>CM060902.1:1296146318-1306146318 GCA_030737815.1 Allium fistulosum
CCCTGGTGCCTCCATCAAAGAGACCAGGATGAATGACGAATACTCTGTGGCTTTGGAAATAGAAGATAACATGTTACATCAAAAGCTCAGGTAAAAATGGAATTCTCAAGGAGACAGAAATACTGTCATCTACCATGCTTCAATTAAACTTAAGCAAGCTAGGGAGAACATCACCTTTATCCATGATGAAAGAGGCAATTTACATACATCTCTCGAAGCTGTTGAAGGGTCCCTATTAGCTTACTTCTCCAGTCTCCTAGGCAGCATCTCCAACTTCATCCCTAACCTTGACCTGTTATCTGATATTGTGCTTCTCATGATCTCATCTGTTGAATTCCAGTATCTTTCATCTATAATAGCTAATAAAGAGATTAAACATGCTTTCTTCTCTATGAATAAACAGTCCTCCGGGGGGCGAGATGGATTTAATGCACTGTTCTTTACTTATTATTAGGATATCATTTCTCACAATGTGTATAGAGTAGTACATAATTTCTTCAATAAGTGTAAAATGCTTGGCGTCACTAATGCAATAAATCTTGTTTTTATACCTAAAACTAAAACTGCAAATGATGTTTGTTCTTATCGACCGATAATATGTTGCAATGTAGTTTATAAGTGTATTTTCAAAATCAACTCTTGCATGCTCCAAAAGGTGCTAGCCAATCTCATATCTCATAATCAAGCCACTTTCCTCCCTTCTAGAAACATCCTTGACAATGTTCTGCGAACCCACGAGTTGATCAAAGGGTATAAAAGAGCTCACATCTCCCTTAGATCCATGCTTAAGCTGGATATAAAGAAGGTTTTGACACCATACAATGGGCTTCTATAGTCAGAATCTTGGCCTTGATGAACTTCCCCAAACACTTTGTAGCTTGGATATACACCTGCATATCAACACCAACCTTCTCTCTTAATTTTAATGGTAAGTCAATGGGCAATTTTAGGAGCAAGCAGGGGATACACCAAGGAGACCCAATGTCATCCTATTTGTTCATCATTGTAATGGAGTTTTTCACCCAGTTGATTAACCAAAGAGTGCAAGCTAAAGAAATAAAGATTCATCCCAAGTGCAAAGATAACTGTTGAATACTTTCCATTTCAATTTTTTTTTTCATAGTTGAATACTTTCTGTTTCTCTTTGTGTATGAAGCCTTTGATTTCTCTCTTTCCAAATATGAAAGATAACTGTTGTTAGCATTGTGCTTGCTTTCCTGAATTCTTTTGATTTTACCTTAAAGTTTTTGTTGAATGTACTTGATGCTTTTCCTGATACTTTTCTTTTGGCTATATACCAAATATGTTTTGAATATACACAATCAAAAAACAGATGATCTATGCTTTCTGTTTCACTTTTACAAAGAAAACAGATGGTTTCCCCTTTTTTAGTCCATTTCAAACATTTGTCTCTTGTTGGTAACCTATTTATAATGGCAAAATAGGCACAATGTGACATTTTTGGGCAGTTTGATTTATTCCATATAACATTGTGCCAATCTACTTCTGTTTCATAGCCTTTTATAAACTCCCAAGTTTTTTGAATGAGAAAACACTTTTTGAAAAAAGCTTCCACTCCCATGTATTCTTTTGAAGATTTGGGTCAATTTTGATTTGCTCAATAGCTGCTTTAAATATTGATGTAGCAGGATGATTAAATGTATTCCAACAGTTGTTTTGAATTATGTTATTTACTTTTTCTGTAGCCCCTCCAAACATATATAAGTTGTTCCAACCCAAAAGACTCACTAATGTTCTGCCATGTATCCATGAATCAAACCACGTACTAGTTTGTTTTCCATCTTTGAATTTTCTTTCCAATAATTTGATACCAGTTTCTCTGCAACTGGGAATATTTTTCCACGAAAAAGAATGATGATTTTCAATACTTGCAGTCCAAAAATTCTTGTTTTTAAGATATTTTGCTTTTCATCCATTTCGTCCATAATGAATTCTCATTCACAAACTTTCAAAATAATTTGAGTTTACAAACTTCTCTCAACTCATTAATGTTCCTCAGACCCAGACCCCCTATTTTCCTTGATTTGCAAACCTTTTCCCATGCAATTTTGTGATGCTTTCCTTTCCGAATGAAGTTTGCACACATTTTTTCTATCTTGTGAATTGCTTTTGCTGGAATGTTGTGAGCTTGAATATAGTACATAATAATTGCAGTGATGACAGTGTGAGTTAGCTCGAGTCTACCAGCTAATGACAACAGTTTACTAGCCCACCCTTCAAATCTATTCTATATTAAGTCAAATAATTTTGTGCAGTCTTTGTCATTTATCTGATTGACACTAAAAGGCAATCCTAAATATTTTACTGGTAGACTTCCTTCCTTGAATTTTAAAATATTTAAAATCTTTACTTTCCTTGAACAACCTTTACTGAAGTGGGCTTTACTTTTATATTCATTAACCTTTAAACCAGCATGATCTTCTAATTTTTCAAAATTTTTAACAATGGCCTTTGCACTTTGTGAGTCTGCATTTAAAAACAAAAGCAAGTCACCAGCATATAACAAATGCGTAATATATGGTTTGGTTCTATTAATGGGTTTAATACTTCCTTTTATTTGTTCAATTTCCATTAGAATTGAAAAGTATTCCATAACAATAGTAAATTGGTAAGGAGAAAGTGGATCTCCTTGCCTAATACCCCTATTGCTATGAATAAACCATTTAGGAGAACCATTAACCAATATTGGGTATGTGACATTGTTAATACATTCATTAACTAGAGTAAATTTATCATTAAAGCCCGTTTGTTTCATCATATGTATTATAAATTGTCTATTTATCTTATCAAAAGCTTTATGTAAGTCTATTTTGATACACATGAGGTTCCTATTTTTATTGTTAAAGTTTATGATCAACTCATGAGCAAGCAAAGTATCTACTATAAGCCTACCAGGGATGAAAGCACTCTGGTTCTTTGATATTAAATATTTCAAAAATATTTTAATTCTATCGCATAGTATATTAGAAATAATTTTATATATAAAGTTGCAGCATGCAATTGGTCTATAATCTTCTAAACTATTGGGAATTTTAATTTTTTGGACCAAAGTAATAAAAGTATGGTTTAAATTTTTTAGTATTTTCCCAGTTCTAAAAAATTCTGTGATAGATTCAAATAAATTTTCCTTTGTTTCCTCCCAATGGGTTTTATCAAATTTTTCTCCAAAGCCATCAGGCCCTAGACTTCTATCATTGTTAGAATAAAAGATAATATTTTTTATTTCCACTAATCTAATGGGAGCAAGAAGGATGTCCTGACTACTATCATTCAACATAAATTTTGTTTCAATTTTTAGGAAAATTCCAGAATAAAAATTGGTATTATGTAAATTTGAAAAATAGTTTATTGCTTCCCTTTCTATACAAGAAACATCATTAATAACATTGCTCTTTGCATCTATTAGCTTTCCTATATCATTCTTATATTTCCTGTTAGACATTTTTACATAAAAAAATTTACTTGCTTCATCACCATTAGTCAACCAATCAACTTTAGCTTTCTGCCTCAAATTTATAGACTGCGCATGAAGAGACTTGATCGGATTATTTTGGGTTTGAAAAAATTTGTTGACCTTACAAATGTCTAAGCAATCATTATCTAATTCATTTTGCCTTAATCACATTCCTCTCTAATAAGTTTTAATTCATTTCTGGTTCTATTTTTATACCAGTTTCTCAATTTATCCTTGGTTATTTGAAGAATTTTACTAAACTTGTACTGGGCAGTGCCCTGTACTTTTATAGTCAAACTATTTTTGACTATATCTCTATATTTATCCTCAAATACCCATCCATTTATGAATCTGAAAGAGTATTTTTCTTTGAATTATTATTCTATGTGAGATATATTTGTATTGGTGTGTGGTCACTAGTTGCCTGGGGTAATGTGTAACATTTAAAATCTTTAAAAATATCTATAAAACTTTGATTTACCAATATTCTGTCTAATTTACAATGCATATTTTTGAATTTTCCAGATTTCCAAGTGAACCTATTTCCAAATATAACTAGTTCTATTAATCCAGTTTTAAGCATAAATTTATTTAACCTTTCTAATTTTTTAAAAGAATAGAAATCCCTCCCTTTTTCTCATAAGCATGCATGACAGTATTAAAATCTTCAATAATAATCCATGGGTGACCTACATTTGAGTTTATTTGTTCAAGCTGATTCCATAGTATTTGTCTTTCATTCTTACTGTTAGATGCATAAACAAAGGTAATTTCAAGATGTAACCCTCCTTTGTTTACACATTTACAATGGATAAACTGAAAGTTAATAAAATGTTGAATAATATCCCCTATATTAGGGTCCAAATTACCATAATCCTATCATTCCCTCCCATCTGATTATTGTTTATAATATTCCATTTATTCAAACTTTTAGCTTGATAATCTATTATTTTAGAATTATGTTCTAATAATCCAACAATACTAGGATTTAAAGTCAAAAGTAGATTAGATAAAGTGAATATTAGGCTCATGTTCCTAATAAGTTTCAAAATACACAAAAACTCCGGTAAAAAAAAGTATGTAAATTAGGTCCCTAGAATAAAGTTACTAAGTAATTGCATATAGTTATGCAATTATTCACTGAATAATTGCAGACATTTACGCACTTATATCCAAAAGTTGCATAAATTTATGCAATTTTTACGGTGAATAATTGCGGAAATTTCCGTAATTTTTTTGGTGAATAATTGCGGAATTATCCGCAAATTTTTGAAAAAATTGCGGAAATTTCCGCAACTTTTTGGCGAATAATTGCGGAATTTTCCGTAATTTTTTGAAAAAGTTGCGAAAATTTCCGCAATTTTCAGTGAATAATTATGAAAATGTCTGCCATTTTTTAATATAATTGCATAAATGTCTCCAATTATTCACTGAATAAATGCATAAGTGTATGCCATTATTCGGTAACTTAATTCTAGGGACCTAATTTACAAATTTTTTTTTACTAGGGTTTTTGTGTATTTTGAAACTTATTAGGGACCTGTGCCAAACTGTCCCTTAGATAAATCTATTCTTCTTTCAGGGAAAGTCCTCTAACATTCCAAGCAATAATTGACATGATATATCTAATGTAAAAAATATATATAAAGGATACACCAAATGATACATTCAACAGTAACCGTTAAGCACTATGTCTGTTCCCATCCTCCATCATCTCCAGCCTCTTCCCATTTTTCTTGTATGATATTTTGCTTAATGTTTTTAGCTAATCGTCCCATTTGGAGTTTTTGATGATGTATTTTCTTTTAAAATCACTGTCATTTGCATCTTCAGTACTATCATTAGCAATAATATCCTTTATATTCTTCATTCTACTTTTTCTTTTCTTTCCTTTCTGCTTTTGCTTGTAGATGAAGAGGAATTTGAAACTAAGCTGACTGCATTTTGAATATTCTGTTCTGAAATAGATTTCTTAACTTGTGGGGATAGATGAATTGCTAGATGATTTATTTTAGGATCAGATGGCACTTTACTAAGAATTTTATTAATGTAAGAACCCTCATCCAAATTCATGCCATCAGGTTCAGAAGAGATAAACTCTTTTTCTTGAATGCCTACTTCTTTTCCCTTAATTTGTGTTTCAACCAGATTCAGATTTGCAATGATTTCTTCGGATGCCACATAATTTGTAGTAGGGATAGCATCGACATTTCTAACTAAGTTATGTTCGTTAATGACTTTTTGTACTTCACTTTCTTGAGAAATCTCTTAAACAGAAGTTGGATCCTCGTTATTTGCCCTTATTTGGTATGTCTTTTAAAGATTGTAAATTTGTCGCATTGTTAAATTCAAAATGTACCCTTTCATTATTTACATCACTTTCCTCTTGCATATTGCTTCTGCCTTCTACTGATTTTTCTTGCATTGAACTCTCTTTCCACGCCATTTTGGAAACACGGTTATCTATAGAATAGCCGAAGCATGAGCATGTTTTGCATCTAGGAGGAATCCATTAATATTATATTCTTTGTACTAAATTTTCTCCATCATGCATAGACATGTAGGCTTCTTTTGGTAAATCTGCATCTGCTTTAATTTCTACCAGAATTCTTGCATATGATAATCTGATCTCCTTTGCAGTATGTTTCATCTAACTTTAGAGGATTACCTACTACACTAGCTATTGCACTTAGAATTTCCTTATCCCATAGTTTAAGCTTCAATTCTGGTAATCTAATCCACACTGGCATTGTAGTAAGCAGATCTCTATCCAGATTAATTTTTTTACTCCATTTTTTCATAAAAACGAGTTTCCCATTTATGAAATATGGACCACCATCAATTGTTTTTTCACAGTCAGTAGCATTCGAAAATCTGATGATAAAGAAACCATTATTGCAAGTATAAATGTCAAATTTACCAATGGGATTACATGATCTTGCAATGACAGCCTTGAAGTGATGATACGTGGGTCTATTGCCAAACACATAAGCAATAACCGAGAAATTCCACTTATTCTATGTTCTATTACTGGTATCTGCATTCACAACAACGGTCTTTTTCTCATTTATAGAGAGGGGAGCAGCATACTTGAGATCAAAATCAGAATTTAATCCCCTTTTTGATCATGTTAGCCCAAGAAGAGGTATTGTTCAGGTTTGTCTTGTATTGTGAATCTTAATTCCCATTTATTTGAATGTTTCTTGAATAACTTATTGTATATCTGGACTGTGTTTCTGGAAACACATTTGATTGGCTTATTCTTGTTGAGTTTCTTGATTCTGCAACATATCTAGAATTATGATTCACTGAATATAAGCATTTTCCATAAGCATCACTTATCTGATTTGCATTTCTTTATCAAATTTAACTGATTTGACCCAATTCCAATTCGATGATTCTGTAATGCAGATCTATTATTCGAGATCTTAGATCGACGATTCTGAACAATTTGAAAACCCTCTTCATCAATAACTGAGGCTTTCTCAATCGATGTTGCTGCGAATGCGGATTGAGACTTGCTAGTGGAGGAGAGTTAGATGGAGAAGAAGGAAGTGACCCCCATCTGATCTTGGCTAGCAGCAAAGATAGGGTTGTCAAGAAGTTTTGTAAAAGCAGCCATGGTTGCAAGAATACCAGTTTATTTCCTTATAGGTGCAACATGTAATGTTCAGACTGAACTCTTGTTATTTAGCAAACAACAACCATCCAAGGACCACTATTTCTTATACTATTACCCACACCCCCCTGTGTTTATAAACACAAGAGACGTCAAGCAAGAAAGAGGTCAAATAATTTTTCTCTAAAAGGAGGCTTTGTCATTTACTAATCTCAAATCAGGCTTAGATATCTAAATTTTGAATGTATAAAACTATATCACTGGAAAACATGATGAAATCGTATTAAAATTGTCTTAGGCAAACACCGAACCACCGTAAATCCTTGCATTTTTTCGTAGTGTATATATATATATATATATATGTGTGTGTGTGTGGGTAATCAAAAGCTAAATCCATATTAAAACTACAATCAACTATTATATATACATAGAGACACGATTTCAAACTAAAACGGTAGACCCATACCATGTTTTATGCAATTTTCAATGGTCATATTACTATTTCGTCAATGCCATAATGTTTTTATGTAGATTTTTTGGTACATCATTGCCCTTTTTATCTAAATTCATCACTGCCGTTTTTCCTTTTAAAATTCAATGAGCTGTTGCCAAATTTGCTTGGAGAAGGTAAAGAGTAAATCGATTGGGCTAAATGTCTTCCTCTAAACAATCTTTTAAAAAAATGAAAAATAAAAAGATTCCCCAAGAGAGCCGTCTAACAATGTCATAGATACATATGGACAGAGAGAGAGAGAGACTTGAGTAACAAAAAGAACAAATACAGCACCGCCTACAGGCGTATAACAAAAAATTAATATAAACATAACTTGAGGCGAGCAACACCGACAGGAAACTCAAATAGAACAAACAAAGATAGCATAGCAGTGCATTAAAAAGAGCAGGAACGTTTGCCTAATACTATAGAAATATATAATCAAGTAAATGGAATAAATGCAACATATTTCACAGTATGTGACCTAGTTCTGAGCAGAATGTAAAATGAAGATAAGAAGAAGCATTAAAACCAACCTCGGAGGATTCTACCAAGAAGTTACAGTGATTTCATATTTCTTTTGTTTTGAATAAATATCAATCAAAGCATTTCTTGAGATCTTCTTACAATGCGTGCCACCTTCTTTTTGAAACCTTCCTGATCATCTCTCCATTGTTTCTACAAAATCAAAATAATTGATTGGAAATAGAATTGACAACTTAAAAACAAGAACAATGGTAATTCTAAATCCAATATACAACTGCGAAAAATTGTGATAAAATTAGAATGTTAATTGATAGAAAGATAATATTACAATTTATAGTATATTTAAAATTTAATAAACATATGACAGTTAAATTTATTCATTATAAACATTTGTGATGATACCAAAAAAAAAAATATTAGTATTTTTGTATGTTAGAATATTAAACTAAATTTGGTACTGAGAAAAATTGTCATTGATATCACTGATTGATGCATTGTCAACAAATGTTGCTTATGGGTTCTAGATTTATTTCTTGACATAATAATATTAATTGCATCAGCAGCTATTTTGTAGAAATATTCCAACTAAGTCCAAAAGTCCATAAGCAGTCTTTGAAAGAGTACATGTGAACTCAATCACATAATTAAGCTATCTGTAAATATAATGTAGAGCGGTAATAAAACAATAAAATATAACCCTTGGCAGTAGTGGGCAATACATACCGTATTGCAAAATGTACTGCTTGCAACTTACACTTCTTCTCCAAATTAGCTTTCCAAACTCAACCAAACCAAAACAAACTTATTAATTTTAGAACTATAGAACCAATAAATTTATCTGTAAAACCACCAATTTCATCTGCTCATTTCAAATCTAATGTTTCTTTCTAATTCTTAAACTCAAACCCAACCCTTTATAAACTCTTTCGTGAGTTATCTTGGAGGGCACCTACTGGCCAATGATCGACTCAACAAGTGTAAAGACACAACACATATATGAAGAAAATGATTATAACATCAATGTAATGAAAAAAATACTTACTGCGGCCTCAACATTAGCTGGGGATTCATCATTTGGACTGGAAAGCATGGATATAATACTCAAAACTATGCTCTCAACCTGCATAAGGAACCGGTATAGTTGTTAAAGCATAAGCATGTGGACATAATAATTAAAACACTACCGATAAATCATTAATCTTCACAAAAGACATTCCTGGTGATTGAAGGCATATTATACACTATTGGTGATGTAATATTATGCATAAACATGAGGCGGTTTTCTTGCAAACATTGTTGAAAGATTTGTGGTATATTATAAACACTGGTATGTTAAATTAAGTAGTAAAAGTACACAGGGATTATGTGTATGAAGAAGCAAACAGAGAAGAAGAAAAAAGGCTACAATCTTCACCGCAGCTGCACTAATAAAAATGATTGAAGCAGCTCTCAAGTCTTCTTTGTTCATCTACAAGAACCAAGTTCCAATTTACACAATCATTATGAACTAATTATAAACATGTCCAATCACATTATTTCATGTTGCTAAAAATCTGCATCAATCACTAGGTAATCAATTTTGGAATACATCAATTACTATAAAAAAATCAACTTCAAAAAACACCGTTTCATGGTAAAATGCATACAAGTTCACAATTTCTAATTTTAACCAATGATTTTTTGCAACACACTGATGTGCCTGCTACTGTATGAAATACAAAAGGATTCATGATAATGAAATGACCCATGTTCAAATTAAGGTTATACTCTAACCTTCGGACCTTCTAGTCCAAGATACGTGCTAAGATACGTGCTAATATATATATGAGTAAACGTAGTTAAATTTTAACAATTAATTTTATGGTCTATGTAATTTTATGAAAATAAATTTTTAACTAGGTAAAGAAAAACACACATTTATATGGAGGGCTTTGCAGAAAGCACTAAATGTTCTATGCTGTCCATCACCGAGCAACTTATCATAGCTAGTTATCATTTTTTGACTTTCTTTATGAAAACATAAATAAAAATTAACTATCGTCTCATGGATGGGCAAATTTACAAAATATAATCCTAAGTAATAATAATTAAAGAGCTTATACATTGCGCATGAGGTTCGCATCTTATTTAACGCAACTTTCAATAAATAACAAGATTAAACTTATGATCAAATTCAACAACAAAGCATTAAACATTTAATCATCGGTGTATGAAACTATAATAAAAGACAAATTCTTACTGTGTGCACAGGTGTCCAGCGTTCGCTAGCAAGTTCATAACCATGTGGATCATCTCCAGGTTCATGAAGAATTGAGATGCAGACACGTCCATCAGGATAAACTGCACATAGTGAATACCAATATAATTATTATTATTTAAAAGCTTAATAATTTTTGACATGAATATAAGTTATAAGCCTAGTAGTTACCATTTGGATGCCACATTTCTGATGTAAATCTAACTGAAGGAGGACTATTTGGATAGTTTTTTGGAAAACTCATAATAGCATTAAAAAATCCACCATCGCTGCAATGGCAAGAAACAAGTAAATAATATTATCATGTCCTGAATCAGCACATTGGATTTTAAGGGTAAAAATAATTGCAAATCTTCACATTAAGACTTCTTGTATAGGTTTTCTTCTCTATAACCTACTCTTCTATTTTTCAATGTATATTTCTTGAACAAAAATCTCATGCTAGCTTTTAAGATGTGTACGCAGCTAAAAGTTTCGAAGGCCCATTTACTTTATTCGTTATGCAATACAATGCATTTCAAGTAAATTGTGAAACACGTTAAAAAAGTTGGAGCCTTGGCGCAACGGTTAGGTCACCCGCATGGTGATCTGGGCGTCCAGGTTCGAGTCCGGAAACAGCCTCTTCGCAATGCGAGGGAAAGGGTGCGTACATTATCGACCTCCTCAGAGCCCGCTATCTTGCGGAAGCCTCGTGTACTGGATTCCACCTTCTGTGAAACACATTACAACTTTATTCTCTGTAATTTGGCATTTGCATAGGCATAATTGTGCCTAAGCAACATGTTTTGCATTTTCATCATTGAATTCCTCTAGCTTAATGGCCAATAATTGAATCTCCTTATTAAGCCAAATCCACAACAGGGTTTTGTGGGTGGGGAGTTTGGGTTACATAATTATTTTACGACTTCGATCCTTTTTTATTTGATTTTAGAGAAAAAGCAACTTTTACCTTATCCTATTCCTGATGGTACGAGTATGTTGATTCTCCTAGATAAGTTGTCTTTAGAAAAGAAAAGAAAAAAAATACACTTATGTGGTTTTAAACAAAAGCCCCATCTAATTAACTCTATTAGCACAAGACAATCAAACAAAATCAAATCTTTTAAACCAAGAAATCTGTAAAACATTAGAGTCCAAGCAATTTCAATCAAATAAACCCTAAAATATCAAGATTTAAAACCAAATTATATAGATAAACTTACTACAAAGTATCAGGAGGCCCAATAATAGAAACACTCCACTCAAATATATTAGTATCGTCTACGAGTCCAGCTGAGAATCCATCAACAGGATTTTTCATAAGATCTGATCACCAAAACAATTATGTAAATAATAAGAAATCATTAAAAATATATGATGAAAACAGCATCTAAAGCTTACGAACTAAAATTTTGACCTTTTAATTGTTTACTGAGAAGAAGACTCCCTTGGCTCGCCATGAGAGCGTTCAAAGCCTAGAGAGAATACTGGGGTCTTTTCTGAACAGTGTAGAGAGTTTATATTACAAGTAAATTTCTAAATGTTAAAGATTTTTAATTTAGGACTTGGAATCCTATAATTTATATTGCTTCTCAATTGTGTACTTCAAAATAGCGTGAAGCATGAACTTTGGGGCTTTTTTAACCAAAAGTCTGGTCCAAACACTAAAATTTTTTAAGTTTTTTTTTTCTTCGGGTTTTTTTTTCTTTTTCATTGCAACTTATTTTTTATCCCGTTTTCTTCTATCGCAATTCTTTTTTCTTCATCATCACGTATTCGTTTTTATCTCTTCTTTTTCTCTAGCTCGGTTATATTCAAACGATGAGACCTTCAATTTTATTAAGCATTCTTCTTCAATTCTTCACTTTTATCCATTTATCTTCATATATCAAGGTCTTTCTCTTTCGTCTCTCCTCTCAGCGCTTTATTCCGGTTTCTTATAGGTTTTCTGAGTTGTTATATTTGGTATGACTAATTTAAATAGTATCAGCAGGTATAATTTTATGATATAGTAGTTGATGTGTTGCTGCTATTTTGTAGTATTGTATTTAAATTAAATTATTGTTGTAGTTGTTCATAATTTGATAATGCTTTACGGTGTTAGATTTGAGTTTAAACTTTTCCATATTATAATTGATATTGCATGATATTATGTAGTATTAGTTTTGTGTAGTAGTCTTAGTTGTGATGGTTCATTATCTTTTGATTCCGCTCGTAGTAGCTCTTATTTGAAAGATATGTTGAAAAGGAAATCTCAACTATTTATTTTGGATTTCGTTGGATTTTTTAATGCCGTTGAAAATTTTCGTGAGTTTTTAATGGCTTATTAGATACAAAAATGAAGTCACTTGATTTTTTTATTTTATTTTTTTGAAGAATTCATTTGTTAGAATCGCTGCTATTTGTTTTTGGTTAAAGGTTGGTTGTCCTTTCAAAGTTCATGCTTCGTGTGATTCTAGACAAGTTAGTCATTTTTTTATTAGAACATTGAATCATAGTCATTCATGTAGAGCTGATTTAAGAAATGTAAATAGTCTGAATATTTCTAGTAGATTTATGAAACCTTTAATTATTAATGAAATCAGAGATTGTCCTAACAAGAAGCCGAAAGTTATTATTATTGATTTTAGGAGAGAGTACAATTTTAATTTGACGTATTATTATGCTTATAGTAGAAGACAACTTGCTTCAAAAGAGTTGTATGGTGATGATGTTATGTCTTATAATGATTTAAATTGTTATTTGGAGGTTTTGATAAAATCTAATCCTAGTAGTTATGTTATTATGGATGTTGATTCTTCGAGCAATCAATTTGATAGTGTTTTTAGTGGTTTTGGTGCTTGTGTTCTTGGATTTAAGCATTATCGACTGTTGATTTTTTTTATATATACCACTCATTTGAGGTGGTGCCCACGTATGTTAATGGTTGCTACCCTAAAAATGATAACCAACATATGTGTTATTGTTTATGTTTTTTATGACTATCGGCTTGTATTTCATTTGTTATTGCATAAGTTATGATGTTTAGTATCGTCTTGTAGTTTAATTTTTTTTTTATCATACTGTTTGCTATCATTTTCTTTTCAACATTATTTTTCTGTTTATACAATCCTACTACTATGCAGTATAGTTTTTGTTTTTATGTATTAAATTGTTTTTTCTGAATTTATATGTTATCACGATTTTATCACATTATAACATGTTACTATAATCCGTTGGGTACAAATGGCAATTTTTGTATTTTTGATGTTTTTTTTTGAACGCTGGGGTAAACCAAACGTTCAATTTCTATGTTATAATATTATAATATGTTTCTCTATATATCCCTTATCCAATGAGCTACTCTTTAGATTTTAGGATTATTTTCTTTTCAATGTTATTATCTTATGTTAAAAGTTCTGATGTGTGGTATCAATTAGCCTTTTTGTCATTTTCTTTATACTCTTTATAATTTGCATTTTTTAATTTTGCAAGTTTTTATCGTTTGCCTACAAGTATTGTGTCTCATGAAAATGAAAACAATTCGTGTTGATTTTTGAATCACTTTAGGAGATGATTCAAGAGGATCGTCCATTGGTTTTTATGTTAGATCATCATAAAGGGTTGCTTTTAGTTGTTCCTTAGGTATTTCCTTCTGCATTTCACATGATATCAACATGGAACAAAATCTTCTTTTTGTTGTTAAATCAAAGAAAAGTGATTTGCCTATCGATGGGTTATTTAAAACGTGTTCTCGAGCTTCTAATGTGTATGATTTTGATAGAACTATGGGTATACTTATGGAGATTAATGGCAATGCAGATGTTAACTTTTTAAGAGATAAGTCATATTATTGTTGGTAGATTTGTTCTTTTTAGAGAAACGCTGTAGTGAGTATAATTCAAACATAGCTGAGAATTTTAATAGTTGGAGATTGGATGAAAGAGCTTTGCCTATTACTTCATTTTTGGACGGCATTTGAATTAAACTAATGATGAAGCAAATGGCTAAGAGGCAAGAGGAAAGTCGTTTGTGGAATAGTATTCTATGTCCTTCTTTGGAATTTGATAAATTTGAACTAATCAAATAAGGTTTTAGTTGAGACGTTTATATAGGACCTGGCTGAAAGCGAATGAAATGGGTAAATTTCAAAAAATCTCTAATTAAATCTTAATGGGCCTATGAGATCTGCTAGTTTACATTAGATCCAATCTATTTATTTAATAAAATCATATTTTATTTTAATTTTTTTATAACAAGATTGATACTTAATTTAAGTAGAACATTCATTTTGATATCTCTAGGATCGAACCCAAGTCTTATAGAACAATAATCGAGAGATCTTACCACTTGAGCTAGTGGTACTTTACATTTTATTTTGAATATTTTTTATTTTTTTAATTAATATTATTATATATATGTTCAATGTTTTATTATGAATATATCTCATATATTCATATGCAAATATGATGACATGTAGGGGTACTATATGGGCATAACATGGCATCATCACAAAATATAAACTTGGTTTAGTAAATATATGTAGATATTGAGATTTATATCTACTAGGTATATACTCATATCTGATATGTATATACTAGGCATTTACATACATACATACATATACATATACATATGTTAATTGTCTTGTTTAAATTATTTAATGTTAATGCATATACATACTAATATAATTTCAAAATTCATATTTAATAAAATATTAAAATTTGACTTTGTAAAACATTTTATGTAATTTGACTAAGTTCAAGTTTCAAAATATAAATTAATTAAAATATCAAATTACGACCGAGAAAATATATTTAAATTTAAAATTCAGATCTAAGTTAGTATAATAATTCAAATTTATAAAATATCCTAAAGTTGACTAAGTATTTACTATATAAACATAAATTTTTTAAATTAAAATATAGCTGAAGGTAAGTTTTTATTAATTTTAAAAGGATGTTTTAAATTAAAATATCTTGAATACACACATATACACATTTATCATATAAATAAATATTATACTTTTGGTCGAAATATTTTTTTAATCAATATGGCCGAGAGTAGTTTTAATTTCATAAATATATTATATATAGATTAATTTAAAATTTAAAATTAATATATTTCATTATTATAAAAAAATTATATACACACACACACACACACAAGTTATGAAGCCCAATTCTCCATTGCCAGACATGCTAGATTAACTTAGATCCCTGAAATTTTGGAGATTGAGATTAGAAATTCTTTAGTAATTTGCACAAAAAATGATAAACTTTGTAAGAAAATAAGAAACTAAATCACATTTAAGTCATACCCTGCCTTCATTGGCAAGCCCTTGATCTAATTAAAGTTTGGCAGAGAAGAAGATTTGTGCTTTCTATGAAGTCAAATAGGGTCGAACCTGCAGAGTGAAGTAAAAGTAGAGAGGGAACGAAAAATCGAACGAGATCAAATCATCAAAACAGAGAGTAAGGTTGAGATCTTACCTTCAGAAATATAGTCGGCCGTTGGTGGAAGCTGCGAACAATATTATGCCACTGATTTGGTGTCGAAGTACGTGGTAGGTAGGAAACGAATGGTATGCTGATGTACGACCGTAACGGTGGAGAATGATCGCGGCGGCAGCGGTCGTATCGGTAGTCAGTCGAACGGAAGGAGAAGAAGAACATAGGGCGGTCAATTTTGGTCAGGCGGTTAGAAAAGTGGAAGAGGGGAGCTGACATTTTTTTCGGCTGAGAAGAAAGTGGAAGGAGAGGAAAAAAGAAAACGGAGAAGAAAAGGAAAGGGAAATGGAAGAGGAAGGCAAAGAGACGTGCGAAGAATCACGTTGGGGAACGTGGGATAAGGCGGTGGTGGAAAGACTAAAGTGCCCCGGCGGAATGGTTTCTTTGGATTTTGCACTATGGGCAATATGGGGAGTTGAAAAAGGGCTTCCTTTTGACTGGTTGACCTAAGGTTTTGCTTTATAGTATAAGATTATGTAAAATATCTTTAAGTACAAACTTTTTTTTATTAAAGAAAATTGGCTAGAAGTAATTTTGATCAATATAAATATATAGACACACACAAGCGTGTGTGTGTTAATTTTAGATTTGAATTAATATATTGTACACTTTAAATGATGATAATAATTAATAAATGATTATTTAAAATTATTTAAAAAAATATGTTTTATGCATAGAAAATATTTTAAATATTATAAAACAAACACGGCCAAAAATAATTTAATTTTTTATTTTAAAATATATTGTGATTTAAACCATTGTATTTAATTAGATATTAAATTATTATGAAATCATTACAAGGCAGTAATATGTATATATAAATGGTGGTATTAAGCATATGAAAACCGATATGAAATATATAAAGAACCTGGATGAAGATGAAGCCTCTTCAACATACCTCGATCTACGTAGTCTCCTAGATCTTCGAAATCACTACCCGAAGCTGCAACCTTCAGTGTATAACTAACTTGTGACAACCCGTACCTCCATGGGCTCAAATTTCGACAAAAATCGAAATCCAAGTCCATCAAAGCATAGATCGTTGGATTTAGTACCTGCAAATAAGCATGAGAATTGTCAGAGATTGATAGAACTTTAAACTCACAGCGGAAACAATAATAGGATAAGAATACTGACTATAACTACTACCTTAAAATTAATGGTATTCCTTGGATAGCAGATTGTCACATCAACATCGAGCATGAGAGAAAAGAAAACTTCTCCAACAACAAAGCACATCCACCTCTAGTGATATGTTCCTCTAAATTTATCTTGTGAGTTGTAATGAAGAAGGGGTCAGAACAATATTCTAGTGATTGGAAAATCTATAAACTGTCCATAACATAAATTTATACCGATTGGTTTCCATTTAATAGTTATGTCCATTAAGGTTAGCACTTCTAATCTAATCTTGTATTGCACACACGATTACTTACCCCTTTTCAAGGTACAAAATACTGATGAAGCCTAATCAACCACCCAATACTTCCAAACTCGTTTGCCACTTAATACTTCTAAATATGAAGTGGGCTTCTATAATACTTTTAAAAGAGAAATAGAAAGACTTTGTCATTTATGTAACGACCCGCCATTTTGGACCATTCGCATCCATTATAAGTGTATAGGTAGACACTCATGCCGGAGTTGAATTGCTCAAAATACCGCGTTGTTAATTTAAATTTGGCAAAACTGAACATATACAGTAAATAAATAATCACAGATCACAGACACAGAGTAATGATTGCAGCGGAAATAAAAGAGATAGTAGTTCATGAAGCTACTATATGAATATATAAAATACATCAGAGTTTACAACAGAAGAGTAATACGATACATCAGAGTTAAACCAGATACAACGGAAGAGTAACTCGATACATCAGATACAAATCAGAATACGTCACTGGAATCATCGGATACTGAAAGCAGAATAGATGGCTGGATCTTCAAGCAAAGATCCAACTTCAAAGGTGAGTCTCGAATACTGGTACACTCAGTCTGACCCGAGCGTAAAGCAAAAACACAAGACACTCGAGTCAGGATTAACATTCTTATATTAATAAATCCAACTCAAGTGAAATAGCAATTGAAATACAAGTAACTCAAAGGATGTTTGGAATAACCATCCTTTAAGGATCCGTTAAACTATCTACTATGTAGTAATATACGCTAAGTAGATAATGTCTATCAGTAATAATAAGATATCAAAATAGCATTAAGTCATGGCCCATTCCACCCTTAACACATTTTTATTCCCAAAAGCATATACAAGACCGTAGTTTCCCCAAAACCGGAAGTCACCAGAAGGCAATCCATATACTAAAGGTACAAATCAAAATCGTAGTGGTCGCGCATAAATGGAATACAAGTATGACAAGGCACATGAGGCAATACCCAAGGTAGTGATACTACCGTTCGCCTGATCCGGACTGGTGAGAACGCAACGCCGCAGCGCCCGCAACACCGTGAAACAACACTCCCAAAATCAAGGGTGCACCAATCGACAACAAGTATAAGTAGTTCGAAGAAGTGTGTCCACTTAAGGTAGCTAATCCTCCATTGGCCCGGCACAGCTCCTGTTTTAGTCATTTCCAATTTGACACAAGTGTCAAGGCTATCCATTATCGTTCTCTTTCTTCAGTCATCACGTACATCATTCCAACCACTTCATTCTGGATCATCACTCCGCGTATAGTTATTAAAGTGGTTTCGGTTCAGATAGAGAGTATATCCATTACCGATCCCGGTCTCTTTAATAACTTTCGTAATTATTACACCGATTGGTCGTTTATATATTTCAAAAACCAAATCAAATTCAATTCAATTAGAATTCGTAAATCAATATTTCATTTGTCTTTCAAAACCAATTTCAAATAGAATTCGTAAATCAACATTTCATTTGTCTTTCAAAACCAATTCCCATACTTTACGTTTCAAAACTTCCAAGTTACCATTTCAAAATCTTATAGTTCAATTTCAATCTTTATATTGAAAACAATTCAAATATCGATTCAATTTCGTACAAAAGTTTCATTTCGAAATCATTTAAATCAATTTAGTTTTAATATTCAAATCAATTTACATTCATTTATCGATTTCATTCAATATCGTTAAGTTACTTTATCATTCAAACAATTTCTATTAAATTTCCAATTCATTAAATCAATTTCTTAAGTTCAACTTCATTAAATCAAAACTTACAATTTTGAATTAAATTAAATTCGTCAAATCAATTCTTACAATTACAAGTCTTACATTAATTCCAAAAATATCACATTTTCATTTCTTGTTAATGAAATTCAATTTCACTTATTTACTTTCTTAAATGATTTTCCAAACTTAATTTAAAAAGAAACTCAATTTCAATTATTTACGAAGTAAAATTCACTTATTCAAAAATTCAATTTTACTTATTAAAGAATTCAATTTAATTTAATCATTAAATAATTCAATCTTATTTAATTATTAAATAATTCAAAACTTAATTATTAAATAATTTCAAAGTTTAATAATTTCAAACCTAATTATAATTTCAAACCTAATTATTAAAACCATTTCAAAGTTTAATAATTTCAAACTTAATTATAATTTCAAACTTAATTATTAAATCATTTCAAGGTTTAATAATTTCAAACTTAATTATAATTTCAAACTTAATTCAATCATTTCTTAAATTAAACAACATTCTTTCATCAATTACATTGTTAATAATTTGTTTCAGATTATTATATATTAACATTTTCTTTTCATAAAAATTCCGATTTCAACTTCATTTCAAAACAATATTATTTATTCAAATAAAATCTTTATTTTATTTTTAAATCAAAATTTTGACCAATCGGGTTTTATTTAATTCTCTATCCTAGGTCAAAGTTCAATTTTGGTATTTATCATTTCAACCTGATTCCAATTCAATTCAAAAATCAAAACATAACAAAGGGAACTTGCAGTGTGATAACTGGGATGGTGTCAAAGTAAATAAACAAGCAATAACAACAAACAATAACCATCCAATAATCAATTTAAACAATCCCGAAATAACCGTATTAATTCGCATTGTTATTTGTATGAATTAATATAATTATTTCTAGAATCTACACTATCATTTCATGTAGATTAAAGATTATTACATTACGGTTTTCACTTGTCATCTATTTTCAATTTCATGTATCATCAGTTTAACAACATACATTCAGTGGTTCAAAGTATAATTAAACAAATCCTACGTGTCAATAAATTCAACATTTAAAGGGGTCATATTATACAAATGTCAGTTAATCAAATTTAACATTTAATTATCCTATATCAAGTTCAATTTCATACTGTTTATCATTTTAACATTAACAATTTAACGTCCAATATAAACATCAACAATCAATCAATTATCAGCCAAACTGTATTATCATCGCATAAATAATTAACAGATAATGGTGTCAGATGTCACAGGTGAACTGATATAGGCAATAGCATATATAACAGTGTAATTAACTAACAGCAGCATATTTCAATTGTCGTTTCAATTGAAATCAAGTTTAATAAATAAAAGAACGTTAATCGTGAGTGAGTGCTCACCTTTCGAGGCTGGAGATGATAAAACTGAAATCGAGTTACACATCCGAACGCAAATTCTAATGCAAAGCTAGATTGGTACGAGTCGACGAACAAAGCTGATAAATTGAATTGGACGAAATCAAATCAGAATAGAGTCGATGAAAGATAAATGATGTATGTGAACTTACATATATCATATTCCACATTCAAACACAATTTAAAATGTATATTGTATTATTATTATATTTCTTTTATCCAAAACAATGGTTTAAATAAAGGCACGAATTTTAAAACAAAATCTACATATACTTAAAAAAATCAATAAAATTTAAAACGGATACAATTTTAACACCAGTGTTAACTAAAACAAATATATTACTATTTGTAATAACATATATATAATACTTTAGCACTAATATATAACCTCATACGCAACTACACAAAGGTATATGCCACATAGATTAAATGTAACCTTAAATATATATCAAGCAGACTATAACTTACATACTGTTAATATTTTAAAATCAAAATCAATAAAATCTATTTTAATCTATGCATCAAAACTCATCAGTTTAAGCTGACACATACAAAGTATAATAACTTAAACTTATATAAACAAGTACACAACTAACCTTCTATATAGGGAAACCGACATGTATATATCTAACAAAATACAGAATCGTATATACATTTTTTTTGAGATTCCATATATACGTATATAGGTGCGAATATAGTTAAATATAACAATATATTCAATATAAATTCAAAACAGCCTAGCTTAAAATGTGCGCTTGTATTTCTTATATTATTATACCGTAGCCATCCTTAACAAAATAAACTTATACTTTACTATAAGACTTCAAAATCTGAACATAGAAACAAAATATAATACTTACATAAGTATAACTTATATAAGTGCAAACCGTTGAATATATATATATGATGCTAACCTGTATTACTTATCTACTAACAAGAAAAGAAGGTAGTGAGCATGTAGGAGGGTGTGCAGGCGAACTGAGGT
Source organism: Allium fistulosum (assembly GCA_030737815.1). Lineage (NCBI taxonomy): Eukaryota > Viridiplantae > Streptophyta > Magnoliopsida > Asparagales > Amaryllidaceae > Allium > Allium fistulosum. The sequence goes on from CM060902.1 coordinate 1,296,167,686, forward strand.
CGAGGGGCATGAGGCTGGTGTGGTTCGAGCTCGGGTGCCATGAGCCAAGGTGACAGAGGCGGAGGTTGGTTGGGCTGATGTGTGGTGAAGGAAAAGAGGGGAAAGGAGAGGTGGATAGCCTGGAGGCGCTGTGGGGTATGTGTTTGGTTGCGTCCACTACAGAGAGCACGAGCAAGGAGGGAGCGGGTGGAGCATGTAGGTGATCGAGTGGATGCGTTTTGTTTTCAGGAAGCGCGACTGGGAAGGTGTCGTTCATAGTTGAGTATAGATGTGAGTCTCAGTGTTGTGGTTGATGTTCGTGCTTAGGCCGAGGAGGGGAAAGTAGTGCAAACAAGAAAGGAAGATTTGTAGTGGAGATAAATGAAGAGAAGAAGTTCATAAATTTCATTGAAGAAAAAAAACACACGAAAATAAAGTATTTGTATTCAAAGTGACCGGAGGAAACGTATCTGCACACAAAATGAAACGATATAAATCTTGAACCCGAAGAGGCACAAACCCGGACTCGAAGCAAATGAACTGATACGTTTCTCTTATATATAATTATAAAGCAATGAATAGAGAAAAGAAAATACATGACAAGCTGAAGAGAAATGTGAATAGAATATGAATAGATGGACTTTGTATACAAAATGAATAAATGGAATTTGAACCGGAAAACAAACAAATCGGAACAATTTAATACATGGAGTTTTAATTTCAGAGGTATAAATGCTAGTGGTTAATCGGATTGATATAGGGTGGAAATTGAATGGTCACCGGAAATTTGAAAAGTTCGAAACCGTACCGATACTGCAAATTGTTCATCGATTCTGCAGCGAACCGGATATCAAGACACAGAATTGAATGTACCGCAGAGATCAGCACGATGAGGCGATCGAAACGGTATATAGATATCGGTGGTACGATTTAATTATAAAAATTCGAATTTTTCTACTACGGAAAATGCAAGAAAAACGCTGAAAAATAAGATTGACGGAGCCAAAGATGTCCGAATTTGGAAAAACGATAAACTGACATCTTGCTCAGAAAATGGTTTAGAATTTTTCTATGTAAAAATATTTTGGTTTCGAAAACATTTTATTTTCATCGTTCTTTTAACTGATTGAATTGAAGTGAATTTACGCGCGAAATAAACTTTCATATTTTCGGACGAAAATTTACCAGTTGCTATGTTTAACTAGACGTATTCCAAATAATAAATTTTTATTTCAAAATTTTATCGTTTAAAATTTCACAAAATTTCAACTAATTACGTTATTAAAACAGTTGAAATTTACGGGTCGTTACACTCTCCCCCACTCAAAACTTTTCGTCCCCAAAAAGGAACGAGGTAGGAGAATAGAAACAACCAGAAAGAAAAACAGATTTGAAATACAAAATAACAATTGATTTAAACCATATAAATTCAAATTTAAATTAATTGATATTCAATAATTGATTTAATCCATTTGATTTCACTAAAATCAATCTCAGTGTTTCCAAATTTATTATCTTATTATCCAATCATCTTCAGTTTACAATTTCTAAAACCGTAAATTTGAATAGTCTTTTATTATAATCATATTTTCTTCAACAATTTTAAATTCTTCTTTATTCCAAATTACTGTTAAATTTATTCTACTTAATATCCTATCACATATATTTAACCCATATAAATTAATCTAAAGATTTAAATTAATTTACATCTACTAATTTCTTTTAAATTCCAGGTATTTTCATATGTTGATCAAATTTCAATTTATTAATTCTTTCAAAACAAATTTATTAATTCTTTCAAAACAATTTATTTCATTATTAACTGAGTTTTATTTATTATCCTATCTAACTCAATTGACGTCTTTATAATCAAAATTTAGTGTATACATTTATTATAAACACTCAAATTTTATTTATAAATTCAATTTATCTTATATATTATCCAATTACATATTCAACTTCTGAATGATTTAGGTAAGTTGTATTAGAATGCAGTTGAACAATATACAAATAAAATTTCCCAAATTCAATTATTCAAGTTTAAATATTTATTCCAAATTTTGGTTTTATTTATCATCCTTTAACAACATTTAAGAATTTGATTTCCGATTAACCTTTAAACAATTTAGAGATATATATAATATATTTATATCAAATCAAATTAAATTCTTAAAATAAGATACTTATATATATATAAATCAAATTATACTGAAGAAATTCAAGTCAAAATATTTTTCAAAACAAACCGTAGCAAAGCTACAGAATAGTATCTCCACTTCGAAACTCGAAAATGAATGTCGATGATGCGGCCGCCATCATCGAAATTATTTTCCAGCGACAAAGAGGAGAGCACTGATTTCAATATTTTAAAATTCTTTGAAAACGGTTTCTATTTGAAAATATTTTAAATAATATACATTAAAATTTTAAAACCAAAGTTCGAAATCACCGGAAACTAAATTCTCAAATTCTGAATTAAATTTATTTAAGATTTCCAAATCAATTTATAAACCACGTTTATAAATTCATTTATTTATTATGCAATAGTCAATGGTTTACAAAACAATAAATAAAAATCAAATATTATCATTTTTGACAACAAATTTATTAACAATTTAATTTTAGAAAACTTATATTTATATATAATATATTCATTCAAAACTATTTTGTTTATCAAATTTGAAAACAACATTTTTAATATAAATTTAGAAATACATTTCTTTGCTCGACGATACAGGAATGAATTTTCAAAATAAGGATAGGGATTCAAATTTTTGTTGACTTAAATCTAAGAGAATTTTGATTCGAAAATAAGTTTGAAACAGAAGATAAGATAATTCAATTACCACAATCGGGAGATGGATGAGTTTAGTTAATTCACGGGCAACCTTAACCGGGTCGTCCGTAACTTCAAGAATACGATCGATGCTGAATTCCAAGGTAAATCAACACTCGATCTCACGAGATGGAATTCAGGTATAGCATGGAATAGATAGCATCGTAAACCGAGGATACAGAAATCTCCGGTAAATCAATGCCAGCTGTAAAGGAGTTTTTCTCCTTCACGAATCATTTGAAGATTGGCGAGACCGCCGATCTATTATAGATATCAATCAAAATGGAGTTATGGGGTGCTCCAAGATCAAGAAAAGACGAATAGTGAGGGACACGAATGAATTTCAGAACCGAGGGGAACGTTCCAAAATTCAAAAAATCGAATCAAAACGGAAGAGATTGAAACTCGAAATGAAAGTGATTCCGTAAATACATTTACCCTATATGTTAAGTTTTGCCTAGTGCTACCAAAGCTTTGATACCAACTGTAACGACCCGCCATTTTGGACCATTCGCATCCATTATAAGTGTATAGGTAGACACTCATGCCGGAGTTGAATTGCTCAAAATACCGCGTTGTTAATTTAAATTTGGCAAAACTGAACATATACAGTAAATAAATAATCACAGATCACAGACATAGAGTAATAATTGCAGCGGAAATAAAAGAGATAGTAGTTCATGAAGCTACTATATGAATATATAAAATACATCAGAGTTTACAACAGAAGAGTAATACGACACATCAGAGTTAAACCAGATACAACGGAAGAGTAACTCGATACATCAGATACAAATCAGAATACGTCACTGGAATCATCGGATACTGAAAGAAGAATAGATGGCTGGATCTTCAAGCAAAGCTCCAACTTCAAAGGTGAGTCTCGAATACCGGTACACTCAGTCTGACCCGAGCGTAAAGCAAAAACACAAGACACTCGAGTCAGGATTAACATTCTTATATTAATAAATCCAACTCAAGTGAAATAGCAATTGAAATACAAGTAACTCAAAGGATGTTTGGAATAACCATCCTTTAAGGATCCGTTAAACTATCTACTATGTAGTAATATACGCTAAGTAGATAATGTCTATCAGTAATAATAAGATATCAAAATAGCGTTAAGTCATGGCCCATTCCACCCTTAACACATTTTTATTCCCAAAAGCATATACAAGACCGTAGTTTCCCCAAAACCGGAAGTCACCAGAGGGCAATCCATATACTAAAGGTACAAATCAAAATCGTAGTGGTCGCGCATAAATGGAATACAAGTATGACAAGGCACATGAGGCAATACCCAAGGTAGTGATACTACCGTTCGCCTGATCCGGACTGGTGAGAACGCAACGCCGCAGCGCCCGCAACACCGTGAAACAACACTCCCAAAATCAAGGGTGCACCAATCGACAACAAGTATAAGTGGTTCGAAGAAGTGTGTCCACTTGAGGTAGCTAATCCTCCATTGGCCCGGCACAGCTCCTGTTTTAGTCATTTCCAATTTGACACAAGTGTCAAGGCTATCCATTATCGTTCTCTTTCTTCAGTCATCACGTACATCATTCCAACCACTTCGTTCTGGATCATCACTCCGCGTATAGTTATTAAAGTGGTTTCGGTTCAGATAGAGAGTATATCCATTACCGATCCCGGTCTCTTTAATAACTTTCGTAATTATTACACCGATTGGTCGTTTATATATTTCAAAAACCAAATCAAATTCAATTCAATTAGAATTCGTAAATCAACATTTCATTTGTCTTTCAAAACCAATTTCAAATAGAATTCGTAAATCAACATTTCATTTGTCTTTCAAAACCAATTCCCATACTTTACATTTCAAAACTTCCAAGTTACCATTTCAAAATCTTATAGTTCAATTTCAATCTTTATATTGAAAACAATTCAAATATCGATTTTCGTACAAAAGTTTCATTTCGAAATCATTTAAATCAATTTAGTTTTAATATTCAAATCAATTTACATTCATTTATCGATTTCATTCAATATCGTTAAGTTACTTTATCATTCAAACAATTTCTATTAAATTTCCAATTCATTAAATCAATTTCTTAAGTTCAACTTCATTAAATCAAAACTTACAATTTTGAATTAAATTAAATTCGTCAAATCAATTCTTACAATTACAAGTCTTACATTAATTCCAAAAATATCACATTTTCATTTCTTGTTAAAGAAATTCAATTTCACTTATTTACTTTCTTAAATGATTTTCCAAACTTAATTTAAAAAGAAACTCAATTTCAATTATTTACGAAGTAAAATTCACTTATTCAAAAATTCAATTTTACTTATTAAAGAATTCAATTTAATTTAATCATTAAATAATTCAATCTTATTTAATTATTAAATAATTCAAAACTTAATTATTAAATAATTTCAAAGTTTAATAATTTCAAACCTAATTATAATTTCAAACCTAATTATTAAAACCATTTCAAAGTTTAATAATTTCAAACTTAATTATAATTTCAAACTTAATTATTAAATCATTTCAAGGTTTAATAATTTCAAACTTAATTATAATTTCAAACTTAATTCAATCATTTCTTAAATTAAACAACATTCTTTCATCAATTACATTGTTAATAATTTGTTTCAGATTATTATATATTAACATTTTCTTTTCATAAAAAATCCGATTTCAACTTCATTTCAAAACAATATTATTTATTTAAATAAAATATTTATTTTATTTTTAAATCAAATTTTTGACCAATCAGGTTTTATTTAATTCTCTATCCTAGGTCAAAGTTCAATTTGGGTATTTATCATTTCAACCCGATTCCAATTCAATTCAAAAATCAAAACATAACAAAGGAAACTTGCAGTGTGATAACTGGGATGGTGTCAAAGTAAATAAACAAGCAATAACAACAAACAATAATCATCCAATAATCAATTTAAACAATCCCGAAATAACCGTATTAATTCGCATTGTTATTTGTACGAATTAATATAATTATTTCTAGAATCTACACTATCATTTCATGTAGATTAAAGATTATTACATTACGGTTTTCACTTGTCATCTATTTTCAATTTCATGTATCATCAGTTTAACAACATACATTCAGTGGTTCAAAGTATAATTAAACAAATCCTACGTGTCAATAAATTCAACATTTAAAGGGGTCATATTATACAAATGTCAGTTAATCAAATTTAACATTTAATTATCCTATATCAAGTTCAATTTCATACTGTTTATCATTTTAACATTAACAATTTAACGTCCAATATAAACATCAACAATCAATCAATTATCAGCCAAACTGTATTATCATCGCATAAATAATTAACAGATAATGGTGTCAGATGTCACAGGTGAACTGATACAGGCAATAGCATATATAACAGTGTAATTAACTAACAGCAGCATATTTCAATTGTCGTTTCAATTGAAATCAAGTTTAATAAATAAAAGAACGTTAATCGTGAGTGAGTGCTCACCTTTCGAGGCTGGAGATGATAAAACTGAAATCGAGTTACACATCCGAACGCAAATTCTAATGCAAAGCTAGATTGGTACGAGTCGACGAACAAAGCTGATAAATTGAATTGGACGAAATCAAATCAGAATAGAGTCGATGAAAGATAAATGATGTATGTGAACTTACATATATCATATTCCACATTCAAACACAATTTAAAATGTATATTGTATTATTATTATATTTCTTTTATCCAAAACAATGGTTTAAATAAAGGCACGAATTTTAAAACAAAATCTACATATACTTAAAAAAATCAATAAAATTTAAAACGGATACAATTTTAACACCAGTGTTAACTAAAACAAATATATTACTATTTGTAATAACATATATATAATACTTTAGCACTAATATATAACCTCATACGCAACTACACAAAGGTATATGCCACATAGATTAAATGTAACCTTAAATATATATCAAGCAGACTATAACTTACATACTGTTAATATTTTAAAATCAGAATCAATAAAATCTATTTTAATCTATGCATCAAAACTCATCAGTTTAAGCTGACACATACAAAGTATAATAACTTAAACTTATATAAACAAGTACACAACTAACCTTCTATACAGGGAAACCGACATGTATATATCTAACAAAATACAGAATCGTATATACATTTTTTTTTGAGATTCCATATATACGTATATAGGTGCGAATATAGTTAAATATAACAATATATTCAATATAAATTCAAAACAGCCTAGCTTAAAATGTGCGCTTGTATTTCTTATATTATTATACCGTAGCCATCCTTAACAAAATAAACTTATACTTTACTATAAGACTTCAAAATCTGAACATAGAAACAAAATATAATACTTACATAAGTATAACTTATATAAGTGCAAACCGTTGAATATATATATATGATGCTAACCTGTATTACTTATCTACTAACAAGAAAAGAAGGTAGTGAGCATGTAGGAGGGTGTGCAGGCGAACTGAGGCCGAGGGGCATGAGGCTGGTGTGGTTCGAGCTCGGGTGCCATGAGCCAAGGTGACAGAGGCGGAGGTTGGTCGGGCTGATGTGTGGTGAAGGAAAAGAGGGGAAAGGAGAGGTGGATAGCCTGGAGGCGCTGTGGGGTATGTGTTTGGTTGCGTCCACTACAGAGAGCACGAGCAAGGAGGGAGCGGGTGGAGCATGTAGGTGATCGAGTGGATGCGTTTTGTTTTCAGGAAGCGCGACTGGGAAGGTGCCGTTCATAGTGGAGTATAGATGTGGGTCTCAGTGTTGTGGTTGATGTTCGTGCTTAGGCCGAGGAGGGGAAAGTAGTGCAAACAAGGAAGGAAGATTTGTAGTGGAGATAAATGAAGAGAAGAAGTTCATAAATTTCATTGAAGAAAAAAAAAAGAAAACACACGAAAATAAAGTATTTGTATTCAAAGTGACCGGAGGAAACGTATCTGCACACAAAATGAAACGATATAAATCTTGAACCCGAAGAGGCACAAACCCGGACTCGAAGCAAATGAACTGATACGTTTCTCTAATATATAATTATAAAGCAATGAATAGAGAAAAGAAAATACATGACAAGCTGAAGAGAAATGTGAATAGAATATGAATAGATGGACTTTGTATACAAAATGAATAAATGGAATTTGAACCGGAAACCAAACAAATCGGAACAATTTAATACATGGAGTTTTAATTTCAGAGGTATAAATGCTAGTGGTTAATCGGATTGATATAGGGTGGAAATTGAATGGTCACCGGAAATTTGAAAAGTTCGAAACCGTACCGATACTGCAAATTGTTCATCGATTCTGCAGCGAACCGGACATCAAGACACAGAATTGAATGTACCGCAGAGATCAGCACGATGAGGCGATCGAAACGGTATATAGATATCGGTGGTACGATTTAATTATAAAAATTCGAATTTTTCTACTACGGAAAATGCAAGAAAAACGCTGAAAAATAAGATCGACGGAGCCAAAGATGTCCGAATTTGGAAAAACGATAAACTGACATCTTGCTCAGAAGATGATTTAGAATTTTTCTATGTAAAAATATTTTGGTTTCGAAAACATTTTATTTTCATCGTTCTTTTAACTGATTGAATTGAAGTGAATTTACGCGCGAAATAAACTTTCATATTTTCGGACGAAAATTTACCAGTTGCTATGTTTAACTAGACGTATTCCAAATAATAAATTTTTATTTCAAAATTTTATCGTTTAAAATTTCACAAAATTTCAACTAATTACGTTATTAAAACAGTTGAAATTTACGGGTCGTTACACTCTCACCCACTCAAAACTTTTCGTCCCCGAAAAGGAACGAGGTAGGAGAATAGAAACAACCAGAAAGAAAAACAGATTTGAAATACAAAATAACAATTGATTTAAACCATATAAATTCAAATTTAAAGTAATTGATATTCAATAATTGATTTAATCCATTTGATTTCACTAAAATCAATCTCAGTGTTTCCAAATTTATTATCTTATTTTCCAATCATCTTCAGTTTATAATTTCTAAAACCGTAAATTTGAATAGTCTTTTATTATAATCATATTTTCTTCAACAATTTTAAATTCTTCTTTATTCCAAATTACTGTTAAATTTATTCTACTTAATATCCTATCACATATATTTAACCCATATAAATTAATCTAAAGATTTAAATTAATTTACATCTACTAATTTCTTTTAAATTCCAGGTATTTTCATATGTTGATCAAATTTCAATTTATTAATTCTTTCAAAACAAATTTATTAATTCTTTCAAAACAATTTATTTCATTATTAACTGAGTTTTATTTATTATCCTATCTAACTCAATTGACGTCTTTATAATCAAAATTTAGTGTATACATTTATTATAAACACTCAAATTTTATTTATAAATTCAATTTATCTTATATATTATCCAATTACATATTCAACTTCTGAATGATTTAGGTAAGTTGTATTAGAATGCAGTTGAACAATATACAAATAAAATTTTCCAACTTCAATTATTCAAGTTTAAATATTTATTCCAAATTTTGGTTTTATTTATCATCCTTTAACAACATTTAAGAATTTGATTTCCGATTAACCTTTAAACAATTTAGAGATATATATAATATATTTATATCAAATCAAATTAAATTCTTAAAATAAGATACTTATATATATATAAATCAAATTATACTGAAGAAATTCAAGTCAAAATATTTTTCAAAACAAACCGTAGCAAAGCTACAGAATAGTATCTCCACTTCGAAACTCAAAAATGAATGTCGATGATGCGGCCGCCATCACCGAAATTATTTTCCAGCGACAAAGAGAAGAGCACTGATTTCAATATTTTAAAATTCTTTGAAAACGGTTTCTATTTGAAAATATTTTAAATAATATACATTAAAATTTTAAAACCAAAGTTCGAAATCACCGGAAACTAAATTCTCAAATTCTGAATTAAATTTATTTAAGATTTCCAAATCAATTTATAAACCACGTTTATAAATTCATTTATTTATTATGCAATAGTCAATGGTTTACAAAACAATAAATAAAAATCAAATATCATCATTTTTGACAACAAATTTATTAACAATTTAATTTTAGAAAACTTATATTTATATATAATATATTCATTCAAAACTATTTTGTTTATCAAATTTGAAAACAACATTTTTAATATAAATTTAGAAATACATTTCTTTGCTCGATGATACAGGAATGAATTTTCAAAATAAGGATAGGGATTCAAATTTTTGTTGACTTAAATCTAAGAGAATTTTGATTCGAAAATAAGTTTGAAACAGAAGATAAGATAATTCAATTACCACAATCGGGAGATGGATGAGTTTATTTAATTCACGGGCAACCTTAACCGGGTCGTCCGTAACTTCAAGAATACGATCGATGCTGAATTCCGAGGTAAATCAACACTCGATCTCACGAGATGGAATTCAGGTATAGCATGGAATAGATAGCATCGTAAACCGAGGATACAGAAATCTCCGGTAAATCAATGCCAGCTGTAAAGGAGTTTTGCTCCTTAACGAATCATTTGAAGATTGGCGAGACCGCCGATCTATTATAGATATCAATCAAAATGGAGTTATGGGGTGCTCCAAGATCAAGAAAAGACGAATAGTGAGGGACACGAATGAATTTCAGAACCGAGGGGAACGTTCCAAAATTCAAAAAATCGAATCAAAACGGAAGAGATTGAAACTCGAAATGAAAGTGATTCCGTAAATACATTTACCCTATATGTTAAGTTTTGCCTAGAGCTACCAAAGCTCTGATACCAACTGTAACGACCCGCCATTTTGGACCATTCGCATCCATTATAAGTGTATAGGTAGACACTCATGCCGAAGTTGAATTGCTCAAAATACCGCGTTGTTAATTTAAATTTGGCAAAACTGAACATATACAGTAAATAAATAATCACAGATCACATACATAGAGTAATAATTGCAGCGGAAATAAAAGAGATAGTAGTTCATGAAGCTACTATATGAATATATAAAATACATCAGAGTTTACAACAGAAGAGTAATACGATACATCAGAGTTAAACCAGATACAGCGGAAGAGTAACTCGATACATCAGATACAAATCAGAATACGTCACTGGAATCATCGGATACTGAAAGCAGAATAGATGACTGGATCTTCAAGCAAAGCTCCAACTTCAAAGGTGAGTCTCGAATACTGGTACACTCAGTCTGACCCGAGCGTAAAGCAAAAACACAAGACACTCGAGTCAGGATTAACATTCTTATATTAATAAATCCAACTCAAGTGAAATAGCAATTGAAATACAAGTAACTCAAAGGATGTTTGGAATAACCATCCTTTAAGGATCCGTTAAACTATCTACTATGTAGTAATATACGCTAAGTAGATAATGTCTATCAGTAATAATAAGATATCAAAATAGCGTTAAGTCATGGCCCATTCCACCCTTAACACATTTTTATTCCCAAAAGCATATACAAGACCGTAGTTTCCCCAAAACCGGAAGTCACCAGAGGGCAATCCATATACTAAAGGTACAAATCAAAATCGTAGTGGTCGCGCATAAATGGAATACAAGTATGACAAGGCACATGAGGCAATACCCAAGGTAGTGATACTACCGTTCGCCTGATCCGGACTGGTGAGAACGCAACGCCGCAGCGCCCGCAACACCGTGAAACAACACTCCCAAAATCAAGGGTGCACCAATCGACAACAAGTATAAGTGGTTCGAAGAAGTGTGTCCACTTGAGGTAGCTAATCCTCCATTATCCCGGCACAGCTCCTGTTTTAGTCATTTCCAATTTGACACAAGTGTCAAGGCTATCCATTATCGTTCTCTTTCTTCAGTCATCACGTACATCATTCCAACCACTTCATTCTGGATCATCACTCCGCGTATAGTTATTAAAGTGGTTTCGGTTCAGATAGAGAGTATATCCATTACCGATCCCGGTCTCTTTAATAACTTTCGTAATTATTACACCGATTGGTCGTTTATATATTTCAAAAACCAAATCAAATTCAATTCAATTAGAATTCGTAAATCAACATTTCATTTGTCTTTCAAAACCAATTTCAAATAGAATTCGTAAATCAACATTTCATTTGTCTTTCAAAACCAATTCCCATACTTTACGTTTCAAAACTTCCAAGTTACCATTTCAAAATCTTATAGTTCAATTTCAATCTTTATATTGAAAACAATTCAAATATCGATTCAATTTCGTACAAAAGTTTCATTTCGAAATCATTTAAATCAATTTAGTTTTAATATTCAAATCAATTTACATTCATTTATCGATTTCATTCAATATCGTTAAGTTACTTTATCATTCAAACAATTTCTATTAAATTTCCAATTCATTAAATCAATTTCTTAAGTTCAACTTCATTAAATCAAAACTTACAATTTTGAATTGAATTAAATTCGTCAAATCAATTCTTACAATTACAAGTCTTACATTAATTCCAAAAATATCACATTTTCATTTCTTGTTAAAGAAATTCAATTTCACTTATTTACTTTCTTAAATGATTTTCCAAACTTAATTTAAAAAGAAACTCAATTTCAATTATTTACGAAGTAAAATTCACTTATTCAAAAATTCAATTTTACTTATTAAAGAATTCAATTTAATTTAATCATTAAATAATTCAATCTTATTTAATTATTAAATAATTCAAAACTTAATTATTAAATAATTTCAAAGTTTAATAATTTCAAACCTAATTATAATTTCAAACCTAATTATTAAAACCATTTCAAAGTTTAATAATTTCAAACTTAATTATAATTTCAAACTTAATTATTAAATCATTTCAAGGTTTAATAATTTCAAACTTAATTCAATCATTTCTTAAATTAAACAACATTCTTTCATCAATTACATTGTTAATAATTTGTTTCAGATTATTATATATTAACATTTTCTTTTCATAAAAATTCCGATTTCAACTTCATTTCAAAACAATATTATTTATTTAAATAAAATCTTTATTTTATTTTTAAATCAAATTTTTGACCAATCGGGTTTTATTTAATTCTCTATCCTAGGTCAAAGTTCAATTTGGGTATTTATCATTTCAACCCGATTCCAATTCAATTCAAAAATCAAAACATAACAAAGGGAACTTGCAGTGTGATAACTGGGATGTTGTCAAAGTAAATAAACAAGCAATAACAACAAACAATAACCATCCAATAATCAATTTAAACAATCTCGAAATAACCGTATTAATTCGCATTGTTATTTGTACGAATTAATATAATTATTTCTAGAATCTACACTATCATTTCATGTAGATTAAAGATTATTACATTACGGTTTTCACTTGTCATCTATTTTCAATTTCATGTATCATCAGTTTAACAACATACATTCAGTGGTTCAAAGTATAATTAAACAAATCCTACGTGTCAATAAATTCAACATTTAAAGGGGTCATATTATACAAATGTCAGTTAATCAAATTTAACATTTAATTATCCTATATCAAGTTCAATTTCATACTGCTTATCATTTTAACATTAACAATTTAACGTCCAATATAAACATCATCAATCAATCAATTATCAGCCAAACTGTATTATCATCGCATAAATAATTAACAGATAATGGTGTCAGATGTCACAGGTGAACTGATACAGGCAATAGCATATATAACAGTGTAATTAACTAACAGCAGCATATTTCAATTGTCGTTTCAATTGAAATCAAGTTTAATAAATAAAAGAACGTTAATCGTGAGTGAGTGCTCACCTTTCGAGGCTGGAGATGATAAAACTGAAATCGAGTTACACATCCGAACGCAAATTCTAATGCAAAGCTAGATTGGTACGAGTCGACGAACAAAGCTGATAAATTGAATTGGACGAAATCAAATCAGAATAGAGTCGATGAAAGATAAATGATGTATGTGAACTTACATATATCATATTCCACATTCAAACACAATTTAAAATGTATATTGTATTATTATTATATTTCTTTTATCCAAAACAATGGTTTAAATAAAGGCACGAATTTTAAAACAAAATCTACATATACTTAAAAAAATCAATAAAATTTAAAACGGATACAATTTTAACACCAGTGTTAACTAAAACAAATATATTACTATTTGTAATAACATATATATAATACTTTAGCACTAATATATAACCTCATACGCAACTACACAAAGGTATATGCCACATAGATTAAATGTAACCTTAAATATATATCAAGCAGACTATAACTTACATACTGTTAATATTTTAAAATCAAAATCAATAAAATCTATTTTAATCTATGCATCAAAACTCATCAGTTTAAGCTGACACATACAAAGTATAATAACTTAAACTTATATAAACAAGTACACAACTAACCTTCTATACAGGGAAACCGACATGTATATATCTAACAAAATACAGAATCGTATATACATTTTTTTTTGAGATTCCATATATACGTATATAGGTGCGAATATAGTTAAATATAACAATATATTCAATATAAATTCAAAACAGCCTAGCTTAAAATGTGCGCTTGTATTTCTTATATTATTATACCGTAGCCATCCTTTAACAAAATAAACTTATACTTTACTATAAGACTTCAAAATCTGAACATAGAAACAAAATATAATACTTACATAAGTATAACTTATATAAGTGCAAACCGTTGAATATATATATATGATGCTAACCTGTATTACTTATCTACTAACAAGAAAAGAAGGTAGTGAGCATGTAGGAGGGTGTGCAGGAGAACTGAGGCCGAGGGGCATGAGGCTGGTGTGGTTCGAGCTCGGGTGCCATGAGCCAAGGTGACAGAGGCGGAGGTTGGTCGGGCTGATGTGTGGTGAAGGAAAAGAGGGGAAAGGAGAGGTGGATAGCCTGGAGGCGCTGTGGGGTATGTGTTTGGTTGCGTCCACTGCAGAGAGCACGAGCAAGGAGGGAGCGGGTGGAGCATGTAGGTGATCGAGTGGATGCGTTTTGTTTTCAGGAAGCGCGACTGGGAAGGTGCCGTTCATAGTGTAGTATAGATGTGAGTCTCAGTGGTGTGGTTGATGTTCGTGCTTAGGCCGAGGAGGGGAAAGTAGTGCAAACAAGGAAGGAAGATTTGTAGTGGAGATAAATGAAGAGAAGAAGTTCATAAATTTCATTGAAGAAAAAAGAAAGAAAACACACGAAAATAAAGTATTTGTATTCAAAGTGACCGGAGGAAACGTATCTGCACACAAAATGAAACGATATAAATCTTGAACCCGAAGAGGCACAAACCCGGACTCGAAGCAAATGAACTGATACGTTTCTCTAATATATAATTATAAAGCAATGAATAGAGAAAAGAAAATACATGACAAGCTGAAGAGAAATGTGAATAGAATATGAATAGATGGACTTTGTATACAAAATGAATAAATGGAATTTGAACCGGAAAACAAACAAATCGGAACAATTTAATACATGGAGTTTTAATTTCAGAGGTATAAATGCTAGTGGTTAATCGGATTGATATAGGGTGGAAATTGAATGGTCACCGGAAATTTGAAAAGTTCGAAACCGTACCGATACTGCAAATTGTTCATCGATTCTGCAGCGAACCAGACATCAAGACACAGAATTGAATGTACCGCAGAGATCAGCACGATGAGACGATCGAAACGGTATATAGATATCGGTGGTACGATTTAATTATAAAAATTCGAATTTTTCTACTTCGGAAAATGCAAGAAAAACGCTGAAAAATAAGATCGACGGAGCCAAAGATGTCCGAATTTGGAAAAACGATAAACTGACATCTTGCTCAGAAGATGTTTTAGAATTTTTCTATGTAAAAATATTTTGGTTTCGAAAATATTTTATTTTCATCGTTCTTTTAACTGATTGAATTTAAGTGAATTTACGCGCGAAATAAACTTTCATATTTTCGGACGAAAATTTACTAGTTGCTATGTTTAACTAGACGTATTCCAAATAATAAATTTTTATTTCAAAATTTTATCGTTTAAAATTTCACAAAATTTCAACTAATTACGTTATTAAAACAGTTGAAATTTACGGGTCGTTACAATTTAAGACCTCAATCAAAGTAGACACTGTCATTTAAGACCTAAATAAAGGTAGACCCCATCATTTAAGACTTATTCCAAATGTGGTTTCCTAACAATGTTGTCAATGGTTGGTGGGTCCCAGCTACAAAGACCTCTAACCACTATTTAAGGCTTCCGACATTTAATGTCCAACTATTACCATATTCATCGCCGATAAAATCGTAGCCATGTAATAAATAGTACCCAAGCCATTTAATACCTTTAAAAAGGACTAGGTGGACTTCTAACCATTTAATACCTATATTCTAGGCAGGTGCCCATCACTTAAAACCTATCCCCAAACGAACTCCTCACTGGTACTATCGTTATACGGCCTTAGCAATATGAGAGACTGTACCCAAGCCACTTAATACCTCATTAATAAGGACTGGGCAGACCCCTAACCATCTAACACCATTTATAGGTAAGCCTTTGTCATTTAATACCTAACCCAAGGCGGACTCCTCACTGGTACTATCTAGTTGACATTGCTTGAAAATTTCATTGTGCTACTTAATACTTCTTTCATAGGAAAGAAACGGACCCTACAATCACTTAATATCCCAAACCCGAAGCGAACTCTTTCTTAGATATTCACTATCACTCTTAATTATAAACATGGAATCTCATTAGGTTACTTCTTTCGATAGGGATGCGGACCCTACAGCCACTTAATACTTCAACACTGAAGTAAATCCTTTTAGAGACATCCTTGTTTATTTGGAATCTCACTAGGTTACTTAATACTTCCTTTTAGGAGAGAGGTGGACCCTACGGCCACTTAATACCTCAAACCAGAAGTGAACCCCTATGGAGATATCCCTAATTGCTCCTAATTCCAAATTTTGACCATTTAATATTTTCCAATTAAGAAACCAGACCTAATCTCTCACGTCATCACGAGTCCTAAGATTAATAATATATCACATCAGTAGTAAGTGCACCCGACTACTGATAGCCTCAAAGTGAAGGGCAGTCTTCCATCGAGTAACTCTACTGACCTCGCATCACTAACTTACTAAGTCCAATTAACCATCCTAAGTCTTTACTTATATTATCTTAGGTAGACATTGGACTTAGCTTACTAATTCCTTTTTATTTAAGGCAGTTAGATTTACCTTAAATGCTTATCTATCCATAAATCTCCTTTTAATGCTCATAAATGTCAATTTGTCCATAAAATCCTAACGGACATTCCTAAGACATTTATGTATGATTACTAATTTCGAATTAATAACATTTTATATCCACTCCATTTTTATCAGTCCCATTAATCCATTTACCCTACCGAACTATTGCAACTCCTATATTTATTACCATTTATTTTCCATTTATTGGAGTTACAGCTCTTTTAAATTCCTTTTGCCATTAATTTGTTACCCTAAACGCGAATATTACGTGTAAGCATCGTTATTAGCTTCTTATTTAATTACTATAAGCGCAGTAAATTATGTACAAATATTTACTTTTATCAAATATATTTTAGTTATATATCTTCATTGATGCATTCTTTTCCATGTTAAATTGTTGGAATCATTTCGAAAAAGATTATCTGCTATAATTTCCATAGTCCAAAACAAAAGATTTAACTTTAAAATATAAAAAGTTACATCATTTGGAATTACAAGATAATCATTTCATACTTTACACATCTCTTTCTCTTTTTATTTGCTTCTATTCCTTGCTATATCAAACGCTAGTTTTTTCTTAAAAGGGAAAGAAATCAAACTAATTTACAAATATTAAACGCATCTAAATTCCAACAATTGCAAACAAAGAAAGGTTTATATTCCAACAAGATTAAGGTGATAATTCAAATTCATAACATTATTATACAATCTATTTTTAGATCTGAAATAAATTTCATTCAAATCAATATTCTAAATTCATACTTTTGAGACTGATTTCCAGATCAGGTTGTAAACAATTCTAAATCAATTCATAAATAAGAATATATAGGAAATATTTATTATATTCAGATCATATTCGGTTTGTTGCCTACAACTCATATACAATTATCCAATTAGGCATAAAAATCAAATAAACACCAATGAGATAATTTTCATATTATAACAATGTACAAAAAATTTCACTTGCCTTTTAAAGTGATCCAAATCTTCATATCTGAAGTAAAACCTTTGATTCATCTCTAAATCTTTTATTATCCAAGAAATATGTACAAAAATGGTATATACGTACATTAAAATTACATATCAAAGAAGGAATTTGGAATTGGAGGAGAAAATAGATACAAATATTTATAAATATATAAATTACCTCAAATACACGTATAGTTGATTCTCTTCTTTTCTCCTTTTTATTAGATTTCTATTATTCTCCAATTTATATGAATATAGATATAAATATCTTATTTTTATAATTTGGAAAGAAAGTGAAGAATGAGAAATGACAGAGTTTTGCTACTGCCTCCAGATATGAGAAGAGAAGGGAGGGTTAGGCTTGAATTTATATGCGTAGAATCAACCTTAACCATCCGATTTAAAATGTTAAATCCGGGCGTTGTGGTCTAGGATTATTGCACACGTAGGTACCCAACCGGCTGACCGCCTCATACGCACCGGTCGACTGCTATATGTTGATCGGTCACAGTTAATGGTCGACCAGTAGGCTCGGGCGAATAATTATAAACGTTAATTTATTTATTTTCGTTCCGAATTCGGTTTTCCTCCGTAACTTCTTCGTTTGGACTCCGATCACAAAACTCCAAATATGAAAGTTGCTTAGAATTTTGCCGCGAACGCAATAGTGCAAGTTTCATGGTCAAATTCCATTGTTTGCACAAATTCCACTTTTGAAGCCTAATTAATTAACTAACTAATTAAATAACCGACGTCAAATTACAAGGTGTTATATTCTTCCCCCCTTAAAAAGAATTTCGTTCTTAAAATTTCACCAATGACTAATCATGGTTTTGACTCTCGATTATTCTAAACTACACAACCAACGAGTGTGCAACCAATTTTTACAACCAAACGTGTACAAGTGCATAGTGCATTATTGTATCAACTCACAGAAAATATGTGTGCAGAATGATTCTAAATCGGATCCTCCTATATGAATGACTTTCTTTTGAAAACATTTTTGGAAAATATGATGCAAACAACCTTTATATATACTAGCAGTTCTACATGTATACAGCTTTTTGAAAAATATTTTCAATCAAAACCCCCATACTTCTACAAATCGAAGTATGAAGCAAACATTTTGCATCTGCTTCCTACCATCCAATAATCTAAGCATCGAAAAATCGCGTCCTAAACTTTACTCCTATGCCAGAAAAAGGAATTTAGGCGGAGAATTTAACATTCTTACCACCCTACAATCTTCCTATTTCCATAGTACAGTGGAAATTTCCCCACTGCCCCAGATTTACTTCAAATTTTACACATACCGAAAGCATAAGGAGGCTTATTTCAAGCTCTAAACGGAATTAAGTCTGAAAATAGACTCGCGCGCATCATCGACGAGGTATGGAAATAGAAATTCCAAAACTATAACAGCTTTTCCCCTATTATCGCTTGCATTTATCGCATCGTTGACCTTAATGCACCGCTAAATTTGCAAATTCTAACTCTATTTTTCTTTCCTACGCTTAACATGTGGCATTCAAAATTAAATATTTCACAAAAATCTTTTTCACTTTTTAAATTTGTACGCCATTTGAAAAATAAAATCCCATAATATTTAGACGCGCATTTCCCTTGAAATCAAATTTTGAACAAAAACTGTAAAAATAATTTAAGGGTCGCAAAACCTTTTTTTCAAAAGTGAACATTTCAAATCAAGGGGAAACATTTTATAATATTTTTCTTCTCAAAATTTTTGATAAATCAAGTCACAACTTCAACGTAGTCGGAAGTCGGCTATGCGCTAAACGCATAAACCAAATTCTTAAATCTACAACTAACCTTCACCATAAACTTGACATTTTACATAAAGAAAAATGTCAAACATTCATTATTCAAAAAAATTAGCTTTTAAGGAATATGAGCAATGACCTGTGATATCAAAACAATTTTATCATGTCCTTCGCTAAAAATTTCCAACTATTCTAAAATTCCAGTCTTATATTGCATTTATTATTAGTCAAGTGTCTTTATGAGATTCACATATCTATACTGTTCTTTACTATGCATATATATGAGCGGTTCCCATGTTCAGAAACAGTAACACAATAAATAAATAGAAATTTGTAATATCGTGCATGCCTTTTACAAGAGACAACTAACAGTTACAACCCAAACAACCTAAAAAAAGAATAAATGGTGGAAGGGAAAAGACAACAACACCATAACTCCTAAAATAATGCATATAGACTATGAGATGTCTTGCTACGCGGCTGGAGCTCGATTCATTGCCGCGACCCTTGAATGGTCATAGCTTAGCAACTATGCACCTAATCTCATGCCGCTTGCGCTACTGGTGTTGTTGACGACTTCATGATTGTTATCTTTCTAAGGAAGGATCTAATAATGGCAGAATGAACCTTCTACTAAACTGCCTCTGCACGGAGGTTCGCCCGTATTACCTAAAGACGAGAGTGACTAGGTGAAAATATGAAAAGTGACTCTATAGAGTGCCAATCCTTGATAAACAAATCAGAGTCCAATTGACGGCAATGCCGCCAATATAAGCATAGGTGGTCTTCCGCACCATGGGATAAATCCAGTCGTAACTTCCCATCTTAGGGATGGCGTTGTGCCAAATGATGCACATAATCAGACAGGCAGTCGAATGTAGGTTATCCATCTTCCAAACACTGACATCTCCGAAAAAGATCTATTGCAAAAATTTTGAGTTGGTCACTTCAAAATCATCCAAGTCCGCGTTCTTCGTAGAGGCCTCCAAAATCCCAACAAGATCATCATTAGTCAGCTAAATTAAGACACCCTTCACATCTGAACGAATCAAACTATTGCATCCATCGAAAAGGCAGATGCAGCATGGGTAACATTCCCACTCAAAAGTCTCGAAGCTGAGGATCGATGAAAATTCTACCGCGACGAATAGATTTTCCAGCCCAAAAGCGGCAAAACCTTCTGCTCATTCCGGTCCAGCCAAGTGGCCTCTTGAGGGTTGAGACCATAATGGTGCGAGGAAAAAATTGACGTTGCAAAAAGATGTATTGAGCTAAGAAGTGGTCGGAGTGAGAAAATAAGGTTTATACTATAGTAGTGGAGGGGCAAGATCTAACGTGCAAAACCAACACGAGGAGGAAGGCGAGGTTGCTGCTCCTAGGGGAAAACGGCATTGTCTAGGGGAGGAACGAAAGAGAGAGGCTGATACTTGGATGAGGAGGAGGATGAAGATTGGATTCAGCTTGTTGAGGAAGGAGAAATGAAGAAGGCAACTGGGGAAATTCGGACGCGGCTTTTATAGTCTCATTCTAGGTTCAAGTTGTGCCAAAATTCGTTAACTTGGTAGACCACTATAGGTTTACCGCTAGGTGGTCAACCGCTAGACGGGCTTTAGGCGTTAATTGAACCTAGACCCAATTAGGGTCGAATTAAATAATAATAATTGTTTCATGCTGTCTCCTTTGATTCAACATGATTCGAAAAATTCTTGTCCTTATCACGGTGGTGTCCAAGTCTACCGCCTAGTCTTGAACCATACTCCAGCAATTCACAGTAGTCCCAACAAAAATGTTGCGACCAACAACAATTCCAAAAACCCGAAAATACTCTAGCTGCTATTTCCTGCCTACTTCGCACGAAAATATTTCTCTCAATAGCCGGTGGGTACAACACTTCAAATTATATACCCAATAAAATTGAACGTCATTCCTATTTTTTCTGTGCCTTAAAGAGAGAGAATCTAAAAACCTCGCTTTTATGAACTGAGAAATCACTGAGTTAAATATGTGCTCCTTTATTCTTATTTCTAAATAATAAAAACTATTTCATACCAAATATTCCCTTAATCAAACTTATATATACAAATATTTTAGGATTTCCAAAAACACCTTTTCAAAAAATACCTTTTCAAATTACAAATTTCCCAAATTGGAAAAATATTTCCTTGCTAAAAATCAAAATCGAGCCTTTACCAATATATATAAATATTTAAGGATTTAAAGAATTAATCTTTTATAAATTAAGAATTTCTTAACACGACCAACTTAATGGTATACGTGTTTATTTGAAAATTAGAATTTCAAAACTTTTCCATAATAAATCATTGGGAAAATAAATCCTTTGAAAACCCTTTTTTCCAAACTCTAAGGTATTTCCAAAATATACTTTATAAAAATTCTCACAGGTTTTAGACTAAGGGTTTGACATTAATTATCCAAATAAAAATTCGGTTTGCCATCAAAGAGATTATTAATGAATGCACCTTAGCAAAAACTTGCTTTCGGACAATTGCGACATACAGACTCTAATTTTCCATCCATCTAGAATAAATGTATGTCTCCCGACTGGAACTCATCATCAAAATCCAAAATCATAAGGTAGCTAGAACCTCAACCATTGAGTCGAACAGCTCTAGTCTCTGGAATTCTGCCATATGCCATACTCATGCTCTTCATCAACAGCGACTTACGCATAGCCAACACTCCGTGGGGTACTTCGAAGTCGGCGTGAAAATCTTAGCTCTAAGATATTTGCAACCATAGTTTCTTTGACCTTTCCTTCAGAGTGGAACTGCAACTACTTCTATAGTCGGAACTCTTAGAATCTAGCATAAAAATATAATATTACTATATAGGAAAGTACAAATACATTCTCTCAATTTATCATAATTCCTCTGATCTACTAACCTAGGCTCTGATACCAAATGTAACAACCCGTACCTCCATGGGCCTAAATTTCGACAAAAATCGAAAGCTAAGTCCATCCAAGCACAGATCGTTGGATTTCGTACTTGCAAATAAGCATGAGCATTATCAAATATTGATAGAAATCTAAACTCACAGCGGAATCAATAATAGGATAAGACAATGACTACTACTTTGGAATTAATGGTGTTCCTTGGATAGTAGATTGTCATATCAGCATCGAGCATGAGAGAAAAAAGACTTCTCCAACAACAAAGCACATCCAGCTCCAGTGACATGTTCCTCTAAATGTATCATGTGGGTAGTAATGAAGAGGGGGTCAGAACAACGTTCTGGTGACTGGAGAATCTATAAACTGTCTATAACATAAATTTACATCGGTTGGTTTCCATTTAATAGTTATGACCATTAAGGTTAGCAATTCTAATCTAACCTTGTATTGCACACACGATTACTTATTTACCCCTTCCCAAGGTACAACATACCGCTGAAGCCTTATCAACCACCCAATACTTCCAAACCCATTTGCCACTTAATACTTCTAAATATGAAGCGGGCTTCTATAATATTTTTATAAGAGAAATAGACAGACTCTTCCATTTAAGACGTCAGTCAAGGTAGACCCCGTTCATTTAGAACCTAAATCAAGGCAGACTCCGTCATTTAGGACCTGTTCCCAAGGTGGTTTGCAAACAATGTTGTCAATGGTTGGTGGGTCCTAAGTACAAAGACCTCTAACCACTATTTAAGGCTTCCGACATTTATGTCCAACTATTACAACATCTATAGCCAATAAAATCGTAGCCATGTAATAAATAGTACCCAAGCCACTTAGTACCTTTAAAAAGGACTAGGCGGACTTCTAACCATTTAGTGCTTATATTCTAGGTAGGTCCCTATCATTTAACACCTATTCCCAGGCAGACTCCTCATTGGTACTATCATTATCACGGACTTAGCAATATGAGAGACTGTACCCAAGCCACTTAATACCTCATTGATAAGGACTAAGCAGACACCTAACCATTTAACACCTATTTATTGGTAGGCTTTGTCATTTATAACCTAACCTCAAGGCGAACTCCTCACTGGTACTATCTAGCTAACATTGCTTGGAAATCTCATTAGGCTACTTAATACTTCTTTAATAGGAAAGAGGCTGACTCTACAATCACTTAATATCCCAAACCCGAAGCGAATCCTTTCCTAGATATTCACTATCACTCTTAATTATAAACATGGAATCTCATTAGGTTACTTCTTTCGATGGAGAGGCGAACCCTACAGCCACTTAATACCTCAACACTGAAGTAAACTCTTTTTGAGACATCCATATTTTTTTGGAATCTCACTAGGTTACTTAATACTTCCTTTTAGGAGAGAGGCGGACCTTACAGCCACTTAATACCTCAAACCAGAGGTGAACCCCTATGGTGATATCCCTCACCGCTCTTAATTCCAAATTTGGAATTTTTAATATTTTCCAACTAAGAAAGCAGACCCAATCTCTCACGTCGTCACGGGTCCTAAGATTTGTGATATCTCACATCAGTAGTAACTGCACTCAACTGCCGGTACCCTTAAAGTGAAAGGTAGTCTTCCATCGAGCGACTCCACTGACCTCGCATCACTAACCTACTAAGTCCAATTAACGATCCTAAGTCTTTACTTATATTATCTTAGGTAGACATTGGACTTATCTTACTGATTTCCTTTTTATTTAAGATAATAAGATTTACCTTAAATGCTTATCTACCAATAAATCCTTTTTTAATGCTCATAAATATTAACTTGTCCATAAAATCCTAACAGACATTTCCTAAGACATTTATGTATGATTACTAGTTTCAAATTAGTAACCTTTTATACATATTCCATTTTTATCAGTCTCATTAATCCAGTTACTCTATCAAATTATCGCAACTCCCATATTTATTACCATTTATTTCCCATTTATTGGAGTTACCGCCCATTTAAATTCCTTTCCCATTAATTTGTTATCCTAAACGCGAATATTACGTGTAGGCATCATTGTTAGCTTCTTATTTAATTTTTATAAGCGCGGTAAATTACATACAAATATATTCTAGTAATACATTTTCACTAGAATATTCTTTTCCATGAAATTGTTGGTACCGTTTTTAAAAAGTATTTGCTATAATTTCCATGAATTAGTCCAAAACAAAATATTTAAATTTAAAATATAAAAGATAACATCATTTGAAAGTACAAGGAATAATCATTTCTTTTTTTTTACTGAAATAGACAGTGTAAACTACATTGAATTCATACTTTACACATCTCTTTCTCTTTTCATTTGCGTTTATTCCATGCTAGTTCAAACGCTGTATTTTTCTAAAAGGGAAAGAAATCAAACTAATTTACAAATATTAAACGGATCTAAATTGCAACAATTCCAAACATATAAAAGTTTACATTCCAACAAGGTTAGGGTAATAATGCAAATTCATAAAATTATTATACAACATATTTTCATATCCGAGATAAATTTCATTCAAAACAATATTCTAAATTCATACTTTTGGGATTGATTTTCAGATCAGATTGTAAACAATTGTAAATCAATTCATATATAAGAATATGTAGGTAATATTTATTATATTCAGATCATATTTAATTTGTTGTCTACGACTTACAATTATCCAGTTAGACATAAAAATCAAATAAACACCAACGGGATAATTTTCATATTATAACAATTTATAAAAATTTCTCACTCACTTTTTAAAAGCGATCCAAATCTCCAGATTGAAGTAGAACCTTTGATTCATCTCCAAATCCTTTATAATCCAAGAAATATGTATAAAAAGAAATATACAAACATTAGAATTATTGATACGAGAAGAGATTTGGGATTGGGAGAAAAAATAGATACAAATATATATAAATATATAAATTATCTCAAATACGCGTATATTTGATTCTCTTCTCTTCTCTTTTTTATTAGATTTCTATTCTTCTTCAATTTATATGAATATAGATATAAATATCCTTTTTATAATTTAGAAAGAAAGTGGAGAATAAGAAATGACAGAGCTTCGCTACCGCCTCCAGAAAAATATGAGAAGAAAAGGGAGGGTTAGGCCTGAATTTATAGGCATGAGATTCTACCTCAACCGTTCGATTTAAAATATTAAATCCGGGTCATTGTGGCTTTGGGTTATTGCGCATGCCATTACCTAACCGGTCGACCGCCTCATATGCACTGGTTGACAACTACATGTCGACCGGTCGAAGTGAGCGGTCGACCTGTGGGCCCCAGCGAATAGTTATAAACGTAATTTATTTATTTTCGTTTTGAATTCGTTTTTCGTCCATAACTTCTACATTTGGACTCCGATTGCAAAACCCCAAATATGAAAATTGCTCAGAATTCCACCATGAATGCAATAGTGTATGTTTCATATTCAAATTCCATCATTTGCACAAATTCCATTTTTGAGCCTAATTAATTAACTAACTAACTAATTTAATAACTAACGCTAAAGTACGGAGTGTTACACACTTTGAGCTTGAGTCATTTGTACTTGAGATGAAGAAAAAGGGCTTGCCCTATGAGGTTAGAAGATGGGTTGTTAGGGTTGTGGGAGAGTGGAACCAAAAATAGAGTGAAGTATGGTGTATGTGTAGAGGTTGATAAGGAGATATTTGAACAAATATCTACCCACTTATCTCTCATCTACACTTACCATTTCAAAACTTGCTTTCATGCCAAGCATGGTCGGCCTTACCTGATAATGTTGCAATCCACGTCATTTTGTATTATCATTTATCTAATTAAATACAAACTGATATCGTATATCAATGCATATAAACATAACAATTATATATATACAAAAATAATTACTAAAAAAGTACATACAATATTTCTAATAGCCATGCCACCTACTAAAAACACCAAAAATAATACATAATTAATATTTCTTTGATTATTAATTAATTTAACTAATTAATAACCATTATAATCTAAATAAATCGAGCGGTATTTTGGAGACTGAATAGGTTCGGTTGTGCGACTCACGGATATAAATCCAGTTGGCGATCGATATCAATAAATTAAAATATTAATGGCTACACATCAACTTTGCTAATGGTGCGACAATTTGGCTAAATTCATCACTTATAGATTCCATAAGTAAATCCAACTATATAATTTCTTAAGCTGTAACTTTTAGTAATGATAATTTACACACGTTCTCTTCACGAACACTATATCACTTCAGGATATATGGAGTCGGGTATTAGTCAAGATTCCAATATTATCCACATTCAATATAGTCAATCCATAAACAAAATCTATGGTTTAACAACAATATTTATTATAAACTGTTCTACTTTAGCCAGCGATTTTGACTTTGAGTTAACTACAGTAGACCGTGATACTAATCTCATACAACCAAGGAAAATAATTCTCTATTGAATTGTGTTTCACTTTCAATGCTTCAACTGAGACCTAACTTAGTCACTTGATAGTCGACATGCCATGCCATGATTTAACTATAATCAAAGTGGATTATCCACAATAAAGTTCAATAATATTCTCAAGTTGAGAGAACTGTGTAAAATCATCACGTTGAGATATCTTATTTGACTTGGTTGTTATCCAACAATAGCAAACTCTCAAATGATTCATTCCATAGTTGCAATATATAACCCCTTGTTGTCCCCCCAGCATATATGAGTAATACACTACCCAATATTTGGAAAGTATTACATACCCTGGTCTCAAGGATGTATAGATATCCTTTCTCAAAACATCTTGACCATAAATATTTAAAATAAAATATTATTTATTTTTTTGACTAATTACTCATGATTTCAACTATTTGCATAATCACATAACATTTTATTTAAGGATGTTCTTATAAATATACTTTAAATTAATTACTTAATTAATTATATTATAACATAACAAAGTATACAAAGAAAAAACACACCTTTATCACCTACAAAATTGATTGCAGAGTTAGATATAGATTACATAATTGCGTCCTAGGGCATAGCCTAAGTCTCTCAATCTCCTACTTGCACTTGTGGCTAATTATGGATTCTTAATCCCATTCTTTGATCAGTTTAGTTAGAAATAATTAAGCAAGTAACTCTGTGAATGGGTATGCTATATTTTCTTAATGTCTACTCTTGTAATCGTCAATTCTTCATTGCTAACAAACTCTCTTATCAGGTAGAAATTCTTGAGTATGTGCCATGATTTCTTATGAGGTCTAGGTTCTTTTGTAATCTGCATCGTGACATTGTTATCATAGAATGATGTTATGAGATTCTCAACATTTGGAATTACCCCTGACTCATCGTAAATTTGCATATCATACCACTTCTTTAACTGCTTCTTTTAAGGTTATGTACTCAACCTTCATCGTTGAATCAGCTACAACTTCTTTCTCGATAGTTTTCCATCTAATTGATCCACCGTTCAATGTAAATACATAATCCGATACTGACTTACTGTCATCAATATCACTCTGGAAGATTGAATCTATATACCCCTTTTATAAGGAGGTATTCATTCCAATAGAGTAGGAATAAGTTTTCGGTATTCCATAAATACTTAAGAATACATTTCACAATCATCCAATGTTTTTCTCTTGGGTTTGACTAGTATTGACATAAGCATCTTAATGCTAAAGCCACATCTAGTCTCGTACATAGCATAACATAGCATATATAATGGATTTGATTACAGATGCTTATAGTATCCTCTTCGTATGCTCTTTTTCTTCATCGGCATGAGGAGCATCCTTCTTCGAATGGATGATTTCAGATTGTGTTGGAACATTTATATGCTTGAAATTATCCATACCAAACTTGTTTAGCAGGTTGTCTATGATAAAGATTGAGATTATCCTAACAATCTCTTTGATCTATCTCTATAGATCCTAATACCAAGTAAATAGGTCGCTTGTAACAACCCAGATTTTTGGGTTGATTAAATATAATAAATAATGATTTAAATTGGAGAATTTAAATCATTAATTTGTGTTTATATTCTTTTTATAAAAGATAGTTTATTTTAGAATGATTAATTTTAAATAATTGAGAAATTGGGATTTTTTTATTTCTTTTAGAAAATAAGTCATTCTTGTTTAAAATCCAATTAAAGAAGTTATTTTATTTAGTTAGGCTATGGTTTGAATAATTAGACTTTTTGGTTCATAGAGATATTAGTGAGAAGTTAAAAAAAGGAGGTTTGTAAATCTTATTGAGTTATAAATTAATTCATGAGACTTAAAATAAATTATAAGTGTTGAGAAAGAAGATAGAAAATTTGTTATTTCTTATTGGGTTTAATTTTATACCCAAACCCATTCAAATGATTAGTTAGGAGAAAATCCTCCTCTCCAGTATTCACTATGTTCGTTTTTCTAAACTCAGTAATAGAAAACTAAGGAAATCAAACTTTTTCTTAAACCCTAGGATTAAATTCATTAATTCAAAATGGAAATAAATTGCTAGAAAATCCAAGAAAATCAAAGTAAGTTTTTCAAGCTTTAATGCACCCATTAGTTAAATTGATTTCAGTTTATATTGTGTTTTGATTTATGTTTGTTCTTCCTTTTTATTGAGGCAAAATTCTAGGGTTTGACATGTAATTCAAAGCAGCGAATAAAATGAAGTTAACAAGCTATTGTAAGGAGTAAAATGAGTTCACCTCACACAACTATCTCTAAGTGAAAGTATATTTGCTGTTTGGTTGGATTGGATGAACTATAGTTATGCGGTCTCAATCTTTTGTATTGTTTATATTTCATATTGCTCACCATTTGAATTGCTGAAACCTTAGCCTTATGATCTCATTTAGTTGACAATTATACTTGTTTTTATGGATGCATGCACACTGAAATCACCTTAGAACAATCACTCAAGACTTAGGATCAAACCCCCATCATCAAAGCTCGGTTGGAGAGGTTTTCTGGAACTCAAACGGCTCCATAAAACATCACCACTGGTGGGGCACCACCGGTGCATCGGTAGGCACCATCGGTGCACTGGTGGCGAATGCCTGGAGCTGATACGGTTCTAGGTAAAGCCTCTCTGGATCGTCGTTTCTTGCTTCGTCCATTGCCATGTTTGTTGTTGTTGTTTCTAGTGCTTTGCGTATTTGTTTGTGATTCATTTGGCATCCAATTCCATTGATTTGCTAACATATAAAACAAATCTGGAGATGATATAAAGTTAGAACTGTATGGACCAATTCATGGCTATAATCTTGTGATGACTTAGGATTTTGTTGCAGTGAATTCTCTTGTGCTCTATAGATTTTGAATCACGTTGATTCAATGGTTTGGAATATTATAAACCTATATCTATCTATTATATATATATATATATGATTTTATAAAATAGAGTTTATTAAGCTTACAAATATCAAACTTGTTTCCAAATTAATCTAGTTCTTTTTATAAGCGACTTTTACAAATAGTTATATATATATATAGTATTGGTATTATAAATGGTTATAGATTTTGGAAATATGGTTTTGGAAATATAAACCTAATTTATTTCTAAATAAAATGATTATATATATAATTAAGTTTGGAAGAGTAATAAATATAGTTTTATAAATATATGGTTATATATATGGCCTTTGGAATATGGTTTGTGTATAATATAATCTTTATGGAATTTGAGACAACTACATCTATATGAATTGAGACCAAATGGAATATATGGTTTAATTTATCTTATGATAAATAAAGTATTTGGAAATTATTTCCTATATGGAAAATTATAATATTGGATTTCTAAATTATAAACTCTTATAAGAAAAAAGTTTTGAGAACTTTAATTCTATAATGTGGGGAGTACTAATTATCGACTTAGTGTTATTGACTGATTTAAATGCTTTCGAATAATGCTTCATGAAATATAGTATAACTCATTAAATAAAATGTTTGAGTGGAACTTACTAGCCCATTAGTGAATACTCGAATTTCACCGGGTAGTTTGAGATGCCTTGGTTGAATTATTGTGATTGCTATTAAGAAGTATTTAACACTTTGGAGTTGTATTCTCTTTTGGTGTTCGATGGGACCAATAGATCCTTAAGAGAATATAGCTCTGGTTTTCGTACGGTATCTATAACAAGTGAGATTACTAGCTTCTAGTAATTACTTTAATTTCACATGGTGGTTTGGGACGTTTTTGTTAAGTTCTAGTGATCACTGAAAATGATAGTATTTATCACTTTAGAGTATATTCCTTTTGGTTTTCGGTGGGATCGATATATCCTTAAGAGATATACTCATGGATTTCTTTACGATTATAAATTTATAAACATGA
Source organism: Allium fistulosum (assembly GCA_030737815.1). Taxonomy (NCBI): domain Eukaryota; kingdom Viridiplantae; phylum Streptophyta; class Magnoliopsida; order Asparagales; family Amaryllidaceae; genus Allium; species Allium fistulosum. The sequence goes on from CM060902.1 coordinate 1,296,198,699, forward strand.
ATTATCTAGAGTCTTCGAGTCATGGTTGCTACGATCGTCTTGATTGGTATGGTATGAATGATACCTTTGTTCATTTTTTTGCCACGGTATGAGTACAATTACTACGATTGGAATGGACGATCATTACGATCAGTACGGATTAAGATCTCTTGGATTCTGCAAATTTGGATTCTATGACTATTCCGTGTTTGTGAAATAAATAGATACTCTTGTGTGTAGTCCTGTGTCTTGAGGTGGATTCTAAGTTAAATTAATTATGTTGCCCATTATATCTTGGACATCTGGATTTACTTATATGTCATATATCTTTATTTTATATCATGTTCTCACCTTTTTGGATATTTAGAGATAGTCTGACCCTGGTGTTATTTTAATGCTCGGGTCAGGCCGAGACTTTTCAGGTTACATGACAGGTTAACATTTGGATAGTTGTGCTAGCAAGGAGATAAATACTTTTGACTTTTATTTTATCTCATTAAGGATTCGTGTTTGTTTATAAGATGTATAATTGAGATAGAGATTTGTATCAGAAATGTATATTATGCGAGTCTAGTGTTATATTTGATAGACTCTCGCTTTTGTATATGTATATGATGTTTATTATTCTGCTGTGATCCGTTACTATTGTTTATATGATCTACTGTTCTGATTATGAGAAACTGGTGTGATTATTACTTTAAACCGAGACTATATATGTCAAATTTTATTCTGGAGATTAAATAGACTGTAAGTATGACATGTTAGTATTAGTTTAAAGATATATTCACATTCAGTTGCCCTTATCAAGCTGCATTCTTTGTATTATTAGATGACATTATTTATAATGTTCTTTAATAATATGGCTATCGCGGTACGGTCGTTACAGTTTGGTATTAGAGTTGACTCAGAACATTATAGAATCTAATATCATAGATCTGAGGCATAGATGACTTATAGTCTGGTTCCTTAGGATGTGTGGTGGATAGTTATATCAATTATCTATAGGAATATAAAATGATATGGGAATAAACATTGGGACGTATTTGTGAAAATTTTGGATTACTTTACAAAATATTTTTATAAAATGATTTTAAAAGATTTAGTGTTATGTAGTAGTGTTCTGATTGATTAGTGATTAGGGTTGCGCAGTGGAAGTTGATAGAATGTTTCTGGTGAGTATAGTAACTAGCTGTTCATATATATATATATATATTTGTTTGATTATATGATGGATGCATGGATGATTAGTTGCATTATTGAATCGCTAGTAGTAGATTTTCATTTGTAAGAGAATTTAGAGATTTTAAATTTTGGAATTTGTTTTATGTTAAATTGTTCGTTAAATGTTTTATGAATTCTGGTCGAGACGTGGGATGCCACGGTATCGATAGGGATTCCTAAACACTTTGACGAGACGGTTAGATATATTAATTTTGAGTTATATATATTAAGTATGATTAATAATTGTGAATGGGTTATAAATAATATATTTAAATAGGAAATACATATAATATATTGAATGTCGTTTTAAAAATGGGATAAATATTTTGAAAAAAATATAATTATATGCATATGTAATAAATTTTGGAAGTAAAAAGATATTTTGTGAAAAATATGTATACATGTATATACAAATGTGATAAATTTCAAAAGTATGTATTTTGGATATAAATAATATTTTGGAAAGGAATTATTTTGAGATTATATAGTTAGTTGGAAAGAAAATATTAATTGGAGATTTGAAAATAGTATTAAGTTGTTGATTTGGAATTTAATATTATTATTTGTGAAAGCAAAATATTTTTGGGAAAAATATCTTTCGAAATAAATTTAAAGGAAAATCTACCTGTTTTAGAAAATGATAAAAGTGCATTATATGTATTGGTTTAGATGACGTGTGCATCTACTGAACATTAGCAATAGCATAGCTCAGTGGCGAGACCATGTTGATTTCACGATCAACATCATAGCCAATTGACAAAACAATTTGTTATAGAAAGTTGGCAAGACAACGTTCTTTTATTATTTGAAGTTTGTAAATTTTGGATGTTTATTTTAAAATATATGCTAAAACGAATAATGTGTGATATTTTGATTTATTGTGTATATCATTTCATGATTTGATGGATGTTAAATTTTCATAGTTTAAATAAGAAATAGTTATTTTTGGGAGTTTGGAAAATAATTTGAGCTTAAATAATTTAAGATGATATTTTTTCCATCGAATAAATTATGAGAGTGGAGATCATAGTGAGGCAATGTTGATATTATTGTCATCAACTTTGTAGCCAAGTGACGAAATGTATCACTAAATTTTATGGTTTAATAACATTTTATAGGATAAGATAAGTTAGGCAAATGTTTTAAACTTTGGAGTTGATTTATATAAAATTTAAATGGAAGTCATTGGTAAGTTTTTGAAAGGAGAATAATTAAAAATCTATTTCTAATTATGAATTTAACTTTCAAATTTTTTGATTTGAATGAAAGTAAATTTTATATATGAGTCTTAATTTATAAGAAGTTAAAGTAAAAAGGTGTAAGTGATTGTGTAAATAAATTTGGAGGTTCAAAATAAGGAATTAAGTAAATCTTATATTTTGATGATTTGAAATCTAAGAGATGGATTATATAAATAGGATTTAGTACAAATAATTACCATAAGAAGCTATTTTATTCTTTTGGAAAATGTAAATTTTGAGAAGCATTATCGGAAGTAATAATAGAAATTTTGAGATTAAAATCAAAACTTTTGTATTAAGGGCTTAATTAAATAGATGTCTTTTTATTGACAAGCAAAGCACTTGTCTTTAGGATTGGACATACAAAGTTATGTTCATAAAATCTTTTGTATGCTTTATGGTTGTTATGTTGTTGAATCGATTGTTATCTTAATCGTAATGATTGTTAAATTCGGCATAACAAATTAATGAAGGTGTTTCAAATTCAAGAATGAAAAGGATTTAGAAAATGAACTTTTGAAAATATTTTATAGACTTTTCTCTGAATTGGAAATTGCGAGAACGTAATTTCTTTAAGGGGGAAGTCTGTAACAACCTGGATTTTTGGGTTGATTAGATACAATAAGTAATGATTTAAATTGGAGAATTTAAATCATTAATTTGTGTTTATATTCTTTTTCTAAAAAATAGTTTGTTTTTAGATTGATTAATTTTAAATAATTGAGAAATTGGGATTTTTAGATTTCTTTTAGAAAACAAGTCATTCATGTTTAAAATCCAATTAAGAAGTTATTTTATTCAATTGGGCTATCATTTGAATAATCAAATTTTTGATTTATAGAGATATTAGGGAGGAGATAAAAAAGGAGGTTTTTAAATCTTATTAAGTTATAAATTAATTCACGAGGCCCAAAATAAATTAAGTGTTGAGAAAGAAGATAGAAATTTTCTTATTTTCTTATTGGGTTTAATTTCATACCCAAGCATATTCTAGTTATTAGTTAGGAGAGAATCCTCCTCTCTAGAATTCACTACGTTCATTTTTCTAAACTCGGTAAACAGAAAACTAAGGAAATCAAACTTTCTCTTCAACCCTAGGAGCAAACTCATTAATTCAAAATGGAAATAAATTGCTAGAAAATCCAGGAAAATTAAAGTAAGTTTTCCAGCTCTAATTCACCCATTAGTCAAATTGATTTCAGTTTATATTGTGTTTTGATTTGTGTTTGTTCTTCTTTTTGATTGAGGCAAAATTATGGGGTTTGATGTATAATTCAAAGCAGCGAATAAATTGAAGTTAGCAAGCTATTGTAAGGAGTAAAAAGGTAAGTTCACCTCACACAACTATCTCTAAGTGAAAGTATATTTGTTGTTTGGTCAAATTGGATGAACCTATAGTTGTGCGGTTCTCAATCTTTTATATTATTTATATTTCATATTGCTTAACATCTGAATTGATGAAACCTTAGCCTTATGATCTCATTTAGTCGACAATTATACTTGTTTATATGGATGCATGTACACTAAAATCACCTTAGAATAATCACTCAAAACTCAGGATCAAATCACAATCACCAGAGCTCGAACGGGGAGGTTTTCTGGAGCTGAAACAGCACCAGAAAACGTCATTACCGGTGGCGGATGCCTGTAGCTGATTCAGCTCTAGTAAAGCCCCTCCAGATCGTCATTTCTTGCTTCGTCCATTGCCTTGTCAGTTGTTGTTTCTAGTGCTTTGCATATTTGTTTGTGGTTCTTTTGGCGTCCAGTTCCATTGATTTGCTCACCTATAAAATAGATTTGGAGATGATATAAAGTTAGAACTACATGGACCAATTCATGGCTATAATCTTGTGATGACCTAGGATTTTGTTGTGGTGAATTCTCTTTTGCTCTATAGACTTTGAATCACTTTGATTCAAAGATTTGGAATATTATAAGCCTATATCTATCTATTATATAAATATATAAATGATTTTGTAAAAGAGAGTTTATTAAGTTTACAAATATCAAACTTGTTTCTAAATTAATCTAGTTCTTTTTATAAGTGACTTTTACAAAAAGTTATATATATATATATATGTATATGTATAGTATTGGTATTATAAATGGTTGTGTATTTTGGAAATATAAACCAAATTTATTTCTAGATAAAATGGTTATATATATAATTGGGTTTAGAAAAGTAATAAATATAGTTTTACAAATTCTGGTTAGTTATATATAAATATGGCCTTTGGAATATGGTTTGTGAATTATATAATATTTATGGAATTTGAGACAACTACATCTATATTTATATTGAGATCAAATGGAATATACGGTTTAATTTATCTATTTGGAAATTGTTTCCTATATGGAAAATTATAATATTGGATTTCTAAATTATAAAATCTTATAAGAAAAATGTTTTGAGAACCTTAGTTATATAATGTGTGGAGTACTAATAATCGACTTAGTGTTATCGATTGGTTAAATGCTTTCGAGTAACGTTTTATCGAATATAGTATAACTCATTGAATATAATGTTTGAGAGGAACTTACTAGCCTATTAGTGAATATTCGAATTTCACCAGGTAGTATGGGATGCCTTGGTTAAATTCTTATAATTGCTATTAGGAAGTATTTAACACTTTAGAGTTGTGTTCTCTTTTGGTGTTCGGTGGGATCGATAGATCCTTAATAGAATACAGTTCAGGTTTTCTGATAGTATCCATAACGAGTGAGATTTACTAACTTCTAGTAAATACTTGAATTTCAGCAAGCGGTATGGGACATTTTTGTTAAGCTCTAGTAATTTCTGAAAGTGATAGTATTTAGCACTTAAGAGTATATTTCTTTTTGGTGTTCGGTGGGTACCTATAGATCCTTACTCATGGATTTCTTTATGATTATAAATTTATAAAGATGAATAATCTAGAGTCTTCGAGTCATGGTTGCTACGATTGTCTTGATCGGTATGGACTATCCTTGAGATTAGTTGTGATTCTATGTTCTCGATATGAGCATGGTCTTTGGTATTTGATCGGCACGAGTGATACCTTTGTTTTTTTTCTTCGCTACGGTTTTAGTATAATCATTGCGATTGGTACGGACGATTATTATGATCGGTACGGATTACGATCTCTTGGATTCTGGAAATTTGGATTTTGTGACTATTCTGTGTTCGTGAAATAAATATATACTCTTATGTCTTGAGGTGGATTCTGAGTTAAATTATTTCCATGACCTGTTATATCTTGGACATTTGGATTTACTTATGTGTCATATATCTTTATGTTATGTATTATTCGCACCCTTTTGGAAATTTAGAGATAGTATGACCTGGGTGTTATTTTAATGCTCGGGTCAGGTCGAGAATTTTCAGATTACATGATAGGTTGACTTTTGGATGGTTGTGTTAGCAAGGAAATAAACATTTTTGAATTTTAGTTTATCTCATTTGGGATTCATGTTTGTTCATGAGATGTGTAATTGAGATAGAGATTTGTATCAAATTTATATTATGCGTGCCTAGTGTTATATTTGATAGACACTCACTTTTGTATATGTATATGATGTTTATCATTCCATTGTGATCTATGACTATTGTTTACATAATATACTGTTCTGATTCTTAGAAATTGATGTGATTATTACTTTTAACTGAGAGTGTACACGTCAAATTTTATTCCAAAGATTAAATAGACCGTAAGTATGACGTGTTAGTATTAATTTAAAGTTATATTTACATTCAGTCACCCTTATCATGATGTATTCTCCATATTATTAGATGACATTATTTATAATATTCTTTAATAATATGGGTATCGCGATGTGGTTATTACATCGCTTCTCTCAGATTCTTCATGGAGAAATTCTTAGACAAACAAGTTTTCACCAATTGCAATAACCATACGTCATTGTCAATCTGGAGCAAGTCATCGACATAAAGGACGATAAACACAATAGCACTTCCTTGTTCCTTTCGGTATATGCATGCTTCCTCTATATTCTAATAAAAACCAAATTATTTGTATACTTTATCAAAACACTTACTCTAGCTCCTCGAAGTTTGTTTAAAAAGATATGTTGATTTAACAACTTACGGATTTTTTCCTCGCTCTCGCTGACCTCAAAACCCTCGGGCTGCTACATGTAAACGGTGTCTTCTAAATCACCATTTAGAAATATCATTTTCACATTCATTTTTCATATTTTTTAGTCATAGAATGCAGCGATGGCTAGTAATATCACAATAGACTTAAGCATGGCTATAGGGAAAAATGTTTCATCATGTCCAACACCTTGAATTTGACGAAAATCTTTTGCAACTAGCCTCCCTTTACAGGTTTCCACCTTTCATCTACATTTTGATCCTTCTTACAGATCCATTTGTAGCCAGAGGGATTTATCCCCTCGAGCACATCATCCAAAGTTCATACTTTGTTCGTGTACATGGAATCCATCTCGGATTACATGGCTTCAAGCCATAATGCAGGGTTTTTATTCTGCAGTGCTTGTTGGAATATGAGGGGAGTTTCATCTTCTAGGACACAATCCTCTTTTCCGTCATCTACGATAAAATCCTGGTATCTCTCTAGTGCATGAGATTCCTTATTAGACCTTTTAATAGGTTGTGTGTTATCCTATACCGGGGAATTCGATTCTTCTACCGATTCAGTCTTTATAGTAGTTTCTTGGACATCCAAGTCTACAAAGCCGATGTTAATTTCCTTTGACAAGAATTCCTTTTTGGAAAGGACAGAGTGTCGAGAAAGAATAACCTTTTGTTCCTCTATGTTATAAAAAAAATATCCCATGTATTGAGATATCTTATAAACTTACATAGTACCGACCTTGCCTCAAGCATATTTGGGCCAACGTTCTTAATATAGGTTGGACAACCCTGCACTTTCACATATTCAATGTGGGATTTCTTCTAATACCACTTTCATATAGATTCTTCGGCACAGATTTAGTAGACATCAAATTCAATATATATGTCGTACATTCTAAAGCATATCCCTAGTAGAAAGAGGTAACTCGGCCTCATTTATCATAGATCAAACCAAATCTAATAAGGTTTGTTCCTTCTCTCTGAAACACCATTATGTTGTAGAGTATACGGTGGAGTAAAATAAGAGATAATCTTATTAATATTATCGAAATTTTTGTCGGACATATTCACCTTCTAGATCAGATCGAAGTATTTTAATTTTATGGTTCGTCCAATTTATAACTTCATCCTTATACTCTTTAAATTTCTCACAAACATCAGATTTATTCTTCGTAAGATATACATATCCTAGTCTTGAGAAATCATTAATAAAGGTTACAAAATAAGTGGAACTATCCTTAATCACTATAGGCATCAGCCCATACACATCAGTATGTATGGGACACAAGAGCTCATTAACTCTTTCGTTGTTCCCATTGAAGGGGTGGCTGGTCATTTTCCCTTTGAGTCATGACCTATATGTGTCAAATGATTCATGATCAAATGATGGAAGAAAACCTTTGGTTTTTAGTTTATGCAGTATTTTGTCACTAATATGACCTAGTTCTATAGTACCATAAGTAACTATTTTTAACGCTAATAATAGAAGAATTGTTGACAACACATGTATGATTAAAGTTAAGTACATAAATGTCAGTATCCAAAACACCACTGTAGATAGTATTTCCTCAAACACAATGTTCATAACACTATTATTACAACGGAAACCAAATTTGGTCTCAGCCAATCTTGACACATATATAATACTGCAAACAAAGTTTCATGCATAATAACAATTATTCAAAACAATATCAAATTCATTTGGCAAACGTAAACGATATTCTCCAACTACAGTTGCATCCATTATAGATCCATCAGCAACTCGAAAAGCTCATTTCTCACATTTGCCACATGTCATCTACTCCCATGCCCCTATAAAGAATTACAGATCTGAGTTCCAGATCCAATATCTAAAACTCAAGTACTTTTATTGATTGCAAAACAATTTTGAATCATAAACATACACTTAGCAGCCAAAGAATCAGATTCTTCCTTCTCTGTAACCATCTCCAGATAGTCTAGACAATTCTATTTCTAGTGCCCTTTATTATAAAAATGGTGACATCCACCCTCATAAGTAGCAACACTTTTTTTACCTTTCTTATTACCATGCTTATGTTTCTTCGAACCTTTCGAAGAAAATGCTTTCCGTTTACACTGAAACACCATGCCTTGTCCTTGAATGAACCTTCAGCTCAACATATTATGTAGCTCGATAAGGCCGACATTCATTTGGTTCATATTGTAGTTCATTATAAATGGCTCAAAATATAGAATTAGCGACCTGAGATAAAGTTCACTTGCAATTCTTCTCTTAATTTAATACTGAACTCTGAAAGTCATGTGCATAGTCTTTCACCATTATGACATTAACCTCAGCACAGTCGCCCTTACTGATCTTTGTATTGAACAGTTTCTTAGTGATTTCATACCTTGCAAAGAAAAATTGCTTCTTAACAAAGCCTCAAGTTTATCGAAGATTTTATGGATAGACATGCTATCGTTTTGTCTTTGCAACGATTTGTCTAAACTAGACAACACGTAAGCTTGGGCTATATCATAATCAGCTATCCAAGTGTTATAAGTTTTTATCGTTTCAAGATCTGCACCTTCAATTGGTATTAGTTTTAAAGGTTTAGAAACAACATACCATAAATGTTCATATGTGAGCGTTGTCTATATTGCTCTAGACCAGCCAGTGTAGTTGGGTGAGGTCAACTTATCATTTTCAAAAAATAATCTTAACTTGGCCATTATGTTGCAAGTTAAATTTAAGTAGATTAGTATAGTTATATAGAAAATATTCCTCTAATATTAGAAATGTTAAACGTACTCATTTCATTTTTCTAATAAGAATCCTACTATATTTTTATATTCCTCAAAACCCTAAGAGAAATATGAAAACCTATTGATTTCTCTAGTGAATGTTAGGACTAGCTTGACTTGGGATTCTAACCTTGAGTATGCTCAAAAAATCATAGGTCGACAAGCGATGGATAACACTTTATCGATTGTGTCATATGCATAACCATGCTCTTTGTCCTAATCTCGATCTTGACCTTAAGTTTGCTCAACAAATCAAGAGAGATTATTTACTATTACCTATCATTTCATGATGACCTATGTATAATGCATGTACTTTAAGTTTGCTCAACACACACATGCATGTATGTCAAGGCAATATATTATTGGTATTACATGTAATAGCTCTAGCTTGAGTTTTGCTTAACAACTGGTGTGTATGCAAATAGTCAATCAATATATAAATGATAGATGACAACTGATATTAAAGAATCATAGTCTTTAATGTAATTTACATGATATCGATTTAAGGAATAATGTATTTCTTATGGATTACTCTCATGATTCAAGTGTGAAACACATATGTAATCATGATATACGTAGCATATATGTATTTACTATAAAATTCTATTTGGAATTCTTATAGTTCCACTTATATTTTATTTATACATATATAATTATATAAGAATAATTTGTTTATAACTATTATTATTTAATTTCTTATATAATATTTATATGTACCTTAATATTTAATTAATTTTAGTTCCTTAATTTTTTGGCATAGGCCGGAGGGTTAATTGGGCACCTACCCTTTTTATTGATATGCCCGGGAATTACTAACACAAAACAAACCCTAACCAAAACATGCTTTGGTTAAGAAACAAATAAAAAGATAAAAAGAATAAACAAAGGCAACACATCATAGCAATACACAAAAGGAAGAAAACACAAGAAACAAAAAGAAGCAAAAAAAGGACTGAAGTCAGTGAAATGCAACCACAATATCAGGATCAAATTCATAAAGTGACTGTGCCATCCCATTCCTTATTTCATGCAACAAAAATTACCGAAGTTGTAGAGAAGATTTCCTTTGTCCTTGAAAGAGAATATCATTTCTCTCACTCCACATCACATTCAAAAATTTCTTCAAAACAAATAGTAGTGCGTACGTCTTCATACCTCTCCATCTAGTTGATGTATATATCAATGACCATTCAATTGCACTATCCCTTGAAACGTTGCTTCTGCCCATTTTTAACATCAGATATTGCCAGAGAGAAAAAACAAAAGAGCAGTTGAAAAAAGTATGCATATTATCCTCAACTTCAGCATTGCAGAATGAACAATGACAGTCAATATTCAAATAGCATGAAGTTTGGCTTTAGTATGTAAAGCATTTCTAGTTACCTTCCATAGCATTAAATTCTCCTTCTCATTATTATTCTTCAACCATATTCTTTTATTCCAACTAAAATTTAAGCCAGAATCATGATTTGCTAAAGGCAAGTACACAACACCAATATTGAAACTAGTAGCTTTGTCCGTCCATTTAACACCATCCCTGTCAACCATAGGGTCGTGAATACCCTGAAAATTAGATCAAAGCTTTCCGATAACCTGCTTATTGGAATATAGTAATTGGATGCAGCCATCATGGATATACTCATATGCCTTTGCATGTCTATTAATCCTAGACTAATGTATTTGTTTATAGTTCGGGTGCTTGCTTAGAATAAAGTCAAGTTTCAACCAAGGATCATCCCAAAAACTGACTCCACCACCATAGGCTACTTCATATCTGATTTCAGGGAGCATGGCTTCTCTGAGCTTAAGTAAATTCCTACATGTCCAACTATTATATATTTTGGGGAGTCAACATTTGCCAAAAGTTCCTGCTGCCTAAAATGTATTTGACGAACCATTCCACCCAGATGTTATTATTCCTATTCAAAAAACATCAAGATGCTTTGCAAAAGCAGCTTTGTTCCATAGCAACATATTTTTGATACCAAGCCCTCCCTTACTTTTAGGAAACTCTGATTTATTGAATGAACATGGGACCATTTTATTTATGTGAATGCTACCTTTCCAAAAGAATTTTAACATAGCACTACTAATCATTTTAATCAGCTTAATAGGAAGTATAAAAGCCCTTGACCAATAAACTATCATAAAAATAAATAATAGATTTAATTAGAGATAATCCTCCAGCTTGACTTAGTTGCATATTTGCCTAGTTGTCTAATCCGACAAGGATCTTCTCATATAGAGGCAAGCACTGCACTTTAGTTATTATGGAAGTAGCTAGAGGAATACCTAAGTGGCTCAGAGTTTTATGACTGGGCTGGAGGGAAGTAGCTTGAAGAATAGCTTGGTAATGCAATTGACTCACCTCGGCTACTAGGATATCAGATTTGGAGAGATTTACCTTAAGATCGGTGATCTTATAAAAGTGGTCCAGTCCTTCCATAATTACATGAATAGAGGACATATCGGGCTTATTGAAAACAACTAAGTCATCAGCAAATATCAAGGATGTTATTTGAAGCTCCTTGCACTATGGATGTAATTTGTATTGACCATTCAATACCAATTTATTGAAAATTAGATTTAAAACTTCCATAACAATGATGAAAATGTAGGAAGACATAGGGTCACCTTATCTTATACCTTGTCCACTCTGGAAGTATCCCACAGTAGTGCTGTTTATAATTAAGGAAAATCTGGCAGTTGAAATACAGGCATATATCCATGCAACTATGTGTTTGGAAAAATTCATCATGGCCATAATTCTGACTATAGAGTCCCAGTGTAGAGTATCAAAGGCCTTTCTAATGTCAAACTTCAACATAGCCCTAGGAGAGATATAAGAATTATTGTAACCCTTTAACAATTCATGGGACAACAAGACATTATCCAAAATACTTCTTATTGGTATAAAAGCTGCTTGATTGGGAGAAATTAGATTAGGAAGGACACATTTTAGTCTAGAGGCTATGATCTTGGAGAGGCATTTGTATATGGTGTTGCAACAAGCTATAGGCTTAAATAAACGAACTGAAACAACTTATTTAACTTTTGGGATTATGGCAATATTAGTTGCATTGATGGGGCCTAACATTTTACAATTATTGAAGAAATTTTGAACTGATTTATTAAGTCCCACATGAAGTAAAAATAACCACATTAGAACCATCAGGCCCCTACATGATTTATGACCGTAGAAAAGAGAGCTTGTTTGATCTCAGAATTAGTTATTTCGTTGCGAATAAAATTGTAGTCCTAGAAACTAATTCTTGGCAGAGTTATATTGTTAAGAGCTTCTAAATCAAGGGCAAAGTTAGTAGAATTACTCAAGAGTCCCTGAACTAAGAAAGAAACAGCTCTTCACTTTTGGATGGATAAGTATGCAACTCATCATACCAGTCAAAGACAACATTGATGTTATCTTCGACATGCTTAGACTTTAGGGAGGAATGAAAAAAGCTGTGTTTCTATCCCTTTTAATGTACCATCTCAGCCTTAACTTCTGTTTTAGCATGCTAGCTTTCTGATGCAGAGCTTCATTGTGTTGAGTTGATAGAGCAGCTTCAAGTTCTAGATAGGTAGGGTCATTAATATGGTTGAGCATAGAGTTCTACACTTCTTTAAGTTTGTCTTTTAAGTTGTTGTAAATGTATTTCCTCTTCCAAATTTTTTATAGACCATGACTTTAGAGCGTCTTTAGTAGCTTTCAATTTTTTCTACAACACAAACATAGGATTGCCATAAAATTTGTTAGACCAAGCCAGTTTCACAATATCGTGGAATTCGGATTCATTTGTCCAAGCATTAAAAAATTTAAAACTTGATTTTCTTTCATGGCAACATCTCTATAAGATATAATTTGAGGGGAGTGATCGAATAAGGAAGGCATATGAAGGTAGGTAAAAATATAAGACTATAAATTCATAGTTGATTGGTTGCAAAAGGCAAAGTCTATTTTGGAGAAAGTTCTAGTGAAATTCCTTTTACAATTATGCCAAGAGTAATGAGCACTGGCAACCTTTATTTCAATCAAAGAAGAGGAATCAACTACATTATTTAGGGGGTTTAATTTCAGTCAAGGACAATGTATTACCACCATGTCTATCAGAAATTCTCAAAGAGCAGTTGAAGTCTCCAATTGCTATCCATGGATGGGTATCTTGTCTAAAAGGGAGGAGAGGATCAATAAGAGATTGCTTGGAAGTGAGAGAGTTGTCAGCATAAATGAAAGAGGTTGAAGAAGGATAGTGCTTTATATGATAGTGAATTAATTTCCTTATGGCTAAAATTGGAATTATAGTGTAGACTTGGGGGTCATAGATCACGATGATCCTATCGTATAGTGCCTCAATGAGATTATGGAAAAGCAACCATGCAGGATTGATATAATTGGCTAATCTAATAGTAAGGTGGGTGTTAAGTTTTGTTTCTAGAATTGCAAGGAGTTTGAGGTTATGAGATTGAACGAGCTCTTTACATTGACCAAGTTTGACATCACTATGTGTACCCTTGATGTTCCATGCATTGAAATTGTGTATCATTGAGTAAACTCCTGGTTGATGAGCTGCTTGTTCCTACTACTCCTTATTACAGGAGTTTTGGATTCCCTATATTCAGGGATAGTGGATGTTATTGGGGTGTTAGCACCTACATTTAAATCATTATCCAGTGATTTGCCTCTTTTGAGATTTTTCTTTTTATTACATATGACTGGAGAATTAATTGATATGGAATTAGGTAGAGGAACAGTGGCTTAGGTAAGGAGATAAAAAGATGAAGTTGAGATTGAAGAGATAGAAGGAGGGTCTTTCTAGGTATCAGGTGGTAGGATGTGATCATAAGCCGGTTTTGAAGAAGATTTTGTATTAGATGAGGGAGATTTCTCTTGAAGAGATTGGAAGAGGTTTTTAGGGGATGGAGAATTTGTTGATATGCTTGTCTGCATTCATGCCTTGAAAGTTAGGATCATTAATATTATGATTGTGGACTTCCTCTTGCACATGCATATTCTGTGCATTATTAGAAGCACTAAAAACATTATGAGAACTTAATTCTTTGGTTTTACTGGGATTGGTAACATCAATATGTTATACAATGACATTTTCTCGATAAAGAGCTACAGAAGTATTAATTTCAGATACATTGACATTAGAAACATCAATCTCTCTGTATGCAACTTTACTTTATAACCGAGTATCCTTATAATCGTGCATGTCATAGTTAGCTATTTCCTTAAATACATGACCTTCATCCACTGGTTCTTCATATTCAATTAAATCATCTAAAATCTGAAATTTATTACTCGTGGAAACTAAATTCTATTCATCCATTTTATCCACATCATAAGAATTGTTGGAACTGGACCAGCCCACAGCGGAAGTTATGGTTGAATTTCAAAAAAATTACCATATTGGATCTTCATTGGGCCTATGAAGTCCAACTGAATTAGAACATTTCTAAATTTCATTTAGATAAAATCATTTATTTTATTTAAATTCAAATATATTAATATATGAAATTAATTTTATTTGATTTAGTTTATACAAAATGTATCATATACATATATGTGTGAGAGCATGTGTAACATTATAATCCGTAAAAGATATAATATGCCCATATGTAGATGTTGGGATTTACATCGCAACAGACATATTAGCTTATTTTGTATGTCATGTATGTTGTCCAAATATGTGCATGTATATGTATTACAAAATATGCGCGCACACACACATGTATGTATAAATATATTATATATAATATATGAACATAAAACATTTATATATAGATAAATATATATATAGAAAGAGAGAGAACAATTATTAATAATTATTTATAATTCAAAATTAACTTAGTCTTGCAAACATAATAATTTTAGTATTTTAATTTGTATATATTATGATTAAATAATGTTTTCA
Source organism: Allium fistulosum (assembly GCA_030737815.1). Lineage (NCBI taxonomy): Eukaryota > Viridiplantae > Streptophyta > Magnoliopsida > Asparagales > Amaryllidaceae > Allium > Allium fistulosum. The sequence continues at coordinate 1,296,213,920 of CM060902.1, forward strand.
TCCATAAATAATTAACATAAAATAATCTATTGATGAAAATTGAAATTTTACAATTTTTAAAAATCTAGGATCATAAAATAAAGCTTAGAAAAAATCTGGAGATTTTTCAAAGTTGAAATATTATTTTTAAAACAAATACATTGATTTGGGCAATAATTATTTAATATAAAATAATATATTATTAAAACTACAAAATTAAAATTTTCAGAAATTCTAGGATCATGAATGAAAGGTTACAAAAAATTTTGAAGAATTTTTCAATTAAATTATTATTTTTAATAAATCATAAACAGTTTTTCCAAAATAATATTAATTATTAAAAATAATTAAATTTATTGAAAAAATCCTAATTTTTTTCTATATGTCTCGGGAATGATATAATATTTTTTTTAAATATAAAATTGAACTTTTAATGTAATAATTATTTTATATATAATAAACAATTCGAAATTCAATAAATGTTAATTTAAAAATATGAATATATGTATGATAATTAATTTTCGAATTTTTTAATTCATATTATATATAAATAAGTGTACTAATTTTTTTAAATCATATATATATATATATATATCTTATATATGCATATTTGCTATTATGAGAGAAAAATATACACTAATATATATATATATATATATATATATATTAATAAATATATATATATATATATAACAAAAATTGATTTTTTACAGTAAACAAAATTTGTCTATACATAAATCAAATAGTATAATAAACAAATTATGCACATAACCAAACTGATTTGTGACAGCTACATCTACTTACAAAATCTCACCTAACTAAACATATGGTAGCAATATATTTAAACAGATATGAAATTGCTCATTATAGGATCATAGAATATAATTTAATTACTGTAATATGAATTAAAATTACCAATTTAATAATGCCTTTGAATCCACGTTGAAGCAATGACTTCCCTTCCTTTTACTGTTCTTGATTCGTCAGATTGCAAATCCAGAATCACCGACCTCTAACTATCGAATAATATTATTTTAATTTGAAATATATTTGAGAATTTTGGAGTTGATTGAGAGCTATGTTTTAACCAGCAATATAGAAGATAATGGTGGCCAAAAAAGTTAGTAATTGTTTTTAGAGATATATATATGTATATATATATATACATATATATACATATATATATCTACATATATATAGGGTTGTATTAGAGAGAAACGAGGAAAACCTTTTTACCCACTCTCACTTGATCTCAACCCATTATCTCCAAGCCAATTCCCTATGTTTTAGCCACCCTTAGACCTTCCCAAAACCAAAATTTGCAGCCCTAATGATGGGCCTTAAACCCATCTAAGCCCAAGCCAAAATACTATGCAATTAAATCTAATTTAATCGCTTGTCGATATTGTATATCGATCGATATATTTATAGCTGTTATAAATATATATAACGTTATTTATTTCTCAAATCATATTCAAATTTTATTATTAATATTTCATAAATATTAATTAATTTATAACAATTATAAACTAATTAAATCGTTCGGTCTTAAGGGAATTCATTATTTCGGCTGTGTAACTCTTAGGTGTAAATTTGGTCAGAGATTAACATCGAATTATTCTAATGTTAACGTTCACATGTCACTTAGAAGGTGGTGTGGCATTATGACCAAATTTATCGCTTACTCATTTTCGGTAAAAATCTAATTTTAGTTTAATAAGCGTTATCCGGTTGTGACATTTGTTTACACCAATTCTCTTCGTCAAAACTATATCACTTTGGACTTATGGAATTTGGTAATGGTCAAAATTCCAACATCATCCACATTCAACTTTATAGTCCAATTACAAAGTCTTTGGTTCAATAATATTAATTATTATTAATCGAAATGCTCTGGCCAGAGACTTTGACTTTGAGTTGGCTTGAGTTGACTGTGATACTAACTGCATATAACCGAGGAGACGAATCCTCTCTTGAATAGTGCTTCACTTCCAATACTTCCACTCGACCCAACTATAGTCACTCGATGGACGCCATGCCATGATTTGGCTATAATCAAAGCAGAGCTTTCATATTGAAGATCCACAGTATTCTCAAGTCGAGAGAACTATGTAAATCAGTCACATCGATATTTTCTATTTGACCTTAGTTATATTAATCGGCGGAAAACTATCGAGTGAGTCGTTCCATAGTTATCCAATAATTATTAGTACTTAACCCCTAGGTGCCCCCCAGCAGTTATGAGTAATACCCTGCCCAACATTTGGAGAGCGTTACGTACTCCAGTCTCAACGGATATATCGATATCCAGTCTCGATGCATCTTGACTAGGAACATTTAAAATGGTATATTTGTTTCGTTGTGATAAATTACTCACGGTTACAACACTTTGTAACTACTATCACAAAATATACCATTTATGGATTTTTCTATTAAATATACTTTTAATTAAGCTAATTAATTAATATAATCACATTATATCAAGTATATAATAGGAAGAAAATACCTTTTATTTCGAACAAGATTAGTCAACGAGTTAGATATATGTACCAAATTACATAATTGCCCCTAGGGAATACCCCTAACTCTATCAATCTCCCACTTGCACTTGGGGTCAATTATGGAATCTAATTCCAACTTCTCTAATCAGTTTTCTCACAACTAATTAGGTCAGCCCCTTAGTGAATGGGTATGCTATTATGTTTTAATTATCTATTTGTCGATTAACTCTCTCTGACACTGATAAACTGCCTTTATCATGGGGAACGATTCAAAGTATGTCTTTCGACTTCTAGTGAGCTTTAAGTTCTATCATGACCATATTCATGACATTGTTATCTTATAACAATATTATGGGATTCTCAACATTTGGAATCACCTTTGGCTTAATTATAAATTTGTGCATTTATATCTATATACATTGGTTTAGCACTATTCAAGTTAATGTTCTCAACATTTCGTTGAATCGACCACAATCACTTTTATTTTGAAACATTTTCAAATCAAAGATTTTAACTTGAATTTTTCGTTGACATGTTATACTCAATATTGCTTATAAAAGTTTGCGTCCAAACGTTCCATCATAACGAGTACGTTGTTTCTATAAACAATTCTCTAGTATTTCATAAATACGCGAGAACACCTCAAACAACCATTTAGTGATATCAATTTGGATTTTATATTTGCTTCATGTATCAATACATAAACAAAACACAATATCTTACACAACATAACCTGTATAATAATTCCTATTGCTAATGCATAAGAAATCCAAGTTACATGTTCTCCTTTTAATAGGGTGCTCTTGTATATGGTTTTAGGACAATCCCTATATCTTTTATACTCACCATAAAAGACATCATTTACAATCCAAAATTGAGTATTAAAACAACTAAAGTTGATTTTAATACAAGCATATTGTTAAAATCAACAACGTGTTGTTTACTTATAGTTTAGAAATATCAATGTACCTTTTAACGTTCTTTCTTATGAACACACGCTTCCTCTGCACTTTGATTGAAAATCAAACTATTTGATATTTCTATCAAAATACTTATTCAATCTTGATGCTTATAAAATGATACATTCGTATCATTTCTTGGATCATATCCAAAGACTCACAAACCCAATATCGCTCCCACTGACTTTGAGGCATTTTTAATATGTGTAAACGGCTTACTCTAAATCATTATTTAGAATTTTCTGTTTCAATACATAAGTACCAAACACTAAGTCTTATCGAGCGATAATTTTGTGAGTAAATCTGAATTAACTTATGCATGTTGAATACCGAATCTGTTATGCTAATTTCAACAATTGAAATTTGCGATATTATTCTTATCAACATTGCTCATTTAATTCCAACTGCATTTGTCTTTCCAATAAAGACACAATCTCGACTGATGGATCATACCTCTTTGGTTACGACCACCAAAATCATATTGTGATAGCGTACTTGGAATTCTTTTAGATTTGCGCATCATACCATATCAACAATCTTAATGGTTTAATTGAACAACCGAGGGTAATGTATATTTTTGACATTAATAAGAAACTCATAGTTTCTCTTCGATGCATGAGAATACTTATTAGACATTCTAATGCTATGTGTTCATTTAGGTTAGTTAGTTTCACTTCATCTCATATAATCGGTTCTATCTTTGGATCGGATCCAATTCCATTTAACTACCAAAAATTTCTCAAAGAAATTCCTTCATAATGAAGTTGATATATCTTGAAACAACAATTGTTTCTTAATGCAAATAGATTAGGGATTCATAAACGCTTTATGAACCTTTTTTTATATAAAACTGATTTCAGTTTACAAAAATTATGTTTAAAACATAAATATGTCATTTGATGACAGGCCTTTTCAAAAAAAACTTTTTGGAGATTCATACATAATCCTTCATGAACAATTATTACGTGCAATCTTTCGACTCGCACAATCGGCCAACTCCTTTGGCCTAGGATATGTTGGGATTTCTTACAAACCCTTAGCTTGTATGATTTTGTAAACTGTTGTTTAGATGAAATAATATCAACCTTGTGCACTAATCATAAGTCCATGACCTTATAAGAAAAAACTAACTCAACTTCACTCACAAGTAATCGTAAATTGTCCAACAATGTCTGATTACTCCTTATCGATGCATCGTTATGTATCACATGGAGAAGTGACTTATGAGATTGAATCTATATTCATTTTTAGGTACATTTGGAACTCTTTCCAATATACTCACTTATTCGACCAAATTAAATCATTTTATTCTATTGCATATTATTTTATTTACTTTTCTTTTATATTCTATAATTTTATCATAAACTTACTACATGTGTATCTAATACACATGTTCATGTTGGTAATAAATCATTAATGAATATAACAAAGTATGTGGAACCCTTTTGGTATTAATAGACTTGTGATTGCATACATCAATATGTATTAATTCAAAGAGTTAATCAACTCTTATGATGCTTCCACTGAATAGATGCATAGCCATTAATTGTTTGAGATATAATTAGCATGTATCATATGATTCATAATCATATAGTAAAATTATTTCTCAAAACTACGGCTTAATCTATAATTCCAAAACAACTGTAAATAATATTAGATACATATTTATTTTTTGTTGCATCACTTTTACTGTGAAAACAAATTCCATAATATAGTTCTATTCATAATGAATATTCATAATACTCATATTGAAATATAGTTATATCTATTTTTCAGTTAATACCAAAAATAAACATTATTTCATAAATAATGTTCGGTACATTTTACGAAAACAATTTTCGTAATTTGATGCAATCATTAAGTGTTATATGGCATGCTCCCACTATTTCCACCATTACTATAATAGCGTACTAAATTTAGAGGTCCACCATTCATTTAATATTGTTTACTTATTTCATATGCTGCAACTAGTTTATAGTGGAGAGTCCTTTGATTAAATATCTTGAACTCAAAGAAATAAATGTTATAGAAAATAATTTTCTATATGAAAATACATTTCGGAATAAAAATCATATTTCATATTCCAATATTAAGTGTCAGTTATTATTACAATTCTTGTTTCCAATGTTTCTCTTTGAAGCAGAAGTGACTATTCATTCTCTTTATTTCAACTTTACCTTAAATTACATCTATTCTTATACATTCGTTTTTCTTTCAAATGGTCAAGCTATTCAAAAGAAAACCTTACTACAATATCATAACAAACTTTTTACAAAAGCACATTTGATTATTCTTAACATTTAAGACATTAAATATGTTGCACTTTATGTAAACCGATCAAGATGACATTTCAACGATCGAGTTCTTAGATGTATCTTGTAGCTTATGGTCTTGTGTGTTATCAATATAATCCTTTTAAAATCATTCAAGTTGAATACATGATCTTAAAATACTGTTTATTGGCTTACTTCAAATGAACTAATTTCATCGAGATATTGTACCACGCAAACCGTGACTGTTCACCATATAACATTTATATGTGAAAGTACATGGATCAAATATCCATAGTCTTGAATTGCATTTAGAGTTCAAAAACTCATAAAATGCAATACATGGTCTAAACTAAATAAACATATAAGTGACCAACTTATGAATGTATTAAGTAGTTGAAATTAGGTACTTGCATGGGTATAGTAACATTATATAACATGCAATTAGAATTATTAGTAAGTATATATTATATTTCTATTTGTCAACTTTCAATTCAATTTGTACATATATGTTAATTGATAAATATTTTATCAATCATATTAAATGAACAAATTTATCATTGTAGATAATTATAACATCATATAGCATATGTTCTTATAATATTAGAAAGGTTAAATGTTACTATTTCATTTTTCTAATAAGGCTCCCACTAGTCTTTTATGTTTCTCCAAACCCTAAGATGAAACATAGAAGTCTTACAACTTCACTAGTGGTGTTAGGACTCGTTTGTTTTGGTATTATGACCTTGAGTTTGCTCAACAAATCATAACCCCACAAACGATTACTCCTTATCGGTTGTATCACGTACAACTCCTAACCCATTTTTCCTTGTTCTGATCTCATTTCGACAATGAGTTTGCTCAACAAATCGATAGAGATTATTCATTCATACCCACCACATCGTGATGGCCTAAGTATAGTATATGTACCTTGAGTTTGCTCAACAAATACATATAGTTATCTTACCTCATCTGTTCAATATATTAATAATGCTACGCATAACATCCCTAGCTTGAGTTTGCTTAGAAACTAAGGAGTATGTAAGTAATTTATTGATATATATATGGTAGATGACAACATTATATTGAAGATTCATAATCTTCAATATATATATTGAGTGATATCGACTTATAGAATAATATATTTCTTATGAAATACCCCAACGATTCAAGTGTCAGACACATCAGAAATCACGGTATATGTACATTTACACATGTATTTATTTCTCAAGTCTATTTGGGTTTCTTTAATGTTCCACATTTAGTTTATACACATTTCATATAAGTTTTATTCTAATATAACTTTTATATTTCATATCACTTATATGATAGTCTTACGTATAATATACCATTAATTAAATCTTATCTAATTAATTTTAATCAATTAACTCTTTAATTAATTTTAAATTAGTATTCCAATATAACTTTTATATTGGGCATATCTACTATAACATTTATAGTGTATATTATAACCTTTATAGTGTAACATACATATATCATATATATATGTGTGTATTTTATTTAATTAATTAACCTTTAATTAATTTATTCAATTAAACAATTTTTATTAAAATTTATTAATTCCAAAATTTACCTTGTATACATACATGTATACTTATGTTATCTTAAACATTTTAAAATAACATAACATATATCAACATATATATATACATGCATATATGCATTAATTAATTAACATATTTAATTAATTTAATTTATTAATCTTATTTATAAATTTAAAATTTAAAATTATTGTATAAATATTTTCAAACATTTTGAAATATCATTATCCTTTCAAACATTTTGAAAACTTATGTAGTATTATAATTTTTATAATAAACATGTTTTATTTTAAATTTAACTATTAAATTTAAAATCTTTAACATTAATTTTCAAAATGATTTTGAAAATTTGCCCAAGACCCAAATTAAGTTGGGCCTTTTCTATTAGGAGCAACCTTTGGGTTCACTTCACCTTTCGGGCCAGGCCGGTAACCAGGTAGGACAAGGTACTTGATTACCCAATTCCAATCCTAGACATTACCTTTCTAGACACCGTACTAAGTGGGCAAACTTAATTAGTTAGCCCTGATATGACTAATTTAGACCGCATAGGCTATTAGGCTCTAATACCATTGTTGGAACTGGACCAGCCCGCAGCGGAAGTTATGGGTGAATTTCAAAATTTTTACCCCATTAGATCTTTATTGGGCCTATGAAGTCTGACTGAATTAGAACATTTCTAAATTTCATTTAAATAAAATCATTTATTTTATTTAAATTCAAATATATTAAGATATGAAATTAATTTTATTTGATTTAGTTTATACATAAATGTATCATATACATATATGTGTGAGTGCATGTGTAACATAATAATCCGTGAAAGGTATAATATGCCCATATGTAGATGTTGGGATTTACATCGCAACAGACATATTAGCTTATTTTGTATGCCATGTATGTTTTTCAAATATGTGCATGTATATGTGTTAGAAATACACACACACACACACACATGTATGCATAAATATATTATATATAATATATGAACATAAAACATTTATATATAGATAAATATATATATATAGAAAGAGAGAGAACAATTATTAATAATTATTTATAATTCAAAATTAACTTAGTTTTACAAACATAATAATTTTAGTATTTTAATTTGTATATATTATGAATAAAATAATGTTTTCATCCATAAATAATTAACATAAAATAATCTATTGATGAAAATTCAAATTTTACAATTTTTGAAAACCTAGGATCATAAAATAAAGCTTAGAAAAAATCTGGAGACTTTTCAAAGTTGAAATATTATTTTTATAAACAAATACATTGATATCGGCAATAATTATTTAATATAAAATAATCTATTATTAAAAATTCAAAATTAAAAAGTTCAAAAATTCTAGGATCATGAATGAAAGGTTACAAAAATTTTTGATGAATTTTTCCATTAATTTTTTTTAATAAATCAAAAACAGTTTTTCCAAAATAATATTAATTATTAAAAATAATAAAATTTATTGAAAAAATCCTAAATTTTTTCTATGCGTTTCTAGAATGATATAATATTTTTTAAAAATATATAATTGAATTTTTAATGTAATAATTAGTTTATATAATATTCAATTCAAAATTCAATAAGTGTTAATTTAAAAATATGAATATATGTATGATAATTAATTTGTAAATTCATATTATATATAAATAAGTGTACTAAAATTTTTAAATCGTGTATATATATCTTATATATGCATATATGCTATTATGAGAGAGAAATATACACTAATATATATATATATGTATGAATTTATTAATAAATATATATAAAACAATTATTAATGATAAAAATTGATTTTGTACAATAAACAAAAAATTTCTATACATAAATCAAATAGTATAATAAACAAATTATGCACATAACCAAACTGATTTGTGACAACTACAACTACTTATAAAATCTCACCTAACTAAACATATAGTAGCAATATATTTAAACAGATATGAAATTGCTCATTATAGGATCATAGAATATAATTTAATTACTGTAATATGAATTAAAATTACTAATATAATGATGCCTTTGAATCCACGTTGAAGTAATGACTTCCCTTTCTTTTACTATTCTAGATTCGTCAGATTGCAAGTCCATAATCACCGACCTCTAACTATCGAATAGTATTATTTTAATTTGAAATATATTTAAGAATTTTGGAGTGGATTGGGAGCTATGTTTTAACCAGCAATGTAGAAGATAATGGCGGCCAAAAAGGTTAGTAATTGTTTTTAGAGATACATACATACATATATGTGTGTGTATACACATATATGTGTGTGTATACACATATATGTGTATATACACACACATATATATATGGTTGTATTAAAGAGAAACGAGGAAAACCTTTTTACCCATACTCACTTGATCTCAATCCATTATCTCCAAGCCAATTCCCTATGTTTTAGCCACCCCTAGACCTTCCCAAAACCGAAATTTGCAGCCCTAATGATGGGCCTTAAACCCATCTAAGCCCAAGCCAAAATACTATGCAATTAAATCTAATTTAGTCGCTTGTCGATATTGTATATCGATCGATATATTTATAACTATTATAAATATATATAACGTTATTTATTTCTCAAATCATATTCAAATTTTATAATTAATATTTCATAAATATTAATTAATTTATAACAATTATAAACTAATTAAATCATCCCGTCTTAAGGGAATTCATTATTTCGGTTGTGTAACTCTCGGGTGTAAATTTGGTCAGTGATTAACATCGAATTATTTTAATGTTAACGTTCACACGTCACTTAGCAGGTGGTGTGACATTATGGCCAAATTTATCACTTACTCGTTTTCGGTAAAATCCAATTTTAGTTTAATAAGCGTTACCCGATTGTGACATTTGTTTACACCAATTCTCTTCGTCAAAACTATATCACTTTGGACTTATGGAATTTGGTAATGGTCAAAATTCCAACCTCATCCACATTCAACTTTATAGTCCAAATACAAAGTCCTTAGTTCAATAATAACAATTATTATTAACCGAAATGCTCTGGCCATAGACTTTGACTTTGAGTTGACTGTGATACTAACCGCATATAACCGAGGAGACGAATCCTCTCTTGAATAGTGCTTCACTTCCAATACTTCCACTCGACCCAAGTATAGTCACTCGATGGACGTCATGCCATGATTTGGCTATAATCAAAGCGGAGCTTTCATATTGAAGATCCACAGTATTCTCAAGTCGAGAGAACTGTGTAAATCAGTCACATCGATATTTTATGTTTGACCTTAGTTATATTAACCGACAAAAAACTATCGAGTGAGTCGTTCCATGTTTATCCAATAACTATTAGTACGTAACCCCTAGGTGCCCCAGCAGTCATGAGTAATACACTGCCCAATATTTGGAGAGTGTTACGTACTCCAGTCTCAACGAATACATCGATATCCAGTCTCGATGCATCTTGACTAAGAACATTTAAAATGGTATATTTGTTTCGTTGTGATAAATTACTCACGGTTACAACACTTTGTATCTACTATCACAAAATATACCATTTATGGATTTTTCTATTAAATATACTTTTAATTAAGTTAATTAATTAATATAATCACATTATATCAAGTATATAATAGGAAGAAAATACATTTTATTTCGAACAAGATTGGCCAACGAGTTAGATATATTACCAAATTTCATAATTGCCCCTAGGGCGTACCCCTAACTCTATCAAGAATATTCATGGACTGCATTCTCTTCAACACTTTTCCTTTCACCTATTATTTCCCCTTCTTCAACTTCCTTATAATCTCCAACCTAACCAGCAACAAACCCGAGACTTATTTCACTAGTAGATCTAACATCTTGCATGCTAACTCTCTTTCATTTTGTCTTGTTAACCACCTGCCACTTTTGATTTTTCCTCCCAACTGCCTTACTATTCAGAGCGTTCTCCTTTTGCATATACCAATTTTTTGGCATGCTAGCATTTTCCTTCACCTCTGGTTGCTCACCTTGTTCGTCAATCTTGTCACAGTTTTGAATGCATTGCCCAAATATCTTACATTTAGAACAAATGTCAGCTTTCCAGAGGTATCTAACTTCAAATTTTTGTGTGCCCCCATCAACTAATTACACATTAAAGCCCTCAACAAGATCTTTTTTAGGATTAACCTCTATCATATATTTAGCACAGTCTAGTCTGTCAAGCCTCTATGTTGACTTGTCCATACATAGAAATTTCCCAAGCCTACTTGCCAACCAATTTATCCCAAGTTAGACCAAGCAAAAATAAGAATATTATATGGTTAAACCTAGACAGGACTAAAGGGTCTTATGGCTTCACAATGAATAATTTATTTCTCATTGGAATTGGATCTCCTTGAAGAATCCTACTTTTATCCTCCTCACGTTACAATGAGAACATGAAAAAAAAGCCATTAGACTTAATTTTAATTGAACCTTTTAGTTTCCAGATTATTTTTAAAGGTTTGTACAACTACGTATAAGATAAAGGTTATCAAGAAAAAACCCAACTAAAAACTCACTCCACTCCTGAGTACCAGCTTCAACTACATCAACAGGTGGTACTAGATTTTCACTAGAGAAGATAGGCTTCATATCAATAGGGATGTACTTCCTCGCGTTACATGGCTTGTTCTTGCAAAGAGAAGTCCATTTTTATTTATTAATGCCATAGGAAGCAGGAACAAAAGACTAAACATTTGGAAGAGAGGAAGGTGAAGAGGAGGAATAGGGATGATCAAAAGAGAAAAGAACGATCAGGGGAGGAGGTGGAGGGTCAGAAGTAGGTCAAGGAGTGACAAGGTTACGACCGAAAGGATAGGGTTATAAGATGAGGTAAGGTTAGAAGTATGGGATAGCAGGATGGGTGCTGCCACCATGAAAGGATGGTTTATTATTTATTTTGATATGTTAATTCCTTAATTTAATTAAATATTATTAAATTTCAAAATTTTTATTTTATTCATCCTAAATTGTTTATGATTAATAATTAACAATAACTTTTATAGTCATATATATATATCAATATATATATATATATTAACATTTAACTAATTATTTATCAAATAAATTATTTATTTAATTGAATGTTTTTAATAATTTCAAAAATTATACTTAATTCATCTTAAATAATTTAAGATAAATATATTTAGTTATAACCTTTATAGTTATATACATATATCAATATACATGTGTATTTTAGCTAGTGAACTTTACTTGTTTATTTGATTTATCTAAATAACTAAATATTTATAAATTTTTTGAAAATACTAAATTAATTTCTCAAAACAATTTTGAAAATTTTTAAATTTATTTTATACCCTTTATAATATTTTCTTTTATATTTTAAACTTAACATTTAAATTTCAAATATATTTATATTTTCAAACATAATTTGAAAATTATCCTGAGGCCCAAATAACTTTGGGCCTTACTTCCAAGCCAACCTTTTGAACGTACATACTCCATCCATTGGGCTGGACTAGTAGCCCAAGAGGGGGGAATACATTTTATTCAACCTCAGGCCTATGCAATACTACTCTAGACACCCATCAGACAGGTAAGTTTAATTAGTTAACCCTAAATATTGACTAATTAGGTTACATTGACTAATTAGGTTACATGGACCATTTGGTCTCTGATACTATTATTAGATCTAGCCTCATTGGCAATAGGTGAAATGTGTAAATTTAAAGCAAAATCCCAAATTGGATCACATGGGCCCCTGATCTTGTAGTTAACATTAGATCCAGTATGTTTATTTAATAAAATTATTATTTTTTTGAATATTTTATATTTAATTAATCTTATTAGTTAAATATATTTAATGGTTTGTTATGAATATGTCTAACTCTGTTTTAAAATTTAAAAATTTAAAAGCAGATTTGTTTATATGGACTGTAATTGGAAAAGTTAGAAAATGATAGAAGGCAAAAGGGAAGTTCTAAGGTACAGTGGGAATGGGTATACAAGAGAAGGATGGAAATACGGAGTTGTCCATTTAAACCCTTTTTCGACATAAGAATATAGGTTTAGAAAATCGGATTTTCCAAAATTTTGGATGTTAGCAACGGTGTGCTAGGATTTTGAATCGTATGGATTGAATGAAAAATTTGTTGAACTACACTTCCATTTATAGAAGTGTCGGAAAGGTTGGATGAAAAAATAAGTTTTTGATTTTCAAAATTTGCATGCATATAGAACTGTCAGTATATAAAGCTTATTTGCACCATGTTTTCAATTTTTTTAAAGAATGCATTCATATAGGTGGTGTCGATTAGAATTATACTGCATACATATCATATGTTATGGTATGCGCTTCGAGCGTGAATTATTTTCCTTATAAATTGTATACGTCTAAATCAGTCAAAAATATTTTTTTTTTAAATTTTCAAGTGATATTAAGATTTGTATATTTATAAGAAAGTATTTTAAATTTGTAAAGAAAGTTAATTTTTAGATCCTATTTTTAGAAGCGTTTTGAATTTGTAAAGCTTGTTTAATCTTTAGATCCTACTTTTAGGGGCGTTTGAATTTGTAAAAGAAGTTTAATATTATATCCTATTTTTAAGCGATTAAGATTTGATGATATATAGAGGAGCGTTTTTGGTAGTTCACGTTGATACCAAAAAAGTGTTACACCAAAGCTATTACAACTATTATTAAAGATGTATTGTGATACACCATGCACTTGTACACTATTGGTTGCAAAAATTGATTGCACACTAAATGGTTGGTTTGTTTAAATTGGTTGTGCGTTATGTTACATGATTCAACCCTCGAGAAATTTCAGAGATGAAATTCTTTTAAGGGGAAAGAATGTAACACCCCATAATTTTTATGATAATTAATTTAAAAAGAAATTAATTAATAAATAGTAATGTGGAAAAATATATTTTTCACAAACATTAGAGTTTGGCTAGGAAACCTGCACCATTGGGTTTGTGGCAATTTTCTGGTTAATTTTCATATAAAGTTTTCTGATCAGAGTTCAAACGAAAAAATTATTAGCATTTCAATGATTCAAGTCGGAAATAGATATATATTAATTAAGGAAACAAAAAATAATTAACATTAACAGTTGCTTAGGGTTTAAGAAAAGTTAATGTTGAAATAAATTATCTCGATCGGGTGAAAAGGGAAAGAAATTAACAAAATTTAACATGGCAAATAAATTACAATAAATAAACACGAACGATCGACCCCGAACTTGGGTCGCTCGACCGATAAGGGGCGGTGGTTAATAGGTTGGACTGTCAATTCGAGAATTTGATGTGACCGAACGATCGGACTTTAAAATAAAAGAATCTAAAGGCTGAAATTGATTCAAACCTCTATAAATACGGTCTTAACCCCTCGCTCTTCTCGTATTTTCTAAGCGACGCCGGAGCTATATCAAAATATGTATGTTTGCGGTATATGTTTCAAATAGGGAGTCAAACTGAATAATAGGGATTAGATCTGGAGATTTGGAAAACTAAAAATGTAAGTGAGAAATTATATATTTTAATATAATATTGGATTTATATCGTTGTAAACCTATTTCAATATGCCTAAAATGTAAATCGGAGTTGTAGGCTAAATATTGTATACGAGTAATAAATTTATAAACCATGTCTATATATTTTACAATTAATAGCTTGAATTATATATTGCATGTATGTGAATCTAGAAAATGTTGGGTAGTAGTCCCTGAATTTAGTATTTGGTATTAGTAGTCCCTAAAACTTATAATATTATGTGATAGTTCCAGATCTATAGAACTAAATGGCTTTTGCAAGTGAAAAATGTAGGTTAAGTTATCAAAATAAATTATGGGGATTTAAGTAGTATTTTTATTCATTGGTTTACAATGTGAATTTCTATAAATTATCAAGTTCGGATTTATAAATAAAAGTGTATCGTTTGAAATAAAAAGAAATAGGCCTAAAAGAATGATATGTGTAAAATAAGGATATTTACCATATTTTGTACTGTCTATTTTAATAACTATGAAAAAGATAATTCCTTATAATTCTAAATGTAACATAAATTCTCCTTTTGGATAATATATAGAAATTTACAGTGTTAACCTTTCCATTTGGGAGAGACGTAATTCCCATGCATTAAAATACAGAAAGCCCTGAGGATTACTTAAAGAATTATAAATGTGATAGTAATAACGGTCTGAGGGAAGAAATAATATATATACAGTATAAGCAAGATAGAAATCAAATAATAACGATGAAAAGTTAGGCAAGTAGTATTTTAAAAATAAAAAGGGTACGGAAAGTTCATTAAATAAGGGAGGGTAGTAAGTGTTAAAAGGGATTAGAAGGAAAATTTCAATAAAAAGAAATGGAAAACGATATTTAGATCTTTTAAAAGGAAGCGGTAAATGACATTAAATTGAATAAGAAGTAAATATATTAAAAAAGTAAAAAAATGTTATTAATAGTTGAACATTGGAGGCATAATAATCAAACAAGTATGAATGAATATATATATATACACACACACACATAGACACACACACATACACACATACACACACATACATATATACACATATGTGTGGGCGGGGCCTCAAGTATGCGTTTATGATGGGTGTGAATTATTAAAGCTAATAAATAACTTAGTTTGATAAGAATGACATAGTCATTAGTATGGGTTGGAATGTGTAGTCAGTAGTGTTACACAACAAAAGTCTGCCCACCGCAAGGGGCTACCACTAGTTGTGTATACATTATATTGATGTGAGACATATCCAATTGCATGACCCGTGGAATTATATATGCTTGCGTATAGGTGAAGGAATACCCCAGTAAGGTCTACTTCAATCTTTCAGGAGGGGTATTGCCTTGATTGCATTAGGCAATCTAAATGGGACGGTCAGCAAGAATCGGTGCCATCTTAGTGTGTTTGTACCATATTAGGGAGTAAGAGCTGTACATAGGTCGAGAATGTCATCGGTCTTGAGCGGTTAGCGGAAAAGATGAGCATTACACCTAAACGGGCTACACCTTCTACTAGTGTAGGTCACGTTTAGGTCATGCACCGCCACAATTGTTCGCTAGTTTGTTTGTTAGGAGGCAAGGCTAGATAACCCTTAATATGGGTCTTTCAAATGATTGTGTAGTTTGAGGAGCCGAGTCCTCAATAGTCCGTGGAGCCGAGTCCATAATAGTCCATGTAGCCGAGTCCACAATAGGAAGCAGACATGTATAAATCTCTAAGATGAGATAGAATACGACTAAACTATTATGACCCCATTATTAGGTACTATGAGAGTTCCTTGGTATGCACGAGGACGAAGACGTGATACTGTGTTAATGATTGATCCTGACGAGGTGTTGGGTTGCAGATACTAGCGAGGATACTATCTTGGTCCAAAGGAGGACTGTGGTATATGTATACACACATATGTAGTTATGGTCTACTATGGGTAGATGGGCATATCACGCGTACATGGAGTCGAGACGACTAAGTAAAATAGAAAGACATAACATGTGCAGAAGTCAGTCGACATAAACTAGTGATATGTATAAAATGTATAATATACCAATCACTGGACGGTTGTTCTGACCCCCTCCTTATCATAACCCATATGGTAACTTTAGAGGGACAGGTACTGGTGCAAGGTGGGAACAATGGAGGATGAGTTTTCTTATGCATGCTCGACAGTGACAATGGCACTAGATATTGGAAGTGTCAATCTTGGTCAGTAACTATATTATTTATTGTACTTCACTATTCTGCCATGAGGTATATTGATTGTGCTCTGATATGCATTTATTTTTTTTATTTGCAGGATACCGAACCGACGATCTATACTTTGGTGGACTTGGGTTTTCGATTTAGCAAGAATTCAGGCCCATTGGGGTGCGGGTTGTTACACCCTTACTCTATCACACATGATAAGGCAATTTATCAATGGCGAAGAGACCGTAATCGAAAAAGTAGGTACTAAAGATAACATCACATATCCATTCACTAAGGATCTTTCCCAATCTAATTTAGGTAGATTGATCAAAGGCATGAAGATGAGACTCTATAATTAGCTCAAATGCAAGTGAGAAATTGATAGAGTTAAGGGTGGACCCTAAAGGCAATCATGTAAGTATTTATATTACTTAACTTTGTAAATAATCTTGTTCAAAATAAAGTATGCTTTTTATTTTATTTTCCTTTGATAGTATTGTTATATAGAGATATAAATAATGAAATACATATATTAAACGAAATAAGGGAAAAATCCATATGAGAAGTATTTTGTCAATTATAGTTATGAATGTAATCTTAACCATGAGTATTGAATTGATATCTAAATACTTTTTTTTAAATATTCCTAGTCAACATGTATCAAGATGAATAATATTGATACATTTGTTGGGATTAGTGTATGGAACACTTTTCGCATAACGAATGGTAGATTACTCAAGATCGTTAGGAGGCACTAAGGGGTTACATACTTGTGGTTGTTTGAAACAATCACAAAATGACTCGATAATAGTCATCTACAGGTTAATACAACTAAGTCAAAATAGAACATCTAACAATAATGATGTACAATATTCTTCAGACTTGAGGGAACTATCAATCTTAAGTGGCTAGGGTGGTACTTTGATTATGGTCAAGCACATGACATGGCGATCATATTATGGCCATAATAAGATGCACATCGAACCACTTGAAGTAAACACAACTAAAAGGAGGATTCGTCTCCTTCGTTGTAGAAGTTTAGCATTACCGTAATTGGTAGTCAATTCAAAGTCAAATCTCTGGCAAAAGTAAATCGGTTAATCGATAAATGTTATTGAATTTTTTTATGTAGCATACGTAATTAACTATGGATATTAATAAAGTTTTTGATCTTAGACCAAACTCTCTAGATATCTTAGTGATACATTATTGATGAAACGAAAACGTGTACAAATGTCGTTGTTAGATGCAGCTTGATAAAGAGTAAAAAATGGTTATTGCCTAAATGACCTATATCTGTTTGAGCTTATATCAGAAAAGTTCATACAAGCTTCAGTATTTAAATTGTTTAAAAATTAACTACGGACCGAATTCCACCAGAGATTCAACATAATACTGTTGTTAGTTAAATTTCGAGTTCGACAAACGTAAAATTAATTTTTAAACATTATAAATTAATAATACACTAATATAAATGTTGTGTTAAAAATTATGGCATTTAATTATCTATTTAAAGCCTTAAGTTAATTAAAATAATGTATAAAAATCGTATGTTACAAAAGGGCTTGAATAAATTAATTAAATATACGATTTAGTTGTTAAATTATTTTGGCTCATAGTTTGGACTTTGGAAGCCAAAACCACACAGTATGGATGGCCATAGTAGGCAACAGGCAATGGGAGACTTGGTCTTCTACGGTTAGAGAGAAAGGGGTGGATATTTGTGATCTAGTCGACTATAAATAACCACCCTCTCATTTTCTCTTTACACTTGAACAAGCCCTAACCCTAGCCTCCATTGCTGACATTGGTAAAGCCATGGAGATAGATTTGCATCCCGTATCCAAGGAGAAAGAACAGAGGAGTCGAGGAAGGAAATAACTAGCGACCAAGGTGTTCGACAATCAGTTGGATCTCGACAAGATAACATCCTATTTTAATTAATTCATTTGTATATTTTTAAGGCATGCCTCCAACATATAATTGACCACAATTATTTTTTTTGGATTTGTAATAACGTATATGCCGATGTAGTTGAGGTGTTTAGCCTCACTCTTGTATTAACTTTGATCTATATAAAGTGGACAGACCACTATAAAAGTCGACTTGCTTTGCAAGAAAATTATATATATATATATATAATTCAATAACTAAATTAACTTATTAAAAAATACATATATAATCATTCTTGGATTTTTTTAACTTTTTTTGAACGTGTTCGAATCTATACACACACACGTACAAATATTTCATATCTTAAATAATCTATTAACTATTATATTGAGTTTTTAAATAAAAAAATAATTATATTTTCGACTTCGGATTAAAAAAAAATTTGGATTATATATATATTGCATATATAAATATAAATATTTACAAAAATTGTTCAAACCTTCTGTAAACAAAAAACAGTTTTTTGTTATTTGAAAAGGTCAAATATTTTTAGTTCAATATTTGAGAAAGTCGTGTATATATATATATCACTGTGTGTATAAAATATATTAATTTGAATGGATGTGAGATAAAACAAATATCATCTTTTGACTTACGGTTTTGAAACTATAAAAATATTAGAATTTTGAAAATTTTAAATCACTTTAAAGTTCAAAATTTTAAATTATGTAATAAATAAATTTTTATACACAATTAGTATTACTATATATAATTAATAAGTCTAAATAATTAATTTTAAATATCATTTATATTCATTCCGAAAGTTATATTATAATATATATGCATATATATTTATATTTTGAATAATATTATATATACATATATATAAAATAAAGATGAATGATCGAACTAAAAAAATAAAGTTTATATTAGTGTGGATATGAATTTAAATATTTGTGTGTGTGTATGACATCATCATTGATTTATGATATTAAAACTATTTGTTAACTACAAATCACAATGGTTAATTAAAAAATTATAGCATATGTTTCCATATTATCCCCATGTTAGATCATTGTATTTAACATAGTTATAATATTTGCATTTTGAATACAAACATATTAAAACATCAAAATATAAAATCAAATTAAAACTAAATTAATAAACTAAATCAAAAATAAAAATAAAATATTATTATTAAAACATATGAAACAAAAAGTTAATATATAAATTAATTAAATTAAAACCATACCCCAAACTCTTTTATTAATTAATATTATATATGATTTAGTATAAATTATTATTTATACGAGCACAAAATTCGATATTGTGTAAATTAATAAAGGGAATTTATTTTAATTTCTCCTTCTAACTCCATTGTCAATGCACCTGATCCAACATCACTTCGAGTAACAAACCATGTACCTAACTGTAGTCTTCAAATGAAGTTATATCATGCGATTAACCATCATAAAAGTTAGGCATCGATATACAAGATCCACGATACTCTTAAGTCAAAAGACTACTACACATTGTCATGTTAGATCCTTTATTTTGATTAGATATAACTAGCATATAAAAGAGTACTCTCGGTGAGTTGTTCTATTGTTGATCCATAATGAGTATAAGTAGGCGAGTATGGAGAGCATATGTGAACTCTTGTTGTCCCCAACGGTCATGAGTAAATCACCGGTTATCATATGGAGAGCATTACGTATGCTAGCTTCGCTGGTGAATCAATCTCTTTCTCAAATCACCTTGTATTTATTTATATACATTGATTTATTGCTCATGGTTACAAACATATTTGTAACTACAACATGTTAAATACTTACTCCTAGGGGTCAAAGACCACTAGCTCAAGCGGAAAGTGACGAGGCACTCTAAACTGAGGTTCTGCGGGTCTTGGGTTCGATCCCCTGAGACATCAAATTGAGTGCTTTGCTTGAATAAAGTACCACTGTTATTCTCAATAACAATACTTATTCCTAGGGATTTTTTGTTGTACATATAAAATGTAATTGTTAATGTTTAATTATAAATATAGGTACACATAATAGAAATAGATACCATAAAGAACAAGGTTCGCACATAAGAGTGAGTAAGCGGTCTATATAATCACAGTTATATAATTGCTGATGAGGCACACCCTTAACTCTATCAAGTCTCGGCTTCCAAATGTTAAACGATATATTCTAGAATTCAAAATTGTTAAATTGTACATTTTAGTAAAATTTAGGTATAAGAAAAGTCATTTAGATCTATTAAATATATTTTCTCTATGCTTTTGATTTTAAAAATGTGAGACTTTACATTATATATATAATCTAGATAAATAGTGGAATATGTTCCTTAAAATGATATGGGAGTACTGGCTGAAGTCTCACTATATTTCAAGCTATAACGAAGGAGATATCATAATTTGAAAGAGGCTAGACTTGTTCTGGTTAGCGATTCATCCTGACTATCAAAATGAAATACAGACAAAATAGGGAATCGAGAGGTGTTTCAATAGGAAAGTTAGGAGCTGACTTGACTTTCATTATCAGCCCTTCCATTATCGATCCTACTTTAAGGGTTGGCAATGGCAGGTAAAAACTAATCCCAAAGTGAGAGCGGTTTCCCCAAAATTGATCGCCCTGTTAGGTTTATAAGCATAAGTCAAGCCTACTATACCCTTCACTTCTAACTCCTCCACTTCTTATCCTATTCACTCGCCTCCAAATTCTTCATCTCATCCACTTTTACTTATCCACTCCTGATCATATCCATAGCTTATCCCATCCACTCCATTGCCCTATTCACTCCAAGATTAAACCCTTCAACACCAATCTAAGGATTACCAACCGACTCTTCACTAAGTAACAAACCGGTTGATCGAGCCACATTCTTACTTCAAAACGTTATGATTGGGTTTCCCATCCATAACAAATAAATATTTTTAAGGATTAGAGATATTTTTGGGGTTTGGAAGTTTCCTACAAGGGCTAATCCAAGTTTAAAGGTATCCCACTTCCTCTATTAATGCCAGAGATCTGCCATATTCATAGAAGGTTTCTTTTGGTTTACACTATATTTTGAAATTATAAACATTATAATCATTGTTGTACTAAGAGTCGTCAATATAACAGACTATAAGTGGATGTAGACAATCCTGATCAAATCATTATAACTATAACGTCCCATCTTTTGTACCTATATACTACTAAAGAGTATGATGATGTAATACTCTTAACTATTATGGAGAATAAGGCTTTAATGAGTGCCATATGTGAATATTACCTTGGGCTGATAACAATATGTATTCTCACCTTATGCAATACATCAAATATTTACGTATGTTGTATTAGCACAAAGCACTAAACACGTGTATTTATCTAGATAGAACAATATATAATATAAAAGGAGAATACATAGTCAAATATCATAGCGGGGAATATAATAACATATCCACACACAACTGAGTGATCTACAAAACGTATCTGACCCACTATAAAAAATACATAAATACGAGTCTAAAACAAAATATACATCCCAAGTACCATAATATCAATACATACATGGATACCATCAAAAAATATGTACAACATAGACTATCAAAATATACATACAAGTCTATCTATCTGGTCTCCTCAAAATAAAACCCATCATCCTCCGAACCTATAAAGTCCTGGACAGACCCGAGTATTATATAAATAATAAACGAATCGGACTATGTCTATGGTAAAGAGGTTAGTGCATATAGTAACTAACATAGCATGGTAATATATACCTCAAATAAGCATTGTGATCATTTTATATAAAAACATCATGAACGCAACCATGCATAATATCATCAAACATAATGCAGACCTCAATCATCACATTGATAACACATATACATAACTGCACGATGATACAAACAAAAATGATGTAGACACTCCCATGCATTCAGTGTACTTGTTGCATGCTCTCAGCAATGCCAAGATCATCTCTTAGATAGTTTACTAATAAAACGTGCACAAAGCCGGTCCTACCCTAGCTACTGAATGCATGATATGAAAAGACACGACCAATATAAACATACACAACAATAATAAGAATATAACATGCTTTGATTATCTATCAGATAATCATTGTGATTCCTTTCAGGTAAGCACCTAATAGACAAGCATAAATGTATAATTATAGTTGGCCTCAACGTTAGGTTCAAAAGACTTACAATCTAGTGAATAATCGACTCAACTCTCGACCTCACGTATTCATATGGTTCTTAGACCATAATTAGTTTTCTCTAAAGAAATGCTACTCCAAATCGTATGTTTATTACAGTGGAAACCAGACGGGAGACTAGTTGGCTCTCAGCCTTGCAATAAGAGCCTTCCTAACATGCTTTCAATACTACTCCTACAAACTTTAATTACCGGACGATCATCATGAACTCCATATCCATCTTGCACATTGCATTGTATTGCAATCCTCCAAAATGCATAGCCACGACCCTACAATTTTCCATATGGTAATAGACTGATGGCGTTTGTGATACTAGGGCGATACCTCCTAGCCATAAATAAAAGCGTGTCGCTAGTTCGGGGCACGACCCTACAATTAGACCGTTGAGATGGACACTATCCTAATTTAGTTTCATCCCATGACATAAAGATGATAGGCTCTCATCCGATAGACATAGAAAATGACTCCCATCCTACCATCTCTCAACTAGTTACATTTCACACCTCTAAGAAGTTTACTACATTTCACTAACCCGACTTGTCATTTCACCAAATAAGTAACAATTACTTGCATGGAGTAATCAAACGAATATCATTTGAGTGTTCCATACCACTCATTGTTACTTGATCATTTATTAAATGCTAATAACATAACTCAACACAATCATACAATGTTATATACGATGAACCAAAAGAATAACCAAGAAAATAACAGTGAATGTCCTATACCGTTCGGTATTACTAATCTATTCATTCAATATTCTCATTATATAGAAGTACTAACATACCTTCAAAACCTCATTTCCAATTTCTAAACAATGTCAATATATACGTATCAAGGGTTATACATATTTAAGTGTACAACTTTTCCTTCAAATCCATATTATATTCTCAATGAAGTATTTATAACCACTTAATTAAATGTCCAATATATGTATGTTGATAACAAATTTTTAAATGCATAAATCCCATTTATAAATCATATCTTTTCTTTAAAAGTATTTTCTATCTACGTATCAAATCCATTCATTTTATTCAATCCAGTATATTAAATATCAACTCTATACATACACTTTCCAAAATAACCCTTCTAAATTCTTTTGAAACTATAAAAATAAAAATACTTAATTTAGCTTTTAAAAGAGTTCAAATCATAAATCTATAATTTCGTTTCATAAATCTCTATCACATTTCCAAAAACTTTATTTAAACCCTCATGATTAATTCACAAATACTTATAACATTAAACCCTTTTAATTAATTAAAAGAGCGAAACATTTATAGAAGAGTTTAAAACATAAAGATCCTCTTTGAAAAATAAGCTAAATCAAACTCCCCTTGTTAATCAAAACATTTGCTTTAAACTTAAAAACTTAAACTTACTTCATGGACAAAACCATCATTCAAAATATCTATATTTATTTCCAAAATATTCTTTAAAAATCCCATTTAAATCCATAATCAGAACATCTACTTACTTATAAACCATCCATTTAAAAATAACCTTTAAAACTCCTTTCTATTCTTTACATAAACAAAATTTCCTTTTTTAAAAAGTACCATCTTCACCTCAAATAAATATAGTCAATTATATCATTTCAAAATAAATAATATTTACTTTTCAAAATGTTGCTTGAACTAACTTGTTTCAAATAATATATTTCCACAAATCAACTTTACAAAAGATAACATAACAATGAATAAATCAAAATAATTTAATTTAAATAATAATTTTCCAGAAAAGAACCTTCCAAACTAAATTTTATTATAAATAAATTTTTTATAACTTCCCACAAAACATTGCCTTGAACTAAATTACTCCAGGCCTTACCGACCGGTCGATCGGTCGGGTCGAACCGATCGATCAGTTACGCGTTGCTTGGAGCAGTTTAGCTATAGGCAGCATCTTCTTCAATCATTCCACCCAAAGCTTCAATTTTCAGTGCGACTTTTGTCGAATTCTGGCTATACAACCAACATGCATTCATCCCAATAACAATACATAACATTCAATTGATGAATGATTCCATTTGCATTTCATAGCATCTTAAGACACAAATAGACAAAATTTTATTGTAAATTCAGTATCAACTTCAAATTCAATAATTCACACATAATTATCAAACAACATACAAGCTAGACATAAATTTGTGAGTAGTTTGATACTCACCTTGTAATTCTTTTGTGTTTCACTTTTAAATTGCCTTCCTTTCTCCTTTTTCAACCTTTAGGCCCTTTATCTTCATTTCCATTGTTGTCCAAAACTTTTGCCCGCACAAAACCGAACAAATTCCATCTTTGCAGGTCATAGAGGTGTATCAAGGTGTTGAGAAGCAAACTTTGGAATTTGGGAATTTTCAACAATTTATTTAATTCGTTTCGTTTTTTGGAAGCGGCTAGGTTTTGAATATAAGAAGAGGAGAAAGTTCCATTATATTTTCACCGACTTAGGTGAAAGCAGAGGCATTGTTTATTGAGATGGGGAGAAATCCTTTTATTTCTATTTAAAAAATCCAATTGTCTCATTTTAATTCCTTTTCTTTCTTTTCTTCAACTCATTTTACACAATTTCAAAATCCACAAAGTTTCGTTCTTTCACTTTGTAAAATTCTAAATTCATTTCTCATTGATCAACTTTTATTTTGAACAAATTTTGATACCTTATAAATATCATCTTATTTAATTTTGTTGATAGTGAATATTAAATAATATAACTTAAAGTACAATAGTTTGTATTTTAATGACCAAAATCACATTTTAAATTCATTAAACTATTTATTTCCCATTTTAAATGAACAAAATTACAATTTATACATGTTTAATTACACTGTTTATCATTATAAAACTATTTCCCCTTTATAATCGATCTTTGAGTTTGGTTTCAAAAATTAAAGCTCCAATTTTACTTCAATTAAAATAAGCTACTTTATTTTTAATTACCAAAATCACCATGATACATCGATAAATATCAGTTTCAAAAAGAATTAACTTCGAACATTATTACCTTCATTATTTATCATTATAAGAATATTTATTTCACCTTTAATTCACTTTGAAGCCATTCTCAAATTTTAAAATTATAATATCCATTAAGAATACAAATTTCCACTTTATTGATGTTTCCTTATATCGCCAAAATACTCATTTAAAAATTTCAAAATACTTATTAAAACTTTTTAACCTTTCACAGACACATTTTAACAATGAAAATCATTTGCCTCTCACTTTATTATTTTTATTCCATAAAACAATATTTTATTTCATAAAACAACACTTTATTTACTTCTCATTTAAATAATTTCAACCCTGATTGTTTTCTTTTCAAAATTCCTAAATTTACAAACCATTAATTTCATATTTTCCATAATCATTTCAAGTTTCCAACTAAAATTTCGTACCTTATTTCATTAAGCATCGAATTTGCATTTAATATTCAAAATCAATTACTTTCCAATATCGGATTGTTCAATAAAAATATTTATCCTTTTAATTTTTTCTACTTTTTTTTAGGTGTTTGTTATTCTATCAACCGTTTGTTATTTATATACTTTTCGATTGTAATATACATCTAATACTCATAATATAAGATAGATTAGACTTCTCAAACCATTAGCTCTTCCACCATCTCTTCATGATATTTTCCTAATTTTGATGGAAATAATATAAAACGAGGTTCTTGCTCTTTCGTCTTTTGCCCCATTGTAGCTTATTGTTGAAGTTGATTTCTCCATCGTACCTTTACCGATTCAAACTTTTTGGCATCATCAAATTTTCTGGACCAATGTTACTTGATTGAGACATAAATAGTTCTTGAGTGATTTATGTTTAATCTTCCTTTTTAATGAATATATGGCAAAGTTTTTTTTTTTATAATTTCAATAGATAAATTTCACATCAGGTAACGTCGTTGTTAAACTTTGACTGACAATTAGAGTCGAAACACCTGATTCAGCTCAAACCAAAAATAGTTATGAATCTAATCAATCTTGGTTCGAGTATGAGTGATAAAATAAACCCTACCGACATAATCAAACTAGAACGATTCGATTCAATTTGCAAAATTGTATAAAAACGTAAATTTATTAAAATCTGTTATAAGTCAAACATATCTAAATCAAACGTCATACCAGATCGAATTAGGGTTAATGAATGCACGATTTAGATTGAACAAAGTTTAATTCATGAATTGGAGTAGGCTAAATGATACAATTAAAGAGATTTTTGAATTTTACAAATGCTCTTTTTAACGTCGGCATAAGACATCATAGGAACATAAATGGTTTTGCCTCCACACAGACCCACTTAGTCTTCAAGCATGTGCTAGATTCATCAGGTCAAAAAAATGCTACTTCGGCCCCAATCAATTCAAACTTAACTCTGATTCCTCCGCGCCCAACGACCCATTCAATAAATTCTACACGCACGCGAAATACGCGTGCGAAAACCCTAATATCTTCTTATATATACGAAGTTGCTTCGTTCTTTTTCTCCCTCTCTTTGACCCTATTTGGAGCCGCCCCCACCTTACATCTCCATTTTCCTTAGAAATCCAATTCATACGCCAAAAATGTCAGGAAAAGGAGAAGGTCCAGCTATCGGAATAGATCTCGGCACCACATACTCTTGTGTTGGAGTATGGCAACACGATCGAGTTGAGATCATCGCCAATGATCAAGGAAACCGTACCACTCCTTCTTATGTTGGATTCACTGATTCCGAGAGGTTGATTGGTGATGCTGCTAAGAACCAAGTCGCCATGAATCCCATTAATACCGTTTTTGGTGAGTTTATTTACAGTTTTCTCTTTTAAATTTAGATTATGTTGGTGTTTATTTTGGGTATATTTAGATCTGAAATAAAGATTGAATGTTTATGAGAAGTATATAAGTTAGTTTTTTTACCCGGTTTGAACTAACATTAGCTAATTCTGCTCTATAGATCTGTTGTATGTAGTGTAGAAACGACATAGTGATGTGGTTGGCTTGGACTAGATTTTTGGTAAAAGAAATATAATGCGAAAGAAGATATCATTTATAGTTCAAAGGTTATTGATATAAACAACTAAAAGTAATAATTGCCACAGTTTTAATCTTAGATTTTTAACTATTGGTTTATCGTTTTACACTTATTATGGATCTAAGTAGCTTGTTACCTTAATTATTTATGTGATGTGATAATTCTAAGCTTAGTTTGGATGCTTGCTCAAATATAAAATTGATGGACTAATTTTATATATATGAAAGAGTGATCCTCACATTGAGGGGAGCACTCTTTGTTTAATTAAAATATAAAGTGCCAAAGGCCATCAAGTCTGATGGGTGACGTAATGTGAAAGTGTATATAAGAGTATAACATAGGATCATCACCAAGACGATCAATAATATTGCATAAGGACTGTAAAAATGAATACATATACTTGATCTGAATATCTCGATGGACCAATTTTTATGGAGGAAAACATGACCGTTAACCTCTTGCTGAATAGGACATTTAAAACATGAAAATCAAAGCTTTATTTTAGCCGCACCTTTAGAAATCTCAAATATGCTGCTTTTACAAACTTACTTACCTAAAAGCATTATCCCATTGCTTCTTAAAACTTTGTAAAGGTTTTTTTTAATTACTGCTTTCATTTATTCTAGTTATCGTATGCTGAAGCTTCGAATAAATGTCATTTAATTCGAAACGAATATAGTATCACTAAAATTGGATTCATTAAACAATTTGTTTATGTATTTCTTCTCCAAATGAGTACTGTTCCTATGTTTTTAAAGTTGGCAATTGTATCCATTGAATTGTATAAAGTTTGTAATAATAATCTATAAACGGTACACTGGTAATTTAAAATGTTATATGATAGAGCTTGTAAAACCATAATCAACTGACTTAATTCCTTAATTTTCTTTTCAAAACTCATCCATTTACTTACCACTCTCTTTATTGAGTTGTAAGCATTTGTTATCAGAATATATATATATATATATATATATATATATATATAGCTTGTTGTACTAACCATTAAATTTATGATTTTATGCTATTTATTTTAGACATTTCAAACGCATAATTTAACTAACTTTGGTCTCATAATCACCGTTATCTCTCTCAAATCATTCTCATTCCATAAGGTCTTTGTCTATTATATTAAGAGCATTGAATCTCAAAAGCAAAATTTGATTTTGAATTATATTTTTTAGCGGACTCGTCCACTCTTGAATGTGGTGTGAAAGAATACACTTTGTTTTGATTGTGAAACAGACGTTCACCATGATTGTATTTATCGAAGAATCGCTATCCTTTTCCCCTTTTATTTTTTTATGATCATAATTTTTGTTCTTTGTTTTGAGCTCGTATTTATTCTTTTTAAAGTAGGCTTGTTATGATAATGGTAAATCTACCATTATCATACCAATACCAAACAATTGGTAACCAAGAGCTATGTCGTGTTGGTATACTAATACTATAGGTAATGCAATTGTAAAATATTGTTAACGGTAAATGTAGCGGTAAAGAAAAGTTAAAATCAACGCTCGTAATTTTGGTCATGTTAATTTTACCATTTTCACTATTTTAACTAATCCTTAACATGCATGTTTTTGAACATATATCGAATTTTAAGTAGGCAATTCCAGTATTATTCATGATGATGTTTCACCTTTAGTTTTTCTAACTTCAAAATTTAAAATTAGCTAAGTTAATGTTTCATGTTGTTGTAAATGATTTGCGATGAATCAAGAAATTATCTATATCAACTAAAGTAAATCAAAATGTTCATATAAGCATTGATGGAGTTAAAATCGATAACAAAATATTTACCATTTGATCATTATCAAAATTTTAATGCAATAAATTTTTGATATCTCTATGTACTGGTAAATTTATCATTATCAATCAATAGTTACCAATCGATCAGTATATCTATGATCATTTTAACAACGGTAATGATAAAATAGATTGGTATTTTTTAATTGAATTGTGCTACAAGGCCAGAAAAATTGAGTGCGGAAGTGTGCGAACTGTAATCGTATGGTTGGAATTCGGGGGGAATATTATTCCTGCGACCCAGATCATTCTCGCACCCATTCTGGCCCCCTTTCTTTCGGGCCTTATAGCAAATTTGTTTTTAATTTACCTATAGTATTGGCATGTTACCATTTTTTTAATTTTCGTAAATGTTACCGTTACCATAACAGCCTTATTTTAAACTATGACTTTTATGTTCTTTGATAATGATCATTAACTATGGATTTCTAGCTTTTTTAAAGCCGTACGTTGGTTGCATATATAGTTGTCAAGGCGAAAAAGTCCCAGGCTGGCGTCTAGCGCTTTTTTGCACCTAGGGCTTTTTTAGACGCCTTAAGCTTTCACATTCTCGATAGGAGCAGAGGCTGATGTGTCGATGTGAGCAAGTGGAGGCGATAGGCAGTAGCTTGAATTCGACGGCGGCGGTAGGTTGAGTTCGGCAGCAGCGGCAGGTTGAGTTCGGCGGCGATGGCGGCGGATGTAAGTTTTGAGAGTGGAGACATATTTATGCCCTAAACTTTTGCTGTCGACAATGCCATAATTTGATCAATAATTGCCAAATAAGCCTTAATCGGGCTCGATCTTGGGTTGAAGCCCTTAATTTTCTTAAAAAACGACTTAATAGCAAAGCGTGCCTTTTCAAGCGCCTTGATTTTTCGGCCCTTCAGCGCTTTATGCATCAGTGGAGCCTGGAGGAGTAGAAAAGCCCTAGGCTGGCGCCTAGGGCTTTTCGGCGCCTAGTCGAGCGCTTTGATAACTATGGTTGCATAATTTATTTTTTAAATTCCCCCCTGTCGCTTTCATAGTGTATTTATTAACTTCTGAATTCTTAAAATAAACTTCACAATTTTTTCAACTTTTACCTTCAGTAGCTTACCAACAGGTAATTGAAAATTTTACAACTGTCAATTACTAATAATTTTACTACCTTTCTTTGATTTGAATTTTCTTGTTTAATTTCTGCACTAGCATCGGACTTTGCTGATCTTTTTGTACTTTAAATGTGTTACAGACGTTTATTTCCTTTTGCTTTCTTCCAATTCTGAAGAAATCAGTTCTTGATTGTTCGTTACCAATCACTTGAAGTTGCTCCATTGCAACAATCACGTATAAGATAATTGCAACAATACACTTTCAAACTAGTTTTTATCTGTAGCAAGACAATTATGGAATTTTATTCATAACGATTCATCCCCATGCTTGAATATACTAACTGATACTATCAAAATGCTAAAATCTTCCGGTCTTGTTAGTATTAAATTTGCATATATTCTCGCCTTTTTTATTTTTATTTTTTTGAGAATCAAAATATAACTTAATATGATTCAATTCGTGAGTAATTATCTTAACATTTCAATTATTCAACTCTATTTTCATACCTTGAATCTAGGTTAGTCATCATTGGATAACTTGACTTTGAATCCATTAGTCTATGTTCCAACTTTAGATTGCAGATGCTGAAATATCGCATATCAGAGGACTGGTTATCGTGGTTTACTTATTAATACGATGGTGATATATATTAATATAACAACCTCACTATTTACATGGTATATCTTGGCTAATAACCATTAACAATTGCAGATGCTAAGCGTTTAATTGGAAGGAGATTCTCCGATGCATCAGTACAAGGCGACATCAAGCTATGGCCCTTCAAGGTTATATCCGGTCCAGCAGAAAAGCCCATGATCTCCGTCCAGTACAAGGGCGAGGAGAAGCAATTTGCAGCTGAAGAAATCTCATCTATGGTCCTGATCAAAATGCGTGAAATTGCCGAAGCCTACCTTGGTTCCACAATAAAAAATGCTGTAGTCACAGTTCCTGCCTACTTCAATGACTCTCAGCGCCAAGCAACGAAAGATGCAGGAGTCATCGCCGGCCTCAACGTCATGCGCATCATCAATGAACCAACCGCTGCTGCCATTGCTTATGGTCTCGACAAAAAAGCAACAAGCGTAGGTGAAAAGAACGTCCTTATCTTTGACCTTGGAGGTGGTACCTTCGATGTCTCTCTCCTCACCATTGAGGAAGGCATATTCGAAGTGAAAGCAACAGCTGGTGACACCCATCTTGGAGGTGAGGACTTCGACAACAGAATGGTGAACCATTTTGTTCAGGAGTTCAAAAGAAAGAACAAGAAGGACATCACCGGTAACGCTAGAGCCCTTAGACGTTTAAGGACATCATGTGAACGTGCAAAGAGGACTCTTTCTTCCACTGCTCAAACCACAATAGAAATCGATTCTTTGTACGAAGGCATTGATTTCTACTCCACCATCACTAGAGCCAGATTTGAAGAGCTCAACATGGATCTATTCAGAAAGTGCATGGAGCCTGTGGAGAAATGCTTAAGAGATGCTAAGATGGACAAAAGCACGGTTCACGACGTTGTGTTGGTCGGTGGGTCTACTAGAATCCCAAAAGTGCAGCAATTGTTGCAAGACTTTTTCAATGGGAAGGAGCTTTGCAAGAACATAAACCCTGACGAGGCAGTTGCTTATGGAGCAGCCGTGCAAGCTGCAATTTTAAGTGGTGAAGGCAACGAGAAGGTTCAAGATTTGCTGCTTCTTGATGTTACTCCTTTGTCTTTAGGTCTTGAAACAGCTGGAGGAGTCATGACTACCTTGATTCCAAGGAACACGACCATTCCTACCAAGAAAGAGCAAGTCTTTTCTACTTACTCAGATAACCAGCCTGGGGTTTTGATCCAAGTGTACGAAGGAGAGAGAACAAGAACCAAGGACAATAACTTGCTTGGAAAGTTTGAGCTTTCTGGAATCCCACCTGCACCTCGAGGAGTTCCTCAAATCACTGTATGCTTTGACATTGATGCTAATGGCATCCTTAATGTATCAGCTGAAGACAAAACAACAGGGCAGAAGAACAAGATCACTATCACTAATGACAAGGGCAGGTTGAGTAAAGAAGACATTGAGAAGATGGTTCAAGAAGCGGAGAAGTATAAATCTGAAGACGAGGAGCACAAGAAGAAGGTGGAGTCGAAGAATGCTTTGGAGAACTATGCGTACAACATGAGGAACACCATTAAGGATGACAAGATTGCTTCCAAGTTGGCTGCTGATGATAAGAAGAAGATAGAGGAGGCGATAGATGAGGCGATTCAGTGGTTGGATAACAACCAGTTGGCTGAGGCTGATGAGTTTGATGACAAGATGAAGGAGCTAGAGAGCTTGTGCAATCCGATAATTGCGAAGATGTACCAGGGAGCTGGGGGAGATATGGGAGGGATGGATGAGGATGGCCCTGCTCCTTCTGGAGGCGGCGCAGGTCCTAAGATCGAAGAGGTCGACTAAGTTTCTGGTTTTATCCTCTTATCTAGTTTGTGTTTTGGTTTATTTATTTGCATATTTTTGAATTTCAGTTGAACTTTATTTAGGATTGTTGTTCTTGTTTGGTGCCATAGTCATCTTATATTGGCTATGTATGTGACGCTGAGTATTTGATTTGTTATTGTTAAGCTGTATGCCTTTTAAGTTTGATGGCAAAACTGAGTTATTAGTTTCGATTGGAGTATTTGGTTGTCCTTTTATTCTATTTCTGCTGTTTTCTGCATGCTGGGTGCGATGACCAAGTTTTTACTTGGGTATTAGCTTTTGTGTTTTTAGTCCATTTAATGATGTGTTTTGATTCAATTTCGCTGTAGTTTAATTATTTTTTGAATCCATCGTCTTTGATTGAGAAGCTTCATTACCAAAATGATCCTTAAGTTCCACTTAAAGTATTTTCTCAGTCGGCGTTTGTTTTAATTCACTTCATATTGTTTAGCTACGTTGAACGCTGATGTTTATTTGTCACAAAGATCCAGCACAAACCGTCACATCCAACGTCAGCAGATCCCATGCCACCGCACCTCCATGCCTTCCTGCAACCGTGCTTAGCCACTATATATAGCCGCTGCCTCCCGTAGCCACCACCTTTCATAGCCGTTGCTTCTTCAAAACCTAATCATAACAAACAAACTCATGTCTCTACCCCCCACCACCATGTCCTCTACATCTTCCAACAATCACAACATCACTACTCACCTCATCATGCTTATCAATTGTAACACCTTGGAAATTTAAAGAAAAATTTAATAAAAAAATTAAAATAAAATAAGGGCTAAAAAGAAAATTTTCATAGATGTTCGAATTTGATTACGAAACTTGCATTTTTGTGTTCGTAGCGATTTTTCGAACAAATTTCATATATAACACTTCGAAATCGAAATTAATACGGAAAAGTTATGGACGTTAGAAGAATTTAAAATAGAATAAGAAATAAAAATAAAAACTTCACATATTTTCACTAGAACCGGTCGACCTGTGGTGGTCGACAAGTTGACCGATAGCGGTCGACCTAGGAAGGGTAGCAGTCGACCGTAGATCCTGTAAAATCGCGCATACTGAGTTTCCTGTGACGTGTTCGAACGACAAGAATTAATGCTGGGTTATGAAGGAACTGATGTGCGTACATGATTAGACCGGAGATTCTCTAACCTAGATCTAATGACCTAAACTAAACCCGACACCTATAAATACCAACCTAATCTAAACCTAAAACTCACTTAACAAAACACAGTAACAAAACTCTATTAAAATTTTCTCTCTTCACTCACTCTAAAAATTTCTTAAAATCAAATAAAAAAACCTAGAGAAACAAGCATTGGAATCAAGGCGGAGCAAGTAGAGCTAACAAATAGGGGAGCGATTCTCAGGCAAAAGCAATATGAAGAGCTTAGGTTTGAGGTGAGTGAAAACATAATTATTACAGTTAGATTTAAACTATTTTAATTGATTTACAATGTTAGAAACCCAAATTGAATATGTAAAACCCTAACTTGAAATCTATAATCTAACAATAAGAATTACAGTAAACTGGTAATTGAATATTGATGTATACAATCCTTTTTACACTAGAATCTGCAAACTCTAAACCAACAAATCCTAAATTAAATTGTAAATTGATAATTAGAATGTTCATTTAGTAATTAGGGTCCACCAATAACTGCTATCGCAGGAACCTTAAATTTTGTTCACGAACGGTCGACCCTGGACCCCCAGCGGTCGACCGTCAAGGAATAGCGGTCGACCGTCAAGGAACAAAAACTACAGATTATAAACCTTGGCCTAAGGCCCAAGTTGATAATAAAAATTATATAATTTCAGTTAAAAATTATATAAATGGAAATTGTTGGGTTGAGCTTATTTTGAGCAACGTACACATGCTAGAGATTTTAGGGAAGTCACGGTTGGTATTAGGGCATAGGTTCAAAGTTCCTTAAGGGTTATGACCATATTGAGAGAACGTACTTGAAAAGTTTTTGAAAAAATGATTTTTGAAAAGAATTTTCAAAATAGTATCCAATTTTTTTCAAAATAGACTTTTCTTTTTAATAGACACACACAAGTATAGATTAAATGTTTCAAAAAGTTTTTGAACTTTTTATCACATATTAAAATCTTCCTTATTCGTGCCTATGCAA
The DNA here is from genome assembly GCA_030737815.1 of Allium fistulosum. Lineage (NCBI taxonomy): Eukaryota > Viridiplantae > Streptophyta > Magnoliopsida > Asparagales > Amaryllidaceae > Allium > Allium fistulosum. Next base: position 1,296,249,483 of record CM060902.1, read on the forward strand.
ATTCCCAATCGTGCTTATGTTATCTCTTATCTCATAATCGTATTTATGCTATCTGTGGAAGTTACTAATGAAATTCTTAACATGCACAGTTAGAAGATGATTAATCTCGTAGATTCAGGCTCCAGCGATGCAGCCGAGATCTCGACCAGGAACATCCCTATATGGTTCTGCGGGTATCTTTAGATTAGGGGACATGCGAAGCTCAATCCCCTTAGAGAGCTCGTGGAGAGAGCGACATGTGAGTTTCCTACCCATCCACCTACCACTCCAGATTTTGCTAAGTTGTGTTGATTCATGAGTTTTGATTCATGACACAAGCTTCAGAGATCATACGACGAATTACAAAGAGAATACTATACGAAAGCAACAAAAAGAGAATAAACGTATATTGTGCACTACAAAGGAGACAAGACTACAATCTAGATATTAGCATGAATATTTTAGTGTATTGAGTCTTAAAATATTGTTAAAATCATTCCTCAAGTAGTCACACACACGCACAAATTGATTTATATTGAATTATACATAATAAGTGTGCACTGTGCAAATGACAACAGGTCGGCTGACCGACCAGGATCCTCGGTCGACCGACTCTGTGTCAAGTGCACAGATATGCACTGTTTTATACACGTCTGTAAACTCAGCTGACCGGCCAGTTTTCTCGGTCAACCGACCTGAACATAACGGCTAGTTTTCTGAAGAGTTGCGATCGTTCATGAAGAGGAATGTCCTTCAATCCAAGAGATACAGACACAACTTTTGATTGAAACTCTTCATGAAAGATTGTAAATATTCTACAACTATATAAACATGTTCAATTCACTTCTACAATCACCGATTCTTGTTTATAATTCTAAAATCTATTCTCTACTTATTTCTGCAAATAAAAGCATTCATTCTTATTTAATATCACTAAAATCCTTGATTTAATTCATATACTTCGATTCTACGTGATTATCTTCCTTCTAAATCTTCACACACATATATACTCTTGAGGATTTGATTATAGGAAAGTTGTACTATCAAAAGACAATCAGTGTTATTCAGTACACATTTGTCAACAAGCTATTTGTATTAAGTTGAAGTCCTCTTCGGCTGTTGAGGCGGAAAAATTCCTGTTCGGCTGCTCAGGTGTCGTATACCTATTCCTCCGGGTTAAGTGAGGGGTTTAGTTTAAATCTAGAGGGTATTCTGAGACTGGACGTAGAACGAGAAGTTCGAACCAGTATAAAAATTCCTGGTGTGCTTACTTTAATTTTTATTTTACTGCTATTATCAGTTTCCACATTTATATATCATATTACACGATCCTTAGTACTGCACGTACACTTTCATTTGGTATCAGAGCGAGGTTATCCTATAACCGCCACAAAGTTATTTGATATTTATTTCTAAGTAATATGGCAACCACACAAACTAACGATGTTAGCACTAACACTAATTCTAGTTTCACAGAAGGTCAATCGACTTCACGACCTCCACTTTTTAATGGTATAAATTATAATTATTGGTCAACTAGAATGAGAATCTATATGCAATCTAGTGGATTCGATATCTGGAATATTATACAAAGAGAGTACACAACTCCTACTGAAGAATACTCAACTTGGAGTAACACACAAAAACTAGATGCTACATCAAATGCAAAGGCTATGAATATTTTATTTTGTGCATTAGATAGAAATGAATTCAATAGAGTTAGCATGTGTACTTCCGGTTATGAAATTTGGAGAACTCTTAAAGTGTCACATGAAGGAACGAACAAAGTTAAATTAAGCAAAATCTCTATGTTGAAAAATCAATTTGAAAATTTTAAAATGAAACCAAATGAATCTATAAATGACATGTACTCTAGATTCCAGGATATTTATCATGCTTTATTATCATTAGAACAAAAGTTTACTGATTTTGATGTTGTTATAAAAATCTTAAATTCTTTAACGGACGAATGGGAACGAAAAGTCCTAGCTATTGAAGAAGCAACTGATTTATCAACATTAAAACCAGAAGAATTGATAGGTAATTTAATGTCCTACGAAGTAAATTTGCAGGCAAAAAGAAATGGAGCACAAGAAAAGAAAAATGTAGCATTCCAAGCAGAAAAAGATGATTCCGACTCAGATAATGAAGATATGGCAATGATCGCTAAAAATTTCAAAAAGTTTTTGAAATTCAACAGAAACAAATTCAAGGGAAACAAAAATAATTCCAACAACAATTCCAATAGCAGCAAACCATCATCTTTAGCAATGGAATGTTATGAATGTCATAAGAAAGGACACATGAAGAAGGATTGTCTAGAGCGTAAAAAGAATAATTTCAAGAAGGACAAAACCAAACGAAAAGCTTTTTCTGTCACTTGGGACGACACTGACTCATCTTCATCATCAGAGAGTAAAAGTGATAATGAACAAGCAAATGTGTGCTTCATGGCTTCGTCAGACGATGTAAGTGATCTTACTTTTGAAGATTTAATTGAAATTAATTCTGAATTAGTAAATTTAGCAAAGCAACTTAAAAAGAAAAATAAGGAGTTGCAAAGAAAGTTAGATAGAACAGTCTTAGAAGTAGATATGCTGAAAGATGAGAAGAAAATATTAGAAGAAGAACTTGAAATTTCTCAACAATCAAATTCTAACTTATCTTCTCAAATTTCGTCAATATCTGAAGAACTAGAAATTCAAAAAAATAAAAATGATGTTTTACTTTTCGAGAATAATAGTTTAAACTCTAAGATTAAGGATTTAGAGTTAGAAAAATCTAGTCTTAAAATAAAATTTGATGATATTTCTAAAAATGTATCTAATTTCAATAAAGGAAGAGAGAATCTTTCTAGAATACTTGAAAATTCTCAATCCTCTAATAATAAATCTGGACTAGGATTTAAGAAACAAAATAATTTTGTTAAAAGTAGGATTAATAATAATATTAAGAAGGATATTAAGAAAACAGTTTACCCAAACACTAAAACCATCAAGATATGGATTCCAAAAACAAATAATATTTTGATAAGGAATAAACATATCAAAATGTTTATGGAAACTGTTCATAATAACAAGAATTATGTTTATAAAGGGAATTCTGAACCCGTATGGGTTTGGCTTCCTAAGATCTAACTCTTAGGACCCTAAAAAGATTAGGTACCAACTTTTTATAAACTTTTTGCAGGTACCACATAAGAAGAGAGGAAAATGGATTTTAGATAGCGGTTGCTCAAAACACATGACTGGAAACAAAGAAATGTTGTCAAACATTATATACTCAAATGGAGGAGCAGTCACCTTTGGAGATAACTCAAAAGGATATATCATCGGCAAAGGCGATGTCAGTAGCAACGGTACCTCTAATTTACCTCTCATTACTGATGTTTTATTAGTTAAAAATTTAAAACACAATTTATTAAGTATTAGTCAGCTATGCGATAAAGGTTTTAATATAACTTTTTCAGAAAATAAATGTAATATTTTCGATAAAAATCATAACACTATTTTCGAAGGAAAAAGAGATAAAAACATTTATATCTTAAATATGAATGTTAATAATGATTCAAATTTGTGTTTAGTAGCTAAAGAAAACGATTCTTGTCTTTGGCACAAAAGATTTTGTCACATCAATTATAATACTATCAACAAACTAGCTAAAAACAAATTAGTTAAAGGATTACCCAATATAAAATTCAAAACTAATATATTTTGTGATGCATGTAAATTAGGAAAATTAACAAAATCTTCTTTTAAATAAAAAAAAGTAATATCTACAGAACAACCATTTGAACTTTTACACATGGATCTTTTTGGACCAACTCAAGTGCAGTCTATTAATCATAATAGATATGTATTTGTTATTGTAGATGATTTTTCTAGATATACTTGGATTTTCTTTTTGAAAAATAAAAGTGATACTTTTGATAATTTTAAAGTTTTTGTTAAAAGAATCCAAAATATTAAAAGTTTGAAAATTAAAAATATAAGAAGTGATCATTGAGGAGAATTTGAAAATGAAGCTTTTGAACAATTTTGTAACAAGAAAGGTATTAACCATAATTTTTCATTTCCTAGAACACCACAACAAAATGGAGTTGTAGAAAGGAAAAATAGAACGTTACAAGAATGTGCAAGAACTTTATTAAATGGAACCACTTTATCAAAACACTTTTGGGCAGAAGCTGTAGCTACTGCTTGTTATGTATTGAATCGTGTTTCTATTCGACCGTTAACTAAGAATACTCCATATGAACTTCTAAATGGAAGAAAACCAAATATTGCATATCTTAAAGTTTTTGGCTCTAAATGTTTTATTTTAAATACTAAAGATCAACTAGGAAAATTCGATCCAAAATCTGATGAAGGAGTATTCGTTGGATATTCGGAACGAAGCAAAGCTTATCGAATCTATAATAAAAGAACTCAAATTATTGAAGAAAGTTTACATGTTTCATTTGACGAAAATTTTAAAAATATAAATCCAAATATTACTATCGATTCTGATGATGAAACTACTCAGAATGAAAATAGTAATACAAATGAAAATTTTGATATTCATGAAATTAATGAAAATACAAATTTTACTCCTAATATAATAAAATCTCCACCTAGAATTTTACGGGATCATCCTGTACAAAACATAATTGGAGAAGTAAATACGAACGTTGAAACCAGACATCAATTAAATCAAGTTGGTCATGTAGCTTTTCTCTCTAACATAGAACCTAAGAATATAAAAGAAGCCTCAACTGATGACTACTGGATTCTTGCCATGCAAGAAGAACTAAATCAATTCGAACGAAACGAAGTTTGGGAACTCGTTCCTAGACCTAGTGATCAATCAGTCATCGGTACTAAATGGGTTTTCAAAAATAAAGCAGATGAACTAGGAAATATAACCAGGAATAAAGCTAGATTAGTTACACAAGGATATAATCAAGAAGAGGGAATAGACTACGAAGAAACGTTTGCTCTAGTCGCCCGACTTGAAGCAATACGAATCTTATTAGCTTTCGCATGTTTTCATAATTTTAAACTTTATCAAATGGATGTTAAAAGTGCATTTTTAAATGGATACATAAAAGAAAATGTTTTTGTTGAACAACCACCTCTTTTTAATCATGAAAAATTTCTAGATCATGTTTATAAACTCAAAAAAGCATTATACGGTTTAAAACAAGCACCACGTGCTTGGTATGATCGTCTTAAAAGCTATTTATTAGAACCTGGTTTTGAAATTGGTAAAGTAGATCAAACGCTTTTTATTAAGAAAACTAATAAAGATATTTTAAAAATTCAAATATATGTTGATGATATCATTTTTGGCTCGACAAATGAAAAACTATGTCAGGAATTTTCGACTATAATGACAAATGAATTTGAAATGTCTCATATGGGAGAATTGTCATATTTTCTTGGATTACAAATTAAACAAATTGAAAATGGAATTTTTATTAATCAAGGAAAATATTGTTATAATTTAATTAAACGATCCGGTTTGGAAAACACTACTGCCAAACCAACTCCTATGAGCACAACGATTCATCTCGATAGAGATGAGGATGGCAAAAGTGTTGATCAGAAACTATATCGTAGTATGATTGGATCTTTACTATATTTGACAGCGAGTCGACCCGATATTATGATGAGTGTTTGTTTATGTGCTCGATTTCAAGCAAATCCCAAAGAATCACATATGCGAGCAGTTAAACATATTATTCGTTATCTAACTAAAACCAAAGATTTCGGGCTATTCTATCCGAAAGAATGTCCTTTCGAATTAGTCTCCTATAGCGATGCTGATTTTGGAGGAAGTCGGACGGATCGAAAAAGTACGAGCGAAACGGGTCATTTCATTGGACGTTCCTTAGTCTCTTGGTTTAGTAAGAAATAAAACTATGTTTCCTTATCAACGTGTGAAGCAGAATATATATCTGCTGCTTTGGCATGTGCACAAGTCGTATACATGCAACAAAAACTACAAGATTTTAATTGTCATCTTGAAAAATCTATAATTTATTGTGATAATACTAGTGCAATAAATCTTTCTAAAAATCCGGTCAATCACTCACGAACAAAACACATTGATATTCGTCATCACTTTCTTCGTGATTGTTTGGAAAAAGGATTAATAAATTTAGAATTTATTAATACTGAAAATCAAATTGCTGACATTTTTACTAAACCGCTAAATGAAAATATTTTTATAAAACTTAGACGTGACTTAGGAATAATGTCTTTAAAAGATTTATAAATAAAAATATGAAAAATATTGAAAAACAAAAATTGTTTTATTTCTGACCAAAGCGGAACTCGAACTCATGACCTCTGACTTGCTTGTTAGATGTTGTGTTATAGCTACTTGAGCTATGGGTGTTTCTTGTCTCAGTTCTCTTTAAAGTTTGTGTTATTTATTTTGGTTTTAGAAAAACTATTTTTAGTTTTAAAACTTATAAGTCATACATTTACGAACAGCTTTATTGTTGAAATTCCATGATTATAGTTAAAACTAGTTCCCATCCACAAATTTTTCAGCAAACAGATACTTATATATACTATGCTTATCTTTCAAAACATATACTAAGAAAGTTTTAAAATCAAAACTTGAAAAATGTCTTCAAACAATGACTATTATAATTCCGAAAACTCCCATCTATCATACACATCTCCGGACGATGATGTTTCCGACCACATTCCTGAAAATGGCCCCTATCCTACCTTTCCCATGCCTAAACGTATCCTTGACTTCTCTTCTCCGGATAAAGACCCCCGACATGGATGGAAACCATGGAAAGACTCCCATACAGGCTATACACCGGAAAAGAAAAAAAGGGAAGAATGCAATGGTAATATCTCCATCAACCAAACAAAAAATTGATGAAATACATCACTACCAACAACAACAAATGGATATGCAGCGGGAACTCTACTATGAACAAAAAGTCACGGCAAGACGTTTAAGTTTTCTAGAAAAGATTGCCATGAAAGTTTGTTCATCAAAGAAGAATGATGTTGCTGAACCTACTTATAGACCTTCATCCTCTTCAAACCCCGTTCAAACTCCAATAGCTCCAAGATGGTCACCTATAGAAGATGTTCCGTCTCCAAACTCATGGGAACGTAGATTTTAACGAACGGTGGCTAAACATTATATATATATATATATGTTGTTTTCAATAAGATGTATAAATATAGTGCAATGATAATAAAGTTTATATTTCTATAATTTTTTTTAAAAACATCAAAAATGTGCATTTCTAACAGGTTCGGTCGACCGAAGACCCTGAGTCGGTCAGCCGAACCCATCTTGAAAGTTTCAACTGTACATTCCTAACAGGGTCGGTCGACCGAAAGACCTGAGTCGGTCAGCCGAACCCATCCCGAAAGTTTCAGCTAGTCTCAGATAACCCAGTCGGTCAGCCGACTCAGATTTTCGGTCGACCGAACGTGTATTCTGCTGTTTTTTACTTCAGATTAGTAACCCATCCATTCACCTTTTCAACCTACCTCTTCACTTTTACTTTCCCAATTTCAGTTTTTACCCTAGCCCCCATTAAAATTTCTTAAATTTTGTTACTTTTCTTTGAAAACAATGGCTCCCAAGAAGAAAACAAAGACTACCAATGCTTCATCTTCATCTACTCCAGTTGATACTCAAATCGCTTCATGGCTTGTCAATGATGTAGCTCTTCAAAGATGGATTCAACTCCAAGATGCCAAAATCTTTGAAGAATCATTTGTAAGTTATCCTGATTTCGCTCCCTACGGTATTGAAAATGCCGCTATTGAGAGTGGACTTGATACATTCCTTGACCATAGGAAAAATAACTTTAAAATCAATCATATTATGGTCAAGTTATTTCTAGCAAACCTTAACCTTGTCAATCCACCGAGAAACACTGACAATTGTGTTTGGACATCAGTTTGTGGCACTTCAATTTTCCTCTCCATTGATAGAATTAACCACATTTTACATGCTTGGTCGGGTGGAATTTCGTTACACGATCTAGATTGTAATATATCAACTCGTGACCGGATAAGCCATCTATTTTTTGAAGATGACGCTACTGATTTAAGACAAACTTCATCCCTTCGACCTAAAGCCCGACTCTTTCATCGATTCATGATGAAATCTATAGTTCCTAGAGGCGGTTCATATCACTTAGTATATCCCAAAAACTTCAAAGCACTGTATGCTATTTGCGGGAATGTACGAGTAAATTGGGCACAACTTCTTATGGATGAATTTCTCTCTTTCAACCAAGGAAAGATGCTCCATATTTATTATGGAGAATACATAATGAGGTTGATCAATAGCTTCGTCACCCATGCTCCGGAGTCCGAAATAGCCAAAGTTCGTTCTTTCGATTCAAGAACCATAAAACTAATGAAGTTGCCCGATGCACCTCCTAGATTCATAACATTTAACCAATGTCATACTACTCCTCGAGAACAACTACGCCGTAGCTTCTCCACACCGCAACCATCAACTCATGCTACGGAACGTCTCACTCGCCAACATTCAATTCAAAGACCAACTCCCGGAATTAGTACGGAGGCGGCCATTGATATTTTGGCTCAAAATCAACTAGCCCTGGATGCCCAGCTACGAAAAATTGATGGTCGTTTCAAGAAAATCAAGGGCTTCTACGTGAATTTATGGGATGCCTTATCATGTACTTCTGAAGCCGGTGCTTCTTATGTTGCTCCCGGAAAAAGACCAGCGCCAAACTTCTCTTGGCCTACTTCAGATAACACAAGTTCCGGTACATCGGCAACTCACATTTCTCACACTCAAAGACGTGGTAAGGAACCGGCTCCTCCGGAAGAAAATATTCGTCCAGAATTTTGGGATTCCGATGATGATGAGGAGTGATCATATTATTTTACAATTTAATTTCAAGTATTTCTTTACGAATAATATGTCTATTGTTAGATGTTGTGTAGTAAGTAAACATCATTAATATTCCTATTTTGTTTGAGTATGTAATATTTAAAACTCGATGTTTTCTTACTTATGTTACATGTTTCATATTTCTTTTACATATTACATCTAGTAAGTATTCCTTTTTGTCGATGACAAAGGGGGAGAAATATATGAAAGCTAACAATTTTTTTGCAGAAAAGTCGCCATATATTCAGGGGGAGAATTATAATATATATATACTACTTCGTCGCATAAGTATTGTCATCAATCAAAAAGGGGGAGAATGTTGATTCATGACACAAGCTTCAGAGATCATACGACGAATTACAAAGAGAATACTATACGAAAGCGACAAAAAGAGAATAAACGTATATTGTGCACTACAAAGGAGACAAGTCTACAATACAGAGATTAGTATGAATATTTTAGTGTATTGAGTCTTAGAATATTGTTAAAATCATTCCTCAAGTAGTCACACACACAAATTGATTTATATTGAATTATACATAAATAAGTGTGCACTGTGCAAATGACAACAGGTCGGTTGACCGACCAGGATCCTCGGTCGACTGACTCCGTGTCAAGTGCACAGATATGCACTGTTTTATACATGTCTGTAAACTCAGCTGACCGGCCAGTTTTCTCGGTCAACCGACCTGAACATAACGGCTAGTTTTCTGAAGAGTTGCGATCGTTCATGAAGAGGAATGTCCTTCAATCCAAGAGATATAGACACAACTTTTGATTGAAACTCTTCATGAAAGTTTGTAACTATTCTACAACTATATAAACATGTTCAATTCACCTCTACAATCACCGATTCTTGTTTATAATTCTAAAATCTATTCTCTACTTATTTCTGCAAATAAAAGCATTCATTCTTATTTAATATCACTAGAATCCTTGATTTAATTCATATACTTCGATTCTACGTGATTATCTTCCTTCTAAATCTTCACACACATATATACTCTTAAGGATTTGATTATAGGAAAGTTGTACTATCAAAAGACAATCAGTGTTATTCAGAACACATTTGTCAACAAGCTATTTGTATTAAGTTGAAGTCCTCTTCGGCTGTTGAGGCGGAAAAATTCCTGTGCGGCTGCTCAGGTGTCGTATACCTATTCCTCCGGGTTAAGTGAGGGGTTTAGTTTAAATCCAGAGGGTATTCTGGGACTGGACGTAGAACAGGAAGTTCGAAACAGTATAAAAATTCCTGGTGTGCTTACTTTAATTTTTATTTTACTGCTACTATCAGTTTCCGCATTTATATATCATATTACACGATCCTTAGTACTTCACGTACACTTTCAAGTTGTACAAAGATTTTTTAAGTCTTGGGAGTAAGCCATACACGTGATGGAGTCTTATGTGGATTCGAGGTCATGGATCCGCGCTTATGAGAGGATATTTGGTCTGATGGGTTTGATTGATGTTGTGAGGAGACAGCTAGCTACTTGGCAGTTGTAGGGAGAGGCATTGAGCTAGTGGGAGGTTAAGTCCGAGATTGATGGAGGTGATATTTTTTAGGATGGGTTCCGTAGGAGATTTGAGATGAAATTCCTTTCTAGGGCGGAGGAAAGCATTCAGCTAGAGAAGTTTATCCATCTTAAGCAGGGGGACATGACAGTCAAGGAATATGTAAATCAGTTTAACGAGCTAGCTAGATTTGGTATGGAGTTGATTAACACACCATACAAGAAGACTCTTAAATTCGCTAAGTGACTGAACCAACCTCTCCAAGATTTAGCGGTGAGTCACATTTTGATGGGTGCTAACTATAAGGGGTCAGTGGAGATGGCTTTACTCACTACCGTCTCTCCGAAGGAAGTGAAAGAGGAGGCTCAAAAGACTAGAGAGAAAGTGCAGCAGATGAATAAAAAGAAGGGAAGATTTGGGCCAAAGGGAAAGATCCAGAAGAAGAACTTATAGCGTAATAAGTCTGGCAAACTAGGGCACTTTGCTAAGGAATGCAAGGTGGATTTCTCAAAGATGAAGTGTTATAACTGTGATCAGTTTGGGCATGTGGAGCGAACTTGCATAGCACCACCAAGAGCTCCTACTCAGGCTTCTACTCAGGTGGTTCCGGCTTATGCACTAGAGGCAGTCCCTAGCTCGAGTGCCCAGCTAGTGGTGGACAAGGGTAAGAAAGTGGTGATTGAAGGTGTGTTGACTCTTTCTAGTTTATCTATTAGCACTTTATTTGACACCGAGGCTACACATTCTTTTATTTCTAGTAGACTTGTTGATGACTTGCACCTACACACTAGAATATTCACGGACCCTATAGTTTTGTCAAACCCCATAGGAGGATCGACCTATTTTTTTATGGTATGTAGAGGTTTGAAGTTGCTTATTTAAGAGATCGAGTTTGATTGTGATGCCTTTGTATTGGGATTTTCTAGGTATGGATTGATATTAGGCATGGATTGGATGACTATGTATGATGCTATTTTAGACTGTGAAAGGAAGGCAGCTAGATTGAGCATGTGTAGTGGACGTAGCTTCGAAGTTTATTGTGACCCTGAGGATCGATTATGCTGAGCTACTTATTTCATTGGACCTATCACATGACGAGCTTATATCACATGACGAGCTTAGTGCAATGTCTGTAGTTAGAGACTTTCCAGATGTCTTTGTTGAGGTTACCGGTCTCCCGTCCCAGAGAAAGACCAAGTTTTGGATCTATCTTGTTGAGTATACTAGACCGGTTGCCTTACCACTAAGGCATATGGCTCCAAAAGAAAGATGTGAGTTGAAAAAGCAGGATAATGAGTTGTTGGAGAAGGGTTTTATAAAAAGGAGCATTTCTGAGTAGGGAGCACTAGTCGTCTTTGCCACCAAGGCAGATGGTTCTCTTAAACTTTGCGTCGATTATAGGGAGCTAAATAAATTGACAAAGAAGAATCGTTATCTTTTGCCCCGCATAGATGATCTCTTTGATCAATTAGTTAGAGCTAGAGTATTATCTCGGTTGGATTTGGCTATCGGGTTCCATCGGCTACGTATAGCCGAGGATGGTATCCAGAAGATGGAATTCCGTACACCCGACGGATTGTATGATTGATTAGTCATGCCCTTTGGACTGACCAATGCACCCGCCTACTTTGTTAATTTGATGAGTTGAGTTTCCAGAGGGTTGCCTAATAAGTTCGTTGTGGTACTTGTGGATGATAAAATATTTCAAAAAGGTTTTCAATTTTTTTCTTCATATATTAAAATCTTCCTTATTCGTGCCTATGCAAATTCCCAATCGTGCCTATGTTATCTCTTATCTCATAATCGTATTTATGCTATCTGTGGAAGTTACTAATAAAATTCTTAACATTCACAGATAGAAGATGATTAATCCCATAGATTCAGGCTCGAGCAATGAAGCCAAGATCCGAACCGTGAATATCCCTGTATGGCTCTGCCGGTATCTTCAGATTAGGGGACATGTTCGAGCTCAATCCTCCTATAGAGCTCGTGGAGAGAGTGATAGATGAGTTTCCTACCCGCCCACCCACCACTCCAGATTTTGCTAAGCCGTGCAAAGATTTTTCTAGTCTTGGGGGTAAGCCATACATTAGACGGAGTCTTACGTGGATTTGAGGTCTTGGATCCACGCTTCTGAGAGGATATTTGGTTTGATTTGTTGATTGATGTTGTGAGGAGGAAGTTAGCTACTTTGCAGTTGCAGGGAGAGGCATTGAGCTGGTGGGAGGTTATTGAGTTTGAGATTGACGAAGGTGATATTTCTTGGGATGAGTTCCGTAGGAGATTTGAGATGAAGTTCCTTTCTAAGGCGGAGGAAAGTATTCAGCTAGAGAAGTTTATCCATCTTAAATTGGGGGACATGACAGTCAAGGAATATGTAAATCAATTTAATGAGCTAGCTAGATTTGGTATGGAGTTGATTAACACACCATACAAGAAGATTCTTAAATTCGCTAAGGAACCGAACCAACCTCTCCAAGATTTAACCGTGAGTCATATTTCGATGGGTGCTAACTATGAGGGGTTAGTGAAGATGGCTTTACTCACTATCGTATTCCCAAAGGAAGTGAAAAAGGATGCTCAGAAGACTGGAGAGAAAGTGCAGCAGAAGAATAAGAAAGGAAGGATTTGGGCCAAAGGGAAAGATCCAGAAGTAGAACTTACGGTGTAATAAGTGTGGCAAATTAGGGCACTTTGCTAAGAAATGCAGGGTGGATCTCTCAAAGATGAAGTGTTATAACTATGATCAATTTGGGCATGTGAAGCAAGCTTGCATAGCACCACCGAGAGCTCCTACTTGGGCTTCTACTTAGGTGGTTCTGGCTTATGCACTAGAGGCAGTCCTTAGCTCAAGTGCACAGCTAGTGGTGGACAATGGTAAGAAAGGGGTGATTGAAGGTGTGTTGACTTTTTCTGGTTTATCTATTCGCACTTTGTTTGACACTGGGACTTCACATTCTTCCATTTCTAGTAGACTTGTTGATGACTTACACTAACACACTAGTATAGTCACAGACCCTATAGTTTTGTCAAACCCCGTAGGAGGATCGACCTATTTTGCCATGGTATGTTGAGGTTTCAAGTTGCTTATTTAGGGGTCGAGTTTGATTGTGATGCCTTTGTATTGGGATTTTTTAGGTATGGATTGATATTAGACATGGATTGGATGACTATGTATGCAGCTATTTTGGACTATGATAGGAAGGTAGTTAGATCGAGCACGTGTAGTGGATGTAGCTTCGAAGTTTATTGTGACCTCGAGGATCGGTTATGCTAAACTACTTATATTCATTGGACCTATCACATAACGAGCTTAGTGCAGTGCCTATAGTTAGAGATTTCTCAGATGTCTTTACAGAGGTTACCTATCTCCCACCCAAGAGAGAGATCGAGTTTAGGTACTATCTTGTTGAGTATACTAGACCGGTTTCCTTACCACTAAGGCATATGGCTCCAAAAGAAAGACACGAGTTGAACAAGTAGGTTAATGTGTTGTTGGAGATGGGTTTTTATAAAAAAAAGCATTTCTGAGTAGGGAGCACTAGTCGTCTTTTCCACCAAGGCGGATGGTTCTCTTGGACTTTGCGTCGATTATAGGGAGCAAAATAAACAGACAAAGAAGAATCATTATCCTTTGCCTCGCATAGACGGTCTCTTTGATCAGTTTGTTGGAGCTAGAGTATTCTCTCGGTCGGATTTGGCTATCGGGTTCCATCAGCTACGTGTAGCCAAGGATAGTATGCAGAAGATGGCATTCCGTACACCCGATGGATTGTATGAGTGGTTAGTCATGCCCTTTGGACTGACCAATGCACCCGCCTAGTTTGTTAATTTGATGAGCCGAGTTTTCAAAGGGTTGCTTAATAAGTTCATTGTGATATTTGTGGATTATATCCTAGTCTATTAGAGGAGAGAGGAGGTGCACGTGTTGCATTTGGAGGAGGTGTTTAGTGCACTCTGTGCGCATAAGCTTAAGGCGTAGTATTCGAAGTGCCACTTTTGGAGAGAAGAAGTGTGTTTTTTAGGACACGTTGTCTCAGAAAGCGGCTTGGCAATTGATCCTAGTAAGGTGGTGTAACGACCCGATATTTTGGACCATTCGCATCCGCACATGTCGGACTTGAATGCTCAAAATACCGCGTTGTAAATAAAAATTTGGCAAGCTCATCATATACAGTAAATAAATAATCACAGATCACAGACACAGAGTATTTAATAATGCAGCGGAAGCAAAGAAATAGTAGTTCATGAAGCTACTTTATAAATACATCAGAGTTAAGTAAGATACAATAGGAATACCAAGATACAACAGGAGTAACAGTATGATAAATCAGGTACAACTCAGAATACAACTGGATAACAAAATGAATATATATCTGGTTCTTCAAAACAAAACTCCATCTCCAAAGGTGAGTCTCAAATGCTGTATCACTCAGTCTGACCCGAGCGTAAAACAAAACACAAAACACTCGAGTCAAGACATACATACTTATACAATGTAAACCAACTCAAGTGAACTGTAATAAAAGTACAAGTAACTTAAAGAATGCTTGGGATCGCCTATTCTTTAAGGATCCGTTAAACTATCTACTATGTAATAATATTTGCTATTATAATAATGTCTAATCATAAAATAAACATACTTTTAATAGCATCAAGGGGTTACCCATATAGCCCTTAACACGTAATAGTCCCAGTAGTCTATCCAGTATTAGCATACTCCCAAAATAGGGGCTACCCTCGATACTCCACAGGCTACGGGAGAAATCACAACTCGTAGTAAAGCTCGATATGGTAGGTGACACGGCACACAAGGCAATGCCAGGGTAGATATACCAATTACGCATCCGGACTGGTGGTGACGCATAGCAGCCACTACCGCCCACCTCAAACAACACTCCCAATTCAAGGGGTGCACCCAATCAATCACGAAGTAATAGAATGGTATCGAAGAAGTGTGTCCGATCAGAGGTGCTACCTCCTTGGCCCGTCGATCGCTCCTGTTTTAGCCACCTTATGCCAACTCACGGGAGTTGGGTCCACGCATATGCCTTAGGATCGTCGCCACCATCCTACTTCATTCTGGAAACTCCACCGCGTACACAGTTGTTAAAGTGGTTTTCGGTATCGACAAAGAGTATGTCCATATCCGATCCCGGTCTCTTTAACAACCAATCGTTATTATAACCCGTGGTTATAATTTTAAAATAATATTTTATACTTCAAAATAGAATATCATTTCAAATCCAAAACTTTATCAAAATAAAGATTAAATCAATTCCAAATCATTTCAATATATTTAAAATATCATATCATTTCAAAACTTCATTTCAAATCATTTCAATATATCAAAATATCATATCCTTTCAAAAACTTCATTTCAAATCATTTTAATATATCAAAACATCATATCCTTTCAAAAACTTCATTTCAAATCATTTTAATATATCAAAACATCATATCATTTCAAACTTCATTTCAAATCATTTTAATATATCAAAATATCACATCCTTTCAAAAACTTCATTTCAAATCATCATTTGAGTTCAAATCCAAATATTCAACTTTAAATACCTTTTAAATTCAAAGATATCATTCATTTATTATCATTTCAAGTCACCTTTTAAATACTTTATATTTCAATCAAAATAATTCATTTAAACCATTTAAAGGTGTAATCATTATACTTTCAAATCAAGTATTCAATTACCAAAGTTTTAAACTATTCTGAGTTCATTTACTAAGTTAAAAACCATAAACATTGAAAATTTCAGCCTTTCACAACATTCAAAAAAAGCTGTTATAAGTTATACTTGAAAACATTTTAATTCAGCAAAAACAGCATTTAAAAATGCTGTTAAATCTCAGTTTTAGTTGAAATTTAGTTTAAAACAGCAAAGACAGCATTTACAGAAATGCTGTAATAGCTCAGATTTCAAATTAAAGGTTTTAATTAAATTCAGCAAAGACAGCAGACCACTACAGCATTTACAGAACTGCTGTAATAGACCTGAGTCAAGTTTTAGTCTATTTAGTTCAACTACAGCAACTACAGCATTTCAAAAATGCTGTAATAGCTCTTTTATTCAATTTTAGTTCAAATAAGAAATCATAGCATTTCTAAATGCTATTAAAGTAATTTCCAGATTTTAGTGTATTTCCAGCAAATAATAAACTTCAATATTAAACCTTTTAAACATTATAAAAATCATATTTTGACATTCAAAATGTTCATTAAAATTTTCTTTTAATTTATGATTTTTCTAAGAAACATTTACAGTAAAATCCAAATTTCCAATAATTTTACTCAACAAATCCAAATGTACAATTTTCTTTTCTTCACATTTTTAACAAATAAACTTAACACTTATATTCTATTTCCATTTCACAAATTAAACTAAATTTTCAATTTTATTTAATTAACTTAAACCTTTAATAAAAACCAAATTCACATTTCCAAGTCAAGTTATATTTTAAAATTACACTTTTAAGCATTCATTTATTCAACCATTTTATTACATAGAAAACTCAATGACACTTTATTAAATCATTTAAATTCAAATTCAAATCAAATTATCATATTTACCATTTTCCAAATAAAATTAAATTTCCATTTCATTTATATAACTTAAATATCATTTTAAAACCAAAATTCCAAATTTCCAAACTTAAGTTATATTTCAAAAATTCACCTTTACCATTCATTTAAATTACATTTTTAACTTCTAGAAAAATCCAAATTTCTTTATTTAAACATTAAAAATCCAATTTAAATCAAATTTTCATAATTTTACACTTTTAAAAATATTTAAAATATTCAAAATACTTTATAAAAATAACCACGGGACTGTATATAGTTTTCTATCCTAGGTCAAGTGATACAGATATGTATCATTTCAATCCGCAGTTTAAAAAGCAAAAATCCGGATTCTATCATTTCAAACCCGCAATCCCAAGTTAAAATAAAATAAATAAAAACGTTCAGGCCTATCATTTCAGCCCATAATGATTTTTCCCTATTCTAAAGTCCGTTCGGGTATGTATCATTTCAACCCATAGTGATTCTATTCTACAGGGAACTTGCAATGTGATAAACAGATATAAAATGAACAGTATACAATATATAACAGTAACAGATGAGATGACAAGTAAATTAACAGGTTTAACATCATATAATTAAATCATCACAGGAAGTTATAACATCATATATAATTCTACACATTCAATTGTTGTCAATTCACATTTGCATAAGTATAAATGTCAGGTGAGATTTACTCACCTTTTAAAGCTGAAGACCACTACGACAACAAAATGATTCCAAAGGCACGATAAGCACGATACAACATGACTTTTGATTTGAATGAATGGGAGCCTAGATGATCTTGTAAGCAACAAACCAACAAGACAATGTATACATAAATATACAACACAAAACAATATCGAAATGACTAGAAATAAAAAGCAACAAAGGACAAAGTGATTCGACCTTTCTTTAACCATTCAAGAGCTCGACCAAGGGGATCTTTTTCTCAGCCATTGATGTGTGTTTGGGTCAGGTATGGTATCATATAGGTCAGGTTACAAGTGGATGAAGGTGGTGGAAGAGTTACAACATGGAGCATACATGGGTTCAAGGCAAATAGGTGAAGTTTTGGTGCATTTTTGGCTCGGCTATGACCACATATAGGCTCGGCCATGGGATCTTCATGTCAGGTCAGATCTAGACAGTAGTGAAAGGGGTGGCCAGAGGTGAAGTAGATGATGGTGGTGGTGGCTAAGGGTGGCCAAAGGCAACTATGAAGGTGGTGGTGGAGTTTTGGTAGGCTATGCATTGTTTTTGGTGGATTTTTTGCAAAGTTTGTGATGTTTTGGTCAAGGGGAAGGCACGGCCTGATCTGATCTGTGGCATAGGTGTTTGGCAGTGGATGATGAGGAGGAGGAGATGGTGGTGGTGGTCGGTGAAGGTGATGGTGGATGATGGCCAAGCAAACATGAGAGGAGCAAGGCAAAAATCAAAGAGAAGATGAAGAAGAAAGAAGAGAATGGAAGCCATTAACTTATTTTTTTTTCTCAAATGAGAATAGCCGTGAATGGAGATGAGGTGGGAAGTTTTTCCACGTGAATATCACATAGAAATGCATGGCTAAAGGTGAGGGAAAGTGGAAGGTCACCAGGAAAAGGAAGAGGCAAGCAAATGAAAGGTCAAGCAATCGAAAAGTCACAAGCAAATGAAGAGACTCGTCTCCTTGAATTTCTAATTTCTTTTAATCAAAATAAACAAATAAATTTCAGTAAATAAAAATAAAAAGCTGAACCAAATAAAGTGAAAAAGAAAATAAATAAATAATTTAAGTAAAATAGAAAATAATTAAGAAAATAGCAAATATATTGAAACTAGCATTTAAAATATAAATAATGTACAATAACCATTTAAAAATTATAACAACACTTTTAAACAAATAAAAAGTCAAGTAAATAAAATAAATGCTGAACAAAATAAAGTGGAAATGAAAATAAAATAAGGTTTTAAGAAAATAGAAAATAAATAAAGAATTTTATTTATTAAATGAAACTGGAAATTAGAAATTATAAACAGAATACAACTGACATTGGAAAATGTTAATTACACTTTGAAAAATGTTTTAAAACCAAAATATATACATAACAAGTTATTTTACCCATATTAGAACATTACATGACCAAATAAAATATTATTTATATAATTTAAAATAAACAATTTTGTTAAATACAGCAAATTACACACAATATTTAAAAGGGCATAACTTTCACATTATAAATCAGATTTCAACGAAACGAAAAGCAATATTCTTAAAATTTTATTTACTTTCATAATAAAAGATAAAATTAAAAATTTCAAACTTTTAAAATTTTAAATTAAAAGTCAAAGTTTGACCATATTGACCAAAATTCACATTTCTGGAAAATATCTTATTTATTCATGTTTGAAACTTTAAATTCACATTCAAAACACCATTTATATTGAAAATAAAAAAATTATAAATAAAATAAAGTTTTTAAATCAGGAAATTAAATTAAAGTAATTAAAATATATAATTAAAATAATCCCAAAATACAGGGTTGTTACACTCTCCCCCACTCAAAACTTTTCGTCCCCGAAAAGGAATGAGGTACGGGAAAACACAGAAAAAGATAGAATGAAATAGGATTAAGACAAGATGACAAGGAGATTGAAATTATACCTGATAACTGTTGTTATAGGTAAGTTTAACAAGGTGGAGATGATCTTCCCAAGATCCTCCAGAATCAAGAACACAAGCACGAAAAAGATCATCGAGAATCTGATTCACCCTTTCCATTTGACCGTCGGTCTGTGGATGGTAAGCAGTGCTCAGATTCAGAATAGGGAGAAGTAAGAACCACAGAATAGATAGAAAAGTTAAATGATGAAGGAAAAAGAGAGAGAAAGAAAGACTAGAACAACTTATTAAGCCCAATACGAAAAACACGATTCATCAAATCAACAAAGAGAGCAGGAGCATTAGTCAAACCAAAAGGCATGACTAACTATTCATAGAAGAAACCATTCTCAGTATGGAAAGCAGTCTCGGGAATACTTTCCTCAGCAACATTGAGTTGGTGAAAATCAGTGGTAAGATAAAGCTGAAAGAGAACAGTAGCTCCAAGGCTAACCAATTCGAAATTTGATTTCCTACTTAGAAGTAAGGGAATGGAAACAACCAGAAAGAAAATAGATTGGAAAACAGAATAAGATAATAAATTTAAAACCATGAAAATTTCAACTTACATTAATAATAAATTTCATCCATTTGATTTCACTTAAGTTAAATAAATCTTAATTATTTTTAAATCTTATTATCTCAACATCAAATCAATAATTTATAAAGTCATAAATTTGAACAATCATTTATTATATTCATTTTTATTCATTAAATTTCATTCTTCTTTATTCCAATTTATTCTTAAATTTATTCCACTTAATATATCAAATCCTATATATATTAAGTTTATTTCACTTATTATAACTATTTCAATTTATTTATAATTTCTTTTAAATATCATTTTATTGTAAATTATTCAATTAACCCTTTTTCTCTATTTACCTCTGTTAATCTTTTATAAATAAAATTTAAGTGTATAAAATTTATTATAACCACTTAAGTTTTATTTATAAAATTCTCTTTATATTGTTTGTTTTCCAATTACATATGTAACTTTTAATAATCTATGCAAGTTATATTGGAATGTAATTGAATATTATACAAATAAATTCTTTCTAATTCAATTATTTCAAGCTTTAATATTTATTCAAGTTTTGGCTTCATTTTATAATTGAAATCATCCTTTAAGATAAAATTTAAGAATTAAATTTCCGATTATCTTCAAACTATTTAGAAATAAATATATATATATATACATACACAATATATATATCAAACCAAATTTAAATCATATATCAATATATATTATAAGTTAAGTCATATTTAGAAATTCAAATCAATTTAATTTTTCAAAGAAAAACTGTAGCAAAGCTATAGAATGGTCTCTTCACTTCGAAACTCGAAAATGAATGTCGATGATGCTGCAGTCATCACCGAAATTATTTTCCAGCGACAAAGAAAGAGCACTGATTTAAAACTTTAAAATTCTTTGAAAACAATTTCTATTAGAAATACTTTTAAATAATATATCCTTTAAAACTTTCAAAACAAAGTTCGAAATCATCGAAAATTAAATTCTCACATTCTTGATTTAAATCCATTTAAATTTCCAAATTAATTTATAACCATGTTTAATTATTTAGATATGAAACTAAAGCCAATGATTATAAAATATATGCAAAGTTAGATATTATTTCTTAACACCCAATTCCATTAATTATCAAAATTCAGAAAAATTAACCTTATACATACTATAATTATACAAAATTTATCCATCTACTAAATTTAAAAACCATATTGTGTCAGTTTTCTCTATTCAAGTGTTTTGGAGATCCTATCGATAACGTTGATCAGACGAATCGATCGGAAACCCAAATCAACATCAACAACTCAAACAACACAATATATAAAACATCTTTAAATATAAGATTTTCAAATACAAAATTAATGTTTCAAAATAAGGATAGGGATTCAAATTGATGGACTCAAATCAAAGAGAACCCTGATTTGAATATAAGTTGGAGACAATAGATAAGATGATTAAACAACAGAATAGGGAGTATGGATAAGCCTATATATATCGCGGGCAACCTTAACCAGGTCAACCGTGACTTAAAGAATAAGATCGATGTGGATTTTCTGGGGTAAATCTACATTCGATCTCAAGAGATAGAATTTGGAATAATAAGAGATACTAGCATCTAAACCAAGGATACAGAAGTCTTCGGTGAATCAATGCTTTTTGTAAAGGAGTTTCACCCCTTTACAAGTTATTAGAATATTGGCGGGACTGCCAATTCATTAGAAAGATTATTCGGAGTGGAGCTATGGGACACTCAAAAATCAAGAAGACACGAATAGGGAAGGACAAGAATGGACTTTGGAACCGAAGGGAACGTTCCAAAATTCAAAGGAAACCGAATCAAAGAAGAAGGAATTCAAGTTCGAACGAAAGTGATTCTGTAATTAAAATTACTCTATATGCTGAGTTTGCCTAAAACTAGAGCTCCGATACCACATGTAACGACCCGATATTTTGGACCATTCGCATCCGCACATGTCGGACTTGAATTGCTCAAAATACCACGTTGTAAATAAAAATTTGGAAAACTCATCATATACAGTAAATAAATAATCACAGATCACAGAGTATTTAATAATGCAGCGGAAGCAAAGAAATAATAGTTCATGAAGCTACTTTATAAATACATTAGAGTTAAGTAAGATACAATAGGAATACCAAGATACAACAGGAGTAACAGTATGATAAATCAGGTACAACTCAGAATACAACCGGAATCAACTGGATAACAAAATGAATATATATCTGGTTCTTCAAAGCAAAACTCCAGCTCCAAAGGTGAGTCTCAAATGCTGTATCACTCAGTCTGACCCGAGCGTAAAGCAAAACACAAAACACTCGAGTCAGAACATACATACTTATACAATGTAAACCAACTCAAGTGAACTGTAATAAAAGTACAAGTAACTTAAAGAATGCTTGGGATCGCCCATTCTTTAAGGATCCGTTAAACTATCTACTATGTAATAATATTCGCTATTATAATAATGTCTAATCATAAAATAAACATACTTTTTAATAGCGTCAAGGGGTTACCCATATAGCCCTTAACACGTAATAGTCCCAGTAGTCTATCCAGTATTAACATACTCCCAAAATGGGGGCTACCCTCGATACTCCACAGGCTACGGGAGAAATCACAACTCGTAGTAAAGCTCGATATGGTAGGTGACACGGCACACAAGGCAATGCCAGGGTAGATATACCAATTACGCATCCGGACTGGTGGTGACGCATAGCAGCCACTACCGCCCACCTCAAACAACACTCCCAATTCAAGGGGTGCACCCAATCAATCACGAAGTAATAGAATGGTATCGAAGAAGTGTGTCCGATCAGAGGTGCTACCTCCTTGGCCCGTCGATCGCTCCTGTTTTAGCCACCTTATGCCAACTCACGGGAGTTGGGTCCACGCATATACCTTAGGATCGTCGCCACCATCCTACTTCATTCTGGAAACTCCACCGCGTACACAGTTGTTAAAGTGGTTTTCGGTATCGACAGAGAGTATGTCCATATCCGATCCCGGTCTCTTTAACAACCAATCGTTATTATAACCCGTGGTTATAATTTTAAAATAATATTTTATACTTCAAAATAGAATATCATTTCAAATCCAAAACTTTATCAAAATAAAGATTAAATCAATTCCAATTCATTTCAATATATTTAAAAAATCATATCATTTCAAAACTTCATTTCAAATCATTTCAATATATCAAAATATCATATCCTTTCAAAAACTTCATTTCAAATCATTTTAATATATCAAAACATCATATCCTTTCAAAAACTTCATTTCAAATCATTTTAATATATCAAAACATCATATCATTTCAAACTTCATTTCAAATCATTTTAATATATCAAAATATCATATCCTTTCAAAAACTTCAGTTCAAATCATCATTTGAGTTAAAATCCAAATATTCAACTTTAAATACCTTTTAAATTCAAAGATATCATTCATTTATTATCATTTCAAGTCACCTTTTAAATACTTTATATTTCAATCAAAATAATTCATTTAAACCATTTAAAGGTGTAATCATTATACTTTCAAATCAAGTATTCAATTACCAAAGTTTTAAACTATTCTGAGTTCATTTACTAAGTTAAAAACCATAAACATTGAAAATTTCAGCCTTTCACAACATTCAGAAAAAGCTGTTATAAGTTATACTTGAAAACATTTTAATTCAGCAAAGACAGCATTTAAAAATGCTGTTAAATCTCAGTTTTAGTTGAAATTTAGTTTAAAACAGCAAAGACAACATTTCTAGAAATGCTGTAATAGCTCAGGTTTCAAATTAAAGGTTTTAATTAAATTCAGCAAAGACAGCAGACCACTACAGCATTTACAGAACTGCTGTAATAGACTTGAGTTAAGCTTTAGTCTATTTAGTTCAACTACAGCAACTACAGCATTTCAGAAATGCTGTAATAGCTCTTTTATTCAATTTTAGTTCAAATAAGAAATCATAGCATTTCTGAATGCTATTAAAGTAATTTCCAGATTTTAGTGTATTTCCAGCAAATAATAAACTTCAATATTAAACCTTTTAAATATTATAAAAATCATATTTTGACATTCAAAATGTTCATTAAAATTTTCTTTTAATTTATGATTTTTCTAAGAAACATTTACAATAAAATCCAAATTTCCAATAATTTTACTCAACAAATCCAAATGTACAATTTTCTTTTCTTCACATTTTTAACAAATAAACTTAACACTTATATTCTATTTCCATTTCACAAATTAAACTAAATTTTCAATTTTATTTAATTAACTTAAACCTTTAATAAAAACCAAATTCACATTTCCAAGTCAAGTTATATTTTAAAATTACACTTTTAAGCATTCATTTATTCAACCATTTTATTACATAGAAAACTCAATAACACTTTATTAAATCATTTAAATTCAAATTCAAATCAAATTATCATATTTACCATTTTCCAAATAAAATTAAATTTCCATTTCATTTATATAACTTAAATATCATTTTAAAACCAAAATTCCAAATTTCCAAACTTAAGTTATATTTCAAAAATTCACTTTTACTATTCATTTAAATTACATTTTTAACTTCTAGAAAAATCAAAATTTCTTTATTTAAACATTAAAAATCCAATTTATATCAAATTTTCATAATTTTACACTTTTAAAAATATTTAAAATATTCAAAATACTTTATAAAAATAACCACGGGTCTGTATATAGTTTTCTAACCTAGGTCAAGTGATACGGATATGTATTATTTCAATCCGCAGTTTAAAAAGCAAAAATCCGGGTTCTATCATTTCAAACCCGCAATCCCAAGTTAAAATAAAATAAATAAAAACCGTTCAGGCCTATCATTTCAGCCCATAACGATTTTTCCCTATTCTAAAGTCCGTTCGGGTATGTATCATTTCAACCCATAGTGATTCTATTCTACAGGGAACTTGCAGTGTGATAAACATATATAAAATGAACAGTATACAATATATAACAGTAACATATGAGATGACAAGTAAATTAACAGGTTTAACATCATATAATTAAATCATCACAGGCAGTTATAACATCATAGATAATTCTACACATTCAATTGTTGTCAATTCACATTTGCATAAGTATAAATGTCAGGTGAGATTTACTCACCTTTTAAAGCTGAAGACCACTACGACAACAAAATGATTCCAAAGGCACGACAAGCACGATACAACACGACTTTTGATTTGAATGAATGGGAGCCTAGATGATCTTGTAAGCAACAAACCAACAAGACAATGTATACATAAATATACAACACAAAACAATATCGAAATGACTAGAAATAAAAAGCAACAAAGGACAAAGTGATTTGACCTTTCTTTAACCATTCAAGAGCTCGACCAAGGGGATCTTTTGCTCAGCCATTGATGTGTGTTTGGGTTAGGTATGGTATCATATAGGTCAGGTTACAAGTGGATGAAGGTGGTGGAAGAGTTACAACATGGAGCATACATGGGTTCAAGGCAAATAGGTGAAGTTTTGGTGCATTTTTGGCTCGGCTATGACCACATATAGGCTCGGCCATGGGGTCTTCATGTCAGGTCAGATCTGGACAGTAGTGAAAGGGATGGCCAGAGGTGAAGTAGATGATGGTGGTGGTGGCTAAGGGTGGCCAAAGGCAACTATGAAGGTGATGGAGTTTTGGTAGGCTATGCATTGTTTTTGGTGGAATTTTTGCAAAGTTTGTGATGTTTTGGTCAAGGGGAAGGCACAGCCTGATCTGATCTGTGGCATAGGTGTTTGGCAGTGGATGAGGAGGAGGAGGAGATGATGGTGGTGGTCAGTGAAGGTGATGGTGGATGATGGCCAAGATAACATGAGAGGAGCAAGGCAAAAATCAAAGAGAAGATGAAGAAGAAAAGAAGAGAATGGAAGTCATTAACTTATTTTTTTTTTCTCAAATGAGAATAGCCGTGAATGGAGATGAGGTGGGAAGTTTTTCCACGTGAATATCACATAGAAATGCACGGCTAAAGGTGAGGGAAAGTGGAAGGTCACCAGGAAAAGGAAGAGGCAAGCAAATGAAAGGTCAAGCAATCGAAAAGTCACAAGCAAATGAAGAGACTTGTCTCCTTGAATTTCTAATTTCTTTTAATCAAAATAAACAAATAAATTTCAGTAAATAAAAATAAAAAGCTGAACCAAAATAAAGTGAAAAAGAAAATAAATAAATAATTTAAGTAAAATAGAAAATAATTAAGAAAATAGCAAATATATTGAAACTAGCATTTAAAATATAAATAATGTACAATAACCATTTAAAAATTATAACAACACTTTTAAACAAATAAAAAGTCAAGTAAATAAAATAAATACTGAACAAAATAAAGTGGAAATGAAAATAAGGTTTTAAGAAAATAGAAAATAAATAAAGAATTTCTTTAATTAAATGAAACTGGAAATTAGAAATTATAAACAGAATACAACTGACATTGGAAAATGTTAATTACACTTTGAAAAATGTTTTAAAACCAAAATATATACATAACAAGTTATTTTACCCATATTAGAACATTACATGACCAAATAAAATATTATTTATATAATTTAAAATAAACAATTTTGTTAAATACAACAAATTACACACAATATTTAAAAGGGTATAACTTTCAAATTATAAATCAGATTTCAACGAAACGAAAAGCAGTATTCTTAAAATTTTATTTACTTTCATAATAAAGGATAAAATTCAAAATTTCAAACTTTTAAAATTTTAAATTAAAAGTCAAAGTTTGACCATATTGACCAAAATTCACATTTTTGGAAAATATCTTATTATTCATGTTTGAAACTTTGAATTCACATTCAAAACACAATTTATATTGAAAATAAAAAAATTTATAAAAAAAATAAATAAAATAAATAAAATAAAGTTTTTAAATTAGGAAATTAAATTAAAGTAATTAAAATATATAATTAAAATAATCCCAAAATACAGGGTTGTTACAGGTAGCAGCAGTTCAGGATTGGCATGTGCCGAAGAATGCCATAGAAGCGAGAAGTTTCCTTGGTTTGATAGGCTATTACCGAAAGTTCATCGAGGACTTCGCGAAGATCTCTGCCCCATTGATCCGTCTTACCAAGAAGAATTTAGTTTTTTCGTGGGATGCTAAGTGCGAAGATGCTTTTATCAAGTTGAAGGAGGCATTGCCTAGTGCACCTGTTTTGGTACTACCGAGTGGGACGAAGCCTTTTATAGTTTATACCGACGTCTGTGATACGAGGTTAGGTGCGATCTTGATGTAAGAAGAAAGGGTAGTGAGTTATGTGAGTCGACATCTGAAGACCCATGAAAGAAACTACCGTACCCATGATCTTGAGTTAGGGGCCATTTTTTTGTGCTCAAATCATGGAGGCATTACCTTTTAGGAGAGCGGTTTGAGCTTTATATGGATCACAAGTCCTTAGAGTATTTGTTCTCCCAAAAGGACTTGAATTTGAGGTAGCAAAGGTGAATGGAGTTCTTGGCATCGTATGACTTTGATATCTCTTATACCCCGGGCAAGGGTAATGTGGTAGCTAATGCTTTGAGTCGGTAGCATGCAGTGCTGAGTCCCTTGTTCTTGGAGTGGAGGCATTTAGAGTATATTTCTGCCTTTGATTTTCGACCATCATCAGATATTACCTCATGATTACTAGTAGCTTTAAATGTTCAGCCTACATTGATGGAGTGAATTGGATCTAGGAAGAAGGAGAATGAGGAGCTAGTAGATATTTTTGAGAGGATTAGTAAAGGAGAGTCATCGACTCATTTCAGGCATTATGTCATTGACTCGAGTGGATGGTTACGGAGAGATGATAGGCTTTGTGTTTCGCGTAGTATGGATTTGATAAATTAGGTACTAGCCGAGTCTCACGTTCTAGGATGACCATTCATCCCGGTGGTGACAAGATGTATAGCGACATGAAGAGAGTTTTCTATTGGCCCGGTATAAAGAAGCAAGTAGTGGAGCATGCAACTAGATGTATGACTTGCCAGAGGGTAAAGGCAGAGCAGAAGAAGCTAGGAGGATTGTTGCGGCCATTAAATATTCCTTAACGGAAGTGGAAGAGTATTTCCACGGACTTTGTACATGGTTTACTGAGGAGCAGGAGAGAAATGAGAGCATATTGGTCATAGTTGATCGGTTGACTAAGTGCGCTCATTTAATTTCATACTAGTGAGGAGTAAGAGGACGGCGACATTATTGGTGGTTCTGTATGTGAGAGA
Organism: Allium fistulosum; assembly: GCA_030737815.1. Taxonomy (NCBI): domain Eukaryota; kingdom Viridiplantae; phylum Streptophyta; class Magnoliopsida; order Asparagales; family Amaryllidaceae; genus Allium; species Allium fistulosum. Next base: position 1,296,277,871 of record CM060902.1, read on the forward strand.
GGTCGTTAGGTTACATGGAGTTCCTAGGAGTATAGTTAGCTATCGAGATCTGCTTTTCACCAGCGAGTTCCAAAGGAGTCTACATGAGGCATTGGGGATCGAGTTGAGGTTGAGTACCGCATATCATCTGCAGACCGATGGACAAACGAAGAGAGTAAATCGGGTTTTAGAGGATTTGCTACGGATGTGCATTATAGACTTTGGAGGTTCTTGAGAGGATCACTTGCCGTTAGTGGAGTTTACTTACAACAACAGTTGTCAGGCGAGCATTAGGATGACACCATTCAAGGTGTTGTATGGTAGACCCTGTAGATCACCATCGTGTTGGTGGAATATGATGGATAGGATTATTCTTGGGCCGAACATGGTGAGGGAGACATCGAAGAGGTGGATCTGATCCGTAGAAGAATGAAGACGGCTCGGGATATGTAGAAATCTTATGTTGACAGGAGACATATGGAGTTAGAGTTCACAGTAAGAGACATGATATTTGTGAAGGTTTCACCCCTTTGGCATGTTATGAGGTTTGGTAGATCGGGGAAGCTAGAACCGAGATTTGTAGGATCCTTTTCGATAGTAGCTAGAGTAGTAAAGTTGGCATATGGAGTAGAGCTTCCAGAGAAGTTAGCGGGAGTATACGATGTTTTCTATGTGTCACACTTTCGATAGTGCTTGCACGATACAACTACCGTGGTCGAGTCGAGCCAGCTAGAGGAGGTGGAAGTTGAGCGCGAGTCACTTGTTCGCCATGCACCCACTCGTATTCTAAAGCATGGAACGAAGCGACTCCGCAACAAGGAAATTAGACTTTTTAAAGTCTAATGGAGAGACGACCTAGTTGAGAGTACATGGAAGCCCGAGGAGAAGATCCAAGCTCCCCATCCACAACTCTTCTCTAGTACGTTTTAAATTAGAAACTCTCATAAGTGTAGATTTCTTATGTGTAGGACTTAGCTTGATATACCCTTTAGGTAGATACCATTGGGTGGTAGGAATGTTGTAAACATGTCGATAGGACGTGTTATAGATGATGGATGCTAGTGGATGTATTTGGATGTATTGTTTGAGTTGTTCTCTTTTGCACATTAGGATAGTATATCCTCTAGGTACACACACACACTTGATAACATGTTATCTCTTGATTTTTGTTGTGCTAGTGGATGTTATGCACGTGGATGTTGCATATGAGTTGTATGGTTGCGCATACATATAGAATTGCAATTATATTTACTTATGATATTGCATACATTTGGATGCATGGCATGAGCACTTGCATGACAAGAGCTCGACTGAATCAGTAGACTTCCTACTCTTTTGCATTAGAATAGGTTCATGTGCATTTCACATTGAATATATATATATAGACACACACACACACACATTTCATTAGAAAAATTTCTGAGAATAATGATTGCTCGTGGATGATGGATGAGTAGATAGTTGTAGCTATTGGCTGATGTGTGAATAAGTTACATTTTTCTGTCCTTTGATATTTCAAAGATGAAATCTTTTTAAGATAGGAGAATGGAACACCCCAGAAATTTAATAAGAAAACTAAAATAAAGTAAGGACTAAAAATATTTTTTTACATAAGTTCAAATTTGGCTAAGAAACTCGCACCATTGCGTTCGTAGCGATTTTCTAGACGATTTTCATATATAACACTTCAAAATTGGAATTAATACGGAAAAATTATGGGAGTTAGAAGAACTTGAAATAAAATAAGAAATAAAAAAAAACTTCACATATTTTCGCCGGAGCTGGTCGACCTATAGAGGTCGAAGGTCAACCGGTAGCGGTTGACCTAGGAAGGGTAGCGGTCGACCGTGGATCGTGTAAAATCATGCGTATTGAGTTTCCTGTGACTTGTTGGAATGACGAGGATTGATGCTTGGCTACCAAGGAACTGATGTGCATACATGAGTAGACTGAAGATTCTCTAACCTAAATCTAACGGCTTAAACTAAACCCAACCCCAATTAATTCCAGCTTAATCTAACCCTAAAACTCACTTAACAGAACACAGTATAAAAACTCTGCCAAAATTTTCTCTCTTCCGTCACTCTAAAAATTTCTTAAAAATCAAATTAAAAAAACCTAGAAGAAAACAAGCTTTGGATTCAAGATGGAGAAAGCAGAGCTAACGAACAGAGGGGCGATTCTCAGGCAAGAGCAATAGGAAGAGCTTAGGCTTGAGGTGAGTGGGATTTTTTTTGATAAGATGATTATTATAGTTAGATTTAGACTATTTTAATTGATTTAGGCTGTTAGAAAACCAAATTGAATATGTAAAACCTTAAGTTGAAATCTACAATCTTAGAATAAGAAATAAAGTAAACTCTTAATTGAATATTGATGCATACACCCCTTTTTACACTAGAATCTGCAAACTCTAAACCAAAAAATCCTAAATTAAATTGTAAATTGATAATTAGACTGTTTATTTAGTAATTAGTGCTCACCAATAACTGCTAACGACATTGATTAAACAACGAATAAAAATCGACAATTAAAATCGCAGGTACCCTAAATTTTGTTCACGAATGGTCGACCCTAGACCCCTAGTGGTCGATCGTCGAGGAACAGCGGTCGACCGTTCATAATAAGAACTACAGATTGTGAACCTCGGCCTAAGGTCCAAGTTGATAATAAAAATTATATAATTTCAGTTAAAAATTATATAAATGGAAATTGTTTGTTTGAGCCTATTTCAGGCTAAGTAACATGCTAGAGATTTTTGGGAATTCAGTTTCCTATTAAAGGACATTAGGTCAGCACGATATTGGGTAATAGTTAAATACCCAATTGGGAATGGAGAATCGATTAGGGTGATGTATTTCAAAAATTGAGAGTTGAGAGTCGACTTAGGCGATGTATTTCACAGACACTCAAGGGGAGTTCCACGGTGGACGCACAACACTGGCAGAGATGCCAACCGAGTGAGCCCGGTGCTAACGGGGGATTCTATATGGACAGTCCGACCCAGTGCAGCATGATAAGGGGATATATATAGAAAGGAGCGTGGTACTAACATGAGTTCTTGTATGCATGGATTTGACGTGACGTGGTACATGTGGACGTCGGTATAGTACAATAAGAGGCAGTTAGCACTACGATCGAGAAATGGACATGGATGCATACGATGGTCATACAGTGAGTTTGCATTTTGGGGTTATCCCTCTCCATGCATAGTGATGGTATATGTATTTATAGGAGAGCAGTTCCCATAGTCGTCTACAGACGGTATTTTCATATTGGATGACTCTAGTGGCGTTGGCTGATCATTACTATGAGGTTCGATTTGTAGTTCGACCCTTTCATGTTAGATAAGAACCCTTAGATATTGGACCTTAGGAATTCACAGACACTTGTAACACACCTTTTGTCACTTAGAATAGTTTGAAGTTAATACGCATGATCATCACATATCTCTACTATTAATAATGATAATTCAATGAATATGATTTCAACCGTGTCTTTTTGAAATTCCAAAAATACCCCACATCAATCAACGAAATCTTACCGTGGGTTTGTAGCCTCCATCACATTTCTCTTTCTGTCCATCCATCAATGAAATTTCATTTTAAATTTGCAGCCGACACCACCAATAAAACCATTTGAAATAAGTGTTGTAACCACTAAAGTTTTTGCACTTATAACACATGTTCATCTATTAATTTTTTGTCAAATAAAAAGTAAATATCTCTAACTATTATATGCATGTGTGTGCGATTTATACTAGTAACATATTAAACTTATACTCATTCACCAGACTTTTGTCTGACCCATCCTTTCCCCACCATAGGTGGATAGGGCAGCAGGTGATTGGTCCATTCTTGATACTTGGAGAGTCGTGCTTATCTTTGGAGACTGCTTTTATCGTATTTATTCTCCATGTATTATTTTATCATATCAGTACATTTTATTTCCTTGTATCATACTTTGAGAGATATTTTTCTATGCACTGTGTATTGGACCACGTATTGATTTTTCTGAGACTGTGATTTGGATATTTTTCTAAGATGGATATTTTTCTATATTATATATGTTTTACTACTTCCACTATGTGTTCTAAAAGTTTAGTATATCTTAGATTATAATTTCTTACCTTATACTTTGAAATGTTAAAGGTTAAAAACCCGACGATCTGCATTTCTCGGCACGACGCGATGCCAAAAGTCACACCAAGCTTTGGATTGGTGCATGTCGGGAGGTGTGGGTTGCCACATCAATCGTTAATTGCTGCAAAAATAACATCAAGTAAAAAATGATAATGTACAGTATCATTACATGAGAAAATGATGTAAAAAAGAAATATAGCAAGAAGAAAATGCTACCGAGTCGTATCATTTAGACATAAAATGCTACCATAAGGTAAGATAAACGATTACATGATAAAATTGAAATATAAGTGTTTTTTTAGTTTAATAAATATAAAACTAATACTGCACGGTAGTATTATAAAATAATTTATGAAAAATAGCATGATAAATATAAATTAAATAAAGGCGATATCAACTTTATAAAGCTATGGTTACACCCAAAAAAATTTAAAAACAAAAGGCATGGAGTTATTAATGGACAAAAGGAAAAACTATCGCATGTTGAGATATCAAAGTTATCGCATAATAAAAAATGACAGAGATATCGCAGGTTGAAGTCATATATGCTATTGCACATTGAGGACAACATATAGCAAGTTGAAGTCATATAGGCTATTGCATGTTGAGATCAAGTTATCACAAATAGGAGTCATAAAGGCTATTGCAGGTTGAAGTCATATAGGCTACCGCATGTTTAGATCAAGCTATCGCAGGGATATAGTCATAAGTCATCGCATGTTGAAGACAAGCCATCGTAGGTTGAAGTCATAAAGTCTATCACATGTTGAGATCAAGCTATCGCAAGTTGGAGATGAAGTTACTGCATTTTGAGGCCAACACAAGATGATATAATAAACGTTGATGCCATCGAATGTTTAAAAGCTCCTATTGCACATCAGGAAATCAACACACAAACCGTCCTAATTAGCCATGTTGCAACTTCTACTTAGATCAGCTGTGCCATGTCATCGTGAAGAGAACTTGAAACAAGTGTGTTAGCTGTCACATCGATAAAATCTCAACCGTTCGTTCCTATGAATGCCACGTGTTAAAGATTTAAAGGTGCAATTTCTCTATAAATATACATGTAACCCTACAAAGAAGAAGTGAATTCCGAATTGTACTTCTTTCTCATTTTCATTTTTACTTACACATAATAAAAGAGCTCGATTTGGGACTTTAATGGCTACCTATGTAAAATTCTAATTAGGACTTTGTGACTGAGGGCTTGTACAATTACCTATTTATATAATTGACCACTTGACTACACGATGATTAACATACTTTCCCAAGTGCTAACCCTTTTGACCAAGTAACATTAACTTCTTTGACTTAAACATATAAGTTAAACCTAACTTTTGGTCTAACATTTTTTATGCTTTCACCGAGAGTTGAACTCAGGGAAAGATTACTGTATTTTTGCACAAATGGAAAGGGTAGAAAATGTCAACGTCTAAGGAAAGGAGCAAGACTTAAGATGGAAGTTGGCATAAGCTAAAGCATAAGCACAACTATTATAGCCTAAATTTTTTTAAAATAAAAAGGCATAGATTTATTAATGTACAAAAGGAAAAGATATCACATGTTGAGATCTTGGTTTTAAATCTTGAGTTTCGATCACATCTCGTCTAGGGGATTTGAGTGACTTGATCTCATATCGGGGGAGATCTTGGACGAGATGAGTGCATCTCGGATGTCTATTTCAGATTTACATCCCGAATCTTAAAGTTAATCTTGGAACTATCTCGGAGTATATGTTTGTTTAAAATTAATTTGATACAAAATAGTATTTGTATATACTACAATAAAAAATAATTTAAGCTTACTTGAATTGTAAAATCTCATCGTTGTCGTTAATAGCTGTTTAACGACGAAATTTCTATCGAATTAGAAAACCATCGATAAATTTTGAATTAAATTTATACCGCAAGCGCACGACGTACAAAAGTTAGTACGCGGCGAGTACGGGTCGATCCGTAGGGAATTGTTAGATTTTAAATCTCTATTCAATCAAATTAACCAAAGTTGAAAGTGTGATTAGCTAAAAATGTAAGACAAATAACAAAAAGAAAGTGATAAAAATATGAGAGTAGAAAGACAATTTAGAGATAAATCCACTCTCTAGATCACATAGTTCAACAAAACATGAAATTATTATCTCTCTTTTTTAGTCAATAGCAAGTTTAATTGATGTGCTTATCATAAGTATGGCCTATTTGTGCTATTAATTAGCTCAACATAAGCCATCAAACTATAACACACCATTTAAACTACTTTCAACTCTCATGAAAAATGACAACAAGTTGAAAGCAAAATCTATTTTAAGTATGGTCTATTAACTATTAATTAGAAATATAGACCATCAAATTTCAATTTCAACATTCACTTCTTTACCATAATCATATTTAGATGAAGAGGCAATTTTTGTTTGTGATTGTTTAAGCATAGCCTATTTGTTATGAACAACATAGACTATCAAATTCAACATGAAACAATAAATCACATCAACATTCATTTAAGCACAAAAGAAAGCAATAATTATCAAAATGTTGAAGCTACATGATTAGAGGCTTCATTTGAAGGGATTAACCTCTCATTTGTGTTATCATATCAACACAAGTAGCATGCAACATGAAACTAAAAGAAGAGGAAGAAGAGAGCAAAGTGAAAAGAAAAGCTAAATAAAAAGATGTAAACACTAATCTACTTGCATGAAAAATAAACTAACTACTAAAAAGAAAGAAATAGAGCATGTAAATAAGAGAGAATATTAATTAACATTGCATAAAAAAAAGGAAAATCACATGAAAAGAAATATGGCTAAGTAGCCATGAAAAGAGAAAAAGAGCTTGTGTTTTATTTTGAGCCTAACTAACTAAGAGGAAGAGAAGGGTTACATGAAGCTATGGGGTATTTATACAAGTTAGAAACCCTAATTCATTTTTTGGGGAATGCCCAAAATACCCTTGAGGTAGTGTGGCCACAAAGTAATCATTAGCATGTCTTAATCCCCCACTTAAGTGTACATAAAGATTTAATGGCCTTTAGCATGTGCATTAGCTCCTACTTGAAAATCAAGGTAAGTGGGTAGGTGGGGTCCTCCATGTTCATGAGTTTGAATTATTTTCATCTTCATTTGCTTTGTTTCCTTTTGTGCATACATATCTTCATGAAGCCACTTGTATTTGAATTTAAATTCCTACAAAATAACAAAGAAATTTTCAATTAAATTTTAGAAAATTAATATATGCACAAAAATGACCATTTTGCCCCAAGATGAAGATGTATATGTGACGATTTGAAATAATTTGAATTTTGATTTAAACAAGTTAAAATACCTGATATAATCATTTATGTAATTTAAATAGATTAAATATGGTGGTAAAAATATGCACATTTACATGCACATCAAATATCCCCACACTTATCTTTTTTATTCGTCCTCGAATAAACTAAAACTAAGATAAATCCGTTTTCATAGGGAGCACGATTGCATTGAGCGTATGCAACTAGCCGTTAAACCTCTAGGTGTCCCCAGTAGGACGAGTGCTGTCTCGTGAGGGTTTTCAGCGGATACTACCCACAAAATCCAAATGCAAAGTGAAAATTCCTAAATGCAAGATTTATTTACAATGAGATGAATGCAAGTTCTTGGAAATATTTACAAATGAAAGATTTACTTTTAAATAGACATAAATAAGTTAAATATAAGTTTTGGTCATTATCTTGAAAATTTAAGTCATTTACTTGTCAAATTTTCCAACAAAAATCAAGTTATCATAACAAATAGACAATAGTTTAACTCGTTGTTTCAGTTGATAACAAAGTGTAACCATGAAATAGATCCTTAGTTGATTATCAAAGTTTATTAAAGTGGTATTTTCATTTCATTTCAATAACAAGTCAAATCAAATAAGTTAAAATAGTGCTTGGATTTTGTTTACTTACTCTCTTTATTTTTTTTGAAAATTTTATTGATATTAACAATATTTACATATGCCTAACTCAGATAAGCTGAGGCCAGATATATTACCCGTGCATTGCCTCGCAGACTTACGTGAGGGGAATACAGAGCGTGGCGAGTGAACACTTATCGACTGTAGGCGTTATTAATAAAAGAATTTTCTTTATATACACACACCTAACTCAGATAAACTGAGGCCAGATATACCGATCGTGCACTGCCTTTCAGGCTTACGTGAGAAGGGTACAGAGCATGGCGAGTGAACACATGACTCTATGTGTTTATTAAAAAAAAAATACATATATACAAGAAATATTTTTTTATTTTTGTGTTTTTTTGAGAGATAAAGTTTCACAAAATCATCTTAGCACCATTTAACTTAGAAGACAAAAAAAAATGTTATATCCTTTACTTTAAAGTCACCACTTTTTAAAACAAAGATTTTCAATGAGGATATTTCATAATTAACACATATGAACCTTCTTATATACTAGTTAAACCATTGTTATTTGTAATCAAACTTCATTTTTATTTTTGTTAAGACAAATAAACTTTCAAAAATTTCAATTTAATAAGCCAAAACCATATATTTATCCTATAGTGTTTCTTTAAAAATAAATCAAAAATGCTTAAATAAAATTGTTTTTTTTTGAGATTTTTTGTTGTTTTTTTGGGGTTTGAAAAGAAAATGTAAAATAAACTATGAAAAATCAAAAAAGAAGACGAGACTCCCCCCACACTTGATTTTGACTGTGTCCCCACAGTCAACCCAAGTGAAAGGAGAAAAATAAAACAAAAATAAAAAGATGACCTATATTTACTTGAAAACGAAAAGATTATTATTTACAAGAGTTCAGAAAGTATATCGTCAAAAAGTAAATGAAACAGTCTTCCAACGACCGATTCGTTTGTCTCGTCAAGTATGTGAGACATAGCTCAAGCTCGAAAAACCAAACCGTAAAAGATTTCAAAGTTGAATTTTGATTTGGGAAAACGAATGTCGTTTTATTTAAAATCGTACGAGTTGTTTTATTTTCGATGATTTTTGGGGTTGATAAAACATGGGATTAAAGTTTGAGTTTATTTTCATCAAATTGAAAGTCAAGCTTATAATTGAAAACTTCTTCAGAATTATCGATTTCAAAATCAAAATGGTGATTTAAATCATCCCCTTCAGAATTCGACAACTCGTCGTCGAAAAGTCCAAAAATTCGTGTTAATTGAATTCGTCTTCCTTATTTGGATTATCAAAAACTTCATCGCATATATTAAGTTCAAAATCCAAAGTTGTTGTATTCAAATTTTTAAAATCGAGAAAAGGAAGATCGAATTTTAAATTTGGTTCCACACCCTCGAAAGAATTGAAATCCAACACAATTACCTTGTTTTCAACAACTTCATCAATATCATCATTTTCAGTTTCAAAAGTTGTTGTTTGAAAATCGTCGATTTCGGTAAAAGATGGATTATCATTTGACTCGTCACGTGTTGGGATTTGATTTTGTTTATCACGTTGTTTCATATATGTTTCAATCACCAAATCCGTGTGATCATCGAAATTTCGTTCATTTGTTCAACGAAATCCAACTTATAATTATTAACTTGAGGATTTTTGATTTGGATTTGTTGAGAGCATAAATTTTCATTCGTATCATGGTTAAGATTATTCCCATTGCCAAATTCGTTTGAAAAGTTATTTTGAGTTTGAAATTCATTTTGGAGTTCAGAATTGGATTGGCATGGGTTATAATCAAAATCATTTGAATTTGGAAGTGAATTCAAATTTTGAAATCCTTGACTCGAGTTATTACACAAATATGAATTACAAAAATCATTTATACTATGATTTTGTTGTGTAGAGAATTTAAGTAAAGACGAAATGTTATTTTCAAGAGTCGAGGGTTGGTCATCGTTTTGAAAACTTTGTTGTTTAAAATTCGAATTGTTTATAGAATAGTTGTCGTTAAAATATCCATATGAATTTGGAGTGAAATCATATGGATTATATTGATTTTCACGACTATTGTAAAATTCAAGTGAATATGGAAATTCAGACATTTTCAAGAATGTTTTTGGTTTTTTTTATAAAGGAAAAATATTCACAAAGAATTTATATATTTTTTTCTAAAAGAAAATTTGATTTTTGTTTTGTTTTCGGATTTTCAATTTTTTTTGGATTTTTGATTTTCTAAAAAAAAACTAAGTAAATTTTTTTTTGGATTAAAAAAAATTCAAAAGAAAGGATTTAAAAACAAGAGTTAAGGAATATTTACAAATTTTTTTTAGTTTTGGATTTTGAAAATTTCTTTTTTGTTTTTTTTAAATATGCATGAACTAATGCAATTAAATGAATGCAAGGGTCTAATTACAAACGATTTATCCTAAGTTAACCCAAAATTGTATAATCACACTTTGTCTTAGATCAACAAGATAGTTCTCAGCCATGTAACAGACAGGATTTATCGGTGCACCACGAATCACCGTAGCAATGCAGCAGAAGGTTTAAGTACCTTCAGAAAAACAACCACTATAATATTTACGAATCACCGTAATATTTATAAATGGTTATTGCTCTGCCGTAGCCTAGACACCAAGAATTTAAATTGTTCAAAGAAGACAACTTGGCAATATACAATTAAGTGCATTATTATTAATCAAATTCTAAAATGAAATGCAAAGTAGAAATTAAACCTGTATTAACAATGCAACTACGAATGGATTTTTGTTTTTGTTTTTGATTTTTTTTAAATGCAAACAAACAACAATGCAAGACAAAAAACAATAGATATATACAATGCAAGGCAAATAAAAGAAAATTATAAATAAGCAAGCAGTTTTGGCAAGATCAGCAAATCAAGCAATTTATTTTAGCAAGCAATTCTGCTCCTCCTGCAACTCTACTTTGGCAACCTAAAATAAAACAAGATTTATACAGTTTTTTTAATATATGTAAGAAAAAACTAAAATAAATGAAAAACAAAACAAATTAACCGAAAATAATTGAAAACAACCCCCTTTTCTTTGTTTTTTTTGTTGAGTTATAAAGCTAAAAGCAAATTTAAAATAAGAAAGTTTAAAGGAAAGTGCAAGGTACTCAGGCCAAACAAATCAACATTCAATTAAACAAAAGGGCCAGTAACCATACCACAAGCCCACACACAGCCCACTTAAACAAATTAAAAACCGATTAATCGCAAACTACTCTCTTCTTTCGCTAAAAAAAAAGAAAAAAAATGAAATCGAGGCGAATTTCAGAAAGGAATCGAGAGAGATTTGCAATGCTATTCCTTTGATTTGGGTGAAGTGAAGACACAGATGGCTTTTGCGATTGCTGGTTTGAAGTCGAGAGTCAAGGCAGTGGTCGAATTCGATTCAGGTGATGGAGGCGGATTCAGGTCGAATTAGGGATTGGCGATTTGAATTGGTGGAAGCGATAGGTTCAGGCAATAGATGTGATTCAGGTCGATGTAGAGGAAGGCGTGTGTTTGGGTGCCCATGATTGGTCGATTGCTGGAGTGAGTTTGAGTTGGAGTGTTTTGGTACTGGTTCGCGTTTTGTGACAGAGATTGGTGTCGCGGCTTGATTGGGCAGTGGATGTTCTCGATTTGGTAGTGGAAGGTCATATGTTGTTCGAAGTGATTGCGGTGGTTCGAATAGAAAGGTAGATGAGGCTACGATGGTCTGATGCTGTGATGTCTATAGGATCGATTTCACCCTAGAGGGGGGTGAATAGGGTGATACTATCAGTTATAAAAATTATTGCGGAAGTTTATATAAAATAGTTTTAGCACAGATATAGCAGAATAATAGCAGCACAGATAATAATAGAATAATAAATGCAGAAATAGAGCAACACAGATTTACCCAGCTTCGGCAAAACCCTACCAACGTGCTGCCCCCAAGGTTTCTGCTAGAAATTAAGTAGTCAGACGCTTACACACGTAAACTCGCGATACCCGCTACCGATTAACCTAACTCTACGCTCAAAACCCTTCCACAACTTAGCCACTGAGTTGCGAATTCTCGAACTACACCACCGTAGTTCGTCCCTTAGTCACACGACTAGAATTTACAACGTTTAAAAGAGAAATAAAAATTTAAAAAACAATTTAAAAACAATTAAACTCTAATTTTAAAAAAAACAAAGCCCAAAACTCTATAACCGGCCCACACAAACAATTAGGAGATAAAAATATGTCCCTCTTCTCCTTTTATTTTATCGGCCTGATTCCTTCCACTTTAATGCTTTAAAAATGGCTGCCCGTTGTTCGTTCCTCTTCGTTCCAAGTTAGGGCTTTGTGGGAATTGGGGTGCCGCTTCAATTGGTCGTTCATTGTTCGAATTAAGGCGCCACTTCAATTGGTCGTTCGTTGTTCGTTCGTTTCCTCTTTAAACAAAAATTAGGGATTTGTGAGTAAATCGCCACTTAGTTGTATGATTGCTAAAGCTTCGAATGTTTTCTTCTATCAGTGATTGCTTGCGGCTCAAAGTCGAGATCTAATGATGCTTCGAATTTAATTGGAACGTTAGTCCCCTTTTCGATTTATATTATTCTCGAGTTGAATGATTATTCCTCTCTGTTGTTGCTTGAACTCGAACACCAATTTAGGCCGATGATGATTGGGTTATATAGGATATGAATTCCTATAATTTCATTCGTATATTTTATACAAATTCGTCTGATAATTATATGCTTGGCCGTTCGATTTTGCTTGAATGTATACGATTTCGTTAGACTTGTTCAATTCATATATTGTTGCTTGATTTACACGGCTTTGATTTCTGACTTGGTTCGTTCTTTTTGCCTTGGTCATCACGGCTTTGATTTTGCTGGTGATTTTGGTTATCACGGCTTTGAATTGCTCTATTCGACTCCTTGGACACCACGACTCTGACTTTGGTTTGAAACTGCTGTTGACATTATTTTCAATTCTGCCTTGACTTGATTTTCTGGCATTTAATCTTGACTTTGGTTCCTTTCTTTTTGCTTGTTGACTGTGATGGTTTTTTAACTTCGGCACTGACTTATTCAATTTGAAACTCCTGCGACATTTGCTCATCTTTTCTGGTTTTTGTAAAACCTGTTGCTGACTTCGGTTACTTTGATTATGTGATGATGCCTGTGCATTTGGTTGTACTGTATATTCCAGTGTGCTTCAATATTCATTGATCTCTGAGCTTGTTTACAACTGCAGTCACCAATGTGTATTCTGTATTTTTGTTAGTTGAGCTTTGTCCACTGTTGTTTTATGTGTGGCATACAAGTCTGGTATAGTTTGCTCTGACCAGTTCATTGAGCATGTTCCATTGATGTTGGTGTTCAAGTAGCTTGTCTGGTTCATTGTAGTTCACTGTATTGTGCCATTATCTTGTATACCATCTGGAGCTCGAGTTGCTTCACCATTGACCGTGACTGTGTAGTCTGCACTTGATTACTTCTCTGTTGTAGTTTGATTGCTTGCATTCTGAAAGCATTTGTACTGTATTGGATTGTAGTCTCACTTGCACACTGCTTCCATTGTTGCCACACACTTGTGTACCATCTGAAGCTTGTTGTATTGTTGAATGATTGTCCATGTTTTAGTGATATTGTATGTTAGCTTGCATTGAGTTGCTCTAATGTGGTTAGTGGTGGTCTGTTGCAAGTGTTCATGTACATTTGGATCTGGTCGTATTCTGGTTTCTCTGACCACATGTGCTAGTTCTGGTTGAAGTTGTTTTGAACATGGCCATTGTATTGAACTTGCACCTGTGTTGAATCCAGCTTATAGCTCGGGTTTGACCTTGTTCTCGTATCATGACTTTATTTGTATTGCACTTGAGTTGAACCCGGCTTTTGATTGGGTTTGACCTTGTGCTCACCTGTCCCTGTAACTTTATCAAGTGTATATTGGTGTGCACGGCTTTGTGACATGTACAGTGATACACTGTGCATGTCACAAGTTGTTCGTGTTTGATGAATTCAAAAATTAAATGATGACGAACAACCCAAATAACTGAGGCAAATAATATTTTCAAAATTACATTTTATTTTACACTGCAAAAATATTTTATTTTCAATTTTACCGCGTCAGTGTATATTTTTGCAGATAACTCAGATGCTGGATTCAATCTGGAATGGAGTTGAAGATAAATACGAGTGAATGAGTGCTATGTAATGAGGTGCTATTGTAAATGGTAATTGTATAGTGATGTAATCGAAATTGTGATGTAATAAAAAATTGTAATGTAATTGAAATTTGTATATATATAGTGAGAACTCAAATTTGTATTATTCAAAATTGTAATAAAATATTTGTTTGAATAAAATATATGTTTGAATTTAAATTCCGAGCTATTTATTTTATTCAACAAATATTTATTTAAATATGTGAAAAATAAAATAGTACATTAACAAATACATTTAAATGAATATATATATATATATGTTTATTATCATCAAACAAAAATCATATACTAACATATTCAACAATCTCCCCCTTTTGATGATAACAAACATATATTTAAGATTTTGAATTTATTAAATGTATTTGATTATTGATAGATTCTATTTGCTCCCCCTATTTGAATGCTCCCTCTCTACACCAAGCTCCCCCTTCATATATGCATGAATAAAAATATGCAAATGAGCCTAGATGCAAATAGAAAATACAAAATAAAATATTTGACCTTTATTTTCCAAAATCTTAACTTTTCTCCCCCTTTTGTTATCAGCAAAAGAGTAATAGTGTTAGAAAAATAGAGATAAAGTGATAGACATTAATACAAGATTAATACTCAATCGAGTATAAATATTAAATTTCATTAAAAAATCAAACAAAAATCATACATATTATGTTTGACGCATATTCCACTTTAGAATGATATGGATGATGTCATCATATAAAACCATATAGTTGTGTCTATTTGTGGTATATTTATACTAGGAATTTGAATATCTACTAACCATGCATAACCGTTAGGACTTTTAAATGAGATTAGTAGTATTCCAAATTTTTATTAAAAAATGAATTCAAGTATCTTCTAACCATGCATAACTGTGAGGACTTTTAAATGGGATTAGAATCAACTTGTCTATTTAATCAATCAATTTTGATATGCGTTCCATACATGCATAACCGTGAGGACTTTTAAATGAGCATAGAAGCACATAATCAAAAATTCCAAGTAATTCACCCATGCATAACCGTGAGGACTTTTAAATGAGAGTGAATACTTTGGATGTTTTTATTTCTTAAAAATATAATCAATTGAAAAACGAATGAATTCCCATTTAAAATACCACATATTGACATACTATATTGAATTTTAATGAGTGATGGTCGATAGAAATATGATAGAAATAGAAATGGTCATGGAATTTTTACCAAACAAAAAGTTTTCATAACTCTTGTTTAACTTTCTAAAGAAATTTACTAATTATACTGTCTCAAGTTATAATATATGATTAATATCAACACTCATCGCTTTTTCAATCACTATTTATCCTTTTGATAATCAGTAGGTAGTCAGATTAGTTAATGCAGTCATTTAAAATCAAATCCAAAAATAATTATAAAATCAAATTTTCCAAAATGACTAATCTGAAACAAGGTCAACAAAAATGATTTTCTAGAAGGGGTTTTTAGAAAAATGTCTGCTATTTGAAAATTATTTAACTGAAAAATATGCAGATATTTTCTTTAGAAAATGATGCAATTACTGAATGTCTCAACATAAGTCACGTTCCACTAAGAATTTTTCATCAACTAGATTACCAGTGTAATTTGCATCTGAATTTCCTTTTGACTCAAGATTATCATTAATTGAATGTTATAAACCAAACCGTGAAGTTGCAACAATTTCTTGAAATCCTTTTTACAACTTTTTAAATGAAATTCTTTTGGATTTTAATTTAAGCCGTGTCAATAAACAAAAAACCATAAATATAGAGTCGGCCGTAAAATAACCAATTGCATTATCATCAACCAATAAAACACGAATTCAAAGTATCTAGAAATACTTATTGTATTCTTGGCATAAAAATGTAATTGGCCATCAATTTTCATAAGTCAGAATCATAATCAACATTCATTATAACTGGCTGAATTAAATCAGATTATTGTGTAGATTATCACTTTTAATAAATCGTTCAAGATAAATATACCGTTACCTATTTTACCTTTACTGATAATATTTCGTTTGTTGTCCATTGTGATTCTGTCACCTTTATACTAGGCTAAGGAACTTTGATTTGTCGCCCATTGTGTGTCTGGAACAGCCAGAATCCAGATAACACTATTGTTGTTCCTTAGCTTGCCACCATACCTACACGATAAAAGATTTTTGTGACCTATTTGTTTTTGTAGGTCCATGATTGTTAGTGGCAAATGATTTTGAAAAATAAGTTTGTGGAGATCCAAAACTATTTATATATGTTCCTTTCGGCACCCTGATTTGTTTAACTTTAAGGGATTTTATATTTGTGCCTTTTGGAACCCAAATTGGAATAGTTTTTATGTGTTTGGGTCTATACCAACAATTATTTTCATTGTGTCCAAATTTTCTAAAAATTGTGCACATGGAATTGACTTGATTAATTTTGCTTTTAACACGTTCTGATTGATTATATCCAAGTCCTTGTCTATCTGTATTAACAGTTTGTTTCCCTAATAGCATATTTAACGATCTATCGCTTTTTGAAAATTTTCATAAAGTCGTAGACAGTTATTGGACTTGTGTTTTGAGAGATTCATTTTCATTTAATAATTGTGTGCACTTTTTAATAGAATTTTCTCTCCTCGTATTTTCACTTTCTTTTAAAATCAGAATTTCATTTTCAAGTGATTTGATTTTAATTTCTGATTTTTTAATCTCTTCTTCAAATGATGGACACTTATCACACTTAGGGCTCTTACTTTGATAGTTTTTAACCAATTGATCAAGCTGTTTACATTAATCAATCAAAGTATCTCTTTGTGATTCAATTTTAGTGTATTTCTCCCTAAGTCGTTCAAAACAGCCATTTACTTCGTGGAAATATATAAGTAATTCTGAGTGAGTAAGTTTTGATACCTCGCTTGGCTCGTCATCATCGCTATCCGTTATATCACCTCGAAGGCACATTTTCGCTTTTTCGCTCTCACTGCTAGTACTTTTATTATCTTCATCACTTGTATTCCACGTGGCTGCAAAACTTCTCCTTTTTGATTTCTTTTCTTGGCCGTGTCGATTCTGAGGACAATTGGCTTGACGTGGCCAGGTTTATTGCACTTGTGGCAAATGATCTCCCGTTCTTCTGGGTTGTCTAGAACTTTAACTATTCTGCTTTTCAGTTTTTGATTTAGAGCTGGATTTCCACATCTGCAATTCCACTTTTTGAAATTCTTCATTAATAGTGCCAGCTCAACTGCTCCATCATCGTCGTCATCATCACTTTCTGTTGTTCCTTTGAGAGCTATTGATTTCTTTTGAGTATCACCTCCTTCACGCTCTTCCTTGAATTTCATTTCTAACTCGTAAGTGGTGAGATTTCCGATGAGTTCTTCAACTTTGATTTGTTTCAAATCCTTTGATTCTTGAATCATGGTGACTTTTGCTTCAAAACTCCGTTGAAGGACTCTGAGGATTTTTCGAACTATTTCCAACTCTGTGTATGATTTTCCAAGAGCTTTTGATTTGTATATAATATTGGAAAGTCGTCCGTACATCTCCTTGACATTTTCTTCCTTGGCCATTGTGAAATTCTCGTATTCGCTACACAGCATGGCAAGGCGAGATTCCTTGACTTGAGACGTTCCTTCGTGAGTCACTTCTAGTACGTGCCAGATTTCCTGCGCAGTTAGACAATGTGAGACATGATTAAATTCAATTTGATCCAATGAACAAATAATAGAATTCATAGCTTTGGCATTAGTATTCTGTAGTTTATTTTCTAGATCCGTCCATTGATCCATCGGTTTTTCTATTTCCTGATTATCTACAACTATAGTTGGTGCTTTATAACCTGTCTCAACAATATTCCAAGCATTAATGGTTTTCAGAAAGATTTTCATCCTATTTTTCCAGTAAGCATATTCACCATTGAACATTGGTGGTCTAACTATGGACTGACCTTCAGCAAAAGCATTATTAAAAGAAGCCATTTTAAAAATTCAAATTTTTAAAACAAAAATTGGTTTTTGAAAAGTCAGATTTTTTAAAAAAACAAAAATGGCTTTTGTCCCTGGCTCTGATACCACTTGTAGGATCGATTTCACCCTAGAGGGGGTGAATAGGGTGATACTATCAGCTATAAAAATTATTGTGGAAGTTTATATAAAATAGTTTCAGCACAGATATAGCAGAATAATAGCAGCACAGATAATAATAGAATAATAAATGCAGAAATAGAACAACACAGATTTACCCAGCTTCGGCAAAACCCTACCTACGTGCTGCCCCCAAGGTTTCTACTAGAAATTAAGTAGTCAGATGGTTACACACGTAAACTCGCGATACCCGCTACCGACTAACCTAACTCTACGCTCAAAACCCTGCCACAACTCAGCCACTGAGTTGCGAATTCTCGAACTACACCACCGTAGTTCGTCCCCTAGTCACACGACTAGAATTTACAACGTTTAAAAGAGAAATACAAATTTAAAAAACAATTTAAAAACAATTAAACTCTAATTTAAAAAAAAACAAAGCCCAAAACTCTATAACCGGCCCACACAAAAAATTAGGAGATAAAAATATGTCCCTCTTCTCTTTTTATTTTATCGACTTGATTCCTTCCACTTTAATGCTTTAAAAATGGCTGCCTGTTGTTCGTTCCTCTTCGTTCCAATTTAGGGCTTTATGGGAATTGGGGTGCTGCTTCAATTGGTCGTTCATTGTTCGAATTGAGGCGCCACTTCAATTGGTCGTTCGTTGTTCGTTCGTTTCCTCTTTAAACAAAAATTTGGGATTTGTGAGTAAATCGCCACTTAGTTGTATGATTGCTGAAGCTTCGAATGTTTTCTTCTATCAGTGATTGCTTGCGGCTCAAAGTCGAGATCTAATGATGCTTCGAATTTAATTGGAACGATAGTCCCCTTTTCGATTTATATTATTCTCGAGTTGAATGATTATTCCTCTCCGTTGTTGCTTGAACTCGAACACCAATTTAGGCCGATGATGATTGGGTTATATAGGATATGAATTCCTATAATTTCGTTCGTATATTTTATACGAATTCGTCTGATAATTATATGCTTGGCCGTTCGATTTTGCTTGAATGTATACGATTTCGTTAGACTTGTTCAATTCGTATATTGTTGCTTGATTTACACGGGTTTGATTTCTGACTTGGTTCGTTCTTTTTGCCTTGGTCATCACGGCTTTGATTTTGCTGGTGACTTTGGTTATCACGGCTTTGAATTGCTCTGTTCGACTCCTTGGCCACCACGGCTCTGACTTTGGCTTTGAATTGTGCTTCAATATTCTTTGATCTCTGAGCTTGTTTGCAACTGCAGTCACCAATGTGTATTCTGTATTTGTGTTAGTTGAGCTCTGTCCACTGTTGTTTTATGTGTGGCATACAAGTCTGGTATAGTTTGCTCTGACTAGTTCATTGAGCATGTTCCATTGATGTTCAAGTAGCTTGTCTGGTTCATTGTAGTTCACTGTATTGTGCCATTATCTTGTATACCATCTGGAGCTCGAGTTGCTTCACCATTGACCGTGGCTGTGTGGTCTGCACTTGATTGCTTCTCTGTTGTAGTTTGATTGCTTGCATTCTGAAAGCATTTGTACTGTACTGGGTTGTAGTCTCACTTGCACACTGCTTCCATTGTTGCCACACACTTGTGTACCATCTGGAGCTTGTTGTATTGTTGAATGATTGTCCATGTTTTAGTGATATTGTATGTTAGTTTGCATTGAGTTGCTCTGATGTGGTTAGTGGTGGTCTGTTGCAAGTATTCATGTACATTTGGATCTGGTCGTATTCTGGTTTCTCTGACCACATTTGCTAGTTCTGGTTGAAGTTGTTTTGAACATGGCCATTGTATTGAACTTGCACCTATGTTGAATCCATCTTATAGCTTGGGTTTGACCTTGTTCTCGTATCGTGACTTTATTTGTATTGCACTTGAGTTGAACCCAACTTTTGATTGGGTTTGACCTTGTGCTCACCTGTCCCTGTAACTTTATCAAGTGTATATTGGTGTGCACGGCCTTGTGGCATGTACAGTGATACACCGTGCATGTCACAAGTTGTTCGTGTTTGATGAATTCAAAAATTAAATGATGACGAACAACCCAAATAACCGAGGCAAATAATATTTTCAAAATTACATTTTATTTTACACTGCAAAAATATTTTATTTTCAATTTTACCGCGTCAGTGTATATTTTTGCAGATAACTCAGATGCTGGATTCAATCTGGAATGGAGTTGAAGATAAATACGAGTGAATGAGTGCTATGTAGTGAGGTGCTATTGTAAATGGTAATTGTATAGTGATGTAATCAAAATTGCGATGTAATCAAAAATTGTAATGTAATTGAAATTTGTATATATATAGTGAGAGCTCAAATTTGTATTATTCAAAATTGCAATAAAATATTTGTTTGAATAAAATATCTGTTTGAATTTAAATTCTGAGTTATTTATTTTATTCAGCAAATATTTATTTAAATATGTGAAAAATAAAATAGTACATTAACAAATACAATTAAATGAATATATATATATATGTGTGTGTGTTTATTACCATCAAACAAAAATCATATACTAGCATATTCAACAATGTCAGGTTCAGGTAAATTTTGGTCGAGGCAAGGATGTTTTTATATATGGTTCGAGGCAAGGTTGTGGATGCTCTAAGGCGATTGTTTATGGTCGCTGATTCTCTGATGGTCGCTGAGGAAAGTTTGTATGGTGACTATCAGTAAAAAAACTTGTTTGTGGATTTGCGATTGGATGATGCTGAATTGGTTGCGTGGGTTTGCTGCAGTGGTGGCTTGCGATTGAGGGGTGTTTACAGGTTACCTGTAGGCTATTGGATGCAGTGATGATCTATGTTGATGACCGTGGTTCTAAAGAATGTCAGTTATGTATGGTGGCAAAGATGTAGTGACAGTTTAATGGTTTATGTTGTATCACAGAAATGTGGGCATGAGCATGATTGCACATAGATGTATGGTAATGAAGTCAGGAAGTTATGAAGTGGCAGATGTGCAGTCGACAGAAGGAGTTGTTTGAGTGATATAGGTGAGCGACATGGGTGGTTGTGGTTGTATGAAGGTGGTGTGATGTGTAGTTGGAGTGGAAATATGCAGAGTTCAGTGGTATTTTGAAGTGAAGCAGAGGGAAGCAGTGTTTTGGTGATTGCGGTTGTTGTAGAGTTAACTGGAGATGGCAGTGGTTTTGAATGTTGTTTGAGAAAGGAATTTATAGTGGTGGTGTGATGTTTTACCTAGGATTTTGTGATAATATGGTTATGTTTAGGCAATGGCAGTTGAAAGTGGAGGAGGAGGTGATGGGAAATGCAGTTGAATTGTAGAGGGAAGATTTGAAGTCTGGCAAGGTTGTGTTGTCAAGTGTATTGAAAGGCAAGCACTATGTGTTTAAAGTGATGAAGTTTGAAGTGTATGGGGATGTTAATGGTTTGAAGTAGTGGTATGTAAGTGGAGTATGGGACTGTTGATGATGGTTTGAAGTAGGAGCAAGGAAGACAGCAGTGATAACAGAGAGTAGAAAGTGAGATGATTGTCTGGTTTTGTAAAAAATTAAGAAAAGAAAAGAAAATGAATGTACTTGTAAACGAAAATGTAAACGCAATGCAACAAAATATTTTTCCATTTTGAAATTGTGTATGCCCTTTTTTTTTAATATACAAATGCAAAAACAACTAGAAATAAGAAACAAGCACACAAAAATTAAACAAACACTCAATATTTTTTTTAATTGCAAACACACATAAATTAAACACACAAAAATCAAACAAAAATAATCCAAAGAATAGAAAAATAAAATCAAAGTGAATTCCCCGGCAACGGCGCCAAAAACTTGTTTAACGACGAAATTTCTATTGAATTAGAAAACCGTCGATAAATTTTGAATTAAATTTATACCGCAAGCGCACGACGTACAAAAGTTAGTACATGGCGAGTACGGATCGATCCGTAGGGAATTGTTAGATTTTAAATCTCTATTCAATCAAATTAACCAAAGTTAAAAGTGTGATTAGCTAAAAATGTAAGAAAACTAACAAAAAGAAAGTGATAAAAATATGAGAGTAGAAAGACAATTTAGAGATAAATCCACTCTCTAGATCACATAGTTCAACAAAACATGAAATTATTATCTCTCTTTATTAGTCATTAGTAAGTTTAATTGATGTGCTTATCATAAGTATGGCCTATTTGTGCTATTAATTAGCTCAACATAAGCCATCAAACTATAACACACCATTTAACTAATTTTCAACTCTCATGAATAATGACAACAAGTTGAAAGCAAAATCTATTTTAAGTATGGTCTATTAACTATTAATTAGAAATATAGACCATCAAATTTCAATTTCAACATTCACTTCATTGCCATAATCATATTTAGATGAAGAGGCAATTTTTGTTTGTGATTGTTTAAGCATAGCCTATTTGTTATGAACAACATAGACTATCAAATTCAACATGAAACAATAAATCACATCAATATTCATTAAAGCACAAAAGAGAGCAATAATTATCAAAATGTTGAAGCTACATGATTAGAGGATTTATTACCCCTAAATTAAAGGGATTAGCTTCTCATTTGTGTTATCATATCAACACAAGTAGCATGCAACATGAAACTAAAAGAAGAGGAAGAAGATAGCAAAATGAAAAGAAAAGCTAAGTAAAAAGATGTAAACACTAATCTACTTGCATGAAAAATAAACTAATTACTAACAAGAAAGAAATAGAGCATGTAAATAAGAGAGAATATTAATTAACTTGCATAAAAGAAAGGAAAATTACATGAAAAGAAATATGGCTAAGTAGCCATGAAAAGAGAAAGATAGCTTGTGTTTTATTTTGAGCCTAACTAACTAAGAGGAAGAGAAGGGTTACATGAAGATATGAGGTATTTATACAAGTTAGAAACCCTAATTCATTTTTTGGAGAATGCCCAAAATATCCTTGAGGTAGTGTGGCCTCCAAGTAATCATTAGCATGTCTTAATCCCCCACTTAAATGTACATGAAGCTTTAATGGCCTTTTAGCATGTGCATTAGCTCCTAATTGAAAATCAAGGTAAGTGGGTAGGTGGGGTCCTCCATGTTCATGAGTTTGAATTATTTTCATCTTCATTTGCTTTGTTTCCTTTTATGCATGCATATCTTCATGAAGCCACTTGTATTTGAATTTAAATTCCTACAAAATAACAAAGAAATTTTCAATTAAATTTTAGAAAATTAATATATGCACAAAAAAGACCATTTTGCCCCAGGATGAAGATGAATATGTGACGATTTGAAATAATTTGAATTTTGGTTTAAACAAGTTAAAATACCCGATATAATCATTTATGTTTGGTTGCAAAATGAACACTAGCATATGTATATAAAAAGATAAACACTAAACACTAGCATATGCATACAAAAAGATAACATATTAGCAAATGTACATGAAAAAGATAAACATTAGCATTGTAATTTATAATATGTAAACTCATATTAAACTATTAGTTTCTTATGCTTCATACGTAAAACGAAAACACAACAGAAAAAATTTACAGACAAAAAAGCATCGTTTTACAATAATATGCAAATAAATAACACATAATTTACTGCATTCAATCAAACTTATACTCGTTAAACAACTCAACCCATGTTAGTTACCGCATTCGATCAAAATGATAATCATTAAAACATGATTTGGGATATGATACTGTTAGTTCCTACATTCAATCGAAAAGCATTATGCATCTTTTTATAAACATGATATGGGCTATGACAGCAATGTAAATGGAATTTGTTGCTGCTAGCCTGCTGTAGATTGAATTCACCTCAACTTCATTAAAAATCTCTATACCATTACTGTAATAACTTCATGAAAAATGACAACAAACTAACTTACTATATAAACTATTATTATAATAACTAAGGATACCTCAACTTCATGAAAAATATGAATTTCATTCCAAAGACCTAATTCACAGTCCTGTAGAGAGAATAGTCGATATAGTCGATGGTGAAGTTTTGGTTGCTGCAGATTGAAAGCGAGCTATTGGGAGAAGGACAGAAGGCAAGTTTGATTATATTTTTATGTAGCGGGAGTTGGTCGATTTGAAGTTTGTTGTTTCCTGAAGAGTGCGACGATGGAGAGTGCGACGATGGAGAGAGAGATTATGAGGTATTAGTGGAATTAAAGAAGAGAAGGGAGAAAAAGGCTAAGCTCTAAATTTTGATGATGGGCTGAGATGGCCAATTCTTAAAAAAATCATTAAATCGGTCGATATATCATTATATCGTTTTGGCCAAAATGTTGGCCAATATATGAATTTTTTTGCCGATATATTAGAAACGAGATATCAGCCAATATTTTCTATTTTATTTCCTAGGAGTCATCAACTAAGATCTCGACTAAGATATCGATCGAGATACCTTAGATTTGAAACAGTGGTTGAGGTATGAAGGATATTTCCTAAGAATAAATGATGGTGCTATCGCAGGTTGAAGTCATATAGGCTATCACATGTTGAGGTCAAGCTATCATATATAGGAGTCATAATGGCTATTGCTGGTTGATGTCATATAGGCTATCGCATGTTGAGATCAAGCTATCGTAGATAAAAGTCATAAAGGCTATCACAAGTTGAAGTCATAAGAGCCATCGCATGTTGAAGAAAGCTATCGTGGATTTAATCATAAAGGCTATCACATATTGAGATCAAGTTACCGTAAGTTGAGATAAAGCTACCACATTTTAAGGCCAACACATGATGATATTGATAACGTTTATGCTATCGAATATTGAAAAGTTGATATCCCACATAAAGAAATTAGTGCATAAAGCATCCCAATCAGCCATGTGGCAACTTCCAATTAGACCAGCCGCGTCATGTCATCATGAGAGAACTGAAAATAAGTTGTGCCACGTGCCACTTTGACAACGTGTCATATCAGCAAAATCTCAACCGTTCGTTCCTATGAATTCTACGTGTCAAAGATCTAAAGGCTCAATTTCCCTATAAATAGGCATGTACCCCTCCTAAGAAGGGGCGTATTCCGAATTATACTTCTTCTTCATTTTCATTTTTACTAAAGCATAATAAAAGAGCTTGATTTGGGACTTTAATGGCCACTCTGATCAAATTCCAACTACGACTATGACCAAGGACTTGTACAATTAACCTATTTGCGTAATTGATTACTTGACTATATGATGACTAGCATAATTGCCCAAAAGCTAACCCTCTTGCCCAAATACCATTAACTTCCTTGACTTAAGCATACAAGTTAGGCCTAACTTTTGGTCTAACACTATGCAATAACATTTTAAATTAATTTATGAGAAAAAGTATTAAAAACTTTCAAAAACAAAATAGAAATGATACCACCTTTACAAAAATCATAAAATGACACTAGAAGGTGGAATTTAAAAATCTAAATTCAAAAATAACACTACAGTCCATAAAACCTACTACAAACCAAAAAAAGGCAATATACCTCATCGGCCGATATTATAATTCATAAATGCTACTATAAAATAATGTGTGAGATACAATATATACATTATGTAAAAGTGTGCTACAATTATTAATAAACTGCTATTATAATTTACAAGTGCTACTACAACTCAAAAATCTGCTACTACAATTCATAAAATGCTACTATGGAATAACATTATGAATAGAAATATACATAATTATTTTATTTTAACAAAGAAATGATACTATCCAGTAGCATTACTACACACATAATAGTTTGTATGTAAATTAAGAGTTTAAGACGATAAAATATATCAGTAAATGATATCTCTAGGTACAACTACTCATAATCCTAGTGTTGGCTAGTTTTCAGCCAACCACGGAATGATATGAGTGCGTTGTGAAAAGAAAATGTTACTTGCTAATCATTAGACTTAAAAATAGAAAAAAATGAGAAGTATGCAGTTGAATAGTAAATAACACAAGATATAGAGCAGCTCAGCGAAGCTGCCTACGTCTACCGTGAGGTTCTCTTACTATATATTTCTCTTACAACTACAGGAAATTACAAGAGAATGATGAGAAAAAGAGAGCACCTAAGACTAATAAAGCTATGTAAAAGGCCTTATGCGGCATCAAGAGCGCTGACTTGTGCATAGTATTCAAAATTCTTGAATGTTCCCAACCCTTTAAAATCGCAATGCAGAGGGTATTTATAGTAGCTGAAGTGGATGGTGAATGGTTAAGATCACGTTATAGAACCAGAGGGGAAAGGTGCTTGACCGTCGATCTGACTGTAGAGGTGGCGATCAACCGATGTAAAGTGTGTCAGAATATGTGCAACAAATGAGATTGTACTCATTGTCTCTATACACCAGGGGTGGGCTTGTATTAATGCACATTTAATGCTGATGGTAAGCCACATCATTTCAGCCGTCCAATTACGATGCTTCAGATGGATGGATGGACAACTTCATTGTTTATTTGATTGCCCATATGGCTGAGCTGGCTGAGCTGACTGACCGGTTGTCGGCAACATGGAAGAGAGTTGGAATCTTGCCAAGGACCATGAGGGAAGACAGTTAATAACCAAGCATGAGGTGGTTGGGAAGGAGGCCTGACGCCAGTGGGAGTTGGCTGTACTGAGGCTATACTAAAGACTGGCCATGCTTGGGCCATTTTTTCATATGTGATGTCTGCTAGAGCAGGCTTGGATATGAGCCGACCGTCAGATGATGTGATGTCTGGCGAATTGGGTTATCTTTTTGATGCCGTTGAAGATGTTCGATTTAGGAGAGCTAGTTAGGATTGGGCCGAACTTAGCTGGACCGGGAGAGACCAGGTCCAGATCTTGCCTAAGTGTGAAGGTTTCTTTGGGATGAGACGATCGGGTCTCATCTTGGCGCCTTACTGAGTGGAAAAGTTGGTTTGAGATCAACATGGGCTTGGACGGTTCTTTGTGGGCCGGTGGTGGATCAATTGAATCTGCCTTTGATTGGGTCAAACTACCTTTAGTTGGCCTGCTAACTATTTGTGAGAAAATTAAGCAATATTTTTCCTCCAAACCCGTATCTGCATGTGGGTGCAGGCTTAAAAAATCATACAAATCTTGTTGATTGACGACTCTACAACGCATTTAATGCGTTTTCTACATAGCTTTATGTAATTGTGCAACAGTTCATTTCTCTAGATGTAGCAGGAGGGAGGTCCGCTTCTGCTTAGGACAAACTACGCCATGCATGTTGGCTTGGACCCTTTCCTACCGGCTAAGGTTCTGATAGTGGTCGGATGTCAATCTCGAACTAATGATCCAGGTGAAGCTAGAGTGTTTTCTTGCTTTAAGTCTTTGTCACATCCGACCTTAGGTCGGTTTAGGCATTTTTGGGCTTCTTTGGAAGGAGTAGGGGTTATAGCCTCTGCTTATTCTATCATGGTCGAAACCTTTGTTTGCTCCTTGGCGAAGTTATCTGTGAGCTTCTCGAGACCCCTTGTAGGGGTCTTGATGGGGAAGGCGTTTGATTTGGTAGCACACTCCCCCTTCTTCAACAAATTTTGGATCGTTGAAGTATTAAAGTGCTTCTCCGGAGAAGCCATGGGCTTTTTGGGTGGTGATAAGAGTGAGGGCTAGCCTGCCTCTGAAGAGCTATTGACATGTTTCTTCTTCTTTGCTCTTTTTTTTCAACTAGCTAGTGATAAGAATATCATTGTAAGCCCAGCGAGGCGACCATTGTGTCTCGATGCTCTTTTGAACTGAATCAAAAAGATCTTTTGTTACCATGACGACCCACCTCCTCGATCCTCAAAAATCGACACTAATACATCCTCGGTATTCACGTGCCATAGATCCAAGTGCTGGAGAGGCAGATTATCATGGGGTAAAGAAAATAAAGATAGAAGATAAAAAAATAAAAAAATCTCACATCGCATAGTTATACATATGAGTAGTACATGCAATTACTCCAAATTGCTCCATCAGAGTACTAGTAAGTACTAATCCAACCGGGATAGTTGTAATGACCTATCCTTACAAGAACTGGTAATACATAATACAGACACAGCAGAATGTGATGGATAACTTCAATAAAAATGCCCAAAATGTTCCATGCTCCATGCTCCGTGCTTCCTTCTGAAATGCTCTAAGGTTACCTAACTACTCGGCTGCCTGGGAAAATAGGGCACCCAGAGTTTAAGGGGAATAGAAAATAAACTCTGGGTCAGTCATGGGACTGGTGTGAGAAACTCAAAATACGGATATTTGAAAACAAATGGTATCTCATAAGACCACGCCGCACATAAACACGGAATGGGTTTTTATCTTATGATAACGAAAACGTTTGCTACGCAAAATATGAGAATATTATTTTTAATGACATTCTTTGAAAACCGTTTTTCAAATATACATATTAAAATAGCTGAAATTGTTGCACTAGTTAAATTTGACAGCATAATAGGTTTACAACTAAGTCCGAAGGCACTTATTGGAGAATGGATTCCATACAATGACAAGGTAAGGGACTACCTTCTATACAGTACATCTCTAGAGTAATGTACCAAGGATCGACATCTTTGAAACCTCTGCGAATTAGAACTGGCCTACCCGCAGACCCATTTGGTGATGGAAAGGCCCGAATATGACATCATCTCGGTCGTAACTGACTTATCCAGGATTCCATAGCATACACAAATACTCGACATATATAAAGTAATCTAGAAGGGTGATGACCATACACTTATGGGTGCAACCCACATAGCCTTGAAGCAACCCTGTTTTAGTCATTACCGGTTGATGGGGCCAGAGGTAACAATTACCTTTCACATAGCACACATTCCACTTTGAATGCCACACTGCCATTCCACGATCACACAACTGATTTCTACAAACGTATAACTCTTGAGCTCCTATGTCTCAGGAAAGGATGTTAAGCTAAGAGAAGTCGCCTTCTCCGCTACCAACAGATGATACTTTTATAGAGATCAATCAATGTGATTAGAAATGCAACGTCATACGTTCGTCCAAACAAGTTGTCCAGGAACAGGACAAACCGAAGGAACTCTCCTACCACATCCTGTCGGGAGTCATCCCTAGGATTAGTAGCGAGCAGTCCTTGCATCGAAGATCAAATGAAGATACTACTGCCATATTTATATGATACGAGAAATTTCCCCAAGGGTCAGTGACAATCATCCCTTTATCCATTTACCATCATTCCATCTCTTCACTTCGAATATGTAAATTGGTTCGAAATGCTTTTCGGATAAGAATCAATCAAATCCGATCTCGATTCCTTCGAACCAATCATCGATAAAAAGATATTAAGTAAATAGGTGCTTATCACTCAATTAATTAGTTTTTTTTATCAAAAATATCTTCTAGAGATATATATCTTTATAACATTTCTTTTCGGTATATACCGAATCATTAAACCTCTTAACTTTGGAAATACCAAATCATTATCATAAGTCATATTGGAAAACATTATTGAGGTAAAAAGAGTCGACAAAAACTATACTAATTGTACTCAACATCAATTTTCGTGTTCAACAAGTACCATCCATCGAATAACGGTGAAATCACCTTTTAAATTCATACGGTTAGTACGAGTTCCCTCCTTAAAATTTAACACCAAGTATTAGAAGATATTCTCTATACAATCCAAGTTGTATTAAATTTGGAAAAATTAAGTATCTTTTATACTTGTCTAATTCCGGCATTTCCACTTTATCTATTCCTCGCCCAGGAAGAGGCCAGATGAGCAAAATCACTGGTTGCTCCGGAAAAACTCCTTAATTTAAGTACTCCACATCCAGATCTCACGAATAGAAAAATCCAATCTACTCGTCGGCTTTTAGAGCCAAGATTAAATCACTTTATTATAACAGCTTTTCTTCAAATCATTTATTTAAACTCTTTTAAATAAACTATAAAGTCTCCAAATCATTATTAAAACACTTAATTATTCATTTGAAAACATTTATAAAAGATTTGGAAAAGAATTGTTAAGTTTAAATCCATATTTCAAAAGTTATTAAAACTGCTGCAAAAAGTGCTGCGAATAGCGTGCGAATAGTGCTTTTAAGGCTTATTTGGTCAGAAAAACTTTTCGATCATTTAGAAATCCATTTTTATATGTCAAATCTCTTTTCCAACATTTCAAAAGATTTATAGAATTTATTCCACATTTTTAAAGAATTAAAAATATTATTTAAAAAGAATTTATCGCTTTGGTTTCCGAACTGCCAACCGCGACTATTTTGAAAACCTATTTTGCTCATATTTCAAAATCTACTAAACAAAATCTTGATCTTTTTTCTTCCTTTGAAAACTATGATTATAAGTGTTCGGAAAATTCTTCTTTCAAAGAATTCTGACTCCAAATCCATTGTATACATGGATTTAACTTTCTACGATGCGAAATCGCGAACTGCCATTACGCAACGCGCCTATTTTTGACTCAATTTTCATAACTTGTCAAAAATTTACCAAATCGGATTTTAGTGTTTGTAAAACATTTATAAACCGTTTAAAACCATTTTTAAGAGGTTTAATAATCTCATATACACCATTTCATTTACTAAAGGAAAGTGATTTCCTTTGTGATATTCGACGTGTATTAAACGCAAATCATTTCAACATCGAAATAAACATGTAATCAACATCCAAACTTGATGATAAAACATAGTAAACAACCATAACAATCATATCACATCATCAAATTATATATATATATATATAAACAAAGTTTCTCACCTTGGAATTAAATAATTAACTAGCAAATGGCTATATCTTCGCTAACTTGAACTTTAAGCTCACGAACTCTTGGACTTTTGCCTTTAGAAGGTTTGACCTTGACCTTGGAGCTTGGAGGTGCTCATGGCCTAGGTTGGTGGGGGGTAGTTGCCATGGGGTTTAAGGGAAGATAGGAGGAGTTTGCTTTGAGTTTTGAAGTGTTTTGATATATATATATATATATATATATATATATATATATGTGTGTGTGTGTGTGTGTGTGTGTATGTATCTTATAAAATTTAATTTATTTTTGAACTATATTTTGCCACTGTCTTGCTAAGTATGGAAGCCATGAAATAGAGAAGAAAGCTTAGGAAAAATAAAGAAGAAGACGTGAATGGAAGTGAGGAAGGATGGTGTGCATTTTATAGGCAAATGGAAGGAGCAAAATATCATGATATTATCTCCACATTTGCATCATCTTACCATCACCAACCACCTCCCTCCATCATCATCATGCTTCAGCCGAAACCCCCTTCCCGTGTGCTTGGCCATGTGCATGTACTTGTGTGTGTAAGTGTTGACTTTGGAAGGCTTAAGTATTAAGGAAAGTGAGAAAATATCTTGATATTTTTGGTTATTTTATATATGTATATGTATATATGTGTGTATCCATGTGCATGTGAATGACTTCATGTGTGTGTACATGTATATGTGCATATGTATGTCACCTATAATCCACAATGTTGCGCAACTTCTACACATTGAATCGTTATGAATTTCGATTTCGATTTCTGGTCATATTTTCTCTTCTTAATTAGTATACATATATTTGTAAACAAAATTTGATAATAATATTTCTATCATTATATATAATAATTAAAAGACACTACAATAGAATGGGGCTTTCGTAGCGTTCATAAAACGCTATTATAACCTACCATAGCGTTTCAGAGAACGCCGTGAAACAACATGTGGTAGACCGTTAGGTTTATATAGCAGGAAAAAACGCTATAAAAATGTCTTTTATATAGCGTTTTTTGTTATTAAACCAAAATGCTATAGGAAATATTATCCTACAGCTGATTTCTATAGCGTTTGCTGGGCATATTTTATAGCGTTTTAGCATACTATGTTATAGCGTTAAGGTGATATTTCAATAGCGTTTCTTATCATACTTGTATTGCATTTCGTTCTTTTTCCATAGCGTTTCTTATCATATTTGTATAGCGTTTCATTTCTTTTTCCATAGTGTTTCTTGTCATATTTGTACAACGTTTATTTCATGTTTCTATAGCATTTATGATGTAATATTATAGCGTTTTTTATGCATAATTCTTACATCCCATACACAGTTTCTATAGCGTTTGTTAATTAATAGCGTTTATCTAACGCTATTCCATGTAATATTAATTTATCGCAGACAACAAATATGTTAAATTGCAGCATAATATTTCATATAGATCACTCAAACAATTTCACATATTCACACTAAGCATTTCATACATATAATTCAAACACCATCAGGTTGTTCTTTAAAACTCAACAAATACATTACTAAGAAACTCAAGTAAATACTGCAAATATTTCAAAGACTGTCCACCCCCGAATTAAACCATGAATAACTATTTTATAGCACACAACTCTATAAAGTAGAAAATCCGTACATCAATAAGGATTCATTTCCCATCAGTTATCTTCATGAGTAGAATAGCCTAAGAATACGACCATCTACTATAACCACTTCCAAAGAGGACCCAACGTGGCTATATTGCAATTTTTTTAAATTCTGGTGCCCAACACTTTTCCTTGAGCATAGCTGTAAAAAGAAATCAAACTCAGAAGTGTGAAAAAATTATTTGCTGTACTTTCCAGAACATGCAATAGGCACAATAGAACAAAATATTAAAACTTATTAGCATATTTTTAATGCTAATTCCACACTGTCAGTGCATACTAGTTATAACCCACGGCACCATTTATGGATGTAGTGATATTGTATAAAAGGTTACTTGTGTTCTTGCAAGCTATAACCTATGCTTGGATCTGTGTTTGAACATAAAATATTCATAAGTCACGAATATGAAACATTCTCCAATTTATTCTTTAACAACCTGATCTCTACAACTTATTGTATATAAGCCATTGTTACCTTGTTGGCCACTAGCTCTTTAATAGAGATAACTTCAACTTTAGAAAATGTGTTAGTCCATGAGATGATGGTTTTGATGATAACAACCTTAGAATAGATTATAAAATATAAATACTAACATTACAAGTTTAGATATATATGTATATGCAGGATCTAACCATGTAGGTATCAAGAATGAAGACTGTACAGTATAGAGATTCAAGATATAGAGATAGAAGACTCATGAGTATCAAGATTATCAAGAGTTCAAGATTTCAAGGTTAAGTTTGTTTTATTAGGAATATTTGTTAAAACTCGTAGAAAAGCACTAGCATCTTAATATCCAATTTATTCGTGGAATGGAATCCACTTCGAGCCCGTTAAAGGGATGGAACCCAAAGTAGGATGGAACCTACAAAAATCTAGTGGGACATTGTTTTGTATCCACTAAGCTTAATTCAAATGATTTTTCAAAATTATCTTGTTTTCGAAATGATTTCAAAAATTTCCTTTTAAAAAGATTCAAAACCCTCAATTCCGATTTTAAATAATTTTAGCCTCAAAACATCTTTATTTTCAGATTCAAAATTACTCCTGATTTTAAACAGTCTTTTCAAATAATATATTTAACTTTTAAATTATTTACTTTGATTTAAATTATAGTTAAAATAATATATATATTGTTCTTTATATTCACTTATGAATTTCAACTATATTCAAGTATATTTATAAAGTTTTAAATAGTTTTTATATAAGATAAATATTATTTTTATAAAAATTCAAAACATCAAATTTGGCTGAGGGATGTCGACATGCCCATAGGCACCATGTCGACATGGTGACAGTTGAGTTCAAAATTTAAATTTCAAAAGAAGTGTCTATTCGCCATAACTCTTCACGAATGGACATGACTGTTGTTCTTCTATAAATAGGGGTCAGTTTCAACGAATTTTATAACACTTTTCTCTGATTTAACTTCTCTTCTTCTTCTCCACTTTCTTATTTACAAATTACACCATTACTCTACCGAAATCAACATCGAATCATACTC
Organism: Allium fistulosum; assembly: GCA_030737815.1. NCBI lineage: Eukaryota > Viridiplantae > Streptophyta > Magnoliopsida > Asparagales > Amaryllidaceae > Allium > Allium fistulosum. The sequence goes on from CM060902.1 coordinate 1,296,311,993, forward strand.
GATTACTTCTAGTTTGATTCTCCATCACTATCTCTACAAGATTCAAGTGCTAATCTGAGTTATAGACTTTTTGTAATCAATCGAGCAAGAGAAGGTGTGATTGTAGCCCTGGAAATCAATTGGGTGAACTTGTTGCCCCGGAAATCAAGTATCTCTACCCAGAGGATTATTATTCTGGAGGGTGTACCTCGTAGCCTTGAAACCGAGGGTTGTAATTGTTGAAGTGATTTTGAAAGGAAATCTGTACTTAGTTGTGCGGGACTGGATGTAGGGTAACTCCGAACCAGTATAAAATACGGTGTGTTCTTTCCTTTACTGCTTTTACTTTATATTTGCATCTATGTTTGATTCTGTGTTCATATCTGTGTCTGATTAGTGCATACATTGTTAACAAAGTAAGATAAACTCAAAAAGATTAACAAATTTCTTAAAACACTATTCACCCCCCCTCTAGTGTTAATTCTAGCCTTAAGATCCTTAATCCGCATTTCTCACATTTGGTATCTGAGCGAGATTTTCAAAAGTTTCATAATCTGAATTTTGAAAAGTTTTAAAATGGCTATTTTTGAAAAATCTTTTAAAACTAGTTTGGAATTGTTTAAATCATCATTGTTCCATGAGTCTGCATATGAATGTTATTCAAATTCTAGTTGTCTACCCAAATTTTATAATGTGCAGGAAAGATGCTTTATGGGTATTAAGGAATCAATCCACAATGGACAATCTGTGCAGATCAAAAGGAATAAGTGGATACTTGATAGTGGATGCTCTAGACACATGACTGGTAATCCGGATATGCTGAATAATATTATATACAAAGACGGAGGACTGGTTAACTTTGGAGACAACTCGAAAGGATACGTGATTGGCATCGACAATGTCGGTAACTCTGAAACTGCTATTATTACTAATGTTTTGCTAGTTAAGAATCTGAAACACAATCTGCTAAGTATAAGTCAACTATGTGATAAAGGATATAAAATTAAATTTGAAAAAGATAAATGTCATATTGAAGATAATAACTCAACCATAATATTTGAGGGAACTAGGAAAAAGAATATTTATATTCTTAGTATGAAAGTTTCAAATGATAACCTATGTCTTCTGGAAAATACAAGTGACCCTTGGATTTGACATAAGAGATTTGGACATTTGAATTTCAAACTCTTATCTAAACTGTCAAAACATGATCTAGTAAGAGGTCTCCCTAAAATGAATTTTAAAGTAGATAGTTTATGTGATGCATGTCAATTAGGAAAGCTTAGAAAAAGTTCTTTTAAATTAAAAGATATGATTTCAACTTCAAAACCCCTTGAGTTACTTCATCTTGATTTATTTGGTCCATCTCAAATTCAGTCAATAAATCATAGTAAATATGTTTTTGTAATTATAGATGATTATTCTAGATTTACATGGACAATATTTTTGAAACATAAAAGTGATACTTTTGAATGTTTTAAGAACTTTACAAAAAGGATTCAAAATCAATTATCTTTAAAAATTATAACTATTCGTAGTGATCACGGTGGTGAATTTGAAAATGAAAAGTTTGAGGAATTCTGCAATAAGAAGGGAATAACTCACAATTTCTCATTTCCAAGAACTCCACAACAAAACGGAGTAGTTGAGCATAAAAATAGAACGATACAAGAGTGTGCGAGAACTATGCTTTCAGATAGTAATTTACCAAAACACTTTTGGGCAGAAGCTGTTGCTACCGCCTGTTATATTTTGAATAGAATTTTAATTAGACCTTTAATTGATAAGACACCTTATGAACTTCTTCATGGAAAGAAACCTAAGGTATCATACTTCAGAATTTTTGGAAGTAAATGCTTTATTTTAAATACAAAAGATAATTTGGTTAAATTTGATCCTAAATCCGACAAAGGAATCTTTATCGGATATTCTAATAGAAGTAAAGCTTATAGAGTTTTTAATTTAAGATCTAACACCATCGAAGAAACAATGCATGTTTCGTTTGATGAAAATTTAAAAGATTTTGAAATTACAAATGATGAAGAAGATTTAATTACTCAAAATCAGGAATCAACCGAAATTAATAATGAAATTAATCATCCTAATAAAAGGATTAAGCTTTTAAAAGATCATCCTATTGAAAATATAATAGGAGATGTGCAATCTATTGTTACAACTAGAAATCAACTAAGTAAAATGAGTAATGTAGCATTTATATCATCTATTGAACCCAAAAATCCTAAAGAAGCATCAACTGATGATTCATGGATTTTGGCTATGCAAGAAGAATTAAATCAATTCACTAGAAATGAAGTTTGGGAACTTGTTCCTAGACCTGAAGATAAAACTATAATTGGAACTAAATGGGTCTATAAAAATAAAATGAATGAACAAGGTGAGGTCGTTAGAAATAAAGCACGATTAGTCGCCCAAGGTTATTGTCAAGAAGAAGGTATAGATTGTGACGAAACCTTTGCTCCTGTAGCAAGATTAGAAGCCATTAGGATTCTACTTGCTTTCGCAAATCATAATAATTTCAAATGGATGTTAAAAGTGCATTTTTAAATTGATTTGTAAAAGAAAAAGTATATGTTGAACAACCACCACTTTTTGAAGATGAAAATTTACCAAACCATGTATACAAACTTAAGAAAGCTTTATATGGTCTAAAACAAGCTCCTAGAGCCTGGTATGATAGACTAAGATCTTATTTATTACAATCAAATTTTGAAATTGGTAAAATAGATAACACTCTTTTTATTAAAAGAAATAAAAATGATATTCAACTAGTTCAAGTATATGTAGATGATATCATTTTTGGTTCAACTAACTTCGAAATGAATAAAGAATTTTTTGAAATAATGACAAAAGAGTTTGAGATGAGTCATATGGGTGAATTAAACTTCTTTCTAGGATTGCAAATAAAACAGTTAGATAATGGTATTTTTATTAGTCAAGAAAAATATGCTAAAGAACTAGTCAATAAATTTGGTTTGACTACTGCGAGTGGAAAACCTACTCCCATGGCAACCAAGGAATATCTAAGTAAAGAAGATTTCTCGAAAGATGTAGATCAAAAGTTGTATAGAGGAATGATCGGATCATTGCTCTATATCACTGCTAGTAGACCTGATATCATGCATAGTGTATGCCTCTGTGCAAGATATCAATCTCATCCTAAAGAAACTCACTTAAAAGCTGTAAAACGTATCATAAGATATATTAAACACACATCTGATTATGGCTTATTTTATCCTAAAATGATTCATTTGATTTAATATCATACTATGATGCTGACTATGCTAGATGTAAATCAGACCGAAAAAGTACAAGTGGAACTTGTCACTTTTTGGGACATTCTCTGGTTTCCTGGTTTAGTAAAAAGCAAAATATAGTTTCTCTATCAACAACTGAAGCAGAGTATATTTCTGCTGCTTTGGCTTGTTCTCAAGTAATATATATGCAACAAACCTTAAGAGATTTTGGATTAAATATCTCAAAATCGCCAATTTATTGTGATAATACTAGTGCAATAAATTTATCTAAAAATCCTACTCATCATGCTCGAACTAAACATATTGATATTCGACATTATTTTCTTAGAGATAATATAACTAAAGAAGTAATTACTCTCGAATATATAAACTCTGAGAATCAAATTGCTGATATCTTAACAAAACCATTAAATGAATCTATATTTACTAAATTAAGAAGAGAATTAGGTATTTGTTCTATAACTGAAATATAAAATATAAATAACAAGTATAATTAATAATTAATATTAAAATAAATCATAGAGTTAAAATATAAGGACCATGTCGACATCCCCTAGGAAGACATGTCGACATGTAACGTTTTTATTTTTATTTTAAAAAAATTTCCTACCAAAATTCAAAAATTTAGTTATATATTCTTCTCTATTTCGAATTCTTATTCATTCTCTCTGTTTTCTCTTCATTTTCTATTCTGAAATATATAAAATAATGGCATCTTCCTCTAAATCAAACATAAAATCAACTTTCTCATTCCCCTCTCCTACTTCCGGTCCATTCCAATGCACTACTCTCGCACGTGTAACTAAATTGGAGGAGTCTATGAAGGATACTCTTCAGATGTTGACTGAAATTCAAGTAACTCAACTTCGTTTGGCGAAAGAGCAAGAGAGGCAAGGCAAGATTCTTAGGAATTTACAAAAATTCCTAATGGATAACCAGGCCAACCCTATCTTGATCGATGAAGACTCTTCACTCAATCAAGAACATGAGGTCAGCGACGAAGAAGAAGAAGAACCAATGGAAGAAGCACACGAGGAGGATGATGACCAAGTAGTATGCATTGGAGAAGTGTGTTTCGACAAAAATGGGAATCTTGTTGAACAACGTGGAAATTTCTGTTTCCACTATCCAAACTGTTCAATTCATAAATCTCCTATGTTCAGAAACTCACATTAGTTTCTTCTCTTTCTTTCCGTTGTTATTTATGTTTTTATGTTTTTCAAACGCAAATGTAAATACAACCATACTCGTAATAAATAAACTCGTGTTCTTATATGTGTTAGTATTATTGTGAATTCTTAGTTAGGATAGTTAATAGTTTAGGATTATATTTTAGTTAAGTATTGATTATGTATGATAACATTATCATTATAATCACAAGTAATGTAGTCTTAGTTTCAGGGGGAGTTATATAGAGTTATATAGTTTGGAGTTATCTAGTTTAGGGTAAGTTTTTTGTTGATGACAAAGGGGGAGAAGTATAAAATAGGATAGTTAGGCATAGATTAAGGGGGAGTTATTAGAAGTATTAGGAAGAAGTGATATTTTATAAACAAAGGTTGTCATCATCAAAAAGGGGGAGATTGTTAGTCCATGAGATGATGGTTTTGATGACAACAACCTTAGAATAGATTATAAAATATAAATACTAACATTACAAGTTTAGATATATATGTATATGCAGGATCTAACCATGCAGGTATCAAGAATGAAGACTGTACAGTATAGAGATTCAAGATATAGAGATAGAAGACTCATGAGTATCAAGATTATCAAGAGTTCAAGATTTCAAGGTTAAGTTTGTTTTATTAGGAATATTTGTTAAAACTCGTAGAAAAGCACTGGCATCTTAATATCCAATTTATTCGTGGAATGGAATCCACTTCGAGCCCGTTAAAGGGATGGAACCCAAAGTAGGATGGAACCTACGAAAATCTAGTGGGACATTGTTTTGTATCCACTAAGCTTAATTCAAATGATTTTTCAAAATTATCTTGTTTTCGAAATGATTTCAAAACTTTCCTTTTAAAAAGATTCAAAACCCTCGATTCCGATTTTAAATAATTTTAGCCTCAAAACATCTTTATTTTCAGAGTCAAAATTACTCCTGATTTTAAACTGTCTTTTCAAATAATATATTTAACTTTTAAATTATTTACTTTGATTTAAATTATAGTTAAAATAATATATATATTGTTCTTTATATTCACTTATGAATTTCAACTATATTCAAGTATATTTATAAAGTTTTAAATAGTTTTTATATAAGATAAATATTATTTTTATAAAAATTCAAAACATCAAATTTGGCTGAGGGATGTCGACATGCCCATAGGCACCATGTCGACATGGTGACAGTTGAGTTCAAAATTTAAATTTCAAAAGAAGTGTCTATTCGCCATAACTCTTCAGGAATGGACACGACTGTTGTTCTTCTATAAATAGGGGTCAGTTTCAATGAATTTTATAACACTTTTCTCTGATTTAACTTCTCTTCTTCTTCTCCACTTTCTTATTTACAAATTACACCATTACTCTGCCGAAATCAACATCGAATCATACTCGATTACTTCTAGTTTGATTCTCCATCACTATCTCTACAAGATTCAAGTGCTAATCTGAGTTATAGACTTTTTATAATCAATCGAGTGAGAGAAGGTGTGATTGTAGCCCTGAAAATCAATTGGGTGAACTTGTTACCCCGTAAATCAAGTATCTCTACCCAGAGGATTGTTATTCTGGAGGGTGTACCTCGTAGCTTTGAAACCGAGGGTTGTAATTGTTGAAGTAATTTTGAAAGGAAATCCGTACTTAGTTGTGCGGGATTGGATGTAGGGTAACTCCGAACCAGTATAAAATCCGGTGTGTTCTTTCCTTTACCGCTTTTACTTTATATTTGCATCTGTGTTTGATTCTGTGTTCATATCTGTGTCTGATTAGTGCATACATTGTTAACAAAGTAAGATAAACTCAAAAATATCAACAAATTTCTTAAAACACTATTCACCCCCCCTCTAGTGTTAATTCTAGCCTTAAGATCCTTAATCCGCATTTCTCACAAAATGGACAGGCTAAAGTTCAACAGCTGATAGACATATGCTAGTTTCTTCAATGAGAATATTAAATTACAATACAAGAAATGAGCATCCCTAAAAATGTTTAAATTTAGACCATTTTTTCTTTTAAAAACTTTCTTACATATAAGATCAGTGTCCATTTTTTAGTCCTGGTGAGGATTTCGCATTTTAGTTTAAAATCACATTTGCAGTGAGATGTACCTTTCATCAACTTTTTTGTAAAATTATTTTTTTTAAATTCCAAATTTCTAGTTCATAATTGAAATAATGGCACCATAGAAAATTCTCAACAGCAACCCACTATTACATGACCTGCAAACAGTTCAATATTTGCTTTGGCAAATAACATGAAAATTATCTTACACCACACATAAAAACAGACTAACATACATACAAAAAAGGGTAATATAGGACAAATGGGTCTGATAATGTAGTTGCATTGCCTTACTGCCAGGCAGAAATGCATTTCTGCACTGCTTAGTGCTTCTACGCTGCTGCTAGGCAGCAATGAGAAGCACTGCATTGCTAAGCATCAGTGGACAATTGTGCATTTGTGTACTGCGCCGCTGCTAGCAGTAGTGCCCACGGACAAGCAACATATAAACAATGACCAGAACATAGCACATGACTTGCTAGATCCAGAACAACAGTAGATATTGTGGGAAAACAAGCAGGCATACATGTAGGGAAACGACAGTCTGAACTACAGCTAAAGCGCAACAATGAAAATGACTATCAGCTGGGAAAGCAATAAATTGAACGGCTGCATGTATATAAACGGATCTTAGACCGCGACATGTAAGGAAATTAGCAAACTAAACTACATGTGCATTGCAGAAAGGAAACCCAATGTCAATGCAATTTGTTCGATCAGATCTATTGTTAAGTGAAAATTGTTGGATCATGATTATGTGAACGCTAAATGATTTATTGGTTTCTTAAATAGGTTGAGCAAATATGTGTTCTTCTTTTATGCTTTTTCCTCTGTGAATTTTATAAATGTTTACTTAAAGATACTATATACTCTTGCTAACCAGCAGTAAATAGACAGACAATAAGACACATTGTTGTGTGATTTAGGCTTTAATAAACACTTTTCTGCCCACTACACACATCACTGACTATTTTATTTCTTCTTCACATAATTCCTATAACTATATCCTACATTCTACTTTCATATTTTAACAAACTTTGTTCTACACTGAACAGTGATTGCTTAGCTAAATGTCCAGTCATATATTGAAAATATGCATTGAAGTTCTGACTGAATGTTGTGTCATGCTTTAAGCATTAGTGTTCATACTTTATACTTTATAGTTTCTCAAACATTTGAACAAATTATTTTTACTCTAACTTGGTGGTAACGTGACTACTTGCTATTAGTTGCTATTCAACCACTTTGCGTTTACTGTGTATTGTTTTACATCAACAAGTTTTCATACTAATTTACTTACCAAAGATTCAACTACAATTTTTTTTTCATACCACCTGCCAAAGTAATTGTTCCAAATAAATTAATTGTTTTAATTTTTTCACTTTAGGTAATAATAACATTATGGATGTCATTTTGGTTTGTAATCATAGTGAAGACTAGATTTTTCCCCACTAATATATACATAACCAGTAATGCAGGGATACACTAACTCAATTCAAACGCTCAATAAACTCAAAGTCGTTGGCTAAGTCAATTGCAGTTGTTAATCATTGCTCTCACCCCTATTCTAACACAAAGTTAACATATTGGATGCGATAGGTTCTCCAATTTGGACTATTATTACTTGTACTTCTAACTTCCAATTTTCATAGATTCAATCATTTTTGTTCATTTGAATTAGATAAATGACTTAGAAATATATTTAGACCATGCAAAAAGATTCCTAAAATTAAAAAGTTTTTCTTCTTACGGTCCAACACTTGTTTTACTTCAACGGTTGCATATTTTAATTTTACACCTCTTTGGTTTAAGAAAAATAAATTTAGCTTTATCAAATATGTAAAATATCCTAATTTGTTATTTTTCATCTAAAGCTAATTTTGTACTTCATAAGTTGGGTTTTGAAAATACTATTTATTAGTTTAAAGGGTAGAGGTTTCAAAATATTATAGTATCATATTAATGTTTGTCATAACTGGTAAATGCCGGGAATTTTTTTCTATTTAGTTATGCACATGTATTAAAATAGTCGAATGTCAGTTCTATATGAGATAAGGTAAAATATCAGTAAATTTTATGCTATATTTCTAATTTTCTCCATCTATCTTAGCCGTTTATTGTGCTAAAATATTGCTTTTGCATGTTATTGAGGGTTGGTGATTCAAATAGATATTTCACCTCCATTTGGAATTTCATTATCTTATCTCCACTTTAAACAAGGTGGCCTTGGCTGTTGCAAAGATTACAAGATGCAAGGAGCTTTACATGGTCTCACAGAAAGCAAGTGAAACACTTCGCAATGTATCAGATGCTCCTGAGAAGTTTACAAATAGATGATTTATTTTTTATAAATGTAAAAACTTAGCAAATCACTTGAAAATGTTTTAGCTGCAACGCAAATGTAAATGTCTTGAATATGTTTCGGTTCTAATCTATATTTTCACAAGTATTAATATGGTTTAGAAACATATATTATTACATTATGATTGCATGTACTTGATCATACATATATGCAGCACGTCTTTTTGTGTAAAGGTTGATTAAGCTTTATCGTTAAGTCATTTATTTACATTTATATTGTGGGTTCAATAACTTCTTTAGTTGTGTAAAGCAAGAAATCAATACTTGTAAACTGCTTATAAAAACTATTTATAATTCTTATTAACTGAAAGCAGTTTAAGTGTGGTTTTTATAAACAGTTTATAATACTTATAAACTGTTCAAAATCATTATAAAATGATTTTATAAACTAATTAAATGCATTATAAATAGTTTCTTGAGGCCAAAAATCCTCATATGAAAGCAATGTAAACTGCACTTAAATTGCTATGACCTATATTTGGTAGTTTAAACTGGATACAGACTATTTCATTATATTTTATTATGACATAAATTATATTGCACTTAAATACACTTAAATTCAAATTGCACTTAAATTACTATTGTCAATACGCCGCATTTTTTCTTATTTTAAAAAACATGGTGAATTTTGAGCTAAATTGATTTTACAGTTTAATGCACGTTATAATATTATCCTCTTTACAAAAGGGATTGTTTTCATATGAGTAATGCCATATGAAACCTTGGATCACCTTTGTTAGTTTGTTTCATTCTTAATCTCCTAAAATCATTCAATTTGCAGAACTTTCTAGCCATCCTCTTATTAATATATAAACAGATATGTTTCTTAGTTTGTACACAACAAGATTAAAAAATTTGTTTAAAAATTTCAGTGTTAGGATTCTTATTTTGTACATTGCCAATCACATCCCATATCCTGACTTTTATTACTTGTACTTCTAACTTCCAGAGATTTATCAACCTTTAACTGCTCTATACTCTCATTATTTCAATTCTTGTGAACTGAATTTTTCAACCCAGGTTTTCAAAAGGTTCATGATAAAATAAAATAAAATAGTGGCTTAAAAAACGATTAACAAAATAGAGAGAATTGTAAAGAGTTTTAAACTAATAGTTAGGATAAAAAGAGCTTTCTTTTCTTCTGATCAGTTAACAAACTTTAACAATGGTTACCTATATAAAAGAAAGCGGTACAATGTCAAGAATTAAATCATACAATCAAATATGAATACATTTTAAAATTTTGTATATATAAAAATAAAAATTTATACTTACTAGAACTTGATTCTATCACAACTTTTGAGGCTGGCCACGCCACTATAGAGCCTACAACATCTTTAATGCAGAAAAGATCAGAAGTTGGTCTCCATAGAACTGCATTAGGAACTGTAGCATTCACTACCCAAACTTTAATGGTGTCTCTTCCAAGTTGAACAAAATGGACCACTTCATTTGGATCGGTTGAAGCCACAACTCCTTCGGTAACTATTGTTCATGGTCCACCAACATCAATCAGCTTGCATTTGCTTTTGGGGATTGGCCTTCCACTCTATCAAACAGGAAAAGAAAAGTGATGGTTTTAATATATATTTTAATTAATAAATTTGATAACTAGTTGCTACAATTATGTTTAAACATATTACCATATGAGATGTTATGTTGTCATGACTAGAAACAAATGATGCGGCTTTAGCTTTCTCGACAACCACTTTTGATTTTTACCAAGCAACTTTATTACCAAAGGCTTCTCCAACATATATCATATTATTTATTGGTCTCCATAAAAAGGCATCAGGGTTCTTTGGATTATCAATAAAAACTAACATAGCCGATGGTCCAATAGGAATGCCATTCACAAGCTGGTTTGGATCACTATAGTACAAGCGTCCTTCAACAACTACTTCTTCACATCCAATCCAATCATATAGCTTGCATGAAGGCTCTGTGCTGCTAGTTTTACTCTATTCAAAAAGAATATGTTTTTATGAAATTAATAATTGTATATTAAAATAAAAAATATAAATAAGGTGATATTTAATTTACCGTGTTGTCGATTTGATCTGGCTTATGCATAATAACTTTATCGGCAGGCCATGCTACTAACATACCCGCAGCCTCTCCAATATGTATCGTATTAAACACGGCTCTCTATAGAAAAGCATCCAATTTCCTTGGAAACTCAATCAAAACTACCTATGCATGTGATCTTAAAGGAATTCTATGTACAAGCTCATTTGGATCACTTGACACGACTCTTCCTTCAGCAACAATTTCATTAGTTCCATTCCAGTCCAATAAATCGCATTTATCAAATGTATTTCCATAATTGCTCTGCAATTAATTAGAAGTGTCTTAAGTTAATTACTATATTAAAAACTAATTTTAGATAATATCACAATGATAATATATTTGATGTTTAATAGCAAAGTATCATATGCACACATATGTAAACATGAAATTATGCATATGCTAATATTTGATGTTTACCTGAGACATTGATTCTTCTCTCCAACATGCATTAACCTAAAAAATCAAGTAGGTGGACTATGGATTAAAAAACCATATGAAAAAAAATCGAACAATATCTATAATATTACCACACAAGTAGAATAACAAGTAAAGATTGATATGTTATATACTAGATTTTTCTTTAACATGCGGACCTCCTCTTCCAACTGTGAAATTCTATCATCTTTAGCTTGTAAGAGCAAGAACTTGGTATACTTTTCACCTCTTCCCATTGCTCGTAGTCATCCAGGTCTATCCTGTCCCAACACTTGGGAGAGAGCGTCTTCTCTCAAAGAACTACTGGTTGAGTTTGATTGCAATCCACTTTCAATTTTTTTGACCTTTTCCTACAAAAGTTAACATTTTTCACATATAAGTAATAAATAGAATGCCAATAAATGATAGAAAGACAATACTGTACAATTTTTATCAATACTGCGGGGTCTTACAATAGTCTCTAGAGCATTTGCATTAACTGCTTCACCATTTTTACGAGTGCGGGATTTAATCCAAATTTGAGTTCTAGAAATGGGGATGTGACCACCACTCTCCTTTCTCTATATTAAGAATGATAGATAAAGTGAATATGGTTGTATCAAATACATAATCATAACTGTTACACTAATTAAACTAATTGTTCTTTCTCACCATATCCTCCGCTAATCGAGCCATTCCTTTGCGACTTACTGTATGTGGCACTTGAAAACTTCCAATAGCTTTGAATTGATCACTTTGTGCCTAAGATGAAAAGATATAATACACTGATTAATTATAATTATTACATAATACAATTGAATTTAATATTTATTTACCTTAAACTTTGAGTCTGTTTTCTTTTTTAGAAAATTCCTCCAATCCTTCATATTTTCGACATTACCAGGTTTGAGCTTAATCCTTTCCTCCATGTTCTTCGCTTTCAATATTTTCCTAACAACCCTTCTTTTTGAAGCCCTCCATATGCATCCCATTTGCTGAAAAATAGGTGCTTTCTGCCACTCCTCATCCAGTTTAAATCTAGCCTGCAAAATGCAAAACAGATAAAATAAGTAAATAAAAAGAATATCTTAACTCCACAACAATAATCTAGCCTGTATAATTCTCCAATTCTACTATCAGCAAAACATATTTAATCTACTGACCAGCATAATCTACCGACCAATTCTCCAAACAACTTGTGAAATAAAATAGCGAGTGAGTGTAACCTGTATTGTTTAAAAGCCGATAGGTAATCAACAACGTAAATGTCTAAAGTTAACAAGGTTGTTCTGGAAGTAACTAATTACTTATGACATCACTGCAACCTATATTCTTCTTCAATAAGTTCAAAATCACTATAAATACCACCAATTACTTTTCTTAGATCCTTCATTAGTCATCATGTTCTAAGTATAAGTATGGATTGTTGATAAGAAGACTGTGTATTTATTCTGTTAGCTATTTTTCGTAGTTCGATTTAATGAGCAAAAAAATCAAATACGCTTGAGACAGTCGATTCAAATAGAACAAAATAACAAAATTTTGTAATTTGAAGACATGTATTGATAGTTTTCAGAACCTTCTTTATAAGGTTAATTTATAAGGTCATGATAGTTCTTGCAGATCCTAGACATTTCGTGTAAGTAGCACCTTAATTCATCAATGTTTTTTTTGAAATGGTACTTAGATACAACATGTCACTAGGACAACAAACCACAAATCATATGTCAATAAATGTTCGAATCACGCTACGTAAGTTTCGAACTTATGACATCTCGCACTAAAGTCGAATTACTTAACCGCTGGGACAATGATGCTTGTTATAATTCATCAGTGTTATTTTAGACTAACTGAATTCCTATGACTACAATAGAATAATACGTCCAAAATAGCAAAGAGGAAAGTCGTATTTCAGAAAGTCTAATAGCTTTCGCTGTAATTTGGCATGAGTTCTTCTTCCATGTTGACATAATCTAGCAGTTCTGATACCTTATTTCATCAGTTTTATATAGACATTCATGCATATAAATTCATTTGGCAAACATGCAGATTCAACAATAGAACCAAATAATGTGTTAATCAATATTTATCTGGTGGACCCAGAGGATTGTGAATCCAGCTCCAAAAATATATGGATTTTGTACTGCATTAAACTATCAATATTTATGTGTGTGGGTATAGTTAAAATTTTGTCTTCTTTTTCTTAACTTTTAAAAATTAAAATAATATGTATTGATAGTCACTCAACAATAGAACCAAATAACATGTTAATCAAATACACTAAACTTTTGGTAATTTGAAGCATGTATTCACGTCAAAGTATTGCCACTATAATAAAAGATAGCAGATTAGTATACTAGTATGAAGCACGCATACACACATTCTATATTAGCAGGGCAATGTTTCACTGTTGCAGTTGTTCCAATAGAAAAAAAGAAAAATAATTGAAATTTTGTAATTTTCTACATAATACTGTTAAATATATTTAAACTTGAATTTCAAATTTAATTCATATTATACATTTTCATTAGGAAAATTAATTGGTTGAATGTAAGCTGTCAAAGCATATACAAAGATAAAGGCAGGACTACTAAAATAAAGTTAGAGATAGGGCAACTCCATTTATGAGGCTAAAAATCAATGGTATCTTTCCCTTTAAAAATACATAGATATACAAGATTTAACTTAATTAAATTGCATGTTACTTGCTCAGCCAATTGCAGTTGATATGGTCCTTTCTAAAATGACCTTCATATTTCAAACAAATTATCGCTATACACACATACACAAAAACACACACCACCTGCCCCCCTTAAAGGAAAACGTTATGCACTTCCACATAGAATATAAGTATAAAATATCATGTATAAATGCTTCACCAATTAACTTGGAATTTGAAACTGATGGAATCTGCATGTTTATATTTTTATAAAATATAAGAATATATTTCTAACTGAACCTTCTTTATACAGTTAATCATGTCTTCAGTGTAATTTGAAGACATGTATTGATAGTTTGACGTGAATACATGCTTCAAATTAACATAATTTAGTTAATCAAATTTGATCCACGTTGTATTGGACATATATTTAACATCACGCCTCTACGACAAATATGTTAACTCAATCTGAGTTATTTGACCTTAAATGAATTGAAATATTTTTTTAAAAGTTACTTAGATAAACGATCAAATTGGCTTCAGATGATACACTACCATACATTTAAACTTATAAAGCAATATTAATAAATTTATATGGTCGAATTTCAAAATTTTCAGACTTGACCTCCCAATTTTTAGACATAAACATAATTTTTTAAGTGTTCATTTAACATAACTTGTCTTAGTTGTTTATAGAATGTAGAAAAGAATTTTAGTAGCAAAGAAATGAATCTACACTCTTTTACCACGTAGCAACTTTCAATTACTTGAATGACTTTACATGATCATTCAAGTAATTGAGACATGTAAGGTGTACATAGATTTAGAATGTAGAAAAGAATTTTAGTAGCAAAGAAATGACTTTATATTTACCCTTCTAAAGTCATTCAAGTAATTGAGACATGTAAGGTGTACACAGATTTAGGGTTATTAGAAGGGTAAATATAGTAATAATTTAAGTAGTTGAGATATATAAAATATACCCAGATTTAGCCATTTAGGGTTATAAGAAAGGTAAACATAATATGGTAGGCATTTAAGTAGTTGAGATATATAAAGTTTACTTGGATTCAGGGTTATAGGAAGGGGAAATATAATATTATTTTCTACAATAAGTTATTTCAGCTCTGTTTGAAAGGATAATAACTAAAGGAATTCTTTCATATACAACTTGATGTATAGTCGATAAGTTTAAAATGTAATTAATTTATGTGGAGTTCATTTAGAAGTTGTTAAATTGACTGATAATAAAAAATATGACTAGTATCTATTTAATGACTCCTAAAACTAGTCGTTGCCACTACTACTGATATGTTTTTGCAGCCTCCTCCTCCATCATATGATACAGATACATACAATGTGTTTAGAGTCTATAGCAAGTGAAGAGGCTCACTGCAATCGCACGAGAAAAGTAAGTGATGTGATTTGACAGTAACATCAATTGATTACCACTTTTTTCTTATTCTTTAACTATAACATATACTACTAACATTCTAATGCACCCTTTATGATTTTGTTTTCAACAGATGCGAAGAAGGGAATTAAATGTTCCATCCTTTGAAAACTTTCGCTTTCCCGTCTCTTCATTTTGATGTCGTAAAGTACTACATTATATTTAGCATTAAGGCATTTCTCATTAATGTTGAAAAAAGTGCAGCATACATAGATTGATCCTAGCCGCTGAGCAATGATTCTTCTAGTTGTCCATTTAGGTGAAGGGAACAAAAGAATGTGAAAACGACTAGTTCATCTTTTATAATAACAAATTTTTAAATGACCGATATTCACAATTTTATATATTTATACATCATGTAATCCAAAATGCTTCTTTACATTTATACATGGGCACGAACTTTCATGGAAGTTGGCATCACGATACTACCCTTCCCTACTGCTGCTCCAGTTCCATTTTGAGTTATAAGGTATACATAATACATGGATAAATCCTTGCTTAAGTTGCAAGCTTGACTTTACAAACTTTAGTAGCAATCAAAGAGTCATCAATATCAGCTGTCTTGATTACTAATGTCATGCAGGATGTTATTTGAACATTTTTTTCTACCCTCGTCGTTCCATAGAAGATTTCTAGAGAGTTTATGAATGTTGAAATATCTTTTAGGCATGTGTCTGACCTTTGATAATTGAAGTAATGCATATTAGATGACAGACATAGCTTGAGTCAACCAAAGGCTGTATTTGATGCTTTAATCATGGTTATTGAAACTTTCATGAAGACTAATGTCATGACAGACAATGTTATCATATTATGTACACTACTATCTAAATGTACTAGCAGAAATTTGCAGGTGCCATGTATGCAGCCAAATTCTACCAACGTTTAACGACTTGATCAATGAATTTAAGAAGCTTTCTTTTGTGTACGCTGATATTGATGAATGCCCTGAAACTACAGAAAACAATCGGTACACTCCTACATTCCTTTTCTAAATCCAGGTATCTTAATATATAACCAAGAATCTCTTGGAGATGCTCCAATTATCAAATTAACGAGTAAATACAGAGTAATTAAATATGGAATAAATTCTAATACCTGTATATTGCAATCGAATAGGGGCTCTAAATCTGGAAGTATTTTGGAACCACCTGGAGTGTTTCTATACCTTCAGAGCTGATAGCCAAGCATCTTAAGTTTTTCTACATACAATGGTTCACACATAAAACAACAACCAACATATAAACATGCTTATAAACAACATGACATCATATATACATGAAAATGTACACATATAAATTAATACACATACAAGCAGGACATATGCACAGCAGGACGTCGGGACTGGAACCAGCAAATAAAAAGATAAAATATATGTTCAACTAGATTTTAGCATGGTGCTTAACTACTTTAGATTTTTGCAACATAGGCACAACAGGACATCATATATACGTGAAAATGTACACACATATAAATTAATACACATACAAGCAAAATGCAAACTTAACACTACTTTAATATAAACAAAGAACATACCTGCACAACACAACACCCTTGCTCACTCATGCATGAAAATAAATAAATAAACTCACATGCATTTATATACATACATACATACATATATCACGCACACTACGTGCATACATATATACATATGTATAATGTAGATTATAGGTAGGCATTAGAAATAATTATATACAGTTGGATGGTTAAACTGTCAGCAACTTTATATACAATTGGACTTATCAAACTTGAACTAACTTTATATAGTTGGATGGTTAAATAATTATATTAAGATATGAAAAATACAAAACAATGTCAATTTGGAATTAGAAATCTAGAGATCAACAGAGCAAGTTAAGAGAAAATAAATCACAAATATATGGAACTGTCAATGCTAAGAAGGTGCATAGCATGTTCAAAGGCAAAGCAAAGATCAATTCGTTCCTAAAGTGAATCTATGGCAGAACTGGAACCAGCAAATGCATATTGATTTGAAGATAGATTTTTGATAGCAACAGATCTTAACAAAAAGCTTACAAAATCAGGAAACAATATGATAGATGCAACTGATGACAATATATATTTTTGACAGTAACAAATCTCAAAACTACTCAAGTATGCCTTCACAATCTTCTCTAACAAAAGAAACATCCTCAACATAATCATCAACATCCATATTGATTTCTTGGCAATCTTCCTCAACATGGATTACTTCCTCAAAGGAATCGTGGATCTCTAGATCGTCAAAAACTCTCGAAGTTGCTTTCATTACCACATACCAATTAGAAGAATCATTCTCCCTTGAATAAAAAATTTGTTTTGCTTGAGATGCAATTATATATGGATCTTTTGAAAATGAAGCTTGACTTTGATATAAATTGACAAGCATAATCCATCCTTAACCTTCACACCATTTCTTATGTTTGCCTAATGACACTTAAAGATCGGAAGATAAAAAACGTTATAGTCTAACAAAATTATATCGGTAAGTATCACATAATAAGTGACAACATCAACCACTTGAGAAACATCTTTTGCGCTTGCTCTACACATGATTGTTGCATCATAAGTCACTCCACAATTTTGGGTTTCTCTCCCAACATCTTTTGTGTGAAAACGTTGTCCATTAATGATGTATCCTGTGTAGGACAAAGCATCGTTCTTCGGACCACAAGCAATCCATTTTAACATATCGTCATGATCTTTGGAGCTAATAGACACCTATAAAAAATAATTTCATTTAATAAAGAGATTCGTGATACGATTCTAAATTAATTAGTAACATTTAAGAATTCAATTGACCTTCTTTTTAATCCAATTGGAGAACGTAGCTATATGATTTTTCCAAAGTAATGTTGCATTTCCATGCGCTTGTCTGAATTTTGTAACTCCACCAAATGCAAACTAGCGTATAACAAGAGATGTTATGTTATATTTAAAATTACAAACAATCAAACAATGAAAAAGAGAGAATATGCACTTACCCTAAAAATGGTTCTATCACGGTCATATTCCTTAGCACAGCAAAATGAGCAGATTCTTTCTCATTAGAAGACAATGTGATTGTCTTACATGCTGATATTGGACGTCCTTCAAGTATTACATTATTTTGGTAAACTTCATTTCTAACTTCTTTCTCCTGTGATTTTGTTAAAAATTCACCAAAGAATCTCATGCATTCTTCTGCAAGATAAGATTCTGCAATACACCCCTCAGGACGAGCATGATTTCTTACGTAATCCTTTAGTGTCTTTATGTACCTTTCAAAGGGGTACATCCAACGAAAATGGACTGGCCCACACAATCGTGCTTCTCTTGCAAGATGAATTGTCAAGTGTACCATTATATCAAAAAAGAAGGTGGAAAGTGTTTTTCAAGCTCGCACAAAGTTACAATAATCTCATCGTCAAGTTGATGTAGTTTCTCTCTATCGATAATACGCTGACATAATTTATTAAAAGATGAACATATACGTGTTATTGTTTTCCTTGGCTTCTTTGGAAGCAATCCTCTTATTAAAACGAGTAATAATTTTTGCATTAAAACATGATAATCATGAGACTTCAAACTACTAATTTTGCCGTCCTCCAATGATACGCAACCTTTAAAATTTAAACAATAACCATCAAGTCCTCTAAAATCATACAATCTTTTGCAAAATATTTTTTTTTCTCCTTTTGATAATGTATATGGATATGGCGGAAGATATGTCTTATTCCCACGAGGTTGTGTATGAAGACCATGTCGAATTTCCCAATCCTCCAAATCCTTTCTAGAGTTAACTCCATCTTTTGATTTCTTGTCATGCAACATTGTGCCCAGTAGACTTTCGCCAACATTTTTCTCGACATGCATTACATCTATATTATGACGTAATGGATGTTCCCATAAAAATCAATAATGGAAATTTTAGTTGTATAATTCCATAATGTTAGTCTAATAGAATAAAATAGAACGTATGCACTAGCCTTCCAATATGGCAATTGAAAAAAGATGGACTTTTTTTTTCCACCTTAATAGCTTCATTCTCACATGATCTTTGTCCTCATCATCTTCATTTTTCTTGCTATGCTCGATTCTTTTTTTATTCCCTATTTTATTTTGCTCATTCCTTTTTTTACCTTTTCTGTTATTCTTTTTTTTGGTTCTCCTTTACATTTCCAAAATTATTCCGAAAATCTTCTAAAATGATAGAAAACTTTCTTCCAGTTAGAATCGTAGGTCTACACCCTTCCGCTACGGTGTTATCAAACAAGGCCTTCTGTTTTCTTAAAGGGTTTGAAGGAGATAGAAATCTTCTATGGCCCATATAGACGGTCTTTCTACTGTGATTTAGCCGTCGATGATGAGTGTTGACACTGCATAATGGACAAGTTTTTTTACCTTTTACACAACATCCAGCAAGACTACATATGCCGGAAAGTCATTTATTGTCCAAAGCAATTGCTTTCATATTAAAGATTGATTGACTATATGCATCATAAACCTCAACTCCGGTATTCCATAAATGATATAAATTTTCTACCAATGGCGCTAAATATACATCAATGTCATTTCCTAGTTGCTTCGGACCAGGAATCAACAATGTTAACATAATATTATCTTTCTTCATGCACAACATATGTGACGACCGCCCACGACCCCTGCACTGAACATGGAAATAGTGCGCTGTAAAGTGTGTCAGGCAGCCATGGACGATTGCCAAGGTTAAATTAAAACAGCAGAATCTATCGTATTACTCACAACGCATGGATAAAATACAATAGAGAATATATATAGTGAAGCATCTCAAAATAGAATCTCATCGATTAAGCTTCATAATAGTTGAATACAAACATCTGAATAGTCAATACATCAAGCCTCACTACATATCACTCATAGAATTATACAAAGCAGTGGAACATCCAGTACATATAGTAAGAAAATAATATGCAAGCCTCCAACTCGTCTTCGTCATCAGCATCGTCGGAAACTAAGAACAGCACCTGTCACCTGCTACCTAGTCTGCCCATCCCAAAGCGGATGAACAGCCCAAGGCAATAAGAGTTAAACATAAAGCCTTGAGTCAGACAACAGTCTTAGTGAGCGGTAAATTAACTAACAACATACCAAAAGAGCATAAAGGAAAAAGGAATAGGAATCCAACTCTCCCACTCCACCTCTTTCTACAGTGATAGCCCCCAGACACACTAAGCAGAAGTAAACATAGCAAAGCAGACATTTAAAGTAAAGCAATTATCACTCGAGTCAAGGTCAACATTTTCCATGTACAAACCCCCAAGGCCTAAACCAAGATCAGATAAGCACCCAGAAAACATTGCTCTTGAGACCGAATGACGATACAACCAAACATCCATGACTCTGGCTATCACTGTTATCTTTGCTTCGATACCACCGTTAATTGAATGACCGCTACATTCTTTCAGCCGTCCGTCAAGGGTTAATCGCAACCCCGGTTCTAGACAGAACTCCGCACGTCGTCGCAGTCCGTGCCTAGGACTATCGAATCTGCCCAGAGTACTCGACTACAATCATAGTCTTTAGGGACTATCGAATCTGCCCAGCGTACTCTTGCTTTGAGCCTGCTAGAACCTTCAACAACGATGAAATCTCAGCCTTCTAGTCATCCTCCTCGACGACTATTCTCATACTAGCTCAAGCGCCTCTCGAGCAAAAACCATTATCCTCAAACCCGAACCATTTCACCGAGTTATCAACCTGCTTGGAATGATCCCGTCTGGATTAAACCAAGGCTATCTCATACCATGCCTCGCTTCATCTCATCATAGCACAGCCTCATCTCAACATCAACATCATCAAATCTATCCATATGAGCTTCATCATCCGCCACATATGTCACGAGCAGCTTTTCCAATTCAAGAGCCTTTCCCTTAGCTTTTGAATCATCTTCGACCATCTTGTCTAAATTCAAATCATCAATCATCTAATTTACAACAATCAATCAAGTCAAACATTAATCCAAGTAATCAAGCATTCAAACATGATCAAATAAACAATTATAACAATAATGACAATCTTGTAAATAAAGAGTCTAAATCTAACAAGCATGAATCATGAGCAATATCTCTACAACTTGATGAATGAACTTGCATAGATTAACATGTAGTAAAACGGATGTCAAATCATCATGAACAAATGATCTATTCTTAAGTTTACGGAAATGCATGGAAATCACTATTTTAACACCAAATCAAGCCATCAATCCGATATACTCCTTTGGATCCGTGTGAGAGATAACCACCACTCACCGAATCTCCTAAACACCTCAAAAGCAACACACTTCAGATCTGGACAGCGAAGAATCTAACTCGATTTACCAAAATTCCGCTTCAAACGATGAAATCTCTCTTCGAAGAATGTAGATTTTCAACTTTAGCTCTTGGATCTTCGATCTTGGATGGAAGGAAGTACTAAATCAAAGTGGAGAAAAGAAGTGAAGAAGTATAGAACTCGAGCTCTCAAAATAGAAGCACTTCGTCGCTTCAAAATCCAGATCCCAAAAATTGAAGTAGAACCGAGTATTTATAGGCTGAAATCCCCTAAGTCGTCTGCCTCCTTAAGTCGTCTACGACTCATAGAAACCTCACGACTTACGACTTAAGAAATACCACGACTTACGACTTAACCATCTCCTTCGACCTACGACTTAGCAACTCAACACATCCTACAACTTAACAGATCCACCAATCTACGACTTAACGACTCAACACAATAAGTCCTCACGCGACTTAACAGCTCACGACCTAACACTTAGCGACCTAACCCCTTAAGTCTTCACGCGACCTAACCTGACATAGCCGCGTTCCTACCTAAGTCGTTTTAAACGACTTAACAACTTACGACTCAACGAAAATATGGCCTAACGACTTAACTTAACTCGTCCACGACTTATAAAACCTCACGACTTAACTGTACAACATCCTAAGTCACTAACTACTAGGTCGTTCACTTCTAATACTAACTTCCTTAGGTCGCTGTCTTTCCTTAAGTCGCCCCAATACTTAAGTCGTTAACTCTTAAGTCGTTCACTCGACCTAAGCTACCACATGACCTAACTTCTACACGACTTATCCCAAAATCCTTAAGTCGCCAACTTCCTTAGGTCGCCAATTTCCTTAAGTCGCTCCTCCGACCTAACTACTATACGACCTAAGCTCCGAACGACTTAAGCTCTGAACTTCTAATAACGCTAGACGACTTATCAACACTATGACCTAATGACAATAGTTTTACAATCTTTCGATCCGTAAAAATACGGGTCGTTACATTCTCTCCCTCTTAGGAATTTCACCCCCGAAATTCCAAACAAACAAGAGCAATCAAAACTATTCTACATGCCTACCATCCATAGCAATCAACAAACCATGCATCTAATTCTATCCTAGCATGCAGAATCCTAAAATTAGAACAAGTTACAATGTCGTGAGATGACACGACACCTTATGGCCATACCTCGAAGAGTTCAGGATGAGCTGCCTTCATCCTCTCTTCCACCTCCCATGTACAGTCGTTATCATCATCACTCCATTGTATCTTGAGCAACCTAACTACCTTCCTCCTAAGCTGTTTCGTGTCAGTTTCCACAACACAAAGCGGCTTACGAGGTCTCTTATCGACTAGATCAATCTCAAAATCTTCACAGCTATCTGCAGAAACTACTGTATTCGAGTCGTGCACATACTTCCATAGATACGATACATGAAAAACATTGTGCACACTTGACATCTTTTCCGGTAACTCCAATTTGTAGGCGAGCTTTCCAATTCGCTCGATGATCGGGAATGGTCCAACAAATCTCGGAGTCAATTTTCCTTTCTTTCCAAATCGAATAACATTCTTCAGTGGAGAAATCTTCACAAAAACCATATCACCTACGTCGAATTCCAAATCCTTACGACGCTTATCGGCATAACTTTTCTGTCGGTCTTGGGCTGCCTTCATTCGTTGTCGAATGATCTCTATGCAATCCGAAGTCTGTCGAATCATTTCTGGCCCAAGTATCTGCTTTTCTCCTGTTTCTAACCAACTTGTCGGAGAGTTACACGGTCTTCCATACAATGCCTCATACGGTGCCATACCAATGCTTGACTGGTAACTGTTATTATATGAAAATTCCACCAAATGAAGATGATCTTCCCATGATCCTCCGAAATCTAAAACACAAGCTCTAAGGAGATCTTCCAAAACTCGATTGACTCTCTCGGTCTGACCATCTGTTTGGGGGTGATAAGCTGTACTCAAACACAACTCGGTTCCCAAAACTTCCTGGAAGCTTTTCCAAAATCCACTAGTGAACAATGGGTCTCGATCGCTCACTATACTCTTCGGAATACCATGAAATCGAACTATCCATTTAACATACAGCTCAGCCAACTTTGATGCAGTCCTGGTTGATCGAACAGGAATGAATCTTGCACTCTTAGTCAAACGATCTACGATGACCCAAATCCCTTCGTTTCCCGTTCTTGTTCTAGGTAGCCCATCAATAAAATCCATCGATATTTGCTCCCACTTCCATGTAGGAATTTCTAATGGCTGAAGCAATCCACTGGGCTTCTTCTGCTCGGCTTTTACCAACTGGCAGTTCATGCACTTGGAAATAAAATTTCCAACATCCTTCTTCATACCTTCCCAGTAATAGGTTCTCTTCATATCCCGATACATCTTATTTCCACCTGGATGAATTGTCAGCTTCGAGTGATGACTTTCCTTCAGAACTTCATTTCTCAATTCATCTATATCGGGAACAACTAATCGTCCTTGCTTCCGAAGCCAACCCTCTCGATCGACCTCGAATCCTTTATCCTTTTCTGGGTCCAATCCAGATTCCAAATCACGGATAATCTTGACAAGCTTATCGTCTCGCTTTTGGCTCTCGCCAATCCTTTCCACAAGAGTCGTTCTTATAGATAAGTTTGCCAACATCTCAGGTTCCAATTCACATCTAGGCCTGAAGTCAAATCCAGCTAAATACTCAAGATTCTTCCATTCTGAAAACATGACTCCCAATCCTGCATGTCTTCAACTTAATGCATCTGCCACTGCGTTACCCTTTCCCGGAGTATAGGCTATACCAAAATCATATGATGCCAAAAACTCTAGCCATCGTTGCTACCGAAGATTCAAATCCTTTTGGGAGAAAAGATACTTCAATGACTTATGATCTGTAAACAACTCGAATCGAACTCCCAATAAGTAATTTCTCCATATCTTCAAAGCAAATACAATCGCCGCTAACTCCAAATCATGAGTCGGATAATTCCTTTCATGCGGCTTCAGTTGTCGACTTGCATACGCAACAACTTTATCCTTCTGTATCAGCACTGCTCCAAGTCCAGTACCACATGCGTCGGTGTAAACCACCATCTCATCATTTCCACTTGGAATAGTCAAAACAGGAGCACTTGTCAGTTGCTCTTTCAGGATTCCGAAAGCTTTCTCACACTTAGCATCCCATCTGAATACTTGATTCTTTTTCGTCAATCCTGTTAATGGTGCAGCCACCTTGGAAAAGTCTTTGATAAATCGATGATAGTATCCTGCTAATCCAAGAAAACTTCTCACATCAGATGCATTCTTAGGTCTAACCCAATCCTGGATTGCTGCCACTTTAGCGGGATCAACCGCTATTCCATTTCCAGAGATAATATGGCCTAAGAACCTCACTTCACTCTTCCAGAAGTGACACTTCGAAAACTTAGCCTTCAGCTGATGTTTCCGTAAGATTTCCAAAACAATACGCAAGTGCATCTTGTGCTCTTCTTCAGTTCTGGAATAAATCAAAATATCATCCACGAACACTAGTACGAACTTGTTCAACTGATCTCTGAACACTCTATTCATAAGATCCACAAAATATGCTGGCGCATTGGTTAATCCAAACGGCATTACCAGCCACTCAAAGAAATCGGATGGTGTCCTGAAAGCAGTCTTCGGCACACTATCCTTAGCCACTCTTAACTGGTGAAATCCCGTTGCCAAATCCATCTGAGAAAACACCTTAGCTTCATGAAGCTGATCAAACAAGTCATCTATTCTCGGCAATGGATACTTGTTCTTCTTAGTCACTTTATTCAGCTCACGATAATCCACACACAACCTCAACGATCCATCCGCTTTGGTAACAAACACAACTGGTGCACCCCATTCGGACACACTACGCCGAATGAATCCTTTCTGTAAAAGATCATCAACCTGCACCCTCAACTCTTGCTGTTCCCTAGGCGCCATCCGCCTAAGAGGCATCACAACAAGTCTGGCTCCTTCAACTAGATCGATACGAAACTCAATCTCTCTATGCGGCGGTAACCCTTTGACCTCATCAAAGACATCCTCAAATCCATTAGCGATTGGCACCGATGACAGTCCATCCCGTGGAACAACCAGCGAATACATGAAGCTCATGAAGACGCCTTCCTCATGCTTACATCGTATCACAACCTTTCGCCCTTCCACATTCTCGACTGTCACCTCCAATCTTTCACAATCAACCTTTGCCGCATACCTCCTAAGCCAGTCCATACCCAAAATAATTCCGAACCCCGCAAAGTTCAGAACAAAACAATCACAAACAAAAGAGCAATCATGACTCGATACAATCAGACCACGGCATAGCATACACAGACAAGACGAACCCCCAACTGGATTAGTCACAACCAATGGCCTATCAACAATATCCGGTTCTAAACCCAACCGGCTTACAAGTTCATTACAAACAAAAGAATGCGATGCCCCAGTATCAAATAACACTCTAACTGGAACACCACAAATGGAAAGAGTACTCTGAACCACCACACTCTTTCCTTTCTCTTCAGCAGTAGGAGATTTTGAAGATGATGGAACAGCCCCCAAAGCATAAGCTTGCACAATCTGCTTGTCCCTCCCACTACAAGAAAATCTAGTTTTAGTTGCACTTATTAGCAGCGTTTCAAAGATAAGTGCAACTATTATTATTTTATACTTTGTTATTTGTATATTTAATTTTGACTGACGTTGCCAAAATTTGCCGCCCTTCCCGCCATTAGCAATAAACTTTTACATTTTTTCATTTCCACGTTTCCTCCTCTACCTTTTCCCCTTCACTTTACAAAAATTCTATCTGCTCCTCTCCATTGATATTAAACCAAGCCCAACATTTCCTTCATCTTCATCATCGGGCTACTCCTTTCCATCAATCCACCCCTCTCCACATTGTAGATCGACCCTCCTTCAATCTACTACCGTCTATTTTAGATTTCTGCATGAACCCTAAATCGGTATGGACCTTTATATATGTATTTTGTGATTATATATAGATTTTATGTGGTTCGATAAAGTGGATTTCTGCACAAACCTAATTTTGCACAAACCCTAATTTTATATATGGATTTTATACTGTTCGATATGGTTTGTATATGTGGATATATGTTCAAAAGTTTCCATTAAAGGTTGAAAATAATATGACAGGGATTGGGAGTTCCAATTTCAAAGCTTATACAAGCAGCTGATTCTGTTTCTGTAATGCTATATTTATTACATCTTTTATGGCTACTTTTTTGTATTTTTCCTGGTATACAAGTGACTTATTGATAATAAAGATGCAGAAATGTTTGTCGGAGGGTTTGGGTGCACCAGTTAGATATGTTGCTGTTGGTTCAGGAAGCTTTATAGCCAAGGTGATATATATTTGAGTCTCAAAACTGAATAGGTGCACTAATTGCTTCAATTTATTTAGTTTTTACTCATTTTTTGTTTATTATTTATTTATTTAATAGGGAGATGAGTAAGAAAAACATTAGGAGGAGGGATGAGGAAAGTGGGAGTATTGATAGCAGCAGCTTATGTTGCCATGAAAGACAATGTTTGCAAACTTGCTGATGGTCACAAGAAAGCTAAAATACTTGAAGGTTTTCTTCTTGACTTTCTTTTTTAGTATGATAGTGAAAGAAACTCATCTTAGCTCTAGACCGGATGATTTTATATGGTTTGATAGGTGCATTGAGTTTTGAATATGAAAGCGTACTCTGTAGCCTAAGAGTTAATTTGAATTTTTTTCCCTAATAGTGGCATTTTCAACAATTCTTTGATCTTGATTGCTGCAAGTTACATCATCTAGACTTCTACTTCGTCCACTTTTAACATAAATTTCCTCTTTTTTGTTGCATCCTTCAGCTTCATCGGACCCTTATGATTTCTTAAAATAAACAGCGGTTTTTAGTTTTGTTAAGAATATAAATGCATAAAAAATGAAAGTAATACATCAGTTAAAAAGATCTTACAATGCATTATGAACAAAATTTTCTCTATGGTCCTTCTTTATTTGCTTATCTAGATATAATCTTACTTAAAGTTTTCTAGTGAACAGAAGCTGCATAAACATGCTACAAAGAATGAGAAGATGTCAGTTAAACTAAAAATAAATTTATGAAATAACTGAAACTACCATATGCGTACCTGATATCCATCTTTAATTCCAAAATGTTTTAATACTGCTATATCATCTACAAATTTGTAATCCAGGAAGCTTAAGTAAAAATGACACCAAACATGAGACATCTCGTATTAATTAAACAAAATAAAATGAGGGTTAAGCTTATTTTTATTAGTTGTAATCATTTTACTTACCAAATGGGGAAATGAAATTTTACTATGAAATCAATCCACAGTCTTCATTTGTATAATCTTGAAACACAGCCTCTATGGTAGTCTTCAGATCAAATACGATCCCACTTGCCATAATTTCCACTTCTGTGAATAGTTACACAATAGCATTGTGTGATATATAAAGTTAGAATATAGATAGATTTGTATATGTGCATGTACACATGATATTGGTTATCTGAAGCTTATCTACAGTAAGGTTTATGTATTACTTGACAAGCATGAACATAGGAGATATACAAACTATAAACAGAGCACTGTAATAATGGAAGATTATGAATGATAATGAAATTACACATTCTCCATGTTGAAGTATTTTTTTTTATCTTAACATATGACAAATATTCATACAATGGCAATGAAAGTTTTGTGTGCTTTGGAGGCAGATATCACCAATAATTGAATGTTTATTTATCAAAGCCATTTAATACCTTGATAAAATATTTTTATGAAAATTTCTCTTTGTTGAGGGTATACAAAGTGAAATTGTTTTGAAAATAACAAAGTTTTCTGCTTGGATCTGTAAATGGTTATATTATATACGTATGAATCTTGTTCAAAGTTTATCTTCAAGAAGATAGTTCGAAGATCTTACTTGACATAATTGATGCTAGAGAAGGAAATAAGTAGAACTTAAGGCTGATGTTGTGGCTGCACGGTTGGCAAACTATGAAAAATAACACACCCTATTTTACTTTGAATTCGAGAAATAGACATATCAGAATATGACTCAACCCATTTATCAGAATTCAGAAATTTGAAAATCTGAAATATAAAAATTTACATATTTTAAATCAAGTGACTAAACGTTGAATTTCAATAATTGAATATGGTATGCCGAAAGCATGCCTTCCACGTTCACATATGTGCATTTTCTACGATTTCAAATGCATAAGTCATTGAGTGAAACTCTTATGTGCTTTAGGACCACCATAACTAGTAAATCCTAGAAAAAACATATCAAATTAATTATAAGGAATTGTGAATGTGTGATGCAGATTAAAACACAGAGAAAGGAAAAAGACACAGATATAATAAAGTGATGAAAAAGAATTCATGGTACCATTGTTTCAATAATCTTCAAACAGTTGTACGCATGCAAATTTAGATTAAACTTACCAGAAAAATAATAATAAATAGTACCGTAGTTTCAAAAGATATAATATAGTCGTCCCTGCAGTAGTTTTCTTTATTATAATCTTACATGAGATAGATAATTCATTTTGGAATAGCATATGAAGGTGGTTGAGCAACTTTTGAAAGTTTCCCTACTTCAGAAAATACATGAC
This sequence comes from Allium fistulosum, assembly GCA_030737815.1. Lineage (NCBI taxonomy): Eukaryota > Viridiplantae > Streptophyta > Magnoliopsida > Asparagales > Amaryllidaceae > Allium > Allium fistulosum. The sequence continues at coordinate 1,296,341,387 of CM060902.1, forward strand.
TGTAATAATGCATACGGAAAAAAAGAGAGAGTAAAAGCGCTTGAATAACCAGCATACAACCATTAATGTGCAATGCATCAGAAGGGTGAAAATAAAAATATGGATGAAATAAAAATATTTTGTGTTTTCAATTTTGCAATTGTAGAGAGCCGGTAGAGTCGTTGACAATTGATGAAATTGATGATCGCTGTCAGCGTCCTGAGGACATCCCGACCACTAAATTTGCTTCGAAGGCACTGCCAGGTATGTATTTATTTGGATTGAAAATTAGATGTCCTGTAGCGGTTAGAGCTATTAGTACTAATGTTGTCACCAATATTACTTTTGAGCAGTCAATTGTTATAATCAAAATTTTCAGCTGATACGCTAGCTATTAAGCAGTCAATTGTTGTGTGATTTACAATTGCTGCATTTTCTCGCTTGAAAGGTATTCAAATGGTGCACAGCAAGTCTAGTGGGATACATAAACCTTTGCTGTTGGCTATCTTGTCTTGTTATATTTCTTGTCCTTAGGTTATCGAGCAAGTCTTGGACAAGGAAGAAGATAAAGGTTTCATGACTTGGGCATGTGGTTTGGCTGAATTTTCAGTTTGCGATTCTGAACCTTGTCTTTCGTTTCTTGTCCTTGTGGTTTGGCTGAATTTTCTTGTCCTTGTGGTTTGGTTGTAGAGGGCAGTGCTGGCTACAGTTTCCATTCTTGTTGCACCTGAAATAGTCGAGTGTAGACTGAGTTATGTGAGGAGAAGGAGCCACATGTGTACTATGAGCATGAAAAGGAGAATAAGGGTGGCAGATGCATGAGTTGACGCCGTTGTTGTGTTTTGTTTGTGTGTATATGCTAGTGGGCGTGTACGACATGGGAGGGTTGCATGCATTTGTTGCATGAAGTAGTGGAATGAAGGGCCGTGTATATTATGTGCAGTAAGGAAAAGAAGAAAGGATGAAGTGCAGGCGCGTGAGCAAGTGGTAAGGGCAGTGGCAGTAGGTAGAAGGTGTGTGCGTGTCACGCGAAGTGAGAAGAAAAAAAAGGGGAAAGAAAATAACACGCATGAGGAAAAAAAAAATTTAACATGTGCAGGGGTGAAACGTGAAAGGGAGGAGTGGAAATATGTGCAGGTGGGATGGAAATATACATGAAGGAGAACGCATGCATGGGACAAGGAGGAAATAAGATGAGTGCTACTGTTGTTGGCAAATGATTTTGCACTTAAGTCTAAAACATTGTGGTCTTTTGCATGGTGGAGGCTTTTGGGTTTGAAGTATGGTAATTTGGGACGTGCGTTTTAAATGATGGGCTTGCAAATGTTGGGTTAGGTAAGATGATGAAGAGTCTGACTATGATGAGGTAAGCAAGTCTTTGTATTTTCATTGACATAAAAATCCCTTTAACAGTTTTGAATGCCTTACTCTCAGTCAATGTTGCATTCGTTATGATTTTTAAATTTTTTCTACATCTATAAAAAAGGATTAATTATCATAAATACTAGGATTCAGACTATGAGGACCTTGAAGAAACCGAAGAAGAGTTCTTAGAAAGATATGCCAAAGCTGCAGCTGAAGTGGAAGGTGATCTTGTTGAAGAAGGAGATTCAGAAAATGAAACACACACACACACATATATATTGTTGATTGTTAAACTCATTTGCAGGTAATTAGCTATTTCGAAGCGAAGACTGTCGACAACAAAGAACTATTGGTAATCAAGCAACAAACATGAATTTAATTGTTATATATGTTGTATTTTGTTAGTACCATTTGTGGAAACTTGTGTGTGAATACTTGTAGTATGTGACTTATTTTGTTGAAAAACTACTATCGAATTGATTATGGATATTATATTTGATTGTGAGATTAGCATGTTTTTGCAATTATTTGAATATGATGATCATATGATTGATTGTTTGTATAAACTAATATAAAAATTATACAGTTGCATTTTAAAAACGCTACTGAAAATTAAAAAAAGCATATAAACAAAAAATGCAACCAAAAATTGAAGACTTATGGTAGCGTTTTTTTAACCCTACGGAAAAAACCTATAGCTGCATTTAAAAATGACTTTTGGTAGCGTTTTTTAAATCCTACAGAAAATACCTATAGTTGCATTTAAAAGTGACTTTTGGTAGCGTTTACTACAACGCAACAAAAAGTTTTAGACTTTTAGTTGCATGTCGTATAGCAGCGTTCTCTAAAACGCTACCATAAGTTATGGTAGCGTTTTTTCAACGCTACCAAAAGTCTTTTCTGGTGTAGTGTCCGCGGTTCTGGACAATTCCTCTTGATATGCCCCGGCTTGTCACAGTTGTGACACTTCACCGGCACCTTTGGATTATTGCAATCTCTGGAGAAATGGCCCTTCTGCTGACAGTTGTAGCAGGTCACTTCGCCTTTCGGCTTCTTCTGGCCATCCTTACCCTTTTGCTGATGCGGCTTCCTCTTCTTATTTCCACCTTGCTGTGGTCTAGACTCTTCCTTGGCCATAGCAACAACAGATCCTTCTTTAGGAAACAGATTTTCGTGCCTGAGAGCTTTCTCCACAAGCTTCTCAAATGGATCGTCCAAATGATCCACCAACTGCCTCCCAAGATAACTGTCCAAGCCTGTCACAAACTTCTCGTTCTTCTGATATGAAGATTCAATATACGACCGGGCATACTTGGACAAAGCTTCAAACTCAGAAACATACTCAAGAACTGGACTTCCACCTTGCTTGAGCTCCACAAACTTCTTGAACAGAACAGATTTCTGAGCTGTAGAAATGAACTTAGCTTCAAATCTGGCTTGGAATTGCTCCCAAGTAATTTCTTCCTCTGGAGTATCAATGGTGATAGAGTTCCACCAATCAGAAGCTCTTCCTTGAAGCTGTCTTGATGCAAGCTTCCTTTTAGTTGCATCCTCGATTCCCAAATCACCAAAAATCCTTCTACAAGCATCTATCCATCTCTGAACTTCAATAGTTGACTCTATTCCCAAGAAAACCTTTCCTCCAAGAGCAGTATAATCTTTACACAGCTTAGCAAAATCCACCGGTTTTGGAGTTTGAACTTGAACTCCAACATCTACTGATGGCCCCGGAGCTGGCATCCTTCTCATGATCGAAGTCATCATAGCCTCGAACATAGCAGCATAATCAGACAGCTCCCTCAGTAGCACGGCCTTCCCTAGCAGCTGGTCTCCCTCTTCGACTCATCCTTAATATCGATAAAAAGGAATGATTAATACATCTTGAGAACAACTGCATAAGGGGTTCAAATCATTCTAAGCTACTATATTATATATAGTAATCATCCATCAAAATACAATTACGTCTCTCATACGTAGTTACGTCAGCGAGCGTTGGGTAAAATCGATTAACCAAAGCTCTGATACCAAATGTGACGACCGCCCACGACCCCTGCACTGAACATGGAAATAGTGCGCTGTAAAGTGTGCCAGGCAGCCATGGACGATTGCCAAGGTTAAATTAAAACAGCAGAATCTATCGTATTACTCACAGCGCATGGATAAAATACCATAGAGAATATATATAGTGAAGCATCTCAAAATAGAATCTCATCAATTAAGCTTCATAATAGTTGAATACAAACATCTGAATAGTCAATACATCAAGCCTCACTACATATCACTCAGAGAATTATACAAAGTAGCGGAACATCCAATACATATAGTAAGAAAATAATATGCAAGCCTCCAGCTCGTCTTCGTCATCAGCATCGTCGGAAACTAAGAACAGCACCTGTCACCTGCTACCTAGTCTGCCCATCCCAAAGCGGATGAACAGCCCAAGGCAATAAGAGTTAAACATAAAGCCTTGAGTCAGACAATAGTCTTAGTGAGCGGTAAATTAACTAACAACATACCAAAAGAGCATAAAGGAAAAAGGAATAGGAATCCAACCCTCCCACTCCACCTCTTTCTACAGTGATAGCCCCCAGACACACTAAGCAGAAGTAAACATAGCAAAGCAGACATTTAAAGTAAAACAATTATCACTCGAGTCAAGGTCAACATTTTCCAAGTACAAACCCCCAAGGCCTAAACCAAGATCAGATAAGCACCCAGAAAACATTGCTCTTGAGACCGAATGACGATACAACCAAACATCCATGACTCTGGCTATCACTGTTATCTTTGCTTCGATACCACCGTTAATTGAATGACCAGCACATTCTTTCAGCCGTTCGTCAAGGGTTAATGGCAACCCCGGTTCTAGACAGAACTCCGCACGTCGTCGCAGCCCGTGCCTAGGACTATCGAATCTGCCCAGAGTACTCGACTACAATCATAGTCTTTAGGGACTATCGAATCTGCCCAGCGTACTCTTGCTTTGAGCCTGCTAGAACCTTCAACAACGATGAAATCTCAGCCTTCTAGTCATCCTCCTCGACGACTATTCTCATACTAGCTCAAGCGCCTCTCGAGCAAAAACCATTATCCTCAAACCCGAACCATTTCACCGAGTTATCAACCTGCTTGGAATGATCCCGTCTGGATTAAACCAAGGCTATCTCATACCATGCCTCGCTTCATCTCATCATAGCACAGCCTCATCTCAACATCAACATCATCAAATCTATCCATATGAGCTTCATCATCCGCCACATATGTCACGAGCAGCTTTTCCAATTCAAGAGCCTTTCCCTTAGCTTTTGAATCATCTTCGACCATCTTGTCTAAATTCAAATCATCAATCATCTAATTTACAACAATCAATCAAGTCAAACATTAATCCAAGTAATCAAGCATTCAAACATGATCAAATAAACAATTATAACAATAATGGCAATCTTGTAAATAAAGAGTCTAAATTTAACAAGCATGAATCATGAGCAATATCTCTACAACTTGATGAATGAACTTGCATAGATTAACATGTAGTAAAATGGATGTCAAATCATCATGAACAAATGATCTATTCTTAAGTTTACGAAAATGCATGGAAATCACTATTTTAACACCAAATCAAGCCATCAATCCGATATACTCCTTTGGATCCGTGTGAGAGATAACCACCACTCACCGAATCTCCTAAACACCTCAAAAGCAACACACTTCAGATCTGGACAGCGAAGAATCTAACTCGATTTACCAAAATTCTGCTTCAAACGATGAAATCTCTCTTCGAAGAATGTAGATTTTCAACTTTAGCTCTTGGATCTTCGATCTTGGATGGAAGGAAGTACTAAATCAAAGTGGAGAAAAGAAGTGAAGAAGTATAGAACTCGAGCTCTCAAAATAGCAGCACTTCGTCGCTTCAAAATCCGGATCCCAAAAAGTGAAGTAGAACCGGGTATTTATAGGCTGAAATCCCCTAAGTCGTCCGCCTCCTTAAGTCGTTTACTACTCATAGAAACCTCACGACTTACGACTTAAGAAATACCACGACTTACGACTTAACCATCTCCTTCGACCTACGACTTAGCAACTCAACACATCCTACGACTTAACAGATCCACCAATCTACGACTTAACGACTCAACACAATAAGTCCTCACACGACTTAACATTTCACGACCTAACACTTAGCGACCTAACCCCTTAAGCCTTCACGCGACCTAACCTGACATAGCCGCGTTCCTACCTAAGTCGTTTTAAACGACTTAACAACTTACGACTCAACGAAAATGTGGCCTAACGACTTAACTTAACTCGTCCACGACTTATAAAACCTCACGACTTAACTGTACAACATCCTAAGTCACTAACTACTAGGTCGTTCACTTCTAATACTAACTTCCTTAGGTCGCTGTCTTTCCTTAAGTCGCCCCAATACTTAAGTCGTTAACTCTTAAGTCGTTCACTCGACCTAAGCTACCACACGACCTAACTTCTACACGACTTATCCCAAAATCCTTAAGTCGCCAACTTCCTTAGGTCGCCAATTTCCTTAAGTCGCTCCTCCGACCTAACTACTATACGACCTAAGCTCCGAACGACTTAAACTCTGAACTTCTAATAACGCTAGACGACTTATCAACACTACGACCTAATGACAACTGTTTTACAATCTTTCGATCCGTAAAAATACGGGTCGTTACAACATAGGCGAAATATTATATGTCACGGGCATTACAGGCCAACAACTATATTTGGAACTTAACATGGAAAACGGATTGAAACCATTTGTTGCAAGGCCAAGCCTAAGATTGCGGGGATCTGCTGAAAATGGTTTCCATTTCTCATACACCAGATTCCATGTTATAGAATCTACTAGATGTCGCATTTTTCCAATGGTGCTTTAATTATTGAAATGCCACCGTAAATCTTCCGTCATCCTTTTGGATCTAAACATTCTTCTAAACCTCGGAATTATTGGAAAATAACGCAACACTTTAACTAGAATGCCATGCATAATCTCCTTTGTCCGTTGATTTACCTTCCACCTTGAAAATCCACATTTTGGACAATTATTCAAATCTTTATATTCATTCCTAAAAAGACAACAATCATTCTCACATGCATGAATCTTCTCGAAACCCATGTCAAATATTTTAAGAAATTTCTTTAATTCATATAACGACTTGGGAAGTATGTTATTCTATGGCAACAACAATTGCTGCACATTTAGAAGCTTATCGAAACCATTATCAGACAATACAGTCTCACATTTAAGGTTATACAAGGCAAAGATAGCAAATAACTTTGTTTGATCCTTGCAACCAGGATACAATAGGGTCTCTGCATTTTCCAAATTTTTGTGTAATTCATCCTCTCGTCTTTGTACATCATCTTCACATTTATCATCATCAAAGAAAGTATGATTAATAAAATCTTCATCTTCATAGATAATGGCTTTAAGCAAATCATACGCATCACCCGACTTTGTATTCTTACTTTTATTTATTCGCTCGCCGTGATTGTACCACTCATTGTCCATGTACTTAGGATCCAGTCCTCTTTTAATCAAATGCTCGACAATAACTTGTCCATGAAGATGGGTAAGATTTCTACAATCTAAACAAGGGCATAAATTTTTTTCCACATTTCCCAGCTTTAGCTTTGCATCGTTTACAAAATTCCAAACTGCTTGCTCGTACTCTTTAGTAGTTCTACGATAAAAAACAAAAAACAAATAATAACCTTAGATATTAAAATATGTTTTAAATTCAATATTATACTTAAGTACCATATAATTACCTGTTTAGACGTACCGAGTCTTTATCCATTATTTCTTGTCTTTTCAAATGGAAAAAGGTATCAGATTTACGAACGGTAAACACTCTTGACACTGATTCTAAATCAAATTTGATGAAAGCAAGTCACCAAATCAAATATAATATATACTAAAATAGGATATTTGCACAGGAAAAAAATGAAAAAAAAACCAAAACAAAGAAACATACAACAAAAATGTTTATCATCCCAAGTTGTTACTTCATAATTTGTCTTTTAATACTGAATTATTAAGTTAAAGCTTTTGGTAAGGTTACGAATTGGGTGTGTTTCCAATTAACCACAATAATACTTCAAATATGCTTCTTCATGATTAAACTTGAGCTTGAATTGGTGTATATCATCATCGTAATTTTGTTTGAACTCAAAATAGAATTAGCTGCTTTTTGGATCTTTCCATCTCTACCTAGGAAATGCAAACACCAACAAGATTTCTAATAAGGTATCTCCATGTCAAATTTTAATGGAGTCCAGGCTGAATGAGCAGGCTTGGTAATAAAAAGAAACACGTGTGCAAAATATGGTTAGAATAGATTGAACTAAGATTAGTTAAATATACACTGTAGTTTTGAATATCTGTTCAAACATTATAGTTAAACCTTGAAAACCTTTAGAATATGCAAAATTCAATCTACTAAAAGACATGTTCATACCAAATAATTATACGAAAACAGTGCCTGTTGTAAAACATAGCAAGTAATAGTAATAACATTAAATAAAGTCTGATTGAGTAACTCTATTTCTCCACCAATTAAGATCATGCCAATTAACTGGTATTCAGGGCTGAATTATCACCATTGGTCCAATGCCCCTAGGTGAATACAAAGAAGCCAAATGTTTATCAATGACCAAATTTGTTTACGCAAGTTGTGGATTTGTGCCTTTCGTTTTTATTTTTTATTTTTATTGTTCCCAGATGTTATCACCTTATTGAATTCTTGTTCAAGTAATATTAGTTCCATAATGGTATTAAACATTTCAATTGATAAAACTAATAAACCTGTGATAAATTTTATAGGAAAAAACAAAACAAACAATTCTCAATGCTTGTTTATAAAGCACTAGAATTATGAACTTTCACAATGACATTGTATATGGTTTATTTACCCAAGCACCTTCCAATATAGTAATGAAAATTTTAATTCAATTTCAAAAAATACGTAATCTAATAAAACACATTTGAGAAATTCAAAGGAAGGAAGGTATCACCAAGCAGCAAAATAAGGATGTACTTTCTACTGAAGAATTTCAAACATTGCCACCAAGCAGCAAAATCATCGGTAGAATTAAGAATTTAGTACTCATCTAGCTCATGCTGGTTTCATTTGTTAAGAGAATTACTTTAGCTTCAATCTAAAAGTATCCATGTTCATGCACAGAACACATAATATTTGTTTCATTTAAAAAAATTATGAGCTTATATTTGACAGTTTTCACTGTGTAAAACTTTCTAGTAAAGGAAATCAAAACCAAATAATTAACTCCATTTTGCAAAATTTTCAAGGGTGGCCAGTAAGATTGTCTCTTGGTCCGATGTTAAACTCTGCTAGCCATTCACCACCAACACCATCCCATTGTCGTGCATGTATTGACTCTATGCTTTAAACTGGGATTATACCTTTGAACACAACACATCTAGTAACCATTTCATTGAACTTACCATAGCACATCAAAATTTACAACAAAACTCATGAGTCATACATAAGTTTAGAGGACTTGATTCACTATTGGTAAAAGAAGTTTAATCGTATTTGGCATCCTATGTTTTTAGATAGTAATATCAACGACTACTTTTGACATACAATGGGAGGAGGAAGAGAGAGGAGCACCCACAATATTTTTATCCTAAATTGGTCAAGGCTAACATATCGGTACACAAAAATACTTTTGTTTATAAGGCATGTATTTTCGCGTATACAATTTTTTTATGTATATAGACAATCTAATAGGTATAGTTTCTTAAATATCTAAAATTTATCAATTTAGAATTCTATTATTTGTTTTCTTCTCTATATTTTTTACCTTAGTAATTTGAAAAATCAATAATTCTTAAAAACAATTGTAACTAAAATATCTAATTAATGTAGTTTTTCGCTCCAACAACACATTGACGCTCAGAAGTTGGTTTTGTGACTAGAAGTCAAGTACTAAAGTACATTATATAGGATATGTTAGATGCTTAATGGAAAAAGAAGCCCAACTTCAACTTAATTTGTATCATCAATTGGATAACGTAATGCTTCAGGCCGATTGTTTATTTTTGTTTATCCAATGAAATATATTTTATGATGCGACTATTGTATGCAAACAGTGATATCTTTAGTTTGGATGGCCCACCAATTATTATTGCAAGTAACTAATAATAGATACTTTTTAAGATAGAAGAAGATTCCAATTTTGATTTTTATATTAATTAGATTAGATGCCTAAAGCATTATCCAAATTTGTTAATTACGTTCACATGATTAATAATGAAACAAATTTGTGAGGACTATTATAAGTTTGTGTAAATCAGATTTTGAACTGCTGTAACTAGAACTAAAACAATATATATAATTTATTTAGTACAATATACAATAACAATGGATATATATATATATATATATATATATATTGATATAAAGCTTATTTAATAATGATCAATAATAGTTATAAAAAAAAGTTACAGGTCTTCACTTATATATAACACACACACTGTCATTCCTATTCCTTGCTATAACCCAAGTTCACAAACACCAAACACTCACATATACGCGCGCACTACACACATTCATCTCGACTGCCGCTGACCTGGTACACACACAATATCACAGATACATACTTTCAAACACCTGACATGCAGGGAAAAACAAGGCACATCAGCTCTGGTAATACACACACAATTTATTATGGATTAGCTAAAGAGCAAATACAGTCTAACAAAATCTTCAAGTAATGATGTAAACAAGCAATTACAGGGTTCAGTGATGTAACTAGCATCAAGGACTGATAATATTCGAAGTAAAACAAAATGAAGAATAATGTACTAGTATTAATTTTTGATACACATGTACCAAATTCAATAAATCAGACACAAACAAAATGAAGAATAGTAATAACTCTCACCGAAGTTCGTTTGGGATTTCCGAAGATGCTTGTTCACACAACATATCAATTAGCACAGAATATATCGGAGACACTTTTAGGGATCTGGATCGGCTGTGTAGAGAGACGTTACGACATCGATTGACTTACGCGACTGGGATTTCTGTTTAGTTCTGGATCGGCTGGATGACGGCGAGTAATGTTTTTTGAAGGTGATAAAGTGAAAGGAAGAATATTTGCTAGAGAGGAAGTGACAAAGCAATACACGCTCTTTAGTTCCCGCACAATTTTTGTTTCCCACCCGCAAATATATTTACAAATAGCGCGTACTGAATTTACAAATAGCGTACCAAAGGCAAATAGCGTTGGAGATCCAAGTTTGCATAGCGGACCAAAAGTGATATGCGGAACGCTATAGATTGATGCTATCAAAAGTCCATTTTTTTGTAGTGAGAGCTTATTTAATAATTAAAATAATTATTAAATCATTTAAACTCAATTTAAATTCAAAAATCAATTATTTGAAAATAGCGACATTAGTAACGATGTCATACATTATTTAATTTTTCAAACTAAAATAAACTATTTTATTACATATTTTCACTCATATAGATAAATGAGTGTATGTATCCAGCTCCGTGCACGATATCGGATGGCCAAAGAGTTGTTTATCGATAAATGATTTTCGGTTATTTTATCGATATTTATTCTAAGGTATATTTTTTTTTAAATATTTGTTTAAAATGAGATTTCCAAAAAATTTAATTGTTCAAAACATCATTATTTATGTTTAAAAATCTTATATTTGAATATTTTGAAATTTTTCTGAAGTGGTTAATTTTCGGATCGTTACATACTTCCCCTCAAAAAAAGAATTACGTCTTCAAAATTAAGGATACGAAGAAGATAACTCGAAATGAATATATATTTGAAAAAATGAAATATATACAAGGTATGATAGGTGACTACACCACAGGCGGTGAGTACACTATCTCGATACATCATCAATCCTAAACTCAGGATATGTTTTCCTCGTTCTATCTTCTGTTTCCCAGGTGCAGTCTTTGGCATCACCACTCCATTAGACTTTAACCAGCCTGACCATTTTCCTTCTCAATTGCTTCTCATCGTGATCCATGATTCGAACTGGTCATCTAATAACTGCCAAATTTGGGTCAACTTCTAAATCCACTTGGGCAACCGTTTCTATAATTTGCTCTGGATCTTGCACATAATTCCTTAGATGAGATATGTGAAAGACATTATGCATGCCAGACAACACACAATAAGCTAATAGGCCAATTCGCTCTAGAATGGGAAAAGGTCCAATAAATCTAGGTGCTAATTTCCCCGCCCGACCAAATCTTACCACTCGTCTCATCGGAGAGACTTTCAAGAATACGAAATCTCCAATCGAGAATTCCAAATTTCTATACCTTTGATCAGCGTAACTCTTTTGCCTGCTCTGGGATTCTTTCATTTTCTTTTTGATCAAGTCTACCTTTTCTGAGGCTTCTCGAATCATGTCAGGATCTAGTACCAACCGATCTCCGGCCTTGATCCAACATGCTGGAGATCTACACGGACGACCATATAAAGCTTCGTACGATGTCATGCCAATGCTAGCCTGATAGTTGTTGTTATATGAGAACTCAACAAGATGAAGATAATTTTCCCATGAACCTCCAAAATATAAGATACAAGTTCTCAGAAGATCTTCTAATGCTCGATTTACCCTTTCAGTTTACCCGTCGGTCTAGGGATGATATGTGGTGCTTTACTCGGCCTTATTCCCAAAGCTGTTTGTATTGCCTCCCAGAACTTACTGGTAAAGATTGGGTCTCGAACACTGACTATAATACTTAGGACACCATGCAATCAAACTATTTCCCTTATGTGTATTTCTACCATACTTGTAGCATTTCTCGTTGGTTTTACTAGGATAAAGTGAGTGCTCTTGGTTAATCGATCTATGATAACCAAAATGCCTTCGTTTCCCTTTCTTGATTGAGGTAAGCTGTCAATGAAATCCATTGATATTTGGTCCCATTTCCAAGTCGGAATTTTAAGAGGTTGGAGTAGTCCTGCAACCTTTTGTTGATCACTCTTGACCTGTCGACAATTTGCACATCTAGTCATGTGGATAGAAACGTATCTCTTGATACCTCCCACCAGAAATTCATTTTCATGTCTCTATACATCTTTGTAACTTCGAGATGTATTGCAAATAAAAAATTGTGATATTCGGTTAAAACTTCCTGTCTAACCCCATCAACATTTGAAACATATATCCTTCCATTCAGTCTTAAGATTCCCTGCTTATCCACTTTGAATCCTATCCATCTTCCCGGTATTACATTCTCCTTCACTTCCCTGGCTATTCTTGCAATGATTGGATCCTTGATCTGACTCTCCTTTATACAACAAATCAATGCTGGATGCGTTACTAAATGAGCTATAATGGCATGCTTTCTACTCAGAGCATTTACCACAACATTGGCTTTTCCTGGTGTATATAGAATATCCAAATCATATGATGAGAGGAATTCCAACCAATCTTGTTGCCTCATATTCAAGTCATTCTGAGTGAAAAGATATTTCAAAGATTTGTGGTTTTTGAAGAGCTCAAACATTTCACATACTTAAAGAAGGAATATTATTTACTAGGGTTAATCAAAGTTTATTTAAAATAAACTATAAGGAATTCTTACCTAATAGATAATGTCTCCACATTTTTAATGTGAACACAATAGCTAATAGCTCCAGGTCGTGTGTTGCATAATTCTTTTCATGGATCTTCAATTGTCTGCTTCCATAAGCAATGACCTTTCCATGCTGCATCAGAACAGTACATACTCCTTCCCCACAAGCATCAGTATATACGGTTTCCGCCGCTTTCATCAGCAATTGCTAACACGGGAGCAGCAGTTAACCATTTCTTGAGTTCCAGAAATGCTTCCTCACATTTTTGTGTCCACTCAAACTTCACATCTTTCATAGTCAGCTTTGTTAAGTGAGAGGAAATTTTGGAGAAACCCTAAATGAATCTCTGGTAATATCTTGCCAATCCTAAGAAGCCGTGGATGTCCTTCGGGGTTTGTGGTTGCTTCCAATCTTGTATAGCTGAAATCTTTTCTGGATCTACCGAGATCCCTTCTCCTAACACAATATGCCCAAGGAATCTTTCTTCTTTCTCCTAAAAGTGAAATTTCGAGAATTTAGCTTTAGGTACATTTCTCCTCGATATTTCCAACACAATCTCCAAATGCCTTTCGTGTTCTTCCTCGGTTTTGGATTAGATAAGGATATCATCAATAAAAACCAGCATGAATTTATTTAGCACCTCCCTAAATACTCTATTCATAAGGTCTACAAAATAAGCGGGCACATTAGTCAACCCAAAAGGCATAACTAACCGTTTATAAAAGCAATCCGGACCCCTAAATGCAGTTAATGGAATGCCATCCTCAGCTATTCTTAGTTGATGGAATCCTGTGGCTAAAATCCATTTGCGAGAATACTCGGGCACCATGAAGTTGATCAAACAAGTCATCTATGCGGGGTAGCAGATACTTGTTTTTAATCGTTTGCTTATTTAGGTCTCGATAGTCTACACAAAGACTTAGGGAGCCATCAGACTTTGCAACGAAAACTACCGCTGCACCCCAACTTGAGCGACTAGGTCTAATTAGTCCTTTCTTTAAAAACTCATCAGTTTTGTTTGCCAACTCAATCTTTTCCTTTGGGACCATCCTTCGAATAGGGTGAATAACGGGTCTTGCACCAGGAATTAAGTCAATTCGGAATTCAATTTCCCGATGTGGGGGTAAACTTTTAACTTCTTCAAAAACATTCAAAAAGTCCTTAACAACTGGTATTAACTCCAAATTCATTTGAGATGAATCCAATGCATACTGAAGCTCTCCCTCACTTGACTAGGTTCGTTGCACATTATTCTGTCTAATACCCTTTCAGTTGCCATTTTTAACACTACCATCCACTTAGTGCAATCTAGAATAGCTCTATACTTAGATAACCAATCCATTCAAAGTAGAATTTAAAACCAAATGAAATCAAGGACAAATAAATCGCATAAGAATTCATAGGTTTGCCAGGTAACTCGAATTTCCTTATAAATCATACAAAGATTGGTGGTACCACCTTTGGGATTAGACACGCAAATAGGGGTATCTACTATTTCGAGGGTAAATTTTAATTTATCGACTAATTTCTTAGCAATAAAACTATGGGAAGCCCCAGTATCAAATAATAGTCTAACTAAAATATCATTAACACTAATTTTACCATCCAAAACTCCCTTTCCCTTTGTATCGGTGGAAGTTGAGGGTTCATCTTTGATAGCAAAAACTTGGACTTGTTCTCCCTTCCTTATCAGTGGGTAATCCCTCTTGATGTGCCCTAGTATATGACAATTGTAGCAGGGTTCCCATTGAGCTTTGAGATTCTTACAGTTGTTAGAAAAGTGTCCCTTCTGTTGGCAGTTGAAACAAGTGATATTCTACAACCTGTCTTCCTGGGCTCCTCCTTCTGACTTGCCTTGCCTTGGTTTCTTTCCCGATTGATTGAACTTCCTCTTTTTTTCAGTTATTATTGTTGCTGCCTTGGGTTGCGGGTGGATCCATCTTATCCAGAGTTTCATAACGAAACCCTATGTCTACTAAATCTACAAAGGTTCCTTTCACATGCCCAGTCATTCTGCCGTGGTACTGCTTTTTTATTCCTGTGATAAACATCTCATTCTTTTTTAGGGGCATGTCTATCAAACCAGGCCCAAAGCGAGATAGTTCGTTAAACTTGCCGGCATACTCCTCAAACGACATTTCCTCCTACTTCAAATCCATAAAACTCCGATAAAGGTGGGATTTTCCTATAGTTGGCATATATTATTCTCCCAAGACTTCCTTGAATCACTCCCATTAGAAATTATCTTCAGACTCATTATTAGTGATGGATTCCCACCATGCTAGAGCACCATCCTGTAGTTTCCAGGAAGCTAAGAACCTTTTCTTCTCATTTTCGATATTCAATTCCTTAAAAATTCTTTTACAAGAGCGGATCCATGCCTGAACTTCAATATTGGACTCCGTTCCTTTGAATGGTTTACCACCCAAACTGATGTAATCTTTGCATAGAGTAGCAAAATTAATTTGAGGCTGCACAGGGATTACCATTTCCTCAATTACTGTAGCATTTGATCGACCATGGGTGGTGTGGTACTGTTTCCACCCTTTCTTCCTCGTCCTCTTCTGTTACTCATCTCCTACTATCTGCATGTAGTAAGGAAATATCTTTAGAATTTTACACAAGATTATCTTAGGGAAAGGGGGAATAAAACTTAAATATACCTTTTCGGATAAAATTTCAATTTTGTGCTCTCTCAGACTAAACTCATTCTAGGGCATTACTAACCCTATCTCTAATGAGTTGACCCCAGCCAGGCTTAGGTATTCGCCTAACCATAAGCTCAGATACCAATTGTAGAGATGGGCCCTCGGCCCTCCTGGTAGTGGGTATAACCACATTGGTTCATACTGGTACCTCGCCATTTGCTTTTACGGCCAGCCTCTCGACTGCACCAACCCATTCCTAGGGACATGTAGGAGTAAGAGTCTCCTGCTCGCCACCAAACAAAAAGCGAGAACCCTTTATCATGCAGCAAGCAAATCCGATCCTGGTTCCTTCAAATCAATCATCAATAAAAGGATATTAATTAAATAGGTGCTTATCATTTGATTAATTACTTTCTTTTTATCAAGTATATCTTCTTGAGATACATATCTCTAAAACATATTCCTTTTGGTATATACAGAATCATTAAACCTCTCTTTAAATTTAGAAATACCAAATCATTTTGATAATTCGTGTTGGAAAACATTATTGAGATAAAAAGGGTTGATAAAAATTATATTAATTCTACTCAACATTAATTTTCGTATTCAACAAGTACTATCTGTCGAATAATGGTGAAATCACCTTTTCAATTCATACGGTTAGTATGAGTTGCCTCCTTGGAATTTAACACCAAGTATAAGAAGATTATCTCTATACAATCCAAGTTGTATTAAATTTGAAAAAAATAAGTCTTTTATAATTGTCTCATTTTCGACATTTTGACCTTCTCGGTTCCACGTCCAGGAAAGAGGCCAGGTGAGCAAGGTCACTAGTTGCTCCTGAACATCTCCTTAGTTTAAGCACCCCACATCCGGATCTCATGAATAGAAAAATCCTGTAACGACCTACCTTTTTAGACGTTTTAAGCAGATACACACGTCGGACTCAAGCCATTCAAAAGGGCAGATTGTTATGGGGTAAATAAGAAAAAGAGAAAGAAATAAAACAAATACAGAATCTCGCAGCGGAATGACATGATGCAATGGAATAAATATAATACATAATAATTGTAATGACCCTAAAAATGAAAGTTATATTTATATTAAGAAATTCTGAAATTATAAAATATATATATATATATATGATGCATTAAAACAGAAAAGAAGAAAAAAAAATTTAGCAATAAATAAAATTGCATGGGAGCTTCTGTTTGATAAAAATGCAAGAAAATAAGGTGATTAAAAGAAAATTGGAACTCAAAATAAATATAGCTCTATGTCCAAAGAATTATATAAATACATACATTTAATATATGGGGTGTTTTCTGTTCTATTTAAAGATAGAATAAAATGAAGCTTAATAAAAAGATTTATATGTCTTATAATTATGCTAGAAATAATTAGCATAATATATGTGATTCTTATTTAGATATAGGAGGAGTTACTATTTTAACAAGGAGGCAGAGATATATATAAAGATATATACATACAGGATCAAATAAAAAATTTCCATATCTTATATTTATTTCAAGCAAATAAAATGGGAGAATGATTTTACATTACATGATTAGATATAATAGTATGCATGATTGAATGGAGATAATAGATAGGTAGAAAATACAAAGGAGACTTTTAGATTCTTTAAACTTAAAAAAAATGAATAAAGGATCACATGCATATGGCATGAATAAAATGGAGACATGAAAATAGCATGCAGTGTTTAAAAAGTTTGATTCCCGAAATAACCAATTAAAGCAACCTAATGTGTGCATTTCCAATTTAGGACCACACAGAAATGTGATATGTACATGAACATCTAAGGGTATCAGGGGAATTACCCATTTTCTTAAACCCTAGAATGATTTTATAAAGAACCTGCAAATAACTATATTCATCATTCTCTCGGGATCAAAATAAAAATAAAAATAGGAGAAGCAATAGCTTAAAACACTGAAAGGATCTGCTGTTCAGAGGAGAAAGACAGTAAAAGAAAACATTAGGTGAGCATTAATCCTTTTTTATGCTATGGCACTAAGTCCTCTGGTAGGCAGCCTATAATGTTATGATTCATTTAAAAGAAAAACAAAATCCTTGAAATGATTTATTATGGGTGAGATGGATGTTTGGTTGTGTATTCTTGTTTGGTTGTGCTTTATTGTTTGGGGGTTTTTAATCTATATGTGTGTTTTTCAAAAACAAAATGGTTTGGGCACTTTTGTTCTGCTTTATTATTATGGAGTATGGATCTACATTATTTAGGGAATAGGCAGCAAGACAGTGATCTAGCTTATGTCTATTTCTTAGATAATGAAGCATGAAGCTCAACATTCATATCACAAGTCAGAAGAGAATTTTTGGGTTTTGAGGGGCTTCCTTAATAAAACCCTTATCCATTTATTCACAATAATATAGCAGGATCATGATGCTCAAATTACTTTTAGGAAGACCAAAGAAATGTTGTATTTCCTGTAACAAGGCTAATAAACAAATATCATGGGGATTGAAACAGAAAGTATACAAGCAGTTATATCTTTCTGAAATATGAATGAATGAAAGAAAAACTAAATTGGTCACTTGAGAGTTAGTCAATGATCTGCTTGCTTCAGGTGGGAGCAAGTATATGCATGGTGCAACTGCACCCTGAGGCCTTTGTGTGATGGAATAATTTAAAAACCTGGGAGTTTCCTTCACAATGCATACATAGTGTTCATTTGACAAGGAGATGTAGACCATAATATAAATAAGGAATGGGATTTATAAACTTGGGTTATGAATATCTAGACAGGGAGTTAAATTAATCAGGATTAATGTGATGTTCTGATTAATTACTGGGTGAGATTGGGAGATTAAGATCTGAGTTTATTTATCTAGAAATGGAAGTATGAATATGTGTATAAAATTTTGATTAATGTTCACACCAGTATAAACTGACCCTTTTGGTTGCCCTTGCAATCATCTGGGTGTCTCAAAAATTCTTTGGGGCAGCTAAATGAATTGCTTGCAGGAAATTGAAGTTGGCTTGATGAGTGAAGAAGGCATTAGCTGCTAGTATAAATAAAAGAGACTTGTTTTGAATTTGCAGATGCTTGTAATGATGTTATTAGTCAGATCACATGTGGTAGTTGGAGTTAATTGTAAGGAGTTTTTTTGAGTATTTGGATTAAAACTTGTACTTAAGTAAAACTTATTTTAAATGATGTTTGATGGAGTTTGATTACCCAATGATTTTATGATTATCTGATTTGGAGAAAACAAGGGGATGGACATAACACATAAATATAAAATGTGTATGTGATGATCTCTGGTTTTATTGCCTGAGCTTATTATATAATTTTCTTTAAAAAAATAATGGAGTTGACAAGATTTGGATAAGAAATATTCAAGTGGAATAAATGTATGCATGGCAGATGATTGATACTGACTTGTGCATATATTCTGATGAGTCTATAACATTGCATTAATGTACCTGATTTCAAAAAAAAAAAGATTATAAAAGAAACAAACCTGGAAGCATTTTGTGTTTTTGGTTGTTAGCATGGATGGATGAATTCCCAGGAACATACATAGGGAAGAAATATGCTGGTGTTAGGAGAAGCTTTTGAAGAAGTTTATCTGAGAAACATGGGTTTGAAAGTGGTAAATAAGGGACTATGGCTGGCCAAGATGGCCATGGGTCAAACCCTTGGAGCCTGGAACCACTTCATTTCAATCAATGAAGTGTAAGTGCTTCTGGGACAAAACAAAGAAAACACCAAGCAGTCCTTAGATAACACCAAGCAATTCCAGTAAAAACACCAAGCATTTAAGTCTGCACCATGTTAAACTAAAAAGAAAAAAAATGCAATCTAACTTCAATCGTTTAATTTGAAATGGTGATTAGTAAATCTACTCTTAATGTTCATAACTGCAAGTAGGATCTTAAAATGATTTCATGCATGAGCTTAATAACTATCACAAGAACAATTAAATACTATTTTTGTGTTAATAGGATTAGTTAGGCAGAAAGCCTAGATAGCAAAAAAAAATGTACAGTGCTCTGCAAGTCAAATATATATATAAGTGTTATAAATTGCCAAAATGTACCTCTGGCAGTAGAACAAGATATAGAAAAGAAATAAGTGGCTATGTCAATAACTTGTATGGTATTTTGATTTCAGTTTGATTTAAATTCCCTCTGATAAAAAAACAATTGTATATCATCAAATATATAATTGTCTTAAAGTGTTTTATGAACTGATATGAATATATTGGTAAACCCAGGGTCTTGGGAAAAATATTTGGAAATTATATAAATATTCAAATATAAAAGAATTGGGGTTTAGTGGTGAATTCCTCTTGAAAGTTTAGGAAAAAAAAATCTATGTGTTTTAGCGTGAGGGTCACCACAGTTGGTATCAGAGCTATGTTTTGAATAACATAGTAAATATTATTGTATGCATATGGATGTTTGAATGCATTGTTTGAATCATTGGTGTTGAATGCTTTTGTTTTATGTCTAAAACATATATATATATATATGTGTGTGTGTGTGTGTGTGTGTGTGTGTGTGTGTGTGTGCATGTGATACATGCACAGTGTGCACAAAAATAAAAATGAACAAAGTAAAGACACCAAAAATGATAGGGGTAAATAAACTAACATAAAAATCATATTTATAGCATTATGGTAGGACCAAGGCATCACACAGGTGCAGGATCATCACGTGAGCCACCTGTGATGAGCATGGAGGATTTTGTGAGAGCTTTAAGGGATGGAATGGCACCAAGGCAAGACAATCCTCATGAGGAACTCTCCAAACTTCTTAAGACATGTACCACTTTGGGAGGAAAGGATTTTGAAGGCACTGAAGGAGCTATAGGTGTCCAAACTTGGATAAGAACTATGGAGAGGGTCTTCACAGATATGAAAATCAATGACCAAAGGAAGAGACAGATAGCTTCAAGGAAATTGAAAGGGGTTGCACTGGATTGGTGGGAGGTTGTGACAGTAGGAAGACAAGAGGATACCATCACTTGGAATAATTTCAAGGACATGCTTGAGGCCAGATTTGTCCCAGCATCTGCCAAGGCCACACTGCTTGAAGACTTTATTAGGTTAAGGCAAGGAAACATGAGTGTGAATGAATACACTCAGAAGTTTGAAGCATTATCTGTAATACCCCAAGATTTGAGGAAAATTCTTTTAAATAAATGATTAAAATTCTGGGGGAAAATCAGGATTATTATATAGGTGGGATTTTCAGTGGTGCAAGGTTGTGTGCATGTGTGCACGTGCACACTAGTTATGGCACTAAGAGAAAATCCAGAATTCCTGAATAATAAAACAAGGAAGGAAAACATTTAGATAAAATGTTTTAAATAAAGAAAATATAGACCTAGACATGAGTATTAAAAATTCCTGAGGATGTGTGTATATATATATATATATATATATCTATATATATGCCTATGTATGACTTGTCTGAAAATTAAGGCAGAAGAGAACATTGGCTTATAATGAATAAGTGAAATTTTTTTAATAGGTGTAGAAATGCACATAAGTATGCACATGTTTTCTGCAAATAAAAGGTTAAAGTTAAATTAACACCCATAGTTGTATAAATGTATATATATATCCAGATATTATTGGAGCAGAAAATTAATAAAGGAATCACTAAAACAGTAAGAACCAAAGTGCAAGAAAGCAAATGTGCATAGGCAGAAAATAGAAAGTCACACCATTATCATGTTTGAGGTAAGTATAATAAAAAATGCTTAAAGTTATCACTTTCTGAAAAGAAAGGAAAATAGGCACAATTTAGTCTTGTTTTAAAATATTGGCCGGGACATTAAGGGTTAGGAGGGAAGGAATATGCAATGCCAAATGCATGATTCTGGTCTGGGCTAAAATAGGGATTTTGCATCACCCAAAACCCTAGACAGAACCCTTATTTAAACCAAGAGCCCAATCAGAAAACTGCTCTCTCACTAATTAATTAACCTAAGGAAGAAGAGGAAGATAAGGCTAAAGATTTGAAGGGTTTTCTGGTTTAAGCTTGTGTAAGCATTTAGGTGAGTATCCTCACTCATATACATGGCATTAAGACCTGGGATTAGGCAGCCAAGCTTTTATATGTTATATTTTGCATGTTTTGATTTACAAACTATGTTGGCTACTGATGGTTTCATGAATGTTTGATGAAATATGATCTGCTATGCTGGATGTATAACTTTGTTGTTCTATTTTCATCTCTGTATATTATACCAAAACCTTAAGGAACATATATCAGAGTATTTGTAACTAGTTTGAATAATGGCTTAAGACAAAGAATGAAAAGATAAAGAAAACTATGAGCTGCATATACATTGGTATGGTGCTGAGGCTTGAAATAATTGGTTAAGGGTGCAATGGAGTCTTTCTCTATAAGTGCTGAGCCCTAAACTAAACAGAAATTTACAAGCCTAAAAACTATGTTTAAACAAGATTAAAAATCTGGCTAAATATAGTTGCTTGCAAAATCAAAATAAACTCAATAGAGCCATGCATTTATTTTCAGTTGCAAACATTCTGGTATATGCTTGAATAGGGTGTTTATATGCTAAATAATGTGAGATGGAATGACTGGGGTGTTATACCTCTAGGAAGTAACCTTTAACTTGCTTGCAATATTATGTCTGCAAGGTAACTAGTATGCTTCATGAGTACAGGTGGTATGTACACCTAGCTATCATTGATAGAATGAACATAAATACACTTAGTGATATAACTAAGGATTTTGTGCCAAGAAGGCTGCTGGAATGCTTGTCCTATTTGAAGTAGACAAGTTGGCACATGGCTTGTTTAATTCCTGAGATCTTTGTGCCATAATGTTAATTAGTTCATGGCAATGTGTCCCTTTGATTCCTTATAGCAGATGAGGCCAGGAATTTATAAGAAAAAGAAAAGGCAACCTAGTAGTTCCAGATAAAAGTTGTTTTATTGCATATGTTTGCTCTTATGTATTGTACATGATAATATCTGTCAAGTATGCAAAGTATATTTATGCTGTATCCTTAGCTTAATATCATGGATATGTTAGAAATGCTCACACCAGATCATAGATCCGACCCTTATTGCTCATGGCACATGGGGGTGTCTCATTTATAATGGGGCAGCCACTAATGCTTTTGCAGGTTGTGATGGAGCTAAGTAAGCAAGACTAAAAAGATATGGAATAGAGGATGCTAAGATAATTAGAAATAAAAGCTAAAATGTGTTAATTCATGCATGTATTCCCTGATTAATATGGCTATCTAAATGTATTAAAGTAGGAAGAACTTGTAAGAGACATGTGCTATGTTGTTTCTGGTTATTTTTGATTTGGTATGTACTAAGGATATTGATGTTAAACTGATTTGAAAACCTATTTGCTAAAGTTGTTTTGATTTAGAGGAAAAACCTGGATTTTATAAGCATAATCATTTTATGATGATTTCAGTTAATCCTGAGTTCTTTCAAAAAGAATATAGATATACAGAAAATAATATTGGGAGAACCCAGAAAAGAATTAAACTACTATATCTTCAATTTATGATATTGACATAAGTCCAAATGCAAGAAAAAGTGTTTATACCCTGAGGATATATTTTTAAAAAGAGAAGTATGGTTAGGAAGAATGATATATATCTGATCACAAGGTGTCTGATTCATACAAATATATACACATGCTTTTGAAAAGGAAAGGTATCAATGTTTTGTGTACAATCTGGGTTGTGAAAATGCAAACAAAAGAATGGCCAGAGTAACCACATGGTTAGGCCATAGGTCAGGCCTAATGTTTCACTTCAGATCAATGAAGCAAGGGAACATTTGAGCTCAGTTTTCTGGAAAATGAACAAAGACACTGACATGTTCATGTATATCTGTGTACATGTTGATATTGGGCAAAAATATAGATGTAAATTCTTAAAACAGTTGAAAGAATGGGTTTTAAAAATAGTTATGCAAGAAGAATTGTTTTGTATGTTAGGTTATAGGCAAAAATTAAATATATATCTACAATTATAGGTAGGTATCAGATTTCATCCATACAGGAGAAAATAAAAAGAAAAACAAAAATTGTGTTTGAACCGACCAGCATAGTACTCGAACTAGTGACCTTGCATGAATAAGTTAGGCGCGTTTCCATTACGCCTAGATGTTGCTTGTGTTCACTTAGGATCCACTTTCTTTTAACCTGAGTTTGGTAATATTCAGACTTTAAGACAATCATCTATATTATAAGCTTGCTTTCCACTGATTATTGCTTGGTTATTTCTTAATTATAATAACAGTCTAAGGTACATATTTCCAGTGGACACTATGGTCAAAAAATCAGGATACATTAAGTTTTAATTTAAAAGGGAATTTATCACATTTTTGCAAACTTAAAAAGGATTTCTACTTATTATCATGCTCTGATTCAAGTAGAATATAACATAGATATCTTCATATATGTATGTTAAAAATGATTTAGAATTAAAACAATATTTCTATATTGTGAAAGATCCTGGATATATATTTTTGTTTATTAGAGAAAAGAAAATGACCCTGGAAAATATATTGGTAAGAAAAAAGAAAAAAAAATCACTAATAAAATAAGTGTGTATATAGGAGGGTCATTTCATTTGGTATCAGAGCTATGTTTTAATTAACATAGCAAAATGTTGTATGCTTATGTTTATACTAGGTTGTTTGTATATTTGACTGTTTATAAGTATTCCCTGAATGTATGTATGTGTGTGCATGTGACATACACAATGATTAAATAGGAAAAGATACAATCAATTTAAAATAAAAGCTAAGTGTTATAAACTAATAAGATGAAATACATATACTTTTAGAAATATGGTAGGAAGAGGGTCTCATCATCAAGGAGGATCTAGCACACCACAAATGCTTGACATGCAGGAATTTGTGAGAGTTTTGAGAGATGGAATTGGGCATAGACCTGAGAACCCACATGAGGAGCTCTCCAAGTTAGTGAAGACTTATACCAACTTGGGAGGCAAGAGCTTTGAAGGAACTGAAAGTGTAATGGAGATTCAAGCATGGCTGAGGACATTAGAGAGGATCTTCACTGATATGCAACTAGATGACCAAAGGAAGAGGCAAGTGGCCTCAAGGCAATTAAAAGGTGCAGCTTTGAGTTGGTGGGAGGTGATCATAGCTGGCCGGAATGAAAATGATATTAATTGGAATCAATTTAAGGAGATGTTAGAGGCAAGGTTTGTTCCAGCCTCAGCAAAAACCACTTTACTTGAGGAGTTCATCAAACTTAGACAGGGGACTATGAATGTCACAGAATACACCCAGAAGTTTGAGGGATTGTCAACCTATGGGGCAATGTTAGTGGCTGATGAAGCATCCAAAAATGATATATACATCAAGGGATTGAACCCAGGGCTTAGCAGGGCTATACTACCTTATGCTGACAGAACTTTTGATCAAGTGATAGATTTGGCTCTGAAGATTGAGCAGCATGACAAGGAAAGAGATAAGTTTAGGAGCTTCAAAAACAATAACAACAAGAAGAACAAAGGGAAGTACCATCCTTATGATAAGAAGAAAGGAGAGGCAGATGGTAAGAAGGCAGTAGATGCAAAGCCCAATGAAGCCAAAAGAAAAATAGTTTGCAACCATTGTGGGAAAGAAGGCCATATTAAGCCAAGATGCCCAGAGCTTAAAGGGGGAGCTTTCAAATGCTATCTATGTGGGAAGGAAGGGCATATGAAAAGAAATTGCCCAGAATACAAGCAACAAGGGAAAGTGGCAAACCTGGAAGGTAGGGGCAAGGCCATAATTGAGGCTAATGCTGAAAACCATGGTCAAGTGGAAGGTACACTATTTATTTGTACCATACCTTTAGCTGTAATATATGATACCGGGGCAACCCACTCACTCATTTCCCATGAAATAGTTAAAAGGTTGAAAATGAACTGCAATTTGGCTGAAGTACCTTTGTTAATACAAAGCCCTTTAGGAAGTTCTAGTGTATTAGATATGATTTGTGTGGATGTGAATTTGAACATAGGGGGAAACACATTTGTTTCCAATTTATATGTTCTAAATTTCCCAAATATAGGAGTTATATTAGGGGCAGATTGGCTAAGACAATTCAAAGCCATAATTGACCTAGATGCATCCACCATTTCACTACAAAATTCTAAAGGCCAAAGGGTTACAATTCTATGTGAACCTATCAAAGAAAACAGTCTAAATCATTTAATTGAATTAGAAAATAATCCCAAGGAAATAGCTATTAATGAAATCCCCATAGTTAAAGAATACTTGGATGTATTTGGGGAAGTAAAAGGTGTCTCACACCATAGACCTGTTGAATTCCAGATTAACCTTATGCCTGGGGCTAGCCCAGTTATCAAAAAGCCTACAAGGATGGGGCCAAGTGAATTAAAAGAGCTAAAGAACCAGCTGGAAGAATTAGAAGCCAAGGGGTTTATAAGGCCAAGTAATTCATGCTGGGGTGCTCCTGTAGTATTTGTTAAAAAGCATGATGGTACTTTAAGAATGTGTATAGATTACAGAGAATTAAACAAAGTAACCATCAAAAACAAATACCCATTACCCAGGATAGATGATCTCTTTAATCAACTCAGTGGAGCTAAAGTGTTTTCTAGGCTAGACTTGGCATCTGGGTTTCATCAGATGAAGGTTGAGGAATCAAGTATTAAATATACAGCATTCAACACAAGATATGGTTTGTATGAGTTTCTGGTTATGCCATTTGGGCTAACAAATGCCCCTTCTTACTTTGTAGACCTAATGAATAGGATATTCAGAGATTACTTAGACAAGTTTGTTCTGATTTTTATAGATGATATTCTAATCTACTCTAAAACAATAGAGGAACATGAGAACCACTTACGTTTGGTCTTATCTAGATTAAGAGAAAAAGATTTGAAAGCAAAGTTCTCTAAGTGTGTGTTCTGGCAAGAGGAAGTACACTTTCTTGGACATGTTGTCTCTGCTAGAGGAATTTCTGTAAACCCCAATAAGATAGTAGCAATCCAAGCATGGAAGAAGCCTAACAATGTCAGTGAAGTTAGGTCATTCATGGGGATGGCAGGATACTATAGGAGGTTCATACAAGGATTTTCTAAAATAGCAATGCCACTCACTAACCTGACTAGGAAGAACCAAAAGTTTATATGGACAGATAAGTGTGAACAAGCTTTCACCCAGATCAAGGAGGCTTTGGTAAAATCACCAGTGTTGAGAGTACCAGAAGGCAATGAGGGATTGGTTGTATATACAGATGCATGTGGGTCAGGGCTAGGGGCTGTGTTGATGCAGCAAGATCAGGTCATAGCCTATGCATCTAGACAACTAAAACCCCATGAAACTAGATATGCAACTCATGATCTTGAGTTGGCAGCAGTAGTATATGCCTTAAAGCTCTGGAGGCATTATTTATTGGGTGCAAAGTTCATTTTATACACTGATCACAAGGCCTTAAAGTATCTCTTTTCACAAAAAGATTTAAATATGAGACAACACAGATGGGTTGAATTTCTTGCTGCTTATGACTTAGATATACTTTATACACCAGGCAAGGCTAATAAAGTGGCAGATGCATTGAGTAGGCAGCATGCAAAAATGTCCATGTTAATGATGGAGGAGTTTAGAGATTTGACCATGCTCACTGATTTGGAAATAGATGAGAACAGTGGGATAAGTATGGAGATAATTGAGGAAGAAAAGAGTAAAGGAAGGTTAAGTTTAATTACTTTACAATCAAATTTGGCCTTGAAGGTGGCAAAAATGCAAGAAGAAGATCAAGACTTAGCAGAAAAGAGGTCTCTCCTATTAAAGAAGGAAGAAGTGAAGGATTATCACATAGATGTAAAAGGATACTTAAGGTACAAGGGAAGGATATGTGTCCCAAACATCATAGAATTGAAAGAAGAAATCCTTAATGAGTACCATAGGAGCAAATATTCCATACATCCAGGCAGCACCAAAATGTACCAAAACTTAAAAAGGGATTATTGGTGGAAGGGAATGAAGTCTGATGTAGCCAGATATGTTGCTAAGTGCATGGTTTGTCAACAAATAAAAGCTGAGACCCAAAGACCTCAGGGTTGTTGCAGCCACTTAGCATACCACAGTGGAAGTGGGAAGACATATCTATGGATTTCATAGATGGTCTTCCTAGATCCAAGAGGGGAAATACAAGTATTTGGGTGATTGTAGATAGGCTGACTAAAGTAGCCCACTTCATACCAGTGAAAGCAGACAGAAATGCACCTAGGTTAGCCCAAACTTTTATGAGAGAAGTGGTAAAACTGCATGGTGTTCCTAAAACTATAGTGAGTGATAGGGATACAATCTTCACTTCAAGATTCTGGAAGAGCTTCCAAGAAGCTATGGGGAGTGAATTGTGCCTAAGCACTGCTTATCACCCCCAATCAGATGGGCAAACAGAAGTGGTAAACAAGATTTTAGAGGATTTGCTTAGAGCATGTGTGTTAGACTTTGGAGGAAATTGGGAGGACCACCTCCATTTGGCTGAGTTCACATACAATAATAGCCACCAAAGTACAATTGGAATGGCACCCTTTGAAGCCCTATATGGAAAGCCATGTCTATCACCTATGTGTTGGGCTGAGGCAGGAGAGAAAGCTATCCTAGGGCCAGAATATGTCAAAGACATCACAGAGAAAATAGGACTGGTGAGAAAGAGGATGGCAGTAGCTCAAGATAGGCAAAAGAAGTATGCTGATGCAAAGAGGAAGTCAGTGGAATTCAAAGTAGGTGATTATGTCTTCATTAAGGTTTCACCAATGAAGAAAGTCTTGAGATTTGGCAAGCAGGGGAAACTCAGACCCAGATATGTTGGACCATACAAGATTTTGGAAAGGATAGGCTCACTAGCCTATAAGCTGGAGCTTCCAGAGAAGATGAGTGCAATGCACAATGTGTTTCATGTGTCACAACTAAGGAGATGGGTACATGATAAGGAGGAAATCTTAGAAAAGCCTACTGAAGTTCAGATTAATCCAGATCTAATCTATGAGGAAGAGCCAGTGGGAATTGTGGCAAGGGAAGAAAAGAAATTAAGAAACAAGACATTGAAGCTTGTAAAGATTCAATGGAGTATAGATCCTAGTGATTGTACTTGGGAGCTAGAGGATAAAATCAGGATGGATTACCCTAGGCTCTTTGCAAATTTGAAAGGTAAATTCTTAGATTACTAAGAAAGTTTGATATGTATGATAGACAGTGACTATTTGAATTGCTCATGCATATTTAAATAATTTTTCCTAAGAAAGTAGGAGTACTCAAAGAATATATTGTAAATTGTGAGGGCACAATTCCTAAAAGAAGGGGTGATTGTAATACCCCAAGATTTGAGGAAAATTCTTTTAAATAAATGATTAAAATTCTGGGGGAAAATCAGGATTATTATATAGGTGGGATTTTCAGTGGTGCAAGGTTGTGTGCATGTGTGCACGTGCACACTAGTTATGGCACTAAGAGAAAATCCAGAATTCCTGAATAATAAAACAAGGAAGGAAAACATTTAGATAAAATGTTTTAAATAAAGAAAATATAGACCTAGACATGAGTATTAAAAATTCCTGAGGATGTGTGTATATATATATATATATATATCTATATATATGCCTATGTATGACTTGTCTGAAAATTAAGGCAGAAGAGAACATTGGCTTATAATGAATAAGTGAAATTTTTTTAATAGGTGTAGAAATGCACATAAGTATGCACATGTTTTCTGCAAATAAAAGGTTAAAGTTAAATTAACACCCATAGTTGTATAAATGTATATATATATCCAGATATTATTGGAGCAGAAAATTAATAAAGGAATCACTAAAACAGTAAGAACCAAAGTGCAAGAAAGCAAATGTGCATAGGCAGAAAATAGAAAGTCACACCATTATCATGTTTGAGGTAAGTATAATAAAAAATGCTTAAAGTTATCACTTTCTGAAAAGAAAGGAAAATAGGCACAATTTAGTCTTGTTTTAAAATATTGGCCGGGACATTAAGGGTTAGGAGGGAAGGAATATGCAATGCCAAATGCATGATTCTGGTCTGGGCTAAAATAGGGATTTTGCATCACCCAAAACCCTAGACAGAACCCTTATTTAAACCAAGAGCCCAATCAGAAAACTGCTCTCTCACTAATTAATTAACCTAAGGAAGAAGAGGAAGATAAGGCTAAAGATTTGAAGGGTTTTCTGGTTTAAGCTTGTGTAAGCATTTAGGTGAGTATCCTCACTCATATACATGGCATTAAGACCTGGGATTAGGCAGCCAAGCTTTTATATGTTATATTTTGCATGTTTTGATTTACAAACTATGTTGGCTACTGATGGTTTCATGAATGTTTGATGAAATATGATCTGCTATGCTGGATGTATAACTTTGTTGTTCTATTTTCATCTCTGTATATTATACCAAAACCTTAAGGAACATATATCAGAGTATTTGTAACTAGTTTGAATAATGGCTTAAGACAAAGAATGAAAAGATAAAGAAAACTATGAGCTGCATATACATTGGTATGGTGCTGAGGCTTGAAATAATTGGTTAAGGGTGCAATGGAGTCTTTCTCTATAAGTGCTGAGCCCTAAACTAAACAGAAATTTACAAGCCTAAAAACTATGTTTAAACAAGATTAAAAATCTGGCTAAATATAGTTGCTTGCAAAATCAAAATAAACTCAATAGAGCCATGCATTTATTTTCAGTTGCAAACATTCTGGTATATGCTTGAATAGGGTGTTTATATGCTAAATAATGTGAGATGGAATGACTGGGGTGTTATACCTCTAGGAAGTAACCTTTAACTTGCTTGCAATATTATGTCTGCAAGGTAACTAGTATGCTTCATGAGTACAGGTGGTATGTACACCTAGCTATCATTGATAGAATGAACATAAATACACTTAGTGATATAACTAAGGATTTTGTGCCAAGAAGGCTGCTGGAATGCTTGTCCTATTTGAAGTAGACAAGTTGGCACATGGCTTGTTTAAGTCCTGAGATCTTTGTGCCATAATGTTAATTAGTTCATGGCAATGTGTCCCTTTGATTCCTTATAGCAGATGAGGCCAGGAATTTATAAGAAAAAGAAAAGGCAACCTAGTAGTTCCAGATAAAAGTTGTTTTATTGCATATGTTTGCTCTTATGTATTGTACATGATAATACCTGTCAAGTATGCAAAGTATATTTATGCTGTATCCTTAGCTTAATATCATGGATATGTTAGAAATGCTCACACCAGATCATAGATCTGACCCTTATTGCTCATGGCACATGGGGGTGTCTCATTTATAATGGGGCAGCCACTAATGCTTTTGCAGGTTGTGATGGAGCTAAGTAAGCAAGACTAAAAAGATATGGAATAGAGGATGCTAAGATAATTAGAAATAAAAGCTAAAATGTGTTAGTTCATGCATGTATTCCCTGATTAATATGGCTATCTAAATGTATTAAAGTAGGAAGAACTTGTAAGAGACATGTGCTATGTTGTTTCTGGTTATTTTTGATTTGGTATGTACTAAGGATATTGATGTTAAACTGATTTGAAAACCTATTTGCTAAAGTTGTTTTGATTTAGAGGAAAAACCTGGATTTTATAAGCATAATCATTTTATGATGATTTCAGTTAATCCTGAGTTCTTTCAAAAAGAATATAGATATACAGAAAATAATATTGGGAGAACCCAGAAAAGAATTAAACTACTATATCTTCAATTTATGATATTGACATAAGTCCAAATGCAAGAAAAAGTGTTTATACCCTGAGGATATATTTTTAAAAAGAGAAGTATGGTTAGGAAGAATGATATATATCTGATCACAAGGTGTCTGATTCATACAAATATATACACATGCTTTTGAAAAGGAAAGGTATCAATGTTTTGTGTACAATCTGGGTTGTGAAAATGCAAACAAAAGAATGGCCAGAGTAACCACATGGTTAGGCCATAGGTCAGGCCTAATGTTTCACTTCAGATCAATGAAGCAAGGGAACATTTGAGCTCAGTTTTCTGGAAAATGAACAAAGACACTGACATGTTCATGTATATCTGTGTACATGTTGATATTGGGCAAAAATATAGATGTAAATTCTTAAAACAGTTGAAAGAATGGGTTTTAAAAATAGTTATGCAAGAAGAATTGTTTTGTATGTTAGGTTATAGGCAAAAATTAAATATATATGTACAATTATAGGTAGGTATCAGATTTCAGCCATACAGGAGAAAATAAAAAGAAAAACAAAAATTGTGTTTGAACCGACCAGCATAGTACTCGAACTAGTGACCTTGCATGAATAAGTTAGGCGCGTTTCCATTACGCCTAGATGTTGCTTGTGTTCACTTAGGATCCACTTTCTTTTAACATGAGTTTGGTAATATTCAGACTTTAAGACAATCATCTATATTATAAGCTTGCTTTCCACTGATTATTGCTTGGTTATTTCTTAATTATAATAACAGTCTAAGGTACATATTTCCAGTGGACACTATGGTCAAAAAATCAGGATACATTAAGTTTTAATTTAAAAGGGAATTTATCACATTTTTGCAAACTTAAAAAGGATTTCTACTTATTATCATGCTCTGATTCAAGTAGAATATAACATAGATATCTTCATATATGTATGTTAAAAATGATTTAGAATTAAAACAATATTTCTATATTGTGAAAGATCCTGGATATATATTTTTGTTTATTAGAGAAAAGAAAATGACCCTGGAAAATATATTGGTAAGAAAAAAGAAAAAAAAATCACTAATAAAATAAGTGTGTATATAGGAGGGTCATTTCATTATCCAAGTATGGAATGGTGTTAATAGGGAATGCAGAAGCAAAGAATGCAAGGTACATTCAAGGCTTGAACCCTAGTCTGTCAAGGGCAATGTTGCCATACAAGGACAAAACCTTTGATCAAGTAATTGATCTAACTCTCTCATTTGAGCAACATGACACTGCAAGGGAGAAATTCAGGAATATGAAGCTCAATAAGAAGAAGGGTGGTCAGAACAAAGTGCAACCTTATGACAAGAGAAATGCAAGTAAAGGAGTTAAGAAAGGGGAAGGAGCAATAGCATCTGAAAGCAAGAAATTCACTCATTGTTTTAATTGTGGAAAAGCTAGACATTATAGTAACCAATGCCCTGACCCTAAGATACCTAGAGGAGGCTGCTATAATTGTGGAAAGACGGGTCATCTCAAGAAGGATTGCCCAGAGACCAATAGGGGAACAGCAAGGGTAGGAGCTTTGGCAGCAAGCAACACTGGGAATGTTGGGCAACTTGAAGGTATAATTCTAATTAATACCCAACCAATATCAGTAGTATATGACACTGGTGCCTCACATTCACTAATATCTTTGGAAATTGTAAAGAAGTTAACACTTGCTTGTGTTTCTATTGATCAGCCCTTAATTGTACACAGTCCCATAGGGAGTCATTGTATGTTAGGGATGAAGTGTATGGGTCTGAAATTAATTATAGGGGGTTATGAATTTAATTCAGATCTATATACCTTAAATTATCCTGGTATTGGGATTATTTTGGGGGTAGATTGGTTAATGAAGAATAAAGCAATTTTAAATTTAGAAAACCTTACTATTTCTTTGGAGACAAATGAAGGTAAAAGAATTACCATCTTAAGTGAAATAGCAAAGAATACATGTTTTAATAAAATATGGAGTATTAATGAAGTTCAAAAGGAATTAAAAATAGAAGAAATCCCAGTAGTCAATGGATATATAGATGTATTTGGAGAAGTGAAGGGAATTCCTCAAAACAGACTAGTTGAATTTAAAATAAAATTAATGCCAGGAACTAGCCCAATCATTAAGAAGCCTTATAGAATGGGTCCCAAAGAGTTAGTAGAATTAAAACATCAACTAGAAGAATTAGAAGAGAAAGGATTCATAAGATCAAGTAGTTCCAGTTGGGGTTCCCCGGTGCTATTTGTCAAGAAACATGTTGGAACAATGAGGTTGTGTGTAGACTATATGGATTTAAACAAGGTAACTATTAAAAATAAGTACCCACTGCCTAGAATAGATGACCTATTTGATCAATTGCATGGAGCTAAAATATTTTCAAGGTTAGATTTAGCCTCTGGATTTCACCAAATGAAAGTTGCAGAAGAAAGCATTGAGTACACAGCCTTTAACACAAGATATGGCCTTTATGAATTTCTAGTAATGCCATTTGGCTTGACCAATGCTCCCTCCTATTTTGTAGACTTGATGAATAGAATTTTTAGAGACTTTTTGGATAAGTTTGTCTTGGTATTTGTAGATGACATATTAATATATTCAAAGACAGAAAATGATCATGCCATGCACCTACATTTAGTATTATCCAGACTTAGAGAACATGAATTAAAAGCCAAGTATTCAAAGTGTACATTTTGGCAACATGAAGTAAAATTCTTAGGACACATAGTGTCACAGCAAGGGGTGAGTGTGGATCCAAGCAAGGTCATTGCAGTTCAATCCTGGAGTAGACCCAAAACAGTGACTGAGGTGAGGTCATTCTTAGGTTTGGCAGGGTACTATAGGAGGTTCATCAAGGATTTTTCAAGAATAGCCACACCAATGACCAAGCTAACAAAGAAGAATCAACCATATGTATGGACTGAGCAGTGTGAACAAGCTTTTGAGAAGTTGAAACAAGCACTGGTGGAAGCTCCTGTCCTACAAATCCCAGAAGCAAATGAAGGAATGGTTGTATATACTGATGCTAGTGGGTCTGGGTTAGGTGCAGTGCTTATGCAACATGGCAAGGTAGTGGCATATGCATCAAGACAGCTTAAACCCAATGAAACCAAATATGCAACTCATGATCTAAAATTAGCTGCAATAGTGTTTGCATTAAAACTATGGAGGCATTATTTGCTTGGGGCAAAATTTGAATTATTCACAGATCATCAAGCATTGAAATATTTATTTTCTCAAAAAGATTTAAATATGAGGCAAGCAAGGTGGTTGGAGTTTCTAGCTGCATATGATTTAGATATTTTGTACACTCCTGGAAAAGCTAATAGAGTGGCAGATGCTTTGAGCAGAAATCATATTAGATTAGCCAGTTTGATGATTGATGAATTTAAAAACCTTCCAATGCTTGGGGAGGCAGATATATACAGAAAGGATGAAGTGAATTTTAAAGAACATGGTGATATGGTGGAGTATGGTACACTGGGAATAATCACAGTGAAGTCTAATCTGGTGGAGAAAATTGGTAGCATGCAGAATCAAGATCAAAGTCTAAGGGAGAAGAAAGAAATGTTATTAAATAACATTGAGTCAGAGAATTTTAAAATAGATTCCAAGGGTTATTTGAGGAAAAATGATAAGCTTTGTGTACCAGACATTGCAGAGTTGAAGGAAGAAATCATGAATGAGCATCACAAGACCAAGTACACCATACACCCTGGTGGTACTAAAATGTATCATGATTTAAAAAGAAGCTACTGGTGGCTAGGAATGAAGCAAGCAGTGGCAAGATATGTGGCAAAGTGTTTCACATGTCAACAAATTAAAGCAGACTACCAAAAGCCCTCTGGCATGTTGCAACCTTTGGAGGTACCTCAGTGGAAATGGGAGAGTATATCCATGGATTTTGTGGATGGTTTGCCTAGAACTAAGAAAGGCAATGATAGTATATGGGTAATTGTTGATAGACTAACCAAATCAGCTCACTTTGTCCCTGTCAGGTCAGATAGAAATGCATCTAGGCTTGCACAATTATTTATTAAGGAAGTGGTGAGGCTACATGGTATACCTAAGACTATAGTAAGTGATAGAGACACTTTGTTCACCTCAAGATTTTGGGAAAGCTTCCAGGAAGCAATGGGAACTCAACTATGTTTGAGCACTGCCTACCATCCTCAAAGTGATGGGCAGACAGAGATAGTAAACAAAATATTGGAAGATTTACTTAGAGCATGTGTGCTTGATTTTGGGGGTAATTGGGAGGATCATATCCACTTGGCAGAATTCACTTACAATAATAGCTATCAATCAACAATAGGAATGGCTCCCTTTGAAGCCTTGTATGGGAGACCCTGCATGTCTCCTGCCTGTTGGTTGGAAGCAGGAGAGGGTGTAATATTGGGGCCAGATCATGTTAAAGAAACTTCCAACATGATTGAATTAGTTAGGCATAGAATGAAGGCAGCACAATCAAGACAAAAGTCTTATGCAGATAGAAAGAGAAAGCCAATGGAGTTTGAAGTAGGAGAGCATGTTTTTCTGAAGGTATCACCAATGAAGAAGGTGTTCAGGTTTGGGAAATCTGGTAAGCTATCACCAAGATTTGTAGGACCCTATGAAATTATGCAGAGAATTGGTGCTATGGCCTACAGACTTAAGTTACCTGAGGAGTTGAGTGGTGTGCATCCAGTGTTTCATGTTTCTCAATTGAGAAAGTGGGTGCATGATGAAGGGGCAATTCTGGGTCACCTACTCAAATTCAAGTCCAAAAGAATTTGGTTTATACAAATGAACCAGTAGGGATAGTTGCCAAGGAAGAGAAAAAGTTGAGGAACAAGGTGATCAAACTGGTAAAAATTCAATGGAGCTTGGACACTAATGATTGTACATGGGAGGTTGAAGATAAAATGAGGGCTAAATACCCCGATTTGTTTACTGATGGAGAGGTATGTTTAAGCAGCTTATAATGATTTTTCTAAATATTCTTAAATATTGTTTGCTTTCATAAAATGTGAGTATGGGGTTATGGAGTTAAAACAGGCTATAGATTAGTGCTTTTAATTGGAGGAATTAGGTGAAATTATGGGGACATAATTCCTTTAAGGGGGAGGGTATGTAATGACCCTAAAAATGAAAGTTATATTTATATTAAGAAATTCTGAAATTATAAAATATATATATATGATGCATTAAAACAGAAAAGAAGAAAAAAAAATTTAGCAATAAATAAAATTGCATGGGAGCTTCTGTTTGATAAAAATGCAAGAAAATAAGGTGATTAAAAGAAAATTGGAACTCAAAATAAATATAGCTCTATGTCCAAAGAATTATATAGATACATACATTTAATATATGGGGTGTTTTCTGTTCTATTTAAAGATAGAATAAAATGAAGCTTAATAAAAAGATTTATATGTCTTATAATTATGCTAGAAATAATTAGCATAATATATGTGATTCTTATTTAGATATAGGAGGAGTTACTGTTTTAACAAGGAGGCAGAGATATATATAAAGATATATACATACAGGATCAAATAAAAAATTTCCATATCTTATATTTATTTCAAGCAAATAAAATGGGAGAATGATTTTACATTACATGATTAGATATAATAGTATGCATGATTGAATGGAGATAATAGATAGGTAGAAAATACAAAGGAGATTTTCAGATTCTTTAAACTTAAAAAAAAATGAACAAAGGATCACATGCATATGGCATGAATAAAATGGAGACATGAAAATAGCATGCAGTGTTTAAAAAGTTTGATTTCCGAAATAACCAATTAAAGCAACCTAATGTGTGCATTTCCAATTTAGGACCACACAGAAATGTGATATGTACATGAACATCTAAGGGTATCAGGGGAATTACCCATTTTCTTAAACCCTAGAATGATTTTATAAAGAACCTGCAAATAACTATATTCATCATTCTCTCGGGATCAAAAAAAAATAGGAGAAGCAATAGCTTAAAACACTGAAAGGATCTGCTGTTCAGAGAAGCAAGACAGTAAAAGAAAACATTAGGTGAGCATTAATCCTTTTTTATGCTATGGCACTAAGTCCTCTGGTAGGCAGCCTATAATGTTATGATTCATTTAAAAGAAAAACAAAATCCTTGAAATGATTTATTATGGGTGAGATGGATGTTTGGTTGTGTATTCTTGTTTGGTTGTGCTTTATTGTTTGGGGGTTTTTAATCTATATGTGTGTTTTTCAAAAACAAAATGGTTTGGGCACTTTTGTTCTGCTTTATTATTATGGAGTATGGATCTACATTATTTAGGGAATAGGCAGCAAGACAGTGATCTAGCTTATGTTTATTTCTTAGATAATGAAGCATGAAGCTCAACATTCATATCACAAGTCAGAAGAGAATTTCTGGGTTTTGAGGGGCTTCCTTAATAAAACCCTTATCCATTTATTCACAATAATATAGCAGGATCATGATGCTCAAATTACTTTTAGGAAGACCAAAGAAATGTTGTATTTCCTGTAATAAGGCTAATAAACAAATATCATGGGGATTGAAACAGAAAGTATACAAGCAGTTATATCTTTCTGAAATATGAATGAATGAAAGAAAAACTAAATTGGTCACTTGGGAGTTAGTCAATGATCTGCTTGCTTCAGGTGGGAGCAAGTATATGCATGGTGCAACTGCACCCTGAGGCCTTTGTGTGATGGAATAATTTAAAAACCTGGGAGTTTCCTTCACAATGCATACATAGTGTTCATTTGACAAGGAGATGTAGACCATAAAATAAATAAAGAATGGGATTTATAAACTTGGGTTATGAATATCTAGACAGGGAGTTAAATTAATCAGGATTAATGTGATGTTCTGATTAATTACTGGGTGAGATTGGGAGATTAAGATCTGAGTTTATTTATCTAGAAATGGAAGTATGAATATGTGTATAAAATTTTGATTAATGTTCACACCAGTATAAACTGACCCTTTTGGTTGCCCTTGCAATCATCTGGGTGTCTCAAAAATTCTTTGGGGCAGCTAAATGAATTGCTTGCAGGAAATTGAAGTTGGCTTGATGAGTGAAGAAGGCATTAGCTGCTAGTATAAATAAAAGAGACTTGTTTTGAATTTGCAGATGCTTGTAATGATGTTATTAGTCAGATCACATGTGGTAGTTGGAGTTAATTCTAAGGAGTTTTTTTTAGTATTTGGATTAAAACTTATACTTAAGTAAAACTTATTTTAAATGATGTTTGATGGAGTTTGATTACCCAATGATTTTATGATTATCTGATTTGGAGAAAACAAGGGGATGGACATAACACATAAATATAAAATGTGTATGTGATGATCTCTAGTTTTATTGCCTGAGCTTATTATATAATTTTCTTTAAAAAAATAATAATGGAGTTGACAAGATTTGGATAAGAAATATTCAAGTGGAATAAATGTATGCATGGCAGATGATTGATACTGACTTGTGCATATATTCTGATGAGTCTATAACATTGCATTAATGTACCTGATTTCAAAAAAAAGATTATAAAAGAAACAAACCTGGAAGCATTTTGTGTTTTTGGTTGTTAGCATGGATGGATGAATTCCCAGGAACATACATAGGGAAGAAATATGCTTGTGTTAGGAGAAGCTTTTGAAGAAGTTTATCTGAGAAACATGGGTTTGAAAGTAGTAAATAAGGGACTATGGCCGGCCAAGGTGGCCATGGGTCAAACCCTTGGAGCCTGGAACCACTTCATTTCAATCAATGAAGTGTAAGTGCTTCCGGGACAAAACAAAGAAAACACCAAGCAGTCCTTAGATAACACCAAGCAATTCCAGTAAAAACACCAAACATTTAAGTCTGCACCATGTTAAACTAAAAAGAAAAAAAATGCAATCTAACTTCAATCGTTTAATTTGAAATGGTGATTAGGAAATCTACTCTTAATGTTCATAACTGCAAGTAGGATCTTAAAATGATTTCATGCATGAGCTTAATAACTGTCACAAGAATAATTAAATACTATTTTTGTGTTAATAGGATTAGTTAGGCAGAAAGCCTAGATAGCAAAAAAAAATGTACAGTGCTCTGCAAGTCAAATATATATATATATAAGTGTTATAAATTGCCAAAATGTACCTCTGGCAGTAGAACAAGATTTAGAAAAGAAATAAGTGGCTATGTCAATAACTTGTATGGTATTTTGATTTCTGTTTGATTTAAATTCCCTCTGATAAAAAAAACAATTGTATATCATCAAATATATAATTGTCTTAAAGTGTTTTATGAACTGATATGAATATATTGGTAAACCCAGGGTCTTGGGAAAAATATTTGGAAATTATATAAATATTCAAATATAAAAGAATTGGGGTTTAGTGGTGAATTCCTCTTGAAAGTTTAGGAAAAAAAAATCTATGTGTTTTAGAGTGAGGGTCACCACAATAATAGTACAAAATCTTCGTCTTCATCCTCCAGAAAGAAGTCTTCGATAAACTGAAAAGCTCAGACTGACCCCAGCGAATTGAAACGACAAAACACTCGAGTCGGAACTAAAAGATCTTATGTAAGTTAAATCAACAGTAAAATATGAGTGTAACGGCGTCAGAGATGTTTACGGGGTTTGACATCTCCTATCCAGTGTCTAACGTGGGTGCCATAACATAAAAGATGTTCGGGATTTACGTCTCCTAAGGATCCGTTAAACTATCTACTATGTAGTATAATACGCTATTATAATATGTCTACAGTAAAGTAAAAGTATTAAAATAGCATTAAGGCGTTACCCATATCCCCCTTAACACATTTTATATATTCACGTAGTCTATACAATGTCGTACGCTCCACCAAACCGATGGTTTACCCAGAGGACACTCCATAGGTACGATACAAAACAAACTCGTAAAAGGCACGATAAGGCATGCGACAAGGCACACGAGGCAATGCCCAGGGTAGATATACCGTTTGTGGATCCGGACTAGTGGTAACGCATAGCGGCTACTACCGCCCACCTCGGAACACACTCCCAAATCAAAATCAAGTGTGGCCACCAAATAAATCACAAAGTCAGAATATAGTATCGAAGAAGTGTGTCCGATAGGAGGAATGACCTCACTTGGCCTGGCGTAGCTCCTGATTTTAGCCACATCAAGCTGACTCACGGGAGTTAGGGTCGCGTAAATACCTCATACAGAATCATTCGCCAAACCATCCTACTTCATTTCTGTAAGTGTGTATGGATCGATAATATATAGTAAGACTAGTCTAGCAAATGCGGAATTATAAAAAATAGTAAATAGCAGTAATAAAAATGACACCAGGGATTTTTATACTGGTTCGAACTTCCCGTTCTACGTCCAGTCCCAGACTCCTTCTGGAATTCCTCAAATAATCCTCACTTAACCCGGAGGAACAGGTATTACACCGCCTGAGCAACCAAACAGGACTTTTCTGCCTAAGCAACCGAATAGGACTTCAAATACAATTAATAAATTGTTTCTTGACTTGTGTGTTCTTGAGTAACACGTATATAGTCAATGTAGTACACCCTTCCTATAATCTTCTTGATATGATGATTTGAATGTGCAAAGATAGGAAGTAGAGAGTTGAAAATCACTTGATATTATAACAATATAAGATCAGAATAGATAGAAAGAATTTGTTATTGAAATAGTGGATTTTCATCTCTATTTATAGTATTGAATAGTTTTAATTTAATAGTTGCAACCATTAGAAGACGTGCAACTCTTGATGAAGAAGACAACTCTTCAGAATTTGATATTTCATGAAGAGATGCTTCAGTTCGTCAAGTTCAGATGTCTGAGAGAAAAGTGACAGATGTGTGACTAAGGTTAAAAATACAAAAAATAGAAGAAACAAAAATCAGTCATTTCAGACGTCTGTCATTTAATTCAGACGTCTGTCTATGATGACAGACGTCTGTTATTAAATTGACAGACGTCTATTTCATATAGAAATAGAAGTACTTTATACTGAGGGTTCAGACGTCTGTTATTTTATCTTTAGACGTCTGACATTGATGTCAGACGGCTAGATAAAACTACAGACATCTAAACCTGTACTGTTTTGTTCCTTCCTTTGTTTTAGCACTTCTAAACTTGAGATATAATTTTGAAAATACCTTTTTATATCTTTAAATAATTAAAGATATTTATTATTTTAAAACATGATTTTCAAAAGTATATTTGTGTGTGTGTGTTTTATCATCATATAAGAGATTGTACAAGAATATTTAACTTAGAAATAATAAAATTTGAGAACTTGATCTTTGTTGATGATATGATAATAGCTTCTCTTTGTAGATTCCTGCAAGAATATTTGACATCATAGTATATAGGTTGAAATATATAGTTGTCGCATTAAAATCAAAGAAGGCAGGTTCCAACATTCTCCCCCTTTTTGATGATGACAACTATATAATTCAACGGTTAGTATAACCATACTTTTTGCTCCCCCTGTCAATATGACCAGTTTATATAGCAGAAATGTTATTATTTCTCCCCCTTTGTCATTAACAAAAAGAGTTGTAGGGGATGTGAGATATAAAGAGATAGTAATACACATTAAAAGTTTGTACTAAAGGGTGACAAAACTGTGAATATCACAAAATAGATAAGAAATGTAGACAATACATAGTTGATCAACCAAGTGTGTACCAAGATGATAAAAACAAATCAATTTTTCAGGACAGAGCATTAGTTTAAGCA
Source organism: Allium fistulosum (assembly GCA_030737815.1). Classification (NCBI taxonomy): domain Eukaryota; kingdom Viridiplantae; phylum Streptophyta; class Magnoliopsida; order Asparagales; family Amaryllidaceae; genus Allium; species Allium fistulosum. The sequence goes on from CM060902.1 coordinate 1,296,383,430, forward strand.
AAACATAGTGAACCATATGTTTCAGAGAGACATAGTAAATTATACACACAACAACACATAAGTTTTAAAAGCCACACCAAAAATTACAGAATTTTATGAACATGAAGTTTTTGGACCAAAGGACAAACCAAAAGAAATCATCTTCTTTCGGCAGTCTCCCCAAGTTGGAGAGGGAGGAGGAGAAGATCCATGAGAATTTTTCCACAATTGACGAAGAATTGTTTTGACATTCTTCAGCTCTCGTGCATTCTCTTCGACTTTGGCATCTAGATGATCGAATCTAGAATTGATGGAAGAAAAGCCTTGTGCAATTTGATGAGAGATTTTCTTTTGATTTTTAAAGATGGTGATGTCGGACTTGAGCTTTTCATTTTTTGTATATGTGCGTGAAGTTCCAGAAATTTGTTCAATCTCGTAATTTTCTGGGATTGAACTTTGGATAAAAGTTTGCTCGATAGCTTCGTCTTCTCCTTCTTCATCTTCCCCTTCATCTCTATCATCCCCTTCATTTTCAGTATCTCCTTCATCTCCATCGTGTCCGGAACTGCCTACTTTAGTTTTTCCTTTTTCTTTTTGTAAAGCTAGTTGTTCCGCTTTATAATCAGGATATGTTGGATACGTTGGAGGAGATTCCGATAATCCCATCAAACTAAAAAAGCGAATATTGGATACCTTAATCTTTTCAAACTCAATTGCCGGACTTTGAATAGACAAGTCAGTTAGTATACGAGTAATGTAAGGGGCATAGACAATTGATCGCTTCTTCGAGTCGTGATAAGTACGAAATGCATCGTAAAAATATTGTGCCCAAATGATTTGTAAATTTGATAATATTGCTTGAAGCGCCTTATCTTCATCATCATAAATGATCTCGTGGCTTCCTTGCTGGGGAAATATTGTTTTTATTAGCATTCTAAGCAACAATCGAGGTCGGGGACGAAGATGATTTGATCTATCTGTGGACTGTCCTGGTTCAAAAAGATGATATTCTATGTGTTTAAGATCCTCACCTTCTAACTTAAAATCATCTAAATCGACCCCATCCGTGCTACATTTTAAAATTCGTCCAATGTCAGCCGGAGTTATTTGTAGAATATTTCCAAATACGCTTGTCCAAAGCGTTCCTTTATCTCTATGAAGCCTAATTTTGGGATTGTTGACATTTGCAAGAAATAATAGGACACTAAGTCTACATATGTTCACTTGATTGTCTTTGAAATCAATAAGACTGGTGATCTGAGATCTATCAGTAAAGAACTTAATTTTGTAAGCAGGAAAATGATCAAGGTCATGGAAAATACCGTGAAATGAAGGCAGAGAAGATAGATGTTTGTAACGAGCCATACTTCGAGGTTCATGGTAGAGCCAAGCGGTAATTTGATCTTCTATAGGGAGAATATGAGGAGCTTGTTGAGAAGAATCCCCTTTTTGTTTCTTGGTTTTTGATTTGGGCGCCATTGTTTTTTAAGAAGGCTAGGGTTTTGAATTTCGATTTTGAGAGAAGATTGAATGAATAGTCGTGTTGAAGAAAGGAGGTCGCTGGTTTGAATTATAGGGTTTTCTGTCTAACAGGTTTTCAGACGGCTAAAAAAAAATCAGACGTCTGATGTTCTGTAGAAATTAAAAGCAATTTGGAATAATCAATAGAATTTAGACGGCTCGAATTTACAAAAGACGTCTAAATGTTATGACAGACGGCTGACATGATTTCTTCAGACGGCTCAGAGGGCTAAATTTGAAACAGAGATTAAAAACATTTTGAACTAAATTTAGACGTCTAAAATTTTTGTTACAGACGTCTAAATTATATTACAGACGTCTGTGACATAATTTTCAGACGACTCAAATAGGAACAGAGAATTTAAGACTTTTTGTATTAAACTCAGACGTCTGTTAATACTTATTAGACATCTGTTAGGCTGTATTTCAACCCTTTTAAGATATCTAATATGTAAGAATAACCATATACATATAATTTTTAAAAGACATGCATAAAAAAATTACACTCATAAATCTCATATATATATAGAGAGATATATATATATACTTTATTTTCAAGTCTTCGAAGTTTTTGGAGATTTTGGAGACTTTTCATTATGTAATTGAGTAATTCAAATTGACTGTTATCGTCAAATGGTTTATTTGGCGATAACTGAGGTTGACGTTCCCAAGAATTTGGAGAAAAATGAGGACATTGAGGTGAATGAATATGTGCATTTGTGTTGATCGGAGATGAACCACATATTTTTGCAGCACAACGTTTAAGAAAACTAAGTCTTCTACCATGACTCTTTTGCTCAAAATACATTTCACGCTGAAGATTAAGTGTTTCCCTCTGATAGTGATGTAAGTCATCTATCTTTTCTTTAGTAGTTGGAGATGGAAATAAATTTCTTCGCGTGCGTTTATTTTCTGGCGTATATCCCGTATGATGACTTTGTGGTGGACATATCGGAATATAGGCTGGAGTTGGAGTTGGAAGTTCGAAAGACCCAGAGCTAGGTGTTTCAAAGTCAATTGAAGAATATCCAGATGAATAGGAAGGCTCATCTGAAGATGAACCGGCCATGGTATATATGAATAATGCAAAATTAAAAAACATAATTGATTTTCTTCTTTCACCTTTTTATTTGAAATAAGCTGAATGAAAGTTTTCTTCTGAATGAAAGAATTTATATATAAAACTGAAGGCTAAACAATGAATAGTTAAGATTAAATGTAGAATAATTTAATTTTAACCAGAAGAAAAATGTGAGGACAAAAACCAAGTTTATATTAACCTTTAAATAAAAACAGAAATGAGTTGAAGTAAACTTCATAAATTTTTGAATGAGATGATTCCAAGTTCTCGTCTCAATTTTACAAAAGTGTTTTCATTTAATGGTTTGGTAAAAATATCTGCTAATTGATTTTCCGAAGATACGAATTCTAGATTGATTATATCTTTTTCAATATTATCACGAAGAAAATGATGACGAATATCAATATGTTTTGTCCGTGAATGATTTACTGGATTTTTAGATAAATTAATAGCACTTGAATTATCACAGAAAATTATTGATTTAGATAATTTAAAACCAAAATCTTGAAGAGTTTGTTGCATATAAATTACTTGAGCACATGCCAAAGCTGCAGATATATATTCTGCTTCACAAGTAGAAAGTGATACGCAATTTTGTTTCTTACTAAACCAAGATACTAGAGACCGTCCAATGAAGTGACAAGTCCCACTAGTACTTTTTCTATCCGTCTGACTTCCTCCAAAATCAGCATCACTATATGAAACTAATTCAAAGGAACATTCTTTTGGATAGAATAGTCCAAAATCTTTGGTTTTGTTGAGATAACGTAAAATACGTTTCACTGCTCTAATGTGTGATTCTTTAGGATCTGCTTGAAATCGTGCACACAAACAAACATTCATCATTATATCGGGTCTACTAGCGGTTAAATATAATAAAGATCCCATCATACTACGATATAATTTTTGGTCTACACTCTTGCCGTTTTCATCTTTTTCAAGATGTATAGTTGTACTCATGGAGTTGGTTTGGCAGAAGTATTTTCCATACCAAAACGTTTAATTAAATTATTACAATATTTTTCTTGATTTATAAAAATGCCATTATTAACTTGTTTAATTTGAAGTCCAAGAAAATATGTTAATTCTCCCATGTGAGACATCTCAAATTCATTTGTCATTATTTTAGAAAATTCTTGACATAATTTATCATTAGTTGATCCAAAAATAATATCATCTACATAAATTTGAACAATTAAAATACCATGTTTCTTTTTCTTAATAAAAAGAGTTTGATCAACCTTTCCAATTTCAAAACCAGAGTCGATTAAATAACTTTTTAAACGATCATACCAAGCACGAGGTGCTTGTTTTAAACCGTATAAAGCCTTTTTAAGTTTATAAACATGGTCTGGAGATTGTTCGTGTATAAACAAGGGAGGTTGTTCAACATAAACATTTTCTTTAATAAACCCATTTAAAAATGCACTTTTAACATCCATTTGATATAATTTGAAATCATGAAAGCAAGCATAGGCTAATAGGATTCGTATTGCTTCTAATCTTACGACAGGAGCAAACATTTCTTCATAGTCAATTCCTTCTTCCTGATTATATCCTTGTGCAACTAATCTAGCTTTATTTCTAGTGATATTACCATTTTCATCAGCTTTATTTTTAAAAACCCATTTAGTGCCAATAACTGATTGATCATTCGGTCGAGGAACTAAATCCCAAACGTTATTTCTTTCGAATTAGTTTAGTTCTTCTTGCATCGCAATAATCCAATAATCATCAGTTGAGGCTTCCTTAATATTTTTAGGTTCTATATTAGAAAGAAAAGCTATATGACCCATTTGATTTAGTTGATTCCTTGTTTTAACTCTTTCATCAATTTCTCCTATTATATTTTGAATTGGATGATCTTTTAAAATTCTTGGTGGGGATTTTAATTCCTTTTCACTTTGATTTTCAGAAGAAGTGTTTTGAGGTATATTGATGTCAATATTTGAATTAGAATTAATTATAATATCTTCATCATCATTTGTGTTAATTTTGAAATTTTCATCAAATGATACATGAAGTGTTTCTTCAATTATTTTAGTTCTTTTATTATAGATTCTATATGCTTTGCTACGTTCTGAATATCCGATGAATATACATTCATCTGATTTTGGATCAAATTTTCCTAGTTGATCTTTCGTATTTAAAGCAAAACATTTCGAACCAAAAACTTTAAAGTAAGAAATATTAGGGTTTCTACCGTTGAAAAGTTCATATGGAGTGTGTTTAGTTAAAGATCGAATAGAAACACGATTTAGGACATAACAAGCAGTAGCAACGGCTTCTGCCCAAAATTGTTTTGGAAGAGTGGTTCCATTCAATAAAGTCCTAGCACATTCTTGAAGTGTTCTATTTTTACGTTCAACAACTCCATTTTGTTGAGGCGTTCTTGGAAATGAAAAGTTATGAAATATTCCTTTCTTATTACAAAATTTATCAAACATTTCATTTTCAAATTCACCTCCATGATCACTTCTAATGTTTTTAATTTTTAGATTTTTAATATTTTGAATACGTTTAGCAAAGATTTTGAAATTTTCAAATGCATCACTTTTGTTTTTCATAAATAAGGTCCATGTATATCTAGAGAAGTCATCAACTATTACAAAAACATATCTATTTTGATTAATAGATTGAGTCTGAGTTGGTCCAAATAAGTCTAGATGTAACAACTCAAGAGGTTGTAAAGTTGAGATGATCTTCTTAGATTTAAAAGAAGATTTAGTTAGCTTTCCTAGTTGACAAGCATCACAAATGCTATTTACCTTAAAATTCATTTTAGGTAAACCTTTTACTAAATTGTTTTTGGATAATTTATTAATAGCTTTGAAATTTATATGACAAAATATTTTATGCCATAGCCAAGGATCATTTTCTTTGACTAATAAGCACATATTTGTATTATGATTTATTTTCATATTCAGAATATAAATATTACGATCTCTAACTCCTTCGAAAATAAGATTTTTGTTATGATAAAAAATATTGCATTTATTTTCAGAAAATACTATGTTAAAACCTTTATCACATAATTGACTAATACTTAGTAAGTTGTATTTTAAATTTTTAACTAATAAAACATTTGTAATAAGAGGTAAATTAGATGTACCGTCATTGCTCACATCGCCTTTGCCGATGATGTAACCTTTGGAATTATCTCCAAAAGTGATAGATCCTCCATCTAAGTAGATAATGTTAGTTAACATATTTTTTGTCGCCTGTCATGTGTTTTGAGCAACCACTATCTAGAATCCATTTTCCTCTTTTCTTAATCGGTACCTGCAAAAAATATTGAAATTCTATTGGTACCCACTTCCTTTGTTAGGGTCCTAAGGGTTAAATCTTAGGAAGCCAAACCCAGTTGGGTTTAGAGTTCCCTTTAAAAATAAAATTTTCATTCTTATGTACAGAATTAATGAATGATTTAATGTAGTTATTCCTAATCAATTTATTATTAGTCTTTGGAACCCAAATCATAATTGATTTTGAATGACCAATTTTTGAAGAAGATTTTTGAGCAGATATAGATTCCTTTTTCTTAAAATTAGTATATAAAGAACCATTATTTTTAGAATGCTTTTGTATTGGTTTTTTATATCCTAACCCCTTTTTATTTGAACAGGTTTGAGAATTCTCAATTATTTTAGAGAGACTCTCTCTTCCACTGTTAAATTTATAAACATTTTTAGAAATATTTTCCGGTTTTGTTTTAAGATGTGATACTTCTATATCAAGTGTTTCAATTTTAGAGTTTAAATCATAATTCTCTTTTGCTAATTTAATATTCTCATATTTTTGTCTTTCCATTTCACTACTTAAATCAGTGAATTGAGATGTTATATTAACATAAGATTCTTGAGATTTTACTAACTCTTCCTCTAATATTTTCTTTTCATCTTTTAACATGTCAGTTTCTATTTCAGTTCTATTTAATTTTCCTAAAGCATCTTTATATTTACTCTTTAGGATTCTAAGTTTATCTAATAATTCAGAGTTTATATCTATTAAATCGTCAAAAGTTAGATCACTTACATCATCATTTGTTGCCATAAAACAAACGTTGGCTTGTTCTGAATCACTGTCATTATCATTGTCTGATGAAGAAGATTCTGTATCATCCCATGTAACTGAGAAGACTTGCTTCTTTTTATATTTGTCCTTTTTGAGATTATTTTCTTTCTTCCGATCAGGACAATCTTTCTTTATGTGGTCCTTCTTGTGACATTCATAGAATTCAAGAGATGAGCTTGATGGCTTATTGAAACCCTTGTTATTTCCAAATTTATTACCCTTTTTGAATTTCAAATTTTTTTTGAAATTCTTAGCTATAAATGCCATATCGTCTTCTGATTCAGAGTCTTCTTTTTCTGCTTGAAAAGCAATAGTTTTCTTGTCCTGTGCTTGTGCTCGTCTTGCCTGTAAGTTTACTTCATAGGACATTAGTTACCTATTAATTCTTCTGTTTTTATGGTTGAAATATCATTAGCTTCCTCGATAGCTAAGACTTTTTGTTCCCATTCATCGGTTAAAGAGTTAAGGATTTTTGAAACAATATCAGGTTCAGTAAAAGTAACTTCTAAAGCTAATAGTGAATGATAGATATCCTGGAATCTAGAGTACATTTCACTAATACTTTCTCCTTGCTTCATTTTAAAATTTTGAAATTGGTTTTTAAGCATAGAAATCTTGCTTATTTTTACTTTATTCGTTCCTTCGTGTGTAACCTTAAGTGTATTCCAAATTTCATATCCAGTTTTACAAATACTGACTCGATTGAATTCATTTTTGTCTAAAGCGCAAAATAACATGTTCATTGCTTTTGCGTTTGTAGTAGCATCTAGTTTTTCTGTATTAGACCAAGCAGCATACTCTGTAGTAGGAATAGTATATTCAGTTTGAATGATATTCTAGGTTTCAAATCCACTAGCTTGCATAAAAATTCTCATTCTAGTTGACCAATAACTATAATTTAATCCATTAAACAATGGTGGTTGTGTAGTGGCTTGTCCCTCAGTAAAACTGTTGCTAGTGTTATTGTCCATATTATTAAAAAAATCAGATAACTGTGTTATAGTTATGTGATGACCTTGCTCCGATACCAAATGTAAGTGTGTATGGATCGATAATATATAGTAAGACTAGTCTAGCAAATGCGGAATTATAAAAAATAGTAAATAGCAGTAATAAAAATGACACCAGGGATTTTTATACTGGTTCAAACTTCCCGTTCTACGTCCAGTCCCAGACTCCTTCTGGAATTCCTCAAATAATCCTCACTTAACCCGGAGGAACATGTATTACACCGCCTGAGCAACCGAACAGGACTTTTCTGCCTAAGCAACCGAATAGGACTTTAAATACAATTAATAAATTGTTTCTTGACTTGTGTATTCTTGAGTAACACGTATATAGTCAATGTAGTACACCCTTCCTATAATCTTCTTGATATGATGATTTGAATGTGCAAAGATAGGAAGTAGAGAGTTGAAAATCACTTGATATTATAACAATATAAGATCAGAATAGATAGAAAGAATTTGTTATTGAAATAGTGGATTTTCATCTCTATTTATAGTATTGAATAGTTTTAATTTAATAGTTGCCACCATTAGAAGAAGTGCAACTCTTGATGAAGAAGACAACTCTTCAGAATTTGATATTTCATGAAGAGATGCTTCAGTTCGTCAAGTTCAGATGTCTGAGAGAAAAGTGACAGATGTCTGACTAAGGTTAAAAATACAAAAAATAGAAGAAACAAAAATCAGTCATTTCAGACGTCTGTCATTTAATTCAGACGTCTGTCTATGATGACAGACGTCTGTTATTAAATTGACAAACGTCTATTTCATATAGAAATAGAAGTACTTTATACCGAGGGTTCAGACGTCTGTTATTTTATCTTTAGACGTCTGACATTGGTGTCAGACGGCTAGATAAAACTACAGACGTCTAAACCTGTACTGTTTTGTTCCTTCCTTTGTTTTAGCACTTCTAAACTTGAGATATAATTTTGAAAATACCTTTTTATATCTTTAAATAATTAAAGATATTTATTATTTTAAAACATGATTTTCAAAAGTATATTTGTGTGTGTGTGCTTTATCATCATATCAGAGATTGTACAAGAATATTTAACTTAGAAATAATAAAATTTGAGAACTTGATCTTTGTTGATGATATGATAATAGCTTCTCTTTGTAGATTCCTGCAAAAATATTTGACATCATAGTATATATTGAAATATATAGTTGTCGCATTAAAATCAAAGAAGGCAGGTTCCAACAATTTCTGAATCTCCACCACGTACACAGTTGTTAAAGTGGTTTTTGATATTTGCAGAGAGTATGACAATATCCGATCCCGGTCTCTTTAACAACCAAACTTATTTCACACCGGATGGTTCTTTTACATTTTCAAAACAAATTTATAATGGATATCAAAATATCATATTCAATTTCAAATCATATCTCTTTCGAAATCATATTCACTTCCAAACTATATTCACTTTCAAAATCATATTCACTTTGACATTATCGATACGGTATTTTAATTAATTCTTCATTTCAAAATCATCTTATTTTACTCAAATCTGTCATTTCACAAAAAGGGTACCAATTCCAAATTCCAACTTAGGTTGTATCATCATCAAGGATTTAGGTAAAAATACTTCAACTGTACACAGTCTGAAATTTTAGAAAATAGTTTAGGTAATTATAAATAGTTTATATGGTTTTAAAATAGTTTAAATAGTAAAATAGTTTAAATAGATTTAAATTTGATTAAATTTGATTTTTAAATGATTTATGGAGATTTAAAATAGATTAAATAGATTTAAATTATATTTAAAAATGTTTTAAATAGAGTAATTTTAGATTAAATAGATTTAAATTATATTAAGTAGATTTTTAAATAGATTAAATAAATTTAAAATAGATTAAATAGATTTAAATTATATTAAATAGATTTAAAATAGATTAAATAAATTTAATTAGTTTAAAATAGGTAAATTAGATTAAATTGGATTAAATAGGCTATAATAGATTAAATAAATTAAAATAGTTCTAAATTGATTAAAATAGTTTAAATTAATTTAAAATAGATTTCAAAGTTATATCGAACATTCCAATAACTCAATTCTGATAAATTCATTTATATTTGACCTCAACTTTGAAAATTCAAAATTTTAAATCCTTTGAACCCTTCATAAAAATAAATTCCAATTTCAACGAAAATAATTCAGTTTGTATAAATCAACTTCTATTTCAAAATACTGGTTAACTGAATTCAAAATTCCAAAGATTCAAAAATCATTTAATTTAACCAATCCGGTGTCCGTATATAATTTTCTACCCTAGGGTCAAGTGATACGGATATTTATCATTTCAATCCGCAATTTAAATTTTATTGTTATATATCATTTCAAACCGCAATCCCGAATTAAATAACATCCATAAAATCACTCGATTCTATTATTTCAACCCATAACGATTTTTCCCTACTCTATAGATCGTTCGGGTATGTATCATTTCAACCCATAGGGAACTTGCAATGTTATAACAGTTTAAAAATACAACATCCAGTCATCCATTATCAACTATCAAACATCCATCACAATCATCATCCAACTCAATTCATAAACATCAATAGATAACTGATAATTAATAACAGGTATTAAATTTGAAAATTAAAATTTCAATATTAAAATAAAACGATGATTAAATGCAATAAAAGTCAAATTTAACCAGGATGAAAATTTAAACATACCAAACATCAATAAATAAATTCCTAATCACACCATAAATTTAATTTAACTAACATAAGGTAGTTTAGTATTTGTGAGTGGGTTAAAACACTCACCTTCGATTTTAAATCGAATTAAAATCCAATTTAAGGCCCAAAATTCAACAGTCTCAGAGTTTGTCCAAACAAGCTCTATAATGTCCGGAATTCCGATACAATTCCAAAGGAGAAAATCGCGTGTGAATCGGACCTCGTATGTGAAAGTTATATCAATTAGACGTTTGAATTTTTTAAGTTAAATTAAAAAAAGAGAGAACCAAACCAATAGAGTTATGCCACGCTATCCACACGTCATCATTGTCCAATGCCAGAAACCCTAGCCTTCATCGCGTTCACCAAATACAGCCACCACGACCCACGAAAACACGATCACCCATCGTCGACAGCCTCTCCACCTCAGGCCGCTTCCCTGGACCCCACGCGAGCTGCCATGCTCCACCAGGCGGAGCTCCGCCGCCGCCACCTTAAAACACGAATCGTGGTGATTTCCTCCACCTTTGCCATGAAGTAACCGTATAGATGAGCTTGTCTCGACCCCCTCTACGCTCCAGTACTCCCTGATCGATGATTAGTCGAGGATCTGCCGTCAAATCCCGAAATCCAATGAACGAACGGCCGGAATTGATTCGCGAATTCCGGATGAACGATGGTTCAAATTGAAAAACAAACTGCACCTGTGGATTACGCTTGTCAAGAGCTTCGAAATAGTATATAATTCGATATGGTTTGGAGGAGTTTGATTTTGGATTTGAATTTGAAATTGAATTTTCAATTTGGGAATTAGGGTTTCTGCCATGGAAAAAGGGAGATAGGAATAGACAGACAGATTTGTACGTACTGAAAAACTGAGTTAAGAAACAACTAGGGTTTATAACAGTCTATTTATAGGTAGGTCAGAAATAGAGACGAATAGACAAGATTGATTTTCAAGTTGAACGATAAACGACCCAAAAAGCCCGTTCTACCTCCGGAACGAAAATGGGTCATCCTATATACCAAAATAAATTTTTTCGATAATTTTAAATTAATAGAGCAAGTTTCAAGTCCTAATTCCATCGTATAAAGAAGTTAGCTTAAAATCAGCTTATTTCAAATTGATTTCAATTGAATTTAATTAAATTGATTTCTACGCGTTTCGAGCCCATACGATCAAATGACAAGTCCGATCGCTACGAAACTTGAAACCTTATAATAATTCACCGTTATGGATCCGATGAAACTGGTTTCGTCGAAATCCGAGACAGTGGCCAAAATGGCTATTTTCACATTATTTAAATAAATTAATATTAAATTAATTAATCACTTCTTATATTCAAATTAATTAACTACCATTTTTTATCATCTTTGGTTTCCTAGACATCTATAATAGTTTTAAAACAAATTTACATATTAATTCAATGTCAGTTATTTTACTAATTACAGCGTTCAATTTCAACTGTAATTAAATCCAATCATTTATAATTAATTCCAATAAATTGATTTGATTCGATTTCAATCTTTTCATTCACTCAATTATTACTCTAATAGCATAGTTAATATTTGTTCATCTCTTATTTCACTAATATGCTACAATTTCCATCTTTTATTTGTATTAACTACTATATTTCAATTATATTGAATTCTTTGTCAATTTTACACATTTAATTATAGTTTAGAATCCCAATAAATTTATTTATCTTGGTTTCATTCTTTTATTACATCACTTATTACCTTATGAATAAAATTAATATTTCTATTCATTTATTACATTTGCAATTTACAGTTATTGTCTTAGCTCACATTAGTGTAACATTTAATTGCATTTAATTGCAATAAATCCATTTATTATAATATAAATTCCAATAAATTGATCAAACTTGATTTCCATTCTTCTTATTCAAATCAATAGTCATATTATAATTAAGATTTACATTGGTTACATCTTATTGAATTAATATTCTACAATGATCAATTTAATCTACATTAACTGCACTAATTAAGGGAATTAATTGCAATTGATTTCCAATTTAATTTAACAAGTTAAATAAATAGGTAACATATAATAGTTTGTCACCATTAACTTTTAGTCACATTAATAAGTTTATTATTTACAACCAAATGTTATAATTACTTATCTAACACTGATTTTATTCAATTACCATTAATTATATATTATTTCATTAATTAATTCAATATTTACATTTGTTTTCCTATATTCACTTTATAACCATGTATAACCTTTAAATCATTTCAATTGATTGGAATTTCATTCAAATTGTTAATAATTAACTTAAATTAACATTATTATAGTTCATTTTAGTTATTATTTCATTAGTATATCACAAATTTTTATTTCTTCCTACATTAAATCACAAAACTTTATTAAATTAACAATTTTTAATTATCGAAAATTACTGGTCGTTACACTCTCCTCCACTCAAAACTTTTCGTCCTCGAAAAAGAAAAGAAGGGAAAATGAGGAATCAATATATCTTATTCAAAATGTTAAATTTATAAATAATTAATTTACATAATTAAATAATTTAAATAAAATATATTAACTTATAAACAACTAAATCTTTCTATACTCAAATTAATAAAGTTTGGAAAACATTTCACAAAATTTTTCTAAGTCCAAAATTTACGGAAAATTTCGGCAGAATCTCCTTTGTACGAAGTGGTCCGAGAGAAATAATAATATCAATAATAACAATATATATCATATTTTTCAAAATAATATATCCCAAACCACGGGAAAAACAATATAATATCGCTAGAAAACCGTAATCCGAGAACGTACCTATTTGTCGGGCAAACAACGCTTAATTTTATGAAATCAAAAGCAGTAGCAATTGCTTCCATAACCTGTATTTCACTTATATAATCCAAAAGAGTTAATAATTTTATAAAAGAGAAATATTTTAAGTTGCTTTCAACTAATAATGAAACAAATCAATACAACATAACAACAATCACTTGCAAACAAGCGGTAAAACATTATTTCAACAAAGAAAACAATCATTCATCCATTTCAACCAAAACAAATGGTTTGTTCAGGTTCAAAACTTCTAATCATATAAAGTGATAAATAAACTATGAAGTAAACCATACACTCAACAGTCGTAGATAACTTTATAGATTATTTATACATCTCTATACAAAATAGAAGTATCCTCTCCCAACCAATCCGTAAGACAAACAAACAATAATTTCCAATAATATTTAAGTTTTATTTTTATTACCCCTTTTTTCTCACATTATTTATCTTTCTTCAGTTTCATTTTTACAATGATTATTTCATTCATTCACATTCATTTATTTACATATGTTATTTACATTTCTTATATTTTTACAAGGATAACTTATCTGTAATGATGAGTCTGATTTGCGGTAATGATGCCCCCGTCTTTCGGATGAAGCAGCCGATTATGAGAGAGTAAGGTCTGCTGCCAATACTTCGGTTTGGGGCAGTCTTGGAAAGAACCAGGACATTGACCGTCTTGTTGGATATGTTGAGAAACCCAATGTTGATGGTGGAATGTTCTTGCTACAGCATGAGAATACCCTTCTTCACTTCCCTAAGGGAAGTTCCATAACGTTCCCTTACTTTTTACATGTTGCCCCTGATTTCGTTGACCTCATCTTGGATAGGGAACTTCATGATGAGACAATTGTAGGAGACGATGGCATACAGCTCGACAAGCGCCGGTAGTTCTATTAATATGTTGTAAGCAAATGGCTAATCAACTATTACAAAGTTAACATAGATCTTTGCAGTAAGGGGCTCTTCGCTGAATGTTGTTACGATCGAGGTTGTGCCTATTGGAACAATCCCCACACCCCTAAAGCCATAAATAGGCAAGGGCCACATAGCGAGGTTGGAGGTAGGAAGCCTGAGAGCTTTAAAGACGTTCTTGAATATGACATTGACCGAGTTTCCCAATCCACAAAGGCTTGATGCACATTGGAGTTGGCCAAGGCAAGAGTAATGACCATGGGATCGTGATAGGGTAGAACACTACTTCCCTATCCTAGATTGTGAAGCTGATCATTAGCTTTGATTCCAGTCGGGGCAGCTTGAGGGTCCAGGACTCTAACGAGTAAACCTGCTTGGCAGTGCTCACTCTCTTTAATACCGAGACTGGGCCCCCGGCTGTTACCGACCATATGTGGCCATCCGCATATGGTAAGGACCTTGGTGATGGTTTAAACATTGGTGTTATTACGTTGAGGGTGTCGATTCTTCCGTTCTTCACGATTTTCCTTTTGCTTGACACGATGTCGAACAAATTCCAGGAGTTCTCCTTCTCGGATGAGCTTTTCGATCTCATCCTTGAATATATGGCAATTTATTATGGAATGGCCATTGATTCGATAGAAATCGTAGTACTTTCCATTGCAGTAAGGTTCCTCCTACTACCCATCTCTAATGGTTGCGGGTCTTTGATATTCCATTTAGTTCTTGGTGGCGAGGTAGATGGTGGCGATGTCCATGTTCAAACGTGGGTAATTATGATATCAGGGCTTGTAGGGAGGGCCGGCCTCTGGACGTCTTCTAATGTTGGCTTGACGACTGCTATTGCGGTGATCGTTGTTGTTGCAAGGGCCAGTTTAGGCGGGGCGCTTTGCCTCGTTGTCGCTGTTTGAAAGATTTGCATCTTCCATCCTCATCATGTCGTTCGCTCATTGATAGAAGTCAATTAGGGACAAAGCCAGCTATTTCTAGAGCTCTCCCTACTTTATGGATTTGTACCTGATAGCAAAGCATAGGGCCACGACCAATTGCTTACATCCGCACCCATGGTGTAACGACCCGCATTTTACGTATCGGAGAATCGTAAAATATTATTTTTAAATTCATATGAGGTCGTATGACTCTATAATTTTAGGAAATGCTTGCTAGTGACATTCCCTATATTTAGAATTTTCTGGACGATTTTACCCTTGAAAACTTTTAATGGCTATAACTTTTGATAGAAGCCGAATTAACATCTCTGCTCACTTCCATTAGAAATATATGATGGTTTCTTTTTCCATAGAGTGGTCATAATAGTGATTTGGACTTTCTGGCTAGAAGATATGGCTGTTTGAAGTTTGGTAGTTTTTGGAGCAGCTTAGTTGGTAATTAGTGAGCTTGGGATAGGGACATTAACCCATTTCGGATTTTGCACCTATATTAGCTAAAACAAACATCCCCAAATCATTTCTACCATCTTCCAAATAGATCTAAGCCTCCAATAACCTACACCCAAAACCTTCTCTTTCTCCTCCAAATCAAGTCTAAACCTTAGATTAATGGTAGATTAGCAAGTGAATTCATTAGAGATCTTCAAATCTACATTTTTAGGGAAGAAAAATCACATCTTTACTATTTATTCTTGGATTTACCTCGATTTGCGTGCAAATATTGGATTTTGGAAGATTTGGTGAGTGATTTATCATCTTTCATCTTATTATATGTATACATAGGTTTAACATGTTTTGGATCCATTTTTAAAGTCAAAATTATGTTTTATTACTGCTTTAAAACCCTACCTATAATAAAAACGTGAATAAATGGGTTTTTGGTGTTCTACACATGTTATTTGGATATGTGATTGCCTTGATATATGTTAGGCTATGTTGTAGACATCTTATATGATGATTGCTATGATTGATTGCATGATTTTCATGTTTGAATGTTGTTTGGTATATGTATATTGTTTTTTGTATGCTTACATGGTTGAAAATCCTCATCGGAGCATACTAGAGGTAGGAACCATGCAATCGGACTTCGACAGATAGGCTCTAGAGTTGTTGGAGTCGTACCGTTGCATAAACGATGCATGAGGTTCGAAGTGTTGGGTGTAGCGATGGAATTGACGCGAAGTTGATGTGCTGAAGGAGCTATAGGTTTTTGGTTCGGTAGAGGTTGTCCAGTGGTTGCTTGGGTATGGTGGTTGGCTCGGCTCAACAAGGGAATACCGAATAGGAAATCCTTTTCGGTTGCTATTTGGTTAGGCAGTGGATGACTGGATAGGAAATCATGTCCCATAGTTTCTTGGTTCGGTTGTGGACGGCTGGACAGGAAATCCTGTTCGGTAGCCGATCAAGGGATGATGTTCGGTGGCTTCGGTTCGGAGGAGGGCTAGATAGAACGCGGAATAGTGTTTTTGGGTGTTGACTTCGGGCTCGGCATGGAGGGGCTTCTGGCAAGACTTGGGGTCACTTTGGTGGTTTTGAGAGTAGACTTAGAGCAAGGACGGATGACTCCGGGATGATTCGAGATGACTTTGGGGTTTCAGTAGCAACCAAGGAAGTATGACGACTTCGATGACTCGATGTGTCCGTGACTATAACATCCAATGATGGACTGAGAGGACAAGTTCTGCATGGTAGCTCGTGCAGTAGAACTTGAGGTTGTAATGCTCGTGAATGGGACAGTGTAGTCTAAGTGTACCCAGGGTAGTCTGCGTGCATCCATATTATTGGACGTCTATGTGTGTCCAGTCCTTGGCCATCTATGTGGGAAATGAGTTGAGCATCTGCATGTTAGTACTACTATCAGTGCGTGTGCGAATGGATCAATGGTTAACTCTGAGGTTGTGATGCTTATTGTTGAGATAGGGTAGTCTGCGTGTACCCAGAATCGTCTGCGTGTACCCATATTTTTGAACGTCTACGTGTACCCAGCCCCTAGCCATCTGCGTGGGCAATGAGTTGAGCATCTATAAGAGATATTGTACATCTGAAACACTTGACTGAGAGAAGCAAGGCTATGTGGTGGATGCCTTGTTTGTTGTGTGCTTAATATGCTGTGTGATACCCCTATACCCCCATATTTTCCACTTGTGATAGTAGTTTAGCATATACTGTGTTTATCTGCTAACTCTTTGGATGTAGGGATAGGTCAGGTATGGCTATTTATATCTTATACCTATATTTACTATATACGATTTTTATAGTATTTTTAAGATGATTTAATGCTCACACCAGACTGTTGTCTAACATGAGGTTTTATGCTTTGCTTCTTATTATCTCGGATAATCTTAGATGAGTAGATAGGTAACAGGTCTGTCTAGCACATGGAGATGTACAGAGTACGAGCAGGAGACTACGCTTTCATATATCTATACTTAGAGCTTACTATTGCTTATATTCCGTTGTGCAGTACTGTGGAGCCATACTTGTACCTATATAACTTCAGAGATTGTTTTGGAGTTTATTTTTGAGATTTTGGTTGTATAAACTCTACTATTCTAGTTTTTTTATAATCTGTGAGTCTATTGTACTCTGGTGTTCTTATATATGGTTCATTTGATTATATTGTTGTCTCACGTGTTTTACATCTATGTTATTATATTATATTTTGTTCGTGCACTGTAAGATGTTCTACAGGTTCTGTGTTTGGATTTTCTTCGCTTTTCACCCTTGACTATCACCTTACATCGATCGGGCACCTTCACAGCGCATTATACAGGTATATTGGGTACCATTTGTGTAGGGTAGTCGTCATATTTTTTCTGATGTCGAGGAAGGGGCGAGATCGAGGGATGCTAACTCCGACTTGTAGAACATGCACGCTAAGATGGTGTGAAACATGGTTCAGAATGCCCAAGTTGCTCATGTTGCGGCAGTTGGTGGTGATGCTCCAGCGCAAGCTTCGGGGTCTGACTTTGCCAAACTAGACAAGGATTACTCTACTCTAGGAGGCAAACTATTCCTTGGAATGGAATTATCCATCGAAGTGCAGGATTGGTTAGACACATGGGAATGCGTCTTTGAGGATATGGAGTTAGTGGATGCGATAAAGAGGAGGAAGCCGGCCTCTAGACAGCTTTAGGGAAGAGCTATAGGGTGGTGGAATGCCATCAAGATTACTACTCCCGAGGATCAGATTACTTGAGAGAAGTTTAAGACGAGGTTTGAATAAAATTATATACTGGCCGCTCAGAAGTCGATGCGCTTCTGAAAGCTTTCTGGCTTAAGACAAGGGGATATGTCTGTGTTGGAGTACATGGCTAACGTCAACATGTTGTCAAAGTATGGTCTATCTTTTATTGATATTATGCTTAAGAAGAACGAGAAGTTTACTATGGGCTTGGATGATTATATTGGAGAAAAGTTAGTAGGACATATTGATGAGACCTTTGAGATGATAGTGGAGAAGGCTTTTCAACATAAGAGTCTGTATCCCAAGTCTAAGTCGGTTGTTGCTTCTAAGGATGGCCCAAATCCGTAAGCTGGCAAGGAGGCAGGGGGAGGCAAGAAGAAGTGGAACAACAACAACAACAACAATAACAAGAGGAAGTAACCGTAGATCCAGCGTGGCCAGAAGAAGAGTAAGTGGGAGACTACTTGCCATAATTGTGGGGAGAAGGGCTATCTTAGCAAAAGTTGCAGAAATGAGAAGAAATGATGTTTTAATTGCAACAAGCCAGGGCATATGAAGAAGGATTGCCTAGAGCTATTGAAGAATCAGTAGGTTGTGTCTACTTACGCTTTAAACGTTGTTCCAGCTTCGTCGAGTGCTCCATCGGCGAAGGAGAAGGGAAAGAGCGTCGTTATAGAGGGTATATTGTTTTTAGTTCTAGTACACCTATACATATTTCATTCGATACCTGGGCTTCACATTCCTTCATATCCAGTGATTTGGTAGATAGATTGGGATTGAAACCCGAGATAGTTAACCAACCTTTGATTGTTACAAACCCTATTGGAGGATCGACTAGCCTTTGCATAGTTTGTCGAGACTTGGCTTATCAGTCATGGATGTTTGTTTATTTGTGATTGCTTTGATTTAGGTTTTGTGAGGTTTGGTATTATCTTGGAAATGGACTGGTTGAGGAAGTATGCAGTAGTTGTGGATCGTGAGAGGATGTTGGTGATGATTGGGGCTTTGGAGTGGCGAGCGGTAGTGATTGGTTGCTTGCAAGAGGATGGAGTTATGGTTAGTTTTCTATATACGCTTGAGGTTCTATGGGATGAATTTCCATCTGTGCCTATCGTAAGAGAGTATCTGGACATGTTCGAGGAGGTGACCATATTATCGCCACACCAAAAGATTGAGTTTCGCATAGACTCAATGAAGGATGCTAGGACGATAGTTATGCTTTTGAGCCGTATGGCACCCAAAGAGCAGGAGGAGTTGGAGGTGGAAGTGAATGACGTAATGTCACGAGGGTTCATTCGTAGGCGGATATCTGAGTGGGGCACACCTATAATATTCACCACTACGGTGGCTGGCTCTCTGACACTGTGTGTAGATTACCATGAGCTAAATAAGGTGATGAAGAAGAACAAGTATCCACTCCTGCGTATTGATAACTTGTTTGATCAGCTCTACCACGTGAAGGTGTTCTCTCGGTTGGACCTTGCGACAGAGTATCGTTAAGTGAGAGTGATGAAGGAGAGTGTGCCAATCATAGTGTTCTGTACGCCGTCTGGATTCTATGAGTGGTTGGATTCCCATTCGGGCTAAGCAATCCATCGGCATACTTTGTTGATCTTATGAGCCATGTTTTTAGGCCAGCTAAATATGTTTGTACTTATGTTCATGGACGATATCCTTATTTATTTGAGGATGGAGGAAGAACGCAAGGAGAATTTGAGGATTGTGTTCAAGGTGTTGAGGAAGCCCTGTATGAAGATGAAGTTTTCGAAGTGTCACTTCTGGAGGAAGGAAGTAAGATTTTAGTGTCACGTTGTTTCTAAGCATGGTAGTGCTATAGATCTTGCGAATGTGGCAGCAGTACAGGACTAGGATCGACCCAAGTCTGCTACAGACGTGAGAAGTTTCCATGGATTTATGGGATACTACAGACGTTTTATCAAGGACTTCTCTAAGGTAGCAGCACCGTTAACCAACTTTGATGAAGAAGAATATGACTTTTATTTAGGATGCGAGAACCGAGCAATTTTTCTTGAGTTTAAAGGAGAGGTTGATGAGTGCACTGGTGTTAGTCATTCTGAGTGAGAATGAGGAGATGACAACATACACAGACACTTGTGGTACCGGACTAGGTATAGTGTGACGTAAAGGGGAAAGGTTGTCGCCTACACTAGTCGATAACTGAAACTGCATAAGAAAAATTATTGAACTCATGATTTGGAGTTGGCGGCGATTGTATTCGCTTTGAAATATGGAAGCATTATTTGTTTGTAGAGAGATTGAACTACAAATGATTGAAGTATCTATTCTTCTAAAAGGATCTTAACCTTTGTCAGCGGTGACGGTTAGAGTTCCTGGCCTCCTACGACTTTGGCATTTCCTATAGCCTGGTAAGGCAAATGCAATCACTGATGCTTTGAGTAGGAGACATGCCAGTTTGGCAGCAATGTTCTTAGAGTGGAAACAATTGGAGTTCATCGCTGGTTATGATTTTAGACCTCAACGTGAGCTAGAGCAGGGAGTGTTAGCTAGCTTGATGATTAGACCTACCATGATTGAGCAGATTAATACTAGTTAAAGGTGAGATGCTAGACTAGTAGAGATCATGGCAAAGATAGAGGAAGGGGTAGAGTCTGAGGAGATGAATCAGTATGAGTTCGACTGTGATCGTTGGCTCCATAAGGATGGGAGATTATTTGCTCCCGATGTCGATGAGTTGAGGAATGAGGTGCTATGAGAGTGCCATCATTCAGGTTGACCATACATCCCGATGGCAATAAAATGCGCCGTGTTATGAGGCAGACATTTTACCGGGAAGGGATGAAGAAGGACGTTGGGGCATTCATCTCGAAGTGCATGAACTGTCAATTGGTAAAGATAGAGTAGAAGAAGCTGAGTGGTATGTTATAGCCGCTTAAGATTCCCGAGTGGAAATGGGAACAAGTTTCGATGGACTTCATCGATGCATTGCTGAGGACCAGAGGAGGGTACGATAGCATTTGGGCCATAGTCGATAGATTGACGAAGAGTGCCTAATTCATACCCACTAAGTCTAGTAGAATGATCCAAATTGGCCGAGTTGTATGTGAAGTGGGTTGTGCTATTCCATGGTGTGTCGAAGAGCATTGTGATCGACCGAGACCCTTTGTTCACTGGCGGATTCTGGAAGAGCTTGCAAGAGCAATTAGGGACAGAGTTGCATCCCTATATAGCTTGTCACCCACAAACTGATGGGCAGACTGAGAGGGTGAATCGTCTCCTAGAGGATCTCTTGCGATACCGCATTCTCGATTTTGATGGCTTATGGAACGATCGTTTAGACTTAGTAAAGTTTGCATATAAAAACAGCTATCAGTCTAGCATCGGTATGGCACCATATGAGGCGTTATATGGTCGACCATGCAACGCTCCTTCATGTTGGTGGAAAGTAGGTGAAAAACTAATACTTCGACCAAATATGATTAGAGAGACTTTGGAGAAGATTGAAATTATTTGGCAACGAAGGAAAGTTGCTCAGAATAGACAGAAGAGCTACGCTGATAGGAGAAGACGTGACTTGGATGTAACATCCCCTATTTTGAGGCACGAAGATAAGCGCTACAGATGCTGTAGTCATCAATAGTATTAACTTTTGGTGACAAAATACGGTAATGTTAATGGTATCCATAATATCAGAAGCACATGAATATGAAATAAAATCAACATAGATTTAAAAAATAGCTTTTTTGATTACATTTCAAATCAATATTTCATATTTAATTACATAATCCCAAAACGATTCCTAGGTTTTGATCAAATATAATTGTTACAAAATACGCAAAGAGTGACATATGAAGATGCCCCCTTAGATGATCATAGTACTAGGTAGATAGACATATCAGTCATAAATACATCACAGCGAAAATACTACTAAATAACTCCTACACAGCTAGCTTTGCCTCTTGCACGTCTTCGGAAGCTTATTCGTTCAACCTACTAAACCTGAAAAGTCCTTAACTCTCAATCTACTCAAATTTAATTTTGAGCACCCGAGAGTTTAAGGGGAAACATAAACTTCGAGTCAGACATAAAGCCTGGTGTGAATAATTATATTACATCTCAGTTTACTGATATTAAGTGAGATCACACCACTAAGCAGAACGAGTTTCCCCTCACTAATATCCTTTTAAAATCATATCTTTTGCAAATCGAAATCCTGCAATCAAATTGATTATAACAACAATCGCAATGACATATATGCATATAAATCAGGTAATCAATGGACTATCTGTCTGAACAATATAGTTTTATCAGGCTGACAATTAATCACTGGCTGACTCGGGCCTACTAGACATAATAAACATTCTAACTTCTATTAGATACAATACTGGACGATCTGTCCTTAACTTACTTTTCCAAGGGTCAACTGATCTAATGGTTTTGCGAGCTCACTAATAACCCTCTACTCTATGTATTCCTTTATGTGTGTAACATCATTTTAGTCTTACCTGTGACAAAGCCCTACACACTGGAATTTCGGGCTTATATTAGCTAGGGGCTACTAGCTAAAGTATTGGGCGTGACCCCATACCAATCCCATTCGGCCTTCTAATATCTGAGTCATATACTTAGGGTTAACTACCCTATTTAAATTTCATTTCCTTGAAAACAATCTTTACAAATGATTTACCCTTGAAATCATATCTTTATAAAACAAGGAAAATATGCTCTTTGCTTTATTCATAATATCTATGCCGTGGTATATGCTTTACACAAAACAATGTTGATGAAATATAAATCAATGGGATTATCTATCCCTTCAAAATAAGTTAAAGCCCCTTTTTAACTTAGAAAACTTTGGCTATAAAGCCAAAACAACACCTTCGAAACCATTGTTTAAAACATAAAACAATCCCTTTCAACATCATTAAAAGCATCCCTTTCGAAATCATTGCTTAAAACCTTAGACATCCTCTTTCGAAACCATTAAACATATCTTTCGAAAGCATTGGAAACATTCCTTTAGAAACACTTAAAAACATAACTTTCGAAAGCATTGGATTCGAGTAAGAATTTGTGGAAACATAGCTTCGAAACCATTTAAAAGTATTTCTTTCGAAATCATTGGGTTTAACATTTAATATAACCATAGGATCAAAGAGAATAGAACCGAAAGCATCACTTTCGAAAACATCGATCTCAAGTAAAAGAATTAGGGAAGAGAGAAACTTCGAAACTACCCTTTTGAAACCATTGTCTTCGAAACTATTAGTAAATGCGACTAAGACACCCCTTTAGAAAGCAATGGGAAGGAAGCTTCAATATTAAGAAGACAAAAGCCTTCCTTTCGAATACATTATTTTAAGGTTATAAAGAAAAGCGACCTTTGATTAATGCGAAAGGTATAAATACGGTAGCTAGGGTATCGAAGGAGTTCATAAGCGACAACCCTTTCGAAAGCTTCTTTTAAAAACAAAGGCAAGTCAATGGATTCGAAAGCTAATAAAAGTGGTTTCAATCCTTTCGAAAGCATACTTTCGACACCGTCCTTTCCTTCCACCTTTCTCCAATACACTACGTACCAATTGTTTGATACCATGTGCATTGGTTTCGAATGGGTGTGAAAGGTTTACTGGGTATGACGATGGAAGCAAGCAATGGAAGTGGCGAAGTTGTAATTTGGAATAAAACTGATTTTATGCTTTTTAAAGTAATTCCTTTTCACCTAACTTGCATAATTTTCCAAAATATGATTGGTTGCCAATTTTTTACCAAAATTCTTTTCAAAAAGGCTGCCGAATTCAGCATTTAACAATTGAAACATTTTAAACAAATAAGTCATTTTCCTTAATAAAACATTTAAGTCCTCTAACTTAAATAATTTAATAACCATGGTAAAACACTTAGGAAAAATCCCCAAAAATCATAATAATTCGCTTTAAATATGTTTTCTAACATATATAAATTTCAAACTGAAAACATTATTTAATTTCCTTTAATAATTTAAACCCAAAATTAACTATTTTCTCTCAAAGAAAATTCATAATAAATCCACAATCACTTCAAAAATTATAAAACTTGAAACCCACTTCTAAAATAATGTTTTTGACCGTATATCAAAAACGCAACTCATTTGGATGCCATTTGATAGGTTTCCTAATCCAAACATATCATAAAATCTATATTAAACCATATCATAAATATATCCATTTTAACAAACATACCATGGCATATTATTTGCAAACATAGTTCGGATCTAACTTGAAACCGAAATCATTATCAAAAGTGAGATGTAAATTAATTATTCACCTTGGCTTTGTGTTAAGAAGGTTGAGATTTGCTCTTAGATTGATTTCTTCAAGCTTTCTACTTGAATCCTAGCTTATCTTCCCTTTAGATCTTCTTAACGATAGTCGGCCGAGTTCCATTAGGGTTTTAGTTTTGTTTGTGATAGTTAAAATGAATGAGGAATGAAGAATGGAAGGGCATAGGGTATTGGAATAAAGGCTATCCCCATTTTACCCTTACCATATTCCTCCTACTTACTTATTTTTAGTTCTCGTTTGCTAATACATTCATTAAGGCACAGCTACTTCTTAATTAACAAATCTCAACCTCTTAACTGTCTACATTATTTTATTTTATTTATCCAAATAAATATTCTAAATAATGTTAGTCAAAATTAGAATCATTACATTGGAGTTCTCCATCGGTGATATGTTGTTTTTCAAGATCTCTCCACTGAAGAATGTTTTTCAATTCGATACTAATCGAAAGTTGGCATCGATATTTGTTGGTCCTTTTCAGATACTTAAGAGGATTGGGAACCTACCTTATAGAGTCGGCTTACCTTAGAAGATGGCGGGCGTGCATAACGTGTTCAACGTCTTTCACTTGTGGAAGTTTGTGCATGGCTATAACTTTTTGATGGAAGTCGAATTAGCATCCTATACCACTTCCATTGGAAAGATATGATGGTTTTCCTTTCCATAGAGTGGCAATAGTAACGATTTGGACTTTCTAGCTATGAGATATGATTGTTCGAAGTTTGGCAGTTTTTGGAGCAGCTTAGTGGGTAATTAGTGAATTTGGGGATAGGCTCATTAACCCATTTTGGTTTCGCATCTATATTGGTTGAAACAAACATCCCCAAATCATTTCTACCATCTACCAAATAGATCTAAGCCTCAATTAATCCATGCTACACCCAAAGCCTTCTCTTTTCTTCTCCAAATCAAGTATAAATTATAGATTAAGGGTAGACTAGCAAGGGGATTCATTAGAGATCTTTAAATCTACATTTTGAGGAAGAAAAATCACATATTTTCTATTCATTCTTGGAATTACCTCGATTTGCATGCAAAACTTGGATTTTGGAAGGTTTAGTGGGTGATTTATCATCTTTCACCTTATTATACACACACACACACATACATATATATGTGTGTGCATGTGTATACGTTTTAACATGTTTTGGATCCATTTTTGAAGTCAAAATTATGTTCTATTGTTGTTTTAAAATCCTACATATAGTAAAAACATGAATAAATGGCTTTTTAGTATTCTAGACATGTTAGTTGGATGTGTGATTGCCTTGATACACGTTAGGCTATATTGTAGACATATTGTATGATGATTGTTATGATTGATTGTCTGATTTGCATGCTTAAATGTTGTTTGGTGCATGTATGGTGTTTGTTTATATGCTTGTATGATTGAAAACGCTCATCGAAGCAAACTAGACGTAGGAACCGTGCAATCGGACTTTGACGGATAGACTCTGGAGCATTAGAGTCATATGCGATGCATGAGGGTTGAAGTGTTGGGTGAACGATGGAATCGGAGCAAAATTGATGTGTTGAAGGAGCTATATGTTTTTGGTTTAGTAGAAGCTGTCTAGTGGTAGCTAGGGTCCGGTGGTTGGCTTAGCTCGGCAAGGGAAGACCAAACAAGAAATCTTATCTAGTGGTTGTTTGGCTCAGTAGTGGAGGACCGGAGTGGAAATCATGTTCAATAGTTTCTTGGTTCGACGGTGGAGGACCAGATAGGAAATCATGTTTAGTAGTATCTTGGTTTGGTGGTGGAAGGCAGACAGGAAATCCTGTCCGATAGTCGGTCATAGGATACTGTTCGGTGGCTTCGTTTTGGCAGTAGGAGGGCTGGACAGAACGTGAAATGGTGTTTTTGGGGTTTTGACTTCGGGCTCGGTAGGGAGGAGCTTAGGGCAAGACTTGAGGTTACTTTGGTGGGTTTGAGAGTAGACTTGGAGCAAGGATGGATGACTCTGGGATGACTCGAGATGACTTGGAGGTTTCAATGGCAACCAAGGAAGTACAATGACTTCAACGACTCGACACGGTGAGTGACTATAACGTCTAGTGATGGACATAGAGGGTGAGTTCTGCGTGATAGCTCGTGGAATAAAACTTGAGGTTGTGATACTCGTGAATAGGACAAGGTAGTCTGAATGTACCCAGGGTAGTCTACATGTACCTATATTGTTGGATGTCAGCGTGTGTCCTATCCTTGACTATCTGCGTTGGGAATGGGTTAAGCATCTACGAGGTTTTTCTACTATCGATGTGTGTGCTAAGGAATCGATTCATAACTCTGAGATTGTGATGCTCATTGTTGGGATAGGGTAGTCTACGTGTACCCAGGGTAGTCTGTGTGTACCCATATTTTTGGACGTCTGTATGTGGCTAGCTCAAAGCCATCTGCATAGGCAACGAGTTGAGCATCTGTAAGAGTTGTCATATGTCTGAAGCACTTGAGTGAGAGATACAAGGTTGTGTGATGGATGCTATGTTTTTTATGTTCTTGATATGTTTTGTGATACCCCTATACCCCATATTTTCCACTTGTGATACTAATTTAGCATATACTATATTTATGTGCTAACTCTTTGGATGTAGTGACAATTCAGGCATGGCTATTCATACCTTATACCATATTTACCATATACGATTTTTATAGTATTGTTTAGATAATGTATCGCTTATACCTGGCTATTGTCTGACCTAAGTTTTTATGCTTTGCTTCTTATTATCTCAGGTACTCTTAAATGAGTAGATAAGGGAAAACGGGTCTGGATAACGCATGGAGCTGCATGGAGTACGAGCAGGAGGCTATGCTTTCATATATCTATACTTGGAGCTTACTATTGCTTATATTCCATTGTGCACTACTGTAGAGCTATATTAATACTTATATTAATTTAGAGACTGTTTTGGAGTTTATTTTGGAGTTTTAGGATATATAAATTCTGCTATTCCAGTTTTTGTATAATCTGTGAACCTGTTGCACTCTGATGTTCTTATTTATGGTTTATTTGATTATATCACTGTCTCACCTGTTTTACATGTTATTATATTATATTTTGTCTGTGCACTATAAGATGTTCTACAGGTTCTGTGTTTGGATTTTCTTTGCTTTTCACCCTTGATTATCACCTTACATCGGTCGGGTACCTCTACAACGCATTATACGTGTATATTGGGTACCGGCGGTGCAGGGAAGTCGTCATCCCTAGCCCATGCAAACTCTTTGTTAAAGTGACTAACATACGACCGCAAGCTCTTGGAAAAACCCTGCTTAATATTTCTCAGCTCACTGGCCAACATGACATGGGTACGGGACATGAAGAAACAAGTCTTGAAGTCTGTGCATTATTAGGCCCATGAGTGGATACTGCCCGATCACAGGTCCAAGAACCAGTGGGAGGCTGGTCTTGCAAGGGTGGAGGGGAAGAGCAAGCACTTTGCTAAGCCAGAGAGCTATCCAGCACGAGTTATGGAGTTGAATGTTGTGATGTGGTCGGATGGGTCTACACTTTCGTCATATGTGTCAATTTGTGGTAAGGCATATTGTCGATGGATGTAAGCGTCTAGGATTCCATTGGAGAACAGTTCCCCTTTCTCATCATATGAAAATGCCTCACCCCCAGTATTGCAGGCTTGCATTCTATTGAGCTATTGGCAAAGGATGTACATTTCATGAGGCTGGCATTGACCTATTTTGGGATGTTCTGGCCAACTACAGGCTAAGGGCTCAGAGGACGGAGTGGAAGATCAGTGACGAGATAGAAAATGATGAGGATGAGCTGGAGATGTCCCCTTATGCACTAAAGGGCATATGGAATGAATGACTCGCTTTCCTCGTTTCCTTTTTTCCGACCACATCCCTATGGGATCAAGAGTGCGCTGAGGGAGCCATGCATGCCTTGCTATTGAAAGGGGGACCACCATTGAGACAGTAAAATGTTAAAGTTCACGAACGACCAGAAGTTGGTGGTCGTCCAATTGAAGGGGAACGATGATAGGGTGGTCTCTCAGGCAAAGCCATGTCGAGAGCGAGATTAATTTAGCTAGGCATGCATGCGATGTACCTTCTAAGATAGATGGGGATGTCCATCAGTGGATTTTCTAGTACCACCCTCTCCTGGGCCTCAATAGTGTTAAGGAGATCGTAACCACCGGGAGACATTGGTCTGCGAGAAGGCAGGTCGATTAGGTCGATGTCAAAGGAGCTAGTGGAACAAAGTTCATGATGGCTTGAGCATCTAGTTGCGTCTTCGAACCAATCTCCTCACGGGCTAGCTGACCCACGTTTGATAGCTATAACAGTACATCATGCCATATTTCTTCATTGGAGCCAAGATTGGGTTGTGCACCATTAGCAAGAGTGTTGCCGCTGGTTTGGAGCTCTTTAAAGTTGTTACCTTCGAGCGGCGGAAGATTGTCCATGGTCACAAGTCAGGTCAGTTCTTGCAAAGTCGAAAGGTATGGAAAGGGAAGTGCTTAAGGGGTGCCCTCCTTCTAACACCAAAATTTTGGCTAGTTTTCTAGCCAACCTCGAAACGACCCGAGTGCATTGTGAAAAGAAAATGTTACTTACTAATCACTAGGCATAAAAGTAGAAAAATGAGGAGTCAAATACATAGCTGAAAGGTAAATAATACAAGATATAGAATGGTTCAACAAAGCTGCCTACATCGATTGTGAAGTTCTCCTACAACTACGGAGAATTACAAGAAAATAATAAGAAAAAGGGGTACTTTAGACTAATAAAGCTATGTAAACTTAAGGATTTATGTGGTATCAAGAGAGTTGAATTATGCTTATAGGATTCTTGAATGTTCCCACCCCTTTAAAGTTGCAATCTAAGGGGTATTTATAGTAGCTGAAGTGGATGTGGACAGATGAGATCGTGTTGTAGAGCTGGTGGGAAAAGTGCTTGATCGATGATCTGATTGTAGATGTGGATGGTCGACAGCTGTAAAGTAGGTCAGAAGATGTGCGGTGAATGAGAATGTATCCATTGCCTTTTTGTACTAGGCACAGACTTGCACTAAATGCGCATTTAATACGGATGGTAAGCCACATCAGTTCAGCCGCCCAACTATGGCTCTTCAAATAGATAGATAGACAACTTTGTCGTACACTTGAGTGACCACATGGTTTAGCTGGCCGATAGACCATCAACAACATAGAAGAGACTTGGAATCTTACTAAGGACCATGTAGGGAAGACGATTAATGATCGAGCATGAGGCGGGCATGAAGGATGCCTCATGCCGGTTGGAGTTGGTTGCACTGATGCCATGCTAAAGGGGGGCCATGCTTAGGCCACTCTTGCCTAATGTGTTGTCTTCTAGGACGAGCTTGGATAGGGACGACCATCGGCTGATGTGATGTCGGACGAATTCGTTGGCTTTTTGGTGCTGCTGGAAGAAGTTCGATATAGGAATGGTGGTTGGACCGAGCCGGACCTGGCTGGTCCAGGAGGGACAGGGTCTAGATCTTGCCTAAGTGTGAAGGTTGCTCTAGGTTAAGATGGTTGGGTCTCATCTTGGTGCATTGCTGTGTAGAAAGGTTGGTTTGAGACTAACATGGGCTTGGGCCTGCGATTGCAGGCCAATGGTAGATCAACTAGGCTGGCTTTGATTGAGCCAAAATGCCTTTGATTATCCTGCTAACTAATTGCGTGAAAATTGAGCAACACCTAGCAATGTCAAATTTGTACATACGATCTTACCTTACTTATGTGAGTATGCAAGAGTAATAAGAAAATAATAAATAACCGCATGTTGAAAATTGTTTGTTGCGGGAGAAACACTCTCGAAAATATTTTTGTAAATATGTCGGTAATGCAAATCAAGTTTTATCCCAAAGTTAATATGCAAGTAAGACATAGTCACCATATACAACAAACCATGAACTCATGGTGTGCATCCCCACTTAGTCCTAAACACTGTATATTAGATTACCATTGGTTGATCTATGTTTTAAAGAGATTTTAATGTAGTTTAATTAGAGTAATAAACTTAACAACCATTGCTAAAAAAGTTTTGAAATATCAGGATGGGAAATTTTATTCATATCCATCTTAACTATAATCTAATCCACTCTAATGTTTTAGATTACTTCCTATTTTTACGGTCTCTTTAATTTTTAAAATTTTATTAGTTATTCCACACAACGTATAGTTGCATCTTCTTCTCATGGTTCTCTTTCTTTCATTGCCTAATCAAGTCACAAATACATCACCTTAGGGTTAAATCAAACAAAAATTAAAAAAAAGTTTGCCAAATCTGATCTCTTCTTCTTCCCGTTATCATGCAGCATGAAGATGACCTAATGTATTTTTGAAGTAGAAGAGTAAAAGATTGAGGTAAAATGCCATATTTTAAAAAAAAAGATATTTCTTCTAAGATGAATCTATATACAGAGCTTTGCTTATGAATTTAGTTATTTTTTCAGAACAATATCATCATGCAAAAACAATTGCTGATTTATTGAGAATATCTTTCTTGGTGAGGCGAGCCTCAAGTTGAGCCTCGACGGTTTCCTCGCAATATCGTTGGAACTCTAATTGAGCCTCAAGCTTCTCTTGTTTTTCCTTCTCAAGCTCCTCCTCAAGCTGTCGAATGCGAAGGGCCAAGGCATCGTTATCTTTTTTTAGGGCATCCTTCTCCTTCTACAGAACATCTTTCTCAAGAGCTAAAGTGCCATTGTGATGAACGGCGATGTCCAGTTCAATTTGATGTGCTTTCATCAAATGCTCAAATGCTTCAGAAGACTCGCTAGCTCTCTTCTCAGCATCATCCAGCTTTGTGTTCAACCCCTTGACTTCCTCATCCAAGTGTCTGATGGTGTCTTTATCATGAATCGCTAAGCGATCGATCTCATACTTTCTTTCCATCGACACTTCGGAAATCCTCTCAGTCACATGATGAATTGTGCCATGTTAGATGTAGACATTATTGACATAAGAGAGCATCGTGTCCTTGGCCTCTGGAGGAATCGGATGCAAAGCAGGATCAAATTTGAACTCATCAAAACAAAACTTAGGAAATATGGCTTTAACCTTGGCCATCTTTTTTGTAGCAGTGGCATTGAGAGCAGTTGGAGCTAAGAGGGACTGTTTTCCATGCCTATGAGAAGATTTATCAACACTTCGTGCGCTAGTCTGGCGTTCAGAAGATCGTCAGGTGACGAAAGAACTCGAATGTTGCTCGAGTGGTGTAGCCGGAGTAGGGGCGTGAGGTAATGACTTGCTGCTACTATAGACAACGGGGTGTAGATCGGCATCCCTATGATGAGAAGACCGGGACTTTGACTTGTGCCTAGACGTCGAATCCTTGGATTGGTGGCTTTTGTCCCGATCCTCCCTTCTGTCGTGGCCTTCCCTTCCTGGCCAGGTTATGGACCATAGTTCGGACCTCGATTGGGCCTAAAATAAGACGGCTGAGAATATGATGATTTCTTCAAGTGTTCATAGTTGCGAGAGTACCCCATGGAACCTGCAAATAAGAAAAAGGTGTATAGGAATCACTAAAATTAAAGATGGATAGGTGTCATGCAATGTAGTGCTCGTGATCGTGAGTGTCCTAGTGTCCCCCCGACGAACCAGGTACTGAAGCTTTGCTAGCCAGAATAATCTCTCCCATTCGAGTTGGAGGAATGTCAGAACTAATTTGGATAGGAGAATCGAACCCCCAAAGGCTCATATTAGCAAAATCATAACTTCTGACATCCTCTGGTATCGGGACGTCCGACAATCCCTCAAATAAATTTTCTGGAGGCAAAGAAGTAGATTGATCTGCGGCAGTGATGGTTGGGTTGGGCTGCTTGGCGACTTGCCCTTTGTGAAGCTTATAAACGAGCCTCTTTCCTTTTCTCTTCTCTGAGGCGAGAAGCTGTGTGTCTTGGGAGGATCCAACTATAGGCTCATGGCTTGAACCCACATCGTCACGACCAAGCTTATTAGCATCGTCCTTACTTTGCCTTCTTTGACGGCATTCCGAGCCTCCACGACTAGGGGCATGATAGGATTAACATTACCACCTTCCTGCTTAGTAGCGCCTCTTCTCCCTTTCACTTCATCATCAGCATTCCCTTTTAACCTAGTACTACGGCCCTCTTTTAGCAAGCCAAAGGCAAAGAGGCACTCATCGGTAATAAGGGATCCAACATCTCTATCTTCCGAAGGCATACTCCTGAGCTCAGTGACTACCTCTGAATATCCATCACTGATTGGACGTGGATAGCTACCTGCAAGATTCAAAGAACCGCTCAGTTCGAAATACAACTTGAATAAAAGCACTCAACATTGATTAAAACGATACTCAAGTCCTTCGAGCCATCGTCCCGTGAAGCCGGGCCGACAACGAACATAAAACCACTCATTCTTAAAAGCACTTAGCTAATTCCAAGCACCAATCACGACTTCATAATTACTGATTGACTCAAGAAATGTATACGAGTGGCTTCCCTTTCATCGCTTGAAATTGAAGATGAGTCTAAAGTCCTTCGGAGTTGGTTCACGATATAAGAATTCGAGGAATATGATATATGTACAGTGAAGAAATACATAATATTAGCTATAATTGAGGAGGTCTTATCAATAAAATTTCCATTTATCTGAGATCTATGCATAATTAGTAATCTATTCTATAATTCTTCTCATTACCCTCTCAGGGAATATGATCCTATAAAAAGGAATTGTATAGTACAAAATAACATAAAAACAGAAAAATTCTTGTGTACCTTCTGTTCAAATTTTACTTTTGTTGACAAAGAAAGATGGGTTTAAATCAGATTAAATTTTATAAAATATCAATTTTGTAGTATACAATTGTACGGAACTATTACTATTTCATCTAAGTTAGATAACCAAGGACTTTATTTTACTATGGATTCTTATAACTCGAATCTAATAACTCAATAAATTTAGATTTGGTTATGACCCAAAAAGGAAAAGGATGACTAATGATTATATAATTGAATGAAATGTCATAGAAAAATTAATGGTATGATTCATAAATTTATAATAGGGTAGATGGATGATAAGAGAGGTTGTTTATAAATATGGAATTGGAAAAGAAACTTTTTTTTCCTATGGATTCACTATTCACTCGGTTTCTGGTCAATAATAGGATAAAAAATATTATAAAATGACTTTTTTATAGTCGAAATAAAGTTCATTATTTTTTGATTTGTCTTTTCAATTCCTTCTTGATTTGTTTTATCATTATAAATGTATTTAGTTAAAATTTTGTCTGTTGATTTAAAACTTTGAATCTTAATGATACATAGTAATAGATTTATGTATATTTTTTCAATGAAAGATTGTATAAAATAATGTGATTTACGTATTAATCGGATATTTTTTCTTTTAAATATTTGCCAAATATCCTTCTATAATTCCGCTCTTTTATCATCCGCCAAGATCTCTTCGTTAGTTGGGAGAAGAATCAGCACGAATCGGATTTTTTTAGGAACGTATCGAGAGAATTGGATTTGGTTAGAAAATGTGTGGTTGGTAAACAAGGATTGGTTTTTAGCAGGGTACGGAATGTATTGTCAAATATTCAATATGATTCCACAAGATCTATTTTTGTTCAAGTAACGGATTCTTTTAGTTGTTGAATCTCTGTTTGATCGATCAATGTGTGATATTCTGAATCCTCATTTCTAATGGAATCAAAATGATCTCTGGATTGATCAGAGGATCCTTTCGATTGGCTAACTCATTCTGCCCAGTACATATACCTGTTACAAGCAATATATCCTTTCGGAGGTAAGTGAGCTCTGTCATTATGAGACGGGACTCGTACATCCTCATACGGTATCCCACGTTTGATGCAAATTCTGCGAATAGATGCCTCGTCAATTCTCAAAGCCATAGAATCTTCCGGGTTCTCTAAAAATATAGCACCTTCTAAAGTGTCAGGAGCTGGTTCATCTTCTCTTCTAGATTCACATAAATTTCAGGCACTTGGTGAGAACTTTCGGGTTGTCCTGATTGATTGCCCAGAGTGTGTCGAGCATATATTGTTGCGGAGCTTAACTCAGCATCAGAATTGCCCTGTGAGGCAGTCTATTCAGTAAACATAACAGCTAAACGCTCCAAGTGTTTGAAACCCATAGCTGTCAAACTCAGTAGATAGCCATTGTTAAAGAAAGAAACCTGTTCTCCCCATGTAAAGTGTAAACTAGTGTGGTGTAGTGTTGTGCAGTAATAAACAATTCAAGATTGAGCGATAGCTGTGACGAGACTCTATGATTCGACCGAAGTGACGATCATCACTGACCGTCCCAACCGGTATTCACGTCGATGGTTTTGGATACCACATGAGATCCGGGATCAATTATCGACATATTGGAGTGTGGCATTTGTATTCAAATCCATATGTTATGCATATTCAAGTCATATGTGTTCGAAGGTAAAGTCAGAATGTTCGAGTCTGAGATCTTATGCAAGTCTCTAAATCATCCTGTTCCAAATCTCAAGTGTTTATATCCAAGTTTAAAGTCATATGCATGTGTATTCAAGTCCAAATGCATGTGTTCATACTTCATTTCCATGCTCGTGCTCTTAAGGTTCGAGTTTGGGTCAATTTGTGCAAGCAAGTTCAAGTGTTTAAGTTCACATAGACTAGAAAATGCCTAAGTCCCCATAGGGCAAGAGATCGTGATCGATCCCTAGCCTAGAAAGTTTTGCCTTGTGTAATTTCATCTCTCTCATACCACAACCGATCCCTCAGTTCCAACCACACCGATCCCTCCAACATGCCATGGCCGATCCCATCATGTTGAATCAATCTATCTCAACTCTATTAAGTCGTAACCGATCCATATAAACCCAAGTCCGTTCACACTACACTTCCAAATTCATCCCTCCATTCCCATTAATGTGAAACTCAAACTGAATCCATCTCGTCTCAATTCAAATTTGAAACCCACCTATACAGGAAAATAAAGAGCGATTCGAGGTCAAAACTCGAGAGGTCGGCCTAAGACGGAGTATGTGTTTAAATTCGGCTTGAAATTGGGTTGAGACCTTATGTAAGGTGAGCACTGCGAGTCGTTGGGTGGATTGATGATCAAGATGACGATGAATTATGGAAAGGATGCTCGGTTTCTCCAGTTCGAGCTTTTAAATTGTGGCTATGAGTAAGAGGATGGGTTTGGTAGCTAAGTGAAAGAAGTGGGGGGGACTAGCTATGTATTTAGCTTATATACAAAAGCGAGCCGCTATCTTAAAGCCCAAAGTGGTTGAGTGTTTAAAAACAAAGGGATCGGTACCAGTCACCTGCTTGAGGGATTGGAACCGAATCCTTATTTCAAAAAAGAAAAGAAAAAAAACAACGAAATATTACACTATAACTACACTTGAACTACATGGAATCGGCAATGACCCATCAGCATGTAAGCGTGTCTGGAAGCCAATGACAAAAATGTGTATATAAATGTACGTGCACGTGTACAAACTTAACATTCTATTTCTTGACTCGACAGAAATTGAATTATTACTTGATAACTTCTGAGAGCGAGAGAGAGAACCAGTTCAAATAACCAAGGTCTACTAACTCGATCGATAAGCTCAATGGAGCCGAGCATAGACAAAGACTGAGGATTACATCTCGGTTTTATACTGACGAATATCGACCAAGCGTCACAACAAACAGAGAGAGATACGACTCTATGGAAAGAAAACTCGACGGAAGGATAACGACTGTTTAGAAAACCGAATGGAATCCTTTTCAGCGATTCTAACCCGCTTTGACTCAAAGCACATCATGTTTGAAACAAGACGCACTTTGGAAGGCAAGTGTTATCCGGCCTTTTGACCCGGCTATATCCAGACTGATTGGACAAGTTAGACTCGAAGATAGACAAGGCAAGCAGCCTAGAGAGGTGATCGTGGAGTTCAGAGATCAAGCACAAACAATGGTATGAAGCAACGAGCGAGCGAGATCAAGAAATAGGCTCTCCAGAATGTTCTAAGTATGAATTAGTACCTCCCGTAGGCAGGGGATCGACACCTATCCCTTCTCATATGTAGGGGATCGGATCATATCACTATGCCTATGAACAACTTGAATTAGTAGTTCAACTCAATGGGAATCAATCGATATCTCCATAAACATGTAAGCAACTATGCAAAACAACTTTGGAAGAACGAAATTAGAATGGAGGGGGCCCACCAGAGCGATCTCGAGCTGCCATGTGCCAATACGAACCGATTGGTGCCGATCCCCTATCATTGGAAATTGGGCCGTGAAATTTTTTGGGTGACCTCGTCTACATCATGAGATATTGCTGGCGAAATTTTAGGAAGATATTCGGTCGTCTATCCCTACAAATATAGAGTTCATTGTTCATTTTAGGGGTCTTTAGGCTGCTGTTTTACTTGTACTCCATTGTAATCAAGGATCAATCTGATCTGATCCCCCAAGTACTCAGAAAAATAAGTGAATAATAAAACAATTCCATCAAAGTGGACATAGGCAATCAACCCCGAACCACTATAAATCTACGTGTTCTTGTTTTCTGCTTGTTTCCTCTATTTTAACTTTAGTTCTTCACTTTATTTCTCTACATAAAATCTATTGGGTCTTTTACCAACTTTTGGTGCAAACAACAGGGTAATAACAACAATTTATTCTAGTATCACACAGTAGACAATCTATATAATAAAACACAGTTTGAGCGAATATCATATAGCCTGCAAACTATGTAATATTTACCGAATACTTGAAATTGCAGAATAGAAGTGAGTTGATACTATTGATGTTTTGGCTAGAATCAAAATTGATGTGAACCTGTTAGGTAGTTTCTCTTGGCAAGCAATCAGTAAGGAGAAGTGAAGTTCAGAATCCCCGACGTTATAGCTATAGTGTGCTGCAGATGGTGGTTGTTGATACGATGAATGAAGAAGCTATAAGACATTGATGTGGAGGAATGTGGAGCTATGCTACTGATGGAGATACCAAAGCTGAATAAATGTAGCCCCGGTTGGAACTTAAATAATGAAGCCTGGAATAGGGATGAAACGCAGGGGCTGAATGCCAAACTGCACCTGTGTTCTGAAGTTGACTAGGCTGGAAAAATTAAGTATACATACCCCTTATATCATAAAGAAAGCCTTTAAATGCCATGATTTTACCAAAAATTTAGTCATATCAAAGGATGACTTTATCCCCATAATTAACAATAGAGCAATCACACAGTGAATAAACTAATTCTTGAAACACAGCATTTATAGGCTTTGAACATTAATATAATTAAATTTATAGGCTTTTAATATATGGAAAAGCATCATGATAGAAAAAATATTTGCTTCATTGACGTGTTTTAACCATTAAAATGCTTCTCCAAGTACTATATAATGCACGATAGTCCTCTTTTGTGAGCATAAGACATACTTCTTTTTTATTTTATTTTATTTTTTATTCAAGAATTAATTTCTATATGCATGCGTTATGGTGTATGATTATTATGTATGCATAATTCAATTGATTTTAGTTCAATGAATATGATTACTGTGTATGCATGCGTTATGGTGTACGATGCATTTGACAAAGTACATATCCGACACTCAAAATAGTAATCAAACAATTAGTAAATTTATACATATGGGATAAACTAATAAATTAGTTAATCCATCCACATGTGGGTAAACTGACAAATTAGTTGTGGATAAACTCAAGTATGGTTCAATTAATAGAAATGGTGGACAGAAACAAAATTTCCCTATCAGAAAAAATCTGCACATCATACAAAATGTTGCATGAAAGAATGATTTATGAATTGTAGTATTTTTTTCTGGAAAGACTTTTACATGTGAGAAAAAAAACCGAACATCACATGGAATGTTGCTTAATAACTGATTTATAGTATTAGATCAATCTTACTATCTTCACAATTCATAAACGTACATACCATAAAACAATCATATAAACTTGTACACTTGAGTCTGATAAAATAATATTAGATAAAAAATAGACCAATCATATATACTTAGAGCCTTATAAAATATTGAATGAAAAATAAACTACACATCTCCCAAAAGATAAGAAAGTAAACAAAATTATAACTATGTAAAAAAAAAGAGAAAAGTTGCATGTAGATCATTTCAAACTCATTTTTTTCATGAATACTGAATCGAGTTCAATGCACATAATAAACCTCCTTCAAGTACAAAATGCCACTCAAAAGAACCAGTCTCTTCTTTCTTGTGGATATCGCCACCCAATCCCGATCCACTCTCTCAAGGTGAATGGACATGTAGCTAAATAGATTGGTTGATCCTTGAAACTTTGATACTTAGATTCTCTAAACTCATAGGAAAATTGTGTGCGGGATAAGCTTTAGTCTTATTTCAGCACACAGATAGTCACTTTATTTTATAGCCGGAAAGATAATTTTTGTTCACAGTAAAAATGAAATCCAAATATTCTAGTGTGAAGCAATATTAAATGGGTTTCTATCCTCATGTGATATCATGGATTAGGGCATGGTGGTAAGATAATGATTCAAGTGGTAGCGATTAGGTCAACTACTAAGGAAGCGACATGAGGTGTTATGGGGACGACAATGGTTGGTTAGGTTTTTGAGTTGGAGCGACAATGGTATTTTCAAAGTTGGAGTGCTTTGGTGACGATGATTACTTACGATGATTTACAAGTGACTTTTAGGGTTGTTGTGGTGATGTGATGATGATGGTTATGGAGCGACAACCTCAAATTGGGAAAGAAGAATATAATAACCAATAATGCTACTATCTTGTAGCATTTATGTTTTTTTTTCTTTGAAAAAATGATTATATATATTTATTTTCGTAGTGTTATTTTATAGTAGCATTTATGAGCCGTGGTAGTATTTTATGAATCATGGTAGCATTTTTAAACAAAATATGTAAATGTTAACTCACAGTGCTATTTTATAATAGAAATTTATGAATTATAGTAGCATATTAAATGAAGTAAATGTAAATATTAGTTTACAAATCTATTTTATGGAATCATTTCATCAAACTGTTTTGTACTGTCATTTTATGAACTAATAAATAGTTATAATACTTTCACGTAAATTAAAAAAGTTGAACATAATATATAATTTAAGAAAGTTACATCGTAGTAACATATTTTACTTTAGTTTGTTTTATAACAGTACTAAGAGTTTTGGAATCGTGTAGAGCAATTTATGTTATAATGCTCCCATGTGGCATTTATTGTTCAATACACTGTTTGCTATTTTCCGTGATATAATGTCACATTTTGCTACCACTTAATTTTATTTCTATTTTCTATATGTATTGCATTATTATTAGGTTGCATTGTTCTTAAGCAATTAATATTGTTTTATTTTTATTTTTAAATATATTTTGATAATGCTTTTGTGCAATTGCATTTTGTACTTGCTAATTTTTTTGGAGAAAAATATTTTGGTGAAATATTTTCTTTTGATGCTACTACATATTAGCAGTTTATATATAGCACAACATTTTTTTAAAGATTTTTTTTCTTACAATGATATTGCATAGAATCACTTTAAACCTACTAAAATCTATCATTGGTGATGATAATTTCTAGTCAAGGATGGTGCCAATAAGTTGGCTGATGTGATTAGTTTTAGAATTAGTCCAACGACCAATGAAAAATGGAAATTTTGGTGGTATTAGAATTTTGTGTATGTGTGGTGATGGTAGTGAAGATGATGCAACACAGAACGGGCATGATTTGAGGTGTGATCTAGAAAGATAACTAGACATTCATGCCATTCTAATTGATTTAGGAAGTTGGTGGTGTTACTGGAAAATTTTTGAGTTTCAGAAAAGACTCAAGCACATAGAATGGACTATAGACGAAGACAAAATGGATCAAGAACTTAGAGAGATACTTGGAATAATGTTATGAAGCAACACAATAAGTTCGGGAAGGTCGGTACCAAATTGTTTTTCTTAAGGGTGCCCATACTTGGGAACTGAAGATTTGGAGCTTGCAAAAATATGAAGAAATTAGTATTTTGGTGATGATCATTGTGGTCGGTACCGACATGATCGGTCTTCTCAATTTTTAAGAGGGACGACCTATTCTTCATGCTAGATTTTCAGATCTTGAGATTGAGATGTATTCAAGCCTGGATAGCAAGATGTGTTGGGATTTGCCTCTAAATGCTTAATAACCTTCAACTAGAGGGGGACTTTTTAGGAC
The DNA here is from genome assembly GCA_030737815.1 of Allium fistulosum. Taxonomy (NCBI): domain Eukaryota; kingdom Viridiplantae; phylum Streptophyta; class Magnoliopsida; order Asparagales; family Amaryllidaceae; genus Allium; species Allium fistulosum. Next base: position 1,296,424,145 of record CM060902.1, read on the forward strand.
ACTGGAATCTTCTTCACTCCTCAAAAAACCTCTAGCAAATCCGAGATCCACTAGATGGTGGTAGTATTTTGTTCATTATATTATGGAGAGAAAACTATCGATAACAAGGACTAAGTGGACGTAGGCCGGAGTATTTCCCGGACCACCATAAAAATTGTGCATTTGATCTTCTTTCTCTTAATTTTCTCACTTTTACCTAATTCAGATAAACAGCTTTGGGGTGTTGTGTTAATTTTTGACACAACATTTTTGGTGCTTTCACTGAGAAGGACTTGGATCTGAGATCGAAGAAGATTAAGATGCCTACTACAAGAGCTTTTGCTAGACTAAGCTAACCAGAACAAGGAGCGGCCATAAGGTATCCTTAAGTTCAAATCCTCCTTCTATCTTTTTTACCAGAGAGGAGATGGAAAGGATGATGACAGAAATGCAAACTAGATTGCTAACACGACAAGAAGAGATGTTTTCGAATAATGGAACAATAAAGGACCACTGGAGTAGCTGGAGTCTAGAATCAGAGACCGAAATGCAGAGTGAATGCACATGAGAAGCGAGAAGAACAAAACGGGGCCAACCTCTGGCACCTGATAGGTCGGTACCGACCTTAATTAGGTCGGTACCGACCACAATGATCAGAGGGCATGGCTGGTTTGGGTTTTGGGCAAGCTGGGATTCCAAGAATGGGCCATGCAAAAGGTAGAGATGTGGATCGGAATGGGAATATACAACCACAATATTTAGCACAAGTAGTTTTTCGTAGGAACGACGACACAGTAAAGAATTTGATTAGGGGCGCGTTAAGCCCCATAGATTTTCATTTAGCAACAATGATAGAATTGCAGATATGGTAAGATAGATGCTTAAAGGGTGAGCATTTGATTAGAGTTTAGAGGGTGTAAATAGAAACCCATTTACATCGAATATCTTATACATAAGGAATCCATTTGATATCAAGCTACCAACGTTGGAAATGTATAACGAAAGGATGGATACAATAGTTTACTTGATGAGATATATCTAACACATGGGAGTGTTGGGTGTTTCAGAAGTAGTGATGGGACGATGCTTCCCATTGTAATTGACAAATTTAGTAGCGATGTGGTTTCGTCAGCTCGAGAATGGATCCATTAGCACGTGGACTGAATTGGTGGATAAGTTCATGAAACAATTCAGAGTTCATATATTACAATGAAAGAACGTGATGATGCTTTCGATCATGAAACAGAGGGCTGGTGAAACCCTATGGAGTTATTTAACAAGATTCAATGCAACAGCCATTATACTGCAAAAGCCAGACCCGTCGATAATTCTGATGGCGGTGGTTTTCAAAGTTGCGAGCAAGACTGATTTCAACATAGCTTTGGGAAGGGATCCACCCAAGCTGAAAGATATTTGCATTAGGAGGATGCAGAAATTGAAAATTCTGAAGTTAGCACTTTGGAGGATGGAGAACCATCTAAGATAAGGTATGGAAAGGATAAGGGAAAACAAAAAATTGACGATGGCTCTAGAGAATTGAAGCGAATGAAGAGGAAACCAAAGTTTTACTCTTACACTGAATTAATGGAGACCCCAGAGCAGATCTACTTGGATACTAGGGAGCAGATTCCCAATAAGTAACCCGCGAAGTGAGAACCCACAGATTAGGAGAGAAAGTCTATAAAATACTGCTTATTCTTAGAGTTGAATGGGCACAAAACCAATGAGTGCAAGCATCTGTATGACTTGATAGAGGAGCGGGTTTGGAGTAACCGGCTTCTACAATATGTAAGGAATCAAACCGCAATGGTGCATCAGGAGCGATGACCATCTATGACAGATGCATCCGATCGCGATCAAGAATCTAGGTTGGGTGTGATAATCCCATGATCAGGATGAATCAGAATAAGGTTTAATTTTTGCACTTTGATTTTTTTTCGAATAAACTATGAAGGAATACCATTGGGCTACTTACAACTATATGGGATCTCGATTGGTCCCAAGGCACTCTTTGGGTTAAGGACCGAGGGTGATCCTTAACTAGATTAGATTTTTGATTTTTACTGGATGCATTTGATTCAAATAATTGATTAGTAGATATTTGGACATGAAAATCATTTGAACATGATAACTGATATTACTATTGTTGATGGATGCTATCGAAACATGGTTATCCCTTAAAAATGATATACAAACTGATAGAACTTGGTCCCAACTAGAGAGATGGGGCATTGAACCATAAAGTGCAAGTTCTCTTATCCGAGAGCGAGTAGATGGACTTGTAGAGGAAAGCAAGTCCACTCATCGGAGAGTGGGCGGATGGATGCGCTCGGATATTGGGCTCCCTTACTGGTGAGCGGGCAGATTGGGCTCAATCAAGATTAATGATGATGCGATTCGAAGAGATCTAAACTTAACATTAGGATTTGAATGCTTTATGATTTAATAATGATTACTGAGTGATTAATGAATGTCATTACCTCGATTCGGTTGAACTTACTTATAATGAAATGGTAGGCGATATTAGACTATTTATAAGCAACGTTCCAGTTGGTGGCAATGCACTCCTATGATTTAGGATGCATGATAACATGATTTTTGATTTGTAATAGTCAAAACTTGGGTGTACATGGGACGATATTGATATATATGATATGTTAAATTCCAAGTGACACGGAATGGTTATGATTTATGACTAACACTTAAGTAAGAATGTTAATATCCTAGGTATTGATTTTGATGACAACAACTATATAAATATTACTACTAACGTTTCTTCGAGTTGTGCAATACTTCTAGATATATTATAGAGACATTTACAGAGATAAATAAGAATTCGGTGGAAATAAATGAATTATATATGAAGGTTAATCAGAGCAATGGAAGAAAAAAACCGATTGAAGAAGAATGCTGAAACGACAGAGGTATTTGGAGCAATGAGTATTTGGTTGAACCTTAGAATCCTTTGTTATAGACATAATGGCAATTATACTTGAAGATCATCAACCGTTGACCTCAACTGAATCACAAAAATCCATAAATATGAGGTACTTTGGAAATTTGAAAATTTGTAACACTTATTAGTGATGTTGTTCTTTTTGCAACACACATATGTCGATACATGCCTTTCATGTATGTAGACATACATGTAGTTTTTTGGATTTTCAAGTTTCAAATGAATGGATATTTCTCTCCATCTCTTCACCAACAGACATGTCTCTTCAACAACCATATAAAGGCTCTGGAAAACGAATTTTCACATCAATTATTTCTTCTTTCTCTTACTCTTTCACATCCAAACATTTATAAGAGAAATCCATTGAATACTCTTCCACTTTCTTTGTAAATCCATCCACTTTCACTCCGATTCTTCAACAATTTGTAAACCACACAATATCGGAGAGTTTCTACTTGTACTCATATCATTCTCTCTCTGATTTATCCTATTCCTCAAAGAATTCAAAGATATAATACTATTAGAGGTCTATAGGATCATTGTATTGAATCAGAAAGAATCCATATTGACGATACGACTTGTCATACTCTATTGTTGTTTGTGAAAAGGAGAAGGTGTTCATGTAGCCTGTGAAACCAAGAGGGTGATCTATAGCCTGTGAAATCAAGAGGGTGTATCTTGTAGCCCGTGAAATCAAGATTGTAAAGGTATTCTTATCACCGTGGAAAGCACGCGATTATAGTGAAATTCTGTATGGTGCAGTGCAGGACTAGATATAGGATTGGTTAATCTGAACCAGTATAAAAATTCCAATGTTATTTACTTAACTGCATTTTACTTTACTATTTAATTATTCTTTGATTATTGGTTTTTATTTGCAATTTGATTAGATATAGTGTTAAGTTCATAAGTTAGTTTTAAATATTTGAAATACAGACTTCATCCCTTCTAGTGTTCAAATATCCTTAAGATCCATTCCACACTGTGTTATAGGTAACCCCTTTTTCAACAAAGGATTTGAGTCATTTGCTATGATGGTCTAGAATGACCTTTGATTTGTAGCTGAATGCGAATGAATCGAATAATTCGCCACGATTGGTCTAGTAAATAGCCAGAGAGCGCAAACGATGATAATTTGCCAGTCTTGAATTTTGCTCTTGAGCAAAGCACGCCTTATATTCACAACGTGAAGGGCAAATGTTACTGGCATATTTTCCACAGTCTTGGAACTGACTCAAACATATAGAATGGACTACAGACAAAGATGAAATGGATCAAGAACTTAGAGAGATACTTGGAATGATGGTATGAAGCAACATAAGAAGTTCAGGAGGAAAAGGAGCAAACAAAAGTGATTGGTACCGATCACTTTTTTGATCGGTACCGAGTTGTTTTTCTTAAGGGGGTCCACGCTTAGGCACTGAAGATTTGGAGCTTGCAAAAATATGAAGGAATTCATATTTTGGTGACGATCATTGTGATCAGTATCGACCATAATTGTGGTCGGTGCCGACATGATTGGTCTTCTCGATTTTGATGGGGGATGACATGTTGCTCATGTTGGATTTTCGAATCTGGAGATTGAGACGTTTTCAAGCCTGGATAGCGAAATTTGTGTTGGGATTTGCCTGTAAATGCCTAGCAACCATCCACTAAAAGTAGACTTTTTGGGACTTTGGAATCTTCTTATCAAAAAACCTCTAGCAAATCCGAGATCCACTAGATGGTCATCGGATTCTTATTGTAATCATTATATTCTGGAGAGAAAACTATCAATAACAAGGATTATGTGGACGTAGGTCGGAGTATTTGCCGAACCACTATAAAAATTGTGTGTTTAATCTTCTTTCTCTTGATTTTCTTCACTTTTATCTTTACCTAATTTAGATTTAATCAAGTTTGGGGTGTTGTGTCGATTTTCGACACAACAGATTGCATATAACTATGATTCAATTCTCTTAAACAGAATCTCCCCTTAATATAGTTGAACACTTTCCAAATTATATTTAAAAGGGGGTTTTCTTAGTTTCATGTTTAACTAGAATTTCACATCCAAATAAAGTATTATATAATACATGATGCCCTTATGTCATTTTATCTTCATAAAGAAAGCAAATGTAGTTGATCTTTCATCTATTTCACACCTTTACATCCGAGATAGGTCTAGAAAATAGTTATTTTAATGGAGGTGGCTTAATTTTATTTGTACTTTCTTTTTTCACATTTATATTTTCATTTGGTTTCATTTTCATTTGTATAATAGTTAGTTATATTTTAGTGGAAATAAGGTTCAGATCCCTATTTTTTCAAAATCAATAAAAACTCCAACATACTTGTGCTAATATAGAGTGAATCCCTGATATAGACCGGATTTATATTTTTATAGCTTTTGTTCATTTCTTTTGTCATTTTCTACTCTTCTTTTGTTTCATTTATTTTATCTATATTCAAATTAAAAAGGTAAACAAAGACACAATCTTCGAGAAAATCATTTAGAGACAATTACCCAGGCATGAAAGTTGTAGAGGTGTGGCAAACTATTTCACGCGAGGAAGATTAAGCTTGTGCTTATTTTGTTAGATTTGAAACCCTATATATACACACATATATGTATGTATGTGTATATGTTCATGTGCTTGATAAATTAGTTATTCTTATTAGAAAGCCATTATGCATTATTAGCTTGAGTTATTAAGATCCTAAAAAAGATTTGTAAGTCATGGTTCATGTCGATGTAGATAATTTGTTGAATGTCTAAGTGGCAATGTAGAAGGAGCATATTAGAATTATTTTTGTAATTACCCATAATGAAAATCTAATTATTAAATTGCACGCTAATATTGAATACAATGCAAGTGAAATTTGGTACAATGGAAAATAATATTTATCAAGATTGAGTTGTATTATGTGCAATGAATTAGTTTTTAGTGTAGTCTGAAAAGATGGAGTTATACCGTACACAATGCAAATCGAAATATATCATTCTTTATCAAATTTGGTGGTTATTATGCATAGTGCAATCCAATTTGTATAGCTCATCGAGATTGAGTTGCATTATACATAGTACAAGCCAATTCATATAGTTCTTTAACTAGATCGGATTCCACTTATGGTAAATCCAACTATGCATCAAGATTGAATCATTAAATAATAATAATAAAGCAGAAGAATTTTTAGCTCCATTATTAATTCTAGGGATTTCCCTGTCTCTCCTTAATTCCTTGTAGATATTTTATTTTTAAACCCTTACATTTACCATTATACCATTTAATATAAAGTTCTACTAATTCTCTCCATTATCATGTTACATCTAAATATCAACATTTAATAACTTCTACGATTATTTATAAAATTATCCTAAGTTTAATCATATTATTATACATTCAAATCATGTATTTAAATTAATTAATGATCTAAAATTTTAATGTATAAATAAATCCAATTAACTAATATTTATTAAGTGGTATAAGTCCTAATAAATGGCAATTCAATGTATTGTATATCATACTTATATTGACAAAAGCTATAAAACTGATATTTCATTCAAATTCATATAACTTAAAAAATACAATTACATACAAATTCATCTTTAGTTCTTTTATGTTATTATACATTCAAATTTACATAATTTATTACTTTCTAAAATTATTACTTTACTTCAAAGAAAAATATACATAATTTTTCTTTCTAATTTTTTTAACAAAAAAAACATATGTAAAAAATTCATTCTAAAATAGGTATATCGTTAAAAACATAAACAACTTTTTTAGGTATTTTTGTCATTCACTGAAGTAATAATTGAAATTCAATATATATATCATTTATCCTTTTTTAAAATGTATTAAGAGCAAAATGTTAAATTCAAATTTATGTATATAAATATTATTTATTGAAATTTATAAAAATATTAATTTTAAATTAATTAAGAATACTAACTTTCTTTTATTTTCTGAACAAATATTAAATTCTGAAAGATAATAAATCACTATCTAACTCATTATTATCTATAAAAATAAAATTTTATTTTTTTATACAAATAAAAATACATGAATCACTTGACACAAATTACATACTTAAAAAATAATCACTTAGGTACATAACTTAGTCATCTTAACAAATTCACCATATATTGCACAATAAATAAAATTCTTTAAAAATATTTATATACTTTTTACTAAATCATACCATGTGCAATGTGGTACACAGCCATACAATAATACAGTAGAAGAACTTACACTGATGGCAATTTTATCTCTTGTTAATTCTCTCATGCATGATATTTTACTTCAAACTACTTTTATATAATTTATGGTTTTTAAAATTATTCGACGTTCTATTAATTCTCACAAACCACGTTACATTCAAGTACGCATCTTATAATTTTTGGGGTTAAATACTTATACTCACTTCTCAGAAATATTTTACATTTAAGTTAATTAAATATCCTAATGTAAACAATTCAAACTACATTCAGTTAACTACTATTCATTGGGTTTTCTATTAAATCATAAAAAATTATATTTTTAATATGGATATTATTGGATTTGGCTCATTTGGCCTTAGGTGAAATGGGTAAATGTCAAAAATATTTCGTATTTGGATATTAATAAGGCTATGTAAACTACAAGTTAACATTAGATCCAATTCACATTTTCAAATAATATTTCAATTTATTTTAAAATGTTTATATGTTTATATATGATGTGTATTTTGGATATACAATATATATATTCCTAAACTAACATAACATTATGATAAATATAAGCATGTGTGTGTATGTCTATATATATACATATGCACACATAGATATTGGGATTATATTGGGATCATATCTATTGTGTATACACACACGCATATATACATAGAATTATATATATATACACACATGTGATAAATTCATATAAATATTATAACAACCCTCCACTTATGCTGCCTCGATTAACGTACAAAAAGATGCTGACATCGCAGACCTTGTAGATGGCGGAATGTTTTTGACTAAATTATAAAATAGACCATAAAGCTATCTAGAATATACTACATTTTCTGAAACTCGCAGTGGAAGAAATAAAATATAATCATCAATAATACAGTCCAAACAAATAAAACAATAAAGTATCAAATAAATTCCAACCACAACATCTCTTTATACTGGTATAAAAAACAGTCTAATGTCTAGGAATAAAATATTAGACTGCTAATAGAAAAATGCAAGTCTCCATCGTACCAGCACACCTCTAAGTCACCACCAGTCCTCTCTATCGACATATGTATGGTGAGTGAAACACATCATATAAGTGTATAATACTAATGAGCTAGTAAAACAACACTTATGTTGCATCCAATAAGTCGGCTAAACACAATATAACACTAATGACATCATAAGCTAAGCTCTCACTAAAATCTAATCCATATCCAATCATAAGCACCCGAACCCAAAGTCTCAACTCACATGCCAAAGACTGACTGTGACATGATTGAGGCTAAAGTTCCAACTCGTTATCGCAAAAACATATGGGAATCGATATTGAGGAACTATATGTCTCATCCCACTATCGCAAATCATAAGCGACTCGCTACCGGGGAACTACATGTCCCAGCCAACTATTGTCAAATCATGAATGCATTGCTATCGAGGTACTTTGTCTCAGCCAGCTATCGTAAAATCGTAAGCAACTTGCTACTGAGAACTACATGTTTCGGGCCAATATCGCCAAATGTAAGCGACTCGCTACTGGGGAACTATAAATCCTAGCCCACTATCGCCAAAATCATAAGAAATTCACTACTGAGGTAGTACATGTTCCTGCCCACTATCACCAAATCCTAAGCGATTTGCTACTAAGGCACACAATGTTTCAGCCCACTATCGGTGTATTAAAAAACATATAACAAATTCTACTAAAACAGACACTTTTCGAAAGTGTCGTAAACATAGCAAGCAACTTACCAAAATGTTCCTCATCTCGTCACGATCCTGATGCCGCAAAACGCGCGTAAAACAGATATCATATATGAGAGTTATAAGCGTATGAAGATAATGGGCAATATTGTAAATCTTTAATTTATAGCTTAACTATTATTATTCTTATTTTCTCATCGCTATAGTATCTTGATTATCACGACATCAACATCAGTCGATGACTTCCTTCAACCACCGTCGTCGCAACGGTCGTCGTGCCCTAAATCCAATATCGCCAGATCTCTCCCTGTACCATGCCACACCCAACACCATACTTTAAACATCCCCATTACCGGGGATAGAGTCATCGCCCCAGGTGTTCCTTGGCAAATTCCGACCACAGTTCGTCGATCTCAGATGATCAAAGGCTGTCGTGAACTTCTACTCGATCCCCTTTATACATCTATGCTTCCCAATCGTCACATCGTCGCTATTTCACCGTTGAATCGGAATGGACGGTCCATGTTCATCGAACTTCCTATGTGTTTTCTGATCAATCGTACACCCAATTGATGAACGAACACCACCCTTGCGTTCACGTCGTAGAGAACTACAACTTTGATATATAATATGTCCAATTTGAAATGCTTTTGTATTTCACACTTTTAATTTGAGGGAGATTAGGTGAAAGTTAATCTTCCTCTTATTAGCAAAAGTTAATCTACATCTAATTAAAAGTGTGAAATACAAAAGTGTTTCAAATTAGACATGTTATATAAAAAAGTTATAGTGCTCAACAATGCGAATCCAATGGTGGTGTTCGTTCGTCGATTGGGCGTACGGATTGATTAGAAAATACGCAGGGAAGTTCAAAAAACGAGGACCATCCATTATGATTCAACGGTAAAACGGCAACACTATGACGATCGGGAAGCATAAATGTGTAGAGGGGATCAAGTAGATGTTACGGTGGCCTCTGATCATCTAAGATCGGCACATAACGACCAAAATTTTCGAAGGAGCACATGGTGGCGCGACATTACCCACACCGACTTGGACGTTCAGAGTAGGGTGATTAGGTGCGGCATGGTACCGGGAGAACTCTGGCAATGTCAGATTTAGGGCACGGCAACCGTAATAACGGTGCTGGCTGAAGGAATTTGTCGGTTGATGTTGACATCGTGATAATCGGATTACTGCAGTGATGCAAAAATAAGAAGAATAATAATTAAATTATAAATTAAAAGAATTATGATATTGCCCCTTATCTTCAAACGCTTATAACACTCGTATACGATCTCCATATTACGCACGGTTTGCGACATCAAGATCATGGTGAGACGAGGAACGTTTTGGTATGTTGTTTGTTATGTTTTAAGACACTTTCAAAAATGTCATGTTTTAGTAGAATTCATATATGTTTTTCGATATGGCGATAGTGGGTGAGATATTGTGATCCCTAGTAGCGAGTCACTTATAGTTTGACGATAATGGGCTGAGATATGTAGTTTTCCAGTAGCGAGTCGCTTACGATTTAGAGATAGTAGGATGAGACATGTAATTCCCAAGTAAGTAGCAAGTCGCTTCTATTTAGCGATAATGGGCCGAGACATGTAGTTTCCAAGTAGCGAGTTGCTTATGATTTGATGATTGCGGACTGAGACATATAGTTCCTCAGTAGCGAGTCGTTCATGATTTTGTGATAGTGTGCTGGGACATGCAGTTCCCTAGTAGCGAGTCGCTTACGATTTGGCGGTAATGGGTTGTGACATATAATTCCTTGGTAGCTAGTCGCATACATTTTCGACGATAATGAGTTTGGAACTTTCAGCTTAATTGTGCAGTGGTCGGTCTTTGGTATGCGCATTGGGACTTTGGCGAGTGCACATAATTTGATATGGGTTAGATTTTAGTGAGACCTTAGCATATGATGTCATTATAGTGTTTACTATGTTTAGCTGTCTTGTTGGGTGCAGGTGACATATGTTAATGTATGTTTTTCGACTATAAGTGTTATTTTACTAGCTTTTTAGTATTATACACTTATACGATGCGTTTCACTCATCAGATATATGTCTGACCCCCTCTATCATTTTCTTCTTTTTAGTCATACTCTGATAGATTGATAGAGAGGATCGGTGGTGACTTGGAGGCATGATGGTACGATGGAGATGCGCAATTTTCTATGAGCTATCTACTATTTTATTCTTAAATATTAAACTATTTCTGTTACTAGTATAAACAGATGTTGTAGCTGAAATTTTTTTGATAATGTATTATTTTATTGGTCTGGTATTGTATTATTAATTATTATAATTTATTCCTTTAGTTGCGAGTATTAGAAAGTGTATAACATTGCGGATAGCTCTATGAACTATTTTATAATTTACTCAAAAACAATCTACTATCCGCGTGGTTTGCGATGTCAGCGTCTTCTTATGCATGGATCAACTAGTCATAGATGGCAGGTTGTTACACATATCAAAGCAATATAAATGCCCAAGTATATACATATATTTAAATATACTAAAATTATATGTATATGGTTTGTATCCACATATTATTAGTACCACATGTATATTGTTTAGACATATATCTATACTACATATTTCCATATAAATATAAAATTAATTTTATATATATAATAACACGATTATAAATTTAAATTTTAAAATTCATTTATTTGACTAAATAAAACATCCAAAATATTTAAGTTTGATTTGGTCAAAGTTTTTTTATTTAAATAAATTTGATTATTATATATATATATATATATTAAAAATATTTAAATATGGATATTTATTATTATTTAGAAACATTAAATTTGCTACATATATTTCGACCGAAATAAATAAATATAATTACTTTAAATACATATTTTATATTATAAAATAATTTATATAATAATATATCTATATAAATATATCCTTGACCGAAAGAAAATTTTCTTTAATAAAAGGCCAAGAGCGTTTTAGAATCGTTTTTTTTTTAAATATATACACAAACAATTATAAAAATGGTTTTGGATATATATAGTGTGTGTGTGTTTGTATGTATGTATACATATATGTGTGTATGTGCACGCGCGCATATGCACATAATTTAATAAACGCTGAAAATATAAGTAATAAATATATATATATAACATTAATTCAATAATTCACAAAATACATTTATACAAAATAATTATGGCCGAAATGTATTTGATGCAATATATATATATATATATATATATATATATATAAATTCTATTTTATAATAAAAAACAATATAAGCACTTTATAAATTAAATAATATATTTAAATGGTAATGAGATATATTATATATGCATAAATGACAAGTGTTTAGCATGTATATATGTATAAGTTAAAATTACATTTGTACCTTAATAAATCCCGCCGTTCATAACACCTCGATCTGCATATTTAACTCCTAGAACCTTCAATTCACCACTTGAACGAGCCATTGAACAAGTGTAACCACATTTAAATTTTGTATATGGATGTTTTCGATCAATGGGTTTTCGGCATAGAAGAGATAAGGAGGGCAAGAAGAGATGGTGGCTAGATGGAGTGAAGCATAAGTACAAAAAGAGTGGGTATGCATTAATTAGTATTTATAGAAGGAAAAAAGAGAGAAACATCTATCATTTTTTACTCATTCTCCCATACCAATTCAAACCAGATCTATCCCTTATCCTCCCCTTTCATGGTCGACCATACCATGACCAAAGCATGGTTAAAGTATCTTCAGCCTACTAAGCAATTATTTATATTTAAAGCCCGTTTATATATATATATATGTATATGTATATATATATATATATATATGTATATATATATATATATATGCATATATATATATATATCGTATCGATATCGTACATCGATACATGCACATATAACATTTATATACACATCCAAACAATTTCTAATGGCACCCAAAATGTTTCTAGGAGCCGCCTTATTTACTTAAAGCAGTCCAAACATCAAATACCATAATAATTTGTATTTCTTAATCATCGGTTAATTTAATTAATTTAAAACACTTTATAAACTAATTGAATCATGTGGCATTTCGAAGAATTTACAAATGTGATTGTGTGACTCACATGTGTGAACTCAATCAACAATTAATATCAAATAATTCAAATATTAACGTTCGTATGTCACATTTGCTGATAGTATTACAGTTTGACTGAATTCATGCTATAGATCTTTTCAGTAAAATCAAATTTTAGATCACCTTAAGCGTTACCGTTAAGTATCGATATAATACACACACGTTCTTTTCGTCAACCCTATATCACTTAGGGATATTTGGAGCTTAGTGTTGGTCAAAACACTGGTGATATCCAAATTCAACTGTTCAATGCATTTACAAAGTCCTTGGTTTAATAATAACATTTAAGGACTTCCATATTTACATACTTTATATTAACAACTTAATTATTTGTATCACTATAGCAAAGTATGAATAAGCGAACACCAAATAACTTTATTATGAACAAGATTGATTATAAAGTTATATATGTATGTGTATGCATATAGGTGTACACACACAAACACACATATATACATACATGTACATACACACATGCATATATATAACTTTGTAATATATATATACATATATATATATATATATATATATATATATATATATAAAAAATATTTGTGTGTGACAACATGTTTATCACATATTATACAACGGACGGATTACGCACTAATTGCAAGATATATATTTAACAGTTGCAAGATGTATTTACCTGGCACAAACTTAACTGTAGCTGACATTCTTAGAAAGAAACCTCGAAATTGAAGCGACCTACAAATAGCGCGTAAGGAAGATTGTGACTGTCGAGACTCAAGATAGCCAGCTTTCGTACAAGTAGATCACTAGTTCACATAGACATCAAAGGCCAAACAAAGCAAGATCCAAGCAATTATAGCGTTATCGGGCAACAATCTCTCATTTTGTATCAACGAAATTCTGCAGGCAAGTTTTGCATTTCATCTTCTATTTTGCAAGCTAAAAAACGAACCAACTTATTATTTAACAACACAAAGATCGAGTTCTGCCAATGAACCAAGAGATGATACTAACTAAACAGAAACATACAACAAGCAAAGCTGTTTGAATAGTAAGAAAGGCATAACATAGTTCAGTACTCGAATAATAAAACAGAAACATAAGCAAACAAATGCTCATGGCACTGAAAGGAAAGGCTACATAAATAATCTATTAACCCTACAAAACACAATGCAGAGACACAATTCCTTTTTAAAATAAGACTTAAAGAAAAGGAGGCTTCATCATTTCTTCTTCTCGCCCACACCAGCAGACCTGCATTTTCAAATATAAGCAAAATTGATATTCAATCTCTTTGCTAGTAATTAAAAGCAAGACATAAACATGCATGCTACCATTATATAGCTAAATTTGAATTACACATTTCAGGTGCTGCAAACACAACATAAAGGTTCAAATTTGAAAGTCATAGAAACAGGTACAATTTTTTCTTTTACCATGAGTAGTATTGATAAGTGAAATAAGAACATATATATATATATATGACTAGTGAAACTGGATTAAAAAAGTCCATTGGTTGTTAATAGTTTGGCTATTTTCTCCAAACCCTTATCTACGTAATCTTTCTGAGAAACCATAATAAAACTGGTGAAATAGGAACTATCTCAGTATAACATTCACTGATATTGTAAGGATAAAGGGGTATTATGATTCAAAATTTAACCGACCTCATTTTTCGGAGGACATTTGACATCTCCTCTCTCTTCCTCTTAGCTCTCTTGTGGGTTCCCAACTTTCTTTTCGCAACTTTCAATGCACGCTTATCCTTGCCAACCTTTAGAAGCTCAGTGATCCTCTTTTCATAAGGTGCAAATCCAGCAACTTCCCTAATCAAATTCCTGATGAAGGTTGTCCTCTTGCTAGACTTCTGAAACACGAAAATTTCAAATACCATTGGTTAAAGATTTTTATAACATAGGGGATAATAATGAGCAAGCTCACAAATCATAAAACCAAATTCCAATACAAAATATTGGCAAGGATTGTTCGAGCACAAAAACATATTTGAAAACTTTGTGATGCTATTAACCATGGTTTCTTATGATGTCAAAATTTGAAACCACATTTGGCATCAAAAAATTTGAAACCTACGCCATGACGTTAATGCTTAAATAAATTCAAAAATGACCAAGAATATAGTTCTTTATTCTGCTTATAGCCAAGGTTTTTCCATTTTGCTTATTCTTAAACAACCCATGTTGAATTTCCTTTTATGGACATGGACACGATAGTGATTGAATCCATAACAACACTTTATATCACTCTTTCTAATTTCCAAAACTGACCAATACAACATGAAAATAATGGTATTAAGGAGGAATGCTACCATCAGTCAACTGCCTCACAGTGTCACTAACCAATAGAAAGACTTCCACTACATTTAAAGTCTGGTTCATACTATACTGAAATTTACCCATGTGTTTTAAAAGAGTAGATAAGCAAAGGGATCGAGAATCTTATACAGATAAGCACTCAATATTCACATGCGCCACCATTCTATATCACCAATTTTGCCAGTTGATGCTTCTTAAGACAAAAATCACAATACACATATCACTTCAACACAGTATCATTTATCAATTCTGCATATTTATCCCTAACGAACAAAGACTATTCTGAACAATCCAATGCAAGGCAAGACTCAATATGAACCTGTTTTCCTACTACAATTTAGAATTATGCCCGTCAATTCAGACAAAAATACCAGAACATTAACATCCATTAGAGACATTAAAGTTATATCATATCCACGGAAAAAGAAATGGCATAAGTAGGAATAAAAATGACAACAGTTTTCAGATGTGGTCCCCTATGGATTTCTATAATCCACTGCTAATTAACAAGAAATAATGTTCAGAAGACCACAATAATAATGAAATACATAAATAGAATGACCAGAGAAAAAAGGAAATACCCCCTTTCGGCTTGAAGGTCTGAGAGGCAGCTCCCTCTTAGTGACAATGTGTCCCTTATTTAATCCAACAAATAATCCAGTGTTCGGCTGCGGAGGAGCCATTGCTTACCTGTTTTTCGACAATTACAGGGACCAATTATAATCACAGTAACTTTAAAAAATTCAACGATTTATGCTGAATAAAATAATTTTACACAAAAAACTTCATGATGCAAGCCAAATTGACAAGCACAAAGCGAAAAATTGTAAGTAATTTTTTGTGATCAGCAAGTATACTTTAGTATCAGATAAATCGGGAAAGACATGCTAAATCAAGAAAAATAATACCGAGGAGAAATATAAAAACTGAAATACGCATAAGGTGATTAGAAAAAGCTGATTGTAGCTATAACATGCTGATAGAATTAGGAGAAAGCGAGGATAAATACCTGAGAAATTGAAGAGAAACAGAACGGCGGCGAAGAACCCTAGTTTTGGGAGAGGCAGAGCTTAAATAAGAAAATTTATAAAGTGGACAAATCGACCGAGTTGGGCCGTACTGAAATAGGTTTGACGAGTGATTTCAAGGGCCGTATAATTTTTGCCAACACGGATATATATTTATGGACCGAGCTCGAAATCGTTTGGGCTTGTGTGGAAAACTTGAATCAAAAATGGTCCTGTTGTAATGCTGTAATAAAAGCAACCAAATTTGCCTACCCAGCGTCAGCATTTAAAAAATAGTTGCCCCCAAGTAAGGCCCCGTTTCCAGATCTGTAACGCTCCTAGAAAAATATTCTGGATGCGTTGAAGGACAATGAAAGGGAAAGAAGTCGATATGTTACGGCCGACGTATTAAGGTTATGTGGAACATAACTCTTTACATCAGAAGACCGTTGAAGAGTATTTGGACTCTCAAAATTGAAGAGTTTTATATCAAACTTAACCAAACTTCATTTCCTAACTTTATCCAAACTTTTGTCCACGGACGCTATAACATTTAACCTCTATCATTTAATCAAATTTGTCTGTGAACGCATCCTTGATGTTTTTTACATGAAAGTTAATTGAGATGAGTCCGACGTGAACGATACATCAACGTTTTCTTAAATATTGTTTCGAAGATCAAAATTGTAGTTGGGGAAGATGTAGTTGATACCTCTGAATTTATCCAAGAAGGGTAAGTTCATCCAAAACGGACTCAACATACTTCTGTATGAAGTATACATATTACCACTAAGCCAAATCATTCAATAATCCAAATTTATAACTAGATCTTTAGATTTAAAGAAGTTGCAACTCTAATTTTAAAAAAAATTGCCCTGCTCCGGTCGTGGGTTTGATGGGCTACCCTCTGTATCGGCCCTAGATACTTTAACAACTATCGTAATGTTTGAAGCTAAAAAGATGTTGTACAATCTTTATTAATAGTTGGAATAGAAATATAATTTTTGGTTCGATTGTGAAGCTTCCAAAATGCCCTTTATATATAAATTTATATGTTAAAATTATTGTTATTTCATACCAACATATGAGTAGAATATGTAATATCACTCTATAATTATTCCTAAAAGTATTCAAATATAAATATCTTTATTAATAGTTGGAATAGAAACATAATTTTTTGGTCCAACCGTGAAGTTCCCAAAATGCCCTCTATAATAGTTGGAATAGTTTATATGTTAAATTATTGTTATTTCATACCAACATATAAGTAGAATAAGTAGTATCACTATAATTATCCCTAAAAGTATTCAAATACAAATATTGAATATTGTACAATATACTAAACTGAAACTATTCAAATCACATTATTATTTTTATTAATAGTTGTAACAGAAACACAATTTTTTGTCCGACCGTGAAGTACCCAAGATGCCCTCTATATATAAGTTTATATGTTAAAATTATTGTTATTTCATAGCAACATATAAGTAGAATAGGTAAAATCATCCTATAGTTATTTCTCATAGTATTCAAAACAAATATTGAATATTCTACAATATACTAGACTGGAACAATTCAAATCACATTAATACACATACCCTATATTCATTTCAATTCGAGATTTTTTTTAATCTTTGACCGAATCCTCAAAGTTAGGGATTCAACTATATCTACAGATTCAAACTTTATACCTTAATATTCCATTGTAGAAAAAATCACGGATCCTTTTAAATATCTTAGAAAATCTCGTCTAAAAAATAAGGTTGTGTTTGGTTTACCCTTTTTAGTTTTGCGTTTTCGTCCATACATAAATGTACAAGGCGCAATATATTGTCGGAAACGACCAATTTAGAAATCGAAATTAAGATATAAAATCTAAAGCAACTTTTGTTTATTTTCCGTATTTGAAAAATAATATAAGCACGACAATCAATTCATCCTTCCGTCGTCCTTCCATTTTCCTCTCATCACCTCCATCATCACTTCACTTCTCTCATATTTGATATACATATTTGAAAACAGAAAACCCAAAATTCGTTTTTAAACCAAACATCACCTAACTTACACGTGATCTTCAATCTATCTATTCACGTTCTAAATTAGTTGTCATTCTCCACCCCTTACCACTCCATTTTTCTCAACCTCTTGCCATTCCATTTTTTTGGACCACTCGCCACTTCGTTGCTCTTCACCATTCTCAATTGTTTGCTATTATACGTTATCGTTCTCCAATGTTATCCAATGTTAATCGTTGTTCGTCGTTATTCATTGCTGCTTCCCGTATGTCGTTTGTATTAATTATTTTGATTTGCAATTACAAATTATGTGTCTTTCTACTAAATATGCAGTCTTGCATTTTTGAAACATGCATTGTTTGCACTAAAATTTCTCATGCATGCGCGTAGCACGTGCCGTTGGGATTCGTTACTTATAATGAAAATGACAGCTCATGTATAAAATGGTCTCATATGTGTTAGATGCTAAAATTCACTACAATGTGGTTACCCATGTTACAAGTGTAGATCAATTGTTTATTATTTAATGTTTATCCGCTTCACTTCAAAACACATCATGTCAATTCATACGTAAAATAAAATGGAGGAAAACGGCAAAATAAAAAGATTTTTTTAAGCTAAATATAGTTGGTTTGTTGTGAAGTTTGATTACTAGCTAAATTTAACATGTGCATGTGTAAACAACGTGTGTATAATATACCACTTTTTCTCTATTTACACTAAAGCTAATGTGTCATTTGTTATTTACCTATTGACATTTAACTGGTGCCTAGCTTGAGTCAACCCCTCCATTCTCCATTAAGCGTGATATAACAATGTAAATTTTCCGTTTATAACATTTCAACTTAATATTTTTAAAATCCTAATGAAGTTTATTTCCTTCTTTTTTCATCTGGATCAAACTTTTATCTTGCAAACAAATTCTTATCTCATGTTGCAATGCATTATGAAAAGGATTTACCTTGCTTTGCAAGTCTTTCTCTCTCATACGCCTTCCTAGCTATTCTAATACTAAAGGAGCTACGACTCCAGATAAACAAAATGGGTGTGAAGAGGCAAAAGAACTTTACCTAAGGAAGTGATAACTATTTTCATAATTTGATTTGGTTGTATATTTTGTATTATTTTGACTATTTAACGAAAACTTAATAGTACCAATTTATGTCATACTTTCACTTTATCCTGACATTGTTGCTAAACTTTCTAGTGCAATATATTGTAAAAATGAAAATATATTAAAAATTATCTGTAGTAAATATTGAATAACATTCGTATTTTGCTTCTTTTATGCATGTACACGTTTTATGAAGATATGGCATACCTTTTCCAAAAAAAAATCATATGCATAAGAACATGGAAATTAAAATAAAGTTATGTAAAAATGAATTGGATTATTGAACAGAAAAGAAAAACAAAGCTCTTAAGACATATCAAGTGATTCCATTCATATTTTATAAACTAGAACAAAATTAAGTTGATGGAATCATTGCTTAATGCCTTGTAAATTAATTAACAAACTTGAAAAAAAAAAAATCTTCTAGACAAAGTAAGACATTATATGTAACACATACGTGATAAGCAGAGAATTTGAAGTGGGGATTAATTTTCTTAAAAATAATCAAGCTAATAACGAATGGTCAAAATTTATATTACTGTGACTAAGTTAAGTATATAACGGTACCACCATGAATATCATCGTTTATATAACATCAATTCTACATAGCAAAATGAATAGCGTAATAAATCTACCTACCGCAGTCGTGTTCTTCATCTATTCGGCAAAACCAACTTAACCTTTGGCCTACTCAAATGAGTACTCGAGAGTTTATGGATGGAACATAAACATCAAGTGAAACATAAGACTCGTAGGAATAATATTAGCATCAAAAATTCATAATACAAACGATAAATAGTGAGACCACATCACAAAGTGGAATGGTTTTAATCTCATTGGTACAGCTATACACGTAATTCTTTGTATAAACAGGTCTCAGCCACAAATTTTATTATAGGACATCGTTTCATGATTGCCCAAGTTAAATTCTAAATTTAACGTGTTTCATTTCTTCTCTACGAATTTTCACGTTTACTCCTCTCACGGTTACTTGGCTTTCACCTCGGTATAAAACACTTGCGAAGGATACTATCGTCTTCCTAGGTATAAAATTCACTCAACACACGTTGGGTACTTATAAAAGTTAATATAGTTCATCTAGATATAACACTGGTTATCTCGATAATATCTTTTCTTAACTCTCCCCATAGATAACTAACTTTCACTTAGATTGTAATGCCCCATCATTCATACCATTCTGAATCCATTCACTAAAGGCACCTCGATCCACAAATGCCATGGATGTCGGGTTTTCGAGGTAAAATTAAAATAAGCAGCGCATATCCACCATAGGCTAATAAAATCTCACAGCTGAAGGAATACAATATAACATAGACAATACACATGTACAAGACTAAACTGACATCATTTATACATGGATGAGACATATGCTCATGTCATGGTACATAACACTTTGAATAGGTAGATCTAATAAGTACATCGAATCTCATCTACAATAACTCTTGTAGACATGATATAGTTTGACATGTTAATATACAAAATGCTAGATAGATAATCATAGTTGCACATATAGTTATGGTTATAAAACCAGCTCCAACTAGCAATGTCTCCCTCCTCTAGTCAACTTACTCAAGGAATAAATAGCATAAGAGGAAACACGGAGAGGGTCAAACATAAAGTATGGTTAGTAAAAAGTATCCTTAAACTGCATAATAATTAATATGTAGATATTTCATAATCAATATACTTAGCGGTGCCCATATGAAATAATAAAACCATTCTTTAGCTCTACACCATCACTTCAACTATCCAAAACAACTTCATATGGTTTCAATTCAATCGCATAAGCAATTCAATTATGATTAAGAGTAAACATTATATGACAATCAATTCATCCAATTTAGATATATGTTTGTGAGTATAATTACTCAACTTGATCATAGATAGCTTAATACTCCACCTTCTACCACTTTTCTTCCATGCACACTTGCATATTCTCAGAACTTTATTAGGATGCTAGCTCAGCATAGCTATTGGTGCAGTATGGTGTTGAGATACATATATTTAATTTGAAAATTTATAGGATTTTATTTTTAGTTTATTTTAATTTTAGGAGAAGAGGAAGGGTTTTGTATTAATTTTGCTTCATGTGTAGAATACAATAGCCTATGATTTTTGTTTAATGATAATAAACATATATATATATATATATTCGTTCAAATGTATTTATTGTTACACTATTGTATTTTTCACATAATTAAATAAATATTTGTTGAATAAAATAAATAACTCAGAATTCATATTCAAACAAATATTTTATTCAAACAAATATTTTATTACAAATTCGAATAGTATAAACTCGAGCTCTCACTACATTTACATAATTTCAACTACAATTCAATTTCAATTACAAAACAATTTTCACTTTACATATTACACCTCACTACATATTCACTCACACTCGTATTTTATCTTCAACTTTATTCCAGCCTGTATTCAGCATCTGAACTATCTGCAAAACAAACACTGACACAGTAAAATTGAAAAAGAAATATTTTTGCAGTGCAAAATAAAGTGTGTTTGAAAATTTTATTTGCCTCAGTTATTTGGGTTGTTCGTCATCATTTATTTTTAATCCATCTTACACGAACAACTTGTGACATGCACAGTGTATCACTGTACATGCTGCAAGGACAAGTGAGCACAAGGTCAAACCCAAGCCTAGGCCGGATTCAACTCAAGTGCAGACTCGAGTGAACATGTTTAACAAGCATGGTCTGGTGCAAAGAAACAAGCAAACAAGGGACAGTCTAACTCGAAGAAAATCAAGGTCAGTGCAATCGGAAAACAACATATGGAACCAAACCGCAACAACACAGTTGTGAACACAAGGGATGCGAATAGACTTGGATCAAGTGGCAAGAACCACACAAGCATAGCCTGGATATGCAGACCCATGAAGATACAATATGACAATAGCAGTTTAACTAGAGGCAAGTACACTCTTCACAAATGACTCAACAATACAAAACTGAAGTGAACCGGTTCAACAGACTCAAATCAACATGCAACAGACATTGCATCAAGTTATACTCAGAGAATACTAGTGCACCATACCTAACTTTAAATGACAAACAGTAACAAGTGTATATGGTGACACACATACAAATTGTACATGGTGATGTACATACAAATTGAACCAGACAGTAATATATATGGTCACAGAACACAATTGCATAAGTATATGAAGTATACAAGCATTCAAATGATACATGTCATCATCAACATACTGCATTAACACAAACGGAGGTGACCACAACAATCAGTGAAGCATGCAACTGCACCAGATCAAACCACACATGCAACTGGTCAAAGTGCTCAAATATACAAAAGATAATGCAAGCAGTTCACACACATATATAGCAAATGCATCCTGATTTTAATATGGCACCAGAGCAGTACACATGAAACACAATGCAAACTAGAGCTCAATACAACACAGACCAGAGGTACACATGCATACAACATGCACACCGGATCTCAAATGACAACAGCTCAAATGAGCAAGTGCAGACCAATATGCAAGCAATCAAGCAACACAATGGTCGAGTTACGGACTCCAACCAAGCAATTCAATAACACTTGAATATGTTCAACCAAGTGTATCAACACAGCAGAGTACAAAGAAGCAACAACCAAGTGCAAGTCTTAAATGAACATGCAACAAGAAGAATCGAAATGTGCAGTAGCTTTAAACTTGTTAACCAGGGAAATAAATTCGAGATATATATGCAGTCGAAGTAACAAAACAAAGGAGCAGTTCAAATAAAGTCACAAAGGGTCACACGATGAACAAGACAAAGCCGAGATAAAAATATTGCAGTCAATCAGAGGAAAAATGATGAACAGGTCGTAGGAGAAATAAACGGAGCAATATTTAAATTCATGGAGTAACAAGTTTGAATTGAACAAAACAAATTTCATCGAGTTTATCTCAAAGTCAGCGAACGATGTCAAAGTCGTAGGAGAAATAAATGCAAAGCAATTCAAATTCATCAACTATTGAACAAGTCAAGAATTCATCACATCATTCAAGCACAAATCGAACGGCCAAGCTAAACCCACTGACAAATTCAAAATGAAATATACGAACATGATTTTAGGGTTTCATTCCCTATAAATTACCCAATTACATCATCGGCATTTTTTCATTTTCGAGTTCAATCAAAATACCAAGCCATTGAAGTAAATCACAAACCAATAACTTGAATCGAAGTTGAGCATAATCAAAATCGAAAAAGGAAAATCACGTACCAATTTGATCCAAGCATTCGAGCTCGACACAATTGAAGATACCGCAAGCTATCGAGGCCAGAAAGTTCATTGACAAAGCAATTCAAAGAAAAATCATCACATTAATCGATCGATTATCAAGCAGTGGTTTCAATTTAGAAAAACCCTAAAATTCTAGAATGAAGAAAATAAGAGGCGGGTGCATAACAAAGAAAAGAGACATCTTCTATTATTTACTATATTGGGCCGGCTCTTGTTAATTCTAATTTGGGCTTGAATTTTAATATAGGGATTTTTGTTTAGTTTATTTATTTTCATTTGTAATTTTCTTTTTAAATTGTGTAACTTTCTAGTTGTGTGACTAGGTACAAACTATGGGGCATAGTTTGAGAATTCGCAACTCAGTGGCTAAGTTATGGCAGGGTTTTGAGTGTAGAGTTAGGTTAGTCAAGTAGCGGGTGTCGCAAGTTTATGTGTGTAAACCTCTGACTACTTCATTTCTAATAGAAATCTTGGGGGCAGCACGTAGGCAGGTTATTGCCGAAGCTGGGTAAATCTGTATGTGATCTCTACTGCATTATTTTCTGTTATTGTTTTTATTTCCGCATTAATTTTTATTATTATTAGTATCACCCTATTCACCCCCCCCCCCTCTAGGGTGAAAACGATCCTACAAGTGGTATCAGAGCTGTGAACAAAAACCAATTTTTGTTTTAAAAATTTGATTTTTTAAAATGACTTCTTTTAATAATGCTTTTGCTGAAGGTCGGTCCATAGTTTGACCACCCATGTTCAATGTTGAATATGCATATTGGAAAAATAGAATGAAAATTTTTCTGAAAACCATAGATGCATGGAATATTGTTGAGACAGAATATAGCATACCAACAATAATGGTAGATAATCAAGAAATTGAAAAACCTATGGATCAATGGACATATCTTGAAAATAAACTGCAAAATGCTAATGCTAAAGCTATGAATTCTATTATTTGTTCATTAGATCAAATTGAATTTAATCGTGTCTCACATTGTCTAACTACGCAGGAAATTTGGCGTACGCTTGAAGTGACTCATGAAGGAACCTCCCAGGTTAAAGAATCTCGCCTTGCCATGCTTAGTAGCGAGTATGAGAACTTCACAATGGCAAAGGATGAAAGTGTCAAAGAAATTTATGGACGACTTTCCAATCTTGTATACAAATCAAAATCTCTAGGAAGACCATACACAAAACTGGAAATAGTCCGAAAAATCCTCAGAATTCTTCCATGAAATTTTGAAGCAAAAGTGACTGCCATTCAAGAATCAAAGGATCTGAAACAAGTTAAAGTTGAAGAACTCATCGGAAATCTCACCACTTATGAGCTAAAAATCAAATTTAAGGAAGAACATAAAGGAGGAGATACGAGTAAGAAATCAATAGCTCTCAAAGAAACAATAGAAAGTGAAGATGATGATGATGATGACGACGACGACGATGGAGCAGCTGAACTGGCACTGATAGTAAAGAGAGTCAAAAGGTGGAACCGAAAATATGGAAATCCTGCCATAAATCAACAACTGAACAACAAAATCGTCAAAGTTCTAGACAGCTCAGAAGAGTAGGAGATCATTTGTCACAAGTGCAATAAACCTGGTCATATCAAGCCAAATTATCGTCAAAATCAATTCAGCAAAGGAAAGAAACCGAAAAGGAGAAGTTTTGCAGCGGCTTGGAATAAAAGTGATGAAGATGATAAAAGCACTGGCAATGAGAGTGAAAGAGCAAATCTGTGTTTTTCAAGAGAAACAAGTGACAGCGATGATGTCAAGCCAAGCGAGGTATTAAAACTTACTCACTCGGAATTACTTATATATTTTCATGAGATAAATGGTTGTTTTGAAAGACTTAGGGAGAAGTATGCTAAAATTGAATCACAAAGAGATAGTTTGATAAAACTAAATAAGCAGCTTGATCAATTGGTTAAAAACTATCGAAATAAGAGCCCTAAGTGTGGTAAGTGTCCATCATTAGAAGAGGAAATAAAAAAACCAGAAATTAAAATTAAATCGCTTGAAAATGAAATTTTGATTTTGAAAGAAAGTGAAAATACTAGGAGAGAAAATTCTATTAAAAAGTGCACTTTGTTATTAAATGAAACGAATCTCTCAAAACACAAGTCCAACAATTGTCTATAACTTTAGGAAAATTCTCCAAAGGAGAAAGATCACTAAATATGCTATTAGGGAAATAAACTGTTAATACTATTAGACAAGGACTTAGGTATACTCAATCTGAAAGAGTTAGAAATGAAACTAATCATGTCAACTCCAAGTGCACGATTTATAGAAAATTTGGACACAATCAAAACAATTGCTGGTATAGACCCAAACACGCGAAAACCATATCGATTTGGGTTCCTAAAGGCACGAATGTAAAATCCCTTAAAGTTAAACAAATCTAGGTGCCAAAAGGAACAAACATAAACTGTTTTGGTTCTACGCAAACTTGTTTTTCAAAATCGTTTGTCACTAACAATCATGGACCTATAAAAACAAATAGGTCACAAAAATCTTTCCTCGTGTAGGTGTGTTGGCAGACTAAGGAACAGAAAGAGTAGTACCTGGATTATGGCTGTTGCAGGCACACGATGAGCGACAAATCAAAGTTCCTTAGCCTAGAGAAGTATAGAGGTGGCGGAGTCACAATAGGAAAAAACGATTTATTATATGTTGAAAATTTGCACCATAATCTGATTTCAATCAGACAGTAAGAGGAAAGGTAATCAAACAAGAATGAAAAAGGTAAGGTTGTTGATCAAAATAAATATCGAGGTATGATTAATCACTTCTTCATCTTACTGCTTATAGGCAGTATGTTCTCTGCTTGCTCGTGTACACGGTTTCAATCAAATCCAAAAGAATCTCATTTTAAAAGCTATAAAAGAATTATAAGGTATCTATTGCACACACCACGGTTTGGTTTATGGTATCCAACTTATGATAACTTTGATTTAAAGGGGTATTCAGATGTAGATTATGCCAGTAGTCTAGTTGATAGAAAAATTACTAGTGGAATGTGCTTTATGTAGGGACATTCATTAGTTGCATCACTTTCACAAAGAAAATATCTGCATAAATTTCATTTCAACTGATTTTCAATTGGCAGACATTTTTACAGAACCCCTTCCAAAAAATAGTTTTTGTCGACTGCATCTCAATTTAGGCATTTTAGAAATTTGATTTTCTATTTTTGGATTTGATCTTAAATGTCTATGTTAACTAATCTGACTCCCTACAGATTATCGAAAAGGAAAATAGTGATTGAATTTTTTTGATAAGTGTTGATATTAATCATACATTATGACTTGAGACAGTATATTTAGTAAATTTCTTTAAAAATTTAAACAAAATTTGTAATAACTTTTGTTGGTAAAAATTCCATGACCATATCTATTTCTATCATATTTCTAACGATCATCGCTCATCAAAAATCAATATAGTATGTCAAAATGTGGTATTTAAACATGAAATTATTCATTTTTTAATTTACTAGCAATAAAATTATCCAAAAGTACTCACTCTCATTTAAAAGTCCTCACGGTTATGCATGGGTGAAGTACTTGGAATCTTTGATTATGTGCTTTCATGCTCATTTAAAAGTCCTTACGGTTATGCATGTATGGAACACATATCAAAATTGATTATTAATTAGGTGAGTTGATTCTAACCCCATTTAAAAGTCCTCACGGTTATACGTGGTTAGAAGATGCTTGAAATTCATTTTTTAATAAAAATTGGGAATACTACTAATCTTATTTAAAAGTTCTAACGGTTATGCATGGTTAGTAAGTATTCAAATTCCTGTCATAAAAATACCACAAATGGACACGACTATATGGTTTTCTATACCGACATCACCCTCATCACTCTAAAATGGAATATAGGCCTAACATAGTATTTATGATTTCTGTTTGATTTTTTTATTGAAATTTAATATTTATACTCGATTAGGTATTAATATTGTATTAATGTCCATCACTTTATCTCTATTTTCTAACAGACTATTACTCTTTTGCTGATAACAAAAGGGGGAGAGAAGATGTATAATAATAAAATTGAAATTAGCCAGATATTTTATTTCTGTTACATTATTAGATCTGTTACATTATTAGAATAGAATTCTATTTAGTCATATTATTCTATTTATTTATTAAATATATTATTAATATTAATTTTATATTTTTTTATTAGTTATATTATGTTATGGATAGAATTATGAACTAGAATATATAATATATAGTTTCTATTAAATAGTTTATATTAAATATATATAGTTCATACGAACTTTACAGCTAATAGCGGGGATTGTTCAGGGCGTTTCCCAGTTATTCTGGCATGAAATATAAGATCCTGATCCACCAAAGTAAGCGGATGAGAAGAAATTGATGTAATAAAAATGTTCCAAGCACGATCAGATAGTACAATTCACCAAAGCTGCATTCAAAACCATGCATGAGACTTTCATCTCGCATGGCTCCTAAGTGATAAAAGAAAGAAGAACTCATCTTCTTTCTTTTTTGATTACCTTCCTCGCGTATGTATAAGACCGAATCCATTCGATTTCTAAAAAAATATATATTGATCCAAAATCTGAGTCAAATCCAATATAGCATCTATGGGTACATAAGAAACGTATCAAATCGATTCTTTTTAATGAATAGATCCAATCGCAACTTCGAATATGGAATTCAAAGGGATCAAATAGGAAATGATACTATGAATCATATAACTATAATGAAATATACGATCAACCAACTCCCGGCTGCGCAGTCACGCTTCGCACCTCCGATTCCCTTCTATATTATTGGGTATCACAGATCCTAGCTATAAGTAAGGAAAGGTGGTTCGCTTGTCAAAGAATGTAATATATATTACAGGATGCCAGGTAAGATTGTCCCTTAAGTTACCTAAGGCCACAAAGAGCACCTTATCCCTTATGGGAAGGCAGGCACCGTAAGTTATTCTTGCCTACGCTTCTCATGCATTAGCTATATATTAATTGGGGATCGAGCTAATGAGAAGAATTCCCCAGTATATTAATTGTAGACTACTCTTAAAATAAAATAAAATAAAAGAAAGGAAGTCGGCTCTCACTCAGCTATGGATACTTCTCTTTCGTGAAGAGCCTAACCCGGAGCAGGAGATTCAATTAATCGAGATTCAGAAGCAGAAATTTCACCTCTTCCATCAATAGGTTTAGCCAGAGCTTTTATAACACGACCCAAATAAACCTCGCTTACAGGTATTTGAGCAATCCTTCTTGTTGCTTTTACAGAACTTCCCTCTTGTATCATCAAACCATCACCCATTAATACCACACCAACATTATTTGATTCCAAATTGAGAGCAATGCCTATTGTACCAAAAGGGAATTTTTATTTAGTTCCAGACGACGGGGTAAATTGATTTTGGTAAGAAGGTGCCATCCTCAAGTTAGGATTTTCCTTGAACTCGATGCTCTACAGCTAATGGGAGAGAAGGAAGCCTCGGCCAAAGCAAGGCAGATCCATAGGCTAAGGAGAGAAACCCGGTATTCGACCTGACCTATGAGCTTCTGTGCGAAACTGTGCTTTAAACATACCCTTTGGTTATAGTTTCGAAAGCCTTAGTCACGTCTCGGAAGTTCCTCTTAAGCCGGAGTCCTCTATTGTTGTTGTAGCAATTGCAGTAGCTGTTTGGCAAGCATATTCTCATATAGGATCATTACATTTGTTTTTTATTTTTTATGAGCCTTGCTATAGGGGGAGTATTCAAATAGGGGGAGCTCAATAGAATTCATAAAGATCAAGTACATTTAATAGAGTCAAAATCTTAATATATGTTTGTTATCATCAAAAATGGGAGATTGTAGAATACAATAGCCTATGATTTTTGTTTGATGATAATAAACATATATATATATATATTCGTTTAAATGTATTTATTGTTGAACTATTTTATTTTTCACATAATTAAATAAATATTTGTTGAATAAAATAAATAACTCAGAATTCATATTCAAACAAATATTTTATTCAAACGAATATTTATTTAATTATGTGAAAAATAAAATAGTACAACAACAAATACATTTAAATGAATATATATGTATATATATATGGTTCTTATCATCAAACAAAAATCATAGGCTATTGTATTCTACAATCTCGCCCCTTTGATGATAACAAACATATATTAAGATTTTGACTCTATTAAATGTATTTGATCTTGGTGAATTCTATTGAGCATCCCTATTTGAATACCCCCCTACAACAAGGCTTTCAAAAAAATAAAAAATAAATGTAATGAGCCTATATGAGAATATGCTTGCCAAAATCTTAACTTCTTTGGTATCAGAATTCATATTCCAACAAATATTTTATTC
The DNA here is from genome assembly GCA_030737815.1 of Allium fistulosum. Classification (NCBI taxonomy): domain Eukaryota; kingdom Viridiplantae; phylum Streptophyta; class Magnoliopsida; order Asparagales; family Amaryllidaceae; genus Allium; species Allium fistulosum. The sequence goes on from CM060902.1 coordinate 1,296,454,199, forward strand.
AAACAAATATTTTATTACAAATTCGAATAGTACAAACTTGAGTTCTCACTACATTTACACAATTTCAACTACAATTCAATTTCAATTACAAAACAATTTTCACTTCACATATTACACCTCGCTACATATTCACTCACACTCGTATTTTATCTTTAACTTTGTTCCAGTCTGTATTCAACATCTGAACTATCTGCAAAAAAAACTGACACAGTAAAATTGAAAAAGAAATATTTTTACAGTGCAAAATAAAGTGTGTGTTTGAAAATTTTATTTGCCTTAGTTATTTGGGTTGTTCGTCATCATTTATTTTTAATTCATCTTACATGAACAACTTGTGACATGCATAGTGTATCATTGTACATGCCACAAGGCCATGCACACCGATAAACTGCAATGACAAGTGAGCACAAGGTCAAACCCAAGCCTAGGCCGGATTCAACTCAAGTGCAGACTAGAGTGAACATGTTTAACAAACATGGTCTGGTGCAAAGAAACAAGCAAACAAGGGACAGTCTAACTCGAAGAAAATCAAGGTCGGTGCAATCAGAAAACAACATACGGAACCAAGCTGCAACAACACAACTGTGAACACAAGGGATGCAAACAGACTTGGATCAAGTGGCAGGAACCACACAAGCATAGCCTGAATATGCAGACCCATGAAGATACAATATGACAATAGCAGTTTAACTCGAGGCAAGTACAGTCTTCCCAACTGACTCAACAGTACAAAACTAAAGTGAACCAGTTCAAAAGACTCAAATCAACATGCAACAAGCACTACATCAAGTTATACTCAGAGAATACTAGTGCACCATACCTGACTTCAAAATGACAAGCAGTAACAAGTGTATATGGTGACACACATACAAAGTGTACATGGTGACATACATACAAATTGAACCAGACAGTAATATATATGGTCACAGAACACAATGGAACAAATATATGAAGTATACAAGCATTCAAATGATACCTGTCATCATCAACATACTGCATTAACACAAACAGAGGTGACCAGAACAATCAGTGAAGCATGCAAGTGCACCAGATCAAAACACAAATGCAACCGGTCAAAGTGCTCAAATATATAAAGTATAATGCAAGCAGTTCACGCACATATATAGCAAATGCATCCTGATTTTAATATGGCACTAGAGAAGTACACATGAAACTCAATGCAAACCAGAGCTCAATGCAACATGGACCAGAGGCACACATGCATACAACTTGCACACCGGATCTCAAATGACAGCAGCTCAAATGAGCAAGCGCAGACCAATATGCAAGCAATCAAGCAACACAATGGTCGAGTTACGAACTCCAACCAAGCAATTCAACAACACTTGAATATGTTCAACCAAGTGTATCAACACAACAGAGTATAAAGAAGCAATAACCAATTGCAAGTTTTAAATGAACATGCAACAAGAAGAATCGAAATGTGCAGCAGCTTTAAACTTGTCAACCAGGGAAATAAATTCGAGATATATATGCAGTCGAAGTAACAAAACATGGGAGCAGTTCAAATAAAGTCACAGAGGGTCACACGATGAACAAGTCAAAGCCGAGATAAAAATATTGCAGTCAATCAGAGGAAAAATGATGAATAGGTCGTAGAAGAAATAAACAGAGCAATATTCAAATTCATGGAGTAACAAGTTTGAATTGAACAAAATAAATTTCATCGAGTCTATCTCAAAGTCAGCGAATGATGTCGAAGTCGTAGGAGAAATAAATGCAAAGCAATTCAAATTCATCAACTATTGAACAAGTCAAGAATTCATCACATCGTTCAAGCACAAATCGAACGGCCAAGCTAAACTCATTGACAAATTCAAAAAGAAATATACGAACGTGATTTTAGGGTTTCGTTCCCTATAAATTACCCAATTACATCATCGACATTTTTTCATTTTCGAATTCAAGCAAAATACCAAGCCATTGAAGTAAATCACAAACCAATAACTCGAATCGAAGTTGAGCATAATCGAAATCGAAAAGGAAAATCACGTACCAATTTGATCCAAGCATTCGAGCTCGACACAATTGAAGATACCGCAAGCTATCAGGGCCAGAGAGTTCATTGACAAAGCAATTCGAAGAAAAATCATCATATCAATCGATCGATTATCAAGTAGTGGTTTCTATTTAGAAAAACCCTAAAATTCTAGAATGAAGAGAATAAGAGGCGGGTGCATAACAAAGAAAAGAGACGTCTTCTATTATTTACTATATTAGGCCGGCTCTTGTTAATTCTAATTTGGGCTTGAATTTTAATATAGGGTTTTTTGTTCAGTTTATTTATTTTCATTTGTAATTTTCTTTTTAAATTGTGTAACTTTCTAGTCGTGTGACTAGGTACAAACTATGGGGCGCAGTTTGAGAATTCGCAACTCGGTGGTTGAGTTGTGGTAGGGTTTTGAGCGTAGAGTTAGGTTAGTCAAGTAGTGGGTGTCACAAGTTTACGTGTGTAAGTGTCTGACTACTTAATTTCTAGTAGAAACCTTAGGGGCAACACGTAGGCTGGTTATTGCCGAAGCTGGGTAAATCTGTGTGTGATCTCTACTGCATTATTTTCTGTTATTGTTTTTATTTCTGCATTAACTTTTATTATTATTAGCATCACCCTATTCACCCCACCTCTAGGGTGAAAACGATCCTACATCATGAACTAGAAAGTAAGAACGATGAGAAGGGAGACTAACGTGAGAAGATTTCATGAATGAAGAGGTGATTTCTAGACTTTAGTCTAGATATGGAAATATAGGTTTAGGCTTCTTATTGGATTTAAACTTCATATTGACAGCTTTTCCTTCTTAGTTTCCTATCTTCATTAATTTTACTTAACTCAAATCAATATCAAAGTCTGTAATAAAAATCATATTTCATTACCAAAGTGATTACACTACATCATGAAATTTTATGGAATTTATTTTCCATAAATTTCTTTCATTTTAATGATTATTTCGAAATTGCCATATTTGGCCTTTTATAAATAAAATTTATTTATTTTCCTAAATTAACTTTAATTCCCACTTTAAAATCATTTCTTATTCAAATTTGTATTACTCGTCAATCAAATGATTTTATAACTATTTTATTTTCATGTTTTGACTCTTTTTAATTTAATTATTCTATAATTACATTTTAAACCCATTTATTAAATAATTTCAAAAACTCCTTATCTAAATAAAATAAATTTCATTTTCTTTTAAAGTATGTTACTAATCTCATTTACTATTAATATTAAACTTTATAAAATTACTCAATTCCTTTAATATATTTTAAAATCATTTAAAACTCGAGTATTAATATTACTCCATAATATTTTAATTCATCATTTATTAATAAATCATAACTTTAGAGCAAATAATTTTCTAAATTAATTTATTCTATAATCTTTTTAAATAATTCTTCCCAAAACAATTTAGATTTTATCAATAAATATTTTATCCTTAAATTCCAATATTTGCAAACAAATCCTAAATCATTCCTATTCAATCTTTAAAAATCCATTTTAATTAATTAAATCACTATTATTAACTTTAATTAATTGCTTCTCAACGTCGAATTATTACACCTAAAGACCATGGTCTAGAAATATCAAGTCGCTATAGCCAGGGAACTTAAACTCACTGTGTACATATGTCATATGAAACCATATCCTAAATACACTGGTCATCTCATCTCGAATACAGTCAAATGAATGTATCAAAAACATCATACAAGCAAAATGTAATCAAAGTGTTCCCTATAGCCTCCTTACCATTCAACATTATTGATGCACTTCCTAGAATAACCAAGTCTTCAGTTTTGGAATACGTGTAGAACTAGGTCCAACTTAGGCCTAAAAATAAATGCTACAAAATTCATCAAAACTTCATGGATTATACTTATAAAAAATGATGAACATTGGTCTAAACCGTGCCTCAAACCAAGTCTGTGCGCAAAAATTACTGCACTTTGAAGTTTCAGCCCGAACTGGGTTATGAACAACCGATCAGTCTATTGAACAGGGTGGACAATCAATTAAATACAATTCAGTCGACTACTTACCCTAGCCAGTCGACTAAAGATCCTCTAAAATGCACTAAAATATTTTACTTCGATCCCTGTCTAGCCATTTGACTGGTTGGCTGTATCCAGACCTTCTAGTGCATCCCACCTCCAAATGCCCATACTTTTATTTTATAGCTTCAAACAACTCATCGTTTCTTCCACTGCGGTTGTTAAGAAATTCTCTTCGTTCTAAGCATATAATATCACAAACTCCTATATGTATTAATGTGATGACATTCCAAGAATCACATCATGCTCATAAATGCAGCACTTCGCATGAGCAACTACCACCCATACTTAAGCCCTTGTTATAGGTGATTCGCCTTAAGAAGAATGTCGCTTCTCTAAGGCAATTCGATGATTCACCTTGTTAATTGAATATTAATCAACAAAATCCATCCTTTATCATCTTAAATTATTTCCTACACATTCGATCCAATACCAACCAATGGCATACAACATAATTCAATCCAAACATTCAAGTTATCACATTTAATGCATTCTTCGATACATTGATTCTTTCGTTATATAGTCAAAACCTTCATTAATACAATTGTCACTCGAAGATTCTAGGTTGAAATCCTAAGTATCAAAAATAGGCTTTAGTGTTAAAATCAACCTTTTCATTTAAGGATACTAACTTGCTTCCATATTTATGGGATATATATTCAAATGATGAATACAAGTCCTCAAGCCATTTCATATCATTAATTAAGGGTTCATTATTTATCTTGTTAACTAATCACATAATGAGAGATTTAATAACTTCATTATGATTCATAAGCATCTATTTATCATTTATAAACTAATAACGGTCCTAAAATCAAACCAAACATCATCAAAGATGAAACTAATGTCTTTGGGCTTGCTAGCCATTTCATATACACACCTTCTCCCATCACTTTAACCAAAATCAATTCATTTATATGGATACAAAATTTGATTTGACTAGTTCTCTTTTAAACCAAATCAACAAAGTTAGGGTAAATACCTTATTTTAAGGCATAAGTGCTTAATATAGGTTAAAAATCTATTATAGTCATCACATCTAGTCTGCAGAAATCATTATATTCTTTGTTTTTGTTATATAAGGTTAAACAATATTTCTTTTTCTACACAAATGATGTGAGAACAAGAATAAAATATTTTTAATATTTGGTCTTATGTCTAATGAAGCATTTTGCACCTTCGTTATTTCCACTATATTTCTGCTTTATCCTCGCTATAACTTTTTGCACCCCCGCCGCTATAGAACTGTTAAGCACTTTAACCACACAGAACCCATGTAAACGGGCCTAAAAACGAATTTCTCCAAATGCTTGCTTTCGATATGTTTTTCTTTACTAAAAAAGGCATTTTGTACATAATGAAATAGGTCTGGGTTCCAAATCCTCCTTGTGCAAAAGTTAGCTTTTTAGGTCATTTATAAATCGACCTCCAATATTTTAAAAATCTGAAGCCCTAAACATATTGATGCTTATACTTAAAACTCTTTTAAATAATATTCCAAACTCAATTGGTGAGGTCTCAAGTCATAATTCATTCATATTTAAGAGTTGAATTTTAGCCCTTTCTTAGAAAGCCATTTTAATTCCAAATATTTTTAAATTATTAGATTAATGCCCAATTGTTACATATGTGTTATGTAACAACTCTAAATTTTAATGCTGTTAATATTAAAATAATTTTTTAACAGAAGAATAAATGGGGTATCGTATTTATAACCATTATGAAGGCCTTTCCAAGTTGATTGTTTTGATATATAATTTTGACATATTTGAAGTTACGATTTGAAAGATAGAGGCATTACAGTTTAAATAACATACGTAGTTGCAGGTCAAACTAGATGCAAACCCCATAATCCAACCTAATAACTATATAAGTAAAGGCTAAGTAACTCTTACCGTCACCTCTATCTTCAGTTTTCTTCCCTAGTCCTAAAATCGGCCTAATTACTCCTTAGTGGTGATTAGCAACTTAATTAAAAAGCGATTAAACTACAAATTGTCTAAACCCTATCGAATTATATACCTTTTGAAGCTCTCGATGAATGGAGTCAACGAATGGTGTTCATTTTTGGAAATAATGCTCGAGGCAACCAGAATTAATGGTCTAAGGCGTATGCAGTGGGTTTGGGCGTTTTTGATTTGGTCGTCGATTGGTGCAATTGATAACACAGAGGTGGAGAGCTTGAGAAGTGAAGTCAAATAACGGTGGTCTCATGGCGTATCATCAACTGTGGTGGTCAGAATTTGGTCTAGAAGCTCCGAAAACCCTAATTCGATTTAGGCGACAGTGGTGGGGTTTTGACGTTGGACCACGGCAGTTCAGTGGCGAAGGAGAAGAGGAGCACAATAGTAGGTGGAGGTTGACCTATCGCAGCGATGGCTGGCTGTATTTTGCGGTCAATATCTTCGATAATTAGAGAATGGCATGGGATCAGGCACGACTTGGGATTAGAGAAGAAAGGTAAAATTGCAGTTTGGTCCCTATACTTTGATTAATTTCAAATAAAACCTTATCTTCTAACCTCAATATCTTTCACATACAAACTCCGATTCACACGCAGTTTCTTCCGTTGGACTTATGGCGAGATTGCAGATGTTTTGGCACTTGTTTCGATGAGTTTGGAAACCATTGGATAAAGCGCGTTGATACAAGTTATTTATGTTAATTAATTGAAATATAAATTATAAAATATATAACTATTGATGAAAAATTATAATTGTTGATGTAAATTATATTCTATGGATGAATGTTTAATTATTACAATATTTTGAATGTATTGTGCATTGACTGGATAATTATTTTCGATTGTAGTGTTTTTGGGTGTTTAATTATAATTAATTGTTGATTTGAATTAGAAAACAATTAATTGAAATGAAATGAACAATAATGAGAGAATTAGATAAATAAATAATTAATAAGATTATGTACAGATTTTAGATGATTTCTATAAATAACGATGATTTGCAAATTTTACTAAAAATAAAGTATGGAATTAAATAACGTTACTATTTATGAATTTTTAGGGAAATTCATAAATAAATAATAGAAATTTTATTTAAATGATATTTGGAAAGTTTATTATTTAGAATGAGGTTTTAAATAATAATATAGTTTTAAAATGCAATTTCATAAATATTATTATTTTTTATTTAAAATACGATGTTTTGGGGTATTTTGAAAAAAAGTGGAGCAAAATGAAGGAATTTGAAATATATTACTATTTTGGAAGAAATACTATTTTTTGAGATAAATAAATAAAGATGGATTTACAGTAAACAATAACAAAATGATTTAAGAGAACAATGGATACAAATATATTATTTTGATGGTTGTTGAATGTGTGATTGATTGTAAGTTGTAATTATTACATATGCTTGACGTTTGATGATGGTATCACATTTTGAGTAGTGTGCGATATTTTACCATTATTACTATTAGTTGATGGGTGTGGTTAATTATGTTTATTTGATGATGGATGTCGTGTCACTAATGTTGATTAGTACACATTTGATGATCGACTTGTGTCACTATTAAGGAGTGATTAGCACACGTTTGATGGTTTATACTTATATTGGTGATGCATAAATAAATGGATGATTGGTATTTATGTAAGTATATTTGTGTTGTTATCTTCTTATCCGATGATTGGGATTGACATTTAGTGTTGTTCATGATTGATGGTTGTGTGCTATTATTATTATTATTATTATTATTATTATTATTATTATTATTATTCTCGTTGTTATTATTACCTCATATTATGATTTGTCGAGATGGATGGGTATGCATACTATTTTCTGCTTTCACTTTTTTCTTGATTGCATTATTTATAATGGTTGAATGGATGTTATGGTTGCAATGCACTAATAAATATTTGAATGTAGGAGAACAACATGAAATAGAACTATGTAGTCTTGATCCCCAAAAGGGATATGTAGGCAGTTTTTTTTATGCAACAACCACCGATGCCCTTGAGGTCGGGGTATATACAAATTGGCACAGCCCCAAACATAGTTGAAACCCTTTTTTTCATATATATCCATATAGATGTGAGGTAGCAACTATGAGCAAAAGAGAGAATGGAAAGGAGGATGAAGGCTACATCGCGTATGGCAAATTTGGTATATTCTTTTGTATTATAGTTATATCATTCACGTGTTAATAATAATTGGTGTAATGAAGTGTATAACTTAAGTAGTGTATTCTACTTGTGTAATCTTTATTTGTTGATATGAGATTGTGTGTGTATATATGTCTTGATGTTTAAATTCTGCTGTGGGGATTCCCGTTTTAATCATTTTTTAGAATTTTTAAATTTTTATCTACCCACAGTCCACTATTTTTAATATCTGAAATTAGTTGTAAGCATATTTTGATGTCGTTAATAATTGATCTTAAATTCTAAAAGTAGTGGGTAGTCACATGTTAGTTTCTCTCAACAAAGAACTCTCACGGAGGTTGTTATCACCCCCTTGGTGTTTTCCTTCATCAATCTTGTAGATTGTCTACGTGAAGGTTACTATCACTCACCTAGGTGTCTTCTTATCTAGGAAATTACCTCTCATGAAGGTTAATATCATTATCATTGGTGTTTTACACTGTTATTTTGGTAGATTTCTCTCATGAAGGTAGTTACCTATTGGCACTTCCTCAGTAGATTGCTCTCACAAATGTTACTATCATTTACCTCAGTGTTAACCATCTGGACCTAGGTAATTTGTTCTCATAAAAGGCTATTGTAGTTTAGCCCGGTGTTTTCCCTTATTGTTTAGGTAAACTGCTCTCATGAAGATTACTATTATTCACCTCGATGTTTACTTTACAAAGTTCTTGTCTACTAAGATAAATTGTTCTGACGAAGGTTACTGTTATTCATCTTAGTGTATACCTTAGCGCATTCTTCGTTTATGATAGTTTTGTATGACGGAGGTTACTATCATTCATCTTTGTGTTAACCATTTCTACGTTTAACATTTAAGTTAATTCACTACAAATACCCTGATCATTCCAATCTTGGGTTTTGTAGTGCTTTATCTGCTAACACCGAAGATAAGCAACTCAACTCATTATTTCTCGAGCTTACATTGGGGACTACCAAAAGTTTATTCCCAGCTATTCCTCTCAAAATGCCACCAACCATCGAATCTCTTAATCGTGTTCCATGGATCTCAACATTATGTATCCTTGGCATGTTACTTTCTAAGCAAGACTTCATGATCTTAGTTTTATTCAAGTTTGTGGTGATCATCATTTATTGTCCTTACTCATATCTTCCTCAACCCTCTTGAACTTCAAGTTTGGTGTTTAGTAAAGACTAATGCTTAATGATTTTACTTAATCGTTTATTTCTAAGTTTATGTTCTCACACGTTCTACCTTATGCACCATGCATGTTACGTGTCGAGTTATCGCAAGTCAGTGCAGGTATTATTTATACTTAAATTCAGAAAAAAAATCATGCTAAAGAGGATTTATTTCCCTATTTTGAAGGTACATAATCTTTAATTAAAACATATGTTTAAATTAATACTCTCATGCACACCCTAAGAGGCTCAATAGAAACTTTTTTCTCTTTATGAAATCATGCTAAATAATTTTAGAATTCTCATAAATTCATAATCATTTTTTACTAAAATAAATTGGTTTAGGCAAAAAAAGGTGACCTTTTTAGTTTCCTTCTTTTAAAGATTATTTCCCACCTTATAAAATCCATATAAATTCTTAAAATTTATATACATGCCTATTTTTACGAAATCCACTTTCGAAAATCAAAACTCATAATTTAAAAATTAGACTCAAGTGTTTCTAAGCTCAAAATTAGGGTTAACTTCTTATAATGACATTATAATTCATAAACCATTATAGTAAACACTTACTATTACTATTGATAATCTAAATTAAATGAGTTAATCTTTGTGTTTGTATTAAGGAAATATTATTCACTTAAACACAAGATGAAGATTTCTCTGAGTTCTCCTACCTCTTGTCTTCCTAAAGTTGCTTGCTTCTTCTTCGTCTTGTTTACTTAATTTTAGCTAAAATTTATATGGATTTTGTTATATTTCTTTTAAGCTTTTATATTGTTTTGAGAGAATAAAAATAATGAGAATGAAGAGGAAGCAGAATCAGATGATAAGAGCAAATTAATGCGCTTCGACCGCATGGCCCAATAAGAATTAAATCCATATGCTCAACTCTTTATTCATTCTATTCTAGTCTTTAAAAATCCTAATTGAATAATCTCGCTTATAATTGATGATTCTCATATTATTTTAAATTTCTCAACCCACTTTAGTTTACTATCACATCATCTTATTAATTACATTAAATTAATATCTTTGATGTGATTAGAATATGGATCTTTACACTCACCATATATCTTCATCCACTTAATTACCTACCCATATTAAGTGTTATTGTATTTTCAAACTCTTTTAACAACTTTTAGCCTACCTATTATGTATTTATCAATCTCATTATCACCATTGATCTTGTTTACCTACACATGTAAAAATATACAAAAACCAAGGTTATTGCATTACCAATTCTTATTTGGGTAAAATTAAACAATAAATATTAAATTATTGATGAATGATGATCCAAGCTAAATGGCGAATGTGATGGGCATCCCTAGGATATTGGAAATGTAACTTACGTGCATGAAAAAGTAAATTTTGCTAGAGTTCTCCTCTAGATGTAGCCATACCTAAAGTCCCCAAATAAAACATTAATCATTATGCATGATGTTTTGATCGTACCCTAAAGGAGTGCTCAGTTACACAAGCAGGGTACCAAAATGTGATAGAGTTAGGGGTATACCTATGGAAAATTATGTAATTTGTCACATATATAATTCAATAACCAATCGTGTTCATAACAAAGGTATTCGATTTCTAATATATACTTTATTATATGGTGATATGATTAATTCAGTAATTAATTTAAATGTATATTAATTAGAAAATCCTTAAATAATATGTCATGAAAATTGCTATAAAGAGTTGTAATCATAAGAAATTTATCAAATTAAAATAACATATTTTTTAAAATATTTTTACTCAAAATGTATCAGGACAGGATATCGATACATCCATTGAGGCTAGAGTACGTAACACTCTCTAAGTGTTAGGCAGTTTATTACTCAAGGCTACTAAGGGTACCAAGGGGTTATGCATTTGATAACTATGGAATGATTCACTCGAGAGTTTTTCTTTTGTTAATATAACTATGGTCAAACATAGATTCTTAAAGTGATGATATTGCATAATTCTCTCGACTTGAGAATACTGTTGAATTTTAATATGGATACTCCACTTTGATTATAGTTAAATCATGGCATGCCATCCGTCGAACGTATATAGTTAGGTCTGAGTTAAAGCATTGGAAGTGAAACATTATTTAATAGAGAATTCATCTCTTTAATTATTGATGTTAGTATCAAGGTTAACTACAGTCAACTCAAAGGCAAAGTCTCTGGAGAGTAGTACGGTTAATAATAGTTTTTATTATTAAACCAAAGACTTTGTTTTCCGCACAAACCAATTTGAATATGGATGATGTTGAAATTTTGACCAAAACCAAATTTCATATATTAAGTCCTAAAGTGCTATAGTTCTAACAAAGAGAATTAGTATAAATAATCACTACTACCAGGTACCTCTTACGATAGTAAAATAAGATTTCACCGACAAGATGTATAAGCAATAAATTCAACCAAAATATCATGCCACTAGCTAATGTGACGTATAAACGTTAATGTTTGAATTGCTCGATATTAGTTACCGACTTAGTTTACACCTTTGAGTTGCACAACTGTAATGATGGATACTCTTAAAAAACACGCGATTTAATTAATTTATGATCATTGTAAATTAATCAAAATAATTAGTATTTATGATAATAATTATTATTTCTATTTGATTTTATGTTTAAATACTGTTTCCTGGAGATTTGACCAGGCAACTGAGTGCTCGGCATTGGCCACAGCTCGGCATGAAGGACTGCTCGGCATCCAGGAGTACTCGGCATCAACAGGCACTCGGTGACAACCAATGTTCAGCGCTAGCGTTCGGCATCATTAGAACTCGGTGATAGGAGAACTCGGCAACAAGAGCGCTCGGCATCCCAAGGTACTCGGCGTACAGGGGTGCTCGGCATCAAGCAGCACTCGGCGTCAACAAGCGCTCGGCGTCAGAGAGTACTCGGCATCCAGTAGTGTTCGGCGAAGTACACAGCATCCAGAGAGTCCGACATCCAGTAGTGTTCGGCGAAGTACCCAGCAGGGTTCGGCATGCAGTGGAACTCAGCGTTAACCAATGCTCGGCAGCAAGAGCACGCGGCATGCAAGAGTGTTCGGCATCAAGACTTCTCGGCATACAAGACTCCTCGGCATACAAGAGCACGCGGCATACAAGAGTACTCGGCATCTAGAAGAGCGTTCGGCTTCGACTGACAAACGTCCTGCACTTCCCAGACACCAACCACATTGTTCGGCATATAAGGGACTGTTCGGCATCAGAGCGTTCGGCACACCTGGTTCTGCATACAACGACCACTGTACTGGGGCTAGAGCGTTTGGCTATCCAGCCCACTTGGGAAGTCCATCCCATATTTGCCTATAAATAGAGGGGCAGGGTCACAGTGAAAGGGATCCTTTTTTGGAGAGAGAATACTGGGGAGACTCTGCCATTTTCGAGACTCATCTTCTCTACTTAAACAACTTCATTCAAGCATTTGATTCACGAATTGTATTTGTAATCAACTATAAAGAAGATCAATAAAGTTTAACCTCAAAGTGGACGTAGGCAATTACGCTGAACCACTATAAATTTGGTGTTCTTACTTTCTGTATTTAGATTAGCACTATCTTCTCTGTTTAATTTGATTTCATCACTTATATCTCTTCACAATCTTCTTCTACGAGGTTAGTGACCAATTTTGGTGCTAACACTTTGGTGCTTTCACTGAGAGTTGAATTCTCAGACCTCAAGGATCTGCTTTGAAGCTACTGGATTGAACAAATCCCCCAAAGAAGATCCGACTCACTGATAGGACATCCGTTGATTCTACTCAGAGTTCATACCAATAACTCTACAATGGCAAGACCACGTACCAGGTCAGCTTCTCACAATGCGGATGCCCACGAGATTGCTAGCGTGCAACAAGCAGGGCCTAGCAATCAACCAGCAATTCCAAATACAGGAGTTGCCACTCAGGACTAAACTCCAGTTGTCACCAGAATAGAGTTCAACGACTTGATGAGAGAGCTCAGGGAAAGTAGGAGACAACTAGGAGAGCAGATGCAAGCCAATGCCAACCTGATGGCACAACTTACTCAACAGCAGCAACAGAATGCTGGGGGCAATCCCGCTGCTTACTCCTCATCTGACAGCTCTACTTCCTCTGATGAACCTCCCAAGCGCAGACGCCGTAAGACTGATGCTGCGCGAGCAGATGCTGCTGTTCGAACAGCTGGAGACCGCGACCAAGCAAGAGCTGGAAGCTTCAAGACCGGGATACAGATGGAAGATAGAGGCCCAGATCATCAAAATGCTAACGATGTCGAACCTCAAGACGCACGATTGGCAGATCGCCAGGAGAGGGGGCATCAGCATGGACAGGCGCGTAGAACAGACTCCAACCTTCCGCCTTCCATACAGACACCAGATCTGATAGCCATGATCAGGCAGTTGATGAAGGAAAATCAGGGGTTATCGAATGATGATTAGGGAGTGTCAAGAAGTCATACTCCGTTCACGGATGTTGTGTTGCAGGCGGCGTACCCCAGGAAGTTTAGTATGCCTACTATTCCCGCATATGAAGGAAAGACTGACCCTAGACAACATGTCATGAGGTACGAATGGATGATGGATTCAGCCAGAGCGAATGATGCCACCAAGTGTAGGTGCTTTCCGATTACTCTATCTGGGATCGCTACTATGTGGTTCACCCGACTTCCTCCGCGATCCGTATCAAATTTCGAGGAGTTGGCAAAGAAGTTTATTGAGCAGTTCAGGATACACACTACGCGCCCAAAGGACGTGATGTCTCTGTCAAGTGTAATCCAAAATCCTGGGGAATCGTTGAAGGAATATTTGCAAAGATTCCACGTAGCAGCAACTGAAGTCAGTAATCCCAATGACCATGCAATTCTGATGGCTGTAATGAGAGGTGTGGATCCAGACTCTGAGTTTGGAGACTGGCTGGCAGGAAAACCTCCAGCTACGCTAGAGCGTTTCTACTCTAAGGCACACCAGTTCATAAGAAGAGAGGAAGCTAGGTGGGTACGACGAGATAAGGCGCCAGGACTTGTCCAAGAGTCAATAAAGAGCAACATTGCTGTGAAGCAATCTGGAGACAGCTCGGGAAAGGTCCAAGTCAATGTCCAGAACAAGCCTGGGCAACCCAAGGAGTCCGGAGGAAGGAGTCAAGGGAAAAGAAAAGAAGCAGGAAAGTGGAAGTCGAGAATTCCAAGCTACAGCGAGTACACTCCGCTAAACGCCCCACTTGAAAACATTTACCTATCCACCTGTAATACTTTTCAATACCGAAAGCCACGTCCGAAAGAATCAACCGAGGAACAGAAGCGGACCGGGAAATATTGCCGCTTCCATGAAACTTATGGGCACAACACGGAAGAGTGCAGACACCTGCATGACGCTATCGAGAAGTTGATCAGACAGAAGAAGTTGCAAGAATTTGTAAAGGATCCACAGGAAGGAGGGCAGGGAACGTCCAACCCAGGTCGTGCACCAGCTCCGCGTCATCCTGAGGAGCCTACCCGGACCGTTGGTAGACTGGTCATAAATACAATTATCGGCGGGCCTCACCCCGCGGATAAGAATTGGCAGGAGATGGAGCGATATGCAAGTTCCTTGAAGCATGCAGATTTTGTGTGTTGTTCGAACGTGGAGGACGGAGCCCCTGCTAAGCAGCAGCGCGTAATGATAGACGATATTGTGTTCAGAAGCAGAGACGCTGATCAGGTAGAGGCTCCGACCATCGACCCCATGGTCATATCTGCAACGATCGGACCAGCATATGTAAAAAGAATTCTGATTGATTCTGGAAGTTCAATCAACATCATCTTCAAGAAGGCCTACGATCAAATGAAGCTAGAAACAAAAGACTTGAAACCATCCAAAGCTCGTATTCACGGCTTTAACGGCGCTGCAACTGATGCAGTGGGATATGTCAAGTTACCAGTTGAACTGGGACAAGGCGAGCGTCGGAGAGTGCGAATTCTACCCTTTGTAGTTTTGGATGTGGACTCTCCGTATAACGTTTTCTTGGGTCGGCCGGCCCTGGCAGAGTTTAGGGCAGCGTTAGCCCCGTGGTGTTTAACTTTGAAGTTCCCGACTGACAAAGGAGTAGGCATTGTTCACGGCGACCAAGCAGCTGGTCGTTCCTGTTATGTGGCCGAGCTCCGAGAGGCCCACCGGAGGGAGAAGGGAAAGGTTGCGGACAATCCCGTCCGCATCCTCAATGCGGATAATTGACAAGTAGTGCCTGAGCCCTGGCTCGGGCATAGTTCTCGGATCTACGGAGATATAGATCCGAGAGACGACGATGAGAAACCCAGGGAAGAGAAGGCGGCACCGGCTGAATTAACAATTGACATTTCAGTTAGCCGTGACGACCCTTCGCGAATACTGAAGATCGGATCACAGCTAGGCCCCGCAATGACTGAAGACCTTAGCGACTTCCTCCGGGCGAACCTTGATGTTTTCGCCTGGACGCATTCTGATATGTGTGGGATTTCTCCCGCCATCACGAGTCATATGTTGAACATAGACCCGAAATACGTCCCAGTCAAGCAAAAAAGGAGAGGAATGGATCCGGAGAGATCCGCCACTCTTGGAGAGGAGGTGGACAAACTCAAAGCAAATGGGTTCGTCCGCGACGCCCTCTACCCTGAATGGGTATCCAACCCCGTGCTAGTAAAGAAGGCGAATGGGAAATGGAGGACTTGCGTAGATTATTCCGACTTGAACAAAGCATGCCCTAAGGACAGTTTCCCGTTGCCTAGGATCGATCAGTTGGTTGATTCCACCGTAGGACACGAGTTACTGTCATTCATGGATGCGTACTCAGGATACAACCAAATCCCAATGCATATTCCGGACCAAGAACACACCAGCTTCGTTACAAATGTCGGATTGTATTGCTATGTAGTGATGCCCTTTGGATTGAAGAATGCTGGAGCAACTTACCAACGTCTGGTGAATCGAATGTTCAAGGACTAGCTGGGTAAAACCATGGAAGTCTATGTGGATGACATGCTCGTGAAGTCACGACGGTCAAACGACCACATTCAAGACTTGGCTGAAATGTTCGACATACTCAGGTTTTATGGCATGAAGATCAACCCGTTGAAGTGCTCTTTCGGCATTGCATCAGGGAAGTTTTTGGGATTCATCGTCAACGCTAGGGGAATCGAAGCCAACCCAGAAAAGATCCAAGCTATTCGAGATGTACAAGTGCCTAGGACTATAAAGCAGGTACAGAGCTTGAACGGAAAAGTAGCTGCGCTGAGTCGATTTATATCCAAGGCAACTGACAAGTGCATCCCGTTCTTTGACATAATAAAGAAAGGAAAGAGAAATTTTGAATGGACGTCTAGCTGTGAGGAAGCATTCCGGAATCTGGTGAGGCATCTGGAGAGCCCACCAATGCTATCAAAACCAGTTGACCATGAGATGTTGTACGTATACTTGGCTGTATCCCCACATGCGATAAGTGCGGCTTTAGTACGAGAGGAGGATCGAGTCCAAAAGCCGGTGTATTATGTTAGCAAACTTTTAACAGGGGCCGAGAGGAATTACCCTAAAATAGAGAAATTGGCTTATTGCTTGGTGATTGCATCACGAAAGCTTCGCCCGTACTTTCAAGCACATTCAATCGGTGTTTATTCCGATCAACCCCTGAGGCAGGTACTCTAACGACCGGAAACTTCTGGAAGATTGCTAAGATGGAACATCGAGTTGAGCCAATTCGATATCGCGTACTTACCACGGAGAGCCATCCGAGGGCAAGCGTTAGCAGACTTCATCGCTGAATTTACCATACCCATCAAACCGGACGATCACGACATCATTCCCCCCGTTCGATGGAAATTATACACTGACGGTGCATCAAACGACCGTTGCTCCGGCGCAGGTGTAGTTCTTGTAACTCCGGAAAACCGATCGATCTGTTATGCCCTAAAGCTCGATTTCCCGGCTACAAATAACGAAGCCAAATATGAAGCACTGATCGCTGGCTTGAAGCTCATCAGGGAACTCGGGATCGAATCAGTCGAAATCTTTTGTGACTCGCAGTTGGTGGTTTACCAAGTACAGGGAGACTACCAAGCAAAGGGACGAAAGCTTGCTCCGTACCTCATTCAGGTCCAAGAACTACTATCAAATCTTGAGCGTTATGACATCTCACATATCCCGCGCGAACAGAACAAAGAAGCCGACTTATTGGCTAAGTTCGCGAGTACCGACGATGCGCAACAAATGGGATTGTATCCCGTCGAAGTCTTGCATGCCCCGAGCATAGACGAGGTGAAAGTCGATCGTGTGTTGGAAACAGAAATCGAGAAGGACTCGTGGATAACCCCATTCAAACTGTACCTAACGACCGGGGCTTTACCAGAAGAAAGAAGCGAAAGACGCCAGGTTCTTCGAAAGGCCGCGCGATACGTGATGCAGGATGGGTTAATGTATCGAAAGGGATTCTCAGTCCCGTTGTTACGATGTATCGCTCATGATGAGACAAAGCGGGTCTTAAGAGAAGTTCATGAAGGGGAATGTGGCGACCATACTGGGGGGCAAACGCTGGCAAAGAAGATCCTCCGCTATGGGTATTACTGGCCAACCATAAACTGGGACACCGCAGACTACGCGAGAAAGTGTGACAAGTGTCAAAGATATGCGAAAATCCCGAGAGCTCCATCAACGGAACTCACACAAATGGTTAGTCCCTGGCCGTTTGCAATCTGGGGGATCGACATAATCAGCTCTTTGCCTATATCCAAAGGTGGTGCGAAATACGCGATAGTTGCAGTCGACTATTTCACGAAATGGGCTGAGGTAGAGCCTTTGGCCACGATCACCTCAAAGAAGGTCATTAACTTCGTTGTACGAAACATTATATGCTGCTTTGGCCTTCCACGCACCATCATCACGGATAACGGGACGCAATTTGAAAGTAGAGAGTTCAAAGAGTTCTGTTTAAAGTACGGCATCGAGAAAAAGTTCGCCGCCGTTGCACACCCAAAAGCTAACGGACAAGTCGAGGCCGTTAACAAAATAATCAAGTCCATATTGAAGAAGCGTCTGGAGAAGGTTGGAGGCAAGTGGGTAGATGAACTCCCGACAGCATTATGGGCGTATAGAACTACCCACAAGTCCGCGACCGGCCACACTCCGTTCGCCTTGGCATACGGCTCTGAAGCCGTTATACCCGTGGAGCTTGAAGTTCCATCGCACCGAGTGACATACTATGATCCCAAGACGAACCAAAACCTCTTGCTGGAATCACTGGACTGCGTCAACGAAAAGCGTGAAGAAGCTGAATTAAGGGCGGCAGCGCACAGACATCGAGTCAAGCGTTACTACGACGGCAGAGTCCGCCCAAGAACCTTTGATGTGGGTGATCTCATTCTGAAACGAGTCTTCCCGGTACCATCACGCATGAATCCCAGCTGGGAAGGTCCGTACGCCATTGAACGGAAGCTTGGAGAAGGAACATTCAAGCTAGCGACCGTTGATGGCGCGACACTCCCCCGAGCATGGAACAGTGAACATTTGCGGCACTATTACATTTAGCATGTTTTCCTTCTTGTTTTAGGCACTGTTATTTCCATTCAGTCATAACTTAGTTTCTTTTCAAAAGTTGTAATCGGGCAGTTTAGTTGATTTTCATTAATAAAGGCTTGAAGCCGTATTCTCTATGAAGTTTCTATATCTTATAGTTGGATGACAAATTACGTAATTCTGTACGACGCACAGACCCGTGCAAACAAATTTCAAATCTCCGAATCCCCAGAGTGCGGAGCGGAGTACTCTAAGTTCCCAGAGCGCGGACTAGAGTATAAACGACTTCAAATCTCCGAATCCCCAGAGTGCGGAGCGGAGTACTCTAAGTCCCCAGAGCGCGGACTAGAGTATAAACGACTTCAAATCTCCGAATCCCCAGAGTGCGGAGCGGAGTACTCTAAGTCCCCAGAGCGCGGACTAGAGTATAAACGACTTCAAATCTCCGAATCCCCAGAGTGCGGAGCGGAGTACTCTAAGTCCCCAGAGCGCGGACTAGAGTATAAACGACTTCAAATCTTCGAATCCCCAGAGTGCGGAGCGGAGTACTCTAAGTCCCCAGAGCGCGGACTAGAGTATAAACGACTTCAAATCTCCGAATCCCCAGAGTGCGGAGCGGAGTACTCTAAGTCCCCAGAGCGTGGACTAGAGTATAAACGACTTCAAATCTCCGAATCCCCAGAGTGCGAAGCGGAGTACTCTAAGTCCCCAGAGCGCGGACTAGAGTATAAACGACTTCAAATCTCCGAATCCCCAGAGTGCGGAGCGGAGTACTCTAAGTCCCCAGAGCGCGGACTAGAGTATAAACGACTTCAAATCTCCGAATCCCCAGAGTGCGGAGCGGAGTACTCTAAGTCCCCAGAGCGCGGACTAGAGTATAAACGACTTCAAATCTCCGAATCCCCAAAGTGCGGAGCGGAGTACTCTAAGTCCCCAGAGCGCGGACTAGAGTATAAACGACTTCAAATCTCCGAATCCCCAAAGTGCGGAGCGGAGTACTCTAAGTCCCCAGAGCGCGAACTAGAGTATAAACGACTTCAAATCTCCGAATCCCCAGAGTGCGAAGCGGAGTACTCTAAGTCCCCAGAGCGCGGACTAGAGTATGAACGACTTCAAATCTCCGAATCCCCAGAGTGCGGAGCGGAGTACTCTAAGTCCCCAGAGCGCGGACTAGAGTATAAACGACTTCAAATCTCCGAATCCCCAGAGTGCGGAGCGGAGTACTCTAAGTCCCCAGAGCGCGGACTAGAGTATAAACGACTTCAAATCTCCGAATCCCCAGAGTGCGGAGCGGAGTACTCTAAGTCCCCAGAGCGCGGACTAGAGTATAAACGACTTCAAATCTCCGAATCCCCAGAGTGCGGAGCGGAGTACTCTAAGTCCCCAGAGCGTGGACTAGAGTATAAACGACTTCAACTCTCCGAATCCCCAGAGCGCGGACTAGAGTATAAACGACTTCAAATCTCTGAATCCCCAGAGTGCGGAGCGGAGTACTCTAAGTCCCTAGAGCACGGACTAGAGTATAAACGACTTCAAATCTCCGAATCCCCAGAGTGCGGAGCGGAGTACTCTAAGTCCCCAGAGCACGGACTAGAGTCAGCGGAAGGTCCAAGTACTCGAGAGATGTGGTACAAGAAGCACGCCATGTCTAGAAAATGTTTGAACAACACAAGAATGGACCGGGAGATAATGCAACTCACGAGAACTTGAGTTATGGCTACAATCAGTCAACAAACCAAAGAAAGACAAGAGAATCATTCAAGCAATAAAGAAACTAAAAATTTTGTTCGATAAGTCCAAAATGGGGATACATGATCACTCCTACAAAATTCAGACCTATACAAACTACAAGTTGTGGAAGATAAAAACAATTACAAAACTTAAGCAGGAAACTTGTTGAACAAGTGCATCGATTATTTCTTCGACTTCTTCTTCTTGTCTTCCTTTGGTGTTTCCGACGACTCCTCTCCCTCACGCTTTTTCTTAGACTTTTTGCTTGCTAGAGAAACGGAGTCAGGAGTAGGAGACGGAACATCTAGTGGTTTGGACCTGCCCAGGAGAATGATTTTCAAAGGTCTGTTCCGTGGGTCAGTGAGTTCCAGTATTTCAGATTCAACTTAGACTTTGACCTTTTTCTTCTCCTCGTCGGCGAGACGGTCCTTCATGCTCATCTCTGAAGTATGCTCAGAGGTGCCAGTGATTTCAATTTCATCGCTTCCTTCGGCAGGAGACGAAGTATCAAGTTTGTCATCATCTAGCGCCCCGATCACTTGAGCGTCTGGACCGGGAGTTACTCCTGCGTGAGCAACGTCGCTTGTTTTCTCTGCTTCCTCCTTGGCGTCATCGCTCCTCGGAGTTGGCTCGGCGTCAGAGCAACCTACACGAAAACATAAGGAATGAGCATTAGAACGAATAGCCACTGCTGAAAAATGACGGGATCTCTTCAACTTCTAGAGAAAGAAGAATTTCCTACCAGGGTCCGGTTGGCTATCGGTGGCGCGAGGGGTTTCACCCTCCAGGATAGGTGACAGCATATGAACACCAAGCCCGGGATCTTCGGGATCATAACTAGCATGCTGCTCGAATGGATCAAGTGTTGGCCGACCGGCCGATTGAGCAGCGTAAGGAGCGGCAATGTGAGGAGTAGTAGTATCGGCCCCAGACGGGCCAGCTTCGCCATTCTTCTCTTTCGGAGGGGAAGAGTCTTTGCTATAAAGTGCCAATGCTGCGGATAAGTCCGATGGCTCATTCCCCCTTAGGAACTCCTTCACCAAGACATCCTCATCGACCTCGTTGGAGCACGACTCGACCTTCCTGATCCTTATCAGAGTTTCCCACGCCTCAGCCAGGGATTCGAGGTAGCCGTCACCCAGAAATGTTAAGTCGCGGTGCATAAGGACGCGGGCTCCATACTCGGCGATTAACGGGTCAAACATACTTTTGACCTCTTCCCTGCCGGCTTCTGCGGCCGCCTCGAGGCGAGAATCAAGCTCCTCCACAGCCATTCTTTTGCCCTCCTCACGGGCCTCGTCCTTCATTTTCTCGACCCCGGCGAGTTCGTCATCGAGCTTTGTCTTCAGGAGTCGGGTAGCAACAATCTCATCACAGTATCGTTGTGATTCTTCTTGAGCAGCTACTTTGTCTTCCTTCTCCTTGGAAAGTAATTCTTTCAGCTCTTTGACTTGAGTAGCGAGCGCGTCCCTTTCTTTTTGGACAGAGTCTTTTTCTAGGGCGAGGGCACCGCTGCGCTGGACTGCCTCGTCAAGCTCTTTCCTGTGAGCCGCTTCTAAACGAGTAACTGCCTCAGCAGTGTCTTTTGCGCTTTGCTCAGCGGCTTCCAGCTTCGACTTATACGAAGCAAGCTCTTCGTCTTGGTGCTTGATAATGTTCTTGTCGCAGCCTGCCTCCAGTTTCAGGCGATCAATCTCATGTTGACGCTCAACGGACACTTCCGAGACCTTCTCCACCAAGTGCACAAACGCGTCATGTTGAACATAGACGTCGTTATTACAGGCAATGACACTTTGCTTCACATGCCCGGGAATATGATGAATGGCTGGGAGGAACTTCAAGCCGTCAAAGCAAATTTTCGGAAACTTGGCTTTGAGATCTTCCATTTTTTCCGCAACAGTCGGGTCCACCGCAAGAGTAGGAGGAGGAGGCTTTGAGAATTCCGCCCTTTTCCGTTGCTCTCGAACTTGCCATGTACTCGATGAACTGGAATGTTGTTCTCGAGGAACATTAGAGTGATAACCCTTCTGTAAAGACTTCTCTCTATCCGGATCAGTTGGAGGAGGAAGATCACGGGATTGGGAAGATTGGGAATGTGCCTTCTTGCGGTGAGACGACTCTCGGGGACGATTATCCCTATCTTCATACTCGCCTCGGTCCCTGCGTCTGCCTGAACCGGAATCCCGTCCAGAGTGATGGAATATAGAAGACCCCTGAAGGCAATCAAGTCCGTGAGAGCGGCCCATATCACCTGCAAAGAATGGAGATAACAACGAGTTAAGGAGAATTCACGAGTTAAAAATACTTGAAGTATATTATGGAATGCGCATGTGCATGTGTGTCCTAGTGTTCCCCCCGACGGACCCGTTCGTTTATCTTTGCTAATCGGAGTGTTGTCTCCTTGAGCCGGGAGTTGAACTCCTACATTGCCTCTAGCGGGCGAAGAGAATTTGAGAGCTTCAGGATCATCGAACCCGTAATTAAGTAAATCATCGGGGATGGATAGGTTGGACAGACCCCTCAAAGAACTTTCCAGATGCTGTGAGGAAGCCTCTTTCTCAGGCGGAATAAGTGTGACTTTTGAAGTACCACCAACTTTCTCCTTCTGAACTTTATATTTTAACTTCTTCTTTCCCTTCGAAGGGGAGGACGACGTCTCAATGTCCTGAACTTCGACTGCCGGATTCTGAGCGGGACCCGCATTCTCACCCTGAGTTTCAGGGGCATCATCCTCTTTGCGCTCGCCTTCTTCGTGCATGTCGGGAGCGCGGCGCGACGACGATCCGGCAAGTTTTTTCCCTTTACCGGACGGAGGTTTGGGAATGGTAACACCTTCTGGAAGGCTGATCCGACGACCAGGAGCCAGCAAGCCGAACCCCGACAGTGATTCATTTGAAATGATAACTCGGATGTCTCGATCCTCGGCAGGACGAGCTCTAATGGCATCGACAGCCTCAGAATATCCTCGGCCTTCCGGGCGCGGGTTGATACCTGAAAAGATGAAATGAAGAGTTAGGAAAAGCATGACTCCGATCAAATACGAATAGTGACTCGGCAGAGAGACTTACTGCCTTCAACCCATCTCCTAGCGAAACCAGAAGGGCAGCGCACATAGAACCATTCCTATTTGTACAGGGCGAATTTGCTACAGGCCCCTGTCAAGATCTGACATTTGTGGTATGGCTCGAGGAACATAAAAGAAGGACTGTCTTTCCGTCTCTTGAACATGTAAATATATCTGATATCACCGGCGGTTGGAGGTCTGGAGAAGACAGCCATGAAAATTAGGTAAGTCCCATATAGAAATGCATGGCCGTTAGGGTGCAGCTGCGACGGAGCTATGTCTATGTACTGCAGTACATCCCGGAGAAATAAGTTGAATGGAGGCACGCTGCCCATCCAACACATGAACTTGTTGCAGGTAGTGTACCCGACTGGGGGCAGATGAGGGCGATCGTGTCTTGAAGGAACTAACACGTCGGCAAAAGGAATCCTGTGAATGGAGCATATCCGTCGCAGAGCAGCTTCGTTGTTCTTCGAGGCTTGAGAATCGATCGGATTGTCTAGTAAAATGGTTGCCTCCAGAGCATCAGGCGCCAAGTTATGAGCAGGAGAAGTCGATGGGTTAGAAGTATCAGCGGCTCCTTGCCTTGATGACGGCCCAGGCCTGTCGGATATAGTGGCAGAGCTAGATTTTCTCGACATCCCAAATAACTAACGAACCTGGCTAAGTGCTTGAGAGAACTATACTTAAAAAAACGTTGAACGTTAGAATTAGCAACACGAGTTTTCCCCCCACGTGGTGTGTGAACTAGTGCAAGCAATTGTGTGCAAGCAATAAGATTTCAAGGATATAAAAATGAGTTTCGAATCGTTGCCTTCGAAGACCGTCATCGCTGACCGTCTCGAAGAGCCCGCCTGGTGGTGGTTACAGTTCCAGATTTAGAAAACATGTAATTTATGAAGTATCCGGCTTAAGTCTAATTTGACATTTATATCGTTCGGCATTTAAATGTTGTTCGGCAATTGCATTGTTCGTCCTGAGAAGAGTTCGGCATGTATCTTGGTTCGGTTAAGTCATTGTCAAGTGTTCGGCTAAAGTCCTTGTTCGGCTAAAGGCCTCGTTCGGTTAAAGACATTGTCCAGTCAAAGGTTCTGTTCGGCATTGAAATTGTTCGGCATGTATATGTTTGTTCGGCATTTGAATGTTGTTCGGCATTGAGATTGTTCGGTCTAAGTTCTGTTTGGCAATCGTATTGTTCGGCCTCGATACTGTTCGGCATCTAAGAATGTTCGGCTTGAGTTTTTGTTCGGCTAAGTTATTGTTCGGCATTTTAGTAAGTGTTCGGCTTTAGTTCGTTCGGCTAAGTTGTTGTTCGGCGTTCTAGCGAGTGTTCGGCCTCATTCAGACGAAATACTACTCGGTAGCATGACAACATACGCCGAACCATAACTATGCCATCCAACACCCTTACCACCTCCAACGTTTTCCTTTTCCTCCTTTTTTGACTTTGGTTCGGCGCGATGGAGCTAAAACCACGTGCGCAAACACCTCAAATCCTTCCTCCTCGCCTCGCATTATCATTCGGCAATGAGGGCAACCCACTCGAAAGCTTTTTACATGGCAGACCTGACCATCTCATTTGAAACCTATTCAAATTAATAGAGGAGCGGTACCTAGATTGTAGTTAAGAGCTTAGGAAGGAAGGTTCAAGTTGTAAATCTGTTCGGCTAAAGAAAGTTGTAAATCTTGGAAGAGTGACAGGAATGAAAGCATATAGGAGAAGGGACGGGAAGGACCTGGTTATATAGAGGGAGGTAGAAGTTGAAGAGGCTATACCCGGTAGAACCGGTCAACACCGGAGCATTCGGCATCATAGCAGAGTGACGTTCGACACACGAGGTACGTTCGGCTTCGAACGTATCGTTCGGCGTCCAAACCTTGCTCGTCTTGCACCTCCTTCGCTAACATTCTCGAGAAGGCATCATCAAAGGAAGTTGAACCAGATTCAAAGCGCATCACGTTCGGTCACATGATACACTTTGGGGGCAAGTGTTTCCTGGAGATTTGACCAGGCAACTGAGTGCTCGGCATTGGCCACAGCTCGGCATGAAGGACTGCTCGGCATCCAGGAGTACTCGGCGTAGTACTCGGCATCAACAGGCACTCGGCGACAACCAATGTTCAGCGCTAGCGTTCAGCATCATTAGAACTCGGTGATAGGAGAACTCGGCAACAAGAGCGCTCGGCATCCCAAGGTACTCGGCGTACAGGGGTGCTCGGCATCAAGCAGCACTCGGCGTCAACAAGCGCTCGGCGTCAGAGAGTACTCGGCATCCAGTAGTGTTCGGCGAAGTACACAGCATCCAGAGAGTCCGACATCCAGTAGTGTTCGGCGAAGTACCCAGCAGGGTTCGGCATGCAGTGGAACTCAGCGTCAACCAATGCTCAGCAGCAAGAGCACGCGGCATGCAAGAGTGTTCGACATCAAGACTTCTCGGCATACAAGACTGCTCGGCATACAAGAGCACGCGACATACAAGAGTACTCGGCATCTAGAAGAGTGTTCGGCTTCGACTGACAGACGTCCTGCACTTCCCAGACACCAACCACATCGTTCGGCATATAAGGGACTGTTCGGCATCAGAGCGTTCGGCACACCTGGTTCGGCATACAGCGACCACTGTACTGGGGCTAGAGCGTTCGGCTATCCAGCCCACTTGGGAAGTCCAGCCCATATTTGCCTATAAATAGAGGGGCAGGGTCACAGTGAAAGGGATCCTTTTTTGGAGAGAGAATACTGGGGAGACTCTGCCATTTTCGAGACTCATCTTCTCTACTTAAACAACTTCATTCAAGCATTTGATTCACGAATTGTATTTGTAATCAACTATAAAGAAGATCAATAAAGTTTAACCTCAAAGTGGACGTAGGAAATTACGCTGAACCACTATAAATTTGGTGTTCTTACTTTCTGTATTTAGATTAGCACTGTCTTCTCTGTTTAATTTGATTTCATCACTTATATCTCTTCACAATCTTCTTCTACGAGGTTAGTGACCAATTTTGGTGCTAACAAATACCATTAATATTTAGTGAACAACATATATATAAAATTATGTATGTGCATATCGATATGCGATATCGATAAAATATTTAAATTTGATTTAAAGAGATTAATTACTAAATGAATTTGGAAATTTTGAAGGCCCACTAGCGCCCACCTTGGCCGACCATATATGATAAGGGGGATTTGATTGAGATTTAATAAAGAATTAAAGAGGGAATGTTTTAAGAAAAGTTGGAAATGTTTCAATGTTTCCTTTGAAAAAAATTCCTTCCATTCATTTAGCTTCTTTTCGCATAATTCATTTTCCTATACTCTCTTCCTATCTTCTTTGGCCAAAAATCCATAGCCTTCGAGCCAAAAATCTTCCCAAAACAAAATTAAAACAAATCAAATAAAATAAATACAAAAGTGGTGATTCAGGTTGTTGCAATTTATATAGGTGTTTCGATCGAATCTAGAAGTTTTTCTTTATTTAAGATGTGATTTTTGGCTTCATCAAAAGGTAATTTTCAATCTCTTTTAATATATGTAAAATCATGTTAAAATGGTTTAGATCCTCTATCTTTGCACCTTATTATGATTGTATGTGTATTTAATTTAGATCTCATATCTTGTTCAGTGGTCTATACATTCTTATGTTGTCTAATCTATTTTTGCTATTGTTTTAGAAATTAAAGCTTAATGGAAAAAAATTAGATCTAGATCCAATTTTAATTGGTTAAAATATTTGTAACATATTCTATATACAAATATAAGTGAAACACATACATAATATACTTGAAATTATCTTTTGAAATTGAATGTAAGTTATACATACATACATACATACATACATATATGAATATATGTGTGTGTTTATTTATTTATTTATGTTGGTTTGAATATTAAATACTTTTGGTTGTTGTTAGACCAAAAACTGGTATAACACCCATGATGCCAATTATGGTAAACTAGTACTTGATTTGGATATATTTTATGACACAATCAAGCATGATTTGATTGATGCCATCTTAGTTGTACATCAAGGACTAACTTATCACTTGAGACTTAGTACACGGTGAAGTCATTAAAGAACTGATCCATAATGTTCATAAGCCTTTGAGATAGAACATGTGGAAATTCACATGTCTCTTTGGTTCATTGGGCTTGAGACTCTTTAAGGTCATCTGTGTTTAGTATTCCTATGAGTTCATATGAGCTTCCAAGAAGGATATTCAAAAAGCCTACATTGTATCATATGTCCATAAGAGGTATGAAAACGAGAAACATGTTGTGCAATAATCCATTAAGCTTATCAATGGGTTATGAAATATGTTCTTATGTTCAAATCCCAATGTCCATATTATGCATATATATGTTCACCATAGTTCAAAAATCCTTTGATCAAGCTTTGATCTTGATGAGTTCGAATGACTTCGAATATGTGCAAGCTAGTTCAAATGATTTCGAATATATACAAATCAGTTCGAATGAGTTCGAGTATATCCAAGTCGGTCCAAATGAGTTCGAATATATCCAAGTCGGCCCAAATGAGTTCGAATATATGCAAGTTCACATTGATAACATTCAAAAAGACATAGTCAAAGGTAATACGCATATCAAAGTTCTTGTTCATATTAATCATATACAATCACAGTCTATTAGATTTTGTCCCCAATTTGATTTAGGGTTACAAGGCTTTGATTTAAGGAAAATGGAGAGAACGAAAGACCGTCTACTAAAATGGCACCCCTAGGTCCATATTTATAGGGGTAGAGCAGCTTCAAGGTCTTCGGCGTTCATCAATGACTTCGACGCACTTCGTTATTGGCTGTAGCAAAGGAGTCATCCACGACTTCGGCGACCTCAATGATGCCATGCGCTAAGCTTCTTCTTTATTCCTTCAGTGGAAATATGTGGCATTGGCAAATCTTGACACCGACAGCATCACTTATGATGATCGATGTCTTTTATGAGTGAGTGATGACTTCGGCGATGGTACCGTAAAGTAGTATTAGGGAATTTGTGGATATTGATAGTGTTCACCATTAACGCCCCTTTATTTTGACACATGGTGTCGCACTGCATGAAAGGCGAAGTGCAGTATTGGTCGAAGAGCAGCGTGGCTTAGTATTCCTTTGACATCATCGTTGAACAATATTCTCGAAGTGCTTGTGAAGTGTGGTGTTGCTTCAATGTAATGTTGAACCTCTTCGTGGTTGCCGACGAGATTGCTTTGGTTTCAATAAGTGAATATCAACGCCGACATAATCCAACATCAATGAAGAGTGATATGGGTCACTTCGATACTTATTGATGGTTTATAATGCTTGATTTTGTTCGAGGTTCTTGTCTCTTTGATTACATGCAGCGGCGTATATATTCGCCTTATTGATGAGGCATGGACTCCTATTCCTTTGATGTTATCCATCCTTATGTCTTCAACATTGATCATTGAAGCCATAAAAGAAATGCTGACCTCATGTCTTCGAGGATGAGGCTAGTAGCCAACGTTATCAGAGAATGGTTCGCTATGATCAAGTAGTACACTGAACTCCTTCGACGACGATTATGGTAGTAACGGCAATGTCCATGTTGCCCTCATTGATGAAAGTAGACGTCAGTTGAGCATGATGTTAGTAATAAGCAATGTTGATTAGCAGCGGCATCCTTCCTGGCTTTGTTAGCATGCAATACTACTGGCATGGTCTTGGGGTTCCATACTGAATGAGGAGTCATTGCATGCCATCAATGGATGGCGCCTTGATGAAGCACGATATGAAATGCAGCGTGGTCGAATTGCGTTTCTTCATGAGATATGGTAACATTGATCCTTTCCCTTTGTTGATGGAATGCGATGCTGATGAATCGTGAAGTGGTGAAGTGCGATGTGGTTGAGGAGTGTCGCTGAAGAGATGTGGAAACGATGAATGGCAACGTGATGAGGTATGGTATTAAAGTGAAGCGGCACCTTAATTTTATTGAATTTTCCCATCCTCACATCTTTGGTGTTGTTGGTCTTTATAAAAGAACCTAGCAGCATCGATTCCCTTATGATGCCACTTCTTACAACATCATTTTCGACATTGAAATTATATGGGTAACATTTATCACCCTTTGTATAAAAGAACCTTTTTATCCTTTAAGGTAAAATCATAAATTTTCTTGCTTTGCTCGATTATTAGCGAGATTTCCCTTCTAGTGTTATTTTCCTGCAAAATAAGTCATAACTTTATTGTTACCCTTTTGGGAGATTATGAGGGATCTTTTGCTTACAACATAATGTTACTTTTGGAGTTTATTAAGTTTAGAAATTTATCTAACGAGGATTTTTATGAACCGAAGACTAGATAATTATTTATGAATTGTAATTTCCTAAACAAAAACATCATAGGAGGAAAAGACCAGAAATCCATCTAGCAATGACAATAGAAGATCAATAGGTCTGCCTGATTATTATAAGTGAAAATCATAAGACTCATTTAACAATAAAATATCCTTCTAACAGTAAGAGAAGACCAGAAATTCATATCAGGCCATAATAAAAGAAATCGGAGATCCTTTTTTGGCAATAATATAAGAAGGCTAGAAATCTGTATCTGTGGTAATAGTAGAAGTCCAAAAATCCATATCTAGAGATAACGGAAGACCAGAAAACTAAATCCATAATAATAATAGAAGTCTAGAAATCCATATTTAAAAACAATAGGAGAAGACCAAAAACTAAATCTGATAGCAATAATAGAAATCCAGAAATCCATAGTTGGAGATAATAGAAAAGGACTAGAAATTCAAATCTGGTAGTAATAATAGAAGTCTAGAAATTCATATTTGAAATAATACGAGAAGACCAAAAATCCAAATATGGTAGTAATAATAGAAGTCCATAAATCAATATTTAGAGATAATAGAAGAAGACCCGAATCTCTTGCCTGGTGGTTGAAAATTGCATTTGTTGGAAGATAAAATATTCCTATTTGATGGATTTTCCTCTAGTAAACTTTGTTTGACTGAAACTCTACTTGGCTCGGATTTTGATAGATCTTCTTCTAGAAGGGTGATTGATTTGGAGCACTACTTGGCTCTGATTTTGATTGATTTAGAGCACCATTTGGCTCCGATTTTGATTGAACTTCCTCTTGAAGATATCAGTGCTTTAGTGAGGCCTTTGATGAGTGGCATTGAAGGCTTACTCTGTCCTCCCTCTAGGAAGTGCTTCAGTGAGGCCTTTGATGATGGCACTGAAGGCTTTCCTGATGCTTTAGTGAGGCCTTTGGTGGCGGCACGAAAGGCTCACTTCGACCTCCCTCTAGGAGGCACTTCAACCTGGTCGTGTGGGTAAGGTTTGAAGGCTTTCTCGATGCTTTAGTGAGGCCTTTGATGGCGACACTAAAGGCTTACTATGACCTTCCTCTAGGAGGTGCTTTAGTGAGGACTTTGATGACGACATTGAAGGCTTAGGGCCTTTGATGCCTAAAGACCT
This sequence comes from Allium fistulosum, assembly GCA_030737815.1. Lineage (NCBI taxonomy): Eukaryota > Viridiplantae > Streptophyta > Magnoliopsida > Asparagales > Amaryllidaceae > Allium > Allium fistulosum. The sequence continues at coordinate 1,296,485,337 of CM060902.1, forward strand.
CTTGCGGTCATGAGCCTTTGATGGCTGGGGCCTTTGATGGTCAGAGACCTCTTGCGGTCATAAGCCTTTGATGGCATGGGCCTTTGATGGTCAAAGTCCTCTTGAGGTTATGAGCCTTTGATGGTTGAGGCCTTTGTTGGCCAAGGACTTCTTGCAGTCATGAGCCTTTGATGGCTGGGGCCTTTAATGGCCGTGGCCTCTTGTTGTCATGCGCTTTTGATGGTTGGGGCATTTGATGGCCTTAGGAGATTCCTACTCCTTTTCAATAAGTTCTTTTTATTTATCCGTTATTGGAAAGTATGGTTGCAAATGTTTAACATTCCATATTCTTGCTATGACGTTGCCAGGTCAGCAAAGTTTATAGGTCCCAGGCGGGATTACCTTGTGTATGATTAAGGGCCCCTCCCAATTTGGTCCTAGCGGGCTGTCCATCGAATTCTAAATATTAGTGATGACTCTTTGGAGCACTAGACCTCCTTTTTGAATTGATTTTCCTCTTACTGTAGAGCTGCAGTACTAATATTCTTGTTGATACTCAGCTGTTCATATGGTTGTCTTAACTCATTGATTAAGCCCAAGGATTCTTTCTTTAATTCCTGATTTGGATTGAATGCATATGCAATCCTTCAGTGAGAAGGTACTTCGACTTTAATTGGGAGCATGGCTTCACATCCATATGTTAGGGAATATGGGGTACGACCCGTTGCAGTCTTAATCGAAGTTCTATATGCCCATTGAACGAGAGGTAGTTCTTACCCAATTTCCCTTTGCCTTGTCTAACCGCTTCTTTAGAATGGTTTTTACAGTTTTGTTGGCTTCCTCGACAACTCCATTTTCCTTGGGATGAGCTATGCATGAAAGCTTGTGATGATTCCATTCTTGTTACAAAACCGGGTGAATTCTTCACTCTCAAATTGTGTTCCATTGTCAAATATTACATGATATGAAATCCTGAATCTGGTAATGATATTATTGATTACGAATTTGAGAACCTTTCCTGATATAATATTTAGAAGTGGCTCGGCTTCTACCCACTTTGTGAAATAATCGATGGCCACCACTTCATATTTAGCCCATTCTTTAGATATTGGAAGTGGCCCTATTAAATCAATTCCCCGTACATCAAAGGGCCATGGACTTGAAATAGAAGTCAATTCACTAGACGGGAGGCGTGAGATCTTAGAGTACTTTTGACATTTTCCACATCTTCTGACGTAATCAATGGCTTGACTAGTCATATGGGGCGTATAGAAGCCTTGTCTCATAACTTTCTTAGCTAACTTTATACCATTGGAATGGTCTCCACAGAACCCTTTATGGGCTTCCCTTAGCAATCCTGCCCCTATCTCTGGATTAACACATCTTAAGTAAGGAAACGAGTATCCCTTTTTATAAAGTATCCCGTTTGTCATAATAAAGTTGGGGCTTGGCACCTTATCCTCCTTGCCTCTTTTTTATTCATCGGCAGTGTTCCTTTTGTCAAATATTCAATGATAGGTGCCATCCAACTATCCTTGTATTGATCACTTATTCCGCATAAGGAGGTCTTTCTTGGTGAACCTCGGCTTCATCTTCCTTTTCCTTGTCATGAGTTAGAGCTTGAGATCTGGTTAACACTAAAGCTTCATTACCCGGATTGGAGTCCTTCTCCTTTATACTAGGATTCTCTTGGTAGCCTACTGGCACAATTCGGGTTTCTGGTGCCCCTCGCGCGCTTGCCAACTCAGCCAAAGAATCGGCTTGAGAGTACTTGCCTCTGGGCACTTGATGTATTGAGAAATCTTCGGATTAAGTCAGCATCTTTAATATCTTCTTGACATATAATGTTAGTTTGACATCTTTCATCTGATATTTATGATTTAGCTGGCTCACCATCAATTGTGAATCACTGAAAATTTTGATTCTAGGGATTTTCAACTAAAGGGCTAGAGTAAGTCCTGCCATCATAGATTCATATTCTGCTACATTATTGGTGGCTGGAAACCCTAACTTTATCACATGGTGTAAATGATGTCCACCAAGAGTTATGACCACATATCTGGCTCCGGCTCGTTGTTCATTCGAAGTCCCATCTACGAACATTTTCCACTTAGGTTTTAGGTCTTTTTATTTTTCTAACAGCTCCTTAATGAATCCGATGCAGTCGTTGACAAAATCAGCTAATGTCTGCCCTTTAATTGATATTCAAAGCAGAACTTCGATATCGCATTGGCTAAGTTCAATTCCCTACTTAACCAACCTTCTTGAAGCTTTTGGTTTACTGCAAACTTGCTTGAGTGGGAAATTGGTTAGGACTTTAATTGGATGTGCTTGAAAATAAGCTCTTAGTTTGTGCATAGTAAGTATTAAACAGTATGCCAATTTCTCTATAACCAGATATCTAGTTTCTACATCTTTGAGTCATTTGCTGGTATAATACACGAGAAGCTGAATTCCCATTTCTTCTCTTATCATTACTGAGCAAATTGCATGTCCAGAAACTGCCATATAGAGACAAAGACTTTATCCATCCACTGAGCTAGAGAGAACCGACGGCTTTTCCAAATGATCTTTTAGTTCTTGGAAAGCCTTTTGACAATCCTCATTCCATTTGAAGCCTTTCTTCTTCTTGATCACATTGAAGCATTTGTTAGTAGCTTTGGATATAAATCGATTCAATGCTGCCACTTTTCCATTCAGACTCATTACATCTTTGCTTGTCTTAGGTTCTTCCTTTAATAACTTAAATTTGGTTAGGGTTCACCTCAATTCCCCTAGCACTAACAATATATCCCAAGAATTTGCCGGACTGGATTATAAAAAAATATTTTCATGGATTAAGTTTCATATGGTATCTTCACAACACATCGAACATTTCTTCTAGGTCTTTTAGATGACTGTTTTTCTCCTATGACTTGACCAACATGTCATCAACATATACTTTCATGTTCCGACCGATTTGTTCCCTAACCATTCTATTCACTAACCTGTTATATGTTGCTCCAACATTCTTCAATCTAAAGGGCATCACCTTATAGCAATACGTTCCCTAATCAGTTGTAAAGCTGGTGTTTTCTTTATCTAGTTTGAACATTGGAATTTGATTATATCCAGAATATACGTCCATGAAGGATAAGAGTTGGTGTCCGCTCGTTGCATCGACTAGTTGATCTATCCTCGGAAGAGGGTAGTAGTCTTTTGGACATGCTTTGTTCGAATCAGAGTAATCGACACACATTCTCCACTTCCCATTGGACTTCTTGACTAGCACCGGATAACTAACCATTTCAGGTAGAAAACTTCTCTGATAAATCCATTTTCAAGCAATCTTTTGACTTCTTCTTTTAAAGCATTCGACCGGACTTTGTCAAACTGTCTCTTCTTCTACTGAACTGGTGTACATTTGGGTCTATGTTTAAGGCGTGACACATGACAGTTGGATTTATTCCGACCATATCTGAGTGAGTCCAAGCAAATACATCTTTGCTAGATTGAAGGAACTAGATTAACTCTCTCTTGACTTTGCCACCTAATTCTCTTCCTATCTTAACTATCTTCGTTGTATTAGCCGAATCTAGGCATACTTCTTCAAGATCCACCGTTGGTTTCATCCTTTCCTGTTCGTTTCTGCAATCTAGTTCGGTGTCAATTTCTTTATCTTCTACCAAGTTTGCTTCCTTCCTTTTCCTTTTCTTTTTGAAGAAGTCAAATTTTCTCAACACATGTTCAACCGTCTTAATGGGCATTGTTTTTGCTTTAGGTGATGAGTTTGAAGAAACATCATTCAAAGGCTTTCTAGTATCAATTCTGATTAATTCGTTTTTCTTCGAACCGTAACAAGAAAGGGTGTCTCGTTTATATTGCTCAACAGTTGCAAAATATGTCTCTCGAGCACTAAATTGCTCCCCTCTTATGGTTCCCTACCCCTTTTTGGTCAAAAACTTCACTGTCGGGTACTTCGACAAAACAGAAGCATCAACTTCATGTAGAGCCGGTCTTCCAAAGAAAGCATTATAATAAGAAGGTATGTCCATGATGACAAAGAGAGTTTCAAAGGTTCGAGAACACCGTGGCACTCCCATCTACACCAGAAGCTTTACTTGTCCCACTGGAGCGGACCCTTTATTTTTGAACCCGAAGATAGGCTTGAAGCTCAGTTCAAAATTTTCTTCTGGAAGTCTCATTTGGACAACCGCATGCTTGAAAATTATATTGACCATAGTATCCATTAAAATTTTGGAGACATAGAAAGTCCAATTTGTGCGGTGATCATAAGTGGATCATTATGTGGATGGCGCACCCCCTTAGTTCCTGAAGAGCGATGGTCAAAGTTCGCATTTGGATTTGAAATCTTGGGTTCTTGTGTGGTGGTTCTTCCTGGATAGAGAAAACCCCTTCCTTTGCTTTCCAAACATATTGACTCCAGCTCCTTTGTTGTTCCCAACCAAATGTAGGCCTCCGTGGATTACATTGATTCGGTTTAGAGGTGGAATGAAGTCCGGCTGAATATCATCTTCTACCGTATTCGTAGCGTTGCTCAGTGGCCTTTGGTTATTGTTTTAAGAACGGATTGCCTTTTGACTATCTTTAATGAATTCCTTCGATTGTCCGGAATGGATCATACACTGGATTATTCCCGTCAGTACTCAACATTCATCTGCTTTATTACCATTCGATTTGTGATAAGTGTAGTAATCTCCTCTTCTTCTTGGCTTGGGTTCGGTTTTGAGCTTTGCAAGAGATAGGACATTCATCTTTTTTCCTTCAATGTAGCATATTTATAAGATAGTTGCTTGTTCAAAGCAATATGGTTAGCATTTGAGTCTTCTTCCCATCTTCGCTTCTTATAGTTACGGTTGTTGTTAACCTTTCCTATCTCCTTCTTGCCTTAGGCCTTCTTTCTGGCATGATACATTTCATTCATGGGAATGAACTTATCAGCTTGGAAATAGAAATCTTGTAAATCTTTGCACCCGTGGATGTAGAGCTCCCTCAAGAATGGGCTTTGTTCGATCAGCCCAGAATGTACTACTACTAGCTTATCTCTATCAGTCATATCCTTCGCCTTCGGAGCTTCCGTATTGAATCTCTTAAGATAATCGCCCAACAGCTCCACTGACCTCTTTTTGATATTAGCTACTACAGTGTAGTCAATAGCAAGATCCTTGCAGATACAGAATTGCACTGAGAATTCATAAGAAAACTACTTTCAAAAATAGATGGTCATTTCTCGGTACCGACGATCACATTTAGCCACTGCTTCTTGAAATGTGGTTGGAAAGAACCTGCAGCACACAGCTCCAGATGCATTATATAGGTCCATCTGACTCTCAAAGCTAATAAATGATCATCCGGATCGGTTGTTCCATTATATCTGATAAACAGGATCTTAATGTGAGAAGGAATCTTTGCGGCCATAATCTCATCTATGGAAGGATCCTTTCGAGGGTTATCATTGACTCTCGTTTAGGGTTCTCTTCCCCTTGAGGTTGAGCATGCCTTTGGCCATTTTTTCTGTCAAGTCTCTCAAGTAAGACTCGTCATTATGATAGTTACTCCTTTCAGGTTTGTACCCTTCAAAAATTGAGCTTCCAGATTGTTCCTGAGTTTTTCTTATAATCTTCCTTAGTAGTTTACTTTATCTTGCCGGTCGCCTCTTATCTTTTGTGAAGTCAGGGTAAGTTTGCTTATGCTTTTGTTCCTAAGAAAAGAAGCAATCAAGTCCCTTCTTGGAGATTCTGCTTCATTCCCTCCTGCAGGCCTGGTAGTTTTGGAGGATTTCTAAGCAAGTACGACTTCCAAAAGCCCTTTCATCTGTAAGACTTATTATTCTAATCTTTTAACCTTGGCCTCACTACTGGTTGGTTGTGCCAGTGCTAATGGTTGTCCAGGCTCAGCACTTCCCAAATTGAAGTTAGGAGCTGTATTCTCTTCTTATGCCATTGTTTAAATAACCTCTTTATTTAGAGCACTAAGCCATCTTGATCTCATTTTCTAGAAACAAGCACTTTCTCAATTATTTTAAAGAGAGAGTTAAACAAGTCGGAGGCTCGAGCCATCCTTCTAGCGCTAAAAATGTTAGACCAAAAACTAATATAACACCCATGATGCCAATTGTGGTAAGTTAGTACTTGATTTGGACATATTTGATGACACAATCAAGCATGACTTAATTGAGGCCATCTTATATGTACATCAAGGACTAACTTATCACTTGAGACGTAGTACATGGTGAAATCATTAAAGAATGGATCCATAATGTTAATAGGCCTTTGAGATAGAACACGTGGAAGTTCACATGTCTCTTTGGTTCATTGGGCTTGAGACTCTTTAAGGCCGTTTGTGTTTAGTATTCTCATGAGTCCATATGAGCTTCCAAGAAGGATATTCAAAAAGCCTATGTCATATCATATGTCTATAAGAGGTATGAAAACGAGAAACATGTTTATGTAACCCATTGAGCTTGTCAATGGGTTATGAAATATGTTCTTATATTCAAAGCCCAATGTCCATATTATGCATATATATGTTCGCCATAGTTCAAAACTCCTCTAATCAAGCTTCGATCTTGATGAGTATGAATGAGTTCAAATATGCACAAGCCAGTTCGAATGAGTTTGAATATACGCAAGTCAATCCGAATGAGTTCGAATACATGCAACTCAGTTCGAATGAGTTCGAATATATGCAATTTAGTTTAAATGAGTTCGACTATATGTAAGTCCATATCGATAGCATTCAAAAAGACTAGTCAAAGGAAATAAGCATATCAAAGTTCATGTACATAGTAATCATATACGATTACAGTCAAATAGATTTTGTCCCCAGTATGATTTAGGGTTACAAGGCATTGATTTAAGAAAAGAGGAAGAGAATGAAAGATCATCCCCTAAAACAGCACCTCTAGGTCCGTATTTATAGGGGTAGAGCGACTTTAGGGTTTTCGGGATTATTAGTAACTTCGGCACACTTCATTATTGGTTGTGGAAATGGAGTCATCAACAACTTTGGCAATCTCAATGGTGCCATGTGCTAAGCTTCTTCTTTGTTCCTTTAGTGGACATATGCGGCAGTGGCAAATCATGGCACCAACGGCATCACTCGTGATAATCGATGTCCTTTATGAGTGAGTGATGACTTCGACGATGATATCGCAAAGTAGCATTAGGGGCTTTGTGGATATCGATGGTGTTCACCATCAACATTGCTTTGTTTTGACATGTGGCATCGTGCTGCACGAAAGGCGAAGTACAGTATTGGTCGAAGAGCGACATGACTTAAGCTTAATATTCCTTTGACATCATCGTAGACCAATAGTCTTAAAGTGCTTATGAATTGTGGTGTCACTTCAGTGTAATGTTGACCCTCTCCGTGGTTGTCGACTAGATTGCTTTGGTTTCAATAAGTGAATATCGATGCCGACAGAATCCAACATCAACAAAGTGCGCTATGGGTCACTTCGACTCTCATTGATTGCTTACAATGCTTGATTGTGTTTGAGGTTCTTGTCTCTTTGATTACATGCAGCGGTGTATATATTCTCTGTATTGATGAGGCACAAACTCCTATTCTTTTGATGTTGTTCCATCCTCATGTCTTCGCCATTGATCATTGAAGCCATAAGGGAAATGCTGACCTCATGTCTTCGAGGATGAAGCTGGTAGTCAACGTTATTAGAGAATGGTTCGCTGTGATCAAGTAGTACACTGAACTCCTTTGACGATGATTATAGTAGTAATAACGACATTCATGTTGCCCTCATTGATGAAAGTCGACATTAGTTGAGCCTGATGTCGGTGATAAGCGGCGTTGATTAGGAGCGGCATCTTCCCCAGCTTTGTTAGAATGAAATGCCGATGGCATGGTCTTGGGGTTCCATATTAAATGTGGGGTCATCGTGTGCTATCGAAGGAAGGCGCCTTGATGAAGTGCGTTGCGAATGGAGTTCAATGTAACATGAAATGCAGCGTGGTCGAATTTCATCTCTTCATGAGCTACGGTGACGTTTCCCTTTGTTTATGGAATGTGATGCTGATGAATCGTGGAGTGGTGAAGTGCGATATGGTTGAGAGGCGTCACTGAAGAGATGCAGAATTGATGAATGGTGACATGAGAAGGTGTGGTATTGAAGTAAAGCAGTGCCGTAATTCTATTGAATTGGCTTATCCTCACATCTTTGGTTTTGTTGGTCTTCGTCAAAGAACCTAGCAGCGTCGATTCCCTTGTGATGCCACTTCTTACAACCTCATTTTCAATGTTGAAATTATATGGGTAACAATTGTTATATACATAAGCCTATTTATATTTTTTAATTCAAAATACATAAAAGGGATTTTGTGCAAAATTATTGATCTAATGTTGAATTTCTTCCTAAATCAAAACTAGATTTTAGATTTTAAATTTTAAACTGTAAAACATAAAATTATAAGTTATATATATATGTGTATGTGTGTGTGTTATTTTAAATGTGAATATAGTTTGTTATTATTTATATATGTGTCCGTATTATTTCAATTCAAAATTTATAAAGGACATTTATGTAAAATTACAGATCTAATATTGAACTCTCCATAAATCAAAAATAGATTTCAAATTAGTAATTTTAGATTTCAAAACATGTAAAATAGTCAAAATCAATTTTAACATGTATATATATAGTTTTTATTTTATATATGATTTAAAAAAAAATATACAACAAAGGCCTATGGGAAGAGACAAATATGTCTATTGCGGTGTAAATTCCATAACCTATAAATGCAAATACATTAACAATGTACACTATTTATATGTTATATTTGCACTATACATATATAAGTGCATTTGATATGCTCGTTATGATATATTTAATTTAAATTAAATGAAAATCCTTTAAACAAATTATATAAAATAATATTTTATTTAAAAAAGTATTAGTTGGATCTAATAAGCCCTCTAGACTTCATAGGCCCAATACATCCAAAACATGAAGAAAAAAATCTACATTTTTCACCCATTTCAGACTGGCCCAGTTCCTACAATGGTATCAAAGCCCAATGGTTTGTGAGGTCTTAATTAGCAATATTCGAGCTAACGTATTAAAGCATATCCATTTAGTAAGGTGTGTAGAAAGGTATGTTTAAGGTTGGGTTAAAGTAGTTAAGTACTCTGCCTTACCTAGCTACTGGCTCGGCCCGAAGGATGATGTAAGCCTAAAGGTTATCCTCAATATAAAGATTTGAATTGAATTTGGGCCTTGGGCTAACTTTCAAAATTCAGTTTGCAAAATCTAAATTTATATTTTGAATCTAAATGTTAAATTAAATAAAAAAATAAATTATAATTTGGCCTGTATGCTCATATCGGAGCTCTACTTAGAGATTGTGATGCATGATTCATTGAGTTCGGTTTCATTTGTGGATGCATCACTTCAAAATGCTTTTCAACGAGAAGATCTCTTCACCCTAGCAGCTTAGTTAGGAGGAGTGTATGGCTATAGGGGACTCTTTTAACTTCAACCACTAGAGCTTCAGGCTCTAGCTCAGATTCGATTGACCACTTGGGTAGCACTATAGCAATTTAATGATGAATTATCTACTTATTCTATGTTGGATCTAGCTTAAAGAGCGGGTTTTGTCTTTGACTAAATCAGTTTGATATAGACTTTATTAGAAGCAAGGAACTTGAGACGGTTAGAGCACTTAAATCATGAGACTCATTAGCTGGAATGTCAGGGGTTTACATGACCCAGTTAAAAGAAACAAAATTAAGCCTTTTTTAAAGGATGGTTACATTGATATAGCTTTGTTGCAAGAAACTAAATTATAATGTCCTGAATACCATTTCTATAAAAGTCTAGTAGGGTTATTTCTTTGTAATTGGGTCTGTCCCCCTGTTAGGGGTAGCTTGGGAGGCTTAATGGTGGGTTGGAACTATAACTGTGTTAAGTTTATGCAAATTGTTACTAAGGCTCACTTAATGCAGTACTCAATGCATTTTATCTTCACATATTTAAGAGATGATTTACTTTTAGACATCTCCAATGTTTACGGGCCTCACAATAAGATTCATAGAAGAGTCAGTTGGAGCGAATGCCTAAAGTTTAGTTATGTCGGTCCTTGGGTAGTAACGTGACCAGTTTTTAGATGAACGCTCGCCTAGAGAATGTGCATTTCTGCTATAGAAGAGTTTGACCAGTTTATTGCTAATAGTAATTTAATCGAATCACTGTTTTGTAATAGGAGGTTCACTTGGTTGAACTCAAGAGAGTCCCCTTCATAGGTGTTTCCCAATAGTATTTTCATAAGCGAGAAGATGGAAGATAAGTTCCCATCTTTACATGTTAAGGGCCATCCGTCTATGTATTCTGATCACTATCATATTATTCTTTTTCAATGCACTTTCATATTTGAAAAGATGTGGTTTTTAGAAAGAAATTTTACTAATTTAATTACTAATGAATGGATTTTTATGAGTTATGGTAGCATTAAATATTTCGGAGATACTACTAAAGTTTTTGTTAGTAAGCTTAGGGATCTAAGAATATTTCTTAAAAATGGAACAAGGATATTTTTGGCAATATTAAAAATAAAAAAGAGAACTTACTTTCTGAAATTCTGAAATTAAATAAATTGGAAGAATTAAGAATTTTAAACGTTTTTGAAAAAAATATGCTTTTGAACCTTAAGGAAGAACTCGACAAGGTCATTAATCAAGAGGAAATAATGTGGAAGCAATGGTCTACGGTCGAATGGATGGATGAGGGAGACAAGAATACCAAGTTTTTCTGTAGTATAGCTAATGGTCGTAAGCATAGTAATATCATAAACTCCCTACATATTGACAGTGTGGAATTCTGACCAGAATGAACTTAATAATGCCTTCACTAACTACTACAAAGATATTTTTAGATCTATCAAAATGCACAAAATTAAATTAAGGTGGAACGACTTATACTCCTAAAATACTAGGTTTTCTTTAGATAGTTTGTATAGTACTTTTTTGGATGAGGAGATTTTTGGGGCCATCAACAGATATAAATCGCCAGACCAGATGGATTTCCCAAATTGATTTATAAGAAATTTTGGCATATATTAAAATACGGTCCAATTAAAATGTTTTACAATGATAATTTACAAGTAGGAATATTTAATTTTTCTAACGTAATTCTGCTCCACAAGAAAGTGGGAATGATAAAGCTTAATGATTTTAGACACGTTTCGTTAATAAATCACTCTCTTAAAAAAAATTCAAAAGTCTTAGCGAATGGGCTAAGCACAAAAATGAATAATTTAATTGACATTACTCAATCCACTTTCATTAAGAGTAGAAACATCATAGATAGGATCATAATAAACTAAGAATTTATCAATTACTGTTGTAAAAATAATATCACTTGTGCTCTTTTAAAGCTTGATTTTTCTAAAGCTTTTGAATCAATCGACCGGTTTTTCTTTAAAGATTTATATTGGCTAGGGGTTTCAGTACTAGATGGGTAAGTTAGATTATGATCTTGCTCAAAACTAAAAAATTGAGTATAATGTTAACGGTATCCTAGGAAATAAAATTCAATCTAAATGTAGTCTTAGGCAAGGAGACCCTTTGTCGTCCTTACTATTCAACTTAGCGATGGGCGTTTTCTCTAGGATTGTTAAGCTATTTATTACAAATGAAGTTCTAGATAGCGTAGGCAGTGACATAATTAGCGACGGTCTTTTAGTAATTTGGTTCGCCGTTAATACCATGCTTTTTACCTTTCATTTGCCTCATCATATTACAGCTCTTAAATTTATTTTTTGTAGCTCTGAAATGCTTCCTGGCCTTAAAATAAAATTTGACAAGAGCTTAGTTTTAGTATTAAACGATGTAGATAAGGTTGAAAATCTTATCCTTAGTACACTTATAAAATCATTAATGAAACACCCCACACCCCTTAGTACACCCAAAATGGACACACTAAAGGATATGGTGCGTTATACGTATAGCTAAAAACTTTACAGAGACTAAGATTCACAAGACAAATAAATAAAACAGCGGAAACATTTAAATAGTAACTCATTAAAAATTAATCTTCATAAATAAGTCATAAAACCAAGTATGTATCAAAATACCAGATACACGTGTCTTATGAAAAATACCATCTCAGTCACAACATAAGAGTACATAAAATCATAAAATCATCGCTCTATCAAGTACCAGTACATCCCAAAAATCAAATGAAAAGAAAGCTGAAAAAAAGAAGAATTCATGCAAAATCTCCAAGAATATCTCTCCAAGAAAGCTGAAATCTACTGTCCTTGCCTCTGTTGGCCTAAGGGGGGGAAGATGGAAAATAGAGGAGTGGATCAGACTAAAAGTCTGGTGAGTGAAAGTAACTACTAGTATTTTTATGCAAGGTAAAGATAATATACTTAGCAATAGTTCTAGTATGAAAGGAAATAAAGAGAAAGATAAAGCTAGAATAAAATACCGTTTTACTGTTTGCTTTGCTTAGATAGTTTTGATTGGATTGTTTGCACTTTTCTAAAACTGCTTTGATTAGGCTGAAATCCCAATCCTAGTTTAACTAGGCTAAAATCCTAATTCTAGTTTAATTAGGCTGAAATCCTAATTCTACCCTTTTAATCGGCCTTCTATCTCTGTTGTGCCACTATGAGCTAGCCCCATCCTATAGGTCCCATAGCAAAAGGACACCTGTTTAGCGTTTTGGAACTCAATAGCGACTTATATCCCTGCTCCGAGGCTGCACGCTCAGCCACCGTCGACTCGCACTATCTGCTGCTCCATCTTTTGACCTCTTATTTACCTGTTTTAGCATAACGTGTCCAGCCTCACCTGATCTGTTGTGAGACCATCAGTCCTAGTCTGATAAGGTACTGCTTAGTCTCACCTAAGTGTTTTGTGAGACCATCAGTCCTAGTATGAAAGGGAAATGCTGCCGGATACGGGTCCTAACAAACAAAATCTATGTTCAATTTATTACAGTCTTTCTTACTTTACATCTAATTTCTGTAAATTTAGCATTCCTATATTTTAGTACATACTAGCGAATTATTCTCTTTTATTTATTCTATTCGCGTAAAAAGGAATAAAAAGAAACTACATTTACAGGCTAAATCCCAACGTAGAATAGATGTAAATAAAATGTAAATAACAGTAAATAACTGTAAATACTATAAATAACTACAATAAATTGAATAAAATAACTGAATAAAAATAACTGAATAAAATAGACTGAAAAGAACTTCAAAAACTAGCTATAAATAACTTATATAGAAATTTCCTCAAAATTGCAGAAAAACTACAACTATTGAGAACCCTATTATTTTAAATTACTTAAAAACCTAAAATAATTACTTAAACACTCACTTGTGGTCCTTAGCTCTTTTCCTTGGCCTTCCCGGATCCACTTCTAAGGTATAAAATATTTTAATTAAAAAGATTTTCTCCTTGGAAAAATATTCCTTTTAAGGTCCAGCCTCAGGCAATGAACCTAGATGGAGAAAATCCGAATGAGAAAAATAGATAGGTCTACGGTCTTATTTATAGTGTCACTTGGGGATGTCAGGCCATTGGATTTGAAGATTAAATCTGGTGCAACCACGTCATAAGCTCGCTGGGAACCGTCGGATGGAAGCACGAACGAACAAGATGGAATACAAATCGAAAAACACGTTATTGTTAAAATCTGGACAAATCATCGTCCAAGTATGTAGGATCGGTTTCACCCTAGAGGGGGGGGGGGTGAATAAGGTGATACTATTAATTATAAAAATTTAATGCAGAAGTATAAAATTATTTCAGCACGGATATAGCAGAATAACAGCAGCACAGATAATAACAAAATAATAAAAGCATAAAATAGAACACACAGATTTACCCAGCTTCGACAAAACCCTGCCTACGTGCAGCCCCCAAGGTTTCAACTAGAAATTAAGTAGTCAGACGCTTACACACATAAACTCGTGACACCCGCTACCGACTAAACTAACTCTACGCTCAAAACCCTGTCACAACTCAGCCACCGAGTTGCAAATTCTCAAACTACACCACCGTAGTTCGTCCCCTAGTCACACGACTAGAAATTACAAATGTTTAAAAGAGAAAATACAAATTTAAAAACAAATTAAAAAAACCCTAATTTTAAATAAACTAAAGCCCAAGAGGAAAAACACTGGCCCAAATAAATAAAGTGATAAAAAATCCCTTTCTCCGTTTTATTTATGTCAACATGTTCCTTTGAAAAGCTGTCTTCCTCTTTTCTGTTGCTCGAATACTTTTGTTCCTCTTCGATAAATTAGGGCTTTGGATAATCTTTGAAGCCACCGACTTTTGTTGATTGATCGAATAGGTGATTACGGGTTGCTTGCTCTGTCAAGATCGACCGTCTCCTTAAGTTGCACACGGCTGCTTCTCGATCGAGTTCGATCTTGACTTCGGTATGTAATTTATGCTTTTTGCTTTACTCGTTAGTTTACTTGAACTCAATGCCTTTGAGGCCGATGATGATTAGGTTTAAATAGGAATTGAATTCCTATAATTTCGTTCATTTGAATTTGTCATTTGATTTATCTCGGCCACTTGATTTTGCTTGAATGCTTGAGATTGATCACTGACTTGTTCCAATTCGTATATTTTGTTTGCTTGTTTCTCACGGCTTGATTTCTTTCGTGGCCACCATGGCTTGTTTGATTTCTGACTTGGTTTGTTCTTTTTGCCTTAGTCATCGCAGCGTTGATTTTGCTGGTGACTTCAGTTATGGTAATTTTGCGATGATATTTTGACTTTGTTTTAAACTGCTACTTTGCTTGATTATGTCCCAGCCTTGAACACTGCATCCCTGTATATGTATGTGTTCTTGTGAAGCTTTGGTTGCCTTGATACTCTGATGTCCCCTTGACGTCTGGTTTGGATTTGTGGTCTTCCTTGCATATGTAGTGTTGCAGTCTGGTCATTTTTCACTTGCATACATACATACATTTATGTATGTATATATGTTGTTGTGATCATTTGAAGTGTATTTGAAGTCTGGATTTACTTGGGTACCAGTTTCACTTGTGTACCTGTACTTGTTTACTGTTCTGTGTCATCTTGAAGTCCGACTGCATATATATATACATGCTGTTTCATACATGTATGTATCCGATTTTGTTTGAATTTGCACTGGTTTTCTTCTTTTAGCCTTGCTCGTTGATCATTTGATCCATAGCTGTTTCTTGCATTTTTGTTCATCAAGTCTGCACTGTTATGTCCATTTGTATTCAGTTGCACTTCATGTTCATATATATGTATACAAGTGTGTATACATTTGTTCTTGTTAGTTGCCTGGTCTGGTATACATGTGCACTGTTCACTGGTCTGATCATTCTACTTGTATGTGGTCTTGTTGACATTGTCTGCATTGGACTTGTATGCTTGACATGCTGGCTCGAGTCTGGTACCTTGATTCACTGTATATTGATTCTTATGCAGTCTGCATTTTCTTGACTTGATTACTTGTTTCTCTGACCAGTTTGGGTTCAAGTGTACATCCGAATTTTTGGTCGAGACTGTGTTGTATGTATCTTGACCCATAGTTTTGTATTGCATCTGAGTTGAATCCAGCTTAAAGCTCGGGTTTGACCTTGTGCTCAATATCATGACTTAATATTTATTTCACTTGAGTTGAACCCGGCTTTTGATTTGGGTTTGACCTTGTGCTCACCTGTCCCTGTAGATTTATCAAGTGTATATCGGTATGCACGGCCTTGTGGCATGTACAGTGATACGCTGTGCATGTCACAAGTTGTTCGTGTTTGATGAATTCAAAATTAAATGATGACGAACAACCCAAATAACCGAGGCAAATAATATTTTCAAAAATAATTTTTTATTTTACCCTGCAAAAATATATCATTTTCAATTTTACTGTGTCAATGTGTATTTTTGCAGATAGCTCAGATGCTGGATTCAATCTGGAATAGAGTTGAAGATAAATACGAGTGTGAGTGATATGTAGTGAGGACATTTGTAAATGAAAAATTGTGATGTAATCAAAATTGTATTGTTTGAAAATTGTGTATATAGTGAGAGCTCAAATTTGTACTATTCAAAATTGTAATAAATATTTGTTTGAATAAAATATCTATTTGAATTTAAATTCTGTGTTATTTATTTTATTCAGCAAATATTTATTTATTTATGTGAAAATAAAATAGTACATTATCAAATACATTTAAATGAATATATGTATGTTTATTATCTTCAAACAAAAATCATATACTCGCATATTCAACAATCTCTCCCTTTTGATGATAACAAAACATATATTTAAGATTTTGAATTTATTAAATGTATTTGATTATACAATTTGCTCCCCCTATTTGAATGCTCCCTCTCTACACAAAGTTCCCCCTTCATATATGCATGAAAATAAATAAAAATATGCAAATGAGCCTAGATGCAAATATAAAATAAAAAATAAAAAATATTTGACCTTCATTTATCAAAATCTTAACTTTTCTCTCCCCCTTTTTGTTATCAGTAAAAGAGTAATAGTTTTAGAAAAATAGAGATAAAGTGATTGTCATTAATACAATATTAATACTCAATCGAGTATAAATATTAAATTTCAATAAAAAAATCAAACAAAAATCATAAATACTCTGTTTGACGCGTATTCCATTTTAGAATGATAGGGATGATGTTATCATATAAAATCATATAGTTGTGTTTATTTGTGGTATATTTATATCAGAAATTTGAATATCTATAAACCATGCATAACCGTTAGGACTTTTAAATGAGATTAGTAGTATTCCAAAAAAATTATTAAAAAATGAATTCAAGTGTCTTCTAACCACGCATAACCATGAGGACTTTTAAATGGGATTAGAATCAACTTGCCTATTTAATCAATCAATTTTGATATGTGTTCCATACATGCATAACCGTGAGGACTTTTAAATGAGCATGGAAGCACATAAAAAATTCCAAGTAATTCACCCATGCATAACCGTGAGGACTTTTAAATGAGAGTGAATACTTTGGATGTTTTTATTTCTTAAAAATATAATCAATTGAAAAACCAATAATTTCCCTTTTAAAATACCACATACTGTGACATACTATACTGGATTTTGATGAGTGACGGTCGATAGAAATATGATAGAATTAGAGATGGTCATGGAATTTTTACCAATAAAAAGTTTTTATAACTCTTGTTTAAATTTCTAAAGAAATTTACTAATTATACCGTCTCAAGTTAAAATATATGATTAATGTCAACGCTCATCACTTTTTCAATCACTATTTATCTTTTTGATAATTAGTAGGGGGTCAGATTAGTTAATGTAGTCATTTAAAATCAAATCCAAAAATAATTATAAAATCAAATTTTCCAAAACGACTAATCTGAAACAAGGTCAACAAAAATGATTTTCTAGAAGGGGTTTTATAAGAAAAATGTCTGCTATTTGAAAATTATTTGAAATGAAAAATATGCATATATTTTCTTTGAAAAATGATGCAGCTACTGAATGTCTCAACATAAATCATGTTCCATTAGTAATTTTTCTATCAACTAGATTACTAGTGTAATCTACATCTGAATTTTTCTTTCACTCGAGATTATCATTAGTTGGATGTTATAGACCAGATCGCGGAGTGTGCAACGGAATTCCTTAAGAGCATTTAAATGAAATTCTTTTGAATTTGAATTGAACCCGTGCAAATAAACAAGCAGTGAACATAGTGTCAAATATATTCACTTGTATCAAGAGTAATCAATAAAACACCATCATTAGTCCAAAACAAAAACTATATGAACTGGTTCAAGAATGAAACGATGATTCGTCAACATTTTTGCACAAATCAGAATAAAAAATAAGAACATATCAAATAAGAATAAGTCAAAATCAAAATCAAAATCAATATTTATTTCTTCATCACATAACTGGCCGATTTAAATCAAATTATGGTGCAGATTATCACATTTAATAAACCGTTTAAGATAAATATACCATTACTATTTTACCTTTGCCGATAATTTTTCATTGTTGTCCATTGTGATTCTGCCACCTTTATACTAGGCTAAGGAACTTTGATTTGTCGCCCGTCGTGTGTCTAGAACAGCCAGAATCCAGATAATACTGTTGTTGTTCCTTAGCCTGCCACCACACCTACACGAGAGAATATTTTTGTGACCTATTTGTTTTTATAGGTCCATGGTTGTAAGTGGCAACCGATTTTGAAAAATAAGTTTGCAGAGACCCAAAACTATTTATATACGTTCCTTTCGGCACCCAGATTTGTTTAACTTTTAGGGATTTTATATTCGTGCCTTTTGAAACCCAAATTGGAATAGTTTTCACGTGTTTGGGTCTATACCAACAATTATTTTGATTGTGTCCAAATTTTCTAAAAATTGTGCACATGGAATGAACTTGTTTAATTTCACCTCTATCACGTTCTGATTGATTATACCCAAGTCCTTGTCTATCTGTATTAGCAGTTTGTTTTCCTATTAGCATATTTAGTGATTTTTCTCCTCTGGAGAATTTTCCTAAAGTCGTAGACAATTTTTGGACTTGTGTTTTGAGAAATTCATTTTCGTTTAATAATTGTGTGCACTTTTTAATAGAATTTTCTCTTCTAGTGTTTTCACTCTCTTTCAAAATCAGAATTTCATTTTCAAGTGATTTAATTTTAATTTCTGATTTTTTAATCTCTTCTTTAAGTGATGGACACTTATCACACTTAGGGCTCTTGCTTTGCTAGTTTTTAACTAATTGATCAAGCTGTTTATTTAAATCTATCAAAGTATCTCTTTGTGATTCAATTTTAGCGTATTTATCCCTAAGTCGTTCAAAATAGCCATTTACTTCGTGGAAATATATAAGTAATTCCGAGTGAGTGAGTTTTGATACCTCGCTTGGCTCATCATCATCATCGCTATCAATTATATCACCTCGAAGGCACATATCTGCATTTTCACTCTCACTGCTAGTGCTTTTATCATCTTCATCACTTGTATTCCATGTGGCTGCAAAACTTTTCCTTTTTGATTTCTTTTCTTGGCTGTGTCGATTCTGAGGACAATTGGGCTTGTGATAGATGATCTCCCGTTCTTTTGAGTCGTCTAGTGCTTTGGCTATTCTGCTTTTCAAATTTTGATTGTGAGCTGGATTTCCGTACTTGTGATTCCATCTTTTGAATTTTTTTATTAATAGTGCCAGCTCAGCTGCTCCATCATCGTCGTCGTCATCATCACTTTCTGTTGTTCCTTTGAGAGCTATTGATTTCTTTCGAGTATCACCTCCTTCACGTTCTTCCTTGAATTTCATTTCTAGCTCATAATTGGTGAGATTTTCGATGAGTACTTTAATTTTGATTTGTTTCAAATCTTTCGATTCTTGAATGGCAGTTACTTTTGCTCCAAATCTTCATGGAAGGACTCTGAGGATTTTTCGTACTATCTCCAACTCTGTGTATGATTTTCCGAGAGCTTTTGATTTGCATACGATATTAGAAAGTCGTCCGTACATCTCTTTGACATTTTCTTCCTTAGCCATTGTAAAATTATCGTATTCGCTACTCAGCATGGCAAGGCGAGATTCCTTGACTTGAGATGTTCCTTCGTGAGTCACTTCTAGTATGTGCCAGATTTCCTACGCAGTTAGACAATGTGAGATACGATTCAATTCAATTTGATCCAATGAATAAATAATAGAACCCATAGCTTTAGCATTAGCATTCTATAGTCTATTTTCAAGATCTGTCCATTAATCCATCGGTTTATCTATTTCCCGATTATCTACCATTATAGTTGGGGTCCTATAACCTGTCGCAACAATATTCCAAGCATCAATGGTTTTCAGAAAAATTTTCATCCTATTTTTCCAGTAAGCATATTCACCATTGAACATTGGTGGTCTAACTATGGACTGACCCTCAGCAAAAGCACGATTAAAAGAAGCCATTTTTAAAAAAAAATTCAAATTTTTAAGACAAAAATTGATTTTTGAAAAATCGAATTTTTAAAACAAAAATGGCTTTTGTTCCTAGCTCCGATACCACTTATAGGATCGATTTCACCCTAGAGGGGGGTGAATATGGTGATACTATTAATTATAAAAATTTAATGCGGAAGTATAAAATTATTTCAACACAGATATAGCAGAATAACAGCAGTACAGATAATAGCAGAATAATAAAAGCAGAAAATAGAACATACATATTTACCCAGCTTCGGCAAAACCCTGCCAATGTGCTGCCCCCAAGGTTTCTACTAGAAATTAAGTAGTCAGATGCTTACACACGTAAACTCACGACACCCGCTACCGACTAACATAACTCTACTCTCAAAACCCTGTCACAGCTCAGCCACTGAGTTGCAAATTCTCGAACTACACCACCGTAGTTCGTCCCCTAGTCACACGACTAGAAATTACAAATGTTTAAAAGAGAAAATACAAATTTAAAAACAAAACCCTAATTTTAAATAAACTAAAGCCCAAGAGGAAAACACTGGCCCAAATAAATAAAGTGATAAAAAAATCCCTTTCTCCTTTTTATTTATATCGGCTCGTTCCTTTGAAAAGTTGTCTTCCTCTTTTCTGTTGCTTGAATACTTTTGTTCCTCTTCGATAAATTAGGGCTTTGGATAATCTTTGAAGCCACCGACTTTTGTTGATTGATCGAATAGGTGATTACGCATTGCTTGCTCTATCGATCGACCGTCTCCTTGAGTTGCACACGGCTGCTTCTCGATCGAGTTCGATCTTGACTTCGGTATGTAATTTATGCTTTTTGCTTTACTCGTTAGTTTACTCGAACTCAATGCCTTTGAGGCCGATGATGATTGGGTTTAAATAGGAATCAAATTCCTATAATTTTGTTAATTTGAATTTGTCATTTGATTTATCTCGGCCACTTGATTTTGCTTGAATGCTTGAGATTGATCACTGACTTGTTCCAATTCGTATATTTTGTTTGCTTGTTTCTCAAGGCTTGATTTCTTTCGTGGCCACCACGGCTTGTTTGATTTCTGACTTGGTTTGTTCCTTTTGCTTTAGTCATCGCAGCGTTGATTTTGTTGGTGACTTCGATTATGGTAATTTTGTGATGATATTTTGACTTTGTTTTAAACTGCTACTTTGCTTGATTATGTCCCAGCCTTGAACACCGCATCCCTGTATATGTATGTGTTCTTGTGAAGCTTTGGTTGCCTTGATACTCTGCTATCCCCTTGACGTCTGGTCTGGATTTGTGGTCTTCCTTGCATATGTAGTGTTGCAGTCTGGTCATTTTTCACTTGTATACATACATACATTTATGTATGTATATATGTTGTTGTGATCATTTGAAGTGTATTTGAAGTCTGGATTTACTTGGGTACCTGTTTCACTTATGTACCTGTACTTGTTTACTATTCTGTGTCATCTTGAAGTCTGACTGCATATATATACATGCTGTTTCACACATGTATGTATCTGATTTTGTTTGAATTTGCACTGGTTGTCTTCTTTTAGCCTTGCTCGTTGATCATTTGATCCATAGCTGTTTCTTGCATTTTTGTTCATCAAGTCTGCACTGTTATGTCCATTTGTATTCAGTTGCACTTCATGTTCATATATATGTATACAAGTGTGTATACATTTGTTCTTGTTAGTTGCCCGGTCTGGTATACATGTGCACTGCTCACGGGTCTGATCATTCTACTTGTATATGGTCTTGTTGACATTGTCTGCATTGGACTTGTATGCTTGACATGCTGGCTCGAGTCTGGTACCTTGATTCACTGTATATTGATTCTTATGCAGTCTGCATTTGCTTGACTTGATTACTTGTTTCTCTGACCAGTTTGGGTTCAAGTGTACATCCAAATTTTTGGTCGAGACTGTGTTGTATGTATTTTGACCCATAGTTTTGTATTGCATCTGAGTTGAATCCAGCTTAAAGCTCGGGTTTGACCTTGTGCTCAATATCATGACTTAATATTTATTTCACTTGAGTTGAACCCGGCTTTTGATTTGGGTTTGACCTTGTGCTCACCTGTCCCTGTAGATTTATCAAGTGTATATCGGTGTGCACGGCCTTGTGGCATGTACAGTGATACGCTGTGCATGTCACAAGTTGTTCCTGTTTGATGAATTCAAAATTAAATGATGACGAACAACCCAAATAACCGAGGCAAATAATATTTTCAAAAATCATTTTTTATTTTACACTACAAAAAATATATCATTTTCAATTTTACCACGTCAGTGTGTATTTTTGCAGATAGCTTAGATGCTGGATTTAATCTGGAATAGAGTTGAAGATAAATATGAGTGTGAGTGATATGTAGTGAAGACATTTGTAAATGAAAAATTGTGATGTAATCAAAATTGTATTGTTTGAAAATTGTGTATATAGTGAGAGCTCAAATTTGTACTATTCAAAATTGTAATAAATATTTGTTTGAATAAAATATCTGTTTGAATTTAAATTCTGTGTTATTTATTTTATTCAGCAAATATTTATTTATGTGAAAAATAAAATAGTACATTATCAAATACATTTAAATGAATATATGTATGTTTATTATCATCAAACAAAAATCATATACTCGCATATTCAACAAAGTACACACGCGGGTCGACCGCCAGGTCGACCTTTATGTGGTATGGGTTGACCTATAGGTTAACCCATCTATGGGGAAGGTCGACCTGACCCTATATCTTTATGTATATTTTTTCTTTTCTCTTTTATTTTTTGATTTCTTCTTTCTTTTGTAACTTCTTCGTTTTAGCTCCGATTTTGAGAATCTATATATGGGAATTGACCAAAAAATTACCACGGACACAATGGTGCAACTCTCGTGGCTCAACTCTGATAATTTCACAAAGTTATTTTATTATTTAATAAATTTATTAGTTAATTACTATAGCTTAAATTTTTGGTTGTTACATTCTCCCCTCCCTAAGGGATTTCGTCCCCGAAATCTCTAAGGATAGAAAAATAAAATAAATGTTTTCATCCAAGTTCTACAACCAACTACTCAACCATCACCCATTACATTCATTGTCCTTAGGTTTTTCTAATGCAATTCATGATATATATGCAAATAGTGTAGTGTCAATGTCCCTAACTAATGCAAAAAATTAGGCGGTCTACCGATTCATTCGACCTCCTTTTTATGCAATCATGTCTGTGCCATGTACCAAAATGACTGCAAATTCCCTAATGATAACTGATAGTTCTATATGCGTGCTACAATCATCATCCAAATGCAACAATCATATGACAATCATCCATTTATAGCAACCATGGAAAATAAAAATAAAAATGCAAATGCGCACACATCCATATGCATATGCCTTAGTGTCCTAGTTAGGCCGATCCCTAAGATATAATAGTGCCTAGTGTATATATATATACGTCCATTAGCATCCACTAGCAAACAGTTGCAACCACTAATATCCATCATACATAACATGTTCTAATAACATGTTTACTTCAAATCCTACCATCCATAGGTTAAATCCTAAGATCTACCCTTCCAAAGGATAACAAAGGAAAGAACCTATTCAAAACTAAAGATGGAAATAGGAAATCTGAAAACCTATTATCAAAGAGATGCGGATAAGAGGTACATATTTTCTCCTAATCACATCAATCTTATCCAAAGTCTCTCTAACCATGTCGGGCCAAGTAGCAATCTCTCTGTAGACTCTAGCCAAAACGCATGCGACTTGCATGGTCTTCCATAAAGAGCTTCGAAAGGTGCCATCCCAATGCTAGCTTGAAAACTATTATTATATGCGAATTCCACTAAAGGAAGATGCTCCTTCAAAGTTCCTCCAAAATCAAGAATACACATCCTCAACCACATGCATCTTACTATGTTACTAATATCACCTTACTATATAGTCTACACATCTGAAGCGACGATCCTAGGTTCTCACCAGTGTCCTATACATTTTACGGAAACTTCTATTATTACTTCTAAAATTAATCACTGCTATCTACTACATAGCCTTACACTTTTTCCGTCACATCTAGGAAATGATTCTTATCTACTCCACATTTAAGTTTGGTTTGGTATTTATCATTTCAAAAACTAAAGCTTCTAAATTTTTAAAACATCAAATCCTAATTTTTTTGCCTATAAAAGTGTTATTTTCAAATTTCTATTAAATTCAAGGACACTTGGTTACTTAACATTTTACCTTTCTAGATTTGTATCCTTACAGCTTTTTGAATTTACAATATTCCCCAAACCTAGAGGGAAAAACTTACAAATTCTAAGTTCAAAACTTATTCCCCTTTTTCTTTTAAAGACCTTTACAGCTTTCTATTTTTAAATTTAACTGTTACTAAGTTTTTCGCTTCCAAAAACTTATTTACTTTCTCACCAAACCATTTTTCTTTAAAATATCTTTAAAATGTCCTTACGTGTTTTCAAAACATCTTCTTATTACACCTAATGGTTTTATACCTTAACGTATTGGAACTACTTTCTCTTATGAGAAATTATTAATGCTAAAACCTTCTATGAATCTTAAAAGAGGATTCATGTTTATGTGAAATTACAAGAAACTTATTTTATAATTTTTGAAATAGGCTATATAAAATATGGTGCTTCCCATACCTTGTACATCTCTTTCACGTATTTCTTATAACTTGGACAAAACATCTTTATTTATATTTTGGTTTCATAGAAAATTATATCATTATTCATTTCGTTCCAATAAATTAAAGTATTTTTAATCTATATTCTCTTACAAAAGACATTTCTTATGAAATTTATTAATTTCCTAATATTTAACTTGCACCTCTTTTTTTTCTTTTTTTCAGAAGAACTCATTCTCAAAACTATTTTAATATTTTCATAACTAGAAAACATCTCCTTATACTTATTTAAATAATAAGTGTACTTACAAACCACTTTATTTATATGCTTAGAAATTATTTTCAAAACACATTTTTAATTGGGTCAAAACTGATGTTGCGTAAAACATCGTTACTACAACCCAAAAATACTAGTGTATGGATTTAATTAAAATAAATACTAATAAATCTCATATACTATGTAAAAATATTTCCCTTGGGAGTCACCGACTATAACAATAGTGTTATAGTCTATGCCCCTTTTATTTTTCATGAAAATATCTACCAACAATAAATGTTGTAACCTATGTTTTCGATACTTAATACACTCTAGGTTTTTATATTTAAAATCTTTGTTTACCTACAAAGAAACTAGCGAGCTATATATATGCTCTATAATTCTTCAAAAAGAATTTCACTTTTTACATCATATAAAAACCAACTTAAATTTCCCACCACCTTTTTTTTTTCAAACATCCAATATTTACTTCCTCAAAAATGTTAACAATTATATATTTCAACTTTTAAATTCTAACAATTTAATTTTATTAGGCTAGGCATAAAGTGGATCTTCTTCTTACTACCCTAGGAGTACCCTTCCTAAGCCTTGGAAATCTCATTTTCTTACTAAAGTCTTTTATTCCTATTCCTCTTTTATGCTTATATTTATTCCAAGGCACTACCTTTAAATCCACTTATCAAATTATTATTTTTCCAACTAAATCTATTGTACATCTCCAACCTTTGCCTACAACTCTTTGGATTACACAATATGAACCTAAATGTACAAAACCGTTTCTCAAACTCTTCTCATGTGTAAACCTTCTCTATGCCCCCAAGAAACGCATTTCCTTACGCCAAAAGTGACACTTCAAGAATTTTGCCTTCAACTGATGAACACGAAGTGTACAAAGAACCTCCTCTAGATGAATAGCATGCTCTTCCATACTCTTGGAAAACACCAAAATGTCTTCCACGAATACTACTACGAACTTATTTAGGACATTTCCGAAAACACAGCTCATCAAATCTACAAAATAGGCTGGGGCGTTGGTTAGTCCAAACGGCATAACCAACTACTCAAAGAATCTATCGGGTGTCCTAAATGCGGTCTTATCAATGCTATCATCAGTGACCCTAAGCTAATATAATCCAGTGGCTAAATCAAGCTGGGAAAATACTGAAGAGCCAAACTGATCGAAAAGATCATCTATCCTAGGAAGTGGGTAACAGTTCTTCTTCGTGAGCTTATTTAATTATCTATGGTCTACGCAAAGTCGAAGGGAACCTTTTGCCTTTGTAGCGAAGACGACTGGCGCTCCCCACTCAGATATGCTCCTTCTGATGAAGCCTTTCTCCAATAGCTCATCGATCTGCTTACTTAACTCCTTCCTCTCCCTAGGACCCATGTGTCTCACAATCAATGCCACTGGCTTAGCATTGTAATTAAGATAGATCCTAAAGTCGATCTCTCTCTTAGGGGGTAGTCCCCTAACCTCCTCAAAAATGTCTGGAAAATCTCAGACGACTGGAACAGAATCTAGCTCTCCTAGTGATGAATCAAGGGAATAAAGGAAGCACAACATGACTAGCCCCTGTGGGTCGTAAGAAATTTTGAGAGTCCGCCCGCTATATGTCTCTAGTGTAACGACTCTCCTCTCGCAGTCCTATATCGTTCCATAAGTGGATACCCAATCCATCCCCAGAATCATCCCATACCCCGAAAATCCCAACACATAGGCGTCATAGTCAAACTCTACGCCTAATATGAAAATTCTCAAACCCCTACAAATCATGGATAAATGTGCCAATCCTCCTATGGGGTTTGGAACAACTATGGGGTCTACTACTAAGGAGATATCTAAGTGCAAACAATCAACCAAGGAACTAGAAATGAAAGAGTGTGATGCTCCAGAATCAAAAAGCGTCCGAATGGGAAAATCTGAAATAGATATCAAACCTACCACGGTGACTTTTCTACCTCTATCGGGTCCACTGCAAGAAGGTGCTGCATCCAAGGCCTGGATCTACGCTGTAGGTGCGCTTACTCCCTGCCCTGTTCTCTGAGGACAAGCTCTACTAAGGTGATCGGGCTGTCCACAGTTGAAACACCTCCCCTTCACCATTTTATTCTTACAGTCCCTTGCGTAATGACTAACCAATCCACAACTATTGCATTTCCCGCTTTTCTTAATCCGCTTCTGAGGTTCTCTTTCTTTCCTCTTGTCCTTATCCTTCTTGTTCTTTCACCACGGCTTCTTAGAGCTTTCTAATTAGGAACCTCTTTAAGCTCTTCCTTCAGCTGCCAAGATGCAAGCTGAACTCTTTGTCGGTCCTCCAATCCTAACAGCCTAAACATTCGCTCTATATCCTCCAACCTAGCTCGTGCCTCCTCGAAATCCTCTATGCCAGAAAACGTCTTGCCTCCTAGACTAGCGAAATCCTTGCATAGCTTAGAAAAATTGGCTGCTGTAGGTGGATTAATGGGACCTCCACCTATTGGTGTTGTATTAGGCGCTTGCCCTTGCACTTCATGTACTGTAGCTCTACGGAACCAGTCAGCCATACTATGCAAAGAAAAGGAAATTTAGGCTCGAAAGAATCGAAAGAAGGTTGAACTGGACTTTTGAGGGGATTTTTATAAAAACTATCTTTTATACTTGAAAAACTATTTCTATAATAAGAGTTTCTTTCTGAAAAATAATTCTAGTCTGAAACTATGCTACTTTTAAAAATAGGTTACTTTTGGAAAATACTTTATTTTTAGAACAAGTTTTTAGATCCTGTAATCTTAGGCATTGATAACAAGTGAAACACCCCCACACCCCTTAGTATACCTAAAATGGACACATTAAAGGATATGGTGCATTATAGGTATAGCTAAAAACTTTATAGAGGCTAAGATTCACAAGAAAAATAAATAAAATGGTGGAAACATTTAAATGGAAACTCATTAAAAATTAATCTTCATAAATAAGTCATAAAACCAAGTATGTCTCAAAATACCAAATACACATGTCTTATGAAAAATACCATCTCAGTCACAACATCAGAGTACATAAAATCATAAAATCATCCCTCTCATCAAGTACCAGTACATCCCAAAATTCAAATGAAAAGAAAGCTGAAAAGGAAGAATTCATGCAGAATATCTCTCCAAGAAAGCTAAAATCTACTGTCCCTGCCTCTGCTGGCCTAAGGGGGGAAAAGGGGAAAATAGAGGAGTGGATCAGACTAAAAGTCTGGTGAGTGAAAGTAACTGCTAGTATTTTTAAGCAAGGTAAAGATAATAGACTTAGCAACAGTTTTAGTATGAAAGGAAATAAAGAGAAAGATAAAGCTGGAATAAAATAATGTTTAACTGTTTGCTTTGCTTAGATAGTTTTGATGGGATTGTTGCACTTTTCTAAAACTGCTTTGATTAGGCAGAAATCCCAATTCTAGTTTAATTAGGCTGAAATCCTAATTCTAGTTTAATTAGGCTGAAATCCTAATTCTACCCTTTTGATTAGCCTTCTATCTCTGTTGTGCCACCGTGAGCTAGTCCCATTATGTGGGTCCCAGAGCAAAAAGTCACATGTTTAGCACTTTGGAACTCAATACGACTTATATCCCTGCTCCGAGGCTGCACGCTCGGCCACCGTCGGCTCGCACTATCTGTTGTTCCATCTTTTGACCTCTTATTTACCTGTTTCAGCATAAGCATGTCCAGCCTCACCTGATCTGTTGTGAGACCATCAGTCTTAGTCTGATAAGGTCCTGCCTAGTCTCACCTAAGTGTTTTGTGAGACCATCAGTCCTAGTATGAAAGGGAAATGCTGCCGGATACGGGTCTTAACAAACAAAATCTAGTTGCGCCCCTTTCCCAAATCCCCCGATTTGATGTTCAATCTATTGACCACTTATTTACCATTACTTCAGCATAAGCATGTCCCGACCTCACCTAATCTATTGTGAGACCATCAGTTCCCGACTGAAGGGGAATGCTATCGGTACGGGTCCTACTTCTATCTTTGCTTATTAACTTAGTGTCAGTCTTTAAAATAAGCCTCTTTTGTTATTTCTACTCTGTTTGCTTATTAACTTATTCTAAGTCTTAAAATAAGCCTCTTCTGTTATCTCTGCTATACTTTCTTATTAACTCAATTATAAGTTCCAAAATAAGCCTTTTCTGTTATCTCTAATTATAATATGTGTGTTATAATGTAACAACCCGGTTTTTCGCGTCAGTTTTAAATGACGATTAAATCGTTGTTAATTGCTAATGTGGATTTTAATCGAGTCGGAATCCTTTTTGTAAAAGTTTGTTATCGTCACTAGACGATTGAAATTGATAACAAATTTCTATCAGCAGTTTTAATCATATTGAAATACTTTTTAGGCTGAAAAATTCTTTAAGATGTTGAGTTAAATGTTGTTGGGCTTTAAAGAAAAGCTAGCCCTTTGTTCTTTTGACTGCCGTGATAACCTTATAAACCGTCCCTCTTTATTTTATTCTCATGGAAAACCCTAAACGTTCGAAAGCATTAAAAATGGCGGCCTCGATGGAATTTGTGACTTCGTTCCTGCTTCAAAAATTAGGGTTTCGCAACCTTGATCGCCGATCTAATTCTGGTCGTTGTTGCTTGCGATCGATTCCAGTTAGTTCGTTCCTCTGTGATTTGTATTTTGGCTCTTCGTTCTGAAAATTAGGGCATCGGTTTCGTCTGGCGATTCTCACTTCGTTCGTCCCTCTTCGTCAAAATTAGGGCTTCGTCTTTTTCTTGCTCGCGCCGACTCCATCTGCTCCGATTCGTCGACAAAAGGTGAGTAATTCCCCTTACTCACATCTACTTCGAACCGTTCGAACTTGTCTGTTATTTTGTTTTGTGGCCTTTGATTTTCGACTGGGTTTTATGATGAGTTTTGTTGCTGGCCTTTCACTGTAAATTATGGCCTTGTCGTGTGGTTCCTTATTGACTTTACTGTAATTTAATTCTTTGGCTTACTGGCCCCTGTGAGCTTCGTCTCTGGCCATCTGATTTCCTGGATGCATCGATGTTCACTGATCATTCATATATGTTGATTTTCTGTCTCATGTGAGCTTTGGGTTGCAGTTTGATTGTGCTGTTTAACGGTGTACATGCATCACTGTATCTTCGTTCATGTTGTATTAGTTGGGTACTCTCTTGAGTTTCACCGAGCTTGGCATTTAGTTTGGGGTAGGATTCAGGTTGCATTTTAGTTCTTTGATGTTGTTTACGTCTGCATCTTGTGGTTGCCACTGGGTTGCATTGAGATCTGTTGTTGTCTGGACATTTGGATTAGAGCTTTAACAATGTCAGTGCTTTTTGGTCGAGACTTGTGATTGAATTTGGTCTGCACTTCCTGAATTTGTCCGAGTTCTCCTCTGGTCTGTAGTGTTCATTAGTTCATTGATATGCTATTGATAATCATGTTTCCAGGTTGCTATATGACTTATGCTATTGTGTTGGTTCCAATTCATGTCTTGACCACTGGTCATTCGTTTTGTAACTGCAGTTGTAGTTGTTGTTGAGGTTCGAACTTCCTGTGATTTTATTTGATGCTGAACAACACTTGATTTTGTTCAACCTGTACATATATTCTGTAACTGTAGTTCGATTTCCATTTTGACCATGTCTGTACTTGACTTCGGCAATGTTTGTTCATCCCTGAGTGCTTTTCGACCTGCTGTTACTGATGGTCCATATTATGTTCATATACCTTGTGTCTTTGCATTTGTACCATGTACTTGAGTCATTTGAACTTTGGCTGTTAGACTTGACTTTGTGATATTAGTGTAGTCTGATTTCATATATATATACCACACTGTGTACATTTTCCTGTGCACATTGATTTTTCATGTCTCCTTGCATTGTTTCGAGACAATGCTAGTTGCATTGTGATCATTGTAGTCTGCACTTGCATAGTTGGTTCCATAATCCACATGTTTGACCCTTGATCATTTTATACATGAGTCTGTAGCTTGCAGTTTCATTTGATCTTCATGTATGTAGTTTGAGTCTGGTTCTTCGAGTTTGAATACTGTCTGCATTGGTGTGGTGCACTAACTATGTATGTTGCTGGTTTGTGGTTTGGTGTCTCACTTCCATTTTGAGTTTGCATATGGTCAGTGAGTTTCATTTGTGGACATTGTTGAGTCTAGTTGTATATGCATTGTATCACTTGATGGCATCAAGTCTGATCTACAGTTGCCACCATTTGTTTACTTTGATTCTGGGGTGTCACTGTCTTTTTTCTGCACTTGTATTCATGTTGCAGTATGTTTATGTGATGTTGCCTCTGTGTATTTGTAGCAGTTGCATGTTGCACCTTTATCTATGCACACGAGTTGGCGGGGCGGTGCACACGGGTACGAATGCACACGTGTGCACTGCAGCCACCTAGAATTGACAGTTTTGAATTGATATTTCTTTTTCTTTGCGTCGTGATGCATTGATGTTTTATGCCGTATTGGCGAGGCCGTACACGCGTGCGTGTACGGCAGCCAATCGAATTTTGATGGTTTTAAAGTGACAATTTCAATTGTTTTAAATTGATTTAGTCGATTTGATAAATTGTTTATTTATCTCTGTTGATGATTTAAATCTGCTGATTTTTGTTAAACACTGTTAAGTGTTATATTGACCGTTGTCCGGTTTCTTTGTTTAAAGAATCAGATAGGCGGAAATTATTGTGACTGTCGTCTATTTAAATTATTACTGCCTATATGCACTAATAAACTGGTTTGAATTAGACTGACCTGGGTATTATTTTCTTTTGAATGTAATACTCAAGTCAGACCCGAGTTATTTCAGGTTGTAGATTTTCTTCTTTGAGTTGCTGTTCAGGATATGAAGACTTTTCACATCTTCTGAAGTTGTCAATGTCATTTTGTAGTAGTCGTGTCATTGTATAGAACGATATGTATTCATGTATATTAGTCGATAATGTACTTGTATATATAACTTCTAGAGTCAACAGTTGTAGTTGTATCATATGTATCGTGTCAACTATGTATTAACCGACATCAGTTATATATATATGAGACTTTTGTTTTTATCTGTGTTCCGCTCCTATCGAGATAACCAATATTAGTGTAAGGCCAATTACGGATGGTCGCTCCTATCCAGCCTTATTCTTCGTAATAATAGACAGTATTTCCTTTAATACTCTTTGTTATTATGAGCATAGAGGTGGGGCGTTACATATAATTTTGCTTATTAACTTAACCCAAGGTCTAAGTTTAAAAATAAACTTCTTCTGCTATTTCTTCTATTTTCTCTTTTAGTTATAATTACGTGTTATAACTATGCTTGCAAATGTCTTAGATTTGCCTATTTCGGTCTGTCCAATTTATTACAGTCTTTCTTACTTTACATCTAATTTCTGTAAATTTAGCATTCTTATATTTTAGTCCATATTAGCGAATTATTCTCTTTTATTTATTCTATTCACGTAAAAAGGAATAAAAAGAAACTAACATTTACAGGCTAAATCCCAACGTAGAATAGATGTAAATAAAATGTAAATAACTGTAAATACTGTAAATAACTGCAATAAACTGAATAAAATAACTGAATAAAAATAACTGAATAAAATAGACTGAAAAGAACTTCAAAAACTAGCTATAAATAACTTATATAGAAATTTTCTCAAAATTGCAGAAAAACTACAACTATTGAGAACCCTATTATTTTAAATTACTTAAAAACCTAACATAATTACTTAAACACTCACTTGTGGTCCTTAGCTCTTTTCCTTGGCCTGTCTGGATCCACTTCTAGGGTATAAAATATTTTAATTAAAAAGATCTTCTCCTTGGAAAAATATTCCTTTAGTGTCCAGCCTTAGGCAATGAACCCAGATGGAGAAAATCCGAATGAGAAAAATAGCTAGGTCTACGGTTTTATTTATAGTGTCACTTGGGGATCCCAGGCCGTTGGATTTGAAGTTTAAATCTGGTGCAACCACGTCATAGGCTCGCTGGGAACCGTCGGATGGAAGCACGAACGCACATGATGGAATAAAAATTGAAAAACACGTCATTGTTAAAATCTGGACGAAACATCGTCCAAGTACACACGCGGGTCAACCGCCAGGTCAACCTTTGTGTGGTGTGGGTTGACCTATAGGTCGACCCATCTATGGGGAAGGTCGACCTGACCCTATATCTTTTTTTTTTTTTTCTTTTCTCTTTTATTTTCTGATTTCTTCTTTCTTTTGTAACTTCTTCGTTTTAGCTCCGATTTTGACAATTTATATATGAAAATTGACCAGAAAATTACCACGGACACAATGGTGCAACTCTCGTAGCTCAACTCTGATAATTTTACAAAGTTATTTTATTATTTAATTAATTACTATAGATCAAATTTTAGGCTATTACAATTAAGTTCCCTATAGACTACTTAAGTTTCTTGATCACACCAACTAAGCTAAAAAAGGAAATTGGCAAGTGATAATCGATAAAATTAATAATTTTTTTTATTAAATTGGAATAGCATACTTCTATCTAAAGCTAGTAAAATCATCTAAATAAACTATACCTTGTCGGCACTTCTTGTATACTGCATGTCTCATTACCTTTTTCCAAAAAGGGTAATTGATGAAATAAATTAGAATAAACTTCCTGTAGACATGTGACGGTTCTTGTAGTAGTATTAACTGTCTTGTTAACTAGGAAACAGTGTATAAATCCAAATAGTAAGAGGGCTTATGAATCATAAACCTTTATAATCTCAATGTTTCTTTACTAGGAAAAT
Source organism: Allium fistulosum (assembly GCA_030737815.1). Lineage (NCBI taxonomy): Eukaryota > Viridiplantae > Streptophyta > Magnoliopsida > Asparagales > Amaryllidaceae > Allium > Allium fistulosum. The sequence continues at coordinate 1,296,518,909 of CM060902.1, forward strand.
GGCTTTGAAAATTTAATAACTAACGAAAATCTAATTTGAAAAGAAATGATTTCAAAACAATTTTATAGTAGAACTTACAACCTTCACCATATCTCTTTTAATCTTAGCAACATGTCTTACTTTTGGAAATTCATTTTAATTTTTTTTAATATTTTTAACCTTGGTGTTAATCATATAGTTCATTCTGGTAAAAACACTTTTTTGGCATGATAACTGGATTTTGGCTATACCCTTGAGAGTAGAATTAATTCAAGGATCTTTATGATATTTGTAATTTCAAAAGTGCCTTATTTTCTAAGGTTTTTAAATCTTATAACGAATATCCATGGAATTTTAACTTCAACCGTGCCCTTAAAGATATTACCTTGACTCAATTTGTAACACTTTGTACCAAGCTTGAATTCTATAACATAGATAATGAGAGCGATACAATGGTGTTAGGAAGATAATAATATATACTCATTAAACTCAGTTTGCAATTTCTTAAATTTCTCCGCGACTAAGAAAAAGACCTCTAGATGAATTTTGAAAGTTAATTCTCACCCTAAAACAAAGTTATATATGTGGCTAATCCTATACAATAAATCAAACACTATTGAATTTTTAAACAAAAATAATTTTCTTCTAGATAAAATATATGCTTTTTGTAATTCAAACTAAGAAAACATAACACACTTATGTTATAAATATCCCCTGACTAATTCTATTTTTGTAAACACTCTTCTTATTTTTGAGTTTAACATAACTAGCCAGGATTTCAATTATGACTACTACTAGAATGTTCTTAGACTTCAATATACCGATTGCTATAGAATTTTACTGGATGTTATCTTAATAATTACCTATTGGTATCTACGGTTTGAAAGAAACCAAAGGATATTCAACAACATTAACACTCCATCTGGTTACTTGACTTACGTTGTTGCATTGTTAGTTACAATTGGATTGCAAACCACGACTACAAATTAAACAAACATGTATCGTTCAAGGAATTTCTTAAAAGGGTAAAATGTCACATTGACATCTTAAAGATAAAAATCATTTATAACAATGGCATAATATGGCCTTAAGCATGGCCTTAAGCACTGACCTAATAGATCTTTTTAACGAAGATAACTAATCGATCATTTCACACTTTCTCGATTACTATGTTTATTTTTTATTTTTCCACCTTTACCCTTTCACATATAAATGTATATAAATATTTTTATATACATATATGTGTTGGACTCATGTCTTCTGTTGAGATTATTCAGGTTTAGTAGGTTGTTCTGGTTTGGACTGTTATGCCAAGGCCACAATCTGCGATTGGCCACCTTTTGTTGACCGATCAAAGATTTTTCTTCTTAAGTTAGCAATAGCCGCACAAATATCACTTAGACCTCTGCCTTCTTGGGCTTTCCTTAACATTACTTAGTGTAGTTCTACTCATGACCCTAGTATCTTCTTTATTACACTAGTCTGTAGGATTGGGAGGGTTTTTCCTTTTCTTATTTTTGATATGGTTTTTTGTGCCACCTTCTAGGCTTGTTGGCGACACCTCTTTTAATTGTAGAATAAAATTGTATGAGTGCTCTCCCTCTTGAGAAGATCACTCGTTTTACTCAAAAAATAAAATATTTTTCAAAATTATTTTGAAAATAAGTTATCATTTTTCGAAAATTATTTAGTAATTTAATTATCTGGATTAATCAAATAAATAATCAATTAAACAAACACACACACACACACATATATATATACATATACATATTCTAAAAACCCTACTCTTTGGAAGTAGAGCTAGAGGATACAGATGGCCTACCACAATCGATCCCTCTTTTTAGCCAGTCCAACATAGAGCATCAACCCCCTAAGCATTCTCGCTTTTTCGATAGATAACCGCCCCATGTCTTAAGGGTTACACAGCGCAGCTTGCTAGGACTCGAACCCACGACCTCAAGAAACTTTGTTCCATGATCACTAGGCAGCCCTGACCAACTGAGTTATGCACATGGACTATATATATATTGATGTATATGTATATATATATATATATATATCTTAAATGTTTAAGGTACATAAAATATTAAATTTTGAAATTTATCAAGAAATAATTTAATTGAAAATGTTTTAATTGAAAGAATGTTGATTTAGTAAATATATATTAACTAATAGTTAATTAATAAATTAATATATGTATATAACGATATATGTATTTAAAACTATAAAGGTTATGGTTAATACACTTTAAATTATATAAGATGAATAAAATAAAATTTTGAAATTTATAATAATTTAATTAGTTAGTTAATTGATGTAATAAATTAAATTAATTAATAATATTTAATAAACATACATACACACACACACACAAGAATATTATCTAAGTTGATTAAATTATAAACTATTATATATGAATTAAACTTATATAATATGAATGTATAAACTTAAGCAGAACTATAAGAAATCCAACTTAGGATTAAGAAACAAGTACATGCGTATTGTATGTGTACCATGGTTTTAGATGTGTTCGACACTTGAATCATGAGGGTATTTCATAAAAAATACATTGTTCTCTAAATCGATGTCATTCAATATGTGTGTATGTGTTGAAGATTATGAATCCTTAATATATAAGTTATCCTCTATATTTATATATTAATAGAATACTTGCATACACTTTATTTGTTAAGCAAACTCAAACTAATATAATGTGTAGTACTATTAATATATTAATTAGATGAGGTAAGATACTTGCATGTATTTATTGAGCAAACTTAATTGTTGAGCAAACTCAAGGTATGTGCATTATACCTAAGCCATCATGAAATAGTGGGTATGAATGAATAATCTCTTTCGATTTGTTGAGAAAACTCTCGATCAAGATTAAGATTAGGAAAATACCATAGGTTAGGAGTTATATATGATACAACCGATAAAGTGTTATACATTGCTTATGGACTTATGATTTATTGAACGGACGAGGCAAGCAATTCCTAAAACCCACTAAAGGAATTGAAAGATTTCTATGTTTTTCTTAGGGTTATGAGAAACATAATAATTCTAGAAAGAACCTTAGTAGAAAAATGAAATGGTATCATTTAACATTTCTAATATTGTAAGAACATATGTAATGTAAAGTTACAATAATCTACATCGATAAATTTGTGTAGCTAATGTAAATTGATAAAATGTTTGTCAATTAAAATATACAAATGAATTGAATTAAGATTGACATTGAAATATAGAATATACTTACCAATAAATCTTTTTTGCATATTTTCAAATCAAGAGACAAGAAAACGCTTAACTATACAATTACCAATTAAGGTTTATAACCTTTTCACTTACGTGTTTATTTTTTCGAGACTATGTATCATCTCCTATGATTTTCGAACTCTAAAATAATACAATAATATGGATATTTGACCCATATTCAATCACATATAAATATTACATGGTGGACGATTGCAATTCTTAATGTATGAAACCTTAATGAAATTAGTTCATTTGAAACGAGTAAGTAAACCATGGTGCGAGATCATGCATTCAATATAATTGATTACAGTAAGGATCTTATTAGATGTGACGCTAAACCAAGAGCTACAAAATGGATCCAGGAATTCAATCATTGAAATATTAGTTTAATGCCCTTAAAATTTAAGAATAATGAAATGCGCTTTTGTAAAGAGTTCATTACGGTCTTACAGTAAGGATTTTTTTGAATGGTTCGACCTTTTGGAAAGGAAATCAAATGTACGAGTGTGGATGTAACTTAAGGCATGGTTGGGATGAACAGAGGGAATGGTCACCTCTGCTTCATGAAGAGACGTTGGAAAGGAGAATTGTATAAAATACTAAAAGATACTTTATATGGAATGAGAAATGTGATTTCTATTCCAAATATATTTTCATACAGAAAATTATTTCCGTAAAAGTTATTTCTTTGAGTTCAAGATAATTGATCTGAAACTTGTGATTGTAAACTAGTTACAACAAATGAAATAAAACCTTGTATCAAGTGGTTGAATAGAGATTCGTATTTGTATGCTATCATGGTAATGGTGGAAATAGTGGGAGCATACCATATAGCACTTCCTAGTGGATGCATCAAGTTAGAAAAATTGTTCTCGTAAACATACCAAATATTATTTAAAAAGCAATAATTATTTTCAGTATTGACTGAAAATAGGCATAATTTTATTTCAATATGAATATTCGTTATATGATAAAACTATAATAATGGTATTTGATGTTATAGCAAAATGGTGCGTAGAAAATATAGAAGTATCTGAAATCTTATAATTATTTTGGAATTATAGACTAAGCCACAGTTTAAAGAATAATTCTTTAATCATATGATTATGAATCATATGGCACTGGTGTATCGTATCTTAAGCGATTAAGGATAAAGCACACGTTTAGTGTGAGCAACATAAGAGTTGAAGAACTCTTTGGAATGGCACATATAGATATATGCAATTGTAGGTCTAATGATACCAAAACAATTCCACATACTTTGTTAAATTCACTAATGAATTATCCCAGACACGAACATGTGTATTTGATACACATGTAATATGCTATGATATATTCACAGAATATAAAATGAAAGTAAACAACATGACGTGCAAAAGAAAATAAAAGGATTCGATTTGATCGAGTTGAGTAAGTGAGTGTATTGGAAAGGAGTTCCAAATATACCTCATGCGAACAAGATTCAATATCAAAAGTCACTCCTCCCTATGATATATAGTGATGTATTGATAAGGAGTAACCAGACTTTGTTGGATAAAGTACAATTGATGGTGCGTGAAGTTGAGTTAACTTCTTTCTGTAAGGACGTGTACTTAAGAGTGAGTACATAAGTTCAAATTCAATTTCATCTAAAACACGGTTTATGAAATCGTACAAGATAAGAGTTGATATCAACCCTTATATATCCTAGGTCAAGGAGTTGATAGGTTGTGTGAGTCGAGAGACTGCATGTAATACTTGTTTGGATGGATCTTGTGTGGGCCACCCCAAATGAGTTTCAGATCGATTAATATTGATTAACCAATTTATGTTATGAACATGAGTTTCATAAACCTAAAAGCCAAATCAGTTTTATACATACATACATATATATATATATATATATATATATGTGCGTGTAATTCATAAAATGTTTATGAATACCTATTTTGTTGTAGTGAAAAACAATTTATGTTTAAAGAAACACCAACTTCATGATGAAGAAGTTTCATTTAGGAGTTATTGGTAGTAAAATGGATTTAGATACGATCCAACGACAAAACTGATGAAAAATAAATTAATCAAACCAAAACGGATTCAACTAATTAGAATGTCTAATAAGAACACTCTCACATTAAAGTGAAACAATGATTTTATTATCGATTTCGAAAAAAGAATTTCCTCAGTTGTCAATAAGTCATTAAAAGTATTGATTCTACCAAATGACATAATGCACAAATCAGGAATCGATCCGAAGTACATTATAAAATATTATTTTGATAATTACACATGAAGGAATGCGATCCATCGACCGTAAAAGTGTCTTTGAGAAGAAGACCAATGTAGTTGGAATAAGGTCAGCTACGTTGATAGAATAACATCGTAAATTTCAATTATTGAATTTAAAGTAACAGAATCGTCATTTAATGTACTTAAGTTAATTCGGATTTTACTCGCAAAGTTATCTCTCAATATGATTTTGAGTTTTGGCATATGAATGTTGAAATCTAAATTCTAAATAATGATTTAGAATATGTTGTTTGTGCTTAGTAACTTAAGTGTCTTAAATTTAACGGGAGCGATTCCGAGTTTGTGGGATATTGGAATAAATCCAATAACTGGTACGAAACAAGCTAGAGTTAAGCAAATATTTTTATAGAAAAATCAAACAGTTTGAATATCAGTCAAAATGCAGAGAAAACATGTCTATATGAAAGAACTACATATAGTAAAATATGTTTAAAAAATTATAAGTAAACAACAAACTTATGATTGTTGATGATGTACACATGTTAAAATCATTTTAGATTGGTTGTTTAACATTGTATTTGAAAATAACACCATTTATCAGTATAAAAGGATGTTGGAAATGTCCCAAAAGATATACATAGTCACCATATTAATATGTTTAATATGGAGCATGTAAGATGAATCCCTTATGTGTTAACAATAGGGATTATCATACATTTTGTATTGTCTATAATGTCGTCTTTCGCTTATGTATTGAAACATAAAGTGAGTATCAAATCAATTTAGATCACTAAACGATAGTTTAGAATTTTCTCGCATATTTATGAAATACTGAAGATTTATTTATAGAAATAACAAACTCCTTGTGAAGGAGTATTCAGACTTGAACTTCGTAAGTGATATCGAGAACAGTATGTCAATCAAACCCATTTAAGGTGCTTTAAATTGGAAATGTTCCAAAAGAAGAGGTTGTGGCTGTATCAATCAAAAGGCTAAGTATATCGCCTTGAATAGCACCACAGTAAAAGCAATGTGTGTGTATAAATAAATGCACAAATTTATAATTGAACTAGAGGTGATTCTAAATGTTGAGAATCTTATGTCATTGTTATATGATAACATACAGATAACAAAAGAACCTAGAACGCACTGGAAGTCAAGAAACATATTCCAAAAGGTTCCACTGATAAAGACATTTTATCAACATCGGGGAGAGTTGATTGACATAGTAGATAGTTATAACAGTATAGCATATCCATTCATTAAGGAGCTAGCTCAATTGGTTTTGAGAAAACCGATCGAAGGAACGAGAATAAGATTCCATAATTGACCCTAAGAGCAAGTTGGAGACTGATAAAGTTAAGGATATGCCCTATATTACATACATCTAACTCGATAACCAATCTTGGTTATAATAAAGCTATTTGATTTCTAATATATACTTTGTTATATGATGATATAATTAATTAAGTAATTAATCTAAAAGTATATTAATTTGAAAATTCTTAAATAATATGCTATGTGATAATTGTTACAAAGAGTTGTAATCATGAAAATTTTATCACATTATAATATCATTTTTTTTGAAATGGTACTTTATATACAACATGTCACTGGGACAACATATCATATGTCAATAAATGTTCGAATCACGCTACGCAAGTTTGAACTTGTGACGTCTCGCACGAAAGCCGAATCACTTAACCACTTGGACAATGGTGCTTGTCATTATAATAACATTTTATTTTAAATATTCATAATCAAGATGTTTCGAGATAGAATATCAATACATCCATTGAGACTAGACTACATAACGCTCTTCAAATGGTGGACAGTGTATTTCTAATGACTATTGGGGGGCACCAAGGGGTTACGAACTGATAGTTATCAGATAACTACGGAAAAACTCACTAGAGAGTTTTTTGTTGGTTAATATAAGTAAGGTCGAACAGAGAATCTCAAAGTGATAATATTATATAGTTTTCTCGGCTTGAGAATATTGTTTAACTTCAATATGGATAATCCACTTTGATTATAGTTAAATCGTGACATGAAGTCCATCAAACGATTATAGTTGAGTCTGAGTTAAAGCATTGGAAGTGAAACACTATTCAATAGAGAGTTCGTCTCCTCGGTAATATGAGGTTGTATCACAGTTAGTTATAATGAACTCAAAGTCAAAGTCTTTGACCAAAACAGTATGATTAATAATAATTGTTAATATTGAACCAATGACTTTGTTTTTCGGATTAATCAAGTTGAATATGAACGATGTTTGAATTCTGACCAAAACCAAATCCATAAGTCCTAAATGTTAGAGTTCCGACGAAAAGAATTAACGTAAATACACCGCTTATAATAGTAAGATTGGATTTTACCGAAAAGTCGCGTAGAAGATAAATCCAGCCAAAATGTCACACCACTAGCTAAAGCGACGTGGGAACGTTATTAGAATTGTTTGATTAGTCGCTAATTAGATTTACGCTTTTGAGTTGCACAATGATGAATACTCCGAAAAACCACACGATTTAATTAATTTGTAATTATTATAAATTAATTAATATTTATCAAATATTAATTATTATATTTTATTTTATTTGATGTTTGAATGCCATTTGTATTTAATGAAAAACATATATGTAAAAGTTATACATATGCATATCGATATGTGATATTGATAAAATATTTAAATTTGATTTAAAGTGAGTAATTATTAAATGATTTTGGAAAATTTGAAGGCTCACATAGCCCCTATCTTAATCAAATTCTTGTTTATTTTGCTAGAATTATCAATGATCAAATAATATCCAGAAAGTGTTTGTATAATATTCGTGAATAAGATACATATATGATAGCATTACCATCTTTACCCGTGACATGTTTTAACTATATCCAAATGCTTCCACTAAATAAACAAATCTGAATCAACTAATTTTGAAAATTGAGAGTGAATTGTGTAGGAGAAACAAAGAATCAAAAACTTCAAACAAATTAAAGAGATTCCAAAAGATAAACAAGAAGAAAGACATTTTCTAACATTTCTTACTTAAAATTAACATGATCAAATAATATGTAAATTCATCCACTCTCTCCACCAATTCATCGGTTAATATCAATGCACGTCATTTTTGTGAGCACTTACAAAGATTAATACTTCCCTTGGACCAACCAAAAAAATAAGTACTTCAGTCATAAACATTTCTTTCTGCGCCCAAGCTAAACTCCTACTTCTTTCAATGGTTTTGCTTTGAATCAAAAGCTTTTAACACCATAACTCAAGATTGCATCAATGAATCAATAGCATGTCTACAAATTCCTATATGAATGAGGTATATGAATTTGTCCTGTTAAAAATACATACATGTGTGTGCACGCGCACGTGTATACACACACATGTATGTATTTATTTTTAACAAGACAAATTCATATAGCTTATTTATATATTAAAATGGAAGAGGAACTATAAGAGTACAGTAACCATCAAAAGAAAATAGAAAATTCGGTGTATATTCATATGTTACAGGAAAATCATAACATAAAAGGCAAAGGAAGCACTCAGACATTCAATCATCCTCATGCTAAAACTAACTCGGTAAAGTCTACAATGCAACATTACCATATAAACCTTTGCTGCACTCCAGGTTCATGATCCCAATAAAATGGCCTAAATAAAAACATCGTCATGGTAAAAATATTAACTAATACATAGAGGGATCCAATAAAAACTAGTTTCATATTATCTTCAATTTCTGAATGGAGAAATAAAACAAAAAAGGGTATTGTATAATATCTAAACTCAATGAGTGGCGCAGGAATGAGAACCAAAGCAGTCGCGCATATAAATAAGAACACCCAAATCTTTTTCTGCACTTTACCTGTTAAAGTAGAAGATATTTGTTAGCAAGCAAAAATTGAAATGAAATATAAACATAGAGTCGATTGAGTACAAATTAAAATATAAACCTAGCATATTGATGATGGATATCCAGGAATAGATGTAGACTGGAATGAGTATATATTTATGAGATTTGATGACTCTCCGCCATACATAAAAAGTATAATGCCGGTTATCTGCAATAAGATACTTGTGTTCTATGCTGCATTAACAAATAGAATCTCATTAGTTCGAGTCTGTAATCTACCATACATCTGAAATACTAAGGGTAGTTTTAAGATGGGTATGAACATATTTATGCGTGAATAAAGGAATGTAATGGCATATAAACATCTTAAGAAAAACATAAAAAGATTGTTGGCTGTTTTCAAAATGAAAATTTTGCTAGAGATGGTCTAGATGTGCAATAATGGATGTTGAAATTGTTTATTTGAGAAGTAATAGCACAACGACACAATAACTACATTGCATCATATACACCCTGATATACAAAGAAGTTTTTCAATTTCACATTTTTATTATCATGCTCTTCATGAGAAGAAGGAAAAAAAAAAAGCGCAACAACAACAGAAGGAGAAAAGAAGAAGAAGAAGTTGTTAAAACTGACAATGGATTATCATAATTTTCGTAAAACTGAAAGATATTTTGTTTACCTGAACAGATACACAGAAAAGAATCCAACTAAAAGGGCAACTGAAACTGCTGTAGATGCAAAAAACTTGTCTTTCCAAAATAATTTGAAAAGCTTTCTAGCTTGCCCGAAGCTGAAATGTAGAGGGCCAAGTGCGGCTGCAGAGACTAAAGCGAAGTACATCATCTGAGCAACATGAAGAGAAGCCACGTGATCCTCTTTTGCACCTAAACGTTACACAAGAACAAATTGTTTTTTTAGAACACACCAATTTCAGATGTCAATATCAACAAGAATAGGAATCAACTGTAATATAGTCCCTGAAATATGCTATTAAATTAAGTAGGCATGTTAACCGCACAACTTGTTTAGTCTCTTATGCCCCCTAAATATAACTTTTGCATTTGATAGCAAACTACCTGCTACAACACTGTTATATTCGATATGAACTTGTAAATATGACATAATGGTTGCCTATGGTTATATATAAGATATAAAGTTTCACACGAGGAAGCATCAGCAAACTAAATGGCAGATTACAAAAGATAACACCAGTACCTAAAACAATACTACCATTCCAACTCACAAATGCCACAAATGCCATCATCACCATGAGAAAAGGGGCAAAGGTAAGTAATACTTTCCCCTTCAAATGCCAAAGTTTCACAGTTATGTCAATAATCTCAAAGAAAAGATCTGCTGCAAGAATGACAATACTGTAAGTAATTATTTGTTCACTAATTTCATGAAAGGAGATGTTTGATCACAATGTCACATAATTTGAATGCATGCAACAAAGAGGAGCAGAAGGAAAAATGAATGAAAATTGCATCATGAGGAGAAGAAAATACTTGGGGCAGTGTGTTGGCTTTCAATCACTTCAGAATCAGCCAACCCTTCCTTACTTTTGGAGATGTTCAGCCTTCGGCATCTTAAAGTTGGAGCAGCAGAATATCCATCATTATCATTTTCAGGTCTAACATTACGACCAGAAGATCTAGCCTGCTCTTTTAAATAAAAATCATCGGTATATCTTATAGCACCGTTAGCTGCTACAAATAACATCCACACCACGTTTGTTTGCCGAAATAATATAGCAACTGCTCCAAACTACAAAAACAATTGTGAAAGATAAGTCAATAACATAAGATTTTAACTTAATACATGTGTTTTATAAATTAAACATCAAACGGAAAAAATGTGTGATAATTATGTCTAACTGCATATTGTAACTAAGCTTTTATATAACAAGCATTATAATATGATCTTTCAGTAAAAAATAAAATTATTCATTGCATCATTTAAATGGGATGTGACACATGATGTCTACGACCCACTAGTCTACTGGTAAGGTCTCTAGAGTGTGGATTTAGAGGTCTTGGTTTGGATATCCCAAAACATTAATTATCAGTTTTTAACAAAACATGAAAAATAAAAATGACACGATCTTTTGTTGATAACATATGATTGTGCTAGCACTTCGGCAGATAAATGTTGTCTAAAAAATTCAAAACACATGCACAAATGCATTGGAATTAGACCCATAGACGGTATGATAGAAACTGGACCAAATCATAAATCAATACAATTTCTTTTTGAAACTTCATCATGAAGGCTGAGATGATAACAGTTTAAAGAATGAATTAATCAAAAATTTATATTCTTTCACATAAAATGTATAACATCAACTTAAAACTTGGTCAAATTCTCATCCATGTTGGTGTACATACATAAATTTTGTTCATATTATTAGTATACAATCCCACTGATGCAAACCTTGGATGTGTTTAATTTCCATTAAAGCCGCCCTAGCAACTACAAAATAATTGTAATTTCATAATCTATGACTGCATAGATTGAATTTTACCCCTTTTTAAGGAAAATTCCAAATTCCCATATGCAATATAAGAAAAGGTAAAGATTCAAGGGCCAATATTAGAAAGATCAGTTGACAACATCTGAATCAGCAAAAGTAGTACCATTATCATTTGAAATTGATCAAAAATCATTTTAACCAGCAGCTTCACAGAAAATACAAAGAAGAACAGGAAAATCTATTATAAAGTTTAATATTTGACCATTTGTATTATTTCACCACAATCAATCTCAAATGAAATACTGGTCTCTCCTTAACTCTCATGTCTCCATCTCATCATTTCTTTCTTCTACAGTGACATCGTATTGTGGATTGTCATTCATGGTCAAATTTAGAGTTAATAAATTCATTTTCCAGCAAAAAAAACAAATGAAAAGTATGGAGTTTTCATCTTAATTCAAATCTACAAACTCAATAGTGAATTGTAGATACTATTTTATAGGTCGATCTGGATTTTCCCATAGGATTTGATTTCGATTTGCACCCCATCGTTCTTACTTCAGTTTCATAACAAGGCATTAATCCACTTAACATTTTAAATTTGAATCATTGGAACTACTGATAAACTTTATAAATATTTGAGTTAGCTAAGAATTTTTCAAATAGGAAATGTATGTTCATCTTGCTCTAGAATCCTTCATATGTAATTACTAAGTTACATTGAGAACACGTTGATTTATTGGTACAATGAATATTTTACTTTTATTCATCTTAGTTTTCTCATTAACATAATTTACAAGAGAAAGTCTCAGCTGGGACACATTAGATATCGGTATGAAAATGCCAAACTAAGTGAGTGTGATTTTGATGTAAATTTTGTGGTAATTTAGTGAACAAGTTTATGATGATTTGTTTGAGTAAACTATGTGTTACAAAGGCACAATATTATTATAAGTGAAATATTTAACCTACTACGACAACAAAACTACAAACAAACTCATAGCATCATATGGTCTTATGAAAATTAATGATTAACAAATTTATACAAATAAGATATTTTAAGTTATTTGCAAGGTATCAGGTTCCGGCCGGAGGCGGGACGAGATTAGGTCAAAATCTAGTCCCGTTACCCGTCGATTAAAAAAAATCAAAAATCAAAAATTCGTGATTGCTGCACAAGAGTGAAAATGGGGTATACAACACCAAAAAGCGGAGAATCGAATCTAGCCCAAAAAAATCGACTTACCTCCGAATTGATTCGACTTCGACACTTAGCATCTTTCAACTTCGACACTTGAGAATCTAGACCAAAAATTTGTGTGATACGACTCGACTTCGAACATCGACCTCAACTTCGAGCATGATTTTGTTTTTCTTCCTTGCGTTTTTGTTCATTTCCTCGTATTCTTTTTCGGCTTCGAGGATGAGTATCTGACGTAGTAGCATCTGGGGTAGGGTTAGAATGAGGTGAATGATAATGGGCTTGGTGATTTAGTTTGGGCCTTTAATTTATAAGTTTAAAAAGAAAATGGTAATTGATATTGGATTGGATAATTTATATTAGGATCAACTTATTTTTAACTTAGGGTTAACTTATTTTTAATTTAGGGTTGTTTAGGCAAAATCAAATATTCATATGTGTTTGTTTAATAGTATTGTATGTTACATTATTATCTATTTACGGACTATATTTTGTATTTTATTTGCAACGTTTGTCATTACTTCTTCATCAAAAACACAGAAATGCGATATCATGACCGAAACCGAAACTACTTCCGAAATTGACCGAAACCAATAAATTTTCAAATGACCGAAACCGAGACCGAAACCGAGTTCTCGAACCTTGGTTATTTGGATTATTATTAATGGCATGTTTCAATCTATCTATTCAATTACATGAGGAATTGAATCTTTCCTTCTGTATTTCTTTTTATTAATCTTAAATTATATCATGTAGGGTTGTCAATGAGTACCTGAAAAATCCAAAATCCGTCCATATCCAAATTATGAAAAATTATCTAACATCTGAAAAACGGATACGGAGGCGGATATTGTCATACCCGTATTCGATAATTATCCGTCCGGTATATATCAAGATTATAGTTTTATTTTTGTATTTCAGTATATAAAATAATCGTCTTTACTACTTTATATAAGTAAAAAAAATTAATATGTATATAAAAATCAATATATGCTGCTTAAGATTATTTCTCTTAGCGTATTTATTGTTTTTTATATTTTTAGTACTGAAATGAATTTATAATAAATCATAATTTTGTATTTATTTGCTTAGATTTATTGGCTGCGAACTAATCGAAGAATATCCGATACAGTCTGCATCCGCAGAAATGTATATCCGATATCCGAAAATGATTTCGGATACGGATACAGATATGGCACTATCCGAATCCGTATCCGAGCGTTTAGAGGCCAAATATCATGCTCTTTCCATACTTCTAAGAACACTTTTTTGTTATCTCCCTCATCGCTTACCTCATTAGAATTTCCATAAATTCATTGCAATCTATATTAATCTATGGTTACCACGAAATTCATAACAATATTGCACATACTATCCGTAATTTTTTACAAAGCTTATTTGATATTGTTTTGAACTTTCTGTAGTTCAAAGGTATATGAAGACAAATACATATTGAAGATGTGGTTATTTATAATTTTTGTAAGTTAACTGCATCCAAATAAAAAGGATTTTATAAAATTATATTACCATGCAACTAATAATAAGAATCAATTAAATGAAATTAATTTCTATAATTTCTTTTTAATTTGAATTCAAACAAATTAGCACGTTTATTATAATCAGTTCATTTTAACAAGAACTCATTGAATGATAGAAATAATTATATATGTTTAATGCGAGTAAATTGAAAAATCATTAGTTAATTCATTTTTGTTAAATTTCTTTAGCCAATAATATTTCAGAAGCATTATAAGTTCTAACTCTATAATGGAACACGTGACCTAAAATATTATGGAAATTAGAGATTTAACAAATGCTTTAACAGATGCTTCCGTATTTTAAGGAACATACATATCATTAGGAAGTACTAAAGTAGGAAATCACAAGTTCTCAACAAAGATTTTGCCTTTCTTTAACAAGTAATTTAGCAAAAAACTAAATAGCTAAGAAAAAATATATTTTTGAATACTTTCTTCAGCAAACTTATCAATACATTATTGGGGTAATATTGGCTTATTATCTAAATTTTACATAATATTTTTCATGATTGCTTATCTTGAATGTGATCATTATATATTTTATATCATATATTAGTAAACATGGTTATAATTTTTGTCTTTCGGACATAACAATCATGTTGGATTTCAAATATTATATACTATGTCATTGTTGGATGTACAACAAAAATATATTAAAAATATATTATAAGAATTCACATTGATACTGGATTGGCAGTCCAAACATTATTCATGGCCAATGTCAGATAAGAACTCCAAAGAAAATTCATGGGTCAATGTTTAAAGCCTTTTTTATGTTTTTCAGGATTTTGATTCCAGCTTGACTCCCCATTTTTTTTACTTTTGTTTCAATTGAATAATAAGTTATTCATTCCATGACTGTCCTATTTCAGTTAATATTTTAAATTTCAGTTATTGGAATTTAAGTTAACCAAGAAAAAATATATATAACGGATAAAAGTTATGTCAGCTATGGGGAAAAAAAGTGCTTTTACTTATAGTAATTAGTTTATTATTCAGAATAACAGTTAACACTGAAATCACATGTAACACATACCATAGCACTTAACCAGTACTTCTTCTTAAGACTAGCCAAAAGCATTGCCATAACTGCAGTAACAGAAGCTACATCTGTGTAGTATAGAAAGGTAAAGAACCAGTGAACAGGGTATAAAGCCATCACTATTGCACAAACTGTAGCTTTTCTTTCACTATAAGAAGGTCTCAAATTAATAATCAATTCATACACAAGAACACTGCATATGATGGCAAGGAAAGCATTAGTAGATCTAAGATATGATGTAGAACAAAGTTCAGGTACTGAATGTGCTTCGTTTGTTGCGAACCACATGCCTGGAAATAAAGAAGTAATATACATGAGAGATACATAGTACCTGCAACAAATTCAAGATATCAAAATTCAGAAATATAATTACTGAAACAGTTTTAGTCTATTAGGATAATGATATCCAAAATTATTATAAAGCGTTGTTATTATGCTGAAAAAAAAGAGTGTTATTTTCTACGTTACGTGCATTACGTTGGTGTAGAAAAGACAAGTATATATGTTCTGAAAGTAGACAGAGCCTTATCTTCCAGAATGTTCATTCTTCTAGTTTATTTAAATTTCATTTAGAATAAAAAATGGAGTGCTACTTTTTATGATCAACACACCTTACAACTAACATATTAAAAGTAACAATCTCTTCCTCTTGGCCAACCCAATGTTGTGGGCAGGCTTGTGTATTTGTCAAAAGAATTCAATGTTTTTTGCTGGATTTAAATTTCCATATGGGGGTCTATGTCTTATCAGGGCTCAATGTATCGACCATTGACCTCAATATTCACCTATTAATAACTGATTTGCTCACTTCAGGGCTTTTAAGGGATGCATATGCTAACATGACTTGCTATAAATAGGGCAACTAAAATAGATGGTTAGAACTTAATACATAAGATAATTCGGGTACAACAAAATATGAAACAAAATAGTAATCATAAAATGCAACGCAAATACTACTTACAATCCAGGAGGAGTAGTAATCATAGGATCCCAAGTCTTGAAATCTCCTCTGCAATACTGCCTTGCTTGTGGAATATGAAATATCTCATCCTACGCATCAACCAAATAAACATTACAAAAATTAATTCACAAAATATTTATTACAAATTATGCCAACATGTAATACGAATCGTAGATATACAAACCATATATGGATCTGGGACAACTTTATTGACCATGATAGCAATGGGAATTATCCATATGCCCACTATGACTGCTACTGCGAATTTACCCATTTCTAATTTCTATATACCAAACTTAAGAGAATGTCAGATTAAAATCGACAAAAAGAGGAAATTTCTTCGTGTGTGTTGTGAATCCATATAAGTTGTCTTCCAAATCTTCATATGCAAAATAACTGAAAATTTAGGCATAAAAAGAGGGGAAATAAATGCAATTTGGTAGGTTTGGAGTGATGAATAGCAGACCAGGATCGGAAAAAGGGTTTGGTAGGTTTGTAATTAAGAACTAGCTAAGGGTCTGTTCCCAGACCTATTTGGTCCAGTTTTCAGTTCACGTCATGCATGTTTGGATTCCAGTATAATTGTAAGTTTGACTGATGGAGGTAAAATTAACGGTACGTGTCTGATGGGTCAGACATATCCTTAATTTTGTAAACAATCCATTTAACCTCTATAAATTATCCTTTTCTCTTCTTTATTTCTTCCATCTCCGTTTCATTTTCTCATCGTCATCTTCTTCAACTCCACTTTAATGGCTAAACCGTTCGACGAAGGTTATAATTCAGATTCTGATGTCGAAGATTTGACTAATAAACAAGCTATTATGAGAATTAAAGTGCGTCAGAAAGTTCCAATCAATCGAATTCGCACTTTCGAATACAAAAAAATTTACTGGGTTAACGATATACTGCACAGTCATGCAAAACTTTATCAACGAAACTTCCGAATGAAAAGACTTCTTTTAACATTGTGTGAGCGGTTGAAAGATTACGGTTTGAAGGAAATGTCCAATGTTTCCGTTAGGAAAATGATAGTCGTATTTCTACGTACAATTGTTTTGTCTCTTCCTACATGGCAGGTTGTTGAAAGATTTCAATGATTGAATAGCACAGCTTGTGTTTGGTTTCATAAAGTTTTGAAATTTGTTCTGTTAATGTTTAAGGATATTATTAAGTTGGACCATAAATTTAATAGCATCACAACACAAATTAGCGTTGGAACTGGGTCAGTCCGCAATGGAGGAATTGGGTAAACTTCAAAAATAATTTATTATTGGATCTTTAATGGACCTATGTAGTTAATTCATTTAAAAAAATTCTAAATTTCTTTTAAATAAAATAATTATTCAATTTAAGTTTATAAATAAATTTTTATTTTATATAATTTGTATTATATTTTATATATGTGTATCATATACACATATGTGTGCGATACATGGTTTGACATGCCCACGTGTAGATATTAGGATTCACACCATAACATACATGTTAGCCTCTTGTGTATATAAATGGAATGTCTAAATGTATATTTTTATATGTACATCAAAATATTATATAAATAAATATATATGTAAAATTATAAAATAATTATTATGTAATATTATACATTATTGGTTGTATATTATTAACATAAAGCATTTATTAAAATACACATACATAAATACATATGAATATATATAAATAAATATAATTACAGTATAAAATTATTTTAAATATTAATCTGTAAATAATTTAGAATATTTATAATGTGAAATCTGAACTAAAATATTATTTTATATGTTTTAAATTAATTTAAATGTACATTATATATAAACATAAAACTAGTGATAATTATATATATATATATATATATATATATTATATAAATTTATAATTAAATATATATATATATATTGCTGCTGTTTTCGGTCAGAGAGGAAAAGTTAAATTTATTATTATTATTTAATTTTCAATTTTAGATAATTTAATAATAAAAAAATTATAATTAATTAAAATATTACGGAATAAATAAATAAAATTTTAAAAATTATTTTCGAAACTATAATGTGTATTTTATATCAGAGGGAATTAGGGAGAAGGACAAACTTTGATAAAAAATTAGATTGAAGGACACCAAGTTTTATTTTTGGAGTAAATGACAAACTTTGAAAAAAAAATTAGGCTGAAGGACAATGCTAGTTATAACTAGCATTATATTTAGTTTTTACACTATATAAAATGCTAGTTATAACTGGCATTATATTTAGTTTTTACACTATATAAAATGCTAGTAATAACTGGCATTATATTCAGTTTTACACTGTACAAAATGCCAGTTTTAATTAGCATTGTCCTTCAGCCTAAGTTTTTTCAAAGTTTGTCCTTCAACCCAAAAATGAAACTTGTTGTCCTTCAGTCTAATTTTTTTTAAAGTTTGTCATTGTGCCTATTTTCCACTTTATATTATATACAAATTTTCATAATTTTATATTATTAATACACAAATATATATATGCATTTTATTTATATAAATAATTTTGAATTAAATAATAGTATGTGTGTGTATAATAAGTTTCCAAAAAAATTTAATTTTTTTTCTTTCTATTATTGCCGAAATCTTTTCTAACAAAAGTAAATTTTATAAAGTTATAAAACATATATTAGGTTATGTTAATCTTTTAAATTAGATTTAGTATTTGAAATTCATATAGTATATTGTTATTTCAATTTCATTTTTTTTTTAATTTTAGGCGAAAATAATATGCAAGTAAATATACATAAAAAAATTTAATATACATTTATACATTTATATACATACAACCATCAATATGTGACAATCCATCGATAACTGATTCGTGATATTTTTAATAAAATAATATATGGAGCAATGATTATATAAATATTTATATATAATATTAATTCAGGAGAGTACCTTTCACTCAAGCCTAAAGCTCGCACGTTGAAATGAAGAACTGAACTCCTTGAATCCAATTTCAATCTCGAAGTTGGTAGCTCCTAAATTGCCTTTCTACCGACGATTATTTGATTTTAATTTGTATTTAATTGCTTGAATACTTGAGGAGAGGAGAGGGGTATATTTCGACCAACAAAGGAAGAAGAAAAAAGGAAAATGAGGGTTAAGATGTTTATATATATATATATATATCAGAGAGTAGAGAGCAAAAGTAAGATTAAGATCCTTAATTTTCTCTTACCCATTCTCTTATTTATAAACATTCAAAACCACCTCCATAAGCCATCAAATGGTCGACCTATCTTGCTCCCATTATTGCCAAGGATATCAAGCTCTATATGGGCCTCAAATCCACTTCAAGCCCGAGCAAGGTTTAATGCATTTAAATGCATATCAATATCGTATATCAATTAGTGTTTATATAACTATTATATGTACACTGTTTAATATTGTTCAATACACATAAAAAAATTATCATTTATATTTCATATATTTAATTAATTTAATTAACTTATAACAATTCCAAATTAATTAAATCAAGTGAAAATGAGTATTCAACGTTTCGATCGTGTGACTCGTAGATATAAATTTGGTTAGTGATTAATATCGAACAATTCAAATATTAGCATTCACATTCACTTAATGGGTGATGTGACATATAACATCCCCTATCTAGAGGCCCAAAGATAAGCGCTGCAGATGCTGTAGTCATTCATAGTATTAACTTCCGGCGACTAAATACGGCTATGTTAATGGTATTCATAATATCAGAAGCAAATGAATATGAAACAAAATCACAGATTCAAAAACCAATTTTTTTTCTGGTTACATTTCAAGACCCATGTTTCACATTCAAATTACATAATCCTATCGCTTTCCCAGGTTCAGATAAAATATAGTTATTACAATATTACGCTAATAGCGACATATGACGATGCCCCCTTGGTTGACCAGAGTATTATATATAATACAGCGGAATCAATCCAAAATATCAACAACTGCTAATTAGCTATCCGTCAGCCACCTGCTTGTCTCCGGAAGCTTTATTCGTCAACCTACTAAAACCTATAAACCTCAACCCTCAGCCTACTCAAATCAATTTTGAGCACCCGAGAGTTTAAGGAAAATAAGCTTCGAGTCAGACATAAAGCCTAATGTGAATAATACTATACATTTCGGTTATCTGATATTAAGTGAGACTACGCCGTTTAGCGGAACGGGTTTTCCCCTCACTAATATCCTTTTTAAAACATATCTTTAGCAAACTATAATCCTGCAACCAAAACTGGTTAAATCTGTAAAGCAATATCATGTATATGTACATTTCAACCATTATATGGACTATCTGTCCATACACTATAGTTTTGCTTGGCTAACTACTAACCCTTGGCTGACTCGGGCCTACCAGAAAACATAAAAATCTAACAACTGTTAGATACTCCCCTTTTGGACGGTCTGTCCTTGCTTACTTCTCCAGGTCTATCTGATCCTAATGGTTTTACGGGCTTACCAATAACCTATCTTTCCTTTTTAGATTCCTTTCTGTGTGTAACATAATTTTAGTTTCACTTCTGACAAAGCCCTACACACTGGAATTTTGGACTAAATTAGCTAGGGGCTAATAGCTAATGAGTATAGGGCGCCACCGTACACAAGTCTCATCTGGTATTCTAGTCCGAGTCATTTTCTTAGGGTTAACTACCCTTTAAATTTTTCCTTGAAAACCTGTTCAAAATGATTTAAACCTTTAATTCATATATATATATATATATATATGAGGAAAATATACTCTTTGCTTTACTCTAAAATATTTGCCATGTTATAAATACTTTACCCAAAATAATGTTGATGAAATTATTAAGGATTTTCCCATCCTTCCAAAATAAGTTAAAATCCTTTTTAACTCAAAAACACTTAGGCTTTATTGCCAATACAACACATTCGAAACCTTTGTTTAAAACCTTTAAACAACCCTTTCGAAACCATTGAAAGAACCCCTTTCAAAAATGTTGAAAGTATCCCTTTCAATACAAGCAAAACCTTAGGCCAAAGGCCAAAACATACATTCGAAATCGTACCTTTCGAAATCATTTATCTTTATCCCTTTGAAAGCATTGAAAAACATCTCCTTCGAAAGCTTGAAACCTTAGACATCCTCTTTAAAACGCTTAAACATTGTCTTTCGAAACCATTGGAAAACCTTTCCTTTTAGACATTTCGAAACCTTTGGAAAACCTTTCCTTAAAGCCTTTCGAACGCATTAAAACATCAAACCTTTCGAAAGCATTTGGGTTCAATTTTTATAACATGTGGAAACACCTTTCGAAACATTAAAACCATCTCTTTCGAAACTATTTGAGTTATACTTTTTATAGAGAAAAGGGTCATTAAAACATTTAAGTCGAAAGCATCTCTTTTGAAAGCATTCCTAAGTAAAGAAGTGATGGTGTCGAAACTATCCCTTCGAAAGCATTGGAGAAGCGGCTTGGTTTTAAAAATAAGATAACCCTTTCGAAACCAATCTGGATCGAAAGGTAAAAAGTGGCAGTCAGGGGCTTCGACCTAGTTGAAAGCAGTTATTTAAAAACAAAGGCGCAACCTCTTTAAAACCATTCTTTTTTTTAAAGTCATTAACCTAGTCGAAAAGCAGACCAAGTCGAAAGCTATTCGGTCGAAAGCAAAGCAGACACATTTTTATTTAAAAGCAAAATAGCGCTTCAGCCCCTTCGGAACCCCTTGTTTCGACCCAATGCCTACCGCCTTTGTCCAATTCACTACGTACCAGATATCTGATACCATGTGCATTGGTTTCGATGGAGTCGGAGGTGGAGGTAAGGAGTCGGAACCCGATGGCGAAAGCATTGAAACAGGAAAAAGCATGTAGATTTGACTTTTTAAACTATTTCTTTGTACCTAACTTGCCTTATTTGTCAAATTATGATTGGTTGCACATTTTTCTTTTCTAAAAGTACTACCGATTTTTAGAAATAAAGATTTAAATTATTTACAAAATACTCCTTCTCCTTTTTTATAAATATATAAAACATTTAAGTCTCATACCTTAAATAATTTTATCTATCCATTAAAACACTTAGGAAAATTCTACAAAAATTCCAAAAAATCATTTTTAATATGTTTTCTAATATATATAAATTTCAGACCCTGAGCTAATATAATTTGGCTGTAATTAATTTTAAACTCAAATTAGCATTTTATTCACTGGAAAATTCATTTAAAATCCACATTAATTCAGAAAATTATAAAAATTAAAAATCATTTCTAAATTATCATTTCTGACCTAAATCTAAATTCGCAAGGCAATTGGATGTCATTTAATAGGTTTTCTAAATCAATTCTCAACATAAAATGCATGTAAAATAGCCTAAATCATCAACAAGTATATACATATCCATTTATCATTCAAAACATGGCAAAACAATTGCAAATACTTTCAGAATTTATCTAAAACCAAAATCAATCAAAAATATGAGATGTAGTCATTATTCATCTTAGCTGTTTGATTAAGGATGCAAGATTTGTTCTTGATTAAGAGATTTGATTCTTCCTCTTGAATTCTTCTTCTTTGCTCTTCCTAATGGTGGCCGGCCTTAGCTTGTATTTTTGAATTGTGAAAAATGAAGTGAACGTGAATGTTGAGTGTAACGACCCAGAGTTTCGGTCATTCGAAATTCGTATATTTAATTGATTTTAAATATTCACAAGTAGATATAATATGCTGAGTAGCTTACATTTGAAATATAGTGATTTAATTGGATAATTAAATTGTTAATTTAATATTTGAAATTGTAGAGATAGTTGGAAATTGAATTTAATGTGAATAAAAATGATTTATAAAGTTGAATTAAATCTTATTTGAATTAGAATGATGTTAGAGAACTTTTAAAACTGAATTAAAAGTTAATTTGTAGAAATTGAATATTTTAATATTTAATTGACGAGTAAAAATAGCCATTTTTCATACAGTCTCGGATTTTGACGAAACTAGTTTCATTGGATCTGTAATGTTAAATTATTGTAAGATTTCAAATTTCTTGTCAATCAGATTTACGGTTTGTCCGGGGGAAGCTAAAACGCGTAGAAATCGGTTTAAGTGAATTTTAAATTTAAATAGTCAATTCAGAAACCTATCTTCCAAATACGATCGAATCGGCTCTCGATATATATTCCATTGTGTTCGAAATAGGGGTAAAACATTATAAACGCCAGGCGGCATGCTTTGTTTCGAGTTCGATTTTTTTTTGGGTGAATAGTGTTTCGAAATTTTCTATAAAAGGACCTAGATTTTTTTTCATTTCCACTCAAACCCTAAAAGATCTAGGGTTAGCCTCCATCTAATTTTAATGGCCAGAAACGCATGGATTTATTTCCTCGATCTCTCTCAATCCATGCAATATTTCAAGAAACTTCCAACATACGGATGGTTCGTCGTAAAACACGACGTGGAGGAGGAAAAGTGACCGCGTTCTTCCTTAGTTTGGGCATGATTTCCCATGCAAATACAGGGCTGTGTGCGTGCGGTCGCTGGCCGAAGGTAGAGGTGAGTGCGAGCTTTACAATGGCGGTCCCTAATCAACATCTCGACGTTCGAAGTGGGTGCGTTAATTCGTGAATAGGTGGCGGCCAAATTGGGTTTCACGTACGTGAGTTTTCACATTGGGGAAGGAAGGAAATGCATGGCCCAGATCTGATGATGGTTGAATGAAGGGCCGAGATGAATTCTAGGTTAAAATTAAAAAGAAAATTGTATATTAATTTATATATATATAAATTCGTGTGATCTTAAAAATTGCATAACTTCTTCATACGAGGTCTGTTTCACACGAAACAAATTGCGTTGGGTCCGTATTGACGAGCACTACATTATGGAGCTGGATTGGGATTTATTTGAGCTAGTGAAAATTTTGGTTGAAATTAAACGCTTGTTTAATTTTAATCGAAATAAATCGCTATCGCGACGATTACAAGCAATGTGAGTACAACTCACTCTTTCTGTCTCACTGATATTTTTATATAAGTGAGAATAAATATTGTTTATGCTGTTTGATGATTGTTTGGATGATATATGATATACTGTATATATATTGATTGGTATTTGGATATATTTCTGCCTATTGGAGCAGATGAGACCCTATACGTTCCCGTGTATGAGCGGATGACCCTTTGTACGCGCGTCTGCCTCGAAGCAGACATTGTACACATATTCTAATATGTATATTCGTTGCAGGTGATAGGTTGAGGGATCCAACTGGATTCCTCAACAGTATTGGTGTTATTTACAAATATTGATATATATGCTGTTATCATGTGATATATGATGTTTTGGTTGATGTGATTGATGTATTTGGTGCTGTTGCAGCATTGGGCCTATTTTTGGTAAATTAAAAATGTTAAAGTGATGATTTCCAAATTTAAAAGGGATTTTAAATGTGATTTTGAAAATATACGTTTTATTGAATTTTGAATTATTAAAGGAAATGGGTTTATTTTAAATAAATAAATGTTATAATTTTTATGTTATATAAATTATGATTTTTGGGAAATATATTAAAATATGATTTTTGAAATGCGGAGTTAATGATTTTGTAAAATAGTTGAAATTGGGATTTTCGAATTATTATAAATGGGTTTATATATAAGATTTATAAAATTGAATTTTTATAAATCGGAATAATGGAATTATAATGGAGTTTGGTAAATGTTAAAATGAAGTTAAAGATGGATTTTATAAGTGAATAAGATTTATAAATTGATGAAGTTATAAAAAGAATGAATTTTGTAAATAAACGATTTATAGGTAAATTAACTTATAATTTGGATTTTGGTATATAATTGAGATATAAATAGAATTGGTAAATGAAAGGATTTTATAAATTGAAGTTTTTAATATATAAATGGAATTATAAACATTGTTTTATAAATCCTAAACCAATTGATTTTGATAAATTAAATATAGAAGATTATTAAAGGAATTTCATAAACGATTTTGGACAGTGGATAATCCTTTAGTTTAATGTGCAATAGTAATGAATTTGATAAAGGATTTATACTCACGATTTTGGACAGTGAATTATCCTTTAAATTAAAAGTGTAGAAAGAATGAATTTTGTTAGAGGATTTATATTCACGATTTTGGACAGTGAATTATCCTTTAAATTAAAAGTGTAGAAAGAATGAATTTTGTTAGAGGATTTATATTCACGATTTTGGATAGTGAATAATCTTTTAAATTAAATGAATTTTTGGGAAGCGATCTTTTAAATGGAGTAAAATGATTTAAAGATGTTTTGAAATGTGTTAAGTATCGAAACCATAAATTTCAACATTCATTGATGAAATAGACGTTTTCGAGAAATAAGGAAATGATGGACTATAACACTATTGTTATAGTAAATGATTTTCGAAAGAAAATGTTTTGTATAATATATGGGATTTATATATCTATCTTATTTTTGAATCCATATACTATTGATTTTGGGTTGTCGTCACGATGTTTTACGCAACATTCGTTTTGACCCAAATAAATGTGTTTAAAGAGAATGTTTTCCTTAAAGAATTAAATATATACTTAATCCTGATTTAAGTATATGGAATATTTTCGAAGTGATGAAAATATATTGATTTGTGAATTACTTATTATTAAATAAGTATATGGAAATGTTTTCCAATGTTGAAATGGTTTGAGATTATATCTTTTTAAAGATAATTTGAAGTGAAAATTTGGCAAATGATTTAATTAATAAAAGATTAATTAAAAGGGCCTAGTGATTGTATATGGTGCTAAATATTTGTTTGTTTGCTTTGATAGTTAAATAACCGACTATCAAATTTGGCCATTTTAGTTCCTAGACTTGATGTGGGAACTATTTAGTCGTACACTTAGTACGTAGCCTTCTATGTAGGCTTGATTATCGTTTGCGTTGAAGATGTTGATTCGTGTAGTGCGGAGTATTACTCCAATCTATAAAGCTTCCTTCTTGGCCCGAAGGATAGCAAGTTGAAAGTTGGAAACGTGATAAGTCTATGAGACTTAGTTTCTGTGTGAGGTTGAGAAACGCTTTTGCATTGTTGGTGCGAAGAGACCGGGATCGGTTTATCTGAAAACCACTTCGGACCAACGTATATGCAACGATTTGTGCAGGTTGCTTCTGATGATATTGATATTTCGGAGTTTCATAGTGGGGGACTGCTTGTTGATCGTTTGGGGTTAAAATCCCAATATACATCCAGTATTAGTAGTCTCTTCATTATGAAATATCCAATGCAAGGACTATTCGCTACTAATCCTAGGGATTTCCCGATAGGATGTGGTAGGAAAGTACCTTCGGTTTGTCCTGTTCCTGGACAACTTGTATGGATGTTTGTCTGACATTGCATTTCTATAGATTACGTACATTGGTTTTTACAAACGTACATCAGTGGTGGTGGAGAAGGCAACTTCTCTTAGCTTAACACCCTCCTTGAGACATATGAGCTTAAGGGTTGTATTTTTGTGGAAGGCAATTAGTAGTCAACGGAAATGACCATGTGGCATTCAAAGTAATGTGATATGTGATTGTGAAAGGTAATCTTTACCTAAGGCCTCATTAACCGGAAATGACCAAAACAGGGTTAGATGCGGTAAGGCTAAGTGGGTCGCTCCCAAGTAGGATATGATCATCCTCTTCCAGATATATCTTTATACGCTATGACGTCGTGTATCTGATTATTGTGGTTTGTATGCTAGAGGGCCCTCGGTAAAGGTCGGTAATGACCGGAGGATGATATATTCGGTACCATATAGTTATAGAGGTGGGCCGATCTTGTGTTGGTAGAGGATCCTTTGTGATGGTCCTCGGTACATTCTTGTAGAGATGTACTGCCGGAAGGTAGTCCCTTCACCTGGTTATTTGTATGGAAATCCAAACCCCACTACGAGCTGCGATTTTGTTTGTAAAGGCGTAATGAATAGCCTCGAAATGCTATATGGGTAACCATTTCGACTATGATTAATATTATTTGTATATACTAGACACTAGTATAATATAAGATGATTTGATATGAATTGTTTTAGTTATCGTAAGGTAAAAACATGTCCGTGTTTATGTGTGGACTTGTCTTACGAGATACTTTTGTTTTGATAAAGGAAAAGTTTGGTAATTTAATAAATTCAGTTGAGTGTGTTTCTCACGCTGGTTTACCAGACTGATCCGGGCGTTCTTCCCTTTCAATGCTCGGGTCAGACCGAGTATATTTACAGGTTCAGTTTTGGTGCTTTTGGAGCTTCAGCAGGAGAGCTGGAGATCTTCATTTTCGTATACACGTATCTGTTTTGATTATCCACTGCTTAGTTGTTTATATTGTCGGCAATTGTGAGGACAGGTTATTATAACTGTTCAGGTTGATAACTATTGTTCGATTGTTGAACTCTGATTGATGTATGTGTATACAACATCTGTTTTGTAAAGATCATTGATATGATATTATATGTTTTCCGCTGCGATGTGAGATTCTGTATTGTTCTGTTTGGTTCTATCTTCTCCCTTTCTTCTCTTCTTCTCTCTTCTTTTCTTTCTCCTAAATTTTCCATCAGTCTGTGCTTTTTGGGTCGAAGATGCGTGGATTATTATCGATTCAAAGGGTACAGATTTGCGGTTCGTCACATTTGGTATCAGAGCAAATTTTCAAGTGATTTTGAAAATATACGTTTTGTTGATTTTTGAATTTATTAAGGAATTGATTTATTTTAAATGTAATCGTTACCTTAGGCCTCATCAACCGGATATTACCAAAACAGGGCTCGATGTGGCAAGGCTAAGTGGGTCGCTCCCAAGTAGGATATGATCATCCTCTTCTAGATATATCTTTATATGCTATGACGTCGTGTATTTGATTATTGTGGTTTGTATGCTAGAGGGCCCTCGGTAAAGGTCGGTAACGACCGGAGGATGATAATTCGGTACCATCTTGTTATAGAGGTGGGTCGGTCTTGTGTTGGTAGATGATCCTTTGTGATGGTCCTCGGTACATTCTTCTAGAGATGTACAGCCGAAAGGTAGTCTCTTCACCTGGTTATTTGTATGGAAATCCAAACCCCACTACGAGCTGCGATTTTGTTTGTAAAGGCGTAATGAATAGCCTCGAAATGCTATATGGGTAACCATTTTGACTATGATTAATATTATTTGTATATACTAGACACTAGTATAATATAAGATGATTTGATATGAAATGTTTTAGTTATCGTAAGGTAAAAACATGTCCGTGTTTATGTGTGGACTTGTCTTACGAGATACTTTTGTTTTGATAAAGGAAAAGTTTGGTAATTTAATAAATTCAGTTGAGTGTGTTTCTCATGCTGGTTTACCAGACTGATCCGGGCGTTCTTCCCTTTCAATGCTCGGGTCAGACCGAGTATATTTACAGGTTCAGTTTTGGTGCTTTTGGAGCTTCAGCAGGAGAGCTGGAGATCTTCATTTTCATATACACGTATCTGTTTTGATTATCCGCTGCTTAGTTGTTTATATTGTCGATAATTGTGAGGACAGGTTATTATAACTGTTCAGGCTGATAACTATTGTTCGATTGTTGAACTCTGATTGATGTATGTATATACAACATCTGTTTTATAAAGATCATTGATATGATATTATATGTTTTCCGCTGCAGTGTGAGATTCTGTATTGTTCTGTTTGGTTCTATCTTCTCTCTTTCTTCTCTTCACTTCTTCTCTCTTTTTTTCTATCTCCTGACTTTCCGTCAGTCTGTGCTTTTCGGGTCGGACATGTATGGATTATTGTCGATTCAGAGGGTACGGATTTGCAGTTCGTCACATTTGGTATCAAAGCAAATTTTCAAGTGATTTTGAAAATATATGTTTTGTTGATTTTTGAATTGATTAAAGGATTGATTTATTTTAAATGTAATCGTTACCTTAGGCCTCATCAACCGGAAATGACCAAAACAGGGCTAGATGCGGCAAGGCTAAGTGGGTTGCTCCCAAGTAGGATATGATCATCCTCTTCTAGATATATCTTTATACGCTATGACGACGTGTATCTGATTATTGTGGTTTGTATGCTAGAGGGCTCTCGGTAAAGGTCGGTAATGACCGGAGGATGATATATTCGGTACCATCTAGTTATAGAGATGGGCCGGTCTTGTGTTGGTAGAGGATCCTTTGTGATGGTCCTCGGTACATTCTTCTAGAGATGTATTGCCGTAAGGTAGTCCCTTCACCCGGTCATTTGTATGGAAATCCAAACCCCACTACGAGCTGCGATTTTTTTTGTAAAGGCGTAATGAATAGCCTCGAAATGCTATATGGGTAACCATTTCGACTATGATTAATATTATTTGTATATACTAAACACTAGTATAATATAAGATGATTTGATATGAAATGTTTTAGTTATCGTAAGGTAAAAACATGTCCGTGTTTATGTGTGGACTTATCTTACGAGATACTTTTGTTTTGATAAAGGAAAAGTTTGGTAATTTAATAAATTCAGTTGAGTGTGTTTCTCACGCTGGTTTACCAGACTGATCCGGGCGTTCTTCCCTTTCAATGCTCGGGTCAAACCGAGTATATTTACAGGTTCAGTTTTGGTGCTTTTGGAGCTTCAGCAGGAGAGCTGGAGATCTTCATTTTCGTATACACGTATCTGTTTTGATTATCCGCTGCTTAGTTGTTTATATTGTCGGCAATTGTGAGGACAGGTTATTATTACTGTTCAGGCTGATAACTATTGTTCGATTGTTGACTCTGATTGATGTATGTATATACAACATCTGTTTTGTAAAGATCATTGATATGATATTATATGTTTTCCGCTGCGATGTGAGATTCTGTGTTTTTCTGTTTGGTTCTATCTTCTCCCTTTCTTCTCTTCTCTTCTTCTCTCTTCTTTTCTTTCTCCTGACTTTTCGTCAGTCTGTGCTTTTTGGGTCGAACATGTGTGGATTATTATCGATTCAAAGGGTACGGATTTGCGGTTCGTCACATTTGGTATCAGAGCTTAGATTTTCTATATTCCTAAGCTTTGATGTGTACTCAGTATAGATAGGGACAGTAGCACCCTAGATTGAGTTTGAGTGTATTATATATATGAGCGCGTATTTGTTAGTGATATAAAATGTTTTATATTGTGTTTACTTATCCGTTGAGTTGTTTGTGAATTCTGGTCAGTATGTGGGATGCCATATTATCGATAGGGATTTCTAAACACTTAAACGAGGCAAGTCGACATAGTATTATTTTAAAAGTGGGTAAATGAAATAATTTTACCTCGATTATATTTTATATGTAAAGGAAATGATTTTTCAGAAATATTAAAGTGTATATAAATGAATTGTTTGGTTGTTGAAAATATACTTATATATAAGTTAATAAAAGCTGTTTGAATAAACTAAATTAAAAACAACAATTGTAAAAGAATATATTATATAAGCAAGTGAATTATAAAGTATGAAATTATAATTAATATTATTTACAATTGTGAAATAATCTTATATATAAGAAATGAAACTACACGAGTATATTTATAAATATGAGTTATAAATAAAAAATGGATTTAAAACTACGAATTTGAGAATCTAAATCCCGTTGATTTTGAAAGTTGTTTTTCAAAAGTTAAAAGAGGTTATATTGTTATAAATCTAAATAAAATCAATGAATTTGGAACGAATCTTATATAAGTGAAGTAATATAGTGAAATTATATAAGTAAATAGATTTGTAAATATGATTTATAAATATAAAAGGATTTTAAAAGAATATAAAGCACTGAATTCACTACTGTTGTTGGGAAATAATAAGGGTGATGACTACAGCATCATCAATATCATTTTCGAGTTTCTACGTGATAGATTTGTTACCAATAGTAAATTGAAAGTTAAGTTTTGTTGTGATAAAAAAATTTGAATTTAAAATCCAAGTTGAAATTGATAAATATAAGTAAAATGAGTTTTGGACTTATAATATGAAATAATAAATTTGAGTTAGTATAATAAGATATGTGATTTGAAATTTAACAAAAGGAAAGTTAAATAATTTGAATTGGATTAGATAAATTATTGAAATGGAAATTTAAACTTAAAAGATAAGTGATTATATAACATGAATTTGAAAGTTTAAATAAATAAGTTGTATAACTTGTAAAATGGGAAAAGGTAAGTAAAACCAAATATTAAAATGGTTAAACAATTTTGTTAAGCAAAACAAAATCTGAATTTGGTTAGTGATATGAAATTTGACTTAAGTAAAAGTTAAATAAAATAGAATCTGAAATAAATTAGAAGCGAGCTTAAGTTGTATATTGAAGATAAATGCAAGTGAAGAGGAAATGAAACATAACTTAAGTGATGTTGAATGAAGTTGAATTTGATATCAAAATGAATAAATAAAGTGAATTAAAAAAAGTGAAGTGATGAATATGAATATAAACTTGAATTATTATAATGAAATTCAACTTTAGTTGTAAAATGTGAATATAGTGAATACTAAAATTCAATCAAAATTGAATATCAACCAAATTTAAATTAAAAAGTGTTGAACCAAATTGATGTTAAACAAAGTAAAGTAAATAAAATTGGTTATGTTGGATATGCATTGGTTGATAAATGGATGTTAGTTGATTGTATAGAGATTCATTAAGTGTTAATGAAGTTGAATTAATAAAATTGAAAGCTAAATAATTGAATTCATAGTGGAAGTTAAGCAAATTTAAATAGAATTTAATTTAATTTGAATTGGAAGTGAAGTAAATCTAAATAAAATTGAATTTGATTTAATGTGGAAGCGAATTAACTTGAATGTAAATTAGTGAATGTAAACTAATTGAATATGAATGAATGTTAGTAAAATCCAATGTAAATAAATCGAATGTGAATAAATGGAAAACCAATTCGATGAATATTAATGAGAAGTGAATTTATATTGATTTGGTTATGGATTTGATTGGATAGATATTTGATTTGTTGGATGGTTGGATTTGTTGTTTTGTTGCATTTTCTGTGTGGCATATGTAGTTGTTGTATGATATATGTTGTATATTGATATTATTTTCATATATACATGTTTCTCATTTGTTTGTTGAGTATTGAGTAGGTGCAAATGGCGCTTGCTTCGCATTTGGAGCTCGCTTTCGCGCTATATTAGCTGTATATGCTCGCTAATAATATATAAGGTACATATCTCGGATTACATATCGTACTTTTATACTTTTTTCCCTACGGGATGCCTCATCCTCGAAGATGAGATGTATATTTGTGATATATATATGCTGTGATCCTACTACGATCGAACCACGCAAAAGAGACGCTGGCGAATTTTTCTGAAAATTTAAGGCGTTAGAAAATTTTTGAGAAATTTTGGAAATTTTTTTGATAACTAAATTTTGATTTTTGAGTTATAATTTAAAAGTTAAACGATGATTAGTTAGTTTTGAAAAGATAATCTAAGTATAGATTTGAAGACTTAGTAAAGTTTTTATAAGAAGTTTAACTAAATGATTTTGAAAAAGTTAAAAGGTTTAAATAATGTTGATATCTAGTTGGAACAAATTGTTTTGAAAAGTTAATGGATTTTTTGACTTTTTCTTACTTGGTAATTTCGAGGACAAAATTCTTTTAAGTAGGGGAGAATGTAACGACCCAGAATTTGGGTCATTCGAAATTTGTGTATTTAATTGATTTTAAATATTCACAAGTAGATATTATAAGCTGAGTAGCTTATATTTGAAATATAGTGATTTAATTGGATAATTAAATTGTTAATTTAATATTTGAAATTGTAGAGATAGTTGGAAATTGAATTTAAAGTAAATAAAAATGATTTATAAAGTTGAATTAAATATTACTTGAATTAGAATGATGTTAGAGGACTTTTAAAACTGAATTAAAAGTTAATTTGTAGAAATTGAATATTTTAATATTTAATTGACGAGTAAAAATAGCCATTTTTCATACAGTCTTGGATTTCGACGAAACTAGTTTCATTGGATCTGTAATGTTAAATTATTATAAGATTTCAAATTTCGTGTCAATCAGATTTACGGTTTGTCCGGGGGAAGCTAAAACGCGTAGAAATCGGTTTAAGTGAATTTTAAATTTAAATAGTCGATTCGGAAACCTATCTTCCAAATACGATCGAATTGGCTCTCGATATATATTCCATTGTGTTTGGAATAGGGGTAAAACATTATAAATGCCAAGCGGCACGCTTTGTTTTGAGTTCGAATTTTTTTTGGGTGAATAGTGTTTCGAAATTTTCTATAAAAGGACCTAGATTTTTTTTCATTTGTACTCAAACCCTAACAGATCTAGGGTTAGCCGCCATCTAATTTTAATGGCCAGAAATGCACAAATTTCTTTCCTTGATCTCTCTTAATCCATGCAATATTTCAAGAAACTTCCAACACGAGAAATGTAGAGCTTCTCGAGACCTTTAAATCCATACGGATGGTTCGTCGTAAAATGCGATGTGGAGGAGAAAAAGTGGCCGCGTTCTTCCTTAGTTTGGGCATGATTTCCCATGCGAATACAGGGCCGCGTGTGTGCGGTCGCTGGCCGAAGGTAGAGGCGAGTGCGAGCTTTGCAATGGCGGTCCCTGATCAACATCTCGACGTTCGAAGTGGGTGCGTTAATTCGTGAATAGGTGGCGGCCAAATTGGGTTTCACGTACGTGAGTTTTCACGTTGGGGAAGAAATGAAATGCACGGCCCAGATCTGATGATGATTGAATGAAGGGCCGAGATGAATTCTAGGTTAAAATTAAAAAGAAAATTGTATATTAATTTATATATATATATATATATAAATTCGGGTGATCTTAAAAATTGCATAACCTTTTCATACGAGGTCCGTTTCGCATGAAACAAATTGCATTGGGTCCGTATTGACGAGCACTACATTATGGAGCTGGATTGGGATTTATTTGAGCTAGTGAAAATTTTGGTTGAAATTAAACGCTTGTTTAATTTTAATCGGAATAAATCGCTATCGCGACGACTACAAGCAATGTGAGTACAACTCACTCTTTCTGTCTCGTTGATATTTTTATATAAGTGAGAATAAATATTGTTTATGCTTTTTGATGATTGTTTGGATGATATATGATATACTGTATATATATTGATCGGTATTTGGATATATTCCTGCCTATTGGAGCAGATGAGACCCTATACGTTCCCGTGTATGAGCGGATGACCCTTTGTATGCGCGTCTCCCTCAAAGCGGACATTGTACACATATTCTAATATGTATATTTGTTGCAGGTGACAGGTTGGAGGGATCCAACTGGATTCCTCAACAATATTGGTGTTATTTACAAATATTGATATATATGATGTTATCATGTGATATATGATGTTTTGGTTGATGTGATTGATGTATTTGGTGCTGTTGCAGCATTGGGCCTATTTTTGGTAAATTAAAAATGTTAAAGTGATGATTTCCAAATTTAAAAGGGATTTTAAATGTGATTTTGAAAATATACGTTTTATTGAATTTTGAATTATTAAAGGAAATGGGTTTATTTTAAATAAATAAATGTTATAATTTTTATGTTATATAAATTATGATTTTTGGGAAATATATTGAAATATGATTTTTGAAATGTGGAGTTAAGGATTTTGTAAAATAGTTGAAATTGGGATTTTCGAATTATTATAAATGGGTTTATATATAAGATTTATAAAATTGAATTTTTATAAATCGGAATAATGGAATTATAATGGAGTTTGGTAAATGTTAAAATGAAGTTAAAGATGGATTTTATAAGTGAATAAGATTTATAAATTGATGAAGTTATAAAAAGAATGAATTTTGTAAATAAACGATTTATAAGTAAATTAACTTATAATTTGGATTTTGGTATATAATTGAGATATAAATAGAATTGGTAAATGAAAGGATTTTATAAATTGAAGTTTTTAATATATAAATGGAATTATAAACATTGTTTTATAAATCCTAAACCAATTGATTTTGATAAATTAAATATAGAAGATTATTAAAGGAATTTCATCCACGATTTTGGACAGTGGATAATCCTTTAGTTTAATGTGCAATAGTAATGAATTTGGTAAAGGATTTATATTCACGATTTTGGACAGTGAATTATCCTTTAAATTAAAAGTGTACAAAGAATGAATTTGGTTAGAGGATTTATATTCACGATTTTGGACAGTGGATTATCCTTTAAATTAAAAGTGTAGAAAGAATGAATTTTGTTAGAGGATTTATATTCATGATTTTGGACAGTGAATAATCTTTTAAATTAAATGAAATTTTGGAAAGCGATCTTTTAAATAGAGTAAATTTAAAGATGTTTTGAAATGTGTTAAGTATCGAAACCATAGATTTCAACATTCATTGTTGAAATAGACATTTTCGAGAAATAAGGAAATGATGGACTATAACACTGTTGTTATAGTAAATGATTTTCGAAAGAAAATGTTTTGTATAGTATATGGGATTTATATATCTATCTTATTTTTGAATCCCTATACTATTGATTTTGGGTTGTCGTGACGATGTTTTACGCAACATTCGTTTTGACCCAAATAAATGTGTTTAAAGAGAATGTTTTCCTTAAAGAATTAAATATATACTTAATCCTGATTTAAGTATATGGAATATTTTCGAAGTGATGAAAGTATATTGATTTGTGAATTACTTATTATTAAATAAGTATATGGAAATGTTTTCCAATGTTGAAATGGTTTGAGATTATATCTTTTTAAAGATAATTTGAAGTGAAAATTTGGCAAATGATTTAATTAATAAAAGATTAATTAAAAGGGCCTAGTGATTGTATATGGTGCTAAATATTTGTTTGTTTGCTTTGATAGTTAAATAACCGACTATCAAATTTGGCCATTTTAGTTCCTAGACTTGATGTGGGAACTATTTAGTCGTACACTTAGTACGTAGCCTTCTATGTAGGCTTGATTATCGTTTGTGTTGAAGATGTTGATTCGTGTAGTGCGGAGTATTACTCCAATCTATAAAGCTTCCTTCTTGGCCCGAAGGATAGCAAGTTGAAAGTTGGAACGTGATAAGTCTATGAGACTTAGTTTCTGTGTGAGGTTGAGAAACGCTTTTGCATTGTTGGTGCGAAGAGACCGAGATCGGTTTATCTGAAAACCACTTCGGACCAACGTATATGCAACGATTTGTGCAGGTTGCTTCTGATGATACTGATATTTCGGAGTTTCATAGTGGAGGACTACTTGTTGATCGTTTGGGGTTAAAATCCCAATATACATCCAGTAGCAGTAGTCTCTTCATTATGAAATATCCAATGCAAGGACTATTCGCAACTAATCCTAGGGATTTCCCGACAGGATGTGGTAGGAAATTACCTTCGGTTTGTCCTATTCCTGGACAACTTGTATGGATGTTTATCTGACATTGCATTTCTATAGATTACGTACATTGGTTTTTACAAACGTACATCAGTGGTGGCGGAGAAGGCAACTTCTCTTAGCTTAACACCCTCCTTGAGACATATGAGCTTAAGGGTTGTATTTTTGTGGAAGGCAATTAGTAGTCAACGGAAATGGCCATGTGGCATTCAAAGTAATGTGATATGTGATTTTGAAAGGTAATCATTACCTTAGGCCTCATCAACCGGAAATGACCAAAACAGGTTTAGATGCGGCAAGGCTAAGTGGGTCGCTCCCAAGTAGGATATGATCATCCTCTTCTAGATATATCTTTATACGCTATGACGTTGTGTATCTGATTATTGTGGTTTGTATGCTAGATGGCCCTTGGTAAAGGTCGGTAACGACCGGAGGATGATATATTCGGTACCATCTAGTTATAAAGGTGGGCCGGTCTTGTGTTGGTAGAGGATCCTTTGTGATGGTCCTCGGTACATTCTTCTAGAGATGTACTGCCGGAAGGTAGTCCCTTCACCTGGTCATTTGTATGGAAATCCAAACCACACTACGGGCTGCGATTTTGTTTGTAAAGGCATAATGAATAGCCTCGAAATGCTATATGGGTAACCATTTCGACTATGATTAATATTATTTGTATATACTAGACACTAGTATAGTATAAGATGATTTGATATGAAATGTTTTAGTTATCGTAAGGTAAAAACATGTCCGTGTTTATGTGTGGACTTGTCTTACGAGATACTTTTGTTTTGATAAAGGAAAAGTTTGGTAATTTAATAAATTTAGTTGAGTGTGTTTCTCACGCTGGTTTACCAGACTGATCCGGGCATTCTTCCCTTTCAATGCTCGGGTCAGACCGAGTATATTTACAGGTTCTGTTTTGGTGCTTTTGGAGCTTCAGCAGGAGAGCTGGAGATCTTCATTTTCATATACACGTATCTATTTTGATTATCCGCTACTTAGTTGTTTATATTATCGGCAATTGTGAGGACAGGTTATTTTAACTGTTCAGGCTGATAACTATTGTTTGATTGTTGAACTCTGATTGATGTATGTATATACAACATTTATTTTGTAAAGATCATTGATATGATATTATATGTTTTCCGCTGCGATGTGAGATTCTGTATTGTTCTGTTTGGTTCTATCTTCTCTCTTTCTTCTCTTCTCTTCTTCTCTCTTCTTTTCTTTCTCCTGACTTTCCGTCAGTCTATGCTTTTTGGGTCGGACATGTGTGGATTATTGTCGATTCAGAGGGTACGGATTTGCGGTTCGTCACATTGAGGGGTTAAGGGTTTATGGTATAAAGATTGCCTTGTTCCTTTTTTCCCTTGCATATTTCCTAACCTTTTTATTCTCTTTCTATTCTTTAGTTCACTTTTTTTAACATGGCACGGCTACCCCTTATTTAATCACAAATCTCAATCCATTAATCATCTTACATTATTTTATTTTATTTAACTAACTAAATATCCTAAATAATGTTACTAAAAATATGGGGTGTTACATGACATTATGGCCAAACTTATCGCTTACTTAGTTTCGGTAAAATCTAATTTTACTTTATTAAGCGTTACTTGGTAGCGACAATTAATTACATCAATTCTCTTCGTCAGAACTATACCACTTTAGATTTATGGAATTTGGTACTTGTCAAAATTCCAGTATCGTCTATATTCAATTCTATAGTCCAAACACAAAGTCCTCGATTCAATAATAATTATTATTATTAATCGAATTGCTCTAGCTAGAGACTTTAACTTGAGTTGACTTTAGTTGACCGTGATATTAACCTCATATCACCGAGGAGACGAATCCTTTCTTAAATAGTATTTCACTTCCAATGCTTCCACTCAACCCAACTATAGTTTTCGATGTATGTCATTCCATGATTTAACTGCAATCAAAGTGAACTTTCGCACTGAAGATTAACAATGTTCTCAAGTCAAGAGAACCGTGTAATTTTATCACATCGATATTTTCCGATTGACCTTAATTATATTAACCAATAGAAAATTATCGGTGGGTTATTCCATGGTTATCCGATAACTATCAGTACATAACCCTTTGGTGCTCCCAGCAATCATGAGTAGTAAACTATCTAACATTTAGAGAGCATTACGTACTCTAGTCTCGACGGATATATTAATATCAAGTCTAAATACATCTTAACTAGGAATTCATAAAATGGCAAGTTATTTTCATTATGGTAAATTACTCATGGTTACAATACTTTGTAGTTACTATCACAAATATATCATTTATGGATTTTCTATTAGATATACTTTTAATTAATCAGTATAACACATTATATAAAGTATATAATACAAAGAAAACACCTTTTATTTTGAACAAGATTGGATATCAAGTTAGATATATGTAACAAATTACATAATTGCCCATAGGCATACCCTAACTCTATCAATCCTCCACTTGCACTTGGGGTCAATTATGGAATCTCTATCCCATCCCTTCGATTGGTTTGATGAGAAAGGATCGATTTAGACCCTTCGTGAATTGATCTTCTATGTAATTCAATTATCTACTCTGTTAATTAACTCTCTCTGATGTTGATAAACTACTTTTATCCTATGGAACTATTTGAAGTATGTTTCTTGACTTCTAGTGAGCTCTTATTATTACATTGTTATTGTAACATCCCTAATTTTGATAACATTATTCATGAAATTTAATTAGATAAATTAAATAGAATAATGATGATAATGGGATTGAGATTTGAATAAACCATATACAGGGTTGTGCTTATTAATAAAGTAAATGGGATTTAATTGGGTTATTAAACTAATTAAATCAGACATGGGCATATTAGTAAAAAAACCTACTTATCATACACGGCTATACACTTCTTACCCTTGCCCATTCACGTTTCATTTCTCATCATCACAAACGCAAATCAAAAACTAAAATATAGCCGGCCATTAACAAAGAGGAAAATTCAATCTAAAGCTAGGAAGGATTAATCAACAACAAATCTCATATTCCTTATCATACCTAAGGTGAATAATAATCTCATACCATCTCTATTTTATTCTATGATTATATGGTTTCAGATTTATGATTAAATTCGTTTTTATGATAATATGGATGATGATATGCTTGAGCTATATTATGTTGATTTATTTTAATTCATACACATATGAATTTGCACGGTTTTGATGTAAAACCAAGAATCTATGATTTTAGATTGCCATGGAAAAATTTTATGTTTTGAAAAACATGATTTTGGAGATGGGTTTTTATTTTTAGATTTTTCCAAGCTGTATAAAATTTATTATGAATTTCCAAAGGAAAATATGATATAACTGGGTTTAAAATTTATTTTAAGTATTTCAGAAAGAAATTAGGTCTGAAATTTTAATATGTTTGATTACATGATAAAATTGATTTTCTATGATTTTTGGGGATTTTTCCCAGTTGATTTATTAGGGAAAATAAATTATTGTCAAAGAGGGACTTTTCTGCAAATGTTGGTTTTGTTATATGGAAGGGCTTAAACGTTATATTTCTTTGATTTGAATCTAAATTAATGCGGCAGTTTCTAATTGTAAAGTATTTGAAAAGTTTTAAAGTAACCAATCAAGGAATTACAACAGGTAGGTTAGTTATAAAGTAACTGTCATAATTAGCTATAAATCAGCGTTTCAAAAAAAGGTTGTTCCGCCTAATTCGGAGGCACCTTTCGACTCCCTTACCTCCGCATCAATCCAGTCGAAACCATTAGCATCGAAACCAATACACAAGGTATCAGTGGAAGTGGTACGAAGTGAATTGGTAAATAGCGGAAGGTAGGGTGTCGAAAGCAATGCTTTCGACAGGGTCGAAACCAAGGTTCACTTTTAAAAGATAAGCGCCTGCCTAGTTTTTGAACGGCTTTCGACTGAGTCGATACCCTTTAGAGTCGAAACGTTAGTTTGTTTTCAAAATTTTATTCCTACCTTGTTTTACTTAATACTTTCGACATAGTCGAAAGTTATGCTTTCGAAAGGGACTTGTTGGGGGTTTCGAAGGCAATGAAGTCGAAAGGGGGTTTCGACTCTATCCTTTGATGTTTTAGTTTAAAAAGCTGATTGCTTCCGACTAGATGGTTCTGACACCATCAATTTTTTTCCCAAAACAATTTTATAATTGGTTTCGAAAGAGGTACTTTCATATATAATCATTTTGACCCAAAGAATGTTTTTAAAGAGCAAACCCAATGCTTTCGAAAGGGTACTTTATTTGCTTCGAAGCTATGTTTTAAAGAATATTTTGATACCGTTGAAAGGTACCATTGGTTTCGAAACTGAATATTTAACAAGGACGTTGAAAGGTATGTTTATTATGTTTTGAAAAGAAGCTTATGCTTTCGAAGGAGGTCATCTAGAGGTTTCGAAGGTGATGTTTTAAAGTTTCAAAACAAATA
The DNA here is from genome assembly GCA_030737815.1 of Allium fistulosum. NCBI lineage: Eukaryota > Viridiplantae > Streptophyta > Magnoliopsida > Asparagales > Amaryllidaceae > Allium > Allium fistulosum. The sequence continues at coordinate 1,296,560,245 of CM060902.1, forward strand.
ATCCACTCTCATTTTTAAAAAGGTAGTACCATGGCATAACTAAAGATTTTAGAATTATTGCTTCTTCATAAACTTATTCACATTTTAATTAACCCATAACAGTACTTTGGAAAAGGGCAGAATAACCAGTTAGGTTGATCCAGTAGTGAATATAACCTCAGAATTGTTAAAATCTTAGTTAAAGATATTGGCAGAGGCCAATAGGTTCGCAGTAAGCCCATGAAAACTGTGTATAACAATAGATATTGGCAGGGGCCAATAGGTTCATAGTCAGCCCATGAAAACTATGATTTGATACTGGTTGGGGCCATTAGGTTTGTAGTTAGCCCATGAAAACTGTATCCGGGTTAAGATATTGATAGTTAGTCAATAGGTTCCTAGTTAGCCCATGAAAACTAGGATAAGAGATAAGATATTGGAGTTACCAGTAGGTTCTTAGTGATCCCATAAAACTATGATATTGGACGGATAGTCCATAAACATTTAACAGGTTAATAGTAATCCTAGAAACTATGATTGAGACAGATAGTCAGAATGAATAAGGATGGATAATCCAGATTTGATTTGCTTGTTTTGCATATCATCATAATGTTTTTGAAATACCATGGTTTAACCATTGTGGATGCAGGAGCACGGTATATGGTTTTATAAATGTTTTAGGATACTAGTGAGGTGGAAACCCGTTCCCTAAGCGGCGTGGTCTTACTAGATATCTAAATAGTTTGAGATGGTAAATTATTATTCATACCAAGCTTTATGTCTAACTCGAAGTTTTTGTTTTCTCCTTAAACTCTCGGGTACTTTATTGATTTTGAGTAGGTTGAGAGTTAAGGTTTCCAGGTGTTCTTTTAGACGAATAAAGCTTCCGAGGACGTGCAGGAGGCAAGCTTGTTATTAGAGTTCTTTTATTTCCGTTGTATGTTTTGTTTGTAAAGGCAAATTTGTTTTCTTACCTATTTATGCACTCTGATCAACCAAAGGGGCATCTTCATACGTCGCTCTTGGCGTATTTTGCAATAATTATATGTTATCCGAACGTGGTCTACGAACTGGGATATGTAATCAATTTGGAATATTTTGAAATGGAATGTGGAATTTGTTTGCTGTTTAATTTTTTTCCATATTCTTGTGTTTCTGTGTATCAATGTATCTAATATCGCCGTATTTGATCGTCGAGTATTAATAACTATGGATGACCGCAGCATCCGTAGCCGTTAGTTTTAGGCCTCCAAGTAGGGGATGTTACAAGTTGGTATCAAAGCATAGGTTTATGAAACTTTAAAGGAAACTTAAATCTAAAAGATTTTCCAAACATAATCCAATGAATCAGATAATAAGATTGGGGTTTGGATTAACGCTATAGTAACGTACTTGTATTTGATATTTATAGTTATATATATAAGTACATATTCCCTGCTTTCTTAGACCGTTCTTCTATATCTTACTAAGGCTCGTATGCAGATTTACGAGAAAGGAGATATGGAAGCAGGAAACGGAAAAGGAAATCTCGGTAGTGGAAGCACCACAACTAATGGAAATGCTCGACCCACTACTAGGAGGAACCCGGGTCGACAGGCTACTACTAGTAATCTAAATGCTGATGCCAATGTGAGTGCTGGAAATCCACCAGTAGATATGGGGGCGATGTATCATATCTTTGTTGGTTTGATGCAAGATGGAGCTGCTGCTGGTGTTGCTGGAAATGTAGGAGGAGCTAATCATATGGCTCCAGTTGGGAATAATTATGCTTTGCCGAGTAGAGATTACACCAGTTTGGGTGGGAAGCCATTCTTGGGAACAGAGAGTGACATAGAGGTTCAGAATTGGCTGTTGCATTGTGAGCGTATATTTACTGATTTGGGCTTGAATGATCGGCAAAAGAGGAGGTTGGCCTCTAGACAGTTGCAGGGGTCAGCACTACATTGGTGGAATAGTGTCACTACCGGGGTTCCGAAAGAGCAGTTAACTTGGGCTGATTTTAAAACGAGATTTGAGCAGAAGTTTGTATATGAGTTTGCTAAGTCTGAGCTGATGAGGAAGTTTATGGATTTAGTGCAAGGAGAGATGTCAGTAGTCGAGTATGCTACTAAGTTTGAAGAGCTGTCTCGGTATGGATATGCTGTTATAGACACTGACATCAAAAGGAATGAGAGGTTCATTCGGGGATTGAGGCCCGAGCTTGCTAGAATGACCATGAGACATGTCCATGATCCTTGTAATATAGTGGTGGAGATGGCCATTCGCCATGAGGAGTTACTTGCTGATTTAGCTAAAGAAAGGCTAGTGGAAACTCAGGGTTCTCAAGGTAAAGAGAGAAAGTTCTTTAAAAAGAAGGGAGGCCAGAAGGGGGATACTGCTAAGAAGTCAAAGGTGAGGTAGTTTGCTATAAGTGTGACAAGAAGGGTCACTTTGCGAACGAATGCTGGTCAGGAAATGGAAAGAAAACTACAACCAAGAAGAATGTGAAGTGCTTCAACTGTGATCAAGTTGGTCATTACAAGAATCAGTGTCCAGAGCCAGTTAGGGAGGACAAAGGAATTTTTTTTGCAATAGGACCAGCTAGGCCTACTGCAGCTGATAAAGGAAAGACTGTGATGGAACGTATGCTTTTGATTCAGAGTATTCCAGTTAGAGTACTTTTTGATACCAGTGCATCATATTCATTTATATCTCAGTGTTTAATTGATAAGTTATGCTTAGAACCCACCTACCTTGTTACTTCCTTAAGAGTTGCGAATCCAATAGGAGGGTATGCAACTCTAGAGTTGAGATGTGACCAGTTAGAACTTGACTTGTTAGGTCATAAGTTTACCTGCAATTTGTATGTTATTGATTTCGTAGATATCAGAATCATTTTGGGTGTGGATTGGTTGGGTGGGTATGAGGCTAGAATATTTTGCCAAGATAGGGAAATATCACTGAGACACCCTGACAATCATTACAGAGTGATATTCTTAGTAGAGAATACTGACCGGAGTGGTATGTTATGCTTAATCCTATGGAGGTAGGAAATGAGTTAGGTCAGGTTCGGGTAGCAAGAGAGTTTGCAGATGTCTTTGATCCAGTCACTGGACTACCCTCGAAAAGAGCTGTTGAGTTTAGAATATATCTTGTGCCAGGTGTTGAACATGTGAGTAGACTACCTAGCAGGATGACACCAACCGAGATGAAGGAATTGAAGATGCATCTAGTGGATCTAGAAGGAAGGAGTTTTATTAGACCAAGCAGTTTTCCTTAGGGAGCGATCGCAAGTGTTCGTAAAGAAATTGGATGGGTTATTAAGGATGTGCATTGACTATCGTGAGTTAAACGAAATGACAATTAAGAATAAGTATCCTTTGCCAAGAATAGATGATTTGTTTGATTAGTTGAGTGGAGCCAGAGAGTTTTCCCAGTTGGACTTGACGACAAGTTTCCATCAGTTAAGAATGGCGGAGGACAATATTCCTTTGACAACATTTCGAACTAGGTATGGTTCATATGAGTGGTTGGTAATGCCATTTGGATTAATGAATGCACTTGCTTTCTTTGTGGATTTGATGAACCGAGTTTTCCGAGGGTATTTGGATAGGTTTGTCTTCGTGTTTATAGATGACATTTTAGTCTACTCTAGGGATGAGAGAGAGCATGAAGTTCATCTTAGAGTGGTACTTGAGATGCTGAGGCAGAATCAGCTAAAGGCGAAGTTTACCAAGTGTCATTTCTGGAAGAACGAGGTAAAATTTCTTGGTCACATGGTTTCAGAGAAAGGATTGTCAGCCGATCCAGAGTTTTCTTGGACTTGCTGGCTACAACCGGAGATTCATTAAGGATTTCTCGCGGATAGCAGCACCTTTAACTAAGCTCACCAAGAAGGAGGTGAAATTTGTTTAGTCCGACAAATGTGAGAAAGCATTCCTTAAGTTAAAGCATTTGTTAACCAATGCACCCGTATTAGTAGTTCCAGACGGGAACTAAGGATTGGTGGTGTATACTGATGCATGTGGAACTGGATTAGGAGCAACGTTGATGTGGAATGGTAAAGTCAATGCCTACGCATCTAGGCAGCTTAGACCGCATGAAGTTAGATATCCTACTCATGATTTGGAGTTGGCAGCTGTGATCTTCGCATTGAAGATTTGGATACATTATCTCCTAAGGGAGAGGTTTGAGCTTTATACCGATCATAAGTCTTTACGGTATTTATTCTCCCAAAAGGAGTTGAATATGAGGCAGCAGAGATAGTTGGAGTTTTTGGCTACATATGATTTTGGTATATAGTATACACCAGAAAAGGTAATAAGGTGGCTGATACTCTTAGCAGAAAATATCAGAATGTGGTGTTAGCTATGTTGGCAGAGTGGAAAGATTTAGAAGCTTTAGTCAGTTGTGATGTGCAGTTAAGATCGACTGCTGGTTCTAGTCAGAGTTCCGCTAGGTTGTCTTGTTTAGAAGGTCGACTAGTGTTGATTGAGAAAATTGCTTCTAAGCAAAAGGAGGATCCAGTGTTGACCGAGGAAATCAGAAAGCTTGAGTTTGGAATTGAGATCGATGATCTAAAGGATTTTAGCCTTGACCAGAGGGGATGGTTGAGAATGAAGGGACGATTGTGTGTTCCGAATATTGAGGACTTGAGGAAAGAAGTTCTTGGAGAATGTCATCGGTCCAAGTTTACGATTCATCCTGGAGGGACCAAGATGTATCAGGATATGAAGAGGAGCTTTTATTGGGAAGGCATGAAGAGGGATGTTGGCTTGTGGGTTAGTTAGTGTGCAAACTGTCAACAAGTGAAAGCTAAACATCAGAAACCGAGTGAGTTGCTTCAGCCTTTAGAGATTCAGGTTTGGAAATGGGATTCGATATCCATGGATTTTATAGATGGGTTGCCAAAGACAAATAGAGGAAATGAAAGTATATAGGTTATAGTGGACAGATTGAGCAAGAGTGCTCATTTCATTCTAGTTAAGTCAATTAGAACGACACTTGTTTTAGCTAACTTGTTCATGAAAAACATAGTTAGACTGCATGGAGTTCCTAGTAGTATAGTCAGTGACAGAGATGCTTTGTTCACTAGTGAATTCTGGAAGAGTCTACAGGAAGTGATGGGTACCGAGCTTAATATGAGTACTGCGTATCACCCTCAGACAGATGGACAGACAGAAAGAGTCAACAAAGTACTCGAGGATCTACCGAGAGCTTGTATATTGGACTCTGGTGGATCTTGGGAGGATCACCTACATTCGGTTGAGTTTTTCTATAATAACAGTTATCAGACAAGTATAGGAATGCCGTTGTTTGAAGCTTTGTATGTAAGACCATGCAAATCGCCAGCATGTTGGTTGGGGACTGGAGACAGACTAGTCTTAGGTCCAGATTTGGTCAGAGAGGCATCAGAGAAGATTGAGTTAATCCGAGGAAGGATGAAGGAAGCTCAGTCATGACAGAAGAGTTACGTAGATAAGAGGCGTAAGGACTTAGAATTATTAGTTAGTGATAAGGTTTTCATTAAGGTATCACCAATGGAGGGTGTGATATGGTTTGGAAAGTCAGGGAAGTTGGCCCCAAGATATGTAGGTCCATTCCACATTATAGAAAGGATTGGAAAGCTCGCATACAAAATAGAGTTGCCGAGCAGTATGGCAGATATCCATAATGTATTTCATGTGTCTCATTTTCGCAAGTATGTGCATGATCCAGAGACTACTATTCCTCCGACAGGGTTGGAAGACTTAGTAGTAGAGCCTAATTTGACTTTTGTTAGACAACTAGTTCAGGTTGTAACTAAAGATGAGAAAAGATTAAGGAATAAGACAGTCAGGTCGGTGAAAGTACAGCGAAGCGACAACGAGAAGGACTTTACTTGGGAGGCAGAGGACATGATTAGAGATACTTACCCTGATCTGCTTTGAGGGTATGTCTATATTAGATTTATATAGATAGTTGCTAGTCAGTTAGACTAGTATGGTTGTTAGGAGTTGTTACAGACGATTGCTATGTTTAGTATTTAGTCCTTGCTGAATTTCGAGGACAAAATTCTTTAAGAGGGGAGCCTGTAACATCTCTAATTTTGATAACATTATTCAGGAAATTAATTAGATAAATTAAATAGAATAATGAAGATAAGGGGATTGAGATTTGAATAAACCATATATAGGGCCACACTTAATAATAAAGTAAATGGGCTTTAATTGGGTTATTAGACTAATTAAATCACACATGGGCATATTAGTAAATTAGCCTCCTTATCATACACGGCTATACACTTTTTACCCTTGCCCATTCACGTTTCATTTCTCACTATCACAAACGCAAATCAAAAAATAAAATATAGCCGGCCATTAACAAAGAGGAAAATTCAATCTAAAGCTAAGGATCAAAGCTAGGAAGGATTAATCAACAACAAATCTCATATTCCTTATCATACCTAAGGTGAATAATAATCTCATACCATCTCTATTTTATTCTATGATTATACGGTTTTAGATTTATGATTAAATTCGTTTTTATGATAATATGGATGATCATATGCTTGATTTATATTATGTTGATTTATTTTAATTCATACACATATGAATTTGCACGGTTTTGATGTAAAACCAAGAATCTATGATTTTAGATTGCCATGGAAAAATTTTATGTTTTGAAAAACATGATTTTGGAGATGGGTTTTTATTTTTAGATTTTTCCGAGCTGTATAAAATTTATTATGAATTTCCAAAGGAAAATATGATATAACTGGGTTTAAAATTTATTTTAAGTATTTCAGAAAGAAATTAGGTCTGAAATTTTAATATGTTTGATTACATGATAAAATTGATTTTCTATGATTTTTGGGGATTTTTCCCAGTTGATTTATTAGGGAAAATAAATTATTGTCAAGAGGGACTTTTCTGCAAATGTTGGTTTTGTTATATGGAAGGGCTTAAACGTTATATTTCTTTGATTTGGATCTAAATTAATGCGGCAGTTTCTAATTGTAAAGTATTTGAAAAGTTTTAAAGTAACCAATCAAGGAATTACAACAGGCAGGTTAGTTATAAAGTAATTGTCATAATTAGCTATAAATCAACGTTTCAGAAAAAGGTTGTTCCGCCTAATTAGGAGGCACCTTTCGACTCCCTTACCTCCACATCAATCCAGTTGAAACCATTAGTGTCGAAACCAATGCACAAGGTATCGATGGAAGTGGTACGAAGAGAATTGGTAAGTATGGAAGGTAGGGTGTCGAAAGCAATGCTTTCATCAGGGTCGAAACCAAGGTTCACTTTTAAAAGATAAGCGCCTGCCTAGTTTTTGAACGGCTTTCGACTGAGTTGATACCCTATAGAGTCGAAACCTTAGTTTGTTTTCAAAAGTAAATTCCTGCCTTGTTTTACTTAAAGCTTTCGACATAGTCAAAAGTTATGCTTTCGAAAGGGACTTTATAAATAACTCTCAAAGGGGTACCTTTCTCTTTAAATAAGAGCTTTCAAAAGAATTGGTTTCGACCAAGTCGAAACCCAGCCGCTAATTTCTCCTTTCGACTGCATTGAAGCCATTTATGTTGTCGAAGGGTTACCTCTATTTCAACTTGAGCTAAGTTTTTTCCAAAATGCTTTCGAAGGGATTGGGGATTTCGAAGGCAATGGAGTCGAAAGGGGGTTTCGACTCTATCCTTTGATGTTTCAATTTAAAAAGGTGGTTGCTTTAGACTAGATGGTTCCGACACCATCAATTTTTTTCCCAAAACAATTTTATAATTGGTTTCGAAAGAGGTACTTTCGTATATAATCATTTTGACCCAAAGAATGTTTTTAAAGAGTAAACCCAATGCTTTCGAAAGGGTACTTTATTTGCTTCGAAGGTATGTTTTAAAGAATATTTTGATACTATAGAAAGGTACCATTGGTTTTGAAAGTGAATATTTAACAAGGACGTTGAAAGGTATGTTTATTATGTTTTGAAAAGAGGCTTATGCTTTTGAAGGAGGTCATCCAGAGGTTTCGAAGGTGATGTTTTAAAGTTTCAAAACAAATAACCCACTCTCACTTTTAAAAAGGAAGTACCATGGCATAACTAAAGATTTTAGAAGTATTACTTATTCATAAAATTATTCACATTTTAATTAACCTATAATAGTACTTTGGGAAATGGCAGAATAACTAGTTAGGTTGATCCAGCAGTGAATATAACCTAAGAATTGTTAAAATCTTAATTAAAGATATTGGCAAAGGCCAATAAGTTCGCAGTAAACCCATGAAAATCGTGTATAACAAAAGATATTGGCAGGGGCCGATAGGTTCATAGTCAGCCCATGAAAACTATGATTTGATACTGGCAATGGCTGGTAGGTATGTAGTTAGCCCATGAAAACTATATCCGGATTAAGATATTGACAGTTAGTCAATAGGTTCCTAGTTAGCCCATGAAAATTAGGATAAGAGATAAGATATTGGAGTTACCAGTAGGTTCTTAGTGATCCCATGAAAACTATGATATTGGATGGATAGTCCATAAACATTTAACAGATTAATAGTAATCCTAGAAACTATGATTGAGACAGATAGTCGGAATGAATGGGGATGGGTAATCCAGATTTGATTTACTTGTTTTACATATCATCATAATGTTTTTGAAATACCATGTTTTAACCATTATGGATGCAGGAGCACAATATATGGTTTTATATATGTTTTAGGATACTAGTGAGGGGAAAACCCGTTTCCTAAGCGGCATGGTCTCACTAGATATCTAAATGGTTTGAGATGGTAAATTATTATTCATACCAGGCTTTATGTCTGACTCTAAGTTTTTGTTTTCTCCTTAAACTCTCGGGTACTCAATTGATTTTGAGTGGGTTGAGAGTTAAGGTTTCCAGGTGTTCTTCTAGACGAATAAAGCTTCCGAGGACGTGCACGAGGCAAGCTTGTTATTAGAGTTCTTTTATTTCCACTGTGTGTTTTGTTTGTAAAGGCAAATTTGTTTTCTTTCCTATTTATATACTCTGATCAACCAAGGGGGCATCTTCATACGTCGCTCTTGGCGCATTTTGTAATAATTATATATTATCTGAACGTGATCTGCGAACTGGAATCATGTAATCAATTTGGAATATTTTGAAATGGAATGTGGAATTTGTTTGCTGTTTAATTTTTTTTTCCATATTCTTGTGTTCCGTGTATCAATGTATCTAATATCGTCGTATTTGGTCGCCGAGGATTAATAACTATGGATGACTGCAGCATTAGTAACCGTTAGTTTTGGGCCTCCAAGTAGGGGGTGTTGAATATGCGTGTATATGATTTTTGTTTGATGATAATAAACATATATACATTTATTTAAATGTATTTGATAATGTACTATTTCATTTTTCACAGATTAAATGACAATATGCTGAATAAAATTAAATAACACGGAATTTGAATTCAAACAGAAATTTTATTCAAACAAATTTTTATTACAATTTTTGAATAGTACACATTCAGGCTCTCACTATATCTATACAATTTCTGAATACATCACAATTCATTTTTACATTAATAACCTCACTACATATCACTCACACTCGTATTTTGTCTTCAACTGCATTCCAGTTTGATTCCAGCATCCGAGTAATCTGCAAAAATATTTTCAAACGCAGTAAAATTGAAAGAGAAATATTTTTGAAATTTGAAATAAAAGATGATTTTGAAAATATTATTTGCCTCAGTTATTTGGGTTGTTCGTCATCATTTGATTTGAATTCATCACTCACAAACAGCTTGTGACATGCACAGTGTATCACTGTACATGCCACAAGGCCGTGCACACCGATATATGTATATACACTTGATATAGTAACAGGGACAGGTGAGCACAGGTCAAACCCAAATGCAAAGACGGGTTCAACTCAGGTGCAATATAAATAAAGTCTCGACAATCAGCACAAGGTCAAACCCGAGATTAAAACTGGATTCAACTCAAGTGAGACTCAATATGTACCAGACTCGACCACAGCATATCAAGCATAGAAGTTCGATGCAGACAATGTCTACAACACAAATGCAAATATCAAAGTCGAGACAAGAAGGCGACATAAACCAGACCCAATGCTACAACTACAAAGACCAGAGAAATGCAAATGAAGACCAGTAGTATGCAGTAACCTAACCAAAGCAGGCAGTGCAACAGAGCTAATCCAGAACAGAATGCATATGAAACCAACATGGCCAAGAGCAATGTCAAATGCACGATAGGCCGAGAACCAGACTAGTACATCCAATTCAGAAATGAATTCGACCAAGAATGTAAACAAGTCTCAACCACTGCAACAATACAAACTGACTCGAAGAAATGTCACCAAGCAAACAAAATGTCCAGACAACAACAGAGCTCAATGCAATACAAGTGCCACAATGAAACAATATGAGTGCAGTAACATCCACAACATCAGGTCGAGCCAAAAATGGCAAAGGTGAAGTCGTGGACACAAGAAATGAACAAGAAGTAAAGTCGAAGTCTACCAGAGAAAATCACAGACACTAAAAAGCCAATGAAGTTTCAAGTTAAAGTCGAAGCCGCAGCAGTTTTTCAAAATATTCGAACAAAATAAAATATACGAAGTGTCAAAATTGAAGAAGTCAGAGACGTCATGAACAACATATCAGGGTCAAGCCGTGGTCATCACGAAATGAAGCCGTGATCATCAAGTAAACGAATATACGTTTATGAACAAGTCAATACAATCTCAAGCATCCAAGTAAAATCAAGCGGCCAGAGAAATCGTGTGACAAATTCAAACGTATATTATACGAACGAATATACAGGGATTCAAACCCTATAAAAGCCCAATCATCACTGGCATTTAAGGGATCGAATTCAAGCAATAAAACAGAGAACAAAAGGAACAAATTACTTACCAAATATCGAGTTGAATTCGACCAGCCACGAAGAGCAGTCAGAGTAAGCAAAAGGAAACCATCGATTGACAGAAAAGGAACGGCAAATCAATTATTCAATCGAGCATTCAAAGACGCTTCTTCGAATACACGAAAGCCCTAATTTTGAAGCAAGAAATAAAAGAGCCGAAGCCCTATTTTTCCAGATCGAAGGAAGAGCAATCGCAGCCACCATTTATTTTCATAGCAAAAGAAGGGATCGGGCTGAAGCTAGAGCAAAAGATTTGGGCCGAATTATAAAGTGATAAGGAGGCCGACTTGTTTTATAAAAGGGGTTAAATAATATAAAGGGCTTTTATTTTAAATTGCTTTTTAAATTGTTTTTAAATTTGTATTTCAATTTAAACTGCTATCTTTTCTAGTCGTGTGACTAGGGGACAATCTACGTGGCGTAGATTGAGAATTCGCAACTCAGTGGCTGAGTTGTGGCAGGGTTTTGAGCGTAGAGTTAGGATTAGTCGGTAGCGGGTGTCGCAAGTTTACGTGTGTAAGCGTCTGACTATCTAATTTCTAGTAGAAACCTTGGGGGCAGCACGTAGGCAGGGTTTTGCCGAAGTTGAGTAAATTCTGTGTTGTTCTGTTATCTATATTCTGCAATATCTGTGCTGTGTTATTCTGCTGTGTTGAAATCTGTGTTGATAATTTATAAGCTTTCGCAATAAATTTTATTAATTGATAGTATCACCCTATTCACCCCCCTTCTAGGGTGAAATCGATCCTACAAGTGGTATCAGAGCTAGGAAATAGAGTCAAATTTTTGATTTAAAAATTCGATTTTTTTTCAAAAATCAATTTTTGTTTTAAAAATTTGAATTTTTAAAATGGCTTCTTTTAATAATGCTTTTGCTAAGGGTCAGTCGATAGTCAGACCACCAATGTTCAATGGTGAATATGCTTATTGGAAAAATAGGATGAAAATTTTTCTAGAAACCATTGACGCGTGGAATATTGTTGAGACAGGTTATAGAACTCCAACTATAACTGTAGATAATCAGGAAATTAAAAAACCGAAGGAACAATGGACATAGCTAGAGAATAAATTACAAAATATTAATGCTAAGGCTATGAATTCTATTATTTGTTCATTGGATCAATTTGAATTTAATCGTGTCTCACATTGTCTGACTGCGCAGGAAATATGGCATACACTCGAAGTGACTCACGAAGGAACATCTCAAGTCAAAGAATCTCGCCTTGCTATGCTAAGCAGCGAATATGAGAACTTTACAATGGCGAAGGAAGAAAATGTCAAAGAGATGTACGGACGACTTTCCAATATCGTATACAAATCGAAAGCTCTCGGAAAATCATACACCGAACTGGAAATAGTCCGAAAAATCCTCAGAGTCCTTCCGCGAAGCTTTGAAGCCAAAGTAACTGCAATTCAAGAATCAGAAGATTTGAAACAGTTGAAAGTTGAAGAACTCATCGGGAATCTCACTACATATGAGCTAGAGATGAAATTCAAAGAAGAGCGTGAAGGAGGAGATACTCGGAAGAAATCGATAGCGCTCAAAGGAACAACTGAAAGTGATGATGATGACGATGATGATGGTATAAAAGAACTAGAGCTGTTAATAAAAAAAATTCAAAAAGTGGAATCAGAAATACGGAAATCCAGCTCTAAACCAAAAGTTAAAAAGCAGAATAGCAAAAATATTTGACAGCCTAGACAAACAGAAGATTATCTGTTACGAGTGCAACAAACCCGGTCATATCAGTCCCAATTGTCCACAAAATAAATCCAGCCATGGAAAGAAACAGAAAAAGAAAAGTTTTGCAGCTACTTGGGATGAAACAGACGATGAAGATCAAAGCACTGGCAGTGGAAGTGAAAAAGCAGAATTGTGTCTACAAGGTGATATAACTGACAGTGACGACGACGAGCCAAGTGAGGTATCAAAATTTACCCATTCTGAGTTGCTTATTCATTTCCATGATGTAAACGGCCGTTTTGAACGACTTAGGGAAAGATACGCTAAACTTGAATCACAAAGAGATAGTTTAATAGAATCAAATGAACAACTTGAGCAGTTAGTTAAAAATTATCAAAGTAGAATCCCCAAGTGTGATAAGTGTCCAACATTTGAAGATGAGATTAAAAAATCAGAAATTAATGTAAAATCACTTGAAAATGAAATTCTGATTTTAAAAGAAAGTGAAAATACGAGAAGAGAAAATTCTATCAAAAGGTGCACACAATTGTTAAATGAAAACGAATCACTCAAATCACAAGTCCAACAATTGTCTACTACTTTAGATAAGTTTTCCAAAAGTAAAAAATCATTGAATATGCTATTAGGGAAACAATCGGTCAATATTGATAGACAAGGACTTGGGTATACTCAAAAAGAATGATATAAAAGTGAAATTAAGCAAGACAATTCAATGTGCACTATTTGTAGAAAATTTGGACACAATCAGAATAATTGTTGGTATAGGCCCAAACACAAGAAAACAATTCCAATTTGGGTTCCAAAAGGCACAAAAATAGAATCTCTCAAAATTAAACAAATCTGGGTGCCAAAAGGAACATATACAAATAGTTATGGGTCTCCACAAAATTATTTTTCAAATTATTCTGCCACTAACAACCATGGACCTATAAAAACAAATAGGTCACAAAAATATTCTACCGTGTAGGTGTGGTGGCAGGCTAAGGAACAACATCGGTGTTATCTGGATTCTGGCTGTTCCAGAAACACAACAGGCGACAATTCAAAGTTCCTTAGCCTAGTATAAAGGTGACAGATTCACAAGGACAACAACGAAAGATTATCGTACAGGTAAAACAGGTAATTGTATTTATTATCAAACGATAAATTAAATGTGATAATCTGCACCATAATCTGAATTAAATCAGCCAGTTATATGAAATAATTGATGATGTTAATTCCGACTTATTCAAAATGTTGACCAATTATCATTGAATAGAAATTGCTTGGATTAATTAATTGATTGATTACTGATTACTCATGCTACAAGTGGATATATTAGCTTATCTGTTCTGACACTATGATTATTGCTTGTATATTTCAACGGCTTCAATTCAAAAAGGATGTTACAAATGATTTTATGAAATTTGTTGAATTTTCACAGTCTGGTCTATAACATTGAAAATGATGAGTGAAAGAAAAATTTAGATGCAGATTACACTGGCAATCTAGTTGATGAAAAATTACTAGTGGAACGTGATTTAACATTCAGTAATTGCATCATTTTTCAAAGAAAATATCTGCATATTTTTCATTTCAAATAATTTTCAATTAACAGATATTTTTCTTAGATACACCCTTCAAGAAAATCATTTTTGACCTTATTTCAGATTAGTTATTTCAGAGAAATTGATTTTATAATTATTTTTGAAATTGATTTTGAATCAATACTTTAACTAATCTGATCCCCTACTAATTATCGAAAAGATAAATAGTGATTGAAAAAGTGATGAGTGTTGATATTAATCATATATTATAACTCGAGACGGTATATTTAATAAAATTCTTTAGAAATTTTAAACAAGGGTTATAAAAATTTTGTTTGGCAAAAATTTCACGACCATTTCTATTTCTATCATTTTTCTATCAACCATCACTCATCAAAATCCAATATAGTAAGTCAATATGTGGTATTTTAAACGGGAATCATTCATTTTTCATTTTATTATTTTAACAAATAAAAACATCCAAAGAATTCACTCTCATTTAAAAGTCCTCACGGTTATGCATGAGTGAATTACTTTGAATTTGTTATGTGCTTCCATGCTCATTTAAAAGTCCTCACGGTTATGCATGTATGGAACGCATATCAAAAATTGATTGATTAAATAGACAAGTTGATTCTAATCCCATTTAAAAGTCCTCACGGTTATGCGTGGTTAGAAGATACTTGAATTCATTTAAAAAAAAAAATTGGAATACTACTAATCTCATTTAAAAGTCCTAACGGTTATGCATGGTTAGTAGATATTCAAATTCCTGTAATAAATATACCACAAATAGACCCAACTATATGGTTTTATATGATGACATTATCCCTGTCATTCTAAAGTGGAATATGCGTCAAACAAAGTATTTATGATTTTTGTTTGATTTTTTATTGAAATTTAATATTTATACTCGATTGAGAATTAATATTATTTTAATGTCAATCACTTTATCTCTATTTTTTTCAGCACTATTATTCTTTTGCTGATAACAAAAGGGGGAGAGAAAAGTTAAGATTTTGAAAATAAAGGTCAAATATTTTCTAATTTGAATTTTTTTATATGCATACATGAAGGGGGAGTATTGTGTAGAGAGGGAGCATATAAATAGGGGGAGCAAACTGAATAATCAAATACATTTGAAATAGTCAAAATCTTAAATATATGTTTGTTATCATCAAAAGGGGGAGATTGTTTAATATGCATGTATATGATTTTTGTTTAATGATAATAAACATATATACATTTATTTAAATGTATTTGATAATGTACTATTTCATTTTTCACAAATTAAATGACAATATGCTGAATAAAATTAAATAACACAGAATTTGAATTCAAGCAGAAATTTTATTCAAACAAATTTTTATTACAATTTTTGAATAGTACACATTCAGGCTCTCATTATATCTATATAATTTCTGAATACATCACAATTCATTTTTACATTAATAACCTCACTACATATCACTCACACTCGTATTTTGTCTTCAACTGCATTCCAGTTTGATTCCAGCATCCGAGTAATCTGCAAAAATATTTTCAAACGCAGTAAAATTAAAAGAGAAATATTTTTGAAATTTGAAATAAAAGATGATTTTGAAAATATTATTTGCCTCAGTTATTTGGGTTGTTCGTCATCATTTGATTTGAATTCATCACTCACAAACAGCTTGTGACATGCACAGTGTATCACTGTACATGCCACAAGGCCGTGCACACCGATATATGTATATACACTTGATATAGTAACAGGGACAGGTGAGCACAGGTCAAACCCAAATGCAAAGACGGGTTCAACTCAGGTGCAATATAAATAAAGTCTCGACAATCAGCACAAGGTCAAACCCGAGATTAAAACTGGATTCAACTCAAGTGAGACTCAATATGTACCAGACTCGACCACAGCATATCAAGCATAGAAGTTCGATGCAGACAATGTCTACAACACAAATGCAAATATCAAAGTCGAGACAAGAAGGCGACATAAACCAGACCCAATGCTACAACTACAAAGACCAGAGAAATGCAAATGAAGACCAGTAGTATGCAGTAACCTAACCAAAGCAGGCAGTGCAACAGAGCTAATCCAGAACAGAATGCATATGAAACCAACATGGCCAAGAGCAATGTCAAATGCACGATAGGCCGAGAACCAGACTAGTACATCCAATTCAGAAATGAATTCGACCAAGAATGTAAACAAGTCTCAACCACTGCAACAATACAAACTGACTCGAAGAAATGTCACCAAGCAAACAAAATGTCCAGACAACAACAGAGCTCAATGCAATACAAGTGCCACAATGAAACAATATGAGTGCAGTAACATCCACAACATCAGGTCGAGCCAAAAATGGCAAAGGTGAAGTCGTGGACACAAGAAATGAACAAGAAGTAAAGTCGAAGTCTACCAGAGAAAATCACAGACACTAAAAGGCCAATGAAGTTTCAAGTTAAAGTCGAAGCCGCAGCAGTTTTTCAAAATATTCGAACAAAATAAAATATACGAAGTGTCAAAATTGAAGAAGTCAGAGACGTCATGAACAACATATCAGGGTCAAGCTGTGGTCATCACGAAATGAAGCCGTGATCATCAAGTAAACGAATATACGTTTATGAACAAGTCAATACAATCTCAAGCATCCAAGTAAAATCAAGCGGCCAGAGAAATCGTGTGACAAATTCAAACGTATATTATACGAACGAATATACAGGGATTCAAACTCTATAAAAGCCCAATCATCACTGGCATTTAAGGGATCGAATTCAAGCAATAAAACAGAGAACAAAAGGAACAAATTACTTACCAAATATCGAGTTGAATTCGACCAGCCACGAAGAGCAGTCAGAGTAAGCAAAAGGAAACCATCGATTGACAGAAAAGGAACGGCAAATCAATTATTCAATCGAGCATTCAAAGACGCTTCTTCGAATACACGAAAGCCCTAATTTTGAAGCAAGAAATAAAAGAGCCGAAGCCCTATTTTTCCAGATCGAAGGAAGAGCAATCGCAGCCACCATTTATTTTCATAGCAAAAGAAGGGATCGGGCTGAAGCTAGAGCAAAAGATTTGGGCCGAATTATAAAGTGATAAGGAGGCCGGC
This sequence comes from Allium fistulosum, assembly GCA_030737815.1. Classification (NCBI taxonomy): domain Eukaryota; kingdom Viridiplantae; phylum Streptophyta; class Magnoliopsida; order Asparagales; family Amaryllidaceae; genus Allium; species Allium fistulosum. The sequence continues at coordinate 1,296,577,449 of CM060902.1, forward strand.
TTGTTTTATAAAAGGGGTTAAATAATATAAAGGGCTTTTATTTTAAATTGCTTTTTAAATTGTTTTTAAATTTGTATTTTAATTTAAACTGCTATCTTTTCTAGTCGTGTGACTAGGGGACAATCTACGTGGCGTAGATTGAGAATTCGCAACTCAGTGGCTGAGTTGTGGCAGGGTTTTGAGCGTAGAGTTAGGATTAGTCGGTAGCGGGTGTCGCAAGTTTACATGTGTAAGCGTCTGACTATCTAATTTCTAGTAGAAACCTTGGGGGCAGCACGTAGGCAGGGTTTTGCCGAAGCTGAGTAAATTCTGTGTTGTTCTGTTATCTATATTCTGCAATATCTGTGCTGTGTTATTCTGCTGTGTTGAAATCTGTGTTGATAATTTATAAGCTTTCGCAATAAATTTTATTAATTGATAGTATCACCCTATTCACCCCCCTCTAGGGTGAAATCGATCCTACAAGTGGTATCAGAGCTAGGAAATATCCATATTCTTGTATAGTTATTAGAGCTAAAAACTCATTAAAGATAATACAAGGTCTTGAGCAAGTAAACTCATAAATGACCAAGTTATATACTTATTTAGTGGTTGTATAGTTAAGCGCTTGCATGGGTCAACATGCGAAAATTTATTGATAATTATATTTTATATTTCTATTTGTCAATTTTAATTTAGTTCATTTGTATATTTGTAATTGATAAACATTTATCAATTATATTAATTGCATAATTTTATCAATGTATATTATTACACTACAACAAAATACTCTATTACAACGTCCTTTTTACAACGGGCAATTGCTGCCCGTTGTAATAGTTGGCTACTACAATGGTCAGTTCAGGCCCGTTGTAATAGATTTCTTATATAACGTCTTTTTTACAACGGACAAAGATTGCCCGTTGTAATAGATTGCTATTACAACGGTCATTTTATGTCCGTTGTAATAGATGTTAATTTTACAACGTCCATACAATGCCCATTGTAATAGAGGTGTCAATTTTACAACGGGCTAAAACTGCCCGTTGTAATAGGTGCCAATTTTACAACGTGCTTAAAATGCCCGTTGTAATAGGTAACCCTAATTTTTAGACCACAGCACCCCAAAGAAAAATTACAGAGGCCGGCCCTCTTTTCTTCTTTTCCGTGAAGCAATACTCTCGTTCCTCTTTTCCTCTTTTCTTTGCTCGAAAAATTAGGGATTTCGAATTTGTTGAAGCCACGAATTATATACGGTTATTTGCTTTGTCACTTTGATTCGAAGCCAGCTGCTTCTCGATCGAGTTCGACTTGTATTGGTATGTCTCTCCTCCTGCTTACTGTTCTCCTCTATTCGACAAACCTAGGTTAGTAAAATTGTGACGAACTCTGTAGGAATTTATCTTTTCCTTCTCACAACTATCTACGCAGAAACCCTAATTTCACTACTGTAATTCGATCTGTTCATAGCCGCATTATAAAAGTTTGACCTTTTGTTTAGGATTTTATGTTCATCAGTGAAAAAAGCTGGGTATCTTTTTACAGTTTATGTTCATCAGTGATAGAATATCGATTTTATAGCAGTGTCTAGCTTGCTATTGTTTTATCTTTCTTCAGGCGAGTGACAAAATTGATCCTTTTACAGGTAGAGGTGAATTAGTAATAAAATAAATTAGATCTTTATGCAGTTTCATGGTTGCAAGGATAAAGGCACAAGCAGAAGAAAACTGGCAACGGTGGAAGATGCAAAGCAAAGAATAACTCGTACATACCCAGATTTATATCTATATAATAATATAGTTTTAGTTCAATTTAAATTACTTTAGAAGTAAATATATATGTACGTATATATTCAAAATCCAAACTATTATAGTTTACAAGTGTATGAGATCATACTGACCAAAAATATTGAACCAACACATATCGTATGATTTGAACTTTTATTCTTTTCATTGATTTATAGGATGAACAAAGTCTGAAGTGGTAGTAGCTTATACAACTAGATTATTAAACTAATAGGGACTACTTGATAACTCATAGCAATTCACATTGCTATATGGGTCACGATCAGGTCCATGTATATATAATATTACTAAAATCACTTTGTATATTTATAAACTTATATTTATATAAATATATATAACAAAATTTATGTGTATATGATTTAGTTAGAGTTTTAAACTTTAAATTTGTATACAAGTATACGCATAAGCACCCAAACATAGAAACATAATGGAAATCAGAGAAATACAAGTTTACTTCAAAATGCTTGAATACAAATTCAGTTAATTCAAAAATAGGTAATTAAGGTATTGGGAACTTCTGTATATAATTGAATCTGAGGTATGACTAGAATCAGTTCAATAAATCAGTACTCATAACAAAGCAAAATAGCATGCATTAAAATGTTCAGACTTTATGCCAAGCAAAGTTAAATAAGGGAAGGAAGGGCAGTACACTAAAGAGATATACAGGATGTTAAACCTCAGTTCACCATATCAGGGTGGTGGTGGAATGGAGGAGGATGGTCTAGCTCCTTCTGGTGGCAGTGGTGCTGGTCCTAAGATTGAGGAGGTTGATTAAGTTGTGTGTTTAGTTGGTTGGTGCTCTGTTTTCATGTGTTTTTGAGTTTTTCCAGTTTGTTTCCTTTAGTTTTTTTGCTTGGATCTTGTTGTGGGTTGTTAAGGACATTGCGGGTTTGGATGCTTTGGAAAATAATATTAGTAGTTGTTTTATGCAATCCTTTAGATTATATCATTAAAACTTTTAATTTAAATTTGTAGCAAACCATATTGGGTTTTGTTTTAGTTTTTTTTAAGTCTTTTGTTCATACTGTAGCAAAAATATTTTTCTTTTTTCATGGAATATTATTAGAACAAAGCAAATAACACAAGTCAATATGCTTGTTCTTTACAAAGTAGTGCTCAAACTTGTAATTCGGCAATCCATGTGTGCCTTCGACATTTGAACTAATAGATGCTCTCTTACTCGTTTTATGTTGGTAAGTTGTTTTATTTTATTTCACCTAAATCCCCTCTTAATAGAGGAAACGACACTTGCGTTTTCCATTTTAATCGTTCGACCTTGTACTGAAAAATCAACTGCAGTTTCGCTGCTACAAAGTGTAAAAGAACATCTCAGTGCTGATTAAAGCCTCGTTAGGATCGATTTAAATAAATCAATGTAACAACCCGGTTTTTCGCGTCCGTTTATAATTGACGATTAAATCATTGTTAATTGCTAATGTAGATTTTAATCGAGTCGGAACCCTTTTTGTAAAAGTTTGTTATCGTCACTAGACGATTGAAATTGATAACAAATTTCTATCAGCAATTTTGATCGAATTGAAATTCTTTTTAAGTTGTAAAAAGATTCTTTAATAAATGTTTGGGTAAATGTTGAAGGGCTTTAACTTATAATCTCGGCCCACAATTATTTGGAATGCTGTGATAATATCAGATAAATCCATACCAGACCATACCTTAACCCATGCCTAAGGCCACGATTTTTCTCTGTAAAACCACGTTCGCCTTTTTCATTTTGACCCATTCCTCTTTAAACCAATCGAAGAAAATAAATGGTGAAAAAATTTTAGGGCTTCGGCATTCGACCAATTTCTTCGTCCAAGTTAGGGATTCGGCTTCGTCGTCTTCAAACTAGAGCTCGTTCAAATCGAGGATGCCGGCTAAGATCGATCGATTCGTTTCTTCGTTCTTCGCTCGCGACCGCTTCATAAAAAGGTGAGTGGTTCCCTCCCCCACTCACATCTAATTCACGCGTAGTATGATGCTTCGATAGTTTAAATTTTGTTGGAATGCCGATGATGATAAGTGGTATTTATAGGGTTCGAAACCCTCGATTTTTGTTCGTTTGATTTAGTCACAAATTGTGCTTTGGCCGTCTGATAATTATTGGATGATTGCGATTTTGGCTTGACTAATTCTTATGTGAATATTTGTATATTTTGATTGCCTGCTTCTCACGGCTTTGAATTGTTCAACTATGAGTTCGTAACTGCGACTTGAAATTTTCTGGAATTTGACTACTTCCGTGAGTTTCTCTGAATGACATCGAATACTCGGTTGCTTGATAATACTGCAGTTTCAAATCTTGACTTGTTCAATTATTGACTTTGGCCTGGAACCATATTTGATTTTGTGAAATTCTGGCATGCCTTTATTCTTTGACTTCATTTTGACTTTGGCATTCACTAACTTGATATTGGGTATGTTGATCTTGTTCGACTGTGATGTGCATTACAGTTTTGCTTTGATCGATCACTGTCTTGGTTTTTACTTTGTAATAGTTGAACAGTTTCTTTGTGAGCCTCTGGTCTTTGTTGCTGTTGCACTGCATTGTTGTACTGCATATTCCAGTGTTGCTTTATTGAGTTGCATATAGCTCGGTGGCATTTGAGTCATATTGGTTGTGAAGTCTGTTGATTTTTCTGCATTCACTTCTTGTTGTGTACTTGTAGTTGTATTTCATTGTTTCGAGTTTCATTGTTGTCTTCATTTTCTTGTGCATGTCTTTGCACTTGCACACTGTAGTTTGTTTAGTCTGGTGCTGTGCACATTGTAAAATGTCTGCATTTTGTGTTGGTTTCGATCATGTGCACTTTTATAAATTTGAGTTTTGTTGGGTTGAGCTGATCATTTGATCTTCATGTGTAGCTTGTCTCGACTCAAGTCTGGTCTGCATTTATGAAGCACTCACTGACCTGAGTTGTTGCATTGGTTATCCACCTGACTTGGGTTTTGTTTATTAGTCCAGTTTCTTTTGGGCTTTGTTGTTCACTAACTCACCTGCAGTCGAGTTGAGATGTACTACGGCCTTTGGTCGTGAGTAAGATAGTTGCACTATCCAGTTTACAGTGCATATATATTCTATCTTTGTTTGTATCACTCCTTTGGTTTGTGATTTCATTGTGGCCTTGACTCTGCATATACTCATTAATGTAGTCACTGCACTCTTGTATATCATGTAGTTTATTTGGGTGGGCCATGTTGCATCTGCAGTGGGGTCTCATCGAGTTTGGGCATTCATTACAGTTGTCTTGACCATTTGAGACAGTTTGCATACCATTTACACTGAGTAACCTTATCCACTGCTGCATTTGTTTTTCTTACACTTGAGTTGAACCCGATTTTTGGGTTTGACCTTTGCAGTTTCTACGCACTGTAGTGGCGAGGCAGTGCACGCGTGCGTGCACTGCAGCCACCCGAAATCGACAGTTTTGAATTGATATTTCTTTTGTGTCGTGATGCATTGATCTTTTATGCTGTATTGGCGAGGCCGTACACGCGTGCGTGTACGGCAGCCAATCGAGTTTTGATGATTTTAAAGTGACAATTTCAATTGTTTTTAAATTGATTTAGTCGATTTGATAAATTGTTTATTTATCTCTGTTGATGATTTAAATCTGCTGATTTTTGTTAAACACTGTTAAATGTTATATTGACCGTTATCCGGTTTCTTTGTTTAAAGAATCGGATAGACGGGAATTATTGTGACTGTCGTCTATTTAAATTATTACTGCCTATATGCACTACTAAACTGGTTTGAATTAGACTGACCTGGGTATTATTTTCTTTTGAATGTAATACTCGGGTCAGACCCGAGTTATTTCAAGTTGTAGATTTTCTTCTTTGAGTTGCTGTTCAGGATATGAAGACTTTTCACATCTTCTGAAGTTGTCAGTGTCATTTTGTAGTAGTCGTGTCATTGTATAGAACGATATGTATTCATGTATATTAGTCGATAATGTACGTGTATATATAACTTCTAGAGTCGACAGTTGTAGTTGTATCATATGTATTGTGTCAACTATGTATTAACTGACATCAGTTATATATATATGAGACTTTTGTTTTTATCTGTTCCGCAATTATATTATCTGTGTTATTGTTATATCTAATGTCCTAAACTATTATGAACTATCGTAGTTTGTTTTATACTGATAATTGGATATGTCGATGGGAGTAAATAAATAATAGATGAAAAACAAAAAGTATATACCACTCCTATCGAGATAACCAATAGTAGTGTAAGGCCAATTACGGATGGTCGCTCCTATCCAGCCTTATTCTTCGTAATAATAGACAGTATTTCTTTTAATACTCTTTGTTATTATGAGCATAGAGGTGGGGCGTCACAGTTGGTATCAGAGCTTGGGGTTTATGGACATAATATAAAACATAACTTGGATGGAACATATGTTACAACTATTGGTCGATGTTTTATCTGTGATTTGAGTCAAAACTAAAGTTTTGAAATTTTGATGCAAGTTTTTAAATATCATTATTTAAAAATAAAAAGTGAAACTGTGTTTTGTTGATTTGATTGAATTGTGTTCTGTTTATCAGAGTGCGCAGCGGAAACAGTGAAACTGTCTTCGCTGAGTACAACTGACAATCCTTTTGATTTAAAAAAATCAAAATACGAAATTGATATGAATTTCATTTGTTGTTTACATAGCTGTAATTATTTTGTTTCTTTGAGAATTTCGAATTCGAATTGAGGATTCGAAGAAATTACAGTTATGTGATTTTTGTTGAAATTTCCGCTGGCTTTCTTTTGTACTAATCATATATTGATCAGATTTTTGCTGTTTTGAATTGTCTTCATTGAAGATACCTTCGAATAGTTTCTTTGTTCATTTTGTAGTACGTGCACAATTTGAATTGCACGTTACTGCATTTATTTTACGTTGAACCGATGCTAGGTTATGAAACGTATTTTGTTGCCGTTATTTTTGTAACGGAATTTTTACACCAATGCTAAATTCTTGAAGCACGGTGTTTTATGGCATTTTGATGAATGAAAATTCTCTGATATTACATTTTGATGTAAATTGTTTTGATGTGATTTTGACGTTTTAAAATTATTGTCGCTTTGGCTTCAGTAAACGTCAAATTTTAAAAGTGGATTTTCAAGCGGTTATTCCGCAATGCTGTTTTGTGACCGTTTTTACGGTATTTTGAGAAGTACGATTTCCTTACTGAAATTGTTACTGATTTACTGTTCTAATCACGTGATTGGAAAATCGTTTTAAAATGAAAATTATTTTATAAAATTTTAGCAGTTTGCGTTTTCAAAAGAATGAGAAAGCGACTTAAACGATTCAGCAAAATCGAGGATTATGACCCCTTTCTTTTACTGTTTCGCTTAACTCCAGACTTGTTCAGTTGAGAATGCGAATTGTTATTTTTACAAAATAAATAAACTTGTTTTCAAAAATTTTACAGTTTGCGATTTCAAAAGAATGAGGAAGCGATTTAAACATTTCAGCAAAATCGAGGACTATGACCCCTTTCTTTTACTGATTCGCTTAATTCCGGACTTGTCCGTTTGAGAATGTGAAATGTATTTTTACAAAATACACAATTTTGCACTTTCAAGGAAACGATGAAGAGAATCAAACGATTTAGTAAAACACGTGGTATGGGACATGTGCGTTTGCTATTTCGGTTAATTCCGGATTCGTTAATTGAAATATTTGATGATTTTGTGTGCTTTCGAGCCACTATGAGGACCTTCGGGTCATTTGTTGGACCTTCGGGTCATTTGTTGGGCTTTCAGGCCACTCTGCGGACCTTCGGGTCAAATACCAGTACTAGACCTTCGGGTCACTCTGCGGACCTTCGGGTCAATCTGATGGGCGCCAAAATTATGTTGAGTACTTGGTAGGCTTCGGCCACTCTGAGATGCACGTGCGGCGAATTAAAAACTCGCCATCTGATGGGATCGATCCAAGCTTTTATGTTGATTTTCTAGTCTTCTTAATTGATTTCTAGATATTTGTTGCTTCCAATTATCTGCAGGTAATTGGATATTTGTTGATATGAGTTCTGATTATCGTTTTTGATAATCAGATATTTGTTGTTTCTAATTATCACTTGTGATAATTAGATATTTGTTGATATGAGTTCTGATTATCGTTTTTAATAATCAGATATTTGTTGTTTCTAATTATCGCTTGTGATAATTAGATATTTGTTGATATGAGTTCTGATTATCGTTTTTGATAATCAGATATTTGTTGTTTCTAATTATCGCTTGTGATAATTAGATATTTGTTGATATGAGTTCTGATTATCGTTTTTGATAATCGGATATTTGTTGCTTTTAATTATCGCTTTAGATAATTAAATATTGGCTGATTTCGAATTTAATTATCGCTTTAGATAATTAAATATTTGTTGCTTTGAGATTTAATTATCACTTTAGATAATTAAATATTTGCTGATTTCGAATTTAATTATCGCTTTAGATAATTAAATATTTGTTGCTTTGAGATTTAATTATCGCTTTAGATAATTAAATATTTGCTGATTTCGAATTTAATTATCGCTTTAGATAATTAAATATTTGTTGCTTTGAGATTTAATTATCGCTTTAGATAATTAAATATTTGCTGATTTGAGATTTAATTATCGCTTTAGATAATTAAATATTTGTTGCTTTGAGATTTAATTATCACTTTAGATAATTAAATATTTGCTGATTTCGAATTTAATTATCGCTTTAGATAATTAAATATTTGTTGCTTTGAGATTTAATTATCGCTTTAGATAATTAAATATTTGCTGATTTGAGATTTAATTATCGCTTTAGATAATTAAATATTTGTTGCTTTGAGATTTAATTATCGCTTTAGATAATTAAATATTTGCTGATTTGAGATTTAATTATCGCTTTAGATAATTAAATATTTGTTGCTTTGAGATTTAATTATCGCTTTAGATAATTAAATATTTGCTGATTTCGAATTTAATTATCGCTTTAGATAATTAAATATTTGTTGCTTTGAGATTTAATTATCGCCTTAGATAATTAAATATTTGCTGATTTCGAATTTAATTATCGCTTTAGATAATTAAATATTTGTTGCTTTGAGATTTAATTATCGCTTTAGATAATTAAATATTTGCTGATTTCGGATTTAATTATCGCTTTAGATAATTAAATATTTGTATATATGAGACTTAATTATCGCTTTTGATAATTAAATATTTGCTGATTTGAGATTTAATTATCGCTTTTGATAATTAAATATTTGTTGAATTTGAAATTTGATTATCGTTGGTGATAATCGAATATTTGTTGATTTGAGAAATTTGATTATCGTTTTTGATAATTGAATATTTGTTTTCTGACTATCGTTTGAGATAATCAGATATTTGATTTGTCTTCTGATTATCGTTTGAGATAAGTAAATATTTGCGATTTGAAAATTCAATTATCGTTTTTGATGATTGAATATTTGCGATTTTTGAGATTTGAGCTTCGTCTTTTTCTCTGGAAATTCAGGTGAGTAATTTGATTTACTCACATTCAATTCGTGCTCTGTATGGGATTTCTGCTCTGTTTTTCCTTCTCTTTTAGTTGCTGGAACTTGATTGTTCTTGCTTTTGTGAGTCGTCTGATTTTGATCCCTGATTCCCACGATGTTGAACCTTTTGATTTCTTATCCAATACTTCCCCGCTGACACTTGCTTTGCTTATACATTCGACATTGCCATGCTCTTTTGGTTGTTACCTTTTATCCATTTATTCCCTATGATTGCGTGGACGCAATTTCTTTAAGGAGGGGAGTCTGTAACAACCCGGTTTTTCGCGTCCGTTTATAAATGACGATTAAATCATTGTTAATTGCTAATGTAGATTTTAATCGAGTCGGAACCCTTTTTGTAAAAGTTTGTTATCGTCACTAGACGATTGAAATTGATAACAAATTTCTATCAGCAATTTTGATCGAATTGAAATTCTTTTTAAGTTGTAAAAAGATTCTTTAATAAATGTTTGGGTAAATGTTGAAGGGCTTTAACTTATAATCTCGGCCCACAATTATTTGGAATGCTGTGATAATATCAGATAAACCCATACCAGACCATACCTTAACCCATGCCTAAGGCCACGATTTTTCTCTGTAAAACCACGTTCGCCCTTTTCATTTTGACCCATTCCTCTTTAAACCAATCGAAGAAACTAAATGGTGAAAAAAATTTAGGGCTTCGGCATTCGATTAATTTCTTCGTCCAAGTTAGGGATTCGGCTTCGTCGTCTTCAAACTAGAGCTCGTTCAAATCGAGGATGCCGACTAAGATCGATCGATTCGTTTCTTCGTTCTTCGTTCTTCGCTCGCGACCGCTTCATAAAAAGGTGAGTGGTTCCCTCCCCCACTCACATCTAATTCACGCGTAGTATGATGCTTCGATAGTTTAAATTTTGTTGGAATGCCGATGATGATAAGTGGTATTTATAGGGTTCGAAACCCTCGATTTTTGTTCGTTTGATTTAGTCACAAATTGTGCTTTGGCCGTCTGATAATTATTGGATGATTGCGATTTTGGCTTGACTAATTCTTATGTGAATATTTGTATATTTTGATTGCCTGCTTCTCACGGCTTTGAATTGTTCAACTATGAGTTCGTAACTGCGACTTGAAATTTTCTGGAATTTGACTACTTCCGTGAGTTTCTCTGAATGACATCGAATACTCGGTTGCTTGATAATACTGCAGTTTCAAATCTTGACTTGTTCAATTATTGACTTTGGCCTGGAACCATATTTGATTTTGTGAAATTCTGGCATGCCTTTATTCTTTGACTTCATTTTGACTTTGGCATTCACTAACTTGATATTGGGTATGTTGATCTTGTTCGACTGTGATGTGCATTACAGTTTTGCTTTGATCGATCACTGTCTTGGTTTTTACTTTGTAATAGTTGAACAGTTTCTTTGTGAGCCTCTGGTCTTTGTTGCTGTTGCACTGCATTGTTGTACTGCATATTCCAGTGTTGCTTTATTGAGTTGCATATAGTTCGGTGGCATTTGAGTCATATTGGTTGTGAAGTCTGTTGATTTTTCTGCATTCACTTCTTGTTGTGTACTTGTAGTTGTATTTCATTGTTTCGAGTTTCATTGTTGTCTTCATTTTCTTGTGCATGTCTTTGCACTTGCACACTGTAGTTTGTTTAGTCTGGTGCTGTGCACATTGTAAAATGTCTGCATTTTGTGTTGGTTTCGATCATGTGCACTTTTATAAATTTGAGTTTTGTTGGGTTGAGCTGATCATTTGATCTTCATGTGTAGCTTGTCTCGACTCAAGTCTGGTCTGCATTTATGAAGCACTCACTGACCTGAGTTGTTTCATTGGTTATCCACCTGACTTGGGTTTTGTTTATTAGTCCAGTTTCTTTTGGGCTTTGTTGTTCACTAACTCACCTGCAGTCGAGTTGAGATGTACTACGGCCTTTGGTCGTGAGTAAGATAGTTGCACTATCCAGTTTACAGTGCATATATATTCTATCTTTGTTTGTATCACTCCTTTGGTTTGTGATTTCATTGTGGCCTTGACTCTGCATATACTCATTAATGTAGTCACTGCACTCTTGTATATCATGTAGTTTATTTGGGTGGGCCATGTTGCATCTGCAGTGGGGTCTCATCGAGTTTGGGCATTCATTACAGTTGTCTTGACCATTTGAGACAGTTTGCATACCATTTACACTGAGTAACCTTATCCACTGCTGCATTTGTTTTTCTTACACTTGAGTTGAACCCGATTTTTGGGTTTGACCTTTGCAGTTTCTACGCACTGTAGTGGCGAGGCAGTGCACGCGTGCGTGCACTGCAGCCACCCGGAATCGACAGTTTTGAATTGATATTTCTTTTGTGTCGTGATGCATTGATCTTTTATGCTGTATTGGCGAGGCCGTACACGCGTGCGTGTACGGCAGCCAATCGAGTTTTGATGATTTTAAAGTGACAATTTCAATTGTTTTTAAATTGATTTAGTCGATTTGATAAATTTTTTATTTATCTCTGTTGATGATTTAAATCTGCTGATTTTTGTTAAACACTGTTAAGTGTTATATTGACCGTTATCCGGTTTCTTTGTTTAAAGAATCGGATAGACGGGAATTATTGTGACTGTCGTCTATTTAAATTATTACTGCCTATATGCACTACTAAACTGGTTTGAATTAGACTGACCTGGGTATTATTTTCTTTTGAATGTAATACTCGGGTCAGACCCGAGTTATTTCAAGTTGTAGATTTTCTTCTTTGAGTTGCTGTTCAGGATATGAAGACTTTTCACATCTTCTGAAGTTGTCAGTGTCATTTTGTAGTAGTCGTGTCATTGTATAGAACGATATGTATTCATGTATATTAGTCGATAATGTACGAGTATATATAACTTCTAGAGTCGACAGTTGTAGTTGTATCATATGTATTGTGTCAACTATGTATTAACTGACATCAGTTATATATATATGAGACTTTTGTTTTTATCTGTGTTCCGCAATTATATTATCTGTGTTATTGTTATATCTAATGTCCTAAACTATTATGAACTATCGTAGTTTGTTTTATACTGATAATTGGATATGTCGATGGGAGTAAATAAATAATAGATGAAAAATAAAAAGTATATACCACTCCTATCGAGATAACCAATAGTAGTGTAAGGCCAATTACGGATGGTCGCTCCTATCCAGCCTTATTCTTCGTAATAATAGACAGTATTTCTTTTAATACTCTTTGTTATTATGAGCATAGAGGTGGGGCGTCACAATCAATTTTTTTGGTTTATTGAAAATTAAAATTAATTGGTTTTGGCTTTTAAAAAACAAAAGCAAAAACCAGCTCATTTAAATTGATCCAAACCGGCACTTGATGTTTGATGGATGTCACAAAGATGCTTGTATAGACGCTGAAGGAATTTCTTAAGGCTAAGCCTATTGACTGGTGGAAACAATTGGAAAAGGAAGGTAGTTTGGTTGTAAAATGCCAGCTAGATCTTCATGTAATTTAAAAACAGGCATGCTTGAAATAATGCTGCTGCTAATGCTCGAAATTTTGATTGGTAAGACTATTATCTTTCTACTGAACTATATATATTGTGCATCTACATTTTCTATCATCAGCATAGTTCACACTGGAAAATAAATGCTGTCTAAATTAATCATAAAAGATAGCTAAACAAGCTAAGTTGACAAAGAACATTAAATGTCAAAACACAAAATTGGCTCTGTAACTATTATTATGGTAGCTTAATATACTGGAGAAACATCTTTAATTAGTGTTTTAGTAAAATTGCTAGTTGTGGTAGTTTCATGAAACCTGGGTGTAAATTTTCAATTGTAAGAGATCATTATGGATGCAGAGAATGGGGTCAGTCATTTTTTAGGGAGAGGTGATCATGGGTACGATGATGGGGATAAAATGATAGCTATGTTTGACAGGCCTCGAAGTTTCGCCATTGATGGCAAGGATAATGTATATGTTGGTGAAAGATTGCATAGTGCCATTCGAAAATTATCTCCATCTGGTAATTTTAAACTTATTGTCGATCTTTTCCTCCTTCATTGAATATTGGATTAAATTACCTCATAAGTCGACATATTTCAGGTGCAACTACCACAATTGCCGGAGGCTATTCTGAAAAATCTGGACATGTCGATGGACCTGCACAAATGCATCGTTTTCTAATGAAATTTAACTTGACAACATGGTAATTTTTAATTCTTCGTTATAATGGGCGTGAATGCTAGTTATGTTAGCTTAACTGTTAAATTAGTTGTTGGTTATCGTAAGGTGATGGTGTGCATTTTACTAGTCCAAAAACAAAATGTAACAACCCGCAAATTCGTAGCAATTAATTATCGCCATTAGGTGATTATATCGTTCGTAAATTTTTATTGAAATTAAAAATCAATTTGAAATTCTTTTATAAACATGGTTAAAAGTATTTGGGCTTTAAATAAATATACCTTTTTATTTTTTTTAATGGCCCATTTGTTTTGATGAAGAGATGATACCAGTACCATTCTTTATCTGGCATTCATTCGAACCCGTTCCCCTTTCCCTTTGATTCCTTTCAATCGTAAACCCTAAATCATACGAGCGAAAGAAAAAGGAAATGGCGGCACGAATTCGTTCTCGCTCGATCCTCTTTTCATTTCCATTAGCCAAACCCAAAAATTAGATAAAACGAAAGAAAGATTCATGGCGGACACAAATTTCTTTGTTCGTTCGTTCAAAAAAACTAGGGCTTCGGCTGTTTTGCTCGACTTCGATCCTCTGATAATCTGCGACTTTCTTCGACTTCGAATACTTCACATTGCCGAGTGCCTCCATTGGATTGAGTTCGACTTGATTAGGGATTCAAGACCCTTGATTCGCTCGTCTATGACATACTTCGGCTGCTTCAAATTGTCATAAATAAGGTGAGTGATTATTTGTCACTCACATTTAATTCAAACCCTATTGCTTTGAACTGTGATTTCGTGATTAATTGGTTCGTTGGGTTTTGAAGTTGATCTTCGTTCGTGGGAAATTGACAGTATACTTGTTGTTGCCTGGTGGTTTTCTAGTCTCTGTAATATCTCGACTCATGTATTTTGGCACTGAATTTATTTTCGACAATGTTGGGTTCATGGGCATTGTCACTGCGTATTTGGTCGCATCATTGACCTAGTTGTTCTACAGTTCATTGTTGCCAGTACCTTGTTAAACACTTGTGCCTGCTTTTATTGTGCATATCACCGCCTAGACTTGCTAACTGTCGATGTTTACAACTTTGATTCGTTCACCGTTGATCACGGTGTAGTTGTATTTCTTTTGAACTAATTTGGTTTTGTAATCTCTGGTGACTATCGCTTTACTTGAATTTTCTTTTTGGTAAAACTCACGCATGCATTAACTCACGCCTGACATTGTTTGCATAACTCACGCATGCAATCCTCTGTAAAGGCTAAATGTAAATTAGCAAACACTAGGAAGTGGACACGTGTCAATGCAAACAAATTTAATTTATACCCTCCTGGACTCACGCATGTACTAGAATTGGAAAGATTGCAAATGCACACAAATTTTCTCTTAGCATGCATTACAGGTGTAAATTGATAATACGGGGGATCTGGACTCATACTTTTGGCTTCAGTGTCGATTTTGGTTTAAAACTGTTGTTGCCAGTTTTCTTTGTTGTGCACTGAGTCTTGACTTGTATCACAGCAAACCGTATGCTAGATTTCTTGAGTTAAAATGAATTTAGTCTTGCATCTCCATTTGTACCCGAGTTTGAATCTAGTTTGTGTCGATATTTGCACTGTTGCACTTGTGCCCTCGACGTCTGGTCGAGTTTACACTACCCAGTTTCATGTTGTATTGAATACCACATTTGATCCACTGGCCTTGCTTCATGTGTACCCAATATCACTTGATGTTGTCGCTTCACCACTGAGCTTTATTCGTGTATGCTCATTTAGAATCTGCAGTGGTTTTGGGTGTGTATTATTTACTTAACCCTTGCATATGTGCCTCTGTCCACAGTGGCTTATACGTGACTGTCCATTTATATTATCAGACATATGGTATGCATTGTTCATGCGTATTGATGACACTGTCCAGTTTCATTTAGTGTTCACTATAGCATATGTACGCATTCACTTATCATGCTGACACGTGCATTGCCTTCACATTTTATAGTTGCCCCTCCTGACTTGGTCTTTGATCTTTGACATCGTATTCATCCCTGTAGTTGCTTGGTACATCTTTGTCGAACTGCATTGATGAACTTGATCATGTTGGACTTGAACTTGGGATATTTGTGTAGTCTGAACTGTATGACTTCTGACATCACTTCTGTTGTCTTCAAGCTTGAGTTTGCATTGTAACGATCTTTTGTTCATGTTGATGGCAGCTGTATGTTTGATACAGATATATATGTGTGTACATATATATATTTGTATTGCTTGGACTTGATTCACTGTTGTCTGCATTTGTTTGTTTACATTACTGCTATATGTCCACTGTGCTTCATCATGCTTTGTCCCTTTGCATTTGTTTGATAGCTGGATAACCACGTCTTCGGTGATGATATTTCTGACATGTCCATCCCTGTCTGGAGTAGTTTCTGCATTGTTCCATTGTATTTCATGTAGTCTGGTCTGGTCTTTACTCTGGACAGTTGTAATTGGGTGCAGTTTTACCCTTGCAGTTTCTGGCCACTGTCTTGCATTCACTCCAAATCTTGTTGATACTGGATTATACCCCATTCTTGCATTCACTCCAAATCTTGTTGATACTGGATTATACCCCATTCTTGCATTCACTCCAAATCTTGTTGATACTGGGTTTATACCCCAGTGTTCCTTTGCATATTTGAATTGAGACGCATCATGGCTTCTCTGACCAGCCTTGAACACTTCGCATTTTGTTTGTTGTTTGGTGCCTCTTGGAATTTGTGTAGACTGTTTTGACCATTCAATTGTATTCGAATTTGATTTTTCAAATTTCATATGAGTTGAATCCGATCTGGATTTGACCTTGTGACATTATTTTATTGCTCTTGAGTGAACCCGATTTCAGGGTTTGAACTGGAGATCATTTGTGATTTTCACTGAGCTTTTGTGTATCTCTTGAGATAGTGGCGAGGCAGTACACGCGTGCGTGTACTGCAGCCCTATTAGATTTGACAGTTTTAAATTGATATTTCAATTGTTTAAATTGCTTTGGATTTCTGTTTTGTGGATTAACACTGTTTAGTGTTATATCTGCCGTTATCCGGTTCTCTTATCGAGAAGTTGGGTATACGAGATTTCTGTGACTGTCGTCTATTTGATATTTGATTATTATTGCTTCTGTGCATTAATAACTGAGTTTGAATTAGACTGATCCGGGTATTATTTTCTTTTGAATGTAATACTCGGGTCAGACCGAGTATTTACAGGTCGTAGATTTTTAGCTTTGGGTTGCTGCTAGAGCTATGAAGACTTTTTATATCATCTGAAGTGGTCTTCGTCGTGTTGTAGTAGTCAGTGTGTCTGTTTTAAGATGATAATGTATTCATGTATGTTAGTCGATAATGTACGTGTATATATAACTTCTTGAGTCGACAGTTGTAGTTGTATCATTTGTATTGTGTCAAATGTATTGTAACTGATATCAGTTATTGTATATATGAGACTTTTCGTTCCATCTGTATTCCGCATTTATGTTATCTGTGTTATTTTTATATCTATTGTCCTAAACTATTATAGCCACTGTGTAGTAGCTTTGAGTTTGTATCGGTATGTCGGATTTCCTCTAAAAGATGAAATGCAATGTTTTACTATCTGACATATCGATGCTCGCCCAAAGCAATTACATAGATGGTCGCTCCTCAACAGCCTTATTCTCCGTGCTAGTTGACAACACTACACCGTAGTGTTCTTGGCTAGCGTGGGTATAGAGGTTGGGCGTCACAGCTTGGTATCAGAGCTTGGGGTTTAGAACAATTATAAAACATAACTTAGATGGAGCATGTGTTACAACTATTTGTCGATGGTTTTATCTCTCATCTTTACATATGATTATTTTTGACTGTTAGGTATGAATTCCTAACGCTTATTCTTGTGTTTTCGGCTTTGAATTGATTTAGCCGATGTTGATTTTGTTTTAATTTGGCAAATTAAAGCCATTCTGACTTTTGGACTTTGTTCCACTTTTGTTCTATGCTATGAGTGTCATTGTGTACCTGTTACACTGTGATGAAAAATAGCTGGACCAGTTGCAAATTGAGTGATTTTGATTTCTCATTCACATCTAGTTTGAATCTCAGCGATTTTGAACTTGATATTTTGTGTTTTCCTCATCTTGAATTCCATTCGACTTCGGTCACTTTGTTTTTGAGAAATTGCTAATTTCTTGATTTTCAAGACTCTGATTTTGTTTGCCGTTGGTTTCCTAATTTGATCGATTCTTGATCATTTCCCCGATTTGTTGCTATCATTTATTAGCAACTTTGATGACATTTTCTTCGGGATTTTTGTGAACATACTTTCTGATGGATTCAGTATCGATTTCTTTGAATTCCATTCACATCTTCGTATGTGAATTCTTGTGATTGATTGTTTCTACAATCATTTTTGTGATTTGTCACTTTAAAAATATAAAGGTTTTCTATACTAGTAGTAAATACTAAAATCCTTTTCTCCAAACAATTTCAAAAACTATTTTACTACAAAGCTCTTTTCCTAAATCATTTTCCAATCTATTAGTATATACAAGCCTTTATTTCACTCGTATGAGAAATTGAATTAAACGACCTAGTAAAACAAGTGGTATGAAACGCTTGCGTTTACTTCGTCGGTTAGCTCTTGGACTTGTTCGATTGAACCCTTTTTGTGACAATTTCCTAGTGAAGATTTACAACTTGTTCGTAAATATTTAAGTTAAGCAAGTGGTTATGGGACATGAAGCTAAACTCATATATTTACTAGCTTGGTGTGATTGACACTTCTTTATGATCATGATGATCATTTTTATGATTTAGACTGGGCCTCATCGGTGTGATTTCGTCTCACACATATCTCTTGGGCTTTGAGGATTGTCTAGACACCATTGTGTGATTTCGTCTCACACATATTGCACGGTTAGACTAGGCCTCATCGGTGTAATTTCGTCTCACACATATCTCTTGGGCTTTGAGGATTGTCTGGATACTTTTTGTGTGATTTCGTCTCACATATTTCTTTGTCTGCGGGGAGACTATACCCCGTTTATGTGATGTTTCGCCATCACATATCTAGGGTAGCACCCTACGGTCTTCGGGCCATTCCTGTGTGAAAATTTAATGGATAGCTTCCATGAGATAGCTTCTCGTCATGTGTTTACGCGTAGGTGAGTTTTCATGCTCCCATTCATGTGTTAGGCCTTTTCCCCTTTTTTATAATTTAGACTAGCGATTGTGCGAAGTCTCTTTGTCTGCGTGGGAGACTATACCCCGTTTATGTGATGTTTCGCCATCACATATGTAGGGTAGCACCCTACGGTCTTCGGGCCATTCCTGTGTGATACGCGTAGGTGAGTTTTCATGCTCCCATTCATGTGTTAGGCCTCCCCCCTATTTATGTGTTTTCTGGATTTCTTGTGATGATTTCTAGAATTTTGTGCTTCACCAATTTTCGTGATTTCTATTGATATGTTTATCAATTTTTGTGCATTGGTGAATTCATGTGTTATTGACTTGTTATGAATACAAGTTTAGGGTATGATATCCCTTTCTATCTTTGAGAAGATTCTTGTGACATTTTTGATGAATGAAAATTCATTTGGCATTATATTTTGATGCCAGTTATTTTGATGAGATTTTGACGTGTTAACTTCAGTAACCGTCAATTTTGAAATGGATTTACAAGCGGTTCTCCCGCAATACTGATATTGCTAATTTAAGCACGTATTTAAAAAAAATTCTTATTTTTAAAAGTTGTTTCAAAATATAAATTAAAATTGTTTTCAAAATTATTACAGATTGCATTTTCAATAGAATGAGGAAGCGATTTAAACGTTTCAGCAAAATCGAGGACTATGACCCCTTTCTTTTACTGGTTCGCTTAATTCCGGACTTGTCCGTTTGAGAATGTGAAATGTTATTTTTAAAAACACACAATTCTGCACTTTCAAGGAAACGATAAAGAGATTTAAACGATTTAGCAAAAGTAAGGAGTATGGAACCATACTTTTACTACTTCGGTTAATTCCGGACTCGTTAATTGAATATTTATGACTTCTGATTATCGTTTTTGATAATCGGATATTTCTGATTTCTGATTATCGTTTTTGATAATCGGATATTTGTGTTTCTGATTATCGTTTTTGATATTCGGATATTTGTGTTTCTGATTATCGTTTTTGATAATCAGATATTTGTGAAATTTAATTATCGTTTGAGATAATTAAATATTTTTCGATTTGATTAATCGAATGTTTGTGTTTCTGATTATCGTTTTTGATAATCCGATATTTGTGAAATTTAATTATCGTTTGAGATAATTAAATATTTTTCGATTTGATTAATCGAATATTTGTGTTTCTGATTATCGTTTTTGATAATCAGATATTTGTGAAATTTAATTATCGTTTGAGATAATTAAATATTTTTCGATTTGATTAATCGAATGTTTGTGTTTCTGATTATCGTTTTTGATAATCAGATATTTGCGAAATTTGATTATCATTTTTGATAGTTAAACCTATTTGTGATTTGAAAATTCGATTATCGTTTTTTATGATTGAATATTTGCGATTTTGAGATTTGAGCTTCGTCTTTTTCTCTGGCGATTCAGGTGAGTAATTTGATTTACTCACATTCAATTCGTGCAGTACGTGAATTCTGCTCTATTTCCTTTTTCTTTTAAATGCTGGAACTCGATTGATTCTTGCTTTTGATAGTCGTCTGATTTTGATTCCTTGATCCCCACGATTGTTGATTCTTTTGATTTGAATCTGTCAAACCTTTGGATTCTATATCTGATACTTCCATAATTCCTATACTTCCCTGTTGACCTTTGCTTTGCATATGCATTCGACATTGTTATGTTCTTATGGTTGTTACCTTTTTCTCTCTTATCCCTTAGGATTGCGAGGACGCAATTTCTTTAAGGAGGGGAGTCTGTAACAACCCGCAAATTCGTAGCAATTAATTATCGCCATTAGGTGATTATATCGTTCGTAAATTTTTATTGAAATTAAAAATCAATTTGAAATTCTTTTATAAACATGGTTAAAAGTATTTGGGCTTTAAATAAATATACCTTTTTATTTTTTTTAATGGCCCATTTGTTTTGATGAAGAGATGATACCAGTACCATTCTTTATCTGGCATTCATTCGAACCCGTTCCCCTTTCCCTTTGATTCCTTTCAATCGTAAACCCTAAATCATACGAGCGAAAGAAAAAGGAAATGGCGGCACGAATTCGTTCTCGCTCGATCCTCTTTTCATTTCCATTAGCCAAACCCAAAAATTAGATAAAGCGAAAGAAAGATTCATGGCGGACACAAATTTCTTTGTTCGTTCGTTCAAAAAAACTAGGGCTTCGGCTGTTTTGCTCGACTTCGATCCTCTGATAATCTGCGACTTTCTTCGACTTCGAATACTTCACATTGCCGAGTGCCTCCATTGGATTGAGTTCGACTTGATTAGGGATTCAAGACCCTTGATTCGCTCGTCTATGACATACTTCGGCTGCTTCAAATTGTCATAAATAAGGTGAGTGATTATTTGTCACTCACATTTAATTCAAACCCTATTGCTTTGAACTGTGATTTCATGATTAATTGGTTCGTTGGGTTTTGAAGTTGATCTTCGTTCGTGGGAAATTGACAGTATACTTGTTGTTGCCTGGTGGTTTTCTAGTCTCTGTAATATCTCGACTCATGTATTTTGGCACTGAATTTATTTTCGACAATGTTGGGTTCATGGGCATTGTCACTGCGTATTTGGTCGCATCATTGACCTAGTTGTTCTACAGTTCATTGTTGCCAGTACCTTGTTAAACACTTGTGCCTGCTTTTATTGTGCATATCACCGCCTAGACTTGCTAACTGTCGATGTTTACAACTTTGATTCGTTCACCGTTGATCACGGTGTAGTTGTATTTCTTTTGAACTAATTTGGTTTTGTAATCTCTGGTGACTATCGCTTTACTTGAATTTTCTTTTTGGTAAAACTCACGCATGCATTAACTCACGCCTGACATTGTTTGCATAACTCACGCATGCAATCCTCTGTAAAGGCTAAATGTAAATTAGCAAACACTAGGAAGTGGACACGTGTCAATGCAAACAAATTTAATTTATACCCTCCTGGACTCACGCATGTACTAGAATTGGAAAGATTGCAAATGCACACAAATTTTCTCTTAGCATGCATTACAGGTGTAAATTGATAATACGGGGGATCTGGACTCATACTTTTGGCTTCAGTGTCGATTTTGGTTTAAAACTGTTGTTGCCAGTTTTCTTTGTTGTGCACTGAGTCTTGACTTGTATCACAGCAAACCGTATGCTAGATTTCTTGAGTTAAAATGAATTTAGTCTTGCATCTCCATTTGTACCCGAGTTTGAATCTAGTTTGTGTCGATATTTGCACTGTTGCACTTGTGCCCTCGACGTCTGGTCGAGTTTACACTACCCAGTTTCATGTTGTATTGAATACCACATTTGATCCACTGGCCTTGCTTCATGTGTACCCAATATCACTTGATGTTGTCGCTTCACCACTGAGCTTTATTCGTGTATGCTCATTTAGAATCTGCAGTGGTTTTGGGTGTGTATTATTTACTTAACCCTTGCATATGTGCCTCTGTCCACAGTGGCTTATACGTGACTGTCCATTTATATTATCAGACATATGGTATGCATTGTTCATGCGTATTGATGACACTGTCCAGTTTCATTTAGTGTTCACTATAGCATATGTACGCATTCACTTATCATGCTGACACGTGCATTGCCTTCACATTTTATAGTTGCCCCTCCTGACTTGGTCTTTGATCTTTGACATCGTATTCATCCCTGTAGTTGCTTGGTACATCTTTGTCGAACTGCATTGATGAACTTGATCATGTTGGACTTGAACTTGGGATATTTGTGTAGTCTGAACTGTATGACTTCTGACATCACTTCTGTTGTCTTCAAGCTTGAGTTTGCATTGTAACGATCTTTTGTTCATGTTGATGGCAGCTGTATGTTTGATACAGATATATATGTGTGTACATATATATATTTGTATTGCTTGGACTTGATTCACTGTTGTCTGCATTTGTTTGTTTACATTACTGCTATATGTCCACTGTGCTTCATCATGCTTTGTCCCTTTGCATTTGTTTGATAGCTGGATAACCACGTCTTCGGTGATGATATTTCTGACATGTCCATCCCTGTCTGGAGTAGTTTCTGCATTGTTCCATTGTATTTCATGTAGTCTGGTCTGGTCTTTACTCTGGACAGTTGTAATTGGGTGCAGTTTTACCCTTGCAGTTTCTGGCCACTGTCTTGCATTCACTCCAAATCTTGTTGATACTGGATTATACCCCATTCTTGCATTCACTCCAAATCTTGTTGATACTGGATTATACCCCATTCTTGCATTCACTCCAAATCTTGTTGATACTGGGTTTATACCCCAGTGTTCCTTTGCATATTTGAATTGAGACGCATCATGGCTTCTCTGACCAGCCTTGAACACTTCGCATTTTGTTTGTTGTTTGGTGCCTCTTGGAATTTGTGTAGACTGTTTTGACCATTCAATTGTATTCGAATTTGATTTTTCAAATTTCATCCGAGTTGAATCCGATCTGGATTTGACCTTGTGACATTATTTTATTGCTCTTGAGTGAACCCGATTTCAGGGTTTGAACTGGAGATCATTTGTGATTTTCACTGAGCTTTTGTGTATCTCTTGAGATAGTGGCGAGGCAGTACACGCGTTCGTGTACTGCAGCCCTATCAGATTTGACAGTTTTAAATTGATATTTCAATTGTTTAAATTGCTTTGGATTTCTGTTTTGTGGATTAACACTGTTTAGTGTTATATCTGCCGTTATCCGGTTCTCTTATCGAGAAGTTGGGTATACGAGATTTCTGTGACTGTCGTCTATTTGATATTTGATTATTATTGCTTTTGTGCATTAATAACTGAGTTTGAATTAGACTGATCCGGGTATTATTTTCTTTTGAATGTAATACTCGGGTCAGACCGAGTATTTACAGGTCGTAGATTTTTAGCTTTGGGTTGCTGCTAGAGCTATGAAGACTTTTTATATCATCTGAAGTGGTCTTCGTCGTGTTGTAGTAGTCAGTGTGTTTGTTTTAAGATGATAATGTATTCATGTATGTTAGTCGATAATGTACGTGTATATATAACTTCTTGAGTCGACAGTTGTAGTTGTATCATTTGTATTGTGTCAAATGTATTGTAACTGATATCAGTTATTGTATATATGAGACTTTTCGTTCCATCTGTATTCCGCATTTATGTTATCTGTGTTATTTTTATATCTATTGTCCTAAACTATTATAGCCACTGTGTAGTAGCTTTGAGTTTGTATCGGTATGTCGGATTTCCTCTAAAAGATGAAATGCAATGTTTTACTATCTGACATATCAATGCTCGCCCAAAGCAATTACATAGATGGTCGCTCCTCAACAGCCTTATTCTCCGTGCTAGTTGACAGCACTACACCGTAGTGTTCTTGGCTAGCGTGGGTATAGAGGTGGGGCGTCACACAAAATATACCAAATGGTGAATGTAATTATTTGCATTACTGCTTTTATTATAATTTTTAAATAGAATGTGCACACTTTTATGGCAGTCCATTTTCTAAGAGTACAGATGTTATACTGCTTTAAAATTTAGTATTCTTGCCAATGATAAGTGCGTGAGTATAACAAAACAAAAATAACTTGAAATTTTGTTATTTTTCTTTTGCTCTGTTATTTTTATACTAAATGCATGCATAGAGTATAACAAAACAAAATCATTAAGGTTGATCTTAAAATGTACTTTGGTTATTTAATATATATTAGCTTATTTTGATCTTAAAAAAGATATCATATTCTATATGATTGGTATGAAATAATTTAAATAGTATTTTGTTCACTTTAGCCAACTTTTTGGTGCTCTTTTCAAAACATATGCTATGTTTCAAATAAATTTAGACTCATTTCAAATCTTGTTAAATTTCTATTATTTTCTTGTCTTGTACAGAGACTATGAACAGAAAATATGCAATGTTAATATGCACCGAAGTGGTAGCAGTGGGTTGTGAACAGAAAATGTAAGTAGAAATGCAATTTGTTTGGGGATTTGAAACAGTTTTGTGAATGAAATGCCAAGTCAAATGCAAACTAAAATGAAACTTCTTTTTTTGGAAATGAAATGAAACTGAAATGCAAATTCAAATCGAATGCAACAATAACAGTAATATGAAATTGCAAATTCAAATGAATAGAAAATGCACGGTGAACTGGAAAAAATGAAATGTAATAAATGCAATGATTTTTTTCAATGAATAACAACACAAAACAAAAATAAAAGATGTCAACAAATGCAAAATGTAACCACAAAAACAAATGCTCAAGTAAACAAAAGCAAAACAAAAGTGAACAAAACAAACGAGCTAAACACAAAATGTAACAACACGACTTATCATGTTATATTTATGGAAACAAAAGATATCAATTAAAGAAATCTTATCATACACTGCACTTTTGTTTACAAACACTAGATGAATTTACTGGTTGAATGTTTTAACTTGTCACGTCGTAGACTTTTCCCTTTAACTTCCCTTTTTTCTTTTTTTTCTTTTTAGTGCTGCTGCTGCTTTATAGCAGCAATCTACTGCCATTTACTTTCATATGCTGCTGCATATTGCTTTTTTTTTAAGCTTACAAACCATGTTTTATATGTCAGTAGCATAAACTGAGGCAATCACTTTTTGTTGCATGGTGTGATTTAGGGAAAGGTTTTTCTTCAATAGACTAAAGCAAGTTGGATTGTAGTAAATAAAGATAGGACAAAGAAAAGCATACATCATTGCTCCTTTGGACAATTCAACTCCACAGAACGTTGGATCAACCGTCGCGTGGCACAAAGACTTTATATCCTTAGTCTAGTATGATTGTACTTAGAACTTGATATTTATAGCCGACTGTTATGTATTAATGCTTTATGAATTTGGGAGGTAAACTTATCTGACTTTTTGGAG
Source organism: Allium fistulosum (assembly GCA_030737815.1). Classification (NCBI taxonomy): domain Eukaryota; kingdom Viridiplantae; phylum Streptophyta; class Magnoliopsida; order Asparagales; family Amaryllidaceae; genus Allium; species Allium fistulosum. The sequence continues at coordinate 1,296,602,970 of CM060902.1, forward strand.
TGTTGGAATTTTATGACTATCTTTTAGTCTTTTCGCATGTGATTTTGGTTGTTTGTGCGTAATATTTATTACTGTTAAATTATTCATTATTTGTATGGATGTGCTACCTATACGTTGCTGTATTTTTTTTAATTTGCATTTTTTCTACAACGGTCAAAGCGCGTTGTATTATACTCTATTACAACGGTCAATAACCGTTGTCAAAAAGTTTTTTACAACAGTCGAAAACCGTTGTCAAAAAGTTTTTTACAACAGTCGAAAACCGTTGTCAAAATGTTTTTTACAACGGTCAGGGAATGTTGTAAAACATGCTATCCATCTTGTATGATAGTATTTTGCAACGGGAAAAGTAGCTTGTATTACAGTCTATTACAACGGTCGGCGACCGTTGTAAAAAAGTTTACTACAACGGTCTTTACAACATTAACTGCCCGTTGTAAAATATGGGTGACCTATTACAACATCGCCTATTACAACGGTCCGCTGCCCGTTGTGGAACACATATTACAACGGGCTTTGCCCGTTGTAAAAAGCCTGTTTTGTTGTAGTGTTATAACTTTATATAGATGTTCTTAAAGTATTATACAGGTGAAATGTTGCCATTTCATTTTTCTAGCAAGGTTCCTATTAGCTTTGTATGTATCTAAACCCTAATACAAAACATAAAAGCCTTTCGACTTCACTAGTGGATGTTAGGACTCGTATATCTTGGGATTTTGACCTTAAAGAAAACTCAACAAATCGTACTCCCGTATACGATGGATACCTCCTTATCTGTAACAACTAGCCTTTTCGTACATTTTAGGTTGACAATAAACCATACATGTCCAACCCAAATTGAACGAAAAGGTGGACCATTTAGGATCAAAAGAAAATGAAGAAAGAATAGAATCTCACATAAATGGAATAATTTATAATATCAATAATCTTTGCAGTTGAAAATTTGAAATACATATATCAAAGTCTAACATAAACTCAGCCTAGACAGTTATAAACACATGTCCTTACAAATGCTAAAAATATCAAACATGGCGGAAAAGTAAACTACGTCCATACGTTGATGAAGATCTCCTGCTCTCTTCTGGAAACTTCAAGCGTCTTCCGCCAATCCTGAAACTACTCAGATCTGGCCCGAGTATTAAAAATACCGAGATTAGTCTGGCAAACCAGCGTGAGAAAAGCAAATCATAAATATATATGACAGTGTCATAGATCGACTTTGATGCCAAACAAAACCTTTGAAAATAAGAGTATCTCATAAGACCATAAACACGGATGGGTTTTTACCTTATGATAACTAAAACATTTTATCAAATCATTTGATATTATTTCTAATGACAATGCTTAGAAAACACTTTCAGATAACATATTAAAATAGCCGAAATTGTTACATTTGTTAAATTTGATAGTATATTTAAGTATACAAACAAATCCGTAAATGTATGTATTGGAAAATGGATTTCCAATAATGACAAGGTAAGAGACTACCTTCCGACAGTACATATGTATCAAGGCATAACCCCGCTGCACTTTACCAACACAGAACTGGCCTACCTCCACCATAGATAGTACTGAATATGTCATTACCCCGGTCGTTCCCGACCTATCAACGGCCACAGCATACACAACAAACCCGATATATAGAGGGAAATCTAGAAAGGTGATGAACATCTCCTAATGGGAGCGACCCACTTAGCCCTGCTGCATCTACCTTGTTTTTTTCATTACCGATGTGTGACGTTTGAGGTAACGTTTTACGTTTCACAAGACAAATCCCATTTTGAATGTCACGTTGCTATTTCCGACGACACACTAATTGGTTTCCATAAAAGTACAACCCCTAAGTTCATACGCCTCGGGGAAGGATGTTAAGTATGAGAGGGGTTACCTCCTACACCGCCAAACAGATGTACGTTTGTAAAAATCAATGTACGTGGTTTTAGAAATGCAATGTCAGACACTCGTCCATACAAGTTGTCCAAGAATAGAAAAAACCAAAGGTACTCGTACTCATCTTGTTTGGGAACCGCACATAGGATTAGTAGCGAGCAGTCCTTGCATTGAAGATTTCAAAATGAATGTACTACTACCACCATATGTATATAATATGGGAATCACGAGGTTAGTGGCAAGCAGCCCTACAGCATGACGATCTCCGTCTTCAAAATCATTATCTTCAACATGCCTTCGCTTTCGAACATGTATATTGGTTTGAAGTGGTTTTCGAATAGGAATCACCCAAATCTGATCCCGGTCTCTCTAAACCAATTATCGATAAAAAGATGTGTATATGTGTATACAAAAATGTTAAGCCTCTTTTGTTAAATCCTTTTGGTTAATTAGAACCCCTTTTAACTTTTAGAAATCTTCAAACCACTTTTCTTTAAATTACTTAGAAAAATATTTCCATATTCTATTATTAGTATAATCCCAATCTTAATGGAGATTTCATATTTCCAAAACATAACTTTAATGGGTTAAAAACAATGTTATTTAAGACATCATTTACTATAAACCCAAACCAGTTAATTTTGAGTGAAAGGGATCCATAGAGATTAGACTAATTATAATTAATACCAATTTTCATATTCAATCTGTACTATTTGTCGAATAACGGTGAAATCACCTTGTAAATTCACATAGATAGTACAAGTTCCATCCTCGGAATTTAATACAGAGTTTAACTAGAATATTCTATATACTACCAAAATTCTATTTAAAAATCTTATTTACCTTTTGGAAAACTATAAATCTCTTTCCTTTTATCTTACTTCGGAAAATATTTCCATTTATGAAATTTCACTTAAAAATTCTATCTTTTATAAACCTCTTTTATAACACTTATTACTTTATTTATAAAAATGTCATTCATAAATATATCCCTTTATTTATAAAACACCGTTTATAAATCTATCATTTTATTTAAAAATACGATTTTATAAATCTTTACTTTTATTTTAGGAAAATATGGTCCGAATAAATTAAATTTACTATCCTCTCCGTCGAGCCAATCCAGATAGCTAGGAGGAGTAGGCAATTGGTTTCTCAAACTGTAACAACCCTGTATTTTTCAAATATTTTTAAATTTATTTTTCCAGATTCAAAAGCTTTATTTATGAAAAAGAATAAATTTTTTTATTTTAAGTATAAACTTTGATTTTGATGTGGATTAGAATTCCAAATATGACTAAATTTAATATTTCCAGAAATTGTGAATTTTGGTCAAATAGTCAAACTTTGACTTTTAAATTTAAATTTTAAATATTTGAAATTATAAATTTTATCTTTTATTATGACAATAGATTTAATAACTTGAATACTGCTTTTCGTTTCGTTGGAAACGGAGTTAAAATGTAAAAGTTATGTACATTTCAATTTTTAGTATAATTTGTTTTATTGTGCAATTTTGCCTATTTTAAATTTTATAAATCATATTTTTCTTTCTTATATTTTATTTAATATGTGTCAATATGTTAATTTATGTATATTTTCATCTCTAAATATTTCAAAAATAATAATAGAATTTTTCCAATGTTTACTGTGTTGATTTCCTATTTTTAAAAGCTGTTTTCTTATTTTCTGCTATTTTCTTCATTAAAATTATATTTAAATTAAATTTTATATATTTATTTTGTGAATATATTTTTATTTTATGTTATTATTTATGTTTAGAAATATATTACAAGCTCATATGAATTTTTCTAAAAATTATTCTATTCAATTTCAAATTTTCTAGACTAGTTTACTATTTTTAGCTATTTTCTTAATTTAACTTTATATGATTGATAAATATTTATATAAACTATTATATTTTGATAAAATTTCGAAATTTTATCTGGTATTATTATTTTTTCCAGAAATATAAAGTTATAAAAATAAAATAAAGTAATATGAAAGGCCCTAAACCTTCTATCTTCCTATGGGCTTTTATAGTCCACTTTTTTTACGTTTTAACCTAACCTTTCACCAATTAACCCTAACTATTCCTCGTTGCTTTTTTCCCAGCCGTCTTCCTCCTGTTATTCACGAATTTTCAAGCTCCAAAACCCTAAAAAAAGTCATGGCCTCCATCTTGAAAAAAATTAGGTAAATCCCTCTTTTCTTTCTACTTTTTTTTCTTACTTTTTCTATGCAATTTTGCCTTGTTTTCTCCCTTGTTTAGATCGGCCTCTCCCCCTTGTTCCACGGCCACCACCTCTTTCCATCTCTTCCAGACCACCACCACCATCTACCCCACCAGATCTGACCATGGCCGAACCCCCTTGATGGCCAAACCCCTCAAACTACAACCTAGATGCCTAGATCCATGCTTATTTCACCTCTACATGCTCATCCACTTCAACCACCACCCAAACCACCACCATAGCCGCCACCACTCCCCTGACCTCGACACACCCCTCCCCACCTCTATCCAGTCATGACACACCACAGGCCGAGCCCAATCCCCATGGCCGAGCCCTTGTTTTGACCCAAAACCACCTAGTTGCCTTCAAAACCACATCACCTCCTCATGTACAAACTCCACCTTGTCTTGCCTTGAACCCGAGCTATGTTAGCCCAAACCTGACCCAAAACTTGACCACATCTGAACCACATCAGACCCCAAAGCCATACCAAACAATAGAGAAGGCAAAGCAAAAGACTGCGTAGTCGTATCTCCTTTTATTTCAATGATATTGCATTTTAAAGTCGTATTGAATTTTGCTGTTTTGATTGTTTGTTTTGGGTTGTACACAAGAGTTGTAGATTGGATTTGCTCTCCACTCAAGTCCGTAGTCTTGTCATCGTGCTTTTGTTTCCATTGTGTCATTGGTTTTGATATCTCCAGCACAAATAGGTGAGTTATTCTCACCAGACAATATGTACCTATATAACTAGTAAATTGACACCCTGTGAATCTGTAGAAATATATTATCATGTTATACTTGACTATGTTATGATCATATGATGTTTATACACCTGTTATATCATATGTTACTGTTATTTAATGTTATTATGTTATTTATATCATTTATCACCATTGCAAGTTCCCTGTAGACTAGAATCACTATGGGTTGAAATGATACATACCCGAACGGACTTTAGAATAGGGAAAAATTGTTATGGGCTGAAATGATAGGCCTGAATGGTTTTTATTTAATTTATTTTAACTTGGGATTGCGGGTTTGAAATGATAGAACCCGGATTTTTCTTTTTAAACTACGGATTGAAATGATACATATCCGTATCACTTGACCTAGGCTAGAAAACTATATACAGGCCCGTGGTTATTTTATAAAGTGTTTTGAATATTTTTAAGTATTTTAAAAATATAAATTTATGAAATTTGATTTAAACAGATTTTGAAATATTTTGAATTAAAGAAATTATGATTTTTCTATGTGTTAAAAATGTAATTAATGAATGGTTTAACTGGATTTTTGAAATATAACTTAAGTTGGAAATTTGGAATTTTGGTTAAAAATGATATTTAAGTTATATAAATAAAATGGATATTAAATTTTATTTGGAAATGGTAAATATTATAATTTGATTAAATTTGAATTTAAGTGATTTATTAAAGTATTATTGATTTTTCTATGAATTGAAGTGGTTACATAAATGAATGTTTAAAAGTGATCTTTTAAAATATAACTTGACTAGGAAATGTGAAATTTGGTTTTAATTAAAGGTTTAAGTTAATTAAATAAAATTGGAAATTTAGTTAAATTTTGAAATGGTAATTTAAATTTGAAGTGTTAAGTTTATTTGTTGAAATGTGAAGAATTTGACACTTTTACACTAAAATTTATTAAGTAAATTGTTGAAAATTGGATTTGATTATAAGAAATTTATTGTGAAAAGATATATGTTAAATGACATGTAAATGAACATTTTAAATGTTAAAATATGATTTTAAAAATGTTTATGTGTTTTAAATTAAAGTTATTTAATTGCTGGAAATACACTAACACCTGAAATTAACTTTTAATAGCATTCAGAAATGCTATAGATTCTGTTTTGAACTAAAATTGTGTAAAAAGGAGCTATTACAGCATTTCTGGAATGCTGTAGTTGCTGTAGTTGAACTTATAGGCTAATATTGAACTCAGGCCTATTATAGCATTATCTGGAAATGCTATAATGGTCTGTAGTCTATGTTGAAATCAAATTTAACCCTTGTTTTGAAATCTGAACTACCGCAGCACTTCTGAAATGCTGTCTTTTCTGTTTTGAACTATAATTCAACTAAAACTGAGTTTTAACTGCAGTTTTAAGTGCTGTCTTTGCTGAATTATAAACGTTTTCAAATATAAGTTATAGCAGTTGTTTTTAAATGCTGTGAAATGCTGAAATTTTAATAATTAGGGTTTGTGACTTAGTAAACGAACTCAGAATGGTTTGAAACTTTGGAAATTGAATACTTGATTTGAAAATATAATAATTACACTTTTAAAAGGTTTAAATGAATTGTTTTGATTGGAATATAAACTATTTAAAGGTGATTTGAAATGATAGTAAATGAACGATATCTTTGAATTTAAAAGGTATTTAAAGTTGAATATTTGGATTTGAACTGATAGGATATTTTATTTTATTAAAATGATTTGAAATGAAGTTTTGTAAGGATATGATATTTTATTTTATTAAAATGATTTGAAATGAAGTTTTGTAAGGATATGATATTTTATTATATTAAAATGATTTGAAATGAAGTTTTGAAATGATATGAAAATTTAAATATATGGAAATGGTTTGGAATTGATTTAATCTTTATTTTGATAAAGATATGGTTTGAAATGATATTTTATTTTGAAGTAAAGTATTGTTTTTAAAAGTTATAACCACGGGTTATAATAACGATTGGTTGGCAAAGAGACCGGGATCGGATATGGACATACTCTCTGTCGATATCGAAAACCACTTTGACAACCGTGTACGCGGTGGAGATTCCAGAATGAAGTAGGTTGGTGGCGACGTTCTTAAGGTATGTTACGTGGACCCAACTCCCGTGAGTTGGCATAAGGTGGCTAAAATAGGAGCGATCTCGGACCAGTGAGGTAGCACCTCTTCTCGGACACATTTCTTCGATATTATACTCTTACTTGTGATTGATTAGATGGCCATCCTCCGATTTGGGAGTGTTGTTCGAGGTGGACGGTAGTGGCTGCTATGCGCTCCATCAGTCCGTGTGCGTAATTGGTATATCTACCCTGGCATTGCCTAGTTGTGCCGTGTCACCTACCATATCGAGCTTTACTACGATTATGATTTTAAGATCCGACCGCGTTAAGGTTCTCCATCCCCTTAACGCTATTTTCTATATGATTATACTTTACTGATTAGACACTACTGTATATAGCGTATATTACTATATAGTAAATAGTTTAACGGATCCTTAGAGGATGGGCGGTCCCAAGCATCTTCTAAGTTACTTGTACCCTTATTACAGTTCGCTTGAGTTGGTTTACATTATATAAGTATATATTGTCCTGACTCGAGTGTTTTGTGTTTTGCTTTACGCTCGGGTCAGCCTGAGTTATTCACAGATTTGGATTTCCACTCTCTTGGAGATTTGAATCGCTGGAGATTATCTGCTTGTCATGTCATATCTATTTCAATTCTGTTGTTCTACTCAGCTTGTACTTGGTTATTATATTGAGACTTTTGTTGTATTCTATTTCTTCTGTTATATCTCATGTACTCTGATATATTTATATAGTAGCTTCATGAACTACTATTTCTTTTACTTCCGCTGCATTATTTTACTCTGTGTCTGTGATCTATGATTATATTTATTTACTGTATATTCTGAGATTTGCCAAATTTTATTTACAACGCGGTATTTTGAGCAATTCAACTCCGGCATGAATGTCTGCCTATACACTTATAATGGATGCGAATGGTTGAAAATATCGGGTCGTTACAGTTGGTATCAGAGCTTTGGCTTTGAGGCAAAACTTAGAATGTATGGTAAATTTATTTACAGAATCACTTTCGTTCGAGTTTGAATCTCTTCCTTTTGATTCGATTTCCTTTGAATTTTGGAACGTTTCCTGCGGTTCCAAAATTCATTCGTGTCCCTCACTATTCATCATCTTTTGATTCTAGAGTATCCCATGACTCCACTTCGAATGATCTTTATAGTGAATTGGCGGTCTCGCCAATATTCTAATTTTCTTATAAAGGGGTGAAACTCCTTTACAATAGCATCAATTCACCAAAGATTTTATATCCTTGGTTTAGATGCTAATATCTTTTATTATTCCAAACTCTATCTCTTGAGATCGAACGTAGATTTATCCCAGAAAAATCCACATCGATCTTATTCTTTAAGTCACGGTTGACCCAGTTAAGGTTGTCCGCGATTTACCTAAGCTTACCCATCTCTCTACTCTGTTTAACCATCTTGTCTTTTGTTTCTAAACTATCTCCAAACATTTTGAATTGTACTTGTAAATCTATGATTTGTTTTATATATGGTGTTGTTTGAGTTGTTGATGTTGATTTGGATTTCCGATCGATTCGTCTGATCAACGCTATCGATAGGATTTCTAAAACACTTTGACAGAACAAACTGACACAATATTATTTTAAATTTGGTTAATGAAATAAAATTTTGATATATAAGTAAATTTATGGAACTTAATAAATTGATTTAAATTGATAATTTGAAATGATAATACTTGATTTATCATTTATTGTTCTACAAATGAATTTATAAATAGTTGTTTATAAATTGATTTGGGAACTAAAATGAATTTGAATCAAGAATTTGAGAATTCAAGTTTCCGATGGTTTCAAACCTTGTGTTTTCAAGTTTTAAAAGGATATATTATTTAAAGTATTTCGAATAGAAATTTTGTTTTCAAAGAATTTTAAAAGGTTTAAAATTTAGTGCTCTTCTCTTTGTCGTTGGAAAATAATTTCGGTGATGACTGCAGCATCATCGACGTTCATTTTCGAGTTTCGAAGTGAAGAGACCGTTCTGTTGTCTTGCTACAGCTTTGTTTTGGGAAATTTAATTGATTTGAATCTCTAAAATATGACTGAATTTATAATATATAGATATATGATTTAAAATTTGATTTGACATATTATGTATGTATAATTACTTATCGCTAAATGGTTTGAAAGGAATCGGAAGTTTAATTCTTAAATTTTATTTTAAAGAATAATTTCAGTTATAAGAAGAAAATCAAAAATTTGAATAAATGATTCAAACTTGAGATAATTGAATTGGAAAGTTTTACTTGTATAACACACAATTTCATTCCAATATAACTTACCTAAATTACACAGAAGTTGAATATGGATTGGATAACATACAATATAAAAAGGATTTTTATAAACAAAATTTGAGTGGTTATAATACATGTTATAAACTTAAATTTTAGTTATAAAAGATTAACAAAGGCAAATAGTGAAAAAGGAATTTAAAGAGATTTTATTTAAATAACTTAATAATCAAATTTGATTTACTATGGAACCTTAAGTCTAACCTAGGAATTTTAATAAAGGTTATTTCTTAAAATGAATATGTTGTATAATAAATAATGTATCTTTGAATAGATAAAAAAAATACATTTGAATTAGACATTTTGTAATAAAGTTTATTTAACTTGAATTCATAGTTTAATTAATGTCTAAATGAATAAATGTGTAAAGAAATTTGATTGTTATATTTGCTATATAAATATTTTATTTATGAAATAGATATGTCTTGAAAAATGAATAATTATGATTTAAATAGTTAAAATGTATTTTAACATCACTAAAATTTGATAATTGAGAATTTGGTTTTCAAATGGAATTTTAAGTGTAACTTATTAAAGGAATATCTATTTATGAAATGGGTATTTTAAATAAAGAGTTAGGCTATGTGTTAAATTAAGAGCTAACTAAAATAGTGAACTTTTAACTTAATAAATGAAGTATAGTTTAATTTGGATATTCCATTCATAAAAGTTTGTTTTAATAAGTCATAAGTTAAATGATATCCAAATAAATATTTCTGAAATTAAACTGATTAGAAATACTAATATATCTACTGTAGCATTTTATAAGTGCTGCTATTTTGAAAATACAATGTTTTGGAAATTTTATAATTGAATGAACTTAGAAATGTTACAACTTTAAAATGAATATTATTTGACCTTGAATTAAAATGGTTTAAATAAAGATTATTAAAAAAAAAGATGTTATGATTTTCTAAGTATTATGTTTTTTTTGAATAACATTTCCAAAGTGTTATGATTTTAGTAGTATGATTTCCAAATGATAAACATCCCTAAATTGTTATGATTTCAAAGCATTATGGTTTCAAATTTATTATCTTTTTTTTTCTCAAACTATCTTTTGGTTGTCCTTATTTCTCTTATCTTGTTACAGAATGAGAAGGCTATGGCTTATACCAATCTGTTTAGAAATCTTTCTATAATCTTTGATAATCTTTGTTACTCATCTGGATCTGAACACTGTTTTCCATTCATAGACCGTCGGTCAAGAGAAAAGGGTGATTCTGACTCTAGAGGATCTTTTTCGTGCTTATATTCTTGATTTGATCACCTCCATCTTGTTAAACTTACCTATAACAATAGTTATCAGGTGTAATTCCAATCTTCTTATCATCTTATTTTAATCTTATTTCATTCTATCTTTTTCTGTGCTTTCCCGTACCTCGTTCCTTTTCGGGGACGAAAAGTTTTGAGTGGGGGAGAGTGTAACAACCCTGTATTTTTCAAATATTTTTAAATTGATTTTTCCAGATTCAAAAGCTTTATTTATGAAAAAAAAAATTTGTTATTTTAAGTATAAACTTTGATTTTGATGTGGATTAGAATTCCAAATATGACTAAATTTAATATTTCCAGAAATTGTGAATTTTGGTCAAATAGTCAAACTTTGACTTTTAAATTTAAATTTTAAATATTTGAAATTATAAATTTTATCTATTATTATGACAATAGATTTAATAACTTGAATACTGCTTTTCGTTTTGTTGGAAATGGAGTTAAAATGTAAAAGTTATGTACATTTCAATTTTTAGTATAATTTGTTTTATTGTGCAATTTTGCCTATTTTAAATTTTATAAATCATATTTTTCTTTCTTATATTTTATTTAATATGTGTAAATATGTTAATTTATGTATATTTTCATCTCTAAATATTTCAAAAATAATAATAGAATTTTTCCAATGTTTACTGTGTTGATTTCCTATTTTTAAAGGCTGTTTTCTTATTTTCTGCTATTTTCTTCATTAAAATTATATTTAAATTAAATTTTATATATTTATTTTGTGAATATATTTTTATTTTATGTTATTATTTATGTTTAGAAATATATTACAAGCTCATATGAATTTTTCTAAAAATTATTCTATTCAATTTCAAATTTTCTAGACTAGTTTACTATTTTTAGCTATTTTCTTAATTTAACTTTATATGATTGATAAATATTTATATAAACTATTATATTTTGATAAAATTTCGAAATTTTATCTGGGATTATTATTTTTTCCAGAAATATAAAGTTATAAAAATAAAATAAAGTGATATGAAAGGCCCTAAACCTTCTATCTTCCTATGGGCTTTTATAGTCCACTTTTTTTACGTTTTAACCTAACCTTTCACCAATTAACCCTAACTATTCCTCATTCCTTTTTTCCCAGCCGTCTTCCTCCTGTTATTCACGAATTTTCAAGCTCCAAAACCCTAAAAAAAGTCATGGCCTCCATCTTGAAAAAAATTAGGTAAATCCCTCTTTTCTTTCTACTTTTTTTTCTTACTTTTTCTATGCAATTTTGCCTTGTTTTCTCCTTTGTTTAGATCGGCCTCTCCCCCTTGTTCCACGGCCACCACCTCCTTCCATCTCTTCCAGACCACCACCACCATCTACCCTACCAGATCTGACCATGGCCGAACCCCCTTGATGGCCAAACCCCTCAAACTACAACCTAGATGCCTAGATCCATGCTTATTTCACCTCTACATGCTCATCCACTTCAACCACCACCATAGCCGCCACCACTCCCCTGACCTGACCTCGACACACCCCTCCCCACCTCTGTCCAGTCATGACACACCACAGGCCGAGCCCAATCCCCATGGCCGAGCCCTTGTTTTGACCCAAAACCACATAGTTGCCTTCAAAACCACATCACCTCCTCATGTACAAACTCCACCTTGTCTTGCCTTGAACCCGAGCTATGTTAGCCCAAACCTGACCCAAAACTTGACCACATCTGAACCACATCAGACCCCAAAGCCATACCAAACAATAGAGAAGGCAAAGCAAAAGACTGCGTAGTCGTATCTCCTTTTATTTCAATGATATTGCATTTTAAAGTCGTATTGAATTTTGCTGTTTTGATTGTTTGTTTTGGGTTGTACACAAGAGTTGTAGATTGGATTTGCTCTCCACTCAAGTCCGTAGTCTTGTCATCGTGCTTTTGTTTCCATTGTGTCATTGGTTTTGATATCTCCAGCACAAACAGGTGAGTTATTCTCACCAGACAATATGTACCTATATAACTAGTAAATTGACACCCTATGAATCTGTAGAAATATATTATCATGTTATACTTGACTATGTTATGATCATATGATGTTTATACACCTGTTATATCATATGTTACTGTTATTTAATGTTATTATGTTATTTATATCAGTTATCACCATTGCAAGTTCCCTGTAGACTAGAATCACTATGGGTTGAAATGATACATACCCGAACGGACTTTAGAATAGGGAAAAATCGTTATGGGCTGAAATGATAGGCCTGAATGGTTTTTATTTAATTTATTTTAACTTGGGATTGCGGGTTTGAAATGATAGAACCCGGATTTTTCTTTTTAAACTACGGATTGAAATGATACATATCCGTATCACTTGACCTAGGCTAGAAAACTATATACAGGCCCGTGGTTATTTTATAAAGTGTTTTGAATATTTTTAAGTATTTTAAAAATATAAATTTATGAAATTTGATTTAAACAGATTTTGAAATATTTTGAATTAAAGAAATTATGATTTTTCTATGTGTTAAAAATGTAATTAATGAATGGTTTAACTGGATTTTTGAAATATAACTTAAGTTGGAAATTTGGAATTTTGGTTAAAAATGATATTTAAGTTATATAAATAAAATGGATATTAAATTTTATTTGGAAATGGTAAATATGATAATTTGATTAAATTTGAATTTAAGTGATTTATTAAAGTATTATTGATTTTTCTATGAATTGAAGTGGTTAAATAAATGAATGTTTAAAAGTGATCTTTTAAAATATAACTTGACTAGGAAATGTGAAATTTGGTTTTAATTAAAGGTTTAAGTTAATTAAATAAAATTGGAAATTTAGTTAAATTGTGAAATGGTAATTTAAATTTGAAGTGTTAAGTTTATTTGTTGAAATGTGAAGAATTGGACACTTTTACACTAAAATTTATTAAGTAAATTGTTGAAAATTGGATTTGATTATAAGAAATTTATTGTGAAAAGATATATGTTAAATGACATGTAAATGAACATTTTAAATGTTAAAATATGATTTGAAAAATGTTTATGTGTTTTAAATTAAAGTTATTTAATTGCTGGAAATACACTAACACCTGAAATTAACTTTTAATAGCATTCAGAAATGCTATAGATTCTGTTTTGAACTAAAATTGTGTAAAAAGGAGCTATTACAGCATTTCTGGAATGCTGTAGTTGAACTTATAGGCTAATATTGAACTCAGGCCTATTATAGCATTCTCTGGAAATGCTATAATGGTCTGCAGTCTATGTTGAAATCAAATTTAACCCTTGTTTTAAAATCTGAACTACCGCAACACTTCTGAAATGCTGTCTTTTCTGTTTTGAACTATAATTAACCTAAAACTGAGTTTTAACTGCAGTTTTAAGTGCTGTCTTTGCTGAATTAAAAATGTTTTCAAATATAACATATAGTAGTTGTTTTTAAATGCTGTGAAATGCTGAAATTTTAATAATTAGGGTTTTTGACTTAGTAAACGAACTCAGAATGGTTTGAAACTTTGGAAATTGAATACTTGATTTGAAAATATAATAATTACACTTTTAAAAGGTTTAAATGAATTGTTTTGATTGGAATATAAACTATTTAAAGGTGATTTGAAATGATAGTAAATGAACGATATCTTTGAATTTAAAAGGTATTTAAAGTTGAATATTTGGATTTGAACTGATAGGATATTTTATTTTTTTAAAATGATTTGAAATGAAGTTTTGTAAGGATATGATATTTTATTTTATTAAAATGATTTGAAATGAAGTTTTGTAAGGATATGATATTTTATTATATTAAAATGATTTGAAATGAAGTTTTGAAATGATATGAAAATTTAAATATATGGAAATGGTTTGGAATTGATTTAATCTTTATTTTGATAAAGATATGGTTTGAAATGATATTTTATTTTGAAGTAAAGTATTGTTTTTAAAAGTTATAACCACGGGTTATAATAACGATTGGTTGGCAAAGAGACCGGGATCGGATATGGACATACTCTCTGTCGATACCGAAAACCACTTTGACAACCGTGTACGCGGTGGAGATTCCAAAATGAAGTAGGATGGTGGCGACGTTCTTAAGGTATGTTACGTGGACCCAACTCCCATGAGTTGGCATAAGGTGGCTAAAACAGGAGCGATCTCGGACCAGTGAGGTAGCACCTCTTCTCGGACACATTTCTTCGATATTATACTCTTACTTATGATTGATTAGATGGCCATCCTCCGATTTGGGAGTGTTGTTCGAGGTGGACGGTAGTGGCTGCTATGCGCTCCATCAGTCCGTGTGCGTAATTGGTATATCTACCCTGGCATTGCCTAGTTGTGCCGTGTCACCTACCATATCGAGCTTTACTACGATTATGATTTTAAGATCCGACCGCGTTAAGGTTCTCCATCCCCTTAACGCTATTTTCTATATGATTATACTTTACTGATTAGACACTACTGTATATAGCGTATATTACTATATAGTAAATAGTTTAACGGATCCTTAGAGGATGGGCGGTCCCAAGCATCTTCTAAGTTACTTGTACCCTTATTACAGTTCGCTTGAGTTGGTTTACATTATATAAGTATATATTGTCCTGACTCGAGTGTTTTGTGTTTTGCTTTACGCTCGGGTCAGCCTGAGTTATTCACAGATTTGGATTTCCACTCTCTTGGAGATTTGAATCGCTGGAGATTATCTGCTTGTCATGTCCTATCTATTTCAATTCCGTTGTTCTACTCAGCTTGTACTTGGTTATTATATTGAGACTTTTGTTGTATTCTATTTCTTCTGTTATATCTCATGTACCTCTGATATATTTATATAGTAGCTTCATGAACTACTATTTCTTTTACTTCCGCTGCATTATTTTACTCTGTGTCTGTGATCTGTGATTATATTTATTTACTGTATATTCTGAGATTTGCCAAATTTTATTTACAACGCAGTATTTTGAGCAATTCAACTCCGGCATGAGTGTCTGCCTATACACTTATAATGGATGCGAATGGTTGAAAATATCGAGTCGTTACAGTTGGTATCAGAGCTTTGGCTTTGAGGCAAAACTTAGAATGTATGGTAAATTTATTTACAGAATCACTTTCGTTCGAGTTTGAATCTCTTCCTTTTGATTCGATTTCCTTTGAATTTTGGAACGTTTCCTGCGGTTTCAAAATTCATTTGTGTCCCTCACTATTCATCATCTTTTGATTCTAGAGTATCCCATGACTCCACTTCGAATGATCTTTATAGTGAATTGGCGGTCTCGCCAATATTCTAATTTTCTTATAAAGGGGTGAAACTCCTTTACAATAGCATCAATTCACCAAAGATTTTATATCCTTGGTTTAGATGCTAATATCTTTTATTGTTCCAAACTCTATCTCTTGAGATCGAACGTAGATTTATCCCAGAAAAATCCACATCGATCTTATTCTTTAAGTCACGGTTGACCCAGTTAAGGTTGTCCGCGATTTACCTAAGCTTACCCATCTCTCTACTCTATTTAACCATCTTGTCTTTTGTTTCTAAACTATCTCCAAACATTTTGAATTGTACTTGTAAATCTATGATTTGTTTTATATATGGTGTTGTTTGAGTTGTTGATGTTGATTTGGATTTCCGATCGATTCGTCTGATCAACGCTATCGATAGGATTTCTAAAACACTTTGACAGAACAAACTGACACAATATTATTTTAAATTTGGTTAATGAAATAAAATTTTGATATATAAGTAAATTTATGGAACTTAATAAATTGATTTAAATTGATAATTTGAAATGATAATACTTGATTTATCATTTATTGTTCTACAAATGAATTTATAAATAGTTGTTTATAAATTGATTTGGGAACTAAAATGAATTTGAATCAAGAATTTGAGAATTCAAGTTTCCGATGGTTTCAAACCTTGTGTTTTCAAGTTTTAAAAGGATATATTATTTAAAGTATTTCGAATAGAAATTTTGTTTTCAAAGAATTTTAAAAGGTTTAAAATTTAGTGCTCTTCTCTTTGTCGCTGGAAAATAATTTCGGTGATGACTGCAGCATCATCGACGTTCATTTTCGAGTTTCGAAGTGAAGAGACCGTTCTGTTGTCTTGCTACAGCTTTGTTTTGGGAAATTTAATTGATTTGAATCTCTAAAATATGACTGAATTTATAATATATAGATATATGATTTAAAATTTGATTTGACATATTATGTATGTATAATTACTTATCGCTAAATGGTTTGAAAGGAATCGGAAGTTTAATTCTTAATTTTTATTTTAAAGAATAATTTCAGTTATAAGAAGAAAATCAAAAATTTGAATAAATGATTCAAACTTGAGATAATTGAATTGGAAAGTTTTACTTGTATAACACACAATTTCATTCCAGTATAACTTACCTAAATTACACAGAAGTTGAATATGGAATTGGATAATATACAATATAAAAAGGATTTTTATAAATAAAATTTGAGTGGTTATAATACATGTTATAAACTTAAATTTTAGTTATAAAAGATTAACAAAGGCAAATAGTGAAAAAGGAATTTAAAGGGATTTTATTTAAATAACTTAATAATCAAATTTGATTTACTATGGAACCTTAAGTCTAACCTAGGAATTTTAATAAAGGTTATTTCTTAAAATGAATATGTTGTATAATAAATAATGCATCTTTGAATAGATAAAATAAAATGAAATACATTTGAATTAGACATTTTGTAATAAAGTTTATTTAACTTGAATTCATAGTTTAATTAATGTCTAAATGAATAAATGTGTAAAGAAATTTGATTGTTATATTTGCTATATAAATATTTTATTTATGAAATAGATATGTCTTGAAAAATGAATAATTATGATTTAAATAGTTAAAATGTATTTTAACATCACTAAAATTTGATAATTGAGAATTTGGTTTTCAAATGGAATTTTAAGTGTAACTTATTAAAGGAATATCTATTTATGAAATGGGTATTTTAAATAAAGAGTTAGGCTATGTGTTAAATTAAGAGCTAACTAAAATAGTGAACTTTTAACTTAATAAATGAAGTATAGTTTAATTTGGATATTCCATTCATAAAAGTTTGTTTTAATAAGTCATAAGTTAAATGATATCCAAATAAATATTTCTGAAATTAAACTGATTTGAAATACTAATATATCTACTGTAGCATTTTATAAGTGCTGCTATTTTGAAAATACAA
Source organism: Allium fistulosum (assembly GCA_030737815.1). NCBI lineage: Eukaryota > Viridiplantae > Streptophyta > Magnoliopsida > Asparagales > Amaryllidaceae > Allium > Allium fistulosum. Next base: position 1,296,620,678 of record CM060902.1, read on the forward strand.
TGTTTTGGAAATTTTATAATTGAATGAACTTAGAAATGTTACAACTTTAAAATGAATATTATTTGACCTTGAATTAAAATGGTTTAAATAAAGATTATTTTTAAAAAAAAAGATGTTATGATTTTCTAAGTATTATGTTTTTTTTTGAATAACATTTCCAAAGTGTTATGATTTTAGTAGTATGATTTCCAAATGATAAACATCCCTAAATTGTTATGATTTCAAAGCATTATGGTCTCAAATTTATTATCTTATTTTTGTTTCTCAAACTATCTTTTGGTTGTCCTTATTTCTCTTATCTTGTTACAGAATGGGAAGGCTATTGCTTATACCAGTCTGTTTAGAAATCTTTCTATAATCTTTGATAATCTTTGTTACTCATCTGGATCTGAACACTGTTTTCCATTCATAGACCGTTGGTCAAGGGAAAAGGGTGATTCTGACTCTAGAGGATCTTTTTCGTGCTTATATTCTTGATTTGATCACCTCCATCTTGTTAAACTTACCTATAACAATAGTTATCAGGTGTAATTCCAATCTTCTTATCATCTTATTTTAATCTTATTTCATTCTATCTTTTTCTGTGCTTTCCCGTACCTCGTTCCTTTTCGGGGACGAAAAGTTTTGAGTGGGGGAGAGTGTAACAACCCTGTATTTTTCAAATATTTTTAAATTGATTTTTCCAGATTCAAAAGCTTTATTTATGAAAAAGAATAAATTTTGTTATTTTAAGTATAAACTTTGATTTTGATGTGGATTAGAATTCCAAATATGACTAAATTTAATATTTCCAGAAATTGTGAATTTTGGTCAAATAGTCAAACTTTGACTTTTAAATTTAAATTTTAAATATTTGAAATTATAAAATTTATCTTTTATTATGACAATAGAATTAATAACTTGAATACTACTTTTCATTTTGTTGGAAACGGAGTTAAAATGTAAAAGTTATGTACATTTCAATTTTTAGTATAATTTGTTTTATTGTGCAATTTTGCCTATTTTAAATTTTATAAATCATATTTTTCTTTCTTATATTTTATTTAATATGTGTCAATATGTTAATTTATATATATTTTCATCTCTAAATATTTCAAAAATAATAATAGAATTTTTCCAATGTTTACTGTGTTGATTTCCTATTTTTAAAGGTTGTTTCCTTATTTTCTGCTATTTTCTTCATTAAAGTTATATTTAAATTAAATTTTATACATTTATTTTGTGAATATATTTTTATTTTATGTTATTATTTATGTTTAGAAATATATTACAAGCTCATATGAATTTTTCTAAAAATTATTCTATTCAATTTCAAATTTTCTAGACTAGTTTACTATTTTTAGCTATTTTCTTAATTTAACTTTATATGATTGATAAATATTTATATAAACTATTATATTTTGATAAAATTTCGAAATTTTATCTGGGATTATTATTTTTTCCAGAAATATAAAGTTATAAAAATAAAATAAAGTAATATGAAAGGCCCTAAACCTTCTATCTTCCTATGGGCTTTTATAGTCCACTTTTTTTACGTTTTAACCTAACCTTTCACCAATTAACCCTAACTATTCCTCATTCCTTTTTTCCCAGCCGTCTTCCTCCTGTTATTCACGAATTTTCAAGCTCCAAAACCCTAAAAAAAGTCATGGCCTCCATCTTGAAAAAAATTAGGTAAATCCCTCTTTTCTTTCTACTTTTTTTTCTTACTTTTTCTATGCAATTTTGCCTGGTTTTCTCCCTTGTTTAGATCGGCCTCTCCCCCTTGTTCCATGGCCACCACCTCCTTCCATCTCTTCCAGACCACCACCACCATCTACCCCATCAGATCTGACCATGGCCGAACCCCCTTGATGGCCAAACCCCTCAAACTACAACCTAGATGCCTAGATCCATGCTTATTTCACCTCTACATGCTCATCCACTTCAACCACCACCCAAACCACCACCATATCCGCCACCACTCCCCTGACCTGACCTCGACACACCCCTCCCCACCTCTGTCCAGTCATGACACACCACAGGCCGAGCCCAATCCCCATGGCCGAGCCCTTGTTTTGACCCAAAACCACCTAGTTGCCTTCAAAACCACATCACCTCCTCATGTACAAACTCCACCTTGTCTTGCCTTGAACCCGAGCTATGTTAGCCCAAACCTGACCCAAAACTTGACCACATCTGAACCACATCAGACCCCAAAGCCATACCAAACAATAGAGAAGGAAAAGCAAAAGACTGCGTAGTCGTATCTCCTTTTATTTCAATGATATTGCATTTTAAAGTCGTATTGAATTTTGCTGTTTTGATTGTTTGTTTTGGGTTGTACACAAGAGTTGTAGATTGGATTTGCTCTCCACTCAAGTCCGTAGTCTTGTCATCGTGCTTTTGTTTCCATTGTGTCATTGGTTTTGATATCTCCAGCACAAACAGGTGAGTTATTCTCACCAGACAATATGTACCTATATAACTAGTAAATTGACACCCTGTGAATCTGTAGAAATATATTATCATGTTATACTTGACTATTGTAACGACCCGCTATTTTGGACCATTCAAATCGACAATAATCCACACATGTCTGACTTGAATCATTCAAAATATCAGATTGTTAATTTAAAATTTGGCAAAACTCAGAATATACAGTAAATAAATCAATCACAGAATCACAGACACAGAGTAATACAATAATACGCAGCGGAATAAATAAATAGTAGTTCATGAAGCTACTATATAAACATCAGAGTTAGAAATAAAATACAACAGACTATCTCAATTGCAGTGAAGTCTCCAGTACAACAGATGACTTCTCTGAACAAATCAACTAGAAGAGCTAAAAGCTGAGGCGATAGTTGGATCTCCAAGGGAAGCTCCAAACTCCAAAGGTGAGTCTCAAATGCTGTATCACTCGGTCTGACCCGAGCGTAAAGCAAAACACAAAACACTCGAGTCAGGATTAACATTCTTATATAAATAAATCCAACTCAAGTGAAATATCAACTGAAATACAGGTAACTTAAAGGATGTTTGGGATAACCATCCTTTAAGGATCTTCAGAACTATCTACAAGGTGGAAATATATATTATAACACCGTGGTCATTTCAATTTAATTTATACTTCAAAACCCAAATATCATTTCATTTCAAATATAACTATTTTCCGAGATAGTATATATATTAATTAATTTATAAAGTAAAGCATTTAATTTTCTCAAGTCTCGCAAATCGATTCAAATCAACTTCAAATTCCAGATTCAAATTTATTCAAAGCTCAATTCATCAATTCAATTCAGTTCTAAATAGACCATTTAAATTTTCAATATATTTCAAAGTTTTAATATTCAACATTTTCAAAGTTAAATTTAACAGTTTCATATAGTTCTTGATTTAACTTCATTATTATTTAATCAAGGAATATTCACTTAATAAATTCAACATCATTTAACTAGACTTAAATCACATTTTACTAAATATTTCCTTAAACCTTTTTTTTAAATAAGAAATATTCATTAAATTACTTATAAATCACCCAAGTTATAAATCATATCTTACATCTCAATTTCAATAAGTTTCCAATCGGTTTAATTAAATAAAATTCTTTATTAAATCAATTTCAACTAAATTCAAATTATCTTCCTAACCTTAACTTATTCAAATTTTTACCAAAATCTATTTTGAAATACAGATATAAGTACTTAACCATATATATGTATTCGATCAATCTTAATTTAATTTAATATTATAATTAAATATATATATATATATATATATATATATATATATATATCAATATCATTACCATTTAAGAATCAACATTTATTTATCCCATATATTTCTTCCCAAATCCATAGAATTTATTTTCAAAATATTTATATATATGGACCAACGGTGTCTGTATATATATCTATCATATGGTTAAGTGATACAGATATTTATCATTTCAATCCGAAATTTAAATATATACGGGTAGATATCATTTCAACCCGTAATCCCAATTTCAATTCAAATGAAAATCGCTTGGGTTTATCATTTCAACCCATAACGATTTTCTCCTATTCTAAAGTCCGTTCGGGTATGTATCATTTCAACCCATAGTGAATTCTATACTAACAGGGAACTTGCAGAGTGATAACAGATAATATAAAATACAACAGCGGGCATATATCATAAAGAACGATATAATATAAACAACAGGATATGGTGTCATATCCCACAGGTGAACAGTTACAGATAATAGCATATATAACAATTTAAATAACTACAGCAGCATATTTCAATTGTTGTTTCAATTGAAATCAAATTTAATAAATACAAGAACGTAAATCATGAGTGATTGCTCACCTTTCGAGGCTAGATAGGTTTGACAAGGAAACGAGCTACGAATTTCAAAGCAACGTTGGATGGACACGATTCGATGAAGATACAGGAACGACGGACGAAGCTGATAACAGAAATGATAACGAATCAGAATCAGATTGATGAAGATAGATGGTATAAATGAACTTATATGTCTAACTATATATAAGTATTTATAAATCATATTTTTTAAATTTCGAACACATATTAAATTAAATATAGATATTTCAAAATCATCGTTTAAATCAAACACATATTCAAAAGATCGGAGTAAATACTTATATATTATATTAGCCCATATTTTAAACCCATACCCAAACACAAACTAAAATTTTAAACCTTTATAAACGTAACCCTTTATATAATATATAATATTAAAAATCAATATTCATTTAATACCATAATATTCCTTTCAAAATGTACGGCAACGCAGGCATGAATTTATATACATTTATCTTTAGACATATCAAACATGTAGACTACAAAAATTAAATGCAGACCTTAAAAACAGGGCACAAGAAATATGAATACACTTATATACTGTATGTGTACAAACAATTTTATACCATATGCAGTCCAACATATTTTTTTTTGTAAACTAATATACTTATATAATCTAATACAGAATGGGACGCTTGCAGCAAATAAATTATATGCAGACTATCAATAGTAAAACATAAAACGTATTGTATATACATCAGTTATTAAAGCAAATATGTATATTATATAGCTTTACATATAAACCAATCTCCTGTATAAAGCTTGTACAAACCTTGTAATATAAAACTAGGACAACAGAACTGTAAAACAGATTTTTCTCTTATTTTATTAACACATATTCTTATATAGCATTTTAAAACAAAGTAATATATATATATATATATAGCGGTTTCAAAAATATAGCCTGACTTCAACTAAATAGGATAGTATCGATATAGACTAATTATAATACTGTATATAATATATATAACAGTATAAACTTTATAACACATAACAATACAACACCATTTCTTTTAAAAGTCTAGATTGCTGTACACATATAACACACGGTCAGAAGTATGCAAATCTTTGGGGAAAAAAATTTATTTATAACATACGCACTCGACTCACATATGCAAACTATAATATATACTAAAACATGTGCATGCTACTTACCTATCCTATATGCAGACATATTGTAAAGTACACATTAAAAATCTATATTAAATTTTAAATACAAATAAATAAACCTCTATATGTGTTTGCAGCCAACCTATATGCAATATATATATAAGTTATTTGACATACATAACATATATAAACTAACTTGACAATATTCGAAAATCATTATGTTATCTTATATGCAAAAATATTGTAACCAGATCTTATACAACATACTTTTAAAACAGAGGCTCGGTTGAGGTGGCTCATGGCCGATCACGTGGAGTAGAAGGCGCAAAGGTGGAAGCTAGGTGGCGAGGGGACTGCTGACGTGGGATGACACGGGTTGGAGCAATGGAATAGGGAAGTGATGGGGTGAGCTGCAATCAAGCCTACATGGATGCTCGAAGGTGTGACGCGGAGGTAGTGGGCGAGGCGGATGTCGACGAACGAAAATGGACACGGTGAGGCCTGAGGGGGAGGAGCTGATGTCTCGGTTCCTGTCAGAGCAGAGGAGGCGGTGGATGGCAGAGGGTTGGCGATGGTGGGTTGGAGACTTGGTCGAGAACGCTATAGGGGAAGATGAACAGCGTACATATATGCATCAAAATTTGAGAATGCGCTGTCACTTTCTGTGAACTAAATTTTTCTAAGAGGGGAGCTGGAATGATTTGCACAGGAGGAAGGGAAAGTAAGACCACATATAATATTATTAGAGCAAAAGTAACGTATGAACAAATGCAGAGATAAATGAAAGTTTAACGGCAACATATTGAACTGGCAAATAAAAGCAATTGAAAGTGAACAGTAGAAATAAAGTAGCCGGTAGACTAAATATAAAGTGAAAGAATGACAACGGTCACAAGCCTTGATTCAGTTGAGAATTGAAAGCAATTAATTGTCGGGACCACAAGTTTCAAATTTGAAAACGATAGTAAGTTGTCACAATTTATGGTACCGATACGACGCACCGTTTTATTGCTTCCGTCGCGTACCGGACTTCAAAATACAGAAATAAATATACCGTAGAGATCAGTACGACGTGACGATCAAAATGGTATACAGATACTAGTGGTACGATCATCCGATCGAAAATCGATAATCGGTACCGAAAATGCTACTATTTTGCCAGAATTAAGATAAACGGAGCAATAGAAGTCCAAATTTGGAAAAACGAAAGATGACATCTGACTCAGAAGAAGATTTAGAAATTTTCTATAGAAAAATATTCAGGTTTTGAAATAAATTTATTATCATCAATTTTAACTGATTTAGATTGAAATAAAATTACACAATAAAATAAACTTCAATATTATCAGATGAAAATTTACCAGTTGCTATGATTAAACAGGCGTATTCCAAATAATAAATTTTTAATTTCAAATTTTATTGTTTAAAATTTCACAAATTCCTAGTTAAATATACTTTTAAAACCATTAAATTTTGCGGGTCGTTACAACTATGTTATGATCATATGATGTTTATACACCTGTTATATCATATGTTACTGTTATTTAATGTTATTCTGTTATTTATATCAGTTATCACCATTGCAAGTTCCCTGTAGACTAGAATCACTATGGGTTGAAATGATACATACCCGAACAGACTTTAGAATAGGGAAAAATTGTTATGGGCTGAAATGATAGGCCTGAATGGTTTTTATTTAATTTATTTTAACTTGGGATTGCGGGTTTGAAATGATAGAACCCGGATTTTTCTTTTTAAACTACGGATTGAAATGATACATATCTGTATCACCTGACCTAGGCTAGAAAACTATATATAGGCCCGTGGTTATTTTATAAAGTGTTTTGAATATTTTTAAGTATTTTAAAAATATAAATTTATGAAATTTGATTTAAACAGATTTTGAAATATTTTGAATTAAAGAAATTATGATTTTTCTATGTGTTAAAAATGTAATTAATGAATGGTTTAACTGGATTTTTGAAATATAACTTAAGTTGGAAATTTGGAATTTTGGTTAAAAATGATATTTAAGTTATATAAATAAAATGGATATTAAATTTTATTTGGAAATGGTAAATATGATAATTTGATTAAATTTGAATTTAAGTGATTTATTAAAGTATTATTGATTTTTCTATGAATTGAAGTGGTTAAATAAATGAATGTTTAAAAGTGATCTTTTAAAATATAACTTGACTAGGAAATGTGAAATTTGGTTTTAATTAAAGGTTTAAGTTAATTAAATAAAATTGGAAATTTAGTTAAATTGTGAAATGGTAATTTAAATTTGAAGTGTTAAGTTTATTTGTTGAAATGTGAAGAATTGGACAGTTTTACACTAAAATTTATTAAATAAATTTTTGAAAATTGGATTTGATTATAAGAAATTTATTGTGAAAAGATATATGTTAAATGACATGTAAATGAACATTTTAAATGTTAAAATATGATTTTAAAAATGTTTATGTGTTTTAAATTAAAGTTATTTAATTGCTGGAAATACACTAACACCTGAAATTAACTTTTAATAGCATTCAGAAATGCTATAGATTCTGTTTTGAACTAAAATTGTGTAAAAAGGAGCTATTACAGCATTTCTGGAATGCTGTAGTTGAACTTATAGGCTAATATTGAACTCAGGCCTATTATAGCATTCTCTGGAAATGCTATAATGGTCTGCAGTCTATGTTGAAATCAAATTTAACCCTTGTTTTGAAATCTGAACTACCGCAGCACTTCTGAAATGCTGTCTTTTCTGTTTTGAACTATAATTAACCTAAAACTGAGTTTTAACTGCAGTTTTAAGTGCTGTCTTTGCTGAATTAAAAATGTTTTCAAATATAACTTATAGTAGTTGTTTTTAAATGCTGTGAAATGCTGAAATTTTAATAATTAGGGGTTTTGACTTAGTAAACGAACTCAGAATGGTTTGAAACTTTGGAAATTGAATACTTGATTTGAAAATATAATAATTACACTTTTAAAAGGTTTAAATGAATTGTTTTGATTGGAATATAAACTATTTAAAGGTGATTTGAAATGATAGTAAATGAACGATATCTTTGAATTTAAAAGGTATTTAAAGTTGAATATTTGGATTTGAACTGATAGGATATTTTATTTTATTAAAATGATTTGAAATGAAGTTTTGTAAGGATACGATATTTTATTTTATTAAAATGATTTGAAATGAAGTTTTGTAAGGATATGATATTTTATTATATTAAAATGATTTGAAATGAAGTTTTGAAATGATATGAAAATTTAAATATATGGAAATGGTTTGGAATTGATTTAATCTTTATTTTGATAAAGATATGGTTTGAAATGATATTTTATTTTGAAGTAAAGTATTGTTTTTAAAAGTTATAACCACGGGTTATAATAACGATTGGTTGGCAAAGAGACCGGGATCGGATATGGACATACTCTCTGTCGATACTGAAAACCACTTTGACAACCGTGTACGCGGTGGAGATTCCAGAATGAAGTAGGATGGTGGCGACGTTCTTAAGGTATGTTACGTGGACCCAACTCCCGTGAGTTGGCATAAGGTGGCTAAAACAGGAGCGATCTCGGACCAGTGAGGTAGCACCTCTTCTCGGACACATTTCTTCGATATTATACTCTTACTTGTGATTGATTAGATGGCCATCCTCCGATTTGGGAGTGTTGTTCGAGGTGGACGGTAGTGGTTGCTATGCGCTCCATCAGTCCGTGTGCGTAATTGGTATATCTACCCTGGCATTGCCTAGTTGTGTCGTGTCACCTACCATATCGAGCTTTACTACGATTATGATTTTAAGATCCGACCGCGTTAAGGTTCTCCATCCCCTTAACGCTATTTTCTATATGATTATACTTTACTGATTAGACACTACTGTATATAGCGTATATTACTATATAGTAAATAGTTTAACGGATCCTTAGAGGATGGGCGGTCCCAAGCATCTTCTAAGTTACTTGTACCCTTATTACAGTTCGCTTGAGTTGGTTTACATTATATAAGTATATATTGTCCTGACTCGAGTGTTTTGTGTTTTGCTTTACGCTCGGGTCAGCCTGAGTTATTCACAGATTTGGATTTCCACTCTCTTGGAGATTTGAATCGCTGGAGATTATCTGCTTGTCATGTCCTATCTATTTCAATTCTGTTGTTCTACTCAGCTTGTACTTGGTTATTATATTGAGACTTTTGTTGTATTCTATTTCTTCTGTTATATCTCATGTAACTCTGATATATTTATATAGTAGCTTCATGAACTACTATTTCTTTTACTTCCGCTGCATTATTTTACTCTGTGTCTTTGATCTGTGATTATATTTATTTACTGTATATTCTGAGATTTGCCAAATTTTATTTACAACACGGTATTTTGAGCAATTCAACTCCGGCATGAGTGTCCGCCTATACACTTATAATGGATGCGAATGGTTTAAAATATCGGGTCGTTACACAAACTCCAACCTAAAGATTACCTCTTTATCACCCATAAGGTGATCAGGTTATTTGGTTGACTATAAACATTGAAAAGTATTTGATTTATGTTTTGAAAAACATTTCAAAAAGATTTAAGAGGAAAACCCAAGTTCAAATCATTTATTCAATGGTTACCAAATTTCATTGCTAGTTTGTCGGTGAATAGTGATTTTAAAGCTTTATAAAACAAAACACCAATTTCATTACATATATGCCCATTTTTATAATTAAAATTCCTTTTAAAACATTTTAACATATTTATGGAATTTATTTCATATGTTTAAAGATATAAAAACATCTATTTTAAAGAGTTGAAAATAATATTTTACGAACTGTCAAAATGCGACGATTTTAAAAACTTGATCCAGATATATTTCAAACTTTACTAAACGAAATCTTGATTTTTTTTCATTTAAAAACTATACCCACAAGGGTTTGGAAAATTCTTATTTCAATAAATTCCAACTAATATTTCATTCTGCACATTGATTTAACTTTTTATGGCGCGAAGTCGCGAATCGCCGAAACGCGACTGCTTATTTTTCACGTTTTAGTCGAAATTTTCAAAATTTGTCCGAAACACTTTTAAATCATTTTAATACCATATTAAACTATATTAAACCAATTTTTCACTATTTTTCTTTATTAAAATCTCACTTTATTTCATATCTTTAATATTATATTATTATAATGTTCAATTTCCATCTTTTTAATTCAAAATTCTTTTATATCAAACCATATGATATTTTTCCATGTATTTTCCACCTTTTAAACTATTATTTTCAAAATCAAACTATTTGATTTACTATTTCCAAAATAAATTAAATTATCCTCTTTACTTTTCCAAAACCATTTCTATTTTCCAAAAACGATATCTTTTTTATTTAAAATTCAAAAGAGGCTTGATACTCCTTATACACACATTATTTTAGAATATAATAGGGATTATTTCTCATGAATTTACCATGGCTATTTAAAGTGATCATTTCAAATCTGATGGATATGATTTTCACATCATTATTAAAATAATTCTACTTAACTCAACCAAGTCAATATATGATTAACATAAGCAATCAATCAACCAATAATCAATCATTTTAGCATCCAAACCATGCTAACAACCCAGGTACACTTGCATAGCACCAATCAAAGATAAATTTAAAGAAGATAGAAGTAGTGTTCTCGCTTTTATGCTATCCAACTCTAAGTTTTTTTTATCGACGAAACAATCCCTTTCTCCGTACCGAAACTTATGAAACTTACCCCTGGACCTTAGTGATGCTCGACCAAGCTTGTGTGGAGGTGGAAGCTCGGCTTTGAGATGGTGGTGGTGTGGGCTGTGCACTTTAGTGAGGAAGAGATGGAGTCTGGCTTACTTTTTGAAGCGATTTGATATCATGTGTACGAAAATAATTTTAGCAGAACTTCGATGCGGTGTTGAAATATTTTTACTATTTAGGAATCCATCGAAGAAGAGCTATTAGAGAGCTTGAGAAGAAGAAGAAGAAGAGAGGTGAAGTGAATTTGTGAAGAAAGGAAGAGGATATGCATGTGTATTTATAGGGTAGAAATCCTTGTGCATGAAATTACCAAAATACCCCCTCCCCCCTTGACTTTCGACCGAACCCACTCCTCCCTCCATGTGATTGTCTTCTCTTGATTGAGTAATGGTGAGTTTGCTTTTTGTGATTTAAGGGTGAAGTTTGCATTTATATACATATAAGGAGTTTATACATATATATGTATACTTTATTTTAGATATTTTCTTTAGCTTTGATTTGACTAATTATGAAGGTATACGTGTATGTATATGTATGTGCATGCATATGTGTATGTGTATCAAATAACGTTGCAATGATTTGAAACAACTTCCACTCGTCGAATGGTCGAAAATTCGAAAGCTGCATCACGGTCACATTTTCAGTTTTTAATCAAACTATTTATTTATGTAAACAAAACTTGATAATAAATTTCTTATCATCTTTATATAAGTAAACAAGATTATTTAAGTTATAAAACCATATTTACTAATATAAAAATCCAATTGTAAAAATACAACGTCGAACTACCAGAATGCGACGAAGTTTATATATCTTTATAAAATAAGTTTATATATTTATAAAACCATTATAAATCACTTATTATAATTATATAATAATAATTAAACTGGATTGTTTATCATTTAAAACAATTATCTAAATATTTAAAATTAATTAAATATTCCAATTCAAAGTGATAAAATTACGGGTCGTTGCATTATCGATTGTATCATATACAACTCCTAATCCGCGGTTTCTTTTCCCAATCTCATTTTTACCTGAGGAGAGCTCAACAAGTAAAAGAGATTATTCACTTGTACCCACCATTTCACGATGGCCTAAGTATACTATATATACCTTAAGGAAAGCTCAACAAATATATATAAGCATCTTTCCTTGTATATTCTATACATTAATAATACTACACATAACATCTGTAGCTTGAAGAAAACTCAACAACCAAAGAGTATGGAAGTAATTTATTAATAATATATAAATGGTAGATGACAACTTTGTATTAAAGATTCGTAATCTTGAATATATTATATCGAGCGACATCGACTTATGGAATAATGTATTTCTTATGAAAGACCCACATGATTCAAGTGCTGGACACATCAGAAATCATGGTATGTGTATTTTTATGTATGTATTTATTCATTAAGTCTATTTAGGGGTTCTTTAATGTTTCACCTTTAGTTTATACATTTGTATTATATAAGTTTTATTATTATATAACTTTTATACTTTATTTAACTTATATAATATTTTAAGTATAACATTATACTAATTAAATCTTATTTAATTAATTTAATTAACAAATACTTTAGTCAACTATTATATTATTCAATTATAACATATTGTATTGAATATATATACTATAATCTTTATAGTAATACATATATATCTCATATATATGTATTTTAATTTATTTTTTAGCAAAGCCAACAGGGAAGATCTGGCCCCTACCAGATATGATTAAGAAAAGAAGAGAATTGTCAAAGTAACAAGCTACCTTGACATGGAAATAGAAAACAAAACCCTAGAAATACAAACCAAGAGCAAAAAGCCCTAACCAAAACCCAGAAAACCAAAACCCTAATTACATATTATGTTTTCTCAGACTGACATAAAATCACTTTAAAATTTGATGAATTAGACCATCGGCAGGCCTTCTTTCTTTCATGAATATATGCATGTTCCTTTCCTCCCATATAACAATCACGAATTTTTTCAAAAAATGTAGAAGAAGGTCGGAGCTATTACATTTCCATTTAGTAGCTTTAAAAATGGTAAACCATTAAATTTTTGAAACCATCGAAGGATTGTGAAGATTTGATAACAAAGAATAGCACACCATACACCACAACAAAATACCCTTTAATAGCGTTTAAAAACAGCTATAAAAGGCTACTAGCATTTTTACAAACGCAGTACATTAACATGTTGTAATAGGTCTGGGACCTATACTTGCAATATAAAAAAGGCTATATATAAGGAATTTGATAGCGTTTTTCTAACGCTATGAAATGACTTATTATGATGTTTCTAAAATGCTATCTAAGTCTACTTGTTATAATAACATGTAGGCATACAACGTTCAAAAAACGCTCTTGTTGCCTTTAACAGCGTTTCTTGAACGCTATTACAACCTTTAACAGCGTTTTTGAAACGCTATTAAATCCTTTAATAGCTTTCGCTATTAAAACCTTTAATTGCACGCTATTAACAATCATTTTTGTATTACATACTTATCCATTATCACACTATAATCGATAGATTTACAGAAACACAGTGTAATATTTCACACAATCATATATATCAAATTAAACCAAAAATAACTAACCATTTAATATTCATACAAAATAATGCATAGTATGTTATAATATTGTATGAACATTACATTAAAGTGTAAATAATACAAGTGATAAATGATCATACTACACATGACGACTAAATATTGAAGCCAAAAAAGTTAACACTTCAAAAGAACATCAAATTTCTAACATATCGCAACATGTTGCCATTTGTATGCATCATGGATATGTATTACCTATGAAAAAGAAATTCAACAATTAGCAGTTATAAAACTTATATTGGAAAAACAAGTAAATGAACTTACTTAGCCTGGTTAATTTTTATAAACTTAGATAATTTTTATAAACCTAGTTAATTTTTATAAAACTTAATTAAATACATATATATATAACTTAATTTATATAAACTTAATTAATTTATATGAAACTTAGTTAACTTAGTTAATTTTATAAAATTTAGTTGATTTATATAAACTTAATTAAATTAGTTAATTTTATAAAATTTAGTTGATTAATTAACTTGGTTAAATTTCTAAAATTTAGTTAATTTATATAAACATATGGAATTGATGATCAATAACATATGGAATTTCCTAAAATGGATGTAAATTTTGTTTTAAATATTTATTCAACAATTGCATTTCTATTGTTATAAATTTATTAATTTTTATAAAACTTAGTTAAATTTTATAAACTTATTTAATTTTTAAAAAACTTAGTTTACTAAATTATTATAAAACTTAATTAACCTAGTTAATTAATTTAAACTTAGTTAATTTATTATTATTATTGTATTATTATTATTATTATTATAAACTTAGTTAATTTTAATAAACTTAATTAATTTTCATAAAACTTAGTTAACTTATTTAATTTTAATAATACTTGCTTAACATATTTTTTGTAAAAGTTAGTTAATTGTTGTAAACTTGGTTAATTTTTAACATATAAACTTAATTAATTTATGTAAACGTCGATTTAAAATTTATAAACAAATTAATTTATATTAAACTTAACTATTAGATAATTTTTATAAAATTTAGTTAACTTATTTAAATTTATAAAATTTAGTTAATTTATATAAACATATGGAATCGATGATCAATAACATATGGAATTTCCTAAAATGGATATAAATTTTGTTTTAAATATTTTATTCAACAATTGCATTTCTATTATTATAAGTTTATTAATTTTTATAAAACTTAGTTAAATTTTATAAACTTATTTAATTTTTAAAAAAATTTGTTAGTTTACTTAATTATTATAAAACTTAACGAGCTTAGTTATTTTTTTTAAACTTAGTTAATTTATTATTATTATTATATTATATTATTATAATAAGAAAGGCTTTGACAAGAAAAAAACAGTGCTAAGTAGCTCCATACAAGGTAAAGTGGTTTACCTCCAAGAAACAAGTACAAAACCTGGAGATGTAGGTAGTTAATGAGGACAACTAAGGAATTACATAGGGACCCAAACATTCCACTTTGAAACATGACCACAAAAAATATGACATAGGCAGGTAACAAAATGATACCTAAAACAAAAGAGGCACTGTTTTAATACTAAGCAGTATGCACGGTACACATCATGTATTTATGGAATAACAAAACATTTTAATTCTCCTAATCTAAAAGTAATTGCAAGAATAAATGTCTATTGAAGATATGATTGCATTTTAGAAAATGAAACAAAAGGTAACCTACCAAATACATCCCATATCCATCTTCATATGAAGGGAATGATGCATCTAGGCTAGCCATTTTCATCCCATAAGTCGCACCACCTTCAATATTACAGAGGCATCATTTATAAGTAAATCAAATTGCAGTCTCACCCACATTTATCGGTAAATCAAACATAAATAGTGAATGTTACCTTCTAAATAATATTATCAGGAAGCCTCAGGAAGAAGAAAAAAAGAATAAGAAGAAATCCATTGTTTCATTGAACATCTATATTTCGTTGCGTGAAACAGATAAGACTAAGTTAAATGTTACTGAAAACAAAATAATACCGTGTGGTTTCTTACCCATGTAAGATCTACCTTTAGTGTTAAGCAAGTTAGCACGTAGCTTTTCAATCTCACGTGCTATGGAAATCATGTTTTCCCGATTGCCTATCTCCGTTACAGCAGCTCGGCATTTCCTTTCTTCTCATACTCATAAGTGGCTCTATGAAGATGCGTGCGTGCATGCATACATGCATGCATATCAAAATAGAAATTATTTAAATTTCAAGTTTACATGAAGTTCAGTCGATGTAATCAAGTTAATGATACAAACTTGCACGTGACAGTTCCTGCTTGATATTATCGATCTCAACTCGCATAACAGAGATTTGATTATTATTAGTTCGCGCTTTCATCAGCTCTTGCATCAGATTCTGAATTTAACCGGCAAGTTCTTGTCATGTAGCATTCAGCTTCATAACTTCAGCACGGAACCGTATACATCGTCTCTTAATGGTTCTAGAGCTTTTAAATCAACCTCCAACTTTGTACCTTTTCCAATTAATTCGCAAATATGAGCTTCTTTTCCAGCATGGAGATTCGTCATGGTCATATTTTTCAATCATTTTAATTACAAACATCCTTAAGTAATATGAGATGAAGAAATTGACAAGTTTGTTGCATGAAGAAGAGCATTGCTCTATTTTAGCATTGAAAAGCACTTAAAATACAACAATTACACTGTAACCTATTGCAATAAGTCCTATTTCATAATAAAAGGCACGTCGAGAATTAATTAAGAGCCATAATATATACCTGATGAATGTACCTGTTTCAATATACAGTCTGGATGCTGCAAGCCACCAACATCACACACCGACGAATCACAGACACCTGTAATGACATGGTAAATACTGCCACGGATGGAATAATGATGCAACCATCCTCTATTATAGGTGTGATTCCTGCAAAGCGGGAGTGTAAGAGTAAGTGAGAAAAGACTAGCACAAGCATTTTCTTATTAGTGTAGTGGTTCTCGTATTTCTTATTGGGATTTACTCACCTAGATGTTGTACCTTCATAAATGTACGTAGGTACGAGTCCGATTATCCGTATGGCCACAACCATATGTGCAAGGTTAATCCAAGATTGGACCGCTACTGTTAATCATTTTTCTTTTTCAAAAGGAGAATTATGATCTCATTTCACTTTTACTGTAAATAAAACACACATCATAAATTCATAATTCCATATATATAAACCCAAGCTAAAATCTTTATAAATATTATAACTAGAGGAGTAGCCTGAAGAAAATGTCACATATAATAATGCATTTTGATTTAAGCATCTCATTTTCCCTGTAATGATGCATGGGTTTCAAAGTTTATTAGTCAAAAGCGTAAGCTATTCATTTGCAGCATGTTCACAATAGGTGCACGCACAAAAAAAATAACTTCCATTTATTCAACCAGATTAAATCAAACTATGACGTTGGAAAATTGGTTATCTTAAGAAAATCAAACCAATGTTGATTTATTTTGCCGTTTGTCTCTGTTATTTTCTTTTATTTAATGTTTCAAAGAAATGAATTGATTGCATTAATCAATCTTCTGCATCGGCCCTCTGAATCTGTTGATTTTGTTTAGAAGTTGGCTCCTAACTAATTACAGAACAAACTCTACCATCAACTACAACTCCATTCCTATAGTCAATACTAGCTAGCATAAGAATACATAAAAAGAATAGATAAAATAATACAACTCCATTCCTAGCAGCTAACAAACTTTACCACCAACTACAACTCCATTCGTAGAATCGTAATAGCTCATATAGTTCACTAAATTATTTAATGCTTTAAATGTGACTTCCAAACAAAAGAATACATAAAATCAATGTTGAAAAAGATTTGGCTTGGTAGGATTTTAAAACAAATTTTCCACTTTAAGTTTATAACAAACAAGGTGTTGTATAGTTAATTTAACTCCATATTTACAACAAATCACCTAACAAGAAGGTAGTGTATTTAACAGAGCAAAAGTATTTACACTATATATAGTGAAATGAAACAATAAGAGAAACAACTCACCTAACAAAAGTTTGACTATGTGATATCTCTCCTCTCTTAGGCCCAACACTATCAACAAGCTTTCGCAATTCCTTCAAATTTAGAGAATGTACCCCCATGAGTCATTTAATCTTACACACATAAGAAATCAATAGAAAATAAAGCAATATGTTGCTTAAACATGTTCAACTCGAAAACATGTAACATGATACAAAACTTAACGGAAGACCTGTAACATAACACAAAACTTAATGGAAGACATGTAATATAAAATGACCACTGTTTGGTCATACTACTACTATAGGTAAAATTACACACCAAAAGAAATTTAAAGATTCGTAAGCTTCTCTTTTTTGGAACTGTAAAATGATGCTAGGTTAAATGCTTCTCTTTATTTTTTGATTTTGGGTTTTATGTTTTTGTTCGGTCTAAAAAGATGGTTATTTGAAACTCAGTTTTGCAAACTGAGTTGCATTTCAGTTTGCAAAACCGAGTTGCAATTTGCAACTCAGATTGCAACTGAGTTGCAACAAACTGAGTCGCAAATTGCAACCCAGTTTTGCAAACTGAAATGCAACTCAATTTGCAAAACTAAGTTGTCAGTTTTGTAACTGAGTTAGTTTTGCAACCGAGTTCTGTTTTGCAACTCAGCTGCATTTTGTAGTTCAATGAAGGACCGTTATAATACTAAAGTATAATTCAATTGACAATATATTAACTGTTGACAATATATTAACTATTTGTGGTTTACTTAGTAGAGAAAAAATGTCAATAGTATATAAAAATTAACTATAACTGCATACATTTGAATATAAGTCCGAGTATTTAATTTTAGTAGATAGTTTAAGCGTGAATGTTCATTCAATAGTTTGAAGTAATAAATCATTAATCTCATTTTAGAATACATTATAAATTTGTTCTCCCATCACTATTTTTTAAATAATGGTAACAACAACCTAACACAGTTGAAGATATAGTTATACCTATCTGATCCATAATACCCTTCAAGTGCATAAGCATTTAATTGCTTTGAAAAGCAATCATAAACTCTGCATAATAGAATGAAACTGCTTTTAATTAAAAAGGAAGGATTGTCAATTTCATTTGATGCACGTTTTGGTGTATGCAAAAGTTTCAAACCTTTTTACCCAATTACATATGCAAGTTCCTAAACCATTTTCTTGTTGTGATTAATAAAGAAGTGGACAGCCTGCGTTAAGACAATTGTGAGTAAAGATGGAAAACTATAGAACAAACTACTAGCCTTTATGAATGTAAGAAATTTTCTGTAAAACAAATAGTACCTGAGAAGCATAGCATGGATTTGATGAATTTTTGGGCATAATACTAGACAAGACTTCACCTGCATGCAAGCATGAATCATAGCTAGCACGTTGAGGTAATTCAAGAGCTTCAGGTTGAGTAAATTTAAGCATAGTGAATCTAAAGTGTTATAGAGAAATTGTAGCAAAAATGATAGCAACATAACACCCACTTCATATTGCTCCAACTAAGTCTAGCTCATTGAATAACCCGATCATTGTTTGCAATCTATCAATATAAGCAAGAGAATGTATAAAGGAATAGCTTATAGACAAATATGGCCAAAATTTCCAATACATGATGATAAATTCTAGGTTTCAGATAAAACTAGTATGCCGACCTTATGTTGTTAAAGCTTGAAAATGTATAGAATTAGGATACAGCTAGGTGCTTGAGCAAGATTATTAAGCCAGCATAGAGCAATATGTTTTGTTTATTGAATATTATTTCTGCTAATAATTTATGATAAAAAATTGTAGTTTATTTGTGTGCAAATTTACGGGTATAATTTTTTTGTTTAAATGAGTATAATAATGATCTAAACATACGAAAAAGGTAGTTATAGAAAAGCCAATAACTTAAAGTAATGTTCAATAAGAAAATCCTATGATATTTCCCTAAAAGCAACCTAAAAATTGTATAGCAATTTAATGGTGCTAAAGTTCTTACATTACATAACAATAATCATAACATCAACTTTAGCATCTTCTTCTTCATCTCAATGTTTCTAAATGACATTTTGATTTAACTTTCGACATCTTACTTCTGATCATAATTGAACTCATATTTGGGAGAAAAAAATATTATTTATGCAGTGGAAAAAGACAAGTATGCAACAACAATTCCATATACGTTTATAATATTATTTAAAGAGGAAAAACCAGCTTTAATCCTAATCGGTTTGAAATTTTGAAGAGAAAATTGGAATTTTCAAAAAAGATTCGACCCAATTTTGTTTGCCCAATATGGTAATCCTTCTATTGTTTAATTTGACCAATTTCTCTTTTTATTGTTTTTCTAAAGGGAGTGTAATATCGTAGTGTGAGTATGCTGTTTATTTCAAAATTTAAAATAAAGATAGCAACTGTCTTTCCAAGCTATTGTTGGAATTCAAAGTGTAAATGAAATACACTTGTCCCACATTGCCAAATATACAAACAAAGTCAAGTATATTAATAGCTTCCTAATGAAGGGGTTGGGGCCTTGGGGCACCCAAATGTTTGCTTCGTTGTGAGGAGGGAGATCATGCATCACCACCACACGTGCGCCGCCGTCGTCCGTCCGACCGAGTTCGGGTCTAATATGATCCTATTTTTACTGCAAAACTGGGTCGGGCTTTCTGACAGTTGCAGGTGCGAATCTGTTCAAGCGGACCCAAATGTTTGCTTCGTTGTGAGGAGGGAGACCATGCATCACCACCACACGTGCGCCGCCGTCCGTCCGACCGGGTTCGGGTCTAATATGATCCTATTTTTACTGCAAAACTGGGCCGGGCTTTCTAACAGTTGCAGGTGCGAATCTGTTCAAGCGGACCCAAATGTTTGCTTCGTTGTGAGGAGGGAGATCATGCATCACCACCACACGTGCGCCGTCGTCCGTCCGACCGGGTTCGGATCTAATATGATCCTATTTTTACTGCAAAACTGGGCCGGGCTTTCCGACAGTTGCAGGTGCGAATCTGTTCAAGCGGACGCGGATTGACTGAGGGGGTGCGACTTCTGAAGCGGGCTCGGGTTTTTGGCGAACAGACGCAGCCGGAAGCGGGTGCGGCCTGTTAATGAACAGCAGTAATGAAAGGCAACGGGTGCAAACGCGACTGTTCGAAGGGGTGCGGACGAAATTATAAATAGAAGAGAATACTGATCACATTCTCATTCCATTCCAATCTAATTTCTTCTGCTTCTTCTTTCTCTACTGCTCTAAATAATATATCACAGAGTTGACATACTCTTTACAATCTCGTGCAGATTGCGTCTGTTGTATCTTGGGAGACTTTAAATAAAGTCTTAAGGAAATTGTCACGACAAGCCTCAGACGGAATTTCCCTCTTCAACCGGTTAGATTTATATATACATATATATTTCTTTTTCTTTTTGTGGTATACTATTTCATTAAATAGTATAACGGTTGATTTAGCACTATAGTTATTATTACTATAGTTGTTAATTTGTTGTTGTAATTTAATTACAACATAACTATTATTTAAACTAGCTAATACGGACTTCTAAAGTAGTAGAAATCTGTTTGATAAACTTGTGAGACGAGTTTATAATTGATTATTCTTTGTTTTGGTATACTAGACGTATAACAACTATCTCGATTAGCTATCAACCATGAATTTTGTTGTAGTGTATGATGACCAACTTAAATACTAAGTTCAAGAAAATTATAACCCTCTTTGAAGAACCAGTTCAAATATAGGAGAAAACCAAAATATAAAATTTCATGTTTGAAGTATATAAACAAAATATGATAACGATATTTCTCAAGATTACTTGAATGAAGATATCCTACCACTCTTTATCTATAGGAAAAACCGCAAGTGCAGTAAATGCAATGGAAAGTATCAAATGACATAAACATGTTAAATTTTTAAGGCGTCCAAGTGAGAAAATATGTTTAAAAGTTAAAAAATGTTGGTACCACTAATAACTTTCTAAAATATGATAATAACTATATAACACAAAAACAAATATTAGTTTTCAGCTTTCTAAACATTTACTTATACTTCTTTCAGGAGAGAAAGCTAGGTTGGATTCACAATTATTTGCTACCTTCACACATGTATTCCTATTGACAATAGTCCTTCCTTACAGAGAATAGCTTCCTTAATCTGATGTATGCTAGATTCATGAGTCTTAGTATTATTCAAGTCTCCTCTGCCATCTATCCCTTCATGAGCTTCATCTTCTCCTTCTCATTATTTTTATTTTATATAACATAACCATGAATAATAAGTAGAAACATTCAAACAGTTCAAAAATTAATTGCAATCAACAATAGAGAAGATGCACTGATAAACTAACAAGTAATATATACAACTGAATTAGGGTTTTTCTGAATGATTATTATGCACTTGCTTATTGCAAACAAATCCTAAATTAATAAATTAAAACTTTAAATCCCAAAATCGCTGATTAAATTGTGCAAAATAATCAAATAGAAAAAATTGATCAGAAAAACATGAAAAATAGTGTTAGCGCCAAAATTGGTCTCTAACACCCAAAGCACCAGCTAACAGTCACAGATAATAGTAGAGTGTATGTAGAGAGTATAAATATGAAGAGAAATAAAAATAAAAAAAAGCAGAAAAAACAGAGGATTTATAGTGGTTCGGTTGACTCTGGCCTACGTCCACTCCAAAAATTTCATTTTTATTGATATGAGAATCAATTACAGTTACAATCCGGAGTTTTCAAAACAATAATGGCAGAGTAGCCTTAATGAGGAAGAAGAAGGGAAACTGAATGAAGATCCTTTTTCTAAAGCCCCGTCTGCTTTATTTATAGGCAAAATCCGAGTTACTGGGCTTCCCCAGTGATCCGGGCCCATTAAAACCATAGTTGAGTCCATATAGCCGACCACTACTTTTCTAGAGTATGTAAAATGACGATCCACTCCAGACTCCAACATGCCGACCCACTCCAGAGTCCAACATGCCGACCCACTCCAGACTCCAACATGCCGACCCACTCCAGACTCCAACATGCAGAGCCAACAGACTCCAACATGCCGACCCACTCCAGACTCCATCACGACGACCCACTCTAGACTCCATCACGCCGACCCACTCCAGACTCCATCACGACGACCCACTCCAGACTCCATCACGCCGACCCACTCTAGACTCCAACATGTGGATCCACTCTAGACTCCAACATGCCGACCCTTCCAATCGCTTCCTACCGACCCAGCTTCCAACCGACCCAGCTTCCTACCGACCCAGATTCCTACCGACCCACTCCAGACTCCATCACGGCGACCCACTCCAGACTCCAACACGCCGACCCACTCCAGACTCCAACATGCCGACCCACTCTAGACTCCAACATGTGGATCCACTCTAGACTCCAACATGCCGACCCTTCCAACCGCTTCCAACCGACCCAGCTTCCAGCCGACCCAGCTTCCTACCGACCCAGATTCCTACCGACCCAGCTTCCTACCGACCCAGCTTCCTACCAACCCAGATTCATACCGACCCAGATTCCTACCGACCCAGCTTCCTACCGACCCAGCTTTACCGACCCAGCTTCCTGCCAACCCAGCTTCCTGCCGACCCAGCTTCCAGCCGACCCAGCTTCCAGCCGACCCATCTTCCTACCGACCCAGATTCCTACCGACCCAGCTTCCTACCGACCCAGCTCCTACCGACCCAGCTTCCAGCCGACCCAGCTTCCTACCGACCCAGATTCCTACCGACCCAGCTTCATGCCGACCCAGAGTCCAACCGACCCAGATTCCTACCAACCCAGATTCCTACAGATCCAGCTTCCAACCGACCCAAATTCCTACCGACCTAGCTTCCAACCGACCCAGATTCCTACCGACCCCGCTTCCAACCGACTCGGATTCCTACCGACCCAGTTTCCAACCGACCCAGCTTCCAACCGACCCAGCTTCCTACCGACCCAGATTCCTACCGACCCAGCTTCCAGCCGATACGGATTCCTACCGACCCAGCTTCTAGCCGACCCGAAGCATTACCCTGGATGACTCGGAGAAACCATCAAGAAAACCAGAAGCAAGTCCAAATACGACTCGAAGCAAACTCCAGGCAACCCGCAACAACTCAACTTTTGTCAAAACTTGTATTTCGAGTATCCCACGATTTTTTTTCCATCGAATATGCCGAATCCCGGCTTCATAATCATGATTACCATCCATGATTGATCGTCTATCCATCCAATTGACAAAAACCCATCGTATTCCAGTCTCGACAACTGAGCAACCGATTTAGTTAAATCCGCATGTCTACGGCCTTGCCAAAAGGCGGGTTAACATTTGCCCCCCAAAACATGCATTACTTTGGAATGTGTGTTTTGAATAGCCTTAGATCCGTTAATCGAATCCATGATCTCTCCAGATCATTAAAAATATCCATGAATGTTCTGAGTCAATATCCAATTCCTAATTCATTAAGTATCCATTAATCGAGTTCACAATCTCTTCGGATCATTTTATCCAAGCCCGGGACCTCTTTGGGTCCTATAATCCATAGCTGGGACCTCGCCGGGTCCATATCCAGAGCCGGAACCTCGCCGGGTCCCATAATCCATATCAGGGACCTTACCGGGTCCATATCCAAAGTCGGGACCTCGCCGGGTCCTATAATCCATATCTGAGACCTCACCAGGTCCATACCCAAATCTAGGACCTCTCTGGGTCCTGTAACTCAAATCCGAGTTATTTTATCCTACTCTAGCCTCGACTCTCCGATCAAGAACTTAATCCGTGGGGTATCCTTCTCCGGCCTCCACTCTCCGGTCAAGGACTTTATATTCTCCGGCCTCGCCTCTCCGGTCGAGGACTTTTATATTCTCGAGTCCATTCCACGCTTGAGTCCGTTCCATCACTCTCCGGCAAAGAGACTCGTGACATGCGATTTCTGCCCCGTCTCTTCGATCGGGACCGTAACCGTATGATCTGTACTATTTATTACATTAATCCAAATCTAATGAACATAGAATTCCATTGATAAAATAAAAGTCCATACAATAAAGAAAATCTAATGTCCATAGAACCAAGAAAGAAACCAGAGTTCACTGGAAATAGAAAAAACAAAATTTCATAAACCCGAGCATCACAGTATATCATCATCTTAGAGCATGCCTAGAGACCGTCCTTGATCCCATACATGTGTAAGTGACTTTGCCGCATTACTTTGGGGTTTACTACTTATTCAAAGCGATAAATCCATTCTGCTGATAATAAGGCGACGATGCCTAGATCCAGTGCTAACTTCGTCTGATGTGGGCGTTGGCTACTCCTGTTCCACTACCACAGCTCGATTCCTTATGTACTGTTGTAAATGATCATTCCTTATATGCTCCTCAATGATATCCTTCAAATGCTTACAGTCATTTGTGTTATGCCCATCCAGCTCATGGAATAGGCAATGCTTTCCTGATGCCCGTTCGTGTTCGTAGGGTTCCCTCTTTGCTGGCCTTCGATACTGGAGGCGTCCTCGAGTATCTAAATAAATTCTTCCCAGAATCTCATTCAAATCCGTATAAGAAGAGAATTTTGATTTCCTCCGTTGCCTTTTCGATGTGTTTTCGCTATCCATTTTCCTTTTGCCTCTGTCGTCCTTGTTTGAATCCTCCCTGGGTGGACCTCCACCTTTTACTGCATAAACCTCTACCTCTCTCCCTTCTCTTTCAGCCTTCGCATCTTCCTGTCTTAGAAACCTTTCCACTTCATGGTAAAACTCCTCGAGATCCATTGGTGGATCCCACTTCAATGATATCTTGAAATCCGAATTATCCGTAATCCCTGAGACTCCGCCATCAAAACCATCGACGGATTAGATCGATCCACCGAAGCCACTGCCGCATTGAATCTGGTTACCCTTCCATTTCTTCAGCGATATCAAAGTCATCACACTCCTAGGTCTCATGATGTGGACCCGAAATTGCCTCATAAACCTATCAATCAGCTCCGTCTATGTGCCAATAGAGCCACTTTCCAGTTGTCTAAACCATAGTATCATTATATCCGTCAAATACAAAGGGAAGCACCGCGCCATGACTTCCTCCGATTCCCCTAGTACTTCCATGTGCCTCATACACCTTGTTAGGTGAACAGTGGGATCTATTTTCCCATCATACATTTCCAGCGATGGTAGTTTGAAATCCGGTGGATTCCTAGCTTGCCTGATCATAGGAGTGAAGGGGCTCCTATTCACATCCTCCAAATCTCTATTCACCAATCCTCCCCACATAGCCCGTCTGATTACATCTGCTAACCTGCCATTGTCATCAAGTACGGCCTTTGTCCATTGTCTCCAACCTGCCCCCCGAGTCCACGAGGGAATCTTGGAACCTGCTCTTTTGGATGAGCATCCACTTCCCTATTAACGCCAAATTACTCAGCATTGCCAGGTATCCTTACTGGAATGGAGCCTACACGATTCGGGGGCGTGCCCCTAGCTCAGGGGCCATTCCCGATGGTCCAACTCTATCCGTACTCCGGTCGCTCCATGCCTTTGGTCCTGATTTTGGACTGCCTTCGTTCCTGCCGCTCTAGCATGATCCTCATTTCCAGCATCACCTGCTACTCCATTCCTTTGGTTTTGAACTCCAACTTGTCCAACCTGTTGGAGTAGGTTTTGTATCATTTCCTCCTACCTTTTCAGTATCATTTCCTGCATAGCATCTATCATCATCTCTATCTCATCACCAGTGATGAAAACTGAGGTCTGATTAGCTCCTGAGGAAGCCTCCTGACTTCCTTCATTCTGACACCTTTCCGCTCTTTGTCTCCTTGTTAATTGCTTTGCCATAGCTTCCCAAGAATCCGAGTTCCTAAGCCTTTAAATCCAAAAGTCCAAGCTTTAGAATCCCTGAGTGTTGGCTTTCTCAGTGAAAGCACCAAAATGTTAGCGCCAAAATTGGTCTCTAACACCCAAACGTAAATGAAAGCACCAACTAACAGTCACAGATAATAGATAGAGTGTATGTAGAGAGTATAAATATGAAGAGCAATAAAAATTAAAAAGAAAGCAGAAAAAATAGAGGATTTATAGTGGTTCGGCTGACTCTGGCCTACGTCCACTCCAAAAATTTCATTTTTATTGATATGAGGATCAATTATAGTTACAATCCGGAGTTTTCAAAACAATAATGGCAGAGTAGCCTTAATGAGGAAGAAGAAGGGAAACATAATGAAGATCGCTTTTCTAAAGCCCCACCTGCTGTATTTATAGGAAAAATCCAAGTTATTGGGCTTTCTGAGTGATCCGGCCCATTAAGACCATAGTCGAGTCCATATAGCCGACCACTGCTTTCTTGGAGTATGTAAAATGCCGATCCACTCTAGACTCCAAAATGCCGATCCACTTCAGACTCCAACATGCCGACCCACTCCAGACTCCAACATGCCGACCCACTCCAGAATCCAACATGCCGACCCACTCCAGACTCCAACATGCCGACCAACTCCAGACTCCAACATGCCGACCCACTCCAGACTCCAACATGCCGACCCACTCCAGACTCCAACATGCCGATCCACTCCAGACTCCAACATGCCGACCCAGATTCCAACCGACCCAGCTTCCTACCGACCCAGATTCCAACCGACCCATCTTCCTACCGACCCAGCTTCCTGCCGACCCAGCTTTCTACCGACCCAAATTCCTACCAACCCAGCTTCCTACCGACCCAGCTTCCAACCTACCGACCCAGATTCCAGCCGACCTAGATTACTACCGATCCAGAGTCCTACCGACCCAGCTTCCAACCGACCCAGATTCCTACCGACCTAGCTTCCAGCCGACCAAGATTCCTACCGACCCCGCTTCCAGTCGACCCGGATTCCTACCGACCTAGCTTCCAACCAGCCCAGCTTCCAACCGACCCAGCGTCCTACCGACCCAGATTCCTACCAACCCAGCTTCCAACCGACCCGGATTCCTACCGACCCAGCTTCTAGCCGACCCGAAGCATTACCCTGGATGACTCGAAGAAACCATCAAGAAAACCCAAAGCAAGTCCAGATACGACTCGAAGCAAACTCCAGGCAACCCACGACAACTCAACTTTTGTCAAAACTCGTATTTCGAGTATCCCGCGACTTTTGTCCATCGAATATGCCGAATCCCGGCTTCATAATCATGATTAGCATCCGTGATTGATCGTCTATCCATCCAATTGACTAAAACCCATCGTATTCCAATCTCGACAACCGAGCAACCGATTTAGTTAAATTTGCATGTCTACGACCTTGCCAAAAGGCGGGTTAACAAATAGATATGAGGCATTCACTAAATAATGTATCTATAGTTACCCGCAACAGGTTGTTATTAGATCTAGAATTTAGATCAATGAAGGAAGGAGATGCAAGAAGCTACCATGGGCTGAAGACAGTGAAGCCCTGATTATCTAGTGGTTTGATCGGTAAAGAAAGGAGCCTTTTTTAAAGAAGCTGCAAAGAGCGATTTGGGGGTAGAACGGTGGAATAAGAAATAAGAGGGAAATAAAATGTTTTGCCGCTTAAGTTATGGTTCTCTTTTATTTTTATTGGAGGGATTCAATATGACAGCGTAAGCATGCTATTTATTAAAAACCCTAATCATGAAATATAGCAAGATGGGTTCCAACGCTATTATCACTTGCAATTAAAAGCTAATTTTGTTGTAGTGATATATGATAAGAATACCAGCATTCGAAAAAGAGATGAGAGTTATTCTCCAAGGAATTATTCCATAGAACACATCTGGACATTAAAGATATCTCTCTATATATAAGATTATCCTGCACGTGGTTTGCACTATTATAATTTTCCAAAGCATCAAATTCTTTTTTGGCTTTGATTTAGAAGACCGGATTTGGAATGCCAAAGAAAAATAGGGTTTAGAGTTTGAGTAGCTAAAGTTTTGTAAACATGGTTGATAGAGTAAGGTTTATCATTCCACCTCGAATATCCTTCTCTTTTAAAAATAGTATTTGAAATGCAGCTCCAAGCTTGTTTAGTAATATGCGAACTAGTGTGAGGAAGGCTTATGAATCCTTCAGAGAAATACATGATAACTTTAGCATGATCGAAAATTATTGATATAGATCTAAGACCATGGCTTACAATATTTGAAAGGATCAAACCTTTCTTTACTCAAGAAGAGTACCAAAATGAAGTGGAATCAGTATACTAGATTAGTTTAGAGGAAGAAGAATGGTTCTAGATCTTAACACATTCCTCCAAAACTAACTACAGTCAACACGAAGCCCTATAGTCCAGAAATTCTAATTTTTGATTAGGTTAGTCCAAACCCATGTAAATAGCAGATCATTATTCATAGATAATATTCTATCAATATGTTTAGAAATGTCATCATTACTCCATATCTTTAAGTTCATGACACCGAGACCTCCTCTATCAAATGGTTGTGATACTTTCTTAAAAGAAATGGGGATAAGCTTCTTGGAATGAGGATTTACATGCCAAATGAAGTGATTCAAAGCCCTATTTATCGTTGCAGTTATTTTATAAGGCAGGCTATACAAGCTGGAGTGTACAAACACATGGAGGTGGCAATGGATTTTGCAATCACCAGCCTACCAACTGCTGATAATTTATTTGAAGGCCAAGAGCAAAGTTTCTTTATGATTTTATCATACATAGGCATGCACTGAGCATTAGTTATCCTACTAGAATTAAGAGGAACTAATAAGTAGGTAATGTTTCCAAAATCATTAGGCGGAGTGCTAAATTTGCAATTTCAATAGATTTTTCAAGAGAGAAACCATCAAGCATAATATTAGATTTGTTGATGTTAACTTTGAGGCCAGTCATCGGGAAAACGGAGTGGAGAACTAAGGATATATTTGAGATAGATTTAATATTAGGCTTTGAAAAAATAAGTAGATCATCGGCAATAATTAGAGAAATTACTTTAAGGCTTTTAAACATAGGATAAACATCAATTGCTTTCTTAACTACACATATATGCAACAAACTAGTTAGGCACTCCATAATTGAAATAAAGAGATAAGAAGAAATGGGGTCTCCTTGTCTGACTCCTTGAGATGCTCCAAAAATAACCAAACGTTTCACCATTCGGGGATAAACTATAAGATGGGGTAGAGATACCAGATGGATCCAGGCCACAAAAGGCAGAGGGAAATTCATTTTCTGAAGGATAAATATTATTGAAGACCATTGAATAGTGTCGAATGCTTTCTGAATATCTAGCGTAATAGAGCATCTTAGAGAAATGTTTTTCCTACCATAACCCTTCATTAATTCTTGAGTGAGAGTTATGTTATCAAAAATGCATTTTCTAGGTAAGAAAGCATTTTGATTATTACTGGTAATTGAGGACATTGCAACCTTAATTCTGGATGCTAAAATCTTTGCAATGCATTTATAGACCACATTACAACAAGCAATGGGTCTAAATTAGTGACATTATCAGGATGGTCTATTTTTGGCACTAGAGCAATCTTTATAGCATTAATTCCTTTAGGAGTATTATTATTTTTGAAGAAGTTCTTTATGGATCATACCAGATCATATTAAATAGTATCCCAAGCATATTTAAAAAAGTAAGCATCAAATCCATCTGGCTCCGTATAGCTGGACGAATTCATAGAGAATATTGCATCTATTTCCTTAGAAGAGATTTCCTTGATTAACCAGGATTTATGAGTTTTGGTAAGGTCAGGAAGAGGAGTATTTTGGAGGAGATCAGTGTCTGGTTGCATAGGACATTGGTTAGCCAACATTGAGGAGAAATAATCTAAAATTGCAATTTTAATATCAGGGCCATAGATACATAAAGAACCATTTTTGTCATTTAATGCATTAATCATTTTCTTAGCATTTTGAATTTTCACAGAGTTGTGAAAAACAGTAGAGTCTGAATCACCCTGAGTTTCCCATATTTTTTTATGCTTCTGCCTGATCATATTATGTTCAGAAGTAAGAGCTTGATCTAAACTCTTGGAAAGGAGTTGGCTTCAATAGTGAGCATACCATTCAGAGGATAATTTATCATATCTTGTTGAGTTGCAAGAAGTTTGATCCTAATTTGAGAAGACCGTTTAGAGCCATTACCAAATTTTTCAAAAGACCAAGCCTTCGAGTTTTTCTTTAATTCAAGAAGTTTACCCTGCAGAACATATATAGGGTTTCCATAAATTAAAGTTTTCCATGAAATACTAAGGATATCATAAAATTCTTTATGCTTAGTCCATTCATTAAACAATGAAAAAGAGGAGACTCTTTTAATAAGATCATGCCCCCACATGACTATAATAGGAGAATGGTCAGATAAAGAGGGAGGAAGGATATGAGTGAAAAGAGATGGCTATAAAGAAATGACAGATAGGTTATAAAAGAATCTTTCAAGTTTGCATAATGATAATTTTTCTGATCTACTGCAATTGTTCCAAGTGAATTTAGATCTAGAGAAAGGGGTTGGATATAAGTTTGAATTGCATATGGCATTATTCAAAGGGAAAGTAGATTTTAGGGTTAGGGGAGAGCTACTTATTTATCTGCCTAGTGAAGCATACAGTTCCAATCACCAAGGCAGATCCATGGCAAATTCGAGGATTAGAGAAGGAATTATATCAAGCAAAAGCTGCCTTGAGGAAGGGTTATTCTCAACATAAACTGAGGTAAGAAGGAATTCAAAAGTGGAGGGGATATGGATAATATTTGAATGGATAAATTGTTTATGAAATGAAAGAGGAGATATTGAGAATATTAATGGGTTATACAGAGTTAAGATTCTCCCATAGGGAGCTTGAGCTAGATTGTGAACAAATTTCCAAGTAGGGGCAATGAATGTTGAAGCTTGCATGGAAAAAACATGATTAAGTTTAGTTTCACATAAGCATATCATCTGAATCTTGTTTGCAGCAATTAGGTTTTTCACTTCAAGTTGTTTTCCACATACAAATATTATCTAACATTTGGAGTTATTGATTTTGTTAGTAGACTACATAGTAACCACTCCAATTGAATCATATCCTATCTTTTCTAAAGTTTCAATGCTAATCTGATCTATCGAGTAATCAATACCATTGTCATTGTCACGAAGCTTATTGTAAGATAAGGGGTTTTTTTATTTTTGGTTTTTACCTTGAAGGCAGAACGAGAGATCTCAAATGATTTAGAGATATGAGTTATAGGATCAGGAATGATGAGGATTTTAGGAGGTCTGAGGTCCTTGTAAGGGATTTTATTATTGTGAACTGGAGAGAGATTTGTAAAGGAGGAAAGAATGGAACTAGAAGAAGAAGCAAGGGGAAGTATATGCATAGAGGTGTGCATGTTTTGCAAAAGTAAGGCAGGATTGGGTAAGGGAAGTAAAGGATCCATTTCATTATGATGCTTTGGGTTTTGATCAATGGTGGGACCAGAGAAAATATCATTTGAGGGATTGGGAATTATAGGATGATTTATAACAGCCTTTGATGGAGAGGAAATCTCCTCTTATAAATAAGGAGTATTAGTACTTTGAATTGTAGGAATTACATGAACATTAGCAGTTAATTCCCCTTCTTCCAATGACATGAAAGCACTAAATTTATTATCATTTAGGATTGAATGGTTATCTATCAAAGGAATTGATTGGTTAGGAATAAAATTATCAAAAGGAGTATCATTTGCATGAAAAGGTGATACAGAAATAGCAGAAGCCTGGTCTGTAATAAATTAATCATTAACCGTACCATTTTGAGTCATTGTTTGCCACAGTTGTGAGTTTGTACTTGTTGCAGCAGCACTTTTATTTAGATTGCCTTTTATCGCACCTGAACCCGACTTAACCTGGTGCACCTTCTTTTGTTTCCAGTTGAAATTATTGTTCACCACTTCAACATGCTTAGTCGAATTTAATTGAACTCCTTTTTCATTTGCAACTCCACAATCATCAGAAGCGTGACCAAAACAACAACATATTGTACATATTAACGGCTACCATGAATATTCAAAATGAACACACTAGCTCTTTTCTCCACCAATGCAAATAGTATCAGGTAGTTCTTTATTAGGAGATATCTCAATCAAACATTTAGCATACTCAAATCTCTTTATTTTTTTAGTATTTTCATCAAAGCATACAAGAGTTCCTATATGCCAAGCCAGCCAGTTGATACCTAACAGTGTCCAAGTGATAAGTGGAATATTATACAAGTGTACCAAATAGATACAGTTTTAATTTGAGATCCGGTAGTCTCAAAACTAGGGTTCCATGTTGAAATTATCATCATTTGGCCTCTTATGAAAACAAGGTTAGAACCTAGAACTTTAACTTTATCCTCTTCACATGAGAATTTGAGAAAGAATTTGTTTCCATCATATAAGACTTGATATTCTACCTTCAGTTTCCAGAATTTTGAAAGATAAGAAGTAACAACCATATAGTTTACCGTACCTCCTATGAAAAATCCAACTAAATATTCTGACCAGTTTTTGATTCCTTTATCAACTACTGATTTAGGAGGCTTTAGAGGAGATCCTTTGTAGTTTAGGGCAAAGTCAGCAGGCAAGTACTTCCCAACATTAAGGGGTTTAGATTTAAACAGACTAGACCAAAAAGGAGAAAAGTCATTGGAAAGGGTAGGAGGAAGCAGAAGAGGGATGGAGACTAATGAAGGGTCAGAAGGGATCAAAGGGATGGGTGGGAGTGGCCAGGAGAGATCGAAACATGGGGGATGGATAGGATAGCAGTTAAAAGAGGAAGTGAGCGGAAAAAGACATCAGAGGGGGGAGGCGGTAGGGGAACCATTAAAAGATATTTTGAGAAGTAAAATGGACATATGTTGTATTTTAATCAATCAATTAACTTTTAATTAATTTATTTAATTAAACAATTTTTATTAAATTTTATTAATTCGAAAATTCTTTTATACATACATGTATACTCATATTGTCTTAAACAATTCAAGACAACATAATATATATCATTATATATATTATACACGTGTATATATATTTAGTTAATTAACTTATCTGACTAATTCATTTATTTTATTAACCTTATTAATAAATAATATTTTCAAAATCAATTTTATAAAATTATTAAACATTTCGAAAAATTATATTATAGCTTTTAAAATATGTGTTTTATTTTAAATTTAACTTTTAATTTTAAAAGTTTTATTTTAATTTTCAAAACTATTAGAAAATTTATATTATAACATTTATAATATTTTTTATTTTAAAACTAACTTTTAAATTTAAAAACTTTTGTT
This sequence comes from Allium fistulosum, assembly GCA_030737815.1. Lineage (NCBI taxonomy): Eukaryota > Viridiplantae > Streptophyta > Magnoliopsida > Asparagales > Amaryllidaceae > Allium > Allium fistulosum. Next base: position 1,296,654,746 of record CM060902.1, read on the forward strand.
CTAATTTTAAAACAATTTTGAAATTAGCCTAACGCCCAATTCAAATTGGACCTTTTCTATTAGGGATAACCTTTGGGCTTACCTCATTCTTTCTGGCCAGGTCACTAGTCAAGTAAGATAGAGTACTTATTACCTAAACCCAACCTCAAACACTACTTTTTTAGACATCCTAATATATGGGTAGACTTTAATAAGTTAGGCCTGATACTGCAAAATTTAGACTACATACGCTATTTGGCTCTGATACCATTGTTGGAACTGGGTCTGCCGTAGGAGGAATTGGGTGAATTTTTAAAAAAAAATCATTACTGAACCTTTAATGGGCATATTTAGTCAATTCATTTAGAACTTTTCAAAATTTCTTTTAGATAAAATCAATATTTTATTAAATTTATAAATAAAGTTTTAATTTATATAATTTATATTATATTTTATATATGTGTATCATATACATATATGTGTATGCATGTACGTGTATTAGGATGATGTGTACATAGTTTGTCATGCCCGTGCATAGATGTGGGGATTTACACTACAACGGACATGTTAGCCCCTCACGTGTACAAATGGATTGTCTGAATGCTTATATTTATATGTACATCAAAATATTATATATATATAAATGTATGTAAAATTATATAATATTATACATTATTGGTTGTATATTATTCACATAAAGCATTTATTAAAATACATATACATAAATACCTATAAATAAAATAAATATTATTAAATTATAAAATTATTTAAATATTACTTTGTAAATAATTTAAAATATTTATAATGTGAAATCCGAGCTAATATATATATATATTATGTTGTAAATTAATTTAAATGTATATTACGTACAAACATAAAACTAGTTATAATTGTATATATATATTTATATACATATATAATTATAATTATAATTACATATATAATTATAATTATATTTAAAATTATATATATATTGCTGTTGCTTTCAGCTAAAGGAATAAAATTATTATTTAATTTTCGATTTTAAATAATTTAATTAAAAACTTATAATTAATTAAAAATGTACAGAATAAAAAAAATTAAAAATTATTTTCGAAACTATAATGTGTATTTTGTATTATATAAAAAAATTAGAATTTTATATTATAAATAAACATATGTATAAATACATACATTTTATTTATATAAACAATTTTTAATTAAATAATATTATTTATATATATAATAAATATCTAAAAAATTATTATTTTTCTTTATATTAACGCCGATAGCTTTTAATTTTATTAGAGTTTTAAAACATATACTGTGTTGCGTTAATCTTTTAAGTTAGATTTAATATTTAAAATTCATATAATATATTGTTATTTAAATTTCGAATTTTTTTAGGCCAAAATAATATGCAAGTAGTTATACATAAAAAAATTAATACATACATATATATATTTATATATACAACCGTCAACATGTGACAATCCATCGATATACCGATTTATGATATTTTTAACACACACACACGCATATATATACACACACACCATCAATATGTGACAATCCATCGATATACCGATTCGTGATATTTTTAACAAAACAATATATAGAGCAATGATCATATATATTTTATTAAATTATAAGAGTACCTTTGACCGAAGCCTGAAGCTTGCACGTTAAAACGAAGAAGTGAACTCCTTGAATCCAATTCTAATCCCGAATTTGCTAGCTCTCGAATTACCTTTCCACTGACAATTATTTGATTTTAATTTGTAAGTGCTTGAATATTTAAGGAGAGGAGAAGAGGATATTTCAACCAGCAAAGGAATGATAGAGGCAACAAAAAAAACTAAAAGAAAACGAGGGTTAAGATGTTTATATATATAAGAGATTATAGAGCAAAAGTAGGATCAAGATCCTTAATTTTATCTTACCCATTCTCTTATTTTTAAATATTCAAAATCACCCCCATAAGCCACTAAATGGCCAACCTATCATACTCCAATTATGCCAAAAATATCAAGCCCCATATAGGCCTCAAATTTGCTTCAAGCCTAAACAATATTTATTGCATTTAAATCCAATTTAAACACATATCGATATCGTGTATCGATCAATGTTTATATAATTATTATATGCACACTATTTAATATTGTTCAATACACATTAAATAAATATTATAATTAATATTTCATAAATATTAACTAATTAAATTAATATTTAACCATTACAAATTAATTAAATTTGGTGAGAAAAGAGTATTTAACGTTTCAGTTGTGTGACTCTTAGGTATAAATTTGGTCAGCGGTTAATATCGAACAATTCGAATATTAACGTTCATACTTCACTTAGTAGGTGGCGTGACATTATGACCAAATTTATCGCTTACATGGTTTTGATAAAATCTAATTTTACTTTACTAAGCATTACCCAGTAGTGACAATTATTTACACTACTTCTCTTCGTCAAAACTATATCACTTTGGGCTTATGGAATTTGGTAATGGTCAAAATTCCAATATCGTCCATATCTAACTCTATAGTCCAAACACAAAGTCCTTGGTTCAATAATAACAATTATTATTAATTGAACTTCTCTATAGTCCAAATATAAAGTCCTTGGATGATTGAGATTGCGTTAAAAATAGGCGGGAAGAGCGTTTGGCCGTTGATCTGGTCGCATAGGCTGATGGAAGACGGATATAAAGGTCAAAATGGATGTGTGGCTAAGAAATATACCAACTATTCCTCTGGACCATGCGCATGCTTTGCGTTTAATGCACATAAATGTCGATGGCTTTCCATAGGAGTAGTCATCACTTCAGCTGCCTAGCTACATGGCTTGGTAAAAATGAATGGACGACTTATTGCTTACTCTTGTTGCTTATGCGGTAATCCTGACTGAGATGTCTGGTCGACTACAGAAGTATGAAGGCGACTGAAAGTAGTTGAGAACCCTGCTATAGTGATGGTGCTAGGCTAGATGTTAGGCGATAGTGAGGGTAGCCTAGGACTGACCGAATACGACCATACTAAAGCAGGGCCAATAATGGATTATGCTAGAGCTGACCTTGTTGAGTATGATGGTTACCTAAGGCAGTCTGAAGTAGCTTCGTCCGTGATTGAAGCAATGTTGGGATCGTAGGCTGACTTGGGGTCAGGTTGAGAGTGCGTTGACATGAGGGATTTGATCGTCTTCAAGCCGGGCCAAAATGGATCAGGTAGGGATATACGTTGCTATATATTTATCTAAGTAGCAGGCTATGAAGACTACCTAGGCATAAGACTGTTGGGCTTCAACTTGATGTCTTGCTGAGTGGATGAGCTAGATTGAGACTAACTTGAGTTTGAGCCAGCTTGAATGGGCTAGTTTAAAGAATAGTCGAGCCGCCTTTGATTGGGCCAGGCCATGCCTTAATTGGCTTGCAATTACTTTCGATATAATTAAGCAACATTTTACCCCCCAAGCGCGTACCCAATATGGGTACGGGCTTGTCAAATTATGAAGATCTTGTCCATTGACCACTCTGCCATGTATTTAATGTGCCCACCACATGGCAATACCCCATTGGCTGTGATGATTCGCTTTTTTAGACTGGCAGGGAATGCGTGTTATCGGCGTGGGTAAAGTGACAGTTACGTCCATCATACCTAGATAGTCGAGATTTAAAGTCAATTCAAATCCCATGGTCAAGATTAAAGGGGCATGTTTATAAAATGGTTCCCTATCCTCTTTTTACTTTTTACTACAAAAGAAAATCATAAAAAGCCATTAAAATGGTCAAGCATCCTTAAAACTCTCAATTTCTTTAGACAATCTTTGATCAAACAAGTGAGTTTCTCTGCCTCTTCCTCCGTCATGGCAGGCGCTGCCATCGTGGTAAAATCTTACTTCTTGCTGCTTTATATATATGTATGTGTGTGTGTGTCTGTGTATGTACGTATTTTTAGCTTTTGATTCCCTTACTATAAATGTTGTAATGTTTTAACCATAAAGCTTCAATCTTTCCATGTTACGTTATGAAATCGCCTTTCCTGGCCATCTTCAAACGCCAATCAACCATCGTTGCCTTGCTAATGATGATTGATCGATGTTGACGAGCTTAGATGGGCCTGAAAATATTTATCTGATAATATTAGCATTTATTAAGATAATGAATCATGGGTCAGGTCCAATTTTGCATGTGCGAGCTTTAAGCGAACTATAGGAAATTGATTGGGGTCGCAAGGCTGAATACTTAGCTTAGGAGTTGAGTCATAACCGGCCTTCATGGGGTATCCAACATGGGTATGCTACTAAGACTATCTCCTAACAACCATGTCATGCTAGGGGTCCTGCCTCCAGGCTTTGCTAGGATCTGCCCATTGTGCTGATTTGTAATCGAGCCACTTGTGTTTCAGATGTACTGGTCATTCATCTTCAGCAGGGGGTGCCTGTGACGCCCCACCTCTATACTCGCGCTAGCCAAGGACACTACGGGGTAATGCCGTTGACTAGAACGAAGAATAAGGCTGTTGAGGAGCGACCATCTGTGTAATTGCTTTGTGCGAGCACCGATATGTCAGAAAATATAACTTACATTTCATCTCTGGAGGAAATCCGAAAAATCTAATACAAACACAAAGCTACCACACAGTGGCTAAGTAGGCCTCGGAAAAAACGTAGAAATAAACATAACACAAATCAGTCACAAACATTCATATCACAAAGGCGGAATCAGATATGAATATATCACATGAAAGTGTACAACAAAATAGTGGTCATAGAAGATCCACTACATAACAAAAGAATAGGTACAGGTGCTAAACAAAAGAATAAATATACATCAAGGAGTCTCTATCTCAAATGTATACTAACAAAAACTACTATGCTAAAGTAGTTAGCCAAAAGTCAGGTGACGAACCCTGAGAAGAAGTCAAGCAGAAGCACCTGAAATACCTCGGTCTGACCCGAGTATTATTTATTAAGAAAATAATAAACGGACCAGTCTAGCTATAAATATTAGCTAAAATGATATAGGATAAGAGATATGACCAAAAACATATGATAACCAAAAATGCCATACTGTGTCAAGTATACATCAAATAACAATCAAAAATCATACAATATATCAATCATCTAAAAATACCAAAAAGAATATCATATTCTTTATTTTATTCACCAAACTACAAATATTGACAAACATATAAATGCCAAACGCAAAAGTTGGTGAAACATAAATTCCAGAAATCACAACGAGAAATCTAGAAATCACATAAAGGGGGAGGCCTATCAAAAACGGGGGCATGAAAACTCCCAAACACGTGTAACATAAAGGGAACGCTATTCCATGGTCGCTAACCATCGAGCCGGTGCAACGGCGTAGTACAATAACGGTACGCCCAAGGGACCAGAAACTCATCTATTTCGGAACAACGACGTAGTGCAATAACGGTACGCCCGATGAACTCGAAACTCAATTAATTCGGAACAACGACGAAGTGCAATAACGGTACGCCCGATGAACTCGAAAGCCGAAGCATCGATGTAGTACAATGACGGTACATCCAATGAACCGAACACCATAAAAGAACATGGGTCGCTAGCCCACAATAAAAATGAGACGAAGCTCAATAAAACTGAGTACAGTCCCCCACAAGGACGAAGAGACATCGCACATTGCTAGTCTAAACCATAAAATGATCATCATCGATCATCAAGAAGTGTCGATTACACTAAGCTAGTAAATATAAGAGTTTAGCTTCATGTCCCATAACCATTAGCTTAACTTAAATATTTACGGACAAATTGTAGATTTCTACTCGAAAATTGTCATAAGAGTTTCAATCGAACAAGTCAAAGAATTAACCGGTGAAGTAAATGCAAGCGTTTCATACCACTTGTTTTGCTAAGCCGTTTAATTAGATTTTCTCATACGAATGAGGTAAAGGTTTGTATATACTAATAGATTAGAAAACGGTTTTATAAACAAGCTTTGTATTTAAAAGTAGTGTTGAAATCGTTCTGATGAAAGAGTTTGAGTATTTACTACTAGTATAGAAACCTTTGTATTTAAAGTGACAAACCACAAAAATGATTCTAGAAACAATCAATCATTAAAATTCACATTCGAAGACGTGAATCAAATCCAATTAAACCGATAAAGAATCCATCGAAATGGATATTCAAAAATCCTGAAAAAGGAGTCATCAAAGTCATAATAAATGATAACAACAAATAGGATCATCACGAATCGATTCAAATTGGAAATTCAATCCCAAAAGGCAAAGTGGGCTGAAATAGCAAATTCAGTTGACTGAACAGAGCAGTTGACTGAATCATGCCCGGAAACTTTCTGTTTCTAGGTTCAGTCGACTGAACAGAGATTTCAGTCGACTGAATCATGCCTGGAAACTTTCTGTTTCCAGGTTCATTCGACTGAAAAGAGATTTCAGTCGACTGAATCATGCCTGGAAATTTTCGGGTTCCAGGTTCAGTCGACTGAACAGAGATTTCAGTCGACTGAACAGAGATTTCAGTCGACTGAACTGGGATTTCCAGTATTTTCAGCCTAAAAATGAAGATGCAATCTCTTTGCAAATGCAACCGGACGAGCAATGGGCGCTAAGGGTTTATGCCAATAGACGACCTGGCCCTATAAGCTCTTTGATGCATCACCAAAAACATGATCAAACATCCATAAAAGGATTTTCACACAAATTTGACTTCAAAACCAAAAATTGGAATATTCACAAAACCAATCCAAATCAAGGGCAAATGCACATGAAGAAGTGTTAGGAATTCATACCCAACAACCAAAGATAATTATAGTCATAGATGTGAGATAAAAATCTCACCTTTAAACCCAAAACAAATGAAGAAGAAGCTATAGAGCAATGGCAAGAACAATCACTCTTCAATTCCAACCCAACAAGCTTGAATCTAAGCTTAAAAGAGAAACATTTCCTAAGTTAGGTTTAGGAATTTCTGAAATTGATAAGAGAATGAGTTGGAGAAGAAGAAGAGAAGGCTTACCAAAGCTTCTTTGAATTTGGAGCTAGAACTTGGATTTGCAAAGATGATTAGGGCTTGGAGTTTTAATTTCCCATTCCACTCTCCATTTTTGATGAAGCTTAAGTGTTAGGAAATGAAAGTGAAGTAATGAAGAGGAGAGGGAGTGGAGCTTGAGTTAATGGTTTAGGCAAATGGGCTGAACCAAACCCAAAGTCCAAAGTGAAATGGTCAAATTTTTAGCTAGCTCCAAACATATCAAAGTTTATACTCAAAAAGGTTGAAAACGGCATTTCGAACTCAATGGAAGTGGTTTCGAGTCCTAATTCGACTGTTTGCAAAAAGTAGCTTTTCGGACTATAATCCGACGAACGATGTTATATTTAAATAAAATATTTAAATATAAAATCGTAAAATATGCGGGCTGTTACAGACTCCCCTCCTTAAAGAAATTGCGTCCTCGCAATACTTAAGAAGAAAATAAATAGTAACAACCATAAAAGCATGTCAACACAAAAGAAAATTTTTAAATAAGAAGTTCACCAAAAGGAGCACGAAAGAGTAAGTCCGAACGTGTTCCCTCGATGAATTCTCTAGATTCCCAAGAGCTATCCTTGAGATTTGAGAACCATTGAACTTTCACAAAAAGTACATCTTTATTTCGAAGGCGCTCTCCTTCCGAAGAAATGATGCAAATAGAAAGTTGCTCAAAAGTCAAAATAGGTGAAACTTCAATTTCTTCAATATCACCGGGCTCAAGAATAAAAATCGAAATCTCTAAGACATTTCCGTTGTTGAAAGACGTGAGAAAATGTCATGAATTAGCAGAAAAATGAGCCGGTAATAAAAAGGCGATAAGCCACGGAACAAATACGTTCGGTGATGGGAAATGGACCAACATATCGAGGTGCTAACTTTCCCGATCGACTGAAACGCACAACACCCATCATAGGTGAAACATGAATGAACACCAATAAGATCTGGACCTGAAACCAGCTTCTCACCGGCTTCAAGCCAACACAAAGTGAATCGGCATGGCCTTCCGTAGAGTGGCTCGAAAGGTACCATACCAATATAAGATTGGAAGCTATTATAGGAAGAAAACTCAACAAGAGAAATATGATCTTCCCAACTTCCACTAAAATCGAGAACACATGAACGAAAGAGATCTTCAAGAGTTGATTCACACGCTCGGTTTGTCCATCGGACAAAGATGATAAGCGATGCTAAAATTTTAAGCTTTGTTCCTAAAGCTTTTGAAGACCTTACCAAAATCCACTAGTAAAATAATGGATCACGATTGCTAACAATAAAAGTAAGAACTCCATGAAATTTAACTTGACATAGAGTTTAGCTAAAAAAAGTATATTCCAAAAGAAGGATGAGCCTCCAGGCTACACAAAACAAGAGACGAACATAAATTTGGATTCACGATCTCGAATCTCACAAGTGGATAAAGTCTCGAGATCATTTCATCCGGATATCATCATAGAAACAACTACTTGTTGCTTTCGGCTAAGGGCATCGGCAACATGATCACCCTTTCCCGGAGTATAAAGAATATCAAGATCATAAGATGCAAGGAACTCGAGCCAACACTGTTGACGCAAATTATGTTCCTTTTGAGAAAATAAACATTTCAAAGATTTATGATCGGAGTGGAGAACAAATTTCTTCCCCAAAATAATGATGCCAAACTCTAAAAGTGAAAACAATAGCCGCGAGCACTAGATCATGAGTGGCATATCTAGTCTCGATAGGCTTGAATGATTTAGAAGTAAAAGTGATAGCACGTTCTCTTTTGCAAGAGAACGACACACAAACCAATACGACTAGCATCGGTATAAACAATAAAGTCTTGGTTCCCTTCAGGAATCACAAGAATAAGAGTATCGGAAAAGAGTTCTTTTAAATAATCTTCTTTCCCGAAAAGCTAAAACTTTCAAAATTACAATTATCTTTATGTAATAATCTTTCTAGAAAAATTTACATTTTACAAGTCAATTTACTGTGTCTAATCGTCTCATCATAGCGTTTAGGAAATTCCTATCGATAACGTTGATCAAGCGCATCGACCAGAATTCTTAAAGCACTCAATGGGCAATACAATCACAAAATCATCTTCTATATGATAAATATGTCTCTTAAAGTTTTTAAGAATATTCCTTGCTCGTTTTAAGAACAAAAATCCAATCATACTTATAAATAAATCTTACGAAAAAGATTTGCAAAATTTTAAATTGCTGTTTTCATCCAAAATCAATAAATACAAGAATGGAGTCATCGAGATATTCGTAGAATACTCGATTCATAAAATGGATGAAATAAGCTGGACAAACTGAATGACATAATAAGTCATTCATAAGGATCATAACGAGTGCGGAATGCGGTAAGTGGAATGCTATCCTCCGCAACTCGTAGCTGATGAAAACCGGTGGCAAGGTCGAGCTGGAAGGACCTTAACACCACTCAAAAAACTGCTTAGGTGATAATCCTAAGACAAGCTAAAAAATACTGGAAAATTCCACAAACTACCCGAATGAGAAAAATAACGTTTTCCTCATCATGTGGGTTTAAAGAATAAAATGATGTCATCAAATTGGAATCGAAATCACAAAGGAAAATAGATATCTGCTTAACAGATTAAGAATGTCGAAGATGAATAGTCCACATTGGACATAGGATATGGCCTTCATAATAATTAAGCCAATCCTTTCCCAAAATCAGTTTCGAAGCCAAAATAACGCATGACATGCAAATCGGCTTTGAAAGAAAAAATCACATAAAACAATCTCGACATTAAAACAAAGCAAATTGAGTGTTGCGGATCCATCAATCGAATTCGCAATTCTCAATGAAGTCATTAAGCCCTTAAAAATTAAAGAGAAAGAATTTATCAAGTTCTTTTGATATAAAATAATGAGATGAACCCAAATCAAAAAGAACTCGAATAAGATAATCCCAAAACAAATATCGTCAAGGATAGAATGAGAAATACCTTGACCAAGAGAAGTGTCACTAGGGGCTTGTACAACATTTAGCTTTCCCTCTTTCTTCTTTGGAAGTTTGGGGCATGAAGATAATAGATGTCCCGAACTTTTGCAATAACGACAAAAAAATGGTTTCGGGAACTCATTTGCATAGTGGTCCGTAAGTCCACAATTGTAGCATCGTCCACGACTAGAGGTAGGAGACTTTGCTATTGAAGTTTCTTGCTTTCCTTTCTTGTTGGGATTGGGATTGGGGCCTTTGAACTTAATAGGCCTCTTCACGTTATTGTTGAAATTCTGTTTGGCACCCACAACTTCAACATTACTTTCATTATCGGCCTCTTCAAGTCGAAGAGCGATATCAATAAGCTGATCAAAAGAAACTTCTAGTTTTAGAAGCAAAGGCTTTTTAAGGTTCTTATTCAACCCATAGACGAACCTCTGATTTTTCTTCAATGGGGTATTAATATACTCGACCCCATATTTAGAGAGAGATTCAAAAGATGTGATCGCATGATCTAAGCCAAGCTTGGATTTCTATAACGTTTTCGGATCCCTTGAATGGCCTTCCACCCAAAGCGGTATAATCTCTGCACAAACGTGCAAACCCGTATTTAGGGTGAGTAGGCGCTGGAGCGGGTCCGATAGCTTGGGCATTATTCACAAGATCTAAAAGTTGTTGAGCTGACATAAATACTCCATCCTGGGGAGTAGCACTAAATTGACCAGCGATGGGACGGCCAGGTCTAACCATTTCTCTTCTCTAAGAAAGAAAGAAAGAAGAGGAAAAGGTTATTCTCAAAATGAATATCAATCAACCTTGATTGATAAAACAAGGCATCACAAAAGAAAATAGGATAGAACGGTTCGAAGACTCGAATTAAATCCTATGGCACGATTCCTAAGAAAGACTTAGGACAATGATCCTTGCTAGATTATTCTACATTGTTCCGAAGTTTGGCTCCGATACCATGCTGTGACGCCCCACCTCTATACTCGCACTAGCCAAGGACACTACGGGGTAATGCCGTCGACTAGAACAAAGAATAAGGCTGTTGAGGAGCGACCATCTCTGTAATTGCTTTGTGCGAGCACCGATATGTCAGAAAATATAACTTACATTTCATCTCTGGAGGAAATCCGACAAATCTAATACAAACACAAAGCTACCACACAGTGTCTAAGTAGGCCTCGGAAACAAACGTAGAAATAAACATAACACAAATCAGTCACAAACATTCATATCACAAAGGCAGAATCAGATATGAATATATCACATGAAAGTGTACAACAAAATAGTGGTCATAGAAGATCCACTACATAACAAAAGAATAGGTACAGGTGATAAACAAAAGAATAAATATACATCAAGGAGTCTCTATCTCAAATGTATACTAACAAAAACTACTATGCCAAAGTAGTTAGCCAAAAGTCAGGTGACGAACCCTGAGAAGAAGTCAAGCAGAAGCACCTGAAATACCTCGGTCTGGCCCGAGTATTATTTATTAAGAAAATAATAAACGGATCAGTCTAGCTATAAATATTAGATAAAATGATATAGGATAAGAGATATGACCAAAAACATATGATAACCAAAAATGCCATACTGTGTCAAGTATACATCAAATAACAATCAAAAATCATACAATATATCAATCATCTAAAAATACCAAAAAGAATATCATATTCTTTATTTTATTCACCAAACTACAAATATTGACAAACATATAAATGCCAAACGCAAAAGTTGGTGAAACATAAATTCCAGAAATCACAACGAGAAATCCAGAAATCACATAAAGGAGGAGGCCTATCAAAACGGGGGCATGAAAACTCCCAAACATGTGTAACATAAACGGAACGCTATTCCATGGTCGCTAACCATCGAGCCGGTGCAATGGTGTAGTACAATAACGGTACGCCCAAGGGACCAGAAACTCATCTATTTCGGAACAACGACGTAGTGCAATAACGGTACGCCCGATGAACTCGAAACTCAAATAATTCGGAACAACGACGTAGTGCAATAACGGTACGCCTGATGAACTCGAAAGCCGAAGCATCGATGTAGTACAATGATAGTACATCCGATGAACCGAACACCATAAAAGAACATGGGTTGCTAGCCCACAATAAAAATGAGACGAAGCTCAATAAAACTGGGTACAATCCCCCACAAGGACGAAGAGACATCGCACATTGCTTGTCTAAACCATAAAATGATCATCATCGATCATCAAGAAGTGTCGATTACACTAAGCTAGTAAATATAAGAGTTTAGCTTCATGTCCCATAACCACTAGCTTAACTTAAATATTTACGAACAAATTGTAGATTTCCACTCGAAAATTGTCACAAGAGTTTCAATCGAACAAGTCAAAGAATTAACCGACGAAGTAAACACAAGCGTTTCATACCACTTGTTTTGCTAAGCCATTTAATTAGATTTTCTCATACGAATGAGGTAAAGGTTTGTATATACTAATAGATTAGAAAACGGTTTTATAAACAAGCTTTGTATTTAAAAGTAGTGTTGAAATCATTTGTATGAAAGAGTTTGAGTATTTACTACTAGTATAGAAACCTTTGTATTTTAAAGTGACAAACCACAAAAATGATTCTAGAAACAATCAATCATTAAAATTCACATTCGAAGACTTGAATCAAATCCAATTAAACCGATAAAGAATCCATCGAAATGGATATTCAAAAATCCCGAAAAAGGAGTCATCAAAGTCATAATAAATGATAACAACAAATAGGATCATCACGAATCGATTCAAATTGGAAATTCAATCCCAAAAGGCAAAGTGGGCTGAAATAGCAAATTCAGTTGACTGAACAGAGCAGTTGACTGAATCATGCCTGGAAACTTTCGGTTTCCAGGTTCAGTCGACTGAACAGAGATTTCAGTCGACTGAATCATGCCTGGAAACTTTCTGTTTCCAGGTTCAGTCGACTGAACAGAGATTTCAGTCGACTGAATCATGCCTGGAAATTTTCGGGTTCCAGGTTCAGTCGACTGAACAGAGATTTCAGTCGACTGAACTGGGATTTCCAGTATTTTCAGCCTAAAAATGAAGATGCAATCTCTTTGCAAATGCAACCGGACGAGCAATGGGCGCTAAGGGTTTATGCCAATAGACGACCCGACCCTATAAGCTCTTTGATGCATCACCAAAAACATGATCAAACATCCATAAAAGGATTTTCACACAAATTTGACTTCAAAAACCAAAAATTGGAATATTCACAAAACCAATCCAAATCAAGGGCAAATGCACATGAAGAAGTGTTAGGAATTCATACCCAACAACCAAAGATAATTATAGTCATAGATGTGAGATAAAAATCTCACCTTTAAACCCAAAACAAATGAAGAAGAAGCTATAGAGCAATGGCAAGAACAATCACTCTTCAATTCCAACCCAACAAGCTTGAATCTAAGCTTAAAAGAGAAACATTTCCTAAGTTAGGTTTAGGAATTTTTGAAATTGATAAGAGAATGAGTTGGAGAAGAAGAAAAGAAGGCTTACCAAAGCTTCTTCTTTGAATTTGGAGCTAGAACTTGGATTTGCAAAGATGATTAGGGCTTGGAGTTTTAATTTCCCATTCCACTCTCCATTTTTGATGAAGCTTAAGTGTTAGGAAATGAAAGTGAAGTAATGAAGAGGAGAGGGAGTGGAGCTTGAGTTAATGGTTTAGGCAAATGGGCTGAACCAAACCCAAAGTCCAAAGTGAAATGGTCAAATTTTTAGCTAGCTCCAAACATATCAAAGTTTATACTCAAAAAGGTCGCAAACGGCATTTCGAACTCAATGGAAGTGGTCTCGAGTCCTAATTCGACTATTTGCAAAAAGTAGCTTTTCGGACTATAATCCGACGAACGATGTTATATTTAAATAAAATATTTAAATATAAAATCGTAAAATATGCGGGTTGTTACAGTGCCGCTCTTAAGGCCTTTGAACTGGAGTAGGATAAGATTGACTTTGCCACACTATTGGCCAGCCATGGGGTGAACATAGGGATGTTCCACTACACCACTCCCGACGACCTCCTGATTGTCCTTCGATCAGACTCTCTGGTTTTTTGATCAGCTATTTTGAAGGTGGAATTTATGTTGCCCCTCCACCCTTATATTGTTTATATTCTTAATGCTTACTTACTTGCCCTCGGGCAGCTAACTCCCAATAGCTACCGATTTTTGCTTGGTATTTATATCGCTTGTACTACGGAGGCCTCCCAGAGCCAAATACTGACCTAGTTGAGATGGTCTTTAGACTACAGAAGAAGGCCAACTACTTGATTAGAAACTAATATCATTTCCAGGCCAGCACTAAGCATGTGGTATTTACAGGCGTTCCCAGCATGGTCGCCTCTGGCTAGATGACTAGATACTTCTTTTTGCCATACGCGATTATTCTTGAGCTGGAGAACTGCAATTTTCAAACCCCTCGTAAGTTTTTGCTTCACTAACTTTTCCATCCTTTTCGTTGCTTTCCCTTGCTTAATGTGTTCCTTGATAGGAAACGAGTCTGGCATTAACTTGAAAAAATTGATCAAGAGGCGGATGCCCCAAAACATCGAGACTTGAAGTCGTTGGTGATTGATTCCAACCTCCACGTGGCAGGTTAATAAGGTTGGACCAGATAATTGTCGTTGATCTGCAAAGGAAAAAACCGGCAAGGAAGGCATGCGTTGTTATAAAGCCAGCCCAAAAGAGTCGGGACTACTCTAAGATTAAGTTCAATAAGCCAAACTCTAGGCCAGTCACAAATGCCAACCGAGATTATGACAACATTGTAATGGGTGAAGAGAAAGAGGAATGGTAGCAAGTTGACTTGGATAAATTAAGTGATGTTGTGCCGAAGCCTGAGTAGAAATAGTTTGACCCACAACAGGGAGTTGATATCTCCATCCCCCACAGTGAGCCACTGCCGAGGATAGGGATATCGACTCAAGTCCTGAAGAGAGTAGCATTGTGGTAAGAGAATAAGAGATGGGCATTGGTAGGGATGCGGATGCCTCCTCTGAGAAAAATCTTGAATATGACCCCTCATATCCTAGATACGAGGGTGAATCCACGGCCAGGCCTTACGCAGGGATGGATGAGACACACGTAAGCAACTTGGCCTCACCGTGCCAACCCTTAATTAGAAATAGGGGCCAGGATGGTATAAATGGTAGCTTTACATGCACCTGTCTTCTTTTTTGGCATAGAATTTTATACTAACTCTTTCGTCCTTTGTTGTTGCAGTGAATGATGGATTGGGCTTCACTGTGTTTAGTGACAAGGCCGCCAAGGGGGCTATGACTAAAGTTGCCCTGATTGTATTAAGTGAGACACATATGCCTCCTCATGGACCTATGAACCCCGACATTCCTGAATTTGTCTAGGAGCACCACGAGTTTCCTCCTAGCCCTGTTCGCTCGGTATCATAATCTAAGAAGAAGAAGATGGCCAAGGTCGATCCATTTTTGGGAAAGGAGTCACTTGAGCCTTATAAGAAGGTCCTCAATATTTATGACATAAAGAAATTGTTTGCTAACCAGGCAGCCGGGCTGTTAAGGGAGGTCTTTCTGATTATCACACCGAGGATCCTACTGATATAGACCGAATGCTTTTGGCCTATTAGTTGATGGATATGAAGGCTCTCGCTTATCCCCACCACCCCTAGTCTGGCCTGAATCGGCCTCCTTGGAGAATGCCTACAATGACCTATATTCTTCGCATCGGAGGATAGTGGAATATTTATATTATTTTCATATGAGGTCGTATGATTCTATAATTTTGGAAAATGGCTCTTAGTAGCATTTTCCACATCTATGATTTTTGCTGAATTTCTATATGACCATTTTGACCCTATAAATCTGAATGACCTATAACTTTTGGCAGAAGCCGGTTTGGGGTCTGAAACCACTTCCATTAGATAGGAATGATGGTTTCCTTTCCGTAAAGTGATCATATTAAGAAAACGGACTCACCATTTGAGAGTTATGGCTATTTGAAGTTTTATTTGATTTTGAACAGCTTAAGTGGGTAAGTAGGGCCATTAGTGCTAATGCCCATGACCCATTTTGGCTTTGGAGCAAGTGGAGGCTGATGAGACCTAATACCCATCATTTCACAGCTCCCAAAAATAGTTAGAAGCCTCCATTAACCTTCATTGACCAAAAAGCAACCCTTAAACCTACTTTAATTAGCCTAATTTCATCATTAAGAAGAGATTAATGCGATTAGCACTTGGGATTAGAGATATACTATTGGAGGAGCCTTTGATTTCGTGCCTTCTACCATTCATTTGGGGATTTAGGTCTTTCTTTGCATTAAGGTGAGTGATTAGATCTCTCACTTACTAATTTGGTCATTACATACCCTAAATAATGTTTTGAAAATGATTTAAAAGCACTAAAAATGTTTTTGGACTATAATATACCATAAATGTGGATTTTAGATGATTTAGGCTTGATTTGTAAAAACGTTTTCTTATGGATTCCTAACCTTCACCTTATATTTAGATTTATTTAAAATGGATATATTTGGATGTTTGGTTGTTTTTAATGCTTGTATATGATTTATGTATGATTATTCGATGTTTGAACGGTTGAAATGCCGATCAAATGGCGATTGAGATTTAGGATTGCTTTTGGATCGTCGACAATCCAAGAATCCAAATTGGTCAGATCGATGTGCGATCGATATGGGGCAACAAGTAAGGCATCATAAGGTTGCACACTAAATTTCAGGTCAATTAGAGTTAGTATGGTCAAGATACAAGCATTTAAAGTATGGATCGGTAGAGTGTTCAAAGTGATGGATCAGTAGTGGTCCATAAACTCAGATTGATTAGATTAGGGTGCGATTGATAGGAGGAGACAAGGATGGTCTGCAGAGGTTGCACTCCAAGTTTTGAGTCGTTTGGAGTTGTACGTTCAAGTTATGGCCTTTTGAAGCATGGATTGGTAGAGGATTTCACATATGGATTGGTTAAACTCTCTTATGCTTGGAGCAATGGATCGGGGTGCAAGCTATGGATTGGGGCATGGGAGTATGGAGGCAAGGAAGTGGAGCCAAAATCATGTGATTTTGGCTAAGTGTGGGTTCACCCCCATAGATCGGTACCAATCCATAGGGATTAGCCCATTTGACTTGCATATCATTTTGGAGCATTGAGAAGTGTGCTGTAGCTTGAAGGTGAAGTGTGGGGCCGGTGGTGATGGATCGATAGTCGTGGATCGATGATGATTCATAAGTTTTGTTCCAAACTTGATAAGATCGATCTGAGTGACAAGGAAGGCCCCATAAGCATATATTCAAAGTTTCAAGTCATTTGGAGTTCATACACTCAAGTTATGGTTGTTTGAAGATGTAAAGTACTGGATCGGTGATGATCCATGACTTTTGTTCCTAACTCGATGAGACTGATATAGGGTGACAAGGAAGGCCCTATAAGGCTACATTCAAAGTTTCAGACCGTTTGGAGTTCATATGCCCGAGTTATGGTCATTTAAAGATGGATCGGTGGTGATTTCCAATGACGATGGCACGTAACTCGATGATGATGATTTTGTGATGAGAAGTGATGGCTTCAACGATGGATAGCTAGCTATACTTCGAGATGCAGAGTAGGTGATGATGAGTCAGATTAAAGGAACGGTTGGAGGAAGGTTACAGGACGAACGATAATCTATGACTAACGATGGTTATCAAAAATAGTTCCCGACCATGACGAACTCAAACGGGAGTTGGAAGGACAGTTCTGGGATAGGGATGAGCTCTGCTACAAATGACGTGTGCAAAAGGATTATCGATATTCGTAGGTTTCGATGTGTACTCGTAAAGTAGGGGTTTATGAGGATGCTCACTTGGGTTTGCGATGTTCCCTAGATCACACGATGTTTCGATCTGTTTACCCTGGACTGATGCAATGATTGTCTAGTTCCTGGCCTACTGGGTGGCATGGATTTGAGTATCGAGAAACTAGGATGTTGCATTGTCCTTGACTGAGCGATTAGGGTCATATGAATATCATATATCCATCGCACTGAGTGAGCGAATGTGAGGATGGATGATGGATGCTATGTTTGTTTGATTGTTTTATCACCTTAGGATGTCACATGATGTATATATTATCAATGTAGATATCCGAACACCCTTAGTACCATGATGTATAGTACACTCCTAATGACTATCATAGAGTAGCGTATATCTTTTGTATGTGCTAACTCTGTGGATGCAGGGACAGGTCAGGTATGATTTTCCATACCATTTGTCCTAGTATATTGATTTAATAGTATTTGAAATTTCTACCACTCACACCGGATTATTGCCTAACCTGGGATTTTATGCTTTGCTTCCTATTACTATGGTACTCTTAAATGAGTATATTAAGGATATCAGGTCTGGTGAGCACGTGGAGCTTGATAGGTGACTAGCAGGAGGCCATTCTCTCGTATGATTATATTTACTCTTTTGTTATTCCACTGCACAACACTATGGATCTTGCTAGTGCCTTACTATTTAGAGATACTTTATGAGTTATTATTTGATGTATAACTCTATTAGCTATGTTGTTTACTATATGGATCTATATACTCTGATGCTATGATTCATTCAGTTATTTACTGTCTTGCCATTTTTATATCTGAGATGTTTACTATTATATTTTATTCGATACGTTGTGAGATATACTACAGGTTTTGTTTTGCTTATTTACTTCATTGATGAATGCCCCACATCAGCCGAGCACCGCCACAAAGCACCATAAAGGTATATTGGGTGTCAGCAGTGTATGACGATCATCATAATGCCATTAACTTCCAAGCCTGGAACTCTTTCCTAGTAGATATTCGGCTCCTAACTTGGTTGTTTCTCACCTAGCTTTTCTAACAATTTTTTAGGCCGACTACCAATGTATGCACATCTATGGGGATTTGGAGAGGTTGCAAAATGATATGGAGGTTGAGGGTAAGGCCCGACAGGATTGAGTGGCAAGGGCCACTAGGGCTAAGGAGGAGAAGGAGATGGCCAAGAAGACCAACAAGGAGGTAGCCAAGGTGGCCAAGAAGGCGGCATAGGAGGTTGTTATGGCTTGGGAGAGCGTCGAGAAAGCAAAGAAGGGATGGCAGAACTTCGAGGGAGGGTTTAGAAGGCCGAGGAGGCGAAGGTGACCTAGGGAGAGGTGTACGCGTTAGAGAAAGAAGCCGACCTACTAATGACCGACCCATCAAAGCACGCGGTTAGGGGGTGGACAGATGAGGATGTTGCTGCTGCTAGGAAAGAGGAGGGTGCCATATAGGAGAATCGATTGAAGAACATGGTAAGGACCAACTCAGGGAGAATGCATATTCCCTATTAACATCTGTAAGATGTTGTGGCTTTTGCTCGAACCTGAGAGGAGGTAGCAGCATAGATGCGGGCCGAGGGCATACCCGTCGGCTGTGATTACCCAAGAGCAGTTGAACTTCTTGGCTAAGCGAGCTAAGGGGTTGGGCTTGGATAATCCTTAGTTTTCCCCTTTTGTAAGCGTAGCCGGGCATCCTATGTGTCCACGCATTTTGGGTTTGAATATAATTTTTTTGTTGGAATTTGTCTAAGACTTTTGATGGCCGAATCTGCCCTTATCCCTTCGTGCTTAACTTGTAGTGTAGCACACTTTGAGTAGCCAACGGAACCTTTGTGTTTGTTGCACTTTGTTTTTTTAACAAGATGGATTAGCCAAGTTAATTGACAATTGTCAATCGTGGCCCATTGCATGCTTTGTATTAGATTGATCAACTTATGCTAGCTGATAGGCCAGGCCAACTAAAAGTCTCAGATATGAGTCTTGTTTGTGTAAACCGGTCGTCTGTTGGGCGCCAAGGCCGACATATGATTATCCGGCTTACTTATGCTGTCCTTTTGATGGGTGGTCCCGGCACGAACCTAAGCAACGAATGACTTGTAGGTTCTCCCGTGTGACATACTGCAAGAAAGAGTGGAAGTTCCCGACAATTTTTATTTTATTTTAAATATACATGTTAATACATAAATGAAATACATACAAAATATATAAAAATAAAGGTATACACATCCGATAATGCTCATGGCAAAATTGTTATTTATTTTATTTTAAATCTCAATTAAAATTAAATTTCTATATGGAAATAGATGAAAAATCAGACAAAAATTATTTTCGAAAGATAATTTTGAATTTTTATATTTCATTAAAAATCTGAATAATATTTAAATATTATATATACCTTTATAATTTAATAATAAATTTTAAATTCAATTATTAATTTCCACAAGTATTTAAATATTTAAATTATATATAAAAAATTTATTTTTATCCGTCTAAAGTATATTATGCATATATTTAATTTTATAAAATTTAAAATATATTTTATATAATATATTTGTTGATATTATTAATTTATGAAATTAACCGATTTAAATAATATATATATATATTAAAAATAATTTTATTCATGCCAAAAGTCTTTTAAGTATAAATTTTTTTATATAAAATTATAAAACCATATTTTGCATAATGTAATATTTAATATTTAAATTATGAAACTTATATAATTTAAATAATATATATTAAATGAATTTAAATCAAAAATTAATTTTTTTTCTTTTTATGCCATGAGTATCAAAGGTATGTATTGTAAAAAAAATTCAAAATATATAAGCATACAATCATACAATCATTCCAAGTGTGACGATATACCGATGTACTGGATTCGTCACCTAACTAACAAGACAGTATATGATATATAAGTTATCTAAAAAATTATTTATTTTTGTAGATCCAAAAATTATCTTATTTCCAAAGCCAATTAGTACAGTTGAAAGGAAGTAATTGACTTCTTAAACTAAATTCCAATTCAGCAAGATGCTAGCTTCTGAACTGATGACCATCAGCTATCGAATAACATTTGGTTTTATTTGATTTAAGTTTGGAAATAGAGGAAATAATAGAGGTATATTTCGGTTAGATATAGAAAGGGAAGAGGCTTTAAAAAGTGGTAAATGAGTGAGGGTTATGATACTTTTATAGAGGAGAGACTGGAGAGATGAGTTAGGATCAAGATCCACACTTCTCTCTTACCCATTCTCTTCCTCTTATCCTATCAATACCATAGCCTATTTTCCATCATATGGCCGCCTCTGCCTGGTCTATGCATGGCCAAAAATCCCATTGCCCATTTGTGCTTCAAGCCCATTTCGAGTCCGAACAATATTTATCACATTTATATCAAATTTAAACGTGTATCAATATCGTATATCGATTAATATATTTATAACTATTGTAAACATATTTAATATTGTTCAACATATCAAATAAAATTTTATAATTAACATTTCATAAATATTAATTAATTTAATTGATTTTATAACAATTATAAATTAATTAAATTATTTGATCAAAGAAGTATTAAATCGGTCATGTGACTCGTTAGGTTTAAATTCGGTTAGCGATTAATATCGAACTTAATCAAACGAGTACATATGCACGCCCAGGCGGGTCTGCATTTAACCACAATGTGCATGCATTTTTATTTGTACCCGTGGAAGTAGATTTGATAGTAGCATCCCCACATTTGAACGCCGCCTAGGCAGAAACTGCTATTTTTTTTGTTCGGACTGCAATAACTTCTTCATACTAACTCGGAATCAGGCAAAACTTCGACCGATGAACTCCCACCTAAATTACAAACAATATGGAACACTCGAATACTTCATCTTCTGAACGCACACTGTAGTTCTCCATGGGGACTGAGAGTTGTACTTAGAAAATAACAGGCTACCACATCCCCATATTTGAACTCTACCTAGTGCAGAAGCCGCTATTTTTTTGTTCAAACTGCAATAACTTATTCATACTAATTCAGAATCCGGTGAGACTTCGACCAATTAACTCCCACCTAAATTACGGACAATATGGAACGCTCGGATACTTCATCTTATGAACGCACGCTGTAGTTCTCCTTGGGAACTGACAGTTGTACTTAGAAAATAACAGGCTACCACATCCCCATATTTCAACTCCGCCTAGTGCAGAAGCCGCTATTTTTTTTGTTCAGACTGCAATAACTTCTTCATACTAACTCGGAATCAGGCGATACTTCGACCGATGAACTCCCACCTAAATTACGGACAATACGGTATAGTTGGATACTTCATCTTGTGAACACACACTGTAGTTCTCCATGGTGACTGACAGTTGTACTTAGAAAATAACAGGCTATATCCCCACTTCAACGCTCACTGCAGTTCTCCATGGTGACTAATAGTTGTACTTAGAAAATAATGGGCTACATCCTCATATTTGAACTCTGCCTAGGAAAAGCCGCTATTTTTTTGTTTATACTGCAATAACTTCTTCATACTAACTCGGAATCAAGCAAAACTTTGACCGATGAACTCCCACCTAAATTACGAACAATATGGTACACTCGGATACTTCATCTTGTGAACGCACACTGTAGTTCTTCACGGGGACTGATAGTTTACTTAGAAAATAACATGCTACCACATCCCCATATTTGAACTCCTCCTAGTGTAGAAGCCGCTATTTTTTTTGTTCAGTCTGCAATAACTTCTTCATACTAATTCGGAACCCGGCGAGACTTCGACCGATTAAATCCCACCTAAATTACGGACAATATGGAACACTCGTATACTTCATCTTATGAACGCACACTGTAGTTCTCCATGGGGACTGACAGTTGTGCTTAGAAAATAACAGGCTACCACATCCCCATATTTGAACTCTGCCTAGTGGAGAAGTCGCTATCTTTTATGTTCAGACTGCAATAACTTCTTCATACTAATTTGGAATCCGACGAGACTTCGACCGGTTAACTCCCACCTAGATTACGGACAATATGGAACACTCGGATACTTCATCCTGTGAACGCACACTGTAGTTCTCCATGGGGACTGACAGTTGTACTTAGAAAATAATAGGCTACCACATCCCCGTATTTGAACTCCGCCTAGTGCAGAAGCCGCTAATTTTTTTGTTCAGACTGCTATATTGTCTTCATACTAACTCGGAATCCGGCGAGACTTCGACAGATTAACTCCCACCTAAATTACGGACAATATGGAACACTCGGATACTTCATCTTCTGAACGCACACTGTAGTTCTCCATGGGGACTGAGAGTTGTACTTAGAAAATAACAGGCTACCACATCCCATATTTGAACTCCGCCTAGTGCAGAAGTCGCTATTTTTTTTGTTCAAACTGCAATAACTTCTTCATACTAATTCAGAATCCGGTGAGACTTCGACCAATTAACTCCCACCTAAATTACGGACAATATGGAACACTTGGATACTTCATCTTGTGAACGCACACTGTAGTTCTCCATAGGAACTGACAGTTGTACTTAGAAAATAACATGATACCACATCCCCACATTTGAACTCCGCCTAGTGCAGAATCCGCTATTTTTTTTGTTCAGACAGCAATATTTTCTTCATACTAACTCGGAATCCGGCGAGGCTTCGACCGATTAACTCCCACCTAAATTACGGACAATATGAAACACTCGGATACTTCATTTTGTGAACGTACATTGTAGTTCTCCATGGGGACTGACAGCTGTACTTAGAAAATAACAGGCTATCACATCACAATATTTGAACACCGCCTAGTGCAGAAGCCGCTATTTTTTTTGTTCAGACTGTAATAACTTCTTCATGCTAACTTGGAATCTGACAAAACTTCGACCGATGAACTCCCACCTAAATTATGGATAATATGGTACACTCGGATACTTCATCTTGTGAACGCACAATGTAGTTCTCCATGGTGACTGATAATTGTACTTAGAAATTAACAGGCTATATTCCCATATTTGAATACTATTTCTCTATGAGATGTAAAAGGGTATATTTGGAATTTCAAAACGACACCGAGTAAATCTATTCAATGAATTCTCTTTTATAGTAGTAAAGATACTAACGTTCGCACGTCACTTAGTAGGTGGTGTGGCATTTTGGCCAAATTTATCACTTACTTGCTTAGAGTAAAATCCAGCTTTACTTTGTTAAGCGTTACCTGGTAGTGACGATTTATTTACACTAAGTCTCTTCGTCAAAACTACATCACTTTGAACTTATTGAATTTGGTAATGGTCAAAATTCTAATATCATCCATATTCAACTCTGTAGTCCAAACACAATGTCCTTGATTCAATAATAATAATAATAATTAACCGAACTACTCTGCCCTAAGATTTTGACTTTGAGTTGCCTTCAGTTGACTATGATACTAACCTCATATAACCAAGGAGACGAATCCTCTCTTAAATAGTGTTTCACTTACAATACTTCCACTCGACCCAATTATAGTCACTCGATGAACGCCGTGCCATGATTTGACTATAATCAAAGCGGAGCTTCCATATTGAAGATCGACGGTATTCTCAAGTTAGGAGAACCATGTAAACCTGTCATTTTGATATTTTATATTTAAACTTAGTTATATTAACCAACATAAAACTATCGAGTGGGTCATTCCATAGTTATCTAGTAACTATCGGTATGTAACCCCTTGGTTCCCCCAACAATAATTAGCAATATACTGCCCAATATTTGGAGATAATTGCGTACTCTAGTTTCTACGGATGCATCAAATATCCAGTTTCGATGCATCTTAACTAAGAATTTTTAAAACAATATGTTTATTATATTGTGATACAATACTAATGATTACAACTATTTGTAATTACTATCACAAACACAAAATTTATGGACTTTTTGTTAAATATATTTTAATTAAACATTTAGTTATTTTTATAACAAATACATAATGGAAAGAAAAACACCTTTATTACGAACGAGAAATGATTATAGAGTTAATTAATTTACAATAAATTACAGAATTTCCCCTAGGTCATATCTCTAACTCTATCAATCTCCCACTTGCATTTGGGGCCAATTATGGAATCTCAATCTCATCCCTTCAGCTTCTCGAGAGCTGACCGAGCTAGACCCTTAGTGAACCGATCTACTATGTTATCCTTGGTATCTACCTTTTGTAACATGACCTCTTTCTTCTCAACAAATTTTCTAATAAGGTGAAACTTCTAAAGAATATGCCATGACTTCTTATGTACTCTGGGTTCCTTTGCAATCTGAATCACTGCATTGTTATTGTAGAATAATGCCATTGGATTCTCGGTATAGGGAATCATTCCAAGCTCACTTAAAATTGTGCATCCATACTGCCTCTTTAGCTGTTTCATTAAAGGCATTGTACTCGGCCTCCATCATCGAATCAACTACTGTTTCTTGTTTAGAGCTGTTCCAAACTGACGGCTCCACCATTAAGTGTAAAGGCATAACTAAATGCCAACTTATTATCATCAATATCACTCTAAAAGTTCGAATTCATATACCTCATCTTGAGGAGGTCTCCATTCCCGTTAACGAGGAATAATTCTCGAGTATTTCTTAAATACTTCAGTACACATTTTACGGCTATCCAATGTTTTTCTCTAAGAATAGATTAGTATCATCTTACGCATCCTAATGCATATGCCATATCTGTTCTAGTACATAGCATAACATATATTATGGATCCTATGTCTAAAGCATAAGGGATCCTCTTCATACTCTCTTTCTTCTCATCGGTATAAAAGGCGTCCTTTTTATAAAGGACGATTCCAGACTGCGTTCGAACACTTCCATGTTTGCAATTCTCTATACTAAACCTCTTCGCTATGGTATATATATGTATAGGGATTGGTACAATCCCAAAAACCTCTTAGATCTATCTCTATAGATCTTTATACCCAGTATATAGGCTGCCTCTTCCAAATCTTTCATGGAGAAGTTCTTGGAAAGCCAAGCTTTCACTGATTGCAATAGTAAAATGTCATTGCCAATTAACAATAGATAGTCGACTTATAGCACCAAGAATATAATAGAGGTACGTTGTTCCTTTCTGTATATGCACGCTTCCTCTGTGTCTGATGAAAACCAAACCATTTGAGTACCTTATCAAAGCACTTATTCCAGCTTCTTAAAGCTTGTTTAAGTCCATAAATGGACTTTAACAACTTGCAAGCCTTGCTTTCACTTCCGCTGACTACAAAACCCTTAGGTTGCGATATATAAATGGTTTCTTCTAAATCATCATTTAGAAATGCTCTCTTTACATCCATTTTCCATATTTCGTAGTCATAGAATGCATTAATGGCTAGCATAATTTGAATGGACTTAAGCATGGCTATGGATGAAAAGGTCTCATCATAATCAAAAGCTTGAATTTGATGTAATCCTTTCGCAACTAGCCTTGCTTTATAAGTGTCTACTTCCTCAATTGCATTTAGCTATTTCGTAAAAATACATTTGCAGCCTATGGGTTTTAACCCTTCGGGTACGTCTGACAAAATCCATACTTTGTTTTCGTTCATGGAATCCATCCTAGATTTCAATTCTCCAAGCCTAAGTGCAGAGTCTTTACTCTGTAGTGCTTATTGGAAAGATAGAGGAGCGTCGTCATGAAATACATTTACTGACACATGATTTTTTAAGCAGGCTGCTAAAATTTGTAACAATTTGGCGATGACGGTAAGCATGCTTGCCATTTCTGAAGTTTTAGCTCTTAGTCAAAATCTAAGTATTTCAGCTAACGCACTATCGAAAATTTTCAACTCATTAAGTATTAGGTGGTGGAGTAGGTACATGTTATATTTATGAGAACTTTTATTATTATATCATGTTAATACATAGTACAAAACTGTAAATAATTTCAAGAATACGAATAATAAGTACCGTGTTCTTTATTAATTTTGAATCTGGTGCTCATATGTATTTTACTTGATACTTTGTTGTATAACCGAGAGTTTGCTTTATCTTTTTTATTTGATTTCTATTTATCCAAAATAATACTTATTTGATTTCTATTTATCCAGTATGATATATATTTTTATTTTCTTTATCTCTGTTGTATAATATTTCTTAAATGCTATTTGATACTATTTCGGGTTTAAAACCTAAACCAATATCAATTATTTTTACTTTAGTTGACATTTGCTCTAGTCGTTATGAAACAACCAAAGCAAAAGTGGTTATTTGCTTCATTGTAATGAAACAACCGAACAAAAAGAGTAGTCATTTGCTTTGGTTGTTACAAAACAACTGAAGCAAAAAACCTCTTTTGCTTTGGTCCAACAACCAAAGCAACAAACTTAGGCCTTTTGTTTTGTCTTCATTTGCTTCAGATGTTGAACTGAAGCAACAAGGGTAAACAACTGAAGCAAATAACCTATTTTGTAGTAGTGTATCAGTGAATATAACAAAATAAGAACTATTATCTTTGGTGATTACAGGCATTGGATCCCACACATTACTATGTACTATCTAAGAGTTCAACAATTCTTTTATTGCTCCCACTAAAGGGGTGCTTGGTCACTTTACCTTTGAGGCACAACTCAAACGTGTTAAATGATTTAGAATCAAGTGACAGGAGAAAACCTTCGGTTTTCAGTTCGTGTAGTCGTTTCTCACTAATATGACTTAGCCTATAATGCCAAAGATGACTATCATTTATATTGTTAGAAGAATTATTCACAAAACATACATAATTAGTATTAATTACATAAATGCCATTTTAAAGAACACCATCACAGACTTTATTTCCATTCAAACTAATGTTCATAACATTATTTGCACAATGAAATATATATCCAGTCTCAGATAATCTGGAAACACAAATAATCCCACAATTAAAGCCTGTTACAAAATAGCATTTATTTAACATCAAAACTACTCCACTAGGCAAACATAAATGATAATCTCCTACCGTCGTTGCATCTATAATAAATCCATCAGTAACTTGGAGCCTCGTATCTCCTTTTGCCATGCGGTGCCAGTTCCAAAGCCTTTGTAACGAATTACATATATGAATTCCAGATCCTGTATCTAAGACCCAAGACATTTTATTGATTACAAAAAAATTTCGAATCATAAATGTATCTAATAAAGCTGCATAACCATTCTAACAGTCTTTAAGTAATCAAGACAGTTCATTTTTCAGTGACCTTTCTTGTGGAAGTGGTGACACTCACCCTTGTCATCGATCTTCTTACTTTTCTTGTTCTTCTTACCTTCTCTTTTCTACTTCTTCGCTTCGAACCTTTCGAAGATGATGCACCACCATTTACAGCAAGAACATCCCCTTGTTCCTTAGATGTAGACTCGATTGACATTAACATATTAAGAAGCTCCACGAGATGCACGTTTAATTATCCATATTGTATTTCAGTATGAATGGTTCATACTGAGGTGTAAGAGAATCAAGGACAAACCAACTTGCAATTCATTGCTTAATTGTACGTCCAATTGCCTATCAATACATCCCTTCATCAATAGTACGTAATTGTCTACCTTTTGTCCTTTAACCATTTTGGTATTGAATGGTTTCATCGTAAGGTCGTACCTTATGGAATGTGACTGTTCACCAAATAAGGCCTTGATAGTATCAAATATCTCATGGATAGACATGTTTTCGTGCTGCCTCTGCAGAGCTTGTCTAAAATAGATAGTACGAAAATTGGGTGATCTCTAGGTCTGAAACCCATTTCTCATAAGCAAGTCGAAGTTCGCGGTCCGCATCATCAGGGGATCATTCTTTAAGTTCGCATGTAATAGCTGATCAAAGATGCTCGTAAGTCAACACTGTCTTAATCACTCTTAGCTAATCGGTATAGTTAAGTCTTTTAATCTTATCACTTTCAGAAAAGAGTTTTGGAGTTAACATTTTTCTATAAGTTTTAATTTATAGATTAGGACGGTATCATAGTAGATGTTCTAATAATATTAGTAAGATTAAACTTTATGTTTCATTTTACTAATAAGCTCCCACCAGTCTTTTATGTTTTGCCAAACCTTAAGTCGAAATGTAGAAGTCTTTAGATTTCACTAGTAGGTGTTAGGATTCTTCCATCTTGGAATTTGGACCTTGGGTTTACTCAAAAAGCCATAGCTCCATGAACGATGGATAACTCCTTATTAGTTGTATCATATACAACCCCTAACCCTTAGTACCTTATCCTAATTTTACTTTGACCTTGAGTTTGCTCAACAAAAAATATAGTTATCTTACCTCATCTATTCAATATATTAATAATACTACATATAACATCCCTAGCTTAAGTTTGCTCAACAACTAAGGAGTATGCAAGATATATATACATATATACATACATATATATATGGTAGATGACAACACTATATTGAAGATGCATAATCTTCAATATATTATATTGAGTGAAATCGACTTATGAAATAATGTATTTCTTATGAAATACCCTCGTGATTCAAGTGTTGGAGAAACCACCGTTTATGTACATCTACGCACACATTTATTCCTTAAGTTTATTTAGGGTTTCTTAATGTTCCATCTTTAATTTATACATTCATATTATATAAGTTTTATTATTATATAACTTTTATGTTTTGATTTACTTATATAATAATCTTATGTATAATCTTATATTAATTAAAGCTTGTTTAATTAATTTTAATTAATTAGTTCTTTAATTAATTATATATGATCCTAAAATAAAATTTATATAGAATATTTATTAATCTAGTATAACACACACACACACACATATGTATATCATTTAACTAGTTAACCTTTAATTAATTTATTTAATTAAACTATTTTTATTAAATTATATTAATTTTGAAATTCATTTTATATACATACATGTATACTTATGTTATTTTAACATATAAAACAACATAAAATATATCATAATATATAATACATGTATATATTTATTAATTAATTAACTTATTTAATTAATATATTTTATTAACCTTGTTAACAAAATTTTAAATTTCAAAATTAATTTATATGAATTTTCAAACATTTTTAAAAATTTCATAATATTATAACATTTATAATATGTATATATTTTTATTTTAAATTTAACTTTTAATTTTAAAATCTTATATTTTAATATTTAAACAATTTTGAAAATTAGCCCAAGACCCAATTCAAATTGGGCCTTTTCTATTAGGGACAACTTTTAGGCTCACATATCTATTCGGGTCAGGTCGGTAGCCGGGGTAGGGCAGAGTACTTGATTACCCAAACTCAATCCTTCGACACTATCTTTCTAGACACCCTAATATCTGAGCTGTGAGGTTAATTAGTTAACCCTAATATGACTAATTTAAACTGCATAGGCTATTGGACTCTGATATCATTGATGGAACTTGGCCAGCTCGCAGTGGAAGAAATTGATGAATCTAAATTTTCTTTACCGTTTTGGATCTTTACTAGGCCTATAAAATCTAATTTATTTAGAACGTTTCTAAATTACTCTTAATAAAATCACTATTTTATTTAAATGTATAATATAGTTTTATATTATGTAATTAATATTATATCATATATAAATATATATCATGTACACGTATATATGTGATTTTATGTGTAACATAGCAATCCGTGCAAGGTTTAACATGCCCGTATATAAGTGTTGGAATTTACACCGCAGCGGACATGTTATCCCCTTCAGTATACAAATATGTTTGCGCCAAAATTGGTCACAAACACCCAATCGCGGATGAAAGCGCCAATTTACAGTCACAGATCACAGGTAGAGTATATGAAGAGGATATAAAATGAAGAACAAGAAAAAATAAAAAGAAAGCACTAAAAAGACGAGGTTTATAGTGGTTCGGCTGACTCTGGCCTATGTCCACTCCAGAAATTACCTTTTTTATTATCAGTGATTACAATTACACTCCGGAGTTTTTAAAACAATAATGGCAGAGTAGCCTTTAAGTAGAAGATGAAAGGAAACAGAATGAGTATCCATTTTCTAAAGCCCCGCCTGCTGTATTTATAGGAAAAACCCTAGTTGCTGGGCTTCCTCGCTGATATGGGCCCATCGAAACCATAGCCGAGCCCATATCCTTCATCACTGCCAATCCCAAGTTATTAATATGCCGACCCGAAGTTGCCTCGAGGATGATCCGAAGCAGACCACTAGATGACCCAAGCAAACTGGATTAGGACTCGAAGTAGAATAATGCCGATCCCCCTTCATTCCCTATAGCCGATCCCCTGTCTCCATAGCCGAACCAAAGATTTCCTTATGTCGACCCGAGTCTACGTCGAAGCCAACCCAAAGCAAAGCAAATGTCGATCCCAAAATTCATATGCCGACCCCAACTTGATATCCCAAGTGCCAACCCGAAGTCACGGGAGTGGCGACTCCAAGTATTTCAACTATGCCGATCTCATGCCCAAGCTCCTATGTCGACCCCATGATGATGCCGACCTGACTCGATGCCGACCCGAGGAGTGACCAACACCGACCCGAAGCATTCCAACTACGCCGACCTCTCCCTAAGTTGTCGACCCCTTTCTTTGCCGATCCGAAGAAGCACGAATGCCGACCCGACGATTTATGACTGCCGACCCGAAGTTCTATGAATGTCGATCCCTCCTTTTGCCGATCCCAAGCAATGAAATGTGACTCGAAGCAACCACCCTGAAAACCCGAAGTAAACCTAAAAGTGACTCGAAGCAAACTCCAAGCAAGCCGAAGCAACTCAATTTTTGTCGAAATCCATATTCCAAGTATCCCGCGCTTTTTGCCCATCGACTATGCCGAATCCCGGCCACATATTCATGTTTATTATCCATGATTAATTGTTTATTCATCCAGTCGAATCAAACCCATAGTATTCCAGCCTCGATAACCGTACAGTCGATTGGGTTAAATCCTCCTGTATGTTGTCTTGCCAAAAGGCGGGTTAACACTTTGCCCCCCAAAACATGGCCTGCTATCGGATGGCGTATTTTGAATTGCCATAAATCAAAAATCTGAAGTCCATAATCCATTGATCGCCATATCAACCAACCTCGAATCCAATCCATTGCCAAACCAATTCCTTGATCTCTCCGGATCATTAACAAAATCCATGACTGTTATGAGTTGATATCCGATCCTAAATTCATCCCAGTTCCATCAACCGTATGAACGATCTCTCTGGGTCATTTTATCCAATTCTCGGACCTCCCCGGGTCCTGTAATCCAAGTATGGGACCTCATCGGGTCCAAATCCAAAGCCGTGACCTCTCCAGGTCCAAATCCAAATCCATAGACCTCGCCGGGTCATTTTATCCTACTCCAATCGAGGGCTTATCCATGGTTTTTCTTCTCCGGCCTCGACTCTCTGGTCAAGGACTTATATTCTTCGGCCTTGACCCTCCGGTTGAGGACTTTTATTCTCCGTCCTCGACTCTCTGGTTGAAGATTTTATTCTCCGGCCTCAACTCTCCGGTCGAGGACTTTTATTCTCCGACCTCGACTCTCCGGTCAAGGACTTTTATTCTCCGGCCTTGACTCTCTGGTCGAGGACTTTTATTATCCAGCCTCGACTCTCCGGTCGAGAACTTATTCCATGTTCGAGTCCATTCCATCACTCTCCGGCATAGGGACTCGTAACTTGCGGTTAATGCCCCGTCTCTCTGGTCGGGACCGTAATCGCGTGACCTGTATTATTTATTACATTAATCCAAATCCAATCATCGCAAAGTTCAATTGATAAAATAAAAGTCCGTACAACCAAAAAAACTAAATAACCATAATACTACGAAAGAAACCAGAGTTTGCAGAAAACAGAAAAAAAAGATTTCATAAACCCGAGCATCACGGTATATCATCATCTCAGAGCATGCCTAGGGACCGTCCTCGATCACGTACATGTGTAAGTGACTTAACCACCTTACTTCGGAGTTTATTACTTATTCCATTCCATAAATCCAATCAGCTGATAATAAGCTGACAACGATGCCTAGATCCAGTGCCATCTTCATTTGAGGTGGGTGGTGGCCGCTCCTGTTCCACTGCCACAACTCGATTCCTTATGTATTGCTGCAAATGACCATTCCTCACATGCTCCTCAACGATATCCTTCAAATGCCTGCAGTCGTTCGTGTTGTACCCATCCAGCTCATGGAATAGGCAATGCTTTCCTGATGCCCGCTCGTATTCGGAGGGTTCCCTTTTTGCCGGCCTCCAATACTGGAGGCGTCCTCGAGTATCCAAATAAATCCTCTCCAGAGTTTCAGTTAAATCCGTGTAAGAAGAGAATTTTGATTCCCTCTGTTGCTTTTCGATGTGTTACCGCTGTCATTCATTTTCCCTTTGCCTCTATCGTACTTGTTTGAATCCTTCCTAGGTGGACCTCCACCTTTTACCGCATAAACTTCAACCTCTCTTCCCTCTCTTTCAGCCTTCGCATCTTCCTGTCATAGAAACCTTTCTACTTCATGGTAAAACTCCTCAAGAACCAACGGCGAATCCTGCTCCAACGATATCTTGAAATCCGAGTTGTCCGCAATCCCTGAGACTACTGCCATCAAAATCGTTGACGGATTGGGCCGATCCATCGAAGCCACTGCTGCATTGAATCTGGTTAAGAAATCCCTAAGTGATTCTCCCTTCCACTGCTTCATCGATGTTAAAGTCATCACATTCTTAGGTCTCACGATGTGGACCCAAACTTGCCTCATGAACCTCTCAATCAACTCCGTCCATGTGCCAATAGAGCCACTTTCCAGTTGTCTGAACCATAGTGCCGCTATATCCGTCAAATACAAAGGGAATCATATGCCATGACTTCCTCTGATGCCCCCCAATACTTCCATGTGCCTCATATACCTTGTCAAGTGAACAGTAGGATCCATTCTCCCATCATACATCTTCGTAGTTTGAAATCCGACGGATTCCTAGCTTGCCTGATCATAGGAGTGAAGGGGCTCCTGTTCACATCCTCTAAATCTCTATTCACCAATCCTTCCCTCATTGCCCGTCTGATCATGTCCGCTAGCCTATCGTTATCATCAAGTGGTAGCCTCTATCTACTGTCTCCAACCTGCCTCCCGAGTTCGCGAGGGAATCCTGAAATCTGCTCTTCTGGACGAGCATTCACTTTCCTATTAATGCCAAATTGTATAGCACCGCCTGGTATTCTTCCTGGAATTGGGCCAACATGAATCGGGGGCATGCCCCCTAGTTTAGGGGCCATTCCCGATGGTTCCACTCTGTCCCGCATCTTGTTTGCTTCGTTTCCTCGGTCCTGATTCTGGAGTGCCTCTGTTCCTGCTGCTCCAGCTTCGTGATCCTCATTTCCAACATTCCCTGCAACTCCATTCCCTTGACTTTGAACTCCAGCTTGTCCAACCTGTTGGAGTAGGTTCTGTATCATATCCTCTTTCCTTTTCAGCATCGCTTCCATCTCGTCTCTAGTAATATAAATTGAGGCCTGATTAGCTCCTGAGGAAGTCTCCGACTTCCTTCATGCTGGCCCTCTTTGTTCTCTGTCTCCTTATTGATTGCTTAGCAATTGCTTTCTAGAATCCAAGTTCCGAAGCTTTCAAATCCAAGATCCAAGCTTCAAAATCCTTGAGTGCTAGCTTTCTCAGTGAAAGCACCAAAATGTTTGCGCCAAAATTGGTCACAAACACCCAATCACAGATGAAAGCACCAATTCACAGTCACATATCACAGGTAGAGAATATGAAGAGGATATAAAAATGAGAACAACAAAAATTAAAAAGAAAGCAGTAGAAAGACGAGGTTTTTGAAACAATAATGGTAAAGTAGCCTTTAAGTAGAAGATGAAGGGAAACAGAATGCGGATCGCTTTTCTAAAGCCCCGCCTACTGTATTTATAGGCAAAACCCTGGTTGTTGGGCTTCCTCACTGATATGGGCCCACCAAAACCATAGCCGAGCCCATATCCTTCATCACTGCCAATCCCAAGTTGTTAATATGCCGACCCGAAGTTGCCTCGAGGATGACCCGAAGCAGACCCCTAGATGACCCGAAGCAAACTGCATTAGGACTCGAAGTAGAATAATGTCGATCCCCCTTCATTCCCTATAGTCGATCCCTTGTCTCCATAGCCGATGAAGATTTCCTTATGTCGACCCGAGTCCACCTCGAACCCAACCCAAAGCAAAGCAAATTCCGATCCTAAAATCCATATGCCGACCCCAACTTGATATCCCAAGTGCCGACCCGAAGTCACCGGAGTGCCGATCCCAAGTATTTTGACTATGCCGATCTCATGCCCAAGCTCCTACGCTGACCCCATGATGATGCCGAACTGACTCGATGTCGACCCGGGGAGTGAACATCACCGACCTGAAGCATTCCAACTATGTCGACTCCCTAAGTTGCCGACCCCTTTCCTTGCCGACCTGAAGAAGCACGAATGCCGACCTGAAGGTTTATGACTGCTGACCCGAAGTTCTATGAATGCCGATCCCTCCTTTTACCGATCCCAAGCAATGAAATGTGACTCAAAGTAACCACCCTGAAAACCTGAAGGAAACCTAAAAGGGACTCGAAGAAAACTCCAAGCAGCCCGAAGCAACTCAATTTTTGTCGAAATCCATATTCCAAGTATCCCGTGCTTTTTGCTCATCGACTATGCCGAATCCCGGCCTTATATTCGTGTTTATTATCCATGATTAATCGTCTATTCATCCAGTCGAATCAAACCCATAGTATTCTAGGCTCGATAACCGTATAGTCGATTGGGTTAAATCCGCCTGTATGCTGCCTTGCCAAAAGGCGGGTTAACCAAATATATCATCCAAATGTATGCTTATATGCTTTATTTTATGTGTACAAAATATTACAAATATATAAAAATCTATATCTTTTTTGAATGATTTATATATCTATATATGGAATTTATATTATATATATATAATTATGTATATGTATATTTAAAATCATTTAAAATTATATTAAAATATATTTATTTGTTTTGTTGTAAAATCTGAAAACAAAATTGAATTTTTTGTTAAAATAATTGTATACAATATATATATATATATATATATATCTTATAAATAATTTAATAATAAATATATGTATATTAATACATAAATGAAATACATATAAAATATATAAAAATAAATGTATATGCATCTAATAATGCTCACAGAAAAATTATTTTATTTTTATAATTTTAAATATCAATTAAAATTAAATTTCCATACAGAAATTAATGAAAAATTAGAGAAAAAATATTTTTGAAAGATAATTTTGAGTTTTATCATTTCATTAAAAATCCAAATGATATTCTAATATTTAAATATTATATATATATATATTATGATTTTAAATTCAATTATTAATTTTTGCAAGTATTTAAATATTTAAATTATATATGATTAATGTTTTATTTTTACCAATTGAAAGTATATAGGTATAAATTTAATTTTATAAAATTTAAAACATATTTTATATAATATATTTGTTGATATTATTAATTTATGAAATTGATTGATTTAGATAATATTTAAATAATATATATATATATATATATTATAAATAATTTTACTCATGTCGAAAGTCTTTTGAGTATAAAATTATTTATATAAAATTTTAAAACCCTATACTGTATAATGTAATATTTAAATTATGAAACTTATTGTTATCCCGCCTTTTGGCAAGGCCGTGACACCAAAAAACTGAC
Organism: Allium fistulosum; assembly: GCA_030737815.1. Classification (NCBI taxonomy): domain Eukaryota; kingdom Viridiplantae; phylum Streptophyta; class Magnoliopsida; order Asparagales; family Amaryllidaceae; genus Allium; species Allium fistulosum. The sequence continues at coordinate 1,296,691,231 of CM060902.1, forward strand.
TAGAACTCAAAGACAGTTCATCCTGTAGGACAGTTACATCACAAGTTCACCATGGATATCGATGAATTTTGTCCGAGTCCGGATCGGGCTACAATTGATAAGACATGTCAAGCAAGGCCAGATAGAACTACATTCCAAATCTCGAGTCAATCCGAGTTCGTACGCCCAAGATATCATCGACGCAAGTGAAGGACATAGCCTTGAGCTCGTCTCCCAATGGTTCGAATCCCCTAGGGTCGAATCCATCAAACTAAATTCCAACGAAGTTCTCCTGATGACTTCGAATCCATGAAAGTGCTTTAACCTCCAACGTTCGAATCCATCAGCCACATAGTAATTCGAATCCATCCACGAAGCATAACCCTTCTTCGAATCCATCAGACGTGTACTACTTCGAATCCAGGAAACCCAACCTCGGTTCGAATCCATCAAGTCAAAGACCACTCGAATCCGGCACAAGACCTCTCTTCGAATCCCTAGGGTAAGGCACTTCGAATCCATCCAGCTGGGAAGTCTTCGTATCGATCGACTGTGGATTGTCCTGATCGATACGAACGAACATCCCTCCTATCGATTCGAAGGACCGCATCTTCGAATCCATTATCACGAGGATACCCAGTCAAAGCTGCAGAGGACATGGAGTCGACCCAGTCAATTCGGAGCGAAAAGTGGATCGATACGAGGGACGCGCGCCACATCATCGCCTTCACATGCAGGAGCATGGATTCGACCCTATGGATTCGAACCATATCGATTCGAACGAATCCATAGGACGAAGAACACGAAAATCTTCAACTTGAATCGATCATAACTCGAGTTCTACAAGTCCAAATGCAATAAAATTTTCACAGAAGCTTAAGCACATGATGAAGAATGTCCACGCCAAATTTCAGCTCGATTGGATGATTTCTTGATTGATTCGAACCAAGGGTCGAATCAATCCCAAAGTGGGCCCGGATCTCCAGATTTCGGCCATGTGGCCCCCCTGACGTACCAGAACTGGTCTCCCCTCATTTTAGGCAAAATATCAGCCTCCTACACCTATAAATAGAGCCCCTAGTCATTCAGAAAAGGGGTCAAACAATTTTGAGAGCTAAAGAGCGCCCAGACTCTGCCAGATTTACTCAGAATCACCACCGCTTCCTTAGATTCAGATTATAATCATATAATCAATTGTACTACGTCAAAAGAAATTGTAATCATCAAGTGAACATCAATAAAATCATTAACTTCAGAGTGGACGTAGGCAAGAGCGCCGAACCACTATAAATCTCGTGTTTCTGTTCATTATTTCTGAATTATGATACTCTATTTACTTAGATTTGAGATTTGTGTGTGAATATTGTTGATTTATATTCATACACTGGTGCTTTCACAACATTCGGGGTTTGTGACCAATTTTGGCGCAAACACTTTGGTGCTTTCACTGAGAACGACTAGCACCCGCTACACAAAATTTGAAGTTCAGATCTGAAAGCTTGGAGATTTGAAAGACAATGACCCGACAAACAAGTAGAAGGCAAAGAGCTGAGAGAAGTCAGCACGAAGGAAGTCAAGAGGCTTCCTCGGGAGAAAACCAAGCGTCAGTCTTCATCACCAGGGATGAGATGGAGACAATGATGAAGAGACAGGAGGAAATGATCCAGAATTTGCTTCAACAGATTGGGCAACTTGGAGCGCAAAATCAAAGAACAACCAGGGCCCAGAACGAAGCAGGACCATCCAACGCAGCGCCGGAGCTGGGGGGCACACACTTAGGACATGTTGATCCGAACACGGGAAGAGAGACAAGGACATCCGAACAACCTGACAGCGATAGAGGGATGAACGCTCAATCAGGGGGGCAAACACCTGAAAGCTCACACAGACTCGGGGGGCAGATCGAAGGTAGTGAACGAGGACTACAGCTTGGAGACAATGATAGATTGGCAGAGATGGTCAGGCGAGCCATGAGAGGTGGATTGGTAAACAGAGATCTTGAAGATATGAACAGGAGTCCCTTTTCTCCTGCGATTAGGTTGGCTAGGAACCCACCAGAATTCAAACTGCCAACAGTAGAAGGGTATGATGGGAGGACGGACCCTGCGGTCCATCTAACGAGGTATATAAGGCACATGGAAGTGCTGGGGGCATCACAGGAAGTCATGGCCCGGTGCTTCCCATTGTATTTGACAGACATAGCAGCTTTATGGTTCAGACAGCTAGAGAGCGGCTCCATTGGGACATGGACCGATTTGATTGAGAAATTTATGAGGCAATTCAGGGTTCACATTTCAAGACCCAAGAATGTGATGAGTTTGGCAACGCTAAAACAGAAAGCTGGAGAGTCTTTGAGGAATTTCCTGACGCGATTCAATGCGGCAGCAGCATCAGTGTATCGGCCAGATCCATCCATGGTTATGATGGCAGCTGTGTCCGGAATAGCTGATGGCACAGAGTTCAAAAATTCATTAACTAAGGATCCGCCTATGGATCTAGGGGAATTCTATCACGAGGCAGAAAAGTTTTTACGATTGGAAGACGCTAATGCTGAAAGAGAAGAAGGAGAGGGAATAGAAGTTTATGCACTTAAAGACAAAAAGCCTCTCGAAAATGATTCAGGCAAGGATAAAGGAAAACGAAAGGCTGAGGACAATGGTGACAGGTCAAAGCGACTACGGAGAGAGCCACGATTCACCACTTATTCAAAGCTGAATGAGAGTTTGGAGCGAATCTACCAAGATACACGAGAGCAAGTTCCCTACCGTAGGCCAGTACGAAGGGATCCCACTGTTGACGAGAGGAAATCAGACAGATACTGCTTATTCCACGAACTGAATGGTCATAACACTAACGACTGTAGACATCTGAAAGATGAGGTGGAAGGGCACATCAGGAACGGTATGCTACATCAGTATGTGAGGAGGCGAGCTCCAACGGTGGAGCTAGAGCGACCACCGTCTACATCAGCCAGGGGTGCCCCCGAGCCAGGACATCTTATGATTATCAATTAGTTGAAATAACGATGGACAAGTTGTAAACCTCTCACCAACACGGGTAAGTCATTTACACATGTGCGAGATCACGAACGGTCCATAGGCATGCTGTGAATGACTACTAACCCTATCGTTGTGGGAGTTTACACTTTGACATCCTTGCTTTTGCTTTTGTTTCATCTTGATTTGAATATTTGAACTTGACTTTGTTTAACATTTCTGCTAAAGACTTATTTTCAATGAAAAAATGCTACTTGTGATTTCATAACGGCTAAGCCACTTACACATGTACGGGATCACGAACGGTCCCTAGGCATGCTCTGAGATGGCGATAAACCGTTGCAAGAAACAATCCAGGAATTCACCCGAACGTGATACCTGGTATTGATGATACTAAGTCCCTCCCCGGGCACACTCAATTCGCCTCGAACGGCACCCGACCACGAACGGTCACAATTCGCCTCGAACGGCATCCGACCGCGAGCGGTCACAATTCGATCGCGTACGATCACACTTCGCCACGAACGGCACCCGACCTCGAACGGTCACCATTAGCCTCGAACGGCACCCGACCTCGAACGATCGCCATTTGCCTCGAACGGCACCCGACCGCGAACGGTCACACTTCATCTAGTATAACATTCGATCACGAATGATCACACTCTGCCTCGTACGGCACTCGACCATGAACGGTCATAATCCATCATAATTCGTCTAGAACGACATCCGACTTCAAACAGTCACAATCCGTCTAGAACGATATCCGACTTCGAACAGTCGTAATCTGTCTAGAATGACATTCGATCACGAACGATCACATTTTTGCCTCGTACGGCACACGGTCACGAACGATCACATTCTTCTTTCCACGACACCCGATCGCGAACGATCACAACTCGCCTCGAACGGCACCCCTCACCTCAAATGGCTTGATCACGAACGGTCATCATTTGGGGCCGTAAAGAAATGCTAGATCGCGAACGGTCGAATTCCACCTCAAATGGCTTGATCGCGAACGGTCGTCATTTGAGGTCATATAAAACTATCAATTTCTTTGCAGGGCATCAACAGGATATGAACATCCAGCTTATGGCATTACAAAACACACCTTCCTATCGCAAGGCATGTTTTGGGGGGCAAATGTTATCCCGCCTTTTGGCAAGGCCGTGACACCAAAAAACTGACTAGAACTCAAAGACAGTTCATCCTGTAGGACAGTTACATCACAAGTTCACCATGGATATTGATGAATTTTGTCCGAGTCCGGATCGGGCTACAATTGATAAGACATGTCAAGCAAGGCCAGATAGAACTACATTCCAAATCTCGAGTCAATCCGAGTTCGTACGCCCAAGATATCATCGACGCAAGTGAAGGACATAGCCTTGAGCTCGTCTCCCAATGGTTCGAATCCCCTAGGGTCGAATCCATCAAACTAAATTCCAACGAAGTTCTCCTGATGACTTCGAATCATGAAAGTGCTTTAACCTCCAACGTTCGAATCCATCATCCACATAGTAATTCGAATCCATCCACGAAGCATAACCCTTCTTCGAATCCATCAGACGTGTACTACTTCGAATCCAGGAAACCCAACCTCGGTTCGAATCCATCAAGTCAAAGACCACTCGAATCCGGCACAAGACCTCTCTTCGAATCCCTAGGGTAAGGCACTTCGAATCCATCCAGCTGGGAAGTCTTCGTATCGATCGACTGTGGATTGTCCTGATCGATACGAACGAACATCCCTCCTATCGATTCGAAGGACCGCATCTTCGAATCCATTATCACGAGGATACCCAGTCAAAGCTGCAGAGGACATGGAGTCGACCCAGTCAATTCGGAGCGAAAAGTGGATCGATACGAGGGACGCGCGCCACATCATCACCTTCACATGCAGGAGCATGGATTCGACCCTATGGATTCGAACCATATCGATTCGAACGAATCCATAGGACGAAGAACACGAAAATCTTCAACTTGAATCGATCATAACTTGAGTTCTACAAGTCCAAATGCAATGAAATTTTCACAGAAGCTTAAGTACATGATGAAGAATGTCCACGCCAAATTTCAGCTCGATTGGATGATTTCTTGATCGATTCGAACCAAGGGTCAAATCGATCCCAAAGTGGGCCCGGATCTCCAGATTTCGGCCATGTGGGCCCCCTGACATACCAGAACCGGTCTCCCCTCATTTTAGGCGAAATATCAGCCTCCTACACCTATAAATAGAGCCCCTGGTCATTCAGAAAAGGGGTCAGACAATTTTGAGAGCTAAAGAGCGCCCAGACTCTGCCAGATTTACTCAGAATCACCACCGCTTCCTTAGATTCAGATTATAATCATATAATCAATTGTACTATGCCAAAAGAAATTGTAATCATCAAGTGAACATCAATAAAATCATTAACTTCAGAGTGGACGTAGGCAAGAGCGCCGAACCACTATAAATCTCGTGTTTCTGTTCATTATTTCTGAATTGTGATACTCTATTTACTTAGATTTGAGATTTGTGTGTGAATATTGTTGATTTATATTCATACACTGGTGCTTTCACAACATTCGGGGTTTGTGACCAATTTTGGCGCAAACACTTATATAATTTAAAACATATATTTAAATTAATTTAAATCAAAAATCAATTAATATTTATATGCTTTGAGTATTAAAGATATGTATATGTCAATTTTTTTTAAATTATATAACCATATAATTATACAACCATTCAAAATGTGATGATATATCGATATACTAGAACCGTCACTTAACTAACAAGACAGTATATGATATATAAATTATTTAAACAATAATTTATTATTGTAGATCAAAAAATTACCTTTTCTCCAAAGCCAATTAGTACACATTGAAACGAAGAGGTTGACTCCTTGAACTATATTCCAATTCAACAAGGTGCTAACTCCTGAATTGATGACCACCGGCTATCAATAGCATTTGTTTTTATTTGATTTGAGTTTGGAAATATCAGAGATAAAGGAGATATATTTTGGCCAGAAATAGAGAGGGTGGAGGCTTCAAAAAGTGGTAAATGAGTGAGGGTTATGATGCTTTTATAGAGGAGAGACTGGAGAGATTAGTTAGGATCAAGATCCACATTTCTGTTTTACCCATTCTCTTTCTCTTATCCTATCAAAACCCTAGCCTATTTGTCATCATATAGCCACTTTACCTGGTCTGTTCATGGCCAAAAATCACCTTGCCCATTTAGGTTTCAAGCTCATTTTGAGCCCGAACAATATTTATCATATTTAAATCCAATTTAAACGTGTACCGATATCGTGTATCGATTAAAATATTTATAACTATTGTAAACATATTTAATATTATTCAACACATCAAATAAAATTTATAATTAATATTTCATAAATATTAATTAATTTAGCTGATTTATAACAGTTATAAATTAGTTAAATTATTTGGTCAAAGGAGTATTCAACGTTTTGGTTGTGTGACTCATTAGGTGTAAATTCATAATTGATTAATACGAAATTTTTCGAATATTAAAGTTCACACGTCACTTAGCCGGTGGTGGGACATTTTGGCCAAATTCCCTTACTTGGTTTCGAAAAAATCCAATTTTATTTTGTTAAGCGTTACCAGTAGTGACGTTTTATTTACACCAATTCTCTTTGTCAAAACTATCACTTTGGACTTATGGAATTTGGTAATGGTCAAAATTCCAATATCGTCCATATTCAACTTTATATTCCAAATACAAAATCCTTGTTTCAATAGTAACAATTATTATTAATTGAACTACTTTAGCCAGAGATTTTGACTTTGAGTTGCCTTCAGTTGACCGTGATACTAACCTCGTATAACCGAGGAGACAAATCCTCTCTTAAATAGTGTTTCACTTTCAATACTTTCATTGGACCCAACTATAGTCACTCAGTTGACGTCGTGCTATGATTTGACAATAATCAAGGTGGAGCTTCGATATTGAAGGTCGACGGTATTCTCAACTCAGGAGAACCGTGTAAATTGGTCATTTCGATATTTTCTACTCGATTGTAGTTTTATTAACCATCATAAAACTATCTAGTTGGTCATTCCATAGTTATCCAACAACTATTGGTACATAAACCCTTGGTGCCTCCACAATCATGAGTAATACACTGCCCAATATTTGGAGAGGGTTACATACTTTAGTCTCAAAGAATGCATCGATATCCAGTCTCGATGCACCTTGACTGGGAATTTTTAAAATGATGCTCTTATTATATTATGATACAATACTCATGATTACAACTATTTGTAATTACTATCACAAACACAACATTTTTGGATCTTTTGTTAAATATATTTTAATTAAGCATTTAATTATTTATAACACACTATAACAAATACATAACAGAAAGAGAAGTATCTTTATTACGAACGAGAAATGATTACAGAGTTAATTAATTTACAATAAATTATAGAATTACCCTTAGATCCTACCCCTAACTCTATCAATCTCCCACTTGCATTTGGGGCCAATTATGGAATAATCTCATCCCTTCAATTAGCTTCTGGAGAGCCGACCGAGCTAGACCCTTAGTGAATGGATCTGCTATGCTGTCCTTGGTATCTACCCTTTGTAACACAACCTCTTTCTTCTCAATGAATTTTCTTATGAGGTGGAACTTCCGAAAAATATGCCGTGACTTCTTGTGTACTCTGGGTTCCTTTGAGACCTAAATCACCACATTGTTATCATAGAACAATGCCATTGGATTCTCAGTATAGGGAATGAGTCTAAGCTCACTTAAAAACATATGCATGCATACTGCCTCTTTAGTTGTTTCATTGAAGGCAGTGTACTCGGCCTCCATCGTCTAATCAACTACTATTTCTTGTTTAGAACTTTTCCAACTAATGGCTTCACCATTAAGTGTAAAGACATAACTAGACACCGACTTACTATATCAATATCACTCTGAAAGCTCGAATTCATATACTCCCTTCATAAGGAGGTCTCCGTTCCCTCTAATGAGGAATAAGTCCCAAGTATTTCTTAAATACTTCAGTATACATTTTATGGCTATCCAATGTTTTTCTCTAGGATTAGATTGGTATCGGCTTACGCATCCTAATGCATATGCCACATCCGGTCTAGTACATAATATAGCATATATTATGGATCCTATGGTTGAAGCATTGGGGATCCTCATCATATTCTCTTTCTTTCATCAATATGAGGGCGTCCTTTTTAGAAGGACGATTCTAGACTGCGTTGGAACATTTCCACGTTTGTAATTCTACGTAATGTACCTATTCAGTATGGTATCTATGTATAGGGATTGGTATAATTCCAAAAGCCCCTTTGATATATATCTATAGATCTTTCAACCAAGTATATAAGCTGCCTCTCCCAAATCCTTTATGGAGAATTTCTTGGAAAGCCAAGCTTTCACTGATTGCAACAATGAAATGTTATTGCCGATTAATAATAGACTGTTGATATATAGCACTAAGAATACGATAGCGATGCCTTGTTCCTTTCTTTATATGCATGCTTCCTCTGTGTTCTGATAAAAAATAATTATTTGATTACCTAATCAAAACACTTATTCTAACTTCTTGAAGTTTGTTTAAGTCCATAATGGATTTTAACAACTTGCAAGCCTTGCCCCTACTCCCACTGACCAAAACCCCTTAGGCTACGACATATAGATGGTTTCTTCTAAGTCACCATTTAGAAATGCCATATTTACATCCATTTCCATATTTCGTGGTCATAGAATGCATAAATGGCTAGCATAATCCGAATGGACTTAAGCATGGCTGTGGACGAAAAGGTCTCGTCATAATCAAAAGCTTGAATTTGAAGAAATTCTTTCACAACTAGCCTTGCTTTATAAGTCTCTACTTCCCCATCCGCATTTAGCTATTTCTTAAAAATCTATTTGCAGCCGATGGGTTTTAACCCTTCATGTACGTCTAACAAAGTCCATACTTTGTTTTTATACATGGAATCTATCTTAGATTTCAATTCTTCAAGCCATGGTGCAGAGTCTTTACTCTAGAGCGCTCGTTGGAAAGATAGAGGAGTTTCATCATTTAAGACGCAGCCCTCCTTGCCATCCACGAGGAAACCATAGTATCTCTTTAGCACGCGAAATATCTTACTAGACCTTCTAATAGTTTTGTTTTCGTATACGGGTGAACTTGGTTCTCCCGCTGGTTAGGTCTTGGTATTAACTTCCTGGATCTCATCTAAGTCTTCAACTTCGCTATTGATTTCCTTTTGATAGAAATGCCTTTTCTAAAAAGAGAGCATGTCGAGAAATAATAACCTTTTGTTCCTCGGTATTGTAGAAAGTATATCTCATTGAATTTTTGGGATATCCTATAAATTTACATAGTATTGATCTTGTCTCCAGTTTGTTCGAACCATTGTTCTTAATGTAGGTCGGACAACCCCTTACCTTCAAATATTTGAGTTGAGATTTCTTACCATACCATATCTCATATGGTATTTTAGGCACATATTTAATGAACAACAAGTTCAACATATACACTGCGGTTTCTGGCGCATGTCCCTAATAGGACAGAGGTAACTCAACCTTGCTCATCATGGAACGGACCACATCTAATAGGGTTCGGTTCCTTCGCTCCGAAACACCATTGTATTGCAGAGTATATGGTGGGGTAACCTAAGAGATAATCCTATTATCTTTTAAGTACTATTGGAACTCCCATCCAACGTACTCACCTCCTTGATCATATCAAAGAATCTTAATCTTACGGCCCGTTTGATTTTCTACTACATTTTTATATTCAACAAATTTCTCGTAGACTTCGGATTTGTTCTTCATAAAATACATATATCCTAGTCTCGAGAAATTATCACTAGTGCATAATATGTCCATTGTCTCGCCTCATTTTCTTCGATTGTGTTAGCAACCGAAGCGAATAGTACATATGCTTCAGTTTTCCCTTAATAATCGAAGCAATAGACCCTTGCAAACCAATAGGTCATTCATTTTCTTCGGTTGTATTAAAAATATAAACAATAGACATATTTTCTGTTTTAATCAACAAAAAACTATCGAGTGAGTCATTCCTTAATTATCCAATAACTATCAGTATGTAACTCCTTGGTGCCCCAAGCAGTCATGAGTAATATTCTGTCCAACATTTGGAGAGCATTACATACTCTAGTCTTGGTGGATGCATCGATATCTTGTCTCGATGCATCTTGATTATGAATATTTAAAATGATATGTTTATTATATTATGATACAATACTCATGATTATAATTATTTGTAATTTCTATCGCAAACACAACATTTAAGGATTTTCAGTTAAATATATTTTAATTAAACATTTAATTATTTATAACACAATATAACAAATATAAAAAAATGAAAAATACCTTTATTACAAATAAGAATTGATTATAGAGTTAATTAATTTACAATAAATTACAAAACTTCCCCTAAGGCATACCCTTAACTCTAGCAACAACAAGGCAAGTGTGCGCATAAAAACTTATCCTTTATCGGATAGCCTTTGGTGAGTGTTGAATAATGTTGGCTTCTAGAGTGTCCAGTGTATTCACAAAACGATGCATTACATAGCTTTAACTGTGGCTGACTTTTATATATGATCGGTCTAGAGATGAATAAGGTTCCATGTGTGGGAGATAAGGGTTCCATTCGGGTTAGAGAGGCGGTAATCTCCAGTTGTTAGGGTGGCGTTAATGGAATATGGCCCCTCTCAGTTTTGGCCAATCACTCCTTCGGTCAGGCCCTTTGTATTTGTCAATACCGATGCAAGGCTAGATAGCTGATAATGAATTATAGGAGTTTCACTCTTCAGTTGTAGTGCTTAGCGATCTTCCTTTTGTATGCTTCATTGTGGAATTCGGCTTCGACCCTTCGTTCTTCTATGGTGTCGAGTCTAAGCTTGACTAGCTCCTTGTTTTGCTCTGGCTCGTAGGTTAGACAACGAGGTTAGGGGATGTCTACTTCGATGGACAACATGGCTTCGTATCCATAAGATAGCTTGAACAGAGTGTGGTTTGTTGACATGTAGTTGGAAGTGCGATAGGATCAAAGAATAAGGGGCTTCAGCCCAGTTCCCTTTAGTTTTTCAAGATGTTTCTGGAGAGTGGACTTGATGGTTTTGTTGATAGCTTTGACTTGTCCATTGGCTTGAAGGTGGGTGAGGAAAAAGGACTTTTTGATTCCGTTCTTTAAGCAGAAGTCATGGAAGAGGCTGCTCTCAAATTGAGTGTCATTATCGGTGATAATCTTCTTAGTAAATCAAAATGGCAGACGATGTTCTTGACGACAAATTTGAGAATCTTTGGGGCAGTGATCTTAGTAAGGGGTTCGAAATCAACCAATTTTGTGAAGTAGTCAATGGCGACTATAGCCTGATTGTTCCTTCCCTTGGCATTTGACAGTTTCCCTATCAAGTCGATTCCTTAAGTGTCGAATAGCCATGGGGAAGTCTCCGAAGTAAGGAGAGTACACGAGGCTCTGGGGACCTTAGTGAACCATTGATATCAGCTGCATTTCTTCACATATTTCATAAAATCATTGATCATATAGGCCGATGTAGCCTTGCCAAGTAGCCTTTTTAGCTAGGTTTTGCCCCTGGCATGATCCCTACAAAATCCTTCATGCTACTCTTTTAGAATCTTGCCAGCTTCATCTGTAGACATGCACCGCTAAAGTGGTGTACCATATCCTCATTTGTAGAACCTCTCATCCATGATTAGGTAGTTGGGAGCCTAGTAAAGAATCTTCTTGGCTTCCTTGCATTCAGTAGGAAGCTCCTCTCTTGTTAAATATCTGACTAGGGGTACTATCCAGTTTTCCATGGATTACACGTCTACCTCCATAGTAATCGCCATCGGCTCATGGCAATGTGTGTTTTGGATCTTTAAGGGGACCCAAGGAGTGATTTCTTCTTTTAGACTACTTACCGCCTTGGCTAGTTGATCAGCCTTGGCATTCTGCTCTTTGGGTAGCTGTTCCAACTTGAATTCCATAAAGGTGCTGATAATCATTTTGGCGTTTACAATATATGAGGCTAATGTCTTTTTCTTCACTTGAAAGCGCTCGGCAATTTGATTGATGATCAATAATGAGTCATTGAAAACAAGAATAGATTCCATATGTAATTCCTTGCCTTCCTAAGCCAGCTAAGACGGCTTCGCACTCGGCTTCATTATTGGTTGCCTTGAAAGTGAGCTGGACTGCAAATCATGGTTCTTTTCCTTTGGGTGTGACAAGGACCATGCCGGCCCCTGCCCCCTTCTCAGTTGATGCTCCGTCCATATACAGGCGCAAAGTTGGCTGGTTAGTGAGGGTCTTTTATTTTCCAATATCTGGGCTTCAACACTCAGCAATAAAATCAGTGATAGCTTGGCCCTAGATGGAAGTACGAGCCTAGAAGGAGATGTGATGTTTTCTAAGCTCGACAAACCATTTCAATAGTCGACATGCTATGTCGGGCCGCTAAGGATTTGATTCAGAGGTTGATTGGTTAGAACCTTAATGGGATGTGCCTGAAAGTATGGTCAGAGTTTTCAAGCTGCCATGAGCTAGCAGAAGGCAAGCTTCTCTAGCCTAGAACATCTTATTTCTAGGCTGGTCAACCTCTTATTGACATAATACACCAACCGCTGGATCTTTTTGTCCTCTTCGTCGATATGCTTGGATAGTATCAGAGGAGTAGCCCTATATTGCTTCAACTCCTTGAATGCCTTAATGCTCTTCGCTCTAAGTGAATAGCTTTCCTTTCTTGATGAGGTCGAAGAAAGGGAGACACCGGTCGGTTGACTTCAACACAAAATGACTTAGTGATGCATAGTTCTGGGACTTGCATGTCTTAGATGGCTTGGATTTTATTGGGTATAGTTCCTTTGCACTCACAACTAGCTAAGGAATTTGTCGGACCGAATGGCGAAAAAGCATTTTTTGTGATTTAGCATTATGTTGTATTGACGAAGGATGTTGAAAATTTTGGCTGGGTTTTGCACGTACCCTTGGCCTTTTCGGACTTGACTAGCATATTATCTACATAAACTTCCACAGATAGACCAATATGTTCAGGGAACATATGGCTGACGAGACACTGATATTTGGCACCCGCATTTTGCAAACCAGATGGCATGGTGCAATAGCAGTAGAGGCCGATGTTTGTAATGAAGAAGGTGTGCTCTTGGTCCGGGCCATGCATGGCAATTTGATTGTACCTAGAATAGGCATCCATGAAGATAAGGAGCTCATGTCCACTTGTTGTATCTACAAGCTGATCGATGCGGGCTAGAGAAAAACTATCATTGGAGAAGGCATTGTTGAGATCAGAGAAGTTAATGCAAGTCCTCCAAGTCCTATTTAGTTGTCTGACCAGTACAAGTTTGCCACCTAGGCCAGATATTTTGTCTCCCGAATGAAGCTATTGGCTAACAGCTGTGCAGCTAAAGGCCCACAAAATCTCTGCTATAGCACATAGCACTCTTTGACCGCTACGCTATTTCAATTTAGCACTATTAAACAGTAGGTCCGCTTTACACTCCATTATTTTCCACCACAACCGCTAAATCAAGGCTTTTTAATGCCTGCTTTAGGACCATTTATATACAAAGGTAGATTTAACTAGTTGTCTTTTAAACTAAATCAACAAAGTTAGGGTAAAAACCTAATTTTAAGACATAAATGCTCAATATAAGTTATAAATCTATTGTAGCCACCAAATCTAGTCTTCATAAATCATGATATTCTTCAGTTCTGTTATATAAGATTACATAATATTTATTTTTCCTGCACAAATAATGTAAGAATGAGAATAAATTAACTTTAAATATTTAATTTTATATCTAATAAAGCTTTTTGCACCTCCGCTATTTTTCGCTTTATCCCTGCTCTATCACCGCTATAACTTTTTGCACCTCCACCGCCATAGGACCATTAAGAAATTTAACTACACAGACTAACAGCTTCTTTACTTCTTCCTTGAGAGCTTGATACCTTTCTTTGTTGAGCAGTCGGCACTTTTGACGGACGAGGGCGGCCTTCGGATCAATATTGAGTGCATGGCAAATGATCCTAGGATTAATAACAATCATGTTGGCATGCCTCCATGCAAAGAAATCCTTGCTCTACCATAGAAACTTTATTAGATCCTCTCTAACTTCTGGGCTGAGCTCGGTGCCGATTTGAATAATCTTGCTGGGGTCGGTACCGTCTATGGAAATTGATTCCAAAGGGATAGTCAACCCGCCTCAATGTTTGAGTCATACATGCAAGGGTCTAGTTGGTTATCCTTTGGGGTCCAAGCTAGTCCAAGTTGCACTGGTGTAGCTCATAAATCATGTGCTCTATGACATCCTTGGCCGGGATAGACGTTTGTGCCCGGGTTGAGATAATAATGCCCCTGACTCCTACAGATGGGTCGACCGATGATAAGAGGGTGGGAGTTGTACTTGATAACCTTGCTTGCCAGCAGGGAGCGACTTGCTCATTCTATGTTGCAATGAGCTCTCTAATTCTTTGGAGAGTAGCCAAGGATATAGGGTTCATACCATCCCAGTCTTCAGTGTGATTGATGATCCTGATACAACCCTAAGCATTATAAGGCTTGGGGGTATTTACGGGCGATACATCGTTGATCACTGTATCTAGTTCAAATGGGCTAGTTAGGAATAGTTGACATGGATACTTTAGAGTTGAGAGCGATCTCGATACAAATCAGAGCGCTAGCTGGTTCGATGGATATCTCGAGAAACTTGCCACTGATTGTTGAAAGCTCTTATAGAAGCACGAGAACACCCTTCTTTGCTTGCCTAAGGGAAGCACCATTAAATTCCCTTGCTTTTTGCTTATTTCCTTCGATTTCGCCCACCTTGCCCTAAACGGGGAACTTCATAATGAGGTGGTGGTAAGAGACTATGCCATTCAGTTTGGCAAGTGCTTATCACCCGAATAATAGATTATAAGCAGATGGAAAATCGATCCCTACAAAGATCACTTGGATCTTTGCAGCAAGGGATTCTTAGCTGAACATCATCATAAATGAAGTAGTGCTTATAAGAGTAATGCCTACACCTTCAATGCCATAAACGGATAAGGCACATTGGGTGAGGCTGGAGATAGGAAGCTTGAGAGCATCAAAGATGTCCTTGAACATGACATTAACCGAGCTTCCCCTATCCACGAAGGCCTAGTGCACATTGGAGTTAGCCATTGCCAAAGTGATAACCATGAGATTGTGATGGGCGTAGGAAATTGCTTCTCCATCCTCGGCAGTGAAGCTGGTCGGCTGTTCTAATTCCTGTCGAGGTGGTTTGGACGCCCAAGATTCTAGTGAATAGATCTGACCAGTTGTGCTATCTTCTCTTTGATAATAGGACCGAGCCCCCTAGCTACTATCAGCTGCGTGCAGACCTTTACATATGGTTAAGACTTTGATGATATCTTGGACATTTATATTGTTAGGTAGTTGTGGCAGAGGTAGCTAGTTCCACAGTTTTTCCTTTGCTCTACTTGATCTCGAACAAACTCCAAGAGTGTTCTTTCCCGGATGAGTCTCTCAATCTCATCTTTAAGCAGTTGACACTCTTTGTAGAGTTGCCGTTGATTTGATGGAACTCGCATTATTTACTATTGTCGTGAGGTTCCTCTTATTTTCCATTCCTAATGGTGTTGGGTCTGTGAAAGGGCACCAGGTCTTGGGTAGTTTGATATATCGTTACGATATCCTTGTTCAGATTGGCATAATTATTGTAACAGGACTTGTACTAAGCGTTGGTCTCTGGTTGTCTTTTGTTGTCAGCCTGACATCCAATGTTCAACGATCATTGTTATTACGAGGACCAGCTTGGGTAGGATGTCTTGCTTCATTATCGTTGTCGGAAAGATCTACGTCTTCCATTCTCATCATACCATTCATACGCTGATAAGAGTCAATTTGGGACGTAGCCAGCTGCTTCTGGAGCACTCTCCACATTTTAGATGACCTTTGAACATAAGGCCATGACCCAGCTATTCATGTCCGCACCTTAGCTCGAGTGGATTCTTTTTTGAAGCAGTTAACGTACAACCACAAGCTTTTTGAACGAGCCTTCCAAATGTTTCCTAGTTCACTAGCCATCACGACATAAGTTCTGGAAGTGAAGATACGAGTCTTGAAATCTATGTATAATTGTGCACAGAAACTGATGTAGCTCAGACTCAGATGCAGGAACCGACGGGAGACTGGTCCTATAAGAGTGGATGGAAAGAACAAACACTTTGCTGAGCCAGAAAGCCGGCCGACAAGGGTAATGGAATTGAAGGTAGTAATGTGGTCGGAGGGGTCGGCGCTCCCATCATGCTTGCCAATTGATGGTAAGGAATACCGCTAATAGATGTAAGTGTTTATAATATCATTGGAGAATGGTTCCCCATTCTCGTCGTCAA
This sequence comes from Allium fistulosum, assembly GCA_030737815.1. Lineage (NCBI taxonomy): Eukaryota > Viridiplantae > Streptophyta > Magnoliopsida > Asparagales > Amaryllidaceae > Allium > Allium fistulosum. The sequence goes on from CM060902.1 coordinate 1,296,707,631, forward strand.
AGAATGCTTTGCCCTATGCATTTTGGGCTTGCATTCTACTGAGCTGTTGGCGAAGGATATTCATTTCTTCCCTGAGGCTGGCATCGGCCTATTGAGGGATGTTCTGACCAACCATAGGTTGAGGACTCTACCTGCACCTAGGCAGAGTAGGAGATTAGTGATAAGATGGAGAATAGTGATGATGGGGAGAGGGAGACCTGTCCCTATGCATAGAGAGCGACCTAGAATATGCAGCCCACTCTTGTTCTCTTGCTATGTTCCTGGCCACACCCTTATGAGATCTGGAGTGTGCTAAGAGAGTCACATGTGCCCTACTAGTGGTAGGAGCCTGCCATTAGAGCGATCAAAAGCAGAAGTTCATAGACGGTCAAGAACTTATGGTCATTCCATTAAAGGGGACCGATGATGCCTTAGCTCTATAGACATAGCAACATTTGGGCGATATCAACTTGGCTAGGGACATGCAAAATATACCTTCTGAGATGAGCATGAACACCCACGAGCGGGGTTTTCAGGCACCATCCTTTCCTGGGCCTCTACAGTGTTCATGAGGTCATAGACACCAGGAAGCATGGGTTTGTTAGCAGAAAGGTCGGCTGGATCGGCTATAGAAGGAGCTGGTGGGACAAAGTTTACAGCCAATTGGACATTCAACCGCATCTGTAATCCATTCACTTCAAGGGCTCGATTACCCACGTTTGATAGCTATAATAACATAGTATGCCACATTTCCTCGTTAACACCCAAGGTTGAGTTGGACAGCACTGGCAGCAGTGTTGTTTCCATTAGTTTCATGCATGTTGGAGTTTTTATCTTCGAGTAGTAGAAGTTTGTCCATAGTAACAGGTCATATCATATTTTTTTAGAGAAGAAAAGTGAAGAAAGGTGTGAGCTTTAGGGAGAGGCCCTCCTTCCAATGACAAAATGTTAGCTTGATTTTTGGCCAACCTCGGAATTAGACTAATGTGCAAAGGTTACTTCCTAACACTTGGTTTGAAAATTGAAAATTGAAAATAGAGAAGAACGTAAGTAGTTAAAGTAAATGATACCAAATACTAGGTGGTTCAGCAATGTCGCATACATCCAATATGAAGTTCTCTTACTATATTTCTCTGTAACAATTACAGGGAATTACAAGAGAATAAAGAAAAAGGAAGCACTTAAAATTAATGAGGCAGCTAATCTTAAGAAGTTGTTGTATGAAGAGCTATAGATTGTGTATGGTACCTATAATCCTTATATTTTCCAACCCCCTTTGAAGTGGGTATGTATGGGGTATTTATAGTAGCTGAAATGGATGATGGATGGCTGAGATTGTGTTGCAAAATAGGCGAGAAGAGTGTTTGACCATTGACCTGGTCGCATGGGCTTGGGGAAGATAGTTGCAAAAGTACAAAGGGACATGTGGCTGAGAATTATACTAATTGTCCCTCTATACCATGCGCAGGCTTTACATTTGATGTGCATTAAATGCTGATGGCTTAGCACTGGAGTAGTCATCACTACAGCCGCCTAGCTACATGGCTTGGTACAGATGAACATACAACTTGCCATTTACTCTTATGTGCTTATGTGGCAATCCTTGCTGAGATGGCTGGTTGGCTATTGAAGGTATGAAGGAGACTAAAAGTAGTTGAGAACCCAATCAAGGAGATGGTGCTAGGCCGAATGTGAGGTGACAAAGAGAGCAACTTGGGACAGGTCGGAGGCAGTTGCACTGAAGTTGGGCCAAGGACGAGTTATTCTAGAGCCAGCCTACTCGAGTATGCTAGTTACCTAAGGCAATCTAGAGTAGTGTCGTTCGATGATTGAAGCGATGCTGAGATAACCGAGCTGACTTAGGGTCAGGCTGAGAGTGGGTTGGCATTAGGGAGCCGATCATCTTCGATTTGAATCAAAATGGACCAAGCAGGGTTATACATTTCATTGTATTTATCCGAGTAGCTGGCTATGAAGGGTGCCTAAGGATAAGATGATCGGGCTTCACCTTGATGTCTTACTGAGTGGATGAGCTGGTTTGAAACCAACTTGAGTCTAGGCTGGCCTGAATGGGCCGGTTTGAAGAATAGTTGGTCCATCTTTGATTGGGCCAAGTTGTGCTTTAGTCGGTTTGCTACTTACTTACGAGAAAATTGAGAAACAACTACTATTAACTATAAGCAATTGATAATATGATCACACATATTATTCATAGAAGTTTGCAATAGAGTCGAAAATATATCATTGATGGAATTTATGGTGATTCTGTATCATCCATTGTGTTGTATGTTTTATTACAGTCGTCCCCATCCTCCTCAAATTGTTCAGCTTGGGCAAATAACTCATCACAAAGATCAATACAACATAAGAAATCATGTATTTTCATACATGCAATGATTATATCTCTCTGAATAGAAAACTCATATGAAGGCATTTGATTTGGAATGGGAAACCCCGTTTTTAGGCGACTAGAATCATATGATGAGATCTCATGATAGATCAGTCGGCAATCCCCTTCATCCAAATGAACTCAAACCCCTCAATAATGCAATTCTACAGGCTGAACGCTTTGAAACACCCTCAGCTGGTCTTCCATTCACATGGAGCAACAAATGACGATCTAGCATACAAGCTCTATGCAAGTTGGATAGAGTGTTCCATAACAACCAAGCTACAATCCTTTGGCCAAATATCTTCTACGAAATCATGCCCCTTAACCTCTCTTACCACTCCTCTTTTATCCTAAAGTTTGAAGCCCACTCCACGAAACCCCTATCACCTTTTAGATTCTTCAACTCATGGCCTGGCCACCTAGAATTTTTTCACATTATAGAGGCAGCCTGGACCCTCACAACATATGGAAATCCTAAGGTAATCCTCTAAACAAAGCTAAAACACACCAAACAAGCCCTTAGGGAATAGAGTAAGGAAGTCTATGGAAGAGGAAGCAAACTATCCACTCAAATCAAACATGAACAGGTACAATACAACTTGTTTAATAACCCGTTTATAGCTGCATTATCTATGTAGGAACATGAACTAACTGAAAAGTTAGCCAAAGCCCTTCATAGTGAGGCAAGAATGCTCAAACAGAAATGTAAGGATAAATGGGACATTCATGGGGATAAAAACACTACATTTTATCACAACTATCTCAAGATCAAACGGTCTTCTAGCAAAATCTTCACCATATTGGATAGCAGCAAGTTTGGGCAATGGAGACAGGATGATGTTAGATCAGCTTTCATGCACCACTTTTCAAGCATCTTAAACAATCAAGCTATCAACATTGAATATGTTGACCAGCTTCAGCTTCCGTCATTAACTCAAGAACAGGCCACCTCACTTCAACAGGATGTAAGAGCATCTCCAACAGTAGTGTAGATATATGATAATCAGATATCTGCACTCAATTTCAGTTGCAACGGAATGCGGATAATCCTATAGTGCAGAAATGGGGGCACCTGTTCAACAAGCACCTCAATTTGAGGCGCTTGTTGAACAGGCATCTAGTTCCCAAGCGCCTGGTAAACAGGCGCCTCAATTTTGTGGCTACCCTCAAAAGAATTCGGGCGCCTATTCAACAGGCGCCTGATCCTCAGGCGTCTATTGAACATGTGCCTGACTTAATGTGGAAAATTGTATATCCACACTCCGAACTGTTGGAGATGCTCTAAGTGAGTGTGAAATAAAGCAAGCCCTATTCTCAATCCCAAAAGATAGTGCCGAAGGACTTGTTGGTTTCAACTTTTTTTCTTCACTTCATGTTAGAGTATCATCAAGGAAGACTTCATGAAAGCTACCCATAATTTCTTCAGGACAAATAAGATGCCAAGGGGGATCAACTTCACTATTATTTGCCTAATTCAAAAAATTAATGCTCCCTCAAAAGTTGGTGATTTTAGACCCATAAGCTACTGCAACACTGTTTATAAATGCCTAGCTAAAGCACTTGTTAGTAGAATGAAGCCTCTCATGTCAAGCCTAATCTCACCTAACCAAAGTGCCTTCATAAATGGTAGAAGTGTTATTGACAACATTCTCCTCACTCTTGAACTTATAAGAGGAATGGAAACTACTTGACCCAAGATGTTGCCTTAAAATAGAATTAATGAAAGCATACAACTCCACCAAGTGGACAACCATTTTTTATGCTTTGAGAAGAATGGGTTTTCTAGCAAGATTTATAAAGTGGATTTAAGCATGTATCATAGCTACACATTTCTTGGTGCAGGCTAATAGACAACTTTGTGGTTTCTTTAAAGGCACACAACGATTAAGGCAACTTAATCCACTAAGTACTTACATTTTCCTCACTATGATAGAGCATCTAACAGCCATTCTTAAAGACAAATATCAAAGGAAATATATTGACTCTCATCCCAAATGCAGGAATGCATCATTAACCAACTTATGTTTCGCTGATGACCTTATTATCTTTTCTAAACCAAAAGTCCCACGAAACCATATCTAAAGCTTTGTGCAATTTTAAGAATTTATTTAGGCTGCAAATAAACTATACTAAGTCATCCATCCTTATATCAGGTATACCCCATCAAGTTAGCTCCATTATCGTCAATGACTAAAACCTTAACTTGATGTCATCTAGTTTGAAGTACTTAGGAATTTCAATGACAACCACTAGAATAAATAAAACTCACTATCTTCGGTTATATGAAAACATCACCAGTAAATTGAATATGTAGGAAAACAAGAACCTCTCCTAAGCTGGACGCCTAACAATTATCGAATCAATCACTTTTAATGCAAGTGTATTACTATGGAATTTTCATACTTCCCAAGAAGCTCCTCCACACGATATAATCAACCTACAATCACTTCTTGTTGACAGGTAACCCTTTCTCCAAGAAACCCTCCCTCATCTCCTACAAAAATCTACATATCCCAATGAAATACAGTGACCTTGGGATTAAAAACCTAATCCTATAGAATCGAGCTGCATACTCAGTCCATTTCAACAACATCACTAGTTGTACAGCTTCTCTTTAGAATTGGTGATGCACCAAATACGAAGTTGGCAATAATGATATATGGTCACTGAGAGATAAATTGAATGCTAGCTGGGTATGGAAAAGTATAATCAAGACTAGAGACAAGTTGAAGGGCGTCATGCAAATATCTATCAATAGTAGCTCGAACGCGTCATTCTGGAACTACCCTTGGACCAAACGTGGCATCTTTCTCTCAAAATTGTTGATATACTAACATCAAACAGACTGAAATTCCCATGCAAGCAAAAGTTAGTGAATATTTTTACTATGGAAATTTGCATCTCCCCACTACAGCAATCAAAATGTAAGAGCAGTGTGGTAGTCTTCAGGATGTCAGGCTAGTCATTGAACAAAATGAAAGAACCTTATAGGAACACACAACACAAAAACATTCTATCAACCTCGTGTATAATGAGATAACAAACCATTAGAAGATTTGTATATTTCTATGGACTTCTCAGATTTAGGATAAATCTGATTCCCACGGACAGAACTTATTCTTATGGCATGTGCTTTAAAAAGTGTTGCTTACATAAGATAAATTATGCCACTCCAGCCTGTTGGATAGCTCCTTATGCTCCTGGTGCGAAAGTGCGAAAGGAACCAATGTGCATTTGTTCTTTGAATGCCTAAAAACATACGCTATATGGAAAAGAGCTGTAAGGGTTGCTCAGTTCCACAATCCATTACGTAATAGCAATTAGGAGCGGTTCACCATATTTCATGCAACAAGGTTAAAAGCCATGAAGCTACTATTATATTGCTAGCTTTAAAAATAGTTTTAGTTGAGATTTGTAGAGAGAGAAATCTTTGAATTTTTAAATATAAAGAGGAGATATTAAGACATAGCTATGGATAGTATTGTACAAATTAGGCATGTTGTCGTAGCTAGGGGATCTTCATCATTAGTGTCTAGTCATGACAAACCTATTTTTGACCTTTGGCTTGTAATATGTAACTAATCTAGCTTGTACCAATTATTTTGGTTAATAAACTAAGGTAAGGGTCCTCTATAAAAATCCTGCTAAATTTCCAGAAAAAATTGCGAAATACAAAATTATTCCAAACTAGACATATTATATATCAAAATTATAGTTCTCAATGACACGAATCCACTAGTGGTATTCATTTATCGATTGGGTTTACAGATTGACCATAAAATGCATCGAAAGTTCAGCAACGAGGATCGTCCATTCTAGGATTTTTCGATCAACAATGAAAGAAGATCATAGCGTGATCGAAGAGTGCAGTTGAGTAGAAGGCGACGAGAGAAGTTGATCCATACGGTCATATCGACAACATCAGCCATGGGTTTGCCGGAACTGGTTGAGAAAAGCATGATAGTTTTGGGATCATGATGACGAAGGTGGCGTCGAATTGGGGGTGGCTGGTCGAAATATGGAACTGAGGCTATGGGGAGTGCACAGTTGTTCTCAGATCATGTGCAGGTGGAATGTAGTGGTCGTGGCGGTGGGTTGAAGTGCCAATAATAGTTGTCGATGTTGTGCTCCTGTATCGGCGTATAGGAGGAGAAAATAAAATAACTTAATAATAATGATAATAAATAATTGAATACTTACGAATTTGCCCCTCATCTTTAAATGCTTAACTATCACATATGTGGCCTGCGTTTCGCGCACTATTCCTTGCATTGGGATCATGGCGAGATGGGGAACACTTCAATATGTCATTTGCTATGTTTTGAACTACTTTGGAAATGTGGCTTATTTTAGTAGATTTCATTATGTAGGGGTTCTAAACATTTTGGGTACATGTATGGGGAACATGGTCCTCGGTTGTACCGATGACACTTGACGATGACGAGTTGGGGCTTAATCCAGTAGCTTCATGAATGGTAGAGACGATGATCAGATTTAGGCTTGATCTCAATAGTGTTACTGATCGTTAGGTGAATGTCTAGCATGGACTTGGCCTTAATAGTCACGTACGTTTTCGACATTCGAGCCAGAATTTTGGGCTCTGTCATTTGCATATGTTTTTAACACTCGAGCTTTGCATATATTTTCGGCATTCAAGCTAGGACTTTGGGCTCGGCCATTTGCATACATTTTCAGCATTCAAGTTGGGAATTTGGGTTCAGTCGTTTGCGTAAGTTTTTGACATTCGACCTGGGAATGTGGGCTTGGTCTTTTGCATACGTTTTCGGCATACGAGCTAGAAGTTTGGGCTTGGTCATGTACATATGTTTCCAGCATACAAGCTGGGAGTTTGTGCTTGGTCATGTGCATATGTTTGTGAAAATGGCAAGTTGGGACTTTGGGCTCAATCGTGACACAATGTTTCAGTATATGATTAGACCTAGTAGACATTTTAGTAAGATCATAGCTTATGATGTCATTATAGTATATATTGTATTTAGATGACTTATTAGGTGCAGGTGACATAGGTTAAGGTATGGTTTTCGAGCATAAGTGTTGATTTACTAGATTATTAATATTATACACTTATATAATGCATTTTACTCACTGGACATATGACTAACCCCATCTATCATTTCTTCTTTTTAGTTATACTCTGATAGGTCGATAGAGATGACTGGTGGTAACTTACAGATGTAATGGTATGTTAGAGACCCCACATCTGTCTATTAGCTATCTACTATTTTATTTCATTTATTCCTAGAAATTATACTGTTTTTATACCGGTATAGAGAGATGTTATAGTTGGAATTTATTTGATATTACATTGTTGGCTAGGATTGTATTATTGATTATTATATTTTACTCCTTACCCTGTGAGTTTCAAAATAGGTAGAATATTGTAGATAGCTTTATGATTTTTTTTATATTTTACCTCAAAAGGATCCTCCGTCTTTGATGTATTTATCATTTTATGCAAGAATCGGGGCGTTGTCGATAGCAGGTTGTTATATTTGGTATCAGAGCTTAGGTTAGGCGATTCCTACTAATTTAGGACGTATGAGAAAGTGTATTTGTAATTTTTATTATTTATATCACACACACAGATATATATATATATATATATATATATATATATTATTTATATTCCATACCCCATATATTTTGACGTGTAGTGGTAGTTGTTGGCTTATGCCTTATAGAAGTAAATAACTACGAGTTAAATAAATGTTGATATTTCAATAGTTTGGGATGGAAGATAAATTCATCATATTTATTGTAATTTATTCCATAAGGAATTGTTGAAAGGGGTTTATATGCGAAGTAGCAGTGGAGTAAATTGTGGGATTAGGGATGAATAAAAATAAGAGTGACACCCTTAAATCTATAGGATAAAATGTGACGTTGAAGGTACTAAGCATTATTTTGAGATTGTATGACCTACTTGGGCTTGTGTAAGTTATGATCTACTCTAACTAAAGTAATTAAATTAATTAAAATTATTTTGAATGTTTTCCCTAAAAAGTTGGAAAAAAATTGTTTTTGAGATTTTTGGGAAATATATAGAAGTTGAAGTTCGTTTAAGGTTTTAAAAAATAATAACCCCTTAATTAAGCTTTAACATACAAAAATTTAATAAGAAGAAATATTCGAAAAATATATATAAAGGTTTCAACTTTGTAAAAAGTTTAGAACGAAGCACATTGTTTTTTCACTTATATTTTGATGTATACTTTTTTTGGCAAGGCTGACGGGGTTGAATGGACCCCTACCATTTTATTGCTGCACCAAAGAGGGCTAGAGAGAACACGCCAACAGACTGGCGTGTAAGAGAACAAGGAAAACAAAGTGCAAAAATCACAGGGAGCACGAAGAAATACAAAAACACTGGACTTAAAGAATACAGAAAGAGTACCGTACTAACGGAAGATGCCTGGGTCAAAGGCAAAGTTAGCTAGACACATGTCTTGCTTTATTTCCTGCTTCATATACTTGTCGAACTGGTCATCCGTCAATCTTTTATCAGGTTGAAAGATACGACGGTTCCTTTCTTTCCAGACCACTGTCATGAATCTCTTGACAATGAACCTGAAAAGCCTGTTTTCGTTAGTTTTTCCCCTGGTACTGTCGAATATGTACTTCCACTGCGTGGAGTTGTCAATTCTGTTCCATCTCCTTCCGATTTTTCTTATCCATGACTTCCAGAGAGCATTCAGATATGAGCATTCGAAGAACAAGTGTTCCACCATTTCAGGAGATTGATTACAGAAAACACGGTTAACCTCAACATGAACACCCCTGGTAATCAGTTTCACTTTAGTATTCAGTGCCCGGTTGATCACTTTCCAAAGAAATAAGTTATCCTTCTGATTATTATCTTTGCACCAAATTCTACTCCTCCACCTACATCTCTCACCAACATCACCTGCCAGGAAAGTAAATGTTTCCTTTATACTGTAGCTGTCAACCTTACCACCTCACTGAACTAAGTTCTTTCTTTCACTGCTAATTTTGCAATCAGCAGCAAGGTTCCACATTTGCTGGATATGGGAGTTGGAAGTCCTTGGCAGCCTTAAGGTAGTACCATGCATGTAGCTCTGGACCTTGGCAACCTGGTTCACTCCCGACTGCTCTATTTCTGCATGCGACAGATAGCGCCTTAAGATCATGCCGCTCTTTATCCAGGGGTCATCCCAAAAGCTAACATCATTGTATTGGTTTACGGGGTAAAGGACAAGAGGCAAAACCACCTCCTTTAGCTTGAAAAGAGCTCTCCACGTCCAGCTAACTTTATGCGGAGTCAGCATTTTCCAAAAGTTGCTACCACGGAGCACGTGTTTAGAGGACCATCTAACCCAAAGACTATCCTTTGAATTCATGCAGTCATAGATGAGCCTAGCAATAGCCGCCCGGTTCCAGTGGTACATGTTGATGATGCCGAGCCCTCCATTGGCAATAGGCTTTTCTAACCTCTTGAAACTTACAGGAGCTAAATATCGGCCCACTGTTTTTCCTGTCCATATGTATCTCATGAAAGCAGTTCGAATCATGTTGATGAGCTTTTGTGGTAATAAGAAAGTTCTAGCCCAATAGACTTGCATAGAGAAGATAACTGATTTTATTAATGTGATTCGCCCCGCTTGGCTCAACATTTTGCTAGCCCAGCAATCCAGTCTAGTAGTGATTTTTTCGTACAGCGGTAAGCATTGGTTAACAGTAATTATGGAGGTGGTAAGGGGAAGACCAAGATATGAAATAGTGTTAGAGTTGATGGTTAACCCAATAATATCACGAATTTGATCGTTTAGGTTAGGACTGAGGCCGGAAGCTATCATATCAGATTTGTCGAGATTGACAGACAAACCGATCATCCTCTGAAAGACGAGAAGAGTATCCATAACAGCATTCAAAGTGCCAGAGTCCGATATGCAGAATATCACCAGGTCATCAGCGAACATAAGAGATATTATATCAGGGTCTGAACACTTCGGGTGACGCTTGAGAAGGCCGGTAGCAGATTGTTTTTTCAGAAGTTGCGTGAGAAGCTCCATGACGAGTATGAAAATATACGGCGAAATAGGATCCCCTTGCCGAATGCCTTGCTTACTTTCGAAGAATCCCGCACTGGAGTCATTAATATTGATTGAGAAATGAGCCATGGAGATGCATTCAACGATCCAGGCTATGAAAGAAGCAGGAAAGTTCATGTACCGCATAATTCTTTCAATAGTTTTCCACTGTAGCATGTCGAAAGCTTTCATGATGTCAAATTTCAACATAGCTCTAGGAGAAGAGTTCTTATTTTTGTAACCATGTAATAATTCATGCGTCAGTAAAACATTGTCTAAAATGTTTCTTCCCGGTAAAAAAGCAGCTTGGTTAGAAGAAATAAGATTTGGCAAGACATTTTTCATCCTGGACGCAATAATTTTCGAGATGCATTTGTATATCGTGTTACAACATGAGATTGGTTTAAAAGAAGTCACTTTGTGAGGGTTGTTGACCATAGGAATCAGCGCAATGTTAGTGTTGTTAAATGAAGATATCAGTTTAGAATTCCTGAAGAAGTTCTTAACAGCTCTGAGAACCTCAAACTTAATTATGTCCCAACAAGCATTGTAGAATTCAGCATTAAAACCGTCAGGGCCTCCGGCTGATTTTCTGTTCAGGGAAAACATTGATGTTTTAATCTCTTCATCATAAATTTCATGACAAAGAGTAGCGTGGTCATCATCAGAAAGGTTGGGGAGGATGTGGGGATCGATGAGGTTAATATCAGGTTCAATATTGGCCATGTTGCCGAATAGATTGGAGAAGTGACGAATAAAAGCCCCTTCCACACCTTCTTTCGACGATTGAACTATCCCTTCGGCATCCTGGATAGAAACAATATTTTCTCTTGCGTGTTTGGCCTTTAAATTAGCATGAAATAAGGCACTGTTCCTATCTCCATCAACTCTCCATTGCAGCCTAGCCTTTTGATTCATCATAGAGTGTTCTTTTGTGAGAGCATCAGAGTATTGTCTTGATATGTATGTCTCCATTGCGCTGTGAGTTGGGTTGAGAGGGTCGTCCATCATGATTTTTTGCACCTCTTCCAGCTTGTTCTTCCAGAAAGAGCTTTGTTTGCTTCCTTCACCAAATTTGCTTTTAGACCACTGTTTGAGAGCTATTTTAGTGTTTTTCAGTTTCACCTGCAAAACAGACATTGGATTTCCATAAGTCGGTCTCACCCAAGCTTCTTTAACAATATCAAAGAAGTCAGGTTCATTAACCCATGAATTAAAAATTTTGAAACTTGAGTTTCCTATAATGCCAGCTTCTCTTAGGTGTATTACTTGAGGAGAGTGGTCAGAAAGAAGAGGAGGAGGGAGGTGGTTATAAATAGTAGGCCATTTGGAGAGGGCTAGGAGGTTACCGAAAGCATGGTCAATCTTAGAGAAGGTTCTACTACCATGTCTGCTTTTGTTGTTCCATGAGAAGCTCATTCCCGTTGTTTTAATTTCCAATAAGTTAGAGTCGTTAATGGCAGTTCGAAGAGGTTCGATCTCATTAACGGAAAGAGGATTACCTCCTAGCCTATCAACAAGCTTATTACAGCAGTTGAAGTCTCCTAGGATGATCCATGGGTGCGTGTCTTGACGAAGCATGGGAAGGATGCGGAGAAAGGAAGATCTGGAAGCTTTATTATTAGCGGCATAAACGAAAGATATGTAGAAAGAGCAAGGGTTGGGGATGTTTTTAGCATGACAGTGAACCATTTGAGAGGAGGAGTATACTTTGGAGAGTTGGATAACTTTGGGGTCGTAGACAATAAGTATTCTTCCATAAGGCGCCTCGTCAAGGTTGTGAATTACTTTCCACGCGGGATTAATATATTTCGCCGCTTTGAGAGAGAGATCAAGATTTAGCTTAGATTCAAGAATAGCTAGAACACTGAGATTGTAGAGAGCAATCAATTTTTTGCATTGGGAGAGTTTAGTTTCTTGGTGTGCTCCTCTTACATTCCAAGCACCGATGGATTGTATCATTGGAGAGACAAAGTTACACATGGGGTACCGAATTTCTTGCTTCTAAGAACCATGTTAGAGGCCGGAGAGTGGAGGGGGGAGCTGGAGGGAGTTTTGGCTAGCCTGGTTTTGAGATGAAAATTAGGAGAAGAGGCATGCTGGGGGATAATGACAAGAGGAGTGGGTAAGATTGAACCAGCAGAGTTTGCGTTGGAGTTATTCTGGACAGAATGATTTGGATTTGTAGTAGAGGAGAGAGAGGAAAGAGAGATGTTGGAGTTGCTGAGGGGGGAGATTTGGCAGTGGACATTGTGCACTTGCACGTTGTGCACGTAGGCAGCATGCATGGGAGAGGTTGAATCATTAATTTGGTTGCCAGGATTATTTGGTTCGATAATACATGTTGGAACATCAGAGAAAAGAGAATTGGCTGGTGGGGAATTAATGGGAAAGTTTAATGCAGCTGTCTGCATATGATTTGTCGGCATAGACCGAGAATTAAGAGACTCATTGAGGTTCCCACTGTGCATATCATATTTAAAGTTTACTGGAGCATTTGATTTATGAACTGAGTAGCCTTCAGAGTTATTTATTTCTGTCGCACTGTTGTTTTCATGTGTAATTTTAGCTGCAAGTGTCACATTAACTTTACCGTCTACTGTTGTATTGTCCACTTGAGTTTGAACCATTTCCAATATTTCACTAACTTGCTCTTCTTCTAGATTTTGGAGGATCTCAAAGCTATTGCTGACTATCGGCGGGTTGATGGAGTCCTTTGCTATATGAGATGTCGTTGAGTGCATGGTTACTTTCACCGCATTGTCGTTATCCATGTTATTAACATCATTTTCAGCTTGCTCTTGACTAGCTTGAAGTGTTCCTTCCTTTTCAGATCTCACTTCATTCTCTTTATTCTGAATTAAATTTTCACTTGACTTTTCTTTCTCATGCCGACTTGCATCTACTTTTTCTTTTTCGCTATCATGATTACTTGACTGGCCATTCACCCTATCATTTCTCCTACTCAAGAACATTTTGTTTCTGCTTTTTCCCACTTTTTGCCATTTTTGAACTTGCTTGGTTTTAGTTTCCTTAGGTTTTGGGTTCCTATCGTTGAACTTAAGATCTGAATCTTTGCATGCCTCCTTGTCTTTATCCACAGTGCTAACTGATTCAACCTTCTTGTCACACGTCTCCTTGAAGTGGACAAATGAGTTGCACAGAACACAAATATGAGGCTTCCAAAGATATCAACATATATTCGCTGAACACCTCCATCAACCAGACTAATTAGGAAGTCATTTGGCAGTTCTCTATTCGGCTTGATTTCTATCATGCATTTGGCGTATTCCAGCCTATCGAGCCTCTCAGTCCTCTCATCCATACAGAGAAGTTTACCTATTCGACTACTAATCCAGTTAATCCCTAAGTGCGACCAAGCAAAGAGAGGGATGTTGCGTAAGTGGACCCACACAGGCACTGTGGGAACACTACCATAAACGTTACTTACCGAAGCATCGTACGGCCTTATAATAAAAACTTTGTTGTTCATAATTATGGGGTCTCCTCGTAATATTCTGGCTTTGTCTTCTTCAGACGATAACAAGAAAAGAAATAGGACACCGTCTGATTTTACTTGTACTGAACCTTTCAATTTCCATATGTTTTTCAGTTTTGCCACTACAGAAGGGTATGACAATGGCTTATCAAGAAAAAAACCTACCAAGAAATCCTTCAAAACTGTAGAACCGGCCTGGACCACCTCTTCCACCAAGTCAAGCACGTCTTCGGTGAAGGATGGTTTGAAGTCAACAGGCGTGTACTTCCCCGCGTTGAGAGGCTTGCGTTTGAATAAGGAAGTCCAAGCTTGTTGACAACTGTCAGGAGGGGAAGAACTCGAGATGGCAGGAGGGAGTGGGTTTGAGTTGACAAAGGGGAGATGGGGATTGAGAAAAGGCAGAGGAGGCCGGCCTAATAGAGAGGCGGATGATGCGGGGTTGGCAGCGATCAAGGGGGGAGGGTTAGGGGGGAAAGGTGGAGGCTTAGGCTTAACTGCAGGATGGTCGAATGAGGGGCTCGAGGGAAGAACGACGAAAGGACTGGTGATGGGCAGGGAATGGGAAGGAGGTACGGGAGAAAATGGCATGGCAGGAAAAAGGCAAGCAAAACACACTTTTTAATGGCATTTATTTTACAAATATTCCTATCACATTTGGAAAGAAAATTAAAATATAGCACTTCCTTTACATTTTTGTGAAGTTCCTAGTTTATTAAAGAAAATTTTAAAATGTAAGTTTTACATGTTTATTTCCTAAGTCAAATTTGAACTATTTTTTACCAAATTTGAATTGAAAAAAAGGACCTAAATTATTTATTTTAAAGTAGTTGAATTTTACAAATGCATTTTTAAATGGAAATTGAAGAACTTGTGATATAAACCCATGAACATATGCATTGATAAATGATTTAAGGATTTTTGGAAAAAAATTCCGAGTTCGGTATGAATATAGTTAGTAGCTAAAATTGAATTTTAAAAATATATCTTTATGTATATACATGTGTTCAAAGGTGTTGGAAATTGGCTAATTATAAACTAAAATGATTTATACATATATGTGTGTATGTATGATAAAATGGTTATAAAATTATATGAAATAATGTTGTAAAAATGAAGTATGTGTATTTAAGAAAATAAATGAAGTTATTTCAAATTAAATTATATTTTGAGTAATTAATATTGAATTGGTAAAACTATAAAGAATTGAATTTTGGAAGTTAAATGATTTTAGGTAACGATATTTTTAAGAATTATTGAAAAGAAATTTGCTTTAGAATTGAAAGAATAATAATTGTTAATTCGAGGACATATGAACATATATGAAGTGATTAAATTGAAATCAGTTTGATTTATCATTTCTTATGAAATGAAATAAGAAACATCTAAGGTAAAAAAATTGAAAATATATTTAAGTGAAATTTAAAGAATGTGTTATGATTTTATTAAAAAATTTATTAAAATTGAAAAAGGATTTTATGGTTTTCAAATCTTACAAGTTGTATGAAGAATAAGATTTGAGATCGACAATTTTAATTTAAAAATTGAATTGAAAATTTATTGGTATTTTTAATTGAAATTTGAATTAGGTTAGAAAATAATTCCATGGCCTATAAAGTTTGAATTGATTGTGATGTACTAGTTAGGATAGTCAATATATCAGTGTGCTAAGGACTTGCTAGAACTGAACGTTATATATTTGCGATTTAAGGATTCGTTCTAAAAATAATGAGGATATTATTTATGGATTTTGGAAAATTTTGAAACAATAATGAAAAAATCTATTTTAAGTTAAGAATTTACTATTATTTATAAAGTATGGTGGAATTTAAATAAATAGTAATACAATTTTTGGAAATTATCTAAATTTAAGCAAATAACAATATAACTGTTTTACGGAGTTTATGAAAAAATTATTATTTAAGTAATAACAATAAGAGGTATTTTGAAACTAATAATAATAAGATATTTTCTATGAATATTTTTGGAACAAATTATTATAATTTTTGATGTAAATAGCACTAAAAAGGATTTTTGGGATTTAATATAGAATGTTGTTTTTTCGAATTGTATAATGATAAAATTGTTGTGAAAAAAATATTTAAATAATATCATTATTTTGATGTAAAGTGGTAATAATATTATTTTTTAATCACTTTTAAGAAAATTATTATTTTTGAATTAAATAAGGATGTTTAGGTTATTTAAAGTAATACATTGAAAACAAAAGGATTTTGAGGTATATTATCGATTTGGAGAAAATATACTATTTTGCGATGATAGAAAAAATATTTCTATAATAAACTGTATTAATATGATTTATGAATAAGAAGAAAATAACAAGTTTAAATTTATTATTTTGAATTATTGTATCACATATGATTAAATGTTGTTTGTAATTAACATATATGTTTACGTTAAGGGCTTGTGTACACTTACATAAGACGTTGAGAAGCATGAGAGCACAATTGAGTGAAAAGTTTCTTAAATAATTATATAATAGAAGATTGGTTATTGAGTCACTCACCGATAGAGGATGACTACACAATATAAAGTGTTTTTGGAGTACGACGTTGTTATAAGGTACTCTAGCAGTATGTCAGTTTATAGGACTTCAAGCATGTGGAGTTAATATTATTTTTGAGGTATTTAGTGTTGGATGATTTGTAGATATCAGTAAATGTCTTGACTTACACGTGCTGAGGTACGAAGGAAATATTAAGAAAGGCGAGATTTTGCAATTTGAAAGAAAATTGACTAAGAAGTAAGAGTAATTCTTTTTAGTCAGCACTTGGAATGAAAGAACTATCTTATGAAGTCATTTTTTTCGTAATAGTGACCTTTTGTGCATAACTTATCTTCAGTGCCTGATGCACGTGAAAATAGTGCACAACCTAGTCTATGAGTTCATTATAGTAATATTGTATTCACCATAAATAAGGCATCATCTATTTATGGTACCATAAATTGAACGATGATGTTGTATGGGGTTCACATATGAATCCTATATGTCATCCCACTTAAAGGTAAGACACCATCCGCTATCGTATTGTCATGCTTATGGACTTAAAGAAGGAGTTTAGTAAGGTATATCAAAGGATACGAAGAGGATTTACTATTGGCTGAAGATGAAGAAGTAAATGGCGGAGTATGTTAAAAGGTATTTGACGATGGATATATGCCTGCAGTGAAATCTATTTGGGTAAAGTCATACTTGGACAATAAATGATTAAAGGCACCTCAATAATAAGTAAAGGAATGGGAACCGCATAAGGTAGACATGCATATAAAGTTCATAATAGGCAGCTTGATTGGTAAGGGACTCGTTATTAAGATATGTTATGTAGGAAAGCTAGTGCCATAAGTTGCTGAGCCTTTCCCGATTGTACAAAGAGTAGGGAAGTTAGGACGTTTGAGTGGGCTCCTTGAAATGTTGGCGGGTGTTTGTACGTTTTATATTTATCCCATCTGCAAACATATGTTGACGTTATAACAGTTATAGTAGATACTATTCGGCTTATGAGGTGAATGTAGAGATGGAGTTTAGAATACTTCGTAGGTGTATTCACATCTTAGGACTTAATGTGATATGGCAAAAAAATAAGGAAATGAAGTTGTTCCAAGTACAATGAAGAAAGGTTTGGATGAGAATAAGTGGGAACTCAATGAGAGAATCCGAGTTTCCTATCACGGGCTCTCTTCCAATATGTTCCACTTTTGGTTAGTTTTTTCGTTAGGTCATTGTTTGTTTGCATGGTTGTTTTAGCTGGCTAATTGACATTGCCATGGATGTATGGACACTAGGTTGGTTGTATGCACATCCTTATGATGTGTTTTGGTTGCTATGGTTGCTTTTTTTGGATTATACAAGTTTAGTTTATACCATGTTGGCTTGTATGTATATACGTTCCAATGTAGGATTGATACTCAAAGTTAGGTATTCTAATTTATGCTAGGTAATTATACATATGCTATTCATTGTTCCTTTATATACGTGTTTACTGATTGTGTTTATAGATGTGGTTGTTTACTTGTGCTTTGATATGGATGTTGCATATGGATGTATGGATGCACATATATATATATATATGTATGTATGTATATATGTATATATGTATGTATGTATATGTATGTATGTATGTAAGTATGTATATATGCATACATATTGGTTGCATTGCATTTACATTCATATAGGAGGCCGATTTAGTTGCATTTGCACTCATCTCATATTATATCATCATATTTTATCTATCATATGTATTATATACTGAATAAATGTTTCTAATGTTTTTGAAAGCAGAATAATGGCGGCATCCTCTTCTCCTCCTTCTCCTTCCCCGTTTCCCCCTCCTCCTCCCTTTCTTTCTTTCTTGATCCCTTCTCACACTTCTTCGATCCCTTCTCTCACTTCATCGATCCCTTCCCCTTCTCACTCTTCCCCGATCCATTCTCCTCCTCATTCCTCTTCATTGAATCCTCTCCTTCCTTCTACTTTGAATCTTTCCTCCTCTCTGGTCCCTCCTCCACCTTCTGATTCTTCTTCTTTTATCCCTCCTTCTTCTTTGTCTGATTTTGATTCTTGTTTGAATTCTATAAACCAATCATCTCTGAATCTTGATAGGCAATTTCCACCTTTGGCTGTTAATGTGAATCCAGATTTGAAGCAGGATCATCATTCAAGGTTATCTGATTCAGATTTAAAGTGGTCTTCCTTGTTCAAGAAAAATCCTAGAAATGCTGGAGTTTTTGTTCCTAGGCATTTTGACATTAAGAAGGATGGGTTTTCGAATGCACTACCTGATGAAGTTAGAAATGAAGGAATTAAATACTGGGCTGATCATTTAGTTGGTTTTTTCTTGGACGGTCCACTCTCTTACTTAACTGTTTCAAAGCATTTGAGAAGTATTTGGCGTTTAAAAGGTGAAGTTGATATCAAATCTGATAATGAGAATTTCTTCTTTAATTTCTCGAATGATCTTGACAGGATGAAAATATTGCAATCTGAACCTATCTTTATTAAAGGTAAGATGTTCATTATTACAACATGGGACCCTTCATATGGATATTTTCAAGAGCAAGTTAAAAAGGTGCCAGTGTGGGTTCATTTCTATAGAGTTCCTTTGATTGCTTGGACATTAATTGGTATCAATTGGTTAGCATGTCATGTGGGAAAGCTGATTTGTCTTGATGAAAGTACTGAAAGATTGTCTAGATTTAAGTATGCTAAAGCGTTGATTGAGGTGTCACCTGATCAAGAGCTCCCTGAATTTATTGCAATTGATGGTTTAGGTGATTGATGTCCATATGTTAAAGTTGAATATGACTGGAAGCCTAAAATCTGTAGTAAATGCAAAGTATTTGGTCATGAAACTCTATACTGTTTAGGTAACAATAAGGTGAAAAGTTTGGATATGCAAACCAGTGGTGTTTTTGGTGACAATGGGAAGAATGAATATAAGGAATGTATGGAACAAGGTAATTTGAAAGATAATTTGCAGAGGTCTCATTATGTTGGAATTTCTAATAGGAATTCTTTTAAAGTATGGAGAAGAAAGGATTTAGTTCAAGGTACTCTTAAAGATAATAATAATTTGAACAAAGGTCCTGGTAATCAAATATCAGATGATGTAGTGAGGAATTTGGATCAAAATCAGAATATACAAAAAGAAGCCGATGGCAATGTGGAATTGGGTATTAAGGAAAATATTGTTACTACTAACTCTTTTCAGATTTTATCTGATTTTGATGAAGGAGCTTTTAATAATGAGTTAATAATTGAAAAAGGAATCTCTTCCTCACAATCTGGAAACAAGCAAATAAATAGTTTCACTGATGCAAAAATTAATAAAGCAATATCTGAAGATTGTTCCTTTGTTAAAGATTTCATAGCTGATAATAATTTTGTACTAAAGAATCCTTCTTTACCTTCTGAATCACTGGAACATTCTGAAAGCTTAGATACTAGTTCAAATCTCATTAAGGATATCAACAAGGAACCTATGACTAATGATGTCTCCTCTGCACAAACCTCCCCTTATATCAATATTTCTCCTCCCAATCATTTGATTTTACCTCCTCCATGTTGTTCAAAGGATACTATTGAGGAACAAATTATATCTAATAAAAAAGGTAAAAAAGGTAAGAAGAAAGTCTCATTCCATGAAATATCAGAAGATCTAAACAATGGCAAAAACTATAAAATAGAAGAAATTCAGCCAAGAAACAATAATGATTCAGTATCATTTAAGGTCTCTTCCTCTCAGACAAGTGGCTTAAGGCATACAAGGAAGCACCCTTCAAATATCATTTCATCCAATCATTTATGATGTTAAGCAATAACATAGCATATTGGAACATAAGAGGAGGGCATCTAGCATCAAAACAAGCTGAAGTAAAGCAATTAATTAAAGATCAGAAACTACAACTCATTGTTATCAGTGAAACAAAGTTAAATAAACTGCAAACTGATTTAGCTTGTAAGAATATTGCTCCTGTTTGGGCTCATGAAGATAATTTACAAAGTGCTCCATATGGCAGATTATTGGTTTTATGGAATTCAAATGTATTGAAATTGACAAAGTTGCAGGAGGATGATCAATTTATTCATTTCAGTGCTATTCCATTTTCTTCAAATTGTCCTTTTTTGATTACTTTTGTTTATGCACAAAACAATCTTGATAAAAGACTATCTTTTCTTTCTAATCTCATTTCTCTTTCTCACTCTAATTTACCTTGGATTGTTCTTGGTGATTTTAATTGTATGTACTCATCTGATCAAAAAATGGGAGGAATCCCTCTCTCTTTAAAAGATATTTCTCCTCTAAATCAAACTTTGATAAAACCATCTCTTACTCATATACCATCTACTGGAGCAGTGTTTACTTGGAATAATAAAAGTAAACTTGGTCCTAGAACTTATTGCAAACTTGATCATGCATTTTATAATATCCACTCAATTAATCTATGGCCAAATCTCTATTGCAAATTCCTAAATCCCTCAATTTCTGATCACTCTCCTATTATTTTATCTTGGGGGAGAAGGCAATATGCAGGAATCCATCTTTTAAATTTTATAAAACTTGGACTAATCATAATGATTTTCTAAGCATTGTGATGCAGGTTTGGCAGGAAAATACTTTTGGCAATCCTCTTTATATTCTTAAGACAAAGCTGCAGAAGTTAAAAGTAAAGCTTAAAATCTGGGCTAAAGAAAATTTTGGGAAGGGTTCTAAAATCTCTGATGGTATTAGGGAGAAATTATTTGTTATTCAACAGCAATTACAGAATGATAATCTGAATACATCTTTGGCTAGTCAAGAAGCAGTTTTGTCAAAAGAACTACTTGAAGCTTTAGAGTTTGAAGCATTGATGAAAAAAGAAATACTTCATGAGACTATTGATAAGCAAGGTGATAGGAATACAAAATTTTATCATAACTCTATCAAGATTAAACAATGCAAAGGAAGAATTATGAGTATTTATGATAGGAATGGAGTATTACAGGAGAATGATGATTCTATCACTGAAGCTTTTATTGACTACTTCTCTGCTATACTTGCCAACCCATATCCAATGATCCCAAACCTTTCACCTCTGTTTTCTATGAAGCTTCCTTATTTGAGTACTGAACAGGCAAGTGAAATAATTCGAGAAGTTTTACCTGAGGAGGTTAAGATGGCAGTCTTTTCCTTAAAGCCTGATAGTAGTGGTGGTCCAGATGGTTTCAGTGCTTTTTTCTTTCAACATACTTGGAAAATAATTAAGGATGATGTCAACAGAGCAATTCTCTACTTCTTTTCTCACAATAAATTGCCTACTGGTATAAATGCAACTAATATAGCCCTTGTTCCAAAATGCCCAAATGCAAGAAGTGTTACTGATTTTAGACCTATCTCATGTGGCAATGTACTGTATAAAATTATTTCCAAGATTATAGCAAACAGGATCCAAAATGTTCTGCCTTCAATTATATCCAATAATCAAGTTGCTTACTTGCCTTCCAGAAATATTAGTGATAATATCTTACTTACACA
Organism: Allium fistulosum; assembly: GCA_030737815.1. Lineage (NCBI taxonomy): Eukaryota > Viridiplantae > Streptophyta > Magnoliopsida > Asparagales > Amaryllidaceae > Allium > Allium fistulosum. Next base: position 1,296,729,600 of record CM060902.1, read on the forward strand.
AGAGCTTACAAGAGGTTATGGTATTGGGAGCATTTCTCCTAGATGTATGATTAAACTTGATATTCAAAAAGCTTTTGATTCAGTATCTTGGTGTTCTATTATAGCAATTCTTTCTCGGATGAATTTTCCAAAGCCAATGCTTGCATGGATTTATACTTGTATCTCTTCAACTCATTATTCAATACTTAGGAATGGATGTACCAGAGGATTTTTCAAAGGAACTCAAGGTGTAAGGCAAGGTGACCCGATCACTGCATATTTGTTCATTATTGTAATGGAGGTACTTAATTCTTTGATATATGAGCAAGTGAATTACAGGAAGATCGAGTTGCATCCAAAATGTAAAGAACCACTAATAACTCATCTTTTATTTGCTGATGATCTTGTCATTTTTACAAAGCCAACTATATCAAATATCTCCACTATATTTGAGGTTCTGGATAAATTCTACACAATCACTGGTTTGAAGATTAATCTTAACAAATCTCACATACTGATAGCAGGTATTAGTGATGATTTAAAGAATGAAATTATATCATTTTCTGGTCTTGGTGAAATGCAACATAATGAAAGATATCTTGGTCTACCTATCATCACTGCAAGAATCACAACTTCAGATTGTTTGCCACTTTATGAAAAAATTACTGAGAAGTTATCAATTTGGCCTAATACAAAGCTTTCACAAGTAGGGAGACTAGTTATTGTGCAAAGTATTGCTACTGCTATGGTCAATTATTGGATGAGACACTACATTCTCCCATGTAAACTTGTATCAATGATAAATAGTGCTCTGAGCAGATTTTTATGGCATGGTGACCCATTCTCAAAAAAGTTAATTCCTATCTCTTTTAAGATGATTCAATTGCCTAAGAACAAGGGTGGTCTGGGTATAACAAATATTAGATTATGGAATATTGCTGCTATGTCTTTATACTATGACAAAATTTTATCTAAAAATCAAGATCTCTGGACATAATGGATTTTAAAAAACTTATTAAAAGGCAAAGATTTCTGGACTATCAGCATTCCAAACTTATGCAGCTAGAGTTGGCAAAATATTCTGAAGTTAAGATCTACATTTCTGCCTATTATACAATGCAACCCACTTGTTAATAATGATTTAAACTTCTGGACATCCCCTTGGGCCAAGGCTGGTTTGAGAATTCAGGAAATTCTTCCTTATCCTTTGCAACTTCAGTCTGGAATTCCATTAAATGCTAAAGTCAATTCTTATATCAGTGATGGCTCAATTGACCTACCTTATTGCAGTTCTAAACAAGTCAGAGATTTATGGCAAAATTTATCATCTTTATCACTGAATTCTTCAAATTTAAAAGTTCTTTGGACTATAAAGGGGAAGAAGCATGCTATATCTACTGTATACAAAGCTCTATTATATAATGTAAACACGGAAACTTTCCCATGGGCATCAAGAATCTGGACGAGCAATTCTCCTGCTAAATAAAATCTTCTTCTTTGGAAAATCATGACAAATGCTATTAACTCTAAGCAGAAATTGACTAAGCTTGGCATACTAAATAATGAGGACTGTGTTTTCTATCATACCTATCCTGAATCAAATACTCATCTATTTTTCGAATGCAACTTTACTTTTGAAGTATGGAGCATATTACTTGCTAATGGAAATTTTTATAGACCAGTGAAAAACTCTAGAATAGAATGGTATAATATCTCCAAGGCTACAAGATGGAAGTGTCCAAAGACTGAGACTCTGATGATCATTTTAAAAACTTTTGTTTATGAAATTTGGAATGAACGAAATAGAAGGATTTTTGATCAGAAAATGGAGAATGCTAATGTTTTATTCAGTCTAATGCATAAGAAGATTGGCAGAAGAGTTGGAAGGCTGAAGTGATTTAGGAGTTGATAATTGCTGAGTTATGTATTTTGTTTTGGTATGAAATCTGGTCCATTTTTCTGCTTTTTTCTTGATGAATGTTAGTATCTTCATGTAATTCATTTTGTACAATTTTGATGTATATGAATAAATTGGGCAGGGCTCCCTTAGCCCATTGCTTTTCAAAAATATGTATTATATACTCTCGGTTGTGTTTTCGCTAGTGTTGTATAATGGATGCTAGATGGATGTAGCTATGCATGTTTTGTATGTTTATACGATATAAAGGGAGTTGCATTAGCACTGTCCTTCTCTTGGAATTTGAGGGATGATATTCTTTTAAGGGGGGATAATGTAACACCCTATAATTTTGTGAAATTAAATAATTAAATTAAAAGGAAAAAAATCATAATTTTACATAAAGGGCAAAATAGTAAATTTCTACAGAAGTTAGATTAGGTCTCAGGACTTATTCCATCGTGTCCAGAATGTTGTTTACGATCATAAAACATATATAGCTTGTTGAATTCGGTTAAACGGGCTAAATTAGGAGAAGTGAAACCCAGCGGCATAAATTAATTTTGAAAATTTAGCTTAAGTTTGAATTATTTTAGCCTATAAATAGAAATGAAAACCTATTCTCTAATCACACTTTAGCCTAACATCCTATAACTAATCTCCTTCTTCTTCACTAAATCTTTTAACAAAATTAATTCCAAATCCACCAAATCAAATCCAAATTAAATGAATTAATATATGGAACCGGTCATCGCGCAAAGAGCTAAGCAAATAATTCAAAGTGATCAAGGGATTTGGCATTTTCAAGGTGAGGAATTTTTGGACAATGAAGAAGAAGGAGGATTCATATCGGATCAGAGAAGATGCATGGCTAATCGTTGGGTGAGATTTATCATATTTGGATATATATTGGTAAGACGTAGTAATTCACCTCTTATAATCTTAAACAAAATTATTAACAAGAAAGAACAGCAAAACGCAAGAACTTTTATAGTGGTTCGACAATCTCTAGCCTACATCCACTTTATAGTTTGATTGATCATTGTTTACAGAGAAGTAGAGTGACTAATATAAGGGATTGACAGGTTCTTAAACTTAGAACTGCCAATAGTATTTGCCTTGGAGACTATTGTGAAGGAGAGAATGGAGATAAAGAAGTAGTAGAGCCCAATATCCTTCTTTTGTTGCATTAGGGTTGATATTTATAGAGCAACAAGTTCACAAGTGCAGAAGCCCGCTTGCATTGAAGTCTAGAGGCAAGCCCAATGTCGTACAAGTGATCATGTGGAGCCCAGAGGCAATGAAAACCTCTCCGTACCAAGAGAAACCTCTCGGTACCGATAGCTTTTGACTTATGCAAAGTGTATTCTTTCACTTCCCTCATTCTTCCATCTCCTATTCGATGTGTTCCAAGCTTTCTTCCATAGATTTTGAGTTGATTCTAACAATTCTCTTAATAATACTTGAACTATCCTACTTTCTTTACTTTCTTCTCATCAATCCTTAGAATTGCTCATCTATTCTCTAATAAAAGCACTTGACCACGAGTGGTTGTGGAAGACTATGGAGTGTGTGCAGTTCATGTGCCAAAAATAGTTGAAAAGAACCTCTCGGTACCGAGAGAAAGCTATCGGTATCGAGTGAATGACTTAGCTTCAAAAACTAGTTGAACTTCTTGAGTTCCATTCTTTTGTCCTTCTGCTCATGTTTTCAAGTTCTTGAGTCATTTCGTCTTCGCCTTGGCCTTATACTTCTGGTTAAACTCTACTTGGTTAAAAACAGGGTTAACACTTGCCCCCCAGAGCATGCTTTTGTTGAAAACAAAGCGTTCTCTGGATCAAGACAAGTTCTGTACCAACATCTCTAAAATTCCAGTTGACTATTTGAGTATTACTTCAAAACGTTGCCTTTGTTTGATGGACTTTCCTTCGTCTGATTTGCATAATTGCAATTCCATTCTTCATGCTAAGGACCAGATCTACGCTCCGGAGATCAGATGTGTGCTTTGGAAATCATTTGACACCTTGGACAAGCATGCTCTAGACGAGTACTCCTTCTCTCTACTGTGCATTCTACAAAATTCCAAGGAAAAGAAAACCTCTCGGTACCAAGACCATTTGTCTTCTCCCGAATTCTTTATATTTGTCTTTGGACTTAGAAATTTTTTTATTTACTTTTCGTTTGCCTTGCCTCAAGAAGCCTTGCACCGATCCCTTTAGCCATTGATTCCTTCAACTATTCGAAGCTCCGACCTACCACTGTCTATCTTGCCGCATCCCAACTTAGTGTCGCCGACCTCATGAATGCCTTCCCAAGTCGTTGCTGCCATCGTGCCTTGATTCGCCACTTGAAGAGTTCAGGCCTTAGACTCTAAGCTTGGACCACTGATCTGAAACTTCAACTATTTAAGGTCGGCTATTGACAACATGGCGATGGTGATGAAGGTGGTGATGTTGCCGATTGCTAATTGGTGCGAGATAGTTGAAGTTTGGGTTGTGCTTCACCTATGGTGAATTCACATTTTGCGTTGGTCATGCACAAACCATTCTAGAGACAAGTCTGGCTCTCCATCTTCGACTAACTCTTGCAAAAACTCGGCTATGTTTTCATTGTCGTTTGAATTCTAATGGGATGGTTTATTTCAGGGACGGTTGCACTGGATGATTCCACCACATTGCTTTTCCTTGTTGTTGTACTTCCTGTGTTCCTAAAAAGAAAAGCTTCTATGTCACTCCGAACATCGGCTTGGTTATCGATTATTCGTCGGTAACAGGTAAGTTTCGATATATAATATCATTATACAACGTGGCTTGTTTTTCTAGCACAAGCGAGCTATCTACATAGAATTGTCTATTCGTCATATTCAGGACACAGGACTCTCACTGCATAGATTAACACTTCTCACTTGCCCCGGTCAATGTTGAGGTCAATACACGTTGACATCCTTTGGATTTCGGGTGTTGGTCGCATGGGCTTAATATTCAAAATAAAACATACTAACCGTGTTGAATGCCAAGTTTTGTTGTTTAGAATGACTCATCGATCTCCACAGATCAAGCCCGTTGAAGGCGCGTCTACTCCTCCTAAAGCTGGATCTTCTATAGTTTATGCTTCACCAACCATTCCCGTTGGGCCGGGTCATCCTATCACATATGAATCGCAAGGCTCAATGATTTCAGTAGAGACGGTGGTGGATCAGCTGCGTCCCTTGAATGAGCTTAGAGGTTTAAGAGTTCTGAACGATCCGACAGAACAAGTGCTAATGATTCTGATGGCCAGAATGCTTCAAAATATCTGCCATCAGCACGGGATTCCCAAAGATGTCGTTCTTCTCCCCATGCATGCCGAGTTTGCAGACAACCCTCCAAGAGAATACACAACATGCAATCAGTTCATGTGCTTAAGTGGTGTCATCCAACCTTTCAATCCTTTTCTTCTGATGGTTCTCCAAGAACTTGGACTGGCACCATCTCAAATACATCCAAATAGATACACCCTTCTGAGTTCTCTCTACATCCTCTTCATGAACCGGGTCGACCGAGCTTTTGATTTTCGTGAGTTAACTTATCTACTCCATTTTAAGAAGAGGAGAGAATCTCCATCATATACGCTAATCGAAGCTTGGTGTCGTTGCATGGTCATTGAAAAGCTTCACAACAAATGCTTGTACTTCAAAAATGAGTATTTTTACGTACGATGTCTGTATGGGTTTAACAGACGTTGGCTTTCTGAAAGTAGATTTCCTTTCCTCTGTCCCTTCTATACTTGGACTAATTTCTTTAACTCGAGTTATTAACTTAATGCTTATCTATTTATAGACATTTCGGCTTAAGATAACCACGAGGAGCACGAGACTACGCTCGAGGGCCTTCGAGAAGTTAGATTCCAACAACGCACTATCCCATTCCTTCCGACAAATGAAAAATTACGATGGTGCAGTTTGCTGAGACCTAGTAAATTTTCCATTTTTGACTCACTTGCTCCTAGCAGTTCCAAAGCTAGTACACGCTCTTCCATCCTCACTCGCAGCTCCAACAAGATGCTTCCTGGGAATATCATTGGTCAATCCAACATGGTGCACTTAGATGAGCCCGTTAAAGGAGGGTTCGAAGAGCACGTTGGTGGTGATATCCCGAGCAATAGGGATAAAGATGTTAGGATGTCACCACTTCCGAAGAAGACGAGGGATTCAGAAGGAAGGAAGAAAAAGAGCAGATGGTTAAGGATGTTGGAGAGGGAACAGGCGATAGTGACTATCATGCTAGTGAAGGGAAAGGCGAATCATTCTAAGAGATGCCCTATACGAGCTCTGCTCTCTCCATCTCGCCCCATCTGAAGCACATTGTTGTGGGAATAACTAAAGCAGCTGGAGGTCAAGTTGCATTGTCTGCTAGAGAGAATACACCTCAAGCCCATTCTTTCGACAACGTCTTCGTCGGTCTGAGCGATATCGACGAGATCGACTTTTTTATTTGTGACATTCTAGATGAGACGGGCTCCGGCTCGCTTTTCTCTTAGAATAAGTATAAATTAAGGTAGAGAAACTTCATCTTTACCCCCATGTGAACACGGTCCGTAGAGCACTTAGGGGGTCATCAGCGTCATTTACTAGGATCAAGAACATGCATCCTGATACACTCATGCTTCCTGAAATCACGATTCTGACACTATCTTTTACTTTTTTAAGGTTCCTTGGGTCATGTCTATTACGAGAAGCTCTCCCACATTGCCAGTGCATATAGAGGCTAGAATCTTGATCCCAACCTACCTCGTCACTACAAAACTGAAGAGGAGAGGCGAAGAAGGAAGGATCGCGAAGCTGATAAAGCTTGTCAAAGCGGACAGAGAAAAGGACAGGGAGAGAGAGAAAGAGAGAAAAAAGAGAGAGACTGAGCCATGTCATGATGCTACTAAATGCCCAAGGAATCCTCCGAGTGTCCTGAGCCTTCTTTGACTGCAGTTTCATTGCACACACAAGCTCAAGTTTCTTTACTGCAACAGTTTCCATCCTCCCAGTCCCGTATTGTTGCTGTTCCCCCTCGCTCTAAGTGAATTTCCGCTACCCAGTTTACTCTTTCGGCTGGTCCCCACGCCTACAAGCTGCATTTCCTTACCTCTTCTTACACATCGTCAAGTTTAATCAGGACATCTCAAATACCCTGACATAGGTGGTGGAACGAGAATTACAGATTGTCCAGAAGCACGTCGACGAGGGGTTGAAATGGAAGAAGCTTTGTGCCACCCTCTTTGAAGTGAATAAGATCAACTATACCAACATTTTCTCCTTCGAGTTTGAGAGGGTTGACTTTGAGCGAATGATTAAGAGTATGTAGGATGACCTATTCAAGGTTAGAAGAGAGAGAAACTCAGCTCTTGAAGCGAAAATACGCGTCGACGAATTGATTGAAGAGATGAAGCACGTCCAAACCAATGTTGAGCTCATCTTTAGAGAACAGCTAAGAGCTGCCATTGCTGAAAGCACAGAGTTTAAGAAGTGGGTTGACGAGAAGGCCTAGGCACTTGCACAAAATGATGAGATCATTCGGGCCCGGGATCAAACTATCTCAGAACAAGCTGCTGGACTTGCTAGACTCCACAAGGAGAATCAAAAACTCAGTGAAGAGAAGAAGAAACTCACTAATGAAATGGAGCAGCTGTCTTCTGCAAAATTTGCCAACAATCTTGAACTTGCAATTTACTAACAAGAGCTTCAGGAAGAGAGGTCCAGGACTAACAACGCACTTGATGCCAACATGTTTCACTTCTATGCCAGCATGGTCATGAAAAAAATTTGAGATGGTTTTGGGATGACTATCCCGAGACCCAGATCCTTGCTGGCGTTTGGGAAGAAATGTTATGTAGGGCTGCGCGGGTCGAAGACAATCAATCTAAGGAAGAGCTGATGGATGTGTACCTTGGTGCCAAGGACGTAGAATTTCTCTCTATTGGAAGGGCCCTCCAAGCTGAAGAGGCCACTTATCCTGCCGCTGCCGCTGCCAAAGCTCTTGTTGCCTCGAGCTCTTCGGGTCAACATGAAGTGTCCACTTCAGAATCTAGAGAGACCATGACAATTATTCCTACATCTAGGGGAGTTAGCCCTGCAATTTCCTATGTGTTTCCAACCTTCGCAGCAGCCGCAACTGTCAAGCCTCACATTCCCTCTTTTTGGACAAACCGAGGAGCACATAATGGAAGAAGAGGAATTTGAAGTTGATGTCCGGGAGAGAAGCCCAGTCTTAGGTATTTCTCTTGTCTCTCTAGTGTTTTAGAAGCTTCAGTTCACTCCCGGATCCTTTTCTAAACTTTACTATTCTATCTGTCAACTTGTAGGTCTACCGCATCTGCCTACTCCGCCTCCAACTACCCTGGACTCGGAAATTGCAGTTTATCTTTACTGTGTCTACACCATCTCCATGGGGCTTACCGCAACTTCTCCTACCTCCAACTCTGGCCTAGGACCCAATTCTAAGAAGAAAGCTGCCCTAGAGAAATTTAAGGATGTTTCAGTGTCCCTAGAGGAAGAGTAAAGATTTTAAATGCTTCTGACCCGACTGCGCACAAGACTTTGGCGGTGAGGCTGAGGAAGGATCTAAAAAGGATTAGAGTGAAAAAGGAGCCTAGAGTTGACTAGCCTTCTTCCACAAAACAAACAAGCACCCATCAAAAGATTCCCGCACTGAAGATTAGGCCGTCAAAGTATACTGACGACCCTGTCGGCAAATCTAGGGAGCTCGGTTCTACTGCAGGTGAAGATTCCACTCATTTTGAAGGAGAGACTCCCTCGGCAAGGTACTTAAGGATGAAAAGAAAAAGAACAAGAGTCGTTCCTTCGGTGGTAAGGCGGTAGAAAGAAAAAGAAATGAAAGGTGCTTGAGGGCAGTAGGCACGACAGTCTGTCTTTTGTATTGGTAATGCCTAATTCTGTATTTTTTCCTTTTGTTTTGAACAGGCCGAGCTTATGCGGGTATGACCCTCGTTATTTGATTATACATAAAATCTATTAGCAATGAAAGATTTACTTTGTTCTATAATCTATCTTCAGTTTACTTGTCTTCATTTTACGTACTGTCCCTGTTTGTGTACAATTGCCTGTGTGTATAATATAACTGCCTGCTCTGCAGTTTTCCTTGTATTATATACTCTATGTTTCTATGCAATATGCTTATTTACCGCAACTTTGTGCATGTAAATAATATTTCATTTATTGCTTCTGTTATATCCTGGCACTTAGCCCTGTTTATAACTGCCAAAATACTCTGTTTGACAAAACAGAACTGTTGTTTAGCCGACTCTGCGGCTAGTCCTGTTTGGGCCCCGTCGAGTTCTTTTCGACCAAGTATTTGTGTGTATGACCTTGCTCACATGACCGATTATTCTAAGTGCCAGTGTTCGAGCACTTATAAGGGATTAAACATCATGGGCAATCTGTCCGCTTGCCCCTAGTCCAGTTCCCAATCCTACTCTAGGATTAGGTAAGTTCGATAATTCCGGCAATTGATTTTCTATGACTACCATTGCATATCTTTACCTGAGCCTATCATACTCGGTCCCTAGCGTTGTCATAGAGATCTTGTTTGCATGATAGTTCCTACCTCCAAGAACTAGTGTCTTCGCCGCTCGATTCTAAGCGTTATGTCCTCGATGCGGCCAATTTCCGAGCTGCAACTGAATTCTTCTGAGTTGACTATGTCATTCTAGATGTATGTATCAGAAATATGCATTGTCGTCATCTTTCATCATAACAAATTCTTTCCAGTTCTTCGTTGAGAACCCTATTGTGCCTTAGCTTCCTTCATCCGAAGCTAACATTCCGACGATTATATTCTAAGGATTTCTCATTGACGTTGCCTATCTCCAGGCAACGTTCGGCATTTGTAGACTAGGGTCGAGCTGCTTAGTCAACCCAAAAACAATATCATTTTTTTGTCCTTGCATGTCCTCAGGCAATGACATGTTCTTGACGATTGAAGAGTCTAACTGAGTGCCAGTGTCTATCTCCGGAAGTTGGCGATCGATGATTTATATCAGAAGACTCTTTCCCAACAGTGCCTATCTTTGAGCGTTGGTTCATTTTCATATATTGAGATTGAATTATTGGATCAATCCCTAAATGAATTATCGAACCTTCTCATCATTGCCTATCTTCGGACTACATCGAATATCGGTAGATTAGTTCATTTCACTTCGACTTGGCAATCTGGACCATCCTGGCATTGCCTATCTTTAGGCAATGTTTATTCTCAGAAGGTTAGGGTCAATTTTCACCGTCGACCCAACGGTTTAGACCTTCATGGCGTTGCCTATTTCTGGGGAACATCGATTCTTAAATGGTTAAGGTCGATGCTCACCGTCAAACTGACGGTTTAAACCTTCCAAGCGTTGCCGATCTCCGAGCAATGCCAGTTCTCAAAAGGTTAAGGTCGATGCTCACTATCGACCCAGTGTTTAAACCTTCCCAGCATTGCTTATCTTTGAGCAACGTCGGTTTGCAAAAAGTTAGGGTCGATGCTCACCGTCAACCTAGCGGTTTAAATCTTTCTAGCATTGCATATCTCCGGGCAACGCTCATTCTCAAAAGGTTAGGTTCAATGCTCATAATTGACCAGATGATTTAAACCTACTTGCCATTGCCTATCTCTAGGAAATGCCAGTTCTCAGAAGGTTGGGGTCGATTTTCACCATTGACTCGGCAGTTTTAACCTTCCCGGCATTGCCAACCTCCATGGCAACATCGGTTCCTAGAAGGTTAGGGTGCTAAACATGCAGCATAAGAGTTTTGCTTACAAAAACACGGTTCCATTGGTTCAAGAAGCTAACTTTATTTGTGAATGGAAAGAGTGGAAATTCTTGCCTATATACAGTGCCCTCTGCATCCTTGGGTGGCTCATTTGTGAAAACAAATATAGGAAAACTAAATGTAATAGTGCCGGAGCATATCCTTGTTCCATGCACGTGGATAGGGATTCCATTGACAGTTTTTGGTTTGAATATTCTATCTTTAAGCTTTTGATCGATCGCGTAGGGTCCTTCCTAATTTGGGCCAAGCACTCCCATATTTGGGAGAACTCATTTCAAAACGAGATCCCCTGCTTCAAAAGTACGGCTGCAAATCTTGGCATTGAAGTGTTGTGCTACTCTTTTTAGGTGAGTAGCAACCCTTAATTCAGCTTCTTCTTGCTTCTCATCAATGAGGTCGAAGGAATCGAGTAGTAGTTCCTCATTTTCTCTCTAGTTAAAGTGTCTCCTACGATGAGATGGGACTTCCAATTCCACTGGATCATAGCTTTTGAATCGTAAGCCAAGGCGAACGGCTAGTGTACAGTCATCGGTTTATGTGTTGTCCTGTAAGCCCATAATGCTAGTGGAAGCTCATCAACCCAATTTCCTTTAGCTTAAGTCAGCCACTTTTTCAGTGTGGATTTGATGATTCTGTTCACTACTTCCACTTTCCTATTTTCCTGTGGGTGTGCCACTAAGGAGAAGCTTTTCTCAAATTTGTAGCATTTGTAGAAGTCCTCGAACTCGGCACTCTCGAACCGAGTCCCATTATCCATGATGATCCTCTTAGGTACTCCAAACTTGCAAATAATATTCTTTATTACAAAGTTGATTACCTTTTTCGTTGTAATCATGGCAAGAGGTTCCGCTTCAGCCCATTTCATGAAGTAATCCACTACAACGATAGCATATTTAGCTCCTCCCTCTACTATCGGTAGCACTCTGATGATGTCAATTCCCATATCACAAACGGCCATGGATTGACCATTTGTGTAAGTTCCGTTGATGGGGCTCTTAGAATCTTCACGAATCTCTAACATCGGTCACATCGTTTGGAGTAGTCAGCAGCATCCTAGTTTATTATCGGCCAAAAGTATCCGTACCGAAGTATCTTTTTCGCTAGGGTTTGCTCCCAGTGTGGTCGCCACAGCCGCACTCATAAATCTTCATGGATCTTTCTAGCTTCATCCTTGGGTACACACCGAAGTAGAGGAGTTTAAAATCCTTTTCTATATAGCACTTTGTCTTGCATCATAGACCATAGCGCTTTTCGAAGAAGTTTCTAGCATTCATTCCTGTCTCTTGGGAGAGTTCCATTAATCTGGCAGCCTTTGATTGGAGTCATCCATGACTCCTCCTCTGTAGTCTCCAAAATCTAGTCAACATCCATCGCTCTCCTTGGATGGTACGTGATAACGTATTGACTTAGCTCGATATTCCATTTTAGCAACCTCCTCGAGGTCTCGGGTCGGTATAATACCTATTTCAAAGGTTGATTTGTCAACACTTTAATCGGATGAGCCTGAAAATACAGTTGTAACTTCCTTGATGCAATCAGCAAGCAGTATGCGAGTTTCTCCAGCTATAAGTAGTTTTTTCTTTCTCTAGTGAACCGCTTGCTGATGTTGTACACCGGGCTCTGAATCTTTTCCTCCTCGTGCACTAATGTTGTAGTGCTTGAGCAGACACTGCTAGATAGACGAATAAATCCTTCCCATCCAGTGGTTTGGATAAGACCGATGGCGTTTTTATATGCCTTAGTAACTCCTCGAAGGCATTCTAACAATCTTAATTCTAATCAAAGTTCTTCTTACCTTTCTTGAGGGCATCAAAGAAAGGTATGCACTTATCCATTGCCCTTAAGATGAACGAACTCAAAGCAGCGATCTTTCCATTCAAGCTCTGAAGTTGTTTCTTCGTAGTCAAGACAGTTACATTCCTTAAGGAATTTATCTACTCCATATTTGACTCGGTGCCCCGTGCATTAACAATGAATCCCAATAACTTTCCTGATGCTACTCCAAACGAGCATTTTAATGGATTTAACTTTATCCATATTTTCATAGAACTTTAAACATCTCTAAAAGGTCATCCAGATGATTTCATGACACTTGTGATTTCACGAGTATGTCGTCTACGTATACTTCCATTATCCATCTGATTCGATTCTTGAACATAGAATTCATTAGTCTGTAGTATGTGGCTCCAGCATTCTTCAAACCTAACGGCATCACTTGATTGCGGTATGACCCTAAGTCCGTTATAAAGCTAGTATTCTCCTGATCTGGTATATGCATTAAAATCTGGTTATAACCCGAATAACCATCCATAAACGATAGTAATTCATGTCTTGTAGTTCCATCCACCAGTTAGTCATTATAGGTAAAGGAAAGTTGTCCTTCGGGCATTCCTTATTTAGGTCCGAATAGTCGACGCACGTGCGCTATTTTCCGTTCGACTTCTTGACCAACATAGGGTTAGATACCCAACCTGGGTACAAAGCATCATGGATGAAGCCATTGGCAAACAGCTTATCCACTTCTTCCTTCAGCATAGTGGATCGCTCCAGACTGTGCCTTTTATGCTTTACTGGTTTGAACTTTGGGTCAACATTTAGTGCATGACAAGCTATCTCCAATGATATCCTACATATATCTGAATGTGTCCAGGCGAACACATCCATGTTTCCTCAGAGGAAATTCACCAATTCCTTTCTCAAGTGAGAATTAGGCTGAGATCCAATGTTCAGGACCCGAGAAGGATCATCCATGTCGATTGGAATATTCACCGTCAGCTCAGCGGTGCTGGTCCCCTTCCCCTAACTGCTTCCTAGGATCCATAGCCTTATTGAATCGGCTATGGTTCCCAAGCTATGGTCCAGGCTCTAGTTGCTATGCTTGCAAGTCTTGAATGTGGAGTCTTCCCCACATTCTCTCCTTTCTCCCGACCCTTTCCTTCCTGTAGTTCTGCAACATAGCATTCCCTTACCGCGATTTAGTCTCCTCATATTACTCCTATCACATTCTCTATAGGGAAATTAATTGTCAAACACCATGGAGCCAAAGAGATCCTAAAATCGGCTAGGGCCAGTCGGCCCATGAAAGCGTTGTATGCGGGGTACTCATCAATAATAACAAATGTTTGATGCGAACGACCCTACATTCTCCTTCACCAAGCTCAACGAATAAGTCGATCGTCCCAATTGGCTATTTAGCTTTACCTGTAAACCCTTGAATCTTCATCTTGTAGGTAGTTACATACTTCATGCTGATTTTTATCTGGTCGAAAGTCTTCCTAAATAGAATGTTAACTAAGCTTTCGTTATCCACCAAAACTTGACGCATGGCTGCTGGTCCAATCTTTACTGTTATCACTATAGGACCGAGGGTTGGTGCCTCAACTTTGTCATAGTCTCGATTTTTGAACACAATATCATCTGTCGTCATCTTTTATTGCTTAGCTGGAGCTCTTTCTTCGATGGCTTAGCAAATTTCCTGTCTTGCACGCCATGGTGAACTCGCATGCCTCTCCATATCACCCCAGCTTTTCTCTATTGGGTGAGGTCCTCCGGTTATGGTATTAATTAGCAATCTTCTGTCAGTACGTATAGGCCCTTGATAACTGGGTCAAGGGGGTTTTCCTTAAGATGGGAGTTTCTGGAGACCCACGGCTTGATCAAAGTTCAATTGTTACTTAACATTCTGCTGGAGTACGTTTTTCTGTATTAGCTCCTCAATCACCTTCAAATGATGGCATTCTTTGCATTTTGTCCATGGGTTTTATGGAAGCGACAGAACTCTCCAGAACATTTCTCTTTCTCTATCGCCTCACTCCTGGGCGGTTACTTGTATTCCTCGGTTCCTTGAGCAGCAAGATAGATATTTTACAGAGTGTCATTCAAAGGCATATAATCTTCTGGTTGCATATTCCTGGGGTGCTTTATGTTCTCATTACGCCATCTATAAGAGTTTGGTTCCTTATTTTTCGATTCCCAGAATTTCCAACATTTCCTGCAACTCCACTAGAGTTTTCTCCATCCTTTTTAACTGCCACATTGCTTTGAATTTTCTCCTTTGACTATCCATCGCTAACCTTTCCTTCAACCAGACTTGCTTCTTCTAACCACAGACACTGGTTCGCCTTTCGATGGAATTCTTTATTAGTAGTTGGTTGTTTTATCTTCAGCCATCTACCAAAATCTACGTTTGGGTAAATGCCATGGACCAAAGCCGTGAATAGAAGATCTTCCTTCAAATTGCTAACCTCCATAATAGTGATGTTGAATCGACTCAAGAAAGCTTTTATTGACTCCTTGGGTCCTTATGACAAGCCAGATAGGGACATCATGTCCTTTGGTTGGGCATCATGGAGACTAAACTGCTTCAGAAACTACTTAGCTAATTCATCAAAAGTAGATATAGACTTCAGCGTGAGCTTAGTGAACCAAATAGAAACGACTCCTTCCAAGAAGATAGGAAAACACCTACAATGAATAGCATCCATAGCTCAAGCTCCATCCATATGTCATTCGTATTTGAGTAAGTGTTGTCTGGGATCGGTAGTTCTGTTATATGATGACATCGTTGGCATATCAAACTTTCTGGAGTACTCTTCTCTCAAGATATTTTTAGTGAATGGAGTTCGGATTAGTGCAGAACCCCAATCCTCATTCTTCCTACCGCTACTTTCCTCCACCAATCGTTTGACCATACCAGTGATGCATTCCTTGCTGGCATGATAACTCGAAGGTCGACTATCAAGAGCTGCTGAGTGTTTGACTCCGCAAACAGCCTTGGTTTGCCGGCTGACCTCTAGGTCCTCCTATCTTTGGGAGAAACACTCCTTTGGTATTTAGTGGATGTGTGGCTGGTTGAGCTACGATTTTCTGAACTCCACCTTCATCGATATCAATATCCAACTCCAATTCATCACCATGAAGCTGCACATCCACTTCCTTATCAGAGACAACCACTGCATCATCATCCTGAGCACCATCCACTTATAAATTCCTATCGGTACCGAGAGAAACTCTCTCGGTACCGGTTGGTTTTCTTATAGGGGTAGACTTCTACTTCCTCCTACAAGTCCTTCAACTGCTCCAAAATTTCCTATCTTCTATTTTTGCTTCCCATCCCTCATGTTTGGCTAGAAATAGAGGAATTCTCTTATTCTATAGCAAGTGAAGTTTCCCCTCTAACTCTCTTGGTTCTTGATGGTTGTAAGGTTACCAAAGCGTCCATCTTATCCATCAGAGCATTTCGGCTATCCACACCATCATCTGGTTAAGCTCTTGTATCATTTTATCAAGCTCTCCTCTAGTAACCACTTCCTATTGAGCAGAGGATCCTGGAATTATTTGATGGTTTCCTACTTCAGGTTGGTAGGCATTCTCTTTATCTTAATCAACCACCATTCCAGATGATCTTCCTTTCTAGGAGCCATGAATTTCTATTAACAATCCTTTAATTTTTTTCAAGCAAGTTTTCTGGATCTAACTTCTGGATCCATCCAACCCAAAATAGAGAGCTAGATCTAAGCCTGGATTCAGTTTTCTCGATGAAAGCACCAAATGTTGATGCCAAAAATGAATCAACACCTAAAGATAGGTTGCAGGAAACTTGTGAGACTTAAATCTAGCAGGTAATATCAGGATAATAGAAAAGGAATAATAAGACGTAAGAATTTTTACAGTGGTTTGGCAATCTCTGGCTTACGTCCACTTTGTAGTTTTATTGATCATTCTTTACAGAGAATTAGAATCACTAGTATAAGGGATTGATAGGTTCTTAAGCTTAGAACTACCAATAGTATCCACCTAGGTGGTTATTGCGAGGGAGAGAAAGGAGATAAAGAAGGAGCGGAGTCCAAGATCCTTCTTTAGTTGCAGTAGGGTTGATATTTATAGAGAAACAGGTGCATAGGTGTAGGAGCCGCTTGCATTGAAGTCCAGAGGAAATCCCAATGTCGTACAAGTGATCACATGGGACCTAGAAGCAATGAAAACCTCTCAGTACCAAGAGAAACCTCTAGGTATTGATAGCTTTTGACTTATGCAAAGAGAATTCTTTCACTTTCCTCATTCTTTTATCTCCTATTTGATGTGTTACAAGCTTTATTCCATAGATTTTGAGTCGATTCTCATGATTCTCTTGATAATACTTGAACTATCCTACTTTCTTTACTTTCTTCTTGTCAATCCATAAAATTGCTTATCTATTCTCTGAGAAAAGCATTTGACCACGAGTGGCTGGGGTAGAATATGGAGTGTTTGAAAACTAGTGGAACTTCTTATGTTCCATTCTTTTGTCTTTCTGGTCATGTTTCCAAGTTCTCGAGTCATTTCGTCTTCATCTTGGCCTTGTATTTCTTATTGAATTCTGCTTGGTTAAAAACTGGGTTAACAATTAAAAACTGATTTTTTTTTATATACACCTGATTAGGATGTAGTTGTTAGTACCTTAGGTATTGGTTTTGATGACAACCATATGAGATCATATAAATATAGATACTAATTTTTTACCAATATACAGTATATAGTGTAGGATATTAGACAGATGTTGATTAAGAATGATGTACAGTATTAAGAGCAGACTCAAGTGGTTGATAAAGAGGCTGATATAGAAATTCAAGAGTTAGAGATTGAAGACACATGAGCTTGAAGATTTAAGATATCAAGATAAGTTATAGAGTCTTAGACTATTTTATTAAAGCCCCAATAGCACTTCTTTGATCTCTATTCATTTCTTCAAAAAATCTTTAAAAATCTATTCTCTAATTTTAATGATTTTTAAGAATCCCTGTTTTCAAAATTATTTTTCAAACATCTTTTCTAAATAACTTTCAAATGATTCCTAACCTTTTAATTATTTACAAAATTATTATATTAAGTTTCTAAGTATTTTATATTTAATATATACTTTTAATTTATTAAGATATAGATTTTGGTTTTTGTTGTTCTAAATGTTTATGGTATTTAAAAGTATATTTTTGTAAAATCTCATAATTTGGCGTTAATTATTTAGTTAGTTAGTTAATTAATTAGGCTCTAAAAAGGGAATTTGTTCAAACGATGGAGTTTAACCATGAAATTTGCACAGTTACATTCGTGGCGAATTTTTGAGCAACTTTTATATTTGGAATTTTGTGATCGGAGCCCAAACGATGAAGTTTCGGACGAAAAACGAATTTGGAACGAAAATAATTCAAATAAGAAAATTAACGTTTATATATTAATTATCTGGGGCCCATAGGTCGACCCGCATATTGGAGCGGTCGACCAGGGATGGTCGACCCCTAGGAAGGGAGCGGTCGACCGCTTCGTGTGTGACGGCTAGAGTTAACCTAGGCCTAACAGCCCGGATTTAATATATTTCAATCCAACGGTTGAGGTTATTCTTACGCCTATAAATTTAGACCTAACCCTCCATTCTCTTCTCATATTTTTCTGAAGGTAGTAGCGAAGCTCTACCATTTCTTATTCTCCACTTCTTTCTAAATTTTAAAAACAAGATATTTATGTCTATATTCATACAAATTGGAGAAGAATAGAAATCTAATACAAAGGAGAAGAGAATCAACTATACGCGTATTTGAGGTCATTTATATATATTTATATATTTGTAACTATTTTCTCTTCCAATCCCAAATCTCTTCACAGATCTGTAATTTTAATGTATGTATATACCCTTTTTATACATATTTCTCAAATTAAAAAGGATTTGGAGAAGAATTTAAAGTTTCACATAACTATTGCCTATATATTCTTATTTTAGATCTAATTTGAAATATGTTTACACCTAGATCTAGAAATCAGTCTCATAGATTTTAGAATTTGAATGTTGTACATTTTTATTCCAGATCTGTACTTGGGTGTAAAATAAAGGTTTTGTATTATTGCCCAAATTTGAACTAAGCTGTAGATTTTCCATGGTTTAATTTGTGAGAAGAACATTCATTTGATTGTTTATAAATTTGTTTACCTTTTCCACTTTTGATTCAAAAGAGGCGACGTTTGATTTAACAAGGAATACCCACAAATAAAAAGGGAAGATATATGTAAAGTACAGATTTATGCTCCATAGTTTACACTGTTTATTCCAAATAAAAAGAAATTATCCATTCCTTGTAATTTCAAACGTAGTAAATCTTTCCTTTTTGTGTTAAACTAATTTATGGAAATCATAGCGGAAAATATTCCTAAGAAATTTAATTCCAACAAATTAAATATGGAAAGTATATTCTAGTTACATACTTATGACTAGAATATATTTGGTTATGAATATGTAGTTTTATTAGGTAATTTATACGTATTTATTGCATTAATAAAGAAGAAAAGCGTTTATTCGTTCGTTATTTATGCGTAACGTTCATTGGTTATTGCTATATTAAGAGAAGCTAATAGGTAGAATTAGAAAATGTTATAACTCCTATTTATGAGCAATAAATTAGTAACTGCCAATAATTAATAGGAAATAAAAGATTGTAACCCAGTTAATGGGCAATTAATGAGAAATGATAGATTGGATTAGATTAGGGGTTACACTTGGTTTGTATGGAAATTAAAGACCATAACTCTAATTAATGGAAATGAATCCGGTAGTTACAATTAATAAGGACAAGTTGATAAAAATGGACTGATAAAAATGGAATAGATATAAAAAGGTTACTAATTTGAAATAGTAATCATATATAAATATCTAAGAAAATGTCTGTTAGGATTTTATGGACAAATTGACATTTTTGAGCATTAAAAGAGGATTTATGGGTAGATAAGTATTTAAGGTAAATCTTATTGCCTTAAATAAAAAGGAGTTGGTAAGCTAAGTCCAATGTCAACCTAAGATAATATAAGTAAAGACTTAGGATAGTTAATTGGACTTAGTAGGTTAGTGATGCGAGGTCGGTAGAGTCGACAGAAGACTGCCCTTCACTTTAAGACTACCAGCAATCGGGTGCACTTACGATTGACGTAAGATTTCACTAATCCTAGTATCCGTGACTTTGTGAGAGATAGGACCTGCTTTAGGGTCAGAGGTATTAAGTGGTTGTTTTAGGGCCCGCATCTTTCTCAATAAAAAAGTATTAAATGGTCCAAATTTGGATTAGGAGCGACGATGGATATCTCCATAGGGCTTCGCTTCTGGTTTGAGATATTAAGTGGCTATAAGGTCCCCCACTCTCTTAAAAGGAAGTATTAAGTAACCTAGTGAAATTCCAAATAAATATGGATGTCTCTAAAAGGGTTTACTTCAGTATTGAGGTACTAAGTGGCTATTTTAGGTCCGCCTTCCTACCAAAACAAGTAACCTAGTGAGGTTCCAAATTAATAATTAAGAGTGGTAGTGGATATCTCGAGAAGGGTTCGCTTTGGGTTTGAGGTATTAAGTGACTGATCTAGGGTTCACCTCCCTCGTAAAAAGAAGTATTAAGTAACCTAGTGAGATTCTAAGCGATGTCAGCTAGATAGTACCAGTGAGGAGTCCGCCTTGGGGTTAGGTATTAAATGACAAAGGCCTACCTATAAATAAGTTTTAAATGGTCAAGGGTCTGCCCAGTCCTTATTAATGAGGTATTAAGTGGCTTGGGTATAGTCTCTCACATTGCTAAAGCCATAATAACTATAGTACTAGTGAGAAGTATGCTTGGGAATAGGTATTAAGTGATATAGGACCGACCTAAAATATAGGTATTAAATGGTTAGAAGTCTATCTAGTCCTTTTAAAGGTATTTAGTGGCTTAGGTACTGTCTCTTACATGGCTACGATTTTATTGGCGATAAATGCAGTAATAGTTGGATATTAAATGTTGGAAGCATTAAATAGTGGTTATAGGTCTTTATAGCTAGGACCCACCGACCATTGACAGCATTATTAGGAAACCACCTTGGGAATAGATCTTAAATGAAGGGGTCTACCTTGATTGCGGTCTTAAATGGTAGATTCTACCTATTTCTCTTTTAAATGTATTATATGGTGATTATAGAAGCCCGCTTCATATTTAGATGATGGGTTTGGAAGTATTGGGTGGTTGATAAGGCTTCGCCAGTATTTGTACCTTAGGAAGGGGTAGGTAAGTAATCGTGTGTGCAATGCAAGGTTAGATTAGAATTGCTAACCTTAATAGACATAACAATTAAATGGAAACCAACAGGTATAAATTTATGTTATGGATAGTTTATAGATTTTCCAATCACTAGAACGTTGTTCTAACCCCCTCCTCATTACAACCCACTAGATAGATTTAGAGGAATATGTCATTGGAGCTGGATGTGTTTAGTTGTTGGAGAAGTCTTCTTTTCTCTCATGCTCGATGCCGATGTGACAACTTATCATCCAAGGAATACCACTAATTCTAAGGTAGTAGTCATAATCGGTATTTTTATCCTATTATTGTTTCCGCTGTGAGTCTAGATTTCTATCAATCTCCGATAATGCTCATGCTTATTTGTAGGTACCAAATCCAACGATCTGTGCTTTGATGGACTTAGGTTTCGAATTTTGTCGAAATTTTGGCACATTAAGGTATGGGTTGTTACATTTGGTATTGGAGCTTAGGTTAGTAGATCAGAGAATTAGAATAAATTAAGAGAACATATTCATACTTTCCTATCTAGTAATATCATATTTTTATGCTAGATTCTAAGGGTTCCAACTATAGAAGTGGTTTTAGTTCCACCCCGAGTGAATGGGCAAAGCAACTATGGGTTGGAAATATCTCAGGGTTAAGATTTTTACGTCAGTTCCGAAGTACCCCATGGAGTGCTACCAATGCTTAAGGTGTTGTAAATAAGGAGCATGAGTGCGACATACGGCAGCATCCCGGAGATTGGAGGTGTTCGACTTGAAGGTTGAGATTCTAGCTACCATGTTATTTTGGATTTTAACGATGAGTTTCAGTAGGAGACACATTTATTCCAGATGGATGGGAAATTAGAGTTTGTACGATGCAATTGTCTGGAAGCAAGTTTTTACTAGGGTGCATTCATCGATCACCTCTTTGATGGCAAACCGGATTTTTGTCTAGATAATTAATTTCAATTCCTTAATCCAAAAACTATGAATTTTTTTTATAAAGTATATTTTGGAAATGCCTTAGATTTTGGAAAAAGAAGTTTTTGGAAACCTTGAAATATATATAAGTTTGGTTTTTAAAGGGAAGTTTTGGTATGAAATAGTTTCTATTATTCAGAAATAAGTATAAAGGAGCATATATTTAGCTCAGTGATTTTTTGGGTTTATAAAATTGAGGTTTTTACAATCTTCTCTCTTTAAGGTACAAAAAAAATAGGAATGACGTTCAATTTTATTGGGGTATGTAGTTTGAAGTGGTTTTGTACCACCAGCTGTTGGAAGATATATTTCCCTGCAAAGTAGGCAGGAAATAAAATCTGGAGTATTTTCTGGTTTTTGGAATTGTTGTTGGATGCAGCAGTTTTGTTGGGACTACTGTGAATTTCTGGTGCATGGTTTGGGATAAGGCGGTAGGCTTTGACACTACTGTGATGAGGATATGAATTTTTCGGATCATGTCAAATCGAAGGAGACGGCGCAAAACGATTATTATTATTTAATCCGACCCTAATTATGTCTAGGTTCAATTAACCCCCAAAGCCCATCTAGCGATTGACCACTTAGCGGTAAACCTAGAGTGGTTTGCCAGTTAACGAGTTTTGACACAACTTGAACCTGGAACGAGACTAAGTCACGTCTGAATTTCCCCAGTTGCATTCTTTCGTTCCTCCTTCCTTAACAAGTCGAACCCAATCTCCATCCTTCTCCTCCTCCTCCAAGTAGAAGCCTTTCTCTTCCGTTCCTCCACTAGACAACGCCATTTTTCCCTTGGAGCAGCAACCACGCCTCCCCTTCATGCTGGTTTTGCATGTTAGATCTCGCCCCACCACCACTCCAGATCTAAACCCTATTCCCTCCCTCCGACCACTTCTTAACCCAAGATACCTTTCCACACTACCAGTTTTTCCTCACACCATTATGGTCTCAACCCTCAAAAGGCCACTTGGCTGGACCGGAATGAGCATAAGGTTTCCCTGCTTATGGGCTGGAAGAGTTATTCAACGCGGTAGGATCTGCACCGATCCTCTGCTTCGAGACCTTTGAGCGGGAATGTTACCCATGCTGCATCTGCCTTTTCGATGTTTTGTTGGCGTAGAATTTCGATAGAGGCAATAGTTTGATTCGTTCGGAGGTGAAGGGTGTCTTGATTGAGCAGACTAATGATGATCTCGCTGAGATTTTGGAGGCCTCCGCGAAGGACACATACTTGGATGATTTTAAAGTGACTGACTTAAAGATTTTGCAGTAGAACTTTTCTTAGGATATCGGTGATTGGAAGATGGATAATCTACGTCCGACTACCCGTCTGATTATGTGCATCATTCGGCACAACGTCATCCCTAAGACGGCAAGTTACGGCTGGATTTATCTCATGATGCGGAAGACCACCTATGCTAGTAATAGCGGCATCGCCATCAATTGTACGCACACCATTTTGATTCAATTTGTTGATCAAGGATTAGCACTCCACAGAGTCACTTTCCATATTTTCATCTATCCACTCTCGTCTTTGGGTAATACGGGTGAACCTCCGTAGAGAGGCAGTTTAGTATAAAGTTCCTTTTGTCATCGTTAGATCATTTCTTAAGAAGATGGCAAATCTGAAGCTGTCAGCAACACCAGCAGCGCCGGCAGCACGAGATTAGGTGTGTAGCCGCCATGCTACGGCCATTAAAGGGTCGCAGCAATGGATCGAGCTTAAGCCATAGAGCAAAGCATCTCGTAGTCTGTAGGCCTTATTTTAGGTATGGTATTGTTGTCTTTACCCTTCCAGCATTTGTCTTTTCTTTTATGTTGTTTGGGTTATAAATGTTAGTTGTCTCTTGAAAAAGGCACGCACGATATTATGAGTTTCTATTATTTACCATGTTATTATTTTTGGACATGCGAACTACTCCTAAACATGCATAGTAAAGAAGCAGTATAAATATGGCAATCTCATAAAGACACCTGACTAATGGTAAATGCAATATAAGACTGCTAGTTTAGAATAGTTGGAAAATTTTAGCGAAGGCAGGATAAAGTTGTTTTGGTATCACAGGTCAATGCTCATGTTCCTTAAAAGCAAATTTTTTTGAATAATAGATGTAATAACATTTTAAAAAAAATGGTAAAGTTTTATGGGTAAAGGTTAGTTGTAGAATTTAGAATTTGGTTTATAAGTTTAGCGCAAAACCGACTTCCGGTTATGTTGAAAATTCTACCTTGGTTTATCAAAATTTTTTAGAAGGAAAATATTTCGAAAAGTTTCCCCTTTATTTGAAAAGTTTCTCTTTAGGAAAAAAAGGTTTTGAGTTTTAGTTATTTTTACTCTTAAATTATTTTTAGAGTTTTTTTCCAAAAATTTGATTTCAAGGGAAAATGTGCATCTAAATATTTTGAGATCTTATTTTGACGTATGAATTTGAAAAGTGAGAAAGATTTTTGTGAAATATTTGATTTTGAAGGTCACATGTTAGGCGTAAGGAAGGAAAATGGAGTTGGAATTTGCGGATTTAGCGGTGCATTAGGATCGACGATGCGATAAACGCAAGCGGTAACAAGGGAAAAATTGTTTTAGCCTTGGAATTTCTATTTTCATATATCTTGTCGACGACGCGCGTGAGTCTATTTTTAGACCTAACTCTGTTCTAGAGCTTGAAAATAAGCCTCCTTATGCGTTTTGTACGTGGAAAATTTCCACTGTACTACGGGAATAGAAAGATTATAAAGTGATAAGAATGTTAAATTCTCCACCTAAATTCCTTTTTTCGGCTTAGCAGTGCAATTTAGGAAGCAATTATTCGATGTCTTAAATTAGTGGATGGTAGGAAGTGGATGCAAAATTGGTTGCTTCATACTTCAACTCGTAGGAGTATGGGGGTTTTGGTTGGAAAGATTTTTCCAAAAGCTGCATGCATATAGAACTGGCAGCATATATATAGGTTGTTTGCGTCATATTTTTCAAAAATGTTTTCAAAGAAATGCATTCATATAGGAGGATCCAATTTAGAATCATTTTGCATACATATTTTTTGTATGGTGATATAGTAATACGCTATGCACTTGTGCACATTTGGTTGCAAAATTGGTTGTGCACTCATTGGTTTGCGGAATAAGATCTTAAGGCTAATTTAACACCAGAGGGGGGTGAATGGTGTTTACTAACTTTTATGAATCTTTTTGAATTCTTTTAAGATTATAGTTTAAACAATGCAAATTGATAATCACAGATGCAAACACAGATAGATATGAATGTAGTAAAAGTAAAAAGTAAAGAGTTGAAGAGACCCATACAGTCCCATACAATTTCTTGTGCAGATTTCTTTTCACATAGCAAAGTTTATACAATCTCGATTTCAATGCTATGAGACACACCCTCCAGATTTTCCAAGCTCTGGGTACACTCACTGGATTCGGACGGGACACCGGCACAACCACTTGGATTCAAACAGGACACCAAGAACACCCACTTGATTTAGATGGTACACAAACATGCCCACTTGGATTTCAGGAACACCAAGCACACCCAAGAATATAAGAGTATGATTTGATAAAGTTTACCAAATCAGTTTCTTGATCTTGAGTACAAATGATCCTATAACCTCTTGAATAGCACTTTGGTCTTGATTTGAGTGAGAGAGATCAGAGAGAAAGAAGAGATAATCAAATCAATAGAGTTTGAATTTGTGACTAGTTGAATTTGAGAAGATTATGAGTAGAATTTCTTTTAGAAATCAAGAGAGTGAAAGAGAAGAGAAAATATGAGAAAGTTGGTAACCAAAATTAGTTGAGAGAACCCCTGTTTATAAAGAAACAACAGTCATGTCCATTCGCGAAGAGATATGATGAAAAAACATTTCCATTTAAAATTTTCAAAATATCAGACTATGTGTCGATATATAGGTACTGTATATGTCGACATATCCTTTGTAATTTCGAAAACATTTAATAAAAGTTGTTTTGAAAATATCAAGTTTTGTAAAATATTTTGATACTTCATAAAAACCATTTAAGCATAGTTTATACACATTTAAACCATAATAAAACTTAAGATAACTTTAAAAAATAATTTTAAAACATTTTATTATATAAAGGATTTAAATATAAATAATATATAAAAATAATATATATAAAGTATAAGCGAATATATATTAAAATCGAAGTATTAATGAATGTCAAAAATATACTTTTAAATACCATACCATTTAGAAAATATAAAACCAAAAACTATATCTAAATATAGTAAATTAGAAGTATATTAAAATATAAAATGCTTAAGAACTTAGGGCCCGTTTGGTTTTGTAACAACCCGCATATCTATCGATTTTATATTTAAATATTTTATTTAAATATTTTATCGTTAGTCGGATGTTAGTCCAAAAAGCTACTTTTTGCATACGGTCAAATTAGGACTCGAGACCACTTCCATTGAGTTCAAAATGACGTTTGCGATCTTTTTGAGTGTAAACTTCGATATGTTTGCAGATAGTGAAATTTTCAACACTTTTTCCCGCCTTTGACTTTGGTTTGGACTGCACCCCTTTAGTTCAGCCCAACCATCTTCCTCACTCTATCAAAACACTTCAAGCTTTGTCAAAAATGGTGGTGGGAAGTGGAAATTAAAACTCCAAACACAAATTCTATTGCAAATCCGAGATTCAACATCAAATTCACGTGAAGACCATTGATTCAAGCTTGTTGGTGTTCTTGCTTTGCTCTCAAATCTCCATCTTCATCAAATTCCGTGAAAAGGTGAGATCTTTGATCTCACTTCTTGCCTATATCTATCTTGGACTGTTGGGAATGGTTCCCTATCATTTTAGCATCAGCATTTGCATTTGGTTTGGATTGGATTGGTGAAAAACCCAAAATTTTAGTGTTTTTGGTGAAAAAACTGCACTTAGGTCGTTCTGCCTTCGCTAGGTCGTTCGCGAGTTAAGCCTAAGTCGTAGGTCGTTCGTGTTGAAAAGTCACATGGAGAATAAGTCGTTCCAGGCCTTAAGTCGTTCTGGGTGTGCTAAGTCGTTCGCGAGTTAAGTGCTAAGTCGTGCGCGAGTTAAGAGTTAGGTCGTTGCCTTCAGCTATCTCGTCCTGGCTTAGGTCGTACTGGGATAAGTCGTTAGGTCTTATAGACCTTAGCTCGTAGCTCGTATTTGAGCTTAAGTCGTAGCTCGTATTTGCTCTTAAGTCCTAGGTCGTATGGCTCTTAAGTCATAGGTCGTTCGCCCTTAAGTCTTAGGTCGTTGCCGACCTATAATCCCCCAGGCAAACTTTAGGTCGCTCGCACTGGCTTATCTCGTAGGTCGTCTCCGACCTAAGCTTCTTTTCCATAAGTCGTTCGCGAGTCAAGTGTTAGGTCGTCTCCGACCTAACGCCCCTCGTCACCTTAGGTCGTAGCTCGTACGTCGCTCGACCCTGCTAAGTCTTTAAGTCGCTCGAGTTAGGTCGGCCAGTATATCTCGTAGGTCGTCTCCGACTTATCCTCCAGTTAAGTCGTTCGACCCTCTAGGTCGTTCGAGTTAGGTCGTTGGACCATTTACCTTAGGTCGCTTGACCTTAAGTCGTAGGTCGTCTCCGACCTATGCCCCACTAAGTCGCATCCCACTTAGGTCGCAGGACCCTGTAAGTCGTAGGTCGTCGCCGACCTTACACTTAGGTCTTTTTAGTTCGCGAATTCCTTAGGTCGTGTGACCTATTTTTCCTTAGGTCGCTGGACCGCTTGCCTTCACTAGGTCGAACCCCGTATTACTCTGCGTAGGCAATCTTATCTGAAAAGCATTCATCAGAACTTCCACTTTGATGCATTTTGAGCTGATTTCCTTGGATTTTATTCACGTCTCCGAATGTGAATTTTTGTGATAGATTGTTCCAACAATCATTTTATGACTTGTCACTTTAAAGATATGAAGGTTTTAATACTAGTAGTAAATATCAAAACTCTTTCATCAAATCGATTTCAACACTATTTTTAATATCAAAAGTTCGTTTTCTCAAACCGATTTTCAATCTACTAATATATATAAGCCTTTACTTCACTCGAATGAGAAATCGACTTAAACGACTTAGTAAAACGAGTGGTATGAAACGCTTGCGTTCACTTCGTCGGTTAGCTCTTGGACTTGTTCGATTGAACCCTTTTCGTGACAATTTCCTAGTGAAGATTTACAGCTTGTTCGTAAATATTTAAGTTAAGCAAGTGGTTATGGGACATGAAGCTAAACTCATATATTTACTAGCTTGGTGTGATTGACACTTCTCGCTGATCATGATGATCATTTTATGATTTAGACTAGCAATTGTGCGATGTCTCTTTGTTTGCAAGGTTAGACTAGACCGCAGTAGTGTGATTCCGACTCACACATATCTCTTTGTCCGCAAGGTTAGTCTAGACCGCAGTAGTGTGATTCCGACTCACACATATCTTTTTGTTTGCGAGGTTAGGCTAGACACCACTTGTGTGATTCCATTCACACATACCTTTTTGCTTTTTGGTTAGCCTAGGCCTCAATCAGTGTGATTCCGACTCACACATATGGGGTAGCGCCCCATGGTCTTCGGACCATCATGTGATAGGCCTCTTTCTCTTTTTTATGATTTCTGGATTTCTTGTTTGATTTCTGGATTTTTATGTCATTGACTTGTTATGAGTACAAGTTTAGGGTATGATGCCCTCTTTGGATCTTTGAGAAGATTCTCGTGATATTGATCATTTCTCATCGGTTGATCTCCTGTTGATCATCATTTTCATACTTATAGTAGTATGTCAGTATGGATATTCTATGTTTATGCCATGTCTTTTATTATATATCATGTCATCTGATATTTATAGTTAGACTGATCCGTTTATTATTTTCTTAAATAATACTCGGGTCAAACCGAGATGTTACAGGTGCTTCTGCTTGACTTCCTTCCGGGATTTGCTACTCTGACTTTTGGCTGACTATATAGTTTAGCAGTTTTTGTTGTATACACTTGAGATATGGACTCATAGTTGTATTCTTTTTGTATAGCACCTGTTGCTATTCTTTTGTATTATTGTGGAACTTTTTGACCACTACTCTGATGTACACTTTCATGTGTTAGTTATATATTCAT
Organism: Allium fistulosum; assembly: GCA_030737815.1. Classification (NCBI taxonomy): domain Eukaryota; kingdom Viridiplantae; phylum Streptophyta; class Magnoliopsida; order Asparagales; family Amaryllidaceae; genus Allium; species Allium fistulosum. The sequence goes on from CM060902.1 coordinate 1,296,758,400, forward strand.
ATCTTCTTCCGCCTTTGTGATATGGATGTCTGTGACTGCTATGTGTTATGTTTATTTCTATGTTTGTTTCCGAAGATTATTTTATAGCCACCGTGTGATAATCAATTACATGGATGGTCGCTCCTCAACAGCCTTATTCTCCGTGCTAGTTGACAGCACTACATCGTAGTGTCCTTGGCTAGCGTGGGTATTGAGGTGGGGCGTCACAGGTTTCATTTTGTCTTTTGAGTTTTGTGTTTTCAATTTGCACTAAGAACTACCAAGAAATAAGAGAAGAAGATATATAATTCTTAGTCATCACGACAATCAACGGACAATGAAGAAGTTGGATTGTTCTCCGTGCTTTTGTTATCTCTCAAAACACGAAAAACAAAATAAACTTGTTTTCTATTTTACATGTTAATTTCATTTTTCAAAATTATTTGTTTTTCAACAATACATACGACAGACGCGCTTTTGTATAGACGAAAACACAAAACTAAAAACGACAAGCCAAACGGCACCTTAATTACTCAAAATATAAACTTGTTAATAAAAAGATGTTTAAAAATCATTTGAGAACTATTTTGAGAAGATGTTTGAAAAATCATCTTGAAAACAGGGATTCTTTAAAAAATCATTTTTGAAAACCAGGATATTTGAAAATCATTTAAAATCAGAGAACAGATTTTAAAAACCTTTGTAGAAAATGAAGAGAGATCAAAGAAGTGCTACCAGGGCTTTAACAAAATAATCTTTGATTTTATAACTTATCTTGATATCTTGAATCTTCAAACTCATGAGTCTTCATTCTTTGACTCTTGAATCTTTATATCAGCCTCTTGAATCTGCTCATGGTACAATACAGTCTTCTTAATCAACACCTGTCTAATATCCTGCACTATATGCTATATATAACTTGATAAAAAAATTAGTATCTATATTTTATATATTGTCGTATGGTTGTTGTCATCAAAACCAATTCCTAAGGTACTAACAATCTCCCCCTTTTTGATGATGACAACCACGTATATAAAATATGATATAACTCCTCCTGAGTTACAAAACTCCCCCTTAATCTATGCCTGGATATTTGTATATATTTCTCCCTCTTTGATATCGACAAAAATTTAAACAAAACCCACCCTAACTAAAGTACTATATGGTATATAAAATTGATATGTTGATAAGAAAACCAATATTATTAATCACACCAATCCAATATATAGAAATCTATATGCAAACCAAACACACAAATAAAAACTAAAAATGCACATGAAACCAAATCCAAATCCTAACAAATAAAACTAAAGCGTACTAATCCTAAATCCTAAGGTTTTCTCTTGATAATAGGGGACTTATGAATGGGATAGAAAGGATAGTGAAGATAGAAATTTCCTTTTTGTTCGACGAGACTTCCATTTCGATTGAAGCACACTTCACCGACATCTGACTTCATCATCGTCCTCTTTCTCTTCCTCTTCTTCTTCCTCCTTTTCCACTTCTTCATCTATAGGATTAGGTCCATCCTCTTCAATCACGATTGGATTTGTTGGATTATCTAATAAATATTTCTGAAGATTTCGTAGAATTCGGCTTTGTTTCTCTTGTTCCTTCATCATTCTCAATTGAATGGCTTCCATTTCAGAAAGCATATTGAGAGTATGCTTTGGATCACTCTTAATCTTAGTCACTTTGACCATTGTAGAGGTTTGGAGAGGGCCCGAAGTGGGAGAATTGAAGGAAAACGATGCAATTCATGTCTTGGACATTTGGAATCAGTAGGATCCATTAATTTATTTTTATTTATGATTTCCAAAAAGAAGAAGACTGTAAAATGGGTTTGTTTTCATAATAAAGTGGTTATATATAGCCATTTCAAGTTTTGAATTAAGGAGGGAAATTTGAATTCTGAAAATAACTGCATATGTCAACATATAGGAAGTAGATATGTCGACATATCTAGTGTATATTTGATGATTTGTTTTTTTTTACTTTTAATTTATATGTTGTTATTATTATATTTTCGAGAAAGAACATATTCCTAACTCCCTTCTTAGCTTAATAAATGATGTTTGATTTAATGGTTTTGTTAATATATTAACTGTTTGATTTTCAGTATTTATAAATTTAAGTGAGATTATTTCTTTATTTACATTATCTGTTTGAAAATGATGTTGTATATCTATATGTTTAGTCCTGGCATGATGAGTTGGATTTTTAGGTAAATTAATCGCACTAGTATTGTCTTTGGTGATTTAGTAAAATTTAAACCAAAATATTTTAATGTTTATTGCATATAAATAACCTGAGAGTAGGCTAATGCTGCTGAAATATATTCTGCTTCTGTTGTGAATAGAGATACAAATTTTTACTTTTTTGCTAAACCAGGAAACTAGAGAGTGTCCTAAAAAGTGACAAGTTCCACTTGTACTTTTTTGGTCTGATTTGCAACCAGCGTAATCAGCATCACTATATGAGATTAAATCAAAGGAATCTTCTTTTGGGTTGAAAAGTCCATAGTCTAGTGTATTATTTACATATCTTAATATTTGTTTTATGGATTTAAGACGAGTTTCCTTTGGTTGAGATTGATATCTTGCACAGAGACAACACTATGCAATATATCAGGTCTACTTGCAGTGATATAGAGTAAAGATCCTATCATACCTCTATAAAGTTTTTGATTCATGTCTTTTGAGTTATATTCTTTATTTAATTTTTCATTGGCTACCATAGGAGTTGGTTTTCCTTTGGTATTAGACATACCAAATTTATCAACTAATTCTTTGGCATATTTTTCTTGACTTATAAAGATTCCATTGTTTAATTGTCTTATTTGTAACCCTAAAAAGAAGGTTAGTTCTCCCATGTGACTTATCTCAAATTATTTGTCATGATATCGGAATATTCTTTGTTTAGTTGTTTATTTGTTGATCCAAAAATAATATCATCTACATATATTTGTATAAATTGAATATCATTATTGTTTCTTTTAGTAAATAGTGTACTATCTACTTTCCCAATTTCAAAAGTAGATTGTAATAAATATGATTTAAGTCTATCATACCATGCTCTAGGAGCTTGTTTTAATCAATATTGAACTTTCTTTAATTTATAAACATGATTTAAAAAAAATTCATCTTCAAATAGAGGGGGTTGTTCTACATAAACATCTTCTCTAATAAAACCATTTAGAAAAGCACTTTTAACATCCATTTGAAATAATTTAAAATTATTATGATTTGCAAAGGCAAGTAAGATTCTTATTGCTTCTAATCTAGCAATGGGTGCAAAGGTTTCATCCAAATCTATGTCTTCTTCTTGACTATATCCTAGAGCTACTAATCAGGCTTTATTTCTAACGACATCTCTTTATTCATTTAATTTATTTCTATGCATCCATTTTGTTCCAACTATAGGTTTATTTTCTGGTCTAGGAACAAGTTCCAAAACATCATTTCTAGTGAATTAATTTGATTCTTCTTGCATAGCAAGAATCCACGAATCATCTAATGATGCTTCTTTTGGATTCTTAGGTTCATTAGTGGAGATAAATGCTACGTTACTCATTTTATTTAATTGATTTCTTATTCTTACTGCTGATTCTATATTTCCTAGGATATTTTCTACAGGATGATCTTTTAATATTTTGGCTCTCTTGTTTGGATATATATTTTCAGCATTATTATTATTTGTTTCGTTACTTGGGACTTCAGTATAGTCATGTTGTTCTTCATACTGATTTTAAAATTTTCATCGAATGAAACATGTAACTTATCTTCAATAGTGTTAATTCTAGTATTGAAAACTCTATAGGCTTTACTTCTATTTAAATATCTAATAAAAATCCTTTATCCGCTTTAGCATCAAATTTATTTAAATTTTCTTTAGTGTTCAAGATAAAATATTTACTGCCAAAAAACTTTAAAATAATACTTTAGGTTTTTTATTATAAAATAATTATATGGTGTTTTCTTAGTCAAAGGTCATACTAAAATTCTATTTAATATATAACATGTTATAGCACTGTTCAGCCCAAAAGTTTTTAGGTAAGTCACTATCATTTAACATTGTTCTAGTGCACCCTTGAATTGTTCTACTTTTACGTTCTACTACTCCATTTTGTTGAGATGTTCTTGTACATAAAAAATTATGTGGAATACCATTCTTATTACAAAAAATTTTAAAATTTTCAATTTGAATTCTCCACCGTGATCGCTTCGAATTATTTTAATTTTAATAGACATTTGATTTTGAATTCTTTTAACAAGGTTTTTAAACATTTTAAAAGCATCACTTGTAAGTTTTTAGAAAACCGTCCACGTAAACCTAGAAAAATCATCTACGATTACAAAGGCATATCAATTGTGATTTATAGATTGTATTTGCGAAGGACCGAAAAGATCTAAATGAAGAAGTTCAAGGGGTTGAGAGGTAGAAATCTTATCTTTTGATTTAAAGAAAAATTTTCTATGATCTTCCAATTGACACGCATCACATAGATTATTAACATCAAAACTCATTTTAAGAAGATCTCTAACTAGATTATATTTAGCAATTTTAGGTAGGTGTTTGAAATTCAAATGACCAAATCTTTTAGGCCAAATCCAAGGGTCACTTGATTCAGCTAAAAGACATAAATTATCATTTGATACTTTCATACTTAATATATAGATATTTCTTTTTCTAATGACTTGAAAGATAATGTTTGACTCGTTATCTTCAATATGACATTTATCGTTTTCAAATTCAATATTAAAACCCTTATCACATAATTGACTAATACTTAGCAGGTTACGTTTAAATTCCTAACTAACAAAACATTAGAAATAGTAAGAGTTTTAGAATTACTGACATTGCCGATGCTAATTACATATCATTTAGAATTGTCTCCAAAATTGACTGATCCATCATCGTTGTAAACAATATCCTTCAAGATCTCTGGATTTTCAGTCACATGCCTTGAGCATCCACTATCCAATATCTACTTATCCTTTTTGATTTATAAAGTTTGATCATCATGTGTATGTTCATCATTAGCCATGTAACACATCTGTTCCTGCAAGTTATACCTTTTCAAAAGATCAAGTGGCTTTTCAAAATGAATGGATGCAAATTTATGAAACAATGTCATGTTGATTTTGCAAAATTGATTTTCAAAAATAATGTTAAAAATATTATCAATAACGTTTGCCATTAAAACTTTCCAAAAATCTAATTATGAAATTTTGAAAACCAATGCTCTGATAGTAAATGATTGTTTACGGAATAAGGACCTTAAGGCTAATTTAACACAAGAAGGAGGGTGGATGGTGTTTACTAATTTTATGAATCTTTTTGAATTCTTTTAAGATTATCGTTTAAACAATGCAAATTAACAATTACAGATGCAAACACAGATGATATAAATGCAGTAAAAGTAAAAAGTAAAGAGTTTGAGAGATCACACCAGAATTTTTATACTGGTTCGGAGTTACCCTACATCTAGTCTAATACAATTTCTTGTACATATTTCTTTTCAAATATTAAAGTTTATACAATCTTGATTTCAAGGCTACGAGACAGACCGTCCAGATTTTCCAAGCTCTGGGTACACTCACTGGATTCGGATGGGACACCAGCACACCCACTTGGATTCAAATGGGACACCAAGCACACCCACTTGATTTAGACGGGATACAAGCACACTGATTTGATAGAGTTTACAAAATCAATTTCTTGATCTTGAGTACAAATGATCCTATAACCGCTTGATTGCACTTTGAGCTTGATTTGAGTGAGAGAGATGAGAGAGTATACAATAGAGAATCAAATCAATAGAGTTTGAATTTGACTCTGATTAAATTTGAGAAGCTTTTGAGTAGAATTTCTTTTAGAAATCAAGAGGGTTAAAGAGGAGGGAAAATATGAGAAAGTGGTTAACCAAAATTTTTAAGAGAACCCCTATTTATAGAAAAACAACAGCCATGTCCATTCACGAAGAGATATGATAAAAAGACACATCCATTCTAAATTTTGAATTTCAAAGTATCGGACTATATATCAATATATGGGTACTATATATGTTGCCAAATCCTTTATAGTTTTGAAAAACATTTAACAAAAGTTGTTTTGAAAATATTAGGTTTTGTAAAATATTTTGGTACTTTACAAAATCATTCAAGCATAGTTTATACACATTTTAACCATAATAAAACTTAAAAAGTTTATAAAATAATTATGAAATATTTTAATATATAGAGGATTTAAATATAAATAATATATGAAAAATAATATATATAAAGTATAAGTGAATATATATTAAAATCAAATTATTAATGAATGTCAAAAATATACTTTTGATTTTTGAATACCATACCAATTAGAAAATATAAAACCAAAAACTATATCTATATATAATAAATTAGAAGTATATTAAATTATAAAATGCTTAAAATTTAATTACTCAAAATATAAACTTGTTAATAAAAAGAAGTTTAAAAATCATTTGAGGACTATTTTGAAAAGATGTTTGAAAAATCATGTAACGACCCGTAAATTTCAACTGTTTTAATAACGTAATTAGTTGAAATTTTGTGAAATTTTAAACGATAAAATTTTGAAATAAAAATTTGATATTTGAAATACGTTTAGTTAAATATAGCAACTGGTAAATTTTCGTCCGAAAATACGAAAGTTTATTTCGCGCGTAATTTCACTTCAATTTAATCAGTTAAAAAGCGATGAAAATAAAATGTTTTCGAAACCTAAATATTTTTACATAGAAAAATTCTAAACCATCTTCTGAGCAAGATATCAGTTCATCATTTTTCCAAATTCGGACATCTTTGGCTCCGTCGATCTTATTTTTTCAGCGTTTTTCTTGCATTTTCCACCTGTAGAAAAATTCAAATTTTTATAATTCAATCATACCACTGATACCTGTATACCGTTTTGATCGTCTCATCCTACTGATCTCTACGGTATATTCCTTCCTGTGTTTTGACGTCTAGTACGCGGTGAAATTGACAAAAAAAGGCGATTACCGTAGAGGTGCCCGTTTTGAGTCTCTTGGATTTCTGTGCCCATTCATTTCTCAAACGGTTGAAAAACGAACGGCCATTTGTTTTCCCTAGAAATTTAATATGCGACATTTACCATTCATTTGATTTCATTTTTCCTCTGGTTCCTTCACTTTATCGGTTCGTTCCCCTTCTTTAACTTTACTATTTCATTTGAGAATAAGAAAGAAAAGAACGTTAGTTGCTCCATTTCCATGGCCTCTATCAGATCCGTGCTTAACCATTCTGTTAAAAAAAAAGAGTATTAATAATATATGTGTTGGATTTGTAAATATGGATGCAGCACCTCTCAAGCCTCCATCCATCTCACTTGCATCCATATTTTTATGCATGCACATGAAATCCAACATTCGCCATGTTTGCCAAACCACCTCCACATCACCACCGAGCAGAACCTCCTCTGCCTCAAAACCCAACCCGCCTGAGCCGCTCCACCTACCAACCTCCTCATCCAAACTCGACCTCCTCACCGCGATCACGTACGGCCTTCCAACTCTTTCCCGACCCAAAGCTCCACTCACCGATTGGCCGCATCCCCTGATACTCGTCCCTCTCCTTCCACTTCGGCACCTCACAGCAGCCTCTGCCTTAACAACCGAAGCCACCGCCTTCCTGTCGCCAGCTTTCCACCTTGCCATTTCGCCTCGGTTCCTAGACTTTGCCTGGCCACTGCCTCCGCATCTCATCCTCCTTCTCTGGTTCTTGCATTTGTAAGTATAGGTGAGTCTAAATTTTGTTTTACAAATATTTTTTTTAAGTGCAGTTTACGTATGAAAATGTTAAGAATATTATATTAGTTTTAAAAGTATAAACTTTATACAGTTTACATACAAAGGTTATGGCATGATATAAAGCTACGCGTATGATAGTATATGCATTATATAATATGTTTGTTTATATAGATTTTCTTCTTAAAAAAAAGTCATTGTGCGTTAATAATGTTAGTATGTATATAGTTGTTGTGTGAGTTATATTGTTTTGATACTTACCTGAGTCACGTTTGTAAGTGGTTATACTGATTTCCTATACTTCAATCCTATATATATTCTCTTGAGTTATATTTTGCTACATATTATATAGTGGTATTAATATATAGTTGTTTAGACTTATAGATAGTACTATGTTGCAAAAGTGTAGGTATGTAAATATGTTCACGATATATATAATTAATATTAAGGTCGGCATGTATTTGAATATATACTAGTAATATATTGGGTCAATAGTATAATATATATATGGTTATTAAAATACTATTATAATGAGTCTATATGAGGTATAAGTGTAGGGCTGAATATATTCAATTGCTGTTACATATATATTAATCGTCACATGCACATTTTGTTCTATGTTTATAATGAGTGGTCTGCATTTATTTTGACAAATAGCTCGCATTTCTTATTCGTAGTGTTTGCATAATATTATATATGTGTTATTTTTTTTTTTGATACTTATCTTAAAAAAAATATCGATTTCACAGGAATAATAATAAAATATATATATCCCGTTCATATCTGTATTAAGCTGATTGTAGTTCTCGATTTCCAATTTATCAGCCTTGTCCGTCGATTCGTGCCAATCTAGCTTTGTTGGAATTCGTTCTTGGATATTTCAGTGACTGTATCAGTGTGCGTATCGGTGTCGTCTCCTATTCTCTCTAACCTCGAAAGGTGAGCACTCACTCACGATTAACGTTCTTTTATTTATTAAATTTGATTTCAATTGAAACGACAATTGAAATATGCTGCTGTTAGTTAATTACACTGTTATATATGTTATTGCCTATATCAGTTCACCTGGGACATTTGACACCATTTTCTGTTAATTATTTATGTGATGATAATACAGTTTGGCTGATAATTGATTGATTGTTGATGTTTATATTGGACGTTAAATTGTTAATGATGTAAGTGAATAATTTGAAATTGAATTGACGTAGAATAGTTAGATTTGATATATGTGTTAAAATTGATTAAATGACATTTGTATAATATGACCCCTTTTACCTGTTGAATTTATTGACACGTAGGATTTGTTTAATTACACTTTGAACCACTGAATGTATGTTGTTAAATTGATGATGTATGAAATTGTAAATAGATGACAAGTGAGAAACCGTAATGTAATAATCTTTAATCTGCATGAAATGATAGTGTAGATTCTAGAAATAATTATATTAATTCGTACAAATAACAATGCGAATTAATATGGTTATTTCGGGATTATTTGAATTGATTATTGGATTGATATTGATTGTTGTTATTGCTTGTTTATTTACTTTGACACCATCCCAGTTATCACACTGCAAGTTCCCTCTGTTATGCTTTGATTTTTAATTGAATTGGAATCGGGTTGAAATGATAAATACCCAAAATTGAACTTTGACCTAGGATAGAAAATTAAATAAACCCGATTGGTCAATAACTTGATTTTGAAATAAGATAAGGATTTTATTTGAATAAATAATATGGTTTTGAAATGAAGTTGAAATTTGAATTTAAGTGAAAGGAAATGTTAATGTTTAATAATCTGAAACAAATTATTAAAAATGTAATTGATGAAAGAATGTTGTTTAAGTTGAGAAACTATTGAGTTAAGTTGGAAATTATAATTAAGTTTGAAATTATAAAACTTTGAAATTATTTAATAATTAAGTTTTGAATTATTTAATAATTAAATAAGATTGAATTATTTAATGATTAAATTAAATTGAATTTTGAATAAGTGAATTTTACTTCGAAAAGAATTGAAATTGAGTTTCTTTATTAATTAAGTTTTGGAAAACTATTTAAGGAAGTAAATAAGTGAAATTGGATTTCTATAACAAAAATGAAATGTGATGTTTTTGGAATTAATGTAAGACTTGTAATTGGAGAATTGATTTGACGAATTTAGTTTAATTCAAAATTGTAAGTTTTGTTTTAATGAAGTTGAACTTAAGAATTGATTAAATGAATTGGAAATTTAATAGAAATTGTTTTGAATGATAAAGTAACTTAACGAATATTGAATGAAATCGATAAATGAGTTTAAATTGATTTGAATGTTAAATAGAATTTATTTAAATGATTTCGGAATGAAACTTATATACGAACTTGAATCAATATTCGAATTGTTTAAAATAGAAATTGAAATTGAATTATAAGATTTTGAAACGGAAAATTGGAAGTTTTGAAACGAAAATTTGGAAATTGTTTTAGAAAGACAAATGAAATGTTGATTTACGAATTCTATTTGAAATTGAAATTGATTTGGTTTTTGAAATATATAAACGACCAATTGGTGTAATAATTACGAAAGTTATTAAAGAGACCGGGATCGGTAATGGATATACTCTCTATCTGAACCGAAACCACTTTAATAACTATACGCGGAGTGTTGATCCAGAACGAAGTGGATGGTTTTGATGAACGCATTGACTGAAGAAAGAGAACGATTTTGGATGACCCTTGACATGACTAAAACAGGAGCCGCGCCGGGCCATTGAGGATCGCCATCTCTAGCGGACACACTTCTTCGATACCATATCTATTACTTTTGTGATTCGATTTGGGTGCATCCCTCGATTTGGGAGTGTTGTTCGCGGTGTTGGGGTAGTAGCTGCTATGCCCAACATCAGTCCGGATCAGGCAACTACTAGTATCCTAGTTGGTATCGCCTCATGTACCTTGTCATACTGATTATCCTATTCGCGACCACTACGATTTTGATTTGTACCTTTAGTATATGGATTGCCCTCTGGTGACTTCCGGTTTTGGGGAAACTACGGTCTTGTATATGCTTTTGGGAATAAACAGGTTAAGAGGTGTATGGGCCCTGCTTAACCCTACTTTGATATCTTTATATTACTGATAGACATTATCTACTTAGCGTATATTACTACCTAGTAGATAGTTTAACGGATCCTTAAAGGATGGTTATTCCAAACATCCTTTGAGTTACTTGTATTTCAATTGTTATTTCACTTGAGTTGGATTTATTAATATAAGAATGTTAATCCTGATTCGAGTGTTTTGTGTTTTTGCTTTACGCTCGGGTCAGATTGAGTAGTTCAGCTTTCGAGACTCACCTTTGGAGTTGGAGCTTCGCTTGGAGATCCAGCTATCTATCCAGCTTTCAGATATTCGATGATTCCAGTGATGTATTCTGATTTGTATCTGATGTATCATGTTACTCTTCCGTGTATCTGGTTTAACTCTGATGTATTTTATATATTCATATAGTAGCTTCATGAACTACTATCTCTTTTATTTCCGCTGCACTTATTACTCTGTGTCTGTGATCTGTGATTATTTATTTACTGTATATGTTCAGTTTTGCCAATTTAAATTAACAACGCGGTATTTTGAGCAATTCAACTCCGGCATGAGTGTCTACCTATTCACTTATAATGGACGCGAATGGTCCAAAATATCGGGTCGTTACAGTTGGTATCAGAGCTTTGGTAGCTCTAGGCAAAACTTAACATATAGGGTAAATGTATTTACAGAATCACTTTCATTTCGAGTTTCAATCTCTTCCTTTCGACTCGATTTCTTTGAATTTTGGAACGTTCCCTACGGTTCCAAATTTCATTCGTGTCCTTCACTATTCGTCTTCTTTCAATTCTGGAGCATCTCATAACTCCACTTCGAATGACCCTTATAATGGATCGGCGGTCTCGCCAAACTTCGAATGATTCGTAAAGGAGCAAAACTCCTTTACAATAAGCATTGATTTACCGGAGATTTCTGTATCCTCGGTTTACGATGCTATCTTTTACCTGCTATACCTGAATTTTATTTCTTGAAATCGAATGTAGATTTGCCTCGAAATTCTGCATCGATCTTATTCTTGAAGTCACGGTTGATCCGGTTAAGGTTGCCCGCGATTTATATAAACTCATCCATCTTCTTATTTGTTATTTAAATCATCTTATCTTCCGTTTCGGACTTATCTTTGAATCAAAAAATTCTCTTTGATTTGATTTCTATCAAAATTGAATCCCTATCCTTATTTTGAAAATCTATTCTTGTATCGTCGAGTGAGGAATTGTATTTGTAAATTTATATTTAAAATGTTTTATATATTGTGTTGTTTGAGTTGTTGATGTGATTTGGATTTTCGATCGATTCGTCTGATCAACGTTATCGATAGGATTTCTAAAACACTTGAACAGAGCAAACTGACACAATATTATTTTCAAATTTGGAAAATGAAATAAATTTGTTTGATTATATTGTGAAAATATAAGTAAAAATTTTTCTGGAATTTAATAGGTAAATTAAATTGTTGTTTGAAATGATAATATTTGATTATCATTTATTGTTCTGAATAAATTTATAAATATGGTTTATAAATTTATTGGAATTTGAAATGAATCTAATTCAAAAATTTGAGAATTTAGTTTCCAGTGATTTCGAACTTTGGTTTTAAAATTTTAAAGTATATTATTGGAAGTATTTTCGAATAGAAATCGTTTTCAAAGAATTTTTAAAATGTTGGAATCGGTGCTCTTCTCTTTGTCGCTGGAAAATAATTTCGGTGATGGCGGCCGCATCATCGACGTTCATTTTCGAGTTTCGAAGCGGAGATACTATTCTATAGTTTTGCTACGGTTTTGTTTTAAAAAAAAAATTATTAATTATTTTGATTTGAAATTCTTCAGTATATTTTGATTTACACATATATAGGTATCTTATTTTAAAAAAAAAAATTTGATTGATATAAATATATTATATATAACTCTAAATTGTTTAAGTTAATCGGAAATCTAATTCTTAAATTTTGTTAAAGGATGATTTTAATTATAAACAAAACCAAAATTTGGAATAAATATTTAAACTTGGATAATTGAATTGGGAAAATTTATTTGTATATTGTTCAACTGCATTCTAATACAACTTACCTAAATCATTCAAAAGTTGAATATGTAATTGGATAATATATAAGATAAATTGAATTTATAAATAAAATTTGAGTGTTTATAATAAATGTTATACACTAAATTTTGATTATAAAGATGTTAATAGAGTTAGATAGGATAATAAGTAAACTCGGTTAATAATAAAATAAATTTGTTTTGAAATAATTAATAAAAAAAAAATTTAATAAATTGAAATTTGATCAACATATGAAAATACCTTGAATTTAAAGGAAATTAATAGATGTAAATTAATTTAAATCGAAACTTTTATGGTTTAAATTAATTTATATGGGTTAAATATAGGTGAGTAGATATATTAAGTAGAATAAATTTAACAGTAATTTGGAATAAAGAAGAATTTAAAATTGTTGAAGAAAATATGATTATAATAAAAGACTATTCAAATGTATGGTTTTAGAAATTGTAAATTAAAGATAATTGGATAATAAAGATAGTGAATTTAGAAATAGTAGAGATTGATTTTAGTGAAATCAAATGGATTAGATCAATTATTGAATATCAATTAATTTAAATTTAAATTTATATGGTTTAAATTAATTGTTATTTTGTATTTCAAATCTATTTTTCTTTCTGGTTGTTTCTATTCTCCTACCTCGTTCCTTTTCGGGGACGAAAAGTTTTGAGTGGGGGAGAATGTAACGACCCGTAAATTTCAACTGTTTTAATAACGTAATTAGTTGAAATTTTGTGAAATTTTAAACGATAAAATTTTGAAATAAAAATTTGATATTTGAAATACGTTTAGTTAAATATAGCAACTGGTAAATTTTCGTCCGAAAATACGAAAGTTTATTTCGCGCGTAATTTCACTTCAATTTAATCAGTTAAAAAGCGATGAAAATAAAATGTTTTCGAAACCTAAATATTTTTACATAGAAAAATTCTAAACCATCTTCTGAGCAAGATATCAGTTCGTCGTTTTTCCAAATTCGGACATCTTTGGCTCCGTCGATCTTATTTTTTCAGCGTTTTTCTTACATTTTCCACCTGTAGAAAAATTCAAATTTTTATAATTCAATCATACCACTGATACCTGTATACAGTTTTGATCGTCTCATCCTACTGATCTCTACGGTATATTCCTTCCTGTGTTTTGACGTCTAGTACGCGGTGAAATTGACAAAAAAAGGCGATTACCGTAGAGGTGCCCGTTTTGAGTCTCTTGGATTTCTGTGCCCATTCATTTCTCAAACGGTTGAAAAACGAACGGCCATTTGTTTTCCCTAGAAATTTAATATGCGACATTTACCATTCATTTGATTTCATTTTTCCTCTGGTTCCTTCACTTTATCGGTTCGTTCCCCTTCTTTAACTTTACTATTTCATTTGAGAATAAGAAAGAAAAGAACGTTAGTTGCTCCATTTCCATGGCCTCTATCAGATCCGTGCTTAACCATTCTGTTAAAAAAAAAAGAGTATTAATAATATATGTGTTGGATTTGTAAATATGGATGCAGCACCTCTCAAGCCTCCATCCATCTCACTTGCATCCATATTTTTATGCATGCACATGAAATCCAACATTCGCCATGTTTGCCAAACCACCTCCACATCACCACCGAGCAGAACCTCCTCTGCCTCAAAACCCAACCCGCCTGAGCCGCTCCACCTACCAACCTCCTCATCCAAACTCGACCTCCTCACCGCGATCACGTACGGCCTTCCAACTCTTTCCCGACCCAAAGCTCCACTCACCGATTGGCCGCATCCCCTGATACTCGTCCCTCTCCTTCCACTTCGGCACCTCACAGCAGCCTCTGTCTTAACAACCGAAGCCACCGCCTTCCTGTCGCCAGCTTTCCACCTCGCCATTTCGCCTCGGTTCCTAGACTTTGCCTGGCCACTGCCTCCGCATCTCATCCTCCTTCTCTGGTTCTTGCATTTGTAAGTATAGGTGAGTCTAAATTTTGTTTTACAAATATTTTTTTTAAGTGCAGTTTACGTATGAAAATGTTAAGAATATTATATTAGTTTTAAAAGTATAAACTTTATACAGTTTACATACAAAGGTTATGGCATGATATAAAGCTACGCGTATGATAGTATATGCGTTATATAATATGTTTGTTTATATAGATTTTCTTCTTAAAAAAAAAAGTCATTGTGCGTTAATAATGTTAGTATATATATAGTTGTTGTGTGAGTTATATTGTTTTGATACTTACCTGAGTCACGTTTGTAAGTGGTTATACTGATTTCCTATACTTCAATCCTATATATATTCTCTTGAGTTATATTTTGCTACATATTATATAGTGGTATTAATATATAGTTGTTTAGACTTATAGATAGTACTATGTTGCAAAAGTGTAGGTATGTAAATATGTTCACGATATATATAATTAATATTAAGGTCGGCATGTATTTGAATATATACTAGTAATATATTGGGTCAATAATATAATATATATATGGTTATTAAAATACTATTATAATGAGTCTATATGAGGTATAAGTGTAGGGCTGAATATATTCAATTGCTGTTACATATATATTAATCGTCACATGCACATTTTGTTCTATGTTTATAATGAGTGGTCTGCATTTATTTTGACAAATAGCTCGCATTTCTTATTCGTAGTGTTTGCATAATATTATATATGTGTTATTTTTTTTTTTGATACTTATCTTTAAAAAAAATATCGATTTCACAGGAATAATAATAAAATATATATATCCCGTTCATATCTGTATTAAGCTGATTGTAGTTCTCGATTTCCAATTTATCAGCCTTGTCCGTCGATTCGTGCCAATCTAGCTTTGTTGGAATTCGTTCTTGGATATTTCAGTGACTGTATCAGTGTGCGTATCGGTGTCGTCTCCTATTCTCTCTAACCTCGAAAGGTGAGCACTCACTCACGATTAACGTTCTTTTATTTATTAAATTTGATTTCAATTGAAACGACAATTGAAATATGCTGCTGTTAGTTAATTACACTGTTATATATGTTATTGCCTATATCAGTTCACCTGGGACATTTGACACCATTTTCTGTTAATTATTTATGTGATGATAATACAGTTTGGCTGATAATTGATTGATTGTTGATGTTTATATTGGACGTTAAATTGTTAATGATGTAAGTGAATAATTTGAAATTGAATTGACGTAGAATAGTTAGATTTGATATATGTGTTAAAATTGATTAAATGACATTTGTATAATATGACCCCTTTTACCTGTTGAATTTATTGACACGTAGGATTTGTTTAATTACACTTTGAACCACTGAATGTATGTTGTTAAATTGATGATGTATGAAATTGTAAATAGATGACAAGTGAGAAACCGTAATGTAATAATCTTTAATCTGCATGAAATGATAGTGTAGATTCTAGAAATAATTATATTAATTCGTACAAATAACAATGCGAATTAATATGGTTATTTCGGGATTATTTGAATTGATTATTGGATTGATATTGATTGTTGTTATTGCTTGTTTATTTACTTTGACACCATCCCAGTTATCACACTGCAAGTTCCCTCTGTTATGCTTTGATTTTTAATTGAATTGGAATCGGGTTGAAATGATAAATACCCAAAATTGAACTTTGACCTAGGATAGAAAATTAAATAAACCCGATTGGTCAATAACTTGATTTTGAAATAAGATAAGGATTTTATTTGAATAAATAATATGGTTTTGAAATGAAGTTGAAATTTGAATTTAAGTGAAAGGAAATGTTAATGTTTAATAATCTGAAACAAATTATTAAAAATGTAATTGATGAAAGAATGTTGTTTAAGTTGAGAAACTATTGAGTTAAGTTGGAAATTATAATTAAGTTTGAAATTATAAAACTTTGAAATTATTTAATAATTAAGTTTTGAATTATTTAATAATTAAATAAGATTGAATTATTTAATGATTAAATTAAATTGAATTTTGAATAAGTGAATTTTACTTCGAAAAGAATTGAAATTGAGTTTCTTTATTAATTAAGTTTTGGAAAACTATTTAAGGAAGTAAATAAGTGAAATTGGATTTCTTTAACAAAAATTAAATGTGATGTTTTTGGAATTAATGTAAGACTTGTAATTGGAGAATTGATTTGACGAATTTAGTTTAATTCAAAATTGTAAGTTTTGTTTTAATGAAGTTGAACTTAAGAATTGATTAAATGAATTGGAAATTTAATAGAAATTGTTTTGAATGATAAAGTAACTTAACGAATATTGAATGAAATCGATAAATGAGTTTAAATTGATTTGAATGTTAAATAGAATTTATTTAAATGATTTCGGAATGAAACTTATATACGAACTTGAATCAATATTCGAATTGTTTAAAATAGAAATTGAAATTGAATTATAAGATTTTGAAACGGAAAATTGGAAGTTTTGAAACGAAAATTTGGAAATTGTTTTAGAAAGACAAATGAAATGTTGATTTACGAATTCTATTTGAAATTGAAATTGATTTGGTTTTTGAAATATATAAACGACCAATCGGTGTAATAATTACGAAAGTTATTAAAGAGACCGGGATCGGTAATGGATATACTCTCTATCTGAACCGAAACCACTTTAATAACTATACGCGGAGTGTTGATCCAGAACGAAGTGGATGGTTTTGATGAACGCGTTGACTGAAGAAAGAGAACGATTTTGGATGACCCTTGACATGACTAAAACAGGAGCCGCGCCGGGCCATTGAGGATCGCCATCTCTAGCGGACACACTTCTTCGATACCATATCTATTACTTTTGTGATTCGATTTGGGTGCATCCCTCGATTTGGGAGTGTTGTTCGCGGTGTTGGGGTAGTAGCTGCTATGCCCAACATCAGTCCGGATCAGGCAACTACTAGTATCCTAGTTGGTATCGCCTCATGTACCTTGTCATACTGATTATCCTATTCGCGACCACTACGATTTTGATTTGTACCTTTAGTATATGGATTGCCCTCTGGTGACTTCCGGTTTTGGGGAAACTACGGTCTTGTATATGCTTTTGGGAATAAACAGGTTAAGAGGTGTATGGGCCCTGCTTAACCCTACTTTGATATCTTTATATTACTGATAGACATTATCTACTTAGCGTATATTACTACCTAGTAGATAGTTTAACGGATCCTTAAAGGATGGTTATTCCAAACATCCTTTGAGTTACTTGTATTTCAATTGTTATTTCACTTGAGTTGGATTTATTAATATAAGAATGTTAATCCTGACTCGAGTGTTTTGTGTTTTTGCTTTACGCTCGGGTCAGACTGAGTAGTTCAGCTTTCGAGACTCACCTTTGGAGTTGGAGCTTCGCTTGGAGATCCAGCTATCTATCCAGCTTTCAGATATTCGATGATTCCAGTGATGTATTCTGATTTGTATCTGATGTATCATGTTACTCTTCCGTGTATCTGGTTTAACTCTGATGTATTTTATATATTCATATAGTAGCTTCATGAACTACTATCTCTTTTATTTCCGCTGCACTTATTACTCTGTGTCTGTGATCTGTGATTATTTATTTACTGTATATGTTCAGTTTTGCCAATTTAAATTAACAACGCGGTATTTTGAGCAATTCAACTCCGGCATGAGTGTCTACCTATTCACTTATAATGGACGCGAATGGTCCAAAATATCGGGTCGTTACAAATCATTTTGAAAACAGGGATTCTTTAAAAAATCATTTCTGAAAACTAGGATATCTAAAAATCTTTTAAAATTAGAGAATAGATTTTAAAAACCTTTTTGGAAAATGAAGAGAGATCAAAGAAGTGCTATCGGGGCTTTAACAAAATAATCTATGACTCTATAACTTATCTTGAATCTTCAAACTCATGAGTCTTCAATCTCTGACTCTTGAATCTTTATATAATCCTCTTGAATCTGCTCTTAATATTGTATAGTCTTCTTAATCAACACCTATATAATATCCTGCACTATATACTATATATAACTTGATAAAAACGTTAGTATCTATATTTTATATAATCTCATATGGTTGGTGTTATCAAAACCAATTCCTAAGGTACTAACAATCTTTTCCATAATAAAGAGGCCATTGAAGCTATATGAAATATGCTTCTTTTGAAAAAGTATCTCCTGGAAGATTCGTCAAATTTGATGATTTTCGTTCTTATGATCTTGATGATCTTTGTAATCCAAATAGAATTCTTTGTTTGATTGATACTTTCCAAAATGATTTTGTGTGTTTTCCAAACTTAGTGAAAATGTTTTATGCTAATTTGAAAGGAAAGTTTTATAAAGGAAATGAAGGTGAAATTTGGAGTAGTGTCAAAGGTACTCAAATTATTTTGAATTATGAACTTTTAGGTAACATTCTCAGATGAAAACTTAGTGGAATAGACCTTTCATTTTTTAAAATTGAAAATCATAATCGTGAAGTTATTCATGATATTTTTGAAATTGACAATGATTTTGAGTTCAAAAATAAGAATTTACGTCCTAAAGCAAGAATTTTGAATCTCATTTTGCGACAAAGCATAACTCCATGAACGTGAAATTATAATAACCTAACTCAAAAGGTTTCAAAACACTTTTTGCAATTTATGGTCATTATGACATAAATTGGGCACAAATTATTTTGGATGAATTCTTTCCTAAGACCATCTCTAGACATGAGAACACACTCTTTCATGGTATGTATCTCAATAGAATATTCATATATTTTGGTGTTGACCTAAGAGGAGAGGAAAACATTCCCCAAAAAATCTTTGACAAAGCCAATATCTCTCTTATGCACATTTCACCCATCTTTGAGCCTTACGAAACTCTTTTGGAAAAGGAAGAAAGATTGGCTTGAGAAGATGAGTGTTAAATAAGAGAAGAGGAGGAAGAGGAAGAAGGGAAAATGGAGGTGGAGAAGGAGGATGAATAAGAAGAGGAGTAAGACACTTCTTTAGAGAGTTTCGAAAAGCCATCTCATCCATCCACCAAGGAAATTCTCAAGAATCAAGAGAAGCTTCTTAATAACCAAAAGAAGCTTAACAAATCATTCACTTCTCTTTCCAACAAAGTAGACAAGTACTCTGGAAAGATAATTCACAAGATTAGTGGAAAGTCATCATCTTCATTTATTTCTTTCTAGCTGTATTTCCTATGTTTTTCTAGCTTTTAGTTTCGATTATTCTAGTTTTAATCCATGTATCTTTTATATTTATCTTTGAATTTCATGTATTCATCATCGATGAAATCTTGTTCCTTGCTATTATACATATTAGTCTTTGGAAAGTCATAAAAGTGCAATAGTTTAGGCTAATTACAAAAATATAGCAAATAAGTTGATTTTGCAAAATATGGTATATATGTCGACATATATACCCTATATGTTGACATATAACGGGTACAAACCAAATTTTTTTTTTAATTTCAAGATAAAATAACTACCATCTATTCAAATATTGCAAACTACTTTTTCACCCCTATATAAACATGTTCACTCCAGAAAAAAATTATTTCCACTCTCTTTCTTCACCCTTTTCAGTTATAAACTTAACTTTTCAAATATACTTCTCCACACCAAAAATTATGTGAGAATCTTAAACAAACCCTTCAATCGTTCAAGAATATCCTTATTTTTATCCCTAGAAATCAAAGATACTTAGAATTAAGTCAAATTCAAATGATAAAAGAATAAGAAAAGCATTTTAATGTTATTCGATGGATGATTTCTTCTCTCATAAAAAATAAATCAACCAACAATCCGAATAGTACCATCAACAAAGACAATGAAGATTGGGATGCCATCAAAACAGATCCAACTTTTGGTTTCGATGGTTGGGTAGAAGTTCCTAAGGAAGTTTAAGTTGATTGGTTAGTTTTTGAATAATATATAAGATTCAATTTACGTTTGTATATTAAAAGACTACACTAAAATAATAAGTATGGATTGGTCCGTATGAACTTATTTAGGTTTAGAATTGGCTTAGATTGATTTATTTGACATATAATTTAATTCAATTGTATTGACTTTGGATTGGTTTGATTGTGTATAGTAGGTTGGATTAATTAATAAAATTTGTTTATGCTATCATCTCTTACTTATCAATATATAAATATATAGTACTCCGGATAGGAGGAGCTTTTGGTTAAATTTTTTTGTTGATGACAAAAGGGAAGAAATATATAAAAATCTAGGTGTAGATTAAGGGGGAGTTTTGAAACTCAGGGGAAGTTATATCATATTCTATATACATGGTTGTCATCATCAAAAAAGGAGAGATTGTTAGTACCTTAGGTATTGGTTTTGATGACAATAACCATATGAGATCATATAAAATATAGATAGTAATATTTTACCAAGTTATATATAGTATATAGTGTAGGATATTAGATATGTGTTGATTAAGAAGATTGTAAGGTATCAAGAGCAGAATCATGAGGTTGATATAGAGATTCGAGAGTTAGAGATTAAAGACTCTTGAGTTTGAAGATTCAAGATATCAAGATAGTTATAAAGTCTTAGATTATTTTATTACAGCCCTAGTAGCACTTCTTTGATCTCTCTTTATTTTCTCAAAAGGGTCTTTAAAAACCTATTCTTTGATTTTAATGATTTTTACAAATCCCTATTTTCAAAATGATTTTTCAAACATCTTTTCTAAATAACTTTCAAATGATTCCTAACCTTTTAATTATTTACAAAATTATTATATTAAGTTTCTAAGTATTTTATATTTAATATATACTTTTAATTTATTTAGATATAGATTTTGGTTTTATGTTTTTCTAAATGTTATGGTATTTAAAAGTATACTTTGACCTTCATTAATACTTTGATATATATATATATATTCACTTATACTTTATATATATTATTTTATTTTTCAAAAGAAATTCATATTTAAATCCTTTATATATTAAAATAATTCAAAATAATTTAATAAAGTTTTCTTAAGTTTTATTATGATTAAAATATGTATAAACCATGCTTAAATGATTTTACAAATTATCAAAATATTTTACAAAGCTTAATATTTTCAAAACAATTTTTATCAAATGTTTCTCAAAATTACAAAAGGTGTGTCGACATACATAGACCCCATATGTCGACATATAGTCCGAGAATTTCAAAATTCAATCTTTTAATGGAAGTGTCTTTTCATTGTATCTCTTCACGAATAGACATGACTGTTGTTTCTCTATAAATAGGAGTTCTCTCAATGAATTTTGGTTAACTAGTTTCTCATATTTTCTCTCCTCTTTAACTCACTTGATTTCTAAAAGAAATTTTACTAAAAATTTTCCCAAATTCAATCAAAATCAAATTCAAATTCTATTGATTTGATTCTCTACTATTTACTCTCTAATCTCTTTCATCTCTCTCACTTAAATAAAGATCAAAGCGTTATTCAAGAGGTTATAGGATTATTTGTACTCAAGATCAAGAAATTAGTTTTGTAAACTCTATCAAATCATATTCAAATACTCTTGGGTATGCTTGGTGTCCTTGAAATCCAAGTAGATGTGCTTGTGTCTCGTCTAAATCAAGTTGGTATGCTTGGTGTCCCGTTTGAATCCAAGTAGGTGTGTTGATGTCCCGTCCAAATCCAATGAGTGTACCCAGAGCTTGAAAAATCTGAAGGGTGTATCTCATAGCCTTGAAATCGAGATTGTATAAACTTTGATATTTGAAAAGAAATATGTACAAGAAATTGTATAGGACTGGATGTAGGGTGACACCGAACCAGTTTAAAAATCCTGGTGTGATCTCTTCAACTCTTTACCTTTTACTTTTATTACATTTATACCTACCTGTGTTTGCAGTTGTGATTGTCAATTTGCATTGTTTAAACTAAAATCTTAAAGAATTCAAAAGGATTCATAAAAGTTAGTAAACACTACTTACCCCTCCTTTAATGTTAAATTAGCCTTAAGATCCTTGCTTCCGCAAACTAACCATAGTATTCCATGACTAGACAATTAAAAAGTGAATTTTTATTTATTGTAATCAGCGAAAGTCAATCACCCTTTAATTAAAAAGTGCAAAATACAAAATATTTCCAACTAGACGCATTAGATATCAAAATTGTAGTTCTCGATAACACGAATCCACTGGTGGTGTTACTCATCGATTGGGTTTACAGATTTACCAGGAAACGCGTTGAAAGTTCGTCCAATGAGGATCATCCATTCTAGGGTTTTCGATCAATGGTGAAACGACGATCATAGAATGATCGAATAGTGCAGTTGAGTAGAGGACGATGAGGTAGGTTGATCTACACTATCGAGTCGATGACACGTGCCATGAGTTCTTCGGAATTGGTTGAGAAACGCACGATAGTTTTGGGTTCGTAATGACAGAGGAGGTGATCGAATTGGGGGTGGCTAGTCAGAATATGGAGCGGAGGCCATGGGAAGTGTGTAGCTGGTCTCGAATCATGTGTAGGTTGAGTGTGGTAGCAGCTTGAAGTGCCAGCAATAGGTGTTGATGTTGTGCTCCTGTAGTCGCGTATAGGAGGAGAAAATAAAATAAACTAATAATAACATAATAAATAATTGAATAATTATGAATTTTCCCCTTATCTTTAAATGCTTATAACTCTCACATACGATCTCCATTTCACGCGCCATTCATTGCATTGGTTTCGTGGTGAGATGGGGAACACTTCGGTATGTTGTTTGCTATGTTTTGAACTACTTTAGGAATGTGTCTTATTTCAGTAGATTTTGTTATACAAGGGTTCTACTAGGATGTTTTGGGTACACGGATGGGGAAAGTAGTCCTTTGTTATACTAGTGATGCTTAGCGATGACGAATTGATACTTAATTCAGTAGCTTCGTAAACGGTGGGGCGATGACAAATTTTGGGCTTAATCCCAATAGTGTCGTTGAACTTTAGGCAAATGTCTAGCATGGACTTGATCTTTATAGTCACATACGTTTTTGGCATTCGAGCCGATGCTTTGGGCTTAGTAGTTTTCATAAGTTTTTGGCATTTAAGTTGGGATGTTGAGGATCGTTTGCATACGTTATTAGCATTTGAACTGGGACTTTAGGCTCGATTTTTTGCATATGTTTTTGGCATTCAAACTAGGAATTCGGGTTCGGTCGTTTGCATACGTTATTAGCATTTGAACTGGGACTTTGGGCTCGGTCGTTTGCATATGTTTTTGGCATTCAAACTAGGAATTCGGGTTCGGTCGTTTGCATACGTATTCAACATTCAAGCTAGGACTTTGGGTCAGCCATTTGCATACATTTTTAGCATTCGAGCTTGGAATTTGGGCTCAGTCGTTTGCATATGTTTTTGACATTTGAGTTTGGACTTTAGGCTCGGTCCTTTGCATACTTTTTCTGCATACTAATTGGCACTTTGGGCTCGATCATGTGCAAATGCTTGTAGCATACGAGCTGGGACTTTTGGCTCAATCGGTACATAGCGTTTCAATATATGATTAGACCCAATAGACATTTTAGTAAGACCTTAGCTTATGATGCCACTATAGTACATTATTGTGTTTAGGTGATTTGTATGGTGCGGTGACACAGGTTAAGGTATGGTTTTCGAACATAAGTGTTGATTTACTAGTTGATTAGTATTATACACTTATATGATGTGTTTGGCTCACCAAACATATGTCTGAACCACTCTATCGTTTCTTCTTTATAGTTATACTTTGATAGGTCGATAGAGGACTGGTAGTGACTTAAAGGTATGATGGTACGGTGGACAACCGCACATTTCTCTATTGGCTATTTACTATTTTATTTCATTTGTTCCCAAAGATTATATTATTTTTGTACTAGTATAGAGAGATGTTGTAGTTGGAATTTATTTGATATTAAATCGTTTTATTTATCTGGGATTATATTATTGATTACTATATTTTATTCCTTCCGTTGTGATTTTCGGAAAGTGTAGAATATTGTAGATAGTTCTATGATCTATTTTATATATTTTACCTCAAAACGATCCACCGTTCACGATGTCCATATCATTTTATGCGTAAATCAAGATGTCATTGATGGCAGGTTGTTACAATTGGTATCGGAGTTTAGATTAGCCAATTCCATCTAAATTAGAACGTATAAGAGAGCATATTTGTAATTTTTATTATTTACATTATATATATATTATTTTTACCCCATATATTTTGACTCTAGAGGTCGTTGTTTGCTTATCCCTTATAGAAGTAAACAACTACAAGTTAAATAAATGTTGATATTTCAATAGTTTGGAGTGGAACATAAATTCATTATATTTTCGTTGCAGTTTACACCATAAGGATTGTTGTAAGAGAGTTTCGATGCGAAGTAGCAGTGAAGTAAATTATGGGATTAGGAATGAATAAAAATAAGAGTAGTGCCCTTAAGTCCATAGGATATAATGTGACGTTGAAGGTATTAAGTTTTTTTTTGAGATTGTATGATCTAGTTGGGCTTGTTTAATTTATGATCTACTTCAATTAAAGTACTTAAATTAATTTAAAGTTTTTCCTAAAAATTTAGAAAAAAAATAGTGTTTGAGATTTTTAGGAAAAACATAGAAGTTGAAGTTTGTTTAAGGTTTTGAAAACCCCTTAATTAAGCTTCAACATATGAAAATTTAATAGGAACTAATATTCAAAATAATATTATAAAGGTTTTATTTCTGTAAAAAGTTTAGTTCAACTCTCTGAATGGCGTAAAAGTTTAGTTTTGTAAAAAATATAATCTTTTTACATATTCAAAAGTTCTTCAAAATATAACATGCTATAAATGGCGTCTTCTTGCCACTCTAAATGGCGAATCCTGTTTACTTTCATCTTTTGAGTCATCTCAAACTCTTCATCTATTCACGCTCCCTCTTCCATCGTCAAATCACATCGCTCTGCTTCGCCCCTTCTCCATTCTCCCTCACCTATCGTCTATGGCAAAGAACCGAAAAGGCAAATCGCGATATATTCCCTCTATTGCAAATCGATCGATTACCAGATCTGGCTGCTTGTATGCTTCCTCTGCTCTCGAATTTCCTTTTGATGCCGCTCCTGGATCTGGCGCCTCTGATTGCGATGGTCAGTCAACTGGAAAGCCAAACTCGTTGGATGCAATAGCCGTTGATTGACACAAGCTATTGTTGAATATGCTAGTATACGATTTTTGTTCGATGATAATAAACATATATATATATATTCATTTAAATGTATTTTTTATTGTACTATTTTATTTTCACATAATTAAATAAATATTTGATGAATAAAATAAATAACATAGAATTTAAATTCAAACAGATATTTTATTCAAACAAATATTTTATTACACCTTTGAATAGTACAAATTTGAGCTCTCACTATATATACACAACTTCAATTACAATACAATTTTGATTACATCACAAATTTCAATTTACAATGTTCACCTCACTACATTTCACTCATTCACTCGTATTTATCTTCAACTCTATTCCAGATTGGATCCAGCATCTGAATTATCTACAAAGTAAACACTGACGCAGTAAAATTGAAAAAGAAATGTTTGTGCAGTGTAAAATAAATTGTATGTTTTTGAAAATATTATTTGCCTCGGTTATTTGGGTTGTTCGTCATCATTATTTTGAATTCATCATACATGAACAACTTGTGACATGCACAATGTATCACTGTACATGCCATAAGGCCGTGCACACTGATATACACTTGATAAAACTGCAGGGACAGGTGAGCACAAGGTTAAACCCAACGAAAAGCTAGGTTCAACTCAAGTGCAATACAAATAAAGTCATGATATGAGCACAAGGTCAAACTCGGGCCAAAGCTAGGTTCAACTCAGGTGCATGCAATACAAAACAATGGGTCAA
Source organism: Allium fistulosum (assembly GCA_030737815.1). Classification (NCBI taxonomy): domain Eukaryota; kingdom Viridiplantae; phylum Streptophyta; class Magnoliopsida; order Asparagales; family Amaryllidaceae; genus Allium; species Allium fistulosum. The sequence goes on from CM060902.1 coordinate 1,296,785,114, forward strand.
GACAAAACTGAAGTGGCTACAGTTCAAGTTCAATAAAATGGTCAGGAGCAACCCAAACATTGATGTACACATGAATATAGTTCTAATGAGTCAATATCAAACTAAACTGTAAACAAATGTACACATGACTCAAACCAGGGTCAAGAACAAAACTGCAAACAAGTCTTGAAGTCAGAGACATGAATAACCAGAGGCAACGGAAGATCAGACTCAAGAAAATCACAACCAAAGGCAAGTCCAGACACTACATGAACTGGCTCGAAGACCAAACACAAGAAAACAATGAAGCAACTAGTCAACATAACATGAATGCAAAGCTACCACCAGACCAGACTTAAGAGTTCAGACATGTATATATATATATATATATATATATATATATATATATGCAGACAACCACATACTAAATCAGTTCCAAAATAACCAAGCTCGTATGCAAGTTATTTTTTAAACATATAGTACAAATATATAGTGGAGCATGAAAACAGTTTCAAGATTAAATAAAGGCATCACCAACACTTACCACATATAAAACATGGATAACCAGACATAAAATGGCACCAAGACAACCAGAGAAGCTCAACTGGCAACAAGTGAAACAAGTCCAGCTACCACATGAAATAAGACTACAAGTGCAAAGACACAAATGTACAAAACCAAGTGCAAGCTCAACTGAATACAAGAGCAGACCACATGAACACAGAAGCAACTCATCACAAAAATGCAAATTGCAACAGAGTGACAACCAGTACAATGCAAACCAGGATGAACTCAACAAGACAGTCAGTACATACATATATACATGTATACAATAACCAAGACTCCAAGAGAAACTCAAGTGAAACAAAGTTCAAGTGAACCATGAAGTACACAAGCAAATTCAGACAATAGGAAGTTCAATGCAATGGTCACGACATTCAGACTCAGGAAATCTACAGAACGATGCATATTGAAGCACACGGCAGGTTTTTACAAAAATCAAAGCAGTAGTTTCAAACCAAGTCAAGTTTAAATGCCAAAGAATCTAAGCCGTGATGACCAAGGTAGTAGTAACAGTAAACCAAACAAAGTTACACGGATTGAACGAGTCCACAAAATCAAAGTGCCGAAGTCACAGAAACAAATTCAAATGCCAAAAAGAACGGAGCCAAAATTCAAATTCATAGAGTATACATATGACTTGAATAAGTCAGTACAAATCACCAGCATTCAATCAAAAATCAGTGGCCGAGAAAAATTAACAGATTAATTCATACGAACGATAATTTAGGGTTTCAATCCCTATTTAAACCATTAATATCATCGGCCGACAGGGTATCGAGTTCAAGCATATCAACGAAATAATACAGAAAATCACATACCAATTCATACCGAACTCGACAAATTGAAGCAACCGTGTGAAAATCAAAGTGAGTCGATTGTCGAAGCAAATCAAAGCAATAGCCATTGTAATCGGCCAACAATCAAGCGGCAGCTTCAATTACAGCAAAGCCCTAATTTATTTTGAAAAAGGAACGAACGAAAGAGGCAGCCATTTTTCACAAAGCAAAAGAAGGCGGCCGACAATAAAAAAAGAAAAGAATACGAGCCGAAATAAAGAAGAAGGAGAAATTTTATTGGGCCGGTTCTTTTATAATTATTGTTTGGGCTTAAAAATTATATTAGGGTTTTGTTTTAATACTTTTATTTATTTTATATTTTTCCTTTTAAACTGAGTTTTTTTCCAGTCGTGTGACTAGGTTACAAACTACGGTGGTATAGTTCAAGAATTTGCAACTCAGTGGCTGAGTTGTGGTAGGGTTTTGAGCGTAGAGTTAGGTTAGTCGATAGTGGGTGTCGCGAGTATTCATGTATAAGCATCCGACTACTTAATTTCTAGTAGAAACCTTGAGGGCAGCACGTAGGCAGGGTTTTGCCGAAGCTGGGTAAATCTGTGTTGTTCTATGTTTGTTTTTATTATTCTGCTATTATCTGTGCTGCTACTATTCTACTATTATCTGTGTTGCGATTATTTTATATACTTTCGCATTAAATTTTTATAATTATTAGTATCACCCTATTCACCCCCCTCCCCTCTAGGGTGAAATCGATCCTACAGTTATCTCCGACAATTGGTCCAATTTAAGGTATATTGAAACCTTCAACCTCCTCTAGCATATTGTTGTAGCTTGGAATGCTGTCAGTGGAAAAAACAATGAATGAGGCCGATATTAGGTCGTCCCTGAGCTGTGATGTGCTTGGTAACGATTTCAATGGAAAAAACATAGCTAAATTAAATTTAAGAACTGCTGAAATAGAAAATGTTGAGGCCGATGTCGATTGTTTTGGTGTGGCTAAAACAATGAATGACTCTGCTGTGTTAGTAGGAAGTCACGATAATGCCCATTTATTTGTTGGATTGATAAATAAGACAGCTGATAATAGTAATTTGGTTGATAGTTCAATAAAGGAAATAAATCAAAAGGGCTTCTTTGAACCAGTTTTTGCCCGAAATAGTACAAAAATATCTCCAGCTCAATAGCAGCAGCATCCCCTTGTTGATACTGCTAATATTCTTTCAGCTGCTGCTACTTCTATGGAAAGTAATCCTCCTTTAATTGCAATCCAGCCCAATGTGATGAGTACAGGTTTAAAATGGACTTCTTTATTCTCTTCTTTGCCCAAAAATGCGGGTGCCGTTCCTTTTAAATGGTTAACAATGATGGGGTTATGATCCCCCCTCCGGAGGTAATTCAAGCTGGTATTGATTATTGGTCAGACTATCTTGTCGGCTTCATTTTGGACTATAACCCTCCATATCTTGTGGTTAAGGATCATTGCTTGAAAGCTTGGCAACCTAAGGGTAGTCTACTAGTCCACATGGACAACTCTATGTTCTTCTTCAAGTTTTCTAGGCTTGAGGAACGTCTTCGAATTCTTAGTAAAGATCCAATATTTATCAGGGGCAAGTCATTTATAGTCACTCCTTAGAGTCTGTCTGTTGATTATGCCAGAGAGCAGGTATTATCTATTCCAGTTTATATCTATTTCTCTCATATTCCCTCCGTATTGCAACCAATATTAGGTATTAATTGGCTTGCTAGTGCAGTCGGTAAAGTAAAATGTTTTGATGTTAACACTGTCGCTAGGGAAAAACTAGTCTATGCTAAGGCTTTGATTGAGATTTCCCCGGATAAGCCTTTACTAGAAACTATCAAAGTTAGAGTGACTGAGGATCAGGTAGCGGAGGTTGTAGTTTGTTATGATTGGAAGCCAGACATATGTACGTCATGTCAGTCTTTTGGTCATATATCATCAGCATGCTCTCGTAAGTCATCCGTTGGCCCTATCTCGGTTCGGGCCCCTCTTCCTAGGCCATCGAATACGAAATGGATTCCAAAAGATCTTAATGTTCCTCCTCCTATGGCATATTCCGATCCACATGTTGAGCCTTCAGTGCCTCCTATTATTCCTCCCCACTCTGATGCTGTTATGGTTTTTACTACCCCTCCTCCTGCCATGGATTCTGGTATTGTATGGAATCCTGCTGAGATGGCATGGATCCATGTACAGTCCGACATGAGATATGACCTAGCTAGACATGATTTCCATACTTTTGTTAGTGATGATGATGGTGAATCTAGGCATTTACATTACTCTATAGATGGTGGTGGTCTTATTCTCACGGTGGATGGAGCTCGTGGTAAGCGAAATAGATCTCTACTCCTTGATGATAGTTGGGATAAGAGATATATATAACGTAAGGAACACCCGGATTTTATTTTGGATATATTGTCTCAGTTTGCAAAATTTTTGCATATGTTAGGCCCTGCTGGTATCGATACTTCTGGTAGTGATTCTTCCTCCTCTTGGGAGGAGGAACCGATGTTTCCTTAAGTCACTTTTATAGCTGTAGAGGCACCTTTGCTTCTCACTTGTTCTGTACTTTAAGTGGAATGACCACTATAAAACCATATATAGTTGTTTCTGTGCATGTGCAGAACACCTTTTCTTCATTTATATACAATGGCATGACCCACTATAAAGTCAGCTGGCTTTGCCAAAAAAAGTTTAGTTTGACGCACATTGCTTTTGCACTTATATTTTATGTATACTTGGTTTTTTACAAAGGAACTTTTGGACGTAAATAGAAAAAAATAAAGTTAGTAAAACACAATTTTTTAATGGATTTTATTTTACAAACATCCCTATCACATTTTGAAAGAAAATTAAAATATCGTACTTCTGGTACACTTTTGTGAAGTTTCTAACTTATAAGGAAAATTTTAAAATGGTAAGTTTTACATGTTTGTCTTTTTAAGTCAAATTTGGAGCATTTTGTATAGAACTGGAATTAAAAAAGGATTCGAAAATATTATTTTAAAATAGTGGAATTTTCCAAATGCATTTTTAATGGAAATTGAATAATATGTGATATAAGCTCATGAAATATGCACTGATAAATGATATAAAGAATTTTGGAAATTATATTGAATTTGATATAAATATAGTTAGTTGCTAAAACAAAGTTTTAAAAATATATCTTTATGTATATACATGTATTCAAAGGTGTTTGGAAATTAGCTAATTATTATAATATAAAATGATTTATACTTATATGTATGATATATGTTTTAAAATTGAAGTATTTGTATTTCAAAAAAATAACCGAAGTTATTTCAAATCAAATTACATTTTGAGTAATTAATATTGAATTGGTAAAACTATAAAAAATTGAGAGTTAAATTCTTTTAGATAACGATATTTTTAATATTTATTGAAAAGAAATTAGCTTTGGAAATTAAAAGTATAATAATTGTTTATTCGAGGACATATGAGCAGATATGAGGTGATTAAATTAAAATGAATTTGATTTATGATTTCTTATTAAATGATCAAATAAGAAATGTCTACGGTAGAAAAAACCTTGAAATTTTACTTAAGTGGAATTTAAAGAACGTGTTATGATTTTATCAAATGTTTATTAAAATTAATAGCGGATTTTATGGTTGTCAAATCTTACAAGTTAAGTGAAGAATAAGATTTAAGATCAACAATTTTAATTTAAAAATTGAATTGAACGGTTATTGATATTTTTAACTGAAATTTGAATTGGAGTTAGAAAATAATTACACAACCTATAAAATTTGAATTGATCGTGGTGTGCTAGTTAGGATAGTCAATATGTTAGTATGTTAAGGACTTGCTAGAAATGAATGTTATAGATTTAAGATTTAAGGATTTGTACTGAAAATTAATGAGGGTATTATTTATGGATTTTGGAAAATTTTGACACAATAATGAAAAATCTATTTTGAATTGGGAATTTACTATTATTTATAAAGTATGGTGGACATTAAATAAATAGTAATACGATTCTTAGAAGATTATCTAAATTTTAAGCAAATAATGATGTAACTGTTTTACGAAGTTTATGAAAAAATTGTTATTTAAGTAACAGAAATAAAAGCTATTTTGAAAATAATAGTAATAATAAAAGATATTTTTCATGAATAGTTTTGGAAAAAATTATTGCTATTTTTGACGTAAAGAACATTAAAAAGGATTTTTGGTATTTAATGTAGAATGTTGTTGTTTTTGAATTATACAATAATAAAACGATTGTGAAAAAAAGATTTAAATAAATATTATTATTTTGATGTACAATGATAATAATATTATTCTTTTTAAGGAAATTTTATGAAAATTGTTATTTTTGAATTAAATAAGGATGTTTAGGTTGTTTAAAGTAATACATTAAAAACAAAGGGATTTTGAAGTATATTATCAATTTGGAGAAAATATTCTATTTTGAGATGATAGAAAAAAGAAATATTATTATAATAAACAATACTAAGATGATTTATATTTAAGAGGAAAACAATAAGTTTAAAATTATTATTTTTAATTGTTGAGACATATGTGATTAAGGGCATGTGTACACATACATAAGACGTTGAGAAGCATGAGAGCGCAATTGAGTGAAAAGTTTCTTAAATTATTGGTCATTGACTCGAACGCCGATAGAGGATAGCCACACTTGTCCATGTGAAGTGTTTTTGGAGTACGGCGATGTACATAAAGTACTCTAGCCATATCTTAGTTTATAGGACTTCATAAGCATGTGCTTAATATTATTTTTGAGGTATCTAGTGTTGGATGATTTCAAGATACGAAGTAAATGTCTTGAATTGCATGTGTGAGGTATGAAGGTAATATTAAGAAAGTCGAGACTTGGCGATTTGAAAGAAAATTGACAATGAAGTAAGATTTATTCTTTTCAGTCATCACATGGAATGAAAGAACTATCTTATGAAGTCATTTTTTCTTTTCGAAATAGTGACCTTTTGCGCATAACTTATTTTCAGTGCCCGATGCACGTGAAAATAAGTGAAAAATGCACAACCTAGTCTATGAATTCATTATAGGAATATCATGTTCTCCATAACTAAGGTATCCTTTATTTGTGAAACCATAAATTAAATGGTGAGGGGGTTTGGGTTACACCTATGAACCAAAATGTTAGTCCACTTAAAGGTAAGACACCATCCGTTGTCATATTATAGTGCCTATGAACTTAAAGAAGGAGTTTAGTATGGTATGTTAAAGGATACGAAGAGGATTTCTATTGGTCGAAGATGAAGAAGTAAGTGGCAGAGTATGTGGAAAGGTATTTGATGATGGAAATATGCCAGTAGTGAAATCTATTTCGATAAAAGCATACTTGGACAATATATAATTAGAAGCACCTTAGTGACAAGTAAAGAAATGGAAACCACACATGATAGACATGTATAGAGAGTTCCTAGTGTGTAGCTTGGTAGGTGAGGGACTCGTTATTAAGATATGTTATATGGGAAAGCTAGCGCCATAATTTTATTGGGCCTTTCCCACTTTTATAGAGAGTAGGAAAGTCGGCGTTTTAGTGGGCTTCTTGAAAAGTTGGCAGTTGTTCACGTTTTATCTTCATCCTATCTATGAACGTACGTTGACGATTTAGCGGTTATGGTAGAGACTAGTTGGCTTATAAGGTGAATGTAGAGACAAAGCCTAGAATACTCCTTTGGTGTATTCACATCTTAGGACTTGATGTGATATGACATAAAAATGAGGAAATAAAGTTGGTCCAAGTATGGCGATGAAAAGGTTTAGAAGAGAGTACGTGGGAACTTAAGGAGAGAATCTGAGTTTCCCATCATGAGCTCTCTTCAACTAAGTTCCTCTTTTGGTTAGTTTGTAGGTTAGTTCGTTGTTTGTTTGCACGATTGCTTTAGCTAGCTAGTGACATAGGCATGGATGTATGAACGTTAGGATTGGTTGTATGCACATGCTTATGATGTGTTTTGATTTCTATGGTTGTTTTGTTTAGATTATACCAGTTTAGCTTATACCATGCCTAGAATAGTTACCCATAGTTAGGTAATCAAATTTATGCTAGATAATTATATATATGTTATTTATTACTACTTTTATACATGTTTACTGATTGTGTAATGGATGTGGTTGTTTACTTGCATTTTGATATGGATGTTGCAGATGGATGTATGATGCATATACATATACATATATACATACATATATATATATATATATATATGCATATATTATGATGTTTGCATACATATTGGTTGCTCTGCATTTGCATTCATATATGAGGCCAATTTAGTTGCATTTGCACTCATCTTATATCATTATATTTTATCTATCATATGTATTATATACTCTTGGTTGTGTTTTCGCTTGTTTTACATAATGGATGTTAGATGAATGTAGCTATACCTGTTTTATATGTTTGTAGGATATAAAAAGAGTTGCATTGTCCGTCTCTTGGAATTTAGGGGATGAAATTCTTTTAAGGGGGGAGAATGCAACATCCCGTAATTTTATGAAATTAAACAATTAAACAATTAAACTAAAAAGGGTAAAATCGTAATTTCACATAAAGGAAAAATAGTTAATTTCTACAGGAGTTTGAATTAGGCCTTGAGACCTGTTACATTGGGCATGGAATGTTGTTTACAGTCAGAAAACATATATAACTTACTGAATTTGGTTAAATGTGCAAGAAATTAGAAGAAGTCAAACCCATTGACATTTTTGTAATATATATTAGTTTTGAGATTTTAGCCTAAATTTGAATTATATCAGCCTATAGATAGAAATGAAAACCTATTCTCTAATCACACTTAAGCCTAAACATCCTATCACTAATCTTCATCTTTTTCTTTACCAAATCCCTTAACAAAATCAATTCCAAATCCAGCAAATCGAATCCAAATTAAACGAATTAATATATGGAATCGATCACCATGAAGAGAGCTATGCAAATAACTCAAAGCTATCAAGATATTTGACATTCTCAAGGCAAGGAATTTTTGGATGGTGAAGAAGGAGGAGGATTCACCTTGGATCCGAGAAAATGCACGGCTAACCTATGAGTGAGATTTATTATATTTGCGTATATATTGGTAAGATGTAGTAATTCACCTCTTATGATCTTCAACCTGATGTAATTAATAATAAAAACGATTTTGCTTATATACACCTGATTAGGATGCAGTATACCATGACTAGATAATTGAAAATTGAATTTTTATTGATTGTAGTTAGTGAAAGTTAATCACCCTTTAATTAAAAAGTACGAAATACAAAATTATTCCAAACTAGACGTATTATGTATCAAAACTATAGTTCATGATGACAAGAATCCACTAGTGGTGTTCTTTCATCAATTAAGTTTACGGATTGAATAGAAAATGTGTCGAAAGTTCACCCAACAAGGATCTTCCATTCTAGTGTTTTTTGACCAACGGTGAAATGACAATCATAGAGCTATCAAAGAGTATGGTCGAGTAAAGGATGACGAGGGAAGTTGATCTATACGGTCGGATCAATGACACAGGCCATGAGTTCGCTAGAATTGGTTGAGGAAGGCATGGAAGTTTTAGGTTCGTGATGACGAAGGCGGCAATCGAATTAGAGTTGGCTAGTCGGAATATTGAGTGGAGGTCGTGGGGAGTGCGTCGCTGTTCTCGGATCTTGTGCAGGTGGAATGTGGTGGTCATGGTGGCGGTTTGAAGTGCTGGCTATAGGTGTCGACGTTGTGCTCTTGTAGTTGCGTATAAGAGGAGAAAATAAAATAACCTAATAATAATGATAATAAATAATTGAAAATTCACGAATTCGCTCCTCATCTTTAAATGCTTATAACTCTAGCATACGACCCACATTTCACGCGTGGTTTGTTACATCGGAATCATGGCTAGATGGGGAATGCTTCGATATGTTGTTTTCTATGTTTTGTGCTTTAGAAAGATGTCTTATTTTAGTAGATTTTGTTATACGGGGAGTTCTACTAGGGCGTTTTGAGTACATGTATGGGGAAAGTAGTCCTTGGTTATACTAGTGACGCTTGGCGATGACCAGTTGGGGCTTGATCTAATAGCTTCATAAACGGTGGGGCAATGATGAGTTTTATGCTTGATCCCAATAGTGTTATTGATCTTTAGGTGATTGTCTAACATGGACTTGACCTCAATAGTTATGTATGTTTTTGGCATTCGAGCAAGAACATTGGGCTTGGTCGGTTGCATACATTTTCGGCATTCGAGTTGGGACTTTGGGCTCGGCCATTTGCATACTTTTTTGGCATTCAAGTTGGCACTTTGGGCTCAGTCGTTTGCATACATTTTTGGCATTCGAGCTAGGACTTTGAACTCGATCGTTTGCATATGTTTTTGGCATTCGAGCTGGGACTTTGGGCTCAGTCGTTTGCCTACGTTTTCGACATTCGTGCTAAAACTTTGGGCTCAGTCTTTTGCGTATGTTTTCGACATACGAGCTGGAAGTTTGGGCTCGGTCGTGTGCATACGATTGCGGCATACAAGCTTTGACTTTGTGCTTGGTCGTGTGCATATGTATGTGGCGATGGCAAGTAGAGTCTTTGGGCTTAATCATGATTCGTGACATAGTGATTTGGTATATGATTTGATCCAATAGACATTATAGTGGGACCTTAGCTTATGATGTCACTATAGTATATTATTGTGTTTAGATGACTTGTTGGATGCAGGTGATACAGTTTAAGGTATGGTTTTCGAGCATAAGTGTTGATTTAATAGCTTATTAGTATTATTCACTTATATGATGCTTTTCACTCACCTGACATATGTTTGACCCCTTTTATCATTCCTTCTTTTTAGTTATACTATAATAGGTCGATAGAGAGGACTGGTGGTGACTTGAACGCATGATGGTTTGGTGGAGACCCGCACACTTAACTATTAGCTATCTACCATTTTATTTTATTTATTCCTAGACCTTTAACTATTTTTGTACTAGTATAAAGAGTTTTTGTAGTTGGAATTTATTTGATATTAAATTGTTTCATTTGTCTAGGATTGTATTATTGGTTATTATATTTTATTCCTTTCGTAGTAAGTTTCAGAAAATGTAAAATATCGTAGATAGCTCTATGACCTATTTTACGTATTTTACCTCAAAACGATTTGTCGACTACGATGTCCATATCATTTTATGTGTGAATTGGGATTTTGGTGATGGCGGGTTGTTATTGAAAAGCTTTTCAAAAAGGTAATTTAGTACTCAAAAAAGTAATGGAAAGTATCAAAAACTAGGCAGATGGCCCCGGGGTCCAATTTACAAAGAACCCTTGTTCATTTATGAAACAATACCTCCTGAAATCTATCGGTTAAGTAAAATTAATGGGAATGCACAACAATGGCATGGAATGCTAAAAATTTGAGATCATATTTTACTGCTTTGGATAAGTAAAGGGACAAAGGATTTTAAAAGAGTCATTCTAACAAAAACCCATAGACTAAGATGCATTATGCTTAACTTATCTCATAACCTGACAAGGTAAACGGGATTTGTCGAGCAGAAGCACACCTTATGGCTGGTAGAGGATAAAATTAAGCCTTCCATCCTACTTCCATGCTTAGCCAAAGCAGCAATCCAAGGAATGATGGTCAATAAAGCTTTTGGTCCCACCTTTGGGCTTGGCCAAAGCAATCTCCCAAAAAGTGATGGTCAAACTTAGCCTTTGGTCCTGCTTCTATGCATGTTCAAAGCACCCATCCAAAGAATGATGGTGAAATCAAGCCTTTGGTCTCGCTTCTATGTCTAGCCAAATCACCCATCCAAAGAGTGATTGTCAAATTCAGCCTTTGGTCCTACTTCTACACGTAGCCAATGCACCCATCCAAAGAGTAAAGGTCAAATTAAGTATTTGATCCTACTTCTACACCCGGCCAAAGCACCCATCCAAAGAGTGATGTTCAAATTAAGTCTTTGGTCATGTTTCTATGCCTGACCAAAGCACACATCCAAAGAGTGATGGTCAAACTTAGCCTTTAGTCTCGCTTCTATGCTTAGCCAAAACACCCATCGATAAAGTGATGATCAAACTAAGCCTTAGGTCATGCCTCTACGATTGGCTAAAGAAACTATCTAGGGAAGGATGGCCAACTAAGCACTTGACAATGAATAGTCTAACTAAGAACAAAAATTTAAAAGAATCCATATGAGCCAATAAACAACCTCTAAAAGAAAGAGTGCAGACGACTAGCCATTGAAGAGAATTAAAGAATCATCAAGCCCGTTCTACCAAGAGTCGAACAAAAATCCTAATTAAGGGACAAGTAAGAATAAGAAGCTTTTTTGTGGGACTACAGGAAATCTCCACCTTGTGATAAAATCAGTTGGTTTGGATGGGAAAAGAAAAATGATTTTCAAAAGGCTTTAAAAGAACTTTCATAGCTTCAAAAGTCAATTTTGGAAAATGACTCTTTAATAGACACATGTTCGATTTTTGTATCAAATATTTTCCAAATGAAGCTATAGGAATCTTTCATACTTCAAATATATCTCTAAATAAATTTGTAGAAAATTTTCATCTTTCAAAGAGGTCCTCAATAAAGGTGTATCAGAAAGAACATTTTCAATAATAATAATTATTGTAAATATATAGATATGTTTTTAAAAATAAATGATTACAAATGCCCTTGTGTTTCAAAAACATTTTCAATAAAATAGTTTGTAGTAAAATCAGTTACTACACCATAAAAATTAAGTTTAAAAGTCATCTTAAGTCTAACTATATAAGATATCAATGATGAAAAACATGGCAATAAGGAATGATAGTTCAAAAAGAAAATTAGAAAAGGCTAGAAAAGAAGTTTACTTAAGCTAAAGCATAACGAAAACTTCTTATTGGGAGGTAAGTGTGTAACAACCCTAATTGTTGATTACTTGATTAAAATTTCATAATGAATTATTTTGGAAATTAATTGGGAATTTGAATTTTTATATGGGAAAATTAGAATGATTTGCTACTTAGTAAAAGTTGATAATTTCTTTTAATGTGATTAATTCTAAATTTAAAGAGGAATTGGAAATTTATATGAAATAGGGATTTTTTTATTATTATAGAAAAGGTAATAAAACATTTCAATGGTTTTAATTGAAGATTTTAAAATTTAAGTTTAAATAGGAACATGAATTTAGTTTAATCTTTTATTTTAAATTAAAAGAAAATTTAGAGATTAGTAGGCTTCATTTTTTAAAATAAGTTATTCATTGTTAAAAGTCACTTAAGAGATTCTCTTGTATGAATTTTGGGCTATTGTTTTGGGCACTTGAGTATTTTTATTTATGAAGCCTATTAGTTAATTAAATTAAATAGTGAGAATTTTATTTCTTGCTTGGTTGTAAAATTAAATCCTAAAGTCCAAAATAATTAAATAACCAGGAAGAAGAGAAATTTCCTAAGTCTAAAGCTTGTTGTACATTCTCATCTATTCTTACTACAAGTAGAAACAAAAGAAAGATAGTAAACTTCCCCTTTGTAACCTAGAAAGAAAATCGATAATATCTTCAAATTCCCTGCAAATTAAATCATCTTTTGAAGCTAATTAATTTAGGTAATGATTTCAAACTTGTCTCCTAATAGAACCTTGTATGTCAGTTTTATAGTAGATTAATTTAGGTTTTGTTGTTATTATGGATGAGTTTGGTTTTAGGGCTTGCTGGTTTGGATTTTAAGCTGATGTAGTTGGTTATAGCTGCTTATTAGCAAAGAAAAAGGTAAGTAAAACTCACTGTTAATTCTAATAGTATTTGCATGTTATTGTATTGATTTGTTATCTCTGAAGTAGTATTGATTATAAGTTTTGAAGTGCAGAAGTTGCAAGTTATCAATAGCCTATTATTCAATTATTGATGTTTATACTTGCTTTGAATGATTGCACTGAAATGATGTATTAGCTTTCCTTAGACCAACTTTAGGTGCTGAAATAAGGAAATTCGACATCAACTTCCAATCCCTAAAGTAGAAATGCTCTAGGAAAACCCGTCATCGGTCGACCAGTTGATGCCCATCGATCGACCCAATGGACAAAACCTGGAGCAGCTCTTCTCCAGGATAGCATATATGATTTTGTTTATTTTAGTTCTAACTTTTGTTTTCTTTGCTATTATTGGATTTGATGAGTTTTGGAATTTGTTTTCAGTTCATATTTTGGGAGTTTCAACTTTCAAACTTTACTAAAATAATATATATATTTATTATATATAGTATGAAGGAAATCCTCTTTAAACTAGTTATATTAAAATATATTGTTTTAAACAAAATTACTTTTAGAATACATATAATATAAATTATTGATTTCAAAATATATTAGAATCTCACAGTTAAAAGTATTTTGATAAAGAAAGACTATTATGGTGTCTCTAATAATAATAATAATAGTGATTTAGAAGATGATAATAAATCTATATATAGACATTAGATTTCTATATGTATATAGTGGCTTATTTTATAAACATAGCAATTTACGATCATTGAACCAATATTTAAATGATTTCAAAAGAAGTAATTTCAACATAAAAATATTACTTCTATTTGAAGTGAATTTTAGTTATACGATTTAGTAATACTAGTGGTATATAACACTATGTACCACTTTATCGGTTAATTATTTAACTCTTATGATGGAATATTTTATAGAGTGGAGTTTACGATCTTTTAGTAAACATTCGAGTATCGCTTAGTGGTTATGGGACATTTGGGGTGATACTAGTTTGATTACTAATTGAAGTATTTAACACTTAATATTTTAGCTAAGTGGAATTTACGATCCCTTAGTAAATATTCGAGTATCACCAAGTGGTTATGGGATATTAGGGGACACTCAAGTATTTAAATTGGAAAGTATATAACACTTCAGATCAGAAGTGATCTTTGAGATAACACACATCTAGGCATGTGCGGCACGTATCAGCTTGTCTTATTATGGCATGCATCCAGGCGTGAACGACGGGTATCGGCTCGCCTTTTAGATAACACATTTTTAGACATGCTTAGCTAGTATTGGCTTATCTTAATATGGCACGCGTCTAGGAATGTACGGCACATATCGGCTTATCTTATTATGGCATGCATCCACGCGTGACCGACGGGTATCGATTTGTCTTGAGTTGACTCGATATCATGCGCGTCCTTTGATTTATGAATTTATTTGTAAGATTTTGATTCAATTGGCTTTCATGCATGTTTTTTTGTTCCAACTTGCTTTCATGCTTGTTTTTGGTTCCGACTTGCTTTCATGCTTGTCGTTTGAGTTCAACGTGCTTTTATGCTTGTCTAATAGTTTTCACTTGCTTTTATGTAAGTTTATGGTTTAGAATATGAGATATTTTGATTCACCGTATTTTGAGATGATTGCTTATGATAAACATGAGATTTTATGACATGGTGGATTATTGTGATTATGCCTATTATTAATATTTAGAGGTTGGCATATTATGTATGTTTACGACTATATCATTGTAAGTCTCTTATGTTATTCTGTGATCTTACTTTTGTTGAATTAGAATTAGCCTTACCCGTTTATTATTTTTATAATATTTGGGTCAGTCCGAGACATTTCAGGTATCGAGACTCGGTAACTTTAGATGCTGGCTTAGCTTGGAGATAGTTATGTATGTTATATATATATATATATTTGTTCTAGACTTGTATCAGTGTTGTCTTTTATCGAGATAGTGACTCATGATTTGTATATTCTCTTTTGATACTAGCCTTGTGCTTATCATGTATATTATGTGGGTCTAGTATTCTATTTTGTAGACTCACTTATATATGTATTTTCATGTTGATATTATATATTCTGCTATGTTATGTGATTCTACATTCTCTGTGATATTATATATTGTTCAGATCTTCTTTTTAGCCATCGTATTTATTGCTTTGTGCCAATACTATACACGTCATATATGATCTTGAGGTATAGTAAAACGTGTCGGTGTTAGCCTAAGGGAATATTCACGCTTGGTCGCTCATGACTAGCCTTATTCTTCGTATCAGCGGACAATATTACTTAGCAATATTCTTTGTTAGTATGAGTATAGAGGTAGGGTGTTACAAAGTGTTACACCCAAAATGTCGAAGCACGAATAAGTTGCAAAGCTATCGAAAATGAAAGTGCAAAGCTATTGAAGGTTGACAGTGCAAAGCTAACATACATTAAGGAATAAAAGCTATCGAACGTTAAGGAATAAGCTATCGCTGGAACAAGGATGTCACATGTTGACAAACAAGGTTGTCGCATTTTGAGGAACAAGGCTATCGAAAAGATGATAGTGCAAAGTTATTGAAGGTTGACAATGCAAGTTATCGCACATTAAAGAATAAAAGCTACTGAATGTTGAGGAATAAGATATCGCACATTGAGGAACAAGGTTGTTGCATGTTGAGGAGCAAAGCTATCGGATTGTTGAAGAATAAGGCGGTCGCATGTTGAGGAACAAGGCAGTCGCATGTTGAGGAATAAGGCTATCACATGTGGAGGAATAAGGCTATCATATGCTGAGAAACAAGGTTATGGCATGTTGAGGAACAAGGCTGTTGAATGTTAAGGAACAAGGACATCGCATGTTGAGGAGTGAAGCTATCGCATATTGAACTCATAAAGCTATCGCAAGTTGAGTTCTAAGAAGCTATCGCATGCCAAGAAGAAAAAGCCATCGCATGTTTGAATTGAAAGTTATCAACAATATTAAAAATTATCATTGAGACAAAGGCCATCGACGATACAAAAAGCTATCGATGATGAAAAGGAGTTATTGAAGATATAGAAAGATGCTACTAAAGAAATAAAGACGATAAGAATGCTACAAAAGACATACTTACTAAAATGTGTTAATGATTTCTTACCAAGCAAATTAATTCAAGAATATACAAGGGATGGAGATGTAAAATACATTCAACACAAAAGGATGGAGATAATTCAACTATAAGGAGCTAGTGCATTAATATGGGAAGAGGCTTATAACTAACAAGAAATAAAAGTTACAAAGCATTCCTATTCAATCATGCCACCATTGCCAACCATGGCCAAGATATTAACCCATGTGATTATTCAAAACAAAGATCATGACATATGGCGACATCAAGACCATCCATTTTTCCAAGTCATCAATCTTTGTAAACTCCAACCCACCAATACTAGCAATCCATGGCACACTCTAACTACTAAAAATAGGAACCTACCCCTATATGATAATGGGCACTTCTCCTCATTCTTTTACTTAACATAAATTATTTTTTGGACTTGACATTTCTAAGCACACTTGAGAGCTTGAGGGCTATTTTAATGCTCGATGAAGAAGAAGATGACATGAACTTTTGGACATAAGGACAACATAAATTGCAAATTTCATATCGGCCCTGTTTTTTGCAATTTGGACTATGAAAAAGGAGACGACATGTATTTTTCACATATTGACTAATGGACAAAGAATATTGCGTATGTACTCGAATTCTATACTATTTGCATATAACTATAATATGACGTGGATGTTGGACATTTGGACAATTATTATTTTGACTAGGCGCATATTTAGAGTTTTAATTAAATAATATATCCTTTTAAAGTATTCTGGATGTTGGACCAATAATTGGTTTAGCAATTAGGGCCAACTTATTAAAGTTTGGCATTAGTAAGGTGTCTAAAAAGGTAGCTTCTAAGGTTGGGTTCAGGTACTCTGTCCAACCTAGCTACTGGCCTGACCCTAAGGATGAAGTAAGCCCAAAGGTTATCTCAAATATAAAGTGCCAAATTGATTTAGGCCTTGGGCAAATTTCAAAATTCAGTTTGAAAATTTAAAAATATATTTTGAGTTTCAAAGTTAAATTTAAAATATAAAATAAATTTTATAACGGTTATAAAATATTTTTCAAAAATTGGTTCTGAAAATAAATTATCATTTTCAAATTTAATTAATTGGATTAATTAATTAAATAATTAATTAAAAGTTAATTGATTAAAAATGAACATATAAATTGATGTGTGTGTATTTATAAATCTTACAGTTAAATATATATATATATTAAATAGTTTAAAGTAAAATTATAAATAAATATTTTTGAAATTTTGAATTATTTAATTAAAAATTATTTTTAATTAAATCGAAATAATTATTTTTAATTAAATAATTAAATGCTAATTAATAAAATAAAATATACATATATAATATATGTGTGTATATATAAATTATAAGCGCTATAGTTAATATTCATCTTAAATTGTTTAAGATGAATAAAGTAAAATTTTGAATTTTAAAATAATTTAATAATTAGTTAATTAAATAATAAATTAAAATTAATTAAATATGATTTAACCAATAGTATATATAAGAATATTATATAAGTTAATTAAATCAGAAATAGTTATAATAAATTAAACTTATATAATATGAATGTATAAATTTTAAGTTGAACTATAAAAAACCAATTTAGGTTTAAGGAATGAGTACATACGTATTGCACGTATACCATGATTTCAGAGTCTGACACTTGAATCATGAGGGTATTTCATAGGAATACATTGTTCCCTAAACCGATATCCCTCAATATATTTATATATAAATGATTATGAATCCTTAATATATGTAGTTGTCCTCTACTATATATATATATATATATACTAATAAATTACCTGCATACTCTTTAGTTGTTGAGCTTCCTCAAGCTAGAGATATAATGTGTAGTATTATTAATATATTGACTAGATGAGGTAAGATACATGAACGTATTTGTTGATTTTCCTCAAGGTACATGCATTGTACATAGGCCGTCACAAAATGGTAAGTATGAGTGAATAATCTATTTCGATTTATTGAACTTCAATGTCGAGATGAGATTAGGACAATGGTCATGGGTTAGGAGTTATATATGATAACATATGGATCTATGATTTATTGATTATCCTCATGGTCAGAATCCCAAGACATGCAAGTCCTAACACCCACTAGCAAAATCAAAAGAATTTTATATTTTCTCTTAGGGTTTTGAGAAACATAAAAGTATAGTGGGAGATTATTAAACAAATGAAATGTATCATTTAACATATCTAACAATATAAGAACATCTGCTATATAAATTAAACTTATCTACTTCAATAAATTTGTGCAATTAACATAATTTATAAAATGTTTATTAATTAAAATATACAAATGAACTAAATTAAGATTTCCAAAAAATACACTTAATAATAAATCTTTTGGCATGTTGGCACTTCAAGACCCGTGTAATCACCTATTTATACAACTACTAAAACATTTGTACATTGGTCACTTATGTGTTTATTTATCAAAGACGATGCATTATCCTATATGAGTTCTGTACTCTAAAACCAATGAACATGGATATTTGATCCATATTTGATTGCATATAAATGTTGTATGATGAACGGTTGCAATTCATAATGTATGAAACCTCGATGAAATTATTTCACTCGAAATAAGCAAGTAAACATAATGTGATATCGTATATTAAATACGATTAATTACAATAAGGATCTTGTTGTGCTAGGTGTACTACTGGACCAACAAATCCAAAATGTACATTGGAATTCGATTACTTAAATTTCAATTTGATCAGCTTATGTTTAGTGAAACTTATTTTATATATTTAAATGTTAATATGACCGAATGCATTTTTGTAAAGAGTTCATTACGGTCTTCTGGTAAGGTTTTTTTTTGATTGGTTCGATCATTTGGAAAGGAAAGCAATTATATGAGAGTCAATGTAATTTAGGCGCAGTTAGAATAAAGAGAGTGAATGGGTTACCTTTGCTTCATGAAGAAACGAGAATTGTATAAAATACAAAAAAGATACTTAATAGGGAATGTGAAATATGATTTCTATTCCAAATGTATTTCCATACGTAAAATTATTTTCTATGAAAGTTATTTCTTCAATTTCCAAATGTTTGGTCAGAAACTCTCAACTATAAACTAGTTACAGTGTATGAAACAAAATTCTATAATAAGTGGTTGAATGGACATCGGATTTCATACGTTATTATAGTAATGGTAGAAATAGTGGGAGCATAACATATAACACTTCTTAGTGGATGTATCAAGTTACAAAAATTATTTTCATAAACATACCAATTATTGGTTATGAAATAATAATTATTTTCAGTATTGACTGAAAATAGACATAGTTTTATTTCAATATGAATATTATGAACATTTGTTATAAGATGAAACTATAATAATGGTATTGTTTTCATAACAAAATAATGCATTAAAAATAAAAAAGTATTTGAAACCGATTATTTTGGAATTATGGACTAAGCCGTAGTATTAAGAAATAATTCATTAATTATATAATTATGAATCATGTAGTACTAGTGAATTGTGTCTCAAAAGATCAAGGGAAAATCACCCATTCAGTAGGAGCAACATAACAGTTGGTGAGCTCTTTGGGTTGATGCAAATAGATGTATATAATTGTAAGTCTAATAATATCAAAATGATTCCACGTACTTTATTAAATTCACCGATGCATTTTCATAGACATGAACATGTGTATTTGATACACATGTAGCATGTCTATGATAAGTACATAGAATATAAAGTGGTAGTAAATAATATAGCATGCAAAAGAAAATAAAATAATTTAATTTGATCAAATAGGTGAGTATATAGGAAAACGGTTCCAAAAGTACCTAAAAACGAATAAGATTCAATCTCAAAATGAACTTCTCTCTATGATACATAATAATGAATAAGGAGTAATCAGACTTTGTTGAACATAGTACGGTGGATGATGAGTGAAGTTAAGCTAACTTCTTTCTATAAGGTCATCTACTTAAGAGTAATTACATAAGGTTAAAATTAATTTCATCCAAAAGCATAGTTTAAGAGATCATATAAGATAAGAGTTTATAAGAAACCTCTACATATCCTAGGTCAAGTAGTTGATAGGTTGTGTGAGTCGGGCTGCATGTAATATTTATTCGTGATGGATCTTGTGTGAACCACCTTAAAGGAGGTTGAGATCGATCAATATTGATTAACCAATTTACGTTATGAACATAAGTTCCATAAAATAAAAACCAAATTAGTTTTACACATATATACAAAAGCAGTTCATGAAATATTTATGAATGCCTATTTCGTTACACACAAAGAAAAAACCGTTGTTTCAAGAAATGCCAACTTCACGATGAAGGAATTTATTTTAGAAATTTTGGTAGTAAAATGGATTTCAATATGATCCAAAGATAAAAATTATTACCTAAGACGGAATGAAATTAACCAAGCTAAAATAGACAGACTCATTAGAATTGATAGAGTTAGGGGTATGCCCTAGGGGAAATTATGTAATTTGTTTGTTACATATATCTAACTCGATAACCAATCTTGTTCAAATAAAAGGTATTTTCCTTCTATTATGTACTTGACATAATGTGTTATATTAATAAATTAATTTAATTAATTGATAGAAAATTCATAAATAGTATGTTTTGTTATAGTAGTTACAAAGTGTTGTAACCATGAGTAATTTATCACAATGAAATTAAACATACCGTTTTTAAATATTCCTAGTCAATATGTATCAAAACTGGATATCAATGCATCCGTTGAGACTAGAGCACGTAATGCTCTCCAAATGTCCGGTGATGTAATATTCATGACTACTAGGGGCACCAAGGGATTCTGTACTGATAGTTATTGGACAACTATGAAATGACTCACTCGATAGTTTTCTATCGGTTAACTAGGTCAAATGGAAAATATCGATGTAACAAAATTATATAGTTCTCTTGACTTAGAATACCATTGATCTTCAATGTGGAAACTCAGCTTTGATTATAGTTAAATCATGGTACGACATCTATTGAATGACTATAGTTGGGTCGAGTGGAAGCATTAAAAGTGAAACACTATTCAAGAGAGGATTCGTCTCTTTGGTTATATGATGTTAGTATCACGGTCAACCAAGTCAATTCAAAGTCAAAGTCTCTAGCCAGAGTAGTCTGGTTAATAACAATTGTTATTGGACCAAGGACTTTGTATTTGGACTATTGTAACGACCCTAATTTTGATTAACATTATTTAGGACATTTAATTAGTTAAATTTAAATGAAATAATGTAAATGGTTAAGGAATTGAGATTTGTGTGATTAGAGGGTAGCCGTGCCAATTTAAACAAATGAACTAAGGGAAATTAAAATGGAATAAGTAAGGGTAATATATAAGGGCAAAATAGGAATAAGTTATGTTCATATACCCTAAACCCTTCATGCCACTTTTATTTTACACGTTAATAAACGAAAACTAAATCTAAGAAGAGGTCGACCACCATTAGGAGAAAGCAAGAGAAAGATAAGCTAAAATCAAGAGGAAGGAAGCTTAATCAATCTAATTCAAGAAGCAAATCTCAAACTCCTTAATCACAAGCTAAAGGTAAATAATAGGCTACATCTCATTTTATTATTTTTGGTTTTAGATGAGATCCGAATTTATTTTGCAAATGATTTGGCATGTTTTGATTGTTTAAAAGGATATATATGCTTATTGATGATTTATGCTATTTCATATAGATTTTATGTTAAGGTTTAACTTGAAAAACCTATTATATGACATCCAAATGCCTTGCGATTTTGATATAAGGTCAGAAATATTATTTTAGGGTTGGGTTTCAAGTTTCATAATTTTCTGGATTAATGTGAATTTATTATGAATTTTCCAGTGAAGAAAATGGTTAATTGAGTTTAAAATTAATTACGTCTATTATATGTTAGCTTTGGGTCAGAAATTTATATATGTTAGAAAACATATTAAAAATGATTTATGGGAATTTTTTTAGAATTTTTCTAAGTGTTTTAATAAGTATATAAAATTATTTAAGGTATGGGACTTAAATGTTTTATATGTTTATAAAAGGAGAAGGGGTAATTTGTAAATATCTTAAATTGTTAATCTCTGAAATTTGACAACACTTATAGAAAATATTTTGGAAAAGAAACTGGCAATCAATTATATGATAACAAATAAGCAAGTTAGTTGGAAAGAAATTTCTTTTTAAAGTTAAAAATCTGTTTTAAAAGGTTTCACTATTTCGCCACTTTCGGCAGCTACCTTTCGACCACATACTTCCGCCTCCAACCAGTTTGAAGCCAATACACATGGTATCAAGACTTGGTACGTAGTGGATTGGAGATATGCGAATGGTATAGAGTCGAAACAGGGCTTTCGAAGGGGTCGAGACCTTGTTTTGATTTTAAAAGGAAAGGCCGCTTGCTTTGCTTTCGAAAAGAATGCTTTCGAATGAGATAGCTTTCGACTTGGTCAATTGTTTTAAAGAAAAGTTTCGAAAGAGGTTGCCGCCTTTGTTTTAAATAGAAGCTTTCGAAGGGGTCGAAACCCTGCTGCCGCATTCTACCTTTCGAAGCAATGCCTTCGAAAGGGTTCTTTCGCTTTAAACCCTGAGCCGCTTCTCCAATACTTTCAAAGGGATTGGTTTCGATACCATCCACTTCTTTTACTTAGGAAATTGCTTTCGAAAGAGTTGCTTTCGACTTAGTTCTTTTAAGACCCTTTTGAGATTTTGGAAGTTAAACCCCAAAGGTTTCAGAAGGAATGGTTTTGAAACTATGTTCCACGTTTTTACTTGAACCCAATGTTTTTGAAAGGTTTGATTTATGTAAAGGACTTAATGCTTTCGAAAGGTATATGATAAAGGTTTCGAAGGGGTGGTTCCCCAATATTTTCGAAAGGTTTACCTTAGTGTTTAAATGGAGGTTTTCCAATGTTTTCAAAAGGCATGTTTAAAGTGTTTGAAAAGAGGATGTCAAAGGTTTTATAAAGCTTTCGAAAGGATACTTTTAATGTTTTCGAAAGGTTTATTGTAAATGGTTTTGAAAGGTATGTTTTGGCCTTTCGGCCTAAGGTTATACAGTAAAGTAGTTTACTTGTATCGAAAGGGGTACTTTTAATGGTTTCGAAAGGGGTACTTTCAATGGTTTCAAAAGGGGTACTTTCAATGTTTTCGAAAGAGGTACTTTCAAAGGTTTTAAAAGAGGTTGTTAAAGGTTTTAAGCAAAGGTTTCGAATGTTTTCATCAATAATGTTTTGTGTGAAGTATTGATAACTTAGCAAAGTGATTTGAGTAAAGCATAGAGTATATTTTACTTGTTTAAGTATGATTTAAAGGGTTAAATCAATTTGAAAGAAATGTTTTCAAGGAAAATTTGATGGGTTAGTTGACCCTAAGTAAATGACTCAGATATTAGAATACCAGACGGGACTGGTATGGGGTCACGCCCTAAACTTTAGCTAGTAGCCCCTAGCTAATATAAGTCCAAAATTCCAGTGTGTAGGGCTTTGTCACAGGTAATACTAAAATGATGTTACATACATAAAGGAATATACAAAGTAAAGATAGGTCATTGGTGAGCCCGCAAAACCATTAGGATCAGTTGACCCTGGGAGAAGTAAGTTAGGGACAGACCATCCAAAAGAGTAGCTAAAAGAAGTTAATTTTTTTGTTTATTTTGTCTGGTAGGCCCGAGTCAGCCAAAGGTTAGTAGTTAGCCAAACAAAACTATAGTGTTCGGACAGATAGTCCATTGATTACCTGATTTGTATGCATACATGATATTGCTATTGTTGCTTTAACCAGTTTGGTTGCAGGATTTTGATTTGCAAAAGATATGTTTTTAAAAGGGATATTGGTGAGGGGAAACCCGTTTCGCTAAGCGGCGTGGTCTCACTTAATATCAGTAAACCGGGATGTATAGTATTATTCACAACAGGATTTATGCCTGACTTGAAGTTTATGTTTTCCCCTTAAACTCTCGGGTGCTCAAAATATAATTTGAGTAGGTTGAGAGTTGAGGATTTACAAGTTTTAGTAGGTGGACGAATAAAGCTTCCAAAGACGTGCAGGAGGCATGGATAGCTATTTAGGAGTTGTTATTTTTATTTCTATTTCCTTTGTGATGTATTAAGACAATTTTTGTCTATTTAGTACTCTGATCATCCAAGGGGGGCATCTTCATATGTCGCTCTTTGTGTATTTTGTAATAATAATATTTGATCAAAACCTAGGATAAGTTTTGGGATTTTGTAATGGAATATGAAACGTGTTTTGAAATATAATCAGTAAAGTATGCTGTTTTTGGAATCTGTGATTTTGTTTCATATTCATGTGCTTCTGATATTATGGATACCATTAACATTACCATATTTTTTCACCGAAAGTTAATACTATAGATAACTGCAGCTTCTGTAGTGCTTAGCTTCGGGCCTCAAGATAGGGGATGTTACAACTATATAGTTGAATATGGACGATATTGGAATTTTGACCAATATCAAACTCCATAAGTCCTAAGTGATATAGTTTTGACAAAGAGAATTGGTGTAAATAATTATCACTACCAAATAATGCTTAATAAAGTAAAATTGGATAATACTGAAACCCAGTAAGTAATAACTTTGGCCATAATGCCACACCACCTGCTACGTGAATGTGAATGTTAATATTCAAATTGTTTTATATTAATCGCTAACTGAATTTACACCTAAGAGTCGTACAATCGAAACATTGAATACTCCTTTTCATCTGATTTAATTAATTTGTAATTTTGTTAAATCAATTAAATTAATTAATATTTATGAAATATTAATTATAAATTTTTGTTTGGTGTGCATCGAGCAATATTAAATAGCATGCATATAATATTTATATAAATGCTAATCGATATTTGATATCGATACGCGTTTAAATTGGATTTAAATGCAATAAATATTGTTCGGGCTTGAAATGGATTTGAGGCCCATATGGGGCATGCTAATTTCAGCTATTATGGGGACATAAAGGCCAACCATGAGATGGCTAGGAGTGGGGGACTTTGAATGTTTAAAAATGGGAATGGGTAAGAGAAATTTAAGGATCTTGATCCTACTTTTTCTCTTTAGCCTCTCTCTTATATAAACATCTTAACCCTCACTTTAGATAAGATCTTTTTTTGCTACTTCAATCCTCTTCTTTGTTGACCAAACACTCCCCCTCCCTTTCCTAAAATATTCAAGCACTCTAAATACAAAAGTAAAATCAAACAATCGTCGGTGGTAAGGCAATTCAGAAGCTAGCAACTTCGGGATTGGAATTCGGTTTAAGGAGTTCACTTCTCATTTCAATGTGCGAGCTTTGGGCTTTTGTGAAAGGTATTCTTCTAGTTTACTATTATATTATAATGTTTATATGATTATTGTTCTATATATTATTTTGTTAAAAATATCATGAATCGCTATATCGATGATTCATATATTGATGGTTGCGTATACGTAAGTGTATATATACTGAATAAAAAAGCACATATATGTATACATGCTCTTGGCCTAAAATAAAAGG
This sequence comes from Allium fistulosum, assembly GCA_030737815.1. NCBI lineage: Eukaryota > Viridiplantae > Streptophyta > Magnoliopsida > Asparagales > Amaryllidaceae > Allium > Allium fistulosum. The sequence continues at coordinate 1,296,810,828 of CM060902.1, forward strand.
AAAAAATATTCATTTTCAAAATTTTAAATAATAATATATTATATGGATTTAAATATCAAATCTAATTTAAAAGTTTAACATTACATAACATATATCTTAAAACTTAACAAAATTTAACTTTGTTAGTATAGTTCAGCAATAAAAAAAATTCTTCAGTTTTTACAATACACACACACACTACTATTTCATTCAAAACTAGTTATATAAATAAAATGTGTGTATGTATGTATGTATATTTATAAATAATATAAAATTCTAAAATCGCTATATAATATAAAATATACATTATCGTTTCAAAAATAAATTTTAAATAATTTATTATTATTTCTGTATGGTTTAATAATTGATTATAAGTTTTAACTAATAAATCAGTAAAAAACCAAAAAATTAGCTCAAAATAAGAAAATTATTTTTTATTATCAGGCCAAAAGCAGCGGAAAATATTTTTTTTAATTATAAATTATATATATATATATATAATTATAACTAGCTATATGTTTATTTGTTGTATGTATTTAGTTTAATTATATATATATATAATATATGAATTTCGGTTCGAATTTTATGTTATAAATATTCTAAATAGTTTTACAAATTAATGTTTAAAATAATTTTATAACTAAATTATATTTCTTTACGTAACTTAATTTATTTCTTTACACACACACATATGTATCTTAATATCTATTTTATGTAAATAATTTACAACTAATATTTATAATAATTATATAATTATATTTTCACCACACACACACATATATATAAAAACAATTTTATGCATACACACACATACATACATTTAAGTAATCCACTTGTATACAAGAGGGGTTAACATGTCCGTTATGGTGTAAATCTCAACATCAACATACGAGCATGTCAAACCATGTACAATTCATTACCATGTTGCACGAGCATGCACATATATGTGTATATGATACACATATTTCTAATATAATATAAATTATATAAAATAAAACTTTATTTATAAATTTAAATAAAATAATGATTTTATTTAACAAAATTTTTAGAAAAGTTCTAAATGAATTAGATTACATATGCCCATTAAAGATCCAATAATGGAATTTTTTATGAAATTTACCCAATTCCTCTACACGGGCTGGTCCAGTTCCAATAATGGTATTGGTGCCAAATAGCCTATGCAGTCTAAATTAGAAATATTAGAGCTAACTTATTAAAGCATGCCCATATAGTAGAATATATAGAAAAATAGTGTCTAATGTTGGGTTTGGGTAATCAAGTACTCTGCCCTACATGGCTACTAGTCTAGCCGAAAATGAAGAGGTAAGCCCAAAGGTCGTTCCTAATATAAAGGCCCAACTTGATTTGGTCCTTGGGATAATTTTAAAATTATTTTGAAATTAAAATAAAAGTTTTAAATTTAAAAGTTTAATTTAAAATAAGATAAATGTTATAATATAGATTTTCAAATTGTTTTGAAAATTAAAATAAAAGTTTTAAATTTAAAAGTTAAAATAAAAATAAAACACATATTATAATAATTATAATATAATTTTCCAAAATGTTTAAAAATGTTATAAAATTAATTTCGAAAATATATTTATTAATCAGATTAATAACATAAATGAATTAATTAAGTAAGTTAATTAATTAAATATATATACATGTATGATATATAATTATATATGTTATGTTGTCTTGAATTATTTAAGACAATATGAGTATACATGTGTGTGTAAAAGAATTTTCAAAACTAATAAAATTTAATTAAAATTTAATTAATAAATTAAAATACATATACATATATATAATATATGTGTGTTGCTATAAAGGTTATAGTATATATATTCAATATAATATGTAACAATTAAAAAATATAATCTCCTTTTACTTGTTGACCTTTCCTCAAGGTAAAAATGAGATTAGGACAAGAAATCATGAATTAAGAGTTGTATATGATACAATCGATAAGAAGTTATCCATCTATTTAGAAGTATGATTTGTTGAGTTTTCTTCAAAGTCAGAATCCCAAGATATACGAGTCCTAACATCCACTAGTGAAGTCGAAAGGCTTCTATGTTTCATCTCAAGGTTTGGAGAAACATAAAAAACTAGTGGGAGCCTTGTTAGAAAAATGAAATAAAAACATTTAACCTTTCTAATATTATAAGAACATATGCTATATAAAGTAATAGTAATCTACATTAATAAATTTATGCAATTAATATAACTGATAAAATGTTTATCAATTAAAATATACAAATGAACTAAATTAATATTGATAAATAGAAATATAAAATACACTTACCAATAAATTTTTACATGTTGACCTATGCAAATGCCTAATTATACAACCACAAAATACGTTCGTAACTTGGTCACTTACGTGTTTACTTACTCGAGACTATGTATTGTCTTCAGTGAGTTTTGAATCTAAAAGTAATACAAGAAAATGGATATTTGATTCATACATGATTACATATAAATGTTATATGGTGAACGATCACAATTCATAATGTACGAAATCTCGATGAAATTATTTCATTGAATTAAGCAAGTCAACTATTGTATGAGATTGTGTATTCGATATGATTGATTACAATAATGATCTTGTCGTGTTAAATGTGAAACTGAATTAAATGCTACAAGATAGATCTATGAATTTGATCGGTGAAATGCCACTTTGATCGGTTTACGTAAAGTGCAATTTATTTGATATCCTTAAAAGTTAAGGATGACCAAATGCACTTTTGTAAAGAGTTCGGTATGATATTGTAGTAAGGATTTCCTTTGAATGGTTCGACCGTTTAGAAAGAAAATTGAATGTATAAGAATGGATGTAATCTAAGGCACGATTGGGATGAAGAGATTGAATGGTCATTTCTGCTTCATAAAGAAATTTGGATATAATAATTGTAAAATAATAATAGATACTTAACATTGGAATAAGAAATATGATTTCTGTTCCAAAAGTATTTTCACATAAAAAATTATTTTCTATGATAGTTATTTCTTTGAATTTAAGACACTTGATCTGAAAATTAGCGATTGTAAACCAGTTACAGTAAATGAAATAAATACCATATATTACATGATTGAATGGAGCTTTGTATTTCATACGCTATTATAGCAATGACGGAAATAGTGGGAGCATTCCATATAGCACATGTAGGTCACATCAAGTTACGAAAAATGTTTCCGTAAAATGTACCAAACATTACCTATGAAATAATAATAATTTTTTAGTATTGATTGAAAAATAGATATGGTTTATTTCAATATGAATATTATGAATATTCATTATAAATAAAACTATAGTATTGGTATTTGTGATGCATTGGAAAATACAGAAGTATCTAAATTTATTTGCAATTATTTTGGAATTATGGACTAAGCCATGGTTTTGAGAAATAATTTTTATTATATGATTATGAATCATATGGTACTAGTAAATTATATCTCAGACAATTAAGGACAAAGCACCCATTCAGTGGAAGCATCATAAGAGTTCACGAACTCTATGGATCGATACATATAGATTTATGCAATCGAAAGTCCATTAATTCTAAAATGATTCCACATACTTTGTTGTATTCACTGATGAATTTTCACAAATATGAATATGTGTACATTATATACATATGGTATGCTAATGATGAATTCATAGAACATAAAATAAAAGTAAATAAAATAACATGCAATAGAAAATAAAATTATCAATTTGATCAAATATGTGAGTATATTGGAAAGAGTCCCGAATGTACCTAAAATTAAATAAAGATTCAATTTCAATAGTTACTCCTCCCTATGATACATAATGATGTACCGATAAGGAGTAATCGAACTTGTTTAACAAAGTATGATTAATGGTGCGTGAAGTTGAGTTAAATTTTTCTATATGGTTGTGTATTTAAGAGTAGTACACAAGGTTTAAATTAATTTCATCTAAGTAATAGTTTACAAAATCATACAAGATAAGAGTTTATAAGAAACCCTAACATATCTTAGGCCAATGAGCTGGCAGGTTTGTGCGAGTCAAAAGACCGCATGTAATAATTTACTTGAGTGATTTTGTATAAATCTCCCCAAAAGAATTTTGGGAATAATAGTCATTGGATGATGAATTTATATTGTGAACATAAGCATAGTAAACCAAAAACTGAACCAGATTTATATATAAGGAAATTCATAAAATGTTTTATAAATACTCATTCTGTTAAACTGAGAAACAATTGTTGTTTCAAGAAATACCAACTTCATAGCGAAGGAATTTCTTTTAGAAATTGTTGGTTGTAAAATGGATTTGGATATGATCCAAGGATAAAACTAATTGCGTAGGATGAAATAAAACTAACTTAATCTAAATGAACACAACACATTAGAGTGTCTAACAATTATTTTCACATATTGAAGATAAACTATTGAGTTTTTTATCAATATCGAGAATAGATAGCCCTCAGTTGTCAATTAAACCACTAAGAGAATTGACTCCATCATGTAGTATGATGCACAAATCCGAAAGGATTCCAAGTACGTTATCAAAATATGATTTGATAGTGCTACCCGAATGGATATAATTCATTGACCGCGAATGAGAGTTCAAGAGCAAGACTAATGTAGTTGGAATACAATGAACAATGTTAATAAGAATTATATCGTAAATTTTAATTATTCAAATTAGCGTATATATTCATCATTCAACGTGCTCAAGTTAATTTGGATTTACTCATGAAATTATCGCTTAGTAAGACTTCGTGTTTTGGTACATATGTGTTGAAATGAAAAATTCTAAATGATGATTTAGAATAGATTGTTTGCATACAACAACCAAAGTGTCTCGAGTCAGTGAGAGCGATATTGAGTTTGTTGGTTTTCGGATATGATCCAAAAAATGATATGAAAATATCATTCTATAAGCATCATAATCGAATAAGTACTTTGATAAAAATATCGAATAGTTTGATTTTCAGTCAAAATGCAGAGGTAGCTTGGGTCCATAAGAAAGAACCACTAAAAGGTACATAGATATTTCTAGATCATAAGTAAGCAACATCTTGTTGATTATTAACGATGTACTTATGTTAAAATCAGTAATAGTTTGGTTGTTTAATACTCGATATTGGATTTGTAAATTATATCTGATATATTAAGTATAAAGGATGTTGGAAATGTCCCAAAATGATATGCAAAGACACCTTACTAAAATGTTTAATATGGAACATCTAAGAGGAATTCTTTGTGCATAATCAATAGGAAATATCATACATGTTGTGTTGTTTACAATGTCATAGTTTTCTTATGTATTTGATGCATGAAGGAAATATCAAATCCAAATTAAGATCACTAAACGGTAGTATAGAGTATTCTTGAGTATTTACGAAATACTAGTTACTTTTTTTTTTTTTTGAGATCATGGGGAACCTTAAGATCATGGTATTCATTGATACTCACTTAAGTAAACCCCACGCCGTGTGTCTACCCCGCTTTTATTTAGTCGTCGCACACGGATGCGTAACGTTGAAACTCCCACTGATGGTTTGGCGCTGGGATTCGAACCTGCCCGGACACAGTCCTTTGGTTCCCATCTCCCATCTCCCAAACCAACCGAGCTACGAACGGCGGGTGAAATACTAGTTACTTATTTAAAGGAACAACAGTTTTTTTTTATAAAGGAGCGTTCAGACTTGAATTTCATAAGCAATGTTGAGTATAATACGTCAATATTAAATCCATATTCAAATCTTATTTAAGGAGCTCTAAGTTGGAAATGTTCCAAATAGGAAGTCATGACTAATTCAACGAAAATGCTAAGTACATTGCCTTAAGTGGCGCCACGATAAAAGCAATGTATAAATATAAATGCATAAATTCAAAACTAAGCCAGGGTTGATTCCAAGTATTAAAAGTACTACACTATTTTTATATGATAACAATGTAATGATATAGTTCACTAGAAGTCAAGAAACATACTCCAAATAGTTCCAGATGATAAAAGTAGTTTATCAGCATTAGAGAGAGTTGATCGATGGAGTAAATAATTAAAACAATATAGCAGATCCATTCACGAATGGTCTAACTCGATCAGTGCTCCTCAAACTGATTGAAGGGATATCACAAAGATTCCATAATTGACCTCAAGTGCAAATGGGAGATTGGTAGAGTTAAGGGTATGCCCTAGGGGCAATTATGTAATTTGTTACATATATATAACTCGATAACCAATCTTGTTCGAAATAGAATGGGTTTTCTTTCTATTATATACTTGATATAATGTGTTGTGTTAATCAATTAATTTAATTAAAAATATATTTAATAGAAAATCCATAAATGGTATGTTTTGTAATAGTAGTAACAAAGTGTTATAACCATAAGTAAGCTATCACAATGAAATTAAACATACCATTTTAAATATTCCTAGTCAAGATGTATCAAGACTAGATATCGATGTATCCATTGAGACTAGAGTACGTAACGCTCTCCAAATGTTAGGTAGTGTATTATTCATGACTGCTGGGGCCACCAAGGGGTTACGTACTGATAGTTATTATATAACTATAGAATGACTCAGTCGATAGTTTTTTGTTGGCTGATACAACTAAGGTCAAATAGAGAATATCAATGTAAAAGAATTACATGGTTCTCTTGAGTTGAGAATACTATTGATCTTCAATGTGGAAGCTCCGCTTTGATTATAATTAAATCGTGGCATGTCGTCCATCGAATGACTATAGTTAGGTCGAGTGGAAGCATCGAAAGTGAAACACTATTCAAGAGAGGATTCGTCTCCTCAGTTATATGAGGTTAGTATCACGGTCAACTGAATTAAACTCAAAGTCAAAGTCTCTGGCTAGAGCTATTCGAACACTAATAATTGTTGCTATTGAACCAAGGATTTTGTGTTTTACTATAAAGTTGAATATGGACGGTATTGGAATTTTGACCATTACCAAATTTCATAAGTCCAAAGTGATATAGTTTTGACGAAGAGGATTGGTGTAAATAATTGTCACTACTAGGTAACGCTTAATAAAGTAAAATTGGATTTTATTGAAACCAAGTAATCGAAAACTTTGGCTTTAATGTCACACCACCAACAAAGTGAAATGTGAACATTAATATTTGAATTGTTCGATACTAATCGCTGACCATATTTACACCTAAGGGTCACACAACTGAAATGTTGAATACTCCTTTTCATCTGATTTAATTAATTTGTAATTGTTGTAAATTAATTAAATTAACTAGTATTTATGAAATATTAATTATAATTTTTTTTGATGTGTATTGAACGATATTAAATAGTGTGCATATAATAGTTATATAAACACTAATCAATACTCGATATTGATATGCATTTAAATTGGACTCAAATGCAATAAATATTGTTCAGACTTAAAATGGATTTGAGACCCATATGGAGCATGCTAAATTCGGCTATGAAAGGAACATAGAGTTTGATCATAAGATGGCTAGGAGAGAGGGATTTTGAAATGTTAAAAAAAGGAAATTGTTAAGAGAAATTTAAGGATCTTGATCCTACTTTGCTTTCTAGCCTCTCACATATATAAACATCTCAACCCTCACTTTAGATAAGATCCTTTTTGGCTACCTCCATCCTCTTCATTGCTGGACAAACACTCAACCTCCCTCTCCTAAAATATTCTAGCAATGAAAACACAAAATTAAAATCAAACAATTATCGACGGTAAGGCAATTCTTCATTTCACTTCTTTGTTTCGATGTGCGAGCTTTGGCTTTGGTGAAAGGTATTCTTCTAGTTTACTATTATATTATAATGTTTATATGATTATTGTTCTACATATTGTTTTGTTCAAAATATCATGAATCGGTATATTGATGGGTCGTCACATGTCGATGGTTTTGTGTGTGTGTAAGTGTATATATATTTAAAAAAATTATTTATGCATATGTATTTATACATGCTCTCGGCCTAAAATAAAAAATAATTTTTTTTTCAAAATTTAAAATAACAATATATTATATGGATTTAAATATCAAATCTAATTTTAAAAGTTTAACGCTATATAATATATATAATTTAAAACTTAACAAAAAATGTATTTTGTTAGTATGGTTTTTAGCAATAATTAAAAAAAATAGATACTTAAGATATAGAATACTAATTATTTAATTCAAAATTGATTATATAAATAAATTATATGTATATATAATATAAAATTCTAAAAACATTCAAAATTGATTATATAAATAAATTATATGTATATATATTTATATTTATATATAATATAAAATTCTAAAAACTTTATATAATATAAAATATACATTATAGTTTCGAAAATATTTTTTTATTATTTCCGTATGGTTTAATAATAAATTTTAAGTTTTAACTAATAAATTATGTAAAAATTGAAAATTAAATTAAAATAAAAAATTATTTTTTATTATCAGACCGGAGGCAGTAGCAAAATATATTTTTAATAGTTGGAATATAGTAAGCAACATTGATAAGAATAACATAGTAAATTTTGATAGTTGAAATTAACGTAACAGATACATCATTCAACAAGCTTAAGCTAATTCGGATTTTACTCACAAAATTATCGTTCGGTATGATTTGGGTATTGGTACATACATGTTGAGACAAAAAATTCTAAATAAAGATTTAGAATAGACTGTTTGCATATAATAATCAAAGCGACTCAAAATCAGTGGGAGCGATACTAAGTTCATTAATTTCATATATGATCCAAGAATTGATACAAAAGTATCATTCGATAAGCATTAGAACTGAACAAGTATTTTGATAGAAATATCAAATTGTTTGATTTTTGATCAAAATGTAGATGAAGCACATATCTGTAAGAAAGAATATTAAAGATACTAAAATATTTCTAAAACTACAAGTAAACAGCAAACTTATGATTGTTAACAATGTACTCATGTTAAAATAATTCTAGTTTGGTTGTTTAAATTCTCGGTATAGGATTTGAAAAAACACCTTTTAGAATCAATATAAAAGGATGTTGGGAATGTTGCATATGATATCACAAATGCCGTATCAAAAAGTATAATATGGAGCATGTAAGAAGGATTCCTTATGTATTTGATATGTAATGCAAGTATCAAATTTGAAATAAGATCACTAAATGATAGTTTGAAGTGTTCTCGAGTATTTACAAAATACTAGAGAATTGTTTATAGAAATAACGGACTCCGTATGAAAGAATATTCAAACTCAAACTTCATAAGTAATATCGAGTATAGTATGTCAATCCTAAACCCATTATCAATCTTAGTTAAGGACCTTTAAGTTGGAAGTGTTCTAAATGAGGTATTATGGATAACTCAACCAATAGGCTATGTACATCACCTTGAATTAGCGTAAGAATAAAACCAATGTATATATAAATAAGTGCGCAAATTTATAAGTGAATTAGGGATGATTCCAAATGTTGAGAATTCCATAATATTATTATATATAACAATTTTTCGCAATGCAATTCACGAAAGAACCTAGAGGTCACTAGAAGTCAAGAAACATATTCTGAAAAGTTACATTTGATAAAGACTGTTTACCGGCATAAAAAATAGTTAATTGGGAGAGTAGATAATTAAAACAACATAGCATGCCCATTCACTAAGGAACTAACTTGATCAGCTCTGAGACGGCTAATTAATATAAAGGAATAAGATTCCATAACTGACCCCAAGTTCGGGTAGGAGATTAAAAGAGTTAAGGGTATGCCCCGGTGGCAATTATATAATTTGCTACATACTAACTCTATGACCAATCTTATTCGTAATAAAGTTATTTAATTTCTATAATATACTTTGTTATATAGTGATACAAATAATTAAATATATAAATTTAACGTATATTAAAATACAAATTCCTTAAATGATATGTTATTTAATAATAATTACAAGGAGTTGTGTTCATGAGAAAATTATCACAATATATAATTAACATGATATTTGAATTTTCATGGTCAAGATGTTTCAAGATAGGAAATCAATACATTTATTGAGACCATAATAGGCAATGCTCTCCAAATGTTTAAGAAGTGTATTACTGATAGCTGCTAAGGCATGAAGAGGTTACATACGGATAGTTATTGGATAACTATGGAATGACTCATTCGAGAGTTTCATATTGGTTTATAACAACTAGGTCAAACAGGAAATCTCATGTGATGATATTACACGGTCCTCTCAACTCGAGAATACTCTTGAACATCAATGTGGACATTCCACTTTGATTATAGCTAAATCATGACATGACGTCCATCAAAACACTATAGTTGGGTCTAAGTTGTGGCATTAGAAGTGAAATACTATTCGATGGAAAATTCATCACCTCATTTGTATGGGATTAGTATCGAAGTCAACTATAGTCAACTCAAAGTCAAAATCTCTGGCTAGAGTAATATGGTTGATAATAAATGTTATTATTGAACCATGGATTTTGTTTATGGACTAACCAATTTGAATATGGATGATATTGGAATTTGACCAAGACCAAATTCCATAAGTCTATAGTAATATAGTGATGACGAAAAGAATTAATGTAAATAATTATTGCTAAAAGGTACCGCTTGAAATATGTTAAACTGGATTTTACCGATGAGATTTATTAATAATGAATTAAGTCAAACTGTCACACTACTAGCCAAAGTGATGTGGGAACATTAATATTTGAATTTTTCTCGCTGGCTCAGTTCACACATATGAGTCGCACAACCAAATCTATTTACTCTTCGAAACATCGGTTGATTTAATTAGTTTATAATAGTTATTACTTAAATTAATTAATATTTGTGAATAATTATTATGGTATTTATTTTATTAGGGTGTGTTTAGTAAAATGGAATAGCCTTTAGAGTTATTTGGGGTCCTATTGGTAATTTAATAGGTGCGTATATAAAATATATGTATGCATCGATACACGATATCGAGATTTAAATTAAATAAATTGCTATATGGGTTAATGGGATTTTCTAGTCCATTATAGAATCATATATGGCTGACCATGAAAAGGGACAGGAGGGGTGCTTTGTGTTTGAATATTAAGATAGATTTAAGGAGATATTTGTTTGTTGATCTCGTTATATATTCAAACCATAAGTCTCCACTTTTATTTGATTTTTGACCTCCTCCCTCCTCTATAATGGCCGCCAATACCATCTCCCACTCTCTTCATTTTCTTATTTCAAATACAACCCATTAATTAAATACTACTTATACTGTAACAACCCGTATTTTTACGGATCGAAACATTGTAAAACAGTTGACATTTGGTCGCATGGTTGATAAGTTGTCCAGAGTTAAGTCTTAGGTCGTATGGTGGTTCGGTCGTAGTAGGCGACCTAAGAAGTGGAGCGACTTAAGAGGTTGGAACGACCTAAGCAATTAGGTCATATGATAGATAAGTCGTAGGTTGAGGCTTCGGTCGTAGACGACTTAAGGAAATAGGCGACTCATAGAAACTGGCGACCTAAGGTAGTGGACGACTTATGGGGTAGACAACCTAAGGAGTTTAGGATAGGTCGTATGGGAGATAGGTCATGTGATAGCCTAGGTTGTGGGATAGGTTAGGTCGAGTGGACGACCTAAGTATTGGAGCGACCTATAGAATTAGATGACCTAAGGATTTCCTACCTAAGAGTTAACGACCTAGGAGATAGGCAGGTTAGCAACCTAAGTAAGTTAGGTCGGCAACGACCTAAGGAGTTGGTGGTAGCAGTGAGCGACCTATAGGAATTAGCGACCTAAGGGTTAGCTGGTTAGCGTAGTTAGGTCGTTAGACGACCTAAGGTGTTAGGTCGTGTATGGTTAGGTCGCGAAGAGGCGGTCTGTTTAGGTCGCAGATTTGTTAGGTCGGAGCTGTTGCTAGGTCGCGTCTCAGTTAAGTCGTAGGTCGTAACTCTGTTGAGTTGTTAGGTCGCGAGGAAGTGTGTCTGTGTTAGGTCGCTGGGTTTTGGCTGAGTGTTAGGTCGTGAGCGACCTAGGAGTTGTTAAGTCACGAGCGACTTAGGAGTTAAGCCGCTAAGTCGTATGTTGTAGACAGGTGGGTCTGGTAGGTCGTAAGTGCGCATGGGCTTAGGTCGTAGGTCGCGGGATCTCTTTAGGTCGTGGACGACCTAATTCCGAGTAACGACTTAAGGAGGATTTCAGCTATAAATACTCGTCCATTTCTTCATTTTTGGGATCCGGATTTCGAAGCGACGAAGTGCTGCCATTTTGAGAGCTCGACTTATACACTTCTTCACTTCTTTTCTCTACTCTAATCTAGTGATTCCTTCCATTCATATCGAAGATCAAATCGAAGATTGAAGAGCTTAGATTGAAGATCTTCATCCATCGAAGAGAGATTTCATCGTTTGAAGCGGATTGGTGATAGATCAAGTTAGATCCTTCGCTGTCCAGATCTGAAGTGGGTTTCTTTTGAGGTGTTTAGGTGATTTGGTGAGTGGTGATTATCTCTCACACGGATCCAAAGGAGTATATCGGATCGTTGGCTTGATTTTGGTGTTAAAGTAGTGATTCCATGCATTTTCCTAATCATATGTGTAGATCCATATAGATCCATTGCTCATGATGATTTGACATCCATTTTACTACATGTTAACCTATGCAAGTTCATTCATCAAGATTATAGAGACATAGCTCATGTTTTCATGCTTGTTAGACTTTCGACTCTTTAATTACGAAATTGCCATTGTTGTTATAATTGTCTATTTAGATCATATTTGAATGCTTGTTTTACTTGGATTAATGTTTGACTTGATTGATTGCTATGAATTAGATGATTGATGATTTGATTTAGACCGAAGATAATTCAAAAGCTAAGAGAAAGGCTCTTGAATTGGGAAAGCTGCTCGTGGCATATGTAGCGGATGATGAAGCTTTTATGCATAGATTTGATGATGATGTTGAGATGAAGCTTTGCTATGATGATGATGAGGCGAAGCATGAGATGAGATAGTCTTGGTCTAATCCAGACGGGATCATTCCAAGCATGTTGATAACTCGGTGAAATGGTTCGAGTTAGAGGATAATGGTTTGCTCGAGAGGCGCTTGAGCTAGTATGGAAATAGTCGTCGAGGAGGATGACTAGAAGGCTGAGATCTCATCGTTGTTGAAGGTTCTAGCATACTCAAAGCAAGAGTACGTTGGGCAGATTCGATAGTCCCTGAAGGCTAATGATTGATAGTCAAGTACTCTGGGCAGATTCGATAGTCCTAGGCACGGGTCACGATGACGTGCAGAGTTATGTCTAGAACCGGGGTTTCCATTAGCCCTTGACGGACGGCTGAAAGAATGTGCCGGTCATTCAATTAACGGTGATATCGAAGCAATGATAACAGTGATAGCCAGAGTCATGGATGTTTGGTTGTATCGTCATTCGGTCTCAAGAGCGGTATTTTCTGGGTGCTTATCTGATCTTGGTTTAGGCCTTGGGGGTTCGTACTTGGAAAACATCGCCCTTGACTCGAGTGATAATTGCTTTATTTTAAATTGTATGCTCTGCTATGTTTGCTTCTGCTTAGTGTGTGTCTGGGGGCTATCACTGTAGAAAGAGGTGGAGTGGGAGGGTTGTATTCCTATTCCTTTTCCTTTATGCTCTTTTGGTATGTTGTTAGTTAATTTACTGCTCACTAAGACTGTTGTCTGACTCAAGGCTTTATGTTTAACTCTTATTGCCTTGGGCTGTTCGTCCATTTTGGGACGGGCAGACTAGGTAGCAGGTGACAGGTGCTGTTCTTACTTTCCACGATGCTGATGTCGAAGATGAGCTGGAGGCTTGCATATTATCTTCTTATTATATGTACTGGATGTTCCGCTGCTTTGTATAATTCTCTGAGTGATATGTAGTGAGGCTTGATGTATTGACTATTCAGATGTTTGTATTCAACTATTATGAAGTTTTATATGATGATATTCTATTCTGTAAAGCTTCACTATATATATTCTATTGTATTTTGTCCATGCGATGTGAGTAATACGATAGATTCTGCTGTATTAATTTACCCTGACAATCGTCCATGGTCGCCTGGCACGCTTTGCAGCGCACTTTCTCTAGGTTCAGTGCAGGGGTCATGGGCGGTCGTCACATTTGGTATCAGAGCTTTGGTTAATCGATTTTACCCAACGCTCGCTGACGTAACTACGTATGAGAGACGTAATTGTATTTTGATGGATGATTACTATATATAATATAGTAGCTTAGTAGAGTTTGAGTCCTTTTTGCAGTTGTTTCTCTAGGTGTGCTAATCATTCCTTTTTATAGATATTAAGGATGAGTCGAAGAGGGAGACCAGCTGCTAGGGAAGGCCGTGCTGCTGAGGGGACTGCTGATTATGCAGCTATGTTCGAAGCTATGATGACTTCGATCATGAGAAGGATACCAGTTCCGGGGACAGCAGTTGATGTTGGAGTTCAAGTCCAAACTCCAAAGCCGGTGGATTTTGCTAAGTTGTGTAAGGACTATACTGCTCTTGGAGGAAAGGTTTTCTTGGGAACAAAATCAACCATTGAAGTCCAGAGGTGGATAGATGCTTGTAGAAGGATTTTTGGTGACTTGGGAATTGAGGATGCAACTAAGAGGAAGTTAGCATCAAGACAGCTTCAAGGGAGAGCTTCTGATTGGTGGAACTCTATCACTATTGACACTCCGGAGGAAGAGATCACTTGGGTGCAATTCCAAGCCAGATTTGAAGCTAAGTTCATTTCTACAGCTCAGAAGTCTGTTCTGTTCAAGAAGTTTGTGGAGCTCAAGCAAGGTGGAAGACCAGTTCTTGAGTATGTTTCTGAGTTTGAAGCTTTGTCCAAGTATGCCCGGTCGTATATTGAATCTTCGTATCAGAAGAATGAGAAGTTTGTGACAGGCTTGGACAATTATCTTGGGAGGCAGTTGGTGGATCATTTGGACGATTCATTTGAGAAGCTTGTGGAGAAAGCTCTCAGGCATGAGAATCTATTTCCTAAGGAAGGATCTGTTGTTGTTGTGACCAGGGGAGAGTCTAAACCACAGCAGAGTGGAAACAAGAAGAGGAAGCAGCAGCAGCAGAAGGGTAAGGATGGCCAAAAGAAGCCAAAGGGCGAAGTGACTTGCTACAATTGTCAGCATAAGGGCCATTTCTCCAGGGATTGCAAGAATCCAAGGGTGCCGGTGAAGTGCCACAACTGTGACAAGCCGGGGCATATCAGGAAGAATTGTTCGGAACCGAGGAAGGACAAGCAGATTGTGCAAGCTTATGCTTTGGGGTTGTTCCATCGTCTTCGAAAGCTCCTACCGCTGAAGAGAAGGGAAAGAGTGTGGTGGTTCAAGGTACTCTTTCCATATGTGGTGTTCCAGTTAGAGTTCTGTTTGATACTGGGGCGTCGCATTCTTTTGTTTGTAGTAAACTTGTAAGCCGGTTGGGTTTAGAACCGGATATTATTGATAGGCCATTGGTTGTGACTAATCCAGTTGGGGGTTCGTCTTGTTTGTGTATGCTATGCCGTGGTCTGATTGTATCGAGTCATGGTTGCTCTTTTGTTTGTGATTGTTTTGTTCTGAACTTTGCGGGGTTCGGAATTATTTTGGGTATGGACTGGCTTAGGAGATATGCAGCAAAGGTTGATTGTGAAAGGTTGGAGGTGACAGTCGAGAATGTGGAGGGGCGAAAGATTGTGATACGATGTAAGCATGAAGAAGGCGTCTTCATGAGCTTCATGTATTCGCTGGTTGTTCCACAGGATGGACTGTCATCTGTGCCAATCGCTAATGGATTTGAGGATGTCTTTGACGAGGTCAAAGGGTTACCACCGCATATAGAGATCGAGTTTCGTATAGATCTAGTTGAAGGATCCAGACCTGTTGTGATGCCTCTTAGGCGGATGGCGCCTAGGGAACAGCAGGAGTTGAGGGTGCAGGTTGATGATCTTTTGCAGAAAGGATTCATTCGGCGTAGTGTGTCCGAATGGGGTGCACCAGTTGTGTTTGCAACCAAGGCAGATGGGTCATTGAGATTGTGTGTGGATTATCGTGAGCTGAATAAAGTGACTAAGAAGAACAAGTATCCATTGCCGAGAATAGATGACTTGTTTGATCAGCTTCACGAAGCTAAGGTGTTTTCTCAGATGGATTTGGCAACGGGATTTCACCAGTTGAGAGTGGCTAAGGATAGTGTGCCGAAGACTGCTTTTAGGACACCATCCGGTTTCTTTGAGTGGCTGGTAATGCCGTTTGGATTGACTAATGCGCCAGCCTATTTTGTGGATCTTATGAATAGAGTGTTCAGAGATCAGTTGAACAAGTTCGTGCTTGTGTTCGTGGATGATATTCTAATTTATTCCAGAACTGAAGAAGAGCACAAGACGCACTTGCGTATTGTTTTGGAAATCTTGTGAAAACATCAGCTGAAGGCTAAGTTTTCGAAGTGCCACTTCTGGAAGAGTGAAGTGAGGTTCTTAGGCCATGTTATCTCTGGAAATGGAATAGCGGTTGATCCCGCTAAGGTGGCAGCAATCCAGGATTGGGTTAGACCTAAGAATGCATCTGATGTGAGAAGTTTTCTTGGATTAGCAGGATATTATCGACGGTTTATCAAAGACTTCTCCAAGGTGGCTGCACCGTTAACAGGATTGACGAAGAAGAACCAAGTGTTCAGATGGGATGATAAGTGTGAGCAAGCTTTCAGAATCCTGAAAGAGCGATTGACAAGTGCTCATGTTTTGACTATTCCAAGTGGGAATGATGAGATGGTAGTTTACACTGATGCATGTGGTACTGGACTTGGAGCAGTGCTGATGCAGAAGGATAAAGTTGTTGCGTATGCTAGTCGACAACTGAAGCCGCATGAAAGGAATTACCCGACTCATGATTTGGAGTAGGCGGCGGTTGTTTTTGCTCTGAAGATGTGGAGACATTATCTATTGGGAGTTCGATTTGAGTTGTTTACGGATCATAAGTCATTGAAGTATCTTTTCTCCCAAAAGGATTTGAATCTTCGGTAGCAACGTTGGCTAGAGTTTTTGGCATCATATGATTTTGGTATAGCTTATACTCCGGGGAAAGGTAACGCAGTAGCAGATGCGTTAAGTCGAAGACATGCAGGATTGGGAGCCATGTTTTCAGAATGGAAGAATCTCGAGTATTTAGCTGGATTTGACTTCAGGCCTAGATGTGAATTGGAACCTGAGATGTTGGCAAACTTATCGATAAGACCGACTCTTGTGGAAAGGATTGGCGAGAGCCAAAAGCAAGACGATAGGATTGTCAAGATTATCCGTGATTTGGAATCTGGATTGGAACTAGAAAAGGATAAAGGATTCGAGGTCGATCGAGAGGGTTGGCTTCGGAAGCAAGGACGACTAGTTGTTCCCGATATAGATGAATTGAGGAGTGAAGTTCTGAAGGAAAGTCATCACTCGAAGCTGACAATTCATCCAGGTGGAAATATGATGTATCGGGATATGAAGACAACCTATTACTGGGAAGGTATGAAGAAGGATGTTGGAAATTTTATTTCCAAATGTATGAACTGCCAGTTGGTAAAAGCCAAACAGAAGAAGCCAAGTGGATTGCTTCAGCCATTAGAAGTTCCTACATGGAAGTGGGAGCAAATATCGATGGATTTTATTGATGGACTACCTAGAACAAGAACGGGAAATGTAGGGATTTGGGTCATCGTAGATCGTCTGACTAAGAGTGCAAGATTCATTCCTGTTCGATCGACTAGGACTGCATCAAAGTTGGCTGAGTTGTATGTTAAGTGGATTGTTCGATTCCATGGTATTCCGAAGAGTATAGTGAGCGATCGAGATCCATTGTTCACTAGTGGATTTTGGAAGAGCTTCCAGGAAGTTTTGGGAACTGAGTTGTGTTTGAGTACAGCTTATCACCCCCAAACAGATGGTCAGACCGAGAGAGTCAACCGAGTTTTAGAAGATCTCCTCAGAGCTTGTGTTTTGGATTTCGGAGGATCATGGGAAGATCACCTTCATTTGGTGGAATTTTCATATAACAACAGTTACCAGTCAAGCATTGGTATGGCACCGTATGAGGCATTGTATGGAAGACCGTGTAACTCTCCGACGTGTTGGTTAGAAACTGGAGAAAAGTTGATGCTTGGGCCAGAGATGATTCGACAGACTTCGGATTGCATAGAGATCATTCGGCAACGAATTAAGGCAGCCCAAGATCGTCAGAAAAGTTATGCCGATAAGCATCGTAAGGATCTGGAATTCGACGTAGGTGATATGGTCTTTATGAAAATTTCTCCACTGAAGAATGTTATTCGATTCGGGAAGAATGGAAAATTGACTCCGAGATTTGTTGGACCATTCCCGATCATCGAGCGAATTGGAAAGCTCGCCTACAGATTGGAGTTACCAGAGAAGATGTCGGGTGTGCACAATGTTTTTCATATATCGTATCTACGGAAGTATGTGCACGACTCAAATACAGTGGTTTCTGCTGATAGCTGTGAAGATTTTGAAGTTGATCCAGTCGATAAGAGACCTCGTAAGCCGCTTCGTGTTGTGGAAACCGACACGAAACAGCTTAGGAGGAAGGTAGTTAAGTTGCTCAAGATACAATGGAGTGATGATGATAACGACTGTACATGGGAGGTGGAAGAGAGGATGAAGGCAGCTCATCCTGAACTCTTCAAGGTATGGCCCTAAGGTGTCGTGTCATCTCACAATATTGTAACTTGTTCTAGTTTTAGAATTCTGCATGCTAAGCTAGAATTGGATGCATGGTTTGTTGATTGCTATGGGTGGTAGGCGTGCAGAATAGTCTTTGATTGCTCTTGTTTGTTTGGAATTTCGGGGGCGAAATTCCTAAAGGGGAGAGAATGTAACGACCCGTATTTTTACGGATCGAAACATCGTAAAACAGTTGACATTTGGTCGCATGGTTGATAAGTTGTCCAGAGTTAAGTCTTTGGTCGTATGGTGGTTAGGTCGTAGTAGGCGACCTAAGAAGTGGAGCGACTTAAGAGGTTGGAACGACCTAAGCAATTAGGTCGTATGATAGATAAGTCGTAGGTTGAGGCTTAGGTCGTAGACGACTTAAGGAAATAGGCGACTCATAGAAACTGGCGACCTAAGGTAGTGGACGACTTATGGGGTAGACGACCTAAGGAGTTTAGGATAGGTCGTATGGGAGACAGGTCGTGGGATAGGTTAGGTCGAGTGGACAACCTAAGTATTGGAGCGACCTATAGAATTAGATGACCTAAGGATTTCCGACCTAAGAGTTAACGACCTAGGAGATAGGCAGGTTAGCAACCTAAGTAAGTTAGGTCGGCAACGACCTAAGGAGTTGGTGGTAGCAGTGAGCGACCTATAGGAATTAGCGACCTAAGGGTTAGCTGGTTAGCGTAGTTAGGTCGTTAGACGACCTAAGGTGTTAGGTCGCGTGAGTGTTAGGTCGTGTATGTGTTAGGTCGCGAAGAGGCGGTCTGTTTAGGTCGCAGATTTGTTAGGTCGGAGCTGTTGCTAGGTCGCGTCTCAGTTAAGTCATAGGTCGTAACTCTGTTGAGTTGTTAGGTCGCGAGGAAGTGTGTCTGTGTTAGGTCGCTGGGTTTTGGCTGAGTGTTAGGTCGTGAGCGACCTAGGAGTTGTTAAGTCACGAGCGACTTAGGAGTTAAGCCGCTAAGTCATATGTTTTAGACAGGTGGGTCTGGTAGGTCGTAAGTGCGCATGGGCTTAGGTCGTAGGTCGCGGGATCTCTTTAGGTCGTGGACGACCTAATTCCGAGTAACGACTTAAGGAGGATTTCAGCTATAAATACTCGTCCATTTCTTCATTTTTGGGATCCGGATTTCGAAGCGACGAAGTGCTGCCATTTTGAGAGCTCGACTTATACACTTCTTCACTTCTTTTCTCTACTCTAATCTAGTGATTCCTTCCATTCATATCGAAGATCAAATCGAAGATTGAAGAGCTTAGATTGAAGATCTTCATCCATCGAAGAGAGATTTCATCGTTTGAAGCGGATTGGTGATAGATCAAGTTAGATCCTTCGCTGTCCAGATCTGAAGTGGGTTTCTTTTGAGGTGTTTAGGTGATTTGGTGAGTGGTGATTATCTCTCACACGGATCCAAAGGAGTATATCGGATCGTTGGCTTGATTTTGGTGTTAAAGTAGTGATTCCATGCATTTTCCTAATCATATGTGTAGATCCATATAGATCCATTGCTCATGATGATTTGACATTCATTTTACTACATGTTAACCTATGCAAGTTCATTCATCAAGATTATAGAGACATAGCTCATGTTTTCATGCTTGTTAGACTTTCGACTCTTTAATTACGAAATTGCCATTGTTGTTATAATTGTCTATTTAGATCATATTTGAATGCTTATTTTACTTGGATTAATGTTTGACTTGATTGATTGCTATGAATTAGATGATTGATGATTTGATTTAGACCGAAGATAATTCAAAAGCTAAGAGAAAGGCTCTTGAATTGGGAAAGCTGCTCGTGGCATATGTAGCGGATGATGAAGCTTTTATGCATAGATTTGATGATGATGATGTTGAGATGAAGCTTTGCTATGATGATGATGAGGCGAAGCATGAGATGAGATAGTCTTGGTCTAATCCAGACGGGATCATTCCAAGCATGTTGATAACTCGGTGAAATGGTTCGAGTTAGAGGATAATGGTTTGCTCGAGAGGCGCTTGAGCTAGTATGGAAATAGTCGTCGAGGAGGATGACTAGAAGGCTGAGATCTCATCGTTGTTGAAGGTTCTAGCATACTCAAAGCAAGAGTACGTTGGGCAGATTCGATAGTCCCTGAAGGCTAATGATTGATAGTCAAGTACTCTGGGCAGATTCGATAGTCCTAGGCACGGGTCACGATGACGTGCAGAGTTATGTCTAGAACCGGGGTTTCCATTAGCCCTTGACGGACGGCTGAAAGAATGTGCCGGTCATTCAATTAACGGTGATATCGAAGCAATGATAACAGTGATAGCCAAAGTCATGGATGTTTGGTTGTATCGTCATTCGGTCTCAAGAGCGGTATTTTCTGGGTGCTTATCTGATCTTGGTTTAGGCCTTGGGGGTTCGTACTTGGAAAACATCGCCCTTGACTCGAGTGATAATTGCTTTATTTTAAATTGTATGCTCTGCTATGTTTGCTTCTGCTTAGTGTGTGTCTGGGGGCTATCACTGTAGAAAGAGGTGGAGTGGGAGGGTTGTATTCCTATTCCTTTTCCTTTATGCTCTTTTGGTATGTTGTTAGTTAATTTACTGCTCACTAAGACTGTTGTCTGACTCAAGGCTTTATGTTTAACTCTTATTGCCTTGGGCTGTTCGTCCATTTTGGGACGGGCAGACTAGGTAGCAGGTGACAGGTGCTGTTCTTACTTTCCACGATGCTGATGTCGAAGACGAGCTGGAGGCTTGCATATTATCTTCTTATTATATGTACTGGATGTTCCGCTGCTTTGTATAATTCTCTGAGTGATATGTAGTGAGGCTTGATGTATTGACTATTCAGATGTTTGTATTCAACTATTATGAAGTTTTATATGATGATATTCTATTCTGTAAAGCTTCACTATATATATTCTATTGTATTTTGTCCATGCGCTGTGAGTAATACGATAGATTTTGCTGTATTAATTTACCCTGACAATCGTCCATGGTCGCCTGGCACGCTTTGCAGTGCACTTTCTCTAGGTTCAGTGCAGGGGTCATGGGCGGTCGTCACATTTACCCACTATTGTAAAAATCATTCTAGGCCTCAGCATAGGCCATACCTAGATGCTAGGCGAGGCTTATCACCCAATGATTTGCTTAGGCCCACCTAGATAAGGTTTACCGTCTCATGTAACAATAACCATGTATTTAGGCGTTGGTTATGTTTTATTTAAGGCTCAGTGCCACATATAAGCATTAATGTTAGTTTTAGGCAGTCTTCTCTATTTGGCTACTCCTAAGCATATCCAAAATCCAAATTTCCAATTTATATGAATTGATACTAAACAAACACTAAAATTTTATCCAAAATACATGAGTTATCAAAAATGCCTAACTCCAATAAACCTCGATTAGTCCTCACTTAAACGATTAATTCCTAGTTTATACTTACCTACTAACATCCGACTGGCGATTTTTACAACCATTCTTATACCAATGTTTGCATGTCTATCTCTTGCAAAGAAGGGTATAGATCTGAAAGATTAAGGAGGTTATCTAGATCTAGGTATGAATCAAACGCAAAGATTCTTAGGTAAAACTCTTTTATTTACAAATTGAATATTCATAATATATGTATGATATTGATGGTATGCTTGTATCTAATTATCACCATGTGTGTGAGTGTTTGTGTGTGCGCATGCGCGCGTGCGTGTTCTTGCCATTTAAAATATAAGTTGACCATCCATGTATTGTTATTTATTCAACTATAATCAAAGTAGAGTATCCACGTTGAAGTTCAACAGTATTACCAAGTCAAGAGAACTATTTAATAACATCACTTTGAGATTTCCTGTTTGACTATATTTATTATTAACATACAAGAAACTCTCGAATGAGTCATTCCATAGTTATCCAGTAATTGTTGGTACGTGATGTTTTAGTGCCCCTAGCAGGCATGAGTAATACACTGCCAACATTTGGAGGGCATTACGTACCATGGTCTCGATTGATGTATTGATATCTTTCTCAAAACATTTGGACTAGGAATATTAAAAATAAAATGTTACTTTTATAATAATTACTCACGATTTCAACTATTTGCAACTACAATCACATAACATCTCATTTAAGGATTTTCTTATTTATATATTTTAATAATTACTTAATTAATTATATCACTATATAACAAAGTATATAATAGAAATCAAGTACCTTTATTACAAACTAGATCAGTCACGGAGTTAGATATATCTAACAAATTACATAATTGCCCCTAGGGCATACATCTAACTCTGTCGATCTCCTACTTGCACTTGAGGTCAATTATGGAGTCTTATTCCAATTCCTTATATCGGTTTTTTCAAAGTCCCTTAGTGAACAGATATGTTATATTGTTTAATTAACTACTTTATTAATCAACTCTCTCATATGCCAATGAACTACCTTTATCGTGTGGAACTTTTCAGAGTATGTTTCTCAACTTATAGTGAACTCTAGTTTTTTTCGTGATGTATCACAGCATTGTTATCACGTAACAATGTTATGGGATTCTTATTGGAATCACCCCTAGCTCAATTATAAATCTACGCATTTACATACAAACACATTGCTTTTGTTGTTGCACTTATTCAAGGTGATGTACATAGCATATTGGTTGAATTAGCCACAAGCTCTTATTTGGAACGTTTCCAACTTAAAGATTCTTAACTAAGATTGATTATGAATTTAGGAATGACATACTATACTCGAAATCACTTATGAAGTTCAAGTCCGAACAATCCTTTATAAGGAATTTGGTGTTTCTATAGACAATTCTCTAATATCCCGTACATACCCGAGAATACCTTTAACTACCATTTAGTGATCTTAATTCGGATTTGATAGTTGCCTTATGTTTATAATGCATAAGAAAAATGCGATATTATAGACAGTATAACAAGTATGATAATTCCTATTGCCAATGCATAAGGGGTCCATCTTACATGCTCCATATTAAACATTTGAATATGGTGTCTGTATTATTTGAGACATTCCCAACATCCTTTTGTACTGATTATAAAAGGTGTCATTTTTCACATTTAACATCGAGGATTAAACAACCAAACTAAAATGATTTTAACTCGGGTACATCGTTAACAACCGTAAGTTTGTTGTTTACTTATAGTTTAAGAAATGTTTTAGTACCTTTAATGTTATTTTTTATAAACATACACTTCCTTTGCATTTCGATTGTAAACCAAACTATTTGATTTATCTGTTAAAATACTTGTTTAACTCTGATGCTTATCGCACATCATCGTTGTATCTGCTTTTGGATCATATCTGAAACATACAAATCATGTTATTGCTCCCACTGATTTCGAGATATTATGATTGTTATATGCAAATGGTTTCTTCTAAATTATTATTTAAAATCCATGTTTCAACATCAATGTGCCAAAACTCAAAATCAAATTGTGCGATAATTGCATGTATAATCCAAATGGTTTCGAGCATGTTGACTAGCAAAATTTGATTATTAACTTCAAAATTTGAAATCAATGAAGTGATTTCCTCTTATCACTACTTTATATAATTTCAATAGCATTAGTCTTCTTGAAGATACAATTGCAACCGATGGATCATATCCCTTTGGGCACAACTATTAATATTGTATTCTAACAATGTACTTGGAATCCATTTTGGATCTAAAGCATTGTGCCATATGGAAAAGTCTATCTCTCTATGGCTTGTTAATAGCTGAGGAAATTGTTACAGTTAACAATTCTTTTTCTTGACATTGATGAGAAACTCATAGTTTCTTCTTAATATGCAAGACTATTATTAGACATACCAATGTGGTGTGTCCTTTTAGGCTTATTTAATTCTATATCATCTTTCATAATTATTTTTACCTTTGGATCTCATCCAAATCCATTTTACTACCAACAATTCCTAAAAGAAATTCCTTTGTCGTGAAGTTGGCATTTCTTGAAACAACAATTGTTTCTCGGTACAATGAAATAAGTATTCATAAACATTTTATGAAGTGTCTTTATATATATATATATATATAACTGATTTAGGTTGTTCATAATATAAATTAGTCAACCAATGTTGGTATGTCCCATATTTCCTTAGGGTGATCCACACCAGATCCTTCACGAGCAAATATTACGTGCAGCTTCTCGACCCACACAACCTATCAACTCCTTGACCTAGGATATGTAGGGTTTTTTTTATCACTTCTTATCTTGTATGATCTTGTAAATTATGCTTTAGATGGAATTAATTTTAACTTAAGTACTTAACCTTAATTACACTGTAATGACCCGTAAATTAGTCAAACTTTAAAAGGAAATTTTATTTGAAATTTTGAATTAAATATTTTAAATCTTAAATAAATTTGAATTTTAAATAATAGTTTTGAAATATCGAGTAATATATTTTTCCAAATTCAATAAAATAGAATTTTTTTTGAAATTTCAAATTTTGGTCAAACTTAATTAAAGTTTGACTTTTAGTTGGAAAATTTAAATTTGAATTTTAAAATTTTATTCTTTTTATATGATACTAGACTGAATTCTAATCTCCTCTCCATTTTTCGTTTCATCAAAATCAAATTCTTATTGCTCTAAAAATTTAAATTACTGTGATAAATTGACATAAATTTACAGTGTTTAGTTGTGTAAATTTGGCTAAGTCTTATTGGGTTTGTTTGGTCTAATGGGCTCCTTAGTAAACCAAGAGACCCTAGGAACCCTAAAAGACTTTGGACCCTTCCTTTTTCCATCCATTTACCTTCTATTTCCTATCTAACTAGAACCAAGTACGTATAGAAATTTCTCATTTGAGAAACTTTCCGCGTACTCTTCTTCTTCTTTCCAAATTTATAGAACTCCAAATCTCAAAAACTCCAAAATCCAAATCCACAAACTTCCATCCTTCCTCCTTCAAAACCCTAGCCTACCTCTCTCCTTTTGCCGCCGCCCTCCACGGCCATCTTTCCCCTCCTCCTCTCGGCCACCATCCCCTTCCTCCAAGGCCGAAACCCAAACTCCTCCCCTAGGCCATAGCCGAACCTAAATCACCCTCCACTCCATCAATTTGACCAATACCTTCCACCTTAGCCTAGCTGAACCCAATCCCCTAGCCTTGCGCACCTCAGCCGCACCCAAACTCCACCTTGGTCGCATACGAATCCGACCCAAAAAGTTCAAAGGCCGAACCCTCCATCCTACTTCTCCTTCTCTATTTTATAAAAAAAAGTGATTTATATATTTGTGATCTATCGTATTCAAGTTCGTGCTTTGCTTTGGAATTGTTGTTTGGAATTGTTAGCGCTTGTTGAGATTGTGATTCAAATTCGTAGCTTTTGTGTTGTCAAAATTGTCTAATGTAACAACCCTGTATTTTGTGATTCTTTTTATATATTTTAATTACTTTAATTTAATTTCCTGACTTAAAAACTTTATTTTATTTATTTAAAATTGGTAATTTTGTTATTTTAAATATAAATTTTGTTTTGAATGTGAATTATAATTTCAAACATGAATAAATAAAGTATTTTCCAGAAATGTGAATTTTGGTCATTATGGTCAAACTTTGACTTTTAATTTAAAATTTCAAAAAAAGTTTAAAATTTTGAATTTTATCTTTTATTATGAAAGTAAATAAAATTTCAAGAATACTGCTTTTTGTTTCGTTGAAATCTGATTTATAATGTGAAAGTTATGCCCTTTTAAATATTGTGTGTAATTTGCTGTATTTAACAAAATTGTTTATTTTAAATTATATAAAAAATATTTTATTTGGTCATGTAATGTTCTAGTATGGGTAAAATAACTTGTTATGTATATAGTTTGGTTTTAAAACATTTTTCAAAGTGTAATTGACATTTTCCAATGTCAGTTGTATTCTGTTTATAATTTCTAGTTTCCAGTTTCATTTAATTAAAGAAATTCTTTATTTATTTTCTATTTTCTTAAAATCTTATTTTATTTTCATTTCCACTTTATTTTGTTCAGCATTTATTTTATTTACTTGACTTTTATTTGTTTAAAAGTGTTGTTATAATTTTTAAATGTTTATTGTACATTGTTTATATTTTAAATGCTAGTTTCAATATATTAGCTATTTTCTTAATTATTTTCTGTTTTACTTAAATTATTTATTTATTTTCTTTTTCACTTTATTTGGTTCAGCTTTTTATTTTTATTTACTGAAATTTATTTGTTTATTTTGATTAAAAGAAATTAGAAATTCAAAGACAAGTCTCTTCATTTGCTTGTGACTTTTCGATTGCTTGACCTTTCATTTGCTTGCCTCTTCCTTTTCCTGGTGACTTTCCACTTTCCCTCACCTTTAGCCGTGCATTTCTATGTGATATTCACGTGGAAAAACTTCTCACCTCATCTCCATTCACGGCTATTCTCATTTGGAGAAAAAAAAATGTAAACAATGGCTCCTCTTCTTTCTACTTTTCCTCTTCATTTTTTCCTTGCTTCTTCTTGCTTGGTTCGGCCTTACACCTTCACACCCTCCACCATCTCCTCCACCACTTCCTTCCCCTCATCTTCCATGACCAATAACCCTTCTCCTCTGACCATAGATGGTCGTTACCATCCCTTGATGAAAACACCACACAAACATTGCAAAACTCCACAAAACAATGCCTAGCTGACCTATATGCCACCATCACCTTCATAGTTTGCCTTGGCCACCTTCCCTAGCTCCACCACCATCATGACCTGACCCCTAACCATCAGCCTCTCCTCTGACCTGACCTGAACCATGCATGGCCAAGCCCCATAGGACCATAAACCCGAGCCTAGATCCAACCAAAACCACTTTGCCCTGACCTTTAGCATTCTTTGCCTTGTAACTCCCAAACCCTTGGCATTCTCAAGCTTAGCCGTGCCTATATGATCCATTTCCCACCTGAAAACATGCCAAAGCCGAGCCTAAGCATGTATGGTCGAGCATACATTGAGTTGTGGTCAAGCAAAACTTGTTCGAAAGCTTGGTGATGTTCTTGTCTACTTTATTTCCAATCTTGTTTCAATTAATCTTTGTATTAATTTATATTTATATATGACTTTTTTTTGTTGTTGTATACAAGATTTATATCTTGGTTCTCTCCACTCAAATCAAAGGTCGTGCCATATCGTGCTTTTTGGAATTCGTTGTGTCATTTGATTTGCCAACTTCAGCTTAAAAAGGTGAGTAATCACACCTGACATTTATACTTATGCAAATGTGAATTGACAACAATTGAATGTGTAGAATATTATATATGATGTTATAACTGCCTATGATTATTAATTATATGATGTTAAACCTGTTATTTTGCCTGTCATATTATATGTTACTGTTATTTATTGTTAAACTGTTCATTTATACCTGTTTATCACACTGCAAGTTCCTTGTAGATTAGATTCACTATGTGTTGAAATGATACATACCCGAACGGACTTTAGAATAGGGAAAAATCGTTATGGGCTGAAATGATAGGCCTGAACGGTTTTTATTTAATTTATTTTAACTTGGGATTGCGGGTTTGAAATGATAGAACCCAGATTTTCTTTGTAAACTGCGGATTGAAATGATACATATCCGTATCACTTGACCTAGGTTAGAAAACTATATACAGACCCGTGGTTAATTTTTAAAGTGTTTTGAATTATTTTTAAGTATGTTTAAAAGTGTAAATTATGGAAATTTGATTTAAATTGGATTTTTAATGTTTAAATAAAGAAATTTGGATTTTTCTAGAAGTTAAAAATGTAATTTAAATGAATGGTAAAAGTGAATTTTTGAAATATAACTTAAGTTTGGAAATTTGGAATTTTGGTTTTAAAATGATATTTAAGTTATATAAATAAAATGGAAATTTAATTATATTTGGAAAATGGTAAATATGATAATTTGATTTGAATTTGAATTTAAATGATTTAATAAAGTGTTATTGAGTTTTCTATGTATTAAAATGGTTAAATAAATGAATGCTTAAAAGTGTAATTTTAAAATATAACTTGACTTGGAAATGTGAATTTGGTTTTTGTTAAAGGTTTAAGTTAATTAAATAAAATTGAAAATTTAGTTTAATTTCTGAAATGGAAATAAAATATAAGTGTTAAGTTTATTTGTTAAAAAAATGTGAAGAAAAGAAATTGTACATTTGGATTTGTTAAGTAAAATTATTAGAAATTTGGATTTTACTGTAAATGTTTCTTATAAAAATCATAAATTAAAAGAGTAATTTTAATGAACATTTTTGAATGTCAAAATATGATTTTTATAATGTTTAAAAGGTTTAATATTGAAGGTTATTATTTGCTGGAAATACACTAAAATCTGGAAATTACTTTTTATAGCATTCAGAAATGTTATGATTTCTGTAAATGAACTAAAACTTAAATAAGATGCTATTACAGCAATTCTGTAATGCTGTAGCTGCTGAAGTAAATTAAAAGGCTAAAACTTAATAAAGGCCTATTACAGCAGTTCTGTAAATGTTGTAGTGGTCTGCTTTGCTGAATTTAATTAAAACCTTTAATTTGAACCTGAGATATTATAGCATTTCTGAAAATGCCGTATTTGCTGTTTTAAACTAAATTTCAACTAAAACTGAGATTTAACAGCATTTTTAAATGTTGTCTTTGCTGAATTAAAATGTTTTCAAGTATAACTTATAACAGCTTTTTCTAAATGCTGTGAAAGGTTGGAAATTTCAATGATTATGGTTTTTAACTTAGTAAATGAACTCAGAATAGTTTAAAACTTTGGAAATTGAATACTTGATTTGAAAGTATAATAATTACACTTTTAAATGGTTTAGATGAATTATTTTGATTGAAATATAAACTATTTAAAAGGTGACTTGAAATGATAATAAATGAATGATATCTTTGAATTTAAAAAGGTATTTAAAGTTGAATATTTGGATTTGAACTCAAATGATGATTTGAAATGAAGTTTTGAAAGGATATGATATTTTGATATATTAAAATGATTTGAAATGAAGTTTTGAAATGATACGATGTTTTGATATATTAAAATGATTTGAAATGAAGTTTTGGAAAGATATGATATTTTGATATATTGAAATGATTTGAAATGAAGTTTTGAAATGATATGATATTTTAAATATATTGAAATGGTTTGGAATTGATTTAATCTTTATTTTGATAAAGATTTGGATTTGAAATGATATTCTATTTTGAAGTATAAAATATTATTTTAAAATTATAACCACGGGTTATAATAACGATTGGTTGTTAAAGAGACCGGGATCAGATATGGACATACTCTCTGTCGATACCGAAAACCACTTTAACAACTATGTACGCGGTGGAGATTCCAGAATGAAGTAGGATGGTGGCGACGATCCTAAGGTATATACGTGGACCCAACTCCCGTGAGTTGGCATAAGGTGGCTAAAACAGGAGCGATCTCGGGCCAATGAGGTAGCACCTCTTATCGGACGCACTTCTTCGATGCCATTCTATTACTTTGTGATTGATTGGGTGCATCCCTTGATTTGGGAGTGTTGTTCGAGGTGGAGCGGTAGTGGCTGTTATGCGTTTCCATCAGTCCGTGTGCGTAATTGGTATATCTACCCTGGCATTGCCTTGTGTGCCGTGTCACCTACCATATCGAGCTTTACTACGAGTTTCTATTTGTGTCGTACCTATGGAGTATCTTCTCATAGCCTTTCGAGGTATGCAGGTACTGTATAGACTATTGGCATTATTCGTGTTAAGGGGAATATTGGGTCACTCCTTAATGCTATTTTAAAGTATGTTTATTTTATAATTAGACATTATTATAATAGCGAATATTACTACATAGTAGATAGTTTAACGGATCCTTAAAGAATGGGCGATCCCAAGCATTCTTTAAGTTACTTGTACTTTTATTACAGTTCACTTGAGTTGGTTTACATTGTATAAGTATGTATCTCCTGACTCGAGTGTTTTGTGTTTTGCTTTACGCTCAGGTCAGACTGAGTGATACAGCATTTGAGACTCACCTTTGGAGCTGGAGTTTTGCTTTGAAGATCCAGATATCTATTCATTTTGTTATCCAGTTGATTCCAGTTGTATTCTGAGTTGTACCTGATTATCATACTGTTACTCCTGTTGTATCTTGGTATTCCTATTGTATCTTAATTAACTCTGATGTATTTACATAGTAGCTTCATGAACTACTATTTCTTTGTTTCCGCTGCATTATATTACTCTGTGATCTGTGATTATTTATTTACTGTATATTCTGAGTTTTGCCAAATTTTTATTTACAACGCGGTATTTTGAGCAATTCAAGTCCGACATGTGCGGATGCGAATGGTTGAAAATATCGGGTCGTTACAGTTGGTATCAGAGCTTTGGTTTTAGGCAAACTCAGCATATAGGGTAAATTTAATTACATAATCACTTTCTTTCAAACTTGAATTCCTTCTTCTTTGATTCGGTTTCCTTTGAATTTTGGAACGTTCCCTTCGGTTCCAAGTCCATTCCTGTCCTCCCCTATTCGTGTCTTCTTGATTTTGGAGTATCCCATAACTCCACTTCGGATGATCTTTATTATGAGTCGGCGGTCTCGCCAATCTCAAACTAATTTGTAAAAGGGTGAAACTCCTTTACAACAGCATCTATTCACCAAAGATTTCTATATCCTTGGTTTAGATGCTAGTATCTCTTATTATTCTGAATTCTATCATTTGAGATCGAATGTAGATTTACCCCAGAAAATCCACAACGATCTTATTCTTTTAGTCACGGTTGACCCGGTTAAGGTTGCCCGCGATTTATATAGGCTTATCCATACTCCCTATTCTGTTGTTTAATCATCTTACCTTTTGTCTCCAACTTATATTCAAATCAGAGTTCTCTTTGATTTGAGTCCATCAAATCTGAATCCCTATCCTCATTTTGAAACATTAATCTTGTATTTGAAAATCTTATATTTAAAGATGTTTTATATATTGTGTTGATGTTGATTTGGGTTTCCAATCGGTTCGTCTGATCAACGCTATCGATAGGATCTCCAAAACACTCGAACAGAGCAAACTGACACAATATGGTTTTCAAATTTAGTAGATGGATAAATTTTGTATAATTATAATATGTATAAGGTTAATTTTCTGAATTTTGATAACTAATGGAATTGGGTGTTAAGAAGTAATATTTAACTTTGTATGTAATTTGTAATCATTAGCTTTAGTTTCATATCTAAATAATTAAACATAGTTATAAATTAATTTGGAAATTTAAATGGATTTAAATCAAGAATGTGAGAATTTAATTTCCTATGATTTCGAACTTTTTTTTGAAAGTTTTAAATGGATTTATTATTTAAAAGTATTTCTAGTAGGAATTGTTTCAAGGATTTTTAATTTGTAAATCAATGCTCTTTTCTTTGTCGCTGGGAAATAATTTCGGTGATGACTGCAGCATCATCGACATTCATTTTCGGGTTTCGAAGTGAAGAGACCATTCTGTAGTTTTGCTACAGTTTTGCTTTGAAATTTAAATTGATTAAATTTCTAAATATGACTTGACTTATAATATATTGATATATGATTTAAATTTGATTTGATATATATATATATATATATTATGTATATATATATTTATTTATTTCTAAATAGTTTGAAGTTAATCGGAAATCTAATTCTTAAATTTTATCTTAAAGAATAATTTCAATTATAAAAGGAAATCAAATTTTGAATAAATATGTAAACTTGTATAATTGAATTAGAAAGGATTTATTTGTATAATATTCTATTACATTCCAATATGACTTACCTGAATTATTCAGAAGTTGAATATGTAATTGGAAAATAAACAAAATAAAGAGAAATTTTATAAATAAAACTTAAGTAGTTATAATAAATGTTATACACTTAAATTTTATTTATAAAGGATCAATAGAGGTAAATAGAGAAAAAAGGGTTTATTGAATAATTTGCAATATAATGATATTTAAAGGAAATTATAAATAAATTGAAATAGTTATGATAAGTGAAATACACTTAATATATATAGGATTTGATATATTAAGTGGAATAAAGAAGAATGAAATTTTATAGAATAAAGATGAAATATAATAAATGATTGTTCAAATTCATGACTTTATAAATTGTTGATTTGATGATGAGATAATGAGATTTAAAAATAATTAAGATTTATTTAACTCAAGTGAAATCAAATGGATGAAATTAATTATTAATGGAAGTTGAACTTTTCATGGTTTTAAATTCATTCTATTTTTCAATCTATTTTCTTTCTGGTTGTTTCCATTCTCCTATCTTCTAAGTAGGAAATCAAATTCGAATTGGTTAGCTTTGGAGCTACTGTTCTCTTTCAGCTTGATCTTGCCACTGATTTTCACCAACTCAGTGTTGCTTAGGAATGTATTCCCCGAGACTGCTTTCCGTACTGAGAATGGTTTTTCTATGAATAGTTAGTCATGCCTTTTGGTTTGACTAATGCTCCTGCTCTCTTTGTTGATTTGATGAATCGTGTTTTTCGTATTGTGTTTAATAAGTTTGTTCTTGTCTTTCTTTCTCTCTCTTTTTCCTTCATCATTTAACTTTTCTATCTCTTCTATGGTTCTTACTTCTCCCTATTCTGAATCTGAGCACTGCTTACCATCCACAGACCGACGGTCAAACAGAAAGGGTGAATTAGATTCTCGATGATTTTTTTTCGTGCTTGTGTCCTTGAATTCTGGAGGATCTTGGGAAGATCATCTCCACCTTGTTAAACTTACCTATAACAACAGTTATCAGGTATAATTTCAATATTCTTGTTATCTTGTCTTAATCTTATTTCATTTTTATCTTTTCTGTGCTTTCCCGTACCTCATTCCTTTTCGGGGACGAAAAGTTTTGAGTGGGGGAGAGTGTAACAACCTTGTATTTTGTGATTATTTTTATATATTTTAATTACTTTAATTTAATTTCCTGACTTAAAAACTTTATTTTATTTATTTAAAATTGATAATTTTGTTGTTTTAAATATAAATTTTGTTTTGAATGTGAATTATAATTTCAAACATGAATAAATAGAGTATTTTCCAGAAATGTGAATTTTGGTCATTATGGTCAAACTTTGACTTTTAATTTAAAATTTCAAAAGTTTAAAATTTTGAATTTTATCTTTTATTATGAAAGTAAATAAAATTTCAAGAATACTGCTTTTTGTTTCGTTGAAATCTTATTTATAATGTGAAAGTTATGCTCTTTTAAATATTGTGTGTAATTTGCTGTATTTAACCAAATTGTTTATTTTAAATTATATAAATAATATTTTATTTGGTCATGTAATGTTCTAATATGGGTAAAAATAACTTGTTATGTATATATTTTGGTTTTAAAACATTTTTCAAAGTGTAATTGACATTTTCCAATGTCAGTTGTATTCTGTTTATAATTTCTAATTTCCAGTTTCATTTAATTAAAGAAATTCTTTATTTATTTTATATTTTCTTAAAATCTTATTTTATTTTCATTTCCACTTTATTTTGTTCAGCATTTATTTTATTTACTTGACTTTTATTTGTTTAAAAGTGTTGTTATAATTTTTAAATGTTTATTGTACATTGTTTATATTATTTTTTTTGCAGAGCAAGCGGGGTTAAACTGGCCCCCTACCAGGTTTATTGATAAAGAAAAACAAAGTACGGACGAAGAAGAAAGGAAAAAAGAAAAAACAAGAAAACAAAGGGAAAACAAGAGAAGCTAAGGAATCCATGGGTCAATCTGATGATCCGTAAATTCATGTCTGCTATCCCTCATGCCATTAGAGATATCATGCTTTAGTACTACCCAGAGCGTAATTCCAGTCCTGGTTTGACCTTTAAAAAACCTACCATTTCTTTCCCGCCACACCAATTTCATGAGCTTCTTTAAACAGAAGAAAAAAGGAATTCTTGAAACATCATCCCACTTAGTTGCATCCTCAATCAGAACCCATTGGGCAGTAGAAGATTGAGGAATAACAGACATCCCCAAGTTTCTCAACAACTCAGACCATAGTTTTAGAGTCAAAGGACATTCAAAGT
Source organism: Allium fistulosum (assembly GCA_030737815.1). Taxonomy (NCBI): domain Eukaryota; kingdom Viridiplantae; phylum Streptophyta; class Magnoliopsida; order Asparagales; family Amaryllidaceae; genus Allium; species Allium fistulosum. The sequence goes on from CM060902.1 coordinate 1,296,845,488, forward strand.
ATATATGCAGGGGAGTTTCATCATTACTATTGAAAAGAATACAGGTTGCAGGCACAACCATCCCATATGAAAGCAATTTGTCCCTGGTTAGCAGAGCATTGTTAACAACTTTCCAGAACATCAGATTGTCAGAACTAGGTGACACATTATTGCTCGAGACCCGGAGCCATTTACAACCAAGCAAGGAGGCAGAACCAAGGAGAGAATCGAAGACACATGATATAGAGTGAGGTTTACCATTCCACGTCACAGAATGTAGATCATGTATGACAAACTTTTTTGAAGCAAGAAGGCTCCAGAGTGACCTGACAGTTTGATTGCTGGAATATGGCAGTAACAGTTCTCCATTCACAATGAAGTCAACAGCCCTGGCATTAGCACCAACACCAGATTGGTAATTCTGCTGAGAAGTGAAGATTTGATCAAGAATCAAGTCTTGGCTTATCCAAGGATCATGCCAGAAGCTAGTAGATTCAGCAAGCTTAATTTGGACTAATGGCATAAAGGTGGTTCTTAAATTCAAAATGCACCTCCAAATCCAACTGCAATTTTGAGGAGCATCCATCTGCCAAAGATTCTTGGAACCGACACAATGATGAAGAGTCCAATTAACCCAAAGAGAGTCTTTTCTGAGCAAAAGTGCATTCAAGTGAACACTATAGGATGCTTTATTCCAAACAGAAATGTTGATCAAGCCTAATCCACCCTTGCATAATGGTTATTCAAAAACAGAAAATGAACAAGGGAAGACCTTCTTAGCATGAACAGAGCCAAACCAAAAAAATTTATACAAAGCAGATCTGACCATTTTCAGAAGCTTTGAAGGAAGTATAAAGGCCCTAGCCCAGTAGACCATCATAGAGAAACACACAGATTTGATGAGAACGAGTCTGCCAGATTGGGACAAAAATCTTGTAGGCCACCTTTCCAAACTAGCAGTAATTTTTTGATATAGAGGAAGACAGCTAGTGAGAGTCACTCTAGAAGCACAAAGTGGCATTCCAAGGTAAGTCTTGTCATGGTTCATGATTTGCATCCCTACAGAAGAAGAAAGAACTTGCCTCTGTAGCGGTGGGATACCAGCAAACAAGATACTGGATTTCTGTAAATTAAGTTCAAGCCCAGACATCAAGTAGAAGCTATGCAGAGCTTTTTTAATGGTTTTAAATGACTGGAGGTTGGGCTTGGTAAATAACATGATATCGTCAGCAAAAAGCAGAGAAGTAAGCTGAAAGTTTTTACACTTTGGATGATAGTGGATTTGCTTGGACAGAAATAAAGGCTTCAGGGAACAAGTGAATACTTCCATCAGAAGTATGAAAACATAGGCTGATAGTGGGTCCCCCTGCCTAATCCCTTGCTTGGAAGGAAAGTAACCAGAGTTAGCTCCATTAATAATCAGAGAGAATGTAGGGGTGGAGATGCATTGATAAATCCATGCAACAAAGATCTTTGGGAACCCTGTAAGGGACATAGTTCTGACAATAGAAGACCACTGGATACTATCAAAAGCTTTCTTGAGATCAAGTTTTAGCATTGCACCATGGGTGGCATTAGCACTGTTGTACCCCTTTAATAGCTCATGAGCTAGCATCACATTATCAAGGATGTTTCTTTTTGGCAGGAAAGCAACTTGGTTCTTGGAGATGATTCTCCCAAGCACAGCAACAAGTCTCGTGGCAATGATTTTAGAAATGCATTTGTAAACAACGTCACAGCAGGAGATAGGTCTGAAGGAGGTGACAGATGTAGGGTGCAAGCATTTGGGAATGAGAACCAAATTAGTAGCATTAACCGATTTAAGAAGGAGAAACTTGTCAAAGAAGTTATGCACGACTCTGCAGAAAAGCACACCAACAGTATCCCAAGAAGAAATGAAAAACTGAACATTGAACCCGTCAGGACCACCACACGAGTTCTTGTTCATAGAGAAGAGAGTATTCTTTATTTCTGCATCAGTAACTTTCTCAACTAGCCTAGCAGCCTCATCACCACTAATTTTTGGTAGAGAAACAGATGAGATGTCATCCAAATGGGGAATAAAATTTTTGTCGTTACCAAGAAGACCAGAAAAGTGTTGCTGAAAAGCATTGTTAACAGTTTCAGGGGAGGAATGCAAGTTCCCAGCTTCATCATGAATAGAAAAAAATATTATTGTTGGATTGCTTAGCCTTTAGAGAGGCATGAAAAAATTGAGTGTTCCTGTCCCCATCAGAAGCCCACTTAATTCTCAATTGTTGCTTTTTCATTTCACTTTCAACGTCTAAAGCAAGACTAAGCTCATGGAATAGAGCAGCTTCCTTGGATGCAAGATCAGCGTCATCAGGATGAGTCATCATCAACTCTTGAGCCACCCTATGATTTTCCTTGAGAACAGTAGATCTGAGATTGCCATTACCAAACTTGTTTTTAGCCCAGCTCCTTAAGGCACCTTTAATTGCCTTGAGTTTACTGCAAAAAATAAACATAGGGTTTCCAAAAAAACTATAATTAGTCCAAGCAGATTGTAATATAGAATTATATTCAGGATCAAGGATCCAGGAATTATAAAATTTGAACCCTCTTTTGACAACATGGAGCTTCCTCCCAGTGGTAGTGATGAGAGGAGAGTGGTCAGATAAAACCGAAGGAGGAAGGAAGGTGGAGAGCTCAGGCCAAGAAGAAAGGGCTTTGAAATTGGAAAAGGAGTGATCAATGTTAGAGAATGTCCTGACTCTATTTCTTGAACGATTGTTCCAAGAAAAAAGAGCACCCTCCCTATGAATTGGAATGAGCGCAGAATCAAGGATGGCAGTGCTTAAGGGAAAAATGTCCTTAGGCAGAAGAGACCTTCCCCCATGCTTGCCAGACAACGTAAAACAGCTGTTGAAATCACCAACTATTATCCAAGGATGAGATTCCTGACGTAAGGCAGGAATGAAGTTGAAGAGAGATTGTCTCGAGGCTTGAGAATTAGACGCATACACAAAGGTTATGTAAAAGGAGGAGGGAGGATAGTAGTACTTGGCGTGAAAGTGCATAAGCTGGGGAGTAGCATGTTGGAGAACAAGGGAAAGAACAGAAGGATTGTGAAGAACCATAATGCGACCATAGCTTGCTTCAGATAGATTATGAGACAGAGACCAGGAAGGGTTGACATAATTGGCAGCAGAAATGGTAAGAGGAAGATTTAATTTTGTTTCAAGTATGGCAAAAATAGACAGCTGATGAGTTGAGATTAATTGCTTAACATGGTCAAGTTTGTTGAAGTTATGAGATCCCCTAATGTTCCAAGCACCGAAGTTGTGCGACATTAATTAAACTAATGATTGGTGGGAAGGATCTTTCATGCTCCTAGTAACAGGAGACTCGGTTCTAGAAGGGACGTGGTTATGTTTCAACGATTTTCTTTTTTTTGCTGAAATTGGCTCCTGAGCAGGGGGCACTGTTGTCTTGATTATCATCAGTTGGAGATGAGGGAGGAGATTTCCATCTAGGAATGTTGCCAGTGAAAACATAAGGTTGATCTGGAGGAATTTGATCAGAGGGAGAAAATGCAGATGAGGTGGGGATTGAAGAAGGAGGAGAGGAAGAATTCATTGATATAACTAAGTTTGTGATTTGCCTTTGCAAAATATTACAAAATAGAATATCAGGATCAGAAGAAGGGAAGGTGGGGGAATTATCAGAAGAAGGGAAGGTGGGGGAATTAAGTTTGGTTGAGGACTTGGAGTTATTCAGTGATACAACTGTTTCATGATTACCGATGTTTTGATCAGATTGCTGTGCTACCAACTGAGTTGCCATACCAGAAGGCAAAGAGAGAATACCATGCACATAGGGTGAACTGCTCTTGCTTTGTGCATCACAAAAAACAGAGCCAGCAGGCAAAACACTTGTAGCATCAACATTCTCCTCTCCTTTGTTTGAAATGGTTACCTGCCGATCAATACTAAATTCCTCAAGAAGAGTATTATCCTCCTCGACATTATTATCATTACATATTACTTGATTGCATACATGAGCATCATCATTTAACTCATTTAACACTGCAAATTTATTGTGGTTCATACGAGCATTATTCTCCTTGTCATTAATACAACATTGAATGATACTATCAGATAGTATAACATCACCAGCAACTGCTTCTTTATCATTGATGTTTTGATCAGATTGATGTGCTACGAACTGAGAAGCCATTCCAGAAGGCAATGAGTGATTACCAGGCATAAAGGAAATACTGTTCTTGCTTTGTGCATCACTAAAAACAGTGTCAGCGGGCAAAACACTTGTAGCATCAACATTCTCGTCACCTCTGTTTGAAATGGTTACCTGCTGTTCAGTGCTAAATTCCTCAAGAAGAGTAATATCCTCATCGACATTATTATCATTACATATTACTTGATTGCATACAAGAGCATCATCATTTAACTCATTTAACGCTGCAAATTTATTGTGGTTCAGACGAGCATTATGCTCCTTGTCAGTAATACCACTTTGAATATTACTATCAGATAGTATAACAACACCAGCATTTTCTGTTTCTTCATTTAACTGCTTATCAATAGAATTGCCATTATAAGTATCAATCAACTTGCTACCATTCAGCCCCATCAGTTTGCGAGAAGGGGCATTTCTGAGATTAGTTTTCCTATTAGCAACTTTCTGCAAGACTTGTTTGCCTTTACTTTGTGCTTTGCTTACACCAATATCTGCTTTTGTTCCTTCATGATCATACTGCTTCATGATAGTATCATCTTTGCTATTGACACTAGTACCACTAACTTTCAGACATGAGTTGATTGAATGACCAAACACCTTACATTCAGTACATATGTCAAGCTTCCATAAGTAACTGACTTGAACAAACTGGATAGAACCATCAAGCAATTTGACAGGAAACTCATCAAATAACTGACAGTCAGGAGAAACATCAACCAAGCATTTAGCAAATCCGATCCTCTCAAGTTTCTCTGTAGAGGAATCCATGCATATGAGCCTTCCAATTCTGGAAGCTAACCAATTTATGCCTAAATGTGACCATGCAAAGATTGGTATATTGGAGAGTTTTAGCCAAACAGGAACGGATTTAATGGTACTGCAACTGTTACCAATAGAAGGATCCCACGCTTTCAAGATGAAAATTTTGTTCCTTAAGAATATGGGATCAGATTCTAAAATTCTCCTTCTGTCCTCAGGGCAAGACAGATTGAAAAGGAACAAGGTTCCATCAGATTTGACTACAATTTCACCTTTCAACTTCCATAATTTCTTAAGATGACTTATAACGGTGAGGTAGGATAGAGGTTTGTCAAGAAAGAACCCAACAATCCATTCACTCTAGATATCACTGCCAGCCTTGATGACAACATCTGGAGGAACCAGAGCATTTCCATCAAAAACAAGGGAAAAATCAATAGGAGAATACTGACCTGCGTTGCGGGGTTTGGCTTTGAAGAGAGATGACCAAGAGGAAGAAGAAACAGGCGGTTGAGAGGAACCAAGGGGCGGAGGAACAGACGGAGGTAAGGCTGAAGCAGAGTTTGGAAGGGGACAAGGACGAGATGATGGAGAGTGGATAGGAGAAGGCATGGGGGGAGCAGGAAGAAGGACAGTACGAAAAGCTGGGGGAAAAGGTGGGGAGTGGGCGGGAGCGGCCATGAAATCAAAAGAGGTATCTTAAAACTTTTAAAAATTAATTTAAAGTTAATACTGAAAACTTTGGGGCCATGGACACTTTGTATTCCATTGCCTTTGGTTAAGCCGGTTTTATAAGTGGCCATGCACTATGTCTCATTATTGTGGCCGCTGGGTATCGAACCGGTGCCACTACAACACAATGTAGCAACTCCACTATGTCTTAACCACTGGACCACTAGAACTTGACAAAACTTTGGGGCCATGGATACATTTGTATTCCATAGCCTTTGGTTAAGCCGATTTTATAAGTGGCAGTGCACTATGTCTCATTATTGTGGCCGCTGGGTATCGAACCGGTGCCACTACAACAAAATGTAGCAACTCCACTATGTCTTTACCACTGGTGCTAGTTTTAATATATTAGCTATTTTCTTAATTATTTTCTATTTTACTTAAATTATTTATTTATTTTCTTTTTCAGTTTATTTGGTTCAGCTTTTTATTTTTATTTACTGAAATTTATTTGTTTATTTTGATTAAAAGAAATTAGAAATTCAAAGAGACAAGTCTCTTCATTTGCTTGTGACTTTTCGATTGCTTGACCTTTCATTTGCTTGCCTCTTCCTTTTCCAAGTGACCTTCCACTTTCCCTCACCTTTAGCCATGCATTTCTATGTGATATTCACGTGGAAAAACTTCCTACCTCATCTCCATTCACGACTATTCTCATTTGGAGAAAAAAAATGTAAACAATGGCTCCTCTTCTCTCTACTTTTCCTCTTCATTTTTGCCTTGCTTCTTCTTGCTTGGTTCGGCCTTACACCTCCATACCCTCCACCATCTCCTCCACCACTTCCTTCCCCTCATCTTCCACGACCAATAACCCTTCTCCTCTGACCATAGATGGTCGTTACCATCCCTTGATGAAAACACCACACAAACATTGCAAAACTCCACAAAACAATGCCTAGCTGACCTATATGCCACCATCACCTTCATAGTTTGCCTTCGCCACCTTCCCTAGCTCCACCACCATCATGAACTGACCCCTAACCATCAGCCTCTCCTCTGACCTGACCTGATCCATGCATAGCCGAGCCCCATAGGACCATAAACTCGAGCCTAGATGCAACCAAAACCACTTTGCCTTGACCTTTAGCATTCTTTGCCTTGTAACTCCCAAACCCTTGGCATTCTCAAGCTTAGCCGTGCCTATATGATCCATTTCCCACCTGAAAACATGCCAAAGCCAAGCCTAAGCAAGTATGGTCGAGCATACATTGAGTTGTGGTCAAGCAAAACTTGTTCGAAAGCTTGGTGATATTCTTGTCTACTTTATTTCCAATCTTGTTTCAATTAATCTTTGTATTAATTTATATTTATATATGGCTTTGTTTTGTTGTTGTATACAAGATTTATATCTTGGTTCTCTCCACTCAAATCAAAGGTCATGCCATATCGTGCTTTTTGGAATTCGTTGTGTCATTTGATTTGCAAACTTCAGCTTAAAAAGGTGAGTAATCACACCTGACATTTATACTTATGCAAATGTGAATTGACAACAATTGAATGTGTAGAATATTATATATGATGTTATAACTGCCTATGATTATTAATTATATGATGTTAAACCTGTTATTTTACCTATCATATTATCTGTTACTGTTATTTATTGTTAAACTGTTCATTTATACTTGTTTATCACACTGCAAGTTCCTTGTAGATTAGATTCACTATGTGTTGAAATGATACATACCCAAACGGACTTTAGAATAGGGAAAAATCGTTATGGGCTGAAATGATAGGCCTGAACGGTTTTTATTTAATTTATTTTGACTTGGGATTGCGGGTTTGAAATGATAGAACCCGGATTTTCATTGTAAACTACGGATTGAAATGATACATATCCGTATCACTTGACCTAGGTTAGAAAACTATATACAAACCCGTGGTTAATTTTTAAAGTGTTTTGAATTATTTTTAAGTATGTTTAAAAGTGTAAATTATGGAAATTTGATTTAAATTGGATTTTTAATGTTTAAATAAAGAAATTTGGATTTTTCTAGAAGTTAAAAATGTAATTTAAATGAATGGTAAAAGTGAATTTTTGAAATATAACTTAAGTTTGGAAATTTGGAATTTTGGTTTTAAAATGATATTTAAGTTATATAAATAAAATGGAAATTTAATTATATTTGGAAAATGGTAAATATGATAATTTGATTTGAATTTGAATTTAAATGATTTAATAAAGTGTTATTGAGTTTTCTATGTATTAAAATGGTTAAATAAATGAATGCTTAAAAGTGTAATTTTAAAATATAACTTGACTTGGAAATGGGAATTTGGTTTTTATTAAAGGTTTAAGTAATTAAATAAAATTGAAAATTTAGTTTAATTTTTGAAATGGAAATAAAATATAAGTGTTAAGTTTATTTGTTAAAATAATGTGAAGAAAAGAAATTGTACATTTGGATTTGTTTAGTAAAATTATTGGAAATTTGGATTTTACTGTAAATGTTTCTTATAAAAATCATAAATTAAAAGAGTAATTTTAATGAACATTTTTGAATGTCAAAATATGATTTTTATAATGTTTAAAAGGTTTAATATTGAAGGTTATTATTTGTTGGAAATACACTAAAATCTGAAAATTACTTTTTATAGCATTCAGAAATGTTATGATTTCTGTAAATGAACTAAAACTTAAATAAGAGGCTATTACAGCAGTTCTGTAATGCTGTAGTTGTTGAAGTAAATTAAAAGGCTAAAAACTTAGTAAAGGCCTATTACAGCAGTTCTGTAAATGCTGTAGTGGTCTGCTGTCTTTGCTGAATTTAATTAAAACCTTTAATTTGAAACCTGAGATATTACAGCATTTCTGAAAATGCCGTCTTTGCTGTTTTAAACTAAATTTCAACTAAAACTGAGATTTAACAGCATTTTTAAATGCTGACTTTGCTGAATTAAAATGTTTTCAAGTATAACTTATAACAGCTTTTTCTGAATGTTGTAAAAGGCTGGAAATTTCAATGATTATGGTTTTTAACTTAGTAAATGAACTCAGAATAGTTTAAAACTTTGGAAATTGAATACTTGATTTGAAAGTATAATAATTACACTTTTAAATGGTTTAGATGAATTATTTTGATTGAAATATAAACTATTTAAAAGGTGACTTGAAATGATAATAAATGGATGATATCTTTGATTTTAAAAAGGTATTTAAAGTTGAATATTTGGATTTGAACTCAAATGATGATTTGAAATGAAGTTTTGAAATGATATGATATTTTGATATATTAAAATGATTTGAAATTAAGTTTTGAAATGATACGATGTTTTGATATATTAAAATGATTTGAAATGAAGTTTTGGAAAGATATGATATTTTGATATATTGAAATGATTTGAAATGAAGTTTTGAAATGATATGATATTTTAAATATATTGAAATGGTTTGGAATTGATTTAATCTTTATTTTGATAAAGATTTGGATTTGAAGTGATATTCTATTTTGAAGTATAAAATATTATTTTAAAATTATAACCACGGGTTATAATAATGATTGGTTGTTAAAGAGACTGGGATCAGATATGGACATACTCTCTGTCGATACCGAAAACCACTTTAACAACTGCGTACGCGGTGGAGATTCCAAAATGAAGTAGGATGGTGGCGACGATCCTAAGGTATATACGTGGACCCAACTCCCGTGAGTTAGTATAAGGTGGCTAAAACAGGAGCGATCTCGGGCCAATGAAGTAGCACCTCTTATCGGACGTACTTCTTTGATACCATTCTATTACTTTGTGATTGATTGGGTGCACCCCTTGATTTGGGAGTGTTGTTCGAGGTGGAGCGGTAGTGGCTGCTATGCGTTTCCATCAGTCCGTGTGCGTAATTGGTATATCTACCCTGGCATTGCCTTATGTGCCGTGTCACCTACCATATCGAGCTTTACTACGAGTTTCTATTTGTGTCGTACCTATGGAGTATCTTCTCATAGCCTTTCGAGGTATGCAGGTACTGTATAGACTATTGGCATTATTCGTGTTAAGGGGAATATTGGGTCACTCCTTAATGCTATTTTAAAGTATGTTTATTTTATAATTAGACATTATTATAATAGCAAATATTACTACATAGTAGATAGTTTAACGGATCCTTAAAAATGGACAATCCCAAGCATTCTTTAAGTTACTTGTACTTTTATTACAGTTCACTTGAGTTGGTTTACATTGTATAAGTATGTATGTCCTAACTCGAGTGTTTTGTGTTTTTCTTTACGCTCGGGTCAAACTGAGTGATACAACATTTGAGACTCACCTTTGGAGCTGGAGTTTTGCTTTGAAGATCCAAATATCTATTCATTTTGTTATCCAGTTGATTCCAGTTGTATTCTGAGTTGTACCTGATTATCATACTGTTACTCATGTTGTATCTTGGTATTCCTATTGTATCTTAATTAACTCTGATGTATTTACATAGTAGCTTCATGAACTACTATTTCTTTGTTTCCGCTGCATTATATTACTCTATGTCTATGATCTGTGATTATTTATTTACTGTATATTCTGAGTTTTGCCAAATTTTTATTTACAACGCGGTATTTTGAGCAATTCAAGTCCGATATGTGCGGATGCGAATGGTTGAAAATATCGGGTCGTTACATCTAACCTCGAAAGGTGGGCCATTCACTCACAATTGATAATTTATGCTAAGTGAATAAACATTATTTGAAATGTTATTTGGAATGTTGCGATAGTTAGGATCTTGTTTAGCTTTGTATATGAATTTTTGACATGTTAAATATTCATTTATGATTTACGTCACAATGTGATTATTGATGATAGGCATGTTATGTTAAAATGTGCCACGAATATGCCACATATGCTATATTGAATTTTGCTATGTGTTATGGACACTCATGTTATGTCAAAAATATGTCACTTGTGTTCTATATGAAAAGAAAAAAAAGAAAAAAAATGTTTTATGAAATAAAAAGAAAAAAAAGAAAAAGGAAGAAAAAAGTAATATGCTATATATGTGTTATGTTTGTAAATAAAGAAAAATCACCTAAGTGTTATGGTAGAAATGATGACATATTATATTATGTTATGATAAGAAAATCTTGTGTCACATGTTATGTTAAATATGAATATGTGTTATTGTATGTAATTTGATGTAAGTTATGTGTTATTGTAAGTAATTTGTTATGTAAGTTATGTGCTATGTTATGTAGTTTGTTATGTAAGTTATGTAATACATTATGCAAGTTATGTATTATGTTAATTATTTATGCAATCATGCTGCAAGTTCCCTTAGCTTTAGGAAATCGATGTGGGTTGAAATGATGCATACCTGAATGATCTTCTAGATTAGAGAAAATCGTTATGGGTTGAAATGATAAACTTGAGCGATTTTATTGATTTTGGAAATTTGGGATTACGGGTTGAAATGATATATACCCGTAAATTTAATTATTGTGGATTGAAATGATAAATATACGTATCACTTGACCGTAGGATAGAAAATTACATACGGACGTCATTGGTCTGTTTTTAAAGTGATTTTTGAAATTTTGGAAATATGTGTTTTAATAAAAATTGATTTTTAAAATTTAATATAAAGATTTTTATTTTATATGTGTGTGTGTGTGTAAATTAGATTTTAAATTATATGTTTTGGAAATTTTAAATTTATAAGTTAAGTTTTGAAAAATGTTAATTTTAAGGTTTTACTTATAATTTTATTATTTTAAAATATATAAGATAAGATTTAATATAAATAAAATAAATTTAATAATAAGATTTAATTTAACTAATATATATGTAAAATATGTTTAAAATATTTATTTAAAAATTTATATTGATATTTTGAAAATAGATTTTGTAATAACTTTAATAAATAAAGGTTGAAAAGAAAAATTAGAATTTATTTGTAATTTAATTTGTTAAGAATTGAATTTAAATAAGAATTGATTTGAACTTATTGATTTAAGATTTAAAAAAAGACATGATTTTATAATTTGATTTGATTAAAGGTGATTAAGGGAATATTTTCAAAATTAAATAAAATTGTAGTTGAATATTTAATTTTGATTTAAATCTGTGATTTAAGATTTTATCTAAATGCGTATTAAAGTGATTTTATAAAATGACCATGGCGTGAAATAAGCGTTTAGTTGTTAATGAGACCGAGATCAGATATTGTCATACTCTCTGCCAATACCGAAAACCACTTTAACAACTGTGCATGTGGTGGAGAATCCAGAATGAAGTAGGATGGTTTGGCGAACGCTACTGGAATGAAGTAAGAGAACAATGATGGATAGCCTTGACTTTTAGATCATAATTAAAATGGCTAAAACAGGAGCTATACCGGGCCAAGTGGGGTCGCTCCCCCTATCGAGCATGCTTCTTCGAAACCATATTTATTACTTTTGTGATTTGATTTTGGTGTGCATACCCTTGATTTGGGAGTGTGTCTCGAGGTGGGCGGTAGTTGCTGCTATGCGTTACCACCAGTCCGAGAGTGCAAACGGTAGTATCCTACCCTTGGCATTGCCTCGCGTGCCTTGTCATATTTATCCTGTTCGCACCCACTACGAGTTTGGTTTGTGTCGTACACTATGGAGTGCCATCTGATAGCCCTTCAGTTTACGGAGGAATTACGGTACTGTATAGACTACGACATTTATATAAAAATGTGTTAAGGGGGTGATGGGTAACGCCTTAATGCTACTTTAATACTTCACTTTACTGTAGACATTATCTATGTAGCGTACTCTACTATGTATGTAGATAGTTCCACGGATCCTTAAAGGATGGAAATCCCAAACATCCTTTAAGTTATATTGCATTTCATTTGGACATTTCACTTGAGTTGATTTACTTGTATAAGATTATTAATCCTGACTCGAGTGTTTTATGTTTTTGCTTTATGCTCGGGGCCTGAGTATTACAACATTTGAGACTCACCTTTGGAGCTTGAAGCTTTGCTTGGAGATCTATCTTTTATCTATTCAGCTTTTCAGTTATCTTAGTTATTTCAGTTATTTCCAGTTATTTGTGTTCAGACTTGTCATTTGCTTATGTATTAGAGACTACTTTATATTTGGACTTATGTTGTATTTGCTTTGTACTCTGATGTTTATGTAGTAGCTTCATGAACTACTATTTATCTACTTCGCAGCGTATTGTTGTATTACTCTGTGTCTGTGATTGATTTATTTACTGTATATACTAAGTTTTTCCAAATATAAATAACAATCTGTTGTTTTGAGCAATTCAAGTCTGACATGTGTGGTTTATTGTCGATTTGAATGGTTCAAAATAACGGGTCGTTACATACACGACCTTACATAAAGAAATTAACTCAACTTTACTCATTATTAATCATACTCTGTCCAACAAAGTCTTATTTCTCCGTATCGATACATCATTATTTATCATAGGGAGTGTGAATTTTGAGATTGAATTTTATTCATTTTTAGGTACTTTTGGAACCCTTTCCAACAAATTCACTTACTCATCATATAGAATTCTTTTATTTTCTTTGCGTGTATGTTTTCTACTTCCATTTTATGTTCAATGAACTTATCATAAATACATTACTTGTGTATCAAATGCACATGTTCATTTCTATGATAGTTCATCTATGGATAGATATAAGTGGATTCATTTTGGTATCATAAGAATTCGACTATATACATCTTTATGTATCAATCCGAAGAGTTCATTAACTCTTACGTCACTCCAACTGAATGTTGTTTTTTTTTAATCTTCTGAGATACAATTCATCGGTACCAATGATTCATAATTATATGACTATTAAATTATTCCTCCAAGATATGGCTTAGTATGTAATTCCAAAATAATTATAAAAATTTCAAACACTTCTTTATTTTCTAATGGATCGCTTTTGTTATGAAAACAAATACCATTGTTATAGTTTCATTTTATAGTGCATATTCATAATATTCATATCAAAATAACATTATATCTATTTTCAGTCAATTTAGAAAATAATTATTATTTCATAAATAATATTTGGTATGTTTGCAAAAATAATTTTCTGTAACTTAATGCATCCACTAAGAAGTGTTATCTGGTATGCTCTTATTATTTTTGCCATTACTATTATAGCTTACAAAATATGAAGCTCAATCCAACCACTTATTGTGGAATTTTATTTTATATACTGTAACTAGTTTATAGCCAAGAGTAGATAAAATACCTTAAACTCGAAGAAATAACTTTCATAGGAAACAATTTTTCCATATGAAAATACATTTGGAATAGGAATCACATTTCATATTCCATATTAAGTATCATTTAGTATTTTATACAATTTTTGTTTCTAATGTCTCTTCATGAAACAAAGGTCACCATTCACTCTCTTCATCCCAACTATGCCTACATAACATCTACTCGTTCATTCATTTTCCTTTCCAAACGGTCGAACCATTCAAAAGGAAAACCCTTATTACAAGACCATAACAAACTCTTTGCTATAATGAATTTGGTCATTCTTAATATTTAAAAAATATTGAATAAGTTGCATTTTATGTAAATTGATCAAACCGAGACATTTCAGTGACCAAATTCCTAGGTACATCTTATAGCTCATTGTTTAGTGCTGCATCTAACATAATAAGATCCTTACTGTAATTAATTTTATTCAATACTTGATCTTGCACTATGGTTTACTTACTTATTTCGAATGAACTAATTTCATTGAAGTTTTATACATCATGAATAACAACTATTCACCGTATAACATTTATATGTGATCGAATGTGAATCAAATATCTATATTCTTGTATTGCTTAAGAGTTAAAAACTCATTTATGACAATACATAGTCTCATAGAAATAAACACTTATGCGACCGAGGCATAAATGTTTTAGTGGTTGTATAAATTGGCTTTTCCATGGGTCCTGAAGTTACAACATGCAAAAAACATCTATTGGTAAATTGGTAAATATGTTTTATATTTCTATGTCAATCTTAACTCAGTTCATTTGTATATTTTAACTGATAAACATTTTATCAATCATAATGTTTCATAACTCATTTAAGTAGATTATCTTTGTATAACATATATTCTTACAATATTAAAAAGATTAAATATTTTCATTTCATTTTCCTAATAAGGCCTCGCTAGATTTTTATATTTATTAAAACCCTAAGAAAAACATATATATCTTTTGATTTTTCTAAAAAGGACGTTAGGAATCGGTTGCCTTAGGATTCTAACCTAGAGGAATACTGACAAATCATAGGCTCGTAATCGATGGATAACACTTTATCATATCATATAAAAATCATAACCCTTTGTCTTTGTCTTAATCTCATCTCGACCTTAAGGAATATCAATAAATCGGAAGTGATTATTCACTCATATCCTTCATTTCATGACAGCCTAAGTATAATGCATTTACCTTGAGGAACATCAATAAACACGTGCATGTATCTTACCTCATCTAGGCGATATACTAATAGCACTAAACATAACATCTCTAGCTTTTGGAATATAAATAACTAAAGAGTATGTAAGTAATCTATTATATATAAATGAATGGTAGAGGACAACTTATTATTAAGGATTCATAATCTTTAATATTTGTATATATTGAGTGATATCGATTTAGGAAATAATGCATTTCTTATGAAATACCCTTACGATTCAAGTATCATACATTTCTGAAATCACGATATACGTACATATACATGTACTTGTTCCTTAAATCTAAGTTGGTTTCTTACAGTTCCATTTAAAATTATACATTCATATATCATATAAATTTGATTCGTTTATAACTGTTTATAATTTAATTAACTTATAAAATATCCTTATATATTATTAATTAAATCTTATTTGATTAATTTTAATTCTCATTAATTAAATCATACTTATTTAATTTAATTTTATTAATTTAATTAACTAATTAATTAAACTATTTTATTATTCAAAATTTTATTTTATTCATCCTAACCAAATTAAGATGGATATAAACTATGACATTTATAGTTATATATAGCCATTATATATATCTTTATTAATTAACAATTAATTAATTTATCTATCAAATATGTATTTTATTTAATTAAAACAATTTTAATTAAGTATTTTAATAATTTTAAACATTAATTTAGTTTACCTTATACAATTGATAAATATATATATTATACTATAAAATTTGTAGTCATATATATAAATATATACATATGCTAATATATGTTTTATCTTAATTAATTAAATTTTAATTAATTAATTATTTAATTAATCCAATTAACTAAAATCAAATCATTTTCAAAATTATTCAAATTTATTTTGAAATTAGTTTTGAATAATATTTTAAACTTAACCATTAAATTTAAAATGTATTTAAATTTTCAAACTAAAATTTGAAAATTAGCTCAAGTCCCAAATTATTTTGGGCATTATAATTGGGCCAACTTTTTGGACTTACTCCGCCCATTGGGCCAGGCCAATGGTCAGGGAGGGGAGGATACTTGATTATTCAAGCCTAAGCCTAAACACTACTTTTCTAGATACCAACCGGATAGGTAGGCTTAATTAGTCGGCCCCAAAAGCTGCTAATTAGACTGCATAGACAATTTGGGCTCTAATACTATTGATGTTCCGGCCCAAACTCCTTTGGGGTGAACCAACTAGGTACCTCACGAGTGAGTATTTCATGCAGCTTTTCGACTAACAAAACCATCATAGGACATGCAAGGATAAGAACCAATGCACATCACATATCATAATATGAGAATCCCCTCTCATGCTAGTTGCAGGGATTGAACTTGGGATATCCAACATTCCAGGTGAATGCCTCAACCAACCTTGTTTTGATGCCATTGAAGGAACCGTTTTGATCTACAACGAGTGAAATGAGTATATTTCAATTTTTTCCCCTTTATTTGGATGTTAATGGGCCTATGAAGTCTATTAACCAGCATTAGATCCGATCCATCTGTTTAAATAAAATCATATTTTATTTAAAATTATTTTTATTTATTTAATTATCATCTTAAGTAATTTAGTTGAATGTTTATTTGAATATATATATATATATCATAATATCACATGATGACATAAAGACATAAACATATGTATAACTATATATACACATATAGATATTGAGATTTATATCTATCGTACATACATACATACATACATACATACATACATATACATATACACACACATATATATATATATTATATACTTTCATATGCATGTGACAAATTCATATGCATATTAGGAATATAAATGCCTAAGTATATGTATATATATATATATATTTAAATATACTACAATATGTGTATATAGTTTGTATACACATATAAGTAGTATCACACACACATATAGTTTAGACATATACATGTGTGTGTAACATATACATATTGCCATATAAACTAAATTTATACATTTAGCAATCAAAGAATAATCGATGAAACAAATTTCAAATTATCTCCTTAATTATGAAAATATTAAATAGTAATTAAGGTGAAAATGAAAAGGTCGTCCACCTTTCACTCTTACAAACCTCTAATTAAAATCTAGATCTAAATCAAGTTTGTTAGTTTGTATATTCCAAATTTAATCATAGCATAAAATAAGTAATCAAATATTTGATATTAATAAATTTTCAATTTGCATAAAATGACTAATAAATATATACAGGGCAAAAATAAATAGTTCAAAACTTTAACATATACATATGTTTGTAATTTTGATTTTATATATAAACACAACATTTATATATGTATGTGGTATAAAAATGCTGCCATATAATTGTAAATTACATACATATATGTATATAAATAGTAATCCAAAATAAATAATAAATATATTTCAAATTTATTTCTTTTACTACGTGAACATCATATATATATATATATTTATTTACACCCCAAAAATTTCTCAAAATAAATTGAACATGTATATGCTATCAAGTACCAATAAGCAGTACAAACAAATGTCAAAGGTTGTCAAGTGTCAAGACCCATCGAATATTGAGAAGATGTACCATTAAATGATGAAAGCTAAATAAGCTATAGCATGAAGCTATCAAGTGTCAAAGATAAACAACTAATTGCATGAAGTTATCGAGTGTCAAAGATAAACAAGCTATCGAGTGTCAAAGATAAGCTAGCTATCGTACAAATCTATCTAGTATTAAAGGTCAATGGGATACCACCTCAAGTTATTGAGTGTCGAAGATAAACAAGGCTATCGAGTGACAAAGCGTAAAAGTTATCTCATACCAAGAAATATAGTTATTGAGTGACAAGGTGTAGAGCAGTCGTATGCTAAGGTGCCAAGTTATCGAGAGTCAAGGGATGAGGCTATCAAAGGAAGGCCATAAGATATTGAATAACAGGATAAGCATTGAACTATTGTTGATACAAGGAGTTATCGTCGATACAGGGAGCTATCAACGACAAAAGAGCCATCATATATATATATATAACGCTATTAGACTCAATAAAAATATTAAAAGAAATTGAGATATTAATGATACTATTATGAGGTATATTTATTAGAGTATACTGGTGGTTTCGTATTAAGCAAAGTAATTCAATAATAAGCAAGAAAAGGAGATATGGGCGATATTCTACACAAAGGGATAGAGACGAGTCAACTATATAAAGAGCTAGTGCATTAATATGAGAAGGGTTTTATATTTAACTAGCAATAAAAACTTCAAATCATTCTCATGTAGCACATGTCACCTTTGCTAATGCCACAGCCAAGATAGCAATCCACGTGAACTGTTCAATGTTGAAACTAGGCCAGCCCGCATTGGAGTTAAAAGGTAAATTTCAAAAAATTCTATTTTGGATCTGTTGGGCCTATACAGTCTAAAAGATTGTTAGATCCAATCTAATAAGGTTTTGAATAAAATCTTATTTTATTTAAATTTTTCTAAAAGGAGTTTTTAATTTAATTTGAATTTAAATATATAATAATGAACGCATCAAATACATTCACGTGTGTATAGTCCAAGTGCAACATATAAGTAGTGTACATAGTTGATGTTTATGTATATAGGTGTTGGGATTTACACTGCAACAGACACATTCACCCTTAATATATGCCTTTATTGTCCATAGTTTATTTTGAAATTATATAAAATAACAATATATGTATATATATAGTTTACTTATATTTACTTATATATGAAATGTATAAAGTTATTTTACCTAATCAAAAGTTTACATATATTCAAAATGACAATCATTTATGTTAAAGTAAGTAATTAATAAGGAGAGGAAAATATAGAGGAGTTATCTCCTTTCATTTACTTCTTTTTAATGCTATCTAAAAACAATTTGAACACTCAAACACATAGATGTATGCATATATAAATAACTACAAACCATGATTTAAATTAAAATAACACACACACACAAACTTTGTAATCTATTATATTTTTTAAAATTAAAGTAAAAAATTGTTATCTACATTAACTTAAGAGTGATTCAAAGGGTTTATAACATTTTGCACAAAAGTTCACTTATGTTTTTTCCTTTTTTTTAAACTGAAATAACTTTTAACCAAATGTCGACAACAACCAAAAATTGTATTCAAAATAACAAATATATGAAACATGTAGTTAATCTCCAAATTAATTTTACATAATTTACATATATAGCTAATTTATATTTGTGTATATAATAAGGCACAAAATACATCAATTAATTAAAATTAGTTTCCAATCCAATTTTTTATATTTATTTGTTTGTCTCTTTTTTATTAAATAATAATTTCTAAAACAATGACAAAATTAGATTAGACAAATTAGGCATATATAAATTCATTAAAAATTAATTAGATCTAAACTATACATATAATATGAACATATGATGAAAATGTCATAGCAAATGTAGGATCTAATTATATTATCATAATGAACATACAATCAATTAACAAATATCAGATCTGAACTTTGAGTCAGCACAATGAACAAATAATGAGATTAGATGTAGCATGTATATGATTTAAAATTCATTAACATGGTGAATATATAATAAAATAAAATTATAATTACCTAAAGATGAAGCCTAAGATTTGCACCTTAAATAACCCCGATTCGATTGAATCAACCTCTAGATTTTGTAAGGATTTAGAGGCAAACACAACCTTGAATGTATTTTGGGGAATTTTTATTATCATGGAGACAATTAAGGGAGAGGAGGAGAGCAAGAGAAAGAAAATAAAAATGTTATCAGGAAAAGAATGATGGACCGAATAAGAGAGAATATGTTTTAAATGAAACATTAAAACCTTTCAATTCTCTCCTTTAAAACCTTCCCTACTTAATTTCTAATTAAATCTCATCAAATTCTCTCCATCCTCTTCATAATCTCGGAAAAAGAAACATAATTAAAGAGAAAAGGGAAAAAAACATTTCATAAATGAGATTTAAGTGAGTCATAAAGAGGAGTAAAGGATGAAGATTAATCCCTCCTTTTAATTGCTCCTTTGGATTCTCAAATCCCATTTGGAACCTCTTCCCTTTTTCATCATGCATGCGGGACTTAAATATTTCCCAAAATCACTTAACAATTAATCTTTTTAAACCCAGTTTAAATATTTTATTGATACCGTACATCAATAGACGCGTTTATAACTTTTATATACGCACTTTATTAAATGCTAATAGTATGCAAACAAATCAAATAAAGTTTAATAATTAATATGTCATAAATGTTAGTTATTTTAACTAATTTACAATGATTTATAAATTAATCAAATACCATGGATTATTAAAAGTATACATCATTACAACAATGTTCTCAAGTCAGGAGAACTGTGTAAATCAGTCAATTCGATATTTTCTGTTTGACTTAGGTATATTAACCAGCAGAAAACTATCAACTGAGTCATTCTATAGTTATCCAATAACTATCAGTATATAACCCCTTGGTGCCTCCAACGGCGATGAGTAATACACTACACAACATTTGAAGAGCGTTATGTACTCTAATCTCAATGGATGTGTCGATGTCTAGTCTCGATACATCTTGATTAGGAATATTTAAAATGATGTGCTTATTATATTGTAATATAATACTCATGATTACAACTATTTAATTTGTAACTGCTATCACAAACACATCATTTTTGGACTTTCTGACATATATATTTAAATGAACTAATTAATTATGTATACCATTTATAACAAATATATAACATAAAGGAAACATCTTTTATTTCAAACAAGATTGGTTATCGAGTTAGATTTATGTAACAAATTACATAATTACCTCTAGAGCATACCTTTAAATCTATCGTTCAAATCCAAGGATCATGACAGATGACATTATCAAGACAATCCATCTTGTCAAGTCATCGGTCTACATCAACTTCAGTCAACAAATATTATAAATAGGGACCTATCCCAACGTAAAGAAGTGGCTCCTTCCCTCTTTCTCTTTCCTAGCACAAATAATAATTTGGAACTAGATATTTATAAACTCACTTAAAATATTTTGGACTATTATAATGACCGACGAAGGGAAGATGACCTGAATTTTTGAACATAAGGACCTATAGAAATAGAAAATTAGATATAGACCCTATTTTTGACATTCTGGACTATGATGGAGGAGATGACTTGTATTTGTGACATATTGACTAATGGGTGAAGGATATTGCATATGTATTCGAATTTTATACTATTTACAAATGAATGGACTATGACTTGAACTTTGGATATTTTGGACAGTCGTTACTTTTGACCATGGGCGTATTTGGAATTTTATTCGAATGATATTTTTTTAAGTATTTTGGATGTTGGACCAAAAATTGGTTTAACATACATACATACATAATATATATATATATATATATATATATATATATAATTCAATATTGGATGAAAACATTTAAAAATGATTGATTCACATATACATAAGACCAAAATAAAAGGATCAAATTTTTATTGTTGTTTTGTTTGAATTTTATTTAGAAACAACATATGTAACAAATCAAATTTCAATAATTTACAAAGGCAATTTAAATATATATTACATACACAAATTATGGTTAGATGTGAACATGAATGATTAAAAAAAATATGAATTTACCTTTGCAGATCCAACCATTCATGACACCTTGATTTGAGAATCAACTCATGTATTCACTGAATCACCACCTAGTCTTGATAGAATCAAATAAACCACCTTTATTTTATTTTGGGTGAAAATTTCGACCATCAGAGGACGAAGGAGGCCATGGATGAATGAGAAGAAGAAAAAGAGAACTTTGGAAAGAAAACGAATGAGATGATTTGTTTTAACGAGAGAATAACAACCTTTCTTATTCTCTCTTTAAAACTTCCACTTTTGTTTCTCAATTATTTTTCAATCATATCTTCATCCATATTCCTTCTTCTCTCTTTAGCATGGCAGACCATATCATTTCAACACATGGATAGTTATTTCCAAAGGCTAATTCTATTTAATCCAGAAAAGTCACTGATTAGCCCCACAAAACTAGAAAAGAAACACTATACCCAAATTTTTGTTGAATATATCATCTTATTATTAGACTTTTCCCTTTATACCCTTTCTTGATAAAAATAAGTCCGTAAAAGAATTTCACGATGAAAACTCACCTCAATAAAATCACACAATATAAAATTCAAGTTTTACCTCTTCTGCGAACTATGCATTTTCAAACTAAAAAAAATAAAAAAAACATAAAATTCAAGTTTAACCTCTTCTATGAACTGTGCATTTTCTAGTTAAAAAAAATACAAAACAATATAAAATTCAAGTTTTACCTCCTCTAATTCCACTAATTTTGTTTTATCACAATCACAATCCATTGATTCAAGCACACGATTTGAGAATTTACCTAAAATTAGATTAATGGGGCTTATATTAAATAAGAGGAATGGAAGAAGGAAAATATGATAAAAGGTAAAAAGATGGATGAATGATATACGTGCGATTTTGTCCTGGATTTTTCTTAAAATATAATGGGGCTACTAAGTAATATCATGTGTCTAAATAGAATTAGCTATTTCGAAAGCTTATTAAACAATTAACAATATTTAAAACCCATTTAAACATATATCGATATCGTATATCAATATGTGCATATATAACTTTTATATATACATCCAAATAGTTGCCAACGACACCAAAACATCAAATTAATTAAATAATAATCAATATTTCTCAAATATTAATTAATTTACAATATTTTATAAATTAATTAAATTGTGTGGTTTTTTTAGAGAAATCACAAATACGATTGTGTGACTCAAAGGCATGAATTTAGTCAGCAATTAATATTGAATAATTCAAATATTAACATTCACATGTCACCTTAGCTAGTGGTGTGATAGTTTGACCGCATTCATCATTTATAGACCTTCTAAGTAAAATCATATTTTATACTTTCTTAAGCTGTACAAATCAGACTGAACATAAGATAAATTGGCATATTTCTTTTCTACTCAGGGTGAACCATCAACCAATCGAACAGTCCTTATGGTCAGTCGGCTAGTTGATAGTGATTCGACCTAGGCAGGCTATGGAGGAGTTAGGGGAGTTTCGATTCTCCCATTATTGACTCCTTCACTCCCTTACTTTTCTAACCAAACGTTTTTGACCACGCACTTCGATGCTTAGCTCCATGTTACCACAACACTTCACAGATGCATCTAACTACCCATATTCAATTCCTTGCTATAAGTCATTCTCTTTCTAATGAGTACCTCTTCTCTATGTCAATTCGATGAATAATTTTGGGGCTTTAATTACAGACTGACTATATAAAAGTATAATCACTTAAATGCTATCTTAACCGGATAAGTCATCAACCAAATTCATCCCTCATCATCCTAACGTAGTTTCTACACATTCAACCCGATCAAAATCAATATCATTCAACATAATTAAATCCAAACATTCAAGTTATCAGATTCATTACATTCTTAAGTACATATTTCATCTATTTTTCAACCGAAACATTCATTAAAGCAATCATCATTCAAGGATTTTAGCTTGAAATATGAAGTATCAAAAATAAGGATTTCGTGTTAAGAATCACACTTTTATCATTTTGAAGTTTTAACTTATCTACAAGTTCATAAAATATATTCAAATGATTAATGCAAGCAATTAAACCATTCCATATCATTAATTATTATCCTATCCTTGATTAATTACATACCTAACATCTACATAGTCATTTATCAACACATGGGTTCTTTATTTAACTTGTTATCAACCACATGATGAGAGTGTTGATCACTCCATTATGGTTCATAAGCATCCAGTTTTCATCCATAAACCATTGAAAAATCATGAAACCAACAATTATCGTGAAATTATAAGATTCATGTTTTAGGGTTACTAATCCTTTCCTATACACTTCTATTCCATTTCTTCAATCAAAGTTAATTCATTTATACAATATACAAATTAAAAATGGTAAAATTAAGCATTTATAACCCATTTTTCAACTTCCAATCACAAACCCTAAGTCCACATGAAAATCAAGCATGCAATAAATGCATAAGAGAGATCATATAAAGCATAGAGAAGTTCCACTCACTTAAGCATTATCTAGCAAACCACTTTAGGATGGAACCCACGATCAAATTTTCATCCATCGCCATTCTGAACTTCAAACCTTCTCTAATCGCTCTTAAATAGATTGGGCTTGTAGAGAATCTCATTGTATGAATTACAAGGATTTTTATTTGATTTTTGGGAATTTATTTGATTTTTTAGGTGGATCCATATCTTACATGAAAGAGGGAAAATGAAGAAAGAGGAATAAATTAGAATGAAATGTGAATGAAGAGAAGAAAGATATACTCTCCTTTATTTCATCCTGACATGCCAATAGGCCTTACCCACATGCAAACGGATCCAAAAATGCATTTCTCCAAACATTGACTTCCTATATGTTTTTCTTCTTAGAAAAGGCATTCCAAATGTAAAGGGATTCGTCCCGAGATCCAATTCATCCATATCCGAAAGTTAATCTTTTGAGTCATTTATAAATCGACTCCTAAATCTAACTCAAAATCCAAAGTCCCACATATGTCGATGCTTATACTCAAAACACTTCTAAACAATATTCAAGGTTCAAGTCTTAATTCATTGATCCATAAGAGTTGACTTTTGACCCTGTTGGTCATGTCGATATTAACCAATATTACCCACACCAATCGTACATTTTTTCGATTTTACATGTAATAAGAAGGAATAAACATGAGAGAGAGAGTGGAATAAAAGAAGAACTACAGATTTTTTGATAGAGGATAATTTTCGACCAAAAACTTATTTCCTTTCATTCATTTACTGCCTTAAATAGGCACTTATAATGTAAATAGTTGTAAAACTATTCTAGAATAGCCATATAATTTTCACACAATTATAGGAATGGAACCGTGAAAAGTGAACAATTTGATATCATGGAAAAAAGCTATCTAGTTGTTATTCTTTACCATAGTGTGATGTTAATGAACATTTGTTTGCTCTTTCCAATACCACTGCGATTTATTTAACATATGTTAAAAAGTTATTCCCTAACACCACGATTATATTTCACCGTCCAATAATTGCCACATAACGATGAACCATAATCATATCAATTGAAACCCAAAAACAATTTATTACCGAACGGTAGAACATCATCCGTGAAATTCAACATTGTCCAACATTAACTTATTATCATCCAACAGATACTATGAGTTTTTTGAAAAAAACATTCTCTAGAAACAATAAGATTTGTATAGATGTCAACATCATCTCTGAAAACTAAACTTTGTATAACTATAAAATTTTGACTTATAGCTTGAGAATTTTATAATGTCAGAGAGTCCAATAGAATATGAAATTCTCTTTTCTTCGACAAAACTACATATGCAGAATCAATGAGCCTTGGAATCACCATATTTTAGGACATTGAGATTTTTTAACGGGTTTAGTAATATTTTTGAAATTATAATTGAGGAATGTTGGTTTTTTGAACTATTTTTTTTTTAAATGTTTATGATCTTTTCATGAATAAACATTAGTACTCGAGGACCACCAGCTTAAATGATAAGTGATATGACGTTCTAAGTTGAGATTCTATAGTCATGGATTCGAACCCTTGAAACATCAAAATGAATGCTCAATTCTTATTATATTAAAAAAAGGAATAAATATTAGTAATGGTAGTCCAAAGTATATTTGATGGTATCATGAAGTATAGTCTGCAATTTTAATGATATCTTTTAGACGTGATATTTATTAAATGAACCTTAAATGCCTTTAGTAGCACACTGCACATTTTCTAAATCCAGCGAACATGCTGGAGTATTTTGTGTCACTTAGACCTAATAGTGAGGTTTGGCCATGCATGAGTTAGTGGTACAGGCTAAGTGAGTTATATCATATCTTTATCTTTGATAATAGTTGCAATATCTTTAGCTTTACACTTCTTTGCTATAAACGTAAACCTATCAAAATATTTTTTAAATTCAATTTACATCTCAATGTATCTAAATATACCCTCACTTTAAATAAAATTCAAAATTTTATATTATATTACTTGGTCAGTCACACTTATCTTGTAATTAAAATTGCTCATATCTCAACCAAAATGCAAGTTTTTCGTCTGCTAAAAATGAGTCAATCGATCATATCTCAGTTAAATTTTAAATTAATCTCTCTTTTATCTTAATTAAATTGCAAATGTATATGTATTAAACCGAGTCAATTGGTTTTATATCTAAAACCGCTCATGCCTTATTGTAAATGTAAAATTTTTGTTAGTTAAAATACTAAATTTCTCATTCACTATAATCAAGTGAATCAATTATATTTTAATTAAATTTTAGATTACATCTTAATATCGTACTTAACGTTTGCCATAATCATGCGGACCGTGAACCTCACGGGTAGGGAAGGGGACGAGTCGGGTCTGATCCGGCCCACTTGACCGGTGTAAGAAGATATGTACGGCATGATTACATTGTAGCAACCTACACAGCTACAACCTTCTCGATTTACACACAGCCTTGGTCTCATCTCCAAATCATCATACCCAAGTGAATCATTGATCATGGGAAGAAAATTTTTCGTCGGCGGCAACTGGAAATGCGTAATTTTTTTTGATTGATTTGTTTATTTAGTTACTTTATCGATCTGATCAAATTACTTCATTTTTCGTCTGTTTGTTTTGATTTTAGATGTCACGGTAGATTTGGGATATTCTTTGCTCAATTTTATTTATTGATTTAGTTTAGTCTTTATTCATCTTAGGATACAATCGTTATTGCCTTGAATTTGAATGTTGAGATCTGCAATTTGATTGCCTAAAATCACTTGATCTCTGCTTACAAGCACGATATTTGTTACCGGATTTCGTTCCAATAACTCATCATAGGCAACTGACTAGATTTCACTGTTTTGATTTATTTATGTTATTATCACGGTATCAATTATTTTAGTGATGCTAGTTTCATGGTGGTTGAATTGATCAATTATTTGCTGATTATTTATGCAAAGCTAAATTATGATTACTTATCCTGTTAGCTAGATTCAACGCTATTGAGAATGTTTGTTTATAGGATTATTAAGGTATTTTCAGTATTGAAATAAAATTGTTTTGTGAAATTTAGCTTTTAGTTTTGATTTGTCCTTAGAATGGCACGCTTGAAGAGGTAAAGAAAATCGTGAGCATGCTTAATGATGCCAAAGTACCATCACAAGATGTTGTTGGTATGGTTTTTAATGTTTCTGTACTTATATTCTACATGATGACGTGGTACAGTTATATTCTGTTATTAAATATAATCGCTAAACATTTTGAAATTATCAAGAAGCCCTTTGAAGAGGGGTATGATGTATTTAATTTGAATTGATTTCATGAAACCATGACATACACTATCAACAATTTAACATTTTTCATACTTCATAATGCTACTAAATTTCCTCCTGCCTTATCATGGTCTTGGAAAAGATTATCCATCCAGGGAGAGTTATACTCATTGTTTTCAAGAAATAACATTGATTTTGATTTTATTGTTTATGTTAAAACTGTAGGAAACCTGACTATTCTGTAACTGGGTGGAAGTGGTTGAGTTATCATATGGGGTATTCCTAGTTCCTGCATGCCAAACTCCCATTTTTCATCCACAGCAACTTCATTTTTCAAAGAATATGAATAGCTCTGAAGAGTTTTTTTTTCCAATATGACATTACATCACAACTGCAGCTGCAACTACAGCTACGACTACAACACAGAAATATACAGCAATTTTATGATAGCACATGACTTATTTGAATTCCTTATTCTAAATATATTTCTATGCTTTCATTCATTTCAAGCATATTTCTCATGGTAAGTTTAACCACACATGTAAAACATACTTATATGCACCTGAAATTTTGAACAATATGATTTTACAGTGGAACATGAAATCTATATTTGCATACTTGGACTATTAGTTAATAGTGACATCCACCTGGATACGTATTATTTAGACCAGTGCTGAAGTCACCTCTCTCTTTTATATATACTTGATGGCATTTTTTTAAAGATCAGGGATGCTTTCTTGTTTTAACATTAGATTTGATGGATAATTGAAAAATGGCACTCAGTAGATGATTAATTATGCTTTTTCCGCGGTCTTCTGTTATTTGCATGCAGAGGTGGTTGTAAGTCCTCCCTTTGTTTTTCTTCCATTTGTGAAAGAGTTGCTACGCCCTGATTTTTATGTTGCTGCACAAAATTGCTGGGTAAAGAAAGGTGGCGCCTTCACCGGTGAGGTTAGGTAAGAAGTTTAGTATTTTCATGTTGTACTTATTTACGACATATCCAGTTTATATCCATTGTTTTAGGCAGAGAGACAAGCATTTTAGGTTAGATAAGAGGTTAGGTAAAGAAAGATGGTGTCTGAATTGCTTACTAGCACCATACTATAAACCATCCCGATGATTTATTTTACTTATTCTGTGTACTCAAGTAACTATTTCCATAATATAAATTGTTATCCATACCAATTGTTTATTTGCATTATAATTTGCTAACTTCACATGGTATCAAATGCGTTGCTATGTTTTCAACCATGTTTCTGTAACCTTGTTAAAGTTTTTATCTTATGTGTTCAAGTATCCTAGATTTTATGATTTTTCCCCCTTCATATTATACAGCGCTGAAATGCTTGTCAATCTGGGTATTCCATGGGTTATTCTTGGCCATTCTGAAAGAAGAGCTTTGTTAGGTGAATCTAATGAGGTAATCTTTCAAGTTCCGTTTTTTTATTGTATTTTCCTCTCAACTTCCATATTTAATATGATACACTTATGCTATTCTCTTATATTTCATAGCACACCTGTTTAGTTTTCCATTCCTTCTTTGAATTAATTTAAGTACCATCGTTATGTGCTTTAATGTGCAAAGTTGTTTTCTATTGCCTAGTGAAAAGCTGCTGCAAGTAAAGGAAAAGTTGTAGAGCCAATTTTATTACTCGGAATACAATTTAAATGACCAAAATTTAACATTTATGTAACTATAGATCTATGCCCAGCAGATAAAAGCAAGAGCTATACTGTTTATTTTCATTAAATCTATTTCCAATTCTTGAATTAATTATTAGTGATGCGTACATTGGCGTATGTATTTTTGCACAGTTGCATCTTGGTGGATTGTGAATATATGTATCCGTTAGTACTATTTTCTGTGATACAACTGATGGTCATCTAATAGATTACTCAGGCCACCTAAAGTAGTCGAAATTAACTAATTTGATTACTTATATGAATGCTTTTAAACTTGTTACTGACCAAGGTTTTAAATCTCGCTCATCTCGGCTGAGATCTCAATTTGATGGTTGAATGATTTGAAACAGCAAATCGCATCAACATCTCGGTTTACGTAAATCTCTGCTGAGATCTATTTACGAGATCTCAGCCGAAATTATGTTTTTTTTTACAATTTTTTTTTGCTAACGGTTTGGACCATAATTAAGCCCTAAATTTTACTCTTTGTTAACTTTAACATTTCTAACACGTTACACATGTTAGCACATTAAGCAAAAGCCTACACGTTCATTCTTTTTATAACCATAACTTATTTTTATTTAATCTTAAACTTCTACACTTGTTGAAGTAAATTATTCTTGATTACAAGATAGAAGTTTTTTGATTAGGCTATGTTTATGTTACATTTGCTGAAGTTAATTGCACACTACTGAATTAAATTATTGAAGTAACCAAAGAGACGTCATTTAAAAAGGCAAATTATGTGATATAGTTTTGATAGAATTGGTTTCTTGTATTATCAAACTTGTAGCAAACATTAATGTTTTTTTAATCATGCTGAAATTTATGGGTCTGCCTTATAACGTGAAGGTTTTATGTTGTATGGATATAAAACAAATAACACTTCATTGATTTCTTTCGAAGACAAGTATTTCTACTATTATATAACATAAAATAATTTAATTGTTAAGCTATTTAGAACAAGAATTTATCTGCATTTTGTTAGTTAGAGATTTCATATTTTGTTTTTCAATTTATATGGTCAAGTTAAAAATTAATTTTTAGCGATCAGTATTTGTAAATTTAGTTCTATGCAAATAGCATATGCTCCAATATTATCCTGAGATGAATTTTAGGATATGAGATGTAAATCCGAGATGGATGGTCGATATGCACTTATCTCGTTTGGGATCTCACCCGATACAAGATTGGTTCTGTAGAATCTTCTAAATGAAACGTGACCGAAATCCGAGGTTACTGCTGAATTGCTTCTACTTAATCACCATGGTTCCACTTTTCACTAGTATAAAGTTTACAAAAGGCTGTGATGCAGATACCTGCCGACTCCAAGGACATAACTGCTTCCTTGTTCACATATACTCCAAGGACATAACTGCTTATGAATTATGTGTATCTGTTAACTTTGTAAGATATTTCCACAATGGGTGATTTTATGCTAGGATTAGACTGTAAAAGCTTGCTATGCCTATAACAAACCAGACCAATACGATATAATAGTTTTAAGCAATACGATTCTGATAGCTTGTATACACTATAATTTTTCCTACAGTTTGTTGGCGATAAAGTTGCATATGCGCTCTCTCAAGGTTTGAAGGTAATTGCATGTGTTGGTGAAACCCTTGAACAGCGAGAAGCTGGTTCGACTATGGATGTCGTTGCTGCTCAAACAAAAGCAATTGCCGGTAATAATTTTGATCTAATTGGTTTTTGTTCTTATATGTTCCTCCAGTATCTTTTATAGTTCAAAGAGACCGATTCTTGCCTTTTTGGTAGAGATGGCTCAAAGGAACCACATTTAGGATTGTGTGTGGTATTTTTATGGAGTTCTTTATTGTTATAACTATACTATCATCATTTAACCGAACTGTAATTGATCTTTTACAATTGTCCACCAAGGTTTGTCTGAACTACTTAACCCTACAATTGAAACATAAGAAACACAAGCAAGGCAATGTAACATTAAGTGTGAAGTCATTAGAACAAGGATGGATAAAATAAACAGGCTGTCCATGAATATGAGCTAAAATTAAGTTTGGCCATGCATAATGACTATTTCCAGTTAAGCGTGTAACAAAATGAGATTTATATGGAGAAATTATTTTAATCATCAGAGGAATAACAGAGCTTATTTCCTTAGGTGTCTTAGGGACCAAAGGAGTACACAATTGAAAATACCCATCCTTCATAGTAATGAAATGTCATAGTGAATATTGTTAATTGATTATGTTGCATCTGTTGATGAACAATGTTTCTAGTGTATTATGATGCCCATCCTCCAGATTAATGAAATGTAATAGTGAATATTGTTAATTGCTATGTTGCATTATTGACGAATGATGTTTCTGGTGTATTATGATATGTTGATGCTGCAGCTGACAGACAGTACACAATTGGAAATATTTAATTCCAAGATGCTAATTTTCATCATGTTATTTTCATGATGTTGATTACTTTGAATCAAATGATTGTACTTATGATGTCTTAGAGGTCGGGCTCATAATCTCTGTGTTAAATGGGTTAATTGAAAAGTTCTTTTTGTTATGTATTCACAGGTTACATCTGTAATTGAAACATAATTATTTATATAGATATGCTACATGTAGGAAACCAGACTCGTGATTGGAAATTTGACTCGGGAAGTCCCAATTTAATGCAAGATATGCTGAGATCAAGAAGATTATAATAATAATTAAGCAGACTGAGTGATGTTTAATTTTTTATTCATCATAATTAATCAATGCAGTGATTAAAAGGGATTTGTAATGAAGTTAAATTACTCAGGGCTAGGACTATATAATCTATCTAATAAACATACGATAAAAAGCGAACAAAGCAAATATATAGTTCCTATTTTTTGGATGTGCGTGCGATTGTGAATGTTGTGGTCATAGATGAATTTGTTTAACTCATTTATTTAAAATAAATACCTTTGGTGGGTAATTCTGCTAATTACCACCATTTTGTGGAATCTCAATTTCCTGTAAATAATGCCAAAAATCATAGCTGGTCATATTGGTGTACGTGGTAACTAAATGATCTTGTTGGGTTCAAGGGTATAACTGTAACTTGCACAGGGATGTTATGTACTTTTGTTCCAGTAGTACAACATATTCTTTAATTAAGCAACCAGCCATTCTCATCTTTGGCTCCGGTATCATCTAACATGATTTAACATTTTATGCAGATCGAATTAAAGACTGGACCAATGTTGTGATTGCTTATGAACCAGTTTGGGCAATTGGAACTGGCAAGGTTGCATCTCCAGCTCAGGCACAGGAAGTAAGATATAAATTCTCTGATTTCGTGTGCAACAAATTCTACATTTTTGTACAACTTCCCAATCTATTTAGAATGCTTAAATACATGGAATGTGTTGCATCAACAATCTCACAATATATAAGTTTTAAGGGATACACCAAGTGCTAATGTAACAAGTCATGATTTACACAAACATCATACACACACACCCACA
The DNA here is from genome assembly GCA_030737815.1 of Allium fistulosum. NCBI lineage: Eukaryota > Viridiplantae > Streptophyta > Magnoliopsida > Asparagales > Amaryllidaceae > Allium > Allium fistulosum. Next base: position 1,296,878,126 of record CM060902.1, read on the forward strand.
CGCACGTTGAAATATAAAGTTGAAAAAATACAACCCTTTATTAATACCATTCGAAGATTAACAACACTTGAACAAAACTGCAACATGAGACAATCATACAAAGTTGTAAACAAGTCAGTATCCATGGAAATGAACAGTAAGCTCAAGTCAAGTCCAAATAAAAATCCAAACGGCATGGACCTATTGAATTCAGCTAACCTAAAAACCATGACAACCCAGGAATACCGTTAAACCCTGATTTTAACCATTCTCCATTTTAGGATCCAGTCCAATACAGATTTAAATTAATTTGTCTTCATTGTTATATATATCGGTTTTGATCTTCATTACCGCTTTTAGTTTTATGCATGGTAAATACTAAAGCTATGTTACTCATTGGAGTCTTACTGCATAGCATATAATCAAGTGCATAAGATACACAATCTTGCTCCTGACCAACAGTGTTGAATGATGATTCTGAATTGTTGAATTTTTGTCAGGTGCATGATGGACTGAGGAAGTGGCTTCACCAAAATGTGAGTGCTGAGGTTGCGCAGTCGACCAGGATCATATATGGAGGTTTGTCATTCTGTTGACACTGGTTCATGTCATTTAGAAGAAATTTCTCCATTATGTTTTGCTTCCACCAATTGCTAAAGGATCATGTACTTACCTTTACGCACCAGTCTTACCTTGCCGACTTCTATATTCAAACCCAAAGTTTGAACTTCAAACTATTGTTGATTGTGTTTCCCAATGAAATGTTCACTTCATATTACCCTCATTTCCCATTAGGTTAGTCTCCGGTTATGAAGAAAGAAACTATGATATCTTTTGAAATCGCCCTTTTTAAGTACCTCCATAGTTTCTCTTTTCTTCTTGCTGTGACCTCCATAGTTTTGTTTTCTTACCTTAACAATATCACTCCAGTTGCAAATAAAATTGAAATATACCAGCATCATTGTTGTCGAAAATCTTAAAATTCTAAAATTTGAGTTCCGTTTGAAATCGAATCTGTCCCTTTACAATTTGATTTATATTCTGATTCAAACCTAGCTAATACAACAGTTTAGAAAATCATTCAATCCAAATTGATATATTTAGTATATTTATTTGGATCTACAATTCCAATTCTAATCATTTCCAAACAAAATAATGTTGGAACGAGAGAAAATGTAGGCATAGAAGTTCAAACAACAACAACTACTACTAAGCCATTATTCCCAAACAAGTAGGGGTCGAGACATAGAAGTTCAAACATAAAAAAAAATTCAAACTGTGTGCAAACTTTAAAATATGAACTTTTTTGAATCTACGATTTACGATTTTAATCCCGTTTCAATTTAAAGTTTGAATTTTACGATTTTAATCTCATTTTGAAAACGAGGTGGAGCCTTGGCGCAACTATTAGGTCACCCGCATGATGATCGGGCGTCCAAGTTCGAGTCTGGAAACAACTTCTTCGCAATGCGAGGGAAATGCTGCGTACATTATCGACTTTTCCAGAGCCCGCTATCGTGCGGGAGCCTCGTGCACTGGGGTACCTTTAATCTCATTTTGAAAACCTTGACTGGCATCATTTCTGTCATTCCCAGTTGAGCTCTCGAAGTTGGTTTTCTGTTTTTATTTATAGGACCTGATTGGTAATTATTTTTCGGTAGAATAGAATGTTTAGTAAAGATTGTAACCAATTTTCATGCATTATGGCGATAGGTTCTGTAAATGGTGCAAATTGCAAAGAATTAGGAAGTCAAGCAGATGTTGATGGGTTTCTTGTTGGTGGCGCTTCTTTGAAGGTATAATCTTATTGTTTCTTCGATTTGTATCTAACTACAAGCACTAGTAACAATCATTTTTTGGACGACTACTTTTTAAAGTACTTAATCTTCGTTGTTATGTTTCCAGCCTGAGTTTGTGGACATTATTAAGGCTGCTACAGTGAAGTCATCTGCTTAAGCAACTGCATAATTTGGCGACCAGTGAAAATATAACTTGGTATCAGTTATGCAATTTTGAATTTTGAATTTACATCAGCTGGTATTCTGCCTGAGTTTGTGAGGATGCTTGGACATAAACCTGCTTTTGTAATAAATATCTATGTTTTTCTCACATCATACATGCTATGAACAAGTATTTGTGTTTTTAAGCTTGATGTGAATTATGCATTTCATAATCAATTTGTGTAAAATTGTCAATATGTGTGTGGCCTTCGGCTAAGTTGTTTTTCAGCGTTATCTCCGTTGGTTATAATAGCAATCGGTTAATACACTGTGTGCAGATCATTTAAATTTTCATAGTTGAATCAACCATTAGAAGTTATCACCTTTTTGAAAATTAATACACAATGTACTAAATAATAGAATTTAAATTTCACTTTAGTTCTAGAAAGTTTTCTTCATTCTCTTTAATTCTTTTTTAAGTCTAGATATTTTATTTTTAAAATTCTATAATTTTATCGCTTAATAATTATTCTAGTAAACTTTTATCATTATTTTACATTCAAATACCTACTTTTTAAAAATGTGCTACTATTGTCATCTATGAAAATGTTTTTTGGCTGCCATTAAATTTTCATTCTTTTAGTTTTTTTCATATACTTGTGACCACCAATATCTATTTTTTCATTTATCCCCAAACGAGCGTAGTCTTTTCACATCCCTCGTAAAAACTCACGTACAGTTTCAAAACATCATAAGAAAATAAAATTTACCAATCTTAAGAAACAAAAAAATCTCTTGTAACGATCCTAAATTTACGACCCAATTTAAAATTTTAAATTCATTGTTTCAATATAAATTTTGAAATTTATAAACGATCTAAATTAACGTCCAAACTTTATTTATAGGATGCGTCCAGTTAGATATGAATATAGAAAAAGTTTCGTCGCAAAATATTACAGTAAATTTCGTTCGCATTTTTCTGTATATCAGTTCATATTAAGCTGCGTAAAATTTATCTTTCAAATCAAAATATTTTACACAGTTTTGTTGTAAAAATTATTCTGAGCAAGATGATGTAGTTCGTTTCGTCAAATACCGTCATCGTCTGTTCCGTTTAAATTGTTTTGCAAAACGAATAATTTAAGTAGCGTAAAATCGAATTTTATAAAAATGTCGTATCGCAATTATCTATGTACCGTTGAAAGCGCCTCGTCGTGCTGATCAAAACGGTATATCTATTCGTGCAAATCGGAGATCGTCGCGTTAATTAAATCGTTCCAAACAAACCGTTTAAACAAATTTCAGCTCAAGTTTTTAGTCCGTTTACAAAATAGAATTTGGAAATAAATCTCTGCTGTATTTAATGTAGTAGTTGAAAGCTATGAGTTGCTTGGTAATAAGTGTGAACGTTTGGGAATTCAAGTAACGTTTGGAATTTCGATAAAACATTTACGGTTCATGACCGATCTTCAGAAGAATATAAAATATAGAACAACATTTCCAGCTACCACTCAAATTCCACTCACTGTTCACTTTTCAAAACTGCTTCAGGTACAAACTCCTCCCTCCTATTCTCTTCTTATTTTTCCCTACCTTCACGGACTTGGAAAATAAAAAGTATTTTTAAGAGAATGGCCGAAACAAAACTGCCTTTCTTTGAATGACCTTGTCACCGGTCCTCCGCCAGTCCAAAAGCATCTCCACCCTCAACCGATGCCCTTCCCTTGCCGCCGCCTCTCCAGAAACCATCCACGCACCCCGAGTTCCAGTCCACATCGCCACCTCTGACACCTTTCGGCCAAACCCTCAAACCCACTGCCAAGTCCAAACCCCTCTGTTCCTCTTCCCGACTTTATCTCCGAGCACTGCCTCTTCCCGTTTCCACCATGCGCAGAGTCGCGCGACATGCTTTTCTGGCCGATACACCTTCCAGTTCCATCAGTGCATGCGTCCAGCGTGTTTTATTGTTTTATATGTGTTGTGTGCGTGCTGTGTCTTGGGAGATTCATGCGTGCGTGTGTGTATAGCATGAAATTTATACAGCATGGGTGAAGGTTGCATTTAAAACGGAAAAATGTGTTCGAGTTGTGTGCATACATAGGAATAAAATTTTGTGCTTGCGTCCAAGTTTTCGAAATGAATCTCTGCGTAAAAATGCAAAAGAGAATTGGGCGTTAGTATGGCATAGAAAAGAAAAGTAGGTGGGGAGATTATGTTCTGTGCGTAGGTATGGAAGTTGGAGTAGGGGAGAGAGGGGAAAGTAGATTAAAATGGAATGTGCTAATGCAGGCATGTGCTATTTTGATAAACGAAGTCACAGGTTGTGTTTAGAGTAGTGGAATTTCAAATTTGTAACTGCATGTGCTTATGTGTGCGCGTAGATATATACACTGTTGAAGAGTGCTGGGTTTCATGAGTACGGCCATGTTATAAAATAATAATAATAATAAAATAAAAATAATTTTTTTTTGAAACTGTGATTTGTAAATAGCATTGGATATGGCAGAGAGTATTTACGCCAATATCTATTTTGGTTGCCGAAATTAGTAACCAAATTTTCTTTGCTTGTTGTGTGCAGAAGCAACCGACTGAGTTTCTTTCGCAGCAGCATCAATCTCAGCCTCCGTTCTTTCCTTCGTTATCGTGTCCGTTGTTCGCATTGTACCGACTTCTTTTCGTGCTTCTTCTTGCTTGGGTCAATTCCTTTATCCACGAAAGGTGAATTAATTTTCACGACTATATTCTTATGTAAGTTTGGATTGATGAATGATTGCTATGTGATGTTGAATTGGATGTTAATTGTTATTGTTAAGTGATAAATAATTTGCTAGTTAAATTTGATATAGGATAGTTAACGAGTAAAAATGGATTATATATGTCGAACTTTGATTTGTTAAACTTGTCCCTTCATATGTTAAATTTGATTGGTTAAACTGGACCCTTTAATTGTTAAGTTAATGGACACGTAGAATTTGATAAATCTCACTTTGGACCTTTGAACGTATATTTGATTTATTGTTGTAGTATTGAAATTGAACGATAAGTGCAAAACCGTAATGTAATAATCTTTAATCTGCATAAAATGATAGTGTAGATTCTAGAAATAATTATATTAATTTGCATAAATAACAAATGCAAATTAATACGATTATTTCGGGATTATTTAAATTGTCGAATTGTTGTGAATGGATGCTATTGCTTGTTTATTTACTTTGACACCATCACAGTTATCACACTGCAAGTTCCCTTTGTATGCTTTGACTTCTGAATTGAAATAGAATCGGGTTGAAATGATAAATACCCAAACAAACTTTGACTTAGGATAGAAAATTTAATTAAACCCGATTGGCCAATGTTTTGATTTAAATAAAATAAACTTTTATTTGACTAATAATAAGGTTTTGAAAATTTAAATTTAAAGTCGAATGAATGTAAAATGTGAATATTTGGAAGTTGAATAATTTTTTAATGTAGTAATTGACAAAGAACATTGTTTAAATTGATAAATAATTAAGTTTTGGAATTAGAAATAATTAAGTTTGAACTTAGAAAAGAAAAAGGGTTTTGAATTGTAAATAATCAAATTTTGAAAGTGGTAATAATTAAGATTAGAAATTATTTGATAATTGAATGAGATTGAATTATTTAATGGCTAAACTAAATTGAATTTTTTATTTAAGTGAAATTGAATTTTTGAATAAGTGTAACTAAGTAAATAATAAATGAAATGGATTTCTGTAATAAGAAATAGAATGTGTTTTGTTAAACAAATGAAAGACTTGTAATCTAAAGAATTGGATTCGACAAATTTAATTTAAATAAATTTGTAAAGTTTATGTAACAAGTTGAACTTAAGAAAGTAATGTAGGGAATTGGAATTTAATTGAATCGTTTTAATGATAAATTAATTTAATGATTATCGAATGAAATCGATAATTGAGTTTAAACCAATTTGAACGTTAAATTAAGTTAAATAATTATGGAATGAACTTATATACGAAAGTGAATGAATATTTGAATTGTTTAAAATTTGAACTTCGAAACTGAATTATAGAGAGTTTGAAATGAAATTAAGAAGTTATGAAACATAAATTTGGAAATTGGTTTAGAAAGACGAATGGAATGTTGATTTACAAATTCTAATTGTAATTGATTTGATTTGATTTTGAAATTTATTTAACGAACAATCGGTAAATAATTACGAAGGTTATTAAAGGAACCGGAATCGGTTAGGGACATACTCACTGTCTAAACCGAAAACCACTTTAATAACTATACGCGGAGTATGATCCTGAATGAAGTGGTTGGATTGATGAACGCGATGACCGAAGAAAGAGAACGATAATGGATAGCCTTGACACTTGTGTCAAATTGGAAATGACTAAAACAGGAGCCGTGCCGGGCCAAATGGGGTTAGCTACCTCGAGCGAACACACTTCTTCGTAAACTACTCATTACTTTGTAATTGATTGGTGCGCACCCTTGATTTGGGAGTGTTGTTTCGCGGTGTTGCGATCGCTGCGGCGATGCGTTCTCACCAGTCCGGATCAGGCAAACGGTAGTTTCACTACCTTGGATATTGACTCATGTGCCTTATCATACTTGTATTCCCATATACGCGACCACTACGAATTTGTTTTGTATTATACCTATGGAGTACTCCCTGATATCCCACCAGTTTATGGTGGAGTTTACAGTGCTGTATAGTCTGTAATGCTATATAAAATGTGTTGAGGGGAATAATGGTGATGCCTTAACACTATCTTGATATTTTACTTTACTGTTAGACATTATCTATTTATCGTACACTACTATGTATAGATAGTTTATCGGATCCTGAAAGATGTTTATTCCATTCATCTTTGAGTTATTGTTATTTCAAATTTTGAACCATATTATCTGTATAAGAATATATGTCCTGATTCGAGTGTTTGTTTCTGCTTATGCTCGGATCAGACTGAGGATTGCTGTTGCTGTTCTACTTGGAGCTGAAGACCGAAGACTATCACTATCTTATCTTATCAGTATTGTTCTTTCTATTTGGACTATTGGACATCTATGTTGTTATATTTCTTTTATTTGAGAAATTGTTGTATTTATGGGTAGCTTCATGAACTACTCTTATGACTATGTTGTATTTCCGCTGCACTATTCTGTTATGATGTATTTTCTGTGATTCTGTGATGATTCTCATTTATATACATATACTCCATTAATGATTCGTGTTTTGCACTATTTAAATTGACATGTGTGGATTATTGTTAATTTAAATAGTCCCATTTAAATTGACAATAATCCACACATGTCAACTTAAATAGTGCAAAACACGAATCATTAATGGAGTATATGTATATAAATGAGAATCATCACAGAATGACAGAAAATACATCATAACAGAATAGTGCAGTGGAAATACAACATAGTCATAAGAGTAGTTCATGAAGCTACCCATAAATACAACAATGTCTCAAATAAAAGAAATAGAACAACATAGATGTCCAATAGTCCAAATAGAAAGAACAATACTGATAAGATAAGATAGTGATAGTCTTCGGTCTTCAGCTCCAAGTAGAACAGCAACAGCAATCCTCAGTCTGATCCGAGCATAAGCAGAAACAAACACTCGAATCAGGACATATATTCTTATACAGATAATATGGTTCAAAATTTGAAATAACAATAACTCAAAGATGAATGGAATAAACATCTTTCATGATCCGATAAACTATCTATACATAGTAGTGTACGATAAATAGATAATGTCTAACAGTAAAGTAAAATATCAAGATAGTGTTAAGGCGTCACCATTATTCCATTTAACACATTTTATATAGCATTACAGACTATACAACACTGTAAACTCCACCGTAAACTGGTGGGATATCAGGGAGTACTCCATAGGTATAATATAAAACAAATTTGTAGTGGTCGCGTATATGGAAATACAAGTATGACAAGGCACATGAGGCAATACCCAAGGTAGTGAAACTACCGTTTGACTGATCCGGACTGGTGAGAACGCATCGCCGCAGCGATCGCAACACCGCAAAACAACACTCCCAAATCAAGGGTGCACACCAATCAATCACAAAGTAATGAGTAGTTTACGAAGAAGTGTGTTCGCTCGAGGTAGCTAACCCTGTCTAGTAGATGAAATTCCAATGGATGATCCTAATTTTGACCAAAAAATAGCTTAGTTTACTTGTTATTTTTCAAAGTTAATTTTTCTTCTACATATCAATCTTAAATTCGTACGGTTTTTTTATTTTTATTTTAAGATGAGTTTAATGAAACTGCGGATATAAAGTTTGATGATGTTGTAATTGAAATAACAATGTAAGTTATCAAACTGTAATATTTAATCATACCATGTTTATGCCATTTTTTCCTTTATATTTTTTTCTTCGATTTTTTTGGTTTTTAGATGGAAGATATTAATCAGAATAAAATTGAAGACACTTGTTGTTTCGAATAAAAATCTTTTGACTTTGAAATATAGAAAAAGATGATTGATCAAATACTTCAATAGACATACAAGTTGATTTGACAAACCAATTTTTAGCTACTCTAATATTTATTCAAACTTTCATCATCCTAAACACGATTGGAAAAACAAATTTTATTATTTTATTTTTGACCTTTTGTTTATGTTACATTATTTTTATCGTGTTTTAAAAAGTAGAATTTGATTTAAAGAATATGAGGGATAACTGTTATGTTTTGAAATATTCGGATGCCTGTTTACCTAAAATAAAATAATAGTTGGTGTAGGAAATAACAAACAAAACTTTGTATGGTGATCTTCAGTTTTGAGAGCTAGATGCATTTTTTGGATGCCAATAGTAGCATACTTTAAAAAAAAATCTATAATCATTTACAAATCTTTTCTCAATTCTTTTCCAACATTTTACATTAAAGATCATACGTTTAAATAATTGTCATAATCCAAACTTGAAACTAATTCATAAATTCGATCAACTAATATTTATTAATACATTAAATAAATCCAAAAAGATTTCAGTTTCAATATGTATAGCATAGGAACATCCACAAACTGGTAAATTTATTTTTTCATGTAGATATAAATATATATATAAATCAAATAAAAAAAATTATATATGTTGATTTAGTATAAAATTTATTTACCTAAATGGTTTTATTGTACATTACACCATAAAATACTATTATATTCAAACGTCTAGATTTTAAAATTTCTTTAATTACTTACAAACTATTCTTAATTCTTCTGTCCAAGTCCATTTATTTAACTAATTGTGTAATCTTAATTAAACTATTTACATAAATTTAGTTAAGTAACATTCATTAATTCTTCAAATAAATCCTAAATATATGAGAATTTCAGTATTGTGCAATATTCGTACATAAAAAAAAAATGATAAAACTAATTTTTTATTCAATTATAAAGATATTTTAATCATAATATAAAATGTATATACATAGATAACAATAATCTTATATGTTCTAATTCATTTATTTCAAAAAATTTACCATACATTACATAACATAATTTCATTTTTAACAACATTTAAATGGTAAATTTATATTTTACAATATTATGATGAGAATGAACAAATTACATTAATAAAATTTAAATTATATAAATATTTTCACTTTCAACGTGATATTAAATCCTACCCAACTCATAACTCAACTAAATACTACAGAACATTATTTTGAAATTATCAAAGTTTTAAACATGACTCTGCTACAACAACGTGAAATCTACGGTTAACTACAAAGATAAAATTGTCTAAAATCAAAAACTAAATAATGAATAAAAGTTTACATGCAGATAAGCTAACCATAAGATGTTATTTTCAATTACATTTATGTACAAAGCTCTTCTCGGTTATGCCGACGTTTACTTTAATGATATTTTATTGTTTGTTACACACTAGATCTGGAAGAAAATTAATAACAATTTCAAAATATAATAAGAAATTTTAATGACATCCCTTTCCCTAAGATGTGTAAGAGCAATTTGACAAAATCTTTTTTCTATTGCATGTTTTTCTGTTGCACGTAGACCCATATTCACAATTGTAATTGGCTGTTATTACGCCATTTGGTCATTGAGTTGCTTTACTTGTCCATCAAAACTCATCATATACTAAGATACAAAAAGATATGAGAAATACAGATCCAAAATCAACAATGTGATGGATCATCACCGATCCATCTATGGATTGCAATAAATCCATATAAAAGTTTGTCCCTTCCTTGTATCTTTAGATATATTGTTCTACTTCTATGTTGATCCCTCCTTGGTGCTTCTTAGCTAGACATTCCACTTATCCATTGAGAATGGTAACAAAACTAAAGAAATTAATGGATCAATATCGATTCATCTATGAATCGACACCGATCCATAGACTTGGCCAATTTCCTCTACTTCTTTTCTTATCTTGATATCTTATATGTTCATTAAGGAATATGGATAAAGTAAGAAAAATTATGGATTGGTAGTTACCTGCCCACGGATCAGTACCGATCTATCAATGGATCGATACCATTCCATGGATTTAGCCTATATTCCTCACTTTTCCCCATAGCTACCCTTCGTACTCAATCACCTTCAAATCTAGCATCAATTCCTTCAGCATTTTGTAACTCTAAATTATCGAAATGTCTCTTGTGAAAAATTATGCAAAACAGTTGCCCCCAAAGTACGCTTCTGTGAACACAAAGCGTGCTTAATCGAAGACAAGACCAAATCCTAATCCATGGAGGTGATTCCGTTACTCGAACCATTTCAATGAAACATCGTGTTTTCAAAATACCTCATTTCCATATAGTCATCAAGTCGCATCTTTTCGCTAGGTATAAATCTTGTAGTCTATGGTTTCAGGAGCTCATTCGTTTTGCTTATCACTGAGAATTATTATGATTTAAGGTCAGGCAGATACATTCATTTATTTCCATACATTTTCATTCAAAATTTATTTTTTAAATAAATTTGTGGACCGATACAAATCCATCCGTGGATCGGTACTAACGATCTTCATATAAGTGTTCCTCAACACTTAATAAATTTTCCACCTTGCTCATTTCAACTATAGATTTCTTTCGCTTCCCATACTCTTGCAGCTCCACTTAGGGTTTCCAATGCTCATGGATTCAAGCGATCAACTTCTTTAATATCCTTCTTCAATGACCAAATCAAGGTAACCGTCATTCCCTACATGTTGTGCACCACTTCGGCTATGCCACACGCCACTTCAAACATGCCGTCAGTCATCTAGACTTTGTCACCACACCGTCGACTTCATTTCCCCCCGCCATCTTCATCCCTTTTCCTTTTCCTAATGATGTCAACTTGATTAAGGGGAAGATAGATCGACTTTTGGACGGTAATAAGGTCAATTTAGCTTAAGTTGAAGATTTCCATCAATTTGATTTTCAAGTCCATTTTTCCAATTTAGGGATAATTTATTGAAATTTCATATTACAAACATGGAGACTCCATTGAGTTTCGTCATTGACATGCCCGCTAACACACATTCTATCAATGTTTGTCGTTAAATGTCAAGGAATCTCTGATATCCAAAAAATTGAATCGCCACTCTGAGAATGTTTGATCGAGAGTGTAAGTTTCTGTCTATGTTGGATCAATCTAGGACTATTAATGTAGTTCCTACATTAACAATTTTCTTCCGACACTTAGTTCCACCACGTCCGGAACTCATTTGCAAGCACGAGATCTGACATTCACTTAATACAACATGCTTCCGCATACCATGCGCAAGACACAACATACATGCATATATATAATACACATTTTCCCCATTCGATGTACAAAATTCGATGAGTTGACACACGTCAACATTCAATTGATACTATACATTGATTGCACCAAGGCTTGTCACATGTCTATACAAGTATAGAAAATAGAAACAAAAATCACTTACCTGACCATGCTCGTCACCCGAGTCTTTTTTCTAGTTTAGACATGAATAATAGACTTTCTTCTAAAATCTCTATCGTCGCGGTTGCTTCTACTTCGCTAGCTGCAACACCTAGCTCCATGTCGGACTTGTCCTCCATAACAGCCAGACCATTTAATGTTCATCGAGAGCCTTCCATTGTGGTTCTGTTAATGGTAATAGACGAGCCACACAACGACATTTCTCTGGATGTTGCTCTAAAAGGAACTATCATGCTTGACAATCCGCTTGACTCTCCTCCTCGCTTTAACGTTGATCTCTAAATCATCTGTGATAGACATGAGATCCTTGAAGATGAAGAGTCCTATTACCGCTATAGCAGGAACACAACTCGCCCATCGATTATACAGCTTGTAACTGATTTGTGTATCTGTCTGGCGTTATTCCTTCTTTCGATTCATACTTGCACCATATTCTTCAATCACTTTGGACTACTCCTTCCCTATTTTATCTGAATTCTTATGCATTTCTTCTTAGCCTCTATATGATCTTTGTCCGCTACATTGGCAAAGAACCTAGGCTCACCTACATTCGATTCCTAGACAACTTCAAGCAGCGTTCCAATAATGTTTCTCTCATATTCTTTAAAGTTATCTACGTCAACCATGTTGTGGTTAACCTTTACCACAAGCAGAGTGGATTCAAGAATTGGTACTTCTTCATAGTATGCCCCACTAGGTTTGATCAGCGATGGCTCTTCGGATGCAAATCGTATACCTTGAATTCAAAATCTTATACCATTGACTCATCGACTCTTCAGTTTGATCAATTCATATTGAATTTGAATATGAATTCATTAAAGTGTACTATTATGGAACTCCTTAACATGTTAAGGATGGTCAAAAGTACATTCACGGAAGAACCGAGTGTAGTGCTTGCTATTAAGGGGGCTTATCCCTTGAATAGTTCAAAGAAGAGAATGCGTAAGTCAAAGAGTAGAAAGGGTAAGACAAAGGCTCATCAAGAGAAAACCGAATGTAACTTTACACTAAGAAGGGACATAGGAAGTGGAACTGTTTTGATTATCTGAAGACGCTTAAGAGGAAGGAATTTGATTCAGCTCCTAAACGTATTTTCCTTATAGAAAATTGTCTTTCTATAAGTGCTTTTATTTGGGTTTTAAATACTACATATATGTAATTTGTTACAAGAACTTAGAAGCAAGAACCTTGTAGAAAGAGGTAGCATGGAATTCCAAGTTATAAATGGAGCTACTGTAGCTACCTTCATAGTAGGAGATTACCATGTAAAGCTTGCTAGTTGACATGATTTAATTTTATATAATTTCTATTATGTAACGTACTTTTTTAGTGGAATAATTTATGTTTCCCATTTGGAAAAAAATGGATATAGTTTTATTTATAATGACGATATTATAAATATTTGTTATGACAATAAAATTATTTTCTTTGGTATTTTGAATAATGACATCTATGCACTAGTCATAATCATGTGTTTGATGTTCAAAATAATAATGCACCTAAGATAAATGATAGCTACCTTTGGCATTATAGACTGGGCCATATAAGTGAGAAACGATTGAACGAGTTAAGAAACCAAGGGTTCCTACCATTGTTTGATTCTGAATCATTTGATACTTGTACATTGTATCTTAAAGGTGAAATGGCAAAGAACCCATTCAGTGGCAGCGACGAAAGAGTGGCTAATCCCTTAGGAGTAGTCTGTGCAGTTAATGCCCCGCTATTACCCCGCTATAACCCCGCTATATCTCGTAGCGGGTTTCTGCCGCTACGATTTTTCAATATAGCCCCACAATATAGCCTTTTCGCTTTAATTCCCGCTATTTCCGCTATATCCCGTTATTTCCGCTATATTCCGCTATTCCCGCTATATCTTCTTTAATAAAATGAATTGAAAAATTCAATTTATACATTATAAAAATTATGAAACTAATTTATTTGATTTAATTTTTAATATATTTTCAGAAATGAAAATACTCTAATATTCTACTAAATTCAATTATGTTATATAACAGTTTTACGTTTATTTAAAGTATATTCGCACATGTTTTTATTTAAAAATTATTTATGTATTAGTTACAATTCAATTGAATGATAATTTTTCATTTAATTACCATTTATATATTCGTAAAAACATTAAGTACGAGTTTTATATGCTATTTTAAAGTCATCTGCTATATCCCGCTATATCCTCGCTGTATCCCCGCTATGACTTTTTGCACTTCCACTGCTTTGAATCTGCTGAGCGCTTTAACTGCATAGGGAGTAGTACATACTGATGTATGTGGTCCTATGTTTACGACTACCAAAGGTGGAACCTCTTACTTTGTTACATCCACTGATGATTTATCTAATAATATGTATGTTATGAAACACAAATAAGATCTATATGATAAATTCATAGAGTAAAAGAGTTGAAAACTAGATGAATAAGAAAAATCAAAATACTTCGAACTAATCTAGGCGATGGGTACATTGGATATGAACTCCAAGAGTACCTAAAAGAGAATGAGATTCTCTCTTAAGTCACTCTACAATATACTCCTCAACTCAACGGTGTTTCAAAATGCAGGAATTGAACTTTTTTGGACATGATTCGTTCGATGATGAGTGATTCTGAGTTGCATCTTTCCTTTTAGGGATATGCGCTATAAACCGCGACAATTATGTTGAATTTTATACTATCTAAATCTATGCCTAAAACAACATACATGTTATGGAATGGTAAGAAACCTCATCTTAATTACCTTAAGGTATGGAGTTGTCCAGCTTACGTTAAGAACATAAACCCCAGTAAACTTGAGGTAAGATTAGTTTTATGCAAGTTTATAGGATATCCTAGAAATTCTCATGGATGCATTTTTTATCATACCGACGAGCAAAATGTGTTTGTTTCAACACATGCCACTCTTTTGGAAAAGGAATTTCTCTCATGAGAAATTAGTGGCCGTAAGATAGACTTGGATGAGATCCAAGAAACTTTCATAGAAACCGAATATTTAGATAGTAATTCAACACCCGAAGAAAATACACAACCTACTAGAAAGCCCAGTAGGGAATCTCGTGTGGTAGAGAGATACTATGGGTTTCTTTTTGGTTTTTTAATAAAAAAAGTTTCCTCTTCTTTTTGACTTTTCAAATTAAAAAATTTTGATTTTAAAATAACACACACACACACACACATGTCAGCATCCTCAAATTAGTCAAATTTAGTTCAAATATCATATTTCAAATATATATATCTCAATATACGTACATACATACATACATACATACATACATATATATATATATCTCAATATACATACATACATACGTATACATATATATATATATCTCAATATATATATATATATATATATATATCAATACATACATACATACATTAAACTATATATATGATATGAAAATATATGTATATATTGGCAATGATATATGTATAAATTTAAACTTTAAAACATATATAAGTATCTATGTAATTTTGCAGTCGAATAAAAAACATTTTATTATTATTTCTAAAATATACATTTTATTAGTGGTCAATAATATCTACACACACATATAATCACCTATCTTTATGAAACCCATCAAATATATTAATGAGATATTCTTGATACTGTTTTCCCTCTTTGTAACCATAAATTACAATGGTTATTGACATTCTATATTGATATCATTGTCATACATTAATTTATACATTTATGGTGTTCATAATATGAATGTGAATTCCAATCAAATAAAATATAACAAATTGAACTAAAATTACAATATATATATATATATATATATGTTTGAATCTTAGCATAGATATATACATTGAAGTTTTAAAGACAAAATAAAACACAATTAGATTAAAATAACAAATCTTTTTTTTCTAATATATACCAAGTATGATTTAGTGTAAACAATTTTTTTGATGTAAAAACAAAATAATATCTAGTGCAAAATTAAAGATTTTTTTTAAATTTCCCCTTTTAGTCCTATTGTAGATGCTCCTGATCCAACAATGGTATTAGAGTCTACATGAAGTCAACATTAATAATTAACCAACACATAGTGCAATCACTTGAAAAATCTTATTACATGGGTGTCTGAGGCTAGGGTGTTTAACTAAGGAGAAGGTTACTCTAATTAAAGAACATTCTTATGAACAGAAAATCACGCTTCTCCTAGCCCTTACCTGGCTCATCGAAGTGAAAGGTGCAAATTTGTTTTGTGCCTTAGGTAGATTCAAAAATGTGTATTTGAATATTAAAAATTTAAATTTAATTTTTTTCTGAGTTTAAATAAAACATAATAAAATTTTATAAAGGGTTATAAAATGCAATTTTAAAATTATTTTAAATTTTGCATTAATATATATTATATTTAAATTAACTCAATGGTTTAATTGATAAATAAATACATATGAATACACACACATATCATTTAATGATTTATAAATGTTATAATAACCAGAATATATATATATATATATATATATCCGTATGTATATATATAGCATATGTATAAGAAATGGAGGTTAAATTAATTGAACCCATATCAACTTAAGGGAGTATACATAAGATGTAGAGATATATGATGTCATAAGATTGTACTGATCTATCTTAAAATGTCGATAATACTCAAATATTATTATTTTTAATTATGAATTTAAAAAAATGTTGCTCTCTATCGTTTATCATATAAATAGAGTACTATAAATACTTATGGTTATTGAGCAATCTTAAGCCATAAAATATTTATAGTAATATTAATATATTCCTTAGATTGTTAAGAATATTTTATAACTTTATTGAGCGTCCTTAAGGGCTGCGAAATTACCTTTAGGCTACCATGAAATGATGGGTCTAGAGAATCCAATGTACCTTATGATTTATTAAGCACCCTCAAGATCATAAAAATAATTATGAGCAAGTTAATATATGGTTAGGAATTATATACGAGATATAATCAGTATAGTGTTACTTACCATTATGGGGACTACAATTTGTCGAGCTCCCTTAAGATTGTGGTACCAAGATAAATGGATCTTAATACCCATTAGAGGAATTTAAAAAATTCCCATATAACTTTGTTACACCATATCCTTTGGAGTGCCATAGTTTGCCATAGATTAGCTAAATCATATATAAAGAACAGTTATAAGAATAAATTCCACCATAAAGAATCAAATGAATAAAGATGGAATATGATAATAAAGGGGTAAGGAATTGATAAGATTAAGCTAGAAGGAAATTTTAGCCCAAGCCCAAATTATTAACCCTTATATCCCTTAAACCATATCACTCCCTTCACTTACTTTCATTTTTCCAAAATAAATCACAACTAAGAGCTAGGTCGACATTGATAGAGTTAGGGGTATGTCATATGACTGATTATGTAATTTATTGTAAATTAACTAACTTTATAATCAATTTTGTTCGTAATAAAGGCGTTTAATTTCAATTATATACTTGTTAAACTGTGATATAATCAATTAAGTGATTAACTTATAGTATATTAATTAGAAAATCCTTAAATAATATGTTATGTGATCATACTTACAAATAGTTCTAATTATGAGAAAATTATCACAATACAGAATAACAAATTGTTTTAACTGTTCCCTGTCAAGATGTTTTGAGAAAGGATATCTATACATCCCTTGAGACCAGAGTACGTAACGCTCTCCAATTGTTGGGAAGCGTATTACTCATGGCTGTTGGGGGCACCAAAGGATTACATACTTGTATTTATTGGATAAATATGAAATGAATCATCTAAGAGTTTCAAGTTAGTTAATAACAACTAGATCAAACAGGAGATCTCAGAGTGGCGATGTTACATAGTTCTCTCGAATTGAGAATACCGTTGAACTTAAATTTAGAAACTCCACTTTGATATTAGTTAAATCATGGATGGCAACCATCGAACGCGCATAATTGGTTCTGAGTTGAAGCATAAAAGTGAAACACTATTCATAGAGAATTCGTTTTATAAGTTGTATGTGGTTAGTATCACAGTCGACTATATTCAACTCAAAGTCAAAATTTCTAACCAATGTTGTACGATTAATTATAAAATGTTATTATTGAACTAGTGACTTTGTTTGTAGTGATCCGCCTTTTCGACCCCTAAATGTCAATAATAATACATCCAGGGTATTGTAAGGATAAAATAAAAGGAAAAAGAAATAGAACATAAAAGCATGAACACAATATCATAATCTCATAGCAGAACGATAACATATAATATCTAAAGTCATTACAAACCGTCACTCTAAGATACCTCACATTTCAGAGTTACAATTCTAAATACTATCATCAGCCTGGATAGCAATAATAGCCTATCCTCACAAATGCCGACATGTACATAATAACAATGCAGTGGAAAATAAGAATACTACGGTAGGTGAAACATTAGCTCATCTCCTCAAGCTCCAAAAATATCCAATTAAGACCCGCCTTTCTCAGACTGCTCGAAAGAGCACATGAGAAATTAAGGGAAAACAAAAACCACGTGTTAGACCTAAGTCTGGTGTGAGAAACTCAAAAAATATATGTACAACATATAACGGTACTTTTGAGATCGCACGGAATGAGGTAATGGTTATCCCCTCAAAAGAACCACCATCTAATAAGTACATAAGGTGATATAATAGATAATGTCTAGGGTGAAACATATAAATCAGAAAATAGTAGTGCCACTTGCATCTCATAGCACAACAATATGAAGTATAATCAAAACCGCTAAGGTACATTTGCATATGAATTTTCCGTTGAAGACATCCCCAGAACAATGGGGCCAGCCTCCTGACAAGGTTCAGAAACTACCTCCGAGCATGTATATATCTAGATAGAATATACCAATAAGGTAAACATAGCTAGTCCACGTCCAAACAAATGATCCTGAATATCATCAACTCTCGTGCGCAACATCCCTAAGCACACTTTAGATTTGGAGTTGATATACCTTATGGGTTAGGTAAACCCCACTGGCTATGCGCCTACTCTGTTTTCTGTCATTTCTAACATCGAGGCTACGTTTGGCATTTCTTACACGAATCTTCATCACTTGAATAGAACATGGATCTCCACAAGGATCCTAGCATCTTGAACAGTCCATGGATCTCCACAAGGGTCCCAGCATAAGTCGTCTGATGAATGCTAACGTTGACCTCTCCTTTAGACTTAAACTTAGGATAGAAAGTTCAACTCTATAGCACTCCACTTCACAATCGCTTCCAAAACATAGACCCCGTATATTAGTTTTGAAGTGATATTTGATAAGTAAAACACTTACCGATCCCGGACTCTTCAAAACCAATCGACGATTGTGGTTGATTTCAATAACAGTGAAAACGACCGCATATGGAACGTAAGTCTCATATACTTATCATGTTTTCAAACTTTTCAACTTACACTATCCTTCGGTCAAGAGTGAAGCCAAGTAAGTTAGAGCATTGGTTACATCATAGCCTTACATAGACACTTCATTCTTGACTTTCACAGATAGACAAGCCTACTTTATCGGCTTTTAGTGCTAAGTATACGATTAAATACTTTCCCTAAACAAATAAACACAAAAAGCACGATCAAGTCACACAAATCACAATTAAGTCACATAAGCGGTTTCTGATCTCCTTTTTATTTTATTAATACTTTTATTATTTAAAACCTCATATTTTAGTAAAACTTCTTTTATCTAATAAAACTCTATTTATCAATCTCTACTATTCATTTGTACTCTTTTAGCACTTAAAAAATTATTCATTTACATGTTTTAAATGGTATATGTATATTCAAAATCATAACAATATTTCTTACTTTAAACCTTTATGTTTTCTATCTTTTTCAAAAGATTCCATACTTGTTATTCCCTTTGAAATATCCATTTAAAAGTCTAATTACACTTACAAATCCATTTCAAAAGGCTTAAGACAAATGTTGCTTGAACATTTTCACTAAAAACAAAACCATTTCACTTATGCTTATCTTCAAAACATTATTTTCAAAGATCTATTTACTTTAATAAGTATAATCAAAAAGATTTAAAGATGAATGTTGTTAACACATTAAACACAAAACCATTCCATACTCGTTATTATCTTTAAAACATTATTTTAAAAGATCTAAGTATACTTATTAACAAGATACTATACTTTTACATAAATTCACAAAAGCGTTTATTATAATATAAGTGTTATAATTCAAAACTTCCTTTGTTCTTTTATAAAACCCTTAACTCACTTTCCAAAAAATAATTATAAATAGATTTTAAATATCTATGTAAAATATTATTTGAAAACAACTAATTTATAATTTGATGACAATAAACAAAAATCAGGTTTTATATTTTAAAACCCCTTTTTACTTCAAAAATTAATAAATAAATATAAAAAATATATTAGAGTTCAAACCAACTTTAAAATACTGTAAAATATATTAGAAAACATCCCTAAAAAGATTAGAGAAAATACCAAATTTAAATATCATTTTAAATACTTAAAACCATAAGCAACCTACTATAGCATTTTTAAATAATGTTAAAAGTCCTTGATAAAGAACAAATAGAAAAGCATGATCTTTGCGACCAGTTTTAACCCCATACAAAATGATTTAAGACTTGAAATTTTTATAGTTACTACTGCCCTTAGGGTAACTAAAAACCATGAAAAGAAACGTTTAAGGATATATTTTAATTTATTTATAAAAATTCCCGAAAACAAGCTATATTTACAAAGTGTATTTATAACCATCTTTTTACTCTAAATTTTGCCACTTTGTTTGACCAGTTTTAAAATATTTTAAACTTTGATTTTTTTCCAATTATAAGTACACATATAATACTTATTAGAAATGAAAAAAATCCTTAAGGATGTCTTTCAAACTAATTACAAAAATTCCCAAAAATAAGGTATTTCAAAGTGCTCATATACACATTTTCTCGCTATAACATTTTGCAACTTTGTTTCACAGTTAATGAATGATTTAAACTTCCATATTTTTCCAATAAAAGAAACTGTTATAGTACTTATCAAAAATGCAAATAAGCCCTTAGGATGTCTCTCAATGTTGACTTTGAAAATAACCGAATACAAGGCGTTTTCAAAGTGCATCCACAACGACCTTTTCACTTCTAACTTTCACAATTTGGTTTCACAATTTCTATAACTTTCCATACCATTCCTTTACTATCCTATATACAAAATATGTGTAGAGAATAACCAAAAGAAGTTATCCAAAGATAAGTTCATAAATCTTCCATTTACATAAGTTAAAATTAAAGATATTGAAGTGCACTTATAGCGACTATCGCTATAAAAACACTTTCAAACATACTTCAATTCAGCACACCAGCCATCCAAACATGTAAAAACAAAGTCTAAGCCATGCCAAATGTTATAAAAGGTAATATGAGTGATGTTATACAATATAAACTTGCCATTTTCTTTTAAAAGAAAGACATGATAGTGAGAGAACTCACCCAAATCCAAGCCTACAACTAGCTCAAACACACAAGAATTGATGAACCAGTTCCTACCATCACCAAACTCCTAAAGATCCAACCTTTAGGACTTACAAACCAAGGCAACACTCCCCCTCTCTTCCATTGCTCACGGCCTCACCATGCTCCCCCCATTCCTTCCATCTTATTGCACTTTTGACTTTAGATCTTTTCTTCCTAAGGTGTTGGTGAAAGTGTGGTGAAGTTTGGAAGAGATTTGAACTAATTAGAGAAAGATTAGTGAAGAACAAAGTGGATTAGTGCTAGTCTACTTCCAACAATTTTTATCTTTTTATATTTTCATGCTTTAGGAGATAATGAGTGTATACACAAGCCTAAGCATTTCCTTTATCCTCCATTACATGGCCAAGACCATCCTACATGTGCGTTGCATGCTTTTTAACTTTACACCACATTTTTCCTTAGCAAATTACCTTTTTACACTTACACACAAAATATCTACTATGACATCATAATATTTTCTTTCCCTAAATGGTAAGATATTTTTATTTTATATTAATGATTTTCTAAGAAAATATGTGTATGTAGAAAAAAGTTTAAACAACTTCTGACAAGGAAAAAGCTGTACGACTTTCGGTCACATTATCGATATTTCTTCAAGTATTTATTTTTGTAAACATTTTTCTAAAATAAGTTTACCATCATTAGTTGTTACTTAAAAGGGGGTTAAATAGGATACTAAATCAATTTAGCAATATTAAATCCAAGATCCAAATATTAAAATACGAAGTGTTCGAAATTCTGGGTCATTACGTTCTCCCACACTTAGAATATTTCGTCCTCGAAATTCCAACACAAGCAATAAAAGAAACAATTACATAGCAATACTTAACAGTATTCAAAATTACTAGCAAACAAAACTCATAGTTTGCTCAAGTTCACAAGTCCTCTCATCACACAAGGATGA
Source organism: Allium fistulosum (assembly GCA_030737815.1). NCBI lineage: Eukaryota > Viridiplantae > Streptophyta > Magnoliopsida > Asparagales > Amaryllidaceae > Allium > Allium fistulosum. The sequence goes on from CM060902.1 coordinate 1,296,900,408, forward strand.
TACACAACCTACTAAGCGTACATTACGCTCACAGCCTCAGGTCATTACTTAGTCGACCATTTATGCTACCTCATAACAAATCGAAGAGTCATCCCCTAAACTTTCCATAAATCAACAAAACATGGTATGCATATACTAAAGCCCATATGATGCACATGGAATATCCATATGCAATATCAAAACCGATCACTTACTCGATCTCATAAATTTCACTTTCAAACTAATATAGATCAATTGACCTCTCTAGTGCGGGCTTCGATTAGGTTTCTTGATTCTAAACTTCTGTCTTCCTTACATAGCCATATACTATGATAGAAAACTTGGGATCATATTAAGAATCCATATCAACTGTTCACTGTCAAGATTCGAGTGACAAATTCTTGTTCGGACCGGTGTAACTCGCCTGGAAATCATGTACTCGAATCCTAGATCAAAAACAGTCATGTGAATAAGATGATCTACATACAAAGTATGTATTCATTATATTGGTTTCTTAACTATACCAATTTCATTTTTACCAAGTTTATTTATGCAAATAGTATGTCCCTCAATGAAAAATCATTTATGACCATCTCATAAAAACATAATTTCAAGTTTGTAAACATCTTACAACTTCATTTATAAAACATTTCATAAAACTTCCCTTTGTTACCCGTATAATACTCTATTATATCCTAAAAGTATATATACAAAACATCAAATTTGTTTCACTTAACAAGTATGTTTAACCATTTAAAACTTGTTTAACTTACTACATTCTCAATTCAAGAATTACAAAAAATTAACTTTTATATTTTCGTAAAAAAAACTAGCTTCAAGTTCTATAACGACTTGGAAGTTCCCGAACGTCCAAAATTGCTGAAATTTCCATTTCATTTTAACATATAGTAAGGGTTGAAATTCGATATGAATTATTGTGTTTTAAATGTTTGAATGTTTTCAAGTATACTGTTGTTTGTATGGTGATTTGATCTCCAAATCTTTATACAAGTTTTAAATCTAAAGCATAAAGTCAACAAAATTTAGTTTTGTAAATATTTGAAATTAGATTCTCTTTTGACCTAAAAATTAGATCTTGTTTAATTGAGAAAACTTATTATGAGAAAGGTGCTTTACCTTTTTACTCAATCACCAAATCTTTAATTATGGTTAAGGTGTTTAATTTAATAATTTGCCTTTTCTTTTTGTTCAATCACCAAATCTTCAATTATACCTAAGGTATCTAATTAGATACATATAGTTTTAGTTTTAAACCTTGTTTATATCAAATAATTGGAAATACATGATATATATAAAAATGCCTAAACTATATATGCTACTGTTAATATGTGTATGCAAACCATATACGCATATCATAGTATATTTATGATAAAGTTAGGGGTATGCCCTAGGGGCAATTATGTAATTTGTTATATATATCTAACTCGATAACCAATCTTGTTCGAAATAAAAGTTGTTTTCTTTCTAATATATACTTGATATAATGTGTTATATTAATTAATTAATTTAATTAAAAGTATATTTAATAGAAAATCCATAAATTGTATGTTTTGTGATAGCAGTTACAAAGTGTTGTAACGGTGAGTAGTTTATCACAATGAAAATAAATATTCCATTTTAAATATTCCTAGTCAAGATGCATTGAGACTGGATATCGATGTATCTGTTGAAATTAGAGTATGTAACACTCTCCAAATGTTGGGCAGTGTATTACTCATGACAGCTGGGGCACCTAGGGGTTACCTACTGATAGTTATTGGATAACTATGGAATGACTCACTCAATAGTTTTCTATTGGTTAATATAACTAAGGTGAAATAGAAAATATCGATGTCACTGATTTACACAGTTCTCTCGACTTGAGAATACCGTGGATCTTCAATATGTAAGCTTCGCTTTGATTATAGTCAAATCATGGTACGACATTCATCAAGTGACTATAGTTAGGTCGAGTGGAAGTATTGGAAGTGAAGCACTATTTAAGAGAGGATCCATCTCCTTAATTATATGGGGTTAGTATCATGGTCAACTCAGGTCAACTCAAAGTCAAAGTCTCTAGCAAAAGCAGTTTGGTTAATAATAATTGTTATTATTGAAACAAGGAATTTGTGTTTGGATTATAGAGTTGAATATGGATGATTTTGGAATTTTGACCATTACCAAATTCCATAAGTCCAAAGTGATATAGTTTTAACAAAGAGAATTGGTGTAAATAAAAGTCACAATCGAGTAATGCTTAACAAAGTGAAATCGGATTTTACCAAAACCAAGTAAGCGATAAATTTAACCAAAACATCACACCACCTGCTAATTGATGTGTGAATGTTAACATTCGAATAGTTTAATGTTAATTGCCCACCACATTTACACCTAACGAGTCATACAATCGAAATGATGAATTCACTTTAGCCCAAACGATTTAACTACCGTATAATTGTTATAGATTAATTAGATTAATTGATATCTATGAAATATTAATCATAAAATTTTGAATTTGATTTAGTTAACAATATTTCTTTGGGCTCATATGGGATATTGGCCCATAATGATAGGTTGTTAGTTTTGGCTATAATGAGGGCTATACGGGGTGGCTAAAATATGTTAGGGGCATTGGAATCAGTTGACTTAGATTTAGTGAGAATTGGTATAAGATATAATCCATTATTTTCTCTCTCCCATCCACTATTTAAACACCTCAACCCCAAATTGAATAGGATCTTTTGGCAGCCACTATTCCTATTCATTGTTGGCAGATTTCATCCCCTAGAAGCTTAAGCAAATCCAAACCAAATCAATTCAAAAGGCAATTGCTATTTGATAGTCAAAGTTCTACGGTACAAGGATTAACAATCTGCCAAATCAAAAGGCTTTCAAAAGAAAGAGTTCATCATTACAAGATGTGCTTCAAGGCATTGGTTTTAGGTATGTTTTCACTATATTATATAGTTTATATTTTCTAGATAATATATTATTATTTATATATATTATTATTATATTGTTAGTTTGGTGATGATTTGTAACAACCCGCATATTTTACGATTGTATATTTAAATGTTTTATTTAAATATAGCATCGTTAGTCGGATTTAGGTCCGAAATGTCACTTTTTGCAAACAGTCGAATTAGGACCCGAGACTGCTTCCATTGAGTCCAAAATGGCGTTTGCGACCTTTTTGAGTATAAACATCGATATGTTTGGAGTTGAGTGAATTTTGCTATTTTTCATTTAGGGTTTTGGATTTCAGCCCAATAACCCAACATAATACCCTAACTCCACTCCACTCCTCTTCATTCCTTCATAATATTTCATAACACTTCAAGCTAAAGTAAAAATGGGGGAAGAGATTGGAAATTAGAATTCCAAAACCCTAGTTTGTTTAGGAAATACAAATTCAAGTCCAAAATCCAAGAGAAGCTTAGGTAAGCATCCTCTTCATCTTCTCCATCTCAATCCCTCTTCAATTTTCAGAAATTCCTATAACCTAACTTAGGAAAAAAAACTCATCTTTGATTATAGATTGAAGATTCTAGAGGTGTTGTTGAAGAGAGATCAATCTTTGCTTGTTCTAGGGCTTCTCATTTATTTTTGGGTTAAAAGGTGAGTTTTGGAACTCACATCTATGTCTATATCTTTGATAGTTGTTTGGTAGTAATTCCTAACATCTATTCCTTGTTCATTTGCTTTTGAATTGAATTGGTTTGATGAATATTCCAATTTTTGGTGTTTTGAGGTCAATTCTTTAAAAATCCTATCTTTGATGTTTGAACATGTTTTTGGGGTATTTCGAAGAGCCATACATGGCTGGGTTGTCGCTTGGCGTAAATCCTTAGTCTCCGTTGCTCGTCCGTTCGCCTCCGGTTAGGATTTTGCCCCACTTGGGGGCTAGGCTGATAATGCTGTAGAAGCAGGTTCAGTCGACTGAACCAGGAGGTCAGTCGACTGAACCAGGGACCAGAAAATTCTCTGGCCCTGTATTAGTCGACTGACCTTCTGGTTCAGTCGACTGATACTGGGAAACAAATGTTTCCTGGCCTATATCAGTCGACTGAACCAGAAGGTCAGTCGACTGAACCAGGGACCCGAGAGTTTCTGGCCTTGTATCAGTCGACTGACCTTCTGGTTCAGTCGACCGAATCTGTGAAGTCTGCTTTTTGCCTTTTTAGGCTGTTTCGTGTGGGTTTTCCAGTTTTTAATCGATTTTGATGATCCGAATTGTTGTTATCCTTTATTGACTTTGATGACTTCTTTTTCGGGATTTTTGGAAATATCCATTTTGATGGATTCGGTATCGATTTTTATGGTTTTAATTCACGTCGTCGAATGTGGATTTTGGTGATTGATTGTTTCTACAATCATTTCTGTGATTTGTCACTTTAAAATACAAAGGTTTCTATACTAGTAGTAAATATTCAAACTCTTTCACAAAGATGATTCCAACTCTATTTTTAGTACAAATCTCGTTTATAAAAGCCGTTTTCCAATCTATTAGTATATATAAACCTTTACCTCATTCGTATGAGAAATCTAATTAAATGGCTTAGTAAAACAAGTGGTATGAAATGCTTGCGTTTACTTCATCGGTTAATTCTTTGACTTGTTCGATTGAACTCTTGTGATAATTTTCGAGTGGAAGTCTACAATTTGTTCATAAATATTTAAGTTAAACTAGTGGTTATGGGACATGAAGCTAAACTCATCTATTTACTAGCTTAGTGTGATTCACACTTTTTATTGATCGATGATGATCATTTTGTGATTTAGACTAGCGATGTGCGACGTCTCTTTGTTTGTGTGGGGGTGAAACCCCGTTTGTGGAGTTTCAACTCAAAATTGGTGGGGTAGCGACCCATGGTCTTCGGGCCATTTGTGGAGCTTCGGCTCAAAATTGATGGTTAGCGACCATGGAATAGCGTTCCGTTTGTGATACACGTGTTGGTGAGTTTTCATGCTCCCGTTTGTGATAGGCCTTCCCCCCTCCCTTTGTGATTTTTGGATTTCTGGTTGTGATTTCTAGAATTTGTGTTTCACCAATTTTCGTGGTTTGCATTGATAAGCTCTATCAATATTTGTGTTTTGGTGAATAATTTAAAGAATGTGATTCTTTTTGGTGTTTTGAGATGATATGAGATATTGTATGATTTTCGTTGTTAATTGATGTATACTTGAGAAAGTATGGCATGTTTGTTATCATACGTTTTTGGTCATATCTCTTATCCTATATCATTTTATCTGATATTTATAGCTAGACTGATTCGTTTATTATTTTCTTCTTAAATAATACTCGGGTCAGACCGAGGTATTTCAGGTGCTCCTGCTTGACTTCTTATCAGGGTCCGTCACCTGACTTTTGGCTAACTACTTAGCATAGTAGTTTTTGTTAGTATACATTTGAGATAGAGACCCCTTGTTGTATACTTATTCTTTTGTCTATCACTTATATCTATTCTTTTGTGATGTAGTGGATCTAGTTTGACCACTATTTTGATGTACACTTTTATGTGTTATATTCATATCTATTTCCGCCTTTGTGATATGAATATATGTGACTGATTTGTGTTATGTTTATTTCTATATTTGTTTCCGAAGTCCACATAGCCACTGTGTGGTAGCTTTGAGTTTGTATTCGATATGTCGGATTTCCTCTTGAAATGAAATGTAAGTTATATTATCTAACGTATCGGTACTCGCACAAAGCAATTACACAGATGGTCGCTTCTCAACAGCCTTATTCTTCGTGCTAGTCGATGGCATTACTCGGTAGTGTCCTTGGCTAGTGTGAGTATAGAGGTGGGGCGTCACATGATTCTTATTTGTATTGACATTTTCACATACTAGATTGGTTATATGTATGTATTCATTTAATAAAAAAACAATACTTTTTATGTATAGGTCAGATATGCATAACCGAATAATTTTATTTATACCTAATATTATTTTATTAATATATGTGTATATATATTAATATATCTTTTAATTATACTTATGTGGTTTGTATTTAATTGTAACATCATTTCATGTTAATAATTAAACATATATTTTATATATGTATATTTACAGTAATAATAATTTTTGTAGCTGTAAATTATTTCTAATAATTATTTACTATTACTTAATACTATTTAAATAAATATACCATGTAAATAATTTATATAAAATAAAATATGTTTCAAAAATTAACTTTTTAATTTTATAAAATTATTTTATCATAAAATAAGCTCTCGACCATAAAATGAGAATTAAAAAAAAAATCATATTTACTATTTTTAAAAATTATTATATTATAAGGCCGAAAATTATTAATTAATAAAATTAAATTTTGACTAGGATAAATTATGGGAAAAAATTTCAAATCTCAAAATATCATGCTAGATTTTATAAAAATTGAAAATTTAATACGTTACGAAAATATATTTTTAATATTTTATTGTTTTTCGACTAATTAATCAATTTGTATATATTTTAATATTATAAAATATATAACAAATTTTTTTTTGCTGTGCATATGATCTAGAAGTGTTTAAAAATAAAAAAATTATTTAATTTTGTTAATATATATATATTTAGATATTATAAATATTCTTATGAATATACGTATATATATATAATAAAAAATATATTAAAGTATTGTTCTAAAGTTTTGCATATCCGAACTAAAGTATTGTTCTAAAGATATATATTAAAGTTTAGTTCATAACTAAAAAAACCATGTGTATTGTTTCAAACTAATATTATTAATAAAATAATATTAGTTATAAATAAAATTATTAAACTTTAGTTCATAACTAAAAAAACCATATATATCCGAAATAAAGTATTGTAAGGTTATATAATGAATATTTAAAACTCTGGGCCTTACAATACTAAAAAAACAATACATAAATAAAATTATGTATATCTGACCTTACATCAAGGCCGAAATAACTCCTTATAAATAATATTATGTATATCCGAACTAAAGTATTGTAAGGCCCAGAGTTATTTCGGCCTTGATGTAATTTTCAAACTAATATTTGAATATTTAAAATATACTTTAAATTTAAATGTTAAGTTTAAAATATAAATGGAAATTTTATAAACTAAAGTTTAAAATTTTTCAAAATTGTTTTGAGAAATTAATTTGGTATTTTTTAAAGTTTTATAAAGATTTGATTAATTAAATAAGTAATTCGGTAAAATTTAATATACATATATATATATATATATAATGATACACACACACCTGTTTATGTATGTGTGTGTAACTATATAGGTTATACTTCAAAGATTTATCTTAAAGTTGTTTAAGGTAAATTAGATATAATTTCGAAAGTTATTAAATATTTATTTAAAATATTTAATTAAATAAATGATTTATTTGATAAATAATTAATTAAGATACATACCGATATACATGTAAATAAAACTATGAAGGTTATATTTTAATAATTTAAAATGCTTTAATTTTCTCAAAATTGTTTTAAGAAACCAAACTAAATAAAATTTTAAAATTTATTAAATATTTAATTAGAATGTTTAGTTGAATAATTAATTGACTAAATAGTTAATTAATCAACACATACACGCATAAACACACACACACACACACAGATATATATATATATATATATATATATATATATATATAAACTATAAAGATTATAGTTAGATATTTTTCTTAAATAGTTTAAGATGGACAAAACAAAAATTCTGAAATTTTAAATAAAATTCAATTAAATCGGTTAATTAAATTAAGAATTAAAATTAAATAAAAAAGATTCAACTTATAAGATATGTATGAATATTATATAAGTTAATTAAATTATAGTATTTATAAATAAATTGAAATATATAATTATACGTATAAATTAAATTTAAGTGGAAGTGAAATAAGCAAAAAAATATTTTTGAAATAAATACATATGTATGGTATATATCATGATTTCAAATGTGTACGACACTTGAATCACGAGGATGTTTCTTAAGAAATACATTACTCCTTAAGTCGATATCACTCAAGAGTATTTTAAAGATTATGAATCTTTAATATAGTTTCTCTCTATCACTTATATATTGATAGATTACTTGCATACATACTAGTTATTGAGCAAACTCAAGTAGGGGTTATTATGTATAGTACAATTAATATATTTCCTAGATGAGGTAAGATACATGCATGTATTTGTTGAGCAAACTCAAAGTATGTTCATTATACTTAGGCCATTGAGAAATTATAGGTAAGAGTGAATAATCTATCTTGATTTATTGAGAAAACTCAAGGTCAAGGTCGAGATAGGACAAAGACCATGATTAGGAGTTGTATATGGTACAGCGGATGAAATGTAATCCATCACTTGCGGGCTTATGTCTGGTTGGGAAAGCTTAAGGTTAGAATCTCAAGGCAAGCGAGTCCTAGCACTCACTAGAGAAATTGGAATATTTCTATATTTCTCTTAGGATTTTGAGGAATATAAAAATCTAGTGGGAGCCTTATGAGAAAAATGAAATGGAAACATTCAACCTTTCTAATATTGTAAGAACACATGCTATACAAAATTAAAATTATCTACTACTAAGCTAGTTGATTTTATCAACTAAAATATACCAATAATCTGAATTAAGATTGATAAAGAAATATAAAATATACATACCAAAAAATCTTTTGTTATCTTGTTACTTGAAGAGCCATGCAAGAGCCATATTATACAAATACTAAATACATTCATACCTTAGTCATTTAAATGTTTATATTCCTGAGACTGTGTATTGTCTTCTATCAGTTTTGAACTCTAAAGCAATACAAGAATATGATATCTGGTCAACATTAGATCACATACAAAAGTTGTATGATGAACATTCATGTTCGTAATGTATGAAATCTCGATGAAATAGGTTCACTCGAAATAAGCAAGCAAGCCATAATGCAAGATCATGTATTCAATATGATTGGATACATTGAGAATCTTGTTACGTTAAAAACAATGAATGACTATGGACGAAAAGACTAATCTTGTAATTCGATCATTGAAGTGTCAGTTTTGATTAGTTTACTTAAGTGCAACCCATATGATACCCTTAAAATGTTAAGGATGTCCAAATTCACTTTTTTTAAAGGAGTTAGGTACAATCTTGAAGTAAAGGTTTCCTTTTAAATGGTCCAACCATTTGAAAAGGAAAGCAAATGTCCGAGATTGGATGTAACATAGACATAGTTAGGATGAAGGGAGTCACCTCTGCTTTATGAAAAGAAATCAGAAACGAGAATTGTTTAAAATACAAGTAGATAATATTGAATGAGGAACATGATCATTATTCTAAATGTATTTTATTATAGGAAATTGTTTTCTATGAAAGTTATTTCTTTGAATTAAGGATATTTGAGCCCTCAAAGTAAACTAGTTACAGTGGTTGAAATAGATAACCCATAATAAGCGACTAATTAGAGCTTCGTTTTTCATGCCCTGTTATTGTAATAGTGGGAATAGTGGGAGCATACCATATGACACTTATTAGTGGATGCATCAAGATACGAAAGATTGATTTCGTGTACATGACAAATATTATTTATGAAATAGCATCTATTTTTAGTGTCGATCGAAATTAGATATTGTTTTATTTTGTAATGAATATTACAAATATTCGTTGTAATATAAATCTATTGTAAGAATGGTATTCATTTTCATACAAAAGTGATGCATTAGATATGGAAAATACAAAAGTATCTAAAAAATTTGACAACGATTTTGGAATTATCGACTAAGCCATATCTTTAAGAAATGATTCTTTAATCATAGGATTATGAATCATACGATATTGCTGAATTGTATCTCAAATGATTAAGGAAAAATCATCCATTCATTGGGAGTGACAAAAGAGTTAATGAACTCTTCGGATTGATACATATAGATGTATCTAGTCCAAGGTCTAATGAAATCTAAATGGATCCACTTACATCATTAAATCCATCGATAAATTATCATGGACATGAACATTTGTATTTGATACATAAGTAGTATATATTTGATAAGTTCATAGATTTTAAAATGGAAGTAGAAAACATAATATCCAAAGGAAATAAAACAATTCGATTTGATCGAATATGTGAGTTTATATATTTGAAAGAGTTCCAAAAGTACCTAAAAATGACTATAATTCAATCTTAAAAGTCATTCCTTCCTACGAAACAAAATGATGCATCAATAAGGAGTAATTGGACTTTGTTTGACAAAGTACGATTGATGATGAGTGAAGCAAAGTAAACTTCTTTCTATTAGGATATTTACTTAATATCAAGTGCATATGTTAAATTTAATTTCACCTAAAGTGTAGTTTATGAGATCATATAGGATATGAATAGATAAGAAACCCTGATCTTAAGAATTTTAATATGCATGGTTGACTAATTTATGTTATGAACACACGTTTTATAAACTCAAAACTAGATCAATTTTTTGTAAGTATAAAGGCAGTTCATAAAATGTTTTTGAACGCCAATTCTGTTGTACCGAGAAATAATTATTGTTTCAAGAAATGCCACCTTCATCGACAAAAGAATTTCTTTTGGAAATTAGTGGTAGTACAATAGACTTAGAAGTTGAGTATGATCTAGAAACTCGAATATAGAAATTGATTACATTAGAGGAAATAAAATCCACCGAGATTAAAATAGATACAAATCATTAAAAATAAGAATTTTTTCACATTCAAGAGAAACCATGAGTTTTTTTTATCAATGTCGAGAAAATTAATTATTAGTTATAATAATTTCCTCAGTTGTCATAAGCCATGAAGAATATGGACTCTCCCATATGACATGATGCTTATCGGAATGCATTATATTTACATTATCGAAATATAGTTTTGATAGTTAAACCCAAAGGGATATGATCCATTGGCCATAGGTGGTCTTCAAAAAGAAGACCGATGCAATTGGAATATAGTAAGCAACATATAAGGATAACCTCGTAAATTTCAATTGTTGAAATTAGTGAGCAGATTCATTAGTCAACGTGCTTGAGTTAATTCAGATTCTACTCGCAAAATCTCCCAATATGACTTTTAATTTTATTACATCTTTGTAGAAATAGAAATTCTAGATATGATTTAGAATAGACTATTTGCACATGAGAACCGCAAATGTTATGACATCTGTAGGAGCGACAACTGAGTTTGTAAGTGTTCTATAATATTGAAGAACTGATACATCAGTATCCTTCGACAAGCATCATAATTGAGAAAATATTTTAATAGAGAAATCTAATAGTTTGATTTCTAGTCAAAATGGGGAGGAAACATGTATCTGTAAGGAAGAATATTAAAAGTTACCAAGATATTTATAAACTATAAGTAAATAACATGCTATTGATTATTAACAATGTATCCATGTTAAAATTAGTTTTAGTTTGGTTGTTTAACCCTCGATATTTGATTTGAAAATAACATCCTTTATAATAAGTATAAAAGGATGTCGAGATTATCCCAAATGATAGACATAGACACCGTATTAAAAAGTTTAATGTGGAGCATATGAGATTGATTCCTTAGGCATTGGCAATAGGAATGATCATATATGCTATGTTGTCTACTATATCACTTTTTGCTTATGTACTTGGTACGTTGAGCAAATATCAAATCGAATTAAGTTCGCTAAATGGTAGTTAAGAGCGTTTCGAGTATATCATAAATACCAGAGAACTGTTTATGAAAACAACAACTCCTTATAAATGAGTATTCAGACTCAAACTTTATAAGTGGTATAGAATATGGTATGGCAATCTTAAATTCATATTTAACCTTAGTTAAGGAGCTTTAAGTTGGAAATGTTTCGAACTAGAGATGGTCATTGATTTAACCGAAAGGCTACGTACATCAACTTGAATAATGCTGCAATAAAGGTAGTATACATAAATGCACAAATTTATAGCCTAGCTAGGGGTGATTTCAAATATTGAGAATATCATGATATTTTTTTGAAAAAAATATCACGATACTGATCACAAAAGAACCTAGGGCTCATAGGATGGCTATACACATGCTCTGGAAGTAAAATAATATAGTAGGTGCATCCACTAAAGGACTAGCTAGATCAGTTCTTAATTGATTGGAGGAATGGGATTAAGAACCCATAATTGACCTCAAGTGCAAGTGGGAGATTAAAAGAGTTAGGGGTATGCTCTAGAGGCAATTATGTAATTTGTTACATATATCTAACTCTGTTGTCATTCTTGTTCATAATAATGGTGTTTGATTTCTATTATATACTTTGTTTTACTGTTGTTTAATTAATTAAGTAATTAATTCAAATTATATTTATAATAAAATCCTCAAATAAAATGCTATGTGATTGTAATTTAAAATAGTAGTAATCATGAGTAATTAACCATAAAATAAAATAATATGAATTTAAATATTCCTGGTCAAGATGTTTCAAGAAGAATATCGATACATCCTATAACACCCCACCTCTATATCCATATTTCTTAAGAGTATTACTAAATAATACCATCGAGGAACACAGATAATGAGATGATGTGTGTGAAGCACATGTGAATATTCCCTTAGACTAACACTGAATACGTCTTATAATATAAAAATTACCCATCTCGACGTAAACAGTCTCGGTACAAAGCAATAAATATGTATGGTGCCCGAGGATAGAAAATACATAATATCAATAAACCACAAACAACACATAGTCATCAACGCAGCGATGAAAATACAATACAATACATAAATTTGAATGGGATACAAAAACTCAAATTCACATAATTAATAATTTTTATGCAATAAATAAACAATTTGCATTCACTTTGTATTTACTTCAAAATATCATTTTATACTTCTCATCAATTAAGTTTAAATTACCCATTACTTTCAAAAAAAATTTCAAACATTATTTCATAAACACCTATCAATTATTTTATAATCAATATTAAATAAATATAAATTCTAAATTCGCTTATTTTATAATTTCAAAACCCATCATCTACCAAATAAGTTTAATGCACAAAACCTTCAAATTTATTCAACCTTCATATTATTTATTTATTTTTCCAAAATCATTTCACTTCCAAATTTTCTACTAACACAAATTATCTTAATATTATACAAAAATAATCATTTAGAAATTTGCTATTTACTTTCAAACTAATTTATTCGATTCAAATTTACATCTTTTACTTTATTTACCTCTTTTCCAATCAATTTCAAATTCCATTCAATTATTTGCAAATATCAAATTACTAACAATCATCACAAATCAACCACCAAACATCAATCATCACAAAATTAAATAAATCATTATATGCAACATCAAACTTCAACAAACAATCAATCACATCTAATAACTACTCATAGATTCCACCAAGCAATCAAGTACTATATGGGGGATTACGCATTAAATAAAAAGAAATAGACAGTTGTGAGTGAGATTAACTCCCCGGGATTATGCGGGAAAAAGAAACTCGCTCAACCCTAAGCCTTACCGCCTCTTACAAACTCAAAAAAACCAGCATCCTCTACACGTTAATCTCCTCCCACGTTGTTACAGTCAGACCCGTAGCTACCTTCACGTCACTTACCCTAGCTATTAACCTAAAAAATGGATCAACACCTTGGATTGAGTGTAAAGCACCAACCATGTTCTTACAGAGCAATAATATAGAGAATAAATGTAAAAAGAGCAGAAATAGAAAGAAGACAAGCAGATTTTTATAGTGGTTTGGTTGTTAATGAAGCCTACGTCCACTTTATGGTTTTTATTACTGACTGATTGCTGTTACAAAGTTAATTGGATTACAAAGTTCTTGAATATCCTTAGTTAGATTAAGTCCACAATGTTAGAGTTCACTGGAGATTCACGGTGAACCCTTTGGATGACCGTTGTGAGGAAGGAGAAGAGTGTAGAAAGCTTTCTGCAGAGTTTCAGCAACCAGTCCAAAGGATCCCCTTTATGTTGCAGAAAAGAGAGTATTTATAGAGGTTGGAGAGCTACTAGGCCAAGCCTGCTTGCCAAATGCTTGCAGGTCAACACAGGAAGGCACACTGGAGGTTACGCCACGACTCGAGCTAAAAGGATGGATCACTAGCGATCCATAGTGTATGCTCGAATGCGAGCCAATTCCTTTGTATCCATCCCTTGTTTTATTCCATGAAGATCGCGACGACTCGATGAAATGGTATGGATCGCTAGCGATCCATATACTTTGTCTATTTTTGGACTTTGCTTTCTAGATTGCCGTCATTGTCTGATGTTGATGTTGTTCATGTAGTCTCGTAGCATGTTGCATTATTTTAATGACGGTTTGCTTACCAGTTGTATTTGGCTGTAGATTAGACTAGACGAACGCTTGTCTCTTGATTTAACTAGCTCGAAATCTCTCTAAACCTAGCCAATGCTCTTAGAATACATATTATAGCATGATGCAAGAAGATTGATGGACCCATGAGCAGATGCTATGGATCGCTAGCGATCCATAGACTATAGATCGTTGGTAATCCATGTCCTTGGAGGATTTTACTGTCTTCTCTTCTAACTTCCTTTGGCTTATTGTTCTAGTCCTTTTGGTTGGCTTTTAAGCTATTCTAACTCGATCAAGTTGTTCCGACTTCTTTTGGATTCCATTGGGTTAAAAACCCGGATAACATTTGCCCCTCAGAGTATGTCTTCATTGAAAACAAGACGTGCTCTGGAAGTAATCGCTTTTCATTTTCTGCTCGTCAAGTTCCAAGTAGTCGGGTTAAGGCCACATGAATTTGACTTCGGCTATTCCATTGCTTGTTAAGTTTTGACTGGACTGCCATTGCTTGTCGTAACGGACCAAATTTTACTCTATAGCTAGCGATCCAATGACTTCAGATTTTTTTCTGCATTCCATTCATTCCTATTTATACCCTTCGAGCTGACCCATTTCAGTTTTATCATATGACCCATGCTTCCACTTCTTGTGATTCAATCCCTCTACGATTCGATCCACTATCTCCAACGATTCGACCCAACTTCGACCAAGCTTCCATCGTGATTCCATCAACGCTGCCGATTCCGCTTTGCTGTTGACTCTAGAACTTCGCTGCCACCTTGATTCTTGCCACAACTCTTTTAAATCACCTCCGACCAATCCCTAGCCTAATTCGTTCGCTTGCTTCCTTAGATCGCCACTGATCTATCGTGATTGGTTCGCTGATTGAGAATTCCGATAACCTTTGTGTTTTGATCATTAATTCAAGGTAGGTTATACTAATTATGGCCTTCGCTTATCATTTTGGCGATGGAGTTGTATTTGTGATGACATTCGTAGAAAGTCCGAGTTGATTGTGGTTTAATGGAGGAAGATAGTAAATCGAGTCTTAAGTTCTTCACAGAACGACATTCGGGCCTTGCCCCGGTGCATGACATGTTTTGATGTCTTCGTCCGTTGAACCAGAATTGACTTGTGCTAGGTTCCATTGCCGATACCGCATGACACATCGTGAATTGGTTTCACCCTTTCGAAGGATTCAGATTGGTTTTGCTTTCTTTTGCACGCACGGTGTACCTGTACTGGGAGGAACTTTCCACGTCATTTCGGACAACGAATCAGTTATCGATCGTTGTTCAATAACGGGCAAATGTAAAAGTAATTCCAAAAAGAAAACGACATGGGAAGTCCTTTTTCCTTTCAGCTGCGAGCGCACTATTTACACGGGATAGAGCATTTGTAGTGTTTAGGACACTGAGCCCACTTCCGATAGATAACACACTACAGTCACCCCAGTACATACTTAAAATCTAACGTGTCAGCATGAATCAATATTTCTTCAGAATTCAAGTGTTGTAGGGGGAATTCTTAGTTCGGAGTATAATTACCTGACCGTTTCGGATGCAAGTCCCGTTGTTTAGAATGAAGTACCCGTCTTCTCGCCGTAAGTCTAGCGGGGAAAGTCCTGCACTTTTGGAGGCTGAGTCATTGCCTGTCGCCCCTTTTCTTCTGCTTTACAGGCCGAATATGGCTAGCTAGTTCCAGTTGGTCCGGTATTAGATGAACTCCTCCTAACTTTAGAGTTCTTCTCATTCCCTCGGAGAGAGCCTTCTTCATGATTTCTGCTAAAGTCGTGCACAACATCTGCCTGCAGCATGACATTACGGAGGAAGACGTGCGCCTCCCAGAGAATGATGAATTTGCTCATAAGCTGCCTCTGGGATATACTTCTTGTCATCGGTATATGTGCCCGAACGGAGTAGTGCCCCCCTTCAATGACTTTTGAGAGAAACCCTCTCAAACTTAGGAATCGCTCCGTTCTAGAGTCACCCCAACGGATACGCTATTCTAACCTGCCTGCACGTTCTTTTCATGCGGACTCTCAACCGTGCCCCAAGCTTCGACGAGTTGAGATATTTTCTCTCGTTCAAAAGATGGGACGAGTGTCCAGCTTTGGTTGTGATTGAGGCTCAGAGAAACCGTAAGATTTTGTTGCAACTGCAGAGCAACTTATCTCAATTCAAGACTCAATACTTCTTTGTTAGATGTCCTGAGGGGTTCAATCGTCTTTGGACAATGGGGGGGGGGTTAAGTTCTCTTCCTTACTTATTGAGTTCCGATATGTCGCTACGGAATTTCTAACAAGTCAAATACTTCCTATAGTTATTTCGAAGACAAACAAGGACTTGTCTCTTGATAAAACTTTTCGAACCCTGAAGGCCGTCGATGCCGAGGAAAGATCAGTTAAATTCTTGTTGACAGACGAAAACTTGCTTCGGTACGGACTATTGCATCCAAGGAGATCTGCAGTCCTAGTTGAAGTCCCATCCCCTTCTCGATCCAAGGTACGTACACGATCCACTTCTTCGTCTCATGGTTCCGAAGAGGGTATTTTTCAAGAAAGGGAAGGCTTGTCCAACGAGTCGGCTGAAGAGACTCACGAGGGAAAAGATGTCGCGACCAAGGCCAATTGCCCGGCTAGAATGCCCCTGATTCCAGAAGAAGGGGAAAAGGAGTTTAAACAGAGAGAAGGCAAGGCCGCGATAGCAATAGAAAAGGAGGAGGGTAGTGATGAGTCCTCCTCCAGTGATGATTACGATTTCCATGCAGTTTCCGATGATGGAGATTCTGAATCGTGCGACGAGACTCCGGGGATGAGTCCCGTTGTCTCGAGCTCTACTCCCCCAGAGATGAGTAATAAAGATGATGCTCCAGAAGTCGGACGATGTTGGGATTCCCCGATCAAAGATGCTGGCGTAGACTTCGAAGATTTGAGCAATGTCTACGTCGATTTTGACGCACTCATGGGGGAAGACTTCAAATTTGAAGAGATGTCTCCTCGTCCAGGCCATGTTGTGGCTGAAATCAGTCCGATTCCTTCCACGACGGCTGCCCGGTCTGGTTTGTGACATCGTTTTAGGCCCTCCCCCAAACACATTACACATTTCACTAGGGTTACACTCACTTATACACATATTTTTCATGATTATTCTCCGCTATTAAGTCTCTTTATCTATTCTTCATGTCAGGTACCTTGCAAGGACTCGGTCTCTACGACTATCTTAAGGAATTTACTGACTCTCAACGCTGGTTGAAGCGATCGTCCAACCGTCACCGGCCTCGCAAAACAGAGAAGGAATGGAGAAGAAGAAAAGATTTAGAGGCTGAAGCTCGTCGTTGAGACAAGAGGCAACGAGGTCGAATGTACAAAGGCGGATATGAGAAAAGAAAGACTTTTGATGAGCGAGAGGAGCCATATAAAATGTCAAAAGTCGATCACGGTTCTCATTCTTCAGAACAACCGGCCTTCGCTTCGGCACCGCTTCAATCGGTCCTTAAATTCCGGTTTCTTCTGTCTTCATTCAATCTTCATCTCAAGTTGCCTCATCTCATGTGGCGCTTGCCCCCGGTACTTCATGCCTACACTAGAGATCTGCCTATGTTCTTCAGTCCGGTCCTCCTAGGCTTGAAGTAGCGCTCCCCGGGTGGTTTTTAAGAGGAGTTAAATTTGATTGCGGTCTTCATCCAGTTCGCAAAGATACATACATGCCCCACCTTCAGGCAATCCAGAATGATTTGAGCAAGCTAAGGGGTGGGAAAAATTATGCAAACAACTAATGGACACGAACCATAATAACTATCAAGAAATCCTCTCCTTTGAATCAGAGAAGGATGACTTCAAAAAAGAATTGGCGGAACGCGATGCCAGAGTCAAACGGCTGGAAGAAGAAAGGGACGCGGCGCTTCGAGAAAGCAAGAATAATGTTAGCTTGCTGAAAGAGACGCATGCGAAGATCGAGATCATCCTGAGAGATGAAATTAAGAAAGCGCATGCCGAAGAAGTTAAGTTCAAGCGTAACTTGAAGCTTGCAATATAATCATCGAAGCCCAGAGGAAGACCATTTCCGACCATGACAAGATCGTAGAGGGGCATAATAAAACGATCGCAGAATACGAAGAAGTCGTGAAGTTGCACGATAAAACCATCTTCGACCAAGTTGAGATGATTGCCATGCTCCAGGATCGAGTTCCGTAGCTTAGCGCCGATAAAACTCGTGTCGAAGTTGAAAAGGCCGCCATTACGGCAGATTATTTGGAGCTTCAGAACACCTTCAAGAGAAATATGGAGAAGATGAATGAGACCATCTTAATCTTTTATGTTAACTCCCTGCTGCACCATGGGAGTCTCAGTTACTTGGGTCCTAAATTCCCGTGCATTCTCACCGTGGTTTGGGAGGAAATCCTGACCCGTTTCTGTGATAGCGAGGATGTTTATACCGAGCAAGAGCTAGAGAATGCTTATCTCAATGAAGAATCAACGAAAGCATTGCTAGAAGGCTGGGAGATTTTGTGAATTGAAAGGGAGAATGAAGCTGCTGATGCTGCCACGGCAACGACTGCCGAGGCAGCGACTGCCGAAGCGTTTCATTTCTGGCCCAAGCGAATCATCGAGGCAACCTCGTGATCCATCGAAAAGTACTGGACTTGAACCTTCTCCGCGGGTTGTGGAACCGTCCAAGGAGGGAGAAGGTGGTGAATATGAGGTTGACATTCTTGGTCACTCCTCTGGTGCAGGTAATCTTCTTGTTTCCCCCGAGTTCGAGAACTTTCAACTTACGCTGCAAGAGCAGGACGAACTTAACGCTTTCATTTTTGATTTTATAGGTCTATCTTCCTTATCCACCATCCACCGGTTTCCTCGGTGCCTGGACCTGTCGCTATTTCAACCGCGTCCGTGCTCATCTCTGTAGCTACTTCGGTTGCCGTGTCCATGTCCAGCTCACAGCCGGGGCCGGAGTCCGAGAAAATCGCCGCATTACATAGCTTGGACGATCCTTCCATATCTTTGGAGGGTGACTTCACGACGACCGAAGTTCGAGAGCAGGAGATTCAAATAGAGCAATCGCACAGATCTCAACAACAACTAGTTGCCATCAAGAAGGAGAAAGTTGAAGCGATAAAGTCCTCTAAGAGCTCTCGCATATCTCGGAAGCGCAAGACGAAAGGGGAAACTTCCAAGAAAGTTAAAGAGCAGGAAGAAGACATCAACATCGAGGAAATAGTTGACATCACCGGAAGCGACACTACTCCTGAGGCGAAGTAGAAACTTCAGACGAAAGGCGGGAAGGGAGTGACGGAAAAAGGCGTTGAGAAGCTTGGATGGTAGTTAATCTGATTCTGAATAATTTTGTGTTGTTTTGTTCAAGTGCAGAGTCTGCACTTACTGCTTTTGTTGCATTGTCTGTACTTTTTTTTTGTTGGCCGGTATTGTGTGGATATGACCCCCACATTTTGACCTTGTACAGAAAAAAGTTATAAGTAATACATTGCTGACATTTTGACTGTAACTTCACTTATCTGCTTATCTGTGTTTTGTGCACTTATGTCTACCTTGCTTACTTATATTTTATTTTATCTAGTCCCGTGATTACTGCCAAAATTCTTTGTTTGAAGTAACATAACTTATGAAGTGCTTTTGTTTTTGTTTTTAAGCATTTCTATTTGAGTACCGGTGTATGCCCCCAGTTCACAGGGCTGTTTACTTCGAACGCTTGACAAACGACCGGTAACTTATGGTTTGAATAGTTTGCATACCAAAACTTGGAATAGAACTATGTTATGATTTGATTTTTTGTAAGTTTTACAACTTTAGTATATAGTTTACGATTTTTATGCAATTCGGGAAAGTGCGTAACATATGCATGTTAGGAATGTGCATAAAAAGGTAAACTAAGTGCAGAATATATAGTTATAAGGTCAACTATTAAAGAATTCGAAAACACTCTTCGTGTAAAATGAATAATCTTTGCAAATTTTTGGAAGTTGAACCACTTATCACTTCTCAAGAACGTAAGTAAATACTAATGAACATTATTTCTTAGGAATTTTGCAATCTTCAAACACGCGCTTCATTTCTTAGAGCATACACATTGTATGAGTTAACTGTAGATAGTTAAACGTTATCCACGTTAAATGTTATAGTTAATCATTGGGTGTCAGCAATTGGAGTTTTCTATCGGTTCGTAGCACTTCGATTTTGTTGGATTCATGCCCGTTACTTCTGATAATGGGAGTGGGCTGATCCTCGTTATTCCTGTGATGGATAAGTTTCCCGGTATTGCCGGGGCAATTCCGGTACTTAAAAGTGTGCGTGGCTTTATGGGATGTGCGGCTTTTGATACTTCTCAATGTTGCCTATCTTCGGGCAACGTAAGAAGTTTATGTTTTAAGAGCGTGATTTCACGGCTCGAAAAATTAGTGCGCGGCTTATTGGACTCACGGCTTTTTATACTTCTCAATGCTGCCTATCTTCGGGCAACATGAGGAGTTTATGTTTTAAGAGCGTGATTTCACGGCTTGAAAAGTTAGTGCACAGCTTATGGGATGTGCGGCTTTTTAGAAGTATGCGTGGTTTATGGGATGTGTGGCTTTTTTATTTGATCCTTCCCGATGTTGGCGAGGCAACGCCGGATCTTAGGAGGCGGGGATCGGGTTCCGCCGATCCAACAGTTTGAGTCGAATTGCTTCCGTCGACCCAGCGAGTAAGTAGGGTGTACTTGAGCGTGATTCCACTTTCTCAAGTAGCAATTGAATGGTTTTGGGCCGATTTGACCCCGTCAACTCAACAGGTTACTATTATGAACACAATTTTGTTGGTTCAAAAGGCGAATTAATTTTATTAAGAAAAGTTGGGAAAGTTTTTGCCTATTTATAATGCCCCCAGCATCCTGGGACGGCTTATTTGCTAAAAATAGAAAGTACATAAGGTAGTTTTCAGGTGAAGTAACGGCGTAGCGATTCGCTGTTCCATGCTCTGGGAATTTGGATTCCGTTGACAGTTGTCAGTTTGAAAGTCCCGTCCCTTAGCTTTTAATTGATCACATACGGCCCTTCCCAGTTTGGTCTGAAGGCTCCCGACACGGGATAGACTCGTTTGAGGATGAGGTCTCCTACTTCGAAGGTTTTGTTGTGAACTTTGGAGTTGAAGTATCGCGCGACCCCTTTTTTGGTGGGCAGCGGTCCTCAACTCGGCTTCTTCCCTCCTTTCGTCAATCGTACCCGTGATTCGAGTAGTAGCTGCTCGTTTTGCTTCTGATTAAAATTTTGCCTTCGATGAGAGGGGACTTCTAGTTCGATGTGAATCATTTCTTCTGAGCCGTATGCCAAGGCGAACGGAGTGTGATCGGTTTGCCACTTTGTGGGTTGTTCTGTAAGCCCATAGTGCGAGTGGAAGTTAATCAACCCAGTTCCCTTTTGCTTTAGTTAGTCGCTTTTTGATAGTGGACTTGATGATCTTGTTTATTGCTTCCTCCCGCCCGTTTGTTTGCGGATGAGAGACTGCAGAAAAGCTCAATTCGGAAGCATTTGCAGAAGTTTTTGAACTCGGCGCTTTCGAATTGGGTCCCATTATCAATGATGATTTTCTTGGCGCACCAAATCTGCAAATAATGTTTTTAGTAACAAAATTAATGACTTTCTTTACGGTAATGGTGGTCAGCGGTTCCGCTTCGGCCCATTTCGTGAAATAGTCAACAACAACTATACCGTATTTGGCCCCTCCTTTAGCTATTGGCAATACGCCAATCAAGTCGATTCCCCATATTGTAAACGGCCATGAGCTGACCATCCACATTAACTCTGTTGAGGGAGTTCTTTTAATTTTGCTGAATCTTTGGCAACGATCACACCGTCTGGCATAGTCTGCTGTATCGCAGTTTATTGTTGGCCAGAAGTACCCATACCGGAGAACTTTCTTTGCAAGGGTTTTCCCCTCAGTATGATCTCCGCATTCTCCTTCGGGCACTTCCTTCAGAAGCCGTCGAGCTTCGTCATCGATCACACATCTATGAAGGGGGGTAAAGAATCCCCTTCGGTAGAGTATTCCATCCTGTATTATGAATCTCGGCGCCTTCCGGAGAAGCTTTTTCCATTAATTCCGGTCAGTTAGAAGGGTCCCTGTAAGTAAGTAGTCTTTGATTGGAATCATCCATGTTTTCGGTTCGGCGGTGGTCTCGAGAATCCAGTCGACATCCATTTCGTCTATACTCGGGGCAATCAGAGTCTCAACCGGGACTAGTCCCAACGATTGAGCTTCTCCAGAGCTTGCCTGTTTAGCTAAGTAGTCATCCTTGGTGTTTTGCTCCTGCGGAATGTGAGTTATGGTATAATGTTTGATGTCGTTCAGCAACTCTTGTACTTTAGATAGATATGGGGCAAGGTTCTCCCCTCGAGCCCGGTACTCGTCTTTTACTTGGCAGACGACTATCTGGTAGTCATTGTAGATATGAATGGACTTTATTCTGAGTTCTTTCACAACTTTTAGCCCTGCTATCAATGCTTCGTATTCCGCTTCGTTATTTGTTGCAATGAATTCCAAGCTCAAGGCATAGCAAATGGCTTATCCTTCGGGGGTTTCAAGCACTACCCCCACCCCTGAACAGAGGTTGTTAAATGCGCCATCAACAAAGAGTTTCCATTGCGTCTCCACTTCCAACGGTGGTTCTTCTTCGTCATTCTGTATGGTAAACTCGGCAATGAAATCTGCCAGCGATTGCCCATTGATAGCCTTTCTTGGATAGTAAGTAATATCATATTGGCTCCAGTTCGATGTTCCACTTGAGAAGTCATCTGGAAGTTTTGGTTCAGTATAATACTTGCTTCAGTGGTTGATTAGTTAGCACTTTGATTGGATGTGCTTGGAAATATGGTCGTAACTTCCTAGACGCGATCAGAAGGCAATATGCTAGCTTTTCCAGCTTTGGGTAATTTTTCTTGGCTCCGGTAAACCGCTTGCTAATGTAGTATATGGGTCACTGGATTTTTGCTTGTTCACGCACAAGTGCAGCGCTTAACGCATGAGGTGAGATTGCTGAATAAATGAATAGGTCCTCTTCATCCACTGGCTTTGATAGGATCGGCGGGGCTTCCATGTGTCGCAGCAATTCTTCAAATGCAGTTTGACAAGCCTCACTCCACTCGAAGTTTTTCTTCCCTTTCTTCAATGCATCAAAGAACAGTATGCACTTGTCGGTGGCTTTTGAAATAAATTGGCTTAGTGCTACGATTTTTCCATTCAGGCTCTGCAATTCCTTCTTATTCTTCGGGGCTTGGACTTCTCGTAGGGCAGTTAATTGCTCTGGATTTGCTTCAATGCCCCTGGCACTTACTATGAATCCTAATAACTTACCAGAGGCTACTCCGAAGTGACATTTGAGTGGATTGAGTTTCATTCCATACTTCCAGAGTATTCCAAACATTTCGGTGAGATTATCCAAATGGTTGGCAGCTACTCGTGATTTGACCAACATGTCATCCATGTAAACCTCCATGGTTTTCCCGATTTTACGCTTGAACATGGTATTTACCAATCCTTGGTAGGTTGCCCCAGCTTCTTTAAACTGAATGACATTACCCTGTAGTAGTATAGTCCTAGATCGATGATGAAGCTGGTGTTTTCTTGATCAGGTTTGTGCATCAGGATCTGGTTATACCCTGAGTATGTGTCCATGAATGATAGCAGTTTATGTCCCGCCATCCCATCCACGAGCGGGTCAATTCTGGGTAGAGGGAAGCTATCTTTCAGGCAAGCTTTGTTTAAGTCCGAGTGGTTGATACAGATTCGCCACTTCCCATTGGACTTTTGACTAAGACCGGGTTAGATACCCATTCATGGTAAGTTGCGTCACGGATAAAACCATTGGACATTAGCTTGTCTACCTCTTCTCTTAACGCCTTGGACCGTTCATAGCCCATGTTGCGCCTCTTTTGCTTTACTGGTGTGAACTTGGGGTTAATGTTGAGCGCGTGGCATGCGATTTCTGGTGATACCCCACGCATATCGGAATGCGTCCAAGCAAACACATCCAAGTTGGAGCGAAGAAATTTAGTAAGTTCCAATCGCATCTTATTTCCAAGATGCAATCCAATTTTCAAGACCCTCGTTGGGTCATCCATGTTGACTGGGACAGACATCGTCAATTCTATCGATGCTGCCCGATCCTCCCCTAAAATCTTCTATCTAGGGTTCAAAGCCTTGTCGAATTGGCTGTGGTCCCCGAGCTATGGGCGGCTTTATAGTTGCTATTCAGAAGGTTCACGAATGTGGAGAGTTCTCCTCACATCCTTCCAATTTTCCCTTCTTTTCGATTCGCGTAACTCTACAATGTAACATTCTCTGGTGGCGCATTGATCTCCTTTGACCATCCCGATTCCGTTTGCCATTGGGAACTTCATGGTAAGGCACCATTGGGCCAGAGCGATTCTGAAATATTCCAAGGCGGGTCGTCCCAAGAAAGCGTTATACGCGAAAGTTTCGTCCACAATTACGAAAGTCTGAATAAGTGTGACTCTTTGATCACCCTCTCCAAGTTCCACTGGCAAATCAATCATCCATACGGGTTGTTTGGGTT
Organism: Allium fistulosum; assembly: GCA_030737815.1. Taxonomy (NCBI): domain Eukaryota; kingdom Viridiplantae; phylum Streptophyta; class Magnoliopsida; order Asparagales; family Amaryllidaceae; genus Allium; species Allium fistulosum. Next base: position 1,296,925,249 of record CM060902.1, read on the forward strand.
CGCCAGTAAACCCTTGTATTTTTATTTGGCATGCAAACGCACTTTTCATGCCGATCTTCATTTGGTCAAAGGTATGTTTGAAAAGAATATTGATAGAACTACCGCTATCGACCAACACTCGCCGAACCATAGCGGGACCGATTCCTACCTTCACCACCATTGGATCGAGAGTTGGAGCTTCAATCCCTTCGGTATCCTAATTTCGGAACACTATATCATCATTCAAAACTTTATGTTGCTTTGCTGGAGCTCTTCGATTGTGAGACATGATTCCTTCAGAGTGTGCTTCAACGAACTAGCATACCGCTCCATCTCTCCCCAACTTCGCTGTGCGGGATGTGGTCCTCCAGATATCGTTCCAATAATAAGCCTCTGGTCAGTTCACTTTGATCCATCTTCACTGGTTCCGGCTTGGTTTCTTCGATCTCTAGGAGCTTGAGAAGCCGTGGGCTGATCTGAATTCTGTGACTTTCTCACGTATCGATGAAGCTTGTTTTCCCGGATCAATTCTTCGATCAAGTTCATTAGATTGCGGCATTCGTTTGTGTTGTGACCGTGCATCTCACGGAAGCGATAGAGCTTCCTTGAGCGTTTTTGTTGTTCAGTTGCTTCCTTCTTCGGGGATTTTTATATTCCTCGGTCCTTTGTGTCACGAGATAGATGTCTTCCGGAGTATCGTTGAGAGGGATGTAATCTTCGATCCTAAATCCTTTAAGCCATTTATTGTTACCATTTCTTTTATTGGAATTTTGGTTTTTCCTTTTTTGGTTTCCGTCTTTCCCTGTGATTCCTTCAGCAATCCCGGAAGCGTTTGTGTTCCGGTTCATTGCCATGTCACTCTGGCCGACATTCATCGGTTGCATGCCAGTAGACTTCCTTTCTAGCTCCCGTGCCTCCTCCAATCTCAAGTATTGACTTGCTTTACGATTGAAGTCCTTCCTTGTAGTGGGTTTCTTCATTTTGTTCCACTTTCTGAATTCAGTTTCGAGGTGAATGGCACGGACCAAAGCCATGAAAACCATGTCTTCATTTGGATTGCTCACCTCTGTCAATACGGTATTGAATTGGTTCATGAAAGACTTCAGGGATTCATTTCATCCCTAGAATAGTCCAGACAAGGACATCACATCTTCAGGTTGCACGGTATGGAGCCTGAACTGATCGAGGAATCTTGTTGCTGGTTGGTCAAAAGTGGAGATGGATCTCGGTGGAAGCCTAGTGAACCACATGGAAGCAATTCCTTCTAGAAAGATGGGAAAACACCTACACCGAACAGCCTCCGAAGCATTTGCACCGTCCATGTACCAACTATACTTGTACAAATGGAGTTTTGGGTACTTAGTCCTGTCGTAGGACGGAATAGTTGGCATTGTAAATTTTTCTGGATATCGCTCATTCAAGATCTCATCAGTAAAGTGAGTCCGACTTGGTGCGTGTAACATCCCGCTTCCGGAGGCTCAAAACTAACTACTATGGATGCTGCAGTCATCCATAGGTGTTATTTCTGAGTGACCGAAATTGGAATCTTGAAACTATTGGCAATACAGAAACTCAAGAATACGAAAAAATTAAACTTCAACAAAATAGAATTTCTCATTTTTTATGAATTTCGATTTAAGATTTAATTACATAATCTCAAACGTTAACCACGTTCAGATCACATAGACCTATACAAAATACGATAAGAGCGACATATGAAGATGTCCCCTTATGACGGTCAAAGAACTAATAAATATGAACTATACAGTTCTTAGTACATCATAGCGGAAAACACAAAATAGCTCCTATATAGCTAACACTGCCTCCTGCATGTCTTTAGAAGCTTATTCGTCTAAAAACCTAAAAGTCTCCCACTCTCAGACTACTCAAATTAATTTTGAGTACCCGAGAGTTTGTGGAGAAACAAAAACTTCGAGTCAGACAATAAGCCTGGTATGAATAATCCCCTATCATCTCTTATCATAAATAGCTATCTAGTGAGACCACTCCACTTAGCGGAACGGGTTTTCCCTTCACTAGTATCCCAAACAAAACATGCAAATCATTTACTATGCTTCTCACCCAAAATGATTAGTCTTAACATGATATGAAATAAAGCCATAAATTATATATATATATATATATATTGGATATCCCATCCACCCATTCATTATCAAAAAGCAATTTATTTGATTTCCCATCTAAAATCCATTTATTAGAGTTCCCCTCTAAAATCTTTAAAATGACTATCCGTCAAAACTTAAATAGGACTATCCAACCCAAATTCATCAAAATAAATGCAGATTATCCATCGTACATTGTTTTACAAAAGTTGGTGTGGGCTATCCACTTCACACTCCATAGTTTTCCTAGGATGACCATAAACCCTTGGGTGCCAAATTCCGAGGCTAACCACCTATGGCAAAACATTCTTCACTTTAGAAATTTGATGTGGGCTATCCACCGCACATTCCATGGTTTTCCTAGGTTAACTAAGAACCCAGCACTTGGCCAATTAAAATATCATGATCCCTATGATTATTCATTAAAATTCATGATCCCCATGAATATTTATTTTTTCCATGTATCCCACATGTTTAACCTATTCCAATTGGTACCCCAGTTGGGTTAAATTAAATAAAAACACATTGATAGCCCCAATGTATATTTTCGGAAACATATTTCTGTTTGTAACCCCAAACTATGTATCGAAAACATTAAACCCACCTCGATGTCCCCAAGGTTTTATAACATTCAATTTAAATAAGTATCCCCCTTACATATTCAAACAAAGATAAGTATTTTATGCTATAACCCTTCGAAGTAGCCCCTTCAAATTAGCAAAACTTTACTCAAGAAAAATGGCTAAAAATAGCTCTTTAAAACCCTTCGAATGAAGTCCCATTTGAAAGAAAATAACCCTCCGAAGTTAGCCCCTTTGGAAGCCTTCCTTTTGAAAGCATCACATAATCATACCTTTCGACCTTGTCAAAAGGTCCTACCTTTCGACCTTGTCGGAAGGTTTCTTTTCGAACTAGTCGAAAGGTTCTACCTTTCGACTTTGTCGAAAGCCTGAGTTATCCCCCTATAAAACCATTTATAAACCTTTCGATAGCTATGAAACTCAAAACTTCTCGAAATCATTGAAACTAAAAATCTTTTGAAGTCAAAACCTTTTGAAACCAAAACCTTTCGAAGTCAAAAACCTTTCGAAATCAAAACCTTTCGAAACCAAAACCTTTAGAAGTCATTGAAGGTAACCCCTTCAAAACCATTCAAAAACAATGAAGTGTTAGTGTTTGAACCAACCCTTCGAAAACAGTGGAAAGAGGCAGAAAATTTTAGAAAACAAAAGAGAACCTATGACCCCATCTGGGTCGAAAGGTTTGGAAGTGGCAACTATGCTTCCGACCTTGTCGAAAGCTATACCTTTCAACTTTGTCGAAAGGTTTCATTTAAAACAAGAAAGCAAACCAATCGAAACCTTTTTCTTTTAAACCATTTGACAATGTCGAAAGCTAGCAGGTGTATTTTCTTTAAAACCAAAGCAAAGTTTCATCTCCTTTGAAAGTTCTAACCTTTCGTCCTTAAACCTTTCGACCCCTTTCAATTCACTACGTACTAGTCGCCTGATACCATGTGCATTGATTTTGACCTTGTTGAAAGGTTTGATACCTTTCGACCTTGTCGGAAGGTTTGGAATGTGACGGAAGCTCTTACCGAAAGAGTTGAAATAGTGAAAGTTGTACTTTAAATAGTTCTTTTATACCCACCTGCCTTGTTGTCTAAATCTGATTGGTTGCCATAATTTTATATTCAAAATTGCTGCCGACTTTCCTTATTTGCAAATTTAAATAAATTTGAAAAAGCCCCTTTCTCCTTTATAATTATACAAAACATTTAAGTCCCATACTTTAAATAATTTTATATAACTATTAAAATATCATGAAAATTCTGGAAAAATTCCAGAAAATCAATTAATACGTATTCTTCAACATATTAAAATTTCAAAGCATATGAAGATCAAAACCACTCAGAATTTAACCAAAACCGAATAAAAACGTGTTAATTAATCAATTAACATTTAAAACACCTATGTCTTATCCAAACAAAGGTTTAAATGGTTATATCCTAACCAAGACACAAACATGAATTGGGTATAACCCATAGCCGATCCAAATAGAGAAAAATGGGATGATAAACTTGATTATTCACCTTGATTAGTTGATTGGAGAGTGAGATAATTTCCTAGCTTTAATTCCTTAGCTTTTATCTTCAATTTATATTTTTCCTGGAGCTTTTAATGGCCGGCCGAGAGTTGGTGAGGAGTTATGAATGAGAAAGTGAAAGTTTGTTAAGGTGGAGGAAGAGATATATACTAAGAAATGTAGCCCCATTTCCAAGTTTACCCCTTAGGAAAATTGCTCCTTCTAAATTTAGTTAAGTCTTATTTTAGTTCATTCATTAAGACAAGGCCATTGTATTTATTAATCTCATCTCCCTAATTATTCACATTATTCTATTTAATTTATCCAATTAAATATCCTGAATAATGTTAATTAAAATTCAGGGGCATTACAGACCCTCCCTAAAGAATTTCGTTCTCGAAATTTAAGTAAGGACACAACAACAAGCATATAGCCCATGCAAGCAAAGCTAGTATAACCTACTAGCCAAATTCTATATAAACCCTATATAGAACATACCATCTAAAACAGCCCAGGAAAAGTAGCCCTAATCCTGTCTTCTGTCTCCCAAGTACATCCTTCACGTTGTCGCTCCACTGAACTTTCACCAACCTGACTGTCTTGTTCCTTAGCCTCTTCTCATCTTTTGCCACAACATGAACTGGTTGCCTCACAAAAGTCATATGCGGTTCCACCACTAAGTCCTCCTGTGCCGTTGGAGCGATAGTAGTTTCTGGATCATGAACATACTTCCTAAGATGAGAAACATGAAACACATTGTGGACCCCGGCCAAACTACTTGGTAAATCTACTCGGTATGCGAGTCTCACAATCCTCTCTAATATAGGAAATGGTCTAACATATCTCGATGCTAGCTTCCCGGTCTTCCCAAAACGAACCACACCTTTCATCGATGATACCTTGATGAATACTCTATCGCCAACTGAGAACTCTAGGTCCTTATGCCTTTTGTCTGCGTAACTCTTCTGCCTAGACTGAGCTTCCTTCATTCTTTCCCGTATCAACTTGATCTTTTTCGTCGCCTCTCTCACCAATCTGGACCAAGGACCAATCTGTCTCCTATCTCTAACCAACATAATGGTGATTTGCATGGCCTTCCATACAAAGTTTCAAAAGGCGCCATTCCTATAGTAGTCTGATAACTATTATTATAGGAAAACTCCACTAAGTGCAAGTGATCTTCCCAAGAACCACTAAAATCCAGCACACAAGCTGTTTCCTGGGGATTTGACCAGGCAACTAGTACTCGGCAATCAGTGCTCGGCATCAAAGAGTGTTCGGCGAGGCACTTGGTATCTAGGAGTGTTCGACGAAGCAACCGACACCCATGAGCGCTCGGCGAAAAGTCTGCTCGGTATAACAGGGTACTCGGCGTCAAGACTGCTCGGCATAACAAGGTACTCGGCGTCAAGACTGCTCGGCATAACAAGGTACTCGGCGTCAAGGGCTGCTCGGCATAACAAGGTACTCGGCGTAAGGGCATTCGGCGTCAAGGAGAGCACTCGGCAACAACCTATGCTCGGCGTCAACTAGTGTTCGGCACCCCACGGTACTCGGCGTCAGTGGAGCTCGGCGATAGGATAACTCGGCAACGAGAACGTTCGAACTACATACATTGGTTGGTCAAGAGCTTCAAAGGGAGATACGCTCGGCTTCACTGCAATCACCCTACACTTCCCATACATCAGGAGCACCGTTCGGCATGGGAAGGACCGTTCGGCATGGGAAGGACCGTTCGGCATGGGAAGGACCGTTCGGCATGGGAAGGACCGTTCGGCACAGAAGGGTTCGGCGTACCTGGTTCGTCACGCAGCACCTGGGCTCGAACGTTCGGCTAACAAGCCCGCTTGGGAAGTCCAGCCCATCTTTGCCTATAAATAGAGGGGCAGGGTCACAGTGAAATGGATCCTTTTTTGGAGAGAAAACACCGGGGAGACTCTGCCATTTTCAAGACTCACCTTCTCTACTTAACAACTTTACTCAAGCATTTGATTCACGAATTGTATTTGTAATCAACTATAAAGGGAATCAATAAAGTTGAACAAAGTGGACGTAGGCAATTACGCTGAACCACTATAAATTTGGTGTTCTTACTTTCTGCATTTAAATTAGCATTGTCTTCTCTGTTTAATTTACTTTCATCACTTATATCTCTACACAATCTTTCTGAACGAGGTTAGTGACCAATTTTGGTGCTAACACTTTGGTGCTTTCATTGAGAATCGAATTCTCAGACCTCAAGGATCTGCTTTGAAGCTACTGGATTGAGCAAATCCCCCAAAGAAGATCCGACTTACTGATAGAGCATCCGCTGATTCTACTCAGAGTTCATACCAATAACTCTACAATGGCAAGACCACATACCAGGTCAGCTTCTCTTAATGCGGATGCCCGAGAGACTGCTAGCGTGCAACAAGCAGGACCTAGCAATCAACCAGCAATCCCGAGTGCAGGGATTGCCGCTCAAGAACAGACTCCAGTTGTCACCAGAGTGGAGTTCAACGACTTGATGAGAGAACTTAGGGAAAGCAGGAGACAACTGGGAGAACAGATGCAAGCTAATGCCAACCTGATGGCACAACTCACTCAACAGTAGCAACAGAATGCTGGGGGCAATCCAGCTGCTTATTCCTCTTCTGACAGCTCAACTTCTTCTGATGAGCCACCCAGGCGCAGACGCCGTAAGACTGAAGCTGCAAGGGCAGATGCTGCTGTTCGAACAGCAGGAGACCGCGACCAAGCCAGAACTGGAAACTTCCGAACCGGAGTACAGGTGGAGGAGGGAGCTCCAGATCATCAGGATGTTAACAATGTTGAACCTCATGACGCACGATTGGCAGATCGCCAGGAAAGGAGGCATCAGCATGGACAGGCGCGTAGAACTGACTCCAACCTCCCAGCTTCCATACAGACACCCGATCTGACAGCCATGATCAGGCAACTGATGAAAGAAAATTAGGGCTTATCAAATGACGATTGGGGAGTGTCAAGAAGTCATACTCCGTTCACGGATGTTGTGCTGCAAGCGTCCTACCCCAAGAAGTTTAGCATGCCAACCATTCCTGCATACGAAGGAAAGACTGACCCCAGACAACATGTAATGAGGTATGAATGGATGATGGATTCAGCCAGAGCAAATGATGCCACCAAGTGTAGGTGCTTTCCGATTACTCTATCTGGGATCGCTACTATGTGGTTCACCCGACTTCCTCCGCGATCCGTATCAAATTTCGAGGAGTTGGCAAAGAAGTTTATTGAGCAATTCAGGATACACACTACACGCCCGAAGGACGTGATGTCTCTGTCAAGTGTAATCCAAAATCCCGGAGAGTCGCTGAAGGAGTACTTACAAAGATTCCACGTTGCGGCAACTGAAGTCAGTAATCCCAACGACCATGCAATTCTAATGGCTGTGATGAGAGGTGTAGATCCGGATTCTGAATTCGGAGATTGGCTGGCAGGAAAACCTCCGACTACGCTAGAGCGTTTCTACTCCAAGGCACACCAGTTCATAAGAAGAGAGGAAGCTAGGTGGGTACGACGAGACAAGGCACCGGGACCTGCCCAAGAGTCAATTAAGAGCAACATTGCTGTGAAGCAATCTGGAGACAATTCAGGAAAGGTCCAAGTCAACGTCCAGAATAAGCCTGTGCAGCCCAAAGAGTCCGGAGGAAGAAGTCAAGGAAAGAGGAAAGAAGCGGGAAAGTGGAAGTCGAGAATTCCAAGCTACAGCGAGTACACTCCGCTAAACGCCCCACTTGAGAACATTTACCTATCCACATGCAATACTTTTCAATACAGAAAACCACGTCCGAAAGAATCAACTGAAGAACAGAAACGGACTGGGAAATATTGCCGCTTCCATGAAACCTATGGACACAACACGGAAGAATGCAGACACCTGCATGACGCTATCGAGAAATTGATCAGACAAAAGAAGTTGCAAGAATTTGTAAAGGATCCACAGGAAGGAGGACAGGGAACGTCCAACCCAGGTCGTGCACCGGCTCCACGTCATCCAGAGGAACTTGCCCGGACTGTTGGAAGACTGGTTATAAATACAATTATCGGCGGACCTCATCCCGCAGATAAGAACTAGCAAGAGATGGAACGATATGCGAGCTCCTTGAAGCATGCAGATTTTGAGTGTTGTTCGAACGTAGAGGACGGGGCCCCTGCTAAGCAGCAGCGCGTGATGACAGACGATATTGTGTTCAGAAACAGAGACGCTGATCAGGTAGAGGCTCCGACCATCGATCCCATGGTCATATCTGCAACAATCGGATCAGCATATGTAAAAAGAATTTTGATTGATTGTGGAAGTTCAGTCAACATCATCTTCAAGAAGGCCTATGATCAGATGAAGCTAGAGACAAAAGACTTGAAACCATCCAAAGCTCGTATCCACGGCTTTAACGGCGCTGCGACTGACGCTGTAGGATATGTCGAGTTACCAGTTGAACTGGGACAAGGCGAGCGTCGGAGGGTACGAATTCTACCCTTTGTAGTTTTGGATGTGGACTCTCCATATAATGTCTTCTTGGGTCAGCCAGCCCTGGCTGAATTTAGGGCGGCACTAGCCCCGTGGTGCTTGACTTTGAAGTTTCCGACTGACAAAGGAGTAGGCATTGTTCACGGTGACCAAGCAGCTGGTCGTTCTTGTTATGTGGCCGAGCTCCGAGAAGCCCACCGGAGGGAGAAAGGAAAGGTTGCGGACAATCCCGTCCGCATCCTCAATACGAATAATTGACAAGTAGTGCCCGAGCCCTGGCTCGGGCATAGTTCTTGGATCTACGGAGATATAGATCCGAGAGACGACGATGAGAAACCCAGGGAAGAGAAGGCGGCACCGGCTGAATTAACAATTGACATTTCAGTTAGCCGTGACGACCCTTCGCGAATACTGAAGATTGGATCACAGTTGGGCCCCGCAATGACAGAAGACCTTAGCGACTTCCTCCGGGCAAACCTTGATGTTTTTGCCTGGACGCATTCTGATATGTGTGGGATTTCTCCCGCCATCACAAGTCATATGTTGAACGTAGACCCGAAATACGTCCCAGCCAAGCAAAAGAGGAGTGGAATGGATCCAGAGAGATCCGCCGCTCTTGGAGAGGAGGTGGACAAACTCAAAGCAAATGGGTTCGTCCGCGACGCCCTCTACCCGGAGTGGGTCTCCAACCCCGTGCTAGTAAAGAAGGCAAATGGGAAATGGAGGACTTGCATATATTATTCCGACTTGAACAAAGCATGCCCTAAGGACAGTTTCCCGTTGCCTAGGATCGATCAGTTGGTCGATTCCACAGCAGGACACGAATTATTGTCATTCATGGATGCGTACTCGGGGTACAACCAAATCCCAATGCATATTCCGGACCAAGAACACACCAGCTTCGTTACAAATGTCGGGCTGTATTGCTATGTAGTGATGCCCTTTGGATTAAAAAATGCTGGAGCAACTTACCAACGTCTGGTGAATCGAATGTTCAAGGACCAGCTGGGCAAAACCATGGAAGTCTATGTGGATGACATGCTCGTGAAGTCACGACAGTCAAACGACCACATTCAAGACTTAGCTGAAATGTTTAACATACTCAGGTCCTATGGAATGAAGATCAACCCGCTGAAGTGTTCTTTCGGCGTTGCATCAGGGAAGTTTTTAGGATTCATCGTCAACGCTAGGGGAATCGAAGCCAACCCAGAAAAGATCCAAGCCATTCGAGATGTACAAGTGCCCAGGACTATAAAACAGGTACAGAGCCTGAACGGAAAAGTGGCTGCGCTGAGTCGATTTATATCCAAGGCAACTGACAAGTGCATCCCATTCTTCGACATAATAAAGAAAGGAAAGAGAAATTTTGAATGGATGTCTAGCTGCGAGGAAGCTTTCCAGAACCTGGTAAGGCATCTGGAAAGCCCACCAATGCTATCTAAACCAGTTGACCATGAGATGCTGTACGTTTACTTGGCTATATCCCCTCATGCGATAAGCGCAGCTTTGGTCCGTGAGGAGGATCGAGTCCAGAAGCCGGTATATTATGTTAGCAAGTGTTTAACGGGGGCAGAGAAGAATTTCCCTAAAATTGAGAAATTGGCTTATTGCTTGGTGATTGCATCACGCAAGCTGCGCCCGTACTTTCAAGCGCATTCAATCGGCGTTTATACCGATCAACCCCTGAGGCAGGTACTTCAACGACCGGAAACTTCTGGAAGATTGCTAAAATGGAACATCGAGTTGAGCCAATTCGATATCGCGTACTTACCACGGAGGGCCATCCGAGGGCAAGTGTTAGCAGACTTCATCGCTGAATTTACCATACCCATCAAACCGGACGAACACGATATCATTCCCCCCATTCGATGGAAATTATACACTGACGGTGCATCAAACGACCGTTGCTCCGGCGCAGGCGTAGTTCTTATAACTCCGGAAAACCGATCAATCTGTTATGCCCTGAAGCTCGATTTTCCGGCTACAAACAACGAAGCTGAATATGAAGCATTGATCGCTGGCTTGAAGCTTATCAAAGAACTCGGAATCAAATCAGTCGAAATCTTTTGTGACTCGCAGTTAGTGGTTTACCAAGTACGAGGAGACTACCAAGCAAAAGGACGAAAGCTTGCTCCGTACCTCATTCAGGTCCAGGAACTACTATCAAATCTTGAGCGTTATGACATTTCACATATCCCGCGAGAACAAAACAAAGAAGCCGACTTGTTGGCTAAGTTCACAAGTACCGACGATGTTCAACAAATGGGATTGTATCCCGTGGAAGTCTTGCATGCCCCGAGTGCGGACGAGATGAAAATCGATCTTGTGTTGGAAACAGAGATCGAGAAGGACTCGTGGATAACCCCATTCAAACTGTACCTGACAACCGGGGCTTTACCAGAAAGAAGAAGCGAAAGACGACAGGTCCTTCGAAAGGCTGCACGGTACGTAATGCAGGATGGATCCATGTACCGGAAAGGATTCTCAGTCCCATTGTTACGATGCATCGCTCATGATGAAACAAAGCGAGTCTTGAGGGAAGTCCACGAAGGGGAATGCGGCGACCATACTGGGGGGCAAACGCTAGCAAAGAAGATCCTCCGCTATGGGTATTACTGGCCCACCGTAAACCGGGATGCCGCGGACTATGCAAGAAAATGCGACAAGTGTCAAAGATATGCAAAAATCCCGAGGGCTCCGTCAACGGAACTCACACAAATGATCAGTCCTTGGCCATTCGCGATCTGGGGAATCGACATAATCGGCTCTTTGCCTCTATCCAAAGGTGGTGCGAAATACGCGATAGTTGCAGTCGACTATTTCACGAAATGGGCTGAGGCAGAACCTTTGGCCACTATCACCTCTAAGAAAGTCATTAACTTCGTTGTACGAAACATTATATGCCGCTTTGGCCTTCCACGCACCATCATTACAGACAACGGAACGCAATTCGAAAGTAGAGAGTTCAAAGAGTTCTGTTTAAAGTAAGGCATCGAGAAAATGTTCGCCGCCGTTGCACACCCAAAAGCTAACGGACAAGTCGAGGCCGTTAACAAGATAATCAAGTCCATACTAAAGAAGCGTCTGGAGAAGGTTGGAGGCAAATGGGTAGATGAACTCCCGACAGCATTATGGGCGTATAGAACTACCCACAAGTCCGCGACCGGCCACACTCCGTTCGCCTTGGCATACGGCTCTGAAGCCGTTATACCTGTGGAACTTGAAGTTCCATCGCACCGAGTGACGTACTACGATCCCAAGGCGAACCAAAACCTCTTGCTGGATTCACTGGACTGCATCGATGAAAAACGGGAAGAAGCTGAATTAAGGGCGGCGGCGCACAGACATCGAGTCAAGCGTTACTATGACGGCAGAGTCCGTCCAAGAATCTTTGATGTGGGAGATCTCGTTCTGAAACGAGTCTTCCCGGTACCATCACGCATGAGTCCCAGCTGGGAAGGTCCATACGCCATTGAACGGAAGCTTGGAGAAGGAACATTCAAGCTAGCGACCGTTGATGGCGCGACACTCCCCCAAGCATGGAACAGTGAACATTTGCGGCACTATTACATTTAGCATGTTTCCCTTTCTTGCTATAGGCACTGTTGTTTCCTACATGTTTCCATTCAATAATGATTTAGTTTCCTTTTAAAAGTTGTAATCAAGCAATTTAGTTGATTTTCATTAATAAAGGCTTGAAGCCACATTTTCTATGAAGTTTCTATATCTCTTAATTGGATGATAAATTACACTATTCTGCGCGACATACAGGCTCGTATGAACGATTCCAATCTCCGAATCCCCAGAGTGCGGAGCGGAGTACTCTAAGTCCCCAGAGCGCGGGCTCGAGTATAAACCATTCCAATCTCCGAATCCCCAGAGCGCGGAACGGAGTACTCTAAGTCCCCAGAGCGCGGACTAGAGTATAAACGATTCCAATCTCCGAATCCCCAGAGTGCGGAGCGGAGTACTCTAAGTCCCCAGAGCGCGGGCTAGAGTATAAACGATTCCAATCTCCGAATCCCCAAAGTGCGGAGCGGAGTACTCTAAGTCCACAGAGCGCGGGCTAGAGTATAAACGATTCCAATCTCCGAATCCCCAGAGCGCGGAGCGGAGTACTCTAAGTCCCCAGAGCGCGGACTAGAGTATAAACGATTCCAATCTCCGAATCCCCAGAGTGCGGAGCGGAGTACTCTAAGTCCCCAGAGCGCGGGCTAGAGTATAAACGATTCCAATCTCCGAATCCCCAGAGCGCGGAACGGAGTACTCTAAGTCCCCAGAGCGCGGACTAGAGTATAAACGATTCCAATCTCCGAATCCCCAGAGTGCGGAGCGGAGTACTCTAAGTCCCCAGAGCGCGGGCTAGAGTATAAACGATTCCAATCTCCGAATCCCCAGAGCGCGGAGCGGAGTACTCTAAGTCCCCAGAGCGCGGGCTAGAGTATAAACGATTCCAATCTCCGAATCCCCAGAGCGCGGAGCGGAGTACTCTAAGTCCCCAGAGCGCGGGCTAGAGTATAAACGATTCCAATCTCCGAATCCCCAGAGCGCGGAACGGAGTACTCTAAGTCCCCAGAGCGCGGACTAGAGTATAAACGATTCCAATCTCCGAATCCCCAGAGTGCGGAGCGGAGTACTCTAAGTCCCCAGAGCGCGGGCTAGAGTATAAACGATTCCAATCTCCGAATCCCCAGAGCGCGGAGCGGAGTACTCTAAGTCCCCAGAGCGCGGACTAGAGTATAAACGATTCCAATCTCCGAATCCCCAGAGCGCGGAACGGAGTACTCTAAGTCCCCAGAGCGCGGACTAGAGTATAAACGACTCCAATCTCCGAATCCCCAGAGTGCGGAGCGGAGTACTCTAAGTCTCCAGAGCGCGGACTAGAGTATGAACAGTCTCAAGTCTCCGAATCCTCGGAGCACAGTGTCAGCAAACCAAATAAAGACAAGAGAATCATTCAAACAAGAAGAAACTGAAATTTTATTCGATAAGTCCAAAATGGGGATACAAGATCACTCCTACAAAATTCGGGCCTATACAAACTACAAGTTATGGAAGATGGAAACCGTTACAAACTTAAGCAAAAACTTGTTGAACAAGTGCATCGATCATTTCTTCGACTTCTTCTTCTTGTCTGCCTTCGGTGTTTCCGACGACTCCTCTCCCTCACGTTTCTTCTTGGACTTTTTGCTTGCTAGAGAGACGGAGTCAGGAGTAGGAGACGGAACATCTAGTGGTTTGGACCTGCCCGGGAGAATGATTTTCAAAGGTCTGTTCCGCGGGTCAGTATGTTCCAGGACTTCAGATTCAACTTTGACTTTGACCTTTCTCTTCTCCTCGTCGGCAAGACGATCCTTCATGCTCATCTCTGAAGTATGTTCAGAGGCGCCAGTGATTTTAACTTCGTCGCTTCCTTCGGCAGGAGACGAAGTATCAAGTTTGTCATCGTCAAGCGCCCCGATCACTTGAGCATCTGGGCCGGGAGTCACCCCTGCGTGAGCAACGTCGCTTGTTTTCCCCGCTTCCTCCTTGGCGTCATCGCTCCTCGGAGTTAGCTCAGTGTCAGAACAACCTGTGAGAAAATATAAGAAGTGGGCATTAGAACGAATAACCACTGCTAAAAAATGACGGGATCACTTCGACTTCTAGAGAAAGAAGAATCTCCTACCAGGATCAGGTTGACTGTCGGTGGCGCGCGGGGTTTCACCCTCCAGGATAGGTGACAGCACATGAACGCCGAGCCCGGGATCTTCGGGATCGTAACTGGCATGCTGCTCGAATGGATCAAGCGTCGACCGACCAGCCGATTGAGCAGCATAAGGAGCGGCGATGTGAGGAGTAGTAGCGTCGGCCTCTGACGGGCCAGCCTCGTTATTCTTCTCTTTCGAAGGGGAAGAGCCTTTGCCATAGAGAGCCAATGCTACGGATAAATCCGATGGCTCATTCCCCCTCAGGCACTCCTTCACCAGTGCATCCTCGTCGATTTCTTCGGAGCCTGATTCGACTTTCTTGATCTTTATCAGAGTTTCCCATGCCTCAGCCAGGGATTCATGGTAGCCGTCGCCCAAGAATGTTAGGTCGCGGTGCATAAGGACGCGGGCTCCGTACTCGGCGATCAACGGGTCAAACATACTTTTGACTTCTTCCCTGCCGGTCTCTGCGGCCGCCTCAAGGCGACAATCAAGCTCCTCCACAGCCATTCTTTTGCCCTCCTCATGGGCCTCATCCTTCATTTTCTCGACCCCGGCAAGTTCACCGTCGAGCTTTGCCTTCAGGAGCCGGGTAGCAACAATCTCATCACAATACCGCTGTGATTCTTCCTGAGCGGCTATTTTGTCTTCTTTCTCCTTGGAGAGTTGTTCTTTCAGCTCTTTGACTTGAGTAGCGAGCGCGTCCCTTTCTTTTTGGACAGAGTCTTTTTCTAGGGCAAGGGCGCCGCTGCGCTGAACTGCTTCGTCAAGCTCCTTTTTGTGAGCCACCTCTAAGCGAGTAACTGCCTCGGCAGTATCTTTTGCACCTTGTTCAGCGGCATCTAGCTTTAACTTATAAGAGGCGAGTTCTTCATCTTGGAGTTTGATGATTTTCTTATCGCTGTCAGCCTCCAGATTCAGACGGTCAATCTCGTGTTGACGCTCAACAGATACTTCTGATATCTTCTCCACCAAGTGCACGAATGCGTCATGTTGAACATAGACGTCATTGTTGCAGGCAATGGCACTTTGCTTCACGTGCCCAGGAATGTGATGGATGGCCGGGAGGAATTTCAAACCGTCAAAACAAATTTTCGGAAACTTGGCCTTAAGGTCGACCATCTTTTCCGCAACAGTTGGGTCCACGGCAGGAGCAGGAGGAGGAGGCTTAGAGAATTCCGTTCTTTTACGCGGCTCTCGAACTTGCCTCGTACTCGATGAACTGGAATGTTGTTCTCGAGCAGCATCAGACTGATAACCCTTCTGCAAAGACTTCTCTTTATCCGGCTCAGTTGTAGGAGGAAGATCACGGGACTGGGAAGATTGATAGTGTGCTTTCTTGCGGTGAGACGACTCGCGCGGACGATTGTCCCTATCTTCATAATCACCTCGGTCCCGGCGTCTGCCTGAACCGGAATCCCGTCCGGAGTGATGAAATATTGAAGACCCCTGAAGGCGATCAAGTCCGTGGGAGCGGCCCATATCACCTGCAAAGAAGGAAGATAACAACGAATTAAGGAGAATTCACGAATTAAAGACTTGAAGTATGTTATGGAATGCGCATGTGCGTGTGTGTCCTAAGTGTTCCCCCCGACGGACCCGTTCGTTTATCTTTGCTAATCGGAGTATTGTCTCTATGAGCCGGGAGTTGAACTCCTACATTGCCTCTAGCGGGCGAGGAGAATTTGAGAGCTTCAGGATCATCGAACCCGTAATTAAGTATGTCTTCGGGAATAGAGAGGTTCGAGAGACCCCTCAGAGAACTCTCCAGATGCTGCGAAGAAGCCTCTTTCTCAGGAGGGATAGGCGTAGATTTTGAGGTGTCACCAACTTTCTCTTTCTGAACCGTATATTTCAGCTTTTTCTTTCCCTTCGAAGGGGAGGATGACGTCTCATATCCTGAACTTCGATTGCCGGATTCCAAGCGGGACCCACGTTCTCGCCCTGAGTTTCGGGTGCATCATCCTCTTTGCGCTCGCTTTCTTCGTGTGTGTCGGGAGCGCGACGCGACGACTGGCCGGCAAGTTTTTTCCCTTTACCAGATGGAGGTTTGGGAATTGTAACACCTTCTGGAAGGCTGATCCGACGATCAGGAGCTAGCAAGCCGAACCCCGACAGCGATTCATTTGAAATGATAGCTCGAATATCTCGATCCTCGGCCGGAAGAGCTCTAATCGCGTCGACAGCGTCAGAATATCCTCGGCCTTCCGGACGCGGGTTAATACCTGAAAAGATGAAATGAAGAGTCAAGAAAAACATGACTCCCATTAAGTACGAATAACGGTTCAGCAGAGAGACTTACTGCCTTCAACCCATCTCCTAGCAAAACCAGACGGGCATCGCACATAGAACCATTCCTGTTTGTACAGGGCGAATTTGCTACAGGCCCCTGTCAAGATCTGGCACTTGTGATATGGCTCGAGGAATATGAAGGAAGGGCTATCTTTCCGTCTCTTGAACATATAAATGTATCGGATATCACCAGGGGTTGGAGGTCTGGAGAAGACAGCCATGAAGAGTAAATAAGTCCCATATAGGAACGCATGACCATTCGGGTGCAGCTGCGACGGAGCAATGTCTATATACTGCAGCACATCCCGGAGAAATAGGTTAAATGGAGGCACGCTGCCCATCCAGCACATGAACTTGTTGCAGGCCGTGTACCCGACTGGGGGCAGATGAGGACGGTCGTGTCTCGAAGGAACTAACACGTCAGCAAAGGGAATCCCGTGGATGGAACATATTCGTCGCAGAGCGGCCTCATTGATCTTCGAGGCTTGAGAATCGACCGGATTGTCCAGTAAGATGGTTGACTCCAGAGCATCGGGCGCCAAGTTATGAGCGGGAGAGATTGACGGGTTGGAAGCATCTGCGGCTCCTTGCTTTGCTGACGGCCCAGGCCTGTCAGATATGGTGGCAGAACTAGATTTTCCCGACATCCCGAATAAATAATGAACCTGGCTAAATGCTTAAGAGAGCTATACTTGAAAAACGTTGAACGTTAGAATTAGCAACACGATTTTTCCCCCCCGTGTGGTGTGTGAACTAGTGCAAGCGATTGTGTGCAGGCAATGAGAATCTAAAGGTTCTAAGGGTGTAATATTTAGCTTCGAATCATCGCCTCCGAAGACCGTCATCGCTGACCGTCTCAGAAAGCTCGCCTTGAGGGGATTATAGTCCCAGATTCAGAAGACATATGATTTCTAGAGTGACCGGCTTAAGGTGTAGTTAGACACCTATCCTGTTCGGCATTTTTAATGTTGTTCGGCATTTGTATTGACCGGCTAAAGACATTATCCGGCCCAAGAATTGTCCGGCAGTTGCTTTGTTTGACTAAGGTAATGGTTCGACCTAGGGGTTGTTCGGCTGAAGTCAGTGTTCGGCATGTCAATATGCTGTTCGGCTAGAGTCATCGTTCGACATGTCAATATGCTGTTCGGCTAGAGTTATCGTTCGGCATGTCAATATGCTATTCGGCTAGGGTCATTGTTCGGCATGTCAATATGCTGTTCGGCTAGAGTCATCGTTCGGCATGTCAATATGCTGTTCGGCTAGAGTTATCGTTCGGCATGTCAATATGCTATTCGGCTAGGGTCATTGTTCGGCATGTCAATATGCTGTTCGGCTAGAGTCATCGTTCGGCATGTCAATATGCTGTTCGGCTAGAGCCATCGTTCGGCATGTCAAATATGCTAGAGTCATTGTTCGGTATGTCAAGTATGCTGTTCGGCTAGAGTCATTGTTCGGTATGTCAAGTATGTTGTTCGGCTAAAATCAGAGTTCGGCGTATCAATCGTATTGATCGGCTAATGTCATCGTTCGGCTAAAAGTTGTGCTCCGCCACGATTTCAATTCTACCCTACACCTTCACCATCCACACCGAACGACAGAGACGGATCGCCCGGCAAAGACCGCGCCGTTCGACACCCCATCTACCCTTCTATCGTTCGGCACGGAGGAGCAATTTAGACAACTCAAAACGAGCAAACCGCGATGAACCCAAAATGGAAGTAGTGCGATTGTTAGAGGAAGGATACCTAATTCGACAATCGAAGTTGAAAATGTTATGAAGGCTTTATATCCGGTAGGATGGGAAGAGTTGAAAAGTCTCTAAGGAATAGCTGAAGAGAAGGCGTAAAGGGAAGAGAGACGGTGAGGGCCTGGTTATATAGAGGAAGGTAGAAGTTGAAGGGGCTATACCCGGTAGAACCGGTCAACACCGAAGTGTTCGGCATCGTAGCAGTGTGACGTTCGGCACACGAGGTACGTTCGGCTTCGAGCGTATCGTTCGGCGTCTGCATCTCGTTCGTCTTGCACCTCCTTCGCTAGCATTCTCGAGAAGGTACCTCCGAGGTAGATTGTACCAGATTCAAAGCGCATCACATTCGGCCACGCAATACACTTTGGGGGGCAAGTGTTTCCTGGGGATTTGACCAGGCAACTAGTACTCGGCAATCAGTGCTCGGCATCAAAGAGTGTTCGGCGAGGCACTTGGTATCCAGGAGTGTTCGGCGAAGCAACCGACACCCATGAGCGCTCGGCGAAAAGTCTGCTCGGCATAACAGGGTACTCGGCGTCAAGACTGCTCGGCATAACAAGGTACTCGGCGTCAAGACTGCTCGGCATAACAAGGTACTCGGCGTCAAGGGCTGCTCGGCATAACAAGGTACTCGGCGTAAGGGCATTCGGCGTCAAGGAGAGCACTCGGCAACAACCTATGCTCGGCGTCAACTAGTGTTCGGCACCCCACGGTACTCGGCGTCAGTGGAGCTCGGCGATAGGATAACTCGGCAACGAGAACGTTCGAACTACATACATTGGTTGGTCAAGAGCTTCAAAGGGAGATACGCTCGGCTTCACTGCAATCACCCTACACTTCCCATACATCAGGAGCACCGTTCGGCATGGGAAGGACCGTTCGGCATGGGAAGGACCGTTCGGCACAGAAGGGTTCGGCGTACCTGGTTCGGCACGCAGCACCTGGGCTCGAACGTTCGGCTAACAAGCCCGCTTGGGAAGTCCAACCCATCTTTGCCTATAAATAGAGGGGCAGGGTCACAGTGAAATGGATCCTTTTTTGGAGAGAAAACACCGGGGAGACTCTGCCATTTTCAAGACTCACCTTCTCTACTTAACAACTTTACTCAAGCATTTGATTCACGAATTGTATTTGTAATCAACTATAAAGGGAATCAATAAAGTTGAACAAAGTGGACGTAGGCAATTACGCTGAACCACTATAAATTTGGTGTTCTTACTTTCTGCATTTAAATTAGCATTGTCTTCTCTGTTTAATTTACTTTCATCACTTATATCTCTACACAATCTTTCTGAACGAGGTTAGTGACCAATTTTGGTGCTAACACAAGCTCTCAACAGATCTTCTAGTACCTTGTTGACTCTCTCTGTCTGCCTATCCGTCTGAGGATGATATGCAGTACTCATCTTGAGCTTAATACCTAACACACTCTGCAGCATCTTCCAGAACTCGCTAGTAAACAAAGCATCTCTATCACTGACGATACCACTAGGAATTCCATGCAGTTTAACGATGTTCTTCATGAACAACTTAGCCAAAATAGGTGCCATCCTGTTTGACCTTACCGGAATGAAATGGGCACTCTTGGTCAATCTGTCCACTATGACCCATATACTTTCATTACCCCGGTTTGACCTTGGCAATCCGTCTATAAAATTCATGGATATCGAGTCCCATTTCCAAACTAGAATATCCAAAGGCTGAAGCAAACCACTTGACTTTTGATGTTCGGCTTTTACTTGCTGATAGTTCAAACACTATTTTACCTTTAAGCCAACATCCCACTTCATTCCTTCCTAGAAGAAACTTCTCTTCATATCTTGATACATCTTGGTTCCTCCAGAATGAATCGTAAACTTCGATCGATGACATTCCCTAAGAACTTCCTTCCTAAGGTCTCCAACATCCGGAACACATAACCGTTTATTCTTTCTCAACCATCCCCTGTGGCAAGAATAATATCCTTCAAATCATCAATCTCGGTTCCAGCTTCTAACCTTCCAGTCCTCTCGGCTAACACTGGATCCTCTTTCTGCTTAAAAGCAATCTGTTCGATTAGAACTGATCGAACATCCAAACAAGACATCATGTCGATATTCCGACTAGATCCAGCAGTCGACCTCAGCTGCACACTGCAAGCAGCCAGTGCTTCTAAGTCTTTCCATTCCACCAACATAGCTAACACCACATTCTGATGATTTCAGCTAAGCACATCCGCCACCTTATTTCCTTTTCCCGGTGTATACTCGATGCTAAAATCATAAGCTGCAACAAACTCCAGCCATCTCTGTTGTCTCATGTTCAGCTCCTTCTGAGAGAATAAATACCGCAGAGACTTATAATCTGTAAATAGCTCAAACCTTTCTCCCAAAAGATAATGCCTCCACGCCTTCAATGTGCAGGTTACCACTGCCAACTCTAAATCATGAGTAGGGTATCTCACTTCATGCGGTCTAAGCTGTCTAGAAGCATAGGCAATAACCTTTCCATTCTGCATTAGCACAACACCTAACCCAGTACCATATGCATCAGTGTAAACTACCAATCCCTGATTCCCATCTGGAACTACTAACATGGGTGCATTGGTTAACAAATGTTTCAACTTAAGGAATGCCTCCTCACATTTGTCAGACCAAACAAACTTCAAGTCCTTCCTGGTTAGCATAGTCAAGGATGCCGCTACCCGCGAGAAGTCCTTAAAGAACCTTTGGTAGTATCCTGCAAGTTCAAGAAAACTTCTAATCTCACTTACCGTCTCTGGTCTCTTCCAATTGTTAATAGCTTCGATCTTATCCGGATCAACATCTAAACCTTCCTCGGAAACTACATGATTAAGGAACTTCAATTCCTTCTTCCAGAAATGACACTTAGAGAACTTCGCTTTCAGCTGATGTTGCCTTAGCGTCTCCAACACTATTCTAAGATGGTTTGCATGATCCCTCTCATTCTTAGAATATACCAAAATGTCATCAATAAAAACCAACACGAACCTATCCAAGTGCTCTCGGAAAACCCGGTTCATCAAATCCACAAAGAAAGCTGGCGCATTAGTAAGCCCGAATGGCATAACCAACCATTCGTAAGACCCATATCTGGTCCTAAACGCCGTCAAAGGAATATCGTCCTCTGCCACTCTTAGCTGATGGAAACCTATCGCCGAATCCAGCTGGGAAAACACTCTGGCTCCACTCAACTGATCGAATAAGTCGTCGATTCTCGGTAAAAGATACCTATTCTTGATCGTCCTCTCGTTCAGCATACGATAGTCGATACACAGCCTTAACGACCCATCTGGCTTCTTCACGTATATTGCGACCGTTCCCCAAGGCGAACTGCTTGGCCGGATGAAATTCTTTCCTTCCAATTCCACTAGCTGCACCTTCAATTCCTTCACCACGGTTGGTGACATCCTACTAGGTAGTCTACTTATGGGTTCAGCTCCTGGTACGAGATCTATCCGAAACTCGATTGCTCTTTTCGACGGTAAGCCTGAAACTGGTTCAAACACATCCACAAACTCTCTTGCAACATAAACCTGCTTCAACTCTGCTTCCGTCCCCATGGCACCCAATAACACATAAGCATTTCCATCCAAACTCCTTACTGAGTAAATAACTCGGTTACGACTATTAGGGTGCTTCAATGATATTTCCCCATCCTGGAAAAATATCCTAGCATCATATCTATCTAACCAATCCATACCCAATATGATCTCGAAACCCACGAAATCAAAAACATATAAACTGCATGCAAACATATGATCTAACAAATCAAGTTCTAACTGGTCATATCTCATTCCTAGAGTTACATACCCTCCTATAGGATTCGCAACCCTTAAAGGAGTAATAAGGTATAAAGGTTCCAAACATAAGCAATCTACCAAATACTAAGATATAAATGAGTGCGATGCACCAGTATCAAAAAGTATCCTAACTGGAGTACTATGAATCATAAGCATACCTACCATCACAGCTTTTCCTTTCTCAGCAGCCCTTGGTCTAGAGAATGATGGTTCCAACGCAAAGACCTTTCCCTTTCTAGCCTTAGCAGCCTCGGGACACTTGTCCTTGTAATGCCCCATCTGGCCACAGTTGTAGTGCTTCACATTCGGCCTCACTGCAACTGCTCTTCCATCACCCGAACGACAATCATTAGCATAGTGCCCCTTCTTGTCACACTTGTAATAGACAATATTAGCCTTGCTTTTCTTGGCTGCTGCCCCCGACTGGGTTCCTTTCTTCTTGAAGAACTTCCACTTCTTACCCTGAAAATTCTGAACCTCAACTGGTTTCCCTTTTCCAAAAGTAGAAAGCATCTCTTCATTCCGAATAGCCATCTCAACAACAATATGACACGGATCCCGGAGGTTTGGTATGGTTGCTCTGGCAATCTCAGGATTCAACCCCTTGATAAACTTATCATTCCTCTGAATGACTGTATCCACAGTAGCATACCCGTAACGGGACAACTCATCAAACTCCGTAGCATACTCAATCACCGATCTATCCCCTTAGACTAAATCTGCAAATTTGCCGAGCAATGCTGACTTGGCAACCTCTGATAGAAATCTTTCTTCGAATCTCCTTCGAAATTCAGCCCAAGTTAGTTCTACCTCTAGCTCTCCCATGGTAACTCTATTCCACCAAAACAATGCTGCTCCCTACAATTGCCTTGAAGCAAGTATTCTCTGCTGCATACCCGTCAAGCCAAGATCTGCAAATATCCTTTCATAACGCAATAGCCAGTTCTTTACTCCTACCGCATCCTCGGTTCCTAGAAAAGGCTTCCCTCCAAGACTAGCGTAATCCCTGCTCAGCTTGGCATAATTATTGCCAACTGGGGCCACCCGATTAGCTCCTCCAGCATTCCCTACAGCCATTCTTGCACCTGCTCCAGCTCGCATCATATTCATGAAGAACTGATACATTATCCCCATATCAACCGGTAGAATCTCAGCACCAACATTAGCATTTGCATCTGAGTTTGCATTTGCCAGTCAACCCTAGTTGCTTCTAGTATTGGGTCGAACATTTTCACTTGTTGCGGTGCGTATTCCACCTTGATTAACTCTTTTATTTCCTGCCTCCATATCTTACTTCCCTACTACCTGAAATCTAGTCTTTGTAAGATACAGAAGAATGGTCTAAGAGAGTGAGGAATACATACTTAGGTATTTATAGCAAACTACACATATGTTACTATAACGTTTACCCAAACCCAACCATATTTTAGATTCATTAGATTATGCTTTAAAAATCTTTTAAGGTTTAAATTCCTTTTAAGTACATAAACCTCGCTCTGATACCAACTTGTAACATCCCGCTTTCGGAGGCTCAAAACTAACTACTACGGATACTGCAGTCATCCACAGGTGTTATTTCTGAGTGACCGAAATCGAAATCTTGAAACTATTGGCAACACAGAAACTCAAGAATATGAAAAATTTAAACTTCAAGAAAACATAATTTCTCATTTCTTATGAATTTCAATTTAAGATTTAATTACATAATCCCAGACGTTAACCACGTTCAGATCACATATACATGTACAAAATACGATAAGAGCGACATATGAAGATGTCCTCTTATGATGATCAGAGAACTAATAAATATGAACTTTACAGTTCTTACTACATTATAGCGAAAAACGAAAAATAGCTCCTATATAGCTAACACTGCCTCCTGCACGTATCCTGAAGCTTATTCGTCCAAAAACCTAAAAGTCTCCCACTCTCAGACTACTCAAATTAATTTTGAGTACCCGAGAGTTTATGGAGAAATATAAACTCGAGTCAGACAATAAGTCTGGTATGAATAATCCCCTATCATCTCTTATCATAAATAGATATCTAGTGAGACCACGCCGCTTAGTGAAACGGGTTTTCCCCTCACTAGTATCCCAAACAAAACATGCAAATCATTTACTATGCTCCTGCACCCAAAATGATTAGTCTTAACATAATATGAAATAAAGCCATAAATCACATATATTGGATATCCCATCCATCCATTCATTAGATATCCCATCTAAAAGCAATTTATTTAATTTCCCATCTAAAATCCATTTATTAGAGTTCCCCTCTAAAATCTTTAAAATGACTATCCGTCAAAACTTAAATAGGACTATCCATCCCAAATTCATCAAAATAAATGAAGATTATCCATCATACATTATTTTATAAAAGTTGTTGTGGGCTATCCACTGCACACACTATAATTTTCCTAGGATGACTATGAACCCTTGGGTGCCAAATCTCGAGGCTAACCACCTCAGGTAAAACATTCTTCACTTTAGAAATTTGATGTGGGCTATCCATCGCACATTCCATGGTTTTCCAAGGTTAACTAAGAACCCAACACTTGGCCAATTAAAATATCATAATCCTCATGATTATTTATTAAAATTCATGATCCCCATGAATATTTATTTTTTCCATGCATCCCACATGTTTAACCTATTCCCATGGGTAGCCCCAATTAGGTTAAATTAAATAAAAACACATTGATAACCCCAATGTATATTTTTGGAAGCATATTTCTGTTTATAACCCCAAACTATGTATCGAAAACATTAAACCCACCCCGGTGTCCCCAAGGTTTTATAACATTCAATTAAAATAAGGATCCCCCTTACATATTCAAACAAAGATAAGTATTTTATGTTATAACCCTTCGAAGTAGCCCCCTCGAATTAGCAAAACTTTACTCAAGAAATATGGCTAAAAACAACCCTTTAAAACCCTTCGAATGAAGTCCCATTCGAAAGCAAATAACCCTCAAAAGTTAGCCTCTTCGAAAGCCTTCCTTTTGAAAGCATCACAAAATCATACCTTTCGATCTTGTCGGAAGGTTTCTTTTCGAACTAGTCGAAAGGTTCTACCTTTCGACTTTTGCGAAAGCCTGAGTTATCCCCCCTATAAAACCATTTATAAACCTTTTGAAAGCAATGAAACTCAAAACCTTTCGAAATCATTGAAACTCAAAATCTTTCGAAACCAAAACCTTTCGAAGTCATTGAAGGTAACCCCTTCAAAACCATTCAAAAACAATAAAGTGTTAGTGTTTGAACTAACCCTTCGAAAACAGTGGAGAGAGACGGCAAGTTTTAGAAAACAAAAAAGAACTTTTGACCCCATCTGGGTCGAAAGGTTTGGAAGCGGCAACTATGCTTCCGACCTCGTCGAAAGCCATATCTTTCGACTTTGTCGAATGGCTTCATTTAAAACAAGAAAGCAAACCAATCGAAACCCTTTTCTTTTAAACTATTTGACAATGTTGAAAGCTCTTTGTCGAAAGCTAGCGGGTGTATTTTCTTTAAAACCAAAACAAAGTTTCATCTCCTTCGAAAGCTCTAACCTTTCATCCCTAAACCTTTCGACCCCTTTCAATTCACTACGTACCAGTCGCCTGATACCATGTGCATTGATTTTTGACCTAGTTGAAAGGTTTGATACCTTTCGACCTTGTCGAAAGGTTTGGAATGGAGACGGAAGCTCTTGCCGAAAGAGTTGAAATAGTGAAAATTGTACTTTAAACAGTTCTTTTGTACCCCACTTGCCTTATTTGTCTAAATCTGATTAGTTGCCAAAATTTGATATTCCAAATTTCTGCCCACTTTTCTTATTTGGAAATTTTAATAAATTTGAAAAAGCCCCTTTCTGCTTTATAATTATAAAAACATTTAAGTCCCATACCTTAAATAATTTTATATAACTATTAAAATATCATGAAAAATTCTGGAAAAATTCCAAAAAATCAATAAATACGTTCTCTTTAACAATTTCAAAGCATATGAAGATCAAAACCACTCGAAATTTAACCAAAACCGAATAAAAACGTGTTAATTAATCAATTAACATTTAAAACACCTATGTCTTATCCAAAGAAAGGTTTAAATGATTATATCCTAACCAGGACACAAACATGAATCGGGTATAACCCACAGCCGATCCAAACATAGAAAAATGAGATGATAAACATGATTATTCACCTTGATTAGTTGATTGTAGAATGAGCTAATCTCTAGCTTTAATTCCTTAGCTTTTATCTTCAATTTATATTCTTCGTGGAGCTTTTAATGGCCGTCGGAGAGTTGGTGAGGAGTTATGAATGAGAAAGTGAAAGTTTATTAAGGTGGATGAAGAGATATATACTAAGAAATGTAGCCCCATTTCCAAGTTTACCCCTTAGGAAAATTCCTCCTTCTAAATTTAGTTCTCTTATTTTAGTTCGTTCATTAAGACACAGCCATTGGATTTATTAATCTCATCTCCCTAATTATTCACATTATTCTATTTAATTTATCCAATTAAATATCCCAAATAATGTTAATTAAAATTCAGGGGCATTATAGTGCGGATCCCCATTCATTATCTCTTCTATTTTTATTCTCGTCCATCAATCGGTTAACCATATCCACGATAAATGCCTTTGATGTTCGGTAGTCCTGGGGACGGCTGTCAGTCACTACACCAGTTGTTTGGCTTTGCAGACGGTCTTGATGAGTGGGCTGAAGCTTAGGCTCTTTTGTCTTTGGGAGAACCACTCCCTCGGGATCCCGTTGGCCTGACTGGGGCAGTTTGGATATTTCTAGCATTATCGAATGCATTGGCATTTTCTTCCAACTTATCATCGTTAAATTGTTCTCCATCTTCTAAGTCGGAGTGGTCCATGGCTACATCCTCTCGTGGGGTTTTTGCCCCTTGATTCAAGTTCAAAGTGGGTTGCCTTGCAGCAAGCGGAGTACTTGTATTTCCTTCTGCGTTGATTCCCATAGTTCCTACTGTCGCCCTTATTTGCGGTTGCTTTCCGTTTCTTCTTTTTAGGCTAGAAACAGAAGAATTTTCTTGTTCTATGACAGCCGCAGGTTCATCCATAGTTCTTGGAGTAGGATTTACTGTAAGGTTAAGAGAGCATTGAGCTTATCCATCAGAGCTCTCTAACTGCTTTTCATTTTTTGGTTGATTTCGTCAACCATTTTGTTCAACTCGTCCCTTGTAACGACTTCGTGTTGATTGGAGGATGCTGGCACCTGATCTCCTACGTTGGCACCATTGATTTCAGTTTGCTAATGATTCATATCTTCTCCAGCTATTACTGCCCCTATGGACCTTCCAGAGGCATTTCTCTTCCTTCCCGGAGCCATTGATTCCAAGCAGCAGATTTTTCAAGCAAAGATTGAGGATCTAACTTCTGGGCCTATCTGATTCAAAGTAAATAGCTAGATCTTAACCTTGTGTTAGCTTTTTCAGTGAAAGTGCCAAAATGATAACCCAAAAAATTGATCAACACCCTGGATTGAGTGTGAAAGCACCAGCCCTGTTCTTATAGAGCAATAATATAGAGAATATATATAAAAAGAGCAGAAATAGAAAGAAGACAAGAAGATTTTTATAGTGGTTCGGCAGTTAATGAAGCCTATGTCGACTTTATAGTTTTTATTATTGACTGATTGCTGTTACAAAGTTAATTCGATTACAAAGTTCTTTAATATCCATAGTTAGATTAAGTCCCCAATGTTAGAGTTCACTGGAAAATCACAGTGAACCCTTTCGATAATCATTGTAAGGAAGGAGAAGAGTGAAGAAAGCTTTCCGCAGAGTTTCAACAACCAGTCCGGAGGATCCCCTTTATGTTTTTAGATAGGAGAGTGTTTATAGGGGTTAGAGAGCTACTGGACCAAGCTTGCTTGCCAAATGCTTGCAGATCAACACAGGAAGGCACGTTGTAGGTTACGCCACGACCCGAGCTAAAAGGATGGATCGCTAGCGATCCATAGTCTGTGGATCATTAGCGATCCATAGTGTATGCTCGAATGCGAGCCAATTCCTTAGTATCCATCCCTTGCTTTATTCCATGAAGATCACGACGACTCAATGAAATGGTATGGATCGCTAACGATCCATATACTAGGTCTACATGTGGACTTCGCTTTCTGGATTGCCTTCGTTGTCTGGTGTTGATGTTGTTCATATAGTCTCGTATCATGTTGCCTTATTTTGATGACGGTTTGCTTACCAGTTGTATTTGGCTATAGATTGGACTAGACGAACGCTTGTCTCTTGATTTAAATAGCTCGAAATCTCCCCAAACCTAGCCAATGCTCTTAGAATACATATATAGTATGATGCAAGAAGATTAATGGACCCATGAGCAGATGCTATGGATCGTTGGCGATCCATGTCCATAAAGGATTTTACTGTCTTCTATTTTGACTGCCTTTGGCTTATTGTTCGAGTCCTTTTGGTTGGCTTTTGAGCTATTCTGACTCGATCAAGTTGTTTCGACTTCTTTTGGATTCTGCTGGGTTAAAAACCCGGATAACACTAGCCTACTCATCTGCAACATCATCATCAATGCCAAAAACTACGGAGCTGTTCATGTTGTAACGACCCACCTTTTTGACCCTCAAAAGTCGACCCTAAACAGCCACAGTATTCATGTGCCAAGCATTCGAGTGCTGGAAAGACAGATTGTTTGAGGAAAAATAAAGAAAAGACAGAATAGAATCTCACAACGTGACGAGCAATCTATAATATAACAATGGTCTTTACAAAGGAAAAACTAAAATTTATTATACATATATCAATCAGAGTACACTAAATAAGTGATCAGCATGGACAGTTATAATAGCCTGTCCTTATAATTGCTGATCAATATAAACAACCAATGCAGCGGAAAATAGAATATATGTTAATACGACTTGGGGCATCCAGCTCGTTTCTAGAAGCTCCAAGTATCCAAACTGAATCAGTAAATATGCTCAGTTTGACTCGAGCATTATAAGAAAAATAACGCTCGGATCAGTTTGGTAAACCAGCATGAGAAACACACCTCAATTGAGTTTTAATGTTATAAAAATCTTTTGAAAATAAAAGTATATCGTAAGGCCACGCCGCATCATAAACACGGATGGGTTTTTACCTTACGATAACCAAACGTTTCTATAGAAAATCTAGTGATATTATAATAATGTCTAGGATACAAATATATATTAATCAAAGCTGAAATTGTTATATTATTAAATTCCAACATAATAGGTATACAATCAAATCTGAAGGCTCGTATTGGAGAATGGATTCCAACTATGAATGGGTAAGGGTCTACCCACCGAACCCATACACCTCAAAATAAAATGTACGGGAGGCTACAACACATTGACCTCTACTACTCAGGACCAGCCCTACCCCTTACTGGATAGCGCCGAATATGATCACCCCATGGTTGATAAACAACCATAATGGACTCCGAAGCATAAATAAATATCGACATCAGATGTGGAATGATCATACCTTAATGAGAGCGACCCACATAGCCCTGCGTCACGTCCCTGCTTTAGTCATTTCCTGGTTGATGAGGTTTGAGGCTACGGTTACCTTTTTATATAGCAAACCATCTTGGAATGCAAACACTGCCCTCTAGGAAAAAATGCAATGCCAGCATTCATCCATACAAGTTCGTTCTGGGTCTGGATGAATCTGAAGGCACCACCTCTACAACATCTATTTTGGAATCACTCTCAGGATTAGTACAAGTATCCCTTGCACTTCAAAAGCTCCATCTTCAACCATCTTCAAGATGTTCCAATTTGAATGCTTATGCCAGTTCGAAATGGTTGTCCGATAATATATCCGATCCCGGTCTCTCCGAATCGACAACGATAATTTATAATAGGCCAAATTTGATAGTCGGTTATTTAACTATCAAATATACAACAATCACATCAGGGATTTATTTCCATAGGGAAACCAACGTTGGTTCAACGCATGAGCACCATTAAGCCCCTTTTTAAATAAATCATTTACTTAACCTCTTCATAAATACTTGATTTAAATATCTTTACAAAATGATATATTCCAAAAAATCTTTTAATACTTGGAAAATATTCATATACTTATTTCATTGGTATAAGTATATTGGCAAAAACACTTCAATTTCACTACTTAGGAAATCTATTTATAGAACTATAAAATCATTTATAAAACTCCTTTATAAATTCTATAACCATTTATAAAACTCTTTTATAAATATCCAAAATAGTTTATAAATCTATTTTATTACTTCTAAAACCATCGATAAAACTTTTTTTATAAATTTCTAAAACTATTCATAAAGCTCTTTTATAATTCTCTAAAACTATTCATAAAACTTCTTTTATAAATCTATAAACCCATTTATAAAACTTTATTCTTTTATAAAAGTCCTTTATAAAGAACCTAATTAATTTTATCCATTTATAAAAGTTCTTTATCAATTATCTTTAAACAACATTAGTACAATCATTAATTTACTCCATAAAACATTATTAATATAATAATTAATAATTTCAAACATTATAAATAAAGCAGTAATAATAAATCTTCAAAACATTATTATAATAAACAATTGTTAATTTCCAAACACTATTATATAATAATTATTAATTCCAAAACATTAGTAATAAATATTTATTATTAACAACAAAACATTATTAATAAAAGTAATTATTAAATTCAAAACATCATTATATAATAATAATATTTGTCTTCAAACAATATTAGCTATTTAAATAAATAAATTTTCATAATATTAAAATATTAATAAATAACTTTAAAACAATATTAAATGTAAATAAATCACTTTTTTTTAAAAACATTTTTAAACCACGGTTAAACAACATTTAACATTATCAAATAATAATAATTTTACCATAAAAGAGTACTTTCCAAAATACTTTAAACATTTCTACCGATTAAAAAACAAATAAAAAGGTTACAGTAGAATAGAGAAGTTTTGAAACCCAAATTTTAAATAAATTACTCCAAAAAGCCTAAATTCCCCTTTAAAAATCATTCCTGGATCAAAACAAATTTTCAATCCCAACGGTAATTAGTAGTATTTTCAAAATACTAAATTTTAGGTAATAGCCATCAACGCACTTAACCAATGCTGTTATTGATTTTTATCACTACAGGGGATAAGTTTTGAACACATAACAATGTCATAACCAATAGGCCCACAATCAGGTTTGATATTCAATAATTCATATAACATGAATATTATTGAATATAATATAATAATGGCGAGGAATACAGTTGATCCCTTTACAAATTTTATGTACATTAGATAAGTCCCTATAAATGAATTCATATATTGACCGCTTTAAAAGCGACAATTCATCAAAACAAAAAAATCAACCAAATAAAGCATCTAAACAAATAATCAAAAAAAATCTATCTACTATAAAACATTACTGGTTAACCAAATGGGTGAGTTAAACTCACCAAAGTTCCAATTATTGCCGAAGCATTCTGATTCCGTCTAAAATCAAAAAATGTTTGATTATAGCACAAAATTTCAATAGTTCCAAATTCAGCAAAACTGATTCCATCGAGAAGCCTTCGACATTATGAGCGCAACACAAAAATCCGCATCTCGAATGTACCTCGTATGAGTAAGTTATACAATTTAAAAGTTATCGATATTAAATTTTATAATCAAATTATTAATTACAAAGATTACCGTTAATTACTCCATATTAATATTTAAATCTTTCTTCTTCCCCTCTAATTCTCGCACACTCCAATATTCCTCTTCACCATAACCGTCCCCTTCGACCACCTCGCTCTCCTCCTCTAGTCCCCTAGTCGACGTGCCGCCGCCTCCATCCTCCACCTCTTTGAACCCCGCACCTCCCCGACCCGACCACTCGCCACCTGACTACCCTAAGTGAAAAGTGACATCACCATCCCCTTCCAGTCCGTACAGAAGTCGGACTCTTCCATAAGCCACCGTGGGCGCCCATACCCCCTCCCTAGATGCTAAACAACCTCACGAACCCTAAACCGAACTTTGATTTGCCAAAAACACTTCAGCATTTTCAAAAATTCGAACCCTAGTTTTACTGTTTAAAAACGAACAACCCCAAAATCACATCGCATCCCACCATATCCAGATGGATCAAAGCCCTCCCCAAATAGGCTCGATGCACTTGGTTTCAAGAAATTTTATTGATTCAAACTTTTGATTTTTGATTTTAAACTATATGGCCATGACTACGCACCACCCAAATCATCGCCAAACCCATCCACTCTCATGTTGAAGATAGATCTCACCAAAATAAACCCAAAGATAAAAGTTCAATATTTTTTGATTTTTCTTTCATTTGATTTGAATTTTTGAGTAAGAGGATTTCTTTGTTTCTTGGTTTTTGGAAGAGGATGCTTTTCGTTTGTGCTCAACAAGAAAATAAATGACAAAGTACGGGGAGAAAAGTTTGTTTGTTAAGGGGTACATTATGTTTTTATTTTAAACCAGATTTTCCGGCATTTCGCTGCACCGCTTTTCGTTCGCGTATCGACTCCGAATGACAAAACAAAAATACGGTCGCGCTCAGAACAACAACACAACCTTAAAACAATAATAATATACATCGGCTATTGGATTCTGTAAACTCACAAAAATGCTATCATTTACCGATAAATCATCAAACGAAGAACATCAATATTTTCCAAATTAAAAATTATGGAAAAATTAAAAAATTAAATTAAAAATACGACAATAGAAATCGAGTCGTAAAAATAAAATAAAATTTTCTGATTATTTATTCGAAATGTTTACTACTGCAGATGAATTACAAATGAATTTACCTTTAATATTCATTTATTCGAAAAGAGTTAAGTAAAGCTATTTAATACATTAAATTAGATATTCAATTAAAATCCAAATATTTGAATCATTATTACAAATATTAAATTCTCCAATTCGATGATTTTAAATCATCTATATATTTGAATTCAAGATATTAATTTTAAATAATCCCTCTATTTGGATTTTTGAGTTATTTAACCTTAACCTTTTAACCAATATTTTAATATTTAAATCAATTAAATATTTCATAATCAAATGAACAAAATTCTAGGTCGTTACAGTCTTCCCCCCTTAAAAGGTTTTCGTCCCCGAAATTGTCAAGGTAAGGAAAATACCTCTGAACCCATTAACTTTTCAAAATCAATTTGTTGAATTGTATTATTAAATTTTCTAAGTCCTAAAGTTACGGAAAATTTCGGCAGCGTCTCCTTTGCCCGGCTTGATCGGATAAACTACAAATCGCCACTACGGGTCCAAACCAACAAAAGTAACCAAAAGCCAAGTGCCCTCCCATATCTGGGGCATAAAATCATCAAACCAAACCAAAAATAAACATGTACCTATTTGTAGGGCAAACAACTCTACTCATAAAATAAAAGGCGTCAAACTAACCTTTGCTTCCATAAACCTGCATCTCATTTACAAATAATATCCATCCAAATAACTCATCGCCATATAATATTGCATTTCTAATGTCAAAACATATAATTTATTAAAGCCCCTACGATGTACATATATCATCCATACGCAATATCAAATATGATCGCTCGCTCAATCACACAATTTTCACTTCAGAACTAGTATTGTTCACTCAACTTCTCTAGTACTGACTTTGATCCGGTTTCTTGATTAGAAACCATCGTTCTCCTTGCATAGCCATATACCATGATAGAAAACTTTGGATTCAAATCAAAAATTCATATCAAATGTTCGCCGTCAAGAATCAAGTGAAAAATCCTCATTTGGACCGTTGTAAATTACCTCGAAATCGTGCACTTGAAACTAAATCAAAATAAGTTATGTGAATAAAATGATCTACGAACAACTTACATATTTATTCCAATTGTTTTTCTTAGTTCCACCGATTCCTTTTTTTCACATTCATTTTGAATCCCATTTTATTACACGAGTAGTATTTCCTTTAATACTAAAATTCATTTACAATTCATTTTATAAATCATTTTATTTAACTTTACTTATGTTAAATTTCATCTGATAAATCAATTTCCAAATTTACTTTTCTTGACTATACCAATTATTTTTAATTCACATCTACTATTTCTTAGTATATTCCCTTTCAGACTAAAATTATTCATGAACTATTTCACAAAACCCTTATTTAAGTTCACAAACATCCTACAACACCACTTATGTAAATCAATCACTTTAAAACTCAAGTTTATACACATTTTTAAAACACAAATTAGGTTTTATCAACACTTTTAAAAATAAGTTTATTTTTTTAATTAATACTAGAATTCATTTTCTGGGTCATTTCATAACATATTACTTTAGGCTTACAAACACTTTATAAAGACTTATTTTTATTAATAAGACACTCCCCAAGATTATAATTACCTTTTTAAGGAATTATATTTTACTTAAGAAACATTACTTAAGTCTATTAACATTCTATAACTCAAGTTTATATTTGCAAAATACTCTTCTATTTCCTAAGAATATATATACAATATTCAGTACTTAACTAGAATATTCAATAAAATTTAATCTTGTTTTTAAATTTCTATCTCTTCAAATTTATAAGTTACAAAAACTTATTTTTTTTATATTTACATAAATACTTAGCTTCAATTTCTATATCAAATTCGGAAGTCCCGACCATCCAAAATGATCAGAAATTCCATTTTCATTATTAATAAATGAAAATTTCCCAAATAACATATCAAAATGAGATGTAAAACCAAATTATTCTAATGCATAGGGTACATGCATCCGTCACATGACTTAACTGAGAACTTCATAATTTAAACCCCAATGTTTTTTTAAATCATTTTGAAATAATAATTATAAACATAACTCCTTTTCGTATATCAAACCTTACTTTTGATTTTTTAACAAATTTGTTTTACCCAAAACAACTTTCAAGCAAAACAACCATGGTAGCAATCTGTCATTTAGTAACTCGAAAATGAGTGCTGATGATGCTGCAGTCATCACCAGGATTATTTTCCAACAATCGAAGTGAGTTCAGTGCTTTATAACACTTCCAAATCCATTTACAATATTTCTATTAATCGATATTCTCAAAATAATACCATTATTATTTTTCCAAAAAAAAATTGAAAACAATTTCCAAACACCGGCTTTGAGTTCTAAATTTCCCAATTTGAATCCATTTTTATTTATAAACCATATTTTAAGAAAATTTCTATTCCAAAATACGCTCCAATAATACTATTATTATTCCTCATAATACTTTGAAAAAAAATTTCAAGTCCCTGGGATTTAAGTATTCAAATTCTTAGTTTTTAAATCTTTATTTATAAACTATATTTATAAATCCTACTTATATACTTTCACTTCTTATATCAGGTCATTTCATAATTGTTTTTCTTCGTATAGGTTATAATAAATAACTTTTATGATAATTAAAATTCAACTCAATATTATCAGCGAACACCTTATAGTCAATCTATGAAATTGAATTCACAAGGTGTTCATACTTAATTTAACCAAATAAAGTGCCCATAAACTATATGAATATAATTAATCAAAAATAAATGATAATAATTGAATATTATCATTCTCTAACAACCAAACACACCATATATAACTATAATAATTTCTGAAAAATTATTCTTTTATATAGAAAATATAATTTAGGTAAAATTATTTCATTTACCAAATTTCAAAACAATACCATGTTGGTTTACCTTGTTTAGGTGTTTAGAAACCCCTATCGATGCAGTTGTTCCTTCTGTATCGACCAGAATTCATAAACACTTAACCGATAAATCAACACAATATAAAACATTTTTATATCACTAACAAATACATGCTCATATATATAATACACTCAAACTCATCCTAGGGTCTCACTTACCCCATCACAAATGAGTTAACCCCCACCAAAGCCTAGATGTTTGTTCAACCTAAGCTCTGATACCACGTGTATAGACCCGCCTTTTCAAGCTTCAAAAGTCGACACTAATACATCTGTGGTATTCACATGCCGAGTATCCAAGTGCTGGAATGACAGATTGTTTTGGGAAAAAGAATGAAAAGACAAAACAGAATCTCACAACTTGACGAGCAATTTATAATACAACAATGATCTTTACAGAAGAAAATCTGAACTTTATTATACATATATCAATCAGAGTACACTAAATAAGTGATCAGCTCAGACAGTGATAACAACTTGTCCTTATAATTACTGATCAATATAAACAACCAATGCAGCGGAAAATAGAATATACGTGAATACGAATTGGGGCATCCAGCTCTTCTCTTGAAGCACCAAGTATCCAAATTGAATCTGCAAATATGCATGGTCAGACCCGAGTATTATAAGAAAATAATGCCCGAATCAGTCTAGTAAACCAGCATGAGAAACACACCTCAATTGAATTTTAATTTCATAAAAATATTTTGAAAATAATGGTATCACGTAAGACCACGTCGCACATAAACACGAACGGGTTTTTACCTTACGATAACCAAAACATTTCTATAGAAAATCCAGTGATATTATAATAATGTCTGGTATACAAATACATATTAATGATAGTCGAAATTGTTACATTGTTAAATTCCAGCATAATAGGTATACAATCAAATCCGAAGGCTCGTATTGGAGAATGGATTCCAACTATGAAAGGGTAAGGGTTTACCATCCGAATCCATACACCTCTAGATAAAATGTACGGGAGACTACAACTCGTTGCACCTCTGCTACTTGGGACCAATCCTACCATTTACTTGATAGCACCGAATATGATCACCCCATGGTTGATAAACAACCATAATGGGCCCCGAAGCATACATAAATATCGACACTAGACGTGGAATGATCATACCCTAATAGGAGCGACCCACGTAGCCCTGTGGCACGTCTCTGCTTCAGTCATTTCTTGGTTGATGAGGCTTGAGGCTGCGGTTACCTTTTTATATAGAAAACCATCTTGGAATGCTAACACTCCCTCTAGGAAGAAATGTAATGCCAGCATTCATCCATACAAGTTCGTTATGTGTCTGACGAATTCGAAGGCACTACCTCTACTACATCCATTTTGAAATCACCCTCAGGATTAGTAGCAAGTAGCCCTTGCACTTCAAAAGCTCTATCTTCAATCATCTTCAAGATATTCTAATTCGAACGCTTATGCCCGTGTGAAGTGGTTTTTGGATAAATATCCAATCCCGGTCTCTTCGAACCGACAACGATAATCTATAAATGGCCAAATTTGATAGTTGGTTATTGAACTATCAAATATACAACAATCACATCAGGCATTTATTTCCATAGGGAAACAAACATTGGTTCAACGCATGAGCAACCATTAAGCCCTTTTTAAATGAATCATTTATTTAACCTCTTCGTAAATACTTGATTTAAATATCTTTACAAAACGATATATTCACAGACAACTTTTAATATGTGGAAAATATTCATATACTTATTTCATCGGTATAAGTATATTCACAAAACACTACACTTTCACTACTTATGAAATGCATTTATAGAACTCTAAAATCATTTATAAAACTCCTTTATAAATTCTAAAACCATTTATAAAACTCTTTTATAAATCTCCAAAACAATTTATAAATCTCTTTTATTACTTCTAAAACCATTGATAAATTTTTTTATAAATTTCTAAAACTGTTTATAAAGCTCTTTTATAATTATCTAAAGCTATTTATAAAACTTCTTTTATAAATCTATAAACCCATTTATAAAACTTTATTCTTTTATAAACGTCCTTTATAAAGAACCTTTATAAATATTCTTACCAAAACCCCTTTCTAAAAGTCCTTTATAAAAATTATTTATAAAGCCCCCTTATTTTAATATAATAATTTATAAAAAGACTTTTTTTATAAAAATAGTTTATTGCTTTTAAACATCTTTTATAAAACAATTTATTATATAAAACATTCTTAAATAAAACAATCGATTATCTTTAAACAACATTAGTACAACCATTAGTTTACTCCAAAAAAAACATTATTAATATAATAATTAATAAATTCAAACCATTATAAAAAAAAATCTTCAAAACATTATTATAATAAATAATAATTAACTTCCAAACACTATTATAAATAATTATTATTAATTCAAAACATTATTATTAACAACAAAACATTATTAATGAAAGCAATTATTAACTTCAAAACATTATTATATAATGGTAATAATATTTGTCTTCAAACAATATTAATTATTTAAATAAATAACTTTTCACAATATTACAATACTAATAAATAACTTTAAAACAAATTAAATATAAATAAACCACTTTAAAAAAACATTTTTAAACTACGGTTAAACAACCTTTAACATTATCAAATAATAATAATTTTACCATAAAAGAGTACTTCCCAAAATACTTTAAACGTTTCAATAAATATAAAAAAAATATAAAGGTTATAGTAGAATAGAGAAGTTTTGAAACCCAAATTTTAAATAAATTAATCCAAAAAGCCTAAATTCCGCTTTAAAAATCATTCCTGGATCAAAACAAATTTTCAAGCCCAATGGGAATTAGTAGTATTTTCAAAATACTAAATTTTAGCTAATAGCCATCAACGCACTTAACCAATGCTGTTATTGATTTTTATCACTACATGGGATTACTTTTGAACACGTAATAATGTCATAACCAATAGGTCGATAATCAGGTTTGACATTTAATAGCTCACATAACAGGAATATTATTGAAAATAATATAACAACGGCAAGGAACCCCGTTGGATCCCTCTATAAAAATTTTGTACATCAGATAAGTCCCTGCAATTGATTTCATATATTGACCGCTTTAAAAGCAAAAATTCATCAAAACCAAACGATCAACCAAATAAAGCATCCAAAAAAAATCAATATTTTTTTATCTACTATAAAACATTACCGATTAACCAAAAGGGTAAGTTAAACTCACCAAAGTTCCAATTATCGTCGAAGCTTTCTGATTCCATCTAAAATCGAACAAAATTCGATTATAGCGCAAAATTTCAATAGCTCCAACTTCAGCCAAACTGATTCCACTGGGAAACCTTCGGCATTACGAGCGTAACGCAAAAATCCACATCTCGATTGGAACTTGTATGAATAAGTTATTCAATTCTAAAGTTATCGATTTTAAA
Source organism: Allium fistulosum (assembly GCA_030737815.1). Lineage (NCBI taxonomy): Eukaryota > Viridiplantae > Streptophyta > Magnoliopsida > Asparagales > Amaryllidaceae > Allium > Allium fistulosum. The sequence continues at coordinate 1,296,964,614 of CM060902.1, forward strand.
TTTTATAATCAATTTATTAATTACAAAGATTTACATTAATTACCCAATATTAATATTTAAATCCTTCTTCTTCCCCTTTAATTCCCGCTCACTCCAGTATTCCTCTTCACCATGGTTATCCCTTTTGACCGCCTCGCTCTCCTCGTCCGGTCCCCTAGTCGACATACCGCCGCCTCCATCCTCCACCTCTTCGAATCCCTCACCTCCCCAACTTGGCCACTCACCACCTGACTACCCTAAGTGAAAAGCGACATAACCATCCCCTTCCAGTCCGTACGGAAGTCGGACACTTCCATAAGCCACCACGGTCGCCCGTACCCCCTCCCCAGATGCTAAACAGCCTCACAAATCCTAAACCAAACTCCGATTTGCGAAAAACACTTCAACATTGTCAAAAATCCGAACCCTGGTTTTGCTAACCAAAAATGAACAGCCCCAAAATCACATCCCACCAAATCCACTTGGATCGAAGCCCTCATCCAAACAGGCTCGATGCACTTGGTTTCAAAAAAATTCATTGATTCAAACTTTTGATTTTTGATTTTAAAGTATACGGCCATGACTACGCACCACCCAAATCATCGCCGAACCCATTCACTCTCACGCTGAAGGTAGATCTCACCAAAATAAATCCAAAGATCAAAGTTTTGTATTTTTCAATTTTTGTTTCATTTGATTTGAATTTTTGAGTAAGAGGATTTCTCTATTTCTTTCTTTTTGGAAGAGGATGCTTTTCGTTTGTGCTCATCAAAAAAATAAATAACCAAGTATGAGGAGACAAGTTTGTGTGCTGAAGGGTGCGTTATGTTTTTATTTTAAATTAGATTTTCTAACATTTCGCCGTACCACTTTTCGTTTGCGTACGGACTCCGAATGATAAAACCAAATACGGTCGCGCTCAAAACGGCAACATGACCTCAAAACAATAATAATATACACTGGGTATTGGATTCTGTAAAATCACAAAATTGCTGTCGTTTACAGATAAATCATCAAACGAATAACATCAATATTTTCCAAATTAAAAATTATGGAAAAATCAAATAAATTAATTTTAAAATACGACAATAGAAATCGATTCGCAGAAATAAAAATAAAATTTCTAATTATTTATTCGAAATGTTTATTACCGCAAATGAATTACAAACGAATTTGCCGTTAATATTCATTTATTCCAAGAGAGTTAAATAAAGCTGTTTAATCGATTATATTAGATATTCAATTAAAATCCAACTATTTGAATCATTATTACAAATATTAAATTCTCCAATTCGAAGATTTTAAACAATCTATACATTTGAATTCAAGATATTAATTTAAAATAATCCCAATGTTTGGATTTTTGAGTTATTAACCTTTTAACCAATATTTTAATATTTAAATTAATTAAATATTTCAAAATCAAATGAACAAAATTCTGGGTCATTACACATGTCTTCATCGTTGATGTCCTCATCAACATCATGACCTCTTCCGCTCCAGCTTACTCGCGACTTCCAACCTACCATCCTCGAGCATGTGGCAATACCAATCGCCAAAAGTCCAATAGCCTCAACATCGCCGCGATTCCTCCATCCTAGGTTGACCGCAATTCTCCCATGCCTAAGTCAACAGTCGCCATTCCATCCCTTGCGTCGCCAAAGTCTCCACGATGTGACTTCCCTAGGTCGCGACGCCACCAGATTGCCGACCGCTGCAGAATCGTTGCACTCCAACTCGCCGCCGTATCGTCGTTCGTTGGTTTGCACCAGTCGCGTTGAAGTCGATCGCGATTTCATTCATCTTTCTTTTTTGTAATGTCCGAAATCAAGAATTTTCCATTGAATTATTGGCACTCTATTCTATAGAGAGTACGGGTTTAGGCATATCAGGAAACATGGAGAGAGTTCTGGAAAAAGGGCGAAAGAATGAATTAAACGGGCTTGGACTTGGGCCAGTTTATTTTGGGCCTTGATTTTGGGTTCAATTAAAATCGAATGAATATATATATAGATTTTTTTTAACAATTTAAATTCAAATTTTACTCTTTGTAATAAATTTCAATCTAATTTAAATCCATTTACACTTCGTTATATTGAATATATTTCGATTACTGCCCAATTTCATTCAATTCGATGTTTGTTTATTTTTATTTTATCAATCATTATTTTATAACATAATATATTTAATTTTCAACTATTTCAATCACATAAAAATTATTTACACCTCAAAATAATTTATATTCAATTGAAACAATTCATTTGAATACAATAAATCGCTCAGAAAGAATTTATTAGCTTAATTTAATTTATTAAAGTAAAACCCCTTATTAAATAAAATTTAATTGGCTAACCCTTTATTTTCAAAATATAATCATCATATTTTCGAATTCAATCTCTTTTATTTTAATAAAATCTATTCATTTACATAGCATAGAAAGCCGGGCTATTGCAGAATTCCTCCATAAGAAAATTCCGTCCTTGCAAATTCTTATAGGTCGTCATATACAACTTATACCCTGACTTTCCTCATAATCATCGCTCATCTATTAAACTCAATTACTTAATTCTCTATGTGGCTCTTATATTCCAACATATATTATCGTATGCTGCTATTTTAAATAGATTCAAATAACGACTTTCTATTTTCACATACGATAAATTTTTGTGAATTTTTTTCTAAGTGTTGGATTTTCGGAAAATTTCGGCAAAGTTTCCTTTGTACGAAGAGCGTTCCGAAAAACCAAAATATGATATAATTACATAATATATATTTCCAAAGAGGCATCCCAGTACAGGGCATGCCAAAACACAGGGAAATAATATAATATCACATCATATATTCGTATACTATAAAAACGTACCTTTATTTAGCATTATTAAGAAATTTACCTCTTTATTAAGCACGCATAAGTGAAAAAAGTATTTCCTCATCGCCAAGTAGTCCAAGCATGCTTCAAGTATATCTATCTCAACTCAAACAACCCATATGAGATCGCATTTAAAGGGATAAAGTAATATTATACAAATACGACTATGTAATAAAGTTGCATCTTCACTTTTGTCGATCTTGCATTAAAGTTTTAAGTATTAAAATGATAGTCTATTTTATACATCCAATAGTAACGTTGTAGAATCTTGAATTTTGATTTCAAAACATCTTCCGGATCATAAAAACATCTAACATCCAAAGAATAATGCGATAATTCTCAAAACGTCAAAATCTGAAACGACTATGTAAGTGCAGGCCCACCACTGTAAATCACGTTTTTAGCCTAGTAAATATCAAAATTTTATGAAACTCTTCAATTAAAAGTTGTAGCTTATGTTTTAAGCTTTTCGAAATGGGCAAAATCATCAAAATCGGAAAAACGGTTCAAAAGTTATGAATAAAAGAATTTGGCTCAGTTTGAGCATCTTGTAATTTGGGACATCGAACAATGTATATAGTCATTCATTTTTAAACCTTCACAAACTTTGAAACTTTGGAAAGTAATAAATGCAAAGTTGTTACTCATGTAGTTGTCTAACTAACGGAAAAAGAATCGACAAAATCGGTTCATTTGCTCACAAGTTATGGTCATATTAGTACAAACTCAAATCTCTTCTCTTTTCTTTTTCAATACAATCAATACTTTTCATTTACAATCTCTTTTAACAATACCTTATATCACTTATAATTATGTTTATCATCTTTATTTCAAAACCTTCAAATATTTCAAAACCACTTTTCAAAATGTTCATCGAATTTTTTTCAAAATAATATTTTTCTTGTTTCGTTGTAAATCAATTTCAATATATTTTTATTAACATTAAAACTAAAATATACATATACATCTTTACCTTGCTTTAACATCATTAATTAATAAAATATGTATAGTAAAATAAAGCAACTTAATCTTGATTTCAAATTGCAAAGAAATTTGACTAATATAAAATTGATTGGCCAATGTAGATGTGCCTTAGACATCTATATACTATTATATTATTACCGAGTTGCATTTCAAGGGCACACAAGCCCCCTCAGTATTTTGTGAAATGAAAGGTCACGTTTTTTTTCTTCTATTCGTTTCCATCTCTCCGCTTCTTCCTTATACTCCAAACCTTTCTTCGACTCTTCAATCGCGTCTTCCCCCTTATTCCTTTTACCTCCTCTTCAATATCCTCTAACCCTAAATTAAATTTTAAAAACTCGCAGTCAAATTAACACTCCTGAATTGGTTGATGTTTACCTCTACCATACAATCGTCCGATTGCTTTTGGATTGTTTTTCCTGGCCACCATCATCCACAACAATCCCTAGGCTTAAAAGGCATCGCTCTCTCTAATCATCTAGATCTTCTTCTACTAAGGTATGAATTTGTTGTTACCGTCTTTATTCATTGATTTATTGTTGTTTTTTCTTTAACTCCAATGTTTGGCTATTTTCTATCGATTTGATGTTGTACACTATGGATTCGAATCAGTCAGCGTTAAGTATGTCATCTTTTTACTCCTTGGTTTTATTGACGTCCAATCAAATTGATGTACTAATTTTTTTGATTTTGACACTATCTGATCTAATATGCTCATGTAAGCTTGATATTTGATACTTATGAATTAATGATTTCAATATGAATTGTAATTAATAATTGTAACACATCTTATGATTGTAAAAAATGACCATGAAAATGATATTGACGGTATAAATTATTAACAGCTATGTATTAGTAGATATACTTTATATATTTAAAAGGAAGTAGTACAAATAGTTTATTATGAAATTAGTTTTATCAATAATAATATTAAATTTAATGTAATGATCTCCCATCAACCACGATATCAGTAATATGAGTGGCTCAACTAAAAGTGAGATTGTCATTTGTACTTAAAGGAAAATTTTAATCCAACCCTAAGATTATGATCAGTTACCTTTAGTTTAGTTAACCACAACTATACCCAACGGCAAAATCCGAAGATAAGTTTAGAATACAGGTGCCATAGGTGTCTCTCTTAATGTAGATTATGCCACTAAAGTTTGTATAACAAGGCAATATTAGTGATAATACACATAAGTGATGAAGTGAAATTTCTATCATATTGAAATTAAACGAAAAAGTCTACAGCCTTAGTGTAAGACGGACATTAAAGCATATTTTTTGTGCATTAATAGAAAGACATAAAGAGAGAGGCAGGGGTTATGCTTCTGTGTTTTATTAATATCATTTGTACATATATACTTGCATAGATTACATGTCAGCTACTATAAAGTTAACTTTTAAGACAATAGCGGTGGAAACTTAAAATAAATGGTACTTTTGGCACTGGTCCTTATTAAGGTTCAAAATACACGATAAGTCATTCACTAAATTTCAGTGTAAATTAGGTCCCTGTTTTTTATTCACGATTATTGCAGAGCATGATGCAACTTTTCATAAAAGTTACTGACATTTCCGCAACTTTTTTGTACACTGTGAACATAGTGTATGAAAGTTACTGAAATATCCGCACTTATTTATAAAAGTTGCTGACATTTCAGCAACATTTATGCACACTGTGAACACAGTGTATGAAAGTTGCTAAAATATCAGCACTTATTTATAAAAGTTGCTGACATTTTAGCAATAATTTTTCTTTGTTTCTAGAAAATAGGGATCAGATTTACAATGAAACTGTGACGGGGAAAGTTGCTGAAATATCAGCACTTATTTATAAAAGTTGCTGACATTTCAGCAATAATTTTTCTTTGTTTCTAGAAAATAGGGACCGGATTTACAATGAAACTTTGACAGGGACCCGCTTTACAATATGAAAGTATGATAGGGATGCCTTCCTAATTTCCACTAAAATAAACCCAACAATATATAATAGTTTACTAATGAACCCCTTTAGAATATATGGCATGATTGAATTTATTTATTTCTTTGTTCCGTAGAGTTAAATGAAATGTTAGTACTTTTAGATAGCTGTCATTTGCACATATAGTTTTCTTATTTTAACCAACTTTTGGATGGCTACATTGAAAGTATACAAAAAGTTCAATCATGTTATTGCATTGCGTTCTCTATTTGACATAAGAAGTGAAGATGGTACTGATAAGCTTAGAGCTACATTCTTATTACTACCAATACTTACTTAAAGGAAAAGTATATGTTGAGAAGAAGACAAGTTAGCCAGCAATCTAATTTTGAAGCTCCTTTCTTCCATTAAAATATCCATCAAAATCTTAGTTAAATAAAAGGCAGGTATCGAAAGCCAGATTACTAAAGAATTTCATCGTGAAAAAAATAGCAGGATCAAACATTCGATTTATGTGCAATAATCTAATATTTTCAAATGAACTACTTTATTAAGGGTGTCTGAAACTTTATATGAAATTAGTGTATTTAAGTTTGTGTCGCTATTCCTGAGCAATAACCTCTCGAATTCAACAAGTGTGAATCACAGCTATACTATTTCATCTATGGGAAGATCTACCTTGACATATTGAAAAGTGTATGGAGTAGTACACAAAATTAATATTTGTTTGTAGAGCAATATTTGCTTACAGCCTTCTCCACTATGATTCGGGTTGTTTTTTGAGTTCAAACTATGTAAGGGATATAAATTTGTGGAAAATAGTTCAAAAAGCTTGCTTCCATGTCAAAAACTTGATTGCATGGTTATTTACATTGTACATACAAGTGCATGGTATTGTAAGCCGGATACTATTTTTGTTGCAACTATGTATTCTTTTTGTACCTTTGTTTAGGAACCTTACGACATCATTGTCCTCTTAAAATAAAATTATAGTCTTTTTTATCCACTGTTAGGGTGAATTTTTGTGGGTTAACTTTTTTCTTTTAAAATTTGATATTATATATACACATTTTTTCAACTTACACACTGTAAAAATAGATTTTATGATCCTAAACTAATTGTCTTTCTTCATTTGAAGAGTAAGAATGCAAATTGTTTGTATCTTTAAATTTACATTGGATGAGAGTTTGATGGTATGATATTTGAAGGCATGCAGTTATTTGCTTATATTAGTATCGAAAATATGGGTTTGGTTCAGGTGAGTCAAGTTTGACAATATAAAGTTACACTTTTATTTTTTATATATCCTTTTTTTAATTTGTAGATTCAAAAAGATGCTTTAATTTACTTAAATGAAAGCATTGGTAGTCAAACGATATTCCTTTTAACTGTGGATAGTTTGGGAGTTTGTGTATTTAAGCTTTAAATTTAGAGCATGTAAAATAAATATTTCTGTTCACTTCAGTAAGCCATAATGAGTTAACATATTTCAATACTAATCATGATGATACAATTCAGCACTAATCTTGAACTAATCGTTAAGTTATTTTAGTTAATCATGTTTAAATGATTTTAACTTAAAAGTAAATTATGAACATTATGACATTACACTGCAACTTCTCAATGCAATTTAAAAATATGAAAATGCAATCCAAGCATAAGTTAAATTTGTAAAATGCAAAATAGGCGATCTTTCATCCATCCCTGCAACTATACTGTTAAAATAAGGTATCATTCAGGTTACTGCTTTCCTTGATGAGAAGATAGATCATTTATGTGAATGATCAGTAAACATTTTGGGTTCAAAACCAAACTATGAACATACTTTTTACCACGTTCAGATATGCCTAACCTTAGTTTATACTAGCTTAACCCTTCTAAATCTAGCACGAGAATAATTTGTTCAATTGTGATTAATTCATACTTTTGTTTCATACTCAAAAGCAACCTAATGTGTCTTTTGCAATAACCTATTATATATGTATGTGGTAAGAACCCGCTATACCTTAATCCTTTCTAGAGTTGTGTATCTCACTTTAGAGTTGTATAATACACAATGAAAAATCAAACTTATAGATAAGTTCTTATAACATTCTGGACTATCTTATTCTGCTACAATTGTTAATGTGCATGCATGCGTGAGTGTGGTCAACATGTTCTAAAGTCTGTTTATACTTCATAGGGAACAAGGAACGCTTGACCATCGAATCGAATTCATGTATTTTTGTGTGTGTGTGTTCTTATCTAACGATTTGTGACAATACTCATTTGAAATCATCCAACATATGTTAGCAAATATGAGTATAGTTGTACCATGGTTCACAAACAAACATAATTGTCCATCTTCAAGCACAAAAGCAAGCAATTTCCTCATATAAAAAGAGTTAAGAATACAACTTCACTGTCTTTTTGCTTAATGATTTTTTTCCTTTATATTGTGCAGATCTAGAATTTTCCGGTGTAAGTCTTTTAGAAGCATCCATTCAACACAATATGAGGATCTTAAGAATGAGTTGTCTCTTACTGTAACACTGAAAAGCAAACTTATTAATGCATTATATAACAATTACAATTTTGGGTATGTATATAAAGTAAATAACACACACAATACATTAGTATTATTGGGGTATGCATATAAGATGGACAACTTTCAAGTTATAGTCACGTTCTTAAATACTACTTTGAAAATAGTATGTCATTTTTCATAATATTTTCCAACAATAAACAATATATTTGATATGTAATCTTCTTTCTTTATTGTCTTTGTAGGGTAAAGTGATGTCGTTAGTGCTTCGTATTTCACTCCTGGCATATGTGCTCTTTGTTGTGTTAAAGCATTGTTTCAAACCACCATACAAGTAATGGTGATCCTTCTTTTTTCAAAAAGTAATGATGTTTTATCTATTTTACATTCATTTATCTCTTTACGGATAGACAATTAATAATCTTATTTTGATTATAAATAGAGAATGGTTAATAAACTCATCATTATCAAGGATTTAGACTTTATTTATTATTGTGATTCCAAGAGTTAAGTTAGGTGGGCTTCTATGTAGGCTACCGTTTCAGTATAACAATTTTCAAAAAAATTATTATCACTAATACATAATATTTCAGTACGACTTATGACATGGAGTATGAGCATTATTACTACTTGATGATAATTGCTCCCTTTTGCTCTGTTTATTTTGTAGGTTTTCTATTTTTCAGAATGCCCACTTTATATCCAAAAATATATGCATTACTCATGCTACCACGTTTGTTACTGAGATTGCTTTTTTGGGGGGAGATGAGTCTTCGTATGCTTGGTTATGAGCTTATTATTTTAAGAAGAATGATTGGTGATGAGCTTATTATCTGAAGATGGATATGGTTACAAATATTTTATATTAATGGAGAATTCATGTAGTGGTGGGGGAAAGTGTGATGTACCATTTTTGTTGTATTAATTAACATTGAATATAAGATCGATTTTTGCTGTATTAATACTCATTATTGATAATTAATGTGTGAATCCAATATTGGAGAAAAGTAGATGGAATCACATGTGCTAGATTTGGAATTAATTTATAGCTTCGAGAAGGATTTTGAAGGAGTTGAGATTTCCAGAAGGATCCACGAACTTCATAAAGTTTTGGCCATGTTATAGTGGATGTGTTCCATTGGCAAGCAACAAGCATAGAACCTACAGCTAGCCCCTTCCCAGGTGGTTTACTCTTAGGCGCTATCCATTTTCCCTTAGATTATCCATTCAAGCCACCAAAAGTGTCTTTCCCAACTATAGTTTTCCACCCAAACATTAACAGTGACGCAACATGTCTTTAAAATTCTAAAGGAGCAGTGCAGCCTTGCCTTTACTATGTTCAAGGTACCTTCTTATAACTGTTTTGGTCAAAATGATAGTAATTAACAGGGCATATATATGTGGAATAGGTTATGTTGTTCATATGTTCACTTCTAACAGAAATAAACATAGATAATTTGTTGATTCCAAAGATTGTTTACACGTATAAGACTGATAGAGCCAAGTATGAATAAACTACTCACACGTGGACTCAAAAATATGCCATAGGCTAATAGGCCTATAGTAATTTATCATATTATGCTTTTTATTCCATGTGGTATAATAGTAAATAATGCCTGTGTTTTTAAGTTGATTGCTATCAGTGTTATCTGTGTTTACCTTTTTTTGTTTTTTATTATTAATATAATTATCAGGACAAAGTTCAAATATTTTTCCCTACGCATTCCATTATAAGTGTCATCATATTATTATTATTCAGTTGAATTAAAAAATTTGGAGATCCACTAATGCGTGCAACATGAGTACGGAATAAGTTTTCATTGACTGTTTATGGCTTTTAGTTGTACAAAAATATTTATATGATGTATGTGATACGATTAAGCATCTACACATATTATTACTATGATCATACCATCTATATATAAGCTTTTAACACTGAAGTGCTAAATTAATCTTAGCTATTAATGATTTAATGTCATCTTATTGGTACATTTTTGTACATTCTTATAATTTTGTGTAGGGCTGTTATGGTAACGGTAAATTTACCATTACCATATCATTACCAGTCGATCGGTTACCATTTTAAAGTAAAGTCGGTACACCGGCATAATCGGTACGGTAACGGTAAATTTACCATTTTTTACGGTAAAACACCGGTAATATTTTTTCAAAACCAGCGGTAACGGTAATTTACCAGTCCATTCATAATACATTGATATTCACGTAAGATGTTGTATTATAGGCATTTAGAAGCAAGAAAATAGCTCAATTTATTTCATTAATTCAACTCAAATGATGATAAATACACTTCTTTTCTATATCCTTTATTAAGTGACCCAATGAGATATATAATGAAGCATCATTCAATGTAAAAATATATCAACTTATTATTTTTCTAGAAAAACGGTAATTTACCATTACCAGTGTAATGGTTACCATTTTATCGGTATACCAGTCATCAGTATACCAGTCAATCAGTAATGGTAACGGTAAACAATTTTAGTTTACCAGTAGTAATGGTACGGTAATGGTATTTACAAAATGGTAATGGTAACCATTACCATAACAGCAGAGGTAGAATACATGTTGTACGATAAAATGGCTAACATAATTATGCATATTTCAAAAAATACGTTTATATAAATATAAACCAATGTATCATAAGAAATTCTATGAAGGAAGCGATTTTTTATCGTCTCTAAATAATGCCAATTATATGTTAGCATCAATTTATATGATATAAGTACTAAATCAAATATTACCCATTCTCAACGTACACTTCTATATACTTGATGATAAATGTTAATAAACTTGCGTCATCCATAATTCGTTATAAAAATAGAAATTTACTAAGCATGAAAGAAAAAGAATTTTACTAAGAAGCATTTTTGCATGCTTACACATTGGATATGCTAGACGTTTTGTTGGTAAAAAATTATTTTTGATAACTGCTCATAATTCAAGCAAATATTATCACAATAAAATATTTTTTTCCCTTCTTAGTAAACTTTAACTTTTAAAATTTTATTTTTCAATCCATGTGCGTAGCATGGGTTCACACTAGTGTAGTAAATAAGAATCAACTAAAAACATTTATTGATTATTAATTGCTTACACTATGAATTAATTAAAGAAATTTGTGTTTTGGTAATGATAATTGAGTGATAATACTAAAAGGATAAACAGTATCTTAAAATTTTGACATCACCAAGAAGATTGATATAACAAAATTGAAACATGAAACTATATAATATATATATATATATATATATATATTCAAAACATATTTATTAATATATCAATTCATATTTCCTCAAAACATATATTTTTTCAATACAAAACAATTCAATATATTTTATTAGGATCAAAATCTAATTTTTTTCCTTGTTCATCTAATTTTTTCCACAATGCATCATATCTCAAACGTTGCACAACACGCATCAAAATCACAAACATCATACAATATAATAGCCATTCAATCGCAAAACATCATAACCATACTAATTTCCAATTTAAATATATTCATTAATCCAACGATAATGTCGCGCCATGAATTTTTAGTGGTTTACTTGGCCAATTAGCTGCAATGGTGACCGTATGATCAACATTGCCTCGTCATCTGACTATAAGTGTTCGTTAATGCTCGATGGCTATAATTATCACATCAATTATTCAAATATAGAAAAATAAATTTTATTACTTTTCAAAACAATTTGTTACCTCACTAAAATAATACTCACTCTCATATGCATATATATATATAAATACTCAAGTCAAAACAATTTATAATACTTCAAATATTATAAAATTTTCATATCTTATCTTTTCTGAATCATCATCTCAAAAATATTCCTCTTCTCAGAATATATCTATATATATTCTTTTCAAAACTCAACTCAAATACTTCTTTTTAAAATATCGCTTTTCGTTTAAAAAATCTTTTCAAATATCAATTACACTTTTCTTCAAATTAAATATTTCTTTCAAAGTAATAACTCTTCATTTATTAAAACGTTTTGCTCACTTTAAAATATTCTCAAAATCCCTTTAATCTCTTAAAATAATTAATATAACGTTCTCTGGAATTTCATTTCAAACATTGATTTTTTTTAATAAAACTCAAAATCTATTGTTTCTCTTTAAAATAATACATCTCTCTTCAATAAGTCTTGTCTTACTGCTTAGGAATCCCTATCGATAACGTTGGCCAGATGGATCGATCAGGATTCTTAAACACTCAATGGACGGACAAACACAAAATTTTACTTCAAAAATTCTTTTACAAAAACATTTGCTAACTTCTAGTAAAACATCCCTCCAAATCATATATATATATATATATATATATGTTATTCCCAAAAGGATTTTTAACTAACATATGCTTGCTTATACCAAAAGATTTACAAATAATCAATCAAGTACAATAAAAAAATACCCGACTTACAAAATTCCAAACATCATTAATCATCTAACTATAATAATAAACAAGCAATCTCTCATCTTTATATTTATTTTAATCACATATAATGTTACTTAAAAATATATTGTTTGATCAATACAACCACACATGAAAATCAATACATTAATCATCCAATCAAAACGGTCAAAATACTCAGCGGAAAGCTCTGATCACTGCTGGATCTTCTCACTCACCTCTCCTCGTCACAATTTAAAATCATAAAGTATTCAGTACAAAATTTTAATTTGAGCCTTTTACAGCTTCTCTAACTAACAACTTCATTCTCACTTCAGAGCCACACAGAATTCTAACATCCTTCATCCATGCCGACACTACTGGTCAGACCAACTTCTTCTACTTCTTCAACCTCTTCAACCTCCATCTATTCCTCCATATCTCATATAGATATTCACACTCGGTAAAAGGTAGAAAATATAATATATAATAAGAAAAATACAAATGTATCCCCGGATGATGTAACGACCCGTATTTTTAACACTTTAAAAATACGAATTAAAATGAAAATTTTGGATAAAAATCCGAAGGAAATAAAATTTTGTGTTGTTAAATGTGAATTTCAAGTTGTAAACCAAATTGGTTATGATTGTAAACAAGAATAAATAAAATGGTAGATTTAATATTGAAGTTATAATATGGAAATCAACGTAAATGAATGTAATTTAATATTACTGTGAATTTAAATAAGATGATAGCTGAAGAAAATGAAAGTAAATGAATTATAAACTATTGATAATAATGTATAAGTAAAAGGTTGATTCAATAATGAAAGTGTAAATCGAAATAAAAGAATTCATTTGGAATTAAATAACTTGAATTTGAATTACAATATAATTGAACGTGGAATCTAATATAATCTTTTATATTGGATTTATAATGGAAAATTGCATTGTAAAAGATTGTTAATTACTGTGAAATTAAAAATGGAATTTGTGAACAATTGAAATTTGATTTAAAATTTAATAATTTAAAATTGGGAATTTTATATTGAAATTAAACAGTCGAATAATTTATTTTTCGAATATTGGATTTAATTAGACAATTAAATCGATAATTTAATAAGTTAAATTTCAGAAATAATTGAAAATCGAGTTGAATATGATTGAAAATGATTTGTAAAATTTTATCTTATCATATTGGAGTTATAGTAATGTTATAGAACTTTTAAAATTGAATTTAAAGTTAATTTGTGAAAATTGAATATTTTAATATTTAATTATCGACTGAAAAATAGCCATTTTTCGAGCAGTCTCAGAATTGAACGAAACTCATTCCATTGGATCCATAATAGTTTGTTATTGTCGGATTTCAATTTTCGTACCAATCGGAGTTATCGTTTGACCGTGGCAGCTCGAAACGCATCGAATTGTTCTTAATATTAATTCGGCGAGAGAAAATAGTCATTTTTCAAAAAGTCTCGGATTTCGACGAAACCAGTTTTATCGGATCCGTAATGTCATATTATTGTAGGATTTCAAATTTCGTGTCAATCGGATTTACCGTTTGTCCGGGGCGAGCCCAAACGCACAGAAATTTGATTAACCGATTTAATTTTAAATCGATCGTTTATTGCCGTAACTCGCACGATGACCGAATTAGCCTCCGAAACATGTTCCATTGCGTTCAGAACGCGGGGTAAACCTTAGAAACGTCAGCCGGCACGCTTCGTTTGGAGTTCGGAAAATCCGGGATGAATAATGTCCCGTATTTTTCTATAAAAGCCCCTCACTTTCTCTATTTCCCAAAAACCCTAGGGTTTCAGCCCTTAGCTGCCACTTTTAATTCAATGGCTAGAAAATTTCGAAACTTCTTCCTCATTTTCCTCTCAATCCATCAACAATTAGCAAAAGTCGTCAACTACAAAGTTGTAGAGGACGACGAGAGCTTCAAATCCATACGGAGATGATCGAAAACGGAGCAATGAATCAACGGAAAATCGAGCTCGAAGTCACTGCGTTTTTCACACAAATTGAGGTGATGTGGGGAGCCGAGTTCAACCACCTCCTGGCCGTGGGTAGCTCTTGCGTAGGCGCTTCTAACGTGGGTCTCCGATCAACTTCTCGTCGAGGGATGGTGGAGAAATTGTCGGTCAAAGGTTGGAAGGAATGGGTTGAGATTGTACGTGCTTTTCACGTTTTGGAGAAGATGGAAGGAACGGCCCAGATCTGCAGTAGAGAAAGTGGAGGGCTGAGATTGAAAGTAGGGTTTGAAAAAAATATGTGTATATATTTATATATATATTTAAATTCGCAAATGTTTAAAATAGCATAACTTTTTCATACGAGGTCCGATTGGAATGAAACTTTTTGCGTTGCGATCGTAATGACGAGAGCTTCAAAATGAAACTAGTTTGGATGGATTTGGAGACGGTGGAAATTTGGGCTAAAGTTGGGCGTCGTCCAGTTTCAGTTCCAAACCGGAACGTCTCGGCGACAACAGAAAAATCAAAGTGAGTGTTTATACGCTCACAATTGACTAAAATAATTTTTGTTAGTTAAATTTATATTCTGAAGTGATATGAAATTTATTGGCTGTTGTTTGGTAGGTTTAATTATCATCTGTCTTGATATATGAATTAATTGATAGAATTTAAATTGACCATTAAAATAAATTTAAATTTAAATTGGCAGTATATTATTCAATATTGATAATTATAAAATTGTTGTGAATGTTGTTGGCTTTATGGTTGATTGGTTGTGATGGATGCTATTGGTCGATATTGGTTGTTTATTTATTTTGATATATCATGCTATCATCATGTATATTGTTTATTGCATATAAAACTGTAAACTGAATCTTTTCGAATAAATTAAGGAATAGGTTGAAATGATATACCTATGACATCTATTTGGATTGAAGTAATATATATTCATCACTAACATTTAGTTGAAATAACTAACCACTTGGCCATAGGTTAGAGAATTATATACGGACACCGGGTTGGTTAAATTAAATGATTTTAAAAGTTGTTTTGAAATTATTTAAATGAATTGATTTTAAGAATAAAAATCCAATTTATGGAAATTGAATTATTTTGAATTGAAGCTCGAGATGTTGGAATTTAAACTTGGTAAATGAAATTGTTTAATTATTCGAAGTTTAGATTTTTAAGAAAAAGATTGAAATACGACGTAAATATTCGAAAGTTGATTTGTTTTAAAAGATTGGACTTTTAATCGAACTTTAAATATTTCTAAGAAAATTTATATGAAATGATATTTCAAGTTTGAGTTTGGAATTGAAAATTAATTTGAAATTGAGATTTAATTAATTTGGAATTTAATTGAAATTCAAAGAAATTTGTGAATTGGACTAAATTGAAACTATTGAATTAAATTTGAAGATAAAATTGATTTGAATAGGATTTGAACTGAAATTGATTTGGAATGTAATACTTAAATGAATTCTTGAAATTCAAATGTTAATCTAAGTTTATTGAATTGGAATTGTTCCAGAAATTAAGTAAACTAATTAATACGGATGTTTAATTTGAAGTATATTCTAATTTGAATACGAAATGGTTTTAAAGCGAATCTTATATTCTTATATAAATATATGAGCTGTTTTGAAATGTGAAATATTTAAAGTATCGAAATATATTGAAAGTGAAATTGTTTATTTTGTGGTTCAAATATGTATTTGAAATTGATAATTTGAAATGGTTTATTGAGAAGCTAAATCGAGTTGAAATTAATGATTTTGAAATCGAAATGAGATATTGAGGCGAAAATGATTTTGAAATCGAAATGAGATATTGAGGCGAAAAACGATTTTGAAACGGAATCTTACATCTTGAATAGATATGATGATATTTGAATGGATTTGATTTTGAAGCGAATATGATATTTTGATATCAATTATGAATCGATTTGAAATGTAAAAGAACCACCGGTGTAAGAATACGTAGTTATTAAAGAGACCGGGATCGGATATGGACATACTCTCTGTCGATACCGAAAACCACTTTAATAACTACTACACGCGGAGTGTTGATCCAGAATGAAGTGGATGGTTTTGGTGAACGCGTTGACTGAAGAAAGAGAACGATTTTGGATGACCCCTGACATGACTAAAACAGGAGCCCTGCCGGGCCATTGAGGTTCGCCACCTCTAGCGGACATACTTCTTCGTTACCATATCTATTACTTTTGTGATTCGATTTGGGTGCACCCCTCGATTATGGGAGTGTTGTTTCGCGGTGTTGGGGTAGTAGCTGCTATGCCCAACATCAGTCCGGATGATGCAACTACTAGTATCCTAGTTGGTATCGCCTCATGTACCTTGTCATACTGATTATCCTATTCGCGACCACTACGTTTTGGTTTGTACCTTTAGTATATGGATTGCCCTCTGATGACTTCCGGTTTTGGGGAAACTACGGTCTTGTATATGCTCTTGGGAATAAAAATGTGTTAAGGGTGGAATGGGCCATGGCTTAACGCTATTTTAATACTTTTACTTTAATGTAGACATATTATAATAGCGTATTGTACTACATAGTAGATAGTTTAACGGATCCTTGAGAGATGGAAAATCCCGTAACATCTCTTAAGTTATTGCACTCACGTTGACACTGGATAGGAGATGTCAAACCCCGTAAACATCTCTGACGCCGTCACACTCATATTTCTTATTCGATTTGACTTACATGAGATATTTTAGTCCTGACTCGAGTGTTTTGTCTTTTCATTACGCTCGGGTCAGCCAGAGCATTTCAGATAAGGTGGAAGATCTATTTTGGAGGACGAAGACGGAGTTTGGTATTACATCATTTGTATTCTACTACCATATTATTTTTCCGCTGCATTATTGTATTATCTCTGATATGTATGTAACTCTGATGTATGATGTATAATAATAATCAAATTTATTTATTTAACAGCTTCATGAACTATTATTTTATTATTATATCTTGTTCCTTCCACTGCAAGATTTTGAGTTTGCTTCTGTTCTTTCTTTCCTTTTCTTATTTAACCACAATAACCATCTGCCTTTTTGAACGGTTTGAGTTGAACATGTGTGGATTATTGTCGACTTGAACGGTCAAAAATGGCGGGTCGTTACAGTTGGTATCAGAGCTTTGGTTTAGCGATAAACCTTGGCTCTAGTGGGGAATAACTCATTGAAATTGGGTTAAACCTTATGAATGAGTTTGAGTGTATATGAGAGAGCGTATTTGTAATTTTGATATAAAAATGATTTTATATTGTGTTAATTTGTTCCGTTGAGTATTTATGAATTCTGGTCAGTACTTGGGACGCCAAGGCATCGATAGGGGTTTCTAAACACTCGAATAGAACAAACTGACATAATATTGTTTTGAATTATATTTTATATATAAATATAATTATGAGTATATATATTGACTTTATTGGTTGTTAGGAGATGATAATATTAGATTATCATCGTCCATTGGTTGATTAGTCAATATTTCTAAACTATTGACTATTGTATGAAAAAAAAATGAAACTCTGTGAATATAGTTGATAATGAAATTAAATGAATATAATTTTGGATTTGAGAATTAAATTTCCGGTGCTTTGAATTTTTTTTTAAATGGTTTGAAAATAATATATTCTTATGTGAAAGTAATTTGAATAGAAATGATTTGCAAATGATTTGAAAGGAAATAAGTGGTGCACTCCCCTCTTGACACTAGAAAATGATTCCGGTGATGAGTGCACGCATCATCGACTTTATTTTCGAGAGTCCAAGTGGGGGAGATCACTTAATAGCTTTTTCTAAACCCTGTTTTGATTAAAATTGAATTTTATTTTGTATTCTCTATAGTATGATTTGATATATATATTATATAAGTATATATTATTTCAAAACTTGATTTGAAATGAAACCGGGATTGGAATTCTTGAGTTCTTTAATAATTAATGATTTCTCTTTTAATGGTTGAAATGAATTAATACTTGAGTCATTACGGAACTTCTGAATTGCGAAATGAGAAATGAACCTAAGAGCTAAGTGAAATATCAGTTGAAGTAGAAATCCTTAGAATTAGGAAATTATGAATTTAAAATAAAATTGAAACTGTAAAACTCGCATAGTATTAAATTTCATTCTATAGCATAAATATAACTTACCAAAATATTTAAGAAGTTCAAAAATGTTATATGAATTGTTAATTGGATAATATACAAGTATAGGTTTGAATAATGAAATATGCATTTAATTAATGGTTTGCAAATATAAATAAAATTGTTAGTAAATAATTGGAATTTAAATTAACATTTAAAGGTGATTCACAATTATGTTAATATAAAATGGAAATACTATATGTGAATGTAAATGTGAAATTAAATTATAGTGAAATTTAAGTAATGACTTAAGAATTAATTAATTGAAAATTCAACTTTGAATGAAAAGAAGTTGTATATTGTTTAACTACATTCTATTTGCATAGCTATAACTTACCAAATACTGAAAAAGTTTAAAATGCTAATAAGGATAAGTAAATGAATAATATGCAAGTGTGATTGCGAATAATAAAATGTGAAGATCTATTGATAGTTGTAAATATAAAGGAAATTTAAGTTGTAAAATGAATTAAATTTAAAATTAAATAAATATAAAATTAGTAAATGGAAACTAATTAAATTTGAATAAAACTAAATGTCAATAAACTTGGAAGTGTATGAAATTAAAATTTTGACTTGGAAATGTATAATTGATTTAGTGTAGATTCTGGATGGATGTTAATGTTTGATATGCATTGGTTGTTTGATGGATGGTAATTGATTTAGTAGAATTCATTAGTGTTAATGGAATTGAATAAGCGGAATAAAATTTTAAAATAATTAAATTCAAATTTGAAGCAAAGTGAAATTAAATATAATTGAATCCAATTTAAATTGAAGCAAATTGACTTGAATTTAAATTATGAATGAAACAAACTTGAAAAAAAATCGGAAACAAATCGAATGTAAACTTATTTCATGGATAAATAAGAAAATAAAAGACTTTGTGTTTGTGATTGTTTCTTTAGGAAATTTGAAGTTTTGATGATTTGTACTTTGAAATAATAAAAGCAAATTTTTGGAAAAATCCAAAATTGTCCAATATATGCTGAAACGAAAACAACCATAACTTTTAAATGGCTTGACGAAATTCTACGATCTTAGACTTTTCGGAAAGCCTAGAAACTGTGCTACATCTTTTGTTTAGAATGTTTGGATAAATACCTCCATCCACTAGGCTTAAAACACCAATATTAGTCGCTGGCCTATGCGAAGTAGAAATCTGAAGCACCTTAGTATTCTTGCCATAACATTTTACTGGTGTATCGGATTTTGATGATCTTGCACTTTCTGGAAAGCTTAGATCTTAAGCTAAAACTTTTGTTTTAAGCATTTGGTGTTTTGCTGTCGTTTAGAAGGTCAAAAACGTGACCAAACGTCGCTGACCTGCGCAATTCATTGCCAGGCTGAGGCGTATCTATTTAGTAAAACGTTCGTAACTTTTGAACGGAAGGTCCGAATTCTATGATTTGGGACATTCCGGAAAGCCTGAAACGAATGCAACAACTTTTGTTTAGATTCCATTATCAAATTTTATTGTTTAGGTGACCGAAAACTGAGATTCGTTTGCTGTCCTGGAATTGGAATTTCAGTTTTGAAGCTAAACATGTTATATGTGTGTTGTTTATGATAAGTATATCGATCTATCTTTATATGCATGGTTCTAACTTGGTTATTGAGCATTTTAGTAGGTAGCAAAGGGGTTGCGCTTCGCTTGTGGAGCTTGCTTCTGCGCTTAATGCAAAATGTAAGTTAAAATGCTAATAAACGCTAAATAAAAGGTATGTTTTCGGATTACGGTTTATGTTGTGGTATATTATTGTGTTCCCCATGTTTTGGGATGCCTCATTCTTGTAATGAGATGTATATCATGCAATTATTACCACTGTGAAATTTTTCGGTCCTAGCCGCGCAAAGGAGGTGCTACCGAAATTTTTCAAAAATCCGGGAGTTAGAAAATTTTGTGAAAAAAAATACTATAACTAAATTTTGCAAATAAGTAGAATATTTTGAATGAATTATATCTAAATGTTGGTTTCCCCTTCTCCGTTCCTTTTCGAGGACGAAAAGTTTTAAGTGGTGGAGAATGTAACGACCCGTATTTTTAACACTTTAAAAATACGAATTAAAATGAAAATTTTGGATAAAAATCCGAAGGAAATAAAATTTTGTGTTGTTAAATGTGAATTTCAAGTTGTAAACCAAATTGGTTATGATTGTAAACAAGAATAAATAAAATGGTATATTTAATATTGAAGTTATAATATGGAAATCAACGTAAATGAATGTAATTTAATATTACTGTGAATTTAAATAAGATGATAGCTGAAGAAAATGAAAGTAAATGAATTATAAACTATTGATAATAATGTATAAGTAAAAGGTTGATTCAATAATGAAAGTGTAAATCGAAATAAAAGAATTCATTTGGAATTAAATAACTTGAATTTGAATTACAATATAATTGAACGTGGAATCTAATATAATCTTTTATATTGGATTTATAATGGAAAATTGCATTGTAAAAGATTGTTAATTACTGTGAAATTAAAAATGGAATTTGTGAACAATTGAAATTTGATTTAAAAGTTAATAATTTAAAATTGGGAATTTTATATTGAAATTAAACAGTCGAATAATTTATTTTTCGAATATTGGATTTAATTAGACAATTAAATCGATAATTTAATAAGTTAAATTTCAGAAATAATTGAAAATCGAGTTGAATATGATTGAAAATGATTTGTAAAATTTTATCTTATCATATTGGAGTTATAGTAATGTTATAGAACTTTTAAAATTGAATTTAAAGTTAATTTCTGAAAATTGAATATTTTAATATTTAATTATCGACTGAAAAATAGCCATTTTTCGAGCAGTCTCAGAATTGAACGAAACTTATTCCATTAGATCCGTAATAGTTTGTTATTGTCGGATTTCAATTTTCGTACCAATCGGAGTTATCGTTTGACCGTGGCAGCTCGAAACGCATCGAATTGTTCTTAATATTAATTCGGCGAGAGAAAATAGTCATTTTTCAAAAAGTCTCGGATTTCGACGAAACTAGTTTTATCGGATCCGTAATGTCATATTATTGTAGGATTTCAAATTTCGTGTCAATCGGATTTACCGTTTGTCCGGGGCGAGCCCAAACGCACAGAAATTTGATTAACCGATTTAATTTTAAATCGATCGTTTATTGCCGTAACTCGCACAGATGACCGAATTAGCCTCCAAAACATGTTCCATTGCGTTCGGAACGCGGGGTAAACCTTAGAAATGTCAGCCGGCACGCTTCGTTTGGAGTTCGGAAAATCCGGGATGAATAGTGTCGCGTATTTTTCTATAAAAGCCCCTCACTTTCTCTATTTTCCAAAAACCCTAGGGTTTCAGCCCTTAGCCGCCACTTTTAATTCAATGGCCAGAAAATTTCGAATCTTCTTCCTCATTTTCCTCTCAATCCATCAACAATTAGCAAAAGTTGTCAACTACAAAGTTGTAGAGGACGACGAGAGCTTCAAATCCATACGGAGATGATCGAAAACGGAGCAACGAATCAACGGGAAATCGAGCTCGAAGTCACTGCGTTTTTCACGCAAATTGAGGTGATGTGGGGAGCCGAGTTCAACCACCTCCTGGCCGTGGGTAGCTCTTGCGTAGGCGCTTCTAACGTGGGTCTCCGATCAACTTCTCGTCGAGGGATGGTGGAGAAATTGTCGGTCAAAGGTTGGAAGGAATGAGTTGAGATTGTACGTGCTTTTCACGTTTTGGAGAAGATGGAAGGAAGGGCCCAGATCTGCAGTAGAGAAAGTGGAGGGCTGAGATTGAAAGTAGGGTTTGAAAAAAATATGTGTATATATTTATATATATATTTAAATTCGCAAATGTTTAAAATAGCATAACTTTTTCATACGAGGTCCGATTGGAACGAAACTTTTTGCGTTGCGATCGTAATGACGAGAGCTTCAAAATGAAACTAGTTTGGATGGATTTAGAGATGGTGGAAATTTGGTCTAAAGTTGGGCGTCGTCCAGTTTCAGTTCCAAACCGGAACGTCTCGGCGACAACAGAAAATCAAAGTGAGTGTTTATACGCTCACAATTGACTAAAATAATTTTTGTTAGTTAAATTTATATTCTGAAGTGATATGAAATTTATTGGTTGTTGTTTGGTAGGTTTAATTATCATTTGTCTTGATATATGAATTAATTGATAGAATTTAAATTGACCGTTAAAATAAATTTAAATTTAAACTGGCAGTATATTATTCAATATTGATAATTATAAAATTGTTGTGAATGTTGTTGGCTTTATGGTTGATTGGTTGTGATGGATGCTATTGGTCGATATTGGTTGTTTATTTATTTTGATATATCATGCTATCATCATGTATATTGTTTATTGCATATAAAACTGTAAACTGAATCTTTTCGAATAAATTAAGGAATAGGTTGAAATGATATACCTATGACATCTATTTGGATTGAAGTAGTATATATTCATCCCTGACATTTAATTGAAATAACTAACCACTTGGCCATAGGTTAGAGAATTATATACGGACACCGGGTTGGTTAAATTAAATGATTTTAAAAGTTGTTTTGAAATTATTTAAATGAATTGATTTTAAGAATAAAAATCCAATTTATGGAAATTGAATTATTTTGAATTGAAGCTCGAGATGTTGGAATTTAAACTTGGTAAATGAAATTGTTTAATTATTCGAAGTTTAGATTTTTAAGAAAAAGATTGAAATACGACGTAAATATTCGAAAGTTGATTTGTTTTAAAAGATTGGACTTTTAATCGAACTCTAAATATTTCTAAGAAAATTTATATGAAATGATATTTCAAGTTTTAGTTTGGAATTGAAAATTAATTTGAAATTGAGATTTAATTAATTTGGAATTTAATTGAAATTCAAAGAAATTTGTGAATTGGACTAAATTGAAACTATTGAATTAAATTTGAAGATAAAATTGATTTGAATAGGATTTGAACTGAAATTGATTTGGAATGTAATACTTAAATGAATTCTTGAAATCCGAATGTTAATCTAAGTTTATTGAATTGGAATTGTTCCAGAAATTAAGTAAACTACTTACTACGGATGTTTAATTTGAAGTATATTCTAATTTGAATATGAAATGGTTTTAAAGCGAATCTTATATTCTTATATAAATATATGAGCTGTTTTGAAATGTGAAATATTTAAAGTTTCGAAATATATTGAAAGTGAAATTGTTTATTTTGTGGTTCAAATATGTATTTGAAATAGATAATTTGAAATGGTTTATTGAGAAGCTAAATCGAGTTGAAATTAATGATTTTGAAATCGAAATGAGATATTGAGGCGAAAAATGATTTTGAAATCGAAATGAGATATTGAAGCGAAAAATGATTTTGAAATCGAAATGAGATATTGAGACGAAAATGATTTTGAAATCGAAATGAGATATTGAGGCGAAAAACGATTTTGAAACGGAATCTTACATCTTGAATAGATATGATGATATTTGAATGGATTTGATTTTAAAGCGAATATGATATTTTGATATCAATTATGAATCGATTTGAAATGTAAAAGAACCACCGGTGTAAGAATACGTAGTTATTAAAGAGACCGGGATCGGATATGGACATACTCTCTGTCGATACCGAAAACCACTTTAATAACTAATACACGCGGAGTGTTGATCCAGAATGAAGTGGATGGTTTTGGTGAACGCGTTGACTGAAGAAAGAGAACGATTTTGGATGACCCCTGACATGACTAAAACAGGAGCCCTGCCGGGCCATTGAGGTTCGCCACCTCTAGCGGACATACTTCTTCGTTACCATATCTATTACTTTTGTGATTCGATTTGGGTGCACCCCTCGATTATGGGAGTGTTGTTTCGCGGTGTTGGGTAGTAGCTGCTATGCCCAACATCAGTCCGGATGACGCAACTACTAGTATCCTAGTTGGTATCGCCTCATGTACCTTGTCATACTGATTATCCTATTCGCGACCACTACGTTTTGGTTTGTACCTTTAGTATATGGATTGCCCTCTGGTGACTTCCGGTTTTGGGGAAACTACGGTCTTGTATATGCTCTTGGGAATAAAAATGTGTTAAGGGTGGAATGGGCCATGGCTTAACGCTATTTTAATACTTTTACTTTAATGTAGACATATTATAATAGCGTATTGTACTACATAGTAGATAGTTTAACGGATCCTTGAGAGATGGAAAATCCCGTAACATCTCTTAAGTTATTGCACTCACGTTGACACTGGATAGGAGATGTCAAACCCCGTAAACATCTCTGACGCCGTCACACTCATATTTCTTATTCGATTTGACTTACATGAGATATTTTAGTCCCGACTCGAGTGTTTTGTCTTTTCATTACGCTCGGGTCAGCCAGAGCATTTCAGATAAGGTGGAAGATCTATTTTGGAGGACGAAGACGGAGTTTGGTATTACATCATTTGTATTCTACTACCATATTATTTTTCCGCTGCATTATTGTATTATCTCTGATATGTATGTAACTCTGATGTATGATGTATAATAATAATCAAATTTATTTATTTAACAGCTTCATGAACTATTATTTTATTATTATATCTTGTTCCTTCCACTGCAAGATTCTGAGTTTGCTTCTGTTCTTTCTTTCCTTTTCTTATTTAACCCCAATAACCATCTGCCTTTTTGAACGGTTTGAGTTGGACATGTGTGGATTATTGTCGACTTGAACGGTCAAAAATGGCGGGTCGTTACAGATGATTACCTCTGTAATCATCGTATACACCTACTATCAATTATTAAATATAAACAATAATTTACCTCACACCTACGGGAACAGAGACTCTAAGTCTCGTCTAAGGTCAAGACTCGTGTCTCTTATGCTCTGTATTGTTCTAAACCTTCTCTAATACCAACAATGTAACACCCTACTTCTATACCCATATTACTCAAGAGTATTACTAAATAATACTGTTGAGTAACACAGAGAATGAGGCGATGTGGGCAAAGCACACGTGAATATTCTCTTGGACTAACAAAGAATACATCTCATAATATAAAAATACTTAATTCAACGTAAGCAGTCTCAATACAAAGCAATAAAACGTGTGGTGCTCGAGGATAGAAAAACATACAATATCAATAAATCATAGAGAACACAGAGGCGTCAACGCAACGATGAAAATATAATACAACACATAAATCTGAATGGAACACAAAAAGTCAAATTCCCATAATTAATAATTTTTATTCAATAAATAAACAATTTTCATTTACTTTATATTCACTTCAAAATATCATTTTATACTTCTCATCCGTTAAGTTTAAATTACCCATTACTTTCAAAAGTATTTTTTTCAAACATCATTTCATAAACACCTATCAATTATTTTATAATCAATGTTAAATAAATATAAATATTTTAAATTCACTTATTTAACAATTTCCAAACCCATCATCTATCAAATAAGTTTAATTCACAAAATTGTCAAATTTATTCAACCTTTATATTATTTATTTATTTTTCCAAAATCATTTCACTTCCAAAGTTTCCACTAACACAAATAATCTCAATATTAAATAAATCATAATTTAGAAATTCACTGTTTACTTTCAAACTAATTTTTTCGATTCAAATTTACATCTTTTACTTTATTTACCTCTTTCCCAATCAATTTCAAATTCAATTCAATTATTTGCAAGCATCAAATTACTTACAATCATCACAAATCAACCATCCAACATCAATCATAACAAAACAAATAAATAATTATATGCAACATCAACCATCAACAAACAATCAATCACATCTAATAACTAATCATCGATTCCACCAAGCAATCAAGTAACATATGGGGGATTACACATTAAATAAAAGGAAATAGATATAGTTATTAGTGAGATTAACTCACCAAGATTATGGGGGAAAAAGAAACTTGCTTGACCATAAGCCTTGCTGCCTCTTCCAGACTCAAACAAAACCAACATCCTTTACACGTCAATCTCCTCCCTTGTTGTTACTATCAGACCCACGGCCTCCTTCATGTCACTGTCTACCCTAGCCTACTCGTCTGCAACATCACCATCAATGCCAAAAGCTACGAAGCTGCTCACTTCATCATCAATGCCCTCATCAACATCACGACCTCCTTCGCTCTAGGTCGATCGTGACTTCCTCCTTACCGTCCTCGAGCACGCGGTAGTTCTAATCGCCAAAACTCCAGCAGCCTCAATATTGCCGCTACTCCCACCTCCTCCATCCCAGGTTGACCACGATTCGCCCATGCCTAAGTAGACAGTCATCATTCCATCCATCGTGTCATCGAAGTCTCTATGATGCGACTTCCCTAGGTCACGATGCCACCCAGATCGCCGGCCGATGCTGAATCGTGGCACTTTAACTCGCCGTCATATCGTCATTCGTTAGTGTGCTCCAGTCGCGTCGAAGTCGATCACGATTTCATTCATCTTCCTATTTTTAATATCTGGAATTGAGAATATTCCATTGAATTATTAGGGCTCTATTTCTATAGAGAGTACGAGTTTAGGCATATTAAGAAACTGGGAGAGAGTTCTGGAAAAAGGGCGAAAGAACGAATTAAATGGGTTTGGACTTGGGCTAGTTTATTTTGGGCCTTGATGTTGGGTTCACATAAAATCAAATGAATATATATATTTTTTAAGCATTTAATTTTAAATTTTACTCTTTGAAATAAATTTCAATTTGATTTAAATCCATTTACACTTCGTTATACTAAATATATTTCGATTACTTCCCAATTTTCATTCAATTTGATGTCCGTTTATTTTTATTTTATCAATCATTTTTTTATAACATAATAAATTTAATTTTCAACTATTCCAATCATATAAAAATTATTTACACTTCAAAATAATTTATATTCAATTGAAATAATTCATTTGAATTCAATAAATCGCTCAGAAAGAATTTATAACCTTAATTTATTTTATTAAAGCAAAACCCCTTATTAAATAAAATTTTATCGGCTAACCATTTATTTTCAAAATATAATAATCACAATTTCAAATTCAATCTCTTTTATTTTAATAAAATTTATTCATTTACATGCTGTAGAAAGCCGGGCGTTACACATTCGCTGAGACCAAAGTGCGTAACACTTTTCAAATGTTGGATAATGCATTACTTATGGCTATTATGGACACCAATGGGTTACATACTCATAGTTATTAGATAACTATGGAATAACTCGTTTAAGAGTTTCTTGTTGGTTGATAACAACTAGTTCAACCAGAAAATCTTAGTGTGAAGATGTTACATAGTTCTCTCGACTTGAGAATATTATGGAACTTTAACGTGAATATTCCACTTTGATTATAGTTAAATCATGACATGGCGATCCATTGAGGGACTATAGTTAGGTTTGAGTTGAAGCACTGTTTAATAGAGACTTTATCTCCTAAGTTGTTTGAGGTTAGTATCGTGGTCAACGTAGTCAACTTAAAGTCAAAATCTCTGGCTATAGTAGAATAGTTAATCTTAATATCTATTCTTAAACAAAAGATTTTTTATGGACTGATCGAGTTGATGTGGTTAATATTGGCGTTCTATCCAATACCTTCAATTCATACTAAAGTGATATAGTGTCGACGAAGAGAACATCTGTAAATTATTTTCATTATTAGTACTGCTTACGACAATATAAGATATGATTTTACCGAAAAGATATATATGTGATAAATTCGGCTAAACTGTCACATCACTAGCTAAGGTGATGTATGAACATTAGTATTTGAATCATTCAGTGTTAATCACTGACTGAATGCATAGTTGTGAGTCACACAACTGCATTTGTGAATTCCTTGAAAAACAACTTGATTTAAAAAAAATTGCAAGGTTGGTCGGTTTTTATAGTGGTCCGTCCACTTTTTATAAATAAAGTTATTATAGGTGTAAAGAAAAAGACCTCAGCAGTTTCAGCACATACGCTAATAGAGCATGAATACTCAATATGTTGCACAAGGAAATCACACTTACAACCCACTCTGACCATGCACATAAATGAATCTAACATAGATGCAGCAACATCCACTATGACAAAAACTCTCTGACCCAACATATATCACTGATGCGCTAGCAAACACAATGACATACTCAATACACGTTGTACTTGGTAGACACTGAAAGCAAAACATTACAGCTCAAAGACCATGCAAAGAAAGAACACAATCGCACGAAGCCCCACAACATGAAGAACAAGGATACTCCATGAGGTTGCTTACATAAAAGGATAGAATACCAAAACATAGCACAAAAGCATGGATGCCCATCGCCAAAACAACTTCACAACCAATATTTCAGAGAAGTAAAGAAACAGAACCATAGAGATAGAATACCGAACACAAGAGAAACTACCAAAAGGCTCAATAATGCCCCACAAGCAACAACCATTAGAACCTCCATTGCTGTTGCAATCGCCAAGGTAACCAGGGAAGTTACGGGAAAAAACAAGGTAGTTGCTCAATTCGGTACCCTAAAACCATAACACCAAATCCACATTTGACGAAGACATTGGAGTCAAAAAGCAGTAGGCAAAAACACAATATCCAAATCCAACACTTCTAGCAACCAGAAAAGAACTGTCCAAAAAGTAGAAGCCTGGACCTTGACAAATAAAAAAACCACTGAAGTACAATATTGCTACTTCAAAAGGCAAGCAAACATTAGCACATAATGATTTCAGTAAAACTGGATAGCAGTACAAGGGAGAATGAAGGCAAGCAAAGATTTAATTAGTTTGTAAAATTTTATAAATTAATTAAAATTTTAGAAATATTGATTATTAATTATTAATTTATTAATTTATTTAAGAAATATTTAAGAAATATTCAAGAAATATTGATTTAATTTCTCTTCTCCAAATTTTAGTACGTCATTAACCCCAATCTATATACCTATACCACCAAAATGTATATTTATGAAAAATTTATTTTGACATTATTTGCAACATTTGATACCTTCTAATTTGTAATTTTTTGTAAATTATGAATGAGCAATATTTACAGACTTGTATTAATGTTTTGTTTTGGTTATGATTTTGTAAATTATATTCAAATTTATTTAGATCTTATTTAAAAGAAATTTTAATTTTACCTAAACTGCATATATATATATATATATGCATGTGCATGTGTGTGTGTGTGTATTAAATACACACAAAGTGATTTATATACACTTATTATAATATGTTATACCGAGATAAGTTGCAATCAATATTTTTTGTTCAGATCCAAAACATCTCATGTTTATATAATTTTCTATTAGAT
This sequence comes from Allium fistulosum, assembly GCA_030737815.1. Classification (NCBI taxonomy): domain Eukaryota; kingdom Viridiplantae; phylum Streptophyta; class Magnoliopsida; order Asparagales; family Amaryllidaceae; genus Allium; species Allium fistulosum. The sequence continues at coordinate 1,296,994,718 of CM060902.1, forward strand.
TTGAAATTTATTTACTGTTTGATATATATGCTTAATAAGGGTTGAAGTTGAAGTTGAATATGAATATTGGTATCATGTTTTAAATGTTCGAATGTTTTCTATTGTATTATTGTTTGATGGTGATTTGATTTCCAAATCTTCATACAGTGTTTTAAATCAAAAGTTTAAAGTTAAGCAAAATTTTGTTTATATATATTTGAAATTATATTCCCTTTTTACCAAAATAATAGATCTTGTTTAATTGAGAAAACTTTAAGGGAGAAAGGTTATTTTTCTTTCCTTTTTATTCAATCAACAAATCTTTAATTATACCTAAGATGTTTAATTAAATAATTTGATTTCTCTTTTTGTTCAATCACCAAATCTTCACCTAGGGTATCTAATTTGATACATATGGTTTTAGTTTCAAACTATGTTCATATTCAAATAATTGGCAACACATGATATATACATACAAATGCTTAAACTATACATGCAATACTATTACTATGTATATACAACCATATACACATATCATAGTATATTTACATATATGTCTATACTTAGGCTTTTGTATTTCCGATATGCGTTTAAATTTGTAACATGCATATGTAAGTATAATATATATGTGTATACAATAGATATAAATCCCAATATCTATATGTATATACATATAATTATACACATTCTTATACATCTTTTTATATTTTTATATGATCGAATGTATACTTGATATATTCAAATAAACATTTAGTTAAATTAATTAATGTGATTAATTAATAAATATTAAAAAAAATTCAAATAAAATATGATTTTGTTTAACAATTAGGTTGGATATAGTTCTAGTTAATAGACTTCATAAGTCCATTAAGATGCAAATAGTGATTCTTTTTAATTTACTCATTTTCCCAATTCCAAGACTGGTATATGTATCCATATTTATTAAAATGTATACATGGCCAAAATGATTAGAATAAATATTTTTAGGGTTAATGGACATACAAAAAACCTTTTTTTAATACATATATATAAACAATACAAATATATAATACAAGTAAATTTGATATATTGTAGACTAAAATGGGAATTGAAAAGATTTTGTTTGGCATTAAAGAGCCATTAAGAGAGATTTGTATTTTTTTAATTTGTCATTTAAAAGGCAAAAAATGAGAGTTGTCTCTCTAAATAACTCCTATATATATTTTACGTAAAGTTAATTTCATAATAACATGGCAATATATATATTACACACACACATATCTAAGCTATACATATGATACTACAAATAAATGTATACAAACTATATACATATATAATAGCATATTCATACACATGTATTGTAACTACCCGTATTTTACGTATCGAGGATCGTAAAATATTATTATTTAATTCATTTGAGGTCGTATGACTCTATAGCTGTGGGAAATGCCTATTAGTGACATTTCCTATTTTTAGAATTTTTCGAACGATTTTACCTCTGGAAATCTTGTTTCAGCTATGGCATTGGATAGGAGCCGAATTAGCACTTAAGACCACTTCCGTTGGAAAGATATGATGGTTTTCCTTTCCGTAGGGTGGTCATAATAGTGATTTGGATTATCTGGCTAGGAGATATGGTCGTTTGAAGGTTTGACTCTTGTTTGCGCCAAAAATGACCACAAACCCCAAATGTTGTGAAAGCACCAGTGTATGAACACAAATCAGCAATATATAATCTCAGATCTCAGATCTAAGTAATGTAGAGGATAGAAAATGAAGAATAATAAACTTAAAACAGAAAGAAGTAGACAGAGACACAAGTATTTAGAGTGGTTCGGCATATCGCCTACGTCCACTATGAAGTTGTTAGCTTTATTGATCTTTCTTTAAAGATTACAAGTGAATTCAGTAAGTTACAGCAGATGATTATGATTTGCAGCAGTAAACCTCATTGGTAGTAGCAGCAATGAAGTCTAGATATGGATCTGGCGGAGTCTGGGCGTTGGAGATCTCAAAGAAGAAGAAGAACCCCTTCTCTGTTGGCTTTGGAGGTCTATTTATAGGTGTAGGAGGCTGGTATTTCACTCAGATCTCGGGAGACCCTCTCTGGCACGTGACCAGGCCCGCGCGCCCAAGCCCGTGAAGTTTTGGTCTGATCCGTGATTAATACGAACAGATTTTGTATCGATCAAGATTTCATCCAATGGAGTCGAAATTTGGCGTGGACATTCTTTAGCATGCACGTAATCTTCTGTGAAAATTTCATAGCATTTGGACTTGTAGATTAGGAGATATGATCGATACGAATTGGGATTCTCGGTTGGCTGTTTCGTTCGACTCGCTCTGTTCGACTCGCTCTTCGACTCGATCACTTCGAATTGGTTCAGCAGCAGTCCCCTTCGTGTCGAGGCATTTGTGTTGTCTTGTTCGAATCGATAGGAGGTGGAAGACTTCGGATGGATACGAAGTGGAGCGAGTCGAAATGCAGCTCTTTGATGGAGTCGAACCAGATGGAGTTGAACAGTTGTCTTCTGAAGGATGTGGAGCGAGTCGAAGTGGAGCACTTCTGATGGGTGCGAAGCGAGTCGAAGTGGAGCACTTCTGATGGATGCGAAGCGAGTCGATCTGAGCGAGTCGAAGTTGGCTTATGCGGAGCGAGTCGATCAGAGCGAGTCGAAGTTGGCTTATGCGGAGCGAGTCGAAGCATGGCTCGAAGCGGAGCGAGTCGAAGTAGGCACTTCCCAGATGGATTTGAACTGAGCGAGTCGAAATAGACTTTCCTGAGGGATGCGAACTGAGCGAGTCGAAGAAGGCTGTTTTTATTCAGTTTTGCATCGATTGTAACTTGAGCATACGAACTCGGATTGACTTGAGATTTTGAACATTGACTCTCATAGCTTAGCTGGTCGTGTCATATCAATTTTGGCTCGATCCGGACTCAGACAAAATTCGTCGATATCCATAGTGAACCTGCATGTAACCGATTTTCTAGACGAACTTGTCTTCGGTCTCTAGTCAAGTTCTTGGTGTCACGGCCTTGCCAAAAGGCGGGATAACATTTGCCCCCCAAAACATGCCTTGTGATAAGAAGGTGTGTTTTGTAATGCCATAAGCTGGATGTTCATATCTTGTTGATGACCTGCAAAGGAATTGATAGTTTTATTTGACCACGAATGACGATTGTTCGGGATCGTATGTCATTCGAGGTGATATGCGACCGTTCGCGGTCGGATGCCGTTCGCGGCGAATGGTGACCGTTCGCGGTCGGTGTGCCGTTCGAGGCGATTTGTGATCGTTCGCGATCGGGTGCCGTTCGAGGCGAATTGTGACCGTTCGCGGTCGGGTGCCGTTCGAGGCAATTTGTGACCGTTCGCGATCGGGTGCCGTTCGCGGCGATTTGTAACCATTCACGGCGATTTGTGATCGTTCGCGGTCGGGTGCCGTTCGCAGCGATTTGTGACCGTTCGCGGTCGGGTGCCGTTCGAGGCAATTTGTGACCGTTCGGATTCGGGTGCCGTTCGCGGCGATTTGTAACCGTTCGCGGCGATTTGTGATCGTTCGCGGTCGGGTGCCGTTCGCAGCGATTTGTGACCGTTCGCGGTCGGGTGCCATTCGCGGCGATTTGTGACCGTTCGCGGTCGGGTGCCGTTCGTGGCGATTTGTGACCGTTCGCGGTCGGGTGTCGTTCGAGGCGAATTTGGTGTGTGCCGGGGGGGACTTAGTATTATCAATGTCAGATTTCACGTTCGAGTGAGTTTCTGGACCGTTTGTGGTGGCGGTTTATTACCATCTCAGAGCATGCCTGAGGATCGTTCGCGATCCCTTACATGTGTAAGTGGCTTAGCCGTCATGGCATCACAAATGGCATACTTTTTATTCAAAATGAGTTTTTCAGCAGAAATGTTCAACAAAATCAGGTTCAAACATTAGAAACGGGAAATAAAAGGAAAACAGGGACGTCAAAGTGCAAACACCTACACCGTTGCGATTAGTAGTCGTATCCGAGCATGCCTGAGGATCGTTCGCGGTCCTGTACATGTGTAAATGACTTAATCGTGTTGGTGTGGAGTTTGCTACTTATTCGTCATTATCCCAATCAATTGATGACAAGATGACGCCTCGATCCCGAGCCGTCCCCAGTAGGTGCAGGTGGTGGCCGCTCCCGTTCCATCGTTGTTATTCCCCTTCTTACATATTGCGATAGCAAACCATTCCGGATATGTCCCTCAACCTCATCCTTCAAGTGTCTGCAATCATTCATGCTATGACCATTCAGCTCGTGGAATAGGCAGTACTGTCTGACCTTCTTTAATTGTTGGTCGGATCCCTTCTCATTGGCCTTCGATAAGAAACCTGCCCCCTAGTATCCTGGTAGATTCGCTCTAAATTCTCATTCAACTCCGTATAAGAGGTGAATCTCGGTTCCTTTGGTGGTCGCGCCGGTCCATCACTATTATCCTCAGCTTTTCGTTTCCCTTTACCAGTTCCCAAATCTGTTTTAGGAGGATTCTCACCCTTGACTGCATAAACATCAACCCCTTCTCCTTCCTCTCTCTCAGCATTTGCATCCTCTAGTCGTAAAAAACCTTCAGCCTCATGATAAAATTCTCCTAGATCCATAGGGGGATCCCTCGTTAATGAATTCTTGAACTCTGTGCCATATGCTACGCCAGATACGGCTGCCATCAAAACCATGGACGGATCGGGTCGATCCACCGAAGCTGCCGCTGCATTGAATCGCGTCAGAAAGTTCCTCAAAGACTCCCCGGTTCTTTGCTTCAGTGTTGCCAAACTCATCACATTTTTGGGTCTTGAAATGTGAACCCTGAACTGCCTCATGAACCTTTCAGTCAAATCGGTCCATGTTCGAATGGAACCGCTTTCCAGTTGTTTGAACCATAATGCTGCTATGTCTGCCAGGTACAGTGGGAAACATCGGGACATAACCTCCTCCGATGCACCCAGCACTTCCATGTGCCTCATGTACTTCGTTAGATGAACCGCAGGATCCGTCCTCCCATCATACATGTCCAATGTTGGTAACTTGAATTCTGGTGGATTCCTGGCTTGTCTGATCGTAGGAGCAAGGGGACTCCTATTCACATCCTCCAGATCTCTATTCACTAGTTTGCCTCTCATGGCTCGTCTGACCATCTCCGCCAATCTGTCACTATCTCCAAGTTGTAGTCCTTGTCCGTTGTTTCCGATTTTCCCCCCGAGTTCACAAGGGATTCCTGGAGTCTGCTCTCCTGAACGAGTATTCGCTTCTCTATCAACGCCACGCTACGCAGCTCCTCTGGGTACTGCTCCTGGGATCGGGTCAACATGCTCTGGGTAAGTGCCCCCTAGCTCTGGGGCCGTGCCAGATGGTCCTACTCCGTTCTGAACTCTGGTTGCTCCTTGATTCTGCGCTCCAAGCTGTCCAATCTGAAGAAGCAAGTTCTGGATCATTTCCTCTTGTCTTTTCATCATTGTCTCTATCTCATCCCTGGTGATGAAGATTGATGTCTGATTTGCACCTGAGGAAGCCTCTTGACTCCCTTCATGTTGACCTCTCTCCGCCCTTTGTCTTCTATTTGATTTCCTTATCATAGCTTCTCAGATCTAAATTCTTCAAGCCTTCAAATTCAATTTCCAAATGATAGAATTCCTGAAGTAGCCTTCTCAGTGAAAGCACCAAAGTGTTTGCGCCAAAAATGGCCACAAACCCCAAATGTTGTGAAAGCACCAGTGTATGAACACAAATCAGCAATATATAATCTCAGATCTCAGATCTAAGTAATGTAGAGGATAGAAAATGAAGAATAATAAACTTAAAACGGAAAGAAGTAGACAAAGACACAAGTATTTAGAGTGGTTCGGCGTATCGCCTACGTCCACTATGAAGTTGTTAGCTTTATTGATCTTTCTTTAAAGATTACAAGTGAATTCAGTAAGTTACAGCAGATGATTATGATTTGCAGCAGTAAACCTCGTTGGTAGCAGCAACAATGGAGTCTAGATCTGGATCTGGCGGAGTCTGGGCGTTGGAGATCTCAAAGAAGAAGAAGAACCCCTTTTCTGTTGGCTTTGTAGGTCTATTTATAGGTGTAGGAGGCTGGTATTTCGCTCAGATCTCGGGAGACCCTCTCTGGCACGTGACCAGGCCCGCGCGCCCAAGCCCGTGAAGTTTTGGTCCGATCCGTGATCCATACGAACAGATTTTGTATCAATCAAGATTTCATCCAATGGAGTCGAAATTTGGCGTGGACATTCTTTAGCATGCACGTAATCTTCTGTGAAAATTTCATAGCATTTGGACTTGTAGATTAGGAGATATGATCGATACGAATTAGGATTCTCGGTTGGCTGTTTCGTTCGACTCGCTCTGTTCGACTCGCTCTTCGACTCGATCACTTCGAATCGGTTCAGCAGTAGTCCCCTTCATGTCGAGGCATTTGTGTTGTCTTGTTCGAATCGATAGGAGGTGGAAGACTTCGGATGGATACGAAGTGGAGCGAGTCGAAATGCAGCTCTTTGATGGAGTCGAACCAGATGGAGTTGAATAGTTGTCTTCTGAAGGATGTGGAGCGAGTCGAAGTGGAGCACTTCTGATGGGTGCGAAGCGAGTCGAAGTGAAGCACTTCTGATGGATGCGAAGCGAGTCGATCTGAGCGAGTCGAAGTTGGCTTATGCGGAGCGAGTCGATCTAAGCGAGTCGAAGTTGGCTTATGCGGAGCGAGTCGAAGCGTAGCTCGAAGCGGAGCGAGTCGAAGTAGGCACTTCCCAGATGGATTTGAACTGAGCGAGTCGAAATAGACTTTCCTGAGGGATGCGAACTGAACGAGTCGAAGAAGGCTGTTTTTATTCAGTTTTGCATCGATTGTAACTTGAGCATACAAACTCGGATTGACTTGAGAATTGGAACGTTGACTCTCATAGCTTAGCTGGTCGTGTCATATCAATTTTGGCTCGATCTGGACTCGGACAAAATTCGTCGATATCCATAGTGAACCTACATGTAACCGATTTTCTAGACGAACTATCTTCGGTCTCTAGTCAAGTTCTTGGTGTCACGGCCTTGCCAAAAGGCGGGATAACAACTCTGGTCAATGCAAGACGTGTTTGGAGTTTGGAAGGAGTTGCCTTGGTTCGGCAGTGGTTCGTTCGGCGGGGGCGCTTGGGATTTTGCCTATAAATAGGCGAACCATCCCTCCTAAATCATTCTCTTTTTCCACCACTTCCCATTCAAGTCTCAACCTCCATTGGTGAAGCTTGGTTAGGCATTGGTTGGTCTGGCTAGGCATTGGTTCGGCTAGGCATTGATTCGGGTGGAATGGTGCGGTGGTCGAGTAGGATATTCAGTTCGGTGGTGAGCTTGGTTCAGTGGCCGAGCACAGAGATCGGTTCAGCGGTGTGATGGAGCGATGACCGAAGAAGATTGGTTGTTCGGTGGTGGAGGGTGTTCGATGGCTGGAAGGGGATGATTATTTGGTGGGTGATGGTCAGGTGACCGAATAAGATTGGCTGTTCGGTGGTGGATCGTGGTTTAGTGGCCGGTCGTGGTGATTTGTTCAATGGCATGGCAGAGCGGAGACTGAGTGTAGAATTCAGTTTAGTGGTGGAAGCCGGACCTGTTAGGAACTGGAGATGGTGGTTTTGATGACAACAACCTTTGTAACTTATTTTATTATAACTTATATACTAACACTATTGTCTAGATATATATGAATGTTATTTTGCAGGATATATATAAGGCAGGTACTGACTATTGAAGACTGTACAGTATAAAGACCAAGAATGAAGAAATCAAGTTTGAAGACTCATGAGTATCAAGATCAAGATTTCAAGATAAGCGTCTAGTTTTGTTAAAACTTCATAATAGCATGGAAATCTTCATTCCAAATTTCATTTGGTATGGAACCCATTTCTACCTTCTTAGTGGCTTACAAACCCATGACAAGTAGCTTACAAACCTACGATAAGTGGCTTACAAACCCACAAAGATCCTGGTTTTGTACAAGTTCTCGAGTCCTGATGTGATGAAATATTCTGCAGGAAGAAGCTTGCAAAACTACTTCAAAATGGGTTTTTAAAATGATTTTCAAAACTATTTTTTTATAATGTTTTAGCTTTAAAAATTATCTTTTCAAATGATTTTCAAAAAGATGTTTTAGCCTTAAAATATTCTTTGATTTTGTTTTTAAATAAACTCTTGTTTTAAACTTTGTTTGTTTTTAAACTATCTTCTGATTTTTAAAAATTCTTTTATAATATATATATATATATATACTTGAGATTTAAAATCAAATTTATATATACATTCTAAAAATATAATTTTCTACTCTTCTTTATTTTAAATCATAGGAAAATTAGTTTATTTTACTCCAGAATCATTTCATCTTGTTTTCCTTTCAATACCATTTTCAAAACAAATTTTACATTGTTTTTAACAAAGGGATGTCGACATCATGGGATACCCCATGTCGACATGGTGGCCGTTAAATTCAAAAGTTTCAATTTTCAAAAGAAGTGTCTATTCGTTTAAATCTCTTCACGAATGGTTATGACCGTTACTGGTCTATAAATAGACTTCACAAACGAATTTTTTAACTAACTATTTTCTTCACTCCTTCTTCTCCACAAAACCATATTCTAAAATTTTCATATTTTTAAGATCGTGCCAAAATTCTGCCGAATTCTCAGGTGAATCAAATTAGAATCTCATTCTTGTTTGATTCTCTGCCCTCTCTCGAAGATCAAAGTGCTATTCGGAGTTATAGGATCAATTTGTAATCAAATGTTTATCGAGTCTCTCTATAAGGTGTGGTTGTGCCAGGAAATCAATTGGGTGATCTTGTGTCCCGTAAATCAAGAGAGTTTGCCCCAGACTCGAAGACAGGAGGGTACCTCAAGGCCTTTAGAAATTGAGGATTGTAATCTCGACATTGGTATAATAAAAATCTGTATGAGGTGTTTTCCTTGGTGTAGGACTGGACGTAGGGTAACTCCGAACCAGTATAAAATCCGGTGTGTTCTTTCCTTTTACTGGTTTTTATTTACTTTCTGCATCTGTGTTTGATTCTGTGATTGTTCTGTGATTAAGTTCTGCATTTGTTTATATCATAATTTTTAAATTAGTCCATATAAGTCTTAGAATCCATTAAACACTATTCACCCCCCTCTAGTGTTAAATTAGCCTTAAGATCCTTAATCCGCACTCCCTTTCAGGACTATGGGTGGTTACTTGGCTAGGCGTACGTTGGCTTGCCTCTTGCTTGGTTCGACCATAGGATGGACCGGCAGTGGTTGAGCATGGAACTTAGCTATAGACCTCGGGCGTGGTATAGACTAACTACAAGGCATAGTGGAGCTTTGATGAGTCAATGGGGGGTAAGGATAGATGATTCCGGGATGACTCGACGTGGCCTTGGACTTCGCGTATAGACTAGTAAAGCAATGGTGTGATGCTTCGACGTTACTGATGGTATGGCTTCGGGACTTTGGCACAGTGGCTCTATGACCTTCGAAGGGTGTCTAGCATTTTGAGGATGACGACTCAATGATGGGATTCGCCAACTATCCAAAAGGGCAAGTTAATGAGAGTGACTTGCGATTGGGATTTGCGATTGTGTCATCTTATGGAGACAGCCGGAATGGAATAACGATTGAGTTCCATTATGGAAACGTCAGGAAAGGGATTTTGGCTAGGTCCATGGTTTGCAGTAGTTCCACATGAATTATCATATATCCAACGTACTTGGGTGAGAGATGTGAGGCTATGTGAAGGATGTCGTGTGCTTGATGTATTATGCGGTACCCTTATATCCTATATTTCCATCTTATGATAGTAGTTTAGCATATATTGTGTTTATGCACAACTCTACTATTATTACTACACAGTGTTTAGTTGGCTATTGTGAATGCTGTGTTACTGACTGGTGAGTGAGTACCTTTGGTGTTTTGGTAGTTGCGGAGTAGTGTTTCCTGCTTGCATTGGTTGCGATGGTCAAAATTGTTGCATTAGTTATATTGATTGCAATTGCTGTGATGATTGCAATGGTAGCATTAGTTCCATTGGCTGTGATGATTGCAAATGGTTGCATGGATGCTATGGTTGTTATGTGCTAACGACTATTTGGATGCAGAAGAAGAGCAGGAATAAGAACTACGTGGGCTTGATCCCTGTAAAGGGGTACGTAGGCAGTCTTTTTCTATGCATTAGCCACCAGGTCCCTTGAGTTGGGCTGGGGTGTATAGAAATTGAGATAGTCCAAAAATAGTTGAAACCTTTTTCCTTTTTAATTAATGTGTCCATATAGGTATGAAGTTACAAGCAAGAGCAGAAGAGGAATTGGAAAGTAGATGTAGGCTATGTCATGGGAAGCTAGTTGGTATATTCTTTTATTCCATTGTTTTATCGATGTTGGATTTCGTTATGCGATACCATGTAGCTATGATGGTACTTGTATTATTACAAACACTATTAGAGTTTATTTAGGAGATGCGAGAAGTATAAACTCTTTATTTTAGTTCTTGTATAGTCTGTAAACAAGTTGTGCTTTGATGTCCTTATTCATGGTTCAATTGGTTATATCACTGTCTTGCCTGTTTTACCTCTGAGTTGTTATATTAAAATTTATATGTGCACTGTGAGATGTTCTACATGTTTTGTGTTTGGTTTTCTTTCTTTTCACCCTTGGCGATCATTCTACATCGGTCGGGCATGGGAACAACGCACTCTCTTATGTGTTTTGGGTGCTAGAGGTGTAAGGCGGTCGTCATATTTGGTATCAGAGCTTAGGTTTAGTGACTCCCAGAACCTTGGGTAGACTTAATCATTTAAGAGAGGCTAATTTACACTTTTGATTAGGTTAAAAATAAATAATGAGAGAGCGTTCTTATCACATACTTGTATGTTTGAGTGTTATTTTGTAGGCATAGTGTTTGCTTGTATGCTTGCATGGTTGAAAATGCCCATCGAAGCAAACTAGGGAAGGATCTATAAGATTGGATTTCGATGGATATGCTCTATAGTGTTTGGAGTCATATAGTTACATATGTGATGCATGGGGATCGAAGTGATAAGTGTAGCGATGTAATCAGCGCGATGTAGATGTGCTGAAGGAGCTACAGGTTTTGGTTCAGCAAAGCTCGGACCGGCATGGTAGACCCGGTGGGTGGATTTAGAAAGAGAAGGAGCTTGGCTCAGCAGTGAAGGGCCGAATAGGAAATTATGTTCAGTAGGAGCATAGCTAGGCTAGTGAAGGGCCAAACAGGAAATCCTGTCTGTTAGTTGTTGGTCCGGTGTTGAGTGGAGCCGAACAGGAAATTCTGTTCCATATTGGTTATGTTCGATGGGAGCGCATTTTCATGCCGAATATAGGATTGCCAGATAGAATATGGAGTGGTGCTTTTGGATTGTTGGCTTTGGAGCAATACGTGGAGTTACTTGGAGCTTTGGGAGCAAGTTGGAGCCGAAGTTTGGCAATAGACTTCAGGGCAAGGCTTGCGGTGCTGGTAGTCTTGGGAGTTGGTTTGGGGTAAGCATGGATGACCCTAGGCAAGCTTTAAGTGACTTTGGGATGGAAATCTATGAAGTATGATGACTTCGACGACTCGATGTGGCAAGTGGCTATAGTTCCAGTGATGTACTGAAAGGACGAGTTCTACGCGATAGCTTGAAGGGTAGAACATGAGGTTGTGATGCTTGTGAATAGGACAGGGTAGTCTGCTTGTACCCATGTATTTGGATGTCTGCGTGTGACTAGTCCTTAGCCATCTATGTGGGCAAGGGTGAGCATCTGTAAGACAGTTCTACAATCAGTATGAGTGCTAAGGGATTGATGGATAGCTCGGTGGTTATGATGCTCATTAGTGGGACAGGGTAGTCTGTGTGAACCTAGGGTAGTCTCTGCGTACCCTATTTTGGACGTCTGCATATGTCCGGTCCCTAGCCATTTGTGTGGGCAATGAGTTGAGCATCTGAGAGAGTTATTTTATATCTAAAGCACTTAAGTGAGTGATGACGATTTGACAATGGGAGTTGTAGCGGTGATCCACAAGGGCAAGCGATAGTGACTTGCGAGTGGGATTTGCGATTGTGTCCTACTATGGAGAAATCCGTGATGGAATAACTATTGAGTTCCATTATGAGATGTGTGTAAAGGGATCATTGATAACTTGGAGGCTTTTAATATGCTCGTAAAGAAGGGGTATGTGGGTAGCTCCCACCTGGATTTGCGGTTGTGTCTAGATCTTGCGGTTGTAGATTACCGTGAGCTTTTGCGATTGTGAGCCTGGTTCCTAGCCTTTCGGAGTGGCATGGATCGAGCACCAATGAAGTCGGGATTACGATTGCGTCCCTGGTTTGCGATTGTGCCATACGATTTATTATATACCCAATGCACACGAGTGATGGTGAGGTGCAATAGACAACTCTTATCCACTTGGGATGACCTGAGACGGCTTCGAGGCCTTGTTCAACAATGTGAGGTATTTGATTGGGTGCTTTAAGTAAAAAGTAGGGGGGTGAGACTAAAATAGTCTGGGAAAGCACATTTGACAAGGTAAAGCGATGCAGAGGAGATTCAGATGTTTTGGATCGAGTCAGTTGCTGAAGGGATTACTGTTAACTCTGGATAGGATGGTTGTTCCTAGGGGCAGGGGTATGTGAGGACACTCACTTGTGTACCGTGGACCATGAGATGGTCTGGCTTGTCCTGAGTTATCAACACACCGGATGGCATGAGATGCCGCCGACCTGAGAGGTTGTAAAGTGAGTTATCATGTATTCGAGAGACTTTGAGAAAGTTATAGCATGGTGAGACTCCGGGAACGATCATGATTGTGTAAGACTCCAGAAATGGTTATATTGAAGTGAGACTTCGGGAATATTGAAGAGGTCATGGTGAAGCGAGGCTTCAAGGATGATCGAGTGGAGCAAGACCTTGGTAATGGTCAGGATAGAGTAGCATCTTGGTGATGATGTGAAGGCTTGGTAATGGCTACGGTCATGTGAGACCTTAGTGATGATCTAATTTGCCTTAGTGGTAGTGGGAAGGGTCTGATGCAAAACCTTGATGATGATCTAATCCTCCTTAGTGGTGGCGAGAGGTGTTTAGTATGAGGATGACATCCTATTGCTTTGGGTAGGAAGCATGTTAGCTTGGGAGTCCATGGAGAGCGTGAGGACTGCTCCCTTAGAGCTCTTTACTTGGATGATTGGCTATATTGATGAGACCATGGGAGGGTCATGAAGAAAGCTTTGGAGCATGAGAGCCTATACCCGAAACCAATAGTTGAGGTTGTTGTTTCTAAAGGAAGGCCAAAGTCGTAGGTCAGCGGGGGAGGCAGGAAGAAGTGAAACAACAACGTAATGGGAAAAGAGGCAACCTCAGGAAGGAGAGGACTAGAATAGTGCTTCGATTGGGATAGGACTGGGCACATGAGGATAGATCGTCTGGAACTGTTGAGGAATACGCAAGTTGTGTCTGCTTATACTTTGAATGATGTTCCAGCTTCGTTGAGTGCTCCATTAGTGAAGGAGAAGGGTAACGGCACCATTATTCGAGGTATGCTTTGCGTTTATGCAATACCTATATGTGTTTTATTTGATTTTGATTTGTTAGACCCTTTCATCCAGTGACTTAGTGAGTAGGTTAAGGTTGTGTGCTGACCCAATAGATGAACCTATAGTTGTTTAGAACCTGGCGATAGTTCGATAGACTTGGGCGTGGTTCGTTAAGACTTAGAGTTTTGTGTCGCGGATGTTTGCTGTTGGTGGTCGCTTTGTTTGGGGTCGTTGAGTTTGAAATCATTTGGGATGGAGTGGTCAAAGGGATACAGAAATATGGTGAGTGAATAGGAGCTGAGAATGACGATTGGGACATGTGGAGAGCAGAGGCTGGAGCTGGACTGTGCACCTAAGAGGGCACAGTTATAGTTAGCTTGTGTGTTCTCTCGCGAACCTACAAAGTGATTCGTCATCATTTCCTATGGTAAGGGAAACGTCTGGAGCTAGTCAAATTACTGAAATGTAAAGGGATTAAGTTTCATATCGACCTAGGAATGGAGTTTTATCCTCGAGGAGGGTGGTACTCGTAGAGCGAGAAGGACTAGAGAAGAAAGTGTAAACCCATGGAAGAAGAGGGTCCTTCGTAATAGTATATCCGGGTAAGGAGTGCCTACAGTATCTGTATAGTGAGCATACGACTTTTGGAGAGAGAGAGTGGAGTTTCGGGAGCCTAGTGGGCTTGTACTAGTGTTCATGGGTGATATTCTGGTCTTCTAGTAGGAGGTAAGCACATGATGCAATTTGGAGTTCTGTATGTGGTATTAAAGATATGTACCGGCCTAGAAGTAGTGTTCCTATGGAAGCTAGGACTTGAGTGTATTGCCAATGGATAATAGGCATTCAGGGTAGATATGTTTGACTTTGCCTTGTTTGAGTAGGGATTTCAAGGGCGAAACTCCTAAAGGGAGGAGAGTGTAAAGACTCGTATTTTACGCATCAAAGGATCGTAAAAAATTATCATTTAATTCATTTGAGGTCATATGACTTTATAGCTTTGGGAAATTCCTATTAGTGACATTTCCTATTTTTAGAATTTTTTTGGATTATTTTACTCTTAGAAGTCCTGTTTCAGCTATAGCATTGGATATGAGCTGAATTAGCACCCAACACCACTTCCATTGGAAAGATATGATGGTTTTTCTTTCCGTAGAGTGGTCATAATAGCGATTTGGATTATCTAGCTAGGAGATATAGCTATTAGAAGATTTGACTCTGGTCAATGCAAGGCGTGTTCGGAGTTTGGAGAGGAGTTGCCTTGGTTCAGCAGTGGTCGGTTTAGAGGGAGCTTGGGGTTTTGCCTATAAATAGGTGAACCATCCCTCCTAAATCATTCTCTTTTTCCACCACTTCCCATTCAAGTCTCAACCTCCATTAGTGAAGCTTGGTTCGGCATTGGTTGGTCTGGCTAGGCATTGGTTCGGCTAGGCTTTAGCTTGGTGGTGGAATGGTGCGGTGGCCGAGCAGGATATTCAATTCGGTGGTGAGCTTGGATCGGTGGTCGAGCATGAAGATCGGTTCGATGGTGTGGTGGAGTGATGACCGAATAAGATTTGTTGTTCAATGGTGGAGGGTGTTCGGTGGTCGGACGAGGATGGTTGTTCGGTGGCTGATGGTCAGGTGACCAGACAAGATTGGCTGTTTGGTGGTGAAGCTTGGTTCGATGGCCGGTCGTGGTGATTTGTTTGATGGCAAGGCAGAGCGACGACCGAGCGTAGAATTCGGTTCGATGGTGGAAGCTAGACCGTGGAAGGTGACTTGGCTAGGCATACGTTGGCTTGCATCTTGATTGGTTCAACCATAGGATGGACCGGCAGGGGTGGAGCACAAATCTTAACGGCAGGGGTGGAGCACTAATCTTAGCTATAGACTTCGGGCATGGTACGGATGAACTACGAGGCAAAGTGGGGTCTTTGATGAGTCAATGGGGAGTAAGGATAGATGACTCCGGGACGACTTGGGATGGCCTTGGACTTCACGTAGAGACTAGTGAAGCAGTAGTGTGATGCTTCAATGTCAACGATAGGATGGCTTTGGGACTTTAGCACGGTGGCTCTATGACTTATGAAGTGTGTCTAGATGCGTTCTGAGGATGACAAATCAATGATGGGATTTGCTGGCTATCCACAAGGGCAAGTTAAGGAGAGTGACTTACAAGTGGGATTTGTGACTGTGTCATACTGTGGAGATAGTCGGAATGGAATAATGATTTAGTTTCATTATGGAAACGCCCGGAAAGGGAATTCGGTTGAGTCCATGGTTTGCTGTAATGCTACATGAATTATCATATACCTAACGCACTTGGGTGAGAGATGCGAGGCTATGTGAAGAACGCCATGTGCTTGATGTGTTGTGCGGTACCCCTATATCCCATAGTTTCATCTTGTGATAGTAGTTTAGCATATATTGTATTTATGCACCAACTCTTTGGATGCACAGACATGTCAGGTTTGATTGTTTATACCCAATACCCTATACCCTATTTACTATTATTGCTATGTAGTATGTAGTTAGTTGGTGTGAATGCTGTGTTACCGACATGGTGGGTGAGTTCCTTTGTTTTGATGGTTGCATTGGAGTAGTGTTTCCTACTTGCATTGATTGCATTGGTTGTGATGGTTGAAATTGTTGCATTAGTTATATTGATTCCAATTGCTGTGATGATTGCAATGGTTGCATTAGTTACATTGGTTGTGATGATTGCAAATGGTTGCATGAATGCTATGGTTGTTATGTGCTAACAACTATTTGGATGCAGGACAAGAGCAAGAATAAGAACTACGTGGGCTTGATCCCCCCTAAAGGGGAACGTAGGCAGTCTTTTTCTATTGAATAGACACTGATCCCTTGAGTTGGGCTGGGGTGTATAGAAATTGGCACAGTCCAAAAATAGTTGAAACCTTTTTCCTTTTTATTCCATGTGTCTGTACAGGTGTGAAATTACAGGCAGGAGCAGAAGAGGAAATGGAATGTGGATGCAGGCCGTGTCGTGGGTAGCTGGTTGATATATTCTTTTATTCCATTGTTTTGTTGATGTTTGATTCCACTATGTGGTACCATGTAGCTATGACAGTACTTGTATTATCAGAGACAATATTGGAGTTTATTTAGGAGATGCGAGATGTATAAACTCTTTAGTTTAGTTCTTGTATAGTCTGCGAACCAGTTGTGCTTTAATGTCCTTATTCATGGTTCAATTGATTATATCACCGTCTCACCTATTTTACATCTTGGTAGTTATATTACAATTTATATATATGCTGTGAGATGTCTACATGTTTTATGTTTGGCTTTCTTTCTTTTCACCCTTGGCAATCATCCTACATCGGCCGAGCATGGGAACAACGCACACTCTTATGTTTTTTGGGTGCCGAAGGTGTAGGGCGGTCGTCACATTTGGTACTAGAGCTTAGATTTAAGATAGTCTAATTTACACTTTTGGTTAGGTTAAAAATATAGAACGAGAGAGCGTTCTTATAACATGTTTTCATATTTGAGTGTTGTTCTGTAGGCATGGTGTTTGCTTGTATGCTTGCATGGTTGAAAATGCCCATCGGAGAAAACTAGGGAAGAAACCATGGGATTGGATTTCGATGGATATGCTCTATAGTGTTTAGAGTCATATCATTGCATAGGCGATGCATTGGGATCGAAGTGATAAGCTAGCGATGGAATCAGTGCGATGTTTATGTGCTGAAGGAGCTACACGTTTTGGTTCAGAAAAGCTCGGACCCATGGTATGGTCCGGTGGGTGGCTTTAGCAAGAGAAGGAGCTTGGCTAAGCAGTGAAGGACCGAATAGGAAATTACGTTCTATAGGAGCTTGGCTAGAGTAGTGAAGGGCCCGACAGGAAATCATGTCTAGTAGTTGTTTGTGACACCCCACACCTCTAGGCACCCCGAAAATCGGACATGACTAGAAGCACGGGTGGTTGGGTGAAATAAAAATCCATAACATAGCACAAAGACTAAGGCAACATCATAAAATGATTAAAATACTATAGTGGAATAAAACTTTCACTAATTATAAATTAATAGCAAAACAGCTTCATTAAAAAAAACATTATCCCAAATTTATTTCTGAAACCGAAAGTACCAAGTAGTCTCCACCAAAACATAAAACATAACAAAGGTCACAATATAGGTCCCCATATTTAGAGTAAAGTACGGAAAAGAGAAACGAAGTACATGAAACAAAAGAAACAAAAGCTAAAGATAACAACTGCTCCAATGACCCTCCAAGCTGCAAAGAACTGCAACCTAGACCCGCCCTCCTGTGATTTGGGGAAAATAGGAATGGGTTAGACATAAAGTCTGGTGAATGAGAAATAAAATGAAGCAAAAATAACAAAACAGTTTAATTCCAGGTCTTCCCCGGATATCGCAGAGGAGGAATAATATAATGCAGTGAATCCTCCTTAGATACAGTTCCTAAGAAGCCGAAGTTCGTGGTCGCTCTAGGGAAGTCAACCATGTAGTAATACTAAATGTCAATCGGTCTGTCGGACCTACTGTCCTTACCTATCCACGTGCTATAGCATGAAAGTCATGCTCTTCACCCGTGCACTGTGACAAAATGCCTCTTACGTCTGACCGGCGCCGACTCAAACAACCTCGCAGGACCCCGAAGTTGCGCTCAGGCTCCGCCAAACTGGTCTCCTATCCTCCTGTCTCCTTGGTCACCAACGTGGACTTGAACCTATCTAAAGTGTTGGTCCTCCGAAAGAGCACCCGCAGCTGGGTCGGCTGCGCAAAATCCTCCAACGATCTGCTTAAAGAAGCCTACGTCGGAGCACACTTGTCCTGTTTCCGTCTGCATCGATCCGCCTGAAGAAGCCTATGATTGCGGATGCTATCTATCCTACTACTAGCAACCTATGAATGGTAACAAACATCCTTGCGAACCTACTTGCCCGCTCCTAGTACGTACAGCCAAAATTATATTTTGGTCTTAACTGCATGAAACACCTATCCAGACCTTTAAAGGTCTGCCTACCAAATCGCTTCCAGATTAATTAATTTTACCGTTACAGTTTACATACTGTTTATTTCCATTAATTTACTTTAGGCTATTTTTACATCCAATTTGGTTATTTCACAATTTTCCTTTTTCTTACATAAATGGTATGTCAATTTCACGTCCGTTCAGTCCATATGGTTTGTCTGTAATTTTTATGCCATTTTGTTACAGATTTACACTAGCCTTTAGGGTCCATTTAATTTACATTTTTTTTCCACTCTAATTTACGTCCTCCTTTTAGAGCTTTAATCTATACAAAAATTTTATCCAATAGCCACAAACCATTTAATTACAAAAAATTCCACTTTTACATTTTTAGGCCACATATGAAACAAACAATTATGCCAATTAGACTTCCCAATTTTTTTCCAAAACCATATTCAAAATTGTGTAATTATATCAATCAAAACCATAATTTTATTCAAGTAACATATTCTGAATTTATTCAACTAACCTGTTCTACCATTAGAAATTGAATAACAATTCTAATTCAATTTAATTAAACCAATCTTATTTACGCCATGAAACATGGATAATAATTTGTTTGTTCCAAATTTCAACCCAAACATGAATTAGAATTGAGAAGTGGAAGGAGAAGAAGATACAATAATTTACATAAATTTCAATCTTATTTATACCATAAAACGTGAATAAAAATTTATATGTTCCATATTTTAAACCAAACACGAATTAGATTTGAGAAGTGGAAGAAGAAGAGGAAGTTACAATAATTTACATCTATTCTCAATTAATAACAGAAATTAATTCATATTAACGTGCCAGAAAAGAACTGAAATTGAACTACTTTATTTTTCTATTTCATATTAATTCTCACTCACCTGACACTTGAGCTTGCATAAATTTGAAAAAAGCATTGCTTTAATCTTTCTCCTTTTGATTCTTTTAAATTCCCCAAATTGCTTGAATATATATAGATAATTTAATTTGGTAGAGAATTGTTTATTTAGTAGAGAAAAGGAGGAAGAATAATACACACTAATTTTACTGTAGAATTATGGTGGCGGTTGAATAAGAGATTAGGTTTAGGTTAGATGGTTTGTTTATAAATTGTTTAAGTAAATATAACCCATTAGATTATTTTAGATTAAATCTGGTTCTTTCATACACTTAATGGTTATCCATTCTAGCCCATACATATCACTCAACCAATAAAATTTAGCCATCTCATCCTATTACATCACTGGAGCGAATGGAAAGCCGCCACATGTCAAAAACAACGCTGAAATACGTAGGAAAATCGTTGGAAACGAACCAGCTAAAAAAAATCGCTCTAGATTTTGGGCGACAACAGGACTTGATCCTTGGTCACAATGGAAGTCAACATGTGCCTTTACCGCTATACCAAATGCGCTTTTAATTTCTTTTTAATTATATTTCCCGTAAAATATCGGGGTGTTACATTGTTGGTTCGGTCTAGAGTGGAGACGAACAGGAAATTCTGTTCGATGTTGCTTTTGTTCGGCGGAGGTGCATTTGCATGCCGAATGCATGGACGCTGGACATAATATGGAGTGGTGATTTTGGAGCGTTGGCTTTGGAGTAATACATGGAGTTTCTTGGAGCTTTGGGAGCTAGTTGGAACCTGGAGTTTGGTAATAGACTTCAGGGCAAGGCTTGTGGTTGGATAGTAGTCTTGGGAGTTGGTTCGGGGTAAGCATGGATGACCCCAGGCAAGCTCTAGGTGACTTTGGGATGGCAATCGACGAAGTACAACTACTTCAACTACTCGATGTGGCGAGTAGCTATAACATCTGTTGATTACCGAAAGGACAAGTTCTACGCGATAGCTCAAAGGGTAGAACATGAGGTTGTGATGCTCGTGAGTAGGGCTGGGTAGTCTACGTGTACCTATGTGTTCGGACGATTACATGTGTCTAGTCCTTAGCCATCTGTGTAGGCAAGAGTGAGTATCTACGACACAGTTCTATTATCGGTATGAGTGTTAAGGGATTGATGGCTCAATTGTTATGATGCTTATTAGTGGGACATGGTAGTATGTGTGTACATATATTTTGGACGTTAGCGTATGTCCAGTCCCCAACCATCTGCGTGGGCAATGAGTTGAGCATCTAACAGAGTTATTGTATATTCGAAGTATTTAAGTGAGAGATGAAAATTTTACGATGGAAGTCGTAGCGGTGATCCATAAGGACAAGTTAACGATAGTGACTTGCGAGTGGGATTTGTGATTGTGTCCTGGTGTGAAGATAGCCGTGGTGGAATAACAATTGAGTTCCATTATGAGACGTATGTAAAGGGATCATTGATAACTCGGAGGCTTCTAGTGTGCTCGTAAGAAGGGTATGTGGGTAGCTCCTATCTGGATTTGCGATTGTAGACTACCCTAGGCTTTTGTGGCTGTATGTCTGGTTCCTAGCCTTTCAGAGTGGTATGGATTCGAGCACCAATTAAGCCGAGATTATGATTTCGTCCCTAGTTTGTGATTATGCCATACGAGTTTTCATATACCCAATGCACACTAGTGGTGGTAAGGTCAATAGACGACTCCTATCCACCTGGGATGACCTGAGATGGCTTCGAGGCCTTGTTCAACAACATGAGGCATTTGATCAGGTGATTTAAGTAAAAAGCTGGGGGATGAGACTAAAATAGTATGGGAAAACACATTTGACAAGGTAAAGCGATGCAGAGGAACATGAGATGTTTTGGATCGAGTCGGATGTTAAAGGGATTACCGATAACTATGGGTAGGAAGGTTGTTGTAACATCCCCCCTACTTGGAGGCGCAAAACTAACGGCTACGGATGCTGCAGCCATCCATAGTTATTAATCCTCGGCGACAAAATACAACAAAGTTAGATTCATTGGTACACAAAAACACATGAATATGGAAAAAATTTAAACTTCAAACAAAATCACATATCATTTCAAAATATTTCCAATTCATTACATAATCCCAAAGTCGCAAACCACGTTTAGAGAAAATATATTTATTACAACATATGCCCAAGAGCGACATATAAAGATGCCCCTTTGGATGATCAAAGTATATATAGGAAATATAACAACTTTGCCATTACAACAACACATCGGAATTAAAAGAAAAGAGATCTCTAAATATCTATCATGCCTCATGCACGTCTCCGGAAGCTTATTCGTCTTAAGAGGTACCCAAAAACCTCAACTCTCAAACTACTCAAAATCAATTGAGTACCCGAGAATTTAAGGGGAAAACATAAACTCGAGTCAGACATAAAGCCTGGTATGAATAATAATCTACCATCTTAAATCATTTAGATATCTAGTGAGACCACGCTGCTTAGCGGAACGGGGTTCCCCTCACTAGTATCTCAAAACCTTTTATAAAACCATATACCGTGCTCCTGCATCCACAATAGTTAAAACAATTCAAAAAAGTATAATATGATGATATGCAAAACAAATGAATCAATTCTGGATTATCCATCCCCATTCATTTTAGACTATCTGTCTCAATTATAGTTTCTAGGATTATTATTAACCTATTAGTTTTCATGGTTTGACTAATAACCAGTTAAACATTTAAGGACTCATTGTCTTCTTATATAGTTTTCATGGGATCACTATGAACTTATTAGCAACTCCAATATCTTACTCTTATCCTAGTTTTCATGGGTTGACTAGGAACCTATTGGTGACTTCAATATCCTTTCTTCTTACCCTAGTTTTCTGGGCTAACTAGGAACCTATTGGCATCTGTCAATATCTTAATTCGAATATAGTTTTCATGAGCTAACTACAAACCTACTAGACCCTGCTAGTATCCAATCATAGTTTTCATGGGGTTATTATAAACCTGTCCTTCTGACATCTTTATACATAGGTTTCATGGGCTAACTATGAACCTATTGGCCCCTGCCAATATCTTTTCCTTTACACAATTTTCATGGGCTTACTGGGAAACTATTGGCTCCTGCCAATATTTTTCTTTTATATTTTAGCATCCTATATTCTGGTCTTCCTGACCTCTTGGATGCAATTCTACTCATTCAGGAGGTTTATCAATTAATATTCACTACTGGGTTAACCTAACTGGTTCTTCTACCCTTTATCCCCAAAATGCAGTTATGGGTCCATTTTAAAGTGAATATATTCATATTTGAAGAAGCAACATAACAACATAGCACTACCACTCCTGTGAGTTTAAAATAAAACATTGTTAATCCCTTTAATCTACTGATTTATCCAAGATTGCTTCTTCTTAAAACCATTATAAAAACTCCTTTAATATAGTCATGGGTTTTTCCTTTTAAAAATAGTGTTTGGGTTATAAAACCTTTTGATACCTTCAAAACCTAGATTTCGACTTCATAGGATGACCTCCTTCGAAAGCATTAAATTTTATTTTCAAAACATTACGCTCCTGCCTTTTAACACTTTAAAACCTCCCTTTTGAAACCTTTCGATTGTAGTAAATTATTAATATATATCCTTTAGAAGCTTAGCTTCGAAATAGTTGAAAGTACCCATTTCGACACCAATGGAAGTAACCCTTCCGAAATCTTTGAAAGTCCCCCTTTCGAAAGCATTGTGTTTATACTTAAAACATTATTTGGATCAAAGTGAATATAGGAGAAAACATCTCTTTCAAAACCATCCTTTACCATATAAAAATATTGGGGAAAACTGGATGGCGTCGGCACCATCTCTTTCGAAAGCATTTAACATCCGGGTAAAATAGCGGAAGGTTGGTGTCGAAACCTCTTTCGAAACCATTGCCTTCAAAACCCCTAACCCCTTTCGAAAACCATAGGAAGTGGCATCAACTTATAAAACAAAGTACCCTTTCGACATCATTGATATCTTCAACACCATTGAAAGGTTAAAGAACGACAGCATGGTTTCGACTAGGTCGGAACCCCTTCTTTCAAAACATTCTTTCATAAGTAAGAAACCCAGTCGAAAGCAGTCTTAAGTTAGTGGCAACCCTTTCGAAAGCTTTTAAAAATCTATTTCGAAACCATATGCTTCGACTCTGTCGAAGGCTAAAACAGAATAGAGGCATGCGCTTTTCTTTTATAAAAACAAACCAAGGTTTCGACTCCTTCAGAAACAATGCTTTCGACACCTTACCTTTCGCCTTCCTCCAATCCACTACGTACCATATCTGTGATACCTTGTGTATTGGTTTCGTCTTAATAGGTTTCGACTAGGATGAAGGCGGAAACTTCTGTGTTGAAAGGTGCTTTCCAAAGTAGACGAAACCAATTTTCTGAGTAAACCTGGTTTAGTTCTTCTTAAAGCAAACTTTTCCCTAACTAACCTGCCACGTGCCAACACCAAATTGGTTGCCTTAACTTTTCAAATTATTTTCCGAAAATAACCGCCGCTAATCTAGATCTAAACCATGGTTAAGTTAATCAATTAAGCCCTTCCATTAAGCAAAACCAATTTTGCAAAGAAGTCCCTCTTCTAAAATAATTTAATTTGCATAGCAAATCACTTTGGAAATATCCCCAAAAATTCCCGAAATTCACTTTAATCATTTTATCTAACATATCAAAATTCCAGACCCAAATTCTCCTTATATTTTCCAAAGTAAATTTATAAACCCAAATAGCCATATTTTCCATTGAAAATTCATAATAATCTTTCCGTAGCTTGGAAAATTATAAAAATTGAAACCCAACTACAAAATCATGTTTCCCATAACATAAAATTTTCCCATGACATTTAAACATCATTAAATCTCGGTTTTACCCTAAAACCGTGCTTTTCCTCGTTTAAACAATCTTGTTTAAACCATATAAATTTTTAATCAAGCATATCATCATCCAATATATCATAAAAATGAATTTACCCTTAAATCCGAAAATTTATGATTCAAAACAAAATAGAGATGGAATTATTATTCACCTTGATCTAGATAAGGAGATTGGATTGAGATTGATTTCCCCTAAGCTTGATTCTCTAGCTTTTAATTTGTATTCCTCTTGTTCTCTTAATGGCCGACCATTCTCTCTTGCATTTAGTTTTCAAAACGACGTGAATGAGAAGAAAACGGTAGGAACGAATATATATAAGGGTAAGGGTTATGGGCGGCAATTCCAGTTATACCCTTATCTAATTTGTTTAACCTAAAACCATTCTTTAGCCCATTAATTATTATATTAGGCTCGGCCTCTATTAATTAATTCAAGTCTCAATCCCCTTATCACTTAACATTCACATTATTCTATTTAATTTATCTAATTAAATCTCCTTAATAATGTTATAAAAAATTAGGGGTGTTACGGGCTCCCCTCCTTAAAGAATTTCGTCCTCGAAATTTAGTAAGGATTAAGCACTAAACATAGCAATAATCTATAACGACTCCTAACAACCATACTAGTCTACCTAACTAGGAATTATCTATATAAATCTAATATAAACATACCCTCAAAGTAGATCAAGATAAGTATCTCGAATCCTGTCCTATGTCTCCCAAGTACAGTCCTTCTCGTTGTCGCTCCACTGAACTTTCACCAACTTGACTGTCTTGTTCCTCAATCTCGTCTCATCTCTCGCTACAACCCGAACTGGTTGTCTAGAAAAGGTCAAATCAGGCTCTACTACCAAGTCCTCCAACTATGTTTGGAAAATAGTAGCTTTTGGATCATGCACATACTTGCGAAGATGAGACACATGAAATACATTATGGACACCTGCCATACTGCTCGGCAACTCAACTCTGTATCTGAGCTTTCCAATCCTTTCTGTAACTTGGAATGGACCAACATATCTCGATGCTAGTTTCCCTGACTTCCCGAATCGTACCACACCCTTCATCGGTGATACCTTTATGAAAACGCTGTTTCCCACTGAGAACTCTAGGTTTTTACGCCTCTTATCTGCGTAACTCTTCTGTCTGGATTAAGCTTCCTTCATTCGTTCTTGGATCAAATCAATCTTCTCTGACGCCTCCCTTACCAATTTTGGACCTAAGACCAATCTGTCTCCAGTCTCTAACCAACATGAAGGGAATTTGCATGGCCTTCCATACAAAGCTTCAAAAGGCGCCATTCCTATACTAGCATAGTAACTATTATTGTAGGAAAACTCAACCAAATGTAGGCGACCTTCCCAAGATCCACCAAAATCCAACACACAAGCTCTCAACAAATCCTCGAGTACCTTGTTGACTCTCTCTATCTGCCCATCCGTCTGTGCGTGATCTGCGGGTACTCCTCTTGAGCTTAGTGCCTAACAAATTCTGTAGAATCTTCCAAAATTTGCTAGTGAATAAAGCATCTTTGTTGCTGACTATGCTACAAGGAACTCCATGAAGTCTAACTATGTTCTTCATGAACAACTTCGCCAAAATAGGTGCCGTCTTGATCGTCTTTACTGGAATGAAATGGGCACTCCTGGTCAACCTATCCACAATAACCCATATACTCTCATTTCCCCTACTTAACTTTGGGAACCCATCTATAAAATCCATGGATATCGAACCCCATTTCCAACTGGAATATCTAGAGGCTGAAGTAGCCCACTTGGCTTCTGATGTTCGGCATTCACTTGTTGACAGTTTAAACACAGCCTAACCCACAAGCCAACATCCTTCTTCATGCCTTCCCAATAGAAGCTCCTCTTCATATTTTGATACATCTTGGTCCCTCCGGGATGAATCGTAAACTTAGATCGATGACATTCCTCAAGAACTTCTCTTCTCAAGTTCTCAACATCTGGTACACATAACCGTCCTTTCTTTCTCAACCATCCTCCTTGGTCAATACAAAAATCTTTCAAATCTTCGACCTCAGTTCCAACTTCAAGCCTTATGATCCTCTCGGCTAATATTGGATCCTCCTTCTATTTAGAAGCAATTCTCTCAATCAACCCTGGTCGAACTTCTAAATAGGACAACATGGCAGTACTCTGACTAGAATTAGCAGTCGATCTTAAATGTACACCGCAACTGGGCAGAGCTTCTAGATCCTTCCATTCTGCCAACATAGCCAACACCACATTCTTGTGTCTTCTGCTAAGAGCATCTGCTACCTTATTTCCTTTCCCAGGAGTATACTCTATACCAAAATCATAAGCAGCCAAAAACTCCAGCCACCTGCTGTCTTATACTCAACTCTTTCTGAGAGAATAAGTATCTTAAAGACTTATGATCGGTATACAACTCAAATCTCTCCACTGAGAGATAATGCCTCCAAACTTTCAAAGCAAAAATCATCGTGGCCAACTCTAAATCAAGAGTAGGATATCTTACTTCGTGTGTTCTAAGCTGCCTAGATGCATAAGCAATGACTTTGCCCTTCTGCATCAACACTACTCCCAATCCAGTCCCACACACATCGGCGTATACTACCAACCCTTGGTTTCCATCTGGAGCTACTAACGTTGGAGCATTGGTCAACAAATGCTTTAACTTAAGGAATGCTTCCTCACATTTGTCGGACCAAACAAACTTCACTTCCTTCCTGGTAAGCTTAGTCAAAGGCGATGCTATCCGCGAGAAATCCTTGATGAATCTCCAGTTATAGCTAGCAAGTCCAAGAAAACTTCTGATCTTGGTCACCGTCTCTGGTCTCTTCTAATTGTTCACAGTTTCGATCTTATCTGGATCGACTAACAATCCTTTCTCTGAAACCACATGACCAAGAAACTTAACCACTTTCTTCCAGAAATGACACTTGAAAACTTCGCCTTTAGTTGATTCTGCCTCAGCGTCTCTAGCACAACTCTAAGATGATCTTCATGCTCTCTTTCATCCTTAGAGTATACCAAAATTTCATCTATAAACACCAACACGAATCTATCCAAATACTCTCAGAAGACTTGGTTCATCAAATCCACAAAGAAAGTAGGTGCATTAGTCAACCCGAATGGCATTACTAACCATTCATACGAACCATATCTAGTTCGAAATGCAGTCAAAAGAATACTGTCCTCTGCCACTCTCAACTGATGGAACCCTGTCGCCAAATCCAACCGGGAAAACACTCTGGCTCCACTCAACTGATAAAACAAATCATCAATTCTCAGCAAAGGATACTTATTCTTTATCGTCCTTTCGTTCAACTTACGATAGTCGATACACATCCTCAACGACCCATCTGGTTTCTTTACAAATACAGCGACCGCTCCCCAAGGCAAACTGCTTGGTCTGATAAAATTCCTTCCTTCTAGATCCACTAGCTGCACCTTCAATTCCTTTATCTCAGTCGATGTCATCCTGCTAGGTGGTCTACTCACAGGTTCAGCTCCTAGCATAAGATCTATCTGAAACTCAACAGCTCGTTTCGGTGGTAGTCCTGTGACTGGCTCAAACACATCTGCAAACTCTCTTGCAATTCGAAACTGACTTAGCTCTTCTCCCATTTCCATTGCACTTAACAAAGCACAACTACTCCGATCAGAATTCTCTACTGAGAATATAATTCGGTTATGACTATCAGGGTGTCTAAAAGATATCTTCCCATCCTGGCAGAATATCCTAGCCTCATACCTTCTCAACCAATCCATACCCAAAATGGTTTCAAAATATACAAAATCGTAAACATGCAAACTGCATGGAAACTTATGACCTAAGAAATCAAGTTCTAGCTGGTCACATCTCATCCCCAGAGTTGCATAATCTCTTATTGGATTCGCAACCCTTAAGGAAGTAACAAAGTATGTGGGTTCTAAGCATAGCCTATCAACCAAACACTGGGATATAAATGAATGTGATGCAACGGTATCAAAAAGTATCCTAACTGTTATACTCTGAAACAAAAATGTACCTTCCATCACAGTCTTTCCTTTATCAGCTGCAGTAGGCTTTGCTGATGATCCAACAACAAAAACTTTCCCCTTGTCCTCCCTGACTGGCTCTGGACACTAGTTCTTATAATGCCCCACTTGATCACAGTTAAAGCATTTCACATTCTTCCTATCTGTAGCTTTCTTCCCCTTGCCTGACCAGCACTCATTTGCATAATGACCCTTCTTTTCACATTTGTAACAAACAAAATCAGCCTTTGCCTTCTTGGCAGCATCCCCTTTTTAGGCTCCCTTCTTCTTAAAGAACTTCCTCTTCTTTCTCCAAGGACCCTGGGATCCGACTGGCTTCTCTCTAGCTGAAACAACAAGCATCTCTTCATAGCGAATGGCCATCTCCACCACCAAATTACAAGGTTCTCAGATATGGGTCATGGTCATTCTAGCAATCTCAGGTCTCAGTCCTCGAGTGAACCTTTCATTCCTTCTAACATTAGTGTCAACCATAGCATGTCCATATCGAGATAGCTCATCAAACTTAGCAGCATACTCGATCACTGACATCTCTCCTTGAACTAGATCCATGAACTTCCTCATTAATGCCGACTTAGCAACCTCAGACAGAAACCTCTACTCAAAAATTCTCCTGAAATCAGCCCATGTCAACTCTTCCTCCGGTACCCCGCCAGTCACACTATTCTACCAGTGAAGCACTGCCCCTTGCAAATGTCTAGAGGCCAGCCTCCTCTTTTGCCCACCATCCAATCCTAAATCAGTACAGATCCTTTCATAGTGCAAAAGCCAATTCTCAACTTCAACGGCATCCTCCATTCCAGCAAATGGTTTTTCACCCAGATTGGTGTAGTCTCTGCTTAGCTTAGCATAGTTATTCCCCACTGGAGCCATGGTATTAGCTCCTCCAACATTACCGGCAACTCCAGCTTGCAAAAGATTGGCTAACAACTGATACACCATCCCTGCATCTACTGGCGGATTTCCAGCACCTACATTGGCTTCAGCATTTGGATTAGCATTAGCCTGTTGACCTTGATTCATCCTTGTATTAGGTCGAGCATTTCCATTAGTTGTGGTGCTTCCTCCACCTAGATTTCCTCTTCCGTTTCTTGCTTCCATATCTTCTTTCTCATAAATATGCATACGAGCCTTAGCAAGATACAGAAGAACGGTCTAAGAGAGAGGGGAACACGTACTTATATATATCTATATATCAAATACAAGTACGTTACTATAGTGTTAACCCAAACCTCGATCATATTTTCAAATTCATTGGATTATGTATCAAAAAAATTTAGATTTAACTTTATTTTAAAGTTTCATAAACCTATGCCCTGATACCATCTTGTAACATCCCCCTACTAGGAGGCCCAAAACTAACGGCTACGGATACTGCACTCACCATAGTTATTAATCCTCGGCGACCAAATACGGCGAAGTTAGATTCATTGATACACAGAAACACATGAATATGGAAAAAATTTAAACTTCAAACAAAATCACATATCATTTCAAAATATTTCCAATTTATTACATAATCCCAAACTCGCAAACCACGTTTAGAGAAAATAAATTTATTACAACATACATCCAAGAGTGACATATGAAGTTGCCCCCTTGGATGATCAAGTATATACAGGCAATATGATAACTTTGCCATTACAACAACACAACAGAATTAAAAGAAAAGAGATCTCTAAATATCTATCATGCCTCATGCACGTCTTCGGAAGCTTATTCATCTTAAGAGGTACCTGAAAACCTCAACTCTCAAACTACTCAAAATCAATTGAGTACCAGAGAGTTTAAAGGGAAAACATAAACTCGTGTCAGACATAAAGCCTGCTATGAATAATAATCTACCATCTTAAATCATTTAGATATCTAGTGAGACCATGCCGCTTAGCGGAACGGGCACACTAGTATCTTAAAACCTTTTATAAAACCATATACCGTGCTCATGCATCCACAATGGTTAGAACAATTCAAAACAGTATAATATGATGATATGCAAAACAAATGAATCAATTCTGGATTACCCTTCCCCATTCATTTTAGACTACCTGTCTCAAATATAGTTTCTAGGATTACTATTAACCTATTAGTTTTCATGGGCTGACTAATAACCAGTTAAACTTTAAGGACTCATTGTCTACTTACATAGTTTTCATGGGATCACTATGAACCTATTAGTAACTCCAATATCTTACTCTTATCCTAGTTTTCATGGGTTGACTAGGAACCTATTGGTGACTCTAATATCCTTTCTTCTTACCCTAGTTTTCTGGGCTGACTAGGAACCTATTGACATATGTCAATATCTCAATTCGGATATAGTTTTCATTGGCTAACTACAAACCTACTGGACCTTGCCAGTATCCAATCATAGTTTTCATGGGCTTATTATGAACCTGTCTTTCTGACATCTTTATACATAGGTTTCAGGGGCTAACTATGAACCTATTGGCCCCTGCCAATATCTTTTCCTTTACACAATTTTCATGGGCTTACTGAGAACCTATTGGCTCCTGCCAATATCTTTCTTTTATATTTTAGCATCCTATATTTTGGTCTTTTTGACCTCTTGGATGCAATTCTACTCATTCGGGAGTTTTATCAATTTATATTCACTACTGGGTCAACCTAACTGGTTCTTCTACCCTTTATCCCCAAAATGCAGTTATGGGTCCATTTTAAAGTGAATATATTCATATTTGAAGAAGCAACATAACAACATAGCAATACCACTCCTGTGAGTTTAAAATAAAACATGGTCAATTCCTTTAATCTATCACTTTATCCAAGATTACTTCTTCTTAAAACCATTAAAAAACTCCTTTAATATAGTCATGGGTTTTTCCTTTTAAAAATAGTGTTTGGGTTATAAAACCTTTTGATACCTTCAAAACCTAGCTTTCAACTTCATAGGATGACCTCCTTCGAAAGCATTAAATTTTATCTTCAAAACATTACGCTCCTGCCTTTTAATACTTTAAAACCTCCCTTTCGAAACCTTTCGATTGTAGTAAAATATTAATATTTATCCTTTAAAAGCTTAGCTTCAAAAGAGTTGAAAGTACCCATTTAGACACCAATGGAAGTAACCCTTCCGAAATCTTTGAAAGTCCCCCTTTTGAAAACATTTGGTTTATACTTAAAACATTATTTGGATCAAAGTGAATATATGCGAAAACATCTCTTTCGAAACCATCCTTTACCATATAAAAATATTGGGGAAAACTAGATGGCGTCGGCACCATCTCTTTTGAAAGTATTTAACATCCGGGTAAAATAGCGGAAGGTTGGTGTCGAAACCCCTTTCGAAACCATTGCCTTCAAAACCCCTAACCCCTTTCGAAAACCGTAGGAAGTGGCATCAACTTATAAAACAAAGTACCCTTTCGACATCATTGATATCTTCAACACCATCGAAAAGTTAAAGAACGGCAGCAGGGTTTCGACTAGGTTGGAACCCCTTCTTTCAAAACATTTTTCATAAGTAAGGAACATAGTCGAAAGCAGTCTTAAGTTAGTGGCAACCCTTTCGAAACCTTTTAAAAATCTATTTTGAAACCATATGCTTCGACTCTGTCGAAGGCTAAAACAAAACAGAGGTAGGCGCTTTTCTTTATAAAACCAAGCCAAGGTTTCGACTCCTTCAGAAACTATGCTTTCGACTCCTTACCTTTCGCCTTCCTCCAATCCACTACGTACCATCTCTGTGATACCTTGTGTATTGATTTCGTCTTAATAGGTTTCGACTAGGATGAAGGCGGAAGCTTCTGTGTCGAAAGGTGCTTTCCAAAGTAGATGGAACCAATTTTCTGAGTAAACCTGGTTTAGTTCTTCTTAAAGCAAACTTTTCCCTAACTAACCTGCCACGTGCCAACACCAGATTGGTTGCCCTAACTTTTCAAATTCTTTTCCAAAAATAACTGCCACTAATCTAGATCTAAACCATGGTTAAGTTAATCAATTAAGCCCTTCCATTAAGCAAAACCAATTTTGCAAAGAAGTCCCTCTTCTAAAATAATTTAATTTGCATAGCAAAACACTTTGGAAATATCCCCAAAAATTCCCGAAATTCACTTTAATCATTTTATCAACATATCAAAATTCCAGACCCAAATTCTCCATATATTTTCCAAAGTAAATTTATAAACCCAAATAACCATATTTTTCATTGAAAATTCATAATAATCTTTTCGTAGCTTGGAAAATTATCAAAATTGAAACCCAACTCCAAAATCATGTTTCTCATAACATAAAATTTTCCCATGACATTTAAACATCATTAAATCTCGGTTTTACCCTAAAACCGTGATTTCCTCGTTTAAACAATCTTGTTTAAACCATATAAATTTTTAATCAAGCATATCATCATCCAATATATCATAAAAATGAATTTACCCTTAAATCCGAAAATTTATGATTCAAAACAAAATAGAGATGGAATTATTATTCACCTTGATCTAGATTAGGAGATTGGATTGAGATTGATTTCCCCTAAGTTTGATTCTCTAGCTTTTAATTTGTATTCCTCTTGTTCTCTTAATGGTCGGCCGTTCTCTCTTGCGTTTAGTTTTCAAAACGACGTGAATGAGAAGAAAAAGGTAGGAACGAATATATATAAGGGTAAGGGTTATGGGCGGCAATTCCAGTTATACCCTTATGTAATTTGTTTAACCTAAAACCATTCTTTAGCCCATTAATTATTATATTAGGCTCGGCCTCTATTAATTAATTCAAGTCTCAATCCCCTTATCACTTAACATTCACATTATTCTATTTAATTTATCTAATTAAATCTTCTGAATAATGTTATAAAAAATTAGGGGTGTTACGGGCTCCTCTCCTTAAAGAATTTCGTCCTTGAAATTTAGTAAGGATTAAACACTAAACATAGCAATAATCTGTAATGACTCCTAACAACCATACTAGTCTACCTAACTAGGAATTATCTATATAAATCTAATAAAACATACCCTCAAAGTAGATTAGGATAAGTATCTCGAATCATGTCCTCTGTCTCCCAAGTACAGTCCTTCTCATTGTCGCTCCACTAAACTTTCACCAACTTGACTCTCTTGTTCCTCAATCTCTTCTCATCTCTCGCTACAACCTGAACTGGTTGTCTAAAAAAAGTCAAATCAGGCGCTACTACCAAGTCCTCCAACTCTGTCTGAGAAATAGTAGCTTCTGGATCATGCACATACTTGCGAAGATGAGACACATGAAATACATTATGGACACCTGCCATACTGCTTGGCAACTCAACTCTGTATCCGAGCTTTCCAATCCTTTCTATAACTTGGAATGGACCAACATATCTCGGTGCTAGTTTCCCTAACTTCCCGAATTGTACCACCACCTTCATCGGTGATACCTTTATGAAAACCCTGTCTCCCACTGAGAACTCTAGGTTTTTACGCCTCTTATCTGCGTAACTGTTCTGTCTGGATTGAGCTTCCTTCATCCATTCTTGGGTCAACTCAATCTTCTTTGACGCCTCCCTTACCAAATTTGGACCTAAGACCAATCTGTCTCCAGTCTCTAACCAACATGCAGGGGATTTGCATGGCCTTCCATACAAAGCTTCAAAAGGCACCATTCCAATACTAGCATAGTAACTATTATTGTAGGAAAACTCAACCAAATGTAGGTGACCTTCCCAAGATCCACTAAAATCCAATACACAGGCTCTCAACAAATCCTCGAGTACCTTGTTGACTCTCTCTATCTGCCCATCCGTCTGTGGGTGATATGTGGTACTCCTCTTGAGCTTAGTGCCTAACACATTCTGTACACTCTTCTAGAATTTGCTAGTGAATAAGCATCTCTGTCGCTGACTATGCTACAAGGAACTCCATGAAGTCTAACTATGTTCTTCATGAAAAACTTCGCCAAAACAGGTGCCGTCCTGGTCGACTTTACTGGAATGAAATGGGCACTCCTGGTCAACCTATCCATAATAACCCATATACTCTCATTTCCCCTACTTAACCTTGGGAACCCATCTATAAAATCCATGGATATCGAACCCCATTTCCAACTGGAATATCTAGAGGCTGAAGTAGCCCACTTGGCTTCTAATGTTCGGCTTTCACTTGTTGACAGTTTACACACAGCCTAACCCACAAGCCAACATCCTTCTTCATGCCTTCCCAATAGAAGCTCCTCTTCATATTTTGATACATCTTGGTCCCTCTAGGATGAATCGTAAACTTAGATCGATGACATTCCTCAAGAACTTCTCTTCTCAAGTTCTCAACATCTGGTACACATAACCGTCCTTTCTTTCTCAATCATTCTCCTTGGTCAAGACAAAAATCTTTCAAATCTTCGACCTCAGTTCCAACTTCAAGCCTTATGATCCTCTCGGCCAATATTGGATCCTCCTTCTGTTTAGAAGCAATTTTCTCAATCAACCCTGGTCGAACTTCTAAATAGGACAACATGGTAGTACTCTGACTAGAACTAGTAGTTGATCTTAACTACACACCACAACTGGGCAAAGCTTCTAGATCCTTCCATTCTGCCAACATAGCCAATACCACATTCTTGTGTCTTCAGCTAAGAGCATCCGCTACCTTATTTCCTTAGACACTCGAAAATGACACTTGAAAACTTCGCCTTTAGCTGATTCTGCCTCAACGTCTCTAGCACAACTCTAAGATGATCTTCATGCTCTCTCTCATCCTTAGAGTATACCAAAATTTCATTTATAAACACCAACACGAATATACCCAAATACTCTCGAAAGACTCGGTTCATAAAATCCACAAAGAAAGTAGGTGCATTAGTCAACCCGAATGGCATTACTAACCATTCATACGAACCATATCTAGTTCGAAATGCAGTCAAAAGAATACTGTCCTCTGCCACTCTCAACTGATGGAACCCTATCGCCAAATCCAACTGGGAAAACACTCTGGATCCACTCAACTGATAAAACAAATCATCAATTCTCAGCAAAGGATACTTATTCTTTATTGTCCTTTCGTTCAACTTACGATAGTCGATACACATCCTCAACGACCCATCTGGTTTCTTCACGAATACTGCGACCGCTCCCCAAGACAAACTGCTTAGTCTGATAAAATTCCTTCCTTCTAGATCCACTAGCCGCACCTTCAATTCCTTTATCTCAGTCAGTGTCATCTTGCTAGGTGGTCTACTCACAGGTTTAGCTCCTGGCATAAGATATATCTGAAACTCAACAGCTCGTTTCGGTGGTAGTCCTATGACCGGCTCAAACACATCTGCAAACTCTCTTGCAATTTGAACTTGACTTAGCTCTTCTCCCACTTCCATTGCACTTAACAAAGCACAACTACTCCGATCGGAATTCTCTACCAAGAATATATTTCGGTTATGACTATCTGGGTGTCTCAAAAATATCTTTCCATCCTGGTAGAATATCCTAGCCTCATACCTTCTCAACCAATCCATACCCAAAATGATTTCGAAATCTACGAAATCGTAAACATGCAAACTGCATGCAAACTTATGACCTAAGAAATCAAGTTCTAGTTGGTCACATCTCATCCCCAGAGTTGTATACCCTCTTATTGGATTCGCAACCCTTAAGGAAGTAACAAAGTATGTGGGTTCTAAGCATAGCCTATCAACCAAACACTGGGATATAAATGAATGTGATGCGCCGGTATCAAAAAGTATCCTAACTTTTATACTCTGAATCAAAAATGTACCTTCCATCACAATCTTTCCTTTATCGGCTGCAATAGGCTTAGCTGATGATCCAACAGCAAAAACTTTCCCCTTGTCCGCCCTGACTGGCTCTGGACACTGGTTCTTATAATGCCCCACTTGATCACAGTTAAAGCATTTCACATTCTTCCTATCTGCAGCTTTCTTCCCCTTGCCTGACCGACACTCATTTGCATAATGTGACCAAATACAGCGAAGTTAGTTTCATTGATACACAGAAATCATGAATATGGTAAAAAATTTAAACTTCAAACAAAATCACATATCATTTCAAAATATTTTCAATTTATTACATAATCCCAAACTCGCAAACCACATTTAGATAAAATATATTTATTACAACATACATCCGAGAGCGACATACGAAGTTGCCCCCTTGGATGATCAGAGTATATACAGGCAATATAACAACTTTGCCATTACAACAACACATCGGAATTAAAAGAAAAGAGATCTCTAAATATCTAGCATGCCACATGCACGTCTCCGTAAGCTTATTCGTCTTAAGAGGTACCTGAAAACCTCAACTCTCAAACTACTCAAAGTCAATTGAGTACCCGAGAGTTTAAGGGGAAAACATAAACTCGAGTCAGACATAAAGCCCGGTATGAATAATAATCTACCATCTCAAATCATTTAGATATCTAGTGAGACCACGCCGCTTAGCGGAACGGGTTTCCCCTCACTAGTATCTCAAAACCTTTTATAAAACTATATACCATGCTCCTGCATCCACAATGGTTAAAACAATTCAAAACAGTATAATATGATGATATGAAAAACAAATGAATCTATTCTGGATTACCCATCCCCATTCATTTTAGACTATCTGTCTCAATTATAGTTTCTAGGATTACTATTAACCTATTAGTTTTCATGGGCTGACTAATAACCAGTTAAACATTTAAGGACTCCTTGTCCAATTACATAGTTTTGACGGGATCATTATGAACCTATTGGTAAGTCCAATATCTTACTCTTATCCTAGTTTTCATGCGTTGACTAGGAACCTATTGGTGACTTTAATATCCTTTCTTCTTACCTTAGTTTTCTGGGCTGACTAGGAACCTATTGACATCTTCCAATCTTAATCCACATATAGTTTTCATGGGCTAACTACAAACCTACTAGCCCCTACCAGTATCCAGTCACAGTTTTCATGGGCTTATTATGAACCTGTCTTTCTGATATCTTCCTTTATACATAGTTTTCACTGGCTAATTATGAACCTATTGACCTCTACTAATATCTTTTCCTTTACACAGTTTTCATGGGCTTACCGAGAACTTATTGGCCCTTGCCAATATCTTTCTTTTATATTTTAGCATCCTATATTATGGTCTTCCTGACCTCCTAGATGCAATTAATATGCACATAAATGTGCATATTTTTACTTCAATATTTAATCTAATTTAATTAAATAAATGAGAATATAGGATATTTTAACATGTTTAAACCAAAATTCAAATTATTTTCAAATCATCATTTATTCATCTTCATATAAGGGCAAAATGGCCATTTTGTGCATGTATTAATTTTGAGAATATATATATTTGTGCATTTTATATTTATTTTAGGAATTTGAATGGAAATTTAATGAAGGCTTCATGGAAAATATGCATGCACAAGAGAAGAAAAGCAAATGAAGATGGAAATAAATCATTTCATGCAACATGGAGGAACCCACCTACCCACTTACCATGATCTTGTAACGATCTGCCTTTTTGTACGGTTTAAATCGACACACATGCCAATTCAAACCATTCAAAAGAGCAGATTGTTATGGGGTAAATAAGAAAAAGTAGAGAAAGAAAGAAACAAACACTAAGTCTCACAGCGGAATGACAAAATATAATAATCAAATAAACAGTTCATGAAGCAGTTTGCATATAACCTTTGATTACCTTTACAATACAGAATCAGAGTATATACAACAGTAATAAATAAATAATGCAGTGGAACAACATGATGTAGTGGAAAATAAAAATAAAAATAAATAGTAGTAGTATACAAATCTCCGTCTTCGTCCTCCAGAAAGCAGTCTTCGATATACTGAAATGCTCAAACTGACCTGAGCGAAATGAAAAGACAAAACACTCGAGTGAGAACTAAAAGATCTTATGTAAATTAAATCAACAAGAAATAAAGATGAGTGTAATGGCGTCGAAGATGTTTACGGGTTTTGATATCTCCTATCCAGTGTCAAACATGAGTGCAATAACTTAAGAGATGTTCGAGATTCCATCTCCTAAGAATCCATTAAACTATCTACATACATAGTACAATATGCTATTATAATAGTGTCCACGGTAAAGTAAAGTATTAAAATAGCGTTAAGGCGTTACCTATATCTCCCTTAACACATTTTATATATTTCCATAGTCTATACAGTACCGTACGCTCCTCCGTAAACTGGAGGGTTACATAGATGGCACTCCATAGGTATGGTACAAAACAAACTCGTAGAAAGCACGATAGGGCATGCGAACATGGCACTCGAGGCAATGCCAGGGTAGGATTCTACCAATTGCACTCCCGGACTGGTGGTAACGCATAGCAGCTACTATCGCCCACCTCGGACACACTCCCATAATCAAAATCGAGGGTGGCCACCAAATCAATCACAAAGTAATAGAATGATGTCGAAGAAATGTGCCCGATTAAAGGAATGACCTCACTTTGCCCGGTATAGCTCCTGTTTTAGTCACATCTAAGCTGACTCACGGGAGTCAGGGTCACGTAAATACCTCATACAGAATCGTACACCAAACCATCCTACTTCATTTCTGGAATCTCCACCACGTGCACAGTTGTTAAAGTGGTTTTCGATATTGGCAGAGAGTATAACAATATCCGATCCCGGTCTCTTTAACAACCAACCGCTTATTACACACCGGATGGTTCTTTTACATTTCCAAAACCATTTCATATTGATATCAAAATATCATATTCAACTTAAACCATATTACTTTTGAAATTATATTCACTTTCGAAATCATATCGACCAAATAGGTTAAACTCTCATTTCAAAATCATCATATTTAATTAAATATGTCATGTAGATCCAACTTTTGTTATAATATCATTTAACCTTATTCGTTTAATATAAATCATCCCATTTTACCCAGTTTGAATTTTAAATAGGTTAAAATAAATTAATAATAGTTTAAAATAGATTAAAATGGTTGAAATGGATTTTTAGATAGTTTTAAAAATAGATTTAAAATAGATTAAATAGAATTAAAATAGGTTATATAGATTAATATACTCTAAATAAATTTAAAATAGATTAAAATAGGTTAAGATACTTTAAATAGATTTAAAATAGATTAAAATACTTTATCTAGATTTAAAATAGATTAAATTAGATTAAAATACTTTAAATAGATTTAAAATAGGTTAAAATAGGTTAAAATACTTTAAATAGATTTAAAATAGATTAAAATACTTTAAAATTTTGATTTAAACCAATTTCCAATTCCAACCTTCAAACTTGGATTTTCAAAGTAATTCAATTAAAATAAATCAATTTCCTTTAAAATATCATTTAATTCAATCCAAGATTTAAGGGTTTTAAAATTGTTTAATTTAACCAATCCGGTGTCTGTATATAATTTTCTACCCTATAGTCAAGTGATACAGATATTTATCATTTCAATCCACAATTAATTTAAATTTACGAGTATATATTATTTCAACCCGCAATCCCAAATTTTACTTCATATCCATGAAATCGCTTGAGTCTATCATTTCAACTCATAACGATTTCCCTTAATCTATTGGGTCGTTCGGGTATGTATCATTTCAACCCATAGGGAACTTGCAGTGTTACAACAATATAAAATATAACATCCATTCATCCAATATCAACAATTAAACATCCATCAAAATCATCATCCAAATCAATCAATAAACATCAATAGCTAACTGATAATCAATAACAAGTATAAACTGACAAATTAAAATTTAATATTAAATTAAATGGCATAATAATCAATAAAAGTCAGATTTAACAGGCATGACAATTTAAATATACCAAACATCAACCAATCAATTTCTAATCACATCATAAATTTAATTTAACTAACATAAGATAATTTAGTAATTGTGAGTGGGTTAAAATACTCACCCTTGATTTTAGCCCATAAAAATCCAAACAGAAGCGCAAAAACTCAACAGTCTCCAAATTCAACAAAATCAATTTCACGTTGTCCGAATTTAAATATGAATCCAACAGAAGAAATCGCACGTGAATCAAAGTTTATATGCAAAAGATATTCATGTTATAAGAAATATTATTAAAATAATAATTAGTACGCATTAGAAAAATAATACTAAACAACTTTTAATACTTACGTTTTTCTCCAGATGAGGCTTAAGAAAAAGATTGAAGAACAACTAAGATGAGGACATGACGTGTACGAAAAATGAAAAAAAAATCATGTTTCATAAAAGAAAGCTTTTGGATTTGCAAGAATAAGAGCTTTTGAATATGAGGTGTCAGGAGAAACAAAACGCAAATGAAGAAATAAGCTGCAAGTTATTTATAATTAGGAAATGAAGGTGGAGGGGTAAAAATAAATGTCACATTTTAGTTTGAAAGCTCCAGGCATTAATAATGCATAAGGAAATGTACGTGGGAATGGAAAAGTTTGCAAACCAAAGGAAAGTAAAATTTTATATACTTGAAAATGAGGTGGCAAGAATTAAATACAACCTAAAAGTCTAGTTTCAGGTATTAAATAGAAGGAGAAATGAACGGATCAAGTATTAATAATAAGGTAACTATTTTAAAACGTTCATGCAACAATTAATAACAAAAGAAATGAAGGGACTATGTACAACGCACAACCTTTTGAAATTCAATTTTTTTGAAACGTAACCAAATTAACTTCATTAACTCAAATAATATTCAAATTTGTACGCATTTAGGTTTTTATCTACGCAAAAAAAATTATACTTACCTTAAAAATGAAAACGTTCAATTTGGTTTTCCCAAAGTGATCTTTTATTTCCATTGTTTAACACAAAACGTGCGTTTCTTTTATTAAATCTATCAATTGCAATCAACGTTTTCTTTCCTTTAATTGAAATATTTGAATTACATTAATTGCAATTACTTACAAAGTTAAATTTCAAAACAGACAACTAAAATGGATGAAAAATAGAATAATTGTTTATTTACACACATTTATAAATTTGTTGTTTATACACAAGAGTAATAAATAACTTACTAAAATAGATTATTTTCCTATTCTTGTTATCAATCTGTAAGCTAAAACACAGTTCAAATAAACATATATTTATTCCTTTAAAATCAATCATTCTATTCTTTATTTTAAAGAAATTAAACCTATATTCACAAATGAAACATTCATTTTATTTGATGTAAATATTCTTTTCATTAAATCAAACTTTCCTTATATTTTCACAAAACATAAGCTACTTTTAATTACATCTATTAATTTACAATTTACTATTCTCTCTCCTATTAATTGAAAATTTTCAATTACATTAATTTCAGTTGATTAAGTTTCAAAATAGACTAAATGAATGTAACGAGAAGTAGAACAATTATTTCCTATCTAATAGTAATTTAAACATATTTATACACTATTGGATACAAACAGTAATTATACATTTCTTACTAAATAATAGTTTCTTGTCTCTAAAATCAATCTTTCAGCTACCAAACATTTCAAAGAAATAATCATATGTTTACTCCTTTACTAAACTTATTCATTTTTATTCTTTTATTTTGATTTACACTCCTACTATTAAATCAACCAATACCTTATGAAATTATTAACATAGGTTTCTATCTTGTTATCCTCATTTTCTACAATTGACGCCTTTTCTTACATTAACCACAATATTTAATTAAATTTAATTCCAAGTAGTTATATTCTAATTCCAATAAATTGATTTAATTAGATTTCAATCTTTTTATTCAATCAATCATTACTTTATGGACATAGTTAACATTGGTTTACATCTTATTGCATTAATATATACAATTATCATCTTCTACCATATTAGTTGCAATATTTCAATTATATTGAATTTTTGTCGATTTTCACATTAATTATAATTTAAAGTCCCACTAAATTCATTTATCTTGGTTTCACTATTATTATTAAATCAATTCTTGCCTTATGAATATAATTGACATTTTTGTACATTTAATTACATAAACATTTTCAGTTATCGTCTTAACTCATATTAACGTAATATTTAATTATACTTACTGCAATTTATTTCCAGTTGATTTCTTATTTAATTCAACAGATTAAGTAAATTGGTAACAAATGACAGTCGTTACCTTTTCTTAATTTAATCACAATTATAAGTTTGTTATCTACACATAACTGCTATAACTACTAACACAATACAAATTTATCCAATTTCAATTTATTACATATTATTTCATCAGTTAATATAACATTTAAATTATCAATTACTCTTTTAATCCAATTATCAATTAATACATACCTTATTACAAATAAATTTACAATCTATAACTAATTATAACTTTTTAATCATTTTAATTAATTGGAATTACATTTAAAATAGTTATAAATTTACTTAAATTAATACTATTACATTCCATCCCAGTTATATTATCATTGTTAAATCTTAGATTTTTATTTTTTCACAACATCAAACTCCAAAACTTATTTAATATAACAAATTAAATTATAAAAAATTATGGGTCGTTACAGATCCCCTATTAACAGCTAATGCACATGTTAATGGAAATTAAAGCTACATGCACATTTAAGTGGAGGATTAATTCATGCTAATGACAACTTGGAAGCCACACTTCCTCAAGGGTATTTTGGGTAGTCCCCAAAAATATGCATTAGGGTCTTAGGCTAGTATAAATACCCCATATGTTCATGTAATCAAGCTCTGAACCTCCTTCTTAGTTATTTTAGTTTTAGGCTAAAAAAAAACAAAAAAAACTCTCTTCTCTTTTTCGTGGCTACTTAGCCATTTTCTTCTTTTATGTAATTTTCTTTTAAGCAATGTTAATTCATGTTATTTTTATTTACATGCTCTTTTTCCTTTCATGTTAGTAGTTAGTTTTAATTTATGCAAGTAGATTAATTCTCTTTTTATTTTAATTACCTCTCTTTTCACTTAGCTTGCATTTTCCTCTTGTTTTTGTTTCATGTTGAATGCAATATTTGTTGAAATGATAACAAATATGAGAGGCTAAACCACTTTAATTTAGGGGTAATGAAGCTCTCTTAATCATGTAGATTCAACATTTTGCTAACTTGTGATCTCTTTTTGTGCTTAATGACAATATTTGATGTGGTTCAATTTTGTTG
Organism: Allium fistulosum; assembly: GCA_030737815.1. NCBI lineage: Eukaryota > Viridiplantae > Streptophyta > Magnoliopsida > Asparagales > Amaryllidaceae > Allium > Allium fistulosum. The sequence goes on from CM060902.1 coordinate 1,297,038,047, forward strand.
TTTTGCTTTGAATTTGATAGCTTATGTTGTTGACACCAAATAGGCTATGTTTAAACAAATACGAACACAAATTACCTCTTCATCTACATATGGTTATGGTAATGAAGTGAATATTAAAATCAAAATTTGATGGTCTATATTTCTAATCAATAGTTAATAGATCATGCTTAGAATAGATTTTATTTTCAAGTTCATTGTCATTTTCATGAGAGTTAAAAGTGGTTTAGTGAGTATGTTAAAGTTTGATGGTTTACGTTGGGCGAATTAATAGTACAAATAGGTCATACTTATGATAAACATATCAACTAAATTCACTAATGACCAAAAGAGAGATCATAATTTCATGTTGTGTTGATTTATGTGATCATGAGAGTGGATTTATCTCTAAATTGTCTTTTCATCTCATAGTTTTCATTCTTTTTTGTAGTAGTTAGTTTTTGCAATTTTTTTGTAGTTAACAACACTTTCAATTCTTGGTTTAATTTGATTGAATAGAAATTTTAAAATCAATACAATTTCCTACGGATCGACCCGTACTCGCTACGTACTAATAATGTACGCCGTGCGCTTGCGGTTAATTTTTAATTAAAAAATTTCGGCTATTTTCTAATCCGATAGGAAATTGGCCGTTAAACAGCAATTCTACTCATTCAGGAGTTTTATCAATTTATATTCACTACTGGGTTAACCTAACTGGTTCTTCTACCCTTATCCCCAAAATGTAGTTATAGGTCCATTTTAAAGTGAATATATTCATATTTGAAGAAGCAACATAACAACTTAGCAATACCACTCCTATGGGTTTAAAATAAAACATGGTTAATCCCTTTAACCAATTACTTTATCAAAGGTAGCTTCTTCTTAAAACCATTATAAAAACTCCTTTAATATAGCTATGGGTTTTTCCTTTAAAAAATAGAGTTTGGGTTATAAAACCTTTCGATGCCTTCGAAACCTAGCTTTCGGCTTCATAGGATGACCTCCTTCGAAAGCATTAAATTTTATCTTCAAAACATTAGGCTCCTGCCTTTTAATACTTTAAAACCTCCCTTTCGAAATTTTATCTGTGTTTTTAACCCAGTAGAAACCAATAGGAAACATGACAACCTCGTGTAAACAAGATGGTTCAGAACTTAACCAGAAAAGCTAGGACAAGGAATTAACAAGGGTCAAGCTATATGACTAATGCAATGACTGGGATCAACAAAACCAAGAGACATCAGCATTCTTTTAGTCCAGTTAGTAGCTGAACGTAAACAGCTAGTGAGTTGCCATCAAAAGGGAACAACTATGATAAAGGGCTATGGAAACATCTCCAATTCCAAACTCCAGAAAAATCCTAAGTGGTTGCATCATCAGCAACCTATGCCTTTCCTTAAAACTTCAAACAAGACAGCTCAAAAATACTACGAAAAGTGGTCAAGACATTGGCTCGCAAACGAGCCAAGACCATGGGTCGCCAGCCACCCATAGACCATGGGTCACCAGCGACCCATGGTTCTATCTCGTTTTGCGATCCAACTCCTTCATGGATCGTTCCCTACCTACCTGTGAGCAGATGATGAAGTGGCCTGGCCCAGAAGCTCTCCGATCCATATAAATACCATTCTACCTGCAACATAAAAAGGGTCTTCTCCGGACTAGTTGTTGAAGCTCTGCTGGAATTATTCTTCACTCTCTACCTCCCTCACAATAATCTCCAAAGGAATTCACTGTGATTCTCCAGTGGATTCCAACTCTAGGGATTCAATCTAGCTAAAGATAATCAAAGCCTTGGAATCAAACATCTCTTGTAACATCAATCAGTCTACAATAAAACTATAAAGTGGATGTAGACTTCATTAACATCATGTCAGAACAGGGCTGGTGCTTTCAAATTCAAACAGGATGTTGGTCTATTTTTTGGGTCAACATTTTGGTGCTTTCACTGAGAAATGACACAAGGGCCCAGATCTTGCTTTCTACTTTGGATCCCATAGGTCCAAAAGTTAGATCTCCAATCTTTGCTTGAAGAACTCGTTGTTTTAGGATCAATGGCTCCTGGAAGAAGAAGAACTGCCTCTGGGAGATCCATAGGGGCAGTAATAGCTGGAAAAGGTGTTAGTCTCCAACAAGCTAAAGTAAATGGTGCTAACTTAGGAAACCAGGCACCGGCATCCTCCAGTCAGCATGAAGTCGTCACCAGGGAAGTGCTAAATAAGATGGCCAAGGAGATTAACCAATGAATGGAAAATAGTCAAAAGGCTCTAATGGATAAGCTGAACGCTCTATTAACCCTGCAATCAAACCCCGCTCCAAGGACTATGCCTGAACCCATGACTGCTGTAGAACAAGAGAATTCCTCTATTTCCGGCCTGCATAGATGAAATAGAAAACATCCAAAAAGAAGGGTAACAGCAGGATGTAACATGGAGGAGAACCAGAATACTCCACCTGACGCCAAGCAGCCGATCTTGAATTTGAATCAAGGGGCCAAAACCCCATAGAAGGACATAGCAGTGAATCTCTCCGATTTAGAAGATGGAGAGCAAGGTAATCAGATGGAAGAGAATTTCAATGCATTCGATGATGCTAGAAACATCCAAACTGCCCCAGTCAGGCCAACTGCAAGCCAATGGGGTCCCGCGGGAGTGGCTCTCCAAAAGATAGGAGAGCCTAGGCTTCAACCCACGTGCCAAGACCGTTTGCAGAACCAAACACTTGGTGTAGTGACTGATTGCCGGCCCCAGGATTACTGGACATCAGAGGCGTACATAGCAGACATAGTCAAATGGCTGATGGACGAGAGTAAGAACCGAAAGGATGATGAATGACGATATGCCCCAAGTCGGACCCGTTTTACTGACGAAATCTTGAATGAAAGATACCCAGGCAAATTCACTATGCCAACTATCACCTCCTACGATGGAACGAGGGACCCAAAACCCCATTTGTACAAGTATAGCTGGTATATGGACAGAGCTAATGCTCCAGAGGCCATTTGCTGCCGATGTTTCCTTATTTTTATAGAAGGAGTTGCATCTATGTGGTTCACCAGACTCCCCCAAGATCTATTTCTACCTTTGACCAACTTGCAACGAAATTCCTTTATCAGTTCAGGCTCCATACCGTGCAACCAAAGGACGTCATGTCCCTATTCGGATTGGTCCAAGGGCGCAACGAGTCATTGAAATCATTCATGAACAGGTTTAACACCGCGGTGACGGAAGTAAGCAACCCCAATGAGGATATGATTTTTATGGCGTTAATCCGCGCTATTCACCCGGAAAAGGAGTTCGGAAAATGGATTAGGATGAAGCAACCTACCAATAGGAAAGACTTCAATCGAAAAGCAAGCCAGTACTTGAGATTGGAGGAGGCACAAGAGCTGGAAAGGAAGTCTGCTGGTATACAACTGATGAACACTAGACAAAATGATATGGCAACAAATCAAAATATGTGCAATCCTAGGAGTACTCAAGGAGTCATGGGGAAGAGTGGGAATCAGAAGAGAAGAAACCAGAACTCTGATAAAAGAAATAATGGTGGCAGCAAAAAAAGATTTAGAGAGTTTAGACGGGAAGACTATACCCCTCTAAATGATACTTCAGAGAATAGTTATCTCGCAACACAAGAGATTGAAGAATATAAGAAACCTCTTAGAAAAGAGGCAACGAAATAGCAAAAGTGCTCAAGGAAATTCTGCCGCTTCCACGAGACATACGAACACAATACAAACGAATGCCGCCACCTTAAGGACCTCATCCAAGGGTTGATCCAAGACAACAAACTTCAACAATACATGAAAAGGCCATAAAAATCCAATCAACCTACGGCCCCTTAACCCCTTAGAGAACAAAGAAATCAAGTTGGAACTAGTGAAGAAGGGTCGAGACGAACCGACCAGAGGCTTATTATTGGAACAATATCCGGGGGACCACATCCCGTGCAAAGGAGTTGGGGGGAGATGGAGCGATATGCGAGTACGTTAAAACATGCCCCGAAGGAATCATGTTTAGCAATAGATGATGAGACTCCGGTCAAGCTGCAAAAGTTTTGAACGACGACATAGTGTTCTACAATTGGGACACCGAAGGGATTGAAGCTCCAACTCTTGACCCAATGGTGGTGACAGTAGGAATCGGGCCTGCCGTAGTCCGACGAGTCTTGGTTAATAGTGGCAGTTCAGTTAACATACTTTTTAGACATACTTTCGATTAAATGAAGATTGGCATGAAAAGCGTATCCGCTGCCAAACAAAGATTTAAGGGTTTATCGGTGAACCCAAACAACCGGTGGGAACAATTGACCTACCTATGGAGCTTGGAGAGGTTGAGCAAAGGGTCACCCTCATTTAGACTTTTGTGATCGTGCATGAAATGTCAGCATACAATGCATTCTTAGGACAGCCCGCATTAGCCAACTTTAGAATAGAATTGGGCTAATGGTGCTTTACAATGAAGTTCCATATCGAGCACAGAGTTAGAATTATGAAAGGAGACCAAAGTGTTGCCCAGGAATACTACATTGCGGAATTGCGCAAGTCAAGAAGAAAGGAAAACGGAAAGGATGTAGGGGAAAACCCTCCACATTCGTGAACCCTCCGAATAGCAACTACTGAGCCGCCCCTGGCTTGGGGACCATAGCCGATTCGACAAGGCTTTGGACCCTAGGAAGAAGAGCTCAGGGGAGGATCGGGCAGCACAGGCGGAATTGACGGTGTTTGTCCTAGTCTGTATGGATGACCCAACGCGGGTCCTGAAGATTGGGTCGCACCTTGGAAACAAGATGCGGTCGGAACTAATCAAATTCCTCCGAGCCAATTTGGACGTATTTGCTTGGACACACTCCGATATGTGTGGGGTATCACTCGAAATTGCCTGCCACGCACTCAATATTGACCACAAATTTACACCAGTAAAGCAAAAAAGGCGCAGCTTGGGCCCTGAACGGTCCAAGGCACTGAGAGAGGAAGTAGATAAACTAATGGCTAACGGCTTCATCCGAGATGCAACTTACCCTGAATGGGATCAAACCCAGTCTTAGTCAAGAATTCTAATGCAAAATGACGAACTTGTATTGATTTCTCAGACCTAAACAAAGCTTGTCCGAAGGACAGCTTCCCACTCCCTATAATTACTCAGCTTATGGATGGAACGGTGGGACATGAACTACTGTCGTTTATAGATGCGTACTCGGGCTACAACTAGATCCTAATGCATGAGCATGACCAAGAGAATACCAGCTTCATCACCACTTTGGGATTGTGCTGCTACAGGGTAATGCCATTCGGCTTGAAAAATGCAGGGGCAACATACAAAAGGTTAGTGAATACTATGTTCAAACGCCAGATTGGAAGGACTATGGAAGTTTACGTGGATGACATGTTGCTCAAATCTCGAGTAGCTGCTAACCATCTAGACAACCTCGCTGAAATGTTTGAGATACTCCAAAAATATGGAATGAAGCTCAACCCGCTCAAATGTCACTTCGGAGTAGCCTTTGGGAAATTCTTGGGGTTCATAGTGAGTGCCCGGGGCATCAAAGCGAATCCAGAGCAAATAAAAGCGTTATGGGAAGTCCAAGCCCCTAAAAATAAGAAGGAACTTCAAAGCTTGAATGGAAAAGTCGCAGCACCAAGTCGATTCATCTCGAAAGCTATAGACAAGTGCATACCGTTCTTTGATGCACTGAAAAAGGGAAAGAAAAACTTTGACTGGAGTGAAGCTTGTCAAACAGCTTTTGAGGAATTGCTATGACGCATGGAAGCTCCCCCAATCTTATCAAAGCCGGTGGATAGAGAAGACCTATTTGTTTATTTAGCAGTTTCCCTACATGCACCGAGCGCCGCTCTCATGCGGGAAGATGTGAGAATCCAGCGACCCGTGTACTATATTAGCAAACGATTCATCGTAGCTAAGAAGAATTACCCTGGAGAAGCTAGCGTATTTCTTTTCGATCGCATCCCGGAAATTACGACTATACTTCTAGGCTCATCCAATTAAAGTATTGACTGAACAACCCCTGAAGCAAGTTTTATACTGGCCAGAAACTTTCGGACGACTACTCAAGTGGAATATAGAGCTAAGTCAATATGACATCACATATCATCCAAGGAAAGCCATCAATGGGCAGACATTGGCTGACTTCATCGCCGAATTTACTATAAGGGATGACGAGGAAGAAGTTCAGTTAGAAGTAAGTATGCAATGAAAGCTCTTCGTTGACAGTGCATCCAACAACTTCTGTTTGGGAGCAGGGGTAGTGCTTGAAACCCCTGAGGAGAGAGCCATTAGCTATGCTTTGTGCTTGGAATTCCAAGCAACAAATAACAAAGCAGAGTATGAAGCACTGATCGCTGGACTGAAGGTCGTGTAGGAACTTAAGATAAAATCTATTCACATATACAACGACTCCCAACTGGTCGTCTATCAAGTGAAAGGGGAATACCAAGCATGTGGAGAAAATCTTGCCCCGTACCTGTCCAAAATACAAGAACTGTTAAGCGACATCGAGCACTACACTATAACTCACATCCCACGGGATCAAAACACCAAGGAATATTATTTGGCTAAACTGGCAAGTTCTGGAGAAGCTCAGTCATTGGGGTTGGTCCCGGTTGAAACTCTAACCAACCCAAGCATAGACGAAATGGACGTAGACTGGATTCTCGAAACCACCGTCGAATCGGATACATGGATGACACTGATAAAGGACTATCTACTTGTGGGAACCCTTCTAACTGACCGCAATCAATGGAAGAAGCTCCTCCGAAAGGCGCCACGGTTCATGATACAAGATGGGATACTCTATCGAAGGGGATTCTCGACCCCTTTTCTTAGGTGTGTGATCGATGATGAAGAACGAAGAATCCTAAAGGAGGCACATGAAGGCGAATGTGGAGACTACACTGGAGGGCAAACTCTCCTAAAGAAAGTCCTTCGGTATGGGTATTTCTGGCCAACGATAAATCACGATGCTGTAGACCATGCCAGGAGATGCGATCGTTGTCAAAGATTCAGCAAAATTAAAAGAACTCCCTCAATGGAGCTAACACAGATGGTCAGTCCATGACCGTTCGCAATATGGGGAATCGACTTGATTAACATCCTGCCAATAGCAAAAGGAGGGGCCAAATATGCTATAGTTGTCGTAGATTATTTCACAAAATGGACCGAAGCGGAACCGCTGGCCATTATAACCATAAAGAAAGTTATTAACTTTGTTACTAAAAACATCATTTGCAGGTTTGGTGTGCCATAAAAAATCATTACTAACAATGGAACTCAATTCGAAAGTGCCGAGTTCAAAGACTTTTACAAGCGCCTCCGAATTGAAAAGAGCTTTTCCGTAGTGGCTCATCCACAAGAAAACGGGTAGGTGGAAGCAATAAACAAGATCATCAAGTCCACTATTAAAAAGCGACTAGCAAAATAAAAAGGAAACTGGATTGATGAACTTCCACTCGCATTATGGGCTTACAGAACTACCCACAAAGCGGCAACCGGCCACACTCTGTTCGCCTTAGCATATGGTTCAGAAGCGATGATTCCTGTTAAATTAGAGGTCCCCTCGCACCAAAGGCAGAATTTCAATCAAAAACAAAACAAGCAGCTCCTACTCGAATCGCTAGACATGGTCGACGAAAATAGAGAAGAAGTAGAGTTGAGAACTACCGCCCACCAAAAAAGGGTCGCACGGCACTTCAACTCCAAAGTTCACAGACGTCAAACCTTCGAAGTTGGAGATCTTGTGCTCAAGCGAGTTTACCCCATTCCGGGAGCCTTCGGACCAAACCGGGAAGGACCATATGCCGTTAATCAAAAGCTCAAGGACGGGACTTTCATGCTGACAACCGTCGATGGTGTCACAATTCCCAGAGCCTAGAATAGTGAATCGCTCCACCGTTATTTCATTTAATAAGAAACTTTATGTATTCCCTACTTTTCAGCAAATAAGCCATCCCGAAAATGCCGGAGGCATTGTAAATAGGCCAAGAATCTGCCATGCTTTCTTTAATAAAATTCGATTTGCTTTCAAATTGACAAAACTGTGTCCATATTAAATGTCAACTGGGTCGACAGAAGCAAATCGACTCAAACGGTTGGATCGGGAGTACCCGATCCTTGCCTCTCAAAAAATCGGTGTTGCCTTGGCAGCACCTGGAGGTCAAAAATTAACTCCTCGCGTTGCCCGGAGATAGGCAATGCCGAAGAGCACCTAAAAAACTAACTCCTCGTGTTGCCCAGAGATAGTCCACGTCGAAGAGCACCAAACTTAGACTCCTCGCGTTGCCCGGAGATGGGCAACGTTAAGGAGCATCAAAATCCGCGCATCTCGTAAGCCGCACATTCAAACTAAAACTCCTCGCATTGCCCGGAGATAAGCAAAGCCGAGGAACATCAAAAACGAACTCCTCGCGTTGCCCGGAGATAGGCAACGCCGAGGAGCCTCAAAATAAACTCCTCGCGTTGCCCGAATATAGGCAACGTCGAGGAACATCAAAAGCCGCGCATCTCATAAGCCGCGCATTCAAACTGAAACTCCTTGCATTGCCTTCAGAAAGGCAACACCGAGGAACATCAAAAACGAACTCCTCGCATTGCCCGGAGATAGGCAACACCGAGAGCCTCAAACTGAAACTCCTCGCGTTGCCCGAAGTTAGGCAACGCCGAGGAACATAAAAAATGAACTCCTCGTATTGCCCGGAGATAGGCAATGCCGAGGAGCCTCAAAATAAAGTCCTTACGTTGCCCGGAGATAGGCAATGCCGAGGAACATCAAAAACGAACTCCTTGCGTTGTCCGTAGATAGGCAATGCTGAGGAGCCTCAAAATAAACTCCTCATGTTGCTCAAAGATAGGCAATGCCGTTGAACATCAAAAACGAACTCCTCGCGTTGCCCGGAGATAGGCAACGCCAAGGAGCATCGAAAACCAACTTATTTCATTGCCTGGAGATAGGCAACGCCGAAAAGCATCAAAACTTACACTCCCTACATCACTCAGAGATGGGCGACGTCAAGGAGCACCGAATGTCGCGCACTACACAAGCGGCGCGCTAAATCCCAAAACAATAGCCCCTCACATGACCCGAAGATGGGCAACACCGAGAAGCCTGAGAAACCCCACGCATATAGTTAGGAATAAGTGGTGCTAGAAAGAAGGCACTCAATGATTGACAACACATACCCATGCGTAAATTGCATACTTACCTAAATACTGTCGAAAACTGAAACAACATGCTAAGGTCGCAAAACTTTCGAAGAAAGGAGAATCAAGTCATGACTTAGCCAGATTTTCAATAGAGATTATCTAAACCCTAAGTTACCGGAAACTTGAAAATTGTTTGAAGTAAGCAGCCCTGTGAACTAGGGGGCATACGCCTGTACTGAGACAGAAACGCGTGAGTACAATAAGTTCACAAGTCCTGTCACTTCAAACAAAATAAGTTCACAAGTTCTATCTCAAAGTTTTATGAACTTCCAACACTACAAGAAAAATACCTTTTTATAGCGTTTAAAAAACGCTGTAATAGGATAGATGGCGTTTTTATAAACGCTGTATATCAACAAGTTGTAATATGTCAGGGATCTATAATAGCAACCTCAGAATCGCTATAAAAAACATGCTATAAATGACGTTACTTATAGCGTTTCTGAATTGCTATTAAATGGACGATTCATGACATACAAGTACCTTTCTATAGCAATTGTAAACGCTGTAGATATATCATTACCTGATTATTATAGCAATTATAAATGCTATAGAAACATCATTGCCGGATTATTATAGCAACTATAAATGCTGTAAAAACGCTATAGAATGTTTACTTTAGTCTTTCATAGCATTATTTACTTGCTATGAAAACTTATACGTTATTTCACACAGTATTAACAATTAAGCATAAAAAATATATGAATAAAAGCATTTCATGCACAATATTAATCATATAAATATTAGTAACAATTCATACAATCGTAGCTAACCAAAACAATACATAATAAAAGTAACAATCCATACAACCATAGCTAACCAAAACGATACATAGTAAAAGTAAAGATGTAAGAACATCGACACAAAATACATTTGAAGGAGAATGAGTGCGGCAACATATTTTTTCATGCCTTCCACCATAGCGTAAACCCAGAGCATCATACACCACCTGTCAAAAAGCACATACGTCTATTAGTCATAAAAAGTAAACATAAATTATCATGAATACCGATTTGGTCATTTTATCGATGAAGAAAAATATCAAATACGAAATTATGTTCGGTTTTTAACAAAGCAACATGCTTAGTTTTTAACTGAGCAAACCAAACAAGTTTTTAACTAAGCATATGCTCAGTTTTCAATTGAGCATATGCTCATTTTTCAACTGAGAATGCCTCATTTATTAACTACACTCAATTTTAACTGAGCAAACTCGCTCAATTTTCAACTGAGCATAGCTCAGTTAAACACTCAGTTTTCAACTGAGCATAGGCTCAGTTTTCAATAGAGCATATGCTCAGTTTTCAATTGAGCGTTTGCTCGGTTTTCAAGTGATCATATACTCAGTTTTCAACTAAGCATAGCGTAATTTTTAACTGAGAAAACACAGTTTTCAACTGAGCATGGGCTCAGTTTTCAACAGAGCAAACTCGCATAGTTTTAACTGAGAAATCTCTTAGTTTCTAACCCAGTTTTTAACTGAGCTTATGCTCAGTTTTTTACCCAGTTTTTAACCAATCTTATATTCAATTTTTAACCGAGCTTGTACTAAGCTTTTAACTGAGCAACCTTGCTCAACTTTAAACTGAGCATAGACTCGGTTTTTACCTGAGCATAGACTCAGTTTTTAACTGAGCAAATGTTTGGTTAGATGTTCAGTTTTTAATTGATAAAACTTGCATAGTTTTTAACTGTCATTGTATCAGTCTTTTTTACTCTTTTTTTACTCCGATGTGTAATGCATTTGACTGTAAGCAAATATAACGAATACAATTCAAATTTGAATATCTTGTATTTCATTTTATAAGCAGAAACTAGAAGGAAAAAGGTAGAAATATATGAGATATTTAAAGCAAGCAGGATGACTGCGTGGGCATGAATATACAATTTTAAGACCATAGACATGGCTGTCACTATTGTTTGAAGAGCATCCATACAAATCAATAAGTAAATGATCTATAATATGAAGATTTACCGGGAGATCAGCAATTGCTTAGCTAACTGAACTACAAGCTGCCGCAGTTGCACCTGTTTGTAACGCATTCATTGATACATCAATTAGGAAGAAAAATACAGCGGGCATTGGATCCCGAACCTGTAGTATAGTAAAAAAAGAAAGGGTAAGCAAAATTGCAAACATCTAAGATGACAGCGTGATATTCATGAACAAGAAATTTAGTTGTGACAAATGTATTTCAGGATTGCATCTCTAGAAAGTATATTTAATGCACAAGATACTATTGGGGAAAACAGGTAAATGTACAAAGAAAATAAACAATACAGCTCGTTATAAAAGAAATTCATTCTGCAGTTTATAATCACTTAAGCAGCATGTGTTACCTACTAGGTCAGTACTTCCAAAGAATTTCTGTCTGATAAACTTTCAATTTACAAAAACACAGCAGGAAGAGTTACCATCATTAAAACAGTAACAATTAACAAAACATAAATGGAAAGTCGAGTGCGAATTTTGCAAGTTCACGTAATGATCTACTCCTGGAATTAAACTTCAATCTACTCCTGGATATTTTCTAAATGCCCTAATGCCTCTTCAAACTATGTCTGATTTATACATGGTCATATTTATCATATTATTTTGTCCCCTGTGCACTACTTTGAAGAATTGTATGTAACTTGTATAAAAAATGAATCGATGCATCTTACATATAATTGATATAATTTCTCCCAGCCTAGACCATAATACAATTAGATATTTAGGCAAAGCGGTGTTAAAAAATAAAATATTAAAAAATAGAAAATATGAATGGAAACAGAAAAGCTACACTTAGGTCGACACAGTCGAGTTGTCAGATTTTCTTGTGGCTGGTAATAGGTGAGACTGAGTTAATAGGTGAGACTGAGTTAAGAGGCCAAGTTTACTCACAAATAACACATTCAGTGAGTTGCACATTCTTTTATTTTAACAACTTAATCATGTTTAACTTGTTTTGGATTATCAACCAAGTATGCATCTCAACTTTTGATGGCATTATGATTTTCTACATTGAGTTAAAATAGGATTATCTACTGGTAGAACGATGGAATTATAATCCTGGAAATAAAATGAAACTTAAAATATGGATTATCTATCTTCATTATAGACTTAAATTTGTGGTCATCTTCAAGTACAACAGGTTGCATGATATTAACTTTTGTATTGAACCTGCAATCCATCTTCTAAAAGTTCATAAAAACTAAGCTTCCATTAAAATAACTCGGTATTGAAAGAACTTAAGATATTTGGAAAGTGTATTTGAATTAAAATTAATATGAATGGAGAAAGAACCATATTAGCTAATAAATATTTTATATGCTAAAATTTGTTTTAAAAAAGACCAATATCCTAGGAGATTAAACACAACAGCTTCTTGTAGTGGTCCATCTATTTTCGTTTTCAGTTTAGCAATCATAGAGCAATCTGGTGATCCAGTTCATGTGTGGTTCCCATGTAAGATTAATTAGACAAGTCATATGCAGTAAGGTCTTAAAACTATAAAGAGAAGTATGGTAACTCAATATTGAAATACCATTATTTTCTTAATTGAACCAAAACTTTTTCAGTTTCACTTCAAATTTTACTTCCGATTCCATTGTTGCCTTATTTTTCAAGGTGCAAGTTACTGCCTGTGATAGCTGAGGTTGATAGAATACTTAGACCCGAAGTAAAGCTAATTGTAAGAGACAACAAAGAAACAGTTGACAGGGACGCGGAAGATGATCTTAAGGCTATTTAACACTAGAGGGGGGTGAATAGTGTTTTAAGAATTTCTTTAAAACTTCTTTGATTTAAATTGAATTAACTAACTTAATGCAAATACACGATCACAGATCAAATCACAGAATCACAAACAGATGCAAATATAAATAAAAAGCAAGTAAAGGAAAGAACACACCAGGAATTTTATACTGGTTCGGTGTTACCCTACATCCAGTCCCGCACAACTCGTACGGCTTTCTATTCAATAATAATCTAGATTACAATCCCTCGATTCCAAGGCGACGAGGTACACCCTCCAGATTCTCAGGTCTCTGGGTAGAACCACTTGATTCACAGGACACAAGTTCACCCGATCGATTTCCAAGGACACGATCACACCTTTATAACCCTAAACAAGTTTCTTTGAGTACAAATGTATCTATAACTCTGATAAGCACTGAGATTCTTTGAAGAGAGTGGCAGAGAATCAAACTAGAGATATTCTGGTTTGATTCACTTAAGATTTCGGCAGAATATGGATAGGATGATTAGAAAATAAGATAAGAGAATAAAGAGGAGAGAAAATAAAGAAAGTAGTTACTGGAAAACGTCCATAACAGTCTCTATTTATAGAGAATGAATGGATGTGTCCATTCAAAGAGATTTAAACGAATAGACACTTCTTTTGAAAACAACCTTTGCTATAACGGGAAGTATGTCGACATGACAAGTAAAGAGGATGTCGACATGGTCTAGTAAAAAATGATGATTTGCTTTTCTTTGAAAATGATGATTTAAAACATATGCAACTTTATTCAAATGGACTCTATGTATTTGTATAAGGTATTTAAAAGTAGAAATACTTATGAATATATATATGTATATATACTAAAATATATTTAAAATCAAGGTAAATAAACTAAAGTAAATATAATATTAAAATAGATTTTGAGGCTAAAATATCAAGGACAATTTTGAAATCAAAATATGACAAAATGATAAATATGATTTTGAGGCTAAAACATTTTTGGAAATACGAACGAAGGTTTTTCTTTTGAAAAGGAATATTTGAAAATCATTTTATGAAACAAGAGATAATTTTGAAAATCATTTTGAATCAAAATTAGTGGATAACAAAATAGGGCTACTATCCGTTCCACTAGATATTTCGTGAGTTCCATCTCACTAGGGTTCCATCCCTTTAACAAGAACGAAGTGGATTCCATTCCATGAGTAAATTGGATAAAAAAGAATGATAGTGCTTTCAAGGAGTTTTAACAAATATCTAACTTAACTATATTATTTGTCTTGAACTCTTGAATATCTTGAATCTCATGAGTCTTCAATCTTGAACTCTTGATCTTTGTCTTCTTTACTGTACAGTCTTCTTTTGTTGATACCTGCATATAGATTTCCTGCACATATATATTTTATAACACTTCTATAGTTGTTGTCATCAAAACCATTATCCTATAGACTAACAATAGTTAAAGAGGTTGAAGCCATAGCAAAATCTCTTCACTGGAACGTTCGAATGACTTATTTTCAGGATACAGAGGGTTTGCTTTCTGCTCAGAAGTCAATGTGGCAACCCCAGGAGATTGAAACAAGCATTTGATCCTTCTTTGGCTAAACTGATTATAGTTGGGATGAAGTTAGCCAGACAAAAACATTGCCCACAACTGTTGGCTATGCTCAGAAGTCAATGTTGGCTAAACTGATTATGTATATACAAAGTTGATAGATTTTATTCATTTTGTCATAGCAAGTTGAGGTATGGAATGGACAGTCATTTAATATTTCATCCATTGTATCTTGCTTTCTGTTAAGTATTTTTCCCATAAAGCTTGGTAAAAATTAGACATAAGGGTATGAACTACAAAGCACTTTCCTTCAACGGTTCACGACGGTTCACGAGTCATAAATGTTGTATGAAGTAAATTTGCAAAACAGAGAGACTGAAGAGGTGATAAGCTACATCATTGCAAGTTCCGACCACTATTGTGGGGCAGCAGCCCCTGCTTTCGCATCGCATGGCAGCAGCGAACTGCTGCCAACACAGCAGCAATTTGTTGCTGTAAATAGACGCAGTGCATGCAGTACAATAACAAATCAAGTTTAATATTTCAACAAACTATACCTATTAAATAAACTTGATATTTCTTAAGGGTTGGTAAAAATTTGGCGACATGAAAAGTTGTTCAGTGCTTATATACAGTAGTTTCCATTCAAGCTGTACATGACTCAAGAACATGGTATTACCTAAATAATACAACTGAAATTTTGACTGAGCGAATGCTAAGGATCAAATTTAGTGAACAAACATGTGATTATGATCACTATCATATAAACTATAAAATTTAGTGATGTATCTCTGTACATAAAGTATGCATCTTAAATTATTTTCTATTTAAAGATGGATGCATTGAACAATAATGCAACTTAATTTATTTTTTACTTAACTATAGACAGACTCATCGAACAATAACAGCTGGGTTCAATGTCTGCCTTTATAAAAAAACATTAATTCACTTACTAAATCACTCGGTCATTTAGCCATGAATAGTACTACTAAAAGATTTAATAACATAACCAGGAGAGTGAATCATGTATAAAAAAGTAAAAAAATCATAATCATAGTCAGATATATAATATTAACAATTAATTTTGCGGATTTATATAAATTGATTCATGTATAAGATATAAATCCAACAATTGCCTGATTAATTTCACTATGTAATCCTATCACTATATAAAATGTTGTACAGAAACCAGAAAACTCACTAAAATAAATTCTTTCTGATCTCGTCTATCAACAATGAAAGTAAGTCACTCTCTCTTGTGATTAATTTATTTTTGTGTTCTTCTACTTGTTTTCATTCACAATATTTAAATTTCTACATGTTTAATTCGCTACATTCTTAAACATAGATTAATCAACAAATAGCACTTTTGAAAACAATCTATTTGTAGTTTTATTGTAATTATAGTCAGTATACAAAGTGGTGAAAGCTGACATTCAAATTTATTTTCTTCCAAAACTGGGACTGTTTCATCTAATAGCATTTTGTTATTAACATTTGCCAATCGATCCTAATTTGTTCAAACAGGCAACGTACAATCAAGAAAGGTGTGGAAAAATCACAATGAATACTACGAAAACTTATCCATGTAAATTTTGTGATAAGATTTTTCTTTCCTCTCAATCACTAGGAGGTCATCAAAATTCTCACCGTATAGAGCGAAATAATTCTAACAAAACCCAAAGTGAGCGAAATAAGGCCTGGACACCCTTCTGGCCACCATCATTTCAAGGATGGTCGGTGTTCTTGTCGTGGTTATATCTCTCAAATTTTTAATGCAGTACAATAATAGAATTATTATTGAATGTTGCAAATAATTATTTATTTAACACTTGACTTGATTTGCTCTAAGCAGAATAAAATTTGATGAGCTAAAAAAATAATAACACATTAAGTCCATTGTTGCTATTTATTCAAATTCTTCCTATGATCATATAAAATGTAAATAGAGGTCATGTGAGTTACCAATATAGTTCCTCTGACTGTTTGCGATCGTGCTTCTCGTATGCTGTTGCAGTTAAAGCAGGTGGTCGAGTTACACAAATTGTCTGAGTCTTGGGAATCACAACATGATCTTGGGAATTCAGTTGACTCGGCAGTTTCTCCTATCACATCAAATTGCAAACACTTGAGTAAAAATGGTAACAATGTGAGACCAGATATGTATGTGCTGTATATATATGAATTTTTTTTTACCTGCAGCCCATATAGCTAACAAGTAAGGACTTGGATCTTCTGGGTCTCTCTTATCCATCTTTTACAGAATCAAAGGTGAATAAAATAAATACGATTTCCTTAAAAACCACAACGTGGAGAGCATGAGAAAATATATATGGGAAAAGAAATTACTCTTTCCAAAAGTGGATGCTCATCCGGGAGTACGTAGCTGTGAAATATTAAATAACTAGGTCACAATATTGCAGTATCCTATTCTTATCCATTTCAATGTAGTTCAAGACTTAGTTTCAAATGTACTTGACTGATAAATTCATGCTAACTTACACTTGATGCTCAGTTTGTAAGTGGTTCACATTTTTCAGTTTTGGCACTGGAATCATTGCAGCATCAGGAGATATAACAACTAAAGCATTTGACATGATGCCTTCCAGCTGCATATTGTTTTCATGCATACAATTCCGTATGTTTTGAGTGAATTCTTCAATGTTTAGGTTTATTGTAGGTATCTCATCAGGATCATCATAGAAAGTGTCTTCGATATCCCTTACGCTTTCTTCGGTATCACTAAGGGATGTTTCGAGACATTCTGGCTCTGGTGAAGAAGGTTCCTCAATTATAGGCTCATGGTTTCTTGGATTTCTAGTATTATTATATTCTTGTGTCCGTGCAGGTTCCATAAGTTGTGGCAATGGCAATGCCTTTGGAATCAGTGTATTTCTTTGCTCTGTGCTCACTGTAGGTTTCTCATCTGGTCCTGGAAGTGCTAGCTTCGCACTACAGTAAAAATAAAAATAAAAGGAGCATAAGAACTTTCTACCGAATCTTTAAATCATTAGAGAAATATGTAATGCTAGAGTTACTTGCTGACACAACCGTTTTGTTTTGTTTCCGATTTTTGAATGTATGAACCGTAATTAAAGCTAAACTTTAAAGGAAGAGGATTTTCTTTATTCAACTGACATACCTAGCATATGCACTTGCGAAATGTCTGCACTCTCCTCTCATTGGGCAGGAGTTGCAATTTGGTTTGATTTTCGTGCAAAAAACCTGCAATAAAATTGTTTAACATGACCTATATGCATGTAAACATAAATAGATTGCGAAAGAAGTTATAAGTGTTACCTTTCCGAAAGTAATCAACTAATAGTGTAGCTCGTACCTGAGATTCAGGCATAATAGAAATGAATTGATATTCGTTACCATTTATTTTTTTATGAGTTAGACGTACATTCAAAGTCAATATGCAACAAATAAGTATACAGTAGGGTTTTAGATGTTACAGTTTTTGTTGATCAAGCTTACACAGCCGAGGCCAGAGGTATTTTTGAACAGTTGCCATCAAAGGGTACCTTAAACAACATAATCATTAAGTGCGTCAATTAGATATGATCACTCAATATGAACTTTGTACATGATCATAGCCAATCAAAAACTATTGAACTATTGATTATCAATGCCTATGTAATGTTTGTACAATAACAAATAAGGAAAAAGAATTCACGTACATAAGTAAAAGAAAAGCAAATACCTGAAACTCTTGAAATTGCTGCTTCCTAAATTCTGCCTCTGCTTTCTGCCCCGTACTAGCCCAGACATCTGAATACACTATGCCTGCTCCCTTCACTGCTTCTTTGGGATCATTTGCTATTTCTATTTTGCTGATTCCAGCAATCTTGGCTAGTTCAATAGTTTTTGCATCTAGTTCAAAGCCTTTTTGGACAAGCACAGAGTAAGTGAAAGGGGGAAACAGATGCAAGCAGAAGCCATGAGTGCACAATATTGTTTCCATCTCCAACATACACATCCTAAATGATAATAGATTTCAATATATAAGTATGTTTATGCATTGTCAAATTGAAATTTACATAACCTTAATATGTTTATGCTATGCTTCAGATCTAGTACCAGTTCCACATCAACTAAGTGCCAAATCTACATCGAACCACTTCCTTGGCTTTGCATTAGGAACCCTCATCGGATACATCGAACCACTTCTTCAGCAGTATCTTCCCAGTCGACTTCAAATGTATTAGCTTAGCTGTATTCATTAGTTTTGTAAATTACAATCTAAATGTTCGGTCACTAATACAAAAAATAATTGGGTAAAATCCAAAACATAGTATTAGGAACTACCTTCATATGTTGAGAATTGGAACCGACAAGGAAATCGTCAACCTAAATGCTCACAGGCTTCCCTTCTTTGGAGGGCGACATGCTAATAACCATGACATGAATTACGATTCAGCTTCCCTTCTTTAAAGAATCTCGATTTAGCTTCGTTGAGGATTCACGCTTCAGCTTTGTGAAGGAATTGACTACTTTAAGGAATCACGTGAAATCGAGCTCTGAGGAATCGAGCGGTTGCAAAATCGAGCTTTAGGAGTAAGAAAGGATTCGTGGTTGAAGAGGGATTTGTGAGTGAAGAGAGGGTTCATGAGCGAAGGAGTGTCGTAATTTTGGATTTGGAATTGAAGGAAAAGAGGGAATGTCTGGCGGCAAAGGAAAAAGGAGGAGGGAAATGTAATATTGGACGGCCAAATTTTCTTTTGGTTTAACGATGGCATGAACACAAGCTATCTTTTTAACCTAAATCACCGTTAACTATCTAACCATAGCAAGTTGAGTTTCCATGCAATCCTTGCTTGCTATTAATAGAACATTTTCTTGTAGTGCAAACAAAAAGCCTATATCCTTTTTAAAATTCTAAAAAAAAATTCTAAGTTTCAGAAAATTTTAAAGTTTTGTGAATTTCTAAACAAAAATTCTCTAAGCTCTATTAATCTCTAAGTACTGTTACTTCAAATGAGGGATTTGGCCATAATCACAAAACTAGAAAAGTATGAAATGAAATAAGCATAAGTACACAGAACATATACAAATAGATAGATGAAAGTACGGTCAAAATATCAATATATTATTTATAATTTTCTATACACAGGGTTAAAATGTGGGGGCCGTACCCACACAACAATGGCCAACAAAAAGAAAATACAGGCTCTACAGTAAGGACGCAAAGTGCAGACTCTGCACTTGAACAGAATGACTCAAAAAGAAACAAAAACAAGTCAATCTTCCTTCAAGCTGTTAGCCAAAATCAAGTCTGTCCTCACACTAACTGCTCAATGCTTCTTGCCACCGCTACCCTTTCCACCTTTGGTTGGTAGTTTCTGCTTCTTTTCAGGAGTAGTGTCGCTGCTAGTAATATCAACAAACACTTTGGTGGCGATGTCCTCCTCTTCCTCTGAAACTTTCTCAGAAGAGCCTCCCTTCCCCTTGCGTTTTCTCGATTTTTAGGAACTCTTCGAAGCCTTGATTACCTCCAACTTTTCCTTTTTAACGGCAACTAAATCATGTTGAGTCTTCTGTGGCTGCTCCGTCTGCGTTTCCTGCTCCTTGGCTTCTGATGCAGTTATATCACCTTCTAAAGAGGCCGAAGGGTCATCCAGGCCGTGGAGCGCAGCTATCTTCTTAGCTTCTGGCCCCAGCTGCGAACTAGACGCGGATGTGGGAACCAGAGAAGGAACATATACAACCATAGAAGATGTGAAAATGGCAGTAGGCACAGGCGCCGAAGTAGCTGGCACATCAACTAGAAAAGTAGATGGACCTATAAGATCAAAAATAAAAGCATTAAATTCCTCTTGCTCTTGTGGTATAAGTTAGAAACTCTCAAATTCAGAGGAGGCAAGGACATTACCTGCGCCAGAGGGATGCTCGAGAATGTCTACTTCGCACTCACCACCTTTCACCATCTTTTGATGGCTCCACCACCTGAGGAATAATTTCAAGACCTGAACTCAATGGCTGGTCATGGAGCTGCTCTCATAATTCGCCTATGCCGGAAGTAGAAGGCTAGGCAAGCATGTCGGTGGTGGTCGTTAAGGCAGCGTCGGTGGCCTCCTCTCTCTCAACTCGGAAAATTTCCTAGCCCGCAAGTAATGCCTTCTTGGATTCATCGTTGAGATAGGCATCTTGCAACTCGTGATCACAATAAATATCGTAGCTATCGGCGAAACGAGATAGGACTTTCTCCCAAACAAGAGCAAGAGTGCGCGGAAACTTCGGGCCAAGGTAATTGAGACTTCCTTGATGCAACAGGGAGTTGACATAGAAATTCAAAATGGTCAAATCCAGCTTCTCTATTTTCCTTTCGAAAGCACTTTAGAGATCCAAGTAATCCGCTTGTACAGTAGCTTTCTCAACTTCAGCGGCTGTCTTGTCGGCACTGAGCTGTGCGACCTGGGCCTGTAACATGGCAATGATCTCAGCCTGGTCGAAAATAGTTTTGTTGTGCTCTTCAACGATGAGGTCAAGATCAGCGGTAGTCTTTCGTCGAGCCTCAATCGTTGCGCTGCAAGCATTCACTTCTTGCTTTAACTTCTCCTCCTCTGTGTGAGCCTTTTTGATCTCGTCTCTGTAGATGATTTCTATTCGGTTGTGGGCTTCTCTCACCTCTTTTAGCATGTCGACATTTCTTTTACTATCCTGTAGTGCCACTGCTTTCTCTTCCTCTAATCGCTTAATCTTGGCATCACGCTCGACCAACGCCTTCTCAAAGTCATCTTTCTCCGATTCGAAGGAGAGGATCTCCTGATAGTTATTTCTGTTTGTATCCACGAGCTATGTAAATAGCTTCTCCCATCGTTCGGCTTGCTCTAGGTCACTCTGGATAGCTTGGAGATGCGGCATGAATGAATCCCTATGAACGGGGTGGAGATCCAAGTCAAACTTGACCCCCTTTAGGAACCAACCAAGAAGCGCTGCCTCAAGTTTAAGGGAACCCGAAGGAAGGACGTAGGTAGATCTCCGGTAGGGGCGAGAAGCACCAGGGGAAGAAGTGACAATAGAAGAGGATGATACATGAGTTGAAGGTGGAATTAGAGCAGAAGTGATGGGAATTTCTTGGCCCACGGAAGAGTGTTTTGAAGCGAGCTCCGAAGAATGAGGGGGATGTTCAAACTTTGACTTTTTTGACGGCTCATCTCTTTCCTCAAGAGATCTTCTCTTCTCATACCTGCCTTTATATGATCGAGCTCGGTCTCTTTCTTCTGGGCGGTGGGTTTCAGCTTCGAGCTCTTTTCTCCGCCTATATTCCTCCTCCGTCTCTCGGACTTGATGGCGGCTAGAGAGCGCTTGTGATACCGCTGTGAATCTGTGAAGTCTTCGAAGTTGTCATAAAAGCCTCATCCCCTCGTCATACCTGAAATGAGGCATACATAAAAGGTCTCAGAAGAATGAAAGTGAGTGTAACACAACAAATATGAAGAGGTGAATGGAAGTGAGTGTGATCCTAGTGCAATGTGTTCCTAATATGGGCCTAAAACGGCGTCATGAACCAGAAAAAAAGGCCATAGTAGAAGAGATCGGACTGACTTCGGTTATTATGGGCGGAACCGGGCTAACTGCTGGCGTAATATCAACTGAACCGGGAAGCGTCGTGTCGAATTTAAAGTCCCCTTTCGTGAACGCGTCGAAGTCAAAAAATACATCGCTGAAGTCTCCGAATCCACTCTGGCATCTCTACTCGGAGAATCTTGATGTCTTCTAGTTTCAAGGCCTTTGCCTTCACCACTTGCATCAGAAAGAGGTGAACTCAGGAGGACGGGACTCATTCTCGGAGCTTCATCACAAGACTCTGAGTCCTCACCTTCGGATTCAGACGAGAAGTAATCACTGGCAGTGGACTCATCACTACTACTCTCAAACTCTCCCTCTTCCTTTTCTGAATCCACCGCAGCCTTGCCCTCTCTTTGTTTGAACTCCTCTTCTGCTTCCTCTAGGATTGGAGGCATTCTACCTAGGCCACTTAATCTAGTCGCAATAGCCTCTTCCCCCTCATGGGTTTTGTCGGTGGATCCTTCAGACGGGCTTTCTCTCTCTTGAGAGGCGCCTTCTTCAGAATCGTAGGAGGAGGAAACAGATCTTGTATGAACCTTGGATCGAGCAGGAGAGGGAATTTCAACTTGAATGACAGATCTACCCGAAGCCAGTAGTCCATAGTGATGCAAGTTTTCATCAGTCAGTAATACTTTAACACTTCTCTCCTCGACATCGATTGCCTATAAAGTCTCGCAAACTTCATTGAGTGCCGCGTCTCTATTCAGTCTTGGAATAACTTCAAGAGACATATGGTTGGTTAGGAACTCCATGGCAACGCATCAAAAGCTTGATGAATAAAAAGAAGCTTACCCCTATCGTCCACCGACGATTGAATCCCTCAGGGCATCTAACAAAGAAATATTACGTTTTGAATTGCAATAAGTTGCTTTGCAAATGCTAGATGATTTTCCGATTTCTCTGGGCTTCGGTTATAATCAAGGAGGGACAATCATCCATCCTCTTGAACGCCAGAAAGTACCGCAGCTCGTCGAAGCTTGGAGCGCGGTTGAACGCCTGCATAAAAAGAACATGCAAGCAAGTAAGAATGGCTTAGCCATTCGAATAAAGCTGAAATGGGGCAATATCCAAGTTTGAGAGAGTCTCGCATAGAAAGTCGTTGAAGGGAGGCATGGCTTCGTTCAAGCACATGTATCGGTAGCAAGTGGTGTACCCTAGAGGAGGCATATGAGCGAATTCATCATTCTCCGGTAGACGAAC
The DNA here is from genome assembly GCA_030737815.1 of Allium fistulosum. Taxonomy (NCBI): domain Eukaryota; kingdom Viridiplantae; phylum Streptophyta; class Magnoliopsida; order Asparagales; family Amaryllidaceae; genus Allium; species Allium fistulosum. The sequence goes on from CM060902.1 coordinate 1,297,061,296, forward strand.
ATCCTCTTCAGGAATTCCGTGTTGCGCATAGATGTTACGAAAGACCTTGGCGGAAACAACCGATGAATCTCTCTCAGGAGGGTTAAGCAGAACTTTGAAGTTGGGAGGCGTACGATCCATGATTGGCCCAACTGGGACTAACTGGCCATATTGAGCTTGCGAAGTGGATGATGACTCGGCTTCTGAGTGGCTGCTATATTCTAAATAATAGAATTCGCGTCCGAAAACGGTCAGGTAAATTATCCTAAACTAATAGCTTCCTCTGCCACACTTGAATTCCAAAGAAACGTTAACCTGTAATCGCCACGTCGGATTTCAAGTGCGGACTAAGGTAAGTGAAGTGTGCTATCTATATGGGATAAACTCGGAGCTCGATACACTGCAAACGCCCTATCCCATGTAGATAGTTCGCTCGTAGTGGAGAAAGAAAAGAACTTCCTATGTCACTTCGTTTTCTACCTTTATTTCTACTTCCTGTACACTTACCCGTTATCGATCCACAATCGATAATGGATTTGTTGTCCGAAGCGATGCGAAAAGCTCTTATCACTACAAGAACGTTGGGTGTGCAACAAGCAAGCAGGATAAGTCCAAATTCTACAAAAGAGTCATGATCGACTGGTGATGTGGCATACAGTAACAGCTACGAAACTGGACATAAGTCAATTCTGATCTAATGGACGAAGATAGCAAAACTTGTCAAGCACTGGGCCGAAGCCCGAATGTCATTCCAGGAAACAACTCGAGACTCGATTTACTATCTTCCTCCATTAAATCGCAATCAACTCGAACTTCTCGTAATCAACGTTGCAAATGGACACTAGTCATCAAGTCATTACATAAACGCGGTAATTAGTAAATCAGCTGAGAAAACCCACTTGAAAATGGATTCAATGGCATAGAAAGAATCAAAAATCAAACTCAGTGAGCTATAGAATGGATCGGTGGCAAGCTGATGGTATGTCGGCTATAGTTCAACAGCGGGCTAGGGTTTGGATTCAAGCGAGATGATGGGATGACTAGGGTTTTACGAAATTGGTGAGTGCTTGGATGGATCAAAAGTGAGTGGATTCAAACAGAGTGATGAATCTGGTTGAGCTAGAGCTTGGATCTCCTGGAATCGATTCCCGGAGAGGTTTGATCGTGTGAAGGAGTAAAAATAGTTCGGGTCGAGTGAATGACTTGGGTCGGCTTAAGTAATATAAAAAGGATGGCAAGAGATAACAAAAAATTTTGTTAAGTAATAAGGTCGCCTGCGACCCATCATGGATCGCGAGCGACCCGACCTAACCTTGCAAATTTAAATAAACCAAGAAGTTAGGTAGTTAGCGACCCATCCCACATGGATCGCTAGCGACCCAAAAAAAAGAAAAAAAAAGAGAAGAGAAAACAAAGCTTCACCTCTTCTTCTGGAACCGTTATGGCATGCCGGTGAATTACAGGAAGAAATTTGATCCGTTATGGTAAGTAATAGTAGTCAGAACCAAAGAAAGATGATCAACAACATTGGGCTAACGTATTCGCAAAGCTCTAATACAATCACTTGGAAATCGCCAGATGGATATTAAGAGCGATAACTTCGAGAGCACGCCTTTTTTACAAGGAAGACATACTCTAGGAGGCAAATGTTATCCGAGTTTTTAACCCAGCAGAAACCAATAGGAAACATGACAACCTCGTGTAAACAGGATGGTTCATAACTTAACCAGAAAAGCTAGGACAAGGAATTAACAAGGGTCAAGCTATATGACTAAAGCAACGACTGGGATCAACGAAACCAAGAGATATCAGCATTCTTTTAGTCCAGTTAGTAGCTGAACGTAAACAGCCAGTGAATTGCCATCAAAAGGGAACAACTACGATAAAGGGCTGTGGAAACATCTCCAATTCCAAACTCCAAAAATTCCAAAGTGGTTGGATCATCAGCAAACCATGCCCCTCCTCAAACCTTCAAACAAGACAGCTCAGGAATACTATGAAAAGAGGCCAAGATATTGGCTCGCAAACGAGCCAAGTCTATGGGTCGCGAGCGACCCATAGACCATGGGTCGCCAACAACCCATGGTTCTACCTCGTTTTGTGAGCCAAATCCTTCATGGGTCGTTCCCTACCTACCTGCGAGTAGATGATGAAGTGGCCTAGTCCAGAAGCTCTCTGATCCATATAAATACCATCCTACCTGCAACATAAAGAGGACCTTCTCCGAACTGGTTGCCGAAGCTCTGTTGGAATTATTCTTCACTCCCTACCTCCCTCACAACAATCTCCAAAGGTATTCACTGTGATTCTCCTGTGGATTCCAACTCTGGGGATTCAATCTAACTAAAGATAACCAAAGCCTTGTAATCAAACATCTCTTGTAATAGCAATCAGTCTATAATAAAACTATAAAGTGGACGTAGGTTCATTAACAGTCAAACCATTATAAAATTTCTCTGTCTGCTTTCTTTTTCTATATCTGTTATCTGTGATATTGCTCTGCCAGAATAGGGCCGATGCTTTCAAATTCAAACTAGGATGTTGGTCCATTTTTTGGGTCAACACGAAACCTTTCGATTGTAGTAAAGTATTAATATTTATTCTTTAGAAGCTTAGCTTCGAAACAGTTGAAAGTACCCCTTTCTACACCAATGGAAGTAACCCTTCCGAAATCTTTGAAAGTCCCCCCTTCGAAAGCATTGGGTTTATACTTAAAAAATTATTTGGGTCAAAGTGAATATAGGGGAAAGCATCTATTTCGAAACCACCCTTTATCATATAAAAATATTGGGGAAAACTTGATGGCGTCGGCACCATCTCTTTTAAAAGCATTTAACATCTGGGTAAAATAGCGGAAGGTTGGCGTCAAAACCCCTTTCGAAACCATTTCCTTCGAAACCCCTAACCCCTTTTGAAAGCAATAGGAAGTGGCTTTAACTTATAAAACAAAGTACCCTTTAGACATCATTGATATCTTCAACACCATCGAAAGGTTAAAGGATGGCAGTAGGGTTTCGACTAGGTCAGAACCCCTTCTTTCAAAACATTCTTTCATAAGTAAGGAACCCAGTCGAAAGCAATCTTCAGTTAATGGAAACCCTTTTGAATCCTTTTAAAAATCTATTTCGAAACCATATGCTTTGACTCTGTTGATGGCTAAAACAAAACAGAGGTAGGCCCTTTTTTTTATAAAAACAAACCAAGGTTTCGACTCCTTCGGAAGTTATGCTTTCGACACCTTACCTTTCGCCTTCCTCCAATCTACTACGTACCATCTTTTTGATACCTTGTGTATTGGTTTCAGCTTAATAGGTTTCCACTAGGATGAAGGGGGAAGCTTCCGTGTCAAAGGGTCCTTTCCAAAGTAGGTAGAACCAATTTTCTGAGTAAACCTGGTTTAGTTCTTCTTAAAGTAAACTTTTTCCTAACTAACCTACCATGTGCCAACACCAGATTGGTTGTCTTAACTTTTCAAATTCTTTTCCAAACATAACTGCTGCTAATCTAGATCTAAACCATGGTTAAGTTAATCAATAAAGCCCTTCCATTAAGCAAAACCAATTTTGCAAAGAAGTCCCTCTTCTAAAATAATTTAATTTGCATAGCAAATCACTTTGGAAATATCCCCAAAAATTCCCTAAATTCACTTTAATCATTTTATCTAACATATCAAAATTCCAGACCCAAATTCTCCTTATATTTTCCAAAGTAAATTTATAAACCCAAATAACCATATTTTCCATTGAAAATTCATAATAATCTTTCCGTAGCTTGGAAAATTATCAAAATTGAAACCCAACTCCAAAATCATGTTTCTCATAACATAAATTTTCCCATGGCATTTAAACATCATTAAATCTCAGTTTTACCCTAAAACCGTGCTTTTCCTCATTTAAACAATCTTGTTTAGACCATATAAATTTTAATCAAGCATATCATCATCTAGTATATCATAAAAATGAATTTAACCTTAAATCCAAAAATATTTGATTCAAAACAGAATAGAGATGGAATTATTATTTACCTTGATCTAGGTAAGGAGGTTGGATTGAGATTGATTTTCCCTAAGCTTGATTCTCTAGCTTTTAATTTGTATTCCTCTTGTTCTCTTAATGGTCGACCGCTCTCTCTTGCATTTAGTTTTCAAAATGGTGTGAATGAGAAGAAAAAGGTAGGAATGAATATATATATAAGGGTTATGGGCGACAATTCCAATTATACCCATATGTAATTTGTTTAACCTAAAACCATTCTTTAGCCCATTAGTTATTATATTAGGCTCGGCCTCAATTAATTAATTCAAGTCTCAATCCTCTTATCACTTAACATTTACATTATTCTATTTAATTAAATCTCCTAAATAATACTATTAAAAATTAAGGGTGTTACAGTTGTTCCTAGGGGCAAGGGTATGTGAGGATACTCAACTGTGTACCGTGGACCATGAGATGTTCTGGCTTGTCTTGAAAGGGCAGTACCTACGAAATAGGTATCCAAAAGAACATAGGATGGCATGAGATGTCGTCAACCTAAGAGGTTGTAAAGTGAGTTATCATGTATTCAAGAGACTTTGAGAAAGTTATAGCAGGGTGAGACTCCGGGAACGATCATGATGAGGTGAGACTCCAGAAATAGTTATATCGAAGTGAGACTTCGAGTACGTGGATGAGGTCATGGTGAAGCGAGGCTTCGAGGATGATCGAGTGGAGCAAGACCTTGGTAATGGTCAGGATGGAGTAGCATCTTGGTGATGATGTGAAGGCTTGGTAATGGCTATCGTCTTGTGAGACCTTAGTGATGATCTAATTCGCCTTGGTGGTAGCGGGATGGGTTTGATGTAATACCTTGATGATGATTAATCCTCCTTAGTGGTGGCGAGAGGTGTTAATATAAGGATGACACCCTATTGCTTTGGGTAGGAAGCATGCTAGCTTGGAAGTCCATGAAGAGTATGAGGACTGCTTACTCAGAACTCTTTACTTGGACGATTGGCCATATTAATGAGACCTTTAGGAGGGTCGTGGAGAAAGCTTTGGAGCATGAGTGCCTATACCCGAAACCGAAAGAAGAGTTTATTGTTTCTAAAGGAAGGCCAAAGCTGCAGGTGAGGAGGGGAGACAGGAAGAGGTGAAACAATAACAACATGAGAGAAGAGGCAACCTCAGGAAGGAGAGGACAAGAAAAAGTGCTTCAACTATGATAGGACTGGGCACATGAGGATAGATTGTCCGGAACCGCTGAGGAATAAGCAGGTTGTGTCTGCTTACACTTTGAATGCTGTTCCTGCTTGGTTGAGTGCTTAATCATTGAAGGAGAAGGGTAAGGGCATCATTATCCGAGGTATGCTTTGCATTTATGCTATACCTATATGTGTTTTATTTGAATCGATATGTTAGTCCCTTTTATCCAGTGACTTATTGAGCATGTTAGGGTTGTGTCCTAACCCAGTAGACAAACATATAGTTGTTTTGAACCTGGCGATAGTTCAATTGACTTAGGCATGGCTTGTTGAGACTTAGAGTTTTGAGTCGTGGATGTTTATTGCTAGTGCTCCCTTTGTTTGGGGTCGTTGAATTTGATATCATTTGGGATGGAGTGGTCAAAGGGATACAGAAAAATGCTGAGTGAAGAGGAGCTGAGAATGACGACTGGGACAGATGGAGAGCAGACGCTGGAGCTGGACTGTGCACTAGAGAGTGCACAATTATGGTTAGCTTGGCGTGTTCTCTCGAGAACCTACAAAGGGATTCATCATAATTTCCTATGGTAAGGGAAATATCCGGAGCTAGCTAGATTACTGAGATGTAAAGAGATCGAGTTCCGTATCGACCTAGGATCAGAGTTTTAACTTTGAGGAAGGTGGTACTCGTAGAGCGAGAAGGACTAGAGAAGAAAATGTAAGACCCATGGAAGAAGAGGGTCCTTTGTAGGAATATATCCGGGGGGAGTGCCTAAAATATCCGTATAGTGAGCAGATGGCTTTTGGAGATAGAGTGGAGTGTCGGGAGCCTAGTGGGCTTGCACTGGTGTTCATGGGTGATATTCTCGTCTTCTAGCAGGAGACGAATACACTATGCACTTTGGAGTTGTGTAGATGGTATTAAGAATATATACCTGCCTAGGAGTAGTGTTCCTATGGAAGGCAGGACTTAAGTGTATTGCTAATGGATGATGGGCACACGGGGTAGATATGTTTGACTTTGCCTTGTTTAAGTTGGGATTTCGGGGGCAAAGTTCCTAAAAGGAGAGAGTGTAACGATTCGTATTTTACGTATCGGAGGATCATAAAAAATAATTATTTAAGTCATTTGAGGTCCTATGACTCTATAGCTTTGGGAAATGCCTATTAGTGACATTTCCTATTTTTAGAATTTTTTTGGACAATTTTACCCCTGGAAGTCTTGTTTTGGCTATAGCATTGGATAGGAGTCGAATTAGCACCCAAGACCACTTCCGTTGGAAAGATACGATTCTTTTCACTTCCGTAGAGTGGTCATAATAGCGATTTGGATTATCTAGCTACGTGATTTGGCTGTTTGGAGATTTGACTTTGGTCGGTGCAAGGCGTGTTCAGAGTTTGGAGAGGAGTTTCCTTGGTTCAATAGTGGTTGGTTTGAGGGGGGGGGGCGCTTGGGGTTTTGCCCATAAATAGGTGAGCCATCCCTCCCAAATCGTTCTCTTTTTCCACCACTTCCCATTCAAGTGTCAACCTCCATTAGTGAAGCTTGGTTCAACATTGGTTAGTCCGGCTAGGCATTTGTTCGGCTAGGCATTGGTTCGGTGGTGGATTGGTGCGGTGGCCGAGTAGGATATTCAGTTTGGTGGTGAGCTTGGATCGGTGGCCGTGCACGAAGATCGGTTCGGTGGTGTGGTGTAGCGATGAGTGAACAAGATTGGCTGTTCGTCGGTGAAGGTTGTTCGGTGGCCGAACGTGGATGGTTGTTCGATGGGTGATGGTTAGTGACCGAACAAGGTTGGCTGTTCTATGGTGGAGCTTGATTCGATAGTCGGTCGTGGTGATCTGTTTGGTAGCAAGGCGGAGCAGCGACCGAGCATAGAATTCGGTTCGGTGGTAGAAGACAGACTGTGGATGGTGACTTGGCTAGGCGTACGTTGGCTTGCATCTTGCTTGGTTTGGCCATAGGATGGATCGGTAGGAGTGGACAGACGATTCCAGGACAACTCGGGATGGCCTTGGACTTCGTGTAGTGACTAGTGAAGTAGTGGTGTGATGATTCAATGTCAACGATGGGATGGCTTCAGGACTTTGGCATGTTAGCTCTATGACTTACGAAGGGTGTCTAGAGGCGTCCTGAGGATGATGACTTAATGATGAGATTCGCCAGCTATCCACAATGGCAAGTTAACAAGAGTGACTTTCGAGTGGAATTTGCGATTGTGTCCTACTATGGAGATAGCCGAAATGGAATAACGATTGGAGTTCCATTATGAAAATGCCTGGAAAGGGATTTCGGTTTAGTCCATGGTTTGCAGCAGTGCCACATGAATTATCGTATACCCAATGCACTAGGGTGAAAGACGTGAGGCTGTGTAAAGGATAACGTGTGCTTGATGTGTTGTGCAGTACCCCTATATCCCATATTTTCATCTTGTGATAGTAGTTTAGCTATATTGTGTTTATGTACTACTTTTTGGATGTAGGAACATGTCAGGTATGATTGCTCATACCTAATACCCTATTTACTATTATTACTATGCAATGTGTAGTTGGTTGTTATTAATGCTGTGTTACTAACATGGTAGGTGAGTAACTTTGGTGATTTGGCGGTTGCATAAGAGTAGTGTTTCTTGCTTGCATGGATTACATTGGTTGTGATGGTTGAAATGGTTGCATTAGTTATATTGATTGCATTGGCTGTGATTATTGCAATGGTTGCGTTAGTTGCATTGGCTGTAATGACTGCAAATAGTTGCATGGATGCTATGTTTGTTATGTGCTAATGACTATTTGGATGCAGGAGAAGAGTAGGAATAAGAACTACACGAGCTTGATCTCCCTAAAGAGGTACATAGGCAGCCTTTTTCTATGCAATAGCCACTATATCCTTTGAGTTGGGCTGGGGTGTATAGAAGTTGGCACGGTCCAAAAATAGTTGAAACCTTTTTCCTTTTTATTCCATGTGTCTGTATAGGTGTGAAGTTACAGGTAGGAGCAGAAGAGGAAATGGAAAGTGGATGCAATCTATGTCGTGGGTAGCTGGTTAGTATATTCTTTTATTCCATTATTTTGTTGATGTTGGATTCTACTGTGTGGTACCACGTAGCTATGATGGTACTTGTATTACTAGAGATAGTATTAGAGTTTATTTAGGTGATGTGAGATGTTTAAACTCTTTATTTTGGTTCTTGAATAGTATGTGAAACAATTGTGCTCTGATGTCCTTATTTATGGTTCAATTGATTATATCACTATCTTGTTTGTTTTACATATGAGTTGTTATATTACAATTTATATATGTGATGTGAGATGTTGTACCGGTTTTGTGTTTGGTTTTCTTCCTTTCACCCTTGGTGATCATCATACGTCGGCCAGGCACGGGAACAACGCACTCTCTTATGTGTTTTGGGCGCCGAAGGTGTAGGGCGGTCGTCACACACACACAGATACACACACACACTTAGGCATTTGTATTCTTGATATGTATATGTATTTATCGCATATATATGATACACACATAATATGTATAAATCCCAATTGCTACATTTGTGTATATATATATAGATATAACATGTTCATTCATTATTGTGATATTATGTTAGTATGTGAATATATAATAGAAATATTCAAAATAAAAATTAACAAATGTAATTAAAGAAATATCAATTATTCAAAACTCACATGATTTTATTTTAATAAAATAGATTAGATCTAACACTAGTTAATAGAAGACATAGTCCCATTAAGATAAAAATAGGAATTTTTTTGAAATTTACCCATTTATCCCGCTGCTAGAATAGGCTGATTCCAATAGTAGAGCAGGCGAATCTCATTAAGTCATATTCTTATTTATATACGTTATTACTAGAAGTTAATTATCACCATTTCTATAAGTATCATTGCCTTGCTAAATAAAAAACCTTTGAATCGGTTTGGTAGTTTAATAATATATGTATGTTGCAATTTAATTAATACAATGCTTTAAAAAAAATATGATACATTATTAGTTTCAGCCATAATTTTTAAATAAAAAATACATTTCTTAGTACAAAACATATTTTATTATTTTAAGCAATTGTTCATTAATTTTAAATTACAATATATTTTTATATCACGTTTAAAATTAATTTGTTTATAAATTTAAAATTTAATCTTTTTTGGCTAAATTTATTTAAAAAATTCATGCCGATATAGATATATGAATTCATATTTATATTTATATTACAATTAAATATGTTATTTTCAAATTTAATATTAATATGTAATTTTAATATATATACATTTACAAAATCACTCTTTGCTGTTATATTTAAAAAAGTTTTAGGCCGATAGTATATATTTGTAAATATATATATATATTATAACTATGTATATTCAAATTTTTTGTTAATATATATATATATGTATAAGTAAATATATATATATATTAAAGTTAATTTAAATGTTTTTGGCTATATCATTATTTAATATTATATATATATATTATGATATTAATACTAGGTCAATCAATGATATTTTAGCAATTTGAATTTACTTAGATCAAGACTTAAATTTGACCATATTTTAACAAGTCAAACATAGTTTTCTTAGTTTTAAAATTTGAATTTAAAATTTTTAATTTAGTCAAATGTATATTATATTTTACAAAATTAATATTACTATTTATTAAATATAAATATTTTGAAATATTATATATATTAAATAACATAATTAAGGCAATGTATATTGTAACGATCCGTAATTTAATCACTTTAAGTATGAATCTTTAATATATTTTTAAAGTATTTAAATAATGTATTTTATAACTCAAATAGATCTCTTTTATGTAATAACTAATGATAATAAAGTTGTTTTAAAACTTGGTTTGCAAAAATAGATAGTTCAGAGAAAAATCGAAAATGTGACTAAAAATCATTTTTCGGATTTCGACTTCTCATCATCTAAAAGTTATTGGAGCATGTTGTACACACTATTATTTATATGTACACACACATAGACACACACACACACACATATATATATATATATATATAACAAATGCCTTTACTAATTAATTAAATTAGATAAAAACATGTTTAAAATTTACATAAGTTAATAAAGTGGAAGTGGACTGTGACAGGCGGTACCCCAGTAGCCTTGTCATTATTGGAATCCATTTTCCACTACGTGCTTTACGAACTTTGATGTATACTAAATATGTTGGAATGTAATTAATGTAACCATTTTGGCTATGACAAATATTTATTTTAAACCCTAGATATTATGACAATATCACATAATTTCTTATAGAAATGTTTTGGTTATCATAAGGTAAAAACCCGTCCGTGTTTATGTGCAGCATGGTCTTGCGAGATACCTTTATTTTGAAGGGTTTTATAAGTATAAAAATTCATATGTTTTGAGTTTACTCACACCAGATCCATGTTTGAACCAGTGTTTTTCTCTCTTTATTTAAACTCTTAGGTACTCTAATTTTTGAGTAGCCAAGTAGTCCAGGTTGTTAAGATGCATTTTGGAGGAGCATAGAGTAGGAGGCTTCCCCATTACCCAGTTATCTATTGTATTTCCACTGTGGGTGTATAGTATGTATCAACATTGTGGGCCAGGCAGTTATAACTATCACTGGCTAAAGTTACTACCTATTATAACTCTGATATTTCATTTTGGTAGTGGTCATATGTGCTATCTTATGTTCTATTATATATGATTCCCATGCATTGTCTGATTTTGTGTATCTTTCTTCTTGTCTTTTCTTTTCTTTTACCCCAACGGTCTGTCTTTCAAACACCTAGATGATCGACACATGAATATCATGGATGTATAAAGTGTCATCTTTAGGAGTAAGAAAGGCAGATCGTTACATATGGCATCAGATCTTAGGTTGAGCAAACACCTAGGCCTTGGTTGGGGTCAACTCATCAGATATTCGAGTCATTTTGATCGGCTTGATATGTTTGATTTAGTACCCATTTCCTTAGGATAGTATTATCTATGTATTCTAAAGTTATATTGCTATATTCAGGTAGTAAAAAATGATTAATAGAGGAAGGCGGTGGAGGGAAGCTGGTAGTGTTACGACCACCAATGGTCGGACTCCAAATGTTGGAAGAGTAGGAGTAGTAAAAGAGGCGGCACCGGTGCAGCCCCACGTTAACTTTACGTCCTTATGCAAAGACTATACTAATTTAGGAGGAAAGCCATTCAAGGGCATGGAATCCATTATTAAAGCCCAAGATTGGCTTTTTTCTTATGAGAATATCATCAAGGGGTTGGATATCTCAGATGAGCAAAAGCGTTTCTTGGCATCTTGGCAATTGCAAGATGGGGCTGCAACATGGTGGGATTCGGTTACAGTGAATGTCCTAGAGGATGACTTTTCTTGGACAAGGTTTAAGGAGGTATTTGAAGATCAGTATATGCCTGCAACCGGGAAGACTTGTCTTTATAGAAGTTTTCTGGATCTTAAGCAAGGGGAAATGGCAGTAGCTGAATATGAAACTAAGTTCAATTAGTTGTCGCGCTTCGGGCCGGGACTTATTGATACCCCTCTTAAGAAGAATGAGATGTTTATATTTGAGATGAGGGAAGAATGTCATGAGAAGTTGACTGCCCACCTGAAGGGATCTTTTGTGGACTTAGTGGATATGGCTTTGCATTATGAAGTTCTTGAGAAGAAGAAGCCAACAGCAGCACCAAGCAACAATTATAACAACCTGAACAAGAGGAAGTTTAATCAGCAAGGAAAGAAGCAATGGGGAGGGAAGCCAAGAGGAGGGGAGGAAAGCCAGGAGGAGGGGCTCAAGGAAACCATTTTCAAGATGTTGATTGTTTTATTTGTAAGAAGAAGGGCCATATTGCAAAATTCTATCCAAATTCCAAAGCTTGGAAGCAGCATAAGAGCCTTATTTATCCTATTGTTCTAAAGACACTCTGCTTTAATTGTCACCAACCAGGGCATATGGTAAAGGATTTCCCATTGACGAAGAAAGAAGAGTAGGTCAAGGTTTATGCTATCAAAGAAGAACCATCAACTTCCAAGGATGTGAAAGGGAAAAGAGTTCTTGAAGGTACTTTACTTATAATGGCATTTTAGTTCGAGTATTGTTTAATACTGGGGCTTCTCATAGTTTTATTTCTAAAGGATTGGTTAATAGATTAGAACTTACCTCAAGGATTGTAGAAACCCCTATTTGTTTGTCTAACCCCATAGGTGGTGCAACTAGTCTGTGTATGATTTGTGAAAATATGCAAGTTACTTACCTTACCCACCATTTTTCACGGAATATGTTTGTTCTCGATTTTAAGGGGTTGTTTTTCTTAGTATGGATTGGTTAGCAGGAAATGGAGCTGTTCTTGACTATGTTAAGAGAACAGTATTGTTGCAAAACAAGAGAGGGGGCATTTCGAGATGTTTTGTGAAGAACCTAGTAAGTTAATGAGTAGTTTTCTATATGCACTTGATTTATCCCAAAAGGAGTTGAGGTTAATAGTAATTGTTAAGGATTTTCTAGATGTTTTTGAAGAAGTTAACAGTCTATCTCGACATCGGAAGATTGATTTTCGTATTAACCTGATTCCCGGTTGGAAACCTGTTATTCATCCCATCCGTAAGATGGCTCCGAGAGAGAAGGGGAGTTCAGGAATTAGATAGATGATTTGTTAAGAAAGGGCCTGATAGGTCAAGTCGCTCAAGTTAGGGAGCTGCTGTATTTTTGTTACAAATTTAGATGGATCATTAAGACTTTGTGTTGATTATAATGAGCTAAACAAACAAATGGTTTAAAACAAGTATCCCTTACCCTGTATAGATGACATGTTCAACCAACTACATGGTGCTAGAGTATTCTCACAAATGGATCTTGCCATAGGATTTCACCAGTTAAAAAGAGTGGAGGATAGTATACCCTTAACAACATTCAGAGGATCGGATTGTTCTACGAGTGGTTGGTCATGCCATTTGGGCTAACCAATGCACCCGCTTATTTTGTGGATCTTATAAAATCAAGTTTTTAGAGATGTGCTTAATAAATTTGTGTTGGTCTTTATGGATGATATTCTTATTTATTCTATGATTGAAGAGGAACACAAATGCCATATGTAAGTGGTGCTTGAAACATTAAGGGAACACATTTTAAGAGGTAAATTCTCTAAGTGCCATTTTTAGCAATCAGAAGTAAGGTTCCTTGGACATATTGTGCCAGGAGATGGTATTTCAGTTGATCTAGAGAAGATAGCAGCTGTTCAAGATCGGAAGGCATTGCAAACTCCAACGGAGGTCAAAAGCTTCTTAGGCTTAACAGGATATTATAGGAGATTTATTCAAGAATTATCCAAGATCGCCTCGCACCTGACAAAATTACAAAGAAGGATGTTAAGTTTATTTGGACTTCGAAGTGTGAAGAAGCATTCATTCGGTTAAAGTAGAGGTTAACCAGTGCTCTAGTCTTTGCTATTTCGGATGGAGGTGAATGATTAACTGTGTATATAGATGCTTATGGCATAAGATTGGGTACAGTATTGATGCAGCATAGAAGAGTAATTGCTTATGCTAGTAGGAAGATGAAGCCCCACAAGTGTAATTATACAACAAACGATTTGGAGTTATTATTTGTTGTTTTTGCATTAGAGATGCGGAGGCATTACTTTTAGGTGAAAAGTTTGAGCTCTTCACGGATCACAAGTCCTAGAAGTATCTTTTCACGTAGAAGGATTTGAATATGAGGCGGCGGCATTAGTTAGAATTACTTGCGACATATGACCTTGATGTTTTATACACGCTTGGGAAAGCCAATGTGGTAACTGATGCTCTAAGTAGGAATTCATCTTTGGCTCATTTTGAAGTTATTCCAACGCTCCTCAAAAGAATAGCAAGCAAGCAAAGAGAAGATAGTCGTTTAATAAAGATCATCGAGGACATAGGCGAGGGTCATTGTTCAAGCTTTGAGATTCATCATCGTGGGATACTGGGGATGAATGGAAGGATATGCGTTCCAAATCTCGATGGTCTTATGCAGGAGGTATTAACAGCATTCCATCAACCCAATTTAAGTGTCCATCCTGGTGTTTCGAAGATGAATCAGGATATAAAGCGAGTATTCAGGTAGAAATAAATGAAGAGGGATATTTATATTTATGTTTGCAGATGTGCAAATTGCCAGCAAATCAAAGGTGATCATCAAAGGACTGCTGGGCTGCTACAACCACTTGAGATTCCGAACTGGAAATGGAAGCAAGTACCAATGGATTTTATAGATGGTTTTCCTAGTTCAAGAAAAGGTAATGAATGCATTTTGGCTATTGTTGACCGACTAACCAAGAACATGCATTTTCTTCCGGTAAAACCAATTAGGACTGCAACAAGTTTGGTGGATATTTATATGAAGGAGATTGTCTAATTACATGGAGCTCCAAGTAGTATTGTAAGTGATCAAGGTCCAATTTTACTAGTCAGTTTTGGAAAGCATTGCAAGTAGCTCTGGGAACGAAGCTGAGTTTAGGCACAATATATCATTCTCAAACTGATGGTCAGACCGAGAGGGTGAACCGAGTTTTTGAAGATCTTTTAAGAGCTCATATCTTGGATTTTGGTGGATCATAGGAGGATCATCTCACTTATTTGAGTTCTCTTATAATAACAGTTAAGAGGCAAGTATTGGCATGACGCCTTATGAAGATCTTTATGGACGTCCATGTAAATCACCTTCATGTTGGGTGGAAATCTAAGATTGATTAGTATTGGGTCCTGATATGATTCTTGAAGCCATAGAGAAGGTGACTGTGATTATAAGTAAAATGAAAGAAGCTCAGGATAGAGGGGTGGTAAGGTTTGGGAGAGCTGGAAAGTGTGGGTTATAAAATTATGGATCTAAAGGCTAATAAAACACAAGAGAGGGGGTGAATAGTGTTTTCTAATTTTTATGAATCTTTTTGAAATTCTTTCAAGATTTTTATTAAGCAACACAGAATGAACAACCACAGATGCAAACGCAGATTACTATAAATGCAGTAAATTAAAAAGTAAAGAATTAGAGAGATCACACCATGAATTTTTATATTGGTTCGAAGTTATCCTACATACAATCCTGTACAATTACTTGTACAGATTTCTTTTCAAATTCCATTGAGCAAAAGACAAATCCAATACAATATAGATTTCAAGGCTACGAGACATACCCTCTAGATTTTCCGAGCTCTGGGTACACTCATTTGATTTGGACCTGACATAAGCACACCCACTTGGATTTCCAGGACACCATACACACCCAATTAATTTGAATGGGCTACAATCACACCCATGCAAATACAAGTACAGTTTAATGGTTTTTTCATAGAAAATTTCTTGATCTTTGGTTACAATTGATCATATATCCTCTTGGACACCACTTTGATCTTTGATAGAGGAAGAGATGATTTAAATCAGAGAGTAAATAGTAGAGAATCAATAAAATGAAGATAGAATTGATTTTGGTTTGAATTTGAGAGGTTTTGAATAAATTCTCACTAGAAATTTTTGCAGAGTAAGAGGAGAGAAGATAATAAGAAAGTAATTGTTAAAAAATTCGTTTGAAACCCCCTATATATAGAGAATAAATTGACATGTCCATTCACAAAGAGTTACGACGAATAGATACTTCATTTCAAAATTTGAATTTCAATTCACAGCATGTATGTCAACATATCATCTGTCTATATGTTGACATAGACTAGTGTATTTTTGAAAACTTGTTTATTTTAAAATGTTTTGAAAATATTATGCTTTGTAAAATATTTTGATACTTTAACAAATAATTTAAACATAGTTTATAAACATTTTAAACTTTAAAAAGCTTTTATAAAATGTTTTTTTATATATTTTAAAAATATACTTTATTTTAAAAATAAAGAATAAGAAATGAGAAGATAGAGATCAAAGATTGCTACCAGGGACTTTAACAATATTCTTTGACTCTATATACTATACTATAGTCTTGAGATCTTCATATCTTGATCTTTATACTCATGAGTTTTCATGTCCATTTCTTGAGTCTCTATACTGTACAGTCTTCAAATTAGTATCTGTATAATATTATGCACTATATTTTATATTCTGCACAATATTCTAACTTGACAAAAACATTAGTATCCATATTTTATATGAATGTATTGTTGTTACCATGGTTGTTATCATAGAAATCATTAACTGAGGTAGTAACAATCTCCCCCTTTTTGATGAGGACAACCATTATTACTTCATATATATATATAATATGATACAACTCCCCTTGAATATGTGTATATGTATATAGTATATTTTTCTCCCCCTTTGTCATCAACAAAAATGGACGAAAAACTAAAAAAAACCCTAACTAATGATGATATACAATTCAAAATCAATAATCTAAAATGATATATATATATATGGGGTTTTTAGGCTCAAGGAAAAAGTTAGAGAAAAATTTAGTTTCAAGGACATGAAGTTTGTTTTTTAGGTTGAAGGACACTTTTTAGTGTAAATTACAGAATGATAGTTGTAACTATCATTTTCAGTTTACACTAAAAAGTATCTTTCAGACTACAAAACAAATTTGTTGTCCCTGAGACTAATTTTTTTTAGAACTTCTTCCATGTGCCTATTTACATGTATATATATGATGCATATGATAAATGACATTATTCTATGTTAAACATGATGATAAATGATAAAGTAAATTTTATTAATGTAATTTCAAACTATATAATTTCAATACATTCAAGTCAGTCAAACCAAATCATTCATACAAATAATCAAAACCAATCAAAACCAATCAAATTCAATCCAAATATAAACCAAGTCATTCAAACCAAATCCTAAGAGTATTTATATATATTTACATATTAAATCCAAATCTAATAACTAGACGTTTCGTGGAACTTCAACCCAACCATCGGATCCAAAGATTGGATATGATTTGATGACATCCCAATCTTCATTATCCCTATTAATAGTACACTCCAGATTGTTGATTGGTTCGTCTTTGATTAAAGAAGAATAGCATCAAAATGCTTTTATTGTTCTTTTATCATCTACATTTGACTTAATTCTAAGTGTCTTTGATTTCGTGGTATAAAGGAGAGAATATCTTTGAAAGATTGAAGAGTTTTTCAAGATTTTCACATAATTTTTTATCTAGAGAAGACATAGTTGTAAAATATGTTTGAGAATGAAAATATAGTATAGAATATAAATGATGAATGAGTTTTCTGTAAGAAATAGGCTTATATAAGAGTAGAAAGTCATTTGGAATGAATTGATGGATGGTAGTTATTTTTATTTTGAAATTTAAATTTTTTGCTTTCTGGTTGTTATATGTCGACATATCATATGTATGTATGTTGACATACATACCTAATTTTTCAAAAGTAAAGTAATTGTTGTTGTTTTTATTTTTATTTTTATCCTACACTATTATACATTTATGACTTCCAAAGACTAATAAACAGTATATAACATTAATAGATATTTTTCATTACTTAGAATTTGAAGGATACATGGATTTCATTCGAAATAACGGAAAATGCACATGAACAACATAAATTTCAAACTAAAAACACACAATACAAAGCTAGATAACATAAGTAAACAACTAGATAAGTTTAGAAGGATGTAGATGATGATGATGATGAAGAGCCACCAAGCTTGCGAATGACATCTCCAAAGAATTTTTCCATTTTGTTGGAAAGAGAAGTAAACTTTTTACTAAAAGAACACTTAAGCTTATTTTGGTTTTAAAGAAGCTTCTCGTGGTTCCTTAGTATCTCTTTGTTGGCAAGGTTGGATGGTTTTTCGAAACTATCCAAAGAAGAATCCATTATTCCTCCTCTTCTTCTTCCTTTTCCACTTCCATTTCATCCTCTTCTTCCTCCTCTTCTTGTGGAATTTCTTGCTCTTCTTCCCATTCCAGCCTATGCTCCTTTTCGGGAAGAGTCTCATATGGCTCGAAAAATAGTGGAATGTGCATAAGAGAGATTTTGCTTTATCGAAAACTTTTTGAGGAATGGATTTTTCTTCTCTCAAATCCACACCAAAATATAAGAAAATTCTAATAAGATACACACCATGAAAAAGTATATTCTTATGTCTAGAAATGCTCTTTTGAACAAAGTCATCAAAAATGATTTATGCCCAATTTATGTCGTAGCGACCATAACTTGCGAAAAGAGATTTAAATTTTGTTTTGTAGGGTTATTATAATTACCCGTCCTTGGCGTTATGTTTTGTTGTAAAATGAGACTCATAAGCCTCATTTTTGACAAAGATTTTTGTGTTTAAATTCAAAATCGTCATCATTTTTGAAAATATCGTGAAATACTTCACGGTTTTGAACATCAATTTGAAAAGTGGAAAGGTCAATTCCACTAGACTTACAACCAAGAATATGACCTAAAAGTTCACAATTTAAAACTATTTGGGTGCCATTAATGCTACTCCAAACGTAACCTTCTTCTTCTAAAATTTTCTGTTTAAATCAGCATAAAACATTTTGACTAAATCGGGGTAACAAACAAATCATTTTGAGAAGATTCAATCAAACTAAAAATATTATTTTCAAAATAGAGATCATGTGAACCATAAGAATAAAAATCATTGAATTTAGCAAACCTTCTGGGAGAAACTTTTCGGAAGTAGTATATTCCATATAGGCTTCTATGGCATCGTTCTCATTGAAGAGAAAGCCTTTTATTTTCTTAGAAAGCCTAATGTTTTTTGGGTATTGCCTAGAGGAAGCCATTTTTGAAAGTGGAGACAAGAGAGTGAAATGATATTTTAAATTTGAAATAATGAGAATGAAATGATAGAATGAAGATGGAGTAAATAAGTAGAGAATCAAAGGATATACTCTCTGGTCAAAAAGGCATCTTTTTAGAACATAGGAGTAAGTGAAAAATGTAGGGAAGTTCAAAAGTTTGAATTTGAAATGAAATTTCAAATTTCATTTTTCTGGTGCATATGTCGACATATGGCTGTGGCATATGTCGACATATATCCCTTAATTTTCAAAACTAAACTATGAATAGAATATTTGTGTGTATATATATATATATATATATATATTTCTAATTTTAATTTATAGGTTATTCCTATTAATTAAAAGCAACCAAAAAATAAAATTAAAATGTAAAGCATACCGATTTTTGCTGCACTTTGTTGATCAATTTTGATTAATCTATTGTTGTCGTGAAACACATATTCACATTTTCAGTATTAGGTTCATTATCGCCAGAGGAAGTGTTTGAATCATCCAAAGTTGCTATATAATCCCCTTTTCTTTTTCTGAATAAATCATTTGCTAGTGAGATCTTTGATTTATTCAGATGCGGGCAGTCTCTTTGAAAATGACTAAGTTCGTCACATTTGAAGCATCTAGTCACAGTTCCAGTTCCGTTGGTCTTGTTTTCAGGTTTTCAAAAGTTGTTCATTTTTCTATACTTCAGAAATTTTCTAAACTTTCTGGCCATGAAAGCAATTTCTTCGTCATTGTCATCATCAGAATCCTGATCATCGTTTATTGCTTTGAAAGCGATGGATTTCTTTTCCGTTGCCTTGCTTTCCCTTCTACCCTACATTTGTGTTTCATAGGACATTAAATTGCCTATTAATTCTTTAATTTTTAGAGTACCAATATGATTAGCCTCTTCAATTGCAAGAATCTTTTGATCCCACTCCGAAGAGTGTGAATTTAGGATTTTTCTAACTTGATCCTCTTTAGAAAAGTTTTTCCCTAATGCAACTAATGAATGCACTATATCTTGAAATCTATAATACATGTCAGAAATGGACTCATTTGGATTCATTTTAAATAACTGAAACTGATTAGTTAACATGGAAATTTTAGTCTATGTAACTTTACTAGTGCCCTCATTTGTAGCTTGTAGAGTTCTCCAAATTTCATATGCAGACTTACAAATAGACACTCTATTAAATTCATTTTTATCTAATGAACAAAATAGAATATTCATGGCTTTAGAATTATTCTGTGCAAGTACCTTTTGATCAACAGTCCATTGTGCAAAAAAAATTGTGGTTTAGTGTACTTATTTTGTGTAACATTCCAAATATCTAAACCATTAGATTGTAAATAGATTTTCATCCTACATGACTAATAAGTGTAATTACTGCCATTAAAAAGTGGGGGTTTGTAGTAGATTGTCCTTCGACAAAAGTTTTAACAAATGTACTAACAGTGTTGTTAGCCATTAAAACTTTTCAAAAATCAAATTACGAATTTTTGAAAACCTAGTGATTTTATACCAAGTGTGGATTGTGGAATTATGATCTTAAGGCTAATTAAACACTAGAGAGGGGTGGATAGTTTTTTCTAATTTTTATGAATCTTTTTAATATTCTTTCTAGATTATTATTAATCAACGCATAATGAATAATCACATATGCAAACATCGATAAGTATAAATGTAGTAAAGTACAATGTAGAGAATTAGAGAAATCTTACCTGGGATTTTTATACTGGTTCAGAGTTAACCTACATCCAGTCCCATACAATTGCTTGGATAGATTTCTTTTCAAATGTCAATCTTTCAATAGGCGGAAGGCAAACCTAATACAATCTCAATTTCAAGGCTACGAGACACACCCTCTAGATTTTCCGAGCTTTGAGTACACTCACTTGATTTGGACAAGACACAAGCACACCCACTTGGATTTCCTAGACACCAAGCACACCTAATTGATTTGAAAGGGTTACAACCAAACCCATGCAAATACAACTAGAATTTAATGGTCTGGTTTGAATTGATCCTATGCAAAGACAATTTCTTGATCTTTGGTTACAATTGATCCTATAACCTGTTTTAAGCACTTTGATCTTTGATTGAGAGAGAGAGATGATTGAAATCAGAGAGTAAATAGTAGAGAATCAATACAATGAAGATTGAATTAATCCTGGTTTGAACCAATACAATGAAGATTGAATTGATTCTGGTTTGAATTTGGGAAGTTTTGAATAAATTTTCACTAGAAATTTTGGCAGAGTAAGAGGAAAGAAGATAATAAGAAAGTAGTTGTTAAAAAATTCATTTGAAACCCCCTATATATAGAGAATAAATAGACATGTCTATTCGCGATACGATGAATAGATATTTCATTCAAAATTTGAATTTCAATTTAGCGGTATATATGTCGACATATCATCCGCATATATGTCGACATAGGCTAGTGTATTTTGAAAACTTGTTTATTTTAAAATGTTTTGAAAATCTTATGTTTTGTGAAATATTTTGATACCTTGTAAAATAATTTAAACATAGTTTATAAACATTTCAAACTTTAGAAAACTTTTATAAAATATTTTTAGATATACTTTGTTTTAAAAATAAAGAATAAGAAAATGAGAAGATAGAGATTAAAGATTGCTACTAGGGACTTTAACAATATTCTATGACTTTATATACTATACCATAGTCTTGGTATCTTCATATCTTGATCTTTTACTCATGAGTCTTCAAGTCTGTTTCTTAAGTCTCTATACTGTACAGTCTTCAAATTAATACCTATAAAATATCCTGCACTATATTCTATATCCTGCATTATATTCTATATAACTTGACAAAAACATTAGTATCCATATTTTATATGAATGTATTATTGTTACCAAGGTTGTTATCATCAAAATCAATAACTGAGATATTAACAGAAAGTTAGCACCTCATTATGTTGGACCTTTTCAGATTCTTGAGAGGTTGACCGCTTGCCTATCGAGTTGAGTTGCCCGAGAGATTGTCAGGGGCACATAATATTTTCCATGTATCTCATTGAGAAATTATGTGCATGATCCATCACTAATTATTGAGCCAATTATTCAGGAAGACTTAGAAGTGGAACCGAACATGACCATAATAAGGCATCTAGTTCGCGTTGTTGATCAAGATGTAAAACAATTGCGTATAAGGTTGTGAGATTGATTAAAGTTCAATGGAGCAAAGATTTTAGAGACTGTACTTGGAAAACTGAGGATAGCATGAGGGAGGCTTATCCCAAGCCGATGATAGATTAGTAGCATGTCTAAATTATAAATAGTATACTCACTACTTATGGTAAAGTCACTTTGTATGTTTCACTTTTGTATTTGTTTCCCCATGTATGATATATGTCCTTTTTGTGTTATTATTTTCATGTGTTAATTTCGGGACGAAATTCTTTTAGGGGGGAGAATATAACGACCCATAATTTAATCACTTTAAGTATGAATATTTAATATATTTTAAAAATATTCAAATGATGGATTTTAATACTCAAATAGACCTCTTTTAAGTAATAACTAATGGTAGTAAAGTTGTTTTAAAATTTGGTTTATAAAAATAGGTAGTTCGGAGAAAAATTGAAAATATGATCGAAAATAGTTTTTTGGATTTTCGACTTTTCATCATTAAAATTTGTCGAAACATATTATTATGTACACTAGTGTGTATATTTACACACACACACACACACACACACACATATATATATATATATATATATATATATATAACAAATGCCTTTACTAATTAATTAAATTAGATAAAAACATGTTTAAAATATACTTAAGTTAATAAAGTGGAAGTAGACTTTTCTTTTATAATTTAAAAAGAAATAAAAGCACAAAATCTAAAACATAAAAACACAAAAAGAAAGAAGTGATGGCATGGAGTGACAAGGGGGTACGCCTGTTGCAAGAGAGGAAAGTGGTGTGTTGACAAATTTTGAGTGGAGGGTAGTTACTTAATTTAGGGAAGGCTAGTTTAGTAAATTACCAATTTTCATTTTCTATAAACACCTCTCTTTCACTTTCCAATTTGCTTCATTATTTTAATTTTCCACTTCTTTCTTCCTTTCCGCTGTTTTCACTTCTTTTCTTCCATGGCTTTCTAAATAGAAATAAGTCCAAAAATTGCCCTTTTTCTCTTTAAATCCTTAAACTAATTGCTGAAGCCATTTCTATTACTCTCTACATCACTCATTCACCAAAAACAAACCCAAAACCCCATTTCTCACATGGTCGAGCCCTCCTAGCCCAAGGCGGAGCCCACTTGACCTCCCCTAGGTCTTGAAAAGCTAGATTTTCAAACGAAAGCTAGGTCCATGTGTTATTTGCAAGGTCGTAGTAGTTTGGGTGAAAGTGAGTAATTTTCACTTAAAGCAAGTTGAAATTTTATTATCTGTTGTAATATTTTAGGTTGGTTACTTATACGTATAAGTGTATGTAATTATTATTTCTTGGTTTGGTTCCCGCTTAAAAGCAAATGACATATAGGATTTAGACAAGAGACTAGAAATGAAGTCGAAGTCTTCGTAGCGAATAGGTCGGTACGACACACTTCGAAGTCCATATGAAATGATTTATAGGGGACTTTGTGTAGCGAGACTCAAAAGAGATCCTCACTATGGTTTTTATATATATGCTTGTATATATAAATGTGTGAATGTTTCTTAGTATAGTTATCGTACTTGAGTTGGTTTTTATTCGACATTGAGATCTCGTAGTCTCTTTAAACTAGTTTATTACTTCATTTTCCAAGAAAGTTTTTAAAATGTTTTCTTTTTCAAACTTGATTCTTGTTTTCAAAACTCTTTACAAAGAGTTAGAAAGTGGTTTGGAATTTATTAAAAAGGTGTTTACATTTATAAAGGAAAATGTTATTTTGTTTAAGAATCAAGCTTTAGTTTTAAACAAAGGATTTTTGGAAAACGATTAATTTACTAATTTGAAACCAAAAACTAGAATTAAGTTTCAAAGATGATTTTTTCGATGATTTTTAAAGGTCTTTGTTTTTAAAACAAGGGATTTCTTTGTCGGTGCCATTAAGTAACACAAAACTAATATGATAAAATTGTGCTAAAATGTTGACATGTTTTATGGAAAATAAGTCGCCATATTTAGCACTATAAGCTAATGAGCAGATTTTCCTTTATCTATGAGATCTAGAATCAGAGTAATGTCACTAAGGAAAGGTGGGGTGCAACCAGTACACTAACTAATCTGACTTTGATTCTTGGCGAGGGATAAAGAAGTCGAAATGTCGGAAACGTGATAAGTATAAGAGGGTTAATTTTGATAAATGGATCATGATTAATTAAGTATATGGAAGGTAATTCATCTTATACTTGACACTAAATTTCGAGGTAGGGAAGCCTATTTTCTATCTGTGAGAGTTTAAGAATGTACATCGAGGCAAGGGTAGCTCGCTAACTTGCCCTACTTCATTGTTAATCGAGTGATAGTACGGGGTTGAAATTGAAAAGCGATGATAAGTATACGGTATTCAATTTTCCATATGCAAACTTTTTACTTTACCAGATAGTTGTAACACCCCGCGTATTTACATTAATTAACTAAAATAGAAATTAATCAATAAATTAATAAATTGTGAAAATGAAATTTTTACAATTGTTGGAACTCGGCCACGAAACTTATACCATTGGATTCATGGCGATTTCCTAATCAATTTACATATATGAACTGTTCCAATCGGAGTTCAAATGAAAAAGTTATTAACATCTGAATTTTTGTATTTGAAAAGCGTCAGTGAAGAATGGCCGCATGGCGCAGATTCAAAATAGTTTAGTCTGACGGTTAGTGCTGATTTGAACCTCTATAAATTAGGACCTAGGGTGTCACTTCCAACTCGTTATTTTTCTAATGAGAGCGGAAGCTCTGTCACTTTTTTTCTCTTGCAAAACTTCTAAAGACACAAAAATAGAATAGATTGCACGTATACACTTTGGAGAAGAAGAGAAAAGGGTAGAAGATAGAAGATAGATTCAAATCCGGCTGCTACATTAAATGTAAACTTTTAGGTCTGGTTCTAATTAATAAACCTAAAATCTAAATCTCTTTTCCTTAATTAAGTTTCTAATGAGATCTTTCTAAATATTGTCTGTGGATCTAAATAGGGAGTCCAAAAGTGGAAATATAGATAATAAGATCGGATCTGGATTAAATCTAGACTTTTGGAGCGATAATTAAAGGAGACTGGGAATATTATATCTTTATATAACACTAGATTATATCATTGCAAACCTGTTCTTTTATGTCTATAAATGTAATTTAAATTGGAAATAAATTCATAAATATGAGATATTGAGAATTGTAATCTTGCCTATGTAATTACGTAATGATTAAAATCGTTAGTTTCCACATAGGATAGTTTACATTTTTTACGACTGATAATTTTCATGTTTTTACGACTGATAATTTACATGTTTTTCGTCGGATTTTAGTTAACCGTAAAGTAATGAATTAGAATTTCATTTTATAGAAGTTAATTAATAATGTTATTTCGACTTTTGGGATTTTAGCGATATTTTGGTTTATTGGAATTAATATTGTTGCAAGTAAATTCCATGTATTATCAAGTCTAAATTCATAAAAGTGCGATGTTTGAAATAACGAGGAACAAAAGAGAATTCCTTTATAATTACAAACACTGTGCAAATTACCTCTTTTGCACAAGATATGGAAATTTACCATGTGGCAATTATGATAAAGTTTGATTCCAATTTCTTAAAATGTAGTAAATCTCAAAGATGGACTATTGAGATAAAATAGAAGGGTTAATGAAATAGAAACTAATGAAAAAGAAAGGCAAGAGAAATAAGATGAACCAATGAAATGGGTTAAATCTTATAATTGGATAAAAAGGAATAGAAATCAAAGTTGAATTAATGAATGCTGGAGCAACGATATTGACTAAAATAAGGGTGGTAAATGAAATTAATGAAATAAAAGATAAATGCATAGTTGGATTGAAGACTTAAAGTCAAACATAAAAGATGTTGAGGTGGTAGAGGGAATAGAAAAAGAATAAATATACATAAAAAATATGTATATAAGTAGCCTCAGATATGTGTTTATGACGGGTATGAATAATTATAAATTATCTGTTATAATTATAGTGGACCAATGTCTGAAGGTCGTTAGACTGGGTTGGGATGCTCAAAACATATCCAACCAATGGACCCATGGTGAGTGTACGATTTTGTACTAGAGGGATACCCCAAGGTCTGTACTATGCTTATTGCCTTGATTATAAAATGGTCTGTCATAATTATAAATGTTTATTATAATTATGTCAAGGCAAAACGTGCACAATTAAATTAGGTTTGCTTCAAGTTTTAGAGTGAAGGTATTACCTTTATTGCACTAGGCAATCTAAATGGACGGTGAGTGAGATCGGACTTATGCAATAGGAACGAAAAGGCTGGCGTGCATAGGTACCAAATGAGTTGCAACAAGTGTACGCAAAAGGCTGGCATACTTGGGTACCTAAACTAGGGTAGGAGTTGCATATTTATCGAGCTCGTCATTGGTCCCTTGCGGTCAACGGGGAGGACGGGGTTACAATGCCACAGTTGTTTGTTAGTTTGTTTGATAGGGCAAGGCTAGTTAACCCGTATAAAAGTTCCTTAAAAACTTAATCGGGGTGGTAGTTCATTGAGTCTAAATTCCATAAGGTGGTTCATGGAGCCTAAATTCTACAAGGTGGTTCGTAGAGCCTAAATTCTACACTATTAGAAGTATACTAGGGTATGCATAAGATTGGCGTACGTGAATCCATGAATAATTAGGATCTCGTGAACTGGAGGTCGTCGGTGCGCACAACAGGATTTCCTCGGTGATACGATGATGATGGATCTTTACAAGGTGCTGACCGATTGATACTAGTGGGAATAGTATATGGGTTCATTAGCGGAATTGGGGGGTGTGTGTGTGTACACATACCTATATAGACATAAATCTTCATGGGGTAGATGGGTACGGTTCGTACATGGCAACGAAATCGTAGCGACTAATAATAAATCCGACATAAGATGAAATACCAAACAATCGGCACAAGCTAGGGTTATATATAAGGTGTATAATTTACCAATCACCAGAACGTTGTTATGACCCCCTCCTCATTACAACACACAAGATTTAGAAGGGCATTTGCTAGTGTTGATTTGGAGCAATTGTCTAGCTGAGGCTCTTGATATTTGAGATGTCGAATTTTGGTCAGTAATTATATTAATATATTATATTTTCTTATTTCCGCTATGAGTTATTACCATTAGTGCTCTGATATATTTTCCTTTTTGCAGGATACCAAACCAATGATCCATATATTAGTGGACTTTGGTTTTCGGTTTAGCGAAAATCTGGACCCACTGAAGTGCGGGTTGTTCCAATAGTGGTTTGTCCACTATCGACAACTTGACCTATTCTGACTCACAAAGTATATAAATGCTTCGCAATTTCATATGGTTTAAGATTTCCCGGGGAGGACTGATTTCTATGAAATGTAGTTCGCTTTTAAGAATGTATATTCGAGATCCTCGGTAGGGACTTTTATATTTGTTTGCATACATCTAAAAGAACTGGAATTTAGTTAGCCAGAAATTCATCATTTTGGTTTGTAACATCGGTTTCGGATAAGTATGATTTATCTGAACCACTCCAAACTATCAAACGATTTGTGATCTGAATCATTATGAAGTATGCTATGAAGTTGTACTACCTATCCTGAGGGTGATTCCAAAATGAAGGGTAGTAAGTTCATGTGTTCATTTGATCTCGAAACAACTTGTATGAATGAATGCTGGCATTGCATTATTGCTTGGAGTGCAGTGTTGGCTTCCCAAGATGGGTTTGCTAAAAAGGGTAATCGTTGCCTTGAACCTCACACCCAAGAATGACTAAATCAGGGGATATGCCGCAAGGCTATGTGTTTCGCTACCATTATGGTATGATCATTCTTGATCTAAATCGATATTTAGTTGGATGTTTGCTTTGGGCCCAGTACGGTTGTTGATCATAGTCGAGGGATGATTATATTCGGTATTATCCAGTAAGGGGTAGGTCGGTCTTGCTATGCAGGGGGCCCAGTGCGGCCCTCGGTGCATTTTCTCTAGAGATGTACCGTAACAGACGGTACCCAGTAGCCTTGTCATTGTTGGAATTCATTTTCCACTATGCGCTTTACGGACTTGGATGTATTCTAAAAATGTTGGATGTAATTAATGTAACCATTTCAACTATGTAAAATATTTATTTTAAACCCTAGACATTACGATAATAGCATAGAATTTCTTATAGAAATGTTTTGGTTATCTTAAGGTAAAAACCGGCCGTGTTTATGTACGGCGTGGTCTTACGAGATACCTTTATTTCGAAGGGTTTTGTAAGTATAAAAATTCATATGTTTTGAGTTTACTCACACCAGACCCATGTCTGACCCAGATTTTATCTTTCTTTCCCTTACCTCCTAGGTACTCTAATTTTTGAGTAGCCTGTTACAGATGCATTTTGAAGGAGTATGGAGCAAGAGGCTTCGTAGTTACCTAGTTATCTGTTGTATTTCCGTTGTGTATGTATAATATGTATTTGCATTGTAGGGACAGGCAGTTATAACTATCCTTGGCTGAAGTTAGTACCTGTTGTAACTTTGATATTTCATTTTGGAAGTGTCTGTGTGCACTATCTTATGTTCTATTATATGATTCCCATGCATCGTGAGATTATGTCTCTTTCTTCTTGTCTTTTCTTTTACCCTGACGGCCTATCTTTCAGACACCTAGTTAATCGGCACACGAATACCGTGGATGTATTAAGTGTCGTCTTTAGGAGTAAGAAAGGCGGATCATTATATATATGTGTGCTTAGCATATACACGGTAGATATAAATCTCAATATCTATATATATATATATATATTATACCATCCTATTATCTATAATATCATCATTTTATGCCCATTATATCACCTCAGTTATGTATGAAATATAGATATATTCATATTATATATACACGGTAAAAATATTTAATTAATAAGATTAATTAAATAAATTGAATATTCAAATAAAATGTGATTTTATCAAACAACTAGATTGGATATAATACTAAATATTCGATTTCATAGGCTCATTAAGATCTAATTAATGATTTTTTCTAATATACTCATTTCACCCATTGCGAATAGGGCCACATATAATAATGGTATCTGAGCCCAAAAAGTCTATATAGTCTAATTAGCTTACATTTAGGGCCAACTAATTAAACTTATCAATTTGATGGGTGTCTAAAATAGTAGTGTGGCTTAGGGTTGAACAATAAGTATTCTTTCCTCCTTGGCTATTGCCCTAGCCCAATAGGTGGAGTATGTTTAAAATGTTGGCCTAGATGTAAGGCCTAGAGTTATTTGGGAATTGGGCCAATTTTCAAATTGAAATTAGAAAAATTAAAATATATTTTAAACTTAAATTTTAATTCTAAAATATAAAGAATTTTTTTATAAAAGTTAGAAAATAACGCTAAAAATTTTCAAAATTGTTTTGAGAAATTAAACAATTAATTTTGAAGTTTTAATTTATATTTAATTAGTATGATTAATTAAATAAAATAAAATAATTAATTAAAAGTTGATATATGTATGTAACTATAATTGTTATAGTTGCATGTTTATCTTCAAATTATTTACAATAAGATAAATTAAATTTTTTGAATTAATTAAATAACAGATTTATTAAATAAACATTAATTAAATGTTAATTGATTTATATATATATATATATATTGATATGTATATATAAACCAACTATAAAGGTTATGTTTAATTATTCATCTTAAATAGTTTAGGATGAATAAAACAAAAAATTATAAATTATAAATAAAATTTAATTAACTAGTTAATTAAATTAAAAAAATTAATTAAAAATGATTTAATTAATTAAGGTACATAAAAATATCATTCTTAACCCTCACAGACGGAACTAATCTACTTCGTCGGCTTTTAGTCCTAAGTACACGACTAAATACTTTCCATAGACGAGTAAATACACAAAGCACGATTAAATCACACAAAGCACGATTAAGTCACATAAGCGACCTCTAATTCCTTTTTTTATTTAATTAATACTTTTGTTAATTAAAACTTCTTTTATTAGTAAACTTCTTTTATCTAATAAAACTTTATCTGTCAATCATTACTATTCATTTGTACTCTTTCAATACTTCAAAAAGTATTCATATATGTTATCCAGCCTTTTGACCAGGCAACTTTAGAATAGACTGGACGAAACGAATTTGAAAACTATTAAGGCAGGAAGCCTAAGAGATAGCCCAAATGTCTAGAAAATAAACACAAATAGAGTCACAGGGAAAATACAAACCAACCACAAGAGAAAAGGAATCACGATCCACCAAGTGGATCAATACCGATCCAACCTCCTGGATCAGTACTGATCTGTATTTCTTCAACCTATGGTGTTCATCTTCTGCCTACTTACTCTAGTCGATGCTAGAAGTCTATTCCAAGTATTGTTTTATCAATCCAATGCAATTCTCTATCGATCTCCATGAGCACTTGAATCAGCAGCTCTGCTTCTCCACCAGTCCATCATTTGTACTCAAGAACAAGCTAATAATGATTCAAACAACTATGGAATCACAAATCAAACAACAAACCGAGCTAGGAAAAGGAATTCACGGAGATCCATACATTAAGTTTATGGATCGGTGCCGATCCGGTACCGATATAGGGAAATTGATCACGTGGCTGCCATTTTCTCCAAGGGACTTGGTTTAGGCGTGGAAAATAAGGTGTGATCATGGAGATGAGATTTTAGGCTTCCTACATCTATAAATAGAGGGGTAGGGCTTATTTCTAAGGATCTTTTTGGCTCTTGTTCTCTCTTACTCTAATTTCTTGTAATCACACTCGGATTTATACCAATCCGTAATGAATTTATATCAATCGTAATAGATTTATAGCGATCCATAAGAACTACTGCTTGTAATCAGTAGTCGAAGCAATACAATCATCAGGTGGACGTAGGCCAAGTTTAGCTAAAACACTATGAATGCTATGTTTTCTTTTCTTGCTCATTTCATTTAAGTTCTTCACTTTTTATTCTTTAAACAATCTTTTTGGGTGTTTGTGCCATTTTTGGTTCAAACATTTTGGTGACTTCCACTGAAAACAATATTCTCAGTTTACTTGGATCCATCATCTACTATTGGATTTCTTAGATCTGAGAGATAGATCCAATTTTCCAACCTTACAGTTCTACTATAATATACGAGAAGTTATTTGCCATGGCCCCATCAAGGAGAGAACGCGCTACAACTTCCAGAGCTACTAATAATGCTGAGAATCAAGACACTCACAGTGTGGATAGAGTTGCTCAACCAGAAAAGACAGAGATCCAGAATCCAGCTGATGTCGTAACCAGAGTGGAAATGGATCGGATGATGAAGCAGATGGAGGATAGATTCCAGGAGAGTCATAATGAGATGAATCAACATATGTAGTAGAGCTTGAGACTACTAAATGAATTGACTCAGAAAAGTCATAGAAGAAGACTCAAAACACGGTTGGGACTTCATTTTAGGAGAAGAGACTGACCCACAACAAAGAACCGTGGATCGATACTGATCAAAGAGTACGGATTGGTACCCATCCAGCTTATGCTGGCTTCGTGGGTCGGCCTCGGGTGGGTGATGTGGAATTGGCCTTTGGACGTGCTGTTGAAGGTCAGAACTTGGAATATCGAGCTGTTGTTAATGATACAACACATGAGAATCAAACATGGGGGACTGGTGGATGAACGGATCTCTCGGAGTTTGGAGAATCCAGGTATCGAGAGTATGCTTGATCCTGTAGACCCAGAGTACTTGGAAGATATAGTCAAGAGACTTATAGTGAAAATTGATTTAGAAGCAATAATGAATGGGGTACTTCTCCTAGTCGGAATCCATTTACTAAGAACATTCTGCATTTGAAGTATCCATGGAGGTTTGTAATGTCGACAATATCGTCGTACAGTGGAAAGACCGATCCAAGGCAGCACTTGATGAAGTATGAGTGGCATATGGACTCAGCTGGAGCGCTTGATGCCGTTAGATGTCGTTGCTTTCCAATTTTCCTGAAGGGAGTTGCGACGATGTGGTTCACTCGACTCCCACCGAGATCCATATCATCTTTCGCTGAGTTGTCGTGAAATTTTCTAGAGCAATTTTGCTTGCACACTTCACGTCCGAAAGATGTGATGTCATTGTCAAAACCTCTTCTAGGGCGTAGGAGACTAATTAAAAGATTTCTTGAATAGATTCCATACAGCTGTGGTGAAAGTAACGAATTCCAATGATGACATTGTGTTGATGGCGCTGATTTGGGGGGTTTATCCTGAGATGGATTTTGGGGAATGGTTGGAAAGGAAAACCCTACCAATGATGGATGCTTTCTATAGAAAAGATAATCAGTGCTTATGCTTGGAAGAAGCACGCAATCGTCCTCGGAAGAACGGTGCTAGAAACTTAGATGAAGTGATACAAAGCAACATTGCTGTAAAGAAATCTGGAGGAAGTTCTGGAAATGTGGATGTGAATATTGGCAACAAGAATGATGGCCAGAAAAAGAGCGATAATGAGGCCAAGAAACGAAAACTAGATAATAGGAATCATCCAAGGATCCCTAAGTATGACAATTACACTGAATTGAATAACTTAATTGAAAACATCTATCTGGCAACTTAAGGCACCGAGTAGTACAGGAAGCCAGCTTCGATAGAGTCGACCGAGAAGGAGAAGAAGTCTGGCAAGTATTGCGGTTTCACAAAACACATGGTCATAATACCAACAAGTGAAGATACTTGCGGGATATGATCGAGGACTTAATAATAGAAAATAAGTTGCAGCAATTTTTTAAAGCCCCGCAGGATGGTGGGCACGGAAATTCCAACCATTATGGGTTGACATCCACCTGAAGGCAAGCTAGGCCTAGTGGTGAGGAGCCTAAGAGGCTTGAAAAACATTTGGTAATTAACACAATCATCAATGGACCACATCCAGCCGACAAGAGTTTGAATGGGATGGACAGGTATGTTGGTGCTTTGAAGCATACTGAGAATGAGATCTATTTGGCAGTTGAGGATGGAGCTCCGACAGAATAATTTAGAACCATGACAGATGTCATTATTTTCTAGAATAGAGATGCTGATGGGGTGGAAGCCCCAACGATTGATCTGTTGATTATAACAGCCATGATTGGCCCTGCTATAGTATGGAAGGTGTTGGTTGACTGTGAGAGTATGGTCAACATTCTATTCAAAAAGGCTTATGATCAGATGCTATTGGAAGGGAAGGACTTGAAACCGTGTAAATCTCAGATTCAGGGATTTAATAGGACTACTACGGAGCCAGTTGGGTATGTGGAACTATTGGTGGTGCTTGGAGAGGGCGATCACAAGCGAGTGCGGGTGTGCCTTTCGTGGTGTTGGATATCTATTCTATTTACAATGCATTTTTGGTATGATCGGCCATGGCTGAGTTTAGAGGCCATAGCTGTTAGTCCCTGAGGAGTTGGTTTTGATGACAACAACCTTACTTAGAATTAGATTATAAAATATATAATACTAACATTATTGTGTAGATATATATAGATATGTTTGCAGGTACTAAAGAATGAAGAACTGTACAGTATAAAGATTCAAGATCAAAGATCGACGATATCAAGATTCAAGACTCATGAGTATCAAGAATTTCAAGAGTTCAAGTTTTCAAGATAAGTTATATAGTTAGGAATATTGTTAAAACTCATAGAAAGGCACTGACATCTTAAAATCTATTTTATTCGTGGAATGGAATCCACTTCGTGCTCGTTAAAGGGATGGAACCCTAAGTAGGATGGAACCTACGAAAAATCTAGTGGAACATCTTTTTGTATCCACTTACTTTTATTTCAAAATGACTTTCAAAATATATAGCTTGTTTTTCAAAATGATTTTAAATATTCCTGTTTAAAAACCAAAATCATCTGTCCTGGTTTTTCAATATATTTTAGCCTCAAAAATATCCTTAGTTTTAAATATCCTTAATTTTAAATATCTTTGATTTTAAATTATTATCCTAAGTTTTTAAACTACAATTTTGATATTGATATATTTAGTTGTTTTATATATTTATACTTAAGATTTAAATATAAAAGTATAGAAAATTATTATATATATTTTAATATTGTTCTCTATAGTTATTTATGTATTATAACTATATATAAGTATATTTTAAAAAGTTTAAATATAAATATAATATAATATAGAAATTATTTTCAAAGAAAAACAAATCACCAAAAAAATACAAGGGCATGTCGACATGGTCACATGTATCCCTGTCGACATGGTGATAGTTAAATTGTTTTTTAAAAGAAGTGTCTATTCGCCACATCCCTTCACCAATGGGCTATTGATCTACTATAAATAAAGGGTGTTTTCAACGAATTTTAATCACTTTTTTCTCTGATTTAACTTCTCTTCTTCTTCTCCACTTTCTTATTTACAAATTACACCATTACTCTGCCGAAATCAATATCGAATCTAACTAGATAATTTCTGGTTTTGATTCTCTCCACTATCTCTACAAGATCCAAGCGCTAATCTGAGTTATAGACTTTTTTAATCAATAGAGCGAGAGAAGGTGTGATTGTAGCCCTGGAAATCAATTGGGTGAACTTGTTGCCCGGTAAATCAAGTATCTCTACCCAGAGGATTGTGATTCTGGAGGGTGTACCTCGTAGCCTTGAAACCGAGGGTTGTATTTGTAAGAATTGTTTTTGAAAGGAAATCCGTACTTGTGTTGCGGGACTGGATGTAGGGTAACTCCGAACTAGTATAAAATCCGGTGTGTTCTTTCCTTTACTGCTTTTACTTTATATTTGCATCTGTGTTTGATTCTACGTTCATATCTCTGTCTGATTAGTGTATACATTGTTAACAAATTAAGATAAATTCAAAAGGATTTGGTAATTTCTTAAAAACACTATTCACCCCCCCCCCCCCTCTAGTGTTTATTCTAGCCTTAAGATCTGGAATCCGCATTCCTCACATTTGGTATCAGAGCAAGGTTTTCAAAAGTTTCATAATCTGATTTTTGAAAAATTTTCAAAATGGCTACCAACACTGGTACTGTTATTAACACTAGTATCCTTGTCACTAGTTCATCTGTAGAAGGTCAATCTACTGCCAGACCATCACTTTTTAATGGCAGTAACTATGCATATTGGGCATGTAGGATGAAAATATATTTACAATCTGTAGGATTAGATACTTGGAATATCACACAGACAGAATATTCTGAACCCACAACTGCTTTTGCTCAGTGGATTGCTGATCAAAAAACTGTTGCACAAAATAATTCTAAAGCAATGAATATTCTGTTTTGTTCACTTGAAAGAAATGAATTTAATAGAGTGTCAGTTTGTAAGTCTGCATATGAAATCTGGAAAACTATGCAAGTAACTCACGAAGGAACAAGCAAAGTTAAACAGACCAAAATTTCCATGCTCACGAGTCAGTTTCAGTTATTTAAAATGAATACTAATGAGTCTATTTCAGATATGTATAGTCGATTTCAAGATATTGTTCATTCTTTAATATCTTTGGGAAAGGAATTTTCGGAAGAAGATCAAGTCAGAATTTTTTTAAATTCTCTCATTCTAGAATGGGATCAAAAGACACTTGCAATTGAAGAGGCAAATGACATCAGTACTTTTAAGATAGAAGAATTGATCGGAAATCTAATGTCGTTTGAAGTTCAAATGATTGGGAGAAGAGAAAGCAAAGCATCTGAAAAGAAATCTATGGCATTCAATGCATTAATCGACGGATCAGACTCAAATAGTGATAATGATGAAGAGATAGCATTTATGACCAGGAATTTTCGGAAATTCCTGAAGTACAAAAAATTGAATAGTTCCAAGAGAAACAACTTTAAGAATTCCGGTAATCAGATTACAGTACCAAACTTTATCAAATGCTTCAATTGTGACGAACCAGGTTATATCAAAAGAGACTGTCCGCATCTAGATAAGGAAAACCCTCTTACAAACAATGATTCTGCATAGAAACGAAAACGTGCATTCACTGCTACTCTAGATGACTCCGACTCATCCTCCAGCGACGATGAACGGAAGAAAGATAATTCAAATCTGTGTTTCACAGCAATTCTCGATTTAGTCGATACCAAAGACACGGACTCTAAAAAAGGTACACGTTTACAATACATTGGCTGAAATTGCATGCTTGAATTGATTGATTGATTGGTAGTTTTTGAATTGATGTGTCGTTTGAATTTTAAAATTTATTATTATTTATTATTATTTTATTATTATTTTTATTTTTAATAATATTATAATATTTTATGAGTCTTAGTAATATTCCAGATATTATATAGACATTAAAATAATAGATATATATATATATATAAATATTACATTATATAAAAGTATCTTGTCATCAAAATTTACGAACACCTGTCGACATGGGTCCATCCCTACCTGTCGACATGGTACAAAAAAATTGAAATTCAAATTTTGAATTCAAATGCTTGTATTTTCCTTCACTCTTCCACACCATTCGAGACTCTGAAAGGACACTTTTTGACCAGAGAAACTGTCCATTTAATTTCTATTTATTTACTATCATTTATCTCATCTTTTCACTTAACTTTTCAAATTCAAACTCTTTCTTCATAACTCAAGCTCTCTTCTCTCTACATCAATGGCCTCCTCAAGTACTCCATCAACTATGACACTCTCCAAAACCTTAAAAGAACACCTCTTTTATGATCCGGAAGCAATCAAAGCCTATATTGGCTATGCTAATTATGGAAAAGTTCATCCCGAAAAATTTGCAATTTTCAGCGATTTCGCTTCTTATGAAATCGATTCTCTTTGTGTTAGCAAAAACATTTTAAGTCTTGTTGACGATTCTCAAAATGATTTTGTATGCTACCCAAATCTTGTGAAAATGTTTTATGCAAATCTTAATCGTGGCTTTTATCAAGGAAACGATGATGAAATTTGGAGTAGTGTAAAAGGCACTCAAATTGTTTTAAATTGTGATGTTTTGGGAGCGATTCTAAATTGTAAGTGTACGGGTATGGATCTTTCAAATTTCAATTTTAATGAAAGTGATCGTGAGACTTTCCACCATATTTTTGAAAGTGACGAAAACTTTGATTTTATAAACCGCAATTTTCGTCCAAAAGCAAAAATTGTGAGTCTTCTTTTGCAACACACTTTGACCCCCGAGATCGGGAAGTTTTAATAATCCTACTTCAAACGTTTGTAAAGCTCTTTTCGCTCTTTTTGGAAACTATGATATTAATTGGGCTCAAGTTATTTTGGATGAATTTCGGCCTAAAATTTGGAAATGGGAGAAAATATTTTATATCATGGAATTTACCTTACTAGAATTTTCAACTATTTTGGAGTGAATTTTAAAGGAGAGGAATTCATTTCTAGAAAAGTTTTCAATCATTCCAATATCTCACTTATGAAAATTCCATTCATCTTTCAACCTTATGAATCCCTTGTGGAAAAGGAAGAGCGTTTAGCTCACGAAGAAATGGAAGAAGGAGAGGAAGAAGAAGAAGAAGGGGATGAAATGGATATTCAAGAAGAAGAAGAGGAAGGTGAAACATCTCTTGAAAGTATTGATTACACCTCCAAACCAACCAACAAGATGATTATCCAAAACCAAAAGATAATTGTGGAAAATCAACGGACACATAAGAGATCCGTTAGTAAAAGTTGGATAAAATGTCTTCTAAGATGAACAAGTTCTTCTCAAAAGTCAGCAAGAAGTTTAACCTTTCATCATCCTCCAATTAGATCTATCTTTTCATACCTTGTCGTAGTTGTTTAAGTTTGTTTTAAGTTTGAATGTTATTGTATTTCATGTTGTTTAATCCATGTATCATTCCAGTTTGAATTAATGTTGAAGTTCTTTCTGTTATCTAGCTTATTTCATCTCTAGAATAACTGTTAATATGATATATATAAATATATATATATACATTTATTCAAAATCAAAAACAAGTCATCAAAACATAGATGACCCTGTCGACAACCCCCAAAGGCACCCTGTCGACATGCTTAAAATCTGAAGTGTCTTTTCATTTTAATTTTTGAATTTTAAATAACTAACTTGTATCTATTCATTTCAAATGAAATTTACACCTATAAATACATGTTCTCTTCCAGAAATCTTTACTCAAAATCATTACTTATCTATTCTATCTATATTTCTTCTCTTTTTCACAAAAATGGCTGATCCTATTCACAATTTATCTGAAAATCTTGAAGAAACTCTTAAATCCTTCAAGAATATTATCTCTATCATTCTCTGTAATCAGCGTCACTTAGAATTGAGTCAAATGCAGATGATCAAGGAGCAAGAAAGGCATTTCGAAGTAATTCGATGGATGATTTCCTCCCTGCACAAGGATGATAATGAAGCACATCCTCCCATTTCTCTATCTGTTGATAATGAGAATTGGGATGCCATCAAACAAGACCCTATCTTTGGAGAAGAATGATGGGTTGATGTTCCTCGTAATATTTGATTAACTTTGTTTAATTTTTATTTGTTTGCTTGCTTAATTAGGATTTGGTTTAATTTGCTTGAATTTGACTTAGTATGGATTGATATTATGTGTGTAAAATATAACATACATATGATTAGTATTAATAATATATGATCTTTTAAGTTATCATGATTATCAGTTTAATTATCTATTTTTATATTAAAAACTCCATTATGAATAAATAAATTGTGTTCTCTTATTCATTTATTCTCTTATCTTTTGAATAAATAGTTTAGTAGTTAGGAAAAGTAGTTATTAAGAGTTTAGTTTAAAGTTAAGTATTGATTATGTATGATAACACTATCATTATAATCACAAGTAATGTAGTCTTAGTTTCGGGGGGAGTTATATAGAGTTATATAGTATTAGGGAGTTTTATGGTTTTTGTTGATGATAAAGGGGGAGAAGTATAAAATAGGATAGTTAGGCATAGATTAAGGGGGAGTTATTAGAAGTATTAGGATAGAAGTGATATTTTATAAACAAAGGTTGTCATCATCAAAAAGGGGGAGATTGTTAGTCCCTGAGGAGTTGGTTTTGATGACAACAACCTTACTTAGAATTAGATTATAAAATATATAATACTAACATTATTGTGTAGATATATATAGATATGTTTGCAGGTACTAAAGAATGAAGAACTGTACAGTATAAAGATTCAAGATCAAAGATCGACGATATCAAGATTCAAGACTCATGAGTATCAAGAATTTCAAGAGTTCAAGTTTTCAAGATAAGTTATATAGTTAGGAATATTGTTAAAACTCATAGAAAGGCACTGACATCTTAAAATCTATTTTATTCGTGAAATGGAATCCACTTCGTGCTCGTTAAAGGGATGGAACCCAAAGTAGGATGGAACCTACGAAAAATCTAGTGGAACATCTTTTTGTATCCACTTACTTTTATTTCAAAATGACTTTCAAAATATATAGCTTGTTTTTCAAAATGATTTTAAATATTCCTGTTTAAAAACCAAAATCATCTGTCCTGGTTTTTCAATATATTTTAGCCTCAAAATATCCTTAGTTTTAAATATCCTTAATTTTAAATATCTTTGATTTTAAATTATTATCCAAAGTTTTTAAACTACAATTTTGATATTGATATATTTAGTTGTTTTATATATTTATACTTAAGATTTAAATATAAAAGTATAGAAAATTATTATATATATTTTAATATTGTTCTCTATAGTTATTTATGTATTATAACTATATATAAGTATATTTTAAAAAGTTTAAATATAAATATAATATAATATAGAAATTATTTTCAAAGAAAAACAAATCACCAAAATAATACAAGGGCATGTCGACATGGTCACATGTATCCCTGTCGACATGGTGATAGTTAAATTGTTTTTTAAAAGAAGTGTCTATTCGCCACATCCCTTCACCAATGGGCTATTGATCTACTATAAATAAAGGGTGTTTTCAACGAATTTTAATCACTTTTTTCTCTGATTTAACTTCTCTTCTTCTTCTCCACTTTCTTATTTACAAATTACACCATTACTCTGCCGAAATCAATATCGAATCTAACTAGATAATTTCTGGTTTTGATTCTCTCCACTATCTCTACAAGATCCAAGTGCTAATCTGAGTTATAGACTTTTTTAATCAATAGAGCGAGAGAAGGTGTGATTGTAGCCCTGGAAATCAATTGGGTGAACTTGTTGCCCGGTAAATCAAGTATCTCTACCCAGAGGATTGTGATTCTGGAGGGTGTACCTTGTAGCCTTGAAACCGAGGGTTGTATTTGTAAGAATTGTTTTTGAAAGGAAATCCGTACTTGTGTTGCGGGACTGGATGTAGGGTAACTCCGAACCAGTATAAAATCCGGTGTGTTCTTTCCTTTACTGCTTTTACTTTATATTTGCATCTGTGTTTGATTCTACGTTCATATCTCTGTCTGATTAGTGTATACATTGTTAACAAATTAAGATAAATTCAAAAGGATTTAGTAATTTCTTAAAAACACTATTCACCCCCCCTCTAGTGTTTATTCTAGCCTTAAGATCCGTAATCCGCATTCCTCACAATAGCTTCTTGGTGTTTAACACTTAAATTTCCTATAGAGAATGGCGTGGGAGTAGCGCACAGAGATCAAGGGCTTGGCCACAAATGTTATGTCACTGAGCTAAAGGTGGTGAAGCGAAAGGATAAAGGAAAAGGTGTAGAGTGAACCCTCAGAATCAAGGCTTTGGATGCACAGCAACCACTACCTGAGCCCTGGCTCGGGTAGAACATTTGGTTCCATAAGGATATAGATCTGCTAAAAGAGCCAGGAGGTGGAAGAGCAGCTTCAGCCGAGCTAACGATTAATGTCCCGATCAGTCAGGATGACCTAACATGGATCCTGAAAGTCGGATCACAGCTTGGTGTCAGGATGATGAAGGAGTTGATTGGTTTTCCCCATGAAAACCTGGATGTGTCCACCTGGACGCACTCTATATGTGTGGGATTTCAGCGAAGATAGCAAACCATGCATTAAATGTAAATCCTAAACGCGTTCCTGTGAAACAGAAGCACCGCAGCATGGGTCTAGAGAGATCCATTGCACTCAAAGAAGAAGTGGAGAAGCTGAAGGACAATGGATTTATCCACGATGCCTTATACCCGAAATGGGTATCCAATCCGTTCTTGGTGAAGAAAGCAACAAGAAATGGAGGACGTGCGTCAATTATTCCGACTTGAATAAGGCATGCCCAAAGGACAGTTTCCCCTTCCAAGGATTGATCAGTTGGTGGACTCAACTACTAGACACAAATTTCTTTTGTTCATGGATGCATACTCTTGATACAATCAGATTCCAATGCATGTCCCGGACCAAGATCATACCAGCTTTATTACCGACCTAGGACTGTATTGCTACCTGGTCATGCATTCAGACTAAAGAATGTTGGAGCAACTTATCAAATGTTGGTGATGGGATGTTCAAAGATCAAATCGGGCATTCAATGGAAGTCTATGTAGATGATATGTAACGACCCTAATTTTGATTAACATTATTTAGGACATTTAATTAGGTAAATTAAATGAAATAATGTAAATGGTTAAGGGATTGAGATTTGAATAATATAGGGTAGTCGTGTTTAATAAACTAATGAACGAAAGGGAGTTAAAATGAAATAAGTAAGGGTAATAAATAAGGACAAAATAGGAACAAGTTGTATTCTTATACCCTAAACCCTCATGCCACTTTCATTTCCACATTCATAAACAAAACTAAATTCAAGAGTGGCCGGCCACCAATAGGAGAAAGCAAGAGAAAGATAAGCTAAAATCAAGAGGAAGAAGCTTAATCAATTTAATTCAAGAGCAAATCTCAACTCCTTAACAACAAGCTAATGTGAATAATAGGTTACATCTCATATTTTCTTATTTTCGGTTCTAGATCAGATCCGAATATGTTTTGCAAAGTATTATGCCATGTTTTGAATGATATATATGTTTATGCTTGTTGATGAATTTTGTTTGTTCATATAGATTTTTATGATAACTTATGACTGAAAAACCTATCAAATGACATCCAAATGCCTTACGATTTTGATATAAGGTCAGAAATATTATTTTAGGAATGGGTTTCAAGTTTTATAATTTTCTAAATTAATATGGATTTATTATAAAATTAATTACGGCTATTATATATTAGCATTTGGTCAGAAATTTATATCTGTTAGAAAACATTTTAAAAGTGATTTATGGGAATTTTTGAAGAATTTTCCTTAGTGTTTTAATAAGCATATAAAATCATTTAAGGTATGGGACTTAAATATTTTATATGTTTATAAAAGGAGAAGGGGAAATTTGTAAATGTTTTAAATTATTAATCTTTGAAATTTGGCAGCATTTTAAGAAAAGATTTTGGAAAAGTATTGACAACCAATCATATATTGACAAACAAAGCAAGTTAGTTAGAAAGAAATTACTTTATAAAGTTAAAAATCAGTTTTATAAGGTTTATCTACTTCGCCACTTATAGCAGCACCTTTCAACTCATACTGCCGCCTCCATCTAAGTTGAAACCAATACACATGATATCAGCTTCGGTACATAGTGGATTGGAGTTAGGAAAAAGGCATGGAGTCGAAACAGGGCTTTCGAAGGGGTTAAAGTATCTTTTGAAATCTTAGAACTATTTTGGTTGTAAATGAGGCTTTCGAATGAGATGGCTTTTGACTTGGTCAATTGCTTTAAAGCAAAGAGCTTTAGAAAGTGGTTGTCGTCTTTGTTTTAAAGAATAAGTTTTCGAAGGGGTCGAAACCCCTGCTGCCA
The DNA here is from genome assembly GCA_030737815.1 of Allium fistulosum. NCBI lineage: Eukaryota > Viridiplantae > Streptophyta > Magnoliopsida > Asparagales > Amaryllidaceae > Allium > Allium fistulosum. The sequence goes on from CM060902.1 coordinate 1,297,104,143, forward strand.
CATTCTACCTTTCGAAGCAATGCCTTCGAACAGATTCTTTTGTTTTAAACCCCAAAGCTACTTCTCCAAGGCTTTTGAAGGGGTTGGTTTCGACACCATCCACTTCTTTTATTTAGGAAAATGCTTTCGAAAGAGTTGCTTTTGTCCCAGTTCTTTTAAGATCCTTTTTAATATTTTGAAAGCTAAACCCAAAGGTTTTGAAAGGAATGGTTTTAAAGGTTTCGAAACTATGTTCCACACATTTTTACTTGAACCCAATGCTTTCAAAAGGTTTGTTTTAAGTAAAGGACTTTAATGCTTTCGAAAGGCATCTAAGGAAGATTTTGAAGTGGAGGTTCCCAAATGTTTTTGAAATATTTACCTTTAGTGTTTGAATGGAAGGTTTCCAATGTTTTCAAAAGGAAAATAGAAGTGTTTTAAAAGGAGTATGTCTAAGGTTTTATAAAGCTTTCGAAAGGTACACTTTCAACGTTTTCGAAAGGTCTTTTGTAAATGGTTTTGAAAGGTATGTTTTGGCCTTTCGGCCTAGAGTTCAAAGTAAAGTAGTTAACCGGTTTTGAAAGGGGTACTTTCAAAGGTTTCGAAGGAGAATGCTTAAAGCTTTTAAACAAAGGTTTCAAATGTTTTCATCAACAATGTATTGAGTAAAGCGTACATCATGGGCATGAGATTTGAGTAAAGCAAATAGCATGTTTACCTTATTTAAGTAATTTAAAGGGTTAAATCAATTTGAAAGATGTTTTCAAGAAAAATTCGATGGGTAGTTAACCCTAAGTAAATGACTTAGATATTTGAATACCGGATGGGACTGGTATAGGGTTGCGCCTTATACTTTAGCTATAGCCCCTAGCTAATTTAGTCCAAAATTATAGTGTGTAGGGCTTAGTCACAGGTAAGACTTAAATGATGTTACACATAGAAAGAAATATATACAGAGAAGGAGGGTAGGTTATTGGTGAGCCCGCGAAACCATTAGGATCAGGTGACCCTGGGAGAAGTAAGTTAAGGACATACCATCTAGAAGTTTGTCTAACAGATGTTAGATTATTTATTTTGTCTGGTAAGCTCGAGTCAGCCAATGGTTAGTAGTTAGCCAAACAAAACTATATTGTTCGGACAGATGGTCTATTTATTACCTGATTTATGAGCATATATGATATTGCTATTATTGTTTTAATCGGTTTGATTGTAGGATTCTGATTTGAAAAAAGATATGTTTTAAAGGGATATTAGTGAGAGGAAATCCGTTCCACTAAGTGGCATGGTCTCACTTAATATCAGTAAACCGAGATGTAATAGTATTATTCACACCAGGTTTTATGTCTGACTCGAAGTTTATGTTTTTTGCCTTAAACTCTCAGGTGTTCAAAATTAATTTGAGTAGATTGAGAGTTAAGGTTTTTCAGGTTTAGTAGGTTGGACGAATAAAGCTTCCGAAGACGTGAACGAGGCAAGGCTAGCTACGTAGGAGCTATTTAGTTTATTTCCGCTGTGATGTATTAAGACTTATGTGTCTATTTAGTACTTTGATCATCCAAGGGGGCATCTTCATATGTCGCTCTTGGCATATTTTGTAAAAATTATATTTGATCAAAACCTGGGAATCGTTTTGGGATTATGTATCTGAATATGAAATATTGATTTAAAATGTAATCAGAAAAGTTGTTTCAAATCTGTGTTGATTTTATTTCATATTCATGTGCTTCTAATATTATGGATACCATTAACATTACCGTATTTTGTCACTGGAAGTTAATACTATGGATGACTATAGCATCTGTAACGCTTAGCTTCGGGCCTCAAGATAGGGGATGTTACATGATATGCTCATGAAGTCACGACGTTCGAGAAACCACATTGACGACTTGGCTGAAATGTTTGGCGTTCTTTGAAAATGCGGGATGAAGCTCAACTCTTTGAAATGCTCTTTGGCATTGCGTTAGGGAAATTCTTGGGCTTCATAGTGAGCTCCTGTGGGATTGAGGCCAATTTGAAAATGATAAAGGCGTTAAGGGACATGGAGGCCCTAAAGACAATTAAGGAGGTCCATAGCTTGAATGGGAAGGTCACCGCCCTGAGTCGATTCATCTCCAGAGCCACTGACAAATACATCCCTTTCTTTGACATAGTCCAAAGGTAAAAAGAAACTTCGCTTGAACGCAGGAGTGTGTAGACGCATTCCAGGCTTTGGTGGATCACTTAGAGAGATCCTCCATCCTCTTGAAGTCGGTGGATGACTAGGACTTGTTTATATATCTGGCAGTGTAGTGCATGCTTTGAGCGCCGCACTTGTATGTAAAGAAGCCCACATCCAACGACCGGTCTATTATGTCAGTAAACCATTGACAAGAGCAGAAATAAATTATCTAAAGCGGGAAAAGCTTGCATACTACTTGTTGATCGTTTCTAAGAAGCTCTGCCCTTACTTTCAGGCTCATTCGATCAAAGTTCTTAACGACTAGCCTTTGCACAAGTCTTGCAACGACCTGGGACTTATGGAAGGTTGCTGAAATGGAACATTGAATTGAGCCAATACAATATAACCTATCACCCTCGGAGGGCTATTCAGGGTCAAGCGTTGGTGGATTTTATAGTTGAGTTTACTATGCGTGATGACATTCCAAAGAGCAGTGGTGAGCAAAACATTGGGTGGAAGATGTACATAGATGGCACATCTAATGAATGGTGTTTCGGTGTTGGAGTTGTACTTGTCTCTCTCGAGGAATATCCGATCTATTACGCCCTGAAACTCGACTTTCGTACAACGAACAATGAAGCAGAATATGAAGCCTTGATTGCAGGACTAAAGATTGCCAAGGAACTGGGGATAAAAACTTTACAATTTTTTTGGGATTCCTAGCTAGTGGTGTGTCAAGTGTGGAAGGAGTTTTAGGCAAAAGGAGCAGGGCTAGTCCCTTATCTAAACCGAGTCATTGAGCTACTTAGTGACATTGAATATTATAGGATAACATATTTTCTCAGAGAGGAAAATGTGAAGGCCAACTATTGGCTATGCTGGCCAGTTCTGGAGATGCGCAGCTCATAGGCTTATTTCCAGCAGAGATATTTTCAGCTCCGAGCATTGACCAGATGGATGTCGATTGTATCTTGGAGGCTGAACCTTAAAGGGAGTCATGGATGATTCCGATAAAAGACTACTTGTAGAGAGGAATCCTTCCCGAAAGGTGGAATGAGCGACGGAAACTCCTTCACCAAGCTTCGAGATATATCATATAGGAAGGAGTACTTTACAAGAAGGGTTTCTATGTCCCTATGCTTCGGTATGTTGCTTACGATGAGGCCAAACAAGTCCTAAGAGAAGTGCACGAAGGGGCCAATTGGTACTTCTAGCCAACCTTCATCCGAGATGCAGCTGATTACACTAGAAAGTGTGACAAGTGTCAGAGGTTTGCTAAGACTCCGAAAGCCCCACTGATGGAGATTACTCAAATGGTCAGTCCTTAGCCATTTTCAGTTTCGGGAATTAATATTATCAGTGCGTTACTGATATTTAAAGGTGGCATAAACTACGTCATCGTCGTAGTTGATTACTTCACCAAATGGGCCGAGTCGGAGCCATTAGCCATAATTACCACAAAGAAAGTAATCAACTTCATGGTCTAGAATATCATCTATCATTTTGGAGTCCCACAAAGCAATCATTACTAATAACGGAACCCAATTCGACAAAGAAAAGGCTTGGAAATTATATGCAAAAAAGGTCCATACACGATAGAGAAAAACCTTGGAAATGATGGGTTCTGTCTTATTTACATGGCTTTAATCAATTATGTGTGAATTTATTTCTAAGTGAAATAGCATCGTAAGTGATCATGGAATAACGAGCACTTACGATGCTCTTTCACTTAGAAATAAATTCACCATAATTGATTAAAGCCATGTAAATAAGACAAAACCCGTCATTTCCCATCTATACACATCTCTTGATATTTTGGCATGGAATAACAAGCACTTACGATGTTATTTCACTTAGAAATAAATTTGCATATAATTGATTTAAGCCATGTAAATAAGACAGAACCCATCATTCCCGTCCTTTACAAAATGAAATGGCTTTCCGAATCTATAACTCCGTCTTTACATAGCTTAAGAGTTGTGAGATATGACCAACTCGACTGAATCTGCGTGTGTATAATGTTGGTATGCAGGTACTCGGAGTTAGGCGCCAACCAAACTTCTATGGTCCATGATCAAACCCTTGGAGTTCAACCGTTCTTAGCACTTGGAGATGGAAGCCAAATTAACTCTTGCCCTTGATGCAGGGCAGAAGTATAAATCGATGACTCGACCATCCACCAGCTTACTCTTGCCTTTGATATAGGGTAGGAGTATAAACCTTAAAGGACATGATTTGACCATCCATTTGCTAACTCTTTCCCTTGAAGCGGGGGCATGAGTATAAATCGAGATGGATGTGACTTGACAATCCATCCACTAACTCTTGCCCTTGATGCAGGGTAGGAGTATAAATCGAAAAGGACATGACTCGACCGTCTACCTGCTAACTCTTTCCCTTGAAGTAGGGCATGAAATGGATGTGACTTGACCGTCCATCTACTAAGTCTTGCCCTTGATGCAGGGTAGGAGCATAAACCAAAATGGATGTGACATGACCGTCCAGCCATTAGCTCACGCCCAAAGTTTGGCAGAGCATTGATGTCTTGCCAAGAGGATGGCACAGTCGAAATATAAACCAAAATGGACATGACGTGACCGTCCAGTCATTAGCTCTGGACTAAAGTTTGGTAGAGCACTAATGTCTTTCCTAGAGTCTAGCATGGCCGGAGATCATTACCCAAAAATAAGCAAGATCTAAATCAGACTTTGACCGAGGCCCAGAGTGAGGCCCAACAACGTCTAATCTTCTTGGAAAAGGATGTTCCAAGGGTAAACAAGATAGTTCGCCTCAAATGCTCGTGCCTGGAGTTTGGCACAACATAAGCACCCTACCCGGAGTAGGAAAGACGAAAGGTCTATGCACGATGTTAGGTAGGATCTTAGCAATGAACTTCGATTACAGCCCAGAGTTAAGCACAATCATGAGTAAGTGTCCTGAATAAGGATGTCGAACCTATTGTTCAAAGTAATCTGATTCAATCGATGCTCGAAGACAGGCGCAATCACCTTGGAACTTCCTTTGAGGGGACTAATTAACTTAGTTCCAGGTGATTGAAATTCGACCAAACTCCAGGAATGGATATAGTTACTCAAGGGCACCTAGAGGTTGGCACTCTAAAAATCACTTTACGTTGGCCAAAGCGACCAAAGGCTAGCGAATGAAAAAACGGGCTAAAGAATTAGTCTGAAAACAACGATGATGAGAAATGGATCACGAGCACATTGAATGGAAAGTGCGTTTCTCGAATACTTAGGCAAATTCATACAGAAGATTGAATAAAACAAAAGTCTCTATTATTCAACATCTGACGACTGGGGTCAAATAAAAGCAAATTCACGGCTGGGAACTTCAAAGAGGGAACTAATTTAAATCACCAAGGCCTACTAGCTCAATTGATTATCCCAAAGGAACCAAGCATGGAACGATTGTCATGAGGTCACATTTCTACTCTATAATGGTAGCACTTGGCATAGCGTCACAACGGATGGCTAGAGACATAGTTTTTCGAAGAAATGGTTATATGAAAGAATAACAACTGTTCGAAGCATGGATTGAAGTCCAATATGACAATCCTGACTTATCTCGATTCAAAGCATATAGTGTTTGCAATAAGATGTACTTTGGGGGGTAGGTGTTATTCAATCTATTGACAAGGCAACATTCAGATAGACTGGACGAAATGAATTTGGAAACTATCAAGGTAGGAATCTTAGTCAAATAGTCTAAAAGTCTAGAAAACAAGCACAAACAGAGTCATAGGACAAATATAAACCAACCACAAGAAAAAAGGAATCACGATCCACCTAAGTGGTGGATTGGTGCTGATCCAACCTCCTAGATCAGTATCGATCTGTATTTATTCAACCTGTGGTGCACATCTTTTGCCTACTTACTCTACTCGATGCTAGAAGCCTATTCCAAGTGTTATTGTGTCGATCCAATGCAATTCTCTATCGATCTCCACGAGCACTTGAATCAACAACTCTGCTTCTCCAATGGTCCATCATTTGTACTCAGAAACAAGCTAATAATGGTGCAAACAACCATGAAATCACAAAGCTAATAAAATCAAGCTAGGAAAAGGAGTTCACAAAGATCCATACACTAAGTTTATGGATCGGTACCGATCCAGCCCCTTGGATCGGTACCGATCTAGGGAAATTGATGACTTGGCTGCCAGTTTTTCTAGAGGACTTGGTCTTGGCGTGGAAAATAAGGTGAGTATCGTGGAGGCGAGATTTTAGGCTTCCTATGTCTATAGATAGAGAGGTAGGGGTCATTTCTAAGGATCTTTTTGGCTTTTGTTCTCTCTTACTCTAATCTCTTGTAATCACACTCGGATTTGTACAGATCCGTAACTGATTTATACGATCTGTAAGAACAACTGCTTGTCATCAGCAATCAAAGCAATACAATCATCAAGTGGACGTAGACCAAGTTTAGCCGAACCACTAAATGCTGTGTATTCTTTTCTTGCTCATTTTCATTTAGTTTCTTCACTTTTTATTCTCTACGCAATCTTTTTGGGTGTTTGTGCCATTTTTGGTTCAAACAGTATACTTATCTCAAATGGTATAAGTATATTCACACATCTTTAACAAGATTACTTACTTTAAAATATTCAAAGAGGTTAAAAACAAATGTTACTTAAACATTATTACTATAAACTCTTTCTCTTTTATAAGTTAAATCTTTACTTTTTCTACCTTTATTAGAAAGATTCCATACCTGTTATTACTTTTAAAATATCTATTTAAAGGATCTAAATGCATTCACAAATCTATTTCAAAGGGTTTAGACAAATTTTACTTAAACATGGTCACTACAAACCCAAAACCATTTCACTTATACTTATCTTTAAAACATTATTTTCAAAGGTCTAATTACATTCATAAGTATAATCAAAAGGATTAAAGACAAATGCTATTAACATATTGCACAACAAACCCAAAACCATTTATACTTAACATTATCTTTAAAACATTATTTTTAAAGATCTAAGTATATCTACACTTATTAAACAAGGTAATATACTTTAATTAACTTCCTAAAACCATTTATTATGATATAAATGTTATAATCCAGAACTTCCTTTATTCCTTTATAAAATCCTTAACTTACTTTTCTTCAAACTTAATTATCTATATAAAATACTTTAAAAATAATTATAAATATGTTTTAAATATCTATGTAAAGTATTACTTAAAAATAGCACATTTAGAAATTTGATGAAATCAACAGAAAACATGTTTTGCATTTTACAGCACTTTACTTTCAAAAATCATAAATAATTATCAAAACTATATTTAAACTTCTAATCTTGTTTTCATACTCAAATATAATTTATTAGAACTTCCATAAAAAGATTCCACAAAGAAAATAATTTATAAACCATTTAAATCATAAAAACTAATCAAAATGTCACATTTGAAACAAAACAATGCAACATCCTAGAAATGTTGTAATAGGTCGAGGACAACATTTATAAATGCATCTAATGTTCTGTGAAGAAAATTCACATGAAAATGCTCGATCTTTATGACCAATTTTACCCACTCAATTGATTTTTTTATCCAATTTTTTTATAGTAAGTAGTATACTTAGGGTACTTAAAAACCATGAAAAAAACTCCTAAAAATATTTTTAATTTAACTGTAAAAATTCCCGAAAATAAGGTATTTACTAAAGTGTTATTTAGTGACCTTTTTACTCCAAATTTTACCCATTTTGTTTGACTAGTTATAAAATCTGTTAAACTTCATTTTTTTTCCAATAATAAGTACACCTATAATATTTATTAAAAATAAAAAGAAAATCTTAAGGATGTCTTTCAAATTAATTATAAAAATTCCCAAAAACAAGGCACTTCAAAGTGCTCATATAGTTACCTTCTTCTCGCTATAAATTTTTGCAACTTTGTTCCACAAGTTAACGAATGATTTAAACTTCAATATTTTTCCAATAATAAGTACTCTTATAGTACTTATTAGAAATGCAAAGAATTCCCTTGTATGTCTTTCAAAGTTGAGTTTAAAAATCGTCGAACAGAGGCATTTTCAAAGTGCATCCATGTCCACCTTTTCGCTTCTAACTTTCACCTCTTTGTTTCACAATTTCTATAATTTTCCAAACCAATTCTTTCCTACCCTGTATACTAAAATATCTGTAGAGAACAAAGAAAATATATTATATCATAATATATTCCCAAATAATCACATAGAGCAAGTTTAAATATAAAGGGATTCAAAGTGCTTTTATAGCGACTATCGCTATGCGGACCATTCCATATCCTTTCCAAATTCAACACACAATCCAAACAACCATTTAAACATCAAGTCAAAGCCACACCACATGTTATGGAAGGTAATAGGAAAGTTATGTTATATCATATGATGTTGTCATTTGCTTTCAAAAGCAAGAGGGTCTAAGGTTTATAACTTTAATTAGTTAATATCACTTTAACTTCATATTTATACACACACACAATATGTACATACAAGATGGTGAGTAAACTCAGTTAAATCCAAGCTAAATACAAGCTTAAGCAGACACAAACTCTAGAACATTTCTTATCATCTCCAAATACCCAAAGATCCAAGCTTTATCACGAAAATCACAAGGTAACACATCCCCCTACTTCCTTATGCTCATGGCAAAACATGGAACCCCCACATCCTCTTCACTTCTTCCAATTTTTACTTTGGATCCATACTTCCTAAGGTGTTCTAAGGTATTGGTGAAAGTTTGGTGAAGTTTGGAGAAGATTTGAATTAATTAGAGAAAGATTAGTGAAGAACAAAATGGATTAATGCTAATCCCTTTCTACCATTTTTGATCTTTTATTTCATTTCAAGCTTTTAGATTTTATAAAGTGTAAACACAAGCCTAATCTCCCCCTTAGCACCCCTTGTGGTCGGCCAGGAGAGTCCCCCATCTCCTTTGCATGCTTTCCACTTTACACCTCATTACTTGAAAATAAAATGTATAAAACACTATTCACCAAAATATTTTTTCCTTAATCCTTCTAAAAGCTTTAATTAATTTTACACAAAATATTTTTAGTTCCTAATCACTTAAACATTGATTAATTAGACAAGCACAAAATGTTCAAACAACTTCCATTGAGAAAAAAACTGTTTCTTGGTAGAATGATTTTCGGTCATTTTATTAATATTTTATCGAAGTATATATTTTTGTAAACATTTTTCTAAAACAAGTTTACCATCATTATTTATAACTTAAAATGGTTAAAAAGATTATTAAATCAATTTTATCACATTTAATCCAAGATTCGAATATTTAAATAATTCATATATTTAAATACAAAGTTTTCGAAATTCTGGATCGTTACACCTCATTTTCCATAAACTTAAAATAATAGCTTAGGATGTAAAATAATTCAAAAATGTAAATTACCTTCCATATTTTAAATCATTTAAACTATTAGTTAGCTTTCTAGATATTAATTAGCTTTCCTTAATTTGCTATATTAATAAGCTTTTTTTCATACATATAAGGCATTAATGATATATTGTCCATTTATGAGGTTTTCTAGATTTTTATTGTTTTTACATTTATGTTTTCAACTTTTGATCAATGATAGATGTCGAAGATATATATAAGTCGGAGAAGAACCAAGCGGATGAGCATAAAACAAAAGCCTCATAGAATATCTATCTCTCAAGCATAAAATTATTTATGAGACCAACAAATGCAGAAAATTCAAATAAGAAAAGAAAATTAGAAAATGATTTTGAATCAACTTATAAGCTCCCATTGCTGTACATAGTGAGTTCAGAGGCTTCAACCTTAAAGAATTGCATAACATATGTTGAAAGAAACTATAATACAGATTCTTATATATAAAGTAGTTTTAAATATGTATATTAATAATTTATTGACATAATTATTTTTCCAATGGTGATTACAGAGAAAAGTTGCATTCGTACTTCCTAAAAGATGTAACTAGTTGCCTAAAGTTTTCCATAATTGCGACATCAATAGCAGTTGAATCATGTTGAACTTCAAGTAATCATTTGCATCCTTTGGGATGTATGAATGAATCTTCTCCACGGTCATTGTTGATAAAATAATTTAAGTTAATAGAATATTTAAATACATATTGGAAACTTTTATATATATAAATATATGCATTTTAGTTTGTTTCCAACATACCTGTGCAATTCTCTAGAGTCAAAGCTCCTGAACCCATTGTGTAAAACAATGGGAGCTTAAAAGATGATTCATAATTAATTCCTAATTTTCTTTTCTTATTATAATTTTCTATATTTGTTGGTCTCAGAAATAATTTTTATGCTCTAAGAGATAGAAGTTTTATGAGGCTTTTGTTGTATACTCGTCTACTTGGTTCTTCTCGGGCTGTATATATCATTGGCATCTATCATTAATTAGAAGTTGAAAACATAAGTGAACAAGCTATACAAACTCTACATAACCGCACAAATAAATAAATTATCATTAATGCCTTATATGCATGAAACAAAAATTCTAATCAATATGTTATATCTTAAGTATGTTATATCTTATATATTAAGGAAGGTACCTTATATATTTAAAATATGTTATATCTTAAGTAACTATTTTTTATTTATGCAAAAAAGATGGTAATGAAGAAGTTTCTTAAGAAAACCTTCTGAATGTATCAAAAGATAAAAACTAAATTTCCATGTGAAAAATAGCACTAATATATAATGTGTAACCCTAACATTGTATATGGAATTATATTGTATGCATTGTCTTCAATTGAGAGGTACGTCTACTAGTAGGTAAGGAACAATGGTCTTAGTGTAGAAAGGAGTTTCTTGAATGACATAGAGCATGGATTGGATTTCGTTGATTGCTCTCGAGTAGACAACTAAACATGTTTTGTTATATGAAAAATTGAAATTTACCCTTCATGTACGCTACATGTAGGGAACCCATCAAAAATTACAGCTATAATCTACCAAACACCAAATTAAGTATGATTTTAATAATTAGAAGAAATTACAATGAATAACTTTTGTACTAATGAAAAACTTAACTTTTGAGTTTATTTCAACATATTTCACACTCCACTTTTTAGTAAAAATCATCTCAATTGATAGTCTAAAAATATTTTCAATATTGTATGTTACTATTTTACGTAAATTTTTATTGTGTTCTTGACTGCTTGATTGTTAAAATCTGCTGTAAATTATGTTTATATGAAAAATCCTTTTAATAACTGCATACCTCCAAATAGAGGTTCTACTCCTTTTCTTAATATTTCTTGAGAATTTTTGTGACTACCACCCTACACCACCGGTATCCATATACATAAGATAGTGCGCTGCTGCTGTGCCTATCGATGTAGAGCGACCATCTATGTTTAAAATGAAACAAAAACATCACAGAACCTGTAGTATATCTCATAGCATATGGAATGAATATAATATCATAGGTATAAAATAGAAGAGACAGTAATAACTAAGTGATCTAAATATCATAGTACGGATACATAGAGTTATATATCATGAGATAGAGGTTATGCAACATAAGCAAACACATATAACTATCTCATAATAATAATAATAAACAAGCACTGCCAATGCTCCATAGTGTTGCACAGTGGAATAAGCATAGTAATCCATATATAATACGAGATAGCACCTAGATCTGCTATCTAGTCTGCTCATTTAAGAGCATCCGAGATAATAAGAAGCAAAGCATAAAACTTCGAGTCAGACAACAGTCTGGTATGAGCAGTAAATGAACCTCAAAATACTATACAAGTCAATATAGTAAGGAACAAAGGTATACGAATCATACTTGACATGTCCCTGCAACCAAAGAGTTAGCACATAACAACATAATATGCTGCTGCAAGTGTCAAAAAGGTGTGATATAATAAAGTCTGATAATGAGTGTCCATGTATCCCTATGCATAATACCTATCTCCAATGACTACCCTAGAGTGATAGACTTTGGATAAAGGAACCAAAGCAATCGTTGCAACCATCAAACAATCCTCACTATCATTAAATGTACTCTGGATATATGATAACTCATATGACCATTCTTCTGCCTTGGACTAATGGAAATCCCAGTTTTCAATTGACTCTCTTTAGCCTAAAGCTGGTACTAGATCCATTCTTCCGGTCCAGGGTACACAGATCCATTCTTCTGATCCAGGGTAGCCATTCTTCACTACCCATGAGCGTCCTCACGATACCCTTGCTTTGAGTACAACAGAAAACACTTCGAGTATCAACGATCCCTTAGTACACGTATCCGAACCCTTCTTTTATTCCATCTATATTTCATTATCTTGGAGGAACCATTCTTCATTCCTCCACTTAACGACTCCTTTCTTCATCGAGACATTGTAACACCTCATAATCTGGTGTTAGTTATTTAGTTAGTTAATTAATTGATTAGGCTTTGAAAATGTAATTTGTGCAAATGATGGAATTTGACCATGAAACTTGCACCATTGCGTTCATGGCGAAATTCTAAGCAACTTTCATATTTGGAGTTCTGTGATCGAAGTCCAAACGAAGAAGTTATGGATGAAAAAACGAATTTGGAACGAAAATAATTAAATAAAAATAAATTAGCGTTTTTATATTAATTACCTGGGCCCACAGGCCGATCTATTATTGGGGACGGTCGACCCCTAACAGTCAATCGATCCCCCAAGGGCGATCGACCGGTGGCGACCTGGCGGCTCCAATAAACCTAAGCCGCAACGGCCCGGATTTAATATATTTCTATCTAATGTTTTTGATTGATTCTAGCACTTATAAATTCAGACCTAACTCTCCCTTCTCTTCTCATATTTTTATGGAGGCAGTAGCAAAGCTCTGCTATTTCTTCTTCTCCACTTTCTCTCTAACTTATAAAGATAAGATATTTGTATCTATAATCATACAAATCGGAGAAGAGCAGAATCTAATAAAAAGGAGAAGAGAAGAGAATCAACCATATGCGTATTTGAAGTAATTTATATTTCTATATATTTGTATCTATTTTCTCTTCCAATCCCAAATCTTTTCTCAGATCTATAATTATACTGTATGTATATACCCTTTTATATATATCCTTTAGATTAAAAAGGATTTGGAGATGAATCAAAGGTTCTACTTCAGATTGAAGATTTGGATCTCTTTTAAAAAGTGAGTGGGAATTTTTATAGTTTGTTATAATATGAAAATTATCATGTTGGTATTTATTTGATTTTTATGCCTAATTGGATAATTTTATATGAGTTGTAGGCAACGAATTGAATACAATCCGAATATAATAAATATCTCCTACATATTCTTGTTTATGAATTGATTTAGCATTGTATACAACCTGCTCTGGAAATCAGTCCCAAAAGTATGAATTTAGAATATTGATTTGAATGAAATTTATTGCACATCTGAAATAGGTTGTATAATAATGTTACAAATTTGGATTATTACCCTAATCTTGTTAGAATATAAAATTTCTATATTTGGAATTGTTGGAATTTAGATCCGTCTAATATTTATAAATTAGTTTGATTTCTTTCCCTTTTAGAAAGATACAACGTTTGATCTAACAAGGAATAGATGCAAATAGAAAGAGAAACATATGTGTAAAGTATGAATTCATTGTAGTTTACACTGCCTATTTTAGTAATAAAAAGAAATGATTGTTCCTTGTAATTTCAAAGGATGCAATCTTTTATATTTTAAAGTTAAATCTTTTATTTTGGACTAATTTATGGAAATTATGGCAGATAAATCTTTTTGATATGGTTCCAACAATTTAACATGGAAAAGTATATTCTAGTAAAGGTATATAACTAGAACATATTTGACAAAAGTAAATATTTATACGTAATTACCATGCTTATAATAATTAAAAAAAAGCTAATAACGACGCTTGCACATAATATTCACTTAGTATAATTAACTAATGGGAAAAGAATTTAAAAGGTTGTAACTCCAATAAATGGTAATAAATAGGGGAGTTGCAATAAATTGATAAGGTAAATGTATTAATGGGACTGATAAAAATGGGATAGATATAAAAGTATGCTGATTTGAAATTTGTAATCGTACATAAATGTCTTAAAATGTCCGTTAGGATTTTATAAACAAATTGAAATTTATGAGCATTAAACGGGGATTTATGGATAGATAAATATTTAAGATAAATCTTATTTTCTTAAATAAAAAGGGAATTAGTAAGCTAAGTCCAATATCTACCTAAGATAATATAAATAAAGACTTAGGATGGTTAATTGGACTTAGTAGGTAAGTGATGCAAGGTTAGTAGAGTCACTCGACGGAAGACTACCATTCACTTTGAGGATACAAGCAGTCGGGTATACTTACTACTGATGTGAGATATTACTAATCCTAGGACCCATGATGATGTAAGAGACTGGGTTTGCTTTCTTAATTGGAAAGTATTAAATGGTCCAAATTTGGAATTTGGAGCGGTGAGCGATATCTCCATAGGGGTTCGCTTTTGGTTCGAGGTCTTAAGTGGATGAAGGGTCCGCCTCTTTCCTAAATGGAAGTAGTATGTAACCTATTGAGATTCCAAATAAATAAATAAGGCGTCTCTAAAAAGGGTTTACTTCAGTGTTGAGGTCATAAATGGAAGTAGTAGGTAACCTAATGAGATGCTATATTCATAATTAAAGATTAAGAGCAGATATCTTGGGAAGGGTTCACTTCAAGTTTGGTGTTTTAAGCGACTATAAAGTCCTCTTCTTTCCTATAAAAGAAGTATTAAGTAACCCAGTGTGATTTCCAAGCAATGACAGCTGGATAATAACATTGAGGAGCACGCTTCTGGAAGTAGGTCTTAAATGATGGGGTCTTCCTATTTTCCACTGGGAAGTATTAAGTAGCTTGGGTACAGTCTCTTACATTGCTAAAGCCGTAATAATAATAGTACCATTTAGGAGCACACTTTGGGGATAGGTCTTAAATGATGGGGTTTGCCTTAGTTAAGGTCTTAAATGAGCAGAGTCTACCTATTTTTTAATGAAAGGTATGGACTTGGGTACTGTTTATTACATGACTATGATTTTATCGGTGATAAATGCGGTAATAGTTGGACATTAATTGTCGGAAGCCTTAAATAGTGGTTAGAGGTCTTATAGCTAGGACCCATTGACCACCGACAACATTGTTAGGAAAGAACCTTAGGAATAGGTCTTAAATGACAGGGTCTACCTCAATTAAGGTCGTAAATGACATAGTCTGCCTATTTCTCTTTTAAGAGAATTATAAAAGCCTGCTTCATATTTAGAAGTACTAAGTGGCTAATGGGTTTGGAAGTATTGGGTGGTTGATATGGCTTCATTAATATTTCGTACCTTGGGAAGGGGTAAGTATTTAATCGAGTGTGCAATGCAAGGTTAGATTAGAATTGCTAACATCGATGGACATAACAATTAAATGGAGACCTATCGGTATAAGTTTATGTTATGGAGAGTTTATATTTTTCCAGTCACTAGAACGTTATTCTGACCCTCTCCTTATTATAACCGACATGATAGAATTTAAAGGAATAGGTCACTGGAGCTGGATGTATTTTGTTGGTGGAGAATCTTCTTTCTCTCATGCTAGATGCTGATGTGACGATCTATTATCCAAGGAATACCCTTAGTTCCAAGGTAGTAGTCATAGTCAGTATTCTTATCCTATTATTGTTTCCACTATGATTTTAGATATCTATCAATCTCTAATAATGCTCACGCTTATTTGCAGGTACCAAATCCAATGATGAGGGATTAAGATAAATTAAGAGAACATATTCGTAATTTCATATCTAGCAATATTGTATTTTTACACTAGATTCTAAGAGTTTCGACTATAGAAGTAGTTGTAGTTCCACTTCGAAGGAATAGGCAAAGTAACTATGAGTTGGAAATATCTTAGAGCTAAGATTTTCACGTTGACTTTGAAGTACCCACGGAGTGCTGGCGATGCGTAAAGCGCTGTTGATGAAGAGCATGAGTACAACGTATGCTTGAATCCTGGAGACTGGATGTGGTCGACTTGATGATTGAGATTTTAGCTACCTTATGATTTTTGATTTTGAGTTCCGGTCGGAGACACGCATTATTCCAAATGGATGGGAAATTAAATTCTGTATGTCGCAATTGTCCAAAAGCAAGTCTTTGCTAGAGTGCATTCATTGATCACCTCTTTGATGGCAAACCAGATTTTTATTTGAATAATTAATGTCAATTCCTTAGTCTAAAACTTGTGAGAGAATTTTTGTAAAGTATTTTGTGGAAATGCCTTAGATTTTTGGAAAAGGGATTTTCAAAGGATTTCTTTCCCCAAAGATTTAATTTGGAATTTTTGTTTTGGGAAAGTTTAGAAATTTTAATTATCAAAGAAAATACCACTAAGTTGGTCGTGTTAAGAAATTTTCGGTTTATAAAAGATTAATTCTTTAAATCCTTAAATATTTATATGTATATATATCGGTAAAGGCTTGATATTGATTTTTAGCAAGAAAATAGTTTTCCGATCTGGAAAATTTGTGTTTTTAAAAGGTTTTTGGAAACTTTGAAATATTTATTTATATATAAGTTTGACTTTTAAGGGGAGTTTTGATATGAAATGGTTTCTGTTATTTAGAAACAAGTATAAAGGAGCATATACTTAGCTCAGTGATCTTTCGGTTTATAAAATCGAGGTTTGTATATTTTCTCTCTTTAAAGTACGGACAAAATAGGAATAACATCAACTTTATTGGGGGTATGTAGTTGAAGTGTTATTAAACCCACCAGCTAGTGGAAGAAATATTTCCATGTGAAGTAGGCAGGAAATAGTAGCTGGAATATTTTTGGGTTTTTGGAAGTGTTGTTGGTCGCAACGGTTTTGCTGAGGCAATTGAAATCCTGCCAAGGAAGGGTCTACATGGTAAGGTGGATATCGTCGTGTGGAAAACAGAATTTTTCTGGATGTGTTAAGCTGAAGATGGTGTGTGGAATGGTCATTGGAATATTAATTAATTTAACTAGCCCTATTAGGTCCAAGTTCAGGCCGCGCTCAAATTTGGGCTAGCGGTCGACCAAGCAGTCGACTATTAGGTGGATTCAGGCAGAAACCGATCCTGGAATGCAACTATAAGTCGCGTCCAAACCTTCAGCCGTTGCACCCCCTCACTCTCTTCCCCTTCTTTAATTTTTTAGCCGAACCCAATTCCACCTCCCCCTTCCTCTGCTTAACCAAGGCCTCTCTCCTCCATTCCCCTACCAACCGACGCCAAAATTCTTGCACGCCAGATCTTGCCCCACCACCACTTTGAATCTAAACCATTTTCTCACTTTTTCCAATAGCCTCTCAGCCCATGGCACTGCCATGTACCTGCAGCTCTTCCTCTCATCATCTCGGCCTCACTCCGAAAGAAGCCGCTTGGCTTGACCGGAGCGAGCGGAAGATCGCCACCTTTCTCGGTATGACGGACTTTGATCTCCTTTACGGGCGACCAGTGAAGTTCGAAGATTTCACCTCTCTTGGGCTTAAAGAACTTTTCATCGCAGTAGGACTTGCACCAATCCTCCACTTCGAGACTTATGAGCGAGAATATTACCCGCGCTGCATCCGTCTTTTCGATGCACAGATAACGCATAATTTCAATGATGGCAACAACTACATTGAGTCCAAGGTGGAAGGAGCTCGCATTGAGATGTCAGATGATGATCTCGTTGGAACTTTGGAGATATCTACAGTAGGCGCAGATTTGGACGACATAGAGATGACTGATCCTAATATTCTACAGTGGACCTTTTCTGGGAAGTGATTAGAGGATCGACAATTTGCAACCGGTGGTCCGTCTCATCGTGCGCATCATTCAACACAACATCATTCCGAATACCAGGAGCCTTGATCACATCTACACCTCAGTGTGAAGGCCGCCTATGCTATAATTGGTGGCATAGCTGTCAACTGGGCTCGTGTCTTGATGCTCCATATGGTCGATCAGAAAGTTGGTACCTCGAGGACTCACTTTCCATATTGCTACTTGCGCACTCAAGTGTTTAGGCATTACGGGGAAAATTTGAGCAGAGAACCAGTAGTGAGGAAGGTCCCACCTGCCATCGACCAGACCACCATTAAGAGGATGAATATTCCTTTACCACCTACCACATCACCTGTACCGCCACCAAAGCCGCAGCTCTAGCAACATGGGATAGCGTAGGGTGCCGAGGGATATATGAGTCTTGTGCTTATTGATATCCGTCAAGTTCAGGTAGAACTCCGAGAGATTAGGATGGAGCAGCAGCGCGAAGGGCATGAGATTGGGTGCATAGGCGCCATGCTACGACTATTCTGCAGTCGCAGCAATGGCTCGAGCTCCAGCCGTAGAGCGAGGCCTTCTCAAAGTTCTTAGGCGGTGTTTTATTTAGGATTGTTGTATCTTTTTATTTCCAGCATTTGTTCTTTTCTTTTTGGGTTGTTGGGTTGTAAAACTATTAATTGTCTCTTATAAAAGACACGCACGATATTAAGAGTTTCTATTCATTTTCTGTGTTATTGTTTCTGGATATGCGAACCGCTCCTATATGTGTGTGTGTGTGTATGTGTGTGCGTGCGCATAGTAGAGAAACAATATAAATATGGGAATCTCATAAAGACACTTAACTAATAGTAAATGCAATGTAAGACTAGAAGTTTAGAATAGTTGGAAATTATAGCGAAGGATATGACAAAGTTGTTTCGATATCACGGTTATTGCTCATGTTCCTTAAAAGCTAAAAATTTTGTATAATAGACGTGTTGACATTTTTTAAAAACAAAATGTCAAATTTTTGGGTAAAGGTTAGTTGTAGAATTTTGAAATTTGGTTTATGCATTTAGCGCATAACCGACTTCCGACTACATTGAAATTGTGGTTTGATTTATCAAAATTTTTAAGAACGAAACTATTTTGAAAATTTTTGCCTTGATTTGAAAATTTCCCTTTTAAAAAAGAGTTTTGTGTTTTAGTTATTTTTTACTCTTGAATTATTTTTAGAGTTTTTGTTCAAAATTTTATTTCAAGGGAAATTCTTTTTGCCTCTACCACTTTGTTGTGGTTTTGGCTCCTCCTTAACAACAATGGCTGATTTGGACTTAGGATATAAACTCTCCTAGCAAAGAGCTTTCTCAACAAATTTCTCAAATGGCTTATCATTATGACTCACCAGCTTCTTCCCTAAATAATCGTCCAAACTCATAATGAACTTCTCGTTCTTTCTCAATGGAGTGTTGATGAAAGACATCCCATAGTTCAACAAGACATCGAACTCAACAATGTATTCGGTAACAGACATATCTTCTTGCTTAACATCATCGAATTTCCCGAATAGCACCGACTTCTGAGCAGTTGGGACGAACTTTTCCTCAAACCTGGCCTAGAATTGATCCCAATTGAACTATCCTCAGGTGTAGAAAAAGTGATGGCATTCCACTAGTTCATGGCCCGCCCTTGAAGTTGTCTAGAGGCCAATCTCATTTTCATAGCATCATCAATTTCATATCACAAAAAATACGCTTCCAGGTGTCCAACCAATCATGCACTTCGATGGCCGACTCCATTCTAAGAAATGACTTGCCTCCCAAAGTAGAGTAATCTTTTTATAGCTTGGCAAAGTCAGCCCTTAGTGCTTGCACTTGAGCACCACTACCAATAGCAGCATTCGTAGTGGCTGCTTGGGAATTTTCAAGCATGTTCGCCATCATCGCATTTAACATAGCTTGCAAGTCAGGGTTAGCAGCCCCCGAACCCGCTCCTTTCTCAACTCCTGAAAGGGAGTTCCTAACATTGTTTCTTGTTTGTCGACTCATTCTCGATTTGTAACAAGAATTACCACTCTCTCAAAAAGAAAACTGTGTTATTGATGCTCATGTGTGCATGCAACTTATATACTATATAGTTTTGAAAATCAAAATATATAACAAGTACGCGCTCTTGTATATATATAAACACTTTCTCAATTCAGTCTAGGGTGAGAACTCCTTCCCTATCTCTACTGAATCATGGTATCCCTTAGGTTAAACAATGCAACATATGCTCTAATACCAAATATAGCGACCACCAGACACCGTCGGCAGCCAATATACATAGGATAGTGCACTACTGCCATGCCGATTAATGTAGAGTGACCATCAAGGTTTAAAATAAAACAAAAACATCATAGAACATGTAGTATATCTCACAATGCATGGAATAAGTATAATATCATAGATATAAAATAGGAGAGATAGTAATAGAACTAAGTGATTCAAATATCAAAGTACATATACACAGAGTTATACATCATGAGATAGAGGTTATACAACAAAAGCAGACTCATATAGCTGCCTCATAATACTAATATATAATAAGCAAGCACTGTTAATGCTCCACAGTGTTGCACAATGGAATAAGCATAGAAATCCATATATAACACAATATAGCTGCCCCCAACTCGTCCTCTGCACAGCTACTGCGTCGCACCTAGACCTGTTATCTAGTCTACTCATTTAAGAGCATCCAAGATAATTAGAAGCAAAGCATAAAACCTCGAGTCAGACAACAATCTGGTATGAGCGGTAAATAAATCTCAAAATACTATACAAGTAAATATAGTAAGGAACAAAGGTATATGAATCATAGACCTATCCTTGCAACCAAAGAGTTAACACATAACAAAATAATATGCTACTCTAAGTGTCATAAAGGTGTAATGCAACAAAGTGTGATAACGGGTGTCCAGGTATCACTTTCCAATGACTACCCTAGAGTGATAGACCGTGGGGAAAGGAACCAAAACAATCATAGCATCCATCAAACAATCCTCACTATCACTCAATGTACTCTGGATATATGATAACTCGTACGACCATTCTTCAGCCAGGGACTAATAGAATCCCGGTTTTCAATTGTACTCTCTTTAGCCTAAAGCTGGTACTAGACACATTCTTCCGATCCAGAGTACACGGATCCATTCTTTCGGTCTGGGGTAGCCATTTTTCACTACCCATGAGCGTCCTTACGATACCCCTGCTTTAAGTACAACAGAAAACACTCCGAGCATCAAGGATCACTTAGTACATGTATCCGAGCCCTTCTTCTGCTCCATCTAACTTCCATTATCTTGGAGGAACCATTTTTCATTCCCCTATTTAACGACTCCTTTCTTCATCGAGACGTTATTCTTGAGGAACCATTCTACATTCCCCACTCTACGACTCCTTTCTTCATCGAGCCGTTATCTTCGAAACCTAACTCCATTCGTCATTGAGTTACTATCCGAAGACTCTAACTTTCATCATGCTGTTACATTGCCATCAGTCATCATGCGAACAAGCCAACATCTCCAACACGACTTATAGAACCTCAACAATGGTCATTAGAAGTTCCACTGCCACTGGACCTTCATCCTAAAACAGGTGTCGAGTTAAGCCCCTAACTCGTCGCCAGCTTAAGCCCCTAACTCGTCGCCGGCGTAAGCTCTTAACTTGTCGCTGGCACAAGCCTTAACTCATCATCACATCCTATACTTAGCCAATATCCTACACCTTTCTATGTAATATCTCATCTAGCCAAGCTTTATCCATCCATGCCAACCACCGACTCGTAGGAGCTAACACCTAAACACGGTGCCGACTCAAGCTTCTTAACTCGTCACCAACACAAGCTTAACTCATCATCACATCCTATACTTAGCTAATCTCCTACACATTGCTATGAAACATCTTGTCTAGCCAAGCTCTATCCATCAATGCCAACCACCGACTCATAGGAGCTACCACCTAAACTCGACGCCGAGTCAAGCCTTTTAACTGGGGGTTGAGTTTAGCCTTTAACTCCAAATGAAGTGCGACTTAACCCATAGCTTCCCACCTCCAGAGCACACTCACCAAGTTTCGTCCAATTCTGACCAACTTTACCTCCGGTTGGTCTGATTTCTCAACCAATCTACCTAACATCCAAAACACTAGCAAACAACATCAAATCATAACATAAAATCATGGAATAACATTCATATACATCCATTCATACAACTAATACATGAGACTGTGAATGATGGGGATTACACTAGCATGTGGATATGAGTAAATAGATTTCAAAACCCATTTCTAAAATCATTTAAAAATCTCATATTTTTGGTCATAAACATATAAAAGTTAGAAAACCATTTTAGATCCAAAAACATGTTAAAACAACCATTTTAAATATATAAACAAGTATAGATGAGTGAGAGGTCAAGAACCACTCACCAAATACCTAAAATACCCAATTTTCTCCTTAGATCTGAAGTGGATAGTAAATAAGAAAGAACGAAATCAATAGAAATGATAATCTCTAGCTTTTATATGTTAATCTCCTCTATAATCAATGATTTAGCTAAGATTAGTTAGGAAAAGGTGTGATTTTTGACGAAATTAGGGTTAATGGAGGCTTAGATCTGTTTCAGGAAGTAGGAAATGACTTAGGTGAGTTGCTACAGCCTTCTATTAGCTTTAATTTTGAAGTGGGTTAATGGGCCTAAGTATGGACTTAGCTAATTACCCACTAAAACAGACCAGCACCTGCCAAAACTTAAAAATACTATAACTTTCAAACGACACTTTCTTTTTTCTATTATGACCACTTTACGGATTGAGAAACCATCATTCTGAAGTAATGGAAGTGGTTTGAGACCCTAATTCAGCTCCTATCAAATGTTATTGTCCAAATAAGATTTTTTGGGTTAAAATGGTAACATAGAAATTCGGGAAAAATTATAGAAGTGGAAAATATCCCTAAGAGTCACTTTGCAAAATCTTAAAGTCATTCGACCTCATACAAATAAGATAAAAATATTTTACGATACTCCGATACGTAAAACAGGAATCGTTACAATTTTTTCTCGAGGATTGGCATTCAAGTATTCTATTGCCTTCACTTTAAGAGAGAAAGATAGTGACAACTTTTATCTTGGATAATTAATGAGTAAAAGGAAAAATAAAATAAAGTTGCTTATTATGCACACTGCATTATAAATACTTCTTACAAGTTCAACCAAACATCTACATAATGTGTCACATCTGCTAGTACTATTGCATTTTGCATTGTATAATTCTCCAATATTTACTAACTTTGATGCTTTATCGTTAACAAGGGTACAAGTGTCATTAAGTACAGTTGATACATGCAAACAAATTTATAAGTATATGCATATTGGAAGATAAAGTTGAATTAATAAACAAATATTAGAAAGTGAGGCCCAATATAGTCTTTTATTAATCTCAATATTTAAAGACAAAAGAGAAATTGGATTTCAATTTCCACTTTTCGAATTAGATAGTGGCGTACTTCACTACGGTGTATTTCCGTTTCAACTCCAAAGAACTTCACTTTCTAACATTTTATGACGACCCACCTTTCTGATCCCTGGAAACGACACTTAATACATCCACAGTATTCATGTGTAAGCATCCGAAAGATGAATTGTCGTAAGGTAAAAATAAAGAACAGAATAGAAAATCTCACAACAAACTGTTGAATATAACATAACAATAATATAGTATATAAGGTTACTCCATAACTTGGAATTATCAGAGTTACACAAAAGTACTACAATCAGCTTAGGCAGTTATAACAATCTGCCTTTACACATGCTGAAACAGAATACACACACAAACTAAATAAATAGTGAAATAGATAACTAAGTAGATAAAAGCCTCCGGCTCAAACGCTGTCTTCAAAAGAGCCCATTAAGACCTGCTACTCTCAGACTACTTAACTATAAATGAGTACCCGAGAGTTTAGGAAAACAAACAACTCGGGTCAGACAATATGTCTGGTATGAGTAAAACTCTAAACAGTAAGTGTAATTAGATTAACAACACGTGAGACCACGCCTCCAAACACGAAACGGGTTTCCTCTCACAAGAATAACATCCAAATGTAAAGAATGGATACAAATAATTAACATTGCGAAGAGTGTTATACTCTTCCCAATGCAATTAAGTAAAAAAATTCGAAGGTTCGAATCAACAAGGAAAAGGAAATTTATTAACAATGACTAGGAGGATGCACTCTCTTACCAAAAGTATACTTCTAGAATATATACTTGAGAAGGCTCTCGGAAACCTCCAAGTCGGACCACACCAACTATTACCGAGTATCCGAGTATTTCACATCTCAATGTACACAACTGAATCCATTCTAGAGTGGATGTGGAAATACCCTAATGGGAGCAATCCCACATAGCTTGAACCCTACTCACTCTTTGGATTTACTCATTTCCGACAAAGGATAACAAAGCTCAAATGAGCAATACATCATCTTAGAATGACGAAAAACAAAGAAGGCCGAGGCAATTGATGATCGACAAACCGACTGTCGAAGATAACAAAATGATCGTATATGGACTGTAAACCTCATATTCCTAACACTACTTGTCAATTTCAAACTTATACTATTTCTTGGTTAAAAATGAAGTCGGACAAGTGAAGGTAGTGTTACCTCTAGGCATTTCCTTGACAATAATTTTAACTTTCGAGATAGCGACAAGTTTCCATACCTCAATGTTTAGTGTCAAGAGTATGATTAAATTTTTTTCATATAAGCGATGTCGTTTACGGAAAATTCTTTTCCATAACCGAATCAAAATTTTACTTTTAAAACCAAATTTAGCTTGGACTTCTCATTACAAGTTTTTAAATTTAAACATCTTTGTAAAAATGGTTTACTAACTTTAAAACACCAACATAAAAAGGATTTAATAACCTAAACATTATTATTAAATTGATTGATCATCTTTAACTATCATTAATAAGAGTGATTAATTATCTTTAGACTTCGTTAATTAATTTGATTGATTAACTTTAAATACCATAATTAAAAGGGTTAATCACTTTAAAAAATCATTAATTAAATTAAGTAATTAATTTTAAATCTCATTAATTAAGTTGATTAATTAATTTTAAAACAACTTTTATTAAAAGGGATTAACTAATTTAAAATATCATTAATGAAAAAGATTAATTAAATTGAAACTAATTAATTAACTTTAAAAGTAATTAATTAATTGTTAAACACCATTAATTAAAATAATTAATTAACTTTAATCTATCTAAGAGATTAATTAAGCTTAATCATCATTAGATAAAATGGTTAATTAATTTTAAACATCATGAACAAAGTAATTAATTAATTTTAAACACATCGTTATTAAGATAATTATTTAAACTTAATCCTCATTAATTAAAATAATTAATCAAATTTTAAATCATTTTTAAATTAGTAAATTAATTTTAAATCCATCCTTTTTCAAAAAATTAATTAACTTTTTAAAGTAAAACCCAAACTCGAAAGTAAAACAAAAGATGTCGAAGAGATGATATTTTCCGAAAGTACAGATATAGCGAGAGTCGCTATACAGACACTTCGTAACTACTTTCATATCATTTGAGTTACATCCAAACATCACATCATATAACATAAGCATGTCATATATACAAAGTAAACAACATTCATGAACATAAAAAAGGTATCACATAAACAATTTACTTCCACTTTACAACTAATTTAAGCTACTAACTAATTATTAAATGTCTACTTTTTCGAGCACAGACCAAAGTAACAACATAACATGCAAATATTATCAACCAAACAACTAATATAGTGACAAGATTATGAAGAAAATAAAGTTTAAACTTTTAGTTTAAATAGCGAGCTTTACTCACCGAAATGTCCACTAATCAAACCAAACTTTCACTAAATCTCGGATCGGCTCGGTTATGGATCTTTGTTTTGCTTTTGGAAAGACTTGATTTTTGTGGGCTAGGGAGCAATATGGTTTGACCTAGGGCTTAGGGTAGCTCGGCCTTGAAGGGTTTAGGTGGATATGGATTCTCGTTTTGGTAAGGATGCGGGGTAGTTGAAAAGAGAAGTGAATTTTAGTGGTTTTTGTTGAAGGAAGAAATGTAAAAGAGTGGATATTTCTCACTTTTTAAACTTAGGAAGCCATGAAAGCTCAAGTATAAATTAAATGAAGTTTTGATAGTGAAGATAGAAATGAGAAAAATGAGAAGAATTAGGAAATTGGCTTTTATACTAATGGATAATAAAATTATCAAACTACCCTTAAAGGACGCAACCTCCACCCCATGCTTCCCATGTCACCATGCCGCCTCCTCCCTCATGAACTCACGCCCCTAATATGTCTCCGCCCTTCACAAACATGAGCAAACATGATTTGATGCCTAAATGTACCGTTTTGAAAGAAATGACATTTTGTGATAATTTTCCTTTTTCTTTTTAAACTTATTTATTTTTCATAAAATGTCATTTCATATTTTAATAAATTAAAGTATAAATATACATGCATATTCTAAAATGTATTCTAACTTGTATATGAATGTGTATATATGTACACAAATGTGCACAATGTTTTCCGACAATTTTTCGACATTGAAAAGTCAAAAATTTGGAAAAATATTTCTAACCATATTTTCCATTTTTCTTTGAACTGATTACTTTTGTAAACAAATTTTAGAAACTATTTCACCATCATTGGTTATTATTTAAAAATATATTAAGTATCATATTTCAAAGTGATTAATTTTCGGGTTGTTGCACATTTATTCTTTAATTCAACTTTATCTTCGAATATGTACATACCTGTAATTTTATTTTGTGTTTCAACTAATGATCATAATGTTATTTATACTATTGTAGGCAGTGAAGCATCAAAGTTAATAAATATTGAAGAAGTATACATTACAAAATGTGGTAGTGCTAGCGAATGCGAAGCATTATGTAAAATTCTTGTAAGAAGAAGCATTTATAATGTGTGCATAATAAGAAATTTTTTACTCATTTATTATCCAAAATGAAAGCTATCGTGATCTTTGATCTTAAAGAGAAGGCAAAATTGGATACTTAAATGTCAATTCTCAAGAGAAAAATTCTCAAGAAAATCTGTGCGAAGGAGCATAACTTCTATTTGCAGGTTATTTATACAAAGCATATAGTTATTAAAAGTATTTTTCATATATATATATATATAGTCACAAACACACACACACACATATATATATATATATATAGCACATTTTAACAATCAATTTATCAACAACAAAACCAAATTAAAATAAAATAATAACATAACATACCATATTAACAATATGTTTGGACTTCTATCAATTTTAATAAAATATGAAGTGTGAAATATGCTTAGATAAACTTAAAACTTTAATTTTTTTATTACTACAAAAGCGGTTCACTGTGGTTTTTCTTCTTTAAATTATAAGATTCATAATTAAGTTTGGTGTGTGGCGGACTGTAGGTGTAGGTTTTGATGGTTTCATACATCTTTATGTAGCAGATAGGAAAGGTTAATTTCTATTTTCAATTAACTTTCCTTAATGTGCTATATTAATTAGCTTTTTTGTTTTGTATATATAGGGTACTAACGATAGTTTCTTTATTTATGAGACTTTCTGGATTTTTGATAGTTTGTTCTCTTATGTTTTCAACTTTTAGTAATGATAGATGCCAACGATATATATAATCAAAAAAAACAAATGGACGAGTACATAGCAAAAGCCTTATAGAACATCTATTTGTTAAAGCATAGAAATTATTTCTGAAAACAACAAATGTAGTAAATTCCAGTAAGAAAAGAAAATCAGAAAATGATTATGAATCAGCTACTAAGCTCCCGTTACCATACACAATGGGTTCTGGAGCTTCGACTCTAGAGAATTGTAGAGGGTATGTTGAGAAAAAAACTATAATACAAATATCTATATATAAAATAGATTTAAATATGTATGTTAATAGTTTATTGACATAAATTAATTTTTCAATAGTGACTATAGAAAAAAGTTTCATTTTTATATCCCAGGAAAAGTAATCAATTACTTGAAATTCATCATAATTGAGGCATTATTAGTTGTTGAATCATGCTGATGGGTTAATTAGAGATATGATTCAACTGCTAATAACGCTCTCATTATGGAAAACTTCAAGTAATCAGTTACACCTTCTGGAATATCTGAAGAAGACTTTTCTTTATAGTCACTGTTAAAAAAAATTAATATCAATAAATTATTAAAAGACATATTTAAAACTATTTTATATGTAGGTAATTGTATTATAGTTTGTTTCCTACATACCCTGTAGGATTCTCTAGAGTTGTCAAAGCTCATGTATCCATTGTGTACAAAAATGGAGAGAGCTTACAAGTTGGTTCATAAGCATTTTCTGATTTTCTTTTCTTATTAAAATTTTCCTTTTTTGTTGGCCTCAAAAATAATTTGTATCCACTAAGAGATATATGTTCTATGAGGCTTACGTTGTATACTCGTCCGCTTGTTATTCTCCGACTATATGCATATCGTCGGCATCAATCATCAATTAAAAGTTGAAAACATAAGTTAACAAACTAATTAATACAGCACATTAACCAAAGTCCTTTGAAGTAGAGATATTGTGAAATTTAATAGTCTTTCATGGATTACAAGACTCTTTCTTTGGAAAGCAATTGTTAGAGAATTAGATAGTAATACGACATGATGTGATGGTTCATGAGGTAGATATATGAATTTTGCTAGGCTAGTAAACATCAACAAATCTTAGTATCTTCAATAACATATTAAGAAAAAGAGTAATTTTTTTATAGTAAATGTTTATAATATTAACTATTGAACGGTGACTATAATCTTAGTATCTTCAAAAATGTTACTCTACATCATTTCATGATGTCGATTTTAAGATCTGTGAAAGAAAAAGGGAGGAAAAAAATGAATCTTTATAATATTAACTATTGAACATGTGTTTGTGAAGCAATGAAACATGAAATAGTATTAAAATGTTTAGATTAAATATTCTTTTCATAGGAGAGAAAATAGCAAATCTTATTATTAGATAATGCGAATGAGAATTTGTTACCTCCTCTACTATGTTATGCAGCTATATGCCCGTTATTGTAAATGGTATGGTCGTGGGCCTTAATCTTGCCCAAGCCTGACTTTATTTATTTTTCTTTCTGCTGTATCGGTATAAATACTAGAGCATTGTATCAGTATCAAACAATGAAGAAATAATACATCTCTGTTTCTACCATTCAATTCTGCAATTCAAAATTTACTCAAAATTCAACTTTGTATCAGAGCTTCATTGCCTCACGACATAATATTGATCCTTTTATCATCAGATTCTCAATCATCATCTAATATTTGTTCAAGGAGGAAGATCTCATCAGATTGAATATCACCATTTGAGATTGATCAAGTGTCATTCCAAAGATTTAGTGATAGAATCTAGCTGCAGCAAGATCTTGTGTTCAGAAAAGAAAAACCGAAATCATTTTTCAAGAAATCATCAAAAGAATCATTAAGGAAAGTTCCATGCCAGAAAAACCTATCAAAGATTCATCATATGGGTTGATGTCTGCACTTACCTCTCCCCTTTGAAAATTTTAGATCAGTTGCTTTTGCTTTTCTTGCCTTTCTTGAAATTTCTTTTTTGAAAATTTTCTTTTTCCCTCCTGTTTGAACTTTTTCCATCCAAGAATTCATCCATTTCATCATCTGGTCTCACTGTTCTATCATGGCTGGAGAGGATTCAGCGACTTCTAACAATTCATCTACATTCCAACAAATGGCCACAGAGGATCTGATTAAGACCATAATCAGTCCACATAGTCAACTGATAACTGCTCATCTTAATGAGAGCAATTATCTTCTTTGGAAATATCAAGTGCAGACTACAATCAGAGGATATGGCCTCAACGATTTCATTTCTATCACCTCAAGCATTCCTTCTCAATTTCTGAAAGACAATGAGGGAATATCAGTAGAAAATAAAGAATACATTGCATATCAAAGACAAGACAGTCTGTTGAGTTCCTGGCTTCTATCATCTATCAGTACAAATTTACTGCCACAGATTGTGGGATGTAACATTGCTTTTGAGATATGGTCCACTATTGAACAAATCTTTAGCACTTAATCAGCAGCAAGAATCATGCACTATAAAAGGCAACTTCAAAACTTAAAGAAAGAAGAAATGCCAATGAGAGATTATCTATCCAAGATTAAAACCCTCTGTGATTTACTATGTACTGCTGGTCATAAAATTTCTGACACGGAACAGGTTCTTTCTATTCTAAATGGTCTCAATGAAGAATATGAATTAGTTGTTGTTGTAATATCATCAAAGAAAACCTACCATCAATTCAATATGTTCAGTCCACTCTATTGGCACATGAGGGAAGAATTAAACAAAAGAATCAGTGGAAACAGACTACACTATCAACTATGCAGCAGACTTCAACAGTAAACATCAAGAATAGAAATATTCTAACAAAACTGAGACAAGTAACAGATCAAATCAATCTTTTCAAAGAGGTGGTCAATCTTACAGAGGAAGAAGTAATGGAGGCAGATGGAATAATAACAGCAGAACAAAAAGTCAAATATGTGGAAGAAATGGTCATATTTCCATTAAATGTTATTTCAGATTTGATACTCAATATACTCAACAAAGTCAGAGTTCAGGAAATCAAAGAAACATGAATCCAAGTGCAAACATTGCACAAATGCAGACTGAATCAAAAGGTGTTACAGGAAACATTAAAGTTCATCACCTGGAGACTGATGAGGTTGCAAGAACAGAAGATATAATGAGTGAGAGCTAGTACCCTAATTCAGGTGCAACAAATCATATCACTAGCAATTTGCAAAATCTGAACATTGGCAACAAGGAATACAAAGGTAACAAATTAGTATATATGGGAAATAGTGAGTCAGTTTGTATCACTCATACTGGAAATGTTGTTATTCAGGGGAAAAGATGCTTATACTTAAAAAATTTACTTAGAGTACCACAAATAAGAAAAAATCTTATTAGTGTATCTCAATTTGCTACAGACAACAAAGTGTACTTTGAATTTTACTCTAAAACTTGTTTAGTTAGAGACTTACTAACTAAAAATATTCTCTTGTAGGTGAAGTGCAAAATGGTCTATACAAATTCAATCTATCAAATTACAAGCTGCAAGAAAATTCAGGAAACTTATGCAATCTTACTTAGTGTAATATAACAAATAGAGAAGATAATGTTTTTGATGTATGGCATTATAAGCTTGGACATCCAAGTGAAAAAATTGTAAAGAAGGTTTTAACAGATAATAAAATTTCTTTTGATGATGTATCCTTATCTTATATATGCACTTACTGTCAATTAGGTAAAAATCATAAACTTGCTTTTACTGACTCATCTATAGTGTTTCACGGACCACTTGAGCTTATTGTATCAGATCTGTGGGGTCTAGCTCCAATCAATTCTGATTATGGTTTCAAATACTACATTTCTTTTGTTGATGCTTATTCCAGATTTACCTGGATATGCTTTTTCAAGGCAAAGTCAGAAGCACACAATGTAGTGATACAGTTTATCACTCAAGCAGAAAATCAGACAAATTGTCAAGTTAAAACTATTCAAACAAATGGAGGATCAGAATACAAATCTCTGAATATGTACTTTCAGAAGAAGGGGATTATACACAGAAATACATGGCCCCATACTTCTGAGCAAAATGGTTTAGTGGAAAGGAAACATAGGCATATTGTAGAGACTGGACTTACTTTATTAGCTCAAGTTTCCTTACCACTAAAGTTCTGGCCTGATGCTTTTAATACTGCTGTTTATCTTATTAATAGACTTCCTACAAAAGTTTTAAGTTATAAAAGTCCAATTGAAATTATGTGCAGAATAAAGCCTGATTATCAAAATTTGAAAGTGTTTGGGTGTCTTTTTTTTCCATATTTAAGACCATACAATGCACATAAACTCAGTTTCAGGTCATCTCCATGCACATTCTTGGGATATGCAAGCAAGCAAAAAGGCTAAAAATGTCTTGACAGTAAAGGTAAGATATTTATTTCCAGACATGTAGTTTTTAATGAAATTTGTGTTCCTTATGCAGATGACAAGAAAAGACCAACTCAAAAGATATACAATCCTACAGTATCCATTCTAACCATACCACTCTATTCAAATGACATGGAACAAAGGAATACAAATGAAACTCGAGACATATGAGATCATGAGAGATCAAATATACCAGAACACATTACTTGTACTCCTCAAATTATTCAAAGCACTGGGAAAGCAGTCAGCATGAACATAGTAGCAATCAAACATCAAGAACATAAAATGATCAAAGAGCTACAACAACATCCCACATTCAAGATAGACAAAATCAAACTGGTCATCACATGACAATAAGATCAAAGAGTGGGATATTCAAGCCAAAAGTATATGCAACAGTCTTAAACGACAGTGAACCAGAGAGCTTTGAACAAGCTATACTTGATGACAAATGGAAAAATACTATAGATGAGGAATACAATGCTCTAATCAAAAATAAGACTTGGGAACTTGTCACTTTTCCTAAGAACAAAAGTACCATTGGATGCAAATGGACATACAAGTCAAAAAGGAATTCTGGATTTCTAATGGAACAACAAGGCCAGACTCGTTGCTAAGGGCTATACACAGCAGTATGGTTTCGACTTCAATGAGACCTTCTCACCAGTGGTTAAACCAGCAACTATAAGAGTCATCCTTACTATTGCATTGCATAAAAAGTGGGATATCAGACAATTGGATGTCAATAATGCTTTTTTAAATGGAGAACTTTAGGAGGAAGTGTACACAGATCAACCACAGGGATACAAACAATCAAACAACCATGTATGCAAACTAAATAAAGCTATCTATGGTTTGAAACAAGCCCCAAGGGTATGGTTTGACAAATTGAAAAAAACTCTCATGAGGTTACAGTATCAACCAACAAAGTCAGACTATTCATTATTCATAAAACATAACAAGGATGGAACAACATACATTCTTGTATATGTGGATGATTTTATAATAACTGAGAACAACAAGGAAGTCAACAGCATTATGCAGTATCTTGACATGCAATTCTCCATTAAAGATTTGGGTAATCTAAACTATTACTTAGACATAGAAGTGAAGAGACTGTCAGCTTCAGCAATGCATCTAAGTCAGAAAAAAATATCACCGAGATCTTATGCAGAGCAAAAATGAGTTTAGCAAAGCCACCGCCAACTCCAATGACAAGTAATCTTAAACTATCTAAATTCAGAGGTGAACCAATTACCAATGACAAGCAATACAGAAGCATTGTAGGAGCATTACAATATGCAATTATTACAAGGCCAGAAATATCATACAGTGTAAATAAAGTGAGTCAATTCATGCATCAGCCTCTTAGTGAACACTGGAAGGCAGTTAAAAGAATTCTGAGATACTTAAAGGGTACACTAAACTATGGTCTGACACTCAGAGGAGGGAAGACTCTTAATCTTAATGGTTTTGCTGACACTGATTGGGCTACCGACCCAGATGATCACAGACAACAACTGGGTATTGTATCTATCTCAATGACAACCTAATTTCCTAGAGCTCAAAAAAACAAGCTACTATATCTAGATCAAGTACAGAGGTCGAGTATAGAAGCGTGGCAAGTGCCACCGTAGAAAGTATGTGGTTAAAATCTTTACTTAAAGAGCTACAGATTGACTCTACTAACAAGCCAGTTTTATGGTGTGACAATTTGAGCATGGTGTCACTCGCTGCTAATCCTATTATTCACTCAAGGACCAAACATATAGAAATTGATTTATATTTTGTTCGTGAACAGGCATTAAAAGGCAATCTCAGTATCAATCACATACCTGTGACCTACCAACGAGCTGATATTCTAACAAAGCCACTGTCAGCACCAAATTTTAGCAGATTCAGAAAGGATTTGAAGATTGAAGAGCTTCAGCTTCAATCATAATGCTCTGCTGTTAGTCTCTAGAAGCAATAAAGCCTCAGATCTGGAAATCTCAGGTCAGATCCATACAACTCCATCACATATTTGCTCATATTATGGCAGATCTATGATGTTACTAGCCTCTGAAAGTTATAATGCCTCAGATCCATCCATCTCAAGGGAGATCCGCTCAGCTTCACTTCAGATTCTCTCAGCTTATGGCTGTTGTATGTTGTCGTGCTTTGCGCAAGTCTCTGGAAGAATTATAACCACGGATCTATTCATCGCATGACAGATCTGTGATTATAATCTTAAATCTCTGTTATTGCTCACTTTTACTTCGAATCACATCCAGCTACCTTAACATTTCGACCTCAAATTTTGGATGTTGTTGTGTAGCCAGCCTCAGATATCATGAGATTCGAAGCAATTTCTGTGTTTTTCTCCCTCAAATTGAAGGAAGAGAGAGGTCAGCAAAACCCTAGATCGCTTTGAAGGGAATTAGATAATACGAATGAGAATATGTTACCTCCTCTACTATGTTATGCAGCTATATGCCTGTTATTGTAAATGGTGCGGTCATAGGCCTTAATCTGGCCTAAGCCTGCCTTTATTTATTTTCCTTTCTGCTGTATCGGTACAAATACTAGAGCATTGTATCAATATCAAACAATGAATATATAATACATTTCTTTTTCTCTGTTTCTACCATTTAATTCTGCAATTCAGAATTTACTCAAAATTCAACTCTTACACTACACTTGATTCAACTGGTAGTTATTTGCCACAGTAAACATTCAACATTAGTAAGAAAAAAATAAAGAATAACATACATGGGTTCTGCATGCATGTGATAGAAACAACAGTGGATTTATGCCGTGTTGAACTTTTTATTTTCCTAAACTGCGTTAGTTATCATACCAAGCATCAAAAGTCTATTCAATACAGTTGGTCAACGGTTTCATCAAGATTTCAAGGCCATGTAAAAGTTAATTGTTAATTATGCATGTTTCTACATAAATCATGTCCTTCCATATTATAAATATCATTGCATAAAAACTAAATGGGTTGGTATACACTTACAGTTCGGTAGAAATAGTTTTTTCAACTATCAAAGGAAAAATACATGTTATGATGAAGAAATAAAGGAATAACACGTAATTTAATGAAGTTTCACATATATGCTTGTTTGTACCAAAATTGGGCACAACACTCTTTGAAAGAGTTTGAAGAGATAAAATGAAGAAATTAAATGGAAAAAGAGGATTATCTAACAAACACTTCAAAAATAAATGATAAAAATGCACAGAAACAAAGGAATTTAGAGTGGTTTGGCGTATTGCCTACGTCCACTATGAAATTGATCACTTTATTGATGTTTCTTTGATGATTACAACTGATTACAGCGGATAACAGCAGATTACAATGGATTACAGTAGTGAAATTCGAGTATAGCAGCAGCCTTTAAGTGCAAAAATGTTTCCGGCGAAGTCTAGACGTTCAAGAGCCAAAAGATCCATCTTTTGTAGGCCCTGGGGCTCTATTTATAGGCGTAGGAGGCTGATATCTCGCTCAGATTTCGGGAGACTTCTTTTGGCATGTGGGTTGGCCCACGCGATTGATCCCACAAAGTTTCGGCTCGATCCGTGATCGATACGAACGAATTTCGTATCGATCAAGATTTGATCCAATCGAGTCGAAATTTGGTATGAACCTTCCTTAGGTTGTACGTAAGCTCCTGTGAAAATTTCATAGCGTTTGGACTTGTGGATTGCGAGATATGATCGATACAAGTTGGTGTTCTTCGGCAGGCTGTTTGGTTCGAATCGATGGTTGCACCTGCCCAGGTGATGATGTGGCGCACACTCTTCGGATCGATCCACTTTTTATGCCAAGTCGACCGAGTCATTCTAAAGCTTTCGCCTCGTTTGCATCGAAGACCGTTCCCTCGTTCGAATCGATGGAAGCTTTACAGCTCGTATCGATAAAAATGACCTTGTTAGTATCGAGTGTGTAATTTAGTTCGACTCGATACATTGCAGCCTAGTTCATATCGATGATATTACGCTATTCGTATCGAGTCGAATGTACCTTACTTCGCATCATCCTTTGGCTTGCCACTTCGTATCGAGAAGGAGTGTTGGTTTCGTATCGATCTGTGGCCGATCGATACGAAATGAGTGTAACTTGATCGATACGAAATGAAAATGGATGCTATGGTCAATGGATACGAAGTACACGGTGTGAGGACCATTCGATGGATGCGAACTGCTGTAACTTGATCGATGCGAACAAGGCTGTTGAGTAGATGGATTCGAAGAACGCAGTTCCCCTGATCGATACGATGTCGCATGCTCCTGATGGATTCGAACAAGTCTCTTTAGTCGATGGATACGAAATGACGCGCTTCCCTGATGGATATGAAATGGAGCTTGCTCACTGATGGGTTCGAATTAGGATCGATTCGAACCAAGGCTTAAGGATGGATACAAAGTGAGGTTATTTCCTTCGATTTGCATCGATCATAACTTGAGCATACGAACTTGGATTGACTTGAAACTTAGGATGTCGGCTTCCATAGCTTTGCTTGTCATGTCATATCAATTGTAGCTTGATCCGGACTCGGACAAAATTCATCGACATCCATAGCAAACTTGCGCATACTCAACATTCGAGATGAGCGATCCTTGGTTTTCAGTCAATTCCTTGATATCTCGGCCCTTCCAAAAGGCGGGATAACATTTGCCCCCCAAAGTACGTCTTGTGGGAACATGACGTGCTTTGAACAGTCGCATTTTTCGTCCTGAATATTTCTGTCCGACTTGCTGATTGATTGTCGTCTTTTCGTTGAAATTTGTAATTCTAGTCTGATTTTTCAGTAATATGAATTGATGACTGCCAACTGTTGTACCGTTGTAATCGATTATTGCATGATAGTGATTAGCTGTTTGTCGTCGTAATCGTTATCAGATAAGTATCCAATTCCTATGGATATTGAAAATTGAATATTAGTCCGACATATATGCATATATGTTAATCTGACTCTCGTTAACATTGCATGTTCACGAGTCGCTGTCGGTTCTCTCGTATCGATCCTCTCCTGAACCGATGTGAAATTCGAGTTGCAACAACGCTTGTTGGTTGTTTTTGAATGTCCCTTCGTATCGATCCTCTCCTGGATCGATGTAAAAGGTTGAAAGGTGGTTTTTGTATCGATGTGATTCACAACGATGGATACGAAATAAGCGTTCGCATCGATGGATACGAGTTCGGTGGAATCCATTGCTGTGGGTATTAAGTTGCAATTTTGTATCGATGAACTTGTGAAGGATACGAACAGAGTAGTAGGTTCTTCATGTGTGGTTCGTATCGATGGCTGATGATGGATGCGAACAGCCAATTCGTATCGATGAATACGAGCCTTTATGGGTTGAGTGTTGATGGATACGAATAGGGCATTTCGAATCGATGGAGTTTAATGTTCTCAGAACAGCCTTCGTTGCGCACTTCGTATCGGTGAAGCTGGTGCCTGTTGGATTCGAACAGCCAATTCGTATCGATAAGGCTTAAGTTGAGGGATACGAATAACCAATTCGCATCGATCTGTCGGTGGACCTGTTATGGCCGGTCGTTTTGACTGGGAGGCGAATCGTTTCTTACGCTCAACTTCACACCCATATAAATACGGGGCTTTTTACTTAGAAATTTTTTTACTTTTCACTTTTTCGCTTCGTCTTCGTATCGATTGAGAGGCCCAGTAAAAAGGAAACTGTACTTGCCTTCGAACCAAATTAAACCTTCCACTCATCGAACTAACCGCTGTAATCAGGTAATGAATCGATGAACTCATGTTAAGAACGGCAAGATTCGAGTCCAGTTGTTATTCCATTCACGTACATAGCCGATTTCTGGTAATGTTAAGGTCGGAGTTGGCTCAGAGCAAGGCTAAGGGAGGAAGGAAATGGAGTTATGTCCATTTGGGGAAGAAGGGGTGAGGAAGGAGATGAAGGAATCAGCGAAAGTTTCTCGGCTTTGATTTCATATCGGTGAAGGTTTAAAGAAACTTGATTTCGCATCGATCCTCAATTGGGAGCTTCGCATCGATCGCCTACCTTTAACTTCGTGTCGATTGTTGATCCTTTAGTTCCGTTTTTATCACTTCGAATCGGTATGGATACGAAGTATAGTCGTGATGGGTACGAACTGTGTTGTGACCCAATGGATGCGAAATCAAAGCAACCTGATCGATACAAAGCTATCGGACTACGATCGTTACGAAATTGAGGCATTGATGATCAATACGAAACGAATGTTTTGGATCGATACGAAGTGAATGCTTTTGATCGATACGGAGCCTCTGAGATTCAGTGAATATGAAGTTATCAAGCTTTGATCGACACAAAGTTAAAAATCTTCCATCGATGCGAAATCAAAGCACTCTGTCGATCGATCTCGATTTGGATTTTTGACGGATACGAAGTCTCATGCATACTCGAACTCTTGACTCCGACGAGCTTCACCTTTGCACAATTGGACTTTACCATTGAACTACATATTTGACTACCCTTTGAAGCTCGTCGATGGAACTGTGACTTGACAAAAATTTTAACGAACTTTAACTTGGGTCGATCGCTAACGTCTGGATGGCATGGTCGTGACGGTCAACGATGACGGTCACTCCAGCTGAGTTTCGAAGTCTCGTCGTTTGCATGTTTTCTCATATTCCGTAGAATTTCTTAAGTACCAAGTAGCACTACACTGCACAACACATTCACGCACTTCACACTGGGGAACACCTAGGTTTATTATCGTCTAATGATGATTTCTCAAAGTTAGTTAATTATGGAACCTTCAAGCTCACAACAGCAGGAAGTTCAGGATTCATCTTCTTCTATCCTAGAGATTCCGGCCATCGCGGCCGAAGTTATAGATCCAGCTCCGGACGAGCTGCCTGGGGCTAGGTTCATTGGAAATCCACAGGATTCAGTGCCGTCCAATGTTTCTGAAGACATGCTGGGACGGATATGCATGAGGCATGGTTTGTCGTTTGATGACATATTATTGCCGGGACCAAGCGATGGACTACATGCTCCCCCAGAAGGTTTTACCGCTTTCAATATACATGCGTGCGCAGCGGGAACACTTCCCCCGTTTAACCAATACATTAGGGAAGTGCTATCTTTTCTCGGAATTGCCCCGTCCCAGCTACACCCTAATGGATATGCTCTACTGAATAGCCTATTTATCGTATTCATGGAGCATCTCTTCCGACCACCAATGTTGACTGAGATTAGATACCTTTTTAACTTCAAGAGTAGGGGAGTTAGCCCGTCTTTCACTTTCCTGGAGTCAGTCAGGAACTGCCAAGTAGTAACCGGATCCTGGGGAAGTTACTTTAAAACAGAATGGTTCTACGTCCGGTGCCCCCCAGGGTTTGATAGCCGATGGCTAGTCAGACGTAAGTGTTATAGTATTCTTCAAGAGTTATCCAGATGATAGTAGTTGATATAAACTGACATCTTCTTTTCTTTTTACAGCCGTAATTTCACGACCGGAAGGCGGGTATTTCAAAGAGATAGTAAGGGTCCTTCAAGAAGTTCCGAGTGAAATGAGGGACATTGATTCGGTTCTAACCGACAAAAATTTGAGAATCGTTGGGATGATTGAACGGAATCAAAGCATAAGGCTTCAAGGGACACTAAGAGCAGTCTCGAAGAAGCGGGTGAAACGCAAAGCGCCCAGTGTTGTAATAGCTGAAGGGGTTGATCCAGAGAGAACACCCACTGATGACGAACTTATAGTTGGGCCTTCTGGCAGTTTTCAGGATTCAGAAGGAAGGAGAAAAGGCAAGGCAGTTGCTCATAAGCGTTCTAAATCCATGAGATTGAAATATGTGGTTGTGTCTTTGCCTGTTCCTGGAATTAGAATTTCGGAGGCTCCTCCCCCGCAAGTAAAGAATCCTTTCGAAGGGCTTGCTGATATTTTGATTCCGGATTATCTATCGTTCCAACATGACACCGGGTTGGAGGAGCTTGACAGTGCTCTTGATCTAAGTGAGTCGCTTGCTATAAGTGCGGCCGACATTTCCAGTTGGTCGGGGGGTTGCACATACATACACTTCACGGCACTACACGATTTACAATCGTAAACTGTCCAATTCAAGAGATTGCTAACTTTTCTTTCGTTTCTCACTTACAGGTATGATGTCCGGGAGAGGATCGATGTTAGAGAGCCTTCGTTCGACTCGAAAGTCTTCTACTTACCACGAGTCCCGCAGGAGAGATTCGGATAGAGACCGCGATCGCGGGTACTCTAACCAAGAGAGATACGAGCGGGATAGGGATAGAGACTATAAATACCGATCTAGGTCCCATTCTCCACCTCCTATAATCCCCTCACCACCTCCTGTTCACGCTTCACATCCATCAGAGCCTCTGCGACACAGACCGTCTTCTCACACTTCTAGGCCCGAAACTCATCACCAGAGAGTTGAAACTATGGCCCCCATAATTGCAGAGCAGGTCATAACTGAGCCCACGGGGGAAGGGGCTATTAAAATCGCTTAGCTGAGGAAAGAGTTCCCAAACATATGCTTCGACGGCTACGTTTTTCCACCTCATTTAAAGAGAATTCCATCGGGGGCGGAAAACACGATGCATGATTACATTCATGACATTTACGCCCAGTATAGAGAGTGGATGAAGGTCGCAGAAAAAGCTTCCAAAGTGGCCTTTGAGCGAGCCAAAGTGGTTGAAAAGATGGAGTCTGAACTTGCTCAAAAGGACCGAATCATCCAGGTGCTCAATACCGATGCCGAGTCTTCTCGGAAATCTGAAATTGAGACCACCAAAAAAGCCGATGAAGCGAATGTGGCGATGGAGAGATTGAGGCAAACACACGTTGCCTTGGTGGAAGAGATGGGTCACCGAAATACGGTCACTGCCAAACGGGATGCGGCGATTAAGGAACTCAACGAGCTTAAAGCCGAATTCTCTGACATTGCCAAGGAAAGGGACGATGCGAACAACGCAGCCCA
Source organism: Allium fistulosum (assembly GCA_030737815.1). Classification (NCBI taxonomy): domain Eukaryota; kingdom Viridiplantae; phylum Streptophyta; class Magnoliopsida; order Asparagales; family Amaryllidaceae; genus Allium; species Allium fistulosum. Next base: position 1,297,145,120 of record CM060902.1, read on the forward strand.
GGAGGCGTGCGAATAGGCTGTCTTGCTTCGGGGTGAACGGGATGCGGCCGTGGCTAAGGTCCGTGAGGTGGAGAATAAGGTTGAGGAGGAGGTGGGCTGAGTCCAGGCTAGAAACGGATATTGAAGATCTCCTTGTCGTTTACAATGCTAACGTGTTGAGACACAGAGGTTTAGCCTGGCTTGATGACTACCCAACACATTTATACAACGCCTGGGGCCAATTGGTTGAGGAGGAGAAGGCGGTGCATCTGGGTGAGTCAGTCGACGAGTTTGAGCTCGAGAATCGTTTGCTGAGTGAAGATGAACGAAGGATTCTCCATGAGTCGATGATTCTGCACGAAAAGGAGAGGCTTGGCACCCAGCACTTAGAAGTAGGAGAAGGCTCTGGGGTTGAACACCACGATGCGAGTCTCGAAGTTCCTGTGTCAACCCAGCCTGAGCCCTCACCTGCGGTTGATCCCCAAGCTGTCCCTGCCTACAATCCAGATCAGCAGCAGATATCTCCGGCTACAGAGCAAGTTGCTGAAGCCGTTCAGCCATCTACAAGCCAAACTGAGGAAGGTACTCTGAACATCCTATGTGTCTATCTTAAGCCGGAGTCGTCATTCGAATTAAGTACTAACAGTTTTCTTGTTTTTGTCCAGTGATTGATGCTGCACCGATTGTGCCTCCTACAACCCAAGAATCACATCAGACACAGAAGGCTATCATTACCGAAGCGACCACCGTAACTACAACTGCGCCACTTGATGAAGTGTAGGGAAGCACACTTGTTTTTGATGAGCAGGTGATGGAGGAACTCCTTGGTCATCATAGCGATCCTTTTGCGTACCTACCATTTGTTATGGGCGGAGGCGCCCCCGCTACTGGCTCTTCAATGCCATCCACTGATGCTCCTAGCGAGGCCCGGGCAATTCATGAAGAAGAAATATTGGCCGAAATTGACGCTGAAATGGAAGCAGCGGCTCGTGGTGGCAGTTTTGGAGGTGGAATGGCGGCACCTGGTCCAGCTCCGCTTAGAATGATATCACCTAGTGGTACAGTTATTGACACTAGTGTGCCCATTCCGCCTCCTACACTTGATCCTGTTCCTCTGACTCCGCCCACAGGAAGCATCCTTATACATTCGAGCTCGGAGGAGGATGTCGAGATCATGCCCCCGCCTGGAGACCGACCACCGAAAGGTAAAGGCTTGAAGAGGAAAGTTAGTGGCGGCTCCGGCGGGTCTACACCGAGGAAGAAGCCGAGAGAGAAGAAGAAATAGATAGGCCTCTTCAGTTTGTTATGAGTAGATAGGGATTTATTTTGGATTTATTTCCGTAGGCCGTGTATAGATGTGGGTTCGGCCCCTACTAGTAGGAATTTTTTGGAATAAACTTGTATATGAATTTCTTTCATAGACAGTAGAAATGAAACTCTTCTTTTTTGGCTTCTTCTCAGTTACTGTGTATTTACTTGAGTGTTTCAATATTTGAAGTGCACTTGTGAAGTTTCAGCTTCTGAGTCATGTTTGTTTTTATCTGTCAGGTCCGGAAATTGCGGGCACGATTAATGATCGGGAAGTGAGTTGAACTTTGATGTCATACTGCTTCAGTCGATGGTCGACACTTAAGTTTTGCCCCCCAGTCTTAGGGGTGAGTTGTAGAACATCAGCCAGTGATTACATTTCACTCATAACATGTTGAGTTTAGTGCCACTGAATGGATGTTTAAGACAAGCGGAGATTAAGGGGTTCAACCGCGCTTGCTTGATTATCGATGATCACATCCGCACTCCGAGGATTTACATTTGTTTACTAGCGGTTGGTTACGCCGGTTTAAGTTTTTATTATACGTCCATGCTCTGGGGACATGGAGTCGACATTTACACTCCGACTCGCACTTTTGGAGCTCGGAGTTGGTGTTTATACCCCAATTCGCACTCTGGGAATCCGTAGTTGATGTTTATACTCCAATTCGCACTCTGGGAATCCAAAGTTGATGTTTACACTCCAATTCGCACTCTGGGAAGAGTTGAAGTTTATGCTCCGTTTCGCACTCTGGGAATTCGGAGTTGGTAAACAAACGGTCAGTCACATCTGTTGCATGTTTTTTGGATTTCGCTCGCACTCTGGGAATGAAAGGTGTATCAGGATCGTGGATGGTCGGATCACATCCACCCTGAGTTAACAAGTGAGGTCGTTAGGTGGATTGGTCCACCTTCCTCAAACTTGGCTTAGATACGAGCGAAGTCGTTAGGTGGATGGGTCCACCCTCTTCGAAAATGTATTTGTAAGTTTATACTCCAGTTCACACTCTGGGAATCTGGAGTTAGGTGAAGGATTGTCGTGTATCAATCCTTCTTTGACTGTGGTGTGATGGCTTGACCCCGAGCTCGGGTTTCACTTAGCGAGTGACCGGTTGCATCACAGGCACTCCCTATTTGAATAAATCCCACCGTATGATGGAACTTAGCTCTCCGTGCATTGTGATGATCATATGAAGTATTTCAAGTAAATCACAGCTCTGGCTCGAAGAGATTGCATTTTATTGCTGAAATAAGAAAATATGGCAAAGTCAGTTGCCTTATTACAAATTTTAATTTCGAAATGCAGAAACAAATTACAAATGAAAAATAAACTGAATGAATAAACAGAGCATGTTATGTGTAGTAGCGACGAAGACTCTCGCTGTTCCGGGCTCTTGGTAGAGTAAGACCGTCAACGGTCGATAATTTGAATGTGCCATCTCCGAGCTTTCGTTCAATAACATACGGCCCTTCCCATGTTGGCTTCATATGCGAAGTCTTTTCAGGATGAGATCGCCAAGTTCAAAGGTTCGTGGGTGGACCTTGGCATTGTACAATCGGGCGACTCGACTTCGATACGCGGCTGCCCTCAAATCAGCCTCTTCACGTTTCTCATCTAGTAAATCGAGAGATTCAGCAAGTAATATAGCATTTGTCTTCTGATCATAGTATGTAACACGATGAGAAGGCACTTCCAACTCGACTGGTATAACAGCTTCTAAACCATAAGAGAGAGAGAATGGTGTGTGACCGGTCGCGGACTTGTAGGTTGTTCGGTAAGCCCATAAGGCCATAGGAAGTTCATCAACCCATTTGCCCCCGACCTTTTCCAGTCGTTTCTTCAAAATGGACTTTATAACTTTATTGATTGCTTTAACCTGTCCATTCGCTTGAGGGTGCGCAACTGCAGAGACTTTCTTTCGAATGCGAAACCGTTGGCAGAAATCTTTACATTCAACACTGTCGAATTGGGTTCCGTTATCGGTGATAATGGTGTGTGGGAGACCGAATCGACAGATAATGTTGCGGACTACAAAGTTGATCACTTTTTTCGTTGTTATGGTAGCAAAAGGTTCAGCTTCAGCCCACTTTGTAAAGTAATGAACTGCAACGATGGTGTACTTCGCACCACCTTTTGCCAGAGGTAGAGAACCAATGATGTCGATGCCCCATACTGCAAATGGCCATGGGCTGACCATTTGAGTTATCTCGGTAGGTGGAGCTCTAGGAATTCGAGCATGCTTTTGACATTTATCACATTTCTTGGCATAATCCGACGCATCGCGATTTACAGTCGGCCAAAAATATCTGTATCGAAGTACCTTCTTGGCAAGTGCTTGCCCCCCGGTGTGATCGCCACATTCTCCCTCATGCACATCGTGTAATACTCATTTAATTTCATCGTGAGCGATACACCAGAGTAAAGGAACAGAGTACCCTCTTCTGTACATGACTCCATTCTGGATGGTGAATCGTGAAGCCTTCCGAAGGACTTGTCTTTTTTCACTCCTACGCTCCGGCAGGATTCCATGCTCAAGGTAATTTCTGAATGGAGTCATCCACGACTTCTTATCGGGAGCGACTTCACATACCCAATCTGTTTATGCCCGGTCAATACTTGGGGAAGATAACGTCTCTACAGGAACGAGTCCCATTTGCTGCGCTTCACCAGTGCTGGCTAACTTTGCTAATGTGTCGGCTTTCTGATTGCGTTCTCGAGGTATACAATAAATGGCATAATAATTAATGGCCTCGGATGGAAAGAAAGACATGACCCTGCTCCTATGGCTGACATCTCTTCTTCAGCTGCGCTACCTCCCAAACGAAATATACGCCTCCCCTGCCCCGCCTACCCGCCTGATTCAGTGTTTCCTGAACCCGAGCTAAGTAAGCAGCTAGTCTTCGATCTCTCACTTGATATTCTCCCCGAACTTGACACACAACTAATTGTGAATCACAATAAATTTCCAAAGCGATAATTCTCAAATCTCTAGCAAGTTTCAATCCAGCTAAGAGGGCTTCATATTCAGCTTCATTATTGGTTGCACAAAAATCAAATTTTAAAGCATAGCATATAGATCGGCCTTCGGGGGTTTTAAGTACAACCCCAGCGCCCGAGCATCGGTCATTTGATGCACCAACGGTGTACAGCTTCCAAACGTATTCGGGAGATTCACTAGTTTCGGGCAAGTCCTCTAGGACAGTAAATTCGACTATGAAATCTGCTAGGACTTGTCCTTGAATAGCTCACCTCGGAGTATAAGTTACATCAAACTGGCTTAGTTCGATATTCCACTTGAGCAGCCTACCAGACGTCTCAGGCCGCGTAAGAACATGTCGTAACGGCTGGTCGGTGTAAACAATAATAGGATGGGCCTGGAAATATGGACGGAGCTTCCTTGATGCAATAACAAGACAATAAGCCAGCTTCTCTAGTTTAGGATAATTCCTTTCAGCTCCAGTCAATCGTTTGCTGATGTAATATACTGGCTTTTGTATCCGGTCTTCTTCCCGAACTAAGGCAGCGCTGATTGCGTTTTCTGATACCGCCAAGTAAACATACAACTTCTCATGATCAACTGGTTTTGACAGAATAGGCGGTGTGGATAGATGCTGGATTAATGCTCGGAATGCGCCCTCACACTCCGTGGTCCATTCAAAGTTTCGTTTTCCTTTCCGGATCAGATCGAAGAAGGGAATGTATTTGTCAGTGGACTTTGAAATGAACTTGCTCAGTGCTGCTACTTTCCTGTTAAGACTCTGGACTTGCTTTACAGTTTTCGGGGTTTCAAGATTTCTTATTTCCCAGATCTTTTCAGGATTTGCTTCGATTCCTCGAGCGTTGACGATGAACCCAACGAACTTTCCGGATGCGACTCCAAAATGACATTTTAATGGATCGGCTTCATCCTGTACCTTCGGAGAATGTTGAACATCGATTCCAGATCTCCGATATGGTCAGTGGAAAAACGTGATTTCACAAGCATATCGTCTACGTATACTTCCATGGTCTTTCCAATATGATTGGCGAACATCCGATTGACCAATCGTTGATAAGTAGCATCGGCATTTTTGAGTCCGAATGGCATGACCTTGTAACAATAAAGTCCCGGATTAGTTATGAAGCTGGTATGTTCCTGATCAGGTAAGTGCATCGGTATCTGGTTGTAGCTAGAATACACGTCCATGAAGGATAAGAGTTCATGTCCGGCTATTGAGTCTACGAGCTGATCAATTCTGGGAAGCGGGAAACTGTCTTTAGGGCAGGCTTTATTCAGATCGGAGTAATCGACACATGTTCTCCATTTTCCGTTTGGCTTTCTGACAAGTACCGGATTAGATACCCATTCCGGATATAATGCATCTCTGATAAATCCGTTCGCTTTAAGTTTGTCTACCTCTTCTTTAAGGGCGGCAGATCTCTCTGGATCCATACCACGCCTTTTCTGTTTGACCGGGATATATCGCGGGTCAATATTCAGGGTGTGGCTCGCGATGTCCGGCGAGATCTCACACATGTCAGAGTGTGTCCAGGAAAATACGTCGAGGTTTGCCCGGAGAAATTCAACCAATTCCTCTTGCATTTGTTGGCTTAACTGAGACCCAATCTTTACATTCTAGAATCATCGTTGTCATCGATCGGAACATCGATCGTCAATTCAGCCGGAGAAGCTTGACTGCATTTACTTCACCTTCATTTTCATTATCTCTCGGGTCAAGATATCTTTGGAATTGGTTGGGGTGCCCGGGCCTAGGCCCAGGCATTAATTATCAATTATCAGCAAAACGGACGCAGAGAGACTCCTCCACGCCCTTTCCTTTCTCCCTTCGTTGCGCGTCTCACAGCTCAACAACATAACTGGCTCTCCCAACAGCCTGATCTCCTTGAATGACTCCCACTCCACGATCAGTGGGAAACTTCAGAGTCAAACACCATGGGGCAATAGCTGCCCTGAATTCAGCAAGGGCCGGTCGACCTAAGAAAGCATTGTAAGGGGAGTCTATGTCCAATACAACGAACTGCAATATCCGGACCCTCCGGCGTTCTCCAACCCCCAACTCCACTGGTAGTTCCACTACTCCAGTGGGTATGGTAGCACTTCCATTGAAGCCATGGATTCGGGACTGACAAGGTTTCAAATCTTTGGCTTCCATCTTCATTTGGTCGTAAGCTCGTTTAAACAAAATATTCACAGAGCTTCCACTATCGACTAAGATCCTCTTCATCCAAGCAGGACCTACTTGAGCCGAGATGACCAATGGATCGATAGTGGGGGCTTCGACTTTATCAGCATCTCTGTTTCTGAATACGATGTCGTCAGTCATCGTCTTTTGTTGTTTGGCCGGAGCCCCTTCATCAAAACTACTACAACACTCGAAGTCCGCATGCCTAATGGAGCTGGCATACGACTCCATTTCCTTCCAGCTTCGGTATGCTGGATGAGGACCACCACAAACAGTGTTTATCACTAATCTCCCACCGGTACGAGCGGGTTCCTCCTGCCTTTCCTGGTTTGGTGCGTGATTCTGATTCGATGGGCCCGCACCTCTTGACTGCGGCGCCCACACAAACTGATCCAACTTTCGTTCATGTATCAGCTTTTCAATGAGATCTTGTAAATGACGACACTCATTTGTATAATGGCCATAACTTTCATGGAATCTGCAAAACTTCCCTGTTTGGATTTGTCTTTCCGTTGACGGCTTCGGGGCAGGTTTCTTGTATTGCATGGTATTACAGGTCTGCAAATACACATTTTCCAATGACATATTCAATGGAGTATAATTGTCGAACATGAGAGCTCTACGTCGTGGACCACGATTTTGATCTCGTTTTTTACCTTGATTTCCACTGTCCCTCTGCTGGTTCTGTTTGTTTTGTATATTCAACTGAACTTTTCGGAACTCTCCCCGGATTGTTTAACTGCAATGTTACTTTGAATTCCTTCCATGTTAGGCCCTGCGTCATCCTTCTTCCTAGACTGTTTCGCATCCTCCCTTCTCAAGAATTGGGCTGCCTTGGAATAGAAACGGTCCAATGATGCAGGTGGCTTCCCAGCTAACCAATTTCCGAATTCAGAATCAGGATCAATCCCCATCGTCAATGTCATCAGGATAGAGTTGTCATTGGGATTGCTTATTTCTACACATGCAGCATGAAATCGCTCCAAGTAACGTCTAAGTGTCTCTCCGGGAGCTTGAGTGACACTAGACAGAGTATTAACATCTTTAGGTCTCGCTACATGCATACGAAATTGTTCAACAAACTTGGTGGTCGTCTGGTCGAAATTAGAAATGGATCGTGGTGGCAAACGAGTAAACCACATAGTAGCAATGCCCCCTAAGGAAATGGGGAAACTACGGCATTTAACTGCATCATCAGCTCTCGCAGCATTCATTAGCCATTCATACTTTAGGATGTGTTGATTGGGATCAGAATTTCCTTCATAGACTGGCAAAGTTGGCATCCTGAAGAGCCGAGGTGGTTCAGCATATAATATGTCATCAGTGAAAGGGGTAAGACTCCGGTAAATCCCTCAATCGTCATTAGTGAGACCCTGACTTTCACGGATCATCTGACGAATCATCGTCGGTATATCCGGCATCTGGATATTTGGAGCATGTTGTGCCAAGGTGTGGTCGGGTTCCATAATGCGAGGCTGGACTGGGCGCGGTCGACGGTCCATGTCTTGCCTCCTTGGTTCAAGATTCTCAGGGACGTACGGTTCTGGAGTGTGTTCTCGTCGGTGACGATGCAGATCAGCTTGATTTCTATCATCAACTCCTTGTTCGGTAGTGGTGGTGGTAGCGAGGTTGCCTGTGACATGGTAAGGAACGGTACCCCTCGGGAGGAGGGTCCGGTCCGATGGCTGGTGGATGGTCCAGCCCTAGGTTGTCCAAGATTTAGGGCAGGTTGATGTCCGGTGGCCTGGGTGTAGCTTACGTCCAATCGTGGGCGTGTAGATCGGTGATGATCATTGGAAGAGGCTGAACTCTCGGTGGAAGAGTAGGAAGCTTGATCTCTTCTGGATCTTCTGCGCCTATGGCAATTCAGCTGGTTGGTCAACTCTGCGTTGGTGCGCAGTTGTTCAGTAAGCTGTTGCCTACTCTGGGTCAACTCTTGAAGCAGCATCTGGAACTCTTGTCTGGTGACCGGGCCTGATGGATCCGAAGGTCCGGCGGCATCTTGGTTAGATGGAGGCAATTGTACGGGATTCTGTCTATCCCTTCCTTCTTGATCGGCAGCTGTAGAAGCAGTTCGTGTGCTCACCATGATGAATTGACGAAGTCCTTTCCAAGATCTGATGCAAATATGAATAGGATGGAAGGGCTTTAAGGCTTGAGATCTGGATCTTCTTCTTGGATTTATGCAATCCGGTATCGATAGCAGATCCAAAGAGCAGGAGAAAAACTAGGTTGTTCTCAATGAAAGCACTAAAGTGTTTGTACCAAAATTGGGCACAACACTTTTCGGAAGAGTTTGAACAGATAAAAATGAAGAAATTAAATTGAAAAAGAGGATTATCTAACAAACACTTCAAAAATAAATGATAAAAATGCACAGAAACACAGGAATTTAGAGTGGTTCGGCGTATTGCCTACGTCCACTATGAAATTGATCACTTTATTGATGTTTCTTTGATGATTACAACTGATTACAGCGGATAACAGCAGATTACAATGGATTACAGTAGTGAAATTCGAGTATAGCAGCAGCCTTTAAGTGCAAAAATGTTTCCGGCAGAGTCTGGACGTTCAAGAGCCAAAAGATCCTTCTTCTGTAAGCCCTGGGGCTCTATTTATAGGTGTAAGAGCTTGATATCTCGCTCAGATTTCGGGAGACTTCTTCTGGCACGTGGGTGGGCCCACGCGATCGATCCCACAAAGTTTCGGCTCGATCCGTGATCGATACGAACGAATTTCGTATCGATCAAGATTTGATCCAATCGAGTCGAAATTTGGTATGAACCTTCCTTAGGTTGTACGTAAGCTCCTGTGAAAATTTCATAGCGTTTGGACTTGTGGATTGCGAGATATGATCGATACGAGTTGGTGTTCTTCGGCAGGCTGTTTGGTTCGAATCGATGGTTTCGAATCGATCTATTCGAATCGATGGTTGCACGTGCCCAGGTGATGACGTGGCACGCACTCTTTGGATCGATCCACTTTTTATGCCGAGTCGACCGAGTCGTTCCAAAGCTTTCGCCTCGTTCGCATCAAAGACCATTGCCTCGTTCGAATCGATGGAAGCTTTACAACTCGTATCGATAAAAATGACCTTGTTAGTATCAAGTGTGTAATTTAGTTCGACTCGATACATTGCAGCCTAGTTCGTATCGATGATATTACGATGTTCGTATCGAGTCGAATGTACCTTACTTCGCATCATCCTTTGGCTTGCCACTTCGTATCGAGAAGGAGTGTTGGTTTCGTATCGATCTATGGCTGATCGATACGAAATGAGTGTAACTTGATCGATATGAAATGAACATGGATGCTACGATCAATGGATACGAAGTACACGGTGTGAGGACCATTCGATGGATGCGAACTGCTGTAACTTGATCGATGCGAACAAGGCTGTTGAGTGGATGGATTCGAAGAACGCAGTTCCCCGAATTGATACGATGTCGCATGCTCCTGATGGATTCGAACAAGTCTCTTTAGTCGATGGATACGAAATGACGCGCTTCCCTGATGGATACGAAATGGAGCTTGCTCACTGATGGGTTCGAATTAGGATCGATTCGAACCAAGGCTTAAGGATGGATACGAAGTGAGGTTATTTCCTTCGATTTGCATCGATCATAACTTGAGAATACGAACTCGGATTGACTTGAAACTTAGGACGTTGGCTTCCATAGCTATGCTTGTCATGTCATATCAATTGTAGCTTGATTCGGACTCGGAAAAAATTCATCGACATCCATAGAAAACTTGCGCATACTCAACATTCGGGATGAGCGATCCTTGGTTTTCAGTCAATTCCTTGATATCTCGGCCCTGCCAAAAGGCGGGATAACAATGCTTATTAATGTAAATGCAAAAAAGGATAGTATTACTATTTATAATATAAAATGAAAAAAATAGCTTGTTACCACTTGAGAAGACATAAAGCTTCAACAAGGTGTCCTGATGTGGTTCTTTTAATTAGTTGGATACCTTTGGAGTAGACTATATGCCATGATTTTTTTGAAAAGTTGGTAAATGGGCCAAGCCCAGAATGTTTACAAAAGAAAGATGAGGTCGGGTAAACTAAATTATACTCGCAACCTCACCACAAATACCCAAACCCTAAAATGTCTAGGGCAACAAAGCGCCTCCAACATTACACCCAAAAAGAAAAAAATGGTGAACCGCCATGGGAACTCTTGTTATGGTGGTTCTTAGAATTTTGTGGCTTCTTTATGGTTATTTTCAGTACGCTTCGAGGCAAATTTGTTGATGAAATTAATAGATCTGCTCTCAATGTCTAAAAGCTCCCTCGATTTGCCATAAAGAGTGCTGCTTTCCTTCAGATCTTCACTTTTATTGATAAAGCCATCAGGGGTTATCAACATAGATAATGATGGGTTTCAATTGGTCCAATCTAATCAACAAAGGAGGAGAGAGGCCAAGAAAGCTCAGGAGTTGCTACCAGCTCTCAATAAAGTCAATCTAAAAGGCAAAGATGGTCAGAAAACCACCGCCCAGCAAATAAAAAATGGTGATATGGTGTCACAACAGAGAAAACCAGTAGCCATCTCACTGAACAAGGAGCAAGGCCGAAAAACTTGGGCAGATATTGTTGCAATCAGCCTCAAGAACCAATTGATGATGAATGTAATCTAGAGCATATAGCACCAATCAAGATCAATAACAAGAAGTATGGTCTGGTTAAAGAAGAGGTATGTAAAAGGGCAACTGAATCATGATAATTATATTCTTGTTTATGTAGTGGGTACCAAACCATACTACTTGTATTTTAAATCATATATTCAAAGAGTTTGGAATCCGATTGGTGAATTTGAAATTTTCACTAGAGAGAACGGGTTCTTTCTAATGAAATTTAATGAGTCTCAAGGTTGCAATTCAGTTTTGAAAAATGGACCATATTTCTACAATGGCAAACTCATCATAATGAGAAGGTAGTCTGATTCGTTGAAGATGGACAGAGATCTGCTAACTACAATGCCGATATGGGTAAGATTACCCTATGTTAATCTGAATCTATGGGACAGAGAGGCGTTCAGTGTCATGGCGAGTATTATAGTAAGACCCATTAAAATGGATGCAGCCACAACTATGAAGACAAGATTGAATTATGCTCGCCTTCTTGTTGAAGTGTCTGCAAATGTTGAACTTCCCAATAAAATCTATCTTTCTTTGTATAATGGGGAAAAAATTACTCAAAAAGTTGAATATGAATGGGTTCCATCGAAGTGTAACGTATGCAAGTGTTTCGGCCACACCAGAGAACAGTGTAGTCCAAAACAAGCATGGGTACCCATAAGCAATAATCAAGAAAGTCAAGAAAAAGAAACTTCAAATTCTGATCCAAGAAACTCTTTAATACCACAAAAACAGATTGTATCATTTAGGAAAAACGATCGAATCAACCAAGAGGGTATCACTTTCGATCAAAGAAAGAATGATATTGTGCTCTCTGATCATGATGATCAGATCATAGCAGAGGAAGTTCATCATAATGTTAATGAAAACATCTCAAAGGGAAAAATACAGAGCAATACAGAGGTGGGTGAAAAGAATATAATGGTCTTAGAGTCGGTAACCCCACCAGTTACAGACCCTTGCTTAATTACAGACAGTTATGTTACAAATAATAATAATAATAATACTGAAGATCATCAGCAATCTGCAATTCTGGATTTGGATAGGATCACTGAAATAGCCTCTCCACCAGAGCAGGCTGCAATGGCTGAGGAGCTTGACTCAGCCATGCCTCGCATTGTTGGCCAACTTGATATTTCTCTAATTAAAATTCCAGAAGTTGCAAACAATGTTGGAACTAAAAAAGAGATGGTGGATGTTATTGATCAGTTTGATATATCTGAACCGGAAATCCCAAAAATAAGGTAACTGGTAAGAATAAGGGTAATAAAGAGAAGAAAGCTTTTAAATAGAAGTACATCTCCATAAACCCAGACTGGGATGAAATGTCAACTAGGCTTAAAGCTAAAAGTGTTGAGAATAAAAGAAGAGGTAAGGGCACTTCTGTGTCAGGTATAATTTAAACCCCTATTTTTATTATTTCTGATTATGTCTATACTAGCAAGGAATGTAAGAGGAATGAATTCCTCTTCTAAACAATCTGACATCTTACATATGCTTAGTGTCTACAAACCCTCTGTTACAGCCTTGATTGAGAATAAACTAAATGATGACAATTTTGAAATTTTTTATTTTAAATTGTCTAGAAATTGGAAAGCTATTAAGAATAATAATTGTGGTTGTAAAGGCAGAATTATTGTTGTTTAGGATTCCAATATTTGGATAATATTGAATACTAATAAGGATAAACAGTTTATAGATTGTCAATTTAAAAATATTGGTGGTTTTTCTTTGCAAATTACTAGTATATATGGTAACAACTTAGAAAGTGACAAAAATGGCATGTGGTGTAGGTTAAAAGCCTTAAATTTAAACTACAATTTTCCATGGCTTATTTTGGGTGATCTTAATACTGTTTTACGTGCATCTGAAAATTTTGGGGAAAATAAAATCCCTCAAAGAAAATTAGACAGACTAAATAAATTTTTAGTTGAGACTGGGTTAACAGAACCAAATATTAGTGGTAATAAATTTACTTGAAAATCTAGTTTAGAAAGAAATATCCATTGTAAATTAGATAGGGCTTTTATTAATAAAGAGTTTGCAAAAGTTTCCCAAATTTATTTATTCTACTCTTGAACAAAATACTAGTGATCATACTCCTCTACTGATCACTCTTTTTCATAATTTAGACTTTGATAAAAAAAATATCCCCTTTTAGATTTAAGAATGGGTGAGTTTTAGATGATAATTATAAAGCTCTGTGGAAGAATGTATTAACTTTTCATGTAATGGTACTAAACAGTATCAGTTCAACATGTTTCTGAAAAATGCCAAAAGTAAACTTAAAGTCTGGACCAAAAACAATTTTATGAAGAATAATAAACTGGACTTGCTAAGAAAAGAAGGTAAACATTTATAAGAAATAGTTGATAAAAATCCTGAGGATATTGCTGTTGCTAAAAAATTCTTTTCCAATCAGCAAAATCTTTAAAAGAGCTTTATACTAATAAAATGAATGCTAAGCAGAAGGCCAAGGTTGACCCTTGGTGGTGATTGTACTAAATTTTTTTCATTCTAAAATGACCAGTAGGAAGCATATAAATAACATTGGTAATGTTATTGACAAAACTGGCAATTTATCTAATGCTCATGATAAAGTGGCTAAAGATGCAGTTGATTATTATGAAAAGCTTTATTTTTCTGAATCTAATATTAAAAGTTTTCCTCATATTGTCTGTAAAAATGTCTTAAATGTTAATGCTTCTCATATATTTCTTTCTCTAGTTTCTACTGATGAAATTAAATATGTTGTGTTCAATGCTGGTGACAACAAAAGCCCTGGCCCTGATGGGTTTAATGCAAAATTTTATAAAAATCATTGGGATAGCATTAAGGGTCAGGTTTTGGATGTTATAAATGAATTTTTCAATAAAGGCAAAATTCTTAAAAGCATTAACCATACTTCTATTACTTTAATCCCCAAAAATAAAAATCCTACTTGTATTGGTGACTATAGACCCATCTCTTATTGCAATTTTATTTTAAAATTATTGCTACTGTGCTCAGTAATAGAATTAAAGTTTTACTGCCTTTTATTATCTCTGAAAATCAGAGTGCTTTTGTTCATGGCAGACTTATTTATGAAAACTCTCTTCTAGCCCATGAAATGGTTAGAAACTTTAATACTAAAAGTGGCGATATTGTTTGTATTAAAGTGGATTTGTAGAAAGCTTATGACAAAGTAAACAGACATTTTATATATCATATAATGAAATGTATGGGTTTCCCTGGTAAATTTTGTGATTTGGTATTTGAATGTATCAATTCTCCTACCTTTTCTATTCTCATTCAAGGTAAATCAGAGGGTTATATAAAAAGTAATAGGGGTATTAGACAAGGTGATCCATTATCACCTTATCTATTCACTATGGTCATGGAGTACTTTTCAATATTAATGGGAATAGAAGCTATTAAAGGTAATATTACTCCAGTAAATAGAATCCAGCCTTGTATTAATCATCTTATATATGCAGATGATCTTACGATCTTTACTAAGGCAAAGAAGATTAATGCAGATCTATAAAAACTATTTTTGGTAAATTATATAAATATGTTGGCCTCCAACTTAATGAATGAAAAAGTAAAGCTTATTTCAGTAAAAATAATAAATATAAAAATGAAATTTTAGAATCTCTAAATATTGCAGAGGGTCTACTTCCTATTAAATATTTGGATCTGCCTTTATCTATTAATCAGATTAGAGATTCTGATTGCTCTATGCTTATTGAAAAAATTCAAGAGAGAATGGAAACTTGGTCTTGTAAACTTCTTTCTATTACAGGTATAATGGAGCTTATAAAAACTATGGTTTATGCCATTATTTTATATTGATTATAGACCTATCATATCTCAGTTGCTTTTATTAAAAAAAATTGAAAGTAGATGTGCTGATTTTTTATGGAGGGGTAAATATCATAAAATCAGCCGGGACAAAGTGTGCAGACCTAAAAAAGAATAGGGGTTTGGTATTAGAAACATGAATGATCTCATTTTAACCTGCCACTTAAAATTATTTTGGAGATTTATGAATGCAGACTCTCTTTGGGCTAGATGGATGAAGTCCAAAGATCTCAAAAGTGGTAATTTCTGGAATGTTTTACCAAAAGAAAATCAATCTTATGCATGGAAGAAAATTTTAAAATGCAGGAATATTGGTAAATCTTTTTTGGAAAGGAAATTTAAGCTAGGAGAACAAACTAGTTTATTGTTTAACCCCTGGTTTAATAATGAATCTTTTGTTAATAAAGTTGGGTGGGATAACCTAGTCATTTGTGGTGGTGTTAATGATATAGTATCTAGGATAATAAAAGATAATCAGGGGCAACCACAATTGCACCCAATTACAAACTCTCATAAACATAGTATTTGTCAAATTCCTATTAATATTCATGCAAACAGTGATTACTGGGAGGGGAAAGCAAGCAACAGAGGGAAGTTTTCCTTTAAAACTACTTGGGAAAATATTAGAAATAAACTACCCACTGTTGAATGGTATAATTGTATATGGAACAAAGTGAATTGTCCCAAGATGGCTTTTTGTGCATATTTTGCTATTAATAACAGATTGCCAACTTAGGATAAAATAAATAAATGGGGCAATACAAATAATTCACTTTGTTCCTTATGCAATTTAGTAATGAAAGTGCTAATCATCTGTTTTTTGAATGCAGTTACTCCTATTACATATGGAATCGAATTCAAACCATACTGCATATTACTAATAATGGTCAGATGGATCTTATGCAAGCTATTCAACACATCAAAAACAATTTTAAAGCTAAATCCAGTGAAAGAGATTATGCTCATATATTAATAACTATTGCCATGTTTCATATCTGGAAAGAAAGAAACTTTCGAACTCATAACAAAGGCAGTATGAACAGAGAGCAAAAATGGATACTTATCGAGACAAATAGCAGAATTATCCTCCATAAATCAAAGAAAAAAGTTAAAGATCAAACCAAGTTTGCTTTTTCAGCTGATGAATGGAGCAATGAAGCTGGCAGCAAACATTTAGAGCTTTTTCTCTCTCGACCAAAAGACTTTCAAGTCATTCAACAAGAAACCAAAGTCACTGGGATGAGTCGGAGCTCGATTTTAGGTAACGTTGACTTTCAAGTCAATCAGTAAGCAACTGAAGACACTAGGACGAATCGGAGCTCAAGTTCAGGCGTAGTAGCCATTATGGAGAGGGAATTAACAGATCTGAGTCACAATGACTTCAGATCTGCTAGTTCCTCTCGTTTTCCATTAAATCAGAAGATTAATCACTTCAACGTGAATATTGAAGGGATGAGAGGTGGCTTTAATAACAGCCTATCATACTAGGAGAGAGGAGAAGCAAGTGGTGTTAAGTATGGAGGCAGGGAAATTTAGATGGAAAATGTCGTCGCTCCGCCATTTCTGCCATTTCTAGGGTTTGAGTTTTGTTGAGTGATTATGAAAGTTATGTCGGCTTATTTGTTTTTTAGGGTTTTTTATGGTAGGCTTGTTTCGGGTTCAAGTATTTACCTGATGCTCTGTAAGCTGGGCTTAGCCCATTAACCTTATTTCAAAAAAAAGAACTAGAATTAAAAATTGAAGAAAGAGATATGAAAAACAGAGCTCACCTTGCCTGCTATATATAGAAACTAGTGTGTGGCGCATGCTACGCACACGGGCAGAGTCTATAAACATGTTGTAATATTAGGTTTTAGTGTTAGGAGAAGCCATAAATTTAAATTCATTGCTACCTTGACATCAACCGTAGGTCCTCCACATTAAGTCAGTCTAATAGTGTTTTCAGTGTCCTCCGCTTGTTGCTGCTTTCCTTTTCTTTCATCTTTGAGTTAAGTTACTTTGCAAGGTTTGCATTCTGGTTCACAGTGCAAGTTTTACTACAGGTTTATATATAAAGAACATATAAATAACCAAAAATAAAAGGTAGAATTTTGTGAAAAATGAACTAAATCTATGTTTTGGCCAAATTGTCAGTAATTGTACACGTATTAGCACTTGCAATTTTTAATATGGTTTGATACAGAGTTTGTGCATAAATAGCATTTCCAAATAGTTTAGCATTTTTGGCTGACAATTGGTTGGCACGAAGTCAAGCTTTTACAGTAAATAAAGGATGGAATACTAACGGTACATGAATTGATCCAAGTATCTACCACAAAGGGAATATGAAACATGGCACATGATTGGATCTTATGTGTTGACCCAAAAAATGGACCAACACCCTAGTTTGAGTTTGAAAGTCTAGCCATATTTTTACAGAGCAATCCACATATCACAGATATAGAAAAGAAGCAGTAAAAGAAAATAGACAGAGGATTTTTATAGTGGATCGGCTGTTAACAAAGCCTATGTCCACTTTATAGTTTTATTATAAGCTGATTGCTATTACAAAAGCTGTTTGATTACAAGGCTTTGGCTAATTCCTAGCTAGATTGGATCTCTAGAGTTAGAATCAAGGTTTTAAATCTCGCTCATCTCGGCCGAGATCTCGGTCGAGATCTCGTTTTCAAGCCTGGGCGATTCGAAACAACTAATTTCGTTTGAATCTCGTCTGACCCAAATCTCGGACGAGATTTCAGTATCTCGTCCGGTATCTCGGACGAGATTTAACAGCGAGATATCGGCCGAATTTTTGAATTTTGGAAAAAATCAACTCTTTTTCCATATTGGGCTAGCTCATCCTTTACCTTAATTTAAGCCTTCTTAATTGTACTTTTTTAACCCTTATTTCTTATATAAATCTCATTTAATCTTCGTCTCTTATTTTACGGCAGTGACGAGTGTAAGAAGATGATAAAATCTACATCGATTATGGTAAGTATTTCACTTTATGATTTTCATTTAGGTTTCTGATCCAAATTAATTTACATTCGATTTCATTTTTCTTTTTTCGACACTTTCTTGAGGTTTTTTCCTAACCCTATTTTTTTTGCGGCTATAAATTTTGGGCTTCACTTATTTAACTTTATGTTCTAAATGGATTCCCAATTTGATTTCATTTAGTCTTTGCTGCTATAATTTTTTTCCTAAAGGCTTATTTTTAAGCAATAAAGGAATTCTCTTTCATCTATTAATTTTATTTGATGATTACATGTTCATTCGTACATCATTTTTTTGCTTTTCTTATAATATTACTAAATGTTTGAAATTGTTTGTACTATGTATGCTATTTTCTACGTTTGTTTGAAGTATCTATGCTATTAGTTGCTTAATGAGATTTTGTTTGCTAATAATTAAATACTATAATCAAACATAGAATATCTTAATTCTACTTGTAGACTTTTGTATTTGAAGTTATAAAATTAAGATTTCCCTTGCAGCACTATAAATCATAAAAGGTAGAAATGAGACATTATATTGTGTAGTAAAGTTAAGTGAATGATCAAACAAAGTAAAGGTGCATATGTTATGGTTTGTTTCTTGTCTACTTTATCTCATATGATATTATATTGAACATTATTCATGAAATCTAGTTATTTGTTTATTTTACATGATACAAGTGATATTTTTCCATACTAAATTACTAATGATAAGCGTGTGATATATTCAAGGTAAGTGCATTGTGTTTTCCTTAAGGTAGTGACTAGTATTATAAATTTAGGTGTATGAAAACTAATTTTCGACATGACATATACTCCGAGATAACTCCGAAATGAATTTTAGAAACCGAGATGTAAATCCGAGATGGACGACCGAGATGCACTAATCTCGTTCGAGATCTCACCCGATACGAGATAAGCTATCTAAATTCTTCGAGACGAGACGTGACCGAAATCCGAGATTTAAAACCTTGGTTAGAATCCACTGGAGAATCACGGTGTATTCCTTCTGAGATTGTTGTAAGGGAGGTTGGAAGTGAAGAATAATCCCAGCAGAGCTTTAGCCATCAGTTTTCAGAAGAAGATCCTCTTTATGTTGCAGGTAGGATGGTATTTATAAAGATCAGAGAGCTTTTTGGCCAGGCTTGTTTTTCAACTGCTCGCAGGTAGGTAGGGAACGACCCAGGGAGAGTTTGGCTCGTAAAACAAGATAGAGCCAAGGGTCGCTTGCGACCCATAGACTTGGCTCGTTTGTGAGCCAATGCCTTGGCCTCTTTTCGTAGTGTTCTTCGGCTAACTTGTTTGAAGGTTTGAGGACAGGCATGGGTAGTCGATGATCCAAGAACTTAGGATTTTCTGGAGTTTGGAATTGGAGATGCTTTGATAGTTTTTATCATAGTTGTCTCGTTTCGGTGGCAATTCACTAGTTGTTTATGCTCAGCTGCTGATTGGGCTAAAAGAATGTCGGTCCCTTGATTTAGTCGAACCCAATCAGTGCCTTAGTAACATTGATTGGCTCTCATTCACTCCTTGCCTTAGCCTTTCTGGTTGAGTTCTAAGCCATCCTGATGTCACGAGATTATTCTGCTTTCTAGTAGGTCCTGCTTGGTTAAAAACCTGGATAACATTTGCCCCCTAGAGTATGTCTTTGTTGGGAACAAGGCGTGCTCTGGAAGTTATCGATTATAGTATCTGTTTACTGGGTTCCAAATTATTGCATTAGAGTCTCACGGATGCGTAGTAAGTTATGCTGTTGATCACCTAGTTTTTGGTCTCAACTTCTACTACTTGTCGTAACGAATCAAATTTCTCTCCATAACTTCTTGGTGTACTTTGAAGTAATGGGTAAGTGTCGAGGCAACCATGCAAATTTGGCTTTGGCTTTTCAGCCATCTATTGAATTTTCAATGTGAATCATCAAAGTCTACCTCAGGATGTTGTTTTAAAATGACTGGCTTCGGATAGCTGTTCATTTTTTTTATTTCGATCCAAATTTCAATTCATGTTATTGACGATGCAATCTTTGCTTCGTAGTTTACGCAAGGGTTTACGCCAGTAAGTGGGTGCATAATGATGTAGGTTTAGAGTTGCCCCATATAGTTTTAATGCTACCGGCGGTGAAGCTAAGTTTGTCTCGAACGATTGTACGTCATTCTAGAGCGAAGTTTTGCTCTTTGTCTTTAGCTTTTTCTTCTCGGGAATTTGGTTAAGTTCCTATCGATGTTTTTGAGTTCCAATGCGACAATTTATTCCAAAATTGGATATAGTGGGTGATTCAATCGTATCCCTCTTCTTATTTCTGTATTCTAGTGATCCTGAAAAGAAATGCTTCCCGCGTCACTTCGGATAGCGGCTCCGCTATCGATCGTTGATCGATAATGGGTAAGTGTGGAAGAGATAATTTCAAAGGACGATATGAATTATTTTTTTCAACTATAAGCAAGCTATCTACACTAGATTATTTATTCGCAGTATTCGGGATACTAGACTCTTCTCATGTAGATAACACGCTGCATCTGCCCCGGTCAACGCTCAAGACCCAATTGGTCAACATACATCGACTTCCCTTCGATTCCAGGTGTTAATTATACAAGGATATTTATTAAAGTAAAACATACCTAACATGGTTTAATGCCAAGTTTTGTTGTTGAAAATGACTTTTCGTTCTTCCAATCTTTAGTCTGGCGGAGGGACTTCCACTCCTCTAGAAGTTAGGTCCTTCACAACTTAGGCTTCGCTTATTATCCCTATCATATTGGAATGATTAATTACAGTTAAATTACTAGGCACAGTTTCTCTTGTAGAGTTGTAGTTGAAGTTCGATTAGGCACAGCTTCAGTCTTTGGAAACTAGTGCATGAGTTATCCGAACGCGAATATCTTTCCTTTGTGGTTTTTAGAGTTCGATCTGCATGCTAGCATCTATCTCAAAGGACTATTGGCTTAATTCCTCAACTTCGAGAATTACTTTTTATTGACATATGAAGTAGTTTGGTTTAGCCAGTTCTGTAGCTAATCCCTACTTATGCTCAATTGAGTTCGTTTTAACAAAGTGTTGGTGTAAATGCCTTTGCCCGTAGGGCTGATTACTTTGACTACTGAACCAACATATTTTGGGAGACTAGGCCGCCTAAGCAATAAGTTCGATTTCTTTGATATGGTAGCTCCTATCTTCGGGAATTAGGGACTTTGTTCCTTGATACTAAGATCCGAGTTTTGTAATGATGTGGGTATGTATTAGAAAGATGTGTTTCTGGCATCTTTTGCTAAAGCAAATTCTTTTGAGTTTGATGTTGAGATCCTAATCATGTGTTGGTTTCTATCTTCAAAAACTCATACATGGATGACTCAACTCTGTGGATTTTTCCTTCATGTTGTGAATCTTCAGATAGCATGAGATGCCAAATGGTAGGGCTGAAGTTTCAATCAAACTCTTGCTTCTGTTTTTGAAAGCCGATGTATCGATAGTTTCATTTTGGGCTTTCTTTCTAGCATCGTCAAACTTCGGTTAATGGCGTATTCCTGCAAGTTGGAACCAAATGATCTAGTTAGACCGTAAGTGGGTCATCGATCCTTCTCATCATCATCAGACTGTGAGCGACGGTTGATTTCTGAATGTCAAATCCTTCATTTCCTTTGTTGGCAATTTTGTTGCCAGAATGCTCTGTATTGTGATACAGAACCGTTATCTAACCAACCTTACGGTTATTCATGTTTGGACTTTTGAAACATATCTTTCGATCAGGTATCTATGTTTCTATCCCTTCTTGAGGGACTAGCTATTTCGAATGACTGTATTTTTGCGATTGAGAGAGATGGAAATCTGTGGGGTGAATTGCTCAATTGCCCCCAGTCTGGCTCTCAATCCCATTCTGGAATTGAGGACGTTTGAGGATTTTATTTTCGACCTTCCATGATTGCTCCTGCTTATTCTTAGCCATGCATGCTCTTCTTGGTTGCTGACGTTGTCATAGAATTTTGTTCATATGTCAACTCCTGTCTTTGAGAATTGATAACCTAGCTGTTTGGTTCCAAGGAACATTTCCTTGAGGCTGCCTATCTTGCGACTGTGTCTAAATTCTTTCTAAGTTGACTTTAGGAAGTTCGGTTGTGCACCATCTTTCATCCCTTGAAACTAGTACATGGGTAATTCAATCTTGGGATTTGCTTTCGATATTGCTTTATTCCTGTGTAGTGGCTGATTCCTTGGTAAAAGGTCGACCCATCCAGCTGACCTATGAAAGGATATGTCTTCTCATCGTTGCCTGTCATTGGGAAACAGTAGTTTTCTGAAGAGAAGGTAGAAACTCAGTTGAGGACCAACTTCTATCTCTGGAAGCTAGTGCATCGATGGTTCACTGCAATGAGTGTTTCTCATCAGCCCTGTAGATTAAAGTTTTCCTGGCATTGCCGGGGCAATACCGGTACTTAGTGAGTAGAATGTTTTCCGGAGTTGCCCAGGCAACACCGGTACTTATGAAATAGAAAGTTTCCTAGCATTGTTGGGGCAACACCGGTACTTAGGAAATAGAAAATTTTCCCGGTGTTGCTAAGGCAACACCAGTACTTCAAAGATAAAAGAAGGTCTTGGCATTGGCGAGGCAACACTGACACTCAAGAGGTTGGGATTGATTTTCCCCATCGATTCGGTGGTGCTATTAATCCAGTTGGGTACTAGTTTCAGTCTTCGAAAAGTAGCACTTCGATTGTTGGACTGTAGAAGTATTTTCTTAGTGTTGACTGTCTTCAAGCAGTGTAAAAGTCATGTTGGTGATGGTCTTTAACGATTTGCACTTATCTTGCCGATTTTAGGTTGGAATTACTGTAATAGGGGGAATTTGAAACCCACTCATCAGTTAATGGTGTTTGCATTCTAGTCTGCATTGTAGGAACTTAGAGTCATTCTGTGAGCGATTGACTCACACTCGATTTGTGTTTATACTTCGGTCCGCGCTCCAGGGAATTAGAGTTCATAGGTGGTCGCACTTTTGCCAAATTTTTGTACTCCAGTTCATAGTCGAGGACTGGGAGATTTCTGTGAATCGTTTTTCTAGTCCGTGCTCCGGGGACTTAGAGTACTCTAGTCCGCACTCCAGGGACTTAGAGATATTTTGAATTGTTTATGCTCCAGTCCCCGCTCTGGGGACTTAGAGATTTTTGTGAATAGTTTATACTCTAGTCCGCGCTTCGAGGACTTAGAGTCTGTTTGATGATAGTTGAATCATTCATCTGATCCTGTAGAGTTGAGTAGATTCCCTTTAACCCAATGTGGTTGTTTTCTCAACATTGCTTAACTTCGGGATGCACCATGTTCTCTAACGATAAGAGTCCCAGGCGTTTCCGTTGCCTAGCTTTGTTTATAGCTGTCAAGTGTTACCCTTAGAGATGCAAGGCTGTTGCTTAACCAATTCCATAGTTATTCTTATTCATGAAAAATCAAATTTCCTCCAATCGGTTTTCGTTATGTTCTGATGACTACTTGGGGAACCCTTCATTTCCAGGTGCCAAATTTTAGGTTCTTATTGAAAATCTAAAATTGAGGAGCAAGTTATCATATTGCCCCCGGTATGACCGCGTTCATTCTTATACTGATCATGGACCGGTATAGTTCGGTAGTGTTTGTCTTGAATCTGTGACACTTAACCTTGCTTGTTTTAGGCCATATGCATTATGCTAAGCTGATAGCATTATTACGGATATCAATCTTATTCATTGGTTCCAATCTTTGGAAATCAATGGTTTAGCTGCTCGATTTCGAGCGTTCTCTCCTTTCCATGGTCTGTCTTTGGATAACCGTTGGTTTTCTACTAGTTAGGGTTTGAGACCTCAGTCGAGCACCTGCTTCTGTTATTTGGAAACTGATGTGTTGATGATTTGATTCTAGAACAGCCTTCCATCGTCGTCTATCTCTGGATGATGGTAAGTTCCTCTTTTAATTGCAAGTTGGAGCAATCTTTTATCCTGACCAAATGTTAATGTGTTCTGTACCCCTCAGTCCATAAGGCTGATTATTATGAACAATTGATGTGAGACTCGACGTTTTGGGCGGCTCCTTGGATGCCCCCAGTCAAAGGTATGTCGCAACTCCTATCTCTGGGAACTCGTGACTTGGATGTCTTGAATTTTGACATTTTGTACATTAACTTTGGCCAAAAATCAGAACTCTTTGTCGACTTCTTGGTTTGTGAGCTTTGCGGTACTATCGAAGCAATGTCGGTTCTTTCGGATAGTGGGAGTTGATCCCTGTTAATCGAAGTGCCCGGCTTTTGAGAGTGCACGGCTTATGAAGTTCCTCTATGTTGCCTATCTTCAGGCAACATGAGGGGTTTAAGCTCTTTAAGAGTTAGTGCGCCGCTTACAAAATGTGCGGCTTTCCATGCTCCTCGGTGTTGCCTATCTCTGGGCTACACGAGGAGGGTATATTTTGGCGCAGCTTTTGGAATGCGTGGCTTTTGGTGCTTCTCGGCATTGCCTATCTCCGGGCAACGCGAAGAGTTAGTCCTTGGTGATTCTCGGTGTTGCCAATCTACGGGCAACACGAGGAGTTAGTCTTTTAGTGCTCCATGGCGTTGTCTATCTCCAGGCAATGCGAGGAGTTAGTTTTTTAGTGCTCCTCGGCGTTGCCTATCTCTGAGCAATGCGAGGAGTTAGTTTTTGATGCACGGCTTACGAGATGCATGGATTTTGGTGATCCTTGGCGTTGCGTATCTCCGGGCAACGCTAGGAGTTTAAGTTTTGATGTTCCTCGGCGTTGCCTATCTCCGGACAATGCGAGGAGTTAGTTTTTTTGTGCTCCTCGGCGTTGCATATCTTTGGGCAATGCAAGAAGTTAGATTTTGATGTGTGGCTTACGAGATATGCGGCTTTTGGTGCTCCTTGGCGTTGCCTATCTCCGGGCAACACGAGGAGTTTAAGTTTTGGGCCTTCCTGATGTTGCTGGGACAACATTGGTTTTCGGAAGGCAAGGATCATGTTCCGCCGATCCAACAGTTAGAGTCGATTTGTTTCCGTCGACCCGGCGGGTATTTATTATGAACACGGCTTTATTGGTTCAAGAAGCGAGGCATGTCTTACGGGATGCGCATAGTGGTTTGGGCCTTCCTGGTGCAGGAGGAGTGATACCGGTTCATAGAAGGTTCAGATCGAGTTTTCCCATCAATCCGGCGGTTTGACTTCGCTGGAACGCGGTTTCGTCAGTTCTAAGAGATAATTATTTTTTAGATCGGGTAGTCGTGACTTGGTTATGAAGAAAGAGCTTATGGGAGTTCGGGGCAAGACTCTTAGTTTTCGTTCCAAACTGTAACTAGAGAATTGTTCTTTAACTGGCATACGGTCTAAGAGGAAGAGGAATTGGTCACCAAGAATGGTAAAATAGTAGTTGGAAAGAATTGGGCAAGTATTATGCTAGTATTTCATTTATTGCGCTAGCTAGGTCATTAAGTCTGCGGCTGTCAGAATGCCAGAATTTTTGATCGGGCATAATAGAACTGTGGTATGATTAGTATAGGCCTTTCTTATGGATATTCAAGTGTCTGCGGTGCCCCCAAGATGGCGCGCTTGAACTGTACCCATAGTCTCTCCACGACTCGTTTGATTGCCCCCAGTCTAGTTGGAGCGGTTCTTCTGAGTTGTTAGTCTTGGCTTGATTCGAGTTAGCCTTTGATTAACCATAAGTTCGTTAAGTTTTAGCTTAGTTCCTTTAAGCGACTTTGAAGCACTGGGGTTCAGCACTGTTTGTTTCATCGATCGTTTAATTATGCCGAGTGACTGATATGATTGTCGATTTGTGGCCCTGAAGCATGGCTTCGTTGACTCCAATGGGCTTTGGATTAGATGACTATTGATCTTCCAATTCACCTTCACGGATATCAGTCGTACATGAATTTCGCTGATCTACCGGTTCGCCTCACGACGCTTTAGTTTGTGAAAGACCTTCACGTTCGCGAAGGATTTTTTTTGGATCAGATGGACGTTGATCTACCAATTTCCCTTCACGACGCTCTAGTTCGTGAAAGACCTTCACGTTCGCGAAGGGTTTTTTTCGATCAGATGACCACTGATCTACCCGTTTACCTTCACGATGCTCTAGTTCGTGAAAAACCTTCACGTTCACGAAGGTTTTTTTGGATCAGATGACCGCTGATCTACCGGTTTACCTTCACGATGCTCTAGTTCGTGAAAGACCTTCACGTTCGCGAAGGGTTTTTTGGATAAGATGACCACCGATCTACCGCTTTACCTTCACGATGCTCTAGTTCGTGAAAGACCTTCATGTTCGTGAAGGTTTTTTTTGGATCAGATGACCGTTGATCTACCAGTTTACCTTCACAATGCTCTAGTTCATGAAATACCTTCACGTTCACGAAGGGTTTATTTGGATCAGATGACCGTTGATCTACCGGTTTACCTTCACGACGCTCTTGTTCATAAAAGACCTTTACGTTCGCGAAGGGTTTTTTGGATCAGATGACCTCCGATCTACCGATTTACCTTCACGACGCTCTAGTTCATGAAAGACCTTCATGTTCGTGAAGAGTTTTTTGTGGTCGGATGTCCGACGACCAAACGGCCTTGGAATGATAATTTATCAATTCCGAGGGGAGTTTTGGGTCGTGTTTCCGACGGTCCAGCGGTCTTAAAGCAATGATTCATCGACTTCAAGAGGAATTTTTCAGATTCAGCTCGAGGGAACACTGTTTTATAGGTTTCTATAGGCTAAGGTGTTAGATCTATTTGTTCGACGATCCTTTGGATAAGACTTCTCGACGCCCCCAGTAACGCCGATTCTCAGAAGGGGGATTGACATGACTCGTCGCGGGCATAGAAGCATTTCTTTTGCCATGTTGTCTGCAATACTGCTAGTGTCCCGCTACGGCTCATTTGGAAAAGGAGAGTAGACAAGGATGGATGAGAAGGCATCGCTTTAGGATGTTGTCCCACTCCTTAGTTGCTAGCTAGCTAGAGTGTTATTTGATAATCTTCCTTTCGTCTGATTTCGTCAGTTAGTTGGGGCACTTTTCTGCTGGGTCTTAGCAGCCTTGCTTGGTAGAAGGTCCCTGAGGTCCTGTAGCTCCTTCACCGTTTGGTATGTTTTTTGGCACACTGATGAGTTTTTCTTCTTCTAATTGCATTATATCTAGTTTTTAGAACCGATTTGTACTTATTTTGTCGTGTCGAGGCAAGAGTTGTCGAATGAACGGTCGAACCACATTCGTTCATGGAATGGGATTCTACCCCCAGCATTCAGGATGAAGCTTGGCAATCAGATAGTCGATTTGCGTCTATTTGATAGTTGCGGCTTTTCCCATTAAGTAGGGAAAAAAGCAAGCGATGAATGATTTGATCACATCCATGCTGGGCTCAGATGATCGAGTCTTGCACAATTTGCTTCGTATTCTTTCTAGCAAGTAGAGATAATGAGTTATTAAGTGGGCAATTAAGTTGTGTCTGTTTCAGGCTACAATCATATCCATTTGTTGAAATCTAGGGATGGTTAGCATGTAGCCAGTCGCGACTACTTCGAGTCTAATATAAAGGTTTCTGAGTGGACAGTCAATCATGTCTACTTTCTGTTGGATTCTGAACTTGTCAGGTTCTTTATTCTATGCCTCGGCGTCCCAAATCAGGGGTATATGGTAGCTAATGAATGATCAAATCACGTTCGCCTTGATGAAACTCCATAGGTTCAATCACGGTCTGTGGGGATTGGCTAGCGGCCAACTCTTAGTACTTGGTCACCTGCATCGTTGTGGAAGTAGTTTAGTTCAGCTTGGTTGTAGTTCACAACATAATTGAAATTTAAATTAAAATAAAATAATTCAAAGAAGATCGGAATACATCTCATTGATAAGTGAAGCAACATCGTGTTCTCGCTATTCCACTTTGCCCCTAGCTCCTTTCAGCGGGTGGCGACCCTTAATGGTCCAATTGATAATCAGAGTTCTTTATTGATAGGCATCGGATGTTCCCTGCTCGCCATTCTTCAAGGATTGCACATACTGTTAAAGATTTCATTTCTGAATCAGCTTTTGGATCACATCTTGGAGATGTTTGTAATCGCCAGTGTTAGGACCGTGTGCATTTTGGAATATACAACATTCCCCAAATTTTTCTCTGGACTCCAGTGGACTCTCTCGAGGCTGGTTTTCAGTGTCGCTCTGGGTCGTAAGTATTCAAGTAGAGGCTATCAATTGAATCGTTCAAAGGATCATATGAGTCGAATTTTAAGATCCTGGGTTTGCTTCGAATCAAATGAGTAATTACCCGAGTTCGAATTCGAGTCAGGACTGAAGTGAGTTTTTCAACGACCATTTTGACGATTTTTGATGATTTTCGATGATGACCATTCATGATTCGATGATGGGAGCTCCATGATAGGTTGGAAGCTGGTCAGTCGAGAGTGGTCACAATATAGCAGGGAGCTTGGCATTGTAACCGATCTCGGTTTGTGTCATGTCTTCTTGGTCCTCTTGCCTCTAAGAATACCGTTTGAGTAGCAGTTCTTCTTCCGTTGCTTGGCACCATGCTACGACACAGGTTTTAGGGCTTCTTCTAGCATTTTGCACCTTGGCATTTTTATCCAATTTGTCTTCCTCAAATTGTTTGTCATCTTCAGAGCCGGAGAGAGCCATCCTTGTATCCTTATGTAGGGTTTTCACTCCTAAGAACAAGTTTGTAGTCGGTCCTTTTGGAGTAGGTGGAGTGTTAACATTTTCTTCCGTCATCATTCTTCTTAGAGTTACACTGATTGCTTCCTTTTGTCTATATCCCCTTCGAACGACTTAAACGGCAGTTTCGCTGGCTATTGGATCGCTAACGACCCATAGGTTCTAGCGACCCATAGCTTCTGGCGACCCATGGCTTCTGGCGATCCATGGCTTTTGGCGACCCATAAGTTCTAGCAATGCATGCTTCTGGCGACCCATAGCTTCTGGCAATCCATAGTATGGGTCGCTGTCAATCCATAGTACATGGATCGCTATCGATCCATGTACTTAAGTGATTTCGGTACTTTGTCTTCTGGAGTTTATGGCAGTCTGGTGAAAAGGTATGGATCGCTAGCGACCCATAGTGAATGGATCGCTAGTGACCCATGTGCTTAAGTGATTTCTAACTTTGCCTTTAGGACCGCGTCTACTATCTCATGTTGATGTTCTCCATCACCTTAGCATGCATTTGCTCACTTTTTCTCCGATCCTTCCAAGCGGCGATTCAGAATCTAACTTTTGAACCTATCTGATCCAAAGTAGATAGCTAGATCTTCTTCTTCCAGGGGCCATTGACTCCAAACAGCGGATTCTTCAAGAAAAGATTGAGGATCTAACTTCTAGACCTATAGGATCCAAGGTAGATAGCTAGATCTGAATCCTGAGTTGGATTTCTCAATGAAAGCACCAAAATGTTGACCCAAAAAATGGACCAACGCCCTGGTTTGAGTTTGAAAGCACCAACCATGTTTTTACAGGGCAATATCACAAATCACAGATATAGAAAAGAAGCAGTAAAAGAAAATAGACAGAGGATTTTTATAGTGGTTCAGCTGTTAACAAAGCCTACGTCCACTTTATAGTTTTATTATAAGCTGATTGCTATTACAAAAGCTGTTTGATTACAAGGCTTTGGCTAATTCCTAACTAGATTGGATCTCTAGAGTTAGAATCCATCGGAGAATCATGGTGTATTCCTTCTGAGATCGTTGTGAGGGAGGTTGGAAGTGAAGAATAATCCCAGCAAAGCTTCAGCAATCAATTATCAGAAGAAGATCCTCTTTATGTTGCAGGTAGGATGGTATTTCTAGATATCAGAGAGCTTCTTTGTCGGGCATGTTTATCAACTGCTCACAGGTAGGTAGGGAGCGACCTAGGGAGAGTTTGGCTCGCAAAACGAGATAGAGCTATGGTTCATTGGCGACCCATAGACTTGGCCCGTTTGCGGGCCAATGCCTTGGCCACTTTTCGTAGTGTTCTTCAGCTAACTTGTTTGAAGGTTTGAGGAGAGGCATGGTTTGCCGATGATCCAAGCACTTAGGATTTTATGGAGTTTGGAATTGGAGATGCTTTGATAGTCTTTTATCATAGTTGTCCCGTTTCGATGGCAATTCACTAACTATTTGTGCTCAGCTACTGATTGGGCTAAAAGAATGTTGGTCCCTTGGTTTAGTCAAACCCAGTCGTTGCCTTAGTAACATTGCTTGGCTCTCGTTCACTTCTTACCTTAGCCTTTCTGGTTGAGTTCTAAGCCATCCTGATGTCACGAGATTGTCCTGCTTTCTAGTAGGTCCTGCTGGGTTAAAGACCTGGATAACATCATGGCCATAAATTATCTTAATGCAACATGTCTAAGCTACCACAAATAAAAATGTCATACTTATCTCCAAGGTATATTAAGAAATCTATTAAACATTATATTGAACCAACTATGTTTCCAATCTAATAAGTAATAATACCGATTATAGGAAAATAAACAAAAGATCGTAGCTCCTCTCTCCTGATGTAGAAGCAACAAAAATCATATCCAATCCAATAAAGACCGATACCTGTGGGGAAAATTTAGAACAAAATGAGAGTAGCAAAGCTAAGTTGTGCAATTTCCATAACACGGTAATGACCGTATGTATGATCGAGAAAAAAATTTGTTTGAGCACGCGAGTACAAAGGTGGAAAAAACCAGAAGTTATTGCATGTATATAAATGAATACAAAAATTCGAGTAGACATACATGCAATGTGATATAATCCTCCTTCTATATCTGCTGCTATATTTGCTGCAAATAAATTTGGAGTACATAGTAAACATGAAATGGCCATAGAACCTTATAACCTAGCTTCAATCAGTACCTGTCATTTCAATGCATTGGAAATGCATATGAAGACATGATTTATAAACATTTGAATTTGTATAAAATAGTCAACATCATTTTTATCTAACAAAATGTACATGGTAAATTAGTGGATGGTAGATTGTTGGATGTTCACAAACATCAATATCTAATATTTCCATCTTTTCTCTACTTTGCCTAAAGTTCTCAAGTAGTAAGTTGTCTTTGTAGTGCTAAAGCATTTAAAAGAGTAACATAACCAACACAATGCTTTTAATAGCAAGCTTCTCCACTTCCTTCAACATTTATTCAATTGCATTTGTTATTTAAAGGATGGTAAAATTGCAACAGTACCCCATTTCTGTCATAGGTCATAGAGCAAGTACATGAATTATGTCCATGGTTTAATACCAATTTTAGCATTAAAGATGACCAATGTTCAGCCAACGACAATGTGATTGAGGACAGCACTATCAGCAGTGTACGCAAGTATTTCCTTCATAAACTCATAGTTGATAAACGGTTTTACAGTGGTTCTCTAATAAGAAATAACAGATGTTCACTAAGATATTGAGTTAGTAGGACAAACTCATATGCAACAGTGATGCAGCATAACAGCAAAATAAAGATGCTGAACATGTGTTCAATGAAACTGCATACTGAGTAGCACAATTTCAAAGAAATTTTAAAATAGAAACCATGCATTATAGTTAAAAAAACATGCACATATGTACTGCAGGAGAAAGTAAAGTGGTACAACTAATCACCATAGGTTCACAAGTATAAAGTGGAAAAAAATACGGTGACAGGATAAACAGACATCAGAGCTTGAAGAAATGATTGAATCAAATGGTAACATGGTTTAATAAGCATTAAGAAATTAGTTCATTTGCCTCTTCTCCCGAATCTTGCTTTCAAGTGGTGCTACAACATCAAGTTCTTTATCACCATCCTACGGACAAGGAAAATAAGCTACAGTTTGATTTTGTAAGCATAAAACAACATGCATCAATGTCGGGTGTAATGTTTAATTATGCGTTGTTGTCCAGTACAAAGTTTCACTGTGAAAGAAGTTTCACCGTGAATACCTTGCCCAAAATTATAATGCTTTTCTAACCTCTGTAAAGTGTAGGGTTGTTAGTATAAACTAAACTTTTGGCACTGGGTTATAATTTTACAATAAATAATGTAGTACAAAATATGGACTGTAGAAGTAAAATTTACAATTCGTTCTCGGCAGTGTTGAGGTAGGTATATTTGATTGGTTATCCTCTCAATTTGACGATGTCTTATTTTCAGTCTAGGACTATGAATTTTTTTTGTAATTTTACTGAACAAATAGATGGCTGGGACACTTTGAGTTGGCAATTATTAAATGTAATGGTTTCTTTAAGAAGATGTATGGAACAAATTATATTAACAGGAGAAATGAATATAATTGAAATTGAAAGATCATTGATAACAAAAGGAAACAATCTGCATAGTTCTAAATAGTAATAGCACAAACAAAGGTAGTTACTGACTACAAAGTGAGCATTGATGACAAATATGGACTAAATTTTGAGACAATACATAGGTTCAATATTGATTACAAAGATGGTTATAACCACAAAGTTTAGAGTAAAATTTAGTAATAAAACATAGAAGTGAACCAAACTTAGGTTCCCATTCAACAACAAAATTTTATCAACTGGATACCATGGATGTATGCTTGTTTATATAAATATAACTTTTAAAACTGTACAGTAGTAATAGAGTGAACAAAATTTTCTTCCATAAACCATAATGACTCTTATTTGAACTGACCTAACTGATGCAATAAAGGTATAACTCCAAAAAAATTATGATATCGTGGCTCTCCTCGACTAAAATTTTACTTATAATTTCTATGTGAACATGCTATACCAAACAAATACGAAGGTGAAAGATCTGGTTGGTTTTCAAACATGAAATAAGGCAATATATATTGTTAATGGAACATACTATTAATATTTTTCAATATTTAAACTGTTAGATTATACAGAGAATAAAATCAATGCAACACAAAATCATTACCTTTATATTGTATTTATTAGCCATCGATAAGTCCTAGAGGTTTGAGAGGCATTGGTTTACCAAAGCGAGGTACAATAATCAAACAGTTTACTAGAGCGAAACATCAGAGATGATGAAATATGCCAACGCCTCGCAAATGTACACCGATCACCAACACAAAAGGCACCCCAAAAGTATAGATCGACATAGAAGTTATAAGGCAGTCAGAATCGAAGACGCTGTGGAAACAACAAAGCTTAGGATCGTGTGTGTACCAACAGAAAGTGAGAAGGGATACTCTGTACAATCGGTGGGAAAGGGCGACGGAAGTGTTAAGTTAAAAGAAGTTGGGGGAAAGGTGTTGGCGACAAGTGGGTATGGATGAAAGAGGGAGGGAACATTTGTTGCAAAGGGAAAAAACAAAGGCACAAAATTGTTGGGTAATGAAATGCGTCGGGAAGGAAGTGGAGCGGTTTTGAGGGCACGTGATAGCCTGGTGGTTATTTTGTAAAAAAAGGGAACTGGTGAATGAGCATTATTTTGAAATGGGATGGTTAGGTGTGTCCACATCAGCATTCAGAGGTTCCTGCTTTAAAATTTAAGTAATAGATAGATAGATGTGCATATTTTGGAATAATCAATTCATCAACTAATTTTTTGATATGTAAAACCCTTATTTCACGAGTGTGGATATATAAGGTAGTTTTTTATTTAACCTTTTTTCGAATTTAGACTGTAATTGCTGGTTATTGCTCTTAACGTGTTAGGAATAGGAGATGTATATACAATTTATTTTATGTTTTTCCATGTTTTGTGTTTTAAATTATAATATATTTTTTTGAAGACCTAGAGAATCAAGCTTTGCTTGTAAACTCTAAGGAAGTATGCACCGAACCCACAACACATACTTCAGATAAATCACAAAGATATGTAGTTGGGGGGATTGAACCCTCGACCTTTAAGGTGAGCGCTGCATGTCCTAACCACTGCACTACCTTAGGAGTTAAATCTTCACCAACTACACATCCTTGTGATTTACTTGAAGTATGTGTTGTGGGTTCGGTGCATACTTCCTTAGAGTTTACAAGCAAAGCTTGGTTCTCTAGGAAATTATAATTATTGTTTCTTACCGTTCAAACATTAGGAATAGAATTTCATACAGGTATCTTGTTTCCATAAAGTTTTGTTGTTTACATTTTTGGATTCTTGTCATTTGCATTTGCAAAGAAGAGGAACAAATCAAGGTACTAAATTCAATTGTCAACATATTGTCATGTGTTAACTAAATTTTGTGGATATAGCCTTTGTCACCTTAACCAAGTTATTAATTTTTATTAGGAAAATACTTATTTATTTAGTTAACATTAGACCATTTTACTTTTAATTTATTCATTTCTTTATTTTTATGTCTACACCGTTAACTATATTCATAAGCTAACTATATTTACTAAGCATTTTTCAGGGATATGGAAAGTGTGTACAATTTAATTTGATATAACTTTGATTGTGCAATTTATACTTACTTATTTTAGGATTTAGAAATATGCAACAAATAATTCTTTTTATAACCGTTAGATGGAGAAGTTGACTTTTATAGCAAAAAATTGTATTTTTAAAGCAATGTTGTTGTATCAAATTAGCTGAATTAAATCATGGTCTTCATGGTATCTTTTTTATTAATGTTTTTTTATCAATATTGTCAACTCTTATACTTAATTCTCCTTAATTTTTTGGGTAACTTTTCTATTTTGGTGTATCAATTTTATTAGGCATGGGATCTTCTTTTCCACTTGGTATTTACAGCTCAGTTAGTTGCTACTATTTTCGTTCTATGTACCATATTAAAACGATGATATATTTGCACGCAACACCAACCCTCACCCACCTCTCCTCTTATCCAATCAACCACTTACGTCATCAATCCATATGCACTTTGATTGTTTAATAATAATTATTGGAGCATCTCCAACCCTACTTGAGTGTAATATCATGAAATGCTTATGTGTCATCATATATCCACAATGTAAAATTTATAAAACAAGCTTTTATGATTAAATGTTAGCTTGTTCTCAAATGTAGATGCCTAAAAGAATACAACTTTGTACATATGTCATTTTAGGAATATTTTAAGATTAAATAACTAAATAATTGTGGATATATACACTTTAACATTGTGGCCTACAATGTCTATAGCTAGACATTATGTTTCAATGTCTTGTAACACGTCATCTTCAAAATTCATTCAACATTTGCATTGGTGAAAGTAAACTTAACAAAAATATTAATTGATGATGTGTCTTTGATTTTACATTCAAATTAACAAAGGGTTGAAGATGCTCTAACAAACAAACCCATGCGGATTTGGGCATAAAACAAATCTCGATATAGACATAAAAAATTGCCCCGAATAGTTAAAATTTAGGCCGATAAAAATGCTAGTACCATCTTTGACAATTGTTTATACTAGTATGTAACCTAAATAGTTATTATATTTTAGTTATTGCTAAAAATATAATTTATTATGCAATATATGATAAATTTATTATGATATATTAATTATAAACTAAAATGATTTGCGACGCGTAGATATAAGGTTGATGGTTTAATACTCACTAATTACATATCTCTGTAAAAATCAATATCTTAACTCAAAGAAAATTATAAATTAAAATTGTTCATACTATATGTATGTAAATAATTTATATTATGTGATATATATTTTTTATATGTGTGAGTGAATAATTTTGTTAATATGATTATTATATATATATATATATATTGAATTGTCATCTTTTTTAAAGAACTTGTAAATGGAGTAATGAACATTAAATAATTGAATTTATTTGAATAATTTGAATTAATGATCAACACAATTAATTAAATATAAGAAGATAAATGTAAAAAAATTAAGGAAAATTAAGAAGAGTTTTGTACAAATTTGTAAGTGAGAAGAGTGTAGATTTTATGGTTAGTTTATCTACATATAAACTTTTTTTGAATCAGGCATGTGAACTTTTATTCATTAGTAAGTATTCATTTTTAAACAATTGTAACCTTGTGTTAACCATTTCATGTTCTTGTAGGATGGTCATACTTGCAACTTTGATAATTGCAAAATAATGTTACGTAGCAGTTAGTTGGATTATGAGTTGGGGTATGATTTGATAACACATTGAATGTCAAAATGTTTATATAATCTGATTTTTATCGACGTAATCTGTGCGTTCACATCATACTGTTGTAAAATAAAAATTTATCTTTTAAAGGTTGTTAAAAATGAAATTATGTTATGTAATGTACGATTTTTTTTGAGATAAACCGAATTAGAAGCTAAAAAAATTATTATGGCTATTTATGTATACATTTTATGTTATATGTGTGACGACCGCCCTCTACCATTGACACTAATAGTATATAAATAGTGTGATGTCCGTGCCCGGTTGATATAGGACAATCATTAGGGTTGAAATGAACCAATATAACATATAACATGTCATATTTCATAGAGCATGGATAAAATATAATATCATAGATATAAGAGAAAAGACGGTAATAACTATATGAACAAACCATCAGAGTAAAGATCCATACAGTTATATATCAAATGTATATACAATGGAAACAAACTCGATAACTGTCTCAAATACAAGTATAAGCAGTCACCGCTAAGGCTCCACAGTGCTGCACATCGGAATAAGCGTAGAATCCATATAAATATATAATACGAGATAGCTCACTCTAACACATCCTCCGAACAGCTATTGCATCACCTAGACCCGTTATCTAGTCTACTCATTTAAGAGTACCCAAGGTAATAAGAAGCTATAACAACCCGTACTTTAATGAGTCTAATTTTCGACAATAATCGAAACTCAAGTCCATCAAAGCACAAATCGTTGGATTTGGTACCTGCAAATAAGCATGAGCATTATCACATATTGATAAAATTTAAACTCACGGCGGGAACAATAATATGATATAAATACTGACTATGGCTACCTTGGAACTAACGGTATTCCTTGGATATCAGATTGCCACTTCAGCATCGAGCATGAGAGAAAAGAAGACTTCTCCAACAATCAATCACGTCCAGCTCCAGTGACATGTTTCTTTAAATTTATCCTGTGTTGTAATGACGAAGGGGTCAGAACAACATTTTGGTGATTGGAAAATCTATGCAATGCCCATAACATAAATTTATACCAATTGGTTTTCATACATTTGTTATGTCTGCTATTTTAAGATTAACCAAATCAACCTAATATTGCACACATGATATTCCTACCTAGCACAATTAATATACCTACCCTTTCCATAAAATACTGATGTTAGACTATCAGCCACTTAATAAATATGAAGCGGACTCTTAGCATCGTCATTATTGGTCTATTAATCCTAGCTACAGAGACCTTTGACCACTACTTGTGGTCTTAATACATATAATAGTCATACTACTAATGCATTTATCATCATTAAAGTCTTAGCCATGTGAGATACAGTACCCAAGCCACTTAATACCTTATTAATAAGACTGGGCAGACCCCTGATCATTTAATACTTATATTCTAGGTATGCCTTTGTCATTTGATACATAACCGCAAAGGCGAACTACTCACTAGTACTATCTAGCTGACATCGCTTAGAATCTCACTGGAACACATAATACTTCTTTATGGAAAGAGGTGGAAACTAGATCAGTCACTTAATACCTCAAACCCAAAGCGGACCCTTCCCGAGATATCCAATACCGCTCCTAATCGATAATTCTGATCATTTAATACTTTTTAATTAGGAAAGAGGCGGGCCCTCGAACAACCACTTAACACCTCTAATCCCTAAGCAGATCCTATAAATGTTTCCCATGGGTCATATGATTGGTGATGTCTCACATCAGTAATAAGTGTACACAACTATTGGTAACCTCTGAGTGAAGGGCAGACTTCCGTTGTGTTACTTTACTGACCTCACATCTCAATTTTCTAAGCCCGGTTATTTTATGGGTCGTATGGTTAAAGATGTCTCATATTAGTAGGAAGTGTACACAACTACTGGTAGCCTCGAAGTAAAGGGCAAACTTATGTTGTGTAACTCTACTGACCTCACATCCCAACCTACTAAGTCCAATTAATTATTCTAAGCTTTACTAACTTAAGTCATATTATCCTAGGCTTTACTATTATAAGCTTTATCATCCTAATTGGATATTGGACTTAGCTTACTAACCTCTTTTTATTTATTTAAGGCTAAATAAATTATCTTACGTATTCAATCACCCATAAATCCCCTTTATTTGCTTCTTCCATAAATGTCAATTTGTCCATGATAAAAGAACATCATCCTAACAGACATTTTCTAAGACATTTATGTATATTTACTAATTTCTAATTAGTAACTTTTTATAACTATTCCATAGTTATTTGTCTAGTCTTCTATATTTATCAATCTCATTAATCCGTGTACCCTATCAATTATTTATAACTTCCAAATTTATTCCACGTTTATTACCCATTAATTGGAGTTACTACCTTTCCTCATTCTCATTCCTAATTCCCATCCGCAAATCAACGTTATGAATATGTATGTATAACTAATATCCTAAGCGAGCCTTACGCATAAATCGTCATATTTATTACCGCGTATAAATACATACTTATACCAAATATATTATAGTTACAAATCTTTAACTAGAATACTCTTTCCATATTTAATTTGCTGAAATTACATTTCTTAGGAAGGTTCTCCGTTATGATTTCCATAAATTAGTTTAAAACATAAAATCAAGAATAAAAGGAAAGACTTGCCTCATTTGAAATTAATCTACGGAAAATTCCCAATTCAACATAATTAGGGTAATAATCAAAATCAGACTAATAATCTACAACTCAATTTCAAATTTAGAGTAAATTTCATATCTAATTAATATTCATATCTATAACTTTTGGAATTGATTTCCAGATTCGGGTATAGCCATAATTCCTATTGGATCTAAAACAAGAATATGTAGGCAATAGTTATTTATGTTGATTTGAGCCTATAATTCATAAATATTATTGATTTAGGCATAAAAATCAAACGTATGCAGACGAAATAGATTCAAAATCATAAACAATATATAACTTTTCCACTCACTTTATAAAAGCAGTCCAAATCTCCAAATCTGAAGTAAAACCTTTGATTCAACTCCATTTCCTTCTTATTCCAAGAAATATGTATAAAAATGATATATATATACATATAGTAGAATTATAGATTTGAGAAGAGATTTGGAATTGAAGGTAAATATATAAATATATAAATACAAATATATATATATATACAAATATATATAATACATCGTTAACGCATAGTTTTGATTTGCTTCTCTTCTTCTCTTATTTGATTTTTTATTCTTCTCTAATTTGTATATATACAAATATGAATATCTTATTTTATAATTTAGAAAATTGTGGAGAAGAGAAAATGATAGAAAAAAATATGTGAAGAGAAGAGAGGGTTGAGTCTGAATTTATAAGCATTCAAATCAACCACAGTCGTTGTATTAAAATATATATAATGTGGATCATTGGGCCAAACAAAACTCTAGCCTACAAGCTTGAAGCGGTCAACCACCCCTGCCATAGGGGTCGACCTCTCCAGGTCGACCTGTGGCTCTCGAATATTTATTATATAAATGTTAATTTCTAATCTAATTATTTTCATTCTGAATTCATCTTTTGTCTGTAACTTCTTCGTTTGGACTCCGATCATAAAACTTCAAATATGAAAGTTGTTCAGAATTTCACCACAAGTGCAATAGTGCAAGTTTCATGGTCAAATTTCATTGTTTGCACAAATTTTATTTTTCGAGCCTAATTAACTAACTAATTAAATAACTAAAGCCAAACTTACGGGGTGTTATCTTCTTCCCCCTTAAAAGAATTTCATTCCCGAAATTATACCAATGACTAAGTCATGGTTCTAGCTCACAATTATTCTAAACTACACAATCAATTAGTGTACAATCAATTTTGCAACCAACGTGCACATGCGCATAGTGAATCACAATATAGAAACATGTATGCATAATGATTTTAAATCAGAACCTCCTATATGAATGCTTTTCTTTTAAAAACATTTTTGAAAATATTGTGCAAACAACCTATATATATACACACTGGTAGTTCTATATGCATGCAGATTTTGAAAAATCTTTTCACCAAAAAATCCCCACACTCCTACGAATAGAAAGTGCAACCAATTTGCGTCTAGTTTCTACCAACCAAAAATTTAACATATCGAAATCTCGCTTTATAAACGTCACTCCTATGCCAAAAAAAAGAATTTAGGTGGAGAATTTTACATTATTACCACTCTATAAGCTATCCATTCTCCGTTGTACGGTGGAAATTTCTTCGCTACTTCGGATTTACTCCAAATTTTCCTTGCATAAATAAAACGTATAATGAGGCTTGTTTCCAATCTTTAAAACGGAAATGAGTCCGAAAACAGACCCGTGCACGTCGTTAACAAGGTATGGAAATAGAAATTCCAATGCTAAAACAAATTTTCCTTATTTTCGCTTGCATTTCATCATATCATTGATCCTAATACCTCGCTAAATTCGCATTTCTAAATATATTTTCCTTCCCTATGCTTAGTATGTGGCCATCAGAATCAAAAACTTCATAAAAAACTTTTTTCCCTTTTCAAATTCGTACATCGCTTGAAAAATAAATTTCCAAAATATTTGGACGTAAAAATTTTCCTTGAAATAAAATTTGGGCAAAAATTCAAAAAAAATTATTTAAGTGCCAAAAATAATTTAAAAAAAGCCACTTCTTTTTTCAAGCAAAACTTCCTAAATCAAGATAAAGTTTTCAAAATATTTTCTTTCTAAAAAATTTTGATAATTCAGACCATATTTTTAGCGTTAGTCGAAAGTAAGTTATGCGCTGTTATCCCGCCTTTTGGCAAGGCCGTGACACCAAAAAACTGACTAGAACTCAATGACAGTTCATCCTGTAGAACAGTTACATCACAAGTTCACCATGGATA
The DNA here is from genome assembly GCA_030737815.1 of Allium fistulosum. Lineage (NCBI taxonomy): Eukaryota > Viridiplantae > Streptophyta > Magnoliopsida > Asparagales > Amaryllidaceae > Allium > Allium fistulosum. The sequence continues at coordinate 1,297,185,942 of CM060902.1, forward strand.
TCGATGAATTTTGTCCGAGTCCGGATCGGGCTACAATTGATAAGACACATCAAGGAAAGCCATAAGAGCCAGCATTCCAAATCTCGAGTCAATCCGAGTTCGTACGCCCAAGATATCATTGATGCAAGTGAAGGACATAGCCTTGTGTTCGTCTCCATATGGTTCGTATCCATCAAGGTCGACTCCATCAAGATTGACTCCATCCACTTCGTATCCCTCAGAGCAAACCCTTAGCTCGAATCCATCGTCCCTGTATTACTTCGAATCCATGAGAAGCACCATTGCTTCGACTCCATCAAAACACCCTCAACGTTCGAATCCATCCAAGGCCTCCTGTGGTTCGAATCCATCAGAATATTTCCAGCTTCGAATCGATCAAAGGGAAGGTCTTCGAATCTATTCAGTTGAAGCCTTCGAATCCATCCAGACATAGTTGCTTCGTATCGATCGAATGGAACGCGTCACGATCGATACGAACGAACCCTTGTTCGAATCCAGGAACGATCATTGTCTTCGAATCCATCAAGTCAAAGCGGCAAAATCTCAGGACGACTCGATCAAACCGGAGCGAAAAGTGGGTCAACATGAAGAGCGTGCGCCACGTCAACCTGCTCACGCACATTACCATCGAGTCGAGGCAATCGATTCGAGCGGAATCGATTCGAACCACACTTCCTACCGAATACTCCAATCTCGTATCGGTCATATCTCCTAAACCACAAGTCCAAATGATATGAAATTTTCACAGAAGCTTAAACACATGATGAAGAATGTCCACACCAATTTTCAGCTCGATTGGACTCTTTCTTGATCGATTCGAACCAAGGGTCGAATCGATCCCAAAGTGGGCCCGGATCTCCAGATTTCGGCCATGTGGGCCCCCTGACGTACCAGAACTGGTCTCCCCTCATTTTAGGCGAAATATCAGCCTCCTACACCTATAAATAGAGCCCCTAGTCATTCAGAAAAGGGGTCGGAGAATTCTAAGTACTAAAGAGCGCCCAGATTCTGCCAGATTTATTCCAGAACACCACCGCTACCTTAGATTGAGACTTAGCATATAATTTCAGTTGTACTACATTAGAAGAGGTTGTAACCATCGAGTGAACATCAATAAAATCATCAACTTCAGAGTGGACGTAGGCAAGATCGCCGAACCACTATAAATCTCGTGTTTATGTTCATTATTTCTGAATTGTGATACTCTGTTTGCTTAGATTTGAGATTTGTGTGTGAATATTGTTGATTTATATTCATACACTGGTGCTTTCACAACATTCGGGGTTTGTGACCAATTTTGGCGCAAACACTTTGGTGCTTTCACCGAGAGCTGAACTCAGGAGTTCTATCATTTGAAAGTTGATTCAAAAGGCTAAGAGATTCAGATCCGAAGAATCATGACAAGACAAACAAGTAAAAGGCAGAGGCCAGAGCGAAGTCAGCACGAAGGGAGTCAAGAGGCTTCCTCAGGAGCAAACCAAGCTTCAGTTTTCATCACTAGGGAAGAGATGGAGACAATGATGAAGAGACAGGAGGAAATGATCCAGAATTTGCTTCAACAGATTGGGCAACTTGGAGCGCAAAATCAAAGAACAACCAGGGCCCAGAACGAAGCAGGACCATCCAACGCAGCGCCGGAGCTGGGGGGCACGCACTTAGGACATGTTGATCCGAACACGGGAAGAGAGACAAGGACATCCGAGCAACCTGACAGCGATAGAGGGATGAACGCTCAATCAGGGGGGCAAACACCTGAAAGCTCACACGGACTCGGGGGGCAGATCGAAGGTAGTGAACGAGGACTACAGCTTGGAGACAATGATAGATTGGCAGAGATGGTCAGGCGAGCCATGAGAGGCGGATTAGTAAACAGAGATCTTGAAGACGTGAACAAGAGTCCCTTCTCTCCTGCGATTAGGTTGGCTAGGAACCCGCCAGAATTCAAACTGCCAACAGTAGAAAGGTATGATGGGAGGACAGACCCTGCGGTCCATCTAACGAGGTATATAAGGCACATGGAAGTGCTGGGGGCATCACAAGAAGTCATGGCCCGATGCTTCCCATTATATTTGACAGACATAGCAGCTTTATGGTTCAGACAACTAGAGAGCGGCTCCATTGGGACATGGACCGATTTGATTGAGAAATTTATGAGGCAATTCAGGGTTCACATTTCAAGACCCAAGAATGTGATGAGTTTGGCAACGCTAAAACAGAAAGCTGGAGAGTCTTTGAGGAATTTCCTGACGCGATTCAATGCGGCAGCAGCATCGGTGTATCGGCCAGATCCATCCATGGTTATGATGGCAGCTGTGTCCGGAATAGCTGACGGCACAGAGTTTAAAAATTCATTAACTAAGGATCCGCCTATGGATCTAGGGGAATTCTATCACGAGGCAGAAAAGTTTTTGCGATTGGAAGACGCTAATGCTGAAAGAGAAGAAGGAGAGGGAATAGAAGTTTATGCACTTAAAGACAAAAAGCCTCTCGAAAATGATTCAGGCAAGGATAAAGGAAAACGAAAGGCTGAGGACAATGGGGACAGGTCAAAGCGACTGCGGAGAGAGCCACGATTCACCACTTATTCAGAGCTGAATGAGAGTTTGGAGCGAATCTACCAAGATACACAAGAGCAAGTTCCCTACCGTAGGCCAATACGAAGGGATCCCACTGTTGACGAGAGGAAATCAGACAGATACTGCTTATTCCACGAACTGAATGGTCATAACACTAACGACTGTAGACATCTGAAGGATGAGGTGGAAGGGCACATCAGGAACGGTATGCTACTTCAGTATGTGAGGAGGCGAGCTCCAGCGGTGGAGCCAGAGCGACCACCGTCTACGTCAGCCAGGGGTGCCCCCGAGCCAGGACATCGTATGATTATCAATTAGTTGAAATAACGATGGACAAGTTGTAAACCTCTCACCAACACGGGTAAGTCATTTACACATGTGCGAGATCACGAACGGTCCATAGGCATGTTGTGAATGACCACTAACCCTATCATTGTGGGAGTTTACACTTTGACATCCTTTCTTTGCTTTTGTTTCATCTTGATTTGAATATTTGAACTTGACTTTGTTTAACATTTCTGCTAAAGACTTATTTTCAATGAAAAAATGCTACTTGTGATTTCATAACGGCTAAGCCACTTACACATGTACGGGATCACGAACGGTCCCTAGGCATGCTCTGAGATGGCAATAAACCATTGCAAGAAACAATCCGGGGATTCACCCAAACGTGAAACCTGGTATTGATGACACTAAGTCCCTCCCCGGGCACACTCAATTCGCCTCGAACGGCACCCGACCACGAACGGTCACAATTCGCCTCGAACGGCATCCGACCGCGAATGGTCACAATTCGATCGCGAACGATCACACTTCGCCACGAACGGCACCCGACCTCGAACGGTCACCATTAGCCTCGAACGGCACACGACCTCGAACAGTCACCATTAGCCTCGAACGGCAAACGACCTCGAACGGTCACCGTTTGCCTCGAACGGCGCCCGACCGCGAACGGTCACACTTCATCTAGTATAACATTCGATCACGAACGATCACACTCTGCCTCGTACGGCACTCGACCACGAACGGTCACAATTCACCTAATACGACATTCGATCGCGAACGATCACATTTTTGCCTCGTACGGCACACGATCGCGAACGATCACATTCCTCTTTCCACGTCACCCGACCGCGAATGGTCACAAATCGCAACGAAAGGCACCCGATCGCGAACGATCACAACTCGCCTCGAACGGCACCCCTCACCTCAAATGGCTTGATCGCGAACGGTCGTCATTTGGGGCCATATAGAAATGCTAGATCGCGAACGGTCGAATTCCACCTCAAATGGCTTGATCGCGAACGGTCGTCATTTGAGGTCATATAAAACTATCAATTTCTTTGCAGGGCATCAACAGGATATGAACATCCAGCTTATGGCATTGCAAAACACACCTTCCTATCGCAAGGCATGTTTTGGGGGGCAAATGTTATCCCGCCTTTTGGCAAGGCCGTGACACCAAAAAACTGACTAGAACTCAATGACAGTTCATCCTGTAGAACAGTTACATCACAAGTTCACCATGGATATCGATGAATTTTGTCCGAGTCCGGATCGGGCTACAATTGATAAGACACATCAAGGAAAGCCATAAGAGCCAGCATTCCAAATCTCGAGTCAATCCGAGTTCGTACGCCCAAGATATCATTGATGCAAGTGAAGGACATAGCCTTGTGTTCGTCTCCATATGGTTCGTATCCATCAAGGTCGACTCCATCAAGATTGACTCCATCCACTTCGTATCCCTCAGAGCAAACCCTTAGCTCGAATCCATCGTCCCTGTATTACTTCGAATCCATGAGAAGCACCATTGCTTCGACTCCATCAAAACACCCTCAACGTTCGAATCCATCCAAGGCCTCCTGTGGTTCGAATCCATCAGAATATTTCCAGCTTCGAATCGATCAAAGGGAAGGTCTTCGAATCTATTCAGTTGAAGCCTTCGAATCCATCCAGACATAGTTGCTTCGTATCGATCGAATGGAACGCGTCACGATCGATACGAACGAACCCTTGTTCGAATCCAGGAACGATCATTGTCTTCGAATCCATCAAGTCAAAGCGGCAAAATCTCAGGACGACTCGATCAAACCGGAGCGAAAAGTGGGTCAACACGAAGAGCGTGCGCCACGTCAACCTGCTCACGCACATTACCATCGAGTCGAGGCAATCGATTCGAGCGGAATCGATTCGAACCACACTTCCTACCGAATACTCCAATCTCGTATCGGTCATATCTCCTAAACCACAAGTCCAAATGATATGAAATTTTCACAGAAGCTTAAACACATGATGAAGAATGTCCACACCAATTTTCAGCTCGATTGGACTCTTTCTTGATCGATTCGAACCAAGGGTCGAATCGATCCCAAAGTGGGCCCGGATCTCCAGATTTCGGCCATGTGGGCCCCCTGACGTACCAGAACTGGTCTCCCCTCATTTTAGGCGAAATATCAGCCTCCTACACCTATAAATAGAGCCCCTAGTCATTCAGAAAAGGGGTCGGAGAATTCTAAGTACTAAAGAGCGCCCAGATTCTGCCAGATTTATTCCAGAACACCACCGCTACCTTAGATTGAGACTTAGCATATAATTTCAGTTGTACTACATTAGAAGAGGTTGTAACCATCGAGTGAACATCAATAAAATCATCAACTTCAGAGTGGACGTAGGCAAGATCGCCGAACCACTATAAATCTCGTGTTTATGTTCATTATTTCTGAATTGTGATACTCTGTTTGCTTAGATTTGAGATTTGTGTGTGAATATTGTTGATTTATATTCATACACTGGTGCTTTCACAACATTCGGGGTTTGTGACCAATTTTGGCGCAAACATGCGCTGAATGCATAAGTTCAATTCTAGCATTCTACAACTAACCTTAACCTATAAAGGTTAATATTTTATTTAAAAATGTCGACATACTCGGTTATTCAAAAAAATTGGCTTTTAAAGAACAGGAACAATGATCCATGATTCCAAACAATTTTAACATGTTCTTCTCTTGCTAAAATTTATATCTATTTAAAATTATCAGTCTCACATTGCATTTTACTGTTAGTTAAGTGTCCTTATGAGATTTTCATATTTATACTGTTTTTTCTAAACATACATATAAGAGTGGTTCACATATTTGAAAATAACAACATAGTAAAATAGAAATACATCTCATAATATCGTGCGCGTTTTAAAAAGAGACAACAGTTACAACCCAACAATTTAAAATGGAAAGACCAAATGTTGGAAGGAAAAATATACAGCACACTATGAAACCTAAAACACTACCTATAGACTATGGGACAGTCTCGATCCTTGATGGGAACTCAAGCCGTTGCCACGGCCTCGAAAAGGGCGAAGCATAGCGGCTAAGCACCCAATCTCATGACTCTGGCCCTGTAGCTCGATCCTCATCTCTCGCTGGGCGATGCGGATACCTTGGAGCTTAGTTTGGACCTACCGAATGGCGACTAGCTCGGGACTCTGATATCCTCGACGCCTTGTCCCTACTCCGCCTCCTCCTGCTGCGGCTGCTGCGGCTGGTGAAAATGGAATCTTCTTAAGGGAGGCGCTATCAATGGCAGGTGCGACCTTTGTCTGGCAGTCTCCCCACTACGATTCACCATGTATCGCATGAAGATGAGAGTGAATAGGTGACAATACGGAAAGTAACTCCATGGGGTGCTAACTCCTTGGTTGGAAAAATGAATCATAAGAGTGCGTGTCCAATTGACGGCTACACCACCCATAACTGCAAAGTGGCCTTCCGCACCCAAGGATAAATCTGATCATAACTTCTCATCTTTGGGATGATGTTGTGCTGAATAATGCGCACAACAAGACGGACAATCGGATGCAGATTTTCCGTCCTCCAAACACCGACACCTTGAGTAAAGATCCGCTGCAAGATCTCTGAGTCGGTCATCTCAATATCATCCAAATCCGTGCCATTTGCAGAAATCTCCAAAATATCGTCGAAGTCGTCGTCAGACATCTCGATCCTGACTCCTTTCACCTCCTACCGAATGAAACTATTGTCTTCATTGAAATTCGATGTCAAATGAGCGTCGAAAAGGTGAATGCAGCGCGGGTAACATTTCTACTCAAAAGTCTCGAAGCGCAGGATCGGTGCAAGTCCCGCCGCCTCAAAAAGCTCTTCTAGCCCAAAAGCTGCGAATTCTCCAAACTTCACCGGTCGCCTCTGAAGTAATTTAAAACTGGCAGAGCTGTGAAAGGTGGAGATCTTCTGGTCATTTTGGTTCAGCCACCTAATCTCTTGAGGGGTGACACCAGGGTGGCGCGAGGAGGAAGCAGCGGTGCGGGAAGGCACCATGGGCTAAGAAGTGGAGAAATAGAGTTTAGACCTGGAGTGGCGGTGGGGCAAGATCTAACGCGTGAAAATCGACGCAAGGGGAGACGAGGCTGCTGCTTGTCGAAGAGGGGAGAAACGGCGTCGCTTAGAGGTGGAATGGAGGAAGTGAGAGCTAATTTGGAGGAGGAGAAAGGAATGATTTGGGTTCGGCTGTTAGAGGAGAGGGGGAGCACGAATGGGGCTGGAGAAAATTTGACGCGACTTTATAGTTGCATTACAGGTTCGGATTGGGCAAACACCCGTTGATCGATCGACCGCTTTAGGGTTGTCAGTCGAACGCTACCGATCGACCACTAGGTGGTCGACTATTCTACAGCGTTTTTGTGTAAGTTAAACCTAGACCATGCATGAGCCAGGTTAATTTATAACGTTAATAATAATAATAATAATAATAATAATAATAATAATAACAGTTTCACGCCATCTTCTTCGACACGATACGATTAGGCTACCATCTTCATGATGGTGCCCAAGCTTACCATATGATTTTTCGAACCATTTCCCCGCTACTTCGCAGTACTTCAAACTTATACTGCTTCAACCATCATCCATTCTAAAAAACCCGAAAATATTCCGACTACTATTTCACGCATACTTTGCACGAAAATATTTCTTTCAATGGCAGACGCCTACAATAACACTTCTAACTTTATACTCCTATAAAATTAAATGTCATTTATATTTTGTCTGTCTTGTCCCTTGAAGAGAGAAAACTTAAAAACCTTCGATTTTTATAAACAGGACAATCGTTGGACTAAATATTCACCCTTTGAAATTCATTTTTAAATCGAAAAACTATTTTCCGTCAAAAATCAAAATCAAACATTTATTGATATATATATATATATACATATAAATATTAAAGGATTTCAAAACTTTCTTCTTTTTAAACCAAAATTTATTAATACGTATACGTGCTTCTTGATAAAATTCTAAAATAAATCATTTTCCCCTGTATGTTATTGGAGGCAGCACTTACTGGGACATTGCCTCCCATAGGCACATTAAGAATATATTTAGCCCCTACAAATAGTATTAACAAATAGTATTAAGGGCTCTAGTAAAGCCCCTTTATTTTTTCTATTCCTGGTGCTGGCATGCATTTTATTCATGTGCTTTCGGATATTCGTTTTAGCATGAAAAAGCCTGGAATTAGTATCTCCTTTTTTTAACCATGAAGATCCACGGATTTGCTTATTGCTTTTCCATTAAGAGAACAAATTTTTTATTCAACGATATGCTTTTCTCTATGTACAACTGAACTCATATAGGGCTGCATCAATAGGGTTTTCCTCAATTGCCTTCGTTTTCTTTCAGATCAGTTTCAGCGTTTGATATTGGAGTCTTTAAGTCTACTTTTATTCCATTTTTTAGATTAATTTTCACTGCCTTTAATATATAGATAAATTTGCTTACAGTATCTCCCCAAGTAGGTTTTGCTAGACTATATAAACACACGAGTTATATCCTTCATGTATATACCAAGAGTTAAAGCAAGTGTAGATAGTTCTAGAAACATATGTAGGAACTGGGAATTTACTAGAACTTTATCAATATTATTTGCTAGTCCTCTCTTTCTTCAAGTATATTTGTAACACTGCAAAGATGTTTGAATTAATCCGGCTTGCATTAAACAATTCTTAAATCCAATTAAATGAGAAAATGGAATTGGCAATCCTCCCTTTTTCGTCAGGATGAAGTGCGTTATTAAAATCTCCAAATAGCAAACAAGGTTGAGAAATAGATGTTGAGTCATTGATATATAACTTGTCTCCAAAGTTTCCCTCTTTCCTCGTATACATTATGAGCATAACCAGTAGTTATATCTAACTGATTTGTCAGGGATATTTTGTTTCTTTTCTACCTTTGTCTTACTTGTATGCGTCTATTTTAAATATCACCCATTTCTGAGAAACACTTGTATTGCATTTACTAGTGCTGTGTCCAAAAAATGCGACAGTGGTACATAATCATAAACTAGTCTTGTTGTAATCACATCACTAGTCTTGCATTGCATTTCCTAGTCTTGTGGTACATAATCATAAGTTTCTGCTTCAAGTTCTTCATGTGGTTCAGTATCAAAGTCTATTTTGATTGGTACTTTGGCAAAGGCAATGCGCTTTTCAGTCTCTGTGGTTGTATCAAGCATTATTTGTCTATTTTGATGTCAAAGTGACTTCTGTCAAATTTCATCCCGACTTTCCATTTGTTAATCAGCATAATTCTTGAACTAAACCTCCTTCGATAATTGAATTACAGCCATGCTTATCATCACATCTGACTGGAAACAAACCATTTAGTCCGTTGTATATATCTCAAATCCCCCTTTTCTTTTCCAAAAACTTGTTCTATATCTTTCAAAATGCAAATAGTATGACCTGGACCCGAAAACATGAATAATGAAAGAATTACCCCCATTTAGTTTCTGATGTAGCATGTATACTTTCTAGTAGTTATGCCCTTCATTTGTTCTTTGGTTGGTAGTAATTCGGTTGTTTGTCCTCTCTCCCGTTGCCCACGTTTTGCCATTTCCCGCGTTTTTTCTATGAGAGAAATCAGCCTTTGCCTGTGCATAATTAGCATATAGAGTTTCTGATGCTGTGTTTGATGATTCTGCAGTCTAATTTCTTGGATTCTTGCCTGGATCTGGTGGATCTGTGGCGGTTGTCTGATCATGATGACTGAAAACTGAATCCGCCGTATCTCAAATATTTTTTGTGTGTGTGTCAGAGAGAGATAAATAATTGTTACCATGAATTGGTTGCTCTTGCATGTATAATTGTTCATTACTCATTTAAATGCTTTATATATGTTCTCATCATCACCCATGCTCTTGAATGTGCTGGTTATTAATTGAAGTTTGATATGCTAAATATGTTAACATCACTGTGACACCGGGATTACATGATATTTAGCAGGCAAAATTGATGTAGATTAGACCTAACAGACAAAATTCTACATTTCTACATCTAACCTATTAGTTGCAAAACTGCAAATATTAGCACATCATTCTCATGGTACCCTACCTGTAGTTCACTTCCTATGCAAATGATCTCCTAAATTTTGATCCAGTACATAGCTTCATTACATATTATGCATAAAATTCAATCTATAATGTGGGTCCTTTGCGTATTATTACATAGGGTTTCACTTCTGTGGCCGTGCTTACAAACTCTAACATAAAAGATAAATGTAAAAAACGAAATAGATATAAGTAAGGTCTGTTGCACACATCACATACTATATATAGCAAGGTGAAGTGAGAGCGGTGTAGAAAAGAGCACTGGCTAAAGGTACTTGACCATGCCACGTCCCTCTGCACTCAGTTTTGATGCCTGAAGAACCTTCTTTTTAGGTGCCTTCAGCTGCTGCAACTTCTTGTTCATCTGTGCAAATCAAATAACTCAACCATCTAATACCATATTTATCATAATTAATTCATACCATATGAGTTGTTGGTTATGATAGTTTCTGACTAATCTGAAATAGGCTAACAAACACACACCAATTCATTTTGTAGCATATTTATTTTTGTAATGATCATAAAACTTGTAACAAGTCATATTATTAAAGACTAATTTGTCTTAAAATGGAGGCATGTCTACTTTGCACTATGCAAACGATTTTATTACAAATGTGTACTAGACATGAGAAGGGCACGCCAATAAATATTTTCTATACCCATCTACAAATATATGATTATAAAAGATATGGCATATTCATCCAACTACTTGCAATAAGAGTTATGACAAAAATAATGAAACTGAATGGATCATTAGATTCTAACAGTTGAGACAGCTCAGAGCAATGTCATTCATTTTCTAGATTTATCAGTAACCAATATGAAGTCTGAGCCTACTATGTCAACCATTGTTAAGAGCTATAAACAATAATTAATGAAACAGAACCGTTTCATTAATAAAAGATCTTTTATTAATCGAGTAAATTTGAGAAAATAAGAGTCATAACAAAAATAATGAAACTGCAAATTAGTGTATCTGCCATTGTACAGGTGCAAATTTACCAGGTGGGAAAAAGGTAGTATTGAGCATTCAATATATGGTTTTTGATATGCTACAGTATCTCTTCCTCTACTGTCTCAACTTTTATTTTTTTTCCCTTCTAATTGTCATAAAATGAGAAACAAACGAGACCGATGTTGAAATCCTAAACATAAAAGGTCAAGGTCTCTTACCAAAGAGATCTAGTGATCTGATAAAATTCTAAAACGGTTTGTTTGAAAATGAACAAATGGTTTTGTTTTATTGAACTATAAAGGAAAAAACATAAATGATTGGTAAATTAATATGTACAAACATGTGGTATTGATATTTTGTTATTGCTACAATTTACCATTACTGTACCAATGGTATTGATATGCTAATTTAACTCAATTCAGTATATTATTGATAATTAATACCTAAATCATCTTCAAATCTACTAAATCCTATGCATACAAAAACATGGAAAGATAAATACTCGACTATCAAAGCACAATATGATTTTCGCAAAGTCTATTTGAAGCATAGTCTCAATTTACTAAGGTAAAAACCTGCACACATCTGAAAAATATTTCATTGAACATGACGGTGTTTGACATATTTAAACTTGTTTAGCATCATAAACCTTTTGTAGAAACAAAATATGATAAGTTGTATCCAAGCTTTCAAATCTCGGATTTCAGACGAAATCTTGGACTGACATCTCGGTTTATATCTCGGATTAAGATCTTAAGATCTCGGGTGAGATGGGTGTCAAATAATTAAAAATCATGTTTGAAATCTTGTCTCACTCAAGTGCAAAAAGTGGATCCTGGGTGAGATCTCAGGCGAGATGGAGATTTAAAACTGTGGCTGTATCTTAAAATAGGACATTCTAACTACTTAATTAAGACATTGTTGTAGGCTGGAGAATTTTAGTGAGTTCAAAAAAAGAAAGTATGCATTCTTATTTCTTAAGCTTTTTTCATATGTGTTCAAAAGCCCTATTGAAAGGATAATATACTGGTATGCAAACATGAAGAAAGAAAAAACCTTCATCCTTCGTGGATCTTGAACTTGATGTTTAGCTCGTGCCCTAATCTCATCGGGATCAATTTTTGATTGAGGACGGACAATATAATCTAAAGATGTTGCTTCCGGCCTAGAAGCATGTAGCATTGAGGCAGATGGCCTAGATTTTGGACCCCTAATCATTAAAGCCACATGTTTCATTAATGCACAAAGAAAAAGAAAAGGAAAAAACTGATTGCAATTAATAAATTTTAACTGGCAAGAAATGCTCTCTTACTTGGAGAACTCATCAAGATCGTCATCTCTAGATTCCATATTCCTAGATTTGCTAACAGATCTTCAAGATAGCATCAGCAGAAATCAGCAAACTTGTAATGGATATTAGTTAAATGTATCACTAACGGAAGGAAATAAAGTAAAGACAAGGTACAGTACTTTTTGGGAGGTGTTCTTCTATATGGAGTTCTCTCCTCATCAAAATTTCTCATATCCTCGAACCTGATGCTCTTGTTGAATATAGGTCGACTCTGCGATATAATACTTATCAGTTTAAGTGTAGTACAATGAACATTGGAAGATAAGTTCAGAGTTTTAATATTTCATCAGCTGTGTAAAAGAATATCAAATGAATACCCATTTATCAACCAATTCCTTCGCCACTTTTCTGTTAGCAGTGATCTCCTCATTGGATCTTGATAAAAACATTATCACCTGCAGGTGGAAGCATTCCTATAAATAAAAATAAAAATGTGATATAATATAGGTAAAACCAAAATGCACCTTTCCAAGTCCACTCTTCTTTAACTGTTCTCTTCTGTCTGGTTGCTCTAGATATATTGGATACTGAAAAAATAAAATAGAGTTGTCGCCAATTAGAAACGCCATCACTCATTTTTATCTGGTCAACTGATAACCTAATACCAATTACTTTTCAATTATTTATAATGGAAAATGATGTGAAGGCAAATGAGCATACATCAATCAACAAATTCAATATTGCAGTTCGAATGTTCGTATTAGGTAGACTTCCATCGGGAAGGGGTTCGAGCCAATTCTTAAGGAGTGTGAGCACCCCGTGGTCTAAGAACTCCTGTTGCAAATGTTTCCTGCAAAAATAGAGTTTATAGCAAAAGATTGTTACTTAGTAAATTATAAAGAAGTGTCAAAATCATACATAACAAAGGACAAGAACATGATTTCATGCATATATTTAATCAAAAGATATATCCCAACGCTAGATAGCTCGATCGCTACTTAAAGCATCTTTAGTAACTTTCTTCTAATATTACATAAAACTCCGTAGGGTGACCTTATTTTTCAATAATCACATATTATCAAACACCAAACTCAATGTCATTAGTGGCTAGGCAACAAGAAAATTTAATGGTACTCAATAAAGGGATGAACAAAGGCATTGTGATGGCATATTGCACAATTTAATCACATGACATTCCATGTGTTAGTAGAACAAGGGAATATGGTTAAATAATTGAGGCAGGTTTCTATGAGTAGCTGACTTATCACAGATTCACACCAACGTGTTTGGTCATTTATCAAATATCATACTGTTGAAAATATGTCCATGACAAAGGAAAAGATAACTTCTACCGCGCACTTTGAGAGAACTTCTACGAGCATTGCTAGCTTCCTAAGCTTATTAATAGCAGGTTTGGACTGCCTATTTAATTCAGCATCTTCTTCAGCAATGACCTCAAGCTCAGCCATAAAATGTTCCACTATTAAAGCAAGTTCAGCAGGTGACTTCTCATTTTTCTTCTTTTTCTTTCCCTTATTAAAGAGATTACCAACTTCCTCATCCGCCTCGCCTTCTTCTGCCTGAAACAAAATGATAACACTTATTATTTTATTGTATTTTAAGTCTTCAGTCCGGATAGCATGGGATAACAAAGATAATGTGACTGAAGCAGTGGCAATAGTTTGGGTTTTTCTTTCTTTACTTTCTGCATATACACCCAACCGGATTTGGATCACCTACTCTGGTGGAATATCAGAGCAGGGATACACCCTCTCTGTGTGGACCAGCACTCCATGTGCACCATCTTTGCCAACATACACCACTAATATTGATAGTGGTAGTCCACATAAAGAGGGTGTATCCCAACTTTGGTATTCCACCAGAGTTGGTGATCCAAATCCCACCCACACATGCATAAAACAACAAATCGTTTGTCAATGAACCTTTTTTTCCCCATGACTTTAGTAAATGTAATTTGATCATCAGTCGCAACTATTCATGTCATTTAATATTTTACTAATGTTGTTTTCTTCAATCTGGATATAGGAAGAAAGTACAATTTAGAGTAAAATCAGATGTAATACAAATTGGTATTTAAAGCTGTATTAACGGTACACTAACCTGTGGGGCATTTCCAGCAGAACCTTCATTGTCGCTGCCGTATATGTTTGCAGGTTCCACACCGGCATCATCAATAAAGTTATCATCATCGAACGTCCTCATACCTTCTTGATCATCCTATTATAACATGAAATGATTTACATTTGTTATAAGAAAAAGGTTAATCTGTGCACATTGGTACATGTTAAAATAGTTTGAATTACTCGAAATACTTTTACGGAATTAGTGCCTTCAATTTGGTTGAAACGGTAGTTGTAAACATATAATGAATTTGTGAAAAGTGGTATTTTTTGTATGTTGGTGGTTGTAAACATATAATGAATTGATACATGTTATAGTAATAATATTTTGTTTCGCCAATTTTTAAGTGGAATGTCATAACAGATAAAATCATAAAGATACACTTAAAGTTGAAATGACTGCTTATAAGTACTAAAATTTTGAATGGGAAAAATCGAACCAGATGTAAGGAATAGGACTCAAATATATTTTTTAAATCCCACGCCATAAAAATAATAAAATAGATCCTATGTAAATACTAAAAGACCACCATTTGTATTGCAAATTGGTTTTGTGATAACAAGGTAATTCTCAAATTCTAATGGCTGCTAAGGACACCGCAATATCATTTAGAAAATGGTATTGAGAAGAAAAAACTATGTTGTCCTTGTCAGCACACAGCGTATCCCATCAAAATTCCAAAGGTTTTGGCACAAGTAGTATATGGTGAGTGAAATCATGTTGCACCCCCTCAAAACGCCACCTTCATTTTGAATACTGGTACCAAGGCCGGATAAAACAGCCGGTATCAAAATTTTGTAACATATGAACAATTGTCGATATGTCACTGACCTGCCGGAGCAGCACAAAAATTATAAAAAACGACGATGACCATAGCTTGAAAGGAACATAGACCGTCCCTTCCACACCCCCCCCCCCCAATGTGTGTCTACATACATACATATGGCTCGTGTTCATGTGTGAGTAATTTATATGTACATGTATATATATGTATGGATACAAAGGGGCTAAATATAGATGGACTAGGGATCTCTTATATATAAGTATACATGTAGCATGTTATGCATATTATATACATGTATGTATTTGTACGCATGTGTATGTGAAAAAGCATGACTATAATGAACCACAAATAAAATTATCATACAAATACCACACCTCGGAACCACCAGCTATAGTATCCCACAGCTCCTTCATCTCCGCTCCATCACCGCCACTCTCACCCTCCTTCCCTTTCCCCTTACCCTTCCCATCGCCTCTATCTCCCTCCTCCCTGTTCCTCTTCTTCCCTTTCTCCCTCTTAAAACTCTTGGAGCCCGAGCCCTCTCCCTTTCCCATCCCATAACTCTTCCCCTTCTTACCAAAATCCTCTTCTTCTTCCTCCTCCACCCCAACAAAATCATCCAAATCGTTATCACCATCCCTCCTAATCGGGCTGGGAGTAGCGTCTTTACCCAATTTTTTAACCAATCTTTTTCTTTGCTTCCCGACTTTATCCTCGTCGTAATCATCCATGATCGGCGACGGCGATCGATTGCGTTCGAGACCGTCGTCCTCTTCGAATTCAACGTCGGGATCCATTAGAGCTTCGCCATCTTCGTCAATCAATCTGTAAAAGCAGACAAAAAAGGACAAAATGAAGTTAATGTCTGAAAATGGATATTCCCTATTTGACAGCTTGAGAGACTAGGGTTACATACGGATCGGTGCTGTAAGCCATTGAATAATTTGATTCAGAACAAATGAGTTTTTGCGCAGTTCAGAGGAAAAGCATGGTTATTACTGATTAGTTGATTAGGAAAAGAAGGATATTTGCTGAAGAGCATAACACCGCAATCTGTACTGGCACGCTGTTCATGGAAATATCTTAATTTAAAAATAAAAAAAGGAAAATAATAATAATAATGTTATTATTATAAAATAAAGAGAACATATGACATTCGAGAAAACATTTTTATTATACATACGGACATCATTACAATACAAATGAGCTCTCTATTTATAGACTTCAAATACAACTGAGAGTACAATAATTTTATTTGTCATTTAGCATATTCACTCATATTACTAATATATATTACAACACTCTCCCTTGAGTATGTGTCTGATAAGAATAATTGCCTCATTAAAAGCCTGTATTATGAAAAACCAGTGGGAAAATCATAAGAAAAGAGTGCAATTTTATTTCATCTTTAGGTAACATATTTTACAATGTTATCATAAGAGTTGATGCTTCTGGATTAAGATAATGCCTTATCAAAATCTTACTAACAAAAACCCAGTGGAAAAAATATTAGTGAAGAAAAAAGAGTACATTATAGCATGCTTTTGAATGTTTTCCCTGATTTATAACGTATTATTCGGTTAGTATGTTGATGCAGCCGACGCATACCAATTTTTATACACGATTTTCTTAAACGTTGATTTTGGAAGTGCCTTTGTGAATAGATCTGCCGGATTTTCTTGGGACTGGACTTGTTTCACCTCTATTTTGTTGTCCTTTTGTAGTTCGTGTGCGAAGAAAAACTTAGGAGAAATGTGTTTCGTCCTGTCACCCTTGATGTAACCTGCTTGAATCTGAGCTACGCAAGCTGCATTGTCTTCATAAATAATAGTTGATCCTTCTGTAGCTGAGGGGAGCTGACACATATTTCGAATATGCTCAATTAATGATCTTAACCAAATACATTCTCGACTTGTTTGATGTAGTTTTAGTATTTCAGAATGATTGGATGATGTTGCTACCAACGTTTGCTTCGTAGATCGCCATGAAATAGCTGCATTACTGTTACTAAACACATACCCGGTTTGTGATCTTGCTTTATGTGGATCAGAAAGATAACCCGCATCAGCATAGCCAACTAGATTTGGGTTATTACCTATGTCAGAATAAAACAAGTCTAAATTTGTCGTTCCATGAAGATATCTCATGATATGTTTTATGCCATTCCAGTGTCTTTTCGTTTGTGCTGAATTGTATCTAGCTAGAAGATTTACTGAGAATGCAATATCTGGTCTCGTGCATTGGGCTAAATATAATAATGCACCAATGTCACTGAGATATGGTACTTCTGGACAAAGCATATTTTCATCATCTTCTTTTGGACGGTACGGGTCCTTTTTAATATCCAAAGATCTGACAACCATAGGCGTACTAAGTGGATATGCTTTATCCATTTGAAAACGCTTAAGGAATTTCTCAATGTAGTTGATTGATGGATCGGTATGCCATTAGTACTATGCTCGATTGGTAGACCGAGACAATATTTAGTTTTGCCAAGATCTTTCATTTCAAATTCTTTCTTTAAGTAATTTATTGTTTCATCAATCTCTTCTGGAGTCCCAATCAAATTTATATCATCAACATAAACTGCTAACATAGCAAATCCCTTTACCGATTTCTTTATAAAGACACATGGACAAATGAGGTTGTTTTTATATCCGGCTTTTACCAAATATTCAGTAAGACAGTAATACCACATTCTTCCAGATTGTTTCAAACCATGTATTGACCGTCTCGGTTTTAGTGAGTATATTGACTTTGATTTTCTTCAAGCAACCTATATATATCTGGGATCTTCATGTAAATACTAGTATCTAATTCACCGTAAAGATAAGCTGTCACAACATCAGTTAATTGTATATCTAATTTTTCAAAAACTATAAGGCTTATCAAATATCGAAATGTTATGACATCCATAACAGGAGAATATGTTTCTTTAAAATCAAAACCTGGTCTCTGTAGAAAACCTTGTGCGACAAGTCGTGCCTTGTATCTTACGACTTTATTTTTATCATTTCGTTTTCTAACGAATACTCATTTATAACCTAATGGTTT
The DNA here is from genome assembly GCA_030737815.1 of Allium fistulosum. NCBI lineage: Eukaryota > Viridiplantae > Streptophyta > Magnoliopsida > Asparagales > Amaryllidaceae > Allium > Allium fistulosum. Next base: position 1,297,204,139 of record CM060902.1, read on the forward strand.
AACATTTTTTGGTGTTTTCTCTATTGGTCCAAACACACTATGTTTTTGAAGTGAATTTAGCTCAACTTGGATAACATCTTTCCATTTTGGCCAATCATGTCTTTTTCGATATTAATTTATGCTAGTTGGTTCATTATCATTATTCTCATTATAGTCGTGACTTTCATTTATTTCAGTAGCTACCGCAAATGAGAATACATCATCAATTATTATTTTACTTCGATCCCACATTTCTCCACAGTTTGTATAAAATATTGAGATCTCGGTATTATTAGGTACCATTTTATTTTTGGAAGTTTCTATTATTTCTTCCGGGATAATAGTTTCTTCGGCATTTTTAGAAGAAATGGGATTTTCATTTAATTTATCTTTTAGATCATTTATAACCTCTTTGGAGGTTTATCAATTGATGATTTTTCGTTAGACTTTCTTTTTCTAGGCGCCGAGTCTTTTGAACCAACTGGCCTTCCACGCTTTTGTCTTGCTTTAGATTCATTTGCTGCTTTTGGTCCTTTTGGGATTTCAATTCTAGTTGGTGCATTTGTTGCTGGAATGTGAGATTTAGTTATTTTTGCAGCATCACTACGACATTTGATTTATGATATTATGAAGATGCAAAATTCTTTGTACCTCATATTGGCATTGTTTGGTACGCGGATCCAAATGAGACATGAATGGATTATTCCATGATATTTCACGCCGTTCTGCTAGAACAGTCTTTCCTCCCCCTAACGCGGGAAAATTATCTCATCAAATTTACAGTCTGAAAATCTTGCAGTGAAGACATCATCCATGAGAGGTTCAAGATAACGAATTATCGAGGGTGAATCAATCCCACATAAACTCCCAATCTATGTTGAGGACTCATTTTAGTACGAAGTGGGGGACTAATTGGCACATGCACAGCGCAACCAAATTTTCGTAAATGTGAAATATTTGGTTAGGATCCGGTTAAAATCTATGATGGTGAAAATTGATGATAAGTCATTGGTCTAATTTTAATCAATTTTGATGCATGCAAAATTGCATGTCACCAAGCTGAAATAGGCAGCTTTGATTGCATAAGCAACGGTCATCCAATAAGTTGTAAAGGCTTAATTAATGATTCTGCCGGACCATTTTGAGTGTGAACATGAGCTACTAGATGTTCAACTTCAATTCCCAATGGTAGACAATAATCATCAAATACTTGAGAAGTAAACTCTCCTGCATTATCTAGTCGAATTGATTTAACCTAATGGTGAGGGAAGTGCGCGCTTATTTTGATTATTTGAGCAAGTAATTTGAAAAATGCCATGTTTCTTATAGAAAGCAAACATACATGTGACCAACGATTTGATGCATCAATTAATACCATAAAATATTTAAGTGGTCACATTCTAGGTGGATTGGGCCACAATGCATCAATTCTTTGTAGAAATGTTGGAGATTCAGAAGTGATTTTACTATATGAAGGTCAAGTGATTAATTTTCCTTGTGCACATGAAGCACATAAGTAATCACTTGGTAAATTTAATTGGTTTGATAAATCATGCCCATTTGAATTTTTAGCGATTTTACACATTTTGGTTGACCCTGGATGACCAAGCGATCATGCCAAAGAATCAATGTCTTTGTATTTGTGAGCTTCTAGCTCATGTTTATAGAATGAGATTCAACTATGCCAATTTTCGTGAAATATAATCCAGTCGAAATTGTTCCAAATTTTTCTAAAATAAGCTTCTGCCTTTCAACTCTAGAAATGATAAAAATATATTCTTTATTATTTTCATTTATAGTTTTGATATGATAACCATTCATTCTTATATCCTTAAAGCTTAGCAGATTTCTTTTAGAATTGCTTGAGTATAATGCATTTTGAATGAAGACATGTGTACCATTTGGTAATACTATATGGGGCTCTTTCGTACCCTTCAATTATATTAGCAGATCCAGCTGTGGTGGAAACTTTAGCTGAAATATTTTCAGATAATTCAGGGAAAAACCTCTGGTTTTTCAAAATCGTATGAGTAGTTGCACTGTCTAGTAGGCATATATCATCATTCAAATATTGATGGTCCATACCTTAAGAATTAAAGACAATATAGTTAGTCAATTATTGAAAATAATTCCGAACATAAATAAATGCTAACATTTTCTAAAAAGGATTACAAAGCAAACTACTAATTCAAATCTATATCCATCAGCACACATTATTTCAACTAGTCCTAATAAAAAAACATCAACTTCAAACTAATTAAAATAAAATAGAAAAACCACACAACAAGCTTCAGGCTACTTCTAGTTGATCAGATCGGTCATATTATCAATCATCGCATTGAGATTTTCATCATTTATGAAATTTCCATCATCATCATCGAAGAAATCATCTAACTTCAAGTTAGTGTTATCAAACAATCCTTTTGTGTTATTTGTTTCAATATTCTTCGAACGTTGGTATTCTTCAATTGTTTTCTTTGATGATTTACATGTACGCGACCAATGACCAGAGCGTCCACATCTATGACAAACTTCCTCATAGTGCTTTTTATTTTTTGTAGCAAAATCATTCGTCTTTTCAGACACATTTTTCTTTTGTTGCTTTTTAAAGTTGCTAGTTTCGTTGCCTTTAAAACCACCATAACCGCCTCTACTGGAGTTATATCCACGTCCACGTCCTCTACCTCAACCTCTGCCTCTTTCGGAGTGGACAAAATTATCACTAACTTCTGGTAACACTGCCGAACCAGTTCTATATTGAGGAGTGATTTTTAATAAGTAATTCATTGTTTTGTTCAACAATTAATAAACATTCTATGAGTTTAGAATATTTTGTAAAATGACACTCTCGATATTATTGCTGCAGGAGTATGTTCGAGGCGTGAAACGATGAAAATGTATTTTCGAGCATTTGTGCATCATCTACCTTTTCTCCACATAATTTTAGTTTAGAAGTAATTCTAAACATAACAGAATTATATTCTCTTACAGATTTGAAGTCTTGAAACCTCAGGTTCAACCATTCTTGCCTAGTATTTGGAAGTATGACCGTTTTTGGTAGTCATGACGCTCCTTTAGGGAGTTCCATAAGTGGAGAGGATCCTTTTCCGTTAAATATTCTGTTTTAAGATCATCGTGGATGTGACGTCTTAAAATTATCAGAACCTTTGCTTTGTCCTGTTGGGACATATTATTACCATTTTTAATGGCATTTTCTAAGCATTGAGATTGCAAGTGGATCTCAGCATCCAGTATCCATGATAAATAGTTGTCTCAAGATATGTCCAATGCTTTGAAATCAAGCTTAGCTATGTTTGCCATGCTATGAACTATTAATGAGAAAGAGGAGGGAAAAAATTATTACAGTAGATATAATAAGAATTAAACATTGTTCGGAAGCAATATGATTGAAAAAAAATAAAGAAACAGATTTTTGTCAACAGGCTCAATAATACTAATTTTAACGGTAACTTCATATAATGTTTCCAACATTTATAAGTTGCAACACACTTTTAGTTTCTTATATTGGGCATCTTTTTGCTGTTCAACCAGTAGTATTACCTTCACATTCAGCATCAGCATTACTATAATACCCTAATCATTTAGTAATACTTGATTCATTATTTTACCAAGTCATTATTCAATATACTACTAAAAAAAAGCTAAAAAAATTCACAGTAAGCCATTGTTAATCAAAAATGCCTAGTAATGAGCATCAGTACTAGTAATCAAAAAGGAAAAAAATGTATATAAAAATGCTCCTTTGCTTAAGCAATCATATGAAGACTTTACCTTAGGAGCAATATTGGTAAGACTGTTGTAAAATCCCCCACTTGGAGGCTAAAACTAAGGGCAATGGATTCTACAGTCATCCATAGTTATTAATCTGAGGCGACCAAATACGGTAATGTTAAATATATTGATATAACAGAAACACATGGATATGGAAAAAAATTAAAATCATAAAGCAACTTCCACATTCCATTTCCAATCATTTCAAATTCATTACATAATCCCAATACGAGAACCATGTTCAGAGAAAATATAATTATTACAACATACGCCAAGAGCGACATATGAAGATGCCCCATTGGATGACCAGAGTATATAACTAGGCAATAAAACAAATTTTCCTTTACAACCAAAAACACAACGGAATAAAATAGAAAGAACTCTTATTATCTAGCTTGCCTCCTGCACGTCTCCGGAAGCTTATTCGTCTAAGAAGAATCTGAAAACCTTAACCCTCAAACTACTAAAAATCAATTGAGCACCTGAGAGTTTAAGAGGAAAACATAAACTTTGAGTCAGCCATAAAGCCTGGTATGAATAATAATCTACCATCTCAAACCATTTTAATATCTAGTGAGACCATGCCGCTTAGCGGAACAGGTTTTCCCCACACTAGTATCCTAAAACTTTATAAAACCATATACTGTGCTCCTGCATCCACAATGGTTAAAACATAACAATTCAAAATATTATGATGATATGCAAACAAATAAATCAAGTTTGGATTTTCCATCACCATTCATTTTTGACTATCTGTCTCATTTATAGTTTAACCTATTTGTTTTCATGGGCTGGCTAATAACCCGTTTGAAGCTTATGGACTCCCTGTCCGATTTCATAGTTTTCATGGAATCACTAAGAACCTATTGGCCCATGCCAATAACTTCCTTATTCATGGGTTCTCCCTGAACCTATTGGTATCTCCAATAACTTCCCTCTTATCCTAGTTTTCATGGGTTGACTAGGAACCTATTGACTTCTGTCAATAACTTAATCCAGATATAGTTTTCAAGGGTTCACTAGAAACATATTGGCCCCTGCTAATAACTCTTTATAATCATAGTTTTCATGGGTTTACTATGAACATATTGGCCCCTACCAATAACTTATTCTAAGCATAGTTTTCGTGGGTTTACTATGAACCTATCTATCTGACAACTTCTTTAATCCATATTTAGGCATCCTACATTCTGGTCTAGCTGACCTCCTAGATGCAATTCTACTCATACAGGAGTTAACTTAATTTATATTCACTATTGGGTCAACCTAGTTGGTTATTCTGCCCTTTTTCCCCAAAATTCAGTTATGGGTCCATTACAATGTGAATATATATATATATATATATATATATATATATGAAGAAGCAAACATAATAACATAATAATAATACCAACACCGGTGATTTAATATCCTTGAAATCATTTCATATAAAACTTGGTTAATCCCTTCAACCTAACAATCAAGGGAAACTTCTTCAAAAACTCCATACTTAAAATCATTTCAAAACTCTTTTATTATGCCATAATTTCTCCTTTAAAAATGAGATTAGGTTTTTTGCTTTGAAAACTATGGCATTCGAACCCTTTAAAACTTTACTTTCGAAACCATTGGATAACCTCCTTCGAAAGCTTAAAATCTTCTTTTCAAAACACTAAAATATCTCTTTCGAAACCTTCAAAACAAACCTTTCAAAAATATTAAAGCTTTACTTAATATCTGTTAAAAGCATAGCTTCAAAACCAATGAAAGTACCCATTTCGAAACCATTGGGTTTTGCATACAAACATCTTTTGGGTCCAAGTGAATACATACGAAAGCAACTCTTTCGAAACCATTGATCTTATATAAAATTGTTTGGGGAAAAGTTGATGGCTTCGGAACCATCCATTCAAAAGCTTAGAACATTTAACTAAAACATTGAAGGATAGCATAGAAACCCCCTCTCGACACCATTGCCTTCGAAACCCTTGAACCCATTCGCAAGCCTTTAGGAAGTGACTTAGTATAAGTTTATAACAAAAGCTACCCTTCGAAAGCATTGATGACTTCAATACATTCGAAAGGCCAAAAGAACGGCAGTAGGGTCTCGACTGGGTTGAAACCACCCTTTTCGAAAGCATTGTTCTATAAATAGAGGAACTCATTCGAAAGCTTATACTTTAAAATAAAAGATGGCAACCCTCTTCGAAAGCTATTTAGAAAACCCTTTCGAAAGCATATGTTTCGACTCCTTCGGAATCTTTTAGTAAAACAAGGCAGGCGCTTTTCATTTGAAAGTAAACAAAGGTTTCGACCCCATCGGAAGCGAAGGTTTCGACGCCATGCCTTCCGCCTTCTCCAATCCACTACGTACCATACTTGTGCTTGTGTATTAGTTTCGGCAATGTTTCTTTCGACATGGTTGGTTTCGACTGAGTCGAAGCTGAAGCACAGAGTCTAAAGGAGCTTCTGAAAGAGGCGGAACCCTCTTTTCTGGGTAAAGGCTGATTTAATGTTATTTATAGTAATTACTTTATAACTAACCTGCCTATTTGTAAACATTTAATTAGTTGCCTTCATCTTTTCAAATTCTTTACAAAAATAACTGACGAAATTACCTCAGATCTAATTAACGCCATTTTAGCAAATAAGCCCTTCTTTAAGCTAAACACATAAAACATATAAGTCCTTCTTCTAAAATAATTTAATTCCCATGGTAAATCACTTAGGAAAAATACCCAAAAATTACAGAAATTCAGTTTCAATATGTTATCTAACATATAAAAATTCCAAACCCAAATTCATCATGAAATAATCGAAATAAAATTTTAAACCCAATTATACATATCTTCCTTTTGAAAATTCATATTAAAATTTCCATAGCTTGGAAAATTACAAAAATTGAAACCCAACTCCAAAATCTTATTTACATGACATAAAATTTTCTTGGAGCATTCGATATTAATTTTAATCGGTTTTACCTTTAAAACCGTATAAAATCGTATTTAAACAATTTTGTTTAAATCAAACATGTTATAATCCAAGCATATCATCATCCAAATCATCATTGAAATGGATTTAATCTTAAACCCGAAAACAAATGATCATAAAAACAAAATATAGATGATATAGATTATTATTCACCTTGATTAGGATTAGGACTTTTAGATTTGATTGAGATTTATCACCTTACTCTAATTCCTTAGCTTTTGATTGATTTTCCCCTTTTCCTTACTCCTTAGTAATGGCCGGCTATTCCCTTTTTTATTTACATTTTTGTGAAATGAAAAGTGAAAGTGAATGGGCAATGAAACATGAAAATAAAGGTAATAGAAATGTAGGCAGCAATTACCCTAATACCCTTGTTTTAATTAATTAATTAATGTATAAGCCATTTATAAGCCCATTTAGATAATTAAGCACGACCTTTAATTATTTATTCAAATCTCAATCCCCTTATCACTTTAATATTTACATTATTCTATTTAATTTACCTAATTAAATTTTCTGAATAATGTTATTAAAAATTAGGGGTGTTACAACCATAATGCGATAGGATATAGCTATTTTGTACCAGAAAAGCCGTGGATTTGTACATGGATTTTGATGTGTAAACAACAAATCAAGAATATGTGCAAATCAATTACGAAAGAAATATGTTAGTGAAAGTTTCAATTGACATATATTTAATAAAATAAAGTTACTACTACGTGCTTGATGTTACAACATCACATCACCTAAAGTATTACAGTAAAGCAATTATGAAAGCATGGTTCTTTTAGGTATAATTCTCTACTCTTGTTTTTTAAAAAATGAAACAACAAAAGAATAAATAAAACGAAGCCATTGAATTACATTAGCTGGCGGGAAGAGTAAATAAAATTTGTACTACAAGTTTTCTACTAGTACTTGAGCCGTATAGAAGAATATTTATAAGGTGAAAATATGCAGTAGATATTCTAGAGAGAACGAGTAAAAGTAGGTGAAAATATCATACTTAAAAATGCTTGTTCAAACTCTTCCCAAAAAAAAGAATAAATATCTGAACGTACAGAACGTAACCAAAGTTTAAATAAAAATAAACAAAATAATCTTCATAGATAAACATCAGATGAGTTATGTATGGAAGCAGTAACATAAACTAATAAAAATAATAAAACTTCGTGCTGATAACGTGTTATAAAATAAAGAGAACATAAGACATTAGAGAGAAAACATTTGTATTATGTATACATATATCATTACAATACAAATGAGCTCTCTATTTATAGACTTCAAATGCAACTGAGATTACAAGAATATCCTTTGCCATTTAGCATATTCACTCATATTACTAATATATATTACAACAAATGGAAATAACTACTGGTACAATGATAGTACAACACATCCAATTGTATAATTTTGAACTAACATGTGTCTTATAATCTTTCATTAACTACAATTAAACATATAATTATAACATGATGGATAAAAAGTGATATATCTTGGAAGAAATAGAATTTTTTGCATATTTTTCAGTAAATATTTATGTATTTCGATGAACTACTTGAGTTTTATTGAAAATTTTCAAATCTTTGCGGAAGATATTTACTTCTATTCAAAAGGTTTCCCATTCTTGAATAATTTGGCTTTCTCAGGAAAAGGAACTTCTGGAAAAAATGTATGTATTGAAAATTATATCCCTGAAATTCTTTGCTTGTTATAAAAATAAAGTTGAAGTTTTTGAAAATAGTCGAACATTTTTTAAATCTAATATGATTTTCATTAGGACATTATATGATTTATACGAATAGTTGGACTTTAAAAAAACATTTATTTGAACCCTAAATATATTTACGTATTATGAGAAAATAGGGGTGTAAATGGGTCGGAACAACCGGACACATGTGTGTTCATGGCCTATCCTTTAATAAATTCGAACCGAATAATGGACCATACAAGATTTAAGTTCTGACATTGTTCTTACAAACCGAACAACGGACGAACAGTGAATGGTTAGTTAGAAAACATCGAACAATTTCGAAGGGACGTATTCTCGTATATTTTTCCTTCTCCAAATTCGTTCCTAAATGGGAATCGGACGGACACGGAGCAGATGTTTTACAACCTCCAACCGAGCTGGAAGTTGAACTCTCTTACAAAATTTACACCCCTATCACAAAATTGATTTGAGATATTGTGAAATAAATCAAGTAAATAACATTAAACAATTTAGAAGACATGTCAATGATAAATCTTTAGTGTTCTTTTTTTACTTTAGAGTATTTAGCTTACAACTCATAACAGACAAAATTTACTATCAACGAGTTTGATTAATATATTACACTACATACCTTATATCTTCATAGACCATATTTAGCCAATGTGAAGAAACAAAGCCAATGAAAATACATTTCATGGCATTATCTTCACAAATACTTGGACATAACTAATTTACTAAATGAAAATCACATGAAATGCAAGCAAATATGACTATATGGATAATCTTAATGGTAACAAGATTAAAGGTGAATTTATTCAAATCAAATATAGCAATTAACACATGAACCCAATTATCGTACAATTCTAATATCAATAAAAAATAAACACGTATTAACTTTCACATTCCATTTCAAATTCATTACATAATCCCAATACGAGAACCACGTTCAGAGAAAATATAATTATTATAACATATGCCAAGAGCGACATATGAAGATGCCCCTTGGATGACAAGAGTATAAAACTGGGCAATAAAACAAATTTTCCTTTACAACCAAAAACACAGCGGAATAAAACAGAAAGAACTCTTATTAACTAGCTTGACTGTTGAACGTCTCCGGAAGCTTATTCGCCTAAGAAGAACCTGAAAACCTTAACTCTCAAACTACTCAAAATCAATTGAGCACCCGAGATTTTAAGTGGAAAACATAAACGTCGAGTCAGACATAAAGCCTGGTATGAATAATAATCTACCATCTCAAACCGTTTTGATATCTAGTGAGACCACCCCGCTTAGCGGAACGGGTTTTCCCCTTACTAGTATCCTAAAACTTTGTAAAACTATATATTGTGCTTCTGCATCCATAATGGTTAAAACATAACAATTCAAAATATTATGATGACATGCAAACAAATAAATCAAGTCTGGATCTCCCATCCCCATTCATTTTTGACTATTTGTCTCATTTATAGTTTCTAGGGTCACTATTAACCTATTAGTTTTCATGGGTCTAAGTGAATACATACGAAAGCGACCCTTTCGAAACCATTGATCTTATATAAAATTGTTTAGGGAAAATTTGATGGCTTCAGAACCATCCATTCAAAATCTTAGAATATTTAACTAAAACATTGAAGGATAGCATCGAAACCCCCTCTCGACACCATTGCCTTCGAAACCCTTGAACCCATTCGCAGGCCTTTAGGAAGTGACTTAGTATAAGTTTAAAACAAAAGCTACCCTTCGAAAGCATTGATGACTTCAATACATTCGAAAAGCCAAAAGAACGGCAGCAGGGTCTCGACTGGGTCGAAACCACCCTTTTTGAAAGCATTGTTCTATAAATAGAGGAACTCATTTGAAAGCTTATACTTTAAAATAAAATATGCCACCGAAACCTATTTATAAAACCCTTTCGAAAGCATATGTTTCGACTCCTTCGAAATCTTTTGGTAAAAGAAGGCGGTTATCATTTGAAAGTAAAAAAAGGTTTCGACCCCATCGGAAGCGAAGGTTTCGACGCCATGCCTTCCACCTTTCTCCAATCCACTACGTACCATACTTGTGATACCTTCTGTATTGTTTTCGGTAATGTTTGTTTCAACGTGGTTGGTTTCGACTGAGTCGAAGCAGAAGCATAGAGTCGAAAGGAGCTTTTGAAAGAGGCGGAACCCACTTTTCTGGGTAAAGGCTGATTTAATGCTATTTATAGTAATTACTTTATAACTAACATGCCTATTTGTAAACATTTAATTGGTTGCCTTTATCTTTTAAAATTCTTTACAAAAATAACTGCCAAAATTACCTCAGATCTAATTAACACCATTTTAGCAAATAAGCCCTTCTTTAAGCTAAACACATAAAACATATAAGTCCTTCCAAAATAATTTAATTCCCATAGTAAATTAGTTAGGAAAAATCCCCAAAAATTACAAAAATTCATTTTCAATATGTTATCTAACATATAAAAATTTCAGACCCAAATTCATCATGAAATAATCGAAATAAAATTTTAAACCCAATTATACATATCTTCCTTTTAAAAATTCATATTAAATTTTCCATAGCTTGGAAAATTACAAAAATTGAAACCCAACTCCAAAATCATATTTTACATGATATAAAATTTTCTCCGGGCATTCAAAATTAATTTTAATCGATTTTACCCTTAAAACCGTATAAAATCATATTTAAACAATTTTGTTTAAATCAAACATGTTATAATCCAAGCATATCATCATCCAAATCGTCATTAAAATGGATTTAATCTTAAACCCGAAAACAAATGATCATAAAAAAATAGAGAAGATGTAGATTATTGTTCACCTTGATTAGGATAAGGACTTTGAGATTTGATTGAGATTTATCCCCTTGGTTTAATTCCTTAGTTTTTGATTGATTTCCCCATTTTCCTTGCTCCTTGGTAATTGCCGGCTATTCCCTTTTTTATTTACATTTTTGTAAAATGAAAAATGAACATGAATGGGCAATGAAACGTGAATATAAGGGTAATATTTACATTATTTAAACAAATGTAGGCGGCAATTACCCTAATACCCTTGTTTTAATTAATTAATATATAAGCCATTTATAAGCCCATTTAGATAATTAAGCACGGCCTTTAATTATTTATTCAAATCTCAATCCCCTTATCACCCTAATATTTACATTATTCCATTTAATTTACCTAATTAAATTTCCTGAATAATATTATTAAAAATTAGGGGTGTTACAGGCTCCCCTCCTTAAAGAATTTCGTCCTCGAAATTCAGTAAGGGCTAAATACTAAACATAGAAATCATCTGTAATAACTCCTAACAACCATATTAGCCTACCTGACCAGTAAATATCTATATAAATCTAATATAGACATGCCCTCAAAGCATATCAGGATAAGTATCTCTAATCCTGTCTTCTATCTCCCAAATACAGTCCTTCTCATTGTAGCTCCACTTAACTTTCACCAACTTGACTATCTTGTTCATCAATATTTTATCATCTCTCACTACAACTCGAATCGGTTGTCTAACAAAAGTCAAATTAAGCTCTACTATCAAATCTTCCAACCCTGTCGGAGGAATAGTTGTCTCTGGATCATGCACATACTTGCGAAGATGATACAAATGAAATATATTATAGACACTTGCCATATTGCTCGTCAACTCTACTCTGTATGCGAACTTTCCAATCCTCTCTATAATTTGGAACGGACCAACATATCTCGGTGCCAGTTTCCCTGAGTTTCCAAATCGTACCACACCCTTCATTGGTGATACTTTAATGAAAACCTTATCTCCAACTGAGAATTCTAGGTCTTTATGCCTCTTATCTGCGTAACTTTTCTGCCTGGACTGAGCTTCCTTCATCCTTTCTTGGATCAACTCAATCTTCTCTGTCGCCTCTCTAACCAGATCTGGACCTAAGACCACTCTGTCTCCAGTCTCCTAACCAACATGCTGGTGATTTGCATGGCCTTCCATACAAACTTCAAAAGGCGCCATTCCTATACTAGTTTGATAGCTATTATTATAGGAAAACTCAACCAAATCTTGGTGATCTTCCCAAGATCCACCAAAGTCCAATACACAAGCTCTCAATAAATCCTCGGGTACCTTATAGACTCTCTCTATCTGCCCATCCATTTGAGGGTGATATGCAGTACTCAACTTAAGCTTGGTACCTAATACATCCTGTAGACTCTTCCAGAATTCACAAGTAAACAAAGAATCTCAATCACTGACTATGCTACTAGAAATCCCATGTAGTCTAACTATGTTCTTCATGAACAACTTAGCTAAAACAGGTGCCATCCTGGTTGACTTAATTGGAATGAAATGTCCACTCTTGGTCAACCTATCCACTATAACCCATATACTTTCATTTCCTCTATTTGACCTTGGCAACCCGTCAATAAAATCCATGAATTCGAATCCCATTTCCAAATTGGAATCTCTAAAGGTTGAAGTAACCCACTCGGATTTTGATGTTCGGCTTTCACTTGTTGATAGTTTGCACACTGCCTAACCCACAAGCCAACATCCCTCTTCATACTTTCCCAACAAAAGCTCCTCTTCATATCTTGATACATCTTGGTCCCTTCAGGATGAATCATAAATTTGGATCGATGACATTCTCCAAGAACTTCTTTCCTTAAGTCCTCAACATTCGGAACACACAACCGTCCCTTCTTTCTCAACCATCCTCGTTGGTCAAGATTAAAATCCTTTAGATCATCGATCTTTGTTCCCACCTCAAGTCTAATCCTCTCCACTAATAATGGATCCTCTTTCTGCTTAGAAGCATTCCTTTCGATCAATACCGGTCGAACTTCTAAACAGGACAACATGGCGTTACTTTGACTAGAACTAGTAGTAGATCTTAACTGCACATTACAAGTAGTCAAAGCTTCTAAATCCTTCCATTCTACCAACATAGCTAAAACCACATTCTGATGTGTCCTGCTAAGAGCATCCTCTACTTTATTTCCTTTCCCAGGAGTAGTATACTCTATACCAAAATCATAAGCAAATAAAAACTCCAACCACCTCTGCTGTCTCATGTTCAGCTCCTTCTGAGAAAATAAGTACCTTAAGGACTTATGATCCGTGTATAGCTCAAATCTCTCTCCTAAGAGATAATGTCTCCAAATCTTTAAGGCAAAGATCACACGCAGTCAACTCCAAATCATGAGTAAGATATCTTACTTTATGCGGTCTAAGCTGTCATGGAGCGTAGGCAATTACTTTACCCTTCTGCATCAACACAACTCCTAATCCAGTTCCGCACACATCAGTGTACACCACCAACCCTTGGTTTCCATTTGGAATTACTAACATAGGCGCATTGGTCAATAGACGCTTTAACTTAAGGAATGCTTCCTCACATTTGTCGGACCAAACATATTTCACATCCTTCCTGGTTAACTTAGTCAAAGGTGCTGCTATCCACGAGAAATCCTTAATGAATCTCCGGTAATAGCCAGCAAGTCCAAGAAAACTTGTAACGACCCGTAAATTTCAACTGTTTTAATAACGTAATTAGTTGAAATTTTGTGAAATTTTAAACGATAAAATTTTGAAATAAAAATTTAATATTTGGAATACGTCTAGTTAAACATAGCGACTGGTAAATTTTTGTCCGAAAATATGAAAGTTTATTTCGCGCGTAAATTTACTTTAATTTAATCAGTTAAAAAGCGATGAAAATAAAACGTCTTCGAAACCTAAATATTTTTACATAGAAAAATTCTAAAACATCTTCTGAGCGAGACGGTATTTTTCGTTTTTCAAAATTCGGACTTCTTTAGCTCCGTCGTTCTTATTTTTCTGCGTTTTTGCTGCATTTTTCGCTGGTAGAAAATTCGAATTTTTATAATTCAATCATACCACTGGTATCTGTATACTTTTGATCGTCTCGTTGTGCTGATCTCCACAGTATATTATTTTGTGTGTCTCGGCGTCCAGTGCGTAGTGGAATCCGCGAAACGAATAACGGTACCGGTGCCGCGTTCGAGCCTTTTTGGTTTACTTTACCCTTCATTTTGTCAACGGTATAATTCCAATGGACATTACATTTAATACCCCTAGAAACCATCGGTTGTGACCATTATATTCCCAACGTTTCAATATTTCCAACCATTTTCTGATTGTTGCTTTTAATAAAAGAAATGAATACTATTACATTGGTTATCTCTCTGAAACCACTTTCGCTTTTATCTTCTTCTATTTGCCTATACGTCTTCAAATTGTACCTCCTTCGCTAGCCGAAGCTTCTTCCTCCACTTTAACCCATTGCCACGTTCCTCTTCCCTCCAACTCGCCGTGACTGAACTCATCAACAGCCAATCCCCTACGTGCATAGATTCTCCCTGAAGCTCATACAAGCCTTCCCACATCTGCTTCTCTTCTTCTCTGTTGCACGTGGTAAGCATACATGTATATTAGAGAGTTGTTTATATTATTTATGATATATATATATTATACAGTTTAGTTATATAAGATTTTACAATTAGTTTATGAAGTAGACAAAATTATAAAAGTTATACAGTCTATATTTATCAAGCGGTTGTTCTATATTATATATATTAGATTTGTTATACATTATATATAAAGGTTTTACTTAAGTCTATACCGATGTCTATATATTGGTATGTTAGTTATATATATATATACATAAAATATGGTAAGTATATAAGTTGTAAACTGCATATTTCGTTTGTTTATATCTGGCTCGTATGAGCTATGCGCAGGCTATATTAAGTCATTTATATAGAAGTATATATATAAACAAGATCTCCTTGGTTTACATGATTGTATATAGGGCCTGCGTATATTATATTTATGCATAATTTATTTGTTTGTTTACATTGGACATATAGTATATTCAAGCTTATAAATTGGGATGGATTATAATATTTCAGTATTTTATATATTATGTTGTATATATATCTATGACAGTATTGCTTAAAAGATGTACCCCTGAAAGATATCCGAATGCATATGAAAGGCAGTACATGTACCCTCCTACCGAACACCATCCACCGCCCATAATAGCTGCACCTGCTACTTACACCGTATCGCCTACTCATACCACTTATTATGGTAATGGCTATCAAGTCCACCAGTACCAGCCTTATTTACACTAAACTCATGGAGAAGGCACATACTGATTGTGGTCTTGTCTAACTAGTAGGCGCGTTTAACACGTACTGAACCTGTATTTGCAACTTTTATTATGTCCTTTGTTGGGTTGTAATATTATGGAGAGAGACTAAGATTGATGATGTTTAGGATGCTAAGCTATGCTTATCTTTTAGATGTGTTGTTTAATGTGATTCTACTTTTTTTTTCTTTCCTTCCAAAAAAAAAGATGTATAATTGTATAGATGAAATTGTATGGGTTTACAGACATATATAAGAAACACTATTTTAGGAAGCTTTGACCTTAAGTTAGCTGCTCCAAAATGCCTACTAGTGGACCAGTCATGATGACGATCATCAGATGACCGGTGCACCGGTGGTTGCCTCTCCCACCACGCGTGTGTGTATTTGCTTATAGATGTGTGCTTCATGTGTTTGTGTCAGTATTACCGTGTGTTGTTATCTATGTGTGTGAGTGCATGTGGTGTGAGTTGTGTTAATACATGTCTTCCTATGTGTTTTATGTGTGCGTAAGTATCTATATATATAAAAGTGTGTGTGTTCGTTGGCATATATATATAAAGTGCAGTAGTTTGTATTGTATAAGTACATATTTAAATTTGTATGTTGATATATATTGATTTTTAAAATTTTATAAAGTTAAGTTATATATATATATATATTGATCTGTTGGTTTTATACGCATATAAAAGTATTTTTACTAGTTTCTGTATGTGTAGGTCACCACGCCTGTGCATTTTATTGTAGCTATATAAGTTAGATTTCATGCATAAAGTGTTAAATTAATATATTTAAATTTGTTATTACCATTTGGTGGTAGCTTGTACTACATATATATGATTTCTGTATTACATATATAAGTTGTTTTGCTGTATGAATAAGGGTGCACTGTTCTAGATATACAATGTTTGAAAAGTCTATACGCATATATGTATGTGTTTTAATATTTGTTTAAAATTAAATATTTATTTCATGGAAATAATAATAATAATAATAATAATATATAACTTCTGTTCTAACACGGTTTCGTCGATCCTTGATTATCAGCCTTGGTCGTCCAATTCATACCAATCTAGTTTTGTTTTGGAAAGTCGTGCTTGGAATTCGTAACTCAACTTCATTGTCTATCTCTCAGCCTTGAAAGGTGAGCACTCACTCACGATTAACGTTCTTTTATTTATTAAATCTGATTTCAATTGAAACGACAATTGAAATATGCTGCTGTTAGTTAATTACACTGTTATATATGCTATTGCCTGTATCAGTTCACCTGTGACATCTGACACCATTATCTGTTAATTATTTATGCGATGATAATACAGTTTGGCTGATAATTGATTGATTGTTGAATGTTTATATTGGACGTTACATTGTTAGTGTTAAATGATAAATAGTATGAAATGGGTATAGGATAGTTAACAATTTTTAAACTGATTTATATGTTAAATGTGATTAGTTGAATATGACCCCTTTTAATTGTTAAATTAATTGACATGTAGAATAGTGATAATTACACTGTGAACCATTGAACGTATATTTGATTAATTGTTGTAGTGTTAAAATTGAAATCGAATGACAATTGAAGAACCGTATAAATATTAGTGTAATAATCTTTAATCTACATGAAATGTTAGTGTAGATTCTAGAAATGATTATATTAATTCGTACAAATAACAATGCGAATTAATACAGTTATTTCGGGATTATTTGAATTGATTATTGGATTGATATTGGTTGTTGTTATTGCTTGTTTATTTACTTTAACACCATCCCAGTTATCACATTGCAAGTTCCCTTTTTCTATGCTTTGATTTTGAATTGAATTGGAATCGGGTTGAAATGATAAATACCCAAAAAAATTTAACTTTGACTTAGGGTAAAGAATTAAACAAAACCCGATTGGTCAATAATTTGATTTAAAAATAAACGAAGATTTTATTTGAATAAATAAGATGGTTTTGAAATGAAGTTGAAATTTGAATTTTAATGAAAGGAAAATGTTAATATTTAATAATCTGAAACAAAATATTAACAATGTAATTGATGAAGAATGTTGTTTAATTCGAGAAATGATTGAATTAAGTTTGAAATTATTAAACTTTGAAATGATTTAATAATTAAGTTTGAAATTATAATTAAGTTTGAAATTATTAAACTTTGAAATTATTTATTAATTAAGTTTTGAATTATTTAATAATTAAATAAGATTGAATTATTTAATGATTAAATTGAATTGGATTCTTTAATAAGAGAAATTGAACTTTTGAATAAGTGAATTTTACTTCGTAAATAATTGGAATTGAGTTTCTTTATTAATTAAGTTTTGGAAAATTATTTAAGTAAGTAAATAAGTGAAATTGAATTTCTTTATCAAGAAATAAAATATGATTTATTGAAATAAATGTAAGACTTGAAATTTTAAGAATTTGATTGATGAATTTAATTTAATTCAATTTGCAAGTTTTGATATAATGAAGTTGAATTTAAATAATGGATTTAATGAATTGGAAATAAATAGAAATTGTTGAATGATAAATTTACTTAACGAATATTAAACGATATCGATAAATGAACTTAAATGGATTTGAATGTAGATTAAATCATTTTAAATGATTTCGAAATGAAACTTATATACGACTTTAATGAATATTGGAATGGTTTAAATATAAATTGAAATCGAATTATAAGATTTTGAAATGGTAAATTGAAGTTTTGAAACGTAAATTATGGAAATTGATTTAGAAAGACAAATGAAATGTTGGTTTACGAATTGAAATTGAAATTGAATTTGATTTGGTTTTGGAATATATAAACGACCAATCGGTGTAATAATTACGAAAGTTCTTAAAGAGACCGGAATCAGTTATGGATATACTCTCTATCTAAACCGAAAACCACTTTAATAACTATACGCGGAGTGATGATCCAGAATGAAGTGGTTGGAATGATGTACGTGATGACTGAAGAAAGAGAACGATAATGGATAGCCTTGACACTTGTGTCAAATTGGAAATGACTAAAACAGGAGCCGTGCCGGGCCAATGGAGGATTAGCTACCTCAAGTGAACACACTTCTTCGAACTACTCATTACTTGTTGTCGATTGGTGCACCCTTGATTTTGGGAGTGTTGTTTCACGGTGTTGCGGGCGCTGCGGCGTTGCGTTCTCACCAGTCCGGATCAGGCAAACGGTAGTATCACTACCTTGGGTATTGCCTCATGTGCCTTGTCATACTTGTATCCCTATTCGCGACCACTACGATTTTGGTTTGTACCTTTAGTATATGGATTGCCCTCTGGTGACTTCCGGTTTTGGGGAAACTACGGTCTTGTATATGCTCTTGGGAATAAAAATGTGTTAAGGGTGGAATGGGCCATGACTTAACACTATTTTGATATCTTTTTATATTACTGATAGACATTATCTACTTATCGTACACTACTACCTAGTAGATAGTTTAACGGATCCTTAAAGGATGGTTATTCCAAACATCCTTTGAGTTACTTGTATTTCAATTGCTATTTCACTTGAGTTGGTTTTATTGATATAAGAATATTAATCCTGACTCGAGTGTCTTGTGTTTTGCTTTATGCTCGGGTCAGACTGAGTGTACCAGTATTCGAGACTCACCTTTGAAGTTGGAGCTTTGCTTGAAGATCCAGCCATCCATTCTACTTTCAGTATTCGATGATTCCAGTGATGTATTCTGATTTATATCTGATGTATCGTATTACTCTTCCGTTGTATCTGGTTTAACTCTGATGTAACTTATACATTTATATAATAGCTTCATGAACTACTATCTCTTTTATTTCCACTGCACTTATTACTCTGTGTCTGTGATCTGTGATTTTTATTTACTGTATATGTTCAGTTTTGCCAAATTTAAATTAACAACGCGGTATTTTGAGCAATTCAATTCCGGCATGGGTGTCTACCTATACACTTATAATGGATGCGAATGGTCCAAAATATCGGGTGGTTACAAAACTTCTAATCTCAGTCACCGTCTCTGGTCTCTTCCAGTTACTAACAGCTTCGATCTTATCTGGATCGACGGACAAGTCCTTCTCTTAAACCACATGACCAAGGAACTTATTCTCTTTCTTCCAGAAATGACATTTGGAAAACTTCGCCTTCAGTTGATGCTACCTCAGCGTCTCATGCACTACTCTAAGATGATCCTCATGCTCTCTTTCATCCTTAGAGTACACTAAAATGTCATCTATAAACAGCAACACAAACCTATCCATGTACTCTCGGAAAACTCGATTCATCAGATCCACGAAGAAAGCAGTGCATTCGTTAACCCAAATGGCATTACTAACCACTCATATGAACCATACCTAGTCCGAAATGCTATCAATGGAATACTGTCCTCTGTCACTCTTGACTGATGGAAACCTGTTGCCAAATCCAACTGGAAAAACACTCTGGCTCCATAAAACTAATCAAAGATATCATCAATTCTCGGCAAAGGATACTTATTCTTAATCGTCATCTCGTTCAACTTACGATAGTCGATACACATCCTTAACGACCCATCCGGATTCTTCACAAACACCGCGACCGCTCCCCAAGGAGAACTGCTCGGTCTAATAAAACTCCTTCCTTCTAGATACACTAGCTGCACCTTTAGTTTTTTCATCTCGGTCGGTGTCAGCCTACTAGGTGGTCTACTTATAGGTTCAGCTCTTGGCACATGATCTATCTGAAACTCAATGGCTCGTTTCGGTGGTAGTCCTGTAACCGGCTCAAAGACATCTGCAAATTCTCTTGTTACTCGAACCTGACTTAACTCTTCTCCCAATTCCATAGCACTTAACAAAACACAACTACTCCGGTTAGAATCCTCCATTGAGAATATAATTCGGTTATGGCTATCAGAGCGCCTTAGTGATATTTCCATATCCTGGCAAAATATCCTAGCCTCATACTTACCCAACCAATCCATACCCAAAATGATTTCAAAATCAACGAAATCAAAAACATACAGACTGCATGCAAACTTATGACCTAACAAGTCTAGTTCTAACTGGTCACATCTCATCCCTAGAGTTGCATACCCTCCTATCGGATTCACAACCCTAAAGAAGTAACAAGGTATGTGGGTTCTAAGCATAACCTATCAACCAAATTCTGAGATATAAATGAATGTGATGCACCGGTATCAAATAGTATCCTAACGGGTATACTCTGAATCAAAAGCGTACCTTCCATCACAGTCTTCCCTTTTTCAGCTGCAGTTGGTCTAGCAGATGATGGTCCAACAGCAAAAACCTTTCCCTTATCTGTCCTGACTAGCTTTGGACACTGATTCGTATAATGCCTGACTTGATCATAGTTGAAGCACTTCACACCCTTCTTTTCTACAGCCTTCTTCCCCTTGCCTGACCGGCACTCATGAGCATAATACCTTTCTTGTCACACTTAAAGCAAACTAAATCAGCTTTTGCCTTCTTGGTAGCCTCTCCCTTCTGGGTCCCTTCTTCTTAAAGAACTTTCTCTTCTTTCCCTGATAACCCTGGGTTTCAACCGGCTTTTCTCTCGCACAAATAGCAAGCACTCCTCATGTCGGATTGCCATCTCCACAACTACATTACAAGGATCACTGAGATGGGGCAGGGTTGCCCTAGCAATCTCGGGTCTCAATCCCCAAATGAACCTCTCATTCCTCCTGATATCGGTGTCTATAGTAGCATGCCCATATCGGGACAACTCATAAAACTTAGTAACATACTCGATTATCGACATCTCTCCCTACACCAAATCCATAAACTTTCTTAGCAATGCCGACTTGGAAACTTCGGACAAAAACCTATGTTCAAATCTCTCTCTAAACTCTGCCCAAGTTAACTTATCCTATGGAACCCTGGCAGTAACACTATCCCACCAATGAAGTGTTGCCTCTTGCAACTACCTAGAAGTCAGCCTCCTCTTCTGCTCATCATTCAAACCCAAATCAGCGAAGATCCTCTCACAATGCAACAACCAATCCTCAACTTCTACAACATCCTCTGTTCCCATAAACGGTTTCCCACCAAGACTGGTGTAGTCTCTGCTCATCTTAGCATAATTATTCCCAACTGGAGCCATAGGATTTGCTCCTCCTACATTCCCAGCAACACCAGCAGCAACTCCTGCTTGCATCGGATTGACGAAGAACTGATACATCGCCCCTATATCCACTGGTGGATTTCCAGCACCCACATTAGCATCTGCATTTTGGTTAGCATTAGCCTGTCGACCCGGGTTCCTCCTAGTGGGTCGAGCATTTCTGTTGGTTGTGGTGCTTCCTCCACCGAGATTCCCTCTTCCGTTTCCTACCTCCATATCTTCTTTCTCGTAAATCTACATACGATCCTTAGTAAGATATAGAAGAACGATCTAAGAGAGAGGGGGATACGTACTTATATATATATATATATGTATGTAAATCTATATACCAAACACAAGTACGTTTCTATAGCGTTAACCCAAACCCTGATCTTATTTTCTAGTTCATTGGATTATGTTTTGAAAAATCTTTTAGGTTTAAATTTCTTTTAAGTTTCATAAACCTATGCTCTAATACCAACTTGCAACATGCCCCACTTGGAGGCCCAAAACTAACGGCTACGGATGCTGCAGTCATCCATAGTTATTAATCCTCGGCGACCAAATACGGTAATGTTAGATACATTGATATAACAGAAACACATGAATATGGAAAAAAATTAAAATCATAAAGCAACTTCCACATTCCATTTCAAATAATTTCAAATTCATTATATAATCCCAATACGAGAACCATGTTCAGAGAAAATATAATTATTACAACATACGCCAAGAGCGACATATGAAGATGCTCCCTTGGATGACTAGAGTATATAACTAGGCAATAAAACAAATTTGCCTTTACAACCAAAAACACAGCGGAATAAAACAGAAAGAACTCTTATTATCTAGCTTGCCTCCTGCACGTCTCTGGAAGCTTATTCGCCTAAGAAGAACCTGAAAACCTTAACCCTCAAACTACTAATAATCAATTGAGCATCCAAGAGTTTAAGGGGAAAACTTAAACTTTGAGTCAGACATAAAGCCTGGTATGAATAATAATCTACCATCTCAAACCATTTTAATATCTAGTGAGACCATGCCGCTTAGCGGAACGGGTTTTCCCCACACTAGTATCCTAAAACTTTATAAAACCATATACTGTGCTCCTGCATCCACAATGGTTAAAACGTAACAATTCAAAATATTATGATGATATGCAAACAAATAAATCAAGTCTGTATTTTCCATTGCCATTCATTTTTGACTATCTGTCTCATTTATAGTTTCTAGGGTCACTATTAACCTATTAGTTTTCATGGGCCGACTAATAACCCTTTTGAAGCTTATGGACTCCCTATCTGATTTCATAGTTTTCATGGGATCACTAAGAACCTATTGGCACATGCCAATAACTTCCTTATTCATGGGTTCTCCCTGAACCTATTGGTATCTCCAATAACTTCCCTCTTATCCTAGTTTTCATTGGTTGACTAGGAACCTATTGACTTCTATCAATAACTTAATCCGAATATAGTTTTCATCGGTTCATAACAAACCTACTGGCCCCTGCTATTAACTCTTTCTAATCATAGTTTTCATGGGTTTACTATGAACATATTGGCCCCTACCAATAACTTATTCTAAGCATAGTTTTCATGGGTTTACTATGAACCTATCTATCTGACAACTTCTTTAATCCATATTTAGGCATTCTACATTCTGGTCTAGCTGACCTCCTGGATGCAATTTTACTCATACAGGAGTTAACTTAATTTATATTCACTACTGGGTCAACCTAGTTGGTTATTCTGCCCTTTTTTCCCAAAATTCAGTTATGGGTCCATTACAATGTGAATATATATATATATATGAAGAAGAACACATAATAACATAATAATAATACCAACACCTGTGGTTTAATATCCTTGAAATCATTTCATATAAAACTTGGTTAATCCCTTTAACCTAATAATCAAGGGAAACTTCTTCAAAAACTCCATACTTAAAATCATTTCAAAACTCTTTTATGATGCCATGATTTTTCCTTTAAAAATGAGATTAGGTTTTTTGCTTTGAAAACTAAGGCTTTCGAACCTTTAAAACTTTACTTTCGAAACAATTGGATAACCTCCTTTGAAAGCTTAAAATCTTCTTTTCAAAATACTAAAATATCTCTTTCGAAACCTTCAAAACAAACCTTTCGAAAGTATTAAAGCTTTACTTAAAATCTTTTAAAAGCATAGCTTTGAAACCAATGAAAGTACCCCTTTCGAAACCATTGGGTTTTGCATACAAACATCTTTTGGGTCTAAGTGAATACATACGAAAATGACCCTTTCGAAACCATTAATCTTATATAAAATTGTTTAGGGAAAATTTGATGGCTTCGTAACCATCCATTCAAAATCTTAGAACATTTAACTAAAACATTGAAGGATAGCATCGAAACCCCCTCTCGACACCATTGCCTTCGAAACCCTTGAACCTATTCGCAAGCCTTTAGGAAGTGACTTAGTATAAGTTTAAAACAAAAGCTACCCTTCGAAAGCATTGATGACTTTAATACATTCGAAAAGCCAAAAGAACGGCAGCAGGGTCTCAATTGGGTTGAAACCACCCTTTTCGAAAGCATTGTTCTATAAATAGAGGAACTCATTCGAAAGCATATACTTTAAATTAAAAGATGGCAACCCTCTTCGAAAGCTATTTAGAAAGCCCTTTCGAAAGCATGTGTTTCGACTCCTTCGAAATCTTTAAGTAAAACAAGGTAGGCGCTTTTCATTTGAAAGTAAACAAAGGTTTCGACCCATCAAAAGCGAAGGTTTCGACGCCATGCCTTCCGCCTTCTCCAATCCACTACGTACCATACTTGTGATACCTTGCGTATTGGTTTCAGCAATGTTTGTTTCAACATGGTTGGTTTCGACTGAGTCGAAGCTGAAGCACAGAGTCTAAAGGAGCTTCTGAAAGAGGCGGAACCCTCTTTTCTGGGTAAAGGCTGATTTAATGTTATTTATAGTAATTACTTTATAACTAACCTGCCTATTTGTAAACATTTAATTGGTTGCCTTCATCCTTTCAAATTCTAAAATAACTGCCGAAATTACCTCAGATCTAATTAATGCCATTTTAGCAAATAAGCCCTTCTTTAAGCTAAACACATAAAACATATAAGTCCATCTAAAATAATTTAATTCCCATGGTAAATCACTTAGGAAAAATACCCAAAAATTACATAAATTTAATTTCAATATGTTGTCTAACATATAAAAATTCCTATCCCAAATTCATCATGAAATAATCGAAATAAAATTTTAAATCCAATTATACATATCTTCCTTTTAAAAATTCATATTAAAATTTCCATAGCTTGAAAAATTACAAAAATTGAAATCCAACTCCAAAATTATATTTTACATGACATAAAATTTTCTTGGGGCATTCGATATTAATTTTAATCGATTTTACCCTTAAAACCGTATAAAATCATATTTAAACAATTTTTTTTAAATCAAACATGTTATAATCCAAGCATATCATCATCCAAATCATCATTGAAATGGATTTAATCTTAAACCCGAAAACAAATGATCATGAAAACAAAATAGAGATGATATAGATTATTATTCACCTTGATTAGGATAAGGACTTTAAGATTTGATTGATATTTATCACCTTGCTCTAATTCCTTAGCTTTTGATTGATTTTCCCCTTTTCCTTACTCCTTAGTAATGGCCGGCTATTCCCTTTTTTATTTACGTTTTTGTGAAATGAAAAATAAACGTGAATGGGCAATGAAACATGAAAATAAAGGTAATAGAAATGTAGGCGGGAATTACCCTAATACCCTTGTTTTAATTAATTAATGTATAAGCCATTTATAAGCCCATTTAGATAATTAAGCACGACCTTTAATTATTTATTCAAATCTCAATCCCCTTATCACTCTAATATTTACATTATTCTATTTAATTCACCTAATTAAATTTCCTGAATAATGTTATTAAAAATTAGGGGTGTTACAACCATAATGCGATAGGAAATAGCTATTTTGTACCAGAAAAGCCGTGGATTTGTACATGGATTTTGATGTGTAAACAACAAATCAAGAATATGTGCTAATCAATTACGAAAGAAATATGTTAGTGAAAGTTTCAATTGACATATATTTAATAAAATAAAGTTACTACCACGTGCTTGATGTTACAGCATCACATCACCCAAAGATATTACAGTAAAGCAATTATGAAAGCATGGTTCTTATAGGTATAATTCTCTACTCTTGTTTTTAAAAAAATGAAACAACAAAAGAATAAATAAAACGAAGCCATTGAATTACATTAGCTGACGGGAAGAGTAAGTAAAATTTATACTACAAGTTTTCTACTAGTACTTGAGCCGTATAGAAGAATATTTATAAGGTGAAAATATGCAGTAGATATTCTAGAGAGAACGAGTAAAAGTAGGTGAAAATATCATACTTAAAAATGCTTGTTCAAACTCTTCCCAAAAAAAAGAATAAATATCTGAACGTACAGAACGTAACCAAAGTTTTAATAAAAATAAACAAATTAATCTTCATAGATAAATATTAGATGAGTTATGTATGGAAGCAGTAACATAAACTAATAAAAATAATAAAACTTCGTGCTGATAACGTGTTATAGAATAAAGAGAACATAAGACATTAGAGAGAAAACATTTGTATTATGTATACAGATATCATTACAATACAAATGAGCTCTCTATTTATAGACTTCAAATGCAACTGAGATTACAAGAATGTCCTTTGCCATTTAGCATATTCACTCATATTACTAATATATATTACAACAAATAGAAATAAATACTGGTACAATGATAGTACAACACCAATTGTATAATTTTGAACTAACACGTGTCTTATAATCTTTCATTAACTCTAATTAAACATATAATTATAATGTGATGGATAAAAAGTGATATATCTTGGAAGAAATAGAATTTTTTGCATATTTTTCAGTAAATATTTATGTATTTCGATGAACTACTTGAGTTTTATTGAAAAATTTCAAATCTTTGCGGAAGATATTTACTTCTATTCAAAAGGTTTCCCATTCTTGAATAATTTGGCTTTCTTTGGAAAAGGAACTTCTGGAAAAATTGTATGTATTGAAAATTATATCCCTGAAATTCTTTGCTTGTTATAAAAATAAAGTTGAAGTTTTTGAAAATAGTCGAACATTTTTTAAATCTAATATGATTTTCATTAGGACATTATGTGATTTATACGAATAGTTGGACTTTAAAAATACATTTATTTGAACACTAAATATATTTACGTATTATGAGAAAATAGGGGTGTGAACGGGTCGGAACGACCGGACACATATGTGTTCATGGCCTATCCTTTAATAAATTCAAACCGAATAACATACCATACAAGATTTAAGTTCTGACATTGTTCTTACAAACCGAACAACGAACGAACAGTGAATGGTTAGTTAGAAAACATCGAACAATTTCGAAGGGACGTATTCTTGTATATTTTTCCTTCTCCAAATTCGTTTCCTAAATGGGAATCGGATGGACACAGAGCAGATGTTTTACAGCCTCCAACCGAGTTGGAAGTCGAACACTCTTACAAAATTTACACCCCTATCACAAAATTGAATTGAGATATTGTGAAATAAATCAAGTAAATAACATTAAACAATTTAGAAGACATGTCAATGATAATTCTTTAATGTTCTTTTTTTACTTTAGAGTATTTATCTTACAACTCATAACAGACAAAATTTACTATCAACGAGTTTGATTAATATATTACACTATATACCTTATATCTTCATAGACCATATTTAGCCAATGTGAAGAAACAAAGCCAATGAAAATACATTTCATGGCATTATCTTCACAAATACTTGGACATAGCTAATTTACTAAATGAAAATCACATGAAATGAAAGCAAATATGACTATATGGATAATCTTAATGGTAACAAGATTAAAGGTGAATTTATTCAAATCAAATATAGCAATTAACACATGAACCCAATGATCGTACAATTCTAATATCAATAAAAAATAAACACGTATTAGAAACACTATGAATAGAAATGTACCATCTTTGTCTCAATTGATATATTAGTATGTACACACACATATATTAGTATCTTTGTCAAGGCACCAAGGTCCAACTTGTCATTATGAGACTATGTATATGATAAAATCATTAATAAGGATGACAATACATCTTTGGGAGAAAGCTTGTGCTCATTTGTCATCTGTTGGTCATTGGACTCGACATCCCAAATAGGGACTCGACATCCTCTAAGAAATCAAGGCTCGACGTCCTAAATAGGGACATGACCTCCTCCAAGGAAGTAAGGCTCGACATCCCAAATAAAGACTCGACATCCTCCAAGGAAGCTTGAACAGTAATGTTGTGTTCACCTATGTCAACTTTTTGATAAGACATTCTCTCAAAGACTTATGTCATATTGTATGCCCAGATGAAAATGTAGAAAATGTGGCAAGTTGGTGATGTGATCTATCAAGCATAACGATAGACCAAATGCCCATTTTGCTTTCAAGTTCAAGAATTTTATGCTCATATAATCATGCACATTAGGTTCACCATTGATTATAACTCGACAAGGTTGACCATGTCGAGGCCATGTATAGGTCATTGTTAAAGGATCATCGACAATGGTCACGTTGAGATTTAAACCTTAAAACATGTTCATCTCAGCTCAAAGCTCATCGAGGTTATGGTCATGTCAAGCTCTGAACTTTATAACATGTTTCTCTCAGTTCAGAACTCATCAAGGTTGTGGCTATGTCGAGTTTCAAACTCGGCGAGACTAAATATTTGCAAGCCCAAGTTAATAATGATCAATGAAATCATAGTCGAAGTCCAAATGTTAATTCAAGCCCTTAATGTTATTGATCAAATGTGATTACAATCAAAAACAACTTTTTCCCAATTCAGTTTGGGGTTTGCTGGAGTGTGATTTGAGTACAAGAGAGAGAAATGAAGAATCACCCCTAAATGAAGAAACCTAGGTCTCTATTTATAGAGTTTGGCAGGTGGTAAGTGCCACTAGCTGTTAGCCTCGCCATGTTTCATCATCGTCAAGTTTTGATGATGGTAGTTTAATTGGCCTCGGTATTGATGGTGTTATCGAGTTCCAAGGCTCATGTTCTTATTTCTCGGTATTAGGCTCGTATTATCAATGCTCGACGCCATTCTTTTCTGATAATCCTTGATGCCAATGAAGAGCAGCATTGAGGTTACTGATGAATCTCGATAGCAGCAGTTGTCGACATTGCTTATATAAGATTAAGGTTATATCACTTCTTAATCCTTGATGTCGTCTATAATTTTTGATTCTCATCATCGATATGGAGCAGCTTGTTTTGAAGAAGCTCGAGGTCACTGGATAGGAGTGGCATGTTTCTTCTTATCACCATTTTGTGTTCTTCGACGTCGACAAAAACTTTGACGCCGATATTCATCTTTGCATCTAAAGCTTCGAACCTCGACATATACCCTTACTTTAAACCTCAACATGAACCCTTGCTTCAAACCTCGACATGAATCCTTAGTCTCGACATTGATCCCTTGGCTCATATCCTTTGAAATTTATTGGGATAACATTTAGGCCCCCTAGTATAAGAGAAGCTTTTTACTCTTTGGGGTAGAGCCAAGAATTCCTTTCTTTTTCCAATCCTCAATAAAATTTCCCTACTAGCCTTGTTTTCCTGTAAAACATGAAGTACAAGATACTATTTGTTATCAATTCTCCTTCTGAATTCAACTAGGTCATGCTGGCATCATTGCCTATATTATTTGTGTGAGTTAAAATTATAATTTTACTATAAGGGAAAGAACAGTAAATAACAACAATTTTTCAAACAGAGGCCTAGAAAATTTTCTAGCGATATCATAGGAGGGAGGGCTAGAAATCTTCTCTAATAGAAGTCCAAAATCTTATCTGATAATGGAAGACCATAAATTCATATCTTGCAATAGAAGAAGATCAAAATCTGTTTGATAATTATATAATTGAAGACCATAATCCCATCTGATAATAATTAGAAGAGAAGTCAGATTATTCATATTGGTAGTAATAGAAGAAGAATATAACTTCGTTTGCTAATAATAGGAAGAAGACCATAAACCCCTGTCTGGCGATTATAACAATAAAAAACCAGAAGTTCATATCTGGAAATAAAAGAAGAAGACCAAAAACTCTTATATGGTAATAGCAATAGAAGTCCCGCAACCCTATCTGGTAATCGTAACAGAAGATCAAAATCCTCATCCGGTGATAATAAGAGAAGACCAAAAATCAATATCTAGTAATAGTTAGATAAGACCAGAAATCCATATCTGATAATAATTATAGAAGACTAGAAATTCATATCTGGTAATAATAAAAGAAGACCAGAAATCCATATCTGGTAATAATTAGAGAAGACAAGAAATTTATATCTGGCAATAATAAGAAAAGACCAGAAATCCATATCTGGCAATAATAAGAGAAGACCAGAAATTCATATTTGACAATAACAAGAGGAGACCAGAAATCCATATCTGGCAATAATAAGAGAAGCTCTTTGTTTTTCACCACCCTCCGGGCCTTGGATGTCTGAATCCTTTGTTTCGTGCAACGCTACGGGCTTTGGATATTTTAATCTTTTGTTGTGCCGCTCTACGGGCTTCGGATGTTGTTAATCCCTTGTTTTGTGTCACTCTCCGGGCTTAGGATGTTGTTAATCCCTTGTTTTGTGCCACTTTCCCGGCTTATGATGTTGTTAATCCTTTGTTTTACGCCACTCTCTTGGCAATGGATGTCGTTAATCCTTTTTGTATGCCACTCTCCAAGCAATGGATGTCTTATTCCTTTGTTTTGACCCATTACCACCATCTTAGGTGATGAATTAGGTCATCTGGTGCATTTGGTTAGCTTTCATCAAGCAGGACAAAAGACTTACCCAACCTGCCTCTAGAAGGCACTTCAAACAGGCCTTATCGACGAGAATGAAGGCTAGTTCGGTGCTTTATCCAGGCCATTGTTAGGTGGGACCAAAGGCTTACTCTGTTCTCCCTCTATAATGCGCTTCAGGCATGCCTTATAGGCGGGAATGAAGGCTAGTCGGTGCTTTGACCCAACCAGTTGTAGGGTTACTCCATCCTCCCTCTAAGAGGTGCCCTGATCTAGCCATGTAGGCGATATCAAGGACTTGCAGATGCTTTAGCCAGGCCTTTTCCAGTGGGACTAAAGGCTTACTCTGACCTCCCTCTATGAGGTGCTTTGATCTGGCCATCTTGGCGCGATCAATGGCTTTCTACAATCTTAGGTAGTTCCATTGTTTAAAGAAAATCTTACTCCCAACCATGTAGATACACTTGAGACTCTCTTCTTTATTCATTCGCTATTGGGAAATATGTTCGTAAATGTTCACATTCCATGTTCTAAGGATTTTGTTGCCGTCTGGTCGACATAATTGATAAGCTCCCGACGGTATTACTTTGTGTATGACTAGGGGACCTTTCCAGTTTGGCCCAAGTGGTCCTTCCATGGATTTTTAGTGTTAGCCATCACTCTTCGAAGTGCTAAGTCCCCCTTTTGGAATGATCTTGTCCTTACCTTCGAGTTGTAGTATTTAGAAATTCTTTGTTGGTATTCAGCAGTTCGTATTGCTGCTTCATCTCTTAATTCATGGATTAGGTCTAATGATTCTTTCTTTGGTTCTTGATTTGGGTCGAATGCATATGCAAAGGTATTTCGACTTTAATTGGAAGCATAGCCTCACATCCATATGTTAAGGAATACTGAGTATGACCTGTTGCAGTTTTTGCGGATGTTCTGTATGCCCAGAGGACAAGTGGCAATTCGTCTACCCGATTTCCTTTGGCTTTATTTAGTCGCTTCTTAAGAATAGTTTTAATAATCCTATTAGCTGCTTCAACGGCTCCATTAGCCCTTAGATGTGCTACGGAAGAGAAACTCTTGATAATTCCGTTCTTGTTGCAAAATCATGTAAACTCTTCACTTTTAAATTATGTCCCAATGTCGGATATTATTTTGTGTGGGATCCCAAATCCAGTGGCAATATTATTGACCACAAATATGAGCACCTTCCTGAGGTAATATTTGGAAGTGGTTCTGCTTCTACCCCCTTGATAAAGCAATCAATTGCGACTACCGCATATTTGGCTCCTTCTTTAGATATTAGCAAGGTCCGATCAAGTCAATTCCCCATATATCAAAATGCCACGGGCTTAAGATTGTAGTTAACTTGCTTGGCGGTAAACGAGGTATTTTAGAATACTTCTGGCACCTTTCACATTTCTTCACATATTTGATGGCTTGATTGGTCATCTGGAGCCAATAGAAACCTTGTCTGACCTTCTTGGCCAACTTTATCCCGTTAGATTGATCATGTGCTTCATTCAATAATATCAATCCGTTTTCTGGACTTACACATCTTAAATAAGGAATGGCATATCCATTCTTATAAATTATTCCATCCATCACAGAAAAGGTAGGAGCTTGATGTTTGATTCTTCTTGCATCTTCCTTATTAATTAGTAATGTCCCATTAACAAGGTATTCGACAATTGGGGTCATCCAATTATTTTGGTACTGATTATCTATTTCTAGATGACCGAGTCCCTCACAAGGAGCTTTATTTTCGGTTTCTCTTTCATCTCCTTCATGGGCTAAGGCCTAGGATCTGGTTGGTACTAGTGATTCTTTTCCTAATCCGAGTGCTTTATCTTCGATGTCGGGATTTGGTTGATAGCCCACTAGTACAATTCGGGTTTCTAGTGCTCCCCTTAAACTAGCCAGTTTCGCTAATGAATCTGCTTGGGAATTCTTTCCTCCTGGGACATGGTGTGTAGAAAAATCTTCAAATTGGTTTAGCATCCTCAGTACTTTCTTCACATATAAAAATTAATTTTATATATTATTTCCGATATGTCTGTTTCAATTGATTCACCATTAGATGAGAGCCATTAAAGATTTCAATTCTTAGGATCTTCAGTTGCAAAGCCTAAGTAAGCCCTGCCACCATTGAGTTGTATTCTGCTACATTGTTGGTAGCTGGGAAGGCTAACTTCATGGCATAATGCAAACAATGCCCATCAGGGGTGATAATGACGTATTCTGCTTCTACCCCTTGCTCATTTGATGCTCCATCCACAAATAACTGCCATTTCAGCTTTAGATCTTTTTATTTTTTTATTTTCCTTTGATGAAACTTGTTCATTCGTTAACAAAATTAGCTAGAGCCTGCCCTTTGATTGCTACTCGCGGTAAAAATTCAACATCGTATTGACTGAGTTCTGTTCCCCCTGCACTAATCACCTTGAAGTTTTTGGTTTGCTGAAGACCTTTTTGAGTGGAAAATTGGTTAGCACTTTGATCGGATGTGCTTGGAAATAGACTCTTAATTTTCTTGCCGTAAGTATCAGACAATACACTAGCTTTTCTATGACCGAATATCTAATCTCGGCATCTTTTAGTCTTTTGCTTACATAGTATGTAGGAAGTTGAGTTTTGTTTTCTTCCCTGATCAACACTGAACTGCCCGCATGTTCTGAAAGGGCCATGTATAGGTGAAGATTTTCTCCTTCCATAGGATTGGATAATATTGGTGGCTTCTCAAGGTAGTCTTTCAGTTCCTTAAAATCTTTTTAGCAATCTTCCCCCCATTCAAAATTCTTCTCCTTCTTAATTACATCAAATAATGGGATGCATTTATCAGTGGCCCTAGAGATGAATCTATTCAACGCTGCTACCCTTCCGTTTAAACTCATTACATCTTTACTTGTTTCGGGTTCCGCTAGCTTGAATTTGATCGAGATTAGCTTCAATTACTCGATCACTGATGATCTAGCCCAATAATTTTCTAGATTGAACCCCAAATGAGCATTTCTGTGGATTAAGTTTCATTTAGTGCTTTCGCAATACCTCAAACATTTCTCCAAGGTCCTTTAAGTAACTTCTTCCTTCATGAGATTTCACTAACATGTCATCTATATAGACCTCCATGTTTTGACCAATTTGCTCTTTGAACGTTCTATTTACCAATCTTCGATAGGTTGCGTTCGCATTTTTCAACCCATAGGGCATCATTTTGTAACGATAGATTCCCCAGTCTGTAATGAAGCTTGTATTCTCTTCGTCTGGCTTGTACATAGGGATTTGGTTATATCCTGACTAAGCATCCATGAAGGGCAAAAGTGTATGCCCACTGGTTGCATTAACTAGCTGATCTATCCTCGATAGGGGGTAACAATCTTTCGGGCACGACTTGTTTAGATCGGTGTAGTCCACACATGTTCTCCATTTGTCGTTCAATTTCTTAACCAATATGGGATTGGCAAGCCATCTTGGATAGAATACCTCTCTGATAAAGCCAATCTCAAGCAATTTGTTGACTTCCTCTTTTAATGCATTGGATCGAATTTTGTCGAATTGCCTCTCTTTTGCCGAACGGGGGTTATACTAAAATCGATGTTCAAAGCGTGGCATATGACCGTTGGTTCAATTCCGACCATATCTGAATAAGTCCATGCGAATACACCTTTACTAGTTTATAGAAACTGAATTAACTCTGCATTAAGGTTGCTTTCTAACTCCTTTCCAATTTTAACTATCTTTGTTAGATCAGATGGATCTACACATATCTCCTCAAGGCCTTCTTTAGGCTTTAGTCTTTCCATTTCGCCTCGGCAATCTAACTCAGTGACTATCTCCCCATTTCTACTTTTTCTTCCACTAGGTTAGCATCCATTCTCTTGATTTTCGTTCAAAAGAGCTATATTTCTTAAGCACGCGCTTGGTTGATCTATTAGGTCTTGTTTTTGATTTGGATGATAGATGTAAAAATCCCTCATCTAAAGGCTGAAAAATGTCAAATGGATCATAATAAGAAGAGTGTTCTCATTTATATTGTTCCACAGTAGCAAAACACATTTCGCGAGAGCTGAACTACTCCCCCTTTATAGTCCCCAAGCCACTTTTTGTTAAGAACTTCACCATTAAATATTTAGGCGAGACGAAAGCATCAACTTCGTCCAGAGCTGGACACCTGAAGAAAGCATTATAGTATGAGGGCTGGTCAGTGATTACAAATAACGTCTTGAAGTTTCTACAGCGCGGTCGCAATCATATTTGCACCGGTAGTTTTAGTTGTCCCACTAGTGTTGATCCTTCATTGTTAAACCCAAAGATGGGCTCAAGGCTTGTTTCTAGATTGTCCTCTGAGATTCCTATTTGGTCAAAAGCCTATTTAAAGATCGCATTTACAGCACTTCCAGTGTCCACAAGAATCTTTGTAATGATGGAGAGTCCAACCTGTGTAGTGATCATGGGAGGGTCGTTACAAAGATGTTGGATCCCTCTTAGTTCTTGCGATGTAATGGTAAGATTAGGAATCCGATTATTGAATCGAGGATTCTTGAGTGGCGGCTCTTCCCGGATAGAAAATACTCCTTCTTTCGCTTCCCCAATGTATCTGTTCCATGCACCTTTGCTGCTTCCAGTAAAATATGGTCCTCCATGGATCACATCAATCATGTTGAGAGGTGGACTGAGATTTAGCTGATCTTCGTCTTTTAGGATATCCACAACATTGTTAGAGAGCTTTTGTTGATCGTTATCAGTGCGAGCGATCTTTTCCCCACTTGAATGAACTCTTTCAAGCGTCCTTCACAGATTAGCTTCTGATAATGCCTACTAGCATATGGCACTCATCCGTCTTGTGACCATTCGCCTTATGGTAGGCACAGTAGTCATTTCCCTTTTTCTATTCTGGATAAGTTTTGGTTTTGAATGAGACCGGAAAATTGACCTTCTTCTTCGCCATTACGTAGATAAAGGATAGTGGTTTATTCAAGATAATAGAATTGGTGTTTGGATTATCCTCACATCTCGGCCTCTTATGTCTGCGATTGAAGACACCTTTTTCGGTCTCCCTCCTGGTTTGATTCTTTTTCCTAGTATGATACATCTCGTCCATTTGAATAAACTTGTCTGATTAAAAATGAAAGCCTTAAAGATCTTTGCATCCATGGACATAGAGTTCCTTCTAGAATGGTGTATGCGCAATCAGCCATGAATGCACTACTATCAGCTTATCTCTATCGTTTATTCCTTTAGATTTTATAGCCTCCACATTGAACCTTCTGAGGTAATCACCTAAAAGCTCTCCTAGGTTTTGTCTTATGTTGCTAGCATCGTGTAATATATAGTTGGGTCTTTACAAATGCAGAACTGAGCATAGAACCCATAAGAAAACTAGTTCCAAGAGTAGATAGTCTTTTCATGGTACCGCCGGTACCACTTAGTGGCTACTCTTTGGAGAGTGACGGGAAAGAGTCTGCACCGTACTGCACTAAAAGCATTATAGAGATCCATCTAACTCTCAAATGCCATCAGATGATCATCAGGATCGGTAGTTCCGTTATACCTTAAGCATGGAATCTTCACATGAGATTGGATCCTAGTAGACATAATTTCATCGGCAAAAGGAGCCCCCCGATGACTGTCGTTGGCCCTCTCATCGAAAGTTCATTTTCCTTTGTCATTGAACACATCTTTCGCCATCTTCTCCACCATATCTTTCAGTTAAGCATCTTCATCATGATAGTTGTTCCTTATGGGTTTGTATCCTTCAATGGTTAAGCTCCCAGACTACTCTTTGGATTTATCATCTACTATTCCCTGGTAGTTTAGTTTAGCATGTTGATCTTCTTTCTTCTGTTGTGGAGTCAAGGTAGGTTTGCTCTTGCTCCTAAGTTGGGAAGCGTTTAAATTCCTTTTTGGAGATTCTGCCTCTTCTCCCGCCATAGGTTAGGCAGTTCTGGATGATTTTTGAGTAAGCACCATTTCTAAGACCCCTTTCATTTCCCGTAGTTGTTGTTCCAAGCTCTTTATCTTTGCTTCATTATTGTTGGGTTGTGTTGGAGTTGATGGTTGGCCCGTTTCCGCACCGTCTAAGTTGAAAGTGGGAGCAACATTTTCCTCCAAAGTTGTCATGTGTACTACTTCCTCTTCCATATGATTGATCCATTTTGATTTCATTTTCCCTAACATGAAAATTAGATTTATTAATTCAAAAAAATGGGAAAATTAAATAAGTCGGAGGTTTAAGCCCTCCTTCTAGTGCCAAAAATGTTAGACCAAAAATGGTATAACACCCCAGATGCTGATAGTGACAAGTTAGCCCTTGGCTTTAGCATTTGTAGACACATAATAAAATGTTATTGATTAATGTTGTTATCAAGGCACTGAGGTCCAATTTGTCATTATGAAACTAAGTATGTGATAAAATCATTAATAGGGATGACAATTATCTTTGAGAGAAAGCTTGTGCTCATTTGTCATCTGTTGGCCATTGGACTTGACATCCCAAATAGGAACTCGACATCCTCCAAGGAAGTAAGTCTCGACATCCCAAATAATGACTCGATATCCTCCAAGGAAGTAAGGCTCGACATCCCAAATAAGGACTCAACATCTTCTAAGGAAGCTTGAACGAAATTGTTGTGTTCACCTATGTGAACTTTTAGATAAGACATCCTCTCAAAAACTTATGTCACATTGTATGACCATATGAAAATTTAGAAAATGTGGCAAGTTAGTGATGTGATCTATCAAGCATGTTGATAGACCAAATGCCCTTTTTGCTCTCAAGTTCAAGAATCTTATGCTTATATAATCAAGCTCATATAGGTTCACCATTGATTAAAACTCGACAAGGTTGACCATGCCGAGGCCATGTATAGGTCATTGTTAGAGGATCATCGACAATGGTCACATTGAGCTTTAAACTTTACAACATGTTCATCTCAGCTCAAAGCTCATCGAGGTTATGGTCATGTCGAGCTCTGAACTTTATAACTTGTTTATCTCGGTTTGGAACTCGTCGAGGTTGTGGCCATATCGAGTTTCAAACTCGGTGAGACTAAATATTTGCATGACCAAGTTAATAATGATCAATAAAATCATAGCCAAAGTCCAAATGTTAATTCAAGCCATTAATGTTATTGATTAAATGTGATTACAATTAGAAACTATTTTTCCCCGATGCAATTTAGGGTTTGCTAGAGTGTGATTTGAGTACAAGAGAGAGAAATGAAAAATCGGCCCCTACATGAAGACCCCTGGGTCTTTTTTTTATAGAGTTTGGCGGGTGGTAGGTTCCACTAGCTGTTAGCCTCTCCATGTTTCATTGTCATCGAGTTTCGATGATGGCGGTTTATTGGCCTCGGTATTGTTGGCGTTGTTGCGTTCCAAGGCTCATGTTCTTGTTTCTCGGTTTTGGGCTTGTATTATCAATGCTCGATGCCATTCTTTTCTGATAATCGTTGATGCCAATGAAGCATGGCATCGAGGTTATTGATGGATCTCGACAATAGTAGTTGTTGACATTGCTTATGTAAGATTGAGGTTATATCACTTCTTAATCCTCGACGACATCTATAATTCTTAATTCTCGTCATCGATATGGAGCAGCCTGTTTTGAAGAAGCTCGATGTCACTGGATAGGAGCGGCATGGTTTTTCTTATCACCATTTTGTGTTCTTCGATGTCGACAAAAAATTTGACGTCTATATTCATCTTTGTATCTAAAGCTTCGAACCTCGACATGAATCCTTAGTCTCGATATTGGTCCCTTGGCTCATATCCTTTGAAAATTATTGGGATAACATTTAGCTCCCCCTAGTATAAGATGCTTTTTACTCTTTAGGGTAAACCAAGAATTCCTTTGTGTTGTCCAATCAATAAGATTTCCTTGCTAATCTTGTTTTCCTGTAAAACATGAAGTACAAGATGTTATTTGTTATCAATTCTCCTTCTCAATTTAATTGAGTTATGCTGGCATTCATTGCCAATATTATTTGTGTGAGTTAAAATTGTAATTTTACTATAAGAGAAAGAACAGTAAATAACAATAAGTTTTCAAAAGGAGGCCTAGAAATTTTCTGGTGATATCATAGGAGGGAGCATCGGAAATCTTCTTTAATAGAAGTCCAGAATCTTATCTGATAATGGAAGACAGGAAATTCATATCTTGTAATAAAAGAAGATGAGAAATCTATTTAATAATTATATAATGGAAGACCAGAATCCCATCTGATAATAATTAGAAGAGAAGTCCGATAATTCATATTGGCAGTAATAGAAGAAGAGTAAAACTTTGTTTGCTGATAATAGGAAGAAGACCCGAAACCTCTGTTGGGGGATTATAACAATAGAAAACCAGAAGTTCATATCTAGAAATAATAGAAGAAGACTAGAAACTCTTATCTGGTAATAGCAATAGAAGTCCGGAAACCCTATTTGGTAATCGTAACAGAAGACCAAAATCATCATCCAATGGTAATAAGAGAAGACCAGAAATCCATATCTGGTAATAATTAGAGAAGTCTAGAAATCCATATCTAGCAATAATAAGAGGAGACCAGAAGTCCATATCTGGCAATAATAAGAGAAGACCAGAAATCCATATCTGGCAATAATAAGAGGAGACCAGAAATCCTTATCAGGCAACAATAAGAGAAGTCCTTTGTTTCGCACCACCCTCCGGGCCTTGAATGTCTGAATCCTTTGTTTCATGCCATTTTACAGGCTTTGGATGTTTTTAATCTTTTGTTGTGTCACTCTACGGGCTTCGTATGTTGTTAATCTTTTTTTTGCCGCTCTCTGGGCTTAGTATGTTGTTATTCCCTTGATTTGTGCCACTCTCCAGGCTTAGGATGTTGTTAATCCCTTGTTTTGTGCCACCCTCTAGACTTAGGACATTGTTAATCCTTTGTTTTGTGCAACTCTCAGGGCAATGGATGTTGTTAATCCATTTTTGGTACCACCCTTCGGGCAATGAATGTCTTAATCCTTTATTTCGACCTCTTACCACCATCTTAGGTGATGAATCAGGTCGTCCGGTGGGTTTGGTTAGCTTTCATCAAGTAGGACAAAAGACTTACCCGACCTTCCTTTAGGATGCGCTTCAAACATGCCTTATAGGTGGCAATGAAGGCTGGTTCGGTGCTTTGGCCAGGCCACTGTTAGGCGGGATCAAAGGCTTACTCTGTCCTCCCTCTTGGATGTGCTTCAGACAGGCCTTTGTAGGTGGAAATGAAGGCTAGTTGGTGCGTTGACCCGGCCGGTTAGGGC
Organism: Allium fistulosum; assembly: GCA_030737815.1. Taxonomy (NCBI): domain Eukaryota; kingdom Viridiplantae; phylum Streptophyta; class Magnoliopsida; order Asparagales; family Amaryllidaceae; genus Allium; species Allium fistulosum. The sequence goes on from CM060902.1 coordinate 1,297,243,975, forward strand.
GATGTCAAAGGCTTACTCCATCCTCCCTCTAGGAGGTGCCTTGATCTGGCTACGTAGGCGGTATCAAGGGCTTGTAGATATTTAGCCAGGCCATTTCTAGCGGGACTAAATGCTTACTTTGACCTCTCTTTAGGAGGCGCTTTAATCTGGCCATCTTGGCACGATCAAAAGCTTTCCACCATCTTAGGTAGTTCCATTGTTTAAGGAGAATCTTACTCCCAACCATGTAGATACACTTGAGAATCTATTCTTTATTCATTCGCTATTGCGAAATATTATTGTAAATGTTTTGCATTCCATGTTCTAGGGATTATGTTGCCATCTGGGCAGCATAATTGATAAGCTCCCGGTGGAATTACTTTGTGTATGACTAGGGGACCTTTCCAGTTTGGCCCAAGTGGTCCATCCACTGGATTTTTAGTGTTAGCCATCGCTCTTCGAAGTCCTAAGTCCTCTTTTTGGAACAATCTTGCCCTTACTTTTGAGTTGTAGTATTTATATATTCTTCATTGGTATTCAATAGTTCATACTACTGCTTCATCTCTTAATTCATTGATTAGGTTTAATGATTCTTTCTTCAGTTTTTGGTTTGGGTCGAATGCGTATGCAAAGGTATTTCAAATTTAATTGGAAGCATAGCCTCACATCCATATGTTAAGGAATACCGAGTATGACCTATTGCAGTTTTCGCGGATGTTCTATATGCCCAGAGTACATGTGGCAATTCCTTTATCCAATTTCCTTTAGCTTTATTCAGTCGCTTCTTAAAAATAGTTTTAATAGTCTTATTAGCTGCTTTAACGGCTCCATTAGCCCTTGGATGTTCTACGGAAGGGAACTCTTGATAATTCCATTTTTGTTGCAAAATAATGTAAACTCTTCACTTTCAAATTGTGTCCCATTGTCGGATATTATTTTGTGTGGAAACCCAAATCTAGTGACAATATTCTTGACCATGAATTTGGGCATCTTTCTTGAGGTAATATTTGGAAGAGGTTTTGCTTCCACCTACTTGGTAAAGTAATCATGTAGCGAACGAGATTTTCGACCCTCGAAAATCGACACCAATACGCCCACTGTAATATATGCTGAGCAATCGAATGCCGAAAAACCTTATTGTTGGGGGAAAAGAAAAGGAAGAGATAGAAGAAAACAGAACAATAGCACAGAATCTCACAATCACAGCGGAAAAAAATATAATATATAATAACAAATCTTTATATAAGAAATTGTAACTGTAATATACATACAATCATCAGAGTACAACAGTCAACAATCAATCTGGACAGTTATAATAACTTGTCCTCACAAGTGTTGAATATACAACATACACACACATCGGAGTATAATCAAGTACGTGGAATACGCCTGAGACTCCTCCAGCTCATCTCCTGAGCTCCATAGCATCCTAGCCTGAATCTGTAATACTCAGTCTAACCCGAGCATTATAATAAAATAACACCTGAGTCAGTCTGGAAAACCAGTGTGAGAAAACACACCCAATTTGAATTTTTACTGTTATCAAATCCTTTGAAAACAAAGGTATCTCGTAAGACCATGCCACACATAAACACGATGGGTTTTTACCTTACAATAACCAAAACCCTTTTATATAACAATCTTGTGATATTATAATAGTGTCTAAATACAAATACTTATTAAAATAGCTGAAATTGTTACATTAATTAAATTCCAGCATACTAGGCTCTACAATCAAAACCGTAAAGGCACGTATTGGAGAATGGATCCCATACTATGACCAGGTAAGGAACTGCCTCCGATGAGTGCATCTTTAGATCAATGCACCCGGGTCTGACAAGAACATCTTGTACCCTGCCACACAGAACCGGCTTAGCAGTTGACTACTAGTAGCGAATATGTCATCATCCCGGTCTTTCGACCTAAATCGAGATCTCTCATGCACAACCAAATTCATAATAATATAGGGTAATCTAGAAAGATGATGACATACCCTAATGGGAGCGACCCACTTAGCCTTGCTGCATGCCTTGTTTTAGTCATTTCCCGGTTGATGAGGCTTGAGGTTACATTTACCTTTTGAATAGCAATCCCACTTGGAATGCTAACACTGCCTTCCAGGCAACAATGCAATGATAGCATTCATCCATACAAGTTGTTCTGGGTCTGAACAAACCAATCTTTTCAAAGATCACCGTCTTCATTATTCTCAAGATTTCGCAATTCGTAACGCTCAAATCGGATCGAAGTGGATTCGGATAATCAAATCTGATCCCAGTCTCTTCGAAACGATTAACGAAATTGGCCAGATTTGATAGTCAGTTATTAAACTATCAAATTACACACATAAGCAGTCACTAGGCCCATATTATAAATATTTCAAAACATTTATTTCAAAATATCTTTACAAAGATATATATATATATATATATATTCAATCTCTTCTAGTATTTCTATATTTGGAACCGATTTCAAATGCTTTAATCCACAACAGGATATTTCAACCCATATCAACACTTAGAGATATTCCCAAATCCAACTTATAATCCGTTACTTACGAAAAATATTCTATATAAATCATTTTGTCGCTAAAATATCTCCAAAACTTTTTATCCAAATTCTTAGGAAAGTATTACAAGTCTTTTTCCAAAATCATTTCTAATATCCATACTTAGGGAAATATTCCGTATTTATTTCATAAATCTCCGGAATTTTATTAATTCCCTTTACAATTTCCAAAAATTATCAATTATACTTATTTATAATCTCGTCTAACCATTTATAACTTCTTTATGAATTCAGATTCATTCTCGAAGTTCTTGTTTTTAACGTTTCAGAAATTTCCTTAAGTTTCCAAAATTCCGTTATAAGATTTCTCTTACAAAACCACCTCCATTAAATAAAACCACATTTACAAATCTCAAGAGCATTTATAAATAAATTGCAATCGCTTACTTTTAAACTATATATATATATATAATAATAATAATAATAATAATAATAATAAATTACAAAGATACGGTTAAATAATTATTTAAAATATCAAAGCACTTTTAAAATAAACTTCAATAACTAATTACAATTCATTTATAAAATTTCTAATCTATTTACAAAACTAGTTTATAAACTTAGAATTCATTCCAACAAATTTAAATATTTAAATAACTAACTTTCTGAAATATTTTAATCAAATAAATAGTCTTTAAAAGTACATAGTTTAATAAATAAAAATCCTTTTTAAAAACTAACTTCACTTCTTGATACGAATATATTTTTAAATTCCAATATAACCAATTTCATATTTATAAACCTCTCTCGATTTATCACAGATCGATTCACGTTCCCGATTTCATAATCCTCTTCCAAATTCCAAAATAGAATCCACTATTTCTTTCTAACCCAATTTCCATATCTCATTATAAATTCTCACTGTGAATTTATATTTTCAATTTATCGAATGATAATCATTCACATCATTTATAAACATTATTTATAAATTCCATAATCTCATTTCCAGTTTATAACAGGTTCATATCACTACCATTTATAAATCGATTTCTAATTAAAATTCTATTTATAAATCTATTTCTTAAATAATCCAAACTATATTCCAAAAACAATCAAATCTCGATTCCGACTCCCATTTCATATTTTTAAGAATCTTATTAAAAATCCATTATTTAAAAATCCCAATTTAAAATTCTCTATTTGAAACCATTTTATGAAATAACTAAATAAATATCCAAAAATAAAATTTTGTTTTACCTAAATCAATTCCTTTTTATAATCCCAAAATTCAATATGAATATTTTCATTTCTAAAATCACCTTTTAAATTCCCTTTTTAAATTCAAATTTATGGTATTTATTATACCAAAATTAAGGCCAGTGCTACTATAGCATCCAATAAATTCAAATCACACATCAATCCATAACAGATTATTCAATCACATCATATATCGCTATATATATGCAAACAATCAACATATTTGAGGAATCCAGTTGGATCCCTACAACCCGTTTTCCTGCATCCATAGATGTTATATAACATAAAATACCAATTCCGCTTCGAGGTAGGATATCGTGGTAACATAAGGTCATCTGCTATTATGCGGAACGCATAGGGTATCATCCGCTCCAACGGTGGGAAATATATCCAACTACTAATATATATACTAATATATATAATATAACATTCAACTAATAATAATATATCAATTCAACCAATCATCCAACAATTAATTTAAATTATTATAAATTTAAATCCAGTAATCCAAATGAGTGAGATTTACTCACATTTATCCTTTGCTGTCGCCGAAGCGTTCCAGTTTGGAACTAAAATCGAACAACGTCCGATTTTAGCCCAAATTTCCACAGTCTCCAAATCCATCCAAACCAATTTCATTGCAAAGCTATCGTCATCACGATCGAAACCCAAAAAGTTTCGTCCTAATCGGGCCTTGTATGAGAGAGTACAGATTTTATAAGTTAACGATACATTTTAAATAAAATAAATAAACAATTACATTTTTAATTTAATTACCACTCTACCCCTCTCAACATCTTCTTCCTCCTTCTGACAATAAAAACGTGCACAGACCATTTATACATGTACATCTTCCAACTGATACGGCGATTCCCTCGATATTTTGACAATTCGACTCCGCCACCGCGCTCCTCTCCAAAATCTCCATTTGCCGATACCAAAATCCACACGCTCGAGCCTACCACGTGAAACGCGACCGTACCTCTCCTCCACAAAATACTATAGCGACATGACTTGAAAGAAGCCACCGAGCTTCACGATTTTCTGGCCGTAGATGCAACTCCCTTCGCTGAACTCGAATCCAACCTTAAATCCTCACATTGACCTCTGAATCAAGCTTAAAATGCAACCGTAGTTCTAAAGCCAAAAACCCATGCCACTGTCGATCTCCAAAAACGAAGCCGTAACCTCCTGGAACCCATCTACACGAAGATCGTATCGAGCTGAGAATTTTAAGACTCGTTTCAAGATTTTTAGTTGAGTAAAAATTGAATTATAAATTTTGAAGCTCTCAATATCTATTTTTTCTTCTTCACTATTTATAGCTGCTCGTTTAAATATGAAGGTGGGAAGGCAAAAGTCAACGTAGGGTGGCTGAACGCAGGGTAGGGGGTGGCTTGAAATGAAAGAATATGGGCTGCCTAGTCAAATCGACGAAAATAAATTATTTAAAATTCACAAATATCTGGATATTAATTTCGAACCCCGATCGAGGCGTGTCACCAGGCATTCCTAATGTTATATCCCTATTCCAAACGCAATGGAACAAGTTCTAGGACCTAATTCGACCATATGGAGAAGATAGCTTTTTGAACCTAATTATTATATTAAATTTTCGATATTCATTTCAACGCGTTTCTATCCCGTACGACCAAACGGTAACTCCAAATGCTATGAAATTTGAAATCCGATAATAATACACTATTATGGATTCAATGGAGCTAGTTTCGTTGAATTCCAAGACTATGCCCCGGAAGGCTATTTTTATATGTTAATTTAAACGGGTCGTTTTTAAAAATCAAATAAATCACTTATGAATCCAATTAATTTTTTTATTATCTTCCTTCTTATTAATAGAAATTAAATAAACCTTTAAACTATTTTTATCCAAATAAAAATCTAAGATTCAATTATTTAAATGATTTCAATTATTTAATTCAACAATTAAATTATCAAATAAATCACTATATTTTGAAATTCAAGTTATTTAATTTATAAAATTAACTTTTCAATATTTAAAATTAACTAAATATTCCAATTTAAATTAACCAAAATTCTGGGTCGTTACAAATCAATTGCGACTACCGCATATTTGCTCCTCCTTTAGATATTAGCAAGTGTCCGATCAAGTCAATTCCCCATATATCAAAGAGCCAGGGGCTTGAGATTGTAGTTAACTTCCTTGGTGGTAAACGAGGTATTTTAGAATACTTCTGGCACCTATCACATTTCTTCACATAATTGATGAGTTGATTGGTCATCTAGGGCCAATAGAAACCTTGTCGCATGGCATTCTTGGCCAACTTTATCCCCTTAGAGTGATCTCCACAAAATCCTCATGTGCTTCTTTCAATAATCTCAATCCGTTCTCTGGACTTACACATCTTAAATAAGGAAGGGCATATCCTTTCTTATAAAGTATTCCATCCATCATAGAAAAGGTGGGAGCATGATGTTTGATTCTTCTTTCATGTGTCTTATTAATTAGAAATGTCCCATTAACAAGGTATTCGATAATTGGGGTCATCCAATTATTTTGGTATCGATTATCCATTTTTGGATGACCAAGTCCCTCCCGAGGAGCATCATTTTCGGTTTCTCTTTCATCTGCTTCATGGGCTAAGGCCCAAGATCTGGTTGGTACTAGTGATTCTTTTCCTGATTCGGGTACTTTATCTTCGATGCTGGGATTTGGTTGATAGCCTACTGGTACAATTCGAGTTTTTGGGGCTCCTCTTGAACTAGCCAGTTTCACTAATGAATCTATTTGGGAATTCTTTCCTCTTGGGACCTGGTGTATAAAAAAGTCTTCAAATTAGTTTAGCATCCTCAGTACTTTCTTCAAAAATAAAATCAATTTAGCATCTTTGTTTTGATATGTCTGTTCAATTGATTCACCATTAGCTGAGAGTCACTAAAGATTTCAATTCTTAGGATCTTCAGTTGCCAAGCTAAAGTAAGCCCTGCCACCATCGATTCATATTCCACTACATTGTTGGTAGCTGCGAAGCCTAACTTCATGGCATAATACAAAAGATGCCCATCAGAGGTGATAATGACGTATCCTGCTCCTGCCCCTTGCTCATTTGATGCTCCATCAATAAATAACTGCCAATTGGGCTTTAGATCATTTTCTTTTTCTGATTTTTCTTTGATGAAACTTGTGCATCCATTAACAAAATCAGCTAGAGCCTGCCCTTTGATTGCTGCTCAGGGTACAGATTCAACATCGTACAGAATGAGTTTTATTCCCCACTTCACTAATCTCCCTGAAGTTTCTGGTTTGCCGAAGACCCGTTTGAGTGGAAAATTGGTTAGAAATTTGATCGAATGCACTTGGAAATAGGCTCTTAATTTCCATGCCGTTAGTATTAGACAATAAGCTAGCTTTTCTATGACTAGATATCTGATCTCGATGTCTTTTAGTCTTCTTCTTACAAAGTATATAGGAAGTTGAGTTCCGTTTTCTTCCCCGATCAACACTGAACTGACTGCATGTTTTGAGACGGCCATGTATAGGTAAAGATTTTCTCCTTTCATAGGACTGAATAATATTGGTGGCTTCTCAAGATGGTCTTTCAATTCCTTAAAAGCTTTTTAGCAATCTTCCCCCAGTTCAAAATTCTTCTCCTTTTTAATTACATCAAAGAGTGGGATGCATTTACCAATGGCCCTAGAGATGAATCTATCCAGCGTCGCTACCCATCCATTTAAACTCATTACACCTTTACTTGTTTCGGGTTCCGCCATATCTTTTGTTGCCTGAATTTGATCGAGATTAGCTTCAATTCCTCGATAACCGACATGTAGCCCAAGAATTTTTCGGACTAAACCCCGAAAGAGCATTTTTGTAGATTAAGTTTTATTTGGTGCTTTTGCAATACCTCAAACATTTCTCCAAGGTCCTTTAAGTGACTAATTCCTTCATGAGATATCACCAACATGCCATCTACATAGACCTCCATGTTTCGACCAATTTGCTCTTTACCAATCTCTGATAGGTGGCGTCTTCATTTTTCAACCCAAAGAGCATCACTTTGTAATAGTAGATTCCCCAGTCTATAATAAAGCTTGTATTCTCTTCGTCTGGCTTGAACATAAGGATTTGGTTATATCCCGACTAAGCATTCATGAAGGACAAAATTTTATGCCCACTAATTGCATCAACTAACTGATCTATCCGCGATAGGCGGTAACAATCTTTCAAACATGCCTTGTTCAGATTGGTGTTGTCAACACAAGTTCTCCATTTTCCGTTCAATTTCTTGATCAATACCGGACTCGTTTGCCATCTTTGATAGAATACCTCTCTGATAAAGCCAGTCTTAAGCAATTTCTTGACTTCCTCTTTCAATTCATCGGATTGAATTTTATCGAATTGCCTCTTCTTTTGCTGAACGGGGGTTATACTAGAATCAATGTTCAAAGCGTGGCACATGATTGTTGGGTCAATTCCGACCATTTTGAATAATTCCATGCGAATACATCTTTAATAGTTTGTAGAAACTGAATTAACTCTGCCTTAAGGTTGCTTTCTAACTCCTTTCCAATTTTAACTATCTTTGTTGAATCAGATGGATCTACACATATCTTCTCAAGGTCTACTATAGGCTTTATTCTTTCCATTTCGCCTCGGCAGTCTGACTCAGTGACTATCTCCCTATTTTCTACTTCTTCATCCACCAGGTTAGCAACCGTTCTTTTCCTTTTTCTTTCAGAAGAGCTATACTTCTTAAGCACATGCTTGGTTGATCTATTGGGTCTTGTTTTTGATTTGGATAATAGATGTAAAAATCCCTCATCCAAAGGCTGAAAAATATCAGATGAATCATAATAAGAAGAATGTTCTCATTTATATTGTTCCAGACTAGCAAAATACATTTCGCGAGAGCTGAACTGCTCCTCCTTTATAGTCCTCCAGCCACTTTTATTAGGAACTTCGTGTTACGACCTAACTTTTCGAAACCTAGAAGTCGACACCAATACATCCACGGTATCCACTTGTCGAACAACCAGTGCCAGAAAAGACAGATTGTTAGGGGAAAGAAAGAAGACAAGGAGAAATTAAACAACATAGAATCTCACAGCGGAACGAATAATCTATAATGTAAAACAAATCTTTATACAACAACAAACTGTAATATAAGTATATACATACATTAATCAAAGTTTACTAACCTATTTCAACCCGGACAGTTATAACAACATGTCCTCACAATTGCTGATAAATACAACAATGAATGCAATGAAAAAATAACCATGTACGTGAATACGTCTCTGTGCCTCCACCTCATCTCCTAAAACTCCAAAACATCAAGCTAAACCTGGAAATATGCTCGATCTAACCCGAGCATTATAGGAAAACAAGGCCTGTGTCAGTCTGATAAAACCAGCATGAGAAGCTCAAATCACAAGGAATGTTATTTATTATAGCTTGTAAAATCCATTAAAATCAAAGGTATCTCGTAAGATCATGCAGCACATAAACACAGACGAGTTTTTACCTTACTATAACCAAAACCTTATATCAGACAATCTAGTGATATTATAATAATGTCTAAGGGTGAAAATAATAATAATCAAGTAGCCATGATGCTCTTGAGTGTACATCATAATAATACTAGGTATATAATCGAAAACTGGTAAGGCATGTTCACTAATTGTATAGGATTCCATGGAGATGCCCTCAGTACTTCAGGAACGGTCCTCCTACACAAGGATCAGAGATATCCTTCCAAAGCATCATACATCCTTAGTGATGTGCCATAGGAAAAATATAGCTGGTCTTGCTAAGACCGAGTGCATTGCCTCATGCATGCACAACAACTATCGGTAATGTCTAGGTGGAGCCGACTACACCCTATGGGTTTGCCAACCCTACTGGCTATGCCTCATATCTTTGGTTTTAGTCATTCTGCTGGTGAGGCTACGTCTGGCATTCCAGCTCATACACCACTACCAAAATAGATCCTGGAATCCCAAATGGATATCCACATCTCAAATAGATCTTGGAATCACGTATGGATTCCCATATCCCAATGGATCTCGGAACACACATGAATTCCAACATCTCAATATATCACGAAACCCCTCTATAGGATCGTATATGGATTCAGAGTGGTTACAGTTTTCAAGTCATCTCTTACGAGTACACTCTTCCGCTTCCCGAGTGCCCCAAAAACCAATCGTCGATTTTTCGAAATGCTCAATACCGATTATTTAGGAAATAATCAAATAATACATATGAGCAGGGATCACCCCCTAACCGTTAAAATGGATGGATCTCCTTATCATTTGTCCTAGAAGAACAAAACGAGTTTGTACGCAGTATAGCACCACCGACGGTAACTATACCATATAATTTCCGTGTTTCCTCTAGATATTTCCAGAGTTAAAATCCTTCGGTGTTAAGTAGGGAATATTTCTGTACCACCAAAATTAAGAAGGATTACATATTTAGGATAAGGTTTGATAGTCGGTTATTTAACTATCAAATAAACAAACATTCAAAACAAAGATCACATTTCCCATGGAAATCACTAAGCCTCATTTAATTAAATTCCCATTATTTTAAAATCACTTTTCAAATACTTGGAAATCACTTCCATATACTTGTAAGTGCTGCTAAGGATCGTAATATGGAATATAATCTAAGTTATCTACTAGTGCAGAATATGAATATAAAAAGTAAATAGTAAAGTAAATTACACTAGGGATTTTTATACTGGTTCGAACTCCCATTCTACGTCCAGTCCCGGACTCCTTCTCGAATTTAACTATTAACCCTCTCTTAACCTGGAGGAATAGGTATTACACCGCCTGAGCAACCGAACAGGACTTCTATCGCCTAGACAACTGAATAGGACTTCTATCGCCTGAGAAACCGAACATGACTTCAACAATACAGATAATTTTCTTGACTGATTGTGCTCTTTTAATAGCACGGATAAGTCTTTAGAGTACACCCTTCCTATAATCTTCTCCTTTGTGGTATATAGTGTAGTTCGTGAAGATTGGAAGTTAATTTAATCACAAATGAATTTGTGCTTGAATGAGCAAGTGATTAGAACGAGAATTTGAGTGCAAATGGCAGAATGATTGGATAATAAGTATATGAGAATAGAATCAGAAATTAAAACAACTGAAATGAAGGCTATATATAGAGTTTAAGTGTTGCAATTCCTCATGAAAAGTTACGATCAAAAGAGACGGGAACAACTCTTGAATCAAGGGTTGTTTCTGTTCGTTGAATGGAAGTGACCGTTCAGAAAATAGCCGTTATGCATTTTTAGTCGGCTAAGGAAAAGATTTCTGTCTACCGAATATTTAAAAAATTTCCAATTAAAAGAGTTATATTAAAAAGACCCATTATTCAGTCGACTGAATAGGGTGGTCCAGTCGACTGAACCTTCAAGTGCATTGTGCACGTGCATAGGTATTCAGTCGACTAAACCCCCTGATTCAGTCGGCTGAATTCTATATTTCTACCATATTAAAGGTTCTTGTGAAATTTTTTGTAAGCGAAACTTTGAAATAAATGAAGTACTTTATGTGTATATGATTTGAAAATAATTTTGAGTACTTGTGTGTGTGTGTGTGTATACCACCTAGGAGAGATTTTAACAATAATCAACTACTAGACTAGACCATAGACAAACCATTAATAATATTGAAAACTTCTCTTTGAATTCTTGATCTGTAATCTATTGTCGAGTAAAATAGTATCTTCTCCTGAAAAAAATGGTTAGTTCACATAATATTTACTTATATAGTTGTCATGATCAAAACATCAAACTATAAAGTTCTAACATTCTCACCCTTTTTGATGATGACAACTACGTAAGTCTAAAAAATTAATAAAAATGATTGTTCCTCCCCCTGAATAAATATTCTACCTGCTGAACAATTATGTTTCTTCCCCTTTGTCATCGATAAAAAGGAATATATAGATAGCATGATAAGTATATATATGAGCATAGGCATACATGCATAAATAAAAGACAATAATATCATAGATGTACATGATTCAAAAACACCAAAAGCAACAATATCATAGAGAAAATAAGCAAAGTCACAGAAATAAACAACATGAAACAATGTCATTAAAAAATAGGCATAAGCTAAGATTAAAAAAAGATCTAAACGTCCTCACTCTCCAATTCTTCCTCTTCGGACATAGACCATGTGAAGGGCGTGGGATTTTTGATAATACCTGTAGAAGTAGAGCTGGTACATGATATCTTCTCCCATATCTTGTTTAAGAAGCCTTTGACGGAATCAAGCTTCTTATTGGTCTTAGTATTTAGTTCGCCAATAGTAATGAAGTCGGCATCAGGTAAGGTGACTCCAAAATTCATAAGAATACGCATTATATAAGCTCCGTAGAAAATGGTCTTATTGCTCCGCTTATGATTGATGGTGAGGAATTCGTCAAGGATAACTTTAGCCCAATTTACTCTTTGGGAAGAGTAAATGGCCTAGAGAGCTTGAAAGTCTCTCTTGTAAACCTTCTCGTAACTCCTGGTACGAGGTTGAAGAGATCGGATAAGAGCACGGTGTAGAATACATGCCTTTGGTCGTAAGGCAACGAATTTGAACACGGTAAAGTCATCAGACAGAAATCTATGGGAGACTTCATCTCTATTATTTATATCGACATCAATGTCGTTGATATCTGCTCCATCGTATGGACACCAATGGATATGTCCGAGTCGTTGAAGCGAAAGAAAGATCCGGACGCCGCAAACTAACGTCCATATGCAATCATCTTTATTTCTTAGATCTTGGTGATCCAAGTTCATATTTGCAAAGAATAATTTAATGAGAAGGGGATAAATCTTAACATTGTTGGCGTCAAACCCAATTAAGCTATCGATCCCACTAGATTCAGCAATCTCGCGAATGGCATAGCTGTTGAAATCGGGGAACTTCACAAAGGAGCCATCGAAAATTATGGAGCTTTTCATAGCATTGAATCTTGTGACTGCAGTTTCATTATGGAGCCAAGATCGGATTTGGCTTTCCGAAGGCCTGGCGGAGGAATCGCGCGCTCTTTTGGTTCTGGGGGCCATTGAATTAATTAGTTTTGGAGGTAAAAGGGTTGATTTGAAAAATAGAAGCTAGGGTTTTGTTTGCCGAAAGAAGTAAGGGTTTAATGGAAATGAAGAGATAGTTATATAGGGTCGGTGAAAAGGTGTTTGGGGAAGTGTGAAGGCAGATTTTAAAAAAAACCAAATTTAGACGAATCAGTCGACTGAAATGAAGTAGTCAGTCGACTGATATGCAGGAAAATCTAACCCCCGTTTTTGTAGTGTAAAAAATAGCCAATTCAGTTGACTGTTTTTATATGGTCAGTCGATTGGTTTCTGAAAAAAATTGAACTACATATGAAGATTTAGTCGACTAAAAATATAGTTCAGTCGACTGATATGTAGGAAAGATGTGGCCGCGAGTTTATTTTTGAAACTAAGGCATTTCAATCGAATGTTTTGGTGAGCTCAGTCGACTGAATTTGGAATGAAAATTTATTTTTGTTTGAATGTTCAGTCGACTGGTTTGCACCAAACAGTCAACTGAAACTGTTGTGTTTTCTGAACTAAGGTTTACTTAAACCTTTTATTTAACACAACTAATATATATATATATATACTTATCAGTTTTCTAATTATAGTCTATTGAAAAACAAAAATATATTCTTATTTAATAGAAAAACACAAACAAAATTTAATATAAAACAATATACAAGAAGACTTAGTCTCCAAAAGATTTTGAATCATCCGAATGTGGTTCAACCTTCGTAATTTCTTGTAATGGATGGATAGTGACCATACATTATTGCGCTCCCAGGAGTATGGCGACACCTGAGGATGCTGAGGGCTTCATTCCCAAGAGTTTGGTGGCACTTGAGAACGTTTCGGTGATGGTTGATGCACACATTGATTCGAGGATGATTCGCAAAACTTCAAGGTGAATTATTCTAAGAAGCTCAAGCGTTTAGCATTCACTTTCTGTTCATAGTACATCACGTGTTGAAGTTTTAGAGTCTCTCTTTGATAATGGTAAATATCATCAATTTTATCTTTAGTGGATGGAGAGCCAAAACCTAAGTTACGTTTAGCTCTTATTCCCTGTGGCGTATACCCAACGTGATGTTTTGGAGAAGGTGTAATCTTGAGTGGGACATACGTAGAAGTTGAGTTGTTGGAATTTTTTGATGATGTAGAAGTTGGAGTGCTGAAAACTATAGAAGATTGATCAGATCCTTGTTGAGAAGACATTGTGAAGATTGTACAAGAGTTTGAAAAAGATTGAGCCAAAAGGTGTGAATTTGAGAGGTAATTGACAAAAGTGAGTTGATAAAAGAAAAAATGAAGCCTTTATATACTATCTGTAAACTCTATTTTCAAGTTTGAGCAAGGTGAGGAGCAGAACGTTTGAATGTTCTTAACCAAAGAAAAAAATGAGAGGTAGATAAACTTGAAGGATAATGACCAGACAAGAAATTATAGGAGGGTAAATATTGTTAAAAACAAGAAACATCATAGCATAACGGAATAGCATACAACTTTCTTATTAGTGACCTAAGATCGAGTGCCAATAGCTCCATTTTTTTTTAAAATACTTTTAAAATTTTATAAAATAAATTTTAATTAAAAATCATGCAAAGATATAATACCTAATTCTCGACGTAATATAATAAAAATATTTTCATTTAATGGTTTAGTAAATATATCAGCTATTTGATTTTCTAAAGGAACAAAATCTAATGATATATTTCCTTTTTCTATATTATCTCGAAGAAAGTTATGTCTAATATCAACGTGTTTAGTTCTAGAATTATTTATTGGATTTTTTGATAAATTTATTGCACTTGTATTATCATAGAAAATTGTTGAATTAGAAAGGTTTATTCCAAAATCTTGTAGTGTTTGCTGCATGTGGATTACTTGAGCACATGCCAAAGTAGTAGAGATATATTCTGCTTCACACGTCGAAACTGAAACGCAATTTTGTTTCTTACTAAACCAAGATACTAAGAACATACAATAAAGTGACAAGTACCACTAGTGTAACGGCCCGGATTTCCAGTTGGTTGAGTTTGAACATTTAATTTAATTTAAATGTTGAATGTGAAATATAATTTGATTTTTGAATATGAAGATGTTGGTTGAAAATTTTAAAATGAATTTGAATTTCAAAGATAGCGATTTATCGTAATACGGGAATAGTAAATAATTAAAATTTGAATTGAATATGAATCGAAACAAATTCTAACGTGGATATAAATTCTATTTGAATTATAAATGAGTTAATAAGTTTCTAAAACTGAAATTCAAGCGATTTCGTAAATTTTAAAAATCGTCGATTTAATCGACGCGTTTAAATAGCGATCTAACCCGCCGTTCGTAGCTCGGTTGGTTTGGGAGTTGGGAGATGGGAACCAAAGGACTGTGTCCGGGCTGGTTCGAATCTCAACGTCAAACCATCAGTGGGAGTTTCAACGTTAAGCATCCGTGTGCGACGACTAAATAAAAGCGGGGTAAACACACGGCGTGGGGTTTACTTAAGTGAGTATCAATGAATACCATGATCTTAAGGTTCCCCGTGATCTCAAAAAAAAAATAGCGATCTATATCACAGTCTCGGAGTTCGATGAAAATAGTTCCATTAGATCCATAATAGTGTATTATTATTGGGTTTCAAATTTCATAACGTTTGGATGTACCGTTTGGTCGTGCGATCCGAAAACGCCTAGAAATAACTTAATTTAATTTAATTTAAATAGTCGATTTAAAAAGCTATCTTCTCCATACGATCGAATTAGATCACGAAACTTGTTCCATTGCGTTCGGAATAGGGGTATAACATTAGGAACGCCAGGCGGCATGCCTTGATAGGGGTTTGGGATTTTAAATTACTAATCGAGATATTTTGGAATTTATTTATATTATAAATTTTAAGGTCAAACCCTATTACTTCATTTCAGCCGCCCTATCTCGTACTAGCCTACCATCTTCACTGATAAGTCACGCACACTCCCTTTTCCTTTCTTTCAGAACGAAATTGAATCGAAATCGAATCAAAGATTAATAAAATCCAACGGAACTTCGATCGAGTCTCACGATTTCGAAAGTGGTCGACTGCCAGAGTCGATGTCAAGGTAGCCTAAAAGAGGCGACGTTGATGTTGAGAACCTGGCAGCATCTCGGTGGATGATAGTCATGACCGGGTGGGAGCTCGTGCTCGAGCTATAAGCATTGGCAAAGCATCGCATGTGCGCGCGTATGCACAGGTGGAGGTGCGCGTAGGGGAGGTAGAAACGGCAAGGTTCGGGCGAGGTCGTGGCTCATCGCGATGGAGGGGCAGCAGTTTAGGCGATTGTGGCGACGTTGGTTGTGCGCGCGGGCTTTCGTGGTGGTCGCTGGCAGAAGTTGAAGTCGCATGCGAGGGAAAAAAAAGAAAATGATGATGTAGTGCTAATCATGATTGGAGGATGGGGTAGGTCGTGAGTCTATTGCGTGAACGACAAAGGTAATTTATTGAATTTAAATGCAATTAGGTTAATATTATATATATATAAATCGTTAACTCATAAATGTTGAAACCTTTTATACGAGGTGAAAATCGAATGTAACAACCACGTCGGACTTGTATCGTCGTCTTCTACGCGACGGAATTAATTTGGAGTCGGTTGGGAGTAGCTGGGATTTTAGATTTAATCGAATGTCAGTTCGATTTATCTAAAATAACCATTCGGCAAATTAAAATCAAGGTGAGAAATTCTCACTCATTTGGATTACCGAATTTAATTTTAAACAGTTAAAATTAATTATTGGATGCTTGTTTGAATTTATAAATTATTATCTATTGAATGATAAATTATATATATATATATATTTATATTGGTAGTATATATTAGTAGTTGGATATATTTCCCGCCGATTGGAGCGGATGAGACCCTATGCGCCCCGCATAATAGCGGATGACCCTATATTACCGCGATATCCCGTCTCGAAGCGGGAATGGTATTTTTTGTTGTCTAACATCTGTGGATGCAGGAAAACAGGTTGGAGGGATCCAACTGGATTCCTCAAATACATCTATTGTTTTCATATATAAAAATATATGATGTGATTGAATGATCTGTTGGATTGATGAGTGATTTAAATTATTAGATGCTATAGTGGCACTGGCCATAATTTTGAGATTTAAAGTACCATAAATATTATTTTTTAATTTTAAGGAAATAAAAGAAGATTTTGGATATTAAAAATAGTTTTGGAAAAAATAAATGGAATTCATAAAGAAATGGGATTATTTAAAGGGATTGATTGGATAGACAATAAATTTGATTTTTGGTTATACTTAACTATTCGTAAATTTGTTTAAGAAGAGGTTTTTAAAATAATTTATATAATAGATTTTTTTAACCCGAAAAATATAAAAAGGAGTTGATATCGATATTAAAAATTATATTGGCAGAATAAATGGAATTTATAAGGAAATGGATTTATAAAATGAAATTTTATAAATAAGATTTGTTTTTATAAACAAGTAAAACCCAAAGGAGTTATAGAAATTTATAAAAAGTGTTTATAAATAAGGTAAATGATATTAGATGATAATTTGGAAATATAAATTCACAGGGTGAATTTATATTAGAATATGGAAACAGGATTGAGAAAAATAGTGGATACTATTTTTGAAAAATGGAAATGGTTAGGAGAATCGGAATGAAATCGACGGGTTGTGAATCAAGAGGAATTTATAAATTGAATTGGTTATTATGATTTTGAAAAGATATTTTTATTTTAAAAAGTTAAGTTATTTTAATAAGGGAAGTTTTATTTATCAAACTGTATAATTCTGAACTAGTAGAATTGAAGTACATCGAAAAGTGAATTTTTCAATACTTAATATTTAATTTAATAAAATCTAATTTTTGAAATCAGCTTTGAAAATTGATTCGTTTATCTAAAAATGAGTTATTGATGTTTATAAAAAGTGTTCCGATATTTTAAATAATTTCTTGAACATGTTTTAAAAATAAATTTATTATTCTTTTGAATACTTATTTTTTATATATATGCATATATAGAGTTTTATGATGACTTAAATTTATTTATAAATTTCCCCGAGGTTTGGAAATGGGTTATTCAGTAGATGGGATTATAAGAAAATTCTCAAAAATGGAATTTGAGCGAAAGTATGAAAATATCCAAAGTAGATAAATAAGAATGAACTTCGAAAAATGAATTAGAATTCATAAAAGAAGTAGAAAAATGGTAATTGGATTTATAGACAAGTGTATTTTACTTTGGAAAATATTAAAGGGAATAAATCAAGGAATCTCAGAACTTATAGAATTCGTTATAGACGAGTTAAGGAATTTACAATATAAATTGTGAAGGATTTTGAGAAAAGAGAAATAGATGGAATTTTTCTAAATGTTGAAATAAGAGATGGTTTGAAATACCCCAATATGGGTATAAGTATTTGAGTTGTCTCAATTTTTGGAATATTGGAAGGGATTTAAATATATATCTTATAAAGATATTGTGAAAATAAATTTTGGAAAATTTATAATAAGGCCTGATGTGTGCTTATGGATGTTTTATTGATAGTTAAATAACCGACTATCAATTTTGGCCAAATTCGCTGATCGTTTCGAAGAGACCGGGATCGGGTTTAATTATCCGAAAACCACTTCGATCTGGTTTGAACGTTACGAATGGTGATATCGTGAAGATGGTGACTCGGTTTGTCCAGACCTAGGATAACTTGTATGGACAAATGCTATCATTGCATCATTTCCTGGGAGGCAGTGTTAGCATTCCAAGAATGAATGTTATTCAAAAGGTAAACGTTAGCCTTCCTCATCAACCGGGAATGACTAAAAAAGGGGAGATGGAGCAAGGCTAAGTGGGTCGCCCCCAATTAGGGTATGCTATCACCTTTCTAGATACCCTCGGATATATTATAAATCATGGATATGGTTGTGCATGAAAAAAGTGAGCGCTCGATTTTAAGGGTGGGAACACCCGGGGTGATAATATATTTGGTACTATTCAAGTTAGGGGTAGGCCGGTCTTGTGTTGGCAGGGGATCCCGCCGAGGTCCTCGGTACATTTTTCTTGAGGTGTACTGTGACGGGCGGTACCCCAGTAGCCCAGTCATTGTATGTAATCCATTTTCCAATACGAGCCTTTACGGTTTTGTTTGTAGAGCCTAGTATGCTGGAATTTAATTAATGTAACAATTTCGGCTATTTGAATAAGTATTTGTACTTAGACACTATTATAATATCACTGAGTTTTCTATAAAATGTTTTGGTTATCGTAAAGGAAAAACCCGTCGTGTTTATGTGTGATGTAGTCTTACGAGATACCTTTGTTTTTCAAAGGATTTTGATAGCTTTAATAATTCAAATTAAGTGTGTTTTCTCACGCTGGTTTTCCAGACTGACTCGGGTGTTATTTTATTATAATGCTCGGGTCAGACCTAGTACAGATTCAGGTTAGGATGCTATGGAGCTCAGGAGACGAGCTGGATGACAGAGACGTATTCCTGTACTTGATTTATATTTCCACTGTGTGAGGACAAGTTATAGTAATGTCCAGATTGATGTATTGTTTGTTGTACTCTGATGATTGTAAGTACAAAACAGTTGCAGATTCTTTTGTATAAAAATCTGTTATTATATATTATATTTTGTTCCGCTGTGATTGTGAGATTCTGTGTTGTTTCTATTTTCTTCTATCTCTTTCTTCTTCTTCATCCACTAGCAATCGGTATTTCCGGCACTTGAATATTCGGCATGTCATACAGTGAACATATTGATGTCGATTTTCGAGGGTCGAAAATTCCGGGTCGCTACAACTAGTACTCTTTCGATCTGTTTGACATCCTCCAAAATCAGCATCACTATATGATACTAATTCAAAAGGACACTCTTTTGGATAAAAGAGACCGTAGTCTTTAGTCTTGCTTAAGTATTGCAAAATTCGCTTCACTGCCCGCAAATGTGATTCTTTGGGATTTGCTTTAAATCGTGCACACAAGCATACACTCATCATTATATCTGGTCGAATAACAGTTAAATATAGTAATGAACCAATCATACTACGATATAGTTTTTGGTCAATACCTTTTCCATTTTCATCTCTATCGAGATGCACCGTAGTACTCATAGGAGTTGGTTTAGCAGAAGTATTTTCCATACCAAATCGTTTTATGAGATTATTACAATATTTTTCTTGATTAATAAAAATTCCATTATTTAATTGTTTAATTTGTAAACCAAGAAAATATGAAAGTTCTCCCATGTGAGACATTTCAAATTCTCTTGTCATAGTATTTGAAAATTCTTGACATAATGTTTTATTTGTTGAACCAAAAATAATGTTATCTACATATATCTGTATTATTAAAATATCATTTTTATCTTGTTTTATAAACAAAGTTTGATCTACTTTTCCAATTTTAAAACCAGAAGTAGTTAAATAATTTTTAAGACGGTCATACCAAGCACGAGGTGCTTGTTTTAAACCGTATAGCCTTTTTCAATTTATAGAGACGATCTGGGTATTTTTCATGAGTAAATAAATGTGGTTGTTCTACATATACATTTTCTTTTATAAAACCATTTTAAAAAGCACTTTTTACATCCATTTGATATAGTTTAAAATTATTAAAACACGCATAAGCTAATAAAATACATATAGCTTCTAGACGAGCTACAGGTGCAAATGTTTCATCATAGTCTATTCCTTCTTCTTGATTATAACCTTGAGCAGCTAACCCAGCTTTATTTCGAATAATATTTCCTTGCTCATCGACTTTATTTTTGTAAACCCATTTTGTACTGATAACCGCTTGATCACTTGGTTTAGGAACTATGTCCAAACGTCATTACGTTCAAATTGATTTAATTGTTCTTGCATAGCTATAATCCAGCAATCTTCAGTTGAGGATCCTTTAGCATTTTTGGGTTCAATATTTGAAAGAAAAGCTACGTGAACCATTTGATTTAGTTGATTTCGTGTTCTTACATTAGTATTTATTTCTCCAATGATATTTTCAACAAGATGATTTCTAAGAAGTCTTGTTGGGGATCTTATTTCATTATTATTGTTGTCTGAATTATTTTCAAAATCATCATCCGAGTTATTTGATTTAGAAATAATTTCTTCATCTTCAATTTCATTAATAAATTTGAAATTTTCATCGAATGATACATGAAGTGTTTCTCTGATAATTTTAGTTCTTTTATTATAAATTCTGTAAACTTTGCTTCGTTCCGAATATCCAATGAATATTCCTTCATCAGATTTTGGATCGAATTTTCCAAGTTTATCTTTTGTATTTAATATGAAACATTTTGAACCAAAAACTTTAAAATATGATATGTTGGGTTTTCTTCCATTAAAAAGTTCATATGAGGTACGTTTTGTTAATGGTCTAATGGAAACTCTATTTAAAACATAACAAGCAGTTGCTACAGCTTCTGCCAAAAAATGTTTTGGCAGAGTAGTTTCATTTAATAAAGTTCTAGCACATTCTTGAAGTGTTCTATTTTTCCTTTTTACAACTCTATTTTGTTGCGGAGCTCTAGGAAATGAAAAATTGTGAATAATTCCTTTCTTATTGCAATAATTTTCAAAAGATTCATTTTCGAATTCACCACCGTGATCACTCTTTAAATCTTTAATATTTTGGATTCTTTTACCAAATATTTTATAACTTTCAAAAGTATCGCTTTTATTTTTCAGAAATATTCCAAGTAAATCTTGAAAAATCATCTACTATTACAAAAACATATCTATTATGATTTATGGATTGAACTTGAGTTGGTCCAAAAAGATTCAAATGTAATAGTTCAAGTGGTTGTAATGTAGAAATCATTTCCTTTGATTTAAAAAAGATTTTGTTAAATTTCCTAATTAACAAGCATCAAAAATACTTTTTACTTTGAAATTCATTTTTGGTAGACTTTTAAATAAATTATTCTTAGATAATTTGTTTATTGCTTTAAAATTTATATGACAAATTTTTTTATGCCATAACCAAGGATCATTCTCTTTGGCTACTAGGTACATATTTGAATTATGATTGACTTTCATATTTAATATTTAATATTTCTTTCTCTCGTTCCTTCAAAAATAATAATATTATTTTCATCAAATACGTTGCATTATTTTTAGAAAAAGTTATATTAAAACCTTTATCACAAAGTTGACTTATACTAAGCAAATTATGTTTTAAATTCTTAACTAGTAAAACATTTGTAATAAGCAGTAAGTTAGATGTACCGTCATTGCTCACATCGCCTTTGCCGATGATATTACCTTTAGAATTATCTCCAAATGTGACAGATCCTCCATCTAAGTAGATAATATTAGTCAGCATATCTTTGTTTCCTGTCATATGTTTTGAGTAACCACTGTCAAGTATCCACTTTCCTCTCTTCTTAGTTGGTACTTGAAAAAAATATAGAAATGACATTGGTACCCACTTTTTATTAGGGTCCTAAGAGTTAGGTCCTAGGAAGCCAAACCGAAGAGTGTTTAGAATTCCCTTTATAAGTAAATTGTTATTCTTATGAACTGAATTTATAAAAGATTTAGTATACTTATTTCTGATTAAATTGTTATTAGTTTTTAGTACCCAAATTTTTATAGTATTTTTGTTGCAAATATCTTTCTTTTGAGTGAGAACCTTTGGTTTTGGTTTTGCTTTGACAAAATTCTTATGTAAATTGACATTTTTATATGATATGTTATTCTTCTTTTAACTATTCTTTGAAGAATTTTTATATCCTAATCCATTCTTATTAGTAGTAGTTTGAGAATTACTGATAATCTTAGAAAGATTTTCTCTTCCTTTATTAAAATTTGATACATTTTTAGTGATATTCTCTAACTCAGTTTTGAGACTGGTATTTTTTAATTCAATAATTTTGACATTTGATTTTAAATCATGATTTTTTGAAGCTAATGTCGTATTCTTTTCTTTTTGCACTTCTACTTCATTTGATAGCAAGTTCTTCTTCTAGGATTTTCTTTTCATCTCTTAGCATATCAACTTCTATTTTAGTTATGTTAATTTTTCTAGTGCGCTTTATACTTTCTTTTAACTTCTTTGAGTTTATCTAACAGTTCTGAATTTATATCAATTAAATCATCAAAAGTTAAATCACTTACATCATTAGTCGAAGCCATAAAACAGAAGTTGGCTTGTTTAGAGTTGCTGTCTGTGTCACTATCTGATGATGAAGACGATTCTGAATCATCCCATGTAACAGAGATTGCTTGCTTCTTTTTGTACTTGTCCTTCTGATTCTTGAATTTGTCTTTCTTTCTATTAGGACAATCTTTCTTCATGCGACCCTTCTTATGACATTCATAGCATTCGAGATTCGAAACTGGCGGTTTACTGGAATTGTCTCCCCTGTTGTTTTCAAACTTCTTGTTCTTTCTAAATTTTAAAAACTTTTTGAAATTCTTTGCAATCAATGCCATGTCATCTTCATCTAAATCTGAGTCTTCTTGTTCAGCTTTGAAGGCAATATTCTTTTTATCTTGGGCTTGATCTCATTTTGCCTGCAAATTAACTTCATATGAAATGAGATTTTCAATTAACTCTTCAGGTTTGATGGTAGAAATTTCATTAGCTCTTCAATAGCTAAGACTTTTTGTCCCCATTCATCCGTTAAAGAGTTTAGAATTTTGGTGACAATATCAAAATCTAAAGAGTTTTCTCCTAGTGCTAATAGTGAATGATGTATGTCTTGGAATCTAGAATACATGTCATTTATAGTTTCATCTGGTCTCATTTTGAAATTTTGGAACTGATTTTTGAGCATAGAAATCTTGCTTTGCTTAACTTTGTTAGTTCCTTCATGTGTGACTTTAAGAGTTCTCCAAATTTCATAAGCAGTTGTACACATGCTAACTCTACTAAATTCATTTTCATCTAAGGCACAAAATAACATATTCATGGCTTTTGCATTCGATGTATGTTATCCGGGTTTTTAACACAGCAGAACCCACTAGAAAACAGAACAATTCCGTGACATCAGAATAGCTTAGAACTTAACCAAAAAAGGCTAAAACGAGGAGTTAACAAGAGCTAAGCCATATTACTGAAGCGATGGCTAAATTTGACTAAACCAAGAAACCAGCGTCTGTCCAGTCCAATCAACGGGCTAAGCATAACCAACTAGTAAATAGTCATCAGAACAGAACAACGTGCAATGAGACTACACAGACAACATTGAAACAAGGCCATGAAAGCATTCCACACCTCAAGCTCCAAAAATGGTCCAAGTCCTTGGATCGCTAGCGATCCATGCAATGAAATGGCCCATAGATAGAAACAAGGGACAAGGAGCCTTAAAGACAGAGATGGAAAAAATGCCAAGTGTATGGATCGCTAGCGATCCATACACGATGGATCGCTAGCGATCCGTATAATGCCATGATGCTTGCGACCATGCGTAATGGAGTATGGAATGAAAGAAACTAAGTAGTTGGCTCACGAGCGAGCCAAGTCTATGGGTCGCTAGCGATCCTTGGTTTTGGCTCAGATCGCGAGCTAAACTCCTCTGGGTCGTAACGTATCCATTTGCAAGTGATTGACAGGCGTGTTTGGTCCAAAGGCCCTCTAATCTCTATAAATACCGACCTGCCTGCAACATAAACTGGATCTTCTCCGACCTGGTTGCTGAAACTCTGTTGGAAACATTCTTCACTCTTTGCCTCCCTCACAACAATCTCCAAAAGAATTCAATGTGATTCTCTAGTGGGTTCCAACTCTAGGGATTCAATCTACCTAAGGATAATCAAAGTCTTGTAATTAAACACTTCTTATAACAGCGATCAGTCTATAATAAAATTATAAAGTGGACGTAGGCTTCATTAACAGCCGAACCACTATAAAAATTCTCTATCTTCTTTCTTTTACTGTTCTTTTTCTATATCTGTTATATGTGATATTGCTCTGTCAAAACAGGGCTGGTGCTTTCAAACTCAAACCGAGGTGTTGATCCATTTTTGGGTTAACATTTTGGTGCTTCCACTGAGAGCTCCATCTCATGATCCAGATCTTGCTATCTACTTTGGATCTCATAGGTCCAGAAGTTAGATCCTCAATTTTTGCTTAAAGAATCCGCTGTTTGGAATCAATGGCCCCTGGAAGAAGAAGAATTACCTCTGGAAGATCCATAGGGAAAGTAGTAGCTGGAGAAGATGTTAATCCCCAACAAACCGAAGTAAATGGTGCTAACTTAGGAAATCAGGCGCCAGCATCCTCCAGTCAGCACAAAGTTGTCACCAGGGATGAGTTGAATAAAATGGTTGATGAGATCAACCAAAAAATGGAAAGTATCCAAAAGGCTCTAATGGATAAACTGAACGCTCTCTTGACCCTACAGTCAAACCCTGCTCCAAGGACTATGCCTGAACCCACGGCTGCTATAGAACAAGAGAATTCCTCTGTTTCCGGTCTACATAGAAGAGACGGAAAACAACCATAAAAAAGGGTGACAACAGGACTTAACGTGGACGGAAATGCAAGTACTCCATTCGCCACAAGGCAATCTATTCTGAATTTGAATCAAGGGGCAAAAACCCCGTTGGAAGATATAACAATGGATCTCTCCGACTCAGAGGACGGAGAGCAAGACAGCAAATTGGAAGAAAATGCCAATGCATTTGATAATGCAAGGAATACCCAAACTGCTCCTGTTAGACCAACCGCAAGCCAACAGGACCTGCAGGAGTGGCTCTCCCAAAGACAGGAGAGCCTAGGTCTCAGCCCACTCACCAAGACCGTTTGCAAATCCAAACACTTGGCGCAGTGACTGATTGTCGTCCTCAGGTCTACCGGACATTAAAGGCATACATAGCGGATATGGTTAAACGATTAATGGAGGAGAGTAAAAATAGAAGAGATGATGAATGGGGATCTGCGCCAAGTCAGACTCCCATCACCGATGAAATCTTAAATGAGAAATATCTAGAAAATTCACAATGCCAACTATTCCGTCCTATGACGGGACAAAAGACCCGAAACCCCACTTGTACAAATACAGTTGGTATATGGACGGAGAAAATGCCTCCGAAGCTGTTCGATGCAGATGATTTCCTATCTTTCTCGAAGGATTTGCATCAATGTGGTTTACTAGGCTCCACCAAGATATATCTCTACTTTTGACCAACTGGAGACAAGGTTCCTTGATCAGTTCAGATTCCATACCGCGTAGCCAAAAGACGTCATGTCCATATCTAGATTGTTCCAAGGGCATAACGAATCACTGAAATCTTTCATGAACAGGTTTAACACCGCAGTGACGGAAGTAAGCAACCCCAATGACGACATGGTTTTTATGGCATTAGTCTATGCCATTCACCCAGAAACTGAATTCGGAAAGTGGATTAAGATGAAGCAACTTACCACCAGGAAAGATTTCAATCGTAAAGCAAGTCAGTACCTAAGGTTGGAGGAAGCACGGGAATTGGAAAGGAAGTCTACTAGTGTGCAACCGATGAACATCGGGCAAAGCGATGTAGCAATGAATTAAAATGCGCACACTTCTTGGACTGCTGAAGGAATCATTGGGAAAGATGGAAATTCAAAGAGAAAAAGTCAAAACTCCAATAAGAAGAATGGTAATGGCAACAATAAAAAGATCAAAGGGTTTAGGCCCGAAGGTTACACTTCCTTAAACGACACATCGGAAAACATTTTTCTCGCGACTCAAGGGACCGAGGAATACAAAAAGCCCCCTCAGAAAGGAAGCAACCGAGCAGCAAAAGCGCTCAGCGAAATTTTGCCGCTTCCACGAAACACATGGCCACAATACAAACGAATGCTGCCACCTAAAGAATCTCATTGAGGAGCTGATCCAGAATAACAAACTCCAGTAGTACGTGAGATAACCACAAAACCTCGATCAATCTGCGACTCCTCAGCATCCAAGAGAACGAAGGAATCAAGCTGGAACTAGTGAAGAAGGGTCGAAACGAACTGACCAAAGGCTTATTATTGGAAAAATATCTGGTGGACCACACCCCGCACAAAGGAGTTGGGGGTGTTAACGAATTATCAAATGAGAATATTTCAGAAAACCCAAATTCGTTAACTTGTTATTCACGAACCACAAAGTATATATACAAGACTCCATCAGCCCACTGAAGCCCACGAACTAATGCCTTCATATTACAGTTAGGCTGGGCCTTATATTACAAACCAAAAGTACAAACTACTAACAAATGTAAATGTATACATAAAAATACAACTACACATATGTATGTCTCATAACACTCCCCCTCAAGTTGGTGCATACTCATTTATCATGCCCAACTTGTTACTCAGAAATCTGATTCGTGCTCCATTTAATGCCTTGGTGAATAAATCTGCAAGCTGATCACCAGACCGAATGTGCTTCAGATTCACCAAGCCCATTTGTACCTTCTCCCTAATGAAATGGCAGTCAACCTCGATATGCTTTGTCCTCTCATGAAAAATTGGGTTGGTTGCAATATGAACAGCTGCTTGGTTATCACACCACAAGTCTACTGATGCCACATTCTTCAACTTCAATTCAGACAAAACATGACTCAACCACATCAACTCACAGATTGCATTGGCCATGGCTCTATATTTTGACTCAGCACTTGAACGAGACACAACAGTCTGTTTCTTGCTTTTCCATAACACTAGATTACCTCTAACAAACACACAATACCCAGATGTTGACCTCCTATCTGATTTAGATCCAGCCCAATCAGCATCAGTGAAACCCCATATCTTGTTATGACCATGATTAGTATACTCAATGCCTTGACCTGCTGTTCCCTTCAGATAACACAGAATTTGCTTAAGAGCATTCCAGTGATGTATTGTGGATGAATTCATGAATTGGCTAACAACACTGACTGGAAAAGCAATGTCAGGCCTTATCACCGTTAGATAGTTTAACTTGCCAACTAACCTTCTATACATTTCTGGATTATCAAACAACTCACCTTCAGTTGTTAACCCATGGCTTGTATCCATAGGAGTTGTGCATGGTTTTGCACCTAAATGTCTTGTTTTTGAAAGCAGATCCAGTGTATACTTTCTTTGTGTCATGAAGATATGTCCATTATCTCTTATCACTTCGATTCCTAAGAAATACTTCAACTCACCTAAATCTTTTGTATGAAATTGAGCTTGAATAAATGTATTAAGATCAACAATTCCCTTCTTGTCACTTCCAATTATCACAATATCATCAACATAGACTATAAGGAGAATTATTCCTTCTTGTGAAATCTTATAAAATACAGAGTGGTCAAAGTTACTTTTAATTATACCAAATTTCTCAATTACTTGACTAAATTTGCCAAACCATGCTCTTGGACTTTGTTTCAACCCATATAGACTTTTCTTCAACCTACACACCTTTCCTTGCTCCCCCTGAGCAACAAAACTAGGTGGTTGCTCAATATATACCTCTTCCTTTAAGTCACCATGCAAGAAAGCATTTTTGATGTCTAATTTATGCAACTTCCAATTATGTGTTGCTGCTAATGAAATAAACAGCCTGATTGAGGTCATTTTAGCTACAGGAGAAAACGTTTCACAATAGTCAGTTCCATAAACTTGCGCATAACCTTTAGCAACTAGGCGAGCTTTAAGTCTAGCCACTGAACCATCTGGATTCATTTTGACATTAAAAACCCATTTGCACCCAATAACCTTTCTATTTTCTAGTAACTGTACTAACTCCCAGGTTTGGTTTTGATCTAATGCTTCAATCTCCTCTAACATTGCCATTTTCCACTCAGGTTTAGATAAAGCTTCTTTCATAGTTTTAGGAACAGTAATTTTATCAAGGGTAGATACAAAAGATGAAGAAATTTGATCTAATTTGTCATATGAAACATATGATGATATAGGATATGTACATTTGCGTTTACCTTTTCGAAGTGCAATAGGTAGATCCAAATTAGGATCTGGTCTTGAGACTTCTCTATCATCCACTGTTGGTAAGTTCATCTCATCTTCTTGTGTGGCACTAATATTTTCTTCATCATTTTGTGCACTTTCCTGAGGTAGATCAGCAGGATAGATTAAGACATCTTCCTCTTCACTCTCTTCTTTTTGTCTCTGTAATTCTTTAACTGCTGGAGAGAAGTAAGGTACATCTTCTACAAATGTTACATCAACTGATACAACATACTTATGAAGACTGGGACAAAAACATGTATATCCTTTTTGAAGTCTTGAGTATCCAACAAATACACATTTCAATGACTTTGGGTCTAGTTTGGTTAACTGTGGGTTCACATCCCTTACATAGCATACACAACCAAAAATTGGGTTTGACTAGATATATGGTTTTATTTGGACATAAGACTTGAATAGGAACCTCATAGTTTAACACTGTTGAAGGCATTCTATTAATTAAGAAACATGTCGTACTCACAGCATCTGCCCAGAATACTTTGGGAACATTCATCTGAAAGAGAAGTGCTCTAGTAGTTTCAATGAGATGTCGATTCTTCCTCTCTGCCACTCCATTTTGAGCTGCTGTATCCATACATGATGTCTCATGAAGCATACCATACTTAGCCATATAAGTACTGAACTGACTGGACATGTACTCTTTTGCATTATCACTTCTTAGAGTTTTGATTGATACATTAAATTGGTTTCTTATTTCAGCACAAAAAATAGAAAATATAGAAAATAATTCTGATCTGTTTTTCATTAAGTACAACCAGGTTACACGAGTATGATCATCCACAAAGGTTACAAAGTACTTATATCCTTTCTTTGACACAGTAGAAGACGGTCCCCATATATCTGAATGAACTAAATCAAATGCTGAAGAAGCTCTTTTATTTATTTTAGGACTCAAACTTACACGATGGTGCTTAGCAAAATGACAAGATTCACAATCTAATGTAGATATAGAATTAAATTGTGGACATAGTCTTTTAAGTAAAGCAAGTGATGGATGCCCTAACTGATAATGAGTCTTAAGAGCAGAATCAATACTTGAGCATGTAATATGTTCAGGAGATGCAGCATTAAGTGTATATAACCCTCCAGTTTGTTGACCCTTACCAATAATTTGATTCATCACAAGATCCTGAAACAAGCAATAATCGGGGAAGAAAAATATGCAACAATTGAGATTACGAGTAATTTGACTCACAGATAGTAAATTGAATGACAAATTTGGTAAGTATAATACTGAGTTCAATGGCAAATGAGGATGTAAATCTACATTTCCTGATCCTTGTACATAAGTTTGTGATCCATCAGCTAGTGTAACAGCATATGGTGACTTGTTTAAATGAATGTCAGAAAATAAACGACAATTACCTGTCATATGGTCAGTAGCACCTGAATCTATGACCCACTTAGGTGTTTGATTCTCACCATTAGCAGTTTTAGCAACCATAGTGACTGAAGAAGAATTTTGACTTGGTGTATTGTTCTTCAACCCTTCTTGATATTTCAAATAGTTATTGTATTCATCAGCAGTTAATAGCACCGTTTTACTTGAATTAGCAGTATTGTTTGCCATTGAATTCTTGTATTGCAACTTCCTACATTCAAACTTAGTATGACCCGGCTTCTTGCAATATGCAAAGAACTTCCCTTGATTTCCTGATCTATTTCCTTGAACATTTTTAATAGAAGAATTATTCCAAGATTGCCTATTATCAGATTGGGAACTTGATTTCCAAGGTTCATAATTCTTGCTACTGCTAATCAACGCACTGTCAACTGGAGTAATTGGAGTCTGAATACCTTCAGTTCGTAGAATTCGACTAAACACCTCCTTCAAAGATGATACATCAGATCCAAATAAGATTTGTGATTTTGCAGATTCAAAATCAGGTGTCAATCCCGCAAGAAAACTCATTATAGCCATTTGTTCTCGCTGCTGCTGTTGAACTTTAACATCTGAACTAAATGGAAGCAACAGATTCAATTCCTCATATATTTTCTTGAAATTCATGAAATAACTCATTAATGTTTGCTCCTGTTTCTCTGCTCTATAGAACGATTTGCATACATCGTACATCCTTGTCAAATTTCCTTTTCCAGAGTACAAGAACTCCAAGTATTCCATCAATTCTTTCACAAATTCACAATGATCCACTAAACCAATCACTTCAGTATCAATTGAATTCCGGATCTGAAGAAATAGACGAGCATCATCTCGTAGCCACAGTAAATCCTTCTCTTCTTTAGAATCAGCATCTGGTGGATCTTTAGTTAAGTGATTGCCTTTGTCAATACTCCTGAGGTAAAGACGAATCGTTTTACTCCAATTTAAATAGTTTTGATCATTCAACTTGTGATCGGTGATCTTGGGCATCATCTGAACAATATCGTGAATAACCTTGTTTTCTCCCATGACTTAAGCAAGCTAAGATCTGAGATTGAATACAATTAGTAAATCAGACGATCAATTGAAGGAGAAGAAGTCCTAGTGGGATTAATGAATTTGAACCTATTTTGGCTCTGATACCATGTTAACGAATTATCAAATGAGAATATTTCAGAAAACCCAAATTCGTTAACTTGTTATTCACGAACCACAAAGTATATATACAAGACTCCATCAGCCCACTGAAGCCCACGAACTAATGCCTTCATATTATAGTTAGGCTGGGCCTTATATTACAAACCAAAAGTACAAACTACTAACAAATGTAAATGTATACATAAAAATACAACTACACATATGTATGTCTCATAACAAGGGGGAAATGGAGCGATACGCAAGTTCGTTGAAGCACTCTCTGAAGGAATCATGTTTAGCTGTAGAAGACGAAGCTCCAGCCAAGCTGTAAAGTGTCTTGAATGATGATATAGTGTTCCAAAATCGGGACACTGAGGGGATCGAAGTTCCAACTCTCGATCTGATGGTGGTGACAGTAGGAATCGGACCTGATGTAGTTCGACGGGTGTTGGTTGATAGTGGCAGCTCCATTAACATACTCTTCAAACGTACTTTCGATTAAATGAAGATTGGCATGAAAAGCGTATCCATGTGCCAAACCAAGATTCAAAGGTTTACCGACGAACCCAAACAACCGGTGGGAACAATTGACCTACCTGTGGAGCTTGGAGGGAGTGAGTGAAGGGTCACCCTCATTCAGACTTTTGTGATCGTGGATGAAATGTCAGCATACAACGGCCTTCTTGGGATGGCTTGCATTAGCCGACTTCAGAGTAGCATTGGCCCAATAGTGCCTTAAAATTAAGTTCCCTACTGAGCACGGAGTCGAAATTGTGAAAGGAGACCAAAACGTCGCCCGAGAATGCTACATCGCAGAATTGCGCAAGTCAAGAAGGAAGGAAAATGGAAAGGATGTGGGGAACTCCCCACATTCGTGAGCCCACTGAATAGCAATTACAGAGCTGCCCCTGGCTCAGGGACCATAGCCGATTTGACAAGGCTTTGGACCTTAGAAAGGAGAGTTTAGGGGAGGATTGGGCAGCACCGGCAGAATTGACGATGTCTATCCCAATTTGTATGGATGACCCAACACGGGTCTTTAAAATTGGATCGCACCTTGGAAACAGGATGCGGTCAGAACTAACTAAATTCCTCCATGCCAATTTGGATGTATTTGCTTCGACGCACTCCAATATGTGTAGGGTATCACCCAAAATTGCCTGCCACGCGCTCAATATTGACCCTAAATTCACACCAGTAAAGCAATAAAGGCGCAGCTTGGGCCCTGAACGGTCCAAGGCACTGAGAGAGGAGGTAGATAAACCGATGACTAACGGCTTCATCTAGGATGTAACTTACCTTAAATGGGTATCAAACCTAGTCTTAGTCAAGAAGTCCAACGGAAAATGGTGAACTTGTATTGACTTCTTGAATCTAAACAAAGCTTGCCCGAAAGATAGCTACTCGCTCCCCAGAATCGATCAGCTTGTGGATGGGACTGCGAGGCATGAATTGCTATCATTTATGGATGCATAATCGGGTTACAACCAGATCCGGATGCATGAGCCATATCAAGAGAACACCGGCTTCATCACCGAATTGGGACTTTACCGCTACAGAGTAATGCCATTCGGTTTATAAAACACCGGGGCAACATACCAAAGGCCGGTGAATACTATGTTCAAATGCCAAATCGGAAAGACTATGAAAGTTTATGTGGATGACATGTTGGTCAAATCTCGAGTAACTGCTAACCATTTAGAAAATCTCGCTGAAATGTTTGAAATACTCTGGAAGTATGGAATGAAGCTCAACCCACTCAAATTTCATTTCGGAGTAGGCTCTGGGAAATTCTTGGGATTCATAGTAAGTGCCCGAGGCATCGAAGCAAATCCAGAACAAATAATGGCGCTACGTGAAGTCTAAGCCCCGAGAAATAAGAAGGAACTTCAAAGCTTGAATGGAAAAGCCGCAGCACTGAGTTGATTTATCTCAAAAGCTATAAACAAGTGCATACCGTTCTTCGATGTGCTAAAGAAGGGAAAGAAAAACTTCGAATGGAGCAAATCTTGTCAAGCGGCTTTCGAAGAACTGCTACGACACATGGAAGCTCCGCCAATCTTATCAAAGCCGGTGGATGGAGAGGACCTATTCATTTACTAGTAGTCTCATCATATGCACTGAGCCCCGCTCTCGCACGGGAGGAAGCAAGAATCCAGTGACTGTGTATTATATTAGCAAACGGTTCACCGGAGCTGAGAAGAATTACCCAAAACTGGAAAAGCTAGCGTATTGCCTCTTGATCGCGTCCCGGAAGTTACGACCATACTTTCAGGCACATCCGATCAAAGTATTAACCGACCAGCCCTTGAAACAAGTATTGTACCGACCTGAAACTTCCGGTCGACTCCTCAAATGGAACATAGAGCTAAGTCAATATGATATTGCATACCATCTTAGGAAAGATATCAATGGGCAAGCGTTAGCAGACTTCATCGCCGAGTTTACCATACGGGATAATGAGGAAGAAGCACCACTGGAGGTGGAGATTCAATGGAAACTCTATATAGATGGTGCGTCTAACAATCTTTGTTCAGGGGCAGGGGTAGTGCTCGAAACCCCCGAAGGGAGAGCCATTTGCTACGCCTTGCGCTTGGAATTCCCTCTGATGAATAACGAAGCGGAATACGAGATGCTCATTGCAGGACTAAAGATGGTGAAAGAGCTTAAGATAAAATTCATTCACATCTATAGTGACTCCCAGCTAGTCGTCTGTCAAGTAATGGGGGACTATCAGGCTCGAGGAGAGAATCTTGCCCCGTATCTATCCAAAGTGCAAGAATTGCTAAGCGACATTGAACAATATACCATAGCCCACATTTCACGGGAACAAAACACCAAGGTGGATTATTTGTCTAAACTAGCAAGCTTTGGGGAAGCTCAGTCATTGGGGCTCATCCCAGTTGAAACTTTAACCACCCCGAGCATAGATGAGATGAATGTTGACTGGATCCTTGAGACAGCCGTCGAACCAGAAACATGGATGTCACCGATAAAGGACTACTTACTTGCGGGAACCCTTCCAACTGATTGGAACAAACGGAAAAAGCTTCTCCGAAAAGAACCACGGTTCGTGATACATGATGGAATTCCCTATCGAAGGGGATTCTCGACCCCCCTTCTTAGGTGTGTGACCGATAATGAAGCACAACGAATCCTAAAGGAAGTACATGAAAGGGAATGCAGGGACCATACTAGGGGGCAGACCCTAGCGAAAAAGTCCTTCGCTATGAATATTTCTAGCCAAATATGCTATAGTTGTCGTAGATTATTTCATAAAATGGGCAGAAGCAGAACCGCTAGCCACCATAACCACAAAGAAAGTCATTAACTTCGTTACTAAAACATTATTTGTAGGTTTGTTGTGCCCTAAAAAGTCATCACGGACAGTGGAACTCAATTCGAAAGTGCCGAGTTTCAAGACTTCTACAAGCGCTTCCGAATTAAAAAGTGATTTTCCACGGTGGCTCATCTGCAAGCAAACGGGCAGGTGGAAGCGATAAACAAGATCATCAAGTCCACTATCAAAAAGCGACTAACAAAATCAAAAGGAAATTGGGTTGATGAACTTCCACTCACACTATAGGCTTACAGAACTACCCACAAAGCGGCAACCATCAACACTCCGTTCGCCTTGACGTACGGTTTAGAAGCAATGATTCCTGTTGAACTGTAAGTCCCCTCAAACCGAAGGCAAAACTTCAATTAAAATCAAAACGAGCAACTCCTACTCGAATCGCTAGATAAGATTGACGAAAGAAGAGAAGAAGCAAAGTTGAGAACTGCCGCCCACCAAAAAAGGGTTGGACGGTACTTCAACTCCAAAGTTCACAATCAAACCTTGGAAGTGGGAGATCTTGTGTTCAAGCGAGTTTACCCCGTTCCGGGGACCTTCAGACCAAATTGGGAAGGACCATATGTCGTCAATCAAAAGCTAAGAGGTGGGACTTTCAAGCTAACAACCGTCAATGGAACTCAAGTTCCCAGGGCATGGAATAGCGAATCGCTCCACCGTTACTTTGTCTGAAAGCTATCTTATGTACTTTTTATTTTCCAGCAAATAAGCCATCCCGGGATGCCGGGGGCATTGTAAATAGGCAAAGAATCTGCTATGCTTTCCTTAATAAAATTTGATTCGCTCTTTTGAACCGACAAAACTGTGTTCATAATAAACACCCGTCGGGTCAAGGGAAGAAAATTGACTCACACCACTGGATTGGCGGAACCCGATCCTTGCCTTCTAAAAACCGATGTTGCTCCGACAACGTCGGGAAGGCCCAAAACATACACTCCTTGCATTGCCAGAAGATAAGAACACCGAGGAGCATGAAAAGCTGCGCACTTCGTAAGCGCACTAACTTTCAAAAAAAATACACTCCTCACATTGCCCGAAGATAGGCAACACCAAGGAGCACGAAAAGCCACGCATTTCGTAAGCTGCGCACTAATCTCCAAAATGCCAACTCCTCATGTTGCTCGAAGATAGACAACATTGAGGAGAACCAAAAACCGCGCGTCTCATAAGCCGCGCCAAAACACACACCCTTCACGTTGCCCGAAGATAGGCAACGTCGGGGGGCATCAAAAGCCATGCACTCCATAGGTCACGCACTAAATCCCAAAACACTAACTCCTCATGTTGCCCGAAGATAGGCAACTCCGAGGAGCATGAAAAATCGCGCACTGATTTTTGAAACTTAAACTCCTCACCCTGCCCGTAGATAGGCAGCATCGAGGAGCACTAAAACATACGCTCCTCGCGTTGCCCGAAGATAGGCAATGCCGAGGAGCACCAAAAAACCGTGCATCCCATAACCAACGCCAACTGGTTCTATAATCAGGAATAATGAGCACAACTCCAATGAAATTGGAATACTACAAACCAACAAAATCAACTATGGACACTTAATGATCAAAACTGCCCTCAATTAACCCATGCAATGTGCACCTCTCAAACATGCATATATTGCATACTTGCTGGAATATTACAAGAAACTTGGATTACAAGCTAAAGTTGAAAAAATTTCAAAAAAAGAAAAATCAAGCCGTGACTTAGCCAAATTTCAAATTTAATATGAAAATTATCTAAACCCTAAGTTACCGGTCATTTGAAAATTGCTTGAAGTAAACAACCCTGTGAACTGGGGGGCATACACCGATACTTGAACAAAAACATGTGAAAACAATAAGTTCACGAGTTTTGTCACTCCAAACAAAGAATTTGTAAATTTTGTTAATTTTGTTAAGTTTAGAATCTATCAAGTTCAGAATTTGTTAAGTTCATAATTTGTTAAGTTCAGAATTTGTAAATTATGTTAAACATTTGTAAATTATGTTAAACAAAGAAGTGGTAAATTTGTAAATTCTGTTAAGTTCATAATTTGTAAATTCTGTTAATCACTAGATATGGTTAACATTTTCTGTTAATGTTAACAAAGAATTTTTAAACAAAGAATTTGTACTTCAAATGAAGGATTTTGGTAGTAATCACAGAACTAGATAAGTATAAAATAAAAACAAGCACAAGTGCACAGAACATATATGAGCATACAGATGAGGATACCGACTCTACAGCAAAAATACCAAGCCCAAACTCTGCACTTAAACAAAATGACTCAAGAGGAACCAAAAATCAAACCAGTCTTCACACAAGATCCTCAACGCTTCCTTCCACCTCCCCCTTTCCACCCTTTGTTGGTAGCTTTTGCTTCGTCTCAGAAGTAGTGTCGATGTCGGTAATGTCAACGAATACCTCAATGGCAATGTCCTCCTCTTCCTCTGCAGCTTTCTCAGAAGATTCTCCCTTCCCTTTGTGTTTCCGTGATTTGCAGGAGTTCTTTGAGGCCTTGATCGCTTCAACCTTTTCCTTCTTGATATCGACCAGTTCGTGCTGAGTCCTACAAAGCTGCTCTGTCTGAACTTCCCGCTCATTAATTTCTGCCACTGTTACGTCACCTTCTAAAGACACAAAAGGTTCATCCAGGTCGTGAAGCGCGACTATCTTTTCGAACTCCCGCCCCGGCTGCGAGCCAGACACGGACGTAGGAACATGAATAGAGACAACCACGGAGGCTGTAGAAATAGCAACGGGTCCGGGAGCTAAGGAAGCTGGCACATCAACAGGAAAGGTAGACGGACCTATAAGATCAAAAATTAAAGCGTTAAATTCTTCCTGCTCTTGCGGCATAAGTAGTAAGCTCCCGAACTTGAAGGGAGCGCGAACATTACCTGCACCAGAGGAATGGTCAAGAATGTCCACTTCATATTCACCACCTTCGCCTTCTTTCGATGATTCCACTACCTGAGGGAGAGTCTCGATCTTCTGAACTTGCTGGCAGGTCATGGGGCAGCTCCGATGATTCGCCCGCGCTAGAAATAAAAGGCTTGTTGAGCACTTTGACGGCAGTCGTTAAAGCAGTGTCGGTGGCCACTTTCTCTTCCGACTCGAAGAATCTCCCGGCCCTCGAGCAATGCCTTCTTTGACTCTTCATTATGGTAGGCATCCTGTAACTCCCGCTTGGTATAGACATCACCACTATCAGAAAAGCGGGATAAGATTTCTTCCCAAACTAAAGCGAGAGTGCGCGGGAACTTCAGACCCAAGTAACTGAGACCCCCTTGGTGCAATAGGGAGTTAACATAAAAATTCAGAATGGTCATGTCTAGCTTTTCCATCTTTCTTTCAAAAGTATTTTGGAGCTCCAGGTAATCTGCTCTGATGGTGGCTTTCTCAACTTCAACGACAGACTTATCGGCACTGAGCTGCGTGACTTGAGCCTGTAGCCTGGCAATTGTCTTGGCTTGGTCGGAAATAGTCTTGTTGTGCCCTTCAACGATGAGGTCATGATCAACAATGGTTTTCCTTTGAGCCTCAATCATTGCGTTGCAAGCGGCCACTTCTTCTTTTAGTTCCATCTCTTTGGCATGAACCTTCTTTATCTCGTCTCTATAGACGATCTCAATCCTAGCATGAGCCTCCTTTAATTATTTTAGCAAATCGGCGCTCCTTTTGCTCTCTTGCAGTGCCGTTTCCTTTTGTTCCTCCAGCAATTTAATCTTGGCATCACGTTCTGACAGCGCTCTTTCAAAGTCATCCTTCTTCGACTCGAAAGAGAGGATTTCTTGGTAGTTATTGCGATTGGTGTTCGCCAGCTGCTTACACAATCTCTCCCATCCTTCGGCCTGATCCAAGTCGCTATGAATAGCTTGAAGGTAGGGCATGTACGAATCTTTACGAACTGGGTGCAGGTCACGGTCAAACTTAACCCCCCTCAAGAACCATCCGGGAAGCGCTGCCTCGAGTTTAGGAGGACCCAAAGGAAGAATGTAGGCATGCCTTCGATAGGGACGCGAAGCACCGGGAGCAAGCACGACTGAAGATGGTGGAATACAAATCGATGGCGGAGCAGAAGCAGAAGTGACGAGGATTTCTTGACCTGCTGAGGAGCGCATTGGAGCGGACACCTGTAATTCCGAAGAATGCGAACGGTGGTCGAATTTTGATCTCTTTAATGGCTCCTTCCTTTCTTCAAAGGATCTCCTTTTCTCATACCCGCCTTTGTATGATCGCCGCCTTTGTATGATCGGCTCCGATCTCTTTCATCTTGGTGATGGACTTTAGCCTCTAGTTCCTTTCTCTTTCTATACTCCTCTTCCATTTCTCGGGGCTGGTAACAGCCGAAAGGGAGCTTAGACCAGCGCTGGGAGTTAGTGAACTCTTCGAAGTCATCATAGAGGCCACGTCCTCTCGTCGTACCTGGAACAACACATAAATAAAAGATTTCAGAAGCATAAAATGTACACGGAAAGAGTATAAGAAAGTAAGTGTAATCCAAGTGATATATGTAGTGTGTTTCGGGGGAATGCCTAGAGCGTCGCCACGAACCGATTCGGGCAGCCGTTATAGGAGGGATCAGACTAACTTCAACCGTTATAGGAAAAACCGAACTAACTTCAAGCGTAGAATTGCCTGAATGAGGGGGAACTTCCTCGAATTTAAAATCTTCTCCCATAAGCGCATCAAAATCAACATAGACGTCGCTCAAATTACCAAACTCCGCTCCAACGTCTTTACTTGGAGAATCTTGATGCCCTTTGATCTCTGGGGCTTTGTCTTTAATGCCCGTATCTGGATGGGGTAAGCTTGTAAGGATGGGGCTCATTCCCGGAGTTTCATCACACAATTCCAAGTCCTCATCATCAGATTATGCGTAAAAGTCGTCA
Source organism: Allium fistulosum (assembly GCA_030737815.1). NCBI lineage: Eukaryota > Viridiplantae > Streptophyta > Magnoliopsida > Asparagales > Amaryllidaceae > Allium > Allium fistulosum. Next base: position 1,297,283,474 of record CM060902.1, read on the forward strand.
CTTGCAGTAGACTCATCGCTGCTACTCTCAAACTCCCCCTCTTCCTTTTCTAAGTCCAATGCGGCCTTGCCTTCCCTTTTCTTGAACTCTTCTTCTCCTTCCTCTGGGATCAGAGGCATTCTAACTGGGCTGCTAAATCCAGTCGTAGTAGCATCTCCTCCTTCGCGGGCCTCCTCGGTTGATCCTCTGGACAGACTCTCTCTCTTGAGTGGCGCTTTCTTCGGAACCGCGGGAAGAAGAAGTAGATCTTGTGCGAACTCTAGATCGGGCAAGAGAGGGGACTTCAACTTGAACAGTGGATCTACCCAGATATAGGAATCCATACCGATGCAAGTTTTCATCACTAAGCAAAACTTTAACGCATCTCTCCTTGGCATCAATAGCCTTTAGCATTAGAAAAATTTCATCAAGAGCCACATCTCTGTTTGGTCTTGGAATAACTGCAAGAAGTATATAGCTCGTTAGAAACTCCATAGCAACGCATCGAAGCTCGATAAGTATGAAAAGGAACTTACCCCCTGTCGTCCACCGACGATTGAACCCCTCGGGGCATCTAGCGAAGAAATATTGCATCTTGAATTGCGATAAGTTGCTATGCAGACGCAGAACGATTTTTCGGTTCCTTTGGGCTTCAATTACAATCAAGGAGGGGTAGTCATCTCTCCTTTTAAACGATAGAAAGTACTACAACTCATCAAAGCTTGGAGCGCGGTTGAATGTTCGCATGAAAAGAACATGTAGGCAAGTCAAGATGTCATAGCCGTCGGGATGAATCTGAAATGTGGCAATGCCTAAGTTCGAAAGAGTCTCACGCAGAAAGTTGTTAAAGGGAGGCACAACTCCATTCAAACACATGTACCGGTGGCAAGCGGTGTACCCTGGAGGAGGCATATGAGCGAACTCATCCTTCTTTGGCAGACGTACATCCTCCTCTGGAATACCGTGTTGTGCACAGATGTTATGAAGAACTTTAGTAAAAACCACCAAAGAAGCCCTCTCAGGCGGATTGAGTAGAACTCTAAAGTTGGGAGGCGTTCGATCCACGACTGGCCCGACCAGGACCAATTGACCATATTCCGCTTGTGAAGTGGTAGGAGAAAGAGCAACGAATGATGACTCGGCGATGGAAAGTGCTGAGCTTCCTTCACTCGATTTACGGCGCGAATATGGGTGTTTCATTCTAAAACAACGGAACTCGTATTCAAAACGGTCCGGTGATTTTATTTTAAATTAATAATTTTCCCCTACAACACTTGAATTCCGGAGAGATATCAATCTGTGCCCATGCAACAGACTTTAAGTATGAACCAGAGCAAGCGCAGCATGCTGTCTATAAGGGGTGAGCTCGGTATCCGAAACACTACAAATGCTCTATCCCGTGTAGATAGTCCGTTCGTAGTGGAAATGGAAAAGGACTTCCCGCATCGCTTTATTTTTGTTTTTACTTCCTCTATACTTACCCGTTATCGATCAACGATCGATAATGGATCCGTTGTCCGAAGTGGCATGGAAGATTCTTCTTATTACAGGGACACCGAGCATGCGAAAAGCAAGTAAGAAAAGTCCAAGTCCTCCAAAAAAGCCAGGACCACTTCGCAATGTGTTGTACAACGTAGCAACAGAACTTGGCATAAGTCAATTCTGGATTAATGGATGAAGACAACAAAACGAGTCAAGCACCAGGCCAAGGCCCAAATGGCGTTCCGGAAGAAACTCAAGACTCGGTTTACTATCTTCCCCCATTAAACCACAATCAACTCAAACTTCTCGCGACCAACATTGAAAATGCAAACTAGCCATCAAATCATTACATAATCACTGTAATTAGCAAACTAATTAGCAAACCCACCTTAGATTGAACTCTAGGACACAGGAATGGTCAAAGACTTAGAATTGCAATGCTCCAACAACCGGTAGCGAGAAAATGATGGATTGGCAGTGAGTTAGGGCAGAGGCGAGCTAGGGTTTCGATGAGGAACGATCTAAGATTTGCAAGAAACAATCTAAGATTCACTAGGCCAATCACTAGAAGGGACCACGTTTGAGAGAAAGGATCGATCATTGGAAACAATAGGAACTACTTCGCAAGGAGACTCGGATCGCATGAAGAGGTTGAAGTAGATCGGCTCGAGTAAGAAATTAGGTCGGTTCGAATAAGTGGTTAGGTCGGCCCGAGTAGGTATATGTAGACAAATGGACGAACAAAGCAAAAAAAAATTGCTAAGTCATTAGGTCGCCTGCGATCCATCATGGATCCCTAGCAACCCATCTTTTCGAAGCTTCAAGTGGTCGGGTCGCCAGCGATCCATTGTACATGGATTGCTAGCGAACCATAAGGTTGGAGGCAACTTTTTCTTGAACTTAAGCTCCGACACCTATTCATCACTTTGAGGCATACCGGGAAGCTATAAGTAGAAATTTGATCCGTTACGACAAGCAATAGCAGTCAAGACCAGAGCTAGGCGATCAATAGCATGACCAGCCATGTATCCGTAAAACTCTAATGTGATCACTTAGAATTCGACGAACAGATGTTGAAAGCGATAACTTCCAGAGCACGCTTTGTTTACAACGAAGACGTACTCTGGGGGGCAAATGTTATCCGGCTATTTAACCCAGCAGGACCCCCCATCATAATGGCTTAGAACTTAACCAAAAAGGATAAAACAAGGAGTTAACGAGAGCCAAGCCATACTACTGAAGCGACGACTCAATTTGACTAAACCAAGAAACCAACGTCTATCCAGTCCAATCAACGGCTAAGCATAACCATCTAATAGATAGTTATCAGAACGGAACAACGTGCAACGAAACTACACGAACAACATTGAAACAAGGCTATGAAAGCATTCCATACCTCAAGCTCCAAAAATGGTCCAAGTCCTTGGATCGCTAGCGATCCATGCTTATGGATCGCTAGCGTTCCATGCAATGAAATGGCCTACAGATAGAAACAAGGGAAAATGAGCCTTGAAGATAGAGATGGAAAAAATGCCAAGTGTATGGATCACTAGCGATCCGTATAATGCCATGATGCTTGCGACCTTGCGTAATGGAGTATGGAATGAAAGCAGCTAAGTAGTTGGCTCGCGAGCGAGCCAAGTCTATAGGTCACTAGCGATCCGTAGACCATGGACTGCTAGCGATCCATGGTTTTGGCTCAGATTGCGAGCTAAACTCCTCTATTGTTGAAGCTCTACTGGAAACATTCTTCACTCTCTGCCTCCCTTACAACAATCTCCAAAGGAATTCACTGTGATTCTCCAGTGGATTCCAACTCTAGGGATTCTATCTACCTGAGGGTAATTAAAGTCTTGTAATCAAACACTTCTTGTAACAACGATCAGTCTATAATAAAACTATAAAGTGGACGTAGGCTTCATTAACAGCCAACCACTATAAAAATTCCCTGTCTTCTTTCTTTTACTGTTCTTTTTATATATCTGTTATCTGTGATATTGCTCTGTCGGAACAGGGCTGGTGCTGTCAAACTCAAGCCGGGGTGTTGATCCATTTTTTGGGTTAACTTAACCATTCCGCAAATGGTGTAGTATGTATAGTGTATTCACTTTGAGTAATATTCCAAGTATCATATCCATTTGCTTGCATAAAGATTCTCATTTGAGTTGACCAATAATTGTAATTCAAACCATTAAATAGTGGTGGTCGAGCAGTGGATTGACCTTCAACAAAACTTGTGTTAGTGTTATTTTCCATATTAACTGAATATCAAGTAACTATGTTATGGTTATATGATGGCGTTGCTCTGATATCAAATGAAAATGCTGCTAAGGATTGTAATATGGAATATAATCTAAGTTATCTACTAGTGTGGAATATGAATATAAAAAGTAAATAGTAAAGTAAATGACACCGGGGATTTTTATACTGGTTCGAACTCCCATTTTACGTCCAATCCCGAACTCTTGTAATTTAACTATCAACCCTCTCTTAACCCAGAGGAATAAGTATTACACCGCCTGAGCAACCGAACATGACTTCTACCGCCTAGACAACTGAATAGAACTTCTACCGCCTGAGCAACCGAACAGGACTTCAACAATACAGAGAATTTTCTTGACTGATTGTGCTCTTTTAATAGCACGGATAAGTCTTTAGAGTACACCCTTCCTATAATCTTCTCCTTTGTGGTATATAGTGTAGTTCGTGAAGATTGGAAGTTAATTTAATCACAAATGAATTTGTGCTTGAATGAGCAAGTGATTAGAACGAGAATTTGAGTGCAAATGGCAGAATGATTGGATAATAAGTATATGAGAATAGAATCAGAAATTAGGTGATTAAAACAACTGAAATGAAGGCTATATATAGAGTTTAAGTGTTGCAATTCTTCGTGAAAAGTTACGGTCAAAAGGTACGGAAACAACTCATGAATCAAGGGTTGTTTCTGTTCGTTGAATGGAAGTGACCGTTCAAAAAATAGCCGTTACGCATTTTCAGTCGGTTGAGGAAAAGGTTTCAGTCTACTGAATATTTAAAAATTTTCAAATTAAAAGAGTTATATTAAAAAGACCCATAATTCAGTCGATTGAATAGGGTGGTTTAGTCGACTGACCCTTCAAGTGCACTGTGCATGTGCACATGTATTCAGTTAATTGAACCCCCTGATTCAGTCAGCTGAATTCTATATTTTTGTCATATTAAAGGTTCTTATGAAAATTTTTGTAAGCGGAATATTGAAATAAATGAAGTACTTTGTGTGTATATGATTTGAAAATAATTTTGAGTACTTGTGTGTATGCATATACCACCTAGGAGAGATTTTAACAATAATCAACTACTAGACTAGACCATAGACAAACTATTAATAATATTGAAAACATCTCTCTGAATTCTTAGTCTACAATCTATTGTCGAGTAGAATGGTATCTTCTCCTGCAAATATGGTTAGTTCACATAATATTTACTTATATAGTTGTCATGATCAAAACATCAAACTATAAGGTTCTAACAATACTTATCTCAATAGGATAAGTTTATTCACAAAACAATATATTTTCGAAACTTAGAAAATATAACCATATACTTATCTCAGTGGTATAATTATATTCACAAAACATTTCACTTTCAAAACTTAGAAACTTTTCCATGTACTTAAATAATACTATAAGTATATTCATGAAACATTCGGAAAGATTTTCTATTTCAAATCATATTAAAATGAACAAAACTCCATATGTCATAAAAATGGAGATATTAATAATCCAAACACTAATTTTTTTTCCACAAATCTCTGTTATTTTATAAATAAATATCTCCTTTACAACTTTCCAAATCAATTTATAAAATATTTTATAAGTCTCCAATCTATTTATAAAATACTCTTTTATAAATCTCAAAACTCCATTTATAAGATATTCCCTTTTTAGATCTCTAAACTCATTTATAAATATCCATTCTGACATCATTTAAAAACCAAACTCCTTTTCCAATTCCAAAATCTCTTTCCAATTTAGAAACCCTTTGATAAATCCCTTCTATTGGATAAAACCTTTTGTAAACCTTTCATTTAAAAATAATTTCTTTTATAAACAAGTTCATTGTTTAATTATAATGAATAAAGCGTTAGCATCAAAAAAAATAACTTTAACATTTTTAATCATATAATGATTAATTAACTTCAAACAGTATTAATATAATAATAATAATAAATCATCCTTAAAGCGATATTAATATATATATATATAAATAAATTAACGTTTAAAACAATATTAATAGATTAATAAATTAACTTTGAAATAGTATTATGATTAACTTATAAATAATAATTAACTTAAATCAATTTGTTATAAAATAATTTTAATTAAATAATTAATTAACTTTTAAACAAATAATTACAATCAAACACTTTAAAACAGTAATTAAATAACTTGGAAAAATATTCTTAAATAACTTTATGAAATACTTTAAAGAATCATAAAATAATTAACCTTTTTTATTATTATTAAAAACAACAATCAATTATCTTAAAAACATTATCAATAAATAATAATTACCTTTAAAAGTCTTATTAATAATTAATAATTATTAATTAATAATAATTATCTTTAAAATGACTTAATTAAATAATTAACTTTTCAAATTAGAAAGAGGCATAGCAACTCCAATGGTACTTAATCAATCCACCATTAATTCCATTTCTATTCAAGTTATAATCCAAATATTTACATAACATCACATATGTAAATTCAACTCATAATTAACAATTGATTATGAATACAACACTTATCCAATATTAACCAATTGGAATGTAATTAAGTGCCTACACTAATGTAATAGCAGAATGGTTTAATTTCTGCTAATCATATGTCCAATTTAACCTACCTAGTTAATAATAGCAGAACGGTGGTTTATTCTGCTAAACAAATGTCTAATTAATTTAATTAGCGGAACGGTGTTTTATTCCGCTAAACAATGTCCAATTACCATATTCAATCCAATTCAACTCAACAGTATTTTATTTAGCCAAATAAACATCAATGATTAAGGTATATAAATTTAAACAACGTTATTTATTAAAATAACATAATTTAAATTCAGTTCGCTTCAATATGTCATAAATATTTACTTGTCCAAATCTATCAATAAGTTACAGACATTGTTGTACTCGTCAATACGAGTCCATCGCAAAAATTCATGTGTCAATTGGATTTCGTATGGATGAGTTATCATATTTTAAAACAAACACATTTATCTATATAATATAAACAAATTAAAACATTTTATTTTTCCTCACCCAATGCTGCCGGCCCAAACCCACACGAGCCTACCCGCTCCACTACTGATTAAAATATTGTTTTCTATACTTGTTTTTGTTTCTATGAAAAACTGATTTGGGTTGCCACTTTGCATGTCAATTTCTTCCAATCTAACTCGAGGTCATGAGTGGCATAGCGAACTTCATTCAGGCGCAGTTGCCTAGAAGCATAAGCAACTACCCGATCTCTCTGCATAAGCATGACACCGAGGCCACATCTACTAGCATCGGCGTAGACAACAAGATCTTGATTCCTTTCGGGAACCACAAGAATAGGAGCATTAGTGAGAAGCTCCTTCAACTGCTGAAAAAAAGCTTCACACTAATGCTTCTATTCTTGTGGTTCCCGAAGGGAATCAAGATCTTATCGTCTACACCGATGCTAGTAGATGTGGCCTCGGTGCCGTGCTTATGCAGAGAGATCGGATAGTTGCTTATGTATCTAGGCAACTATGTCCGAATGAAGTTCGCTATGCCACTCATGACCTCGAGTTAGCCGCCATATCTTCAACCTCCTTCTTCTCTAATACAGGAAACTCCTCTGAATCCCAAAACATGCACGCGTATCTCCGACATAGCCAACCACCAATCCATCCCCTTATCTAAACCCATCAACACGCTCGCCTTCACTCACTTGATCCACCGCACCTGTCCCTAGCACCTCCGGTCCTCCGCTTCAATTTTCGATCACCATGCCGTTCACAAAATCGCGTACAGGAAACCAAATTCCACCATGTCGCGACTTGCACTCCTCTATTTCAACCCACCAAAACTTCACCCAACGAAGCTCTTCTCTCGAGAAACCCAACTGCACACTCCAATTCCTTCCTCGTCTCGGCCAAAGTCAAACCCTAGATGTCAACGATCATCAACGACCATCATGGAACGATGCGAAAACTTCCCAAAAATCCTCCGACTTGCCTCGACTCCAACGATGCTAATGGCGTCGATCAATTATATGCGGATTAATGGAATTTAATTTTTAAAGTTATAAACAAAATTTTCTCGCTTATAGTAAATTGTCGATATCCCGGTAATCGCTCAACGAAAACTCGAGCGACTAATTTCTAAAAAATACTACGGACAAATACAAACAGCTTTGTAGTTGGAGATTTTGGCTAATATCGAATGGTCCGAGAGTAATTGAATTTTAAAGAGAGAAGTTGGACATTTCAATAGTTACAGGGAGGAGTTTTCAAAGAAAATGAAGAAGAAGGCACCCTTGAAGATCATTGAGTAATATACACACCTGCCAACCTAAATTCATAAATGAAGCTCAAATTAAAGGAGGACAAAGGTGGTTGGTAGGGTGGAAGAGCAACATAAAGGTGGCTATGGGGAAAAAGTGATGGCTATGGGAAAAAGTAGTGTACTAGATGCATATGTATGTGTGTTTGTTTCCAACACTTTGCCAAACAGTAACGTGTCCGATTACGAGCCACGATTGACAGAAAATAAAATACGATCGCGTACAGAATCATGATGCGGTCACAAAATAGAAATAAAATGCCTAAGTTATCAACTTCCGTTAAATTTTGAAAATAACAATGTTTGACATAAAATACGCCAAATGGAAATTCAATTATTTTTCAAATTAAAAATTTTGGAAAAAATTCTATATATTAAATTAAAAATACGTCATTGAAAATCAAGCGGTTGTTTACAACACAGATTTTGTTATATTTTAAATAAAACCCCAAATCGAATATTTAATACTATTTAAATATTCCTAAATTAAAAATGATAAAATCCCGGTTCATTACATTTCACCATTAAGTATTTAGGCGAGACGAAAGCATCAACTTCGTCCAGATTTGGGCGCCCGAAGAAAGCATTGTAGTATGAAGGCTGATCAATGATTACGAATAGAATCTCGAAGGTTCTACAGCGTAGTGGCAATCCTATTTGCACCAGTAGTTTTAATTGACCAACTAGTGTTAATACTTATTGTTAAACCCAAAGATAGACTCAAGGCTTAGTTTCTGCTTGTCCTTTGAGATTCCCATTTGGTCAAAAGCGTGTTTAAAGATCACATTGACAGCACTTCCAGTATCCATAAGAATCTTTGTAATGATGGAGAGTCCAATCTATGTTGTGATCATGAGAGGGTCGTTATGAGGATGTCGTATCCCCCTTAGTTCTTGTAGTGTAATGGTAAGATTAGGCATCTAAATATTGAATCGACGATTCTTGTGTGGCGGCTCTTCCCGGATAGAAAATATTCCTTCTTTCACTTCCCTAATGTATCTGTTCCATGCACCTTTGCTACTTCCAGCCAAATGTGGTCCTTCATGGATCACATCAACCCTGTTGAGAGGTGGACTGAGATTTAGCTGATTTTCATCTTCTAGGATATCCACAGCATTGTTAGAGAGCTTTTATTGACCGTTATAAGTGCAAGCGATCTTTTTTCCCTCCTGAATGAACTCCTTCAAGCATCCTTCACGGATTAGCTTCTAAATAATGCCCGCTAGAATGCGGCACTCATCCGTCTTGTGACCATTTGCCTTATAGTAGGCACAGTAGTGATTTCCCTTTTTCTGTTCTGAACAAGTTTTGGTTTTAAATGAGACCGGAAAATTGACCTTCTCCTTCGTCATTGCTTAGATATATGATAGTGGTTTATTCAAGGCAACATAATTGGTGTTTGGATTATCCTCCCATCTTGGCCTCTTATGACTGTGATCGAAGACAGCTTTTTCAGCCTCCCTCCAAGTTTGATTCTTTTTCCTAGCATGATACATCTCATCCATTCGAATAAACTTGTCTGATTGAAAATGAAAGTCTTGAAGATCTTGCATCCATGGATATAGAGTTCCTTCCAGAATGGTGTATGCGTGATCAGCCCTGAATGCACTACTATCAGCTTATTTATGCCGTTTATTCCTTTAATTTGCTTTTACAGCCTCCACATTGAACAATTGGGGTAATCACCTAAAAGCTCTCCCGTTATTGTCTTGTGTAGGCTAGCACCGTGAATTATATAGTTGGGTATTTACAAATGCAGAACTAAGTAGAGAACTCATAAGAAAACTATTTCCAAGAGTAGATAGTCCTTTCACAGTACTGCCGGTACCACTTAGCGGCTGCTCCTTGGAAAGTGACAGGGAGGAGTCCGCATCGTATTGCACTAAAAGCATTGTAGAGATCCATTTGACTCTCAAATGCCATCAGAGATGGTCATCGGGATTGGTAGTTCCATTATACCTTAAGGATGGAATCTTCATATGAGATGGGATCCTAGTAGACATAATTTCGTCGGTAAAAGGAGTCCCCTGATGAATGTTGGCCCTCTCATCGAGAATTCTTTTTTCCTTTGTCATCGAACACATTTTTCGCTATCTTCTCCATCATATCTTTTAGATAAGCGTCTTCGTCGTGATAGTTGTTCCTTTCAGGTTTGTATACTTCAGTGGTTGAGCTCCCAGACTACTCTTTGGATTTCTTATCTACTCTTCCCTGGTAATTTAGCATAACATGTTGATGATCTTTCTTCTTTTGTTGAGTCAAGATAGGTTTGCTCTTGCTCCTAAGTTAGGAAGTGTATAAATTCCATCTCGGAGATTCTGTCTCTTCTTCCGTCGTAGGTTAGGCAGTTTTGGATGATTTTTGAGTAAGCACCATCTCTAAGAGCCCTTTCATTTCTTGCCATTATTGTTCTAAGCTCTTTATCTTAGCTTCATCGTTGTTGGGTTGTGCTGGAGTTGACAGTTGGCCCGTTTTCGCACCGTCTAAGTTGAAAGTGGGAGCAACATATTCCTCCAAAGTTGTCGTGTGTACTACTTCCTCATCCATACAATTGAGCTGTTTTGATTTCATTTTCTCTAACATGAAAATTTGATTTATTAATTCAAAAAAAGGAAAATTAAATAAGTCGGAGGTTCAAGCCCTCCTTCTAGCGCCAAAAATGTTAGACCAAAAAATGGTATAACACCCCAAATTCTGATAGTTTGCCCATGGCTTTAGCATCTGTAGACATACGATAAAATGTTATTGATTAATGTCGTTGTCAAGGCATCGAGGTCCAACTTGTCATTATGAGACTAAATATATGATAAAATCATTATTAAGGATGACAATATATCTTTGAGATAAAGCTTGTGCTCATTTTTCATCCTTTAGCTATTGGACTCGATATCCTAAATAAGGAATTGACATCCTGCAAGAAAGTAAGGCTCGACATCCTAAATAAGGACTCAAAATCCTCCAAGGAAGCTTAAATGGTAATGTTGTGTTCACCTATGTGAACTTTTAAATAATACATTCTCTCAAAAACTTATGTCACATTGTATGACTAGGTGAAAATGTAGAAAACGTGGCTAGTTGGTGATGTGATCTATCAAGCATGATAATAGACCAAATGCCCTTTTTGCTTTCAAGTTCAAGAATCTTATGCTCATTTAATCATGCACATTTAGGTTCACCATTGATTAAAACTTGACAAGGTTGTCCATGCTGAGGCCAGTATAGGTCATTTTTAGAGGATCATCGACAATGGTCACATTGAGCTTTAAACTTTACAACACGTTCATCTCAGCTCAGAGCTCATAGTGGTTATGGTCATGTCGAGCTCTGAACTTTATAACGTGTTTGTCTCAGTTCATAACTCCTCGAGGCTGTGGCCATGTCGAGTTTCAAACTTGGAGAGACTAAATATTTGCAAGCCAAGTTAATAATGATCAATAAAATCATAGTCGAGGTCCAAATGTTAATTCAAGCCCTTAATGTCATTGATTAAATGTGATTATAATCATAAATATTTTTTCCCCAATTCAATTTAGGGTTTGCTAGAGTGTGATTTAAGTACAAGAGAGAGAAATGAAGAATCAACCCCTAAATGAAGACCCATGGGTCTCTATTTATAGAGTTTGGCGGGTGGTAGGTGCCACTAGCTATTATCCTCACCATGTTTCATCGTCGTCGAGTTTTGATGATGGTAATTTTATTGGCCTCGTTATTGATGCCGTTGTCGCGTTCCCAGGCCCATGTTCTTGTTTCTCGGTATTGGGCTTGTATTATCAATTCTTGACACCATTCTTTTTTGACAATCCTTGATGCCAATGAAGTGCGACATCAAGTTTATTGATGAATCTTGACAACAACAGTTATTGGCATTGCTTATATAAGATTGAGGTTATATCACTTCTTAATCATCGATGATGTATATAATTTTTTATTCTCGTCATCGATATGGAGCAACCTGTTTTGAAGAAGCTCGATATCACTGGATAGAAGCGGCATGGTTCTTCTTATCACCTTTTTGTGTTCTTCGTTGCCGATAAAAACTTTGACGTTGATATTCATCTTTGCATCTGAAGCTTCGAACCTCGACATGAACGCTTGCTTTTATAACTTGACATGAACCCTTGCTTTGAACCTTGACATGAATCCTTAATCTTGACATTGATCCCTTAGCTCATATCCTTTGAAAATTATTGGGATAACAATATGTATATGTATGTATGTATGTATGTATGTATATCACCCGTGTCACAATTATTTTTACTGTATAGTACTTTCGGCTTATATAATAAAGTTAAATTTTCTATTGTATAATGCTTAAGCCTTATGTATATCAAATTATTCCTTTAAGAAATGAATGCATCTTTATAAATAATATCAAAATATATTCAAAATTTAAATCGGTTTGGTTTCGGTCGAAAAAATATATTGTTAATATATTTATATATATGTTGCGTATAATATATATGTATATAAATATATATTTAAGAATTTTAAAATTCAAATTTAACCTTATCATTATTAATATATTTATATTAAAAAGTGTTATTTTTTTAAGCTAGAGAGAATTTTTTGTACGCATAAATTCAAGAATATAATGCATGTGTGTGTATTAAAAATTATGTATATTTCTTTCGATGTAGTCTTAATGGTGAGCTAAGGTTAGCAGCCACCACTATCACATACTCATTTTCCTTTCTATTCACGATGCTGATAGTCTATTTCCATCCTCTACATCTCCAAACCTTCCCTCATCTCCCCTATCAACCTATATTCCCCCTCCGTTGGTTGTTTCCTCTTTCTCTCTGTTGAGCTCTTCATAGCTACATAAACGCTTGCTCTATTTGGTTATGGCTGGGATCTATGTTCTTTCAAGAGTTTATCTTTTAGATCTTGGTTTTTCAAACCTCTTTCAAGCTTATTTGCAATACCTTCTTAACCATCCTCTTAGACCTATCTCTCCTCCTTTTCGCTGTGGCCATCTCTCTTTGCCTAATCAACTTAGGCTACATCTTTTAGGAAGACGATTTCTTTCCCTTTGCTTAGATTCTAATGCCTATGGAACAGAATGAGACAATGTTGTATTTTATGGTGCAACAGTAGAGTGGGTTGTGTTATTTGATATCTCGATTTGTTGTCTTTTGGCGTAGAGAGTTGATGGTATTTTTTTTCCTTGTTGTTTGTTCTGGCCTCTGGTAGATCTTTGATGCATTTCTGGAATTTTTAGCTTTTCCTCTGTGTGGTTGCTCTGTTGGTTACTTAGCCATCTTCCCCTACTCACTGGTAGCCCCATAGCGAATGCTTTTACAGCGGATGTGAGCTTCAGTTAGTGTTGTATGTCATGCTTAATGGGTGTTTTGGTATCTAATGTTGCTGGGTCGATGGGATGTGAGCTACTACTTTCGTATTTTGTGGTTTCATCCAGCAAGAATGGAACATTTTGGCATCAACGGGTGTTTGCTACTCCTTGGTTCTTGTAATTTTGTTCTTTTATATAATGTTTCTGGGTTTCAAAATGAGACTAAACTATGTGATTGCCTTGTGCAGCTTTGTTGTGTCATGCTTTAGGTCGTATCGGCCTTGGCAATCTATTGTTGTATCTGTTGTTATTTTTGTAAGCTTCTTATTTGAAGCTATTTTAGCAAGTGTGTTTGTGAACTAGTCGTTTGATTTATTGTTAGGTTCTACTAGTTGCTAAGGTAGTTATTCCTTATACAGGTTATCAATTTTATAAAAAGTCGATAGTCCACTTTAAAAACCAGTTTGCCTTTGAAAAGTTATATATACATATACATATAATATTACAAATAATAATAACATATTTATGTCGTGGATGAATAATTTTTTTATCGTGTATACATAATAGTATATGTATTTATATTTTAAACTAGTAATAGTACGTTTTTGATTTTGTTTATGTATATGGCCGGGAACAAATTAGGGATATAATATAAAAAATAAAATTAATTTGAATGTTTACCTTAGACCTTATTGGTTGTTGACACTTTGTGTTGTTTGCTTTTCCTCATTGGAGTGTGATTCCTTCTTCCTCTTAACTTGGCGTGCAAATTCCAGTTATAGGCACCAATTAGTTATTAGCATGGGTCAGATTTGGAGTTCGATTGCATATCTATTGCCACCAAATATCTTCTCATTTTGCTCCTCACTTTGTTTTAGATCTCATCATAGTTAAAGAGCCCCTAACCTCCCATTGTTTTGGCTGACCCCCTTATTAGACTTGTTCCATGATCTTGGACCTAATTAATATCACATGTTTTAATTAAATAAATATTTGGTTCAAGCCATATTTCTAATTAAAATTATTGTATAAAAATTATGTATTATTTTTATTAATTATAATGCCCAATATAAATAATTAAAAGCCATAAATGTTAATACAATTATTAATTTTTATTATTAATTCAAACCAACTGAATTTGGAAAATTGCTAAAAGCATTATTTTGTTAACTCCTTGGTGTGAACTCGTTGCTTGGTAATATTTAAAGAATTTAAATATTTGGATTTTGTTGAAGTACGGTATCAAACATAAGTTCAGTTTCTTATACGTCACTTAGCTGAAATCCAATTTCTAATTTTTATTTAACTTCACCTATGTAATGATATTTTGTGCATGTTTTCTTTTTGTCATCACTATATCACTTTGATGTATAGATTTTGGTCAATAGTCAAAAATTCCAATAATATTCATTGTTAATTACGCAGTGACCCATAAAGTCCTTGGTTCAATCCAATGATATTTATTGATTAACTGATCGATTCAACCCAGATTTTTTGACTCTAAGTTGACTACCATTCACGGTGATACTAACCTTCTACAACGAAGGAGGCGAATCCTCTCTTGAGTAGTGTTTCACTTCAGGTGGTTCATTATTTACCCAACTATAGTTTTAACATGACAGTAATGTCATATGACTGACCATAATCAAAGTACAATCTAGATACTTAAGATCATCTGTACTCTTAAGTGTGAAAGCTACTTCACATCGTTGCATGAGATCTTCTAATTTGAATTAGTTGTTTTAACATACAAAAGATTCTTATTGAGTTGCTCAGTGATTTTCCAAACAACCACAGTACATAATTTCTTGGTGTCCTCAAGGCCATGAGTAATTCACTATTTATCACATGGAGAGGATTATGTACACTAGTCTTAATTGATATATCGACACCATTTTCTTGATACATCTTGAATAGGAACAATTTAATGATAAGTATTTTAAATGTTTAATTCAAAACTCATGATTATGAATACATTTGTAACTGCAATTGATTAAATATATTTCCTAAGGATTTTCCGTCTTTATATATTTAATATATTCAGATCCTTACTTATATCATAATATAACAGTGCATTTTATAGAAAATAAAACCAAAAGCATTCTTTATTTCGAAAAAGATTGTCATACAAGAGTTAAGTTATATAGTAAATTACATAATTATCTTACACTAAAAACATAAACCACGGCAAACTTGAAGCAGGATCAGTTTTCTGTAAGTTCATAGGGTTCATAGAAATTATCAAGATACATATTCGATCATATAGTGGAACAAATTTTTTTTGCTTCAAGACGTGCCAACTTCTTGGAAAAAGAATCACTTATAAGAAATTAGTAGCAGTAAGATAAACTTAGATGAGATCCAGGAAACTTGTTTAGATTTGAGTATTTGGATAGTAAAATAACTCTGATAAAAGAAACACAACCTATTAAAAGGTACAGTAGGAAATCTCGTGCGCCAGAGAAATATAATAGGTTTCTCATTCACGACGAGAACGAGGATTGTGTCATTGATGATGATTATCCAATCACATATCGATAGCCTTAGAGAGTAAAGACTCTTCCTTATAGCTTGATGCGATGAAATCGGATATGGATTTCGTATAAAAAAGTTGGACTTTGGAAATTTACCCGAAGGGGTGAAACCCATTGGCTGTAAATGGACTTTTAAGAAAACGAACGGCGCGGATGGAAAGGTTGAGGCCTATAAAGAAAGTTTGACAATTAAGGTTTCCGTCAAATTCAATGTGTTGATTGTGATGAAACATTTTTCCAGTCACCATGGTTAAATCATTTCGGATTTTACACGCGGTCGCTGCTTATTATGACTATAAAATATGACCGATGAATGTTTAAAAAACATTTCAAACGGTGATTTATAAGAAAATATTTGTCACGATTAGAGGGCTTCAAGGTCAATGGGAGCGGCGACAAGGCATGTAGACTCTTATGATTGATTTATGGTCTTAAGAAAGGATCTAAAAGCATGAATAAGTTCTTTGATAAGATGCTTCAAACAGTTATGTTTCAATCTAAATACAGAGGAAGTTTATGTATATAGGAAAGAACAAAATGGTACTATAATGTTCTTAGTTTTATATGTTGATGATTTACTACTGGTTGGTAAGGATGTATCAATGTTATAATCAGTGAAAACTTGGTTATCCAATAATTTTTCAATGAAGGATTTAGGAGATTGTGGGATTGTCCCAAGCAATGTACATAGATACCATACTAAGAAGATTTAATATATAAAATTCCAAGTGCGAAAATGTTTCATTATGGCATGAAATTGTTCTTTCTAAGAAAGACTCCCCATCTACGGATACTGAAAAACTGTGTATGAGTAGGATTCCTTATGCATCGACAATATGATCCATCATGTACACTAATCTATATACTAGGATATATGTCACTTTTGCACTAAGTGTAGTCAGTCGATATTAATCAAATTTTGAAGAAAATCATTGGACATCGATTAAGGTTATCCTTAAGTATTTAAGAAATGCTAAGAATTTTTTTCTTATATATAGAGCAACAAACTCATTATAAAAGGTTACTCGGATTAGAGTTTTCAAAGTGATGCCGATATCAGTCTTGGGATTTGCGTTTACCCTCAATGGAAGGGCTATTAGTAGGAAAGTTCCAACAAAGAAGTTGTGGGCAATTCAACCATGGAGGCTGAGTACATCATCTTAATAAATATTGCACAATCAGCAGTGTAGGTGTACAAATTCATTAAAGAGCTAGGAGTGATCTTGAACATTGAAGGTTCGATGTTGATGTATTATGATATAGATTTCTAAAGAACCACGATCTAAGAAGAAGTTGAGATACATCCTCCACAAATTTCACATGATAAGACAATTTATTAATGATGGAGAGATAGTAATCAAGAAAGTAGATACTAAAGATAATATCATAGATCCAACCACTAAGGGACTTTCTTAATCTAATTTAGGAAGGCAAGTGGAACGTATGGGTATGAGGCTCCATAATTGACTTTAAGTGCAAGTGGGATATTGATAAAGTTAAGGAAGTGCCCTATAGGAAATTATATAAATATTTATGTAACTTAACAGTTGTAAAGTATCTTGTTGAAAATAAAGTATGCATGGTTTTATTTTCATTTATATGTGCTATTATATTGTGATATGAATAATGATAATAATACATTAAACATATGTAAATAAAAATCCTTAGAAAAAGTATTTTACTGATTGTAGTTCCAAATAAGTTCGTAGCTATGAGTTTTGAATCGATATTCAAATACTTGTTCCTTAAATGTTCCTAATCAAGATGTATCAAGAAAAAGATATCGATACATTCATTAAGACTAGTATATGTAATGTCTCCATACAATAGATGGTGAATCACGTGTGATAGTTGGAGACACTAAGGGAATACATACTTGAGGTTATTTGGAACAATCACAAAATGACACAATGATAGTCTTATATAAGTTAATGCAACTAAGTAAAAATAGAAGATCTCATGTAACGACATGCAATAGTCTTCAGATTTGTGAGTATTGTGGATCTTAAGTAACTGGACTATACTTTGATTATTATCAATCTGATGATGCCACGATCATACTATGACCATAATTGGGTATATGTTGAACTACTTGAAGTGAAACACTGCTCAAGAGATGATTCATTTCCTTTGTTGTAGAAGTTTAATATTACCATAATTGGTAGTCAACATAAGTCAAAATCTCTAGCCATAGTAAAATGGTTAATTGATCAGTATTATCGGACTAAGCCACGGACTTTAAAGTAGTTTATGAAATTTACTACAGATATTATTAGAGGTTTTGACCATTGACCAAACTCTTGATATCTCGATAATACAATGATGACGAAAAGAAAACTTACACTAAAAATTATCGCAAGGTGTAACTAATTAAAGATTAGAAATTGGATTTTGCCTAAATAATCTATAAGCAACTGAACTTGTGCTTGATACTATACTTAAGCAAAGACCGCATAGGCTTTAGTATTTAAATTATTTAATATTGTTTAAAGATCAAGTTCACAATAAGAAGCCAACACAACCATGTCGTTAGCTAATTTCCGAGTTCAATTAATTTGAAATAAATTTTTGAATTTTTTAATTAATACAAATGTTGTACTAAATTTTTAATGGCATTTTACTTATTTATTTGAAGCCTTAAAAATAAATTAAAATAATATATATTTGTTATATATTGATTTGGTTAAAATATGGGCTTAAATAATTAATTAAATGATTAATTCATATGATAAATTAATTAGGCATGAAGTCCATTAAACCACTAAATGTATGGCTGACCATGTAGAGGAAAGTTAGGGGCAAAGACTTGATCTTCAGATCTAGGGAGAAAGGTGCTGCATATTTTGATATCTGCATGGCTAGAAAATCCCCACCCTCTATTGTTCTAAATATACTAAATAAGAAGCCTATCCTCCATTAAAAGGAATTGATGAAGCATAGAAGGTGTGATTTGCACATCATCAAAGACAAGGAACAAAGGATCCGGAGAGGAAGTAGCTAACACTGAATTGTCGATAACCGATAGGATCAAATAAAAGGCAAACAATTTATTCGATATACAAATCAAAACCGTTTATATATACATATTGTTTTCAGCCAAAAGAATTCAAAATTAAATTTAACGGTTTAAGTTATTAAACAATTTATATTTATTTATATATAATTTGTTTAAATTGCTTTAACACACACACACACATATATAAATGTATGTATGTATGTATGTATGTGTGTGTGTGCATTTTTAATTCGAATTAATAAAAATAATTTTTCCCACATTAATATATATTGTGTGTGTATTCAAGATTTTTGGATTTAAATTAAAATTAAATATAGATCTATACTTAAATTCACACACAATTTTAAATATAAAAAAGGATTTTTATTCTCGGTTTTAAAAAACATTTTTTTCGATTTCACACACACACACACACACACTTTGGGTTTAAAAGTTTATAATTTTTTTTATTGCTCTTGGCTTTTGAATATAAAAACATTTTTGTTTTGATAAATATTGGAATAAGTAAAATTAATTTAAAAATTAAAATTTTAAATAAAACGCATATATCTAAATATAATAAAAATTATATATATATAGACACACATACACATACTCGGCCTTAACTTATTTATTTTAAATCTAAATTAAAAATATATATATGCTAAGAATAATAATAAGGGGTGTGTATGTAGTAGTTGACCCGTTAATATCTAAATAAAAATAATAGTTATTTACATATACAAATACACACATATATATATTGGATCTAAAAACATTTTTATTTTGATAAATATTGGATCTAAAAACTTATTTATTTTAAATCTAATTTAAAAAACATTTTTGTTTTGATAACTATTGGATCTAAAAACATATACATTCGTATATGTGACATTATTATTCTCCCTTGACATTATGCCTTTTGTAATTGATGGAACTGGACCAACCCACAGTGGAAGAAATGAGCGAATTTCAATAAAAATATTCCTTTTTTGGACCTTTATTAGGCCTATGAATTCTATTTCATTTATAATTTTTCTAAATTTCTTTTAAATCAAATCATTATTTAATTTAAATTTACAATATAGTTTTATATTATGTATATACGTGTATCATATAAATATACATGTGTGTGCATGTGTAACATAGTAATCCATGCAAGGTTTGACATGCCCCTATGTAAGTGTGGAGATTTACACCGCAACTGATGTATTAACCACTCTTGTATACAGGTGTGTTGTCGAAATGTATGGTCATATGCATCAAACCTTATGTATGAAGTATATTATTTATATACATGTATATGTATGTAACCTTAAATAATTTATACATTAAGAATTTTATAAATTACAAAATTATATGTAAATATATATACTATCATATAATATATATACATATACATATACATATACATGCATATATATATATATATGAAATTATTGTAATTGATAGTTTATAAAATAATTTAGTCTACTATAAAATATAGAAAATCCAAAAGTAATTTTTTTATTCAAATATATATATATATATATGTCTGTATGTATATTTATAATATATATATACATAAGTTAATAATTGTATATATATATAATTTTTTTTTAATAACAATAATGCTCTCGCCTAGAGATTAAACAAAATTTTCTTTTTTTAATTCGAATACATACACACACACACATATACATACATACACGTAAAATTGTATATTCATACGCAAATATATATATATATATAATTATTTTATTAAGAATGATGTTTTCGGCTCAGGAAATATTATTTATAATTTTTTTAATTATGAAACTATTTAATCAATTTAAATCCACCTTTACAATAAATAAAATAAAATAGATATTAAAAAATTATTTCTAAAAACAAAATTTATATTTTAATGTTTTGAAAAACCTTTTCCATCATATATTGAGCCATACATATTTATATCTTATCTAATATCAATTTTAAATTAAATTTAATACTATCCACACACACATATATATTATATAAATATTTGTATACATGTATAAAATCAAATCAAATTATTGTCGAACACTTCTTTAGTATAAATAAAATTACTTATCATTTAAAACATAGATTGTATGATGTTAAAATTAATTATAGAATTATGAAAACAAAAATCATTTATATAAAATATTATTTTAGTATTGAATTTTTTTTAGCCATGAGCATTGTGTTCATGGTACACACAATTTTTTTAATGCATATAACCAAACAACCATTGATCATGTGATGATATACTAATATATAAAATTCATTATATATCTATCTAGACAATATATGATATAGAAATTAATTAGATGTTAATTCATTATTATAGATCGGAAAATTACCTTATCACAAAAGCCAATTAGTACACGCTGAAATGAAGAGATTATCTCCTTAAACAAGACTACAATTCAATAACGGCCTATTGGTTTTCTATGATATTTTTATATTCAACAAATTTCTCATAGACACTGGATTTGTTCTTCATAGGATACATATATCCTAGTGTCAGGAAATCATAAGTGAAGGTAACAAAGTAAGAACTATTATCTTTGGTGATTACAGGCATTGGGCCACATATATCACTATGTACTAACCCTAAGAGTTCATCAACTCTTTCATTACTCCCATTGAAAAGGTGCTTGTTCATTTTACTTTTGAGACACGACTCACACGTGTCAAATGATTCAGGTGACGGGAGAAAACCTTCAGTTTTCAGTTTGTGTGGTCGTTTCTCACTAATGACATAGCCTAAAACGCCAAAGAGAACTATCATTTATATTGTTAGAAGAACTTTTTACACAACACACGTAATTACTATTGATCGCATAAGTGCCATTTTGAAGATTACCATTGCAAATTTTATTTCCATTCAAACCAACGTTCATAATATTATTTGCCTAATGAAATATATATATATATATAGTCTCAAACAATCTAGGAACAGAAATAATCCCACAAATAACGTCTTCTACAAAATAGCAATTATTTAATACCAATACTACCCACTAGGCAAACATAAATGATAATCTCCTACCGTCGTTGCATCTACAATAGATCCATCGGCAACTTGGAGCATCATCTCTCCTTTTGTCACATGGTGTCAGTTCCTAAGCCCCTATAACAAATTACATATATATGTTCTAGATTCAGTATCTAATATCCAAGACATTTTATTGATTAGAAAAAAAATTCAAATCATAAATACTCATAGGTAGTATCAATATAGCCCTTCATCATAAGTACGTAATCGTCCACTTTTTTTCTTTTAGTCATTTTGGTATTGAACAACTTCTTCGTAAGCTCGTACCTGGCAGAGTATGAATGTTCACCAAACAGGGCCTAGAGACAATCAAATATCTCATGGACAAACATGTTTTCGTGATGCCTCTGTAACGGCTTGTCTAACGTAAACAGCAAGAAAACTTGGGCAATCTTTAGGTCTGAAACCCATTTCTCATAAGCAAGTCTAAGTTCGAGGTCCGCATCATCAGCGGGTTATTCTTTAGGTTCGCATGTAATAGTTGACCAAAGATGCTCGTAAGTCAACGCTACCTTAACCGCACTTAGCCAATCGATATAATTTGGTCCGGTAAGCTTGTTACTTTTAGAAAACATTTTTCGAGTTGTCATTTTTCTACAAGTTTTAATTGGTAGATTATTAGGACAATATCATACTACATGTTCTATAATATTAGTAAGGTTAAACTTTATATTTCATTTATAATAAGTTTCAACTAGTCATTTATGTCTTGCCAAATCATAAGTCGAAAAATATAAGTCATTGGACTTCACTAGTAGGTGTTAGGACTCGTCCATCTTGGAATTATGACCTTGAGTTTGCTCAAGAAGTCATAGCTCTATATACGATGGATAACTGCTTATCAGTTGTATCATATACAACTCCTAACTCATGGTACCTTGTCCTAATTTCACTTCGACCTTGAGTTTGCTCAACAAATCAAAGTGAAATTATTTATTTGTACCTACCGTATTATGACGACTTAAGTATAGTATACCTACCTTAAGTTTGCTCAACAGATATATATAGTTATCTTACCTCGTCTATTCAATATATTAATAATACTACACATAATAAATTATTTGAGCTAAAAATAGCTTAATTGTTTAATTAAAATGTTTATAATGAGTGTTAAATTGTAAAAATGTTTAGTGTTTAAATTTATGGCATGCAGTAGTTTTTCAAAAAATAAAATTGATAAAGTTTTGATAGCCAATGAGAATTTGAAAAATATAGAGGTTTGGTGAAAAGAAACAACTTTTAAAAGTAAAATTGCAGTTTTCAAGTTAATTACCATCCTACCATGTCACTTTGTCCATGTCAAGCCCATCTCACTACATCCTAGTGTCATCGATGAGGAACAAACAATGTCACAAGATGTCAACGAGCTTGACATGAAGTGGATTGGGTTTAAGCCTCGTCGAGGCCGAGGTAATAAAGATAAGGAGAAAGGACTCGATATTGGCATGTCGAGGCACATGGTGCCGCATTTTTACTAAGAAGCACGATGCCGCAAACTCTCCTTAATGTTTTTGCCTCGTCGACCTAGATGGTCATCGAGCCTACTCTATATAGCATTTAATTTGTCATCGAGCCCACTCTATACCACATTTAATTTGTCATCGAGCCTAATGCTTTTTATTATCATCGCGCCTTGACTGACCGCTTTTAACTTGTCATCGAGTTAACTCTATACCGCTTTTAATATGGTTGTCGAACATTGTCAATGCTTTTAACTAGTTTTCAATTTTTAAATAGGTGGATAATCTATGTATCATGAGAGTCGACGGCATTATTACCATCGAGGTTTCTAAATGCCGCATTTTTTGTTTTAAATGAGTTTGCAATAAAGGCAGCGAGCCTAATGCTTGTTAGTCGACACCATGGTATTGTCGACACCATGGTGTTGTCGACACCATGGTGTTGTCAACAATGATCTAAATCTATCCTTTTAAAGCAGCAACCTTATATCATTTTCAAACATATACATGGCAATACATCAAGTGGCTTATAAAATGGCATTAAACTTTGAGAATATGAAAAGTTGATTTCCTTGTTAATTTTGGGGGTTAAGGGTATTAACCATATTTCATTAAGAAAATGATTAAAAGGAATTAAACTATGAATGTTTATATTATTGTGTGCATTTGATTAGTCATTATAAATGTTATTGTTATCATATTCACTTCATCGCTGACCCATAACTGTATTTTGGGGTATTAAGGGCAGCTAGGTTGACCCAATAGTGAATATATTACTTAATTCCTATGTAAATAGAATTGCATCCAGGAGGTCAGGTAGACTAGAATATAGGATACCCAAAACTGATAAAAAAGATTATTGAGTTAGATAGGTTCTTAGTTAGCCCATGAAAACTATGTTATGAGAAATGTTATTGGTAGAGGCCAATAGGTTCTTAGTGATCCCATGGAAACTATATCCGGAATATGTTATTGATAGAGATCAATAGGTTCATAGTTAGCCTATGAAAACTATGATTTGAGAAATGTAAATGGAGAATCCAATAGGTTCATAGTTAGCCCATGAAAACTATGATTTGAGAGATGTTATTGGAGAATCCAATAGCTTCATAATGATCCCATGAAAACTATAATTTGGTAAAGTTATTGGTAGAAACCAATAGGTTCTTAGTGATCCCATGAGAACTATGAAATTAGACAGATAGTCCGTAAGATTGGAACAGGTTATTAGTCAGCTGATAAAAACTAATAGGTTGATAGTAACCCCAAAAACTATAAACCGAGACAGGTAGTCGGATAAACTGGGATGGAAAATCCAAGGCATATTGTAGTTTTGAATATCATCATATTATGTTATGTTTTAACCATTGTGAATGCAGGTGCATGGTATATGGTTATTGTATTATGGCTAAGATATTAGTGAGGGGAAATCCTATTCCACTCAACGACGTGGTCTTGCTAGATATCTAGTTGGTCTGAGATGGCAAGTTATTATTCACACCTGACTTTTTGTCTTACCCAAAATTTTTTTCTTTCCCCTTACTCTCGGGTACTCATTTGAGTAGACCGAGAGTAAGGGTTTTTTAGGTTCTCTTTAGACGAATAAGCTTCTGGAGATGTGTAGAAGACAATCTAGTTAGTAGGAGCTATATAACTAATTTCCACTGTGTTTTATGTTGTAATGGAAAGTTTTATTAAATGCCAGATATATGATTATGATCATCCAAAGGAGCATCTTTATATATCGCTTTTGGATATGTTTTAATAATTATATTTTCTCTAAACGTGGATTGCGAGTTGGGATCATGTAATGAAACTGAAATCTTATTGTGAAATGAAATAAGACAATTTATTTTAAAACTGTGTTGAATTTTCCATATTCATATGTTTTTGGTATTATCAAAATGATTAACATAGCCACATTTTATCACTGAAAATTAATAACTATGGATAACTACAACATCCGTAGCACTTAGTTTCAGGCCTCAAGATGGGGGGGTGTTACAGTTTGGTATCAGAGCATAGGTTTATGTAAACTTGAAAGGAATTTAAACCTAAAAGATTTTAAAAACATAATCCAATGAATCAGAGAATAAGGTTAGGGTTAGGGATAATGCTATAATAACGTACTTGTATTTTGCTATATATGAGTACGTATTCCCTTCTCACTTAGACTGTTCTTTTGTATCTTACTAAGGCACATATGCAGATTTACGAGAAAGAAAGGCATGGAAGCATTAAGCGAAAGAGTGAATCTAGGTGGAGGAAGCACCATAACTAATGGAAATGCTCGACCAATACTAGGAGAAACTAGGGTCGATAGGCAAATGCTAACCAAAATGCGAATGCCAACATAGGTGTTGGAACCCCACCAGTAGATATGGGGACGATGCATCAGTTCTTTGTTAACTTAATGCAAGCTGGAGCAGCTGCAGGAGCAGTTGAAGTAAATATTATGAATGCGAGAGGAGCAAATCATATGGCACCAATTGGCAATAATTATGCCAAGCTAAGTGTAGACTATACTAGTCTTGGAGGATAGCATTTTCTTGGAACAGAGGATGCTATAGAAGTGAAGAATTAGCTATTGCATTGCAAGAGAATCTTTTCTGATCTCGGTTTAGATGATGAGCAGAAAAGGAGACTAGCATCGAGGTAGTTGCAGGGAGCAGCATTGTTCTGATGGAATGGACGTAGGTGTGCCTGAGGAGGAATTGACTTGGGTAGATTTCCGAAAGAGATTCGAGGAGGTATTTTTGTCCAAGGTAGCTAAGTCTGCTTTGCTTAGGAAGTTTATGGACTTAGAGCAAGGAGCAATGTCAATGATTGTGTATGCCACTAAGTTTGATGAGCTGTCCATATACTGATATGCTACCATTGACATCGTCATTAAGAGGAATGCTAGGGTGACCATGCCACATCTCCGAGATGCTTCAGGGGTTCACGCCAGAGATTGCTAGGGTGACCATGCCACATCTCCGAGACCCGAGCACTGCTATAGTGGGGATGGCAATCCGGAAAGAAGAGATGCTTCCTACTTTTGGAAAGAGAAGTAGGGTGAAACTCAGGATTCTCAGGGTAATAATAGAAAGTTCTTTAAAATGAAAGAAGCTCAGAAAGGAGGAGCTGCCAAGAAAGGGAAGCCTAATCTGGTTTGCTATAAGTGTGATAAGAAGGAACATTTTGCTCATGAGTGCCGGCCTGACAAAGGGAAGAAAGTTGTTGATAAGAGAGGAGTGAAATGCTTCAACTCTGAGCATATGAGGCACTATAAGAATCAGTGTCCGAAACCAGTTAGGGCGGAAAAGGAAAAAGTTTTTGCATTAGAACATCATCCTCAAGACCAACAACAACTAAGAAGGAAAAGTCTATGATGGAAGGTACGCTTTTGATTCTTAGTATACCAGTTAGCGTACTATTTGATACCGGTGCATCACATTCATTTATATCTCAGTGTTTGGTAGATAAATTATGCTTAGAACCATCATACCTTGCTACTTCCTTAAGGATTGCGAATCCAATAGGAGGGTATGCAAACCTAGTGATGAGATTTGACCGGTTAGAACTTGATTTGTTAGGTCATAAGTTTGCACGAAGTTTGTATGACTTTGATTTCGTAGGCTTTGGGATCATATTGGGTATGGATTAGTTAAATAGATATGATGCTAGGATATTTTGCCAGGGTAGGGAAATACCATTGAGACACCCTAATAGTTAGAATCAAATCAGTCGAGAATTCGAGTTCGGGAATTGGCGCTTTTCTAAATGCTATGGAAGAAGAAGAAGAAGAGGTTAATCGGGTTTTGGTAACTAGGGAATTTGTAGATGTTTTTGAGCCGGTCATAGGACTACCACCGAAACGAGTTATCGTGTTTCAAATAGATCTTGTGCTAGGAGCAGAACCCATAAGTAGACCACCTAGCAGGATGACACCTATAGAGATGAAGGAGTTAAAGATGCAGCTAGTAGACTTAGAAGGAAAGAACTTTATCAGACCAAGTAGCACATCTTGGAGAGCGGCCGCGGTGTTCGTGAAGAAACCGAACGGGTCGTTAAGGTTGTGTATTGACTACCGTAAGTTGAATGAGATGACTATAAAGAATAGGTATCCTTTACCGAGATCCGACGACATATTTGATCAGTTGAGTGGAGTCAGAGTGTTTTCCCAATTGGATTTGGCTACAGGGTTCCATCAGCTTAGAGTAGCGAAGGATAGTATTCCATTTACGGCGTTTCGAACGAGATATAGTTTGTACAAGTAGTTAGTGGTGCCATTCGGATTAACTAATGCACCATCTATTTTCGTAGATTTAATGAACCGAGTTTTCTGAGAGCACTTGGATAGGTTCATATTGGTGTTCGTAGATGACATTTTGGTATATTCTAAGGATGAAAGAGACTATGACGTTTATCTTAGAATAGTGTTAGAGACACTGAGATAGCATCAGCTGAAAGCGAATTTTTCAAAGTGTCATTTTTGGAAGAAAGAGACCACGAAGAACATCTTAGAATAGTGTTAGAGACACTGAGACAACATCAACTGAAAGCGAAGTTTTCGAAGTGTCATTTTTGGAAGAAAGAAGTTAAATTTCTTGGTCATGTAGTCTTAGAAAAAGGGCTGTCGGTAGATCCAGCCAAGGTCAAGGCAGTTAATAATTGGAAGATACCCGAGACAGTGACCGAGATAAAGAGTTTTCTTGGATTGGCTGGATATTGCCAAAGATATATCAGGGATTTTTCGCAGATAGCAGCACCCCTGACTAAGCTAACCAGAAAGAACGTGAAGTTTATTTGGTCTGACAAATATGAGGAAGCATTCCTTAAGTTAAAGCATTTGTTGACCAATATACTAGCATTAGTAGTTCTAAATGGGAATCAAGAGTTAATAGTGTATACATATGCATGTAGGACTGGATTAGGAGCTGTGTTGATGCAGAAGGGTAAGGTAATTACCTATGCTTCTCGACAGCTCAGACCGCATGAAGTAAGATATCCGACCCATGATTTAGAGTTGGTATCGGTGATCTTTGCATTGAAAGGGTGGAGACATTATCTTTTGGGAGAAAGATTTGAGTTGTACACGGATCATAAGTCTTTAAGGTATTTATTCTCTCAGAAGGAGTTGAATATGAGACAACAGAGATGGCTGGAGTTTTTAGCAGTGATTTCGGTATAGAGTTCACATCGAGAAAAGGAAATAAGGTATCTGATGCTCTTAGCAAAAAACAACGAATGTGGTGTTAGCTATATTGGCTGAATGAAAGGATCTTGAGGAATTGACTATGTGTAGCGTGTAGTTACGATCGACTGCTAGTTCTAGTCAGAGTACCGTCATGTTATCCAGTTTGGAAGTTCGACCAATTTTGATCGAAAGGATTGCTTCTAAACAAGGATATGATTCATTGTTGACCGAGAAGATTAGAAGACTTGAGATTGGAACTGAGATTGATGATTTGAAATATTTTAGCCCTGACCAGAAGGGATGGTTGAGAAAGAAGGGATGATTGTGTGTTCCGAATGTTGAATACCTAAGGAAAGAATTTCTTAGGGAATGTCATCGATCGAAGTTTACGATTCATCATGAAGGAACCAAGATGTATCAGGATATGAAGAGAAGTTTCTTCTAGGAAGGTATGAAGAGGGATGTTGGCTTATGGGTAAAGCATTGTTCGAATTTCCAGCAAATAAAAGTCAAACACAGAAGTTGAGTGGGTTCCTTTAGCCTTTAGATATACCAATTTGGAAATGGGATTCGATATCCATGGACTTTATTGATGGGTTTCCAAGGTCGAATCGAGGAAATGAGAGTATATGGGTCATAGTGGATAGATTGACCAAAAGTGCCTATTTCATTACCGTTAAGTCAACCTGGACGTCACCTATTTTGGCTAAGTTATTTATAAAGAACATAGTTAGACTGCATGGGATTCCTAGTAGTTGTCAGTGACAGAGATACATTGTTTACTAGTGAGTTCTGGAAGAGTCAACATGAAGTGTTAGGTACCAAACTTAAGATGAGTACCGCTTATCACCCTCAGATAGATGGGCAGACAGAGAGAGTCAATAAGGTACTCGAGGATTTGTTCAGAGCTTGCGTACTAGATTTTGGTGGATCATGGAAATACCACCTACACTTGGTTGAGTTATCCTATAATAATAGTTATTAAACTAGTAGGAATGACACATTTCGAAGCTTTGTATGGAAGACCGTGCAAGTCACCAGCATATTGGTTGGAAACTGGGGATAGGTTAGTCTTAGGTCCGAATCCGGTGAGAGTAGAAATAGAGAAAATTGAGTTAATCTGAGGTAGGATGAGAGAAGCTCGATCTAGAAAGAAAAGTTACGCGGACAGTAGGCCTAAAGATCTAGAATTCTCAGTTGGATGCAGTCTTCATTAAGGTATCACTGATGAAAGCTATGGTGAGATTCAGTATGACAGGAAAGTTAGCTCCGAGATATGTTGGACCGCTCCTAGTCATAGAGAGGATCAGAAAGCTCGCATATCGAGTAGAGTTACTGAGCAGTTTGGCAGGTGTCCATCACATTTTTCATGTTTCTCATCTTTGGAAGTATGCACATGATCCAAAGACTACTATCACTTCGACTGCATTGGAAGATTTAGTAGTAGAATCAGATCTGACTTTTGTTAGGTAGCCAGTTCGAGTTGTAGGGAATGCTGAGAAGAGGTTAGGGAACAAGATAGTCAAGTTGTTGAAAGTTCAATGGAGCGATAATGAGAAAGACTATACTTGGGAGATAGAGGACGGGATTAGAGATACTTAACCTGATTTGTTACATGGGTATGTTCTATATTTGATATATTTAGATTGTTTGCTAGTCAGATAGGCTGGTATTGTATTCAGTAAGGTTCCAGATGGTTGCATGGTTGATATGCTTAGTATTTAGTCCATACTGAATTTCGAGGATGAAATTCTTTAAGGAGGGGAGCCTATAACAACCCTAATTTTGACTAACATTATTCAGGAGATTTAATTAGATAAATTAAATAGAATAATGTGATGATTAGAGTGATAAGAGAATTGAGATTTGAAAATACGTAAGGTCGAGCCTTAACCAAATAAATACATAAGATTGTTTTATAAATTAAGAATATAGTTGAATAGAGAAAAGGTAATATAGGAATAAATAAGACTACATAACCCCTAAACCCTTATTCCATTCTATTCATGTTTTCATAAATCAAAAATCCAAAGAGCAAGGCCGGCCATTAACCCTAAGGAGAAGAGAGCACGAAATCAAGTTGGGTTTCAAGAGTTAGCTAAGAAGATTTAAAAGCAAGATTTAAATCTCAATCCATTATCAAAGCAACATGAATACTGATCTATACCATCTCATATTGTTTTATTTCGATTGATTTAAATTCAGGTTTAAGATTAAAACTGAATGTATGAATGTTGATGATATGCTATGATTAATTTTTACCATGTTATGTTGTAAATGATAATTTTGAGGAAATTATGAAGGTGATTATTTCAGTTTTATGGTTAAAACCAAAGATGTTTAGCTCCTAGTGCTTTGATTTTTGAATATAATGTTTAGAAGATGAATTTGGAGATGGGTATTCATTTTTGTAATTTTCCTAAGTATAGAGAATATTTCATGAATTTTATATGGAGGATATTGGGTAATTCGGGTTTTAATTTAATTAATTTATTAATGATTTTTGACCTGAAAATCTTAAATAGTGATGAAAATAACATTTTCGAACTAATGTGATTTTGGGGATTTTTTCTAAGAGTTTAGGAATGATAAATAAATTATTTGAGTTAAAAAGAGCTTAGTTGTTTAATTAGAATGTTTATAATGAGGATTAAATTGTAAAAATGTCTAGTATTTAAATTTATGGCATCGACGGTTTTTCAAAAAAGAAAATTGATAAAGTTTTGATAACCAGTGAGATTTTGACAAATACAGAGGTTTGGTGAAAAGAAACAACCTTTTATAGTAAAATTGCAGTTTTCAAGTTAATTACCATCCTGCCATGTCGATTTGTCCATGTCGAATCCTTTTCACTACCTCCTAGTGTCATCAACGTGGCACAAAATAATGTCGCATGATGTCAACGAGCTTGGCATGAAGTGGATTGGGTTTGAGGCTCATTGAGGCCAAGGTAATAAAGATAAGGAGAAAGGAATCGATATGGGAATGTCGAGGCACATGGTGCCGCATTTTTACTAAGAAGCATGATGTCGAATACTCTCCTTGATGTTTTTGCCTTACCGACCCAGATGGTCATCGAGCCAACTCTATACTGCATTTAATTTGTCATCGAGCCTACTCTATACCGCATTTAATTTGTCATCGAGCCTAATTCTTTTTATTGTCATCGAGCCTTGACAGGCCGCTTTTAACTCATCGTCGAGTTTACTCTATGCCACTTTTAATGTATGTCGAGCATTGCCACTGCTTTTATCTAGTCTTTGAGTTTTAAATGGGTGAATAACCCATGTATCATGAGAGTCGACGACATTATTGTCATCGAGGTTTCTAGATGTCGCATGTTTTTGTTTTAAATGAGTTTGCAATAAAGGCAGCAAGCCTAATGCTTCTTAGTCAACACCATGGTGTTGTCGACAATGATCTAAATCTATCTTTTTAAAGCGGCAACCTTATATCATTTTCAAACATATACATGGCAATACATTAAGTGGCTTATAAAATGGTATTAAACTTTTAGAATATGAAAAGATGATTTTCTTGTTAATTTTTGGGGGTTAAGGGTATTAACCGTATTTCATTATGAAAATTATTACAAGAAATTAAACTATAAATGTTTATATTATTGTGTGCATTTGATCAGTTATTATAAATGCTATTGTTATCATAGTCACTTCATTGTGGACCCATAACTACATTTTGGGGGTATTAAGGGCAGTTAGGTTGACCCAATAGTGAATATTAATTTACTTAACTCCTATGTGAGTAGAATTGCTTCCAGGAGGTCAGGTAGACTAGAATCGGATGCCCAGAACTGATCAGAAGATTATTGAGTTAGACAGGTTCTTAGTTAGCCCATGAAAACTATGTTATGAGAAATGTTATTGGTAGGGGCCAATAGGTTCTTCGTGATTCCATGAAAACTATGTCTAGAATATGTTATTGATAGAGATCAGTGGTTCATAGTTAGCCCATGAAAACTATGATTTGAGAAATGTTATTGGAGAATCCAATAGGTTCATAGTTAGCCCATGAAAACTATGATTTGAGAGATATTATTGGAGAATCCAATATGTTCATATTGATCCCATGAAAACTTTGATTGGATGAAGTTATTGGTAGAAACCAATAAGTCCTTAGTGATCCTATGAAAACTATGAAATCAGATAGATAGTCCGTACGATTAGATCGGTTATTAGTCAGCCCATAAAAACTAATAGGTTAATAGTAACCCTAGAAACTATAAATTGAGATAGATAGTCAAATAAACTGGGATGGGAAATCCATTGTATATTGCAGTTTTTAATATCATCATATTACGTTATGTTTTAACCATTGTGAATGCAGGTGCACGGTATATGATTATTGTATTATGGTTAAGATACTAGTGAGGGGAAAACCTGTTCCACTCAGCGGCGTAGTCTCATTAGATATCTATTTGGTCCGAGATAGTGGGTTATTATTCACACCTGACTTTTTGTTTGATCCGAAGTTTTTGTCTATCCCCTTAAACTCTCAGGTACTCATTTGAGTAGATCAAGAGTAAGGGTTTTTCAAGTTCTCTTTAGACGAATAAGCTTCCGAAGATGTGCATGAGGCAATCTACATAGTAGGAGCTATATAAATAATTTTCGTTATGTTTTGTGTTGTAATGGCAAGTTGTACTAAATGCCAGATATTTGACTTTGGTCATCCAGTGGGGCATCTTCATATGTCGCTCTTGAGATATCTTGTAATAATTATATTTTCTCTGAACGTGGATTATGAGTTGGGATTATGTAATGAAATTTAAATCTTACTGTGAAATGAAATGAGAAAATTTATTTTAAGACTATGTTGAATTTTCCATATTCATATGTTTCTGGTATTATCAAAATGATTAACATAGCGGTATTTTGTCATCGAAAACTAATAACTATGGATGACTGCAGCATCCTTGCACTTAGTTTCGGGCCTCAAAATGGAAAATGTTACACAATGCTTCGTCATAGATCACAATGTGAGAACCCTCTATCATGCTAGTTGTAGGGATCAAACCCAGGACATCTAATGTACTAAGTGAGTGCCTCAATCAACCTTGTTCTAATACCACTGATGGAGATGATCCGTCCCGCATCGGAAGAAATTGGTGATTTTCGAAAGAAAAATTCCATTTTTGGATCTTTATAGGGCCTATGAAGTCTAATTCATTTAGAACATTTCCAAATTTCTTTTAAATAACATCATTGTTTAATTTAAATTCATAATATAGTTTTATAAGATGTATATAATATTGTGTTATATATAAACATGTATCATATACAATTATATATGGGCGTGCATGGGTAACATAGCAATTCGTGCAACGTTTGACATGTCCGTATATAAGTGCTAGGATTTACACCACAATGGACATATTAGTCCCTCTTGTATACAAGTGTATCATCCTAATGTATAGTCATATGCATCAAATCATATGTGTGAAGTATATTATTTATATACATATATATGTATGTAACCTTAAATAATTTATATATTAATTTTTTTAAAATTGCAAAATTATATGTAAATATATATACTATCATATAATATATATATATATATATGAAATTATTATAATTAAAATTTTATAAAATAATTTTAGTCTATTACAAAATATTGAAAATCCAAAAGTAATATTTTTAATTCGGATATATGTACATAAGCGCTAAATGGCACCCCTATTTTGCTGCACCCCTTCATTTCCACCATATATTCTAATTTAAATAGTAGCACTTTCTCTTTCTTCCACCTTATACTATTATTTAACTCGGAATGTGTACTGGAAATCAGGGAGCTAAAAGGGGTGCTACAAAATAGAGGTGCCGTTGAATGCTTCATATATATATATATCACTACAGCAAAATACCCTTTTTACAATGGGCAATACCCATTGTAATAGAGGTTTTGCAACAGGCCAGCACCCGTGTAATGACCCTAATTTTAGCTAACATTATTTAGAACATTTAATTGGGTAAATTAAATAAAATAATGTAGAAAGTGTAGGGATTGAGATTTGTAAATTAAGGAGGAGCCGTTCCTTAATGAATGTGTTAATAAAAGGGAAACCAAACATAATTAAGAAGGAGGAATATGATGAGGGTAAAATGGGAATAACTTTTATTTCTATACCATAAACCATTTTATTCTCCCCACTTCCTCATTCATTCTACATTAATAAACTAAATAAAAACAATACTAAGCTTAGGCAGGCCATCATTAATAAGATTTAAAGGGAAGATAAGCTAGGATTCGGGTAGAAATCTTGAAGAAATGATTCTAAGGGCAAATCTCAACCTTCTAAACACAAAGTCAAGGTGAATAATTAGTTTACATCTCTATTTTTTATGAATGATTTCGGTTTAATGGTAAACACGTTTTCTTTTGCAAGTATATGCCATGTTTAGTGTTTAAAAGTGATTATATGCTATGTTGATGATTTATGGTTTAAATATGATTTATTGTATTATGTTTAAGTTAAAAAACCATTCATATGACATCTGATCGACTTGAGATTTTAATATGATGTGAAAATCATTATTTTGGAAGTGGGTTTCAAGTTTCATAATTTTCCAACTTAAAAGGGAATTATGGTGAATTTTCTAAGTCTTGAAAATGTTTAATTTGGTTTTAATTATTTTAAATAATTAAAATATGATTTTCACCCTAAAATATTGGTATGTGGAAGAAAATGATTAAATTGATTTAATTTTATTTTATGGATTTTTCCTAAGATTTTAGGAGAGTCAAATAAATTTTTTTAAGTAAAAAGGGCTTTTTTGCTTAATTAAAATGGGTTAAAGCATAAAATTGTTTAATATTTAAATTTCTGACTTGCGGTAGCAAATTTCAGAAAGAAATTGGCAAAGCAATTGTCAACCAATCACGTTTTAAAAAATAATGAAAATGAGGTGAAAATGAGTTACTTTATAGAGCATAAAATCAGTTTTACAATAATTTACCATTTCGCCACTTCCATATGCCAGCTTCTGCCACCATACAACCCTTTCGATACCGTCGAAATCTATACATATGATAACAAGAGTCTTGGTATGTAGTGTATTGAGTTTGGACGGAAGGAAATTGAGTGGCGAAGGCGTGCTTGCGAAAGGGATTGAAGCTGCTTTTATTAGCTTTCGAATCTATTGACCCGCCTTTGCTTTAAAGTATGCTTAGGAAAGGGTTGCCGCTTTTGAACCCCTGCGACACCTTAGCTGCCGCATTGATTCCTTTTGCCTTTGTTAAAGGTCACCTTTTTAAACCCCTAAACTAATATATGCGGAAGGAAGTCTTTTGCCTTGGTTCCCTTCCGACATCATTGTTGCCGCTTTTGTTAACTAAAGATTTATGAAGGGATGGTGCCGCCCATCTCCTTTCGTCATTTTAGTGCCGCTTTCCCTAATGCCTTCAAAGGGGGTGCCTTCGAAGGGGATGCCTTCGAAGGGAACGCCTTCTGTTTTCATTTAATTTATTAAATAACAGTTTCGAAACTATCTCTTCCGCATCCTTTTACTTGAAACCAATACTTTTGAAAGTGATGCTTTCACCCCTGTTCCCTTTGACCCTACTGTTTTATTAAGTGTTGAACTCAATGATTTCGAAAGGGATGCTTTCAATGATTTCGAAAAAGGTTGTTTGAGGTTTAAACAATGGTTTCGAAGGTATTGTTTTGGCTTTATAGCCTAATGTTTTCTAAGTTAAAAAGGGTTTTAACTTATTTTAAAGGGATAAATAACCCTATTGATTTTAGGTTTTCATCAACATTGTTTTGTGTAAAACATATATCATGGCATAGATATTTTGAGTAAAGCAAAAAGTATATTTTCCTTGTTTAAGTATGATTTAAAAGGGTTAAATCAATTTGAAAGAAATGTTTTCAAGAAAAATTGAATAGGATGGTTAGCCCTAATTATATGACTCAGATATTAGAAGAACAGATGGAACTAGTGTGGGGTTGTAATGACCCTAATTTTGACCAACATTATTTAGGACATTTAATTAGATAAATTAAATGAAATAATGTAGATGGTTATGGGATTAAGATTTGTAAATTAATAAAACATTCCCAAACAAAAATTAAAAACCATAAAGCTCGGTCGGCCGCCATTAAGATGGTTCAAGGAGAAGGAAAGCTAGGATTCAAGTAGAAGGCTTAAGCAAATTAATCAAAGAACAAATCTCAACCTTCTTAACACCAAGCCTTGGTGAATAATAGATTTACATCTCATTTTGACTATGATTTCAGTTTTATGATTATGGCCGAATTATTTTGCAAATAATATGCTATGTTATATTTATTTAAATAGATATATACGCTTGTTGATGATTTGTATTGTTTCATATAGATTTTATGATAAGTTTAGATAAAAAAAACCAACTAAATGACATCCAAATGACTTGCGTTTTTGAGAATGGTCAAAAACATTATTTTAGAAGTGGGTTTCAAGTTTCATAATTTTCTAAGTTGTTGGATTTATTATTAATTTTATATGAAAGAAAATATGTAATATTGGGTTTAAATTATTTAAAGCAATTATATATAATGAGTTTGGGTTTGAAATTTAAGTATGATGGAAAACATATTAAAAGTGAATTATAGTGATTTTTGGGAAATTTTCCTAAGTATTTTACTATGGTTATTAAATTATTTAAGTTATGGAACTTAAACGTTTTATTTGTTTTATCAAGGAGAAGGTCCTATTTGTTAAAACGTAAATGAAAAGTCTGAATTCGACAGTACTTTTAGAAAAGGATTTTGATAAAGAAATGGCAACCAATTGCATTTTGACAAATAAGGCAAGTTAGGTGAAAAGAAATTTCTTTTAAAGGTTAAAAAGAAGTTTTGCTTGGATTTACTACTTCGCCACTTCCATCTGTTGGCTTTCGGCACCATGCCTCTGCTAAAGAACCCATTCAAAACCAATGCACATGGTATCAGGCAATTAATACGTAGTGCATTGGAGAAATGCGGAAGGGACAGTGTCAAAACCTTGCTTTCGAAGGGGTAGAAGTTATTTTTCAAAGCTTTCAACTCCACTACTTACTTCTGTTTATAAAAGATGCTTTCGAAGGGGTTGAAGCCAACTCTATTAGCTTTCGAACCAATCTATTTGCCTTTGTTTTAGAAAAGAGCTTTCGAAAGAGTTGCCGCTTTTAAAAAAAAGAAGCTTTCGAAAGGATAGCCGCTTTGAACCTATTCAAAACTCATGTTGTCGCATTCTTACCTTTCGAACTAGTTATGGCCGCTTTCCTTTATAGCCTTAAAGTAATGTATTCGAAAGAATGGTTTCACCTTTACTTTAAAGCCGCCTTCTCAATGTTTGCGAAAGGGTCCTATGGACGCTTTCAAATGGTTTTGGAGGCAATGGTTTCGAAACTATCCTCTTTCTTTTGCTTGGAATTAATACTTTCGAAAGCAATGCTTTCGCCTTTATTCCGTATAACCTATAGTTATATTATATGTTAAACCCAAAGGTTTCGAAAGGAATGATTTTAAATGGTTCGAAGCAATGTTTCCACAAACTTTTACTTGAACCCATTACATTCGAAAGGTATGTTTTAAGTGAAGGATTCCAATGCTTTTCAAAGGTATATTATAAGTGTTTCGAAGAGGAAACCCCAATGTTTTTGAAAGGTATATTTATGCGTTTCGGAAGAGTTGTTTTAAGTGTTTTGAAAAGGAGGTTTCCAATGCTTTCGAAAGACAAGTTTAATTGTTCGAAAGAGGATGTCTAAGTTTTAAATAATGATTTTGAAAGGTCTATTTTGAATACATTCGAAAGGTATGTTTTGGCTTTTCGGCCTAATGTCTCAGGTTAAAGTAGTTAACTTGTTTTGAAAGGGGCACTTGCAATGAATTCGAAAGGGATTGTTTAAGGTTTTAAACAAAGGTTTCGAAGGTATTGTTTTGGCCTTATAGCCTAATGCCTTCTAAGTTAAAAAGAGGTTTTAACTTATTATGAAGGGATAGATAATCCCATTAATAAGATTCCATCAACATTGTTTTGTGTAAAGCATATATCATGGCATAAGTGTTTTGAGTAAAGCAAAGTATATGATTTCCTTGTTTTATAAAAATATGATTTCAGGGGTATATCATTTGCAAATGTTATTTACAATGAAATGAAATTTGAATAGGGTAGTTAACCCTAAGTATATGAAAGGAAATATGAATATGGTAGTTAACCCTAAGTTTATGACTCAGATATTAGAAAACCAGATGGGACTGGTGTAGGTTTGCATCCTATACTTTAGCTAATAGCCTCTAGCTAATATAATCTAAAATTCCAGTGTGTATGGCTTTGTCACAGATGTGACTAAAATAATGTTACACACAGAATGAAATATACAGAGTAAGTAAAAATATGTTATTGGTGAGCCTGCAAAACCATTAGGATCAGTTGACCCTAAAAGAGGATAGTGAAGGGTAGATAGCCTATCTAACAGAAGTTAGATTATTGATTATGTTTGTTAGGCCCGAGTCAGCCAATGATTAATAGTTTTCTAGATAAAACTATAGTGTGGACAGATAGTCCATTGATTTCCTGATTATTATGCATATATGTCTTTGCTATTATTGTTATAATCTGATTGATTGCAGGACTTTGATTTGCAAAAGATACGATTTTAAAGGGATATTAGTAAGGGAAACCCGTTCCGCTAAGCGGCGTGGTCTCACTTAATATCGGTAAACCGAGATGTAATAGTATTATTCACACCATGTTTTATGTCTGACTCGAAGTTTATGTTTTTCCCCTTAAACTCTTGGGTGCTCAAAATTCATTTGAGTAGATTGAGAGCTAAGGACTTTTCAGGTTTAGTAGGTTGGATGAATAAGCTTCCGAAGACGTGCAGGAGGCAAAGCTAGCTACACAGGAGTTATTTAATGTTATTTCCGATGTAATGTAATTATGATAGATATGTCTATCTAGTACTCTGATCATCCAAGGGGGCATCTTCATATATCGTTCTTGGCGTAATTTGTAATAATTATATTTGATCAAAACCTGAGAATCATTTTGGGATTATGTAACTGAATATGAAATATATGGATTTGAAATGTACTTGGAAAAGTTGTTTTTAAAATTTGTGTTGATTTTATTTCATATTCATGTGCTTCTAATATTATGGATACCATTAACATTACTGTAATTTGTCACCGAAAGTTAATACTATGGATGACTGCAACATCTATAGCACTTTGCTTTGGGCCTCAAGATATAGGATGTTACATGGGTCATGCCCTATACTTTAGCTAGTAGCCCTTAACTAATATGAGTCCAAAATTCTAGTGCATAGGGCTTCATCACAGGTAAGACTAAAATGATGTTACACACAGAAAGAAATACACAGAGTAGAGATAGGTTATTGATGAGCCGCAAAACCATTAGGATCGATTGACCCTAGGAGAAGTAAGTTAAGGACAGATCGTCCAATATTGTGTCTAACATAAATTAGAGTATTTATTATGTCTGATAGGCTTAAGTCAGCCAGTGGTTAATAGTCAGCTAGATAAAACTATAATGTTCGGACGGATAGTCCATTGATTACCTGATTTATATGCATATATGTTATTGCTATTGCTGTTATAATCAGTTTGATTGCAGGATTTTGATTTGCAAAAGATACGATTTTAAAATGATATTAGTGAGGGAAAATCCATTCCGCTAAGCGGCGTGGTCTCAATTAATATCAGTAAACCGAGATGTAATAGAATTATTCACACCAGGCTTTATGTCTGGCTCGAAGTTTATGTTTTCCCCTTAAACCCTCGGGTGCTCAAAATTTAATTTGAGTAGATTGAGATTTAAGGTATTTCAGGTTTTAGTATGTGATGAATAAAGCTTCCGAAGATGTGCAAGAGGCAAGGATTAGCTATTTAGGAGTCTATCCATTATTGTTCCGCTGTGATGTATTTATTGACTGATATGTCTATTTAGTACTCTAACCATCCAATGGGGCATCTTCATATGTCGCTCTTGGCGTATTTTGTAATAATTATATTTATCTAAACCTAGGAATCATTTTGGGATTATGTAATTGAATATGAAATATTGATTTGAAATTTAATCAGAAAAGCTGTTTTGAAATCTGTGTTGATTTTATTTCATAGTCATGTACTTCTGTCATTATGGATACCATTAACATTACCGTATTTTTGCACTGGAAGTTAATACTGTAGATGACAGCAGCATCTATAGCGGTTAGCTTCGGGCCTCAAAATAGGAGATGTTACAGCTCATCTTATTATGCAATGTTATAATAGACCCCAAAGATTTTACAACATTTAAAACCATTCTAAAAAAACGCAGAATTTTTTTTTACAACGGTCCACATCCATTGTAATAGGGTCTTTTACAACGGGCATGGACCGTTGCAATATGCCTAAACCATAACAAGCATTGACCATTGTAATATATAGATGTCTTTTACAATAATTTTCGCCCGTTGTTAGAAAAGATGCAAAATTTTAAAAAAAATTAGAGCATTGGTGCAGCAAGTATACAGATCATACTCACAATTTCTAAAAAACCAAAATGAATTATACATTCGCATCATT
This sequence comes from Allium fistulosum, assembly GCA_030737815.1. NCBI lineage: Eukaryota > Viridiplantae > Streptophyta > Magnoliopsida > Asparagales > Amaryllidaceae > Allium > Allium fistulosum. Next base: position 1,297,324,578 of record CM060902.1, read on the forward strand.
TATAAAGTCTTAATATAATTACAAATCATTGTCGTTTAAGCCAAAAATAATATAAAAGAATATGAATACAAACAATACACATAATAAAGCACGATAAAAGTTATAGAAATATTGGTACTCAAATAAAATTTGAATGGATACAAATACATTTTTATGGTTTATATCCGCATATAAATGCTTTGGAATAACACATGTTACATGAATCAATACCGATGATTCGAAATATAAGAAATTTTGTTATTTATTTTTCAAATAAAAATTACGATTACCATATCTTTCCATATCTACAGGTAATGCATAAGCAGGATCAATAGTCTTCAATCCTGGATATTCCATAAGCGAAAGCCCGCAGAAGTAAATTCATAACTAGAATATTAGTTATTATCACCAAAATATACGATATAACTAGAATATTAGTTATCTAAAGAGAAATGAGCAGGGTCAGAACCCACAGCCTAATTTTGGTAATAAAGTGGGTTAACAAATCAACACATAAAAATTAGAAGAGGAAAAAAGGATACTACTAAGTACTAACAAACCACTATAACTGAAGGATTCATAAACTGCTAGGGAAACTTTTTTATGCTTCAATTAGAGCATCTAAAGATAAGCATGCTACAATATTCAAATAACAGCAGTATGGACCTTTAAGTGAAAAGTTTATTCATTTTTTTTGAAATAAATAAAAAATAATAATATAAACTTTATTTATGTTTACATAATGTTGGGTTCATAGAAAAGGGAGGGGGAAAACTTTTAGTTTGTAAGAAAAGAGAAACCTGTAGAGCATGAATGTCATTATCTTGATTAACCAATGTCAACAAACCTGTATTTATAACATTATATGGGTAAGTTAAATACAAATCACATTTAGTCATTTACCCAAAAGGTGTCTCCTGTGATTTCTCCTTCAAATGCATTTGGAGGACCACCTAATGCTAAAGTAATTCCTCGCATTATCTTTCTTGATAGATTTGTAAAAAGAACCCACAAAAATAAAATTGATTGGCATAAAAGCACTTTTAATGCATTATCAACAAGAGATAAAAATAAAGTAAAAGACCTTTGATAAGGTAGATACAATGTTCCATCAAGATTTGAAATTTATGAGATTATCAAGTTTGTAGATTATGTTAAATCTACTCAACTATTTTATGGTTAAATATTAAAAAGAAAAAAACCATAAATAAGCCATAACATAAATTAAAACCTTCTACGGCTTGGCTAAGTGATTCATATTTTTCTGGTTCTATCTCCATGTAACGTTAAATTCAAATTTTCATTAGCAAACTAGTTAGATTATAGTTAAATCGACATAATCTCATTCAAAAATAAAAATTAAATTTAGATTAATAAAAAAAAGTAGAAATAAAAATACTCACTTCAATTACTTCATGAATATATGAAGTTCCCTTGGTTATGTTTTCAACAATCCTCTGATATCCTCTTATCAATAAGTGTAAGGTTACTAAATGATGGAGCTACTAATGCAATTAAAAACTGCACCCTAAGCCGCTGAAACAAATTAAGTATCACCCTTATTATAATAATTATATTAAAAAAAGAACAAAAATAATAGCCTCCATCATTGCTATGCCAATTTCAGTAGTCACAAACTGAAATGGACTCACTGTCGCATGAACGGGTATAATGCACATGATAACTTTCCATTCAAATTCAAATATCTTCATATATGGCAACAATCAATATACTGATTTACTGCTTGCTTAGTAAATGCAAAATATTCTTTTGGTGAAGTCCCTAGGCTTCAGCTCAAATACCATATTGCTGTTAATAATATGTATTTGGTTTAGACTCGAATTTAGATCTTCTAAGGCATACATTTATCTTTCATTATATGGGTATCAGGGTATGTTTTCAGACAAAGGGGTAAAGGTTCCTCTGTAGACAGTATGTTCTTACAGGAAGGTCATTAAGACGTTACTTGGGTAAATGTCTAAGTTTTTTGCTCCTTAGAATAAAGATTCTACGAAAATAAAATTAAACAGTATCCTAATTCCATGAGCACCATTCAAATAACATAACATATAGCATCGCAACTCATTTTCAAGGCCTAAAATTGAGATAATAACATGCAGAAATAAACCTGAAATTACAAAAGGACCAAAGCTTCTGCTTGAAACCATTATTCCGGTAACAATTGTAGCTCAAATAGTAAAGAAAATTCCGAATTTTCAATTCAGCTCGCAAAGATGGATTTTTGAATTTGGTTTGCTGGTTCAGCTTTGGCGAGAGGTACTTTAAAGTCACTAATTACTAAATTTTCCAATTCAAGTATGCTGCTACTTCTTCTTACTATACCTCTTCATTTTTCCCGTTTGATTGCTGAAATCATATTGCAATGCCGAACTAAATCTACTTTGGTCTTGTTTCAATTAGATGTTTAAATTGAAATCGCGATTCAATATGAAGCTTGGACTGCGATTGTGGTCGGAGAGAAAGGGGATTTTGCGGTGGGATTGAAATCGCGATTAGGGTATTATGGTGAAGAAAGTGGAGAAAGGGGATTTTACGCTGGGATTGAAACCACGACTTGAGTTTCGTGGTGGAGGAAGTGGAGAGAGGGAAATTGAATTTGTTTTGCAATTTAGCAGTGGAACCTAGGGTTAAGGAAAGAAGGTGAAGCGGGAAATGAAATTTTACAGATAAGATGGTGGGAACAACTAAAAGCAGTGTGTTAACCATTAAACTTCACAAAAAATAAAAGAAATAACAAACATTATTACAAATTTTAAATTTAAAAAAAATTTAAAATTTTATTTCTAGATTTTATGAATTTTCTAATTTTTAGTTTGGAAAAGTTTAATTTTTTGAAATATTAATTATAATTATTAGTTATCAAATACAAAATAATAAATATTATTTCTTAATTATTAAATATTATTTCTGTAGAGTTAGTAATTATTAAAAACTAATTACTATTTATTAATTATTTAATAGAAATTATTGATTATTATTAATTGGTAAGGTTATTATAAAATGTTAATTATTAATTATTCTTAAATATTAATATTATTAATAATTAAGTATAAAGTATATATTAATTATTACTAATATTCCAGAAAAAAACGTTGTAATTTTTAATCATTAATTATCAAAAATTAGTTATTAAATAATACTTCTTAATTATTAATATTAATTATTGCTCCTTAGCTATTGCTTCTTAATTATTAATGGAAAGTAAAATTAATTATGTTGGATTACAGATTAAATCCTCATGCGACGTCTAAAAATTCGAAGATAACGATGATTGGTTAAGAGTTGTTGAAAATTGGTATTTATTACAACTGGTAAACTAAAAAAGTTGTAGTATGTATATATTACAACTGGCAAAAAAAGAGTTGTGAAAATGAAGATCTATTACAACGGGAAAAAAATAGTTGTAATAGACATATATTACAATAGGCAAATGAAAAACGTTGTAACAGGTATCTATTACAACAGGCAAAGAAAAAGAGTTGTTGAAAAGTGGCATCTATTACAATAGGATAGATAAAACCGTTGTAACAGGTTTTTTTATTACCGTGTAGGTGGAAAATCAATTCGAATATAACTAGAAAGTAAAATTGTTAAGACATTCTCATTGTATTTTATTTTGAAAAAATTTGTATATAGTTACATGCTAATAATTGGAAAGTAAAATTAAGTCTATTGGAATACTAATTAAATCCTCCCACGATATCTTAAATAATCGAAGATAACGATGATCGGTTGAGAGCGGTTAAAAATTGGCATCTATTACAACTGGTAAACTAAAAAGGTTGTAATATGTATCTATTACAACTAGCAAAAGAAAAGTTGTTAAAATTGACATCTGTTACAACGAGTAAAAGAAAATGGTTGTAATAGGCATCTGTTACAACAGGCAAATATAGATGAAAATCAATATCTATTACAATGGGCAAAAAACAGTTGTAATAGGCATATATGACAACGGGCAAATTAAAAACATTGTAATAGGTGTCTATTACAACGTGAAAAGGAAAAGAGTAGTTGAAAAGTGGTATCTATTATAATTGGCCTGAAAAAACTGTTGTAATATTCTATTACAACAGGCATTTAAGGAGCGTTGTAAAAATGACTTTGTAATAGGGTATTTTTGTTATGGTGATATATATGTATATATCTGTATGTGTGTACATAAGTTAATAATTGTAAATATATATATATATATATATATATATATATATATATATATATATATATTGTAACAATAATGCTCTCGGCCCAAAGAATTAAAAAAAAATTAATTCGAATATATATATGTATGTATGTAAAATTTTATATACATATGCAAATTAATAAATATGTATAAATGCATATAGAATTCTATTAATAATAATGTTTTAGGCTCAAAAAATATTATTTATAATTTTTTTAATAATGAAATTATTTAATTAATTTAAATCCGTGTTTAAAATAAAATAATATAAATTTAAAACAATTATTTTTGAAAACAGAATTTATATTTTAATGCCTTGAAAAATCTTTTATATCATATATTAAGCCACACATATTTATATCATATCTAATATCAATTTTAAATTAAATTTAATAACACATATATATATTATAAATATTTATATATACATATAAAAAACTAAAAAAAATTATTGTCGAATACTTCTTTAGCATAAATAAAATTATTTATCATTTAAAACTTAGATTATATGATGTTAAAATTAATTATAGATTTACGAAAATAAAATTCATTTATATAAAATATTATTTTAATTTTGGAATAGCCGTGAGCATTATGATCATGGTATACAAAATTTTTTATGCATATAACCAAACAACCATCAACCATTAAACGATATACTAATATATAAGATTAGTCACCTATCCATCTAAATAGTATATGATACAGAAATTAATTAGACATCTATTTGTTATTATAGATCAAAGAACTACCTTACCACCAAAACCAGTTAGCCACGTTGAAACAAAGAGATTGTCTCCTTGAACAAGATCCAACTTAGTAAGGTGCTGGCTCCTGAACTGATAATCATAGACTATCAAAATGGAGTAGATTATAGAATTACCCCTAGGGCATACCCCTAACACTATCAATCTCCCACTTGCACTTGTGGCCAATTATGGAATCTTAATCTCATCCTTTCAATCAGCTTCTCGGAAGCCGACCGAGCTAGACCTTAATGAATGGACCTACTATGTTATTCTTGGTATCTACCCTGTGTGTCATGACCTCATTCTTCTCTACGAATTCTCTAATGAGGTGGAACTTCCAAAAAATATGCTATGACTTCTTGTGTGCTATGGGCTCCTTTGCGACCTGTATCATCGTGTTGTTATCACAGTACAATGCCACTGGATTCTCGGTATCAGGAATCACTCCGAGCTCACTCATAAACTTGCGTATCTAGACTGCCTCTTTAGTTGCTTCATTTAGGATGATGTACTTGGCCTCCATCATTGAATCAGCTACTATTTCATGTTTTGAACTTTTCCAACTAACGACTCCACCATTAAGTGTAAAGACATAACCAAACACAGACTTACTATCATCAATTTCACTTTGAAAGCTCGAATCTATATACCTTTTCATAAGGAGATCTCCATTCCCGTAAATGAGGAATAAGTCCGGAGTATTTCTTAAATACTATACATTTTATAGTCGTCTAATTTTTTTCTCTAGGATTAGACTGGTGTTGGCTCACGCATCCTAATGTTATGCCACATATGGTTTAGTACATAACATAGCATACATAATGGATCTTATGGCTAAAGCATAGGGAATCCTCTTTATATGCTCTTTCTCCTCATCAGTATGAGGAGCATCCTTCTTAGATAGGACGATTCCAGACTGCGTTGGAACATTTCTATGCTTGGAGTTTTCCATACTGAACCTTTTCAGTATGGTGTCTATGTACAGAGATTAGGACAATCTTAGCAACCTCTTAGATCTATCTCTATAGATCAAGTACAGACTGCTTCTCCCAAATCCAACATGGAGAAGTTCTTGGAAACCCAAGCTTTCATTGACTGCAACAACAAAATGCCATTGCCAATCAACATAAGATCATCGACATATAGCACTAAGAATATGGTAGTGTTGCCCTGTTCCTTTATGTGCACACATCCTTTATGCTCTAATAAAAAACAAACGGTTTGATTACCTTATCAAAACACTTGTTCCAACTTCTTGAAGCTTTTTTAAGTCCATAAATGGACTTTAACAACTTGCAAGCCATGCCCTCACTCCCATTGACCACAAAATCCTTGGGTTGCGATATATGGATGGTGTTAACTGGGTTTTTAACCTCGCAGAATTCAAAAGGAGTTAGAACATTCAAACCAAATAGGAACAACATGAAACTTTGGCCAGAGGACCTAAAAGAATATAATGAATAAACAATCAATCCAAACCAAATATGGATGGCGTGGCCTGATCGATGCTTCGATGAAGGTTTTGGCGACGATAAGTGATAGAAGGTGGCGGCCTAGGGTTCATGCTCGATCGGTCTGTAGCGAGGTAGAATTTTCTGAGTTGACATGTAACAACTATATTATTATTTTAATTGTTTTAAAATTTAAATCGTATATCTTTTAATGTTAATAACTTTTACGTACTAGGTCCGATTCACGCGTGGTTTATTTCATTAGGATCGTATCGGAATTCCGGACATTTTGACGCTAGTTTGGATGAATTCTAAGACTGTTCAATTTTGGGCCATAAATTGAATTTTAAATCGATTTAAATTCAAACGTGAGTGTTTTAATCCACTGACAATTACTAACCCATCTTATGATAGTTAAATTTAATTTATGGTGTGATTAGAAATTAATTGATTGATGTTTGGTATGTTTAAATTTGTCATTCTAGTTAAATTTGACTTTTATTGCATTTAATCATCGTTTAATTTAATATTGAAGTTAAATTGTCAATTTAATACCTGTTATTGGTTATCAGTTATCTATTGAAGTTTATTGATCGATTTAAATGATGGTTGTGATGGATGTTTGATTGTTGATATTGGATGACTAGATGTTGTACTGTATATTGTTATAACACTACAAGTTCCCTATGAGTTGAAATGATACATATCCGAATGATATATAGATTAAGGAAAAATCGTTATGGGTTTAAATGATAGATTCAAGCGATTTTATGGATTTTATTTAATTTAGAATTGCGGTTTGAAATGATATATAACCGTAAAATTTTAAATTGCGGATTGAAAGGGTAAATATCTATATCACTCGACCCTAGGGTAGAAAATTATATACGGACACCGGATTGGTTAAATTAAATGATTTTTGAATCTTTAAATTTTGAATTCAGTTAACTGGTATTTTGAAATAGAAATTTGATTTATATAAACAGAATTATTATCGAAAGTCCAAGCGTAAATGTTGAAATTGGAATTGATTTAATGAATTGTTCAAAGGATTTAAATTTGAATTTCAAAGTTGAGGTGTCAAATATAATTGAATTTATCGGAAATGAGTTATTGAAATGTTGGATATAACTTTGAAATCTATTTTAAACTAATTTAAACTATTTTAATTAAATTAAATATTTTAATCAATTTAAAACTATTTTAATTTATATTAATCTATTATAACCTATTTAATCCAATTTAAATCTTTTTTACCAATTTTAAACTAATTAAATTTATTTAATCTATTTTAAATAAATTTAATGTAATTTAAATCTATTTAAAATTTATTTAATCTATTTAAAATTTATTTAAGATAATTTAAATCCATTTAATCTATTTTAAATGTACATAAATCATTTTAAATCTAGTTAAATCAAATTTAAATCTATATAAACTATTTTTACTATTTAAACTATTTCAATCTATTTTAAACTATTTTTAAAACTATTAAAACTATTTATGACTACCTAAACTATTTTCTAAAATTTCTGACTGTGTAAAGTTGAAGTATTTATATTTAAATCCTTGATGATGATACAATCTAAGTTGGAATTTGAAATTGATACCTTTTTGTGAAATGGCATATTAGAGTAAATATGATGATTTTTGGAATGAGGATTTAATTAACCTATCTTATCGATGATTTCATAAGTGAATATGATTTTTGAAAGTGAATATGATTTTGAAGTGAATATGGTTTGGAAGTGAATATGATTCCGGAAGTGATATGGTTTGAAAATCGAATATGGTATTTTGATATTAATTGTGAATTGACTTTTGAAATGTAAAAGAACCATCCGGTGTGAAATAAGCGGTTGGTTGTTAAAGAGACCGGGATCAGATATTGTCATACTCTCTGCCATTACCGAAAACCACTTTAACAACTGTGTACATGGTGGAGATTCAAGAAATGAAGTAGGATGGTTTGGAGAACGATTCTGGATGAGGTATTTACGTGACCCTGACTCCCGTGAGTCAGCTTGATGTGGCTAAAACAGGAGCCATGCCAGGTCAAGTGGGGTCATTCCTCCTATCGGGCACATTTCTTCGATACCATTCTATTACTTTGTGATTGATTTGGTGGCCACCCTTGATTTGGTTTGGGAGTGTGTTCCGAGGTGGGCGGTAGTAGCTGATATGCGTTACCACCGGTCTGAATCCGCAAAACGGTAGAATCCTACCCTGGGCATTGCCTCGCGTGCCTTGTTGCAAGCCTTATCGCGCCTTCTACGAGTTTGGTTTGTACCATACCTATGGAGTGCCCTTTGATAGCCCTCCAGTTTACGGAGGAATTACAGTACTGTATAGACTATGGGAATATATAAAATGTGTTAAGGGGGATATGGGTAACGCCTTAATGCTATTTTAATACTTTACTTTACTATAGAAATATTATAATAGTGTATTGTACTACATAGTAGATAGTTTAACGGATCCTTAGGAGGTGGAAATCCCGAACATCTCTTAAGTTATTGCACTTACGTTAGACACTGGATGGGAGATGTCAAACCCCGTAAACATCTCCGACGCCGTTACACTCATATTTATTTACTGTTGATTTAACTTACATAAGATCTTTTAGTTCTGACTCGAGTGTTTTGTCTTTTCAATTTGCTCGGGTCAGTCTGAGCTTTTCAGTTTATCGAACACTGCTTTCTAGAGGATGAAGACGAATATTTTGTACTATTATTATTTATTATATTTATTCCACTGCATCATGTTGTTCCGCTGTATTTATTTATTATTTATTATTTATTCTTGTTGTATGTAACTCTGATCTGTATAAAAGTTAAATCAATGTTATTTGTAAACAGTTTGATGAACTGTTTATTTGATTATTATATTTTGTCATTCCGCTGCGAGATTCTGTATTTGTTTCTTCCTTTCTCTGCTTTTCTTATTTACCCCATAATAATCTGCCCTTTTGAATTGTTTGAGTATGACGCGTGTGTCTACTTAAAACGACCAAAAAGGCAGGTCGTTACAGTTGGCATCAGAGCTTCAGTTTAGAAATAACCTTAGCTTTGTGGGGTTTGACTCACATAAAATAGGGTAGTAATACCCTAGAATGAGTCGCTGGGTGTGTGTGTGTGTATATATATATATACATATATATATATGAGAGAGCGTATTTGTTAGTGTTGAAAATGGTTTTTGTATTGTGTTAATTTGTTCCGTTTTGTATGTATAAATTCTGGTCGATGCATAGGACGCTATGACATCGATAGGAATTTCTAAACACTTAATAGGACAGACCGACACAATATGGTTTTGAAATATAAGTAAATGAAATAATTTTGCCTATTATATATTTTGTTTATAAAATAATAAATTTTATAAATGATATAGTTGGTTGTTATATATTTGTTTGTTAGGTAGTGAAATTTTATGAATATTGATTGAAAAATAAGATTTACGAATAAAATGAATATAAATTGGAATTTGAGAACTCAAGTCCGGGATTTTGAAATTTCTTTCAAAAGGTTTTGGAATATAATATTAGTAGTATTTAGTAGTATTTTCTGATATGAATATTTCAAGATGATTTGAAAGAAAGTTTTAAAAAGAACTTTAAAGGAAAAGTGTTGTACTCCCCTCTCTGTCGCTAGAAAATAATTTTGGTGATGAGTGCATGCATCATCGACGTTCATCTTCGAGTTTCAAAGTGGGAAGACCGTTGTAGTAATTTACTGCATAATTGTTTTGATAAATTAATCTAAATTTTAAATTCCATATATGATTTGATATATATAAAAGATATGATTATATATATTATTTTAAAATAATTGAAATGAAACTCGGTTGTTTAGTTCTTAAGTTTCTGCCAATTTGAAATTGAAATTATAGTAATGAATGGAATCTTGACCACATTAATAATGGGAAACTTCTAAAATGAGAACAAGAAATTTAAAATTTGTAAACTGTAAATAGAAAGGTAATGAAAGTTTGAAATGTTAACTGTTGAACATTTTGTTAAATAAATAAATAAGAGAAACCTTGGATAATATTCAATTGCATCTTAAGACATTTATATATATAATTACCAAAATGTAAAAAGTTGTAGTGTCAAATAGGATATGTAATAGATTATTGTAAAAGTACAAAATTTTTTTGAAAAATGAAAGTGTTCAATGGAATTACTTCTATAAATAAGAATTCTAATGTTATAAATTGTTATAAACTGAAGTTAATAGTTTGAAATGCTACTAATTAAATTAAATAAAAGTGAATAGTATAAGAAAATGATTATAAACTCAGGTTAACATTTTAAGCTATTTATAATCAGATTTAATGGTAAAGGTGAATACCGTAAGTAAGTAATTATAAACTTGAATTAATATTGAACCACTTATAATTAATTAATACTATATAAATTGAATGATTATAACTTCAGTGAACATTGGAAATGATTTAGAAATGGAGTTAATATTCAATAATACTATATATGGAAGAATAAATGTGAAAAGGAAATATCTATTAATGATGAATTAAACTGTAAAGAGACTGTTTGCACCAAAAATGGTCACAAACCCCAAGTGTAGTGAAAGCACCAGCGTATGAATACAAATCAACAGTATTCACACACAAATCACAGATCTAAGCAAGTAACAAGCAGCAATTAAGAAATAATGAACAGTGACACACAGTTTATAGTGGTTCAGCTATCTCCGGCCTACGTCCACTTCAAGGTTTTTATGATTTTATTGCTCGATGCTTGAAGATTACAATTTCGTATGTTGTATTACAACTGATTTGCTGAATTAAGTCTGAATCTAAGGCCGCAATGGTGATCTGGAGTAAATCTGGCAGAATCTGGGCGATCTTTAGCTCTTGAAATTGTCCGACCCCTTTTCTGAATGACCAGGGGCTCTATTTATAGGTGTAGAAGGCTGATATTTCGCCTAAAATGAAGGGAGACCAGTTCTGGTACGTCAGGGGGCCCACATGCCCGCTTTATGGAAATCCGGGCCCACACCAGGATCGATTCGACCCTAGGTTCGAATCGATCAAGAAATTGTCCAATCGAGCTGAAATTTGGTGTGGACATTCTTCAACATGTGCTCAAGCTTCTGTGAAAATTTCATAGCATTTGGATGTGTAGACCTCAAGTTATGATCGATTCAAGTTGAAGATTTTTGCTTCCTGGAGTCGTTCGAATCGATATGCTCGAATCGATTCGTTCGAATCGATCCTCCTGCACGTGAAGATGATGACGTGGTGCGCGTGCTCCGAGTCATTCCCCCTTTTTCTCCGAGTTTTCTGGGTCAAACCCTTGGTTTTAGCTGTGGTGGATTCGAGATGTTTGGATTCGAAGGTGGGAATGGGTTCGAGGCAAGGTGCGTTCGAATCGGTCATGGTCTATACTTGTTGATCGATTCGAAGTCGTTCAAACCATATGGATTCGAATGCCAGGCATAGGATGGTTCCAGTGTGCTTCGTTCGTATCGATTGTTGGAAAACAATAGGCGATCGATACGAAGTTATCTCTTAAGGACGGATTCGAACCAGCGACACCGGATGGATTCGAAGTGATTTGCCTCTGTGATTTCGAAGGAATTTGTTTCGATGGAGTCGAAGACCTGCAGCTCTTATGGATACGAAGCAGATGGAGTCGAACATGATGGATTCGACGCAATGATCTTCTGATCGATTCGAACCAACCTTTCCGAATCGATTCGAGCCTAGCCTATTTCATCCATTTCCTTTTGGCGATATCTTGAGCATACGAACTCGGATTGACTCGAAACTTGGAACGTTGCTTCATCTGACCTTGCTTGACATGTCTTATCAATTGCTGCCCGATCCGGACTCGGACAAAATTCATCGATATCCGTGGTGAACCCGCGATGCACAATCGATGTTCATGACTAACAATCATTGATTTTCAGTTAATCTTTGGGTATCTCGACTTTGCCAAAAGTTGGGATAACATTTTGACAAACAAAACATGACTTTTTGGTAAAAGGCGTGTTTTGATCAGTCTTAAATTGGATGCAGTGAGTTCATGTTTTACTCATAGCTTATAACATTTTCAATCAAGTACATGGCTGTTCGAAGCCGAATTGTTATCAATTTTTTCTAGTGGAAGTTAAGAATGAAATTCTACGGTCTCTCCGTACTATTGATGGTCACTCCGGACCCTTGTCAAACCCATTCCAGATTTAGCGATTGAATAAAAAGATCCTATTGCACTCCGGCGTTGCTTTCTATCCCTTGCACTCTGGCCCCAGCTAGGGCGTATAGCGATGTCTTGGTCGTTCTCGGCCGATTATAGCCTCTCCGGGCTCATGCTGGATCTCATCCTGTCACTCTCCGGTGAAGGGGAAACAACGTTAAGTGAGTCAATCCTGTCGCTCTCCGGCGAAGCGACTCACCTCCTACACTCCGGTTCAGTGTATCTGAACATTAAGCGATGTCATGACCCGAATCGTCGGTCGATCACAGCCTCTCCGGGCTCATGCTGGATCCCATCCTGTCACTCTCCGGTGAAGGGGAAACAACGTTAAGTGAGTCAATCCTGTCGCTCTCCGGCGAAGCGACTCACCTCCTGCACTCCGGTTCAGTGTATCTGAACATTAAGCGATGTCATGGCCTAAATCATGGGCCGATCATAGCCTCTCCGGGCTCATGCTGGATCCCATCCTGTCACTCTCCGGTGAAGGGGAAACAACGTTAAGTGAGTCAATCCTGTCGCTCTCCGGCGAAGCGACTCACCTCCTGCACTCCGGTTCAGTGTATCTGAACATTAAGCGATGTCATGGCCTAAATCGTGGGCCGATCATAGCCTCTCCGGGCTCTTATCGAATCCTGATCCAATCACTCTCCGGTGAATAGGAAACGATGCTTAAGTGAGTTGATCCTGTCGCTCTCCGGCGAAGCAACTCACTTCTTGCACTCCGGATCCTACCTCTCCGGGTAGGATCATAAAGCGATCATGTTTATATTGATATTTAATGTTTATCCTTTAACTCTCCGGTCAAAGGTTTATTTTAATAAGTGTTTCTTTATTAAATTCAAATCCTAGATGTTCAATCTCAAACACCAGGAAAAACAAGATAATGCCTCTCCGGGCGGAGCGGTCTATTTCCATCTCAGAGCATGCCTAGGGATCTCTCCGGTTCCCGTACATGAGTAAGTGGGATAGCCGTTTTATTTTGAAAATCAAATATAAGAAAACTAAGTGACCAAAGCTCATATCCTGAACTTGGCCTTTGCCATCGTGATCAGTTGATGACGAGTCGTGATCCCGATCCAGGATCAGTCCTGTTAGGTTGAGGCGGTAGTTGTTCGGGCCTGACCGCCGTTGCACGCTCTCTGACATACTGTGGCAATCTACCACTCCTGGCATGTTCTTCCACCTCATCCTTCAGGTGGCGGCATTCATCGGTAGTGTGCCCATCCAGCTCATGGAACATGCAATACTTTCCAGTCTTACGTTCCCGCTCCGTGGGATCTCTCCTGGGTGGTTTTCGATAGGGGAGTTGCCCCCGAGTTTCGGTGTAAATTCGTTCCAGTCCTGCCACCAAGTCTGTGTATTGCCTGAATCTGGGCTCTCGGAATTTCTTCCGTTTATCAGGACCATCATATGCGTCATCCTGCTTTCTCTTTCCTTTGTCTGCCTTGGACTGTTCCCTGGCGGTTCCTTCGCCTTGTGCAACATTTATTTCCTGCCTCTCGGCTCATGATTCCTCTAATCGAATGAATTTTTCAGCTTCATGGAAAAACTCTCCAAGATCTTGCGGTGGATCTTTAGTCAAAGAGTCTTTGAATTCGGTGCCTTCTCCAACTCCTGCCACTGCCGCCATCAAAATCATCGATGGGTCCGGGCGATCTACAGAAGTCACCGTCACATTAAATCGTAACAAAAAATCTTTTATGGACTCTCCGGTCCTTTGTTTTATTGATGCCAAAGTCATCACGCTCTTAGGTCGCGTCACGTGAACCCTAAACTGCTTCATGAAGCAATCCACAAGCTCGCCCCATGTCCTGATTGATCCGATTTCTAGCTGCCTAAACCAAAGCACAGCCAAATCTGATAAGAATAAGGGGAAACATCGTGCCATCACTTCTTCGGATGCTCCCAGCACTTCCATGTGTCTGATATATCTGGTGATATGCATGGTCGGGTCTGACTTTCCGTCATAAGGATTCAGCGTTGGTAGTTTGAACTTTGGAGGGTTCCTTGCATTCCTGATATTCGGAGCGAACGGACTCCGACTAACTTCTTCCAATCCTCCTCCTGAAAACCCTCCTCTCATGAGTCGTCTCACTAGGCCAATCATTCTTTCATCTCCATCTAGGGGTTGCCCCCTTGTCATGTCTCTGTCTTGCCCTCCGAGTCTCGTAGGGAATTCTGGTACGTACTCTTCGGGCGGCTCGTTAGCATTAGTGTTGGCCCTAGCCGGTTGAGCTCCTTCCAAAGGTACTTCTGCGTTGGATCCTGCGGGCCTGCCCCCAAGCCCTTGTTGATTGCCTTCTGGTTCTGCATTCTGTCCTCCGTTGGGTTCCATAGCCCTAGCTCCTTGTTCTACATTCACAGCCGCTGTAGCTGGTCCAGGGTTCTGCGTCCCTGCAGCTCTCATCTGCTCGAAGAAATTCTGCAGCATCTCTTGTTGGCTTTTCATCATTCTTTCCTGCATTAAGTTATTCATCGCTTCCATCTCATCTCTAGTAATGTAGATCGAAGCTTGTCCTTCCCCAGCGCCAGAGGATGCCTCTTGACTTCCTGCCTGTTGGCTCCTCTCAGTCATTGTAGAGTCAGATTTGAAATATCTATTAATGATGAATTAAACTGTAAAGAGACTGTTTGCACCAAAAATGGTCACAAACCCCAAGTGTAGTGAAAGCACCAACGTATGAATACAAATCAACAGTATTCACACACAAATCACAGATCTAAGCAAGTAACAAGCAGCAATTAAGAAATAATGAACAGTGACACACAGTTTATAGTGGTTCGGCTATCTCCGGCCTACGTCCACTTCAAGGTTTTTATGATTTTATTGCTCGATGCTTGAAGATTACAATTTCGTATGTTGTATTACAACTGATTTGCTGAATTAAGTCTGAATCTAAGGCCGCAATGGTGATCTGGAGTAAATCTGGCAGAATCTGGGCGATCTTTAGCTCTTGAAATTGTCCGACCCCTTTTCTGAATGACCAGGGGCTCTATTTATAGGTGTAGAAGGCTGATATTTCGCCTAAAATGAAGGGAGACCAGTTCTGGTACGTCAGGGGGCCCACATGCCCGCTTTATGGAAATCCGGGCCCACACCGGGATCGATTCGACCCTAGGTTCGAATCGATCAAGAAATTGTCCAATCGAGCTGAAATTTGGTGTGGACATTCTTCAACATGTGCTCAAGCTTCTGTGAAAATTTCATAGCATTTGGATGTGTAGATCTCAAGTTATGATCGATTCAAGTTGAAGATTTTTGCTTCCTGGAGTCGTTCGAATCGATATGCTCGAATCGATCCTCCTGCACGTGAAGATGATGACGTGGTGCGCGTGCTCCGAGTCATTCCCCCTTTTTCTCCGAGTTTTCTGGGTCAAACCCTTGGTTTTAGCTGTGGTGGATTCGAGATGTTTGGATTCGAAGGTGGGAATGGGTTCGAGGCAAGGTGCGTTCGAATCGGTCATGGTCTATACTTGTTGATCGATTCGAAGTCGTTCAAACCATATGGATTCGAATGCCAGGCATAGGATGGTTCCAGTGTGCTTCGTTCGTATCGATTGTTGGAAAACAATAGGCGATCGATACGAAGTTATCTCTTAAGGACGGATTCGAACCAGCGACACCGGATGGATTCGAAGTGATTTGCCTCTGTGATTTCGAAGGAATTTGTTTCGATGGAGTCGAAGACCTGCAGCTCTTATGGATACGAAGCAGATGGAGTCGAACATGATGGATTCGACGCAATGATCTTCTGATCGATTCGAACCAACCTTTCCGAATCGATTCGAGCCTAGCCTATTTCATCCATTTCCTTTTGGCGATATCTTGAGCATACGAACTCGGATTGACTCGAAACTTGGAACGTTGCTTCATCTGACCTTGCTTGACATGTCTTATCAATTGCTGCCCGATCCGGACTCGGACAAAATTCATCGATATCCGTGGTGAACCCGCGATGCACAATCGATGTTCATGACTAACAATCATTGATTTTCAGTTAATCTTTGGGTATCTCGACTTTGCCAAAAGTTGGGATAACATTTTGACAAACAAAACATGACTTTTTGGTAAAAGGCGTGTTTTGATCAGTCTTAAATTGGATGCAGTGAGTTCATGTTTTACTCATAGCTTATAACATTTTCAATCAAGTACATGGCTGTTCGAAGCCGAATTGTTATCAATTTTTTCTAGTGGAAGTTAAGAATGAAATTCTACGGTCTCTCCGTACTATTGATGGTCACTCCGGACCCTTGTCAAACCCATTCCAGATTTAGCGATTGAATAAAAAGATCCTATTGCACTCCGGCGTTGCTTTCTATCCCTTGCACTCTGGCCCCAGCTAGGGCGTATAGCGATGTCTTGGTCGTTCTCGGCCGATTATAGCCTCTCCGGGCTCATGCTGGATCTCATCCTGTCACTCTCCGGTGAAGGGGAAACAACGTTAAGTGAGTCAATCCTGTCGCTCTCCGGCGAAGCGACTCACCTCCTACACTCCGGTTCAGTGTATCTGAACATTAAGCGATGTCATGACCCGAATCGTCGGTCGATCACAGCCTCTCCGGGCTCATGCTGGATCCCATCCTGTCACTCTCCGGTGAAGGGGAAACAACGTTAAGTGAGTCAATCCTGTCGCTCTCCGGCGAAGCGACTCACCTCCTGCACTCCGGTTCAGTGTATCTGAACATTAAGCGATGTCATGGCCTAAATCATGGGCCGATCATAGCCTCTCCGGGCTCATGCTGGATCCCATCCTGTCACTCTCCGGTGAAGGGGAAACAACGTTAAGTGAGTCAATCCTGTCGCTCTCCGGCGAAGCGACTCACCTCCTGCACTCCGGTTCAGTGTATCTGAACATTAAGCGATGTCATGGCCTAAATCGTGGGCCGATCATAGCCTCTCCGGGCTCTTATCGAATCCTGATCCAATCACTCTCCGGTGAATAGGAAACGATGCTTAAGTGAGTTGATCCTGTCGCTCTCCGGCGAAGCAACTCACTTCTTGCACTCCGGATCCTACCTCTCCGGGTAGGATCATAAAGCGATCATGTTTATATTGATATTTAATGTTTATCCTTTAACTCTCCGGTCAAAGGTTTATTTTAATAAGTGTTTCTTTATTAAATTCAAATCCTAGATGTTCAATCTCAAACACCAGGAAAAACAAGATAATGCCTCTCCGGGCGGAGCGGTCTATTTCCATCTCAGAGCATGCCTAGGGATCTCTCCGGTTCCCGTACATGAGTAAGTGGGATAGCCGTTTTATTTTGAAAATCAAATATAAGAAAACTAAGTGACCAAAGCTCATATCCTGAACTTGGCCTTTGCCATCGTGATCAGTTGATGACGAGTCGTGATCCCGATCCAGGATCAGTCCTGTTAGGTTGAGGCGGTAGTTGTTCGGGCCTGACCGCCGTTGCACGCTCTCTGACATACTGTGGCAATCTACCACTCCTGGCATGTTCTTCCACCTCATCCTTCAGGTGGCGGCATTCATCGGTAGTGTGCCCATCCAGCTCATGGAACATGCAATACTTTCCAGTCTTACGTTCCCGCTCCGTGGGATCTCTCCTGGGTGGTTTTCGATAGGGGAGTTGCCCCCGAGTTTCGGTGTAAATTCGTTCCAGTCCTGCCACCAAGTCTGTGTATTGCCTGAATCTGGGCTCTCGGAATTTCTTCCGTTTATCAGGACCATCATATGCGTCATCCTGCTTTCTCTTTCCTTTGTCTGCCTTGGACTGTTCCCTGGCGGTTCCTTCGCCTTGTGCAACATTTATTTCCTGCCTCTCGGCTCATGATTCCTCTAATCGAATGAATTTTTCAGCTTCATGGAAAAACTCTCCAAGATCTTGCGGTGGATCTTTAGTCAAAGAGTCTTTGAATTCGGTGCCTTCTCCAACTCCTGCCACTGCCGCCATCAAAATCATCGATGGGTCCGGGCGATCTACAGAAGTCACCGTCACATTAAATCGTAACAAAAAATCTTTTATGGACTCTCCGGTCCTTTGTTTTATTGATGCCAAAGTCATCACGCTCTTAGGTCGCGTCACGTGAACCCTAAACTGCTTCATGAAGCAATCCACAAGCTCGCCCCATGTCCTGATTGATCCGATTTCTAGCTGCCTAAACCAAAGCACAGCCAAATCTGATAAGAATAAGGGGAAACATCGTGCCATCACTTCTTCGGATGCTCCCAGCACTTCCATGTGTCTGATATATCTGGTGATATGCATGGTCGGGTCTGACTTTCCGTCATAAGGATTCAGCGTTGGTAGTTTGAACTTTGGAGGGTTCCTTGCATTCCTGATATTCGGAGCGAACGGACTCCGACTAACTTCTTCCAATCCTCCTCCTGAAAACCCTCCTCTCATGAGTCGTCTCACTAGGCCAATCATTCTTTCATCTCCATCTAGGGGTTGCCCCCTTGTCATGTCTCTGTCTTGCCCTCCGAGTCTCGTAGGGAATTCTGGTACGTACTCTTCGGGCGGCTCGTTAGCATTAGTGTTGGCCCTAGCCGGTTGAGCTCCTTCCAAAGGTACTTCTGCGTTGGATCCTGCGGGCCTGCCCCCAAGCCCTTGTTGATTGCCTTCTGGTTCTGCATTCTGTCCTCCGTTGGGTTCCATAGCCCTAGCTCCTTGTTCTACATTCACAGCCGCTGTAGCTGGTCCAGGGTTCTGCGTCCCTGCAGCTCTCATCTGCTCGAAGAAATTCTGCAGCATCTCTTGTTGGCTTTTCATCATTCTTTCCTGCATTAAGTTATTCATCGCTTCCATCTCATCTCTAGTAATGTAGATCGAAGCTTGTCCTTCCCCAGCGCCAGAGGATGCCTCTTGACTTCCTGCCTGTTGGCTCCTCTCAGTCATTGTAGAGTCAGATTTGAAATATCTATTAATGATGAATTAAACTGTAAAGAGACTGTTTGCACCAAAAATGGTCACAAACCCCAAGTGTAGTGAAAGCACCAACGTATGAATACAAATCAACAGTATTCACACACAAATCACAGATCTAAGCAAGTAACAAGCAGCAATTAAGAAATAATGAACAGTGACACACAGTTTATAGTGGTTCGGCTATCTCCGGCCTACGTCCACTTCAAGGTTTTTATGATTTTATTGCTCGATGCTTGAAGATTACAATTTCGTATGTTGTATTACAACTGATTTGCTGAATTAAGTCTGAATCTAAGGCCGCAATGGTGATCTGGAGTAAATCTGGCAGAATCTGGGCGATCTTTAGCTCTTGAAATTGTCCGACCCCTTTTCTGAATGACCAGGGGCTCTATTTATAGGTGTAGAAGGCTGATATTTCGCCTAAAATGAAGGGAGACCAGTTCTGGTACGTCAGGGGGCCCACATGCCCGCTTTATGGAAATCCGGGCCCACACCGGGATCGATTCGACCCTAGGTTCGAATCGATCAAGAAATTGTCCAATCGAGCTGAAATTTGGTGTGGACATTCTTCAACATGTGCTCAAGCTTCTGTGAAAATTTCATAGCATTTGGATGTGTAGATCTCAAGTTATGATCGATTCAAGTTGAAGATTTTTGCTTCCTGGAGTCGTTCGAATCGATATGCTCGAATCGATCCTCCTGCACGTGAAGATGATGACGTGGTGCGCGTGCTCCGAGTCATTCCCCCTTTTTCTCCGAGTTTTCTGGGTCAAACCCTTGGTTTTAGCTGTGGTGGATTCGAGATGTTTGGATTCGAAGGTGGGAATGGGTTCGAGGCAAGGTGCGTTCGAATCGGTCATGGTCTATACTTGTTGATCGATTCGAAGTCGTTCAAACCATATGGATTCGAATGCCAGGCATAGGATGGTTCCAGTGTGCTTCGTTCGTATCGATTGTTGGAAAACAATAGGCGATCGATACGAAGTTATCTCTTAAGGACGGATTCGAACCAGCGACACCGGATGGATTCGAAGTGATTTGCCTCTGTGATTTCGAAGGAATTTGTTTCGATGGAGTCGAAGACCTGCAGCTCTTATGGATACGAAGCAGATGGAGTCGAACATGATGGATTCGACGCAATGATCTTCTGATCGATTCGAACCAACCTTTCTGAATCGATTCGAGCCTAGCCTATTTCATCCATTTCCTTTTGGCGATATCTTGAGCATACAAACTCGGATTGACTCGAAACTTGGAACGTTGCTTCATCTGACCTTGCTTGACATGTCTTATCAATTGCTGCCCGATCCGGACTCGGACAAAATTCATCGATATCCGTGGTGAACCCGCGATGCACAATCGATGTTCATGACTAACAATCATTGATTTTCAGTTAATCTTTGGGTATCTCGACTTTGCCAAAAGTTGGGATAACAGAGACTTACATAATAATAAATAATCTAATAATTGAAATGGAAGTAACTTATGCAAGCAATGAATGCAAAGCAATGAAAGAAAAATAGTATTGCATAAATGAATGGAAAATAAACTTTAAAAGTGATAAAAGTAAAGAAGTTTAACAAGCACTGTATGAATAAAGAAGAAATGAACTTTTTTCAGTGATAACAAATGTAAATTAATGAAAATAAATATTATATGAAGGAGAAAAGAAAACGATGAAAGAAAAAAAAAGAACAATAAATGATGTGAAAAGATAAATAGAGTAAACTTAATAATGTATTGAATTCTTTGTTTGTTGGGCTTATGGATTGGTTGGGAAAGGATACCTCTATTTTGTATAGAGAGGTATAAATAATCTATGAAGTTATCTATGACTGTTGAGTGTATGGCTTACTTCATATTTTATTTATCATTTTATTTGACTAGAAGTTCTGAACTCGAACAAACCATTGGTTTTTGGTTGCTATGGATGGATGATTGCTCTCTTTGTTGAAAATGATGTTTGTACTGTTGTTTTCAAATGATTATAGTTATGTGTTGATGTTTGTTTGTTATTTATTGAAACAACTTAAATATTTTCTCTTTTACTTAATTATTAACCTCTTTGGATTATATAAGTGAAATACAGGTTATGGAAGCAATAGCTACTGCTTTTGGTTTCATAATTTAAGCGTTGTTTGCCCGACAAATAGGTACGTTCTCGGATTACAGTTTTCTCATGGTATTATATTGTTTTTCCCGTGGTTTGAGATATTTTATTTTGGAAAATATGATATATATTGTTATTATTGATATTACTATTTCTCCCAGACCTCTCCGTACAAAGGAGACTCTGCCGAAATCTTTTCGTGAATTTTGGACTTAGAAAATTTTGTGAAATGTTTTCCAAACTTTTGTTAACTTGAATATAAACGATTTAATTGTTATAAATTGATATATTTTATTTAAATTATTTAATTGTGTAAATTAATTGTTTATAACTTTAGTATTTTGAATAAGATATATTGATTTCAAAATTCCTTCTTTTCCCTTCTTTTTCCTTTTCGAGGACGAAAGGTTTTGAGTGGGGGAGAGTGTAACGACCCGTAAATTTTCGATAATTAAAAATAGTTAACTTAATAAGGTTTTGTGATTTAATGTTGGAAGAAATAAAAATTCGTGATTTAATAATAAGAATATAACTGGAATGAAATGTAGTAGTATTAATTTAAGGAAATTGATAACTACTTCAAATGTAATTCCAATTCATTAAAATGATGTAAAAAGTTATAATCGGTTATAGATTTAAATTAATTGAAATAATGTGTGTACTAATTGATCATTGGATTAAAGGAGTAATTGATAATTTAAATGTAGAGTTATTAATGAAATAGTGTGTAACAAATTGTAAATGAATAAAATTAGTGTAGTGTGAGTTGTTATAACATTTGTTTGTAAATAATAAACTTACAAATGTTACTAAATGTAGAAATGGTGACAATTGTTATTTGTTACCAATTTATTTAATCAATTACAATAAATGTAAATAAATGTTACATTAATGTGGGTTAAGACAATAACTACAAAATTGTGAATGTAATAAAATGTATAGAGATGTTAATTATAGTCGCAAGGCAATAATTGATTTAACAAAAAGAGTGAAATAAAGATAAATTCGATGTAATTGAAATATTGCAACTAATATGTTAAAAGATGGTAATTGTAGAATATTAGTGTAATATGATATAAACAAATATTAACTGTGTCTATAAAGTAATAATTGATTGAATAAAAAAAAGATTGAAATCAAATTAAATCAATTTATTGGAATTAAATTTTTATTGATTGGATTTAATTTCAGTTGAAATTGAACACTGTAACTAGTGTAATAATTAACACTGAAATTATATGTAAACTTGTTTTAAATTATTATAAATGTCTAAGTAATCAAAAATGATGAAATTTGTTAGTTTATAAATATTGAATTAAAAAGTGATTAATTAATTTAATATTAATATATTTAATTAACGTGAAAATAGCCATTTTGGCCACTGTCTCGGATTTCAACGAAACTAGTTTCATCGGATCCATAACGATGAATTATTATAAGGTTTCAAGTTTCGTAGCGATCGGACTTGTCGTTTGGTCGTACGGACTCGAAACGCGTAGAAATCAATTTAATCAAATTCAATTGAAATCAATTTGAAATAAGCTGATTTTAAGCTAACCTCTGCATATGATGGAATTAGGACTTGAAACCTGTTCTATTGAGTTTAAAAATATCGAAAACATCTATTTTGATATATGGGATGACTTGTTTTCGTTTCAGAAGCAGAATGGGCTTTTCGGGTCATATTTGTCGTTTCAAATCTATTCGGATGTTTATTCATTTCTTATCGGGCTTCGTTAGTATATATAGTTCTGTCCAAACCCTAGTAGCATTCTTACTTTTCATTTCTGTACGTATCTATCTACTGCACCTATCATCTTCTCCTTCTTCTCAATGGCTGCAAATCCAAACCCTCAATTCAATTTCAAAACCAAATCGAAAATTCAAATTCCTCAAACCCTATCAAATTATATATCAATTCGAAGCTCTCGACGAGCGCAATTCACTAGTGTGATTCGTTTTTCAATTTGATGCACCTTCTGTCCAGAAATCGAGGTTGAACCTTGGCCGTCCATTTTAGGGTTTTGACGATCCAACGATGGATCGTTGTCCGATCGACGATCGGGAGGGGGCGTTGGGAAGGTGGTGTCGAGCGGGTCGTAGATCTGTCGTTCGTTTGTCGAGATAGTTGTTGGAATCGCCAAAATTGGCCGTCTTTTGTCAGCGGCGGTGGTTGAGATAAGTGGAGCCGGAGGGGCGGCGGAGGTAGGCGTAGGGGCGGCTCGAGGAGTGGGGTCAACTGGTGTGGCCTAATCGATGCTCTGATGAAGGTTTTGGCGACGATAAGTGATAGAAGGTGGTGGCCTAGGGTTCGTGCTCGATTGGTCTGTAGCGAGGTAGGGTTTTCTGAGGTGACGTGTAATAACTATATTATTATTTTAATTGTTTTAAAATTTAAATCGTATATCTTCTAATGTTAATAACTTTTACGTACGAGGTCTGATTCACGCACGGTTTGTTTTGTTAGGATCGTATCGGAATTTCGGACATTTTGACGCAGGTTTGGACGAATTCTAAGACTGTTCAATTTTGCGCCATAAATTGAATTTTAAATCGATTTAAATTCAAAGGTGAGTGTTTTAACCCACTCACAGTTACTAAACTATCTTATGTTAGTTAAATTTAATTTATGGTGTGATTAGAAGTTAATTGATTGATGTTTGGTATGTTTAAATTTGTCATTCTAGTTAAATTTGACTTTTATTGCATTTAATCATCGTTTAATTTAATATTGAATTTAAATTGTCAATTTAATACCTGTTATTGATTATCAGTTATCTATTGATGTTTATTGATCGATTTGGATGATGATTGTGATGGATGTTTAATTGTTGATATTGGATGACTGGATGTTGTGTTGTATATTCTTATAACACTGCAAGTTCCCTATGGGTTAAAATGATACATACCCGAATGATCTATAGATTAAGGAAAAATCATTATGGGTTGAAATGCTAGACTCGAGCGATTTTATGGATTTTATTTAATTCAGGATTGCGATTAGAAATGATATATAACCGTAAAATTTTAAATTGCGGATTGAAAGGGTAAATATCTGTATCACTCGACCCTAGGGTAGAAAATTATATACGGACACCGGATTGGTTAAATTAAATGATTTTTGAATCTTTAAATTTTGAATTCAGCTAAATGGTATTTTGAAATAGAAATTTGATTTATATAAACTGAATTATTTTTGAAAGTCCAAGTGTAAATGTTGAAATTGGAATTGATTTAATGAATTGTTCATAAGATTTAAATTTGAATTTCAAAGTTGAGGTGTCAAATATAAATGAATTTATCGGAATTGAGTTGTTGAAATGTTGGATATAACTTTGAAATCTATTTTAAACTAATTTAAACTATTTTAATTAAATTAACTATTTTAATCAATTTGAAACTATTTTAATTTTTATTAATCTATTATAACCTATTTAATCCAATTTAAATATATTTTTACCAATTTTAAACTAATTAAATTTGTTTAATCTATTTTAAATCTATTTAATGTAATTTAAATCTATTTTAAATTTATTTAATCTATTTTAAATCCATTTAATCTATTTTAAATCTATATAAATCATTTTAAATCTAATTAAATGAAATTTAAATCTATTTAAACTATTTAAACTATTTCAGTCTATTTTAAACTATTTTTAAAACTATTAAAACTATTTATGACTACCTAAACTATTTTCTAAAATTTCAGACTGTGTAAAGTTGAAGTATTTATATTTAAATCCTTGATGATGGTACAATCTAAGTTGGAATTTGAAATTGATACCTTTTTGTGAAGTGACATATTTAAGTAAATATGATGATTTTTGGAACGAGGATTTAATTAACCTATCTTATCGATGATTTCATAAGTGAACATGATTTTTGAAAGTGAATATGATTTTGAAGTGAATATGGTTTGGAAGTGAATATGATTCCGGAAGTGATATGGTTGAAAATCGAATATGATATTTTGATATTAATTGTGAATTGACTTTTGAAATGTAAAAGAACCATCCAGTGTGAAATAAGTGGTTGGTTGTTAAAGAGACAGGGATCAGATATTGTCATACTCTCTGCCAATACCGAAAACCACTTTAACAACTGTGTACGTGGTGGAGATTCCAGAAATGAAGTAGGATGGTTTGGCGAACGATTCTGAATGAGGTATTTACGTGACCCTAACTCCCGTGAGTTAGCTTGATGTGGCTAAAACAGGAGCCATGCCGGGTCAAGTGAGGTCATTCTTCCTATCGGGCACATTTCTTCGTCCATTCTATTACTTTGTGATTGATTTGATGGCCACCCTTGATTTGATTTGAGAGTGTGTTCCGAGGTGGGCAGTAGTAGCTGCTATGCGTTACCACCAGTCCGGATCCGTAAAGCGGTAGAATCCTACCCTGGGCATTGCCTCGCATGCCTTGTCGCATGCCTTATCACGACTTCTACGAGTTTGGTTTGTACCATACCTATGGAGTGCTCTCTGACAACCCTCCAGTTTACGGAGGAATTACGTTATTGTATAGACTATAGGAATATATAAAACGTGTTAAGGGGGATATGGGTAACGCCTTAACGCTATTTTAATACTTTACTTTACTGTAGACATATTATAATAGCGTATTGTACTACATAGTAGATAGTTTAACGGATCCTTAAGAGGTGGAAATCCCAAACATCTCTTAAGTTATTGCACTTACGTTAGACACTGGATCAGATGTCAAACCCCGTAAACATCTCCGACGCCATTACACTCATATTTATTTACTATTGATTTAACTTATATAAGATCTTTTAGTTCAGACTTGAGTGTTTTGCCTTTTCAATTTGCTCGGGTCAGTCTGAGCTTTTCAGTTTATCGAAGACTGCTTACTGGAGGATGAAGACGAATATTTTGTACTATTATTATTTATTATATTTATTCCACTGCATCATGTTGTTCCGCTGCATTTATTTATTATTTATTCTTATTGTATGTAGCTTTGATCTGTATTATAAAAGTTAAATCAATGTTATTTCTAAACAGCTTCATGAACTGTTTATTTGATTATTATATTTTGTCATTCCACTGCGAGATTCTGTATTTGTTTCTTCCTTTCTCTGCTTTTTCTTATTTACCCCATAATAATCTACCCTTTTGAATTGTTTGAGTCTGACGCGTGTGTCTGCTTAAAACGTCCAAAAAGGCAGGTCGTTACAGACACATCCGTTAAGACTAGAGTACGTAATGCTCTCCAAATGTTGGGCAGTGTATTACTCATGATTGCTGGCGGCACCAAGGCGTTATGTACTGATAGTTATTGGATAACTATGGAATGAATCACTCGATAGTTTTCTATTGGTTAATATAACTAAGGTCAAGCAGAGAATATCGATGTGACTAATTTACACAGTTCTCTCAACTTATGAATACCGTTGATCTTCAATGTGGAAGCTCCGCTTTGATTATAGTTAAATCATGGCACGACGTCCATTGAACGACTATAGTTAGGTCGAGTGGAAGCATTGGAAGTGAAACACTATTCAAGAGAGGATATGTCTCCTCAGTTATATAATGTTTGTATCACAGTCAATTGAAGTCAACTCAAAGTCAAAGTCTCTAGCCAGAGCATTTGAGTTAATAATAACTGTTATTATTGAACCAAAGACTTTGTGTTTGGACTATAAATAATTGTCACCACTAAGTACTGCTTATAATAAGTAAAATTCTATAAATCCAAAGTGATATGGTTTTAATGAAGAGAACTGGTGTAAATAATTGTCACCACTAAGTACTGCTTATAATAAGTAAAATTGGATTTTACCAAAGATGTGCAAGCGATAAATTCGGCCAAAATGTCACACCACTTGCTAAGTGACGTGTAAACGTTAATATTTGAATAGTTCAATATTAATCGCTGACTAAATTTACACATATGCATCGCACAACCGTAATGATGAATTCTCCGAAAAACCACATGATTTAATTAATTTATAAAATGTTGTAAATTGATTAAATTAATTGATATTTGAGAAATCTTAATTATTATTTATTTGATGTTTGGAAGCTTTTTGTAATTATTTTAGTGCATTTATAGAAGTTATATATGCACACACTGATATACTATATCAATGCAATCTAAAGATAATTGCATAAAATGATTTATGGAAATTTTATGTCATTTGATGACATGATTTATGGAAATTTTGTGTCATTTGATGACATTATTTGTGGAAATTTTATGTCATTTGATGACATACGTGTAAAGAAAGGATTGGAGAGAGAGAAACAATCAAGGGAATTAATAAGGGAAGTTTTAATTAAAGAATGAGAAATGTTTCATTCTTTCGAATAAAACATATTCTCTAATTCATTATGTACGTACAATTCATTTTTTCTAATCCAGTCTGTTTTTTCCTAGCCTCCTAATTTTTCATGGCAGATAACAACAACAAAAAATTCCAAAAATCTTTCAACTCCATATAAAAACATCATGGTTCATCTGTCTCTTGCAAGGATAGGATGGGGATCTTGAAGATCTGAGGAGATATCATCATCCAATGTGTGACTTCTAGGCAACATCCTAAGGGGAGTCCATTTTCAAGATGTGCTTCAAGGATTTAGGTAATAAGGTATGTTTTTCTTTAATCGAGAATGATATCTGATGTATTGTTTGTTAAAAGAGAAATTTAATTATCATAATTTGTATGTACATATCACAGCCTCATTTAATTTGAAAATTATTTATGTAGCTTGAATTATTTGTTGAATGAATTGACTGGTGTTTTATTTTAACAAATCTAAACTAATATTTGTATATGTTTAAATACAATGTCTTTTTTGGAACTATGTTCTAAATATTTAATTTAAAATCTAATTTTTAGATCAAAAATTTTCTATGTTCAATTTATCAATTGCATTCTTATTTTTTTAAATTAAAATTAAATTTGTATATGTTTGAATACAATCTTTTAGTATAGATCTATATTATAAACATTCAATTCAAAGTATAATCCTTTATACATAAAACTTTGTATGTTCATATTGTTTTGATTGGATTATACTTTAACAAATTAAGTTAAAATTTATGTACGAACATTATAGTGTTTTATCGAAGATTCATGTTTTAAATCATATTAAACAAAATGTAATTTTAGATTTGAAAGTTTACATGTATGTATTTGTGTTTGTGTTGTTTTAGAAATTAAAAAAAGGAAAATGTTTTGGCAATAAATCTAAATTTTAATTTGATTACCATAAGTCTCTAATTTTGTATTGATTAGACATATTTTATTGAATCTTACATACACATAATTAATGTTTTGACAATAAATCTACTTTTAAATTGATTGCTATAAATCTCTAATTTGTATTAATTAGAAAGACTTGATTTAATCTTATACACATACAATTAATTTTATATGTATGTTTGTATATATATGATTTATTACATGTATTTAATATTTTCAAAGTATGATTAGATTCCTTTCCAAAAGGAGAAAACAATTTAAATGAGGCAATAATACGTACATACATTTATATTTGACTGTTTATATCCTTATATTATGATGTATGTTAATTGTCATTTATATGCTGCATTAATTGAGTTTACAAAATGGGAAATTGAATCAATCATTCTTGTTACCCTTTATTTATTTTCCATTTTTCTTTTATGTGGTTAGTTATCCATTTAATTTTGTTTATATGTCTATACCTTCTTTTCAATTGATAACACCTATCATATGTTGCATATATAGAATTTACACTGTAATATATGTTTGTTTATACTTATATTCATGCCATATGCATGTTGTTAATTAATGACAATCATATAATCAATCAATTTAATTAAAGAGAGAGAAATAAAAGGTTTCTCTCTCCATATAAATAAATTTATACGTTGTCGTTAATTGAATAAGTTAAGTAGAAGGAAATGAAAAGTTTACTTCTCTAAAAAATTTATGCCCCACCATTAATTGAATAGATTAAGAGAAAGGAATTGAAAAGTTTCCTTCTCTAAATAAATTTAATATGTAACCTTCACACACAAATATTTATATAAGAGTATATGTGATATACTCTATTTTATATTCACATTAAATTAAACTTTATTAATGAAATTAAATAAAATATCGATTTAAATTAAAAAGAACTTAGAAAAGTTATAAGTATATTTAGACTTCATAGACCCATTAAAGATCCAAAATGGCTAATTTTTTTGAAATTCACCCATGTCTTCCACTGCGGGTTGGCCTAGTTCCAACAAATAGATTATTTGGACAATATCATAGTAGATGTTCTTATAATATTAGTAAGGTCGGACTTTATGTTTCATTTTATAATAAGCTCCCATAAGTCTTCTATGTCTCGCCAAACCCTAAGTCAAAAAATAGAAGTCCTTCAACTTCACTAGTAGGTGTTAGGACTTGTCCATCTTAAAATTCTAACCTTGAGTTTGCTCAACAAGTCATAGTCTCACAGATGATGGATAACTTCTTATCGGCTGTATCATACATAACTCCTAACTCATGGTACATTTTCCTAATTTCACTTCAACCTTGAGTTTGCTCAACAAATCGAAATGAAACTATTCACTTGTATCTACCATATCACAACAACCTAAGTATAACATATGTACCTTAAGTTTTCTCAACAAATACATATAGTTATCTTACCTCATATATTCAATATATTAATAATACTACACATAGCATCCTTAGCTTGAGTTTGCTCAGCAGCTAAGGACTATGTTAGTAATTTATTAATATATATGGTAGAGGAGAACATTATACTGAAGATTTATCATCTTTAATATATTATATTGAGTGATATCGACTTATGAAATAATATATTTCTTATGAAATACCTTCGTGATTCAAGTGTTGGACACATCGGGAATCATGATATACGTACATTCCATATGTATTTATTCCTTCAATCTATTTAGGGTTTCTTAATTAATGTCACACCTTTATTTTATACATTCATATTATATAGTTTTATAATTATATGACTTTTATATTTTAATTTGCTTATATATTAAGCTTTTATATAAACTTATATTAATTAAATCTTGTTTAATTAATTTTTATCAATTAATTCTTTAATTAGTTTTATATAATTCTAATATGATATTTATATAGAATATTTATTATATATTACAACCTTTATAGTATAACACATTTATTATACACACACACGCATACGCACATATATTATTTAATTAATCAACCTTTAATTAATTTTTTTAAATTTCAAATTTTATTTTACTTACATACATATGTATTTATGTTATTTTAACATTTTAAAACAACATAACATATTTAACAATATATAATACACGTATATATTTATTAATCAATTTAATCATTTAATTCATATATTTTATTAACCTTATTAACAAATTTTAAAATTTGAAATTAATTTATATTAATTTTCATACTTTTTGAAATTTTTTGTTATATTATAACTTTTGTAATATATGTGTGTATCTTATTTTAAATTTAACTTTTAAATTTAAAATCTTATATTTTTAACTTTCAAACAACTTTGAAAATTAACCTAAGGCCCAATTTAAATTGGGCCTTTTCTATTAGGGGCAACCTTTGGTATCATATATCTATTTGGGCCAAGTTGGTAGCCTGGTACATCATAATACTTGATTACCCAAACCCAATCCTTCAACACTACCTTTCTAGACACCGTACTATTTGGACAATTAGCTTAATAAGTTCCCTAACATGACTAATTTAGACTGCATAGGCTATTGGGCTATAACACCACTATTTTTCTGATCAAAACTCAGTTAGGGTGACACAAATAGATACCTCACAAGTGAGTTTAACATGCAACCTTTCGACTAGCACAACCATCATAGGACATGTTAGGGTAAGAGGCAATGCTTCATCACAAATCATAATATGAGAACCCCTTATCATGCTAGTTGCAAGAATCGAACTTGGGACATCCAATGTACCAAGTGAATGCCTCAACCAACCTCACTTTGATACCATTAGTGGGGCCAGGCCACAGCGAAAGAAATTGGTGAATTTAAAAAAGAATTCATTTTTAGATCTTTATTGGGCCTATGAAGTCTAATTCATTTAGAACATTTCTAAATTTCTTTTAATTAAAACCATTATCTAATCTAAATTTATAATATAGTTTTATATTATGTATTTAATATTGTATTATATATATGTAAGACATACACATATCTGTGTGTGTGCATGTGTAACATAACAATCCGTACAAGGTTTGACATTCCCGTATATAAGTGTTGAGACTTATGCCACAATGACATGTTACCCCCTCTTGTATACAGGTGTATCATCCAAATGTATGGTCATATGCATCAAATCTTATGTAAGAAGTATATTATTTATATACATATATATGTATGTAACCTTAAATAATTTATATACTATGAATTTTATAAATTGCAAAATTATATGTAAATATTTTTACTATCATATAAAAAATATATATATATGAAATTATTATAATTAATAGTTTATAAAACAATTTTAGTCTATTATAAAATATTGAAAATATGAAAGTTATATTTTTTTATTCGGATACACACACACACACACATATAAATTGTATATTTATAAAAATATATACATACATCAGTTAATAATTGTATATATAAAAAATATTTTATTTATTTATTTGTAATGATAATGCTATTAGTGTAGAGAATATATTAAAAAAATATAACTTGAATACACACACACACATGTAAAACTGTATATACATATGCAAATAAATAAATTTGTGTATATATATATGTATTTATATAAAGTTTTTTATTAATAAAAATGTTTTTGAGTCAGGAAATAATATTTATAATTTTTTTATAATTATGAAATTATTTAATTAATTTAAATTTGTGTTTAAATTAATATTAAAATATTATTTTTGATTTTTTTTAATATTTTAATGTTTTGAAAAACCTTCTATATCATATATTAAGCCATACATATTTATATCTGATCTAATATCAATTTTAAATTAAATTTAATAATATATATATATATATATATATATATATATTATATACTTAGATTTTTATTATTACTGAATACTTCTTTAGCATAACTAAAATTATTTATTATTTAAAACATAGATTGTCTTATGTTAAAAGTAAATATAGGTTTATGAAAATAAAAATCATTTAAATAAAATATTATTTTAATATCATTTTTTTACCTGTGAGCATCATGATCATGACACATACAATTTTTTTACGCATAAAACCAAACAACCATCAACCATGTGACGATATACCGATATATAAGATTCGTCGCTTATCTATCGAAATAGTATATGATATTGAAAATATTTAGACCTTAATTCATTATTATAGATCAAAGAATTACCTTATAATCAAAGCTAATTAGTACACGTTGAAATGAAGAGATTGTCTCTTTGAACAAGATTCTAATTCAGTAAGGTGCTGGTTCCTGAACTGATAACCATATACTATCGAAATACAGTAGAGTTTGATGTGTTTTGGTTTGGAATTTTGTGGTAATAGGGCTACGGTATTTTTGTCTATAGCTTATTGGGTTTGAGAGTGAGAAATCTAAATCTTTCAAGAGGTGGAAGTGTTGCTTAAATACGTAAAAGATCATGGAGAGAAAGGTGGATTTGATTCTTATCTTTCTTTCTTACTCTTTCATTCTTTTAACAAAATCAAAACCCCTATTTAAAACAAACCACGTCCAGCCATACTTAGGCTGGACCAACCGCCTAAACCCTCATTCTAGGCCACAACAAATTCCAAACCCAAATAATAAACGTCGCATGTAAATCCGATTTAAACGCGTACTGATATCATATACCGGTCGGTATATTTATAACTATTATAAATGCAATATTTAATATTACTCAATACATCAAATAAAACTTTATAATTAATGTTTCATAAATATTAATTAACATAATTAATTTATAATGATTATAGATTAATTGAATCGAGTGGTAAAAGGATTCAACGTGTCGATTATGTGACTCGTTAGGTGTAAATCCGATCATGATTAATATCGAACTATTCAAATATTAATGAACATGCGTCACTTAGCAAGTGGTGCAATATTTTCGCCAAGTTTATCGCTTACTTCATTTCGGTAAAATCCAATTTTACTTTATTTAGCGTTACCCAACAGTGACGGTTATTTACACCAATTCACTTTGTCAAAACTTCATTACTTTAGACTTACGGAATTTGGTAACTGTCAAAATTCCAATATCGTCCACATTCAACTCTATAGTCCAAACGCAAAGTCCTTGATTCAATAATAACAATTATTATTAGGCGAACCACTCTGGCCAGAGATTTTGAATTTATGTTGACTTTGTTGACCGTGATACTAACCTCATAAAACCAAGGAGATGAATCCTCTCTTGAATAGTGTTTCATGTCCAATACTTCCACTCGATCCAACTATAGTTATTTGATGGATGTCGTGCCATGATTTGACTATAATCAAAGCGAAGCCTTCATATTGAAGATAATAGTATTCTCAAGTCGAGACAACACTATGAATTAGTTATATTAACCAACTAAAAACTATCGAATGAGTTATTCCATAGCTATCCAATAACTATCAGTACGTAACCTTTTGATGCCCCCAGTAATCATGAGTAATACACTGTCCAACATTTAGAGAGCGTCATGTACCCTAGTCTCAACAGATTCATCGATATCCAGTCTCGATGCATATTAACAATGAATGTTTAAAATGATGTGTTGATTATATCATGATATAATACCCATGATTACAACTATTTGTAATTACTATCACAAACACACAATTTATGGATTTATAGTTAAATATATTTTAGTTAAACATTTAATTATTTATAACACATTATAAGAAATATATAATAGAAAGAAAAACACCTTTATTATGAGAGAATTGATCACAGAGTTAATAATTTACAATAAATTACAGAATTGCCCCTAGGGCATACCTCTAACTCTATCAATCTCTCACTTACACTTGTGGCCAATTATGGAATTTCAATCCTATCTCATCAATCAGCTTCTCGAGAGCCGACCGAGCTAGACCCTTATTAAATGGATCTGCTATGTTGCTGTTGGTATCTACTCTTTATATCATGACCTATTTCTTCTCTACGAATTCTCTAATGAGATTGAACTTTCGAAGAATATGCTTTGACTTCTTGTGTGTTTTGGGCCCCTTTGTGATCTGTATCGTCGCATTGTTATCACAATATAATGTCATTGGATTCTCTGTATTGGGAATCACTCCGAGCTCACTCAAAAACTTGCGCATCTAGACTGCCTCTTTAGCTGCTTCATTTAGGGCGATGTACTTGGCCTCCATCATCGAATCAACTACTGTTTCATGTTCGGAACTTTTCCAACCGACTGCTCCAGCGTTAAGTATAAACACATAACCAGACATTGACTTACTATCATCAATATCACTTTGAAAGCTCGAATCTGTATACCTTTTCATAAAGAGGTCTCCATTCCTGTAAATGAGGAATACGTCCCGAGTATTTCTTAAATACTTCAGTATACATTTTACAGCAGTCCAATGTTTTTCTCCAGGATTAGACTAGTATCGACTCACGCATCCTAATCCGTATGCCGCATTTGGTTTAATGCATAGCATAGCGTACATTATGGATCCTATGGCTGAAGCATAGGGAATCCTTTTCATACACTCTTTCTCCTCATCATGTGGAGCATCCTTCTGAGAATGGATGATTCCAGACTGCGTTGGAATATTTCCATGGTTGGAGTTTTCCATCATGAACCTTTTTAGTATGATATCTATGTATAGAGACTGGGATAATTTCAGAAACCTCTTAGATCTATGTTTATAGGTCTTCATACTAAGTGTGTAGGCTGCCTCTCCAAAACCTTCATAGAGAAGTCCATAGAAATCCAACTTTAACTGATTGCAACAACAAAATATCATTGCCAATCAACATAAGATCATCGCCATATGACACTAAGAATACGATAATGTTGCCTTGTTCTTTTTTGTATATGCACAGTTCCTCTATGTTCTAATAAAAATTAAACTGCTTGATTACATTATTAAAACACTTATTCCAACTTCTTGAAGCTTGTTTAAGTCCATAAATGGACTTTAACAACTTGCAAGCCTTGTCCTTACCCTCCTTGACCATAAAACCCTTGTGTTGAGACATATGGACGGTTTCTTCTAAATCACCATTTAGAAATGCCATCTTTACATCCATTTGCCATATTTCATAGTCATAGAATACAACAATGGCTAGCATAATCCAAATGGACTTAAGCATGGCTTCGGACAAAAAGGTCTTGTCATAATCAACACTTGAATTTGATGAAATACTTTCGCAAGTAGCCTTGCTGTAACGACTCGGATTTTTCACGTTCGAAAATCGACATCCATACTTTACATCGTACTCGAATGCCGTAGATTCGACCGTTCAAATCCGATTCGCCGGAGCTTATAACAACATTAAGTAAACAACACAGCGGAAAAGAAAAAGAATATAGATATACAACATCTGATACAATATCCAGATACAACAATGATACAATGAATATCTATATACATCAGAGATATGATACAAGAAATAGCAGCGGAAAAGAAAATGATAACATCAGCAGCGGATAGAATGTCTCCAATAGAATGCTCCAATCCATAGCTAGCGGAAAGCAAGGTCAGTCGTCCAAGAACTGACTAGCTCCAGATAATCTACTAAACCTGAATATCTGAGAAAACCCAACTCTAGACTGCCCGTGTGGAAAATTGTGGGCACCCAGAGTTTAGGAAGGGAACAATAAACTCCAGATCAGTCATGGGACTGGTGTGAGCAACAAAAACAGTTTATCTTTAAAACAAGCAACAAAGGCTTTTAAACATTGAAATCCGCAATGCTTTTCGAAAATGAAACTACCATAAGACCTCCCACCACACACACAATGCAAACGCATAATTGGAGGAGATTTCTTCTTATGATGGTCAAAAATGTTTACTACGCAAAATCATTCGATATTATTATCATTAGTGCATAGTGTCGAAAACATTTCGAAAATATAATATTAATCTTAGCCAGCATACAACATTTCATCGTATGCCTACTATAGAGCAGGTTACCGCCACATTCCATAGCAGGTAATACAACTAAAACCGTACAGGGTTCGTATTGCTTCTTTGGATTTCCAACAAATGATCAGGCTAAGGAACTTCCTTACCGAAATAGAAACGCCTCTGGAAAGACGCCCCGGATCCTAACTGGATCTCTGCAAACAAAAGGCCGACGCTACCTCACGCTGTACAGCTGTAACTAGGTAACTAACACACTGACGCTACCTCACGCTGTACAGCTGTAACTAGGTAACTAACACACGAGTCATGTCATCCCCCGGTCGTTACCGACCTTTATCCGCGCGCTCGATAACCAACATCACACATAATAAATAAAGTGTATCCACATGAGTAAGTATCTGGGCTCCATACCATGATACTACCCTTTATCCAGAAGGAAATGACATACCCTAGGGGCGCTACCCCTACAAACCTTTGCCGCAACATTCCTGTTTCGACCATTACCGGGTTGTGAGGCTCGACGAAGTCTCGTCCACATACACTACGCTTTTTCACAAAGCCACGCTTTTTCACAAAGCCATGCTTTGATCAACAAATGATCAGCAGCACTTCGTATGCCACATTACCAAATTGGGAATGTATCACTAGTAACCATCAACTACATAACCTCTGAGCTCGTACGTCTCAGAGAAGGGTGTTAAGCTAAGAGAATAAATTCTCCGCCACCAACAGAAATGTATTTGATAGAAACCAGCTTTACATCTCAAAGTGTAACGTCAGACACACATCCATACAAGTCTGTTCCGGGTTCGAACAGAACCGAAGGCACTTTCGAAGAAGCCCTTGCACATCCGGGTATTCACAATCTCGATCGGACTTCCCATCACTTAGGGAATCTCTATACCGGAGCCATGATGCAGAGAAAATCGATAGGTCATCATATCGCTCTCGCAAATACCTGGTCTTCACCACCGGTCTTCAAATGCTATCCATATCGTCGTATCACTATTCGGAATGGGTTATATGACACAAAGGTCCTCTCCCGGCTAAACCGAATAACGAGCGCAATTAAAAATCATATGGATACTGGGGTCTCAGTTAAATCACAGCTTAAAGTCCAAAACTTTTCATTCGAATGGTTAAAACAATTTATCATTTCCAATCTTTTAAACAAAAAGAATCATTTCAAAAACTTTCAATGGTTTAAACAATTTCCACACTTTTAATCTTTTAAACGAAAAGATTCAGTTCACAAAGTTAACCCCATTCACAAAGATTCATTCATAGAATTTCAAATCGATTTCCATTTCAATTGAATTAACTCGTTAAATCTTTAAATCAAGATTTAACTTATAGCTTTCAAAACTCGTTTTCAAGACTCATTCATAGTCTTTCAAAAAATTCCATTTCAAGTTAGATTAACTCATCCGGTCTTTGAAATCAAAGACTCATTTCATAGTTTTCAAAACATTTCAATTCCATTTCAAACTTGAAACCTTTCAACACAAATTGGAAATTCTTTACTTATGTGAAAGCTTTTACTATTTGAAAACAAATAGTTTCGTTTCATAAAAATCCAGTTATATTTACACGAGTTAAAACCCTTGAATTAAATTCAAATTCCCAAATCAATACCTTTAAAATAGTTTAACCCATATATAACTTGTACAACATCTTTAATCCCTAGTTTCAAATCATAGGATTCAATTTCAAACTTGAATTCAAATTTAAATCAAATTATTTAAATTTTCAAAACTTGATTAAGTTATTCGAAATAACTTTTATATTTGAAATTCCATTTCAAAAGCTTTTCACTTTAAACCCAAATTTCCAATTTCAAAATCAATTGAAATTAAAATTTCAATTTCAAAACATCAAATTTACATCATCTGTGATTTAACCGATTTCCACGTGAAATCCATATTTGTGTGTGTAAGAGTGTGGTCCAGGGGTTTCACACAGTAGTGCACAACATCAATCATCACAGATATATCGATAAGCGGTATAACCCATAACACTTATCTTCATTCACAGATTCATAGATAAAATAAATTTATCAGTCACAAAGATTCACAGTTATAATTCGATGTGGGTTTCGGATAACCAACTGGAATCCGACTCCCTGTCGCATCGAAATTCAAATGTCGTTTTATGGCCAAAGGTTTCATATTCACATAGTAATATATCACAGAAATAGAAATCACAGATATATATATCGCAGATAATCAATTACAACATAAATCAGGATGTATCACAAAGCATCATGTATCAGGGATATCAAACAATTCAACATTCACTAGAATCCAAACATCCATAAGTAGAATCAAATAATATCTGATAATAATTAATTTATACCATATTAATTACTTATGAATAAACTACAAATCTTGGTTAATTAATCATTAATTAATTACACATCATTCTGATTAATTATCCTTTAATCATTTATTAATTAACCATTAATAATAAATTTAAAATTAATTAACCCCTTAATAACTCATTAATAAATAAATTAACCCTTAATTAATCAACCTTTAATTAATCATTCTTAATTAATTACAACAAGTGATTATTAATTAACTTTAATTTATTAGAATATCCAACATTTATTACAATAAGTAATTAATCCCTTGATTACTTTCGTTAAGTAATTAACAATTTAAACTGATTATCTTAATTAATTAATCTAGTTTTTTTTATATATACTTAATTGTTATTAAAACAATTTAAACTTAAAAACTTCGTTATGCCCAAACTATGTCGTAAACGAACTTAAGTTTATATTTAAACTTTTGTTTTTAAAACTTGTTTAAGTTAACTTCCATTTATTTCCAAACTGAAATACATGTTAAGTTTACAGTATATTAAAATTTAGTGAAAAATTGTTTACTTAACATTACCTTTAAAATGCAATACTGCTGTTTGGAAACAAACCCGAGTAAAACCCCACAAAACACGACCCTGTCCCGAGTCTTCCACCACACTCGTCTACTTCGAGTCTAACTTCCATTCGCACAAACACTTCACCGAGTCGAGCTCGTCTTCCCCAAAACGTCGATAACTTCTGGTACACGAACGTGCACGGTGCACGTGCACCGGCAACTCCGGCCAACGTCGATCGTCGCGATGCTCCTCAACCACTCCACGAACTCTCGCGATCACGAATCCAAACCCAGATCGAAGAATTTCTTCGCGAATCAAAATTTCGAACCTCAAGCTCGAAACTGCAGAAAACAACGACCACTAAAACTTCCCCACTGCCATACACCTCGACGCCGTTGAACTCGCCGTCCCCACCATCGAACACCACGACCACAAGCTACCTTCACCCCAAAAGCGAACGCCTCCGGTCCATCTTCTATGTCGCAAATGTCACGACATTCAAGCCCAGCCGAGAACAACCTAAAACCCTAATTTTGATTCGACCAAACGAATCACGCAATACAAAATTTTCCTAGTATTTTTCTCGTATCCACCGATGTACCAGCTAGCTTCGACAAAAACCCCGAGTCCTAAAAGTTCATCGATCACCAGATTTTCACGAAAACCCATTTCCCGTTCAACTCCCTCAAGCTCGAGAATTACTAAGTTAAAAATCATAATCTCTTCATTAAAAATCATGGTTTACTAAGGCGAACATGATCATGAAGTCAAAACTCAAAATTTAATAAGTTAAATTTTTGATAAAATTTGATTTTACTGTGTTTTTGTCCATTTCAGTAAACCCACTCATTTTTATTACAAAGAAATATTTCTAAAACTTTGGTCTTGATAATTTGAACAATTTTTGTTTAATCATCAAAGTTTAACAGTGAATGATTAAAGAGATTTGTATTTTTCTTTTTCTTTTTTTTCTTTTTTTTTGTTTAGCCTGTAAACTTTTAAAACAGGAATATATGCCTCTGCATATACATCTTTAATTCTTATGTATATAGATATACACACATATGCAGATAATCATACAAGCAAAATCACAACTTCAATATCAGATCAACAACAAGATATACATCAGATTCAAGAAGGTTGCTCACCTATTTCAGAGGAAAGAACAGAGAAGCAAAGCTTGAACTTGTTTAAAGCTTCCAGGTTGCAGACTTTTGAACTTTTCTGTTTTGATTTTTCTCATTTCTGGTTTTCTTTTGTTTTAGATTGAAATGTTATCTTTCCATATTCTCTCTTTTTTTTTTCTTTCTAGTTCTCCATTTGTTTATGAACGAAAAGAAAAGGAGATTGATATATAGAAACAAATTTACAGGAGATAATGATATCTGTACAAGGTGATATACGGGTTTGTACAATGTTTAGCAGAGATTTTTTTTTCTCTTTTGTTGGCTGATAGGTTCATTTGGGTGCTAGCATTAAATGCTTGTACAAATTCATATATTGTTTCTTCATTTCGGCTGAGAGGATTTCTTTTATGGTGGGGAAAGATATTGACATTAAATGCCTTGGTACTTTATGTTTCTACTATCCTATTTTATATATTTCGTATGTACTGATATGGTTATATACATATCTTCTTTTGCTTTGTGTTTACATACTTGTATTTGTTTTGCTTTTTTATTACTATCTTGATTTGTTTACACTTGAATTTACATACTTCTTTTTATACTTATTTTATACTTGTGTCAATGTATATACTTAAAAATATATTTTTGTTATTTTACTTTGTTTTGTATTGCCTCGTTTCATACTTGTATATATTTTATTTTCCTTTCTTTCGTCTTATTATTTTTGCATCTATTTTATTTGTATTATATCGTATTGATTTATCAAG
Organism: Allium fistulosum; assembly: GCA_030737815.1. Lineage (NCBI taxonomy): Eukaryota > Viridiplantae > Streptophyta > Magnoliopsida > Asparagales > Amaryllidaceae > Allium > Allium fistulosum. Next base: position 1,297,366,021 of record CM060902.1, read on the forward strand.
GTATATGTATTTATTTCACAAATTTTATTCAAAAATTATTTAAATTATCAATTTAAATTTATATAAAATTCGGGGTCGTTACAGACTTCCCCCCTAAAAGAATTTCGTCCTCGAAATTAGCAGGTACGAAAATAACACAGAGATAGACAGATTCGATCTCCTATAATACTCAAACACAAGATACAGATTCCGAATTCAAGTCGGAATATCTCAGAATACATACCAATTCATCCCTCTTCGGACTTTGGTATTCACAAGAAATTACAATAGAATTTCAAATTTTGATTTATAATCGAAATCGTTTTATCGATTCAATTCAAATTTAGCTTCATATTCTATTAATCAAATTAACTTAATTTAAAATTTCCAATTTCAAATTCAATAAGGTTTAAATCAAAAAGCTGATAAGAAACCGATGAAGATACGAAGTAAGGATTTTCTACAACGATTCGTAGGGCATCACCACATCGAAACTTCTTCTTGTAGTTGATACGAAGCAATCAAAAGAATTTGGAAAGACGAATCAAAGAATATTGATAGAGAAAGATTGTTTCCACTGTTGCAGGTATTGACCATTTGTAGTCGTATTCCCTTGTCCCCTATCTCGTCCTCTTCTTGCACTCATACTCACTATCAGTGGATAGTAAGAGAATTTACTGAGGCATTCAAACGGATATCTGAGAATACTCATTCTAGAGTTTACTTCACTCTATCTCTAATGAGCTACTTAACGTGTTATACTCCTGAGCTAAAGTTCAACCTTAGCTCTGATACCACTTGTAACGACTCGGATTTTTCGCGTTCGAAAATCGACATCCATACTTTACATCGTACTCGAATGCCGTAGATTCGACCGTTCAAATCCGATTCGCCGGAGCTTATAACAACATTAAGTAAACAACACAGCGGAAAAGAAAAAGAATATAGATATACAACATCTGATACAATATCCAGATACAACAATGATACAATGAATATCTATATACATCAGAGATATGATACAAGAAATAGCAGCGGAAAAGAAAATGATAACATCAGCAGCGGATAGAATGTCTCCAATAGAATGCTCCAATCCATAGCTAGCGGAAAGCAAGGTTAGTCGTCCAAGAACTGACTAGCTCCAGATAATCTACTAAACCTGAATATCTGAGAAAACCCAACTCTAGACCGCCCGTGTGGAAAATTGTGGGCACCCAGAGTTTAGGAAGGGAACAATAAACTCCAGATCAGTCATGGGACTGGTGTGAGCAACAAAAACAGTTTATCTTTAAAACAAGCAACAAAGGCTTTTAAACATTGAAATCCGCAATGCTTTTCGAAAATGAAACTACCATAAGACCTCCCACCACACACACAATGCAAACGCAGAATTGGAGGAGATTTCTTCTGATGATGGTCAAAAATGTTTACTACGCAAAATCATTCGATATTATTATCATTAGTGCATAGTGTCGAAAACATTTCGAAAATATAATATTAATCTTAGCCAGCATACAACATTTCATCGTATGCCTACTATAGCTACTACGTTCAATAGCAGGTTACCGCCACATTCCATAGCAGGTAATACAACTAAAACCGTACAGGGTTCGTATTGCTTCTTTGGATTTCCAACAAATGATCAGGCTAAGGAACTTCCTTACCGAAATAGAAACGCCTCTGGAAAGACGCCCCGGATCCTAACTGGATCTCTGCAAACAAAAGGCCGACGCTACCTCACGCTGTACAGCTGTAACTAGGTAACTAACACACTGACGCTACCTCACGCTGTACAGCTGTAACTAGGTAACTAACACACGAGTCATGTCATCCCCCGGTCGTTACCGACCTTTATCCGCACGCTCGATAACCAACATCACACATAATAAATAAAGTGTATCCACATGAGTAAGTATCTGGGCTCCATACCATGATACTACCCTTTATCCAGAAGGAAATGACATACCCTAGGGGCGCTACCCCTACAAACCTTTGCCGCAACATTCCTGTTTCGACCATTACCGGGTTGTGAGGCTCGACGAAGTCTCGTCCACATACACTACGCTTTTTCACAAAGCCACGCTTTTTCACAAAGCCATGCTTTGATCAACAAATGATCAGCAACACTTCGTATGCCACATTACCAAATTGGGAATGTATCACTAGTAACCATCAACTACATAACCTCTGAGCTCGTACGTCTCAGAGAAGGGTGCTAAGCTAAGAGAATAAATTCTCCGCCACCAACAGAAATGTATTTGATAGAAACCAGCTTTACATCTCAAAGTGTAACGTCAGACACATATCCATACAAGTCTGTTCCGGGTTCGAACAGAACCGAAGGCACTTTCGAAGAAGCCCTTGCACATCCGGGTATTCACAATCTCGATCGGACTTCCCATCACTTAGGGAATCTCTATACCGGAGCCATGATGCAGAGAAAATCGATAGGTCATCATATCGCTCTCGCAAATACCCGGTCTTCACCACCGGTCTTCAAATGCTATCCATATCGTCGTATCACTATTCGGAATGGGTTATATGACACAAAGGTCCTCTCCCGGCTAAACCGAATAACGAGCGCAATTAAAAATCATATGGATACTGGGGTCTCAGTTAAATCACAGCTTAAAGTCCAAAACTTTTCATTCGAATGGTTAAAACAATTTATCATTTCCAATCTTTTAAACAAAAAGAATCATTTCAAAAACCTTCAATGGTTTAAACAATTTCCACACTTTTAATCTTTTAAACGAAAAGATTCAGTTCACAAAGTTAACCCCATTCACAAAGATTCATTCATAGAATTTCAAATCGATTTCCATTTCAATTGAATTAACTCGTTAAATCTTTAAATCAAGATTTAACTTATAGCTTTCAAAACTCGTTTTCAAGACTCATTCATAGTCTTTCAAAAAATTCCATTTCAAGTTAGATTAACTCATCCGGTCTTTGAAATCAAAGACTCATTTCATAGTTTTCAAAACATTTCAATTCCATTTCAAACTTGAAACCTTTCAACACAAATTGGAAATTCTTTACTTATGTGAAAGCTTTTACTATTTGAAAACAAATAGTTTCGTTTCATAAAAATCCAGTTATATTTACACGAGTTAAAACCCTTGAATTAAATTCAAATTCCCAAATCAATACCTTTAAAATAGTTTAACCCATATATAACTTGTACAACATCTTTAATCCCTAGTTTCAAATCATAGGATTCAATTTCAAACTTGAATTCAAATTTAAATCAAATTATTTAAATTTTCAAAACTTGATTAAGTTATTCGAAATAACTTTTATATTTGAAATTCCATTTCAAAAGCTTTTCACTTTAAACCCAAATTTCCAATTTCAAAATCAATTGAAATTAAAATTTCAATTTCAAAACATCAAATTTACATCATCTGTGATTTAACCGATTTCCACGTGAAATCCATATTTGTGTGTGTAAGAGTGTGGTCCAGGGGTTTCACACAGTAGTGCACAACATCAATCATCACAGATATATCGATAAGCGGTATAACCCATAACGCTTATCTTCATTCACAGATTCATAGATAAAATAAATTTATCAGTCACAAAGATTCACAGTTATAATTCGATGTGGGTTTCGGATAACCAACTGGAATCCGACTCCCTGTCGCATCGAAATTCAAATGTCGTTTTATGGCCAAAGGTTTCATATTCACATAGTAATATATCACAGAAATAGAAATCACAGATATATATATCGCAGATAATCAATTACAACATAAATCAGGATGTATCACAAAGCATCATGTATCAGGGATATCAAACAATTCAACATTCACTAGAATCCAAACATCCATAAGTAGAATCAAATAATATCTGATAATAATTAATTTATACCATATTAATTACTTATGAATAAACTACAAATCTTGGTTAATTAATCATTAATTAATTACACATCATTCTGATTAATTATCCTTTAATCATTTATTAATTAACCATTAATAATAAATTTAAAATTAATTAACCCCTTAATAACTCATTAATAAATAAATTAACCCTTAATTAATCAACCTTTAATTAATCATTCTTAATTAATTACAACAAGTGATTATTAATTAACTTTAATTTATTAGAATATCCAACATTTATTACAATAAGTAATTAATCCCTTGATTACTTTCGTTAAGTAATTAACAATTTAAACTGATTATCTTAATTAATTAATCTAGTTTTTTTTTATATATATACTTAATTGTTATTAAAACAATTTAAACTTAAAAACTTCGTTATGCCCAAACTATGTCGTAAACGAACTTAAGTTTATATTTAAACTTTTGTTTTTAAAACTTGTTTAAGTTAACTTCCATTTATTTCCAAACTGAAATACATGTTAAGTTTACAGTATATTAAAATTTAGTGAAAAATTGTTTACTTAACATTACCTTTAAAATGCAATACTGCTGTTTGGAAACAAACCCGAGTAAAACCCCACAAAACACGACCCTGTCCCGAGTCTTCCACCACACTCGTCTACTTCGAGTCTAACTTCCATTCGCACAAACACTTCACCGAGTCGAGCTCGTCTTCCCCAAAACGTTGATAACTTCTGGTACACGAACGTGCACGGTGCACGTGCACCGGCAACTCCGGCCAACGTCGATCGTCGCGATGCTCCTCAACCACTCCACGAACTCTCGCGATCACGAATCCAAACCCAGATCGAAGAATTTCTTCGCGAATCAAAATTTCGAACCTCAAGCTCGAAACTGCAGAAAACAACGACCACTAAAACTTCCCCACTGCCATACACCTCGACGCCGTTGAACTCGCCGTCCCCACCATCGAACACCACGACCACGAGCTACCTTCACCCCAAAAGCGAACGCCTCCGGTCCATCTTCTATGTCGCAAATGTCACGACATTCAAGCCTAGCCGAGAACAACCTAAAACCCAAATTTTGATTCGACCAAACGAATCACGCAATACAAAATTTTCCTAGTATTTTTCTCGTATCCACCGATGTACCAGCTAGCTTCGACAAAAACCCCGAGTCCTAAAAGTTCATCGATCACCAGATTTTCACGAAAACCCATTTCCCGTTCAACTCCCTCAAGCTCGAGAATTACTAAGTTAAAAATCATAATCTCTTCATTAAAAATCATGGTTTACTAAGGCGAACATGATCATGAAGTCAAAACTCAAAATTTAATAAGTTAAATTTTTGATAAAATTTGATTTTACTGTGTTTTTGTCCATTTCAGTAAACCCACTCATTTTTATTACAAAGAAATATTTCTAAAACTTTGGTCTTGATAATTTGAACAATTTTTGTTTAATCATCAAAGTTTAACAGTGAATGATTAAAGAGATTTGTATTTTTTTTTTGTTTAGCCTGTAAACTTTTAAAATAGGAATATATGCCTCTGCATATACATCTTTAATTCTTATGTATATAGATATACACACATATGCAGATAATCATACAAGCAAAATCACAACTTCAATATCAGATCAACAACAAGATATACATCAGATTCAAGAAGGTTGCTCACCTATTTCAGAGGAAAGAACAGAGAAGCAAAGCTTGAACTTGTTTAAAGCTTCCAGGTTGCAGACTTTTGAACTTTTCTGTTTTGATTTTTCTCATTTCTGGTTTTCTTTTGTTTTATATTGAAATGTTATCTTTCCATATTCTCTTTTCTTTTTTTTTTCTTTCTAGTTCTCCATTTGTTTATGAACGAAAAGAAAAGGAGATTGATATATAGAAACAAATTTACAGGAGATAATGATATCTGTACAAGGTGATATACGGGTTTGTACAATGTTTAGCAGAGATTTTTTTTTCTTTTGTTGGCTGATAGGTTCATTTGGGTGCTAGCATTAAATGCTTGTACAAATTCATATATTGTTTCTTCATTTCGGCTGAGAGGATTTCTTTTATGGTGGGGAAAGATATTGACATTAAATGCCTTGGTACTTTATGTTTCTACTATCTTATTTTATATATTTCGTATGTACTGATATGGTTATATACATATCTTATTTTGCTTTGTGTTTACATACTTGTATTTGTTTTGCTTTTTATTACTATCTTGATTTGTTTACACTTGAATTTACATACTTCTTTTTATACTTATTTTATACTTGTGTCAATGTATATACTTAAAAATATATTTTTGTTATTTTACTTTTTTTTGTATTGCCTCGTTTCATACTTGTATATATTTTATTTTCCTTTCTTTCGTCTTATTATTTTTGCATCTATTTTATTTGTATTATATCGTATTGATTTATCAAGGTATATGTATTTATTTCACAAATTTTATTCAAAAATTATTTAAATTATCAATTTAAATTTATATAAAATTCGGGGTCGTTACACTTGCCTTATAAGTCCCCACTTCCCTATTTGCATTTAGCTTTTACTTAAAAATCCGTTTGCCGTGGATGGGTTTTATACCTTCGGGTATATCCGAAAAACTCTATACTTTGTTTTCTTTCACGAAATCGTCTCAGATTTCATTGCTCCAAGCCAGAGTGCAGAGTCTTTACTCTGCAGTGCTTGTTGGAAAGAAAGAGGAGTGTCATCATCTAAGACACAATTCTCCTTCTTGTAATCCTCATGAAAACCATAGCATCTCTCTAGTGGGTAAGATTCCCTACTAGACCTTCTAATAGGTTGCGTGTTTTCGTATACGGGTGAACTCGGTTCTTCCACTAGTTTGGCCTCGATGTTAACTTATTGGATCTTATCCATGTCTACAACTTCATTGTCAATTTCCTTTGGCAGAAATTCCTTTTCTAGAAAGACAGCGTAACGAAAACAATAACATTTTGTTCCTCGGTATTGTAGAAAATATATCCCATTGAGTTTTTGGGATATCCTATAAATTTACGCAATACCGATCTTGCCTCTAGTTTATTCGGACCAACTTTCTTAACATACGCTGGACAACCCCACACCTTCAAATACTTGAGTTGGGGTTTCTTACCATACCGCATCTCATATAGTGTTTTAGGCACTAATTTAGTAAGCAACAAGTTTAACATATGCGATGTAGTTTTTAGTGCATATCCACAATAGGACAGAGGTAACTCAACTTTACTCTACATAGAACGAACCATATCTAATAGAGTTTGATTCCTTCGCTCCGACACACCATTGTGCTATGGAGTATACGGTGGAATAATCTATGAGATAATCCCACTATCTTTTAAGCATCATTGGAATTCCTATCCAACATACTCACCTCGTCGATCATATCAAAGAATCTTAATCTTACCGACCGTTTAGTTCTCTACTACATTTGTAACAACCAGTATTTTGGGTCTTCAAATTTGAATATTTCATTTATTTAAATATTCAGATTTGAATTTAAATTATGATAAATTATCTGTTTCAAACTGAGCCATGATTTTCGATGACGTATTTTTAATTGAACTTTTAGAATTTTTCCATAATGTTTAATTTGGAAAATGAATAAATTTTCGCTTGACATATTTTACGGCAAACGCTGACATTTTAAGACTTCAAAGAATTTAATATCTTGTCTATTTTATTTTTGTTTTGTGATCGTGTAACATTGTTATACGTAATTGTATATTATTTTATGTTGTTCCTAGCTTGGACGCAGACGCGATGTGAGGGAGCCGGGTACCGTAATATGTTAATTTTAAAGTAAATTTTTATAGTGTACAGGAGCGTACACATGGAGCCGCAAAAATGTTTCTCTGATATTTTTATTTTCCTCCCCTACCTGACTTATATTTTCGCTGTCCCTTTGATATTCGACATATTGGTGATAAGCAGGGGACATATCGACTTAGGTCTGTACCTCACTTCATCTTCCTAGCCTATATCTATGCTTGGAAACAAATCTCTACTCAATTTTTGCTCATTCCCCTGTACATGTTTAAACTATGAAACCATACACCTTTCCCCCCACTTCAAAAATCATTACATCTTAAACTAATCACCTTTAGCCCCAACAACCAACACAAAAGTTATCCGTCCTTGTCTCTAGTTTTTTTTTAAATTGACGTCGCCTGATTTCGTCAAACAACGATCGAGAAATCGCCAAGTACAATTGTCTCTAGTTTGACTGTTCATTTAGGTGCGGGTTCGTTGAGTTGGGCTTTGGGCCGCATGATTTAAGGTGAGAAATTTATTTATTTGTTTTAGATTTCTTTATAAAAATACTTGAATTTTAAAATATCATATCTTGCTCATATTTTATCAGATTTACATGCTGGTTTTTGCATTGTACTCGTATCGACAAGTACAATATTGTTGTGCGATTTATTGATAGCCTCGGACAAGTATAAATTTATGATATATGGAAACGGATAGGTTCTAAATTACGTTATTTTAAATAATAACGTTGTTTAATTTTATATACCTTAAACATTGATGTTTATTTGGCCAAATAAATTACTATCGAGTTAAGTTGGATTGAATATGTTAATTGGTTCCCTATTAGCGGAATAAAACACCGTTCCGCTAGTTAAATAGATTTGACATTTAATTAGCAAAATAAATACTCGTTCTGCTATTTTATAGATTTGGACACTTGATTGTATATCATTAATTGATATTCCGCTTGAATACTGATATAGTAACAAATGATGGTTAAGTGTTGGATTTATTTACATAATCGTAGATTATGTAAATATCTGTTATTTACTTGAAATTTTAAATTGAATAATATGGTAGCTTGTTTAAGTACCATGGTGATCGTTAAGCCTCCTTTGAATTTGAAAAGCTAATTATTGATTTGAAAGTTATTTAAGAATAATTATTTTTATTATAAGTTTTACAGAAATTCATTATTTAGTAATAAGATTTAAAGGGGTAATAACTTATTAATAATAATATTTTAAAAATAATTTATAATTGTTTTAATAATGATTTAAAGTTAATTCTTTTATTAATATGGTTCTTAAAAATTATTTCTTAAATGTTATTAAAGAATGTTTAATTATTATTCTAAAGTTATTTAGTTATCGCTTTGAAATGTTTTGATTTTACCTTAATTATTTATTTAAAGTGAATTAACTATGCTTTACTTTTAATTAAAGTTAATTAATTATATTAATTTAAGTTATTTAATTATATTTAAAGGATAATTAATTTTATATTAATATTAGTTTATGGTTAATTAATTATTGTTTAAATAACGTTTTAAAATTTATTATTTATTATATTAACGTTGTGTTTGAAATTAATTTATTAATACAATAATAGTGTTTGAAATTAATTATTAAATGGATTCTAAAGTTATTATTTTAATAAGATTTGATTAAAATGAAGTAAAAGGATGTCTAAATAATAATTTGTTGTTTAAAGCTATTTAATTTAACATTTATGGTTTATTAAGAGGGCTTTATTGACTTAAAGAGTCCACAAATGAGTTGGATTAAATATGGGAAGAGTTTTATGAATGGCTTTGGATATTTATACAAGAATTTATAAATGAGTTTTAAAGATCTGAGGAGGAGAAGTTTTCGGGGTTTGGAATTTGTAAAGAATGTTTTATAAAGGAATTGGTGTTTTGGTTTTCTCCGTTTTAAATGACATTTGGGTTTGATCGTTTAAAATATGATTTCAAAATAAGTATATGGTTATATCTTCTAAGTATCGAAAATATAGTGGTTTGTGAATATACTAATCCTGTTGAGATAAGTATATGGAATTGATTTCCAAGTATTTGAAATGTGATTTAATGTTAATGGAAGATTAATTTAAGAGGCTTAGTGATTTCCGTGGGAAATATAATATTTGTTAGGTTGTTTATTTGATAGTTAAATAACCGACTATCAAATCTTGGCCAAAATATGTAATCCTTCTTAATTTTGGTGGTACAGAATTATTCCCTACTTAACACCGAAGGATTTTAACTTTGGAAATATCTAGGGGAAACATGGGGATTATATGGTACAATTACCATCGGTGGTGCTATACTGTACGTGTAAACTCGTTTCATTCTTCTAGGACAAATGATAAGGAGATCCGTCCACTTAAACGGTTAGAGGGTGATCCCCGCTCTTATGTATTGTCTGATTATTTCCTAAAGAACTGGTATTGAGAATTCCGATAATCGACGGTTGGTTTTGTGGAGCACCCGGGAAATGGAAGAGTGTACTCGTAAGAGATGACTCGAACCCGTGACCACTCCGAAAACCATATATGGTTCTATGGAGGAGATTCGTGATATATTGAGATGTTGGAATCCATGTGTGATTCCGAAACCCAGTAGGGTACGAAAATCCGGGTGTGATTCAAAAATCAAATGGAGATGTGGGAATCTATGTGAGGTTTCGAGACCCGTTGGGGTATTGGAATCCATGTGGGATTCCATGATTTATTTGGTTGCGGTGCGTAAGCTGGAATGTCGGACGTAGCCTCATCGGTGAGAATGACTAAAACCAGATATGGGAGGCATGGCCAGTAGGGTTGGCAAATCCATAGGGTGTAGTCGGCTCCACTTAGATGTCACTTATACTTGTTATGCATGCATGAGGCGATGTACTCGGTTTTGGCGAGACCAGGTATGTTTTTCCTATGGTACATCACTAGGGATGTATGCTGCTTCGGAAGGATATCTTTGATCCTTGTGCAGGAGGATCGTTCCTCGAAGTACCGAGGGCACCTCCATGGAAACCCTACACAATTATCGAACGTGCCTTATCGGTTTCCGATTTTATATCTAGTATTGTTGTGATGTACACTCACGAGCATCACAGCTACTTGATTATTATTATTTTTACCCTTAGACATTATTATAATATCACTGGATTTCTGATATAAAGGTTTGGTTATCATAAGGTAAAAACCTGTTCGTGTTAATGTGCGTCGTGGTCTTACGAGATGCCTTTGATTTTAAAGGATTTTACAAGTTAATAAATCAATAAAATTCCTTATGATTTGAGTTCTCACGTTGGTTTTACCAGACTGATCCGGGCATTGTTTTCCTATAATGCTCGGGTCAGACCGAGCATATTTCTAGGTTTACTTGGATATTTGGAGCTTCAGAAGATGAGATGGAGGCCCTAAGACGTATTCACGTAGATGATTATTTTTCTTCCACTACTCCGTTGTTGTATATTATTCAGCAATTTGTGAGGACATGTTGTTATAACTGTCCGGCTGAAATAGGTTATTGTACTCTGATTGATGTCTGTATATACCTATATTACATATTATTTTGTATGTAAAGGATGGTTATACATTATAAATTATTCATTCCGCTGTGAGATTCTAGGTTGTTATTTTCTTCTTGTCTTCTTTCTTCTTTCTTTTTCCTAACTATCCGCTTTCCCATTCAATTTGGGTTGGACATATGTGGTTTATTGTCAGCTTAAACTTTACGGAAAAAGTGGGTCGTTATAGTTGGTATCAGAGCTTAGGTTAAGCGAACACCTAGGCTTTGGGTATGATTGACTCATTTGAGATAGGGTAAGTGAGACCCTAGGATGAGTTTGGGAGTGTGTGTGTGTGTGTGTGTATATATATGAGAGTGTGTATTTGTTAGTGAGATAAAAATGTTTTGTATTGTGTTGTTTGATCTGTTGAGTGGCTTAAGAATTCTAGTCGATGCGTTTGGCCAACGTTATCGATAGGGATTTCTTAAACACTCGAACAAGACCAACTTACACCATATTGTTTTAAAATGGGTAAATGAAATAATTTTACCAGAAATATATTTTATATACAAAAGAATAATTTCCCATAGAAAATTAATATAGTTAGTCTTGGTTGTGCTTGATTATTAGGAACTGATAGTATTCCATCATTATCTTCTAGAATTTGATTAGTCGGGCTCGCCCATTTCTAAGCATTGACTATCACTGGTTAATCTATCTTGTATCTTCCTTTTTGACACTGGGTTGGGTAGATAGGAATTTTGGGAACATTGAACGAATATCTTTTGAATTAAGTTTCGCAATTTGAATATAAGGCATTTGTTGATAATGTTGGGTTGAAATTTGATTTCTAAAGGTTGTTTATTTAAAATGAAAATTTGAATATTTTGGAATGAATGTTTAGCGATTTTATATAAAGGATTGATTTGATAAAATTAAGTTTTAATAAAAGTTGTTTTATTAAAAAGAAAATTGGAATATTTTGAAATAAATATTTTAGAAATGACTGAGTATAAAAAGTTGGTTGTAATTAGTTGGGGTTTTATAAAAGAAGTTTATTAAAAGGAAAACTTAAATATTGCTGAAGTAAATGCTTGAAAATGATTTATATAAGAAAGCTAAACTATTTGAGGAATGATTTTCTTTAAAAGAAAATATTTTATAAATTTGATTTATTAAAATGTGCCTTATAAATAAGAGGAATTCGAGAGTTTAAATCCCGATGATTTTGGCAAAGTGGTTTTCAAGGTTTAAAGGGTTAATAATAGTACTTGAAAATATTTTCGAGCTTCTTAATAGGGAATTGTTACCATTCGGACCTTGCTATATGATTATTTAGGTAAAATAAATTTTAATTCGATTTCAAAAGTATGATTTGATTTATCATAGGGTAAATATGTATATAATCATTTTAAATGATTTGTGGAAAAGGAAATAATAATTTTATTTAAGATAGCTTTAGAGTATAAATGATTTTGGAAATGTTAATAATGGATTTCTTAAAAGGATTTCTGATGTGTCTTTTGGAAATAACTTGCTTAAAAATATAATTAAGTATACATATCTTTGAAAATGAATTTTATAGGAAGAAACGTTTTCTTTGGATTGGTTCGGGAAATGAGTCCCGATTTGTTTTGTGGTGATCAGAATAATCTTCTAAGTGACAATCGGATGTTTGCTTTGGCGAACAGTATTGTGCACTTAGTAAATTATTCCTTTTGTCATTGTACGATCATGACGAGTTGAATCCGAACGAATCCAAAGTAAGTTGGAAATGGATAGTTTGTTAAAAACCATTTATTTGGAAATATATTGGTATGGTTTCAAAAGAGGGGTTTTGAAAATTGAAAATTTTGTTTTAAGTCAACTAGTTTGAGTACCTCAAAAATAACCAAAAATGGGTAGGAGATACGTTCGTATGGTAAACGTTTCTCTTGAGTATTATCCTTTTAGTAAGGAAATGTATGATACCATTTGGTAGTACCCAGTTCCTTGGTATAATTTTGGGGTTACTCGGGCTATATATAAAAGAATGTCATTTCAAAAGTTTTTGAAATAAATATCCAAGAATTTGACCCTTAGGTCTCCAAAATGTATAGTATCATTTCAAAAAGTGTTTTGATTAAAAAGCCGGGGGTTTAAAATTCTTAGGAGAATTCAAAATAAAAGTTTGTATTATAGTTTTGTATACCCTTAGGGAATGATAGGGAATTTTATAAGTTTTACAAATTAAACGGAGTAGTATGAAATGTTTTTCATAAATATTTTAGTAATAATAAAATTCGTATTTGGAATAACCAATTAAATAAGTGCGAAGGTGTACGTAGATCATTTCTCCTCCCATATAGTTTGATCTAATATTTGAGTGCAAGGCTTGAGGTGTTTCACACTATTCTAAATAAGGATCTATTACTCGATTTCCGACGGCACTTGGTGAGGATTCTTGATATGGAACCAAGATTTTCTATTATAGCTACGGCTATGTAAGGAAAGCAGAGGTTCCTAACCAAGGAGCCTGATTAGAGTTCGCACTAGAAAATGGAGTGAGCGATGCTGGTTTGGAAGTAGAGTCATGTATTCAAGTAGTGATCGAATCTGATTTTGTATATGAATGATCTATGAGCATCATGCGGGCTTATGAATATTATTGAATGTTCTTGTGCTAAATTTTGGGGATGAAATTCTTTTAAGAGGGGAGAGTGTAACAACCTGTATTTTGGGTCCTCAAATTTGAATATCTAATTTATTTAAACATTCGAATTTGAATTTAAATTATGATCAATTATATGTTTCAAACTGAGCCATGATTTTTGATGATGTATTTTTAATTGAATTTTTAGAATTTTTCCATGATATTTAATTTGGAAAATAAATAAATTTTCGTTTGACATATTTTACGGCAAACGCTGGCATTTTGAGACTTCATAGAATTTAATAACTTGTCTATTTTATTTTTGTTTTGTGATCGTGTAACATTGTTATACATAATTGTATATTATTTTCTGTCGTTCCTAGCTTGGACGCAGACGCGATGTAAGGGAACCCTGGTACCGTAATCTGTTAATTTTCAAGTAAATTTTTATAGTGTACAAGAGCGTACACATGCAGCCGCAAAGATGTTTCTCTGATATTTTTATTTTCCTCCTCTACCCGACTTATGTTTCCCCTGTCCCTTTGATATTCGACATATTGGTGATAAGCAGAGGACTTATCGACTCAGGCCTATACTTCACTTCATCCTCCTAGCCTATATCTACGCTTGGAAACAACGCTCTACTCAATTTTTGCTCATTCCACTGTACATGTTTAAACCATGAAACCATACACCTTTCCCCTACTTCAAAAATCATTACATCCCAAACTAATCACCTTTAGCTCCAACGACCAACACGAAAGTTATCCATCCTTGTCTCTAGTTTTTTTAAAATTATCGTCGCCTGATTTGGTTAAACAACGATCGGGAAATCGCCAAATTTCAAAAATGGGTTATAAATGTTTCCAAACTTCAAAAATTGTTTTCTCTCAATCCATGAAGTATTGATCGACGCCGTACACCTCGTTGGAGTCGTATGGAGGTGTAGTAATTTTAAGGGAGTTTCGACGCGATTCTGCGTCGATGATCGTCGTTGGTCGAAAACTAGGGTTAAAGTTTTTCGGAGATTTAGGCTGCGATTCATGAGTTGGAGGATGTCAAGCTAGGAGAGGGCTACGTCATGGAAAAATTTGGCGGAGTTCGGAGGTCATTTGGGGGTCACGATTTACTGTTCCTAGGCGAATCTTGGTGCTCGGTTTCTAAGGTCACATTTCGAAGCAGTCGATCAGAGGCTTGGTGAGGATGGCAAACGGTTGAGGGGATGAAGTCGGTCTTGTTGGTGAAATTGGATGTGGCATTAGGGGCTAGGATGGATCGTACATATGCAACGCATGTGCGTGTGCACGTTATTAAAAAAAAGGAAACTGGAGGAGGAAGATTGAAGTGGGGAAGATGGAGTTTGACTGTTCATTTAGGTGAGGGTTCATGTAGTTGGGCTTTGGGCCACATGATTTAAGGCGAGAAATTTAATTATTTATTTTAGATTTCTTTATATAAGCACTTGAATTTTTAAATATCATATCTTGCTCATATTTTATCTGATTTACATGCGGCTTTTTGCATTGTACTCGTATCAACAAGTACAATATTGTTGTGTGATTTATTGATAGCCTCAAACAAGTATAAATTTGTGATATATGGAAACAGACAGGTTTTAAATTACGTTATTTAAATAATAACGTCGTTTAATTTTACATACCTTAAACATTGATGTTTATTTGGCTAAATAAATTACTATCAAGTTAAGTTGGATTGAATATGTTAATTAGTTCCCTGCTAGCGGAATAAAACACCATTCCGCTAGTTAAATAGATTTGACATTTAATTAGCAGAATAAATACCCGTTTTGCTATTTTATAGATTTGGACACTTGATTATATATCATTAATTGATATTACGCTTGAATTAGTAATATATTAACTAATGATGGTTAAGTATTGGATTTATTTACATAGTAATGGATTATGTAAATATCTGTTATTAACTTGAAATGTTAAATTGAATAATATGTTAGCTTGGTTAAGTACCAAGGTGATCGTTAAGCCTCCTTTGAATCTGAAAAGCTAATTATTGATTTGAAAGTTATTTAAGAATAATTATTTTTATTATAAGGTTTAAAGAAATTCATTATTTAGTAATAAGATTTAAAGGGGTAATAACTTATTAATAATAATATTTTTAAAATAATTTACAATTGTTTTAATAATGATTTAAAGTTAATTCTTTTATTAATACGGTTCTTAAATGTTATTTCTTAAATGTTATTAAAGAATATTTAATTATTATTTTAAAGTTATTTAGTTATCGCTTTGAAATGTTTTAATTTTACCTTAATTATTTATTTAAAGTGAATTAACTATACTTTAATATTAATTAAAGTTAATTAACTATATTAATTTAAGTTATTTAATTATATTTAAAGGATAATTAATTTTATATTAATATTAGTTTATGGTTAATTAATTATTGTTTATATAATGTTTTAAAATTTATTAATTATTATATTAACGTTGTGTTTGAAATTAATTTATTAATACAATAATAGTGTTTGAAATTAATTATTAAATGGATTCTAAAGTTATTATTTTAATAAGATTTGATTAAAATGAAGTAGAAGGATGTATAAATAATAATTTGTTGTTTAAAGCTAATTAATTTAACATTTCTCGTTTATCAAGAGGGCCTTGTTGACTTAAAGAGTCTACAAATGAGTTGGATTAAATATGGGAAGAGTTTTATGAATGGCTTTGGATATTTATAAAAGAATTTATAAATGAGTTTTAAGGATCTATGGAGGAGAAGATAAACGGGGTTTGGAATTTGTTAAGAATGTTTTATAAAGGAATTGGTGTCTTGGTTTTCTCCGTTTTAAATGGCATTTGGGTTTGATCGTTTAAAATATGATTTCAAAATAGAAAATTTTCTAAGTGTTTGGTGGATATACGTATATCATTGTATAAGTATATGGAAAAATTTCCAAGTTTTGAAAAGTGAAATGGTTTGTAAATATACTTATACCATTAAAATAAGTATATGGTTATATCTTCTAAGTATCGAAAATATAGTGGTTTGTGAATATACTAATCCTGTTGAGATAAGTATATGGAATTGATTTCCAAGTATTTGAAATGTGATTTTAAGTTAATGGAAGATTAATTTAAGAGGCTTAGTGATTTTCGTGGGAAATATAATATTTGTTTGAAATGTTTGTTTATTTGATAGTTAAATAACCGACTATCAAATCTTGGCCACAATATGTAATCCTTCTTAATTTTGGTGGTACGGAATTATTCCCTACTTAACACCGAAGGATTTTAACTTTGAAAATATCTAGGGGAAACATGGAGATTGTATGGTATAGTTACCATCGGTGGTGCTATACTTTACGTATAAACTCATTTCATTCTTCTAGGACAAATGATAAGGAGATCTGTCCACTTAAACGATTAGAGGGTGATACCCGCTCTTATGTATTGTCTGATTATTTCCTAAAGAACTGGTATTGAGCATTTCAAAAATCGGCGGTTGGTTTTTTGGAGCACCCGGGAAATGGAAGAGTGTACTCATAAGAGATGACTCAAACCCGTGACCACTTCGAAAACCATATACGATTCTATGGAGGAGATCCGTGATATATTGAGATGTTGGAATCCATGTGTGATTCCAAAACCGGTTGGAGTACGGGAATCCGGGTGTGATCCCAAGATCAAATGGAGTTGTGGGAGTTTATGTGAGGTTCCGAGACCCGTTGGGGTACTGGAATCCATGTGGGATTCCGTGATCTATTTGGTGGCGGTGCGTAAGCTAGAATGCCAGACGCAGCCTCATCAGCAGGAATGACTAAAACCAGAGATAAGAGGCATGGCCAGTAGGGTTGGCAAACCCAAAGGGTGTAGTCGGCTCCACCTAGATGTCACTTATAGTTGTTATGCTTGCATGGGGAATTGCACTCGGTTTTAGTGATACTAGCTATGTTTTTCCTATGGTACATCACTAGGGATGTATGCTACTTCGGAAGGATATCTCTGATCCTTGTGCAGGAGGACCGTTCCTCGAAGTACTGAGGGCACCTCCATGGAAACCCTACACAATTATCGAACGTGCCTTATCGGTTTTCGATTTTATATCTAGTATTGTTGTGATGTACACTCACGAGCATCACGGCTACCTGATTATTATTATTTTCACCCTTAGACATTATTATAATATCACTAGATTTCTGATATAAAGGTTTGGTTATCGTAAGGTAAAAACATGTTCATGTTTATGTGCGACGTGGTCTTACGAGATGCCTTTGATTTTAATGGATTTTACAAGTTAATAAATCGATAAAATTCCTTGTGATTTGAGTTCTCACGCTGGTTTGCCCAGACTGACCCGGGCGTTGTTTTCCTATAATGCTCGGGTCAGACCGAGCATATTTCCAGGTTTACTTGGATATTTGGAGCTTCGGAAGATGAGCTGGAGGCCCTGAGACGTATGCACGTAGATGATTGTTTTTCTTCCACTGCATCCATCGTTGTATATTATTTGGCAATTTGTGAGGGCAGGTTATTATAACTGTTCGGCTGAAATAGGTTAGTGTATTCTGATTGATGTCTATATATACCTATATTACAGATTTGTTTTTTTGTGTGTATAGGATGGTTATATATTATAAATTATTCATTCCGCTGTGAGATTCTATGTTGTTAGTTTCTTCTTGTCTTCTTGTCTTCTTTCTTTTCCCTAACTATCCGCTTTCCCGTTCAATTTGGGTTGGACATGTGTGGTTTATTGTCAGCTTAAACTGTATGGAAAAAGTGGGTCGTTACAACATTTTTATATTCAACAAATTTCTCATAGACATCGAATTTATTCTTCATAAGATACACATATCCTAGTCTCAAGAAACATCGGTGAAGGTAACAAAGTAAGAACTATTATCTTTAGTGATTACAGGCATTGGGCTACATACATCACTGTGTACTAACCTTAAGAGTTCATCAACTCTTTCATTGCTCCCACTGAAAGGGTGCTTGGTCATTTTACCTTTGAGACACGACTCGAACGTGTCAAATAATTCAAAATCAAGTGATAGGAGAAAACCTTTGGCTTTCAGTTTGTGCAGTCGTTTCTTACTAATATAATCTTGCCTATAATGCCAAAGATAACTATCATTTATATTATTTGAAGAACCATTCACAGAATACACATAACTAGTATTGATCGCATAAATGCCATTTTCAAGAATACTATCTCAAACTTTATTTTCATTCAAACTAATGTTCATAACGTTATTCACAATGAAATATATATAGTCTATGACAATCTAGAAACGGAAATAATTCCATAACTAAAGTCTTTTACAGAATAGCAATCATTTAATATCAATACTACTCCACTAGACAAACATAAATGATAATCTCATATTGCTGCTGCATCTATGATAGATCCATCGGCAACTTGGAGCCTCATCTCTCCTTTTGACATGTGGTGCCAGTTCCTAAGCCCCTATAACGAATTACATATACAAGCTCCAGATTCGATATCTAATACCAAAGACATTTTATTGATTACAAAACAATTTTGAATCATAAATGTACCTGATGGAGCTGCAAAACCATTCTGTTTTCTTTCTCTAATAATTTTTAGGTAATCAGGGTAGTTCCTTTTATAGTGACCTTTATTGTGGTAGTGGTGACATCCACCCTTGTCATTGGTTTTCTTACTTTTCTTGTTCTTCTTTCCTTCTCTTTTCCGCTTCTTCGAACCTTTCAAAGATGATGCACCACTCTTTACATTAAGCAAATCCCCTTGATCCTTAGATGCACATTCAGTCAACCTCAACATATTGAGGAGCTCCACGAGATTCATATTTTGGTTCATATTGTAATTCAGTATGAACAATTCATGTTGAGGTGTAAGAGAACCAAGGATCAAACCAACTTGTAATTTATTGCTTATTAGTATATCCAATTACGAAAGCCTACCAATATAGCCAGCCATCATCAGTACGTAATCGTCCACATTCCGTCTTTCAGTCATTTTGGTATCGAATAGCTTCTTCATAAGCTTGTACCTTATGAAACGTGACTGTCCAAAAAATACGGCCTTGAGACTATCAAATATCTCATGGATAAACACATTTTTGTGCTGCCTCTAAAAAGGCTTTTCTAACATAGACAACACGAACACTTGGATGATCTCTAGGTCTAAAACCTATTTCTCATAAGCAGGTCAAAATTTTGGGTCTACATGATCAGTGGGTTATTCTTTAGGTTCACATGTAATAGCTGAACAAAAGTACTTATAAGACAATGCTATCTTAATCGCTATTAGCCAATCGGTATAGTTTATTCCGGTAAGCTTGTCACTTTCAGAAAACAATTTTGGAGTTGTGTAACACCCTATATTTTTAGTGACATTATTTAGGATATTTAATTAGTTAAATAAAATAAAATAATGTAAGATGATTAATGGATAGAGATTTGATTATAATTAGGGGTAGCCATGCCACGCTAATATGTAAATCAAAATGAGATAGCATGAATAAAAATGTGTTAGGAAAATAAGAGTTATAAGGGAGGGGTAAAATAGGAAAAAGGGCTCTCTAATACCCTAAACCCTTAGCCGTGAGTTTTCACTTGCATTCATTTACAAAAAATTAAAATTAAGGAGAGGTTGACCACCATTTTCAAGAATAAGAAGAAGAAAGCTAAAGAGGAAGCTTAATCAACTTCAAGTTTAATTCAAATCTCACATCTTTAATCACAAAGCTAAGGTGAATAATTACTACATCTCATTTTCTTCTGATTTTCGATTTTAAGGATAATCCGAAGTGTTTTTGCGTGTTTATGCCATGTTTTGAATGATTAAAGGTTTATATATACTTGTTGATGATTTATGCATATTTATATTGGTTTTTATGATATGTTTGAAATGAAAACCCTATTAAATGACATCTAAATGCCTTACGAATTTACATGTAGATCAAAAATAATATTTTAGAGGTGGGTTTCAATTTTAATAATTTTCTGAATTAATGTGAATTTTATATTAATTTAGTGAAGAAAATGATTTATTGGGTTATAAATTAATTACGACAAAATAAATAATTATTTGGGTCTGAAATTTATATATGTTAGAAAAAATATTTAATAGGATTTTCTGGAATTTGTATAGAATTTTCCTAAGTGTTTTGATGAATATATAAAATTATTTAAGGTATGAGACTTAAATGTTTTATATATTTAATTAAGGAGAAGGGGTATTTTGTAAAATATAATTATTGTTTATTTCTAAAAATATTGGCAGCACTTTTGAAAAAAGGGTATTTAGCAACCAATGAAAATTTGACAAATATTAGCAGGTTAGTTGAAAAGTTTCTCTTTTAAGTTAAAAACAAAAAATAACATGTTTTTGGCATATATCGCTACTTTTGGCAGCAGGGGTTCCGACTAGGACGTTTTGCCACCATGCTTTCGAAACCAATGCGCATGGTATCAAGTTCCTTGGTATGTAGCGTATTGGATAGAGGCGGAAGGTACGTAGTCGAAACGTTGGGTTCCGAAGGGATTGGAGTATGTCTTGTTTTAAAATGGAAGTAGCGCCTGCCTTGCTTTCGTAATGATAGCTTTCAACTCAGTTGGCTTTCGACTGAGTCAAGTGTTTTTAAAGAAAAGGTTTCGAATGGGTTGCGCTCTTATATATTAAGTAATGCTTTCGAAGGGATCGAAACCCCCAACTGCCGCCTTTCTACCTTTCGAAGTCAATGGTTTCGAAAGGTATACTTAGCTTTTAAAATTAGCCACTTCTCCAATGTTTTCGAATGGGTGGTTTTGACACCATCACTTTTTCCTTAGGAATGCTTTCGAACGGTAGGCTTTCGACTTAAATGGTTTTCTAGACCCTTTTGTTCTGGTTGAAGTATAACCCAATGGTTTCAAAAGAGATGATTTAAATGGTTTCAAAAGGTGTTTTTCCACATGTTTTAAATTGAACCCAAGTACTTTCGAAAGGTTTGAGTTTCTAAAGGTTTGATGCTTTCGAAAGGTTTTAGAAATGGTTTCGAAGGGGTGGTTCCCCAAGGGTTTCGAAGGAGTCGAAAGGTAATGTTTTCTGATGGTTTCGAAAGGGTTGAAATGGAAGGCTTTTCAAGGGTTTCCAAAGGCAATGCTTTAAAGTATTTTAAGATATGATGTCTAAGGTTTAAAGCTTTCAAAAGGAAGGTTTTCAAAGGTTTCGAAAGGGTTTTAAGAATGGTTTTGAAAGGAAGGTTTTGGCCTTTCGGCCTAGATAAATGAAGGGTTTTACTTGGTTTTGAAAGGGGGACTTTCAATGGAATCGAAAGGGGTATTTTCAAGTGTTTAGATGTTTTCATCAACTAAGGTTTGAGTAAAGTGTGTGTGTGTGTGTGTGTGTGTAACATGGCAAGGTGATTTCGAGTAAAGCGTAGAGTATATGTATTTTCCTTGTGTGAGTTTGATTTAAAGGTTTTAAATCATTTTGAAAAAGATTTTCAAGGAAAATTATGGGAAGGGATCCCTAAGTAAAATGACTCAGATATTAGAATACTAGATGGGACTGGTATAGGGTCGCGCCCTATACATTAGCTATTGGCCCCAGCTAATTTAGTCCAAAATTCCAGTTTGTAGGGCTTTGTCACAAGTAAGACTAAAATTATAATTACACACAGGAGGGAATATATGTTTGTATACAGATAGGTTATTGGTGAGCCTACAAAACCATTAGGATCAGGTGACCCTGGGAGATGTTAAGTTAGAGACAGACCGTCCAGAAGAGAAGTATTTAACAGATAGTTAAGGATAGACCGTCCAGAAGTGGAGTGTCTAACAGATGTTAGATAAATTTTGCTTATATTGTCTGGTAGGCCCGAGTCAGCCAAAAGTTAATAGTTAGCCAAGCAAAACTAAAGTGTTTGAATAGATAGTTCTTTAGTGGAAATTAGCCACAAGGGCCTCTTTAGCAAGTGAAATTAATTTCTAGGACACATAACTAAAATAATTACTTTTAAGGACAATACGCAAAATAATTAGTTTCTAGGGCCTAAAAACGTATGAAATTATGTCCTTGAAAGTAATTGGACAGCTGACGTTGTCCTTAAAAGTAATTATTCTGCTGACTTTGGCCTTGAAAGTAATTATTTCAGATGCGTGTCCTAGAAATTAATTGGACTGCAAAGTTTGTCCTTCTGGTGAAATCTCTCATTCTTTTATTACCTGATATGTATGTTTACACAATGATGCTTTACAGTATTTAACCAGTTTTGGTTGCATGAAAAGATTTGCAAAAGATATGTTTTAAAAGGGATGTTAGTGAGGGGAAACCCGTTCCGCTAAGCGGCGTGGTCTCACTTAACATTAATAACCGGGATGTATAGTATTATTCACGCCAGGCTTAATGTCTGACTCGAAGTTTATGTTTTCCCCTTGAACTCTCGGGTGCTCAAAATTGATTTGAGTAGGTTGAGGGTTGAGGTTCTTTTAGGTTTTTAGTAGGATGACGAATAAAGCTACCGGAGGCGAGCATGAGGCTAACAGATAGCTATTAGAAGTTGCAGTTCTTTGTTTTGTTATTTATTTCCACCGTGTATGTATTAAGCAATTATGACTATATGACTCTGATCATCCAAGGGGGCATCTTCATATGTCGCTCTTGGCTTATTTTGTAATAAGTATATTTTATCATTTCCTTGGAAACGTTTTGGTATTATGTAATATGAATATGGAACATGTGTTTTGAAATGTAATGGAAAAATGTTGTTTTGAAATCTGTGATTTGTTTCATATTCAAGTGCTTCTGATATTATAGATTCCATTAACATAGCCGTATTTAGTCGTTGGAAGTTAATACTATAGATGACTACATCATCTTAGCGCTTAGCTTTGGACCTCTAGATAGGGGATGTTACAACTTGGCATCAGAGCATAGGTTTATGAAATACTTTAACTAAAAATGATTTTTGAAAACATAATCCTTAGGAATTAGAGTTAAGATCGGGGTATGGGATAACGCTATAGTAACGTACTTGTATTTTCTATATATAAGTATACGCTTTATCTCTAGACTCCTATCTTTGTTAGGCTATTCTTCTATATCTCACGAGGCTTGAATACAAATATGGACGGTAGAAGAGGTAGAGTTAATCTAGGAGGAGACAACACAACCACAAATGGAAATGTCCGACCGCATGTTAGAAGAACTCAAGGTCAGGCTCAGGCTGAGAATATTGGTGTTGGGGTCCTACAAGTGGATATGGGAGCCATGTATTAGTTTTTCATGAACATGATGCAAGCTGGAATCGCAGCTGGAGTTGTTGGAGGAAATGCTGCTGGAGGAGGAGTTCAGGAAGCTCCGATAGTCAACCATTATGCTAATTTGAGCAGAGACTATGCTAGGCTTAGGGGAAAGCCGTTTATTGGGACCGAGGATGCTATTGAGGTGGAAAACTTGTTGCTACGCTGTGAAATGATTTTTGCTGACTTAGGGCTCATTGACGAGCAGAAAAGGAGACTTGCTTCAAGACATCTTCGGGGAGTTGCTTTGTGTTGGTGGAATACTGTAATTGCCGGTGTGGATGAGGAAGCCATGACATGGGCAGAGTTTAAGAGGAGGTTTCAAGAAAGGTTTATGTCAGTAATGGTACAGTCTGTGTTGGTTAGAAAGTTTGATGAGTTGGAACAAGGGGAGATGTCTGCTCTGGAATATGCTGGTAGATTCGAGGAGTTAGCCCGATATGAGTATGCCACTGTTGACACAGTTATGAAAAGGAATGAGAAGTTTATTAGAGGTTTGAAGTCAGAGTCAGCGAGGGCTACATTACCTCACATTAGAGATCCATGTGATGTAGTGGTGGAAATGGCGTTGAAACATGAGGAGATATTAGCTTGTTTGGAGAAGAAGGAGGAGAAGGAGGTCCAGGTCGGACAAGGCCATAAAAGAAAATTCTTGCACAAGAAAAATGCTCAGAAGGGAGGAGCAGGGAAGAAAGGAAAGTCTGAGGTGGTTTGCTATAAGTGCGACAAGAAAGGACATTATGCTCACGTTTGTCGTACTAGAAAAGGAAAAGGAAAGGAGGTGATTGGAAAGAAGAACATCAGGTGCTTTAATTGTGATCAGATCAGCCATTACAAGAATCAATGCAAGGAGCCTGCAAAGGATGGAAAGGACCAAGTGTATGCATTGGAGCCCGCTGCTTCAAGGCCAGTAGTGCAGGAGAAGGAAAAGGCTGTGTTAGGAGGTACGCTTCAGATTCATGGTATGTCTGTTAGCGTTCTGTTTGATACTGGTGCATCACATTCTTTTATATCTCGATGTTTGGTGGATAAGCTTAACCTAGAACCCTCATATTTAGTTACTTCCTTAAGGGTTGCAAATCCAATAGAAGGGTATGCAACACTTGGGATGAGATGTGACCATTTAGAGTTTGATTTGCTTGGTCATACTTTTGTTTGTTGTTTGCATGTGTTTGACTTTGTTGGGTTCAGGATTATTCTTGGGATGGATTGGTTAAGTGAATATGATGCTAGGATATTTTGCCACGATAGGAAAATATCACTTAGACACCCTGATTGTAGTGATCGGATAGTTTATACCATAGAAAACCCTAGTTGCGAAGTGAATTCTTTATTGGGTATTGTGGAGTTGGAAGATGAGTTGAGTCGAGTTTTCGTGGTTAGAGAATTCACAGATGTCTTCGGGCCTGTAATTGGATTGCCACCGAAACGAGCCATTGAATTTCAGATTGATTTAGTGTCGGGATCAGAACCAGTGAGTAGGCCGCCAAGCAGGAAGACACCTATAAAGATGAGGGAATTGAAGGTGCAGTTGGTGGATTTGAAAGGCAAGAGTTTTATTAGACCAAGTAGTTCGCCTTGGGGAGTAGCCGTAGTATTTGCTAAGAAGCCGGATGGATCGTTAAGGCTATGTATCGTTTATCGTAAGTTGAATGAGAAGACGATAAAGAATCGATATCCATTGCCGATAATTGATGATTTGTTCGATCAGCTGAGTGGAGCCAAGGTATTTTCTCAGTTAGATTTGGCAACGGGATTTCATTAGCTTAGAGTAGCGGAGGATAGTATTCCTTTAACGGCGTTTAGGACAAGATATGGATCGTATGAATGGTTAGTTATGCCGTTCAGACTCATTAATGCGCCGGCATTCTTTATGGATTTGATGAACCGAATTTTTCGAGAGCATTTGGATAAGTTCGTGTTGGTTTTTATAAATGATATTCTGATATACTCTAAGGATGAGAAGGAGCATGAAGTTCATCTTAGGATTGTGCTGGAGACGCTAAGGGAGCATCAGCTGAAGGCAAAGTTTTCTAAGTGCCATTTCTGGAAAAAGGAAGTGAATTTTCTTGGCCATGTAATCTCAAAGAGAGGGTTATTTGTAGATCCGACTAAGATTGAAGCGGTAAATAACTGGAAGACCGAGACGGTGACCGAGATAAAGATTTTTCTGGGATTGGCCGGATATTATCGGAGATTTATAAAAGATTTTTCACGGATAGCAGCCCCGATGACCAAGCTAACGCGAAAGGATGTAAAGTTTGTGTGGACCGATAAGTGTGAGGAAGCATTCGAGAGCTTGAAACACTTATTGACCCAAGCATCGGTGTTGGTGGTTCCGGAGGGGAATCAAGATTCAATTGTTTATACCGATGCGTGTGGAACAGGATTGGGAGCTGTGTTGATGCAAAGGGGTAAAGTGATTGCCTATGCGTCTCGACAGCTCAGACCGCATGAGGTTAGGTATCTGACGCATGATTTATAGTTAGCTGTAGTAATATTTGCCTTGAAGGTATGGAGGCATTACCTTTTGGGAGAGAGGTTCGAGCTATATACAGATCATAAGTCGTTAAAGTATTTATTCTCTCAGAAGGAGCTGAACATGAGACAACAAAGGTGGTTGGAGTTTATTGCTGCTTATGATTTTGGAATTGAGTATACACCCGGAAAAGGAAATTAGGTGGCAGATGCACTTAGTAGGAAACATCAGAATGCATTTTTAGCGATGATTGCTGAGTGGAAGGATTTAATTAGAAATATTGTCAGCTTGTAAAGTTCAGTATAGATCTGAGGCTGGGTCTAGTAAAGAAGGTGCTATGTTGTCTTGTTTAGAAGTCCAACCAGTAATGATTGAGAAGATTTCTTCTAAACAGGAGGAGGATCCAGTGTTAGCTGAACGGATCAGGAAGTTAAGAGAAGGAACAGAGAGCGATGACTTGAAGGATTTCGGTCTTAACCAGAACGGGTGGTTGAGAAAGAAAGGGAGGTTGTGTGTTCCGAATCTGGGAAGCATAAGGAAAGAAGTTTTGGATGAATGCCATCGTTCGAAGTTCACTATTCATCCAGGAGGAACTAAGATGTATCAGGATATGAAAGGGAGTTTCTTCTGGGAAGGTATGAAGCGGGATATTAACTTATGTGTAAAGCAGTGCTTGAATTGCCAACAAGCAAAGGCTGAACACCAGAAGCCAAGTGGATTACTTCAGCCATATATAAAGTTTTGTAATCCGAGCTTGTTTAAAAAGTTATTATGGTTTAAAGATTTGGAATAGAAAATAATCAAAATCTATAAAAGGAATTATTTAAAATTAGGTAAGTTTTACCGTTCAACATCCTGAAACTGATCAACCCCCAGTAGTCGACCATCCCAAGCCAAGGAGTCAACCGCATGGACATTATCGGCTAGGAAAACCCTAGATTGAACGACCTGGATTTAATTAAACTAAAAATCAACGATTGAGGTGAGTTCTTACACCTATAAATAGAGCCCTAACCTACATCTGAACCCTAATTTACTCAGAACGTATCAAAGTTATGTCTCTCTCAAACCTGAACTCCTTTTCTCCTTAAAACAAATTTGTTCAGAAAAAACAATATACAAACCAAACTATTGAAGAAGAAGAAATTTAATCAAATCAAGAGGAGATCTACAACTTTCATAAAAAAAAGAGGAGATCTACAACAAATGGTGTAAGCGTGTTAGGGAGAGGATAGCCTTTTATGGTGGTGAGTGGGTTCATGATTAATAAGTTGATTTATATGTAATCAATTTTATTATACCCTATTTTAATCTTGGATTGTTATAAATCGAATTTAAAGCATTGTTTAATTGAATTGAGAATTTAACAGTGGTTATATGAATATGATTCTTTTCTTCTAATCTAGATCTCACTAATGCAAATTTGTAAATTAACAAATTGATAAATTTGAATATACCTTTTTTGTCAAATTGATAAGAATCGATGTAAGATGATAAACCTAGGTTAAACTGATTTACTACACTTTGAAATTAATATAGAATTTGATAAATACAAATTATAAATTCACAAGTTGGTTAACTGGAATTCAGATTATAGGTTTAATGAAATTTGGTGACGATAATAGTTAGCAAAATAAAACGAACGATTGTGTGAAATCAAGAAAAAAAACCCTAAATAACGACGATTGGTCGACCGCGTTCACTGGAGCGGTCAATCGCTCTAGGAGCAAGCGATCGACTGGCTAGATGTTACTGTGTGTGTATGTGTGTATATGTTTGTATGTATGTATATAGATGTTACTGTAGGTAGGAAGCTAGCTCTCTATGTAGTGCTTTTGGGATGTTGGGGGACTGGGTAAATGCTATTATCCAGCAGGTGTCGATATTCGACTGAGGGCGATTCTATCGCAAATTCGCACTCACGAGAGGTTCTATGGTGGTGGCGCAACACTGATGGTGATGTCTGATGAACTACAATGGCTCGGCACCAATGAGAGTTCATTGGTATTCACGGTGATGCGACGTGATACTATGTTGTTGTTGGATCCCAACGCGGTGCGATAAGAGGCGTTACGTTACGATTGAGAGATGGACACAGATCCAGCCGATGAGACACTTCGGCGAGTCAGCATTGTGGGCTTCCCCTCAATGCGTAACCGAGATACATGTAGTCGTGGTTGTGGGAAATTTAGTCCCATATGAAAATTGTAGGCAGACCTATGCTAAAATAGTTACGGGCAGTCGTAGTTGTGGGAAATATACTTCCATGGTTGGAAATTTGTAAGGAAACCTATGTGAAATAGTCCTAGCTGATCATTAGTTGTCTTGAAGTTTGATTAGTTGTTCGACCCTAAGTATGAGCCTGCGCAAGTCGTTAGTGTAGACGTGTATTGAGCTAAACTCTTTGAGTTAAAAAAAAAACAAGTAATTCATGAACGCTTGTAGGATCAGGCAGAGTATTAATAAAATCAATTGCATGTGATCAACATATATTAATGATGTAACTCATTCACCACACTTTTGTCCGACCTGTCCATTTTGCCCATTTTTCTTTCATTTTCTCCACCACAGAATGCAGGACGACAGTTGATCTGGCATAGTAAGTGGAGAATGGAGCTTAAACGTTGAAATTCCACTATTTTCCGTTGTTCCTCAATAAATTTTTTATTGGTTCCTGTAAACCGACCGAATATTTCTTTCAATTATATGTTTTTCAAGATGAAAAAAAGACATTATTACCATACTCAAACTTCTTAAAACTTTACACAACAAGATCAAGAACGGTTTCATCCTTTTTTTTCTTTCCCTCAGTTTGGGTCTACCGGCTAATTTAAAATGAGATTCTAAGAAGAAAAATAAGTAGTATACCATCAGAAAAATAATGAACAAATGATTTAAAAGAAGTAAAATAAATAAAAACTGAATTCTAGAATTTTGGTACAAAGTCTTGTTAGTCCAAAACTCCAAATAACATGATTAACATTCTTGAACATGAACAACAAAAACAAGCAAATCACCCACTAGCCACTCAAAATAAATAGTATTTACAGCAACAAAGTAAAATTTCATTATTGTTAAAGTAACAATTGATCAAATTTTACATATACAACCAAACACCTAAAGAGGTTAATAAAATATTAACCACATGTAATACAAAGAAGACCCAAATACACAAACAGAAAAAAACAAAGGTAAGTTTTAACAACCCTATGAAATAAACTAATTCACAACTCTATCCTACACTATATTTCTTTTCAGTAAAGAAGAATGAATTGAATGCGGGTCAGATACGTTTGTGGGTTATATCATCAGCAACAACTCGAGTAAAAGTAAAGCATTACCTTCCTTTATGTAAACTTTATTTGTACACCGTTTGTCCACCTTTATTTTGAAAACAATCCTCCCCTATGCCATAAAACAAGGGCCTGGTAGCGAGGAGCTTAATCGGAATTTAGCTTGTTGTTGAGACCAGTAATTTTGTGCAGAAAGTACCCTATCCAGAAGCTCTTGAGGAACAGGCTCTCCCCTTCTCTGTTGTGGAGCAATTGTTGCTGTGTGCACTAATGTCTTCCATTTGTCCTGCATCATATAATTCTACATATTCATACATGTACAAGGTCTACTCCAACATGTATATTTATGTTATAAACTAAACCGAATAATAAAGCACACAAGCAAGTTGGATCAACTAAATAATGATTGGTTGCACTCATTTGTCCAGTATTTGGGACCAGTATGAAAGGGACATTAATGATTTAATTAATGACCCATGAGTTCAACACTGGATTTGAACAAAGGGAACTGCATGTTTGGATGAACAAGTGTAACGAGACTTCTAAGAAATGGGTCATCTGTAAAAGCCGTGTGCTTTTTGACAACACATGGCTTACACGGCTTTTAATAATACTCTGTTGAGAATAGCACAACGAATATATACAGCTGACCCTGTTAACAATACTCTTTTAAGTACTACAAGAAGAAACTGTTACGTATACGTAAGAGACAGCAAAAAAACATGTGTCATGTTGTCTTTTAGTACATTCCTCTATTTGACCTCTTCAATTCAAAACTCACATGCATCTTTGTTATGTGAATTTCTTTTGACCAAAAGAAATTACTTATTTTCATGTTGTATGTACATGGTAATATCACTTTAATTTGGAATCTAGCTGGCTAGTAGTTGACAAACAGGGAAGTCATGTCAGATAATAGTTAAAATTACAAGAATTTAATAAACTGCTTACCTTGAGATCAACATAAGTCCGATGTTTGGCATTGTCAAAAGCTCTAATTTTGACATCTCTCCACCTAAAATTTTCATAATAAATGTTAGGAATCGATGTCACAAAGAAATAATCTATGTCACAAAGGAAGGAGGAAGAAAAAAAAAAAAACTTCAGCCCGGTTAAAACAAAATCTTTAATTTCCTTGGTGGACGTGTACCAATATTTCATCAAATACTAAGAAAACTTTTCCTTCAGGTAAATATTAGGATACATACATGGAGTACTAAAACCAAGAACATCCCAAAAACATGAATATTTTGCGACAACCTAAAACATATCTAGAAATCTGCATCTTTTGTTCCATTAATAACACATATCCGTCAAGGCCCAAATCATAGGAAAGAAGGCACAAATAGTAAGATGCTATTGATACATACCACATTAGTAACAAGAATTTGCTTACCAAATGTGTGGAATCGGGTATAAACAAACATACATACCTTCCCGTTCCTAGCTTTTCAACAGCATGGACCAGAGCTTCAACTTCAGCAACAGAAAAAGGACGTCTAATTCTACGCTGAACAAGCTCAGACCTTTTTGATTTTTGCAATGGTGTCACGGATAATGGACCTGATGTCATGCTTGAAACAGGAACCATAGCTTTTGAGTTATCCACCTTTTCAACAGATGATGTGCGCACGAAGTCATGCTCATTGTCATGACTGTTTAAAGTTAGGGTAAGAGCACGCTCAGTTAACTTATTTGGTGTAGGAACTTCATCTATTGTAGAAACTTCAGCAGGGTTCCTGTAGAATAGGCAAATAAATATTTAGTAACACGTCTTCTAATCAAGTTATGTACAGTTCTATAACTTAAATTTGAAGTATTTGTTCTTAAATTATCGACGGCAAAATAACACTACTAAGAATTTATTTTTTGTAGCTCATACTTCATAAAAACAGAGATTCAATGTATGGTATGACAGTTACTTTCGGGCTGCTTCGATCGAAGCACATGGATGAAAAGAATCGGATGATGTGATGAATTTTGGATCTTCTTTGCATGTTAGTGAAGGTGGAGTTTGAGTGGAATTTGGTTTCAATGTAAAACCCAAATTTGCAATCTTCTTGTTGTGAAATATTCCAGCTTGAAATAAAGTTTGTGTATCATCGCAAACTTCCTTTCCTTCGTAAACCATGCCAACTCTAAATCCTTCATCTATTATAGAACTCACAGCTTCCATAACTGTCTTCTGTTACAATGAATTGAATTGAATTCAGACAAACTTTTAAATCTTTGTATGAGTATAGATATGAAATAGCAAGAGTATGCTACCTTAAGTGAACCCACTGTTGCTGTCTCAGGAATATCAATATAAATTTCAGGCACCTTGATAGACTTTATACTGAATTTCACTACAAACAGAAGGAGAAGAAGAAAAAAAATCTTAGAACATTCCATTGACTGGATATAGATATAGAACAACTAGTCATGTTGGTGTTTGAATAAGGTTTACTAACCAAAACATTCTTCAGATTCAATTAGAGACTTCTGACCAGATGCTTCGTCTCCTAGAATATACAATAACATTAAATTTTGGACGTCAAAAACAAAATTTTCTTAAAGTGGCTAGATTCAAGTCACCTTCTATGTATCGACGTTCGTACAATTTCTGTCGCTTGAACAAAGATCTCTTAGTCCTTTGCCGGGTATAGCACATTCTCCTTTCCACAGCTAGTCAACAAAATACTGATTAAGGACTTTATAGTACAAGAGAAACATAAATTAATAAGCAAATTATATGCATTACACACCAGGTTTTGAAACCATCACGTCATAGCTAGGTGATCCTTCGCAGAATTTAGACGGTAAAAACTTTCTGATTCTAGAATCATTTACTTGGTTTTCTCTGTATTTTTTACTAGTAATAGTACCAAAGCTACAACTACGAGTACTTCCTGAAGAGTTTTCGTCGTCATCATTATCTACATCAAGTTCAAATCCATTCTTAAAGTTTGGAAAAGAACGAGCTTTTGTGATGGGTTTCTCCATGCTACCGTCAAAGCTTATCAAAGCAGGAGGTTTTATATCTAAATCCATTGCATCCAGTATCTCAGTAGCGTATTCGCTTTTTAAGTTCAGTTTTTCCACCTTTGGCTCACTCAATGTACAGCTACCAACTTGCCTTCTATAACCAGATTCATGATGCAATGTACTTGCGGTGCAACTGCCCAGATTCAAATCCTCAGATTTGACGCGCACATTGTTATTTTTATTTTCTTTATTATTGTTTCCTTTCAAATTAGAATGAGAGTTCATCTCCAATAACATTTCTCCTGCAACAGTTGCAAGCAGATCAAATGCGCTTAACTTCTTTTCTTCATGCTTCTTTCTAGTTGATCTTTTCCTCTGTTAAATATGAATGTGTCAAATTAAACATTGGCTACAAACTGTATAGGAAAGAAAAAAGTTAAGTCATCAGGTGCAAAAAGAATCAAAATACCTTCACACATTTAGGAACTTGTGGGATGGTGGGAGCATCATATACAGTAGATCCATAATTCAATTTGTTGTGAAACACCATATTTCAAATCAATATAAAGTGAATAAGATTGCCTTATGCATCCACTATTGAACCTGGGAAATAATAATTCAAGACATCATTTCTTTATTATAAAAAAGTTGCAAAGCAATAATATTTAATAAACCTAAAATACACAATTAAAGAGAAATGGATCAATTATATAAGTTAAATAATAGATTAAAAACTAAACGAACATACAAAACCCAAAACCCTTTAAAAAAAATGAGAACATATATCAAAATTGAGCTTTTAACATCAATTCAATCTTAGGAGTTTAAACTAATCCTTTAAAATAGAATCAGTATTACTTCCAAATTTCAAGGGGATGTTCAAACTTATCTGAGAATTGTTTGGTTACCTGATAATTGACTGAGATTACAAATTAATAAATACATAAATTAATGAACAAAAAAACCAAAAAAAATACTCAAATGTTACTAAGCAAAAAATTCCACAATTTTGATCCAAGCAATAACTTCCAAAACTTTAATCAGTTGAATAAATACTGATCTAATCCAGATCTGGTTGGAATATTGTATAATTCTAATTGATTCAATTACTTTCTATAGTTGGAGAAAAAAGGGAAATCAAATTTGAACTATACAAATACACCACGCTGAACTAAGAAATTAAATGGTATCCAAAGAAACAATCCGGCTTATTACGACACAAAAAATGACTATTAAGCTCTCTCTTTAAATTAGAATCAAGACCTCTCCAATTCTACAAATTTGAAAATCGTCATGTAGCATTCTCGAGCAAATTTATTCAAAATCGAAAACTCTGTCTCACATAAGTTGTTTTAATCTAAGTCCGTCACACAAATCATAGCAATTGAAATCTAGAAACCTCTAAATTCCTTTGAGAAAACTCAACAATATAAAAAAACATACAAAAAACAACACAAACAAAATAAATTGAAGTCCAAACGAATCAGATCCCAATCATGATCCCACAATTCAGATCGCAACCTCTCCCGATTGTGAACAAAAATCAAAGTTCAAATTTTGTAATCAAGCAGTTATATTTATTCAAAATTTGAAGATCGTCTAAAATTCTGGAGCATAATTTAATCAAAATGAAGTTAGTTATATCATAATACTTTGTATCAAGAACCAATAAACAAAACTCAAAAACTTTCGAAATCTAAATAACAATAAAAAAAAACAACACAAACAAAACATAAGTCGAAATGATCTAGATCCCCACCTTAGTATTACAATTCAGATCGAAATC
Organism: Allium fistulosum; assembly: GCA_030737815.1. Taxonomy (NCBI): domain Eukaryota; kingdom Viridiplantae; phylum Streptophyta; class Magnoliopsida; order Asparagales; family Amaryllidaceae; genus Allium; species Allium fistulosum. Next base: position 1,297,400,538 of record CM060902.1, read on the forward strand.
CCTCTCAATTCCGGATAAGAATCGAAGTTCGAACTCTGCAGATGAATAATTATATATTTATATTATTTTGTAATTTATTGTTTCAACATTTATTCTCTCTCTTATCAGATCACAAAACCCTGAAAACCACCCCTTTTTTTCTCAAAACCTCCACTTTTTATAATTTTTTTTCACCGGTAAAAACTCCTAGTTTTTTTCCGACAACTTCCTATAACCGGTAATAGAGAAATACGTAGACCGCTTATCTTCGTCGGTAGTCCCTAAGTCATCCACGTGTCGGTGAAAATAATCGGACAGTACTTATTTACATCAGTTCATGATTAGGTAATTAAAGAGTGTATCGAGATTGAGTGTAATGGATTTTGTTCAATAATTTAACTGAATTAACACAACACAGTTAAATTTAAATGTTCTAAGAAAATGCTAGTATAAGTTATCAGTATTGTTTGAATTAATTTACCTATTTATGTAATGTAGTAATGATTTTGGCTGCATTTGACAATTTTATATAATCTTTATGCAGTTTAAAAATTAACTACATTAAGAAGATGTCGTTATATTTAAATGTTTTAAGACAATGTAATTATATTTTAACAACATATTTTGAATTAAATTAACTGAATTTACGTGATGCAGTAATAATTTTGGTTGCATTTGATAATTTTGTACAATTTTTATATAGTTATACTTTAATTGCATTAAGAAAATGCAGTTCAATTTAAACGCTTGAAGAAAATACAATTATAATGTAACATCATTTTTTGAATTAATTTAATTGCATTTATGCCATGCGGTAATTATTTTAGCTTCATTCGATAATTTTATACAATATTAATTCAGTTAATAAATTAAATGCATTAGGAAAATGTAGTTATATTCAATCTTAATGTAGAATTTAACCGTATTAAGAAAATACAGTTATAGCTGCATTAAGTAAATGCTAAACCTAGCGATTTGATTGATGTAATTATAGCTGCATTTGAATGCTGCAGTTTTAAATATGTTATTTATACGAAAAAGTTATAATTTTTTAAAATAATAATCCAACGACTAAATATTTACATATTCATAACACATATTATTTAAAAGATGATAAATTTTTTGATTTAGTAGGGAAAATGGTTTGTTGATACGATATTTCTATGAAAACTTATTGTATTTTAAATATTGAACTTAAAATAAGACGTGAAATATTAATATGAGTGTGAAAATATCACCTGGTCGCAAAGAAAAAACGCGGACGGAGACCTAATTTACATAAAATTATAAAGGAAAGAATTTCATATATTAAAATTATTTGTAGGGACCTGATGTACAAATTCCTTTTTCAATTTAGGCATTTTAATTTATAATTGGATATAACTTATGTCACATTTATCTTATTAGCCCATTTTTTCAATTTAAACACTTTAATTTAGACATATTAAGAATGATGGTTGTGCGCTAAAGGACAATTAATTTATATATTAACTACCTATTATATTCTAATATCATAAAAAATAGGTGGAATTCAGGGGCTTTTTCACGTAATTTAACAACCTTAACACGTGTCTTTTGGAATTATGTAAACATTTTCTTTATAATTTACAAGGTAACATTAAAATGAATATAATGGAATTTTTGTTAAGTCTCAGAAACTTACAATGGACTAATGTCCCTTCTCTAGACACTACCAAATTTGAGAGCATTAGAGACTTTTATTTGAAGGCAAATTAAATGTAATGCCTCTACTAATAATTGGTTAGAAGCATATATAAGTAAGGTCTTTAATAATATTAACGGAGGCAGATCAAACACCTTTAATATGTATATTATTGTCTTTTAGAAAACTATTATTAAGTATATTAACAAAGGTGGATTAAAATGCCTTTGACGCATATAGTATTCTTTTATAAATAAACTAACAATAATTAGGGTCATAAGACATTAATGCTCTGCCAGATTGTACTTATGATGTCCCTTTTCTATAAATACCAAATCCCATCATTACTTCCTCCCACGAACCCTAAAGTCAAAATTTGGATAACTGACACCGCTTTCACTTCCACCAAAAATGATCACCAAAACGGTAGTGGATCTCTGATTTGAGGGCTTTGACGGTTGATTTAGAGTCAACAGTGGTTGATTTGAAGGTGACTATGGTTGACTTAGGGGGTGGTTGCATTGACCTGAGGTCAGCGTAAATTAATTTTTACGTTTTCTATGTTATTTCTGGTTCTTTATTATAGACAACAGTAATATGTAGCTATAGTCTATTAACGATTTACTGGATCTTATCGCTTCAAATAAATAATGGAATAATTCATCCAAATTTGGGAAGTTCTTTTCTATTAATCCAATATATCTATAAGAAATGATTATTATCCTTTTCCATAAAGATCTAGTACCATGCTAGCTCTTTGTATTTTTTTTAATCTGTGTACTTTTCAACTCCATTTATTGCATGTTATTTAAGTGAGAACTGGGGTAGATCATAGAATAGGAGTTCGGATCAGCTTATGAAGACCTAAGATAATACTAATCCAATATTATTTATTATACCCGACGAAGGGTTTTTATGGTTTGCTTGAAAAGCAAGAAGTGATCCAATTGGTGGGTGAATGTGGATATATATATATGAGTCAATTGTTGATGTAAATATTCACCGTACTTTTTTGGTTTTTTTATCTTAAATTTTTACTTTAGTGTGCTAGAAATTTTATTTCATTATTGCATTGAATCATGTTTTAGACAATTTATGCTACAATATTAGGACTACTTTGGTATATTATTTAGTTTTTTCGTCTTACGTAATACTTTTAACAGAGTTAGGACTACTTGTTAAATTGAACTAACCCTAAAAAAATTTATATAGTCACTTTTTGAATCAGTTTTCAACTCACATATGATCTATTTGTTGACAAGGAAACTTGTCAACGCCCAAAATTAGAAGTTGAAGTAGGAATGATGCTTTCGAAACCTCCTTTCGAATAGGTGGAGTTTGCTTGGGCTCTCCAGATGAGCGAAAATGATTAAAACTTGTCTTTGAGACCTTTCGACACAGTCGAAAGGGTAGACTCTCTTCCAACTAGTCCTTTCGAATGAGTTAACTGGGAATGCTAAGGCATCTTTCGACATGGGTACAGGCTCTGTCGAAAGGGGTAGTTCTGACAATTTGGTAGATCTGAGTTAAGGCTTATAGAAAATAAGGAAGTTCAGGGTTTCGACTTGGTCGAAAGGGAAACCTTTCGATTATGTAGACAGAAGTTGACATATTGATAAAAAAACGAGGAAATCTGTGTAACTAAGCAAGCACAATCCTTATAAGCTTCTTTTTATTGAATTCAATTGTACAAATTGACCAAATCCCCCATTTGATTTGAGAATTAGGGTTTACAAGTTTAAGAAATATACAAGTGAAGAGTGGAAGAAATCGGATCCCCTATAACTGACCCCTGAGGTCATATTTATATATGCGAATTGGGGACCTTTCGACTCCAAGCTTTCGACACAATCAAAAGGTCGATCTTTCTGCTTTCGTGAATGTCTCCTGAGTCATACCTTTCGACTTGGTTGAAAGGGTTTTAGTTATTCTTCTATTACCGCTTGGAGCTGGGCTTCATTCTTGTTTTGTTTCCTTTCAACTCTGTCGAAAGGTGCTTAGTTGCGCCTTTCCTTTAGTAGCTGCTGATTGTCTTTCGACTTCATCAAAAGGACTATTGATGTACTCCTGTTTCGAATGTTGATATGCCGCACAAGCTGACTCGGAAGCTAACCTTCGATGCCGTCGAAATATGTATTCTTTTGGTTTCGAATGAGTTGAAACACCCAAAATGGCTTTGTTTTAAATAGTCTTTGTCGAAAGCCTCTGCCCTAACTAACTCGGAACCTCATGCCTTTATGGTAACGGTTGTGTATTTCTTCTTTCTTAGGTGAGAGTATCCTTAACCGTTTCGAAAGGCTGTATATGTTGAATTGGTTGAATATTTTTCTGGCAGAAGTAATGATGGCGAAATCACGACGTTTCGAATGGTTTGGCGCAAAAGGTAGTGTATTTGCTATTCAATGCCTTTGTGAGGTGTCTTTTTGAGCACTTTGGATGCTGTTAACATGTTTGCTGCCGCCTTTGAATGGTAGCCTTCGACTTTGTCGAAAGCTCCCTGTTGACACAGTCGAGACGTCCTTTCTGTTCTATTCGAAAGGTGCTATTGGCGCTGTCTTCCTCTTGTCAGAAGCTATGCTTAACTTGATCATCTTTGGTGCTTTCTGATCTTTATCAATGTTCTCGTGTTCCTTCTTTCATACTTTTATTCTTGAACATATTTTATGGATAAAATTTAGCCCCCCTAACATGAAAGAAGCTTTTGTTCTTTTGGACAAAAACTCGAAAGAATCTCCTCCTTTGTTTCCTGCAAAACAAACAATGGCTTCTATAAGGATCTTAACCTTGAGGCAAAACCATGATGAGTATCCTTATAATTCCTTACACTATCTAGTTATTTTATTAGGTAGTGCATTCAAGCAATTATATGACCATTATAGATACATGAAACGATATCACCTGGTCTGTTGTGTCAATTTAAGTAAATAGACCTTTCCCAAAAAGGCTTTTGCATACACTTAACCCTTTGTTCTCAAGTTATACTTTCCTCGGCCATCGAGGATTAATTTCCTGCTTTTGGCAGTCTTATCTAGCTCCTTTGCTATGGCTTTATTTTTCATACCTGCATCTTGATGGGAGTCCAACTGGCCATCAAAGAAGTCTTATATAAAACCCAACCTCGGGAACTCAATAGAAATTTCATAAATCATCATGAAATATTCAATATTTAAATTCACAGAATCAAAAATATGATAAGAGATCATCAAAGTTTTTTTTTGAAAACCCAGTAGAACCCGGCGGACCGGTAAACTCCTGAGGAGGGTATAGTAAAGCCGTCCGCTGATCCAAGCCCCCATACCCCCAGGTAAATTTATATAGGATAGGAAAGCGCATGGTAGGAATCGAACCTGGGTCTTTTTACCAGAACTCAAGCCTCCTTTCCACTGCGCCGCACCCGCGGACAAGAGATCATCAAAGTTTCAACGAGGAAATCAGAAGTATGAAATCCACACAAATAAGAAGCTTCAAGATTCTCAAATACATAGGATCACAACGAAAAGAATCCGAAAATCCAAGAATCCAGGAATGTAATCAGAAAACCATTAGGACCATACCTATATAAACAACCTACATAAAACTCTTTTCTCTACAACGTCAGAAACTTAATATGAAATCTTTTGATTATCATGGAAATTCAAAAAACAAGTCATGAAATAAAAACAAGAATCGATAAGACATTATTACGAAAGTTCTATGGATAAATCAAGTGTATATCCTTCAGAAATCATCATGAAAGCTAACATAAAAATTCAGAATTCTCAAAATCAGCAATTTAATAAGAAATCGTTATGAAATCTCAATATGGAAATTTAGAGTATAGAATCCACAAATCATTGTAAAAATCGATTAAGAAATTTGAAGTTCATGGAATCAGAAATTCAGTAAGAAATCATCATAAATACCCAAATACGAAATCCATAAATTACCATTAAAATTCACAAGGAAATTCAAAATCCATAAAATCTGGAAACCAACAAGAGAGCATTCAGAATTTAATGAGGAAATCATGCACACAAAATCCATAGATCATCATCGAAGTCCTCAAGGAAACTTTAGAATTCACTAAACCAGAAATTTAATAAGTGTTCATCAAAAATTCCAATTCGGAAAGTAGGAATATGAAATTCACGAATCATCATGAAAATGAATAAGGAAATTCAGGATTCATAAAATTAGAGATCTAAAGATCCAATAAGGTGACCAGGAATATGAAAATCATAAATCTTCATGAAAATTCATAAGAAAGTGTAGGGTTCCACAAATCAGAAAAACAATAACAGATCATCAAAATCCTGATCAAGAAAATTTCATGAACGATTATAGATTTAGGGAGAAAACTTAAAATTCATTATATCTGAAATTCCACATTAGATTAGAAAACCAATAAGAGATCCATAAAGATTAATTGAGGAAATTAAGAATACAAAATTCATCAATTTTCATAAAAATCCTTCAAGAAAATTTGGAATCCACTAAATCAGAAATCTCATATGGGATTATCGAACACTCAATAAAGGACGTAGAAATTCACAAACCGTCATGAAAATCAACTTGTAATTTCAGAATTCATCAAGTTGAAAGTTCAATAAAGGATCATTAAAACTCAAAATAAAGAAATTAAAAACGTGGAATCTATCAATCACCACAAGAATCAGCTAGGAAACTTGGATTCCCTTAAACCGAAAGCTTATTATAAAAAGGGAACTCAAAAATCCAAGAACCCAAAAATATGATTAGAAATCTGTCCATTCTAACTCAAAATCAGTATTTCAATGGAAAATCCATAAATTGTCATGCAATCCCATTAATGGGAGCCAAAAATCATAAGCTCATAAATCAAGTGATCAATGGGAAATCATCAAGAAAATTCTATGGGGGAATTGCAATATGTAAAATCCATGAATAGTCATAAAGGCCAATGAGAAAATAAAAAATTCACGAAACCAATAACTTAATAAGAAATCATTATGGAAATTCACTAATGGAATCACGTAATCAAGAATCCAATTAAAATATCATCAGGATCTCATCTGACAAATAGATTATTAGAAATTCATTCAATACCGAAATTAAAAATTTACTTGGCCATAGTGACTTCAGTAAATCCAAATAAAAAATTCCTAGACCTATGGGTTAGTAAAGCTTTTGCTATATTGGAGTTGGGTTGTATCCATAAAACTTTGTATCCATCTGGGTTATTGGTTTCACATCTTATATATATTGTTTCTTTTATCCTATGAGACTTCCCTACTTCTAAGGATTCAAGAGTGGTTTATCCAGCCCATTTCTCAAATGAGATCACTTTTATCTTTGTAGCAAAAATTGCTATCTATTATATCCCTTTAGATCTTGTATAGATCCTTGCTTTGACATCATGTTATGGATCCCTTTTACCTATTCTTTTATCTCGTGTCATCTCTTTAGGATACATGTTTCTTAGTCCTTTGATGTAGAAATTACTTCTCGAACATTGGATGTTCTTAGATTTGTTATCCCATATTTTGTCCCCTCTGAATATGATTTTGGATTCTTTACGAGATAGCGCTCTCCATCTCCTCTCTCCGCTTGGCACTATTTTCCATTTACTGATCCCATCTTTCACCGAATCGATTCTTTTTTTTTTTTTATCCGTTCCAAGTTCTAGACGTTGGATACCTTTATCCCTTTCGCCTTTGTTCATCTCCCTCTTTTGGGTTTTGACTTTTTGTTTTAAGTTGTAGACATCTTTGTCTCTCTTCTTTTGTCTGGAGCCTTTTCTTGGGCTTGGACATCTTAGTCCATTGTTTGACGAGCCTCCTCTAGGCTTGGACATCTTAGTCCTCTGTTTGATGAGCCTCCTCTGGGCTTGGACATCTTAGTCCACTACTTGATGAGCCTCCTCTAGGCTTCCCTTGTCTTAAAGGGTTATTGTGCTTACTGAGCTGACCTTCCTCCAGAAGGCTGCTGATGGGTACTATCCTGACCCATTACCTAAGAGTTGGATTTGACGTTAGGGGTTATATATCTCCCTCTAGGAGATGCTATGGAATAACATCGTAGGCTTATGTCCCTCCCTCTAAGAGGTGCTACGGAATAGCATCGTGGGCTTATGTCCCTCCCTCTAGGAGGTGCTACGGAATAGCATCGTAGGCTTGAGTTTTTGTATATAAAAATAAATTTTGGCAAATTTAAATGGAGTCTCCTTTGAGAGAAAGAACTTTATAATTAACCCATCTTAGTATATTGAGGGGTTATCTTTTGAAAAATAGTTTGGACCCATGATTCCTTTTTAAATAAAAGAATTTTTCCCAATATGTTCTTTTGCAAGAACTTTCTTGCTACATAATAGAGACACGGATATCAAATAGGAGACCAGGAGGTCATGATTCATGAACCAATAGTCTTTTAGTTCAGAATAAGATTCTCTAATCTGAGTTTCAATAAACTTTTGATGACTTCTAAATCTTTCTCGAAAAAGAATGAATAGGCTTTTCTCTGCCCATAATTTTTAGAAAACTTTGAAATATTGAAATTGATCAGTTTGGAGTCTTTGGGATGCATTCACTAATGCTATGTAATATCTCAAGTAGGTTGCATAAACCAGCTTTTAGACAAATAGGTATTTGTTTTCTCCCTGGCCGTGGAGTAATTGAAGATAGTTTTCTTAAGAAGTTATATTTGAGAAATTTCTTTTAAAATTATTTGCAAAAAATAGAGTTGGTATATATGGACTTTCCCTTAAATTGATGATGGATTTTTCAATGATCTATTATTTCTTGGAGGGTAACCATTGTATTATGTTGACTGGAATATTGATAATTACCTCATATCTAGCATCTGATACCTTTTTCGAGTAACCATGAGTGCGTTGTTCTCTAGAGTATGTTGAATACTTTGGTCTGATTTTGTTTTACCTGCAATAGCACTCGATTTTTAATCAGTATACAGTCAATACACTACACACATCTAAGTATGAATGAAAATAGGAATTGAGTTAAAAGATATGAAAAGAGAAAATGTAAGTTCATAGTTAGGCTAATGCCACGAGTCCTCATGACTTGATAGAGATTTGCATTTAGAATTTGCCGAGTTGCTTTCCTCTCAGCTTGAACAAGATGTCCTTCAGGTTCCTTTGACGAACTCCTGTAAGAACCCTACCCTGATCATGCCTTCTATTTTCTTTGATAGGACAAGCCATCCATCAGTTTCATGTCCATTTTCTTTATGGTACTCGCAATAACTTCCTCTTTTATTTGGCTCTGGGGCGCTCCGAACCTTATGAGGTGCAGTAAAACTCTCATTTCCTTTCATTTCGGCGAATATGTAGGAGAGGGTTTGTTTAAGACTGCGTAATTTGTTTTGAAATTCTTTCTTCGACTTCCTTTCAGGTTTTCACTTTCCCTTGGTCTCTTGTCAAGACGTTTTAAATCAGATTTCTCCTCCTTGGATTCTTGGTGGGATTCTTTCTTAACATGGTGCATTTTGTTCAATTGAACAGTCCGACACTACAAAAGTTTGGACTTTTAACGTTTAAAAAACGCTATTAAAGGCTTTTATAGCGTTTTTATAAACATTGTATATCAACATGTTGTTATAAGTCTGTGACCTACAATAGCAACACCAAAAATGCTATAAATGAGTTCTTTTAATAGCGGTTGGAAAATGCTATAAATTGTTTTAATGACGTTTTTGCATACGCTATAAAAAACATGTTATAAATAGGAAGGGTTATTAGACAGCAAGAATAAAGCATTATAAAAAGTTCCTAACAATAGCGTTTTACCAACGCTATCAAAACTCTCTTAACAATAGCATTTTAGGACTGCTGTCAACAGTTGCATATTATAGCGCATTAAAAACGCTAGTGTTACCTTTTATAGCATTTTTTAATGATATCATCTTATTGCATAAGATTTTTTGTGCCTCTTTTGACGTATCAATGCATATATGTATAACGAATTTAAATATCACTAAGACCACATTTGATTACCAATACGTTATATGTAAACAAATAAAATTACACCATAACAACATGTGTTCATTATATTTCATAACTACGTATGAAGATTACAAATGCAAGTAAACAAAACTAATATTATATGCAAGCAATCTTACTAAAACGATACATAGAAGTATCCAAACACTAAAGATACACACGACACTATATATTACTTCAAATCACCTTGTTGCTACTTGCTAGCACCAAATGTATTAGTTACCTGTAAAGAAAAAGTTCAATAATTAGTCGTAATAGATACGATTCATGAAAAATATGCATATAAAGTGACACTTTTGAACAACAATATATGATGTTTATGAACTTATTCAATTACCACTATTGTATTTAAACTAGTACACATACCATTAATTTTTTAAACTTATTTAATTTTTATAAAACTTGATTTATTTCTATAATACCAGTTTAATTTTTGGCAACTTAATTAACTTAGCAAAATCATTATGATACTTAATAAATTCTATAGAAAGTTTGTTAATTTAGTTAAATTTTTATATAACACAATTAATTTTTTTTATCAAACTTGGATAAATTTTACAAATTTAATTAATTTAGTCGGATGTTTATAAAACTTGGTTAAATTTTATAATAATTAGTTAAATTTTATTAACTTGTTATTTTTATAAACTTAATTTATATTAAAAACTTAATTAAAGTTTATAAACTTAGTTATTTTTTGTAGACTTGCTTAATTTGTATAAAACTTAGTTAACTTCTATAGAAATTAGATAATTTTTATAAATTAGGTTGATTTTTGTAAATTTATTTAATTTTTATAAAACTTTGACAACTTCGTTAAATTTCTATAAACTTAATTATTATTTTATAATTTTGCTTACCTTTTACAAAATTTTGTCAATATTTGGATAATTATTTAATTTATATACAACTTGTTTAACTTATTTAAATTTTTATACAACTTAGTTAATTTTTATAAATTTATTTTTTGTTTTCTAAAACTTAGTTAAGGTTGAAAATTATTTACTTTTTATAAAACTTGGTTAACGCAGTTAATTTTTATAACTTATCCAACTTAGTTTAATTTTACAAAAATTAATTAAATTTTTATAAAACATAGTTAGTTTTTTATAAAACTTGGTTAAATTTTACAAACTTAATTAATTTAATCAGATGTTTATAAAACTTGGTCTAGTTTTATAAAACTTAGTTAAATATTAACTTTGTTATTTTTATAAATTTATTTTATTTTGAAAACTTAAACTTACTTAATTCTATAAAACTTAGTTAACTTCTATTAAAATTAGTTATTTTCTTATAACTTAGGTTAATTTTTATAAATTTATTTAATTATTATAAAACTTAGATAACTTTGTTAATGTTATTTTTTTTAAATACTTTACCCAACAATTGCATGTCGATTGTTATAAACTTATTTAGAAAACTTAGTTAGTTTAGTTAATTATTATAAAACTTAATTAATTTTATAAAAATTAATTAACTTGGTTAGATATCATGTTCAATCTCAAAAGATTTCATTCAAAGAGATAAAGGGAGTAGCATCTAAGTACAGGCTACATAGTTCTTAGTATAAGACTGGAAGTAACTGGTAAGTGATAATATCTTACCTTTAGGCCTGGAATGATTCCTAATGCTGCATCAAAGCAAGCACCTGATATACGCCCATGCTCCCTCAGTTCAGGTTTAGGTGATTTGCCAAGCAATCCTTCTAGATCTGATCCAATTACATTGAAATACCTAAACATAAATTGATAGGATTCTAACATTAGTTACTGTAATAGTGTATTGCACATTATTATAGCTCTACTATATTGGTTGCTATTGTAGGCACCTTAAAATCATGACAGCAATGTTTGATCTCTTCGAAAAATCCAAAATTATATCCTCGGACATTTTCTTCGCCTTACCATACGGATTGATAGGTACATGTATAAGTCAATTACATATCATTATATGAAATCATAATCTAACATTTTAGCAACTTCTCTCATAGAAATTCTTGTTACTATTCCTTGAAAGACTAGCCTAAGGAGTATCTTCAGTAATTGGCATCTTATCAGGTTCCCCATACGTTGCATAAGTACTTGAATAAATCAAAGTTTTAACTTTATATTTTGCCATGGCTTCTAAAACTACCAAAGTATTTGTTGTAATGTTACGGTAGTACCTATGCCAATTAGAATGAAATTCTTCCATAATCAATTGAATTATTAGGAAGTGTATTATTTAACACAGGTATAAAGAAGCATACCTATATTTATGTAATAACTTCATATTCAAGAAAATTAAACAAACAAGATTTTCTTGCTACCAAGTGAAACATACCTAAGAGGTTCAAGTGTACTCTCACCCACATAAGCAACCGCAGCAAAATGCATGACCGCATCAAATGCATTTTCTTAATATATTCTATTTACCTAAATATTGGTTAAAGAAGAATCCAACTTCACTTTCCTACATATATTTCTGAATCATATTAGTTAAATTAAGAAGTAGTTTGCTCATTATAAAGGATACGACTTTAACATCGCCTAAATTAGCAACAATAAATTGAAGTCTTCCAGGTTCAGGAAATTGCTCCTGCAAAACCTTAACTGCTCCCATATTTCCCCTCGAAAAATTATCCTACACACGTTTATTAGAAACTTTAGTTGCTACAGTTAAGAGTAATGTTTCACCAAATACAACAAAGTTATGACCGATGAGTTGGTGATATACGACAAAAAGCAATGGTTTGTATCAAGCAATCCAACTAATTAAACTAAAGAAAAATTGGAAGAATTTGTCTACTTACCACAATAGTCACTCTATAAGAGTCTTTAAGAAGTCGAAGTGCAACATGAGAACCTATATAACCTGCACCTCCTGTCACTAGGACATGTACAACTCCAGCTTCATGGCGAGAAAACTATATATAATGATAAAGTATTCTAATATCATTTTCCTAATAGGGGAAGTTTGATTGTATACTAATTTGACTTCAATTTTGAATGCATTAATACTGTTTATATAATTTTGAATGCAAACTTCACAAAGGCACATCAGCATTTGTATTTTTAAGCATGCATAGGGACTCTATAGCTTACTCAACAAGGCATGACTCATTCACAGCAGCAAATGACTTAGTTCCTGTACAATTGAAAACATTATCTTCATGCCTAAAGATCCATTTTGTGCAGCCAAGTAAAGTCGAGTAAAGACAAAATGTGATATAAATATTTTTGCCCAATACAAGGCTTACCAATAATATTTCCAAAAAAGAAATGCAGTCCCATCATAGTAAAATGGAAGAATATTATCAAAATATCAATTGATTTAATTATTCAATAGTCATCTTGTCATGAATATAATAAATTTTACAATATTCTACGTTTCGTTTGCTCATCTAGAGCAAATGTCCTAATGGTTCAACAAAAACAATTCAACTATTAGTTCATTTAATTTTATGTAACAAGAAGCCTTTTATCTATCGATCAATGTTCCCCTTCCGTCGGTCAATTTGAGAAACAAAAACAAGCTATTAACTTGCTCCACTAAAAGCCATCAATTATTAGTTCATTTAATTATGTATTACCTTTTTGTCTATCAACTATACGAGAAGCATATTGATCTTACTGTGGCACTATAAACTTAAACCATTGCAAACTGAGATTAACAACATATTAATGAAGAGTAACCAGAATTTTTGTTTTAATGCATGACTATTCTGTTCTTATAGACGTCGATATTCATATATGTTATGGAAACACAAATACAGCCATTGACAAAATTGTAGAAAAGACCTAAGCGTTACCTGCTGCCAACATGTGAAAAGCAGAGAACAAAGATCTCTTCAAGTGCCTCTCTTAAACACCAAAATTGGGTGACCTTGAAACAAGATAGATACATTTTTCAGTATAAGAGTTTGTTGGAATCCGATAAGCTTCATCAACATCTTCACAGATGGGATCCCTAAAAGCAATGCAGCTAACATGAATTTTTTACCTATCTCCTTCTGCATATGAAAACATATACACTAAATATTTGCAAAAAGAAAATAATATTTATTGCTATACAGGAGAAGTATTGTTGCTCTTGTAGTTGAACTATAAAATTAAGTGTTAATATTGGTACAACAAATACGATACATAGTAAAGAGCTTGAATGTTAATAAAGAAAACCATCTTCATCCATATGCTAATATTATATGTCAAGTCTATACGTCCAAAGTTCAATATGCTTAATTCTGAATTAAGTAGTCATAGTTTCAAACCTTAAATTTGAACCCATATTCAAAAATTGCTTGAAATTCATTATGTTAAACATACTTCAATTATTTGTCCTTAAAAAACTAAATGAAGTTTGCTCAAATGTGTCTAGATTGGCATCACTGGATGTGTTTTCGCCTAGTATTCATATTTAAGCAAATAGAAGTCCTAACTTGTAAATGTAACACAGATGTAATATAGCGTTTGTTACCCTTATACATTGATTATTGTACGTAGAGAAAATCTGGATTTACTTTAGATTTTAGTCATGCCTATAGCAACTGAAAGGTATTTATATTTACTATGCATGTTTTTAAGACTTACAAGAGCCATCCTGTTAGCATCAATATGCATGTAAAAGAATCAGATTATATGATAATCTTCTCACTTCCTAATAACTTTGTGGTGTGGCTAAAACCCTTCAAAGTTAGTTAGTGTTCACAATTTCACAATAGAGTGATGGTTTGGATTATTTTTCTTTAGTTGTGCATGTGTCTTTGCTGGATAATAGGTATATGTAGCATATATGTAATAATTAAATGTTATTTTCCATTGGAACAATATCTCTATGTAATGTAAGGGGTGTATTTGAAAATGTATAGAATATCATATATGTTCTACATTGAACTTTATGATATACTTTTAAATCGGTAGAAAGAAAAATGTACTGAATTATGCTTGAAGTTTGCAATATGAAATACTTATACTATTCCCTTGAATAATATGTTATATGCTTGAAGTTAGCCATGTACCTGCACTGCTTTATTCAACAGATGCAAGAATGAATGAGTAGTAGTTAATTTTTTAATAAATCGATGCATGCTAGTAATTAAACACCGTAAAGTTGCATTTGTGGCTTAAAATGTATTTTTTGAGTGTATTATATCATACAGAAAAGTAATAGATGAATTTATTTCATTTTTTTCCTTTTTCCTTTGATATGCATTTATTGATTGTTTACACATAATAACCTAATAACCTATGTGAACTATCTTCAGTGAGAAAGGCAAGTGTATATAGGAATTGTTAGTTATTGTACAAAACTTTGCAACATCACTTTGATTTCAACCATTCTCATCAAATCAAAGATGCTCAAAGACTATTTACCAGCTGAATGTTGTATATTAATGGTTTACATGAATTGTTTTTTAAGTCCGGTAATGCATTCCTACCCATTAAAGATATTTCCTATCACCTACTTCATTTGGTGGCTCAACTTCTGTTTTATTTCAGGCATTCAGTCCATTAACTATTAACATTTCATATCTAATTTAATAATGCATGCTTGTATGAGAGTGTCTGTATGACTATGTATCTCTATGTAAATATTTTTTAATTATTAATAAAATAAGTGATACGACATGTGGGTTTCCCAACATATGATCACAAGTGATGATTTTCCCCCGGGTCAGTCGACTTTATTTTAAAAAAAATTAATAAACTGTAATGCGTCATACTTAAATATTATTATTAATTATTTCATATTAAGAAATGTATGACTATCAACAATATATTTATTTATTTGGCTAAAGCACATGTATTTATTATGTTTAAGGATTATGTTCAAGTTAAATTATAGTTTTGTACGCCTTAATGTTTCTGTGAGGGAACTTATACTTGTGTCCACCTAGTAAATAATACACATCAAGCATATTTGAATAGTCACGTCTCTAAATGTACCCATTGAACCATAACCGTCGTATAGAGATGTACGATGTGTTCTATTACCCACAAAACAAGCTTTTCATTAAAATAATACTGAAATGCCATTACATTTTAACTTAACTGATACAAATACTTAAGGCCTAAAAACAAAAAATATGCAACAACCCCGGATTTTATATATATTTAATTTCATAATTAAATTAATTTTTGAATTAAAATTGTAAAATTAAATGATAAATTGATGCGAGTTTCCCCTATTTCAACTAAATTATATATTAAATCATTTTAAATTTAGAAATTGTATATATATGTGAATATGCATGTATATGTGATATATAAGTAAATTTGAAATTATACACACACACACACATATATATATATTGAATTTGAGTTTAAAATCTCAAGTAAATGGTTTAAAAATAATTATGAAAATATAGATATTTGACACAAGTATAAAAGTAAATAATTTAAATTCAGAATTGATGGTTTTTATAATAGAAATAATAATAATATGTGAGTTAGAAATAGAAATGAATAAAAGATAAATTATGAAAATAAATAGATAAAAATAGAAATTTATTTGCAAGGTAATAAAGACAAAGTAATTAATGCTAGCCCAAACCATATCTCATCAGTAAAAATTCAAATAACATATTAAATATAGAAATTCATCTATATTACAAAATAAATAAATTATATAGTTTATACAATATAAAGTAAAATATAAATCCTAATATCATATTAATAAATCAATACAAAATAATACAAATAAAATAGATACAAAAATAATAAAAGAAAAATAAAATAAAATAGAAGTTCATTTACATTATAAAGTAATGAAATAAGTAAACACATGAATAAAGCATAACGACATGTTAAAAATAGAATCCATTTATATTGCAAAGCAAAAGGATATAAGTTGTAGGCTGGTAAAACAAACAAGAATATATATATATATATATATATATATATGAAAGCTTGCAAATGAAGACAACAAACATATAAGTATGCAAAGAAACAAATCAGGTAAACAAGTAACATACATATAGGATAAATGTGAATCAACTTGTAAAAGGAAACATATGTAAACAAGTGAAATGGCTTGTAAAGGAAGGAACAAAATAAAATATATATTTGTACAACTGATAATTAATGTAGCACCCAAGAAGTTTTCATCAGCCAACAAAGTAGAAAAATCTTTAGTCAAACAAGAAAAAATCTCTAATATGTTGTACAAAGGAAATTATATCAATAACATCACCTGCAGATTCTTTCTCTACATCATTTCTTCATCTCAGTTTCGTGTATGTAAAGCTACGTAAACCTTTAAAAGAGTAATGCAAATAAAATACAAGGTCAAGCTTCAGTTCAAAGCCTGGGAAGCAAACCAGAAAAATAGAATTCAAAAACAAAAGTAATTTAAAGTCTTCGAACCTGGAAACATTTCAAAACCTGGAGATGAAGATCAAATCAATATCAAGCAAAGTTTCAACTCAATATACAAGCAATGATTCAAAGTTTTCAGATTTAAAAAAACTAAAAGCACTGTCTCTGTTCAACAATTCTAGGCTTGAGTTCTCTGTCTTTGCTTTTACAAGGTGAGTAAACCTTCTTTTTAAACTAGATTTCTTTGTTTCTTTTACCTGTGAGCAAACTTGCCTTTGTTTTAATCTCTGATCTGATGTTGTGATAAATGTTGAAATGAAGTTGTAAATGTGTTTGTGTGCATGCAAATATGCATGTATATATGAAGAATTGGGTGTGTGCATGTAACGATACGACTTTTCGACGCTCGAAAGTCGACATTAATATGTCCACTGTATCAAATGTCGCGCAATCGAATGCCGGAAAACCAAACCATTAGGGTTAAAAGAAGAGGTAGAAAAAGACAGAAGAAAAGAAAGAGCAGAAAAACAGAAACAGAAACAATATCAGAATCTCACATTCGCAGCGGAACAATATATTATAGATGAATCAATAATCTTTAAAACAAAAGATTATATCAGTTTATACATACATCAATCAGAGTCAATATACAACTCAATACAACATTGGACAGTTATATAAACTTGTCCTCATACAGAATACACAGCGGAATAAATAAACAAGTACAATAGTACGCTTCGCCATCCAGCTCATCTCCAAAGCTCCAGAATATCCAGAATATCCTGATAACATAACTCTAGGCTGCCCGTGTGGAAAATTATGGGCACCCAGAGTTTAGAAAGGGAACAATAAACTCCGAGTCAGTCATGGTGACTGGTGTGAGATCGTAAAACATTTATTTTCACAAAGAAAATAAAACAACTTCGCAATGCTTTTGGGAAAATGAAACTACCATAAGGCCTCCCGCCACACACACAATGCAAACGCAGAATTGGAGGAGATTTCTCCCTATGATAGTCAAAAATGCTTACTACGCAAAATCAGTTGATATTATTATTAATGTCTAGTGTGGAAAACATTTCGAAAGTATAATATCAATCTTAGCCAACGTACAACCATTATTGTATGCCTACTATAGCTACTATGTTCAGTAGTAGGTTACCGCCACATTCCATAGCAGGTAATACAACTAAAAACCGTACAGGGTTCATATTGTTTCTTTGGATTTCCAACAAATGGTCAGGCAAAGGAACATCCTTACACCGAAATGGAAACGCCTCTGGAAAGACGCCCCGAGAGTCAACCTGCTCTCTGCAATACAAGGCCGACGCTACCTCACGCTTTAACCAAGCTGTAACTAGGTAGCTAACACACGAGCTATGCCATCCCCCGGTCGTTACCGACCTTTATCCGAGGATCCTCAATCACAAAGCAACAACCACAAAGTATAATAACTGTGCAACATCAACATAGGTAAAATATCTAGGCTCCATACCATGATATCACCTTTTATCCAGAAGGAAATGACATACCCTAGGGGCGCTACCCCTACAAACCTTTGCTGCAACATTCCTGTTTCGACCATTACCGGGTTGTGAGGCTCGACGAAGTCTCGTCCACAAAGCTACGCTTTTTCACAAAGCCACGCTTTTTCACAAAGCCACGCTTTTTCACAAAGCCACGCTTTGACCAACAAATGATCAACAACACTTTGTATGCCACATTACCAAATTGGGAATGTATCACTAGTAACCATCAACTACATAACCTCTGAGCTCGTACGTCTCAGAGAAGGGTGTTAAGCTAAGAGAATAAATTCTCCGCCACCAACAGAATGTATTTGATAGAAACCGGCTTTAGATCTCAAAGTGTAATGTCAGACACACATCCATACAAGTCCGTTCCGGGATCGAACGGAACCGAAGGCACTTCCAAAGAAGCCCTTGCAATCCGGGTATTCACTAATCACGTCCGAACTTCCCATCACAAAAGAAGTGATATAAATCTCTATACCGGAGCAACTCGGTGCAGAGACATTCGACAAGTTGTCCTTTCATTTTCACAAATACCCGGTCTTCACCACCGATCTTCCATACGATCGATATCGTCGTATCACTAATTCAGAATGGGTTATATGACACAAAGTTCTTTTCCCGGCTAACCCGAATAGTGAGCATTTGTTTTAAAAACAAGTCAAGTGCCATTTCGAAGGCAAATATTGATAATCGGTTATTTAATTATCAACAACATTCACAACAAACATCCAATTCAAATAATTTTTCCCAAATTATTTATTTTCAAATTATCTTCACAAGATATATATTTTCCCACAATTCACATTTGAAAACCACTTTCAAATCACATTTTCACACTTCACATTTGAAAACCAATTTCAAATCACAAAATGGTCCATTTAAACCAATTAAATAAATCCTTATCGATTTATTTCAAATTTACATTCCAAATCTGTAAATTTATTTCCACACTTCAAAAATAAATCAATGTTTATTTTTAAAAAAATTTCCCTTTCCTTTATAAATTCTATTCGGAATTTACATTCCCAAATATTCACTTTTTATACGATTTTCAAATCGATTTCTCAAATATTCACTTTCAACACCAAATCAACTTTCAAATTGATTTCTCAATTTTATTTCAAACCCCAAATCAAATTCCAAATTGATTTCTGAATTTACTTCAACACCGAATCAAATTTCAAATTGATTCTAATTTTAATCCAAATTCCCAATTATTTTACAAATCGATTTCTAAATTTATTTCAACACAAATAAATTTTCATTCAACATCAAATAAATTTTCATATCGATTCCCCAAATTATTTATTTTCAAATACGAAATCAATTATCAATTGGATTTCAAACAAATTTATCTCCTTTTAAATAAATTCCTTTATCTCTTCTAAACCATTTAAAATTCCATTTTAAATAAATTTCCCAACTTTCGAATAATACTATTCAAAATCCATTTATAAAAGCCTTTTCCCATATTTTGGAAATAATTCGATAAGATTACTAAAATGAACTTTACGCTTTTAAATCCCTTCTTTTAAATTCAACCAATTCTTTCAAAAGAATTTACTTAAAATTTCCAATTTTAATTTTTCAAAAATCCAATTTCATTTATTTCTGGTATCCAACGATACCAAAAATACATTCGGCTAAATTATAGACTTCAACACATTCAATCACAGATATAATCATCCACAGATTATAAATAATCAATCACACAACATATGAAACCAATTCAAATGTTTTGAGGAATCCTGTTGGATCCCTCCAACCTGTTTCCCTGCATCCACAGATGTTAGCACAAAACCAATTCCACTTCGAGGTGGAATATCGCGGTATATGGGATTTATAAAATATCATTCGCTATTATGCGGCGCAATAGGGTCTCATCCGCTATATAATGCGGGAAAATCAATCACCAATATATACATATGCCAATATATATATATTGCTATACATATAGATATATCCTACTATATCTAATATCACAACCAAACAGCAATCAATAATTAACTGCAAATCCAAATTTTCAATTTGAGTGAGAAGATCTCACCTTTGCTTTTAATTTTGCAATCCCATTTTCCATTTCGGCTTGTTTTCATGATTTCAACCTTGAAAAAACAATTATACGGTTTTATTAATATTTGAAATAGACTGGACCATTTATCTCATTTTATAAATTACTTAAATAAGGATTTTGTTTCAACTACTTCCTTCTTCTTTTTTAAATAACACTTAAAATATGTATACTTATTTTATTTTGAAATTATATATATATATAATAAATCATAGACTTTCAAAAAATTCTATTTTCACATAAACATTTTCAAATTCCTATTTCAATCTTTTCAAATCTAATTTCTAAGTGAACTTTTCAAAATTTAAAACCCTTATATTTTCAAAATCATAGTTATACATGTTCTTATAGTATCTTCTTTTAAATTAGAATAGATATGTACACATTTTAAAACAAGACAGTAAGTTCCAGTATTTTTTTAAGCAAGTAGAACTACTGTAAAAGTAAATTATCAAAATTAAACAGAAAGTATTCGTATATCTTAAAAAATCAATCTCGAGAAAAACGAAGATCAAATACCTCTTCGTCGACCAACTCAGACAAAGCCCTCACCCTGACACCTCGATCCCATCACCCACGAGCAATCCTCGCAACCCAAAACTCGGTGCCACCTAACTGACAACTCATCCCACGCTGCCACACATCGTGCCCCCAATCGGACCATTCTTTGCAAACATAGCCTCATACGAACACTCCAGTGAACGCGGCCACCAGAAAGATGAACTTCCCGTCCTACCGAATTGCCACGCGAGACTATACATCACCCACGAGGCTGGTGGTGAGCTCGCGATTTGCAATCCATGCTTGGCTTGATTTCGAATTGGGCAAGAAGGGAAAGAAGCACGCGACCTAATAAATTTCGCGACAGAGATTATTGAGAATGAAGGGATTGAATCTGCCGTGATTCCTAATTTTTCACTGAGACACCAATGATTTTCTTGTTCGGCCATTTAATTTTTATTATTCTTCGATTTGAATAACTGAAAGGAAGGGATTTATTATCGAAGTATCGGCCATGAAAAGAAGAACTGAAGAGGGAATCGATTTTTATTCATCCCCACTTACTCTCGTTCGAATGCAGAGAGGAGGGAATTGCGTACTATCAGCTGAAAAGGGGGAACAAGAAAAGATGTTTACGTGATTCCCTCAACTTGCTACAGTAGCCCAATGTGAAAATAAAAACAGCTGATGTGAAGGAATTTCAACTGATGTTTGACAAGTATAAGAGAATATATTCAATTTAATTCAAATTCAAATCGTTCTGATAAAGTCAACTAAAAATTTCGACTTCCTATCGAGGCGTGCCGTCAAGCGTTCGTAATGTTATACCCCTATTCTGAACGCAATGGAAAAGATTTCGAGTCCAGATTCGATCGTATGGAGAAGATAGCTTTTTGGACCCAGTTATAATATTAAATTTTCAATTTAATTTCAGCGCGTTTGCTTATCGTACGGCCAAACGATCACTCCAAACATCACGAAAATTGAAATCCGATAATAATACAATATTACGGATCCAATGGAACTGGTTTCCTCGAATCCCAAGACTGCGCCCCGGAACGCTATTTTTAAATTCAATTTAAACGATATAAATTCAAAACTGAACAAAACAGTTTCAAATCCAATTTTGAAGCTTCTATTATCTTCAGTATAATCAATATGAATTTTCAAAGCCTTGAAAATATTTTTAAGGCTTCAAATTGAAGATTCAAATTTTTACCCAGTTTCAATAATTAAATCCAATAATTTAATTGCCAAATTCATTCTGATATTCGAATTTCAAATTAAACTATCATTCGAATATTTAAACTCAATTAAATATTCACATTTCAAATGTCAAAAATTCAGGGTCGTTACAGTGCATGTCTGTATACACCTCTGTTTAGAGGTTACAGGCACAAGTTCTTTCAAAAATTTAAATCTCTCAATCGAGTCAGAATTAACCTTTGACATTCAAATGAAAATTGTTTGTGTAAGTATAAGGATGATTATAAAAGTAGTTTCAGAATTTTAAACTCAGCAAATGATTTTAAAAATGAAATAATACAGTGAAAACTTAAAACTATGGCAAATTTGAGTATCACGATTTTGAATTTCATTTACATCATCCAAATTCATTTTGACAAAAATTAGATTTTTTAGTTGCGAATTGAGACCGTATTAGTTGGATGAACGAAAAATGGATTTTTACAAAATTCCGATGACCGGCGAGGTTGGGTTCATCGTGGTACATGCTGGAGGTAGCGTGTGGGTAGAGGTGCCTAGGAAAAATGGTTATAGATTTTCCTGATGGTCGGGGCGGCGTATCGACATTGATGTAGGGTTTAACAAGCAGATAAGTTGACGTGAGTTTTCAAGGTGATTTCATTGACGATGGTGCATTGGGGTTCATCGGACCCGGGGGATACGAAGCAGAGGGCTTTGGTGAATGTCTGGGTGGAACGGCATAGACTCTGGTGGTCTAGATCGGCGTGGCGAGATGTTTTTCGTTGATCGATGGGTTCCAGTGGGTTCGTGGATAGCTTGTTTTTCGAATTCCGTTTAAATTCGTCGAACTGGGTGGTGTGGGTCGTCGTGTCGATCACCGGCGACATGTGGGAGGTGGCAGCGTCGATCGCCGTGGCTCCCGCATCTCGTGCACGTGTACGCATGCATTTGGATGTCTGGTGTTTGTGAAGTTGGGAAGAAGAAGATGATTCTCGGGTATATACTCCGAAAAGTAGAAGATTGGCTCGAGTTTTTGTTCGAGCAAGTTTTAGGTGGGCTCGGGTTTGACTGTTGGTAATAGGTTTTCAAATCTGAAGTAAAGTTGTACATGTTTTAAAATTTTAATAGAATCTTAAACAAGGTTTTAAGGTTTACAAATAAACTATGTTCAGGTTTTTGAATTTTATAAGTGAATTTGTACTTGGCTTAAAAAGCAAAAGAAAATATTTTAGCCAAGTTTTAAAAGTTAAACAACTTCTTAATTAATTCTATTATCTTATTTTAAGAATGAGATTAATTAAAGGTTAATTTGTTAATGTGATTAATTAAAAGATAATTAATCAATGTAATTAATTAAGGGTTAATTAATGAAAGTAATTAAAAGTAATTAATTAATGATTAAAGTTGATTAACCAAGTGATTAATGGATAATTACTCAATGTAATTAATTTGTGATTTATTAATATGAGTGATTAGGGATAATCATTTATTAAAATTTATTAAGGATAATTAATTAAAGGGTAATTAATTAAGGGTTAATTAATTAATGTAATTAATTAAAGAGAATTATTAAAGGATAATTTATTAATTAAAGGTTGATTGAATTTATTAATTAAGGTTGATTAATTAATAATTTAAGGTTAATTACTGTAATTGGTTAAGAATAATTAATTTGTGTAATTAATTAAGGATAATTACTTACTGTAATTAGAGTGTAATTAATCATGATTAAAGATAATTAATGAAAATAATTATGTGGTTAATTAATTTAAACCACACGATTTATTTATCTTAATTGAAGATGTTTGATTGTTATTGAATGCTGTGTATTGGATTGATATCTCTAATATGTGATGCTTTGTGATACATCCTGATTTGTGTTGTGATCTGTAATTTACTTATCTGTGATATATATATATATATATATATATATATATATATATATATATATCTGTGATCTGTGAATGAGTGATGAGCGTTATAGTTTATACCGCTTATCAAATATATTGTCATATTTGAATCTATGATGATTGAATGATGTTGCACTATTGTGTGTGAAACCCCTAGACTACACCGTACACACACAAATGTGGATTTCACACGGAAATCGGTTAAGTCACAGATTTTTGTCAATTTTAAAGATTAAATTCTTGAATCCAAAATAGTTTTGGAATTGGAATTGAAAGCTTTGAAAATGAGTTTTTAAAATGAAAGTTATTTTAAATAACTTAATAGAATTTGAAATTCAAATAATTTGATTTAAATTTGAATTCAATATTGGAAATTTAATTCAATAACTTGGGATTTTGGGTCTAAAAGATTGTACAAGTTATAAAAGGTGTTTATCTGGGTTTTTAACCATCTAAAAGTATGGTTTTGGAAATCTAAATCTAAATCCAAGTTTTATACCTGAATGGCTTTATCTTATGTAAATTGAAATCAATGTTTTCCATAAAGAGAACTATGTGTTTCAAATAATAGCTTTCATAAACAGAAAGGATTTCCAATTTGTGTCAAAAAGAATTTCAAGTTTGAATTGAAAAATGGTTTTCCAAATTATGAGTGAATTCTTTTTGAAAGCTATGAATTAAATCTTGATTTAAAGATTTAATGAGTTAATCCAATTGAAATGGAAATCGATTTGGAAATCTATGAATAGATCTTTGTGAAATTGGGTGAACTTTGTGAGATGAATCTTTTTGTAAAAGATTAAAATGGTGATTTGTTTAAACCATTCGAAAGGAAAGTATTGGATAATAAGTCGTGACTTAATTGAAATCCCATTATCCATATGTTTTTAAATATTACGCTCACTATTCGGTTTAGCCGGGAGAGGACCTTTGTGTTATACAACCCATTTCGAATAAGTGATACGTCGTATATAGATAGCAATTGAAGACCGGTGGTGAAGACCGGGTATTTGTGAGAACGATAGGATAACCTATCAATTCTCTCTGCACCGAGTAGCGCCCGGTATAGAGATTCCCTACGTGATGGGAAGTTCGATCGGGATTGTGAATACCCGGATTGCAAGGGCTTCTTTGGAAGTGCCTTCGGTTCTGTTCGAACCTGGAACAGACTTGTATGGTTGTATGTCTGACACTACACTTTGAGATATAAAGCTGATTTCTTTCAAAGACATTTCTGTTTGGTGGCGGCGATTTATTCTCTTAGCTTAACACCCTTCTTTGAGACGTACGAGCTCAGAGGTTATGTAGTTGAAGGTTATCAGTGATATACTCCCAATTTGGTAGTGTGGAATGCTGAGTGTTGTTGTGTGTTGCTGATCATTTGTTGATCAAAGCATGGCTTTCGTGTAAAGCGTAGCTTTGTGGACGAGACCTCATCGAACCTCACAAATCGGAAATGGTCGAAACAGGAAAGATGCGGCAAGGTTATGAGGGTCGCGCCCTTTAGGGTATGTCATTTCCTTCTGGAAAAAGGTGATATCATGGTATGTAGCCCAGATATTTACCTGTGTGGTTGCTCCAATCTCATTTACTCTGTGTGATTGTTGCTTTGTGATCGAGGTACCTCGGATAAAGGTCCCAAAGGACCGGAGGGGTGGCATATTAGTGTAGTAGTTACCTAGTGTAAGGGGTAACTCGGCCTTGTGTTGGCAGAGAGCTAGTTAGTTCTCGGGGCTTCCCTCCAGAGGCGTACCCATGTGGCAGTAGGAAGTTCCTTAGCCTGACCATTTGTTGGAAAATCCAAAGAAACAATACGAGCCCTTTACGATTGCAGTTGTATAACCTGTCTCCTCAGGCGGCAGCTATAGCAGGCATACTATAATGGTACCTATGCTGGCTAAGATTAATATTGTATTTTCGAAATGATTTTGTACACTATGCACTGTTAATAATATCAAAAGAGTTTTCTTTTGCGTAGTAAGCATGTTTGACTATCATAAGAAGAAATCTCCTCCAAGTCTGCGATTGCATTGTGTGTGTGGTGGGAGGTCTTATGGTAGTTTCATTTTCCAAAAGCATTGCGGATTCCAATGTTTAATATTCCTTTGTTGTTTGTTTTAAAGATAAACTGTTTTTGTTACTCACACCAGTCCCATGACTGGCTCGGAGTTTATTGTTCCCTTCCTAAACTCTGGGTGCCCACAATTTTCCACACGGGCAGTCTAGAGTTGGGTTTTTCAGATAGTCAGGTTTAGTAGATTATCGGGAGCTAGTTCAGTTTTTGGAGATCACGAGGACTGCACTTGCTTATCTTTGTGAGATGTGATGGTGGTTCGAGCTTGATGTTGGAGTTGTTGGATTCATTCTCTTTTTCAGATCATTTGGTGTATCACTTCTGTTTTCCACTGTAGCATCATTATTTTTCTCTGATATTCTTGTATCATATTGATATCATTGTTGTATATCATTCTGGATATTGTATTCATTGGAGTTGTATATGATATCATCTATTTCTTTATTCCGCTGTGTTGTTATACTTACGGTGTTATAAGCTCCGGGGAGCCAGATTCGGCGTTTGAATCTACGACATTTGAGTACAAGTGAAGTACGGGTGCCGATTTTCGAAGGCCGAGTTCAGGAACTTTACAAAATAGACGACTGAAACAAAAATGCATATGTCTGTGATACAAGACTTCATTGAAAACCATATGCAGTTGTAGGATCTTACATTCATTGATTATATACCAAGTTAAAATTGACAGCCTCGGGTTAAAGTATTGAGATATGGGGTTTGAAAAGATTCATGCTTGTAAGAATGATTGTTTTCTTTTTCGTAAAGAATACAAAATTTGAATAATTTTCCAATATGTGGTATTTCAAGATGGAAAATAAATTAAGATACAAAGGAGATCATGCAACTATCCCGGTTAAAGTGTTGAGATATTTTCCAATAATTCCAAGATTTAGAAGAATGTTTAGATCTAAAAAGATGCCAGAGGACTTGAGGTGACATTTCAATAATAAAAATACTGATGGAAAAAAGAGGCACTCCATGGATTCTGTAACATGGAGTATGGTGGATAAATCGGAAAATATTTTCAGTCAATCCACGTAATCTCAGATTTAGGAGATGGTTTAATCCATTTTCTATGTTGAATTCCAAATATAGTTGATGGTCGATAATGCTTGTGAAATATAATTTGACATCTTTGTTGTGCATGAAGAAGGAGAATATTATTCTAACGCTGCTAATTCCTGGTCTAACAACCGGGAAATGATGTTGATATATATATATATATATATATATATATTTAGCACGATTGGTAGAAGATCTGTATCACTTATGGAGTAGTGGAGTTGAGATGTATGATGCATTTAGTAAGATGGTTTTAGCAGGGAAGTTATTTTGTTATGGATGATAAATGGTTTTCAAGCTTATGGTAATCTTGCTGGATATTGTGTAAAGGGCAAAAAGCTTGTCCATTTTGCGGTGTCAATACGCTTCATTGATGGTTGAAACATAATCGAAAGACTGTTTATATGGGTTATAGAAGATTTTTAGCTCTTTCAAATTCCTTAAGGAAAAAAGCTTGGTTTGATAACACTGTGGAGGAAGTAAATATACCTAGATTTCTTACTGGAAAAAACAAGAAGAAGCTAAATAAGACGAGAGCGACTAAAAATGTCCAAGTTAATAAGAAAAATAATGTAATAAAATGAAGATTGATGATATCGGTAAAAATGTAGATCGTGAGTTTATTAATCCTACGAAAATGGAGCTGTCAAGGTGAAAGAAAAGATTAATATTTTTTTAACTTGCCATATTGGGAGGTTAGTGTTCATTTTTTATTTTTCTATATTGATCCAAAAATGAAAAAATTAGAAAACTAAAGTATTGAATTTTTAATTTTTGCAGGAACTTCAATTACCCCATAATTTAGATGTAATGCATGTTGAGAAAAATGTTTGTGAAAGCTTATTAGCTACAATGTTGCATGATAAAAAGTCAAAAGATGGGATTAACTGTAGAAATAATTTAAAGGATTAGAGAATTCGACATGGACTTTATGCACAACCTCATGGAAATAAAGATGTATTTTCCTCTAGCTCCATATACATTGTCAGTGTATGAAAGAAATATTTTGCAAAAGGTTGTATATTTCAAAGGTCCTGATGGTTATTGCACAAATTTTAAGAAATGTGTATCGTTGGAGAATTGTGAGGTTTGAAGTCTCATGATTATCATGTTTTAATGCAGCAGTTATTATTGGTTGTAATAAGGGGTTTACTGCCAAAAAAACCCAAAACAATAGTAATTCATTTATGCTCATTTTTCATAAAATATGTCAATGCGTTCTTGATAGAGAGAAGTTGCAACAACTTGATGAAGAGATTATTAAAGTATTGTGCGAACTTGAAAGATATTTTCCACTCTCTTTTTGATATAATGATACATTTAATCGTTCACCTTGGAAGAAAAGCACGATTGTGTGGACCAATTCATTTTCGTTAGATGTATCCATTCGGAAGATATATGAAAACACTTAAAATTACGCGAGGAACTATGCACGTCCTGAAGATTGTATTGAAGAATCCTATCTTGCAAAAGAATGCACTAGATTTTTTTAGTGAATTTATGAAAAAGACACTAGATACAGAGAAAGAGCTTCAAAATGAAGATTATGAAAATTATGTAGTACTCGAAGGACCTCCACTATCAATGTCTAATACAATTACATTGTCTTTTAGTGAGAAGGAAATAACTCATTTGGACATGTTAATGAATATTATCATGGAAGAACCATTTCTAAAGTAAATATATTTTATTTTATTTCGATCAATTTAATGCGTTTGTACTTTTCAATATAACTTATCTTCACTTGTGTTTTACTAGTTCACATCTGGAGGAGTTACAAAATTCGAACAAGCCTTTAAAAAAGCGACCTTATTGTGGAAAACTCGTATCATTAACTTTGCTGATTGGATTAGAAACAAGGTTAGTTGGATTAAAAACCCATATTCCCTTTCCAACAACTAGTTATTTTTTCATGTCCATTCCATGATTGTCAAAAGTTTCCATTTTCAATTCAAAACTGTATTGATAGACACAATGACTAGGTTTTAATTATAGAAATTTCTCCATACCCTATTCATATATTTAACGATGATTAGGTTTTAACGTACATTTTATATTGTATGTTTATTTTATACTTATAGTTGGTTGGAAATAATAACAGTAACAATTATAAGTTATTATATTTCCAACAACCAAATGAATATTCAAATGAATTCCAACAACATAATTTCTATTTCTAAACAATTATAAGTTATTATTTCCCCGCTAATACAATTAAAGTGATATTATGATTATATAAAAAATGGATTAAAAAATCGTATAGCAAAAGGTCTGCGCCCGACATTATGTAGTGCAGATGTAGAAGAGTCCTCTTTTGCACGGACGCAACATATCAATTTGCCACTTTTTAAACAATGTTCTCATTTGATTCCAAATCACATCTTATGATTTCTCTTACTTACAAGTACAAAAGACAGTGTAAAACTGATAACACACTCATATAATTTAGCGCTTTATATGGTTGTTGTAATATTTTTGATTGGCAGAGTAAAGCAAGCAGGAAGGAAGATAGATTATCTTAAATGGTAAAAATCTATTATATTATTATTGCAACATTTTAATAAAAATTTGATCTTTAATGTAATACTTAATGTAGTTCAGTTTTGATTAACAACGGAACAAAAATAGCCAAATAGGTATCCATTGTGATTTGTTGCATTGGGATGAGAATGATAAGGTAGTTGCCAAATGAAGAATTACGTCAAGTGATACAAATGAGATTTTCAACGAAGTCCCTTTAGGTCCAAATGCCATGAAAATTTTAATAGTTCGCAGGATAAAATTATATGCACTTTTGTGGAGGCCTACACCTAGTTTGATTCGTATTAGAGATGCTAAGGATAAGATGGTGACATGGCCAGCTAATAGGGTTGTGCGCATAATAGAAAACTATGAGAAAGTGGATATGGTATTTTTTACATTATGTACATATGACCTAAAGATTATTAGCAAACATGGGAACACAATTGGTTATTTAATATATATATATATATATATATTTCCTTTGATGGAGTGAATCCAATAGTACAAAAACAAAATGCAACTTGTATGATTCGGGTGGGAGTGGAGAATTAATTGTTAAAGGACGAGTGTACTAAAGTGATCCAAATCAGATTATTTATGGTTATGATGACCGCCCTACACCACCGGCACCTAATATACATAAGATAGTGCGCTGCTGTCGTACCGATCGATGTAGAGCAACCATCAAGGTTTAAAAATGAAACAAAGTATCACAGAACCTGTAGTATATCTCACAATGCATGGAATAAATATAATATCATAGATATGAAACATGAAACAATAATAACTAAGTGATCCAAATATCAGAGTACATATACATAGAGTTATACAACATGAAATAGAGTTTATACAACAGAAATAAACTTAAATGACTGTCTCATACTACTAATAATAAGTGCACACTGCCAAGGCTCCACAGTGTTGCATAGTGGAATAAGCATAGAAATCCATGTATAATACAAGATAGCTTCCTCCAGCTCATCCTTTGCACAGCTACTGCGTCGCACCTAGACCTGCTATCTAGTATACTCATTTAAGTGCACCCGAGATAATAAGAAGCAAAGCATAAAACCTCGAGTTAGACAACAGTATGGTGTGAGCGGTAAATGAATCAAAATACTATACAAGTGGATATAGTAATGAGCAAGGTATATAAATCATACCTGACATGTCCCTGCAACCAAAGAGTTCGCACATAATAACATAATATGCTACTCTACATATCATAAAGGTGTAACACAACAAAGTATAATAAAGGGTGTCTAGGTATCCCTATCTCCACTACCTATCTCCTATTACAACCCTAGAGTGACAAGTGGCTGGTGAAGCAACCATAATAGACATAGCATCCATCAAACAATACTAATTGTCACCCAAGTACTCTGTATATATGATAACTCGTATGATCATTCTTCTACCAGGGACTAATGGAAGTCCCGGTTTTCAACTATACTCTCTTTAGCCTAAAGCTGTTATTAGACCCATTCTTTTGGTCCAAGGTACATGGATCCATTCTTTCGATCCAGAGTAGCCATTCTTCACTACATATGAGCGTCCTCACGATGCCTCTGCTTTGAGTACAAAAAAAACACTCCGAGTATCAACGGTCCCTTAGGACGCGTATCTGAACCCTCCCATTGTTCCATTTAACTTCCATTATCTTGGAGGAACCATTCTTCATTCCTACACTTAACGTCTCCTTTCTTCATCGAGACGTTGTCCTTGAGGAACCATTTTACATTCCCCACTCTACGACTCCTTTCTTCATCGAGCCATTTTCTTTGAAACCTAAGTCCATTTGTCATTGAGTTACTACTTGTAGAATCTAACTTTCATCATGTTGGTATACTGCTGTATGTCATCATATGAACGAACCAACACCTCCAATATGACATCTAGAACTCCAGAACCATACTCCAGAAATTCGGTCCCCATAGGACCAAGGACGAAAATTTGGTACCAACTTAGGTACTTGGCCAACTGATGGTCAAGTCTCTTCCCATCCTACTTCTTGCTTTTAGTATTTCATTTCTTGGTGCTTGAACCCCGACTTCTCTGCTCCTAATCAAGTCGTCATATTCTCCTCACACCTAACTTCATATCCTAGAAACAAATCGGTGCTGCCTTCTGTGCTTAGCCAATCTCTAATCCAACACCATAGGCGACCTCTACAAGCCATGCTGTGACGCCCCACCTCTATACCCACGCTAACCAAGAACACTACGAGGTAGTGATGTCAATTAGCACGGAGAATAAGGCTGTGGAGGAGCGACCATCCATGTAACTTCTTTGTGCGAGCACCGATATGTCAGATAGAATAAAATGCATATCTTTTAAGGAGGAAATCCGACATACCGATACAAACTCAAAGCTATCACACGGTGGCTATATATAATCTCCGGAAACAAACATAGAAGTAATCATAACATAAATCAGTCATGGACATCCATATCACAAAGGTGGAAAAAGATATAAATATATATAACACATGAAAGTGTACATCAGAGTAGTGGTCAGAAAGATCCACGATAATACAAAAGAATAGCAACACGTGCTATACAAAAGAATAAGTACACAACATAGAGTCTATATCTCAAATGCGTACATCCAAAAACTACTAATCTAAATAGTGCCAAAAGTCAGAATAATCCTGAAGAGAAGTCAAGCAGAAGCACCTGTAACATCTCGGTCTGACCCGAGTATTATTTATAAGAAAATAATAAACGGATCAGTCTAGCTATAAATATCCGATGATATGGTATAAAGTAAAAGACATGGCATGAACATGTAACAACCATAATGACATACTACTATAAGTATGTAATTGAAAATCAATAAGAGATTAATCAATATCACAAGAATCTTCTCGAAGATAAAATAGGGTATCATACCCTAAACTTGTATTCATAACAAGTTAATGACACACAAATTCACCAATGCACAAAAATTGATATCATATCAATGAAAATCATCAAAATTGGTGAAGCATAAATTCCAGAAATCAGCACACGAAATCCAGAAATCACATAAAAAGGGGGAAGGCCTATGAGCCGAATGCTCCACGAACGGTCCGAAGACCTATGAGCCGAATGCTCCACGAATGGTCCGAAGTCCTATGAGCCGAATGCTCCACGAATGGTCCGAAGACCTATGAGCCGAATGCTCCACGAATGGTCCGAAGACCTATGAGCCGAATGCTCCACGAATGTGAGTAGAAACATCACATAAACGAGGTCCAGTCTCCCTCGTAGACAAAGAGACATCGCTCAATCGCTAGTCTAAATCACAAAAATGATCGTCATGATCATCAAGAAGTGTCAACCACACCAAGCTAGTAAATGTATGAGTTTAGCTTCATGTCCCATAACCACTTGCTTAACTTAAATATTTACGAACAAGATGTGAATCTTCACTAGAAAATTGTCACAAAAGGGTTCAATCGAACAAGTCCAAGAATTAACCGACGAAGTGAACGCAAGCGTTTCATACCACTCATTTTACTAAGCCGTTTAATTAGATTTCTCATCCGAGTGAAGTAAAGGCTTGTATATACTGGTAGATTGGAAAACGGTTTGAGAAAAAGAGCTTTGTAGTTAAAACAGTGTTGAAATCGCTTTGATGAAAGAGTTATGATATTTACTACTAGTATTGAAGCCTTCACATTTTTAAAGTGACAAGTCACAAAACGATTGTTGAAACAAGTCGAATCACATATATTCACATTTGAAGACATGAGCAAAGTCCAGAAATCAATCCCAAAACCATCAAAGTAGAAATATACTTGCGACCTAACGTGGTCGAATTAAAGTGCAACGACTTAAAGTCAAATAGGTCGATCAACCTAAGGGTAGAATGCCGTGCGACCTAGCGGGAGAACAGGTCGAGCGACCTAGTGAAATATAGGTCAAACGACCTAACAGTTAACAGCTAGGCAGAAAATAGGTCGAGCGACCTAAAGTGAACAACGCGACCTAATGGCGTGACCTAGCAGGGTGAGCGACCTAACACGCTCGAGCTAAGAGAATGATGCAACTAAGTCTGGCGAACGACCTAACAAGTCGAACTAAAAAGGTGCGCTACCTAACAGGGTCGAGCTAAGAGATGGATCGACTTAACTGGGCGAACGACCTAACGAGTATATAGGTTGAGCGACTTAGAGGCCAGCGACCTAAAGTGGAAAGGGGGTCAAGCGACCTAAAGTAACGCGACCTAAGGTGTGACAAGGTCATGCGACCTAAAGGTGATAAGGTCATGCGACCTAAAGAATATAAGGTCCAACGACCTAAGTGATATAGGGTCAAGCGACCTAAAACATAACAGGTCGAGCGACCTACAGCCAACGACCTAAAGTTACAAACGAGGCTGAGCGACCTAAGGTCTTAAACAAGGCAAAGCGACCTATCGATGCTGAACGACCTAAATGTTCGCGAGCTAGGAAACCATCTAGCGAAGGAAAAACAGGACGACCAAATTGGTTTCTAGCTAATATTGTTTTAGGTCGCCGAGCGACCTAGGGGATAAACGAGCTAACGAGCCGGCAAGGCCGGACGAGTTAATTCCCAACGACCTAGCGACC
Source organism: Allium fistulosum (assembly GCA_030737815.1). Lineage (NCBI taxonomy): Eukaryota > Viridiplantae > Streptophyta > Magnoliopsida > Asparagales > Amaryllidaceae > Allium > Allium fistulosum. The sequence continues at coordinate 1,297,434,911 of CM060902.1, forward strand.
TAAGCCACGCGAGTGACCTAAATGCGGATCGAGCCATTGCCTAACGACCTAGTAGTGGAGCGACCTATCTGCCGAACGACCTAAGCCCAGAATGAAGATTTGCAGACCTTTCTTGTCCAATGCAGTGCGACCTAAGGCCAGAATTTTTCCACAACACTAAAAATTGGGTTTTCCACCAATTCAATCCAAACCAAATGCAAATGCATGCGCACAAGTGATAGGGAATCATTCCCAACAGTCCAATGATAGTTATAGGCAAGATGTGAGATTAAAAATCTCACCTTTGTACCAAAAACCAATGAAGATGAAGTTTGAAGCAAAATAATAACAACAACAAGCTTGTATCAATGTCTTCACTTGAATTCGGAGTAGATGTTGGATTTGCAATGAAGATTAAAGCTTTGGAGTTTTAATTTCCCATTCCCTCCACCATTTTTGAAGAAGCTTTGATGTTTTAGAAATGAAGGAAGAAGTGGTGAAGAGAAGGAAGGGGTTGGGCTGAGTTAACAAGTGGTTCAGCCCAAACTAAAGGTCCAAAGCAAAAAGTGACGAAAATTCCGCTATCTCCAAACATATCGAAGCTTACACTTAAAAAGATCGCAAATGTCATTTTGAACTCAATGGAAGTGGTCTCGAGTCCTAATTTGACCGTATGCAAAAAGTAGCTTTTCGGACCAACATTCGATTAACGATAAAATATTTAAATAAAATATTTAAATATAAAATCGATAAATATGCGGGTTGTTACACATGCTCTCCCCCTCTTCCAAATCACTACCGACATGGAGTTACCTGGAAAACTCGGTACCGACCTCTGAAGTCGGCATCAACTTCTACCCTTAGCGAATTGGAGATTGCGATTTGGACCATGAGTTCTTCCCATGCTCCAGAGTTCGCCTCTCCAATTTTGTCTAATTCTAACAAGTTGTGCCTTCGTCTTGCCAACTTCCCAATCTATATACCTAACATCCAAAACACTAGCAAACAACATCAAATCACAACATACAATCATAGGATAGCATGCATATACATCCATTCATACAATCAATACATGAGAATGTGATAAAAGTCTAATTTTATATGAACATATGCATATGGATGATAGAAATTACACCAGCATGTGGATATGCATTGTTAGGTTTCAAAAACCATTTCTAAAACCATTTAAAAATCTTATATTTATGATCATAAACATATATGAACAAGTGTTTAAGGTGGGAAAGACATTTTAGATCCAAAAACATGTTTAAAACAATCATTTTAACTATATAAACAAGTATAAATGAACGAGAGGTCATGAACCACTCATCAAATACCTAAAATATGAATTTTCCTCCTCAAATCTAAAGTAGACAGCAAATGAGATGAACCCAAATCAGCAAAAATGATAATATTAAATTTCCTTATGCTAATTCCTTTTCTAATCAATGATTTAACTAAGATTGGTAAGGAAAAGGTGTGATTTTTGATGAAATTAGGGCTAATGGAGGTTTAGATCTGTTTTGGGGAAGAAGGAAATAACTTGCGTCAGTTTCTACAGCTTCCAATTAGCACAAAATTCGAAGTGGGTTAGTGAGCCTGTAACGACCCGCATTTTTGACCGTTCAAGTCGACAATAATCCACACATGTCCAACTCAAACCGTTCAAAAAGGCAGATGGTTATTGGGGTTAAATAAGAAAAGAAAAGAAAGAACAGAAACAAACTCAGAATCTCGCAGCGGAAGGAACAAGATATAATAATAAAATAACAGTTCATGAAGCTGTTAAATAAATAAATTTGATTATTATTATACATCATAAATCAGAGTTACATACATATCAGAGATAATACAATAATGCATCGGAAAAATAATACAGTAGTAGAATACAAATGATATAATACCAAACTTCGTCTTCGTCCTCCAGAATAGATCTTCAACCTTATCTGAAATGCTCAGGCTGACCCGAGCGTAATGAAAAGACAAAACACTCGAGTCAGGACTAAAATATCTCATGTAAGTCAAATCGAATAAGAAATATGAGTGTGACGGCGTTAGAGATGTTTACGGGGTTTGACATCTCCTATCCAGTGTCAACGTGAGTGCAATAACTTAAAAGATGTTACGGGATTTTCCATCTCTCAAGGACCCGTTAAACTATCTACTATGTAGTACAATACGCTATTATAATATGTCTACATTAAAGTAAAAGTATTAAAATAGCGTTAAGTCATGGCCCATTCCACCCTTAACACATTTTTATTCCCAAGAGTATATACAAGACCGTAGTTTCCCCAAAACCGGAAGTCACCAGAGGGCAATCCATATACTAAAGGTACAAACCAAAATCGTAGTGGTCGCGAATAGGATAATCAGTATGACAAGGTACATGAGGCAATACCAACTAGGATACTAGTAGTTGCCTGATCCGGACTGATGTTGGGCATAGCAGCTACTACCCCAACACCGCGAAACAACACTCCCAAAATCGAGGGGTGCACCCAAATCGAATCACAAAAGTAATAGACATGGTAACGAAGGAGTGTGTCCGCTAGAGATGGCGATCCTCAATGGCCCGGCGCGGCTCCTGTTTTAGTCATGTCAGGGGTCATCCAAAATCGTTCTCATTCTTCAAATCAACACGTTCACCAAAACCATCCACTTCGTTCTGGATCAACACTCCGCGTATACTAGTTATTAAAGTGGTTTTCGGTATCGACAGAGAGTATGTCCATATCCGATCCCGGTCTCTTTAATAACTCCGTAATTATTACACCGATGGCTCTTTTACATTTTCAAAATCAATTCATAATTGATTATCAAAATATCATATTCGCTTCAAAAATCAAAGCCATTTCAAAATCATCATATCTACTCAAAATATACGATTTCATTTCAAAATCATTTTCGCCTCAATATCTCATTTCAATTTCAAAATCGTCATAACTACTCAAAATATACGATTTCATTTCAAAAATCATTTTCGCCTCACTATCTCATTTCAATTTCAAAATTGCCATATCTACTCAAAATATACGATTCACATAAACTCGAATTCCAAAATTTAAAATTTAATCCAATTTCAATTCATCAATTTCAACTCGATTCAGCTTCTCAATAAACCATTTCAATTTATCAATTTCAAATACATATTTGAACCGCAAAATAAACAATTTCACTTTCAATATATTTCGAAACTTTAAATATTTCACATTTCAAAACAGCTCATATATTTATATAAGAATATAAGATTCGCTTTAAAACCATTTCGTATTCAAATTAGAATATACTTCGAATTAAACATCCGTATTAAGTAGTTTACTTAATTTCTGGAACAATTCCAATTCAATAAACTTAGATTAACATTCAGATTTCAAGAATTCATTTAAGTATTAACTTCCAGATCAATTTCAGTTCAAATCCTAGTCAAATCAATTTTATCTTCAAATTTAATTCAATAGTTTCAATTTAGTCCAATTCACAAATTTCTTTGAATTTCAATTAAATTCCAAATTAATTAAATCTCAATTTCCAATTAATTTCAATTCCAAACTCAAACTTGAAATATCATTTCATATAAATTTTCTTAGAAATATTCAGAGTTCGATTAAAAGTCCAATCTTTTAAAAACAAATCAGCTTTCGAAAATTTACGCCGTATTTCATTTTTTTCTTAAAAATCTAAGCTTCTAATAATTAAACAATTTCATTTACCAAGTTTAAATTCCAACATCTCGAGCTTCAATTCAAAATAATTCAATTTCCATAAATTGGATTTTTATTCTTAAAATCAATTCATTTAAATAATTTCAAAACAACTTTTAAAATCATTTAATTTAACCAACCCGGTGTCCGTATATAATTCTCTAACCTATGGCCAAGTGGTTAGTTATTTCAATTAAATGTCAGGGATGAATATATATTACTTAGACCAATCACAGTGTCATGTGCATGTATAATAGGATATATATAAGCAAATAAACATCCAAACATTTAAATATCAACCAATAGCATCCATCGAAATAAATCATCCAATAGTCAATACAATTCACGGCAATTTCATAGTTATCAATATCGGGAAATTTGATTTCAATTAAATCCTAATTTCAATTTATTGTCAATTTAAATTTTCAACGGTGAATTCAAATGACAATCTATATGACAATTAAATTTTTATCAAACAACGACAAATAAAATTCATATCACTTCATAATATCAAATTTAACTAACAAAAATTATTTTAGTCAATTGTGAGCGTATAAACACTCACCTTGAGTTTCGACGATTTAAGATCCAAATAAAGGCCCAAATTTTGAACAGTCCCGGAATGCAACCAAACCAGCTCCATATTGTCCGGAATTTCGATACGAACGCAACGGAGAAAACCGCGCGTAAATCCGAGCTCGTATGCAAAAGTTATATACATTAGAGTGATCGAATATTTAAAATTTTAAATAAATAAAATAACGTATACCTTCTTCCTCAAATTCACGCATACCGCCTAACCCATCACGCACGTCGTTCGTTCATCCACGCGCGCGACAAACGACGACCGGACGTCGATCCGGGGGTATCATCACGTGCGCCTCGCCATGCTCCACCTCCGCGCCAAGTTTCGCCACCCCATTCGCCACCGTTTGCACGCAAACCAAGAAAAACCGTACACGCTTCCAAGTCAGATCTGGGCGAATCCGTGATGTAAAAGCAATGATCAACCGTATGGATTTGAAGAGCTTGCCGAGATCTACAACTTTGCTTTTGGAATTTTTTGATTTCGTTGAACGGATTGAGAGATATTAAGGAAAGAAGTTTCGAAATTTTCTGGCCATTGAATTAAAAGTGGCGGCTAAGGGCTGAAACCCTAGGGTTTTTTGGAAAATAGAGAAAGTGAGGGGATTTTATAGAAAAATACGCGACACTATTCATCCCGGATTTTTCGAACTCCAAACGAAGCGTTCCGGCTGACGTTTCTAAGGTTTACCCCGCGTTCCGAACGCAATGGAACATGTTTCGGAGGCTAATTCAGTCATCTGTGCGAGTTACGGCAATAAACGATCGATTTAAAATTAAATCGGTTAATCAAATTTCTATGCGTTTGGGCTCGCCTCGGACAAACGGTAAATCTGATTGACACGAAATTTGAAACGTTACAATAATATGACATTACGGATCCGATGAAACTAGTTTCGTCGAAATCCGAGACTTTTTGAAAAATGACTATTTTCTCTCGCCGAATTAATATTAAAAACAATTCGATGCGTTTCGAGCTGCCACGATCAAACGATAACTCCGATTGCTACGAAAATTGAAATCTGACAATAATAAACTATTACGGATCCAATGGAACTAGTTTCGTTCAATTCTGAGACTGTTCAAAAAATGGCTATTTTTCAGTCGATAATTAAATATTAAAAATATTCAATTTTCACAAATTAACTTTAAATTCAATTTTAAAAGTTCTATAACATTACTATAACTCCAATATGATAAGATAAAATTTTAAAAATCATTTTCAATCATATTTAACTCGATTTTCAATTATTTCTGAAATTTAACTTATTAAATTATCGATTTAATTGTCTAATTAAATCCAATATTCGAAAAATAAATTATTCGACTGTTTAATTTCAATATAAAATTCCCAATTTTAAATTATTAACTTTTAAATCAAATTTCAATTGTTCACAAATTCCATTTTTTTATTTCACAGTAATTAACAATCTTTTACAATGCAATTTTCCATTATAAATCCAATATAAAAGATTATATTAGATTCAACGTTCAATCATATTGTAATTCAAATTCGAGTTATTTAATTCCAATTGAATTCCTTTATTTCGATTTACACTTTCATTGTTGAATCAACCATTTACTTATACATTATTATCAATTGTTTATAATTCATTTACTTTCATTTTCTTCAGCTATCATCTTATTTAAATTCACGGTAATATTAAATTACATTCATTTACGTTGATTTCCATATTATAACTTCAATATTAAATGTAACATTTTATTTATTTCGTTGTTTACAATCAAATTCAATTCAATTCAATTACTTGTTACATTCAAATTTAAATCTTTACTTACGTTCAATTACAAGTTAACATCCATATTTAATTTACAAATAAGTTATTTCAGAATTCAGTTTTGTATTTTAACTTGTAATTCACATTTAACAACACAAAATTTTATTTTCTTCGGATTTTTATCCAATTTTTTATTTTATTTTTAAAGTGTTAAAAATACGGGTCGTTACAGAGCCTAAGCATGGGCTTAGTTAATTACCCACAAAAACTGATCAGCAGTAGTCAAAAATTGAAACTGCCATAACATTCAAATGACAATTTAGTTTTTCTATAATGACCACTATACAGAATGGAAAACCATCATCCTGAAGCAATGGAAGTGGTTTGAGACCCTAATTCAGCATCTATCAAAAGTTATAGTCCAAACAAGATTTTCAGGGTCAAAATTGTCATATAGAAATTTGGAAAAAATCATAAATGTGAAGAATGTCCCTAAGAGTCACTTCCTAAAATCTTAGAGTCATACGATCTTCTATGAATAAAATAAAAAAATATTACGATCTTTCGATAAGTAAAACAAGGGTTGTTACACTTCCCCACTTTTGGAATTTTGCCCTCGAAATCCCCAAACAAACACAGAAAACCAATCTTAGTTACCTCACATGCCTAGCAATCATGTATATCATCAAACAGTCAATCATGCAACCACGCAATCAATAATATGGATAAACCTATCCTAACATGTGGGATACTAAACTATACTATATGATATCAAAAGTGAAAGTAAAATGCGATAACCAATAGGCTTTACCATGTGAAGAGCTCCATATGTGTGCCTTTATACTCTCCTCGGTTTCCCATGTGCAATCGCCTTCACTTTCGCCCCACTAAACTTTCACTAAATCCATCGTCCTCCTTCTAAGCTGTTTCGTATCGCGTTCGACAATACGAACCGGTCTACGTGCACTACGCCATAAATGGCCTTCTGCAACACAAAAAAAATGTTGGGTTAGGCCCAAAAAATGTTGCCATAGGTCTATGGCAACACTTTTCGGGTGATGCAATTTTTGCCGTTGCCTTAGACCTCAAAGGCAAAATTTTGACTATCTAAGGCAACATAAGTAATATTGTTGCAATAGAACCCTATTTGGGTCTATAGCAACATCCATAGGTGTCTGTAGCAACATTCCAAAATATTGCTATAGATATTAACTTCCTGAATTTATGGGACCCACAATGTAGAGCATATTTGATTTTTTAATAGAAATAAATATTTATTTAATAAAATGCTATTGCATAGAATTTGATATTCAAACAGTAATTTATTTAAATAAATATTTTATTTCAACATTTGAAATAGTACAAATTCCCGACTCCACTATTTTACAATTCAATGATATATAACACTGATATTCACATATACAGATATTCCTTGCTACATCACTCAGTTCACTCATTACATATGCAGTTTCAATTTATACAGACACCGACACTGACGAATATAGACATGCACTAACCCGTTCAGCAATGCTGTGAGGATCAGTTGCCTAGCCACGTCGTGCACGGACACCTGGTTTTGCAGAACCATTAGAAGCAATAGTATTATTAGCTTGAGCTGAATCATCCACTTGATGCTGTAGAATATTTCCTTCAATAGATCGTGGCAACTTCAACGTGAAAAAAAAACATCGATAAGATGAGGAAAATTAGTCACAATCAAATGTGGACTAGGATATGACAGCCTAAAACCACAGCCATGTCACAAAGAAAACAAAATTTGATGGTTACGAGCTACAAACTTTTTGGTAAGCATGAAATACAGGCGAATTATTCAAAGTAGATTCTGGCCCCATGGAAAAAGATGGTATTTGAAAGTGTTTCATCCCATTTTGCTCCTGTAACTTTACGTTAGGTTGATAAGCACAGAATTTCACCCAAAAATAAAATAATAACAATAATAATAAAATACCAAATGATAGAGAAGCATGACAAACCTGATTATGAAGATGCAAAGTACCATTCGACAATTTCATATGTTGGCCACCATTGAAATTTGATGAATTTTTGGACTGAAGCCCATTGCAATCCTACAGAGAAGACATATAGGAGTCCGATTAGTAATACGGATACGCAGGTTATATGCCTCTTTAGTCAACATACTGAGTTTATTTATTTCATATATTTTGTTGGGACCTCAATATCCAATTACCAAACTCAAACATTCTATTATAGTAATTTAACATTGAAGTTGCTTCTACTGAATAAAAAGTTTACATTTATTCTTTTTTGCATATTAAGCAATTTTGAAATTATAACACACACAGACATACAAACAAATATTGAATCAATAGTAGCCATCATATATTGAATCAATATTTGGAACAGACAAACTACTAAACTATAAGAATATATTGCATTCCATCAGCCCACATGTATAGGAACTAGAAGCTTTAAATTTTAACAATCTAGCATTTCTTCTGATATTAACTACTGAATAACTCCTACATTTTCTTTTACCAGTTTGGAAACATGAGTAGAATCACAAGCATAAATAAGAGGAGGTGTAGATCTTCTTAAAGATGCAAGACAGAAGTACAAAATAAATTTTAAAGAGTCAATATAAAAATAAATGACCTTGTTTGGATCAACAAAAGAATAAGCCATGATGTCTGACCCTGCACACCTTGACAGTATCACAACACAGTGAATAATATGCTTCAGCAATTCCACTATCATTCGAGATATCAGAAACTGATGACACTACAATATCATCACTCTAATTTTGAGCTGTATCCAAACCAATTCGACTACTTCCACCTGCCTGCCAATAACCAGAACTTCACCGAAACCAATTCGGCTACCCCCTGCCACTCTGACATCAGGCCCCAACCACGAAATTGCGACTAAATCAGCAACTCCCTGAACCATCGCAATCCCACAACCTTACCTCGAATCACCAGAATCGCCAAAAACCTGTACAAAATCGCAAATCCACTGCCACCCAATCGACTGAAATGCCCAACTAAAGAATTTGGGTTTGTGATATTGGATTGTGAAATCGAACACTTGAACAACCAAATCTCAATATAACTAATAGTGTACTGTTGACGTGGGAAGAAAACCCGGAAGTAGTGAGGAAAACTGACGTGAGGCGAAAGAAAATAACGGAAATTGATATGGCCGACAGGGGATAAAAGCAAAGCCAGTTATTCTCCAGATCAAAGAAACAAGGAGGAGCGGCGTCATTTTTTTTAAAGTCGGCGGAATAAAAATTAGGGATTGGAAAATTGGGGTGAGAAACGAAAGCGGGTGAGTGAAAAGTAAAGCGGGAAATGGAAATTGGTAAGGTGTGGATCGATGATGTGAATCGACGGTTGATATTTTGTTTTAAATGGTGGTGTTTGCACAAAAAATGGACAAACACCTCAAAGTCGTATGGTTTAATAGATCTTATGTTGTTCTTAGTGGTTTGGGTGATTTATTCAAATATATGAAAAGCAGGGGCTAAACTGTAAAAAGACACGCAGATTTATAGTGGTTCGGCCAAAATGTGCCTACGTCCACTTTATATGTTATTTCTATTCTCTTGTTTAGATTACAAGTACAAAGCTTTGATACAAGTAAAAGAAAGTTGTTTGAAAGTTCTCTCCGTCCTTGAGCTCTCAAACTTGTCCCCTGTTGTTGTACCCCTGCCCCTCTATTTATAGAGTGAGGCTGGGGGTAGGGGTCTTGGATATGCATAGCTGCTGGTGGGCCTGGGCTGATCTGATTTTGCCTGGCACGTCTTGGTCCGATAGCACTCTAGTTCGGCTATGCATGGAAGTGGGGTTTGAACCGGTAATGAGGTTGGATCGGTGAGGTTGGTTCAGTGGTGAGGTTGGTCCGGCAGTGGTAGGGAGTAGGTTGGTTCGGTAGTGAGATGGAGTAGGTTGGTCCGGCAGTGGTAGGGAGTAGGTTGGTTCGGTAGTGAGATAGAGTGGGTTGGTCCGGTAGTGGTAGGGAGCAGGTTGGTTCGGTAGTGAGATAGAGTGGACCGGTGGAGCTTTGATTCGGTGGTTCTGGTGGAAGAGTTGGTTTGCTTTAATTTGGAGGGTGGCTGGTCCGGTGGTGAGAATTCGCACAACATTTGCCCCCCAAAGTGGGGCGTATGCTGTCATACGGCTTACTTTGTTTCTTGGTCATCTTCATTCGGTCCCTGAGTGCCGGTCCAGTTGGTCCGGTGTCCTTTATTTGCCTATAAGTAGAGGTGTTATGCCTTCGCCATTCCTTATCGAGTGAGATAGCCGAACCAACTAAGTGCAGAATCAAGCTTGAACGAATCAACTGAGCACCGAGTCCCACTTAACTGCCGATCTAGGTGAGTTTGCCTCTGCCGAACGAACTTTTAGGGCCGGAATACCGAATGAACTCGGGGCGTTTTAAGCACCGAACGAACTCGGAGCCTTTGGGCTACCGAATGACCGAATGAACTTTCATACTTGGAATGCCGAATGAGCTTCTATATTTGGAATGCCGAATGAGCTTTCACATTTGGAATGCCGAGTGAGCTTTCATATTTGGAATGCCGAATGAGCTTCTATATTTGGAATGCCGAATGAGCTTCTTGGTTGGGCCTTACTGAACGAATTCGGGGATTCCGAGTGTTGAATGAATCTTCTACCGGATGGAATTTTATACCTGAATCACTAGTGAAACTCTAGATTACATAGTTTATGTGTCTTAACGATATACTTTCTTGTGTCTGCAGATAAATGTCTCACAAAGTGGAAACCCGATCAGAGAAAAAGAGATCTCATGACAGAGAAGAGCCTTCCACCGTGCCCCCAGCTCAGCCAGGACCTGTCCATCACGGGCCCACCCCGAGATCATTAGTGGATGGATACGGTCCTCAGGAACTTCTTAAATTGCCTCCTGATTGCTTCCCTAGCTTACTCAAGGGCGAGCAACTCGATGTTATATCTCGCTCCTTCGGGATCGACCGAGCACGCATGTTATTGCCGGATGCGGGAGTGATGCCGTATGATCCTCCCGAAGGATATTTTGCCTACAGCAGATACCATTGCATGTGCGGGGCCATCCCGCCTCTCAACGCCTAGGTAGTCAGCTTTCTCACATATCTAAAGGTAGCTCCATTCCAGCTTCAGCCCAACTCTTATGCCATTCTGGTGAGTCTCTTTGTCATCTTCCAGAGGAGATATGGGCATCCTCCTTCACCGCCACCTTCTCCTCCTTGGTAAACTGGGCGGTAACAGCATCCATCCTAAACTGGGCGAGAGTAGTACTAAGATGGGTGACCTCCTGGGCAGCTTCACCATGAAGGAGGGCATGCGGTTGCTTGCAGCTGAGGAGACAGGTGTGCAAGCGGAGGATGATGATCAAGTTTATCAAGGAGTAGATGCTGGTAAGTATTCCTTTCTAGTCTTTCCGTTAACTTGGTTGCTTATCACTAACGAATTCTTTTTCCGACCGGACAGGTGGGCAACAGGACAAGGATAAGACTCCGACGCAGCCGGCTCCCTGATTAGACCTGAAAAATTCTTTTCGTGGACTTGACATGGTTGTATATGTTAGTCTTAAAACAGTAAAGTAACTCTTAGGTTGTAATTTTTGCTACTTGTAATAAATAGCTCTATTCTTGACGTGTAATTCTTTAACTTAAGCTGATTTTGTCGTCTTTTGAATGTTTTTTGCTTATTTTGACATGTTGTATGAGAAATATAGCTATGCATATTCCTGTAATCAAATTGTGTTTGATGTCAGGTTCTTGTTTAAAACATAATTTCATGACTTGCAACGTTAGCGTGAGGTGTGAATAAATTATAGTCATGTGTTTACATATGAAAGAAGGAAATACCGCCCTTTATATTTTGCTTGTAGATGGCAGCTTTGAATATCCTGTGTGACCGAGTAAGTGATGCAGTCCAGTATCTTGCTGTGAGTATCCGCTTCGATTAGTGAGTGTCTCCTGTTCTGTGTCCTGTACTTCAGGGATTGTTACAGAGGATATGAGAAAAGTTTCTTAAGTAAAATTGAAATATGTGAAAAGTAAAACTTCCAATCACGGAAGGCCGTCGATGTGCTTAAGTTCGTGGCAAACGGGCTTTGTAGTCACTTTCCCTAGCTGTGGGTCTTGGAGACATTTGTCACCCATCTTACGCCTCCGCGGGGAGTTAATTCTTTTTTACCACAGCCGCACTTACGACACATCGGAGCCGAGATCGCGCACAGTAACTACCCGGGCCATTATGACCCATAATCGTGGGTATTATTCGATTTACTGTGGCCGGCTAGCGTGGGTGCCGATCGTCAACCGTGAACTGCCCCTGGCTGGCCACACCTTATGTTGGGGCTTATAGTCGGTTCACAGTTGCCGGCGAGCCGAATGCCGTAATGAGCTGCCTCGGCTATAGTCGGCCTTCTCGGTGGCTTATAATCGGCTCATTACAATTGGCTTTAAGGGCCGTCGCGAGCAATGAGTTAACCCGCAGCAAAGGGATGCCGGAGCAAAAGTGTCTCATTGGCGAGGGCATAGATTCGCATAGTACCTGTTAGGTCTTGTCCAGGTGAAGTTGCGCTGTGGAGTGCTTTGAGTGGAAATGCTATGCGCATAGGATTTTGTTCAACAGAAAAGGATAAAGTTAACAAGCAGCCAAGATATAAAGGAACAAGTTAAAAAAGAGACAAGGTTTTTTTAAAGTGGTTCGGCATGAAAAGGCCTACGTCCACTGATTCTCTTTATTAATTCACTTCATATGGGCAGTACAAGTTAAGAAAAGTATCGACGGAGGTGTTGGATGTTCCATGCCCTCTGGAACACCTCTCTGTCCACTGTTGACAAAATATAAGCTCCATTGTGGAGATCTTTATGAATTACATATGGTCCATCCCAGATTGGATCTAGTGCTCCGGGGCGAGGGAAGATTCGCTTGAGGACAAGATCCCCTTCTCGTAAGGTACGGTGCTTGACTTTGGAGTTGTATTGTGCTGCCACTTTTTGCTTGTGGGCCGCTGCTTTAAGGACTGCATCATTTCTTCTCTCCTCAACTAGATCCAAAGACATGTGAAGGAGTTCTTCGTTCTCTTCCGGGTTATAGTGGATCCTACGGTGGGAAGGCACGATGGTTTCGACTGGGAGCATAGCCTCCGATCCGTATGCCAAAGAGAAAGGAGTATGCCCTGTTGATGTTCTGAAAGATGTGCGATAGGCCCACAGTGCCGTAGGGAGTTCATCCACCCAAGCGCCCTTTGACTTTTCGAGTTTCTTTTTTATTAGAGTTTTCAGAATTTTGTTGACGGCTTCGACTTGTCCGTTTGCCTGGGGATACGCTACGGATGAGAATCTTTTGTGAATTCCGTGCTCTTGGCACTAGTTGGCGAATTCCTCGCTGTCAAACTGAAGTCCATTGTCTGATATGATTTTGAGTGGGACTCCGTACCTGCATAGAACATTTTTGATCAAGAAGTTAATAAATTTTGCTGAAGATAATTTATTCATAGGTTCTGCTTCCACCCATTTGGTGAAATAGTCGACTGCCAATATAGCATATTTGGCCCCGCCTCGGCCCATTGGCAGTTCGCAGATTAAGTCAATTCCCCATACTGCAAAGGGCCAAGGGCTGGTCATTTGAGTAATCTCAGTTGTTGGTAGCCGCGGAATCTTAGCAAACTTCTGGCATCTGTCACATTTTTTGACGAAATCTAAGGCGTCCTTGTTTAAGGTGGGCCAGAAATATCCATATCGGAGTATCTTTTTTGCTAAAGTTTGCCCTCCGGTGTGATCTCCGCAGCTTCCTTGATGAATGTTGGATAAGATTTCCTTGGCTTTCCTCCCAGCGACACACCTTAATAACGGGTTAGAGAATCCGCGCCGATAGAGGATGTCTTCTTGTATTGTGTAGCGAGAAGCTTTCCTCAAGATTTTCTTGACTTCGTTACGCCCGTTGGGTAGTGTGCCGCTTTGTAAGTAGTCTCGGATGGGAGTCATCCAAGTTGCTTCTTCAGTTGCAGCTATCAGATTCACTTGCTCAAAACTTGGGGTCAGTTGCTTTGAGATGGTTACTGCTCCGAAGATGGCGCTGTCTCTCACACTTGCTTGCTTTTCCAATTCGTCGGCCTCTTGGTTCTCTTCCCGAGGGATGTGTTTGACTAAGTAGTGGTCCAATCGGTTGAGAAGTAACTTGGTCTTCTTTAAATACGCTATAAGTCGTTCTTCTCGAGCTTGGAACTCTCCTAGTATTTGATTAACAAGAAGTTGGGAATCGCTATGAAGACACAAAGAATTGGCTCCGATTTCTAAGGCAAGTTCTAATCCAGCTATTACTGCTTCATACTCTGCATCGTTGTTGGTGGCAGCGAACTCCAACCTTATAGCATAGTGTAGCTTATTTCCCCTGGGAGTGATTATTACTACACCTACCCCCGAGCCTTGTTCGTTTGATGCACCATCCACAAAGAGATTCCACTTGACGTCTTCTACTATTTCCAATTGCTCCTTGTCTTCGTTCGTAGTGAATTCTGCAATGAAATCAGCCATGGCTTGTCCCTTGATGGCGGTGTGAGGGTGATAGGTGATATCATACTGACTTAGTTCAATGCACCATTTAAGTAGTCGCCCAGAAGTGTCGGGACGATGGAGTACCTGCCTCAGTGGTTGATCGGTCAGAACTTTGATGGAATGGGACTGGAAGTAGTGACGCAGTTTCCGTGATGTGATTAGTAAACAGTATGCTAGCTTCTCAAGTTTAGGATATCTGACTTCTGCCCCCGTAAACCTCTTACTTACGAAGTAAACTGGCCGCTGCGTGCGGTTGTCTTCCCTTACCAAGGCAGCGCTTAGGGCGTGAGATGACACAACAAGGTATAGGTATAACTCTTCGCCTTCGCTTGGAGTCGAGAGTACCGGTGATTTCTGGAGGTGTTCGATTAAGTTAAGGAAAGCAGTTAAGCATTTGTCAGTCCATTCGAACTTTCCTTTGTCTTTCTTTAGAGCTTCGAAAAAGGGGACGCACTTGTCCGTTGCTTTGGAGATGAATCGGCTTAGGGCGGCCACTTTTCCATTCAGGCTTTGCATTTCCTTTCGAGTGGATGGTATCTTAATATCCCTTAGCACTCGGACTTGTTCAGGGTTTGCTTCAATCCCTCTGGCATGGACGATGAATCCTAAGAACTTTCCTGATGATACTCCGAAGGAGCATTTTAGAGGATTCAACTTCATTCCATATTAGCGAAGTACTTGAAACATCTCGCCTAGGTGGCTTACGTGATCGTCGGCTTTCCTTAACTTTACCAGCATGTCATCCATGTATACTTCCATAGTTTTCCCTATTAGCCTTGCAAACATCTTGTTGACGAGGCACTGGTAGGTGGCTCCTGCATTTTTAAGTCCGAAAGGCATTACCTTATAGCAGTATAAACCCCGGTCAGTGATGAAACTAGTGTGGTCTTGATCGGGAGCATGCATAGGAATTTGGTTATATCCTGAGTATGCGTCCATAAAAGATAAGAGCTCGTGCCCGGCTGTGCTGTCTACAAGTTGGTCGATCCGGGGAAGTGGGAAGAAATCCTTTGGGCAGGCGTCGTTTAGGTTGGAGAAGTCAATGCATGTTCGCCACTTCCCATTAGCCTTCTTTACCAGCACCGGGTTAGCGATCCATTCCGGGTAGATGGCTTCTCGTATGAAGTCATTGGCGAGTAGATTCTTTACTTCTTCATCGAGGGCTGCTGATCGCTCTACCCCCATACTTCTCTTTCTTTGTTTTACGGGCGCCTTGGTAGGATCAATGTTTAGTACGTGGCATGCTACGTCGGGGGAGATTCCGGTCATGTCAGCGTGTGACCATGCGAATACATCCAAGTTGTGGCGGAGAAAGTCGATGAGTTGCTCCTTCAACTCTGCTTTTAGTTGGGACCCAATTTTCAACAGTCTACTCGAGTCGTGCTTGTCTACAGATACAAACTCCATAGCATCTGCAGGCTTGGCGGTGGCCTCCTCCTCTTTGTCCCTGGGGTCTAATTCATTGAAAGGGTCGCTGGTATACCGAAGAGGAGGGGGTTTCTTTAGTTGCTATGCTTCTTGACTTTTCGTGCAGAGGGCAACTTCTACACCCTTCCCGTTATCCTTCCTGTGGTTGTTGCGAAGTTCAGTCACATAGCAGTCTCGAGCAACATCCTGGTCTCCTTCTACTTCCCCTACTCCATTGTCCGTTGGAAATTTCATCTTTAGGCACCATGGGGCTAGGACAATTTGGAAGTCAGACAAGGCTGGCCTTCCTAAGAAGGCGTTGTAGGTCGAGTGGTTTTCTATTAGCACAAACGTCTGTCTCCGTACAACGGAGCGGGGATGGCTTCCAATTTCAACAAAGAGGTCCAGTTGCCCGAGGGGCATCTTCGCATCTCCAGTGAAACCGTGTAGTGGTTTATCGCAGGGAGATACATCCTTCATTGATAGTTTCATTTTGTCGAATGCATGTTTGAACAGGATATTTACTGAGCTTCCAGTGTCTACTAGAATTCGGTAAACTTCGACGGGACTGAGCCGGGCAGAGATAACCATGGGATCCATGTGAGGGTATTGCCTTCCTTCTAGGTCACGCTTACCGAATGTGATATCATCACTTTCTTTCCGCTTTGGGTGGCGCTCTTCTATAACCGAATTGACACAGTCTTTATTGTCTCTGAGCGACTTTCCATATCTTTCCATCTCTTTCCAGCTTCTGTCTGCGATGTGCGGTCCTCCCGAGATGGTATGGACCACTATCTTCTCTTGACTAGAGCCGCTAGTGTTGCGGTTTCCTCTGCCGATCTCCGGTGAGGGTAGCCTTGGGTTCTCATTGGCAGGAGTTGGAGTCCTGTCCTGACCTTTTACATAGCGTTCCAGTTTCTTCCTTCTGATGTGTTCCTCAATCAAGTCCCGGAGATGATGGCATTCATTGGTATCATGCCCATGAGATTCGTGGAAGCGACAGAACTTTCCAGACTTCTGCGCGTTATCTGATTCCTTCTTGTATGGTGGGTGTTTGTATCTAACTTCGCCTTGGGTGGCAAGGAAGATGTTCTCGACGGTTTCGTTCAAAGGAGTGTAAGTATCGAATCTCGGTCCTGGCCGATATAGGCGCTTTTCTCCCTTCTTGCCCCAGCATTGTCTCTGGAATCATTTCTCCGAACGTCCCTTGCCACAGCAGGTGCGTTGCTGTGAGTTGCCTTATTTTGCTGTCCTGACTGCCCCTCAACGGCAGCATCCTCAAGCCTCATATATTTCCCGGCTTCATGGAAGAAATTGGGTAAAGTAGCTGGCTTTTATTTTGTCAACCTTCTAGCAAATTTAGTGTCCGGATGCACACCACTACAGAGGGCCATTAGGATAAGCTTCTCATCGGAATCTTGGACTGCGGCCGCTGCGGCATTGAATCGGGTTAGGTATTGCTGCAGTTTCTCTCCAGGTTTCTGTTTGACGCTGGATAAGGAATAAGCGTCCTTAGGTTGTTCCACATGAATGCGGAACTGACTGATAAACTTTTCTTTCAACATTTCCCATGAGCTGATGGATCCCTGGGGTAGATGACAGAACCAGGAGGTAGCGAGATCTGCTAAGAAGAGTGGAAAGCATTTGCACAGTACTCCCTCTGTCGCTCCACTCATGAGCATATGTTGTGTGTATCTCTGTAAGTGTACAACAGGGTCGGAGGTTCCTTTGTAAGGTTCCATTGTTGGCATCTTCCATTCTCGGGGGGTGATAGCAATTTCGATATTGCAGGCGAAAGGGCTGGTTACCCTAGCGCCTATCCCTCGATCTCTTTGCTCCTGTTGGATGCACTCTCTGAATAAGCGTGCCATCCTTTCATCAGAATTTGGAGCAGATAGAAACGAATTTGGTTCTGTTCTATGGGATTGATTCCGTCCAGATGACCTATAGGGATGGTATCGTCTATCATTCCTTATATTTTCCAGCGGCTGCCTTTGGTCGCCTGGGAGCATGCTAGGGTCAGCTACAGTTGGCCCTTGCCTTGATCTTCCCCTGCTGGGTTCTGATCTAAGCACTTCCTCGGGTCCAACTTCGGGCTGGACTCTAGCTCGGCCCTGTTCACTGGCGTTTCCGTGGTTAGGCAGTATGACAGGCTCAGCTACAGTTGACCTCCGCCCGGTACCTCCCCCGTGGGGTTCGGTTCCAAGCGTTTCTTCAGGCCTAACTTCGGGCTGTGCTCGATCCCGGCTCCTACCATGGCTGCTTCTGCCGTTAGCTCCTTCGAAGAAGGAAGATCTTTGTTGTCTCTGAGATCCTCCAGACTGGGACTCGCCCCATGATTCAGTGTTGCGGTTGGACTCTTCAGCATCCCTTAAGCGTGACATGAGATGGTCCACTAAGGCTTCCTGCTGGGACGTGAAGCGGTTAGTTACTTCAACCACAACCCTGTCTAGATCTGCCCTAGTAATTGCCGCGGGCTGTTCTGCGGTAGGATTGGTCGGATTAGCCTGTCCTTCATTCGGTACTGCTGCTAGAGGAGGACGATTGACTTGATCCGTGACCGCTGGATCTGGAAGACTGCTGGAAGCGATGTTTTTTCCTTTGTTAACATCTTTTTTCTGCTTGGGAGGCATGTTTTCCAAACGATGGATGATGCTGTTAGGAAAAAAGGTTAAGTGGAAGAAGCCGAAGCTTCGAGCTTCTAGTTCTCAGTGAAAGCACCAAAAATGTTTTCATAAAAAATGGACAAACACCTCAAAGTCGTATGGTTTAATAGATCTTATGTTGTTCTTAGTGGTTTGGGTGATTTATTCAAATATATGAAAATCAGGGGCTAAAATGTAAAAAGACACGCAGATTTATAGTGGTTCGGCCAAAATGTGCCTACGTCCACTTTATATGTTATTTCTATTCTCTTGTTTAGATTACAAGTACAAAGCTTTGATACGAGTAAAAGAAAGTTGTTTGAAAGTTCTCTCCATCCTTGAGCTCTCAAACTTGTCCCCTGTTGTTGTACCCCTGCCCCTCTATTTATAGAGTGAGGCTGGGGGTAGGGGTCTTGGATATGCATAGCTGCTGGTGGGCCTGGGCTGATCTGATCTGGCCTGGCACGTCTTGGTCCGGTAGCACTCTGGTTCGGCTATGCATGGAAGTGGGGTTTGAACCGGTAGTGAGGTTGGATCAGTGAGGTTGGTTCGGTGGTGAGGTTGGTCCGGCAGTGGTAGGGAGTAGGTTGGTTCGGTAGTGAGATGGAGTAGGTTGGTCCGGCAGTGGTAGGGAGTAGGTTGGTTCGGTAGTGAGACAGAGTGGGTTGGTCCAGTAGTGGTAGGGAGCAGGTTGGTTCGGTAGTGAGATAGAGTGGACCGGTGGAGCTTTGATTCGGTGGTTCTGGTGGAAGAGTTGGTTTGCTTTAATTTGTAGGGTGGCTGGTCCGGTTATTCTGGTCCGGTGGTGAGAATTCGCCCAACAGGTGGTGTGGATCGCTGAGGTGTAATTTTTTTTTTAATTTTTTTAATTAGAATATATCTATGGAAACACTATATAAAAATGTTGCATCGTGTTACACTTGTTTAGCTAGAGCAACACATTTTTATGGCTAAGGTAACACCAAAAATACAACGTTGCAGTAGGACCAAAATTTTATAGCTGTCGCAACATTTTAGCTAGCAACACCTTGCAAAAATGTTGCAGAAGGTCATCTATGGCGTAGTGGTGGTCTCAAAGCTTCTGGTTCAATCTCGATATCATCGATTTGGTGAGATAGTTATGCCTAAGCCATGCACAAATTTCCATAAACAGGAGACGTGGCGGACATTGTACACTCCTGCCATTCTTTGAGGTAAGTCAAGTTTATAAGCAAGGTTCCTAATCCTCTCTAATATCGAAAAATGACCAACAAATCTCGGTGCCAACTTTCCTCTACTATCGAACTGAATAATGTTCTTCAAAGGAGAAATCTTCACGAATACCATATCTCTGATGGAGAATTCTAAATCTCTACTCCTTTTATCAGTGTAACTCTTCTGCCTATCCCATGTAGGTTTCGTTCGTTGCTGGATGATCTCTATCTTTCCTAAGGTCTTTCTAACCATATCCGTCCTAAGTATCAGTTTCTCGCCAGCTTCCCAACAACATGAAGGGGCATTACAGGGTCGGCCAAAAAATGCTTCATATTGTGCCATACCAATACTAGACCGATAACTGTTATTGTATGCAAACTCTACTAAATGCAAGTGATCGTCCCACGAGCCTCTGAAATCAAGAATGCAAGATCGCAAGAGATCTTCAAAGATATGATTCACTCTCTTGGTTTGGCCGTTAGTCTGAGGGTGATAAGCTATACTAAGTTGTAACTCGGTACCCAACGCCTCATGTAAACTCATCCAAAACCCACTAATGAACAACGGGTCTCGGTTGCTCACAATGCTCTTTGGTACAACATGAAATCGTACAATCCATTTCACATACAACTCGGCTAGTTTGGCTTCCATTCTACTTGACTTGATGGGTATAAATCTAGCGCTCTTAGTCAACTGAGCTACTATGACCCAGATGTTGTCGTACCCTACTCGAGTCCTTGGCAGTCCATCTATGAAATCCATCGATATCTGCTCCTACTTCCACTCGAGAACTTCAAGTGGTTGCAAAAGACTACTCGGTTTCTTTTGTTTTGCCTTTACCAACTGGCAGTTCATAAATTTCGATATGAATGTCCCGATGTCCTTCTTCATCCCTTCCCAATAATATGTCTATCTCATATCATGGTACATCTTATTACTATCAGACGTATGGTTAAATTGAAGTAGCACTCCCTGAGCACCTCATTTCTTAATCCATCAACATCGGGAGCAATCAATCTCCCATTTTTACAAATCCAATCTTCTCGGTCGAGTCCGTCCTGTCTCATGTCCTCAGACTCTACGTCTGCTTCAATCTTGGAAATGATCTCGGCTAGTCTAGCATCACGCCTCTAACTAGTACCAATTCGCTCTATAAGAGTACGCCTGATGGTCAAGCTTGCCAACATATCTGGCTCTAACTCACAATGAGGTCTGAAGTCATAACCGGCAATATAATCCAACCATGTTCACTCTAGAAACATCGCACCCAAACTGGCATGTCTTCTACTCAGTACATCAGCGACCTTATTCCCCTTACTAGGTGTATAGGAAATGCCAGTCATAAGAGGCTAAGAATTCCAACCATCTCTGCCGTTGAAGGTTGAGTCTTTTTGAGAGAAAATGTACTTCAAGTATTTGTGATCCGTGAATAGCTCGAACCTCTCCCTTAATAAGTAATTCCTCCAAATCCCCTAATAAGTAATGCCTCCAAATCTTCAAAGCAAATAGTATCGCCGCCAACCCTAAATCATGAGTAGGATACTTCCTCTCGTGCGGCTTCAGCTGTCAACTAGCGTAGGTGACAACTTTTCCCTTCTACATCAATACTGCAAACAATCCAGTACCACAGGCGTCTATATTTACTGTTAGCTCCTTATTACTGCTCGGAATGGTCAATACAGGTGCTCTCGTCAACTGCTCCTTCAGACTCACAAATGCCTACTCACATCTCGCACCCCAAGTAGAAGTCTGATTTTTCTTTGTCAAATTAGTTAATGGCGCGACTACCTTCAAGAAGTCTTTTATAAAGCGTTTATAATATCCCACCAGTCCTAAGAAACTCCTCACATCAGAAGCATTCTTGGGTCAACCCTAATCCTGAACAATCGCCACCTTGGTAGGGTCTATTGTGATACCCTACTAAGAGATGACGTGATTCAAGAGTCTCACTTCCCTTCTCCAGAAGAGGCACTTTGTAAACTTTGCTTTCAACTTTTGCTTCCTCAACACTTTGAGCACAATCTTCAAGTGCACCTTGTGTTCCTCCTCTCTCCTAGAATAGATTGGGACGTCATCCACGAACACAAGTATGAACTTGCTGAGCCGATCCTTGAAGACGTGGTTCATGAGATCAACAAATTATGTTGTAGTATTGGTTAGCCCGAACAGCATAACCGGCCACTTATACAAACCAGTTGGAATATGAAACACGATGATCAACACACTCTCCTTTGCTACTCTTAACTGGTGAAATCCGGTCGCCAAATCCGGTTAGGAGAACACCTTTGCACCATGGAGCTGATCGAACAAGTTATCAATACGTGGGTGTGGGTGCTTGTTCTTCCTAGTCACTTTATCCAGTTCACGGTAATCAATACATAATCTAAGATAGCCTTCCGCCTTAATAGCGAATACTACACGTTCACCCTACTCAGATATACTCCTATGAATAAATCCTTTTTTCAATAGGTCATTCACTTGCACATCCAACTCCTTCTGCTTTCTAGGCGCCACACACCTCATTGGAATAACTATGGGTCTAACATCCCTTGTCAAGTCTATACGAAACTTGATCTCTTCATGTGGTGGTAATCCAGTCACCTTCTCAAATATGTCCGGATACTCTCTAACGATAAGCACAGATGACAACCCATCCTGTGGAATCTTAAGTGAATATAGAAAGCTAACCATAACCCCATCCTCTGGCAAGCAGCCAATCACTACCGTCCGCCCTTCCACAGCCCCAATTGTCACGAACAACTTCTCGCAATCTACCACTACTGTATACTTTCTTATCAAGTCCATTTCCAAGATAATCCCAAACCAAACGAAATTCAGAACAAAACAATCACCAGCAAAAGAGCATCCATGACTTGATAAGCCCAAACCACAACAAACCATACCCGGGATAGTGGAACCTCCCACAGGGTTTGTCACAATCAACGGTCGGTCGACTATTTCGGGTTTCAATCCTAACCTATCTCCTAGATTTCTAGATATAAAGGAATGCGAAACCCCGGTATCGAATAAAACATGTATGAGAACATCATAAAGGGAAAGCATACGTTGAATGACAACACCCTTCCCCTTCTCTTTTGCTGAAGGAGCACTCAACGAAGTTGGAACAACATCTAAAGTGTATGCCTTCACAACTTGTTTCTGCTGCAGTGGTTCCGGACAATGCTTCAGTATATACCTGGGCTTGCCATGGTTGTAACACTTCCTCTTCCCATCGATTTTTCAGTCTTTGATCTTGTGACCTTTGAAAGTCTTATGGATCATATACTATCTAACTTTTGTATAATATGCAAGTGTATAAGTTAATGTAATAGTAGAAAATAAATAGTAAGTATATAAAGCGTGCAAACCAGAGTTTTTATACTAGTTCGGACCTCCCGTCCTATGTCCAGTCTCGAAGCTCCCCTTCGGTATTTCCTTTAAAAAAATTACCCTCACTTCGCCCGGAGGAATAGGCTAATACAAAAGTATCTCTGACAATCTTGTGTTCCAATAACAAAGTTTTTGACTTATAGCATAAATCTTCCTATGATCTCCTTTGAGCATATGAATATGAATGCTTTGAGTTGTAGGAATTGTTTTAACCAAAATTATATTTTGGTTATAGTAGATTGAGAGTATGTGAACAATGTATATGCAAGAGAGTGCTTAGAAATCAAGAGAGTAAAGAATAGATTAATTCAAGTTAGATAATTTCTACTTCTCAATCAAAGTGGTACTTATAGATTTAAAAAGGTGCATATAAAGAGTTGTTACTATTTGAGAAAGTCTCTTCATTTTAATGGTTGTAGCCTTTCGTTGAAAGGTGATTTCCTTTAGTTTTAAAATAGAAGTGTCTATTCATATTTGACAGTTTTAGCCCATGATAGACGTCTGTGGTGAAATCCTCAGATGTTTGTGACTTGTTTAATTTTTAATCCGAGAATTGTCATAGATGTCTGTTATTTTATCACAGACGTCTGTGAGGTGTAAAAACAGTTTTTCTCCTTAATTTTGATGTACATGAAATTGTGTGTGCTCGTGTATGCACATATACTCAAGGAGACCTTAAAAATATTATATCCAGGACTCTTTTATAGTAGAATAACCTTAGTATGGTCAATGAATCTTTGTTTCTCTTTGAGTCTCGATATCTTCGAGCATGGTGTCTTCTTGAAGCGTATACCTACAATCTTGATAAGGTCTATATATGTATATGATTGTATAGTGGTTATCATTGAAACATATATTGGAGGTTCTAACAATCTCCCCTATTTTGATGATGACAATTATACAATCAAATATCAACTATACAGTGAAATATTAACTATATGATTAAAATATTAACTATAGAATGGAAGTGTTATTATGTTTGTCTCCTCCTATGTATATGTGTCTCCCCTTATGTATATGCATAAATTTCTCCCCCTTTGTCATTATCAAAATGAAGGGGAACAATATATATAAACGATATAAATGGTCATAGCATGTCATCATTTCAGATCATTGAAAATCAAATATGAAAGTTCAAAGCAAAATTTAGAAGCAATTGTAACAAAAGTTATACGTAGGAAAAAAAACAATCATAAGAGTTGCAAAATAAAAGAAAACAATGTCTAATTGTACTGATTTTGGTAATAAGATATGCCTCCGTAGTTCTCGTAATATTCCAAGTAAGCAGATGGATACTGCTCATATGTACCTTGCCATTGCTTCTGGTCGTTGCAATCCTCATCTTCGTTAATTGAAAGGCCTTGAAATGCCATGTAAGATGGTTGTTGAAAATGTGGAGTATCAGAGACATACATTTCATCACTGTCTTCTTCTTCTTCCTCGGCTTGTGCGTGCATAGGAGTCTTCCCTTGGTCACTACTATCGTGTGACGTACCTTCGGGCGAGGCTCGAGAATGATAAACTAGTGTTTGAACCCAAGGTGAAGATGTTGGGGAAGGCAAAGATGATGAGCGTGAGGAAGATCGGCTATGTACTTTGCGCATCACTTTCCCTAAAGTGGATACCACTTTGCCCAAAGTCTTCTCCATCTTTGTCATCTTGTGGAGAAAGAGTGTTCCAATCTAGTCATTTCTCTATTTAAAGCTCACTGATTGGCCGCGATTATTTTTTGTTTTTGATTGCCAAATCACGAAGAGATTCGTTTGGCGTTGACTCAACGCGAGTTTCTTTTATTTCGTAGTCCGAATAATATTTGGTACCATGACTAGAGGAAGGTGGATGTTGGGAAGGATGAGGGGAGTGGGTTTGTTAAGGAGCGCTAGTTGAGGAGGACCATGATGTTCTTGTTCTTGTTGTTTTTGAGTCCATTGGTTGAAGAGAATGATATGAGGTGGACTCTTTGGAAGATGCATCAGTGAAAGATATCGTGGTCCACTATCTTTGGTTGGAATTTCTTCGTATTGTGAGATATACGAAGGAACTCCAAGATTTTGCAAGATGCGCATTATATACAGAGCATAAAAAATGGAATGACGATGCGTAGACCAAAATCCTTTAATTTGGTTATGAATAAATTTTCCCAATTAACCCGTAGGCGAGCAAATATTGTGTACAAAGCTATATGGTCATTGGGATAAATTTGTTCATGACTACCTAGACAAGGAATGATGGTATTAATTATCATTTGATTTAATAGTCTAGCTCGTGGTCGAAGGTAAATGGATTTCCATTGTGTCATTCTATCTTCCCATATTTGATGGGTAACTTCATCCTTAGGTAGAAGACTGTGATTCAGTATATCGGTTAAATCAATCCCTTCATAAAAACATCCTAAAATACGACCAGTGGTATACACATCAATTTTACCTTCTTTCCCGTAAACACTGACTATAACCAACCATCACCATTCTTCGGATTCGAAATCTCCGAACTACATAGATTGGAGTAGAAGAGGTAAATTGCTAGAGGATCAATGATTACCTTATTTGCATCATAGTTAATCAAATTGCAACAACCGACATCCGTAGTAATTCCTAAGGTTTCATATTCCATTACATTGCCAAGGCGATTAAATAGGCCAGATTGGATCTTCTTTTGGGTAAGCGCCTCGAATCATTTGATTGCATTGGGATTATTGCGGACTCATTAGTTAATGTAAGTCTGTGTGACTGGTGCTTGACTGGAGGATGAAGATTGGCCTTGATTTTGCTTCTTGGAGACGGTAATATTCTTGGGAGCCATTGATTTAAGAATTTGAGTGTTTCGAGAGCCAGGGTTTTAGGAAGAAAGAGTTGAAATGAAGATAAAGTGAAGAGAAAGGTAAAAAAAATTATATACGGCTGTTGGAAATTTTTTTCCAGATTAGCGATAAACATCTGTGAGTAAGTCACATACGTCTGTGGCTTCAGTGAAAATGAGGCAGAGAGATTCGACAAACGTCTGTGATGGTTCCACAGATGTCTGTGGCTATAGAAGATTTAAACAGAGAGTCTTTACAGATGTCTATGAGGTTTCCACAGACATTCGTAGTTACAGGGAAAATTTTCCCGTAGCTAATGACAGACGTCTGTGGTATATTCACAAACGTCTGTGATATGTAATTTCCGTCATCTAGAGGAAAATTTTAATATGAATGAAATTTTTTGTTAAAATTTAAATATACTAAACAGTATACATATCAAAAATAAATAAACATGAAGTGTAACATAAATTTTAATTTTTGTCGGAGAATTTTGAATTATTGTTTCGTTGTATATCTCATGAATTTGGTTCAACTTTTGTATCGTCAAGTAATTTCTTTAGTGGAGACCAACTTGGACGAGCTGGAGCATCAATCCAAGCTTGGTTTGACGGTCCCGGTTTGCACAAATTTCTTGGAGTAATGTTAAGAGCTTTTGTAAGAGTTTCTTGTAATCGAGGAGACCTTTGATGTATGCAATTTTTTGTTGGTGAATGACCACAAATTGCTAGAATACACTTTTTGAGAAAATTTAAATGAGATCCTTGACATCGTTGCTCATAATACATTTCACATTGAATGCCGATCATTTCTTGTTGATAGTGATATATCTCATCGACTTTGTCGGTGAGAGATGTTGATTTTAGATCAATTGATTGTTTAGCTTTCTTTCCTTTAGGAGAAAAGCCGGTGTGGTATGTTGTTGATGCAACAATGTTTAAAGAGTTAGAACGAGTTGATGTCGGTGTTGTCATTACTTGCTTGAAATGCGATGTTTTTCCTTTCCTAATTTTGTTCTTTTCTTGCCTATAAATTAGCTTCATACGACATCAAATTTCCTATTAACTCTTCGACTTTGAGTTGGGAAAGATCGTTAGCTTCTTTGATGGCTAAATTTTTTATTTCCCATTCGTTTGTCAAAGAGTTCAAAATTCGCGTGACTAAATCAAAATCAGTGAATTTAACTCCTAATGCCATAAGATCATGTTGTATAGTTTGAAATCTAGCATACATGTCAATAATTGACTCATTTGGTTTCATTTTAAAAGTTGAAAATTGATTTTGTAGAATAAAATTTTTTGTTTGCTTAACTTTGTTTGTGCCTTCATTGGTAATTTGTAATGTACGCCATATATCATAAGCAGTAGTGCAAAGCATGACTCACAAAAATTCATTTTTATCGAGTGAGCAAAATAAAACATTCATAGCTTTGGCATTGTTAGATGCCTCTGCTTTTTGTACATCAGTCCATGTGCCAGTATCAGTGTCAGGTATTTCATACTTGTTTTGAGTTGCTAGCCATATTTATAATCGATTTGCTTCCATAAAAATTCGCATGCATGTTGACCAATAAGCCTAATTAGAACCAGTAAATAGTGGTTGACGAGCAGTTGATTGACCTTCTTGAAATGTACTTGCCATTTTAATGATTTCAATTACGTGTTACTGTATATTGAGATAACCAAGCTCTGATACCAATTGAAAGTCTTGTGGGTCGTATACTATCTAACTTGTGTATAATATGCAATTGTATAAGTTAATGCAATAGTAGGCAATAAATAGTAAAGCATAAAAAGCGTACAAACCAAAGTTTTTATACTGGTTCGGACCTCCTGTCCTAGGGCTAATCCCGAAGCTCCCCTTTGGTATTCCTTTAAACAAATTACCCTCACTTTGCCTGGAGGAATAGGCTAATACAAAAGTATCTATGACAATCTTGTGTTCCAATAACATGATTTTTGACTTATAGTACAAACCATCCTATGATCTTCTTTGAGTATATGAATATGAATGCTTTGAGTTGTAGGAAGTGATTTAACCAAAATTATATTTTGGTTATAGTAGATTGAGAGTATGTGAACAATGTATATGCAAGAGAGTTCTTAGAAATCAAGAGAGTAAAGAATAGATTAATTCAAGTTAGATAATTCCTACTTCTCAATCAAAGTGGTATTTATAGATTTAAAAAGGTGCAGATGAAGAGTTGTTACTATTTGAGAAAGTCTCTTCATTTTAATGGCTATAACCTTTCGTTGAAAGGTGATTTACTTTAGTTTCAAAATAGAAGTGTCTATTCATATTTGATAGTTTTAGCCCATGACAGACGTCTGTGGTGAAATCCTCAAACGTCTGTGACTTATTTAATTTTTAATTCGAGACTTGTCACAGACGTTTGTTGTTTTATCACAGACGTCTGTGAGGTGTAAAAACAGTTTTTCACCTTAATTTTGATGTACATGAAATTGTGTGTGCTCATGTATGCATATATACTCATGGAGACCTTAATAATATTATATCTAGGACTCTTTTATAGTAGAATAACCTTAGCATGGTCAATGAATAAGGTCTATATATGTATATGATTATTTAGTTGTAATCATTGAAACATATATTGGAGGTTCTAACAACCTTTTCTCCACAACCATAACAAATATGATCCCATTCACCCTTTTTCTAAGCATCCTTCTCCTGAGATTGCTTCCTCTTTCCAAACCACTTCTTCTTCCTACCTCCTTCGCTCTGTTGCGGTTTCGGTTCTTCCTTAACAAAAATAGCTGATTTGGCCTTAAGGTATATACTATTCTGGCGAAGAGCTTTTCCGATGAGACTTTCAAATGGCTTACCGATGTGATTTACTAGATTCTCCCCTAAGTACTCATCCAAACCAATGATAGATTTCTCGTTCTTCTTCAATGGAGTGTTGGTGAAAGAGAAGGGGAAGTGCATTGTCATTCAAGGTATGCTTTCCCTTTATGATGTTCACATACGTTTTTTATTCGATGCCAGGGCTTCACATTCCTTTATATCTAGCGACCTAGTAGATAGGGTAGGATCAAAACCCAAATTAGTCGACCGACCGTTGATTGTGACAAACCCTGTAGAAGGCTCCACTAGCCTGTGTATGGTTTGTTGCAGTTTGGTCTTATCGAGTAATGGATGCTCTTTTGTTTGTGATTGTTTTGTTTTGAATTTCGTTGGGTTTGGGATTATCTCGGGAATGGACTGGCTAAGAAAGCATGCAGCACTAGTAGATTGCAAGAAGCTGTTCGTGACAATTGGGGCTGTGGAAGGGCGGACAATAGTGATTGGTTTCTTGCCAAAGGATGGGGTTATGGTTAGCTTTCTATACTCGCTTGAGATTCCATAGGATGAGTTGTCATCTGTACCTATTTTTAGAGTGTGTTCATACATATTTGAGGAGGTGACCGGATTACCACCGCATAGAGAGATCGAGTTAGACTTGATGAGGGATGCTAGATCTATAGTTTTGCCATTGAAGTGTATGGTGCCTAGAGAACAGAAGGAGTTGGAGGTGCAAGTATATAGCCTGTTGAAAAAAGTGTTCATTCATAGGAGTATATCTGAGTGGGATGCACCTGTAGTATTCATCTTTAAGGCGGATGGCTCTCTTAGATTATGTATTAATTACCGTAAACTAAATAAAGCGACGAGGAAGAACAAGTACCCACTCCCACATATTGATGACTTGTTCGATCAGCTCTATGGTGCGAAGGTGTTCTCCCAATTGGATTTGATGATGGGATTTCACCATTTGAGAGTATAAAAAGAGAGTATGCCGATCACCATGTTTCGTATGCCATCTGGTTTCTATGAGTGGTTGATTATGCAGTTCGAGCAGACCAATGCTCCGGCATACCTTGTTGATCTCAGGAATCGCATCTTCAGGGGTCAGCTTAATAAGTTTGTACTTGTGTTCTTGGATGACATTCTGATCTATTCTAGCACAAAGGAGGAACAAAAGGCGCACTTGAGGATTGTTCTCGAAGTGTTGAGGAAGCACAAGTTGAAAGCAAAGTTTTCAAAGTGTCACTTCTGGAGAAGGGAAGTGAGATTAGTGGGTCACGTCATCTCTGAGCATGGGATCACAGTAGATCCTGCCAAAGTGGCTGCAGCTTAGGATTGGAGTCGACCCCAGAATGCTACTGATGTGAGGAGTTTCTTAGGACTGGCGGGATACTATAGATGCTTTCTAAAGGACTTCTTGAAGGTAGCCGCACCATTAATCAATTTGACAAAGAAAAATCAGACTTTTACTTGGGATGCGAGATATGAGCAGGCATTTGTGAGTCTGAAGGAGAGGTTGACGACCGCACCTGTATTGACTATTCCGAGCGGGAATGAGGAGCTGACAGTATACATAGACGCTTGTGGTACTAGATTGGATGTGCTATTAATGTAGAAGGGAAAATTTGTTGCCTACGCTAGTAGAGTGCTGAAGCCGCGCGAGAGGAAGTATCCAACTCATGATTCAGAGTTGGCGGCGATAGTATCTGCTTTGAAGATTTGGAGGCATTATTTATTAAGGGAGAGGTTCGAGTTGTTCACGGACCACAAATCCTTGAAGTACCTTTTCTCTCAGAAGGATCTCAACCTTTGACAACAGCGATAGTTGAAATTCTTAACCTCCTACGACTTTGGCATTTCCTATACACCTGATAAGGGGAATGCAGCCGTCGATGCACTAAGTAGAAGACATGCCAGTTTGGGAACAATGTTCCCAAAGTGGAAATAGTTGGAGTATATTGCTGTTTATGACTTCAGACCTTATTATGAGTTAGAGCCAGAGATGTTGGCAAGCTTGACCATCAGGCCTACTCTTATAGAGCGGATTGGTACTAGTCAGAGGCGTGATGCCGATTAGCCGAGATCATTTCCAAGATTGAAGTAGGGGTAGAGTCTGAGGATACGAGGCAGCACAAACTCGACCGAGACGGTTGGCTTCAAAATAATGGAAGATTGGTTGTTCCTAATGTTGACGGATAGAGAGATAAGGTGATCAGAGAGTGCCATCATTCCAATTTAACTATACATCTTGACGACAATAAGATGTACCGTCATATGAGACAGACCTATTATTGGGAATGGATGAAGAAGGACATCGGGGCATTCATATCGAAGTGTATGAACTACCAGTTGGTAAAGGCAGAACAAAAGAAACTGAGTGGTCTTTTGCAACCACTTGAAGTTCCCAAGTGGAACTGGGAGCAGATATAGATGGATTTCATAGATGGACTGCCAAGGAATCAAGTGGAGTACGACATCATCTGGGTCATAGTAGATCAGTTGGCTAAGAGAGCTAGATTTATACCCATCAAATCAAGTAGAATAGCAGCCAAACTGGCTAAGTTGTACGTGAACTGAATTGTACGATTTCATGGTGTGCCGAAGAACATTATGAGCGACCAAGACCCATTGTTCACTAGTGGACTTTTAAAGAGCTTACAGGAGGTGTTGGGTATGTAGCTACATCTTAGTACAGCTTATCACCCACAAACTGGCGGCCAAACTGAGAGAGTGAATCATATCTTAGAAGATCTCTTGCGAGCTTTCATTCTTGATTTCAGAGGCTTGTG
This sequence comes from Allium fistulosum, assembly GCA_030737815.1. Taxonomy (NCBI): domain Eukaryota; kingdom Viridiplantae; phylum Streptophyta; class Magnoliopsida; order Asparagales; family Amaryllidaceae; genus Allium; species Allium fistulosum. The sequence continues at coordinate 1,297,466,502 of CM060902.1, forward strand.
GGACGATCACTTGCATTTAGAAGAGTTTGCGTACAATAACAACTATCAGTCTAGTATTGGTATGGCACCATATTAAAGCATTGTTTGGCCGACCATGTAATGTCCCTTCATCTTGGAAGGAAGTGGGCAAGAAACTGATACTTGGGCCGGATATGGTTAGAGAGACCTCAGAAAATATAGAAATCATTCGGCAATGAATGAAAGCTGCACAGGATAGGCAGAAGAGTTACGCTGATAAGAGGCATAGAGATTTAGAATTCTTCATCGGAGATATGGTATTCGTGAAGATTTCTCCTTTAAAGAACGTTATTTGCTTCGGTAGTAGAGGAAAGTTAGCACCGAGATTTATTTGTCCTTTTTTGATATTGGAGAGGATTGGGAACCTTGCTTATAGAGTTGACTTACCTTAAAGAATGGCGGGAGTGAAAATTTTCTTCCACGTCTCCCATTTGCAGAAATTTGTGCACAACTTAGGTATAACTATCGCACTAGATCAGCTTGATGATATCGAGATTGAACCAGAAGCTTTGAGACTTAGCCGGTTCGTATTGTTGAATGCGGTACAAAATGGCTTAGGAGGAAGACGGTGGAGTTATTTAAAGTTCAGTGGGGGCGAAAAAGCGATTGCACATTGAAAACCGAGGAGAGTATGAGGACCACACATCCGAAGCTCTTCACATGGTAAGGCCTATTGGTTATCGCATTTTACTTTCACTTTCGATATTATATAGCATAGTTTAGTATCCCGCATGCTAGGATAGGTTTACCTATATTATTGATTGCATGGTTGCAATTTTGACATGTTTAATGATGTATATGATTGTTAGGTATGCGGAGTAACTATGATTGATTTTTTGTGTTTGTTTAGGGATTTCAGGGGCAAAATTCCTAAAGGGGGAGAGTGTAACCACCAGCGTTTTACGTATCGGAGGATCGTAAAATATTTTTATTTTACTCATATGAGGTCATATGGCTCTAAGATTTTGGGAAGTGACTCTTAGGGACATTTTTCACATCTATGATTTTTCCTGAATTTCTGTGTGACCATTTTGACCCTGGAAATCTTGTTTGGACTATAAATTTTGATAGAAGCCGAATTCGAATCTCAAACCACTTCCATTGCTTCAAGTTGATGGTTTCTCATTCCGTAGAGTGGTAATAATAGAAAAATGAACGTGTCCTTTGAAAGTTATGATAGTTTTAAGTTTTGGCTGCTACTGGCCAGTTTTAGCTGGTAATTAACTAAGTCCATGCTTAGGCCCACTAACCCACTTCGAATTTTGTGCTAACAGGAGGCTGTAGAAACTGATCTAGGTCATTTCCTTCTTCCCCAAAATAGATCTAAACCTCTATTAACTCTAATTTCATCAAAAATCACATCTTTTCCTTACTAATCTTAGCTAAATCATTGATTAGATAGGAGATTAACATATAGAACTTGAGATTGTCATTTCTATTGATTTGGGTCTTTCTTTCTTGCTGCCCACTTCAGATCTAAGGAAGAAAATTGATATTTTAGGTGTTTGGTGAGCGATTCTTGGCCTCTCACTCTCCTATACTTGTTTATATCGTTAAAATGATTGTTTTAAACATGTTTTTAGATCTAAAATTATTTTCTAACCTTAACTATTTTTTCATGTATGTTTATGACTGGAAATATGAGATTTTCAAATGATTTTAGAAATGGGTGTTGTATACCGTTAACACCTATTCACTTGCTAATATAATCTCTATCACTCATATTCATATGTTAGTGTAAAACTTAGACTTAGGGCAAAAATAGTTTGATTATCATATCTTCATGTATTGATTGTATGAATGGATGTATATGAATATTATTTCATGATTGTATGTTGTGATTTGATGTTGATTACTAGTGTTTTGGATGTTAGGTAGATAGGTTGGAAAATTGGGCAAAACGGAGGCACAACTAGTTGAATTGGACGAAATTAAAGAGGTAGACTCTGGAGCATGGGAAGAACTCGTGGTCTAAATCGCAATCTCTAATTTGCTAAGGGCAGAAGTCGGTGCCAACTTCAGAGGTCGCTACTGACTTTAAAGTCGGTATTGAGTTCTCCACGTAACTCCATGTCGGCAATGATTTGGAGGAGGGGGAGAGCATAGCTTGTAGAGGTTGCTTGTGGTGTTGGAACATAGATTAGCTAAGTAGAGAAGGCATCACCGACTTGTTTCTAGGATATGAAGTTAGGTGTCGTTTAGAACATGACGACTTGATTAAGAGCAGAGAAGTCGGGGTTCAAGCACCATGCCATGAAGTATTAGAGGAAAGAAGTAGGATGGGAAGAGACTTGACCATCTGTTGGCCAAGTACAGAAGTCGTTACCGAGTTCATGAAGTCGGCATCGAGTTCTCATCCTTGGTCCTATGAGGATCGAATTTCTAGAGTATGGTTTTGGAGTTCCAGAGGTCGTGTTGGAGATGTTGGTTCATTCGTATGATGAGTGACAGCAGCATAACAACATGATGAAGTTAGAGTATTCAGATAGTAACTCGATGATAGTATAACAACATGATGAAAGTTAGAGTATTCAGATAGTAACTCGATGCCGAATGGACTTAGGTTTCGAAGATAACGGCTTGATGAAGAAAGGAGTCATAGAGTGGGAATGTAGAATGGTTCCTCAAGGATAATGTCTCGATAAAGAAAGGAGTCGTTAAGTGAAGGAATGAAGAATGGTTCCTCCAAGATATTGGAAGTTAAATGGAGCAAAGGAAGGGCTCAGATATGCATACTAAGGGATCATTGATACTCGAAATGTTTTCTTTTGTACTCAAAGCAGGGGTATCGTGAGGACGCTCATGTGTAGTGAAGAACGGCTACCCCGGCTTGTAAGAATGGATCCATGTACCATAGACCTAAGCTTTATGCTAAAGAGAACACAATTGAAAACAAGGATTTCCATTAGTCCCTAGCAGAAGAATGGTCATACGAGTTATCATATGTCCATAGTACGCTGAGTGACAGTTAGTATTATTTGATTGATGTTATGCTTGTTATGGTTTCTTTACTAGCCACCTGTCACTCTAGGGTTGTCATCAGAGATAGGTAGTGGACAGAGGGATACCTAGACACCCATTATCATACTTGGTTGTGTTACACCATTATGCCTTTATGATATGTAGACAAGCATATTGTGTTTTAATGTGCTGACTCGCTAGTTGCAGGGACATGTCAGGTATGATTTATATACCTTGCTCCTTACTATAACGACTTGTATAGTATTTTGATCCATTTACCGCTCACACCAGACAGTGTTGTCTGACTTGAGGTTTTGTGCTTCGCTTCTTATTATCTCAGGGGCTTTGAAATGAGTAGATTAGATATTAGATCTTGGTGCGATGAAGCATCTATGCAAAGGATGAGCTAGAAGGAGCTATCTCGTATTATATAAGGATATTTATGCTTATTCCGTTATGCAACACCGTGGAGCCTTGGCAGAGTTCACTTATTACTAGTAGTATGAGATAGTTATTTGAGTTATTTCCATTGTATCAACTCTATTTCACGATGTATAACTCTGTGTGTCTACACTCTAATATTTGGATTACTTGATTATTGATGTCTCTCCTATTTTATATCTGTAATATTATATTTTATTTCATGTGGTGTGAGATATACTATTGGTTCTGTGATGCTTTGTTTCATTTTTAAACCTTGATGGTCGCTCTACATCGATCGACATGACAACAACACACTATCTTATGTGTATTGGATGCTGGTGGTGTAGGGCAGTCGTCACATTGAGTTAGACAATAGTCTGGTATGAGCGGTAAATGAATCAAAATACTATACAAGTCGATATAGTAAGGAGAAAGGTATATGAATCATAACTGACATGTCCTTGCAAGCAAAGAGTTCTCACATAATAACATAATATGCTACTCTACATATCGTAAAGGTGTAACACAACCAAGTGTGATAAAGGGTGTCTAGGTATCCCTATCTCCACTACCTTTCTCCAATGACAACCCTAAAGTGATAGGTGGCTAGTGAAGCAACCACAACAAACATAGCATCCATCAAACAATACTAACTATTACTCAATGCACTCTAGATATATGATAACTCGTACGACCATTCTTCTGCCAGGGACTAATGGAAATCTCGGTTTTCAACTGTCTTTAGCCTAAAGCTGTTATTAGACCCATCCTTTTGGTCCAAGGTACGTGGATCCATTCTTTTGATCTGGGGTAGCCAATCTTCACTACCCATGAGCGTCCTCACGATACCCTTGCTTTAAGTACAAAAAAACACTCCAAGTATCAGCGATCCCTTAGTATGCGTATCTGAGCCCTCCTTTTGCTCCATTTAACTTCCATTATCTTGGAGGAACCATTCTTCATTCCTCCACTTAATGACTCCTTTCTACATCGAGAGGTTATCCTTGAGGAAACATTCTACATTCCCTACTCTATGACTCCTTTCTTCATCAAGCCGTTATCTTCGAAACCTAACTCCATTCGTCATCGAGTTATTATCCGAAGACTCTAACTTTCATCATGTTGTTATACTACTGTCAGTCATCATACGAACGAACCAATACCTCCAGCACGACCTCTAGAACTCCAGAACCATACTCCAGAAATTCGGTCCCTATAGGACCAAGGATGAGAACTCGGTACCGACTTCATGAACTCAGTATCGACTTCTGTACTTGGCGAACTGATGGCCAAGTCTCTTCCCATCCTACTTGTTGCCTCTAGTACTTCATGTATTTGTGCTTGAAACCCTACTTCTCTGCTCTTAATCAAGTTGTCATGTTCTCCTAACACCAAATTTCGTATCTTAGAACAAGTTGGTGCTGCCTTCTATACTTAGCCAATCTCTGATCCAGCACCATAGACAACCTCTACAAGCCATGCTCTACTCTCCTCCAAATCGCTGCCGACATGGAGTTATGTGGAGAACTCGGTACCAACCTCTGAAGTTGACACCGACTTCTTCCCTTAGCGAATTCTTCCCTTAGTGATTTGGACCATGAGTTCTTCCCATGCTCCATAGTTAACCTCTCCAATTTTTTCAATTCCGACTAATTGTGCCTCCGTTTTTTCCAATTTCCCAACCTATCTACCTAACTCCAAAACACTAGCAAACAACATCAAATCACAACATACAATCATATGATAGCATTCATATACATCCATTCATACAATCAATGCACGAGAATGTGATAAAAGTCTAAGTTTTATATAAACATATGCATATGGATGATAGAAATTACATAAGCATGTGGATATGAGTTATTAGATTTCAAAACCCATTTCTAAAACTATTTAAAAATCTCATATTTCTGCTCATAAACATATATGAACAAGTGGTTAAGGTGGGAAAGTCATTTTAGATCCAACATGTTTAAAACAACCATTTTAACTATATAAACAAGTATAGATGAGTGAGAGGTCAAGAACCACTCACAAAATACCTAAAATACCAATTTTTCTCCTCAAATCTGAAGTAGACAGTAAATGAGACGAGCCCAAATCATTGATAATCTTAAATTTTGTTATGTTAATTCCCTTTATAATCAACGATTTAACTAAGATTAGTAAGGAAAAGGTGTGATTTTTGATGAAATTAGGGCTAATGGAGGTTTAGATCTATTTTGGAGAATAAGGAAATAACTTAGGTTAGTTCCTACAGCCTCCTATTAGCAAAAAATTCGAAGTGGGTTAGTGGGCTAAGCACGAGCTTAGTTAATTACCCACTAAAACTGGCCAGTAGCAGCCAAAAATTTGAAACTGCCATAGCTTTCAAATGACACATCCGTTTTTTTTATTATGACCACTCTATAGAATGGAAAACCATCATTTAGAAGCAATGGAAGTGATTTGAGACCCTAATTTGACTTCTACCGACGTTATAGTCCAAACAGGATTTTCAGGTCAAAATTGTCATATAGAAATTCGGGAAAAATCATAGATGTGTAAAACATCCCTAAGAGTCACTTTCCAAAATTTTACAGTCATACGACCTCATACAAATAAAATATTTACTATCCTTCGGTACATAAAACACAGTTTGTTACAATGGTCTTCCTCTTGGACCAAATGCCATGATAGTTTGGGTAGATAACCCAAAAAATCATGACCCCTTTTTATGGAGGCCGGTAGTTGGAATGACATGTATTGAAAAAGTTGTTGGTAAAAAAAATAGCATGGCCGGAGTCAAAATTGGTTATTGAAAATGTTATACAACATCTTCGACTTCTATGATTAATGATGCAACATTTCGTATGACAATATGGTCATACTGCTGATTTATTTTTCGCTGTAAATTTTTAATAATGTATTCAAAATTTTTTATATCAAATGTAGAGCACAAAATCTACGGCAAATACTAAATGCAAGTTGATTGATGTGCATAACACTGGAAAAATAGTAGCAGAAGAAATCATGTCTTCATCCGATCCAAATGATTTGGTCCACAATGTTCCATTGGGGAAAAATGTATTAAGAATTTGGGTAGATATCATAAAAGTCGGAGATGCATATTTATGGAGACCTTCATAATTTATGGAGCCCATATCAGATGCAGTTTGTTCAACGGTAGCATGGCCTACTATGTATGTCAAAATGAACTAGGTTTCTAGTAAGTATTTTTATTTATTGTGAAAATACAGTTTTGATTTTGTAATTTATGGGGAAAGAAAAAGAAAAAATAAACAAATAGAACTACCAGTTCACTATAAATATACATTTTCTTATTCATGAACTTACCGATTCACAATGAAGATTTCTAGTTTGAATTGTGATATGTTTCACCACTTATCATATGATCTGGTTTGAGTGAAAGATGTTTTGACTGTTACACATGCTTAAGTGTTATCCTAATAAAACATCACTTGGCCTTGACCATAATCAATGGTTGAATCTAATGATTTGATTTAATAATACCGTATCATTTTATTTTCAAACAGAGCAAGTGATTGAAATGGTACATCATTAATAGTATAAAGAGGGATACAAGTAAACGAGCCTCAGAATGTGTGGCTATAATAAGAAGTAAATACATTTTAATACTAGGGTGCGAAAATATGCTTCTTATTAGTGATTAATTATTGTTGTTGTTGAAGTATTCAGTAAATAATGTGATTTATTCAAATTTTGGCTTCCATATAAGATAGCTATATTTTGTGAATGATTGTGCTCGATGTTTAGAATGCCCATGATATTCAATATACACACCACCATGAAACCACAACATTTATATTTCTAAGTATTAAACAAAAATAACCGCCCTTTGTTTAAAAATCATACTTTTTTTATTTATATTGAAAGAGGAGTCCTTTAAAACTATCTATGTACAAGCTATATTAGCGATTTTGTTAATATACCCGAGGATTTTCCTTGATGCCACAATTGTACCATCTAGTACAATGTTAATAGAGTAGCACATTTTATATTTAGTGTATAGAACAATAATTTTTGGTTTTCAAATCATTTTTAATAAATGGCGGTGTATGTGATGCTTAATCCATAAATACCGAGTGTGGAGGGGACTTTAATTCCAGTACTGTAGAAAGAAAACAAGAAAATTTGAAGCTGATCCAAAATTCACAAGTTCACTTTGCTTTTTTATATATAAAGTTGAGTGAAATCATCCAAAATAAAAATTTTGAAAAAATATATATCTATGAAAACAATGTCTATCCAAATTTTCAATGACTCAATTTCTGTATAATCAGGTTTCAGTTCTCTATTTGAACTAGGCGGTTCGATTTTGCCTTCTAATGCAGGTTTATTGATAGATAGACATTAAGGTAGCGTTTGGTTTAAAAACGAATTCTGTGTTTTCGATTTTTAATATGTATGTCAAATATGAGAAGAATGGAGGGACGATGGAGGGGGTGAAAGAAAGACGGATGGGAGGACAAAGGGGATAGAAGGACTTACATGTTTGTGTTATTTCCCAAAACACGGAAAATAAAAAAAGTTATTTTCTATTTTGTATGTTAACTTCGTTTTCTAAATTGGTCACTTCGGGCAATATACATGCGCCATGTGCACTTTTGTATGGATGAAAACCCAAAACTAAAAACAACAAACCAAACACTACCTGTTTCCTGGAGATTTGACCAGGCAACTGAGTGCTCGGCATTGGCCACTACTCGGCATGAAGGACTGTTCGGCATCCAGTGAGACTCGGCATCCATAGCGTTCGGCATCCGTAGTGCTCGGCGATCAGGAGACTCGGCGTCATTTAGTGTTTGGCGACAACCAATGCTCGGCGCTAGCGTTCGGCATACAAAGGTGCTCGGCATCAGGTAGCACTCGGCATCAGAGAGTGTCCGGCATCCAGGAGTGTTCGGCGAAGCATTTAGCATCCAGGAGTGTTCGGCGAAGCATTTGGCGTCAAGTAGTGTTCGGCATCGACTAGCACTCGGCTACAGGAGTACTCGGCATCCCAAGGTACTCGGCATCAAAGAGTGTTCGGCATCAACTGGCACTCGGCTATAGGAGTACTCGGCATCCCAAGGCACTCGGCATCCAAAGGTACTCGGCGTCAGTAGAACTCGGCTACAGGAGTACTCGGCATCCCAAGGCACTCGGCATCCAAAGGTACTCGGCGTCAGTAGAACTCGGCGATAGGATAACTCGGCAACGAGAGCGCTCGGCATTCAGAAGGCATTCAGTATGCACAACTTCACAAGGACCGTTCGGCATGGAAAGCATCGTCCGGCATGGGAAGGGCTGCTCGGCATCAGAGCGTTCGGCATACCAGGATCGGCATGCAGCGACCACTGTACTGGGGCTAGAGTGTTCGGCCATCCAGCCCATTTGGGAAGTCCAGCCCATATTTGCCTATAAATAGAGGGGCAGGGTCACAGTGAAAGGGATCCTTTTTTGGAGAGAAAAACACCGGGGAGACTCTGCCATTTTCAAGACTCATCTTCTCTACTTAACAACTTCATTCAAGCATTTGATTCACGAATTGTATTTGTAATCAACTATAAAGAAGATCAATAAAGTTTAACCTCAAAGTGGACGTAGGCAATTACGCTGAACCACTATAAATTTGGTGTTCTTACTTTCTGTATTTAGATTAGCACTGTCTTCTCTGTTTAATTTGATTTCATCACTTATATCTCTTCACAATCTTCTTCTACGAGGTTAGTGACCAATTTTGGTGCTAACACTTTGGTACTTTCACTGAGAATCGAATTCTCAGACCTCAAGGATCTGCTTTGAAGCTACTGGATTGAACAAATCCCCCAAAGAAGATCCGACTCACTGATAGGACATCCGTTGATTCTACTCAGAGTTCATACCAATAACTCTACAATGGCAAGACCGCGTACCAGGTCAGCTTCTCACAATGCGGATGCCCACGAGACTGCTAGCGTGCAACAAGCAGGGCCTAGAAATCAACCAGCAATTCCAAATACATGAGTTGACACTCAGGACCAAACTCCAGTTGTCACCAGAATAGAGTTCAACGACTTGATGAGAGAGCTCAGGGAAAGTAGGAGACAACTAGGAGAGCAGATGCAAGCCAATGCCAACCTGATGGCACAACTTACTCAACAGCAGCAACAGAATGCTGGGGGCAATCCCGCTGCTTACTCCTCATCTGACAGCTCTACTTCATCTGATGAACCTCCCAGGCGCAGACGCCGCAAGACTGATGCTGCGTGAGCAGATGCTGCTGTTCGAACAGCTGGAGACCGCGACCAAGCAAGAGCTGGAAGCTTCAGGACCGGGATACAGATGGAAGATAGAGGCCCAGATCATCAAAATGCTAATGATGTCGAACCTCAAGATGCACGATTGGCAGATCGCCAAGAGAGGAGGCATCAGCATGGACAGGCGCGTAGAACAGACTCCGACCTTCCGCCTTCCATACAGACACTAGATCTGACAGCCATGATCAGGCAGTTGATGAAGGAAAATCAGGGGTTATTGAATGATGATTGGGGAGTGTCAAGAAGTCATACTCCGTTCACAGATGTTGTGTTGCAAGCGGCGTACCCCAGGAAGTTTAGTATGCCTACTATTCCTGCATATGAAGGAAAGACTGACCCTAGACAACATGTCATGAGGTACGAGTGGATGATGGATTCAGCCAGAGCGAATGATGTCACCAAGTGTAGGTGTTTTCCGATTACTCTATCTGGGATCGCCACTATGTGGTTCACCCGACTTCCTCCGCGATCCGTATCAAATTTCGAGGAGTTGGCGAAGAAGTTTATTGAGCAGTTCAGGATACACACTATGCGCCCAAAGGACGTGATGTCTCTGTCAAGTGTAATCCAAAATCCTGGCGAATCGTTGAAGGAATATTTGCAAAGATTCCACGTGGCAGCAACTGAAGTCAGTAATCCCAATGACCATGCAATTCTGATGGCTGTAATGAGAGGTGTGGATCCAGACTCTGAGTTTGGAGACTGGCTGGCAGGAAAACCTCCAGCTACGCTAGAGCGTTTCTACTCTAAGGCACACCAGTTCATAAGAAGAGAGGAAGCTAGGTGGGTACGACGAGATAAGGCGCCAGGGCCTGTCCAAGAGTCAATAAAGAGCAACATCGCTGTGAAGCAATCGGGAGACAGCTCGGGAAAGGTCCAAGTCAACGTCCAGAACAAAGCTGGGCAACCCAAGGAGTCCGGAGGAAGGAGTCAAGGGAAAAGAAAAGAAGCAGGAAAGTGGAAGTCGAGAATTCCAAGCTACAGCGAGTACACTCCGCTAAACGCCCCACTTGAAAACATTTACCTATCCACCTGTAATACTTTTCAGTACAGAAAACCACGTCCAAAAGAATCAACTGAAGAACAGAAGCGGACCGGGAAATATTGTTGCTTCCATGAGACTTATGGACACAATACGGAAGAATGTAGACACTTGCACGACGCTATCGAGAAGTTGATCAGGTAGAAGAAATTGTAGGAATTTGTGAAGGATCCACAAGAAGGAGGACAGGGAACGTCCAACCCAGGTCGTGCACCAGCTCCACGTCATCCCGAGGAGCCTGCCCGGACCGTTGGTAGACTGGTCATAAATACAATTATCGGCGGGCCTCACCCCGCGGATAAGAATTGGCAGGAGATGGAGCGATATGCAAGTTCCTTGAAGCATGCAGATTTTGAGTGTTGTTCGAACATGGAGGACGAAGCCCCTGCTAAGCAGCAGCGCGTAATGACAGACGATATTGTGTTCAGAAGCAGAGACGCTGATCAGGTAGAGGCTCCGACCATCGACCCCATGGTCATATCTGCAACGATCGGACCAGCATACGTAAAAAGAATTCTGATTGATTCTGGGAGTTCAGTCAACATCATCTTCAAGAAGGCCTACGATCAAATGAAGCTAGAAACAAAAGACTTGAAACCATCCAAAGCTCGTATCCACGGCTTTAACGGCGCTTCAACTGATGCAGTGGGATATGTCGAGTTACAAGTTGAACTGGGACAAGGCGAGCGTCGGAGAGTGCGAATTCTACCCTTTGTAGTTTTGGATGTGGACTCTCCGTATAACATTTTCTTGGGCCGGCCAGCCCTGGCGGAGTTTAGGGCAGCGTTAGCCCCGTGGTGTTTAACTTTGAAGTTCCCGACTGACAAAGGAGTAGGCGTTGTTCACGGCGATCAAGCAGCTGGTCGTTCTTGTTATGTGGCCGAGCTCCGAGAGGCCCGTTCGGAGGGAGAAAGGAAAGCTTGCGGACAATCCCGTCCGCATCCTCAATTCGGATAATTGACAAGTAGTGCCCGAGCCCTGGCTCGGGCATAGTTCTCGGATCTACGGAGATATAGATCCGAGAGACGACGATGAGAAACACCGGGAAGAGAAGGCGGCACCGGCTGAATTAACAGTTGACATTTCAGTTAGCCGTGACGACCCTTCGCGAATACTGAAGATCGGATCACAGCTAGGCCCCGCAATGACTGAAGACCTTAGCGACTTCCTCCGGGCAAACCTTGATGTTTTCGCCTGGACGCATTCTGATATGTGTGGGATTTCTCCCGCCATCACGAGTCATATGTTGAACATAGACCCGAAATACGTCCCAGTCAAGCAAAAAAGGAGAGGAATGGATCCGGAGAGATCCGCCGCTCTTGGAGAGGAGGTGGACAAACTCAAAGCAAATGGGTTCGTCCGCGACGCCCTCTACCCGGAATGGGTCTCCAACCCCGTGCTAGTAAAGAAGGCGAATGGGAAATGGAGGACTTACGTAGATTATTCCGACTTGAACAAAGCATGCCCTAAGGACAGTTTCCCGTTGCCTAGGATCGATCAGTTGGTCGATTCCACCGCAGGACACGAGTTACTGTCATTCATGGATGCGTACTCAGGATACAACCAAATCCCAATGCATATTCCGGACCAAGAACACACCAGCTTCGTTACAAATGTCGGGCTGTATTGCTATGTAGTGATGCCCTTTGGATTGAAGAATGCTGGAGCAACTTACCAACGTATGGTGAATCGAATGTTCAAGGACCAGTTGGGTAGAACCATGGAAGTCTATGTGGATGACATGCTCGTGAAGTCACGACGGTCAAACGACCACATTCAAGACTTGGCTGAAATGTTCGACATACTCAGGTTTTACGGCATGAAGATCAACCCGTTGAAGTGTTCTTTCGGCGTTGCATCAGGGAAGTTTTTGGGATTCATCGTCAACGCTAAGGGAATCGAAGCCAACCCAGAAAAGATCCAAGCTATTCGAGATGTACAAGCGCCCAGGACTATAAAGCAGGTACAGAGCTTGAACGGAAAAGTAGCTGCGCTGAGTCAATTTATATCCAAGGCAACTGACAAGTGCATCCCGTTCTTTGACATAATAAAGAAAGGAAAGAGAAATTTTGAATGGACGTCTAGCTGTGAGGAAGCATTCCGGAATCTGGTAAGGCATCTGGAGAGCCCACCAATGCTATCTAAACCAGTTGACCATGAGATGTTGTACGTTTACTTGGCTATATCCCCTCATGCGATAAGCGCAGCTTTGGTTCGTGAGGAGGATCGAGTCCAGAAGCCGGTGTATTATGTTAGCAAGCGTTTAACGGGTGCAGAGAGGAATTACCCTAAAATCGAGAAATTGGCTTATTGCTTGGTGATTGCATCACGCAAGCTGCGCCCATACTTTCAAGCGCATTCAATCGGTGTTTATACCGATCAACCCCTGAGGCAGGTACTCCAACGACCGGAAACTTCTGGAAGATTGCTAAAATGGAACATCGAGTTGAGCCAATTCGATATCGCGTACTTACCATGGAGAGCCATCCGAGGGCAAGCGTTAGCATACTTCATCGCTGAATTTACCATACCCATCAAACCGGACGATCACGACATCATCCCCCCTTCGATGGAAATTATACACTGACGGCGCATCAAACGACCGTTGCTCCGGCACGGGCGTAGTTCTTGTAACTCCGGAAAACCGATCGATCTGTTATGCCCTGAAGCTCGATTTCCCGGCTATAAATAACGAAGCCGAATATGAAGCACTGATCGCTGGCTTAAAGCTCATCAGGGAACTCGGGATCGAATCAGTCGAAATCTTTTGTGACTCGCAGTTGGTGGTTTACCAAGTACGGGGAGACTACCAAGCAAAGGGACGAAAGCTTGCTCCGTACCTCATTCAGGTCCAAGAACTACTATCAAATCTTGAGCATTATGACATCTCACATATCCCGCGCGAACAGAACAAAGAAGCCCACTTATTGGCTAAGTTCGCGAGTACCGACGATACGCAACAAATGGGATTGTATCCCGTCGAAGTCTTGCATGCCCCGAGCATAGACGAAATGAAAGTCGATCGCGTGTTGGGAACAAAAATCGAGAAGGAATCGTGGATAACCCTATTCAAACTGTACCTGACGACCGGGGCTTTACCAGGAAAAAGAAGCGAAAGACGGCAGGTCCTTCGAAAGGCCGCGCGATACGTAATGCAGGATGGGTCCATGTATCGAAAAGGATTCTTGGTCCCATTATTGCGGTGCATCGCTCATGATGAAACAAAGCGAGTCTTGAGAGAAGTTCACGAAGGGGAATGCGGCGACCATACTGGGGGGCAAACGCTAGCAAAGAAGATCCTCCGCTATGGATATTACTGGCCCACCGTAAATCGGGATGCCGCGGACTACGCAAGAAAATGCGACAAGTGTCAAAGATATGCAAAAATCCCGAGGGCTCCATCAACGGAACTCACACAAATGATCAGTCCCTGGCCATTTGCGATCTGGGGAATCGACATAATCGGCTCTTTGCCTTTATCTAAAGGTGGTGCGAAATATGCAATAGTTGCAGTCGACTATTTCACGAAATGGGCTGAGGCAGAACCTTTGGCCACTATCACCTCTAAGAAGGTCATTAACTTCGTTGTACGAAACATTATATGCCGCTTTGGCCTTCCACGCACCATCATTACAGACAACGGAACGCAATTCGAAAGTAGAGAGTTCAAAGAGTTCTGTTTAAAGTACGGCATCGAGAAAAAGTTCGCCGCCGTTGCACACCCAAAAGCTAACGGACAAGTCGAGGCCGTTAACAAAATAATCAAGTCCATACTAAAGAAGCGTCTGGAGAAGGTTGGAGGCAAGTGGGTAGATGAACTCCCGACAGCATTATGGGCGTATAGAACTACCCACAAGTCCGCGACCGGCCACACTCCGTTCGCCTTGGCATACGGCTCTGAAGCCGTTATACCCGTGGAACTTGAAGTTCCATCGCACCGAGTGACATACTATGATCCCAAGACGAACCAAAACCTCTTGCTGGAATCACTGGACTGCATCGACGAAAAGCGTGAAGAAGCTAAATTAAGGGCGGCGGCGCACAGACATCGAGTCAAGCGTTACTACGACGGCAGAGTCCGCCCAAGAATCTTTGATGTGGGTGATCTCGTTCTGAAACGAGTCTTCCCGGTACCATCACGCATGAATCCCAGCTGGGAAGGTCCATACGCCATTGAACGAAAGCTTGGAGAAGGAACATTCAAGCTAGCGACCGTTGATGGCGCGACACTCCCCTGAGCATGGAACAGTGAACATTTGCGGCACTATTACATTTAGCATGTTTTCCTTTCTTGTTGTAGGCACTGTTATTTCCTGCATGTTTCCATTCAATAATGACTTAGTTTCCTTGTGAAAGTTGTAATCAAGCAATTTAGTTGATTTTCGTTAATAAAGGCTTGAAGCCATATTTTCTATGAAGTTTCTATATCTCTTAATTGGATGATAAATTACATTATCATTCACGACATGCAGACTCGTACGAACGATTTCAAATCTCCGAATCCCCAAAGTGCGGAGCGGAGTACTCTAAGTCCCCAGAGCGCGGACTAGAGTATAAACGATTTCAAATCTCCGAATCCCCAAAGTGCGGAGCGGAGTACTCTAAGTCCCCAGAGCGCGGACTAGAGTATAAACGATTTCCAATCTCCGAATCCCCAGAGTGCGGAGCGGAGTACTCTAAGTCCCCAGAGCGCGGACTAGAGTATAAACGATTTCCAATCTCCGAATCCCCAGAGTGCGGAGCGGAGTACTCTAAGTCCCTAGAGCGCGGACTAGAGTATAAACGATTTCCAATCTCCAAATCCCCAGAGTGCGGAGCGGAGTACTCTAAGTCCCCAGAGCGCGGATTAGAGTATAAACGATTTCAAATCTCCGAATCCCCAGAGTGCGGAGCGGAGTACTCTAAGTCCCCAGAGCGCGGACTAGAGTATAAACGATTTCCAATCTCCGAATCCCCAAAGTGTGGAGCGGAGTACTCTAAGTCCCCAGAGCGTGGACTAGAATATAAACGATTTCAAATCTCCGAATCCCCAGAGTGCGGAGCGGAGTACTCTAAGTCCCCAGAGCGCGGACTAGAGTATAAACGATTTCAAATCTCCGAATCCCCAGAGTGCGGAGCGGAGTACTCTAAGTCCCCAGAGCGTGGACTAGAGTATAAACGATTTCCAATCTCCGAATCCCCAGAGTGCGGAGCGGAGTACTCTAAGTCCCCAGAGCGCGGACTAGAGTATAAACGATTTCAAATCTCCGAATCCCCAAAGTGCGGAGCGGAGTACTCTAAGTCCCCAGAACGCGGACTAGAGTATAAACGATTTCCAATCTCCGAATCCCCAGAGTGCGGAGCGGAGTACTCTAAGTCCCCAGAGCGCGGACTAGAGTATAAACGATTTCCAATCTCCGAATCCCCAGAGTGCGGAGCGGAGTACTCTAAGTCCCCAGAGCGCGGACTAGAGTATAAACGATTTCAAATCTCCGAATCCCCAGAGTGCGGAGCGGAGTACTCTAAGTCCCCAGAGCGCGGACTAGAGTATAAACGATTTCCAATCTCCGAATCCCCAGAGTGCGGAGCGGAGTACTCTAAGTCCCCAGAGCGCGGACTAGAGTATAAACGATTTCCAATCTCCGAATCCCCAAAGTGCGGAGCGGAGTACTCTAAGTCCCCAGAGCGCAGACTAGAGTATAAACGATTTCAAATCTCCGAATCCCCAGAGTGCGGAGCGGAGTACTCTAAGTCCCCAGAGCGCGGACTAGAGTATAAACGATTTCCAATCTTCGAATCCCCAGAGTGCGGAACGGAGAACTCTAAGTCCCCAGAGCGCGGACTAGAGTATGAACAGTCTCAAGTCTCCAAGTCCTCGGAGCACAGTGTCAGCAAACCAAATAAAGACAAGAGAATCATTCAAACAAAAAGAAACTAAAATTTTATTCGATAAGTCCAAAATGGGGATACACGATCACTCCTACAAAATTCAGGCCTATACAAACTACGAGTTGCGGAAGATAAAAACAATTACAAAACCTAAGCAGGGAACTTGTTGAGCAAGTGCATCGATTATTTCTTCGACTTCTTCTTCTTGTCTTCCTTTGGTGTTTCCGACGACTCCTCTCCCTCACGCTTTCTCTTGGACTTTTTGCTTGCTAGAGAAACGGAGTCAGGAGTAGGGGACGGAACATCTAGTGGTCTGGACCTGCCCAGGAGAATGATTTTCAAAGGTCTGTTACGCGGGTCAGTGAGTTCCAGTATTTCAGATTCAACTTTGACTTTGACCTTTTTCTTCTCCTCGTCGGCGAGACGGTCCTTCATGCTCATCTCTGAAGTATGCTCAGAGGCGCCAGTGATTTTAATTTCATCGCTTCCTTCGGCAGGAGACGAAGTATCAAGTTTGTCATCATCAAGCGCCCCGATCACTTGAGCGTCTGGACCGGGAGTTACTCCTGCGTGAGCAACGTCGCTTGTTTTCTCTGCTTCCTCCTTGGCGTCATCGCTCCTCGGAGTTGGCTCGGCGTCAGAACGACCTACATGAAAATATAATAAATGGGCATTAGAACGAACAACCATTGATGAAAAATGACGGGATCTCTTCGACGTCTAGAGAAAGAAGAATTTCCTACCAGGATCCGGTTGGCTATCGGTGGCGCGCGGGGTTTCACCCTCTAGGATAGGTGACAGCACATGAACGCCAAGCCCGGGATCTTCGGGATCATAACTGGCATGCTGCTCGAATGGATCAAGCGTCGACCGACCGGCCGATTGAGCAGCATAAGGAGCGGCGATGTGAGGAGTAGTAGTGTCGGCCTCTGACGGGCCGGCTTCGTCGTTCTTCTTTTTCGAAGGGGAAGAGCCTTTGCCATAAAGAGCCAATGCTGCGGATAAATCCGATGGCTCATTCCCCCTCAGGAACTCCTTCACCAATGCATCCTCGTCGACCTCTTCGGAGCCTGACTCGACTTTCCTGATCTTTATCAGAGTTTCCCATGCCTCAGCCAGGGATTCGAGGTAGCCGTCGCCCAAGAATGTTAAGTCACGGTGCATAAGGACGCGGGCTCCGTACTCGGCGATCAACGGGTCAAACATACTTTTGACCTCTTCCCTGCCGGCCTCTGCGGCCGCCTCAAGGCGAGAATCAAGCTCCTCCACAGCCATTCTTTTGCCCTCCTCACGGGCCTCATCCTTCATTTTCTCGACCCCGGCAAGCTCATCGTCGAGCTTTGTCTTCAGGAGTCGGGTAGCAACAATCTCATCACAATATCGCTGTGATTCTTCCTGAGCAGCTATTTTGTCTTCTTTCTCCTTGGAGAGTAGTTCTTTCAGCTCTTTGACTTGAGTAGCG
The DNA here is from genome assembly GCA_030737815.1 of Allium fistulosum. Lineage (NCBI taxonomy): Eukaryota > Viridiplantae > Streptophyta > Magnoliopsida > Asparagales > Amaryllidaceae > Allium > Allium fistulosum. Next base: position 1,297,484,578 of record CM060902.1, read on the forward strand.
AGCGCGTCCCTTTCTTTTTGGACAGAGTCTTTTTCTAGGGCAAGGGCGCCGCTGCGCTAGACTGCTTCGTCAAGCTCCTTTTTGTGAGCCACCTCTAAGCGAGTAACTGCCTCAGCAGTATCTTTTGCACCTTGTTCAGCGGCTTCTAGCTTTGACTTATACGAAGCGAGCTCTTCGTCTTGGAGTTTGATGATTTTCTTATCGCTGTCAGCCTCCAGATTCAGACGGTCAATCTCGTGTTGACGCTCGACAGATACTTCCGAGATCTTCTCCACCAAGTGCACAAATGCGTCATGTTGAACATAGACGTCATTGTTGCAGGCAATGGCACTTTGCTTCACGTGCCCAGGAATGTGATGGATGGCTGGGAGGAATTTCAAGCCGTCAAAACAGATTTTCGGAAACTTGGCCTTAAGGTCGACCATCTTTTCCGCAACAGTTGGGTCCACGGCAGGAGTAGGAGGAGGAGGCCTTGAGAATTCCGTTCTTTTACGTTGCTCTCGAACTTGCCTCGTACTCGATGAACTGGAATGTTGTTCTCGAGCAACATCAGACTGATAACCCTTCTGCAAAGACTTCTCTTTATCCGGCTCAGTTGGAGGAGGAAGATCGCGGGACTGGGAAGATTGAGAGTGTGCTTTCTTGCGGTGAGACGAATCGCAAGGACGATTGTCCCTATCTTCATAATCACCTCGGTCCCTGCGTCTGCCTGAACCGGAATCCCGTCCGGAGTGATGGAATATAGAAGACCCCTGAAGGCGGTCAAGTCCGTGAGAGCGGCCCATATCACCTGCAAAGAATGGAGATAACAACGAGTTAAGGAGAATTCACGAATTAAAAAGACTTGAAGTATATTATGGAATGCGCATGTGCGTGTGTGTCCTAGTGTTCCCCCCGACGGACCCGTTCGTTTATCTTTGCTAATCGGAGTATTGTCTCCTTGAGCCGGGAGTTGAACTCCTGCGTTGCCCCTCGCGGGCGAAGAGAATTTGAGGGTTTCAAGATCATCGAACCCGCAATTAAGCAAATCATCGGGAATTGACAGGTTTGACAGACCCTTCAAGGAACTTTCAAGATGCTGTGAAGAAGCCTCTTTCTCAGGCGGTATAAGCGTGACTTTTGAAGTACCACCAACTTTCTCCTTCTGAACTTTATACTTTAACTTCTTCTTTCCCTTCGAAGGGGAGGACGACGTCTCGATGTCGTGGACTTCAACTGCTGGATTCTGAGCAGGACCCGCATTCTCACCCTGAGTTTCAGGAGCATCATCCTCTTTGCGCTCGCTTTCTTCGTGCGTATCGGGAGCGCGGCGCGACGACGATCCGGCAAGTTTTTTCCCTTTACCGGACGGAGGTTTGGGAATGGTAACACCTTCCGGAAGGCGGATCCGACGACCAGGAGCCAGCAAGCCGAACCCCGACAGCGATTCATTTGAAATGATAACTCGGATGTCTCGATCCTCGGTAGGAAGGGCCCTAATGGCTTCAATAGCCTCAGAATATCCTCGGCCTTCCGGACGCGGGTTGATACCTGAAAAGATGAAATGAAGAGTTAGGAAAGGCATGACTCCGGTTAAATACGAATAATAACTCGGCAGAGAGACTTACTTCCCTCAACCCATCTCCTAGCAAAACCAGACGGGCAGCGCACATAGAACCATTCCTGTTTGTACAGGGCGAATTTGCTGCATGCCCCTGTCAGGATCTGGCATTTGTGGTATGGCTCGAGGAACATAAAAGAAGGACTATCTTTCCGTCTCTTGAACATATAAATGTATCTGATATCACCGGGGGTTGGAGGTCTGGAGAAGACAGCCATGAAAAGTAAATAAGTCCCATATAGGAATGCATGGCCATTCGGGTGGAGCTGCGACGGAGCTATGTCTATATACTGCAGCACATCCCGGAGAAATAAATTGAATGGAGGCACGCTGCCCATCCAACACATGAACTTGTTGCAGGCGGTGTACCCGACTGGGGGCAAATGAGGGCGGTCGTGTCTCGAAGGAACTAACACTTCGGCAAAAGGAATCCCGTGAATGGAGCATATCCGTCGCAGAGCAGCTTCGTTGATCTTCGAGGCTTGAGAATCGATCGGATTGTCTAGTAAGATGGTTGACTCCAGAGCATCAGGCGCCAAGTTATGAGCGGGAGAGGTTGACGGGTTAGAAGTATCTGCGGCTCCCTGCCTCGATGACGGCCCAGGCCTGTCGGATATGGTAGCGGAGCTAGATTTTCTCGACATCCCAAATAAATAACTAAGTGCTTGAGAGAACTATACTTAAAAAATGTTGAACATTAGAATTAGCAACACGAGTTTTCCCCCCACGTGGTGTGTAAACTAGTGCAGGCAATTGTGCACAAGCGATAAGAATCTAAAGGTTTTTTAAAGATATAATAATCAGCTTCGAATCATCGCCTTCGAAGACCGTCATCGCTGACCGTCTCAAAAAGCTTGCCTTGAGGCGATTACAGTTCCAGATTCAGAAAGCATATGTTCTATAAAGTGACCGGCCTAAGTGTAGTCTGACATTTATACTGTTCGGCATTTAAGTAATGATCGGCAATTGTATTGTTCGTCCTAAGTATAGGTCAGCATGTATGTTTGCTCGGCATGTCGAGCGTTCGGCTAAAGGTCTCGTTCGGTTAGGACATTGTCCTGTTAAGAGTTCTGTTCGGCATTTAAGATTGTTCGTCCTAAGTATAGTGTTCGGCTGTGTTTTGCTCGGACTAAAGAGTGTTCGGCAATTGTATTGTTCGGCTGAATTCAATGATCGGCATGTCAATTGTTCGGCTTGGGTTATTGTTCGGCTAAGTTATTGCTCTACATTTTAGTAATTGTTCAGCATTGATACCGTTCGGCATTCAAGACTGTTCGGTTTGGGTTATCGTTCGGCTAAAAGTAACGCTCCACCACGATTTCAACTCCACCCTACACCTTCTACATCTGCACCGAACGACAGGGACAGATCGCCCGGCGAAGACTACGCCATTCAGCATCCCATCTTTCTTTTCCCTCCAGTCTCGTTCGGCACGAAGGAGCTAGCCCTAACTAGATAACTCCAAACATGCGAGCCATTTGTGCTCTACGCATATTATACGATCATAGAGATGTCACGTTTCCCACGAAAACAACCTAAGTCTTGTGTTGAAGTAATCTAATCACAGAAGGATAGATACCTAGTTCGAAAGTCGAAGTTGAGGAAGGATCAATTAGGTCTCAAATCTGGTAGGATGGCAAGAATTGCAAGTCTCTAAGGAATGACAGAAAAGAAGGCGTAAAAGGAAAAGAGACGGGAAGGACCTGGTTATATAGAGGGAGGTAGAAGTTGAAGAGGCTATACCCGGTAGAACCGGTCAACACCGAAGGGTTCGGCATCGTAGCAGAGTGACGTTCGGCACACGAGGTACGTTCGGCTTCGAGCGTATCGTTCGGCATCTAAATCTCGTTCGTCTTGCACCTCCTTCACTAACATTCTCGAGAAGGTACCTCTAAGGTAAATCGTACCAGATTCAAAACGCATCACGTTCGGCCACGCGATACACTTTGGGGGGCAAGTGTTTCCTGGAGATTTGACCAGGAAACTGAGTGCTCGGCATTGGCCACTACTCGGCATGAAGGACTGTTCGGCATCCAGTGGGACTCGGCATCCATAGCGTTCGGCATCCGTATTGCTCGGCGATCAGGAGACTCGGCGTCATTTAGTGTTCGGCGACAACCAATGCTCGGCGCTAGCGTTCGGCATACAAAGGTGCTCGGCATCGAGATTGCTCGGCATCAGGTAGCACTCGGCATCAGAGAGTGTCCGACATCCAGGAGTGTTCGGCGAAGCATTTAGCATCCAGGAGTGTTCGGCGAAGCATTTGGCGTTAAGTAGTTTTCGGCATCGACTAGCACTCGGCTACAGGAGTACTCGGCATCCCAAGGTACTCGGCGTCAAAGAGTGTTCGGCATCAACTGGCACTCGGCTACAGGAGTACTCGGCATCCCAAGGCACTCGGCATCCAAAGGTACTCGGCGTCAGTAGAACTCGGCTACAGGAGTACTCGGCATCCCAAGGCACTCGGCATCCAAAGGTACTCGGCGTCAGTAGAACTCAGCGATAGGATAACTCGGCAACGAGAGCGCTCGGCATTCAGAAGGCATTCAGTATGCACAACTTCACAAGGACCGTTCGGCATGGAAAGCATCGTCCGGCATGGGAAGGGCTGCTCGGCATCAGAGCGTTCGGCATACCAGGATCGGCATGCAGCGACCACTGTACTGGGGCTAGAGTGTTCGGCCATCCAGCCCATTTGGGAAGTCCAGCCCATATTTGCCTATAAATAGAGGGGCAGGGTCACAGTGAAAGGGATCCTTTTTTGGAGAGAAAAACACCGGGGAGACTCTGCCATTTTCAAGACTCATCTTCTCTACTTAACAACTTCATTCAAGTATTTAATTCACGAATTGTATTTGTAATCAACTATAAAGAAGATCAATAAAGTTTAACCTCAAAGTGGACGTAGGCAATTACGCTGAACCACTATAAATTTGGTGTTCTTACTTTCTGTATTTAGATTAGCACTATCTTCTCTGTTTAATTTGATTTCATCACTTATATCTCTTCACAATCTTCTTCTACGAGGTTAGTGACCAATTTTGGTGCTAACACTACCTAAGTTTTTTAACTACTTATTCTTATAGTTGATCTAGCTAATTGCCCACACGAACTGATCAAGAATGGGCATTTTATCAACTACATTAGACATAGATGTCACTATGTAAATATCGTAGAAGATTTTATTAGAATATGAACATAACCAACATGAGAGATACATATATGTGAATTTTAATAACTTACTAATAATTTCTAAAAACAGGAGAAAATTTAGCGATAAAGAATACATTCAATTATATAAAAACCAAATTATGAAAATTTAGCAAACTAAGAGACCAAAATCCAGAACCTGATATACATATTTCGGATTTTAGCTCAAACGAAGCTCATATTAGTTAGCATACTGGGTAAATCATTTAGTATCATTAATAAGAAGTAAATGCATGACTATAAAGCATAATATTATCATCTACACATATAAGTGCCCAATCGGTAAAAATCATAAAAGAACTACTCAATTACTATTATGTGTAGTAGTTAAACTGCTCATTTATATCATACACTTACAGTAGGAACATTACCTGTATAATACATCTACCATATTTGCACTTTAAACCCTTAAAGTTGGCATAGACATTTTCCGTGTTCAACCTTGATTAGTAACTCGTTATTTACAGTAGGAACATTACCTGTATAATTAATAAAATTTTGCATATGGCTATTGACTATTAAATAGTCATTTTCTGTATAATTTTTTGTATAATTAATAGTCATTTTCTATATTTTTAATACTCACTATTAAATATTTTCATTACAGGTAATTAAAGTAAGCATTCGGCTCATTTTGGCTAGTAAAGGTGTCGCATATTGAAGTGATTAAAGCTCTTTTTGGCACGTTAAGCCTATGGATTTTTTTGGGCTTTGCGTGTTTTGTCATAATAGTAGTATTTGTTGTATGCTTAGTGGATATTTGGTGTATATTGTATGAATCATGACTTATGGATATCGTTTGATCTTGTTTTATATAACTTATAAATTACTTTGAATGATATGATTGTTGGTTGATGTTGATTAGAATATCTTTATATATTGAATACTGAAATTTATGGATATTATATATATATATATATATTATTTTAAATTATGTTGATTTTCTAAGATAGTACTATAGTATACGAATGCTATGTAAATAATAAAACATAAGACATTATTAAATATTGATGTTGAAAGGTAGATATGTATATATATATACAGTGTTTTTTATGCGCGGTTGAATATTTCAATAGCACAAATGAGAACTTACTCGCAACAAGAAAAAAAGATTGTAAAATATCATTTTTAATAGCGATTAGTTAATGCTATGGTAAATAGACACCTTATGCCTAAGCTACTGACTGACAGCTGTTAGTGCCAAAATTGGTCACTAACACCCAGGTCCAGATGAAAGCACCAAATCACAGATAGAATGTATGTAGAGAATATAAACGTGAAGAATAATAAAAATTAAAATGAAAGCAGTAAAGAACAACAAGTTTTATAGTGGTTCGGCTAACTCCGGCCTACGTCCACTCCAGAAGTTTCCTTTTTATTGCTGTAAAAACCGATTACAGTTACAAAGTAGTAGAGTAGCCTTAGCCTTAGAAAAGAGAAAGTAAGAGAGCAGAAAGAAGATCCCTTTTCTGAACCCCCACATGCTGTATTTATAGGCAAATCCAGGTAGTTGGGCCTCCTGAGCAATCCAGGCCCATCAAGGCCATTGCCGAACCAGAATCATCATTGTGACCGAACCTAAAATATAAGCAAGCCGACCCAGTTTCATCCCGGGAGAGACACGAAGTAACTCGTGCTAAGACTCGAAGTAGCCCAATGCCGAACCCACTTCCTCATTCTTGAGTTCAAACCAGTCAACCGAATCCAGATGACTGACCTACCAAGGCCGAACGGCCCATGCCGACCCACCAAGGCCGACCGGCCTATGCCGATCCACCAATGCCGAACGACCCGTGACTCCCAGGCCGAACCACAAATGCCGAACGAGGTCCGATGCCGAGCGAGGTTCGATGCCGAGCAATGTCTGATGCCAAGCGATTTCCAATGCCGAGCGAGGTTCGATGCCGAGCGATGTCCGATGCCGAGCGATGTTCGATGCCAAGCGAGGTTCGATGCCGAGCGATGTCCAATGCCGAGCGAGGCTTGATGCCGAGCGATGTATGTTCAATGCCGAGCGAGGTTCGATGCCGAGCGATGTACAATGCCGAGCGAGGCTTGATGCCGAGCGATGTTCAATGCCGAGCGAGATTCGATGCCGAGCAATGTCCGATGCCGAGCTAGGTTCGATGCCGAGCGATGTCCAATGCCGAGCGAGGCTTGATGCCGAGCGATGTATGTTCAATGCCGAGCGAGGTTCGATGCCGAGTGATGTACAATGCCGAGCGAGGCTTGATGCTGAGCGATGTTCAATGCCGAGCGAGATTCGATGCCGAGCAATGTCCGATGTCGAGCTAGGTTTGATGCCGAGCGATGTCCAATGGCGAGCCACCTTGTTGTCACCTCAATGCCGAGCGATCCAGAGCATCCAGACCGAGCCGTGCAACTTCTCCATTTCTCGACCGAAGGACATATCCAAGTGAACTTCATCCTTTTAAACCGAATCCATCATGTTCCTGCCTCGATAATCGTGAAGTCGACTTAGTTAAATCCGCCTGCCTACAGTCTTGCCAAAAGGCGGGTTAACAACATCATTTATTGAGTGCCATAACAGTATGGTTTTATAGCAAGTAGACAATGCTGTAAACTCTGAGGCGTCATGCGTTTATTATAACGTTAAAAATGTGATGTTATATGTATTGGACCTATTACTGCATGTCATATAACAGCGTCACAAATTGCACTGTTAAAGGATACGATAACGTTTTTTCTATGCTATTAAAAGTGGTTTCTAGTGTAGTGTAGATTAACATTTTTTTATAGTTTGATTATTTACCGATGCCTAGAGTAATTTGCTTAGATTTGAAAATGGTAAGACTCTGGTTTCTACTAGTATTCCCCCATTTCTTGTTCCTCTCTACATTTTGCTTGCTTAATTAGCTTTGTATTGATCACTAATAATTATTAATTGTCTACCTTACTACCTCATGTCAAGGAAAAATAATAATTAGAGTAGACAATGGTGTAAAATTTTATTTATAGAAACCAATGATAATATGTGAGGATGCGTGCTTAATATACATAGGTTTGTGGAAATCACAACTGAACCATCAATTCTAACTAGACAAGTGAGCTCATACGGATAATAAGAATAAAATTAATGTATATGATTCAAATTATGAAAGTTTTATATGCCACCTTTCCAGGATGAATGGATTACCTGATCAAATACCATAAGATGAAACACTTTTCATAGGATTTTATCAAGCGTTTTAAGTTTGAATTTTGTATATACACCCACTCAAATGATAGAGATATACTTTCATCTAACATAGATTTGGGAATAATGAAATACCTTTGCAACTTCATATTGCCTTCCATTGTTCTTCCACTTTTAGTCTTCTTACTATTAGTTAGAAGCTAGTTATGCCTTCACTTACATGCTGTAATCGGTCGCTGATTTATAACTGTATGTTCAACTAGTCTTATAGTTGTTCTGCTTACCTAATGAAATGATTTTATCAGTCTAGAGATTTTTATTTATATCTTATTTATTTTATATATAAATAAAATATTTATTGCAACAGATGTTAATCACTTTTTAAATGAAAACAAATTTAACAAATGGTAGTATCAATGTTCGTATCAAATCATGAAGATAATGTCAAATTAAAACATTAAACCATTCAATGCCCACATTTATAAACTTCAATTATTGGATGTTATAAACTTGTATAGCTGTTATATACTAGAATTTTTTATACATCCCAACCTAACTATGTTAAATGATCATAGACTAGTTTAATCACAAGCAAGTGCAAATGCTTACATATCATGTTACTAGTTTGCTATCTTCGTTATGCAAATAAGGAATACATGAGAATTAATATCAAACTAGTAACAAGGTATATAAGCATTTGCACTTCAAAGGGTAAGTAAACATGCTTGATATAGTTGAGAATCTCATTAAGCAATTTCATAGGATTATGAATTTTTGAGTGACATAAATCTAGCATTTATGCTTGTATCACACAGAAAGCATGTCTAGTCATGAATGGTTTGGCAACATATAAGATTAACCACTACAAGTTAAGAGCCGTAAGTAAAATTTTACATTTTTAGTTGATCACAAGTTGAACCGATTAATGTTTTCTAGCTATGCAAACTTCTTTATTTTTGACAAATTAAACATTAAAAACTCGTTTATTACAAACGAAAAGAAACATGTACATGACAATGCATCCAATTATAGCAAAAGGAAGATGGACAAAAATGTAAAAAATAGGAATATGTGCCATGAGATCAAGTCAGTGGAATAATTAAGAAATGGTATGTTTTCTATGCTAAGAGCCTAAAATCGATATTTAACTCCATCTTTTCTGTGAAATACAATTGTTCTTTTCACTTTTAGTTAACCATTGCTGATTATTTGAGTGATTTTTTGAATTAAATATTAATAAAGTAAGGAAAAAAATCCAATTAATCCAAAAATGGAAATAATACGTAAGTATCTAAAAAGTATGTATTTTGTAAAGGATAGTAGATGGTAGCTATGGAAAATTTGGAAAATATGCCGATGAGGGGGTACTATTGAAAGTTTTAACAAAAAATTTTACTAAACATTTAGGAAATATATTGTAGTCTATGTTTTATATTATATACCACATATAAACTTCAAAAAATATTGAGGAGATGCATGTTTTTGATGCATATACTCTAACTGAAATCAAGATAGGTGTTTGGTTAATGCTTCCATTTTAGCTAATAACTAAATCAGTAAATGGTAACTCAAATTCTAGTAGGGTATAAGTATTCGTCTTGTTTTGTGATACAACAAGAAGTATATGACCTGAAAATAAAAATCCAATTCTTGATATAAACTAATAATTCTTCCATTATTTCGAAATGTTGATATGATCCTTTTACTTGATGTAACATGCTCAATTTTGATGTTATCTACTTTCTGTTGGAACAGAGATAAAAGCATAACTATCGTTTGGGTTCTCAGAAGAAAGGATAAGAACTGAAGTTGGGTTAATAATGCATCATATCAAACATGGTAAGTTGAATCCTTTTTGCGCTATACTATAAATTTTAATAAGATGTTTTCTAGAATGATGAGAATCTCTCCTATACACACTTGCACAATGTCAGTTTAAGTGCATGATGTACAATCTATTTCCTTATAATATATATCCAATTAGTAGTGAATTATTACCATTTTACCAGTAAAGTTGTAGAATAACAATAATTATTATACATATTATAATATTGGGTATCTGCTAATGACCATTGTCTTTAGTAGTAGAATTTCTAGCTTGAGTTTAGTAGAACCCTTGGATTAGCCTCCTAAATGTACATTGTAGTCAACATTCAAAAAAAGGATATTTTTAACATAGGCAAATATTAGGAATGCAAAATTTCTAATATTTTATGTTACGAGGTCTTTTATATTTTATGGATAATGGATTAGTATGGCAAAAATTTGTTCTTTGCATAACTATTGAATCATTTAACATAAAAAATATAATTAGAACCATGTGCATTAACCCATGTTTAGGATATCTACTTTGTTGATCCATAACATACCTCCATGTGTAACCAAATATATATTTGTTATACCACAAAATTTGAAGCCGCTTCAAGTTGAAGAAAGGCCATCGCAAGTTGATGGTTGTAAAGACTATCGCAAGTTGAGGAAAAAGAAAGCTTTCACAAGTTGAGGAAAAGGGAAGCTATCACAAGGTGTGGTAAAAGAAAACTATCGCTAGTTGATGGAAAGGAAGCCATTGCAGGTTGAGGCAAAGGGAAGCTGTCGCAATTTGAGGAAAAATAAATCTATCGCAAGTTAATATCCACAAAGCTACCTTAAAACAATAATGTCAATAAAGCTACCACAAGTTGGTGTCAATAAAGCTCGAAGGTTGATAAAGTTATCGCAAGATGACATCTATGATGCTATTGCAAGTTGATGCGTTAGTTTAGCTATCGGATGTAGACGTTTAAAGCTATTGCAAATTTAAGAATTCATCTGAAATCAACACCCTAGTTAGCCATATGATATTTCTTGATTGGATTAACTATGTGATGCCATCATGAAGTAATTAGAGGTGGATTGTGCCATGTGTCAAACCGAGCATGTGCCACGTCAGTAAATCACGCTCCTTCATTTTCTACAAGTGGCTCTAAAGATTCAATTTCTTTATAAATAGGCATGTACCCCCTACTAGAAAAGGGCGAATTTCAAATTTTACTTCTCTCTCATTTTTCATTTTCTCTCATACGTAATAAAAAGCTTGAGATTAGGACTTTTAATGACCACTAGGTCAAATTGAAATTATGACCTATGACCAAGGACTTGAACAAATTGCTATTTTCATAAATGACTTCATATGGACTTAAGGTAAGCACAATTGACTAAGTGACTTGCCTTACTCAAGTATCATTGGTGCTCTTTGACTAAAGCACATAGGATTGAACCAAATTTTGACCTAACATTTTATAGTGCTTTCACTAAGAACCGAACTCAAGGAAAAAAGCAAAAATCAATTCCATCTAAAAAATACCTATGATGACTAATTCTCAACAAGGGTCTTCAAAACATCTCTTGGACTTCTCATCTTATCAACAAAATCCCCCATAATTTAGCGAAGAACAAGAGTTAAACCTAAGGAAATCAGCCCTTTAAACTTTTGTGGAAAAGAAGAGAATTGGCTAATATAATCTAAGTAAATGGAGTTTGAATCCTTTCCACATAGAAGAAAAACCAATCTTTGCATTAAAGAATGAACTAAGGAAGGAAGAGAAAATTCATGGACATAAGAAAGGTAAAAATTGGAAAATGATCATTTTACTTAAATAAGATGAAATATTTAGTGTCAAGCCAAGGGCATATAGTCTCAAGTAAGATGAAATATTCGAAGTAAAACTGAACCATGACTTTGACAAATTTTCTCGAAAATGGAGAGGTGTTGTTAGCACATCCCTTATGGAAAAGGAGAGATGCCTTTAAATAGTGAAGAGAAAATCAAATGAGAACCAAATAGAGGTTATTATTTCCCAAAAATGGTACCTAAGTGAGCAAGGGAATCATAGTGTTAAAAGACCCAAGAATAAAATAGTTACTCCTCTATGCATTTTGCAAGAAAAAGTGTATTTTCTTACTAAAGAAAGGTTGGATTATTGGATGCCCAAGAGGGGTATGAAAAGGAAGGAAAGGCATGAAGGAGGCGAGTATCGTTACTATCATAAAGCAAATGGACAAAAAACTAATGATTGCAGAGCCTTATTTGGGATTATAGAGTATTACGTAAGGTAGGAGAATTACGAGAATTTTTTGAATATGAACTCTCAAGAAGCTAGAAGAAGAATTAAGGATTTTTGAATAATGGTAGTTGTATATCTTTAACGTGACCCCTAAAAGCTAGAACTAGTATTTAGAAACACATTTTCAAAAGGAAATAGTTTCAGATGGAACAATGAATCAATAAAGCCTTCGGTTATACTGCTAGGCCCGACCAAAGCAACCATTTAGAGATGGTCAATAAAACCTTGGTCCTGTCGCCAGTCCCGACCATAGCACCCATCCAAAGAGTGACGATCAGTAAAGCATTTGGTCCCATCTCCAAACCCGACCAAAGCACTCATCCAAGGTAGATGGTTAATAAAACCATTGGTCCCATCGCCAGGTCTAACAAAAGAACCCATCCAAAGAGTCATTGTCAATAAAGTCTTTGGTCTCGTCACTAGGCCCGTCTAAAGCACCCATAAAGCACTCATCCAAAGAGTAATGGTCAGTACAACCTTTGGGCCTACCTCCAAACTTGGCCAAAGCACTCATCTAAGGCAGATGATCAATAAAGCCTTTGGTCCTACCCCTAGGCCCGACCAAATCAACCATCCAAATAGTGATGGTCAATAAAGCCTTTGGTCCTGCCATCGGGCCAGACCAAAGCATCTATCTAAAGGAGATTATCAATAAAGCCTTCGGTCTTACCGTCGGGACTGGTCAAAGCACCCACCCAATGGAAATGATCAATAAAGCCTTTGGTCCTACTACCAGATTCAGCCAAAGCACCCGTCCAAGGGAGATGGTTAATAAATCCTTTAGTTCCGCTGCTCGGCCTTGCCAAAGCACCCATTCAAGGGAGATGATCAAAAAGCCTTTGGTCGTGGCTAAAGCAAATAATATGAAGAATAATAGGGAAGATAAATTTTTAGTTCAAAACATTCAACTAAGGAATAACCTAATGGAAAAGAAAGTGTAACACCCTGTAAAATCAACCATAAATAAATTAATTTAAATAAGATAGAACTAAAAAAAGGAAATTTTGTAAAATTCAGAATTGACCATGAAAGTTATGATGTTGCATTCTTGGTTAAGTTTTGATCCATTTATATATATAATATGTTGAAAACGGAGCTTAAACGAAAAAGTTATGAACGTTTGAAGTTTCAGATTCAAATTCAAATACATAATTAATTCCAAAATTAACAGTAATTGTACTTGGGGTTAAGTAAAGTTAAAATTAACATTAACCTTAAATAGTAATTAAGAAAGAAAATAAATTGACAATGGCAAAAATGTTAACATTCCCAAAATAGGGACCGGTCAACCCCTGATTCACAACCTGTCGACCGCCGGTCGACCGGTGCTGTTAGGTGGCATATAGAGTTTCATGTGTTTTAACATACCGGATTTTATTACCTTTAGCAGACCTTAATCCGACGGTTCTGGTGTGTTCCAACCACTATAAATAAAAACCTTATCCCCTCACTTTTATTTACAAATTATTTTGAAAACCTAGCGAAGATGTGTCAATTCATCTCTTCTAAGGTTCATAAAAACTTCTTTAGGGTTTCAGGTAAGAAATCCTATATGTTTATTTTTATTTATTGTTTATTTTCTAAATCTCTCATCCTTTAAACCTCTAATTTTCTGAATCTAACATTTATACAAATCCCTTATTGTTTATGTAAAAAAGAAGAGATCTGAAAGGAATTATTGAAGGCGTGTCAAATCCAAAAGAAAGCAAAGCTAAGGACCTACATTGAGTGGAAATCTTATTTTTTCTATTTTAGTAATTGAATAGTATAGTTTGGATTTGATATATGCCTTGGGAGTTTTGGATTACGAAAACATCACATTAAAAAATCCCAAAATTCCCTCAAAGCGAAATATCAATCTTAGGTTGGAATCTTTATTATTTTATATTAAAATAATGGAGTCTGTGTGGACTTTGCAATTTAAGCATTTTACCTTCTATTTCACTTCTTATTCTTTCTTTTTCCTATATCTGATTAGGGGATTTGATTAAGAAATGGTGTGCAAGGTACGAATTTTCATTCGTAGTTTACACCGTCTATTTCTACAAATTGAATAGAATTTCCCTTGTCTACTTTCATGTAAAAGAAGTTGAATAGAGTGTAAAATTAGTTAAATTATAAGTTTCCGCTATTATTGTTTTATTCCATTGTTTTAATATAAAATCGGTTGAATTTGGATTCTATATACAAGTCTGTTAATTTAATTTTGGAATATTAGATTTATGGTATATATGATATTGTGGAAATGAGACTTATATAATTTTGGAACATTTGATATTTAAACTTTAGTTTAGGGCGCAATCTCCACATGCACAGAAATTATTAAGTCAGTATATATATACACATATATATATATATACATACACATATATGTATATATAAAAACTAGCATAAACAACGTACAATTATAACATATTAATTGCATACTTAATTAGGGTAATATCATCATTAAATCCCCCTTAGGAAAGTAATTGATTGTTAAGGAAAATTAAGAAGGAATTCTAATAAGGCCTAAAATAATGAATAACGGTGAGATGTGCGATAGTATATTTTAAGGGTGTTATGAATTATGACTAAGTTATAGGGATGCGAGGTCGGTCAAAATTACACAGAAGTCTACCCAGCTAATCTGGAGTAGTGTGACTTTGGGGCTGATGTGAGACATCGTCTATAGTAAGTAAATATGTATGATGCAAGGTTAGTCCCAATTTTGTAGGCTAAATCTGCCCAGCTAATCTGGCTACCAGTTCTTACAAATAGTCAGACTAATGTGAGAATTCTCCATGTAGTATAGGTTATAATATGAAGGTCCCGCTTCAGGGATCGAAGGTATTAAGTGGTTGTTTAAGAGCCTGCCTCTTTCCCATGTATGAGGTATTAAATGGTTGGGTTGGGTTTAAGCATGGTCGAGGATATCTCGAAAAGGTCCACTTCAATGGGAAGTAGTAAGTGTCTGAAGATATTTCCATGTGATGTCAGCAAGATAAGCAGCTGTGAGGAGTCCGCCTTGGGAGCAGGCATTAAGTGGATTGGGTACTATAGCTCGCATTCGTAGACATTAATAACGATGGTTATGGGTTATGGAATTAGATAAGCCTTCGGGCTTATAATTGGAAAGACTTTAAATATAGGTTAAATGCGTCGGACATATCCTTATTTAAATTATACTACCCAAGTAATAATATAAAAAGGCTCAAGATTTCTATTCATCAGACATTGTTGTTCTGACTCCCTCCTCATTACAACATAGGTTAGGGAAGGGGATGATGATTTAGACGGAGTAGACGATAAGAGGAGCTTATGGCAGTAGTCTATTTATCTATTTATGCTATTTTCTAATATACCCATTTAAAGATGACAATGTATTTTTTAAACATAATGAATTTCGGCTATGTAATGGTTATTGTTGACAATGTGTTATGGTTTATTGACATTTGAGATTTTAAATAAAATGGGTACTGTTTATGTTATTATATTTTATCGTCTCGTTGTGAGTTCTGAATGAGTAGATAAATAGCTCATTATTGTACTTTTTTACCAACCAATAGTCAGCTTTGGAATGGGCCTAAGTTTCGATGGGCCTTTTCTAGGTTGGAATTTAGACCTGTTTGAGGACGGGTTGTTACATTTGGTATCAGAGGTTTTAGGTTACCCGATCAACTGGGATAGTTATACGTATGAGAGGCCTACTTATTATTTTTGAAAGTGGTTTTCAAAAACCCTATTATATCTAAATATATGTATACTTATTTTGAATATACCCGTAACTCTATAAATTCTAACTATAGAAGTAGTTGCGACCATATTCTGAAAGGATGGGCGAGGCGACTATGAGTTGAAAAAATAATTAGGGCTAAATTTTTGCTCTTAGCCCGATTATCCACGGGGCTGAAATTGTATTATAGGGGTGGGCTAAGAAAAGCATGACCATGACATATAGAAGCACCCAAGAAGCTAAATGGTACTTGACTCCTCTGTTGGACCTAGACTTCCTTATAACTATGGACTCTATAAGCACAATAAGTAATAGGGAAAGAAATTATGGATGGAAAAGATTGTAACTCCAAGGCAATAAATGTGGAATAAATAGAAAGTTATAAGAATTTAATAAGGATATAAATGGACTGATTAATGAGGTTAATAGGATAATTATGGAGAGATAAGGAAGGAATGATGGGTAAAAATTAGTATAAATAAATAAATGTCTTTAGGAAATGTCCGATTAGGATAATAATCATTTATTACGGACAATGTGACATTTATGGAGATAGTAATTAAATACCATAAGGCAAGATATTTGTAAACATCCAGAAGTAAGAATAAAGAATAAATGGAACTAGTTTCCATAAGAAGGTATACATTAATCACCACAAGGAGATAATCAGAATTTTAAAGGTTGAGTAGGAAAGTTCAAAAGAAGGAACAATTAAAGTCAATTTCTAAACCATCCCCATGTGAAAGAATTTGATAAAAGTTTTTTGAAAAATTCCCTAAAATGTTTTGAAAGTGATTTTCAAAGGATTACTAAATGAAGATCATATATATCATAAGTTGATTTTTTTAAAGTAATTTTAGTCGGCTTTAGAAATATGCTACCAATTGTTTTGTGAAAAGTTTGGAAATTGGATGTCTTTTTAAAAGTGGTAGAACGTTTTAAAAACGAAATGGTGGATGAATTTTATAAAAAGAAATTTGTAAATCTGGTGATTTGAAGGGTTGAAAAAATGGTTTCATTTGTGAATTTCTTAAGCTAAAATTTGTTGAGCTAAAAAGTTTTCAACTTTTGGATTCTTCATTTTTTTGAACTTATTGTAAAATAGGACATATCTCGGACTCAATAATTTTTCCTACCTTATAAATTTAGAAGTTTTTTTCGTTAAAATTCTTTTTAAAAGGTGCAGAAATGGAAATGATACTTTATTGAAATAGGAAAATAGAAAATAGAAGGTAAGGATGTCCAATAAGGTAGCCAGGAGGAACATTCCCGTATAAGGAAATCCAGAGAATAACAGTTAAAATTCAGATAGTAATAACATTAGGAATTTTAATCCAGTAATAAATGATATAGGATGGAAGTAATAAGAATAGAATAGGAAATTAATAATATAGAAGTTATCCTTGTCTACTCCATTTTCCATCATTTAAAGCTATAGAAGGTGTTTTCGACAATTGAATGAAATTAAATGATAATTATTAAATGAGCCGAGATAATTTTATATATAAGGAAAAGCATTTATTTAAAGATGAGAATTTTATATATACATTTTTCTATTTGTATTTAGAACATTTTTAAATAAGAATACTATTGAATTTAAAATGGTTATAAAAGAGAAATAAATTGGGATTGATAAGAAAAGGATTGCGAAAGATTATATGAGTTTGAAAATAGAGTTATAAAAAGTATTTGACCAAGTGGCAGTACATTCTGAATAATAAAACAATAGATGTTGATGTATATCTTTAGAATAATATAACAACTTGAAATTAGAAATTTTTCATACATGTGAAATATCTTTGAAATAATGAATGACTAATATAGAAAAATTTGTTATTTTGGAATAATATTAAAGTTATAAACTTTGTAATGGATTTAAAAAGAGTTAAATTTGGCAAAGTAATAATAATAGCATATCCTTAAAATGGTAGTCAATGAACTTTTCATAAGTATAGGCCTTGATATAGGGTAATAAATGCTAATTTGAATTAAATGTAATAAGTTTATTTATATGGAAATAATTTAATGAAAATTATTTTGTATGTAGTTGAAATTTTGGTTTTATAAAGAATAATGAAAACTAAATTTTTGTGGAGTAGATAGGGATCACTACTTAAAGTGAGATGTCCTAAAAGTTTTTTTTTGAGAAAAATGTGTGATCCTCTACAGGAGAGGAGAGCACACATGCACACATATATAACAACAATAGAAAAGGAGCTGCCAACAAGCCTGACAGGTAGAAAAAGATAACCCCGTACAAAATAAAAATCAAACCCACCCAAACTCCTAAAAAACTAAAAACTAACCCTAAGGAGACAACACCATCCAGATTCCATGGCCTAAAGCGACACCAAAAAAGAAGTATCCGTTTGAAAAAACTTCCGCGACCGCAACCTCAACAACCAAGCTGAAACATCTCAATATACTACATCCACACAAACCACTAACAAACTCCAAAACCACAAAAATCAGAATAAATCCTTCAATACCACTAATAACCCTCAATCAAAAGACTTAAAAGCTTTACGATTTAGACGAGGACTTCTCCTAATAATACCAGCTGAATAGCTCTTACTGTTTCTTTTCCTTACTTTGGCTGCACGAAATAATTCTCTAGCATGGGCAAGAGAACGAGGAAATTTTCCTATAGACGCAAGGCAACAATACATAACGAATTTGAAACCCCCAGTCCAATAATAAACATCTCTATCAGAACCGACGTATTGGGACAAGACGCTCTGCATGTCTCTCTAAATCAACAAAATCCATAGAGCTAGTATCAACCAAATCATTATCAGAAGAAACAACACCAACATGCTTTAAATCTCCTATTGGGATACACTATGACACATCTGAACGTGCACACTGACAATAGCTCACAACATTGCTATTAGCCCGTTTCAAAAGTGCCATATTAGTATCACATTGTGTAGCAGTTATTTCATGAGCACACTGTGAATTTGCACAAAATACCTCATCTGAACTAACAAAACCATGAAGGGAATTATCAAAAACATCATTAAAAATCTCTTTTAAAACTCCATTGAGAACACCCACTACAAGATCTGACTAACAATCCTTATGATCGACAAGCTTACGTGAAGTGTTAATATCTCCAAGAACAAAATCTTTTCCATATTTAACAACAAACTCAGATGAATTTAAGTCTTCCACAAAGGTATCAACATAAAGAAAAACATCAACAGCATGACAACTGACCTTAATGACATCCTTAACATCATCAGTTCGGTGCTTCTCTCCTACAAAATCGAGAATACATAGATTGTAGCAATCAACTTCTTCATTGACCCTATCCTCAACGAGCATAGTATGATCAAAACCAGCCTTTGATAAAGAAACAACTGAACTAACATTATCAATTGCACGAACACTATCAACTGGAATGAAGACACCAGCCTCTGTAACAAAAATATCTGAACATACACTAACATTTGCACGGACACAATCAACAGAAAAGGAGACACCGGCCTCTGATACTATAACGTCAGAACATACACTATCCTTTGCACGAACACCGTCAACTGGAATGGATACACTAGCCTCTGTAACAGTATCATCTGAACATACATAATCATTTGAACGAACACAACCAATTGGAATGGATATATCCGTATCCACACTAGCATCAAAGACTGTTGAAGTCGAAACAACCGAAACAAAAGAATCCTTAGCATTTCCACCTATCGACTTTGAATTAGAGAAACAACAATCTCTGACAACAGGATCCAAGAGCAGAATGTCCGTATGGAGATCCCATTGCGAGTCATTCACATATAATTTCTCAATATCGACCCATTTCAAATCTTTACAATCTTGAAAAACATTTTCTCTTTTCCAAAAATCCCTGGGTTGAAACCCCTTCCAATTTCCACTACAAGAATACTTTTCAATGTTTTCAGCAGTTAGACAATCAAAATGCCAAAACACTTTGTTAAAAAGAAAATTGCACTCCTCATTATTCCCTACACAACAATCAAAAAACAGACCTCTTAATCTCAAGAATCCAAGAACAAAGTAATAATGATGTTCTTTAAGACTCAATGGTTCCGAGAAAAAAGGATCAGCAAAAGTGGAAGAAGGGTCAGTATTAAGGAAAGGATTAAAAACCAGAGGACAAGACATTCTCTTATGACCAAACACACCGCATTTAAAACATCGAATTGGATTTGAACAATCTTTGGCTTTGTGATTTTTATCTCCACACCTAAAACAGATAAAGCCCCTCTTCCAATTTGGAACAAAAGAAACTCGCGATTTTTGAAACTTTGAACGAGAAAACTTTTTTGTTCCATTAAAGGAATATGAGTTACAATCTGGGTTGAAATGGTGATGCGAAGACGATGTGGCTTCAGGTTGGAATATGAACTCTGACGAATTATTACATTCACCATTTTCTTGAACATGAGAATTGTTCCAATCGTTCGCCGAATTAAAAACTGGATTGAAAAGTCGATGCGATGAAGATGTAAAATTGGCTTTGGGAAGATGAGAATTATTCCAATCATTCGTCGAATTAACAACTGGGTAGAAACGACGATGCGATGAAAATGAATAATTGATTTCAGGTTGGAAGAAGAAAGATGATGAATTAGTTCGTTCGCCATTTTCTTGAACACGAGAAGCCATCTAGATTTGGAGCAGATGTCCTAAAAGTTTTAGGATATAAATAAAATAGGAATAAGATATACAAACTGATTTGGAAATTTGAAATTAGTCCCTAATCTTTATTTGTAAAAGTTGATAAAGTTGTAAAGAAATTCCAGATCTATAATTGGGTTGTAAATTAGGTTGTCCTAGATAACTTAGAATGTAAATTTCTAGGTTTTAATTTATTTGGAGAGGTTTCCGTGTAATTTCCATAAATTATCATATTACAAAATAAGTATAGAAATGCATTGTTTAAATTAACAAAGGATGTACTAAAAAGGGGAAGGAGACGTGTAAGATATGGATATCCTTTTTCGTAGTTTACTATATCTATTTCAATAAAAGAAAAGAAATAATTCTTTGTAATTTCAAACAAAGCAAAAATTTCATTTATGGTTAATTTACGGGAAATTATAATGGTGATCCTTTTTAGAAGGATAGCTCTAATAAATTAAAAATATATAAATAATTGTTCTACTTTAGAGATTAGTATACACGTATAACCACGCTTAACGACTAAAAATAAAAATATACAAATAGCATAATTTACGACTATATTTGTATTAATTAATAATTAACGGATTAAGATTTATGGGAATTATTACAAATTTAATGGGCAACAAATTTGTAATAACAAGAGTAAAAAGGAATTAAATAGAGACTGATAAGGGAAATTTAACATGGCATTTATGGAAGAATTGAATCAGAGAAATAGATGGATTTTAGAATTTGTAAAAGATTTAAGAGACTTAAATGAGGGTTGATTAGAGTGGTCTAATTTTGACAATAATGATATACTATTATGGATATATTAACTAAAGTAATAGATAGACCACATTTATTAGAAACCAAGAAGGAAAATTAAAGAAGATGGGTGATAGTGGAATGACATATAGGAATGTCCATCTTATTTAGTAAAGAGTGTTAGGACCTCAACACCATTTACACCAGTTAATGATAAATTATAGCTCTCAACAAAATTTTGCTTCAAAATTTTAAGGTTATAATCGCTAGTTTTCTACCTTAATTATTGGAAATACATAAAATATGGTATAAGATATGTCCTTATTTTATCACTATGTAGATTTTATGAATTGGATTAGACAGCTTGATAAATATATACATTGTGAGAAGCAACATAAATAAGGAAATTTTATAGCGACACTTAACTAGCGATAAACCATAGGTAAGACTGGAAGTTAATGATGAAATTAGATTAGCAACCACAAGTAAATGAATGCTTCAATCCCAAAAAGTTTAAGACCTTGGGAAAAATAAATTTTAGCTTGCAGAATGTCACCATTTAATAAAATGCATAGGGATGTGAAGGGGATTTTCTATTAAACAAGGATGAAGAAGAAGGCAGCAAAATTTTCCACTATGTGTTTGACGTAAAAAACAAGTTCCCATTAGGAGCAATAGGACCGCAACATCTCTGGCACGGATTTTTATCAAGGAGGTGGTTCGACTACATGGAATTTCAGTTAGCATCGTTAGTGACAGAGATCTCCTTATTTACTAGAGAAATTTTGGAAGAATTTGCAGCTTTAGGAACTTCATTGAATCTTTGCACCGCTTACCACCCATAGGCCGATCAACAAAATGAAGGAGTGAATAGAATCTTGGAGGATTTTTTAAGAGCTTGCATCATGGACTTTGGAGGACACTAGGAGCAGCACTTACGTTTAGTAAAATTTTCAATCACCAATCGACGATTCGTATGGCACCTTTTGAAGTGCTTTATGGGAGGCCATGAAAATCGCCAAATTGTTGGTGGGAAACTAATGTGCATGTAAATGTGCATATTTTTACCACCATATTTATTCTAATTAATTTAAATAAATGATCATATTGGGTATTTTAACTTGTTTTAACCAAAATCCATATTAATTCCAAATTGTCACATATTCATCTTCATCCAAGGGCAAAATAGACATTTTTGTGCATAAATTAGCTTGAGAAAATTTAATTGGAAATTTCTATATTATTTTGTAGGAATTTAAACTCAATTACAAGTGGTTTGTGAAGGAATATGCATGCACAAAGAAGATATAAAAGAATGAAGATGGAAATAATTCAAAGTGAAGAACATGGAGGACCCCACCTACCCACCTACCTTAATGTACACATTAGAGGCTAATGCACATGCTTATGGAATGAATGGCTTCATGTACACTTAAATGATGATTAATGGATGCTAATGGTTACTTGGCCACCACACTTCCTAAGGGGTAGTTTGGGCATTCCCCAAATTATGGATTAGGGTTTCATGCTTGTATAAATAACCCATTATGTTCATGTAATTCCTCTCCCCCTTTAGTCTCTCTTTAGTTTAGTTTAGGCTCAAAAAATAAACAAGCTCTTCTCTTTCTCTTTTCATGGCTTCTTAGCCATTTCTTCTTTTCATGTAACTTTTTTATGCAATGTAATTATTGTTTCCTTTTAATTACATGTTCATTCCTTTTCATGCTAGTAGTGTAGATTTACTTTCATGCAAGTAGAATAGTTCCAGTTCTTGTTAATTAGCTTTCTTTTTCATTAGCTTTCATTTTCCTCTTCTTTTTATTTTTGTTTATTTCATGTTACTTTCTACTAGTGTTGACATAATAACACAAATGAGAGGCTAATCCCTACAATTTAGGGGTAATGATGCTCTCTTGAATCATGTAGATGCAACATAATTTCTCATTTATGTCTCTTTTGTGCTTAATGGAAAGTAGATGTTTGTGTGGTTTTGTGTTTAATATTGAGTTTGATAGCTTATATTGTTCAAAACAAATAGGCTATGCTTAGTCATATGAATCATTAATTACCTCTTCATCTACATATGATCATGGTAATGGAAGTGGATTTAGAATCAAAATTTGATGGTTTATGTTTCTAATCCAATAGTTAATAAACCATGCTTAAAATAGATTCTACTTTTGATTTCATATCATTTTCATTGAAGTTAGTAAGTGGGTTAGAGGGTGCATTAAAGTTTGATGGTTTAAGTGTGTTAATTAATAACATAATTAGGCCATGCTTATGATAAATGCATCAACAAAACTCACACATGACCAAAAAGAGATCATAATGTCATTATGTTGATTTATATGATCATGAGAGGGGATTTGCCTCTAAATTGCTCTTTAATCTCATCTTTTTATTCTCCTTAGTTTTAGTTTGTTTTTACTTTCTTTTAGTTAGTTAACAATCACTCGACTTTGGTTTAATTTGATTGAATAGATTTTTAAAATCATCAATTCCCTGCGGATCGACCCGTATTCGCCACGTACTACAAGTGTACGCCGTGCGCTTGCGGTTATTTTTATTTCAAAATTCGTTCGACGGGTTTCTAATCCGATAGAATTTCCATCGTCGAACAAGTTTTTGGCGCCGTTGCCGGGGAGATGTCTTTGATTTTAATTTTCTATTCTTCGGATTACTTTTGTGTGATTATTTTGTGTGTGTGTTTATATTTTTATTATATAAAAAAAATTCGTGTTTGTGTTTTCAGTCTTGTGTGTGTGTTTGTTGTTGTTTATTTTTATTGCATTTCAAAATAAATAAAAAATCATATATAATTCAAAAAGACAAAAAAAAAATTTCCATTTCAAATTGCGTTCAACAGATTTACAGCTGCATTTACATTTTTTCTTTACTATTGCATTTTCTTTTTTCACATTTAAAACAAAAAAAACTGCAATGTGCATTTTCTTCATCTCTGCCTCTCTGTTTCTCTCCCTTCCACAGTCCATTCTCCAATAACAAACACACCAGACCAACACAGTTTCCAAAAACATCCCACTTCAATCTCCACTTCACCCTCATTAAACACCACCATTCAAAACAGCCACCATCCTACCTTATCATATCACTGCTGAACCACTTCCAGTCGACCAATCTACCTAACAACCTCACATCCACAACTTCACTTCACTTCTACAACTACAACCACACTTCTACAAACTTCACTTCTACAGCCTTGACCACACTTCTACAAACTTCACAGCCTTAACCCACTTCTACAGCCCTGACCCACTTGTAAAAACTACCGAGCAAACTGTCAACAACAAACCAGTCACACCGTACCATCCACTCCACTGCCATTACTACAGCCACCAACACTTCACCATAATCTACAAAACAATCCCATAGTGTCTACCATCTTCTCTCTGTACAACAACTGTTGCACCGTGTCATCCACTACTATTACAACTGTTTCTTTGATCCACCATCCCTCTGTCTTTGACCTTTACACAGCAAAGTCACACTGACCAACATCTTACTACCTACACAACAACCTCCTCCACATCCTCTTGATCATCAACAAGTTTCAGACTGCAATAGCAAACATCTCTACACACCACATACTCCACCATACTTGACAGTCAACATACCAGTCACCAGCAAATACCCAGACATCAAAAAAAAATCACCACTCCATTACACTATTCAACCACACCATTACTATGCCATTACCCACTGATACATACACAACTGTACCACTACAACTGTTGGGTACATTTCTCAACACCTACCACCAAACCAGGATCCACCGGTCTAACCTTCGTCCCATGCTTGCCGATCCAAGCTACCTCCCATGCTTGCCGATCCAACCTTCGTCCCATGCTTGCCGATCCAACCTTCGTCCCATGCTTGCCGATCCAAGCTACCTCCCATGCTTGCCGATCCAACCTTCGTCCCATGCTTGCCGATCCAACCTTTGCTTGCCGAACCAACCTACCTCCCATGCTTGCCGATCCAACCTACCTCCCATGCTTGCCGATCCAACCTTCATCCCATGCTTGCCGATCCAACCTTCGTCCCATACTTGCCGTCCCAACCCACGTCCCTACTATCCAACCATCTACGACCGGACCGGCTACCTCCATCCACTGTCGAACCAGAGGCAGGGGAAGCCACCACCGGACCAAAGCCACCACCGGACCGAAGTGTTGCTGAACCAACGTTGCCAGGCCTGATCACCTCAGCCCAGGCCCACCAGCAGCTACATACATCCAGGACCCCTACCCCCAGCCTCACTCTATAAATAGAGGGGCAGGGGTACAACAATGGGGACAAGTTTGAGAGCTCAAGCACGGATAGAACTTTCAAACAACTTTCTTTTACCTGTACCAAAGCTTTGTACTTGTAATCAAAACAAGAGAAGAGAAATAACATATAAAGTGGACATAGGCACATTCTGGCTGAACCACTATAAATCTGCGTGTCTTTTTACAGTTTAGCCCCTGCTTTTCATATATTTGCATAAATCTCCAAAATCACTAAGAACAACATAAGATCTACTAAATCATACGACTTTGAGGTGTTTGTCCATTTTTTGTGCAAACATTTTTGGTGCTTTCATTGAGAGGATAGAAGCTCGAAGCTTCAGCTTCATCCACTTAACAGCTTTCCTAACAGCATCGTTCGCCACTTGGAAAACATGCCTCCCAAACAGAGAAAAGATGTTAACAAAGGAAAAAACATCGCATCCAGCAGTCTTCCAGATCCAGCTGTCACGAATCAAGTAAATCATCCTCCTCCAGCAGCAGTAACAAATGAAGGACAGGCTAACCCAACCACTCCTGCCACAGAACAGCCTGTAGCAATTACTAGGGCAGATTTGGACAGAGTTGTGGTTGAAGTAACTAACCGCTTCACGTCCCAGCAGGAAGCCTTGGTGGACCATCTCATGTCACGCTTAAGGGATGCTGAAGAATCCAACCGCAACACTGAATCATGGGGCGAGTCCCAGTCTGGAGGATCTCAGAGACAACAAAGATCTTCCTTCTTCGAAGGAGCTAACGGCAGAAGTAGCCATGGTAGGAGCCGAGACCGAGCACAGCCCGAAGTTAGGCCTGAGGAAACGTTTGGTACCGAACCCAACGGGGGAGGTACCGGACGGAGGTCAACTGTAGCTGAGCCTGTCATACTGCCTAACCACAGAAACGCCGGTGAACGGGGCCGAGCTAGAGTCCAGCCCGAAGTTGGACCCGAGGAAGTGCTTAGATCAGAACCCAGCAGGGGAAGATCAAGGCAAGGGCCAACTGTAGCTGACCCTAGCATGCTCCCAGAAGATCAAAGACAGCCGTTGGAAAATATGAGGAACGATAGACGATACCATCCCTACAGGTCATCTGGACGGAATCAATCCCACAGAACAGAACCGAACTCATTTCTATCTGCTCCAAATTCTGATGAAAGGATGGCACGCTTATTCAGTGAGTGTGTCCAACGGGAGTAAAGAGATCGAGGGATAGGCGCTAGGGTAACCAGCCCTTTCGCCCGCAATATCGAAATTGCTATCACCCCCCGAGAATGGAAGATGCCAACAATGGAACCTTACAAAGGAACCTCCGACCCCATTGTACACTTACAGAGGTACACGCAACATATGCTCATGAGTGGAGCAACAGAGGGAGTACTGTGCAAATGCTTTCCGCTCTTCCTAGCAGATCTCGCTACCTCCTGGTTCTGTCATCTACCTCAGGGATCCATCAGCTCGTGGGAAATGTTGAAAGAAAAGTTTACCAGTCAGTTCTGCATCCATGTGGAACAACCTAAGGACGCTTATTCCTTATCCAGCATCAAACAGAAACCTGGAGAAAAACTGCAGCAATACCTAACCCGATTCAATGCCGCAGCAGCCGCAGTCAAGGATGCCGATGAGAAGCTTATCATAATGGCCCTCTGTAGTGGTGTGCATCCGGACACTAAATTTGCTAGAAGGTTGACGAAAGAAAAACTAGCTACTTTACCCGATTTCTTCCATGAAGCCGGGAAATACATGAGGCTTGAGGATGCTGCCGTTGAGGGGGAGTCAGGACAGCAAAATAAGGCAACTCACAGCAACGCCCCTGCTGTGGCAAGGGACGTTCGAAGAAATGATTCCAGAGACAATACTGGGGGCAAGAAGGGAGAAAAGCGCCTATATCGGCCTGGGCCGAGATTCGACACTTACACTCCTTTGAACGAGACCGTCGAAAATATCTTACTTGCCACCCAAGGCGAAGTTAGATACAAACGCCCACCATGCAAGAAGGAATCAGATAACGCGCAGAAATCTGGAAAGTTCTGCCGTTTCCATGAATCTCACGGGCATGATACCAATGAATGCCATCATCTCCGGGATCTGATTGAGGAACACATCAGAAGGAAGAAACTGGAACGTTATGTAAAAAGTCAGGACAGGACTCCAGCTCCTGCCAATGAGAACCCAAGGCTACCCTCACCGGAGATCGACAGAGGAAACCGCAACACTAGCAGCTCTAGTCAAGAGAAGATAGTGGTCCATACCATCTTGGGAGGACCGCACATCGTAGGCAGAAGCTGGAAAGAAATGGAAAGATATGGAAAGTCGCTTAGAGACAGTAAAGACTGTGTCAATTCGGTTATAGAAGAGCGCCACCCAAAGCGGAAAGAAAGTAATGACATCACATTCGGTAAGCGTGACCTAGAAGGAAGGCCGTACCCTCACATGGATCCCATGGTTATCTCGGCCCGACTCGGCCCCGCCGAGGTTTACCGAATCCTAGTAGACACTGGAAGCTCAGTAATGTAATACCCCAAGATTTTGAGGAAAATTCTTTTAAATAAATGATTAAAATTCTGGGGGAAAATCAGAATTATTATATAGGTGGGATTTTCGGTGGTGCAAGGTTGTGTGCATGTGTGCACGTGCACACTAGTTATGGCACTAAGAGAAAATCCAGAATTCCTGGATAATAAAACAAGGAAGGAAAACATTTAGATAAAATGTTTTAAATAAAGAAAATATAAACCTAGACATGAGTATTAAAAATTCCTGAGGATGTGTGTGTATATATATATATCTATATATATGCCTATGTATGACTTGTCTGAAAATCAAGGCAGAAGAGAACATTGACTTATAATGAATAAGTGAAATTTTTATTTGAATAATAGGTGTAGAAATGCACATAAGTATGCACATGTTTTCTGCAAATAAAAGGTTAAAGTTAAATTAACACCCATAGTTGTATAAATGTATATATATATATATCCAGATATTATTTGAGCAGAAAATAAATAAAGGAAGCACAAAAACAGTAAGAACCAAAGTGCAAGAAAGCAAATGTACATAGGCAGAAAATAGAAAGTCACACCATTATCATGTTTGAGGTAAATATAATAAAAATACTTAAAGTAATCACTTTCTGAAAAGAAAAGAAAATGAGCACAATATAGCCTTGTTTTAAAATATTGGCCGGGACATCAAGGGATTAGGAGGGAGGGAATATGCAATGCCAAATGCATGATTCTGGTCTGGGCTAAAATAGGGATTTTGCATCACCCAAAACCCTAGACAGAACCCTTATTTAAACCAAGAGCCCAATCAGAAAACTGCTCTCTCACTAATTAATTAACCTAAGGAAGAAGAGGAAGATAAGGCTAAAGATTTGAAGGGTTTTCTGGTTTAAGCTTGTGTAAGCATTTAGGTGAGTATCCTCACTCATATACATGGCATTAAGACCTGGGATTAGGCAGCCAAGCTTTTATATGTTATATTTTGCATGTTTTGATTTACAAACTATGTTGGCTGCTGATGGTTTCATGAATGTTTGATGAGATATGATCTGCTATGCTGGATGTATAACTTTGTTGTTCTATTTTCATCTCTGTATATTATACCAAAACCTTAAGGAACATATATCAGAGTATTTGTAACTAGTTTGAATAATGGCTTAAGACAAAGAATGAAAAGATAAAGAAAACTATGAGCTGCATATACATTGGTATGGTGCTGAGGCTTGAAATAATTGGTTAAGGGTGCAATGGAGTTTTTCTCTATAAGTGCTGAGCCCTAAACTAAACAGAAATTTACAAGCCTAAAAACTATGTTTAAACAAGATTGAAAATCTGGCTAAATATAGTTGCTTGCAAAATCAAAATAAACTCAATAGAGCCATGTATTTATTCTCAGTTGCAAACATTCTGGTATATGCTTGAATAGGATGTTTATATGCTAAATAATGTGAGATGGAATGACTGGGGTGTTATACCTCTAGAAAGTAACCTTTAACTTGCTTGCAATATTATGTCTGCAAGGTAACTAGTATGCTTCATGAGTACAGGTGGTATGTACACCTAGCTATCATTGATAGAATGAACCTAAATACACTTAGTGATATAACTAAGGATTTTGTGCCAAGAAGGCTGCTGGAATGCTTGTCCTATTTGAAGTAGACAAGTTGGCACATGGCTTGTTTAAGTCCTGAGATCTTTGTGCCATAATGTTAATTAGTTCATGGCAATGTGTCCCTTTGATTCCTTATAGCAGATGAGGCCAGGAATTTATAAGAAAAAGAAAAGGCAACCTAGTAGTCCCAGATAAAAGTTGCTTTATTGCATATGTCTGCTCTTATGTATTGTACATGATAATACCCGTCAAGTATGCAAAGTATATTTATGCTGTATCCTTAGCTTAATATCATGGATATGTTAGAAATGCTCACACCAGATCATAGATCTGACCCTTATTGCTCATGGCACATGGGGGTGTCTCATTTATAATGGGGCAGCCACTAATGCTTTTGCAGGTTGTGATGGAGCTAAGTAAGCAAGATTAAAAAAGATATGGAATAGAGGATGCTAAGATAATTAGAAATAAAAGCTAAAATGTGTTAATTCATGCATGTATTCCCTGATTAATATGGCTATCTAAATGTATTAAGTAGGAAGAACTTGTAAGAGACATGTGCTATGTTGTTTCTGGTTATTTATGATTTGGTATGTACTAAGGATATTGATGTTGAACTGATTTGGAAACCTATTTGCTAAAGTTGTTTTGATTTAGAGGTAAAACCTGGATTTTATAAGCATAATCATTTTATGATGATTTCAGTTAATCCTGAGTTCTTTCAAAAAAAAAAAGAGAATATAGATATACAGAAAATAATATTGGGGAAACCCAGAAGAGAATTTAACTGCTATATCTTCAATTTATGATATTAACATAAGTCCAGATGCAAGAAAAAGTGTTTATACCCTGAAGATGTATTTTTGAAAGAGAAGTATGATTAGGAAGGATGATATATATCTGATCACAAAATGTCTGATTCATACAAATATATATACATGCTTTTGGAAAGGAAAGGTATCAATGTTTTGTGTATAATCTGGGTTGTAAAAATGCAAACAAAAGAATGGCCAGAGTAACCACATGGTTAGGCCATAGGTCAGGCCAAATGTTTCACTTCAGATCAATGAAGCAAGGGAACATTTGAGCTCAGTTTTCTGGAAAATAAACAAAGCCACTGACATGTACATGTATATCTGTGTACATGTTGATATTAGGCAAAAATATAGATGTAAATTCTTAAAACAGTTGAAAGAATGGGTTTTAAAAATAGTTATGCAAGAAGAATTGTTTTGTATGTTAGGTTATAGGCAAAAATTAAATATATATATACAATTATAGGTAGGTATCAGATTTCAGCCATACAGGAGAAAATAAAAAGAAAAACAAAAATTGTGTTTGAACCGACCAGCATAGTACTCGAACTAGTGACCTTGCATGAATAAGTTAGGCGCGTTTCCATTACGCCTAGATGTTGCTTGTGTTCACTTAGGATTCACTTTCTTTTAACCTGAGTTTGATAATATTCAGACTTTAAGACAATCATCTATATTATAAGCTTGCTTTCCACTGATTATTGCTTGGTTATTTCTTAATTATAATAACAGTCTAAGGTACATATTTCCAGTGGACACTATAGTCAAAAATCAGGATACCATAAGTTTTAATTTAAAAGGGAATTTATCACATTTTTGCAAATTTAAAAAGGATTTCTACTTATTATCATGCTCTGATCCAAGTAGAATATAACATAGATATCTTCATATATGTATGTTAAAAATGATTTAGAATTAAAACAATATTTCTATATTGTGAAAGATCCTGGATATATTTTTGTTTATTAGAGAAAGAAAATGACCCTGGGAAATATATTTGTAATAGATGATATATCTATATATCATCTCTAAAAAAAAAAATCAATAATAAAATTAGTGTGTAAATAGGAGGGTCATTTCATTTGGTATCAGAGCTATGTTTTAATTAACATAGCAAATGTTTGTATGCTTATGTTTATACTAGGTTTGTTTGTATATTTGACTGCTTATAAGTATTCCCTGAATGTATGTATGTGTGTGCATGTGACATACACAATGATTAAATAGGAAAGATACAATCAATTTAAAATTAAAGCTAAGTGTTATAAACTAATAAGATGAAATACATATACTTTTAGAAATATGGTAGGAAGAGGGTCTCATCATCAAGGAGGATCTAGCACACCACAAATGCTTGACATGCAGGAATTTGTGAGAGTTTTGAGAGATGGAATTGGGCACAGACCTGAGAACCCACATGAGGAGCTCTCCAAGTTAGTGAAGACTTATACCAACTTGGGAGGCAATAGCTTTGAAGGAACTGAAAGTGTAATGGAGATTCAAGCATGGCTGAGGACATTAGAGAGGATCTTCACTGATATGCAACTAGATGACCAAAGGAAGAGGCAAGTGGCCTCAAGGCAATTAAAAGGTGCAGCTTTGAGTTGGTGGGAGGTGATCATAGCTGGCCGGAATGAAAATGATATTAATTGGAATCAATTTAAGGAGATGTTAGAGGCAAGGTTTGTTCCAGCCTCAGCAAAAACCACTTTACTTGAGGAATTCATCAAACTTAGACAGGGGACTATGAATGTCACAGAATACACCCAGAAGTTTGAGGGATTGTCAACCTATGGGGCAATGTTAGTGGCTGATGAAGCATCCAAAAATGATAGATACATCAAGGGATTGAACCCAGGGCTTAGCAGGGCTATACTACCTTATGCTGACAGAACTTTTGATCAAGTGATAGATTTGGCTCTGAAGATTGAGCAGCATGACAAGGAAAGAGATAAGTTCAGGAACTTCAAAAACAATAGTAACAAGAAGAACAAAGGAAAGTACCACCCTTATGATAAGAAGAAAGGAGAGGCAGATGGTAAGAAGGCAGTAGATGCAAAGCCCAATGAAGCCAAAAGAAAAATAGTTTGCAACCATTGTGGGAAAGAAGGCCATATTAAGCCAAGATGCCCAGAGCTTAAAGGGGGAGCTTTCAAATGCTATCTATGTGGGAAGGAAGGGCATATGAAAAGAAATTGCCCAGAATACAAGCAACAAGGGAAAGTGGCAAACCTGGAAGGTAGGGGCAAGGCCATAATTGAGGCTAATGCTGAAAACCATGGTCAGGTGGAAGGTACACTATTTATTTGTACCATACCTTTAGCTGTAATATATGATACCGGGGCAACCCACTCACTCATTTCCCATGAAATAGTTAAAAGGTTGAAAATGAACTGCAAATTGGCTAAAACACCTCTGTTAATACAAAGTCCTTTAGGAAGTTCTAGTGTATTAGATATGATTTGTGTGGATGTGAATTTGAACATAGGGGGAAACACATTTGTTTCCAATTTGTATGTTCTAAATTTCCCAAATATAGGAGTCATATTAGGGGCAGATTGGCTAAGACAATTCAAAGCCATAATTGACCTAGATACATCCACCATTTCACTACAAAATTCTAAAGGCCAAAGGGTTACAATTCTATGTGAACCTATCAAAGAAAACAGTCTAAATCATTTAATTGAATTAGAAAATAATCCCAAGGAAATAGCTATTAATGAAATCCCCATAGTTAAAGAATACTTAGATGTATTTGGGGAAGTAAAAGGTGTCTCACACCATAGACCTGTTGAATTCCAGATTAACCTTATGCCTGGGGCTAGCCCAGTTATCAAAAAGCCTACAAGGATGGGGCCAAGTGAATTAAAAGAGCTAAAGAACCAGCTGGAAGAATTAGAAGCCAAGGGGTTTATAAGGC
This sequence comes from Allium fistulosum, assembly GCA_030737815.1. NCBI lineage: Eukaryota > Viridiplantae > Streptophyta > Magnoliopsida > Asparagales > Amaryllidaceae > Allium > Allium fistulosum. The sequence continues at coordinate 1,297,517,917 of CM060902.1, forward strand.
CAAGTAATTCATGCTGGGGTGCTCCTGTAGTATTTGTTAAAAAGCATGATGGTACTTTAAGAATGTGTATAGATTACAGAGAATTAAACAAAGTAACCATCAAAAACAAATACCCATTACCCAGGATAGATGATCTCTTTGATCAACTCAGTGGAGCTAAAGTGTTTTCTAGGCTAGACTTGGCATCTGGGTTTCATCAGATGAAGGTTGAGGAATCAAGTATTAAATATACAGCATTCAACACAAGATATGGTTTGTATGAGTTTCTGGTTATGCCATTTGGGCTAACAAATGCCCCTTCTTACTTTGTAGACCTAATGAATAGGATATTCAGAGATTACTTAGACAAGTTTGTTCTGATTTTTATAGATGATATTCTAATCTACTCTAAAACAATAGAGGAACATGAGAACCACTTACATTTGGTCTTATCTAGATTAAGAGAAAAAGATTTGAAAGCAAAGTTCTCTAAGTGTGTGTTCTGGCAAGAGGAAGTACACTTTCTTGGACATGTTGTCTCTGCTAGAGGAATTTCTGTAAACCCCAATAAGATAGTAGCAATCCAAGCATGGAAGAAGCCTAACAATGTCAGTGAAGTTAGGTCATTCATGGGGATGGCAGGATACTATAGGAGGTTCATACAAGGATTTTCTAAAATAGCAATGCCACTCACTAACCTGACTAGGAAGAACCAAAAGTTTATATGGACTGATAAGTGTGAACAAGCTTTCACCCAGATCAAGGAGGCTTTGGTAAAATCACCAGTGTTGAGAGTACCAGAAGGCAATGAGGGATTGGTTGTATATACAGATGCATGTGGGTCAGGGCTAGGGGCTGTGTTGATGCAGCAAGATCAGGTCATAGCCTATGCATCTAGACAACTAAAACCCCATGAAACTAGATATGCAACTCATGATCTTGAGTTGGCAGCAGTAGTATATGCCTTAAAGCTCTGGAGGCATTATTTATTGGGTGCAAAGTTCATTTTATACACTGATCACAAGGCCTTAAAGTATCTCTTTTCACAAAAAGATTTAAATATGAGACAACACAGATGGGTTGAATTTCTTGCTGCTTATGACCTAGATATACTTTATACACCAGGCAAGGCTAATAAAGTGGCAGATGCATTGAGTAGGCAGCATGCAAAAATGGCCATGTTAATGATGGAGGAGTTTAGAGATTTGACCATACTCACTGATTTGGAAATAGATGAGAGCAGTGGGATAAGTATGGAGATAATTGAGGAAGAAAAGAGTAAAGGAAGGTTAAGTTTAATTACTTTACAATCAAATTTGGCCTTGAAGGTGGCAAAAATGCAAGAAGAAGATCAAGACTTAGCAGAAAAGAGGTCTCTCCTATTAGAGAAGGAGGAAGTGAAGGATTATCACATAGATGTAAAAGGATACTTAAGGTACAAGGGAAGGATATGTGTCCCAAACATCATAGAATTGAAAGAAGAAATCCTTAATGAGTACCATAGGAGCAAATATTCCATACATCCAGGCAGCACCAAGATGTACCAAAACTTAAAAAGGGACTATTGGTGGAAGGGAATGAAGTCTGATGTAGCTAGATATGTTGCTAAGTGCATGGTTTGTCAACAAATAAAAGCTGAGACCCAAAGACCTTCAGGGTTATTGCAGCCACTTGGCATACCACAGTGGAAGTGGGAAGACATATCTATGGATTTCATAGATGGTCTTCCTAGATCCAAGAGGGGAAATACAAGTATTTGGGTGATTGTAGATAGGCTGACTAAAGTAGCCCATTTCATACCAGTGAAAGCAGACAGAAATGCACCTAGGTTAGCCCAAACTTTTATGAGAGAAGTGGTAAAACTGCATGGTGTTCCTAAAACTATAGTGAGTGATAGGGATACAATCTTCACTTCAAGATTCTGGAAGAGCTTCCAAGAAGCTATGGGGAGTGAATTGTGCCTAAGCACTGCTTATCACCCCCAATCAGATGGGCAAACAGAAGTGGTAAACAAGATTTTAGAGGATTTGCTTAGAGCATGTGTGTTAGACTTTGGAGGAAATTGGGAGGACCACCTCCATTTGGCTGAGTTCACATACAATAATAGCCACCAAAGTACAATTGGAATGGCACCCTTTGAAGCCCTATATGGGAAACCATGTCTATCACCTATGTGTTGGGCTGAGGCAGGAGAGAAAGCTATCCTAGGGCCAGAATATGTCAAAGAAATCACAGAGAAAATAGGACTGGTGAGAAAGAGGATGGCAGTAGCTCAAGATAGGCAAAAGAAGTATGCTGATGCAAAGAGGAAGTCAGTGGAATTCAAAGTAGGTGATTATGTCTTCATTAAGGTTTCACCAATGAAGAAAGTCTTGAGATTTGGCAAGCAGGGGAAACTCAGACCCAGATATGTTGGACCATTAGGCTCACTAGCCTATAAGCTGGAGCTTCCAGAGAAGATGAGTGCAATGCACAATGTGTTTCATGTGTCACAACTAAGGAGATGGGTACATGACAAGGAGGAAATCTTAGAAAAGCCTACTGAAGTTCAGATTAATCCAGATCTAATCTATGAAAAAGAGCCAGTGGGAATTGTGGCAAGGGAAGAAAAGAAATTAAGAAACAAGACATTGAAGCTGGTAAAAATTCAATGGAGTATAGATCCTAGTGATTGTACTTGGGAGCTAGAGGATAAAATCAGGATGGATTACCCTAGGCTCTTTGCAAATTTGAGAGGTAAATTCTTAGATTACTAAGAAAGTTTGATATGTATGATAGACAGTGACTATTTGAATTGCTCATGCATATTTAAATAATTTTTCCTAAGAAAGTAGGAGTACTAAAAGATTATGTTGCAAATTGTGAGGGCACAATTCCTAAAAGAAGGGGTGATTGTAATACCCCAAGATTTTGAGGAAAATTCTTTTAAATAAATGATTAAAATTCTGGGGGAAAATCAGAATTATTATATAGGTGGGATTTTCGGTGGTGCAAGGTTGTGTGCATGTGTGCACGTGCACACTAGTTATGGCACTAAGAGAAAATCCAGAATTCCTGGATAATAAAACAAGGAAGGAAAACATTTAGATAAAATGTTTTAAATAAAGAAAATATAAACCTAGACATGAGTATTAAAAATTCCTGAGGATGTGTGTATATATATATATATATCTATATATATGCCTATGTATGACTTGTCTGAAAATCAAGGCAGAAGAGAACATTGACTTATAATGAATAAGTGAAATTTTTATTTGAATAATAGGTGTAGAAATGCACATAAGTATGCACATGTTTTCTGCAAATAAAAGGTTAAAGTTAAATTAACACCCATAGTTGTATAAATGTATATATATATATATCCAGATATTATTTGAGCAGAAAATAAATAAAGGAAGCACAAAAACAGTAAGAACCAAAGTGCAAGAAAGCAAATGTACATAGGCAGAAAATAGAAAGTCACACCATTATCATGTTTGAGGTAAATATAATAAAAATACTTAAAGTAATCACTTTCTGAAAAGAAAAGAAAATGAGCACAATATAGCCTTGTTTTAAAATATTGGCCGGGACATCAAGGGATTAGGAGGGAGGGAATATGCAATGCCAAATGCATGATTCTGGTCTGGGCTAAAATAGGGATTTTGCATCACCCAAAACCCTAGACAGACCCCTTATTTAAACCAAGAGCCCAATCAGAAAACTGCTCTCTCACTAATTAATTAACCTAAGGAAGAAGAGGAAGATAAGGCTAAAGATTTGAAGGGTTTTCTGGTTTAAGCTTGTGTAAGCATTTAGGTGAGTATCCTCACTCATATACATGGCATTAAGACCTGGGATTAGGCAGCCAAGCTTTTATATGTTATATTTTGCATGTTTTGATTTACAAACTATGTTGGCTGCTGATGGTTTCATGAATGTTTGATGAGATATGATCTGCTATGCTGGATGTATAACTTTGTTGTTCTATTTTCATCTCTGTATATTATACCAAAACCTTAAGGAACATATATCAGAGTATTTGTAACTAGTTTGAATAATGGCTTAAGACAAAGAATGAAAAGATAAAGAAAACTATGAGCTGCATATACATTGGTATGGTGCTGAGGCTTGAAATAATTGGTTAAGGGTGCAATGGAGTTTTTCTCTATAAGTGCTGAGCCCTAAACTAAACAGAAATTTACAAGCCTAAAAACTATGTTTAAACAAGATTGAAAATCTGGCTAAATATAGTTGCTTGCAAAATCAAAATAAACTCAATAGAGCCATGTATTTATTCTCAGTTGCAAACATTCTGGTATATGCTTGAATAGGATGTTTATATGCTAAATAATGTGAGATGGAATGACTGGGGTGTTATACCTCTAGAAAGTAACCTTTAACTTGCTTGCAATATTATGTCTGCAAGGTAACTAGTATGCTTCATGAGTACAGGTGGTATGTACACCTAGCTATCATTGATAGAATGAACCTAAATACACTTAGTGATATAACTAAGGATTTTGTGCCAAGAAGGCTGCTGGAATGCTTGTCCTATTTGAAGTAGACAAGTTGGCACATGGCTTGTTTAAGTCCTGAGATCTTTGTGCCATAATGTTAATTAGTTCATGGCAATGTGTCCCTTTGATTCCTTATAGCAGATGAGGCCAGGAATTTATAAGAAAAAGAAAAGGCAACCTAGTAGTCCCAGATAAAAGTTGCTTTATTGCATATGTTTGCTCTTATGTATTGTACATGATAATACCCGTCAAGTATGCAAAGTATATTTATGCTGTATCCTTAGCTTAATATCATGGATATGTTAGAAATGCTCACACCAGATCATAGATCTGACCCTTATTGCTCATGGCACATGGGGGTGTCTCATTTATAATGGGGCAGCCACTAATGCTTTTGCAGGTTGTGATGGAGCTAAGTAAGCAAGATTAAAAAAGATATGGAATAGAGGATGCTAAGATAATTAGAAATAAAAGCTAAAATGTGTTAATTCATGCATGTATTCCCTGATTAATATGGCTATCTAAATGTATTAAGTAGGAAGAACTTGTAAGAGACATGTGCTATGTTGTTTTTGGTTATTTCTGATTTGGTATGTACTAAGGATATTGATGTTGAACTGATTTGGAAACCTATTTGCTAAAGTTGTTTTGATTTAGAGGTAAAACCTGGATTTTATAAGCATAATCATTTTATGATGATTTCAGTTAATCCTGAGTTCTTTCAAAAAAAAAAAGAGAATATAGATATACAGAAAATAATATTGGGGAAACCCAGAAGAGAATTTAACTGCTATATCTTCAATTTATGATATTAACATAAGTCCAGATGCAAGAAAAAGTGTTTATACCCTGAAGATGTATTTTTGAAAGAGAAGTATGATTAGGAAGGATGATATATATCTGATCACAAAATGTCTGATTCATACAAATATATATACATGCTTTTGGAAAGGAAAGGTATCAATGTTTTGTGTATAATCTGGGTTGTAAAAATGCAAACAAAAGAATGGCCAGAGTAACCACATGGTTAGGCCATAGGTCAGGCCAAATGTTTCACTTCAGATCAATGAAGCAAGGGAACATTTGAGCTCAGTTTTCTGGAAAATAAACAAAGCCACTGACATGTACATGTATATCTGTGTACATGTTGATATTAGGCAAAAATATAGATGTAAATTCTTAAAACAGTTGAAAGAATGGGTTTTAAAAATAGTTATGCAAGAAGAATTGTTTTGTATGTTAGGTTATAGGCAAAAATTAAATATATATATACAATTATAGGTAGGTATCAGATTTCAGCCATACAGGAGAAAATAAAAAGAAAAACAAAAATTGTGTTTGAACCGACCAGCATAGTACTCGAACTAGTGACCTTGCATGAATAAGTTAGGCGCGTTTCCATTACGCCTAGATGTTGCTTGTGTTCACTTAGGATCCACTTTCTTTTAACCTGAGTTTGATAATATTCAGACTTTAAGACAATCATCTATATTATAAGCTTGCTTTCCACTGATTATTGCTTGGTTATTTCTTAATTATAATAACAGTCTAAGGTACATATTTCCAGTGGACACTATAGTCAAAAATCAGGATACCATAAGTTTTAATTTAAAAGGGAATTTATCACATTTTTGCAAATTTAAAAAGGATTTCTACTTATTATCATGCTCTGATCCAAGTAGAATATAACATAGATATCTTCATATATGTATGTTAAAAATGATTTAGAATTAAAACAATATTTCTATATTGTGAAAGATCCTGGATATATTTTTGTTTATTAGAGAAAGAAAATGACCCTGGGAAATATATTTGTAATAGATGATATATCTATATATCATCTCTAAAAAAAAAATCAATAATAAAATTAGTGTGTAAATAGGAGGGTCATTTCAAGTAAACATCCTGTTCAAACACGCATTCGACAAAATGAAGCTATCAATGAAGGATGTATCTCCCTGCGATAAACCACTACACGGTTTCACCGGAGATGCGAAGATGCCTCTCGGGCAACTGGACCTCTTTGTAGAGATTGGAAGCCATCCCCACTCCGTTGTACGGAAACAGACGTTTGTGCTAATAGAAAACCATTCGGCCTATAACGCCTTCTTAGGAAGGCCAGCCTTGTCTGACTTCCAAATTGTCCTAGGCCCATGGTGCCTGAAGATGAAATTTCCAACAGACAATGAAGTAGGGTAAGTAGAAGGAGACCAGGACGTGGCTCGAGACTGCTATGTGACTGAACTTCGCAACAACCACAGGAAGGATAAAGGGAAGGGTGTAGAGGTTACCCTCTGCACAAAAAGTCTAGAAGCATAGCAACTAAAGAAAGCCCCTCCTCTTCGATATACCAGCGACCCTTTCAATGAATTAGACCCTAGGGACAAAGAGGAGGAGGCCACCGCCGAGCCTGCAGAGGCTATGGATTTTATATCTGTAAACAAGCAAAACTCGAGTAGACTATTAAAAATTGGGTCCCAACTAAAATCCGAATTGAAGGAACAACTCATCGATTTTCTCCGCCACAACTTGGATGTATTCGCATGGTCACACGCTGACATGACCGGAATCTCCCCCGACATAGCATGCCACGTATTAAACATTGATCCTACCAAGGCGCTCGTAAAACAAAGAAAGAGAAGTATGGGGGCAGAGCGATCAGCATCCCTCGATGAAGAAGTAAAGAATCTACTCGCCAATGACTTCATACGAGAAGCTATCTACCCAGAATGGATCGCCAACCCGGTACTGGTAAAGAAGGCTAATGGGAAGTGGCGAACCTGCATTGACTTTTCCAACCTAAACGACGCCTGCCCAAAGGATTGCTTCCCACTTCCCCGAATCGACCAACTTGTAGACAGCACAACCGGGCACGAGCTCCTATCTTTTATGGACGCATACTCAGGATATAACCAAATTTCTATGCATGCCCCCGACCAAGACCATACTAGTTTCATCACCGACCGAGGTTTATACTGCTATAAGGTAATGCCTTTCGAACTTAAAAATGCAGGAGCCACCTACCAGCGCCTCGTCAACAAGATGTTTGCAGGGTTAATAGGACAAACTATGGAAGTATACGTGGATGACATGCTGGTAAAGTCAAGGAAAGCCAAAGATCACGTAAGCCACCTAGGCGAGATGTTCCAGGTACTTCGACAGTATGGAATGAAGTTGAATCCACTAAAGTGCTCCTTCGGAGTGTCATCAGGAAAATTCTTAGGATTCATCGTCCATGCCAGAGGGATTGAAGCAAACCCTGAACAAGTCCGAGCGCTAAGGGATATCAAGATACCTTCCACTCGGAAGGAAATGCAAAGCCTGAATGGAAAAGTGGCCGCCCTAAGCTGATTCATCTCCAAGGCAACAGACAAGTGCGTCCCCTTTTTCGAAGCTCTAAAGAAAGACAAAGGAAGTTCGAATGGACTGACGAATGCTTAACCGCTTTCCTTAACTTAATCGAACACCTCCAGAAGCCACCGGTACTCTCAACTCCAGGCGAAGGCGAAGAATTATACCTATACCTTGCTGTGTCATCTCACGCCCTAAGCGCTGCCCTGGTGAGAGAAGACAACCGCACGCAGCGGCCAGTTTACTTCGTCAGCAAGAGATTTACTGGGGCAGAAGTCGGATATCCTAAACTAGAGAAACTAGCATATTGTTTACTAATCACATCACGGAAACTGCATCACTACTTCCAGTCCCATTCCATCAAAGTTCTGACCGATCAACCACTGAGGCAGGTACTCCATCGTCCCGACACTTCTGGGCGACTACTTAAGTGGTGCATCAAACTAAGTCAGTATGATATCACCTATCACCCTCGCACCGCCATCAAGGGACAAGCCATGGTTGATTTCATTGCAGAATTCACTACCAACAAAGATAAGGAGCAATTGGAAATAGCAGAAGACATCAAGTGGAATCTCTTTGTGGATGGTGCATCGAACGAACAAGGCTCGGGGGCAGGCGTGGTAATAATCACTCCCAGGGGAAACAAACTGCACTATGCTATAAGGTTGGAGTTCGCTGCCACCAACAACGACGCAGAATATGAAGCAGTGATAGCCGGACTAGAACTTGCCGTAGAAATCGGAGCCAATTCTTTGTGTCTTCACAGCGATTCTCAACTTATTGTTAATCAAATACTAGGAGAATTCCAAGCTCGAGAAGAACGACTCATAGCATATTTAAAGAAGACCAAGTTGCTTCTCAGCCGATTGGACCACTACTTAGTCAAACACATCCCTCGGGAAGAGAACCAAGAGGCCGACGAATTGGCGAAGCAAGCAAGTATGAGAGACATCGCCATCTTCGGGGCATTAACCATCTCAAAGCAAATGGCCCCAAGTTTTGAGCAAGTGAATCTGATAGCTGCAACCGAAGAAGCAACTTGGATGACTCCCATCCAAGACTACCTACAAAATGGCACACTACCCAACGGGCGTAACGAAGTCAAGAAAATCTTGAGGAAAGCGTCCCGCTACACAATACAAGAAGACATCCTCTATCGGCGCGGATTCTCTAACCTGTTATTAAGGTGTGTCGCTGGAGGGGAAGCCAAGGAAATCTTATCCAACATTCATCAAGGAAGCTGCGGAGATCACACCGGAGGGCAAACATTAGCAAAAAAGATACTCCGATATGGATATTTCTGGCCCACCTTAAGCAAGGATGCCTTGGATTTCGTCAAAAAGTGTGACAGGTGTCAGAAGTTTGCTAAGATTCCGCGGCTACCAACGACTGAGATTACTCAAATGACCAGCCCTTGGCCCTTTGCAGTATGGGGAATTGACTTAATCGGCGAACTGCCAATGGGCCGAGGCGGGGCCAAATATGCTATAGTGGCAGTCGACTATTTCACCAAATGGGTGGAAGCAGAACCCCTGAATAAAGTATCTTCTGCAAAAGTTATTAATTTCTTGATCAAAAATGTTTTGTGCAGGTACGGAGTCCCATTCAAAATCATATCAGACAATGGACTTCAATTTGACAGCGAGGAATTCGCCAACTGGTGCCAAGAGCACGGAATTCACAAAAGCTTCTCATCCGTAGCGTATCCCCAAGCAAACGGACAAGTCGAAGCCGTCAACAAAATCCTGAAAACTCTAATAAAAAAGAAGCTCGAAAAGTCAAAAGGCGCTTGGGTGGATGAACTTCCTACGGCACTATGGGCCTATCGCACATCTTTCAGAACATCGACGGGGCACACTCCTTTCTCTTTGGCATACGGATCGGAGGCTATGCTCCTAGTTGAAACCATTGTGCCTTCCCACCGTAGGATCCACTATAACCCAGAAGAGAACGAAGAACTCCTTCACATGTCTTTGGATCTAGTTGAGGAGAGAAGAAATGATGCAATCCTTAAAGCAGCAGCCCACAAGCAAAAAGTGGCAGCACAATACAACTCCAAAGTCAAGCATCGTACCTTACAAGAAGGGGACCTTGTCCTCAAGCGAATCTTCCCCCGCCCCGGAGCACTAGATCCAATCTGGGATGGACCATATGTAATTCATAAAGATCTCCACAATGGAGCTTATATTTTGTCAACAGTGGACAGAGAGGTGTTCCAGAGGGCATGGAACATCCAACACCTCCGTCGATACTTTTCTTAACTTGCACTGCCCATATGAAGTGAATTAACAAAGAGAATCAGTGGACGTAGGCCTTTTCGTGCCGAACCACTTTAAAAAACCTTGTCTCTTTTTTAACTTGTTCCTTTGTATCTTGGCTGCTTGTTAACTTTATCCTTTTCTGTTGAATAAAATCCTATGCGTATAGCTTTTCCACTCAAGGCACTCCACAGCGCAACTTCATCTGGACAAGACCTAACAGGTACTATGCGAATCTATGCCCTCGCCAATGAGACACTTTTGCTTCGGCATCCCTCTGCTGCGGGTTAACTCATTGCTCGCGACGGCCCTTAAAGCCAACTGTAATGAGCCGATTATAAGCCACCGAGAAGGCCGTCTATAGCCGAGGCAGCTCATTACGGCGTTCGGCTCGCCGGCAACTGTGAACCGACTATAAGCCCCAACATAAGGTGTGGCCAGCCAGGGGCAGTTCACAGTTGACGATCGACACCCATGCTAGCCGGCCACAATAAATCGAATAATACCCACGATTACGGGCCATAATGTCCCGGGTAGTTACTGTGCGCGATCTCGGCTCCGATGTGTCTTAAGTGCGGCTGTGGTAAAAAAGAATTAACTCCCCGCGGAGGCGTAAGATGGGTGACAAATGTCTCCAAGACCCACAGCTAGGGAAAGTGACTACAAAACCCGTTTGCCACGAACTTAAGCACATCGAAGGCCTTCCGTGATTGGAAGTTTTACTTTTTCACATATTTCAATTTTACTTGAAAAACTTTTCTCCTATCCTCTGTAACAATTCTTGAAGTACAGGACACAGAACAGGAGACACTCACTAATAGAAGCGGATATTCGCAGCAAGATATTGGAACGCATCCCTTAATCGATCACATAGGATATTCAAAGCTGCCATCTACAAGCAAAATATAAAGGGCAGTGTTTCTTTCTTTCATATGTAAACACGTGACTATAATTTATTCACACCTCACGCTAACATTGCAAGTCACGAAGTTATGTTTCAAACAAGATCCTGACATCGAACACAATTTGATCACAAGAATATGCATAGCTATATTTCTCATACGACATATTGGAATAGCAATAAACATTCAAAAAACGACAAAATCAGCTTAAGTTACAGAATTACACGTCAAGAATAAAGCTATTTATTACAAGTAGCAAGAATTACAACCTAAAAGTTACTCTACTTTTTTAAGACTAACATATATAGCCATGTCAAGTCTACAAAAAGAATTTTCCAGGTCTAATCAGGGAGCCGGATGCGTTGGAGTCTTGTCCTTGTCCTGTTGACCACCGGTCCGGCCATAAAAAGAAATCATTAGTGATGAGAAACAGAGTTAACAAAAGAAGAAACTAGTGGAGTAGAGGTTACCAGCAACTTCCCCTTGATCGTCTTGGTCGTCGTCCCCTACTTCCACACCTGCGTCCTCAACCGCGAACAACCGCATCCCCTCTTTCACCGCTGTCTTCTCCTCCTTGGTAAACTGAGCGGTGACCACATCCATCCTAAAGGCCGCTCCACCCTCTTTATCCGCCTCAGCCTTGGCCTCTTCTAGAGCCCTGAGATAAATCCTAGCCATAACCCGAGGGTAGTCGTCCATCCAAGATAAGCTGCCCTGCTTCCAAGTGCGAAAGTACATATCCTGCAGCATATCATCCATCATCCCCTCATTTTCCTCGAACTCCCTCATACAAGCCTCAGAAACCGATAGCCTTGCAATGGCAGCATCCCTTTCCAGTCGGTATCGCGAGCAGTCAGCCTGAAGGGACCTCCTCATCGCCTCCATCTCCTCCTTCAGCCTGACCTGAGCAAGCTCTGCGGCTTTAAGCTTCCCCGACAGCTCCTCTACCCGCTCAAGGTCCGCCCTCCGAACCTCATCCACTGTCGAGATGGCCTTATTTATCTGCTCCTTGCAGGCAGCCTCCATCTTCCGCAGTTCCGCCTTACTAGCCTCCTCCATAGCCTTCCTCAACCGCCCGGAGACCGCCTCATGCTGAGAAATCTGAATGGCCTGATCAGCAAGCTGTTTGGCCTGGTCCGAAACCATCAATCGTAGTAGGATGTTGGCACTCCCAATCTCCTCTCCAGCCTTAACCAGCCGGGCATGATGCCCCATCAGCTTCCTAGTCTCCTCCGCCACCCGATCAATATTAGCCTTGGCCTCGTCTCCCATGGTAACTATCCAAGTAGTAAGTAAGTCGAGATCTAAGGACTTAGCCTCATCGAGCATCTGTACCATGGGATTGCGGGGAAGAAGGTGCTCACCAGTAACCTTGTCAAAGGTAATATCACGGGAACTTGGATCCAGATCAGGATGACCCGCAAATGGATTAGGAGCCAAGTCAGGATGATCAATCTGAATAACGGTAGGATTTTCAGACGGGTGCGGAGAGAGTGCGAACTCAGTATCCTCCTCCGTGATGTCGTGAAGAGGCTGAACTGGGGGCAGAGGACCAAGCGAAGGTTCGGATGAGGAATGACTCCTTTTTCTCTTTTGAATACCCTCTTCAATAACCCCGAGAAGAGGACGGTAGCCGACTACATCCCCGGAATGATGGGACGAAGGCTTCGGCTTGGCGGAAGCTTTGGAGAGCTTGTATTGTTCGAGCCTGTGTCGAAGATCTGCGGCTTTGGTCGTTTTACTTGCTCCTGATATGAAGAACAAGTGTCACAAGCTTACATTAATCCATAACTCAAGAAACGCGATAAATTAAAAGTTAAAAGAAGAAAGGAAACACGTCTGATATACAAACCCTGGTGAGAAGTAGGATACTGCAATAAGTCCTGGATTTCATTCCAGGATGGGAGCGGATCATAAAATATTCCTAAGTCCCTATCATAAATGGAGCCTGCAGAAGTCAAAAATTCACCTTGAGTCGTCGGAGCCACCCTGGATGGAATAGTCTGGGAAGACATGCTTGCACCAGTCTCAGCCTTGTCAGCTTTCCCGGATTTCTCTACCAAAGCCAAGCCGTTTCTCCGTCCAGCCCCTCGAAAGCCTGACGAAATGCATCATCCGTCCACTCCTGAATCTCGCCTGCCTGCCCAGGAAGCAAGGCCCCGATGCCATCGCCACCGTCATCACCTTCCCGATCATCTCCACCCTCACCTCTCTCCTCCTCCACATCTTCCTTCCCCGGAGTAAGTGGACAAGTGCTGGGGGAAGGACCATCCGACTTCTTAAGCTTCTTACCTCCGACCATTGGAGATTTTGAGAAAGGTTTCCTCTTGCCACTCTCTACTGTGACACCTCCCTTAGCTTGAGCAGCCGCCCTCTCCTCCGCCGTTTCCCTCAGCTTGACTACTGACTGTTGTGGAAGGATCAAGTTATACTCCAGAAGGGCCGCATTTCTGATCAGGTAGGCAGCTGATCTATCTCTCCCGGGGATAGCTTCTATCTCAGCCGCCGTCTAAACCAGGCGATCAGTCTCCACAACCGCAAAGCCACCTGTCGCTAGCAAAAATGGAAACGTATGAGAAGAAGCATCGCAACCCGAATGGAAATTATAAATAAAGCATCGACTTACATCCAGAGGTGAAACGCCGAATAGAAACAGAGTCGTCCCTGATGAAGAACCACTCCTTCTTGAACATGCTGAACTTAGAATACAGATCCAAGACCGGCTTGAAGGTTACAGCTGACTCCAAGCTGATATATGGGGACCCCTTCTTATAGCCCCTCAGATTATATAAGTACCGGATCTCCCGGTTGGAAGGAGCATGCCCATACTTCCTCTGGAAGATGACGAAGAGGCTCACCAGTATAGCATAGGAGTTGGGTTGAAGCTGGAATGGGGCCACCTTTAGATATGTGAGGAAGCTGGCTACCCAAGCATTAAGAGGCGGGATGGCACCACACATACAGTGGTATCTGCTATAGGCAAAGTACCCTTCGGGAGGGTCGTATGGCATAACTTCTCTCCTTGGCAACAGCATGCGCGCTCTATCGATTCCAAAAGAACGGGAGATAACATCAAGCTGCTCCTCCTTAAGGGAGCTGGGAAAGCAATCGGGCGGGGAGTTCAGAAGCTCCTGAGGACCGTACCCGTCCACCAGTGATCTCGGGGCAGTTCCGCGACGTTCCAGTCCTGGCTGAGCAGGGGGCACTGCGGAAGATTCTCCTTCGCCCTGGGACTTCTTTTTATCCGATCGAGTTTCTGCTTTGCGAGACATTATCTGCAACATCAAAAAAAAACATGCTGTTAAAACAGAGGATATAAACAAGCAAGTTTTTCAAGTTCATTCGGTATCAGTCTCATTCGGTATTCCCAACTTCGTCCGGTTATACAGGTATATGACTCCATTCGGCACTCAGAATCCCCGAGTCCATTCGATAAAAACCCATTCGGCCAACATAGAAAGGTTCTCACCTGATTCGGTGATAGTAAGGAACTTGATTCGGCTAACACGTTTAATTCGGCAAAAGGTAAGGACTTGGTCCGGCAAAGGCGAGAGTTTAATTCGGCTGGTAGGGAATAACAAGGGCGTACGGTCCCTACTTATAGATGAAAAGACTCGACCGGACCAACTGATTCGGTACCCGAGAACCGAATAAAGATGACAAAGCTACATAAAACAAAGCACGCCATATTCGGTAATATGCCCTACTTTGGGGGGCAATTGTTGGGTACATTTCTCAACACTTACCACCAAACCAGGATCCACCGGTCCAACCTTCGTCCCATGCTTGCCGATCCAAGCTACCTCCCATGCTTGCCGATCCAACCTTCGTCCCATGCTTGCCGATCCAACCTTCGTCCCATGCTTGCCGATCCAACCTTCGTCCCATGCTTGCCGATCCAACCTTCGTCCCATGCTTGCCGAACCAACCTACCTCCCATGCTTGCCAATCCAACCTACCTCCCATGCTTGCCGATCCAACCTTCGTCCCATGCTTGCCGATCCAACCTTCGTCCCATACTTGCCGACCCAACCCACGTCCCTACTATCCAACCATCTACGACCGGACCGGCTACCTCCATCCACTGCCGAACCAGAGGCAGGGGAAGCTACCACCGGACCAAAGCCACCACCGGACCAAAGCCACCACCGGACCGAAGTGTTGCTGAACCAACGTTGCCAGGCCAGATCACCTCAGCCCAGGCCCACCAGCAGCTACATACATCCAGGACCCCTACCCCCAGCCTCACTCTATAAATAGAGGGGCAGGGGTACAACAATGGGGACAAGTTTGAGAGCTCAAGCACGGATAGATCTTTCAAACAACTTTCTTTTACCTGTACCAAAGCTTTGTACTTGTAATCAAAACAAGAGAAGAGAAATAACATATAAAGTGGATGTAGGCACATTCTGGCTGAACCACTATAAATCTGCGTGTCTTTTTACAGTTTAGCCCCTGCTTTTCATATATTTGCATAAATCTCCAAAATCACTAAGAACAACATAAGATCTACTAAATCATACGACTTTGAGGTGTTTGTCCATTTTTTGTGCAAACAACAACCATACAAACAACACCTCCTAACAATCAAACAACTCAGCTACTTCCCTGAATCACTTTCCACACCAGAAACCACTTCGATCACCGTCAATTCAACCACCTGAAACTAAGCCGCTACCTTGGCCGAACAACAGCCACACTGCAATTCAGTTCCTCTGTCATTACTTCATCAGTTCACCAACCCACACAACGAAGCACCTATCACCATGAAACGCCACCCCCTGACCGAGCTTAACCACGAAACAGCCCTCCTCGAATCGCCTGCTACCTGCGACTATCCCCAAAGCCAAGAATCCACCGCAACCTTTGTAATTCCCCACAGCCACAACCAAATCCCAAATCCAGCATCGCGAGCATCGAATCAACAACTGCCAAAATCGAACTGCCTCAAACTCCCAGACCAGTCGCAACCGCCATCCACCCCAAGTTCAAACTGCAAGCACCCAGCCCCAAATCGACTTCGGTAACCATGAAGACGAACCCAAATCGCGACCTTTAGAAACTCTTTTTAACCCACGAATTTACTTATGATTTTGAGATTTGTTTTGATGTTGAGTTATAAGTTTACGATGATGATTTGAGAAATTTGAGATTTCTGATTGATTGATTATTCGTTTGAAGTGTTTGAGTTAGTTTATAAGTTGGGCTTGTCATGGGCTTTTGTGGGTGTGTGTTTTGAATTTGCATTTAAAAAAACGGGGTTCTCTTATCTAAAAAGAATTTTTTTAAATTTTTTTTAAGTAAAACACTACTTTTAAATTTCCTTTTCAAAAAAAAAAATTAAAAAAAAAACTTGTGTATATATCTTGTTTTTATTTCAGGTTGCCGAAGCCGAAGGAGACAGCCCGCTTGCCAAAAAAAAAGGAGAAGAAAATAAACCGCTTGCTTGCTATATTTATTGTTTTTATTTATCATGCATTGTTGTTTGCTTGCATCTGCATAAAGAAAATTCAAAAACCAAAATTCCATTCGTAGTTGCATCGTTAGATTCATGTTTAATTTCTGCTTTGCATTTCATCCTAGAATTTGTTAATAATAACGGTTAGACATCGATAACTTTTAATTGTGTATTGACAAGTTGTCTTCTTTGAACAATTTAATTTCTCGGTGTCTAGGCTACGACAGAGTAATAACCATGTATAAATATTACGGTGATTCGTAAATATTATAGTGGTTGTTCCTCTGAAGGTACTTAAACCTTCGGCTGCATTGCTACAGTGATTCGTGGTGCACCGATAACCCCTGCCCGTTACCTGGCTGAGAACTATCTTGTTGATTTAAGACAAAGCATGATTATATAATTTTGAGTTAACTTAGGATAAATCATTTGTAATTAACCCTTGCATTCATTTAGTTGCATTAGTTCATGCATATTAAAAAAAACGAAAAAATCCAAAAATCCAAAACTAAAAAAATTGTGAATATTCCTTTTCCCTTGAAATTTTTAAATCATTTTCCTTTGAAATTTCAAAAATCAAAAAAAAAAAAATTAGAAAAACCAAAATCCAAAAAAAAATTATAAAACCTTTTCAAAAACAAAGAAAAAAAATTGAAAAACAAAACAAAAATCAATTTCCCTTTTGAAAAATAAATTTCATTTGTAAATAGTTTTTCCTTTAAAAAACAAAAACAGTCTTGAAAATGTCCGAATTTCCATACTCACTTGAATTTTACAATAGTTGTGAAAATCAATATAATCCATATGATTTCACTCCAAATTCGTATGGATATTTTAACGACAACTTTTGTATAAACAATTCGAATTTCGAACAACAAAATTTTCAAAACGATGATCAACCCTCAAATCTTGAAAAAAGCATTGAAATGATTTCGTCTTTACTCGAACTCTCTACACAACAAAATAAAGAGATAAATGAGTTGTGTAACTCATATTTATGCGATAACTTAAATCAATGTTTTCAAAACAATCAAAATTTGAATTCACTTCAAAATTCAAATGATTTTGAGTATAACCCATGCCAATTCAATTTTGAACTCCAAAATGAATTTCAAAATCAAAACGAAAATGTGATCCACTTTTCAAATAATTTTGGCAATGGGAATAATCTTGATTACGATACGAGTGAAAAATTTTGTCCTCAACAAATCCAAATCGAAAATTCTCAAGTCAATAATTATAAGTTGGATTTTGTTGAACAAATGAACGAAATTTACGATGATCACACGGATTCGTTATTTGAAACATATATGAAACAACGTGAAAAACAAAATCAAATTCCAACGTGTGACGAGTCAAACAATAATCCATCTTTTACCCAAATCGACGATTTTCAAATAACAACTTTTGAAGTGGAAAATAACAATCTTAATGAGGTTGTTGAAAACATGGTAATTGAGTTGGATTTCAATTCTTTTGAGGGTGTGGAACCAAATTTAAAATATGATCTTCCTTTTCTCGATTTTGAAAATTTGAATATAACAACTTTGGATTTTAAACTTAAGATACGCAATGAAGTTGTTGACAATCCAACAAAGGAAGACGACTTTAGCGAAGACGATTTCATTGGACTTTTTGAAAACGAGTTGTCAAACTCTGATAGGGAAGAGTTACATCACCATTCTGATTTTGAAATCAATAATTTTGAAGAAGTTTTCAATGATAAAGTTGAATTTCAAATTGGTGAAAATGAACATGAATTTCAATCAATTGTTTTATCAACCCCAAAAATCATCGAAAATAAAACAACTCGTACGATTTTTAATAAAACGACATTCGTTTTTCCAAATCAACATTCAATTTTGAAATCTTTTACGGTTTGGTTTTTCGAGCTTAAGTCGTGTCTCGTATACTTGACGAGACAAATGAATCGGTCTTTGGAAGACCGTTTCATTTACTTTTTAACGATATACTTTCTCATCTCTTGTAAATAATCATCCTTTCATGTAAATATAGGATTTTTATTTTTATTTTTATTTTTCTCCTTCCACTTGGGTTGACTGTGGGGACACAGTCAAAATCAAGTGTGGGGGGAGACTCATCTTCATTTTTATTTTTTCATGATTTATTTTTGCCTTTTCTTTTAAAACCTCAAAAAAAAATCCCAAAAACAATTTTTTTAAGCATTTTGATTTATTTTTAAAGAAACACTATAGGATAAATATATGGCTTTGGTTTATTAAATTGAAATTTTTGGAAATTTATTTGTCTTAACAAAAATAAAAATGAAGTTTGATTACAAATAACAATGGTTTAACTAGTATATAGGAAGATTTATACGTGTTAATTATGAAATACATCTTAGTTGAAAATCTTTGTTTTAAAAAGTGGTTGATTTAAAGTAAAGATATAACATTTTTTTTGTCTTCTAAGTTAGATAGCGCTAAGATAATTTTGCGAAACTCTCTCTTTCAAAAAAAAACAATAAAATATTTCTTGTATATATGTATATTTTTTTAAATAAACACCTAGAGTCATGTGTTCACACTCGTGTGTTCACTCGCCATGCTCTGTACCCTTCTCACGTAAGCCCGAAAGGCAGTGCACGATCGGTATATCTGGCCTCAGTTTATCTGAGTTAGGTGTATATATATATATAAATCTTTTTAATAACGCCTACAGTCAATAGGTGTTCACACTTGTGTGTTCACTCGCCACGCTCTGTATTCCCCTCACATCAGTCCGCAAGGCAGTGCATGGGTAATATATCTGACCTCAGTTTATCCGAGTTAGGCATATGTAAATATTGTTAATATCAGCAAAATTTTCAAAAGAAAAATGGAGAGAGTAAGCAAATGAAATCCAAGCACTATTTTAACTTATTTGATTTGATTTGTTATTGAAATGAAATGAAATACCACTTTAATAAACTTTGATAATCAACTAAGGACCTATTTCATGGTTACACTTTGTTATCAACTGAAACAACGAGTTAAACTATTGTCTATTTGTTATGATAACTTAATTTTTGTTGGAAATTTTGACGAGTAAATGACTTAAATTTCAAGATAATGACCAAAACCTATATTTAACTTATTTGTGTCGATTTAAAAGTAAATCCTTCATTCGTAAATATTTTCAAAAACTCGCATTCATCTCTTTGTAAATAAATCTTTCATTTTGTAAATATTTTCATTCTGCATTTGGATTTTGTGGGTAGTATCCGCTGAAAACCCTCACGAGACAACACTCGTCCTACTGGGGACAGCCAGAGGTTTAACGGCTTGTTGCATACGCTCAATGCAATCGTGCTCCCTACGAAAACAGATTTATCTTACTTTTCCTTTATTCGAGGACGAATAAAAAGGTAAGTGTGGGGGTATTTGATGTGCATGTAAATGTGCATATTTTTACCACCATATTTATTCTATTTAATTTAAATAAATGATCATATTGGGTATTTTAACTTGTTTTAACCAAAATCCATATTAATTCCAAATTGTCACATATTCATCTTCATCCAAGGGAAAAATAGACATTTTTGTGCATAAATTAGCTTGAGAAAATTTAATTGGAAATTTCTATATTATTTTGTAGGAATTTAAACTCAATTACAAGTGGTTTCATGAAGGAATATGCATGCACAAAGAAGATATAAAAGAATGAAGATGGAAATAATTCAAAGTGAAGAACATGGAGGACCCCACCTACCCACCTACCTTAATGTACACATTAGAGGCTAATGCACATGCTTATGGAATGAATGGCTTCATATACACTTAAATGATGATTAATGGATGCTAATGGTTACTTGGTCACCACACTTCCTAAGGGGTAGTTTGGGCATTCCCCAAATTATGGATTAGGGTTTCATGCTTGTATAAATAACCCATTATGTTCATGTAATTCCTCTCCCCCTTTAGTCTCTCTTTAGTTTAGTTTAGGCTCAAAAAATAAACAAGCTCTTCTCTTTCTCTTTTCATGGCTTCTTAGCCATTTCTTCTTTTCATGTAACTTTTTTATGCAATGTAATTATTGTTTCCTTTTAATTACATGTTCATTCCTTTTCATGCTAGTAGTGTAGATTTACTTTCATGCAAGTAGAATAGGTCTAGTTCTTGTTAATTAGCTTTCTTTTTCATTAGCTTTCATTTTCCTCTTCTTTTTATTTTTGTTTATTTCATGTTGCTTTCTACTAGTGTTGACGTAATAACACAAATGAGAGGCTAATCCCTACAATTTAGGGGTAATGATGCTCTCTTGAATCATGTAGATGCAACATAATTTATCATTTATGTCTCTTTTGTGCTTAATGGAAAGTAGATGTTTGTGTGGTTCTGTGTTTAATATTGAGTTTGATAGCTTATATTGTTCAAAACAAATAGGCTATGCTTAGTCATATGAATCATTAATTACCTCTTCATCTACATATGATCATGGTAATGGAAGTGGATTTAGAATCAAAATTTGATGGTTTATGTTTCTAATCCAATAGTTAATAAACCATGCTTAAAATAGATTCTACTTTTGATTTCATATCATTTTCATTGAAGTTAGTAAGTGGGTTAGAGGGTGCATTAAAGTTTGATGGTTTAAGTGTGTTAATTAATAACACAATTAGGCCATGCTTATGATAAATGCATCAACAAAACTCACACATGACCAAAAAGAGATCATAATGTCATTATGCTGATTTATATGATCATGAGAGGGGATTTGCCTCTAAATTGCTCTTTAATCTCATCTTTTTATTCTCCTTAGTTTTAGTTTGTTTTTACTTTCTTTTAGTTAGTTAACAATCACTCGACTTTGGTTTAATTTGATTGAATAGATTTTTAAAATCATCAATTCCCTGCGGATCGACCCGTATTCGCCACGTACTACAAGTGTACGCCGTGCGCTTGCGGTTATTTTATTTCTAAATTCGTTCGATGGTTTTCTAAACTGATAGAATTTCTGTCGACGAACAGAAACCACCGACAAAATCCTACTCGGATCAGATTCAATTCACGAGACTTCAGAAAGATAAAGGTTATTAGGCAACGTGTGAAGGTCGTAAGATTTGGAAAAATGGGAAAGTCGGCACCAAGATTTATTGGACCTTTCCCAATTTTGGGGAAAATAAGAAAACTTGCATATCGTGTGGAGTTACTAGAGAAATTGGTAGGAGCCCATGATGTTTTTCACGTTTCACATTTGAGGATATGCCTTCATGACACAACTATTGTGGTAGAGCTTAATTAGTTGAGGGATACTGAGATGGAGCCAATAGCATCTCGTGCCATCGCACACATTGTGGAGCAAGGAACAAGGAAGCTGCACAACAAAGAAATTTGGCTGGTTCGAGTACAATGAGGAGAAAATCCGGCAGAAAGCATGAGGACTTCTAATCCTAAGCTTTTATCCGATAAAATCTTTTTCTCCCAAATTAGGTTTTGATTGCCTCGTGGTTGTTAGATTGGATGATAGGAGATGGTTGCTACACTTTTCATCATCACTTTGCACTAATGTAGAAATTTTCATGCATGTTTAGGGTATTTGCATGCATACTTATATGCCATGATCACACACTCACACTAGGATTGAGCTCACTTATAGTGTGTTTGCAGTAAATAATCACATTGCACTTTTGGTTGAATAGATGGTTGTGTAGATAACTTGGCTGTATAACATGGACGTTTATTGCGCTTCACATTGTTCGTCCCTTAGAAAGATTTCGAGAATGAAATTCTTTAAAGGGAGGAGAATGTAACAACCGTAAGATCAACCATAAATAAATAAATTGGATATATTAACTTAAATAACATAGAGCTAAAAATAGAAATTTTGCAAAAGTTGGAATTTGACCACGGATGTTATGCCGTTGTGTCCATGGCATAAAATTCTGATCAATTTTCATATATAATAAGTTGAAAACAGAGCTCAAACTTAAAAGTTATCGACGTTTAAAGTTTCATATTCAAATTAATATAAATAAAATTCAAATTCAAATAAATAATTAATTCCAAAATTTGAAATTCAAAAGTTAACAGTAATCATACTTGGGGTTAAGTAAATGTTAAAATTACCATTAACCTTAAGTAGTAATTAATGAAGAAATTAAATTGACAAAATATTAATGTTCCCAGAGTAGGGACCAGTCAATCTCTGACCCACGATCGGTCGACCGCTAGCGGCCGACTAGTGGGAACCGACGATCTACAGGAGCTGTTTATGGCTGCTAAGGTTTCATGTGTTTAACGTAACTGATTTTATTATTTTAAACCGACCTTAATCCGACGGCTCTGGTGCATTCCAACCACTATAAATAAGAACCTAGTCCCCTCAGTTTTATTTAGAAATTATTTTGGAAGCCTAGCGAAGCTCTATTAGTTCATTACTTTTAAAATTCAAAAATATTTCTTTAGGGTTTCAGGTAAGAAATCCTATATGTTTATTTTTGTTTATTGTTTATTTTCTAAATCACTTCTCCTTTAAACCTCTAATTTTCTGAATCTAACATATATACAAATCCCTTATTGTTTATGTAAAAAGGAAGAGATCCGAAAGGAATTATTGAAGGCATGTCAAATCCAAAAGAGGCAAAGTTAAGAACCTACAGTGAGTGGAAATCTTAGTTTTTTATTTTAGTAATTGAATAGTATAGTTTGGATTTGATATATTCCTTGGGAGTTTTGGATTACGAAAACATCACATTAAAATCCCAAAATTCCCTCAAAGAGAAATATCAATCTTAGGTCGGAATTTTAATTATTTTATATTAAAATAATGGAGTTTATGTGGATTTTGCAATTTAAGCGTTTTACCTTCTATTCCACTTCTTATTCTTTTTTTTCTCTCTAGATTTGATTAAGGGATTTGATTAAGAAATGGTTTGTAAGGTATGAATTTTTATTCGTAGTTTGCACCGCCTATTTCTAAAAATTGAATAGAATTTCCTTAGTCCACTTTCATGTAAAAGAAGTTGAATAGAGTGTAAAATTAGTTAAATTATAAGTTTCCATTATTATTGATTTATTCCATTGTTTTAGTATAAACTAAGTTGGATTTGGATTCTATATACAAGTCTATTAATTTGATTTTGGAATATTGGATTTATGGTATATATGTTATTATGGAAATGAGACTCGTATAATTTTGGAAGATTTGAAATTTAAACGTTAGTTCAGGGTGTAATATCTGCACCCATAGGAATTAATAAGTGTCATATATATATATATATATATATATATGTGTGTGTGTGTGTGTGTGTGTGTGTGTGTGTGTAAACTAACGTAAACAACGTACAACCATAACATATTAATTGCGTAGTTAATTAGGGCAACAATCATTATTAAATCCCTCTTATGAAACTAATTGATTGTTAGGGAAAATTAAGAAGGAATTCTTATAAGGCCTAAAATAATGTATAACGGTGAGATGTGTGATAATATATTTTTAGAGTGTTTTGAATCATGACTAAGTTATAGGGATGCGAGGTTAGTCAAAAGCACACAGAAGTCTGCTCAGCTAATCTGGCTACCAGCAGTGTGTCTTTGGGCTGATGTGAGACATTGCCTATAATAAGTAACTATGGATGATGCGACGTTAATCCCAATTTTGTAGGCTAAATTTTCCCAGCTAATATGGCTACCAGTTCCTACGAATAGTCGAACTAATATGAGATGTCTCGGTATGGTACGGGTCATAATATGTAGGACCTGCTACGAGGATTGAAGGTATTAAGTGGTTGTTTGGGGCTTGCCTCTTTCCCATGTATGAAGTACTAAATGGTCCGAATTGGGTTTAGGCATGGTTGAGGATATCTTGGAAAGGTCCGTTTCAACGGGAAGTAGTAAGTGTCCAAAGAGATTTCCATGTGATGTCAGCTAGATAGGCACCTGCAAGGAGTCTGCCTTGGGATTAGGTATTAAATGACGATGGTCTGCCTCAATTGAGATCTTAAATGGTCAGAGTCTACCTATTTTCCATTAAAAATGTATTAAGTGGCTTGGGTACTATTTCTCGTATTGGTAGATATTAATAATGATGGTTATGGGTTATTGGTTATGGAATTGGATAAGCCTTAGGGCTTACAATTAGAAAGACTTTGAATATAGCTTAAATGCGTAAGACATATCCTTATTTAAATTATAATGCCTTAGAAAGGCTCGAGATTTCACCAGATATTGTTGTTTTGACTCCCTCCTAATTACAATATAGGTTAGGGAAGGAGATGATGATTGTAACGATCCTCCTTTCTTACTAGCAAAGACAACACTTAATACATCCTAGGTATTCGTGTTCCGATCATTTAGTCATCCGAAAGGCAGGTCATTATGGGAGAAAGAAGAAAAGATAGGAGAGAAGAAACTAAACAATGCAAAATCTCACAACACAATGGAACAATATATATTACTCAACATAATATACTACAAAGTCATTTCAAAAATATTACATCAGAGTCATACTAATACAAATTCTACTCTAGGACAGTTATAACAGCATGTCCCTACCTAACAGATACAATATAAATATAATACAGTGGAAAACAAGGTAATAACTAGCTATCGATGAAGCCACTTGCTCCAAGCTCCTCCAAATGAATCTGCGGAAAAACCTGACTAGGCTGCCCATTCAAATTTGAGCAACCAAGAGTTTAGGAAAAGGGAAAATAAACTCCGGGTCAGACATGGGTCTGGTGTGAGTAAAGCATAACTCTTTAACTTGATAAAAACTTTTAAATCAAAGGCATCTCGTAAGACTACGCCGCACATAAACACGGATGGATTTTTATCTTACGATAACCAAAATATTTTCTATAGAAAATCCATTGATATTATAATAATGTCTAGGGGTCAAAGTAAAATTTGAATATAGCTGGAATTCTTGCATCTCACATTTCAACATAGTTGGGCACAATTAAGTATGTATGGCGCTTATTGGAGAATGGATTCCATACAATAACTGGGCTACTAGGGTACCGCCCATCACGATGCATCTCTAGATAAAATAACACCGAGGACCTCGTCGGGTTCCCCTGCCAACACAGAACCGGCCTTGTAACAGCCCTCACCTCACTAAACGCAGATATTGTCCCCAACTTAGTCACTTCCGCCTCATGGGCCAAGCCAAGGTGTGGGGTTTTGTACCTCAAAAGGCCTCGACGTTGTTATGAGGTGAAGGCTTTGGTATATAAGCACCCACTTTATAGTATTATCCACGATGTGGGACTATTATTCCCATTTTTGAAGGGGTGTTAGAATCTCCCCCCCTTTAGAGCCCAACGTCCTCGTTGGCTCATGAACACAACACCACACAGGCGTCGTGGCTGTAACATGTACAGACCACAATTCCGGCTGGGTATGGCTCTGATACCAATGTAACAACCCGCACCTCACTTAACGCAGATATTGTCCCCAACTTAGTCACCTTCACCTCATGGGCCAAGCTAAGGTGTGAGGTTTTGTTCCTCAAAAGGCCTCGACGTTGGTATGAGGTGAAGGCTTTGGTATATAAGCACCCACTTTATAGTATTATCCACGATGTGGGACTATTATTCCCATTTTTGAAGGGGTGTTACAGGCCTACTCCTAACTGGATAGTACCGAATATGATCAACCATTGTTTAATAGGCTCCGAGCATACAAATGAGAGATGGTATCACTCTAGATAAGGATAATCAAACCCGGATGGGAGCGACCCATTTAGCCCTGCTGCATCTCCAATGTTTTAGTCATTCTCGGTTGATGAGGCTTGAGGCTATGTTTTACTTTTTATATAGCATTTCCCAGTTGGAGTGCTAACACTTCCCTCCAGGCAATAATGCAGTGCCAGCATCCATCCATACAAGTTGTCCAGGAGATGGACAAACCGAATGCACTACCTCTACTACATCCATTTTTGAAATCACCTTCAGGATTATTAGCAAGCAGCCCTTGCACTTCAAAGAGCTCTGTCTTCAATTCTATCATCTTCAAGATGTATTCACTTCGAAACACTTGAGTTGGATCGAAGTAGTTTCCGGATAACATATCCGATCCCGGTCACTTCGAAAAAACTTTCGATAATTTCCTATAAACTCAACCCCGGTTCTTTAGGAAATAAACTATCAAAGATAAGAGTGGAGATCACCTCCTAACCAAAATTCCATTTGAGATTTTATTTATCTATATCAACCACTAAGCCTCAAAACAAATCTTTATTTAATAAATCTCTTTTCAAAATGTTTGTCTAAAACATTCATATACTTATATCTATAACATAAGTATAAACACAAAACATTTGTGAATAAATTTTTACTTCCAAATCATGTTAAAAGGATTAAACAAATGTTGTTTAAATAGGAGGTAAGGACAACCCTAAACACTATCTCCTCGGTGTTAAGTGTGGTACGGATGTTCCATACAACCATTTTTAAAAAGTCAGTTTAGAGATACCCAAATCTCAAATTCTATTTTTATACTTCTTTTGGTAAATCCTTTTTAATCAAATCTATTTCATTTACGAATTCTCTTTTACTTGAAATCCAAATCCATTTCAAAATGCTTTCTAAACTTCCAAATTCATTTATAAAACCCTTTTACAAATATTCAAAACCCTTTATAACTCCTTTATAAATAACCAAACCTTTTATAAACTTCTTTTATAAACATCCAAAACATTTTCTAAAACTTCTTTTATAAATACCCAAAATCGTTTATAAAACTTCTTTATAAACCTTTCCTTTTTAAACAACTTCTTAAATAACCTTAAGTCAAATTAGCTTTTTTTTAATAAGAAAATCCATTTTATAAATCTCCCTTATTTATGAAATCTTCTTACTTAAAATCTCAAATCCACTTACAACAAAACTCCTTATAAATTTTCAAATTCCTTTATAAAAATCTTTATAAAGGCTTCTTTTTATAAACATACAAATCATTTAGAAAACTCTTTGTAAACTTCTTTTTATAACATTGAAAACCATTTACATTTGTTAAAACATCTTTAATGAAACCATTTGCCAACTCATCCTTTAAATACCTTGTTCAAAATAACCTTGAAACCATTTCAAAAAGAAAATGAAATATTTACCCTTACAAAATCAAACGGAGGCTTAACGACCATAATGGTGCTTTTGATTTGAATTTACTTATCCAGTTTAACATGGCATCACATAACAACAGATATATAAGGGATCAACACATAACCATCAATCAACTTAAGTAAATGTACAAGTTAATTGTAATAGCATAATGGTGTTTTGTTCTACTAATATATGTCATTTAGTTTTTCCTAATCATATGGGATTACTTAAGGGTAATTGACACAGAAATCCCTTGATTTAAAATAAATTTGGAAAGGTCTTAAAACAAAACTGATTGCTTAAACTCAAAGTGATTTTAAAATAAATTAAAACCCTTGTAAATAAGAATAAAATCCTTTTTAAATAGCAATTAATTCTAATTAAAATTAATTAAACCTTAATTAAACATTATTAAAACATAATTAACTTTAATCAAAGATTAATTAAATAAAACCCCTTTTTAAACTAATAATTAATTAATAATTATCTTAAATAAATAATTAAATAATAATTAATTAATCATTAATTAATAATTAAATAAAATTAACTTTAGTTAATTAATAAATCATGATTAACTTAATTGATTACTATTTAAGTTTAAAAATCATTATTAACAAATGATTAGGTACTAATTACCTTTATTAATGAATTAATCAATTAAATAATCATTAAATAAATAAATAATTAAATAATTGTTCTTTAATTACTAAATTAAGGTTAGAAAACATTTTCTAAAATTCTTTTAAGTTAAAACAAGTTTGGATTAGAAAAATAGTTAGATTTCCGAACTGCGCGTATAGCGACTATCGCTATACGACCCGTTATTTCAAAACTTGGTTTTTAAGAAAATTAACTTCAAAACTCGATTTTTACACTTTAAAACTTATAACAAAGCTATAAAACACCTTTCAAAAAGTTTCTAGGTGGAAACAAGTTTCGGATTCGGGAATAGTTTGGTTTTGGCGAACTGCACGTATAACGACTATTGCTATACGGACCCGCAATTTCAAAACTTGAAAATGTGATTTTCTAACTTTTAAAACTTCAACTTTGAACTCTTGTCTTCTTTAAAACTTGAAAATAAACTTTTGAAAACCAAAAAAAAGTTTTAAACTTGAGAACTTTTCACTTTGAAACAAAAATCAAACTTTCGACAAAAAACAAATTTCTACGTCGCTTTTGGTTAGCGAATCGCTATCTTAATGTCATGAGCCCACATACAACAAATACCACATTCTAAGATAATACCATATCATAACATTATAGCATCATCATAAACAACGTATTACTTCACAACGCTAACTTTTCTAATATTAAAGTTATAATCTTTATCGCATACTCGAACTTTGGCATAAGCAATTAACACCAAATCAACATATATGCATGCATACACAACATATGACATTACCACATACATAAGCAAAAATTTTACTCATAAATTTTACAACTTTAAAAAGTTAGTAACTTGAGTTTGAAAAACATGGACTTTACTCACCAAACTTTCACTTAATCAAGGCTAACTTTTACCGAACTTGAATACAAGCTAGTACTTTGCAAGAATGAAGTCGTTGGACGCCTACACACCAAAAATGGGCTCGGACTTGGACAATTTGGGCTTGGTCATGGATGTTTTAGGGTGGATGGACTTGCAACTTGGAAGAGAAGAGGTTGTAGTATATGTAAAAGTGGTTTAGTGGACTAAAGAGGAGATTTTGAGTAAAAAGAAGTGATTTTTCTTGCTTTAAAGTTTATGAAGAGAAGGCATGTATATATTTTCAAGCTTTTAGGAATTTGAAAGTAGAGAAGAGGATTGTAAAATGAAAATTATGAAATGGAAGGAGCATTTATAGGCTTAGGAATATATTTTTAAAATATAAAGGGGTTATTATTAAATATAATACACATGAATGCACTCCATACCACCCTCCATTACTCGTACACATTCTCCCCTCCCCTTTTCATGCCCTGAATCATGTTAGAGCTTCCATGTGTGTGTACTAAGGTTATGGATGTGATTTGTATACATATAAGTGTGTTTATATGTATGTATGCCTTTTATAGCATAATTTGTCACATCCATGCTTATGTATAAATATATATATAAGTTAATATACATAAGTATGCTTAATTAATACTAATCCTAACATTTATAAATGTGTGCATGTTGCACCAAGTGTGCACAACGTTCCCGACGACTTTCAGGTGTCAAAAAGTCAAAATTTCGAAAAATGTTCTTCGGTCACATTTTCTATTTTTATTTGAACTATCTATATTGGTAAAAAAATTTGAAAACTATTTTATCATCATTATTAAATAATTAAAATAGGTTTATTTGCTAATAAAAATCCATTTATTGATTATATAAAA
Source organism: Allium fistulosum (assembly GCA_030737815.1). Lineage (NCBI taxonomy): Eukaryota > Viridiplantae > Streptophyta > Magnoliopsida > Asparagales > Amaryllidaceae > Allium > Allium fistulosum. The sequence goes on from CM060902.1 coordinate 1,297,547,781, forward strand.
TATATTTAAGTAGCCTGTTTCAAAGTGGCAAAATCCTGGGTTGTTACAAATCTATTTTACTGTCATTTGTTATTATTTAAAAGAGTTATATTTTAATTATAAAACCTATCTTTTTGAATATGTAAAAATTATTAAATATTCGCAAATCAAGGCGGTAAAATTTCGGGTCGTTACACTCTTCCCCCTTAAAAGAATTTCGTCCCCGAAATTGTACCACAACCCTAATTCCTAGAAACACTTAAACTACTCTTAAGTCCGTATGATGTACATAGATCATTCCTACGTAAATTTTGATTTTGATCATTCACTCGAACACATAACTTTACTTCTGAACTAGTATCGCTCACCCAGCTTCCTAGTGCGAACTTTGATCAGGCCTCTTAATTAGAAACCTATGTTCTTCTTGCATAGCTATAAACTATGATAGACAAATTTTGGTTCCACAATGAAAAAGAGGATAATTTACTAAGTGCACCATCATATCTGCCTAAGCAAACATCCGATGGTCACTTAGAAGATCATTCTGATAATCATAAAACACATCAAGACTTATTTCTGAACTGTCCAAAGAAAAACTTACTCTCAAACTTTATTTTAAAATATCTATATCTTAAAATATCTTTAAGAAAGATTATTGCTATTTTCCAAAATCATTTAGAATTTATCAAAGCCACCAGGATTTAATATTTTCAAAAACCCTTTTCATTTTTAAAACACATTTAATAGTTCTGATTTGTAAAATCATCTCTCTTAATTTATCTTATAAAACTATATGAAGATTTTATTTTAATAAACACCTTTATTAAAATTCAATTCTTAACCGTACATATCGTCAAACGCCTTATAGTCAAATTGTGAAACTTAATTCACAAAGTGTTTAATTCAATGTTCCTAAAAATCTATCCACCCAACCTATGATGGAAATGATATCTCCTATTAAATCTGACAATAGTCAATGCTCAAAACTGCACAAGCATGACTAGTTAAACCCTAAATGCTAGTAATTTAAATATTATTAACACCTAACCCACTCTCCTCATAGATAACCACATAGATTTTTAAAATCATCCCTTTTTATATATAGAAAATATATTCGTTGATAAAATTATTTCATTTAGCAAATTCAAAGCAATATCATGTCAATTTAACTTGTTCAAGTGTTTAGGAAATTCCTATCGATAACGTTGATCAGGCGCATCGACCAGAATTCTTAAGCCACTCAACAAGTCAAACAACACAATGTAAAACAATTTTATTCACTAACAAATACACACACATATATATATATGTTACACTCAAACTCATTCTAAGGAAGTACTGACCCTATCTATAATGAGTTTACCCCACCAAAACCTAGGTGTTCGCTCAACCTAAGCTCTGATACCAAATGTAACGATCCACCTTTCTTACTACCAAAGACGACATTTAATACATCCTAGGTATTCATATGACGATCATATAGTCGTCCGAAAGACAGGTCATCATGGAAGAAAGAAGAAAAGATAGGAGAGAAGAAACTAAACAATACAGAATCTCACAACACAATGGAACAATATATACATTACTCAATATAATATATTACAAAGTCATTTCAAAAACATTATATCGAAGTCATACTAATACAAATTCTACTCCAGGACAGTTACAACAGCAAGTCCCTACCTCATAGATACATTATACATATAATACATCAGAAAACAAGGTAATAACTAGTTATCGATGAAGCCACTTGCTCGAAGCTCCTCTAAATGAATCTACGGAAAAAAACTGAACTACTTGGCTGCCCATTCAAATTTGAGCACCCAAGAGTTTAGGAAAAGGGAAAATATACTTCGGGTAGAACATGGGTCTTGTGTGGGTAAAGCAAAAGTCTTTAACTTTATAAAAACTTTTAAATCAAAGGCATCTCGTAATACCACGCCACACATAAACACGGATGGATTTTTATCTTACGATAACCAAAACATTTCTATAGAAAATACATTGATATTATAATAATATTAGGGGTCAAAGTAAAATATGAATAGAGCTGAAATGCTTGTATCTCACATTTCAACGTAGTTGTACATAACTAAGTCCATACGGCGCTTATTGGAGAATGGATTCCATACAATGACTGGGCTACTGGGGTACTGCCCATCATAGTGCATCTCTAGATAAAATAACACCGAGGACCTTGCCAAGATCCCCTACCAACACAGAACCGGCTTACCCCTTACTGGATAGTACCAAATATGATCATCCCTTATGGTCCCCGAGCATACAAATAAGAGATTATATCAACTCTAGATAGGGATGATCATACTCTGATGGGAGCGACCCACTTAGCCCTGCTGCATCTCCCTTATTTTAGTCATTCCCGGTTGATGAGGCTTGAGGCTACATTTTACCTTTTTTATAGCACTTCCCACTTGGAGTGCTAACACTACCCTCTAGGCAACAATGCAATGCCAGCATTCATCCATACAAGTTGTCCATGAGATGGACAAACCGAAGGCACTATCTCTACTACATCCATTTTGCAATCACCTTCGGGATTAGTAGCAAGCAGCCCTTACACTTCAAAGATCTTCATATTCAATTCCATCATCTTCAAGATGTCTTCACTTCGAAACGCTTGAGTTAGATCGAAGTAGTTTTCAGATAACGTATCTGATCTCGGTCTCTTCGAAACAACTTTGGATAATTTTCGGTAAACTCAACCCCGGTGCTTTAGGAAATAAACTGTCAAAGATAAGAGCGAAGATAGCCTCCTAAGCGTTAGTGAACGGATTTCCTTATCATTTATCCTAGGAGAATGAAACGAGATTTATACGCATAGTACAACATCATTAGAGATGAATGTGCCATATAACTCACATGTTTCTCCTAGATATTTCCAAAGTTATGCTTTAGGTCCATATTTGATAGTCGGTTATTTAACTATCAAACAAACAAACAACAACCAATTCCATTTGAGATTTTATTTATCCATAGGAACCACTAAGCCTCAAATTTTTTTTATTTAATAAATCTCTTTTCAAAACGTTTGTCTAAAACATTCATATACTTATATCTCTAATATAAGTATATAAACAAAACATTTGCGAATAACTTCTTACTTCCAAATCATGTTAAAAGGATTAAACAAATGTTGTTTAAGTTGGAGGTAATGACAACCCTAAACACTCTCCCCTCGGTGTTAAGTGTGGTACGAATTTTTCATACTACCATTTTTAAAATGTCAGTTTAGAGAAACCCAAATCTCAAATTCTTTTTTTTTATACTTCTTTCGATAAATCCTTTTTAATCAAATCTATTTCATTTATGAAATCTCTTTTACTTGAAATCCAAATCCATTTCAAAATGCTTTCCGAACTTCCAAATTCATTTATAAACCCTTTTACAAATATTAAAAACCCTTTATAACTCCTTTATAAATAACCAAACCTTTTCTAAACTTCTTTTATAAACATCCAAAAAAATTTCTAAAACTTCTTTTATAAATACCCAAAATCATTTATAAAATTTCTTTATAAACCTTTCTTTTTAAGCAACTTCTTAAATAACCTTAGTCAAATTAGCTTCCTTTAATAAGCAAATCCATTTTATAAATCTCCCTTATTTATGAAATCTTCTTACTTAAAATCTCAAATCCATTTACCCAAAAATTCCTTATGGATTTCCAAATTCCTTTATAAAACTCTTTATAAAAGCTTCTTTTTATAAACATACAAATCATTTAGAAAACTCTCTATAAACTTCTTTTTATAACATTGTAAACCATTTCCATTAGTTAAAACATCTTTAATAAAACCATTTGCCAACTCATCCTTTAAATATCTTGTTCAAAATAACCTTGAAACCATTTCAAAAAGAAAATAAAATATTTACCCCTGCAAAATCAAACGGAGGCTTAATGACCACAATGGTGCTTTTAATTTGAATTTACTTATCCAGTTTAACATGGCATCACATAGCAATAGGTATATAAGGGATCAACACATAACCATCAATCAACTTAAGTAAATGTCCAAGTTAATTGTAATAGCAGAATGGTGTTTTGTTCTGCTAATGGATGTCATTTAGTTTTTCCTAATCATTTGGGGTTACTTAAAGGTAGTGACACAGAAATCCCTTGATTTAAAACAAATTTGAAAAGAAAACAGTTTTAAAACAAAACTGATTACTTAAACTCAAAGCGATTTTCAAATTAATTAAAACCTTTGTAAATAAGAATCAAATCCTTGTTAAATAGTAATTAAACTCTAATTAAAAGTAATTAAATATTGGTTAAACCTTATTAAAACATAATTAACTTTAATCAACGATTAATTATATAAAACCCTTTTTTAAAATAATTAATAATTATCGTAAATAAATAATTAAATGATAATTAATTAATCCTTAATTAATAATTAAATAAAAATTAGCTTTAACTAAGTAACAAATCTTGATTAACTTAATTGATTAATATTTAAGTTTAAAAATCATTATTAACAAATGATTAAGTACTAATTACCTTTATTAATTAATTAATCAATTAAACAATTGTTAAATAAATAAATAATTAAAGTAATTGGTCTCTAATTACTAAATTAAGGCCAGAAAACATTTTCTAAATTTTTTTTAAGTTAAAACAAGTTTGGATTAGAAAAATAGTTAGATTTTCCGAACTGCGCATACAACGGCTATCGCTATTCGACTTGTTATTTCAAAACTTGGTTTTAAAGCAAATTAACTTCAAAATTCTATTTTTACACTTTAAAACTTATAACAAAGTTAGAAAATACCTTTCAAAAAGTTTATAAGTGGAAACAAGTTTCGAATTTGAAAAAAAATTGGTTTTTGCAAACTGTGTGTATAGCGACTATCACTATACGGACTCGTAATTTCAAAACTTGAAATTTTGATTTTATTACTTTTAAAACTTCAACTATGAACTTTTATATTCTTTAAAACATGAGAATAAAATTTTGTAAACTAAAACAAAGTTTTAAACTTGAAAAGTTTTCAGTTTGAAACAAAAATCAAACTTTCGACAAAACGCGGATTTCTACATCGCTTTTGGTTAGCGAATCACTATCTTCATGTCTGAGCCCACATGCAACAAATACAACATTCCAACATAATATCACATCATAACATTATAGCACCATCATAAACAAAGTATTACTTCACAATACTAACTTTTCCTATATTCAAGTTATAATCATTATCGCCTACTCAAACTTCGACATAAGCAATTAACACCAAATCAATATATATGCATGCATACACAACATATAACATTACCACATACATAAGAAAATTTTTTACTCATGAATTTTACAACTTTAAAAAGTTAGTAACTTGAGTTTGAAAAACATGGACTTTACTCACCAAACTTTCACTAAATCAAGGCAGACTTATATCGAAATTGAATACAAGCTAGTACTTTGCAAGAATGAAGTCGTTGGATGCCTACACACCCAAAATGGGCTTGGCCTTGGACAATTTGGGCTCGGCCATGAATATTCTAGGGTGGATGGGCTTGCAACTTGGAAGAGAAGAGGTTGTAGTATATATAAAACTGGTTTAGTGGACTAAAGAGGAGATTTTGAGTAAAAAAAGCGATTTTTCTTACTTTAAAGTTTATGAAGAGAAGCTATGGATATATATTTTCAAGCTTTTAGGAATTTGAAAGTAGAGAAGAGGATTGTAAAATGAAAATTATGAAATGGAAGGAGTATTTATAGGCTTATGAATATATTTTTAAAATATAAAGTACTTATAATTAAATATATACACGTGCATGCACTCCATACCTCCTTCCATCACTTGTACACGTTCTCCCCTCCCCTTTTCATGCCTTGAATCATGCTAGAGCTTCCATGTGTGTGTACTAAGGATATGGAGGTGATTTGTATACATATAAGTGTGTTTATATATATGCCTTTTATAACATAATTTGTCACATCCATGCTTATGTATAAATATATATATATATATAAGTTAATATAAAAAAGTATGCATAATTAACACTAATCCTAAAATTTATAAATGTGTGCATGTTGCACCAAATGTGCACAACATTCCTAATGACTTTTGGGTGTCAAAAAGTCGAAATTTCGAAAAACATTCTTCGGTCACATTTTCTATTTTTATTTGAACTATCTATATTGGTAAACAAATTTTGAAAACTATTTTATCATCATTATTAAATAATTAAAATAGGTTTATTTGCTAATAAAAATCTATTTATTGATTATATAAAATATATTTAAATAGCCTATTTCAAAGTGGCAAAATCCTAGGATGTTACAAATCTATTTTGCCATCATTTGTTATTATTTAAAAGAGTTATATTTTAATTATAAAACGTTTTTTTGAATATTTAAAATTTATTAAATATTTGCAAATCAAGGCAGTAAAATTCTGGGTCGTTACAATGATTCCAATTGAGATGATGATGAGATGATCTTGTGACGGTAGCCTATTTATCTATTTATACTATTTTCTGATGTACCCATTTAAAGATGATAATGTATTTTTGAACATGATGAATCTCGCATATGTAATGGTTATTGTTGACATTATGCTATGGTTTATTGACATTTGAGATTTTCAATAAAATGGGTACTGTTTATATTATTATATTTTATCCTTTTGCTGTGAGATCTAAATGAGTAGATAAATAGTTCTATATTGTTCTTTCTACTAACCAACAGCCAGCTTTGGAACGAGTCTAGGTTTTGGTGGGCCTTTTCTGGGTCGAAATTTACACCTGTTTTGGAGAAGGTTGTTATAGAAAGCATGAAAAAGACTCCATCAACTATATTAAAGGGCATAAATAAACTGTTCATTGCAAAACTGGTATGCATAATAACTTTTATTACACAATCATTATATTACAAAATTTGATTTCTACAATAGAAATAGCTTTTATTATGGTTCTGGAGGATAAGGAAGAGGGTGATGTTGGTACACTAACTCTTTTCATTTTCCCTCAACTTCCAAAAAGCCGGAATGGGTTTTGCTAGACGAACCCACATTCTTGTACAGAATAGAAGGACCCCAAACCTCCTTGAGAACGTCAAAACATTCATACAGAAAGAAATGTTTATGTCTCTAATAGTTGGAAGCCGCGACCTTCCTCAATCCACATTCTCTTTTAGGACCTAAAAATGCGAAGTTAATTTTAAGTCAAAGCTAATGATGACTTTAATCAAGTAATCTATTGGAATTGGGCCAGCATGTAGTGGGTTAAACGGATGAATTTCAAAAAACTTATTCCATTTTGGATCTTATAGGGCCCGTAAAGTCTAAATTTATTTAGATTTGATCAAAATTAAGTTTAAATAAAATCAATATGTTATTTGATTTGTAAGTAATGTTTTGTTTTAATGTTATATTTATATAATATAATATAACATGCGTATCATATACACATGTGTGTGTACGTATAGTGCAACATATACAGCATACATGGTTTAGCATGTCCGTGTAGAAGTGATGGGATTCGAACCGTAACAGACATGTTAGCCCCTCCATATACATATGTGCTGTCTAATATGCATTCGTGTAGTTTTAACACAATATAAAAATGATATTTGTAAAATAAAATATTTAGATATATATATATATATATATATTTGACATTATAATATAAAATAAATATTAATATTAACATAAATATTTTGAATTTAAATTCAAATTTAAAATTCAACTTTTGAATTTTTAGATGTAGATCTGCATAATAAATATCTACTAATTTCAAAGTCAAAAATGCATTAATTTTCTATATATATATATATTGAATATAAAAAAAATTAATTTTTTCTTGAAAATTTCATGTACATATTATATTAATATTTAAAATTCAATATAAAATAACCATATATATGTACAAGTATGTTTTAATGTAAATAAATAATTAAATAAATATATATAAATACATACATATTCGACCATGATTATATTTGAAAAAATATTTTTTTATTAAAATCGTGCGGTTTAAAATATTATTTTTTAATTAAGATTTCCAAATGGAAGTCTTTAAAATATAATTTTTTTGAAAACTATTTCAAAAGTATACACATAATTGTTATTAAATATTTATATGTATATTTTATAAATTAATGATATATATATATATATTTATTTTATATAAAAGTGATATATTATGTTTAGTATAAATTATATTAATGTATACGATTTTAATTTAAATATATATGTAATGGTTTTTCGAATAACATACCACATATATAGATTAACAAAATATACTATGTTGGTTTTATATACTAATATATGTACATTTAAAAATTCAATTTTGTTTAAAGGCTTTTTAAATTAATAAAAAAATTTGACAATTAAAATATCTTATTAATTTATTGGCCGAAAGGATATAAGTATATACATAACTTTTTTTAATTACACACACACATTCATCTAATGAAGACAACATAGACATATGTGGATCCGTGATAAATTGTATGCTATATAATGCACATAATGACATAATCAACGATTATATATATATATATATAAATGCGTGTGTAAATAAAAAAATTAACTTGACTAATGCCTAGTTGTAACATGTTGAAGCTTTGAATCGATAAACTCTATGAATATGTATCCAAAACTTCCAGAAAAAGCTACCACACCGAAAACACCAACCGTCGATGCACTGGTTATATTTAAATTCGTGTCTAATATGTTTGAAACATTAGAGGACAATGGAGGAGAGGCCGACAATAAATATGATTGTAGAGGCTAAAAATTAGAAGTGGAAAGAAGTGGGGTTTAGGGTGTTTGAATAGTGGAGATATAAAGGAGCAATAAATAGATCTAGACTCATACTTTCCTTTACTTTTTCCCACCTTTTGAATCAATATTCATCCCCATATACACACTCCCATGGTCGACCACTGCTACCCGCATCTGGGCCTCCAAATTGCTTCAAGTTCGATCAAATAAATATGCATTTAAGTCTAATTATAACACACATCGATATCGTATATCAATATGTGTGTATTTAACTTTTATATACGCATTATTTTAATGTTGATCAACACAAATAAAATAAAATTTTATAATTAATATTTCATAAATATTAATTAATTTATAACAATATAGTTAATTAAATCGGGTAGTAGTAGGAGTATTCAACGTTCCAGTTGTGTAACTCTTGGGTGTAAATTCAGTCAGAATTAGTATCAAAAATTCAAATATTAACATTCACACATCACCTTATCTAGTGCGACATTATGGAAAAATTTATTGCTTACACGGCTTTGATAAAATACCTATTTAAGTGTTACTTGGTAGTGACAATTATTTACACTAATTCTCTTCATCAAAACTATATCACATTAGGACATATGAAATTTGGTAATGGTCAAAATTTTAATGTCGTTCATATTCAACTTTATAGTCCAAACACAAAGTCATTGGTTTAATAGTAACAATTATTATCAATCGAACTACTCTGGCTAGAGACTTTGATTTTGAGTTGACTTCAATTGACCGTGATACTAACCCCATATAATTGAGAAGACAAATTCTCACTTGAATAGTGTTTCACTTTCAATGCTTCTACCTAACCCAACGATAGTCATTCGGTGGACGCCGTGCCACGATTTATCCATAATCAAAGCGAAGTTTGCATATTGAAGCTCGATAGTATTCTTAAGTCGGGAGAATTGTGTAATATTGTCACATTGATATTTTTTGTTTGACCTTAGTTATTTAAACCAACAGAAAACTATCAAATGATCATTCCATAGTTATCCAATAACTATCAGTACGTAACCCTTTGGTGCCCCCAGTAGCCATGAGCAATACACTATCCGACATTTGAAAGACGTTACATGATTTAGTCTCAATGGATGTATCAATATCCAGTCTCGATACACCTTGACTAGGAATATTTAAAAAGGTATGTTTATTTTATCGTGATAAATCACTCATGATTACAACATATGTTAACTACTATAAAAAACATACCATTTATGGATTTTCTATTAAATATACTTTTAATTAAATTAATTAATTAATATAACACATTATATTAAGTATAATATAAAGAAAAAACCTTTTATTTCGAACAAGATTGGTTACCGAGTTAGATATATGTAACAATTACATAATTTCCCCTAAGGCCTACCCCTAAATCTATCAATCTTTCACTAGCACTAGGGGCCAATTATGAAAATTCTATCCCATCCCTTCAATCATTTTGATGAGAACCGATCGAGTTAGACCCTTCATGAATGGATCTGTCATGTTGCTTTAATTATCTACTCTGTCAATCAACTCCCTTCGATGCCGATAAACTACCTTTAACATATGGAACTAGTCGGAGTATGTTTCTCATCTTTTCGTGAGCTCTTATCATTACATTGTTATCATATACAATAATGTAATATTTTAAATACCTCGAATCAACCTAGCTCAGTTATAAATTTGTGCACTTATATTTACATACATTGCTTTATTGTGGCGTTATTCATGGTGATGTACTTAGTCTTATTCATTGACTAAACCATAATGTTTCACTCGGAACATTTACAACTTAAAGCTTCTTAATTAAGGTTTGAATATGAATGTAACATTGACATATTATACTAGATAGCACTTATGAAATTTGAGTTCGAACACTCCTACATAAGGAGTCCGTTGTTTCTGTAAATAATTCTCTAATATTTCATAAATACTCGAGAATACTCTAAACTACCATTTAATGATCCTAATTTGGATTTAATATTTGCTTCACGCATCAAATACATAAGAAAATTAAGATATTGTAAACAATGCAATACATATGATAATTCCTATTGATAATGCATAAAGAATCCATGTTACATATGATAATTCCTATTGCTAAAGCATAAGAAATCTATCTTGCATGTTTCTTATTAAACGTTTTAATAAGATGTCTTTGCATATTGTTAGGGACATTTTCGACATCCTTTATACTTACTGTAAAAGGTACCATTTACAAATCTAGTATTGAGTATTAGACAGCTAAACTATAATGATTTTAACTCGTGTATATCAGTGGTAATCATAAGTATGTTGTTTGTCTTTTAGAAATATTTTAGTACCTTTAATAAATCTTTCTATGGATATATGTTTCCTTTACATTTTGATTGAAAATCAAACTATTTGATATTTTTACCAAAATACTTACTCAATTATGATGCTTATAGAATGATACTTTCATATTATTTCTTAGATCATACTTGAAAACCTATATACTTAATATCGCTCCTACTGACTTTGAGACACTTTGGTTGTTATGTGAAAATAGTCTATTCTAAATCATTATTTAGAAATTTCTATTTTAACACATATGTACAAAAACAAAAGTCATACTGAGCAATAATTTTGGAAGTAAATCCAAATTAACTTGAGCACACCGATGACGAATCTATTACGTTAATTTGAACAGTTGAAAATTTATGATGTTATTCCTATCAACATGGCTCATAATATTCCAACTGCATTAGTCTTTCTCTTGAAGGCACATTTATAGCCGATGGATCATATCTCTTTGGGTATAACTATCAAAATCGTATTTTGATAATGTACTTGGAATCCATTTTGGCTTTGCACATCATACCATATTGTAAAGTCAACACTCTTAATGGTTTAATTAACAACCGAGGATTATCTATTCTCGATTTTGATATAAAACTCATAGTTTATCATCAATGTGCGATAGTACTTATTAGACACTCTAATGCATTGTGTTCGCTTAGGTTTGGTTAATTTCATTTCATCCTACATAATCAGTTTCATCTTTGGATCGTATCCCAATCCATTTTACTACCAATAATTTCTAAAAGAAATTCCATTGCTACGCTGTTGGTATTTCTTGAAACAACAATTGTTTCTTAGTGCAGCGTAATGGGTATTCATAAATATTTTATTAATTGCCTTATACATATAACCGATTTGGTTTTAGTTTATAAAACTTATGTTCGAAACATAAATTGATCATCCAATGACAATCATTCCCTAACTTTTTTTAGGGCGATTCATAAATGATCTCTCACATGTAATTATTATGTGTGGTCTTTCAACTCACACAACCTACTAACTCCTTGGCATATGATATGTTGGTGTTTCTTACGAACCCTTATCTTATATGATTTATAAACTTTGCATTAGATGAAATTAATTTTAACCTTATGTATTACTCTTAAGTACATGAACTTATAGAAAGAAGTTAACTCAACTTTACTCATTGCCAATCGTACTTTATTCGATAAAGTCTGATTACTCCTTATTAGTACATCATTTTGTATCATAGGGAGGAGTAACTTTTGCGTTGACTATTTTTAGGTACGTTCGAAACTCTTTAAAATATATTCACATTTTTTATTAAATCGAATAATTTTATTTTATTTTGCACGTTATTTTATTAACTTCCGTTTTAAATTCTAAGAACTTATCATAGACATACTACATGTGTATCAAATAGACATGTTTATGTTTGTTATAATCTATTAGTGAATACAATGAAGCATTAAGAACCATTTTCGTATTATTAGACTTACGATTGCATACATCCATATTTCACAACCCGAGGAGTTCATCAACTCTTATGTAGCTTCCACTCAATAGGTGCTTTACCCTTTATTGTTTAAGATAATCCACTAGTACCATATGATTCATAATTATACAATCAAAGAATTATTTCTCCATACTATGGTTAGTCCATATTCCAAATAATTTCAAATAAATTTAGATACTTATGTATTTTCTAATGCATCAACAAAAATTCCAAATGATTTCAAATAAATTTAGATACTTCTATATTTTCCAATGCATCACAAATACCACTATTATAGTTTTATTTTATAATGGATATTCATAATATTCATATTGAAATAAAACTATGTCTTTTTTTCAATCAACGCTAAAAACAATTATTATTTAATATATAATTTTTGGTATGTATTTTTGTAAATTTATGAGTGTTATATGACATGCTCCCACTATTTCTATTTCCGTCCTTACTCGTATGAAATATGAAGCTCCATTCAACCACTTAATATATGCTATTTATTTCATTTACTGTAAGTGATTTATGGTTTTAGATCAAATATCTTAAACTTAAATAAATATCATAGAAAACAATTTTCTATATGAAAATACATTTTGAAATAGAAATCATATATCTCATTTCTTGTTAAGTATATATTATTATATTACAATTCTCGTTTTCGATGTCTTTTCATGCACCAGAACTGACCATTCACTCTTTTCATCCCAACCATGCTTTAAGTTACAACCATTTTCATACATTCGCTTTCCTTTCTAAATGGTCGAACCATTCTAAAGGAAACCCTTACTATAAGATCATAAGAACTCTTTACAAAAATGCATTCAATTATCCTTATATTTAAGGATATCAAATAAGTTGCATTTTACTTAAACTGATCTAACAGACATTCCAATGATCAAATTCTTAGATCTATCTTATAGCTCTTGATCTAGCGTTAGATTTAACTCAACAAGACCTTTATTGTAATCAACCATATTGAATACACAAATTCACAATACTGTTTACTTGCTTATTTCGAATGAACTAATTTCATCGAGGTTTTGTACATTACGAGTTGCGACCTTCACCATGTAACATTTATATTTGATTGGATATGGATCAAATATTCATGTTCTTGTATTGCTTTTAGAGTTTGAAACTTATAAAAGACAATACATAGTATTGGGCAAAATAAACATGTAAGCGATCAAGTTTCAAACATATTTAGTAGTTGTATAATCAGATGCTTGCATGGATCTCGAATTATCAACATGTAAAAATTTATTATTAATTATATTTTATATTTCTATTTGCCAATCTTAATTTAGTTCATTTTTATATTTTAATTGATAAACATTTTATCAATCAAATTAGTTGCACAAATTTATAGAAGAGACTAGTTCAATTTTTACATACCAGATGTTCTTATAATATTAGAAAGTTTAAATGTTACAATTTCATTTTTCTAATAAGGCACCCACTAGACTTTTATGTTTCTCAAAATCCTAAGACGAAATATAGAATTTTTTTGACTTCTCTAGTGGGTGTTAGGACTCGTATGCCTTGGGATTCTGACCCTGAGGAAAGCTCAACAAATCATAGACCAGCATACGATGGATAACTCCTTGTCGGTTGTATCACATAAAACTCCTGACCTTGTATTCCTTGTCTTATTCTCTTCTTTACCTTGAGGAAATCTCAATAAGTAAAGATAGATTAGTTACTCATACCTATCATTTTGTGATGTCTTAATTATAATGCACATACCTTAAGGAAAGCTCAACAAATAGGTGCATGTATCTTGTCTCGTCTATAGTATATATTAATAGTACTACACATAACATTTTAAACTTGAGGAAAAATCAACAAATAAGCAGTATGTAAGTAATTTATTTATATACATGGTAGAGAACAATAATTATATTAAAGAGTCATAATCTTTAATATATTTAACTTAGTGATATTTACGTAGGGAAACCTCGCGATTCAAGTGTCTGACGCATCTTAAATCATGGTATATATACTATATGTATATATTTATTCCTTAAGTCTAATCAGGTTTCTTACTATTTGACCTTTTATTATTATATAAGTTTTTATTATTATATAACTTTTATAATTTAGTAAACTTATATAATAGTCTTATGTATAACATTATATTAATATTATTAATCAAATCTTATTTAATTAATTAACATTTTAATTAATTTTATATTATTCAATTAAACATTTTATATTGTTTATGTATACTATAACACTTATAGTTATACACATATATCTTTATATATATGTATTTTATATTATTTATCAATTAATATTTAATTTATTTATCTAATTAAAACAATTTTAATTAATTGTAATTAATTTTGAAAATTATATATATATATATATTCCCTTAATATTTTAAGATAATGTTACATATATCAATATATATGTTATTTAATTTAATTAATTAAATTTGGATTAATTATTAATTCAATTAATCTAATTAATTAATAATAATTTTCGAGAATAATTCTTTTATTTTCAAAACTATTTTGATAATTACTTTATAACATTTATAAAATCATTACTTATTTTAAATTTAACCCTTTAGATTTAAAATATTATTTTTATTTACTTTAAATTTAATCTTTTAAATTTAAAATTTTACTTTAAGTTTCAAAACAGTTTTGAAAATTAGCCCAAGGCCCAAATCAATTCGGGCCTTTATATTGGGGATAACATTTTGTCTTACCTCATTCTTTCATGACAAGGCAGTAGCCAGGTAGGACAAAGTACATACACATGCAACATATACAGTGTACATGGTTTGGCATACCTAAGCATAAGTGCCGATTTACATTGCAATGGACATGTTTGCACCTTCATGTACATATGTGCCATCTTATATATGTATACACACACACACACACGTGTGTGTGTGTAATGTGGGTCAGCGGAATAGAGACCTTAAGGCTAAATTAACACTAGATAGGGGGTGAATAGTGTTTAATGGACTATATGAATATTATTCAAATTTTTAAGATTTTACTTGGAATGACAGAATTAGCAATCATAGAAACAATCATAGAATAAAAGTGCAGATAAAAGTAAATGTAGTAAAAGCAAAAGGGAAAGAACATTCCAGGATTCTATACTAGTTCGGAGTTACCCTACATCCAGTCCTATATAATTCCTTTTAGGGATTTCTTTTCAACTAGTAAATGCAAATGCAATCTCAATTTTAAGGCTACGAGATACACCTTACAGAATCCCGACCTCTGGATGGAGCTACTTGATTTCCGGGCCACAAGCACACCCATTAGACTTACAGGCTACTAAGCACACCCAATTGATTTAATCAGGCTACAATCACACCTACTTGGATTTCAGGATACCAAGCACACCATAGAGTATAAGAGTATGATTTTATAGAGTTTACAGACTCAGATCTTCGATCTTGATTACAGTTGATCCTATAACTCTTGAATATTACTTGATCTTAAGAGAGATGAGAGAAATCAGAGAGTCTATGAACGAGAATCAAACTAGTAATGAATGCATTTGATTCTGGTTGAATTTCGGCAGAGTTTCGACAGAAATTGGTTTAGAAATCAAGAAAGTGAAAAGAGGAGAGAAAAATAATAAAGTAGTTATTAAAAATGTGTTTGGAAGACTGGTATATATAAGGACACAACAATCATGTCCATTTGTGATGACCCACATATCAAAAGGTTTAAATCGACAATAATCCACACATGTCCAACTCAAAAAATCTGAAACACAGATAATCAATTGGGTAAATTAAGAAAAATAAGAAAAGAAGGAAGCAAATAGAGAATCTCGCAGCGGAATGATAAAATATAATAATCAAATAAACAGTTCATGAAGCTGTTTATACTCTACATTTGATTATAATTTATACAACATTTATCAGAGTTATATATAGAACAGAATAATAGAGTACAACAGTGCAGCAGAACAACATAATGCAGGAATAATAATAGTAATATAATATACCAAATCTTTGTCTTCGTCCTCCGGAAAATAATCTTCAATGCGCTGAAAACTCAGGGCTGACTCGAGCGTAATGAAAAGTCAAAACACTCGAGCCGGGACTAAAATATCCTTATGTGAGTCAAATCAATATGACATATAACAGGAGTGTAATGGCGTCAAAGATGTTTACAGGATTTCACATCTCCTATCCAGTGTATAACATGCAAGCAATAAATCAAGAGATGTTATATGATATTCCATCTCTTAAGGATTAGTCAAAATATTTATATATAGTAGAATACGCTATATATAATGTCTAATCAGTAAAATAAATATTTTTCTTAGCGTTAAGGCTTTACATTAATCCCCTTAATGCATTTTTAAGCATTGTCGTACAGTTTGCATATAACGCCCCAGTAGCACGTCGGGGGATAGGGATGCGCCGTGATACGACAACACTAAAAAAAAATCATAGTGGTCTCGTATAGGGATAAAAGTATGACAATGCACGTGAGGCAATGCCCAAGGTAGGATACTACCAGTTCGGGTCGAAGTGCTGGTGGTAACTCATCGTAGCCACGGCCGCCCACCCCGTCCATCCGTCCCATATCGAGTCAAAGGGAGGTCATCCCAAATCAAGGTGCGCCAATTGAAACCAACAAGTAGATTAATAGTATAGACCAAGTCCAAAAGAAAATAGAAGAACGGATGTCCGCTAGAGGTAATTAGCATCATTGGCTTTGTCAAGCCGTCCTGTTTTAGTCATTTCAAATTGCCACAAGTGCCGGGGACTACCATCATCGTTCTCCTTCTTCAAATCCAACAAACAAAGCCAAATCCAACCACTTCGTTCTGGAGTCTCCTCCGCATACACGGTTGTTAAAGTGGTTCCAATATTGACAGAGAGTATGCCAATGAGAGGCCCCGGTCTCTTTAACAACCAAACATCGTTTTACACACCGGTTGGTACTTTTACATTTTGAAAACAATTCATACTTGATATCAAAATATCATATTCGATTCAAAATCGATTTCATTTCGAAATATCATATATAATTCAAAATGTCATATTCAGTTCGATACGTCATTTCACTCCAAAATTCAATTCGAATTACAATTTAGGTTATAACTTCATTTTAGCCAAATTCGCATTTAAATCCACGATTTAAATATAAACATTTCAACCTTGACCGGTTTGAGTTTTTAGAAAATAGTTTGAAAAACTTTAAATAGTTTAATAAGTTAAAATAGTTTGATATAAAATAGTTTAAGTATTGAAAATGGTTTATATAGTATAATAGCTTGGAAAATCAAAATAATTTGAATATATGAAAAGATAGATTTTAAACAGTTTATATTAAAATAATTTATTTTAAAAATAATACCAAATCAAACCGTCTCTTTCCATTTCAACAAATCTGGACCCAAGTCCAAATTCCAATCAAACTTATTCAATTTCAATTATTCCAATTCAAATCATTTTCAGTCTCAATTCAATTCAAATCAACTCAATTTGTGATTTCAATTCGAAATATTCATTTCTACAATTTCGAGATACTTAATTTCGAGCTCAATTTTGAAATATTCAAATCATTTATATCAAGTCTCAAAACTCAATTTTGAGCTCAATTTTGAAATATTCATTTCTATCACCATAACCAAGATGAATTTCCAAAGTTCGAATAAAGTTCAAATCTTTAAATAATTCATTTTCCATAGTTCAGGTCATATGTCAATTTTAAATTCATATTTCAAATTTAATTCTTTGAAATAATTTTAATTAACAATTTTAATTTCAACATTTCAAGCTTGAGTTTGAAAATAATTCAATCATCATAAATTTGATTTTTATTTCTTTAAAACCAACTCTTTTAAATAAATTCAAAATTCAAGAATCTAAAATCACCTAATTTAACCAATCCGGTGTTCGTATATAATTTTCTATCCTATGGCCAAGTGATCAGTTATTTCAATTTAATTTCATGGATGGATATATATCAATCCAAAATAAAAGTCATAGATATATATCATTTCCACCTATTTCTTAATTTATACAAAATAATTCAATTAATAGTTTTATATATTGTCAAATAATTTACAGGTGATACATGATCAACCAAATTGGCATCCATCACAATCAATCATCCAAACAGACAAAATATCACAACAACTGACTAGTTATCAACATCGGTGGTCTAACTAGAAATTTAATTTCAATTTCAAATTGAACTGTTAATTTAAATATTAGTTAACTTATCAACGGCAGTCAATAAAATTAAATTACTTCATGATATTAATTTAACTAACATAAAAATTATTTTAATCATTCGTGAGCGTTATAAAACACTCACCTTTATTTGAAACTGAAAATTTTCAGAGTCAAATAAATGCCAATCCAATTTCATGATGTAGAAGACGTCGATACGATTCCAATGCAATTTGTTTTGTCCAAAACGGGCCTCGCACGAACAATATACGAATAAATTAGCATAATCGACAATAGTTAGGATAAAATTAACTTAATAATTGAATAATTAAACTTAACCCATTACCCTAATCACACCCGCTAACAGCCCAGGCCCGCCATCTCCTCCCAGGTTAAAATCACGACTTCCTCTTCGTTATTTTTTTTTGATCGAGGAACCCATCGCCCCCAGCCAAAGGCGCCTCCGACCACCACAGACACCGCGCCGCCTCGATTCCCCTACCCCAGCGCCGCCGCCAACCTAAGCTAACACACTTGACGCGCGCGCGGAGACGCAACCATGAAAACTGTAACAACCCTGGTTTGGAGATTACCTATCAATATTAATTTATAATGGCAATTATAATTTAATATTGTAAATTAAATTAAAATTGGAGAAATTAAAAATAAACAATAAAATTGGAATTAAATGGTGAAAATAAAGCTTAGAACTTTTTTTTTGGAGTGATAATAAATGGAATATGGGCTTTAAATAAAGAAAATGACTTTATTTTAGAGAAAATGCAATAATTATATTAATTATTGCCCAATTGCTTCTTTTAATAGTTTTTAAAAGAAGTATTTGATTTTTAAGGTGTTTTATCGAAATAAAAAGGTAGAAATTGGTTTAAAAATATGTTTTGGCCATAAATTATGTTTGGAAATGGTTTGAAATATTTTTCTAAGTGAGAAAATAAATTTTGTGGAATTTTAGAAGTTAAAAACAATGTTTTATCCATTTATTTGAGTAAAAAGTGTATTTTTGTTAAATTAATGAATTTAATAATAATAATGTTTTAAAAATATAAATTTATCTTTTTATATAATATAAAATGTTTTATTTTGTATGTATACAAGTTTTCACAGTTTTCCTATGTATAACTTGAAGAGAAAATACATTTTTCTTTGTGTATATGTGATATATGCACATATTTTACTTGTGTTGTTTAGTTAAGCCTTAGCCAGTTTATTTCTTTTAATTTTTTTAAACCCATTTGGGCCCATTAACACTTTGCCTGGTTGAGAAAATGAGAAAGGGGTTTTACTGTACGTGCACTTTATCATTCCTTCTTCCTTCTTCCACCTGAAAAGAAAAGCCAGTAAACCCATTTTCCAATTTCTCAAATCCAAGCAAATTTCTCAATTAAAATTCACCACATTAAAATCTTTTTGCAATCTAGTGACAAATCAAAGGTAATCAACTCCAACTCACTTAATTTTATCAAATAATTTCTTGTTACAGTGAATGTTTTCTAATTTACTGTAAATTTGGTTTGCATGTCATTTTCTCTTCCTCTACAGGTTCTTAGAAGCTTTAATCTTGCTAAAAGCTTCCTCTTTGCTGCTATAATCCGAGTTTTAGCCTTCAATTAGCAAGGTGAGTTGAATAAGCTCACAATCTATCAAAAACAAAAGTGCCAGTGCTTAAATCTTTGAAAAATTAGCCCCTGTATGTAATTTTCTATAGTTGATTATTCCTTGTTTATAATCAGTTTCTGTTGCATCTTTGAAATCTTATAACTTTTGATTACGGCTACGAAATGCTACCGGATTTCTTGCATTTGGTAGCCTGCATGTTGAGCTTCGTCTCTGTAAAATTTCATTGAAGAATATTGTTGTTTGATATGTTAAAACTTGCTCAGAAAATCAGTTTGCAGCCTGAAATCGAGCCGAAGAAAAATTCGTAGGTTAGGACGACATGCCAACCTCCCTGGGTCGACCTGCCTGTCGACCCAGAGGCTTCTAGGTCGACCTGGCGGTCGACCCAGGGACCAAGGAGGTCGACCTGGTTGCAGCCCCTTTTGGCTGCCTTGTTTGCTCGTTGTTTGTGTGTTTTCGACTTGTTTTTCTTGCTATTTTCTTGCCATATTTCGAGTTGTTTCTGATTGTATTCAAAGGCCATGATGTCTATCAATAGACTAGCCAAATTTTAATATTTTGAAATTCAAATTTTGAATTGTTTTGAATTTAAATTCGAATATCGGTTTGGGTGATTTTCCTTGTTTTTATTCGTTTTCGAGCACGGTTTTCTCTAAATCTTTTTGAAATGATTTTTAAAATAAATGAGCATTTCAAAATAATTATTATATAATATTTTAAAGTATTTTCAAGTATAAAATATATTTATTCTCTATAATAAGGGAAATTTTCAAATATGGTTTTCAAATTGATTTCGAAAATTGGTTTTAAAAGCTTGTTTTCCAAAGTAAATTATTTTATATATAAATTACACGTTTTTGCACACTTCGAGCGAATGAGAAGGAGGATTAAACGGTTTGGTAAAACACATGGTATGGGACACATGCGTTTATCTTACCGGTTAATTCCCAACTTGTCTGTTTGATCGTTTTGACCTTCGAGTCGAGTTTACCGATGAGACGAGGTAAACTTTTTACTGCATTGAGTGTGAAATTTACTAGTGGTTAGTAAACCGTTTAGTGCGAACGTGTGGTATGGGACACACGTTAACACTGTTCGGGTTCCTATCTGAGAGTTTATGATACATTTGCCATTGTGGCGTATTGCCAGTACTGGACTTTCAGATCATTGCCATTGCGGCGTATTTGTCCTCGAGACGTTTGCCATTGCGGCATTTGCCTTTGCGGCGTATTTTCCATTGCGGCGTGTTTGTCATTGCGGCGTGTTTGTCCTCGAGATATTTTCCATTGCGGCGTATTTTCCATTGTGGGATGTTTGACATTGCAACGTATTTGTCCTCGAGACGTTTGTCATTGCGGCATTTGTCATTGCGGCGTATCTGTCATTGTGATGTATTTGCCTTCGGGCGTGTTACCATATTTGAGATCAGTACTTGGCAGGCTTCGGCCAAAAGCACGTGTAAATTTTGAGATGTTTTCATTGATTTCTCGAGTGTATCTCCTTTTTCATGGTTGGCCATTAGAACCATTTTATATACATATATGGCGATTACCTTATGGGAATTTGAGCTGCCTACACTGGCATTATTTGAGATTTTCCTTTTGGCGTTATTATTTAGATTTGCCTATTGGCGTTATTACATGAGATTTGCCTTTTGGCGTTTATTTGGTATTATATTCTCCTATGTTGGAGAGTTATATTTGATTGCCTTGTGGCGTATTTTTGAGATGGTGATTTCTTTGAGATTTCTTTGAGTTTGCCGATATGGCGGGTTTGGGATTTCTCATTTTTAGGAGTTATATTTTCCCTAAACCACTATTGATGATTTGTGATATGCCGATGATATGAGGCTTGCTATATTTAGCGTTTTTTGGATTGTCTAATCTCTTTTGAGATTATATGTTTGTGTAAGTGATATCATCTCATCACTTAAAGTAACCATACCATACTTATACACATGCTTATACTCAGTATTGTTCCTTCTTGTTTAAGAAGAACATTACCCATATTCTTATGCATTTCTTAATGCTTATCCTCTTAAACTGATATGTTTGGCTAGACTGACCCGTGTATTTTATACTCGGGTCAGACCAAGGTGTTTCAGGTTTGGTACCTTTGGACTTAGCCTATTCTGCTTCCGCATGGACTCTTTTCTGCTATCGCCTTTTTGATATAGTTTTTGTGTAGTCTTTTTATAGCTACTTTGATATGTACATTCTTTTGACTCGTATTTGTATTGTGGTTGTCATACCACATATGTGATATATCATTTTGTATACTCTGTGATGTATCTGTATATGTGTATATATGTGATTATCTGCTGTTATGTGATGTGTTTGCATTTGAGTTGTTGTATTTGTTCTGATAGATCCTATAGCCACCTATGACTTTGTATTAAATATTTATTGGATATGTCGATCCACTTGAGAAAGGAAAAAAATATAGCATTTGTCGACGTATTCAATAGATATTTAAGACAAGGCTATAGATGGTCGCTCCTGACCAGCCCTATTCTCCGCATTACCAGACAGTATTACCCAGTAATACTCTTTGTTAATGTGGGTCTCGGGATAGGGCGTCACAGCTTGGTATCAAAGCCGAGTTCAGAACAAAATATGATAAACACAGAATAGAAGCATATATTATGATACATCCAAGTATAGTACAAGTGTTAAAAATCCCTTAATCATCGTGTCCTTTATCTTTTCGTGTCCTTTGAGATAGAAGTTTAGGATATGTCTAGGAATATATTTTATTCCGTAGTATTCCATAATTGAATTAATTATATCTTATCTTAAGAGTAATCCTAATCGTGATTGTTTTATTCGAGTCCTCTTCGATACGGGTGCTTAACACTCATCCGTATCAGAGGAATTTGTTGATGCATTTTTATGTTCTTATCTTGTGATTTTTTTGAGGATTGCGCATCCTATTAAGGGGATCTGCAATAGTTGGTATGATGTTTGAGGATTTTGGGATTGTTCCTTGTAGCTTATCTTTTTGTGCAAATTAGCACGCTATTTCTATCTAGAGTTTGGTATGATTTGAGATGGAGTGGCTTGCGCATTATCAAGCCACATTCTGTGATTCGAAGGATCCTATATTTAGGTATCCTAATTTTGGCTGATTTGTTGTTTCTTGTTCTTCGGAATGTTAGTGATGATTCTGAAGTATCTGTATTCACTCTTAAGTTTCGAGATGTTGATGATATATCTCGAATTCCAGTCGTTATGGTTTTGTTGATTTCTGTGAGTCCGTTCGGATTTGTTACTCCATCGGGCAATCGAGAATTATATTGACCTCATTCCTAGTTCTTAGCCTTTCAGTCATCCTTCCACGAGGATGTCCATTAGGGAAATGAGGTGATTCATTAAATTTAACTGATGTTGTCGTTCTTGCCTCCTTTTGAGATATCCTCTTTGGATACTCAATTGTTGATATACTTTGTGAAATTACTTCACTCGAAGTAATGATATGTTGTTAGTGTTCTTATTCTCATTCGAGAAGATATCTTAACCTTACTCTTATATCTCGTTGATCTCTTTTTAACCCATTAAGTGGTGCTAGGGTCATTCCTCAGCTTGACCTTACACCGATTTTCATGAGCTACGAGTTGCGGAGGATAGCGTTCCTCTTATCGCATTCCACACTCGTATAGTTCTTGTGAGTGGTTCGTTATACCATTCGGAACAATGAACACTCCAGTCTATTCCATCAGTCTTGTGAATCGAGTATTCTAGGAATATCTTGATGAGTTCTTCTTGTGTTTTTGATTTTGAGTATAAGTTATAATTGAGTTTTCAAATCTTTCAAATTGAAGATATGTGTTTAAGTGAAATTGGATTTTTGAGAAAAACAAAGAATATTTTGAGTATAATATATGAGGTATTTCTTTTTAAAGAAAATGAATATTTGAGTTGGGTTGTCCATCTAGTGCTTTAAGAATTTCGGTCGATGCGTTTGGCCAACGTTATCGATAGGAATTTCCTAAACGCTGTGATGAGATAGTCAGACACGGTAAATTGATTTTTATTAAGTAAAGTTTGGAAATAATTAGTATGGTGGAGTATTAATTTTTATTTTAAATGTTTAATGAAGCCATTGAACCATAGTGAGTGTTGGATGAGTGGCGAGGCAGTTTTGATCACTTGATCAACTCTGCAGCCATTCGATGGGGTTATTTACTATAAATCAATGGTGAGGCAATACCCTTATATTATATGAAATTTGAGAAATTGAATATGGTAATTTGGGTAAGTAAAGTGAATAATTCTAATTAAGGGGATGTCTTAAGTAGAAGAAAATATCATTTGATGCTTTGATTAATAAAATGATGTATTTAAAGTAAAAGAATACTTTGGTTTGAAAAAATAAAATATTAATTGAATATTTTAGTACAAGTTATTAATGATGACTATAAAATTTGTTTTGACACTTATTTATTTGAGTAATAGTAGAGGATAGATATAAAACTCTATCTTAAAAGAAAATAAAGAAGTGTTAGTTTAGAACATTTAGTATAAATTTGTGAGCCAGTTTTTGTTTTAAACTTAATTGGTATTAAAACTTGTGGGTTTGAAATTACAAAATTCTTTTGAAAACAAGTTTGAATTAATTATCAACTTTAATTAGTTTTATGTTGATAATTAGATGGAAATTTAATTTTTGTGACAAGTGGAAATGTGAATTTGGATTGTTTTGATAAATGAACAATTCATGTAGTATAATCATTTTAAATTGTGAGAATAAATTTAAAACTTTATATATATATCCCAAAAATTTATTTTGGGTGGATAATCAATAATCATCCCTTGATAATGGAAGAGATTAGTTATCTCTTCCAAAATGAGTTTTCATAGTTAATTGTTTTTAAAGCTAAGTTTTGGAAAGTAATGAAAATATTTCCACTTAATGAATTATTATTTTTTGATGATTACATAAGTTGATCCTAATTTTGTATATCTTAGCTTTCCGGGGAAAAAGAAAATCATTTAATAAATGATTTAGCAAAAAACTTGTTTGAAAATGTAGTTTGAAATTAAAATGGTTTAAGAGAATTTCAAATTTTAAATTGATTTAAAAGTTGAAATTTTGTTTGGAAAAGTGTTGTACTAAAACAACGATAACTTGAGATTTATAACTACAAATGAGTTCAATCTTTTTGTAAATGAAAGAGCTTCCAATAAGCTATAAATTTTCTTTTTACCACTTTGGAAGATTTTTATTTTTATTTAGTTTAAAATAGGTTTGAAAGTGGATAGGTATTTCTACCCTATTACAAAATTCTCTAAGATTTAAGCTGAAAGTAAATTTAACATAACTTTCAAACCGTAAATTTGATTTTGATGATCTTTATATTACTGGAAAGCTTAGACTGAGTAGAACAACTTTCATTTTATAAAAATTTAAGTTTTAGTTGTTTGATGGGTCAAAACATGTCTTCTTTACAACAGGTCTGAAATGAAATTGATCTATTTCCCCTTAATAATTAAATGCAACGCTTCTTATTTATGAACATGAACTAATATCCTCTATTTGAGTTAAGTACAGGTGAAAAGAGGATAGTTGGACTATATTTTAAGCAAAAAGATTACATATAAGATTGTGCAAACTCGCTTTAAAATGCTAAAAAGAAAGGTATATTTTCAGATTAATTTTAAGAGTTAAATGATGGTATATATTGTGTTTCTGACCTAACGGTTGATGTATATTATATAAATCATTTTTGTAATATTGTATACGGCCCTCCGTACAAAGGAGGCTCCGCCGATTTTTCCGGAAATTTCTAGTACTTAGAAAATTTGAGAAACAAATTGAAAAAAAATAATATATGTTGCAAACTAGAGAATACCTATGGAAGAATTAGAGAATAAACAACTTAAACTTTATTTACTCTAATAAAGAGTAATGAATTTAAATTTAAAATCAAAGTAAGAAGTTTTGAAAAATTTTCAAGTGTTGAAAATTGTGGTCAAGTATAAAAATATTGAATTTTGAAACTCTAAGAATTTTTGATTGAGAGTTTATACATATATTTTAGTTCCTTGTGTTTATCTTACTCTCATGTTATTTTCTAACGACGTGCATTTATGCGGTCATTTGAGTATGGTGGCCTTTGAAGAAACCACCTTTTGGTTGATCTATCTTGCCTCTTTTGTGTCTATCTTGTATCAGTGTGGTTCCTTCCGTAGTGTCATACGGAAAATCATATCGATAATCATTTTGTTGGTTAGAGTTCGGGTTAGAGTTGTGCTAAATCCCAACCCTATTTGAGGAGCTTATGAGAAATCAATCTCATTCGATTGATCCTTTGTGTAGCATCTTGTTGTGTTCTCATTCAAAGGTGAGACGTCTTCGAAATCTAGTATGTTGCTCGGAAAATTCAGTGGTTCGCTAATTCCAATATTAGCACTTTGGAAACTATAGAATTAATCGAGCAAGCCTTATCTTAGTTTTCTACCATTCTATTTTGAGAGTGATAGAATTTTTAAACTCGAGCTTGTCTATCTTTTTTTGATTGATGAAATTAATAGGTTGAATATAAACTCTTCTCTAGAAATTGCATGGACGCAATTTTGTTAAATAAGGGAGTCTGTAACAACCTTGGTTTGGAGATTACCTATTAATATTAAATTATAATGGTAATTATAATTTAATATTGTAAATTAAATTAAAATTGAAGAAATTAAATTGTTTATTTGGAATAAACAATAAAATTGGAATTAAATTGTGAAAATAAAGCTTAGAATTTTTTTTGGAGTGATAATAAATGGAATATGGGCTTTAAATAAAGAAAATGACTTTATTTTACATAAAATGCAATAATTATATTAATTATTGCCCAATTGCTTCTTTTAATAGTTTTTAAAAGAAGTATTTGATTTTTAAGGTGTTTTATCGAAATAAAAAGGTAGAAATTGGTTTAGAAATAATTTTTGGCCATAAATTATGTTTGGAAATGGTTTGAAATATTTTTCTAAGTGAGAAAATAAATTTTGTGGAATTTTAGAAGTTAAAAACAATGTTTTATCCATTTATTTGAGTACAAAGTGTTTTTTTGTTAAATTAAGGAATTTAATAATAAAAATGTTTTAAAAATATAAATTTATATTTTTATATGATAGAAAATGTTTTATTTTGTATGTATACAAGTTTTCACATTTTTCCTATGTAAAACTTGAAGAGAAAATACATTTTTCTTTGTGTATATGTGATATATGCAATATTTTACTTGTGTTGTTTAATTAAGCCTTAGCCAATTTATTTCTTTTAATTTTTTTAAACCCATTTAGGCCCATTAAAACTTTTCTTGGTTGAGAAAATAATAAAGGGGTTTTACTTTACGTTCACTTTATCATTTCTTCTTCCTTCTTCCACCTGAAAAGAAAAGCCAGTAAACCCATTTTCCAATTTCTCAAATCCAAGCAAATTTCTCAATTAAAATTTACCATATTAAATTCTTTTTGCAATCTAGTGATAAATCAAAGATAATCAACTCCAAATCATCCAATTTTATCAAATAATTTCTTGTTACAGTGAATGTTTTCTAATTTACTGTAAATTTGGTTTGCATGTCATTTTCTCTTCCTCTACAGGTTCTTAGAAGCTCTAATCTTGCTAAAAGCTTCCTCTTTGTTGCTATAATCCGAGTTTTAGCCTTCAATCAGTAAGGTGAGTTGAGTAAGCTCACAATCTATCAAATACAAAATTGCCAGTGCTTGAATCTGTGAAAAAATAGCCTCTGTCTGTAATTTTCTATAGTTGATTTTTCCTTGTTTATAATCAGTTTCTATTGCATCTTCGATACCTTATAACTTTTGATTCCGGCTTCGAAATGCTGCCAAATTTCTTGCATTTGGTAGCTTGTATGTTGAACTTCATCTTTGTAAAGTTTTATTGAAAAATATTGTTGTTTGATATGTCAAAACTTGCTCAGAAAATCAGTTCACAGCCTGAAATCGAGCCGAAGAAAAATTCGTAGGTTAGGACGACAGGCCAACCTCCCTGGTTCGACCTGCCTATCGACCCAGAGGTTCCTAGGTCAACCCGGCGGTCGAACTAGGGACCAAGGAAGTCGACCTCCAAGTCGACCTTGAGGTCGACCTGGTTGCAGCTCTTTTTGGCTGCCTTGTTTGCTCGTTGTTTGTGTGTTTTCGACTTGTTTTTCTTGCTATTTTCTTGCCATATTTCGAGTTGTTTCTGAGATAATTCAAAGGCCATGATGTCTATCAATAGACTAGCCAAATTTTGGAGATTTTGAAATTCAAATTTTGAATTGTTTTGAATTTAATTTGAATTTAAATTCGAATATCGGTTTGGGTGATTTTCCTTGTTTTTATTCGTTTTCGAGCACGGTTTTATCTAAGTCTTTTTCGAATGATTTTTAAAATAAATGAGCATTTCAAAATAATTATTATATAATATTTTAAAGTATTTTCAAGTATAAAATCTATTTATTCTCTATAATAAGGGAAATTTTCAAATATGGTTTTCAAATTGATTTCGAAAATTGGTTTTAAAAGCTTGTTTTTTCCAAAGTAAATTATTTTATATATAAATTACATGTTTTTGCACACTTCGAGCGAATGAGAAGGAGGATTAAATGGTTTGGTAAAAACGTGGTATGGGACACATGCGTTTATCTTATCGGTTAATTCCCAACTTGTCCGTTTGATCGTTTTGACCTTCGATTCGAGTTTACCGATGAGATGAGGTAAACTTTTTACTACTTTGAGTGTGAAATTTACTAGCGGTTAGTAAACCGTTTAGTGCGAACATGT
The DNA here is from genome assembly GCA_030737815.1 of Allium fistulosum. Lineage (NCBI taxonomy): Eukaryota > Viridiplantae > Streptophyta > Magnoliopsida > Asparagales > Amaryllidaceae > Allium > Allium fistulosum. The sequence continues at coordinate 1,297,576,900 of CM060902.1, forward strand.
GGTATGGGACACACGTTAACACTGTTAGGGTTCCTATCCGAGTGTTTATGACACATTTGCCATTGTGCTGCATTGCCACTGCAGTGTTCGCCATTGCGGCGTATTTTTCCTCGAGATGTTTGCCATTGCGGTGTTTGCCTTTGCGGCGTATTTGCCATTGCGGCGTGTTTGCCATTGCGGCATATTTGTCCTCGAGACGTTTGCCATTGCGGCGTTTGCCATTGCGGTGTATTTTCCATTGCAGCGTATTTGCCATTGCAGCGTATTTGTCATTGTGACGTATTTACCTTCGGGCGTGGTACCATATTTGAGATCAGTACTTGGCAGGCTTCAACCAAAAGCACGTGCAAATTTTTAGATGTTTTCATTGATTTCCCGAGTGTATCGCCTTTTTCATGGTTGGCCAATCGAGCCATTATATATATATTTGGCGATTACCTTATGGGAATTTGATTTCCTATGTTGGCGTTATTTGAGATTTGACTTTTGTCATTATTATTGAGATTTGCCTTTTGGTGTTTATTTGGGATTATATTCTCCTATGTTGGAGAGTTATATTTGATTTCCTTGTGGCGTATTTTTGAGATGGTGATTTCTTTGAGATTTCATTGAGTTTGCATATATGGCGGGTTTGGGATTTCTCCTTTTTAGGAATTATATTTTCTCTAAACCACTATTGATGATTTGTGATATGCCGATGATATGAGGCTTGCTATATTTAGCGTTTTATGGATTGTCTTATCTCTTTTGAGATTATATGTTTGTGTAAGTGATATCATCTCATCACTTAAAGTAACCATATCATATTTATACTCATGCTTATACTCAGTATTGTTCCTTCCTATTTAAGAAGAACATTACCCTTATTCTTATGCATTTATTACTGCTAATCCTCTTAAACTGGTATGTTTGGCTAAACTGACCCGTGTATTTTATACTCGGGTCAGACCGAGGTATTTCAGGTTAGGTACCTTTGGACTTAGCCTATTCGGCTTCCGCATGGACTCTTTTCTGCTATCGCCTTTTTGATATAGCTTTTGTGTAGTCCTTTTATAGCTACTCTGATATGTACATTCTTTTGACTCGTGTTTTTATTGTGGTCGTCATACCACATATGTGATGTATCATTTTGTATACTATGTGATGTATCTGTATATGTGTATATATGTAATTATCTACTGTTCTGTGATGTGTTTGCATTTGAGTTGTATTTTGTTCTGATAGATCCTATAACCACCTTTGGCTTTGTATTAAGTATTTATTGGATATGTCGATCCACTTGAGAAAGGAAAAAAATAGCATTTGTCGACGTACTCAATAGATATTTAAGACAAGGCTATAGATTGTTGCTCTAAACAAGCCCTATTCTTCCGCATTACCAGATAGTATTACCCAGTAATACTCTTTGTTAATGTGGGTCTCGGGGTGGGGCGTCACAAAAACCCTAAAACCAGTCGCTCAAACTCCGACCTCGTGCTCCACCGTCCGGCCCCCCTACCGTGCCATCGCACGTTGCTTAGGCCGGAGTCGCAACTATCGTTCCTCTTCTTTTTATTTCATTCGCTCTGCTCAAAATTTTGAAATGAGAGGAAGAAAGGTGGGTGTACGGGGATAGACAGTAATGAGGCAGGGTGTACGAAGTGTCGAATGATGGTATATATATATTCTAATTAGCAAATATCTGACTTTTAACGTCCAAAATTCTCGAGCTCCAAACTGGGCATACCGCCTGGCATTCTATATGTTATACCCCTATTTCGAACATAATGGAACCAGTCTTGAGAGCCAATTCTATCATATTCAGAAGATAGCATTTTAAAATCAAATTATTTATTTAATTCTAAAATTAAATTCTATGCGTTTCAAGCTCGCACGGCCAAACAATAAGTTCGATCGTTACGAAACTTGAAATCCCTTAATAATTCACTATTACGGATCTGATGAAACTAGTTTCATCGAAATCTAAGACAGTGGCCAAAATGGATATTTTTACACATTAATTAAAACAAGGAATTTCAAAAATCAATTTGATCACTTCAAATTCAATTTTAAAAGTTTACTATCATCATTCTAGTTTAAATAAAATTTAAATCAACTTTTAAAAATCATTTTCATTCATATTAAATCCCAGATTCAATTATTTAAATGATTTCAAATATTAAATTTAAACAATTCAATTATCAAATAGATTACCTTAATAAATCATTAGAATTTCGAATAAATGTTAATTACCAATAATTATTTTATTATTATATAATAATTCAACATTTATTATTCAAGTCCAACTATTGATTATAAACACATTCAATATATAGAATTTAATTTCAATACTTGTTATTGCCTAAATCTTCGTAATTGGTTATTTCAAATTTTTATTCAAGTTCATATTAAATAAATTACATAAATAAAACATTAATTTTTTTTATTCCTAACCACTTTTATTCAATAATCATATTAAATTTAATAATTTAAAATAGTTAAAAATACGGGTCGTTACACAATTCGTGAAGAGATACGACGAAAAGATACTTCCATTCAAATTTGAATTTTGTAAAATACGGCTAGTATGTCGACATAATTGCAAGAGATATGTTGACATATCCCTTTGTATTTTGAAAAATTACTTAACAAAAATTGTTTTGAAAATATTAAGTTTTGCAAATTATTTTGAAATTTTTTACAAACATTTAAACATAGTTTTGTACATATTTTAATCATATTAAAACTATATAAAACTTTATAAAAAAATTTTGAAATATTTAATAAGAATATATAATATAATGTAAATAGTATATATAAAATCAATATAGTTATAAATTATTAAAGTATAAACAATAATTCAATATTTGTAACGACCTAGAATTTCAGACATTCAAATTTGAAATATGAATTGATTTTTAATATTGAAAAGTTAATTTTATAAGTTAAATAACTTATATTTCAAATATAGAAATTTATTTGATAATGAAATTGTTTGATTTAATATTTGAAATTGTTTAAATAACTGATTATTGAATTTAATATGAATTAAAACGATTTTGAAAGTTGATTTAAATTCTATTTGAATAAGAAGGAAGATAGTAAACTTTTAAATTGGAATTAAAAGTGATTAAAATGATTTTGGAAAATTATCTGTTTTAATTAACGTGTAGAAATAGCCTTATAGGGCACTGTCTTGGATTTCCATGAAACCAGTTTCATTGGATCCGTTATAGTGAATTATTATACGCTGTCAAATTTCATGGTGATCAGACGTATCGTTTGGTCGTGCGAGTTCGAAATGCGTAGAAATTAATTTAAGTAATTTAATTTAATAAAATTTGATTTTGAAAGTTAACTTCTGTATATGATGGAATTGGCTTTCGATATATATTCCATTGTACTCGGAATGGGGTATAACATATAGAACGCCAGGCAACACGTTCGTTTTGAGTTCGAAATTTTAACGGGCGAATAGTGCCGTGAAATTTTCTATAAAAGGTCATCCATTTTTTTCATTTGCAACAAAAATCCTAACCCTAAAAGCTTCAGCCGCCGTTAAACCCTTCATCCAAAAGCCATGGTTCATCAGAGCCACTCCGAGCATTTTCAAGCTTCGACCCCAACTAGTAAAACGCAGAGCTTAACTCCACGAAATTTCTCAACGGTGGGATCGTCAATCGACGAGCCGAGGTGGTGATTATGGGGCTACAATTTTGGGTGGCGACGCAGAAGCAGGCGGCGGCGGCGCTGGTTGAGGCGAATGGCGACGATTGATTTAAAAAAATGAAAGCGCGCCTGGTAAAATGTGCGTGAAGAAGGGAAGAAGATAGGTTAAGTTTTAAAATTTATTAATTAAGTTAATTATAAACTTAATTATCTCGTACGACCATAAATTCATAACTTGTTACTTATTCATACGAGGTCAGTTTCAAGCGCGACAAGTTGCATTGCGATCGTATCAGCGAGTACAATAATATGGAGTTGGATTGGATGGATTTGAAGCTAGTAGGAATTTTGGGTTAAATTGAATGGCCGTTAAATTTGAATTCAAACTAGAGCGCTTTGGCGATTTCTGAAATTTTTATGCGTTAACTCACTTCTCGGGCCACCTTATATTTTTATATAAGTGGGAATAATTTTATTTATGCTGATTTTTGCTTGTTTGGATGATATACTATATTTATTAGTTGGTTTGGATATATATATATATATATATATATATATATATATATTCCTGCCTATTGGAGTGGATGAGACCCTATTACATTTCCGTGTATGAGTGGATGACCCTTTGTATACGAATCTCGCCTCGAAGCGGTTGACTTATATTATTTGATTATATACTATATGTGATGCAGGGGATAGGTTGGAGGGATCCAACAGGATACCTCACACTATTGATTTTACTTTTCATATATTTTGATATATGATGTGTTGGATGCCATATTTGATAACATAGATTGTTTTTGCTTATTTAGCGCTACGGTAGCACTGGGCCATATTTTTAGTATTTTGAAATATTATACAAAAGTGATTTTGAATTGAAACGATTTTCAAAGCGATTTTGGAAGTATATATGTTTTAAGAATTTTTAAATTATTAAAAAGGAATGAATTTATTTTTAAACAAATAAAAAGTATGATTTTTAGTGTTATAAATGTATAATTTATGAAATACTTTGAATAAAGGGTTTTTAATAAGTTTATATAAAAGGATTTATAAAAGTGATATTTTATAAATAATGAAATAGATTTATAATCAAAATTTGTAAATATTTTGTAAATGGATTTGAAAGGTAAATGGATTTATAAATGGATTTTATAAATAAATTAGACTTTTAAAAGAAACGGATTTATAAGTGGATTTTGATAGTAAAATGACTTTTTATGAAAGAATGATTTATAAATAGAATTTTATAAATAAAGAGATTTTATAAATTTGAAGTTTTATAAAATAGAAAGGAGATTTATAAACATGGTTTTATAAATATGGAAATGATTTATGTTGAGATTTAAATATGGATTTTTATATTAAGGGAATACATTTAAGTTTTTAAGAGTTAAATAATCTTTAAAGGAATGTTTTGAAAGTAATGTTTTTGATGAAGTTAATGGTTTTTAAAGTGATAATCTTTAAAAGTAAAGTTTTGAAAGTAATAATTCCAAATGGAATTTAATAGTTTGAAAAATGATTTAAAATGTGATATGTATCGAAAACATAGATTTTTACATTTATTGTTGTAATAGACGTTTCGGGAAAGTATGGAAGGCATGGACTATAACACTGTTGTTATAGTAAATGATTTCCGAAAGGAAATGTTTTATATAGTATATGGGATTTTATATATATATATATATATATAATTAATCAAATCCCTATACTAGTGTTTTTGGGTTGTCGTAATGATGTTTTACTTAACATTCGTTTTGACCCAATAAATTATGTTTGACCTTCCATTATGAAATACACGAATCAGTTCTGATTTGGCACCTACCCCTCGAGTTGGAGTTATGCTCCTCATGTTGGAATATGCAGCATGATAAGAGGTTCTCGCTTTATGAATTGTGACAAAGCTTAGACTCTTACTCCTACATGTCACTACATATGAAAGGGTTGATTGTTAGTCGCGAGGCTGGCCGTAAAATCTGATTCGTGGTAACCAATTGTAGTCACCACCATATTGAAAAGCGGGTGTATGTTTCATTTGGTATCAGAGCTTAGGATTGTGCGAACACCTAGGCTTTGGTTGGGTACTCATTATAGATAGGGTCAATAGCACCCTAGAATGAGTTTGAGTGTATTATAGATATAAGAGCGTATTAGTTAGTGATTATAAAAATGTTTTATATTTTGTTAATTTATCTATTGAGTGGCTTATGAATTCTGATCGGTACGTGGGACACCACGTTATCGATTAGGGTTTCTAAAAGCTTGAACAAGGAAATCGACACAGTATTGTTTTAAAATTGGGTAAATGAAATAATTGTACCTAAATTATATTTTATATATAAAGGAATAGTTTTTCAGAAATTGTTATAGTTGTATATGGTGTGTTCGGTAGTTAATGAATTATAATATTTGGTTATTATCATTTTTTGTTTGTTGTTTGTGTTCTAGTAAAAGTTATTATTATTACAATGTAAACAAAGATAAACAATTAAGAAATGGTTTTATATAACCAAAGTGGAATAAGTAAAATTATATATAAGTATAAATTTATAACTATGATTTGTAAATAAAAAGGATTTAAAAGAAATAAAAAGCACCGAACTCACTTTGGTCACTGGAACATAATTCTGGTGATGACCACAGCATCATCGGCATTCATTTTCGAGTTTCTAAGTAATGGATTTCTGTCATTGGAGTTTTGTTTTGGTAAAACTAGTTTTGATTTTAAAATTCAAAGTATGATTTGATATACAAAGGAATTATGTATATATATAATTTCAAAATGATTTGAAAAATATATTAATAAATAGAAACTGGGCATTTGAACTCTAAATGTTTTTATCCAAGTGTTCTGTTGAAAATAGAAGAAACTAAGTTTTATAACTTATAAATTTGAGAATTAGTAAGTTAAATTTTTTTAAAATTTGTTGAATATAAATGTTAAGAAAAGTAAATTTGAAAATTGAATTATGAAATGAAATTTAACTTAAGTTAAGCTAAATAAAATGAATTTTGACTTAAGCAAAGTTAAATGAAAGTGAAATTAAATTTGATTTATAATGAATTAATGAAATAAATCGGTGAAATGGATATGAACTTGAGTTATAAAATGAAATTCAACTTAAGGTATGAAATGAATTGAATATGTTTTGGAATGTTTGCTAGAATTAAATATAAACTTAAGTTGTAAAGTGAAAATAAACATTAGTGGTTATATAAAATGTTTATAATAAACTTAAGTAATGATTTTATGAAATGATTTTGTGAAAATGATTCATAAATGAATTTAGTATGGAATGAAATATCGTTAAACATAAAATGAATACGAAAAATGAAAGTGAATAAATGAATGTTGATAAATGAATGTTAATCAATCAAAGTGAATGTTAATCAATCGAAAGTGAATAATTGAATGTAAATAAGTTGAAGGTAAATTAATTGAATGAGAATTAGTTGAATGTGAATATAATGAAAGTGAATATAAAGAATGTGAATAAAAAAGAATGAGATATAATAAGAAACCAATTGAAATAAATATGTAGTTGTACGCATATTGTTTTATTCGCATAACTGTTAGATCCAGATTTGAATATACGATTTCGAGGTGATTTACACGATCCGAGTTAGGATTTTTCACTCGATTCTCGACGGTGAACATTGGATATGGATTTTTGATTGATTCTGGTATTCTCTATCATAGCGTATGGCTATGCAAGGAGAATGGCGGTTTCTAATCAAGGATCCGAATCTGAGTCCGCACTAGAGTGGTCGTGTAAACTATACTAGTTCAGAAGTGAATTGTGTGATTGAGCAAGCGATCATGTATGGTTTTGCATACGAATGATATATGTACATTGTACGGGCTTTAATAAATATAATGTTGACATTGGAAAATGCAAATTAATATGTTATGAATTAGTTGAATGAATATTAAATTATTTTATGGTTTATCTTGTTACATTGCTATATTTGCATATAGATATTGTATAGTATATGTCATATATTGATATTACTTTTCCTATACTTGTTCTCATTGGTTGTTGAGTGTTTAGTAAGTGCAGATGGCGTATGCTTCACATTTGGAGCTCGCTTTCGCATTTTATTGATTGTATATGCTTGCTAATATAATAAAGATACACATCTCGGATTACATATCGTACTTTTATATTTTTTTCTCTGCGGGATGCCTCATCCTTGAAGATGAGATGTACGTTTGTGATTATATATGTTGTAAATTTTTCTGGTCGAACCGCGCAAAGGAGACGCTGGCGAAATTTTCTGTAAGTTTAAGGAGTTAGAAATTTTTTGAGAATTTTAGAAATTTTTTTGATAAATAAAGTTTGGATATTTTTTTATAACTTTTAATGGTATTAGTTGGTATTGGAAATTTAATTATGAATTTAAATATTTAGAAAATGTGAGAACAAAGTTTTAATTAATTGGTTTTGAAAAGTTAAGGGGTTTGTGACATTCTTCTTACTTGGTAATTTCGGGGACGAAATTCTTTAAGGAGGGGAGTGTGTAATGACCCGGAATTTTAGTCATTCGAATTTGGAATATTTAATTGATTTTAAATATTGAAAAGTTAATTGTATAAGTTAAATAACTTATATTTCAAATATAGCGATTTATATGATAATGAAATTGTTTAATTTAATAGTTGAAATGGTTTAAATAACTAAATCTTGAATTTAATATGAATGAAAATGATTTTGAAAGTTGATTTAAATTCTGTTTGAATAAGAAGGAAGATAGTAAACTTTAAATTGGAATTAAAAATGATTAAATTGATTTTGGAAAATTATTCGTTTTAATTAACGTGTAAAAATATCCTTCTGGGACACTGTCTCGGATTTCGACGAAACCAGTTTCATTGGATCCAAAATAGTGAATTATTATACGATGTCAAATTTCGTGACGATCGAACGTATCGTTTGGTTGTGTGAGTTCGAAATGCTTAGAAATTAATTTAAGTAATTTTAATTAATGTAATTTGATTTTGAAAGTTAACTTCTGTATATGATGGAATTGGCTTCCGATATATATTATATTGTGTTCGGAATAGGGGTATAACATATAGAACGCCAGGAGGCACGCTTCATTTGGAGTTCGAAATTTTAACAAGGGAATGGTGCCTTGAAATTTTTCTATAAAAGGCCATCCATTTCTTTCATTTGCAACCAAACCCTAACTCTAAAAGCTTCAACCGCCATTAAACCCTTCATCCAACGGCCACGGTTCATCGAAGCCACTCCGAGCATTTTCAAGCTTCGACCCCAACTAGTAAAACGTGGAGCTCCACTCCACAAACTTGCACAATGAAGGGATCGTCGATCAACGAACCGAGGTGGTGGCTATGGGGCTGCATTCGCGAGCAGCAATTTTGGGTTTCTCGATTTCGTAGCGCGCGTGCAAGCGTAGTGGCGGCGACGCTGGTGGAGGCGAACGGCAACGATCTATCATCGATTTTTAAAAAAAAGAAAGAAAGCGTGCCTGGTAAAACACACGTGGAAGGGGGAAGAAGATAGGTTAAGTTTTAAAATTTATTAATTAAGTTAATTATAAACTTAAATTATCTCGTACGATCATAAATTCATAACTAGTTCATACGAGGTCGGTTTCAAGCGCGATAAGTTGCGTTGTGATCGTATTAGCGAGTACTACGCTATGGAGTTGAATTGGATGGATTCAGAGCTAGTAGGAATTTTGGGTTAAATTGAACGACCGTTCAATTTTACTTCAAACCGAAGCACTTTGGCGATTTCTGGAATTTTTGTGAATTAACTCGCCTCTCTAGCTTGTTTATATTTTTATATATAAGTGGGAATTATTTTATTTATGCTGGTTGTTTCTTGTTTGGATGATATACTATATATATTAGTTGGTTTGGATATATATTCCCGACTATTGGAGCGGATGAGACCCTATTACGTTCCTGTGGATGAGCGGATGACCCTTTTTATACGAATCCTGCCTCGAAGCGGTTGATTTATATTATTTGATTATATACTATATGTGATGCAGGGGATAGTTTGGAGGGATCCAACAAGATTCCTCACACTGTTGATTTTACTTTTCATATATTTTGATATATGATGTGTTGGATGCCATATTTGATAACATAGATTGTTTTTGCTTATTTAGCGCTATGGTAGCACTGCGACATATTTCTAGTATTTTGAAATACTATAAAATAGTGATTTTGAATTAAAATGATTTTCAAAGCAATTTTGGAAGTATATATGTTTTAATAATTTTTAAATTATTAAAACAGAATGAATTAATTTTTAAACAAATAAAAAGTAAGATTTTTGGTGTTATGAATGTATAGTTTATGAAATACCCTAAAAAAAGATATTTGAATAAGATATATATAAAAGGATTTATAAAAGTAATATTTTATAAATAATGAAATAGATTTATAATCGGAATTTGTAAATATTTTATAAATGGATTTGAAATTTATTTGGTAAATGGATTTATAAATGGATTCTATAAATAAATTAGATTTATAAAAGAAATGAATTTATAAATGGATTTTGATAGTAAAATGACTTTTTATAAAAGAATGATTTATAAATAGAATTTTATAAATAAAGAGATTTTATAAAATAGAAGTTTTATAAAATAGAAAGGAGATTTATAAACATATTTTTATAAATATGGAAATGATTTATGTTGAGATTTAAATATGGATTTTTATATTAAAGGGAATACATTCAAGTTTTTAAGAGTTAAATAATCTTTAAAGGAATATTTTGAAAGTAATGTTTTTGATGAAGTTAATGGGTTTTAAAGTGATAATCTTTAAAAGTAAAGTTTTGAAAGTAATAATTCCAAATGGAATTTAATAATTTGAGAAATGATTTAAAATGTGATATGTATCGAAAACATAAATTTCAACATTTATTGTTGTAATAGATGTTTTCGGGGAAGTATGGAAGGCATGGACTATAACACTGTTGTTATAGTAAATGATTTCTTAAAGGAGTTATACGGTTATAGAAATCTATTTGGTGTGTCTCCAAAATGGTAGTGTTATTAAATATACTTATACCGTTGATATAAGTATATGGAAATGTTTTCCAATATCAAAGGATTGAAATTGTTTTGAGCATATATCTTTTAAAAGATAATTTGTAGTAAATATGTGAAAATTGATTTAATTAATAAAAGATTAATTAAATGGGTCTAGTGACTGCTTATGTGCTAGATATTGTTTGTTTCTTTGATAGTTAAATAACTAACTATCAAATTTAGCCTTTTTCGTTCCTTGACTTGATGTGGAAATTGATTAGTCATGCACTTAGCATGAATCAGACTGAGTAGGCTTGATTATCGTTTGGATTAAGAATGTTGATTCAAGTAGTGTGGAGTGTCTATGGTATTCCAATCTACCGTGCTTCCTTCTTAGCCGAAGGATAGCAAGTTGAGAGTTGGAAACGTGATAAGTCTATGAGACTTGGTTTCTATATGAGATTAAGGAGCCTCTTTATCGTTGTTGGTCCGGAGTGACCATGGTCGGATTTATCCGAGAACAACTTCGGAAAAATGTAGTTCGAAAGTGCAGGTTTATAATGATGATTTTTGAAGACAGAGATCTTCGTGATGCAGGGCTACTTGCCACTAGTCCCTCGGGGTGAAATTTACCATATTATGTATATATGGTGGCAGTAGTGCTTTATTATGAAAATCTACGATATGCAAGGACTTCTCGCTACTAACCTAGGGGTAATTCCTGATATGATGTGGTAGGAGAGTGCCTTCAGTTTGTCCTGTTCCTGGACAACTTGTAAGGATGAATATCTGACATTGCATTTCTTAGAACACAATGTTGACTTTTACAAACGTACATCTGTTTGGTGGCAGAGAAGGCAACTTCTCTTAGCTTAACACCCTTCTCTAAGACGTACGAGCTCAGAGGTTGTATGTTCATGAAAGTCAATAGTGATCAAAGGAATGGCAGTGCAGCATTCAAAGTGGAATGTGCTATATGGAAGGTAAACGTTACCTTAAGCCTCATCACTCGGTAATGGCTTAGACTGGGTACGCTGTAAGGCTATTTGGTTCACTACCATAAGAGTATGTTCATCACCTTTCTAGATAACCCTTTATATGTCGGGTATGTGGTGTATGCTATGAGACGTCTTAGATAGGTCCGTAACGACCAGAGTGAAGACATATTCGGTTTCTATCCAGGCCATGTATGAGTGCCAAATAAGGATGGACCGGTCTTGCTAGATGCGGAGAATTATTTGCGTATCCTCGGTACATTCCTCTAGAGATGTACTGTTCGGAAGGTAGCCCCTTACCTACCATTGTATGGAAATCCCTTCTCCAATACGTGCCTGCCATTTTTGTTTATACAACCCGCTTTCTGACTAGTATGCTAGAATTTAATAATGTAACAATTTTGGCTATGATTAATATTATTTGTATACTAGACACTAGTATAATATCAGATGATTTGATGTGAAATGTTTTGGTTATCGTAAGGTAAAAACCCATTCGTGTTTATGTGCAGCGTGGTCTTACGAGATACCTTTGTTTGGTAAAGAAAAGCTTTTATAAGTTTAAAATTCAATTGAGATGTGTTTTCTCACGCTGGTTTACCAAACTGATCCGGGCGTTCTTCCCTTTCAATGCTCGGATTAGACCGAGCATATTTACAGATTCAGATTTTGATGCTTTGGAGCTTCAACAGACGAGATGGAGGTCTTCGGGTCGTATCCATGTATATGTTTATTTTTCATTGCATTGTTGTTTAAAATTATTAGCATTTGCGAGGATATGTTATTATAACTATCGAGGCTGATGATTTTGATTTATTGTTGTACTTTGATGAATGTATGTAAATTATATTACGGTTTCTCTTTTGTAAAGTTCATTGATAGTATATTATATGTTGTTCTGCAGCGATTGTGAGATTCTGTGTTTGTTTTAGTTTCTCTTCTTCTTCTTTTCTCTTCTTCTTTCTTCTTTCTTTCTCATAACTATTCACATCTTCGCTCTATTTGGGTTGGACATGTGTGGTTTATTGTCAGCTCGAATCGTGTATGATTGTGGGTCGTTGCAATATATATATATATATATATATATATATACTTAAAAAAACTAAAATAATATCTTTATAAGACTAAGAGATTTGAAAATCATTTTGAAAATATTTTGAAAATATTATTTTAAAAGTAGAATATTTGAAAAACAATTTAAGAAAAAAATTAGGTAAGCGAGAGAGTCAGGAAAGTGCTATCAAGGTTTTAACATAAATTTTATAACTCTATAACTTATCTAGAATATCTTGAAATCTTCAATACTCATGAGTCTTCATTATTGAACTCTTGAAACTTTGTATCAACATCTTGAATCTACTCTTTATATCAATATCCTGATACCGTACAGTCTTTTAATCAATACCTGTCTTATATCTTGCACTATATACTATATATATCTTGATGCAACATTAGTATCTATATTCTATATAATGTCCAACAGTTGTTATCATCAAAACCAATACCTAAGTTTGTAACGACCCAATTTTTCGACGCCCGAAAGTCGACATTAATACGTCCACTGTATCAAATGTCGCACAATCGAATGCCAGAAAACCGAATCATTAGGGTTAAAGAAGAAAGAGGTAGAAGAAGAAAGAAGAAGAAACAGAAACAATAACAGAATCTCACATTCACAGCGGAACAATATATAATAGATAAATGTATAATCTTTAAAACAAAGAACTATATCAGTTCATACAATACATCATCAGAGTTTACAACAATAACACACAACACTGGCAGTTATAATAACATGCCCATATGACTAAATACACAGTGGAATGATAATAGTATATGGAAGTACGTCTCGCCATCCAGCTCGCCTCCTGATCTCCACAGCATACATTTCTGACTTCTCTCCAGAACAACTGATAACCTGACTCGCTAGACTGCCTGTGTGGAAATTTATGGGCACCCAGAGTTTAGAAAGGGAACAATAAACTCCGAGTCAGTCATGGGACTGGTGTGAGATCTTAAAACAGTTATTAGCACAAAGGAATAAAAAGAAATCTGCTATGCTTTTGGGAAATGAAAACTACCATAAGTAAATGGCAAGTTATACAACTAAATCGTATAGGGCGCGTATTGTTTCTTTGGATTTCCAACAAATGGTCAGGCTAAGGAACTTCCTTTATCCGAATGGGTACGCCTCTGGAGAGATGCCCTCGAGAACCTAACCGGATCTCTGCCAACACAAAGCCGAGTTATCTCACGCTTCTGGTGCAATGAAGCTGTAACTAGATAACTCCATACACGAGTATGCCATCCCCGGTCGTTACCGACCTTTATCCGAGGATCCACAACACCAACAACCACAAAGTAATAAATTTGCAGCAACCACATAAGTTAAGTATCTGGGCTCCATACCATGATACCACCTTTTTCCAGAAGGAAATGGACATACCCTGAGGGTGCTACCCCCAAACAACCTTGCCGCATCCTTCCTGTTTTGACCATTTCGGGTTGTGAGGTCCGACGAAGTCTCATCCACAAAGCTACGCTTTTCACAAAAGCCATGCTTCGATCAACAAATGATCAGCAACACTTAACATGCCACATTACCAAATTGGGAATGTATCACTAGTAACCATCAACTACATAACCTCTGAGCTCATACGTCTCAGAGAAGGGTGTTAAGCTAAGAGAATAAATTCTCCGCCACCAAACATAAATGTATTTGATAGAAACCAGCTTTACATCTCAAAGTGTAACATCAGACATACATCCATACAAGTCCGTTCCGGGTTCGAACGGAACCGAAGGCACTTCAAAGAAGCCCTTGCAATCCGGATATTCACTATTCACGTCCGGACTCCCCATCACAAAGGGTGATAAAATCTCTATGCCGGATCAAATCGGTGTAGAGACATTCGACAAGTAATCCTTTCGTTTTCGAAAATACTCAGTCTTCAACACCATCTTCAAATGCAATCCCATTTCGTCGTATCATTATTCGGAATGGGTTTTATGACATAAAGTCCTCTTCCGGCTAATCCGAATAATGAGCATTTATTTTTAAAAACACATGGATACACAAGTCACAAAGATTCACTATTTAGATTCGATGTGGGTTTCGGATAACCATCTAGAATCCGACCCCCTGTCGCATTGAAATTCAAATGCCGTTTAAAGGCCAATATTGATAGTCGGTTATTTAACTATCAATCACTATTCACAACAATCACCAGATTTTAAATAATTTTCACCCAATTATTTATTTTCAAAATATCTTCGCAAGATAAATTTTAACACTCCAACACTTTGAAAACCAATTTCAAATCACTTTTCTTTTGCAGAATAAATTTTCAAATATTTATTTACTTCCACTGAAAATTTGCAGAGTCCGAATACATCAAAATGATTTAAATCACTTATCCAAAAATATATGTACTTGGATACATTTAGAATAAAAACTATTTTTAAACACTTTATTTTAAACATTAGTTATGAAAATGTTATACTAATATCTCATATAAACTTCAAGCCCAAACTAATTTTAAAAATGAAATTATTAGATAGAGTATAATTATTTAAATATCCATTTTCTAAATCAAATCTCAATTTGATCTTTAAAATAATCACTTCTATAATCAACCAAATAAATCTTTACTTTAAAGATTTAAAAACAACTTAAGAAAATAATTTCTCCAAAGTATCCTTTTTAAAACCATCCTTAAAACTTTCAACTTATATTTATCAGCTACTTTGAAAACATACTCGGCTTTCCAGTGAAAACACACTTTCCATTTCAAAATGATCCATTTAAATCAATTAATAAATCCCTCTTGACTTATTTCAATTTACATTCCAAATCCGTAGTTTCTTTCCACACTTTAAAAATAAACCAACATTTACTTTTAAAACAAATTTCTCTTTCCTTTATAAATTCCTTTGTAAATTTAAATTTCCAAATATCCATTGATATACAATTTTCAAATAGATTTCCAAATATTCACTTTCAAACACCAAATCAAATTCCAAATTTATTTCCAAATTTATTTCAAACACCAAATCAATTTTCATATTGATTTCCCAAAGATTTATTTTCAAATACCAAATCAATTTTCATATTGATTTCTAAAATTTGTTCCCTTTTAAAATAAATCCTTTTATTTCTCCCAAACTATGGAAAATCCAATTTTAAATAAATTCTTCAACTTTTAAACAATATTACTCAAAATCCATTTATTAAAATCTTTTTCCCATATTTTGGAATTAATTTGATAAGATTACAAAAATCAACTTTTATACTTTTAAATTACTTTCTTTAAATTTATCCAATTTTCAAAAATTAATTTACTCTAAATTTTCTAGTTTAATTTCCAAAAATCCAATTTTATTTATTTTTGGTATCCTACGATACCAAAAATATATTCGGCTAAACTATAGCCTTCAAATAAATTCCATTTATCAATATAATCATTCACACCAATATAATCATTCACATATTATCACATCACAACATATACAAATAAATTCAACAATGTGAGGAATCCAGTTGGATCCCTCCAACCTGTTTCCTTGCATCCACAGATATTAGCACAACAATTAAAATACCAATTCCACTTCAAGGTGGAATATCGCGGTATATGGGATTATATAATATCATCCGCTATTATGAAGTGCATAGGGTCTCATCCACTATATAATGCGGGAAATCAATCACTCCAAATATATATATATATATATATATATATATACTACTATATATACTACCACATCCCACAATCAATCAATAGATTCAAATTCTATAAATTTCAATTTGAGTGAGAAGATCTAACCTTCGCTTTTATTTTGCAATCCATTTCAATCTCGACCATTTCTTTACGGTATTAGACCTCGCAAAAAAATTCGAACCCGAGAATGCCCAAACCCCTGGTCGTCTGCAAATCCTTGTCGCAATCCCCTCTAAGCGCATGCGACCCACCACCACAAAGCTCGGCCAGAGATTCAGACCCAGGCCATCATCACCACAACCAAACCTGCACCCATGCGACTCCTCCTTTTGTTATCTCATGCTTGCCCTATTCCCTGCCCACGGAAGCACATCAACCACCCACTCAAACGAAACCCTAGCCTCGCGTCCCCTTCGACGCCGCGCTCGAGTACATCGCCTTCACCATCAAACTATATATTCATTTAGTTTCATAATACAACGTTATCATAATCCAACCAAACCCTAAACTATCAATATATATATATATACAAAGTAAAACTGTCAAATCAAATCAAATATACATACCACACATTACAAACAATCAAAGCAAATTAACTACTATCCTAACATGATTTCCTAATGATCAGGGATTTGTGAATAGGGAAGTGAGGATAATGAAGGCAAAAGTTCCCCTTTGTTCGACCAAATTTCCATCTCGATCGAAACATGCTTCTCTGATGCATCGAACTTCATCATCTTCTTCCATATGTTCATCCTCTTCTTCTTCTTCTTCTTCTTTCTCTGCTTCCTCGTCATTGCTGCCTTGAATGCGGTTATGAATAGCCAAAATTTGCAGACTCATCTTCAATAACTATTGGATTCGTAGGATTATCCAATAGATATTTTTGCAAATTGCGAAGAATTCTGCTTTTGTTTTCTTGTTCCTTGGTCATACGAAGTTGCACCACTTGAAGTTCAGTGAGCATTTGTAGAATATTCTTTATTTCACCCTCCATTTTAGTGATCTTAGCTATAGTAGTGCTTTGGAAGGGGCCTTGGGTAGGAGAAGGGAAGGAAAACGATGGATTTTCTTCTCTAGAACGTTTGGGATTTGAGGAACTCATGGTTTGTTTGTTTCATAAGTTTAAAATAGAGAGAATATAGAAAAATGAAGAAGAAAGTCAAAATTTGGTTACTATACAACCAACAATTTGAATTTTGGAAGGAAAATAAAAAAATAGATTTTACCGTTATATGTCGACATATGAAGGTAGGGTATGTCGACATACATAGTTTTATTTTGATTATTTTGTTTTTCTTTATATTTTGTAATTTTTACTTCATTATTTTTACATTTCCGATAGAGAACAAATTCCTAATTCTCTTCTTAACTTAGTAAAAGATGTTAGATTCAATGGTTTTGTTAATATATCAGCATCTGATTTTCAGTGTTTATAAATTCAAGTGATATTATTTCTTTGTTTATATTATCTCTTAAAAAGTGGTGTCTTATATCAATATATTTAGTTCTAGCACGATGAGTTGGATTTTTAGATAGATTGATCGCACTTGTATTATCACAGTATATTGGTGATTTAGTAAAATTTAAACCAAAATCTTTTAATGTTTGCTGCAGATGGACAACCTGTGAATAGGGTAATGTTGTTGAAATATTTTTTTTTGTCATAGAAAGAGATACAGATTTTTGCTTCTTACTAAACCAGGAAACCATAGATGTCCCAAAAATTAATAAATTCCACATGTACTTTTTCGGTCTAATTTGCAACTAGCATAGTCAGCATCACTACATGAAATTAATTCAAAGGAGTCTTCTTTTGGGTAAAAGAGTCCGTAGTCTAATGTATTATTAACATATCTCAAAATTTGTTTTACTGATTTTAAATGAGTTTCTTTAGGTTGAGATTGATATCTTGCACAAAGACAAATACTATGCATTATATCAGGTCTACAAACAGTTATATAGGATAGTGATCTACCTCTATATAATTTTTGATCTACATCTTTTGAATTTTATTCTTTATTTAATTTTTCATTGGTTGCCATGGGAGTTGGTTTAGCACTGGTATTTGACATACCAAATTTTCTTAACTACGTATTTAGCATATTTTTCTTGACAACTAAAATTTCCTTACTTAGTTGTTTTATTTTTAATCCTAGAAAATAATTTAGTTCTCCCATATGACTCATTTCAAATTCCTTAGTCATTATTTTTGAAAAATCTTTATTTAGTTCATGGTTGGTAGATCCAAAAATGATATCATCTACATATATTTGTATTATATGAATATCATTTTTATCCCATTTAATAAAAAGTGTACTATCTACTTGGTTTATTTTAAAATTTGATGTAATAGATAGGATTTAAGTCTGTCATACCAAGCTCTTTGAGCCTGTTTTAAACCATACAAAGCCTTCTTTAATTTTTAAACATGATTAGGTAGTTTTTCATCTTCAAAAAGTGGGGGTCGTTCTACATATACATCTTCTTAAAGAAACTGTTTAAAAATGCACTTTTAACATCTATTTGATGTAACTTAAAATTATTATGATTAGTGAAGCAAGTAAAATTCGTATAGCATCTAATCTTGCTATAGATGCAAAGGTTTTATCAAAATATAATCCTTCTTCTTGACAATAACCTTATGCAACTAATGGAACTTTATTTCTCACAACCTCTCCTTGTCCATTCATTTTGTTTCTATATACCCATCTTGTGACGCCCCACCTCTATACTCACACTAACCAAGGACACTACTGAGTAATGCCGTCAATTAGTACGAAGAATAAGGCTGTTGAGGAGCGAACATCTGTGTAATTGCTTTGGGCGAGTACCAATATGTCAGATAGTATGTCATGCATTTCATTTCAAGAGGAAATATGACATTTCAAATACCAACTCAAAGCTACTACACATTGGCTATGTGGCCTTCAGAAACAAATATAAAAATAAATTACCAATATTCATATCACTAAGGCGGAAACATATATAAATATAACACATAGAAGTGTACATCAAAGTAGTGGTCATACAAGATCCACTACATCACAAAAGAATAGGTACAAGTGCTAGACAAAAGAATATGTATACATCAAGGAGTCTCTATCTCGAATGTAAAAAAACAAAAACTACTAAGCTAAAGTAGTTAGCCAAAAGTCAGAAGATAGTCCCTGCTAAGAAGTCAAGTGAAAGCACCTGAAAGATCTCGGTCTTACCCGAGTATTATTTAAGAAGAAAAATAATAATCGGATCAGTCTAGCTATAAATATCATACAAAATGAGATAGGACAAGAGATATGACAAAAATATATGATAACAATAATGTCATACTGTGACAAGTATATATTTGATAACAATGAAAATCATACAATATCTCAAACCTCCTCAAATATCCAAAAAGAATATCATATTCTTAAACTTATTCACCAAACCTCAAATATTGAAAAAACATATCAATGCAAATCACAAATAATGGTGAAACACAAATTCTAGAAATCAATAATTAGAAATCCAGAAAACACAAAGGGGGAGCCCTATCACACACGGGAGTACGAAAACTCACCAATACATGTATCATAAACGAGATGCTATCCCATAGGTCGCTAACCCATAAAATGAGCCGAACATCGACGCACATAAAAAGATACGCCCCATGCACAGCCGAACATCGACGCACCTAAAAGATACACCCCATGCACAGACTAATTGAGTCAAACATCGACGCACCTAAAAAGATACGCCTCATGCACCGACTCATTGAGCCGATTGCTCCACGAACGGTCCTAAGACCATGGGTCGCTACCCACAAAATTGAGCCGAAGCTCCATAGAATAAGTGTAAATTACACCAAGCTAGTAAATAAATGAGTTTAGCTTCATGTCCTATAACCACTGGCTTAACTTAAATATTTACGAACAAATTGTAGATTTCCACTCGAAAATACCAAATGATCATCACTGATCAAAAAGAAGTGTAAATTACACTAAGCTAGTAAATAAATGAGTTTAGCGTCATGTCCCATAACCACTGGCTTAACTTAAATATTTACGAACAAATTGTAGATTTCCACTCAGAAATTGTCACGAGATTTCAATCGAACAAGTCCAAGAATTAACCGACGAAGTAAACGCAAGCATTTCATACCACTTGTTTTGCTAAGCTGTTTAATTCGATTTCTCATACGAATGAGGTAAAGGTTTGTATATACTAATAGATTGGAAAATGGTTTTAAAAAAAACGAGCTTTGTATTTAAAGTAGTGTTAAAATCGTTTTTTTGAATGAGTTTGAGTATTTACTACTAGTATAGAAACCTTTTTATTTTAAAGTGACAAATCACAGAAATGATTGCAAAAACAATCTATCACCAAAAATTCACATACGACGACGTGAATTAAAACCATGAAAATCGATATCGAATCCATCAAATGGATATTCCCTAAAATCCAAAAAAGAAGTCATCAAAGTCGATAATAAATGACAACAACCAACCAGATCGACAAAAATCGATAAAAATGGAAATTCGCATAAAAACAGGCAAAGTGCCAGATTTTAACAGCGCCAAACGTCTGGTGGTTCTCCCCAGACATCTGAGCGGAAGGTCTGGAATTTTTCTAGACCACTCAAATGTCTGAGCTTAAGATCTGGAACATTTGTTCCTTTGCCTAAGATGTCTAAGTATTTTACCAAACGTCTGAGCTGAAGCTCAGGGCAAAATTTGCCTAGGCCATTAATGGCTAAATCGGTTTGGAAGCGATCGGATGAGCGATGGCGGCTAGGGATTTATGCCAAGCGACAACCCAGTCCTATAGGCTCTTCAATACACTCCAAAAAACATGTCCAAAATCCATAGTAGGATTTTCATAGATTTTGACTTCAAAATACCAAAAATTGGAAAATTCACCAAACCAATTCAATTCAAAAGCAATTGAACATGAAATAGATGTTAGGAATTCATACCTAACAATAATGAAAGCTATAGACATAGATGTGAGTTCAAGAACTCACCTTTGAATTCAAAAACAAGGAATGAGAAGCTCTAAAACAAAGCAAGATCAATCTCTCTTCAACTTCAACTCTAGAAGCTCCAATCTAAGCTTCTCTTTGATTTTATAACTTGAATTTGAATTTCCTAAGAATCTAGGGCTTAGTAATTTTAATTTCCCTTCTTTTCCCCCATTTTTCTCTTTAGCTTGAGTGTTAGGAAATGAGGAGTAGAATGAATGAAGGGTAGAGGAGTTAGGGTATTTGGTAGAGGAGTTGGGTTACCTTGTTGGGTTAGTGGGCTAGATGGAAAGCCCAAATGAAAATACCAAAATCCTAATCAACTCCAAACATATCGATGTTTATACTCAAAAAAGTTGTAAACGTCGTTTTGAACTCAATGGAAGTGGTCTCAAGTCCGGATTCGACTGTTAACAAAAAGTAACATTCCAGACTTTAAATTCAATAAACGACGCTATATTTAAACAAAACATTTAAATATATAATTGTAAAATATGCGGGTTGTTACAGACTCCCCTCCTTAAAGAAATTGCGTCCTCGCAATACTTAAGAAGAAAATAAAGGGTAACAACCACTCTAAGGCATAACAACACAAAAGAAAAATTTGAAGCGAGAAGTTCACCTTAAGGAACACGAGAGAGTAAGTCCGGATGTGTTCGCTCGATGAATTCTCTAGATTCCCAAGAACAATCCTTAGGATTTGCGGACCATTAAACTTTCACAAGCGGAACATCTTTATTACGAAGGCGTTTAACCTCCGTAGCAATGATGCGAATAGGATGTTGCTCATAAATCAAATTAGGCGAAACTTCAATTTCTTCAATAACACCGGGCTCAAGAATAGAATCGGAATCTCTAAGGTATTTCCGTAGTTGAGAAACATGGAATACATCATCAATAGCAGAAAATTGAGCTGGTAATAAAAGGCGATAAGCTATGGAACCAATGCGTTCGTTGATGGGAAATGGACCAATATATCGAGGTGATAATTTTACCGATCGATTGAAACGTACAACACCCTTCATAGGTGAAACAAGAATGAGTACCAAATCTCCCACAGAAAATTCCAATTTCCTTCTTCGGTTATCGGCATAGGATTTTTGTCTACTTTGAGCTTCTTTCATCCTATGACGAATAAGGTCAATCTTTTCTGTGGCATCACGAATAAAATCTAGACCTAAAACTAGCTTCTCACCGGCTTCAAGCCAACACGAAGGAGATCGGCATGGCCTTCCGTAGAGTGCCTCGAAAGGTGCCATACCAATACTAGACTGGAAGCTATTGTTATAAGAAAACTCAACAAGAGAAATATGATCTTCCCAACTTCCACCAAAATCAAGAACACAAGCACGAAGAAGATCTTCAAGGGTTTGATTCACATGCTCTGTTTGTCCATCGGACTGAGGATGATAAGCAGTGCTAAAATTAAGCTTCCTTCCCAAAGCTTTTTGAATACCCTTCCAAAATCCACTAGTAAATAATGGATCACGATCGCTAACAATAGAAGTAGGAATTCCATGCAATTTAACAATTTCTTTAACATAGAGTTTGGCCAAAAGAGGTTCGGTCCGATTGGACCGAACGTGAATAAAATGGGTGGATTTTGTAAGTCTATCCACAATCACCCATAGATTGTCATGGCCCGAATGAGAACGAAGAAGACCGTCAATAAAGTTCATGGAGACTTGATGCCACTTCCAAACTGGAATGTCCAAAGGTTGCAATAACCCACCGGGCCTTTGATGCTCGACCTTTACGAGTTGGCAAGTCATGCAACGCTTAATGAAGTTAGCAATATCAGATTTCATTCCACCCCAATAATAAAGTCGTTTCAAACCATCAATATTTCTATCCCTATAACTTTGGCTAAGATGATCCAATTCGGGATCATGCTTTTGACCTTCAAGAATGTGGTCTAAAAGAGAAGGATGAGCCTCAAGGCTACATAAAACAAGAGATGAACATAAATCGGATTCACGATCTCGAATCTCACATGTGGACAAAGTCTCAAGGTCATTCCATTCGGATATCATCATGGAAACAACCGCTTGTTGCTTACGACTAAGTGCATCGGCAACACGCTTTCCCTTTCCGGGAGTATAAAGAATATCAAGATCATAAGATGCAAGGAATTCGAGCCAACGTTGTTGATGAAAATTAAGTTCCTTTTGAGAAAATAAATACTTCAAAGATTTATGGTCGGTGTAGAGAAGAAATTTCTCTCCCAAAAGATAATGACGCCAAATTCTAAGGGCGAAAACAGGGCTGCGAGCTCTAAATCATGAGTGGCATATCTAGTCTCGATAGGCTTTAATTGTCTAGAAGCATAAGCGATAACACGTTCCCTTTTGCATGAGAACGACACCCAAACCAATACGACTAGCATCGGTATAAACAGTGAAGTCTTGGTTCCCTTCGGGAATCACAAGAATAGGAGTATCGGAAAGGACTTCTTTTAATTTTTGAAAAGCAGCTTCTATGCTAAATCATTTATTTAATGATCCTCTTTCCCAAAAAGCTAAGACATTCAAAATTATAATTAACTTTATGTAATCATCTTTTTAGAAAATTTTACTTATTACAATTCAATTTACTGTGTTTGATTGTCTCATCATAGCGTTTAGGAGACTCCTATCGATAACGTTGATCAGGCGCATCGACCAGAATTCTTAAAGCACTCAATGGGCAATACAACAAAAAATCATCTTCTATATGATAAACATGTCTCTTAAAAATTTTACGAATATTCTTTGCTCGTTTTAAGAACAAAATCCAATTATACTTATAAATATATCTTATTAGAAAGATTTGCAATTTTAAGTTGCCGTTTTCACCCATAATCAATGAATACAAGGACAGACTCATCGAGATATTCGCAAAATACTCGATTCATAAGATGGATGAAATAAGCTGGAGGGTTCATCAAACCGAATGACATAACGAACCACTCATAAGAATCATAATGAGCGCGGAATGCGGTAAGGGGAACACTATCCTCCGCAACTCGTAGCTGATGAAAATCGGTGGCAAGGTCGAACTGAGAAAAGACCTTAGCACCTCTAAATTGATCGAACATATCATCGATCCTGAGAAATGGATACTTATTTTTAATGGTCAACTTGTTAAGCTTGCGGTAATTGATGCAAAGCCTAAGAGTACGATCAGATTTCTTTACAAAGATAGCTGAATCTCACCATTGAGAGGAACTAGAATGAATAAACTGTCTTGTTTCCAATTCGGATAATTGTTTACGCATCTCCATATTTTCCTTATTGGACGCACGATAAGCAGGACGAGTAATAGGAAGAGCTTCAGGGATTAAATTAATTATGAACTCATTTGCTCGCTTAGGTGGTAATCCTAAGACAGGCTCAAAGATATTGAGAAATTCACGAACTACTTGAATGAGGCAAATAACATCTTCCTCATCATGTAGGTTGAAGGAATAAAATGATGCCACCGAATTGGAATCGAAATCATTAAGAACAATAGAAATCTGCTTAATAGATTGAGGATGTCGAAGATGGATAGTCCTTTCAGGATATAGGATATGGGCTTCATAACGATTAAGCCAATCCTTTTCCAAAATCAATTCCGAAACCTAAGTAGCGCATAACATGCAAATCGGATCGGAAAGCATAATCACATAAAATAATCTCGACATCTTTACAAAATAAACTGAGTGTTACGGATCCACCAACCGGATTCGCAATTCTCAGTGAAGTCATCAAGCCCATAATATTTTAAAAAAAAGTATCAACAAGTTCTTTTGATATAAAAGAAGGAGATGCTCCCGTATCAAAAGAATTCGAATAGGATAATCATGAAACAAAATAATGCCATCAAGGACAGAATGAGAAATACCTTGATCAAGAGAAGTGTTACTAGAAGCTTGCACAACATTCAGCTTTCCCTCTCTCCTACTTTGAAGTATGGGACATGAAGATAAAAGATGACCCAAACCTTTGCAATAGCAACAAGTAAGGGGCTTCGGACACTTATTTGCATAGTGGTCCTTAGAACTACAATTGTAGCATACTCCACGATTAGGGATTGGAGTCTTTGCTACTAAAGTTGCTTGATTCACTTTCTTTTTAGGATTGGGCTTTTGAACTTAATATGCCTCTTCTTGGAAACCCCAATATCACTATCACTTCCTTTATCGGCCTCTTCAAGTCGAAGAGTGATATCTACAAACTGGTCGAAAGGCACTTCTAATTTCAGAGGTAAAACCTTTTTAGGGTTCTTATTCAAAGCACGGATAAACCTTTGATTCTTTACAAGATCCAAAAGTTGTTGGGCAGACATGAATACACCATCCAGAGGAGGACCACTGGATTGACCAGCGCTAGGACTGCCAGGTCTAACCATTTCTCTTCTTTAAGAAAGAAAGAAAGAAGAGGAAAAAGGTTATTCTCAGAATGAATTCAAATAAACTAGATTGATAAACAAGGCGTCATAAAAGAAAATAAGATAGAACGGGTCCAAAGACTCGGATTAAATCCTAAGGCACGATTCCTCAGAGAGACTTAGGACAATAATATGTATACATCAAGGAGTCTCTATCTCGAATGTATAAAAAAAACTACTAAGCTACAGTAGTTAGCCAAAAGTCAGAAGATAGTCCCTGTTAAGAAGTCAAGTGGAAGCACCTGAAACATCTCGGTCTGACCCGAGTATTATTTAAGAAGAAAAATAATAATCGTATCATTCTAGCTATAAATATCATACAAAATGAGATAGGACAAGAGATATGGCAAAAATATATGATAACAATAATGTCATACTGTGACAAGTATATATTTGATAACAATGAAAATCATACAATATATCAAACCTCCTCAAATATCCAAAAAGAATATCATATTCTTAAACTTATTCACCAAACCTCAAATATTGACAAAACATATCAATGCAAATCACAAATATTGGTGAAACACAAATTCTAAAAATCAATAATTAGACCAGAAAACACAAAGGGGGAGGCCTATCACAAACGGGAGTACGAAAACTCACCAACACGTGTATCATAAACGAGACGCTATCTCATAGGTCGCTAACCCATAAAATGAGCCGAACATCGACGCACATAAAAAGATACGCCCCATGCACAGCCGAACATCGACGCACCTAAAAAGATACGCCCCATGCACGGACTAATTGAGTCGAACATCGACGCACCTAAAAAGATACGCCCCATGCACCGACTCATTGAGCCGATTGCTCCACGAACGGTCCAAAGACCATGGGTCGCTACCCCACAAAATTGAGCTGAAGCTCCATAGAATAAGTGTAAATTACACCAAGCTAGTAAATAAATGAGTTTAGCTTCATGTCCCATAACCACTGGCTCAACTTAAATATTTACGAACAAATTGTAGATTTCCACTCGAAAATACCAAATAATCATCACTGATAAAAAAGAAGTGTAAATTACACTAAGCTAGTAAATAAATGAGTTTAGCATCATGTCCTATAACCACTGGTTTAACTTAAATATATACGAACAAATTGTAGATTTCCACTCGAATATTGTCACGAGATTTCACTCGAACAAGTCCAAGAATTAACCGACGAAGTAAACGCAAGCATTTCATACCACGACGTGAATTAACACCATGAAAATCGATATCAAATCCATCAAATTGATATTCCCATAAATCTAGAAAAGAAGTCATCAAAGTCGATAATAAATGACAACAACCAACCGGATCGACAAAAATCGATAAAAATGGAAATTCGCATAAAAACAGCCGAAGTGCCAAATTTTAACAATGCCAGACGTCTAGTGGTTCTCCCTAGACATCTAAGCTGAAGGTCTGGAATTTTTCCAGACCACTCAGATGTCTGAGCTTAAGATCTAGAACGTTTGTTACTTTGCCTCAGACGTCTGAGTATTTTACCAGACGTCTGAGCTGAAGCTCAAGGCAAAATTTGACTAGGCCATTAATGGCCAAATCGGTTTTGAAGCGATCGGATGAGCGATGGTGGCTAAGGATTTATGCCAAGTGACAACCCAGCCCTATAGGCTCTTTAATACACTCCAAACAACATGTCCAAACATTCATAGTAGGATTTTCATAGATTTTGACTTCAAAATACCAAAAATTGGAAAATTCATCAAACTAATTCAATTCAAAAGCAATTGAGCATGAAATAGATGTTAGGAATTCATACCTAACAACAATGAAAGCTATAGACATAGATGTGAGTTCAAGAACTCACCTTTGAATTCAAAAACAAGGAATGAAAAGCTCTAAAACAAAGCAAGATCAATCCCTCTTCAACTTCAACTCTAGAAGCTCCAATCTAAGCTTCTCTTTGATTTTAGAACATGAATTTGAATTTCCTAAGAATCTAGGGCTTAGGAATTTTAATTTCCCCTCTTTTCCCCCATTTTTATCTTTAGCTTGAGTGTTAGGAAATGAGGAGTAGAATGAATGAAGAGTAGAGGAGTTAGGGTATTTGGTAGAGAAGTTGGGTTACCTTGTTGGGTTAGTGGGCTAGAACACAACCCAAAGCCCAAATGAAAATACCAAAATCCTAATCAACTCCAAACATATCGATGTTTATACTCAAAAAAGTTATAAACGTCATTTTGAACTCAATGGAAGTGGTCTCGAGTCCGGATTCGACTGTTTACAAAAAGTAACATTTCGGACTTTAAATTCAATAAACGACGCTATATTTAAACAAAACATTTAAATATATAATCGTAAAATATGCGGGTTATTACACATCTGGTTCCTATTATGGATTTATTCTCGGGTCTTAGGACTAATTCCCATACATCATTTCTTGTAAATTTATTTAGTTCCTCTTGCATAGCAAGAATCCGTGAATCATCAGTTGATGCTTCCTTTGGATTTTTAGGTTCAATAGTTGAAATAAAAGCAATGCTACTCAATTTATTTAGTTGATTTCTAGTTTTAACAATAGATTCAATATTTTCAAGTATATTTTCTCTAGGATGATCTTTCAAATATTTTTGTTCTTTTATTTAGATGTGAATTCTCTGAATTATTATTATTTCGTTTTCGGTAATCTCATTATTACTAATTTCAATTGGGTTATCAATGTTTTCTTCTTCATCAATATATGGATTATAAACTTTAAAATTTTCATCAAATGAGACATGTAATGTTTCTTCAATAGTATTAGTTCTAGTATTGAAAACTCTATAATCTTTACTTCTATTTGAATATCCAATAAAGATTCCTTTATTTGATATAGCATCAAATTTATCCAAATTATCTTTAGTATTTAAAATAAAACATTTAATACCAAAAATTCTTAAATATGATACTTTAGGCTTTTTATTATATAATAATTCATATAACGTTTTCTTAGTTAATAGTCTTACAAAAATTCTATTTAATATATAACATGCAGTACCAACTGCTTCAGCCCAATTTTTTTTAGGTAAATCACTATCATTTAGCATAGTTCTAGCGCACTCTTGAATTGCCTTATTTTTACAATCTACTACTCCATTTTGTTGTGGTGTTCTTGGAAATAAAAAATTATGAGTTATACATTTCTTATTATAGAAATTCTCAAAATTTTCATTTTTGAATTCTCCACCGCGATCACTCCATATAGGTTTAATTTTACTAGACATTTGATTTTGAATTTGTTTAACAAAATTTTTAAACATTTCACAAGCATCACTTTTAAGTTTTAAGAAAATCATCCAGGTAAAACTAGAATAATCATCTACGATTACAAATACATATCTATTGTGATTTATAGATTATATCTGTGAGGGACCGAAAAGATCTAAATGAAGAAGTTCAAGGGGTTGAAAGGTAGAAATCATATCTTTTAATTTAAAAGAACTTCTCTAAGTTTTCCTAATTGACATGCATCGCATAAATTAATGACTTTAAAATTCATTTTGAGAAGACCTCTAACTAGATCATTTTTAGCAATTTTATATATTAGTTTGAAATTCAAATGACTAAATCTTTTATGCCAAATCCAAGGATCACTTGATTCAACCAAAAGACACAAATTATCATATGAGATTTTCATACTTAATGTTGGGTACGTTTCGACCCTATCACCGAACCACACCTCTCCCTTCCTCAGCCGCCGAACCAAGCCTTGCCGAGCCACAACTCCCATCCATTCATCACCAAACGAAGCACCGAACCAGGTCTCACGGAACCAAGTCCCATTCGTTCACCACCGAACGAAGCACTACCGAATCAACCACACAATCCCACCACCGGTCCAAACTCCACACCGAACCAAACCTCACCAATGCTGCCGAACCAAGTAACATCTCCAACAACTACCGAACCGGCCTACACCGGACCAACTTCCCACCGGTCCAAACCCTCCACCGAATGAAACGGCATCAAACCTTTGCACTCGTTCCACCGAATCAAGGGATGCCGAACCAAGATGCGCCAGGCCAGATTGCCTCAGCCCAGGCCCGCCAGCAGCTATATACATCCAAGACCCCTGCCCCCAGCCTCACTCTATAAATAGAGGGGCAGGGGTACAACAATGGCGGATAAGTTGGAGAGCTCAAGCACGGAAGGAACTCTTCAAACAACTTTCTTTTACTTGTACCAAAGCTTTGTACTTGTAATCATAACAAAAGAAGAGAAATAACATATAAAGTGGACGTAGGCACATTCTGGCTGAACCACTATAAATCTGCGTGTCTTTTACAGTTTAGCCCCTTGTTTTTTACGTATTTGCATAAGTCGCTCGAATTACTAAGAATAACATAAGATCTACTAAATCATACAACTTTGAGGTGTTTGTCCATTTTTTGTGCAAACATTTTTGGTGCTTTCACTGAGAGGAGGCCACCGCCGAGCCGGCAGAAGCTATGGAGTTTATATCTGTAGACAGGCACGACTCAAGTAGGCTACTGAAAATTGGGTCCCAGCTGAAAGCTGAATTGAAGGAACAACTCATTGATTTTCTCCGCCACAACTTGGATGTGTTCGCTTGGTCACACGCTAACATGACCGAAATCTCCCCCGACATAGCATGCCACGTATTAAACATTGATCCTACCAAGGCGCCTGTAAAACAAAAAAAGAGAAGTATGGGGGCAGAGCGATCAGCAGCCCTCGATGAAGAAGTAAAGAATCTACTCGCCAATGACTTCATACGAGAAGCTGTTTACCCAGAATGGATCGCCAACCCGGTACTAGTAAAGAAGGCTAATGGGAAGTGGCGGACCTGCATTGACTTCTCCAACCTAAACGACGCCTGCCCAAAGGATTGCTTCCCGCTTCCCAGAATCGACCAACTTGTAGACAGCACAGCCGGGCACGAACTCCTATCTTTTATGGATGCATACTCAGGATATAACCAAATTCCTATGCATGCTCCCGACCAAGACCACACTAGTTTCATCACCGACCGGGGTTTATACTGCTACAAAGTGATGCCTTTCGGACTTAAAAATGCAGGAGCCACCTACCAGCGCCTCGTCAACAAGATGTTTGCAGGGCTAATAGGAAAAACTATGGAAGTATATGTGGACGACATGCTGGTGAAATCGCGGAAAGCCAAAGATCACGTAAGCCACCTAGGCGAGATGTTTCAAGTACTTCGGCAATATGGAATGAAGTTGAATCCACTAAAATGCTCCTTCGGTGTGTCGTCAGGGAAATTCTTAGGATTCATCGTTCATGCCAGAGGGATAGAAGCAAACCCTAAACAAGTCCGAGCACTAAGGGACATCAAGATACCTTCCACCCGAAAGGAAATGCAAAGCCTAAATGGAAAAGTGGCCGCCCTAAGCCGATTCATCTCCAAGGCAACGGACAAGTGCGTCCCCTTTTTCGAAGCTCTAAAGAAAGATAAAGGAAAGTTCGAATGGACAGACGAATGCTTAACCGCTTTCCTTAACTTAATCGAACACCTCCAGAAACCACCGGTGCTCTCAACTCCAAGCGAAGGAGAAGAATTATACCTATACCTTGCTGTGTCATCTCACGCTTTAAGCGCTGCCTTGGTAAGAGAAGACAACCGCACGCAACGACCAGTTTACTTCGTCAGTAAAAGGTTTACTGGGGCAGAAGTCAGATATCCTAAACTTGAAAAGTTAGCATACTGTTTACTAATCACATCACGGAAACTGCGTCACTACTTCCAGTCCCATTCCATCAAAGTTCTTACCGATCAGCCACTGAGGCAGGTACTCCATCGTCCTGACACTTCTGGGCGACTACTTAAATGGTGCATTGAACTAAGTCAGTATGATATCACCTATCACCCTCGCACCGCTATCAAGGGACAAGCCATGGCTGATTTGATTGCAGAGTTCACTACCAGCGAGGATAGGGAGCAACTGGAAATAACAGAAGATATCAAGTGGAATCTCTTTGTGGACGGTGCATCTAACGAACAAGGCTCGGGGGCAGGTGTGGTAATAATCACTCCCAAGGGAAATAAACTGCACTATGCTATAAGGTTGGAGTTCGCTGCCACCAACAACGATGCAGAATATGAAGCAGTAATAGCCGGATTAGAAATTGCCATCGAGATCGGAGCCAATTCTTTGTGTCTTCACAGCGATTCTCAGTTTATTGTTAATCAAATACTAGGGGAATTCCAAGCTCGAGAAGAACGACTCGTGGCATATCTAAAGAAGACCAAGTTACTTCTCAGTCGATTGGACCACTACTTAGTCAAACACATCCCTCGGGAAGAGAACCAAGAGGCCGACGAATTGGCAAAGCAAGCAAGTATGAGAGACATCGCCATCTTCGGGGCAGTAACTGTCTCAAAGCAAGCGGTCCCAAGTTTTGAGCAAGTGAATCTGATAGCTGCAACCGAAGAAGCGACTTGGATGACTCCCATCCGGGACTACCTACAAAATGGCACACTACCCGACGGGCGTAACGAAGTCAAGAAAATCTTGAGGAAAGCGTCCCGCTACACAATACAAGGAGACATCCTCTATCGGCGCGGGTTCTCTAACCCATTGTTAAGGTGTGTCGCCGGAAGGGAAGCCAAGGAAATCTTATCCAACATCCATCAAGGAAGCTGCGGAGATCACACCGGAGGGCAAACATTAGCAAAAAAGATACTCCGATACGGATATTTCTGGCCCACCTTAAGCAAGGACGCCTTAGATTTTGCCAAGAAGTGTGACAGATGCCAAAAATTTGCTAAGATCCCTCGGCTACCAACAACCGAGATTACTCAGATGACCAGCCCTTGGCCCTTTGCAGTATGGGGAATTGACTTAATCGGTGAACTGCCAATGGGTCGAGGCGGCGCCAAATATGCTATAGTAGCAGTCGACTATTTCACCAAATGGGTGGAAGCAGAACCTCTAAATAAAGTATCTTCAGCGAAAGTTATCAACTTCTTAATCAAAAATGTTCTATGCAGGTACGGAGTCCCACTAAAAATCATATCAGACAATGGACTTCAGTTTGACAGCGAGGAATTCGCCAACTGGTGCCAAGAACACGGAATTCACAAATGCTTCTCATCCGTAGCATATCCCCAAGCAAACGGCCAAGTCGAAGCAGTCAACAAAATTCTGAAAACTCTGGTCAAAAAGAAGCTCGAAAAGTCAAAGGGCGCTTGGGTGGATGAACTCCCCATGGCACTATGGGCCTACCGCACATCTTTCAGAACATCAACAGGGCACACTCCTTTCTCTTTGGCATACGGATCGGAGGCTATGCTCCCAGTTGAAACCATTGTGCCTTCCCACCGTAGGATCCACTATAACCCAGAAGAGAATGAAGAGCTCCTCAACATGTCTTTGGATCTAGTCGAGGAGAGAAGGAATGATGCAGTCCTTAAAATAGCAGCCCACAAGCAAAAGGTGGCAGCACAATACAACTCCAAAGTCAAGCATCGTACCTTACGAGAAGGGGATCTTGTCCTCAAGCGAATCTTCCCTCGCCCCGGAGCACTAGACCCAATCTGGGATGGACCATATGTAGTTCATAAAGATCTCCACAACGGAGCCTACATTTTGTCAACAGTGGACGTAGAGGTGTTCCAGAGGGCATGGAACATCCAACACCTCCGTCGATACTTTTCTTAACTTGTATTGCCCATATGAAGTGAATTAACAAAGAGAATCAGTGGACGTAGGCCTTTTCGTACCGAACCACTTTAAAAAACCTTGTCTCTTTTTTTTTTGTTCCTTTGTATCTTGGCTGCTTGTTAACTTTATCCTTTTCTGTTGAACAAAATCCTGAGTATACAGCATTTCTATTCAAAGCACTCCACAGCACAACTTCACCTGGACAAGACCTAACAGGTACTATGCGAATCTATGCCCTCGCCAATGAGACACTTTTGCTCCAGCATCCCTCTGCTGCGGGTTAACTCATTGCTCGCGACGGCCCTTAAAGCCAACTGTAATGAGCCGATTATAAGCCACCGAGAAGGCCGACTATAGCCGAGGCAGCTCATTACGGCGTTAGGCTCGCCGGCAACTGTGAACCGACTATAAGCCCCAACATAAGGTGTGGCCAGCCAGGGGCAGTTCACAGTTGACGATCGGCACCCACGCTAGCCGGCCACAGTAAATCGAATAATACCCACGATTACGGGCCATAATGGCCCGGGTAGTTACTGTGCGCGATCTCGGCTCCGATGTGTCTTAAGTGCGACTGTGGTAAAAAAGAATTAACTCCCCGCGGAGGCGTAAGATGGGTGACGAATGTCTCCAAGACCCACGGCTAGGGAAAGTGACTACAAAACCCGTTTGCCACGAACTTAAGCACATCGAAGGCCTTCCGTGATTGGAAGTTTTACCTTTTTTACGTATTTCAATTTTGCTTAAAAAGCTTTTTTCCTATCCCCTATAACAATCCCTAAAGTGCATGATACAGAGTAGGAGATACTCGCCAATGGGTGTAGGGACTCACAGTGGCAGGACATTCGGCTACATTCCATGCTCGGTCCTACAAGATATTCAAGACTGCCATCTACGATTAAAACATGAAAGGCGGTATTTTCTTCTTTTATGTACAAATACATGACTATAATTTGTTCACACCACACGCTAATATTGCAAGTCATAAAATTATGGTTTAGAACCAGAGTCTAACATCAAACACAATTTAATTACAAGAATATACATAGCTAACATTTCTCATACGATATGTCGAAATAGCAACAAATATTCAAGAAACGACAAAATCAGCTTAAGTTAAAAAAAAATTACACGTCAAGAATAATGTTGATTGTCACAAGTAGCAAGAATTACAACTTAGAAGTTACTCTACTGTCTTAAGACTAACATATACAACCATGCCAAGCCTACAAAAAGAATTTTCCAGGTCTAATCAGGGAGCCGGTTGCGTCGGAGTCTTGTCCTTGCTCTGTTGCCCGCCTGTCCGGTCATAAAAAAGATTCATTAGTAATAAGCAACCAAGTTAATCGGGAAGCTGAAAAGGAAAACTTACCAGCATAAGCTTACTGGCCACTCTGGTCGTCATCATCCACTTGCACCCCTGCCTCCTCAACAGCGAGCAACCGCATACCCTCCTTCACTGCTACCTTCTCTCCCTTGGCAAACTGGGCAGTGACCGCATCCATGCTGAAGGCCACGCCACCATCTTTATCCGCATCGGCCTTGGCCTCTTCCAAAGCCCGAAGATAGATCTTAGCCATGACCCTGGGATAATCATCCATCCAAGAGAGATTGCCCTGCTTCCAAGTTCGGAAATACATGTCCTGGAGCATGTCATCCATCATTCCCTCATTCTCCTCAAACTCCCTCATCCGGGCCTCGGAAGCCGACAACCTTTCGACGGCAGCATCTCTCTCCAATCTGTATCTCGAGCAATCAGCCTAAAGGGACCTCCGCATCACCTCCATCTCTTCCCTCAACTTAGCTTGAGCAAGCTCTGCAGCCTCAAGTTTCTCGGACACTTCCTCCACCTGCTCGAGATCCGCTTTCCGAACCTCATCCACCGTGGCAATAGCCATGTCAATCCGCTCTTTGCAAGTAGCTTCCATTTTCCGCAATTCGGCCCGACTGGCCTCTTCCATGGTTTTCCTTAGTCGCCCAGTAGCAGCCTCATGCTGAGAAATCTGAATAGCCTGATCCGCAAGCTGTTTGGCCTGATCCGAAACCACCAATCGAAGTCGGATATTGGCGCTCCCAATCTCTTCTCCGGCCTTAACCAGCCGAGCATGATGCCCCATCAGCTTCTTGGTCTCCTCTGCCACCCGATCAATATTAGCCTTGGCCTCGTCTCCCATAGTGACTATACGAGTAGTGAGTAGATCGAGATCTAAGGACTTGGCTTCATCAAGTACTCGTACCATGGGGTTACGGGGGAGAAGGTGTTCACCAGTGACTTCGTCAAAAGTAATATCATGAGAGCTTGGATCCAGATCAGGATGACCCGCAAATGGATTACGAGCCAAGTCGGGACGGTCGATATGAATAACAGAAGGGTTTCCGGACAGGTGCGGAGAAGGTGCAAACTCGCTACCCTCCTCAGTAATATCATGAAGAGGCTGAGCCGGAGGCTGAGGACCGGGCGAAGTTTCGGATAAAGGATGACTCCTTTTCCTCTGCTGAATACCCTCTTCGATGACCCCAAGAAGAGGACGGTAGCCGACTACATCCCCGGAGCATTGGGTTGAGGGCTTCGGCTTAGCAGAAGTTTTGGAAAGTTTATATTGCTCAAGCCTATGTCGAAGGTCTGAAGCTTTGGACGTCTTGCCTGCTCCTGATATAAAGAACAAGTGTCACAAACTTACATCACTATACGATTCGAGAAACGCGGTAAATTACAAGTTAAAAAAGGAAAAGAAACACAGCTGTGGTTGTGCAAACCCTGGGGAGGAGTGGGATACTGCAATAAGTCCTAGATTTCATTCCAGGACGGGAGCGGGTCATAAAATATTCCTAAGTCCCTATCATTAATGAAGCATGCAGGAGTCAAGAGTTCACCTTGAGTCATCGGAGCCACCTTGGCTGGAATGGTCGGAGAAGACTCACTTGCACCAGTCCCGGCTTTGTCCGCCTTCCCGGTCTTCTCTACCAAAGCCGGAGCCTCATCCAACCCCTCAAAAGCCTGGTGGAACGCATCATCCGTCCACTCTTGAATCTCGCCCGCTTGCCCAGGAAGTAGGGCCCCGATGCCATCGCCACCTTTGTCACCATCCCGACCATCTCCACCCTCGCCTCTTTCCTCCTCTATGTCTTCCTCCTCCCGGGTAAGTGGACAATTGCTGGGGGAGGGACCGTCCGATTTCTTGAGTTTCTTACCTCCGACAGCTGGAGGTTTTGTGAAAGGTTTCCTCTTACTACTCTCCACCGAAACACCTTCTTTGGTCTGAGCAGCCGCCCTCTCCTCCGCCGTCTCCCTCAGCTTAACTACTGACTGCTGTGGGAGGATTAAGTTATATTCCAGAAGAATCGCATTTCTGATCAAGAAGGCAGATGATCTATATTTCCCAAGAATAGCTTCTACCTCAGCCGCCGTCTGAACCAGGCGGTCAGTCTCCACAACCGGAAAGCCACCTGTCGCTAGCAAAAATGAGAAAGTATGAGAAGAAGCATCGCAATCGGAATAGAAATTATAAGTAAAAGCATCAACTTACATCCAGAAGTAAAACGACGGATTGAAACGGAGTCGTCCCTAACAAAGAACCACTCTTTCTTGAACATGCTGAATTTAGAGTACAGATCCAAGACCGGTTTGAAGGTCACGGCTAACTCCAAGCTAATGTATGGGGATCCTTTCTTGTAGCCTCTCAAATTATATAAGTACCGGATCTCCCGGTTGGAAGGAGGGCGCCCGTACCTCCTCTGAAAGATGACGAAAAGGCTCACCAGTATGGCATAAGAGTTGGGCTGAAGCTGGAATGGGGCCACCTTTAGATACGTGAGGAAGCTGACTACCCAAGCATTGAGAGGCGGGATAGCACCACACATACAATGGTACCTACTATAAGCAAAGTACCCTTCGGGAGGATTGTATGGCATGACTCCTGGGCCTGGCAACAACATGAGGGCTCTATCGATCCCAAAGGAACGAGATATAACATCGAGCTGCTCCTCTTTGAGAGAGCTAGGAAAGCAGTCAGGCGGGGAATCCAGCAGCTCCTGGGGACCATGTCCATCCACTAATGACCTTGGGGCGGGCCCATGACGCTCCGATCCTGATTGAGCTGGGGGCACGGCCGAGGACTCTCCTTCGCCCCCGGACTTCCTTTTACCTGATCGGGTTTCCACTCTTTGAGACATTATCTGCAAACACAGGGAAAGTATATCATTAGAGCATACAAACAATATAGTCTGGAATTTCACTTAATGTCCAAAGCATACAAATCAATAGTTCATTCGGTAGTACAACTCAATAGGTCATTCGGTGGCACAGCTCAATAGGTCATTCGGTGGCACAACTCGATGGTTCATTCGGTAGTACAAATCAATAGTTCATTCGGTAGTACAACTCAATAGGTCATTCGGTGGCACAGCTCAATAGGTCATTCGGTGGCACAACTTGATGGTTCATTCGGTAGTACAACTCAATAGTTCATTCGGCAGAAATAATCGTACCTGGTTCGGCTAAATTACTTGGTCCGGCTAGAATGCTTGATTTATTTGATAACTTGATTCGGCTAATAACTTGGTCCGGCTAACACTATAATTCGACAGATAGGAAAAGCGATGGCCTAAGCCCCCTATTTATAAGGGAAGAATGAATGACCGGACCATCCGGTTCGGCTCAGGTACCGAATACGGTCACTCGAGACAAAACAAAGCACAACGTATGCCGTCATACGCCCCGCTTTGGGGGGCAAATGTTGGGTACGTTTCGACCCTATCACCGAACCACACCTCTCCCTTCCTCAGCCGCCGAACCAAGCCTTGCCGAGCCACAACTCCCATCCATTCATCACCAAACGAAGCACCGAACCAGGTCTCACCGAACCAAGTCCCATTCGTTCACCACCGAACGAAGCACTACCGAATCAACCACACAATCCCACCACCGGTCCAAACTCCACACCGAACCAAACCTCACCAATGCTGCCGAACCAAGTAACATCTCCAACAACTACCGAACCGGCCTACACCGGACCAACTTCCCACCGGTCCAAACCCTCCACCGAATGAAACGGCATCAAACCTTTGCACTCCTTCCACCGAATCAAGGGATGCCGAACCAAGATGCGCCAGGCCAGATTGCCTCAGCCCAGGCCCGCCAGCAGCTATATACATCCAAGACCCCTGCCCCCAGCCTCACTCTATAAATAGAGGGGCAGGGGTACAACAATGGCGGATAAGTTGGAGAGCTCAAGCACGGAAGGAACTCTTCAAACAACTTTCTTTTACTTGTACCAAAGCTTTGTACTTGTAATCATAACAAAAGAAGAGAAATAACATATAAAGTGGACGTAGGCACATTCTGGCTGAACCACTATAAATCTGCGTGTCTTTTTACAGTTTAGCCCCTTGTTTTTTACGTATTTGCATAAGTCGCTCGAATTACTAAGAATAACATAAGATCTACTAAATCATACAACTTTGAGGTGTTTGTCCATTTTTTGTGCAAACACTTAATATATATATGTTTCATTTCTTAATCCTTCAAAGATAATGTTTGACTCATTATTTTCAACGTGACATTTATCTTTTACGAATTTAATTTCGAAACCCTTATCACACAATTGACTAATACTCAACAGATTATGCTTTAAATTCCTAACTAACAAAACATTAGAAATAGTAGGAGTTTTAGAATTACTAGCATTGATGATGCCAATCACATATCCTTTAGAGTTGTCTTCAAAATTTATTGAACCACCATCTTTGTGAACTATATCTTTCAAAATCTCTAGATTCCTAATCATGTGTCTTGAGCATCCACTATCCAATTTTCCTTTTTGATTTTTAGAGTTTGATCATCTGGTGTCTGTTCATCAAAGCCATGTAACACATATGTTCCTGCAATTCATACCTTTTCAAAAGATCATGTGATTTTTTATAATGAATAGATGCAAATTTATGAAACAACATTATAATGATTTTGCAAATTATCCTTTTGAAAATAGTGTTAAAAATATTATCAAAAATCGCCATTGAAACTTTTTCAAAAATTAGATTATGAATATTTTGAAAACCAATGCTCTGATACCAAATATGGGTCAGCGGAATAGGGATCTTAAGGCTAAATTAACACTAGAGTGGGGGTTGAATAGTGTTTAATGGATTATATGAATATTATTCAAATTCTTTAAGATTTTACTTGGAATGGTGGAATTAACAATCACAGAATCATAGTCCAGATAAAAGTAAATGCAGTAAAAGTAAAAGGAAAAGAACACACCCGGATTTTATACTAGTTTGGAGTTACCCTACATCCAATCCCGCATAATTCTGTACAGATTTCTTTTCAACTAGTAAATGCAAATACAATCTCGATTTCAAGGCTATAAGACACACCCTCTAGAATCCCAGCATCTGGGTAGAGCCACTTGATTTCCAGGCCACAAGCACACCCTCTAGATTTACGGGCTACTAAGCACGCCCAATTGATTTAATCAAGATACAATCACACCTACTTGGATTTCAAGGATACCAAGCATACCACAGAGTACAAGAGTATGATTTGATAGAGTTTACAGACTCAGATCTTTGATCTTGATTACAATTGATCCTTTAACTCTTGAATAGCACTTGATCTTGAGAGAGATGAGAGAAATCAGAGAGTCTATGAAAGAGAATCAAACTAGTAATGATTGTATTTGATTCTGGTTGAATTTTGGCAGAATTTCGATAGAAATTGCTTTAGAAATCAAGAGAGTGAAGAGTGGAGAGAGAAATAAGAAATCAGTTAATAAAAATTTCTTGGGAAGACCGGTATGTATAGGGAAACAATGGTAATGTCCATTTGCGAAGAGATACGATGAAAGGACACTTCCATTCAAATTTGAATTTTGAAAAATATGGCTAGTATTTCGACATACTGGCAGAGGATATGTTGACATATCCCTTTGTATTTTGAAAATTTACTTAATGAAAATTGTTTTGAAAATATTAAGTTTTGTAAAATATTTTGAAACTTTGTACAAACATTTAAATATAGTTTATACATATTTTAATGTGGAAATTAGCCACAAGGGCCTCTCTAGCAAGTGGAATTAGTTTCTAGGACACACAGCTGAAATAATTACTTTTAAGGACAAAATGCAAAATAATTAGTTTCTAAGGCCAAAAAACCTATGAAATTATGTCCTTAAAAGTAATTGGACTGCCAACTTTGTCCTTAAAAGTAATTATTTTGTTGACTTTAGCCTTGAAATTAATTTTTGTGGATGTGTGTCCTAGAAACTAATTGGACTGCAAAGTTTGTCCTTCTGGTGAAATGCCCCTAATCCACTATTTTAATCATATTAAAACTTAATAAAACTTTATAAAATAATTTTGAAAGATTTAATAAAAATATTTATTATAATGTAAATAATATATATAAAATCAATATAGTTATAAATTATTAAAGTATAAACAATAATTAAATATATGTAAACTTAAAACACTAAAATAATATCTTTATACGCATAAGAGATTTGAAAATCATTTTTGAAATATTTTGAAAAGATTATTTTAGAAATAGAATATATGAAAAATAAATAAATAAAATAGACAAGACGAGAGAGCTCAAGAAAGTGCTATCAGGTTTTTAACATAAATTCTATAACTCTATAACTTACCTGAAATATTTTAAAATCTTGAACTCTTCAATACTCATGAGTCTTCATTCTTAAATTCTTGAATCTACTCTTTATATCAGCATCTTGATACTGTACGGTCTTCTTATTCAATACATGTCTAATATCCTGCACTATATACTATATATATCTTGATAAATTAGTATCTATATTTTATGTAATGTCCTATAGTTGTTATCATCAAAACCAATACTAAAGGTACTAACACACACACACATATATAAACACGCACATGTATTTTTAATATGATATAAAATGATATTTGTGAAATATAATAATTTAGAAATACATTTATGTATGTATTTAACATTATAATATAAAAAATCGTAAATATTAATACAAGTATTTTGAACGTAAATTCAAATTTAAAATTTCAGATCTAGTTACGCATTATAAATATCTTCAAATTTTTAAGTCAAATAAATGTTATCAGTTTTCTAAAAAAATAAATATATATTATATATATATTTAAAAATGAAAAAACAGTTTTTTTCTAAAAATTACATATACGTATAATTTTATATGCGTAATAAATTAATATTTAAAATTCAATATAAATAACCATACACACACACACACACATATATATATGTATATGTTTTAATGTAAATAAATAATTGACTAAATAAATAAATAAATATATATATATTTGGCAATGACCATATTTCATAAAATAATTTTTTTTATTAGAATAATGCGGTTTAAAAAAATTGTTTCTTTAATTAAGATTCCACATGGAAATCTTTAAAAATTTAAGTTTTTGAATTTTTTTCAAAAGAATACGCATAATTGTTATTAAATATTTATATGTATATTTTATAAAATATTTATATATTAATATATGTATTGCATAAAAGTAATATATTATATTTAATTTAAATTATATTAATGTATATGGTTTTAATTTGTATATATATTTCTGGAAAAACATATCATGTATATAAATTAACAAAATATAATTATGTTGATTTTATATACAAATATATATACAATTAAAAATCCAATTTTTTTTAAAGGCTTATTAAATTAATAATTAATTTTTGAGAATTAAAGTTATATTTTTATTTATTGGCCGAAAGGTATATAAGTTATATATATTATTTTTATTTACACACACACGTTCATCTAATGAAGGCACTATTGACATATATGGACACGTGATAATTCATATACTATCTAATGCACATAAATAACATAATGAACAATTATATATATATATATATATATATATATTCATATTTATATATATCTCTATGTGTGTGTAAGTGTAGATAAAAGATTTACCTTAACTAATACCTAGTGATAACACGTTGAAGCGCTGAATCGATGAACTCCTTGAATCTGTATCCAAAACTTCTAGAAAAAAGCTACCAAACTGAAAACACCAACCGCCAATGCACTGATTGTAATTAAATGTGTTTAATATGTTTGAAACAATGGAGGATAGTGGAGGGTAAAGCTGATCAAAAATATGATGGCGGAGGCTAAAAATTAGAAGTGATAAAACGTGAGGTTTAAGGTGTTTAAATAGTGGATATATAGGAGCAAAAAGTAGATTCGAATCCACACTTTCCTCTTGCTATTCCCAATCTTTTGAATCAATATTCAACCCCACCTACACAGTCCTATGGTCGACCACTAAAGCCAACATCTGGGCCTCTGAATTGCTTCAAGCCCGATCAAATAAATATACATTAAATCTTATTCAAAAGCACATCGATATCATATATCAATATGCGTGTATAAAACTTTAATATACACACTATTTTAATACTGATCAACACAAACTAATAAAATTTTATAATTAATATTTCATAAATATTAATTAATTTAATCACTTTATGACAATTATAATTAATTAAATCAAGTGAGTATTCAACGTTTCAGTTATGTGACTCTTAGGTGTATATTCGATCAACGATTAATAGCGAACGATTTAAATATTAAAGTTCACACATCACCTTAGCTAGTGATATGAGATTATGGCCAAATTTATATGTTACATAGCTTCGGTAAAATCAGATTTTACTTATTTAAGCATTACTCGGTAAGGACAATTATTTACACCAGTTCTTTTCGTCAAAACTATATCACATTAGAACTTATGGAATTTGGTAATGTTTAAAATTCCAGTATCATCCATATTCAACTGTATAGTCCAAAAACAAAGTCCTTGGCTCAATTATAACAATTATTATGAACTGCTTTGGCTAGAGACTTTGACTTTGAGTTGACTTCAGTTGACCGTGATACAAAGGCCATATACCGAGGAGACAAAATCTCTCTTGAATAGTTTTTCATTTCTAATGTTTCCACTTGACCAACCTATTGTCGTTCGATGGACGATGTGCCATAATTTAACTATAATCAATGTAGAGTTTTCGCATTGAAGTTTGATAGTATTCTCAAGTAGAGTGAATTGTGTAATATTGTCACTTCGTTATTTTTTATTTGACCTTATTTATATTAACCAACAGAAAACTATCGAATGAGTTATTCCATAGTTATCCAATAACTATCAACACGTAACCCCTTGGTGCCCCCATTAGCCATGAGTAATACACTGCCCAACATTTAGACGACATACACTAGTCTCAATGGATATATG
The DNA here is from genome assembly GCA_030737815.1 of Allium fistulosum. Classification (NCBI taxonomy): domain Eukaryota; kingdom Viridiplantae; phylum Streptophyta; class Magnoliopsida; order Asparagales; family Amaryllidaceae; genus Allium; species Allium fistulosum. Next base: position 1,297,620,595 of record CM060902.1, read on the forward strand.
ATATCCAGTCTTGATACATCTTGACTAGGAATATTTAAAACAATGTTTTTATTATGATAAATCACTAGTGATTACAACACATTGTAACCACTATGACAAAACATACTGTTCATGGATTTTCTATTAATATATTTTTAATTAAATTAATTAATTAATTAATATAACACATTATATCAAGTATATATAATATAAAAAAAACACCTTTTATTTCGAACAAGTTTGGTGATCGAGTTTGATACATGTAACAATTACATAATTTATCCTAGGGCATACCTCCAACTCTATCATAATCTACCAATGAATCAAGTTGAGATGTTTTAATGGTATAAAATTACATCAATTCTTGTTGATCTTTAAGTTTCATTACCTCGTTCATTAGAGTTTCTATTGCCAAAGGAGGGTCAATGGTATATTAGATCGCCACAAGAAGATATTTCTTTAGTTTCTTTTACTTATGATGAATGATGCTAAAGGGAATCAATTTTGGTAGCTAACACCTTTTCATAAATTTTGTTGGCACTCCTCAATTGGGAAATTCGATAAGATGATTTTTTTCTGACCAATCTCTAGCTTTTGAAATTTCAGTGTAAGCTCTTTCTTCTTACATTCTAGTGTTTCTACCTCCAATATGAGATTAGAAAATACCTCTCTATACTTCTCATTTTAACACTCTTCTATTTTTTGGTGCATTCAAACTTGAAAGACCTTCTTAACCTAGCAAGTTAACCAGAATCACCTTTCGATGGTGAAGATGTTGGAGAAGGAATGGCTGCATTACCACTGCATGTCAAACGACCTTGAGATAAAGAGGAAACCCACAAGGGAGATTTTTTAGAGGATTTCATCGGTGTTGGAATAGGGAATCCTTCTTCACCTTCAGTTAAATTCATACGATTGACACTCATTTCTAGACCTTAGTAAGTCTATGTCCAAATCAAGTATGCATTAATTAAACCGGACAATCTTTGTATCATATTCCAATTGATGAGGGTCAAATCTAGAGTTAAATCTTCCTGTTAAGTCAAGAATTTCATTATCTTTGGAAGAGCTCTTCTTTTCAAGTTCAGCGATTGGCTCCTGAGTAGCTCTGACTTTATCAAATATATTTATCGTACCACTTATTTGCTTCATCACTATCAATAAATGATAAGCCCAAAGTGAAATGAGAAGAATGATTATTCATGGATGAAAGTAACCTATAGTGGATACTATCGATATGTAGTGTAAGATAAGGATCGTTAAGAGATAGGGTTAGTTCTTTGTCCTTTACTAAAACATAAATAACAACAAATCCTTAGTAAATAAAATAAAATAAAATACTATACCGATAGTTCAAAATACTACTGATATCATTACATTCAAATCAAAACTATAACAATGATGACCACGTATCATTCCTTTTCCATTCATCCTTGGATTGGGAAAGGGCATCACGATTTTTCTAAAAGGATGAAAGGGAGAAAGGAAATGTAGTGGTAAAAGGAGCTCCAATGATATGAGGAGTGTTGATAAAAGGAAAACCTTGATAATCCCATTCTTTATGAGTGAAGCCGACCTCGCTCCACAATAATTTCGCATAATTGGTTCATATCCCATGAAGATATTAGTTCTTCCGATCTCTCAAAAAGTTGAAGTCCAAATTAGGGAATTGAGTGTACATGTAATGAAGATTGCAGAGAAAACAGTATTTCGATAAGTGTGACTTTTCAATTAAAGAATAATTTTCTTTGAAGTCCTTTTAGTCTAACCAATATACTTAAGACATCTTTGAGAATAGGAGATAGAGAAGAAATAGAAGTAAATTTAGAAATCTGCATATCGATGATATGACAAAACCAAGAGTCAAAAATACAGATTTTATATAAGCAAGCTGTTACTACATCAACTAAAGCATAAGATTAATACTACATACAATGTCATGAAGGCTCATAAATATAGATTCCTTATAGTATTCAACAATGAATTTGTCCTTATTAAACTTATTATTGTCCAGAAGATGTGAGTTGATAGTTAAGGGGGTAGTAGATACTTTAGGTAAATTCAAACATTTTTTGGGATATGGATTTGATCCACATTCATCCAAATATCTTTTGTGAAACCATTTAATTAATTCTCCACAATCGTTACCCAAGAAAGAAAAGTCAGTCATAGGGAACGTAACATAGACTAGGTAGAGGCATTTCATCAGCTTGGTTCCATCTTCAATCAGCATCCAAAATAGGGTAGTAAGTTCTTCATTTTCTTTAAGAAAGTTTGAGTGATAGAAGCGGGAATTTCAAAGAAGGGTTGAAAATCATTTATTCCTAAAGTCTTGTAAGTATTCGAGGCATTTTGGGACTCTCATATACCTATCATTCGACTCATTCGGATCTTTGTACAAACTTTCCCCGTTTCTATTGAGCATTAGAATTTCATCCTTATTTTTATCTAGCAAGATCTCAAAATAATTTCTGTTTTTCTTCCTATGTTAGTAATTTAAATAAAGCTTTTAAAATTGTATAAAAGGAATTTAGAATGAGAAAATAGGTTTCAAAAGGTAATTTACCCATGGAGGAGTTGTTGAGGCCCTTAGCTTAAAGGGTTGGGCTCTTTAAATACTGGACGAAGAATGATCGAGTTTACTTAGGCCATACGGGGTGGGACCACTAAGAGGACCTTTTGGAAGCGGCACTCATTCCATGGTTAACGTTGGGAAAAGGAAAGTGGCAGCATAAAGTGGGTCATGAAGAGCCCTCGATCTACCTTGGCAATTGCTTCTTGAGCCACCATCCATTCTTTTTTTGTGAACCATCCTTAACATGATCGTTGGTAGCACCGTCTTTATCGCTATCATCACCATTATTATGTCATCCTTAGATCTATCTACCTCCTTACTTTCCATTTCTTCATTGTTAGACAGAAGATTGTCAAAAGTGAAATACTTATGGGGATCGACAAGATCATCATCTTCGAATTTAGAAAAATCTCCTAGAATGCGATCAAGAAGGATATCAAATTTCCTTGTGTAATCCACTAGTAAAGAAAAGAGAAGGAAAGTTCAAATTTACGCATCGATCAATATTATTTTTACATGAAGTGAATAAAACAGCCTTAGAATTTTGATCCTTCCACGGATAATAACTTCATTCAAGAAGAAAGATACCCCGGTCTTTACGTCATGTAAGGCTGTCTTTGATTTCCTAAGCAAGAGGTTTTCTTTGTTAGTTCCTTTTCTAGAATCAGAACTTTACCTGAAATCTGTCTAAGGTTGGAAATCTCAAGCTATTCTTGTTTTATTTCTGCACGACTCGATGAAGCTCTTTCCCCAAAGTCTTTAACTTTTCCTTTAAGTCACGAGTTTTGTTCTTCTCTAAATCGAGTGAAGATATGGTCTAAGCATTCTTATTGGAAAGAGGGCTATTATTGGACTAGAGACTCTTAACTTCATTCTCTAGAATCTTTATTTCTCAAAAAGAGAAGAATTCAGCTCTTACAATGATGACATATCTTTAGAGGAATATAAAGATAATTTCTAAAGGAGGAATATGTGTTTTCCAATTTGTAAAGAATCTTGGATGTTAAAACCGCATCGATCAATTAATTAAACATATTAAAAGAAAGAAAAGCATACCGAAACGAGTTACCATAAAATGGAGATAAGGACATCTTTTGAAAAAGAAAATGAACCCTCGGATGAACCCAAAGAAGTGACAAAATGAGATTTGAAGGATTGACATTAATATTTCTTTGAAACTCAAGGGGTAAGAAGCCCCCACATCGGAGCTTGGGGAACAAATATCATGTATAAGTGGTGAATCAAGCCTCAGTTGTTGGTGAAGGAAGTCTAGAGAATTCTAAAGTGGCGAGCTTGTGATATCAACAACTAGACTCTAAACGAGCGGTCAGGAAGTAGAAATTGTGATGGTATTAGAGGAAGGAACCATGACCAATGTCAAAGTAGGATTGACCTCTTTGGATTTTTTAAACAGACATTAAGAAGAGATTCACAACAACTAGATTCTTTTCGCTTCTTAGTCTTAGCTAATAGAAAAGTGTCTTCCGTTGCAATGGTCAGAGATGATGAGGCAATCTTAGAAGTAAGAGGAAGAGGTGGTTTGCCAAGAGCTTTCGAAGAGGAAGGTATATTTTAAGGAACCTTACTCGATGATAAGAGAGATGGATTGACTAAGAAAATCTCTGAACCAATAGAAATTACAAGTAGTCAAGTAAAAGTAGTCACCATTCCTTAACATTAAAATAAAAAGGAATGAAACATGAAGCATATCCAGAGCTATAAGAAGATTAGTGCTAATCGTGAAAACTTGGTGGTAAAGGATGAGGAGTTATATCTATTCCTTTTTCATAATGGGTGGCTCGTCCAAAAATCGATATAGCGAGTAAATTAAGGAGTATGTCCTTAGTTTCTCCTCAATGAGGAACCTCGATCGACTCCTTAAGTATTTGGTGGCATCTCGGAGCCTATCATTTTTGGTTAAAACTTTAGGGTTGATTTCTTTTGATAAAAGTTAGCATGAAATAACAGTAAAATAATAAAGAAAAATATAAGATCGACATACTGGGTATAGATTCTCAGAGATCTCAGGAGAGAAGCATCTCACATAGAAAAATTGATGGCTTTGGTCCTTGGTCTTGTTAACTGAACTAGATATTAGCCCACTATTGGCATGGAAGAGATAGAATACAGAACCCTTAGGTTGAAACTTGGCTTTTAGAGATTAGTAGGCAAACATACAGTTGATGGGGTCAAGTCTTCTAAATTGAGTTCTTTGAATAACTTGAAAAGAGAGTGAATGTAACCATAGGATTTCGAGGTAAGGTGGATAGAGGCAATTCCAAGAAAAGCCATAATTCTGGCGATGATATCGTTGATGGGTAGGTAGCAAGAATGCTAGATATGAATAAGAGTAAAGGCAAAGAATCCCTCGAGAGGGGTGTTGAACCTATCAGAGGGACCCAAAACTATGGTTTCAATCTCAAAATTCCAAAGTGATGAAATAAGGAATCAAAGCCTTCTTGTCTCGAGAAATAGGATTGGCGGTTAGCATAGAGCTTCTCCTCAAAAGGCCTTTTAATTTTAGGAGTACCGGAGATGCCTTAGAAGATCCTTTCTTGCTTCCAGCCATGGTACATAGTTTTTTTAGGCAAGCATATTGGTTAATAAAATTTTAACAAATAAGAGACTAAAAATTAGAAATAACTCACTCTTAGTATATTTACAATTTTCAAGAAGAATATGTTCACTTTTAGAAACTGATAGTAGGTCAAATATAGGTTGCATATCAATTAGCATATAGGCTAAGAACTTTATATATATATATATATATATGATTATGATTTTTTTTGAATTATTGTGTTGACAATAATAATACACATTACCTATTGAATTTACAAAATAACTCAACATGGTTGAGCCAACGAATCTTCAAATAATAAAACAATAAGAGTAGGAAATAAAAATGTTGTATACCAAACAAATAAATAAGCTATTGCATGTTGAATAAAATAAATAAAGGAGCTGTCACATGTTAAGTTAACGCATGTTGATTAAGATAATTAAATAAGTTACCGAGTTGTCACAGGTTGAGTAAGATGGATTAATAATCTGTCGTATGTTGAGTTATTGCTTGTTGAGTAAGATGGATAAATGAATTGTCGTATGTTTGTTAATGCATGCTGATTAAGAAAAATAAATAAATTGCCCACCTGTCGCATGTCGAATAAGATATATAAATGAATTATCGCATGTTGAGTAAGAAAGATAAATGAACTATCGCATGTTCAGTAAGTAAAATGCTATCTTATGATTTAGTGAATAAACATATTATCGCACGTTGAACAAATAAATGAATTATCGCATATTAAATAAACAAGCCATCACAACTTGATATCACATGCTGAAATGATGAATAGTAAAGTAAATAATCAATAGCTATGAAACACTTAAACTAAAGCGGGTAATGAGTAATAAAAACCAAACTCGTGAACATAACAGGAAATTTAACAAAATTAAGACAGAATCAAAGCGAGAATTATGAAGAAATCTTACAAAATCTGTATGAAAGCTTGAAATCAATAGCTTCAGGACATCCCAAAATTAGCGAAAAATCATAAAATTAATATCCAAAATCAATGATCTAATAATAATGATGATGATAACAAACGGAGTGAATTATTAAGAGAAATATTCAATCTAAGAATTGAAGTTCTTCTAAGGAGATTTTATTTTTGAGATAGGTGATTTCGTATGAAAGAGATGAGAAAGAGGAACTATTTACAAGGAAGGGAGAAAGAATGATCTAACTATTGAATCACAAAAGGGATAAGTATTCATGATAAGACAAGAGATTTAAGGGATACAAATAGTTTAATCAGAAAGAGAACAAAACGAACAAGGTGTTTATACTAAAGTATAAAATGCTTTTATTAAAGAGAGGCCCGGGGTGGTAAATGTTATACCAAAAAAATCTGAAGCTGTCGTAGGCTGAAGAAAGACTGTCGCAAGTTAGTGGTTGTAAAATCTATCTCAGGTTGAGGCAAAAAAATCCATTGCAAGTTGACACAAAAGAAAGCTACCTCAAGTTGGTGGAAAGGAAGCTATCACAAGTTAAGGCAAAGGGAAGCTATCGCAAGATGAGGTAAAAGAAAGTTATCGCAAGTAGACGGAAAAGATGATATTGCAAGTTGAGACAAAGGGAAGCTATCTCAAGTTGAGATAGAAGAAAGCTATCATGAGTTAATATCCATAAAGTTACCATAATATGATAATGTCAATGAAGCTGTCGCAAGTTGTGTCTATAAAGCTATCAAATGTTGATAAAGCTATCGCAAGATGACACTTATGAGGTTATTACATGTTGATAACGTTAGTGAAGCTATCACATATTGAAAATTAAAGCTATCACATATGGAAGAATTCATATGAAATAGACACTCCAGCTAGCCATATAGCATTTCCTAATTAGATTAACCATGCCACGTCATCATGAAGGAATTAGAGAAGGATTGTGCCACATGTCAAACTTAGCATGTGCCAAATCAACAAATCATGACCATTCATTTTCTACAAGAGATACATGTCAAAAATCTAGAGATTCAATTTCTCTATAAATAGGCATTTACCTCTACTAGAAAGGGGCAAATTTCAAATTGTACTTCTTTCTCATTTTTCATTTTCACTTATCCACAGTAAAAAGCTTGAGATTGGGACTTTAGCAACCACTAGGTCAAATTGAAATGTGACTTTATTACCAAGGTCACAAACATATTCCTATTTGCATAAATGACTTCATGTGGATTTAAGACAAACATACTTGACTAAGAGAATTGCCTTTCTCAATTATCATTGATTCTCTTTGGCTAAAGCACACAGGATAGAACAAAATTTTGACCTAACAATATTCTTTTAAGTTTTATTAATCTTATTTTATCTATATCTGACTGCATTTAATATTTCAACTATATCAACCAGCTTATGTGCACCAATATCCCTTACTATTTGAGATATTACATCACTCTCAATGATATGTATTCCCTACAATACTGTGTGCATCTACATGTGTTAAGTAATTTGACCGTATCAATGATATAACATACTATTCTGGTACGTTTTCATGATTTTTAGTACAGTAAAGTTGAAGCAGTATCAATAGAAAACTTCTATTGCTTTTACGAAGTTTCATGTTCTATATCATATATCGATGTAAATTTTTTGTTTCCTTATAATGCTCTTCTAGATTAAAACATATAATATTTTTTGGTGATATGAGTTATATATACCCAATGTTGCTATTCAATTTTTGTATGTCTGAATTATATGTAGAATGTTGTATTGTAGCATAAATTTCTTTTTATTAAAAGAAATGTGTGATGTTATATTGTAGTATTATTTGTTTGTAAAATGTTGAGTGTAATCACTTTTCTATATTTTTGTTTTGATATCATGCATTTTACTTACTAGGGAAAAAAAGTTCCAATGCTATTTACTTTCGCTGTTCTATCATATTTTAGTAATAGAGGCATTTCCACTAGTCTTTGATGTATCATATGATTTAGCACTTACATGGCATATATTCTATTGGAGGCAGATAAAGAACACTATTTTCCCCTTACCTTTAGGGACTTAATTTTTAGAGGCAAATGTTAATTTTCCTCTCATAATAATAGAGGCAAATTAATGCATTTATTTGCCTCTGCTTACAATATTAGACGCATTTCAAAATGCCTCCACTAATTTTAATATCGGTAGTGAGATCGTCCCTGACATAGGGTACAAAAAAACCGTAATTTGAAAAAAACCTAACTTACAATTGAAAATTTAAGTGTATCGACCGTTAGTCCTTGAGATGATGGTTTTGATGACAACAACCTTAGAATAAGATTATAAAATATAAATACTAACATTATAGTTTAGATATATATGTATATGTAGGATTTAACCATGCAAGTATCAAGAATGAAGACTGTAAAGTATAGAGATTCAAGATATCAAGATTGAAGACTCATGAGTATCAAGAATATCAAGAATAGCAAGATTATCAAATAGTACAAGATAAGTATTGAGTCTAGAATTATGTTAAAACTTCATAATAGCACTGAAATCTTCACTCCATATTTCATTTGGGATGGAACCCATTTCTACCTTTTTAGTGGCTTACAAACCCACGACAAGTAGCTTACAAACCTACGACAAGTGGCTTACAAACCCACAAACATCCTGGTTTTGTACAAGTTCTCGAGTCCTGATGTGATGAGATATTCTGCAGGAAGAAGCTTGCAAAACTACTTCAAAATGATTTTCAAAACTGCTTTTCAAAATGTTTTAGCCTTAAAAATTATCTTTTCAAATGATTTTCAAAAAGATGTTTTAGCCTTAAAATATTCTTTGATTTTGTTTTTAAATAAACTCTTGTTTTAAACTTCGTTTGTTTTAAACTATCTTTTAATTATATTATATTTATACTTAGATTTAAATATAAAATTATAGTAAAATTATATATATATTATTCTCTATATTTACTTATGTATTTTAACTATAGTGAAGTATATTTATAAAGTTTAAAATAGTTTTAATATAAGATAGAAGTAATTTTCAAAGAAAAACAAATCACCAAAATTTCCTTTGGGATGTCGACATACCCAAGATACCCATGTCGACATAGTGACAGTTGGTTTCAAAAATTTGAATTTCAAAAGAAGTGTCTATTCGCCATAACCTTTCATGAATAGACATGGCTGTTGTTCTTCTATAAATAGGGGATGTTTTCAATGAATTTTTAACAATATTTTTTTGGTTTTCACTCCTCTTCTTCTTCCACATTTCTTTATTATTCTTACCATTACTCTGCCGAAATCATCATTGAATTTAACTAGATCATTTCTAGTTTGATTCTCTTTCACTATCTCAACAAGATCCTAGTGCTATTCAGAGTTATAGGCTTCTTTGTAATCAATCAAGTAAGAAAAGGTGTGGTTGTAGCCTTGGAAATCAATCAAGTGAGAAAAGGTGTGATTGTAGCCTAGGAAATCAATTGGGTGAACTTGTTGCCCGGGAAATCAAGTATCTCTACCCAGAGGATTGTGAATATGGAGTGGTGTACCTCGTGGCCTTGAAATCGAGGGTTGTAATTGTAAAGATTGTTTTTGAAAGGAAATCTGTACTTGTGTGCAGGACTGGATGTAGGGGAACTCTGAACCAGTATAAAATCCGATGTGTTCTTTCCTTTACTGCTTTTACTTTATATTTGCATCTGTGTTTGAATCTGTGATCATATCTGTGTCTGAATATTGCATACGTTTGTGTTCAAATTAATATAAACTCAAAAAGAATTAGTAATTCCTTAAAACACTATTCACCCCCCCTCTAGTGTTTATACTAGCCTTAAGATCCGTAATCCGCATTTCTCACATTTGGTATCAGAGCAAGGTTTTCAAAGTTTCATAATCTGAATTTTGAAAACTTTTTAATGGCTATATTTGAAAATTTTGTTAATACTTGTTTAAAAATATTCAAATCATCATTATATCATAAGTCTGCATATAATCTATATTCAAAGTCAAATCGTTCACAAGGTTTTTATGATGTGCAGGAAACATGTTTTATGGGTGTTGAGGAATCAATCCAGAATGGACAAATTGTGCAGATCAAAAAGAATAAATGGATACTCGATAGTGGATGTTCTAGACACATGACTGGTAATCCGGATATGCTGAATGATATAATATACAAAGACGGAGGATTGGTTAACTTTGGAGACAACTCAAAAGGATATGTGATTGGCATCGGCAATGTCGGTAACTCTAAAACTCGTATTATTACTAACGTTTTGCTAGTTAAGAATCTGAAACATAATTTGCTAAGTATTAGTCAACTTTGCGATAAAGGATATAAAATTAAATTTGAAAAAGATAAGTGTCACATTGAAGATAATAATTCAACCATAATATTTGAGGGAATTAGGAAAAAGAATATTTATATTCTTAGTATGAAAGTTTCAAATGATAACTTGTGTCTTTTGGCAAATACAAGTGACCCTTGGATTTGGCATAAGAGATTTGGGCATTTGAATTTCAAACTCTTATCTAGACCGTCAAAACATGATCTAGAAAGAGGTCTTCCTAAAATGAATTTTAAAGTAGATAGTTTATGTGATGCATGTTAATTAGGAAAACTTAGAAAAAGTTCCTTTAAATTAAAAGATATGATTTCAACTTCAAAACCTCTTGAATTACTTCATCTTGATTTATTTGGTCCATCTCAAATTTAGTCAATAAATCACAGTAAAAATGTTTTTGTAATTGTACATGATTATTCTAGATTTACATGGATAGTATTTTTGAAACATAAAAGTGATACTTTTGAATGTTTTAAGAACTCAAAATCAACTTTCTGTAAAAATTATACCCATCCATAGTGATCACGGTGGTGAATTTGAAAATGAAAAGTTTGAGGAATTCTACAATAAAAAGGGGATAACTCACAATTTTTCATTTCCAAGAACTCCACAACAAAATGGAGTAGTAGAACGTAAAAATAGGACGATTCAAGAGTGTGCGAGAACTATGTTTTCAGATAGTAATTTACCAAAACATTTTTGGGCAGAAGCAGTTGCTACCGCCTGTTATATTTTAAATAGAATCTTAATAAGACCTTTAATTGATATGACATCTTATGAACTTCTTCACGGAAAGAAACCAAAGGTATCTTATTTTAGAATTTTTGAAAGTAAATGTTTTATTTTAAATACAAAAGATGACTTAGATAAATTTGATCCTAAATCCGACAAAGGTATCTTTATCGGATATTCTAATAGAAGCAAAGCATACAAAGTGTTTAATTTAAGAACTAACACCATTGAAGAAACAATGCATGTTTCATTCGATGAAAATCCCAAAAATTTTGTAGAGACAAATGATGAAGAGGATTTAATTACTCAAAATCAAGAGTCAATTGAAACTAATAATGAATTTAATCATCCTAACAAAAGGATTAAACTCTTAAAAGATCATCCCATAGAAAATATTCTAGGAGATATGCAATCTGTTGTTACAACTAGAAATCAACTAAGTAAAATGAGCAATGTAGCTTTTATATCAACTATTGAACCTAAAAATCCAAAAGAAGCATCAACTGATGATTCATGGATTTTGACTATGCAAGAAGAATTAAATCAATTCACTAGAAATGATGTTTGGGAACTTGTTCCTAGACTTGAAAATAAAACTATAATTGGAACAAAATGGGTTTATAAAAATAAAATGAATGAAAAAAGTGAGGTCGTTAGAAATAAAGCCCGGTTAGTCGCTCAAGGTTATTGTCAAGAAGAAGGAATAGATTTTGATGAAACCTTTGCTCCCGTAGCAAGATTAGAAGCCATTAGGATTCTACTTGCTTTTGCAAATTATATAATTTCAAAGTATTTCAAATGGATGTTAAAAGTGCCTTTTTAAATGGATTTGTAAAAGAAGAAGTATATGTTGAACAACCACCACTTTTTGAAAATGAAAAGTTTCCAAATCATGTTTTCAAACTTAAGAAAGCTCTATATGGTCTAAAACAAGCTCCTAGAGCCTGGTATGATATACTAAGATCTTACTTACTTCAATCAAACTTTGAAATTGGTAAAGTAGACAATACTCTTTTTATTAAAAGAAATAAAAATGATATTCAACTAGTACAAGTTTACGTAGATGATATCATTTCGGATCAACTAATTTTGAAATGAATAAAGAATTTTCTGAAATAATGACAAAAGAGTTTGAGATGAGTCATATGGGTGAATTAAACTTCTTTCTAGGATTACAAATAAAACAATTAGATGATGGTATCTTCATTAGTCAAGAAAAATATGCTAAAGACCTAGTTAGTAAATTTGGTTTAACTACTGCAAGTGGAAAACCCACTCCCATGGCAACCAATGAGTACCTAAGTAAAGAAGATCTCTCGAAAGATGTATATCAAAAATTATATAGAGGAATGATTGGATCACTACTCTATATCACTGTTAGTAGACCTGATATCATGCATAGCGTTTGCCTCTATGCAAGATATCAATCCCAACCTAAAGAGACCCACTTAAAAGCTATAAAACGTATCATAAGATATATTAAACACACCATTGACTATGGCTTATTTTATCCTAAAAATGATTCTTTTGAATTAATATCTTACTGTGATGCTGACTATGCTGGTTGTAAGTCAGACCGAAAAAGTACAAGTGGAACTTGTCACTTTTTGGGGCATTCTCTAATTTCCTGGTTTAGTAAAAAGCAAAACACAGTTTCTTTATCAACAACTGAAGCAGAGTATATTTCTGCTGCTTTAGCTTGTTCTCAAGTAATATATATGCAACAAACTTTAAAAGATTTTGGTTTAAATATCTCAAGATCACCAATTTATTGTGATAATACTAGTGCAATAAATTTATCAAAAAATGCTACTCATCATGCTCGAACTAAACATATTGATATCAGACATCATTTTCTCAGAGATAATATAAGTAAGGAAGTAATTACTCTCGATTATATTAATTCTGAGAATCAAATTGCTGATATATTAGCAAAACCCTTAAATGAATCTATATTTACTAAATTAAGAAGAGAATTAGGTATTAGTTCAATAATTGAAATATAAAATATAAATAACAAAGTATAATTAAAAATTAAATTAAAAATAAATCAAATAGTAAAAATATCAAGCACCATGTCGACATCCCCCTCCTAACCATGTCGACATATAACAATTTTTTTATTTTTGAATTTTTCCCACCAAAATTCAAATAAGTGGTTATATATTCTTCTTATTTCGAAAATTGGATCATTCTTTCTGTTCTTTCTCTGTTCTATCTTCTGAAAACATTTAAACAATAGCCTCCTCTTCCAAATCAAACAAAAATTCAATCTTTTCATTCCCTTGTCCTACTTCTGGACCGTTTCAACAAACTACACTTGCACGAGTGACGAAAATGGAGGATTCTTTAAAGGATGCACTGCAACTAATGACTAAAATTCAAGTGGTGCAACTTAGAATGGCCAAAGAACAAGAATGACAAGGCAAAATTCTTAGAAATTTGCAAAAATTTCTAATGGACAATCATGCTAATCCGATCTTGATTGATGAAGAGTCTTTAGGAGATCAAGTGCAAGAGGACAGCGAGGAAGAAGAAGAAGAAGCCCCCATGGAAGAAGAGCACGCTGAAGATAATGACAAAGTCGTTTGCGTTGGAGAAGTGTGCTTTGACAAAGATGGAAATCTTGTCGAACAACGTGGAAATTTTTGTTTCCACTATCCAAATTGTTCGGTTCATAGATCTCCCAATTTTTAAGACACGCATTAGTTTCACTTTCCTCTTTCCTATTGTTGTATGTTTTTACTTACGTTCTCTACGCTCATGTAAAATATAACAATATAAATGATTTGTGTTCTTATATTACAAATATTATCATATATAGATTCTTAGTTAGGAGAGTTTGTAATTTAGGACTAAAGTTTTAGTTTTAGATTTAAGTGTTGATTATTTATGATAACACTATCATTATAATCATTTAATATTAGACTAAGGGGGAGTTATATAGTTTGGAGTTAGTTTTTGTTGATGACAAAAGGGGAGAAGTATAAAATATAGGATAGTTAGGCATAGATTAAGGGGGAGTTATTAGTTTTAGGGGGAGTCAATAGGATAGAAATAATATTTTATAAACAAAGGTTGTCATCATCAAAAAGGGGGAGATTGTTAGTCCTTGAGATGATGGTTTTGATGACAACAACCTTAGAATAAGATTATAAAATATAAATACTAACATTATAGTTTAGATATATATGTATATGTAGTATTTAACCATGCAGGTATCAAGAATGAAGACTGTACAGTATAGAGATTCAAGATATCAAGACTGAAGACTCATGAGTATCAAGAATATCAAGAATAGCAAGATTATCAAATAGTACAAGATAAGTATTGAGTCTAGAATTATGTTAAAACTTCATAATAGCACTGAAATCTTCACTCCATATTTCATTTGGGATGGAACCCATTTCTACCTTTTTAGTGGCTTACAAACCCACGACAAGTAGCTTACAAACCCACGAACATCCTGGTTTTGTACAAGTTCTCGAGTCCTGATGTGATGAGATATTCTGCAGGAAGAAGCTTGCAAAACTACTTCAAAATGATTTTCAAAACTGATTTTCAAAATGTTTTAGCCTTAAAAATTATCTTTTCAAATGATTTTCAAAAAGATGTTTTAGCCTTAAAATATTCTTTAATTTTGGTTTTAAACAAACTCTTGTTTTAAACTTCGTTTGTTTTAAACTATCTTTTAATTATAATATATTTATACTTAGATTTAAATATAAAATTATAGTAAAATTATATATATATTATTCTCTATATTTACTTATATATTTTAAATATAGTTAAGTATATTTATAAAGTTTAAAATAGTTTTAATATAAGATAGAAGTAATTTTCAAAGAAAAACATATCACCAAAATTTCCTTTGGGATGTCGACATACCCAAGATACCCATGTCGACATAGTGACAGTTGGTTTCAAAAATTTGAATTTCAAAAGAAGTGTCTATTCGCCATAACCTTTCACGAATAGACATGGCTGTTGTTCTTCTATAAATAGGGGATGTTTTCATCGAATTTTTAACAATATTTTTCTGGTTTTCACTCCTCTTCTTCTTCCACATTTCTTTATATATATTCTTACCATTACTTTGCCGAAATCATCATTGAATTTAACTAGATCATTTCTGGTTTGATTCTCTATCACTATCTCAACAAGATCCCAGTGCTATTCAGAGTTATAGGCTTCTTTGTAATCAATCAAGAAAGAAAAGGTGTGATTGTAGCCTTGGAAAGCAATCAAGTGAGAAAAGGTGTGATTTTAGCTTAGGAAATCAATTGGGTGAACTTGTTGCCCGGGAAATCAAGTATCTCTACCCAGAGGATTATGAATTTGGAGTGGTGTACCTCGTGGCCTTGAAATCGAGGGTTGTAATTGTAAAGATTGTTTTTGAAAGGAAATTCGTACTAGTGTGCGGGACTGGATGTATGGTAACTCCGAACCAGTATAAAATCCGGTGTGTTCTTTCCTTTACTACTTTTACTTTATATTTGCATCTGTGTTTGAATCTGTGATCATATCTGTGTCTGAATATTGCATACATTTGTGTTAAAATTAATATAAACTCAAAAAGAATTAGTAATTCCTTAAAACACTATTCACCCCCCTCTAGTGTTTATACTAGCCTTAAGATCTGTAATCCGCATTTCTCACATCGACTACAAATGTGTAGTCATTACTGAATTCATGTGTAATAGATGCCAGCTATTCTTACTTCTCAACGACTGGTTGACGTTCATATTCTTTCCTTCCCTTGTAAAAACAGCCTTATTCGACATAGAACTCGCTTAACAAATATAATACTAACTTTATTCTAGCATTTCTCTAAAAATTCAACGCCTTTACAAAAAAAATGATGCCACTTTTAGATTCAACCATTCCACTTATGAAAAATTCAATTTCAATAAAATTTGTACTTTAATCTACTTTCGATCGAATTTTGAAATAATAT
The DNA here is from genome assembly GCA_030737815.1 of Allium fistulosum. Taxonomy (NCBI): domain Eukaryota; kingdom Viridiplantae; phylum Streptophyta; class Magnoliopsida; order Asparagales; family Amaryllidaceae; genus Allium; species Allium fistulosum. Next base: position 1,297,636,675 of record CM060902.1, read on the forward strand.
TTTTGGGTGCAAGACGATTAGTGCGGTCTTTACCACATTTGGCACCACTTTTAATTGAACTATACCTGGATAACCAATCGAAGTGGAGAGATTGGGAAAGATAGAGAATTAAGCTGGTAGAGAATCTACCAAATAAGGGTAAAGAGAGCAAGTCATACCAAATAAGGTCTAGAGTAAGGTGCTGGTAGAGAACTGGTAGATAAGGGCTAGAGTTAGATCATCTCATTCTGGTGCTGGGGGGTCTCAAGAAGCTCTTTTCCCCAACATTATGGAACGCCAACCCGAGAGGTGGTGCATACTGAGTTGGTGGCACCAACTCCTTTGGGCTTCAGCACCGTAAGTTATTCTGGCCTACGCGTAGCTGGTATTCTGTTTCCTTCTCTCTTTAGGACCGACTAGAGGAAGTTTCTTTTTTTTCTATAGATAAGGCAGAGCCTTACTGATGCTCTCTTCGCCTGTCAAGGGCTGGTTCTTTCATATCCGAAAGAGGTTGATCCTAAAAAGTAAAAAGAGACCGAGGCGACCCCAACATTTATTTTCAATGTCAACCATTTTAGTTGAAAAATGTTCAATTTTCTCAATAAATAATCATTACGATAAGATTAATAATAAACACAATGTTATAACCTTAGATATACAAGATCATACAGTCCAACCTTACTAACATGGGAGATGAACAAAATTTGGTATATATACTTTTTCTCTGAGAGAGAAATGTGTGATCCTCTAAAGTAGAGGAGAGCACATGTACATACATACATACATATATATATATATAACACCAATAATAAAGGAGTTGCCAACATGCTTGGTAGGTGACAAATCGTAATACAAAAATAAAGAAAAACAAACTCGGGGAACTTCTTGAATGAGCTGTGGAAAAGCCACTGCCCATTACACCTCGTTATCGAACTCCGGCAAGGCCACCGCCCAATAATGACGTGTTAGAAGAACCCAAACGATATCGGCAAAAGAGATCTATAACCAGCTCCACCAAAGAAAGGACACCTCACTACAAACACGGATGAATAAGAAAGAAGGCCTCGCTGCAAATGCGGATGATTCAGAATGAACGACTCTCTACAAACTCAGAAGATCCATGGTGTTACCAAGTGCACTGCAAATGCGGATTATCCAGAATGAATTTCACTCTACAAACTCGGAAGATCCGTGGTGTGACCAAGTGCACCTACAAGCAGCTCCACCAGAGAAAGAACGCCTCACTGTAAACGCAGATGATCCAGAAAGAATGCCTCACTACCATCACGGAAGATCCAGAATGAGCACCTCGCTGCAATCCTGACGAAAGCAACCCTGAAAACCTGAAATAACAATCTAGCACCATATCCATCCTAAACCTGTATCTGAAGATGGTATTAAACAAAAGTATATGAATAATACACATATATGTACATAAATGAAATTTATATACATATATATGTATTAAAGAAGTAAAAGTAATAAAGCCAAAATAAGAGAAAGACTAAAAAAGAATCTAAACACATAATGCAACATCTTAACCAACTCTAAAGATGTGAAGTAGAGATTTCAAAATCAAAAAGGTAAAAAATTAACAAAATATGAAGTTACAAAACCTATCAACTATAAATTCTAAAAAAAATTCTTATGCTCCTTTAATCAAAAGAACATTATTATATTCAGTAAAATCATCATTCAAATTTGCGAAAATGTTAATGCTATAATCATTAATGTTAAAAATATTGTTATTTTGTTTAAATTGCTTAATGCTATTGCAAACCTTATTAAGATATTCTTTGAAATGATTATTTTTAGCTAATCTATATTTAGGATTTGATATCCAATTAAAACAAAATGTTGATATTATAAATATCAATCTATTAATATGACTATTATTATTAAAAAGTCTTCGGTTTCTCTCAAATCAAATATACCAACATATTATAATGAATAAAGTATCTAGTAAAAATCTGTTATCCTTTTTAAACTTAAATCTTAAATTATTCCAATAATAATCACAGTTAGCAACTTTAGTTGTAAGAATAAAGTTAAAGATTTTGAGAGCATTTTTAAGAATGTAATAAGTATCCATACAATTATAATACACATGCTTAATATCTTCAAAACACAATTTACAAAAAGTACATTTATTATCAATTTGCATATTCTTTCTTTTTAAAAATTAAATAGTATCAAGTTTCCCATGTATGATTGACCATATATGAATCTTAGCTTTAGGAGGAGCGTTTGTTTTCCAAATAATTTTAAAAGAGTTACTAGTTACACCCAAGAAATTAATAAATTTATAAAAAGAATTTGAAGTGAATTTCTTACTTATATCCCATTTCCAGTTAATAATATCATTTTCATTATCAATATTATATAAATTCAATCTAGCACATAATAACAAAAATTGTCTAAGAGTTGTACCTTCTAAGATTCTATTAAAACTAAAGTTCCAAGGGGTATCATTATCCGGAAAAAAACTCTAAAATTAAAGCATTCTTAAAATTATAAATCTCGTAAAGCTCTTTAAATTCTACCCTAAGTGGAATGGCAGTTATCCAACGATCATGCCAAAAAGAAGTATTATTTCCTGAATGAACAATCTTATTAGTACCAAGGTTAAAAATCCAATGACATTTTAAAATAGATTTCCAAAAATTAGACAATTTATTAGTAACAAAAGGTGTAACTTGGTATAAATTATTACTACCATTATAATAATGTTTAGAAATAATTTCTTCCCAAATAGATTTATCATTTATATCCTTAAATTTCCATAACCACTTCCCTAATAAAGACAAATTCATGTTATGTAAATTAATGACTCTTAAACCACCTTCCTTTTTCGATTTACAAACTGTTTCCCAATTAACTAAACATTTAATACTACGGTTAGAATTATCGCCACTCCATAAGAAGTCCTTTCTTATTTTATCAATTTTATTAATCACCCAATCTGGAAAAAGATGCATAGATATCCAATAGATCGGAAGAGCAGATAAAACAGAATTGATGAGAACTAATTTACCCGCTCTAGATAAAAAACCTCCCATTTCAATTAGAAATCCTATTTTTAATTTTATCTATAATAATTAGCCAGTCATCATGTTTAAGTTTAGTTGTTCTAATAAAAAAACCAAGATAATCAAAAGGACAATTCATAGTATTACAATTAAGCATATTAGCAACTAAACCTTCAACCTTATCAATATCATTTAATACTAAAACCGAACTCTTATCGAAATTTATTTTCAGCCCTGAAAGAAGTTCAAAGCTGTATAAAATAAATTTAAGGGTTATGACATGATTAGGCAAATGAGAGATAAATAATAATGTATCACCCGCAAATTGAAGAATAGAGAGTCCATTGCGCGAGGTTTTGCTACCAACACTCCCCAAAGAACCATTAGCAACCGCATTTTTAATTATCATAGCAAAAACATCTGTGACTAAGTTAAACAAAAGAGGTGATAAAGGATCACCCTGCCTTAAGCCTTGTTTAGATTGAATTTTATTCCCTAAAATACCATTAACCATTATACTAGAATTACCGGTTTTAAGCAGAGTCATATCCAACCAATCCATTTGCGACTAAAACCTCTAGCCAGTAACATAGTAATTAAAAAATCCCAATCAACCGAATCAAAAGCTTTCGCAAAGTCTAGTTTTAGCAGAGCACATGTAATGTTATTATTACAACAATGATTAATGTATTCTTGAACAGCAGTCACTCCATCTGTAATATTTCTACCCTTAATGAAAGTAGTTTGAGAATAATCAATTAAATCATTCTTTCTTTTGCTAAGTCTATTAGCTAAGACTTTTGAGATAATTTTAACAGAACATTTAATTAGAGAAATTGGTCTAAAATCTTTTAAGTTATTAGCACCGATTTTTTATGTATTAGAATGACGTTAGAAAAATAAATCTTCCTAATTGCAGTTTACCATTATAAAATTCATTAAACATACTAATTAAATCAAACTTTAAAACATCCCAAAATAATTTGTAAAATAAAATAGGAAATCCATCGTGGCCAGATGCTTTATCACTAGGCATATCATTAATTGCCTTCAAAATTTCCTCTTCAGTAAAAGGATTATCAAAATTAGGAAGATCAATTCTAGATTCAGTAGGATAAAGATCATTCCATCTAACATTAATTCAATGCTTATTCTTATCGCCAAAAATTCCCTATAATAATCAGTAAATGCCTTATTAACATCCCTTTGATCAACCAATTCTACATTATTCACAAAAATAGAATTCACCGTGTTACTACATTTTCTACCATTAGCTATATTATGAAAAAAAATTAGTATTATTATCACTTTCATTAATCCCTTGAACTCTAGATCTTTGTTTTTCCACATAACCTCTTCTTTTTCTAAAATTGAATTAAGCTCTTCTTTTAAATTAGCGAGAACATTACGCTCTTCAATATTTAGTTGTCTAGTTTCTACTATCTTGTTAATATTAAGCATTTCAGAAAGTAAATTTCTTTTTTAATTTTAATACTACCAAAAACATTCTTACTCCAAATTTTAAGGAAATTCCTAAGGCCCCTAAGTTTTAAAACAAAATTCTTAGCAGAGTTATCCGTATTTCTGATATTATAAAAATTCAAAAAATCCATTTATTTTTAATTAGATTAGAGAATTGGATTCTAATAACCACATTTTATCAAATTTAAAAGTTTTATTAACAATTTTATGATGATCACATGTAAAAATGATAGGGCAATGATCATAATAAGTATAAGGCAAATCGGTGACTCTACAAATGGGAAATTTATCCTCAATTTCATCACTGACGAAAAATCTATCTAGAAGGGCCATAGACGGGGATTCTCTGGTATTACTCCAAGTGAATTGTCTATTATAAAGTGGTAATTCTATTAAATTAGTATTAATAATAAATTGGTCAAATTCTTTCATAGAAGAGAAGTCTCCCTCTTGAAGTGAACATTCTCCTAGAAAACGTGTAACGTTGAAGTCCCCGCCCATAAACCAAGATCCAGGAACGAATGATCTAAATTCCAAACATTCATTCCATAGAACTCTACAACCAATTTTGGAGTTTGGACCATAAACATTAGAAATATTTAATAAAGAGTTATCACTAAGGTTAATGAGAATAATATGTAAAGAGTGTTGCTTAGTAATAGTTTAAAGAAGTTTAAAAGAGTTATCCCGCCACCCTATAAGTAAACTCCTAGAAGTTCCAACAGAAGGTAAACAGGCCCAGTGTCTAAAATGATAGCCACCTAATCTTCTATAAAAATGAATATTGGGACAATCTATTTTAGTTTCCTGTAAGAGCGCAATATCAATAAAATAATCCTTAAAAATGCTCTAATTTTATCATATTTATTTAAATCATTTAAACCCCTAATATTCCAGCTAATAATCCTCATGATCTAGAAGATCTAGCCCTCTCTATCTCCCTATTCCTAATATAAGCAGTATCTAATTCAACATCGACAAAAATAAAAGCGGTATCCCTAGCTAACTTACATAACTCAGTGGAAGACAAACTACACAAAGCATAAGAAGAATAAGTACTGCCTAAATCAGAAGTCATACCTGAGCCTGAATTCGTAGTACCACTCATGGCACTCGAATCAGGTAACTCCCCAAAAACGAAGAATGACTACTACGGATCCTAGCACTACGTCGAACAGACTCACTTACGACCACATATTTCCTACGCCTACCTCTCCTTGATGATGATGAAAAAGATGCAGATTTGCTGGAATCTGCATTTGTTTTGCATGATGCACGCTGAATCACAGTATTCACCACCTCTCCATTTACAATGTTAACATCAACATTACTCACTACAATAGTGGTGTTAGCAGCCGAAATACAACAATCAACCTCTATCTGTAACCTGATAAACTTCCCCCAACCAAATCATCAATGACCCCCACCTCCTCACATAACTGAACACCACCAGCATCCACATCATAATTCACTAGCAAGCCATCCCCCTCCAGTAAAACTTTAGCAGACAATGAACTATCGACCTCTTTTCTATTATCCCCAACCACATCACCTAACTTTTCACCATAGACCACCAAATAGTTTGGAATTCCAGCCTTAACCCTGTGCATCTCAACAACTGGAGAATCATAATATTTGTGTGCACCAACACCATGTACACTAATATCACCAGATTTGCGAGCATCAACAAGAGAATCTCTAGCATCAACATCAGAGACTGACAAACTTCCCCCAACCAAATCATCAATGACCTCCACCACTTCACCTACTTGATCACTACAAGAATTAACAATGTAACTATTTGACAAACAAACCCCATTCAGCAAAGAATTAGAAATAGACAGTGAAATATCAGCCGCTTCTTTAATATCCCCAGTCATATCACTTAAGTTGTCACCATATATCACCAAGAAGTTTGATATTTTGTCATTAACCCCATGCATCTCATCAACTGGAGTATCACAATTCTTGTGTGCAATATCACCATGCATACTTACATTACTAGATTTATGAGCATCAGCAAGAGAAGCACTAGCCTTATGTGAATCACAAAGAACATTGAAAATACCACGAACACTATCATTATCTACACATCCATTTAAAACAGTCCAGTCGTCAGTGACATGAATAACCATTGACTATTTACTATCATCAAGTCCTTCTCTATTCTCAACCACCACATCAACATTTTTCCCTACAAATTCCTCCAATTGACTTACAATAGAAACATTACATACCTGAGAATGGATTTCAAAACTGCTATCATCTTCAACCAAGTCAGAATTTAAACCAAAATCTTCAATAGATGTAAGACAACCAAATCGATTAGCAATGGATAACTCGAAACTCCCCATCTCAGTAGATTTTGCTCTAGATCTTTTATTATGAACAAAAATAAATTCTCTGTTCGATTCACTTGGATGAGCAATGGGACCATAAACACCCACAGAAAAATCAGCAAATTTACCACCCAATACCGCATCATTTAATTTAAAAGAATGAGAGTCCACACTACATTGCAATAAAACTGGGTCTAAGAGAAGAGGACCAAAGACATAAGACTCTTCCCTCATGACAGAGACACCGATACCAGAAGCTTCAACAACATCAACAACACTGCACAATACCATTATCCACAATTGAAACTGCCTTTTTATCAACATCCTTACCATCACCACTAAAATAAAATTCAGATTTTACAAAGTAATCTTTTGGATCCCCAAATTTATCTCTATATCCCTTACCAATATTAGCCGAATTAATCGCATCAAAGTGCTCGAACATTTCCTCTAAAAAACCAATTTCCTCATTCCTTTGTAACCATAAGTGATCGAGCAAAATCCTCTTGAGTTTCATACATTTTAGCACCAAAAGAAACCAATGATCAGACAAAGAAGGATTGAAATTTTCTGTCAGAGATATGAGCGAATTTCATCGAACATTCGATTTTCTTATGATCGAAATTACCGCACCCAAAACATCAGATAGGGTCTCGACATTCCTTAGCCAAGTGATTACGATCCCCACACCGGTAGCAGAAATTCCTACCTCTTCTTGTTTCAATCCAATTCCTAAATTTTGGTTTTTGTTTTAAAGAACGCGGATGTGAAAACTTGGGGTCCTTGACCACTTGAGCATAGGATCGATTAACGAAGGAATCACGATCTAGATAAGAGAAAGAATTGGGTGAATACGATAATAAGGGAGGCAAGAACGGGGAAGATGAATATTGGAAGCAAGAAGTAGATGACGCCATGAATTGATTCGATTTTAATTTCATCTTAAAACAAAATTGGTATATATACTTATTAATCTAAATTTTTTGAATATTAAATGTATACGCATTTCAAAGTTTATTCTATTTTTTTGAAGAATGTCATCGCAAACAACACATTAAAGAAAGCACACGTTCCTAAAAATTTTGTGAAACCTATTTTTTTACCATTTCAATGAACCAATATGATTTATTAACTCAACATGCAAAATTGGAATCTTCAGCTAAGAAGATTATACAAGGAATGTAGAGCAACATCGACAAAAGCACGCACAAAATGTAGGTCCGCTTTTAGTTCAAACGAGTCTCAAGGAAGTCTTGATCAATAATCAATGAGCATATTCCTAAAAGTGATAATGATGTCATTAGATAGACTTACAAGGGTGAAATATGCTAAGAAAAATCAAAGTTCCTAAGCAAGAGCAGATATGTTGATTACCGAGGCACACATGAGAAAGATATGTTGTCTTATGCTAGAAAGACAGCTTGGTCCTGAAGAGAAGAGATAGACGCTGAAGAAATAACGGAACATCAAGATCTAAAGAGATCAAGATCAAATCGTATTCATGGATACAAGGAGTACGAATGAATAGCAACTAGAGTATTTGGGATAAGAAAAGGCAAAATCATGAAAAATAAGCATGGATGGTAGTTAAGAAAATACTTATGTTATGTACTGATGTATGTTTATTTGATTCGATCAACGTTTTATCTATTTTTTAGCTATAAAATGTTATGCATATTGCCTTTATTCTAGTTTTCTTTTAAATTTTCTATAATAACACTGGATTTTAACATACTTTAGAAATTTTTATCAAAGCTTAAATATACGTTTAATTTTCTTTTAAGATTTAGCTTAAAATATAAATCTATTTAAACTTAAAAAATATTTTAACTTTGAATTTATTTAATCCGGTAAATTCCTTTTAGATTAGTTTAAATATGGATTAATTCAGAGTTCAACTAAACAAATGCTTGGCAGTAGGGCATATGTTTAAAAGACGGCCTATAATATACATTTGGTAATTGAACATGTTCCTATTGTATTTATTATTGTTAAATCAATCAATTACAGACTGTGATAATAAAAATTTGTGATTTTCAATCCTTATTACGTTGTAGATGCTCTTAGAAACTAAATAACCATTTTTAATGTATCATGGCATAAACATCCTTGACAAAATTGTTTTTAACATAAATCATCCTAAATATCTTTCTGTAAAAAGGTCAAAATTTTTTTTAATTTTCTCCATAAAATAATAAAATTTACATTGTTTTTAACAATTTTGTTTCGCAGTTTAATTACAATATTTGCAATTTACACTTTGCAAATCCATTCCATTCTTATGTAAAAGCACTACAACATAACTTACTTTTAGTTGCACTTATTCTAAGCATTTAAGTATATACTACAGTAAAACTTAATTTATTAAAGAAGACTATGCTGAGAATATTCATAAGTGTTAAGGTATAGTGTGCTACTATTCATATTCAAATTCCCTACAACCAGGGCGGACATTGTGTTACCAGCTTCATTATGAACTTTCGGAGTTGCCTCCCCTCCTTAGCCATTGGTCTGCATACTATTAGCTCCTTCACTAACATTCACTCTTGTACTTCCAATAGTAAGACATCGGTTACATAGATCCATTCTTGCCTTCTGCATAGGGTTTGTAAGAAATAGAAGTAAAGAGAGTGAAAGCAATAGTAGAGGGGTAGGTATATTCTACTATATATCTATACCAAAATACAAATATGTCATGTATATAGCGCATACCCTCAAGATGTTCTTTTTCTACCATTTATTGTTCGCTTTGCTCTGTTTTACTAAATTGTTCCCTAACCTAAGCTCTGATACCAACAACTAAGTTGTGACATCCCCAGTTTGAGACCGAAAAATAGATGCCGATAATGCTACAGTCATCACAAGTATCATTTTCAAGCAACAAAGTGAGTTCAGTATTTAATTTGCACAACAAAGTGAATAAAGCAGCTAAATAAATTTCCATTACTGCTAATTGTTTTACATGATTCATCACATCAACTTTAACCCATTTTGTTCCCACATAGGGGTAAATATAGTAGAAAATAAGAGTTGTGTTATGTTCGACATATGAAGATGATAACATAACACATAACCGGTTATAATTCCTAGTTTTACATAGTAGATATTTCAAAATATTAATTTGCTAGATAAGCCTCTTGCTTCATCTTTAGAGTCCTTATCCGTCCTTCCAAAAGATACCTTTCTTAACCATAAATTCAGCCTACTCGAATGAGTGCAAGTGAGTTCATGGGAAATAATTAAAAAAGGGCTTATACATAAAGTCTTGTATGGGTAAAAATTTACACTTTCAAGCAAATATATATTTAGACCAGACAGCTAAAGTAGGAACGGGTTTTCCCCTCACTATTCCTAACATCATCATTAATTATAGAATACTTCACAATAGTATTACATCATGGTCATGCATAATTATCAGTTATTCATAAGTGTGAGGTTTCTTACATACACGTTCGACTAATTCCTTGTCACATCTTCAATTTTCCATATAGACTTAACTTGTACCAGTTCGATTTCGGTACTTGACACTTATGGGCCATTCTTAGGTGTTTTACCTCAATTTTACTAGGAATAGATAATTAGGTTGCCAAAAAGACCTTATGCTGTCGTTCCCACATTTTGTCATGAATAGACAATTGGATGCTACATAAGCCTTATTCCATCCTTCTAGCTTATTTTTTATGAATAGACAATTAGATGTTACGCTAGCCTTAGCTTATTTGTAATGAATAGACAATTGGATGATATACAAGCCTTAGCTTATTTGTAGTGAATAGACAATTGGATGATATGAAAGCTGTACTCCATCGTTCTCCCTTATTTGTCGTGAATAGACATTTGGATGCTACACAAGCCTTACTCCATTGTTTTTTCTTATTTGTTGTGAATAGATATTCGGATGCTACATAAGCCTTACTCCATTGTTCTTACTTATTTGTCGTGAATAAACATTCGGATGCTACACAAGCCTTACTCTATCCATGTTACCAATTATAATTCCATAGTTTTCACACTTTGATAGCCACCCAGACCTTCCATCAAATATAATTTTGAATTTGGACATACGATTGCCATTAAGGCCTTATATCGCTGATCATCGAATATGGAGTCATATTTAGACATCTTATTGCCACAAAGGCCTTCCATTTGCTTTTACATTCTTACAAATGATTCAACTTACCATCATATTGTTTAATCAAGCTCAATCTCACATTCTTTCTTTAATTAAGTTATTCTTCATTAACCTATTATTTTCCAAAGTCATTTCATCTTTAGGACCAATCATTACTTTGGGAAGATGCTCCCAAGTGCTACAAAAATTTCATTTGTACCTAGCATTTTTTCTTAACTTTGTTCATTATCTTAAACCACTTTACACGACTATCGTAGAGCCTTCTAGGCCATCGCATGTTGATATTACTCTAGCTATCAAAAGTCGAGTTCGCTAAAGCTATCACATATCAATGTAACCCCAGCTATTGCATGTTAAGTTCCTTAGAGCCATCACATGTTAGCTATCGCAAGTTGAGTTCACTAGAGCTTTTGCATGTTGAAATATCCTAAGTTATCGCAGGTTGAACTCCCCTAAGATGTCGCAAGTTGATTCCTACATTGCCTTTGCAAGTTGACTCAAATTAGCTATCGTAGGTTAACTCCAACTTAGCTAGTGCAGATTGAACTTTTAACTATCTATCGCAAGTTGGTATTCATAATAGCTATTGCATGTTGATGTTCTTAGTAGCTATCATATGTTGATATTCTTAGTAGCTACCACATATTGAAGTATTTATATGCTATCACAAGTTGATACATATGAGCAATCGCAAGTTGGCAATCGTATGATCCATCGCAATTTGGCTATGGCAGTTCTTTATTAACTAGAAAGCCGACTTATTTCTATTTAAAGCATTTGTTTTCACCTAACATAGATTTATGTCAAATTCTCAGTGGTTTACCAAGGCTTTTCAGTTTTCTTTTTAGAATTTTTTGTTACTTACCTATAACATATTTCTTTCCCATAGATAGTTAACTTATTCATTTTTTAGTTAATTCATAATAATTCGAAAATGCATGAGAAAAATCCTAAAAATTCATCAAAATTGGCTTCCCCCAAAATTCCCAAGCCATAATTATTTTTATTACCTAAAATAATTAATTTCCGAAATGAGGCTTTTTCCAAATTAGAAAATTCATATAAATTCCATATAATTTCAAAAAATTATGAAATTAGAAATCCAACTCTATATTATCATTTCACGCATGATATAAAAATTTCAAGTGATTTAGAGAAGGTTTGACTCTCTAATTTTCCCTAACGCATCAAACTTATCATATTTATATTCCTAAGTCATGAACAACATTATTTAACATGCATATATATGTTCCATACCATAAAACAATCAAACATATATACAATCCTAACCCATACGGGTTTGGAAGGTCTTAGAGAAAGAGTTGCTTACCTTTTGTTTGTTTAAACTTGGTTAAAGTATCTTTAATGATGAAAGCTCCTTTTATCTTAGTTTCCTCCTCCTTCCTCTTGAATGTATAACCATACTTAACCCTTAGTTTTCTTTAATTTTTTGGGAAATGAGGGGATAAATGAGGAGTTGGAGTGTAAGGAATTAGTAACTTAGGCTAAAACCTCATTTAAGCCTATTCTTATTAAATCTCTAACTAACGTTCCTTCATTCACTCTTCCTTAATTAACTTGTCTTTATTTTATCTATAATTTAATTTGATTAATCATTTATTCAATTAATTTTTCTTATATTGTGGTACTCCAAAATATGGGTTGTTACACATGCTGCCCATAGAAGTAGACATCCCCTCACCTTGGCATCTAACCTTTGAGCCCAAGAAAAATGATGAGCTACTTAAGCTCGGACCCGACAGTATATTAGGACGAAGGGTTGAAGTCGATCTCTGCATCAAAGCCTTCAAGAGGATGATAGCCAGGCACCAAAACTTGAGAATAATGCTCCGATGATTTATCGTCGACAACCTAGTTCTACGCCGGGTGTTCTGCAATATGAAGAATCCAACTGAAGGAGTGCTTAATCGGAACTGGGAGGGGCTATATGTTATAAGTGACATCTTAACAAATGGTGCTACCACCTCTCTTGCCCTAATGAAAACCATATTTCCCTAACTTGGAACCCCATGCACCTCTAGGCTTATAATGTATGAGAAGTAGCCACAATTATAAGGATATGTAACACACCTTTTATGGAGAATACATCAAAAACTTCAGAGCCAACTTTGTTCAATGCGATCACCAAGGCTATCTAGTGAGGATGAGTTTTTATGTGCTTAATATCTTATTTGGGGACAGTCAACCTCTACCACCAAGGACTATGCGAGCCATTCAATGCTCCCCTCCTTGCCAAGCGGTTATCCAACAAGGGTGGATTACCATTTATTCACTTCCTTGCTTGGGGATTGCTAAGCTAGTGGATATTAACTGAGAGAACCTTCGAGCAACACTCATTACCTTTTTAGGGGTTTTCCAATGAAGGATGAGATATTATTTGCGATTACTTTATTAGGAGCTGCCAACCCTCGCCATTAAGGATGAAGCGAGCCTTACCTCCCTTCCTAACTGGTAGGCTATCCACGAGGGAAAATTACCGTGCATTCGCTTCCTTGTTGGGGACTGTCAAGCTATCCAGCATGATTGAATTACCATGCATTCACTTCCTTTCTTGGGGACTGCTTACTTTCCTATGAGTTTGGGTCAGACGTCTCTCCCCTTATGCCAAGGTGCATCAACAAGGTGAGACGTTATTACAACGGTCTTGTATCCCTCGCCTATGATGTTGCCCGTCCCTTATGCAGGATAGGGCACTATTGCCGAGATTGACGATGTTACCTAGGGTGACACTGAAGTCTGGCATCTGTATTGCACTGGCATAAAAATAAGTTGAGTCCAACATCAACTGGCTATATGTCACCCGAGAGTACCCTCGAGGCCAGCAACACTTAGGGTCATGTCGGGACCGCCTGCCACTTTCTTAAAGCGTGTCACTCAAGAGTACCCTTGAGCCTAGTAATGCTTAGGGTCATGTTAGAAATACCTGCCACTCATTCTTGCAACATGTCACCTAGGAGAACCTTCGACCCTCTCAATGCTCAGTTTCATGCTGAGACCGACCGACCAACAACAAAGCAACATAAGGAGACCTGGCTATCATGTCTTGATCTTGGCACTTTACAAATAATCGGATTGCATGGTCAATGCTTGCATCCAAATCTATTAGCCAGCCTGGTCTATCAACTATGTCTACATTATAAGATTTGCAAGAAGAGCCACATTCGCCATCTGTCCCTTACTATACTTTACTAATCTATCTTATAAAATAAATAAGTGCAGATGCATAAGAACTATATCAGCTACTTAAAGTATGCTACCCAACAAGTTATGCACAAACAAACAAGAGTAGATAAAGACTAGGAAAAAAATTCATAACAAAATGAATTCTATTTATTTACAAAATACGAGGGAACATAACTTGCCCCATTAGGCATACAAAAAAGCGGGAAGGAAAATATCAACAAAGCCGGCCCTTTAACTGGCTGGGTCAAGGATTCCAACTACTTCTGCATCAGAACAGCTGACACAAAAGTTCCAGCCGCCCTCGACACCCCCGCAACCTCCTCCTAAGCCTTGGCAAAGGCCGTGGCATCAAACCCGTTGATAGAGATCCAAAATCTATAGTTCTCCCTGAGCAAGGTTGTAACAAGCCGCGTTTTTACTATTGGATATTTGAATAATTTATTTAAATATTGAATCATTAATCAATCAAAGGTCCAAAATTTGATTTTTCCCATACGGTAGAATTAGGCCTTGAGATAACTTCCTTGAGTCAGGATCGATGTTGCAAATTAGAATGAGTATAAATATCGCTATATTTGGGGTCACGGTATTTTTACAATTTACATATCATTATACTACTTTGTAAAAATATGTGCGTAGTTGAGTTCAATGGGATCTTGATTGACGGCTTGTGATTCTAGGAAGAGAACTTCATTATGAGATGTATAGTTGAGGAATTTTGGGAATCGGGCAATCCAATGGCCAAAACAGCATTGGAATGCATAAAATTATACCATCAGGACTAGAAAAATGAGGTGATGTGCACTGATAAGTTTCATGACGATCCAATGTATCGTATGATCGTATGAGCTCGAAACGTTAGGCGTTTTATTTGAGAAATCAAATGAAGTATATATTTATTTTATTATATATAAACATCCCTCTCACTTAGATATTTCATCTCCCCATTAGTTTCCCTCTCTCCTCACAATCAAATGGGTCACGTTAATGGAAATTGGGTCTAGGCTGATTGCTTGAGCTTCGGGCCACGAAAGACTTTGAGATTGGGCCCGTTGAACTCGTGGAAAGATGAGGATCGAATCCATAGTGACATGGTAGGGTGCGGCAATGCTTTGAGGAGGTCGTCATTCATGCCTCTGTGAGTAGGGTTGGGGTTTGTCGAAAATAGAGGAGGAGTTAGATGAAACGGACTACACCATTGTGTTTCTCTTCACGACACGCACCTTTCGGCACAAACAACCGAAGCTCTGGCCATTAGAGGAGAATTGCAGCATTTGATGCCCTGAGAGTGGGGATCAGGTCACAAATCACAAAGAGAGGTCAAACCTTAAGTGATTGTATCCGTTGCGAAGAGGGTACGTAGTGGAGCACGTAGGAGTTGACGATTTGTTGATGCGTGGAGTTCAGAAGGAGATTTGGAAGAGAGAAGGTGCATGGTGATATGGGTTTATACATGCATGTACGTGAATGATTTTGGTGAGTGGGGAAGAAAGGATTTGTGTAACACCCTAAATTTTTGTTTAATATTATTTAGGAGATTTAATTAGATAAATTAGATAGAATAATGTGATGTGCAGGGATAAAGAGAACGAGATTTGATAATAAATTGGGTCTGGTTTTAATTAACCAACTAATAAGAATGATTTAAAACTAAGAATAAGAAGAGATTAACGAGAGGGCATAATGGGATTTTTCCTTCATTCATTTCTTAAACACTTCCTCTCATTCATTATTCTCTTACGTTTTCTAAATCAAAACAAACAAAACCAAGGCTGACTATTAACAAGAGAAGAAGAAAGGAAAAAACTCTAAGGGGTTCAAAGGAAAGACTTAGGGAAATAAATCAACAACAAATTTCAATCTCTTATCCAATCTAAGGTAAATAATAGTATCTGTCTCATTACTTATGTTTTTAGTTCAGATTACTGATTGATTTTCGAATTGTTTATGATAATATGTCATGATTTTATGGTTGATATCATTATTGGATGGAATGATGATTTATTGGAATTTTATAAAATTATTGTAATGAGTTTTAAAGATAAAACCTAAGTTTTTTTTATCTCTAGTTGATTTGATTTTCTGATATGATGTGTGTTATCCAGCCTTCTAACCAGGCAATGTTTGGACAGACTGGACGAATCAAGGCAGAAGGCCTATAGAGATAACCTAGGATTCCAAAAACCAAGCACAGACAGAATCACAAGGCAAAAGCTAAAACAACCTAAACCAAGGCAACAATGAATTCACCCAAGTTAGGGGTTGTACTGACCCCACCCTAGGGGTCGGTACCGATTCCTATCTCCACCTCAGGTGGGCCCCATCTTCTGCCTACATGCCTTTCTTGATGTTAAAAGCCTATTTCCAATGTCGATTTGTTGATTCAATGAAAATCCCCATCGATCTCCATGAACACTTGAAGCTGCAACTCTGTTCTTTCACAACAGCATCATTTGAACTTGAAAACAAGCTAGTATTGGTGCAAACAATTGTGAAATCATGAAGCTAACAACAAGGCGAGCCAAGATGAAGAGATGAGGGCAGCCATTTTAGCTAACTTAGGGATTGCTACCGACCCCTACCTATGGATCGGTATCGACCCCTGCTTCCTGGTGATGTGGCACCCACTTTTGTGGGAGATTTGGTCTAAATCACGTGCAATGGCTTGGAGACATTTTATGCGAGATACTAGGCTCCATACCTATATAAATAGGAAGGTATGGCTGATTTTTTAGGATCTTTTGGCTCTAGCTCTTCTCTTGTAACAACCCAAAATTTAAGGAGGAATTAATAAATAATTATAAGTGAAAAGAAATAGTGTTTATAATTAGAATTAGTATTGAAATTAGTATTGAAATTAATTGGCAGTAGATTTATTAAAATGTTTCAATTAGAAAAGGAAAAAGGAATTAAATTGTAATGATTGAGATTAATATAAGAACTTGAATTTGTGTCAAAATAGAATGAACATTTTAAATAAAAATAAATGCATGTTTTGAGATAAATAAAATAAACTTCTCATTTTTGAATATATGTATGATTTTATAAACAGGGAGTTTGTTTTGTTACAAAAGAGAAAAAAAGGTATAACAATGTATATAAAAAGAAGGCATCCACTTTTATAAATTTAGATGACGATGTTCAAATGAGATGGGTTATTGTAAATGAGAGAAAATGTAACCATATATCTATAAAAAAAGGCATTTAATAAAATAAACGTTATATTTTGAAAAGAAAAGGCAAGAGTCTATTATGGAAGGATTACATTTCTTACAGAAAATATAAGGTATGTTATTTCTTTGTTAGTAAAGAATAAGGTTCAGTTTGATTTTTAAACATAAAAACATTAATACTAATCAATTAATGTAATTGATTGCTCAATTTAAAGGTAAAGAATTAGGTTACTAATTAATACACAACATATATACATGTTTATGGACATATGTTATTTATATAATTACAACAGATGTGAATATGGAAAAAAATGTAGACATAACAATTCACATGTTATTTAATGAATTCAAATTTGAATATATAGAATATTGTCATAATAGTTCACATATTATTCATCCAATTAATTCAAACGTGAATATGTACAATACTGGCATAAGAATTTCTAGTTATTTATTAATTTATTTTAGACATAAACATGGAGAAATATTGACATGTTAATTTACTTATTTTAGATGTAAATGTGGAAAGATATTGATATGTTGTTTATTTATTTATTTCAGACGTAAACATGTAAATTAAATGGGATGTTGAAAACTGAAATGAAACATGCGAATAAAGAGAGATGCATGGAAATTTAATATGAAATAAAATGTCACAAATTAGAAATTAGTTGAGGAGAAGAAAACGTTATTTATAGTTTGTATATTATTGAGGGTGTAATTAATTAAATTAAATATAAGATAAGGCGCTGACAAGGCGCATTGTAAGATTTAACACAACAATGAGTCATTAGAAGTTTCTAGAGATTCTTATCTACGGTTGAAAGAACACCTAAAACACTATAAATAGGACTTAAGCTAACCTAGGTTTTCACTCAAAAATCAAAACCTAGCCTTCATTTCCCTCTCTCAAATATTTACCTACATTCTTTATTTATAAAATTAAATTATATTATATATGTACATTCAAATAAAGATGGAGATTGTACAAATTAGAGGAGATTTCTAGAGAATTTTGGTTGCTGTAAAAAAAGGGATTCTAGATTTTGTCTCAGGTGAGTGATTGTAATTATTTAGATTTTTAAGTAATTTAAAATAATAGGGTTCCAAATAGTTGTAGTTTTACTACGATTTTTGGAATAACTTTTTTAGTAGTTTATTTACAGTTTTTAGAATTATTTTCAGTCTATTTCTTTTAGCTATTCTTTTCGGTTGACTTTAGTTTATTTCTATTAATTATAGCTTTTCCATTTAATTATAGTTTATTTACAATATTTTAATCTATTTACTGTTATTTATGCATTATTTACATCCTTTTCCTATGCTTTGGATTTTCTTCTATTTTCAGTTTTCTTTTATTTCTCCTTCTTCTTCGTGTATGGATTAGAATAAATTAAACGCGAATATGGATTAAAATTATAAGAATACTGAAATAACAAAAGATAAGATGTAAATTGTAAAGACTGTAATAAAAATGGAATTAAGACTGAAATTGAGCCTAATTATGATATTAATGTTAGAATTTGACTAATTAAAGATAATTGGCCTAGTTATAACTTAGAATTATAACTAAAAAGAGTATAAGATGAAAGAAGCTTATTTTTACACTTAGATCTTGGGTTAAGTAATAAGCATGATTATAATGTAGGTTATAATAAGAAATAGAACAAAATGAGGCTTATTTTAAGACTTAGGATAAATTAACAAGTAAAGATAGTAGAGATAAATTGTAAAGGCTTATTTAAATAATTTATTTAAGTTAATAAGCAAAGATGAAAGTAGGACCTGTACCAATAGCATTCCCCTATTATTTCTATGGACACGGTGTTTCACATAAACCTGAAGTGAGACGAGGGGAACGCTTATGCTAATAATGGTAGTAATTGGTCAATACGTAGAAGTCCAAATCATGGGGATTTAGGAAAGGGGCGCAACTAGATATTGTTTGGATGACGGGCCAGTACCAATAGCATTTCCCCTATTATTTCTATAGACACGGTGTTTCACATAATCCTGAAGTGAGACGAGGGGCACGCTTATGCTGGAGCTTGAGGTAATAAGAAGACCCAATAGGTGGAACAACAGATAACGCGAGCTTAGTGGTGGTCACGCGTGCTACTTCCAGTGATGGCTCATAAATCGTTATGAGTTCCAAGCGCTTAGTGTGTGTGTCTTTCGTAGACACCATTGCCTTCTGTGTAGGGAGCTATATAATGTCTAGTCCATAGTAGATACGTTGCGTGTCATTCGTAGACACCATTTCCTTCTGTGTAGGAAGCTATATAGCGTCTAGTCCATAGTAGGTCTATGGAGTAGCAGGCTGATCAAAGGGTAGAATTAGGATTTCAGCCAAATTATAGGATTAGGAATTCAGCCTAATCAAAGCAGCTATCAAAGACAAGTGCAAACAATCAAAGTTAATCAATTATGTCAATTTAGTTAATTCGTATTTATTTCTAGCTTATTCCTTCTCTCTATTTCCTTTCTTTCCATTTATATACTAGAACTGTTGTCAAGTCTATTACTTTTACTTTTCTTACTATCATTCACTAGAATTTTAGTCTGACTCACTCCTCCATTTTCCCCTTTTCCCCCATAGGCTAGCAAGAGCAAGGACGATAGATTGCAGACACTTGGAGACTTCTTTGGCAGAGATTTCTTATGTATTTATCTTCTTTATTTTCAGTTTTTAGCTTATTCCATGTACTGGCACTTTATGAGGGATAGTTTGTACTCTTATATTTATGAGACCGAGGTTTTGATTTAGACATATATTGGTATTTTGAGACATATGATGTATTTGGTTTTACAATTCTATATTATGAAGTTTGACTTTTAGAAAATTATTATTTTAATTGTTTCCGCTATTTTTATCTATTTTATCTTATGAATCTTAGTCTCTGCTAGTTTTAGTTATACCTACAACACACCACATCTTTTAGTGTGTCCTTTTGGGTATACAAAGAGGTGTGGGGTGTTACACTTGGTATCAGATCCTAAGGTTACAGGATTCCTAATTTTTTTTAAAAAAAAGTGCAGTATTTTTTCAAAATAACTGGTTTTAATAGTATTTTTCAGAAAAGAAGCTCTTTAATTTAGAATTAGTTTTCAAATAATAAAGAGTTTTTCTTAAAAATCCCCCCAAAGTCCAGTTCATACTCCTTTTGATTCCGGAATATCACACTCTTCCATCTCTAGTTCTTTGATAGGTTGTTTGCACTTAGACATCTCTTTAGTAGTAGGCTCCATTGTTGTTTCAAACCCCATAGGAGGATTGGCACACTTGTCTATGATTTGTAGGGGTTTGAAATTTTTTTATACTAGGCGTAGAGTTTGATTGTGACGCCTATGTACTGGGATTTTCGGGGTATAGGATGGTTTTGGGGATGGATTGGTTATCCACTTATGGTGCGATATTAGACTGCGAGAAGGGAGTCATTAGATTAGGGACATGTAGCGGATGGACTCTTGAAGTTTCTTGCGACCCATAGGGGTCAGTCATGTTGAGCTTCCTTTATTCCCTTGATTCATCACTATGGGAGCTATATTCTGTTCCAGTCGTTAAGGATTTCCCAGACATTTTGAGGAGGTTCTTTGTGCACTTCGCATTCATCGGTTGAAGGCAAAATTCTTCAAGTGTCACTTTTGGAGTAAGGAAGTGCGGGTTTTAGGGCATAGAGAAGTCAACTCATGGAAAGAGTTTGAGAAATGGTTTTGTACATTTAGGTTCAGATAAATGGATTTAACGGTGGTGCATTGGAATAATTATGAGCATAAAAGAGGAATATGTGTAAAAGACTTCAGTAAGGAAATGAGATTTTCAAGATTTAGGAAGGATACTCCTAGGGTAGTCAGAAGAAAATCCACTTTATGCCTAGCCCAATAAAATGAAATAGTTAGAATTGAAAAATATAATTGTCAATGTTTTTGAAGAAGTAAATATTGAGTTTTTGAAAAAAAAGTGGTATAAAATTTAAATTGGTTTTTATATGATGTAAATTTTGTTAAAAGTGAAACTCTTTTTGAAGAATTATAGAGCATATATAGCTCGCTGGTTTCTTTATAGGTAAACAAAGATTTTAAATATAAAACCCTAGAGTGTATTAAGTGTCAAAAGCATAGGTTACAACATTTATTGTTGTAATAGATGCTTTCGTGGAAATTAAAGGGAGCATAGGCTATAAAACTATTGTTATAGCAGGTGACTCCAATAGGAAATGTTTTTACATAGTATATGAGGTTTATTAATATTTATTTTTAATTAAATTCATACACCAGAATTGTTGGGTTGTAGTAACGGTGTTTTACGCAACATCTGTTTTAAACCCAATTAAAAATGAATTTTAAAAAGATAATTTCTAAGAGTAAAAATAAAAGTGATTTATAAAATACACTTATTATAAGAAAATGTGCTTGGTTATGGATATATTAAAGCAGTTTTGGAGGTGAGTTTTTCTGAAAAGCAAAGAGTAAGTTAGATATTAGAAGATGTCTATCATAAGAGAATGTAAATTAAACATACTTTAATCTATTGGAATGAAAAAAAGTAATGGTATAATTTTCTATGAAACCAATAAAAATGTTTTGTGCAAGTTACAAGGAATACATGAAAGAGATGTACAAGGTATGAGAAGTAACATATTTTGTATAGCATATTTCAAAAAGTATAAAATAAGTTCCTTATAGTTTCACCTAAACATGAAGTCCTCTTTTAAAAAGGTTCATAGAAGATTTTAGCATTGATAATTTCTCATAGGAGAAAGTAGTTCCAATACATTAAGGTATGAGACTGTTAGGTATAATGAGAAGATGTTTTGAAAACACATAAGGATATTTTAAAGATATTCTAAAAGAAAATAGTTTGGTGAAAAAGTAAATAAGTGTTTGGAAAACTTAATAAAAGTAAAATTTGAAAATTCAAATTTTTATAGAAAACTAAAAAGGTCTTTAAAACAAAACGAGGAATAAGTTTTGGACTTAAAAGTTTTTCCCTCTAGGTTTGGGAAATAATGTAAATTCAAAATGCTGTGAAGATGCAAGTCTAGAAAGATAAGATTTTAAGTAACCTAGTATTTTTGAATTTAATAAAAACTTAAAGATAACACTTTTAAAGACAAAGGTTTTGGGATTTGATGTTTTAAAAATTTAGAAACCTTAATTTTTAAAATGGAACTATAAACACCGAACCAAACTCCTAAATGTGAAGTAGATAGGAATCATTTCCTAGGTGTAAAGGAAAAGGTGTAAGGCTACAAAGGAGACAGCAGTAATTACTTTTGGAAGTAATAATAGAGTTTCCGTAGAGTGTATAGGACCCTAGTGAGAACCTGAGAATGTTGATTCATGTGAGCAGACTAAAGAAGAACAGTAAAATGGAGTTAGTAAAATTGTAAGACACGCATGGTTGAGAATGGATATTCCTGATTTTGGAAGAACTTGGGAAAAGCATCTTTCTTTAGTGGAATTCACATAAGATAGTAGTTCTCAAGCTAGCATTGGAATGGAACCTTCCGAAGCTCTTTATGGAAGACCGCGCAAGTCGCTTTCGAGTTGGATAGAGTCTACAGAGGTTAAAAAGACTTCGGAGAAGATTAAATTGATTAGGAGAAAATGCATACTTCTTATCCACATCTCTCTTTGATAGTAAATTTTGAATTTCCTATTTCCATCTTTAGTTTTGAATAGGTTCTTTCCTTTATCATCCCTTGGGAGGGTAGAACTTAGGATTTAACCTATGGATGATAGGATTTGATGTAAACATGTTATTAGAACATGTTATGTATAATGGATGCTAGTGGTTGCAAGTGTTTGCTAGTGGATGCTAATGGACGCATATACTTACACTAGACACAATTATCTTTTAGGGATCGACCTAACTAGGACACTAGAGCATATGCATATGGATATGTGCGCATTGCATTTTATTTTATTCCATGGTTTCTATAAATGGATGATTATCATATGATTGTTGCATTTGGATGATGATTGTAGCACGCATATAGAAATATCAATTATCATTAGGGAATTTTTGCATTCATTTGGATACATGGTGTTAGCACCAAAATTGGTCACTAACCTCGTTGAGAAAGATTGTGTAGAGATGTAAGTGATGAAGTTAAATTAAACAAGGAAGAATATGCTAATTTAAATGCAGAAAGTAAGAACACCGGATTTATAGTGGTTCAGCGTAACTGCCTACATCCACTTTGAGTTTTGATCTTTATTTCTTTCACAAGTAGTTAAATACAGATACAATCCATATATTAATGACTTGAATACAAGTTTGAACTGAAAATAATAAGTCTTGAAAGTGGCAGAGTCTCCCCATTGTTCCCGAAAAAAGGTCCCTTTCATTGTGCTACTGCCCTCCTATTTATAGACGAGATGGGTTGGACTTCCCTCATGGGCTTAGGAACAAGGAGCCTCTGCCCATAGTAGGTGAATCTGCGCACCAGGCCAGGCAGGCCGAATGCTTTTGCTTTGTTGTGGGCTTGACAACTTGCTACCACCTCCAGTCTCTCCTTGATCAGAATCTTGTCTAGTGCTAATGATAATTTCTTCAACTGTCGTTTTGTAACCGGGCCAAGATGCCGATTAACACTTGCCCCCCAAAGTGTGTCGTGTGAAGCAACACAACACGCTTTGAATCAGCGAGTATTCCTTGTCTTCAGAAAGAAATCCACCATGTTTCTTGAATAGTCATTATCCTCCAATTTATCCTCCCAATGTGTTGTATCCTTCTTTGGTCATCGTGATGCTTGGTCGATTCTCAATATTATAAATCCAGGGTCGTAGTTCATTAGTGGCCATCCGTGACTGATTCTGTAGAGCTAATAAGCTTCGGCTATCTGATCTAGTCTTTTCTTAATAACCCTTAGTGAGAATACAATTTCTGTTGATTTCAAGAAGTCGAACTTTTTCGGATGTACACATGCACATTCGGGTACATGTTCTTGCTATTGGCTCTCGGATGCGTTTTATATGCTCATAAGTCATCACCAACTCCGTCTAGTTTAATTGCAATTCAATCGCGGTTCCTTGTTTGTATTTTCCGTGAAATAAGGGTTGCAATCAGCCACTTGAGGAGTTTTCCAAACCTCTCTTCAGTACAAACTCTATGATTTTGTTCACAGCTTCAACCTATCCATTTGCAGTTATAATGGATCATGGAAGGTCATAAGGACAGATGACGTTATGGATAAAGAAGTTGATTATTTTCTTCATCTTGGTCGTGGTTAAGAGTTCTTCATCTGCCCATTTGGTGACGTAATCAATTGCTATGATGGTGTATTTCACACCACCTTTAGGACCGACAAGAAGATGATTTCAATGCCCCCAAGTGGCAAATGGCTATGAACTAGCCATTTGACTAATTTCCATCGGTGGGGTTCCCGGATTTTTTGCAAACATCTTGCACTCGTTATATTGTCTAGCATGATCAACCGCATCTGGGTTGATGGTTGGCCAGTAATACCTGTAGCAGAGTATCTTCTTTATCATGGTTTTCCCCCTGATGTTATTACCGCATTCTTCTTCATAGATCTTGCTCAAGATATCATCATGGGCGATATGCCGAAGCATGGGGATGGATAAACTCCTTTTGACACACGAATTATTCTTAGATGATTTGGCATGAAGCTTTGAGGAGGATCTGTCGCTTTCCATTCCTCCGTTCAGTAAGAATTCCTCATTGTAGATAGTCTTTGATAGGAGTCAACCATGACACCTTTTCATTTTGCTCGCTGAGTACGTGAGTAATGATGTAATATGTGAAGTCGGTTAGTAGCTCTTGGACTTGGCCAAGATAAGGAGCAAGACAATGCCCCCTAGCAAGATCAACTTCCTTAAATTTGTATACTACCAATCAAGAATCACAAAAGATATGTAAAGTTTTCACTTCAAATCCTCTAGCAAGTTTGAGGCTGACAGTCAAGGCTTCATACTAAGCATCGTTGTTTGTTACAGGTAAATCGAGTTTTAGGACGTAGTAGATTGATCGTTCCTCAGGAGTCATTATCAAGCCATAACATTGATCATTGGATGCTCCATCCTCGTACATTTTCCATCTTATGGTTGGTTCTCTGCTACTCTTCGAGTAGTCATCTGAGGTAGTGAATTTGGGTGTGAGGTCTGCTAATTTCCGTCCTTGGATAGCCCTTCGTGGGAAATAAGTGATATTGAATTAGCTTAGTTCGATATTCTATTTAAGTAGTCTTTCAGACGTCTCAGGTCATTGTATGCCCTGTCGCAACGGCTAGTAGGCATAGGCATTGATGGGGTGATCCTAAAAGTAAGAGTGGAGCTTTCATGATGAAATCAATAAAGATTTTTCTAGCTTTTGTAGCTTCGGGTTGATATCCAATGCATGGCTCACGATAGTTAATGAAATCACATATGCATGTCAGAATGGGTCCAAGGGAACATATCATCATTTATTCAGAAAAATCCAACTAATTCTTTTATCATCATTGCACTGAGCTGTGATCCGATATTCATCACCCGGAAAGGGTCGCCATGGCTGGCTGTAATGTCGACCGTCAGCTTAGCAGGTGCCATCCCAGATTCTTTGAGTAAAGATGTAACTATTTTGCATAACATTCAATGTGAAATATGGTTGGGACGGCCAATGTTGATGGTTACTCTAGTCGAATCCTAGAGTCTTGTCATGAGTTATTGAGTCTAATAGCGAAGGGCTCTGAATGCTCTAATAGATTATCAGCAAATGGACAAAAATCAGGCTTAAAAGCGCGTTGAAGGAAACGTCGAGTAGGGGCCATCCTCGATTTGCGTGCAACTGCATAGCTGGATCTTGGTATGAGTTTGAATTTGCCTGTATATTCGAGTAACGCATTTTCTATTCAATGCATTCATGATCCTTCACTCGTCCTTCGGGTTGGAGTGATAGTCAGTTGCCCACAAGATTTGGCATTGATTTAATGATTCTATCTCTAGGCATCCTTTCGGTCGTTGCCTTGAGTAGCTGTAAGCACTATATATAAGTTTTAATACTGAGCTATCGTAGCTAGTTTTTGGATGACCATGCGTCTTCTCCCAGTCTCGGGTTGATAAATGTACTGCATGGACGGTTGAGTCTCGTCCTAGCTATGTATATGTTTTCACCTAAACTCCAAAGACAAAGAGGTGATTGGTGAATAGTCGGTTCACATTCATCTTGCTTCTTGCTCATGCCCTCAGGTCTGGGGCATATACCGATAAGTAGGAAGGCCAACCACGCCCACTTTAGCTTTACTCTCTTTCCCGTTGAATCGTGGGACCATGTCAGTCGATGGGAGACTAGGTCTCGCCTATCTTGGATTTTATCATGGTTTTTCATTCCAAGAGGAATACTTCGATGCCACGTAAGTTTCAGGGCGTAATTTGGACAGTGGATGGTCATCCACGTCCACTTTGGTTCATGCTCTGTGATCAGATCTCGGGGTAAAGTTGGCTACAAATGCAGTCGAGTTATGCTCATCCAGTTTCATACTCCTCCTAACGAATCGAACGAGGGTGCTGAAGAATTTTTGACCAAGTATTCATGGTTTACCCTCCTTTCCATACTCTGGGGGTCATAGTTTTTCAAAAAACATCCGAGTCACATTCGTATGTGCTTGGTGCGGATCGGCATTGATCCTTGGTCTGAGGTATGATATAGTAGGTTGCTCGTAACTTTGGATGTCGTTTTGATTGGTTCTGTATTGAGGCCTCCCTGCAGTCGCTTCCTCAAGTTATAAAGAACGCCACACTAGAGCTACAATGAGCTGTCGTATTCAGCTTTTTAGTGTTTTGTACCCCTGCCCCCGGTAATTATTTGGCCAGGTCACTAGTTGGATGGTCGAACTCCATTCTCAGCGGGTTAATAATCCTCCTGTCGATTCCAGGTCGAAGTTTGCGGAATAGAAAATGATCGGAATCCACTCGTCTATTTATCGATGTTTATACACCACTCTGCATTCTGGTGACTTAGTGTTATTCTCCCCCCGGTTGACTCGCGCCCAATTTGTGTTCATGCTTCGGTCCACGCTCCGGGGACTTAGAGATTTGTCGAAAGGTTTATGCTTTAGTCCACAGTTCGAGATGCAGAGATTTTCGTCAACTCGTTTATACTCTAGTTCGTACTCTGGGAACTTAGAGTAATCTGGTCCGCTTCTGGGATTTAGGGATTTTTCTGAAGTCATCTATAATCTGGTCCATGCTCTGGGGACTGAGAGTACTGTAGTCCGCACTCTGGGGACGTAGAGGTTTTTGAGTCATTTATACTCTAGTCTACACTCAGGGACTTAGAGTACTTTAGTCCGCATTCTGTCTCCCATTCCAGAGGGTTAGACCCCCCGGATGGCTGAGAATTTGCTTGAACCTGGTAGATAATCCTTCTCTTTAAGGTTCTCTTTAAGATTTCGAAAGTCGTTATTCTTTATGCAGGACTATTGCATTCTAATGCTTGTTTCCACGATTTTGTGCAGGCCATTCTGACCCCGAGCCCACTCCGAGGAGCGATGTCGCCAAGGAAGTGGGGGAGAAAACAAGTGAAGCCACTCACGCAGGGGAGGCTCCTGGTCCAGATGCTCAGGTGATCAGAGCGCTTGATGAAGACAAGTCTGAGACCTCCTCTCCTACCGATGGGTGTTATGAAGTAGAAATTACAGGCGCCTCTGAGCACACATCTGAATTGAGCATGGAGGAACGGCTCGAGATAGAGAAGGAGGAGACGGTCAAGGTCATAGTAGAGCCCCGAGTTGTGGACTTGGACGATCCTTTGAACAAGCCGTTAAAGGTCATCCTTCCTGGCGGGTCCAAGCCCATGGAAGGCCCCCGTACTCCTTCAGTTGCTACCCCTCTATCAAAGAAGAGTACCAAGGGTAAATGCTCTGGAGAGGAGCCGTTTGGAAAGAAGTTGAAGAAGCACAAGAAGTGATTACTATCCTCATTCAACGAGAGTTAGTTTAAGTCATGTAATTATTTTCATCTATTTCCTTAGTCCTTGTAAATAGAATGTCGACTCCGAACTTTGGAGGGGTTGTAATAGAAACTCATTTCTAAATAAGGTTTAGTTCCTTTTTCTGTCTTACAAAAGACTCTTATTGTTCAGTTTTCTTTGTGATTGGGATTTTAATCCAAGCAGTTGTGAGTAACATAGACTTCTCAGTCCATCTTCATATAACTCGGAAACTCTTCGGGAGTCGTTGAACTTCCATTCTGTGCTTCGTGCACTTAGAATACTTTCTAGCCCGTATGTCAGGGATTTGACAAATTCAATTCATTTGTGTCATAGTTCATATTCAGGGAACTTGGAGATCCGATTCGCTTATATTCGAGTCCGCACTCTGGGGAGTTAGAGTACTCAAGTCCGCACTCTGGGGATTTGGAGGTTTAAGTCATTTATACTCTAGTCCGCGCTCTGGGGACTTAGAGTACTCTAGTCCGCGCTCTGGGGACTGTTGGAACCTTGCCTTCCTCGATTTTAATGCGACAACTATATATTTCAATCTATATACTATAATGTCAAAAATTCTTCCAGGAATCTACAAGAGAAGCTATTATCATATCATCAACAAGATTAAAGTTCTCAAAATTCTATTTAGATATCTTTGTACAATCTCTGATATGATGATAACACACACACACACAAATATACTTTTGAAAATCATGCTTTAAAATAAATATCTTTAATTATTTAAAAGATATAAAAAGGTATTTTCAAAATTATATAATATCTCAAGTTCAAAAGTGCTAAAATAAAGGAAGGAACAAAACAGTATAGAATTAGACGTCTGTATCTTAATTCAGACGTCTGACATCAATATCAGACGTCTAAAGGTAATAAAACAGACATCTGAACTCTACGTATTAGTGCTTCTATTTCTATATGAAATAGACGTCTGTCAATTTAATAACAGACGTCTGTCATCCTAGACAGACGTTTGAATTAAAAGACAGATGTCTGAACTGACTGTTTTTCTCTTTCTTTTATTTTTTGAATTTCAAACTTTATTCAGACATCTGTCACTTTTCTCTCAGACATCTGAACTTGACGAACTGAAGCATCTCTTCATAAAATATCAAAATCTGAAGAGTTGTCTTCTTCACCAAGAGTTGCACTTCTTCTAATAGTTGCAAATATTAAATTAAGACTATTCAATACTATAAATAGAGATGAAAATTCACTATTTAAACAACTAATTCTTTCTATCTATTCTGATCTTATATTGTTATAATATCAAGTATTTTCAATTCTCTACTTCCTATCTTTTGCACATTCAAATCATCATATCAAGAAGATTATAGGAAGGGTGTACTACATTGATTATATTTGTGTTATTCAAAGAACACACAAGTCAAGAAACAATTTACCAAATTGTATTTGAAGTCCTATTCGGTTGCTTAGGCGGAAAAGTCTTGTTCGGTTGCTCAGGCGGTGTAATACATGTTCCTCCGGGTTAAGTGAGGATTGTTAGAGAAATTCCAGAAGGAGTCTGGGACTGGACGTAGAACGAGAAGTTCGAACCAGTATAAAAATCTCTTGTGTCATTTTTATTACTGCCATTTACTATTATTCATATTTCCGCACTTGCTAGTCGTAGTTTAACTATATTATCGATCCATATACACTTTCAGGGACTTTGAGGTTTAAGTCATTTATACTCTAGTCCGCGCTCTGGGGACTCAGAGTACTCCAGTCCGTGCTCTGGGGACTTGGAGGTTTAAGTCATTTATACTCTAGTCCGCGCTCTGGGGACTCAGAGTACTCTAGTCCGTGCTCTAGAGACTTGGAGGTTTAAGTCGTTCATACTCTAGTCCACGCTCTGGGGACTTAGAGGTTTAAGTCATTTATACTCTAGTCCGAGCTTTGGGGACTTAGAGTACTCCAGTCCACACTCTGGGGACTTGGAGGTTTAAGTCATTTATACTCCAGTCCGCGCTCTGGGGACTTAGAGTACTCCAGTCCACACTCTGGGGACTTGGAGGTTTAAGTCATTTATACTAGTCCACACTCTGGGGACTTAGAGTACTCCAGTCCACACTCTGGGGACTTGGAGGTTTAAGTCATTTATACTCCAGTCCGCGCTCTGGGGACTTAGAGTACTCCAGTCCGCAATCTAGGGACTTGGAGGTTTAAGTCGTTTATACTCTAGTCCACGCTCTGGGGACTTAGAGTACTCCAGTCCGCGCTCTGGGGACTTGGAGGTTTTAAGTCGTTTATACTCTAGTCCGCGCTCTGGGGACTTAGAGGTTTAAGTCATTTATACTTTAGTCCGAGCTCTGGGGACTTAGAGTACTCCAGTCCACACTCTGGGGACTTGGAGGTTTAAGTTATTTATACTCTAGTCCGTGCTCTGGGGACTTAGAGTACTCCAGTCCACACTCTGGGGACTTGGAGATTTAAGTCATTTATACTCTAGTCCACGCTCTGGGGACTTAGAGTACTCCAGTCCGCACTCTGGGGACTTGGAGGTTTAAGTCGTTTATACTATAGTCCGTGCTCTGGGGACTTAGAGTATTCCAGTCCGCACTCTGGGGACTTGGAGGTTTAAGTTGTTTATACTCTAGTCCGCGCTCTGGGGACTTAGAGTACTCCAGTCCGCACTCTGGGGACTTGGAGGTTTTAGTCATTTATACTCTAGTCCGCGCTCTAGGGACTTAGAGTACTCCAGTCCGCACTCTGGGGACTTGGAGGTTTAAGTCGTTTATACTCTAGTCCACGCTCTAGGGACTTAGAGTACTCCGGTCCGCACTCTGGGGACTTGGAGGTTTAAGTTGAGAGCAGTCGTATCTCCACTCTTTAATTTGTATTCATCTACTGTATCGAGGCTAATGTCATCGAATGAACAATCGAACCACGTTTGCCCACGAAATGGGATTCTGCCCCCCAGGATGAGGGACGGAATTTGAAAAATGGACGATCGATCCTCGTCCGCTTGGTGATTATAGCTCTTCCAATCAAGTCAAGGAAGGAGGTATATGACAGATGGTTGGATCACATCCATGTTGGGTTAGATAGCCAAATCTCTTACAATTTGCTCTGTATCTCCTTCTAGAAAATAAGGATAATAGATTGTTGAGTAGACAAAGTAAGTTGCATATGTTCCAAGGTGCAGTCATGTTCATATATTGAGAGCGATGGTTAATGAGTAGGCAGTCCACCACAACTACTTCAAGTCGGGCTTTCGAATAACCTTTTGTGTTCGAGGTAGGATTTGATGTGTAGATGAACAAATCATGTCCACTCTAGACAGATCCCGGCGTCACTGAGTTTCAGGAGGGGCATCTGTATTTTGTCGAACTTTGTTCTATGACTCGATTTGAGTGGATGATCAGGCCATACCCATTCCAAGCCTTGCTTAGGTCTCCGAGTCAAACGTGGAGGTCAATGAATGGATGGTTGGTCATGTTGACTTTGTATTGGGCTCTGATCGTGATGAACTTTTCAATATTTAGTCCATAGCCCCAAATCAAAGGCATATGGTTGATGAGGAGCGATAGAATTATGCTCGTCCAGATGTAACTCCACACGTCCGATCATGGTCTGCGTAGATTGGTTGGCAACCAAATCTGAGTACCTGGTCACCTGCATCGTTTTGAAAGTAGTTTAGTTCAAGCTAGTCGTAGTTCATAGAACAATTGAAATAGAGATGGAAATGGAAATAATTCAAAGAAGATTATGGTAAATCTCATTGATATGTGAAGCAGCATCGTGTGCTCGCTATTTGACTCCGCCCTTGGCTCCTTTCAAAGGGATGTCGGCCGTCAACCATCCAATTGATAATCATAGCCCTTTATTAATAGGCATCGGATATTTGCTGCCCGCCATTCTGCAGGACTTGTACATACTATTGAAGCTTTCCTTTCCAGGTCATCTTTTCGATCACACCTTGGAGGTGTTTGTAATCGCCCGTGTTAGGATCAGTGAACATCTGGGAATATACAACATTACCCTGATTTTCTTTAGACTTTGGTGTACTCTCTTGAGGTTGGTTTCTAGTACCACTCCGAGTCGTGAGCCTTCAAGTAGAGGTTTTCAATTGAATCTTTCAAAGAGCATATGAGCTGAATTCTGAAGTCTTGTTTCGGCTACTGGGATCTACATCCTTAGCCAACGGGCCTTCATTGTTATTTTTCTTAGTCTGCTCCACTCCTCCTCACTTTAGTTCTAATTCATTTTGTAAAAGAAACGATCCATAGTCGTAGGAGGCTCTTTAGCTAACTAGTTGCCAAAATATATCTGGAGGTCGACTTTCCTCAAACGCGATCAGTATGATACCCTTGTTGGTATTTGGAATAAATTGCTTATAACATTGGTTTGCTTGGAGTCACTAAATTCGAAGTGGTGGGTCAGCGAAGAATGGTGCTTGGAGTCATCTTGGCGTTTGCTAGAGTCATATCATCTATGTTCTCCAACCTTTGGGAGTACCGTTTGAATAGCGGTTGCTTGTCCGTTCCCTTGATGCCGTTCATAAGCTGCCGCTAGATCCTCTATGCCCTGGTCGATCATGGGATGTCAATGAAGTGGATAGAATGTTCCTTTATTAAGTTGAGTTTTGAATTCACTATCCGGAGGCACTGCGCTGCGGCTAGGGTTCGAGGGGGGTTTCCCCTCGAAATTTTTTTAGCCTCTTTTTTGAAAATTTGGGTCGTACCCGAAATTTTTTTTTTTGAAAATAGGGGTCGTATAAGGGACCGGTGTACCTTAATTCCAGAGGTGTTCGACATTCGTTATCGTTCGGCACAACCGAGTCGTTCAGCATACAATACCGTTCGGCATTACAGAGGTGCTCGACATTCATTCTTGTTCGGCACAACCGAGTCGTTCGGCATACAATACCGTTCGGCATTACAGAGGTGTTCGGTGTTGGCATGTGGCTCAGCCAAAGCTGTTCGGCCAAGGCTGTTCGGCAGAGTGGATCGGCCTGGAGTGGTTCGACCAAAGTTGTTCGGCCAAGGCTGTTCGGCAGAGTGGATCGACATGGAGTGGTTCAGCCAAAGCTGTTCGGCCAAGGCTGTTCGGCACAGTAGATCGGCCTGGAGTGGTTCGGCCAAAGCTGTTCGGCCAAGACTGTTCGGCCAGAGTGGGTCGGCCTGGAGTGGTTCGGCCAAGACTGTTCGGCCAGAGTGGGTCGGCCTGGAGTGGTTCGGCCAAAGCTGTTCGGCCAAGGCTATTCGGCAGAGTGGATCGGCGTGGAGTGGTTCGGCCAAAGCTGTTCGGCCAAGGCTGTTCGGCAGAGTGGATCGGCGTGGAGTGGTTCGGCCAAAGCTGTTCGGCCAAAGTGGGTCGGCCTGGAGTGGTTCGGCCAAAGTTGTTCGGCCAAAGTGGGTCGGCCTGGAGTGGTTCGGCCAAAGTTGTTCGGCCAAGGCTGTTCGGCCAAAGTGGATCGGCCTGGAGTGGTTCGGCCAAAGCTGTTCGGCCAAGGCTGTTCGGCATGGGAATGCTGCTCGGCATGGGAATTCTGTTCGGCATAGGAGCTCTGCTCGGCCTGGATGCTGCTCGGCATGGGAATTCTGTTCGGCATGGGAGCTCTGCTCGGCCTGGATGCTGCTCGGCATGAGGAATTCTCTGGAGCGATGGGCATACACCTTTTCTGGAGCGGTCGGCATACTCCTTTTCTGGGGCGATCGGCTAAATTGGCTTCAGAGGGGGTCGACCTTTATTCAACATGACTGCAAACTTCAACGCCCAGTCCCCATATCTTACATAGACTTGGTTTATATGAATACGGCTATCAGTTTCCTTTAGATTTCTTTCAAATCTGAGTAGAATAAAAAGTTTCCTAGTAAACAACTGGATCTATCTCGCGAATATGAAAATCCACTAGTAGACGATGAGATCCGATCAGGCTGAGAATTCAACTCTCAGTGAAAGCACCAAAGTGTTAGCACCAAAATTGGTCACTAACCTCGTTGAGAAAGATTGTGTAGAGATGTAAGTGATGAAGTTAAATTAAACAAGGAAGAATATGCTAATTTAAATGCAGAAAGTAAGAACACCGGATTTATAGTGGTTCAGCGTAACTGCCTACATCCACTTTGAGTTTTGATCTTTATTTCTTTCACATGTAGTTGAATACAGATACAATCCATATATTAATGACTTGAATACAAGTTTGAACTGAAAATAATAAGTCTTGAAAGTGGCAGAGTCTCCCCATTGTTCCCGAAAAAAGGTCCCTTTCATTGTGCTACTTCCCTCCTATTTATAGACGAGATGGGTTGGACTTCCCTCATGGGCTTAGGAACAAGGTGCCTCTGCCCATAGTAGGTGAATCTGCGCACCAGGCTAGGCAGGCCGAATGCTTTTGCTTTGTTGTGGGCTTGACAACTTGCTACCACCTCCAGTCTCTCCTTGATCAGAATCTTGTCTAGTGCTAATGATAATTTCTTCAACTGTCGTTTTGTAACCGGGCCAAGATGCTGGTTAACGCATGGCATGGACATGATTGCATAAAAGAAGGTCAACTAAATCAGTGGACCGCCTAATCTTTTTCATTAGTTAGGGACATTGACACTACACTAATTGCATAAGTATCATAAATCGCATTAGAAAAAATTAAGGACAATGGATGTAATGGGTGATGGTTGAGTAGTTGGTTGAAGAACTTGGATGAAAACTTTTATTTCATTCTTCTATCCTAAGAGATTTCAGGGACGAAATCCCTTAAGGAGGGGAGAATGTAACAACCCAAAATTTAAGGAGGAATTAATAAATAATTATAAGTGAAAAGTAATAGTGTTTATAATTAGAATTCGTTTGAAATTAGTATTGAAATTAATTGGCAGTAGATTTATTGAAATGTTTCAATTAGAAAGGAAAAAAGGAATTAAATTGTAATGATTGAGTTTAATATAAGAATTTGCATTTGTGTCAAAATGGAATGAACATTTTAAATAAAAATAAATGCATGTTTTGAGATAAATAAAATAAACTTCTCATTTTTGAATATATGTATGATTTTATAAACAGGGAGTTTGTTTTGTTACAAAAGAGAAAACAAGGTATAACAATGTATATAAAAAGAAGGCATCCACTTTTATAAATTGATGACGATGTTCAAATGAGATGAGTTATTGTAAATGAGAGAAAAAAACCATATATTTATAAAAAAAGGCATTTAATAAAATAAACGTTATATTTTGAAATGAAAAGGCAAGGGTGTATTATGGAAGGATTACATTTCTTATAGAAAATATAAGGTATTTTATTTCTTTGTTAGTAAAGAATAAGGGCAGTTTGCTTTTTAAACATAAAAACATTAATACCAATCAATTAATGTAATTGATTGCTCAATTTAAAGATAAAGAATTAGGTTACTAATTAATACACAACATATATACACGTTTGTGGACATATGTTATTTATCTAATTACAACAGATGTGAATATGGAAAAAATGTAGACATAACAATTCACATGTTATTTAGTGAATTCAGATTTGAATATATAGAATATTGACATAACAACTCACATGTAATTCATCCAATTAATTCAAGCGTGAATATGTACAATACTGGCATAAGAATTTCAAGTTATTTATTAATTTATTTTAGACATAAACATGGAGAAATATTGACATGTTAATTTACTTATTTTAGATGTAAATGTAGAAAGATATTGATATCTTGTTTATTTATTTATTTCAAACGTAAACATGTAAATTAAATAGGATGTTGAAAACTGAAATGAAATATGCGAATAAAGAGAGACGCATGGGAATTTAATATGAAATAAAATGTCACAAATTACAAATTAATTGAAGAGAAGAAAACATTATTTATAGTCTGTATATTATTGAGGGTGTAATTAATTAAATTAAATATAAGATAAGGCGCTGATAAGGCGCATTGTAAGATTTGATACGGCAATGAGTCAGCAGAAATTTCTAGAGATTCTAATCTACGGTTGAAAGCACACCTAAAACACTATATATAGGACCTAAACTAACCTAGGTTTTCACTCTAAAATCAAAACCTAGCCTCCATTTCTCTCTCTAAAATATTTACCTACATGCTTCATTTATAAAATAAAATTAAATTATATATATACATTCAAATAAAAGATGGAGATTGTACAAATTAGAGAAGATTTCTAGAGAATTTTGGTTGCTGTAAAAAAAGGGATTCTAGCTTTTGTCTCAGGTGATTGATTGTAATTATTTAGATTTTTAAGTAATTTAAAATAATAGGGTTTCCTATAGTTGTAGTTTTACTACGATTTTTCGAATAACCTTGTTAGTAGTTTATTTACAGTTTTAGAATTATTTTCAGTCTATTTCTTTTAGCTATTCTTTTTAGTTGATTTTAGTTTATTTCTGTTAATTATAGCTTTTCAATTTAATTACGGTTTATTTACAGTATTTTAATTTATTTACTATTATTTATGCGTTATTTACATCCTTTTCCTACGCTTTGGATTTTCTTCTATTTTCAGTTTTCTTTTATTTCTCCTTCTTCTTCGCGTATGGATTAGAATTGATTAAACGCGAATATGGACTAAAATTATAAGAATACTAAAATAACAGAAGATAAGATGTAAATTGTAAAGACTGTAGTAAAAATGGAATTAAGACTGAAATTGAGCATAATTATGATATTAATGTTTGAATTTGACTAATTAAAGATAATTGGCCTAGTTATAACTTAGAATTATAACTAAAAAGAGTATAAGATGAAAGAAGCTTATTTTTACACTTAGACCTTGGGTTAAGTAATAAGCATGATAATAACGTAGGTTATAATAAAAAATAGAACAGAATGAGGCTTATTTTAAGACTTAGGATAAATTAATAAGCAAAGATAGTAGAGATTAATTGTAAAGGATTATTTAAATAATTAATCTAAGTTAATAAGCAAAGATGAAAGTAGGACCTGTACCAAATAGCATTCCTCTATTATTTCTATGGACACGGTGTTTCACATAAACCTGAAGTGAGACGAAGGGCACGCTTATACTAATAATGGTAGTAATGGGTCAATATGTAGAAGCCTAAATCATGGGGATTTGGGCAAGGGGCACAACTAGATATTGTTTGGATGACGGGCCAGTACCAACAGCATTTCCCTTCTTATTTCTATGGACATGGTGTTTCACATAATCTTGAAGTGAGACGAGGGGCACGCTTATGCTGGAGCTTGAGGTAATAAGAAGACCCAATAGGTGGAACAACAGGTAATGCGAGCTTAGTGGTGGTCATGCGTGCGACTTCTAGTGATGGCTCATAAATCATTATGAGTTCCTAGCGCTTAGTATGTGTGTCTTTCGTAGACACCATTGCCTTTTATGTAGGGAGCTATATAACGTCTAGTCCACAGTACATACTTTGCGTGTCATTCGTAGACACCATTGCCTTCTATGTAGGGAGCTATATATCGTCTAGTCCGAAGTAGGTCTGTGGAGTAGCAGGCCAATCAAAGGGTAGAATTAGGATTTTAGCCTAATTATAGGATTAGGAATTCAGCCTAATCAAAGAAGCTATCAAACACAAGTGCAAACAATCAAAGTTAATCAATTATGTCAATTTAGTTAATTCGTATTTATTTCCAGCTTATTCTTTCTCTCTATTTCCTTTCTTTCCATTTATATACTAGAACTGTTGTAAAGTCTATTACTTTTATTTTGCTTAAAGATTCCAGTAATTACTATCATTCACCAGAGTTTTAGTCTGACTCACTCCTCCATTTTCCCCTTTCCCCCATTGGTTAGCAAGAGCAAGGACGATAGATTGCCGACACTTGGAGACTTCTTTGGCAGAGATTTCTTATGTATTTCTCTTCTTTATTTTTAGTTTTTAGCTTATTCCATGTAATGGCACTTTGTGAGGGATAGTTTGTACTCTGATGTTTATGAGACTAAGGTTTTGATTTCATGAGACATATATTGGTATTTTGAGACATATGGCGTATTTGGTTTTATAATTCTATATTATAAAGTTTGACTTTTAGCAAATTATTATTTTAATTGTTTCCGCTGTTTTTATCTATTTTGTCTTGTGAATCTTAGTCTCTGCTAGTTTTAGTTATACCTACAACGCACCAAATCTTTTAGTGTGTCCTTTTGGGTATACTAAGGGGTGTGGGGTGTTACATCTCTACTTTATATCTTGTAATTTTGAGAATCTAAGAGTCGGAGTTGTACCGACCTCTAAGAACTTCTGCCTTCTATTCAGATATAACCTATAAAATCCTAAAGTGGATGTAAGCCAAGCTTTGCCGAACCATATAAATGATTGTGTCTTATTTATTTCTCATTTTCATTTACCTTTCTTCATATTTTATTCTCTACATAAACTTCTGAGTGTTTGTGCTATTTTTGGTTCAAACATTTATTGCTTTCATTAAGAGCAATGATTCTCAAGCTATTTGGATCCATCATCTACTATTGGATTTTTCATATCCAAGAGATAGATCTAATTTGTTTACCTTTTAATTCTACAGCTTTGATTTTCAAAGATCTACCAGAAGCTTTCTACCATGGCCCCATCAAGAAGATATCGTTCTACCAAGTCCACATCTATTATTGAAGCTGAGAATCAGAACCCTCAGCATGCAGATGGTGTTGTCCAACCAACTCAACTAGAGATCCAGACTCCAACAGACGTCGTGACCCAAATGGAGATGGATTAGATGATGAAGCAGATGGTAGATAGATTCCAAGCTAGTCAGAATGAGATGAATCAAACAATGCAGTAGAGCCTGATATTTCTAAATAAGCTAACTCAAAACAACCGTAGAAGGAGTAGAAGATATTCTAGTTCTTCATCTGGAAGTTCCTTATCATCCAAGCAGAGATGGAGGGATGGGAAGTGGAAGAGGACTCAGAATGTTGCTGAAACATTGTACCAGGGAGGAAGACGAGCCTTAGGCTCATGTTTGGGGATCGGTACCGACCCTAGTTTAGGGGTAGGTATTGACCCCTCAATGATGAGCCTAGAGCCCATCCTTTGAACGACGGCATGGATGTGGCTTCAAGATATGCTGCTAGTTGCAACGACCTGTATTTTTTATAATTAAAAATTATTAAATTTAATAAGATTTTGGAATTTAATATTGTAAGAAATCAAAATTTATGACTTATAAATGGAAATTTTTTTATCACAATATAATTTAATAGTGTTGATTAAATGAAATTGATAACTGTTAATGTAATTCCAATCAATTATATTTGAAAAGGTTAATAATGAATGTTATTCCTAGTTGAAAGATAATTGTAGAGGTTAATTTGGATATAATGGTAGGTTAATAAGAAATACATTAAATGTTGTATTAAAAATAGAAATAATAGGTTGTTTAATTGAAATTGGTTAATATAGAATATGAAATTGGTTTCTGGTAAGTAGATTTATAACCCTTGGTTGTAAACAATGAATTAATAGACATGAATTGCTAAGTTGTAACAATTGATTTATTATCATCTCATTAATTAAATCAGTTGGAATTAATTTAGAAATCAATAAGAATTAATGTAATTGAAATATTGCAATTAACATGGTAAAAGATGTTAATTGTAGAGGATGAGAATAATAAAATGAAAACTTATGTTTAATTAATTCATAGGGTAATAGTTGATTTAGTATAAGAGCGTAAATCAAAATAAAAGAACTTATTGGAATTTGAAATATAATAAACTGGGGTATTATTACAATCGTAATTTAATGTTCAAATTAATGTAATATTTAAATATTCGATTTAACATGGAAAATTCAATTTAAAAGATTATCAATTTCCGTGTAATCAGGAATGATGAAAATAGTTAACTTTAAATTTAAATTTAAAAGTGTGTAAATTTATTTTAAAATAATAATTTATTTAATTAATGTGTAAATTAGCCTTTTTGGGAAATGTCTCGGATTTCGACGAAACCAGTTTCATCGGATCCGTAATAGTGAATTATTATTGGATTTCAAGTTTCGCAGTGATTGGACTTATTGTTTGATCGTGCGAGCTCGAAAAGCGTAGAAATCAATTGAATGAATTTAATTAACATAATTTGATTTTAAAAGCTAACTTCTATATACAATGGAATTGGGGTTTGAAAATAGTTCCATTGGATTTAAAAATATTGAAAACTTATATTTTGATATATTGGATGACCTATTTTCGTTTCAGAAACGAAACGGGCTTTTCAGGTCGTTGTTATCATTTCGACCTAATTCGATCTGTTCCATCCACTCTTATCCATCTCTGTCTATATATATATGTTATTATAAACCCTAGAAGCTTCTTATTTTCATTTTCTGTAATACAATTTCTATCTATCTATTCAACTATCTGTTCCATCTCAATGACAAACATCTCAAAGCCTAATTGCATTTCCAAATCAAATCGAAAATTCATACTCCTCAAAACCTATCGAATTATATATCATCGCGAAGCTCTCGATGAACGTAATCTTCATCTACAGTTCTTTTTTGCAATCGAGTTTCAGTTTATCCAGAAACCACCGAAACAGTCGTGGCCATTCGTTCTAGGGTTGTTGATTCGACGGTGGATCGTCGACTATACGACGATCGGAAGCTTCAGGCTTGTAGAGGAGGAGTAGCAGTCATGATCCATGGGTTTCATTCTTGCCGTAGTTGAAGGGGTTCTCCACGATCGGCGTTTAAAGCTGGGCGGCGGCGCTAGACGTGAGGGAGACAGGTGGTGGTCGCGCGGTGCCTGGGGTTGCGGCAGGTGGTGAGCGTCGCGATGGAGTGGTTGGATTTGGAGATGGGTGACCATAGGCATGGCGATGTGCGGAGGATCATGGCGGCTGCAGTAGGGTTAGCGTGCGCGTTAGGGTTGAGGTAATCGATATTTGCGATTTTGCCCTTTTCATTTATTTAAATTTTAAATGTTCTAACGCCTATAACTTGTGCATACGAACTTGGATTTGCATGCGGTATCTTCCATTGGGACCGTATTGAAATTTCAGACAGCATGGAACTAGTTTGGTTGAATTTGGAGACAGTTGGAATTTTGGCCTTTTATTGGATTTTTAATTAGATATAAATCAAAGGTTAGTGATTTAACCCACTCACGCAATACAAAATCTTATTATGTTAGTTGAATTAAATTTATGATGTGATAAGAATTTTATTGATTGTTGTTTGGTCGTCTAATTTGATATCTAATTGAAACTGAATTTTATTGAATTAAATTTCCATTTAAATTAATATTAGATTTAATTGCTAGTTAAATACCTGATATTGATAGCCACTAAATTGTTGTGAATTATAAGCTGATTTGGATGTTTATTT
This sequence comes from Allium fistulosum, assembly GCA_030737815.1. Lineage (NCBI taxonomy): Eukaryota > Viridiplantae > Streptophyta > Magnoliopsida > Asparagales > Amaryllidaceae > Allium > Allium fistulosum. Next base: position 1,297,678,233 of record CM060902.1, read on the forward strand.
GTTGAAATTTTTGGATGATTGTATGATTATTTATTTTTATATATCTTTGTTATCACTCTGTATATTAAGTGACAACATATAAACTGTTATTTAAATTATTTCGAATAAATTAAGAAATGGGTTGAAATGATATATACCTATGACATTTTGATTGGATTGAAATGATATATATCCATCCCTATAATTGAAATAGAAATAACTTCATTTGGCCATAGGATATAAAATTATATACGAACATCGGATTGGTTAAATTAAATGGTTTTAAAATATTGAATTTGGATTTTGATTAAATAATATTATTTAAAAGAAATAAAATTTGGATTTATATGAATTAAATTATTTTCTAATTCAAGCTTTGAAATATTGAAATTGAAATTGGTTAAAAGGAAACTGTTTAAAGAATTGAATTGGAAATGTGAAGTTATAATTGATATTTGACTTTAATTCGGAAAATTGAATTATTTTAAAGTCTGGATCTTAAAATTGAACAATGAGGTTTAATTTGATTAAGTAGTTTGAATCGGTAAATTGAAATTGAACTTGAAATTGATATGAATTGGAATGGTTTAAAATAAGAATAGAATTGAAATTTAAATCATTAAATTGAATTGTTGAATCGAATTTGAAGTTAAAAATGAACATTTCGGAAATTGAAGTTATTTCGAATTGAAATTGAAATCAAGTTGATTTGAAGCTAAACTGAAATTTGAGTCATTTGAATTGAAAGAGTGGAAATTGAATTTGTTGATTTGAAATCGGACATGGGTGCAGATTTGTTAAAATGAAAGGAAACAGTTTGATTTGATATTATTTTCAAAATAAATTGTTTTTGATATAAACGGTTTAAAATCTATTATTTTTAATATTCAAGTTATTTAGATTTTCCAACTATTTCACTATATAAAACATTTTCAATACTCAAACCATTTTATATTAAACTATTTAAACTATTTAAACTAATTTCTAGAATTTCAAATCGTGCAAAGTTGGAATGTTTATATTTAAATCGTTGATTTAAATGCGAATGTGGTTAAATGAGGTTATAACCTAAGTTGGAATTTGAAATGATACCTTCAAGTGAAAATGACATATTTTGAGTAAATGTGATGATTTTGATATTTTGAAGTGAATATGATATTCTGATATCAAATACGAATCGGTTTTTGAAATGCAAAAGAACCAACCGGTGTGAAAAATGACGTTTGGTTGTTAAAGAGACCGAGGCCTCTTATTGACATACTCTCTATCAATATTGGAACCACTTTAACAACTGTGTACGTGGTGGATGATATCCAGAATATAAAGGTTGAATTGGAGGCGTTTGTTGGATTTGAAGAAAGAGAACGATGATGGATGACCCCTACACTTGTGTCAATTTGAAACGACTAAAACAGGAGCCATACCTGACCAATGAGGCTAGCTACCTTTAGCGGACACACCTCTTCGTATTACTATATTGATGTTGGCTTGATCGGTGCACCTTGATTTGATTTTTTTAGGGTGTTGGACACGGTGGGCCGTTAGGAGTTACCACTAGTCCGGAAACGCAAAACGGTAGTATCCTACCTTGGGCATCGCCTCACATGCCTTGTCATACTCTTTATCCTTATTCATGATCACTACGACTTTGTTTTAGTGTTGTCTTATCACGGTGCCTCCCTGGCTACTGACAATACTGGTGATGCTACTAAGGAAAACTGTAGGACACTGCTTAAAAATGTGTTAAGGGGGATCAATGTAAAGCCTTAACGCTATTTTTATACTTTACTTTACATATAGACATTACATATATAGCGTATTCTACTATATATAGATAGTTTAATGGATCCTTAGGAGATGGAAAATCCTGTAACATCTCTTAAGTTATTGCATGCACGTTATACACTGGATATGAGATGTAAAACCCCGTAAACATCTCTGACGCTATTACACTCATGTTATTGGTGTTATTGATTTAACTTACATAAGATCTTTTAGTTTTGACTCGAATGTTTTGTCTTTTCATTACGCTCAGGTCAGCTTGAGCATTCCAGTGTTTGAAGACATTTTTTCTGGAGGGCGAAGACGAAGTTTGGTATATTATATAATTAGTATTTTTCCGCTGCATCATTATTGGTATGTTGTTAATTGTACTCTGATTATGTTGTAAAAAAAATTTGTGTAATCAAATGTATATTGTAAAACAGCTTCATGAACCGTTATTTGATAATTATATTTTGTCATTCCGCTGCGAGATTTTATGTTTTGTTTGTCTTCTTTTCTCTTATTTTCTTATTAAATCCCATTGATAATCCTCCCTTTTGAATGGTTTGAGTTAGACGTGTGTGGTTTATCGTTGATTTAAACCGTCCAAAAAGGTGGGTCGTCACACTGGCGATCAGAATCTGGAGAATCGTGCTGTTGTTGATGATATTACTCACGTGAATCAAATAGGGGGCTGTTGGACGAATGGATCTCCCGAAGGCTAGAGAACCTTGGTATCGAGAGCCAAACCAAGAGCATTCGCTAGGCCGAACACTCGGGATGGAGTCTGATTTCCGCCGTTCAATCGAACTTGTTTACTCGGACTACCCAGAGGATATGGTCAGGTGACTTGTTAGTGAAAGTAGTTTTAGGAGCAATGATGAATGAGGTACCTCTCCCAGTCAAAATCCGTTTACAAAGAACATTCTACGTGGGAGACACCCCAGGAGATTCGCAATGCCAAACTATGTCGTTATATGGAGGAACGATGTACCCTAGCCAACACTTGATGAGAAATGAATGACATATGGATTTAGCCATAGCTTTCGATGCCGTAAAATGCCACGGTTTTTCGATTTCTTAGATGGAGTAGTTGCGATGTGGTTCACTCGAATTCCACTAAGGAACATATCATCTTTCGCTGAGTTATCTAAGAAGTTTGTAGAACAATTCTGTTTACATACTGCATGTCCGAAACATGTGATGTCTTTGTCAAACCTCTTCCAAGCCGAGGGAGAGTTGCTAAAGGGTTTCCTTAATCGATTGCACACACCCGTGACAGAAGTTTCATATCCCAAGGATGACATAGTGATGATGCCGTTGATTAGGGGGATTTATCTCGATACGGAGTTTGGGGAATGGTTCGAAAAGAAGCCCCCACCAACGATGAATACTTTCTATAGAAAGGCTAATGAATACTTATGCTTGGAGAAAGTGAAGAAATATCTACGGAGGACTAGTGCTGGAAATTGGAATGAATTGATACAGAGCAACACTGCCGTAAAGTAATCTGGAGGAAGCTCTAGGAGTGTAGACGTGAATGTTGGTAATCAAAACAATAATCGAAAACGAACTGATGATGGGGCTAAGAAGAAGAAGTTAGATAAAATGAATCGTATTAGGACTACAAAATACGATTGCTATACTGAACTGAACAACTCGATATAAAACATCTACCTAGTGACTCAAAACACCGAGCGGTACAGAAAGCCGGCTCCAAGATATTCGACTGAGAAGGAAAGAAAGTTAGGCAAGTTCTGCAGATTACATGAAACCCACGGTCACAATATCAGTGAGTGCAGACAATTGCGGGATACAATTGAGGAGTTGGTTCATAAGAAAAAGTTATAGTAGTATGTGAAAGCCCCGCAGGATGACGGGCAAGGAAATTCTAACACCTTTGGGTTGTCTTCCCAACGGGGGCAAGCTGAGCCTGGTGCCGATGCATTTAGGCAGCTGGAAAAATGATTGGTGATTAATATTATCATTGGTGCGCCACACCCTGCTGATAAAAGTCTACCGAAGATGGATAGACATGTTAGTGCTATTAAACATGCAGAGAGTGAAAGTTGCTATGCTTTTAAGGATGGGACTCTGGCAAAACAATGCAAAACGATGATTGACGATATTGTTTTTCGGAATAGAGATGCTGATGGAGTGGAAGCTCCAACGATTGACCCACTCATGATCATAACCACGATTGGTCCTGCTATTGTTCGGAATGTGCTGGTTGACTGTGGGAGTTCAGTTAATATCTTGTTCAAGGGAGCTTATGATAAAATGTTGTTGGAAGAGAAGGATTTGAAACCTTGTAAGTCTCGAATGCAGAGGTTCAATGGTATCGCTACCAAGGCCATAGGATTTGTTGAATTACATGCGGTACATGGCAAGGATGACTGCAAGCGAGTGCGAGTTGTGTTTTTTTTGGTGTTGGATATTTACTTAGTCTACAATGCATTTCTAGGCCGATCGGCCTTGGCTGAGTTCAGAGCGGCAATAACACATTGGTGTTTGACAATGAAGTTTCCTAAAGAGAATGGCATAAGGATTATCCAGGGAGATCGAGTGACTGGCCGCGAATGCTATGTCGCCGAGCTAAAGGAGTCAAGGGAAAGGAGGAAGGAAAAAATATGGAGGGGACCCTCTGAATTAAGGCTTTGGACCCATAACAACTATAGCCTGAGCCACGGCTCAGGTAGCCTAGCCAATTCCACGATGACATGGACCGACATAAAGAGCTAGAAAGTGGAGGAGTAGCTCTCATCAAGTTGACGATCGATATTCCGGTCAGCCAGGATGATCCGAATCGGGTCCTAAAAGTCGAATGATAGCTCAGTGCAAGAGTGATGAAGGAGTTGATTGGATTTCTTCGGGAAAACCTGGATGTATTTGCCTGGACACACTCAGATATATATAGGATCTTGCTGGAGATAGTGAGCCATGCATTTAATATAAATCCCAAATGTGTTCCTATGAAATAGAAACACCGCAACCTGTATCCGAAGAGATCCACTGCACTAAAAGAAGAGGTGGATAAGCTAAAGGACAATGGATTCACCCGTGATGCCTTATACCTGGATTAGGCATCTAATCCTGTCTTGGTGAGAAAAGCTAATGGGAAGTGGAGGACATGCATCGATTATTTAGACTTAAATAAGACTTGCTCGAAGGACAGCTTCCCGCTTTCGAGGGTTGATCAACCGGTGGATTCAACGGCAGGCCACTCCCCATTCGTCCTAGCCTATGGAAGAGAGGCTATGATTTTAGCTGAACTAGAAGTACTTTCTCATCGGGTGATTCACTACGATCCATGGACTAATGAGCAAGTTCTGCTAGAGTCTCTTGATATGATCAATGAGAAGCGCGACGCAGCTGAGTTGACGGTAGTTGTGCACCGACAACAAGTCGCACGATATTACAACACAAAGGTCAGGAATCAGACCTTCAAAGTTAGCGACCTGGTTCTCAATTGTATCTTTTATGGCTTTGGAAACTTGGGCCTAACCTAGGAAGATCTGTATGCAATAAAGCAGAAGTATGGAGATGGAACCTTTAGGCTTGCGACGATAGATGGGATTTCGCTCTTGAGGGTGTGGAATAGCAAGTACTTACTATGCTATTTCACTTAGAAATAGATTCATAAATAATTGGCTAGAGTCGTGTAATAAGATAGATTTTGTCATTTCTCATCTTTAATGGAATAAAATGGCTTTTCGAGTCCAAGACTCTATCTTTTCGTTACTTAAGAGTTGTGACTTTACCGACATGAATGAATCTGCATGTAAATAATGTAGGTTGGCAGGTATCAGAGATAGGTGCCAACCAAATTTCTATGGACCATGATCGGACCTTTGAAGTATTTCTCGGTATCCAGATATTGATACCAACTACTCTTGTCCTTGGATTGGGGCCTTAGTATAAACTCAAAACGGATGTGTCTTGACCGTTCGTACACCAACTCTTATCTTCGGATTAGGGGAAGGATTATAAACCCAAACCGGATATGACATGTCCACCCATACACCAACTCTTGTCCTCACACTAGGGGAAGGAGCTAAACTCAATGGACGTGACATGACCGTTCATTTTCTACATCTCGCTCCCGATGTAGGGGCGGGAGTATAAATCAAGTTAAAAGCGATACGACCATTCACTGACTCAACTCTTATCCCCGGATTGGGGGCAGGAGTATAAACTCAACAGACGCTATTTGATAGTCCATCAGCTAACTCTTGCTCCTTGTGTAGGGGCAGGAGTATAAACTAAATGGATGTGACCCGACCATCCATCGGCCAACTCTTATCCTCGAACTAGGGGTAGTAGTATAAACTCAGACCGAATGTGACATAACTGTCGATGCGTAAACTCTCGCCCTTGATGTGGAGGCATGAGTATAAATTGAAATGAACGTGATACAATCGTCCACTCGTTCAACCTTTGCCCTTGGATTGGGAGTGTGAGTATAAACTGAAGTGGATGTGATAGGACCATTCAATCTTTAACATTTTACCTGGAGTAGGCGAAACCAAAGATCCATGCCCGGCGTAAGGCATGATATTTCCTGTGAACTTTGAACTGATTCCCGGAGTTAGCCATGATTAGAAGTGTACATCCTGGATGAGGATGTGTGAATTAGTATAAGTTAATTCAGAATAGTGCCCAGAGTTTGGCGTAATTGGATACCGTGATCCTGGAAAAGGATACCCAAAACGTCGTTCTAAGTGGTTAACTCTAACCAATGCCCAGAGCTTGGCACTTCAACAATTACTTTATGTTTGTAGAATGATGAACGACCAGTAAATTACAGAATGGGCTAAAGGATTCAATCTGACAATGATAACTAAACGAAATAGATCGCAAGTACATAGAATGGAAAGCGTATTTCTTAAGTACTTAAACAGATCCCTACAAGGAGTTAGTTAAACAAAAACCTTTGTTTTCACATGAACATTGAAGAACTAACTATAAGTTTTATCGATACTAAAAACAAAAAGTAAAAGCGGGACCGAACCCACATAAAGCCGGCCAAAAAACCAAAATAGCCTGCAACTACTACTAAAAAGTAAGTCTATCTACACCAAACAAATTGGCACTCACTTCTTTGGTTTTGTTCTCCTTTGCTTCTTTTTTGCAACGGGAGATGCTTCGCCCGAGCTCTCACCCTTCTTTTTTCCTCCTTTTTGCCACTTCCTTTGCCTTGAATGGAGTGCTCTACAATGATCCAGCAGGCATGCTTTGAGCGCTACCAGGCGGGAATATCGACCAGAGCAAAGATAGTTTAACTAGGCAAGGAAATGGATAGAGGAGGATGAATTACTTCAAGCCTTTCCTGCTCAATCTCTGTGGCAAGGAGGATGTCTTTCCTAAGTTCTTGCTCAAGCTTGTGCATGGTGGGACCTGACAAAGGCTTGGAGACCCCAGTGATAACAACATCTTTATTAATCTAAGTTTCCTAAGTCCCACCAGCTCCTTCATCCAACAAAGCATCAATCATCTGCTTATCAAGGCCAGGAGAATCTTCAACCGAGATGGTTGGAATCGTTGTTGAAGTGGTTGCAGTAACTAATTCTATTGCAGGCACTTGTAGTCCTTGATGAGGGTCCTTGTCAAAAAGCGGAGCAATGTGGGGCCGACCTGAAACTTGAGAGATATAAAAAGACAGGTTACTGACATCGATTGGCGACACGTCAACTTTTTGGATTACAGGAGTAGTCAATGAGATGCCTTCTTCGATTTGGAGTTCTATATGGGCCGGAGTTCCGCTAGAGTTCCCCTTAAGAATTTGAGAGAGAATGGTAGACCTGTGGATCTTAGGTCTCTTAGGATCATACCTGTTATTTAGCAGAAGATGGATCTTAAGGCCAATTTAACACTAGATGGGAGAGGGGGTGAATAGTATTTTCAAATTTTTGTGCATCTTTTTAAATTTTAAGATTACGGTTTAAAAAATGCAATTAACAATCACAGATTCAAACACAGATAAATATAAATGTAATAAAAGTAAAAAGAAAAGAACAGACCAAGATTTTATGCTGGTTCGGAGTTACCCTACATCCAATCTTGTACAATTCCTTATATATTTTTCTTTTCAAATAGAAAAGTCAATACAATCTCGATTTCAAGGCAACGAGACTCACCCTCTAGACTTTCCGAGAACTGGGTGGACTCATTTGATTTACACTGGTCACAAGCACACCCACTTGAATTTCTGGGTCATCAAGCACACTCAATTGATTTACACAGGCTACAATGACACCTACCAATATACGAGTATGATTTGATAGAGTTTTACATATACATATCATTGATCTTGAATATAAATGATCCTATAACCTCTTCAATAGTACTTTGATATTGTTTGAGTGAGAGAGATGAGAGAGATCAAAGAGTAGTCAATAGGGAATCAAATCAATGGAGTTGAATTTGAATATACTTGAATTTTGTGAGTAGAATTTCTTTAAGAAAACAAGAGAGTGAAAGAAGAGAGAAAATATAAGAAAGTAGTTAACTAAATTTCATTAGTTTACCCTCTATTTATAGAGAAACAACAGTCATGTCCATTCGCGAAGAGATACGATGAAAAGACACTTCCATTCAAAATTTGAATTTTAAAAATCTCGGTCCATATTTCGACATACTCTATAGGGATATGTCGACATACCCTTTGCAATTTTGAAAAACACTTTATAAAAATTATTTTAAATTTTTTAAGGTTTGTGAAATATTTTGATACTTTATAAAATCATTAAACATAGTTTATTCATATTTTAATTATATCAAAACTTTAGAAAACTTTATAAAATTATTTTTAGAATATGTTAAGTATATAAAGGATTTTAAATATAAATAATAAATTATAAGTGAGTATATTTAAAATCAAAGTTATAATAAATATAATAATATACTTACAAATATTTAGAAAGCTTTAAAACTAAAATTATAACAAAGTATAATATTCAAAATATATTTAAAAACACTTTAAAAACTTAATTTCTCAATGTATAATAAAATCAAAAGGTAGAAACAATTTAAAGGCTATTTTGAAAGATTATTTTGAAAAGAAGAATTCTCTTAAAAACTTTTTTGAATTTTAAGATATTTGAAATTGAAAATCATTGGAAAAGGAAAAGGAGAGAGATCAAAGAAGTCCTATTGGGGTTTAAAAAAAATTCCATGACTCTATAACTTATCTGGGAAATCTTGAGTTCTTCAATGCTTATGAGCCTTTAATCTCTAACTCTTGAATCTCTTTATCAGCCTCTTGAATCTTCACTTAATATTGTACAGTCTTCTTAATTAATACCTATCTAATATCCTGCACTATATACTATATGTAACTTGATAAAAACATTTGTGTCTATATTTTATATAATGCTATCTATATTTTATATAATGCCATATAGTTGTTGTCATCAAAACCAATGTCTAAGGTACTAACAATACCTAGGGACCAAGCATTTGGCTGGTAGTAGCTTCATATGGCATCGATCCGGAGCCTTCGTCCAAGTTAATATGTCAGTCAGGCAAGCTTCAGATGAAGGATAAGCTGGTTGTCCTTCTGAATCATGGGTTCATCTAGTACTAAGACTTCTTTCTCCAGTTGCTCCAAATCCACCTCGCCGCCTTGGAGGAAAGCTTTCTTTTCTTCAATGATCCGCTCCAAAGTAGGGGCGAGGATTCTGCAATAATCATCTTTAAACCACTCCAAGTTTTGAAATATGAGCACGTTGGCATTGTATTGGTTTAGCAGTGGTTCAGACTTTTCCGTCACACACTCTTCTGCCCACTTTTTCCATGGTCTCAACTTCTCTTTTGACGAGTTCATAGACATCTTTTGCATGCTCAAGTGCTTTATCTCTTTGGCATCAAGAAACTCGTCACAATAAGTCTGTGCTTTCTGGAGTGTGTCGTCGTTTTCTTTTGTTTTACGCTATAACTTGGTTTTCAGCCCAGCCGCATTTCTATTAGCGGTATCTTTCTCCACTACCAGAGCAAGGTTTTGGTGGAAAGCTTTCTCCATTTCATCCGGATGGTTAATCCGCTCCTCTTCAAGTGCCTTGGAGGCCTACTCTGCTATATTGTCTACTTCAGCTTAAGAATTCTCAGTTTCTCAACCACAACATTGAAATTTGTGGTGGTTCTCTTATTGTCAGCTTCGATGAGTTTCTGATTGTCAATCTCTAGCTGCCGACCTCTCGAGACTTTGCAAATCTTTTTAGCTACCTTTGTCCATTCATTATACTGGTTGTGAATGTCGATCATGCAATCGATGGTCATCTTTTGGACGTCGGCAAGGATTCTTTTTAGATTACGCATAAACATAAGACAATCAAAGCAAATGTTTGGAAGTACTTCCTTTAGTTTGGTTAATCGGGCATTGGCCATAAGCTGCTCCTACGTAGAGATAGGTCGGACTATAGAGTTTCTTTACTAGGCCTATGTTGGGAAGTTTCAGAGTCACTCTTGCAATGTCTACGATCAGAGGACCGACTCGAATGAGATGGTGCCAGGGGTTTCACATGGACCGAAGTGGAGGTGGAATGCAAGAAGCATCACTAGTAGGGATGTCATCACAATGATCAGGTTACCAGTCTGGACCTCTATGAGGAGGTGATCTAGACCTAGGACGACACTTAGAAGCAGAATTATGTGATAAGCAATCCTTGTCGTAACTGCTTCTATCTTGGTCATTCCTGTCTTGGCTAAAACAATAGTTTGACTCATAATCATGACCGCTTCCCCAAGAGTATGAACTCGACCTAGTCCTTTGTGCTTGGGTTGCTTTCTCCTCCAAATATCGATACACACACACAAACACACGCACACACACACATATATATATACATACATGCATACATATATATCCTTTTCTCCATGGATCCTGCTAGGGAAACAAGAACAGGTTAGATCCAATAAGAAAGGACATAGGTCAAGTGCGAGTGTTGTGAAGTGCGCGTGAATGTCCTAATTATGAGGAATGCAGATTACAGATCTTAAGGCTAGGAATAACACTAGAAGGGGGGTGAATAGTGTTTATAAGAAATTACAAAATCTTTTTGAGTTTATGTTAATTTGAACACAAATGTATGTAATATTCAGACACAGATATAATCACAGAAACAAACACAGATGCAGAAATAAAGTAAATGCAGTAAAGGAAAGAACACACCGTATTTTATAATGGTTCGGAGTTACCCTACATTCGGTCCCGCACAACTAAGTACGGATTTCCTTTCAAAAGAAATTCAACAATTACAACCCTCGGTTTCAAGGCTACGAGGTACACCCTCCAGAATCACAATCCTCTAGGTAGAGATACTTGATTTTTGGGGCAACAAGTTCGCCCAATTGATTTCCAAGGCTACAGTCACACCTTTTCTCGCTTGATTGATTTCCAAGGCTACAATCACACCTTTTCTCGCTAGATAGATTACAAAGAAGCCTATAACTCTGAATAGCACTGGGATCTTGTTGAGATATTGATAGAGAATCAAACCAGAGATGATCTAGCTAGTTAGATTCAATGTTGATTTCGGTAGAGTGATGATAGGATTTTGAATAAGAAAATGTGGAAGAAGAAGAGAAGTGAAAAACCAGAAAATCTATATATAAATTCATTGAAACTAACCCCTATTTATAGAAGAACAACAGCCATGTCCATTCGTGAAAGGTTATGGCGAATAGACACTTCTTTTGAAATTCAAATTTTTGAATCTAACTGTCACTATGTCGACATGGGGTACTAGGGCATGTCGACATCCCAAAGGAAATTTTGATATTTTGTTTTTCTTCGAAAATAACCTTTATCTTATATTAAAACTATTTTAAACTTTATTAATATACTTGACTATAGATAAAATACATAGATAAATATAGAGAACAATATATATATAATTTTACTATAATTTTATATTTAAATCTAAGTAAATATATTATAATTAAAAGATAGTTTTTTTTAAAATAAACGAAGTTTAAAACAAGAGTTTATTAAAAACAAAAACAGAGAATATTTAAGGCTAAAACATCTTTTTGAAAATCATTTGAAAAGATAATTTTTAAGGCTAAAACATTTTGAAAAGCAGTTTTGAAAATTATTCTGAAGTAGATTTGAAAATCATTTTGAAGTAGTTTTGCAAGCTTCTTCCTGTAGAATATCTCATCATATCAGGACTCGAGAACTTGTACAAAACCAGGATGTTCGTGGGTTTGTAAGCCACTTGTCGTAGGTTTGTAAGCTACTTGTCTTGGTTTTGTAAGCCACTAAAAAGGTAGAAATGGGTTCCATCCCAAAAGAAAAATGGAGTGAAGATTTCAGTGCTATTATGAAGTTTTAACATAATTCTAGACTCAATACTTATCTTGAAATCTTGAACTCTTGATAATCTTGATATTCTTGATACTCATGAGTCTTCAATCTGGATATCTTGAATCTCTATACTGTACAGTATTCATTCTTTGTACCTGCATGGTTAAATCCTGCATATACATATATATCTAAACTATAATGTTAGTATTTATATTTTATAATCTTATTCTAAGGTTGTTGTCATCAAAACCATCAACTCATGGACTAACAATCTCCCCCTTTTTGATGATGACAACCTTTGTTTATAAAATATTACTTCTATCCTAATAACTCCCCCTAAAACTGATTACTCCCCCTTAATCTATGCCTAACTCTCCTATTTTATATTTCTCCCCCTTTGTCATCAACAAAAACAAACTAAATCTAAACTATATAACTCTTAGTCTAATATCATATATGATGATAGTGTTATCATACATAGTCAATACTTACTTGTAAACCTAAAACTTAGTCCTAAACTACTAACATTCCTAACCAAGTACCTATATAATACTTATATATAACATATATATGAATCATATATAAGAACACACAATATATTTATATATATATATATATGTTTATATTTATATTTTCGTAAAACGTGACAAATATACACATAACGATGAAAAAACGAAAAAGAAGAAACTACAAAGTATCTTTGAAAATTGGAGATATATGGATCGAACAATTTGGATAATGGAAATAGAAATTTCCACGTTGTTCAACCAAGTTTCTGTCCTTGTCAAAACATACTTCGCCAATGCAAATGACTTTGTCATTGTTTTCCGCATGCTCTTCTTCCATTGGTTCTTCTTCTTCTTTACTTTCCTCTTGTTCATGATCTCCTGAAGAATCCTCGTCAATCAAGATTGGATTAGTATGATTGTCCATTAGACATTTTTGTAAATTTCTAAGGATTTTCCCTTTCCTTTCCTGTTCTTTTGCCATTCGGAGTTGTACCATTTGAATTTCAGTCATTAACTGAATTGCATCCTTCAGAGAATCTTCCATTTTTGTCACTCGGGCGAGCGTAGTACGTTGGAACGGACCAGAGGTAGGAGAAGGGATCGAAAAGGTTGATTTTATGTTTGACTTGAAAGAGGAGGCCATTGATAAATTGATTTCAGAAGATAGAACAGAAAGAGAACAGAGAGAATGAAGAAAATTTCGAAAATAGGAAGAATATATAACCAATTATTTGAATTTTGGTGGGAAAAAATTTAAAATTTAAAAACCGTTATATGTCAACATGGGTATATGGGGGATGTCGACATGGTTCTCAATATTTTTACTATTTGATTTATTTTGATTTAATTTTTAATTATACTTTGTTATTTATATTTTATATTTCAGTTAATGAACAAATACCTAATTCTCTTCTTAATTTAGTAAATGTAGATTCATTTAAGGGTTTTGTTAAGATATCAGCAATTTGATTTTCAAAATTGATATAGTCGAGAGTAATTACTTCTCTACTTATATTATCTTTGAGAAAATAGTGTCTGATATCAATATGTTTAGTTCGAGCATGTTGAGTAGTATTTTTGGATAAATTTATTGCACTAGTATTATCACAATAAATTGGTGATTTTGAGATATTTAAACCAAAATCTTTTAAAGTTTGTTGCATATATATTACTTGAGAACAAGCCAAAGCAGCAGAAATATACTCTGCTTCAGTTGTTGATAGAGAAAATGTGTTTTGCTTTTTACTAAACTAGGAAATCAGAGAATGCCCTAAAAAGTGACAAGTTCCACTTGTACTTTTTCAGTCTGATTTACAACCATCATAATCAGCATCACAGTAAGATATTAAGTCAAACGAATCATTTTTAGGATAAAAAAAGCCATAATCAAAGGTGTGTTTAACATATCTTATAATACGTTTTACAGCTTTTAAGTGAGTTTCTTTAGGTTAGGATTGATACCTTGCACAGAGATAGACACTATGCATGATACCAGGTCTACTCGTAGTGATATAGAGTAGTGATCCAATCATTCCTCTATATAATTTTTGATCTACATCTTTCGAGAGATCTTCTTTACTAAGGTACTCATTGGTTGCCATGGAAGTGGGTTTTCCACTTGCAGTAGTCAAACCAAATTTACTAACTAGGTCTTTAGCATATTTTTCTTGACTAATAAAGATATCATTATCTAATTGTTTTATTTGTAATCCTAAAAAGAAGTTTAATTCACCCATATGACTCATCTCAAACTATTTTTCATTATTTCAGAAAATTCTTTATTCATTTCAAAATTAGTTGATCCAAAAATGATATCATCTACGTAGACTTGTACTAGTTGAATATCATTTTTATTTCTTTTAATAAAAAGAGTATTATCTACTTTACCTATTTCAAAATTTGATTGTAACAAGTAAGATCTTAGTCTATCATACCAGGCTCTAGGAGCTTGCTTTAGACCATATAGAGCTTTCTTAAGTTTGTAAACATGATCTGGAAATTTATCATTTTCAAAAAGTGGTGGTTGTTTAACAAATACTTCTTCTTTTACAAAACCATTTAAAATGCACTTTTGACATCCATTTGAAATTATTATGAATTGCGAAAGCAAGTAGAATCCTAATGGCTTCTAATCTTGCTACGGGGGCAAAGGTTTCATCAAAAATCTATTCCATCTTCTTGACAATAACCTTGAGCGACTAACCGGGCTTTATTTCTAACAACCTCTCCTTGTTCATTCATTTTATTTTTATAAACCCATTTAGTTCCAATTATTGTTTTATTTTCAGGTCTAGGAACAAGTTCCCAAACATCATTTCTAGTGAATTGATTTAATTCTTCTTGCATAGCCAAAATCCATGAATCATCAGTTGATGCTTCTTTTGGATTTTTGGGTTCAATAGTTGATATAAAAGCTACATTACTCATTTGACTTAGTTGGTTTCTAGTTTTAACAACAGATTGCATATCTCTAAGTATATTTTCTATAGGGTGATCTTTTAAAAGTTTAATCCTTTTATTAGGATGATTTAATTCATTATTAGTTTCAGTTGACTCTTGGTTTTGAGTGATTAAATCCTCTTCATCGTTTATTTCTTCAAAATTTTTGAAATTTTCATCAAATGAAACATGCATTGTTTCTTCAATGGTATTAGTTCTTAAATTAAATACTCTATATGCTTTACTTCTATTAGAGTATCCGATAAAAATACCTTTGTCGGATTTAGGATCAAATTTATCTAAGTTATCTTTTGTATTTAAAATAAAACATTTACTTCCAAAAATTCTAAAATAAGATTCCTTAGGTTTCTTTGAGTAAATAAGTTCATAAGATGTCTTATCAGTTAAAGGTCTAATTAAAATTTTATTTAAAATATAACAGGCGGTAGCAGCTGCTTCTGCCCAAAAGTACTTTGGTAAATTACTATCAGAAAGCATAGTTCTCGCACACTCTTGAATCGTCCTATTTTTACGTTCTACTACTCCGTTTTGTTGTGGAGTTCTTGGAAATGAAAAATTGTGAATTATTCCCTTTTTATTGCAGAATTCTTCAAACTTTTCATTTTCAAATTCACCACTGTGATCACTACGGATGGTTATAATTTTTTGAGAAAGTTGATTTTGAACCCTTTTTGAAAAATTCTTAAAATATTCAAAAGTATCACTTTTATGTTTTAAAAATATTGTCCATGTAAATCTAGAATAATCATCTACAATTACAAAAACATATTTACTATTATTTATTGATAGAATTTGAGATGGACCAAATAGATCAATATGAAGTAATTCAAGAGGTTTTGAAGTAGAAATTATATTTTTTAATTTAAAGGAACTTTTTCTAAGTTTTCCTAGTTGACATGCATCATATAGACTATCTACTTTAAAATTCATTTTAGGGAGGCCTCTTACTAGATCATGTTTTGACAGTCTAGATAAGAGTTTGAAATTCAAATGCCCAAATCTCTTATGCCAAATCCAAGGGTCACTTGTATTTGCCAAAAGACACAAGTTATCATTTGAAATTTTCGTACTAAGAATATAAATATTCTTTTTCCTAATTCCGTCAAATATTATGATTGAATTATTATCTTCAATGAGACACTTATCTTTTTCAAATT
Organism: Allium fistulosum; assembly: GCA_030737815.1. Classification (NCBI taxonomy): domain Eukaryota; kingdom Viridiplantae; phylum Streptophyta; class Magnoliopsida; order Asparagales; family Amaryllidaceae; genus Allium; species Allium fistulosum. The sequence continues at coordinate 1,297,694,408 of CM060902.1, forward strand.
TAATTTTATATCCTTTATCGCATAGTTGACTTATACCTAGCAGATTGTGTTTCAGATTCTTAACTAGCAAAACATTAGTAATAATAGGAGTTTCAGAGTTACCGACTTTGCCGATGTAGATCACATAACCTTTTGAATTGTCTCCAAAGTTAACCAGTCCTCCGTCTTTGTATATTATACCATTCAGCATATCTGGATTCCCAGTCATGTGTCTAGAACATCCACTATCGAGTATTCATTTGTTCTTTTTGATCTGCACAGTTTGTTTGTTCTGGATTGATTCCTCAACTCCCATAAAGCATGATTCCTGCACATCAAACAATCTTAGTAGACAACTTGTATTTGAGTATTGATTATATGCAGACTCAAGAGACAATGATGATCTGAATATTTCTAAACATGCATTAACAAATTTCTTAAACATAGCCATTTTTAAAAAAAAACTTTTTCAAAAATCAGATTATGAAACTTTTGAAAACCTTGCTCCGATACCAAATGTGAGGAATGCGGATTACAGATCTTAAGGCTAGGAATAACACTAGAGGGGATGAATAGTGTTTATAAGAAATTACAAAATCTTTTTGAGTTTATGTTAATTGAACACAAATATATGTAATATTCAGTCAGAGATATAATCACAGAAACAAACACAGATGCAGAAATAAAGTAAATGTAGTAAAGGAAAGAACACACCGGATTTTATACTGGTTTGGAGTTACCCTACATCCAGTCCTGCACAACTAAGTACGGATTTCCTTTCAAAAGCAATTCAACAATTACAACCCTCGGTTTCAAGGCTACGAGGTACACCCTCCAGAATCCCAATCCTCTGGGTAGAGATACTTGATTTCCGGGGCAACAAGGTCACCCAATTGATTTCCAAGGCTATAATCACACCTTTTTTCACTTGATTGCTTTCCAAGGCTACAATCACACCTTTTCTCGCTAGATAGATTACAAAGAAGCCTATAACTCTGAATAGCACTGGGATCTTGTTGAGATATTGATAAAGAATCAAACCAGAGATGATCTAGTTAGATTCAATGTTGATTTCGGTAGAGTGATGATAGGATTTTGAATAAGAAAATGTGGAAGAAGAAGAGAAGTGAAAAACCAGAAAATATATATATAAATTCGTTGAAACTAACCCCTATTTATAGAAGAACAACAGCCATATCCATTCGTGAAAGGTTATGGCGAATAGACACTTCTTTTGATATTCAAATTTTTGAATCTAACTATCACTATGTCGACATGGGGTACTAGGGCATGTCGACATCCCAAAGGAAATTTTGATATTTTGTTTTTCTTTGAAAATAACCTTTATCTTATATTAAAACTATTTTAAACTTTATTAATATACTTGACTATAGATAAAATACATAGATAAATATAGAGAATAATATATATATAATTTTACTATAATTTTATATTTAAATCTAAGTAAATATATTATAATTAAAAGATAGTTTTTTTAAAACAAACGAAGTTTAAAACAAGAGTTTATTAAATCAAAAACAGAGAATATTTAAGGCTAAAACATCTTTTTGAAAATCATTTGAAAAGATAATTTTTAAGGCTAACACATTTTAAAAAGCAGTTTTGAAAATTATTCTGAAGTAGTTTTGAAAATCATTTTGAAGTAGTTTTGCAAGCTTCTTCCTGTAGAATATCTCATCATATCAGGACTCGAGAACTTGTACAAAACCAGGATGTTCGTGGGTTTGTAAGCCACTTGTCGTAGGTTTGTAAGCTACTTGTCGTGGGTTTGTAAGCCACTAAAAAGGTAGAAATGGGTTCCATCCCAAAAGAAAAATGAAGTGAATATTTCAGTGCTATTATGAAGTTTTAACATAATTCTAGACTCAATACTTATCCTGAAATCTTGAACTCTTGATAATCTTGATATTCTTGATACTCATGAGTCTTCAATCTGGATATCTTGAATCTCTATACTGTACAGACTTCATTCTTGGTACCTGCATGGTTAAATCCTGCATATACATATATATCTAAACTATAATGTTAGTATTTATATTTTATAATCTTATTCTAAGGTTGTTGTCATCAAAACCATCAACTCATGGACTAACACTAATGTCCCCTCTAATGGACCGTGAGCTGAAGCTTTATTCATGGGTGTAACCGCTCCCATATTGTAGGGATTGGCTCTAAGCTGGCAAATGTGCCTGTTGAAGGAAGAGATTGAGTTTTCTCCGCATTTGTGACTAACGGAGGCTGGGTAGAAGTCTGCACCTTAGAAATTTTCACGATCAAGCTCTTCTTTAGGGCAGACGGTTGATCATCCCTAGATTGTTCAGGTTGAGACTCATGACCAACATTGATGTTACCTTGGCCAGCCTCACCACTTTCACCAGTAATTTCGCCTTCCTCGGCGTCCTTTGGTACTTGGTTAATATTTTCTTCAACTCCAGCCTCAGGACTTAGGCTTGGGGGGCAAACGTTGATCAGCCTCGCCTCCTCCGAGCAGGTTGTTATCATCGCTATCGTCGTCATCACTGGAAGCTATTTGGATTATGCCAGTGTTGCAGCTCTCTTCTAACAAGCCGAAGGTAAGAAGATTTTCATCTGAGAGGAGAGTTTTGATATTTCTATCTTCCACTGGAACTACCATAAGAGCGTTAACGGCATCTAAAAGCATCGAGTTGCTAAGTCTTGGCGGGTCATTTGGATAGTGAAACAAGGATATGAGTTAAGTTCTACACACTATAAGACAAAATTCACGCAAAGCATTTGAAATGGAACTTATGTTCGGATATCCATCTCCGTGCGAATATAGGCGGGCAGCGGACATAGAACTACTTGCTTTTAAAGTAATTCAATTTGTTATATGCCCAACTTACCATACTGCAACCCCTGGTTGATTCCAAGTAAGCCAAAGATGGATCTCTTTTCGGCTCTTGAAGCTATAAATGTACTGAATCTCCTCATTGCTGGGTGTTTGATTCATATGCTCAGAGAAAATTATGTATGTGCTAAGGAGGAAAGCATAGCTGTTCAAATGCAGCTACGTCAGAGCCAATCGCGTGAAGTTGAGAACTCGTCATACAAACAGACTAAACAGTGGGACGCAACCCACCAAGCACATGTATATATGCAGGCATTATACCCATATGGAAGGTTGTGTTAATCTTTGATGATGGGAAGGTGCTAAAACGTCTTCAAATAGGATCCCATGCTTATCACATATCCACCAAAGAGATCCTTCGTCGATTATAGAGGTGATAGAATCAGCGGGATCCTCAAATATCTCGGCATCCTCAAGAGTGTCGGGTGTTGGATCTATCTCTAGCCTACCACCGGCTCTATTGGATTTTCAAGAATTGTTGCTTGACTTTAGGATTTTATAGATTTTTCGACTTGTGGAATCTCTTGTTGTAGTTCCTGCTAAGCTGGAGTTTGTTGGGCATATAGAGTTGTAGTCGAACTCGATTCGGCATCGGGATTAATATATTTAGAAGTTGATGTACCTATGGCTTGAGTAGCAAGACATTTGGAACGTCTCTGGTCCATTTCTAAAAAAACTCGATAGATAATCAACATTAGAGTAATTACAAACTGTACCCCTCATGCTAAAGTGGATTCTAATGCGGTATCGTGCAGTGTCATGCAGTTTGGATTCTCAATATTACTTAACAGTTTGTTTTTAAAATTCTGGATATCACTTGACGTGACCGTCATCACTGATCGTCCCAACAAGTTCTACATCGTTGGCCATGCTTTGGAAAGGGTTCAAGACCAAGAATAGATCTTTAGTTCATAGGACGGATTGCCATATGAATGCAAATTCAGAAAATTTGCCTAAGTGTTGGAGTTAAAAAACTCCAAAACTAAAACAAAATTCCCCTTTTCCTCTTCTTCTACCCTCACCGCTTCTCAAACCACAGCCGTCAACATTAGTTCCCGTCCACATCTAAGTTCAATCGCAACCATACAATCACATTTGGGTCCATCCCCCACTTATCAAGTGATTTAGTGTTTCAACTTTCAATTGTAATATGGAGTTCAAGCGTATGGGTTGGTGGTGGAGAATGACTGGAATTCTGTTATGATGAGGTGATTAAGGATGAGTTCGAGTGGTGTGAGACGGTAGTGGCATTCTTAAGGGTGAACGTCTACAGAGTTTGGCTCAAATGCAAAAGGTTGGCAATGATGGTTTTAAGTTTTAGGGCAGTATCAAATAAGAAAGTGAAAGAATGGATTCAAAGTGGGATTGGTTTTATACCCCAAACCTAGAATTGAACTTTTGCAACAAGACTTCCAAGTCTGGAGTCGGTACCGACCTCACTCTATGGGTCGGTACCGAGTCCTAAAGTAAAAAATATACATATATTAGTGAATATGTGGATATTTGTTAATGCCTACGCATGTGATTGACTATGTACTACATTCCTACCCACTCAAGAATGTGCACGTGAACATGTATATATATATATATATATGTGTGTGTGTGTGTGTCCAATACCCGACAATCAGAATCAATGGGAAATCAAATTCAAACTTGAGAAATTAATGGATGGAGTTCGTTTAAAATCTTCAAGTTTAGAATGAAAAATTATGAGGATAAGTTCCAGTTTATAATCCCGAAAGATGGTAAAACGTCACAATGAATGACTATGGACATAAATTTTCACAACAATGATTCGTAGGAAGGCTAACGACATTCGGAACATAGAGTGGAGTCCTTCACAGCAACTCTAACTTATCTCGATTCAAAGCACATCACGTTTGAACGAGACGTACTTTGGCGGGCAAGTGTTATCCAGCCTTTTTCCATGCAATGTACGGATAGACTGGACGAATTGAACTTGGGGGTATCAAGGCAGGAAGCCCAAAGAGATAACCTAGGATTCCGAAAACAAAGCGCAAATAGAAACGTAAGGCAAAAGCAAAAATAACCAAAACCAAGGCAACAACGAACTCACCCAAGTTAAGGGTCGGCACCGACCCCACCCTATGGATCGGTACCAAGTCCTATCTCACCTCAGGTGGGCCCCATCTTCTGCATACATGCCTTGCTCGATGCCAAAGCCCGTCTTCAATGTCAATTTGTTGATTTAGTGCAATTCTCCATCCATCTCCATGAACACTTGAAGCTGCAACTTTGGTTTTCCATAACTCTATCATTTGGACCTATAAACAAGCTAATATTGGTGCAAACAATTGTGGAATCACAAAGCTAACAACAAGGCAAGCCAAGATGAAGAGATGAGGGCGGCCATTTTGGCTAACTTAGGGATCGGTATCGACCCCTTCCTATGAATCAATACCGACTCCTACTTCCTGATGATGTGGCACCTACTTTTGTGGGAGATTTGGTCTAGATCATGTATAACGGCTTGGAGATATTTTATGTGAGATATAGGCTTCCTACCTCAATAAATACGAAGGTAGGGCGCATTTTTAAGGATCTTTTGGCTCTAGTTATTCCCTACTCTATATTCTTGTAATTCTGAGAATCTAAGTGTCCGAGTTGTACAGACCCCTAAGAACTTCTATCTCCTAGTCAGATATAAGCAATAAAATCTTAAAGTGGACGTAGGCCAAGCTTTGTCGAACCACTATAAATGATTATGTCTTATTTATTTCTCATTTTCCTTTACATTTCTTTATATTTTATTCTCTACATGAACTTTTGGGTGTTTGTGCCATTTTTGGTTCAAACAACGTGTAAAACATTACTTTGGAGATCAGTTTTTAATTTCATAATTTTCCAAGTTAATGTGAATATTTTATGAATTCATTAAGGTGGAAAAGGTATTTATTTTGGGTTTTAATTATTAAAATTGATTAAATAATTATTTTGACCTTGAAATTTCTATATGAGAAAGAATAGGTAAATTATGATTTTTTTTGTGATTTTTCCTAAGTGGTTATGATTTTCTATGTTTTATTAAGCTAGAAAAGCTTTTTATTAATATTAGTTAATAATATAATTTAAATGGGCTTGCAAATTATTTTGGGGAAGATAAACTATCCTTCTAGTTGATTTCTAAAAAGAAATCGGTAAAGTATTTTATTAGCCGATAGAAATTTGACAAGAGATAAGAGTTGGTGAAAAGAAAACCCTTTATAAAGAAATAAATTAGTTTTAAATTTATTTACAAAATTGCCATAACGTCAACTTAGAGGGCCGAAATCCTTGTTAATAGCCGATATCTAGGTTGAATGAGACATCATAGCTATAAATTCAACATCTATATGAAGAGAAACATATGATATCTACTTTAGGTATGTAATGTATCTATTCATGTAGAAGTTCGACACTAGGTTATGTAAGATTTCGGTAACTCTAGTTGTCGAAATTCGGCAACCCTATGATTTTGTAACTCAAAAGAATTCTTTTAAAATGCGGTACCCTTTATTTTCGACAACCATTTTATGCGGTGTAGATGCCATGTGTTTACAATTCGACATCCATTGTTTTGTGGCAATGATACCGTAAGTCTATATTTCCAACAACTAATGTTTTGTGGCAAGGATGTCGTAAACTTACAGATTCGACATTTTTACTCTTTGGGCACATAAGCCTTATACTATGCAAATGAAAAGCTAAGATTTATAGGTGCGACAACTAGAAATTCGATAACCACTGATTTCAGCCTTATTGCCCTATGTTTTATAAATCAGAATTATCTGTTTTCGAAACCTAATTTAGAGGTTCGATAACCTCATTTCGATACCTAATGATTTAAAGGTTATTTAGAGATGGCGGTGTTTTGGCATAAGGTTTTGGCTATGTCATGGGCTATGTTTTCCTTATTTTAAAGACTGAATTTTAAGTTATTAAATATCTATAATGATAAATGTTTTCAATGAAATAAAATGGTGTTTTAGCTCAAGTTTTACATGGATTTTTTCTAAAAGAAATATTACTAAAATTAAGTAGTTTGTGATGCCACTAACTATTTAATGAATGATATTACATGTTCTTGTTATTTTTTGATCAGTTACATGCATAATTATCATTGGCATGCTCACACATTATGACCCAACATTTCATTTTGGTATTTGGGGAAAAATTACCAGTTAGGTTGTCCTGGTAGTGAGTATGGTCAGACTTAGCTCTTGAGTGAGTAGAATTGCATCCAGGAGATCATATGCATCTAGTATGTTAGGATGCCCAGAACTAATCAAAAGAATAAGATTTAAAGATGTTATTAGTGATAACTAATAGGTTCACAGTGATTCCATGAAAACTATGATATGAGATACGTTATTAGCAGACACTAACTGGTTCATAGCGATCCCATGAAACTATGATTAGAGAGATGTTATTAGTGATGACTAATAGGTTTTTAGTGATCCAATGAAAACAATGATTAGAAGGGAGGTTATTAGTGAAAACTAATAGATTTATAGTGTTCCCATAAAAACTATGAGTTGAGATAGATAGTCCATTTGGTTGGAGACAGATAGTAAATTTTTGGAAGGGTAAACTTTGGTTGTGCATATCCCTAGGAGGACAGATTAGTCACACTTACCAATACATCATACATGCATAGGATCATGTGGTTGCAGGTGCAAGATTTGTGATAGACATATTTGGATAAGATATTAGTGAAGGGAAAACCCGTTCCGCTAAGCGGTGTGGTCTCACTAGATATCTGTTTTGGTTCGAGATGGTATATTATTATTTACACCAGACTTTTTTTTTGACCTGAAGATTTTGTTTTTCTTTATAAACTCCCGAGTACTCAATCGAGTAGGTTGAGAGTAAGGATTTTCAGGCTAAACGAATAAGATTCCAGAGACGTGTAGGAGGTAAGCTAGCTAATATTATGAGTCTTTATTTTTGCTATATTGTTTTTTTAAGCTTATGCTATGTGTGAGTGGATGTAATGACAGAATTCATAACTGTCGAGTAATAACTTTGATCAACTAAGGGGCATCTTCATATGTCGCTCTTGGAGTATTTTGTAATTATTATATTTTCTTTGAACGTGGGCAACGATTGGGATTATGTAATGAATGTGAAAATTTTATTCCTGAAATGTAATGAAAAATTTGATTAATGAAATGTGTTTGAATTTTTTTTCATATTCATGTGCTATTGATATTATTGGTATGATTAACTTAACCACATTTTGTCATCGGAGAATAATACTATTGATGACTCAGTATCAATATCGCTTATTTTCGAGTCTCAAAATGGGGGATGTTACAACTTGATATCGGAGCATAGGTTTACGTAAAATTTAAAAGATTAAAAGTTTTTGAAAACATAATCTAATAAATTAGAGAATAAGATTAGGGTATGGGATAATGCTATAGTAACGTACTTGTATTTTCTATAAATGTAAGTCTATATTTTCCCCTCTCTCTTAGACCGCTCTTACGTATCTTATTAGGGCTCATATGTAGATTTGGTGAAAGAAAGTTATGGAAGAAGGAAATGGAAGAGTGAATCTAGGTGGAGGAAGCACTACAACTAATGAAAATGTTCGGCCCAATACAAGAAGGAATCCATGTCGACAAGCAAATGCTAATTCAAATGAAATGCTGACGTAAGTGCTGAAACCCCACTGGTAGATATGGGGACTATGTACCAGTTCTTCATGAATATGATGTAAGCGGGAGCTGCTGCTGGTTTGGCTGGAGGTAATGCTGTTAATTCAGGAGGAGCTAATCCCGAGGTGCTAATTGGAAATAACCATGCCGAGTTGAGCCATGATTATACCGGTCTCGGAGGAAATCCTTTTATAGGAATGGAAGATGTTATCGAAGTTGAGAATTGGCTGTTACATTATGAAATGATTTTTGCTGATTTAGGCTTGAATGGTGAGTAGAAGAAGAGATTGGCTTCTAGGTAGCTACAGGGAGCTGCTTTGTACTAGTGGAATGGTCCGACCATAGGGGTCCTAGAGGATGAATTGACTTGGGCTGAGTTCAGAAGGAGATTTGAGGAAAGGTTCTTGTCTGAGACAGCCAATCAACTTTGCTTAGGAAGTTTGTAGAGTTGGAGCAAGAAGAAATGTCTATTCTGGAGTACACAACTAAGTTTGATGAGTTATCCAGATATGGATATGCTACCATAGATACTGTTATTAAGAGAAATAAGAAGTTCATTCAGGGTTTGAAGCCGGAGATTATCAAGGCAATAATGCCACATATCAAAGATCCATGTAACGTAGTGATGGAGATGGCTATAAGAAATGGGGAAATGCTTTTGACATTTGGAAAGGACAAGCCAGCGGAGGCTCATGGTAGTCAAGGCAAGAAAAGGAATTTCTTTCAGAATAAGGGAGCTCATAAGGGCGGAGCTGCCAAGAAAGGGAAAGCTGATCTTGTTTGCTTCAAGTAGGAAAAGAAAGGGCACTTTGCTCATGAGTGTCGAAGCAGTAAGGGAAAGAAGGTTGTGGAAAATAAAAGTATGAAGTGTATCAACTGTAATTAGGTGGGGCAGTACAAGAATGAATGTCCAAAACCGGCCAAGGCTGGTAAAGGGAAAGATTTTGCGTTGGAGCCATCAGCTTCTGGATCAACTACAAAGGAGAAAGGAAAGTCAGTGATGGGAGGTACGCTTCTGATCCCTGGCATACCTATTAAAGTATTATTTGATACTGGCGCATCACATTCTTTTATCTCGCATTATTTGGTGGATAAGTTAAATCAAGAACTATCATACCTTATTACTTCCATAAGGGTTGTGAATTTGATAGGAGGTTATGCAACGCCTAGGATGAGATGTGACCATTTAGAAATTGAGTTTTTAGGTCATGCTTTTGTCTGCAAATTGTATGTTTGTGAATTTGTGGGTTTTAGGATTATTTTGGGTATGGATTGGTTAAGCAGATATGATGCTAGGATATTTTTCCAGGATAGGAAGATATAGTTAAGACACCATAATAATAGTGACCGAATTATATACTCGGTAGAGAATACAGGTTTCGATGTATGTAACGACCTACTTTTCTATATAGTTTAAGCGGATAATCAACCATACATGACCCACTCAAATTGAACGGAAAGGAGGATAGTTAGGGAAAAAGAAAGAAGGTAAGAGGAAAACTAAAACAACACAGAATCTCACAGCGAAACGAAAAATCTATAATATACAACAAAACTTTACACAAAGAAAAATGTAATATATATATATGCAGACATCGATCAGAGTATACTAAACTATTTCACCCGGACAGTTATAACATCCTGTCCTCATAATTGCTGATAAATATCACAATGAATACAGCGGAAAGATAACCATGTACATGAATACGTCCCTGGGCCTCCAGCTCGTACCTTGAAGCTCCATAGCATCCAACTAGATTGGTAAATATACTCGGTCTGACTCGAGCATTATAATAAAACAACACCAGAGTTAGTCTGGTAAACCAACGTGAGAAAACACACCTCAATTGAATTTTAATGTTTCAAAAATCTTTTGAAAATAAGTATCTCGTAAGATCACGCCATACATAAACACGGATAGATTTTTTACCTTACGATAACCAAAAAATTTCCTATAGAAAATCCAGAGATATTATAATAATGTCTAGGGATCAAAGTAAAATATGAATATAGCTGAAATGCTTGCATCTCACATTTCAACATAGTTGGGCACAACTAAGTCCGTACGACACTTATTGGAGAATGGTTTCCATACTATGACAAGGTAAAGAACTACCTTCTGATGGTACATCTCTAGATAAAATGCACCGGGGTTTGACAAGAATATCTTATACCCCTGCCACACAGGGCTGGCCTACCACTTGACTAGTAGTACTGAATATGATCACCCCTTGTTTAATGAACCTTAAAGCGTACACGAGTATATAGATTTTGGGATGACCATACTCTTATTGGAGCGATTAACTTGGCCTGACTGCATGGCCGATTTTTGTCATTTCCTGGTTGATGAGGCTTGAGGCTACGTTTTACCTTTATATAGCACTTCCCACTTGGAATGCTACATTTCCTTCCAATCGATGACACAATGTCAACATTCATCCATGCAAGTTATTCAGGAGATGAATGAATCAAAGGCACTACTTCTACTACATCTACTTCTCTTAGGATTAGTAGCAAGCATCCCTTGCACTTCAAAGAGTTCCATCTTTAATTCCATCACCTTCATGATGTCTTAACTTCAAAACGCTTGAGTTGGATCGAAGTGGTTTTCGGATAACATATTCGATCCCATTCTCTTCGAAACAATATTCGATAGTTTTAGTAAACTCAACCCCGGTACTTTAGGAAATAACCAGTCAAAGATAAGAGTGGAGATTACCTTCTAACCGTTAGTGGATGAATTTCCTTATTGTTTGTCCTTGGAGACCGAAACAAGATCTATACGCACAGTACAACATCATCGGAGATTACTGTGCCATATAACTCACGTGTTTCTCCTATATATTTTCAAAGTTATGTTTTGGGTCCAAATTCGATTGTTGGTTATTTAACTATCGAATAAACAAACATTCAAATCAGGGATTCAATTCCATAAGGAATAACCAACATTGGTTAAGCTCTTAAGCAATCACTAGCCTCTTAAATAATCCTTCCGTTAATTGAAATCACTTTGTAAATTACTTGTATAAAAATACCTTTACAAAGATATACCCACAAATCCCTATATTTTCAATACTTGGAAAAATGTCCATATATTTATCTCAACGGTATAAGTATATTCATAGAACGGAGGAAGATTACCTTTCATACATTTCTAGAACCATTTAAATTCCTTTATAAATCTCTAAAAAATCATTTATAATCTCTTTTATAAATCTCAAACATTTATAAACTCTTTTTATACATTTCTAAAAATCATTTACAAACCCATTTATATGTCTTTAAAATCATTTATAAACTATTTATAAATCTCTAAAACCATTTATAAACTCTTTATAAGTTATTCCTCAAGTCTTTTATAAACTCTTTATAAATCCGTAAAACTCATTATAAAACTCAGTTAATAACTTGCAATTTACGCACTAAAATAGCTAAGGGGGTATGGGTTGAGAATGTGGAGAAGGCATGGTTACAGTGGAGAGGTATGGGCTAGTATGGTTAAATATATATATATATATATATTATATTCGAAAGAAATCTAGCTTGATGTACTCAAAAATCTCGAACCCTAAATAAGGTATGCCGCCTGGCATTCTATATATAATACCCCTATTCCGAACACACTAGAACTTGCCTTGAGACCTAATTCTATCATATACCGAAGATAGCTTTTCAAACCTAATTATATTGTATAAATTCCTGAAATTAATTTATATGCGTTTCAAACTCATATGACCACACGATACATCCAATTGCTACGAAATTCTTCGGCATAAAATAAGTCACTATTACGGATCCAATGAAACTGGTTTCGTCGAAATCCAAGACAGTGCCCCGGAAGGCTATTTTCACACGTTAATTAAAACGATTATTATAAAACAAGTTTAATCGCTTTTAAATTCAAATTCAAAAGTTTACTATCTTCATTCTTATCCAAAATGTATTTAAACCAACTTCCGAAATCATTTTTATTCACATAAAATTCAAGAATTAATTTTTTTTTAAACTTCCAAATATTCAAATAACCATTATATTTGAAATTCAAGTTATTTAACCTATAAAATTAACTTTTCAATATTTAAAATCTATTAAATATTCCAAATTCAAATAACTGAAATTCTGGATCGTTACAATGTATGTGCGTTATTGGGTGCGTTGGAAGTGGAGGATGAAGTGAACCGAGCTTTTGTTGTAAGAGAATATGCAGATGTTTTTGAGCCAGTTACAGGACCACCACCGAAACGTTTTATTGAGTTCCAAATAGATATTTTACCTTGAACTGTACCTGTGAGTAGACCTCCTAGCAGAATGACACCTACTGAGATGAAAGAGTTAATGGTGCAGCTTGTGAACTTTGGAGGAAAGAATTTTATTAGAACAAACCATTCGCCTAGGAGAGCGACCGAAGTGTTCATAAGGAAACCAGATAGTTCGTTGAGGATGTGTATTGATTGTCATAACTTAAATGAGAAGACGATAAAGAATCGGTATCCTTTGTCGAGAATAGATGAATTGTTTGATCATTTAAGTGGAACTAAGGTATTTTACCAATTGGATTTAGCAACATGGTTCCATCAATTGAGAGTGGCATAAGACAACATTCCATTAATGGCATTTCGAACAAGATATGGTTCGTATGAATGGTTAGACTTGCCTTTTGGACTGACTAATGCGCCTGCCTACTTTGTGGATTTTATGCATCTTCCAAGAGCATTTGGACAGATTAGTGTTAGTGTTTATAGATGATATTCTGATATATTCTAAGAATGAACAAGATCATGAAGCTCATCTAAGAATTATGCTAGAAACATTGAGGCAGCATTAATTAAAAGCGAATTTTTTAAAATGTCATTTTTAAAAGAAAGAAGTGAAGTTCCTTGGTCACGTAGTTTTAAAAATGGGTTATTCGTGGATCTAGCTAAGACTGAAGTTGTAAATAATTGGAAGAGACCCGAGACTATGATCGAGATAAGGAGTCTTCTTGGACTACCTGTCTATTATCGGAGATTCATCAAGGATTTCTCTCGCATAACAGTACCTATGACTAAACTAACAAGGAAGGACATAAAATTTGTTTAGGTTGATAAATGTGAAGAAGCATTCTTTAGGCTAAAAATTTATTGATCAATTCACTCATGTTATTGTTCCAGATGGAAATCAAGATTTGGTGGTGTATACAGATGCTTGTTGGATAGGGTTTGGAGTTGTGTTAATGCAAAAGAGTGAAGTGATTGACTATGCTTCTCGATAGCTTAGACCATATGAAGTTAGGTATCTAACTCATGATTTTGAGTTGGCAGCGGTGATCTTTGCTCTAAAATTTTAGAGACACTATCTTTTGAGAGAACTATTCGAGTTGTTTACGGATCATAAGTCTTTAAGGTATTTATTCTCTCAGAAGGAGTTGAATAGGAGACAACAGAGGTGGTCGGAGTTTTTAGCAGCTTATGATGGTATTGAGTATACGCTAAGGAAAGGTAATAAAGTTGTAGATGCACTTAGCAGAAAATGTCAGAATGTGGTGTTAACTATGTTAGCAGAATGGTTAGACTTGGGGGCATTGACTACTTGTGGTATGCAGTTAAGGTCAACGACTAGTTCTAGTCAGAATACCCCAATGTTATCATGTTTAGAAGTTCAGCCAGTAATGATCAAAAGGATTGCTTCTAAGCAGAAAGATGATCCATTACTAGCTAAACGGATTGGAAAGCTTAAAGTGGGAACTTAGGTTGATGATTTAAAAGGTTTTAGTCTTGACCGGATTGAATGGTCGAGGAAGAATTGAAAATTATGTGTTCTAGATGTTTGTAACCTAAGGAAGGAGGTTCTTGGGGGTGTCATCGATAGAAGTTTGCTATTCATCCTAGAGGTACTAAGATGTATCAGGATATGAAGAGGAATTTCTTTTAGGAAGAGATGAAAAGAGATGTAGGCTTGTAGGTGAAACAATGTTTTAATTGCTAACAAGTAAAAGCCAAACATCAGAAGACAGGTGGATTGCTTCAACCTTTAAAAGTGCCACTTTGGAAATAGGATTCTATATCCATGGATTTTAACAATGGGTTGCCAAGGTCGAATAGGGTAAATGAAAGTATTTGGTTCATGGCAGATAGACTGACCAAGAGTGCACACTTTATTCCCGTTAAGTCGACAAGGACGACACCTACTTTGGCTAAGTTGTTTATGAAGAATATTGTTAGACTGCATGGGATTCCTTGTAGTATAGTTAGTGATAGAGATACTTTGTTCACTAGTCAATTCTGGAAGAGTCTGCAGGAAGTGTTAGGTACCAAGCTAAAGATGAGTACCGTATACCACCCACAGACGGATGGGCAAAGAGAAAGAGTCAATAAGATACTTGAAGATTGGTTGTGGGCTTGTGTACTAGATTTTGGAGGCTCATGGGAGGACCATTTGCACTTCGTCGAATTTCCTATGATAACAGTTATCAGACTAGAATAAGAATGACATATTTCAAAGCTTTGTATGGAAGGCCATGAAAATTTCCAACATGTTCGTTGGAGACCGGAGACGGATTGATTCTTGGTCCAGATATGGTCAGAGAAGCCAGATAAAAGATTGAGTTGATCCGAGCAAGGATGAAAGAAGCTCAGCCTAGGCAGAAAAGTTACACGGACAAGAGGCGTCAGGATTTAGAGTTCTCAGTTGGAGACCATGTGTTTGTTAAGATATCACCGATGAAGGGTGTGGTACGATTTGGAAAGATAGGAAAATTGGCACCAAGATATGTTGATCCATTTTTTATCATAGAAAGATCAGGAAACTCGCTTATTAGATAAAGTTACCGAATAGTTTGGCAAGAGTCCATAATGTTTTCCATATTTCTCATCTTAGGAAGTGTGTACATGACGCCAAGACTACTATAGCTCCGACTGCATTGGAAGATTTAGTAGTGGAACCAGATATGACTTTTTTGAGAAACTAGTTCGTGTTATAGCAAAAGATGAGAAGAAGTTAAGGAACAAGACAATCAAGTTAGTGAAAGTCCAGTGGAATGACAACGAGAAAGACTGTACTTGGGAGACAGAGGACAAGGTTAGAAATGCTAGTTAGGTAGTGTAGTATTTTTGTTATGTGTTGTTACAGATGTTTGCATAATTGATATGCTTGTATGTGATCCTTATCGAATTTTGAGGATGAAATTCCTTAAGGAGAGGACCATGTAACACCCTAAATTTTTGTTTAACATTATTTAGGAGATTTAATTAGATAAATTAAATAGAAAATGTGATGTGTAGAGATAAAGAGAATGATATTTGATAATAAATTCGGTCTGGCTTTGATTAACCAACTAATAAGAATGATTTAAAACTAAGAATAAGAAGAGATTAACGAAAGGGGCATAATGGGAATTGTTTCTTTATTTATTCCTTAAACACTCCCTCTTACATTCATTATTCACTTACATTTTCTAAATCAAATCAAACAAAACCAAGGCCAGCCATTAACAAGAAGTAGAAAGGGAAAAACTCTGAGGGATTCAAGGGAAAGACTTAGGGAAACCAATCAATAACAAATCTCAATCTTTTATCTAATCTAAGATGAATAATTATATCCATCTGATTGCTTGTGTTTTGATTTTGGATTATTGATTGATTTTCGAATTGTTTCTGATAATATGTCATGATTTGATGGTTGATATCATTATTGGATGGAATGATGATTTATTGAATTTTATGAAATTGTTTTAAAGGGTTTTAAAGATAAAACCTAAGTTTTTGATCTCCAATTGATTTGATTTTCTAATATGATGTGTAAAACATTAATTTGGAGATGGTTTTTTAATTTCATAAATTTTCAAGTTAATTTGAATTTTTTATGAATTTCTTAAAGTGGAAAATGTGTTTATTTTGGGTTTTAAGTATTAAAATTAATTAAATAATTATTTTTGCCTTGAAATTTTTATATAAGAAAAAAAATAGGTAAATTTTGTTTTTTTGGGTTTTTCCCATGTGGTTATGATTTTCTATGATTTATTAAGCTAGAAAAGCTTTTAATTAATATTAATTAATAATATAATTTAAATGGGTCTGCAAATTATTTTGGGGAAGGCAAACTATCCTTCCAACCGTTTTTTAAAATGAAATTGGTAAACCAATAGAAATTTGACAAGGGATAAGAGTTGGTGAAAAGAAATGTCTTTATAAAGAAATAAATCAGTTATAAGTTTATTTACAGAGTTGCCATAACGTTAACTTTAAGGGCTGAAATCCCTGTTAATAGCCGATATCTAGGTCATATGAGATATCATTACTATAAATTTGACATCTATATGAAGAGAACCGTTTAATATCTACTTCATAAGTATGGAATTATCTATTCATGTAGAAGTTGGAGACTAGGTTATGTAGGATTTCGGTAACTATAGTTGTCGAAATTCGAAAATCCTACGATTTCGTAACTCAAAAGGGTTCTTTTAAAATGCAACACCCTTTATCTTCGAAATCCATTTTAAGCGCCATAGATGCCATGTGTTTACAATCTCGACATACATTGTTTTGTGGCAATGATGCCGTAAGTCTTATTTCCAACAACTATTGTTTTGCGGCAAGGATGCCGTAAACTTATAGATTCGACATCTTTACTCTTTGGGCACGTAAGCCTTATACTATGCAAACCAAAAGCTAAGTTTAATAGGTGCGACAACCTATATATATTAGAAATTCAACAACCACTAATTTCGGCCTTATGGACTTGTGTTTTATAAATCAGAATTATTTGTTTTTGAAACCTTATTTAGAGGTTTGACAACCTCATTTTCAATATCTAATAATTTAAAGGTTATTTAGAGATGGCGGTGTTTTGGCATAAGGTTTTGGATCAGTAATGGGCTATGTTTTCCTTGTTTTAAAGAATAATTTTTAAGTTATTAATCATCAATAAAGATAAATGTTTTCAAGAAAATAAAATGGTGTTTTAGCCCAAGTTTTATATGGATTTTTGTAAAAGAATTATTACTCAAATTAAGTAATTTGTGATGCCAATGACTATTGAGTGAACATTTATATATATATATATATATATATATATAAGTGGAGTATGGGTTGAGACTTAGGTCTCGAGTGAATAGAATTACATCTAGGAGATCAGATAGATCTAGTGTGTTAGGATGTCCAAAACTGATCAAAAGAATAAGATTTGAAAGATGTTATTAGTGATAAATAATAGGTTCATAGTGATCCCATGAAAACTATGATATGAAAATGTTATTACTAGTAATTAATAGGTTCATAGTGATCCCGTGAAACTATGGTTGGAGAGATGTTATTAGTGATAACTAATTGGTTAATAGTGATCCCATGAAAACTATGATTGAAAGAGATGTTATTAGTGAAAACAAATAGTGTAACAACCTGCCTTTTCGACCATCAAAAGTCGGTACCGAATACATCCACAGTATTCAAATATTGAACATCCAATTATCGGAAAGGCGGATTGTTAGGGTGAAATAAAAAGAAGAACATAACAAAGAACATGAGAAACAGAATATCACAGCGAAACGACAACATATAATATAACAAAGACAGTAAAAGCTATCACTCTAAAATACATGGTATATCAGAGTTAAAAACAAACCTCATCGGCCTGGATAGTTATAACTTCCTAATATTGTGATTATTGATGGATATATATGATAATACAGTGGAAATAAAATACTCTAATATAGCTCTACTCCACGAGCTCCATATCCCATCAACGACAACCTAGAAAAATACTCAGTCTGACCCGAACATTATAATAAATAACACCCAGATCAGTTTGGAAAACCAACGAGAGAAAACTCAAGTAATGTGGTGAACATATAATGACTTGTAGGACCACGCTGCTAATCATGGAATGAGTTTTACCTCATAAGAACAACTTCCACACATGAATGAATGGAAGCAAATTTAAACAAAACCCAAACTTGAAAGAATGGGCATAAACAAGATCAAAATCCAAACTTAAAGAATAGGCACAAATAACTAAACATCGAGAAGAACTCTAGTCACTTCCCGATGCAATTAAGAAAATAATTCAAAGATTTGAAGCAACAACAAGGAAATGGAAGTTTTCCAACAATGACTAGGAGGATGCACCCCCAATACCGAAAGTATACCTCTAGACAATTGTAACAACCGTAGTCGAAATTTTCTAGAATTAAAACGAAAATATAATTTAAAATTTTCTTAATTAATTTAAGATGAATTTGGGAAATTTATTAATTATAATTTCCAAATTAAAATGGCTTTCTAGATGGAAATAAATAAATCTGGGAAATTATTAAAAATCGAAATTGTATAATTTTACTTCTTATATTTGATAATATAAGAATAATCTTGGAAAAGATAAGGGTTTAATAAAATATATGGTAAAAATTTTGTAAATTAAAATGTGAATTTTTCCAAGGTTTATTCACTTATTTATTTTAAATGGAGATTTATGATAAATATTTTCCATTTCAAATTATTACAACAAATGTGTAAATTTTATTAAATGTTAATATTGAGATTTATTATTTAAAGTGAGATTTACAATTAGTAGTTTATTTTATTAAAAATAATGAGGATAACTTTTAATTTCAAAAGTTATATTTAATTTTTGGAAATATCCCAATATTAGTGGAAATGGGAATTTGTGACATGTTGGATGTTTTGTTCAATTGAGAAATTAAATTTATAAATCAAAAAACCTTATTTTAAAGTGATATTGAGGGTTCAACAACTTTAATTCTTCTTATGGATCCACCTAAACCCTATTTTTCCCATTAGGCAACATTTGAGATGAGAAACAAAATATACGTACACTTTCACCTCATCTATCTCAAACCAGTAAACGAACTTCTTATTCTCCAAAACCCTAGCTTCAATTTCTTCTCAAATTCAAGAATAACCAAAGCGCTTTAGACTAATTCATGTACAAATCAATCTCAGGTAATCTTCTTCTTAATCTTAAGTGTTTAATTGATGTTTGTTTTAGCTTTTAGCTTAGGGTCAATCCCTTTTTCTTCATATTTTCCAAGTTTAACCTAGGATTCATTGTTGAGGATCACTAGCCTAGGAGAATCTAGGCTATCAATTCAAGTCTTAATCGGTGAGTATAACTCACACTTCTAGTCTATAGTGAATTGCATGTGGCAGTTTGGGTGTTTACTTGAATTTATGGTTGTAATAATCTCCATATCCTATGTTGTTTTCATGATTTAGCTATACCATTTTTGCTTTGCTGAAATGCTTTTGTATGATCAATTGATCCATGAATTTGTGGATGATTATATGTTGCATGAAGCAAAATCATCATCCTTGAGCTCAAAACCACCCACCGGCCAAAATCAACATCGTTGGACCACGAAAAGGCGATGGAATCGCCTGGGATTCTACTCCAGACGACCCCACCGGTGAACCGGTTGTGACGACCCACCTTTTTGGACAGTTTAAATTGATAATAAACTACACGTGTCTAACTCAAACCATTCAAAAGGGAGGATTGTCAATGGGATTTAATAAGAAAATAAGAGAAAAGAAGGAAAGCAAAAACACAGAATCTCGCAGCGGAATGACAAAATATAATAATCAAATAAATAGTCCATGAAGTTGTTTTACAATATACATTTGATTACACAATTTTTACAACATAATCAGAGTACAATCAACAAACATACCAAAATAATGCAGCGGAGTAATAATAGTAAATACGGTCTAGCAACCTCCATCTTCATCTTCAAGGAAAATTTTGTTCAACACTGAAATGCTCAGGCTGACCCGAGCGTAATGAAAAGACAAAACACTCAAGTCAGAACTAAAAGTTCTAATGTAAGTTAAATCAATAACAAGTAAATATAAGTGTAATATCTTCAGAGATGTTTACGGGGTTTTCCATCTCCTATCTAGTGTACAACGTGAGTGCAATAACTTAAGAGATGTTATGGATTTTCCACCTCCTAAGGATCCGTCAAACTATATATATGCAATAAGATACGCTATATATGTAATGTCTATCAGTAATGAAAAGTATTAAAATAGCGTTAAAGCTTTACATTACTGATAGACATTACATATATAGCGTATCTTACTACATATAAATAGTTTGATGGATCCTTAGGAGTTGGAAAATCCGTAACATCTCCTAAGTTATTGCACTCACGTTGTACACTAGATAGGAAATGAAAAACCTTGTAAACATCTCTGAAGCTATTAAACTTATATTTACTTGTTATTAATTTAATTTACATTAGAACTTTTAGTTCTGACTTAAGTGTTTTGTCTTTTCATTACGCTCGGGTCAGCTTGAGCATTTCAATGTTGAAAACATTATTTCTTAAAGATGAAGATGGAGGTTGCTAGACCGTATTTACTATTAATTTCGCTGCATTATTTTGGTATGATTGTTGATTGTACTCTAATTATGTTGTAAAATTGTGTAATCAAATGTATATTGTAAAACAGCTTCATGAACTGTTTATTTGATTATTATATTTTGTCATTCCACTGTGAGATTCTTTGTTTTTGCTTTCCTTCTTTTCTCTTATTTTCTTATTAAATCCCATTGACAATCCTCCCTTTTGAATGGTTTGAGTTAGACATGTGTGGTTTATTGTCAATTTAAACCATCCAAAAAGATGGGTCATCATAGTTGGTATCAGAACTTTGGTTAAGACATAACTTAGCCTATTGGAGATTAACTCATTAGAGATAGGGTTAGTAATGCCCTAGAATGAGTCTGAGTGTGTGTGTGTGTGTGTACGAGAGAGCGTATTTGTTAGTGATACAAAATTGTTTTGTATCGTGTTAATTTGTTCTATTGAGTATTTATAAATTTTGGTCGGTATGTAGGATGCTTTGGCATCGATAGGGATTTCTAAACACTTAAACAAGGTAAACCGACACAATTTTGTTTTTGAAATTGGTAGATGAAATAATTTTACCTAATATTTTATTTTATTTTGTATTTAAAAGAGGATAACTTTTCATAAATTGATATTGTTTTGGTGTGTTGTTTGTTAGAAAATGATAATATTGATTATTGTCATTCATTGTTGGTTAGTCAAAGTTCAGAAAAACTATTAACTATTCTATGTTATAAGAAAATTTGTATAAGTATGGTTTATAAATTATGATTTACCAATAAAATGAATATAAATTGAAAATTTGAGAATTTAAGTTCCGGTATTTTGAAATTGGTTTACAAAAAAAAATTTGGAAAAATAATATTAGTATTATTTGGAAGTATTTTTGGAAAGAAATGTTTTAACAGAATTTTGAAAAAGGAAGTGAGTTTTGTACTCCTCTCTTCTATCGCTAGAAATTAATTTCGGTGATGACGGCAGCATCATCGACATTCATTTTCGAGTCTCAAAGTGGGGGAGACCACTTAGTAGCTTTGCTATGCATTTGGTTCGATAAACAGATTTTGATTTAAAATTTCTAAATATAATTTGATATATATAAAAGATATGAATATATATATTATTTCAAAATGATTTGAAATGAACCCGGTACTTGAATTCTTAAATTCCTGTTAATTAATTATTTTCAATTGTAGAAATAAGTGGAATTTTAATAGTTGGAAACTTCTAAAATGAGAAATAAGAAATTGAAGCTAAGTGTTTAAATGAAATATGAGAAGTTAAATTTTAATAGTTGTAAATTACTGAACATTCTTGGTAACTAAAATGAATAAGATAAATTTGTATAACACTCACTTACATTCTAAAAACATATATAAAACTAACCAGAAATGTTTAAAAACAAGTTGAAATGTTAAATATGAATATGTAATAGAATATTAAACAAGTACGAACTTAAGTAATAAAAAAATGTTTCAAATTGAAATTGTGGTTAAAGAAATGTTTATATAAAAAAATGTTCAAAATGAAATTATGTCTATAAATAAAGAATTAAGATGTTACGAGAAATATTATAACCTTAAGTTAATGTTTTAAAATGCTTAAATAATTAAATTGAATAGTATAAAGTGAATATTATTTAAGGAAATGAATGGGAACTTAATAAAGTAAACAAATTACAAAGTCATGTCTTGTAAATTAGTTGTAAAATAAAAAGTAAGTTGCAAAGAAGGTTTATAACTCAAGTTATAGTTATAGAGATAATTATAAACTTGAATAATGTTTTGTGAAAGAAGAAATACTATTGTGGAAATAAATATGAATAAAAAAAATAGAAAAATTAAGTATGAAATGATTCATTAATGAATATTAATAATAAATGGAAAGTTATATAAGTAAATAAATGTGAATTAAACTGCAAAGAAACATATGTAACGATTTAAGAATTTATTCATTGATGATATTAAATATTTAATGAAAAATAATTTATGTAAGTAAATGAATGTAAATAAAAAAGAAAAAAAATGACCTTGTATGAATGAATGAAAATAAATGGAAAGTGAATGATGTGAGAAGAAACCAATAGAATAAACTTAAATAATATTTAAAATTCTTTGTTGTTTGGCTTATAGGAAGTTTGGGAAATGCTACTTCAAATTGTTTGAGGTTGTATGAATAATCTATTAAGTAATTATCAAAGGCTGTTGAGCGTAAGGTACACTTGGTGGTTTATCTATCACCCATGTACGATGAAAAGTTCCTGAACCTGGACAAACCATTAGTTTTGGTTGCTACGGATGTGTGATGGATTCTTTTGTTGTATATAATGATTGTACCGCTTTTGTTTCCATATTATTATTATATATTGTATGTTGCTTGTGCTATTAATTGAAACCGCTAATATAATTCTCTTTTTACATAGTTTTAACTCTTTTGGATTGTGTAAGTAAGATACAGGTTTATGGAAGCAATAGCTGTTTCTTTTGGTTTCATAAATAAAGTTTTGTTTGCCCGACAATTAGGTACGTTTTCGGATTACGGTTTTTGTAATGATATTTTATTTTTCACATGGTTTGGGACGCTTTATTATTGAAGTAAAATATATACATGTAATTATTGATATTGTTATTTTTCGGACCTAACCACGCAAAGAGATGCTGCAGAAATTTTCCGTGAATTTAGGACTTAGAAATTTTTTCCTTGGAGTTGGGTTATTTTCAAATTTATATTAAACTTAATATGTAAGTTAAATTGTTTATAAATTGTCTATTTTGAATAAAATATAGCAAATTTCCTAATTCTTTCTTGTTCCTTTTCGGGGACGAAAAGTTTTGGGTGGGGGAGATTGTAACGATCCGTATTTTTTGATAATTAAAAATACTCAAGTTAATAAGAATTTGGAATTTAATATTATCAGAAAGTAAAATTTATGATTTATAAATGAAAAAATTATTAGAATATAATTTAATAATATTGATTTAATGCAATTGACAACGGTTTTAATGTAATTTCAATCAATTGTAATAATAAAGGTAAATAAGGAATAAAATAAATGATGTACCAAATGGTGGAATTATATGTTATTTAATTGAAATTGGTTTTAATATAGAATATGAAATCAATTATTTTGTACGTAAACTTATAAGCTTTTGTTTATAAAAAATAAATTTAGAAATGTGTTTGAATTACTAATGTATAACAATTGTTTTATTTCTCATTTTATTATTTAATCCATTTGAAATTAATTTGGAAATCAATGGAATTTAATGTAATTGTAATATTACAGTTAATATAAGAAAGACGTTAACTGTTGAGCGTTGAGTGTAATAAAATGGAAACTTATGTTTAATTAACACATAAGGTATTTGTTGATTTAATAATAAGAATTTAAAACAAAAATAAAAGAATTTGTTTGAAATATAAATTATAATGAACGGATTTTATTACAGTTGTAATTTAACGTTGAAATTAATTTAATATTTAAATCTTGGATTTAATATGGAAAATTTAATTTTAAAAGATTATTAATTTCAGTTTAATCAAAATGGTGATATAAAAGAGCTGTAACGCCCCACCCCGAGACCCACAATTAACAAAGAGAATTACTGAGTAATTCTGTATGCTAATGCGGAGATTAAGGCTGGTTAAGGGCGACCATTATAGTCTTGCATTAAATAAGAGCTAAGTATGTCGATTTGGCACTCATTTTTTTTGCTTTCCCTTTTGGCTTAAGTTTTCGACATACTCAATTCCTATCTAATACATTACTATGGTGGCTACATGATCGATTCAGAAACAAAACACAATAACAACATCAATCACAAGTCACAGAACAGCAACACAGATAATATTCATACACATACATAATTTAGAATTTAAAAGTGATTGAATTGATTTTTAAAATAGATTGTTTTAATCAACGTGTAAAATTAGTCTTTATGGGCACTGTCTCGGATTTCGACGAAACTAGTTTCATCATATCTGTAATAGTGAATTATGTAGGATTTCAAGTTTCGTAGCGATCAGGCTTATCGTTTGATCGTGCGAGCTCGAAACACGTAAAAATCAATTAAAAGAATTTAATTAAAATAAGTTGATTTTAAAAGCTAACTTCTATATATAATAGAATTAGAGTTTGAAATCAGTTTCAATGAGTTTAAAATTATTGAAAACCTATATTTCGATATATGGGATGACCTATTTTCGTTTCAGAAATGAAACGGGCTTTTCGGACCTTTTGACCCAATCGATTTATACTCAAATGTAAAATGTTATTTTTGAAATATGCAAATTGATTCAAATATGGAGTAATAATAAAATCGAATTATTAATGAACGTCGTAGTTTGTAATAACGTAGTCGTAAATTAGAATATTGTATTTGTCCATAATTGTGAATTTGTAAATTATTTGAATATAATTTAATTTAAATGTATCGAACAATAAAATGTTAACTTTTGTATACGATGGAATTAGGCCTCGAAACTAGTTCCATTGTGTTCAGAAGGTCTTTTTACATATAGATTGCCTGTCAGCACGCCTCAATTAGAGTAAGGGCTGTTTTGGACCTTTCGCTATAAATAGGCACGCAAATCGAGACGAAAATATTATTAAAATGTTCAGAAATCCTAATTTTTCATGGCAGCCGCCACCTTCTATTCTACGGCTAGAAACGCTCCATCTTCTTTCCTTTGGATCTCTCTCAATTCTCTCATCGGATCTCGACGACTGCAAAACAAAAGTTGTAGAGCTTAACGAGATCTACAAGATGTACAGTTAGATCGAGCTAATTGCATCTGGATTCACCAGAATCTGGCCATGAAGGCGCGACGTTCAAGGCTTGATCGGAGGCAATTGGGGGCGCCAGAGGCGGGGGCATTTCAGGTGAAGGTGGAGCTTGGCGAGGCGGTCCTGGTGGTGGGTTCCGATCGAGGTATAGGCGCATGTAGGTGCATGCAGCGGCAAAAAAGAGACGATGGCCTATGGGTTTTGAACGTGAGCGATGGTTTGGAGAAGATAAGTTTAATTACGATTTTACCCTCCTTTATTTAATTCAAAATTTAATTTTCAAACTTCCAACGTTAATAACTTTTGCATACGAACTCCGATTGACGCGCGGTTTCTTCCGTTGGGTTCGTATCGAAATTCTGGACAATCTGAAACTAGTTTGGTTGAATTTGAAGACTGTTTGAATTTTGGGCTTTTATTGGATTTTTAATCGGCTATAAATCAAAGGTGAGTGATTAAACCCGCTTACAAATACTAAAATGGTTCTGATGTTAGTTAATTTAAAACCGTGAAGTTATTTATTTTTATTGACTGTTGTTTGGAAATTTAACTGACATTTAAATTGACATTTGGTTTGAACTAATAAGAATTTAAATTGACAGTTAAATTTGAATTTTAAATTGAATTGCTAGTTAAATACCTATTATTGATAACTAGTTAGTTATTGTGATTTATTGGCTGATTTGGATGTTGATTGTGATGGATTTCTATTTGTTAACATTTTGGATGATTGGATGTTTATTTATTTTATATATCCCTATTATCACCCTGTATATTAAGTGACAACATATAATTTGTTATTTGAATTATTTCGAATAAATTAAGAAATAGGTTGAAATTATATATACCTATGACACTTTGATTTGGATTGAAATGATATACATCCATCCATGTAATTAAAATTGAAATAACCGATCACTTGGCCATAAGATAGAAAATTATATACGGACACCGGATTGGTTAAATTAAATGGTTTTAAAAATCTTGAATTTGGATTTTGATTATATGATATATTTTTTAAAAGAAATAAATTGTGGATTTATATGAATTAAATTATTTTTGAATTCAAGCTTTGAAATGTTGAAATTGAAATTGGTTAAAAGAAATTGTTTTAAAGAATTGAATTGGAAATGTGAAGTTAAAATCGATATATGACTTTAATTCGGAAAAACTGAATTATTTTAAAGATTCGAACCTTAAAATTGAACAATGGGGTTTAATTTGATTTAAGTGTTTTAAATCAGTAAATTTAAATTGGACTTGAAATTGATATAAATTGAAATGGTTTAAAATAAAAATTGGATTGAAATTTAAATCATGGAATTGAATTGTTGAATCGAATTTGAAGTTAAAAATGAATGTTTCGAAATGGAAGTTAATTCAAATCGAAATCGAAATCAATTTGATTTGAAACTAAACTGAAATTGAGTCAATTGAATTGGAAGATTGGAACTTGAGTTTCGTTTGATTGAGATTTGGACATGGGTCTAGATTCGTTGAAATGGAGAGAAACAGTTTGATTTGATATTATTTTCAAAATAAATAAATTTAATATAAACTGTTTAAAAATCTATTTTTTTTTAATATTCAGATTATTTTGATTTTCCAACTATTTTACTATATAAACCATTTTTAATACTCAAATATTTTTATATCAAACTGTTTTAAAACTATTTAAACTATTTTAAACTATTTAAACTATTCTAAACTATTTAGATTTATTCGAACTATTTTCTTAAATTTCAAACTGTGCAAAATTGGAATGTTTATATTTAAATCGTTGATTTAAATTCAAATATGGTTAAATGAGGTTATAACCTAAGTTGGAATTTGAAATGATATTTTCAAGTGAAAATGATATATTTTGAGTAAATATGGTATTTTGAAATGAAGTGATATTTTTGAAGTGAATATGATATTTTGATATTGTTAGCACCAAAATTGGTCACTAACCTCGTTCAGAAAGATTGTGTAGAGATATAAGTGATGAAAGTAAATTAAACAGAGAAGACAATGCTAATTTAAATGCAGAAAGTAAGAACACCAAATTTATAGTGGTTCAGCATAATTGCCTACGTCCACTTTGTTCAACTTTATTGATTTCCTTTATAGTTGATTACAAATACAATTCGTGAATCAAATGCTTGAGTGAAGTTGTTAAGTAGAGAAGATGAGTCTTGAAAATGGCAGAGTCTCCCCGGTGTTTTCTCTCCCAAAAAAGGATCCCCCTTCACTGTGACCCTGCCCCTCTATTTATAGACAAAGATGGGCTGGACTTCCCAGGTGGGCTCGGTAGCCGAACACTCTAGCCCAAGCATAGTGGTCGCTGCATGCCGAACCAGATATGCCGAACACCATAATGCCGAACGATCCTTTCTATGCCGAACGGTATGTTTGGTGTGCGGGAAGTGCAGAATGGTTGTCAGTCGAGGCCGAACGTGCCTCTGGATGCCGAGTACTACTATCGCCGAGTTCTACTTGATGTCGAGCACTATGCCGAGTACTCCTGTCATCGAGTTCTACTGGATGTCGAGTACTATGCCGAGTACTCCTGTCGCCGAGTTCTACTGGATGCCGAGTACTACGCCGAGTACTCCTGTCGCCGAGTTCTACTGGGCGCCGAGTACTACCTGATGCTGAGTGCTACCCGATGCCGAGCACTACCTGATGCCGAGCACTAGTTGATGCCGAGTGCTACCTAATGCCGAGCACTACCTGATGCCGAGCACTAGTTGATGCCGAGTGCTACCTAATGCCGAGCACTACCTGATGCCGAGCACTAGTTGATGCCGAGTGCTATCTAATGCCGAGCACTACCTGATGCCGAGCACTAGTTGATGCCGAGTGCTACCTAATGCCGAGCACTACCTGATGCCGAGCACTAGTTGATGCCGAGTGCTACCTAATGCCGAGCACGACCTGATGCCGAGCACTAGTTGATGCCGAGTGCTACCTAATGCCGAGCACTACCTGATGCCGAGCACTAGTTGCCTGGTCAAATCTACAGGAAACAGATATCAAATATGAATTGTTTTCAACATGTAAAAGAACCAGCCGGTGTGAAAACGACGTTTGGTTGTTAAAGAGACCGGGGCCTCTTATTGGCATACTCTTTATCAATATTGGAAGCACTTTAACAACTGTGTACGTGGTGGATGTTATCCAAAATGAAGTGGTTGAATTGGAGGTGTTTACTAGATTTGATGTAACGACCCGGAAAATTTCGAACCCGAAATTTCCAGATAGTTAGAAGAAAAAGAAAAGAGATAGAAGAAAGAACAGAGCAAAACACAGATTCTCACATTCGCAGCGGATAAAATATAATATCAAATAATATTCTTTACACAAAGAAAATTGTATCAGTCAATTACAATTTAATACATCAGAGTTATAACCATTTATACATGAGCTGGACAGTTATACAACTTGTTCCAGACTACAATCTATACAGACTACACAGTCTCATATACACAGCGGAATACACTCCATACGTTCCTGCCATCCAGCTCGCCTCCTGAGCTCCAGAACGTCCTTACCTGAAATCTGTAATACTCGGTCTGACCCGAGCATTACATCAAAGTAACACCCGGGTCAGGCTGGAAACCAGCGTGAGTAAACTTATCTAACATGGAATTTCAATTCATAGAACTTATTTAAACCCGGGGTAACTCGTACTTTACTATAAGTAAACAACTTATATAGTCAACACTTATTTTCACAGAACACTATCTAAGTATACAACTTAGTTTAAATGATCCATATTATCCCAAACTGGCCTATTTGATTTCACATATCAATCTATAAAGAATTATAGAAGATTTCAAATCGAAGTGGTTTCGGGTATTAACTAATACCCGACTCCTGTCTCTTCGAATCCAGTGTCATCTTAACAAAGTTATTCAAATGGAATACAATTCAAACTTTAAATACAGGATGTCACATTTACACAGTAATCCATCATCGATAGATACCCATATTATCACAGTTAAACCAAACATATCATAACATCATATATCAGAGATATTATCCATCTAAGGTATACAATATTATTCAATCATTCATAAGCAATATTTATTTGTCACATTATTTCAAATAAATTTAAATAAATTAATTTAATTACTTTATCACCATTTAAATCCTGCTTACCTAATCATTAATTAATTTCCTTTAATTAATTAACTAATCCTTTAATTACTTAATTATTCTTAAATTAATTACATTAATTAATTAACCATTAATTAATTAATTTAATTAACTACCATTTAATTACTTACCTTAAGTAATTTTAATTACTTTCATTAATTAACTAATCCTTTAGTTAATTACATTAATTTATTAATCATTGCATTAAGTAATTAATTCTCTAATTAATTACATAAATTAATTATTCTTTAACCATTAATAATATTCAACCCTTAATTACTTTCATAAATTAATTATATTATAATTAATTACATTAATTAAATTCCTTAATTAATTACATCAAGTAATTATTCTATAATTACTTACATTAAGTAAATATCTTTTATTTAAACACATTCATTTATTATCCATAAATTAATCACATTCAGTAATTAACTATCCTTTAATTAATTAAGTAATTATTCTTTTTATCAATTACACTAAGTAATTAAACTTTAATTACTTTTATTTAATTATTTCCATTTAGTAATTTCCCTTAATTCATTACATTCAGTAATTTTCCATTTATTACTTACATTAAGTAAATATACTTCATTAATTACATTAAGTAGTTATACTTAAGCTATTCAAAGTGATTATCCTAATTTAATCAATCTAATTAATTAATTCAAATTAATTACATTAATTAAATTCACTTTAATTAATCACATCCATAAATTACTTCATTAAGTAATTATTCTTTTATTCTTAATTAATTAATCTATATTAATTAAGACACCACCCATTCATTTTAACATACCTTCAAAACTGTTCAAGCATTATATTTAAAATCTGGTAACAATTTACTTCTTATTTACTTGGTTAACATAATTTATTTCAAACTTGCAAAAACCCGAGTAAAACCCAAAGAATTCCCGAAGCAAAACTCGAAGCTACCCACGTTTCGTCCTACTTCGAGTAAAACTCGATTTTTCTCGAACAAACACCCGAGCATTCGCTTTCTTCCCCAAACCCAAGTCTTCCAGATACACGCAACCGTGTACGTGCACGTGCACCAACACTCTGACCATCCCTGATCGTCGCCGAGTTCCTCCACAAGTCGCCTACGACCCCGGCAGCTACTCCGACCCCCCAGCTCTTTGAATTGACGACGAACACGAATTTGAGAAATTCGACAACCCACTGGAAACAAAAACGAATGACATAACCCCCCCTCTGACCATCGCCTCCGTTCATCTGAACACACGCCACCCTATCTAAAGCTTCGGCACACCACGCTACTTCGATCAAATCCAAACCGATCACCTCCGGTTACCCCACGGCCATGCAGCAAACACGAAAACCCAACATCCTTAAACCCTACATCATCTAAAATCCGATGTCACGATGATCGATAAATTTATCTACCATTTTTCCGAGAATCTCTACCACCCAGGCTATTCCCAAACTCGAGCACGATACCCATTTCAATGTTGATCGCCGGAATTTTCAAAAAGTACCATTTCAGTTCATCTCGAAATTTCTCCATGAATATAAACTTAAAAATCTTGATTTTTAAATCAAAATTCATAATTTCCAAATACGAACTAGGTTATATACTTGAAACATGAAATTTGGGTAATTGTTTTTCTGTCTTGAAGTTGAACATCACTGTAATATCCAAATTTAAAAATATTAAATCAATATTTTCATCTGAATCTATTTTTCTAAATGATATTACACATATGTGCACACTTTTCATTCAGATATTAAATCCTAAAAAGGTTCAGGTGGATTGATTTACATTTTTGAACAGGTTTCAAACCTGTAAAGTAAGGACAGAGGTAATTTCTTTTATATATAGACATGGTCACATATATTTACAAACATGCAGTCATATTCACAAAACCATACAAGCAGATTCCACATCATACTTCAAATATCTATCACAAATACCAAGTTATATACTAAAGTTTTTGGTAGTTTACTTACTGGAAACTAGAACAGAGGCTTTTAATTCAACTGATAAGCATTCATATATACATAAAGAGGCTTAATTATATACATACATATAGAACAGTGATCATCCCAGGTTTCACATGCAATTAGATAATTATCTAATCTTTATGATAAAGTGTTTACTCACCTGTGAAATGGTGGACAGAGGACAGGTTTTCAACCTGATCTGAACTTGTATTTCTTTTGATTTGAACTGATCCTTGTTTGTGTAATTGATCTATTCTTTGATGATTTTGATCTTAACTGAAACTTTGATTCAGCTATTAAAATGATCCATGCTTAGATCTGAGATTCTTTGCTTGATACAGTGGTGTCTTTGCTTTACATTTGAGTTTAACTTGAATTGCTTGAATCAGGTTGCAAACTTGATTTCTATTTTCCAGGTTTTGATTTTGAAACAGATATTTATTTTCTTATTTATTTTTTCTTTCAGAAAAAGAGATGAGAAAATTTGAGAGAAACGTGTATAGCCTGGTTACTTCTTTTCTATACATCTTCTTTATTTTTATTTTTATA
Source organism: Allium fistulosum (assembly GCA_030737815.1). NCBI lineage: Eukaryota > Viridiplantae > Streptophyta > Magnoliopsida > Asparagales > Amaryllidaceae > Allium > Allium fistulosum. Next base: position 1,297,726,729 of record CM060902.1, read on the forward strand.
TTTTAGTTTAAAAGAAATTAAGCCACTAGCTACACTTGTTTATTACCTATTTCCTTTAGCTTACACTTGTAATTTATATTTTTCTTATTAAACATTTGTCACACATTTGTATTTTTATGTTTAAATCCTTGTCTCAATTTATATTATAAATTATGTGTTAAACCCCTACATCATTTTTAATTTATGAATCATACTCTTATCTTTATATATGTATACATTTTTAAAAGAAAATGATTGAAATCTAATTATACTAAATAAATAATCACATATACACATAGGCTATCTTTGTTGTTGTAAAATATGGAATTTATCTTCAATGGCTTTGAACATTAATATTTGAATTTAAACCATAGCTAACCATTTAGTAAAAGATAAATTTTGCCAAATTGAATAACTATAAAAGAAGGTCATTAAATAAGTATTATCAAATTTCAATAACTATAACAGGAGATTATCCGATAAGCATTTATTATAAATCAAATTCATCTATATACCTATATATATATATATCAGAATTCTATTTGTTCACTTATAAATTAGTATTTTATTAATTCAATCCGGTTAATTATCAATTAACAGATGTTCGAAAAATCCGGGTTATCACATTCCTTCCCCCTTAGAATCTTTTCGTCCTCGAAAAGGAACAAAGCCAGAATTTATTTAATAATTTAAAATCAGATAAATTATTCTTGGATCATTTTTAAAACACTTTTTAAAATTCACATAATATTTTAAAATAGTTTTTATAAAAATACTTTTTATAACTCGATGTCTCAACTAGTCCATCCTTGTTCTTACATAAATTCGGTCATACGTTGATTAGGCGTAGGACTGAAAATCTGTAAGTACTTAGCAGACTCATTTTCAACACCCAGTGAAAATACTTGGAAAACATTTTTGAAACTTTGTGAAAATATATAAACAATTTTGAAAATAGAGGAAATATCTTTGGTGAGAATGCTCTGGAAATCATCACCCCCATCCAAGGTCACAGTTACATCACGGGTTACGTTGCCATCGCAGCAAAAGTCCATGTAACTGATTACACCATGGAACCCACAACAGATCACAGTTACATCCAGGGTTACGTTGCCATCACAGCAAAAGTCCATGTAACTGTTGGCTCTCAGCGGCACACACGATTTCGCTGTCAAAATGAAACTTCTCCCACATAGGTCGCGGTCTACCGATATAAAATCAAACGCATACTGTTGGCTCTCAGCGGCACAAACGACTTTCGCTATGTTACCATAGTGTCACAGTCTACCGATATAAAATCAAACGTAGACAGTTGGCTCTCAGCGGCACACATGACTTTCGCTATGGTCTGCAGTAGATCGCAGTGACATTGAGTTAAATTGTTGTCACAGCATAACTCAAATGCCTCTGTGGGCACCAGCCCCTCGACTTTCGCTACACAAATAATCCTCAGGAACTAGTTTTGTCCGGACTCCTCACAGGATCAACTTTAGAATCCCCCCTTGGGGTTCAAGGCAGTACCACCCAGTGGTACTCCTGAGAAGTTCATTTCAAGGAAGCGCCTTTTTCCCCAGAGCTATTCTCAAAATACTTTATACTATATACTTATAGTATCTTCAAATCATACCCTTTATGATTTATCAAAATCTCCTTTACACAAAATCGATTACCAAAATCGATAATTCTCAAACTAGGCTTTCCAAAATCCAAAATTGATTTTCCCAAAAATCAAAAGCCTTTTCCAATTTATATAGGTTCCCAAAACCTTTTCCAAAATCATTCTCATAATATCCTTTATATATATATATAACTTTGAAAATCTTTGGATCATTTCAAACTTGTATAAAACCTCTTTTATACTTCAAATATTTTCAAAACCCTTTTCTTTTAACAATAGATTCAACAGGGGAAGATTTATCTTATATAACAAGAATATATAACTTTATTTTATTCCAAATCAAATATTCAAATTTTATAAATCTTTTATAAAGTTATTAACCATATTACTTTTCATTTCAAAAACCATTTTACAGTTTTTATCCACAAATTTTCAATACCAATTTCATTCAAATTCGTACGATGTACACATATCATCCGTACGCTATACCAATTTGATCGCTCACTCGATCACACAATTTCACTTCCGAACTAGTATCGTCCACCCGACTTCCTAGTGCGTACTCAGATCTGGTTTCTTGATCAGAAACCGTCATTCTCCTTGCATAGTCGTAGCTATGATAGAGAATATCCAGAACCAATCAACAATTCATATCCAGGTTCGCCGTCGAAAATCGAGCGAAAAATCCCAACTCGGATCGATAATACTATCTCGAAATTTTGTGTTCGAATCTGGACCAAATCACTATGCGAATAGAATAATATACGTATATCCTACGTATTTATCTTTATTGGTTATTAGCCAAATCAATTCTCTTTTCTATTTATATTTCCTTTAATTCCATTCACTTATTCTCAATTGCTTCCATTTCCAATTGAGTTATTACTTCAATTATAAACAGTTTGAACTCTGACCAATTTAAATTTTAAAAATAGCTTGAAAAAGTTTAAAAATAGACAAGTAGTTGAAAAATAGTTATTAGTTTGTAAAATAGTTGTAAAATAGTTAAGTAGTTATAAAATAGTTAGATAATTGCAAAATAGTTTTTTTAAAATAGTGATTAGATATAAGTAACTGAAAAATAGTAATGAGTTTATAAGACAGTTTCAAAATAGTTAAATAGTTCCAAAATAATTGTAAAATAACTATAAGATAGTTTGGGGTTTAAGAAGAAAAATTATATAGTAAATAGTTTGAAAAAATATATTTGTATTAAAACAATTTATTTGAAAATAATCCAGAGCCAAACTGTTTAATTTCCCAATCTCCATTTCCAATTAATTTCCCATCAATTCAATTTAAATTCTACTTCCATTTAAATTAACTCAATACTTCAATTTCTATTGAAATTGATTTAATCCCAATTCAAGTTGAATTAACCTTAATTCCTTTCCAAATTTAAATCAAATTTCATTTGATTTTTAAACTTTATTCAACTTTAATCACAATACCAAATTATTTCAAATCAATTTGGATTAATTTCAAATTGAACTAGCTTCAATTTCAAATCATTTCAATTCTAATTTACCATTTAAACTTATGCTTATCCATCTTCAATCACAATTCTAAATTAATTCAAATCAAATTTAATTTGAACTAATTCTATTCAAATCCCAACTTAAAATCATCTCGAATTATATAAATTCGAGTTAAACATTTTTTTTTTAAATTTGATTTAATCCTTTAAGTCAAATTAACCCTTACTTTTAAATCAATCAACCTTTATTTTAATTTAAATAACTTAAATCTTTAAACCATTTAATTCTGAATCCAAATTTCAAAATTCCATTTTAAAATTATCATTACTTAACTTATTTTAAAGTTCAAATTAAAAGTTCAAAGAAATTTTCTTCAAAAATTCAATTTATTGCCTAATTTTTATCTTCCAACTTTGAAACTGATTCTTAAGCAATTTTAAGTTACAAATTCAATTCTTAACATTCAAATCTTAAGTTAAAAGGAATTTCATATCCTTAATTTCAAATTAAGGTTTAATTTTAATTTATCTCAATAATGGATATATTATTACAATCCATTTCTTCATTCATTCAAACACAATTACCATTTATGGTAATAACCAAGATTATCATATCTGGAAACCAATTCATTATTATCTTTATTCTTGATAACACTTCTACAAATTCAAGAATTTAATTTTAGTTTGAATCCATTTCAAACTTATCTTCATTTAATTTCAAATTGGTTGTATTTCTATTACCACTTAATTTAACAACCAATTAACTTATTTATTAGAAAGAAATCATTTTATATATCAAATATATTCTTATATAAAATCATTTGAAATCCTTATATATGAAAATAACAATTACGCTCTTATATATATATATACACACTCAACTCGTTCTAGGGTACCATTGACCCTATCCTTAACGAGTAATCCTAACAGAGCCAAGGTTCTCGCTTAACCTCCTGCTCTGATACCAAGTGTAACGACCCGGAAAATTTCGAACCCGAAATTTCCAGATAGTTAGAAGAAAAAGAAAAGAGATAGAAGAAAGAACAGAGCAAAACACAGATTCTCACATTCGCAGCGGATAAAATATAATATCAAATAATATTCTTTACACAAAGAAAATTGTATCAGTCAATTACAATTTAATACATCAGAGTTATAACCATTTATACATGAGCTGGACAGTTATACAACTTGTTCCAGACTACAATCTATACAGACTACACAGTCTCATATACACAGCGGAATACACTCCATACGTTCCTGCCATCCAGCTCGCCTCCTGAGCTCCAGAACGTCCTTACCTGAAATCTGTAATACTCGGTCTGACCCGAGCATTACATCAAAGTAACACCCGGGTCAGGCTGGAAACCAGCGTGAGTAAACTTATCTAACATGGAATTTCAATTCATAGAACTTATTTAAACCCGGGGTAACTCGTACTTTACTATAAGTAAACAACTTATATAGTCAACACTTATTTTCACAGAACACTATCTAAGTATACAACTTAGTTTAAATGATCCATATTATCCCAAACTGGCCTATTTTATTTCACATATCAATCTATAAAGAATTATAGAAGATTTCAAATCGAAGTGGTTTCGGGTATTAACTAATACCCGACTCCTGTCTCTTCGAATCCAATGTCATCTTAACAAAGTTATTCAAATGGAATACAATTCAAACTTTAAATACAGGATGTCACATTTACACAGTAATCCATCATCGATAGATACCCATATTATCACAGTTAAACCAAACATATCATAACATCATATATCAGAGATATTATCCATCTAAGGTATACAATATTATTCAATCATTCATAAGCAATATTTATTTGTCACATTATTTCAAATAAATTTAAATAAATTAATTTAATTACTTTATCACCATTTAAATCCTGCTTACCTAATCATTAATTAATTTCCTTTAATTAATTAACTAATCCTTTAATTACTTAATTATTCTTAAATTAATTACATTAATTAATTAACCATTAATTAATTAATTTAATTAACTATCATTTAATTACTTACCTTAAGTAATTTTAATTACTTTCATTAATTAACTAATCCTTTAGTTAATTACATTAATTTATTAATCATTGCATTAAGTAATTAATTCTCTAATTAATTACATAAATTAATTATTCTTTAACCATTAATAATATTCAACCCTTAATTACTTTCATAAATTAATTATATTATAATTAATTACATTAATCAAATTCCTTAATTAATTACATCAAGTAATTATTCTATAATTACTTACATTAAGTAAATATCTTTTATTTAAACACATTCATTTATTATCCATAAATTAATCACATTCAGTAATTAACTATCCTTTAATTAATTAAGTAATTATTCTTTTTATCAATTACACTAAGTAATTAAACTTTAATTACTTTTATTTAATTATTTCCATTTAGTAATTTCCCTTAATTCATTACATTCAGTAATTTTCCATTTATTACTTACATTAAGTAAATATACTTCATTAATTACATTAAGTAGTTATACTTAAGCTATTCAAAGTGATTATCCTAATTTAATCAATCTAATTAATTAATTCAAATTAATTACATTAATTAAATTCACTTTAATTAATCACATCCATAAATTACTTCATTAAGTAATTATTCTTTTATTCTTAATTAATTAATCTATATTAATTAAGACACCACCCATTCATTTTAACATACCTTCAAAACTGTTCAAGCATTATATTTAAAATTTGGTAACAATTTACTTCTTATTTACTTGGTTAACATAATTTATTTAAAACTTGCAAAAACCCGAGTAAAACCCAAAGAATTCCCGAAGCAAAACTCGAAGCTACCCACGTTTCGTCCTACTTCGAGTAAAACTCGATTTTTCTCGAACAAACACCCGAGCATTCGCTTTCTTCCCCAAACCCAAGTCTTCCAGATACACGCAACCGTGTACGTGCACGTGCACCAACACTCTGACCATCCCTGATCGTCGCCGAGTTCCTCCACAAGTCGCGTACGACCCCGGCAGCTACTCCGACCCCCCAGCTCTTTGAATTGACGACGAACACGAATTTGAGAAATTCGACAACCCACTGGAAATAAAAACGAATGACATAACCCCCCCTCTGACCATCGCCTCCGTTCATCTGAACACACGCCACCCTATCTAAAGCTTCGGCACACCACGCTACTTCGATCAAACCCAAACCGATCACCTCCGGTTACCCCACGGCCATGCAGCAAACACGAAAACCCAACATCCTTAAACCCTACATCATCTAAAATCCGATGTCACGATGATCGATAAATTTATCTACCATTTTTCCGAGAATCTCTACCACCCAGGCTATTCCCAAACTCGAGCACGATACCCATTTCAATGTTGATCGCCGGAATTTTCAAAAAGTACCATTTCAGTTCATCTCGAAATTTCTCCATGAATATAAACTTAAAAATCTTGATTTTTAAATCAAAATTCATAATTTCCAAATACGAACTAGGTTATATACTTGAAACATGAAATTTGGGTAATTGTTTTTCTGTCTTGAAGTTGAACATCACTGTAATATCCAAATTTAAAAATATTAAATCAATATTTTCATCTGAATCTATTTTTCTAAATGATATTACACATATGTGCACACTTTTCATTCAGATATTAAATCCTAAAAAGGTTCAGGTGGATTGATTTACATTTTTGAACAGGTTTCAAACCTGTAAAGTAAGGACAGAGGTAATTTCTTTTATATATAGACATGGTCACATATATTTACAAACATGCAGTCATATTCACAAAACCATACAAGCAGATTCCACATCATACTTCAAATATCTATCACAAATACCAAGTTATATACTAAAGTTTTTGGTAGTTTACTTACTGGAAACTAGAACAGAGGCTTTTAATTCAACTGATAAGCATTCATATATACATAAAGAGGCTTAATTATATACATACATATAGAACAGTGATCATCCCAGGTTTCACATGCAATTAGATAATTATCTAATCTTTATGATAAAGTGTTTACTCACCTGTGAAATGGTGGACAGAGGACAGGTTTTCAACCTGATCTGAACTTGTATTTCTTTTGATTTGAACTGATCCTTGTTTGTGTAATTGATCTATTCTTTGATGATTTTGATCTTAACTGAAACTTTGATTCAGCTATTAAAATGATCCATGCTTAGATCTGAGATTCTTTGCTTGATACAGTGGTGTCTTTGCTTTACATTTGAGTTTAACTTGAATTGCTTGAATCAGGTTGCAAACTTGATTTCTATTTTCCAGGTTTTGATTTTGAAACAGATATTTATTTTCTTATTTATTTTTTCTTTCAGAAAAAGAGATGAGAAAATTTGAGAGAAACGTGTATAGCCTGGTTACTTCTTTTCTATACATCTTCTTTATTTTTATTTTTATATTTTAGTTTAAAAGAAATTAAGCCACTAGCTACACTTGTTTATTACCTATTTCCTTTAGCTTACACTTGTAATTTATATTTTTCTTATTAAACATTTGTCACACATTTGTATTTTTATGTTTAAATCCTTGTCTCAATTTATATTATAAATTATGTGTTAAACCCCTACATCATTTTTAATTTATGAATCATACTCTTATCTTTATATATGTATACATTTTTAAAAGAAAATGATTGAAATCTAATTATACTAAATAAATAATCACATATACACATAGGCTATCTTTGTTGTTGTAAAATATGGAATTTATCTTCAATGGCTTTGAACATTAATATTTGAATTTAAACCATAGCTAACCATTTAGTAAAAGATAAATTTTGCCAAATTGAATAACTATAAAAGAAGGTCATTAAATAAGTATTATCAAATTTCAATAACTATAACAGGAGATTATCCGATAAGCATTTATTATAAATCAAATTCATCTATATACCTATATATATATATATCAGAATTCTATTTGTTCACTTATAAATTAGTATTTTATTAATTCAATCCGGTTAATTATCAATTAACAGATGTCCGAAAAATCCGGGTTATCACATTTGAAGAAAGAGAACGATGATGGATGACCGCGACACTTGTTGTGTCAATTGGAAATGACTAAAACAGGAGCCTATGTTTGGCCAAGGAGTTCGCTACCTTTAGAGGCCATCACCTCTTCGTATTATTATATTGATTTTGGACTTGATCGGTGCACCTTGATTTGATTTTGGGGGTGGTGGACTCGGTCGGCAGTCTCTGCGGCGGTGTGTTACAATCAGCCAGAAAGTGTGACGCCCCACCTCTATACCCACGCTAACCAAGAACACTACGATGTAGTGCTGTCAATTACCACGGAGAATAAGGCTGTTGAGGAGCGACCATCCGTGTAACTTCTTTGTGCGAGCACCGATATGTCAGATAGAATAGAATGCATATCTTTTAAGGAGGAAATCCGACATACCGATACAAACACAAAGCTATCACACGGTGGCTATATATAATCTTCGGAAACAAATATAGAAATAAACGTAACATAAATCAGTCACAGACAATTCATATCCCAGAGGCGGAAATAGATATGAAAAAATATACAACACATGAAAGTGTACATCAGAGTAGTGGTCAAATAAGATCCACAATAACACAAAAGAATAGATACAAGTGCTAACCAAAAGAATATGTATACATCAAGGAGTCTACTCTCAAATGTATACAAACAAAAACTACTAAACTAGAGTAGTTAGCCAAAAGTCAGAAGATGGCTCCAGATAAGAAGTCATGAGGAAGCACCTGTAAATCTCAGTCTGACCCGAGTATTATTTAAGAAGAAAATAATAAACGGATCAGTCTAGCTATAATTATCAGATAAAGTGATATAGAATAAGAGGTATGACAAAAACGTATCATAACCATAATACCATACTGTGATAAGTACGTGATTGAAAATCAACAAGGGATTAATCAATATCACAAGAATCTTCTCAAAGATTAAAAAGAATGTCATATTCTCTATTTAATTCACCAAGCCACAATAAATGACATACATATCAATGCCCATTGTAAACGCTGGTGAAACATAAATTCCAGAAATCAATATCCAGAAATCAAATAATCCGAAGCAACGACGTCGTACAGCGTAACGTCCGATGATCCAGAGACAAAAATAAATAGGAACAACGACGTCATACAGCGTAACGTCCGATGAACCAAAGCACAAATAAAAGGAACAACGATGTCGTACAGCGTAACATCCGGTGAACCAAAGCATAGTAAAATGGAACAACGACGTCGTACAGCGTAACGTCCGATGAACCAAAACACAATAAAAAAGAAAAGGAACAACGACGTCGTACAGCGTAACGTCCGATGAACCAACGCGTAGCGAAATGGAACAACGACGTCGTACAGCGTAACGTCCGATGAACCAAATCACCATAAAAAGAAAAGGAACAACGATGTCGTACAGCGTAACATCCGATGAACCAACACGTAGCGAAATGGAACAACGACGTCGTACAGCGTAACGTCCGATGAACCAAATCACCATAAAAAGAAAAGGAACAACGACGTCGTACAGCGTAACGTCCGATGAACCAAAACACAGTAAAATGGAACAACGACGTCGTACAGCGTAACGTCCGATGAACCAAATCACGATAAACGGAACAACGACGTCGTACAGCGTAACGTCCGATGGACCGAATTAAAGAGACATCGCACATTGTTAGTCTAAATCACAAGAATGATCGTCATGATCATAAGGAAGTGTCAATTACACCAAGCTAGTAAATATATGAGTTTAGCTTCATGTCCCATAACCACTTGCTTAACTTAAATATTTACGAACAAGCTGTAAATCTTCACTAGGAAATTGTCACGAAAAGGGTTCAATCGAACAAGTCCAAGAGCTAACCGACGAAGTGAACGCAAGCGTTTCATACCACTCGTTTTACTAAGTCGTTTAAGTCGATTTCTCATTCGAGTGAAGTAAAGGCTTATATATATTAGTAGATTGGAAATTGGTTTGAGAAAACGAACTTTTGGTATTAAAAATAGTGTTGAAATCGATTTGATGAAAGAGTTTTGATATTTACTACTAGTATTAAAACCTTCATATCTTTAAAGTGACAAGTCATAAAACGATTGTTGGAACAATCTATCACAAAAATTCACATTCGGAGACGTGAATAAAATCCAAAGAAATCAATTCCCAAAACCATCAAAGTAAGAAGTTCGGTTTAATGGTTTTCGGATAAGATTGCCTACGCAGAGTTATACGGGGTTCGACCAAATTCAGACGTCTGAGATCAAGAATTCAGACGTCTGAATCTGGAAAATAAACTATTTTCCAGAACAGAATTCAGACGTCTGAATCCTAGATTTCAGACGTCTGAAATAGGCACTTTTTAGCCTATTCCTTTTCTGGTCCAAAACGAACCAATTCAGACGTCTGAAATTTTGATTCAGACGTCTGAATGCTGGGAGAAGAAAATTCCCAGTATTCCAATCAGACGTCTGATCCATACGTTCAGACGGCTGAAACTGTTATTCAGGGCATTCCCTGAACCTAGGCCAAAAATGGCCAAACGACATCGATAACGATCGGTCGAGCAACAACGACTAAGGAATTGCACAAGGATAAGTGTTAGGAATTCATACCTAACAATCGAAGATAATTATTGACTTAGATGTGAGATAAAAATCTCACATTTATGCACAAGAACTAGAATGAAGAAGCTATAGAGCAATGGCAATGACAATCTCTCTTCAATCCCAACTCAACAAGCTTGATTCTAAGCTAAAAAGAGAAACATTTCCTAAATTAGGTTTAGGAATTTCTGAAATTGATAAGAGAACGGGTTGGAGAAGATGAAGATGAAGCTTACCAATGGGTTCTCTTTGAATTTGGAGCAAGAACTTGAGTTTGCAAGAGGAACTAGGGTTTGGAATTTCTAATTCCCTTTCCTTTCCACCATTTTCAGTCTTTGCTTGAGTTTGAAGAGTGGGAATGAGTGAATGGAGAGGAGAGGGGGTTGGAACTGAGTTAATAAGTGATTAATGGGTTCAGCCCAAACCAAAGCCCCAAGTGAAAATGGTCAAATTTTGACTAGCTCCAAACATATCGAAGCTTACACTCAAAAAGATCGCAAACGACATTTTGAACTCAATGGAGGTGGTCTCGAGTCCCAATTCGACTGTTTGCAAAAAGTATCTTTTCGGACCAAAATCCGACGAACGATGAAATATTTAAATAAAATATCTAAATATAAAATCGATAAATATGCGGGTTGTTACAGAAAGGGTAAACTGGTAGAATCCTACCTTGGGCATTGCCTCACATGCCTTATCATACTTTTATCCTTATACGCACCCACTATGATTTTGTTTTAGTATGGTACCTGTAACGACCCAGAATTTTGAACAAATTAAATTGAAAATATTTAATTAATTTTAAATATTTGAACGATGATTTAATTTAAATCCCCGATATAATTTTGAAATTTGCGATTAAACTTTAAAATTTAATCGATTGAAAGTTGAATAGAAATTTAAATCTTCAATTTACAGTTGAAGAAAAATATTTCAAAAGCTTTTAAAATTTATAACAATGATACTGAAGACAATAGAAACTTCAGAATTGAATTTGAAACTGTTTTGTTCGGTTTTGAATTTATATCGTTCGTACCGATATTTAAAAATAGCCGTCCGAGGCACAGTCTCGGAATTCAACGAAACCAGTTTCATTGGGTCCGTAATATTGAATTATTACCGGATTTCAAATTTCGTAGCATTCGGATTCATCGTGTGATCGTACGAGATAAGAACGCATGGAAATAATTAATCGTTTTAATTAAATATAATATTTATTTCATGAGTCAAATTTCAATCTCCATCAGCCAACCTACATTTCTCAAGCAGACCTAGTAATGTACGCGTAGCCGACTTCTTCAGTTTTATATTCGTATGCTTTTCTCATCTTCAAAGGAAAACAGACGAAGTCAAGAGGAAGGAAAAAAAATGGCCGACACTATTCTATCTCTTCTTCATCTCGAAATCTTCTTCCCTTCATTTTATAATACCCGCTCCCCTCTCTTACTCTCCAGTTCAAAAAGAAAAATCAAAATCGCGTGTACTATTTTTCATCCCCTCTGTAATCGAAAACCCTATTTTCCCGCTCCAGTATAATAGCCAAAGCATATTCGAAAGGAATCAAGATCTCGAGTCGCCCAGTTGGAAGTCGAAGTCACGACGTCTAGGCGAGTTCAGCTCGAAGGCGGCGTCGAAGACGAGAACTAGGGCAGCCGCGTGAAGCAGGGTCGGAGTCGATAGGATTCGTGGCGACGACTCGAGCGAACATGAATCGCGACCTGGAAGGAATCGCGGCAGCAAGGCGTGGCGATGAAGGCTGGTAGAGATTCTCGATTTCAATCGAGAGTAGAGACGGTGGAAGTGACTTCGGTGATGGGAATCGCGACGTCAAGCAGAGAGGTGGTCGTGAGTTCGTTCGCGATTGATTTGGGCTCTCGTGATCATTCAGAGGTGCGATGCCTGGGGAGGTTCGATGTCGAGGTAGTATGCGTGCTAGTGTCGCATGGCTGTGAGCTCAAGTTCGAGCTTGGTGATTACACAGTAAGTTTTTTTTAAGATAATTTATTTATCGAATTTAAATATAACAGTAATATATATATATACCTATTTTGATTTGAACATATCCGAGTAAGGTTTTATATTCACAGTGATGACTTTAGTTATGGGAAAGAAATTTTTGTTTGGAATTAAAATATTAGAAGGAAAAATTTTATAGTTGCAGTAAAGGAAATTTGATATTTTGTTATTTATAGAAAATAACATTTTTACAGTGAAAAAGAAAAAAATAATAAATAAAATCTTAGTTAAATAAGTTATTTCAAAAGGAAATCAGTTAAAAATTTAAATTAATTGTTTAGAACGAAATCACCGACGAATCAAATTTATCAAATGAAAATTTATTATTCGATCTGTTCGAATATTAATGAATTGTACAATATTTATACAAGGTTAAAGTCGAGAAAACGAAAGAAGAATTGGATTGGATTGCAAAATAAAAAGCTAAGGTGAGATTTTCTCACTCAAATAAAGTTGTATTGTTGTTATTTATTGACAGATTTATTGAACTGCTTGGATGTGATATTAGATATAGTAGGGTATATCTATATATATATATATATAGCAATATATACATATTGGCATATGTATATATTGGATTGATGATTTCCCGCCTCGTATAGCGGATGAGACCCTATTGCGACGTTAGTAAGCGGATTATTTTTATAAAACCCATATACCGCGATATTCCACCTCGAAGTGGAATTGGTATTGTGCTAACATCTGTGGATGCAGGGAAACAGGTTGGAGGGATCCAACTGGATTCCTCACCAGTATTTATTTATTTACAGATATTGATGTATATTCTGTTATCATATGTTGATATATGATGTTTGTTGTTGTGATTGACTAATTGGTGCTGTTGCATCATTGGATTCAAGTTTTGAAGTTTTAAAAATAACGACTTTTAATTTAAAAGGATTTTTAAAGTGATCTTTGAAATTATACGTTTTATTGAATTTTTGAAGTGATTTATTTTAAATAAATAAACGTTCAAATTTTAAAGTTATAAAAGCTAAGATCTTTGTGAAATATAACCGAAAAGTGATTTTTGGAATAGATAGTTGATTGATTTATAAAATGTTTTAAATTGAGATTTTTAAAATATTATAAACGGTTTACTTAAAAGGTTTAAAAGTTGACATTTTATAAATTAAAATGTTGGTATTATAAAACGAGTTTTTTATAAGCGTTAAAATGAATTTTTTAGAATTTATAAATAAATGAAATTTATAAATTGTGAACTTATAAATGGAAATGATTTTGTAAAATAAAGGAATTATGCGTATTTAACTTATAATTATGGATTGTTGGTATAAGATTTGAGTTATGAATCGAATTGTTAATAAAGGAGATTTATTAAATTGAAGTGGTTAGAAAATAGAAATAGAATTTATAAACGTTGTTTTATAAATTCGAGATCAATTGAATTTGATAAATTAAATATAGAAGATTTTTAAAGAAGATATATTCGCGATTTTGGATAGTGAATTATTATTGAAATAAAACGTGTAGAAAATAGTGAAATGTAATTAGTGAAGTATATTCACGATTTTGGATAGTGAATATATCGTTAAGTAAAATGGATAGTTTTGGAAAAGTGACATTGAAAATGAAGTTAAACATTTTAAAGATGTTTTAAAATGTGTTAAATATCGAAATCATAGATTTCAACATTTATTGTTGAAATAGACGTTTTCGAGGAATAAGGAAATGATGGACTATAACACTGTTGTTATAGTAAATGATTTCCGAAAAGAAATGTTCTGATGTAGTATTGGGATTTATATATCTATCAAAATCTGAATCCCTATACTAGTGATTTTGAGTCGTCGTAACGATGTTTTACGCAACATTCGTTTTGACTCAAATAGATGTTAAAAGAATGATTTCCTTAAAGAATGAAATATATACTTAATTTTGATTTAAGTATATCGAATATTTTCAAATGTTGAAAATAAATGATTTGTGAAATACTTATTATTAAATAAGTATGGAAATGCTTTTCCAATATGAAATAAAATGTTTTTGAGAATTTATCTTCTTAAAGATAAATTGAAATTGAATATTGAAATCGATTTGAGAATCGTATATGAGTAGATATTTTGAAAATATAAATTCAATATGGAATTTATAAAGGAAATGGAAACTGTTTAGAAAAATAAATATTGATTTATTTTTGAAGTGTGGAAATTATATATCTAGTAAAGATATTTTGAAAAAAAATAATTTGGAAGATTATTTGGAATCTGATGATGTTACACATCTTTATTGATAGTTAAATAACCGACTATCAATAATTACCTTGAATGGTATTTGTTGTGAATTGGATGGATTTGAATGCCACACTTATTTTTGAATAATCGCTCACTATTCGGGTTAGCCGGGAAAGGACCATGGGGTCGTATAACCCATTCCGAATATGTGATACGTCGTTATGAATTGCATTCGAAGACCGGTGTTGAAGACCAGATATTTTTGAAAACGGAAGGATTACCGTCGAGTTACTCTACATCGGCTGATCTCCGATTTAGAGGTTTTATCACCCTTAGTGACGGGAAGTCCGGACGTGATTAGAAATTTATCTGGAATTGCAAGGGCTTCGTGAGAAGTGCCTTCGGTTCTGTTCGATCCCGGAACAGACTTGTATGGATTGTATGTCTGACGTTACAAATTGAGATGTAAAGCTGATTTCTTTCAAATACATTTCTGTTGGTGGCGGAGAATTTATTCTCTTAGCTTAACACCCTTCTCTGAGACGTACGAGCTCAGAGGTTATGTAGTTGAAATTTATCAGCGATATATCCCAATTTGGTAACGTGGCATACTGAGTGTTGCTGTGAAATGATCAGTGTTTGATCATTTGCGATATGATCATTTGTTTGATCTTATATCTTTGTGATCATAGGTTGATCATTTTGTTTGACCCAAAGCATGGCTTTGTAGAAAGCGTAGCTTTGTGGACGAGACTTCGACGAGCCTCACACCCCGGAAATGGTCAAAACAGGAAGGATGCGGCAAGGTTCTAGGGAGTAGCGCCCCTTAGTGTATGTCATTCCTTCTGGATAGAGGTGGTATCATGGTATAGAGCCCAGATACTTAACCTATGTGGTTGCTGCATTATTATTTATGTGGTTTGTTGGAAATCGGGGATCCTCGGGAAGATCGTTTACGATCGGGGGATGACATACGCGTGTCAGTAGTTACCTATTTTTGCAGAGGTAACCCGGCCTTGTGTTGGCAGAGATCTAACCGTAATGTTAGGTTATTTCTCGGGTCGTCTATTCCAGGGACGTACCCATCGTGGAAAAGGAAGTTCCTTAGCCTGACCATTTGTTGGAAATCCAAAGAAACAATACGCAACTTGTACGGTTTTAGTCGTATTACCTGCTATGGAATGTGGCGGTAACCTGCTATTGAACATAGTAGCTATAGTAGGCATAAGTGCGGAATGCCTATGTTGGCTAAGATTTATATTATACTTTCGAAATGTTTTCTACACTATGCACTAATAATAATATCAAAAATGATTTGATTTTGCGTAGTAAGCATCTTTGACTATCATAAGAAGAAATCTCCTCCAATTCTGCGTTTGCATTGTGTGTGTGGTGGGAGGTATTATGGTAGTTTCATTTTCCAAAGGCATTGCGAAATTGACTTTAAAATCTTCCTGTTGTTTATTTTAAAGAATAACCGTTTTACGATCTCACACCAGTCACCATGACTGACTCGGAGTTTATTGTTTCCCTTCTAAACTCTGGGTGCCCACCAATTTCCACACGGGCAGCCTAGAGTTATGTTATCAGGATATTCTGGAGCTTTGGAGATAAGCTGGATGACGAGACGTAGTATTTGTATCTGATAGTATTTATTCTGCTGTGTATTCTGTATGAGGACAAGTTATATAACTGTCCATTGTTGTATATTGACTCTGATGATTGATGTATGTATAAACTGATATAGTTCTTTGTTTTAAAAGACTAGTAATTATCTATTGTATATTGTTCCGCTGCGATGTGTAAGATTCTGATATTGTTTTCTGTTCTGATGTTGTTCTGTGTTGTTCTTCTCTTCTTCTCTTCTTTCTTCTTCTGTTTTCTTCTTCTTCTGCCTTTTTCTTTTTCTTAAACCCTCAGGGTTCGTATTTCCGTGCATTTTGAGTTAATCAATGGAGATTAGTGGTTAATCAAGAGGTACGGATTTGCGGGTCTTGACAGTACCTATAGGGGACTCACTGGCTACCGACGTTACTGGTTGTGTTACAGGATCTGCATACACTACCTGCTTAAAAAATTGTTAAGGGGGATCAATGTAAAGCCTTAACGCTATTTTAATACTTTATAATACAGATAGACACTACATATATAGCGTATTTTACTACATATAGATAGTTTGATTGATCCTTAGGAGATGGAAAATCCCATAACATCTCTTAAGTTATTGCACTCACGTTGTACACTTGATAAGAGATGGAAAATCCCGAAAACATCTCTGAAGCTATTACACCTATATTTTACTTGTTATTGATTTAACTTACATAAGAACTTTTAGTTCTGACTCGAGTGTTTTGTCTTTTCATTATGCTCGGGTCAGCCTGAGCATTTCAGTGTTTGAAGACATTATTTCTTGAAGATGAAGATGGAGTTTGCTAGACCGTATTTACTATTATTATTCCACCGCATTATTTTGGTATGTTTGTTGACTTTACTCTAATTATGTTGTAAAAATTGTGTAATCCAATGTAAGTTGTAAAACAGCTTCATGAACTATTTATTTGATTATTATATTTTGTAATTCCGCTGCGAGATTCTGTGTTTTGTTTTCCTTCTTTTTCTTATTTTCTTATTAAACCCCAGTGATAATCCACCCTTTTGAATGGTTTGAGTTAGACATGTATGGTTTATTATTGACTTAAATTGTCCAAAAAGGTGGGTCGTCATACCAGTCTTGATGGACTGGTGACCCATCAAACACTTGGCCAGAGCCCTAGGTGATGCTCGTCGCCTCCCGATCGGTTGTTTGACTCCTTGTTTGCCCGATTTCTCTTCTTGAATGTTATATGCATTATTGTTTGCTACCATTCATGTTGATTTCAATGATCTATATGAGATTTGAATTGTGAATTTGATGATTCTATCTAAGTTTAGCTTTCCATGGAATTTCCTATGGAATATATGCTATAAAACACATTTTTTCACAATTTCAAATTCAATTTTAAAGCAAATACTCTTATTCAAAAATGATTTATTATACTATTTAGTACAAGAATACTTCCCTATATAAAAGATTTTTGATATATATACACAAACATAGAAATAATAAATAACAATGATTTCTATTTATTTTGAAACAATGGTTCAATATGCATATATTATATATGCATATATGTAAGCTTAATAAATGACTCTTAAAATGTATAGTAGTTTATAAATTAAAAAAATGTTTCAAAAATAGATTTCAAAACAAATTATTTTTATAAAATTTCACGACATCGATCGAATGGGAAATCGATTTAAATGGATTATTACAACGAGTGGTATGAAACGCTCGTGTTTTTTTACCGATTAATTCTCGAACTCGTTCAATTGAACATTTATTTACACATTAGTGGAATTTACTAACCTTTAATAAATATTCGAGTGTCGTAAAGTGGTTATGGGACATTATTTGACACTCTTATGATTACTAATCAGAAGTGGATAACACTTATGTATTTGCCGAGTTTTCAGACTTGATCTTGGATAAATCCGTTTAGGCGGATTAAATAGGTTTTTAGACCCATTTTGTAATACTCGTTTTCAAGCGACTTATGAATTGCAAAGTACCATATTTAGGATTAGCGTGAAGTACGTGTCTCTTGTATTGACTTGCGAAGTGCATGTCTATTTCTTGCATATATGGTTGTGATTTTCTATGTTCTTATTATAATGGTTGCTTTGACTTTGATGAATGTTGTAAATGAGTATAAACTTAACTATAAACCATGAATCATTAAATGAAGTATTATTATGTTAGTAAAGTACAATTTATGGATATTTATCCTTGTCATTTATGCAAGCTTATTATTGTTAGTATCTCACCTTTTGTGATAATTAGAGATAGTATGACCCGAGTGTTATTTTAATGCTCGGGTCAGAAGGAGACTTGACAGGTACAAGGACTCAGCGACCTTCAATGTGAGCTAGCTTAAGAAGTCTATTTTGATATTGTTTGCATTTTTGATATTGAGGCTAGCTTATATGCTTGATCAATGTTTGTATATGCGGTATACTTTTGTAGTCATGTGTATTAAGATCTGTCAGTATTTATTTATGTATATCTATATAAATGAGGGTTTAGTATTTCCTTTTGTAGACTCATACTTTTGAGAAGACATTGATGTATATTATTTCTATTGCGACGTTTGATTCTATATTGTATATTATATTATATATTGCTTTGAATTAGATTAAACCATGGTATTATCATTTTGCGTCTGGATCGGATATGTCGAATTACCATTTGTAAGAAAAGAAAAATACAGTCACATTATTAGATGTATTTGATACTCGCCCAAAGTAATTTTACAGTTGGTCGCTCCTAACCACCCCTATTCTCTGCGGTAATTGACGGTATTACCCAGTAATACCCTTTGGTAGTGTGGGTCTCTAGGGGGCATTACAGTTGGTATCAGAGCAAAGGTTCAAAATAATAAGAATATAAGTAACACGAATCTTGGCCTATACTAACTTAGAGTCCCATCCCTTGGGTGTGTCAGGTAGAGTTTAGGATTTATTTCCTATTTAGAATAGAAGTATAAATGATTATTCGGAATAATCATTGGGACATATTTGTGAAAATTTTGAATTACTCAATAAATTATTTTTATAAGATGATTTTAAAAATTAAGGGTTGTGTAGTGGAGTCCTGGTCCGTTAGTGATTTGACTGGCGCAGTGGAAGCTGATAGATTGTTTTCGCTTAGCACCGTAATTAATTATTATTTATGTTTGATTGCATGATGTATGCATGTATGAATGGATATGTTTTTTTATTTACTATTAATAGATTTTCAATTACATGAATATATGATAGATTGATAAAGAAATATTTGGAAATTGGTTTTATGTTAAATTTCCCGTTGAGTGCGTTAAGAATTCTGATCGATGTACCCGATCGATGTTATCGATAGGGATTCCAAAATACTTCGACGAGATAGTCAGACATGGTGTTTGAGTTTTAGTACTTTATAAAGGTTTGATAAAAGTTATAAATAATAATTGGAAACAAGATAAAGTTTTAAAGGGGGATTAGTTTAAAGGACAAAAATTTGTATTTTTTAGCCTCAAGGACACAACCTCCATAGTTTAACCATAAAGACAAACATTCTTCAAAAATTAATCATAATGACAAACCATCAAAATTACCAACTACCACTCCTCTCACCACCACCCGCCGCCATCACCTGTACCATCAGCCTTGCTGCCGCTCCCAACACTACCACAATCGCAAAAATATGAAATTTTAGTAGTAGGTTGGACACCGCTACTATGTAGTATCAGTTTTCTTTTATAAAATAAAATGATATTACGTAGTATGATTAATATCATTATAAGCTAAATATACATAACTTCTACTTTTCCAATTTAAATTTACTTCTTCATAATCACCATCAATACATATCCTACTATACATAAAGAATATGTGCATCATTAATTTTTTTTTTTAAAAAGAAAAACTGGTAATGCAAATTATCATTATATCTACTATCAAAAAACTAGTACTATCAAATGTGTATAAAACCGCTACTATCAAATGCCTATCTACTATCAAAAAACTACTACTATCAAATGTGTATAAAATTACTACTATCAAATGTGTATAAAACTACTACTATAAAACTGCTACTATCAAAATATGTATAAAACTGCTACTATCAAAATGTTTATACAATATCATTTACTGCTACCATCAAAAAACATAAAATGTGTATAAAACTGCTACTATAATTCGTAAATACTATTAAATGTGTATAAACTACTACTATAATTCATAAATACTATTAAATGTGTATAAATTGCTACTACAATTCAAAAAAATACATAAATTCATAAACTACTACTACAAACATAATAAATGCACGCTTCATCTATAAAATTGTACATTTGTTCAATAAGTGCTAATAAAAATTCATAAACTGCTAATATAATTCATACGTTCATAAACTGCTACTATAATTCATAAATACTATTAAATGTGTATAAACTACTGCTACAATTCAAAAAAAAACAACTATAATTCAAAAACTGCTACTACAAGCATAATAAGTATTAAAAAATTAAATAAACTGATACTACAATTG
This sequence comes from Allium fistulosum, assembly GCA_030737815.1. Taxonomy (NCBI): domain Eukaryota; kingdom Viridiplantae; phylum Streptophyta; class Magnoliopsida; order Asparagales; family Amaryllidaceae; genus Allium; species Allium fistulosum. The sequence continues at coordinate 1,297,747,756 of CM060902.1, forward strand.
TAATTTTTATTACAAGTAAAATACAACAAACAACGTGGAACAAAACTGATACTATATAGTATTATTTTATTCTTATTTAATTCAATTAAAAATATTATTACAACTCGTAAAATGCTACTACAAAACAACATTGTAGACTATGATTACACATTCCACCTACAAAATAATATTACAAATCATAAAAATACTACTACAAATCAAAAAATGTTAAATACTTCAATACTGCTACTGCAGCTCACAAAACTGATACTACACCGTAGCACTATCCTTTTGTTGTATTATATTGAAAAGTTTGTCCTTCTAACTAAAAAATTGATGAATTTTGTCCTTCATACTATTTTCCTGAAGTTTTAATTGAGTTAAATAATCTTTTAAAATGGGAAAGTGTTAAAAAAGTATATTTGTATGCATATGTAATAAATTTTGGAAATAAAAAGATATTTTGGAAAAAGAGTTAACTTTAAAAGAATATATTTTGAAGATAAATAATATTTTCAAAAGAAATATTATGAGCTATATGTTTATTTTGGAAAAGAAGATATTACATGGAGTTTTAATAATAGTATTTGAATGATTTAGGGATTAGTATACCAGAATATTTTATGGAAGGACATTTTTAGAAAAGAAATTAAGAATGGAGAATTTAATTTTATGTGTATAAATGGGTTTAATAAATTTTGGAATTCCAAAGTAAAGAATTAATGGAAAAAGAAAGTTTGAATTTTATAATTTATGATTTGGAATTTAAAAGGATAAATCTTCTATTAGAATTAGTATATAAATACCATAGGAAGTTATTATATTGTCTTGAAGAATATAGAGTTAGAAAATTATTTTGGGAGAAAATATTTATCCAAAATCAAATCATTTAAATTTTGAAAGGAAGTTTGGAACTTTAAACTATAAAATTTTATAAGATAAATATTTTGAGAGCCTTAGTTCTATAGTATGGGAAGTGCTAATAATCGACTTAGTATTACCGATTGGTTTAAATCCTCTCGAGTAACGCTTCATCGAATATTGTACAACTTATTGAGTAGAATGTTTGAGTGGTATTTACTGATAGAGTTAAGGGTATGCCATAGGGGCAATTATGTAATTTGTTACATATATCTAACTCATTGACCAATCTTGTTCGAAATAAAAGGTATTTTCTTCCTATTATATACTTGATATAATGTGATTATATTAATTAATTAACTTAATTACAAGTATATTTAATAGAAAAATCCAAAAATGGTATATTTTGTGATAGTAGTTACAAAGTTTTGTAGCCATGAGTAATTTGTCACAATGAAACAAATATACCATTTTAAATGTTCTTGGTCAAGATGCATCGAGACTGGATATCGATGTATCCGTTGAGACTGGAGTACGTAACGCTCTCCAAATGTTAGGCAGTGTATTACTCATGACTGCTGGGGGCACCTAGGGGTTTTGTACTAATAGTTATTGGATAACTATGGAACGACTCACTCGATAGTTTTCTGTTGGTTAATATAACTAAGGTCAAACAGAAAATATCGATGTGACTGATTTACATAGTTCTCTCGACTTGAGAATACTATGGATCTTCAATATGAAAACTCCGCTTTGATTATAGCCAAATCATGGCATGGCGTCCATCGAGTGACTATAGTTGGGTCGAGTGGAAGTATTGGAAGTGAAGCATTATTCAAGAGAGGATTCGTCTCCTCAGTTATATGCGGTTAGTATCACAGTCAACTCAAAGTCAAAGTCTCTGGCCAGAGCATTTCGGTTAATAATAATTGTTATTATTGAACCAAGGACTTTGTATTTGGACTATAAATTTGAATGTGGATGTGGTTGGAATTTTGACCATTACCAAATTCCATAAGTCCAAAATGATATAGTTTTGACGAAGAGAATTGGTGTAAACAAATTTCACAACCAGGTAACGCTTATTAAACTAAAATTGGATTTTACCGAAAATAAGTAAGCGATAAATTTGGCCATAATGTCACACCACCTGCTAAGTGACGTGTGAACGTTAACATTAGAATAGTTTGATGTTGCTGACCAAATTTACACCCAAGAGTTACACAGCCGAAATGATGAATTCCCTTAAGACCGAACGATTTAATTAGTTTACAATTGTTAAAAATTAATTAATATTTATGAAATATTAATTATAAAATTTAAATATTATTTGAGAAATAAATAATGTTATATATAGTTATAACAGTTATAAATATATTGATCGATACACAATATCGACAAGCGATTAAATTAGATTTAATTGCATAATATTTTGGCTTGGGCTTAGATGGGTTTAAGGCCCATCATTAGGGCTGCAAAATTTCGATTTTGGGAAGGTCTAGGGGTGGCTAAAACATAGGGAATTGGGTTGAGATCAAGTGAGAATGGGTAAAAAGGTTTTCCTCGTTTTTGTCTAATACAACCCTATATATATATATATATATATATATATATATATATATATATATTTACGAACTTATTTTAGCCACCATTACCTTATACATTGCTAATTAAAACATAGCTCTCAATACACTTCAAAATTCTCAAATATATTTCAAATTAAAATAATATTATTCGATAGTTAGAGGTCGGTGATTCCAGACTTGCAATCTGACCGTAAAATTCGGGATTTATGGATTTTATATAAATTCGGGATTGCGGTTTGAAATGATATATAACCGTAAAATTTTAAATTGCGGATTGAAACGATAAATATCCGTATCACTTGACCCTAGGCAGAAAATTATATACGGACACCGGATTGGTTAAATTAAAGGATTTTTCGAATCTTTAAAATTTTGAATTCAGTTAACTGGTATTTTGAAATAGAAATTGATTTATATAAACTGAATTATTTAATGAATTGCTCAAAGGATTTAAATTGAAATTTCAAAGTTGAAGTGTCAAATATAAATGAATTTATTGGAACCGAATTATTGAAATTGTTTGGATATAACTTTGAAATCTATTTTAAACTAATTTAAACTAATTTAATTAAATTAACTATTTTAATCAATTTAAAACTATTTTAATTTATATTAATCTATTACAACCTATTTAATCCAAGTTAACCTATTTTACCTATTTTAAACTAATTAAATTTATTTAATCTATTTTAAAACCATTTAATATAATTTAAATCTATTTAATCTAGTTTAAATTTATTTAATCTATTTAAAAATCTACTTAATATAATTTAAAATCTATTTAATCTATTTAAATCATTTTTAAACTAATTAAATCAAATTTAAACTATTTTTTTATTTAAACTATTTTAAATATATTTAAATTATTTTTATTATTTAAACTATTTTAAATCTATTTAAACTATATAAACTATTTATAATTACCTAAACTATTTTCTAAAATTTCAGAATGTGTAATGTTGAGGTATTTATATCTAAATCCGTGATGATGATACAACCTAAGTTGGAATTTGGAATTGATAGTTTTTTGTGAAATGATATATTTGAGTGAATAAGATAAATTTTGAAATGGAGAATTAATAATCATAACTTATCAATAATTTCAAAGTGAATATGATTTCAAAAATGAATATGATTTAAAAGTGAATATGATTTGGAAATGAATATGATTTCGAAAGAAATATGATAATCGAATATGATATTTTGATATTAAGTATGAATAGACTTTTGAAATGTAAAAGAACCATCCGGTGTGAAATAAGTGTTTGGTTGTTAAAGAGACCGGGATCGGATATTGTCATACTCTCTACCAATACCGAAAACCACTTTAACAACTGTGTACGTGGTGGAGATTCCAGAAATGAAGCAAGATGGTTTGGTGAACGATTTTGTATGAGGTATTTACGTGACCCTAACTCCCGTGAGTCAGCTTGATGTGGCTAAAACAAGAGCTATATCTGGCCAAGTGAGGCCATTCCTCCGATCAGGCACATTTCTTCGATACTATATTTTGACTTTATGATTGATTTGGTGGCCACCCTTGATTTGATTTTGGGAGTGTGTTCCGAGGTAGGCGGTAGTAGCTGCTAGGCATTACTACCAGTCCGGGAATGCAATTGGTATATCTACCCTGGCATTGCCTCGAGTGTTGTGTTCACATGCCCTATCGCACCTTCTACGAGTTTGTTTTGTACCATACCTATGGGGTCCCATCTGTGTAAACCTCCAGTTTACGGAGGAGCGTACGGTACTGTATAGACTATGGGAATATATAAAATGTGTTAAGGGGAATATGGGTAACGCCTTAATGCTATTTTATACTTTACTTTATTGTAGACACTATTATAATAGCGTATTGTAATACATAGTAGATAGCTTAACGAATCCTTAGGAGATGGAAATCCCGAACATCTCTTAAGTTATTGCACTCACGTTAGACACTGGATAAGAGATGTTAAACCCCGTAAACATCTCTGACGCCGTTCCACTCATATTTATTTACCGTTGATTTAACTTATATAAGATCTTTTAGTTCTGACTCGAGTGTTTTGTCTTTTCAGTTCGCTCGGGTCAGCCTGAGCATTTCAGGGTTGAACACCTTATTTCTGGAGGACGAAGATGAAGATTGTACTATTATTATTTATTATATTTATTCCACTGCATCATGTTGTTCTGCTGCATTTATTTATTACTTATTCTTGTTTATGTAACTCTGATCTATATTATAAAGGTTTAATCAATGTTATTTGTAAAACAGCTTCATGAACTGTTTATTTGATTATTATATTTTGTCATTCCGCTGCGAGATTTTGTATTTGTTTTATTTCTTTCTCTGCTTTTTCTTATTTACCCCATAACAATCTGCCCTTTTGAATGGTTTGAGTTGGCATTTGTGTCTGCTTAAAACGTCCAAAAAGGCAGGTCGTTACAGTTGGTATCAAAGCTTTGGTTTAGCGATAACCTTAACTTTATGGGGTCTGACTCATATAGAAATAGAGTAGTAATACCCTAGAATGAGTCGTTGAGTGTATATAATGAGAGAGCATATTTGTTAGTGTTATAAAAGGTTTTTGTATTGTGTTAATTTGTTCCGTTTTGTATTTTATAAATTCTGGTCGGTACGTAGGACGCTATGGCATCGATAGGAATTTCTAAACACTTAATAGGACATACCGACACAATATTGTTTTGAAATATAGGTAAATGAAGTAATTTTGCCTATTATATATTTTGTATATAAAATAATAGATTTTATAAATGATATAGTTGGATGTAATATGTTGTTTGTTAGGTAGAGAAATTTTATAAATTTTGAAATAGGATTTACAAGTAAAGCAAAAATAATTTTGAATTTGAGAACTTAAGTTCTGGGATTTTGAAAATTTCTTTCGAAAGATTTTGGAATATAATATTAGTATTATTTGGAAGTATTTTCAGATATAAATATTTCAATATGATTTGGAAGAAATGTTTTAAAGGAATTATGGAAGGAAATAAGTTCCATACTCCCCCTCTATCGTTGGAAAATAATTTCGATGATGAGTGCATGCATCATCGACGTTCATTTTCGAGTTTCAAAGTGGTAAGACCGTTGTAGTAATTTTACTACACAATTGTTTTGATGAATTAATCTTGATTTTGAATTCCAAATACGATTTGATATATATAAAAGATATGATTATATATATTATTTTAAAATAATTGAAATGAAACCCGGTTGTTTAGTTCTTAAGTTTCTGTTAATTAGAAATTGAAATTATTGTAATGAATGGAATCTTGACTATATTAATAATTGGAAACTTCTAAAATGAAAATAAGAAATTTGATGTTAAAATGATTAATGAAATAGATAAGAAACTAAAATTTTGAAAACTGTAAATAAAAAGGAAATGAAAATAAGAAATGGTAACTATTGAACATTATGTTAATAAAAATAAATACAATAACTTGGGTAACTTTCTATTGCATTCTAAAAAGACATATATATAACTTACCAAAATGAAAAAAAAGTTGTAATGTTAAATAGGATATGTAATAGAATATTGTGCAAGTAAACTTTAGTAAATGAAAGTGTTCAATGGAATTTCTTCAAAATAAGAGTCTGATATTATAAATTTTTATAAACTTAGGATTAATTGTTGAAATGTTACTAATCAAAGTAATAGAAAAGTGAATAATGTAAGAAAACGATTATAAACTTAAGTTAACATTTTAAGGTATTTATAATCAGATATAATGGTAAAGGGGGAATACTGTAAGTAAGTAATTATGAACTTGAATTTATATTGAAGCCATATATAATTAAATTGAGTATTAGATAAATTGAATGATTATAACTTCAGAGAACATTGTAAATGTTAGCACCAAAATTGGTCACTAACACCCAAAGAGAGTTTTGTGTAGAGAGATTAATAAAGAAGATAAATTAAAACAGAGGGATGCAAGCTAAATTAACTATAGAGAATAAGAACAATAGATTTATAGTGGTTCGGCGTAGTTGCCTACGCCCACTTTGAGTTTAAATCTTTATTGCTTTCACAAGTAGTTGAATACAGATACAATCCGTACACTAATGACTTGAATACAAGTTTTAACTGGAAAAGAAAGCATCTTGAAAATGGCAGAGTCTCCCTAGTGTTCTCGAAAAAAATGTCCCTTTCACTGTGCCCCTGCCTTTCTATTTATAGACGAAGATTGATTGGACTTCCCTCATGGGCCTAGGAACAACGTACCTTGGCCCGTGGTAAGTAACTTCTGCGCACCGAGCCATAGATGCCGAACGACAATTGCCGAGTGAGGGGAGGTGTGCCGAGCGAGGCCTCAGTGCCGAACGGCATTCATATGCCGAGCCACACACCCAGGCCGAACAACCTTTCTATGCCGAGCGAGGTGAGATGCCGAACGAGGCAACATGCTGAGCGATCCTGTCATGCCGAACGAGGTGAGATGCCGAACGACCCCTCTATGTTGAACGAGGCAACATGCCGAGCGACCTTGTCTTGCCGAACGAGGTGAGATGCCGAACGACCCCTTTATGCTGAGCGGGGCAACATGCCGAGCGACCCTGTCATGCCGAATGAGGTGAGATGCCGAACGACCCTTCAATGCCGAACGAGGCCTTGTGCCGAGCGATGCTCTATGCCGAGCGAGGGGAGGTGTGCCGAACGAGGCATGTGCCAAGCCTCTTGTTACATGGTCAAACAAACAGATAACACTTGCCCCCCAAAGTGTATCATGTGGATGAACATGATGCGCTTTGAATCATGAGTACTTCATGTTTTCTTTTAAGCCCTTGTTCTATCTTTTCGATAGCGTTTTCTTTTGACCTCCTGAATGCTGAATGAGCCATTAAATGCCGAACGACATACTGATGTCGAACGACATTGATGCCGAACGAGGGAGGTGCCTTGACCAGTTCTACCGGTCACTGTCTATTCGCCTTCCCTCTTTCCTATATAACCCAATACTTCTCTTCTTTCCCCCTTTTACTTTTACCTCCAATCTAACATCCTTACGAACTCGTCTTTTTCCAAACTTTCACCAACATCTCAACCTCCCTTTAGGCTCCCGAATCTTTCACGTTACTCCTCAACCACCCTCAACAAAAAATCTGAGTGGATTCCACTTCTAAATCGAGCACCTCACTAGACTTCGACCCCTTTTTCTAGGTACGAACCTTTCACTTGCTCGACTTTCTCCAATTAGGGATTTTGGACAAGACTTGAATTTACGACCTTCCTCTAACCCACGAATACGCGTAGATAAGGAAGGTGGATCCGAGGTTTAAGCAAGCCTTAGGATTAAATGGAGAGGAGGATGGAAGAGGGTGTCGGTCCAGTAGAAATCGGTGAGGGTTGATATGGTCGGTCGAAGGTGTCGTGCGAATTTGAGTGGTGATCGTCTGGCCACCTTGGAGGGTATCTAGTTTGTTCGAAAAAATGAGTTGGAGGAGGACATATGGTTGTGGCTCGGCATGAATTCCGCATGTCGAACGATGTGAGGGAGTGTAGGAGTGAAGTTGAAGTTGGGTTTAGCGTGCCGAGCGATGTGGCTCGGTATGACCACGGCTCGGCATGACTCCCTTATGCCGAACGGGATAATAGGGAGTGCAGGAGAAAAGTAGGAAATGGGTAAAGTGTCGAGCGATGCGGCTCGACATGACTTGCCAAAGGACTCATCTGTGTCGAGCGGTAGAGATGGAGGGTAGGAAGGAAGTTGGAGTTGAGGGCAAAATGCCGAGCGATGCGGCTCGTCATGACTGCGGTTCGACATGACTTGGCGCATGCCGAACGGTGGAGAGGGAAGGTAGGAGAGTGGTGTACGACAACAATAGTAGTCCAACACAATGCATTGTTGACTTAACTTACTTTTTATGCCCGAACATATGATAGTGAACAAGGACAAGGACTTAAGCAATTAAGCATATCAGACAATCCAGACTGATAGCTCCTCTGTTTTGACAACTATAAACCTGAATTTAACTTGATTAAAATGGATAATAACCTTCAACGTATAGTGTCAATGTCGAGTTCAAAACATAAACCATCTTACGACAAGCTCTCGTAGATGGTCAGCGATGACGGTCTTCGAAGATGATAGTTCAAAGCCTAACTTTATTTCATCAACTCTGTGACTTGTAATTCTTTGGCACTTATACTTGAATGGCTGCACTTGTTCACACACCACACGAGGGGAGTATTTTTGTTGTTATGTCTAATGTCGATCATTTTTCAAGTATAGTTCAAACAGGTGTTTCATCAGATCCAACATTCATCAGAGATGTCTAGGAAATCCAGCTCTTCCATAGTCTCAGATAAACATGAGCAAACTTCACGACAGGAAGTAGTTGGAACTTCAAACCCATCGACTACTCCTGTACAAGATATTCCGAGTCCCACGATTGCATCCGTCGACTTGGCTCCCGATGCCTTGGATGCAGCGATCTTTCTAGATAACCCGGTCGATTCTCAAGCTTCGAGAATTAACGAAAGTGCTCTTCGTCGCATATGCTCAATTCACGGGATTCCTTTCGACGATGTGTTGGTTCCATCGGGACAAGATCGTCCTCACTTGCCCCAATCGGATATACGGCCTGCAATAAATTTATGTGCTGGGTTGGTAGCATGCCACCATTCAATTCCTTCCTCCGCGACTTGTTATAGTATATTGAGATAGCTCCATCACAGTTACATCCTAATAGTCATGCGTTCGTATATGGCACGCGCATTCTCTTCATGAGCATCCTTTTTAGGCTCTCGACTCTTGGCGATATCCGCTATATTTATCATTTCAAGAGACGATCTGACAGCCCATCCTTTGTATTTCTTGAGCCGCATAGCAAGTGTCAAATTCTGACTGGGGCGTGGAGCAAATTCGCCCAGTATAAGCAGGAATGGTTCTACGTGCGCTGTCCCCTGGCTTTGCAAAGAGATGGGTGGAAGGGAGTGAGTCTCTTTTCTAGATCAATACTTGCATTCAGCGGGAATTGCACAATTTCTAATTCTTTCTCTACTTTTACAGGTATCAGCCCACGTCCTGAAGGCTTCGGGTACTCTGAGGCCGTTGAAGCTATCCGAGCTATCCCCATGGAAGACCGGGATATCAGGTCTATCATTTCTAATGAAATGCTCTCGAAATTCGGCCTGCTGGCGGAAGGTCGCCGAATAAGTCTTCCTCACGGCATCACTATAACCGGTTCTGCCTTGGATAAAGGCAAAAGGCAAGCTGGGCCTTCAGCACGTGATGCCCCTGATACGCCTGAGGAGGGGGAGATTAGAGAAGCTAAAATGCCCGAAGTTCTGGGTAAAAATGTTAGTCCTGCTCAGGAGCCGGTAGTTGAGGTTCACGACATTGAAGTAACGCCTCCTCCTTCAAAGGGAAAGAAGAAATTGACTTACAAATTGAGCAAAAAGGCAGCAGGCGGAACCTCTAAGGTCACAATCATTCTAGTAGAGAGAGAGAGCCCTCTCCTCAACACTTAGAGAGTTCATTGAAAGGCTTGTCGGACCTTACTATTCCCGACGATTTGCTTTAATTACAACTTCGATGATCCAGAAGCCTTGAAGCTTCGCTCGCCTGCAAAAGGCGATGGAGATGCTCAAGTCCAAAATCAAGGAGAGAAAACTCCAATTAGTAAAGCTAAAAAAACTGGTCCGTTGGGGGGAAACACTAGAACACACACGATAACACATACACTTCACCCTGCACTCAATCTTTAGTCACTATGTGATTCTGGCTAACCCGCGTTCATTTAATTTTTGTGCAGGTGATATGCTGCGTTCTCACGGATTTGACCGCCTCTGCGGTTCCTCTATTTTCCATCATTCTGGACGAGATTCGGGCTCCGGCAAACGTCGGGATAGAGATGATGACAGCAACAAAGATTACCGCTCCCGGGATTCGTCATCCCGAAGGAAAACTTACCATCAGCCTTAATCTCATTACAATTCTCCTTCTCACTCGGAACAAGGCAGGGAGAAATCTGGCCATAAAGGGTCCCAGTCCGATACTCCCCATGGTCAACACTCAGGCTCTTCCAGCACAAGGCCTCACAAGAAAACTGTGGTTTCAAAACCAACTCCTCCTACTCCCGCACAAGATCCGTCGGTATCGGAAAAGCTGGCCGAGCTCAAAGCTACGTTCCCTAAAATATTATTTGATGGTCTGAAGTTCCTTCCTGCGATCCATCCCATTCCGGGACACGTCAAGCAAAGCGCCATTGCATGTAACAACAATGTCTACGTCCAACATGATGCATTCGTCCATTTGGTTGAAAAAGTCTCGGAAGTCTCTATTGAGCGTCAACATGAAATCGACCATTTGAAGCTCGCGGCTATTCATGACAAAGACATCATTAAAGCTCAGGATGAAGAGCTCTCTTCATACAAGTCTCGACTCGAAGCTTCTCAAAAGAATTCTAAAGAAACAACGGAGGCCGTTAGTCGTCTGGAGACGACACATAAGAAAGAAATTAACGAAGCGATTCAATGTTGCGGGGCCTTAGCTTTAGAGAAAGATTCTGTTCAAAAGGATAGAGACGTGCTCGCTCAACAAGTCAAAGAGCTCGAGGAGCTATTTCTCAAACAAAAAAAAGAAAATGTGGCTGCTTAAGAGGAGTCGCAACGTTACTACGATGAGATTGTCGCTGCACGACTCCTGAAGACAAAGCTTGACGAAGAACTCTCCAAGGCTGAGACGTTGAAGGACGAAGCCCGCGAAGAGGGCAAAAGGATAGCGTTTACGAAGATGGATTCTCGCCTCGAGGCGGCCACCGAAGCGGGTAGAGAGGAGATCAAATGCTTATTTGATCCGTTTATAGCCGAGTACAACGCTCGAGTCCTCATGCATCGTGACTTAACATTTCTCGGCGAGGGTTATCTCGAATCTCTGGCCGAAGCATGGGAGACTTTAATCAAGATCAGAAAGGTTGAGTTGGGAATGGAAGAAGTCAATGAGGAAGCTTTAGTGAAAGAATTCCTCCGGGTGAACGAGCCTTCGGACTTGTCTGCAACGAAGGCTCTCTACAGCAGAGACTCCTCCTCACCAAAAGGAAAAGATGACATTGTCGGCCCATCTGGAGCCTAGCCTATAATTTCTCCCCCTATTCAATCGACTGATCGCCTACCACTTGACCCCTTCGAAAAACACGTCGGTTACGACCCAGAAGATCTTGGTCTCGGTATTTCTGTTTTGTCTCCCATTCCAGAAGGCGAAACTCCCCAAACAGTTGAGAGTCAACCAGATACTGGTACATAACTTTTCCTTCAGAGTTCAAAGGGTTCTCGCTTTCAGCGAGTGATAAATGTATTCTAACATTTGTTTCTTTCGATTCCGCATAGGTCGTCCTGATCCCGTACCTACTCCAAGGAGCGATGTCGCCACGGAGAAGGAGGAGAAGACGGGAGAAACGACGCAAGCGAAAGAGACCCCCGGACCTGACGCTTAAGTGATTGAGGGGCTTAATGAAAACAAATCCGACAATCCGTTGCTTGTTGAAGAACATTATGAGATTGAAATTACTGGCGCCTCCAAACACACTGCAAAGCTGAGCATGAAGGAACATGTCGCCGAAGAGGGGAGAAAGAAGGCCGAAATTAATGTCGAGCCTCAAGTGGTAGAACTCGACGACCCACTGAACATGCCTTTGAAGATTATTCTTCCAGGTGGGACCAGGCCGTTAGAAGTTCCTCCTTCCTCTGACACCCCTTCTCAGGTGAGCAAAACGTCCAAGAGAAAACGCATGGGGGAGGAGTCATCTGAGAAATCAAAGATGGAGAAGAAGTCAAAGAAGTAAATATCATGCTCGTTTAACGAGAATCAGCCTGGATTATGTAATTATTAATTATTTTTTCATTTAAATAGCTATTGTAGATATACTTGTTGCCTCGAGTTTGGAAGAAGTTGTAGTAGGACTTCATTTTGAATTAATGAATAAAATTCTGTTCTTTGTCTTTCAAATGACTTCTGTTGTTCAACTCACTGTATAACTTAAAGTCGAAATTTGAAACCTTGTGAGTTATATAAGCCCTAGTTCACTTCCATATGACTCGAAGATTTTTTGAATCGCTTATACTCTGATCCATACTCTGGAAACTCAGAACATTCTAGTCCGCGCTCAGGGGGCTTTAGAGATTTCGAAGTTGTTTACACTCTAGTTCGCACTCTGGGGACTCAGAGTACTCTAGTCCGCACTCTGGGGACTTAGAGATTTTTCAGTCGTTTATACTCTGGTCCACACTCTGGGGACTCAGAGTACTCTAGTCCGCACTCTGAGGACTTAGAGTACTCTAGTCCGCACTCTGGGGACTTAGAGATTTTTCAGTCGTTTATACTCTAGTCCGCACTCTGGGGACTCAGAGTACTCTAGTTCGCACTTTGGGGACTTAGAGATTTTTCAGTCGTTTATACTCTAGTCCGCACTCTGGGGACTTAGAGATTTTTCAGTCGTTTATACTCTAGTCCGCACTTTGGGGACTAAGAGTACTCTAGTCCGCACTCTGGGGACTTAGAGATTTTTCAGTTTTGCATGCACGTTCATACGCCAGACAGAATAACGCAACTTAAACTTTGTCACTGAAGTGCACTATATGGTCACAGCAATAGTTCATGGAAAAGACGGCTTCAAGCCTTTATTGATCATAACAAATAAAAACAGACTAAATTGTCTTATTACATGCTGACAACTAAAAACAATGAAAGGAACGTAAACTGGAAATAATTACAACTAAAATGCGAAATAGTTGTGCTAAGTGTAATAACGGCGTAGGTGTTCTCCATTCCATGCTCGGGGGAGTGTCGCTCCATCTACGGTCGCTAGCTTGAAAGTTCCTTCTCCAAGCTTCTGTTCGATGACATATGGACCTTCCCATGTGAGATTCATATGTGATGGGGCCGGAAAGACTCGCTTCAAAACAAGATCGCCCACATCGAAACTTCTTGGTCGGACTTTTACATTATAATATCGAGCAATTCTGTTCCTATGTGCAGCCGATCTCAAATCAGCTTCTTCACTTTTTTCATCAACAAAGTCCAGTGATTCCAATAAGAGATTCTGATTCGTCTTGGGATCATAATAGGTTACCCGAAGAGAAGGAACTTCAAGTTCGACGGGTATCACAGCTTCAGCGCCGTATGCCAAGGTGAACAATTGCATATTTTGCACCACCTTTAGAAATAGGTAAGGAACCGATTATATCGATCCCCCAAATCGCAAATGGCCAAGGACTAACCATTTGCATGAGTTCCGTTGGCGGAGCTCTTGGGATTTTCGCAAACTTTTGACATTTGTCGCACTTTCTCCCATAGTCTGCAGCGTCCCAATTTACAGTTGGCCAATAATATCCATAGCGGAGGATCTTTTTTGCGAGTGTTTGCCCCCCAGTATGGTCGCTACATTCTCCTTCGTCCACTTCCATCAAAACTCGTTTTTACCTCATCATGGACGATGCACCGGAGTAGGGGAACCGAGAACCCCCTCCGATACATTATTCCATCTTGCATTATGTATCTTGAAGCTTTACGAAGGACTTGCCGTCTCTCGTTCTTCTTATCGGGCAAGGTTCTGTGTAGTATGTATTGTTTGAATGGGGTCATCCACGACTCCTTTTCAATTTCTGTTTCTAGAACAAAATCTATCTCCATTTCGTCTATACTTGGAAATTGCAAAACTTGGACGATAACCAAGCCCATTTGCTGTGCATCGCCTGTACTTGCGAACTTTACCAATGAATCGGCCTCCTTGTTTTTCTCGCGCGGGACATGGGAAATATCGTAGTATTGAAGATCCGCCAACAGTTCTTGAACTCGTGCAAGGTATGGGGCGAGTCTCTGCCCCTTTGCTTGATAGTCTCCACGAACTTGGTACACTACCAATTGTGAGTCGCAAAAGATTTCAATCGATCTTATTCCGAGTTCCCTGATAAGTTTCAATCCAGCAATCAACGCTTCATATTCAGCTTCGTTGTCTGTGGCTGGGAAATTGAGTTTCAAAGCGTAACAAATTGATCAGTTTTCGGGAGTTACAAGAATTATACCAGCTCCAGAACAATGGTTGTTGGATGCTCCATCAGTGTACAGTTTCCATCTAATAGGCAGAATGACATCATAATCATTTGATTCGTCTGACATGGTGAATTCAGCAATGAAGTCTACTAGCGCTTGCCCTTGTATGGCTCTTCGTGGCAGGTAGGTAATATCGAACTGACTCAACTCGATATTCCATTTTAACATCCTTCCAAAGGTTTCTGGTCGTTGGAGTACCTGTCGCAAGGGTTGATCGGTATAAACATTGATCGAGTGTGCCTGGAAGTACCGACGTAGCTTGCGTGATGCAATCACCAAGCAGTAGGCCAATTTCTCAATTTTGGGATAATTTCTTTCTGCCCCCGTTAGATGTTTACTGACATAGTACACTGGCTTCGGAACTCGGTCCTCCTCGCGAACCAAAGCTGTGTTGATAGCGTGTTGGGACACAGCCTAGTATACATACAATACTTCATGGTCTACGGGCTTCGACAGCACCGGGGGACTTTCCAAATGCCTTACCAGAGCTCGAAATGCGTCTTCGCAATCGGGCATCCATTCAAAATTTCTCTTTCCCTTCTTTATTACATCGAAGAATGGAATACACTTATATGTGGCCCTGGATATGAATCGACTCAACGCGGCTACTTTCACATTCAAGCTTTGTACTTGCTTTATAGTTCTGGGTACTTGTATGTCTCGGATAGCTTGAATCTTCTCCGGGTTAGCTTCGATTCCTCGTGCATTGACAATGACACCCAAAAACTTTCCCGATGCAACACCAAAAGAACACTTTAGTGGGTTGATTTTCATTCCATAATTCCTGAGTATATCAAACATCTCTGCCAAGTCTCGAATGTGGTCGTTTGACTGTCGTGACTTCACGAACATGTCATCCACATAGACTTCCATTGTTCTACCAATTTGGTCTTTAAACATCCGATTCACCAAGCGCTGATAAGTCGCCCCTGCGTTTTTCAGCCCAAAAGGCATCACTACATAACAGTACATTCCAACATCTGTGACGAAACTGGTGTGTTCTTGATCTGGAATGTGCATCGAGATTTGATTGTATCCCGAGTACGCATCCATAAATGATAATAACTTGTGCCCTATCGTTGAATCGACCTATTGATCAATTCTAGGTAATGGGAAACTATCCTTAGGGCATGCTTTGTTTAAATCCGAGTAATCAACACAAGTCCTCCATTTCCCATTCACTTTTCTCACTAGTACAGGGTTAGAGACCCATTCTGGATAGAGGGCGTCGCGGACGAACCCATTGGCTTTGAGTTTGTCCACTTCCTTTTTGAGAGCCACAGACCTATCCGGGTCCATGCCTTTCCTTTTCTACTTAACCGAAACGTACTTCGGGTGTATGTTCAACATATCGGGAGAAATTCCGCACATATTAGAATGTGTCCAAGCGAAAACATCCAGATTTGCTCGGAGGAAATCAGTGAGATCCTCGGTCATCGAGGGGCTGAGTTGTGACCTAATCTTAAGTACTCGCGACGGATCGTCTCGGCTGACTGAAATGTCAATCGTCAGTTCAGCCGGCGCAGCTTTTGCTTCCCTGGGTTCCTCATCATCATCTCTCGGATCCATGTCTCTATAGATCCGATCATGTTGCCCGAGCCAGGGCTTGGGCATTACTTGTCAATTTTCAACGACTCGGTTGTGGACGGGGCTGTCCACAACCTTTCCCTTCTCTCTTCGCTGGGCCTCTCTTAGCTCAGCCACATAGCATGCATGACCAGTCGCCTGATCGCCATGTACAACACCAACTCCTTTGTCTGTCGGAAATTTCAGAGTTAAACACCACGTGGCCAAAGCTGCCCTGAATTCCGCCAAGGCCAGTCGACCCAGAAATACTTTGTATGGAGAATCAACATCCAAAACTATGAAAGGTAGGATTCGCACCCTCCTACGTTCACCTTGCCCTAGTTCAACTGGCAATTCAACATAACCCACCGCATCGGTTGCAGCACCATTAAAGCCATGGATACGAGCTTTAGATGTATTTAAATCTTTCATCTCCATCTTCATCTGGTCATATGCTTTTTTGAAGATGATATTAACAGAACTTCCATAATCAATCAGATTTCTTTTCACAAATGCTGGCCTGATTGTCGCGGATATGACCATCGGGTCAACGGTAGGAGCCTCCACCTGATCAGCATCTCTGCTCCTGAATATTATATCGTCCGTCATCATGCGTTGTTGTTTAGCGGAGGTCCCATCCTCCACATTCGAACAACACTCAAAATCCGCATGCCTCAAGGAGTTAGCATACCGCTCCATTTCTTGCCAGTTCTTATTTACAGGGTGAGGTCCACCTACTATCGTGTTTATGACCAGTCTGCCCACGGTCCGAGCAGGCTCCTCAGGGTGACGTGGCACCGGTGTACGACCGGGATTGGACGTTCCCTGTTCACCCTCTTGAGGATTCTTTACAAACTCCTGCAACTTTTTCTGTCTAATCAACTTTTCTATAGCGTCATGGAGGTGCCTACACTCCTCGGTATTGTGCCCGTAAGTCTCATGGAAGTGGCAATACTTCCCAGTCCGCTTTTGCTCTTCAGTAGACTCTTTTGGGCGTGGCTTTCGATACTAGAAAGTATTACAAGTTGACAGGTAAATATTTTCCAAAGATGCATTCAGAGGAGTGTATTCATTGTAAGTTGGGATCCTTGGTTTCCACTTTCTAACTTCCCTTTTCTTTCCGGGATTCCCCCCACCAGATCCTTTAGATTATTTGGGCTTGTTTTGAACATTGACTTGTACCTTTCTAGAGTTGTCACCAGATTGTTTTACAGCGATGTTACTCTACACAGCCTCCTTGCCATGTAACGGTGCATTATCTCGCCTCGTCCACCTAGCTTCCTCCCTTCTTATAAATTGGTGTGCTTTTGAATAAAAACGTTCTAGCGTAGTCGGGGGCTTTCCCGCCAGCCAGTCTCCAAACTCTGAATCCGGATTTACCCCTTGCATCACGACCATTAAAATAGCATGGTCGTTGGGGTTGCTAACTTCAGTTGCGGCAACATGAAATCTTTGTAAGTACTCTTTCAACGACTCCCCTGGAGCCTGAATCACACTGGACAAGGACATCAAATCCTTGGGACGAGTGGCATGAATCCTGAATTGTTCCACAAATTTCATCGCTAACTCATCAAAGCTGGAGATAGTTCGCGGAGGAAGTCGGGTGAACCACATGGTAGCAACTCCAGATAAAGTTATTGGGAAACATCTACACTTGGTTGCATCGTTCGCTCTAGCCGAGTCCATCATCCATTCATACCTCATCACATGTTGTCGGGGATTAGTCTTTCCTTCATAGGCCGAAATAGTCGGCATGTTAAACTTCCTGGGGTACTCAGCCTGTAAGATAACATCTGTAAATGGAATATGACTCCTGGATACCGCCCAATCATCATTTGATAAGCCATGATTCTCTTTCATTAGCTGTCTGACCATAGCTAATAGGTCTGGGGTTTGTATGGAAGATGGCAGGTTGGTGTCTGTCCTGTGAGACCGTTCTGGTCCGTGTCTTCTCCGTTGGCGATCTACCAAGTGGTATCCTAGAGACCAGCAGCATTAAGACCTTGGTGTGCCGGCTGTCCATCTTCCACTCGCACTCCAGATCCTAAGTTTCCCGTTCCAGCTTGAGTGTGATTTTCTTGGTGTAAGTGTGGAGCCATTTCTCCAGGTAGAGAACTCGGACCATCCCTGGTTGATCGATCAGCAGCACATGTCTGTGTTGTTTCTGTTCTACGACGTCTACGCTTGGGAGGTTCATCAGATGAAGCAGAGCTGTCGGATGAGGAATAAGGAACGGGGCTTCCTCCAGCATTCTGATATTGTTGTTGAGTAAGCTGAGTCATAAGGTTGGCGTTGGCTTGGATCTGTTCGCTAAGTTGTCTCCTGCTTTCCATGATTTCTCTCATTAGCTCATTGAACTTTGTCCTAGTGACAGCTTCCATCTGGTTTTGGGCGGCCATAGTTACCGCGCCAAGATTAGCTTGTTGATTATTGGGTCCTATTTGCTGGACGCTGGCAGTCTCGTTGACGTCCGCGTTATGAGAGGCTGATCTGGTATGAGGTCTTCCTATTGTAGAGTTATTGGTAGAAACTCTGAGTAGAATCAACGGACTTCTTGTGAATGACTTGGATCTCCTTCGGGGGATTTCTTCAATCCAGTAGCTACAAAGTAGATCCTAATGACCTGAGAATGCTGCTCTCAGTGAAAGCACCAAAATGTTAGCACCAAAATTGGTCACTAACACCCAAAGAGAGTTTTGTGTAGAGAGATTAATGAAGAAGATAAATTAAAACAGAGGGATGCAAGCTAAATTAATTGTAGAGAATAAGAACACCAAATTTATAGTGGTTCGGTGTAGCTGCCTACGTCCACTTTGAGTTTTAATCTTTATTGCTTTCACAAGTAGTTGAATATAGATACAATTCGTACACTAATGACTTGAATACATGTTTTAACTGGAAAAGAAAGAGTCTTGAAAATGGCAGAGTCTCCCCAGTGTTCTCGAAAAAAGGTCCCTTTCACTGTGCCCCTGCCCTTCTATTTATAGACGAAGATGGGTTGGACTTCCCTCATGGGCCTAGGAACAACGTACCTTAGCCCGTGGTAAGTAACTTCTGCGCACCAAGCCATAGATGCCGAACGACAATTGCCGAGCGAGGGGAGGTGTGACGAGCGAGGCCTCAGTGCCGAACGGCATTCGTATGCCGAGCCACACACCCAGGCCGAACAACCTTTCTATGCCGAGCGAGGTGAGATGCCGAACGAGGCAACATGCCGAGCGATCCTGTCATGCCAAACGAGGTGAGATGCCGAACGACCCCTCTATGCCGAACGAGGCAACATGCTGAGCGACACTGTCATGCCGAACGAGGTGAGATGTCGAACGACCCCTCTATGCTGAGCGGGGCAACATGCCGAGCGACCCTATCATGCCGAACAAGGTGAGATGTCGAACGACCCTTCAATGCCGAACGAGGCCTTAAGTCGAGTGAGGGGAGGTGTGCCGAACGAGGCCTGTGCCAAGCCTCTTGTTACATGGTCAAACAACCGGGTAACAGGAAATGATTTAGAAATGGAGTTAATATTCAATAATACTTTATATGGAAGAATGAAGGTGAAAAAGAAATAATCTATAAATGGTGAATTGAATTGTAAAGAAACTTACCTAATAAGGTATAATCCAATAATTGAAATAAAAATAACTTATTTAAGCAATGAATGTAAAGTAATAAAATGAAAGAAATCGCATTGTACGAATAAAGGAGAAATGAACTTTTGTAAGTAATAACGAATGTAAATTAATGAAAATAAAAATTTTATGAATGAGAAAAGAAAAGTAAAGGATGTGAAAAGGGGGGAATCAAACTAAATTGTAAATGTGAAGTAAACTGAAATGAAGTGTATATAATACTTCAATAATGAATTCATTTGTGACCAAATAATTGAAATGAGTATAACTTATGTAAGTAAAGAACGTAAAGTAATGAAATAAGCCTTATATTATGAGTGAATGAAAATTTAATTTTTGTAAGTAATGAACATGAATTAAAGAAATCATTGTATGAAACAAAATGAACAACAAATGATGTGAAAAGGATAAATAGAGTAACTTAAAAATGTGTGAATTCCTTGTTTACTTGATTTATGGATTGGTTGGGAAAGGATACTTCTATTTTGTATAGAGATGTATGAAGAATCTACAAAGTTTTATCTACGACTGTTGAGTGTGTGGTTTACTTAGTAGTTTATTTATCATTTTTATATGATTTGAAGTTCTGAACCCGAATAAACCATTTGTTTTGGTTGAAATGGATGGATGATTATTTTCTTTGTTGAAATAATGTTTGTACTGTTTGTTTGCAAGTGATTGTTGTTATGTTATAGTGACTTGTTTTGTTAGTAGTTGAAAACAACTTAAATATTTCTATTTTATACATAATTATTAACTCTTTTGGATTATATAAGTGAAATACAGGTTTATGGAAGCAATAGTTGCTGCTTTTGGTTTCATAAAATAAGCGTTATTTACCCGACAAATAGGTACGTTCTCGGATTACGGTTTTATAGCGATATTATATTGTTATTCCCGTGGTTTGGGATATATTATTATGAAAATATTTGATATTTATTGTTATTATTGATATTACTATTTCTCCCAGACCTCTCCGTACAAAGGAGACTCTGCCGATATTTTCTGTGAATTTTGAACTTAGAAAATTTTGTAAAGTGTTTTCCAAACTTTTGTTAACATGAATATAAAGGATTTAATTGTTATTAATTGATATATTTTATTTAAATTATTTAATTATGTAAATTAATTTTTTTTATAAATTTAATATTTTGAATAAGATATATTGATTACTAAATTCCTCCTTTCCCTTCTTTTTCTTTTCGGGGATGAAAAGTAATGAGTGAGGGAGAGTGTAACGACCCGTAATTTTTGATAATTAAAAATAGTTAATTTGATAAGTTTAGTGATTTAATGTTGGAAGAAATAAAAATTTGTGATTTAATAATAAGAATATAACTGAAGTAAAGTGAAATAGTATTAATTTAAGGTAATTTATAATTGCTCTAAATGTAATTACAACTAATTAAAAGGATTAAAGAGTTATAATTGGTATAGGTTGTAAATAAATTATAGTAATGTATGTGTTAATTGATAATTGGACTTAATGAGTTATTGATAATTCTAATGTTGATTAATTAATGAAATAAGGAGTAATTAATTGTAATTGATAATAGTAGTGGGGTAGTAATAGTTATAAAAATTATTTGTAAATAGTAAACTTACAAATGTGATTAAATGTAGTTAATAGTGACAATTATTATATGTTACCTATTTATTTAGCCTGTTAACTTAAATTGGAAATTAATTGCAATTAATTCATTTAATTAGTGTAGTTAATGTAGATTAAATTGATCATTGTAGAATATTAATTCAATAAGATGCAACCAATGTAAATTTTAATCATAATATGACTATTGATTTGAATAAAAATAATGGAAATCAAGTTTGATCAATTTATTGGAATTTATATTATAATAAATGGATTTATTGCAATTAAATGTTACACTAATGTGAGTTAAGACAATAACTGAAAATTGTGAATGTAATAAAATGAATAGAAATGTTAATTTTATTCATAAGGTAATAATTGATTTGATAAAAGAATGAAACCATGATAGATAAATTTATTGAGATTTTAAATTATAATAAAACTGACAAAATTTCAATGTAATTTAAATACTGCAACTAATATGGTAAAAGATGACAATTGTAGCATATTAATGTGATAAGATGCAAACCAATGTTAACTATGTCTATAGAGTAATACTTGATTGAATAAAAGACTGAAATCAAATTAAAATAATTTATTAGAATTAAATTTTAATCAATTTGGTTTAATTACAGTTGAAATTGAACACTGTAATTAGTGAAATAGTAAACACTGAATTTGATATGTAAATTTGCTTTAAATTATTATAAATGTCCAAGTAATCAAAAATGATAACAACTGTTAGTTAAAAAAATTGAAATTAAAACGGTGATTTAATTAATTTAATATTATTTTATTTAATTAATGTGAAAATAGCCATTTTGGCCACTGTCTTGAATTTCGACGAAACCAGTTTCATCGAATCCACAATGGTGAATTACTGTAGGATTTCAAGTTTTGTAACGATCGGACTTGTTGTTTGATCGTATGGGCTCGAAACGCCTAGAAATCAATTCGAAATAAGCTGATTTTTAAGCTAACTTCTTCATACGATGGAATTAGGACTTGAAACCGGTTCCACTGAGTTTAAAAATATCGAAAACATCTATTTCAATATATGGGATGACCTACTTTCGTTTCGGGAATGAAACGGGCTTTGCAGGTCATTTATCGTTCAACTTTCAAATCGATCTAGTCCATTCGTTTCTTTTTCTGTTCTGTCTATAAACAGCCTGTTATAAACCCTATCTATTTCTTATTCCATTTGTCTGTACATACATTTCTTGTCTATCTCCTTCTTTCCAATGGTAGTAAACAGACAAACCAAAACCCTAAATCCAATTTCAAAACAAAATCCAAAAAAATCAAACTCCTCAGAACCTTGACATATTATATACCGTTTTGAAGCTCTTGACGACCGCAACTCAGGTCTGTAATTCGTTTTTGTCATCGAATCACCATTTGTCCAGAAATTGAGGATGAACCTCGGCCCTTCGTTTTAGGGTTTTGACAATCCAACGGTGGATCGTCGCCCGATCGACGATCGGGATGCGGCGTTGGGAAGGTGGTGTCGCGTAGACTTCTATGGTGATGCACGTTTGTCAGGCTGGTCGTCGAGTCACCTGGATTTGGCGATTTGGTGGTCGAAAGTTGTCTCGACCTGGGGGCAAACGACAATGTCGCGACCATAGGGGTGGGGTGCTAGAGGGACGGCGTGGCAAGGCGGAGTCAGTGGCGAGCTCCGATCTGGCGATGGTCAGCCGTGGACGATGCGGTGTTGGCATGAAGAACGATGGCCCGTGTTCAGGGGTTCGAATGAGGGTTCCTGGAAAGAAATAGGTGACGTGTATATATATTTTGCTATTTTATATTTATTTATAATTTTATCGTATAATGTTCTGAATTACATAACTTTTACATACGAGGTCCGTTTCACGCGCGATTTGTTTTGCCGGGATCGTATCGAAATTCTGGTCATTTTGACGTTGGTTTGGATGAATGCTGAGATCGTTTGAATTTAGGCCCTAAATTGGATTTTAATTCGATTTAAAATCGAAGGTGAGTGTTTCAACCCACTCACAATTACTAAATTATCTTATGTTAGTTAAATTTAATTTATGATGTGATTAGAAATTAATTGATTGATGTTTGGTATGTTTAATTGTCATTCTAGTTAAATTTGATTTTTATTGCATTTAATCATCGTTCAATTTAATATCGAATTTAAATTGTCAATTTAATACCTGTTATTGATTACCAGTTATCTGTTGATATTTGTTGATTGATTTGGATGATGATTGCGATGGATGTTTGATTTTGATATTGGATGACTGGATGTTATATTTTATATTGTTATAACACTGCAAGTTCTTTATGGGTTGAAATGATACATACCCGAATGATCTATAGATTAGGAAAAAATCGTATGGGTTGAAATGATAGACTCGAACGATTTATGGATTTTATTTAAATTCGGTATTGCGGTTTCAAATGATATATAACTATAAAGTTTTAAATTGCGGATTGAAACGATAAATATCTGTATCACTTGACCCTAGGTAGAAAATTATATACGGACACCGGATTGGTTAAATTAAAGGATTTTTTGAATCTTTAAAATTTTGAATTCAGTTAACTGGTATTTTGAAATAGAAATTGATTTATATAAACTGAATTATTTTCGTTAATCCAAGGGTAAATGTTGAAATTGGAATTGATTTAATGAATTGCTCAAAGGATTTATATTGAAATTTCAAAGTTGAAGTGTCAAATATAAATGAATTTATTAGAACCGAGTTATTGAAATTGTTTGGATATAACTTTGAAATCTTTTTTAAACTAATTTAAACTAATTTAATTAAATTAGCCATTTTAATCAATTTAAAACTATTTTAATTTATATTAATCTATTACAACCTATTTAAACCAAGTTAACCTATTTTACCTATTTTAAACTAATTAAATTTATTTAATCTATTTTAAACCCATTTAATATAATTTAAATCTATTTAATCTAGTTTAAATTTATTTAATCTATTTAAAAATCTACTTAATATAATTTAAAATTTATTTAATCTATTTAAATCATTTTTAAACTAATTTAATCAAATTTAAATCTATTTAAACTATTTTTTATATTTAAACTATTTTTATTATTTAAACTATTTTTATTATTTAAACTATTTTAAATCTATTTAAACTATTTTAAACTATATAAACTATTTATAATTACCTAAACTATTTTCTAAAATTTCAGACTGTGTAAAGTTGAGATATTTATGTCTAAATCCGTGATGATGATACAACCTAAGTTGGAATTTGGAATTTATATCTTTTTGTGAAATGATATATTTGAGTGAATAAGATAAATTTTAAAATGGAGAATTAATAATCATAACTTATCGATAATTTCAAAGTGAATATGGTTTCAAAAGTGAATATGATTTGAAAGTGAATATGATTTGGAAGTGAATATGATTTCGAAAGAAATATGATTTGAAATCGAATATGATATTTTGATATTAAGTATGAATCTACTTTTGAAATGTAAAAGAACCATCCGGTGTGAAATAAGCGTTTGGTTGTTAAAGAGACCGGGATCGGATATTGTCATACTCTCTGCCAATACTGAATACCACTTTAACAACTGTGTACGTGGTGGAGATTCCAGAAATGAAGTAGGATGGTATGACGAACGATTCTGTATGAGGTATTTACGTGACCCTAACTCCCGTGAGTCAGCTTTATGTGGCTAAAACAGGAGCTACACTGGGCAAAGTGAGGTCATTCCTCCGATCGGGCACATTTCTTCGATACTATATTTTGACTTTGTGATTGATTTGGTAGCCACCCTTGGTTTGATTATGGGAGTGTGTTCCGAGGTGGGCAGTAGTAGCTGCTAGGCGTTACCACCAGTCTGGGAGTGCAATTTGTATATCTACCCTGGCATTACCTCGAGTGTCGTGTTCACATGCCCTATTGTGCCTTCTACGAGTTTGTTTTGTACCATACCTATGGGGTGCCCTCTGTGTAAACCTCCAGTTTACGGAGGAGCGTACGGTACTGTATAGACTATGGGAATATATAAAATGTGTTAAGGGGGATATGGGTAACGCCTTAACGCTATTTTAATACTTTACTTTATTGTAGACATTATTATAATAGCGTATTGTACTACATAGTAGATAGTTTAACGGATCCTTAGGAGATGGAAATCCCGAACATCTCTTAAGTTATTTCACTCACGTTAGACACCGGATAGGAGACATCAAACCCCGTAAACATCTCTGATGCCGTTCCACTCATATTTATTTACCGTTGATTTAACTTACATAAGCTCTTTTAGTTCTGACTCGAGTGTTTTGTCTTTTCATTTCGCTCGGGTCAGCCTGAGCATTTCAGGGTTGAACACCTTATTTCTGGAGGACGAAGACGAAGATTGTACTATTATTATTTATTATATATATTCCACTACATCATGTTGTTCCGCTGCATTTATTTATTACTTATTCTTGTTTATGTAACTCTGATCTGTATTATAAAGGTTTAATCAATGTTATTTGTAAAACAGCTTCTTAAACTGTTTATTTGATTATTATATTTTGTCATTCCACTGCGAGATTCTGTATTTGTTTTCATTCTTCCTCTGCTTTTTCTTATTTACCCCATAACAATCTGCCTTTCTGAATGGTTTGAGTTGCCATGTGTGTCTGCTTAAAATGTCCAAAAAGGCTGGTCGTTACATTTTAAAATGGTTTTTTATACATTTTTTTAAGATAAGCTCAACCGTTTTGATAATTTAATTAAAGAAGGATAATATGATATTAGTAAGAAGGAAATGCTTGTTAAAGTGTAAAGGGAGTTCTATAGTTTTAAAACTTACGATTTTTGTGGAAATATAGTTAAAATCAAATGTTTTGATTTAAAAGGGTAAAGTGAAAGTATTATGACCATCACGTAAACTTAAAAGAAAAGAAATAAATCAGTGTTAGATAAATAGGCTTAAACATCCCATTAGGACAAAATTAACTATGGAGTTTAGATGCCTTGAAATGGTTGGGGCAGAGATAGAGGAAACATGGGGTTTTAATGAACTTTTCAGTCAATGGTTGAATTGGAAGGACAGAGCACTAGGTCAAACTTCCTTTAGTAGTGAAGGGTGAGCATCACCTTGTATCTTTTTACCTAAGTATGGTTTGAGTCGTAGAATCTTTGTGTGAGGAAGTTTGGAGATTATGGTTTTGTAACACCCCTAATTTTTAATAACATTGAATAAATTAAATAGAATAATGTAAAGTGATAAGGGGATTGAGATTGGTAAATGAATATTAGTGGTCGTGCTTATTAAAAATGAATAAGCTTAAAATGGTTAGTGTTAAAATTTTATCATAAGGGCCTTAGAGTAAATTATCGCCCATGTTCCCACCCTTATACTATTTTCCCTTATCCATACACGTTCATTTTAACATAAGCAAAAATTATAAACGTAAGAAGAGAAGGAGCCGGCCATTAGGAGGAAGATAAGAAGAGAAATCAAAGTAAAAGCTTAGGATCAAGCTAGAAGAAATCAACCTTAATCAATCTCCAATTTCCTTATCCAATCTAAGGTGAATAATAATCACCTCAGCTCTATTTTGGTTTTATAATCATATATTTTCGGATTTAAGGGTAAATTCGTCTTTATGATATATTGGATGATGATATGCTTGATTTAGTATTTGTTTAATTTAAATAAGGTTGTCTAAAAAGAGATATGCACGGTTTTAGGGTAAAATCGAGATTTTAATGATGTTTAAATGCCATGAGAAAATTTTATGTTATGAGAAACATGATTTTGGAGTTGGGTTTCAATTTTTATAATTTTCCAAGCCGAGGATAATTAGTTATGAATTTTCAAAGGAAAATATGGTTAATTGAGTTTATAAATTTATTTCGAAAATTATATTAAGAATTTGGGGCTAAAATTTTGATATGTTAAGCAACATGATTAAAGTGAATTTCTGAAATTTTTAGAGATTTTTACTAAGTGATTTAGTATGGAAATTAAATTATTTTGAAAGGAGGACCAAAATGATTTAATTGTTTTGTTAATGGGAAGGGCTTGTTTGTAAATTGTTATTTAGTTTTTAGATCTGAGAAAATGCGGCAAATTTTAGTAAAATAATTTGAAAGTTTAATGTAACCAATCAAGTGTTTACAAGTGGGCAAGTAAGTTACAAAAGGTTTACTTTAATTGGTAAAAACATTTGCTCAGAAAAGTGGGTTCCGCCTCCTTTGGAAGAATCTTTCGACCCAGAGCTTTCGCCTTTGACCTAGTCAAAACCTTCTACCACGAAACCAATACACATGGTATCATATAGTTGGTACGTAGTGGATTGGAGAAAGGCGGAAAGTAGGGTGTCAAAACATAGCTTCTGAAGGTGTCGATACCTTTGTTTTGTTTTTAAAGAAAAGCGCTTGCCTATTTACTAAAGGGTTTCGAAGTAGTCGAAACCAATGGTTGCGAAAGGGTATTTCAAAAGAAGCTTTCAAAGGAGAGCTGCCATCTTTTTAAAGTGGTAGCTTCTGAAGGAGTTAGTTTTTAATTTAAGCTATCAAAAGGGGTAGTTTCGACCAAGTTGAAACCCTTCTATGAATTGATGCCTTTCGATGGTATTGAACACATCAATGCCGTCGAAAGGTAATGTTTGTTTTATAAACATAAGCCACTTCCTATTGCTTTCGAAAGGGGTTAGGGGTTTTGAAGCCAACCTTCAATTGATTTACCCGGACGTTTTAATACTTTCAAAAGAATGGTTTCGACACCATCAAGTTTTCCCCAAATACATTTATGAAATAAAGAATGGTTTCGAAAGAGATGCTTTCGCGTATGTTCACTTTGACCCAAAATGATGTTTTAAACCCAATGATTTTGAAAGGGGGACTTTCAATGGTTTCAGAGGAGTAACCTCCAATGGATTCAGAAGGTATACTTCCAATGGTTTCGAAAGGAGTACTTTCACTTGGTTTCGAAGCTATGCTTTCAAAGTTAAAGGTTAATGCTTTAATACAATTGAAATGTTTCGAAAGAGAAGTTTCAAAGTATTCGAAAGGAAGGAGCCTAATATTTTGAAGATATATTTTAATGTTTTCGAAGGACGTCATCCTATAAGGTCGAAAGCAAGGTTTCGAAGGTGTCGAAAGGCTTTTTAAACCCAAACTCATTTTTAAAGGAAAAACCCATGGCTAAATAAAGGAGTTTTGAAAGGATTTCAGGTATGTAAATTTGAAGAAGTATTTCCTTAATAAAAGTATTGGTTAAAGTGGATTAACCATGTTTTATATGTAAGTGTTTTCAAGGATATTAAACCCACAGGAGTGGTATTGTTAAATTGTTATGCTTGCTTCTTTAAATACGAATATATTCACATGATAAAGAACCCATAACTGTATTTTGGGGATAAAGGTGTAGAAGAACCAGCTAGGTTAACCCAGTAGTGAATATAAATTGATTAAACTCCTAAATGAGTAGAATTGCATCTAGGGAGTCAGGGAGACCAAAATATAGGATGCCTAAATCTTGTAGATGTCTGAGAGACAGGTTCCATGAAAACTATAATTATGCAGTTATTGGGGGTAACCAACAGGTTCATAGTAAACCTATGAAAACTATGCATTAAGGATGGTTGGCAGAGGTCAAATGGTTTGTAGTGAACCCATGAAAACTATATCCAGATTAAGTATTGACATCAGTCAAAAGGTCCTAGTCAACCCATGAAAACTAGGATAAGAAAGAAGTTATTGGAGGCATTAGTAGATTCCTATTCAACCCATGAAAACTAGGCTAAGAAGGGAGTTACTGGAGTAATCCATAGGTTCCTATTCAACCCATGAAAACTAGGATAAAAGATGAGTTATTGGAATGACCAATAGGTTCAGGGGAACCCATGAATTAATTAAGTTAGTTGCAGGGGCCTATAGGTTCTCAGTGATCACATGAAAACTCTGAAATAGGACAGGGTGTCCATGAATTATAAAAAGGTTATTAGTAAATCCATGAAAACTAATAGGTTAATAGTGACCCTAGAAACTATAAATATGGTAGGTGTCAATTAGACCGAGGATGGGAAATCCAAAATGTTTATATATGCATATCATCTTAATATTTGAATGCTATGTTTGAACCATTGTAGATGCAGGAGCATAGTCTATGGTTTTGAAAAGGTTTTAGGATACTAGTGAGGGGAAAACCCGTTTCGCTAAGCGGCGTGGTCTAACTAGATATCTAAATGGATTGAGATGTTAGATTATTATTCATACCAGGCTTTATGTCTGACTCGAAGTTTTCGTTTTCCCCTTAAACTCTTGGGTACTTAATTGATTTTAAGTAGTTTGAGGTTTTTGTTTTCCCCTCTCTCTTAGACCGTTCTTCTGTATCTTGCTAAGGCACGTATGCAAATTTACGAGAAAGAGGATATGGAAGAAGGAAACGGAAGAGGAAATCTAGGTGGAGGAAGCACCACAACCAATGGAAATGCTCGACCTAATACCAGGAGGAACCACGGTCGACATGCTAATGCTAATCCAAATACTGAGGCCAATGTAGGTGCTGGAAATCTGCCAGTAGATGCGAGGATGGTGTATCAGTTGTTGGCCAATCTTTTGCAAACTGGAGTATCTGGTAATGTGAGAGGAGCTAATACTGTTGCTCTAGTTGGATATAATTATGCTAGACTAAGTAGAGACTACACCAGTCTGGATGGAAAGCCGTTTGTTGGAACGAAGGATGTTGTTGAGGTTGAGAATTGGCTATTGATCTGTGAGAGGATCTTTACTGATTTAGGCTTGGATGATGGGGAGAAGAGAAGGCTAGCCTCTAGACAGTTGCAAGGGGCAGCGCTTCATTGGTGGAATAGTGTGACCATCGGAGTTCCAAAAGAAGATTTGACATGGGCAGATTTCAAGAGGATATTTGAGTAGAGGTTCTTATCTGAGGTTTCCAATTCGGCGTTGATGAGGAAGTTTATGGATTTAGTCCATGGAGATATGTCAGTAATCGAGTATGTTGCTAAGTTTGATGAGTTATCTCGATATGGATATGCTACTATAGACACTGACATTAGAAGGAATGAAAGGTTCATTCAAGGACTGAGACCGGAGCTTGCTAGAATGACCATGACTCGTATCAAAGAGCCTTGTAATGTGGTAGTGGAGATGGCTATTCGCCATAAAGAGATGCTTGTTGTTTCTACTAAGGAGAAGCCAGTTGAATCCCTGGGTCCTCAGAGAAAGAAAAGGAAATTCTTTAAGAAGAATGGAGCCCAAAAAAAGTAATGCTGCCAAGAAGGCAAAGGCTGATTTGGTATGCTTCAAGTGTGATAAGAAAGGTCATTATGCTCACGAGTGTAGAACATGCACAGGGAAGAAACCTGCAGAGAAGAAGAATGTGAAATGCTTCAACTATGACCAAGTTGGGAATTATAAGAACTAGTGTCCAGAGCCAATCAAGGCAGACAGAGGGAAGGTTTTAGCTATTGGACCACCATCTTCTTCTAGGCCTACTGCAGCAGAGAAAGGAAAAACTATGATGGAAGGTACGCTTTTGATTCAGAGTATACCAGTTAGGGTGCTATTTGACACCGGTGCATCACACTCTTTTATATCACAGTATTTAGTAGATAGTTTATGCATAGAACCCATATACCTTGTTACTTCCTTAAGGGTTGCGAATCCAATAGGAGGATATGCAACTCTAGGGATGAGATATGACCAATTAGAGCTTGATTTCTTAGGTCATAAGTTTGCATGCTGTCTGTATGTTTTTGATTTCGTAAATATCGGGATCATCTTGGGTTTGGATTGGTTAGGTAGGTATGAGGCTAGGATATTTTGCCAGGATAGGGAAATATAATTGAGACACCCAAATAGTCATAACCGAATCATCTTCTCAGTGGAGAATTCTAGCAGGACTGTTTGTGCTTTGTTAAGTGCCATGGAAGTAGGAGAAGAGTTATGTCAGCTTCGAGTGGCAAGAGAATTTGCAGATGTCTTTGAACCTGTTACGGGATTACCACTGAAATGAGCTATTGATTTTCTGATAGATCTTATACCAGGAGCTAAACCTGTAAGTAGACCCCCTAGCAGGATGACACCCGACAAAGATGAAGGAATTGAAGATGCAGCTAGTGGATCTAGAAGGAAGGAATTTTATTAGACCAAGCAGTTCGCCTTGGGGAGTAGTCGCGGTATTCGTGAAGAAACCAGATGGGTCATTAAGCATATGCATCGACTATCGTATGTTAAATGAAAGGACGATCAAGAATAGGTACCCTCTGCCGAGGATTGATGATCTGTTTGATTAGTTGAGTGGAGCCAGAGTGTTTTCCCAATTGGATTTGGCGACAGGGTTCCATCAGTTGAGAGTGGCGGAGGACAGCATTCCTTTGATAACATTTTGGACTATGTATGGTTCGTAAGAGTGGTTGGTGATGCCATCCAGGTTGACGAATGCACCTGCTTTCTTCGTTGATTTGATGAACCAAGTTTTTCGAGAGCACTTGGATAGGTTCGTGTTGGTATTCATAGATGACATTTTAGTGTACTCGAAAGATGAAAGTGAGCGTGAGATTCATCTTAGAGTGGTGCTTGAAACGCTGAGGCAGAATCAGCTGAAAGCGAAGTTTTCCAAGTGTCATTTTTGGAAGAAAGAGGTTAAGTTTCTTGGTCATGTAGTTTCAGAGGAGGGTTTGTCAGTCGATCCAGCTAAGATCGAAACTGTCAATAATTGGAAGAGACTAGAGATGGGAACCGAGATTAGGAGTTTTCTTGGACTTGCTGGCTATTACCAGAGATTCATTAAGGATTTCTCACGGATAGCAGCAACTTTGACTAAGTTGACCCGGAAAGATGTGAAGTTTGTTTGGTCCGGAAAATGTGAGGAATGGTTCCTTAAGTTAAAGCATTTATTGACCAATGCACCAGTGCTAGTAGTTCCTGATGGAAACCAAGGGTTGGTAGTATACACTAATGCATGTGGGATTGGATTGGGAGCAGTATTGATGTAGAAGGGTAAAGTTATTGCCTATGCATCCAGGCAGCTTAGACCGCACGAAATAAGATATCCTACTCATGACTTAGAGTTGGTTGCGGTGATCTTTTCCTTTAAGATTTGGAGGCATTATCTCTCAGGGGGGAGATTTGAGTTATATAATGATCATAAGTCTTTAAGATATTTATTCTCTCAGAAAGAGCTGAATATGAGGTAGCAGAGGTGGCTGGAGTTTTTGGCTGCTTATGATTTTGGTATAGAGTATACTCCTGCAAAAGGGAAAAAGTAGCGGATGCTCTTAGTAGAAAACATCAGAATGTGGTGTTAGCTATGTTGGCAGAATGGAAAGATCTAGAAGCTTTAGCCAGTTGTGGTGTGCAGTTAAGATCTACTGCTAGTTCTAGTCAAGGAACTGTCATGTTGTCTTATTTAGAAGTTCGACCAGTGTTGATCGAGAGGATAGCTTCTAAGCAGAGAGAAGATCCAGTTTTCGCCTAGAGGATTAGAAGGCTTGAGGTAGGGTCAGAGATTGATGATCTAAGGGATTTTGGTCTTGACCAAAAAGGATGGTTGAGAAAGAAGGGACGATTATGTGTTCCGAATTTAGAGAACTTAAGGAGGGAACTTCTTGAGGAATGTCATCGATCCAAGTTTACGATTCATCCTGGAGGAACCAAGATATATCAAGGTATGAAGAGGAGCTTCTATTGGGAAGGCATGAAGAGGGATCTTGGCTTGTGGGTTAGGCAGTGTGTAAACTGTCAACAAGTGAAGGCCGAACATCAGAGCCGAGTGGATTGCTTCAGCCTTTACAGATTCCAGTATGGAAATGGGATTCGATATCAATAGATTTTATTGATGGGTTGCCAAGGTCGAATAAGGGAAATGAAAGCATATGGGTTATAGTGGATATGTTGACCAAGAGTACCCATTTCATTCCAATCAAGTCAACCAGGATGGCACCTGTTTTGGCGAAGTTGTTCATGAAGAACATAGTTAGACTCCATGGGATTCCTATTAGCATAGTCAGCGACAGAGATGCATTATTCACTAGCGAATTTTGGAGGAGTCTAAAAGAGGTATTAGGTACCAAGCTCAAGATGAGTACAACATATCACCCACAGACGAATGGGTAGACAGAGAGAGTCAATAAGGTACTCGAGGATTTATTGAGAGCTTGTGTATTGGACTTTGGTGGATCTTGGAAGGATCACCTACATTTGATTGAGTTTTCTATAATAATAGTTATCAGACTAGTATAGGAATGGCGCCTTTCGAAGCTTTGCATGGAAGGCCATGCAAATCACCTGCATGTTGGTTAGAGACTGGAGACAGGTTGGTCTTAGGTCTGGATTTGGTTAGAGAGGCATCGGAAAAGATTGTGTTAATCCGAGGATGGATGAAAGAAGCTCAATCCAGACAGAAGATTTATGCGGATAAGAGGCGTAAAGACCTAGAGTTCTCAGTGGGAGAGAGTGTTTTTATTAAAGTATCACCGATGAAGGGTGTGATACGATTTGAAAAGTCGGGGAAGTTGGCCTTGAGATATGTTGGTCCATTCCAAATTTTTGAAAGGATTGAAAAGCTCGCATACAGAGTAGAGTTGCGGAGCAGTTTGGCAGGTGTCCATAATGTATTAAATGTGTCTCATCTTCGCAAGTATGTGCATGATCCAGAGTCTACTGTTCCTCAGATAGAGTTGGAGGACTAGTTAGTAGAGCTTGATTTGACTTTTGTTAGACAACCAGTTCGGGTTGTAGCGAGGGGTGAGAATAGATTGAGGACCAAGACAGTCAAGTTGGTGAAAGTTCTGTGGAGGGACAACAAGAAGGACTGTACTTGGGAGAAAAAGGATAGGATTCGAGATGCTTATCCTGATCTACTTTGATGGTATGTCTATATTAGATTTACATAGATTAGTTGCTAGTCGGGTAGGCTAGTATGGATGTTAGGAGATGTTACAGAAGATTGCTACGTTTGTTAGTTAGTCCTTAATGAATTTCGAGGATGAAATTCTTTAAGGAGGTGAGCCTGTAACAACCCTAATTTTTAATAACATTATTCAGGAGATTTAATTAGAATAAATTAAATAGAATAATGTAAAGTGTTAAGGGGATTGAGATTGGTAAATGAATATTAGTGGTCGTGCTTATTAAAAATGATAAGCATAAAATGGTTAAGTGTTAACTAATTTTATCATAAGGGCCTTAGAGTAAATTGCCGCCTATGTTCCCAATCTTATATTATTTTCCCTTATCCATACACGTTCATTTTAACATAAGAAAAAATTATAAACGTAAGAAGAGAAGGACCCGGCCATTAGGAGGAAGATAAGAAGAGAAATCAAAATAAAAGCTTAGGATCACGCTAGAAGAAATCAATCTTAATCAGTCTCAAATTTCCTTATCCAATCTAAGGTGAATAATAATCACCACATCTCTATTTTGGTTTTATAACCATATGATTTCAAATTTAAGGGTAAATTCGTTTTTATGATATATTAGATGATGATATGCTTGATTTAGTATTTGTTTAATTTAAACAAGGTTGTTTAAAAAGGGATATGCACGGTTGTAGGGTAAAACCGAGATTTAATGATGTTTAAATGCCATGGGAAAATTTTATGTTATCTGGGTCTGAAATTTTGATATGTTAGGAAATATGACTAAAGTGAATTTCTGGAATTTGTGGGGATTTTTACTAAGTGATTTAGTATGAAAATTAAATTATTTTGAAAGGAGGACATAAATGATTTAATTATTTTGTTAATGGGAAAGGCTTGTTTGTAAAATGTTATTTAGTTTTTAGATCTGAGAAAATGTGGCAAATTTTAGTAAAATAATTTGAAAGTTAAATGTAACCAATCAAGTGTTTACAAGTGGGCAAGTTAGTTACAAAAGGTAACTTTAATTGGTAAAAACAACCTTTTGCTCAGAAAAGTGGGTTCCGCCTCCTTTGGAAGGAGCTTTCGACCTAGAGCTTTCGCCTTTGACCTAGTCGAAACCGTCTACCAAGAAACCAATACACATGGTATCAGTTAGTTGGTACGTAGTGGATTGGAGAAAGGCGGAAGGTAAAGTGTCAAAACATAGCTTTCGAAGGTGTCGATACCTTTGTTTTGTTTTTAAAGAAAAGCGCTTGCCTGTTTACTAAAGGGTTTCGAAGCAGTCAAAACCAATGGTTGCAAAAGGGTATTTCAAAAGAAGCTTTTGAAGGAGAGCTGCCGCCTTTTTAAAGTAGTAGCTTCCGAAGGAGTTACTTAGTTTTTAATTTAAGCTATCGGAAGGGGTAGTTTCGAACAAGTCGAAACCCTTCTGTGAATTGATGCCTTTCGATGGCATTGAAGACATCAATGCTATCGAAAGGTAATGTTTGTTTTTATAAACATAAGCCACTTCCTATTGCTTTCGAAAGGGGTTAGGGGTTTCAAAGCCAACCTTCAATTGATTTACCCAGACGTTTTAATACTTTCGAAAGGATGGTTTCGACACAATCAAGTTTTCCCCAAATACATTTATGAAATAAAGAATGGTTTCGAAAGAGATTCTTTCATTTATGTTCACTTTGACCCAAAATGATGTTTTAAACCCAATGATTTCGAAAGGGGGACCTTCAATGATTTCGGAGGGGTAACCTCCAATGGTTTCGAAAGGTATACTTCCAATGTTTTCGAAAAGGGTACTCTCACTTGGTTTCGAAGCTATGCTTCCAAAGTTAAAGGTTAATGCTTTAATACAATCGAAAGGTTTTGAAAGAGAAGTTTTAAAGTATTCGAAAGGCAGGAGCCTAATGTTTTGAAGATATATTTTAATGCTTTCGAAGGAGGTCATCCTATAAGGTCAAAAGCAAGGTTTCGAAGGTGTCAAAAGGCTTTTTAAACACAAACTAATTTTTAAAGGAAAAACCCATGGCTAAATAAAGGAGTTTTGAAAGGATTTCAAGCACGTAAATTTGAAAAAGTATTTCCTTGATAAAAGTATAGGTTAAAGGGGATTAACAATGTTTTATATGTAGGATCATTTTCACCCTAGAGGGGGGGGGGGTGAATTGGGTGATACTAAAAATTGATGCGGAAATAAAAATAATAATAAAAAGTAATGCAGTGAAGATCACACACAGATTTACCTAGCTTTAGCAAAAATCTGCCTACGTGCTGCCCCCAAGGTTTCTACTATAAATTAAGTAATCAGACGCTTACAAACACATGTAAACTTGCGATACCCGCTAACTTGATTAATCTAATTCTAAGCTCAAAACCCTGCCACAACTCAGCCACTGAGTTGCGAATTTTCGAACTACAAAACCATAGTTCGTAAACCTGTTAATCTAGAGTTTGACTCTAAATAAAAAACAATAGACAAAAAATAAAACCTAATTAATTTTACAGCCCAAACAAAATAACATATGCGGCCAAATAACAAAGATAAAATGAGTTTCCCTTTTCTGGTCGTTCTACCGCCTTGTTTGTCTTCGTTCTGGAATTAGGGTTTCTTTAATTTGAAGACGCCGATTTAAATTATCGATTGCAGTGATGATTTCTCTTTGATTTTCTTCATCAATTGATTCCCTGGCTTTGATTGCACTCGGTTGCTTCAATTTAGTCGAGATCGAATGATGCTTTGAACTGGTACATGATTTGCCCCTTTTTGATTTTGATTATGCTCGACTTGATTCGCGTTTTGGATTTGTTTTTGGTTTGTTCTAAGTAAGCTCTTCAGAATTTTCTCTCGAACTCGAATGAAATTTGCCGATGATGATTTGGGTTTAATTTATAGGGATCGAAACCCTATTATTTTGTTTGTATATTTTGGTTTTGAATTCTTCAATTGATTTGCTCGGCCATTCGAGTTTTGCTTGAACGTTTGTGATGATTCCGATTTGTTCATTAGTTGATGTATTCGAATATGTTTGAATCTGTTCCAACCTTTTCTCCTATGACTTGAATTTGAGAAGTGTTGACTTGATCATCGGCTGACTTCATCATCCTTTGATTGTATATGTTTAAATATATTTGAATTTTTCTCATTTTACTGCCAACGACTTGTTCAATATTCACTGTGACAATTTGATGCTCTGGTTCCATTCTTTGCTAGCAGTTTTTGAATTTTTGAGAAATTCAATGATGTTGTTCATTTGGTCATTTCCGATGATATGTTTCTGACTTTATTATTCTGTTATCTCCATGTATATACATATACATATATATATATATATATATATATATATGTATGTATGTATATATGTGTGTGATTTGCTATGCTTTGTCCATTACCGTGTTAAAACAGAACGTGATTATTGCTTGGTTGAGTGTACTTGTATCCTCTGGTCTCTGTTCTGGTTGGAATCTGGTTTGTTATTATTTTGCTTCATGTTAACTCATTTTGGATCTTCATGAGTCTGCACTGTTGTGTTCTGGTCTGGGTTCTGACATTTCGTTGCTCTGTTCACTCAAGTGCTTGCTTCCATGTGTGATTCCATTGCATTGCTTCGAGTTGAATTGCATGTTGATTCGAGTCATTTCATTTACCAGGTCTGTGCTGCATTGTGTGGTGGTCTGGTTTGGTTTTGGTTGAAGCTGAGTGCTTTGACTGGTCTAGTTCTGGTTCCATGTTTTCATGTTGGTTTGTATGCATGTACATTTGCAGTCTGGTTGAAAGACTTCTGCCTTGTTATTGTGTTATGGTTTGATGTGTGTGTGTGTTCATGAGTCTGTTCTTGTAGTCTATTTCTGGTTCATTTGAGTCTTCTTGTTTTCATGTATGGCTTTTGTAACGACCCGTAAATTTCAACTGTTTTAATAACGTAATTAGTTGAAATTTTGCGAAATTTTAAATGATAAAATTTTGAAATAAAAATTTAATATTTGGAATACGTCCAGTTAAACATAGCAACTGGTAAATTTTCGTCCGAAAATACGAAAGTTTATTTCGCGCGTAAATTTACTTCAATTTAATCAGTTAAAAAGCGTTGAAAATAAAATCTTTTCGAAACCTAAATATTTTTACATAGAAAAATTCTAAACCATCTTCTGAGCAAGATATCAGTTTGTCATTTTTCCAAATTTGGACATCTTTGGCTCCGTCGATCTTATTTTTCAGTGTTTTTCTTGCATTTTCCGTAGTAGAAAAATTCGAATTTTTATAATTCAATCGTACCATTGATTTCTATATACCATTTTGATCGTCTTGTCGTATTGATCTCTGCGGTATATTCGTATGTGTGTTTCGACGTTCGGTGGACGGCGAAATCTGTAAACGTTGAACCGTATCGGTATGTTTCGTGAAACTTTTGATTTCTTTGTGCCTTCTTAATGTCAACTGCACAAACCCAACAGCCATTTGCTACTTGCAATAAATATTTCCTAAATTATTGTGCATGCCTTTTTCTATTCCCAAAATTTAGTGCTAACTTTTATTATTTTCCCTTGGCAATTTATAACATTTCAGTACGTTTCTCTCTGCCTATATTTTTCTGTACTTCTGAAATATTATAATAAAACGTTGCCTTTCTTCCTCTATCTTTATTTACTCTTCATCTTATTAACCTATGCTTTGAAAAAAGATAGAGAACAAATACTAAGTATAAATTAAGCTTGCTGTAGCTTTTATAAGTGGGTGGCTACACTTTTTCTTTGCCTATGAGCTGTGTTACTCACGTCCATTTATATTTGCTTGAAATTCCTGATCTGCCACCGCCCATCAACCGACCGAGCTTCGCCACCTGACCTTCCACTTGCGCAGCCATCCTCCTCCTCCCCTGCACCGAGCCACCACATCATCACCGCCTGACCGGCCTTGGCCATCCTGCCCATGTCCACACAGCCAAGCTCCGCCAGGCCGACAGCCTCTCACCCCTACTCGTTCTCCCTCCCTTCATTTGCTTTCACCAAAACCCTTGCAAGCTCAGCCTCTAATCCTCCAACTATTCCTAGTAGCCGACGACCTGACAAGGCCACCGCCAACCGAGATCTCACCTTCTCCTCTAAAAAATTTCCGCCCGCCACCGCCTAACGTCGGCAACCAACCCGCATCCCCTCTGGTCTGCCTCCGCGTCCCGCAAAGGCATTCTCCTCCATGCTCGATCTCCCCTGGCTGAGAACCCCACTCCACTCACCTGACTTGCTTTCCCATTTTCCATATGAAGGCTTGTGTAAGTAATTGTTTATGTGTTTTAAAACTATATATATAAAAAAAAGAGTTTCGGCAGTGTATATTTATATTTATATAAAAACATAGCACTGTCCATTTTCATTTTAGTGTGAATGCATGCGTGGGTTTGGTAAAAGCTTTTATAATTAAACTGTTGCAATAATGCATTGCTTAGTTAAACTATTGTTTTAAATCACTACACATATATACGTGAATTTTATAATTTCACTTTGGGTTTTACAGTAACAGTAGTTGTAGATTTGAATATATATTATGTATATTTGCTTATTCATATTTTTCTGTAAGAATTTTTTTTTTATGTCTGACTATTATATAAGTTTATATATATGTTATTTTACATATTTTTAATTTACTTTCGGCTGTAGGTATGTAGGGTTGCATTGGTTTACAGTTTTGATTTAGATAAAATATGGGCATATGTTGTAAATAGGTTGCATAGTTTCTATATTTTAAGGTATATATGTTTACACTTTGTTAGTTTGTTAGTTTGTATAATTTAAATGGACATAATCTGATTGTATGTAAGTTGGTTCGAGTGCATATGTTCTAATAAGTTTCTGTTTACTGTATTTACATAATAGGTTCTTAACAAGATACATTATATTTTTCTGGCAAGCTGTTTAGTTTAATTTTAAATATGTCTAGATATTTACCTATTGGATTATCTTTGAAAGTACCGATATACATAGACTTTGCATTAGTATAACGTTGTTTATATAAGTTATGCTATAGTATATTGCATACAGTCTTATATTTGCTTTAGCATGGCTAGTGCTTTACAATCATAGATTTACATATGTACAGGTTCTGGAAAGTATATTTATACTTAGTCAATATAGGTTATATTTTACATTCGGGGTTTTATTCGTATGCTTGTTTTAACTTTTGTTAGTTAATAAAATGTAGGTGTTTCGACTTTTATATATGTACATAGGTTTTAAGATGTATACACTGTTGCATATTAGGTCTGATAAATGTGAAATCTTATATGGAGTCTGCATATGATATTAGAATAACATGCATGTGGGATTTTAGCCTGCATATGTGTATATATATGTTGTTTTGTTTCAGTACATATAGTCTGCTTTATATATTGTTATTATACGTGGTCTGTATACATATACATATTTTTTTTTTTTTTTGAGTAGCATGTATATACAAATGTATGTATATATAAGGAATAAAATCTATTTGGTTTATATACAAATCTATGCAAGTATTTTGCATTTTTACTAAGTATACATATATGTGCGTTTATTTCAAACTATATGGTGTAGATATGTTGATTTATTTTATGTGTTTATTTAAAACAATGATTTTGAAATATTTATATTTCAAATTTAATATGTGTTTAAATTTAGAATATGATTTTATATATATATTTATATATAGTTATATGTATTCAAGTTCACTTATACCACTTATCCTCATCGACCCAGTTCTGATCCGATTTCGTCAATTTCTATTTATCAGCTTTGCCCGTCGAACTCAGGTTCATCGTGTTTGCTTCGAAACTCGTGCTTGGATCCGTAACTCAATTTCATCGTCTATTTCTCTAGCCTCGAAAGGTGAGCACTCACTCACGATTAACGTTCTTTTATTTATTAAATTTGATTTCAATTGAAACGACAATTGAAATATGCTGCTATTAGTTAATTACACTGTTATATATGCTATTGTCTGTATCAGTTCACCTGTGACATCTGACACTATTATCTGTTAATTATTTATGCGATGATAATACAGTTTGGCTGATAATTGATTGATTGTCGATATTTATATTGGACGTTAAATTGTTAATGTTAAAATGATAAATAGTATGAAATTGAACTTGATATAGGATAATTAAAGGTTAAATTTGATCAACTGACATTTGTATAATATGACCCCTTTAACTGTTAAATTTATTGACACGTAGGATTGTTAACTACACCTTGAACCATCAATTGTATGTTGTTTAAACTGATGATGTATGAAATTGTAAATAGATGACAAGTGGAAACCGTAATGTAATGATCTTTAATCTACATGAAATGATAGTGTAGATTCTAGAAATAATTATATTAATTCGTACAAATAACAATGCGAATTAATATGGTTATTTCGGGATTATTTGAATTGATTATTGGATTGATATTGATTGTTGTTATTGCTTGTTTATTTACTTTGACACCATCCCTGTTATCACACTGCAAGTTCCC
The DNA here is from genome assembly GCA_030737815.1 of Allium fistulosum. Taxonomy (NCBI): domain Eukaryota; kingdom Viridiplantae; phylum Streptophyta; class Magnoliopsida; order Asparagales; family Amaryllidaceae; genus Allium; species Allium fistulosum. The sequence goes on from CM060902.1 coordinate 1,297,789,364, forward strand.
TTTACTATGCTTTGATTTTGGAATTGAATTGAAATCGGGTTGAAATGATAAATACCCAAAATTGAACTTTGACCTAGGAAAGAAAATTAAATAAAATCCGATTGGTCAATAATTTGATTTAAAATAAAAATGAAGATTTTATTTAAATAAATAATACGGTTTTGAAATGAAATTGAAATTTGAATTTTTATTGAAAGGAAAATGTTTAATTTGAGAAATGATTCAATTAAGTTGAAATGATTTAATAATTAAGTTCGAAATTATAATTAAGTTTGAAATTATTAAACCTTGAAATTATTGAATAATTAAGTTTTGAATTATTTAATACTTAAATAAGATTAAATTATTTAATGATTAAATTGAATTGAAATTCTTTAATAAGAAAAATTGAACTTTTGAATAAGTGAATTTTACTTCGTAAATAATTGAAATTGAGTTTCTTTATTAATTAAGTTTTGGAAAATTATTCAAGGAAGTAAATAAGTGAAATGGAATTTCTTTAACAAGAAATGAAAATGTGATATTTTTGGAATTAATGTAAGACTTGTAATTGAAAGAATTGATTTGACGAATTGGATTTAATTCAAAATTTTAGATTGATTTAATGAAGTTGAATTGGAATAATGGATTTAATGAATTGGAAATTTAATAGAAATTGTTTGAATGGAAAATTTACTTAACGAATATTAAATGAAATCGATTAATGTATTTAAATTGATTTGAATGTCTAATTAAAATAATTTAAATGATTTTGAAATGAAACTGATATTCGAACTTGAATCAATATTTGAATTGAAATTGAATTATAAGATTTTGAAATGGTAATTATGAAGTTTTGAAACGTAAATTTTGGAAATTGATTTCGAAAGACAAATGAATGTTGATTTACGAATTGAAACTGAAATTGAAATTGATTTGGTTTTGAAATAAACAAACGACCAATCGGTGTAATAATTACGAAAGTTATTAAAGAGACCGGAATTCGGTTATGGATATACTCTCTATCTAAACCGAAAACCACTTTAATAACTATACGCGGAGTGATGATCCAGAATGAAGTGGTTGGAAATGATGTTCGTGATGATTGAAGAAAGAGAACGATAATGGATAGCTTTGACACTTGTGTCAAATTGGAAATGACTAAAACAGGAGCTGTGCCGGGCCAATGGAGGATTGATACCTCAAGTGGACACACTTCTTCGAACTACTTATACTTGTTGTCGATTGGTGCACCCTTGATTTTGGGAGTGTTGTCTCACGGTGTTGCGGGCGCTGCGGCGTTGCGTTCTCACCAGTCCGGATCAGGCGAACGGTAGTATCACTACCTTGGGTATAGCCTCATGTGCCTTGTCATACTTGTATTCCATTTATGCGCGACCACTACGAATTTGTTTTGTACCTTGAGTATATGGATTGCCATCTGGTGACTTCCGGTTTTGGGGAAACTACGGTCTTGTATATGCTTGTGGGAATAAAAATGTGTTAAGGGTGGAATGGGCCATGACTTAACGCTATTTTGATATCTTTATATTACTGATAGACATTATCTACTTATCGTACACTACTACATAGTAGATAGTTTAACGGATCCTTAAAGGATGGTTATTCCAAACATCCTTTGAGTTACTTGTATTTCAATTGCTATTTCACTTGAGTTGGATTTATTAATATAAGAATGTTAATCCTGACTCGAGTGTCTTGTGTTTTTGCTTTACGCTCGGGTCAGACTGAGTGGTTCAGCTTTCGAGACTCACCTTTGGAGTTGGAGCTTTGCTTGAAGATCCAGCCATCTATTCTGCTTTCAGTATTCGATGATTCCAGTGATGTATTCTGATTTGTATCTGATGTATCGTATTATTCTTCTGTTGTAAACTCTGATGTATTTTATATATTCATATAGTAGCTTCATGAACTACTATCTCTTTTAATTCCGCTGCACTTATTACTCTGTGTCTGTGATCTGTGATTATTTATTTACTGTATATGCTCAGTTTTGCCAAATTTAAATTAACAACGCGGTATTTTGAGCAATTCAACTCCGGCATGAGTGTCTACCTATACACTTATAATGGATGCGAATGGTCCAAAATGGCGGGTCGTTACAGTTGGTATCAGAGCATTGGTAGTTCTAGGCAAAACTCAACATATAAGGTAAATGTATTTACAGAATCACGCTCATTCGAGTTCCATCTCTTCTTTCTAATTCGATTCCTTTGAATTTTGAAACGTTCCCCTCGGTTTCGAAATTCATTCGTGTCCTTCACTATTCGTCTTCTTTCAATCATGGAGCACCCCACAACTCCATTCTGAATGTTATCTATAATAGATCGGCGGTCCCGCCAATCTTCGAATGATTCGTAAAGGAGCAAAACTCCTTTATTATAGGCATCGATTTACCGGAGATTTCTGTATCCTCGGTTTACGATGCTATCTATTCCATGCTATACCTGAATTCCATCTCGTGAGATCGAGTGTTGATTTACCTCGGAAATTCGGCATCGATCTTATTCTTGAAGTTACGGACGACCTGGTTAAGGTTGCCCGTGAATTAAATAAACTCATCCATCTTCCGATTGTGGTAATTGAATTATCTTATCTTCTGTTTCAAACTTATTTTCGAATCAGAATTCTCTTTGATTTGAGTCCATCAAATTGGAATCTCTATCCTTGCTTTGAATTCATTCTTGTATCGTCGAGCGAGGAAGTGTATTTGTAAATTTATATTAAGAATGTTTTCTATATTGTGTTGTTTGAGTTGCTGATGTTGATTTGGGTTTTCGATCGATTCGTCTGATCAACGCTATCGATAGGATTTCCAAAATACTTGAGCAGAGCAAACTGACACAATATTGTTTTCAAATTTGTTTGATTATATTGTAAAAATATAAGTAAATTTTTCTGGAATTTAATAAGTTAATTAAATTGGTTGTTGAAATGATAATATTTGATTATTATTTATTGTTCTAAATGAATTTATAAATATGGTTTATAAATTGATTTGGAATTTGAAATGAATTTAATTCCGAAATTTGAGAATTTAGTTTCCAGTGATTTCGAACTTTGGTTTTAAAACTTTAAAGTATATATTATTGGAAGTATTTTCGAACAGAAATCATTTTCAAAAGATTTTAAAATGTTGAAATCAGTGCTCTTCCCTTTGTCGCTGGAAAATAATTTCGGTGATGGCGGCCGCATCATCGACATTCATTTTCGAGTTTCGAAGTGGAGATACTATTCTGTAGCTTTGCTACGGTTTTGTTTTGAAAAATATTTTTTTGAATTTTCTTCAGTATAATTTGATTTATATATATATATATATGTATCTTATTTTAAAATTTAATTTGATTGATATAAATATATGATATTAACTCTAAATTGTTTAAAGTTAATTGGAAATCTAATTCTTAAATTTTGTTAAAGAATGATTTTAATTATAAATAAACCAAAATTTGGAATAAATATTTAAATTTGAATAATTGAATTGGGAAAATTTTTATTTGTATATTGTTCAACTGCATTCTAATACAACTTACCTAAATCATTCAGAAGTTGAATTTGTAATTGGATAATATATAAGATAAATTGCATTTATAGACAAAATTTGAGTGTTATAATAAATGTTATACACTAAATTTTGATTATAATGATGTTAATAGAATTAGATAAGACAATAAGTAAGCTCAGTTAATAATAAAATAGATTTGTTTTGAAAGAATTAATAAATTGAAATTGGATCAACTTATGAAAATACCTTGAATTTAAAAGCAATTAGTAAATATAAATTAATTTAAATCGAAACTTTTATGGTTTAAATTAATTTATATGGTTTAAAAATATGTAATAAGATATATTAAGTGAAATAAAATTTATAATAATTTGGAAATAAAGAATTAAATCTGTTGAAAATAAAATATGATTATAATAAAGACTATTCAAATTTATGGTTTGAGGGATTGTAAATTGAGGGTAATTGGATAATAAGATAATGAATTTAGAAATAGTTGTGATTGATTTTAGTGAAATCAAATGGATTAAATCAATTATTGAATTTGAATTTATATGGTTTAAATTAATAGTTATTTTGTATTTCAAATCTGTTTTCTTTCTGGTTGTTTCTATTCTCCTACCTCGTTCATTTTCGGGGACGAAAAGTTTTGAGTGGGGGAGAATGTAACGACCCGTAAATTTCAACTGTTTTAATAACGTAATTAGTTGAAATTTTGCGAAATTTTAAATGATAAAATTTTGAAATAAAAATTTAATATTTGGAATACGTCCAGTTAAACATAGCAACTGGTAAATTTTCGTCTGAAAATACGAAAGTTTATTTCGCGCGTAAATTTACTTCAATTTAATCAGTTAAAAAGCGTTGAAAATAAAATGTTTTCGAAACCTAAATATTTTTACATAGAAAAATTCTAAACCATCTTCTGAGCAAGATATCAGTTTGTCATTTTTCCAAATTTGGACATCTTTGGCTCCGTCGATCTTATTTTTCAGTGTTTTTCTTGCATTTTCCGTAGTAGAAAAATTCGAATTTTTATAATTCAATCGTACCATTGATTTCTATATACCGTTTTGATCGTCTTGTCGTATTGATCTCTGCGGTATATTCGTATGTGTGTTTCGACGTTCGGTGGACGGCGAAATTTGTAAACGTTGAACCGTATCGGTACGTTTCGTGAAACTTTTGATTTCTTTGTGCCTTCTTAATGTCAACTGCACAAACCCAACAGCCATTTGCTACTTGCAATAAATATTTCCTAAATTATTGTGCATGCCTTTTTCTATTCCCAAAATTTAGTGCTAACTTTTATTATTTTCCCTTGGCAATTTATAACATTTCAGTACGTTTCTCTCTGCCTATATTTTTCTATACTTCTGAAATATTATAATAAAACGTTGCCTTTCTTCCTCTATCTTTATTTACTCTTCATCTTATTAACCTATGCTTTGAAAAAAGATAGAGAACAAATACTAAGTATAAATTAAGCTTGCTGTAGCTTTTATAAGTGGGTGGCTACACTTTTTCTTTGCCTATGAGCTGTGTTACTCACGTCCATTTATATTTGCTTGAAATTCCTGATCTGCCACCACCCATCAACCGACCGAGCTTCGCCACCTGACCTTCCACTTGCGCAGCCATCCTCCTCCTCCCCTGCACCGAGCCACCACATCATCACCGCCTGACCGGCCTTGGCCATCCTGCCCATGTCCACACAGCCAAGCTCCGCCAGGCCGACAGCCTCTCACCCCTACTCGTTCTCCCTCCCTTCATTTGCTTTCACCAAAACCCTTGCAAGCTCAGCCTCTAATCCTCCAACTATGCCTAGTAGCCGACGACCTGACAAGGCCACCGCCAACCGAGATCTCACCTTCTCCTCTAAAAAATTTCCGCCCGCCACCGCCTAACGTCGGCAACCAACCCGCATCCCCTCTGGTCTGCCTCCGCGTCCCGCAAAGGCATTCTCCTCCATGCTCGATCTCCCCTGGCTGAGAACCCCACTCCACTCACCTGACTTGCTTTCCCATTTTCCATATGAAGGCTTGTGTAAGTAATTGTTTGTGTGTTTTAAAACTATATATATAAAAAAAAGAGTTTCGGCAGTGTATATTTATATTTATATAAAAACATAGCACTGTCCATTTTCATTTTAGTGTGAATGCATGCGTGGGTTTGGTAAAAGCTTTTATAATTAAACTGTTGCAATAATGCATTGCTTAGTTAAACTATTGTTTTAAATCACTACACATATATACGTGAATTTTATAATTTCACTTTGGGTTTTACAGTAACAGTAGTTGTAGATTTGAATATATATTATGTATATTTGCTTATTCATATTTTTCTGTAAGAATTTTTTTTTTATGTCTGACTATTATATAAGTTTATATATATGTTATTTTACATATTTTTAATTTACTTTCGGCTGTAGGTATGTAGGGTTGCATTGGTTTACAGTTTTGATATAGATAAAATATGGGCATATGTTGTAAATAGGTTGCATAGTTTCTATATTTTAAGGTATATATGTTTACACTTTGTTAGTTTGTTAGTTTGTATAATTTAAATGGACATAATCTGATTGTATGTAAGTTGGTTCGAGTGCATATGTTCTAATAAGTTTCTGTTTACTGTATTTACATAATAGGTTCTTAACAAGATACGTTATATTTTTCTGGCAAGCTGTTTAGTTTAATTTTAAATATGTCTAGATATTTACCTATTGGATTATCTTTGAAAGTACCGATATACATAGACTTTGCATTAGTATAACGTTGTTTATATAAGTTATGTTATAGTATATTGCATACAGTCTTATATTTGCTTTAGCATGGCTAGTGCTTTACAATCATAGATTTACATATGTACAGGTTCTGGAAAGTATATTTATACTTAGTCAATATAGGTTATATTTTACATTCGGGGTTTTATTCGTATGCTTGTTTTAACTTTTGTTAGTTAATAAAATGTAGGTGTTTCGACTTTTATATATGTACATAGGTTTTAAGATGTATACACTGTTGCATATTAGGTCTGATAAATGTGAAATCTTATATGGAGTCTGCATATGATATTAGAATAACATGCATGTGGGATTTTAGCCTGCATATGTGTATATATATGTTGTTTTGTTTCAGTACATATAGTCTGCTTTATATATTGTTATTATACGTGGTCTGTGTACATATACATATTTTTTTTTTGAGTAGCATGTATATACAAATGTATGTATATATAAGGAATAAAATCTATTTGGTTTATATACAAATCTATGCAAGTATTTTGCATTTTTACTAAGTATACATATATGTGCGTTTATTTCAAACTATATGGTGTAGATATGTTGTTTTATTTTATGTGTTTATTTAAAACAATGATTTTGAAATATTTATATTTCAAATTTAATATGTGTTTAAATTTAGAATATGATTTTATATATATATTTATATATAGTTATATGTATTCAAGTTCACTTATACCACTTATCCTCATCGACCCAGTTCTGATCCGATTTCGTCAATTTCTATTTATCAGCTTTGCCCGTCGAACTCAGGTTCATCGTGTTTGCTTCGAAACTCGTGCTTGGATCCGTAACTCAATTTCATCGTCTATTTCTCTAGCCTCGAAAGGTGAGCACTCACTCACGATTAACGTTCTTTTATTTATTAAATTTGATTTCAATTGAAACGACAATTGAAATATGCTGCTATTAGTTAATTACACTGTTATATATGCTATTGTCTGTATCAGTTCACCTGTGACATCTGACACTATTATCTGTTAATTATTTATGCGATGATAATACAGTTTGGCTGATAATTGATTGATTGTCGATATTTATATTGGACGTTAAATTGTTAATGTTAAAATGATAAATAGTATGAAATTGAACTTGATATAGGATAATTAAAGGTTAAATTTGATCAACTGACATTTGTATAATATGACCCCTTTAACTGTTAAATTTATTGACACGTAGGATTGTTAACTACACCTTGAACCATCAATTGTATGTTGTTTAAACTGATGATGTATGAAATTGTAAATAGATGACAAGTGGAAACCGTAATGTAATAATCTTTAATCTACATGAAATGATAGTGTAGATTCTAGAAATAATTATATTAATTCGTACAAATAACAATGCGAATTAATATGGTTATTTCGGGATTATTTGAATTGATTATTGGATTGATATTGATTGTTGTTATTGCTTGTTTATTTACTTTGACACCATCCCTGTTATCACACTGCAAGTTCCCTTTACTATGCTTTGATTTTGGAATTGAATTGAAATCGGGTTGAAATGATAAATACCCAAAATTGAACTTTGACCTAGGAAAGAAAATTAAATAAAATCCGATTGGTCAATAATTTGATTTAAAATAAAAATGAAGATTTTATTTAAATAAATAATACGGTTTTGAAATGAAATTGAAATTTGAATTTTTATTGAAAGGAAAATGTTTAATTTGAGAAATGATTCAATTAAGTTGAAATGATTTAATAATTAAGTTCGAAATTATAATTAAGTTTGAAATTATTAAACCTTGAAATTATTGAATAATTAAGTTTTGAATTATTTAATACTTAAATAAGATTAAATTATTTAATGATTAAATTGAATTGAAATTCTTTAATAAGAAAAATTGAACTTTTGAATAAGTGAATTTTACTTCGTAAATAATTGAAATTGAGTTTCTTTATTAATTAAGTTTTGGAAAATTATTCAAGGAAGTAAATAAGTGAAATGGAATTTCTTTAACAAGAAATGAAAATGTGATATTTTTGGAATTAATGTAAGACTTGTAATTGAAAGAATTGATTTGACGAATTGGATTTAATTCAAAATTTTAGATTGATTTAATGAAGTTGAATTGGAATAATGGATTTAATGAATTGGAAATTTAATAGAAATTGTTTGAATGGAAAATTTACTTAACGAATATTAAATGAAATCGATTAATGTATTTAAATTGATTTGAATGTCTAATTAAAATAATTTAAATGATTTTGAAATGAAACTGATATTCGAACTTGAATCAATATTTGAATTGAAATTGAATTATAAGATTTTGAAATGGTAATTATGAAGTTTTGAAACGTAAATTTTGGAAATTGATTTCGAAAGACAAATGAATGTTGATTTACGAATTGAAACTGAAATTGAAATTGATTTGGTTTTGAAATAAACAAACGACCAATCGGTGTAATAATTACGAAAGTTATTAAAGAGACCGGAATTCGGTTATGGATATACTCTCTATCTAAACCGAAAACCACTTTAATAACTATACGCGGAGTGATGATCCAGAATGAAGTGGTTGGAAATGATGTTCGTGATGATTGAAGAAAGAGAACGATAATGGATAGCTTTGACACTTGTGTCAAATTGGAAATGACTAAAACAGGAGCTGTGCCGGGCCAATGGAGGATTGATACCTCAAGTGGACACACTTCTTCGAACTACTTATACTTGTTGTCGATTGGTGCACCCTTGATTTTGGGAGTGTTGTCTCACGGTGTTGCGGGCGCTGCGGCGTTGCGTTCTCACCAGTCCGGATCAGGCGAACGGTAGTATCACTACCTTGGGTATAGCCTCATGTGCCTTGTCATACTTGTATTCCATTTATGCGCGACCACTACGAATTTGTTTTGTACCTTGAGTATATGGATTGCCCTCTGGTGACTTCCGGTTTTGGGGAAACTACGGTCTTGTATATGCTTGTGGGAATAAAAATGTGTTAAGGGTGGAATGGGCCATGACTTAACGCTATTTTGATATCTTTATATTACTGATAGACATTATCTACTTATCGTACACTACTACATAGTAGATAGTTTAACGGATCCTTAAAGGATGGTTATTCCAAACATCCTTTGAGTTACTTGTATTTCAATTGATATTTCACTTGAGTTGGATTTATTAATATAAGAATGTTAATCCTGACTCGAGTGTCTTGTGTTTTTGCTTTACGCTCGGGTCAGACTGAGTGGTTCAGCTTTCGAGACTCACCTTTGGAGTTGGAGCTTTGCTTGAAGATCCAGCCATCTATTCTGCTTTCAGTATTCGATGATTCCAGTGATGTATTCTGATTTGTATCTGATGTATCGTATTATTCTTCTGTTGTAAACTCTGATGTATTTTATATATTCATATAGTAGCTTCATGAACTACTATCTCTTTTAATTCCGCTGCACTTATTACTCTGTGTCCGTGATCTGTGATTATTTATTTACTGTATATGCTCAGTTTTGCCAAATTTAAATTAACAACGCGGTATTTTGAGCAATTCAACTCCGGCATGAGTGTCTACCTATACACTTATAATGGATGCGAATGGTCCAAAATGGCGGGTCGTTACAGCTTTGTGTCATTTGAGTCTGTCTGGTTCTTGAACGATATGATGTCAATTCTTTTTCATTTTGAGTCTGGTTGCCTTTGTACATTTTGGTCTTGTTCCATTTGAAATCTGAGTGTAGCATGTCCTGTGCACTTGTATTCATGCTTGGTTCAATGCTGGTTCGGTTTCACTTGAAGTTTTCATGTTGTCATTTGGTCTTTTTTGCCTTGACCGACCATGTATATATGTATGTGATTTCCTTGCATTCATGTACATATGAGCATGTACAGACTTGTGAGCATGTTGAATGCCTGCATGCCATTACTGTGTTGTTTGTTTTTGCACTTGAGTTGAATCCAGTCTTGGCTTGGGTTTGACCTTTTGCTCACCTGTCCTTGCAATTTTAACAAGCAAGTGTATATCGGTGTGCACGACCTTGTGGCATGTACAGTGATACACTGTGCATGTCACAAGTTGTTCGTGTAAGACGAATTAAAAGAAAACTATGACGAAGAACCCAAATAACTAAGGCAAACAATATTTTCAAACACACACTTCATTTGTACTGCAAAACATTTCTTTTTCAATTTTACTGTGTTGGTGTTTATTTTGCAAATAGTTCAGATGCTGGATACAGGCTGGAACAAAGTTGAAAATCAAGTACGAGTGTTGAGTGAATTATGTAGTGAGGTGTAATATGCATGTAAAAATGTAAAGTGAAAATTGTATTGTAATTGAAAATGTACAGTGAGAGCTTAAATTTGTACTATTTGAATTTGTAATAAAATATTTGTTTGAATAAAATATTTGTTTAAATATGAATTCCGAGTTATTTATTTTATTCAACAAATATTTATTTAATTATGTGGAAAAATAAAATAGTACAATAACAGATACATTAAACGAATATATATATATATATGTTTATTATCATCAAACAAAAATCATAGGCTATTGTATTCTACAATCTCCCCTTTTTGATGATAACAAACATATATTAAGATTTTGAGTCTATTAAATGTATTTGGTCTTGATGAATTCCATTAGCTCCCCCTATTTGAATGCTCCCCCTACAACATGCTCCCCCTTCACATATGCATGAAAATAAATAATAATAAAATAAAATAAAAAATGCAACGAACCTTGGTGGGAATATGCAAATAAAAAATTTGAACTTATATGCCAAAATCTTGACTTCTCTCCCCCTTTTGTTATCAATAAAAAGAGTAACACTGTTAGAAAAGAGTAATAAAGTGATAGACATTAATTTAATACCTAATTGAGTATAAATATTAAATTTCAATAAAAAATCAAACAAAAATCATAAATACTTTGTTAGGCGCATATTCCATTTAAGAGTGATAGGGGTGATGTCGGCATAGAAAACCATATAGTCGTGTCCATTTGTGCTATATTTATGACAGGAATTTGGATACTTACTAACCATGCAAAACTGTTAGGACTTTTAAATGAGATTAGTAGTATTCCCAATTTTTATTAAAAAATGAATTTCAAGCATCTTCTAACCATGCATAACCGTGATGACTTTTAAATGGGATTAGAATCAACTCGCATATTTAATAATCAATCTTGATATGTGTTCCTTACATGCATAACCGTGAGGTTTTTAAATGAGCATGAAAGTACATAATTAAATATTCCAAGAAGTTCACCCATGCATAACCGTGAGGACTTTTAAATGAGAGTGACTACTTTTGGATGATTTTAGCTAATTAAAAAAAATGAATAATTTCCTGTTTAAATACCACATTTTGACATACAATATTGGATTTTGATGAGTGATTGTCGTAGAAATATGATAGGAATAGAGATGGTCATGGAATTTTTACCAACCAAAGTTATTACAAATTTTGTTTAAATTTTTAAAGAAATTTACTAATATACCGTCTTAAGTCATAATGTATGATTAATATCAACACTCATCACTTTTTTTTCAGTCACTATTTATCTTTTCAATAATCAATAGGGAATCAGATTAGTTAACATAAGCATTGAAGATCAAATCCAAAAATATAAAATCAAATTTCTAAAATACCTAAACTGAGACGAAGTCGACAAAATAACATTTTCTGGAAGGGGTTTTGTAAAAATGTCTGCCAATTGAAAATCAGTTGAAATAAAATTTATGCAGATATTTTCTTTGGAAATGTGATGCGGCTAACGAATGTCCCAACATAAAACACGTTCCACCAGTACTTTTTCTATCAACTAGACTACCAGCATAATCTGCATCTGAATACCCTTTTAACTCAAAGTTATCGTTAGTTGGATACCATAGACCAAAGCATGAGGTGAGCAACAGATACCTTATAATCCTTTTTACAGCTTTTAAATGAGATTCCTTTGGATTTGACTGAAACCGTGCACATAAACAAACAGAGAACATAATGTCTGGTCTAGAAGCAGTAAGATGAAGAAGTATACCCATGTGTATCTAGAGTAATCATCAACCAATACAAAACAATACTTATACCATCTAAGCTTGCAATATCGTTAGGTCCAAATATTTGACTGGCTGATTGAAATCAAATTATGGTGCGGATTTTCAACATATAATACATCGTTGTTGCCCATTGTGACTCTGCCACCTTTGTATTTCTCTAGGCTAAGGAACTTTGATTTGTCGCCCGTCATGTGCCTGGAGCAGCCAGAATCTAGGTACCACCCTTGCTATTCCTTAGCCTGCCAACACACCTACACGAGAAAAGATTTTTGTGACCTATTTGTTTTTATAGGTCTATGATTGTTAGTGACAAGAAATTTTGAAAAATAAGTTTGTGTAGAACCAAGACAGTCTATCTTTGTTCCTTTTGGCACCCAGATTTGTTTGACTTTAAGGGATTTTACATTCATGCCTTTAGGAACCCAAATTGGTATGGTTTTCATGTGTTTGGGTCTAAACCAGCAATTGTTTTGATTGTGTCCAATTTTTCCACAAATTGTGCACTTGGAGTTGACATGATTAGTTTCACTTCTACCTTTTTCAGATTGAGTATACCCAAGTCCTTGTCTAACAATATTAACAGTTTGTTTCCCTAATAGCATAATTAGTGATCTTTCTCCTTTGGAAAATTTTCCTAAAGTTGTAGACAATTGTTAGACTTGTGACTTGAGAGATTCATTTTCATTCAATAAAAAAGTGCACATTTTAATAGAATTTTCTCTCCTAGTATTTTCATTTTCTTTCAAAATCAGAATTTCATTTTCAAGCGATTTAATTTTAATTTCTGATTTTTTTATTTCCTCTTCAAATGATGGACACTTATCACACTTAGGGCACTTATTTCTATAGTTTTGAACCATTTGATTAAGCTGCATATTTAGTTCTATCAAACTATCTTTTTGTGATTCAATTTTAGCGTAATTTTCCTTAAGTCTTTCAAAACAGCCATTTACTTCATGAAAATATATAAGTAATTCCGGGTGAGTAAGTTTTGATACCTCACTTGGCTCGTCATCATCGTTGTCACTTGTTTCTCCTAAAAGACACTGATTTTCTCTTTCACTCTCACTGTCAGTGCTTTTATCACTTTCATCCCAAGTAGCTGCAAAACTTCTCCTTTTCAGTTTCTTTCCATTGCTGAATTGATTTGAGGACAATTTGGCTTGTTATGACCAGGTTTATTGCACTTGTGACAAATGATCTCGTGCTCTTCTGAGTTGTCTACACCTTTGATGATTTTGTTCCTCAGTTGTTGATTTAGGGTAGGATTTCCTTATTTGCGGTTCCACCTTTTGAATATCTTTATTATCAATGCCAGTTCAGCTGCTCCTTCATCATCATCATCATCTTCACTTTCAGTTGTTCCTTTGAGAGCTATTGATTTCTTTCACGTATCTCCTCCTTCAAGTTCTTCCTTGAATTTTATTTCTAGCTCATAAGTGGTGAGATTTCCGATGAGTTCTTCGACTTTAACCTATTTCAGATCCTTTGATTCTTGAATGGCAGTCACTTTTGCTTCAAAATTTCGTGGAAGAATTCTGAGGATTTTTCGTACTATTTCCAGATTTGTGTATGGTCTTCCTAGGGATTTTGATTTGTATATAAGATTTGAAAGTCGTCCATACATTTCTTTGACACTTTCATCCTTTGCCATTGTGAAGTTCTCGTACACGCTACTAAGCATGGCAAGGCGAGATTCTTTAACCTGAGAGGTTCCTTCATGAGTCACTTCAAGCGTGTGCCAGATTTCCTGCGCAGTTAGACAATGTGAGACACGGTTAAATTCAATTTGATCTAATGAGAAAATAAAAGAATTCATAGCTTTAGCGTTAGCATTTTGTAGTTTATTTTCAAGATCTGTCCATTGATCCATAGGTTTTTCAACTTCTTGATTATCTACCAATACTGTTGGTGTGCTATATCCCATTTCAACAATATTCCAAGCATTTATGGTTTTCAGAAAAATTTTCATTCTAGTTTTCCAAAATGCATATTCACCGCTGAACATGGGTGGTCTAGCTATGGACTGACCCTCAGCAAAAGCATTATTAAAAGAAGCCATTTTTAAAAAAAATGAATTTTTTTAAAACAGAAAAATGGTTTTTGTTCCTAGCTCTGATACCACTTGTAGGATCGTTTTCACCCTAGAGGTAGGGTGAATAGGGTGATACTAAAAATTAATGCAGAAATAAAAATTATAATAAAAAGTAATGCAGTAGAGATCACACACAGATTTACCCAGCTTCGGCAAAAACCTGCCTACGTGCTGCCCCCAAGGTTTCTACTAGAAATTAAGTAATCAGACGCTTACAAACACACATAAACTTGCGATACCTGCTAACTTGATTAACCTAATTCTAAGCTCAAAGCCCTGCCATAACTCAGCCACTGAGTTGCGAATTCTCGAACTACAAAACTGTAGTTCGTAAACTTGTTAATCTAGAGTTTGACTTTAAATAAAAAACAATAGACAAAAAATAAAACCCTAATTAATTTTACAGCCCAAACAAAATAACATATGCGGCCAAATAACAAAGATAAAACGAGTTTCACTTTTCTTATCGTTCTGCCGCCTTGTTTGTCTTCGTTCTGGAATTAGTGTTTCTTTGATTTGAAGATGCCGATTCAATTTATCAATTACGGTGATGATTTCTCTTTGATTTGCTTTGTCAATTGATTCCCTGGCTTTGATTGTGCTCGGTCGCTTCAATTTAGTCGAGATCGAATGATGCTTTGAACTAGTACGTGATTTACCCCTTTTCGATTTTGATTATGCTCAACTTCATTCGGGTTTTGGATTTGTTTTTGGTTTGTTCTAAGTAAGTTCTTCAGAATTTTTTCTCGAACTCGAATGAAATTTACCGATGATTATTTGGGTTTAATTTATAGGGATCGAAACCCTATTATTTCGTTCGTATATTTTGGTATTGAATTCTTCAATTGATTTTCTCGGCCATTCGATTTTTGCTTGAACATCTGTGATGATTCTGACTTGTTCATTAGTTGATGTATTCGAATATGTTTGAATATGTTCCGACCTTTTCTCCTATGACTTGAACTTGAGAAGTGTTGACTTGATCATCGGTTGACTTCAGTATCCTTCGATTGTATATGTTTAAATATATTTGAATTTTTCTCTTTTTACTGCCAACGACTTGTTCAATATTCACTGTGATAATTTGTTGCTCTGGTTCCATTCTTTGCTGGCAATTTTTGAATTTTTGAGCAATTCAATGATGTTGTTCATTTGGTCATTTCTGATGATATGTTTCTGACTTTATTATTTTGTTATCTCCATGTATATACATACATATATGTATGTATATATGTGTGTGATTTGCAATGCTTTGTCCACTGTTGTGTTAAAATAGAACTTGATTATTGCTTGGTTGAGTGTACTTGTATCCTCTGGTCTCTGTTCTGGTTGGAGTCTGGTTTGTTGTTGTTTTGCTTCATGTTAACTCATTTTGGATCTTCATGAGTCTGCACTATTGTGTTCTGGTCTGGGTTCTGACATTTCATTGCTCTGTTCACTCAAGTGCTTCCTTCCATGTGTGATTCCCTTGCATTGCTTCGAGTTGAATTGCCAGTTGCTTCGAATCATTTCATTTACCGGGTTTGTGGTGCATTGTGTGGTGGTTTGGTTTGGTTTTGCTTGAGGCCGAGTGCTTTAACTGGTCCGGTTCTAGTTCCATGTTTTCATGTTGGTTTGTATGCATGTACATTTGTAGTCTGGTTGAAAGACTGCTGCTTTGTTATTGTGTTCTGTTTTGATGTGTGTGTGTGTTCATGAGTCTGTTCTTGTAGTCTGTTTCTGGTTTCATTTGAGTCTTCATGTTTTCATGTCTGGCTTTGTGTGATTTGAGTCTGTCTGGTTCTTGAACTGATATGATGTCAAGTTTTTTCATTTTAAGTCTGGTTGCCTTTGTACATTTGGGTCTTGTTCCATTTGAAATCTGAGTGTAGCATGTCTTATGCACTTATATTCATGCTTGGTTCAATTCTGGTTCGGTTTCACTTGAAGTTTTCATGCTGTCATGTGGTCTTGTTTGCCTTGACCGACCATGTATATATGTATGTTATTTCCTTGCATTCATGTACATATGAGCATGTACAGACTTGTGCGCATGTTGAATGCCTGAATGCCATTACTACGTTGCTTGTATTTGCACTTGAGTTGAATCCAGTATTGGCTTGGGTTTGACTTTGTGCTCACCTGTCCCTGCAATTTTAACAAGCAAGTGTACAACGGTGTGCACGACCTTGTGGCATGTACAGTGATACACTGTGCATGTCACAAGTTGTTCGTGTAAGACGAAATAAAAGAAAATGATGTCGAACAACCTAAATAACCGAGGCAAACAATATTTTCAAACACACACTTCATTTTGTACTGCAAAATATTTCTTTTTCAATTTTACCGCGTCAGTGTTTATTTTGCAGATAGTTCGGATGTTGGATACAAGCTAGAATAAAGTTGATAATCAAGTACGAGTGTTGAGTGAATTATGTAGTGAGGTGTAATATGCATATAAAACTGTAAAGTGAAAATTGTGTTGTAATTGAAAATGTATAGTGAGAGCTTAAATTTGTACTATTTGAATTTGTAATAAAATATTTGTCTGAATAAAATATTTGTTTAAATCTGAATTTCGAGTTATTTATTTTATTCAACAAATATGTATTTAAGTATATGGAGAAATATTATAATAACAAATACATTTAAACGAATATATATATATATATAAGTTTATTATCATCAAACAAAAATCATAGGCTACTGTATTCTACATTATATGTAAGTGTTTTCAACGATATTAAACCCACAGGAGTGGTATTGTTAAGTTGTTATGTTTGCTTCTTCAAATATGAATATATTCACATGATAAAGAACCCATAACTGTATTTTGGGGATAAAGGGGTAGAAGAACCAGCTAGGCTAACCCAGTAGTTAATATAAACTAATTAAACTCCTAAATGAGTAGAATTGCATCGAGGGAGTCAAAGAGACCAAAATATAGGATGCCTAAATCTTGTAGATGTCTGGGAGACAGGTTCATAGTAAACCCATGAAAACTATGTATTAAGGATGGTTGGCAGGGGCCAATTTGTTTGTAGTGAACCCGTGAAAACTATATCTGGATTAAGTATTGACATTAGTCAAAAGGTTCCTAGTCACCCATGAAAACTAGGATAAGAAAGAAGTTATTGGAAGCATCAGTAGGTTCCTAGTCAACCCATGAAAACTAGGCTAAGAAGGAAGTTACTGGAGTAATCGATAGGTTCCTAGTCAACTGTAACGACCCGTAAATTTCAACTGTTTTAATAACGTAATTAGTTGAAATTTTGTGAAATTTTGAAAGATAAAATTTTGAAATAAAAATTTAATATTTGGATACGTCTAGTTAAACATAGCGACTGGTAAATTTTCGTCCGAAAATATGAAAGTTCATTTCGTGCGTAAATTCACTTCAATTTAATCAGTTATGAAAATAAAATATTTTCGGAACCTAAATATTTTTATATAGAAAAATTCTAAAACATCTTCTGAGCAAGATGTCAGTTTGTTATTTTTCCAAATTCGGACATCTTTGGCTCCGTCGATCTTATTTTTCAGCGTTTTTCTTGCATTTTCCGCTATTAGAAAATTCGAATTTTATAATTTGATTATACCTTTGATATCTGTATACCGTTTTGACCGTCTCGTCGTACTGATCTCTGTGATATATTCGATTGTCAAATTCGGAGTCCGGTGTACGTTGCACTTTGCGAAACGCCTTCCGTATTGGTACCGGTTTTGTGCCGATTGAATTTGTGACCTTTTAGTATTCAATGTACAATGCAAACAGCCGTTCAACTTCAGACTTCTTATTTTCCCAATGATCAATAAACTCTGGTCCGTGACTTTTACTATTCCCAACAGCCTTTATTGGTATCTCATTTGGGTTCGGTCTCTCTTTTTATTCTATCTTCTTCATTACGTGGTGCTCCTTTATTCTGTGAACATTATTTTCTCAAAGTTTATATAATTTAGTGTATGCCATGCCTGTAGAAACCAAACTTCAGAAGGCAACCAACACCCCATACAGCCACATGTGTCTTCCTCCCACCAGTCAGCCTTGCTCTGGCCCAATCGATCCACTTGCTCAGCCCTATAGCCGCCGAACTCTCTCCCCGGCCCGCCAAAAGCAGTGCCGCTTTCTCCTTGCTTCGCCTCTGAACAGACACTTCCCACCACCCTACACGACCTCGTAGCCGAAGCCACATCACCACCTTCAACCCATCACTAGCCAACCTTCCCAGTCTCGGCCTCACCTCTTCCCCTCATCTCCACGTTTTCCTTTCCCCGCGTGCTGCTCCTCTAGCCACCGTCCCCTCTTTTATATAAAGGTATTATATTATATATTATATTAGTTTATCTATATTGTTGGGTTAAGCTATATTAATATGATATATAGGTTATGCTCATTTCTGCATATATATTACAGTATTTATATAATGTATATATGGATTTTACGTTCAAAGGTAAGGACATGTAGCTTATAAATATGTTATATCTATGTTCGAAAGTAGGCTTACTGTATTGCTTTATGTATATATTTATTTACAATACTGATTGTACTATTAGTATCACATATTATATATAATAAAGTTATGGGTTAGATTTGACAATGATCTTGGAAGAAATATAGATTTTGGAAGATAGCATGCATAAGTAATTTGCATTTTTTTAAGTCTGTTGAAATCTGGTATGTATATATATAATATACCTATATTTTGGCTTTGTTTAAAATGTATATTATAAAAGTGTTATATATATTAGTCGATTCATGTCTTTGTTTTGCTGTAGTAATTAAAGATAATATGTCTCGGTTTTGTTATATAGGCGCTAGTGCATATATATCATTGTCTTACTTGTCTGTCTGAGGTGATATATATATTAGGTATATATCATTGTTATTTACATACACTTTATCTGGTTATAAAAGTATATATTTCAGATTTAAAGCGTTTTGTATGTATTATTTTATAAAAGAATTTACACGTATAGTGTAAAGTTTATATTGATTTCTGTTTATGTGACAGGTATGAAAATCTATATATGTTAGTTTATATATTTCTACTGTTGTTATATATAAGTGTTGAACGGGTTTAGCCTATATCTTATTTATATATATATCAATTTATATATCAGGATACCTGGATTGGTTTTCGGATATGGAAACAGTGATTAATATGTGATTAAAATAAAATGATTGGAATATATAAAGATTTTATATATTTTCTATAATTTGAAAACAATGATTTTGAAAATATATATTTATTTTAAAAATGTGTTTGAATTTAGAATATGATTTATATGTGTAAATAATTATATATATAAGTCCACCTATATAAATTTCTTCATAAATCCAGTTCTGATTCGTTTTCGTCTATTTCCTTGTTATCAGCTTTGTTCGTCTAATTGGTGCCCATCTCACTTTGCTTTGGAATTCACGCCTGGATTCATAATTTACTTCGTTATCAAATTCTTCTAGCCTCGAAAGGTGAGCACTCACTCACGATTAACGTTCTTTTATTTATTAAATTTGATTTCAATTGAAACGAAAAATTGAAATATGCTGCTGTTAGTTAGTTACACTGTTATATATGTTATTGCCTGTATCAGTTCACCTGTGACATCTGACACCATTATCTGTTAATTATTTATGTGATGATAATGCAGTTTGACTGATAATTGATTGATTGTTGTTGTTTATATTGGACCTTAAATTGTTAGTGATAAATGATAAATAGTATGCAAAATTTAAATGGATATAGGATAGTTAAAAATTTTAAAACTGACTTATATGTTAAATTTGATTAGTGAATATGACCCCTTTTAATTGTTAAATTAATTGACATATAGAATAGCGATAATTACACTTTGAACCATCGATGTATATTTGATTAATTGTTGTAGTGTTAAAATTGAAATCGAATGACAATTGAAGAACCGTATAAATATTAGTGTAATAATCTTTAATCTACATGAAATGATAGTGTAGATTCTAGAAATAATTATATTAATTCATACAAACAACAATGTGAATTAATACGATTATTTCGGGATTATTTGAATTGATTGTTGGATTGATATTGGTTGTTGTTATTGCTTGTTTATTTACTTTGACACCATCCCAGTTATCACACTGCAAGTTCCCTTTGCTATGCTATGATTTTGAATTGAATTGGAATCGGGTTGAAATGATAAATACCCAAATTGAACCTTGACCTAGGATAGAGAATTAAATAAAACCCGATTGGTCAATAATTTGATTTAAAAATAAACGAAGATTTTATTTGAATAAATAATATGGTTTTGAAATGAAGTTGAAATTTGAATTTTAATGAAAGGAAAATGTTAATATTTAATAATCTGAAACAAAATATTAACAATGTAATTGATGAAGAATGTTGTTTAATTTGAGAAATGATTGAATTAAGTTTGAAATTATAATTAAGTTTGAAATTATTAAACTTTGAAATTATTTAATAATTAAGTTTTGAATTATTTAATAATTAAATAAGATTGAATTATTTAATGATTAAATTGAATTGAATCCTTTAATAGTAAAATTGAACTTTTGAATAAGTAAATTTTTACTTCGTAAATAAATGAAATTGAGTTCTTTATTAATTAAGTCTTGGAAAATATTTAAGTAAGTAAATAAGTGAATTGAATTTCTTTATCAAGAAATAAAATGTGATTTATTGAAATTAATGTAAGACTTGAAATTTAAGAATTTAATTTGATGAATTTAATTTAATTCAAATTGTAAGTTTTGAAATAAGGAAGTTGAATTTAAATAATGGATTTAATGAATTGGAGATTTAATAGAAATTGTTTTGAATGACAAATTTACTTAATGAATATTAAATGAAATCGATAAACGAATTTAAATTGATTTGAATGTTAAATTAAGTTAATTTAAATGATTTCAGAATGAAACTTATTTACGAACTTGAATCAATATTTGAATTGTTTAAATAGAAATTGAAATTGTATTATAAGATTTTGAAATGGTAATTTGAAAGTTTGTAACGTAAATTATGGAAATTGATTTAGAAAGAGAAATGAAATGTTGGTTTATAAATTCCAATTGAAATTGAATTTGATTTTGTTTTTGAAATATATAAACGACCAATCGGTGTAATAATTACGAAAGTTATTAAAGAGACCGGAATCGGTTAAGGACATACTCTCTGTCTAAACCGAAAACCACTTTAATAACTATACGTGGAGTGTGATCCAGAATGAAGTGGTTGGAATGATGTACGTGATGACTGAAGAAAGAGAACGATAATGGATAGCCTTGACACTTGTGTCAAATTGGAAATGACTAAAACAGGAGCCGTGCCGGGCCAAATGGAGGTCAGCTACCTCAAGCGAACACACTTCTTCGAACTACTTATTACTTGTTGTCGATTGGTGCACCCTTGATTTTGGGAGTGTTGTTTCGCGGTGTTGCGGTCGCTGCGGCGATGCGTTCTCACCAGTCCGGATCAGGCAAACGGTAGTTTCACTACCTTGGGTATTGCCTCATGTGCCTTGTCATACTTGTATCCCTATACGCGACCACTACGATTTGTTTTGTACCTTTAGTATATGGATTGCCCTCTGGTGACTTCCGGTTTTGGGGAAACTACGGTCTTGTATATGCTCTTGGGAATAAAAATGTGTTAAGGGTGGAATGGGCCATGACTTAACACTATTTTGATATCTTATATTACTAATAGAAATTATCTACTTATCGTACACTACTACATAGTAGATAGTTTAATGGATCCTTAAAGGATGGTTATTCCAAACATCCTTTGAGTTACTTGTATTTCAATTGCTATTTCACTTGAGTTGGATTTATTGATATAAGAATGTTAATCCTGACTCGTGTGTTTTGTGTTTTGCTTTACGCTCGGGTCAGACTGAGTGTACCAGTATTCGAGACTCACCTTTGAAGTTGGAGCTTTGCTTGAAGATCCAGCCATCTATTCTGCTTTCAGTATTCGATGATTCCAGTGATGTATTCTGATTTGTATCTGATGTATCGTATTACTCTTCCGTTGTATCTGGTTTAACTCTGATGTATCGTATTACTCTTCTGTTGTAAACTCTGATGTATCTTATATATCTATATAGTAGCTTCATGAACTACTATCTCTTTTATTTCCGCTGCATTTATTACTCTGTGTCTGTGATATGTGATTATTTTATTTACTGTATATGTTCAGTTTTGCCAAATTTAAATTAACAACGTGGTATTTTGAGCAATTCAATTCCGGCATGAGTGTCTACCTATACACTTATAATGGATGCGAATGGTCCAACATATTCGGGTCGTTACAGTTGGTATCAGAGCTTTGGTAGCTCTAGGCACAACGTAACATATAGAGTAAATGTATTACAGAATCACTCTCATTCAAGTTTCAATCCCTTCCTTTTTATTCGATTCCTTTGAATTTTGGAATGTTCCCTACGGTTCCAAATTTCATTCGTGTCCCTCACTATTCGACTTCTATCAATTCTGGAGCATCACATAACTCCACTTCGAATGACCCTTATAATGAATCGGCGGTCTCGCCAAACTTCGAATGATTTGTAAAGGGGTGAAACTCCTTTACAATAGGCATTGATTTACCGGAGATTTCTGTATCCTCGGTTTACGATGCTATCTATTCCCTGCTATACCTGAATTCCATCTCTTGAGATCGAGTGTTGATTTACCTCGGAATTCAGCATCGATCTTCTTCTTGAAGTTACGGTCGACCCGGTTAAGGTTGCCCATGAATTAAATAAGTTTGTCCATCTCCCGATTCTGTTAATTGAATTATCTTATCTTCTGTTTCGAACTTATTATCGAATCAAAATTCTCTTTGATTTGATTTATATCAAAATTTGAATCCCTATCCTTATTTTGAAAATTCATTCCTGTATCATCGAGCAAAGAAATGTATTGTAAACTAATATATAAATGTTTTAATATATACTATGTTGTTTGAGTTATTGATGTTGATTTGGGTTTCCGATCGATTCGTCTGATCAACGCTATCGATAGGATTTCCAAAACACTTGAACAGAGCAAACTGACACAATAGTGTTTTCAAAATTTGGTAAATAAAATAATCTTGTATGATTATATTTTTTTTTAGTACACATTTTCTGAAATTGAATTGTTAACTGAATTGGTTGTCAGAAAGGTAATATTTGATTTTCACTATTTGTTTTGTAAATCATTGATTATTCCAACATAAAAATAAATGGAATTATAAAAGTTGGTTTATAGATTTATTTAGAAATTTAAATGAAATTAAAGTAAGAATTTGAGAATTTAAAATCCTAAAATTTCAAGCTTTGGTTTTTAAATTTTTAAAATGTATATTATTGAACGTATTTTCAAATAGAAACCGTTTTCAAAGAATTTAAATATTGAAATCAGTACTCTTCTCTTTATCGCTAGAAAATAAATTCGGTGATGGCGGCCGCATCATCGACGTTCATTTTCGAGTTTCGAAGTGGAGAAACCATTCTGTAGCTTTGCTACGGTTTTGTTGGGAAAAATATTTAATTTGAATTTCTTAAGTATGACTTGATTTATATATATATATATATATATATATATGGGTATATTATTTTAAATTTAATTTGATTAAATATATATAGTATATACATAATTATCTCTAAAGGGTTTGAAATTAAACGGAAATTTAATTCTTAAAATTATGTTAAAGGATGTTTCAATTATAAATAAAGCAAAATTTTGGATAGATATTTAAAATTTGAAATAAATTGAATTTGAAAATTTTATTTGTATAGTACTAAATTGCATTTCAATATAACTTACCTAAATTATTCATAAGTTAAAATGTAATTGGATAATGTACAATAAAAAAAATGTCTTCATAAATAAAATCTGAGTGTTATAATAAATGTTATACACTAAATTTTGATTATAAAGATGTTAATAGAGTTAGATAGGACAATAAGTAAACTTAGTTAATAATGAAATAAATTTGTTTTGAAAGAATTAATAAATTTGTTTTGAAAGAATTAATAAATTGAAATTTGATCAACATATGAAAATACCTTGAATTTAAAAGAAATTAATAGATGTAAATTAATTTAAATCGAAACTTTTATGTTTTAAATTAATTTATATGGGTTAAATATATGTGAGTGGATATATTAAGTAAACAGTAATTTGGAATAAAGAAAGAATTTAAAATTGTTGAAGAAAATATGATTATAATAAAAGACTATTCAAATTTATGGTTTTAAAAATTGTAAATTGAAGAAGTGGGATAATAAGATAATGAATTTAGAAATGGTTGAGATTGATTTTAGTGAAATCAAATGGATTAAATCAATTATTGAATATCAATTAATTTAAATTTGAATTTATATGGTTTAAATTAATTTTTATTTTGTATTTCAAATCTGTTTTTCTTTCTGGTTGTTTCTATTCTCCTACCTCGTTCCTTTTCGGGGACGAAAAGTTTTGAGTGGGGGAGAGTGTAACGACCCGTAAATTTCAACTGTTTTAATAACGTAATTAGTTGAAATTTTGTGAAATTTTAAACGATAAAATTTTGAAATAAAAATTTAATATTTGGAATACGTCTAGTTAAACATAGCGACTGGTAAATTTTCGTCCGAAAATATGAAAGTTTATTTCGCGCGTAAAATCACTTCAATTTAATCAGTTAAAAAGCGATGAAAATAAAATATTTTCGGAACCTAAATATTTTTATAAAGAAAAATTCTAAAACATCTTCTGAGCAAGATGTCAGTTTGTCGTTTTTCCAAATTCGGACATCTTTGGCTCCGTCGATCTTATTTTTCAGCGTTTTTCTTGCCTTTTCCGCTATTAGAAAATTCGAATTTTATAATTCGATTGTACCTTTGATATCTGTATACCATTTTGACCGTCTCGTCGTACTGATCTCCGCGATATATTCGATTGTCAAATTCGAAGTCCGGTGTACGTTGCACTTTGTGAAACGCCTTCCGTATTGGTACCGGTTTTGTGCCGGTTAAATTTGTGACCTTTTAGTATTCAATGTACAATGCAAACAGCCGTTCAACTTCAGACTTCTTATTTTCCCAATGATCAATAAACTCTGGTCCGTGACTTTTATTATTCCCAACAGCCTTTATTGGTATCTCATTTGGGTTCGGTCTCTCTTTCTATTCTATCTTCTTCATTACGTGGTGCTCCTTTATTCTGTGAACATTATTTTCTCAAAGTTTATATAATTTAGTGTATGCCATGACTGTAGAAACCAAACTTCAGAAGGCAACCAACACCCCATACAACCACACGTGTCTTCCTCCCAACAGTCAGCCTTGCTCTGGCCCAATCGATCCACTTGCTCAGCCCTGTAGCCGCCGAACTCTCTCCCCGACCCGCCAAAAGCAGTGCCGCTTTCTCCTTGCTTCGCCTCTGAACAGACACTTCCCACCACCCTACACGACCTCGTAGCCGAAGCCACATCACCACCTTCAACCCATCACTAGCCAACCTTCCCAGTCTCGGCCTCACCTCTTCCCCTCATCTCCACGTTTTCCTTTCCCCGCGTGCTGCTCCTCTAGCCACCGTCCCCTCTTTTATATAAAGGTATTATATTATATATTATATTAGTTTATCTATATTGTTGGGTTAAGCTATATTAATATGATATATAGGTTATGCTCATTTCTGCATATATATTACAGTATTTATATAATGTATATATGGATTTTACGTTCAAAGGTAAGGACAGGTAGCTTATAAATATGTTATATCTATGTTCGAAAGTAGGCTTACTGTCTTGCTTTATGTATATATTTATTTACAATACTGATTGTACTGTTAGTATCACATATTATATATAATAAAGTTATGGGTTAGATTTGACAATGATCTTGGAAGAAATATAGATTTTGGAAGATAGCATGCATAAGTAATTTGCATTTTTTTAAGTCTGTTGAAATCTGGTATATATATATAATATACCTATATTTTGGCTTTGTTTAAAATGTATATTATAAAAGTGTTATATATATTAGTCGATTCATGTCTTTGTTTTGCTGCAGTAATTAAAGATAATATGTCTCGGATTTGTTATATAGGCGCTAGTGCATATATATCATTGTCTTACTTGTCTGTCTGAGGTGATATATATATTAGGTATATATCATTGTTATTTACATACACTTTATCTGGTTATAAAAGTATATATTTCAGATTTAAAGCGTTTTGTATGTATTATTTTATAAAAGAATTTACACGTATAGTGTAAAGTTTATATTGATTTCTGTTTATGTGACAGGTATGAAAATCTATATATGTTAGTTTATATATTTCTACTGTTGTTATATATAAGTGTTGAACGGGTTTAGCCTATATCTTATTTATATATATATATATCAATTTATATATCAGGATACCTGGATTGGTTTTCGGATATGGAAACAGTGATTAATATGTGATTAAAATAAAATGATTGGAATATATAAAGATTTTATATATTTTCTATAATTTGAAAACAATGATTTTGAAAATATATATTTATTTTAAAAATGTGTTTGAATTTAGAATATGATTTATATGTGTAAATAATTATATATATAAGTCCACCTATATAAATTTCTTCATAAATCCAGTTCTGATTCGTTTTCGTCTATTTCCTTGTTATCAGCTTTGTTCGTCTAATTCGTGCCCATCTCACTTTGCTTTGGAATTCACGCCTGGATTCGTAATTTACTTCGTTATCAAATTCTTCTAGCCTCGAAAGGTGAGCACTCACTCACGATTAACGTTCTTTTATTTATTAAATTTGATTTCAATTGAAACGACAAATTGAAATATGCTGCTGTTAGTTAGTTACACTGTTATATATGTTATTGCCTGTATCAGTTCACCTGTGACATCTGACACCATTATCTGTTAATTATTTATGTGATGATAATGCAGTTTGACTGATAATTGATTGATTGTTGTTGTTTATATTGGACCTTAAATTGTTAGTGATAAATAATAAATAGTATGCAAAATTTAAATGGATATAGGATAGTTAAAATTTTTAAAACTGACTTATATGTTAAATTTGATTAGTGAATATGACCCCTTTTAATTGTTAAATTAATTGACATATAGAATAGCGATAATTACACTTTGAACCATCGACGTATATTTGATTAATTGTTGTAGTGTTAAAATTGAAATCGAATGACAATTGAAGAACCGTATAAATATTAGTGTAATAATCTTTAATCTACATGAAATGATAGTGTAGATTCTAGAAATAATTATATTAATTCATACAAACAACAATGTGAATTAATACGATTATTTCGGGATTATTTGAATTGATTGTTGGATTGATATTGGTTGTTGTTATTGCTTGTTTATTTACTTTGACACAATCCCAGTTATCACACTGCAAGTTCCCTTTGCTATGCTATGATTTTGAATTGAATTGGAATCGGGTTGAAATGATAAATACCTAAATTGAACCTTGACCTAGGATAGAGAATTAAATAAAACCCGATTGGTCAATAATTTGATTTAAAAATAAACGAAGATTTATTTGAATAAATAATATGGTTTTGAAATGAAGTTGAAATTTGAATTTTAATGAAAGGAAAATGTTAATATTTAATAATCTGAAACAAAATATTAACAATGTAATTGATGAAGAATGTTGTTTAATTTGAGAAATGATTGAATTAAGTTTAAAATTATAATTAAGTTTGAAATTATTAAACTTTGAAATTATTTAATAATTAAGTTTTGAATTATTTAATAATTAAATAAGATTGAATTATTTAATGATTAAATTGAATTGAATCCTTTAATAGTAAAATTGAACTTTTGAATAAGTAAATTTTTACTTCGTAAATAAATGAAATTGAGTTCTTTATTAATTAAGTCTTGGAAAATATTTAAGTAAGTAAATAAGTGAATTGAATTTCTTTATCAAGAAATAAAATGTGATTTATTGAAATTAATGTAAGACTTGAAATTTAAGAATTTAATTTGATGAATTTAATTTAATTCAAATTGTAAGTTTTGAAATAAGGAAGTTGAATTTAAATAATGGATTTAATGAATTGGAGATTTAATAGAAATTGTTTTGAATGACAAATTTACTTAATGAATATTAAATGAAATCGATAAATGAATTTAAATTGATTTGAATGTTAAATTAAGTTAATTTAAATGATTTCAAAATGAAACTTATTTACGAACTTGAATCAATATTTGAATTGTTTAAATATAAATTGAAATTGTATTATAAGATTTTGAAATGGTAATTTGAAAGTTTGTAACGTAAATTATGGAAATTGATTTAGAAAGAGAAATGAAATGTTGGTTTATAAATTCCAATTGAAATTGAATTTGATTTGGTTTTTGAAATATATAAACGACCAATCGGTGTAATAATTACGAAAGTTATTAAAGAGACCGGAATCGGTTAAGGACATACTCTCTGTCTAAACCGAAAACCACTTTAATAACTATACGTGGAGTGTGATCCAGAATGAAGTGGTTGGAATGATGTACGTGATGACTGAAGAAAGAGAACGATAATGGATAGCCTTGACACTTGTGTCAAATTGGAAATGACTAAAACAGGAGCCGTGCCGGGCCAAATGGAGGTCAACTACCTCAAGCGAACACACTTCTTCGAACTACTCATTACTTGTTGTCGATTGGTGCACCCTTGATTTTGGGAGTGTTGTTTCGCGGTGTTGCGGTCGCTGCGGCGATGCGTTCTCACCAGTCCGGATCAGGCAAACGGTAGTTTCACTACCTTGGGTATTGCCTCATGTGCCTTGTCATACTTGTATCCCTATACGCGACCACTACGATTTGTTTTGTACCTTTAGTATATGGATTGCCCTCTGGTGACTTCCGGTTTTGGGGAAACTACGGTCTTGTATATGCTCTTGGGAATAAAAACGTGTTAATGGTGGAATGGGCCATGACTTAACACTATTTTGATATCTTATATTACTAATAGACATTATCTACTTATCGTACACTACTACATAGTAGATAGTTTAACGGATCCTTAAAGGATGGTTATTCCAAACATCCTTTGAGTTACTTGTATTTCAATTGCTATTTCACTTGAGTTGGATTTATTGATATAAGAATGTTAATCCTGACTCGAGTGTTTTGTGTTTTGCTTTACGCTCGGGTCAGACTGAGTGTACCAGTATTCGAGACTCACCTTTGAAGTTGGAGCTTTGCTTGAAGATCCAGCCATCTATTCTGCTTTCAGTATTCGATGATTCCAGTGATGTATTCTGATTTGTATCTGATGTATCGTATTACTCTTCCGTTGTATCTGGTTTAACTCTGATGTATCGTATTACTCTTTTGTTGTAAACTCTGATGTATCTTATATATCTATATAGTAGCTTCATGAACTACTATCTCTTTTATTTCCGCTGCATTTATTACTCTGTGTCTGTGATCTGTGATTATTTTATTTACTGTATATGTTTAGTTTTGCCAAATTTAAATTAACAATGCGGTATTTTGAGCAATTCAATTCCGGCATGAGTGTCTACCTATACACTTATAATGGATGCGAATGGTCCCAAATATTCGGGTCGTTACAGTAAACCCATGAAAACTATGTATTAAGGATGGTTGGCAAGGGCCAATTTGTTTGTAGTGAACCCATGAAAACTATATCTGGATTAAGTATTGAGATTAGTCAAAAGGTTCCTAGTCACTCATGAAAACTAGGATAAGAAAGAAGTTATTGGAAGCATCAGTAGGTTCCTAGTCAACCCATGAAAACTAGGCTAAGAAGGAAGTTACTGGAGTAATCGATAGGTTCCTAGTCAACACATGAATACTAGGATAAAAGATGAGTTATTGGAATGACCAATAGGTTTAAGGGAAACCATGAATTAATTAAGTTAATTGGCAGGGACCTATAGGTTATTAGTGATCCCATGAAAACTCTGAAATAGGACAGGGTGTCCTTGAATTATAAAAAGGTTATTAGTAAACCCATGAAAAATAATAGGTGAATAGTGATCCTAGAAACTATAAATATAACAGAGAGTCAATTAAACTGGGGATGGGAAATCCAAAGTGTTTATATATGTATATCATCTTAATATTTTGAAATGCTATGTTTTAACAATTGTGGATGCAGGAGCACAGTATATGGTTTTGAAAAGGTTTTAGGATACTAGTGAGGGGAAAACCCGTTCCTCTAAGTGGCGTGGTCTCACTAGATATCTAAATGGATTGAGATGTTAGATTATTATTAATACCAGGCTTTATGTCCGACTTGAAGTTTTTATTTTCCCATTAAACTCTCGGGTACTCAATTGATTTTGAGTAGTTTGAGGTTTAGGATTTTCAGGTTCTCTTCTTAGATGAATAAAGCATCCGGAGGCATGCAGGAGGCAGTTATCATTTTTCGCTGTGTATTTTGGATGTAAAGGCAGACTATTAGCCTTATTCTATACTCTGATCAACCAAGGGGGCATCTTCATATGTCGCTCTTGAAGTATGTGTAATAATTATATTTTTCTTAACATGGTTAACGTTATTGGGATTATGTAATGAACATGAAAGGTTTTGAATGGAATGTGGAAATGTGTTTTTAATTTGTTAAATTTTTTCCATATTATTGTGAGTATCAATGTATTTAACTTCACTGTATCTGGTCACTGAGGATTAATAACTATAGATGATTGCAACATCCATAC
The DNA here is from genome assembly GCA_030737815.1 of Allium fistulosum. Taxonomy (NCBI): domain Eukaryota; kingdom Viridiplantae; phylum Streptophyta; class Magnoliopsida; order Asparagales; family Amaryllidaceae; genus Allium; species Allium fistulosum. The sequence continues at coordinate 1,297,820,440 of CM060902.1, forward strand.
CCGTTAGTTTTGAGCCTCCAAGTAGGGGAATGTTTCAATTTTGGTAAAACATATTCCTAAATAAGGAAAGAGTAAGCCGAGATGTTTTATTTTATCAAAGGATGTTGCGGATGTCAGAATTTTTTAAGTTAGAAGGGTAAAGGACAAGTAGGGTCCACTTCAATATTTATTAAGAGTGTTAGGTAACAAATGAGCATTTCCATGATTACATTAGGCAGTTTCAAATGGAACGGTAAGTATAGGCTTGGCACTATAGTAACAAGTTACTAATTGGTACCGTATAGATGAGACTACAGGTAGACCAAGTGGACATGAGTAGGAAGTAGTATTAGTGGGAGGGCAGCTCCTATAGTAGCATTATGCGGTGATATTAGTGGAAACTGGTTCCCACAGTAGCCTACGAGCGGTGTTACCTTACTGGGTTCTATCATTGTAGATGTGTTTTGAGTATGCCTATGTAAATCTTGGAACTGTAGGGTTAGAAATTTGCATATATTGGAATCTGGAAATTTAGGAGTAGTGGTAGTCCCTGAAACCTATATCTTATGCAATAGTCCTAGATTTGTAGATTTGAATGACGTGTGCAAGTAAACTGTAAAGTAAGTTATCACGGTAGATTTTTCTTCAAAATAGTTATCACAATAGATTGTTGGATAATTGATATGGATTAGTAAGCACAAATTGGAAGCTGTTATAAAATATGAATGAGATTTAAGTAATATTTTAATTCGTTGGAATGTAGAGGGTTGCACTCTAAATTCCTATGGATTATCAAGTTCAGATTTATAATTAAAGGTGAATATTTTGAAATGATAAGGAATATGCCCAAACAGAAAGAGATGTATAAAATATGAATGTTTACTGTATTTTGTACCGTCTATTTCAATAATTATGAAAAAGATCATTCCTTGTCATTCTTAACATAACACAAATTCTCCTTTAGGGATAAGACATACAAATTTACACTGTAAACCTTTCATTTGGATGAGATGTAGTTTCAATGCATTAAAATACAGAAACCCCTAAGTATAAACCAAATAATTAGTCATCATGTTTACTTGATTAAAATAGCAAGGCATCATTCATAATCGAGTTATCACAACTATGAAATAAATGGAATAAAGTGATAAGGGGGTATGTTAAAAAGGTCTCATTTATGGGAGGACATTAAGAGGTGGTAAAAGTTTTGAATGTTCAAACAAAAAAAGTATCCTAGATAAGATTATAGTGAAGATTTTGCAAAGGATAGTTAATTCATGACTTTGGGTCCCAGCCAGGACAAAGATATTGTTATTTGCACGCATTGGGAATGCGAAGGCAATTTTCATAGAAAACTAAATCGGAAAACTTTTGATAAAGTTTGAAGGAAAGGATAAAAATGATTCTTCTCAATCATTCCTCAGATTTGAAGAAGATTATTTACTTAATGAAATTCATGAAATGCTAGCTTAGAATACACAATTGTGTGCATGGCAGTCACATGGGAATAAAGTACCACTTAGGTGATTATTACCAATGGTAGAGTGATTCTAAGTTATGACCCCAATTAATTTTAGACGGTTGAGTAATTACTTGTAAAACTTGGAATAGACCCCTATAGACTGTAAATGTGATACCTAGATACCATGATTATAGAAGGACTAAGGAAACCAAACATAGGCATAATGGAATAGCATAAGTTGAATCGAATTGGAAAAGAAGTTTCACTATTTTTAACAATTTAAGAAATAATCAAGTTTGATAACCTTGGGTAAAGTGGAAAAATAGCAAAGAACTAAGTAGAAAGCACCATGGTAGGCGACGCCATCCACATTTGAGTTGTCTCACTTGGCATCTAGAAGTTGTGGTGATTAGGTATACCGCTAGATGAGTTAAGGCAGTATGTTGTGCATTAAGGATTTCATTGAGATATATTTTCATGGGAGCATATTTATGCTCAAGTTATTTAGCATGGTGCATGTGTTAGTTTGTGGAAGATGGATCTTAAGGATAATTTAACAATAGAGGGAGGGTGAATAGTGTTTACTGATTTTTGTGAATCTTTTCAAATTCTTTTAAGATTATAATTAATTAATGTGGAATCAACAATCATAAATGAAAACACAAACAGATATAAATGCAGTAAAACTAAAAGGTAAAGAGTAGGAGAGATTAAACTAGGAATTTTTATACTGGATCGGAGTTACCCTACATCCAGTCTTATACAATTTATTATACAGATTTCTTTTCAAATATCAAAGTCTTTACAATCTCGATTTCAAGGATATGAAACACAACCTTCAGATTTTTCGACCTCTGGGTCCACTCATTGGATTTGAAAGGTACACCAGCACACCCACTTGGATTCAAACATGACACCAAGCACACCAACTTGATTCAGACTAGACACAAACATACCCACTTGGATTTCAAGGACACCAAGCACACCCAAGAGTATAAACTATGATTTGATAGAATTTATAGACTCAGTTTTATGATCTTGAGTATAAATGATCTTACAATCTCTTGAATAACACTTTGATCTTGTTTTGAGTGATAAAGATGAGAGAGATCAGAAAGTAATTGGAAGAGAATCAAATCAATAAAGTTTGAGTTTGATTTTGATTGAATTTGAAAATATTTTGAGTAGATTTTCTTCTAGAAATCAAGAGAGTAAAATGGGAAGAGAAAGGATGAGAAATTATTTAAAAAAATTCGTTGGAAAATTCTCCTATTTGTAGAGAAACAACGGTCATGTCCATTCGCAAAGAGATATGATGAAAAGACACTTCCATTCAAATTTTAATTTTGAAAAATTCGGCTTATATGTCGACATATACTATATGAATATGTCGACATATATTGAAAAACACTTTATAGAAATTGTTTTGAAAATATAAAGCTTTGTAAAATATTTTGAAACTTTGTACAATCATCTAAACATAGTTTATACATATTTTAATCATATCAAAACTTAAGAAAACTTTATAAAATTATTTTGAAATATATAAAGGTTTTAAATTTGAATTTCTTTTTGAAAATAATATATATAAAGTATAAGTGAATATATATAAATTCAAAGTTATAATAAATGTTATAATATATTGATATATTTAGAAAGCATAAAACCAAAACTATAACAAAGTATAATAGATTTAAAAGTATATTTAAAACAGAAAATACTTGAAAAATTAATTGCTCAAATAAAATAATATTGTAAATAAAATTAAAAGTTAGAAATCTTTTAAAGGCCATTTAAAAGATCACTTGAAAATGGAGATTCTTTAAAATCATTTTTGAAATTTAGAATATTTGAAAACCATTTAAAATCAGAGAAAGATTTTAAAACCATTTTGAAAAATGAAGAGAGAGATCAATGAAGTGCTATCAAGGTTTAAACAATAATATATGATTCTATAACTAATCTGGATATCTTGAATCTTCAATACTCATGAGTCTTTTAATCTCTAACTCTTGAATCTCTATATCAGCCTCTTAAATCTACTTTTGATACTGTACAGTCTTCTTAATCAACACCTGTCTGATATCCTGCATTATATAATATATATAAATTGATAAAAACGTTAGTATCTATATTTTATATGACGTCATATGGTTGTTGTCATCAAAACTAATGCCTAAGGTACTAACAATCTATCCCTTTTTGATGACGACAACCATGTTTATAAAATATGATATAACTCCCCTTGAGTTTCAAAACTATACCTTAATTTATGCTTGGATATTTTATATATTTCTCCCCCTTTGTCAGCAACAAATTTTTTAACTCAAACTCCCCTTAACTATGGTACTAGATAATATATAAAAGTGATAAGAATGATAAGAGTAAATAAGTGATATGTTGTTTAAAGAAGAAAAGCCAATTTTATTAATCAATCCAATCCAATACATATATTCAATTCAAATTGAACTAAATTCAAACAAAACTGAAGTAAAATCAATTCTAACCCTAATATAAGTCTATACACACCAATCGTAATATCAATCCAAACCAAATCAATTATTAAACAATCCAAGAAACATTAATTCAAACAAATCAAACATCCTTATCCTAAACTAAAGTAACTTGATTTCCCAATAATTGGGGATTTATGAATAGGGCAGAAAGGATAATGGAGACAGAAATTCCCTTTTTGCTCGACCAAATTTCCATTCTTGTCAAAGCATACTTCTTTAACACACTTGACCTCATCATCATCAACTTCCACTTCTTCCTCTTCTTCCTCCTCGCCTTCTTCTTCCTTTTCTTCCACCTCTTCTTCACTATTATTCATAGGATCATGAGTGACCATATTTGCAACATCGTCCACAATAATTATTGGATTTGTGGGGTTACCCAATAGGTATTTCGGAAGATTTCTAAGAATTCTGCCTTGTTTCTCTTGTTCCTTCTTCATTCTCAATTGAATGGCTTCCATTTCAAAAAGCATGTTTAGAGCATACTTTAGATCACTCTTAATCTTAGTCATTTTGGCTAATGTAGAGTTTTAGAGAGGGCTCGGAGTGGGAGAATCGAAGAAAGACGATGTAGATTCATCCCTCGGACGTTTGGAATGGTTAGGATCCATTAAATTTATTTTATTTCAGATTTTCAAAAATAGGAAGACTGTAAAATGGGTTTGATTTCGAAATAAAGTGGTTATATATAGCCGCTTTAAGTTTTGAATTAAGGAGGGAAATTTGAAATCTGAAAATAACTGCACATATCGACATACATAGTATAGATATGACGACATATCTAGTGTAATTTTGTTGTTTTGAGTTTCTTTTTAGTTTTAATTTATATGCTATTATTTTTATATTTCTGAGAAAGAACATATTCCTAACTCTCTTCTTAGCTTAATAAATGAGTTTGATTAATAGTTTTGTTAATGTATTAGCTATTTGATTCTCGATATTTATAAGTTTGATTGAGATTATTTCTTTATTTACAGTATCTCTTAAAAAGTGATGTTGTATATCTATATGTTTAGTTCTACATGATGAGTTGGATTTTTAGATAAATTAGTTGCACTAGTGTTGTTGCAGTATATTGGTGATTTAGTAAAATTTAGACCAAAATCTTTTAATGTTTGTTGCATATAAATAACTTAATAACATGCTAATGTTGTTGAAATATATTCTGCTTCTGTGTGGATAGAGTTACAGAATTTTGTTTTTTGCTAAACCAGGGAACTAGAGAGTGTCCTAAAAAGTGACAAGTTCCACTTATACTTTTTTGTTCTGATTTGCTGTTTAACGACGTTTTTTCTATGAGTTATAAAATCACCGATAAATTTCAAATTAAATTTAACCACAAATGCACGGTGTACTATCGTAGTACGTAGTGAGTATGGGTCGATCCGCAGGGAATTGTTGATTTTAAATTTCCTATTCAATCAAATTATACCAAAGTCGAGAGTGAATTAAACTAGAAAATGAGAAAATTAACAAAAAGAAAGTGATAAAAAAATATGAGAGTAGAAGACAATTTAGAGGTAATTTCCACTCTCTAGATCACATAAATCAACAAAATGAAGTTATGATCTCTCTTTTTGTCATTAGTGAGATTAGTTGATGTGCTTATCATAAGTATGGTATATTTGTGCTATTAATTAGCCCAATATAAACCATCAAACTATAACATAACCACTAATACACATTTAATTCTCATGAAATATGACAACAAAGTTGAAAGCAAAATTTATTTAAGTATGGCCTATTAACTATTGTTTAAAAATATAGGCCATCAAATTTTAATTTCAACATTCACTTCTTCTCCTTAATCATATTTAGATGAAGAGGCAATTTGTGTTAGGTTTGTTTAAGCATAGCCTATTTGGTGTCAACAATATAGACTATCAAATTCAAAGCTAAACAACAACATTAAACCACTTCAAATGTTTCCATTAAGCACTAAAAGAGAACATAAACATCAAAATGTTGCATCTACATACTAGAGAGCTTCATTACCCCTAAATTGAAGGGATTATGCTCTCATATTTGTTATCAAATCAACAAATGTAGAAAACAACATGAAACAAACAAGAGGAAAAAGAGAGCACAATGAAAAGAAAAACTAATTAACAAGAAATAAACACTAATCTACTTGCATGAAAAGTAAACTACACTACTAACATAAGAAGAGAAGCATGTAAAAGAAAAGAGAATGTATTAAATTGCATAAAAAAATTACATGAAATAAAAATGGCTAAGTAGCCATGAAAAAAAAGAGAGCTCTCATTTTATTTTTGATCTAAACTAACTAAGAGAAGAGAGCCTAAGAGAGACTAAAGAAGAGAGGAGGTTACATGAATCATAAGGGGTATTTATACATGTTTGGAAACCATAATTCATTTTTTGGGAACTACCCAAACTACCCCTATAGGAAGTGTAGTGGCCAAGTAACCATTAGCATCCAATAATCATCCATTAAGTGTGCATGAAGATTTAATGGCCTTTTAACATGTAGATTAGCTCTAATTTGTACATTAAGGTAGGTGGGTAGGTGGGGTCCTCCATGATCCATGAAATGAATTATTTCCATCTCCATTCCTTTGTATTCACTCTTGTGCATGCATATATCTTCATGAAACCACTTGTATATGAAGCCAAATTCCTACAAAACAACATAGAAAATTCCAAGTAAATTTTCACAAATTAATTTATGCACAGAACTGACCATTTTGCTCTTATATGGAGATGAATATACGACGATTTGAATATAAATTGAATTTTGGTTTAAACAAGTTAAAATACCCAATATGATCATTTATTTATTTTAATTAGATTAAACATGGTGGTAAAAATATGCACATTTACGTGCACATTATTTGCAATCAGCATAATCAACATCACTATATGAAATTTAAAAAAAAAGAATCTTCTATTGGATATAGAGTCTATACTCTAATGTGTTATTTACATATCTTAATACTTGTTTTACAGATTTTAGATGAGTTTCCTCAGGTTGAGATTGATATCTTGCACAGAGACAAACACTATGCATTATATCAGGTCTACTAGCAATTATATAGAGCAGTGACCAAATCATACCTCTATATAATTTTTGATCTACATCTTTTGAATTTTCTTCCTTATTTAATTTTTCATTTGTTGCCATGGGAACTGGCTTACCACTGGTATTTGACTTACCAAATTCCTTAACTAAATCTTTAGCGTATTTTTCTTGACTTATGAAAATACCATTACTTAATTGTTGTATTTGTAATCCTAAAAAGTAATTTAGTTCTCCCATATGACTCATTTCAAATTGATTAGTCATTATATTCGAGAATTCTTTATTTAATTGTTCGTTGGTTGAACCAAAAATAATATCATCTACATATATTTGTATTAGTTGAATATCATTGTTATTTATTTAAATAAATAGAGTACAATCTACCTTACCTATTTCAAAATTAGATTGTAGTAAATAGGATTTAAGTCTATCATACCATACTTTAAGAGCCTGTTTTAGACCATATAGAGCTTTCTTTAATTTATAAACATGATTTGGCAATTTTTCATCTTCAAATAAGGGGGTTGTTCAACATAAACATCTTCTTTAATAAAACCGTTTAAAAAAGCACTTTTAACATCCATTTGAAATATTTTAATATTATTGTGATTTGCAAAAGAGAGTAAGATTCTTATTGCTTCTAATCTGGCTGCGGGTGCAAAGGTTTCATCAAAATATATCAATAACCTTGAGCGACTAAACATGCTTTATTTCTTACATCTTATCCTTGTTCATTCATTTTATTCCTATATACCCATTTAGTTCCTATTATAGGTTTATCTTCAGGTCTGGGGACTAATTCCCAAAAATCATTTCTTATAAACTGATTCAATTCCTCTTCCATAACAATGATCCATGAATCATCTGATGATGCTTCCTTTGAATTTTTAGGTTCAATAGTTGAAATAAAAGCGACATTACTCATTTTATTTAATTAATTCCTTGTTTTTATAACTAATTCTATATTTTTTAGAATATTTTCTATAGGATGATCTTTCAAATATTTTGTTCTCTTATTTGGATGTAAATTTTCAGAATTATTATTATTTTCATCATTAGTTATTTCATTATTAGTAATTTCATTTGTTTTATCAACATTTTCTTCTTCATCAACACTAGTATTATTAATTTTAAAATTTCATCAAATGAAACATGTAATGTCTCTTCAATAGTATCAGTTCTAGTATTGAAAGTCTATAAGCTTTACTTTTGTTTGAATATCCAATAAAAATACCCTTATCTGATTTATCATCAAATTTATCTAAACTTTCTTTAGTATTCAATATAAAACATTTACTATCGAAAACTCTAAAGTGTGATACTTTAGCTTTTTATTATAAAATAATTCGAATGGTATTTTCTTAGTCAAAAGTCTTACTAAAATTCCACTTAATATATAACATGCTATAGCAACTGCTTCAGTCCAAATTTTTTTAGGTAAATTACTATCATTTAACATAGTTCTAGCATACTCTTAAATCATTCTATTTTTATATTCGACTACTCCATTTTGTTGAGGTGTTCTTGGAAATGAAAAATTATTGGTAATAACTTTCTTATTACAAAAATTTTCAAAATTTTTATTTTCGAATTCTCCACCGTGATCACTTCGAATAGTTTTGATTTTAATAGAAATTTGATTTTGAATTCTTTTAACAAATATTTAAAACATTTCAAAAGCATCACTTTTAAGTTTTAGAAAAATCGTCCATGTAAATCTAGAAAAATCATCTACGATTACAAATACATATTTATTATGATTTACAGATTGTATTTGTGAAGGACCGAAAAGATCTATATAAAGAAATTCAAGGGGTTGAGATGTAGATATCATATCTTTTGACTTAAATGAAGTACTAAGTTTTCTTAACTGACATCCATCACAAAGATTATTAACGTCAAAACTTATTTTAGGAAGATCCCTAATTAGATCATTTTTTGCAATTTTACATAGGTGTTTGAAATTCAAACGACCAAATCTTTTGTTTCAAATCCAAGGATCACTTGATTCGGCCAAAAGACAAATTATCATTTGATACTTTCATACTTATTATATAGATGTTTCTTTTACTAATGCCTTCAAAGATAACGTTTGACTCATTATTTTTAATATGACACTTCTTTTTTTCAAATTTAATTTTGAAGCCCTTATCACATAATTGACTAATACTTAATAGGTAATGTTTTAAATTCCTAGCTAACAAAACATTAGAAATGATAGGAGTTTTAGAATTACTGATGCCAATCATATGTCCTTTAGATTTGCCTCCAAAATTGACCGATCCACCATCTTTGTAAACGATATCCTTCAAGATCTATGAATTTCCAATCATGTGCCTTGAGCATCCACTATCTAATATCCATTTATTCTTCCTGGTTTGTATAATTTGATCATTAGGTGTATGTTCATCAAAAGCCATGTAACATATCTGTTCCTGCAATTTATACCTTTTTAAAAGATTAAGTGGCTTTTCATAAAGAATGGATGCAAATTTATGAAACAATATTATGTTGATTTTGCAAAATTTCTTTTCAAAAATAGTGTTAATAATATAATCAATAACATTTTCCATTAAAAAAATTTCAAAAATCAAATTATGAATTCTTTGAAAACCAATGCTTTGATACCAAATGTTAGTTTGCGGAAGATGGATCTTAAGGCTAATTTAATACTAGAGAGGTGAATAGTGTTTACTGATTTTTGTGAATCTTTTTAGATACTTTTAAGATTATAATTAATTAATGTAGAATCAACAATCACAAATGAAAACATTAAAAAAAATATAAATGTAGTAAAACTAAAAAGTAAATAGTTAGAGAGATCAAACCAGGAATTTTTATACTGGTTAAGAGTTACCCTACATCCAGTCTTGTACAATTTCTTATACAGATTTCTTTTCAAATACCAAAGTCTTTACAGTCTCGATTCAAGGCTATGAGACATGCCCTTTAGATTTTTCGAGCTCTGGGTACACTCATTGGATTCGGAAGGGACACTAGCACACCCACTTGAATGCAAACAGGACACCAAGCACACCAACTTGATTTGGACAGGACGCAAGCATACCCACTTGGATTTCAGGGATACCAAGCACACCCAAGAGTATAAAAGTATGATTTGATAGAATTTACAGACTCGTTTCTTGATCTTAAGTACAAATGATCCTACAATCTCTTGAATAGCACTTTGATCTTGTCTTGAGTGACAGAGATGAGAGAGATCAGAGAGTAATTGAAAGAGAATCAAATCAATAAAGATTGAATTTGATTTAGATTGAATTTGAGAATACTTTTGAGTAGATTTTCTTCTAGAAATCAAGGGAGAAAGAGGAGAGAAAGAATGAGAAATTAGTTAAAAAAAATTCGTTGGAAAATCCTCTTATTTATAGAGACACCTCGGTCATGTCCATTCGCAAAGAGATATGACGAAAAGACACTTCCATTTAAATTTGAATTTTGAAAAATTTGGCATATATGCCGATATATACTATAGGAATATGTCGACATACCCTTTGTATTTTTGAAAAACACTTTATAGAAGTTGTTTTGCAAATATAAAGCTTTGTAAAATATTTTGAAACTTTGTACAATCATCTAAACATAGTTTATACATATTTTAATCATATCAGAACTTAGGAAAACTTTATAAAATTATTTTGAAATATTTTGAAATATATAAACGATTTAAATATGAGTTTCTTTTTGAAAATAATATATAAGAAGTGTAAGTGAATATATATTTAAAATCAAAGTTATAATATATTGATAAATATTTAGAAAGCATAAAACCAAAACTATAACAGAGTATAATAGATTTAAAAGTATATTTAAAATATAAAATACTTAAAAAATTAATTACTCAAATAAAATAATATTGTAAATAAAATTAAAAGTTAGAAATCATTTAAAGGCCATTTTGAAAGATCATTTAAAAATAGAGATTGTTTACAATCATTTTTGAAATTCAGTATATTCGAAAACCATTTAAAATCAGAGAATAGATTTTAAACCATTTTGAAAAATAAAGAAAGAGATCAAAGAAGTGCTATCAAGGTTTTAATAATATATTATTCTATAACTCATCTGGATAACATGAATCTTCAATACTCATGATTCTTCAATCTTTAACTCTTGAATCTTTGTATCATCCTCTTGAATCTGCTTTTGATACTGTACGGTCTTCTTAATCAACACATGTTTGATATCCTGCACTATATACTATATATAAATTAATAAAAATGCAAGTATCTATATTTTATATGATTTCATATGGTTGTTGTCATCAAAACTAATGCCTAAGGTACTAACAATATGTCAACACCATTTGAGTTAGTAACAAGAATTGCAGAGAATAACCTATGCATATACATTCAGATTATAGGTTTATGCTAGTGGTAAAGAATGAGAGGGGTGGTTGAAAAAAATAAATGGATTTATTTTATAAAAGACAAGGGCTGCACAAGATAGGTAGAAAGCATATACTAACAAGAGACATATGGGATTAAGGGCCGCGACAGTGACATTTGGTCCATGCGAACAACTTGCCTCATCTATACATATTGGGTTGGTAGTTTGGAAAAGTAATCACCAATTGTTATAGTGTCTTTTCTGATTTTGGATAGAGTTGGGAGTTAGCTTATGAGTGGGGCTTCCTAGAGGGTTGGCGGGACTTCACAATGTTTATTTAATGTCATAGTTGCAGAAGTGTTTATGCGATGCAGTTACCATGGTCTAGCCGTGTCAGCTAAGGAAAGTTAGAATGATAGGTTAATCCATTGTTCACCATACACCTACCCGTATTTTTGGGGCATGGGACGAATCGACTCCAGAATAAAGAAATTAAACTGGTTAGAATCCAGTAGGGAAACAATCCAGTTGAGAGTACATGGAAGCTTGAGGAGAAAATCCAAGCTACCCATCCCGAACTCTTTTCTAGTGCGTTTCCATTTTATTTAGAAAAGTATAGATTACTTTTTTATTTAGTTTTAGCTTAGGTAGGGGCCAATGAATGGTAGGAATGGTTGCAAAAGTGTCACTATGACATGTTATGGTTGATGGATGCTAATGAATGTAATTGGATGTATTGTTTGAATTATTCTCTTTTGCACATTTAGAATAGTATATCCTCTAGGTAGTACACACACTCACATTTGTAAGCATGTTATCTCTTGACTGTTGCTATGCTAGTGGATGTTATACATTTGGATGTTGCATATGAGTTGACTGGTTGTGCATACATATAGAATTACAAGTATACTTATTTATGATGTTGCATACATTTGGATGCATGGCATAAACATTTGCATGACAGGAGGTCGACTGGATCAGTAGACTACTACTCTTTTGAATTAGCATAGGTTCACGTACACTTCAAATTGCATGTATATGTACATAGTGCATTAGAAAATTTCTAAGGACAATGATTGCTCAAGGATGATGAATGAGTATATGGTTGTAGCTATTGGTTGTTGTGTGTATAAGTTACATTTTCCCATCCTTTGAGACTTTGGGGATGAAATCCTTTTAAAGGAGGAAGAATGTAACACCCCGAAGATTTAATAGAAAGTTTAATAGAAATTTAAATGGAAATTTAATAAGAAAAGAAAACTTAATTAAAGCAAGGATTAAAAAGAAAATTTTCACAGACATCAAAATTTGGCTACGAAACTTGCAACATTGCATTCGTAGTGATTTTCTATCTGAATTTCATATACAACACTTCAGAATCAGAGTTCATATGGAGAAGTTACAGGCGTTGGAAAGTTTGAAAATAGAAAAAACACACACTGACCGATCAACCCAGGAGGAGTGGTGGTCGATTGGTAGCGGTCGATCTAGGTGGCTTGGGCGGTCGACCGCGGGCATTGAAAAATCATTACCTGGCCTGTTTGAACGGTGATGGTTAGTTACTTCGTGGCCAAAGTGGAATCGGCATATAAGATGTTAGGAAAATATATTCCAACCTAAATCAACGTCCTAAATTCATTCCTAACCCGTATAATTTGAAGTAAAATGATTGATTATTATGAGTACCTTATCATAATTTCGAGGACGAAATTCTTTAAGGAGGGGAGTCAGAAATGACCCTAATTTTGACTAACATTATTTAGGACATTTAATTAGATAAATTAAATGAAATAATGTAAATGGTTAAGGGATTGAGATTTGTATGATTATAGGGTAGCCGTGCCTTAAGTAATCAATAAGCCAAAGAGAATTAAAATGAAGAAAGAAGTGGTAATAAGATGAGGGCAAAATAGTAATAAACTAAGTTCTTATACCCTAAACCCATATTCCAATTTCATTTACAATATTCACAAACAAAAACTAAAAATAGAGCTTGGCCAGCCACCATCTGAGGAAAACAAGGGGAAGATAAGCAAGAATTCAAGAAGGAAGCTCAATCAAATCAATTCAAGCACAAACCTCGAACTCCTTAACACAAGCTAAGGTGAATAATAGATTACATCTCATTTTTATTGCTTTTAGTTTCTAGATGAGATCCGAATCTATTTTGCAAGAAAATTGCCATGTTTTGATTGTTTAAATGGATATATATGCTTGTTGATGATTTATGTTGTTTCATATAGATTTTATGATAAGGTTTGATTTGAGAAACCTATTAAATGACATCCAAATAGCTTGCGTTTTTTATATAAGGCCAGAAACTTTATTTTGGAGATGGGTTTCAAGTTTCATAATTTTCTAAGTTGTTGTGAATTTATTATGAATTTTCTAGTACAGAAAATGGTTAAATTGGGTTTAAATTATTTTCGGCTATTATATGTTAACTTTGGGTCAGAAATTTAAATATGTTAGAAAACATATTAAAGTGATTTATGGGAATTTTTGGAGAATTTTCCTAAGTATTTTATTAAAGACATAAAATTATTTAAGGTATGGAATTAAATGTTTTATATGCTTTGTTTGTACCAAAAGTGGGCACAACACTCTTCGGATGTGAATGAAGAGATTAAAGTGAAGAAATTAAATGGAAAAAGAGGCTAATCTAACAATCACACCAATAAAAGCATTCAGAAATAGAAAAAGACAAGAAATTATAGTGGTTCGGCATTGTAGCCTACGTCCACTTTGAATGTTTTGCTATTTATTGATTATTGACAATTGATTATGTAACGACCCGTAAAATTTTCAATAATTTAATTTGTTAGGTTAATAAGTTTTGAGTGATTTAATATAGAAAAAAAATATTCTATTAATAATTGAACAATGGTAATTAGAACTAATTAGTAACAATTGAAATGAAGTCCCAATGATGAAATAATGTAAATTAGTTATAAATTTGAATGTAAGAAACAAGTGTGAAACAAGTGTGAATATTGAATCATTAATGAGATAATATGTGATAAATAGAAATTGAAGTAAATCAATGTTAATTGAGTAATTGTAACATTTGATTTGTAAATAATAATGGATTCATTAATGTGGATTAAAGTAATAGTAACTGGTGCGAGTTACTATTTAATTGGCCTATTAATTTAGTTATAACAGTTATATTTGAGTACAAATTTAAATATAAGTAAATACGGGTAAGTGGTGTATAAATAAATAAATTTGTATAATTGATAATAATCGAATGAATTCAATATTAGGTAAGTAATTATGATAATTAGTTGAATATATGATAAACTTAAGTGTAAATTAAAGGGTAGTGATAACAGCTATTATAAGTTGCCTATTTAGTCTATAAAATAATTAGAAAATCTTTAATGTCGTTAATGAGAATTTATGCAATAACGGGTGTGAATGTATAAAATAAATAGAAACGTAAATTTATTATATAGTAATAAATTGGTAAAAGGAATGGAACTAAGGTAAATTAATTAATTGGTTTTAAATCTTAATTGATGTGTACAATTGACAAGATTTCACATTTAGAAATGTAACATTCTATACAAATTTAAGATATATATATATATATGTTTCTTTTTCCCGTAACTCCTGCCTTTTCCGTTTCTTAACATTCATTTCCACTTTCTTGCCATCCAAACTCCTCATAGCCGTGCATATTAAGTTGAAAATCACGTACAAATCTTCCCAAATATCTCACTTCTTCATTTGCCTCTTCTGATTGAAAGATATTACATAAGTTATTTTATTAAATAGGAAATAAATCCCCTCATTCACTAGCCTCTTTATTGCTTGCCATTCTTCTTAGCCGTTTCTTCTTTTTCTTTCTATAGCCGTGAATTACTCTTAACAAATCACGTACAAGATTATTTCCCATTCACTCCTTTCTCATTTTATTTCTAGAAAATAATATACAAGACCATGGCTTCTGTAACGACCCGTAAATTTTAACCGTTTTAATAACGTAATTAGTTGAAATTTTGTGAAATTTTAAACGATAAAATTTTGAAATAAAAATTTGATATTTGGAATGCGTCTAGTTAAACATAGCAACTGGTGAATTTTCGTCCAAAAATATGAAAGTTTATTTCGCGCGTAAATTTACTTCAATTTAATCAGTTAAAAAGCGATGAAAATAAAATGTTTACGAAACCCAAATATTTTTATATAGAAAAATTCTAAACCATCTTCTGAGCAAGACGTCATTTTTCGTTTTTCAAAATTCGGACATCTTTAGCTCCGTCGATTTTATTTTTCGACGTTTTTGCTACATTTTCCGTTAGTAGAAATTCGAATTTTTATAATTCAAATCAAACCGCCGATATATGTATACCATTGTGATCGTCTCGTTGTGCTGACCTCCGCAGCATATTCGTATCTGTTTTTCGATGTCCGGTTCGCGGCGAGAACTGCGAAGCGATTAACCGTGTCGGTATCCGGTTTGGAGCTGTTGTTGTTCTGTATCTTCTCATTTTCCAACGTGAGAAATTGTATGGTCACTCTCTTTAGTATTCCCATAATTAATTGTGACTTTTGGTTATTTTTCATTGGTTACATTTATCCCCTCCCCTATGCATTCTCTTTCCTTTCCCTTTTGCCTGTTCATTCTTTTTGAAACAATTTTTTTTTTCCAAAATTTTGTGTTTGACTTTACTTCTCCCAAACCTTGCCATCCCCACTCATTCTTCCTTCTCTGACCTTCCCTCTCCTGCATACAACTCACGCAACCACCTCCACTCCTCAGCCCACGTTCTCCACCTACACCCTCTCCAAATTCCCCTCCGCCCAATCTCCGGCCACTTAAAACCCGCCTCCACCTTCGCTACAGCCAAGCCCGCATCTTCCCCTCTGCCGAGACCCTCGCCTCCCCTTTCCCTTCCCCTGCGAGCTGCTCCGCCCGCCATCACTTTTCACCGCCGTAGTTGCTGTTGCCGAGCCCTACATTCATTATACCCGCTATAACAGCTACCACTTCCTCGCCTCCCCTTCCTCTTTGCTCGCCCCGCACACCACTCCCTCTCCTCTTTATTTTGTATTCAGGTAATGTATATATATAGATGTTTATATATATACGTACCTCATATGCTGATAGTTGTTGTGAAGATTTAGTAGGTTTATATATATCAGTTTGCAATTGTTATGTATTTGATTCCAAGTATATGTATATAAGTTATATGTATTTGGGTAAGCTTTATAACAGTGCTATATATATGTGTTATATTACATAAGTATATTATATTCGTAAGTTACAGTTCCAGTTAAAAGTGTGTCGATTATAAGTTATACATGTATGTATATACTAGTTAAGTATTATATTTGGTTACCTGTTCTTGGTTTTTTTGTGTGTTTTGTTTTTGAAAAAAAAGTAGCTTTAGTCACCTGTAGCATATCAGTTTGTTTAAGTCTTATATAAAGTATTCGCATATCAATTTGTAGGGTGTCTGTTAGTTATAGTATATAGCTTTTAAGTGTACGTGTTTAACCGGTTATATTTGCTAGTATCATCTGTAAAGTTATAAGTTTTATTTATATATATATATATAATTTATTACTTATATATGCAAAACTATGAGTTATGGGCTATTGGATTTTTGTACCGTGGATTTTATTTTAAAAAGTAATGTATATTACATAATATATGACTTGTTTATGATTTAAATGTCTTTGCATAAGTCGGTTTCAAAATGTGTAGATATTGTATACATAATAGTTGGTATTATATTAATTTCAGTTTATGTATAGCAAGTTTTAGTAACATGTTAATTATTTTTCTTAAGGTATGTTATATTTTGAAATAGTTTTATTTATAATATACAAGTGTTATATATAAACTCTACTTTTATATAATATAATATGTTACCGTTATATAAAAATGCATGTATTATATAGTATAGTTCTGTCTAGATTTGCTGTTATGAAATTGTTATAAGTGGAATATGTTAGTTTATACTGTCTATCTTCATCAATTTGGTTCTGATTCGTTATCGATTTCTGTTATCAGCTTCGCCCGTCGTTCCTATTTTTTTCATCGAATCGTGTCCATCCAGCGTTGCTTTGAAATTCGTAGCTAGTTTCATTTGTCAAATCTCCTCTAGCCTCGAAAGGTGAGCAATCACTCACGATTAATGTTCTTTTATTTATTAAATTTGATTTCAATTGAAACGACAATTGAAATATGTTGTTGTTAGTTATCTACACCGTTATATATGTATTACCTGTATCTGTTCACCTGTGACATCTGACACCATTATCTGTTATATATATAATGATAATCTAGTTTGGTTGTTAAATAGTTGATTGTTTGATTGTTTACATTGGACGTTAGATTGTTAATGTTATAAGTGATAAATAATTTGAATTTGAAATTGACGTAGGATAGTCAGATTTGATGTATGTGTTAATTTGATTGATGACATTTGCATAATATGACCCCTTTCAAATTTTAAATAAATTGACACGTAGAAATAGTGTTAACCACACCTTGAACCATTTAAATGTTTGTTGTTTATATTGATGTTGTATGAAATTGAATAATAGATATCCAGTGAAGAACCGCATTAATATTAGTGTAATAATCTTTAATCTACATGAAATGATAGTGTAGATTCTAGAAATAATTATATTAATTTGCACAAACAACAATGTGAATTAATACGATTATTTCGGGATTATTTGAATTGATTATTGGATTGATATTGATTGTTGCTATTGCTTGTTTATTTACTTTGACACCATCCCAGTTATCACATTGCAAGTTCCCTTAGTTATGCTTTGATTTTTGAATTGGAATGGAATCGGGTTGAAATGATAAATACCCAAATTGAACTTTGACCTAGGATAGAGAATTAAATAAAAAACCCGATTGGTCAATAATTTGATTTAAAAATAAAATGAAGATTTTATTTGAATAAATGATATGGTTTTGAAATGAAGTTGGAATTTGAATCTTTTTGAAAGGAAAATGTTAATATTTAATAATATGAAACAAAATATTAATAATGTAATTGATGAAAGAACGTTGTTTAATTTGAGAAATGATTGAATTAAGTTTGAAATTATAATAATTAAGTTTGAAATTATTAAATAATTAAGTTTGAAATTATCTAATAATTAAGTTTTGAAATTATTTAATAATTTAATAAGATTGAATTTTTTATATAATAAATGAAATCGAACTTCTTGAGTAAGTGAAATTAAGTTTCTTTATTAATTGAGTTTTGAAATTGTAACTAAGTAAATAAATAAGTGAAATTGAATTTTCTTTAACAAGAAATAAAAATGTGATTTATTGAAATTAATGTAAGATTTGTAGTTTAAAGAGTTGATTTGATGAATCTAATTTAACTCAACTTGAAGTTTTGATATAATGAAATTGAACTTAAATAATTGATTTAATGAATTGGAAGTTAAATGGAAATTGTTTTGAAGGATAAATTTACTTAACGAACATTGAATGAAATCGATCAATGAATTTAAATTAATTTGAATGTTAAATTAAATTAATTTAAATGAGTTCGGAATGAAACTTATATATGAATTTAATGAATACTTGAATTGTCTTAAATCAAATATTTAATTTGAATTATAAGATTTTGAAATGGTAATTTGGAAGTTTTGAAACGTAAATTATGGAAATTGATTTAGAAAGACAAATAAAATGTTGGTTTACAAATTCTATTTTAAATTGAAATTGATTTGGTTTTGAAATTTATTAAACGACCAATCGATGTAATAATCACGAAAGTTATTAAAGAGACCGGAATCGGTTAGGGACATACTCACTGTCTAAACCGAAACCACTTTAATAACTACACGCGGAGTGTGATCCAGAATGAAGTGGTTGGAATGATGAACGTGATGACTGAAGAAAGAGAACGATAATGGGTAGCCTTGACACTTGTGTCAAATTGGAAATGACTAAAACAGGAGCCGTGCCGGGCCAATGGAGGTCAGCTACCTCAAGCGAACACACTTCTTCGAAAACTACTCATTACTTGTTGTCGATTGGTGCACCCTTGATTTGGGAGTGTTGTTTCACGGTGTTGCGATCGCTGCGGCGATGCGTTTTCACCAGTCCGGATCAGGCAAACGGTAGTTTCACTACCTTGGGTATTGCCTCATGTGCCTTGTCATACTTGTATTCCTATATACGCGACCACTACGATTTGTTTTGTGTTATACCTATGGAGTACTCCCTGATATCCCACTAGTTTACGGTGGAGTTTACAGTGCTGTATAGACTATAACGCTTATAAAATGTGTTAAGGGGAATAATGGTAACGCCTTAACACTATTTTGATATCTTATATTACTGATAGGCATTATCTACTTATCGTACACTACTACATAGTAGATAGTTTAACGGATCCTTAAAGGATGGTTATTCCAAACATCCTTTGAGTTACTTGTATTTCAATTGCTATTTCAATTGAGTTGGATTTATTGATATAAGAATATTAATCCTAACTCAAGTGTTTTGTGTTTTGCTTTACGCTCGGGTCAGACTGAGTGTACCAGTATTCGAGACTCACCTTTGAAGTTGGAGCTTTGCTTGAAGATCCAGCCATCTATTCTTCTTTCAGTATTCGATGATTCGAGTGATGTATTCTGATTTGTATATGATGTATCGTATTACTCTTCCGTTGTATCTGGTTTAACTTATATATCTATATAGTAGCTTCATGAACTACTATCTCTTTTATTTCCGCTGCATTTATTACTCTGTGTCTGTGATCTGTGATTATTTATTTACTGTATATGTTCAGTTTTGCCAAATTTAAATTAACAACGCGGTATTCTAAATTATTCAAATCCGACATGTGCGGATGCGAATGGTCTAAAATACTGGGTCGTTACAGCTGGTATCAGAGCTTTGGTAGCTCTAGGAAAAACTTAGCATATAGGGTAAATGTATTTACAGAATCACTCTCATTCGAGTTTCAATCTCTTCCTTTTGACTCGATTCCTTTGAATTTTTGGAACGTTCCCTGCGGTTCCAAATTTCATTCGTGTCCCTCACTATTCGCCTTCTTTCAGTTATGGAGCATCCCATAACTCCACTTCGAATGATCTTTATAGTGAATTGGCGATCTCGCCAAACTTTGAATGATTTGAAAAGGGGTGAAACTCCCTTACAATAGGAATTGATTTACCGGAGATTTCTATATCCTCGGTTTACGATGCTATCTATCTCCTGCTATACTTGAATTCTATTTCTTAAGATCGAATGTTGATTTACCTCGGAATTCTACATCGATCTTATTCTTAAAGTCACGGTCGACTCGGTTAAGGTTGCCCGTGAATTAAATAAGCTTATCCATCTCCTGATTCTGTTAATTGAATCACCTTATCTTTTCTTTCGAATTTGTATTCGAATCAGAATTCTCTTTGATTTGATTTCCATCAAATTTGATTCTCTATTCTTGTTTTGAAATCCATTCTTGTATCGACGAGCAAGTAAGTGTATTTGTAAATTAATATTAAAATATTTTATGTATATTGTGTTGTTTGAGTTGTTGATGTTGATTTGGGTTTTCGATCAATTCGTTTGATCAACGCTATCGATAGGATTTCCAAACCACTTTAACAGAGCAAACTGACACAATATTGTTTTCCAATTTAGTAAATAAAATAATATTGAATGATTTTATTATATATAAGTATGAATTTTTCTGAAATTGAAATGTTAATGAATCTGTTGTCCGGGATGTGAAAAATAAATTGTCATTTATTGTTTTATAAATCATTGACTATTTCATAAAATAAAAAAAAATGAATTTATAAAACTTAGTTATAATTTGATTTGGAATTTAAAGTGAATATAAATTAGAATTTGAGAATTTAATTTCCAATAGTTTCAAACTATGGTTTTAAAGTTTAAAATGTATATTCTTTAAAATATTTTCGAAAAGAAATGGTTTTCGTAGAATTTTAAATGATTAAATTAGAGCTCTTCTCTTTTGTCGCTGGAAAATAGTTTCGGTGATGACGGCCGCATCATCGACATTCATTTTCGAGTTTCGAAGTGGAGAGACGAATTCGTAGCTTTGCTACAATTTTGTTTTGGAAATTAAATCGATTTAAATTTCTTAATTATGATTTGATTTATATATAGGTATGAAATTTTAAATTTAATTTGATATACATAATTATCTCTAAAATGGTTTGAAATTAATCGAAAATTAATTCTTAAAATTTTGATTTAAGGATGATTTTCAATGAAGCCAAAAGTTTTGACTAAACACTTAACTTGAAATAAGTAAATGGAAAAAACTTTATTTGGATAATACTCAATTGCATTATATATAACTTACCTAAATTTTCAAAGGTTAATTATGTAATTGAATATTATACAATATAAATGATATCAAAGGAACTTTTTTTTAAAATAAAATTGAGTAGTTATATTAATGTAAATATACTTAATATAAATGTGTTAAGATATAATAAGTAGAATAAATTTAATAATAATTTGGAATAAAGAAGAATTAAATTTGTTGAATAAATATGATTTTATTAAATGACTGTTCTAATTCATGATTTTAGGAATTTGTTAATCAAACATAATTGGATAATAAGATAATAGATTTAGAAATAGTTAAGATTGATTTCACTTATGTGAAATCAAATGGATTAAATCAAATTATTGATTATTAATTAATTTAAGTTGAAATTTATATGGCTTTAAAATAGTTGTTTATTTTGTTTTCAAGTCATTTTTCTTTCTGGTTGTTTCTATCCTCCTACCTCTTTCCTTTTCGGGGACGATAAGTTTTGAGTGGGGGAGAGTGTAACGACCCGTAAATTTTAACCGTTTTAATAACGTAATTAGTTGAAATTTTGTGAAATTTTAAACGATAAAATTTTGAAATAAAAATTTGATATTTGGAATGCGTCCAGTTAAACATAGCAACTGGTGAATTTTCGTCCAAAAATATGAAAGTTTATTTCGCGCGTAAATTTACTTCAATTTAATCAGTTAAAAAGCGATGAAAATAAAATGTTTACGAAACCCAAATATTTTTATATAGAAAAATTATAAACCATCTTCTAAGCAAGACGTCATTTTTCGTTTTTCAAAATTCGGACTTCTTTAGCTCCGTCGATCTTATTTTTCAACGTTTTTGCTGCATTTTCCGTTGGTAGAAATTCGAATTTTTATAATTCAAATCAAACCGCCGATATATGTATACCATCGTGATCGTCTCATTGTGCTGACCTCCGCAGCATATTCGTATCTGTTTTTCGGTGTCCGGTTCGCGGCGAGAACTGCGAAGCGATTAACCGTGTCGGTATACGGTTTGGAGTTGTTGTTGTTCTGTATCTTCTCATTTTCCAACGTGAGAAATTGTATGGTCACTCTCTTTAGTATTCCCATAATTAATTGTGACTTTTGGTTATTTTTCATAGGTTACATTTATCCCCTCCCCTGTGCATTCTCTTTCCTTTCCCTTTTGCCTGTTCATTCTTTTTGAAACAATTTTTTTTTTCCAAAATTTTGTGCTTGACTTTACTTCTCCCAAACCTTGCCATCCCCACTCATTCTTCCTTCTCCGACCTTCCCTCTCCTGCATACAACTCACGCAACCACCTCCACTCCTCAGCCCACGTTCTCCACCTACACCCTCTCCAAATTCCCCTCCGCCCAAACTCCGGCCACTTAAAACCCGCCTCCACCTTCGCTACAGCCAAGCCCGCATCTTCCCCTCTGCCGAGACCCTCGCCTCCCCTTTCCCTTCCCCTGCAAGCTGCTCCGCCCTCCATCACTTTTCACCGCCGTAGTTGCTGTTGCCGAGCCCTACATTCATCATACCCGCTACAACAGCTACCACTTCCTCACCTCCCCTTCCTCTTTGCTCGCCCCGCATACCTCTCCCTCTCCTCTTTATTTTGTATTCATGTAATGTATATATAGATTTTTATATATATACGTACCTCATATGCTGATAGTTGTGAAAATTTAGTATGTTTATATATATCAGTTTGCAATTGTTATGTATTTGATTCCAAGTATATGTATATAAGTTATATGTATTTGGGTAAGCTTTATAACAGTGCTATATATATATGTGTTATATTACATAAGTATATTATATTCGTAAGTTACAGTTCCAGTTAAAAGTGTGTCGATTATAAGTTATACATGTATGTATATACTAGTTAAGTGTTATATTTGGTTACCTGTTCTTGTTTTTTTTTTTTGTGTTTTGTTTTTGAAAAAAAAAGTAGCTTTAGTCACCTATAGCATATCAGTTTGTTTAAGTCTTATATAAAGTATTCGCATATCAATTTGTAGGGTGTCTGTTAGTTATAGTATATTGCTTTTAAGTGTACGTGTTTAACCGGTTATATTTGCTAGTATCATCTGTAAAGTTATAAGTTTTATTTATATATATATATATATATAATTTATTACTTATATATGCAAAACTATGAGTTATGGGCTATTGGATTTTTGTACCGTGGATTTTATTTTAAAAAGTAATGTATATTACATAATATATGACTTGTTTATGATTTAAATGTCTTTGCATAAGTCGGTTTCAAAATGTGTAGATATTGTATACATAACAGTTAGTATTATATTAATTTCAGTTTATGTATAGCAAGTTTTAGTAACATGTTAATTATTTTTCTTAAGTTATGTTATATTTTGAAACAGTTTTATTTATAATATACAAGTGTTATATATAAACTCTACTTTTATATAATATAATATGTTACTGTTATATAAAAATGCATGTATTATATAGTATAGTTCTGTCTAGATTTGCTGTTATGAAATTGTTATAAGTGGAATATGTTAGTTTATACCGTCTATCTTCATCAATCTGGTTCTGATTCGTTATCGATTTCTATTATCAGCTTCGCCCGTCGTTCCTATTTTCTTCATGGAATCGTGTCCATCCAGCGTTGCTTTGAAATTCGTAGCTCGTTTCATTTGTCAAATCTCCTCTAGCCTCGAAAGGTGAGCAATCACTCACGATTAATGTTCTTTTATTTATTAAATTTGATTTCAATTGAAACGACAATTGAAATATGTTGTTGTTAGTTATCTACACCGTTATATATGTATTACCTGTATCTGTTCACTTGTGACATCTGACACCATTATCTGTTATATATACAATGATAATCCAGTTTGGTTGTTAAATAGTTGATTGTTTGATTGTTTACATTGGACGTTAGATAGTTAATGTTATAAGTGATAAATAATTTGAAATTGAAATTGACATAGGATAGTCAGATTTGATGTATGTGTTAATTTGATTGATGACATTTGCATAATATGACCCCTTTCAAATTTTAAATAAATTGACACGTAGAAATAGTGTTAACCACACCTTGAACCATTTAAATGTTTGTTGTTTATATTGATGTTGTATGAAATTGAATAATAGATATCCAGTGAAGAACCGCATTAATATTAGTGTAATAATCTTTAATCTACATGAAATGATAGTGTAGATTCTAGAAATAATTATATTAATTTGCACAAACAACAATGTGATTAATACGATTATTTCGGGATTATTTGAATTGATTATTGGATTGATATTGATTGTTGCTATTGCTTGTTTATTTACTTTGACACCATCCCAGTTATCACACTGCAAGTTCCCTTTGTTATGCTTTGATTTTTGAATTGGAATGGAATCGGGTTGAAATGATAAATATCCAAATTGAACTTTGACCTAGGATAGAGAATTAAATAAAAAACCCGATTGGTCAATAATTTGATTTAAAAATAAAATGAAGATTTTATTTGAATAAATGATAAGGTTTTGAATGAAGTTGGAATTTGAATCTTTATGAAAGGAAAATGTTAATATTTAATAATATGAAACAAAATATTAATAATGTAATTGATGAAAGAACGTTGTTTAATTTGAGAAACGATTGAATTAAGTTTGAAATTATTTAATAATTAAGTTTGAAATTATTAAATAATTAAGTTTGAAATTATCTAATAATTAAGTTTTGAAATTATTTAATAATTAAATAAGATTGAATTTTTTATATAATAAATGAAATCGAACTTCTTGAGTAAGTGAAATTAAGTTTCTTTATTAATTGAGTTTTGAAATTGTAACTAAGTAAATAAATAAGTGAAATTGAATTTTCTTTAACAAGAAATAAAAATGTGATTTATTGAAATTAATGTAAGATTTGTAGTTTAAAGAGTTGATTTGATGAATCTAATTTAACTCATCTTGAAGTTTTGATATAATGAAATTGAACTTAAGTAATTGATTTAATGAATTGGAAGTTAAATGGAAATTGTTTTGAAGGATAAATTTACTTAACGAACATTGAATGAAATCGATCAATGAATTTAAATTGATTTGAATGTTAAATTAAATTAATTTAAATGATTTCGGAATGAAACTTATATATGAATTTAATGAATACTTGAATTGTCTTAAATCAAATATTTAATTTGAATTATAAGATTTTGAAATGGTAATTTGGAAGTTTTGAAACGTAAATTATGGAAATTGATTTAGAAAGACAAATAAAATGTTGGTTTACAAATTCTATTTGAAATTGAAATTGATTTGGTTTTGAAATTTATTAAACGACCAATCGGTGTAATAATCACGAAAGTTATTAAAGAGACCGGAATCGGTTAGGTACATACTCACTGTCTAAACCGAAACCACTTTAATAACTACACGCGGAGTGTGATCCAGAATGAAGTGGTTGGAATGATGTACGTGATGACTGAAGAAAGAGAACGATAATGGATAGCCTTGACACTTGTGTCAAATTGGAAATGACTAAAACAGGAGCCGTGCCGGGCCAATGGAGGTCAGCTACCTCAAGCGAACACACTTCTTCGAAAACTACTCATTACTTGTTGTCGATTGGTGCACCCTTGATTTGGGAGTGTTGTTTCGGGTGTTGCGATCGCTGCGGCGATGCGTTTTCACCAGTCCGGATCAGGCAAACGGTAGTTTCACTACCTTGGGTATTGCCTAATGTGCCTTGTCATACTTGTATTCCTATATACGCGACCACTACGATTTGTTTTGTGTTATACCTATGGAGTACTCCCTGATATCCCACTAGTTTACGGTGGAGTTTACAGTGCTGTATAGACTATAACGCTTATAAAATGTGTTAAGGGGTATAATGGTAACGCCTTAACACTATTTTGATATCTTATATTACTGATAGGCATTATCTACTTATCGTACACTACTACATATTAGATAGTTTAACGGATCCTTAAAGGATGGTTATTCCAAACATCCATTGAGTTACTTGTATTTCAATTGCTATTTCACTTGAGTTGGATTTATTGATATAAGAATATTAATCCTGACTCGAGTGTTTTGTGTTTTGCTTTACGCTCGGGTCAGACTGAGTGTACCAGTATTCGAGACTCACGTTTGAAGTTGGAGCTTTGCTTGAAGATCCAGCCATCTATTCTTCTTTCAGTATTCGATGATTCCAGTGATGTATTCTGATTTGTATATGATGTATCGTATTACTCTTCCGTTGTATCTGGTTTAACTTATACATTTATATAGTAGCTTCATGAACTACTATCTCTTTTATTTCCGCTGCATTTATTACTCTGTGTCTGTGATCTGTGATTATTTATTTACTGTATATGTTCAGTTTTGCCAAATTTAAATTAACAATGCGGTATTCTGAATTATTCAAATCCGACATGTGCAGATGCAAATGGTCTAAAATACTGGGCCGTTACAGCTTCCTTCTCTTTTTTTTCTATTCTTTCTTTTTTTCCTTTTCTCTTTGTTTTCTCCATGTCTTGCTCGGCCTCTACCATGCCTTAGCCAACCACTACACCATCTCCACCACCATGCCGACCACCATCACCCATCATCACCTCCTCCACCCTTAGGCCGTGTCCACTAGATCTAAAAACATCACAAGTCATGACCAAAACCCCTCTTGCCTTTGACCTTTTGGCCTTCCAATGAAGTTGTAACCTCCATCTCTTCAAATTCCTCACCATAGCCATGTACACATGACCTTTGGCCGAGCCTAACTTGCATCAAAACTACCATGGCCGAGCCATGTGTGATGTGGTCTAGCCCATTGAGACATGGCCGAGCCACTTGTCTTGTTCTACCAAAGGTTATGTCATTTTCCTTCATATCTTTGTATTGTTTTGGTTTAAAATTTCTTGTGTTGAATCATAATCTTATATTTATGATATTGTGTTGTTTACAAGTTTGGATCTTGGCTCTCCATCTACAAAAATCTTGTTCGTGCCTAGTCGTGCTTTCGGAATTTGTTTTATGTCTCTTGATTTTTATCTTCAGTTTTAAAAGGTGAGTTTTATCACTCTAGACATATGTACTTATATTGTTGTGAAATGATGACAGGTGAATCTGTATAAATTGATATGTTATTCATACATGCCTGTTGTGACGACCCTGAATTTTGGACATTTAAAATTGAAATATTTAATTGATTTTAAATATTTGGAAGATAGTTTGGCTTGAATTTCAAAATATTACGATTTATTTGGCAATTAAAATTTTGAATTTAATTATTGAAGTTGGGTAAAATATTTAATCTTCAGTTTTGAGCCTGTTAAAAATATTTTGATGTTTGGAAAAGTTTATATTTATAATACTGGAGATAATAGAAGTTTTAAAATTGAATTTAAAGATGGTTTGTTCAGTTTTGAATCTATATAGTTTAAATCGATATTTAAAAATAGCCTTCCGAGGCATAGTCTCAGAATTCGACGAAACTAGTTCCATTGGATCCGTAATAGTGTATTATTATCGGATTTCAATTTTCTTAGCATTCGGAGTTGTCGTGTGATCGTACGGTTTGTAAACGCGCTAAAATCTATATCGAAAATTCAGTTTAATAACTGAGTCAAAAAAAACTATCTTCTCCATACGATCGAGTTAGGACTCGAAACCTTTTCCAGTGCGTTCGAAATAGGGGTTTAACATTATAAACGCCTAGCGGCACACCTCGATAGGAGGTTGAGATTTTGAGTTGCGTAATTTGAAAAGATTTAAATTGAATTTAAATATAAATATAAATAATATTGTTGCAAGCCCTTATATACACGTATAGAAATTGTGAGCACGTGTTTCCCTACCCTTCCAGATCGCGTACAAGTGTCTCCCCTTCTTTTTATTAACGGCAACATAATAATGACTAAGTATTGAAAACAAATCAAAAAGAAAAACTGAATTCCATCTCCAGTTCGATCTAAATCAGATCGAAATTCCCCTTCAACAAAGAATATATGGCCGAACAAATCACGACTTACCTCTTCAAATTTCATCTCGCTTTCTTCTTCTATCGGGCATGAATCAGGATTTTTGAATCCTCGATGAACTGCCATCGGTTACCAGAT
This sequence comes from Allium fistulosum, assembly GCA_030737815.1. Lineage (NCBI taxonomy): Eukaryota > Viridiplantae > Streptophyta > Magnoliopsida > Asparagales > Amaryllidaceae > Allium > Allium fistulosum. The sequence goes on from CM060902.1 coordinate 1,297,849,170, forward strand.
CTGGAAAGGCGTGACTAATCCACCTACGCTCAACGATTCTTTGGCATTCCGGCTCCAGCTTCATCGATTGGCGATTGAATTCGCATGGCAACTGGAAGGGGCCGCGAGTGATGAACGGCAGGTGGTAGATAGCGATGCGCGCGCATGGGCAGTCGAAGCTAGGGCAGTTGATTGGAAAGGGTGTAAGCAGAGGCGAGTTCGAGCGTTTGTGGGGAGTTGAGAGGCGCAGGGTGGCAGTTCGAGTTGGCAAAGGCGACGAACTCGAGCTGTTGTCAAGGCCGAAGTCGAGATGGCGACGACAGGCCACGTGTATCGAACAGTAAGGTATAATCTTATTTTTATATTAAAATAAATATGTATAGAAAAGAAAAATATATTAGTTTAAAATTTAATTATTTGAGTTAAATTGAATCATTAGTAATTAAATTTAGTAAAAGGAAAATTAATTGTTCGATTTATTCGAATATTAATAAATTGTATAAATGTTTATACAAGGTCTAATACAGTGAAGAAATCAAACCGAAATGGAAAATGGATTGCATGCATAATAAAAGGTGAGATCTTCTCACTGAAATTAAAATAATTGGAATTTCAGTTATTGATTGATTGTTTGGTTGTGATAGTACATATGATAGTAGTATATATATATATATATATATATTTGGAGTGATTGATTTCCCGCATTATATAGCGGATGAGACCCTATGCACCTCATAATAGCGGATGATATTATATAATCCCATATACCGCGATATTCCACCTCGAAGTGGAATTGGTATTTAATTGTTGTGCTAACACCTGTGGATGCAGGGAAACAGGTTGGAGGGATCCAACTGGATTCCTCACATTGTTGAATTTATTTGTATATGTTGTGATGTGATAATCTGTGAATGATTATATTGGTGTGAATGATTATATTGATAAATGGAATTTATTTGAAGGCTATAATTTAGCCGAATATATTTTTGGTGTCGTAGGATACCAGAAATAAATATAATTGGATTTTTGAAAATTAAAGTAAAGATTTATTTTAAAAGGTAACAAATTTTTGGAAATCAATTTGGAATTTGATTTGGTGTTTGAAATAAATTTGGAATTTGATTTGGTGTTTGAAAGTGAATATTTGGAAATCGATTTGAAAATTGTATATCAATGGATATTTGGAAATGTAAATTCACAATGGGAATTTATAAAGGAAAGAGAAATTTGTTTTAAAAATAAATGTTGGTTTATTTTAAAAAGTGTGGAAAGAAATTACGGATTTGGAATGTAAATTGAAATAAGTCAAGAAGGATTTATTAATTGATTTAAAAGGACCATTTTGAAATGGAAAGTGTATTTTCACTGGAAAGCCGAGTATGTTTTCAAAGTAGCTGATAGATATAAATTGAAAGTTTTAAGGATGGTTTTAAAAAGGAAACTTTGGAGAAATTATTTTCTTAAGTTGTTTTAAATCTTTAAAGTAAAGATTTATTTGGTTGATTATAGAAGTGATTATTTTAAAGATCAAATTGAGATTTGATTTCGAAAATGGATATTTTAATAATTACACTTTATCTAATAATTTTATTCTTAAAATTATTTGGACTTGAGTTTTTATATGAGATATTGATATTAAATTTCATAACTAATATTTTAGATAAAGTGTTTAAAAATAGTTTTTATCTCAAGTGTTTCCAAATATACATATACTTTTGGATAAGTGTTTTAAATTATCCAGACTCGGCAAATTTTCAGTGGAAGTAAATAAAGAACATTTGGAAATTTATTCCACACAAGAAAAGTGATTTGAAATTGGTTTTCAAAGTGTTGGAGTGTTAAAATATATCTTGCGAAATAATTGGAAAAAAATTATTTAAAATTTGGTGATTGTTGTGAATAGTGATTGATAGTTAAATAACCGACTATCAATATTGGCCTTTAAACAGCATTTGAATTTCGATGCGATAGGTGGTCGGATTCCAGATGGTTATCCGAAACCCACATCGAATCTTAATAGTGAATCTTTGTGACTTGTGTATCCATGTTTTTTAAAAATAAATGCTCATTATTCGGATTAGTCGGGAGAGGACTTTATGTCATAAAACTCATTCCGAATAATGATACGACAAAATGGGATTGCATTTGAAGATGGTGTTGAAGACTGAGTATTTTTGAAAACGAAAGGATTACCTATCGAATGTCTCTGCATCGATTTGCTCCGGTATGAGATTTTATCACCCTTTGTGACGGGGAATCCGGATGTGATTAGGGATTATTCGGATTGCAAGGGCTTCTTTGGAAGTGCCTTCGGTTCCGTTCGAACCCAGAACGGACTTGTATGGATGTATGTCTGACGTTAGACTTTGAGATGTAAAGCTGGTTTCTATAAAATACATATCTGTTGGTGGCGGAGAATTTATTCTCTTAGCTTAACACCCTTCTATGAGACATATGAGCTCAGAGGTTATGTAGTTGATGGTCACTAGTGATACATTCCCAATTTGGTAATGTGGCATGTTAAGTGTTGCTGATCATTTGTTGATCGAAGCATGGCTTTTGTGAAAAGCGTAGCTTTGTGGATGAGACTTCGTCGGACCTCACAACCCGAAATGGTCGAAACAGGAAGGATGCAGCAAGGTTGTTTGGGGGTAGTGCCCTCAGGGTATGTCCATTTTCTTCTGGAAAAAGGTGGTATCATGGTATGGAGCCCAGATACTTAACTTATGTGGTTGCTGCAAAATTATTACTTTGTGGTTGTTGGTGTTGAGGATCCTCGGATAAAGGTCGGTAACGACCGGGATGGCAAACTCGTGTGTGGAGTTATCTAGTTACACAGCTTCATCGCACCAGAAGCGTGAGATAACTCGGCCTTGTGTTGGTAGAGATCCGGTTAGGTTCTCGGGGCGTCCCTTTAGAGGCGTACCCAAGTGGTGTAGAAAGTTCCTTAGCCTGATCATTTGTTGGAAATCCAAAGAAACAATACGCGCCCTGTATGGTTTAGTTTTATAACCTGCCATTTACTTATGGTAGTTTCGTTTTCCAAAATCACAGCGGATTTCTTTTTATTCCTTTGTGCAAATAACTGTTTTAAGATCTCACACTAGTCCCATGACTGACTCGGAGTTAATTGTTCCCTTTCTAAACTCTGGGTGCCCATAATTTTCCACACGGGCAGTCTAGAGTTAGGTTATCAGTTGTTCTGGAGAGAAGTCAGAAATGTATGCTGTGGAGATCAGGAGGCGAGCTGGATGCCGAGACGTACTTCCGTATACTATTATCATTTTGCTGTGTATTCAATCATATGGGCAGGTTATTATAACTGCCAGTGTTGTGTGTTGTTGTTGTAAACTCTAATGATGTATTGTATGAACTGATATAGTTCTTTTGTTTAAAGATTATTCATTTATCTATTATATATTGTTCCGCTGCGATTGTGAGATTCTGATATTGTTTCTGTTTCTTCTTCTTTCTTCTTCTACCTCTTTCTTCTTTAACCTTAATGATTCGGTTTTCCGGCATTCGATGGTTCGGCATTTGATACAGTGGGCGTATTGATGTCGACTTTCGGAAGTCGAAAAATTGGATCGTTACACCTGTGATATATTATATGATGTTAAATGTTGTTTATATACCTGTTACATTACCTAATATGTTATTATATGTTATACTGTTCATTTTAATTAATGTATCTCACACTGTAAGTTCCCTATCACTATGGGTTGAAATGATACATACCCGAACGAATATTAGAATAAGGAAAAATCATTATGGGCTGAAATGATAGGCTCGAGTGATTTTTATTGTATTTTTATTTTATTTTATTTGACTTGGGATTGCGGGTTTGAAATGATAGAACCCAGATTTTTCTTTTTAAATTACAGATTGAAATGATACATATCTGTATCACTTGACCTAGGTTAGAAAATATTATACAGGCCCATGGTTATATTTTTTTATAATATTTTCCTAAAAATTATTAAGTATTTTGAATGTTTAAATATATGAAATTTGAGCTAAAAGATTTGATTTAAATGACTTAAATATAAGAAGATGTTGGTTTTCTATAAGTTAAGACTTTATAAGTCAATAAGTGGCTTTAATAGAAATTTTAAAGATGTGTTGGTTTTAAATTGAATTTAAAGACATTTATTGATGGTAAATAACTTAATAATATAATTGGACTTAATATGGAATTTTAAATCTAACCTAGTAATGGTAATGAATTTTACTTTATGAAATAGACATGTTTTGTGTAATAAATAATGTATTTTGAACTGATAAAATGGAATACAGTTTTAATTGGACATTTTGTAATAAAATGTATTTAACTAGAAAATCATAGTTAATGGATGTCTAAATTAATAAATCTAAAGAAAAAGTGATTGTTATATTCACTATGATAAAATATTCTTTTGTGAAATGTTATGTTTTGTAAAATAAATAGTTATGATTTTTAAATGGAAAAAATGTAACTTTAATTATGACCTAACTTGATAATTGGAAATTTGGTTTTTCAAATGGAAATTTTAAGTTAAGTAAATAAATAGAAACTTAGTTTTATTTATGAAATGGGTATTTTAAAATAAAGTGTTAGGATTAGTGGTTAAAAATAAAAGTTAAGTAAAATAGTGTATTTTGACTTAATAAATGAATTATGGTTTAAATTAGATATTTATTTATAAAATTTTACTTTATTAAATCATAAGTTAAACGATATCCAAATGAATGTTTTTGAAGCATGAAATATGATTTTTATAAGTTAAAATGACCAAATTTTAAGTTTTATTGTTTCTGAAAATTTTATAATAAAGTTGGAATTAATATTGGTAGCACTTCAGAAATGCTGTGGTCTTAAGACAACATTTGTTAAGTGCTGTCATTTTTGGAAATAGACTAAATTCTGAAATAACAATGAGCTACTGCAGCACTTTGTAGGTGATGTTGTTGCTGAAACTAAACTATAATTTGGAATAACCAGAGAGCTACTGCAGCACTTTGTAAGTGTTGTTGCTGATGAAAGTAAACTGTTTTGAAATTATAACTAAATATCTACTATAGCACTTGGTAAGTGCTGCTGTTTCTTAAACTGAACTGTTTTGAAATTCTAATACCTACTGTAGCACTTTATAAGTGCTGCTGTTTCTAAATTTGACAATGTTTTGAAATATTACTAATATATCTACTGTAGCACTTTATAAGTGCTGTTGTTAGCAGAAAATACAATGTTTTGAAAATTTTATAATTGAATGAATGAACTTAGAAATGCTACAACTTTGAAATGAATATTATTTGACAATGAATTTCAATGGTTTAAATGAATATTATTTTAAGGGTGTTATGATTTTCTAAGTATTATGATTTTTAAAGAATAACATTTCTAAATTGTTATGATTTCAAAATATTATGGTTTCAAAGTGTTGGGTTTCAGAGTTGTTATAACTTTAAAAAGTACTATGGTTTTGAAAAATGAAATTGTGTGAAATTGTATTTAATTAAGAATTGTCTTAAAATATATTAACTTGGAACTTATTGAAATTGAAGATTTAAGAATGTGACTTTATAAAGTGGTTTGGTTTAAGATGATTTAAAGGAATATTTCAAGTTTAATAAATTTAAGGAAGTATTCAGTGATTTGGAAATTTGGGTTTTATTTAAATGATATTGATTTGGTTTTTGGAATTTAAATGATATTATGGCTTTGGTTTTTGAAATGGAAATGATATATTGATTTGGCTATGAAATGAAATAATATAGTATTTAGTTTTGAAATGGATGTGATATTTTGGATTTTATGACGAACCCAATAGAAGATATGGTGGAAGATGCAGCACGATCGATGTTCCCTACCGTTCAAGTTGACGATTAAGATGTAAACAACGAAGAAGAAACGAATATGGAAGCGAATTTTTTTTATGATTTACTGGATGCTGCTAAAAGTCCGTTGTGGCATGGTTGTAAAAGTGGAACCGAATTATCAGTAACCGCTGAATACATCACTATGAAATCAAAATTCAACTTTACAGAAGCTGGATTTATAGCAGTTGTACAAGCTGCAAAACGACATATGCCACCTAATAATTTGATGTGCGTTAGTCATTATAAGGTGAAAACAATTATGTCGGCTTTCGGTCTGTCATACCAAAAGACAAATACATGTATAAAAGGTTGTATGTTGTATTGGAAAGATGACATTAACCTTAGAAACTGCAAAATATGCAATGAGAAAAGATACAAACCAAGAAAAAGAAAGGAAATAGAGTTCCGTACAAGAGAATGCATTATTTATCCATCACTCCTAGACTTCAATGGTTATATGTGTCTTCAGCTACGGCATGTCATATGTGATGGCACAGCGTGAGAACATAGGAAGAGTGAACTTTGACACATCCATCTGATGGAAAAGCATGGAAATATTTCGATAAAACATACCCTGCGTTTGTTGTAGAGAGTCGTAACGTGAGACTTGGTTTATATACGAATGGATTTTCACCATTCTCTCAGTTTGGTAGTAAATATTCATCTTGGCTTATTATCGTTACTCCGTATAATTTACCTCCATGGATGTGTGTGAAAACTCCATATATGTTTCTAACTGTTGTCGTCCCTGGTCCTGATGATCCAACACAAGGAATCGATGTTTATTTACAACTATTGATGGAGGAGTTGAAAACACTATGGCATGAATGAGTTGAAACATATGACATTTCGAGGAAAAAGAATTTTCACGCTTCTTTGTTATGGACTATTAGTGATTTCCCGGCATATGGGATGCTTTCAGGTTGGAGAACAGCCGATCGTCTAGCTTGTCCTTATTGCATGGAAGAAACACGAGCATTTTCTTTACGGTATGGAAAGAAAATTTCATGGTTTGATTGTCATCGGTGTTTTCTCCATCCCAATCATACTTTTAGAAGAGATAAAAAACTTTAAAGCTAATAGAGAAGAGAATATGCAACCACCAAAGGTTTGGTCAAGCGAAGAAATATATGAGATTGTGAATGACTATCCAAAGATACATGAAACAGGAGTGCAGACTGAAATTTCAGGTAAATCGGACATTCATAATTGGTGCACAAAGTATATTTTAGGAGTTACCATAATGAAAAGATCTCTTACTCCGACATAATATTGACATGATGTACAATGAAAAAAATGTATTTGACAATGTGTTTAATACCGTTATGAATATAAAGGGCAAAACTAAGGATGATTTGAATTCAAGACTTGATATAACACACTTTTGAAGACGTCCCGAACTTCATATGAAACCCGATGACAATAAAAAACCCAAAGCATGCTATGAACTAGATAGCAAACAAATAAAACTCATGCTAAAGTGGGTGGAAGGACTAAGATGTCCTGATGGGATTTCTTCTAATCTCCGTAGATGTGTTGACATTAAAAACAATAAGCTTAGTGGGATGAAAAGTCACGATTGCCATATCATGATCGAATATTTATTACATGTGGTTTTTAAAGAACTGTTGCCCGTAAAAGTATGGAGTGTTATAACAGAATTAAGTATGTTTTATAAACAGCTTTGTTCGACGACGTTAAAAGTCGACCGTATACGAAAACTTGAAGTAGAAATCCCTATACTACTCTACAAACTGGAGAAAATATTTCTGTTAGGTTTCTTTGATGTAATGCAACATTTACCTGTTCATCTTCCATCCGAAGCACTTCTTCCAAGTCCTGTGCAATATGGATGGATGTGTCCATTTGAGAGGTAATACTGACTATCCATAATATTTCTGTATTCTAAATTGAATTGAATTAAATTTCTAATAGGTTTACATAAGAAAATTTGAATTGAAATAATTTTCTAATAGGTACTTGAATCATCTGAAGAAAAAAGTTAAACAAAAAGCACGAGTTGAAGGGTCGATTTGCAAATCATATCTTGAAGAAGAAGCTTCATTCTTTTTCTCTCATTACTTCAGTGACCATGTGAATTTATCATTTGTAAGTGTTCTTCGTAATGATGAAGCCGTTGAACAAGATTCCTCTCAAGCAATGTTATATATTTTTAGACAACATGGCAGACCTGCTGGAAAATGTGTGGAGATATGATTAGACGATAGAGATTACTATATAGCGCACACATATGTTCTTAATTGTGCTGAAGTTGCACCATTTGTTACGTAATAATAAATTCATACTTATTTCAGTTACACTTACATGTTACTTATAATTGAATATATGCATATATGTTCGCAGTATATACGAATCACGGCCTCCATGTGGAGATCTCAGTAAAGACTTTGCTAAATGGTTTTCGAACTACATTTATGATCCAAGAAATAGTGTCGTTGATGAAGGATTACAACATCTGGCCTCATTGGGATGACATCCCAAACCATGTTAAAAACACTATATGGGCCGACTTGATGGTAAGTATAAATTTATAATTCAGTTGGAAAATAATATAATGTACATAATTCTAATTAATTTCAATATACAGGCCGCCATCCGTGTCGATCCGCAGGATATGGATGTATTTGCAAATCACTAGAACCAGAGGATGCGGAAAAATTATAGGGACATGCTCTCCAAAGCAAAGAACGCGAGAAAGAAACCGTCGTGGATGAGCGCCGATGTTTGGGCCGAATTTCTCCAGCTGTGGGAAACCCCTGAAATTAAAGTAAGTTATTTAGTTTCATATTGTGATTAAAATTTGTTTAAATTTTGTATATTAGTTGCATTAAATTAGTTAAACATGTTTTTAAATTTATAGGAACTATCAGCACGAAACCGTGCAAACAGGAATAAAAATCCTGTTTTGCACCATGGTGGATCTAAATCTTTCGGCAACATCGCGCGGAGTTGGTAAGTTTAGCAATTGCGTTTGTAAACAGATGTAACATTATTTAATCATATTTGTAACATTGCTCGTTAACATTGTTCATTAATCATATTTGTAACAGCGTAGGAAGCTAAATTGTGAGCCTACAATGGTGAGGTCTTTACAATGACGCACTTGTCGAACAGAGAGATGAGGAAGGCAATGTGTCATTACCTGGATAGATGATAAATCTGAATCAATAATGGGAAACATGCTTAATTTTTTTTACTTCAAACTTCAAAACTTCTAAATTATATATTTATTGTGGCAAAATTTTGTTCGTGATCGCAGACAAGATATGACACAGGGCATGCTCGAGTGGCGCAATCCACTGGCTGTCAACTAGTCGTCAGTTGACCTTAGAAGAGTCAAACAGTATATGGGATGCTTTGATTGACCCTCCTTCGTGAAATAGGCGCTACGGTTTCGGAAATCAGGAGGTAAAATGCTTTAGTAACTAATATAAACAATATTTAATATTGAGCATAAATTATAACCCGTTATCAATAATTTACAGGCCATGATGATCCAGTCGTCCTACAGGAGATCTCAGGCTGAAGAAGAGATGGCTCAATTGAAACAACAGCTAGCGGAGATCAATGACCAGCGAAAGAGTGGGGCGTTGGCGCAGCAGCTAGATGAGCATATTGCGACATACTTAGCTGAGCATGCGATAATGCCAGGGGATGACGACGACGACAAGGATGATGAGTAGGTACGTATGGCTGTGTTTCTGATGGATTTTGATCATTTTGTTTTGTACATATGTGACATAAGATTGTACATTTATGGGTTTGATACTTGTTTGTTGGTTGGGTTGTTTGATGGATTGGTGGATGTTTTTTTGATGTACATGAGTTGGTTAGGATTTGATGAACTTGTTTGTAGGTATGGTTTTGTAGTATGATGAGATATTGGTGTTGACTAATGAAATGGTTGTGTAAATATTGATATTTGCTTAATATATTTGATTATGTGTAATGTGTATGAGATTATACGATTCTTGCATTGGTAGTAGTTGTGAAACTGAGTATATATGTGTTGTAAATGAGGTGGATGGAGATTTGTAGGTTTGGATGGCCGAAGGATAAGATTATGAAGGTAATTGCATAAAAAAGTTCCCAGGCTAGCGACGGCCCGCTGTTCTCAGGCTAGCGACGACCATTTGGTTTCAGATTAGCGACGGCAGATGTCGGTTTGCGGCAGCCCTTCAACTTCCAAGATGTTGCCACGTATCCACCTAGCCGTCACCAATCGTCGCTAATATGACGACGGAGTCGTCGCTAAAGACGTCGCTTTGATTGTTGGCGATGAGGTAAATGGCGACGGCCGTCGACGCCTTTTACCGTCGCTAAAGGAAGTCTGTTTTGTAGTTGAAACCTTCTGAGGTGAACTTGATGTGTACTCGAAAATTATATATACTTTTCAAAAGCTCAGATATATGAAACCATTTTACATTTCAAAATGCATCTATTTTCAATGATAATTTTTATAAAGTACATATATATGAAATTATATACACTCACAATCTTTATTTATAAAGTCATACACAGACCCAAAATCATATACATACATTTAATACTATCTATACTCAAACTTCCACTTCCACATATTTGAAACTATAAATCAAATATATATATATGGAACTATTCATATAGAAAGTTTTGCGTTCATGTTTGAAACCGGATACACTTGATGTTTTAAATCTTCAAAACTTATATATTTAAAAACATGATGTTTACATGTATTTGGAACTTAGTGCTTTCGAAACTCAAGCAAATATGAATCGGGCATATATGTACACATAAAGCTCTATATGCTTAAAACTGTGTGTATTTGAATACTGCACCTTCACAATTTAACATGCTCAAACCATATATATTTAAAAGTATATATCTTTTATAATTTCATGTGTACAAAACCATGTATGTACTCAAAACCGAAATAGATTCAGAAGCCATTACTCATATACGAGGCTGTGTGCTTTCGAGGACCTGCTTCTTTATGCGTTTGATATTTATACTTATGGAAATTGTCATACACAAAATTCACTTTATATATCTAATACTGGTACTTTCAAAACCACAGATCGGATGAATTCTTTTTTATCTTCAAAAAAATCATATGACTTCAAAATAAACCTTGTATGTTATATACATATAAAACAAATATATTTAAAACCAATGTATATGTGGAATTGATACTCAAAACCAATGAAAGGCAAACCAGAAATCTTACTTATGCCTAAAATTTAGTTTAAGCCATACCTGAAATAATGTCGAAACTCTAATATACCTGGAGTGCCCGAAATCACCTGATACCATTTTATCTTTAAACTGAGATACGAAGCATGAAGTCATCATGATGCCTAATAGTTTATGGCATAGATTCCCTTGCTTTAGTATGAGTCAGAATCCAGATCTGCATTATGGAGTTGAACTTCAACACTAACTTGGACTTCAGTATTAATTTCATTGCTTCGGTACTAAGCCTTAATTCTTGATCTGAAGCTTGCATCATCGATTTCCTAACGGTATCGATTATTTATGGCATCAGTTACCCGCGATATTGAGTATCCACCGCATCGCTCGCATTCGATATTGATTACTTATGGCATTGAATAATCAATGCCATCACTATCCCAACGCCTACGGAATCACCCAAGAGCATTGTTTACTATGGCATTAAAGATTTTACAGCATCTTTTGCCTTGAAGTATCAACATTCCTTCGATATGAGATAACACCGCTTCCATACTTCGATTTCGAATTGAACCTACGATAAACCTTCATCACCACTAACTGCGGTATCATCATTAACATCTATAAATACCAGGCCCTCCAGATCTATAATCTTAAAACTATTTGGAGCGGTACTGATTAGGGCTGAATCGGTTCGAAATTACACCGCTTAACCGCATAAAAGACACCGTTATAAATTACAGTTTCCGTTTGACCAAAGGCGGTGCGGTTCTTCTCACTGTGGTAGTCAACAACGAAAATGGTGACAGTTCTTACAACCGACGGCCAACCATACCCCTTCATTTCCACCGTCGCTTGAAAATTAGGGCTTTTCCTTGCCTGATTTGGAACCATTGGGTTAAAGGAAATCAATCTTGTCCATTCAATCTACTTTATTAGTGCTATTTTGGAGAGAAGTAAATTCATTATCATGCCTTTTACGTCTCCGGTCATTTTGCTAAATCCTTGCCAATCATGCTTAATCACTCATCACCTCACTCTAACCCATCTGAAGATCCTCTCACTCAAGTACAACCTGAAGTTAATGGTAAGTTTTTTAGTCTATTTGCTAGTTTCTTTTCAAAATACAACAATCTGACTTTGTATTAAGTTCTGAAGCAGCAATTTGTTTTATAAATTAAAGGGCCTTGTTACTTCTTATTGCAATTTGGCAATTAATGAGTCATGGTTGCAATTTAATTCATGGATGTCATAATTTGGTGAGTCTTGTTAATATTTATTCCCTTTGAATACCAGTTTGTTGCAATTTTGGAAGAATCATTACTTTAATTGCTGCATTTATTTAGTAATTTGGTTAGTTTTTTATTTTATTTGTGATGTTTCTTTGATTACATAAAGAAATATTCATTAAGTACAGATTGTTCTTTCATTCATCAAAATATAATGTCATTCATAAACATTGGTTGCTTTAATTACCGCATTCAATAAATATTTATTCCCTCAAATACTAATTCTTATTGCAGTTGATAGCAACTTAACATTACTGAATAATTACTACATTACTGCATATTCAAAAATTGACGGTACTATATATATATATATATATATATATATATATATATATATATATAGCTATACCTTATACATTTGCAGTGTAATTCAACTACATTCACAAATATTTTTCTCCACATAATTTTTTTGCAGGAATGGATATTATTCAAGAACAAAATTCATCTATTCCTAATATGGAAGCCCTACCAGTAGTAAATCAAATTTGTAATTCTTCTTCGCAAGTAATTCCTATACTAAAGTCCGGTAAAAAACGTAAGTCTTGGGTATGGGAACATGTCACTGAGTCTAAGGATGTCAATGGAAAAGGAGTTGGCATTTGCAACACTTGTAAAACAATATTGACAGCATATAGTATGCATTATGGGACTACCACCATTGACGAGCATCTTAAACGTAAATGTAAAGAATGTCAGGCTTATCAAGGCGTCCTTAAAGGTCAATCCATCATAACTCAAAAAAATATAGGTGGTGCACTAATCCCTTATTCCTTTAGCCAAAAAAGATGTGAAGAAAAATTAATTTGGTTTATTATTCAAGATGAAATGTCTTTTAGAATGGTGGAAGGAGTTGGTTTTAGACGACTTTTATTGGAATTATGTCCTAAACTTAAAATACCTAATAGGCAAAAAATTGCTTCTCTTGTATGGGAAATGTATTACATGGAAAAGGCTAAAATTATGAGTATAATAGGGAAACAAAGAGTCAGTTTTACAACAGATACTTGGACATCTATACAAAATATCAACTACATGGCTCATTTTATGGACAATGATTGGAAGTTACACAAAAGAGTAATTAATTTCAGTAAAATTACTAATCATGTTGGTTTAGAGCTAGGTAAAAGCATAGAGACTTGCTTGAGGGGTTGGGGAATATAAAAGGTGTTATGTATTATAGTAGATAATGCTAGTTCAAATGAGCCGGCTATCGAGCATATAAGGAAAAGACTAGATGACATGAATGGGGTTATTCTCAATGGGAAATATATTCATATGAGATGTGCTTGTCATATTATCAACTTAATTGTTAAAGATGGCTTAAAAGATTTTTATAATTCGATTGAAACAATTTGAAATTGTGTTAAATACATTCACTCTTCTCCTTCACGATTAGAAAATTTTAGAGTGTATGCACATTTTTTGAAAATGGATCAAATGTCCAATATACCAATGAATGTATGTACTAGGTGAAACTCCACGTATAAAATGTTGGATGGCGCAGAAAAATATCAAAAGGTGTTTGCTATGATGAAGGAAAATGATCACCCTTTCATTAATTATTTTAATGAAAAAGAAAATAGGGAATGAAAGAGGGTTGGACCACCATGTGCTGATGATTGGGTGAAAGCTAAAGCCTTTGTGCACCTTTTAGAAAAGTTTTATGAAGCCACGTTGTTGCTTAGTGCATCAAAAACTAGTACATCTTATCTTATTTTAAAAGTTGTGGCTGAATTATTGTGGGAGATTGACTTGAAGATCGAGGACTGTTCTAATCCTGTTTTACAAAATGCGGCAATGTCTATGAAAGAGAAGTTTAATAAATATTGGGGAGATTTTGAATATGTCAGTAAGATGATATACATTTCTCATGTTTTAAATCCTAGATGGAAGCTTGACATCATTGAAACATTTTTTGAGTGCATTGGTTATGATGAAGCCAATATCTCTCATATTGTAAGTGAAACCAAAAGAACTTTGCACTCTTTGTTTAATGAATATAAAGGGGTGGATAATAATGTATCTTCTTCACCGACCATTCAAATCCCTACAAGTTCAGATAATATTCGTTTGGACTCTCTCCATTTGAATTGCAAGTCAAACGAAGAAGGGGGTGGATATCGCTAATGAAGTTGATAAGTATTTTTCCGATCCTTGTGAAAAACTCCATGGTGATTCTTTTGATCTATTGAATTGGTGGAATGTTAACCAATCTTGGTATCCGATTCTTTCTAAAGTGGATAAAGATGTACTATCAATCCCAAGCTCCACCGTAGGAAGCGAAAGTGCATTTAGCTTAGGGAGAAGAATAGTGGATCCCTTTTGTGATGCCTCACCTCTATACTCATGCTAGCCAAGGACAGTACTAAGTAATGCCGTCAACTAGCACGAAGAATAAGGCTGTTGAGGAGCGACCATCTGTGTAATTGCTTTGTGCGAGCACCGATATGTCAGACAGTATAACTTACACTTCATTTCAAGAGGAAATCCGACATGTCAAATACAAACTCAAAGCTACCACACAGTGGCTAAGTGGACCTCGGAAACAAATACAGAAATAAACATTACACAAATCAGTCATAGACATTCATATCACAAAGGCGGAAACAGATATGAATATAACACAAAGAAGTGTACAACAAAGTAGTGGTAAAACAAGATCCACTACATCACAAGAGAATAGATAAAGTGCTAGACAAAAGAATAATTATACATCAAGGAGTCTTTATCTCAAATGTATAATAATAAAAACTACTAATCTGAAGTAGTTAACCAAAAGAATCAGATGATAATCCCTGATAAGAAGTCAAGCAGGAGCACCTGAAATGCCTCGGTCTGACCCGAGTATTATTTAAGAGGAAAATAATAAATGGATCAGTCTAGCTATAAATATCAAATAAAATGATATAGGATAAGAGATATGACCAAAAACGTATGATAACATAAATGTCATACTGTGTCAAGTATACATCAATAAATAACAAAGATCATACAATATCTCAAATCAACTCGAAGCACCAAAAAGTATCACATTCTTTAAATAATTCACCAAAACATAAATATTGACAAAACATATCAATGCCCATCCATGAAAATTGGTGAAACACAAATTCTAGAAATCACAACCAGAAATCCTGAAATCTCAAAAGGGGGAGGCCTATCACAAACGGGAGCATGAAAACTCACCAACACGTGTATCACAAACGGAACGCTATTCCATGGTCGCTAACCATAAACCGAACATCGACGCACCTAGAAAGATACGCCCCATGCGCAGTCGAACATCGACACACCTGAAAAGATACGCCCCATGTATAAACTAACATTGATGCACCTAAAAAGATACACCCCATGCCTAGTCGAACATCAATGCACCTGAAAAGATACACCCCATGTATAAACTAACATCGATGCACCTAAAAAGATACATCCCATGCCTAGTCGAACATCGATGCACCTAAAAAGATACACCCCATGCACCAACTTAATGAGCCGATTGCTCCATGAACGGTCCAAAGACCATGGGTCGCTAGCCCATAAAAATGAGACGAAGCTCAACGGAACGGGGTATAGTCCCCCACGTGGAGAAAGAGACATCGCGCAATGCTAGTCTAAACCATAAAATGATCATCATCGATCAATAAAAAGTGTCGATTACACTAAGCTAGTAAATATAAGAGTTTAGCTTCATGTCCCATAACCACTTGCTTAACTCAAATATTTACGAACAGATTGTAGATTTCCACTCAAAAATTATCACAAGAGTTTCAATCGAACAAGTCCAAAAATTAACCGATGAAGTAAACGCAAGCGTTTCATACCACTTGTTTTACTAAGTCGTTTAATTAGATTTCTCATACGAAGGAGATAAAAGGTTTGTATATACTAATAGATTGGAAAACGGTTTTATGAACAAGTTTTGTATTAGAAATAGTGTTGTAACGACCCAGAATTTTAAACAAATTAAATTGAGAATATTTAATTAATTTTAAATATTTGAACGATAATTTAATTTGAATCTCCGATATAACTTTGAAATTGGCGATTAAATTATAAAATTTAATCTATTGAACTGGATAAAAATTTGAATCTCCAATTTTAAGCTGAAGAAAAATATTTCAAAAGCTTTTAAAATTTATATTGATAATACTGAAGGTAATAGAAGCTTCAGAATTGAATTTGAAACTATTTTGTTCAGTTTTGAAATTGTATTGTTAAATTGAATTTAAAAATAGCATTCTGGGGCGCAGTCTCGGAATTCGACGAAACCAGTTCCATTGGATTCGTAATATTGAACTATTATCGGATTTCAAATCTCGTATTAATCGGAGTTGTTACGTGAACATACGACGTATAAACGCGTTGAAATTAAAACAAATTCAATTTAAATTTAAAATTTAAAATTTTGGTCAACGTCAGCCACCTTAGATTTTTTAGCAGACCTATTCCCTGAAAAACACGTTCTCTTGTATCCTTCGTACCCTCCCTTCTTCTGTTAAAATACTAGAAATCGTGTAACCCATGCCTCGTTCTCATCCTCATTTCATTTATTCGAATTCGTTTTGCTTCAAAGAAAAATGGCAGAACGAAGGAATTCAAAATCGAAATGAAATTTAAATATTTCATCCCTTCCTTCAATCGAAAATCAAAACAGAAAATAATGGCCGAAGTCGAGAACCCCTCTTTTCTTCTCGTTCAAAAACAAAATTCAAAGTGAAGAAATTTTCTTTTATCGAAGTCGGGGCCGCGTTCGAGTCACTGGCCTAGGGTTCGTTCGCGAGTGTTGTCGTTCGAACGACTCGAGTGCGACGCTGGTCATGACAAGAACTAGATAGCGACAGGCGAAGTCGCGATGTTGGTTCGCACTAGCGGAAGGCGGTGGCATTCGAGTGGAGTGTTCGCGAGGGCATAGGCGTTCGCCTGGGCGCCGCAAATAGGGGGTCGACAGCTGGGGAGTTCGTGGCGATGGCGAGGCGATGCCGCGTGGGTCGCCGTGATAGTCAGGGTTCGGGTTCAAACAAGGATCGGCGACGTGTTCACGCGCTGTTCGAAGTGATGTCGTCATAGCAGTAAGGTATTTTTTTATCAATTCTGCAGTAAGTATTCAATCTCTATCTATAATTTGTTAAGCTAATTCTATTTTAAAATTCTCTAATAACGAAAATGATAATAGCAGTAAGGCCTATCTAGTTTTCAATATGTATATATATTTAGGGAAGGCAGAAGTGTTTTAAAGTAAATTAAAATGATAACAGAAATTTATAAAACAGAAAATATTTTGTTAGAAAGAAAATATAGATATAAAATTTTTTGGTTAATTAAATTTATTTAAAAGGGATTTTGTTTAAAAATTAAAAGTACTAATCTAAGTTAAGAAATATCTGTTTTAATTTAAAAGAAATTGATTCAAAGATATTAATTTAAAGTAAAATTATTAGTCTAAATCTAATTTTTTTTAGTTAAGATAACTTTATTTAAAGGGAAGAAATCTGTTTAATTTATTGTTAGAAATGATTAAAGAAGAAAATTTAATTTTAAACTAAAACCTTAGTTAAATGAATTTGTTAAAGAAATTGGTTTAAAAGAAATCATCCGATAAGATAAAATTTTTGGTTTAAAATAAAATTACCAAATGAAAATTTGAATTGTTCGATTTAATTCAAATATTGATAAAGTGTATAATTGTTTATACAAGGTTTAACAATCAAGAAAAACAATCTGGAAAAAAAAGGGATTGCAAATTAAAAGCGAAGGCGAGATCTTCTCACTCAGATTTAAATTTGAATTGCAGTTATTGATTGTGTTGATTGCTATTTGAATGTGCTATTAGATATAGTAGGATATATCTATATATATATATAGCAATATATACATATTGGCATATGTATATATTGGATTGATTGATTTCCCGCCTCATATAGCGGATGAGACCCTATTGCGCCGTTAGTAAGCGGATGATTTTTATAAAACCCATATACCGCGATATTCCACCTCGAAGTGGAATTGGTATTGTGCTAACGTCTATGGATGCAGGGAAACAGGTTGGAGGGATCCAACGGATTCCTCACCAGTATTTATTTATTTACAGATATTGATGTATATTCTGTTATCATATTGATATATGATGTTTGTTGTTGTGATTGACTAGTTGGTGCTGTTGCATCATCGGATTCAGTTTTGAAATTTAAAAATAACGACTTTTACTTTAAAAGGATTTTTAAAGTGATTTTTCGAAAGTAGACGTTTTATTGAATTTTTGAATTGATTTATTTCAAATAAATAAACGTTTGAGATTCTAAAGTTTAGATTTTTGGTGAAATATAACCAAAGTGTGATTTTTGAAATGAACAGTTGATTGATTTATAAAATGGTTTAAGTTGGGATTTTTGAATAACTATAAACGATTCGTATAAAAGATTTATAAAATTGATATCTATAAATTAAAAATATTGAAATTATAAAATGAGTTTTTATAAGTGTTAAAAATGAAATATAATGGAATCCGTAAGTGAATGAAATTTATAGATTTATAAATTGGGAAGTTATAAAATGGATGAAACTGTAGTATGAAAGATTTATAAGAAATTAACTTATAAATTGGATTTTTGCCTTTAAATGGAATATTGATCGAATTTGTAAATAAAAGGAGATTTATTAAATCGAAGTTGTTGGAAAAATAGAAATAGCATTTATAAACGTTGGTTTATAAATTCGAAATCAATCAAAAATTGAGGAATTTAACATAGAAGGTTATTAAGGGAATTTTATCCACGATTTTGGACAGTGGATAATTCTTGGAATAAAATGTGTAGAGATTATTGAAAATTGGTTAATGAAGTATATTCACGATTTTGGACAGTGAATATATTATTGAATAAAATGGCTATGTTTGGGAAAGCGATACTATAAAATGAAGTTAATTATTTTAAACGATGTTTTAAAATGTGTTGAATATCGAAATCATAGATTTCAACATTTACTGTTGAAATAGACGTTTTCGAGAAAGAAGGAAATGGTGGACTATAACACTGTTGTTATAGTAAATGATTTCCGAAAGGAAATGTTTTTATATAGTATTGGGATTTATATATCTATCTAAATTTCGAATCCCTATACTAGTGATTTTGTGTCGTCGTAATGATGTTTTATGTAACATTCGTTTTGACTCAATTAGATGTTGTTATAGTAAATGATTTCCTTAAAGAATGAATTTATACTTAAAATTGATTTAAGTATATCGAATATTTTCAAATGTTGAAAATAACTAGATTTGTGAATCACTTATTTTTGAATAAGTATGGAAATGTTTTCCAAATTGAAACAAAACGTTTTTGAGAATTTATCTTTGTAATGATAAATTGAAATTGAATATTTGAAATCGATTTGAAAATCGTATATCAGTTGATATTTTGAAAGATATAAATTCACTATGGAATTTATAAAAAGAAATGGGAATTCGTTTTAAAAATAAATATTGATTTATTTTTGGAGTGTGGAAATTATATATCTAGTAAAGATATTTTGGAAAATAAATTATTTGGAATCTGATGATGTTGTGCATCTTTATTGATAGTTAAATAACCGACTATCAATAATTACCTTGAATGGGTATTTGTTGTGAATTGGATGAATTTGAATGCCACACTTATTTTTGAATAAGCGCTCACTATTCGGGTTAGCCGGGAAAGGACCATGGGGTCATATAACCCATTCTGAATATGTGATACGTCGTTATGAATCGCATTTGATGACCGGTGTTGAAGATCGGATATTTGTGAAAACGGAAGGATTACCGTCGAGTTACTCTACATCGGCTGATCTCCGGTTTAGAGGTTTTATCACCCTTAGTGACGGGAAGTCCGGACGTGATTGGAAATTATCCGGATTTGCAAGGGCTTCGTGAGAAGTGCCTTCGGTTCTGTTCGATCCCGGAACAGACTTGTATGGATTGTATGTCTGACATTACAGTTTGAGATATAAAGCCGATTTCTTTCAAATACATTTCTGTTGGTGGCGGAGAATTTATTCTCTTAGCTTAACACCCTTCTCTGAGACGTACGAGCTCAGAGGTTATGTAGTTGAAGTTATCAGCGATATATCCCAATTTGGTAATGTGGCATGTTGAGTGTTGCTGTGTGATGATCAGTGTTTGATCATTTGTGATATGATCATTTGTTTGATCATTTATCTTTGTGATCATAGGTTGATCATCTGTTGACCCAAAGCGTGGCTTTTTGAAAAAGCGTAGCTTTGTGGACGAGACTTCGTCAGGGCCTCAACAACCCGGAAATGGTCGAAACAGGAATGTTGCGGCAAGGTTATGAGGGTCGCGCCCTTTAGGGTATGTCATTTCCTTCTGGAAAGGGGTGGTATCATGGTATGGAGCCCAGATACTTACTCATGTGGATACACTTTCTTTATGATGTGTGATGTTGGATATCGAGCGCTCGGATAAAGGTCCCAAAGGACCGGGTGATGACATATTCGTGAGTTACCTGTTACAGGGGTAACCCGGCCTTGTTTGGCAGAGAGCAGTTTGTCTCTCGGGACGTCCAGCCAGAGGCGATCCTATTCGGCAGGAGGAAAGGAAGTTCCTTAGCCTGACCATTTGTTGGAAAATCCAAAGAAACAATACGAACCTTGTACGGTTTTAGTTGTAGAACCTGCCATTTACTTATGGTTGCGCCCCACTGTTTAGATGGTAGCTATAGTAGGCATAGTTCGGAATGTCTATGCTGGCTAAGATTAATATTATACTTTCGAAATGTTTTCCACACTAGACATTAATAATAATATCCAATGATTGGCGTAGTAAGCATCTTTGACTATCATAAGAAGAAATCTCCTCCAATTCTGCGTTTGCATTGTGTGCGTGGTGGGAGGTCTTATGGTAGTTTCATTTTCCAAAATCATTGCGAATCTGTTTTATTTTCTTTGTGAAAAAAATAATGTTTTACGATCTCACACCAGTCACCATGACTGACTCGGAGTTTATTGTTCCCTTCTAAACTCTGGGTGCCCACAAATTTTCCACATGGGCAGACTAGAGTTAGGTTATCAGGATATTCTGGATATTCTGGAGCTTTGGAGATAAGCTGGATGGCGAGACGTAGTATTGTATCTGATAGTATTTATTCCGCTGTGTATTCTGTATGAGGACAAGTTTTTATAACTGTCCATTGTTGTATATTGACTCTGATTGATGTATGTATAAACTGATATAGTTCTTGGTTTTAAAAGACTAGTGATTATCTATTATATATTGTTCCGCTGCGATATGTGAGATTCTGATATTGTTTCTGTTTCTGATGTTGTTCTGTTGTTCTTCTTTCCTTTTTCTTCTAACTTTTCTTCTACCCCTTCTTTCTTTTAAACCCTAAGAATTCGGTTTTCCGGCATTCGGTTGCTCGGCAGTTGATACAGAGGACGTATCGATGCCGATTTTCGGAAGTCGAAGAATCAGGTCCTTACAAGTGTTGAAATCATCTTTGTGAAAGAGTTTGAATATTTACTAGTAGTATAGAAACCTTTGTATTTTAAAGTGACAAGTCATAGAAATGATTGTAGAAACAATCAATCACCAAAATCCACATTCGAAGATGTGAATCAAATCCAAAGAAATCGATATCGAATCCATCAAAATGGATATTCTCAAAAATCCCGAAGAAGAAGTCATCAAAGTCGATAATAAATGATAACAACAAATCGAATAATCACGAATCGATAAAAATTGGAACCTCAAGAAAAATAGGCAAAATAAGCAAAAACAAGCAGGTCAGTCGACTGACTGCAGAGGCTAGTCGACTGATCCAGAAACCCGAAAGTTTCATTTCCTGCAGTCAGTCGACTGACTGCAGAGGCCAGTCGACTGACTGTAGAAAACAGAGACTTCCAGTTTCTGCAGACAGTCCCAGATACGCTCGGTTTCTACAGCCAGTCGACTGACTGGCACTGGGACTGTTTTTCAGCCTATCCAAATGAAGAGCAAACTCTTCCAATTTGTGATCGGACGAGCAATGGGCGCTAGGGGTTTATGCCAATCAACAACCCAGCCCTATTGGCTCTCCAATACGCTACAAAAAGCATGATCAAACATCAAAGCTAAGAATTTTAGAGTTTTAGACTTCAAAACACCATAAATTGAAATGTTCACCAAATCAATCCAAATCAAAATCAAATGAACATGTAAGGATGTTAGGAATTCATACCTAACAATCAAATATAGTTATAGACATAGATGTGAGATAAAAATCTCACCTTTAAACCCAAAAACGATGAAGGAGAAGCTTGAAAGAAAAGGAAGATCAACTACTCTTCAACTTCAACTCTAGAAGCTTGAATCTAAGCTCAAAAGAAGAAAATTTCCTAAGTTAGGTTTAGGAAATTTCTGAAATTAAAGAGAGAATGAGTTGGAGAAGATGAAGAGGAGGCTTACCTAAGCTTCTCTTTGATTTTGGAGCTAACACTTGGATTTGTAAAAGAAACTTGGGCTTAGGAATTTCTAATTTCCCATTCCTCTCCCCATTTTTACTTAAGCTTGAATGTATTAGGAAATGAGGATGAATGAAGAAGGGAGGGGCTGAGTTAGGGTATTAAGATGGGTTAGTGGGCTGAAACCCAAACCCAAACCCAAACCCAAAGTAAAAAGTCATAATTTTTACTCGACTCCAAACATATCGATGTTTATACTCAAAAATGTTGTAAACGCCATTTTGGACTCAATGGAGGTGGTCTCGGGTCCCAATTCGACTGTTTATAAAAAGTAGCTTTTCGGACTTTAATCCGATTAACGATTCTATATTTAAATAAAATATTTAAATATTCAATCGTAAAATATGCGGGTTGTTACAGACTCCCCTCCTTAAAGAAATTGCATCCTCGCAATCTTTAAGAAATAAATAAGAAGTAACAACAACAAAAGCATATCAACACTAAAAGAAGAATTTTGAAATAAGAAGTTCACCATAAGGAGCACGAGAGAGCAAGTCCGGATGTGTTCGCTCGATGAATTCTCTGGATTCTCAAGAGCAATCCTTAGGATTTGAGGACCATTGAACTTTCACTAGAGGAACATCTTTATTTCGAAGGCGTTTAATCTCCGAAGCAATGATTCGAATAGGATGTTGCTCATAAGTCAAATTAGGCGAAACTTCAATTTCTTAAATAACACCGGGCTCAAGAATAGAGTCGGAATATCGAAGGCATTTCCATAGTTGAGAGACGTGGAATACATCATGAATAGCAGAAAATTGAGCCGGTAATAAAAGGATATAAGCCACAAAACAAATACGTTCGGTGATGGGAAATGTACCAACATATCGAGGTGCTACTTTCCCGATCAACTGAAACGCACAACACCCATCATAGGTGAAACACAAATGAACACCAATAAAATCTGGACCTAAAACCAGCTTCTCACCGGCTTTAAGCCAACACGAAGGAAATCAGTACGGCCTTCCGTAGAGTGCCTCGAAAGATGCCATACCAATACAAGATTGGAAGCTATTATTGGAAGAAAACTCAACAAGAGTATGATCTTCCCAACTTCCACAAAAATCTAGAACACATGCACGAAAGAGATCTTCAAGAGTTTGATTCACACGCTCGGTTTGTCCATCGGACTAAGGATGATAAGCGGTGCTAAAATTAAGCTTTGTTCCCAAAGCTTTTGAAGACCTTACCAAAATCCACTAGTAAAATAATGGATCACGATTGCTAACAATAGAAGTAGGAACTCCATGCAATTTAGTTTGACATAGAGTTTAACCAAAAGAGGTATGGTCCAAAAGAGAAGGACGAGCCTCGAGGCTACACAAAACAAGAGATGAACATGAATTGGATTCACGATCTCGAATCTCACAAGTGTATAAAGTCTCGAGATCATTCCATTTGGATATCATCAAAGAAACAACTGCTTGTTGCTTACAACTAAGGGCATCGGCAACTCGATTACCCTTTTTCCGGAGTACAAAGAATATCCAGATCAAAAGATGCAAGGAACTCGAGCCAATGTTTTTGACGCAAATTAAGTTCCTTTCGAGAAAATAAATACTTCAAAAACTTATGATCGGGGTAGAGAACAATTTCTCTCCCAAAATATAATGACACCAAATTCTAAGAGCGAAAACAATAGCCGCGAGCTCTAGATCATGAATGGCATATCTAGTCTCGACAAGCTTTAATTGTCAAGAAGCATATGTAATAACACATTCCCATAGCAAGAGAATGGCACCCAAACCAATACGACTAGTATCGGTAAAAACAATAAAGTCTTGATTCCCTTCGGGAATCGCAAGAATAAAAACATTGGAAAAGAGTTCTTTTAAATGATCCTCTTTCTCGAAAAGCTAAGACTTTCAAAATTATAATTAACTTTATGTAATCATCTTTTTAGAAAAATTTACTTATTACAAGTCAATTTATTGTGTCTGACTGCCTCATCATAGCGTTTAGGAGATTCCTATCGATAACAATGATCAAGCGCATCGACCAGAATTCTTAAAGCACTCAATGGGCAAAATAACAACAAAATCATCTTCTATATGATAACATGTCTCTTATAAAATTTACAAATATTATTTGCTCGTTTTAAGAACAAAACCAAATCATACTTATAAATATCTTATTAAAAAGATTTGCAAATTTTAAATTGTTGTTTTCATCCATAATCAATAAATACAAGGATAATCTCATTGAGATATTCGTAGAATACTCGATTCATAAGATGGATGAAATAAGGCAGAAGGTTCGTCAAACCAAATGACATGACGAACCACTCACAAGAATCATAACGAGTGTGGAATGCGGTAAGTGGAATGCTTCCCTCCGCAACTCGTAGCTGATGAAAATCGGTGGCAAGGTCGAGATGAAAAGACCTTAGCACCACATAATAGATTGCTTAGGTGATAATCCTAAGACAAGCTCATATATACCGGAAAATTCACAAACTACTTGAATGAGAGAAATAACACTTTTCTCATCAAGTGGGTTTAAAGAATAAAATGTTGCCACCAAATTTGGAAATCAAAATCATTAAAAACAATAGAAATCTACTTAACAGATCGAGGATGTCGAAGATATAAAGTCCGCTCAGGACATAGGATGTGGACTTCATAATAATAAAGCCAATCCTTTCCCAAAAAATCAATTTCGAAGCCTAAGTAACGCATAACATGCAAATCGGCTCGAAAAGCATAATCACATGAAATAATCTCGACATTTTCACAAAGTAAATTGAGTGTTGCGGATCCATCAATCGAATTCGCAATTCTCAATGAAATCATCAAGCACATAATATTTAAAGAGAAAGAATCATCAAGTTCTTTTGATATAAAAGAGTGGGACACACCCGTATCAAAAGGAATCAAATAGAAAAATCACGAAATAAAATTATGCCATCAAGGATAGAAGGAGAATACCTTGACTATAAGAAGTGACACTAGGGGCTTGAACCTTTCCCTCTCTCTTCTTTGGAAGTTTGGGGCATGAAGATAAAAGATGACCCAAACCTTTGCAATAGCGACAAGTAAGAGGCTTTGGACACTTATTCGTATAGTGGTCCGTAGAACCACAATTGTAGCATCGTCCACGACTAGTGGTAGGAGTCTTTGCTACCGAAATTGCCTGCTTCCCTTTCTTGTTGGGATTAGGGCTTTTGAACTTAATATGCCTTTTCTTGTTGATGTTGAAGTTTTGTTTGGCATCCACAACTTCAACATCATTTTCTTTATCGGTCTCTTCGAGTCGAAGAGTGATATAAACAAACTGGTCGAAAGGCACTTCTAATCTCAGAGGCAAAACCTTTTTGGGGTTTTTACTCAAAGCACAGATAAACCTTTGATTCTTTACAAGATCCAAAAGTTGTTGGGCAGACATGAAGAAGCCATCCAGAGAAGTGGCACTGGATTGACCGGCGCTGGGGCTGCCAGATCTAACCATTTCTCTTCTTTAAGAAAGAAAGAAAGAAGAAAAAGGTTATTCACAAAATGAATATCAAACAAACTTGATTGATAAAACAAGGCATCATAAAAATAAATAGGATAGAACGGTATGAAGACTCGAATTAAATCCTATGGCACGATTCCTAAGAAAGACTTAGGATAATGATCCTTGCTAGATTATTCTACATTGTTCCGAAGTTTGGCTCTGATACCATGCTTGACGCCCCACCTCTATCCTCACGCTAGCCAAGGACAATACTAAGTAATGCCATCAACTAGCACGAAGAATAAGGCTGTTGAGGAGCGACCATCTATGTAATTGCTTTGTGCGAGCACCGATATGTCAGATAGTATAACTTACACTTCATTTCAAGAGGAAATCCGACATGTCAAATAAAAACTCAAAGCTACCACACAGTGGCTAAGTGGACCTCGAAAACAAATATAGAAATAAACATAACATAAATCAGTCATAGACATTCATATCACAAAGGCGGAAACATATATGAATATAACACAAAGAAGTGTACAACAAAGTAGTGGTAAAACAAGATCCACTACATCACAAGAGAATAGATAAAGTGCTAGACAAAAGAATAATTATACATCAAGGAGTCTTTATCTCAAATGTATAATAACAAAAACTACTAATCTAAAGTAGTTAACCAAAAGAATCAGATGATAATCCCTGATAAGAAGTCAAGCAGGAGCACCTGAAATGCCTCGGTCTGACCCGAGTATTATTTAAGAGGAAAATAATAAACGGATCAGTCTAGCTATAAATATTAGATAAAATGATATAGGATAAGAGATATGACCAAAAACGTATGATAACATAAATGTCATACTGTGTCAAGTATACATCAAATAACAACAAAGATCATACAATATCTCAAATCAACTCGAAGCACAAAAAAGAATCACATTCTTTAAATAATTCACCAAAACATAAATATTGACAAAACATATCAATGCCAATCCACGAAAATTGGTGAAACACAAATTCTAGAAATCACAACCAGAAATCCAGAAATCTCAAAAGGGGGAGGCCTATCACAAACGGGAGCATGAAAACTCACCAACACGTGTATCACAAACGGAACGCTATTCCATGGTCGCTAACCATAAACCAAACATCGACGCACCTAGAAAGATACTCCCCATGCGCAGCCGAACATCGACGCACCTGAAAAGTTACGCCCCATGTATAAACTAACATCGATGCACCTAAAAAGATACACCCCATGCCTAGTCGAACATCGATGCACCTGAAAAGATACCCCCCATGTATAAACTAACATCGATGCACCTAAAAAGATACACCCCATGCCTAGTCAAACATCGATGCACCTAAAAAGATACACCCCATGCACCGACTTAATGAGCCGATTGCTCCACGAACGGTACAAAGACCATGGGTCGCTAGCCCATAAAAATGAGACGAAGCTCAACAGAACGGGGTATAGTCCCCCACGTGGATAAAGAGACATCGCGCATTGCTAGTCTAAACCATAAAATGATCATCATCGATCAATAAAAAGTGTCGATTACACTAAGCTAGTAAATATAAGAGTTTAGCTTCATGTCCCATAACCACTTGCTTAACTCAAATATTTACGAACAGATTGTAGATTTCCACTCGAAAATTGTCACAAGAGTTTCAATCGAACAAGTCCAAAAATTAACCGACGAAGTAAACGCAAGCGTTTCATACCACTTGTTTTACTAAGCCGTTTAATTAGATTTCTCATACGAATGAGGTAAAGGTTTGTATATACTAATAGATTGGAAAACGGTTTTATGAACAAGTTTTGTATTAGAAATAGTGTTGAAATCATCTTTGCGAAAGATTTGAATATTTACTACTAGTATAGAAACCCTTTTATTTTAAAGTAACAAGTCATAGAAATGATTGTAGAAACAATCAATCACCAAAATCCACATTCGAAGATGTGAATCAAATCCAAAGAAATCGATACCGAATCCATCAAAATGGATATTCTCAAACATCCCGAAGAAGAAGTCATCAAAGTCGATAATAAATGATAACAACAAATCGGATAATCACGAATCGATAAAAATTGGAACCTCAAGAAAAATAGGCAAAATAGGCAAAAACAAGCAGGTCAGTCGACTGTCTGCAGAGGCCAGTCGACTGATCCAGAAACCCGAAAGTTTCATTTCCTGCAATCAGTCGACTGACTGCAGAAGCCAATCGACTGACTGCAGAAAACAGAGACTTCCAGTTTCTGCAGACAGTCCCAGATACGCTCGGTTTCTACAGCCAGTCGACTGACTTCAAAGGTCAGTCGACTGACTGGCACTGGGACTGTTTTTCAGCCTATCCAAATGTAGAGCAAACTCTTCCAATTTGCGATCGGACGAGCAATGGGCGGTAAGGGTTTATGCCAATCGACAACCCAGCCCTATTGGCTCTCCAATACACCACCAAAAGCATGATCAAACATCAAAGCTAAGATTTTTAGAGTTTTAGACTTCAAAACACCATAAATTGAAATGTTCACCAAGTCAATCCAAATCAAAATCAAATGAACATGTAAGGATGTTAGGAATTCATACCTAACAATCAAAGATAGTTATAGACATAGATGTGAGATAAAAATCTCACCTTTAAACCCAAAAACGATGAAGGAGAAGCTTGAAAGCAAAGGAAGATCAACTACTCTTCAACTTCAACTCTAGAAGCTTGAATCTAAGCTCAAAAGAAGAACATTTCCTATGTTAGGTTTAGGAAATTTCTGAAATTAAAGAGAGAATGAGTTGGAGAAGATGAAGAGGAAGCTTACCTAAGCTTCTCTTTGATTTTGGAGCTAACACTTGGATTTGTAAAAGAAACTAGGGCTTAGGAATTTCTAATTTTCCATTCCTCTCCCCATTTTTACTTAAGCTTGAATGTATTAGAAAATGAGGATGAATGAAGAAGGGAGGGGCTGAGTTAGGGTATTAAGATGGGTTAGTGGGCTGAAACCCAAACCCAAAGTAAAAAGTCATAATTTTTACTCGACTCCAAACATATCGATGTTTATACTCAAAAAAGTTGTAAATGCCATTTTGGACTCAATGGAGGTGGTCTCGGGTCCCAATTCGACTGTTTACAAAAAGTAGCTTTTCGGACTTTAATCCGATTAACGATTCTATATTTAAATAAAATATTTAAATATTCAATCGTAAAATATGCGGGTTGTTACACCTTTAGAGCTTCACTTACTCCAAAAACAGTTGAAGCTCTAGTCTATGCAAGTGATTGGATTAAAGTGAAAGATTTTAATTTTTACATAGAGCCAATGGACGATGAAATCCAATTATCTTTACTATTAATAATGAGAATTCCGTGAACTAATTTCAACCGTGTCTTTTTGAGTTACCAAAATTACCCTTCGATCCAAATTACTCTTCGTTGGTTGTCATGAAACCCTAAATCAAAAACTATTTTATTATCACATCTGAACTTCTTTGTCATCCCTCTACTCTCTCTCCTCCTCGCATTCTTTCTAACATCGTAGATCAAATCCACAGCTACTCGGATCCTCTACTATCGAAATCAGCCTGAAATATCGCCGCCATGATCCTCCTATCGCAGCACACGATTCACCAGTGTAGCATATTCACCGTGAAAATGCCCCATGGTAATCCAAAACTACTGATCACCACTATCAGATTAGTTTTATCAGACGATCGATCACCATGAATTTGTGAGGCAGCATGTTATTGATCAGGTTTCTTAACCTATTATCAACATATTTGATTCTGTTTTTTTACTTCATTAAGTTCCAATTTCATTCTGAGTTTGTGGTCACTGTTTGTACTTGATTTCCTGTATTGATAAGATGTAGCCTGTAGCTTACTATTTGATCATTACTTGGACGATGGCACTGCTGATTTGTATGATGAACAATAACATTTGAAATGCTAATTATGTCATTTGTAAACCAAAAAAATATTTGAAAATGCTAATTAACTGCATACATGCTTATAAATTGACATTTGCAAATATTTGAAAACCAAAAAAAAATCGATTGTACAATGTTTGTGACACAATAATTTGTTAATTTTATTTTATTTTTACACCATAATATTTCAATATCATTACAGGTATATCGTTGTTGCTATGTTAATCATTAATCCACCATTTTGATGGACAACTTAATAACCCTTTTATTAGCAAAAAAATAGAAAATTAACTCCCATATCAAGTTGACATATGTATTGATTTAAAAAAGAGGTTTTCTTATTTTAAATTCTTAGGAAGACAGTCGTGATTTCAAAAATGGTTTTCTATATCAAATTGCCATGAAAAGATGTCGCAAATTTATTGAACATGGGTGACACTGGCAAATTTCAGTAAGAAAAATGCACCCTAATGACAGATTATAAACATACTTAATCTATGTAAATTGGGTTGACCGCTAAACTACCATATATGCATTTCTCATCATTTTCTTAGTATGATAGGTAACTCATTGTAGAAATACTTGAATAATAAGAATGCATGAAATTTATATAATTAATTTATTTAGATATAAAAAAATGTTTAATCTTGCCGGAATTTCCTTTGAAAAGCACACTTGATTCTAGCAAACAGGGGAAGCACCTTAGTTCGACAATCTAAGAACATAGAAAAGTCAACTTATAAGGCATGACTGTTGAATAGGTAACCAATTTCATGCTTAACAACAGATCAATCAGTTTAATGGTTGAAAAAAATTCGCATGTGTCGCATGCACCATATGTACCATAATCTTACAAGTTTGGAAACGATCATTAAACATTAACTTTGTAGATTGCATTCGATATGTAAAGTTAGAAGACCACCATTGTATTTTCATATATAATCTTAATGTATTAAAGTTGGGTTCTAGATGAATACATAGACGCGATTGTACCTGTAATCGTATTTAACATTTTGTAGTACTGCATTTTTTTTCAGTGTCGTTTTTCTCAAATTCAAGTAATTTAGAAGTAGAGCATGCAATGCAATAACAAACTAATTAAAACAGTTTTTATTTGAATCAAAAATTTATTCTATCTGCTTTTTTTTCAATTTTTGTTTAAACTTTTTTGGTTTCCGAAATGATTTGTAGGAGCAAGAAGTGAGTTATATAACCATGGATGAGTTTGGTGATTCATCCATATATTTGTGGTACATCACAACACTGATTACTAGGTTAATAAATATTACATCACACATGGATTACTAGGGTAATAAATATATTGATATATGTTTTTCCTACAATTGCTTACAAATGCAGTGTCTGCCAATATTTATAATTTCATACTCATAGTTTTTTATGATATTTCTTTTGTACCTCCATTTAAAAAAATAACCTAGCGAACTGTTTTTAATTAAAATGCCACGATACTCAAGTCTGGAATGAATCATTAATTGTTCATAGGTGCATTTAATTTCTCAACTATGTTTTTTTCCTTCAATAATGGTTCAAATCAGTCTAAAATTTTAAAATTTATTAAGTCTGAATACTATTAAATGTAACCTGGCTTCGAAATCATGAATAAAAAAAAATCTTGGTAGAACAATGAAAGTGTAGCTTTGGTTTAAGATCTATACAATCTCATAAACATTTCACAAAACGAATTGGATTTTATTCCTATATGATTGATGTGTTTCATTTATTTTCCTGTACAATCTGAATCAAACAATAATTTGATTTTACATTATACATATTATTTTTCATGTAATAACGATAAATATATATTAAAATACAAGGATGTGAATCATTATTTTAATATGCTTAATGTTTACTTTGTACCCCAATTCAAGTATACTCAACTACTAAACTACAAATTTAAAAATCATACCACCATGAGTTAGTGCGACCATTTGTTTGATGTATTAGTGTAATTCTTTATGGGTAATTAGAGGTAACAAAGCAAAGAAGCACCGCAATACCGGGTATGCGGCTATGACAGTGACAGAACTAGCTTCTTAACCATCAAGATTATACCCAACTATTGAGACTTGAACAATTATCTATTTTCTGCTTTTTAACTTATATTTTATCAAAGACAGTCCATTTTGGATAAACTTAAAAACATATATTATTTCATATTTATGAACTGAGATATAAAAAAGAAGCTCTATAATATATCTCACTTTACAGACAATTTGTTAACACATAAAAATTACCTAAATGTATGACATATTGAATTTCACAATCTGATTGAGTACAACGGTTCAGAAATACATGTCAACCCACATTTTTGTGCGCTGAATGTACAACACAAACGCTTTGTTTTACATTTTATTGGTGTTTATTTTGTTTTATGCAATCTTTTGCAGGAACAAGAATTGATGTAACTAACTATATCTGGGAATGATGATTCATTCATGCAGATATAGTAAAACTTAGCATGGGTATCACAATTAAAACTGCCGATAAAACTTTTGTTAACACGTTCAAAATAATTATCTGTCCAATAATTACTCCTCCCAATTCATATTCCAATTTCATTTGGAATATGATATCCTCCCTCAATTTTATAAAATAACATAGGTACCTGGTACCAATAAAAAGTCTGCTATATTTACCCAGTGAATGAATTTTCTATTTATTCATATGCAATTAATTCTGAATTGTACATTTTTCCTATATTACTTTGGTCCAAATATGTTTAATATGGCTAAAATTGGGTGAAATATGAATTTACTCAGTAGAAAATGGTAGTAGTAAAGAAAGAAAAACATTATATTTACATACTTTGAGTAAATCGATGACCGACCAATTAAATACTTTCGTTCGAATATTAGAATTTTTTTTAGTAATTTTTGCCCATTATACATAAGTGTTCTAACATGCTTTGAGTTGTCACATGATAGTTGCAAAATTCATTGGTTAACAAGGCAATTGTACAGCTTATATTGTGGACAAAATAAATAACTGCTGTAGAAGTGGGGTGATAGCAGTTGGTAAAACAAGCCATAGTTCCATACATATCTTTTTGCTATTTAAACAAATTAAACTAGCTAGACAAACCAATTATATTGAAACTAATTAAAACACTAAAAGTATACTATCATTGATTAAACGTTGGCTATTATATTCCATGTGATTTTTTCATATCTTCTTACTTCAATACGGGTTTCAATATTTTGACATAGTTTCTACTGTATTTTTCCTTTAGGAACAATTTATCAAAATGTCCAAATACTTTCTAACTTAGTGTGCAAATTAGACATACCTTGAGTTATTTATTGAAAAATGTTTACTTAAAAGTCAACTAACATGGGCATGTGCTCATATGCTCGGGATTGTGATGTGCGCATATGCTCGGGACTGTGATGCTCATATGCTCGGGACAGTGACAATTACATCAGTCCTAATTTTAGCTCATTCTTTCTGATTTTATTTGAACAAGGCCTTGCATGAGACTACGGTTGCATTTATTCCTTTGAAGTTTTAATTATACTGATTGTTATTTTTCATACACTGCAATTCTAGCAATGCACATAAGGTTGATGATGAAATTCCTCTGTATAGTTGCATTGTTTATTTGTTTCATGATTGATTATCTTTATATTTGTGTCACTTTATTGAATTCGAATTTGTGCAGGTTGTTTAACTCTAAAGTGAAGTAAATTAGAAAGATGTAATGATATGTCAAACATTTGAAGCAAATAATTAATGTGCTAATATAACAATATCACACATTTTATAGGTTGTATAAAGCATAACAAGCTAAACCTTTGCAGTCAAACAGTTTTATCAAAAGCATAGAATCATTATACAAGTTTGAATTGGTAAGTGGACAAGAAAGATTTAAGAGGATGGCAACAAACATAATACGATATGGCTCTTGCTTCCTCTTCCTCAAACGTATTGAATAAAATAGCTACAAAAGTGGAGTACACACATGAAACTCTCCGTTCGGCAGCTAAACAATCTGAGGCAATCCATCTTATCCCTCTATCTCTTCGTTGTGCCATCAGAAAGTTCCTCCAAGGTATGTCATTTTTTTTTCTTTTTTCTTTTTTGTTTCCTACAACCGACATTGTATTTATACTTTATGTTATGTTATTATAGAGCGTGATACGACCCACATGAATAGGAAGGTTCTCCAACTGTCTCATTCTTTTACTAAAATCAAAGACGTGATTCTCCAGCTGTATGCTACTACATCTCGGGAACTCATTGAAGATCCACCTAAATCTGTCACAACACATTCAGGTAAATGGAAAATACAGTCTGAATATGGAGACATTGGACCTAAATATCAAGAAGATCATACTATAGCTTATGTTGCTTCACGTATGCCTGTTGTTTTCTCTACTTGCTTTCGTGTTCTTAAAGAGGTTTATTTTTATTGATTTGTCCATTTTTGGTACTTTCTTGGTATATTTCAACTATAATATATAAGAATTATTAGCTTAGCTCCTTATAAATCTGTGAAACCATAGTTTAGCCAAGTTGTACAATTCGCACTGCTCATCAAATGACATGTATACAAGTAGCTGAACATGCAAAGTAGCAACAATTGAACTTTGATGTGGACCATTCTCAAGGGCAAGTGATAATCTGCAAGCCATTTAAGTAATGTTAGTAAAATCAAAATAGTGTTTTTTTTTGTTTTGTTCTTTTAAAACGATAGTTAGTCAACCTTTTTGAACGGGGTAACAATCTAGGGGTTTTTCATAACATTATTCAATGAAACGATTACGCATGCTTTTTCATTTATAGATAGAAGTATACTTTATTTTTGATGTTCATTAGGTTTGTTTATAAAGACAGAATCTTTGCACCTTCTCTGCTGAACCCTCCATATATATTAGGAATGTATAAGTTTTGCACAAGTAGTGTAAGTGGAGGCATGCACACGCTCTCAAAGCCTGTAAATTCATAATATAGTCTTTTTTGAGCTTACTCTGGATAACCAGAGCATGGCCTAGTTGCGTAAGTTTTACCATAAGTTTCCTACGATGCTTGCGAGTATTTCTACTTTATGCGAGAATTTCCGTTTTCTAGCTTGATGGTGCAAATAGAGACAATACTATAAATGTAAATCATGATTGTGTCTATATTTTCTCTTCATAAAATTGTTTTCACCTGTAGGTACGAATTTAAAAGTCAGTACAAGAACCTAACTATAGAAAATGTTATAGAGATCATGAGTAAAAGGAAAAGCATTGCAAGATGATAAAGATTGAAAATAGTGGGCCTGCTACTTTTGGTGAAAAGAAGGAAGAAGAGAAGGTTGATGGTGGGCTCTGTTTTTGGAATTTGAAAAGCAAAGACAGATGAAGGAAAATTTGATAATGATGAAGAATATGGAGATGAAAAGAAATTTCGAGTATGGGCTTAATAGGAAAGGTGCTAATGAAAATGATGAGGACGAGGAAGGCAGTTATGAAGATTTTGATGATGATATCAAAATAGGTGAGTTAATCTTTGAAGTCTAATGGATATGGAATCATTGTATTTTAATATAATTTATACCTTAATAATGAGAAAAAAAAATTATAATTAACTGCTTCAGAATGGTTGCTGATTTTATTGTGTGAACCATACAATTTTAGTATTTCTTTCCCCATTTACAGTTTTTGTGTAAAAGAGTGTAATTCCATTATAATGACTCCATACGTCACTGCGTATTGTCTCTTATATATTAGATTAGATACTGCGATAAATTTCATTCATCTTCTAAGGGAATATTGTTTCCTTTCATCATTATCCTTTTTCCTTTCTTGAAGGAGAATAGAAGTTTCCAAGAAAGGCAATGCCTTTGCGGGGATGTTCTATTAACCAAATCGAACACATCATCAACCTACCTAACTCCCAACCATAGTGCTAAAATTTCTTATATTTAATACTGAAATTGGTCATTTTACATATTCCAGATGATGATTGGGGACATGAAAAAAATTTCACCGATGATGATGAAGCTATAGAAAATGATCCATTGGAGTGGGAAATTTGTTAGCCCTTCAAATGCCTGCACCACCTGAAATTATGTAGATCTGGTAAAATAAGAATTTGTAAGCATGCTCAATTATCTTTGCTTTATGATGTACTCTTAAAGGATACATCTTTCCATACCCTACTAAATAACTCATAT
Source organism: Allium fistulosum (assembly GCA_030737815.1). Classification (NCBI taxonomy): domain Eukaryota; kingdom Viridiplantae; phylum Streptophyta; class Magnoliopsida; order Asparagales; family Amaryllidaceae; genus Allium; species Allium fistulosum. The sequence goes on from CM060902.1 coordinate 1,297,885,516, forward strand.
TCATCGGGTTCATTCCCAGTGTGTAATCAGCTGCAGTAACTCTTCTAGCCCCACTGGGCCATCTGGGTAGCTCATCTGTTATAGATCGTAAATTATAATTTTGGAAAAAGAAAAAAGGATTTATTTTAAATTTTTACCGTGAGGTGAGATTGAGACAAGTAGTTGGAGTAGATGGTAAGAAGAATAGCTGCATTAGAAACATATTGCATATTGTTCCACACTCTAATGTACAATAGACCTTCAGGTGTCCAGTCAATGTTACTTCTATTGTTTTTGTTCAGGAAAAGCATAAATAAAATGTTTTGCTTTGTTTCTGTATTTCTTTAGTACGAGCTTATTCTTTTCAGATAGTTTCTCTTCCTTCAATAATAGCGGTTGTTGTAAAATAATACATTGGTAAAAATAAAAATATATTCAAACTTTAGAGGCCGATGCAGAAAGGATGGATTGAAATCATCATTTAAGCGAATGAAGGGCATGCCCCATTCGCATTAAGAACAAGTGTCTTAATGTAGGGCATGGGAATGGTTCTATACTTTGATGGAGAGTTGACCGTCGTATCATTCAAGAATCGGCTAGCTATGTCACAATACATTAAAGAGCAATAATAAACAATTGGTTTTTGTGTGTGTATAATACAAAAAGTAAGGATATTTGCATGATGTACAAAGACAAAAGTCACTTGAAATGAATTTAAGAGTAGGTATTGCAGAACCTGTACCATGAACGGAGTGTTTCGGTGCATGATGTGTATTTGCTTGCTTCTGCATTTTAGAGTTATTATTTACTTTTTCTCTGCATTTGGACCTTTGTTTAATAGGTGTTTGCTGCTACTTTATACTTTTATTGTCATCTTTTGTTTACCATATCACTGTTATTTTTTTCACTGATGCATCATCATGCCTTTTTAGCCAAGTATCATTACATGTCTTCATCATTCAAACTTCATGCAATGGGTGATTTAATTTATTTTCCTTCAAATTCTCTATTAATAAAATCAGCATCCCTCTTTTCTTTCCTTTCATCTTCCTTCCTTTCTATTTTAGAATTTGGATAGCTGTTTTAATACATTACATAATCAATTGTGTTACTTGCACTATATTTATAACAATTATCCATGCTAATTGTTTTGTTATTAATTGATGTTTTATTGTGTCGAATCTTATATAGTATGTAGTAACACTACACAAGTGCATTGTCGCATTAATGCATACATATTGTGATTAGATGTAGGCCCATCCGGACATGCATATATACTCGTACAAGGAACTCGAGGCTCTTGAAACAAGTAAGAAATATCAATTTATATAATTATCTTAATATTGCTGATGATTATTAATGTGTTCTACTTGTGCAAATGTTATGCTCATGTCTATTTGATCTTGCATTAGGTACTTTGAAAGCGGCAGCTCCTACAAGTGTCGATCCAAATGCAAGTTAGTGCTTTGTGAGAGGTACTACTTTATAATTTGTTTTCTCCTTTAATAATTGTCATTTGATATTTATAAGTTATGATATGTTACACTTTTTTTTTTTGAAATGCTCTTATTTTTGCAACTCTCTGATATATTTGCTCATTACAATAAATTCCATTTAATCTCTATCTATTTCTTAAAGTTTGATGAATGCAGTGTTCCTGCTATTTAAAATGTAAAAATGAAGGATTGTAAACTTTTTACTACCTTCTTATACATTTTCTTTTATAGTAAATGCAATTTAACTTTTGTCCGTGCTTAAATTTGATGAATGCGGCAATCTTCTTATTTGCAGTTACAAAATCGAGTAAATTATTTACTACCTTCTGTTGTATTTGCTATATATAAATGTCATTTAACCATCAATAAATGTCACTTAATTTTAGTTAGTGCTTACACTCAATAGTCCTTTATTTAGAACGTTAAAATGAGTATAGTGACCTGAAAGATGAGCAAAGTATGTTATGACAAAGATGAATGCCGTACAATAAATGCAAATAAGACTCTTTACTTGAATAATTAATTTAGTACAGACATTAAATCAGTTTTTCATGCATTCATTAGTACAATAAAGAAAATTATTCATTACCATAGAAGCTAGTCAGTTTTTACTTTCCAATGAAAAATTAACATAATGAACATTATCTCATTAGTTCTACACTATTCTTTTCTTCCTGTAAAGCTTGAGTATCATTTAATAAAGTTACACAAATACTTCAATACATCACCACTTCATTACACTATACTAGAAATCTATTAACAATCTTGTTTTTGGCTGTAGTTTGGATTTTTGTTGCAACATGCATTTAGACTTATAAAGTCATGTGATGATAATTGCAAATTACTGCTCTGCTATGCCGTATGGATTCGGGCTCCGTTACAAGATAGTTTGCTCATGCTCTGTGCTGAGTGAAATCTATGGACTGCACTTCAAGTCTGCTCATGCCGTGGTGAGTTGAAGTCTATGGATGCTGCATCCACAACTCTGCATAGAAAGAAAATGAATTACTGCCATGTATAATGAAATGAGTAGGATTGCTTATAAAAGTTGAAGCATAAACTCTTTAGTATAAATTAGTTTTTTTTATGAAATATAGCCTATGCTTTTGTTAATGACTAATGAACCACTGAAATATTAAATTGTGTAATGTATGAATCATTATATTTATTAACATTAGTTAGTGAATTAGCAAAAAAAATTATTTTTTCTACTGGAAACGTTTAATGTACTGCTAAATGATTCACTTGCTGTAAACTTTAATGCATTGATCATTTATTATCATTTATTTAGTGAATTTTGCACATTAATTTTTTCTAAACCTATGTATTTTAGTTCTCTGTTAAAATTTGACTTGATTCTAAGCTAAGGTACATTTATTTTATTTCTAGTTTCAACAAAAAAAAATTACATTGTGTCACAACGGTTGGAACTCAACCATACCGCAATGAATGCAATGGCAACTCATTTAAAAGTTAACCGTTACCAATGGTTGATGGCAGCGGTTGGCAAAATGATCTAACCATTAAAGAGCGGTATGGTAATGGTTGGCTTTATTGGCAACGGTTGCTGCACCGTATACATCCCTAGTATTATTAATGAATCAGAGTTGATTTACATTGCTATTGTGCATTCCCCTAAAAACATTCAAACATTAACAGAGTTAGTTTCCACATTTCGAATTCAAATTTGAAATCATTTAAAAATACGAAATTCCTTATAGGGTATTTTGGTCATTTTTCGATATTCTGGTCATTTTTCGAACATTCGAAAGTTCGCGGCGCCCTTCTTCTAGCGCCCAAATATTAAACAGAAATTTGGTTCAATGTTCAATATATGTGTACAAGAAGGCATGTCCAAAGAAATTCCAAGAATACCCCTTGGTTTTATGATAATTCACAAGTTTATTTAAATTATAGTTCATAAGTTCAAATAGTAAAATAAGCAAGTCTAAAAAGTCGATAAGCAAAATAGGCAAGTCCAAAAGTCAATAGGCAAATATGCAATATGCTGAAATCATGTCCTTTTATTCAAATATGAACATGTTACAAGATGCGCATGTATGCAATTTCTTAATTATTCAAGCCCTCATTTACAAATATGCCATCTTCTCCGTCATTATCATTTATTCCTTTAGTCACTGAGCTCTCAAATGAGGAGAACTTGGAGAAGATCCTAACTGGAAAAAGTGATAAGAGTGAGAAAAAGATTAAGGTTTCATTTCCATAAGGGAATACATCTCTACTTATAATGGTTGGAGGGAGGTAGACTTGCTTCCATTGGCGATGTGAGATTTATGGTGTCATGGAGTATGTGAATGAATGTGAAGGCATTTGAAGCTTTATGGATGAAAATACACTAATCCCTCTAGAACTTGCCTTTGTGAATGATTCTAATCCTCCTTCCTTTTATGGCTTTTCACATCGGAATGCTTTTAGTCAATGTTCCTTATGGATTTGATGGCATGCGACATAAAGCATGGCATGGATAATATACGGCATGGAGTTAGCATGGCATGGAATGAGCATGACATCGCTTGACATTGAAGAGTGGCGGCATGAGATAGAGGTGGAATTGGAGAGGAGGCGACATCAAAGAGATGCGACATCGATGACATGCGTTATTGATCATATGTGGCATGACTTTGATAAAGTGCAGCATGGGTGGTGTGTGATATCGATGAGAAATTGCATATTGAGAAGCGATATCAACATGCAGCGGTATCAATCTGAAGGTGTATTAATCTTTGCGATATTCCTCTTTTCCTTCGGCGGTATTGAATTTTGATGTCATGCAACATTAGTGGGGTTTGGCATTGATGATACTCTATGCCTCTACCACACCGATGACTTGTGACATGCCGCCTATGATATCTCTATTTTGATGAAGTTCGACGTCGATATGAAGTGTCAATGGGATCTGTCATTAATGGAGCAAGACATCGTTATTGGCTGCAAGCTTCCAATATCAACTATTCCTCTTGCACATTTTTTTGCCTTCTCTTCGATATAAATCTTTAGTTTTGGCTTGGCTTCTTCTGCTTATATCCTTTAGAAAATATATGGATAACATTATTCATCTTATTCTGTTCATGTATATTCAATATATTATATGTTATCATTCCGCTATGAAATTTAATTGTTGTGTCTTAGTACAGTGTTTTGTTTCTTTTCTTTCTTTCTTTTCCCCTACAAGCTGTCATTTGTAGTATTCGAAAGTCAGACGTTTATGTATGGCGTTGATTTTTTGGATTTTACGATGGACGATTTATTACAAAGGTCCTTATCATGTTCCTCAGTCGGTTGGCCCATCTAACCTCCTGCTCCTTCTTGGCGGCTGCTCTGTTTGCATTTGGCCGTCACCTAGTTGTGTGTTTGTCCAAGTCGGCCTGCAGCCGACCAGCCTTCTTCTCCACCCTTTTTATAATGATCCATATTTCACATATTGAAGAATCGTAAAATATTACTATTAATTCATTTGACGTCGTATGACTCTATAATTTTGGAAAATGACTACTAAGGACATTTTCCATCTTTAGAATTTTTATCAGATAGTTTTGATCTTGAAAATATTATAGAGCCTATAACTTTTGATTTGGGGTCTGAAACAACTTCCTTTAGATCGGGATGATGGTTTCTCTTTCCGTAGAGTGGTCATAATAGGAAAACAGACTTAACTTCAAGTATATGGTAACTTTAAGTTTAGACTGCTACTGGCCAGATTAATGGTAACAAATTAGGCCCAAACCTAAGCCCACTAACTCATTTTTGGATTTGTGCCTAATTAGGGAAGGATCTAATCATTTTATAATTTCCTAAAACAGGTCCCAACCCCCATTAATTCACTATCCATCAAAAAGCCCCTCTTTGTCATACTTAATTTAGCTTAAACATCATTAGAAGGCATTGGCAAAGGGAATCTCTGGATCTGCTATTTGGCTGCTTTGGAATCCATGTTATTATTGTTCATCTCAGATTTGACGGGATAGTTAGGTAAATTGGTTGCTAGATGAGTGATATTACTTCTGTCACTATTCTATACATATTGATATGGTCAAATTATGGTTTTTAACTTGAATTTTGAAATTTAATAACCTTTAAAAGTTAGATCTAATACTAAAAACACCTAATAATCATGTTTAAAAAGATAGATTTGAGTATTGATATGATTTACACCATTTGCCCAATAATTGTTATTTTCTATAAAATTAGATCTAGGGCAGTTGATGCTATTAAATTTTGGTTGGATGGTTTGAATATGTTATTTGGATGATATGGGATGATATTTGATGAATTATTTTGATATGTTTGCTAGTGTTTTAGGTAGTAAGGAATATGATAGGCTGTTTGGTGCAAATGACACCAAAGTGCTTAAAATACAATGAAATTTGGATAAGATGTGCTTAAGGCTGTAGGGAGTGTACTCAAGAAATTTCAGGTGATTTGGTGCCTCAAAATTTGATTATCAAAACAAATCGGCAGGAACCAAATTTTGATTAGTGAGAATCAAAGTGGTGGTCCAGGGAAGTGTTTGGTGGTGCTTCGAGTCCAGGCAGGGGTCACTTTTGGTTTTTGGCTATATTGCTTTAGGTCAGGCTCGGGGAAGTTGTCGCAAAGAATTTTTGGATTTAGACAAATTTTGAATTGGGGGAGAAGTGTGATCAGTATCTTTCACACCAGGATTCAAGATAATGACTTCGAATGAGGATAAGGCTTTCTCGAGGTAGCTTGGAGCAAGGCATAGCGAAGTGCAAAAGAACTTGGCCAATTTTGGCCTAGTTTCATTGACCAAACATGGTCGGTATCGATCATATCAATGGTCAAAAAATTAAGGCATGGTCCAGGAGGCGAGGGCGTGATGTCTCGAGGTACATGCTTGTGCTTTTGTTTGATCATATGACATTCGATTTCGATGGTGGGAACGCGATGAAGATTGACGATGAGACGACGAGGCGAAGGAGTGATGCTTTGACGGGATGAGTTCGGGACTTTAATGTGCTAATTCTACGACCAATGGGAATGTCTAGAAGTTGTTTAGATGATGCGACTCGATGTTGATGGAGTCATGATGATGATAATCCACCAGGACGGATTCATGGGAACTTATGGATAAAATGTTAAAGGGTTATATTGTGGAGAATTGAACGTGGAAGAGTTTCGTGATGATGAATGGAAATGGATGGAGTAAAGGAGGGCTTGGATACACGTGGTAAGGGATCGTTGATAATCAGAGTGTTTGCTAGTGTACTCATAAGCAGGGGTATTGATAGTATGCTCATTGGGTACTTCGTTGGCTACCCTGAATCGTTAAAGGAATATGTATACCCTAGATCGAGGAAGGGATCCGGTATCAGCTATTGGTTGGTGTTTGAGTACACAGAAAACCAAAAAATTTCCATTAATCCTTAGCAAAGGAATAGTCATATGAGTTATTATATATCCAGGGCACACTGAATGACAACGATGATTGTTTGATGGATGTTATGTTTGTCATGATTGCTATAGTTGTTGGTTGTCACTTTAGAGATGTCACATGATGTAGGTATATAGGAAATCAATGCCTAGACTCTTGATAGAATACCATGTTGTTTGTATACTTTATGATGATGATAGTAGAGTAGCTTATTACAGTTGTTATGTGCTAACATTTTGGATGTAGGGACAAGTCAGATATGATTCTCATACCATTGTTCCTTAATATATCAACTTATAGTATTTTGAGATTGTTTATTGCTCACACCAAACTGTTGTCTAACTCGAGGTTTTATGCTTTCGTCTTATTATCTCAGGTACTCTTAACTGAGTAGACCGTATAGCTATTTGGGTGATACATGGTGCTATGCAGACGGACGGGAAAGGGGTGGTGCTTTCTCATATTATATGTAGCTTACTATTGCTTATTTCATTGTGCAACACTATGTAGCCCAGACAATATTAGCAATTTATTTAAAAACAGTTATCTTGAGTTTATTTCCAACTGTACAACTTTTATTATTCTATATAACACGATGAACTTATGCACTCCGATATTTATAGTTCATTTAGCTATTATTGTCTTGTATGTTTTATACTTGTGATTATTATTATTATTTTCAATGCGCTGTAAGATATATAATAGGTTATGTGATCATTTATTTACTTTTCAACTCGGTAACCGTCCTACATTGGCCGGACACTGTAGCAATGCATTATTCAACTATATTTGGTTTCGAAGGTGTATGGCGGTCGTCACATTTGGTATCAGAGCTTAGGTTGCGTAGTTAACCTGATTTGATACTGTGATCCAGTGGATATGTGGTAGGAGCTATTGCCCTACACTAGATCTAGAGTATGTATATACGAGGGAGAGCGTATTTGTTATATAATTTGATTTTCAAAACTATATATATATATATAATTGGCATTGCACACACGAGTACCACTAGTGCAGTTTTCTTTATAAGAGACAAATCATTCTTATTACAGATCAAGAATGAGCTGACATATAAGAAACGCTACGAAGAACTCCATCTCTGGAGTCGAGGAGGAAGAAGCTGGCTCGGGGGATGCTAACCTGGACTTGCAGGCAATGCCCAATATAATGATGGCGAACATGCTGCAAAGCTCCCAAGCAGCTGCTCCAAACATTGTTGTTGGTGGTGGTGCTCAAGTGCAGGTGCCCAGGGCCAATTTTGTGAAGCTGAATAAGAAATTTTCCAATCTTGGTTGCAAACCATTCCAAGGAACAGAATCAGCTATAGAAGTTCAAGGCCGGTTGGATACATGTGAGATGATTTTGGATGATTTGGAGTTGGATGGTGCTATAAGAAAGTAGTTGGCTTCTCGACGGTTCCACGGTAGAGCTATGAACTGGTTGAATGGTATTAAATTGGCTATTCCCAAGGACTAGTTCACTTAGGATCAGTTCCAAACTAGATTTAAAGAGAAGTTAATATCGACTGCCCAGAAGTTGGTGCTATCCAGGAAGTTTATAGAGCTGAAGTGGGGGGAGATGTTTGTCTCCAAATATGTGGATGAGTTTGACGTTTTGCTAAAGTATGGGATGTCCTTCATTGACACTCTATCAAAGAAGAATGAAAAGTTTAATATGCATTTAGATGCATATTTGTGGGAGCAGCTAATGGGGCCGCCTAGACGAGTCTTTTGAGAAGCTCGTTAAGAAATCCTTTTACCACAAGAGTTTATACCCTTAGTCCAAACCAGGAGTTGCTGCTAAGGAAGAGCCAAAGACGTAATAAGGCGGTTGAGGCAAGAAGAAATGGAATAGGAAGAGGAACCAGTCCCAAGGGAAGGATGCTAAAAAGAGGAGAAACATAATCCTGAGCTGTGGTGATCAAGGTATTTTGAGTAGGGATTGCAAGGCCGAAGGAAAGAAGTGTTATAACTATAATAAGACAGGACATCTGCAGAAGATTTGCCTAGAACGAGTGAAGCAGAGGCAGATGGTTAAGGCATATGCATTGGATGGGGTTTCGACTTCGTTGAGTGCTCCCTCGACGAAAAAGAAAGGGAAATGTGTCACCATTCAAGTTATTCTTTATATTTATGGTGTTCCCATGCGTGTTTTATGCAATAACGGGGCTTTACATTCCTTTATATCTAATGTCCTAGTAGATAGATTGGGATTGAGATCTAAAATAATTGACCGACCTTTAGCATTGATGAACCCTGTTGGAGGCCCCACTAGTCTTTGTATGGTTTTTCGTGGTTTGATCATATCGAGTCATTGATGCTCTTTTGTTTGTGATTGTTTTGTTTTGGATTTTGTTAGGTTCAGTATTATCCTAAGGATTGACCGGTTGAGGAAGTATGTGGTAGTGGTGGATTGCGAGAAGATGTTTATGATAACTAGGGCTGGGGAAGGGTTAAAGATAGAGATTGGTTGCTTACCAGTGAACGAGGTTATGGTTAGCATTTTATATTCACTAGAGGTCCTATGTGATGAGTTTTCGTTTGTGCCTATCGTTTGACAGTATCTAGACGTATTCGAAGAAGTGACCGGATTACCACCACAACAAGAGATTGAGTTCCATGTAGACTTAGTGAAGGATGCTAGACCGATAGGTATGCTCATGAGGCATATGGCACCTAAAAAGAACAAGGAGTTATAAGTGCAAGTGAATGACCTGTTGAGACGAGGGTTCATTCGGAGGAGTATATTCTAGTGAGAGGCATCCATGGTATTCATCACTAAGGCGGTTGTCTCTCTAAGGTTGTGTGTTGATTACCGTGAGTGAATAAGGTAACAAGAAAGAACAAGTATCCACTGTCGTGTATTTATGACTTGTTCGCTTAGCTCCATGGTGTGTAGGGTTCACTCAGATGGATCTTGCGATGGGATTTCATCATATGGGAGTAGCGAAGGAGAGTGTGCCGAGTTTTACATTTGTTACGACGTTTGGATTTTATGAGTGAATGATCATGCCGTTCGGGCTAAACAATGCATCGGCATGCTTTGTTGATCTTATGAACCGAGTTTTCAGGGATCAACTGATAAGTTTCTACTTGTGTTCGTGGAGGATATTCTTTTTCATTCTTGGACAAAGGAGGAACATAAGACACATTAGAGGATTGTGCTTGAAGTTTTGAGGATGCACAGATTAAAAGTGAAGTTTTCGAAGTGTCATTCTAGAGGAGGGAAGTGTGATTCTTGGGTCAGCAGGGTATTGTAGTTGATCCTGCAAAAATAGTAGTGGTTCAAGATTGGAACCAACCCAAGAACACTGATAATATGAGTTTCCACGGATTGGCGGGTATTATAGGCTTTTTATCAGGGACTTCTCTAATGTAGCAGCACCGTTGATCAATTTGACGAAGAATAATCAAGCCTTTATTTAGGTGGCAAAGTGGGAGCATGCTTTTGTGAGTCTAAAGGAGAGGTTAACGAGTGCACCAATGTTAACCATTCCAAGTGGGAATGAGGAGATGATGGTATACATCAATGCTCGTGGTAGCAGATTTCATGCGGTATTGATTTAATGAGGTAAGATTGTTGCCTATGCTAGTCAATGGTTGAAGCCACATGAGAGGAAGTATTAGACCCTTGATGTGGAGTTAGCGGCGGTAGTATTTGCTTTGAAGATATAGAAGCATTATCTACTTGGCGAAAGGTTCGAGTTATTCATGGACCATAAATCCTTGAAATACCTTTTCTTCCAGAAGGATCTCAACCTTTGTTAGCAGTGATGGTTGGAATTTTAGCTTCTTACGATTTTAGCATCTCTTATATGCCTAGTAAAGGAAATGCAGTCACCGATGCTTTGAGTAGAAGACATGCCAAATTGGGAATGATGTTTCTATAGTGGAAGCGTTTGGAGTATATTGTTGGTTATGACTTCAGACCTCATTGTGAGTCGAAGCCATAGATGTTAGCGAGGTTGACCATTGGTCCGACTTTAATATAGGGGATTGGTACTAGTCAAAAGAAAGATGCTAGACTATAAGAGATCATAGCAAAGATAGAAGAAGTATAGTCTGATGAGATGAAGTAGTATAGACTCGACCGAGATGGTTGGCTCCATAAGGATGGGCGATTATTTGTTCCTGATGTTGATGAATTATGAGATGAGGTACTATGAGACTGCCATCTTTCTTGATTGACTATACATCCAAATGATAATAAAATGTACCATGATAGGAAGTAGAAGTACTATTAGGAGGGGAGGGGATGAAGAAGGATGTCGAGTCATTCATCTCGAAGTGTATGAATTGCTAGATGGTAAAGGCAGACCAGAAAAAGCCAAGTGGGTTGATGCAACCACTTGAAGTTAAGCTAATACTGTTCTTTCCCATTCATCCGTTAATCAGTTGAGTATTTTTATTCATATTATTTTGAGGGGGGTTATCAAAACAAGTTGGTTGATTTATTAATGAATTTTCATCTTCATCACCTGAGTGGAAGTGGGAATAAGTATCGAAGGATTTCATTAAAGGATTGTCGAGGACTAGAGGAGGGTACGATGGCATTTGGTTCATAGTAGATAGATTGACAAAGAGTGCCCAATTTACACCCGTTAAGTCTAATAGAATGACATCCAAATTAGCTGAGTTGTATGTGAAATGTGTGGTGCGATTCCATAGTGGGCTAAAGAGCATTGTGAGTGACCAAGACCCTTTATTCATTAGTGGGTTTTGAAAAAGCATACAAGAGGCATTATGGATGGAGTTATGCCTCAATACAGCTTATCACCTGCAAACCGATGGGCAGACTGAGAGGGTGAATCATATATTGGAAGTTCTCTTATGAGCTTGCATACTTGACTATAGAAGCTTGTGAGATAATCATTTGCATTTACCGGAGTTCGCATACAATAATAGTTATCAGTCTAGTATTGGAATGGCGAGAAACTAATACTTGAGCCCAATATTATCAGAGAGACCTCAGAGAAGATTTAAATCATTCAACAATAAATGAAGGCTGATCGGGATATATAGTAGAGCTACGTCGATAAGAGACGTAGAGCTATGGAGTTCTGCATCGGTGATATAGTGTTTGTGAAGATTTCCCTATTAAAGAATGTTGTTCGATTCAGTAATAATGGGAAGTTGGTGTCGAGATTTGTTGGTCCTCTTCCGATATTAGAGATGATTGGGAACCTAGCATATAGAGTTGACTTACCATAGAAGCTAGTGGCTGTGCACAACATATTTGATATCTCTCATTTAAGGGAGTTTTTGCATGACTTAGGCATGATGAATGCACTAGATCAACTTGATGATATCAAGATTGAGCCAGAGGCTCCAATACCTCGTAGGCCGATTCATATCGTCAGATGTGATACGAAATAACTTAAGAAGAATTCGGTGGAGTTAGTGAAGGTTCAATTGGGTGAAAGTGAAGGCAATTGCACGTGGAAAATTGTGGAGAGTATGTGGGTTTCATATCAAGAGCTCTTTACATGGTAAGGCTTGTTGTTTATCATATTTACTTTCACTTTTGATACCATGTAGAATAGTTTAGTATCTCGCATGCTAGGATAGGCATACCTATATTATTGATTACATGGTTGTTAGGCATGTAGGGTAACTATGGTTGACTATTCCTTGGTTTATTCGGGAATTTCAGGAGTGAAATTCCTAAAGGGTGGAAGAGTGCAACGACCCATATTTTTCATATTAAAGGATCATGAAATATTATTATTTTATTCATTTATGGTCATATGACTCTATAATTTTGGGAAATGACTACTAAGAACATTTTCCATCTTTATAATTTTTATTGGATGGTTTTAACCTTGAAAATCTAATAGAGCCTATAACTTGTGATATGCGCTGAATTGGAGTTTGAAACCACTTCCATTAGATTAGGATAATTGTTTCTCTTTTCATAGAGTGGTTATATAGAAAAACGGATTTACCGTTTATGAGATATAGATGTTTTAAGTTTAGACTGTTGTTGACCAGATTAGTGGGTAATTAACTAGGCCTAAACCTAAGCCCGCTAACCCATTTTGGTATTTGTGCCTAATTAGGGATAAAGGGATAGATCTAAAACATTTTTCCCATTTTCTAAAATAGATCCCAACCCCCATTAGTCTACGTTCCATCAAAAAGCTCCTCAATTTCATACTTAATATAGCTTAAATACATCATTAAAAGGTAATTAGGAAGGGGTCTCTAGATCTAGTATTTGGCTACTTTCGAATCGATGCCACTGCTGTTTATTTAGATTTGAAGGGATAATTGGGTAAATGGGTTTCTAGGTGAGTGATATTACTTCTCTCATTATTCTATATATATTGATATGGTCAAATTATGGTTTCTAACTTTATTTCAAAATTTGATAACCTTTAAAAGTTAGATTTGATATTAACAACTCCTAATAATCATGTTAAAAATAATAGCTTCATGTTTTGATATGATTTACAACATTTTTCCATCATAATTGTTATTTTCTATAAAGTTGGATATAGAGCAATTGATGCTATTAAATTATATTTGGATGACTTGACTATGTTATTTGGATGATATGAAATGATATTCGATTTTTGGATGAAATGTTTTGATATGTTTGCCGGTGTTTTAGCTGGTAGGAATATGATAGGCAGTTTGGTGCAAACGACACCAAAGTGCTTGAAATACAATGAAATTTGGATATGATGTGTTATAGGCCGTGAGAGTATACTAAAAAAATTAGGCGATTTGGAATTGATTTGGTACCTCAAAATTTGATTGTCAAAATAGTTTATAGTAACCAAAATTTGAATAGTGAGAATCAAAGTGGTGGTCTAGGGAAGTGATTGGATGTAAAGACCCAAAAGTTGGCCTTCGAAAATCGGCACCCGTACTCCACTTGTACTCAAAATGCCGTAGATTCAAATGCCAAATCTGGTTCTCCGGAGCTTATAACACAATTAAGTAAATAACACAGCGGAAGAAAAGAATAATACATTGATATACAATATCTGATACAACAGAGTGATACAATGAATATCAATATACATCAGAGATATGATACAAGAAATATCAGAGATATAAGAAATAGCAGCGGAAAATAACAGCAAATGGAAGAGATCTCCAAAATGATCTTCAGACATGAATGAATCCACAACTCCAAGATAAGCAACTCCGATGAATGAACTAGCTCCAGATAATCTACTAAACCTGAATATCTGAAAAGGAACCCAACTCTAGACTGCTCGTGTGGAAAATTATGAGCACCCAGAGTTTAGGAAGGGAACAATAAACTCCGGATCAGTCATGGGACTGGTGTGAGCAACAAAAACAGTTTATCTTTAAAACAAACAACAACAGAATTTTAAAGTCAATTCGCAATGCTTTTGGAAAATGAAACTACCATAAGACCTCCCGCCACACACACAATGCAAACGCAGAATTGGAGGAGATTTCTTCTTATGATAGTCAAAGATGCTTACTACGTAAAATCATCTTGATATTATTATTAGTGCATAGTGCAGAAAACATTTCGAAAGTATAATATTAATCTTAGCCAGCATAGGTACCATTATACTATGCCTACTATAACTACCATATTAGATGGTAGGTTCTACAACTAAAACCGTACAAGTTCCGTATTGGAGAAATGGATTTCCAACAAATGGTCAGGCTAAGGAACTTCCTTCCGCCGCATGGGATCGCCTCTGGCGGGACGTCCCGAGAGACAAACTGCTCTCTGCCAAACAAGGCCGGGTTACCCCTGTAACAGGTAACTCACGAATATGTCATCACCCGGTCCTTTGGGACCTTTATCCGAGGCCTCGATAACCAACATCACACATCATAAAGAAAGTGTATCCACATGAGTAAGTATCAGGGCTCCATACCATAATACCACCCCTTTCCAGAAGGAAATGACATACCCTAAAGGGCGCGACCCTCATAACCTTGCCGCAACATTCCTGTTTCGACCATTTCCGGTTTGTGAGGCTCGACGAAGTCTCGTCCACAAAGCTACGCTTTGTCACAAAGCCATGCTTTGGGTCAACAGATGATCAACCTATGATCACAAAGATAAATGATCAAACAAATGATCATATCACAAATGATCAAACACTGATCATCACACAGCAACACTCAGCATGCCACATTACCAAATTGGGATATATCGCTGATAAATTTCAACTACATAACCTCTGAGCTCGTACGTCTCAGAGAAGGGTGTTAAGCTAAGAGAATAAATTCTCCGCCACCAACAGATATGTATTTGAAAGAAATCGGCTTTATATCTCAAAGTGTAATGTCAGACATGTAACCATACAAGTCTGTTCCGGTATCGAACAGAACCGAAGGCACTTCTCACGAAGCCCTTGCAAATCCGGATAATTTCCAATCACGTCCGGACTTCCCGTCACAAAAGAGTGATATAAATCTCTATACCGGCGCGACTCAGTGCAGAGACATTCGACAGGTTGTCCTTTCATTTTCGAAAAATATCCGGTCTTCAACACCGGTCTTCAAATGCTATCCATATACGACGTATCACTATTCGGAATGGGTTATATGACACTAAGGTCCTCTCCCGGCTAAACCGAATAATGTGCGCAATATTTTAAAAATATACGGATATTGGGATTTCAATTAAGTCACAACTTAAACCCAAATTTCCTTTTCAAATGGTTTAACAAATTACCATGTTCAAATCTTTAAACAAAAAGATTCATTTTAACAACCTTCAATGGTTTAAAACAATTTTCCACATTTTTAATCTTTTAAACAAAAGATTCATTCACAGATTTTCCAAATCGATTTCCATTTCAGTTTAATTAACTCGTTAAATCTTTAAATCAAAGATTTAACTTATAGCTTTCTAAACACAATTTCTATTCAAATGGTTTAAACAATTCATCATTTTAAATCTGTTAAAAATAACAGATTTGATTCATAGCTTTCAAAACAATTCATAACTTGGAAAATCCATTTTTCAATTTACTTGAAATTCCTTTAATTAACTGGAATTTCAGTTCTTATCTGAAAGCTTTTACCATTTAAAAACAACAGTTTTTACTTTGGAAATCTGATTCATTCATACCAGTTGAAATCCTTGGGTTAAATCCAAATTCCCAACTTATACTTTTAAAATGGTTAAATTCATACAAACACATTTTATATCATCTTTAGTCCCTAGTTTCAATCATAGATTTAATTTCAAACTTGAATTCAAATTTAAATCAAATTATTTAAATTTTCACAACTTGATTAAGTTATTCAAAATAACTTTTATATTTGAAATTCCATTTCGAAAGCTTTTCATTTTAAACCCAAATTTCCAATTTCAAAAACATCAGATTTAAATTATCTGTGACTTAACCGATTTCCACGTGAAATCCATATTTGTGTGTGTATCAGTGTGGTCCAGGGGTTTTACACACAATAGTGCAACAACATCAATCATCACAGATATATCAATATCGATAAGCGGTATAATCCACAACGCTTATCTTCATTTACAGTTTCACAGATAAAATAAATTTATCAGTTACAAAGATTCATCATTACAATTCGATGTGGGTTTCGGATAACCAACTGAAATTCGACTCCCTGTCGCATCTAAATTCAAGTGCCGTTTTACGGGTCAAAAGGTTTCCACATTCACATAGTAATATATCACAGAAAACAGAAATCACAGCTAAGCACAAAACATAACATAATCAGGATATATCACAAAGTATCACAATCAGGGATATCAAACAATTCAAATCATCCAATATAATCTGCATCCATAAGTAAGATCAATAAATTATCTGATTAATTCAAATCAGATTAATTTCTTATGAATTATAAATCCTGGTTGATCAACATTGATAAATTACAAATCTTTTTGATTAATTATTCTTTATTAATTTCACTAAGTAATTAGCTTTTATTCAATTACACAAAGTAATTATCTTTAATTAATTACAATAAATAATTAATTAATTCATATTTAATAATCGTCCCTTAATCACTTTTGTACATTAATTAACTTTCAATTAATAAATTATTTTCAATTCAATTACCTTTATAAATTAATCACATAAATTAATTATTCTTCAAACTAATTAACCTTTAGACACTTATTAAATTAAACTTGAGTTATTAATTAATTCATCTTAATTACTTTCATTTAGTAATTATCTTTAATTAATTACTTTTTAATTACTTATCATTAATTAAACTTAATTAATTTATTTTCCCTAATTTATAAATCAATTAACCTTTAATTAATCACATAAATTAATTAATTATCCTTTAATTAACTATCTTAATTAATGACTTTATCTCATTAGTTAAATCTTATTTAATTAAATGCTTAGAAATTAGTTTATACAAATATCTTTTGAAATCTTCTTAATAGTTTAATACCACACACCTTAATCACTTTTTTGACCTCATCATTTTTGCAAAATAATTTGAGATTAAATAACATAATCGACTTAATACATAATAATATAACCCAAAACAATTCTTAAACAGTTAACTTTAAAGTTTCCAATCGTGAAACTTGTTAAACATTTCCTTAGTTAACACAATTAATTTGTTTTAAAACTTCAATTTCTGGTTGCTTTGAAAACCTGGAATATTTGGTTTTAAGTTTAAACCTGTTGTTGTTTTAAACTGAGTACATAACTAAATAAACCTGAGACAGGACATCATCTACTTCGAGTCCCATACCCCAAAGCTTCGAGCAAGACGCAGAAACCACTCGAGTGAAACTCGAGTCCACTTTCCCTACTTCAACCAAATTACCCCAGACTTCCCAAAACTTACTGATACGAACGCGACACCGTGCACGTGCACAGTCGCCGTGCGACTTTCTGACCATCACCACGATCATCTACACGACCCTGATCATCCATTCGTACACTCCACCCAACCAAATCTCCATCCTTTACTCGAAAATTGAAATCGAGTTCAATGCCAAAACCTGGAACAAGTGATAGGACTTCCACTCGAAGCCTGTCAACGTCTCGTGCTTGACGCCTCGACCACCGAAGTTCGTGCAACTCCGGCCACCACCCCATCTACACCCCAGCTTCCATCACCCCCAGTCTCGTGCAACTCGATGCACGAGAGAAGTCGCCTCGTTCAATTCCCTGACCATCCAAAAAATTAGGTTTACAAATTTAAACCCCTTGCCGCCGCCTCCACGGTGAACTGGACCACCACCTACTATTTTTCCTCACATCTCCGTTTGCTCCTCTACCACCCCTGGGAACTACGACCTCCCCCATCGACGAGATCACCAGCGGCAACTCGAAATGGCCAAAATAGTCGAACTCGAACTGCACCTCACTCCTTTCTCTAAAAATAGAGATTTTAATTTTAAAAATCAAGATTTTGTTCGAGTAATTGATTTGTGTGCCTGAACCCATGATTTATAGATATTGAGTTTTACTTACTTAGGCTTCCACTGTTATTATTTTTTTTTCTTTTGAAATTTCCAGACTAATACAACTGTTTTTTTTTTGTTAAACAAATTCTAGATTCAAGTCCATGTCATAACAGCATTTTTTTTTAGGTTCAAATCGTAAGCTTTATCAAAGATGGGGTTGAGAGCAGATGAGCATTTGCTGAGTGATTTAACCCTGGAACTAAAATCAAAGAAGAAGAACAGAGACCAGTATACAACTAATACATTCATATATAAACATAGAACAATACTTATAAATATATTCAAACACATTTGTTTCAGAGATGAATGTGCAACATAATTATCTACTTAAACCATTTAAGTTGTGATGTTACTCACAGGTAAAGGAAGCAAAAAGGTTGGTTTAAAATTAGTGTTTGCTCACCTGGAACAAACTTGAACAGAACACTTTTGCTTTGAAAAGAAAATACAATTTTGATCTTCCTATTTGTTGATGATGATTTGCTTTGTTTACAGATACATCATTTCAGATTTCTTTGGTTTTGAGGAACGAACATATGAAATAAGGAAGGCTGATATTGATATAAAAAGAAGTTTACAGGTAAAAAATATTGCTTTGTACAATAGTTTGGCAGGGATATTTTAATCTTTGTTGGCCGAGACAATATGTTTTTGGTGGTTGATATATTTTCGAGTTGACCTTGCCTATACCAGCATTAAATGCTAAAGTCCTTTATGCCTTCATACTTGTGATACATATCTTTGCTGGTACAGGGAATGTTATCTTTTCTAACTTATATTTATTATCTGTATATATATATACACTTTTCACTTGCAAGCATTCATATGTATTTGTTTACTTGTTCATCTTCAAGTCTTGTATACATTTCTATTTCTTTGTTTTGAATATATATATAACTGTCTTTTTATGCAAGCTTACATATATATATTTTTTTCTCTTTTTATACTTAGTTTTATACTCTTGCTTGCATACTTGTCTTTGTAATTAACTGAATATATTTTATTTTGTTTACTTACTTAGTTTTGTTTATTTTATTTACTTTGTACTGTTTATAAATGTATTTCTTCTTTTGCTTTCGGCTGTACAAAGATGATGATGTTGGGTTTTACATTTTATTTTAAATCTACTTACTTTGTTTATTTGTACAAAGATGTTCTTTGTTTATAGGCTGAGGTGATATTTTATTTCCTTTATTTGCTTAAATACTTTATTGTTTATGTTTTACACTTTTGTTTCATTTAATTTTGTTTGTTACTTTGTATTTGTTTTGCTTTTTATTATTTTATAATTAAAAATGAATTTCTATCTTACTTTGTTGTTAAGTTTGTAACAATGGTATTTACTAAAAAATGTTGTTTTAGTTATTCGTATTAGTTTATACTTATCTTATCTTTTGTCTTGGCTTTGAAATTAAAGTGAAGTCCTAGTTAAATCAATTTATTTATTTATTTCTATTTATAATTCAATTATTAAATTTACTTTAATATTTATTATTTTATATTTATTTTATAAACTCAAACCATCTTTAACCATCAATTCAAATATATATATATATATATATATTTATCATTTTCAAATTCACTCGAAATCGAGTCGGGGAAACTCGCTTTCATTCAATCGATTTATTTTACTATTTTATTCAAAAATTCATTTAATTATTAATTTAACTCCAAAATTCAATAAATTATTAATTTAAATTAAATTAAAATCTAGGGTCGTTACAAATTTCCCCCCTTAAAAGAATTTCGTCCTCGAAATTCGCAGGCACGAAAACAACAGAGATAGACAGATTCGATCTCCTATAACTCCTCAAACACAAGATACGGATTCCGAATTCAAGTCGGAATATCTCATAATACATACCAATTCGTCCATCTTCGGACTTTGGTATTCACAAGAAATTACAATAGAATTTCAAATTCGGTTTTAAACGATATCGTTTTATCGATATAATTCAATTTTTAGCTTCATATTCTATTAATCAATTTAACTCAAATTTAAAATTTCCAATTTCAAATTCATTAAGGTTTAAATCAAAAAGCTGATAAGAAACCGATGAAATACGAAGTAAGGATTCTCTACAACGATTCGTGTAGAACCATCATCATATCGAAACTTCCACTTGTAGCTGGTACGAAGCAATGAAAAGAATCTGGAAAGACGAATCAAAGAAGATTGATAAGAAAGTTGTTTCCACTGTTACAGGGTATTGACCATCTATAGTCGTATTCCCCTCCCCTATCTCGTCCTCTTCTTGCACTCATACTCACTATCTGTGGATAGTAAGAGAATTTACTGAGACATTCAAACGGATATCTTAGAGATTACTCATTCTAGAGTTTACTTCACTCTATCTCTAATGAGCTACTTAATGTGTTATACTCCTGAGCTAAAGTTCAACCTTAGCTCTGATACCAAATGTAAAGACCCAAAAGTTGGCCTTCGAAAATCGGCACCCGTACTCCACTTGTACTCAAAATGCCGTAGATTCAAATGCCAAATCTGGTTCTCCGGAGCTTATAACACAATTAAGTAAATAACACAGCGGAAGAAAAGAATAATACATTGATATACAATATCTGATACAACAGAGTGATACAATGAATATCAATATACATCAGAGATATGATACAAGAAATATCAGAGATATAAGAAATAGCAGCGGAAAATAACAGCAAATGGAAGAGATCTCCAAAATGATCTTCAGACATGAATGAATCCACAACTCCAAGATAAGCAACTCCGATGAATGAACTAGCTCCAGATAATCTACTAAACCTGAATATCTGAAAAGGAACCCAACTCTAGACTGCTCGTGTGGAAAATTATGAGCACCCAGAGTTTAGGAAGGGAACAATAAACTCCGGATCAGTCATGGGACTGGTGTGAGCAACAAAAACAGTTTATCTTTAAAACAAACAACAACAGAATTTTAAAGTCAATTCGCAATGCTTTTGGAAAATGAAACTACCATAAGACCTCCCGCCACACACACAATGCAAACGCAGAATTGGAGGAGATTTCTTCTTATGATAGTCAAAGATGCTTACTACGTAAAATCATCTTGATATTATTATTAGTGCATAGTGCAGAAAACATTTCGAAAGTATAATATTAATCTTAGCCAGCATAGGTACCATTATACTATGCCTACTATAGCTACCATATTAGATGGTAGGTTCTACAACTAAAACCGTACAAGTTCCGTATTGGAGAAATGGATTTCCAACAAATGGTCAGGCTAAGGAACTTCCTTCCGCCGCATGGGATCGCCTCTGGCGGGACGTCCCGAGAGACAAACTGCTCTCTGCCAAACAAGGCCGGGTTACCCCTGTAACAGGTAACTCACGAATATGTCATCACCCGGTCCTTTGGGACCTTTATCCGAGGCCTCGATAACCAACATCACACATCATAAAGAAAGTGTATCCACATGAGTAAGTATCAGGGCTCCATACCATAATACCACCCCTTTCCAGAAGGAAATGACATACCCTAAAGGGCGCGACCCTCATAACCTTGCCGCAACATTCCTGTTTCGACCATTTCCGGTTTGTGAGGCTCGACGAAGTCTCGTCCACAAAGCTACGCTTTGTCACAAAGCCATGCTTTGGGTCAACAGATGATCAACCTATGATCACAAAGATAAATGATCAAACAAATGATCATATCACAAATGATCAAACACTGATCATCACACAGCAACACTCAGCATGCCACATTACCAAATTGGGATATATCGCTGATAAATTTCAACTACATAACCTCTGAGCTCGTACGTCTCAGAGAAGGGTGTTAAGCTAAGAGAATAAATTCTCAGCCACCAACAGATATGTATTTGAAAGAAATCGGCTTTATATCTCAAAGTGTAATGTCAGACATGTAACCATACAAGTCTGTTCCGGGATCGAACAGAACCGAAGGCACTTCTCACGAAGCCCTTGCAAATCCGGATAATTTCCAATCACGTCCGGACTTCCCGTCACAAAAGAGTGATATAAATCTCTATACCGGCGCGACTCAGTGCAGAGACATTCGACAGGTTGTCCTTTCATTTTCGAAAAATATCCGGTCTTCAACACCGGTCTTCAAATGCTATCCATATACGACGTATCACTATTCGGAATGGGTTATATGACACTAAGGTCCTCTCCCGGCTAAACCGAATAATGTGCGCAATATTTTAAAAATATACGGATATTGGGATTTCAATTAAGTCACAACTTAAACCCAAATTTCCTTTTCAAATGGTTTAACAAATTACCATGTTCAAATCTTTAAACAAAAAGATTCATTTTAACAACCTTCAATGGTTTAAAACAATTTTCCACATTTTTAATCTTTTAAACAAAAGATTCATTCACAGATTTTCCAAATCGATTTCCATTTCAGTTTAATTAACTCGTTAAATCTTTAAATCAAAGATTTAACTTATAGCTTTCTAAACACAATTTCTATTCAAATGGTTTAAACAATTCATCATTTTAAATCTGTTAAAAATAACAGATTTGATTCATAGCTTTCAAAACAATTCATAACTTGGAAAATCCATTTTTCAATTTACTTGAAATTCCTTTAATTAACTGGAATTTCAGTTCTTATCTGAAAGCTTTTACCATTTAAAAACAACAGTTTTTACTTTGGAAATCTGATTCATTCATACCAGTTGAAATCCTTGGGTTAAATCCAAATTCCCAACTTATACTTTTAAAATGGTTAAATTCATACAAACACATTTTATATCATCTTTAGTCCCTAGTTTCAATCATAGATTTAATTTCAAACTTGAATTCAAATTTAAATCAAATTATTTAAATTTTCACAACTTGATTAAGTTATTCAAAATAACTTTTATATTTGAAATTCCATTTCGAAAGCTTTTCATTTTAAACCCAAATTTCCAATTTCAAAAACATCAGATTTAAATTATCTGTGACTTAACCGATTTCCACGTGAAATCCATATTTGTGTGTGTATCAGTGTGGTCCAGGGGTTTTACACACAATAGTGCAACAACATCAATCATCACAGATATATCAATATCGATAAGCGGTATAATCCACAACGCTTATCTTCATTTACAGTTTCACAGATAAAATAAATTTATCAGTTACAAAGATTCATCATTACAATTCGATGTGGGTTTCGGATAACCAACTGAAATTCGACTCCCTGTCGCATCTAAATTCAAGTGCCGTTTTACGGGTCAAAAGGTTTCCACATTCACATAGTAATATATCACAGAAAACAGAAATCACAGCTAAGCACAAAACATAACATAATCAGGATATATCACAAAGTATCACAATCAGGGATATCAAACAATTCAAATCATCCAATATAATCTGCATCCATAAGTAAGATCAATAAATTATCTGATTAATTCAAATCAGATTAATTTCTTATGAATTATAAATCCTGGTTAATCAACATTGATAAATTACAAATCTTTTTGATTAATTATTCTTTATTAATTTCACTAAGTAATTAGCTTTTATTCAATTACACAAAGTAATTATCTTTAATTAATTACAATAAATAATTAATTAATTCATATTTAATAATCGTCCCTTAATCACTTTTGTACATTAATTAACTTTCAATTAATAAATTATTTTCAATTCAATTACCTTTATAAATTAATCACATAAATTAATTATTCTTCAAACTAATTAACCTTTAGACACTTATTAAATTAAACTTGAGTTATTAATTAATTCATCTTAATTACTTTCATTTAGTAATTATCTTTAATTAATTACTTTTTAATTACTTATCATTAATTAAACTTAATTAATTTATTTTCCCTAATTTATAAATCAATTAACCTTTAATTAATCACATAAATTAATTAATTATCCTTTAATTAACTATCTTAATTAATGACTTTATCTCATTAGTTAAATCTTATTTAATTAAATGCTTAGAAATTAGTTTATACAAATATCTTTTGAAATCTTCTTAATAGTTTAATACCACACACCTTAATCACTTTTTTGACCTCATCATTTTTGCAAAATAATTTGAGATTAAATAACATAATCGACTTAATACATAATAATATAACCCAAAACAATTCTTAAACAGTTAACTTTAAAGTTTCCAATCGTGAAACTTGTTAAACATTTCCTTAGTTAACACAATTAATTTGTTTTAAAACTTCAATTTCTGGTTGCTTTGAAAACCTGGAATATTTGGTTTTAAGTTTAAACCTGTTGTTGTTTTAAACTGAGTACATAACTAAATAAACCTGAGACAGGACATCATCTACTTCGAGTCCCATACCCCAAAGCTTCGAGCAAGACGCAGAAACCACTCGAGTGAAACTCGAGTCCACTTTCCCTACTTCAACCAAATTACCCCAGACTTCCCAAAACTTACTGATACGAACGCGACACCGTGCACGTGCACAGTCGCCGTGCGACTTTCTGACCATCACCACGATCATCTACACGACCCTGATCATCCATTCGTACACTCCACCCAACCAAATCTCCATCCTTTACTCGAAAATTGAAATCGAGTTCAATGCCAAAACCTGGAACAAGTGATAGGACTTCCACTCGAAGCCTGTCAACGTCTCGTGCTTGACGCCTCGACAACCGAAGTTCGTGCAACTCCGGCCACCACCCCATCTACACCCCAGCTTCCATCACCCCCAGTCTCGTGCAACTCGATGCACGAGAGAAGTCGCCTCGTTCAATTCCCTGACCATCCAAAAAATTAGGTTTACAAATTTAAACCCCTTGCCGCCGCCTCCACGGTGAACTGGACCACCACCTACTATTTTTCCTCACATCTCCGTTTGCTCCTCTACCACCCCTGGGAACTACGACCTCCCCCATCGACGAGATCACCAGCGGCAACTCGAAATGGCCAAAATAGTCGAACTCGAACTGCACCTCACTCCTTTCTCTAAAAATAGAGATTTTAATTTTAAAAATCAAGTTTTTGTTCGAGTAATTGATTTGTGTGCCTGAACCCATGATTTATAGATATTGAGTTTTACTTACTTAGGCTTCCACTGTTATTATTTTTTTTCTTTTGAAATTTCCAGACTAATACAACTGTTTTTTTTTCTTAAACAAATTCTAGATTCAAGTCCATGTCATAACAGCATTTTTTTTAGGTTCAAATCGTAAGCTTTATCAAAGATGGGGTTGAGAGCAGATGAGCATTTGCTGAGTGATTTAACCCTGGAACTAAAATCAAAGAAGAAGAACAGAGACCAGTATACAACTAATACATTCATATATAAACATAGAACAATACTTATAAATATATTCAAACACATTTGTTTCAGAGATGAATGTGCAACATAATTATCTACTTAAACCATTTAAGTTGTGATGTTACTCACAGGTAAAGGAAGCAAAAAGGTTGGTTTAAAATTAGTGTTTGCTCACCTGGAACAAACTTGAACAGAACACTTTTGCTTTGAAAAGAAAATACAATTTTGATCTTCCTATTTGTTGATGATGATTTGCTTTGTTTACAGATACATCATTTCAGATTTCTTTGGTTTTGAGGAACGAACAGATGAAATAAGGAAGGCTGATATTGATATAAAAAGAAGTTTACAGGTAAAAAATATTGCTTTGTACAATAGTTTGGCAGGGATATTTTAATCTTTGTTGGCCGAGACAATATGTTTTTGGTGGTTGATATATTTTCGAGTTGACCTTGCCTATACCAGCATTAAATGCTAAAGTCCTTTATGCCTTCATACTTGTGATACATATCTTTGCTGGTACAGGGAATGTTATCTTTTCTAACTTATATTTATTATCTGTATATATATATACACTTTTCACTTGCAAGCATTCATATGTATTTGTTTACTTGTTCATCTTCAAGTCTTGTATACATTTCTATTTCTTTGTTTTGAATATATATATAACTGTCTTTTTATGCAAGCTTACATATATATTTTTTTTCTCTTTTTATACTTAGTTTTATACTCTTGCTTGCATACTTGTCTTTATAATTAACTGAATATATTTTATTTTGTTTACTTACTTAGTTTTGTTTATTTTATTTACTTTGTACTGTTTATAAATGTATTTCTTCTTTTGCTTTCGGCTGTACAAAGATGATGATGTTGGGTTTTACATTTTATTTTAAATCTACTTACTTTGTTTATTTGTACAAAGATGTTCTTTGTTTATAGGCTGAGGTGATATTTTATTTCCTTTATTTGCTTAAATACTTTATTGTTTATGTTTTACACTTTTGTTTCATTTAATTTTGTTTGTTACTTTGTATTTGTTTTTCTTTTTATTATTTTATAATTAAAAATGAATTTCTATCTTACTTTGTTGTTAAGTTTGTAACAATGGTATTTACTTTAAAATGTTGTTTTAGTTATTCGTATTAGTTTATACTTATCTTATCTTTTGTCTTGGCTTTGAAATTAAAGTGAAGTCCTAGTTAAATCAATTTATTTATTTATTTCTATTTATAATTCAATTATTAAATTTACTTTAATATTTATTATTTTATATTTATTTTATAAACTCAAACCATCTTTAACCATCAATTCAAATATATATATATATATTTATCATTTTCAAATTCACTCGAAATCGAGTCGGGGAAACTCGCTTTCATTCAATCGATTTATTTTACTATTTTATTCAAAAATTCATTTAATTATTAATTTAACTCCAAAATTCAATAAATTATTAATTTAAATTAAATTAAAATCTAGGGTCGTTACATTGGTGTTGCTTCGAGCCTAGGCTACGATAAATTCAAGTTTTTGGCTAGATTGCATGGGGTCAGGATAAAGAAAGTTACGGCAAAGGAGTTGTGGACTTAAAGTAATTTAAAGCGGGGGAGAAGTGTGATCGATATCGATCACACCAAGCTTTGGGTTTCCAACATGGTGACTTTGGTCATTTCTCGAAGTAGCTGGAGCAAGCTAAAGTAGCTTTTGACAAATTTTGGCCAGGTTTGGTTGACCAAACATGGTTGCTACTGACCATGGTCGGTATCGATCATGTCAGTGGTTGGAAAATTGAAGCGTTGTCCAGGGGACGTGTGCGTTATGTCTTGGGGTACGTGCACATATGTTCATTTGATCATATAGCGTTCGATTTCGACAGTGCCAACACGATAAAGGTCGATAATGAAATAATGGTGCGAAGGAGTGATGCTTCACAGGATGGGTTCAAAACGTTGTTGTGCTGATTCTACTGCCGATGTGGATGTCTAGAAGTGTCCCGATGACGATGAATCGAAGTTAATGGAGTCATGATGATAATCTACCAGAGAGGGTTTGTGGAACGAAACTCATGGATAGAACGTTGAAGGGTTCTATATTGGAGAATGGAACATGGAAGGGTTCCGTGATGATAAATGGAAATTGTTGGAGCAATGAAAGGCTCAGATATGTGTGCTAAGTGATCGATGGTACTCGGGGTGTTTTATAATGTATTCGTAAGCAAGGGTATTGTGAGGACAGTCATTTAGTACTTATTTGGCTAACCCATATCGTTAAAGGGATCCGTATACCCTTGATTGAGGAAGGTATCTAGTGTTAGTTATGGGCTAGTGTTTGGGTACGTCTAAAATAAGGATTTTCCATTAATCCCTGGCAGAGAAATGGGCATATGAGTTATCATATATTCAAGGAACATTGAGTGACAGTCAGGATTGTTTAATGGATGTTATTTTTTCCATGGTTGTGTGTCGTTTTAGGGATGTCACATGATGTTTGGTATCCAGGAGATCGATGCCTAGACACCTGATAGTATTTAAGGATGTTTGCATACTTTATGATGATGATAGTAGAGTATTATAGTTGTTATGTGCTAACTCTTTGGATGTAGGGACATGTCAGGTATGATTCCTATACCTTTGTTCCATACTATATCAACTTGTATAGTATTTTGAGACTGTTTACCACTCACACCAGAATATTGTCAAACTTAAGATTTTATGATTTGCTTACTCTTAAATGAGTATAATATATAGCAGCTTTCAATGATACACGGTGTTGTGCGGACGGACAAGCAAGAGGCAATGCTTTCTCATATTATATGTGGCTTAGTATTGCATATTCCGTTGTGCGATACTGTGGAGCCAAGAGATTGTTAGCTATTTTATTTAGAGATAGTTAGCATGAGTTTATTTCTAGCTGTATAAACTCTACTATCATTCTATATAACTCTTTGAACCTGTGCACTCTAATATTTGCGGTTCCTTTAGTTATTATTGTCTCATCGATTTTATATATGTGATGATTGTTAAATTTTATTCGATGCGCTATAAGACATACAATAGGTTCTGTGATCATTTATTTAATTTTCAACCTTTAATAATCGTCCTACATCGGCCAAGCACTATAATAGCGCATTACTCTGATATACTAGGTGCTGGAGGTATTGGGTGGTCGTCACGCTTTCCACCCACTCCTTAAGGTCAGCCTCCACCTTCTTTGCCTTTCCCGGGCATGAACCACCTTATGCATCGAATTTAAGGCCCCCTTGATCGCCTCCTTGCCCGACTTCTCTACTGCCTTCGGATCCTTGATGGTCTTAGCCTCTACTGCCTGTCGGGTGTAATGACCAACCTACAGCTATGATGCAGAACGCTTGTCAAAGGAAAGAAAAGAAGTAAAAAAAGAGGAAGTAGAAGAGAAGAGAATGGAAAAAGAAAAAGAAAAGGAAATATCAAATAATCATAACCTATCATATATCTCACATCGCATCAGATAAAATATAATAGGCAACATAGATAAAAAACAGTAGAGATAATAATAATAATTGTGAACTAACCATCATAGTATAAGGTCCACAGAGTTATACAAAACAATAACGGAGTTTTTACAATAGATAAATAAACACAACTGATAAACCGTCTCTAATAATAGCAAGTCAAACACTATCAAGGCTCCATAGTGCCATGCAACGGAATATACAATAACAAACTCAAATATACGTATGAGTAAACGTCACCTCCTACTAGTCCATCTACAAAACTCCATTTTTCTTCCACACTTGCTCTCTAGCCTACTCAGTTAAAAGTACCCAAGATACTAAGAAGCAAGGCATAAAACATTGTGTAAGACTACAGTCTGGTGTGAGCGATAAACAATCTCAAAATACTATAAAAGTCGATATAGTATAAGGAACAGTGAGTACACAAATCATACCTGATCTATCCGTGCAACCAAAGAATCAGCACATAACATGGATAATATGCTACTCTACAACATGATAAAGGGGTACTCCATACTCAGTAAACTGTTGGGGAGCCTAGGTACCTTTATCCACAATACTTACTCCATACTAAATAAACTATCGGGGTGTCTAGGTATCCCTATCCACAATACCTACCTCATGTGACATCCCTATGGTGACAGATGGCTAGTAAAGCAACCATAACAAACATAACATCCATCAAACAGTACTAACTACCACCCAGTGTGCTCTAGATATACGAGAACTCGTATGCCAACATACTATCAGGGACTTGTGGAAACCCTGGTTCTCCGTTGTACTCTCGTATCTCGCAACCTAAAGCAATACATGTCTCGCAGCCTAAAGCTGGACACTAGACCCAATGCTACATGTCTAGGGTATACGGATCCTCGCTACCAATCCATGGGTGTCCCCACTATACAATACCCCTGCTTCAAGTACAATAGAAAACTCTCCCGGTCTTCAATGATCCCTTAGCACATGCACATCCATCCGAGCCCTACTTGCTCAATACAATTTACACTGTCTAGACCCCACCATGTTCCTTCACTCCACTGCTCCCAACACGAGCCTTTTCGGTACCTACTCTCTACATGATTCACAAACCGAAGATATGGAGTGTCTAATCTTCGGTACCTGCTCCCACCATGAGTCACAAACCAAAGATAAATGGTTTTTATCATGTTGTTACATTGCCATCCTCTCATAATGCGAATAAGCCAACACCTCCAGCACGATTTACATAGTCCTGAAACTATCAACCTTGAAACCTACTCTATGTACAGTTTAGTCATAATCCTAAGTACCAACTCTCATTTTTAAGCATCGCATCATTGCCTTACCATCAAAATCGCTCGCCTTAGAGCAACAACATCAAGACATTAAGTCGGTCGCATAAGCAAAACATCATGTCATGCACCATGAAATCTCGTCAATGTCCATGCCAAAGATCGGCTAAATTGCTAATCAACAATAGTGATAGACATTGACCACTCTATGATGGTTAATACCAACCACTTTGGTCGTGTACTTAACCAAAACGGATAAGTACAAACCAAAGGAAACGTTCAGCATCCATCCCGAAGTCTGAAGCATCGTCTTCCACCTTCAGATCAGTCGACACGTATTCTAACCTCCTTTACAACTTATCTCATTTGTTGGATTTTTGTATGTACGAAACCCCAACGCACAAAATATTCCTTAGCACTCGATGGCCGCTGAATCATCGTTTTCAACCAAAAACAACCAAACAAGAAACCATGCGACCAACAAACATGCATATACCCAATATAACATACATACAAAATGTGTATTTCATCCATATTAACAAAAGGGGAAATCATATCAAAAATAGCCCAAATCTAATAATTCTCTAAAAATGGCACGTGATAGGAAAAATGTGATATCCGATATAAAATCATTTTAAAACATTTTTATTTTCTTTTATAAAAATATAGTAGGTGTTTAAGTATAATAAAATCATATTTTAAAATCAAAAGCTATTCCAGAACGTCGATCTAATACTATACAAGCAATCATATTATGGTGAGAGACAATGTCACTTGCCTCAATAAAAGTTGTCCAAACCATTACTATAACATGGACCTCTCCATCACGAGCGCAACGCAAGAAACACATCCAAAACGGACCTCATGTGCAAAAGATATGGCCAAAATAAGATTCGAGATTATTTAAATAATTAATTAACCAATTAAAATGCTAATCGATTAACACTAATCTTTCTTCCTCCAACCATTCGAATTCCTGTACGTGCACGAAAGATATGCACACCCAAACCCACTTCCATCTCTCTTCGATTTCTTGGCCAAAACTCGACGAAATCATGATCTGTCTTTGCCATCGAACTCTACTACACGATCTCTACACCCTGGACCCGAAAAGGAAGAACTCGATCAACATCTTGGAGTCGCGACCTGATGAAATGCGATCGACAAAAGAACGGACACGTTTTGATTGACCTGACCGGATCCGATGAGATTTTGAAGGTAGGTGCTATTGGCCAAGAGAAATCTAATAACGAACTCCCATTCTCCCATCGTTGTCCATAGCTCCGGCCATATCAAACCCTAGTTTGGTCATGGTAGAGGTCAACATCGCTAATGGTAATCGCATCCTAGATCAGCACCACCAAATAGAAGCTCTCATCGATACAAGTTCATTAGATCTGGTTTCGTAATTTATCGTTGAGCAGATTGGTCAATTTTGATTTTTGAAGTTTCAAGAGAGAGCGGCCATGGATTTTCTAATGAAACAGCAAAAGCGAAATGAATTAGAGAGAGGGAAAGTGGTGGGTTTAACTTATATTAATATTTTATCCGATTTATTTTTCTCGAATAAATGGTCGTACGTTTTGCGCAGGTACGATCACATAACCGCGTCCGATCGCAATGAAATTTGTCTACGTACACCACGTCGTTTTTGGGATCCAACGGTATAAATCTCATCGTTATCTGAGACTATGCTCCGAGCTGCTAATTTGGTGCATTTCGAGATCGTAACGGCCATCGATCACTCGATCTCCAAATATAGCAAAGCTTATAGTCATTTTAATTCGGAATGTCAATCCCAACTCAATGAAAGTGGTCTCGAGTTCTGATTCAAACGTATGCGAAAAATCATATTTTTGGGCCTTCATTTAATTAATGATTAAATATTTAAATCAATTATTTAGATATCCTATCGTCAAAAATACAAGTCGTTACATTTTCCCCTTCTTAATAGATTTCGTCCCCGAAATCACAAAGTAAGGAGAATGTCTTCTCACCTATAGGACTTCAAAGCCCCTCAGATTTCAGAAACGTTTGGTAGCACGTCCATTGCACGGCTAGGTTCGGGAAAAATCCCAATACGGCAAAGATACACACACACATCTCATATCTGAGGCATCTTGTTTCCGAGGACAACCAAACATATATCACAAAATCTACACTACAAATGTTACGTACCTCATTTATTACTAGAGCACACCATTTAGATGCGAATATAAGTGGATAAACATCCAAAGAGCCCACACTTGCTTCCATGCACCGGAATATGTACTCAACAAAGAGGATTAAATGCAAATGTATCATCATCATATATTTAAATATACTAGATCATATATAGCAAACTTCTCAAACAAGTATGCCATATCAACCATAACTATCTCGTATGCCTAACAATCATATAAGCATAAGCTATCACATCAAACGCTAACAATCAACGTCAACCATGCATATTTAAGATCAAACGTCAATCAGTAACATCCATGCCTATCCTAGCATGTAGAATACTAAACTATCTAGTATAAAACTTCAAATATGATATCCAATATGAAAATCCACGATAAAAATGAAATCTCACCAAGTGAAGAGCTCCGGATAAGCGGTCCTCATGCTCTTCTCGGTCTCTCGTATCCTATCACCTTCACTTTCACTTCACTGAACTACTCCACTGCCTTCCTCCTAACATGTTTCTTGTCACGTCTATTGGTACGAATATGCCTATGAGTTCTCGAAGTCCCCGATTCAGTCTTGATATCATATACTCGATTTGGTGCCAAATTTTCAAACGCCTATTGTAAGTTCTCCCAAAACCCAGTATCGAACAACGGGTTTCGGCCACTTACAATGCTCTTGGCACGTAATGGAATCAAATTATCCATTCCACATATAACTTGATGTCATTCTACCAGAATTAGGGAATACAAATCTAGCATTCTTCGTCAACCAACCGATTTTGACTCAAATGCCATCCTACTATCATCGGTCCTCAGCAATCCATCAATGCAGTCTATAGATATCTGTTTTCACTACTCGAGAAAAAACTATCTATCATCCCTATGGAACCAACAGTCTTGGTCGGGTCCGCACTGTATCACCTTTGTAGACACTACTCGTTCCTCTAATTTAGCCATGATCTCCGCTAGTCTAGCCTCAAGCCCTCGACTAGTACCAATCCACAAAATTAAAGTAGTTCTGATGGTCAGACTAGCCATCACCTTTGGCCATATCTCATTGAGTTCTAAAGTTCAAACCAGCGATAAACTCAAGCAATGCCCACTCTAGGAGTATTGCTCCCAAATTGGCATGTCTTCCATTCAAAGCATCAACAACTGCATTTCCCTTACGAATGTATAGGAAATGTCAAATCCATAGGAGGCTAAGAACTTTAACCATCACTACTGGCGAAGGTCAAGAACCTTCTTGGAAAAGAGATTCTTCAATGATGTGGAATCACTGAATAACAGAACTCCTCTCCAAATAGATAGTGCCTCCCAAATCCCCAAAGTGAACTCTATCGCTACCGGTCCATATCAAGAGTCGAATACTTCCTCTCATGTGATTTCAGTTGCAACTAATATTGGACAACCTTATCTTTCGGTATCAATACCACACCTAGTCAAGTACCATGGGTATATGTCTACTATTGACTCCTTATTCTTGCTCGGAATAAGTAATATCGATGCACTCGTTGAAAGTCTATAGGATCCTTATAAATAATGCAACTTATATATATGTGTGTATATTACTAACTATGTTAAGCAGAGAATAATAATTGAATACAAGATAAATAATAGAAACGATAACACCATATACTGGTTCAGACCTCCCGACCTACGTCCAGTCCCGAACCTCCTCTTCGGTATTTCCTTTAACCAACTAACTCTTGCTTCGTCCAGAGGAATAGGCTAATACAAAAGTATATCTTTGACAATCTTGTGTTCCAAATAACATGGTTTTTGACTGATAGTACAAATCTTCCTATAATCTCTTTTGAGTATGTTAATGTGAATGCTTTGAGTTGTAGGAAGTGATTTAACCAAAATTATATTTTGGTTATAATAGATTGAGAGTATGTAAGTGTTTAACGGCTAATTTTCTATCGGATTAGAAAATAGATGATAAATTTCAAATTAAATTTAACTGCAAGCGCACGGCGTACAAAAGTTAGTACGTGGCGAGTACGGGTCGATCCGCAGGGAATTGTTAGATTTTAAAATTTTATAGTCAATCAAATTAAACCAAAAGTGGAGATTGTTTTGAAAACTAGAAAGCTAAGAAAATGTTGAGATTAAAAACTATGTGATTAAAATTCAATTTAGGGGCAAATCCACTTTTTATATTTTTCACATAAATCAACATAAAATAAAATGATGATCTCTTTTTAATTGAAGTAGGATTGATGTATTTATCATAAGCATGGCCTATTTGAGTTATTAATTAACACAAATCAACCATCAAACTATAATACAACTCAAGTCCTACTTTTCATATCTCATGAAACATAGCATAGAAAATAAAACCAAAATCTTGTTTAAGCATGAACTATTTACTATTAATTAGTAACTTAGATCATCAAATTTTGATTCAAACTTCACTTCATTGCCATGATCATATTTAGATGAAGAGGCAAATTGTGATTAATGAGATAAGCATAGCCTATTTGTTATGAACAAAGTAGGCTATCAAATTCAACATAAAACACAAACAAGCATAAACATCCATTTTCTCATAAAGCATAAAAGAGATCATACATAGAAATTTTATGTTGAATCCACATGATAAAAGAAAACTTCATTACCTCTTAATTGTAGGGGTTTAGCCTCTCATTTGTGTTATCATTTCAACACATAGATATTTCAACATTGAAAATGGAAAAAAGTAGAGAATAAACAAAGAAAAAGAATATTAACTACTAGAAGGAAATGAATTAAACTGGTGCATAAATGTAAATCTAAACTATGAACATGAAATGAAAGAGAGCATAAGAATAAAAATGAGCATAAAAGTAAGGAAAAACAAGTAGAAAAGAGAAGAGAAAAAGGCTAGGAAGCCATTTTTATTTCATTCAACATAGAGCTTACAACTTTCATTTTGATTTCCTAACTAATTTCAAAGAGTAGAAGATATTTACATGTACATAAGAGGGCGATTTATACATGCATAAAACCATAATTCCATTTTTAGGGTGCTTCCCAAAATCCCCTTTAGGAAGTGTGGCCACCAAGTAACCATTAGCCACTAATTAATCCATCATTTAATGTGCATGAAGCTTTAACCTCCACTTTGTTGTCCATTAACTTCTAATTGTAGATTTAGGTAAGTGGGCGGGGTCCTCCATGATCATGAACTTGAATTATTTCCTCTTCATTCCTTTGTATTCCCTTGTGCATGCATATATCTTCATGAATCCCTCTTCCATATGCATCAAAATTTCCTATAATAATCATAAAAAATGTCCAAGTAAAAATTCTCAAATTGACACATGCACAAAAATGACCATTTTGCCCCTGAATGAAGATGAATATACGATGATTTGAAAATAATTGAATTTTGATTTTAAACATGTTAAAATGCCCAAATATGACTTTTATTTAAATAAAAATAGATAAAATATGGATTTAAATATATGCACATTTACGTGCACATCAAATACCCCCACTCTTATCTTTTTATTCGTCTTCGAATAAAGGAAAACTAAGATAAATCCGTTTTCGTAGGGAGCATGGTTGCATTGAGCATATGCAACAAGCCGTTAAACTTTTGTGTGTCCCTAGTAGGATGAGTGTTGTCTCGTGAGGGTTTTCAGCGGATACTGCCCACAAAATCCGAATGCAAAGTGAAAATATTTACAAAATGCAAGATTTATTTATAATGAGATGAATGCGAGTTTTTGAAAATATTTACAATGAAGGATTTACTTTTAAATCGGTACAAATAAGTTAAATATAAGTTTTGGTCATAAACTTCAAAATTTAAGTCATTTTCTTGTCAAAATTTCTAATAAAAATCAAGTTGTCATAACAGATAGACCATAGTTTTGGCTAGTTGTTTCGGTTGATAACACAATATAATCATGAAATGGATCCTTAGTTGATTATCAAAGTTTGTCAAAGTGGTATTCTCGGTTCTTTTCGATAACAAGTTAAATCAAACAAGTAAAAATAGTGCTTTGATTTCAATTGCTTACTCTCTCTTATTTGAAAATTTTATTGATATTTACATATGCCTAACTCATGTAAACTGAGGCCATATATATTACTTGTGCACTGCCTTGCGGACTGATGTGAGGGGAATACATAGCGTGGCGAGTGAACACACAAGTGTGAACACTTAACATCTATCGACTGTATGCGTTTATTAAAAAGAGTTTTTATATACATACACCTAACTCAGAAAACTAAGGCCAGATATACCGATCGTGCACTGCCTTTCGGGCTTACGTGAGAAGGGTATAGAGCATGGCGAGTGAACACATGACTCTAGGTGTTAAAAATATATACATATATACAAA
Source organism: Allium fistulosum (assembly GCA_030737815.1). Classification (NCBI taxonomy): domain Eukaryota; kingdom Viridiplantae; phylum Streptophyta; class Magnoliopsida; order Asparagales; family Amaryllidaceae; genus Allium; species Allium fistulosum. The sequence goes on from CM060902.1 coordinate 1,297,922,323, forward strand.
TGTTTTTTTATATGTTTTTTTGTGTGTAGAGGGAGTTTTCCAAAATCATCTTAGCACCATTTAACTTAGAAGATCAAAATTTTATATTCTTTACTTTAAATTTACCACTTTTTTAAACAAAGATTTTCATTTAGAATATACTTCATAATTAACACATATGCACCTTCCTGTATACTAGTTAAACCATTATTATTTGTAATCAAACATCATTTTTATTTTTGTTAGGACAAATAAATTTTCAAAAATTTCAATTTATTGACCAAAACTTATACTTATCCCATAGCGTTTCTTCAAAAATAAATCAAAATTCTAAAAAGAAAATGTTATTGAGATTTAGAAATTTTGAGATTTTTTTTCAAGTTAAAAGAAAATGAAAATTAAAAAATGCCATGAAACTTAAAAAATGAAAATGAGACTCCCCCCATACTTAATCTTGACTGTGTCCGCACAGTCAATGCTTGATATAATGAGTGTAACGGGGAAAAATATGTACATATTTACAAAAGAGGGTTAACATTCTTACTAGACGTAGCTTGGCTCATGAAGGATTATGAGCTCCTCCTCTTGGTTATTTGGCACGTCCATAAAAGGTTTCAAACGATGACCGTTGACTTTGAAAATCAATCCATCCCTGGGGTTTTCTATTTCTACGGCACTATGTGGAAAAACAGTTTGTACCACAAATGGTCCGGTCCATCTCGATTTAAGTTTTCCAGGGAATAAATGAAGTCTTGAGTCATATAAAAGAACTTTCTGGTTAGGCGAAAACGTTTTCCTTAGGATTGATTTGTCATGAAAAACCTTTGTTCTTTCTTTGTAAATTTTCTCATTTTCATACGCATCGTTCCTAAGTTCTTCTAGTTCGTTAAGTTGTAGTTTTCGTTTTTCGCCAGCTTTCTCAAGATCAAAGTTTAAGTTCTTTATTGCCCACAACGCTTTGTGTTCGATTTCAACGGGTAAATGGCAAGCTTTCCCGTAAACTAAGCGAAATGTTGACATCCCAAGGTTAGTTTTAAAAGCAGTATGGTAAGCCCAAAGCACGTCGGTCAATTTCTGAGACCAATCTTTTCGATTTTTGTTAACAGTTTTCTCCAAGATTTGTTTTATTTGTCGATTTGAAACTTCAACTTTCCCACAAGTTAGAGGATGATATGGAGTGGATAACTTGTAGGTTATCGAGTATTTCTTCATTAATGTTTCAAAAGATCGATTGCAAAAATGGTTCCGTTATCACTGATTATTGTGCGAGGTGTGATGAACCTCGAAAAGATGTTTTCTTTGAGAAATTTCACAACAATTCTATGGTCGTTGGTTTTGCAAGGAACGGCTTCGACCCATTTTGAGATGTTATCGACAGCGAGAAGGATATACAAGTTTCCAAAAGAATTGGGAAAAGGTCACATAAAGTCGATACCCCAAACATCAAAGATTTCGATCGTAAGAATGGGGTTTAGAGGCATCATATCTCGTCGAGAAATTCGCCCAAGCATTTGACATTGGTCGCAAGTTTTGCAAAATTCGAACGAGTCTTTGAAAAGAGAAGGCCAATAGAAACTACACTGAAGCACTTTTTCCGCAGTTTTTCGAGGACCGAAATGTCCACCGCACGCTTGATCGTGGCAAAATGAAAGAACACTCCTGATCTCATTATCTGGAATGCAACGTCGAATGATTTGGTCAGGACAAAATTTGAACAAGTATGGATCGTCCCAATAGAAATATTTCACTTGGGACATGAATTTGCATTTTTCCTGTTTGGACCAAGATGAGGGAGTTTCTTTAGTGACTAAGTAGTTCACTATATTAGCGTACTATGGATCGATAGAAATTGAAAGAAGTTGTTCATCGGGGAAGTTTTCATTGATTGGCAAAAAAGGTGGTGCGTTCGGAAGATGAAATAAGTGATCGGCTATGACATTATCGGATCCTTTTTTGTCTTTGATTGTAAGGTCAAATTCTTGAAGTAAAAGGATCCAACGAATCAAACGGGATTTAGCATCCTTTTTAGCGAAGAGATATCGAAGCGTAGAGTGGTCCGTGTACACAGTAATGTGTGAACCTATCAAGTAAGATCAAAACTTTTCGAGCGCAAAAATGACATCTAGAAGCTCTTTTTCGGTTGTTGTGTAGTTGAGTTGAGCGTCGTTCAAAGTCATACTCGCGTAGTAAATGACATGAAGGATTTTGTTGATGCGTTGTCCTAAGACAGCACCAACCGCAAAGTTAGAAGCATCACACATTATTTCAAAAGGAAGATCCCATTTGGGTGCGCAAATGATTGGAGCAGAAATGAGTTCCTTATTAAGACGTTCGAAAGAAGAGGTACAATCAGAGTTAAAATCGAAAGGAACGTCCTTTCCGAGAAGAGTTGTCAACGGACGAGCGATTTTGCTAAAGTCTTTCACAAAGCGTCGGTAAAAGCCAGCGTGTCCTAGAAATAATCAAATGTCCTTAACAGATTTGGGAATGTGTAGGTTTGCAATTACGTCGATTTTCGCTTTATCTACCTCAATGCCTTTATTTGAGATGAAATGTCCAAGGACTATGCCTTGTTTGACCATAAAGTGGCAATTTTCCCAATTCAAAGTCAAATGTTTTTATTTACATTGATTTAGAAGCAACTCGAGATGATGTAAACATTAGGAAAAAGAATCGCCAAAGATAGAGAAATCGTCCATAAAAACTTCTAGAAAGCGTTCAATCATGTCGGAAAAAATGCCAACCATGCATCGTTGGAAAGTAGCATGAGCGTTACAAAGGCAAAATGGCATACATCGAGAAGCAAAGGTACCGAATGGACATGTGAAGGTTGTTTTCTCTTGATCTTCAGGAGCGATTGGAATTTGGTTATAGCCGGAATAACCATTAAGGAAGCAGTAGAATTCGTGGCCGGCTAAACGTTCGAGCATTTGGTCAATAAAAGGAAGAGGGAAGTGATCCTTACGTGTTGCGGCATTTTGTTTTCGATAGTCAATGCAAACACGCCAACCCATTTTAGTACGAGTTGGGATAAGTTTATTTGAATCGTTCTTGACAACGGTTAGCCCAGACTTTTTCGGTACAAGGTGAATTGGGCTAACTCATTGTAACATCCCGAAAATTTTCGACTTTCGAAAATTCAACATCGATACTCACTTTATCGACTGCTGAGCCATCGAATGCCGGAAACCCGAAAAGTTGTGTTTTAAGAAAGAAGAAAAAGGTGGAAGAAGAAGATAGAAGAAAAAGAAAGAAGAACAACAACAGAACAAGAGCAGAAACAGAAAACAATATCAGAATCTCACATATCGCAGCGGAACAATATATAATAGATAAATGAATATCATTTAAAAACAAAAGAATTATATCTGTTATTACATTACATCACATCATATCATCAGAGTCAATAAACAACAATGGACAGTTATATAAACTTGTCCTCATACAGAATACACAGCGGAATAAGTACTATCAGATACAAATACTACGTCTCGTCATCCAGCTTGCTTCCAAAGCTCCAGAATATCCAGAATATCCTGATAATATAACTCTAGGCTGCCCGTGTGGAAATTGGTGGGCACCCAGAGTTTAGAAGGGAACAATAAACTCCGAGTCAGTCATGGTGACTGGTGTGAGATCGTAAAACAGTTTATCTTTAAAATAAACAACAGGAAAACTTTTAATGTCAATTCGCAATGCTTTTGGAAAATGAAACTACCATAAGACCTCCCACCACACACACAATGCAAACGCAGACTTGGAGGAGATTTCTTCTTATGATAGTCAAAGATGCTTACTACGCAAAATCAAATCATTTTTGATATTATTACTAGTGCATAGTGGAAAACATTTCGAAAGTATAATATAAATCTTAGCCAGCATAGGTACCATTATATTATGCCTGCTATAGCTGCCTCCTGAGGAGACAGGTTATACAATTGAAATCGTAAAGGCTCGTATTGTTTCTTTGGATTTCCAACAAATGGTCAGGCTAAGGAACTTCCTATCCACGATGGGTACGTCCCTGGAATAGACGACCCGAGAACCTAACCGGATCTCTGCCAACACAAGGCCGGGTTACCTCTGCAAAAATAGGTAACTACTGACACGCGTATGCCATCCCCCGATCGTAACCGATCTTCCCGAGGATCCCCGATTTCCAACAAACCACATAGATAATAATAATGCAGTAACCACAGAGGTTAAGTATCTGGGCTCCATACCATGATACCACCTTTATCCAGAAGGAATGACATACACTAAGGGGCGCTACTCCCTAGAACCTTGCTGCATCCTTCCTGTTTCGACCATTTCCGGGGTGTGAGGCTCGATGAAGTCTCGTCCACAAAGCTACGTTTTCTCAAAAAGCCCTGCTTCGGGTCAAACAAAATGATCAACCTATGATCACAAAGATATAAGATCAAACAAATGATCATATCACAAATGATCAAACACTGATCATTTCACAGCAACACTCAGTATGCCACGTTACCAAATTGGGATATATCGCTGATAAATTTCAACTACATAACCTCTGAGCTCGTACGTCTCAGAGAAGGGTGTTAAGCTAAGAGAATAAATTCTCCGCCACCAACAGAAATGTATTTGAAAGAAATCAGCTTTATATCTCAAATTGTAACGTCAGACACACAATCCATACAAGTCTGTTCCGGGATCGAACAGAACCGAAGGCACTTCTCACGAAGCCCTTGCATATCTGGATAAATTTCTAATCACGTCCGGACTTCCCGTCACTAAGGGTGATAAAACCTCTAAATCGGAGATCAGCCGATGTAGAGTAACTCGACGGTAATCCTTCCGTTTTCAAAAATATCCGGTCTTCAACACCGGTCTTCGAATGCAATTCATAACGACGTATCACATATTCGGAATGGGTTATACGACCCCATGGTCCTTTCCCGGCTAACCCGAATAGTGAGCGCTTATTCAAAAATAAGTGTGGCATTCAAATTCATCCAATCACAACAAATACCTACTCAAGGTAATTATTGATAGTCGGTTATTTAACTATCAATAAGGATGCGCAACATCATCAGATTCCAAATAATTTTCCAAATTATTTTATTTTCAAAAATATCTTTACTAGATATAGAATTTCCACACTTTAGCCATTTGCAAAACAAATTTCAAATATTCACATTTCATTTTATCTTTGAAGATAAAATCTCAAAAACAGTTCATTTCATATTGGAAAAGCAATTCCATACTTAAATAATAATAAGTATTTCACAAATCATTTATTTTCAACATTTGAAAATATTCGATATACTTAAATCAATATTAATTATATATTCATTCTTTAAGGAAATCATTCTCTTTAAACACATTTATTTGAGTCAAAATGAATGTTACGTAAAACATCGTTACGACGACTCAAAATCACTAGTATAGGGATTCGGAATTTAGATAGATATATGAATCCCAATACTACATCAAAACATTTCCTTTCGGAAATCATTTACTATAACAACAGTGTTATAGTCCATCATTTCCTTATTCCTCGAAAACGTCTATTTCAACAATAAATGTTGAAATCTATGATTTCGATATTCAATACATTTTAAACCATCGTTTAAAACAATTAACTTCATTTTAAATATCACTTTCCTTAAGAATATATTCACTGTCCAAAATCGTGAATATAGTTCACTTAACCAAATTTCAATATTTCCTACACATTTTATTTCAATAAAGATTCGCTATCCAAAATCGCGAATATATCTTCTTTTATAACCTCCTATATTTAATTTATCCAATCCAATTGATTTCGAATTTATAAAACAACGTTTATAAATTCTATTTCTACTTTATAACAACTTCGATTTGTAAATCTCCTTTATTAACAAATTCGATCAATATTTCATTTGAAGGCAAAAACACAATCTATAAGTTAATTTCTTATAAATCTTCCATTCTACAATTTCATTCATTTTAACTTCACAATTTATACATCTATAAATTTCATTCATTTTAACTTCACAATTTATACATCTATAAATTTCATTCATTTATGAATTCCATAAATATTTCATTTTTAACACTTATAAAAACTCGTTTTATAATTCCAATATTTGATTTATAAATATCAATTTTTTTATAAATCTTTTTATACAAATCGTTTATAGTTATTCCAAAATCCCAACTTAAACCATTTTATAAATAAATCGACCTTTATTTCAAAAACGACACTTTGGTTATATTTCACCAAAAATTATAACTTTATAACTTTAAAATTTTACGTTTATAAATCGATTCAAAAATTCCATAAAACGTATATTTTCAAAAATCACTTTAAAAACCCTTTTAAAGTAAAAGTCGTTATTTTTACATTTCAAAACTGAATTCGATGATGCAACAACACCAATCAGTCCATCACAACAGTCAAATATCATATATCATCATATGATAACAGAATATATCAAAATATCTGTAAATAATCAATACGGTGAGGAATCCAGTCGGATCCCTCCAACCTGTTTCCCTGCATCCACAGACGTTAGCACAATACCAATTCCGCTCCAGTACGGAATTATCGCGGTATATGGGTTTTATAAAAATCCGCTTACTAACGGCGCAATAGGGTCTCATCCGCTATACGAGGCGGGAAATCAATCAATCCAATATATACATATGCCAATATGTATATATTGCTATTATATATAGATATATCCTATCATATCTAATATCACATCGAATAGCAATCATCAAATCAATAACTGTAAAAATTCCATATTCAATTTGAGTGAGAAGATCTCACCGTGATTTTAATAACAGTCGTAGCGGTTTATTTCGGATAAAACCAAACAGACGTTTAATTTTACCCAAAATTTTCATTGACTCCAATCGACTCCAAACCAGCTGCACTGCGTAGTACACGTCGAGACGATTCCAACGCATTTTGTTTCGTCATTTTCTGATTACGTATGAAAGAGATATGCCATTTTAAACTTTGAACGAATTTAAAATAAACTAATTTACATTTTCTTTTTAAATTTATAACCTAGATAGCATCACAGCCGTTCTCTTCTTCCAGGCACGCACGCGATGATGCTTCTTCCTTCCAGCCTCCGTTCGAACGAAGGAACCCAATAGCCGCCACTTTAACCTAATATCGCAACCCAAAACATCCACCTACAGGTTGATCAACCACCGCCATCGCGTAGCCCCACGCTAGTGCCACCTTCGACCAAAACGCGGTCAGACCCGATGCCCCCCAACGCATGCAAAACGAGGATGAACGGCGCCTCTTTGCTCGCGATTTGCCGTTGACTCCCTTCGAGTTAAACGATCATAACCGTTCACTTTGAAGATCTCAATGCCCTCTTCCATTTCTTAGTTGAACATTTCTCGAATCGGTGCGCGGATTGCAAGAATTTGAGGGAGAAAAGATGTTGTTTTCTGGCCGTTCGTCTGGATGGAGGCGGCTACTGATTAGGGTTAGGGTTTTCAAATTGTGAACGATGAAGGGTTCCTTTTATAGAATTTTGACGAAAAACACTATTCATTCGTGATTTTTCCGAACTCCGATTTACGCGCGGTCACTATCGTTTCTAAGGTTTATCCCGCGTTCCGAACGCAATGGAACAGGTTTCGGAAGCTAATTCGATCGTATGTGTGAGATATGGCGATAAACGATCAATTTAAATTAACCCGATTTAAATCGATTTCGAGGCGTTTTGGCTTGCCCCGGACAAACGGTAAATCCAAAAATTACGAAATTTGAAATCTTACAATAATATCACATTACGGATCTGATGAAACTGGTTTCGTCGAAATCCGAGACCGTTTGAAAAATGACTATTTTATCTCGACGATTTAAAATTAAAACGATATCGATGCGTTTCGAGTTACCACGGTCAAACGACAACTCCGTTTGCTACGAAAATTGAAATCCGATAATAACTAACTATTACGGATCCAATGGAACTGGTTTCGTTCAATTCTGAGACTGTTCGAAAATTGGCTATTTTTCAGTCGATAATTAAATATTAAAATATTCAATTTTCACAATTTAACTTCAAATTCAATTTTAAAAGTTCTATAACCTTTCTATAACTCCAGTATGATTAAATAAAATTTTACAAATCATTTTCAATCATTTTAAACTCGATATCCGATTATTTCTGGAATTTCACTATTTAATTTATCGATTTAATTATCAAATTAAATCCAATATACGAAAAATAAATCATTCGACTTCTAAATTCCATTTATTAATATTTAAAATCAATTAAATATTCGAATTTTAATTATCAAAATTTCTGGGTCGTTACAGACTTCCCCCCTTAAAAGAATTTCGTCCTCGAAATTACCAAGTAAGGAAAAAATGGTCCTTAACTCGTCTACTATTTTCTCAAATTCAAATAGTTTTATCAATTTATCAAAACAAGCCTTTCTACTAAAGATTCGTTATCATTCATACTAGCTTTCCAACTTCAATTATAAGTTCCAAACAACATTGTTTACTTAACAATTCAAATTTAAGTTTAAATTCAAATTTTAAACTTTCAGAATTTCTCAAAAATTTTCTAACGCCTTAAATTTCCGAAAAATTTCGCCAGCGTCTCCTTTGCGCGGCTAATACGGTACGACTACAAAACGTCCCTACGGACTCTCAGATTTCAAAAAGAAAAAGAAAAAGCCAAGCGGCTAGACAAGAAATCATCAAAAACTCATATTATAATTCAAATACATACCTTTTGTCGAGCAATTCAAATTATCTTTGAAATAAATTTTCCAATCCCTTTATACACCTGTATATCCTACTAGCCATAATATCTAGTTGCATATATTCAAATCATTTTGCAAATTCTATTACAAAATTTTCCAATATAACTGCTTATACATTCTTTAAGTTCGCTATTGCAGTTTCATATTCATTCAATTTCACATTTCAAATTTCATTTGAATTTAATTCACAATTCCAACCTTATTTGGATTCTATTTAACTTCTGAATATTGAATTTTATCAATTATCTTTCATTCATAACCGCACTCTTTTTAAATTAGTTTCAATTACTAATTCATCACAGATTACAATTCACTTATTCAAATTTGTTTTCAACATTCAGTTTCAATTCCAGTTTTATTCTTTCGTTCATTCCCAAAATTTATTTTCAATTTGCCATTTTGGTTTATAACCACTCATATTAAACTGGATTTCCAATAGCATATGAATTTTAATTCATCTTTCAATTTACATTATTCAATTCAATTCATTTGCTTACGAATTCGAAATGAATTTCAACCTTCAATTTCATTTAATTGATTCACTTGTACTTACATTCATTTAACTTCATCCTTTAAGTTAAATTTATTTTATCAACCTTTCAAATTGTATAAGTTATCAACTTGATAATATTTCATCAATATGGTATCCCAGAGTCTTACCAATATTTCAAAGCCATTTTGAAAACAATTCAAATTTATCTTTTGAATTTTCTAAAACAAAATCCAAATTTTCCAAACAACTTCCATTTAAAACAATTTAGCAGCAATTTCTCTTTTGGAAACCCGAAAATGAACATCAATGATGCCGCGGTCATCATCGAAGTTATTTTCCAGCGACCGAAAAGAGTTTAGAGCTTTTATCTTTCCAAAATACTTTTCAAAACCTTTGAAATTCATTTTCAAATTCAAAAAGGAATTTAAACTTTACAAATCTCCAAAATTTTCAAATTCTTTTCAAACATTTCCAAATACTTCTCTGGAATTCCGTTTTAAATTACAAATCACATTTATAATTTATATTCTCAAATTCCATTTGTATATGTGAATTTTATTTCTTAACTTTGGAGTTTATGATTTCAATTTCTTATTCAATTTCAATGATAATAATTTACTATTATTACTTCCTAACATCCATGCAACTATATATTATAGTACTTTATAGAAAAACATTTATTTTCTATACAAAAATAGTTTAGGGCAAAATTATCTCATTTACCCTATTTAAAACAATACTGTGCCGAATTGTTCTATACAAGTGTTTAGAGATCCCTATCGATAGAGTTGTACGGACAATACCGACCAGAATCCATATACCACTCAACAAACCAATCATCACAATATAAAACAATTTTATATTCACTAACAAATACGCTCTCATATCTATTATTACACTCAACTCATTCTAGAGTACTACTGACTCTATCTCTAATGAGTAACACCCAACAGAGCAGGGTTGTCGCTTAACCATATGCTCCGATACCAAATGTAACATCCCGAAAATTTTCGACTTTCGAAAATTCAACATCGATACTCACTTTATCGACTGCTGAGCCATCGAATGCCGGAAACCCGAAAAGTTGTGGTTTTAAGAAAGAAGAAAAAGGTAGAAGAAGAAGATAGAAGAAAAATAAAGAAGAACAACAACAGAACAAGAGCAGAAACAGAAAACAATATCAGAATCTCACATATCGCAGCGGAACAATATATAATAGATAAATGAATATCATTTAAAAACAAAAGAATTATATCTGTTATTACATTACATCACATCATATCATCAGAGTCAATAAACAACAATGGACAGTTATATAAACTTGTCCTCATACAGAATACACAGCGGAATAAGTACTATCAGATACAAATACTACGTCTCGTCATCCAGCTTGCTTCCAAAGCTCCAGAATATCCAGAATATCCTGATAATATAACTCTAGGCTGCCCGTGTGGAAATTGGTGGGCACCCAGAGTTTAGAAGGGAACAATAAACTCCGAGTCAGTCATGGTGACTGGTGTGAGATCGTAAAACAGTTTATCTTTAAAATAAACAACAGGAAAACTTTTAATGTCAATTCGCAATGCTTTTGGAAAATGAAACTACCATAAGACCTCCCACCACACACACAATGCAAACGCAGACTTGGAGGAGATTTCTTCTTATGATAGTCAAAGATGCTTACTACGCAAAATCAAATCATTTTTGATATTATTACTAGTGCATAGTGGAAAACATTTCGAAAGTATAATATAAATCTTAGCCAGCATAGGTACCATTATATTATGCCTGCTATAGCTGCCTCCTGAGGAGACAGGTTATACAATTGAAATCGTAAAGGCTCGTATTGTTTCTTTGGATTTCCAACAAATGGTCAGGCTAAGGAACTTCCTATCCACGATGGGTACGTCCCTGGAATAGACGACCCGAGAACCTAACCGGATCTCTGCCAACACAAGGCCGGGTTACCTCTGCAAAAATAGGTAACTACTGACACGCGTATGCCATCCCCCGATCGTAACCGATCTTCCCGAGGATCCCCGATTTCCAACAAACCACATAGATAATAATAATGCAGTAACCACAGAGGTTAAGTATCTGGGCTCCATACCATGATACCACCTTTATCCAGAAGGAATGACATACACTAAGGGGCGCTACTCCCTAGAACCTTGCTGCATCCTTCCTGTTTCGACCATTTCCGGGGTGTGAGGCTCGATGAAGTCTCGTCCACAAAGCTACGCTTTCTCAAAAAGCCCTGCTTCGGGTCAAACAAAATGATCAACCTATGATCACAAAGATATAAGATCAAACAAATGATCATATCACAAATGATCAAACACTGATCATTTCACAGCAACACTCAGTATGCCACGTTACCAAATTGGGATATATCGCTGATAAATTTCAACTACATAACCTCTGAGCTCGTACGTCTCAGAGAAGGGTGTTAAGCTAAGAGAATAAATTCTCCGCCACCAACAGAAATGTATTTGAAAGAAATCAGCTTTATATCTCAAATTGTAACGTCAGACACACAATCCATACAAGTCTGTTCCGGGATCGAACAGAACCGAAGGCACTTCTCACGAAGCCCTTGCATATCCGGATAAATTTCTAATCACGTCCGGACTTCCCGTCACTAAGGGTGATAAAACCTCTAAATCGGAGATCAGCCGATGTAGAGTAACTCGACGGTAATCCTTCCATTTTCAAAAATATCCGGTCTTCAACACCGGTCTTCGAATGCAATTCATAACGACGTATCACATATTCGGAATGGGTTATACGACCCCATGGTCCTTTCCCGGCTAACCCGAATAGTGAGCGCTTATTCAAAAATAAGTGTGGCATTCAAATTCATCCAATCACAACAAATACCTACTCAAGGTAATTATTGATAGTCGGTTATTTAACTATCAATAAAGATGCGCAACATCATCAAATTCCAAATAATTTTCCAAATTATTTTATTTTCAAAAATATCTTTACTAGATATAGAATTTCCACACCTTAACCATTTGCAAAACAAATTTCAAATATTCACATTTCATTTTATCTGTTATCCCGCCTTTTGGCAAGGCCGTGACACCAAGGACTTAACTAGAAAACAGTGACAGATCGTCTCGGAAGTCGGTTACACTAAGGATCGCTACGGATATCGATGAAATTTGTTCGAGTCCGGATCGGGCTACAATCGATAAGGCACGTCAAGCAAAGCCGTGGGAACCAACGATCCAAGTTTCAAGACAATCCGAGTTCGTATGCTCGAGATACTGTCGACAAAGGATGGAGTAGAGCTTCCTTAGTTCGAATCCATAGGCGAACCCTATGTTCGAATCCATCAGACAAGCATTGCCTCGTATCCATGAAAAAGAGACTAGTTCGAATCGATCAGAAGGGAATTGCTTCGACTCCATCAGGCGGAACCGGTAGCTTCGAATCCATTGAGGCATTCACCACGTTCGACTACATCAAGCAAGTCTTCATGTGCCTTGAGTTCGAATCCACCCTCGCATACACCATAGTTCGAAACCATCGAAGGAAGGAACCTTCGAATCCATGCATTCGAATCCCCAGGCCAAGACAACTTCGAACCGGTCCATAGCTACAAGTCTAAATCGATTCGAACGAGCATTAGTTTCATCGATTCGAAGGAAGAGGTCCTTCGAATCCATTACCTCGAATCCAAGCCATGGATACGACCCAGTCAAACCGGAGTACAAAACGGATCGAAGCGAGAGACACGCGCCACGTCGCAGCGGGCATCGAGTCGACCGAATCGATTCGAAGTAAGATCGATTCGAAGTATCCCTGTTCTCCAGAAATGCAACATTGAATCGATCATATCTCGAGTTCTACAAGTCCAAATGCCATGAAATTTTCACAGAAGCTCAAACACATGATGAAGAATGTACACACCAAATTTCAGCTCGATTGGATGATTTCTTGATCGATTCGAACCAAGGGTCGAATCGATCCCAAAGTGGGCCCGGATCTCCAGATTTCGACCATGTGGGCCCCCTGACGTGCCAGAATTGGTCTCCCCTCATTTTAGGCGAAATATCAGCCTCCTACACCTATAAATAGAGGCCCTGGTCATTCAGAAAAGGGGTTGGAGAATTCTAAGTACTGAAGAGCGCCCATATTCTGCCAGATTTACTCCAGAACACCGCCGCTGCTTTAGATTGACACTTAGCATTTGAATTCAGTTGTATTACGTTATTAACTACTGTAATCTTCAAGTAATCGAGCAATAAAATCATCAAACTTCATAGTGGACGTAGGCAAAACGCCGAACCACTCTAAATCGCTTGTTTTCGCAATTTACTTTCTGTTATTTGGAGTTTTTGTTAGATAATCCACAGTTTTAATTTTCATTCTTCACTTTTATCTCTTCAAAAACTTCCGAAGAGTGTTGTGCCCATTTTTGGTACAAACACTTTGGTGCTTTCACTGAGAAAAAACCAGCTTTTTTCTCCTGCTCCTTGGATCTACCATCGATACCGGATTGCACAAATCCAAGAGGAAGATCCAGATCTTCGATTCACAGTCCTTCCATTCTACTCAGATTTGCATAAAATCTAGGAAAAGGATTCATCATTCAAAATGGTTAGCACAAGAACCACTTCTGCAGCTCCAGGACAAGAAGGTAGGGATGGACAAAATCCTGCTCAACAGCAGCCATCCAACCAAGACAACACTGCCCACTCGGATCCATCTAGGGCAGTCACTAGACAAGAATTTCAGGTGTTACTTCAAGAGTTGACTCAGAGTCGGCAACAGTTAGCCGAACAGTTGCGAGCCAATATTGAATTGACAAATCAACTGAACCGCCAGGGCCGTAGGAGGTCCAAAAGGGATGATGTTTCCCGCTCATCCACTGAAAGTTCTGCCTCATCTGACTATCATCGTAGATCTACCCGTCCCCGATTAGACGGAGATTATGCTCAGACTACGGGATATCAGCCCGCCCTGACTGTCGGGCAATTGAGGGTAGGACCATCAACCAGCTTCCAGGCTGGGCCATCAGCACGAGGTGGCCGCACTCCACAATATACTACGGACAATCATGTCACAGCTGCCACAGTAGAAACAAGGGTCGATACCCGATATCTTCCAGATTCGAGTAATCAACAGCAAGGACGTACTTCTGAACCATACGTCCCGGAAGACGCTGAGCCAAGGAGGCGAAACTTGGACCGTCGAAAGCGCCCGGTCCAAACTCGCATTGTGGAACCCGACCACACCTTAGCTCAGCATGCTCAAAATGTAGCAATGCCAGACATCTCGACTATGATACGTCAGATGATCCGCGAAAGCCAAGGACTTACCAATGACGATTGGGGAATTTCTCGAAGCCATACTCCTTTCACGGACGAGATACTATACGCTGAACCTCCTCGGCGATTCAGAATGCCAACTCTCCCTATGTACGAAGGAAGTTCTGATCCCAATCAGCACATACTGAAATACGAATGGTCAATGAGCGCCGCAAGGGCCGACGATGCAGTAAAATGCCGCAGCTTCCCCATTTCACTGGGAGGAATTGCAACAATGTGGTTTACAAGACTACCTCCAAGATCTATCTCGTCATTTGACCAATTGGCTAAGAAATTTGTTGAACAATTCCGTATGCATGTTGCCAGACCCAAAGATGTTAACACCCTGTCCAATGTTACCCAGGCTCGTGGGGAAACATTAAGGCGTTACTTGGAGAGATTCCATGCGGCATGCGTGGAAATTAGTAATCCCAACGACAACTCAATTTTAATGGCATTGACAAAGGGAATTGATCCTGATTCTGAATTTGGAAACTGGTTAGCCGGAAAACCCCCCGCATCGTTGGACCGTTTCTACTCCAAAGCCGCTCAATTCTTACGGCAAGAGGACGCGAAACAGTCTAGGAAGCAGGACGATGCAAAACCCGGAAGTGAGGGAATACAGAGCAATGTAGCAGTTAAACAGTCCGGTGACAATTCCGGAAAAGTCCAGTTAAACATACAGAACAAACAAGCTCAGCCGAGAGGTGGCAATGGTCAGAATAAGAAGAGAGACCCGAATCCAGGCCCACGGCGTAGGGCTCCGATGTTCGAAAGTTATACACCGTTAAACACTTCGCTGGAAAATGTGTACCTGCAGACTTGTAACACAGAACAGTATAAGAAACCCGCTCCGAAGCGGTCATCAGAAAGGCAGATTCAGACGGGAAAGTTTTGCAGGTTTCATGAGAGTTATGGCCACAATACGAATGACTGTCGCCATTTGCAAGATCTCATAGAAAAGTTGATCAGGGAGAGGAAGTTAGATCAATTCGTGCGGGCGCCGCAGTCTGGTGGTGCGGGCCCATCGAATCCGAACCGTGCACAAGATCAGGAAAGACAAGAGGAACCCACTCGTACAGGCGGGAGGCTAGTTATCAATACCATAAGTGGTGGTCCTCATCTAGCAGACAGGAGCTGGAGGGAAATGGAGTCGTATGCTAGCTCTATTAGGCATGCGAGCTTCGAATGTTGCAGTAATTGTGAAGATGGAACCCCGGCTAAGCAACAAAAAACGATGTCTGACGATATCATATTCAGAAGCAGAGATGCTGACAAAATCGAAGCTCCAACGATTGATCCGCTGGTCATATCTGCCCAGGTTGGTCCTGCTTGGGTGAAGAGGATCTTGGTTGACAGTGGGAGTTCTGTAAACATTCTATTCAAGCGAGCTTACGATTTAATGAAGATGGAAGCGAAAGACCTAAAACCCTGCCAATCCCGGGTTCATGGCTTCAATGGCAGTGCAACAATACCTACTGGAATAGTGGAACTACCAGTGGAACTGGGGATCGGAGAGCGCAGGAGAGTCCGATTGCTGCAATTCGTTGTTCTGGACATTGCTTCACCGTACAACGCATTCCTGGGTCGACCAGCCCTTGCTGAATTCAGGGCAGCCATTGCCCCGTGGTGTTTGACTTTAAAATTCCCAACCGATCATGGTATAGGAATCGTTCAAGGAGATCAGGCAGTAGGAAGAGCCTGTTATGTTACTGAATTGCGAGAAGCACAGAAGAAGGAGAAAGGAAAGGGCGTAGAGGAATCTCTCTGCGTCCGTTTTACTGATAATTGACAGCTAACGCCTGGGCCCCGGCCCGGGCACCACTACCAATTCCTTAGAGATCTTGACCCTAGAGATAGCGAAGATAAAGATGAAGTAGAAGAGAATCAAGCGTCTCCAGCCGAACTGACTGTGGACGTCCCGGTCAGTGAGGATGACGACTCGAAAGTACTAAAAGTTGGATCTCAACTGGGAAAACAGATACAACAGGAATTGGTTGAATTTCTTCAAGCGAATCTTGATGTCTTTGCCTGGACGCACTCTGACATGTGCGGAATCTCACCGAACATTGCAAGTCACTCTTTGAATATTGATCCGCGACATGTTCCGGTCAAGCAAAAGAGGCGTGGTATGGATCCAGAGAGATCTGCCGCCCTTAAAGAAGAAATTGACAAGTTGCATTCAAATGGTTTCATCCGAGATGCTCTGTACCCAGAGTGGGTGTCAAATCCGGTAATGGTTCGGAAACCGAACGGGAAATGGAGAACTTGTGTCGACTACTCTGATTTAAACAAAGCCTGTCCAAAAGATAGTTTTCCACTTCCTCGAATTGACCAACTCGTAGACTCAACTGCAGGCCATGAATTGTTATCCTTTATGGACGCTTATTCC
This sequence comes from Allium fistulosum, assembly GCA_030737815.1. Classification (NCBI taxonomy): domain Eukaryota; kingdom Viridiplantae; phylum Streptophyta; class Magnoliopsida; order Asparagales; family Amaryllidaceae; genus Allium; species Allium fistulosum. The sequence continues at coordinate 1,297,939,259 of CM060902.1, forward strand.
GGTTATAATCAGATACCCATGCATCTACCCGATCAAGAACATACTAGTTTCGCAACCGATCTGGGACTCTACTGTTACAGAGTCATGCCCTTTGGTTTAAAGAATGCCGGAGCAACTTACCAACGCTTGGTTAATCGAATGTTCGCTGATCAGATCGGGAAGACCATGGAAGTCTATGTGGATGACATGTTAGTTAAGTCCCGATTTTCCACAAATCACGTCAAGGATTTAAATTCAATGTTCTGCATCTTACGTGAGTATGGAATGAAGCTTAACCCGCTAAAATGCCACTTCGGCGTCGCATCCGGAAAGTTTCTAGGGTTCATCGTTAACGCTCGTGGGATAGAGGCAAACCCCGAAAAGATCTGGGCAATAAGGAATTTGCAAACCCCGAAGACCATAAAGCAAGTCCAGAGTCTCAACGGGAAGGTAGCAGCGCTAAGCAGGTTCATCTCGAAATCCACTGATAAATGTATTCCTTTCTTTGATCTAATCCGGAAAGGGAAACGAAACTTTGAATGGACCACGGAATGCGAAGGCGCATTCCGATCGCTGGTTCATCATCTCTCTACGCCACCGATTTTGTCGAAACCAATTGATCACGAACAATTATACCTTTATCTGGCGGTATCGGAGCATGCGATCAGTGCTGCTTTGGTCCGGGAAGAAGATCGAGTGCAAAAACCGGTCTATTATGTCAGTAAACGATTAACCGGAGCTGAAAGAAATTACCCCAGGTTGGAGAAACTGGCTTACTGCTTGGTCATTGCCTCGAGAAAGCTCCGTCCTTATTTCCAAGCACATCCGCTTACTGTGTATACCGATCAGCCGTTACGACAGGTCCTCACGCGGCCTGAGACGTCTGGAAGGTTACTCAAGTGGAATATTGAACTGAGCCAATTTGACATTACTTATGCTCCACGGAGAGCCATTCAAGGGCAAGTCCTAGCTGACTTCATAGCTGAATTCACTGTTCCTGACGACTTACCTGAAACCAGCGAGTCTCCTAAATATGTCTGGAAACTTTATACAGATGGTGCATCAAACGATCGGTGTTCGGGCGCTGGAGTTGTACTAGAAACCCCCGAAGGTCGATCCATATGCTATGCTTTGAAGTTTGACTTTCACGCAACCAACAATGAAGCCGAGTATGAAGCCCTGTTGACTGGGTTAAAGCTTGCCAAAGATCTGAGAATCATCGCTATAGAAGTTTATTGTGACTCACAGTTGGTTGTGTGCCAGGTACGGGGAGAATATCAAGCAAGAGATCGAAGGTTAGCTGCTTATCTAGCCCGAGTTCAGGAAGCGCTGGATCAGTTTGATTATTATGCTATTTACTACATACCACGAGATCGCAATCAAAAGGCCGATTCATTGGCAAAGTTGGCCAGCACAGGTGAAGCACAGCAAATGGGACTCGTCCCGGTCGAAACTTTGCCTTTCCCAAGCATCGATCAAATCAAAACGAATGATGTGTTGGAAACCTTTCCCAGCAGAGAATCATGGATGCTCCGTATCGAAATTACATTGAGAATGGGATATTGCCTGAACACCGAAATGAGAAAAGGCAAATTCTACGAAAAGCTTCGCGGTTCATCATTCAGGACGGGATCATGTATAGAAAAGGTTATTCTATTCCACTTCTCCGGTGTATCGCTCACGACGAAGTCAAACGAGTGTTACATGATGTACACGAGGGAGAATGCGGCGATCACACCGGTGGACAAGCGCTTGCTAAGAAAATACTCCGATATGGATATTACTGGCCGACAGTGAATCGAGATGCAGCCAATTACGCCAGAAAGTGCGACAAGTGCCAAAAACACGCTCGAATTCCAAGAGCCCCGCCTACCGAGTTAACTCAAATGGTCAGTCCCTGGCCGTTCGCTATGTGGGGTATCGATATCATTGGCGCTTTACCTCTGGCAAAAGGTGGTGCGAAGTATGCCATCGTCGCAGTTGACTACTTCACAAAATGGGCCGAGGCCGAAGCTCTCGCAACGATTACGTCAAAGAAAGTGATAAAATTTGTGGTCCGCAATATCATTTGCCGATTTGGACTCCCGCATACCATCATCACCGATAATGGGACCCAATTCGAAAGTTCGGAGTTCAAGAATTTCTGCCAACGATTTCATATTCATAAAAAATCCTCTGCAGTCGCACATCCACAAGCAAACGGTCAGGTCGAAGCTGTTAACAAAGTTATCAAATCCATCTTAAAGAAACGACTGGAAAAGGCTGGGGGCAAATGGGTCGATGAACTTCCTATGGCATTATGGGCTTATCGAACAACTCACAAGACCGCGACTGGACACACCCCATTTTCCTTATCCTATGGCTCGGAGGCCGTCATTCCAGTTGAGACAGAAGTATTTTCTCACCGCGTAACTTATTACGATCCGAAAACAAACGCTATATTACTCGCTGAATCTTTGGATCTGTTGGACGAGAAACGAGAAGAAGCTGATTTAAGAGCGGCCGCTTACCGAAGTCGGGTCGCCCGATTATATAACACCAAAGTTCGCCCCCGAACCTTTGATCTCGGTGATCTGGTCCTCAAGAGAATATACCCGGTTCCTTCGCACATGAAACCAAATTGGGAAGGACCGTACGTGATTACGCAACGACTTGGGGATGGCACATTCAAACTATCAACCGTGGACGGTCTAGTTTTACCGAGAGCCTGGAACAGCGAGAGTCTCCGTCGCTATTACATATGACAGGCTTTATTTATTTCATTATGTTTTTTATTCAGCAATTTACTTTTGCATTTCGAAATTAGAATTTGTAATAAGGCAACTAATTTGCCATATTTCCTTATTTCAGCAATAAAATGCCATCTCTTCGAGCCAGAGCTGTGATTCATTAAATACAATGTACAACATCACGATGCACGAAGAGCTAAGTTCCATCACACAGTGGAATTTATTCAAGTAGGGAGTGGCTGTGAAGCAATCAACCACTCACTAAATGAAACCCGAGCTCGGGGGCAAGCCATCACATCAGGCCACGAAATGGGTTGATACACGACAACCCTTCATTCAACTCCGTACTCCCAGAGTGCGAGGCGGAGTATAAACATTTTACTAAACTCCGTGCTCCCAGAGCGCGAGGCGGAGTATAAACTCTCATTCAACTCCGTACTCCCAGAGTGCGAAGCGGAGTATAAACATTTTTCCTAAACCCCAGAGTACTCCGAGAGCGCGAGCTGGGTACAAGCTTTTTACTTAACTCCATGCTCCCAGAGCGCGAGGCGGAGTATAAACATTCTTCCAACTCCGTGCTCCCAGAGCGCGAGGCGGAGTATAAACATTCTTCCAACTCTGTGCTCCCAGAGCGCGAGGCGGAGTATAAACATTCTTCCAACTTCGTGCTCCCAGAGCGCGAGGCGGAGTATAAACATTCTTCCAACTCCGTGCTCCCAGAGCGCGAGGCGGAGTATAAACATTCTTCCAACTCCGTGCTCCCAGAGCGCGAGGCGGAGTATAAACATTCTTCCAACTCCGTGCTCCCAGAGCGCGAGGCGGAGTATAAACATTCTTCCAACTCCGTGCTCCCGGAGCGCGAGACGGAGTATAAACATTCTTCTAACTCCGTACTCCCAGAGTGCGAGACGGAGTATAAACATTCATCCTACTCCGAACTCCGGAGCGCGAGACGGGGTATAAACATACGTCAACTCCACACTTCTCCCCAATACAGGGGGCAGAACCATAACGCATAACAAGTTGAAGACAGAAAGGGAATAGATTTTCATTTCCATTATCAACAAAAAGAATCTGATTACAAAGTGTTTATGAAAAATTCTGCTAGTGGGAGCCGAATCCACATCTATACACGGCTATAGAAAAATCAACAAAATGCTACCCTACGCAACAGAGATTTAGAGAAAGAAGTTCATTCTTTCTTCTTCCTTATCTTCTTCTTCGGGGTAGCTCCACCTGATCCGCTGCCCGATTTCTTCCTCAATCGCTTGCTCTTTTCAGGCTTGCCCTCCGGCAGCGATATAATGTCGACATCTTCCTCAGAGCTGGAGGCAACGGAAGTTCTTCTAGGAGGACGAGCTGGAGGCATAGGAGTAGTAGCAGGAGGAGGGACAGGAGCGGTCTCGATCAATACAGTACCACCCGGCGAAATCACCATTAACGGGGCAGGCCCGGGCGGACTAGCACCAACATTCCCTGCTGCCATCTCGGCAGCAATCTCAGCAATAACGTCGTCCTCACGAGATACTTGGGCCGCATCGGATGTGCCAATAGCTGGCATAGATAAACTAGCGGCTGGAGCAGCCTCATTCACAACATCGGACGGGTTGGCAGAGGGATCGATGGGTTCATTGAGAAGCTCCTCAATCATTTGAGCGCTGAAAGAAAACATATTTGCATCTCCCTCCTCGCCAATCAAAGTAGAAGTCGTGATGGCTTCAGAAAAAGCAACCCCTTGTGTTTGATGAGGAACTGATAAAGCAAGGGGCGCAGAAACAATAACTTCGGTCACTGAAATACGACAAAACGAAGATTGTTAGCCAAGTGTGTTGCTTAAGGTTCTTCACAACTGAACTACGAGAAACGTTCAAATACCTTCCTTGGTCTGAACCGAAACGTGGGCAGAATCCTCGGCAGAAGATAATAATGGTTGGTCAGGATTATAGGCAGGAACAGATTGGGGATCTACCGCACCAGTGGTTTCGGGCAATGTTGGAATTGCAGTTCCAACACCTGTCCCGTGATGCACGACCCCCGAGCCTTCGCCTGCCTCTAGAGATTGGACGCCGAGCTTTTCTTTCGCCATAGAGATTACCACTTCATGAAGGGTCTTCCTCTCATCCTCGGTAAGCAGACGCATCTCCAGTTCAAAGTCGTCAAGTGCTCCATCTGGATGCGCTGCTCTCTTCTCATTCACCAGCCGGGTCCAGGCATTGTACAAGATCATGGAGTCATCTCCCAGCCACGCTAAATTTCTGTGTTCCAGCACATTAGCGTTATACGTGACTAAGAGATCGTCAAACTCAGCATCTAGCCTAGACCTCTCCTCCAAGATTTTTTCCTGAACCTCTGCTTCCACAGACTTAGCCTTGACCGCCGCCGCAGCAAGTTCGGCCCTGAGGGATACTGCTTGGTCGCAAGCCTCTTGAGCAGTAGCGTTCGCATCGTCCTTCTCCTTCACCATTTCAGCGAATTTGGCCTTGAGCTCGTTCAGCTCTTTAACGGCTAAGTCTCGCTCAGCTGCAACGGTGGTATTGCGATGGCCCATCTCTTCCACTGTGGCGCAATGTTCTTGCTGCATCCTCACTAGTTTGGCCACGACACCCTCGTGTTTCTTAAGTGTTTCAAGCTCTGACTTTCGGGACGTTTCCACTTCGGATTGAAGAACTTGAATGATGCGTTTCTGCTTCGCAATGTCAACATCACGTTCGGCAATGACCTTCGCCCTGTCGAAAGCTACTCTAGAAGCCTTCACGGCTGCCTTATACCACTCCTTGTACTGAGCATAGAAGTCGTGGATGTAATTATGAGCAGTGGTCTCAGCTTCCGGAGGGATTCTTTTAAAGTTAGGAGGGAAGATATAGCCATCCATGCAAATTTCCGGGTAGTCATTTTTCATTTGGGCGAGTTTAGCAGCTCCCTCGCTTGTCAACTCAGCCGGAGCTTGTTCAATTATAGCGGCTGCCGTTGGTTCCACTCTTGGCCGTTGAGCATCAGGCCGGGAAGATTGAGAAGGCAACTGTTGCTGATGAGATGGCCCTGGGAGGTCTACTGGAGCCCTGGGAGGCGGAGGAGAACGAGATCGGGGTCGGTACTGGTATCCCCGGTCTCTGTCAGAGTAATCATAGCCAGAACGGTTACGAGAGTAATCTCTGTCTCTATCATAACGTTCTTGACTCGAGTAGCCTCGACCATGATCCCTATCTGTCTCTCTCCTACGGGAATCATAAAATGGAGAAGATTGGCGCACATTCCGAAGCCTATCTAGAGTGGAGCCACGTCCTGACATTTCACCTGCGATAAGAAAGAATTACGGATTAAAATCCCATAAAGCAATGTTTACTATGCAGAAGTCATGAAGTGCCGTGGAAGTGTGTGTAAATGTGTAAACCCCCAAACCGACCGGAAGTGTTGACCGCACTTAAAGGAAAGGGCTCGTTCATATTTAGGACATCTTGTAATTCCTCCAACCCAGGATTATGAGAGATCGATATATAATCTGGGATAGGAATATCGTCAAGCCCTTTGAGAGAATCTCTCGAATGAAAAGGGGCGGCCTCAGAAATCATAACTCCGGAAGCGGGAAGAAACACATCTACAGATTTTCCCCCCTTTGACTTAAGTTTTTTGGAAACGGCGGCCTTGCCTTTCCGTTTTTCTCCCGATTCCTCCAAGTTTCCCGAAAGGTCAGCCATTGGCTCTGAATCCGTATGGGTTCTTTCTCCGTCACTCGCCTCGATTATTCTGATTCCGAGTGACTTCTTCGCTTTTCTCTTCTTGGGTTTCTTCTTATTTTCCTTCTTGGAGACGGACTTTGAAAATCCCTCAACAACTATGCTTTGATTAATGTCGATCAAGCCCAGGACTCTTAAGTTGTAGTCGTTCAGCACCGAGTCAATATGCCTCAGCTCGCTTGGGACTTCTTGAAGACTCCGGACGGTACCCTTGAAACGCCCTCCATCGGGCCTAGAGATAATAGCTGTAAAAGGAATGAAATGTCAATTTTAACACCGAAGAGCTATTGGTCAAGGAAACGGGTTAAGGCGCTTACGTCTAGACAACCATCGCCTAGCGAAACCCGGAGGGCACCGAACGTAGAACCATTCGTTCTTGAAATAGCTCAGTCGCGTCCAAGCTCCAACTACAACTTGGCAATTTCTAACTGCCTCCAAAAATGTAAACGATGGGCTATCACCCCTGCTCTTGAAGTTAAATATGTGTCTGATCTCGGAGGGCCTCGGCGGGCGAAAAAGACAGTCCATAAATATTACGAAGGCACTATTCAGCAACGCGTGCCCGTTGGGATGAAGTTGTGAAGGAGCGATTCCTAAATATGATAGCATCCCTCTGATATATTGATTGAAAGGAGGAAGAGTTCCAGCCGCACAAGCATGACGGTAGAATGCTGTATATCCTTCAGGCGGATTGTGCGGTCTATCAGCGGCGCTGGGCAATAATACGTCACCAAGAGATATGTTATGCTTTAAGCATATTCGTCCCAATAAGGATTCAGAGATGTTGGACTGAACCGAGTCAACAGGGTCCTCAATAAATATCGCCTCCGGCAATTCGTCTGGAGCTGGATCGATTATATCGGCAGGGATATCGGGAATCTCAAGCACCGGAGGAGTCGAGCTCTGTACCTCTTGTTGTTGAGAGCTCGAAGATTCCATAATTAGCTAACTCATTAGAAAGCAACGTTAAGTTCATGAACAAGCCCGTGCATGCCCCTGTGTAGTGTGTATGAACGTGTCGTGCAGTGTAAGTGATGTACATCACTTAGGCAGATGTAACAGAATGAAGCAAGATGTTCGTACAACATAACTTAAAAATTTAAAGACGAAGATGACCGTCATCGCTGACCGTCACTTCCACCCCATCCGAAGGCTACTACCCACTTCAAGTATAAGTCTTTCGGTTGTATTATTGGTTAAGTCATAGTTCCATCGACGAGCCTCAAAGGAAATTCAAGCTAAATCTTTTAGTCAAAATCGATTATGCAAGGCCGAAGCTCGTCGGAGTCAAGTATGCTAAAGTTCATTATGTTCGTCGGAGTACAACCTGAAGTTGGTCGTAGTTCGGATGATGGAGCAAATCATAAGAACAATGGTCTCAGGGGATGAAGGCGTTCGAATCCATCGACACGAATCGATGAGGGTCGAATCGATGGAGTTTGATTCCAGGCGCTTCGGATCCATATGGTTCGACTCGATGTAACCTTATGATGGAGGAGCCCTTCGAATCCGTGAGCTCCAAGTTACTTCGAATCGATCAATATTCAGTTCCTTCGAATCGATCTGGATAGCGTTACTTCGAATCGATCAATTCGATGCCCTTTCCCTCCAAGTCATCGATTCGGAACCTTGCCCTTGAAATCGATTCGAAGATCGTTTGTTCCTGGATCAATGCAAAGCAACGGGAAACGACACTCTAATCGCTGGAACCCAAAAGACATCACTCCTCGACTCCATCGAGTCGACCCATTTCATCCAGATCTTGTCACTCCTTAGAGTTTTTCTAAGGCGAGAATAGTTTATTTTTCTCATCTCGAATCGATCCATTGAATACCTGTTTTGATTTCGAGTGAAAGCGTGGAAGGGATCGATCGTTTTGAGGAAAGCGCGTTTGTCCTGGCCTTGGAGAAATCGATTCGAAGAAGGAGCTCTCGTAACAGTAAAAGTAAAAAGTTAAAAGTGAACAGGACCCCGGTATATATAGGGGAAACGAGACCATTCGTCTCCCGGTCAAGCGCAACCGGAAATAACGGGTCTAGCTCATTGATTCGAAGCAGTATCTTCGAATCGATCACTGCAAGGCATCGATCGATTCGAAGCTGACCATGTGACCTCGTCGATTCGAACTCAAAAATCTACACCAGACAACTTCGAGACTTTTCCTTCGAATCCGCAGCGTCGACTCGAAGCACGGCGTCAGAAGAGTCAGGGGGAACATTCGACTCCATCGATTCGAACAGTCAAGTTCGAATCCCTCAATTACAAATCCATCCAAGCTTCGAATCCACCCGAAAATCATCGTTTCAAAGTCCCATCGGATCGAGGCAGTTAAATGAAAATGAATCAAAGTCGCTGTGCCCACCAATTTGGAGTGCCAACTTCAAAACTATCGACTTGTAGCACGACGAAGAGTATCAATTCGAGGATCAAATGTTCATCACGTCATAACACAGAAAGCTAATAGCCAGTCACAATTATACGACGGTCACTTACAGCGATACAGAATACAACTTTCGGCGAAAGCATGTCATAACGGCCCAATGAGAGACTGCAGCTTATCAAAGCACGTCATGTTTACACAAGACATACTTTGGGGGGCAAATGTTATCCCGCCTTTTGGCAAGGCCGTGACACCAAGGACTTAACTAGAAAACAGTGACAGATCGTCTCGGAAGTCGGTTACACGTAAGGATCGCTACGGATATCGATGAAATTTGTTCGAGTCCGGATCGGGCTACAATCGATTATGCACGTCAAGCAAAGCCGTGGGAACCAACGATCCAAGTTTCAAGACAATCCGAGTTCGTATGCTCGAGATACTGTCGACAAAGGATGGAGTAGAGCTTCCTTAGTTCGAATCCATAGGCGAACCCTATGTTCGAATCCATCAGACAAGCATTGCCTCGTATCCATGAAAAAGAGACTAGTTCGAATCGATCAGAAGGGAATTGCTTCGACTCCATCAGGCGGAACCGGTAGCTTCGAATCCATTGAGGCATTCACCACGTTCGACTACATCAAGCAAGTCTTCATGTGCCTTGAGTTCGAATCCACCCTCGCATACACCGTAGTTCGAATCCATCGAAGGAAGGAACCTTCGAATCCATGCATTCGAATCCCCAGGCCAAGACAACTTCGAACCGGTCCATAGCTACAAGTCTAAATCGATTCGAACGAGCATTAGTTTCATCGATTCGAAGGAAGAGGTCCTTCGAATCCATTACCTCGAATCCAAGCCATGGATACGACCCAGTCAAACCGGAGTACAAAACGGATCGAAGCGAGAGACACGCGCCACGTCGCAGCGGGCATCGAGTCGACCGAATCGATTCGAAGTAAGATCGATTCGAAGTATCCCTGTTCTCCAGAAATGCAACATTGAATCGATCATATCTCGAGTTCTACAAGTCCAAATGCCATGAAATTTTCACAGAAGCTCAAACACATGATGAAGAATGTACACACCAAATTTCAGCTCGATTGGATGATTTCTTGATCGATTCGAACCAAGGGTCGAATCGATCCCAAAGTGGGCCCGGATCTCCAGATTTCGACCATGTGGGCCCCCTGACGTGCCAGAATTGGTCTCCCCTCATTTTAGGCGAAATATCAGCCTCCTACACCTATAAATAGAGGCCCTGGTCATTCAGAAAAGGGGTCGGAGAATTCTAAGTACTGAAGAGCGCCCATATTCTGCCAGATTTACTCCAGAACACCGCCGCTGCTTTAGATTGACACTTAGCATTTGAATTCAGTTGTATTACGTTATTAACTACTGTAATCTTCAAGTAATCGAGCAATAAAATCATCAAACTTCATAGTGGACGTAGGCAAAAGGCCGAACCACTCTAAATCGCTTGTTTTCGCAATTTACTTTCTGTTATTTGGAGTTTTTGTTAGATAATCCACAGTTTTAATTTTCATTCTTCACTTTTATCTCTTCAAAAACTTCCGAAGAGTGTTGTGCCCATTTTTGGTACAAACATTATCTTTGAAGATAAAATCTCAAAAACAGTTCATTTCATATTGGAAAAGCAATTCCATACTTAAATAATAATAAGTATTTCACAAATCATTTATTTTCAACATTTGAAAATATTCGATATACTTAAATCAATATTAAGTATATATTCATTCTTTAAGGAAATCATTCTCTTTAAACACATTTATTTGAGTCAAAACGAATGTTACGTAAAACATCGTTACGACGACTCAAAATCACTAGTATAGGGATTCGGAATTTAGATAGATATATGAATCCCAATACTACATCAAAACATTTCCTTTCGGAAATCATTTACTATAACAACAGTGTTATAGTCCATCATTTCCTTATTCCTCGAAAACGTCTATTTCAACAATAAATGTTGAAATCTATGATTTCGATATTCAATACATTTTAAACCATCGTTTAAAACAATTAACTTCATTTTAAATATCACTTTCCTTAAGAATATATTCACTGTCCAAAATCGTGAATATAGTTCACTTAACCAAATTTCAATATTTCCTACACATTTTATTTCAATAAAGATTCGCTATCCAAAATCGCGAATATATCTTCTTTTATAACCTCCTATATTTAATTTATCCAATCCAATTGATTTCGAATTTATAAAACAACGTTTATAAATTCTATTTCTACTTTATAACAACTTCGATTTGTAAATCTCCTTTATTAACAAATTCGATCAATATTTCATTTGAAGGCAAAAACACAATCTATAAGTTAATTTCTTATAAATCTTCCATTCTACAATTTCATTCATTTTAACTTCACAATTTATACATCTATAAATTTCATTCATTTTAACTTCACAATTTATACATCTATAAATTTCATTCATTTATGAATTCCATAAATATTTCATTTTTAACACTTATAAAAACTCGTTTTATAATTCCAATATTTGATTTATAAATATCAAGTTTTTTATAAATCTTTTTATACAAATCGTTTATAGTTATTCCAAAATCCCAACTTAAACCATTTTATAAATAAATCGACCTTTATTTCAAAAACGACACTTTGGTTATATTTCACCAAAAATTATAACTTTTATAACTTTAAAATTTTACGTTTATAAATCGATTCAAAAATTCCATAAAACGTATATTTTTAAAAATCACTTTAAAAACCCTTTTAAAGTAAAAGTCGTTATTTTTACATTTCAAAACTGAATCCGATGATGCAACAACACCAATCAGTCCATCACAACAGTCAAATATCATATATCATCATATGATAACAGAATATATCAAAATATCTGTAAATAATCAATACGGTGAGGAATCCAGTCGGATCCCTCCAACCTGTTTCCCTACATCCACAGACGTTAGCACAATACCAATTCCGCTCCAGTACGGAATTATCGCGGTATATGGGTTTTATAAAAATCCGCTTACTAACGGCGCAATAGGGTCTCATCCGCTATACGAGGCGGGAAATCAATCAATCCAATAAATACATATGCCAATATGTATATATTGCTATTATATATAGATATATCCTATCATATCTAATATCACATCGAATAGCAATCATCAAATCAATAACTGTAAAAATTCCACATTCAATTTGAGTGAGAAGATCTCACCGTGATTTTAATAACAGTCGTAGCGGTTTATTTCGGATAAAACCAAACAGACGTTTAATTTTACCCAAAATTTTCATTGACTCCAATCGACTCCAAACCAGCTGCACTGCGTAGTACACGTCGAGACGATTCCAACGCATTTTGTTTCGTCATTTTCTGATTACGTATGAAAGAGATATGCCATTTTAAACTTTGAACGAATTTAAAATAAACTAATTTACATTTTCTTTTTAAATTTATAACCTAGATAGCATCACAGCCGTTCTCTTCTTCCAGGCACGCACGCGATGATGCTTCTTCCTTCCAGCCTCCGTTCGAACGAAGGAACCCAATAGCCGCCACTTTAACCTAATATCGCAACCCAAAACATCCACCTACAGGTTGATCAACCACCGCCATCGCGTAGCCCCACGCTAGTGCCACCTTCGACCAAAACGCGGTCAGACCCGATGCCCCCCAACGCACGCAAAACGAGGATGAACGGCGCCTCTTTGCTCGCGATTTGCCGTTGACTCCCTTCGAGTTAAACGATCATAACCGTTCACTTTGAAGATCTCAATGCCCTCTTCCATTTCTTAGTTGAACATTTCTCGAATCGGTGCGCGGATTGCAAGAATTTGAGGGAGAAAAGATGTTGTTTTCTGGCCGTTCGTCTGGATGGAGGCGGCTACTGATTAGGGTTAGGGTTTTCAAATTGTGAACGATGAAGGGTTCCTTTTATAGAATTTTGACGAAAAACACTATTCATTCGTGATTTTTCCGAACTCCGATTTACGCGCGGTCACTATCGTTTCTAAGGTTTATCCCGCGTTCCGAACGCAATGGAACAGGTTTCGGAAGCTAATTCGATCGTCTGTGTGAGATATGGCGATAAACGATCAATTTAAATTAACCCGATTTAAATCGATTTCGAGGCGTTTTGGCTTGCCCCGGACAAACGGTAAATCCAAAAATTACGAAATTTGAAATCTTACAATAATATCACATTACGGATCCGATGAAACTAGTTTCGTCGAAATCCGAGACCGTTTGAAAAATGACTATTTTATCTCGACGATTTAAAATTAAAACGATATCGATGCGTTTCGAGTTACCACAGTCAAACGACAACTCCGTTTGCTACGAAAATTGAAATCCGATAATAACTAACTATTACGGATCCAATGGAACTGGTTTCGTTCAATTCTGAGACTGTTCGAAAATTGGCTATTTTTCAGTCGATAATTAAATATTAAAATATTCAATTTTCACAATTTAACTTCAAATTCAATTTTAAAAGTTCTATAACCTTTCTATAACTCCAGTATGATTAAATAAAATTTTACAAATCATTTTCAATCATTTTAAACTCGATATCCGATTATTTCTGGAATTTCACTATTTAATTTATCGATTTAATTATCAAATTAAATCCAATATACGAAAATTAAATCATTCGACTTCTAAATTCCATTTATTAATATTTAAAATCAATTAAATATTCGAATTTTAATTATCAAAATTTCTGGGTCGTTACACTCATGAACTATCAAAGATTGGGTAAATGGTTCCGTTGTCGAGAAGTTTAAGAATTTCATCACGCACTGCATCTTTCATTTTTGGATTAAGCCTTCGTTGTGCATCACGAACATGCTTGGCATAGTCGATTAAATGGATGCGATGTTGAACAAGAGCGGGACTAATTCCCTTTATATCGGTAATCGACCATCCAATCGCTTCCTTGTTTTTCGAAAGAATAGAGATAAGAGAAGTTTCTTTGTCAAGAGAAAGGTCGTTATATATTATGACAGGACAAGTTTCATTTTCACCTAAGTATGCGTAATTAAGGTGATCGGGAAGTGGTTTGAGGTCCAACTTAGGGAGTTGCTCGATCAAAGAATTGGGTTGAGATTCGGACTCAGCTGGAAGCGATTCAAAGGGAAGAGTATATTCAATCTCGTTGGGGACTTCGTGAAACAATTTTTCATACTCGGCCTCACGTTCATCGTTAAGATCGAGTGTTTCTTTTTCGAAGTTTTCATGAATAGCACTAACTTCCAACGTTTGGTCACGAGGTTCATTCGATTGGCTTTCAAGATTGAAAATATTAAGATCCAAAGTCATGTTTCCAAAAGAGATTTTCATTGAACTATTACGACAATTAATTAAGGCATTTGAGGTGGCTAAGAATGGTCGGCCTAAAATCAATGAAATTTGACTTGCGGGATTTGTCACAGGTTGTGTTTCGAGAACGATAAAATCAACGGGGAATATGAATTGCCCTACTCGAATGAGCAGGTCCTCGATTTCTCCCATGGGCTTCTTAATGGAGCGATCGGCGAATTGAAGCGTGACTTTTGTGGGTTTGAGCTCACCTAAGCCTAATTGTTCGTACATGGAATATGGAATCAAATTGACACTCATACTTAAGTCTATCAAGCATTTTTGTTAATCGTCTTGTCTCCAATTGTACATGAAACCGTAGGGCAGCCAGGATCTTTGTATTTAACGGGCTTGGATTGGGACAAGACTTCACTCAAACTGGCGGCTAAGAAAACTTTTTTGGGCACTTGAGTGTGTCGCTTTTGGGTACACAAGTCCTTAAGAAATTTCGCGTAAGTGGGGACTTGCTGAATGCTGTCAAGAAGCGGAATGTTAACTTTGACTTGTTTAAAAATTTCCAACATCTTTTCCATTTGGTCCGAGTGTTTCTTCAGTCGAAGACGATGTGGAAATGGAACACAATACTCGATAGGTGGGTCTACTCGAGTAGAAGAAGAAGAAGAATTTTGATTGGCATTTGATTCGACATTTTGCTCCATGTTATGTTCTGATTTGTTTGTTGCTTTAGAAGTGTCGAGAGAAGTTTTCGGTAAATCGTTTGGGTTAACGACTTGATTATCGATTTGTTTACCGGAATGTAAAGTTGTGATAACATTCAATTGGGTGGCGTTGCTATCTTGAACAACATGGGCTTGATTTGAATTTGCGTTTTGATTTCTGGGATTTGGAAGGGGCTGGCTTGGGAATGTTCCTCGTTTGCGTTCACTTACAGATGTGGCTAATTGACTCATTTGCATTTCAAGTTTTGCAATCGATTGGTTTGTGTTTTTCATATATGAGGTCAATAAATTTTGCAAATTGCTTTTTGATTGAAGGTTTTGTGTAGTTGCTTTAGCCAACGTTTCAAGAGTTTTCTTAAATGAACTTAAACGTTTATCGTCTTGGGGAGGATGAGCATAATTTGGTTGAAAATTTAATTGTTGTGGTTGATTATGAGACGGACCCGCAAAGTTTGGTTGAAAATTGTTGGGCTGAAAGGGAGGATTCGAAGCATTATTCGAGAATGCTTGAAAATTGGGACGAACCGTATTCGTGTTGGGATTGTTTTGGTTCCAAGAAAAATTCGGATGATTTCTCCAACCCGGATTGTACGCTGGAGAAAACGGGTCATTTTTGGCTTTATTGAAAGCATTGATTTGTTCGACAGAATTGGAACACTGATCGGCTATATGATTAGGATCGTTGCATTTATAACACATCGGTTGGGAAGCTTGGTTCATTTGATTCAATGAGAAAACGTTATCGAATTTTTTAATCATTGCGTCGATCTTAGCTTCCAAAGCAAAAGAAGATCCTATCGAGTGTGCACTCGATCGTAAGTAAATTGATTTTTCGTTCGAACGTTCCCATTGGGACGACTTTTCGGCGAGGTTTTCAAGAAATTGCCAAGCATCGTCGTGATGTTAGGCAAGAAAATTTCCTTGGCACATTGATTCGAGCATGGTTCGTGAGCTGTTTTCGAGTCCATCGTATACGATTTGGCAAATCGTCCATTTTTCAAAGTTATGGTGTGGACATTTTATCAAAAGCTCTTTGAATCTTTCAAAATATTTTCCAAATGGTTATCCCTTGAATTGATGAACATCTACAATTTCGTTTAGGATTCTACTCGTTTTTTCCAAGGGGTAAAACTTTTTTAAGAAAGCTTTTACGAATTCTTCCCAAGTTTTAATCGAGTTCGATGGTAAGTTGTACAACCATTTTTCAGTGTAATCTGTAAGAGCGAATGGGATTAATCAAAGTTTGATTCCGTCATCGGAAAGTTGTTGGAGTTTTATGGTTGCACAAACTTGTTCGAATTTAGTCAAAAAGACGTATGGGTCATCGTGTTCGAAATTGCCAAATTTTGGAATCGTGGCAATATGGTTCGAGTGAATATCGAAATGGTTACCCGTAGGGGCGGGTAACGTGATGCAAGATGGAATAGAAACTCTATCGGGAAAGATTCTATCCATGAGAGTTCGAGAGGCGTTCTCGTTCGCCATTACGGGAGGATCGTTTGTTCGAGTTAAACGGTTAGTTGTTGAGTCGCGAGTCCAACGATTTGTTGTTGTGTCACGAGTCCATGTACTCATGCACAAGTGAAATTCGAGAAGAGAAGGAAGTTAGAATCGAGTTTGGAGAATGAAAGAAGATTTGAAAAACGAAGTGAAAATTTTGTTTTTCTTTTTCTTTTCTTTTTTTTTAAAGGAAGAGTATTTACCAAATGAAATTTATTTTCAAAAGTGAAATTAGATTTTTGTTTTGTTTTTGGATTTTCAAAATTTTTTTTATATGTTTTTGTATTTTTTTTAAGTTTTCATATTTTCAAATATTTACCAAAATAAAAAAAAATTGTTTTTGTTTTTACAAAATGGGAATTTGATTGAATTTTTTTGTTTTTGTATTTGAATTTTAATTTTTTTTCTTTTTGAAAAGATTTTATATTTTTTTATTGAAAATTATCATAGGAAAGGAAAAAGGATTTTTTTTGTATTTAAAAACTAAATTAAGTAAAATTTACAATTTTTTTTTTTGGATTTTGATTTTTTTTTAAATATGCATGAACTAATGCAACTAAATGAATGCAAAGGACTTAATTACAATTTTCTGTCCTTAGTAGCTCCTAACCCAAAATTGTATAATCACACTTTGTCTTAAATCAACAAAAATATTTCTCAGCCAGGTAACGGGCAGGGGTTATCGGTGCACCACGAATCACCGTAGCAATGTAGCCGAAGGTTTAAGTACCTTCAGAGGAACAACCACTATAATATTTACGAATCACCGTAATATTTATAAATGGTTATTACTCTGCCATAGCCTAGACACCAAGAAATAAAATTGTTTAAGGAAACAATTGTGAAGATACAATTAAGCCCTAAGTGAGCTCGTGACACCCTTAAGTCGAATGTCTAATCTTTATTATTAGTCAAATTCTATGATGAAATGCGTTTGTGGGCTAAGGAAAGGGTGATGAAATCTCTCACCTTATGTGAATTGGGGTATTTCCCTTAGAAAAGAAAATGAGATGAGATGAATGCAAAGCAAAAATTAAACGTGAATTTACAATGCAACTAAAATGAAGTTTTTTTTTTGTTTTTGGACTTTGAATTTTTTTTAATATAAATGCAAATGCAAGTAACTAATAATGCAATTCAAATAAAAACAAGGGAAAAGGGCACAATACCAGAGCGTGCAAATTATTAGCAATTTATTATTATTATTTAGCGGCGATTTTTTTAGCAAGCAAGCAAGCTATTTTTTTGGCAAGTTAAGCGAAGCAGTTTTAGCAAGCAATTCTTCCTTTTATTTCCTGCAACTATAAACAAGATATATACATTTTTTATTTAAGTTTATCAAAGAAGAAATTAAAACAAGCGAAAATCAAAACAAATGAAATCAAAACAAACAAAACCAAAGATGTATTTTTTTTTGAATAAAGGAAGAAATGAAACAGAGAAAAGAAAAAAAAAACTTATTTTGTTTTTCTTAAGAAGAGATGAAAAGAACTTAGAACTTAAACTAAATAAACAAAAACTCAAAAAAAATGAAAATAAGCCCACCACTTTTCTACCCGACCCAAACAATTGATCTGCCCACTTCAATTCTCATTCTAATGCCAATACAAAACAGTTACAATCATAGCCGTAAGTTTAAAACAGAATTCAAAGTCAAAATCCCCAATATAAAAAAATCGAAATTCCCAAACGAAAATCTCGTTTCAAGTGAGCACTTCGAAGTGATGATTGGGTGTTCGCGATTGGAGTTCGTGATGTATGGTCGTGGGTGTGATTACTGGCGATGGCGATTTCGTGTGATGGAGGTTGTTCGAGGTGCTAAGGAGATGTTGTGGTCACAACAGTTATGTGCAATGTTCGGCTATGAAGTGGCTATGGAATGTTATGGCGATATCGATTCGTTGGTTGACGAGGCTTCGCGCGAGTTGTTTGTGGAAGTGCTGATGTCAGTTTTGATCGGAACTGTTGTGGGGAGGGTAGACGTTGCAGTTGTGGTTGAGGATCGGAATTTGAGGGGTTCGACAAGGAAGCCGCAGTTGCATGGAGTTGTGAAGGGTGATTGACAACGGTCAGGAGGGTGATTGCAGTTATTCGATGATTTTGGCTTGTTTCTGAGGGTGGAAGATGGTTGCTGGAATCAGGTTTTGGCTTCGCCCAAAGGTTGTGGAGGTGATTTCAGGTGCGGTTGTCAGGCTGCGGTGATTCAGGGAGTTTTTAAGTTGTGGGTGATGGTGGCTAGTCACTGGTGGTCAAGTAGCAAGTTGCAATTGCACAGTTTGAAGTATGCAGTTTGAAGTGTTTGTTGAAGATGCGGGGTTGCGATTGAATGAGGCACATGTATAATGATGTTGTCACAGTATTGGTACTGTGGTGGAGAGATGGTGACTGTGGTAACGGCTTGGAGGAGCAATAGTTTGTGGTCAGGTAGCAGATATATGAAGTGCAGTATGGTTGAGGTTGTTGAAATGTGTAGTTGCTTGAAGTGGTGGACTGTGGAACTTGTTTGAAGTGGAAGAGTAAATAGAGGAAGTAAGGTTTTGGTTAGTGGTGGTAGTTTGGAAGTTGCGGCAGTAATGGTGGTGGTTGATTGTGGATATGCAGATATGTAGTTGAGGAGATTATATGATAGTATGGTAGTATGGCAGTGAAGCAGTTCAGTGAAATGGTGAAGGAGAGCTGCTATTTCGTGGTGTTTGAGGCGGGTTAGCATGTAATTGAAACGGTGAACAGTAGTGGGTGGATGTGAAAGTATGAACAGGCAGTGATCAGTAGAGAAGTAGTTGCACAGTTGTTATGAAGGGGAATGTTGAGCAAGGTGATGATGGATGTTTGAGAAGTGTTTGTTGAGGATGGCACAACAGTTTGTAAGGGGAAGGCTTGAAACAGTTATGGTGGAAACAGTGAACAGTTGTGGTAGCAGAGGTGGACTTGACAGTAAGAAAGTGGTTGTGGGGGTGTATGTGCACAAGTATGCATAGAGAAAACAGAATGTATGCACAGCAAATGTAAAACTTGTAAAAAGAAATGCAAACTTGTAAAAATGAAATGCAAGTTGTAAAATGAAAAGCAGAAAATGTAATTGTAATGATTGATGAAAGATTTTTTTTTTAAAAAATTTGCAATCAAACACACCAAATAAAATCACACAAAAATCAAAGAAAAATAATTTGAAGAATAGAAAATTGAAATCAAAGAAAATTCCCCGGCAACGGCACCAAAAACTTGTTTAACAGCTAATTTTCTATCGAATTAGAAAATAGCCGATAAATTTCGAATTGAATTTAACCGCAAGCGCACGACATACAAAAGTTAGTACGTGGCGAGTATGAGTCGATCCGCAGGGAATTGTTTGATTTTAAAATTTTCTAGTCAATCAAATTAAACCAAAAGTGGAGATTGTTTTGAAAACTAGAAAGCTAAGCAAATGTTGAGATTAAAAACTATGTGATTAAAATTCAATTTAGGGGCAAATCCACTTTCTTATATTTTTCACATAAATCAACATAAATCAAATGATGATCTCTTTTTAATTGAAGTAGGATTAGTGATGTATTTATCATAAGCATGGCCTATTTGAGTTATTAATTAACACAAATCAAGCATCAAACTATAATACAACTCCAGTCCTACTTTTCATATCTCATGAAACATAGCATAGAAAATGAAACCAAAATCTAGTTTAAGCATGAACTATTTACTATTAATTAGTAACGTAGATCATCAAATTTTGATTCAAACTTCACTTCATTGCCATGATCATATTTAGATGAAGAGGCAAATTGTGATTAATGAGATAAGCATAGCTTATTTGTTATGAACAAAGTAGGCGATCAAATTCAACATAAAACACAAACAAGCATAAACATCCATTTTCTCATAAAGCATAAAAGAGATCATACATAGAAAATTTTATGTTGAATCTACATGATAAAAGAAAGCTTCATTACCCTTAAATTGTAGGGGTTTAGCCTCTCATTTGTGTTATCATTTCAACACATAGAGATTTCCACATTGAAAATGAAAAAAAAGTAGAGAATAAACAAAGAAAAAGAATATTAACTACTAGAAGGAAATGAATTAAACTAGTGCATAAATGTAAATCTAAACTATGAACATGAAATGAAAGAGAGCATAAGAATAAAAATGAGCATAAAAGTAAAGAAAAACAAGTAGAAAAGAGAAGAGAAAGAGGCTAGGAAGCCATTTTTATTTCATTCAACATAGAGCTTACAACTTTCATTTTGATTTCCTAACTAATTTCAAAGAGTAGAAGATATTTACATGTACATAAGAGGGCTATTTATACATGCATAAAACACTAATTCCATTTTTAGGGTGCTTCTCAAAATGCCCTTTAGGAAGTGTGGCCACTAAGTAACCATTAGCCACTAATTAATCCATCATTTAATGTGCATGAAGCTTTAACCTCCACTTAGTTGTCCATTAACTTCTAATTGTAGATTTAGGTAAGTGGGTAGGGTCTTCCATGATCATGAACTTGAATTATTTCCTCTTCATTCCTTTGTATTCCCTTGTGTATGCATATATCTTCATGAATCCTTCTTTCATATGCATCAAAATTTCCTATAGTAATCATAAAAAATGTCCAAGTAAAAATTCTCAAATTGACACATGCACAAAAATGACCATTGTGCCCCTGAATGAAGATGAATATACGATGATTTGAAAATAATTGAATTTTGGTTTTAAACATGTTAAAATGCCCAAATATGACTTTTATTTAAATAAAAATATATAAAATATGGATGTAAATATATGCACATTTACGTGCACATCAGTAAGCAATATATGCACAAGAAAGTGATAAGAAATCAAACGAGAATAGATTTAATTAATTCAATTCAATTAATATTTAAATCCCAATCATTGTAGTATTTATAGATTTAAAAGGATGCAGATGAAGAGTTATTACTATTAGATAAGTTTTATTCATTTTAATGGCTGCAACCTTTCTATGAAAGGTAATTTCTTTTTGTTCAACAGAAGTGTCTTTTCAAAAATTTGCAGTTTTTCAAATAACAAACGTCTGTGGTAAAACCTCAGACATCTGTGACTTCAGAAAATAATTACCCAAACGTCTGTGTTTTACCTCTGACGTCTGTGGCTTCATAAATTTATTTTCCTGAGTATTTCCTCAGACGTCTGGGTTTTACCTCAAACGTCTGTGAGTAGTAAAAGTAGTTTTTCACCTTAAGTTCAGTGTATATGAAATCGTGTGTGATCGTGTATGCACATATACTCAAGGAGACCTTAACTATATTTTATCTAAGACTCTTTTATAGTAGAATACCCTTACTAATTATAGTATGGTCGATAGATCGTCGTTTGTCTTCGAGTCTCAATATCTTCGAGCATGATGTCTACTTGTAGTATATACCTGTAGTTTTGATAAAATGTGTGTATATATATGATTGTATAGTTGTTGTCATTGAAACATAAACTGGAGGTTCTAACATTCTTCCCCTTTTGATGATGATAACTATACAATCCAAATGGAAGAATTATTATATTTGTCTCCCCCTATGAATATGCATAAATTCCTCCCCCTTTGTCATTATCAAAATGGAAGGAATGATATATGATATAAACATAAATGTTAAATAGACATTTAATAGCATGTTATATATAAGATCATGAATATTTAAAACTAAATAAGGAAGTTCATATAGAAAAAGAAACTAATGTAACAGGAGTTAAATAGTTAAACAGGCAAGCATAAGAATAAATTGTGGAAAAATAATAAAAAGATAAACTAAAATAAATGCTAATTGTACTGGTTTGAAGAGTAAGATAGGCCTCCATAATTCTCATAGTATTCCCATAAGATGAAGGATCCTTGTCACGATCCAAATTCCAACGTTCGAAAATCGGCACGCGTACTCCACTTGTACTCGAATGCCGTAGATTCAATCGTTGAAATTCGACTCGTGCCGGAGCTTATAACATAGTAAGTATAACAACATAGCGAAAGAAAGAAATGAATGATATCATATATATCACAAATGATACAATATCCAGAATATGATATACAACAATGATATCTATATGATACAAGAATATCAGAGACAAATAATGTTACAGCGAAAACAACAGAACTGATAACTCCAAATGATCTGCAAAAGAGAATGAGTCCAACAACTCCAATATCAAGCTCGAACCACCATTATGTTGCACCAAGATAAGCAACGTTAGTCACGAACTCCAAAAACTGAACTAGCTCCCGATAATCTACTAAACCTGAATATCTGAGAAACCCAACTCTAGACTGCCCGTGTGGAAAATTGTGGGCACCCAGAGTTTAGGAAGGGAACAATAAACTCCGAGTCAGTCATGGGACCAGTGTGAGTAACAAAAACGGTTTATCTTTAAAACAAACAACAAAAGAATTTTCAACATTGAAACCCGCAATGCTTTTGAAAAAAGTAACTACCATAAGACCTCCCACCACACACACAATGCAATCGCAGACTTGGAGGAGATTTCTTCTTATGATAGTCAAATATGCTTACTACGCAAAAACTCTTTTTGATATTATTACTAGTGCATAGTGCAGAAAACATTTCGAAAGTATAATATTAATCTTAGCCAGCATAGGTACCATTATATTATGCCTGCTATAGCTGCCGCCTGAGGATACAGGTTATACAAATTGCAATCGTAAAGGGCTCGTATTGTTTCTTTGGATTTTCCAACAAATGGTCAGGCTAAGGAACTTCCTACTGCCACATGGGAACGCCTC
This sequence comes from Allium fistulosum, assembly GCA_030737815.1. Taxonomy (NCBI): domain Eukaryota; kingdom Viridiplantae; phylum Streptophyta; class Magnoliopsida; order Asparagales; family Amaryllidaceae; genus Allium; species Allium fistulosum. The sequence continues at coordinate 1,297,962,380 of CM060902.1, forward strand.
TGGAGAGACGTCCCGAGAACTAACTAGCTCTCTGCCAACACAAGGCTGGGTTACCTCTTATACTAGGTAACTACTACACGAATATGCCACCCCCGGTCCTTTGGGACCTTTATCCGAGGATCCTCGATCACAAAGCAACAATCACACAGGGTAAATGAGATTGGAGCAACCACACAGGTAAATATCTGGGCTCCATACCATGATACCACCTTTTTCTAGAAGGAAATGACATACCCTAAAGGGTGCGACCCTCATAACCTTGCCGCATCTTTCCTGTTTCGACCATTTCCGATTTGTGAGGCTCGATGAGGTCTCGTCCACAAAGCTACACTTTTCACAAAAGCCATGCTTTGATCAACAAATGATCAGCAAATGACCATCAACACACAGCAACACTCAGCATGCCACACTACCAAATTGGGAGTATATCACTGAAAACCTTCAACTACATAACCTCTGAGCTCGTACGTCTCAGAGAAGGGTGTTAAGCTAAGAGAATAAATCCCCGCCACCAAACAGAAATGTATTTGAAAGAAATCAGCTTTATATCTCAAAGTGTAGTGTCAGACATACAACCATACAAGTCTGTTCCGGGTTCGAACAGAACCGAAGGCACTTCCAAAGAAGCCCTTGCAATCCGAATAATCCCTAATCACATCTGGACTTCCCACCACATATGGAGTCTCTATATCGGGGACCAGTCGATGTAGAGACATTCGACGAGTTGTCCTTTCATTTTCGAAAATATCTGGTCTTCACCACCGGTCTTCAAATGCTATCCATAACGTCGTATCATTATTCGGAATGGGTTATATGACACAAAGTCCTCTCCCGGCTAAACCGAATAATGAGCGTAATATTTAAAAACATATGGATATTAGGATTTCAATTAAGTCAAACTTATTACCCAAAACTTCTCTTTCAAATGGTTTAAACACATTACCATTTAATCTTTTACAAAAAGATTCAACTCACAAAGTTCACCCAGTTTCACAAAGATCTATTCATAGATTTTCCAAATCGATTTCCATTTCAATTGGATTTACTCATTAAATCTTTAAATCAAAGATTTAACTTATAGCTTTCAAAACACGTTTCCAAAGATTCATTCGTAACTTGGGAAACCATTTTCAATTCAAACTTGAAATTCTTTTAACACAAATTGGAATTTCATTTCTTATATGAAAGCTTTTATCATTTGAAAACAAATAGTTTTCATTTCGGAAAATCTGATCTCATATATACAAGTTAAACCCCTAGGGTTAAATTCAAATTCTCAAAACCATACTTTTAAAATGGTTTAAATTCATATAAACACATTTATAACATCTTTAACCATAATTTCCAAACATGGAATTCAATTCCAAATTTTGAATTCAAATTCAAATTGAATTATTTAAATTTCAAGATATTCAAAATATCTTTAAAACTCCTTTCAAAAGCTTTTTATATTAAACCCCAATTTCCAATTTCAAAATCAATTGAAATTAAAATTTCAATTTCAAAAACATTAAATTTAAATCATCTGTGACTTAACCGATTTCCTCGTGAAATCCATATTTGTATGTGTAAAAGTTTGGTCCAGGGGTTTGACACAGTAGTGCAAGATCAATAAATCATCACAGATCAAAATACCGAAATATAGTTGATAAGCGGTATAACTATAACGCTTATCTTTTATTCACAGATCACAGATATATAAATTACAGATAATATATTACATTCATCCTAGATAAATGAACTACAGTACAGATCACACACAAATCAGAATATATCACACAACATCACAGATCAGGGAATATCAAACAATTCAATCATTTAGTCAAGTCCAAACATTCACAAGTAAACCTATTAATCAACTGATTCATTTAAATCAGATGTATCAATTATTAACCCGGGTTAATTATCATAAGTTAATTACAAATTATTTGAAATAAATCTTCCTTTCAAATTCATTAGCTAATCTTTAATTATTAACTAATCAATCTTAATTAATGAACCAATTTAACCTTTAATTACTTAATTTATCTTAACAAATCACAATTATTAATTTATCCTTTAATTAATAAATTTAATTAACCCCTTGATTAATAACAAATATCTATACCCAAATTACTGATTATCATTCAATTAATCACATCCGAAAATTATCTATTAATCACTTTTCTAAGTAATTATATTTCCAAAATTTTCAAGTGATTATTCTGAATTATACTTAAGAAATTTAACTTGAACTAATCAAGTTAACTCAATTGATTACACTAAATAAATTAATTCCTTGATTACTTATATTAAGTAATTATGCTTAATGATTCCACACATGATCATTATTAAATTAATTTATCCAAATTTATTGTTAAAATTAGTCACATTAATTAATTGTTCAAATAATCTTAGTTAATGATTTCATTAACTATTAAATTTCTTTAATCACCTTTTTAAAGAAAATTTATTACATTAATCATTTTTTATTATAAATTAATTCACCATTAGGAGCTCATTCATTAATGAATTTAAATCATAAATCTTCATTTTTTTTAAAGTAAACTCATTCATATTCATGATTTAATGATTATTTACAATATGGTTGAAACCATTCATTTCAAATTTTCATTTAAAACTTCATTTCAAAATCTGGAATTCAACTTCAAGATATAATTAAGTTCAGGTTTTAAAAACTTTGCTTAAATTCTCTTTTTCAATTCAAAATACAAGTTAAATTCAAATCTTTATTTCCACTTAATTGCTTAAACACCTTTAAGTTTTTAAACAATTTAAATTTTTAAAACTGAAATTCCCCAGACTAAATTTCAAACTGAATTTGAAGTTATATTTAACTTTACTTCTGAAATCTCAGTTCAAACCTTGCTTCATAATTTAAATTTGGTTTTAAAATTCCCAAACAAAACAGAAAACAGGTTTCTAGTTCAAAAGCCTGTAGCCATACTTGACCCGAGACTACCCATTCCTGCTTCGAGTAAATAACTCGAACCACTCGAGTCCAACGCGAAGATTCCTCTGTTCTTCCCAGGCAACTCAAACACCTAGGCACAAAGTGCTCGTGCACGTGCACGTCGCCGCCGCACCCCTACAGTCGACTCCACTTCAACGAGCAAGTCGTTGATCACCTACGAGTGATTCTCCGACTACCTAAATTTCTCCATCATCTCGAATTCGAAATCGAGTTCGAGTTCGAGCTCGAGCCTGGAAGCATGAACTGGAACCACCACCAATCCCTGTCAACACCTCGTCCTCGCAACCTCGACCACCGGAGATGCCCAAACTTCGTCCACTCCACGACAACACGCTACACTTCCTCTCCCTTAAATATCGTGAAACTCGATGACGTATTGGGGACGAACATGCCTCGTTACAGGCACATCCAGAAACTCAAAACGAAGCCCTAAATCGACCTCGTACCGTTAATTCACACAATAGAAAAATTATTCCATAATTTTCTCGAGATCACAGATGTTTATACTAGCTTCAAACCAAGTTTCAACATTTATAATTGGATCGATCACCAGAAATTTGTAAAAGTGCAATTTTTGTTCAAATACAAACTGCTCTTTTTACTTTGCTTTAAAAATCATGATCTTTACTTTAAAAATCATGTCTTGGTACACGAATTCAATCTACATACCTGAATTCGTGAATTAACAAGTTTGAATTTTAACTTATTTGAACCTTGGCTCTGTTCTTTTAATTTCCAGAACATTGACAAGTTATTTTAACTCGTATACATTTTTAAATCTTAATACATTAGGTAACAAACAACTTTTGTTTTAATCACCATTTCAAAAAGTCAATAGATCAAGAGAATTTGATTTTTTGAACTGAATCTTGAGCTTGAAACTGGCAACAGAGATGATACAGGGGGTAACTGTGCACCTATATTCATCCATCACTCATGTGTACATGGAGAACCATACATGTATACAAATATACTTACCACAAATACTTGCAACAAAATCATGTTTAACATTTTAAAAAGAAGAGTTACTCACTTTGATTTTTAGGAAGAAGAACAGAGTTGATGAAGAACCAGACTTGAACTTTGCTTGCTGAAATCTTTTTTCTTTTGATCTCTAGTTGTCTTGTATTTATTTTATATATTAACCATCAATTCTAAATTTAAATCATTTATTTATTTTCCAATTTGTGTCAAAGTCTATAATTTTTATATTTAATATTTAAACCATTTATTTAAGATTTAAATTCAAATGATTTAACATCTATTTCACTAAGTTCGGGGAAACTCGCTTCAATTTACAATTAATTTCACAATTTTTTTATTCAAAAACTAAATTAATTATCAATTTAAATATATATAAAATCCGGGGTCGTTACAATCCTGTTCGTACGTTCTTGGCCATTGTGTTTGGTCATTGTACTCCTCATCTTCTTGAATGGAGAGTCCTTGGAATGTCATGTACGATTGATGTTGGAATTGCGGAGTATCAGACACGTACATATCATCATTATCTTCTTCTTCCTCCTCAGGTTGTTCTTGCATAGGAGTCTTTCCTCTGTCGTGAGAAGATCCTTCGGGGGAAGTATGAGCATGATAAACTGGTGTCTGTGCTCTAGGGGGTGGTGTTGGTGATGGCGAAGATGATGAGCGAGAGAATGATTGCCACAGACCTTTCTCATAACTTTTCCTAATGTTGAAACACCTTTTCTAACGTCTTTTTCATTTTAGTCATTCTTATAGAAAAAGAACGCTCCAATCTAGTCATCTTTTTATTCAAAACTCGCTAGTTGGCTTTGATTGGCTTTCGGTTTTTTAAGTGCTAAATCACGAAGAGATTCGTTTTGCATGGGTTCAACACGAGCTTCTTGTACTTCAGAATACGAATAATATTCGGTAGCGTGACTGGAGGACTTAGGTTGTTGTGAAGGATGAGGTGAGTAAGTATGCCGAGGAGCAATAGTGGGAGGAGTACCATGATGCTCTTGTTGTTATTGTAATCTCCATTGTTCAAGGGAGATTATTGGGGGTGGTCGTGGAGGAAGATGCATCAACGATAAAAACCGTATACCGCTTTCTTTATTAGGAATTCTTCAAAATGAGAGATATAGGAGGGTACCCCAAAAGCATTTAAGAGACGCATAATGTATGGAGCATAGATAATAGTGCATCGATGATGCGACCAAAAGCTTTTAATTTCACTGTGGATGAATTTAGCCCAATTTATTTGTATTCCACCAAAGATAGAATAAAGGGCTTTGTGATCATTATCATAGATTTTTCCATGACTACTTAGACATGAGATTATCGTATTTATTATCATAAGATTTGACAATCTAGCTTTTGGACGTAAGTAGATGGATTTCCATTGGGGCATCCTATCTTCCCAAATAATATGGGTTATTTTATCCTGTGGCAAGTTTCTATGGTCGGGAATTTCTTCCAAATCGATCCAAGTTGAAGAACAGTTAAGTATACTTCCAATGGTGTCGACGCTAATTTTTAATACACGTCCATACACACTCGTCCATAACCAACCTTCATCATTATCAGGATTCCAAATATCACTCCTACATAAATTGGCGTAGAAAAGAAAGATAGCTAATTGGTCTATTTGTACCTCATTTTCATCAAAATTGATTAAATCCCGACATTCGGAGGCGACAGTAAGTTCTTGAATGCTATATTATCCAAACTTGCATAATTTATAGAAGGGCTTGGAATAAAGCTTCTTTTGTTTTAGTTAGTCAAATTGCTTGTTGGCAATCGTGCTATTGCGAAATCATTCTTGAATGAGAGCATCAATAACTACGAGAATGTGAGAAGAGGAGGATTGACCTTTCTTGGCTCGTTGTTAAATGGATTTTTTGGTTTGGGAGCCATTAGTGAGCAAATAGAGATTGGATGGAGGCTAGGGTTTTAGATTTTAGAAGTAAATTTAAGGTAGGAACTAAAATTGGGGAAAACTTATTTATATATAGCTGCTGGAGGTAGGGTTTCGGAACAACGACAGACGTCTATGGGTGGGGCACAGACGTCTGTGCTTTCAGTTAGAAATAAACAGAAAGATACGACAGACATCTATGAGGTTTCCACAGACGTCTGTGATCGCAAAAAAAATAAACATAGAGAAATGACAGACGTCGGAGGTTATAGGAAATTGTTTTCCCATAACTTTTGGCAGACGTGTATGGTATTTTCACAGACGTTTGTAGTATGTATTTTTTTGAAATTATGGACAAAATTTAAATAGCAATCAATTTTTATTGAAATATCAATACAATAATACAATATGCATGTCAAAAGTTAACAAATAAACTTATTTTATACGATGCGTAGCATAAGTTTAGTTTTTCTCTAAGAATTTAGAATTTTTGATTTGTTGTATATCCCATGAGTTTGGTTCAGCCTTTGGGTTGTCAATTAACGGCTTTAGTGGAGACCAACTCGAACGAGCTAGAGTGTCAATCCAAGCTTGGTTTGATGGTCCCAGTTTGCATAGATTTCTCGAGGAAATGTTATACGCTTTTATAGGAGTTTCTTGTAATCGAGGAGATTTTCATGTATGCAATTTTTTGTTGGTGAATGGCCATAAATTGCTAAAATACATTTTACGCAAAAATTTAGATGAGTCATTGATGTCGTTGTTCATAATACATTTCATGTTGAACTCCCATCATTTCTTGTTGATAGTGATATATTTCATTGACTTTGTCGGTGAGAGATGTTGACTGCAGATCAATTGACCATTTAGCTTTCTTTTCCTTAGTGGAAAAGTCAGTGTGATAAGTAGGTGATGCAATAATGTTTAGAGAGGCTAAGCGAATTGATGTAGGTGTGGATTTAGTTGGTGAAATGTAAGTGCTATATGATGAGGATGATTTATAGTCGATAGTTGAATAGGTGGAGTCGCGATCGAAAGACATTTTTTGAGTAATATTTATCTTAATAAACTATTTGAATTTAGGAAGAAAATAAGTTGATTGATAAGATGAAGTTTTTACTATACTTAGAGAATTGGTTGAGGAAAAGAAGTTCAACCATATAACTTTTAACGGAGAGTAGTTAGGTTTTATACGGTTAGTATTAGTTTAGATTTATAAACTTTATCCTGTGTAGTTTAAGTGTACAAAACTAATCCTATAGGTTTAGTTAATTATTTAATTGTAAGAACATATTCCTAGATCTCGTCTTAATTTAATAAAAGATAGTTCACTTAATGGTTTAGTAAAAATATCAGCTAATTGATTTTCGGTATTTACAAATTCCAGTGATATAATTCCTTTTTCCACATTATCTCATAGAAAATGGTAACGAATATCAATATGTTTTGTTCGAGAATGGTCAATAGAATATTTTGATAAATTTATGGCACTAGTATTATCACAATATATAGGAGATTTTTTTTATGATTTTACTGAAATCTAGAAGAGTTTGTTGCATATAGATTACTTGTTCACATGCTGAAGCCACCGAAATGTATTTGGCTTCATATGTCGAGAGCAAAACACAGTTTTGCTTTTTACTAAACCATGAAACTAAAGACGGACCAATATAATGACATGTCCTACTTGTGTTTTTTCTATCCATTATACAGCCGCCGAAATCAGCGTCGCTATATGACACAAGTTCGAATGAGCTTCCTTTTGGGTAAAAAAGTCTGTAATCTTTAGTGTTTGTTAAATATCTTAAGGTTCGTTTTACCGCTTGATGATGTGATTCTTTTGGTTGTGCTTGAAACCAAGCACATAAACATACACTCATTATAATATTCGGTCTACTAGCTGTTAAGTATAACAGAGATCCTATCATACTTCGATATAATTTTTGGTCGAAATCTTTTCCATTTTCATCTTTATCTAAATGTAGAGTAGTACTCATTGGAGTTGGTTTACTTGATATATTTTCCATTTCAAAACGTTTTAATAAATCTTGACAGTATTTATCTTGATTTAAAAAAATTCCATTTTCTAATTACCTTACTTGTAATCCTAAGAAATAGTTTAATTCTTCCATATGTGACATTTCAAATTCATCTTTCATTATTTTAGAAAATTCAGTGCATAATTTTTCGTCAGTGGATCCAAATATAATGTCGTCAGCATATATTTGTACGGCTAACATATTGTTATTTTCTTGTTTTATGAATAAAGTGAAATCAATTTTACCAATTTGAAAACTGGAACTTTGTAAATGAGTTTTTAACCTTTCATACCAAATATGAGGTGTTTGTTTTAATCCATATAAGGCCTTTTTAAGTTTATATACATGATCGGGGTATTTTTCATGAACAAATAAAGAAGGTTGTTCAACATAAACCTTTTCTTTTATAAATCCGTTTAAAATGCACTTTTCAGTCTATTTGAAAAAGTTTAAAATTATGATGACATGCAAAAGCCAATAATGTTCGTATTGCTTCGAGTTGTGTTACATGAGCAAACGTTTCATCATAATCAATTCCTTCTTCTTGATTATATCCTTGGGCTACTAATCTTGCTTTATTTCGTACAATATTTTCATTTTCATCTGCTTTATTTTTAAAAACTCATTTCGTTCCAATCATAGATTGATCATTTATTCTTGGTACAAGTTTCCAAACATCATTTCTTTCAAATTGATTAAGTTCTTCTTGCATTGCAATAATCCAAAAAATCATCTTTTAATGCTTCTTTATAATTTTTCGGTTCAAATTTGATATAAATGCAACATAACTCATTTGATTTAACTGTTTTCTGGTTGATACTCTTGTATTTAAATCTCCAATAATATTATTAACAGGATGGTCTCTTAATATTCTAGGTGAAGATGTTATCATATTATCATTATTGTTATTGACATTATTACATGTATAGGTATATTAGTTTTATTTATAAATTCTTCATCACCATCATTTTTATTTTCGTTAAAGTTTTCGTCAAATGAGACATGAAGACTTTCTTCTATAATATTTGTTCGTTTATTAAAGATTCTATATGCTTTGCTTCGATATGAATAACCAACAAAAATTCCTTCATCGGCTTTAGAATCAAATTTTCTTAAATTATCTTTAGTGTTTAATATGAAGCATTCTGACTCAAATATACGAAAATATGATACTTTCGGTTTCTTGTTAAAAAATATTTCATAGCATGTTTTTTTGTCATTGGTCTAAGTGATACACGATTTAATACATAACAAGCAGAAGCAACGGCTTCGGCCCAAAAATTCTTTGGTAAGTTACTACTATTTAGTAGAGTTCGTGCACATTCTTGTAAAGTTTGATTTTTCCTTTCTACAACACCGTTTTGTTATAGTGTTCGAGGAAACGAAAAATTATGACTAATTCCTTTTTTGTTACAAAAATTTGTAAATAGTTCATTCTCAAATTCACCTCCCTGATCACTTCGTGTATTTTTAATTTTTTAATTCATTAAAAAAATTGAACATTTCAAAAGTGTCACTTTTATGTTTTAAAAATAATGTCCAAGTATATCTTGAAAAATCATCAATAATTACAAAAACGTATTTATTATGATTTATTGAACGTACTTGAGTAGGTCCGAATAAATTTAGATGGAGTAATTCGAGAGGTTGTTTTGTGAAAATTTCCTTTTTAGATTTAAAGGAGCTTTTCTTTAATTTACCAAATTGACAAGCGTCACACAGGTTTTTAACCTTATAGTTGATTTTAGGTAATCCTCTAACTAATTCATTTTTAGCTAGTTTGTTGATATTCTTAAAATTTATATGACAAAAACGTTTATGCCATAACCATGGATCATCATGATTCGCGGCTAAGTATAAATTTGTGTTGTTTTTGACATTCATATTTAAAACATATATGTTTCGATTTCTAAATCCTTCAAAAATTAAATTTTTATTTTGATAAAAAATATTGCATTTATTTTTCTCGAAATCAATTTTAAATCCTTTATCACATAATTGACTTATACTTAATAAGTTATGTTTTAAATTTTCTACCAATAAAACATTTGTAATTATAGGAGAATTAGAAATACCGATATTAATGACTTCTCCAATGCCGATGACAAATCCTTTTGAGTTATCTCCGAATGTTACGGTGCCACCATCGATATATGTTATATTTGATAACATATTAGCATTTCCAATCATGTGCTTAGAACAACCGCTATCGAGTATCCATTTCCCTTTATTTTTTATTTTAATTTTGGGTACTTGGAAAATAAGGAAATTTAATTGGTACCCACCTTCTTTGATTAGGGTCCTACATGTTAGTGGATGTAGGTAGCCATATCCACGAGGATTTTGTTCCCTTAGAAATGTAATTTTTGTTATATACAACTTTTTGTAAATATTCATCAATATATTTTTGTCTAATTAGTTTATCATTTGTTTTTGGAATCCATATTTTGACCATATTTGTATATGAATTCTTAAACTTAGTTTCTAACTTTAGCTTTTTGAATTTTGTGTATAATGTGCTATATTTCTTTGGCTTTTGTTTGTTTTTAAAATCTAATCCATTTTGATTTCTAGATGGTTTAGAAATCGTAATCAAATTTTCTATAAAAAAATTTCCTTTGTTGAATTTTGTCACGTTATTTGTTATTTTTTCTAATTTACTTTTAAGATCACAAATTACAATGTTGGATTCGTTTGTAATTCTAGTTTTTCTTTTTCCAGATGAACATTTTCTAACTTATAATTTTCTAAATCATTTAATAATTTTTCATTTTGAGATAATAGTGTTGCATATTTCTTTTGAACAATTTCTAATTCTTCTTCTAAGATAATTCTTTTCATCTTTTAATAATCTGATTTCTAATTCTGATCTAGTTAACTTTCCTATATATTCCTTATTTAATTTTTTTTGTGTCTCTGTATTTATCATCTAATTCAATAATAATTTCCATTATTTCATCATAAGTAAGTTCAGGACGTACCTCATCAGTGTTAGCCATAAAACACACATTTGCTTGTTTCGAGTCACTTTCACCATCACTATCTGAAGACGAAGACGATTCCGAATTATCCCATGTTACATGAAAAGCTCTTTTCTTTTTCTTGAATTTCCCGAATTTGCTTTTCTTTTTATCATTATTGAGCTGTGGACAGTCTTTCTTCATGCGACCAAAATTTTCACATTCATAGCATTTAATCGATGTTTGGTTTGAAGAGTTTGGTTTGCCGCCATTTTGAAATTTGGTCATCTTCTTGAACTTCTTGAATTTGTTGTAGTTTTTGACAATAAAGACAATCTCCTCTTCGTCTAAGTCTGAATCTTCGTTACTTTCTTGGAATGCTGTATTTTTCTTTTTGATCCTTTCTCGCCTATAATTTAGCTTCGTATGACATCAAATTTCCTGTTAGCTCTTCGACTTTAAGTTGAGAAAGATCATTAGCTTCTTCGATGCCTAAAAGTTTTCTTTCCTAGTCATTTGTCAAAGAGTTTGAAATTCGCGTGACTAAATCAAAATTTGTGAATTTGACTCCAAGTGCCAGATATCGTGTCGAATGGTTTGAAATCTTGCACACATATCAATAATTGATTCACTTGTTTTCATTTTGAAAGATGAGAATTGGTTTTGTAAAATTGAAATTTTAGTTTGCTTGACTTTATTTCTGCCTTCATATGTGACTTGTAAAGTGCGCCATATATCATATGCAATCTTGTAGAGCATGACACGTGAAAACTCATTTTTGTCAAGTGAGCAAAATAATACATTCATAGCTTTGGCATTGATAGATGCCTCTGCTTTTTGTGCATCGATCTATTTTCTAATATCAGTGTTAGGTGCTTCATATTTATTTTGAGTTGCTAGCCATAGCCATTGGCTTCCATAAAAATTTGAATGCGTGTTAACCAATAAGCATAATTAGAACCAGTAAATAGTGGAGGACAAGCAGTTGATTGACCTTCTTGAAATGTGCTTGCCATGTTAATGATTTTTTCAATTACGTATTACTGTAGATTGAAATAACCTTGCTCTGATACTAATTGAAAGTCTATAGGACTTTATAAATAATGAAACTTATATATATGTGTGTGTATTACTAACTATGTAAGCAGAGAATAATAATTGAATATAAGATAAACAATAGAAACAATCACACCAGATATTTTATACTGGTTCGGACCTCCCATCCTATGTCCAGTCCCGAAGCTCCCCTTCAGTATTTCCTTATCCAACTAACCCTCGCTTTTCCCGAAGGAATAGGCTAATACAAAAGTATATCTCTGACAATCTTGTGTTCCAAATAACACTGTTTTTGACTAATAGTACAAATCTTCCTATGATCTCCTTTGAGTATGTGAATGTGAATGCTTTGAGTTATAGAAAGTGATTTAACCAAAATTATATTTTGGTTATAATAGAATGAGAGTATGTAAGCAATGTATGCACAAGAGAGTGATAAGAAATTAAGCGAGAATAGATATAATTAACTCAATTCAGTTAATATCTACTTCTCAATCATGGTAGTATTTATAGATTTAAAAGGATGTAGATGAAGAGTTGTTACTATTAGATAAGTTCTATTCATTTTAATGGCTACAAGCTTTCTATGAAGGGTAATTTCCTTTTGTTCAACAGAAGTGTCTTTTCAAAAATTTGCAGTTTTTCAAATAACAGATGTCTGTGGTAAAACCTCAGACGTCTGTGACTTCAAAAAATAATTACCCAATGATTGTCACAGACGTTTGTGTTTTACCTCATTCATTTGTGGCTTCAGAAATTTATTTTCTTGAGTATTTCCTCAGACGTCCGTGGTTTTACCTCAAACGTCTATGAGTAGTAAAAGCAGTTTTTCACCTTAAGTTCATTGTATATGAAATCATGTGTGATCGTGTATGCATATATACTCAAGGAGACCTTAACAATATTTTATCTAAGACTCTTTTACAATAGAATACCCTTTATAACTATAGTATGGTCGATAGATTATCGTTTGTTTTCATGTCTCGATATCTTTGAGCATGATGTCTTCTTGTAGTATACACTTATAAATAAAATGTGTATATATATATATGATTGTATTGTTGTTGTCATTGAAACATAAAATGGAGGTTCTAACGCTCGTCAACTGCTCAGTAAAACTTACTAACGCGTGTCCGCACCTCACGCCTCAAATAAAAATCTGATCCTCTCTCATCAAATAGGTTAACGGTGCTATTACTTAAGGTCTATTCACATTCTGGACAGCCATAACCTCTGCATGATCTGCAACGATGTCCTACTATGAAACAACGTGACCAAAGTATCTCACTTCCCTCCTCTAGAAGTGATACTCTAAAATCTCATCATCAATTGGTGTCTTTTCAACACCTACAATATAATCATCAATCATGCCTTGTGCTCCTCTTTTGTCCATAAGTAGACAAAAGAACCATCAATAGGCACAAGCTCAGATTTACTCAAGTGACCCCTTGAAACACGGTACATGAGATCAACAAGATATGCCAATCCATTGGTTAGCTTGAGCGGCATAACCAACTAATCAAAAATTACAGTTGCGTACAAAATGCTGTAATGGGCACACTCTCTCTATAGTTGGTAAAACCTCCTCGCAAGGTCCAACTAATAGAACACCCCTTCACTATAGAGCTGATCGAACAAGCTATCGATAAGCATGAGTGGATACTTGTTCATCATCTCATTCAGCTCCCGACAATCAACAAACAACCCCAAAGAGCCATCTTCCTTGGTGGTGAACTCTACAAGTGCATCCTACCCAATTATGCTCCTACGAATGAGCCATCATCTCAATAGGTCATCCGCTCGCACCTTTAGCTTCCTCCGCTCTTTGGGCATCATATGCTTTAAAGGCATAACTATCGGTCTAGTACCTCTAACTAGATCGATACGGAATTCGGTCCCTATGTTTTGGAAATCCGGTCACCTCATCGAATATGTCCGGACACTCTCTATCTATAGGCACATATGACAACTCGTTGTGTGGAATATTGAGCAAATATAGAAAGCTACCATAACCCCATCCTCTGTAGGCAGCCAATCACTACCGCTCACTCCTCCACAACCTCAATCATCACCAACGACATCTCACAATCCACCACTATTCCGTACCCCTTCAACCGGTCCATTTTCAAACTATAATACCAAACCTAATCAAAACCCAAAACAAACCAATAGCAAACAAAAAAATATACATGACTCAATAAGTCAGTCTCGACAAACCATGTATGGGCTGGCTGAGCCCCTAACTAGGTCCTTCACAATCAAAGGTCGATTAACCATCTCGAGCCTCAATCCCAATAACTCCATCAAATCTAGATATGAGAAACCTCGACATCAAATAAAACACATATGAAAATGTCATTAGTGGAAAGCATACCTCAAATGGTAATGTCATTTCCCTTCTCACATTGATGGAGCACTCGATGAAATCAGAATGACAATCAATGTATATGCTTCCACGGTTTATCCCTACTTAGCTGGTTCGGGACAACCCTTCTGCACTGGGTACATGCCTCCTCATTATAAAGCCTTCTCGATCATCTTCTTATAGCTCTCGCCAATATGACCAATTAATTGCTCCCCAAGATGATCATCAACCGGATGTTAAACTTTTTATTCTTTCCATGTAGGGTATCAATGGTGAATAGACCGTACTTCAATAGCACATTGAATTTGGCCATATACTCCGACACAGACATATCGCCTTACTTCGAATCGACGAACTCCCTAACTAACACCGACTTCGAAGAGGCCGAGAGAAACCTTCTTCGAAACAAACTATGAACTAATCCCAAGTAAATTGATCCTTGGGAATCGAAGCTATAGAGCCACTCCGCTAGTTCATTGTTCATCCCTGGAGTATCTAGAGGTTAACTTCTTCCTCATTGTAATATCTAACTCTATGTCATCAAAGATCCTCTTGCAAGTAACTATCCAATCTTTCCTTTCAATATCCGACTCTGTTCTAAGGAACGGTCTGTCTCCTAGACTCTCGTGGTCTTTATATAGCTCGACAAAGTTGACTCTATCCATTTGCACTTGAGCACCATAATCATCCAGAGCAACTTGGGCATTCGAGGAAATGATTCGCACAATCTCTGCGAACATATCCTATAAATCAGGGTTAGTGACCGCGATCTTGCGCACTCCTCAACTCTGAAGATAGAATCAATAGCAGTATTTCTCGTATGTTAGATCATTCCTATTCTATAACAAGGATGATTAGTATCTCTGCATCAATAGTGCTATTGTGTGCACTACAACTTATATATATATATATATTACTATATAGTTTTGAAAACCAAAATATATAACAAACTCTCTCATATATATACACACACACTCTAGATCCAGTCTAAGGAGATAACACCTACTCTATATCTACTGGATGGCGGTATCAACTAAAGTTAATCATGTAACCTAAGCTCTAATACCAAACGTAACGACCGCCCTATAGTTACAATGCAGAACGATTGTCAAAGAAAAGATAAGAATTAAAGAAGAGGAAATAAAAGAGAAGTGAATGGAAAAGAAGAAAAAAAGGAAACATCAAATAATCACATAACCTGTCGTATATCTCACATCGCATCAGATAAAATATAATAGGCAATACAAATATAAAATAGTTGATACGGTAATAACAATGTGAACTAATCATCAAAGTATAAGATCAACAAAGTTATACAACATAGTAATAGAGTTTATACAACAGATAAATAAACTAAACCGGTACACTGTCTCTAATAATAATAAGTAAAACACTATTAAGACTCCATAGTTTCATACAATGGAATATGCAATAACAAACTCAAATATAAGTATGACTAAACGTCACCTCCTACTAGTCCATCTATAGAACTCCATATTCCATCCACACCTGCTCTCTAGCCTACTCATTTAAGAGTACCCGAGATAATAAGAAGCAAACCATAATGCCTCAGATCAGATCACAGTCTAGTGTAAGCAATAAACAATATCAAAATACTACAAAATTCAATATAGTATAAAGAACAGAGGGTACACAAATCATACCTGACCTTTCCTTGCAACCAAAGAGTCGGCACATAACATTGATAATATGCTACTCTACAACATCATAATGGGGTACTCCATACTTAGTAAACTGTCGGGTTGCCTACGTAATTCTATCAACAATACCTACTCCATACTAAATAAACTATCGGTGTGTCTAGGTATCCCTATCCACAATACCTACCTTGTGTGACATCCCTATGGTGAAAGGTGTCTAGTGAAGCAACCATAACAAATATAACATCCATCAAACAATACTAAGTGTCACCCAGTGTGCTCTAGATATATGATAACTCGTATGGCCTCTATACTGCCAGGGACAAGTGGAAATCCCGGTTCTCCGTAGTACTCTCGTATCTCACAACCCAAAGCTAGATACGTGTCTTGCAGCCTAAAGCTGGACACTAGACCCAAAGCCACAGGTCAATGGTATACAGATCCTTGCTACCAATCCATAAGCGTCCCCACTATACAATACTTCTACTTTGAGTACAACAGAAAACACTCTAAGTCGTCAATGATACTTTAGTACATGCATATCCATCTGAGCCCTACTAGCTCAATATAATTTCCACTATCCAGAACCCACCACATTCCTCCACTCCACGGCTTCCAACACGAGCCTCTTCAGTACCTACTCCCTATATGAGTCACAAACCAAAAATACAGATGTCTAATCTTCAGTACCTACTCCACCACGAGTCACAAATCGAAGATACAAGGCATTTATCATGCTGTTACATTGCCATCCACCCATGCTATGAACAAGCCAACACCTCCAGCACGATCTATAGAGTCCTAAAACTATCAACCTCGAAACCTACTCCACATACCATCGAGTCATAATCCAAAGTACTAACTCTCATATTAAAGCATCACATCATCACCTCACCATCAAAATCGCTCACCATAGAGTAACAACATCAAGACTCTAAGCCGGTCGCACGATCAAACCATCACGTCGTGCATCATGAAATCTCCTCAACGTCCATGCCAAATATCCGCTAAATCGTCAATAAATAATAGTGATAGACACTGATTACTCTATAGTGGTTAATACCAACCACTTTGGTCGCGAACTTAACTAAAACGGATAAGTACAAAACAAAAGGAAACATCCGGCATCCATCATAAACTCTGAAGCCTCGTCTGCCACCTTCAGATCACTCGGCATGTATCCTAAGCCTCCTCTATAACTTATCTCATTTGTTGGATTTTTGCATGCACGAAAACCCAACGCATAAGACATTGCCTAACACTCAATCGCCGCTAAATCGGTGTATTCAACCAAAAACAACCAAACAAGCAACCATGCAACCAACAAGCATACATACATCCAATATCACTCACTCAACAAAAGTTGTACAAACCATTGCCACAATGTAGATCTCTCCATCATAAGCGCAACGCAAGAAACTATGTAAAATAGACCTCATATGCAAAAGATACGACCAAAATAAAAATTGGGATTATTTAAATAATTAACTAACCAGTTGAAATGCAAATCACCTTGATTAACACTAATCTGTCTTCACCAACAAACTCCACTACATGATCTCTACACCCTGGACCCAAAAAGGAAGAACTCGATCCATATCATGGAATTACGACCTAATGCCATGCGATCGATAAAGGAACAGACGCGTTTTGATTGACTTGACCGGATCCGATGAGATTTTGCAGGTAGGTGCTATTCGCCAAGAGAAATCCAACGACGATCTCCGCTTCTCCTATTGTCGCACGTAGCTTCGGCCATATCAAACCCTAGTTTGGCCATGGTAGAAGTCGACATTGCCAATGGTGATCGCACCATAGGTCAGCATCACCAAATCGAAGCCCTCATTAATACAAGTTCATCAGATATGATTTCACAATTTACCGTTGAGCGAATTGGTCGATTTTGATTTTTGAAGTTTCAAGAGAGAGTGGCCATGATTTTCCAAATGAAACAATAAAAGCGAAATGAATTAGAGAGAGGGAAAGTGGTGGATTTAACTTATATTAATATTTTATTCCATTCATTTATTTTTGATTGGTACGATCACATGATGCATCCGATCGTAATGAAACTCATCTACATATATCATCTCATTTATTCGGATCAATGGCATAAATCTCATCGCTATCTAGACTGCATTTTGGGCTGCTAATTTTTTCCATTTCGAGATCTTTTTGGCCATTGGATCACTCGATCATCAAACATAGTGAAGCTTATACTCATTTTAATTCGGTATGTCAATCCAAACTCAATCGAAGTGGTCTCAAGTCCTGATTCTACCATATGCAAAACATTGTGTTTTTTGGCTTTCATTTAATTAACGAATAAATAGTTAAATATCATACGTCGAAAATACAGGTCGTTACACCAGGCCTCACCCTTTGCCTTCCAATCCCTTTGGAGATCCTACACCTCCTCCCGAATGCAAAGACAAGGGTACCTAGCCTAGAAAGACCAATATTAAATTAATAATAAAGCAAAAGACAAGAAGGTACAATGTTGGAAACTTACTAGCAAGGACTTCTGAGTTTGGATATTTATCACATCCTCCAGAGAGTGACAATTCCTGCCAGTCCAAGCCCGATGGGGTACGTTGTTGATTCATGAGTTTTGATTCATGACACAAGCTTCAGAGATCATACGACGAAGAATACTATATGAAAGCGACAAAAAGAGAATAAGTGCATACCGTGCACTACAAAGGAGATAATTTTACAATCCAGAGATTAGTATGGATATTTTATTTTATTGAGTCTTAGAATAATGTTAAAATCATTCCTCAAATAGTCACACACGCACACAAAACATTTTATAGCAAAAACTGTGTTCACTGTGCATATAACACCAGGTCGGCCGACCGACCAGGATCCTCGGTCGACCGACCCGGTATCATGTGCACAGTGACTTTCTGTTTTGTATACGTTTTTAAACTCAGCTGACCGGCCAGGTTTTCCGGTCGACCGACCAGAGAAAAAAACGGCTAGTTTTCTGAAGAGACGCGATCATTTCATGAAGAGGAATGTCCTCTATTTCAAGAGGTATGGACACAACTGTTAACTAAAACTCTTCATAAAAGATTACAACTCTTCTACAACTATATAAACATATTCAATTCACTTCTACAATCACCGATTCTTGTTTTATTTCTGAAATCTAATCTCTATTCATTTCTGCAAATAAAAGCATTCATTCCTATTTAATATCACTAGAATCCTTGAATTTATTCATATACTTCGATTCTACGTGATTATCTTCCTTCTAAATCTTCACACACATATATACTCTTGAGGATTTGATTATAGGAAAGTTGTACTATCAAAAGACAATCAGTGTTATTCAGAACACATTCGTCAACAAACTATTTGTATTAAGTTGAAGTCCTCTTCGGCTGTTGAGGCGGAAAAATTCCTGTTCGGCTGCTCAGGTGTCGTATACCTATTCCTCCGGGTTAAGTGAGGGGTTTAGTTTAAATCCAGAGGGTATTCTGGGACTGGACGTAGAACGGGAAGTTCGAACCAGTATAAAAATTCCTGGTGTGCTTACTTTAATTTGTACTTTACTGTTATTACCAGTTTCCGCATTAACATACCATATTACACGATCCTTAGTACTACACGTGTTCTTTCATTTGGTATCAGAGCAAGGTCATCTTATAACCATTACAAAGTTATTTGATATTTACTTATTTCTAATAATATGGCAACCACACAAATTAACGATGTTAACACTCACACTAATTCTAGTTTCACAGAAGGTCAATCGACTTCACGACCTCCACTTTTCAATGGTATAAATTACAATTATTGGTCAACTAGAATGAGAATCTATATGCAATCAAGTGGATTTGATATCTGGAATATTATACAAAGAGAATACACAATTCCTACTGGAGAATACTCGACTTGGAGTAACACACAAAAACTAGATGCTACATCAAATGCTAAGGCTATGAATATTTTATTCTGTGCATTAGATAGAAATGAATTCAATAGAGTTAGCATGTGCACTTCCGGCTATGAAATTTGGAGAACTCTTAAAGTTTCACATGAAGTAACGAACAAAGTTAAATTGAGCAAAATTTCTATGCTGAAACATCAATTTGAAAATTTTAAAATGAGGCCAAATGAATCTATAAATGACATGTACTCTAGATTTCAGGATATTTATCATGCTTTATTATCACTAGAACAAAAGTTTACTGATTTTGATGTTGTTACAAAAATCTTGAATTCTTTAACGGACGAATGGGAACGAAAAGTCCTAGCTATTGAAGAAGCAACTGATTTATCAACATTAAAACCAGAAGAGTTGATAGGTAATTTAATGTCCTACGAAGTAAATTTGCAGGCAAAACGAAATGGAGCACAAGAAAAGAAAAATGTAGCATTCCAAGCAGAAAAAGATGATTCCGACTCAGATAATGAAGATATGGCAATGATCGCTAAAAATTTCAAAAAGTTTTTGAAATTCAACAGAAACAAATTCAAGGAAAACAAAAATAATTCCAACAACAATTCCAATAGCAGCAAACCATCATCTTCAACAATGGAATGTTATGAATGTCATAAGAAAGGACACATGAAGAAAGATTGTCCAGATCGTAAAAAGAATAACTTCAAGAAGGATAAAACCAAACGAAACGCTTTTTCAGTCACTTGGGACGACACTGACTCATCATCCTCATCAGAGAGTGAAAGTGATAATGAACAAGCAAATGTATGCTTCATGGCTTCGTCAGACGATGTAAGTGATTTTACTTTTGAAGATTTAATTGAAATAAACTCTGAATTAGTAAATTTAACAAAACAACTTAAAAAGAAAAATAAGGAGTTGCAAAGAAAGTTAGATGGAACTTTTTTAGAAGTAGATGTGTTAAAAGATGAGAAGGTAATATTGGAAGAAGAACTTGAAATTTCTCAACAATCGAATTCTAACTTATCTTCTCAAATTACGTCAATATCTGAGGAACTAAAAATTCAGAAAAATAAAAATGATGTTTTACTTTTTGAAAATAATAGTTTAATATCTAAAATTAAGGATTTGGAGTTAGAAAAATCTAGTCTTAAAATAAAATTTGATGATATTTCTAAAAATGTTTCTAATTTCAATAAAGGAAGAGAAAATCTTTCTAGTATATTAGAAAACTCTCAAACTTCTAACAATAAATCTGGACTAGGATTTAAGAAACAAAATAATTTTGCTAAAAGTAAAATTAATAATAAAATAAAGAAAGATATTAAGAAAACAGTTTATTCAAATACTAAAACTATTAAGATATGGATTCCAAAAACAAATAATATATTGATAAGGAATAAACATATCAAAAGTTTTATGGAACTGTTCATAATAACAAAAATTATGTCTATAAAGGGAATTCTGAACCCGTATGGGTTTGGCTTCCTAAGATCTAACTCTTAGGACCCTAAAAAGATTGGGTACCAACTTTTTATAAATTTTTTGCAGGTACCACATAAGAAGAGAGGAAAATGGATTTTAGATAGCGGTTGCTCAAAACACATGACTGGAAACAAAGAAATGTTGTCAAACATTATATACTCAAATGGAGGAGCAGTCACCTTTGGAGATAACTCAAAAGGATATATCATCGGCAAAGGCAATGTCAATAGCAACGGTACATCTAATTTACCTCTCATTACTGATGTTTTATTAGTTAAAAATTTAAAACATAATTTATTAAGTATTAGTCAACTATGCGATAAAGGTTTTAATATAACTTTTTTAGAAAATAAATGTAACATTTTTGATAAAAATCACAACATTATTTTCGAAGGAAATAGAGATAAAAATATTTATATCCTAAATATGAATGTTAATAATGATTCAAATTTGTGTCTAGTAGCTAAAGAAAACGATTCTTGTCTTTGGCACAAAAGATTTTGTCACATCAATTTTAAAACCATCAATAAACTTGCTAAAAATAAATTAGTTAAAGGGTTACCCAATATAAAATTCGAAACTAACATATTTTGTGATGCATGTAAATTAGGAAAATTAACAAAATCTTCTTTTAAATCAAAGAAAGTAATATCTACAGAACAACCACTTGAACTTTTACACATGGATCTTTTTGGTCCAACTCAAGTGCAATCTATTAACCATAATAGATATGTTTTTGTTATTGTAGATGATTTCTCTAGATATACTTGGATTTTCTTTTTGAAAAATAAAAGTGATACTTTTGATAATTTTAAAGTTTTTGTTAAAAGAATTCAAAATATTAAAACATTAAAAATTAAAAATATAAGAAGTGATCATGGAGGCGAATTTGAAAATGAAGTTTTTGAACAATTTTGTAACAAGAAAGGTATTAACCATAATTTCTCTTTTCCTAGAACACCACAACAAAATGGAGTTGTAGAAAGGAAAAATAGAACGTTACAAGAATGTGCAAGAACTTTACTAAATGGAACAACTTTATCGAAACATTTTTGGGCAGAAGCTGTAGCTACTGCTTGTTATGTACTGAATCGCGTTTCTATTCGACCATTAACTAAAAATACCCCATATGAACTTCTAAATGGAAGAAAACCAAATATTTCATATCTAAAAGTTTTTGGTTCCAAATGTTTTATTTTAAATACTAAAGATCAACTAGGCAAATTCGATCCAAAATCCGATGAAGGTATATTCGTTGGATATTCGGAACGAAGCAAGGCTTATCGAATTTATAATAAACGAACTCAAATTATTGAAGAAAGTTTACATGTTTCTTTCAACGAAAATTTTAAAAATGTAAATCCAAGTGTAATTATTGATTCTGATGATGAATCTACTCAGAATGGAAATAATAATGCAAATGAAAATTTTGATATTCATGAAACCAATACAAACGTGACGTCTAATATAATAAAATCTCCACCTAGAATTTTAAGAGATCATCCTGTGCAAAATATAATTGGAGAAGTTAATACGAATGTTAAAACCAGACATCAATTAAATCAAGTTGGTCATGTAGCTTTTCTTTCTAACATAGAACCTAAGAATATAAAAGAAGCTTCAACTGATGACTACTGGATACTTGCCATGCAAGAAGAATTAAATCAATTCGAACGAAACGAAGTTTGGGAACTCGTTCCTAGACCCCGTGACCAATCAGTCATCGGTACTAAATGGGTTTTTAAAAATAAAGCAGATGAACTAGGAAATATAACAAGGAATAAAGCTAGATTAGTTGCGCAAGGATATAATCAAGAAGAAGGAATTGATTACGAAGAGACGTTTGCTCTAGTCGCCCGACTTGAAGCAATACGAATATTATTAGCTTATGCGTGTTTTCATAATTTTAAACTATATCAAATGGATGTTAAAAGTGCATTTTTAAATGGATTCATAAAAGAAAATGTTTTTGTTGAACAACCACCTTTGTTCAATCATGAAAAATTTCCAGATCATGTATATAAACTTAAAAAGGCGTTATATGGTCTAAAACAAGCACCACGTGCTTGGTATGATCGTCTTAAAGGTTATTTATTAGAATCTGGCTTTGAAATCGGTAAAGTAGATCAAACACTCTTTATTAAGAAAACTAATAAAGATATTTTAATAATTCAAATATATGTTGACGATATTATTTTCGGCTCGACAAATGAAAAATTATGTCAAGAATTTTCAACTATAATGACAAATGAATTTGAAATGTCTCATATGGGAGAATTATCATATTTTCTTGGACTACAAATTAAACAAATTGAAAATGGAATTTTTATTAATCAAGAAAAATATTGTTATAATTTAATCAAACGTTTTGGTCTGGAAAACACTGCTGCCAAACCAACTCCTATGAGTACAACGATTCATCTCGATAGAGATGAAGATGGCAAAAGTGTTGATCAAAAGTTATATCGTAGTATGATAGGTTCCTTACTCTATTTAACAGCGAGTCGACCCGATATTATGATGAGTGTCTGTTTATGTGCTCGATTTCAAGCAAATCCCAAAGAATCACATATGAGAGCAGTTAAACGCATTATTCGTTATCTAACTAAAACCAAAGATTTCGGACTATTTTATCCGAAAGAATGTCCTTTCGAATTAGTTTCCTATAGTGATGCTGATTTTGGAGGAAGTCGGACAGATCGAAAAAAGTACGAGCGGAACATGTCACTTCATTGGACGTTCCTTAGTTTCTTGGTTTAGTAAGAAACAAAACTGTGTTTCTTTATCAACATGTGAAGCAGAATATATATCTGCTGCTTTGGCATGTGCACAAGTCGTATATATGAAACAGACATTACAAGATTTTAATTGTCATCTTGAAAAATCAATAATTTATTGTGATAATACCAGTGCAATAAATCTTTCTAAAAATCCGGTCAATCACTCACGAACAAAACACATTGATATTCGTCATCATTTTCTTCGTGATTGTTTGGAAAAAAGATTAATAAATCTAGAATTTATCAACACTGAAAAATCAAATAGCTGACATTTTTACTAAACCACTAAATGAAAATACTTTTATAAAACTAAGACGAGATTTAGGTATAATGTCGTTTAAAGACTTATGAATAAAAATATGAAAAAATATGGAAAAACAAAAATTATTTTATTTCTGACCAAAGCGGCACTCGAACTCATGACTTCTGACTTATATGTTAGATGTTGTAGTATAGCCACTTGGGCTATGGGTGTTTCTTGTTCCAGCTCTTTTTATAATCTGTACCATTAAAACTTAATTTCAGAATAAACTATTTTTGACTCTAAAGCATTGTATATCATTCATTTACAAACAGTTTTTGTTTAAAAAGTTCTGTGATTAAAACTAAAATTTATTTTTAAACCACTATTTTTTTAGAAAATAAATGGTTATATATACATACATATGTTTATTGAATAGAACATAAAATACAAAAATCTTCTTACAAAACAAAACTTGAGACAAAAATGTCTTCTAACGATGACGTCTACAATTCTGAAAATTCTCATCTTTCATACACATCCCCGGACGATGACTATTCTGATCGCATCCCCGAAAATGGTCCTCATCCTACTTTTCCAATGCCTAATCGTGTTTTAGAATTCTCCTCTCCAGATAATGACCCCCGACACAGGTGGAAACCATGGGAAGACTCCCATACAGGTTATACACCTGATAAAAAGAAAGGGAAAAAGGAAATGGTAGTATCTCCATCAACCAAACAAAAGATTGATGAAATTCATCACTACCAACAACAACAAATGAATATGCAACGGGAACTTTATTACGAACAAAAAGTCACGGCAAGACGTTTAAGTTTCCTTGAAAAGATTGCCATGAAATTTTGTTCATCTAAGAAGGATGATGTTGATGAACCTTCTTACAGAACTCCATCTCCTTCTGACCATGTTCAAACTCCAATAGCTCCAATATGGTCACCGGTAGAAAATGTTCCATCTCCAAATTCATGGGAACGTCGATGCTGATGCACCATGACTATAACTTAATATATATATATGTCATTATTTTGAATAAGATGTATAGATATATATGATGTAATAATATAATTATATTTCTATAATTCTTGTTTGAAAAAACAGCATAAACTTGTCTTTTCACATGCCTCGGTCGACCGAAAAAACTGAATCGGTCAACCGAAGCTATCCCGAGAAGTTTAAAATAAAAAAAATAAAAAAATAAAAAAAAGAAATTTCTGTCAACTCGGTCGACCGAACAACCTGACTCGGTCAGCCGAACTTATTTCCCGAATGATATTAGAACATTTTTTAAAGTCGGTCAACCGAATACCCTGCACCAGTCGACCGAAGCTCTTCCCGAAAGTTTCAGCACTATTCTGAACCTCAACTCGGTCGACCGACCCAGGTATTTCAGCCGACCGAACGAGCTTTTCTGCTGAAATTACCTACATATTTTAACCCATTCATTCACCTTTTTATCTCACCTCTTCACTTTACTCTCCCAAAACAGATTTTAACCCTAGCCCCCATTACAACCTTCCCAAATTTCTTCAAATTCTTCAAAGAAAAAATGGCCCCCAAGAAGAAATCTAAGACTACTGCTGGCCAATCTTCCTCAACTCCTGTAGACTCTCAAATTGCTTCTTGGCTAGTAAGTGAAAAAGCTTTAGAAAGATGGATAAGGCTTCAAGATGCCAAAATCTTTGAGGAGTCCTTTGTAAGTTATCCTTATTTTACCTCCTACGGTGTTGAAAATGCCGCTCTTGAAAGTGGTCTTGATGCATTTCTTGATCAAAGGAAAAACAACTTGAAAATTAATCATATAATGGTCAAATTATTCCCAGCAAATCTCAACCTTGTAAATCCACCGAGAAACACTGAAAATTGTGTTTGGACATCGGTTTGTGGCACTTCGATTTTTCTCTCCATTGATCGAATGAATCATATTTTAAATGCTCGACCGGGTGGAATCTCGTTACATGATGTAGACTGTAATACATCAACTCGTGACCGCCTAAGTCATCTATTCTTTGAAGATGATGCTACCGATTTAAGGCAAACTTCATCTCTCCGACCTAAAGCACGACTTTTTCATCGATTCATGATGAAGTCTATTGTTCCAAGAGGAGGGTCATACCACTTGGTATATCCCGAAAACTTCAAGGCGTTATATGCTATGTGTGGAAATATTCGGGTAAATTGGACACAACTTCTTATGGATGAATTCCTTACGTTCAATCAAGGAAAAATGCTCCATATTTATTATGGAGAATACATAATGCGGTTGATTAATAACTTTGTCACCCATGCTCCGGAATCCGAAACATCCAAAGTTCGTACCTTTGACTCACGAACAATAAAACTAATGAAGTTACCCGATGCACCGTCCCAAATTACAACTTTTCAGCAATGGCGTACTATTCCACGAGAACAACTACGTCGCAGCTATTCTACACCTCAACCATCCACTCATTCTACAGAACGTATAACTCGTCAAACCTCAATCCAAAGACCACCTCCCGGTACTAGCACAGCGGCTGCCATTGATATTTTGGCCCAAAATCAACTAGCTTTGGATTCTCGCCTTCGAAAAATGGATGGGCGTTTCAAGAAGATCAAAGGCTTCTTCGTAAATTTATGGGATGCCTTATCATGTACTTCTGAAGCCGGTGCTTCATTTGTTGCTCCTGGAAAAAGACCAGCACCAAATTTTTCTTGGTCTACATCCGATAACACAAGTTCCAGCACATCGGCAACTCCCGCACCTACTACTCAAAGACGGGGTAAGGAACCGGCTCCTCTAGATGAAAATCTTCATCCAGAAGAGTGGGATACCGACGAAGATGAGGAGTAATTGTAGTATTTTTACAATTTATTTACTTTCAAGAATTTCTTGTACTTTATTTTTTTTATTGTTATGTACTAAGCAAACATCTTTAAATTATTTCTATTTAGGCTTAAATATGTACTATGTAAATTTAAATGTTTCGCATTACTTTAATATGTTATAAGTATTCCTTTTTGTCGATGACAAAGGGGGAGAAATGTATGCAAACTAACGAATTTTTGCAGAAAAGTCGCCATATATTCAGGGGGAGAACTATAATATATATGTCAATATTACTTCGTCACATAAGTATTGTCATCAATCAAAAAGGGGGAGAATGTTGATTCATGAGTTTTGATTCATGACACAAGCTTCAGAGATCATACGACGAAGAATACTATATGAAAGCGAAAAAAAGAGAATAAGTGCATACCGTGCACTACAAAGGAGATAATTTTACAATCCAGAGATTAGTATGGATATTTTATTTTATTGAGTCTTAGAATAATGTTAAAATCATTCCTCAAATAGTCACACACGCACACAAAACATTTTATAGCAAAAACTGTGTTCACTGTGCATATAACACCAGGTCGGCCGACCGACCAGGATCCTCGGTCGACCGACCCGGTATCATGTGCACAGTGACTTTCTGTTTTGTATACGTTTTTAAACTCAGCTGACCGGCCAGGTTTTCCGGTCGACCGACCAGAGAAAAAAACGGCTAGTTTTCTGAAGAGACGCGATCATTTCATGAAGAGGAATGTCCTCTATTTCAAGAGGTATGGACACAACTGTTAACTAAAACTCTTCATAAAAGATTACAACTCTTCTACAACTATATAAACATATTCAATTCACTTCTACAATCACCGATTCTTGTTTTATTTCTGAAATCTAATCTCTATTCATTTCTGCAAATAAAAGCATTCATTCCTATTTAATATCACTAGAATCCTTGAATTTATTCATATACTTCGATTCTACGTGATTATCTTCCTTCTAAATCTTCACACACATATATACTCTTGAGGATTTGATTATAGGAAAGTTGTACTATCAAAAGACAATCAGTGTTATTCAGAACACATTCGTCAACAAACTATTTGTATTAAGTTGAAGTCCTCTTCGGCTGTTGAGGCGGAAAAATTCCTGTTCGGCTGCTCAGGTGTCGTATACCTATTCCTCCGGGTTAAGTGAGGGGTTTAGTTTAAATCCAGAGGGTATTCTGGGACTGGACGTAGAACGGGAAGTTCGAACCAGTATAAAAATTCCTGGTGTGCTTACTTTAATTTGTACTTTACTGTTATTACCAGTTTCCGCATTAACATACCATATTACACGATCCTTAGTACTACACGTGTTCTTTCATACGTAAGGGCCTCCATCGACAAGAGTAGTAAGGCTGACAACAAGCATTCTAAGTCATCAATGTCCTTGCCATAGTTGACATCTAGAGATACCTACCCCATCGGCTCTGCCCCTTCATTAACAGTCGGCTCCTCCAGGTAAAATATTGAGGAACTTGTTCTAGGGAGAGGCAACCTCAGCTAACGAGGATGGGTCAGTCCCATCTGGATTTCTCTCCTTTCCCACGGTGGACAGATGAAGCGATTACATTGTGCTGGAAGGCACAATAATGATTTGCTAGTCGGCTCTGGGCATAACTAGGACCATGGGTGCAGTAGGTGGGGCAGGCACGGTTGGGTAGTGGGCACTTGTGTCACGGCGGTCTTGATGATTTCCCCTCTCTTGTCAAAAGCATCAAAACATAGCATGTCTGCCAATGCAGCATTGGAAGTAACAAGAGTTAGTTAAAATTTGGAATAAGAGAGATAGGTGCACGTATGCTACCATTTATACAGGCCTGGACTTGCTAACTAGTAATGGGCGGACAAGATGAGGCAGAGCTACGTACACTAGTCTGGTCTATCCTGACACGAGGCTCGCCTGAAGCCTAGCTTCATATCCAGGATAAAAAGGGTCATATGTAAGAATTTTTTTAAAGGTGGAACTTACGTCCCTATCGATGCCCGGCCCTTGTAGCCCTCCTCGACGCTACTTTCCTAAGAGCTTTCCTCAGTATCCCAATCAACGGGTTGTGTCTTGAGATGAGGAACCAGGATGACAACTAATTGTTGTGGGTTGAATTCCTCCCATTGTTGTGTCGACACTACATCACTTAGCTTCTCATGATTAATATGTTGCCACTACCCAGGCTCCTCACCCATAACTTTGTCATCGTATCCCCGGTTCTCGTCTATGATCGACCAACATTAGGGTTCAAGAATTGGATTTTGGAGTAGTCCTGCTTTGCCTTTGTCTCCTTCTTTTCTGGTTTCTTTATTTAGACGACTCTTTCCCCAACCATTGTCTAGTCTATCCTCATTAGTCCAACCTAGTGGAGGTTGGCATCGATAGTCAAGATTCTCAAATCCTGATGGTTGGCAACGACCGTCTTTAATAGATTCACATTCTCACTCAACATCTAGAAATTGATGCTGGCATAAGCAAGGAAGTCCCCTTATCAATGGGCAAGTTAAGAAAATTAAATCAAAGAAAAAGACAAAAGGAGAAGGAAAGAAGCATGACTTACTATAAGGAACAAAAAAGTATTGTGTCATCCAACCAGAGGCAGCTTAGATAAGGACACATGAAAAAACAGTAGGCTTGGTATTAGGCTGGAAGTGTAAGTAGGTGCCAATTGGGTACTCAATTCCTTCTACAATCGGAAGATCATCTCTAAGAAGTTAGCGTTCGGCTTAAGAAGGTCGAGATCAACGTGAGCAACATAGGCCCTACAAAAGAACCGGTAGTTGTTGGAGGTAACCTAAGCAGGGGTAAGCCTATAGGGATTAAGGATCGAGACAAAAGTAAGGATAGAGGGAAAGCATGACCCCCACCTTGAAGCCCAAAGATAAGGCAAAGTAACCTAGAGGAGGGTGGTCAGGATGCTTGGCGATTGTGTGATATCAAACAATCCCAATGTTGCACCCATGGCCAGCCAAAAGCTTGGCCAATATGATTTTCCAATATTCTAGGTTAGAAGCTCTAGAGCTAGTGCCACCGGTAGAAGTCAATTTGCCGATAGAGGAAGATCTTGAAGTGGCCATTTGAAACATAATCGGTGTAACAACCTAATTTTTCACGGCCATAAAATGGCCATAGAATGAAAAGCTGATTGTTTAAAACTAACAATAATAATATACTGACATCATAACTAACTAATCATATCATTCAGAACTCATAGTGGAATGGATCAAAATAAATTATAAATAAAATAGTCAAATCTTATCTAAATACAACATAAGCCATACATAGTCTTTATACATACACATAATGTCACACTATATATACAATAGATACAATTGAACGGATAACATATGCAAACGTCTTCATAGTCATTGTCCTCAACTCCACACCTGTCATGATTACTTCGTTCATCTATTGTGTATGAGGAGGGGTCAAACACATGTCTGGTGAGTAAAAATATTGCCAAGTATACACTACTAATATGATTTCATAAACATCATATGAAAACTAGTACTTACTTTAACTCAACGTGTCTTACCTGCATCTACGAAGTTAGTCGCCCTTAATAAACATAATATAAGGATCACTCTTATATTCTTAATAATATTTAATGTACGGTATAGTTATATAAACATAGACTAACTTGTCTACACATAAGAGAGGGAAAAAGAATAAGTTAAACATACACTAATCTCATGACAAACACAAGGGTTAGTTAGAAAGATACCAACCCTAGGATATAGTTAACATGGATTATTCCCCTAAAAATAAAAGGGGACGTAAGTTAAGTAAACATAAACTAATTTGCATATATATACAAAGGTATAGGTAAACATAGCCTAACCCGTTAATGAATGGTTTGATACCAACGTCATATACACAAAAATCAACCATATACATTTCTGGACGTTAAACGCTTCTAGACATCACAGAGAAACCCACATGTCACTTGCTATTAATTTTTCATGGGCCTGGCTAAAGTAAAATGGCTTCAACCCTGGCGTAGGTTCAAAAATAGACAAATTAAACTGTGCATGGTGGACTGGTACGCTTCACACTATTCGACCGGTCACCATGTTGAATAAATTGATCGTCTGGAACTGCTTCTTCCTCCAAATTTTGAACTACAATCATTATTTACTATTTTGTTTCTTTTCCACTTCCATTTAACATCATTAACTACTATTCTAACATCCCATATATCATGTATCAATTACATATTCAAATTCAAGGCCTTAAATAAACATAATCTAACCATTAGTATCATTTTATACACAATCTAATACTTATTAAATCCTGATTCAATCATCGTTAACATCATTTAATCCCATAATTATTTCAGGATTAATCCCTTAATCCAATATACCCAATTTTTACATCAATTTCCCTAATTAGCAAACATATGATATACATTATTTTCATGTGAGTAGCATATAATCCAATAATAATTCCTTACTCACCAATTCATACCGCTAAGCCCTAGAAATCACCAAATATGCTTCTAATCTCTTGTTATCCAGAATTGCAATCCTCCCCAGTTTCTTGAATCCGCAAATGATTGGTATCTTCGTGTAGTCCTTTTCGCACTTGTCGATTTGGTATATAAATGTTTAGGGTTAGGTGTAGAATTGAAAGAGGAAGATGAGATCAGAGAGATGGAGGAAGAAGGAGAAGTTAGAACGGAACATGTATGTGAAATGAATTCAAATCCTTCTCAGCCTGCACTTCATAATTTCTAACCATCACCATAGTCTAATGAGCTTAGGCCCATTAGAACCAACCAAATTCTATAACTAAAAATCCACGTATCTCCCTTGTATAGAACCTGATCTAGACAAACCAATATACAATTTTGATTAGAAAAATGAGCTCTACACAATGGTATAAATCCAAACACCTAATTCCAATGTTTGTAAATTACCATTTTCCCCTACTAATAAAATGTACGCTTAAATCTCATGGGGTATTACATTCTCCTACCCTTAAAAACAATTTTGTGACGAGCCACATTTCAGAAGGTTTAAATCGACAATAATCCACACATGTTCGACTTAAACAATCCGGAACATAGATAATCAATGGGGTTAATTAAGAAAAATAAGAAAAGAAGAAGAAAACAAACATAGAATCTCGCAGCGGAATGATAAAATATAATAATCAAATAAACAGTTCATGAAGCTGTTTGTATTATACATTTGATTATAATTTATACAACATTTATCAGAGTTATATATATACATCAGGGATAAATAAAGTAATGCAGCAGACAATGTAACGACCCGCTATTTTGGACCATTCGCATCCGCACATGTCGGACTTGAATAATTCAAAATACCGCGTTGTTAATTTAAATTTGGCAAAACTGAATATATACAGTAAATAAAATAATCACAGATCACAAACACAGAGTAATAAATGCAGCGGAAATAAAGGAGATAGTAGTTCATGAAGCTACTATATAAATATATAAGTTACATCAGAGTTAAACCAGATACAACGGAAGAGTAACACGATACATCAGATACAAATCAGAATACATCACTGGAATCATCGAATACTGAAAGCAGAATAGATGGCTGGATCTTCAAGCAAAGCTCCAACTCCAAAAGTGAGTCTCGAATACTGGTACACTCAGTCTGACCCGAGCGTAAAGAAAAACACAAGACACTCGAGTCAGGATTAACATTCTTATATTAATAAATCCAACTCAAGTGAAATAGCAATTGAAATACAAGTAACTCAAAGGATGTTTGGAATAACCATCCTTTAAGGATCCATTAAACTATCTACTATGTAGTAGTGTACGATAAGTAGATAATGTCTATCAGTAATGTAAAGTATCAAAATAGTGTTAAGGCGTTACCATTATCCCCCTTAACACATTTTATATAAGCGTTATAGTCTATACAGCACTGTAAACTCCACCGTAAACTAGTGGGCTATCAGGGAGTACTCCATAGGTATAACACAAAACAAATCGTAGTGGGCGCGTATATAGGGATACAAGTATGACAAGGCACATGAGGCAATACCCAAGGTAGTGAAACTACCGTTTGCCCGATCCGGACTGGTGAGAACGCATCGCCGCAGCGATCGCAACACCGTGAAACAACACTCCCAAAATCAAGGGTGCACCAATCGACAACAAGTAATGAATAGTTTCGAAGAAGTGTGTTCGCTTGAGGTAGCTGACCTCCATTGGCCCGGCACGGCTCCTGTTTTAGTCATTTCCAATTTGACACAAGTGTCAAGGCTATCCATTATCGTTCACTTTCTTCAGTCATCACGTACATCATTCCAACCACTTCATTCCGGATCACACTCCGCGTATAGTTATTAAAGTGGTTTTCGGTTTAGACAGCGAGTATGTCCCTAACC
The DNA here is from genome assembly GCA_030737815.1 of Allium fistulosum. Taxonomy (NCBI): domain Eukaryota; kingdom Viridiplantae; phylum Streptophyta; class Magnoliopsida; order Asparagales; family Amaryllidaceae; genus Allium; species Allium fistulosum. The sequence continues at coordinate 1,297,995,970 of CM060902.1, forward strand.
GATTCCGGTCTCTTTAATAACTTCCGTAATTATTACACCGATTGGTCGTTTAATAAATTTCAAAACCAAATCAATTACAGTTTCAAATAAAATTCGTAAACCAACGTTTCATTTGACTTTCTAAATCAATTTCCATAATTTACGTTTCAAAATTTTCGAATTACCATTTCAAAATCTTATAATTCAATATCAGTTTCTATTAAAACAATTCAAATATCGATTCAAGTTCGGATACAAGTTTCATTTCAAAATCATTTAAATTAATTTAATTTTAACATTCAAACCTATTTTAACTTCATTTATCGATTTTATTCAATATTCGTTAAGTAAATTTATCATTCAAAACAATTCTATTTAATTTCCAATTCATTAAATCAATTGCTTAAATTCAACTTCATTAAATCAAAACTTACAATTTTGAATTAAATTAAATTCATTAAATCAAATTCTTTAAATTTCAAGTCTTACATTAATTTCAATAAATCACATTTTATTTCTTGATAAAGAAATTTAATTTCACTTATTTACTTACTTAGTTACAAATTTCAAAACTCAATTAATAAAGAAACTAAATTTCACTAATTCAAGAGGTTCAGTTTCACTTAATAAAGAATTCAATTCAATTTAATTATTAAATAATTCAATATTATTTAATTATAAAATAATTTCAAAACTTAATTATTAAATAATTTCAAACTTAGTTATTAATAATTTCAAAACTTAATTCGATCATTTCTCAAATTAAACAACGTTCTTTCATCAATTACATTGTTAATATTTTGTTTCATATTATTAAATATATAACATTTTCCTTTCATAAAAATTCAAATTCAAACTTCATTTCAAAACCACATTATTTATTAAAATAAATCTTCATTTTATTTTTAAATCAAAGCATTGACCAATCGGTTTTTTTATTTAATTCTCTATCCTAGGTCAAAGTTCAATTTGGGTATTTATCATTTCAACCCGATTCCAATTCAATTCAAAATGAAAGCATAACAAAGGGAACTTGCAATGTGATAACTGGGATGGTGTCAAAGTAAATAAACAAGCAATAACAACAATCAATATCAATCCAATAATCAATTCAAATAATCCCGAAATAATCGTATTAATTTACATTGTTGTTTGTGCAAATTAATATAATTATTTCTAGAATCTACACTATCATTTCATGTAGATTAAAGATTATTCCACTAATTATTTATACGGTTCTTCACTTGTCATTCAATTTCAATTTTACACTACAATAATTAATCCAATATACGTCGATGGTTCAAAGTGTAATTATCAGTATTCTACATGTCAATTAATTTAACAATTAAAAGGGGTCATATTCCACTAATCAAATTTAACATATAAATCAGTTTTAAAATCGTTAACTATCCTATATCCATTTCAATTTTGCATACTATTTATCATTTAACACTAACAATTTAACGTCCAATATAAACATGAACAATCAATCAATTATCAGCCAAACTGTATTATCATCGCATAAATAATTAATAGATAATGGTGTCAGATGTCACAGGTGAACTGATATAGTTAATAGCATAAATAACAGTAGCATATTTCAATTGTCGTTTCAATTGAAATCAGATTTAGTAAATAAAAGAACGTTAATCGTGAGTGATTGCTCACCTTTCGAGGCTAGAGAAATTTGACGATGAAACGAGTTATAAATCCAAGCGCGAATTCCAGAGCAAAGCTAATTTGGCACGAATTTGACGACAAAGCTGATAGAATGGGAATTGATGAGAACCAATCAGAACCAGTTTTGATATAACTGAAAATATACATTATTATTGTATTATTTATTTGTTTCAATATTTTAATTCAGGACAAAAAAAATTGAGATAACTTTTAAATCATTATTAAATAAAACTCATATATGTTAGCATATTATCCAAGCTACAAACTCTAATATTTTAAATGTAGATATACAATAAGATGTATGCAGACCGGGAACATATATATGTATAACATGCCTATTCTATAACCTGATTCTCAAACAGAATGATAATATGGTAATCAAATACAAATATATTCACTTAAAAAACAAGTCTATAGACATACCTCTATTACATATACATATGACCAAACAGGTCATACGCAACTTGCATATAATGTAAACTAATATAAATTTATACAACTCAACAATTATATATATATTAACTAATATATATAACATATAATTTAATAATGAAATCTTATATGCAGCTGACAAAATATGTATACTCATATACACACATTTGTTTCAAAACCAACTAAAAACATAGACTTTCAACTATATATACATACTCGTATAAACAGTGTGAATATGTGTTATAAGTAATATAACCTGACAAAACCATGAACTTATATAAACTAATGTAATAGCAAACATCAAATCATGTACATACACTCCATGCTGTCTACAGAACAACCATAAAGTAAAATCTATAACCGTACGTATATAAAAATCAAAATAATATTACTCATACGAAAACTAGTATTCATATAGTATTAGTCCTGACAGCAAAGCAAATTTAGAAATTAGTCCTGACAGCCAAGCAAAGTTTTCAATAGTATTCATTATATATGTATGTGATATTTTATTCATTTCCCCATGTTAACCAAACTTGTTATATATACATTTTCAAGTATCAGTAGAAACACAAAACTTAATATATATTCTTACACTATACCATATATTATATTTACAAACTCTACAGATATATTGCAACAAAATATATATACAAAAACCCATAGGCTGTAAACAGCAAACATAAATATTAACAGTTTGAAGAGTTAAAACAAATAAAATAAAATATTTACATAAATATACAAGCAACTCGGTTATGTTATAGACAGATATATATATAAACCAACTCATATAACATATTACATAAAAATTTATATATATATATATATAAAATCTTCTTTTAAAAAAAATGCAACCGACTGAACCTATATGTATTATAAGCCTACGGTTAATAAATAAGTGTAAAACTAACATACTCAAACAACCTAACATATATATACTTTAACAAATCATATATATATTACCTATATAAGGTACAGGGGATAGGAGCGATCGGCCAGGCTATCAAGTGAGAAGGGAAGTATGGCGAACTAGTTGGGTAGGCTTCGGCCGGTTGATGGAAGGCTCGGCCATGTGGTGACCTCGGCTTGCGAATGGAAGGGAAGAGGCACTGCTGAAGGGAGGCGAGGTCAATGAAGTGGAAATGCGGTCAGCCGCGTGGTGGGTCCGACGAGCAGGTTGCATGCGGCTTCATACTTTTTTTTAAGAAGAGGAAGGGAAAAGGCAGATGGAACAGGCCAGGGGAGGATGCCGTGCATGGTGGGAGGTGACGTGGGTTTTGTAGGGGAGGGAGACGGAGGGTGGTTGGCTCGCTGGCTACAGCAAAGGGCTGCTGGCGGTTCATGGTTGATAGTGTGAGGTCGGAGGCTGTTGCGTGGGTTCGAGCACGGGAAAGGAGAGAGGCTGCGCAAGTGAGTTGAGAGAGAGGGAATGGGTTTTGAAAACGACAGCCAAAGAAAAATTGTTAAAGAGGAAGTGGAATTGTGGGCTACAGGAAGAAGCAAAGTGCAAATATAGATCTAAATTAAATATTTTCACCAGGCTAGAACAATGAATGAACAGACGTACAATTGAATATGGTGAGAATATCAAAAAGCAGGTACGTTGCATTTCAGAAAATACTAATAGCTAATGGCTATTGGTATACCAGACACAACCGAAAGGACACAAAAGCCCAGAAAGTCTCAAACGAAAACCGATACGGAAATTGTTCCGTAGATTTTGCCGCGTACCGGACGCCGAAACAGATAAACAAATATACCATGGAGATCAGCATGACAAGACGATCAAAACGGTATACATATATCAGTGGTACGAATGAATTATAAAAATTCGAATTTTTTAAATAGCGGAAAATGCAAGAAAAACGCTGAAAAATAAGATCGACGGAGCCAAAGATGTCCGAATTTGGAAAAACGACAAACTGACATCTTGCTCAGAAGATGTTTTAGAATTTTTCTATGTAAAAATATTTAGGTTTCGGAAACATTTTATTTTCATCGCTTTTTAACTGATTAAATTGAAGTGAATTTACGCGTGAAATAAACTTTCATATTTTCGGACGAAAATTTACCAGTCGCTATGTTTAACTAGACGTATTCCAAATATTAAAATTTTATTTCAAAATTTTATCGTTTAAAAATTTCACAAAATTTCAACTAATTACGTTATTAAAACAGTTGAAATTTACGGGTCGTTACAGACAACATGATGCAGGAATAATTATAGTAATAATATACCAAATCTTCATCTTCATCCTCCATAAAATGATCTTCAATGCGCTGAAATACTCAGAGCTGACCCGAGCGTAATGAAAAGACAAAACACTCAAGTCAGGACTAAAATATTCTTGTGTGAGTCATATCGATATCGCATATGACATGAGTGTCATGGCGTCAGAGATGTTTACGGGTTTTACATCTCCTATCCAATGTATAACGTGCGTGCAATAACTCAAGAGATGTTACGGGATTTTCCATATCTTAAGGATCCGTCAAAATATTTATATATAGTAGAATACGCTACATATATAATGTCTAATCAGTAAAATATATATTTTTCTTAGCATTAAGGCTTTACATTGATCCCTCTTAACGTGTTTTTAAGCATTGGCGTACAGTTTGCATTTGACACAACTAGTAGCACGTCGGTAGTTAGTGATGCGCCGTGATACAACAACACTAAACCAAAATCGTAAGAGTCTCGTATAAGGATAAATGTATGACAAGGCACGTGAGGCAATGCCCAAGGTAGGATACTACCAGTTCGGGTCGCAGGGCTGGTGGTAACGCGTCATAGCCACGACTGCCCACCGCGTCCATCCATCCCATATCGAGTCAAAGGGAGGCTATCCCAAATCAAGGTGCACCAATCGAAACCAACAACAAAAGTAATAATATGGACCAAGTCCAAGAAATCGAAGAACGTATGTCTGCTAGGGGTAGCAAGCCTGCTTGGCCCTATCAAGCCTAACTGTTTTAGTCATTTCAAATTGGCACAAGTGCCGGGGTCTATCCATCATCGTTCTCTTTCTTCAAATCCAGCAAACGACGCTAAATCCAACCACTTCGTTCTGGAGTCTCCTTCGCGTACATAGTTGTTAAAGTGGTTCCAATATTGACAGAGAGTATGCCAATAAGAGGCCCTGGTTTCTTTACACAACGTCATTTTACACACCAGTTGGTACTTTTATATCTTGAAAACAATTTGTACTTGATATCAAAATATCATATTCGCTTCAAAATCAAATTCATTTTGAAATCATCATATTTACACAAAATATTCAATTTCACCTCAAATCATTTTCGCCTTAATATCTCGATTTCACTTCCGAATGTTTTGTTTAGAATTTCAATTTAGGTTATGACTTCGTTTTAACCCAATTCGTATTTAAATCCATGATTTAAATATAAACGATTCCCACTCTGACCAGTTTGAATTTTTGAAAATAGTTTGAAAAAAAATTAATAGTTTAAAAGTTAAAATAGTTTAATATAAAATAGTTTGAGTATTGAAAATGGTTTGTATAATAAAATAACTTGGAAAATCAAAATAATTTAAATATTTAAGAAGATAAATTTTAAACAGTTTATATTAAAATAATTTATTTGAAAATAGTTTCAAGGACAAACCGATTCAATTCCAAATCTTCCAATTCAAATAAATTTCAATTTCCATTTAAATCGATTCAATTCTGATTTCAATTCAAATTAACTTTGATTCCAATTTTAATTCAAATCAATTTCGATTTCAAATTAATTCAATTTTGATTTCAATCCCAATTAATTTCAATTCAATTTCAATTTAAATTAATTTCAATTCAATTCTCAATTTCAACCATTTCGATTTATATAAATTCGAGTTCGATTTTAGAATATCGATTTAAATCATTTAAATCAAATTTAACTTCAATATTCAATTTAAGGTTCAAACCTTCAAAATAATTCAATACCGAGCTCAATTTTTGAAATATCGGTTTAAATTACGTTTACTTAGCAATATTTCAAAGTTCGAATAAAAACCAAACCTTTTAAAACAATCCATTTCCGAGACTCAGATCATATTTCAATTATAACTTCAAAATCTCAAATTTCATTTTTAAACAATTTCGTTTAACAAATTCTGATTTCAACATTTGAGCTCAATTTAGAAAATAATTCGATTTTTAAATCAAAATCATTTAAATAATTTCAAATAAAAATTCTGAAATCATTTAATTTAACCAATCCGGTGTCCGTATATAATTTTCTATCCTATGGCCAAGTGAACCAATTATTTACATTTAATTCAGGGATGGAAATATATCATTTCAACCGAAAATAAATGTCATAGGCATATATCACTTCAACCTATTTCTTAATTTATTCGGAATAATTTGATTTACAGTTTTATATACTGTAAATAATATACATGATGATAACAGGATATATCAAAATAAATAAACATCCAAATCATCCAAAATATCAATCAATAACATCCATCACAATCAACATCCAAATCAGTCAAAATATCGTAACAATTTACTAGTTATCAATAATCAGGAATTTAACTAGAAATTTTATTTCCATTTCAAATTTGAATAGTCAATTCAAATTCTTATCATTTTAATTCATATCAATTTAAATGCCAGTTAAATTTACCAAACAACAGTCAATAAAATTAAATCACTTCACGATATAGATTTAACTAACATAAAAATTATTTTAGTACTTTGTGATCATATAAAACACTCACCTTTTATTTGAATCAGAAAATTTTCTAGATTTAAATAGACACGAATCCAGCTCCATAATGTTGATCGCGTTGATACGATTCCAATGCACTTTATTTCGTCCGAAATCGACCTCGTACGAATATGATATGGGTATTTTAAACATTCATATAATTTTAATTAGAATTAACAAAACTTAAATAAATAAATAAATAAAATTTACAAATGTTACCACTCTCTCCTTCTTCGTTCAAAACAGCAGATACACGCAACACCAGAAACCACCCATACGCGTTCGATCTTCCGCGTACACACACAACCCCAAGCCCAAATCGATCGACTTCGCCGTCCAGCCGTTCACGACCTCGCCACAACCTCCGTGCCTAAACCCTAAACACGACGTCACACGCAAGACCCGTGACCGCCGCCTTTGCCACTAGCTGCCGCTATACCCTACGATCGAGAACCCAACGAGCGCTCCCCTCGCATATGCGCACGCCTCCACATTGCGATTTGGTCGAGTTCCACTTTTTTTTTCCATTCGTTTGTTTTTTTCCCGATTTGAATATGAGATTAAAATAAAAGGGGAAGGGAGTGGTATGCGGGAAGGATAAGGAACGTAAGTGGGTTTGTGTACGAGTGATAAAGGAGAAAGAATATATATATATATATATATATAATATTAGAAAATATCCAACAAATTCGCCCACGAAAATTCCAAACTCCAAATGACGCGTGCCGTCTGTCGTTGATAATGTTTTACCCCCATTCCGAACACAATGGAACTAGTTTCGAGGCCTAATTCGATCGTATTCAGAAGATAGCTTTTCAAAATCAATTTATTTTAATTAAATTCTAAAATAAAATTCTACGCGTTTCAAGCTCGCACGGCCAAACGACAAGTCTGATCGCTACGAAACTTGAAATCCTACAATACTTCACTATTACGGATCCGATGAAACTGGTTTCGTCAAAATCCGAGACAGTGCCTAAAATGGCTAATTTTTACTCGTTAATTATAATATAAAAATTTCAATTTTTAATTATTTACTTCTAAATCTAATTTTAAATGTTAACCATCTTCACCAATTTCCGATACCATTTTCATTCGCATTAAATCCAGAATTCAATTATTCAAATAATTTCCAATATTAAATTTAAACAATTTAATTATCCAATAATTTACATTATTTCAAATATAAGTTATCCCACTTAATTTTTTTTACTTTTAAACGCGAATTCAAATAATGAACACTACTTCCATTTTACAGTAATTCAATATTCATTATTCAATTCTAGTTATCGATTACAACACATTAACTACATTGAATTTCATTTCAATACTTGTTATCACCAAAATCTTCGAAATTAGTTATTTCAAAATTTTATTATATTCCATAAACTATAATAATAAATCATTAAATTTTTATTCCTACCCATTTTTATCCAATAATCACCTTAAATTTAATAATTTAAAATAGATAAAAATACAGGTCATTACAAATTTCATCCTCGAAAATATGAACACAGCTCCATTTCACATATCTACGTACCTTATGCTATATATAAACAAACACGCACGCACGCGCGCGCGCGCACACACACACACACACACACACATATATATATATATATATAATATAAGATAATAACATGCATCAGAGTAATCTTCCAACACTAGGACACTCCCTTTTCATATGACCCATCCTGATTGCAATTATGACACTCAATCTTCGAGACTTTCACTCTATGGTCTTTCGCCTCGTTTCCCTCGTATTGCATCTTCCATACCTTGTGTCTTGCTTACCACCCTGTCCATATAGACCTCCAAGATCTTCTCGCTTGCCTTAAGCAACATTCTTCATTGGCTGTCCTTTAAAAGCCTCCACTATAATGGTATTCAACAACGTTGCCTCAACTAAACTTTCAAATGTCACCCCTATTGGAATCTGACTAGGAATCCGACTAAGTGCTAATTCTCTAAATGGTAAACTCAATCTGTCCGCAAACTTCATTGTCTTCTTAGTTTCTGTGTCTATCAATTCAAAACCAAACTTTATCATCTCATTAAATTGTTAGTATGCTCCTTTACTGTGGAATTACCCTGTTTAAGATCTATAAACTTTTCAAGCATCACTTCCCTTTCAGCACTAGACAAATTTTTTGCCTCAAATCTCTTTTTAAAATCAGTCTAGAAAATTTCATTTTTATTGCTTTCCTCTATAACAATGTCCTAGCAGTTCATTGCTTCCCCCTGTAGGTGCCGAGAAACAAGCTACCTTTTTACCTCATCACTCATATTCAACATACCAAAAATTCTATCACATGTACACAGCCAAGCTCAAGTCTCTATAAAAGCCCCCGTTCCCTTATATGACTTGCCACACATATTCAGAAAATCCATACATAGGTTCAGAAAACTTAGCCTTAGTACACGAACAATATTTCCATCTTGTACTCCTGTTATAGTGGCTCATTTATTAACATCAACCTAGTTTCTAGCATGAAGATTACACCGGAACCAAAATGGAATGTTCACACTCAGTACTTACATAGCTTCATTTCCAATGCCAGTTTCAGTCAGGTTACTCATCTCTACTATCTGCAAAATTGGATTCGATATTAGATCCTCCCAAAGTAGTAAACATAGATTGTAAACATAAATCCAAAATTAAAAATTATACACCCATTTACTCAAACTAACACACAAACACACACAGATATATATATATATATATTATATATATTATATAAAATATAAAAGTACGTTCTCTCTATATGTCTTAACCTATGCTCTGATAATGAATGTAACAACCAGGTTTTTCACGACCATAAAATCATTTTAGAAGGAAAAGCCCAATTGTTTAAAACCAACAATAATTATATATAGAGTGTAGAACTACCCAACCATATCTTTCAGAATTCACAGCAGAATGGATCAAAATAAAATATAGATAAAATAAACAAATCCCATATATATACAGCATAAGTCATACGCTGTCTCTATATACACACACAATGTCACACTATATATAGAATATATACAAATGAACGAATAACATATATAATCATCTTCATAGTCATCGACTTCAACTCCATACCCATCACGATTACTTTGTTCACCTAATGTGTATGAGGAAGGGGTCATACATATGTCTAGTGAGTAAAAATATTACCAAGTATATACTGCTAACTTGATTTCATAAACATCATATGGAAAGAAATACTTACTTTACCTCAACCTACCTCACCTGCATCTATGAGTTAGTCCATCAAAATAAACATAATATGGGGATCACTATTATATTTTTAACAATATTTAACATACGGTAGAGTTAGATAAACATATACTAACTCGTCTACATACAAGAGTGAGAAAAAGAGAATTAGTTAAACATATACTAATCTTACAACAAACATAAGAGTTAGTAAGACAAATACTAACCCTAAGATATAGTTAAACATAGACTATTCTTGTAAACACAAACATGGATGTAAGTTAGGTAAACATAGACTAACTTGCGTATATACAAAGGTATAGGTAAACATAGTCTAACCCGTTAACAAACAGTTCGATATCAACGTCAAATACACACAAATCAACCATATACATTTCTAAACGTTAAACGCTTCTAGACGTCGCAGAGAAACCCACACGTCTCTAGCCATTTATTTCTCATAGGCCTGGCTGAAGTAAAATGGCTTCAGCCCTGGCCCAGGTTCAAAAATAGACAAATTAAACCATGCATGGGGGACTGGTATGCTTCACACTGTTGGATCGGTCGCCGTGTTGAATAAATTGATCATCCAGGTTCAAACAGACAAATTAAACCGTGCACCAGAAGACCGACTGCCATGCCGAATGTCAGAAAACTGATCGTTTGGAAATGCTTCTTCCTCCAAAATTTCTAACTATAATCATCATTTAATATTTTGTTTCTTTATTACTTCCATTTAACACCATTTCCTACTGTTCTAACATCCCATATACCGTATATCGAGTACATATTCAAATTCAAGGCCCTAAATCAACATAACCTAACCATTTTGTACTAATTTCATTTAATACACAATCTAATACTTATTAAATACTAATTCAATCGTTATTAACATCATTTAATCCTATAATTACTTTAGCATTAATCCCTTAATCCAACCTACCCAATTCTTACATCAAGTGCCCTTATTAGCAATCATATGATATAAAGTACTTTCATGTGAGTTGTCTATAATCCAATAGTGATTCCCACTCACCAATTCACACCGCTAAGGCCTAGAAATCACCAAATTAGCCTCCAATCCCTCGCTGTCCAGAATTGGAGTCCTCCCAAGTTTCCCGATTCCGCAAGCAATTGGTGTCTTCATGTAGTCCTCTTTGTGCTCATCGATTCGGTATATAAATGTTTAAGGTTTGGTTTAGAATTTAAAGTGGAAGATGACATTAGAGAGATGAAGGAATGAGGAGAATTAAAATGGAAAATGTACGTGAAATGAATTCAAATCCTTTTTAGCCCGCATTTCATAATTTCTGAACAGTCACCTTAGTCTAATAGGCTCAGGCCTATTAGAACCAAACAAAACCCAAAACTAAAAATCCATGTACCTCCCTCGTACGGACCCCAATCCGGACAAACCAAAATACCATTCTGACCAGAGAGCTATATGCAATGGTACAAGTATATCGCCTAATTACATTGTTTGTAAAATTACTAATTTACCACTACTAATAAAATATACACCTGAATTGATAGAGTTAGGAGTATGCACTAGGGGCAATTGTTTAATTTATTGTAAATTAATTAACTCTATAATCAATTCTCGTTCGTAATAAAGGTGTTTTCTTTCTGTTATATATTTGTTATAATGTGTTATAAATAATTAATTGTTTGATTAAAATATATTTAACCAAAAATCTACAAATGGTGTGTTTGTGATAGTAATTACAAACAATTGTAATAATGAGTATTGTATTACAATATAACAAACACATCATTTTCAATATTCCTTGTCAAGATGCATCAAGATAGTATATTGATGCATCCATTTAAACCCATGCACATAATGTTTTCTAAATATTAGGCAGTGTATTACTCATGACTGCTGGGGGAACTACGGGGTTAGGTACTGATAATTATTAGATAATTATGGAATGATTCACTCGATAGTTTTCTATTGGTTAATATAACTAAGGTCAAATAGAAAATGTCGTTATGACTAACTTATATAGTTCTCTCGACTTGGGAACACTACCGGTTTTCAATATGAAAGCTTTACTTTGATTATTGTCAAATCATGGTACTACATCCATCGAGTGACTATATTTGGGTCGAGTGGAAGTACTGGAAGTGAAATATCCTTCAAGAGAGGATTCGCTTCCTCAATTATACGAGGTTAGTATCATAGTCAACTGAAGTCAACTAAAGTCAACTAAAGTCAAAATCTCTTGCCAGAGTAGTTCGGTTAATAATAATTGTCATTATTGAACCAAGGACTTTGTATTTGGAATATAGAGTTGAATATGGATGATAATGGAATTTTGACCATTACCAAATTCCATAAGTCCAAAGTGATGTAGTTTTGACGAAGAGAATTGGTATAAATAATTGTCACTACTAGGTAATGCTTAATAAAGTAAAATTTGATTTTACCCTAACCAAATAAACAATTAATTTGGACACAATGTCACACCACCTACTAAGTGATGTGTGAACGTTAATATTTGAATTATTCGATATTAATCGCAGGTCAAATTTACATTTTACTCACAAAACTGAAACGATAAATTCTCCTTTTACCACCCGATTTAATTGATTTGTAATAGTCATAAATTAATTAAATTAATTATATTTATGAATATTAACTATAAAATTTTATTTGATGTATATTGAACAATATTAAACAATATGTTCATAACAATTATAAATATACCAATCGATATACAATATCGGTACACGTTTAAATAAGATTTTAAATTGCATTAAATATTATTCGAAATTGGACCAGATTTGAGGCCCATATGGGCATGCTTATTTTGGTTGAAAGGGGGATGTTTTGGGTGGCTATATGATGGCAAAACAAGAGGGTTTGAATGGTTAAAAGAGTGGAATTGGTAAGAGAGAGATATGAGGATGTGATCCACTTTCCTCTCCATTTAACTTCCTATTTATATGCCACTTTTTACACCATTTATTTGACACCTTTTCTCTCCACTCTCACTAAGATTTTCTATCATCAACCATCCTCCAAAAAGACCAAAAATCTAAGTACAAAACTACATCAAAACTCTTCGATTCGATCGTCGATGGTAAAGCAGTTCGGAAACCAACAACTCTAGAACTTAAAATTCGATTCAAGGAGCCATTTCATCATTTCAAAGTCTGATCTATAAAACATGGTGAGTAGTATGCTTTCGATTTATTAATATTTTAAATCGCTTAGTCAATTAATTGGTCAGATGTTGGCTAGATGGACCTTATCACAAATCGGTATATTAGTGTATTGTCATATGTCGATGATTATATATATGTGTGTACAAAATAAATAAATAACTTTTTATTTAGATGTCATCTTATTGATCATGGCCTGATAAAATTATTTTTTCATTATTAAAATAAAATTATTAAATGATTTTATTAATTAAATATAATTATAAAACACTGATTCATATGATGCATGTGTTTAATTGTTTTTTAAATTTATACACACCTAAAATCCGTTTGATAGTAAAAAATAATTATTATTTTTATAAATTTATAAATATTTTAAATTATTTATTTGAATTAATATTAGTTAAACGAATAAAATGTATTTAAAATACATTTATAAATAATAATAATAATAATATGCAAAAAATATAACATGAAGTATGCATTTTGATTTCAAAACTAATTTTTAAAATATTTTTACTATTAAATCCACGCAGATTTAATTTTTAAAGTATATTTAATTTAAAAAATCATTTAAATCGAAAATAAAATAATTTCTTTTTACCTCGTTATAAGGAGCATCAAATATGTACTTGTGAAAAAAATATTATATATATATATATATATTAATTAAATATATATATGTCTATATATATAATATATCCATTATTATATATATATATTAAAAACATTTTCTTTTCATAATATACAATAAATGTTTTAAATTATTTTACATACTAACATTAAAAAACAATTTTGAAATTTAATTATGATATACATATACATATTTTTCATATACGATTTATATAAATAATTTATAACCGATAGTTTTAATAAATATATAATTAAATTTATACATACATACATACATACATATAAAATATTTTTGATGCGTGCGTGTACACACACACTTATATATATAATACATTAGTATACACAAGGGGCAAACATGTCTGTTGTAGTGTAAATCCTAGCATCTATACATGGGCATGTCAAATCATGTACACATTAAACTCGTGCACGTGCAAAACACACACATGTGTATATGATACACATATATGAAATATAATACAAATTATATAAAATATTGATTTTATATGAGATAAAATTTAGAAAAGCTCTAAATGAATTAAACGACATAGGCCATTAAAGATCCAATAATGGAAAATAACTTGAAATTTACCTACATCCTCCGCTGTAGGTTGGCCTAACCCCAACAATGCTATCAAAGTCCAATAGTCTATGCAGTCTAAATTAGTCATATTACGATTAGCTAACTAACCTACATCGTAGATAGTAGGACGTCTAGAAAGGTAGCGTCGAAGGATTAATTTTGGGTAATCAAATATTCCGCCCTACCTGGCTTCCAGCCTAGCCCGAACAGATGTGTAAACGCAGAGGATGCCTTTAATAGAATAGACCCAATCTGAATTGGGCCTTGGGCTAATTTCAAAATTATTTGAAAATTTAAAAATACAGATATTAAATTTAAAAGTTAAGTTTAAAAAAGGTATAAAAATATTATAAAAATTATAATATAATTATTCAAAATGTTTGAAAATAAATATAAGATTAATTTCGAAAATAAATTTTATTAATAAGATTAATAAAAGAAATAAACTAATTAAATAAGTTAATTAAATAAAACATATATGCACGTATAATATGTATTGATATATTTATGTTGATTTGAAATGTTTAAGACAATATAAGTATACATGTATGTATATATCATATAATTTTTAAAAATTAATAAAATCAATTAAAATAGTTTAATTAAATAAACTAATTAAAAGTTAATTAATAAATTAAAATGCATATATATATATGTTTGTGTGTGATATATGTGTACCACTATAATGATTATAGTATATATAGATATTCGAATTAACATGTTAAGATTGAATAATAAACAATTAATTAACTAGTTAATTAATTAAAAAAATTAATTAATATAATGTTATACATAAGATTATTATATAAGCTAATTAAAATATAAATGTTATATAATAATAAAACTTATATAATATGAATGTATAAACTAAAAGTGGAACATTAAGGAATTCTAAATAGACTTAAGGAATAATTACATAAGTAAATATACGTATACCGTGATTCTTGATGTGTCCAACACTTGAATCACATGGGCATTTCATAGAAAATACTGTTGATACACGAAGATTTTGATCAATGACAATGTGCTTCAACAAAAAGGAAGAGATATATGCAAAATCAGAGGAAGATCGATGAAGACCAAAGTGTAAACATAAGTATGATTTTTATAGGTCTAAAGTCTAGATTATTTGTTAAAATCTATCCTCAAGAGATTTCCACACACATTAAAGCACATTCGTAAAACTTCATTTTTATGCACACATTCACTGTGCAGATTCTTATTGTTCAGTCGACTGAACAGGCATGGCCAGTCGACTGAAACTGGCACAGAATTACAAATATGCACAGTTTCAGTCGACTGAATTTCCTGCCCAGTCGACTGAATTCATTCCTGAAAATTTCTCTGTATATTTTCAGTCGACTGAATTTCCTGCTCAGTCGACTGAATCTGTAACTGCGAATTTTCTCTGAATAGACACCTTCCTCTTCCCAAAAGTTGCAACCATTCTCCAATGGAAATGGAAGCATCTCCTGCATGCACCTCTAGCAAACAAATGCACCTCTTCTACAAGTATAAATACATGGTTTTAACAATTGCAAATGATCAATTCTAATTGCTTTAATCTTTCTATTTACTTGAACATACTTTCAGATTTCTTAAGTTTTCAAAATCAATCACAAACCAATTGCTTGAATCTCTGTTTTAACTATAACACCTTTTTGATTCATAGCAATTCACATTTCCTAAATCTTCACAAACACTTTGTATACTCTCGAGGATAAGATTATAGGAAAGTTGTACTCAATTTGACTCATTAGTGTTATCAAGAACACAACAAGTCAGAAATACCTTTTGTATCCAGTTTGAAGTCCTCTTCGGTAGTTGAGGCAAGAAATCCCGTTCGGTTGTTCGGGTAAGTTGTAAACCTATTTCTCCGGGTTAAGTGAGGGTTGTTGGTTAGTTGAATTCCTAAGAGGAGCTTAGGGACTGGACGTAGGACAAGAGTTCTGAACCAGTATAAAGTCTTGGTGTCTACTTTACTTACTACTTATTACTATCTACCTAGAGCATTTTACTATTCCATATTATACGATCCTACCGCATAGACTCTTTCAAATACATTATCCCATAAGTGGATATAACTCAGTACAACATATTGAAGATTATGAATCTTCAATATAATGTTCTCCTCCACTATATATAAATTAATAAATTCCTTGCACATCCTTAGTTGTTGAGCAAACTCAAGCTATGGATGCTATGTGCAGTATTATTAATGTTTTGAATAGACGAGGTAAGATAACTATATGTATTTGTTGAGCAAACTCAAGGTATATATACTATAGTTAGGCTGTCGCGAAATGGTAAGTACGAGTGAATAATTTCATTTCGATTTGCTGAGCAAACTCGAGGTTGAAGTGAAATAGGACAAGGTGCCATGGGTTAGGAGTTGTATATGATACAAACGATAAGGAGTTATCCATCATCCGTAGAGCTATGACTTGTTAAGCAAACTCAATATCAAAATTCCAAGGTGGATGAGTCCTAACACCTACCATTGAAGTCGAAAGGCTTTTGTGTTTTGACTTAGGGTTTGGCAAAACATAAAAGACTAGTGGGAGCTTATTAGTAAAATAAAACTTAAAGTTTAACCTTACTAATATTATAAGAACATATACTATGTTATTATCCTAATAATCTACCAATTAAAACTTGCAGAAAGTGACAACTCCAAAACTGTTTTCTAAAATTGACGAGCTTACCGGACCAAACTATATCGATTAGCTAAGAACGATTAAGATAGCGTTGATATACGAGCTTCTTTAGTTGTCTATTACATGTGATCCTAAGGAATAACCCATTGACGATGTGGACCCCGAACTTAGTTTGCTTGTTAGAAATGGGTTTCAGACTTAGAGATCGCCCAAGTTTTCAGGCTGTCTAGGTTTGACAAGCAATTACAGAGGCAGCACGAAAACATGTATTTTCATGAGATATTTGATAGTCTCAAGGCCTTGTTTGGTGAATAGCCACGTTTCACAAGGTACGAGTTTATGAAGAAGCTGTTCAATACTAAAATGACTAAATGACAAAAAGTGGATGATTTCATACTAAGGCTTTCACAATTGGACGCACATATTAGCAATGAATTATAAGTGGATTTGGTCATTGGTTCTCTTACACCTCAGTATGAACCGTTCATACTGAATTATAATATGAACCAGTTAAATATGAATCTTGTGGAGCTCCTCAATATGTTGAGATCAGCCGAGTCTAAATCTAAGGGTTAAGCGGTTGTGCTTGCTGTAAAGGGTAGTGCATCATATTCAAAAGGTTCGGTAAAGCGGAAAAGAGAAGGTAAATAAGAAAAGTAAGAAGACCGATAACAAGGGTGAAAGTCACCCTGCCATAAAAAAGGTCACTAGAAAAGGTATAAAAATCTAAAGATTGTTAAAGAAAGAAAGCATAATGGTTCTATAGCTCCATCAGGTACATTTATGATTTGAAATTGTTTTATAATCAATAAAATGTCTTAGGTTAATCTGGAACTCATATATGCAGTTTGTTACAAGGGCTTGGGAATTGGCCCCACATGGCAAAAGAAGAGTTGAAGCTCCAAGTTGTCGACAGATCTATCATAGATGCAATAGTGGTGGGAAATTATCATTTATGTTTACCTAGTGGAGTAGTATTGATATCAAATAATTGCTATATTGTAAAAGACTTTATTTATGGAATTATTTTTGTTTCTAGATTACCCGAGACTGGATATACATTTCATTATGCGAATAATGTTACAAACATTAGCTCGAACGGAAATAAAGTTTGTAATGGTGTTCTTGAAAATGGCATTTATGTAATCAATACTAATTATGTGTGTTCTATGAATAGTTCTTCTATTAATATAAATGATAGTTATCTTTGACGTTGTAGGAGTCATAATAGTGAGAAATGACTACATAAACTGAAAATCGACGGTTTTCTCCCATCACTTGATTTTGAATCATTTGACACGTGTGAGTCATGTCTCAAATGGGAAATGACTAAGCACCCCTTCAGTGGGAGAAATTAAAAAGTTGATGAACTATTAGGGTTAGTACATAGTGATGTATGTGGGTCGATGCCTGTAATCATCGAAGATAATAGTACTTACTTTATTACCTTCATTGATGATTTCGGAGACTAGGATATGTGTACCTTATGAATAATAAATCCAATGTCTACGTGAAATTTGTTGAGTATAAGAACGTAGTAGAAAATAAAATGAACTGTAAAATTAAGATTCTTCGATCTGATCGAGGAGGTGAGTACGTTGGACAAGAACTCCAATGGTACTTAAAAGATAATGCGATTATCTCTCATGTTACTCTATCCTAAACTCAACAACAAAATGGTGTGTCAGAGCGAAGCTACTGAACCTTGTTAGATATGGTTCATTCTAGGATAAGCAAAGATAAGTTACCTCTGTCTTAATGGGGATATGCACTAGAAACCACAACGCATATGTTGAAATTATTGCCTACTAAATTTGTGCGTAAAACACCATATAAGATGTGGTGTGGTAAGAAACCCCATCTCAAGTATTTGAAGGTGTGGGGTTGTCCAGCCTACGTCAATAATGTTGGTCCAAATAAATTAAAGGCAAGATTAATACCGTGTAAATTTATTGGATATCCCAAAAATCAATGGGATATATATATTCTACAATACCAAGGAATAAAATCTTATTATTTCTCGGCATGCTGTCTTTTTAGAAAAGGAATTTTTGTCAAGGGAAATAAAGAGTGAAGTTGTAGACTTGGATGAGGCTGAAACATTGGGAGAACTAAGTTCACCAAAGAAACCACACAACCTATTAGAAGGTCTAGTAGGGAATCTCATGCACTAGATATATACTACGATTTTCTCATGGATGGCAAGAAGGAAGGTCATATCTTAGATGATGACACTGATCTGTCTTTCCAACAAGCATTGCAAAGTAAAGACTCTGCATTATGGCATGAAGCAATGACTTCGAGATGGACTCCATGTACGGAAAAAAATATGGACTTTGTTGGATGTACCCAAAGGGATAAAATCCATCGGCTACAAATGGGTTTTAAAAAAAACTAAATGCAGATGAGAAAGTAAAGACTTACAAGGCCGGGCTAGTTGTGAAAGTATTTCGTCAAATTCAAGGTGTTGATGAGGTAATGAAACAAATTAGTTTTTATCAGAATATAAGGAAGCGTGCTTATACAGAAAGGAATAGGGTAATGCTATCGTATTCTTAGCGCTATATGTCAATGATCTTCTATTGATTAGCAATGACATTTCATTATGGCATTCAGTGAAAGCTTGGCTTTCTAAGAACATCTCCTGAAGGATTTTGGAGAAGCAGCCTATATGCTAGGTATAAAGATCTATAAAGATAAATCTATGAGGTTGCCGGAATTTTCCAAATCCTTGTACATAGATACCATACTGAAAAGGTTCGGCATGGAAAATTCCAAACTTGGAAATGTTCCAACACAGTCTGGAATCGTCCTTTCTGAGAAGGACGCTTCTCATACTGGTGAGGAGAAAGAGCATATAAAGATGATCTCCTATGGTTCAGCCATATCCATAATGTACACTATGTTATGTTCAAAATGGATGAAGCTTGCACATTAGGATGCATGAGTCGATACTAGTCTAATCCTGGAGAAAAGCATTGGAAGCTCGTAAAATGTATATTGAACTATTTAAGAAATACTTGGGACTTATTCCTCATTTATGGTAATGGAAATATCCTTATGAAGAAGTATACAGGTTCGAGCTTTCAAAATGACATTGATGATATTAAATCAGTGTATGGTTATGTCTTTATGCTTAACGGTGGATCCGTCATTTGGAAAGTTCCAAACAAGAGACAATAGCTGATTTGACGATGGAAGCCGAGTACGTCGCCCTCAATGAAGCAGCTAAAGAGGCAATATAATGACCTGCCTTTTCGATCCTCAAAAGTTGACACTAATACATCCACAGTATTCATGTGCCGAACATCCAAGTGCTGAAAGATAGATTGTTAGGGAAAAAGAAAAGACATAACAAAATCTCACATTGTGCCGAGTAATATATAATATACAACAGATCTTTACAGAAAACTGTAATATATGTACATCAAAATCGGAGTACATTTAATCACTAATCATTAGCCTGGACAGTTATAACAGCCTGTCCTCATAATTACTGACAAATAAAACAACATCTGCAGCAAAAATAAAGACTATACGAGAGATACGTCTTGGACATCCAGCTCATCTCCTGAAGCTCCAAGGCATCTAAACTAGGTCTGACCCGAGCATTATAAGAAAAATAACGCTTGGATCATTCTGGTAGACTAGCGTGAGAAACACACCTCAATTGAATTTTTAATGTTATAAAAACCTATTGAAAATAAAGGTATCTCATAAAACCACGCCACACATAAACACAGACTGGTTTTTATTTTACGATAAACAAAACATTTCATAGGAAATCTTATGACATTATAATAGTGTCTAGGGTTTAAAATAAATACCGAATAAAGCCGCAATTGTTACATTAAATAAATTCCAGCATAATTGGTATACAATCAAGTCCAAAGGCTCGTATTGGAAAATGGATTCCAACTATGAAAGGGTAAGGGTCTACCCATCGAATCAGTACACCTCTAGATAAAATGTATTATAGGCTACAACATGTTGCATCCCAGCTACTCCGAACCGGCCCTACCCTTTACTGGATAGCGCCGAATATGATCACCCCTTGGTTGATCAACAACCATAACGGGCCCTGAAGCATCCATAGATATCGACTCTAGATAAGGGACCCTAATAGGAGCGACCCACATAGCCCTTCTGCATGTCCCTACTCTAGTCATTTACCGGGTGTGAGGCCTGAGGTTACGCTTTACCTTTTGAATAGCAAACCTACTAGAAATGCTAACACTACCCTCCAAGTAGTAATGCAGTGCTAGCATTCGTCAACACAAGCTCGTTATGGATCTGAATGAAAACGAAGGCACTACTTCTACTACATCCCTTTTGGAATCACCCTCAAGATTAGTAGCAAGTAGCACTTGTACATCCAAGAACTCCGTCTTTGAAACCATCATCAAGATGTCTCCAGTTCGAACGCTTATGCAAGTTCGAAGTGGTTTTTGGATAACAGATCTAATCCTGGTCTCTCTAAACCAACAATGATAGTTTAAAACAGGACAACATTTGATAGTCGGTTATTTAACTATTTAATAACAAAAAATTCGACCAGAGATTTAATTTCCAAAGGAAAATAACTTTGGTTAAGCACAAAGCACCTATTAGCCTCTTTAATTAATCCTTTCATTAATTAAAATCACTTTGTAAATACTTGTATCAAAATACTTTTACAAAGATATATTCACAAACCCTTTATGCTTCTTTCAATACTTGGGAAAATATCAATATACTTACCTTAAAAGTATAAGTATATTCACAAAAACACTACACTTTTCCTACTTATAAAACGTATTCATATACTTATCTCAACGATATAAGTATATTCACAAAACATTACACTTTCCCTGCTTAGAAAATGTATTCATATACTTATCTCAACGGTATAAGTATATTCACAAAACAATATGAAAGATTTCTTATGTCAAAATCATATCAAAGGATTAAAATAAATATTGTTTTAAAAGAAACAGAGATAAGGATAAACCTAAACACTATTCCTTCAATGTTACGCATGGAACAAATGTCCACACAAACAAAATTAAGAAGGTTAATTTTAGGAAATTCAAATCTCAATTTCTTTTATAATTTTCTTTAATAATTCCTTTTAATAAATCTCTTTCATTTATGAACATCTCCTTTACTAAAATTCCAAATCTATTTGCAAAACTCTTAATAAATCTCCAAGTTTATTTATGAAGCTCTTTTATAAATATCCAAAGCCTTTTATAAAACCCTTTTACAAATATCTAAATCCATTTATAAAACTTCTTTTATAAATATCCAAAATCATTTATAAAACTTCTTTTATAAATCTCAAAAACAATTTGTAAAACTCTTTTCGTTTACAGAACTCCATTTTAACCATCCTTTATTAAAATCCTTTATAAAGCCTTTTTAAAATCCTTTATAAATCCAAAACTCCATTTTCATTTGTAAACTCTTTTATTAAATGAGATCCTTTTTATAAATCAATTCATTATTTATAAATATAATCAATCAGATAAATTGATTAACGTTAAACATCATAATAATATAATAAATTAGTTTTTCAACAACATTAGTAACAAAATCATTTTGTTTAGAACATCATTAGTAAAATAAATATACTCCAAAACACTTTATTAATATAAGTAATAACTTCAAAACATTATAAATATAATAATTAATAATTTCAAACATTATTAATAAAATGATAATAATTAATCTTTAAACATCATTATAATAAATAATAATTTACTTCCAACACATTATTAATAAATAATAATAATTAATTCCAAAACAATATTAATAAATAATAGTTATTAATTCCAAACCATTATTAATAAATACTAATTTTTAATTCTCTTCAAACAATATTAATTATTTAAATAAATAACCTTTTACAATATTAAATATATAATTTTAAAAAATATTAAATATAAATAAACAACTTTTAAAACATTTTTAAACAATAGTTAAACAACTTTAAACATTATTAAATAATAATGAAAAACTAACAAAAAGGTTGGAGTAAAACAGAGGAGTTCAAAATCCATTTCAAATAAAATATCACAGAAAACCCCAACATCAATTTTAAATCATTTTCCAAATTAGAAAGCATTTCCAAATCAAACATCACTTAATAGTATTTCCAAAATACCAATTCAAGGCCAATAGTTATATAGCGCTTAACAAATGCTATTACATTCTTTTTCACTAAAAAGGTTCAACTTTTCACAAGTGTTAGTGTCACATCCAATATAGCCACACAGTCAAATTTCAGTATTTAACAATCTATTAATAGGAATATAACTAAAATAAAACAACGGCAATATAATTGGAAATTATTAATCAAATTTCGTGAAATCCGGATTTCTCTATAAATTTTCCTGTATTTTCAATTTTTAAATACTAATTTTTTTTCAAAGTGGATATTTTAACCAATCAGCCAATAATTTCAATCAAACACAAACAGTAGAATTTAATCTACTATATATCATACTGATTAACCAATAAGGTGGGTTCAACTCCCCGAAATTCCAGTTGGCATTGAAGTGTTCCGGTTTGACCTAAAATCGAACGACGTCCGATTTAAGTCCAAATTTTCACTTGCTCCAAATTCAACCAAACTAGTTCCATCATAAAGCTAATGATGCTGCGAGTGCAGTGTAATTGATCGCGTTTGATTTGAACCTCGTATGAGCAAGTTATTCAATATATAAGTTATCGATTATTATATTATAAATTAAATAATAATTACATTCTTTAAATTACTAATTACCATAACTAATCCATCTTCCTTATTCATAATCCCTTCCCACCTAAACTACTACTCATCTCACCATGGCCGATCCTTCCCTTCCCTCTCCCATGCTCGATTTTCAATGAAATAGTTTATTGTCTTCACCAATGACTTCCCTTTCGTGTGCTCATTACTCTCATAACAAACATGTGAAGCTTGCGTCTCTCTCCAACGATGCGACCTAGAGCCTGAAACCCACGATCCCTCGATGATGCACTCCCTATTTCGTGACCACGCTCTACCAAATTTTAACCATGGGTGCCCTGTGTCACTCCAAACCAGAACCTAACATCCGCTATGCCTTATGTCACCTAGTTTGAAAGAAAAATCGAACCCTAGCTACCCAACCAGTCCCGGTTATACTATCGAACAACCCAAAACTTCACCGACCCCATCCAAACACATATCAATTTATAGATCTCACTTCTAGGATTCCAAAGATACCTATTTTATAACTTTTCATTGAGTGGATTGTTGGGTTTAAAATTTTGAAGTTAAAATTTGATTTTCATTACAGTTTATAAAAAGAAGAAGAAGAGAGATAATGAAAGTTGAGGTCAGAAGGTTAAATAGATGGGAGAGTTGAATTTGTATTTATTAAGAGATTTTCAGTATCTCGCTACACAAAAATTTGTTCGCATACAGGTCGTGAACGACAAGACAAAAATACGATCGTGCATAGAAATGCGACATGATCCCAAAACAATAATAATATACATTAGTTATCTGATTCCGTAAAATTAGCAAAACACCCTCGTTTGCTGATGTCATCCAGGATTTTAACCCAATAGAATTCAATGAAAGTTAGAACATCTCCATCAAGTCAAAACAACTCAAGAATCAACCAGAAGGATCAGAAAAAGGAACCAAGAAAGAAACAAGAGGAAGAAGCAAAAAAATATCCCGAGGGGATGGATCACTAGCGATCCATCACCCAGGTATCGCTAGCGATCCATAAATATTGCTCATGGATCATCCATTCTTCTTGCATCATGAAGCGTTATCTTTTCCAGGGACGCCTGCTGTGACGTCCCACCTCTATACCCACGCTAGATAAGAACACTACGGTGTAATGCTGTCGACTAGCACGGAGAATAATGCTATTGAGGAGCGACCATCCGTGTAACTTCTTAGAGCGAGCACCGATATGTCAGATAGTATAGAATGCATATCGTTTAAGGAGGAAATCCGACATACCGAATCAAACTCAAAGCTATCACACAGTGGCTATATATAATCTTCGGAAACAAACATAGAAGTAAACATAACATAAATCAGTCACAGACATCCATATCACAAAGGCGGAAAGAGATATGAATATATAAATAACACATGAAAGTGTACATCAGAGTAGTGGTCGGAAAGATCCACGATAATACAAAAGAATAAGTACACAACATAGAGTCTATATCTCAAATGTGTACATCCAAAAACTACTAATCTAAGTAGTTAGCCAAAAGTCAGAATAATCCTGAAGAGAAGTCAAGCAGAAGCACCTGTAACATCTCGGTCTGACCCGAGTATTATTTATAAGAAAATAATAAACGGATCAGTCTAGCTATAAATATCAGATGATATGGTATAAAGTAAAAGACATGGCATGAACATGTAATAACTATAATGGCATACTACTATAAGCATGTAAATGATAATCAACAAGAGATTAATCAATATCACAAGAATATTCTCAAAGATAAAATAGGGTATCATACCCTAAACTTGTATTCATAACAAGTTAATGACACACGAATTCACCAATGCACAAAAATGATAAACATATCAATGAAAATCATGAAAATTGGTGAAGCACAAATTCCAGAAATCAACACACGAAATCCAGAAATCACATAAAAAAGGGGGGGGAGGCCTATCACAAGAACGGGAGCATGAAAACTCACCAACGCACGTAACAAATGAACGAGAAGCTATCTCATGGAAGCTATCCATTAAATTTTGACACACGAACGGCCCGAAGACCATGGGGCACTACCCCAATATGTGATGGTGAAACATCACACAAACGGGGTTTAGTCTCCCTCGTAGACAAAGAGACATCGCTCAATCGCTAGTCTAAATCACAAAAATGATCGTCATGATCATAACGAAGTGTCAATTACACTAAGCCAGTAAATATATGAGTTTAGCTTCATGTCCCATAACCACTAGCTTAACTTAAATATTTAGAAACAAACTGTAGATCTTCACTAGAAAATTGTCACAAAAGGGTTCAATCGAACAAGTCCAAGAGCTAACCGACGAAGTGAACGCAAGCGTTTCATACCACTCATTTTACTAAGTCGTTTAATTCGATTTTCTCATCCGAGTGAAGTAAAGGCTTGTATATACTAATAGGTTGGAAAACGGTTTAGGAAAAAGAGCTTTGTAATAAAATAGAGTTGAAATCGCTTTGATGAAAGAGTTTTGATATTTACTACTAGTATTGAAACCTTCATATTTTTAAAGTGACAAATCACAAAAATGATTGTAGAAACAATCTATCACAAAAATTCACATTCGAAGACGTGAACAAAATCCAAGGAAATCAGCTCAAAATGCATCAAAGTGGAAGTTCTGTTGAATGTTTTTCAGATAAGATCACCTACGGAGGGGGTTCCAGGGGGTGGCAACCCCCTAGGTGGGTGCGGGGGTTCCAAAATGGTACGACCTAGTGAAGACAAGCGATCTAGTGAAGCCAAACGACCTAAGGAGCCATACGACCTAATGGGTCATGCGACCTACGACCTAAGTGGAAGACAGGTCCAGCGACCTAATGGATATAAGGTCCAACGACCTAAGTGAAGCAAGGCCTAGCGACCTAAGGAAAATAAGGTCTAACGACCTAAGGAAAAGAGACTCGCGACCTAAGGACTCGCGACCTAAAACTCGCGACCTAAGGACACGCGACCTAAAACTCGCGACCTAAAGATACAGCAAAGAGGCGCGCGACCTAAAGGGGTACGCGACCTAAAAGGTTTCGCGACCTAACTGGGTACGCGACCTAAAGGGTACACGACCTAAAGGGTTTTGCGACCTAACTGGGTACGCGACCTAAAAGGTTTCGCGACCTAAAGGAGGCACGACCTAACTCAAACAAGCCGGGCGATATAAGGTCGGAGACGACCTACGACTTAACTTCGAGCGACCTAAGGCCAGAAGCAATAGCGAGCGACCTACGACCTAACTCCGAGCGACCTAAGGCCAGAAGCAATAGCGAGCGACCTACGACCTAACTCCGAGCGACCTAAGTCCAGAACGAAAATCTGCAGGCAATGACTTCTAGACAGAGCGACCTAAGGCACAGAATTTGCCAAAAACGCTGAAAAATTGAGTTTCTCACCAATTCAATCCAAACCAAATGCAAGCATTCATGCTAAAGTGATAGGAAGTCATTCCCAACAATCCAATGACAGTTATAGGCAAGATGTGAGATAAAAATCTCACCTTTGCACCAAAAACCAATGAAGATGAAGCTTGAAACAAAGCAAGAACAGCCCCAAGCTTGAATCAATGTCTTCTTCTTGAATTTGGAGTTAGATGTTGAATTTGCTAATGAACTTGAGCTTGGAATTTTAATTTCCCATTCCCTCCACTTTTTTTTGATAAAGCTTGAAGTGTTTGATGAAGTGATGATGAGGAGATGGGGTTGGGACTGAGTTAACAAGTGCAGTCCAAACCAAAGCTCAAAGCAAAAAGTGACGAAAATTTCACTATCTCCAAACATATCGAAGTTTACACTCAAAAAGATCGCAAACGTCATTTTGAACTCAATGGAAGTGGTCTCGAGTCCTAATTTGACCATATGCAAAAAGTAGCTTTTTGGACTAATATCCGACTAACGATAAAATATTTAAATAAATTATTTAAATATAAAATCAATAAATATGCGGGTTGTTACACCTGCCAAGTTTCATGGTACTCCGAGCAAGCTAAATCGAGAAGTGGGCACTCATATGATTCCATTAACACTTCAATGCAACCTATGCATGAATCATCATAAAAACAAGGCATCTAATCATGAAATTACATGGAGAGCATCCACACAAGGCAAGGAACATGATCCAATTGAAACGAGCTAAAATTGCGCTAACTTCATGGATCGCTAGCGATCCATGCCTTATGGATCGCTAATGATCCATCGTATAGGGTTGGTTCTTTGCGAAACTTTTGGAGCATCTTTGTACCTTCAAATGTAGGCTTATGACAAAGCGGCTTAGCCCAATAGCTCTCCAATCCTTATAAATACTCATTCATCTGCAACATAAGGAGGGTCTTTTGGACTGGTTGCTGAAACTCTACATAAACTATTCTTCATTCTTCTCCTCCCACACAACAGCCATCTAAAGGGTTCATTATGATTCTCCAATAAGCTCTAACACTGGTGACTTGATCTAACTTACAAGATCCAATCAAATTGTAATTAGATTCAACTTGTAATTACAGTCAGTCCATAACAGAAGTTATAAAGTGGACGTATGCTTCGTTAACAGTCGAACCACTATAAAAATCTCTTGTCTCTTTACTTTATCTGCAAATTATTATTCCTTGTTTCTATTTTATTGCCTTAATAAATAGGGTTGGTGCTTTCACACTCAATATAGGGTGTTGAACCATTTTTTGGGTTAACATTTTGGTGCTTTCAATGAGAATTGAACTCAGGCTTAGATCTAGCTATCTACTTTGGATCGATAGGTTCAGAAGTTAGACCCTCAATCTTTGCTCAAAAGATCTGCTGCTGAGAATCAATGGCATCGGGAAGGAGGAGAACTGCTTCTGGAAGATCGGAGCTGTAATTGCTAGAGAAGAGATCAATCATTAAAAAATTGAAGTCAATGGCGCCAACATAGGAAATCAGGCACCGGGATCCTCTATTCAACATGAAGTTGTCACTAGAGATGAATTAAATAAAATGGTTGATGAAATTAATCAGAGGATGGAAAACCGCCAAAGAGCTCTTATGGATAAATTGAATCCTCTATTAACCTTACAGTCACATGCTGCTCCAAGAACCATGACGGAGCCCGCGGCTGCCATGGAACAAGAAAATTCTTCCGTCTCTGGCCTAAACAGGAGAAACAGAAAGCAATAGCAAAAAGGAGTGATAGGTGGAACCATAGGAATTAATATGGAAGGAAACGCAAACACTCCACCAACTGCGAGGCAACTAGATACAAACTTGAATCTAGGAGTGAAAACCCCATCAGAAGATATAGCTATGGATCTATCCGACTTAGAAGATGGTGAGCGACTTGACGATGGCTAGTTGGAAGGAAATACCAATGCATTCAATAATGCCAAGGAGATCCAAACTGCCCCCATCAGAGCAACCGCAAGCCAACGAAACCCTGAGGGAGTGGCTCTCCCGAAGATAGGAGAGCCTAGGCTTTCAGTCCACTCATCAAGATCATTTGTAAAACCAAACACTTGGTGTAGTCATTGACAGCCGACCCCCAGATTACGGGACATTTGAGGCATATATCGTAGACATGGTCAAGCGACTAAGGGATGAAAGTAAGGATAGAAGGGATGATGAATGGGGATCCGCTCCAAGTCGAACTCCTTTCATTGATGACATTTTGAATGAGCAGTACCCCGAAAAGTTCAATATGCCAACTATTCGGTCTTACAACAAAACAAGAGACCCGAAACCCCACTTGTATGAGTATAGTTAGTACATGGACGGAGCAAATGCTTCGGATGCCATTCGATGTAGATGTTTACCAATTTTTCTAGAGGGAATTGCTTCTATGTGGTTCAACAGGCTTCCACCAAGATCCATCTCCACCTTCAATCAACTAGCAATAAGATTCCTTGATCAATTTAGATTTCACATGACACAACCAAAAGATGTGATGTCCTTATCCGGCCTATTCCAGGGACGGAATGAATCTCTGAAGTCTTTCATGAATAGGTTCAACATTGTAGTAACTGAAGTAAGTAATTCGAATGAGGATATGGTTTTCATAACCTTAGTTTGCGCAATTCATCCCGAAACTGAATTCGGGAAATGGATCAAAATGAAACAACCTCCCACTAGAAAGGACTTCAACGGAAAGGCGAGCCAGTACTTGAGATCAGAAGAGGCATATGACTTAGATAGGAAATATGCTTACTTACAACCAACCCATTGGGCAGAGTGGTATGGCGACAAACCAAGACATAAATGCCTCCTGAACTGCTGAAGGGAATACAGGAAAAATGGGAATCAAAACAGAAAGAACTAGAATTCCAACAAGTGAAACAGAAGTAGCATGTGACTCAAAGGTTTGAGGCCCGAAGAATACACCCCACTCAACGATACTCAGAAAACATCTATCTCGTGACACAGGGGACAGAAGACTACAAGAAGCCACCTAAATAGGAAGCAACTGAATAGCAAAAGCGTTTCAGAAAGTATTGTCGCTTCCATGAGACACATGGCCACAACATGAATGAGTGTCGTCACCTGAAGAACTTGATTGAGGAGTTGATTCGGGAAAACAAGCTTAAGTAGTATGTGAGGAAATGACCAAATCTTGACCAAGCTCCTAGAGATCAAGGGAATCAAGCTGGAACTAGCAAAGAGGGACCCTGACGGACTGACCAGAGACTCATCTTTGGAACGACATATGGATGGCCCCATCCCGCACAAAAGAGTTGGGGAGAAATGGAGTGGTATGTGAGATCATTAAAGCACGCTCGGAAAGATGTGTGCTTTTCGATCGAAGATGGAACCCTTGCTAAACAGGAGAGAACCCTGAACGACGACATAGTATTCTGGAATCAAGACACTGAAGGGATAGAAGCTCCAACTCTCGACCCCATGGTCGTGACAGTAGGAATCGAACCTGCCATGGTCCGACGGATATTGGTAGATGGTAGCAGTTTTATAAATATCCTTTCTAAACGCACCTTTAATCAGATAAAGATCAGCATGAAAGATGTTTTCGCCTATCAAACAAAGATTCAGGGATTCATCGGCGAACCCAAACAACCTCTCGGAACAATTGACTTGCCCATAGAACTCGGAGAAGGCGACAGGAGAGTCATGTTAGGAACTGGAGATAGTGGTTTTGATGACAACAACCTTTGTAACTTATTTTATTATAACTTATATACTAACAATATTGTCTAGATATATATGAATGTTATTATGCAGGATATATATAAGGCAGGTACTGATTATTGATGACTGTACAGTATAAAGATCAAGAATGAAGAAATCAAGTTTGAAGACTCATGAGTATCAAGATCAAGATTTCAAGATAAGTGTCTAGTTTTGTTAAAACTTCATAATAGCATGGAAATCTTCATTTCAAATTTCATTTGGGATGGAACCCATTTCTACCTTTTTAGTGGCTTATAAACCCACGACAAGTAGCTTACAAACCTACGACAAGTGGCTTACAAACCCACGAACATCCTGGTTTTGTACAAGTTCTCGAGTCCTGATGTGATGAAATATTCTGTAGGAAGAAGCTTGCAAAACTACTTCAAAATGGTTTTCAAAATGATTTTCAAAACTGCTTTTCAAAATGCTTTAGCCTTAAAAATTATATTTTCAAATGATTTTCAAAAAGATGTTTTAGCCTTAAAGTATTCTTTGTTTTTGTTTTTAAGTAAACTCTTGTTTTAAACTTCATTTGTTTTTAAAACTATCTTCTGATTTTTAAATATTCTTTTATAATATATATACACTTGAGATTTAAAATCAAATTTATATATACATTCTAAAAATATATTTTTCTACTTTTCTTTATTTTAAAATATAGGAAAATTAGTTTATTTTACTCCAGAATCATTTCATCTTGTTATCCTTTCAATACCATTTTCAAAACAAATTTTACATTGTTTTTAACTAAGGGATGTCGACATCATGGGATACCCCATGTCGACATGGTGGACGTTAAATTCAAAAGTTTCAATTTTCAAAAGAAGTGTCTATTCGTTTAAATCTCTTCACGAATGGTTATGACCGTTACTGGTCTATAAATAGCCTTCACAAACGAATTTTTTAACTAACTATTTTCTTATTTTCTTCACTCCTTCTTCTCCACAAATCCATATTCTAAAATTTTCATATTTTTAAGATCGTGCCGAAATTCGGCCGAATTCTCAAGTGAATCAAATTAGAATCTCATTCTTGTTTGATTCTCTGCCCTCTCTCTACTATTCAGAGTTATAGGATCAATTTGTAATCAAAAGTTTATCGAGTATCTCTATAAGGTGTGGTTGTGCCTGGAAATCAATTGGGTGATCTTATGTCCCGTAAATCAAGAGAGTTTGCCCTGGACTCGAAGACAGGAGGGTACCTCAAGGCCTTTAGAAATTGAGGATTGTAATCTTGACATTGGTATAATAAAAATCTGTACGAGGTGTTTGCCTTGGTGCAGGACTGGACGTAGGATAACTCTGAACCTGTATAAAATCCGGTGTGTTCTTTCCTTTTACTGCTTTTTATTTACTTTCTACATCTGTGTTTGAGTCTGTGATTGTTCTGTGATTAATTTCTGCATTTGTTTATATCATAATTTTTAAATTAGTCCATATAAGTCTTAGAATCCATTAAACACTATTCACCCTCCTCTAGTGTTAAATTAGCCTTAAGATCCTTAATTTGCACTCCCTTTCAAGTCACCCTCATCCAAACCTTTGTGATCATAAATGAAGTTTCCACTTACAATGCCTTCTTGGGGGGCCGCCTTGGTAGATTTCAGAATTGCTCTAGTTCAACGGTGTCTAATTATGAAATTTCCAACAGAAAACAGAGTCGGGGTGATCAAAGGAGACCAAAGTGCCGCTTGAGAATGCTATATCATGGAACTACGCAAGTCTAAAAGAAGGGAAAAGGGAAAGAATGTGGGGAGAAATCTCCACATTCATGAACCTATCGAATAGTAATTATAGAGCCGCCACTGGCTTGGGGACCATAGCCGATTCGATAAGGCTTTGGACCCTAGAAAGAAGAGTTCAGGGAAGGAGCAGGCAACACCGGCAGAACTGATGATGTATGTCCCAGATGATATGGATGACCCAACACGGGTCCTTAAAATTGTATTACTTCATGGAAACAGGATGCGACTAGAACTCATCAAATTTCTTCGTGCTAATTTGGATGTATTCGCTTGGACACATTCCGATATGTGTGGGGTGTCGTCGGAGATAGCATGCCACACACTTAAATTTGATCCCAAGTATACACTAGTGAAGTAGAAAAGGCGCAGCCTAGGGCTCGAGCAGTCCAAAGCTCTAAGAGAAGAAGTGGACAAGCTGATAGCGAATGGTTTTATCCACGATGCAACCTACCTGAATGGGTATCTAACCCGGTCTTTGTCAAGAAGTCCAATGGGAAATGGCGAACCTATATAGACTATTCGGATCTGAACAAAGCTTGCCTGAAAGACAACTTTCCTCTGCCCAGAATCGATTAGCTTGTGGACGGGTGGGCTAGACATGAATTGATATCATTTATGGATGCATACTCGGGATACAACCAGATCATGATGCATGAATGATCAAGAAAATACCAGTTTCATTACTGATCTAGGACTATACTGCTACAAAGTAATGCCATTTGGCTTAAAGAATGTTGGGGCAACTTACCAATGACTAGTGAACACCATGTTTAAACATCAGATTGGGGAAACTATGGAAGTTGATGTAGATGATATATTGGTTAAATCGCGCATAGCTGCAAATCACCTAGACAACCTTGCCGAAATGTTCGAAGTACTCCACAAATATGGAATGAAGCCCAATCCACTTAAGTGTCACTTTGGGGTAGCCTCTGGAAAGTTCTTGGGATTCATTGTAAGCGCTAAAGGCATCGAAGCAAATCCCAAACAAATAATCGCTTTACGAAAAGTCGAGGCCTCGAGGAACAAGAAAGAGTTGCAAAGCTTGAATGGAAAAGTTGCAGCGCTGAGCCATTTCATATCAAAAGCAACCGACAAATGTATATCATTCTTTGACACGCTAAAAAAGGGAAAGAAGAACTTCGAATGGAATCAAGCTTGTCAAACTGCGTTCAAAGAGTTGCTGCGACATATGGAAACCCAGCTATTCCTATCCAAGCCGGTAGATGGAGAAGATTTGTACATCTACTTAGCAGTCTTGCCCAATGCAATGAATGTCACCTTCATACGAGAAGTAGTTAAGATCCAGCGACCCGTATATTACATCAGTAAACGGTTCACTGGAGCAGAAAAGAACTATCCAAAATTGGAAAAACAAGTATATTGCCTCTTGATCGCATCCAGAAATTTATGACCATACTTCTAGGCACACCTGATCAGAGTGCTATACTGCCCTGAGACCTCTGGATGGCTTATCAAATGGAACATCGAATTAAGTGAGTACAAAATCACATGCTATCCTCGAAAGGCGATCAACGGGAAGGCATGGGCAGATTTCATTGCCGAATTTAAAGACGAGATAACGAGGAAGAAATGACTCTAGAAGTGGAGACACGTTGGAAGCTGTTCGTCGATGGTGCATCTAACAACTTATGCTCGGGAGCATGGGTCGTGCTCGAGACTCCCGAAGGACGATTTTGTTTGCTACGCCTTGCGCTTGGAATTCCCTATAAGAAATAATGAGGCAGAATATGAAGCATTGATAGCTAGGTAAAGATTATGAAGGAACTTGAGATAAAATCCATACACATCTATAGCGACTCTCAGCTAGTCATCTGTCAGGTGAAAGGCGAATACCAGGCTTAGGGGGAGAACCTTACCCTGTATCTATCTAAGGTGCAGGAACTGCTGAGCGACATCGATCATTACACCATAACTCATATGCCGAGGGAACAGAACACGAAGGCGGATTATCTGGCCAAACTGGCCAGTTCCGGAGAAGCTCGTTCATTGGGGTTGGTCCCAGTTGAAACCCTGACCACTCCAAGCATAAGCGAAATGGATACCGACTAGATTTTTGAGACAACCAAAGAACCAGAGTCTTGGATGGAACCGATCAAGGATTACATGCTCATAGGAAATCATCCCATAGACAGGAATTAGCGGAAAAAGCTTCTTCAATAGGCACCACAATTTGTAATACAAGATGGGATACTCTACCGAAGGGGATTCTCTACCCCCTTGCTCAAATGTGTGACCAACAACGAAGCTCGAAAGATCCTAAAATAAGTTCATGAAGGCGACTGCGGAGATCATACCGAGGGGCAAACCCTGACAAATAAAGTTCTCCGGTATGGGTAATTTTGGCCAATAGTCAACCGCGATGCAGAAAATTACGCCAGATGGTGCAATCAATGCCAAAGATTCAACAAGATCAAAAGAACACCCTTGACAGAGCTAACACAAATGGTCGGCACATGGCCGTTCGCAATCTGCAGAATCGATTTGATTGGTGTATTACCAATGGCTAAAGGAAGAGCCAAATATGCTATCGTTGTTGGTGACTATTTTACCAAATGGGGCGAAGTGGAACCGCTAGCCACTATTACCACAAAGAAAGTCATTAACTTTGTTACTAAAAATATTATTTGTAGGTTTGGGGTGCCACAGAAAATCATCACGGATAACGAGACTCAATTCGAAAGCGCCGAGTTCAAAGACTTTTGCAAATGTTTCCGAATCAAGAAAAGCTTTTTCGCTGTCGTACATCCGCAAGCAATCGGGCAAGTGGAAGTAGTAAATAAGATCATCAAGTCTACCATCAAAAAGCGGCTTACTAAAGCAAAAGGAAATTGGATTGATGAACTTCCACTCGCACTATGGGCCTACAAGACAACGCACAAATCTGCAACTGGGTACTCTTCGTTCGCCCTAGCATATTGTTCCGAAGTAATGATCCTAGTTGAGCTAGAAGTCCCTTCTCATCGGAGGTGAAACTTCGATCAAAGGCAGAAAGAACAGCTCCTACTCGAGTCGCTCGATATGGTCGCTGAGAAGAGGGAAGAAGCCGAATTAAGGACTGCCGCTCACCAAAAAAGGGTTGTATGACACTTCAACTCCAAAGTTCATAATCGCACCTTCGAGATGGGAGACCTAGTCCTCAAGAGGGTCTATCCTGTACCGGGAGTATTCAGATCAAACTGGGAAGGACCCTAGGTGATCGGTTAGAAGCTAGGGGATGGCACATTCAAGCTAACAACTGCTGATGGAGCCCAAATTCCCTGGGCATGGAACAGTGAATCGACGCGTCCTTACTTTATCTAAAACTATCTTATGTATTTCCTATTTCCAGTAAATATGCCACCTCGGAATACCGGAGGCATTGGAAATAGACAGAATTTGCCTAATTTTCATTAATAAAATTACTTTGCTTTCTGAACCAATAAAACTGTGTTCACCAAAGTAACCTGCTGAGTCGACTGGGTCAAATTGACTCATAACCATCTGATCGTTGCTTGAGATAATGGAACCACGCTCAAGTATGCCCTGCCTACCTGCTAGGTTGACGGAAGCAAATCGACTCAGACCGTTGGATCGGCGGAACCTAACCCTGGCCTTCTAAGAACCAGTGTTGCTCCAACGATCTCGGGAAAGCCCAAATAAAAGCTGCGCATTTCGTAAGTCATGCACCGCTTCTTGGATTGTAGAATCACATCCAAGCAACCACAGCCTTAAAAGCCACGCATTACTTTTTGAGCCATGGAATCATGTTCTCGAAACATGAACTTCTCACATTGCCCAAAGATTGGTAACGTCGAGAAATCCCAAACCATTCTGAATCGATGGGTCATATCGATACCAAAGCCGTGCGTCCCATAAGCTGCACACACTCTTAAAAGCCGTGCATCCTATAAGCCGCGCACACTCTTACAAGCCGCACATTTCATAAGCCACACGCACTCTTAAGTACCGATATTGTCCTGGCAATGCCGGGAAACCGTCTATTGTAGGACTAACAAGAATCGTTCCACTCCCACTATCAGGATTAATGCATATGAATCCAACGATGACAAACGACTGTGAACTGGCAAAGAATTCTGATTGTTGACCGACAAAATCTCTAGAATCGAGATGCTCAAATTACAAGTTCCCGAAGATAGGAACCATAAAATATACTCGGTTGCAGACATCTGAAGAGTCACACGGATCTACCAGTCATTTGTCAAGTGTTTGAAGTAAACAGCCGCATGAACTGGGAGGAACACACACCGATACTCAAAAACAAAAACCAAGTACTTCATGGTTCTATCACTCCAAACAAATAATTTTTGCGGTAATTAGAGGATTAGATAGAATAGCAATAAATAAAATTGGCATAAGTACATGAAATATAGATAAGTAGACAAATAAGGTTACAATCAAAATGTCAACACTGTTTTACTTATAGCATTTTCTATACAAAGTCAAAATGTGTGGGCCATACCCACATAATATCGGCCAACAAAAAAGGAAAATACAGATGCTACAACAACAAAAGCAATAAGTGCATACTCTGCACTTGTACAAAACACGTATAAAACAAATCGAAATGTCCCAAAACCTGGTCCACTACTACTCGAGCCTATCAATGTTTCTTTCCACCACTTCCCTTCCCACCTTTGGTTGGAAGTTTCTTCTTCCTTTCAGAATCCCTACCAGGAGTTGTGTCGCTGCCCAAAATATCAACTATCTTCCCTATGCCAGCATCTCCTCCCTGTTCTTTGACCTTCTCGGAAGACTCCCCCTTGGTCCTGCGCTTCCTGGACTTACGGGAGCTCCTTGAAGATTTTCTCTCCTCGATCTTTTCCTTTTTAACGTCCACTATGTGCTCTTCAGTTTTATTTAGCTAGCGAGTTTGGTTTTCCTGCTCTCGAGCTTCAGCTGCTATGAAATCGCCCTCCAAAGACATGGAAGGGTCGTCCATACTGTGAAATGCAGCAATCTTCTCGGATTTCGGCCCTGGTTGTGAGACAGACACAGGTGTAGCAATCGAAGCGGCTACAGAAACAAGCATCGAGGCAATTGAAATTGCAGCAGGCCTAGGGACCGAAGAGATTGGTAGGTCGGTAGGTAAAGAAGATGGACCTATAAGATCAAAAATGAAATAATTCAGTTCATCTTGTTCTTGCGACGTGAGTTGAAAATTCTCAAACTCGAGGAAACAAGAAAGTAATCTGCATCAGAAGAATGGCCGAGAATTTCAACCTCATACTCCCCCACCTTCTCCTTCTTTGGATGGCTGTACGATCTTTGGAGAAGTTCTGGGACCACCCGAAGCTTCCGAGACTGCTGGTGGAAGGGCAGACAACAAGGCAGTACAGACTGAGCTTGCTAACTAACCGCGAGGCTGTTTTGATGATTCACCAGGCCTGGAAATGAAAGGCTCTGGCAGCGCTTTAGCAGTTTCAGTCACAGCCGCATTAGTGGCCTCTTGTTCCCTCTCAATTCGAATGATCTCTCGACCCTCTATCAAAGCTTTCTTCAACTCTTCATTGAGATGGACGTCCTCCAACTTTTACTCGATGTATACATCCCTGTTCTCTTAGAAATGGGCCAGAACTTCTTCCTAACCACAGCAAGAGTATGCGGGAATCTAAGGTCCAAATAGTTAAGGCTGCCCTGATGTAGCAAGGAGTTAACATAGAAGTTCAAGATGGTGCCATCTATCTTCTCCATTTTCCTTTCAAAAGTATCCTGCAACTCCAAGTAGTCCATTGTCATGGCGGCCTTCTCAACTTCAACTCGGGTCTTCTCGACGTTAAGCTGCGCGACTCTTTCCTGGAGTGAAGCAATCATTTGAGTCTGATCAGAAACGGTCTTGTTACAGGATTCCACCACTCCCGCGTAATCAACAATTGTCTTTTTATAAGCTTCGACAACTTTGTTATGATCAGTGATAGTTTTTTTCCGAGCTTCAACGATCACGTCATGGGCTTCAAGCTCCTCTTTCGGCTTAATCTCATCCTCATGGGCCTTCTTGATTTTGTCTCAGAACATGATTTCAATTTTTGTGTGGGCCTCTTTCAGTTCCTTTAGCAAGCTGGCTTTGCTCTCACTCTCTCAGAGTGCAACGTCCCTCTCCTTTGTCAATTGTTCGATTCCGACATCACGTTCCGCTAACACCCTCTCAAAATCGTCCTATTCTGATTCAAAGGAAAGGATCTTTTGGTAATTGTTGTGGTTTGTGTCTACCAGTTGCTTGCATAACTTTTCCCATCCTTCAGCTTGATCCAAATCGCTTTAAATCGCCTGGAGATGGGGCATATAGGAACCTTTACGGATTGGGCGCAGGTCGCGATCAAATTTAACTCCCTTCAGAAACCATCTGGGGAACGCAGCTTTGAGTCTAGGGGACCGGATGGGAAAATATATGCCGGCCTCTTGCGAGGATGTGAAGAACTAGAAGCAAGCACTACGTGAGTTGATGGAGCTTGGGATGAAGGTGAAACTTGAATAGTGGAAGCCGGAACTTCAATTTCGACAAAGATTGGAGCCAGGGAAAATGCTTGGTGCTCGGAGGGATGAGAACCGCGATCTAGCTTCGGCTTCTTGGGCGGCTCTTCTTGATCGTCGGGAGTTTTTCTCTTCTTATAACCACTCTTGTAAAACTTACCCCTTTCTCTGTCGTCCCAATGACGTACTTTGGCTTCCATGTCTTTCCTCCTCTACACTTCCTCGGTTTCACGGGGCTAATGGCGGCTTGATGACCGTCTTGACCAGCATTGTGAATTAATGAATTTTTTAAGGTCCTCATAAAGTATACAGCCTTTCATAGTACCTGATATAAAAAATAAATAAAGAGCTTTGATGATAATAAATGAACTTAAATAATGCATATGTAAGTGGACGTGACCCTAGTGAAATGTGTAACATGTCATAGGCGGCCTAAAAGGACTTCACAAATCGGATCAGAAAGCCATCACGGTGGGAATCGGCTAATTCTAGGCATAGCATGACAGGGACAAGGAGACAATCCCTTGAACTCGAAATCTTCCCCTATGAGCTCATCGATATCTACATAAACGTTGCTCAAATCCCCGAAATTAATATCGGTCTCCTTAAGCGGAGAACCATAAAGTCGCTCGGCTGCTGGGGGAGCATCTTTGTCAAGAATCTCTTGTGGAGGCGAATTCGGGAGAATGGGACTCATTCCCAGAGTTTCATCACACGATTTGAAGTTTCCATCGCCAGAACTTGCATTGAATTCTTCATCACTAGAGGAGAGAACATAGCTTCTGCTTTTCTCAACTTTACCCTCCTTCTTTTCCGTTGTCACTGATGGCCTTGCCTTCACGCTGCTTGAATTCTTCTTCTTTCTCTTCCAGGATTGGGGAAATCCTAAGCAGGCAGCTGGCTTCGGTCGTAATGCCTCTTCCTTCGTGAATTTCTTCGGTAACCCACCAGACAGACCTTCTCCTTCTTTGGAGATTGCCTCCTTCAGAGCCGTGTGATGAAGAAGTGGAACGTGTTCAAATTCTAGAACGGGAAGGAGACAGAACTTCAACGGCCACGGCATATCTCTCGGATTGTAACAGCCCATACAGAAGCAAATTCTCGTCTGTTAGTAAAAACTTGACTAATTTCTCTGTGGCATCTATGGCCTTCAGAGTATGGAAAATTGGATCGAATGATGGATCTTTGTTCGACCTTAAAATAATTGCAAGAAGTATTGAATCTACCAAAAATCCCATAGCAATGTATTAAATCTCAATAACTAAAAGAGAGGACTTACCCCCCGTTGTCCAAAGACGATCAAATCCCTCAGGACACCTAACAAAAAAAATACTGGGTCATGAATTGCGACAGGCTGCTTTGATCTATAGCACGATCTTGCAATTTCTTTGGAACCCGATGACCACGACGGATCGACATTCGTCCCTCTTCTTGAATGAGAGAAAATACCTCAACTCATCAAAATTCGGGGCACGATTAAATGTCTGCATAAATAAGACGTGAGGGAAAATCAAGATCGCGTACCCATTAGGATGAATCTGAAATGGAGCAATTCCCAAGTTTAGAAGAGTTTCTCTTAAGAAGTGATTGAAAGGGGGCACTGCTCTATTTAAGCACATATACCGGTGGCAAGCGGTGTACCCCGAAGGCGGCATATGTGCAAACTCATTCTTCGATGGAAGGCGCACATCATCGTCCAAAATGCCATGTTGTAAACAAATGTTATGCAGAACTTTAGCAGAGATTACAAAGGAAGCTCTCTCCGGAGGATTGAATAGAACTCTAAAATTTGGAGGAGTTCGGTCTACAACTGGACCAACCAGAACCAATTGCCGTATTCAGCACGCGGTCTGAAGAAGTAGGTGCTACTAAAACTATTTGTGAAGGTGCAACTGATGACGATTCACCTTCTGAAAGTGCCAGACTTCCTCCAGTGAACTTACGACGAGATGACGTATGCTTCATTCTATACAACAGAACTTGTAACTAACGCGGTCAGGTAATTCTATTTTTAACTAAAAGTCCTCCTATGACACTTGAACTCCGAAAAAATATCGATTTATGCCGACACATCGGGTTCTAAGTGTTGACTGGGGCAAGTGCAGTGTGTTATCTATGTGGGATGGGCTTGGTGTCCTGAACACTACAAACGCTCTATCCTGTGTAGATAGTTCACTCGCAGTGAAGAAAGAAAAGAGCTTCTTGTATCACCCATTAAAGTTATATCTCCTACACTTACCCGTTATAGACCAAAGATCGATAACGGATC
The DNA here is from genome assembly GCA_030737815.1 of Allium fistulosum. Lineage (NCBI taxonomy): Eukaryota > Viridiplantae > Streptophyta > Magnoliopsida > Asparagales > Amaryllidaceae > Allium > Allium fistulosum. The sequence continues at coordinate 1,298,037,405 of CM060902.1, forward strand.
CGCCGTCCGAAGTGATGTAGGAATCTCTTCCCATTCCAAGTACACCGATTGTGCAATAACAGGACCAATCTGAAGTGAGCAACTATAGACTGATGGGTCCAAATTAAGTAGAGAATTCTCAGCATACGTCGATCTCAGTTCTTCGGAAGGTGATAACAACATAAGCTACACACAAGACGCTACCTTAAGCTATTATCACATCCCAGAAAAACCGAAACCAATTCGCAAGACATCGTGCTGGATTAACAATGTAACTTTGTGCAAGTTAATTCTGATTCTATGGATGAAGATAGTAAAACATGTTAAGCACCGGGGCAAAGCCCGAATTTCATTCCGTGAAGAACTCAAGACCCGATTTACTATCTTCTTACACAAAATCGCAATTAATTCTAATTCTCCGTAACGTACACCAACAATACAGCCTCATCGTCGAATTGCTAAACAAACGCCAAAATCTGAATTACCCACCTCTAGTTAATAGTCAAAAGGTGAACATGGTTGAACTTAGGTTGTTGGCGACCTAAGGCAGGAAAGAACGACGACGATCCAAGTGGGTAAGGTCGGCGGCGATTCAAAAAGACAAAGCAATAACAACTAGGAGCTAGGTCAAGGCGACATCGAAGTCCAGTATGGTCGATGGCAAGAAGCTCCGACGGCGGAGATTAGCGATAGCGATGGCAAAAGAGAATTTAGGATTTGAATGCTTTGGATCGGGTCATAAGGCAGGAAGCTCGGTTCGCAAAAGAAAATAAAGTAGAGAAGGAAAGATTAGCTTGAATGGGAAGTTAAATAGAAGATTGAACGAAAAACTGCTAAGTCTTTGGATCGCTAGTGATCCATGGGCTATGGATCGCTAGTGATCCATCAAATTGCAACCAATCTCCTACAAATTTGCCAAGCATGATCCACAAGTTATTTACAAGCGTCGTGAAAGTTGTGGGACTGAAATTGATTTATTGTTATAAGATATGACGATTCCCATCAGAACTCAACAGATGTCAGAATAACCAAAGCCAAATTTTTATAATACCCTCAGCATGATAAATTGAATGTCACAAAATGAGAACTCAAAAGCAATAACTTCCAGAGCACGCCTTGTTTCCAATGAAGGCATACTCTGGGGGGGCAAATGTTATCCGGGATTTTAACCCAATAGAATTCAATGGAAGTAAGAACATCTATATCAAGTTAAAACAACTCAGGAATCAACCAGAAGGATCAGAAGAAAGAACCAAGAAAGAAACAAGAGGAAAAAGCAAAAAATAGCTTGAAGAGATGGACCCAGGGATCGCTAGCAATCCATAAATATTGCTCATGGATCATGCATTCTTCTTGCATCATGAAGCGTTATCTTTTCTAGGGATGCTTGCCAAGTTTCATGGTACTCCAAGCAAGCTAGATCGAGAAGTGGGCACTCATCTGATTCCAGTAATAGTTCAATGCAACCTGTGCATGAATCATCATTAAAACAAGGCATCTAGTCATGAAATTAAATGGAGAGCATCTACACAAGGCAAGGAACATGATTGAGTTGAAACAAGCTAAAAATGTGCTAACTTCATGGATCGCTAGTGAACCATGCCCTATAGATCGCTAGCGATCCATCATATAGGGTCGGTTCACTGTGAAACTTTTGGAGCATCTTCGTACCTTCAAATGTAGGCTTCTGACAAAGAGGCTTAGCCCAATAGCTCTCCAATCCCTATAAATACTCACCTATCTACAACATAAGGAGGATCTTCTGGACTAGTTGTTGAAACTCTGTAGAAATTATTCTTCACTCTTCTCCTCCAATACAACAGTCATCTAAAGGGTTCGCTGTGATTCTCCAGTGAACTCTAACACTGGTGACTTGATCTAACTTACAAGATCCAATTAAATTGTAATTGGATTCAACTTGTAATTGCAGTCAGTCCATAACAAAAGTTATAAAGTGGACGTAGGCTTCGTTAACAGCTGAACCACTATAAAGGTATCTTATCTCTTTACTCTATCTGCAAGTTATTATTCCCTGTTTCTATTTTATTTCCTTTGATAAATAGGGTTGGTGCTTTCACACTCAATCTAGGGTGTTGATCCATTTTTTGGGTTAACAGTTGAAAAATCATCAAATGATAAATTAAATATTTTCCAATTACAAAATTATGGAAAAATCAAATAAATCAAATAAAAAATACATCATTGAGAATCGATTCATTATAATAAAAATTATTTTTCTTATTATTTATCTGAAACATTTATTATTGCAAACAAATTTACAAAATGAATTCACCGTTATTATTTATAACTAAAAAGATATTAAATAAGATCGTTAAATTAATATTTAATTAAGAATCCAGTTATTTGAAACACTATTCAAATATTAATTCAAAATTCAAATATTTTAAACAATCCTTATATTTGAATTCTAGTTTTAAAACCTTTAAAAACCAATTATTTAATTTTTTAAAATTAATTAAATATTCAAAATCAAACGACAATAATCTGGGTCATTACATTCTCCCCCCTTAAAAGAAATTCCCAAGTTAAGAAAAATGCCTCCAAACCCTTAAACTTTTCAAAACCAATTAGTTGAAATAGATTATTAAATTCCCAAGTCTTTAAAGTTACGGAAAATTTCGGCAGCGTCTCCTTTGCGCAGATCGATTGAAAAAACTACAAATCGCCACTACGGGCCCAAACCAACAAAAAAAGCCAAGTGGCCTCTCATATCTAGGGCATAAAATTATCCAACCAAAACAAAATATAAATATATAACTATTTGTTGAGCAAACAGGCTCTACTCATGAAACCATAAGCATTAAACTAGCCTTTACTTCTATAAACCTGCATCTTACTTACAAATAATATCCCACCGAATAACTTACATTTCTTATGTCAACAACATATAATTCTAATAAAGTCGTACGATATACATATACCATCCGTATGCAGTATCAAATTCGATCGCTCACTCGATCACATAAATTTCACTTCCAAACTAGTATCGCTCACTCAACTTCCCTAGTGCGGACTTCGATCCGATTCCTTGATCAGAAATCTCCATTCTCCTCGCATAGCCATATACTTTGATAGAAACTTCGAAATCAGATCAAAAATACGTATCAAGTGTTCGCTGTCAAGAATAAAGCGAAAAATTCTAACTCGGACCAATGTATATAACCTCGAAATCGTGCACTCGAAACTGGACCAAAATAGTTATGCGAATAAAATGATCTACATACAACTTACGTAATTATTTCTATTGGTTTATTAACTATACCAATATCTTTTTTATTAACATTCATTTTAAATCACAATTAATTACAATAAAAGTATATTTCTTTTAAACTTTACTTAATTTAAATTTTATTTCATAACTCAAGTTCATATTAATATAATACTCTCCTATATCCAAAGAATATATACACAATATTTTAAAACTTCAATTTATATACATTTCAAAAAGCCACAACTTCATCTTTAAAGCCCTTCCATACTTAAGTTTATTATAAACATTTTATAAAGCACGTTCATTTTTATTATCCACTTTAAACTTAAATCTGTATTTGTATAACACTCTGCTACAATCTAAGAGTGTGTATGTGTGTGTATTTCAGATTCATTTCTACTTAACCCAAATGTCCAACAAATTAAAATTTGTTTTAACTTACTATCTTCTCAAATTTATAAGTTACACAAACTTATTTCCTTATAACTTTAACAAAACACTTAGCTCAATTTTCCAATTAACTTGAAAGCTTCGACTGTCCAAAATCGTCAAAAGTTCCATTTCATTCCAATAAATAAAAATTACCAAACAATGTATTATAATGAGATACACAAACCAGACTATCCTAATGGATATGATACTTAGGTTCATACAATACCTTAACTGAAAATTTCAGAACAAAATACCCGATTTTTGTTTCAAATAATTTTTGAGATAACAATAATATACATATCTCCTTTTGTATATCCAATCATGCCTTTTGGTATTTAAACAAATTTGTTTTACTAAACCACTCAATAACCAACTACTATGGTAGCAATTCCCCACTTAGAGACTCGAAAATGAACGCCGATGATGCTGTAGTCACACTAGAATTATTTTTCAATGACAAAAGTGAGTTTAGTGCTTTTTATCTCTTTTAAAATGCAGTTTAAAATATTTCCAATCAAAATATACTTCCAAATAATATATAATTATTTTCCCAAAACTTTGGAAGACTATTTCCCAAAACACCAAGACCTTAAGATCTCAAATTCTCAGTTTTAAATCCTTTCTATAAACCATACTTATGTAATTTCACTTCCTTATCTAAAATCATTTCACAATCATTTATCTTTGTTTAGTTTTTAATAGACAACTTTCAAGTTTAAATTTAAATTTCTAACCCATCTAATTCATCGAACACCTTATAGTCAACTATGAAACTGAATTCACAAGGTGGTCGTATTTAATCCAACCAAACAATAAATCCTCATAAACTATCTAAGCACAAACAATAACTAATAAATGATAATAATCGAATATTATCATTCTCTAACAACCAAACACATCATATATAATTATATCAATTCTTTATAAATTATTCTCTTATTAGGTAAAACTATTTCATTTACCAAATTTTAAAAACAATACCATGTCAGTTTGCCTTGTTCGATTATTTAGAAACCCTTATCGATATAGTTGTTCCTTCTGTATCGAACAGAATTCATAAACCACTCAACCGATAAAGCACGATATAAAACTTTTTATATTAGTAATAAACACGCGCTCATACATACACATACACAGACACACACACACTCAAACTCATCCTAGGGTCTCTCTTACCTTATCTCAAATGAGTCTAACCCACCAATGCCTGGGTGTTCTCTCAACCTAAAGCTTTGATACCAAGTGTAACGACTCACCTTTTCAACCTCGGAAGTCGACACTAATACATCTATGACATTCACTTGCCAGGCATCCAAGTGCTGGAAAGATAGATTGTTGAGGAAAAAGAAAGAAAAGACAGAAACAGAATCTCACATCGTGCCGAGTAATATATAGTATACAACATATCTTTACAAAAGAAAACTTTAATATAAGTACATCAAAATCAGAGTACACTTAATGACTAATCATCAGCTTGAACAATTATTACAGCCTATCCTTACAATTGCTGACAAATAAAACAACACCTGCAACGAAAATTAAGAATATACGAGAGATACGTCTTGGACATCCATCTCGTCTCCTAAAGCTCCAAGGCATCCAAACTAGATCTGGAAAAATGTTCTCGGTCTGACCCAAGCATTATAAGAAAAATAACGCCCATATCAGTCTGGTAAACCAGCATGAGAAACACCCTTAATTGAGTTTTAATGTTATAAAACCTTTTCAAAATAATGGAATCTCATAAAACAACGCCGCACATAAACACGGATGAGTTTTTACCTTACGATAACCAAAACATTTCATAGGAAATCTTAGGATATTATAATAATGTCTACGGTTTAAAATAAATATTGAATATAGCCGAAAATGTTGCATTAATTAAATTCCAGCATAATAGGTATACAATCAATTCTGAAGGCTCATATTGGAAAATGGATTCCAACGATGAATGGGTAAGGGTCTACCCACCGAATCAGTACACCTCTAGGTACAATGTATTGGAGGCTACAACATGTTGCACCTCAGCTACTCAGGACCGACCATACCCCTTATTGGATAGCGTCAAATATGATCACCTCTTGGTTAATCAAAAATCATAATGGGCCCCGAAGCATATATAGATATCGACTCTAGATAAAGGATGATCATACCCTAATGGGAGCGACCCACATAACCCTGCCGCATGTCCTTGCCTTATTCATTGACCAGTGTGAGGACCGAGGTTATGCTTTATCTTTTGAATATCAAACCTACTTGAAATGCTAATACCACCCTCCAAGCAGTAATATAGTGCTAGCATTCGTCCATACAAGTTCGTTCTGGGTCTGAACGAAACCGAAGGCACTACTTCTACTACATCCATTTTGGAATCGCCCACATGATTAGTAGCAAGTAGCCCATGTACATCCAAGAACTCCATCTTCAAAACCATCATCAAGATGTCTTCGGTTTGAACACTTATGCTAGTTCGAAGTGGTTTTCGGACAATAGATCCTATCCTGGTCTCTCCGAACCGACAACAATAGTTTAAAATAGGCCAACATTTGATAGTCAGTTATTTAACTATCAAATAACAGACAATTCAACCAGAAATTTAATTTCCGAAAGGAAAATAATGCCGGTTAAGCTCAAAGCACCTATTAGCCTCTTTAGTTATTCCTTTCACCAATTAAAATCATTTTATAAATAATTTTATCAAAATACTTGTATCAAAATACTTTTACGAAAATATATTCACAAACCCTTTATATTCCTTTTAGTACTTGGAAAAATATCCATATACTTATCTCAATGGTATAAGTATATTCACAAAAACACTACACTTTCCCTACTTAGAAAATGTATTCATATACTTATCTCAACTGTATAAGTATATTCACAAAACATTGCGCTTTCCCTACTTAGAAATTATATTCATATACTTATCTCAATGGTATAAGTATACTCACAAAATATTACGAAAGATTTCTTATTTCAAAATCATATCAAAGGATTAAAATAAATATTTTTTTAAAAGAAATGGAGATAAGGATAAACCCAAACACTATTCCTTCGGTGTTAATCATGGAACGAATGTCCACACCACCAAAATTAAGAAGGTTGATTTAGAGAAATCCAAATCTCAATTTTTTTAATAAATTTTTTCAATAATTCCTTTTTATAAATCTCTTTCATTTATGAACATCTCCTTTACTAAAATTCCAAATCCATTTTTAAAACTCTTAATAAATCTCCAAGTTTATTTATCAAACTCTTTTATAAATATCCAAAGCCATTTATAAAACTCTTTTACAAATATCCAAAATCATTTATAAAACTTCGTTTATAAGTATCTAAAATCATTTATAAAACTCTTTTATAAATATCCAAAATCATTTATAAAACTTCTTTTATAACTCTCTAAAACAATTCATAAAACCCTTTTCCTTTATAAAACTCCATTATTAAAATCCTTTATAAATCCTTTTTAAATCCTTTATAAATCCAAAACCCCATTTTCATTTGTAAACTCTTTTATTAAATGAGAATTCGTTTATAAATAAATTCATTATTTATAAATATAATCAATCAAATAAACCGATTAACTTTAAAAACATAAATAAATAATAAATTAGTTTTTCAACAACACTAGTAACAAAATCAATTTTCCTTTAGAACATCATTAAAAAAAATATTTTACTCCAAAGCACTTTATTAATATAATAATTAAAACTTCAAAACATTATATATATAATAATTAATAATTTTGAACATTATTGATAAAACAATAATAATTAATCTTTAAACATTATTTATAATAAATAATAATTTACTTCCAACACATTACTAATAAATAATAATTTTCTAATTCCAAAACATTATAAGTAAATAATAATTATTAATTCCAAACCATTATTAATAAATACTAATTTTCAATTCTCTTCAAACAATATTAATTATTTAAATAGATAACCTTTCACAATATTAAATATAAATAAATAACCTTTAAATAATATTGTTGGCATCAAAAATGGCAACTAATACCCAGTTATATGTGAAAGCACCAATATTCAATCCAATTGCAGAAATATGAAAAGAAATAGATGAAGAACAGAATTAAAACAATAAGAAAGCAAGAAAGACACAGATTTATAGTGGTTCGGCTAACTCCAGCCTATGTCTGCTTCAAAGTAATATGTTATTTCTTTATACTGCCATTACAATTACAATGAAATGAATTTCAGTAATAAAAGTGATGGTGTGCAGCCTAGATAGAAGGTGAAGTGAAGCAGAAAGAAGATCCCTTTGTTAATGCCGTGCCTGCTGTATTTATATGGGAAGCCGTGTACGGATCGGGCTGAAATTTCGCCAGAAGAACCTCCAGGCTTAGAGGACCTGGCCGAAGAGAAATTGGACCGATCGCTCTCCATGGTAGGGATCAGGGACGATCCCTATTTTGATGAATTTAGGGGTTGCGATCCCTATGGGGTGTTCCTAATGTTATAGTATGCTTGTACTCCAAGTTTCATGTTGATAACATCGGTAGATTTTGAGTTATTGGCCGATCATTGCTGTAAATTCAACTAAATCCATCCTCAAGTAGGGATGAGGGTCGATCCCTCTAGAGAGATGAGGGTTGATCCCTCCAAATTCCTCTTCTTGGGGTGCGATCCCTAGGTGGACTCCCTAGGGTCCCCTCTTCTTGTTCTCAAAGTATCACTCAAATCCACCTTGTGGTTTTTGATTTATGAAGCGATCGTAGTTGAGTTGTGTTCTATGCATTTTGTTCAATCCGATCCCTCTACTCCGATCCCTCAATTCTGATCCCTTTTTGTAGAGTGAATATTCCGATCTGATCGCTCTCTTAGGGGGAGTTCTAGTTCCATACTTAGCCCTTTATTGTGGGCTATCCATCTGAATCCATTCAACTATAGTGCATAGTTTCAAATATAATTGATCTCCAATCACGGTAACCATCTTTCCAGGCTTTCTGCCTTGATAATCATGAAGTCCGTAGGGTTAAATCCACCTGTGCACTTCCTTGCTAAAAGGTGGGTTACCAAATATTAAGTATAAATAAACAAATTCTAAAACATTTTTAAACAATAGTTAAACAACTTTAAACATTAGTAAATAATAATGAAAAACTAACAAAAAGGTTAGAGTAAAACAGAGGAGTTCAAAATCCCTTTCAAATAAAATATCACAGAAAACCCCAACATCAATTTTAAATCATTTTCCACATCGAAAACAATTTCCAAATCAAACATCACTTGACAATATTTCCAAAATACCATATCGAGACCAATAGTTAATATAGCAGTTAACCAATGTTATTGCTTCCTTTTTCACTAAAAAGGTTTAACTTATCAAAAGTATCAGGGTCGCATCCAATATGGCCACATGGTCAAATTTCAGCAGTTAACAATTAGGAATATAACTGAAATAAAACAACGGTAATATAATTGGAAATGAATAATCACTATTTCGAGAAATTCGGATTTCTCTACAAATTTTCATATATTTTCAATTTTTAAATACTAATTGCTTTTCAAAGCGGATATTTTAACCAAGCAGCCAGTAATTTCAACCAAACAAAAATATTAAAATTTTCGACCTCTCGCTACACAGAAATTTATTCGTGTATAGGCCATGAACGACAAAACAAAAATACGATCATGCATAGAAATGCGCCACGATCCCAAAACAATAATAACATACACTGGTTATCTAGTTCTGTAAAATTACCAAAACACCGTCGTTAGCCGATAAATCGTCAAACGATAAATTAAATATTTTTCAATTTCTAAATTACGGAAAAATCAAATAGATTAAACTAAAATACGACATTGTGAATCGAGTTGTTATAATAAAAATAAATTTTATTATTATTTATACAGACCATTTATTGTTGCAAACAAATTTACAAAATGAATTCACAACTATTATTTATAAATATAAAGAAGTTAAACATGACCATTAAATTAATATTCAATTAAGAATCCAGTTATCTCAAACACTGTTCAAATATTAATTCAAAATTAAAATATTTTAAATAATCACTATATTTAAATTCTAGTTTTAAAACCTTTAAAAAAATTAATTATTCAATATTTAAAATTAATTAAATATTCAAAATCAAACGATAAGGATCCATGTCATTACAAGAAATACGGATGCACAAGTTTTTAATTGAACTTAGAGTGATTCCCAAAGCCGAGAATCCTATACCATTATTCTGTGATAACAATCCGGTGATTCAGATCGTAAAGGAGCCCAGATTACATAAGAAGTCACGGTATATTCTTTGGAAGTTCCACCTCATTAGAGAATTCATTGAGAAGAAAAAGGTCATGATACAAATGGTAGATACCAAGGAAAATATAGCAGATCCATTCACTTAGGGTCTAGTTCAGCTGGCTCTCAAGAAGCTGATTGAAGGGAATAAGATTCCACAATTGGCCCCAAATGCAAGTGGGGGCATTGATAGAGTTAGGGGTATGCCCTTGGAGCAATTCTATAATTTATTGTAAATTAATTAACTCTGTAATCAATTCTCGTTCGTAATAAATGTGTTATAAATAATCTAATGTTTAATTAAAATATATTTAATAGAAAATTCATAAACAACCTATTTTTGAGAGTAAGTACAAATACTTGTAATCATGAGTATTATATCATAATATAATAAAAATATCATTTTAAATATTCCTAGTCAAGATGCATCAAGACTGGATATCAATGGATCCGTTGAGACTAGTGTACGTAATACTCTCCAAACATTAGGTAGTGTATTACTCATGACTACTGGAGGCACCAAGGGGTTACGTGCTGATAATTATTGGAAAACTATGGAATGACCCACTTGATAGCTTTCGATTGGTTCATATATCTAAGGTCAAATGGAAAATATTGATGTGATTAATTTACACAATTCTCTTAACTTGAGAATATTGTCGTTCTTTAATATGAAAGCTCCTCTTTGATTATAGTCAAATCGTGGCATGATATTCAACGAGTGACTATAGTTGGGTTGTTTGGAAGTGTTGGAAGTGACACACTATTCAGGAGAGGATTTGTCTCCTTAATTATATAGGATTACTATCATGGTCAACTGAAGTCGACTCAAATTCAAAATCTCTGGCCGGAGTAGTTTGGTTAATAATTATTATTATTCTTGAACAAAGGACTTTGTGTTTAGACTATAGAGTTGAACATGGATGACATTGGAATTTTTACCATTACCAAATTTCACAAGTGCAAAGTGATATAGTTTTGACGAAGAGAATTTGTGTAAATAATTGTCACTACCGGGTGTAACACCCCGAAATTTTTCGAAAATAAATAAGTAAATATAATTAAAAGTTAAGAATTAACCTAAAAGGATAATTTTCATAAACATCTGAATTTGATTACGGGACTTTCTCCATGTGTCCATACTAATTTTCTGGATAATTTTCATATATAACCTGTTGAAATCCAAGCTAAAATGAAAAGGTTATAAAGGTTTGAATAAATATGAAAATTAAATAGAAAAATAAATAAAAATATAAAATAATAATAAATAATTGACCACGAGACGGTCGACCCAACATGGGCCAGGTCGACCGAGGGTGGTCGACCTGACCTCGTGTGGAACCGAGGGTTGCGATTTTTCGATCATTTTGTTCGTTCATCCTAAATCCTTTCGTGCGTGAAAAGGATTTGGAGAGCGGTAGAGATCAATTAGGGTTATGATCTGATGATGATGAATGGGGGCGTTGCTTTATATATTTATAGCTAGTGGTTAGCCTAGACATAACCTTCTTCTTCCTAGCGAAGCTTTGTCAAAATAAAACGCTAAACCCTAATGGTCTAAATCTATTTCTAAACTCCAATTCTCTTCCAAATCTCAACCTAAAAATAAAAATAAGAGAGATCTTATGACTAGAGAAGGGATCTAAGCGAAGATTGAAGAAAAAGGCTTGCGACATTTGGGAAAACCTAGAGATTAGGTTGGAGATGAGTGGGCACAGATTTTAACATGATTATTAAATTTATTAATTCTAATTTCTACCCTATTTCGATTAGAATTATTCTAAATTTAATCTATTGAAATTGTAAATCCGGAATCTGAAACAATGAATCTTTTCTCTAATTACTATTGACATATGCATGTTGTAGACTTAAATCCAATACTAAAACATGGTTTTATATTGTTAAATTGAGGATTTAAATTATGTAAAAGTTATGTAATGATTAGACTGCGTAATGATTAGATCTAATATCGTAAAAACATAATGGTTAGTCTGTGTAATGATTAGATTTCATTTTTGTTGAAGCGTGATGATTAGTTGCGTAATGATTAGCTGTATATCTTTTCGCAACTAAAAGTAATTAAATGAAATACAAATTATAAAATAAGTAAAATGAAGATGTTAGCTTATAGGCAATTGACCTAAGATTGACATAGGTCGACTATCGTACCTCGTTTTGGAAAAAAATTTAGGGGCCTTGTGCTGTTAGCTTGTAGGCAATTGACCCAAGACTGATATAGGTCGACTATTGTATGCCACTTTTGGACTTGTTAGACTGTTTAGTGGCCTTGCGCCTTTAGATCTGTGGACTTTGTTGTCCTTTAGACTGTTTGACTGTTGGACATTTACCTTTTTTTATTTTAAGGTACGAATTTAATTCGCTTTTTCCGTATCATGAAGTTGGGTACGGTGTGTCGTTTAGAGGACTAAAGGTGCATTTATGTATTAGGACTGAGATTATCGATCTTTTTTTTATTGTGATCAGATTTCTGATCTTTTGTTTGTTGTGCTTGTATGAGCTTATGGTGCTTAAAGCTAGGTTATATCCAGTATTGGTAGGGGTTAGGCGTAATAACTCTCGGGGGTGCGTAAGAGGTATTTTGCTACTAGGATTAAGGGGTTGTGCATGGATGCATTCGATGAGTCACTATGCAAGTTAACATGTGTGTTCTTCCTCTCTATTCCTAGTATAAGTTAAAGTGGGACAGCAGGTTTGTCCCCAATTATTAGGCGATCATTTGTCATCTATTATTATCCCCCATGTTGTCAAATCATTGACTTATGACCTTAGGCATATGACCTTAGTGCATGGATATTGTATACAGTTTATATTACTTAGAGTACACTTGGAGTCAGTTATATTTAATTTTCTTGTTAGTCTTGTTCTCATTCACCAGACTTTATGTGTGTCCCATTCCATTTTTCCCCTACCATAGGTGGACAGAGTAGCCATTGACAGGTCCATTGTTGCCATCGGATTATCATGCCTGGAGTCTAGCTCTATTTATCTTTTATTATGTATTTCCTATCAGTACATTTGCTTTTTTGATACTTTACTAATGAGGGATTATTTTTATGATACTCTGATATTTGATATGTATTGATGGTTTTATGGGACTACGATACTATGATATTTTGAGTTTTTTATTGCTGTTATTTCTGAGATTATCATTATATCTGATATCATGTTTTCATTCTGATAACGTTTGGATCGGATAGATTATTTCTTTATTGATATGTTTGTCTCTGTGATATTACTTTTTACCTTAAACTGATGATCTGTGTCTTTTGATGTGTGTTTTTGGCATGTTAAGAGATGTGGGTTGTTACATGTGGATAGGAGCGTATTTGACTCGTATGGATATATAAGTATATATGATTTTAAAAAGAAGGAAAAATGATTTTTGAAATTGTTTTCAAAATGGATTGCCAAAGTATACCTATATACACAAATAGGTGTTTTTTTTTAAAATATCTTTAGGAATCCCTTAAGTTTTGCCTGTGCTTATTGTAATTCCTGCCTGTGCTGTTCTCTATCTTAAATCTTGTTTGAGATGTCTGTGGAAGTAATTAATTAAATTTTTACTATTCACTGATAGAGATGGCTGATCTCGTAGGATCTGGCTCTACCGACATCCTTGATATTATGGGCGTGATCATGCCCATTTGTTTTCGCTGTTACTTACAGGTTAGGGGACCGGTTGAGCCTGCGGAAATGGTGGCTGGTGGCCCCTTACCCACCCATATTTCGCTCATGACTTTTCTAAGCTATGCAAGGACTTTTCCAATTTGGGTGGCAAGCCATTCTTAGGCACTGAGACTTTTGTTGATGCTAGAGCTTGGATCCGTAGTTGTGAGCGGATATTCGGACTTATAGGATTGAGAGACAAGATTAGGAAGCAGCTTTCTACCTAACAGCTGCAAGGAGAAGCTCTTAGTTGGTAGGAGGTTGTTGAGGCTAAGACTTGTGGTGGTGTTTTGACTTAGGGAGAGGTTAGGTGGAGGTTTGAGATGAAGTTCTTGTCGCCGGCTGAGGAGGGAGTTATGGTAGAGAAGTTTATAAATCTGAAGCAGGGTGATTTGTCCGTTAAATAATATGTTAATAGGTTTAATGAGCTTGCGAGGTTTGGAATGGAGTTGATCAATACCTCGCATAAAAACACATTCAGCTTTGCTAAGGGTTTGAATCAGTCACTACCGGGCTTAGCTGTGAGTCATATTCCTATAGGAGCTACTTATGAAGGTCTGGTTGAGATGACATTACTTACTTCTGTTGCTAAGAAGGTAGATGAGGCTCCAAAAGCTGAAGTGAAGAATTTTCAGAAAGGAAAGAAGAAGGGTGGACCTCCTCCTAAAGGGAAGATCCAAAAGAAGGAGTTGAAGTGTTTCAGATGTGGGGGCAAGCATCATGTTGGGGATTATTTACTGCAGAAGCCGAATTGCTTCAGTTGTGATCAGATTGGGCATATTAAGAGGAATTTCCCAGCACCACCAAGACTTTCTTCTCTAGCTTCTACTCAGGTGGTCCAGGCATATGCTATCAGGGTTGTTCCCATTTCTAGTGTCTAGCCAGCACTGTATAAGGGGAGGAAGGTGGTGTTTGAAGGTGTGCTATCTCTTTCTGGTCTTTCTATTCGCACTTTATTCGATACTAGTGCTTCTCATTCTTTTATCTCTAGTAGACTTGTTGATGACTTGCACTTAGACACTAGTATTGTCATTAACCCTATAGTTGTTCAAATCCTATTGGGGAATCGACTTATTTGTCTATAATATGCCGAGATTTGAGGTTGATGATTTCAGGGTCGAGTTTGACTATGATGCCTATGTGTTAGGGTACTTTGGGTTTGGGTTGTTACTGGGCATGGATTGGATGTCCCTATATGTGCTATACTAGATTGTGATAGGCAAACCGTTAGATTGGGGTATTGTAGCACGCATAGTTTAGAGGTTGTATGTGATCTGCGAGGGTCAGTTATGTTGAGCTACCTTTATTCTTTAGACCTACCACAGGATGAGCTTGTTTCTGTTCCAGTAGTTAGGGATTTTCTCGATGTATTATATGAGGTTATTGGTCTTTCGCCCCAGAGAGAGATCGATTTTAGGATCTATCTTGTTGAGAATGCTAGAGCGGTTGCTTTGCCTTTAAGGCATAGAGTCCAAGGGAACGAAATGAGTTGAATGAGCAAGTGAATGAGTTATTGAAGAAGGGCTTCATTAAGACGAGTATTTTCGAGTGGGGAGCGCCAATCATCTTTGCCACCAAGGTAGACGGTTCCCATAGACTCTGCGTCGATTACCATGATCTGAATAAGCTAACGAAGAAGAATCGTTATCCTTTGCCTTATATAGATGATTTCTTCGGTCAGTTGGTTGGAGCGAGAGTGTTTTCCCAACTTGACTGTAATGACCCTAATTTTGACTAACATTATTTAGAAAATTTAATTAGACAAATTAAATTAAATAATGTAGATGGTTAAGGGATTGAGATTTGTAGATTAATAAGGGGGTCGTGCCTTAATTAATATAAGAAAAGGAGAATTTAAATGGAGTAAGTAGGAGTATGATAAGGGAAAAATAGGAATAGGCTATTCTTATACCCTAAACTCTTCTTACCTTCATTCCTTGTTCATTTTCAACAATTGTAAATAAAACTAAAATACTTATAAGCTCGGCCGACCACGATTAAGAGATCCAAGAAGAAGAAAAGATAAGATTCAAGTAGAAAGCTTAATTGAATCAATCAAAGGACAAATCTCAACCTTCTTAACAACAAGCCAAGGTGAATAATGATCTTACATCTCATTTTTGTTGAATTCAATTTCTAGATAGATCTGAATTAGTTTTGCAAATAATATGCCACGATACGATTGTTTAAATGGATATATATGCTTGTTGATGATTTATGTTGCTTCATACAGATTTTATGATAAGTTTAAATTTGAAAAACCTATTAAATGACATCCAAATGACATGATTATTTGATTTATGATCGAAAACATTATTTATGAAGTGGGTTTCAAATTTCATAATTTTCTAAGTTATTGTGGATTTATTATGAATTTCTATGAAAGAAAATAGCTAAAATTGGGTTTAAATTATTTCGAAAATTATATATGGTTTTGGATCTGAAATTTAAATATTTTAGAAAGCATATTGAAAATGAATTATTGTGATTTTTGGGGAATTTCCCAAGTATTTTATCATAATTATAAAATTATTAAAGTAGAGGGACTTAAAAGTTTTATATGTTTATTCAAGAGAAATGCTTAATTGTTAAATGTTTTTAAATTGACAATTTCTAAATTCGGCAGCACCTTTTAGAAAAGGATTTTGGTAAAGAAATGATAGCCAATTGCGTTTTGACAAATAAGGCAAGTTAGTTGAAAAGAGATTACTTTAAAAGGCTAATAACCAGTTTTGCTTAAATATACTGCTTCGCCACTTCCTTCCGTTGCTTTTGACACCATACCTCCGCTAGAACCAATTCGAAACCAATGCATATGGTATCAAACAATTGATATGTAGTGAATTAAATAAAAGCGGAAGGTATAGTGTCGAAACCATGCTTTTGAAAGGGTCGAAGCCACTCTTATTAACTTTGAACAAATTTTGTTTATAAATGATGGTTCGAAAGGGTTGGAGTTAGCTTTAGACTTAATCAACTTGCCTTTTTTTATATAAAAGAGCTTTCGAATGAGTTGCCGCCTTTATGTTGTAAAAGAAGCTTTCGAATGGATAAAAATCATGTTGTCGCATTCAAACCTTTCAAATTAATACTTTTGGAAGGGTGCATTCGCCTTTATACTCTGAAGCCGCCTTCTCAATGCCTATGAAAGGGTAGTTTAACTACTTTCAAAATGGATTCGGAGGCAACGGTTTCGAAAGGGTTGGTTTCAAAACTATCCTCTTTCATTTACTTGGGATATATGATTTCAAAAGTAATGATTTTGCCTTTGTTCTGTTATGACCCTTAGTTGTATTAGAAGTTAAACCCAAAGGTTTCGAAATGGATGATTTTAAAGGGTTTCGAAGTAATCCGCAAAATTTTACTTGAACCCAATACTTTCGAAAGGAATATAATACGGGTTTCAAAGGGGAAATCCCCAATGTTTTGGAACGGTTTATTTTGAGTATTTGAATGGAGGGTTTCCTATGCTTTTGAAAGGCGAGATTAAAAATGTTTTAAAAGAGGATGTCTAAGGTTTTAATAAAGCTTTCGAAAGGGTTGTTCTCAATGATTTTAAAAGACATTGTTTAAAGTTTTTAAACAAGGGTTTCGAAGGTTTTACCTTGGCTCCATGGCCTAAATCCTCCTAAGATAGAAAGGGTTTTTAACTTACTTTGGAGGGATAGATAATCCCATTGATAAGGTTTCATCGACATTGTTTTGTGTAAAGCATATATCATGGCATAAGTGTTTTGAGTAAAGAAAGTATATGATTTCCTTATTTTATAAAGGTATGATTTCAGGGGTAAATCATTTGTAAAGACTACTTACAAGGAAATGAAATTTTAGCAGGGTAGTTAACCCTAAGATAGAAAATGAAACATGATAAGGGTAGTTAACCCTAAGTTTATGACTCAGATATTAGAAGACAGATGGGACTAGTGTAGGGTCGCGCCCTATACTTTAGCTATTAGCCCCTAGCTAAAATAAATCCAAAATTCCAGTGTGTAGGGCTTGTCACAAGTGGGACTAAATTGAGGTTACATATAGAAGGGAATATACAGAGTAAAGATAGGTTATTGGTGAGCCCATAAAACCATTAGGTTTAGTTGACCCTAGAAAAAGAAAGTTAAGGGCAGTTAGCCCAGTAGCGTGTCTAACAGAAGTTAGATAATTGATTATGTCTAGTAGGCCCGAGTCAGCCAGTGGTTAATAGTTAGCCAGATAAAACTATAGTATGGACAGATAATCCTTGGATTTCCTGATTTTTATGCATATTTTTTTCTATTATTGTTATAATCAGTCCGATTGCAAGATTCCGATTTGCCAAAAATATGCTTTTTGAAGGGATATTAGTGAGGGGAAACCCGTCCCGCTAAGCGGCGTGATCTCACTTAATATCAGTAAATCGAAATGTAATAATATAATTCACACCAGGCTTTATGTTTGACTCGAAGTTTATGTTTTGCTCCCTTAAATTCTCTGGTGCTCGAAATTTAATTTGAGTAGATTGAGAGTTAAGGTTTTTCATGATTAGTAGGTTGGACGAATAAGCTTCCAAAGACGTGCAGGAGGCAAAGTTAGCTATGTAAGAGCTATTTAGTTTTATTTCCACTGTGATGTATTTATGACTGATAGGTCTATCTAGTACTCTGGTCGTCCAAGGATGCATCTTTATATGTCGCTCTTGGCGTAATTTGTAATAATTATGTTTGATCAAAACCTGGGATTCGTTTTGGGATTATATAAATGAATATGAAATATGGATTTGAATTGTAATCATAAAAGTTGTTTTTGAAATCCGTGATTTTATTTCATATTCATGTGCTTTTGATATTATGGATACCATTAACATTACCATATTTTATCATCGGAAGTTAATACTATAGATGACTACAACATCTGTAGCACTTAGCTTTGGGCCTCAAGATAGGGGATGTTACATTGACTTAGCCACAGTTGAGAGTAGCTGTGGAAAGTATTCAGAAGACTACATTTAGGACTCCCGATAGGCTATATGAGTGGTTAGTCATGCCTTTTGGATTAACCAATACTCCCACTTATTGGTAATCGTGGGAGTTGAGTTTTTAGGGAGTTGCTGAATAAGTTTGTAGTGGTGTTTGTGGATGACATCTTGGTATACTTCTTGGTCTCGCAGGTTATTATAGAAAGTTCATTAAGGATTTCGCTAAGATATCTACCACATTGACCCGCCTTACCAAGAAGAATCTAGCTTTTGTATAGGATGTTGAGTGTGAGGATGCCTTTATTAAATTAAAGGTGGTTTTGACTAGTGCACTTGTATTAGTGTTACCTGATGGGGCTAAGCCTTTTATAGTCTATACCGATGCTTGTGGTATGGTTCTAGGAGCATTGTTGATGCAAGAGGGTAAAGTTGCATACTATGCTAGTAGGCAGTTGAAGACTCATGCGAGGAACTACCTGATGCATGACCTTGAGTTGGCAGCTATAGTCTTTGCACTTAAGTCTAGCGACATTATCTTTTGGGTAAGAGATTCGAGCTTTTTACAGACCACGTGTCCTTGAAGTACTTGTTCTCCCAAAAGGACATGAACTTGAGGCAAAAGAGATGGATGGATTTAGCCTTTTCTAACTTTAAGATCTCTTATACCTTAGGCGGGGGATGTTGTAGCTTACTTTGTTCTGTTATGACCCTTAGTTGTATTAGAAGTTAAAACCAAAGGTTTCTTAAGGATTGATATTAAAGGGTTTCGAAGTAATCCACAAACTTTTACTTGAACCCAATACTTTCGAAAGGTATATATTATGGGTTTCGAAGGGGAAATCCCCAATGTTTTTGAAAGGTTTATTTTGAGTATTTGAATGGAGGGTTTCCAATGCTTTTGAAAGGAAAGGTTAAAAAGGTTTTAATAGAGGATGTCTAAGGTTTTAATAAAGCTTTTGAAAGGGTTGTTCTCAATGATTTTAAAAGACATCGTTCAAAGTTTTTAAACAAGGGTTTTGAAGGTTTCACCTTGGCTCCATGGCCTAAATCCTCCTAAGATAGAAAGGGTTTTTAACTTACTTTGGAGGGATAGATAATTCCATTGATAAGGTTTCATTGACATTGTTTTGTGTAAAGCATATATCATGGCATAAGTGATTTGAGTAAAGAAAGTATATGATTTCCTTGTTTTATATAGGTATGATTTCAGGAGTAAATCATTTATAAAGTTATTTACAAGGAATGAAATTTTAAAAGGGTAGTTAATCTTAAGATAGGAAATGAAACATGAATAGGGCAGTTAATCCTAAGTTTATGACTCAGATATTAGAAGACCAGATGGGACTTGTGTAGGGTCGTGCCCTATACTTTAGCTATTAGCCCCTAGCTAAAATAAGTCTAAAATTATAGTGTGTAGGGCTTGTCATAGGTGGGACTAAATTGAGGTTACATACAAAAGGGAATATACAGAGTAAAGGTAGGTTATTGGTGAGCCCATTAAACCATTAGGTTCAGTTGACCCTAGAAAAGAAAGTTAAGGGCAGTTAGCCCAGTAGTGTGTCTAATAGAAGTTAGATAATTGATTATGTCTGGTAGGCCCGAGTTAGCCAATGGTTAATGGTTAGCTAGATAAAACTATAGTGTGGACCGATAGTCCATGGATTTCATGATTTTTATGCATATATATTTGATATTATTGTTATAATCAGTTTGATTGCAGGATTCTGATTTGCAAAAAAAATATGCTTTTAAAGGGATATTAGTGAGGGGAAACCCATTCTGCTTAGCGGCGTAGTCTCACTTAGATTCAGTAAATCGAGATGTAATAATATTATTCACACCGGGCTTTATGTTTGACTCGAATTTTATGTTTCCCCTCTTGAACTCTTGGGTGCTCAAAATTTGATTAGAGTAGATTTAGAGTTAAGGTTTTTCAGGATTAGTAGGTTGGACAACTAAGCTTCCGAAGACATAGCAAAGTTAGCTATGTAGAAGCTATTTAGTTTTATTTCCACTGTGATGTATTTATGACTGATATGTCTATCTGGTACTCTGATTGTCCAAGGGGCGTCTTCATATGTCGCACTTGGCGTAATTTGTAATAATTATATTTGATGAAAACCTGTGATTCGTTTTGGGAGTATGTAACTGGATATGAAATATTGATTTGAATTGTAATCAGAAAAGTTGTTTCTTAAATTTGTGATTTTATTTCATATTCATGTGCTTCTGATAGTATGGATACCATTAACGTTACTATATTTTGTCACCGGAAGTTAATACTATGGATGACTGCAGCATCTATAGCACTTAGCTTCGGGCCTCAAGATAAGGGATGTTACAACTTGGTATCAGAGCATAGGTTTATGGAAATTTAAAAGAAATTTTAAACATAAAATGATTTTGAAAACATAACACTAAAGAATTAGAGAAAAGACTGGGGTATGGGATAATGTTATAGTAATGTACTTGTATTTGCTATATATTAGTGTACGCCTTATCTCTATTCTCCCGTCTTTCTTAGGCTATTCTTTTGTATCTTACAAAGACTCGAATGCAGATTTTAAGGATGTAAGATATGAATGCTAGGAGTGGAAGAGTTAACATTGGTGGATGAAGCACTACAACCAACGGAAATGCTCAACCCAATAGGAGAAACCCAGGTCGACAGGTAAATGCTAATCCAAATGCAAATGCCAATGTAGGTGTTGGAACCCCGCCAGTAGATAAGGGAATAATGTATCAGTTTTTCGTTAATCTGATGCAAGCAGGAGCAACTACGGGTTTAGTCGGAGGAAATGTGGAAGGAGGAAATCAGGGTGCTCTGGTGGTCAATAACTATGCAGTACTAAGTAGAGACTATGCTAGGCTTGGAGGGAACTGTTTATTGGGACGGAGGATGCAATTGAAGTGGAGAATTGGTTAATTCATTGTGAAATGATCCTTGCTGATTTAGGGCTTAATGATGAGCAGAAGAGGAGATTTGCTTCTAGATAGTTGCAAGGAGCAGCACTGTATTGGTGGAATAGTGTTACTGTGGGAGTCAATGTGGAGGCCATAACTTTAGCTGAATTTAAAGGAGGTTTGAGGAAAGAATCATATCAAAGATTGCTAAGTCAATTCTTCTCAGGAAGTTTATGGAGTTGGATCCGAGAGACATGACAGTGCTTGAGTATGCAACCAGATTTGAGGAGTTGTCGAGATATAGATATGCCACGGTTGATACAATTATCAAAAGGAACGAGAAGTTCATCCGCGGACTGAAATCTGAAATAGCTAAAGCAACTCTGCCAAATATCAGGGATCCGTGTAATGTAGTTTTGAGATGGCGTTGAGGCGGGAGAAGAAGCTTGCTTTTCATGGTGGTAACAAAGCAGAGGAAGCTCAAAGTGGGCGAAACCAGAAGGTGAAGTTTTTCAATAAGAAGTGCGCTCAAAAGAAAGAAGCTGCTAAGAAGGCGAAAGTTGATCTAGTTTGCTTTAAGTGTGATAAAAAGGACATTATGCTCACGAGTGTCGGATAGGCAAAGGGAAGAAAGCTGCTGATAAGAAAGAGGTGAGGTGCTTTAACTGTGATCAGATTGGACATTATAAGAACTAGTGCAAGGAACCAGCCAAGGATGGAAAAGGAAAAGTGTTTGCATTGGAATCAGCTACCTCAAGACCAACAGCTGAGGGGAAGGGAAAAGCTGTGTTGGGAGGTGCGCTTTTGATTCATGATGTATTAGTAGAGTTCTATTTGATACTGGTACATCGTATTTTTTATATCTCATTGTTTGGTTGATAAGCATACCTAGAACCCTCATACCTAGTTACTTTCTTAAGGGTTGCAAATCCGATAGGAGGATATGCGACTCTTGGGATGTGATTTGACCACTTAGAGTTTGAAATATTAGGTCATATATTTTCTTGCAGTTTGCATGTATTTGATTTCGTAGGGTTCGGAATTATTTTGGTTATGGATTGGTTAAGTAAATATGATGCTAGGATATTTTACCATGATAGGAAAATATCACTTAGACACCCTAGTTCTAGTGATTGGATTATATACTCCGTAGAAGACCCTAGTTCTAAGGTGCTTTGTTGGGTGTTATAGAGGAAGAAGACGAGTTAAACCGAGTTTTCGTTGTTAGAGAGTTCACAGACGTCTTTGAGTCTATAGTAAGACTACCGCCAAAATGAGCTATTGAGTTTCAAATAGATTTAGTACCAGGAGCAGAACCGGCGAGTAGACCGCCAAGTAGAATGACACCTACTGTGATAAAGGAGCTAAAGGTGCAGTTGGTGGACTTGGAAAGTAAGAACTTTGTCAGACCAAGTAGTCCGCCTTGGGGAGTAGCCACAGTGTTTATAAAGTAAAGACAGATCGTTAAGGTTGTGTATCGATTATCGTAAGTTGAATGAGAAGACGATAAAGAATCGATATCCGTTACCTAGAATTGACGATTTGTTCGACCAGTTGAGTGGAGGCAAAGTATTTTCCTAGTTGGATTTGGCAACAGGGTTCCATCAGCTCAAGTAGCAGAGGACAACGTGTAGAACGAGATATGGATCGTACAAATGGTTAGTAATGCCGTTCGGACTAACCAATGCGCTGACATTTTTCATAGACCTGATGAACAGAATCTTCCGAGAGCATCTAGATAGATTCGTGTTAGTGTTCATAGATGACTGATGTGCACGTAAATGTGCATATTTCAACTACCATATTTAATCTATTTAAATTAAATAAATGATCGTATTGGGTATTTTAACTTGTTTAAACCAAAATTCAAATTATTTGAAATTGTCACGTATTCATCTTCATATAGGGGCAAAATGGTCATTTTTATGCATTTATTAAATTGTGAAAATTTACTTGGAATTTTCTATGTTGTTTTGTAGGAAATTTGGTGAATTTTACAAGTGGTTACATGATGATATATGCATGCATAAGAGTGAAGAGAACAAATGAAGATGGAAATAATTCAAAGTGAAGATAATGGAGGACCCCACCTACCCACCTACCTTAATGTACAAATTAGAGGCTAATGCACATGCTTATGAAATTAATGGCTTCATGTACACTTAAATGAGGATTATTTGATGCTAATGATTACTTGGCCTCCACACTTCCTAAGAGGATATTTTGGGCATTCCCCAAAAATATGAATTAGGGTTTAACACTTGTATATATACCCTTTATGTTTCATGTAACCCTCCCTTAGTCTCTCCTACTTAGTTTTTAGCTTAGGAAATAAATCAAAACTTTTCTCTCTTCTTTTTTCATGGCTACTTAGCCATTTTATTTCATGTAATTTTTCTTTCTTTTATGCAATGTTAATTCTCTTTTATTTACATGCTTCTTCTCTTCTTATGTAGTAGTGTAGTTTACATTCATGCAAAGTAGATTAGTTTTAATTCTTGTTAA
This sequence comes from Allium fistulosum, assembly GCA_030737815.1. NCBI lineage: Eukaryota > Viridiplantae > Streptophyta > Magnoliopsida > Asparagales > Amaryllidaceae > Allium > Allium fistulosum. The sequence goes on from CM060902.1 coordinate 1,298,061,371, forward strand.
TTAGCTTCTCTTTTCCATTAGCTTTCATTTTCCTTTCTTTTTGCTTTCATGTTGCTAGCTACATTTGTTAATCAAATGACAAATATGAGAGGCTAAACCCCTTCAATTTAGGGGTAATGAAGCTCTCTAATTATGTAGCTTCAACTATTTGTTAATTCATGCTCTCTTTTTGTGCTTAATGATGATGATAGAAATGGTTTAATTGTTGTTTTTGTCTTGAATTTGATAGTCTATATTGTTGACATCAAATAGGCTATGCTTAAACAATCACTAACACTAATTGCCTCTTCATCAAAATATGATTATGGCAAAAGAAAGTGATTTGAAATTAAAATTTGATGGTCTATATTTCTAATCAATAGTTAATAGGCCATACTTAAAATAGATTTCATTTTCATTGTCAAATTTCATGAAAGTTAGTAAGTGGTTTAAGGGGTGTGTTATAGTTTGATGGCTTATGTTGGCTAATCAATAGCACAAATATGCCATACTTATGATAAGTACATCAATTAAAGCACTAATGACCATAAAAGAGAGATTATGATTTCATATGTGTTGAACTACATGATCTAGAGAGTGGATTTATTATCTAAATTGTCATTTAACTCTTATATTTGCATCTCTTTTCTTTTAGTTAGTTAGATAATTTTCTAGTTCTCTAGTTTAACATTCACTCGACTTTGGTATAATTTGATTGAATTGAATTTTAAAATCATCAATTCCCTGTGGATTGACCCGTATTCGCCACGTACTACAAGTGTACGCCGTGCGCTTGCGGTTATATTTTTAATTTAAATCCGTTCGACGGTTTTCTAAACCGATAGAATTTCCGTCGATGAACAAGTTTTTGGCGCCGTTGCCGGGGAGTTGTTTTAATTTTATTTTCTATTCTTCGAATTATTTTCTTTTGATTATATTGTGTGTTTGTTTATGTGTTGAGTGCATTTAAAAAAAATATTGTTGTGTGTTTGTTTTGCTTTCATTTGTTTGTGTTTGTTTGCATTTGTTTTCTTTTTATTTTTCATTTGCATTTGCATATATTTAAAAAAAACATACACCATTTCTAAAAAAACATTCAATTTCATTTTCTATTGTACACACTTGCATTTCATTTTACATTGTATTACATTGCATAGCATTTTATTTACATTCATCAACTTGCTGCCATCATTCCCACCTTACTGTTCCCCCACTGCCCTCTCTTAACATTCTCTGCCTCAACAGTGCAATCTATGCACAAGACATCTCAAAAATACAAACCCCTCTTCTAGTAACCTGACCATCACTGCTCCTCCGACCAGACCACTGTAGTAGCAAACACCGATTCAAGCTTCAACACACAACTACTGCTGTCAAATCCTCCTGCTTGTGCTACCATACACCCTGATCACCATTCATATTTGTTGCACATCAAAACTATGCTTGTACTTCATCCACTTACACAACTGACATACAAACTGCACTATCAACACATTTTCCTCTTCACTACCACCTCTTCACTACTGCTACACAGTCATTACATTGCATATCAATCGACTGCAACTGCCTAACATCTCCATCCCCTCTGTCGACGGACAAGTTTACATTACTGCCTCCACACATACATTTCTGCTCTTAAGCCCACTCTTCACCGCAAACTCCACTCTTCCCTTCTTGCCTACAATATTTACCGGTGCACTTAACCCCACTACTACTACAAATATCCACAACACCACCATTCAATCCTCAACCTTGCACTGTGACATTCAACTACAACATAACAAACTCAACCCTGCAACAAACATTCAAAACTGCTCCAATCATCACCTAAACTGCTCAGAAACAACAGCCAACCATCACCCATCAAGCAACTGTCACATACAACATTCCCACTGTTCAAACTATCAATGCAAGCCCACATCTCCAAACAATCACAGCAACCTCAATACCATAGTGTCACATCCCTCTCATACAAACATCACTTCACACTACTCAACCATACAAACACCCTGTCATCTTCCACCCCACTGACATTTCACAAACTTGACCCACACTTCCAGACCATAATTCCATAAGCACAACAGTGCCGCCACACAACTACAGCCTGCCACTTCACTATCCTCTGCATCGGAGAACCACCAAAACCATTGCTGCTAACTACTACTAACAGCTACCATCAGTTCCACAGCAGTACATTTCACTTCCTACTGGTCTCAGCCATTGTCAACACAGATTTGCACACATTTGAACACTAACCAGTGCACAAACATAGCCCATTGCTTGCAAACCAGAGTGTTACAATACTGCTACTTGCTCATAAATCCTCCTTACCAACAAACAACTTCTGGTAACACTTCATAACCTCCTGCACAATTCCATCTTTTCCTGAAAACCACCACAGTCGCAATTTCTTCACAAAATTCTCCATCATTTAACAATAAAACTTTTCCATAAATTCAGACTTCAACATTGCCAAGGCCGCATCCACTTCTGCCTGCTTCCATAACCATCTACCACCTCACTTCCATCTTCTTCACAGAAACCCACCACAAAACAGCTTCACGTTCCTAAAATAACAGTGCACGTACAAAGAAAAAAACTTGCCACTTCATTCCATCGATCACCAAAAAAAAAACTCGCCAATTACCTTCATCCCTTAGACAATCGAAATCACCCGCGAACAACTCAGCAGCTGCCTCCCGCTGCAACCAATCCCTTCGAACCATCCCCTACTGCCAAGCACTACAATTCCAATTCTTCAGAGCCACCGCAAACCAATCTACTTCAACACCCCTGAATTTCCAACTCAAAACTGACCTTCAGCTAAAACACCGATTCACCCAAATTCCGCAACTCCAATTGCAAGTGCCACACCTCGAACAACCGAAACCACCCAAACCCAATTCACTCAAATTCAAACGGCGGCGAACTCGACCTTCGTATTTGAAAAAAAAATGAAAATTGAAAAAAAAAGAGTCGCAGTTTGATAAAAAAGGAAGAAGAGTGGTTTGCAGAGTTGAATTTTAGTGTGATAAACGGAGAAGTTTATTTCTGTTAATAAATTGAACATAAGTTGTTTTGTTTTGGAATTGGGCTAGGCTTGTTAATTGTACTTTTGATTTTACTTAGTAGTTTTGCTTAGTTTTTTTTTCTCTTTTAGTTTGTTTTGGTGAAATCAATTTGTTCTGTTTTGAGTTGAGTCTTTTGTTTTAATTTTGTTTTATTGATAAGTATTTTGATTGGCTTGTTTAATAAAATTCCTAAAAAATATATATACAGGTTTGTGGTCTCATTTGTTTTGCTTGGTTTCATTTGATTTCAATTGTTTTGTTTTTCATTTATTTTAGCTTCTTCTTTGATATTAAAAAAAAATTTAAGTAAAACGTCACTTTTAAGTTTCCTTTTCAAAAAATAAATTAAAAAAAAAATACAATTGTATATATCTTGTTTTAAATTTCAGGTTGCCAAAGCAGATTGGAAAAGTTGCTTGCTTCGCTCAACTATTGTCCAAAAATAATTGCTTTGCTTTGCTTTATAAAAATAAAAAAAAACTGCTTGCTTGATATATCTATTATTTTTATTTTCCTTGCATTGTATATATCTCTTGTTTTTATTTTAGTTGCATTGTTGATTGCTTGCATTTTCATATATATATTCAAAAAAAATTCAAAAAAAAAAATTACATTCGTAGTTGCATTGTTAATACACGTTTATTTTCTGCTTTGCATTTCATCCTAGATTTTGATTAATAATAACGATTAGACATCGATAACTTTTAATTGTATATTGACAAGTTGTCTTCTTTGAACAATTTAATTTCTTGGTGTCTAGGCTACGGCAGAGTAATAACCATTTATAAATATTACGGTGATTCATAAATATTATAGTGGTTGTTCCTCTGAAGGTACTTAAACCTTCGGCTGCGTTGCTACGGTGATTCGTGGTGCACCGATAACTCATGCCCGTTACCTGGCTGAGAACTATCTTGTTGATTTAAGACAATCTGTGATTATACAATTTTGGGTTAACTTAGGATAAATCATTTGTAATTAGCCCTTGCATTCATTTAGTTGCATTAGTTCATGCATATTTTTTAAAAAAAATTCAAAATTCAAAACTAAAAAAGTTGTAAATATTCCTTTTCTTTTTCTTTGAAATTTTGTCCTTTTCCTCTGAAATTTCAAAAATCCAAAAAAATTTAGAAAAACAAAAAAAAATCCAAAAAAAAATATAAAACCTTTTCAAAAACAAAGAAATTTTTTTGAAAACCGAAAAAACAAAACAAAAATCAATTTTCCATTTTGAAAAAAATAAATTCTATTTGTAAATATTTTTCCTTTATAAAAAAAAACAAAAACATTCTTGAAAATGTCCGAGTTTCCCCACACATTTGAATTTTACAATAGTTGTGAAAATCAATATAATCCATATGATTTTACTCCAAATTCGTATGGATATTTTAACGACAACTATTCTTTAAACGATTCGAATTTTGAGCCACAAAATTTTCAAAAAGACGACCAACCCTCAAATCTTGAAAAGAGCATTTCGTCTTTACTTGAAATCTCTACACAACAAAATCAAATGATAAATGATTTGTGTAATTCATATTTGAGCAATGATTCAAATCAAAGTTTTCAAAATAATCAAAATTTGAATTCACTTCAAAATTCAAACGATTTCGATTATAACCCATGCCAATTCAATTTCGAACTCCAAAATGAATTTCAAACTCAAAATGAAAATGGAAACAACTTTTCAAACGAATTTGGCAATGTGAATAATCTTAACCACGTTACGATTGAAAATCTTTGTTCTCAACAATTTCAAAGTGAAAATCCTCATGTTAATAATTATAAATTGGATTTTATTGAGCAAATGAACGAAATATACAATGATCACACGGATTCGTTGTTTGAAACATATATGAAACAACATGATAAACAAAATCAAATCTCAATGTGTGACGAGTTAAGTAATAATCCATCTTTTACCAAAATCGGCGATTTTCAAATAACAACTTTTGAAATTGAAAATAATAATCTTAATGAAGTTGTTGAAAACACGGTAATTGAGTTGGATCTCAATTCTTTTGAGGGTGTGGAACCAAATTTAAAATTCGATCTTCCTTTTCTCGATTTCGAAAATTTGAATACAACAACTTTGGATTTTGAACTTGAGATATGCAATGAAGTTGTTGATAATCCAACAAAGGAAAACGAATTTAATGAACACGAATTTTTTGAACTTTTGGATGGTGAGTTGTTAAATTTCGATGGGAAAGATTTAAATCACCATTTTGATTTTGAAATCAATAATTTTGAAGAAGTTCTCAATGATAAATTTGAATGTCAATATGGTGAAAATGAACTTGAATTTCAATTAATTGTTCTATCAACCCCGAAAATCATCGAAAATAAAATAACTCATACGGATTTCAATAAAATGACATTCGTTTTTCCAAATCCACATTCAACTTCAAAATCTTTTACGATTTGGTTTTTCGAGCTTAAGATGCGTCTCGTATACTCGACGAGACAAATGAATCGGTCTTTGGAAGACCGTTTCATGTACTTTTTGACGATATACTTTCTGAACTCTTGTAAATAATAATCTTTTCGTTTTCATGTAAATAAAGGTCATATTTTTATTTTTATTTTTCTCCTTCCACTTGGGTTGACTGTGGGGACACAGTCAAAATCAAGTATGAGGGGAGACTCATCTTCATTTTTAATTTTTCATGATTTATTTTTTCTTTTTCTTTTAAAAACTCAAAAAAAAAAGAAATTTAAAAAAAAATCCCAAAAACAATTTTTTTAAGCATTTTGATTTATTTTTAAAGAAACACTATAGGATAAATATATGGCTTTGGTTTATTAAATTGAAATTTTTGAAAATTTATTTGTCTTAACAAAAATAAAAATGAAGTTTGATTACAAATAACAATGGTTTAACTAGTATATAGGAAGATTCATACGTGTTAATTATGAAATACATCTTAGTTGAAAATCTTTGTTTTAAAAAGTGGTTGATTTAAAGTAAAGATATAACATTTTTTTTTGTTTTCTAAGTTAAATAGCGCTAAGATAATTCTCCGAAACTCTCTCTTTCAAAAAAAACAAAACAAAAAAACAAAAACAAAAAAATATTTCTTGTATATATGTATATATTTTTTAATAAACACCTAGAGTCATGTGTTCACACTCGTGTGTTCACTCGCCATGCTCTGTACCCTTCTCACGTAAGCCCGAAAGGCAGTGCACGATCGGTATATCTGGCCTCAGTTTATCTGAGTTAGGTGTATATATATAAAAAAAGTTCTTTTTAATAACGCCTACAGTCAATAGGTGTTCACACTCGTGTGTTCACTCGCCACGCTCTATATTCCCCTCACATCAGTCCGCAAGGCAGTGCATGGGTAATATATATGGCCTTAGTTTATTTGAGTTAGGCATATGTAAATATTGTTAATATCAACAAAATTTTCAAAAGAAAAAATGGAGAGAGTAAGCAAATGAAATCCAAGCACTATTTTAACTTATTTGATTTGTTATTGAAATGAAATGAAATACCACTTTGATAAACTTTGATAATCAACTAAGGATCCATTTCATAGTTACACTGTGTTATCAACCGGAACAACAAGTTAAACTAAGTATATTTGTTATGATAACTTAATTTTTGTTGGAAATTTTGACGAGTAAATGACTTAAATTTCAAGATAATGACCAAAACCTATATTTAACTTATTTGTGTCGATTTAAAAGTAAACTCTTCATTTGTATATATTTTCAAAAACTTGCATTCATCCTTTTGTAAATAAATCTTGCATTGTGTAAATATTTTCATCCTGCATTTGGATTTTGTGGGTAGTATCCGCTGAAAACCCTCACGAGACAACACTCGTCCTACTGGGTACACCCAGAGGTTTAACGGCTTGTTGCATACGCTCAATGCAATCGTGCTTCCTATGAAAATGGATTTATTTTAGTTTATAGTTTATTCGAGGACGAATAAAAAGATACGCATGGGGGTATTTGATGTGCATGTAAATGTGCATATTTCAACCACCATATTTAATCTATTTAAATTAAATAAATGATCATATTGGGTATTTTAACTTGTTTAAACCAAAATTCAAATTATTTGAAATTGTCACATATTCATCTTCATATAGGGGCAAAATGGTCATTTTTATGCATTTATTAAATTATGAAAATTTACTTGGAATTTTCTATGTTGTTTTGTAGGAAATTTGGTGAATTTTACAAGTGGTTACATGATGATATATGCATGCATAAGAGTGAAGAGAACAAATGAAGATGGAAATAATTCAAAGTGAAGATAATGGAGGACCCCACCTACCCACCAACTTAATGTGCAAATTAGAGGCTAATGCAAATGCTTATGGAATTAATGGCTTCATGTACACTTAAATGAGGATTATTTGAAGCTAATGATTACTTAGCCTCCACACTTCCTAAGAGGGTATTTTGGGCATTCCCCAAAAATATGAATTAGGGTTTAACACTTGTATATATAACCCTTATGTTTCATGTAACCCTCCCTTAGTCTCTCTTACTTAGTTTTTAGCTTAGGATATAAATCAAAATTTTTCTCTCTTCTTTTTTCATGGCTACTTAGCCATTTTATTTCATGTAATTTTTCTTTCTTTTATGCAATGTTAATTCTCTTTTATTTACATGCTTCTTCTCTTCTTATGTAGTAGTGTAGTTTACATTCATGCAAAGTAGATTAGTTTTAATTCTTGTTAATTAGCTTCTCTTTTCCATTAGCTTTCATTTTCCTTTCTTTTTGCTTTCATGTTGCTAGCCACATTTGTTAATAAAATGACAAATATGAGAGGCTAAACCCTTTCAATTTAGGGGTAATGAAGCTCTCTAATTATGTAGCTTCAACTATTTGTTAATTCATGCTCTCTTTTTGTTCTTAATGATGATGATAGAAATGGTTTAATTGTTGTTTTTGTCTTGAATTTGATAGTCTATATTGTTGACATCAAATAGGCTATGCTTAAACAATCACTAACACTAATTGCCTCTTCATCAAAATATGATTATGGCAAAAGAAATTGATTTGAAATTAAAATTTGATGGTCTATATTTCTAATCAATAGTTAATAGGCCATACTTAAAATAGATTTTATTTTCATTGTCAAATTTCATGAAAGTTAGTAAGTGGTTTAAGAGGTGTGTTATAGTTTGATGGCTTATGTTGGCTAATCAATAGCACAAATATGCCATACTTATGATAAGCACATCAATTAAAGCACTAATGACCATAAAAGAGAGATTATGATTTCATATGTGTTGAACTACATGATCTAGAGAGTGGATTTATTATCTAAATTGTCATTTAACTCTTATATTTGCATCTCTTTTCTTTTAGTTAGTTAGCTAATTTTCTAGTTCTCTAGCTTAACATTCACTCGACTTTGGTATAATTTGATTGAATTGAATTTTAAAATCATCAATTCCCTGCGGATCGACCCGTATTCGCCATGTAGTACAAGTGTACGCCGTGCACTTGCGGTTATATTTTTCATTTAAATTCGTTCGATGGTTTTCTAAACCGATAGAATTTCCATCGACGAACAATGACATTTTGATATACTCTAAGATGAAAGAGAGCATGAAGTTCATCTTAGAGTGGTGCTTGAGACGTTGAGGCATCATCAACTAAAAGCGAAATTTTGGAAGTGTCATATCTGGAAAAGGGAAGTGAAGTTTCTTGGTCATGTAGTCTCAGAAAAAGTGTTATCTGTAGATCCGGCTAAGATTAAGGCGGTGAATATTTGGAAGAGACCCGAGACAGTGACTGATATAAAGAGTTTTCTTGGATTAGCTGGTTATTATCAGAGATTCATTAAGGATTTTTCACGGATAGCGGCACTGATGACTAAGTTAACGAAGAAAGATGTGAAGTTTGTATGGACTGATAAGTGTGAGGAGGCATTCCAGAAATTGAAACACTTATCGAGTAATGCACCTATGTTAGTTTTTCCAGAGGGGAATCAAGACTTAGTGGTGTACACGAATGAATGTGGAACAAGGTTAGGAGCTACGGTAATGCAAAGAGGTAAAGCGATTGCCTACGCTTCACGACAACTTAAACCGCATGAAGTTAGATATCCAACCCATGATTTGGAATTAACTGCGTTGATTTTCGCATTGAAGGTATAGAGACATTACCTTTTGGGAGTGAGGTTCGAGTTAATTACGGATCATAAGTCATTGAGGTATTTATTCTCTTAGAAGGAGTTGAATATGAGACAGTAGATATGGTTAGAGTTTTTAGCCGCTTATGATTGGTATTGAGTACACACCGGGAAAAGGGAATAAGGTTGCAGATGCACTTAGCAGGAAACATCAGAATGCAGTATTGGTAATGATAGTTGAATGGAAAGATTTAGAAGCATTGACTACATGCAGAATACAGTGGAGATTTGAAGCTAGTTCTAGTAAGGAGACTGCTATGTTGTCATGTTTAGATGTTCGGCTAGTGATGATAGAAAGGATTGCTTCTAAGCAAGGGGAGGATCCATTATTAGCTGAATGGATCATAAAACTAAGGAATGGAACTAAGAGCGATGACTTGAAAAGTTTCAGTCTTGACCAGAATGGGTGGTTAAGGAAGAAAGGAAGACTATGTGTTCCGAATGTGGGAAACATTAGAAAGGAAGTTCTTGGAGAATTCCATTGTTCAAAGTTCACCATTCATCTGAGAGGAACTAAGATGTATCAGGACATGAAAAGATGTTTCTTCTGGGAAGGTAAGAAGAGAGATGTAAGCTTATGGGTGAACCAGTGTTTGAACTATCAACAGGTAAAAGCCGAACATCAGAAACTAAGTGGGTTACTTCAGCCTTCAGATGTTCCAGTTTGGAAATGGAATTTGATATCCACGGATTATATAGACGGTTGCCTAGGTCAAATCAAGGAAATGAAAGCATATGGGTCATAGTGGACAGGTTGACCAAGAGTCCCATTTCATTCCATTTAAGTCAACCAGGACGACACCTGTTTTAGCTAAATTATTCATGAAAAATATAGTTAGACTGCATGGAATTCCTAGTAGTATAGTAAGTGACAGAGATTCCTTATTCACTAGCGAGTTCTGGAAAAGTCTATAAGAGACTTTGGGTACCAAGCTTGAGATGAGTACCGCTTACCATCCACAGACAGATGGGCAAACAGAGAGAGTTAACAAAATCTTTGAAGATTTGTTAAGAGCTTGTGTGATAGATTTTAGGGGATCAAGGGAAGATCACCTACACTTACTCAAGTTTTCGTATAACAACAGTTATCAGACTAGTATAGGGATGGCACCGTTTGAAGCTTTGTATGGAAGGCCATGCAAATCTCCCATTTGTTGGTTAGTAACCAGGGATAGGTTAGTTCTTGGTCCGGATTTGGTTAGTGAAGCTGTAGAAAAGATTGAGTTAATCCGAGCTAGAATGAAGGAAGCTCAGTCTAGGCAGAAGAGTTATGCTGATAGAAGACAGAAAGACTTAGAGTTCTCAGTTGGAGATCATGTTTTCATCAAGATATCACCAATGTATCCGATCTGGAAAATCAAGAAAACTGGCACCGAGATTCATTGGACCATTTCCTACTATAGAAAGGATTGGGAAACTCGCATATAGAGTTACCAAACAGTTTGGCAGGAGTCCACAATGTTTTTCATGTTTCTCATCTAAGGAAGTGTATTCGAGATCCAGAAACTACTATAGCACCGACTGTGTTAGATGATAAAGTAGTGGAACCGAATATGACTATAGTTAGAAAACAAGTTCGTATAGCCGCGAGAGATGAGAAGAGATAAGGAACTAGATAGTTAGATTAGTCAAAGTCCATTGGAGTGACGATGAGAGACTGTACTTGGGAAACTGAGAGTAGGATTAGAGATACTTATCCTGACTTGTTTCATGGTATGTTTTACCTTTATGTTTGATTGTTATGGGTACCTTATTAAAATTTCAAGGACGAAATTCTTTAAGGAGGGGAGTCTTTTAATGACCCTAATTTTGACTAGCATTATACAAAACATTTAATTAGATAAATTAAATGAAATAATGTACATAGTTAAGGGATTGAGATTTGTAGATTAATAAGAGGGCCGTGCCTTAGTTAATATAAGCAAAGGAGAATTAAAATGGAGTAAGTAGGAGTATGATAAGGGCAAAATAGGAATAGGCTATGTTCTTATACCCTAAACCCTTCTTACCTTCATTCCTTGTTCATTTTCAACAATTGCAAATAAAATTAAAATACTTATAAGCTCGGCCGGGCACCATTAAGAGATTCAAGAAGAAGAAAAGATAAGATTCATGTAGAAATATTAAACAAATCAATCAAAGGACAAATCTCAACCTTCTTAATAGCAAGCCAAGGTGAATAATGATCTTACTTCTCATTTTTCTTGATTTCAGTTCTAGATAGATCTGAATTAGTTTTGCAAATAATATGCCATAGTATGATTGTTTAAATGGATATATATGCTTGTTGATGATTTATGTTGCTTCATATAGATTTTATAACAAGTTTAGATTTGAAAAACCTATTAAATGACATCCAAATGACGTGCGTTTTGATATATGATCGAAAACATTATTTATGAAATGGGTTTCAAGTTTCATAATTTTTTAAGTTATTGTGGATTTATTATGAATTTTCTATGAAAGAAAATAGCTAAAATTGGGTTTAAATTATTTCAGTAATTATATATTGGTTTTGGGTCTGAAATTTAAATATGTTAGAAAGCATATTAAAAATTAATTATTATGATTTTTGGGGAATTTCCCAAGTATTTTATCATAATTATAAAATTATTAAAGTTGATGGACTTAAAAGTTTTATATGTTTATTTAAGTAGAAGGGCTTAATTGTTAAATGTTTTTAAATAGACAATTTCTGAAATTGGCAGCACTTTTTTGAAAAGGATTTTGGTAAAGAAATGGTAGCCAATTACATTTTGACAATAAGGCAAGTTAGTTGGAAAGAAATTACTTTAAAAGGTTAATAACCGGTTTTTCTTAAATTTACTGCTTCGCCACTTCCATTTGGTGCATTCGACACCATACCTCCGCTAGAACCTGTTCGAAACCAATGCACATGGTATCAAACAATTAATATGTAGTGAATTAGAGAAAGGTGGAAGGTATAGTGTCGAAACCATGTTTTCGAAGGGGTAGAAGCCACTCTTATTAACTTTGAACTATTTTTGTTTATAAATGATGGTTCAAAAGGGTTGGGGTTAGCTTTAGACTTAACTTGCCTTATTTTATATAAAAGAGCTTTCGAATGAGTTGCTGCCTTTATGTTGTAAAAGAAGCTTTTGAAAGGATAAAACCCATGATGTCGCATTCAAACCTTTCGAATCAATACTTTTGAATGGGTGCATTCGCCTTTATACTCTGAAGCCGCTTTCTCAATGCTTTCGAAAGAGTAGTTTAACTACTTTCAAAATGGATTCGGAGGCGACGGTTTCGAAAGGGTTGGTTTCAAAACTATCCTCTTTCATTTACTTGGGATATATGATTTCGAAAGTAATGCTTTTGCCTTTGTTCTGTTATGACCTTTAGTTGTATTAGAAGTTATACCCAAAGGTTTCGAAATGGATGATTTTAAAGGGTTTCGAAGTAATCCGCAAACTTTTACTTGAACCCAATACTTTCGAAAGGAATATAATACGGGTTTCAAAGGGGAAATCCCCAATGTTTTGGAACGGTTTATTTTGAGTATTTGAATGGAGGGTTTCCTATGCTTTTGAAAGGCAGATTAAAAATGTTTTAAAAGAGGATGTCTAAGGTTTTAATAAAGCTTTCGAAAGGGTTGTTCTCAATGATTTTAAAAGACATTGTTTAAAGTTTTTAAACAAGGGTTTCGAAGGTTTTACCTTGGCTCCATGGCCTAAATCCTCCTAAGATAGAAAGGGTTTTTAACTTACTTTGGAGGGATAGATAATCCCATTGATAAGGTTTCATCGACATTGTTTTGTGTAAAGCATATATCATGGCATAAGTATTTTGAGTAAATAAAGTATATGATTTCCTTATTTTATAAAGGTATGATTTTAGGGGTAAATCATTTGTAAAGACTAGTTACAAGGAAATGAAATTTTAGCAGGGTAGTTAACCCTAAGACAGAAAATGAAACATGAATAGGGTAGTTAACCCTAAGTTTATGACTCAGATATTAGAAGACAGATGGGACTAGTGTAGGGTCGCGCCCTATACTTTAACTATTATCCCCTAGCTAAAATAAATCCAAAATTCCAGTGTTTAGGGCTTGTCACAAGTGGGACTAAATTGAGGTTACACATAGAAGGGCATATACAGAGTAAAGATAGGTTATTGGTGAGCCCATAAAACCATTAGGTTCAGTTGACTGTAGAAAAAGAAAGTTAAGGGCAGTTAGCCCAGTAGTGGGTCTAATAGAAGTTAGATAATTGATTATGTTTGGTAGGCCCGAGTCAGCCAGTGGTTAATAGTTAGCCAGATAAAACTATTGTATGGACTGGTAGTCCTTGGATTTCCTGATTTTTATGCATATATTTTTTCTATTATTATTATAATCAGTCTGATTGCAGGATTCTGATTTGCAAAAAATATGCTTTTTGAAGGGATATTAGTGAGGGGAAACCCATCCCGCTAAGCGACGTGGTCTCACTTAATATCAGTAAATCGAGATGTAATAATATAATTCACACCAGGCTTTATGTCTGACTCGAAGTTTATGTTTTGCTACCTTAAATTCTTGGGTGCTCGAAATTTAATTTGAGTAGATTGAGAGTTAAGGTTTTTCATGATTAGTAGGTTGGACGAAAAAGCTTCCGAAGACGTGCAGGAGGCAAAGTTAGCTATGTAGGAGCTATTTAGTTTTATTTCCGCTGTGATGTATTTATGACTGATAGGTCTATCTAGTACTCTGATCGTCCAAGGAGGCATCTTTATATGTTTCTCTTGGCGTAATTTGTAATAATTATGTTTGATCAAAACCTGGGATTCGTTTTGGGATTATATAACTGAATATGAAATATGGATTTGAATTGTAATCATAAAAGTTGTTTTTGAAATCCATCATTTTATTTCATATTCATGTGCTTTTGATATTATGGATACCATTAACTTACCATATTTTTTCATCGGAAGTTAATACTATAGATGACTACAACATCGGTAACACTTAGCTTCGGGCCTCAAGATAGGGGATGTTACATTGACTTAGCCACAGTTTCCATCAGTTGAGAGTAGCTGTGGACAATATTCAGAAGACTACATTTAGGACTCCGAATAGGCTATATGAGTAGTTAGTCATGCCTTTTGGACTAACCAATACTCTCGCTTATTTTATGGACTTGATGAGTTGAGTTTTTAGGGAGTTGCTGAATAAGTTTGCAGTGGTGTTTGTGTATGACATCTTGGTATACTCTAGGGTAAGGATGAGCATGCTTTCCATTTGAAGGAGGTGCTTAGGACCTGCCGAGCACATAATCTTAAGCCTAAGTTTTCTAAGTGCCACTTCTGGAGAGACGAGGTTTGCTTTTTGGTACATGTTATTTCTGAGAGTGGTTTGTCTTTAGATCCTAGTAAGGTTGCGGCGGTGCAAGATTGGCATGTTCCAAAAAATGCCACCGAGGTAAGGAGCTTTCTTGATCTCGCAGGTTATTATAGGAAGTTCATTAAGGATTTCGCTAAGATGTCTGCCCCATTGACCCGCCTTACCAAGAAGAATCTAGCTTTTATACAGGATGTTGAGTGTGAGGATGCCTTCATTAAATTGAAGGAGGTTTTGACTAGTGTACTTGTATTAGTGTTACTTGATGGGGGTAAGCCTTTTACAGTCTATACTGATGCTTGTGGTATGGGTCTAGGAGCACTGTTGATGCAAGAGGGTAAAGTTGCATACTATGTTAGTAGGCGGTTGCAGACTCATGCGAGGAACTACCTGATGCATGACCTTGAGTTGGCAGCTATAGTCTTTTCACTTAATTCTTGGGACACTATCTTTTGGGTGAGAGATTCGAGCTTTTTACAGACCACGTGTCCTTGAAGTACTTGTTCTCCCAAAAGGACATGAACTTGAGGCAAAAGAGATGGATGGATTCAGCCTTTTCTAACTTTGAGATCTCTTATACCATGTGCAAGGGGAATGTTGTAGCAGATGCATTAAGTAGACAGAGAGCTACATTGAGTCCTTAATTTTTAGATTGGAGACATTTGGAGTATATTTCCACCTTTGATTTTAGGCCATATTTCGATATTACCGCTAGATTATTAGCAGCCCTAGATGTTCAGCCGACCTTAAGGGAGTAGATTGGATCTAGGCAGAGAGAGGATGATGAGTTGGCGAACATTTTGGGTAGATTGGTCGGAGGAGAGTCATCGAGTCATTTTAGGAGTTATGCCGTAGACTCAAAGGGATGGTTGGGGAGAGACGTTTGACTTTGTGTTCCCCATAGTGCAGACTTGATAAATTTAGTATTTTCGGAGTCTCACCACTCTAGGATGACTATTCACCCCGGTGGAGATAAGATATACTGGAACATGAGGATATTTTTCTTTTTGTCTGGGATGAAGAGGCAAGTGATAAAATATTTAGCTGAGTGTATGACTTGTCAGAAGGTGAAGGCATAGGAAAAGTAGCCTGGAGGATTTTTAAAGCTATTTGGCATTCCACAGTGGAAGTGAGAGAGCATTTCTATGGACTTCATAGATGAATTACCTAGATCTAGGAGAGGGAATGAGAGCATTTGGATCACAGTGGACAGACTTACTAAGTGCACTCATTTTATACCTATAAGGAGCACTAGGACAATAGCTTCATTAGCAGCTTTATATGTTAGGGAGGTAGTTAGACTTCATGGAGTACCTACCAGTATAGTTAGTGATAGAGAGCCACTCTTCACTAGCGAGTTTTAGAGGGGTCTGTAAGAGGCTTTGGGGACTGAGTTGAGCTCGAGTACAGCATACCGTCTACAGATTGATGGCCAGTCAAAGAGAGTATGTCTGGTTTTAGAGGATTTGGTTAGGATGTGTATTATTGATTTTGGAGGCTCTTGGTAGGATTATTTGCCACTAGTGGAGTTTGCCTAAAATAATAGTTATCAGGCTAGTATAGGGATGACACCATTCGAGGCTTTATATGGAAGACCTTGTAGATCGACATCATGTTGGTGGGACACTACGGATAGGATTATCTTTAGGCCTGATATGGTTAGTGAGACTTCAGAGAAGGTGGACTTAATTTGAAAATGGATAAAGACGGTTTAAGACCGACAGAAGTTGCATGCACATAGGAGGCGCTTTGAGTTCGAGTTTGCGGTTAGAATTATGGTATTTGTGAGGGTCTCAGCCTTGAGACATGTGATGATATTTGGAAGTTCACGGAAGCTAGCTCCGAAATTTGTTGGACCATTTCTAATTGTGGCTAGGATTGAGAGATTGGCTTATAGAGATAGACTTCCAAAGAAGTTGGCTGGCGTGCATGGTGTTTTTAATGTTTCGCATTGCAAAAGTGTTTGCATGATTCGGTTGTCGTAGTGAAACCTGGTAGTTTGGGGGAGGTTGAGGTAGAGCGCGAGTCACTTGTTCGCCGTGCACCTACCAGCATTCTAAAGCATGGCACTAAGCTGCTCCGCAATAAGGAGATTAGATCAGTTAAGATTCAGTAGGGAGACGATCCAGCTGAGAGTACATGGGAGCTCGAGGAGTGGATCGAGCTTCCCATCCACAGCTCTTTTCTGGTACGTCTCATGTTTTGATCTTTCTTAGTTAGAACCCTTAGGTAGAACCTTGGGGGGAGGTTAGACTATATTAGGTAGAGACCTTGGATGATCGGTATGTTTGTAAATATGACAATGAGACATGTTATGGTTGATGGATGCTATTGGATGTACATGAGTGTTGATGGATGCAAGTGGTTGCATTACATGCACTAGGATATCGAGTCCCTTAGGCACACACATTCATACCTTATGCATATTGTTTACTAGTTTTGTTCACTATCCATGGATGATCTTTGCTTTTGGATGTATAGCTGAGCTCATATATATAGAATTATCTATTTATTTTAGGACTTCCATACATTTGGATGCATGACATAAACATACTTGCACAAAAAAGGGGTCGACTGAATCAGTAGACCGGCAACTCTTCTGCATTAGTTCAGGTTCATATGCATTCTACGTTGCATTAGAAATTTTTTAGGACTATGGTTGCTATGGATGATGGATGAGTAGATGGGTGTAGATTTGGTCGCTGGTTGCTTTTACATTCTTCTATCCTTAGATATTTGAGGACGAAATCCTTTGAGGGGGGAGAATGTAACACCCCGGATTTTTCCCGAAATAAATGAGAAAATATAATTAAAAGTAGAAGTAACCTAAAAGGAGAATTTTCACAAACGTCCGAATTTGACTACGGGACTTGCACCATTGTGTCCGTAGTAATTTTATGGACAATTTTCATATATAACTTGTTGAAATCCAAGCTAAATTGGAAAAATTATAAAGGTTTGAATAAATGTGAAAGTTAAATAGAAAATGAAATAAAAAATAAAAAATAATAATAAATATGACCATGAGGCGGTCGACCCGACATGGGCCAGGTCAACCAAGCCCATGGTAGATCGACTCAACCTGGGTGAAACCGAGGGTCACGATTTTTCGATCGCACTGTTCGTTCGTCCCAGATTCTTCCATGTGTGGCAAGGCTTTGGAGAGTGGTAGAGATCAGTTAGGGTTCTAATCTGACAGTGTTGGCTGAGGGCGTTGCTCTATAAATTTATAGTTAGGGGTTAACCTAAGCTTAATCTTCTTCTTCCTAGCGAAGCTCTGTCAAAATAAAACCCAAAACCCTAATTTTCTAAACTAATTTTTAAACTCTAATTCTCTTTCAAATCTCAACCTAAAAATAAAAATAAAGGAGATCTTACAACTAGAGAAGGGATTTAAGCGGAGATCGAAGAAAAAGTTTTGCGACGTTTGGGGCAAACCTTGACCTTAGGACGAAGGTGAGTGGGCACAAATTTTAAAAAGAATATTAAATTAATTGATTCTAATTTCTACCCTATTCTGATTAGACTGTAAATTCTAAATTTAATCTATTAAAATTGTAATCTGAAACCTGAAATAATGAATCTTTTTCTCTAATTTCAATTGACATGTGCAAGTTGTAGAATCCTAAATCCAGTGTTAAAACATGGTTTTATACTGTTAAATTGAGGATTTAAATAATGTGAAAGTTGCGTAATGATTAGACCGCGTAATGATTAGATCTAATATTGTAGAAACATAATGTTAGACTGCGCAATGATTAGATCTAATGTTGATTAGATTACATTTTTGTTGAAGCGTAATGATTAGCTGTAATATCTTTTGGCAACTAAAAGCAACTAAATGAAAATTTTAGCTTATAGGCAATCGACCTAAGATTGACATATGTCGACTGCCGTATGTCGTTTTGGACTAAGTAAATTGTTTGGGGCCTTGTGATGTTATTTTGTAGGCAACCAACCTAAGACTGACATAGGTCAACTGTTGTATGCCACTTTTGGACTTATTAGACTATTTAGTAGCCTTATGCCTTTAGATTTGTGGACCTTACTGCCCTTTAGACTGTTTGACTATTGGACATTTATGTCATTTGTTTTGAGGTGCGAATTTAATTCGCTTTTTCCGTATCATGAATTTTGGTAAGGTGTGTCGTCTTAAAGGCTAAAGGTGCAATTATGTGCTAGGACAAGGATTATCGGTCTCTTGTTTGTTATGATCTGATTTCAATCTTTTTATTGATGTGCTTGTATGGGCTTATGGCTTTTAAACCTCTGTTATATCCAGTATCGATAGGAGCTAGACATAATAACTCCTGGATATGCATAAAAGGTATTTTACTATTAGGATCAAGGTGTTGGGCATGGATGCATTTGATGTGTCATTATGTGAGTTACATGTGTGTTCTTCCTCTCTAGTCCTAGTATGACTTAAAGTGGGACAGCAGGTTGGTCCTCAATTATTAGGCGATCATTGCGATCTATTTTTATCCCCATGTTGTCAAACAGTTGACTTATGACCTTAGGCATGTGACCTTAGGTGCACGGACACTGTATACACTCTTTATCACTTATAGTTGACTTGGAGTTAGTTACACTTAATTTTCTTGTTAGTCTTGTTCTCATTCACCAGACTTATGTCTGACCCATTCCATTTTTCTCCTACCACAGGTGGATAGAGTAGCCATTGACAGGTCCATTGCTGCCTTCGGATTATCGTGCCTGGAGTCTAGCTCTAATTAGTTTTTATTGGTGTATTTCCTATCAATACATTTTCTTTTTCAGCACTTTGCTTATGAGGGATTATTTTAACGATACTATAATATTTGATATGTACTGGTGACTTTCTTAGACGACGAAACTATGATATTTTGAGATTTTATTTTGATTATTTCTGAGATTATCATTATATCTGATATTATCTTTCCACTATGATGATGTTTGGATTAGATAGATTATTTCTTTATTTATATCTTAGTCTCCATGATACTACTTTTTACCTTAAACCGACGATCCGTGTCTTTTGATATGTGTTTTTGGCATGTCAAGATATGTGGGTTGTTACACCTGGTAACGCTTAATAGAGTAAAATTAGATTTTACCTTAACTAAGTAAGCAAAAAATTTGGCCATAATGGCACACCACCTACTAAGTGATGTATGAATGTTAATATTTGAATTGTTCGATATTAATCGCTGACCAAATTTATACTTAAGAGTCACATAACCGAAATGATGAATACTCCTTTACCATCCGATTTAAGTAATTTATAATTGCTATCAATTAACTAAATTAACTAATATTTTTGAAATTTTAATTATGAAATTTTATTTGATGTATATCGTACAATATTAAATAGTGTGTTTATAGTGGTTATAAATATACCGATTGATATACGATATCGGTATGCATTTAAATAAGATTTAAAATTGCATTGAATATTATTTGGACATGGACTAGATTTGAGGCCCATTAGGGCCTTTTTATTTCGACTAAAAGGAGAGATGGTTTGGGTAGCCATATGATGGCAAAAATAGAGGAAATTGGATGGCTAGAAGTGTGGAATTGGTAAGAGAGAGATATGAGGATGTGGTAAACTTTTCTCTCCATTTGACTACCTATTTATATGCCACTTTTTCTCTCCTCTCTCTCTCTGAGATTTTCGACCAGCAATCATCCTCCATAAAACACCAAATATCCAAGTACAAAACTACATCAAAGCTCTTTTATTCGATCGTCTGTGGTAATACAGTTCGGGAGCCATCAACTTTAGAACTTGGAATTCGATTCATGGAGCCATTTCATTATTTCAACCGTGTTCTCTAGGTCTTAGTGAGTGGTATGCTTCTAATTTAGTAACATTTTAAATTGCATTGTTAATCAATCAATCAAATGTTGGCTAAATAGACCTTATCACAAATCGGTATATTACTGTATTGTCACATATCGATGGTTATATTCATATATATATATATATGTATATACATATATACTTATAGAGACATATATATACATACAATATATGTATATCTAAGTGTGTGTGTAAAATAATTTGTTTTGTTTGGAGTTCATCTTATTGATCACGACTTGATTAAAAATATTATTATTAAATGATTTTATCCATAAAATCTAATTATAAAATATTAATTCATATGATTTATGTGTTTAAAATTTTATACGTACCTAGAAATCATTTGGAAGTAAAAAATTTATTTTGCTTAATTATATACACACCAAGAAATCATTTGGAAGTAAAAAAATATTATTATTAAGTGATTTTATCAATTAAATTTAATTAAAATTTTTATACATACATAGTTTTCTATTTTTTTGCATCTGCATCAGTTTCAAGCACATAGCCCATCAGCTCTTATAAGATTGAACTTTGTTGAATCTGCATCAGTTTGATGCTTATAGCTCATACGTTAAATTTTCTAAACTACATGATTAAATTATGCATTTTTTGTTTATTGTTTTTCATTTACATTCAAAATAAAGAATAAAATAAATAAAAAGTCTACGTCCACTTTGGAAGATTTGCTGTTTTATTGATGTTTACTAACCGATTACAACAGAGAATAACTCAAACACTCAAGTTACAATGGATCTCCGGCAGAGTAATGGTGTAATGGCATCAAAAGTCCCTTTTCTGAAGGCATAGGGCTGATATTTATAGGTGTAATCTAAAAATATCTGGTTTAGATCTCAAAATACCTCTTCTCTCACGTGGGTGGGCCCACTTGATCGATCCGAGGTCATTTGGGATCGATCCCTGATTGATCACTACCTTGTTCGTATCGATCAAAACGACATCCATTTGAGCTGAGATTGATCAGAGATAATGTTGAGGTGGTTAGTAAGCTCCTGTGAAAATTTGGTAGCATGTGGACTTGTAGATCTTGAGTTATGATCGATCCAAGGTTGCATTTGCAGTAGGCTGAACTATTCGTATCGATCCCATTTCATATCGATGGGTCTTCAAGTCGATCCTCTGTGTATCGATCAGATGATGTGGAGCGACAATTTAGGAGAGATCCACTTTTCATGTCGCACGACCGCTTCCTTCACTTGAATGCGCCTTCTTCATATCGGTCTGGAGTAACTTTTTTCGTATCGATGGTTTAGAGGTCGCTTCGTATCGATTGAAGATGATGATGTTCGTATCGATCTGTCATGTTTTCCTCGTATCTATCAATGGCTGATCGATACGAAATGTGTGAATAGGAGGATCGATACGAAACGCGTAGAAATGAAACCGATACAAAATGATGACTTCGATGGATACAAATAAGGTTGACTTCGATGGATGGACATGAAATGGAGTTACTTGATGGATGGATACAAACCGATGTTATTTGATGGATACGAAACAGACGTGTTTCACGTAAAACTTGATCGATCCATAACATGAGAATACGAACTCCGATTGACTTGAAATTTGAAACGTTGGCTTTCAAAGCTTTGCTTGTCGTGTCATGCTAATTGTCGCTCGATCCGGACTCGGACAAAATTCGTCGGTATCCCTAATGAACCTGTGTATAACCGATCTCCGAGTCTGGTTTCCAGCCAAGTCCTTAGTATCACGGCTTTGCTAAAAGGTGGGATAACATTTGCCACCCAAAGTACGTCTTGTGTGAACATGACGTGCTTTGAAAAGCTGCATTCTTTAAACTGAAAAAGTTCTATCCAATTCGTTGAATAGTCGTTGCCTTTTCATCAAGAGATGTAACCTTTGATTGATTTTCAGTAATATAAATGTTGAATTGTGACTGCCAATGATCATGCAGTGTTTTGTTATAACTGAGTGTTGAGTGCTAGCAATTTGTTGTTCATTGTTTTGATTGTCATCAGGTGAGTATTCAATTCCTATCAATTTTGAAAATTGAATGTTAGTTCGTCATACATGCACGTATGTTAACCTGACTCCTGTTCACGTTTGCACATTCGTGGGTCGTGGTCAAGTTTTTTAGTTTTTTTGTTTGGATCGAGTTTCGTATCGATCCTCTCCTAGATCAATGTGAAATTCGAGTTGTAACGACGTTTGACGGTCGTTTTAAGTCCTTTCTTCATATCGATCCTCTCTTAGATCGATTTGAGAAGTTGGGGTATGTTTTTCGTATCGATGACTATCGATACGAAGCATGTGGTTTTGGAGACTATTCGTATCGATGGATACTAGTTCTTGTAGTCATCAAAGTGATGGATACGAAGTTGGCATTTCGTATCGATGAGACGGAATGATCGATGTATAATTTTACAATGGCCTTTCATATCGATGGGACATATGGGAATGATAGCTGATGGACACGAACAGCTATACTTCGGAATGTTCTGGATTGATGGATACGAATAAGCTTCTTCGTATCGATGGAACTTATGACCGCTCCATTCGGTTTTGGTTACTGGGAGACGAATCGTTTCTTGCCTGGTCATGAGTTCGTATAAATGCTTTTTGGACTTAGCCGAATTTTCTACTTGCCATCACTTTCACACTTGCCTTCGTATCGATAGAGCACGTGAGAAAGAAGAAAACTGCCTTCGTTTCCAAAACCAAATTAACTCATTAATTTCCAAAACCGATGCACCAAACTAGGTAACTAGTTAAAATAATTCATCTTAGAACGATGAGACTCGGATTTTATGCCAATTCGTACAAATCCGCGGTCGATTCCGGTGATGTTAATGCCGGAGTTGGGTCGGAGCATGGTCGAGGAAGGAAGAAATGGCGTGCTATCTGCTTGGGGAAGAAGAAGAAGGGATGACGGACATGAAGGATGTACTCGTATTGATTGTGGATGAAGAAGAAGTTTGTATCGATGGAAGGAATTGTTTCGTATCGATTGATGATGGGCATTGTATCGATCCGGAGCAATCGATACGAAATCTTAGACCTTGTGATCGATACGAAATCTTGGACCTTGCGATCGATACGTAGGTGCTTCTGTCGATCGACACGAAACGGAGGGTTTAGGATCGATATGAACTGACCTTTGAGCGATCGATACGAAACATTGCTTCCCACAATCGGTACGAATTGTGCTCCTGGTGATCGATCCAAGTTCGAACTTTGATGGATGCGAAATCTTGCATAATCGAACACTTGACTCCGACGAGCTTCAGCCTTGCATATCTGAATTTAACTATTAAACTGCATATTTGACTGCCCTTCGGAGCTCGTCGATGGAACTATAACTTGACAAACTTAACAAACTCGAACATGGATCATTCTCTGAAGTTAGGTTGGCACGGTTGTGACGGTCAGAGATGACGGTCACTCTGGTTGAATCTCGAAGTCTTTTCATTCTAATGCCTTCCGAATTTGTAGAAATCCTAAGTATTATGTAGCACTGCATGCACAACACATTCACGCACTTCACACCAGGGGAAACACGGGTTTATTGCCATCTAATGACAATTTTTACTAAGTTCAATATCTATGGAACCCGGAGGTTCTGATTCGCAGGATGTCCAGAGTCCTTCTCTTCCAATAATCGAAATGCTAGCCATTGCAGCTGAAGTAATAAGTCCCGCTCCGGACGAGATGCCGAGTGCTGCTTTTATTATGAACCCACATGATTTTTTCCGCTCTAATAACTCCAAAGACATGTTAGGCAGGATTTGCCTATGGTATGGGTTGTCGCTAAATGATGTCTTCTTGCCGGGGCCGGAAGTTAGAGCTCACAATCCCCCGGAGGGATACACGGTTGGCAAAAGATTCATGTGTGTAGCTGGGACACTTCCTCCTTTCAATCAGTTCATTCGGGAAGTGTTGACTTTCTTGAAGATCGCTCTGTCCCAGTTGCACCCGAACGGGTATGCCTTGCTCAACAATCCGTTTGTTATCTTCATGGAGCACCACTTCCGACCTCCGACTGTGGAAGAGATTAGATATCTGTTCAACACAAAAGGTTACGGGGACAACCCTTCTTTCACTTTTCTAGAAGCGGTTAGAAATTGCCAGGTAGGTATGGGAGCTTGAAGCAAGCCAAGCTACTTTAAGACCGAATGGTTCTTCATTCGGTGTCCCTAGGATTCGCCAGACGGTAGCTAGTCAGATGTAAGTGCTCCAACCCCTTTGTTGATTAACAGGACAATATCAATTAGTGCCTAGTTTAACACTTTACTTCTTATACAGCTTCGATTCCGCGACCCAAAGGGGCTCAGTTTAAAGAAATAGTAAGGGTTCTTCAAGCGGTGCCAGCCGCGCATAGAGAAATCGGCGAAGTCCTTACAGATGAAAATTTGATTGCCGTGGGGCTGATAGATAGAGACCATAGCATCAAATCGGCGAGAGTTCTCAGAATGGCCCCTGCGAGGCATGGAGGGAGAAGAGCTCCTGGTGTCGTGATTACAGAACAGGGTGGTCATGAGAATGTGCCCACTGGAGACGAGCCCGTAGCTGGGCCCTCGCAAAGTCTTCGATCTTTAGAGCTGAAAAGAAGAGGCAAGTCTATTGCCCATAAAGCCACGAGATGCAAAACTTTCATGCTATCTCCGCCCGTTATAACTGGTGTAAGCGCGGAGACTTCTCCTCCGTGAATGGAGAGTTCATTTGAGGGATTGGCAGACATTCCCATTCCGAATGACTTGTCTTTACATCAAGATATCGGACTAGAGGAGCTTCAAAGTGCTTTAGATATAGGGGAGCCAACTCCATCAAACACGGCTGCCACAACTGGTTGGTTGAGAGGTTTGCACATGCACGCACACACTTCACGGCTCCACGCAACCTTTAATCACATGTTTCTCAATCTTCGGAGATATCTAACTCCGTTTTTCTTTCCATTTTACAGATACGATGTCGAAGCAGGGATCTATGCTCGGTAGTCTTCGTGTTGCACGTCATTCTTCTAGTTCATATTCCGAATCTCGCAGGCGTGAGTCCGAAAGAGAACATGATCGCGGGCGCTCCAGCCAAGAGAGGGAGCGTTAAGAAAGGGATAAGGGAGAGAGAGAGAGGGAGAGGGAGAGGCAATATCAAAGTAGGCACCGTTCCCGGTCGCGTTCTGCACCACTTAAAGGTCCCTCACAACCCTCCGGCTCCGGAAAAAAGTGCTGAAACTTCACGTCACATAGTGCCTCCCCAAACTTCGAGGCCTGGTGAGCAACGCCGTAAATATGATGTAGAAACTCCCGTTGTCACCACATAGACTGCTATGGAGCCCACGGGAGAAGGGGCCATCAGAATAGCTAAGTTAAAGACGGATTTTCCGAATATCTGCTTTGATGGTTTCCATTTCCCCCCAAACTTAAAGCGAATCCCTAATGAGGCAGAGCAGACGGTACATGATTATGTATATCATGTCTATAATCAGTACTGAGAATGGGTGAAGACGGCAGAGAAAGCTTCAGCGGTGGCCTTCGGTCGGGTGAAAACAATCGAGAAACTGGAGAAAGATCTGGTCCAGAAGGACCATATAGTGCAAATGCTTACCAACGAAAATGAAACTTTAAGGAACTCGGAAACGGAGGCCAATAAGAGAGCCGACGAGACGAATAATTCTATGGAAAAGATGCTACAGGAGCACTTGGCCTTGGTTGATGAGATGGTCCACAGGACCCCCACTGTCGTAGCGGAAAGGGATGTTGTGCTCAAAGAACTCGAGGAGCTAAAGGCGAAGTTTACTGAGGTCGTCAAAGAAAAAGATGACGCTAATAAAGCTGCCCAAGAAGCGTGTGAGCAGACAATGGCTCTTAGGAGCGAAAGGGATGTAGCAGTCTTAAAGGCACAAGAAGTTGAAGCCAATTGAAACTGAGGTAAAAGCAGAGGCCAGGATGGAAAGTGATATTGAGGATTTCCTTGTCACATATAATGTCAATGTCTTAAAACACCGCAACCTGGGATGGCTCGAAGACTACCCATTCCATCTATACAATGCATGGCACAGCCTGGTAGAGGATGAGAAGGCGGACTGCGGCACTTCAACCATCGATGACTTCGATCTCGAAAACTGGATATTAGTTGGAGATGAGCCAAAGGTTCTTCATGATGCCATCGTCACTTTCGAAAAGGAAAAACTTGCTGCCATGTATCCGGGCGTTGGAGAAGGGTCCAAAATCGAGCATCATGAAGTAAGCTTTGAGATGCCTGCAGTGACCCAACCTGAGCTTACATCTGCAATTGGTCCTCCGGCTGTTCTGGCGTACGACCCGGACCAACCGCGCCTATCTCCAGTACACGAACATGTCTCTGAAAGCACTCCGGCTTGACATGTGAGCCAATATGAGGAAGGTACTATGAACACTTTTTCTGTTTGCCTAAGTGCAGGAGCATTATCGGAAGACGTCACTAATATCTTCTCTTATCTTTATTCAGCTATAGATGCTGCACCGGCTGTTCCTCCTACAACCCAAGAATTGCGTCATGAGCAGGAGGCCATTATGACAGAGGTAACGACCACAACGGCCGCTACATCAACCGGGGAGGTTCACGAGAGCAGTTTCGTTCTTGACGAACAAATGATGGAAGAACTCCTCGGCCACCAAAGAGACCCAATCACTGATCTGCCTTTCGATATAGGTGAAGATGTGTTTACAACTAGCTCCTCGGGCCCGACCAGTGGCATTCCAGCGGGCGTTAGCGTAAAACGGGCTGATGAGATAATGGCAGAAATCACAGCCGAAATAGAGCAAGACCAACGAGCCAGTAGTGTTGGAGATGGTATGGCGGGTCCCGACCCGGTCCCTATGCGTATGATTTCTCTTGGTGGCACAATCATCGATACTGGCGTGCCTCCTTCGTCTTCCTACACTGAAAGTGCCACCATTCCTCCGACTTCGCTTTCAGAAAGTATCCCGATCTGTGTGAGTTTGGAGGAAGAGACCACTATAATTCCCTCGGCCGAAGACCAACCAGCAAAAGGAGGCCGGGAAGGAAAAGGCTCGAAGAGGCATCCGAGCGGCAGTTCTAGTGGGTCAACTCCGAGGAAGAAGAAGAAGAAGTCAAAGGAGTATACGTGTCCTTCTATTCCTTCTTTTGGTAGATAGATTGGATAGGATTTCATTTTGCTTTTTGCAGGCCGTGTATAGATGCGGGTTCGGCCCCCGCTTATAGGAATTCTTGGAATAAGTTTTTGTACTTGTCCTTTTCCAAAGAATAGTAGAAATAAAATTTCCTTTTCTCTTCAGCATTAGTCTATGTTTATTTGTTTAAGTGTTTTAGCGCTCGAATTTCCATTAAATGTACTTGTGAGGCTTTAGACTCCGGGTCAGACTTGAGTTCGGTTGTTAAGTCTTGAAGTCATGGCTTTGGGTCATAACCAAACTTTAAGTCGAGTCCCAACGTTACGCTATCTCAGTTAGCGGCGTGTCCTTGAGCTATGCCCCCGGTTCTGGGGAGAATTGAAGTGGTCGGTCGACAGTCGCTTTCTGCTTTCAATAAGTTTAACTTAACTTAGTCGGAACAAAGTTAAAGCAAAGCAAGTTCGAGTGGTCGGATCACACTCACTCATCTATTGGTAATTGCATCCACACTCTAGGGATTGAACTTGTATGCCGGTGGTCAGTCACGCCTACTTAATGTTTAAAGTTATATCCGCGCTCCGGGGACTTAAGTTATTTTACGGGCGGTCAGTCACACCCGTTTTATGTTTATACTCGAGTCTGCGCTCTAGGGACTTAGAGTTTGCCGATGGTTGGTCAGTCACACCCGTTTTATGTTTATACTCCAGTCTGCGCTCTAGGGACGTAGAATTTGCCGATGGGTGGTCAGTAACAACCATTTGGTGTTTTTACTCCGTTTCGCGCTGTCGGGACCAGAGTTAGTTAATGGGTGGCCGATCACACCCATTTAAACATTTATACTCCAGTTTGCACTACGGAAATCTGGAGTTAATTGACAGACGGTCGATCACATTTGTTTATGCATTAGGATCTCGTTCGCACTCTGGGAATGAGGAGTTGACCAGGGTTGTGGATGGTCGGATCACATCCACCCTGAGTAGGCAAGCGAAGTCGTAGATGGACGGGTCCCTCCTCCTCGAGCTTGTAAAAATGAAAGGCAAGGTCGTGGATGGACGGAACCATCCCCCTCGGGTTCAGATTGTACATGGGCGAAGACGTGGGTGGACAGATCCACCCTCCTCGAGCCCACATTTTGGATTTAAAGTTTGTACTCTAGCTCACACTCTGGGAACTGGAGTTCGTTAGAGGATTGTCGTGTATCAATCCTTTTTGGCATTAGTGTGGTTGCTTGCCCCCGAGCTCGGGTTTCACTTAGCGAGTGACCAGTCGGATCATAGTCACTCCCTATTTGAATAAGTCCCACTATAAGATGGAACTTAGCTCATTGTGCATCGTGATGGCTGCATGACGCATTTTAAGAATCGCCACTCAGGCTTGACGAGTTTGCATTTTATTGTTGAAATAAGAAAGTATGGCAAAGTCAGTTGCCTTATTACAAGTTCAAATTTCGAAATGCATAAACAAATTTCAAATGAAAAGCAAACTA
Organism: Allium fistulosum; assembly: GCA_030737815.1. Lineage (NCBI taxonomy): Eukaryota > Viridiplantae > Streptophyta > Magnoliopsida > Asparagales > Amaryllidaceae > Allium > Allium fistulosum. The sequence goes on from CM060902.1 coordinate 1,298,090,372, forward strand.
GATGAATAAATAAAGCATGTTAGGTGTAGTAGCGACAGAGCCCTCGCTTTTCCAAGCTCTCGGCAAAGTGAGACCATCAACATTTGATAATTTGAGTGTGCCATCTCCAAGTCTCCGTTCAATAACATACGGTCCTTCCCATGTTGGTTTCATATGTGAAGGGACCAAATAGATTCTCTTGAGTACGAGATCGCCAAGTTCAAAGGCCCTGGGTCGAACCTTAGCATTGTATAATCGGGCGACTCGACTCCGGTGTGCAGCTGCCCTCAAATCAGCCTCTTTACGCTTCTCATCTAATAAATCTAGAGATTCAGCAAGTAATATGGCATTCGTCTTTGGATCATAATATGTCACACGATGAGAAGGTACTTCCAACTCAACTGGAATAACGGCTTCAGAGCCGTAGGAAAGTGAAAATGGAGTGTGGCCGGTCGCGGACTTGTGGGTAGTTCGATATGCCCATAGGGCCATGGGAAGTTCATCGACCCATCTGCCTCCAGCCTTCTCCAGTCATTTCTTTATGATGGACTTAATAACTTTGTTAACTGCTTCAACCTGTCCATTTGCTTGAGGGTAAGCAATAGTCGGGAATTTCTTCTGGATATGGAAACATTGATAGAAATTCTAGAACTCGACGCTATCGAATTGGGCTCCGTTGTCAGCGATAATTGTTTGTGGGAGGCCAAAACAACAGATGATGTTGCATACAATAAAGTTGATCACTTTCTTTGTCGTGATGGTAGCAAAGGCTCGGTTTCCACCCATTTTGTAAAGTAGTCAACTGCAACGATGGCGTACTTCGCACCACCTTTAGCCAGAGGTAAAGATCCTATTATATCGATGCCCCATATGGCGAATGGCCATGGACTGACCATCTGAGTGATTTCGGTAAGCGGGGCTCTTGGAATTCGGGCATGCTTCTAGCATCCATCACATTTTTTGGCATAGTGTGACGTGTCTCAATTCACAGTCGGCCAATAATATCTGTATCGGAGTATCTTCTTAGCAAGAGCTTGCCCCCCAGTGTGATCGCCACATTCTCCCTCGTGCATATCATGTAACACCAGAGTAAAGGAACAGAGTATCCTCTCTTGTACATGACTCCATTTTGGATAATGAATCATGAAGCTTTCCGGAAAACCTGTCTTCTCTCACTTCGGCGCTGAGGAAAAGCTCCATGCTCAAGATAATTCCTGAACAGGGTCATCCATGACTCCTTCTCGGGCGTTGTCTCATGCACCCAGTCCGTCTCCATCTGATCTATACTCGGAGTGGTAAGTGTCTCAACGGGGACGAGCCCCATTTGCTGTTCCTCACCGGTGCTGGCCAGTTTTGCCAAAGAATCGGCCTTCTGATTGTGCTCCCAGGGTATACAGAGGATGGCATAGTAGTCGAACCGATTCAACATTTCCTGGACCCGAGCAAGATAAGCAGCCAACCTCTGGTCTCTAGCTTGGTATTCTCCCCGAACCTGGCATACGACCAATTGTGAGTCGCAGTAGATCTCCATAGCAATAATTCCCAAATCTCTAGCAAGTCTGAGTCTCGTGGTAAAGCTTCATACTCTGCCTCGTTGTTAGTTGCACGGAAGTCAAACTTCAAAGCATAGCATATGGATCGACCTTTTGGAGTTTCAAGTACTACTCTAGCGCTTGAGCAACGGTCGTTTGATGCACCATCAGTGTATAGCTTCCATATGTACTTGGGAGATTCAATGGTTTCGGGCAAGTCCTCTGGTATAGTGAATTCAGCTATAAAGTCTGCGAGAACTTGTCCTTGAAAGGTTTGCCTCGGTGTATAAGCAATGTCAAATTGACTCAACTCGATGTTCCACTTGAGCAATCTACCAGACGTCTCAGGTCGTGTAAGGACCTATCGTAACGGCTGGTCGGTGTAGACTGTGATCGGGTGAGCCTGGAAATAAGGATGGAGCTTCCTTGAGGCAATGACGAGGCAATAAGCTAGCTTTTCTAGCTTCGGGTAGTTTCTCTCCGCCCTACTCAATCGCTTGCTGACATAATAGACCAGTTATTGGATCCGATCTTCTTCTCGAATCAGTGCAGCACTGATCGCATTTGCTGAAACCGCCAGGTAGATATATAGTCATTCATGATCAACCAGCTTTGACAGAATAGGTGGTGTCGCCAGATGTTGAACCAATGCTTGGAATGCGCCTTCACACTCCTCAGTCCATTCGAAATTCTGCTTTCCTTTCCTGATCAGATTGAAGAAGGGAATGCACTTGCCTGTGGATTTGGAGATGAATCTGCTTAAGGCTGCCACCTTCCGGTTGAGGCTTTGTACTTACTTTATGGTTTTGGGAGTCTCGAGATTCTGAATCACCCAGATTTTCTCAGGATTGGCTTCGATTCCTCGAGCATTGACAATGAATCCAAGGAACTTTTCGAATGCGACTCCGAAGTGACACTTCAATGGGTTGAGCTTCATTCGATACTGTCAGAGGATGTTGAACATTGTCCAAGCCTTTGACATGATTGATGGACAACCGTGACTTTACAAGCATATCGTCCATGTACACCTCCATGGTTTTCACGATCTAGTTAGCGAACATTCGGTTCACAAGCCATTGGTAAGTTGCCCAGCGTTCTTGAGTCCGAATGGCATCACTTTATAGCAATAGAGTCCTAGATCGGTGACAAAGCTGGTATGCTCCTGATCAGGTAGGTGCATCGGTATTTGATTGTAGCCAGAATATGCGTCCATGAAAGATAAGAGTTCATGTACGGCCGTTGAATCTACAAGTTGATCAATTCTGGGATGTAGAAAACTGCCTTTAGGGCAGGCTTTATTCAGATCTGAGTAGTCCACACAAGTTCTCCATTTCCCGTTGGATTTCCTGACAAGCACTGGGTTGGATACCCACTTCGGGTATAATCCATCTTGAATAAACCCGTTCGACTTTAGTTTATTTACCTCTTCGAACATGCTGTGGGTCCATATTCAATGCATGGCTCGCGATGTCCGATGAGATCCCACACATATCTGAGTGAGCCTAGGCAAACATGTCGAGGTTTGTCCAGAGAAATTCAACCAATTCCTCTCTCATCTGGTGGCTAAGTTGAGATCCGACCTTTATCATTCTGTACTCATCATTATCATCGATCGAAACATCGATCGTCAACTCTACCAGGGAAGCCTGACTGTCTTTGACTTTCTCTTCATTATTATTATCTCGTGGATCAAGATCTTTCAGGAACTGGTTGTGGCACCCGGGCCTAGGCCCAGGTGTTAGCTGTCAATTTTCAGAAAAACGGACGTAAAGAGATTCCTCTACGTCCTTGCCCTTCTCTTTCTGCTACGCCTCCCGTAGCTCAGCAACATAACAGGTGTGTCCAGCCACCTAATCTCCTTGAACAACTCCAACCCCGTTATCTGTGGGGAACTTAAGAGTCAAACACCATGGGCCAATAGCTGCCCTGAATTCAGCGAGGGCCGGTCGGCCCAAGAAAGCATTATACGGAGAATTAAAGTCTAACACAACAAACTGTAGCATCCGAACTCTCCGGCGATCTCTGAATCCCAACTCGACTAGCAACTCCACCATCCCAGCGGGTATCGTTGCACTTCCATTAAAGCCATGTATGCAAGATGACACGGCTTTAGATCCTTTGCCTCGATTCTGATCTGGTCATAAGCCCGTTAAAAAGAATATTCATGGAGCTTCCACTATCTACCAAGATCCTCTTCATCCAAGCAGGGCCTATTTGAGCTGATATGACTAGTGGATCGATGGTGGGGGCTTCAACTCTATCAACATCTCTGTTCTGAAAAACGATGTCGTCTGTCAACGTTTTCTATTGTTTCGCCGGAGCCCCATCATCAATATTACTGCAACACTCGAAGTCTGCATGCCAAATCGAACTAGCATACGACTCCATTTCCTTCCAGCTTCGATCAGCTGGATGAGGACCACCACTAACTGTATTTATTACCAACCTCCCGCCAGTACGCACGGGTTCCTCTGGTCTAGCCTGGTTTTGACCTTGATTCGGGTTTGATGGGCCCGCACCTCCCACCTACGGCGCTAGAACAAACTGTTCCAACTTCCTCTCTCTGATTAACTTCTCAATGATGTCTTGTAAATGACGACACTCATTAGTATTGTGGCCATAGAAATCATGGAATCTGCAGAAATTTCCAGTTTGAATATGCTTCTCAGATGACTGTTTCGGAGCTGGTTTCTTATACTAGCTAGTATTACAAGTCTGTAAATAAACATTCTCCAGGGATGTATTCAAAGGGGTATATCGATCAAACATGGGAGCTCTGGGTCTCAGTCCACAATTTTGGTCTCGCTTCTTACACTGACCTCCATTGCCTTTCTGCTGGCTTTGCTTGTTCTGTATATTCAATTGCACTTTACTGGAACTCTCACCGGTTTGTTTCACAACAACGTTATTTTGAACGCCTTCAACACTAGGCCTCGCATCGTCCTGCTTCCTAGATTGTCTAGCATCTTCCCTCCTCAGGAACTGGGCCACCTTAGCATAGAAACGATCCAACGATGCGGGTGGTTTCCCAGCCAACCAATTGTCGAACTCGGAATCGGGATTGATTCCTTTATTCAATGCCATTAAGATAGAATTGTCATTCGGGTTGCTGACCTCAGCACAGGCAGCATGAAACCTTTCCAGATAACGTCTAAGTGTCTCTCCCGGAGCTTGGGTAACGTTAGACAAGGTGTTGACGTCTTTTGGCCTTGTGACATGCATACGGAATTGTTCGACGAACTTCGTAGCCAACTGATCAAAACTGGAAGTAGATCTAGGGGGTAAACGAGTAAACCACATCGTTGCAATACCTCCCAACGATATAGGGACACTCCTACACTTAACCGCATCGTTAGCTCGTGCGGCATTCATGAGCGATTCATACTTTAATATGTGCTGATTAGGATCTGAACTTCCTTCATACACAGGCAGGGTAGGCATCCTGAATCGGCGAGGTGGCTCAGCATAAAGGATGTCATTCGTGAACGGAGTATGACTTCGGGAGATTCCCCAATTGTCATTAGTAAGGCCTTGACTTTCACGGATCATTTAGCGGATCATGGTTGCAATGTCAGGCATTTGGACATTCGAGGCCAAGGCGTGGTCGGGTTCCACATTGCGAGGACGGTCCGAGCGCGGTCGACGGTCCGTTCCTCGCCTCCTTGGCTCCGGTCTTCAGGAACAATGGGTTCTAGAGCATGAACATGTTGACGAAGGGTCGTATCTGCTTTGTTCCGAATCTCAGCTTCCAAGTCTACAGTGGCAGTAGTTGCGTGGCTATCGAAGGTGTGATAAGGAAGTGCCACTCCTCGGAAGGAGGGTCCAGCTTGGTGTCCTGTAGAAGGACCAGCCCCGGCTTGTCCGAGGTTCAGAGCATGTTGATGCCCGGAGGCTTGCGCATAGTTTCCATCTAGCCATGGACATGTTGGTCTATGATTGTAATAAGAGGAAGCCGAGCTTTTGGTGGATGAATAGGAAGCACGATCCCTTCTGGATCACCTTCATCTTTCCTCATTCAGTTGGTTCACGAGCTCCATGTTGGCACGGATCTGCTGGGTGAGCTGCTGACGGCTCTGGGTTAACTCTTGCATTAGAATCTGGAACTCCTCCCTAGTCACAAGGCCTTGTGGATCTGGAGCTCCGGCAGAAGCTTGACCTATTGTGTTCATTATGTGGGATTCTGGCTATCCCTTCCTTCTAGACTGCAACAGTTAAAGTAGTCCTGGTAGTAACCATGGTGAGTGATGTAACTCTTTCCTAGATCTGGTGGAATCTGAATAGAATGGAAGGAACTAATAGATATCAGATCTGGATCTCCTCCTTAGATTTGTGCAATCCAACGACGGCAGTAGATCCAACGAGCAAAAAAACTGGGTTTTCTCAGTGAAAGCACCAAAGTGTTTGTACCAAAATTGGGCACAACACTCTTCGGACGTATTTGAAGAGATTAAAATGAAGAATTTACATGTAGACAGAGGCTAATCTAACAAACACGCCAAAATCATAAACAGAAATGTAAAAAGATAGAGATTTATAGTGATTCGGCGTTGTAGCCTACGTCCACTTTGGAAGATTTGTTATTTTATTGATGTTTACTAACTGATTACAACAGAGAATAACTCAAACACTCAAGTTACAACGGATCTCCGGTAGAGTAACGGCGTAATGGCGTCAAAAGTCCCTTTTCTAAAGGCATAGGACTGCTATTTATAGGTGTAGTCTGAAAATATCTGGCTTAGATCTTGGAATACCTTTTCTCGTACGTGGGTGGGCCCACTTGATCGATCCGAGGTCATTTGGGATCGATCCCTGATCGATCAATACCTTGTTCGTATCGATCAAAACAACATCCATTTGAGCCGAGATCGATAAAAGACAATGTTGAGGTGGTCAGTAAGCTCCTGTGAAAATTTGGTAGCATTTGGATTTGTAGCTCTTGAGTTATGATCGATCCAAGGTTGCATTTGCAGTAGGCTGAACTATTCATATCGATCCCATTTCGTATCGATGGGTCTTCGTGTCGATCCTCTGCGTATCGATCAGATAACATGGAGTGATAGTTCATGAGAGATCCACTTTTCATGCCGCATGACCACTTCCTTCACTTGAGTGCACCTTCTTCGTATCAGTCTGGAGTAACTTCTTTCGTATCGATGATCTAGAGGCTGCTTCGTATCGATTGAAGACGATGATGTTCGTATCGATCTGTCATGTGTTCCTCGTATCGATCAATGGCTGATCGATACAAAATGTGTGAATAGGAGGATCGATACGAAACGCGTAGAAATGAAACCGATACGAAATGATGACTTCGATGGATACGAATAAGGTTGACTTCGATGGATGGACACAAAATGGAGTTACTTGATGGATGGATACGATACAGGCTTGTTTCACATAAAACTTGATCGATCCATAACTTGAGCATATGGACTCCGATTGACTTGAAATTTGGAACGTTGGCTTTCATAGCTTTGCTTGTCATGTCATGTTAATTGTAGCTTGATCCGGACTCGGACAAAATTCACCAGTATCCCTAGTGAACCTGTGTATAACTGATCTCCGAGTCATATTGTCTTTGGTTTCCAGCCAAGTCCTTGGTAACACGGCCTTGCCAAAAAGCGGGATAACAATAGGGTGAAATGTTATTAGCTGCATTTACAAATAAACGCCACCATGTCTGCAACCAAAGGCTGATTTTCTTATAGTGTTTATAGATACTAGTGTAAATCGCATATGTGTGCATCTACTAGCTAGAAATATTTACCTATTATTTAATAAATTTCTTTATGGATGGATGTATACTATAAGTGCAAAAGCTTTGGTAGTCACAACACTTATTTCAAGCAAATTGAAAGTGAAATTCCATTGATTGGTAGTCGGTAAGAGAACGGTGATGGAGTTTGTAAACCGACGGTGGGATTTCGTTGATGGGTGTAGGGCAATTTCAGAATTTCAAAAAGACACTATGAAAATCCTATTCATTGAATTCTCTTTATTAATAGTAGAGATATAAATATTTTATTTATTTGATTTAATATTAGTTAAACAAACAAAATATATTTATAATACATTTATAAATAACATAATATTTTGGAAAAAATGCTATATATAAAATATGCATTGTGATTTCCGAAATGATTTTTTAAATATTTTTTATTAATAATCTGCACAGATTTAGCTTCTAAAGTATTTAAAAAATTATTTAAGCTGATAATAATTGACAAATCTTTTTTACCAGGCCGTGAGCAGCACAAATATATGTTTAATAAAAATATTATATATACACATTAATTAATTAAATATCTATATGTTTATATATATAATATAGTGAATATTAGGCTCAGGTCCCTAATAAGTTTTAAAATACACAAAAACCCCAGTAAAAAAAAGTATGTAAATTAGGTCCCTAGAATTAAGTTACTAAGTAATTGCATATAGTTATGCAATTATTCACTGAATAATTGCAGACATTTATGCAATAATATCCAAAAGTTTCATAAATTTATGCAATTTTTTCGGTGAATAATTACGGAAATGTCTGCAATTTTTTGATATAATTGCATAAATGTCTGCAATTATTCACTGAATAATTGCATAAGTATATGCCATTATTCGGTAACTTAATTCTAGTGACCTAATTTACAAACTTTTTTTTACTGGGTTTTTGTGTATTTTGAAACTTATTAGGGACCTATGCCAAACTGTCCCTATAATATATCCATGTATATATATAAACTAAAAAAGTGTGTTTTCATAACAAATACTAAAGGTTTTAAATTATTTTACAAAATAATGTTTAAAAATAATTTTGAAATTTAATTATATTATATATACATATTTGTTTGGACCAAAAATGACACATACACCCAAATGAGTATAGTAGAGAAAAGAGTGAAGAAACTAAATAAAAACACACAGAAACAAGACACCAAAATTTTATAGTGGTTCGGCTAACCGCTGCTTACGTCCACTTAACTTTGTTGATGGTTTATATTACTGTTTACACTTTTGTTCTTACGAATCAGTATGGATCCGTGGCAGTTCAAGAGAATTATAGAGAAGTTGTAGAGAAGTGAAAAAGATCCTAAAATTGAGCCCATGTCCTCCTATTTATAGCTCGAGGTTGCCTGAAAGCTGCCCCCACGATCTCCATATTGTTTTCCATACATAGACTATTTCTCCCGAGAAAAATGAGGGACACCTCATCGATATCCGTGGATCAGAACCGATCCATGGGCTTATATCGGTACCGATCCATAAGACTGCCATATGGATCATTCTGAATTCTTGGTTTAGACTCAACTTGTGGTTAGCTTTGTGATTTCCATCTTGTTTGCACGGTTATGAGCTTGTTTCTGAGTCCAAATGATGCATCGGCATAGAACTAGAGTTGCTGATTTCTAGTGCTTGAAATGTTCAATAGCAAATGATAGGCGATCGATCTATGGGGCTTGGATTAGGTTTCTAGCATCAAAACAAAGTAGCACGAGGAAAATGGAGTGATTCTAAGGAAGATTTATGGATAGACACTGATCCATGGGCTTTAATTTGTATCGATCTATCACTTTGACGGATAGGTGTTGTTGAATTTCAATATGGCCTTGCGATCACCTCTATCTTTGTTAACTTGAATTGACTTGGAGTCTGACCCAAGAAATTTGACTATTTGCTTGGGGCATGACTTGAAGATTTGCTGAGATTTTTGTGCTCTGAGTTTTCCTTTGCTTGCTTGGAGCCAGACCCGAGACTTCTGTGTGTCCGACCCGAGTCTTCATGGATCAGTATCGATCATCAACTCAGGGATCGGTACCGAACCAACTAGGGGTTGCGCTGCCTAGACTACTTTGGGTTGCATTTTGAGTTTTTCCAAGGCTACCCTACTTCGAGTCCAACCTCTCTGAGTCAGCTCTTCCAAAACTTGAACTTCCAAATTTTCAACTTTTCTCGCTCATTTTTTGATATATCCTTTTTCTTGTCTTTTTATGATATTTCCAAAGTCCTTGGGTCATTTATTCACCGTTTTCTTGTCCGATTCGATCATTTAAGTCTATTCAAAGACTACGGCAAATTCGGCGGTAACACTTGCGTTCCAAAGCATGCCTTGCGAATGGAAGGTGTGTTTGGCTTAAGAACAAATGTCGAAGTGGATGGAACTTTATAGTTGAATTTCCTGGTTATTAGTCGACCAAGCTATGGCGAATCATCTAGTTCTTTTGGATTCACCTGTAAATCGAAGGTCGTTTCAGACCGTGATAGCTATGGATTCGAGTCCTTGCTTAAGTGTCAGTCATAGACAATGATCCGGTGTTCTCACAAAAATTGGAAAGCCATAGGTTTTATCACTAATTTGGATCATCTGGGGTTAGAAAGCACGCATCGAGATCAATGACTCGATTCGGTAATTGCTAATGAATCGTTCTAGGTCAAATGGCGTTCAAAGCTAGAATATAAATCCCAGTTTCCTCGGGTTATGCATTCAATAACCGTTTCAAATCCTGATCGCTCAAGATCATAAATCTAAAGCTCGATCTCTCTGGATCATCAAATTAATGCGTGGCCATTTAGGGTCGATAGTTAAGTCCATGATCTCTCCGGATCGTTAATTGAATCTGTAGCTATTTAAAGCCGATAATCAAATCCATGGTCTTAACAGACCGTTAAGCAAATCTATGGCCATTCACGACCGATAATCAAATCCATGGTCTTTCCGGACTGTTAGTCAAATCCATCGTTGTTCGGGGTCGATAATCAAATCCATGGTCTCTTCGGACTGTTTACCGAATCCACGATCGTTCGAGGCCAATAATCAAATCCATGGTCTCCCCGATCGTTAATCAAGTACATGGCTATTTAGGGATGACAATCAAATCCATGGTCTCTCCAGACCGTTAATCAAATCCATGGCCATTCAAGGCCGATAATCATCATGGTCTCTCCAGATCATTTATCAAATCCATAGTCGTTCAAGGCCAGTAATCGAATCCATGGTCTCTCCGGACCCTTGCTGAGCCCAGTCCGCTTGCTCTTCGGTGAGGGGACTCAACAACAAGCAAGCCGATCTGCCCACTCTCCGATTAGGGGACTTACTTCTAGCACTCCGGTCCCAACTCTTCGGTCGGGACTTAACGCAATCAATATTGTACAATCCATTTGCTCTCTGGCAAGGGAACTTGCACCCTGTGTCATCGCCATGTCTCTTCAATCGAGACTACCACGATCAATATCGGTCATTACAAATAAGTGGATGAAAGATCAAGCATTCATTTACAGGGTTCAAAAATAAACACCAAACACATATCACAACATCCATCCAAGTACTGCAGCCTTGCATCTAACTTAGAGCGTGCCTAGTTATCGATCGATATCCCATACATGAGTAAGCGGCTCAACTGCAATACCATATCATTTATTGGGAATTAAAAAAGCAAAGTAAGGGAAATGAACCCAAGTTCCTGCCATTCCAATAAGGAGATAACTATCCTCGACTTAATCCAAGGCCACATCTATTCATTATGGATGATGGCTGCTCCTGTTCCACCACCCCCGCTTGGCTTTTCACATACTGTTGCAATTGATTGTTCCTGACCTATTCCTCGATCAAGTCGTGCAAGTGCCTGCAATTACTTGTGTTATGCCCCTCTTGCTCATGGAATATGTAGTACTTTCTTGACTTTCTCTCATAGTCAGTGGGCTCTCTCCTTGCTAGTTTTCGATAGGGGATTTGTCCTCTGGTATCTAGGTAAATCCACTCCAAGGTCTCGTTCAAATCTGTATAAGAAGAGAACTTCGGTTCCCTTTTTTGCCGCTTTGGTCCTCCAAAGCTATTATCCATTTTTTGTTTTCCTTTATCCTTACTAGATCTTGCGTTGGATGTCCGTCCACCACCCACAGCGTTGATTTCTTCCTGCTCAGCGTCAGCGTCCTCCTGATGGAAGTACCTTTCGACCTCATGATAAAACTCTGCGAGATCCATTGGTGGATCCCGTTCCAAAACAAACTTGAAATCTGCTTTACTAGCCACTCTCAAAATAACCACCATCAGAACCACTGATGGGTCCGGCCTATCTACTATGGCAGCCGCCGCATTAAATCTTGTCAAAAAACTCTTGAGGGATTCACCGGCCTTTTGCTTCACACTTGATAATGTCATAACATTATTGGATCATGAAATATGAACCCGAAAGTGCTTCATGAATTTTCTTACTAACTAGACCCATGTGCTAATCGAACCGTTCTCCAGCTGCCAAAACCATAATGCCACCAAATCTGTCAGATATAAAAGGAAACACCATCCCATGACCTCTTCAGACGCACCCAGCACCTCCATGTGTCGGATGTACCTCATTAAATGAAAAGTTAGATCCATCTTCCTGTCATATGTCTCCAACGTAGGTAGCATGAAATCAGGTGGATTCATAGTATATCGAATATTCAGAGTAAATGGACTCCTGTTCACATCCTCCATGCCCCGGTTAGGCAATCCACCCTCCATTGCTCATCTCACCATCTCAGCATGTTTGTCATTGTCATCTAAAGGAAGTATGAGGTTTGCGTTCTCAATCTACCCCTCGTTTCAACGAGGGAATTTCGGCACGTACTCTGGTCGTGCTTCTGCATTCTGATTCACATTCAAACGCTCTGCATTATTTTCTGGATGTGCATCATTTCCACCCAAGTCAACATTGGCCATGCCACTCTGTTCTTATAGATCGATACCAATCCATACATATGGATCAGTATCGATCCATGCGACTTGTTCGAGGTTCATCAGATTTGATCTACTCGGCTCCTAGGTGCATTTGCTATAGCTTCTGGCTATTGATTCTAGTTTGCAACGACTCCAACTATTCCTATTTGTCCTATTCTCTTAAAGAAACTCTCCATCGTCTCTTCCTGGTATGCCATCATCCTTTCTTGCATTTCATTCATCATGGTTTCCGTCTCATCCCTGGTTATGTAGATGGATAGGGGGTTAGCTCCCGAGGACGCCTTTTGGCCGCCCTCTTGTTGATTTCCTCCACCAGTGGTCTTCCTAGCAGATTGTCTCGTCGTTTTCAACTTTTTCAAATCTTCAATCAACGAATTCAAGTGGTTCTCAATGAAAGCACCAAAATGTTTGGACCAAAAATGGCACAAACACCGAAATGAGTACAACGGACAAAAGAGTAAAGAAACTAAATTAAAACCCATAGAAACAAGACACCAGAGTTTTATTGTGGTTTGGCTAATCGCTGCTAACATTCACTTAACTATGTTGATGGTTTATAGTGATGTTTACACTTATGTTCTTAAAGATTGGTATGGATCCATGAGAGCACAAGAGATTTATAGAAAAGTGTTAGAGAAGTGAAAAAGATCCTCAGAAATGAGCCTCTTCCCTCCTATTTATAGCTGGAAGTTGCCTGGAAACTTGTCCCCACAATCTCCATATTTTTTTCCATGCCTATACTTGTTCTCCCAAGAAAAATGTGGGACACCTCATCGATAACCATGGATTGGTACCAATTCATGGGCTTGGATTGGTACCGATCCATATGACTGCCATAGGGATCATTTTGAATTCTTGATCCAGGCTCGACTCGTTGTTAGCTTCGTGATTTCCATCTTTTTTGCACTGTTATGAGCTTGTTTCTAAGTCCAAATGATGGATCGACGAAGAAGTAGAATTGCTTATTTCTAGAGCTTGAGTATTCGATAACAAATGATAGGCGATGGATCTATGGAGCTTGGAATTAGCTTATGGCATCAAGACTAAGTAGCATAATGAAAATGGAGTGATTCTGAGGAAGTTTTAAGGATCGATATTGATCCGTTGTCATGGATCGGTACTGCTCCACGACCATGGATCGATACCGATCCATGGGCATTGATCGGTACTAATCCATTACTTTGATGGATAGGTGTTGCAATCACCTCTATCTTTGTTGACTTAAACTAGCTTGGAGTTTAACTTGAGAAATTTGAGTGCTTGCTTAGGGCTTGACCTGAAGATTTGCTGAACTTTTTGTGCTATGAATTTTCCATTGCTTGCTTGGAGTCAGACCTAAGACTTCTGTGTGTCCAACTCGAGTCTTCATGGATCGATACTGATCCATGACTCAGGGATCGGTACCGAACCAACTGTGTGTCACGTTTGGGGTTTCCACATTGATTGCTTTGGCTTGTGTTTGGAGTTTTTCCAAGGCTAACCTGCTTCGAGTCTGATCAGAGGATTTTGTGGGTTTGCTCCGAGTCAGCTCTTCCAAAAACTTGAACTTCCAAATTTTCAACGTTTTTCACTCATTTTTTAATATTTCATTTTTCTTGCCTTTTTATGATATTTCCAAAGTCCTTGGGTCATTTATTCATTGTTTTCTCGTCCGATTCGAATGTTTAAGTCTGTTCGAAGACTACGGAAAATTCGGCCGTAATAATATATTTCATAAATGATTTATCCAAGTAATTTATAACCAATATTTTTTAACAAATATATAATTACATTTATACATACATCCATATATATATATACACAATAATTTTGTTGCATATATATACATGTATATATTTATTTATTTAGACAATACATTAGTATACATAAGGGGCTAACATCTCCGTTGCGGTGTAAATCCCAGCATTTACATGAGCATGTCAAACTATGTAAACATTATACTGTTGCACGTGCACGCACACATATATGTGTATATGATACACGTATATGAAATATAATACATATTATATAAAATAAATTTCATTTATAAATTCAAATAAAATATTGATTTTGTTTAAAATAAAAATTTGGAGATGTTCTAAATGAATTAGGATACATAGGTCCAACAAAGATCTAATAATGGAAAAAAATTGAAATTTACCCAATTCCTCCACTACGGGCTACCCTGGTTCCAACATAAATCTCATGGGGTATTTCAAGCGGCCTAAGTTAGAAAAAACCCCAACATTTTTGTCCCGCAGCACCCTAAGGTGGATGCTTGGCAATCGTCCTATGGCATGCCCAGGTCGAGCATCCCATGTAAACCGGCTTATGGCATGCCCAGGTCGAGCATCCCATGTAAACCGGCTTATGACTAGGACTCCTAAGGCCTACAGTGGAACCCACCAACATAGATCGACTGCCATTGACATGGCAGAAATGGTCGACCGGTGTCCAAAGATGATTCGGAAAAGGCGGTTCCTACCAAAGCTTAAACACAAAACATTGCAACATCAAGCATTACAATGAAGTATCGAGTAGCAAAAACAAGAAAATACAGAGAAAATAAAAAAAGCGAAAGCTTTGAGCTTCCCAATGGCGAATGTGCCTATAGAGATGGTGAAAGAAAAAAGTTAGTTTTTATCAAAGCGAAGCTTGGAAAGGCGGAGATGTTGAAAGGTTTGTAAGCTTTTTAATGGCTGAATATATTTTTCACTTCAGTAAAGAATGGAAGAAGAAGAGGAAACGACTATTTAAATACCTACCCCATCAATCTTAGCCTTTGTATTCAAAGATTCATTAGATCTGGATCGTCTAGGTGTAGTCAATGTTTTTCCACCTCATACACATTGGAAATGTTAGCACTTTGACACTTTTTAAAAAAGTGAACCATCTCAGATAATGATAAAGCACCACGTGGGGCACGCATGAAATGCATAGCAAAAGAACTAGTCGGTAGGATCATTGTGACCTGATAAGCCTGCCCTTATAAAGACGGGCTTGAGGGAAAAAAATGTTGCTCAATTTCTCACCAGTAAGTTAGCTCGACACTTATAAGCCCGACCCATTTCATGTCAGTCTGCACTTAATCAGGCCCAACCCTGGCCCATCTACTCAGCAACATTCCAAGACTAAAGCCAATCAACTCACCTGACCAGACCTGGCTCAAGCACGACCCTATCTTTGGCCCAGCTTTACCTCATCATGCCTTCGAGCGGTCCTGGGCAGCACCGTCTCGTCATCCCAAGATCGGCTTAGCACATTCGTTGTGTCTTGATCCTTAGCGATATTCAACTTCAATCAGCAACCTTCAGCAATAAGAAACCAACCAATATCGTGCACATGAAGCTTCTCATAAGAGTAATTAATAGGCTAATTAAGTATAGCCTGGCCCAGTTCAAGCTAGCCTAGTATATCTCTGACCTGCCCGCTCTTAGTAGCCCATATCTAGTCTGGCTCTAGGACATCCCATCTACTTGACAATACTCCAGACCTATTGTTGGCCGGCACAACTCAGGACAGCTCCAATAGCCAACTTCTTAGACAATATCGTCTCAAGCATGACCCGTCTTTGGCCAGGCATAATCATATCCTACCTTCGATCGGTTGCAAGCTGCCCATCCAGCCATCCTACAACAGACCCAACACATTCCTTGCAACTTGGTCCTTGGCAATATATAGTTATCCTCAAATGTCATCAACAACCGATCGACTAGCACAACCAGAGAAAGCCACTCATCCTCCTTGCTACTTAGGTAAGAAAACGTAAGCATCAAGCCGTACAACTAGTTGTACTAGGTATTATTGCAAGTCGACCAAAAATCATACCTACTCCTATAGCATGATGATAACATTAAATACGCATTAAATGCAATGCATGTGCCTAGTATGGAAGGACAACTCCTATAGCATGATGATAACATTAAATACTTCTATAATCCCATGAGACCAGATCGATGGTCGAGCATGCTTCCTGCCTAGCTTACTGCGTAATCTCAGCCATCCATCTTCCATTACAACCACTATAAATATCCAACAATGCTACTTCAAAAGGGCTGAAAAACTAATCCTTGTACTCAGAATTTATCTCATAGCAAATCAAAGCCTTAAGCTCTTAAGGTTAGTAACTTTTTAGTCTTAAGTGCTTTATTTCTTATTATTATCTTGTAGTTCCTTGTAATTGTTAGTGAGAAACATAGTAAGAGATCTTCATAGTGGACGTAGGCAAGCTTGCAGAACCACTAGGTTCTTGTGTCATTTACTTTAATTTGTTTGTTTACTTCCTTTTTTTACATTTTAAGCATAGTAATTAGCATGTAACATTTGTTTTCACAAATGCATTTTCTACTTCCGAGATTAGCAAATTTATCAAACAATAATTATTGTTTACATAACTTACCCTTAACGGAATGACATCCATAGTACTATTGGTAATGTGGTTGCTTATATGCATGGATTCTGGATGTTACAGGAGGCAATTCATTAGAATATCACTTGTATATCTAGAGCTCGATCAAAGTTAAAAGCTCCAAAAATATCTATTGTTAATTGCAAAGTACAACATTATAATCAGTGATTTAATTCATAAAATTTATTGATTGACCAATTTTCTTTGGCTAATGACATTGAATTTAAGTTGACTACCTATTACGATGGTAGTAACCTTCTTTATTGAAAAAACAAGTCCTCTCCTGAGTATTGTTTCAATTCAAGTGGTTCTATTAATACCTAACTATGATCGTAATGCGTCAAGATGTCATGTGATTGACCATAATAAAAGTATAGTTTAAACACTTATGATCCATAGTACTTTTAAGTCAAAACAATATTGCTCATTATTGTAACATCCCACCGTTTTGGACCATTCAAATCGACAATAAAACCACACATGTCAGACTTGAATAATTCAATACAACATATTGTTAATAAAATTTAGGGAAAATAAAATCAATCATAGAATCACAGACACAGAATATCAGAATAACTCGTAGCGGAATAAAATAAACATAGTAGTTCATGAAGCTACTAGATACAAAGTCTCAAAACTAATACATAATACCAAAGTCTGAATCTAATATATTTGGAAATTCAAGGTACATAAGTTCTCTACTACAAAAGCAAAAGCTGAGTGGAAATAACTGGAATAGAAATATCAGGTAGACAGCTAAATCTCCAGCAGATCTCTAGCTCCGAAAAGATGAAACCAAAGCTGTGAAACTCAGGCTGACCCGAGCGTAAAGCAAAACACAAAACACTCGGGTCATGACATACATACTTATAAAATGTAAATCAATTCAAGTGAACTGTAAAGAAATGCATCAGTAACTTAAAGAATGCTTGGGATCGCCCATCCTTTAAGGATCCGTTAAACTATCTACTATGTAGTAATATACACTATTGTAATAATGTCTAAAGTAAAGTAAACTATTAAAATAGCGTTAAGGCATTACATTTTCCCTCTTAACACATTTTTATTTCCCATAGTATATACATTACCGTAATCCCACCCGTACTGGGTGCCGTCAGAGGGCACTCCATAGGTATGGTACAAACCAAACTCGTAGAAGGCGCGCTAGGGTAGGTGACACGGCATAACTAGGCAATGCCAGGGTAGATATACTAATTACACTTCCGGACTGTTGGTAACGCATAGCTGCAACTACCGCCCAACTCGATCCACACTCCCGAATCAAAGGTGCGCACCAAATCAATCACAAAGTAATAGAATAGCTAACGATGAAGTGTGTCCGATTAGAGGAGCTACCTCCTTGGCCCATCGATTGCTCCTGTTTTAGCCACCTTATGCTAACTCACGGGAGTTAGGTCCACGTAAATATACCTTTAGGATCGTTGCCACCACCCTACTTCATTCTGGAATCTCCACCGCGTACGCAGTTGTTAAAGTGGTTTTCGGTATCGACAAAGAGTATGCCCATATCCAATCCCGGTCTCTTTAACAACCAAACGTTATTATAACCCGTGGTTATTTCAATTTCAAATGGTTTATTTTTCATATCAAACATATTTCTTTCAAAACCATATAAATTCCATGTCATTATTCCTTTAAAATATTATTCATTTTTCCAAAGTTGTAACACTTCCAAATTCATTTAATTATAACCCCTTTGGAACGTAAAAATTTAGAAATCATAGCACCTTAAAAATGTAACCTTTAGAACCATAACATTCGGAACTATACCCTTTAGATAATTTGTAGCATTCTGAAAATGTCACTTTTAAGAAATGCAGCAGTACATAAGTGCTACTGTAAGAATTCACAGCAGTGCAGAACTGTTACGGTAAGAATTCGCAGCAGTGCAGAAGTGCTACTGTAAGAATCCGCAGCAGTGCATAATTGTTACAGTAAGAAACTGTAGCAGTTTTGACTTTCTACCGTAAGAAATTGCAGCAGTTTGAATTGTTACTGTAATACTTCTTACTACAATAGTTTATATGATCAAATAGTATATATATTTTCAGTTTTATCATAGTCATTCTATCATTCCTATTATATTACACAAATTTAGCTATTTGGTCATTAAAGAAACTACACCTTTAGTAAAATAACTTTGTTACTAAAATATCAAATTTTAAAGCAGAAATCCTTATGCCACGTTAAAAGTATTTTAACTTACCCTTTATTTTCTTTCAGTAAATAACATTTTATCATTTTTATTTCCCAAACGATACCATTTACATTAGTTAAAACTTCCATTTTTTTCCACAAAACATTTATCATTTTAATTACTATTACATAAATTAAAACTTACAAATTATAGGTTAGAATAAAATACCATTATTAGATCAAATCGGATTATTAAATTTTTAATTAACCTTCATACTGTAAATTAGATTCCAAAACTTTACATTTCCAACTATTTATTTCTTATAAAAAATTTAACAAATGTAAACAAATTTACAGAAATCCTTACATTAAATTTAGTTGAGATTCATATATGGAAATCCAAAATACTTAATAATGTTTAGAAAATCATTTTAAAATCAACCACGGAGTCTGTATAAAATTCTCTACCCTAGGGTCAAGTAAATACGAACATATATCATTTCAATCCGCAATTTATTAATTTTCCGGGTTTTATATCATTTCAAACCCGCAATCCCAAGTCAAATAAAATTGCTCAGGCCTATCATTTCAGCCCATAACAATTTTCCTTAATCTAAAAATCATTCGGGTATGTATTATTTCAACCCATAGTGAAGGAACTTGTAGTGTGAGAACAGAATAATAAATAAACATAACAGTATTCAATATCATGGCATATGATCATAACAGGTAAAATATGATATGAAATAACATAATAATATTCAATATATCATGGCATATGATCATAACAGGTAAAATATGGTATGAAATAACATAACAATATTCAATAATGAAATTTCTTAACTTGCATATACAAATCCATACAATTCCATTGTCATCAATTCACCAAAATATAAGTACGTTGTCAAGAGTGATTACTCACTTTTCTTTGGTTAGCAAAGTGATTCAAAGCGCAACAAGCACGATAAATTATGGACAAACTTGAGAGAGAAGAGAATCCAAATCCGACGCTTTGAAACATAAAATAAATTCCATACGTAAACAAATAATTCACATAGAAAAAAAAATTGCAAAATACAATAGAAGAGGCTTGTCTAGGGGGTGCATAGGCTAGGGTTTAGAGGTGGTTTGGGTTAGGGTTAGGGTTAGGCTCGGCCTAGGGCTTTTGGACTTGGTTTTGTGGTGCAAAGGCTAGGGTTTTGGTGAAGAAGGCTCGGGTTTGGGTAGGTTTGGCTAGGCTAGGGTTTTGGAGAGGTGGAGGCTCGGGTTTGTGTAGGGTTTGTGGTGGCAAGGCTCGGCTTTGGTGAAGTGGTGGCCGAAAATAGAGAAGGGTGAATGGAGGCTGAAATTGGTGAAGAGGAGAGGGGGAAAGGAAGGAGGAAAAAGGGTTTTTGGTTGGAGTTTGGTGATGGGAAGGTGATGGAATAGGTGTGGCCGAAATTTCTAAGGAGAGGAGAAGGAAAATTGTAGAGGAGAAGAGGAAGAAGGTCTAGGGTTTGGAGGAGAAGGATGAAGAAGAAGAAGACTTACATAATTCTCTGTGGAGGCACAAATGAAGGATGAGGAAGCTAACTAAAACCCTAGGAGATGTTATACAGGCTATTCAACAGGTGGCTTCTCATGTACTGCAGGGGTTCTCAGCCCATTAGTACAAGCCCACATCAAAATATAAATAAGATAGAGGTTAAGAGAAAACAACTACGTGTAATACGCTGAAAACAACAAATTTGGAGAAGTAGAAATCAAAATTTAACAAAACGAAAAACCAGGAAAATGTTAGAATTAAATCCATCTTCATAAGAAAAAGTAAAAGTTCAAAATTCAAATTTTAAAAATTTTCACAAAAAGTCAAACATTGACCAAAGTTGACCAAAATTTGCATTTTAAGAAAAATGTTTATTTTATTAAATTTGGAAGAACATTTCACATCAAATCCCAAAATATTACAATAAAATTCCAAATTTATCAAATTTAAAAATAATTATATTCAAAGTTTCAAATGAATTTTCATTTAAAATATTTTCAAAATTTACGGGTTGTTACACTTATCATGAGAGATCATCTATTTGACTTAGATGTAATTAGCCTATAGAAAACTCTCGGTGAGTCGTCCTATAATTATTCAAAACAACTATAATATGTGACCCCTTGGTGCCCTCAATGGTAATGAATAAATCACCATCCAACATATCGAAAGTATTACATACACTAGTTTTAACAATATCACTATCCCACTCTTAAAACATCTTAACTAGGAACATTTAAGGATAATTATTTATTCTTGATCCAATACTCATGGTTATGAACACATTCGCAATTTCAATCGACTAAATACTTTTTCAAAGGATATCTATTTGTTTATATTATAAAAACATTAATTATTTCACAATATAACAATATATACAATAGAAAATAAAACCAAAAGCTTTCTTTATTTTGAACAAGATTTGCTATAAAAGTTACCTTATATAATAATATCACATAACTACCCATAGACCACACTATACTTATTGTGATAAATTGCTCACGGTTACAACACTTTGTAACTACTATCACAAAATATACCATTTGGATTTTCTATTAAATATACTTTTGATTAATTAATATAATATATTATAACAAGTATATTATAGAAAGAAAATATCTTTTATTTTGAACAAGATTAGTGAACGAGTTAGATATATGTAACAATTTATATAATTACGCCGAGGGCATACCCCTAACTCTATCAACTTCCCACTTGCACTTAAGGTCAATTAAGGAATCTTATTCCAACTTTTCCAATCGGTTTCCTCAAAACCAATTTGGTCAGTCCCTCAGTGAACGGGCATGATATTATGTTTCATTTATCTACCATGTCAATCAACTCTCGCTAATGCTGATAAACTACATTTATTATGTTTAACAATTTGAAGTATGTCTCTTGACTTCTAGTGAGTTCTTAGTTCAATTATGAACAATATATTGATATTATTATCATATAACAATGTTATGGGATTTTCAATATTTGGAATCACCTTCGGCTTAGTTATAAATTTGTCCATTTATATTTATATATTTCTTTATTGTTGTGCTATTCAAGGCGATGTACTTAGCCTTTTCCATTGAATCAGCTACAGTCTTTCATTTGGAACATTTTCAACTTAAAGATTCTAAACTTGAATTTATTATTGGTATGTTATACTCAATATCACTATGAAGTTTGAGTCCAAACACACCTTGATAAGGAGTTCGTTGTTTTATAAACAATTCTCTAGTATTACGTAAATACATGAGAACACTCCGAGTTGTCGTTTAGTGATATCAATTTGGATTTGATATTTGCTTCATGTATCAAATATATAAACAAATCACGATATCATGGACAAAAAACATGCAGGATAATTCCTACTGCCAATGCATTAGGAATCCATCTTACATGTTTTGTATTAACAATTTTAATAAGGTGTCCTTGTATATCATTTTAGGACATTCCCAACATCTTTTATACTTACTATAAAGACATCGTTTACAAATCTGATGTTAATATTAAAACAGCTGAGCTAATTTTAATGCAAGTACACCATTAAAAATCAATAATGTGTTGTTTACTTATAATTTTAGTAATATCAATGTACCTTTAACGTTCTTTCTTATGGACATACGCTTCCTCTGCATTTTGGTAATCAACCTATTTGATATTCTATCAGAATATTTATTTAATTCCAAGGCTTATAAAAGGATACTTTCTTTCATTTCTTGGATTATATCCAAGGACTCACAAACTCAATTTCACTCCCACCGACTTCAAGAAATTTTGGTTATTATGTGTAAACAGCTTACTTTAAATCATTGTTTAGAATTTTTTTTGTTTCAGTACATACGTACCAAAACATAAAGTCATACCAAGCATAATTTTGTGAGTAAATCCGAATTAACTTGAGCACGTTGAATATTGAATCTATTATGCTAATTTCAGTAAGTGAAATTTGTGATGTTATTCTTATCAATGTTGCTCATTATATTTCAACTGCATTAGTCTTGCTCTCGAAGACACATTCATGACGATGGACCATATCCCTTTTGGGTAAATCTACCAAAATCATATTTTGATATCATAGTTGGAATCTATTTCGGATCTACACATCATACCATATCATAGAGTCAATACTCTTAATGATTTAATTAAATAACCGAGGATTATATATTTTTGGCATTGATAAGAAACCCATAGTTTCTCTTTAATATGTGAGAATACTTATTAGATACTCTAATGTGATGTGTTCGTTTAGGTAAGTTAATTTCATTCATCTCATGTAATCAAATTTATCTTTAGATCATATCCGATTTCAATTTACTACTAATAATTTCTCAAAGAAATTCATTCACTGTGAAGTTGGTACTTCTTGAAACAACAATTGTTTCTCAATGCAACGAAATATGTATGCATAAACATTTTATGAATTTTCTTATTTATAAAACTGATTTGGTTTTAGCTTACAAAACTTATGTTAAAAAATAAATATGTCATCCAATGATAGTCTTTCCCAAACTCCTTTTTGGGAGATTCATACAAGATCCCTCACGAACAATTATTATGTGCAGACTTTCAACTCGCACAACCTGCCAACTCCTTGACCTAGGTTATGCTGGGGTTTCTTACAAACCCTTAACTTTTATGATTTTTTAAACTATCATCTAGATGAAATAATATTAACTTATATACTACTCTTAAATACACAACGTTATAGAAAGAATTTAACTCAACTACACTCACAATTAATCGTACTTTGTCAACAAAGTTTGATTACTCCTTAATGATATATCATTATATACTACATGGAGGAGTGAATTTTAAGGTTGAATCTTTATTTGTATTAGGTACATACGGAACACTTTCCAAATACTCAAACATTCAATCAAATCAAATCATTTTTATTGCATGCTATATTATTTACTTTCATTTTATACTCTATGAATCTATCTTAGATACACTACATATGTATCAAATACACATGTCCACGTTTGTGATAACTCATCGGTGAATATGAGAAAGTATATGGAACCATTTTAGTATTAATAAACTTACGATTGCATACATCTATATGTATCAAACCAAAGAGTTCGTCAACTCTTATGATGCTCCTACTATATAGGTGCATAGTCCTTAATTGTTTGAGATATAATTAACAAGTATCATATGATTCATAATCATATAATAAAATTATTTCTCAAAACTACGGCTTAGTCTATAATTCCAAAATACATGTAAATTATATTATACTGTATTTTCCAATGCATCACTTTTGTTACAAAAACAAATGCCACATCATATTTTTATTTCATAACGAATATTCATAATATTCATATTGAAATATGGCTATGTCTATCTTTCAATCGATATGAAAAAATAGTCATTATTTCTTAAATAATGCTCTGTATGATTTATGAAAACAATTTTCGTAATGTGATGCAATCATTAAGTGCTATATGGCATATTCCCACTATTTCTGCCATTACTATAATAGCATACTGAATTCGTAGGTCCACTATTCACTTAATATAGATTATTTATTTCATATACTATAACTAGTTTACAACAGAGAGTTCTTTGATCAAATATCTTGAACTAAAAGAAATAAATCTCATAGAAAATAATTTCCTTTACGAAAATACATTTTGGAATAGAAATCATATTTCTTATTCCGATGTTAAGTATCAATTGCTATTATTATAGTTCTTGTTTTTTATTTTTCTTTATGAAGCAAAACTGACTATTCACTTTCTTCATCCCAAATGTACCTTAAATCACATTTACTCTTATACATTCGTTTTCCTTTCACATGGTCATACCATTCAAATGAAAGACCCTTACTACAATATCATAATGAACTCTTTACAAAAGCGCATTCGATTATCCTTAACATTTAAGGTCATCAAATATGTGGCAGTTCATGTAAACTGATCAAACTGACATTTCAGTGATCGAGTTCTTAGATTTATCTTATAGTATTGGTCTAGTGTTACATTTAACAAGTATAATCCTTTTGTAATCAATCATTTTGAGTACTCGATCTCACAGTACAATCTTTTGGTTTATTTTCAAATGAACTTACTTCATTGAAGTATCATACACTATGAACTGTGACCATTCCCCATATAACACTTATATGCAACAGTATATGGATCAAATATCCATAGCCTTGTATTGCATTTAGAGTTCGAAACTTATAGAATGAAGTACATGGTCTCGACCAAATAAACATATAAACGACCAAATTACAAATGTATTAAGTAATTGTAAAATTAGGCACTTGCATGGGTATAGAAACGTCCACATGCAAAATCATTTATTGGTAAGTATATGTCATATTTTTGTTTGTCAATATTCAATTCAGTTTATTTGTATATCTTAATTGATAAAAGTTTTATCAATCATTTTAAATGCACAAATGTATCAATGTTGATTATTACAACATTATATAGCATATGTTCTAACAATATTAGAAAGGTTAAATGTTATCATTTCATTTTTCTAATAAGGCTCCTACTAGTCTTTAATGTTTCACCAAATCCTAAGTCAAAACATAGAAGTCTTTTGACTTCACTAGTAGGTGTTAGGACTCATCCGTCTTGGAATTCTGAACTTGAGTTTGCTCAACAAGTCATAGCTCCATAGACGATGGATAACTTCTTATCGGTTTATCGTTTACAACTCCTAACCCTTTGGTACCTAGTCCTAATTTCGCTTCGACCTTGAGTCTTCACAACAAATTGAAACAAAATTGTTCATTCTTACCTACCATATCACGACGGCTTAAGTATAATGTTACCCGGTACTGTTGCCCGGCTATAGGGCGACAGTCGCAGAGCCTATGGTTGAACTTGGATGGGACTTAAACTAAAGACGGGTTGGAAATATAATAGGCTAGTTTGTGATTTGGGTTTGTTTCATACTATACAAGTTGGTTCGCCATGTCTGATGTTAATCGGCGTGGTTGTGAGGCACAAGCGTGCAAGTTGGACCGGCATTAGAATGTGAATGTGGCGGGCCGGTCGAGAGTGACTCAGCTAGGGTAGTTAGGTCAAGGTGGTTCGGCCACTCACCGCTCGGCCTTGAAGGGAAGATCGTCACTCGGTCTTGAAGAGGGGATCATCGCTCGGCCAAGATAGGAACAGCAAGGTGGCTCGGTCAAGAGGGGTTCGGCCTCAGTCGCTCGGTATGGGTGAGGTTAATCTTGATGGTTCGGCTAGTCGTGGACCGGCCTCAGAAGAACTGAGTCACATGCCGCTCGGTCAAAGTAGTTTGGTGCACATCGTTCGGTCAAAAGAGTTTAGGTAACATGGCATACGTCGCTCAGTCAAAGGCGCAAAACCAAGACAATTTGGTCAGTTGAGTTTCGATGCCTGTGGTTCGAACTTGGTGGTTCGGCATGCATGGGGCAACGGACTTGGTACGGTGAACTTTTATGATGGCTCATGATCACTTCATCCTACAACAGAGTGGCGCGCATACACTTCTTTGCTTCGAATCGTATTGCCGCTTACTTCGGGTCCTTTCACAATCTGCTTCGTGTAAATGGCGAGACTCCCACTGGACCGGCCAAGGAGGCTCGGCAACCGCCGTTCGGCATGCTTGGCTCGGTGCGCAGAAGTCACCTACTATGGGCCGATGTACCTTGTTCTTGGGCCCGCGAAGGAAGTCCAGCCTATCTTCGTCTATAAATAGAGGGGCAGGGGCGTAGTGAAAAGGGACCTTTTTTGGTAGAATACTGGGGAGACTCTGCCATTTTCAAGACTCATTTCTTTTCTACAAAAACTTGTACTCAAGTTGTTGGTGCACGGATTGTATCTGTATTCAATTATTCGAAGAAGTAATAAATATTACGACCAAAGTGGACGTATGCAGTTACGCCGAACCACTATAATTCTGGTGTTCTCGTTTTTTATTGTTCTTACTGCTTTCTATTACGATATTCCTCAGTTTTAATTTATTTTCTTCATTAATCTCTCTACACAATCTTACTCAAGGGTGTTAGTGAACAATCTCGGTGCTAACATTTTAGTGCTTTCACTGAGATCGTATTCTCAGGCTGTTAGGATCTCCTTTGTTGCTACTAGATTAAGGAAATCCCCCGAAGAAGATCCGAGTTCATTCACAAGAAGTCCATTGATTCTACTCAGAGTTCCAACCAATAACTCTACAATGGGAAGACCACGTACTAGATCAGCCTCCCACAATGCAGATGTCAACGAGACCGCTAGCGTCCAACAAGTAGGACCCAGCAATCAACAAGCTAATCCGGGCGCAGGGACCATCACCGCCCAAAACCAAACGAAAGCTGTCACCAGGACAAAGTTCAACGAGCTGATGAGAGAACTCATGGAAATCCGGAGACAGCTTAACAAGCAGATTCAAGCTAACGCCAACCTCATGACTCAACTTACTCAACAACAACATCAGAATGCTGGAGGAAGTACCGCTTCCTACTCCTCGTCTGACAGCTTTGCTTCGTCTGATGAACCTCCCAGGCGAAGATGCCGTAGAACTGAAACAACGCAAACAGGTGCAGTAGAACGATCAACCAGGGATGGTCCAAGTTCCCTACCTGGAGCCATGGCCACTCACTTACACCAGGGAAATCGCGCTCAAGCTGAAACAGGAAACTTAGCATCTGGAGCACGAGTGGAAGCTGGACGACTGGCTCACCAAGGTCATGAAGAAGCAGGTCCCCAGGATACACGTTTGGTAGATCGCCAAAAGAGGAGGCACCAACCGGAACGGTCCCGCATGACGGATTCCAACTTGCCGTCCTCCATACAAACCCCAGACCTATCAGCCATGGTCAGACAGTTGATGAGGGAAAATCAAGGTTTATCTAATGATGATTGGGGCGTATCTAGGAGTCATACTCCGTTCACAGATGCTATCCTACAAGCTGAGTACCCTAGGAAGTTTAATATGCCGACTATCCCGATCTACGAAGGGAAGACAAATCCTCGACAGCATGTAATGAGGTATGGGTGGATGATGGATTCAGCTAGGGCAAATGATGCAACTAAATGTAGGTATTTCCCAATAACTTTATCTGGAATCGCTACCATGTGGTTCACCCGATTTCTTCTGCGGTCTATCTCCAATTTTGATGAGTTAGCGACGAAATTTGTGGAGCAGTTTAGGATTCATGCCACTCGTCCCAAGGATGTTATCTCCTTGTCTAGTGTAATTCAAGCCCCAGGCGAGTCATTAAAGGAGTACTTACAAAGATTCCACGTTGCTGCTACTGAAGTTAGCAACCCGAATGACCATGCCATTTTAATGGCCGTGATGCGAGGAGTAGATCTGGATTCGAAGTTTGGTGATTGGCTGGCAGGGAATCCTCCGGCTACACTGGAACGTTTTTATTCAAAGGCGCACCAATTTATAAGAAGGGAGGAAGCCAGGTGGACGAGGGGAGACAATGCACCAGGACCCGGCAAGGAGACTGTGCAGAGCAACGTTGTTGTAAAACAATCTGGTGACAACACTGGAAAAGTCCAGGTCAATGTTCAAAACAAGCCTGAGCAGTCAAAAGGATTCGGAGGAGGAAATTTCGGAAAGAAAAGGGAAGCCGGAAAGTGGAAACCAAGGATCCCAACTTACAATGAATACACTCCTCTACACGCATCTCTGGAAAATATTTACCTATCGACATGTAATACTTTCCAATATCGAAAGCCACGCCCAAAAGAGTCCACCGAGGAGCAAAAGCGGACTGGGAAGTATAGCCGCTTCCATGAGACTTACGAGCACAATACCGAGGATTGTAGGCACCTCCATGATGCGATTAAAAAGCTGATTCGACAGAAAAAGTTACAGGAGTTTGTAAAGAATCCTTAGGAAGGCAGACAGGGGACATCCGACCCCAATCGCGGACAGGCTCCACGACGATCTAAGGAACCCATTCGAACTGGAGGTAGATTAGTCATAAACACGATAGTCGGTGGGCCTCACCCTGCATACAAGAATTGGCAAGAAATGGAGTGCTATGCTAGTTCCCTAAAGCATGCAGGTTTTGAATGTTGTTCAAACACGGAAGATGGGACTCCGGCTAAGCAGCAGCGAATGATGACGGATGATATAGTGTTCAGAAGTAGAGATGCCGATCAGGTAGAGGCACCTACCATTGATCTGATGGTCATCTCGACCACTATTGGGCCAGCTTTTGTGAGAAGAATACTGATTGATTGTGGAAGTTCTGTTAACATCATCTTCAAAAAAGCATATGACCAGATGAAGATGGAGACAAAGGACCTAAAACCATCTAAATCCCGTATCCATGGCTTTAATGGTGCAGCTACTAATGCAGTGGGTTTTGTTGAATTACCAGTTAAATTTGGAGAAGGTGAATGTAAGAGGGTGCGGATCCTACCATTCATCGTTTTGGATGTCGATTCTCCGTATAATGTTTCTGGGTCGACCGGCCCTGGCAGAGTTTAGGGCAGCTTTGGGCCCGTGGTGTTTAACCTTGAAATTTCCGACGGATAAAGGAGTTGGTGTTGTGCATGGTGATTAGGCAACTGGTCATGCATGTTATGTGGCTGAGCTGAGAGAGGTCCAACGAAGAGAGAAAGGAAAGGTTGTGGACAACTCCATCCACATCCGAGTCACTGAAGATTGACAAGTAATGCCCGAGCCTTGGCTCAGGCAGCATGATCGAATCTATTGAGACATAGATCCGAGGGACGATGATGAGGAACCCAAGGAAGCAAAAGCAACGCCGGCTGAACTAACGATTGACATTCCAGTCAGCCACGATGACCCATCGCGGGTACTCAAGATTGGATCACAACTCAACCCCTCGATGATCGAGGATCTTACTGATTTCCTCTGAGCGAATCTGGATGTCTTCGTTTGGACGCATTCCGATATGTACGGTATTTCTCCGGCCATTGTGAGTCATATGTTGAACATAGACCCGAAATACGTGCCGGTGAAGCAAAAAAGGAGAGGTATGGACCCAGAAAGGTCCGCTGCTCTCAGAGAGGAGGTGGACAAACTCAAAGCCAATGGGTTCGTCCGCGATGCCCTCTACCCAGAATGGGTCTCTAACCCTGTACTAGTGAGAAAAGCGAATGGGAAATGGAGGACCTGCGTGGATTACTTAGATCTGAACAAAGCATGTCCTAAGGATAGTTTCCCTTTACCCAGAATTGATCAGCTGGTCGACTCAACGGCAGGACATGAGTTATTGTCATTTATGGATGCGTACTCGAGATATAATCAAATCCCGATGCACATTCCAGATCAGGAACACACTAGTTTTGTCACAGATGTTGGACTGTACTATTATGTAGTGATGCCTTTCGGATTGAAAAATGCATGAGCAACTTATCAGCGCTTGGTAAATCAAATGTTTAAAGACCAAATTGGTAGAACAATGGAAGTCTATGTGGATGACATGCTCGTGAAGTCTTGGCAGTCAAATGACCACATCCAAGACTTGGCGAAGATGTTTGATATACTTAGATACTACGGAATGAAAATCAATCCACTGAAGTGTTCCTTTGGGTAGCATCGGGAAAGATTTTGGGTTTTATTGTCAATGCACGGGGAATTGAAGCTAACCCTGAAAAAATTCAGGCTATTCGGGATATACGAGCGCCCAGAACTATAAAGCAAGTACAAAGCCTAAATGGAAAAGTCGCCGCGTTGAGTCGATTCATATCTAGGGTGACCGACAAGTGTATTCCCTTCTTCGATGTGATAAAGAAAGGGAGGAGAAATTTTGAATGGACGCCCGACTGTGAGGATGCGTTCCGAGCTCTGGTGAGACACTTAGAAAGTCCCTTGGTTCTATCAAAGCCTGTTGACCATGAGGTGTTGTATGTATACTTGGCCGTGTCTGAACATGCCATCAGTACAGCTTTGGTTCGCGAGGAGGACCGAGTTCAAAAGCCGGTGTATTATGTCAGTAAACTTTTAATGGGGGCAGAAAGAAATTATCCTAAAATTGAGAAGCTAGCCTACTTCTTTATGATTGCATCACGCAAGCTTCGTCCATATTTTCAGGCACATCCGATCAGTTTTTATACCGATCAACCTTTGCGACAGGTACTCCAACGACCAGAGACCTCAGGAAGGTTACTGAAATGGAATATTGAGTTGAGTCAATTCGATATCACCTACCTGCCACGAAGGGCTATCCAAGGGCAGGCGCTAGCAGACTTCATCGTAGAATTCACCGTATCAGACGAACCAAACAGTAATGATGTTATTCCCTCCATTCGGTGGAAACTACACACCGATGGGGCATCCAACGACCATTGCTCTAGGGCTGGAGTCATTCTTGTAACCCCTGAAAACCGATCGATTTGTTATGCCTTGAAACTTAATTTCCCAGCTATAAATAACGAAGTTGAGTATGAAGCATTGCTTACTGGCTTAAAACTTATCAGGGCACGCAGAGTAAGATCGGTTGAGATCTTTTATGACTCACAATTGGTGGTATACCAAGTACGAGGAGAGTATCAAGCAAAGGAGCAGAGGCTTGCTCCATACCTCGCTCGGGTTCAAGAACTGTTGGCAGACCTTGAATATTACGATATTTCGCATGTCCCGCATGAACAAAACAGGGAAGCCGATTCATTGGCAAAATTCGCAAGTACTGGCGATGCACAGCAGATGGGTTTGGTTCCCATCGGAGTTTTACAATTTTTGAGTATACGAGATGGAAGTAAATTTTGTGCTAGAAACAGAAACTGAAAGGGAGTCATGGATAACCCCCTTCAAACCATACTTACTATATGGGACTTTGCCCGATAGAAAGAATGAAAGACGACAAGTCATTCGCAAAGCTTCACGATATATAATGAAGGACGGAATAATGTATCGGAGGGGATTCTCAGTTCCCTTACTTCGGTGCATCGCCCATGATGAGATAAAACGAGTCTTGAGGGAAGTTCACGAAGGAGAATGTAGTGACCATACTCGGGGGTAGACCCTAGCAAACAAGATCCTCCGCTATGGATACTATTGGCCAACTGTAAATCGGGATGCTGCGGACTACGTAAGAAGATGTGACAAATGTCAAAAGTATGAGAAGATCCTGAGAGCTTCGCTAACAGAACTCACACAAATGGTTAGTCCCTGGCCATTCGCAATTTGGGGGATCGATATAATCGGTTCCTTACCAATTTCCAGAGGTGGTGCAAAATATGCAATTGTTGGGTCGATTACTTTACCAAGTGGGCAGAAGCAGAGCCTTTAGCTACGATCACCACCAAAAAGGTAATTAATTTCGTTGTACGAAACATCATATGCCGTTTTGGCCTCCCACGAACTATCATCACGGACAACAGAACTCAATTTGAGAGTAAGGAGTTCAAAGAATTCTGCCAAAGTATCGCATTGAGAAAAGGTTTTCGGCAGTCGCTCACCCTAAAGCGAATGGACAAGTTGAAGCCGTAAATAAAATAATCAAAACCAATATTAAAGAAACGTTTGGAGAAGGCTAGAGGCAAGTGGGTGGATGAGCTTCCGACAGCGCTCTGGGCTTACAGAACCACCCACAAGTCCGCGACTGGTCATACTCCGTTCACCTTAGCATACGGCGCTGAAGTTGTGATACCCGTGGAACTTGAAGTTCCTTCTCATCGGGTAACTTACTATGATCCTAAGACGAATCAAAATCTCTTATTGGAATCGCTGGACTTTGTCGACGAAAAATGCGAAGAAGCTGATTTAAGAGCAACTGCATATAGGCACTGGGTTGCTCGATATTATAATGAAAAAGTTCGACCGAGAATTTTCGATGTGGGTGATCTTGTTTTGAAGCGAGTCTTTTCGACCCCATCACATCTGAATCCCACATGGGAGGGTCCGTATGTCATTGAACGGAGGCTTGGAGAAGGAACTTTCAAGCTAGCGACCGTAGATGGCATGACTCTTCCCCGCGCATGGAATAGCGAGCATTTGCGTCGTTATTACACTTAGTCTATTTCTTTTACATTTTAGTTGCAATTATTTCCAGTGTATGTTGATTTTGTTGTCCTTAGTTTTCGGTATGTCACAAGACAATTCAGTTTGTTTCCATTTGTTATGATCAATAAAGGCTTGAAGCCGTCTTTTTCATGAACTATTGATGTTTCCGTATGTTACAATTCTGAGACAAAAATTAAATTACATTATTCTATCTGGCGCATGAACGTGTACCCAAAATTAAAAATTTCTATGTCCCCAAAGTGCGGGCTAGAGTACTCTGAGTCCCCAGAGTGCGGACTAGAGTATAAATGACTTAAAAATCTCTAAGTCCCCAGAGTGCGGACTAGAGTACTCTGAGTACCCAAAGTGCGGACTAGAGTACAAACGACTTAAAAATCTCTAAGTCCCTAGAGTGCGGGCTAGAGTACTCTGAGTCCCCAGAGTGCGGACTAGAGTATAAATGCGGGCTAGAGTACTCTGAGTCCCCAGAGTGCGGACTAGAGTATAAACGACTTAAAAATCTATAAGTCCCCAGAGTGCGGACTAGAGTACTCTGAGTCCCCAAAGTGCGGACTAGAGTATAAACGACTTAAAAATCTCTAAGTTCCCAGAGTGCAGACTAGAGTATAAACGACTTAAAAATCTCTAAGTCCCCAGAGTGCGGACTAGAGTACTCTGAGTCCCCAGAGTGCGAACTAGAGTATAAACAACTTGAAAATCTCTAAGTCTCTAGAGTACGGACTAGAGTACTCTGAGTCCTTAAAGTGCGAACTAGAGTATAAACGACTTGAAAATCTCTAAGTCCCCAGAGTGCGGGCTAGAGTACTCTGAGTCCCTAGAGTGCAGACTAGAGTATAAACGACTTAAAAATCTCTAAGTCCCCAGAGTGCGGACTAGAGTACTCTGAGTCCCCAGAGTGCGGACTAGAGTATAAATGACTTAAAAATCGCTAAGTCCCCAGAGTGCGGACTAGAGTATAAACGAATTAAAAATCATTAAGTCCCCAGAGTGCGGACTAGAGTACTCTGAGTCTCCAGAGTGCGGACTAGAGTATAAAAGACTTAAAAATCTCTAAGTCCAGAGTGCGGACTAGAGTACTCTGAGTCTGCAGAGTGCGGACTAGAGTATTAGCAACTTAAAAATTTCTAAGTTCCCAGAGTGCGGACTAGAGTATAAACGATTCAAAAATCTCTCAGCCTCTGGAGCATAGGATAAAATATAAGCAGTTTAGAAATCTCTGAGTCATGCGGAAACAAATGAGAGCTTAAGTGACCACACAACCCTGGATGTCAGGTACAAGATGGGCGGTGAAGCTAAGTGGCAAAGATCATCAAAAAACAAAATTTTATTTACTAATCGAGAATTCGGTTTCACTACAGCTTCTCCTGAACTCGGAGCAAAAAATCTATTTACAACGACTACGAGAATAGATAAAAATAATTACATAATCCAGACTTATTCATGTTGAGCAAGGCATGGTAGCTACTTTTTTGACTTCTACTTCTTCCTCGATTTCTCTGAAGACTCCTCCCCCAAGCGTTTTTTCCTAGACGCCTTGCTTGCTAGGGAAGTGGTGCCTGGGGAAGGAAGAGGAACTTCCTGTGGCGAGGTTCCACCGGGGAGAATAACCTTCAGTGGCATATTCAATGGATCATCAAGTTCCACCACCTGAGGCTCAACCTTAATCTCAGCTTTCTGCTTCTTCTCTTCTATGATTTGCTCCGCCATGCTCGATTTTGAAGTGTGTTCGGAGGCGCCCATAATCTCAAATTCATCATGTTCCTCCACGGGCGATAAATTTTTAGATTTGTCTTCATCGAGCGCCTCGATCACTTGAGCGTCGGGTCCGGGGGTCTCTCTAGTCTGAATTGCCTCTCCCGTTTTCCGCTCCTTTTCTGCGGCAGCATCGCTCCTTGAAGTTGGCTCGGGATCAGAATGGCCTACACGAAATCGTAAGAGACAAATGTTAGGATACATTTATTATTTTCCAAAAGCGATGGCCCTTTGAACTCTAGGAGGAAAAGCTATGTACCAATTTCTGGCTGACTCTCAACGGTTCAGGGAGTTTCACCTTCCGAAATAAGAGATAGAGCATGAATATCAAGTCCAGGCTTCTCTGGGTCATAGCTAATATGTTGCTCGAAGGGATCGAGTAATGGGCGACCAGTCGGTTGAATAGGAGGAGGAACTGATGACTCGGTTCCAGATGGACCGGCAGTGTCATTTTTTCCTTTCGATGAGGAAGAGTCCCTTCTGTAAAAGGCCTTTGCCGCAGATAGGTTAGTGCGCTCATTCTCACGAAGCATTTCCTTCACAAGAGACTCCTCATCCACCTCTTCAGTTCCCAATTCGACCATTTTAATTTTTATTAAAGTGTCCCATGCTTCGGCCAAAGATTCGAGGTAACCCTTGCCAAGAAAAGTTAGGTCACGATGCATGAGAAGTCGAGTGTTATACTCGGCTATGAGTGGATCAAACATGCACTTAATTTCCTCTCTACCAGCCTCAGCAGCCGCCTCGAGGCGAGAATCGATTTCCGAGAGCGCCATTCTTTTGCATTCTTCACGGGCCGCATCCTTCAGCGCTTCAACTTTGGAGAGCTCCTCATCAAGCTTTGCTTTTAAGAGCCGTGTAGAGACAATCTCATCACAATATCGTTGTGACTCCTCTTGGGCTGCAGTTTTTTCTTCTTTTTCTTTAAGGAGTAGCTCCTCCAATTCTTTAACTCGCTGAGCGAGAGCATTCTTTTCTTTTTGGATGGAATCCTTCTCTAAGGCTAAAGCGCCACAGCGTTGAACCGCCTCATCAATTTCCTTTTTGTGTGCGACTTCCAGACGATCAACTGCTTCGGCTGTGTCTTTAGCGGTTTTTTGAGCAGCTTCAAGCTGAGATTTATACAAGGAAAGCTCTTCATCATGTGCTTTGATAATGTCTTTGTCGTGGATAGCTTCGAGTTTCAAGCGATCGATTTCATGCTGACATTCCACCAAAACTTCTGAAACTTTTTCCACCAAATGAACGAATGCGTCGTGCTGGACGTAGACATCATTATTGCAAGTAATGGCACTTTGTTTAACATGCCCTGGAATAGGATGGATCGCCGAAAGAAACTTTAGTCCATCAAAGCATATTTTTGGAAACGTGGTTTTAAGCTCAGCTAGCTTTTCTGCTATCGATGGATCATGTGCAGGGCTAGAGGAAGTTTGTTTAGTCGAAACTGCAGATTTCTTGTGAAGCTCACGGGACTGCCTAGTGCTTGATGAACCAGAATATTGATCACGAGGAGCTTTAGATTGAGACCCCTTTGAGCAGATTTATCCTTGCTATGCTCTGGTTGAGGAGGAGGATCGTTGGGGTAGGAAGAGTGGCTATAAGTTTTCCTTCGAGACAATGAATCTCGGGGACGATAGTCTCTATCGCTTTTGTCATCTCTATCTCGGCTTTTCCGGGCCCCGAATCTCGGCTAGAGTGATGAAAGATAGAGGAACCGTGAAGGCGGTCGAAGCCGTGTGAGCGTCCCATGTCACCTGCACAGAAATCAAGTGAAAACAAGTTAGAGATGATCATATGATAGCTAAAAATTAAGTGTGGGGTGGAGAGTGAGCGTTTGTGTGTGTCCTAGTGTTTCCCC
The DNA here is from genome assembly GCA_030737815.1 of Allium fistulosum. Lineage (NCBI taxonomy): Eukaryota > Viridiplantae > Streptophyta > Magnoliopsida > Asparagales > Amaryllidaceae > Allium > Allium fistulosum. Next base: position 1,298,126,711 of record CM060902.1, read on the forward strand.
CCGACGGACCAGTTTCTTTAGCTTTACTTATCGGAGTTTTTTCTCCTTGGTGATGGGCTTGAACGCCTTCGTCGCCTCTTGCGGGCGAGTGAAGTTTTAGGGCTTCTGGGTCGTCGAAGCCGTAATTGAGCAAGTCATCGGGGATGGTGAGATCTGATAAGCCTTTTAGTGAACCCTCTAAGTGTTGTGGAGATGGCTCCTTCTCCATCGGAGTAATTGTAACCTTCGAGGTTCCGCCCACTGTCTTCTTCCTTAGTCTATAGGCTAGTTTCTTTTTCCCCTTTGAAGGGGGAGGCGGTTCATCGATGCCGGGTGCGTTGATCACCGGTTCTGAGAGAGGACTTATATGCTCGTCGGACGCTCCAGAAACCTCGGCCTCTCTAATCTCACCTTCCTCGGCATGTCAGAGGCCCCGCCTGTAGGGGCACCGAAGACCCGGCCTGTTCTTTACCCTTCTCCACCGCGGGTATGGTTGTAGGGGCACTAGATGGGAGACTAGTTCGACAACCTTCCGCAAGTAGCCCAAACTTTTGAAGTAACTCATTGGAAATAATGACTTTGATCTCCCGGTCCTCCATGGGAGTAGCACAAATGGCCTCGATAGCCTCAGAATACCTCGCACCTTCGGGACGTGGGCTGATGCCTGCAAAAGACCGAAGGAAGTTTAGAAAAAATGCACTTCATGCCTCAGGTAAGTAACGAGTCCGGAAATGGAACTTACTCTCGTCCAACCATCTTCTCGCAAAGCCAGGGGGCAGCGCACGTAGAACCACTCCTGCTTATATTGGGAGAATTTACTCCATGCCCCTGTCAGGATCTGACACTTAGAGTGTGGCTCAAAGAATATGAAAGAGGGGCTGTCAGATAGCCTTTTGAACCGATAAATGTAGCGAATATCCTCGAGAGTGGGGATCCTGGATAAGGTTCTCATAAAGAGAATGCAAGTGCCATGGAGAAATGCATGACTATTGGGGTGAAGTTGTGCCGGAGCGATCCCGATGTACTGCAGCACCTCATGAAGAAATGAATTGAATGGTGGCACACTCCCGACCCAGCACATAAATTTATTACAAGCTGTATATCCAGCTGGGGCGGGTGAGCACGATCTTGTCCTGGTGGAACTAATACATCGTCAAAAGGGATTCCATGGATTGAACATAGCCGACGAAGAGCGGTTTCACTGATTCTTGAAGCCTGAGAATCAGTCGGATTGTCCAGGATAATTGCTCTGTCTATAGCATTAGGTGTCGGGCCAATAACCACAGCGGATGGATCCGGGATACCCTGCATGGAGGTTGTTGGTGGGTCCGAAGTACCTACTACCTCCTGCTGAGAGCCTGGATTAGGCTTATCGGAAACTGTAGCAGAGCTCGACTTTCTGGACATCTTTAAAGAGCAATGGATGTGAAAAAATCCTGTTTGAACTATACTTTAAAGACAATTGATATTAGATATAATATGGTAATACATCCCCCCGTGTTGTGTGTGAACTAGTGCTACGACCTGAACGAGAGTGCCAAAAAAATTAAAGTTTAAACACAAGTGCGGTACGATAGAGCTATAAGTTATTATCCTCGGAGACCGTCATCGCTGACCGTCTCCTACAATCTATTATATGACTGACAGTAATGATTTGGGAGTCGTACATTGGCTACATAGAGTATGGAGACTATCTATCTGCATTTGGTCAGTTAAGTTTGCATTGAATAAACTTCGAGTTGTAGGGTAAGTAGTTTGAATTAAATCCCCAAGTTAATATGCTTTGTTACTGGTCATTGTCTTTTATTCAGTGCTTAGTTGTGATGGTGAATTATACAAATGAATGTTATGATTGGATTGGGATAGTTTCGGTTATCAATGCCAACCCACTACACTATGGGATGGCCGAACCGTCCCATCTTTTCCCTCTCTTTCTAGCCACCGAACCAACTTCCTCAAACACTACCGAGCCTCTATCCCTCATTACCGAACGACTTCCCTTGGACCTATATCGAACCCCGTTATAGTACTTCTCTCCTTCACCTCTCTCATTCCAAACCAAACGACACCCTCTCATTCCAGACCAAACGACACCCTCTCATTAGCATTACTCCCACAAGAGATTTATCAACCAACAAAATTCCACGCCAAATACTGACCCGGTGTTGTAACTTCCTTTGCCGAACGGCTGCTAATCGCCTGTACCGATCCGCTCGCATTAAAATCAATGAACGACCTCAGCCTAGCATAGGTCGAGCTGCTCATTCTCATAGTTTCAACCTACTCTATTACTAAGTTCCTGACAATTCAACATCGCTATGGTGGGCTGCCGACCATCCTCCCTCAACCGAATGATGACCAGAATTCCACGAATTATACACCAATCCCCACGAATCACCAGACCTTCTTCTCTCCCATGTCCTCGACTTCGAAGACAAAGCTATAGTTGTTCCTCCTAGTAACTTACCCTAACTCCGCCTAGGTCGAACCAAATTCCTAGCCTAACTACTACTTGGGAACCCACGAATCTCCACATTTAGGGAAATAAATCAAGTGAAAATCTCATACCTATATGCGGATAATTAAGCCTATGAAAGCTGTTGGATTTTGAGACGAGGTGTGGTTAGGTTTGTTTGCGAATGAAGTTTCAAAATAGATTTCCTGGCTCGGAAAGGAAGAAAGGACGAATGATGGATGTGGCTTAGGAGAAAAACAGGTCAGGGGACTTGTAATAAAAAAGCGGAAGTAAGAAGAAAAAACTGGAATGTGAGCTTTATATATAGGGAGAGGGAGGCGAACAGGCCTTAACCAGTGGAGTCGGTCAAAGTGCCTCAGTAGTTTGGTGAGTAAGCATGCCGAGCGGTAGTGAGTAGAATGATTGAGTGGTTCGGCACTCGTATGTCGACCGAACCATGGTAAAATAGAATATAATAGAAAGTATAATAGTAATAATTAAGATAATGAGTAAATGAAAACGATATTAAGATGATGGTGCAACGAAAGGTTGAATTTCGCCAGGTAAACGGGGAAGCATAGTTTTGAGAAACCCAGCGTGATTCGGCCTTCGAAAGGTTATATATACATACAGCTTTTGGAAATTTATAACAGGATTTAACAATACTGGTTGTTAGTTCAAAGAACGCCGTGTTGATTCACACGACGCGCTTTGGGGGGCAAATGTTACCCGGTACTGTGGGGCGGCTACAGGGCGATAGTCGTAGAGCCTATGGTTGAACCTGGATGGGACTTAAACTAAGGATGGGTTGGAAATATAAGAAGCTAGTGTGTGATTTGGGTTTGTTTCATACTATACAAGTTGGTTCGCCATGTCTGATGTTAGTCGGCGTGGTTGTGAGGCACAAGCATGCAAGTTGGACCGGCATTGGAATGTGAATGTGGCGGGCCGGTCGAGAGTGACTCAGCTATGGTAGTTAGGTCAAGGTGGTTCGGCCACTCACCGCTCGGCCTTGAAGGGAAGATCGTCGCTCGGTCTTGAAGAGGGGATCATCGCTCGGCCAAGATAGGAACAGCAAGGTGGCTCGGTCAAGAGGGGTTCGGCCTCAGTCGCTCGGTATGGGTGAGGTTAATCTTGATGGTTCGGCTGGTCGTGGACCGGCCTCAGAAGAACTGAGTCACATGCCGCTCGGTAAAAGTAGTTTGGTGCGCAACATTTGGTCAAAAGAGTTTAGGTAACATGGCATACGTCGCTCAGTCAAAGGCGCAGAACCAAGACAGTTTGGTCAGTTGAGTTTCGATGCCTGTGGTTCGAACTTGGTGGTTCGGCATGCATGGGGCAACGGACTTGGTATGGTGTACTTTTATGATGGCCCATGATCACTTCATCCTACAACAGAGTGGCGCGCATACACTTCTTTGCTTCGAATCGTATTGCCGCTTGCTTCGAGTCCTTTCATAATCTGCTTCGTGTAAATGGTGAGACTCCCACTGGACCGGCCAAGGAGGCTCGGCAACCGCCGTTCGGCATGCTTGGCTCGGTGCGCAGAAGTCACCTACTATAGGCCGATGTACCTTGTTCCTGGGCCCGCGAAGGAAGTCCAGCCTATCTTCGTCTATAAATAGAGGGGCAGGGGCGCAGTGAAAAGGGACCTTTTTGGGAGAACACTGGGGAGACTCTGCCATTTTCAAGACTCATTTCTTTTCTACAAAAACTTGTACTCAAGTTGTTGGTGCACAGATTGTATCTGTATTCAATTATTCGAAGAAGTAATAAAGATTACGATCAAAGTGGATGTAGGCAGTTACGTCGAACCACTATAATTCTGGTGTTCTCATTTTTATTATTCTTACTGCATTCTATTGCGATATTCCTCAGTTTTAATTTATTTTCTTCATTAATCTCTCTACACAATCTTACTCAAGGGTATTAGTGACCAATCTCGGTGCTAACATATAATATATGTGTACCTTAAGTCTGCTTAGCAAATACATATAGTTATCTTACCTCATCTATTTAATATACTATACGTAACATCCCCAGCTTGAGTCTGCTCAATAGTTAAGGAGTATGCAAGTAATTTATTAATATATATATGGTAGAGGATAACATTATATTGAAGATTCATAGTCTTCAATATATTATATTGAGTGAAATGTACTTATGGAATAATGTAGTTTTATGAACTACCCTCGTAATTAAAGTGTCGGACACATTGGAAATCACGGTATATGTACATTTATGTATGTATTTATTCCTTAAGTCTGTTTGGGTTTCTTTAATGTTCCACCCTTAGTTTATACATTCATATTATATAAGTTTTATTATTATATAATTTTTATATTTTATATTACTTATATAACAGTTTTATGTATAATATTATATTAATTAAATCTTACTTAATTAATTTTAATTAATTAACATTTTAATCAATTTTACATTATTTTATTTTAATATAACATTTATATTAAATAATTATTATATCCTATAACCTTTATAATATGACACATATATTATATCTGTGTGTATATTATTTAATTAATTTATTTTATTAATAAATTTATGTAATTGATTAACCTTTAATTAATTAATTTAATTAAGCATATTTAATTAAATTATACTAATTTCAAAATTCAATTTATTTACATACATGTACATTCAAGTCATTTTAAACATTTTTAAACAACATAACATATATCATAATATATGATACATGTATACATTTATTAATTAATTAACTTATTTAGTTTATTAATCTTAATAATAAATTTTAATATTTCAAAACTAATATTTATTTGCAAACATTTTGAAAATTTTAATATATTATAACTTTGATAATATATTTATATCTTATTTTAAATTTAAGTTTTCAAATTTCAAATCTTATATTTTTAGTTTTCAATTTTAAAAAAAAAATTAGCCCAACGCCCAATTCAAATTGGGCCTCTTCTATTGTGAGTAACCTTATAGGCTCACATATCTATTCGGATCAAGCTGATAGCTAGGTAGGGTAGAGTATTAGATTACCCAAACCTAATCTTTTGATACTACATTTCTTATACACCCTACTAACTGGGTTGTGAGCTTAATTAATTATCCCTACCATAACTAATTAGACCACATAGGCTATTGGGCTCTCATACAATTGTTGGAACTGGGCCAGCCAGCAGCGGAATATTTTGGTGTGCATGTGTAGATTTAATATTTAATGCAATAATGTGTCTATATATATAAATCGCTGATATTTTTACATGTAAGACACACACACACACACACACACACACATATATATATATAATTTTACATAGTTTTTGATATTTATATAAATAACAAGTTTACATACATACATATATTTGGACAACATTCAATACATATAGGACAAGCTAATATGCCCGCTACGATGTAAATTCCAACATTTATATGGATATGTTATACCTTGCAAGGATTATTATGTTACACATGCACACACATATACACATATGTATACGATGCATATGAGCACTATTACATTTTATTGAATATAAATTAAATAAAATTCTATTTACAATTTATAAATTTAAATGAAATAAGAGATTTTATTTAAATTAAATTTAGAAATTTTCTAAATAAATTAGACTTTATAGGCCCAATATAGATCCAATAAGAGAACTTATTTTGAAATTCATCTAAATCTTCCACTGCGGGCTGGCCAGTTCTACACAGACTATTTAGGAGAAATCCAACATGATCTAACTAAATTCACCCAGTGATGACAATTTGTACATGTATCATTCAACACTGTATCACTTTGATATCTAGAGTTTGCCCTACGATCAAACTCTGTATTGATATCCGTATTTAATTGCGTAAATAGCTTTTAAAGTCCTTGGTTCAATCTAATAACATTATCGATTAACATGTTTACTTTGGTCAGAAATTTAACTTTTAAGTCATATACCAATTACGTTGATGCTAACTTTCTAAAACGAAGGATATGTGTTATCCATATAATTTTCAAGAGAGGATACGCACAAGAGATTATGTCAAAATCGAAAGAGTAATAATGTTGTTGACAATGTCGAAGCCAAGAACACTTCATGAATAACATCGATAGGAGGAAGCTTATTTCAAGTCCCTCATAATGGATGTCAGCGTCCATATTGAAGATATGCGACATGGTCAGGTCACTCCGCCATCTAATCAATGTCAAACATCACTTCAGATCACTGTCGAAGACTATAGGCGTCGCACCGCACTTCACAGCACTTTGGAAGAATCACTTTACGATGACACCAAGGGTCATCATCGCCAAAGAAATATAGAGTGACTTCGCCCTTCACCAATTATACCGCACTTCATCAATGATCAACACCCTCGCATTTTATCAGCATTTGGAGGATGCCGCATGTCTATGTGAAGCGGTGTTGATGGTGGATGCCGCCAATAACCACGAAGTCATCGATACCACCTTGTGATTATCATTGCTTCATACTCACATTCGTATCATCATCCACCATTAGAGGACTTCGAACCTTATGGGAGAAGCCGCTAATGACATAGATTGTGGTTGTCGCATGCATCTGCTAAAGAAGCAAAGCGGAGACCTAGCACATACCAACTTTGAAGTCATCGAAGTTGTTGCCAATGCCACCACTAAAGTTGACGCTTAAGCACATCGAAGACACTAAAAGCAGGACAATGGCGCCTTTTCAGCAACAAAGCTAGTCTTAAGTTGACACCGTCAAATTCGAGCGTGACGAAGTCATAAGGGGTGGAGTAGTGCTGTTCCACCTCTACAAATACGACCCTAAGGGTGCCATTTTGGGGCTGACTTTTCTTCTCTCCATTCTCAAAATCGAATTCTTGAAAATCCTAAATTGAATTGGGAAATAAATCCATTCGATTATAATCATGCATAATCAATAAAGACAAGGACTTGGATTTAGAGATACTTATTGCTTCCAACTATGCCTTTTTGAATATTATGGAGACGGATTTGCATATATTTGGATTCATTGAGATCAATACTCGACATGAATCACTTCATCATAGTTTTGAACTATGAAAAACATGAATATGCAAAAATATATGAATATTAGACTTCGAATGTAAGAATGAATTACTTGTTTTCCTAATTCTTATAAACAAATAACATGGCATAAGACTTTTTTGAACACATGTCTTAAAACCAAATATAATCTCGAAGGTGACAGCCTGAGATGGTCTTACAAGGTCACGAGTATCATGTTTCACGAAATCTTATGGACTTGGTGTGCTTAACCCAAAAATGTCCTTTAGCTTCATGAATTCATTCTTTAATGGTTCCATCATGCACTAAGTCTCAAGTGATAGATTGGTCCTTGAGAACACAACTAAGTCGACATTCTTAATCATGTTTTCATATACGTACAAGTCAAGGATTAATTCATCATAATTATCATTAAGAATGTTATACCATTTTTTGGCATAACATTTTGATGCTAGAAGAGGGCCTGAACCTCTGGTCCTATTTGGTTTTCCTTGAATTGATGAAACAAACAGTTGTTTCAGGAAAATGAGATCAAGACGGCTTAATGCTCTAGATGAAGAGGTTATCCAAGCAACAAACTTAGAAGAGGATGTAGTTCCTGATTTCAACTTGGGAAATGCAGAACCAGGACAACAATCAGCCCTGGCACAACCAACCAGTAGTGAGGCCAAGATTAAAGGTCTAGAACAACAATTAGTGGAGATGAAACGACTTTTGGAAGCAGCGCTTGCTTAGAAATCTTCCAAAACAACCAGGCCTACGAGGGAGATGAAGTAGAATCTCCAGGAAGGAACTTGAATGCTTCTTTTCTTAGAAACAAAAGCAAAGACAAACTTACCCTAACTCCGCAAAAGTGGAGAGGCGATCAACAAGCTAAAGTGAACTACCTTGGAAGAGTGGAAGAGAAACTCAAAGAACAATCCGGAAACTCAAATTTTGAGGGATGTAAACCTGAAAGAAGTAACTACCAAGATGACGAGTCCTACTTAAGGGTTCTGGCATAAAAAATAGCAAAGGATATGCTCAATAATAAAGGAAAGAGAACTCTAGGCCATGAAGATTCCTTCCCACATCAAAATCCCGTCTATTAGATATAACAGAACAACTGATCCAGTTGATAATTTATTAGCTTTTGAAAGTCAAATGGATCTATATAATGCATTTAGAGCCATTCGCTACAGGCTTTTTTCCACCATATTTCAAGGAGCAACGGCCAAATGCATCTGCAATACCGAGAAAGGACCATCTATTCTTGGAAGCAGTTTTCTTATGAGTCCTTGGACAATTCTATAGATGCAAGGATCATGCTGTTGACTATACTATGGTAGCCAATATCAAATAAAGGCCGGGAGAGCAGTTGGGCGACTATCTTAAAAGGTTCAATGTGGAAGCCTTGAAAGTGAAGAATATGGCTGATAAAGACAAGCTAGTGGCAGTGCATTCGGGATTAATTGAACAACCCCCATTTTGAAAAGAACTCTACATACATGGATGTAAGGATTTACAAGACTTCCACTTTCAAGCTAATAAGTTTATCTGTATGGATGAAATGTTTCATGCCAAAAGGAAAGCTCAAGCAAAGAGAGAAGTGGGAAGGATGGGTTATGACCACGATAATAAAAGGCGAAGATGGGTAGAAGCCTCAAATACTAACCAAGTTGCTTTGAACAAGCCTATATCCCATATATTTTTCACAAAAGGAGGTTAACAGCATTTCTGATTCTTACAAAGCTAAAACTAATCTAGAAACAAGAAGAAATGGAAAAGATTACTGTGCCTACCATAAAGCAAACGAACATAAAATGGATGATGTAGAGTACTGTAGGCATAATCCGGCGTACGATCTGATTCGTGCGACTGAAAGAATTCGTTAAGGACAATCAGAAAGTTGTCCATTCTGAAAATGGAAACCAAAGGACACCAAGCAATACTGCAAATCTAATAGAAGAAGACATTCAACCAGACTTCATTCCACCTCTCAACAGGATTGATGTAATTCATGAAGGCCCATATCTGGTTGTAAACATCAAAGGGGCTAGAAGTCGCTATGTTATTGAAGCCAAGGAAGGGATTTTTCTCTATTCAGAAAGAACCGCCGCTCAAGAACCCAAGATTCTAGATCCAGATGCATACTTTGATGATCACACCACCAGAGCTAAGAGAGGTTTGCCATCTGCATAACGATCCACTTATGATCATCGCACAAATTGACTTTCTGTGGTCACAAAAATTTTGGTGGACACCGGAAGTGCAGTTATTGTAATTTTCAGTCATGCATTCTACTAGATGGGAATCCCATAGGAAAAACTTGAACCGAGTTTTGAGCCAATCTTTAGGTTCAATAATAAAGGGTCAACTCCTATAGGATAGATAAAGCTTCTTATGCAAATGGGAATCCCACCGTGCTCTCGGACTTTTGAAACTCTTTTCATCATTTTGGGTCAACCTTCATATTATAATGCCTTTTTTGGAAGACCATCTCTGGACGAAGTTGATGCCTTTGTCTCTCCCAAATATCTGATGGTAAAGTTTTTGACCAAAAGTGAATGGGGAACTATAAGAGGGGAACAATTCAGTGCTCGTGAAATGTACTTTGCAACTATTGGACAATATGAACGAGATTACTTTTCTTCTGATGATTCAAAAAGAGATGAACTAACCAAAATGAGTACTAAAAAGCCTTTTGATGATTGTTCTTCAAACTCATCACATAAAGACAAAGCATGAGAAGAAGACTAAGTGCATGTTGAGGAAATTTAACTTTTCTGAAAGGAAAAGAAAGATGAGAGAAACAAATCTGGTAGAGGATGAAATAGAGGGTGAAGAGATTGTCATTGAATTAGACTATAGAGGTGAGCAAGAGAGGATGAAACCCACAGAAGATCTCGAAGAGATATGCCTGGATCTGGTTGATGCGACAAAATTGGTTAGGAGAGATTTAGATGGCAAACTTGAAATAGAGCTAATTCAATTTTTACAATCCAGCAAAGGTGTATTCACTTGGACCCATTCTGATATGGTTAGAATAGATCCGACCTTTATGTGTCATGCCCTGAATATAGACCCGAATGTCTCACCAATCCAAAAAAATAAAAGGCAGTATAATAAAGCTTGATCCAATGATTTGAAAGAGGAGGTGAAGAGGTTGCTTGAAAAAGAATTTATCAGAAAAGTGCTTTACCCAAAGTGGGTAGCCAACCTTATATTGGTCAAGAAGTCTAATGGGAAGTGGACAACGTGTGTCGACTATGCCGATTTGAATAAGGCTTGTCCAAAAAAATATTACCCCCTTCCAAGGATATATCAACTGGTTGATGCAACAAGCAGACACAAGCTCTTGTGATTCATGGATGCCTTTTCCGGATATAATCAAACTCCAATGTTCAAACCAGATGAGGAAAACACTAGCTTCATAACAAACTAAGGAATATACTGCTACAAAGTGATGCCCTTTGGGTTAAAGAATGCTAAAGCAACATGCCAAAGATTAGTGAACAGAATGGTTAAAGAACAAATTGGTCAAAACATGGAAGTATATGTAGACGATATGCTAGTTAAATCTCAAGAGGAAGGCAGTCATCTAAAAGGCCTTGAAGAAATGTTCGGTATGCTACGAAAATATCAAATGAAGCTTAACCCACAAAAATGTTCTTTTGGAATTCAATCAGGAAAATTCTTGGGGTATATTGTCAGTGCAAGAGGAATTGAAGCTAACCCTAACCAAATCCAAGCTATTAAAGATATGGCAGAGCCAAAGATAAGTAAAGATGTTATGAACCTGAATGGAAGAGTAGCGGCATTAAACAGATTTATTTCCAAGGCTGCTAATAAATGCATTTCATTCTTTGATGTGATTAAAAAGAAGAAAACTTTGAGTGGAATGAGGATTGTCGAAAGGCTTTTGAAGAACTGAAGAGTCATTTGGAAAAGCCACCCATCTTATCTAGTCTCGTGGAAAAGGAAAGCCTTTACCTCTATATGGTAGTATCAGGGCATGAAGTTAGTTCAGTCTTAATCAGAGAAGAGAAAGGAACTCAGCTTCCAGTATATTATACGAATAAAATACTTAAAGATGCAGAAGTGAGGCATCCGGTTATAGACAAATGGACATACTGTTTAATGCTCACCACATGAAAACTGAGAACTTATTTTCAAGCACATCATATTAAGGTCTTGACTAACTTTCCACTCAAGTAGGTTTTCAGCAAGCTTGAAACTTCAAGGAGGTTAGTAAAATGGGAGATAGAGCTTAGACAATATGATATCAAATTTCATCCTCGAGCAGCAATTAAAGGGCATGCTTTGGTCGATTTTATTAATTAATGCACAGGATTCATTGAAGAGCAATCAGAGAAGGAAAAAGATCTAAAGCCCAAGTGGCTGTTGTTTGTGGATGGAGCCTCAAATGATCAAGGGGTCAGGGTCGAATACGTAGTTATAACTCCAGATGGACATCCTTTGCACTATGCAATGAAGTTAGGATTTTCGACCACCAACAATGTGGCAGAATACGAATCTATGATAGCGGGACTTATGCTAGTCCTCCAATTGAAGATTCCTAGAATTGAAATTTTCAATGATTCACAGTTAATGGTAAATGGGCTAAACCATAAATATCAGACGGAGGACGTCAAGTTGACTCTATATGTCAAAAAGATGCTGAAAATTTTGACCCAATTTGAAGACTTCTCAATACACCAAGTACGAAGAGGAAAGATCCCAAGCTGATTCTTTGGCAAAATTGGCAAGCTCACGATGGGCACTAAAAGCCCGAATCATTCAAGTAGGATACCAGGAGAATCCTAGTATAGAGGAGAAAAGCCCTAATCCAGAAAATGAAACCTTAGTATTAAGCTGGTCTCAAGCCTTAGGACACAAGGAGAAAGAAAACGAAACTGAGAGCCTTCAAGAAAACCTTCCTCATGTGGAAATTGATAATCAATATAAGGATAATTGGATGACTCCTATTGTCGAATATGTAACAAAAGAAAGATTGCCAATAGATAAAAAGGAAGCAAGGAAAATAAGCGCTAGGCTTCGACTTTTGTCATAGCAAATGACATACTTTATAAAAAGGGATATTCGCTCCTTTATCTAAGGTGTGCTGATTCAGAAACAGGAGAAAAATTACTAATGGAAGCCCATGAAGGACTCTGTGGAGACCATTCCAATGGAATGAAATTAGCCAAGAAATTTATGAGGCAATGCTTCTATTAGCTCCAAATGACTAGCCAAGCCATTGATTTTCTATGAAGATGTGAAAAATATCAAAGATTCTTTAAAATTCCATGCCTACCATTAAGCTAATTAACTTCTATCTCAAGCCCATGGCCTTTCGACATACGTGAAATTGATTTAATCGGGAAGTTGCCGATATCCAAAGGAGAAGCTAAGTATGCAATAGTGGCCATTGATTATTTCACAAAGTGGGTAGAAGCTGAGCCACTCCCGAATATCATATCAAGAAAAGTCCTCAAATTCATAATCAAGAATATCCATACAAGATTCGTAATTCCATATAAGATAATATCCGACAGTGGAACTCAATTTGAAAGTGAAGAATTCACCCAATGGGATCATCAAAAGCTTTTCGTATGTAGCTCATCCCAAAGTAGATGGAGCTATCGAAGCAGCCAATAAAACTTTGAAGACTATGTTAAAAAAGCGGCTAGACAAGGCAAAGGGAAATTGAATAGAAGAACTTCCTTTAGTTATATGGGCATATAGAACCTCTACCAAAACTGCAACAGGGCATACCCCATATTTTCTAACATATATATGTGAAGCCATGCTTCCAGTTGAAGTTAAAGTGCCTTCTCATCGAAGAACTGCATACGCATTTGACCCAAATCAAGAATTAAATAAGGAATGCTTGGATTTAATCAATGAACTAAGGGATGAAGCGGTTTGTACGGACAACTAAATATCAACGAAGAATATCTAAGTATTATAATTCCAAAGTAAGAAGAACATTTCAGAGAGGAGATTTAGTACTCCGAAGAGTTATGACAAATACTAAGAATCTGTCAGATGGACCACTTGGACCAAATTGGGAAGGACCCCTAATCATACATAAGGTAATTTCTCATGGGGCCTACAAACTATGTTGACCTGATGGAAATGTCATACAAAGAGCATGGAACATCGAACATTTGCGGCCATATTTCCCAACAGTGGACGAATAAAGAAGTTTAAATAAGTGTATCCACATGGGTCGGGAGTTAGATTCTTCTAAATAAAGGGAAAGCCTAAACCACTGCCTAAGATGGTAGTAAGGGGCTAAAGTTTTGTCCCCGCCAAGATGGCCTGGTCAAAGCACCTTCTAGAGGGAGGTCAGAGCAATCCTTTGGTCCCGTCTGAAAAGGCCCGACCAAAGCATTTTCAAGCCTTTAGCCCCTGGCTACATGGCCTGGCTGGAGCACCTCCTAGAGGGAGGACAGAGTTAGCCTTTGGTCCCGTCTAAGATGGCCTGGTTAGAGCACCAAACCAGCCTTAGCACCATCATCAAGGACCTCGCTAAAGCGCCTCCTAGAGGGAGGTCAGGTAAGTCATCAGCTTTGCTTGAGATAGCTAACTAGATGCACCGGATGGTAGCCTAAATCATCACCTAAAACGGTGATAAGGGCGAAAGATCCAAGTTGAGATCATAACCTAAGATGGTAACAAAACGAAGGACTCATACATCCAAAGCCCACAGAGTGGCGCAAAACAAGGACTCAGACATCCAATGACCAAAGAGTGGTGCAAAGCAAAGGACTCAAACATCCAAAGCCCAAAGAGTGGTGCAAAGTGAAGGACTTGGGCATCCAAAGCCCAAAGAGTGGCGCAAAAAAATACTAAGACATCCAAAGCCCAAAGTGAGGCGCCAAGAGATTATTATTGGCAGATAAGGGTTTCTGGTCTTCTATTATTACTAGATATGGATCTCTGGCCTTCTATTACTATTGCCAGATATGGATTACTGGACTTCTATTATTATCGTTAGATTTGGATTTCTAATCTTCTATTATTATAGGAAGATATGGATTTCTGGTCTCCTATTGCCAAACAAGGATTTCTATCTTCTATTTGAATTCTTGGTCTTTTATTTTGAATTTCCAGCCTTCTATTGTTATTTTCCAAATGGATTTTTCTGGTCTTCTTTTACAAAGAATGCTAATCTTTTGTAATTATTCAATGGATTTTTGGACTCCCTTTATTGCCAAAGAAAATTCCTAATACTACCTTCTATGATACTACCAGACAATCTTCTAAGCTTCCATTTGAAAAAATTATTGATATCTATTGATTTATCTCTTATAGCAAAATTATAATCGCAATTCATGCAAACAAAGTATACAATATGTACTTATTTATAGCTCAATCAAGTCCAAAAGGGGATTTGATTGAATTGAATTGAGATTAAAGATAATGACGAGAGTTATCAATTATGTTTTACCGAAAAATGGGACTAGAAAGGAAATCTCATTAAAGATTAGGCAATGCAAAAGAATTCAAAGTTTTACCCAAAAGAGTAAAAAGCTTCTCTTATACAAAAAGGGCTAAATGTTATCCACATAATTTCCAGGAGAGGATAATCACAAGAGATTAAGTCAATATCAAAAGAGTAATAATGTTATTAACAATGTCAAAGCTTTAAGAACACTCCGTGAATAATATCGACAAGAGGAAGCTTGTATCAAGTCCCTCACAATGGATATCGGCGTCCATATCAAAGATATACGACGTGGTCAGGTTACTCTGTCATCTTGTCCACGTTGAAATCAAATTAAAACATCACTTTGGATCAGTGTCGAAGACTATAGACATTGCGCCGCACTTCACAGCACTTCGGAAGTATTACTTTACGATGACACCAAGGGTCATTAACGCCAAAGAAATATATAGTGACTTCGCCCTTTACCAATTATGCCACTCTTCGTCAATGGTCAACTCCCCACTTCATCAACGCGTTTTATCAGCATTTGGAGGATGTCGTGTGTCTATGCAAAGCGGTGTTGATGGCGGATGCCATCAATATCCACGAAGTCATCGATACCGCCTTGTGATTTTCGTTGCTTCATACTCACATTTGTATCATCGTCCACCTTTAAAGGACTTTGAACCTCATGGTAGAAGCCACTAATGCCATAGAATGTAGTTGCCACATGCATCTTCTAAATCAGTAAAGCAGAGACCTAACACATAGCAACCTTGAAGTCGTTGAAGTCATTGCCAGTGCCACCACTAAAGTTCACTACATTAGAAAAGGCCTTTTGAAAAAACGTTGCTAAAAATTTTAGTAGTGTTTCAGTAAACGCTGCGACACGACATGCAACTAAAAGTCTGAAAGTTTTAATTGCATTGTGGTAAACGCTACCAAAAACATACATATTGTAGCGTTTCTGAAAACCTTCAAAAGTTTTCTTTGGCGGCGTCTTCAAAATGCAACCAAAGTGTTACTTGCACCCTTCTTTTTTTTCTGTAGTGTTTTTACTATGCTACTATATATTTTTTGTTGCCTTTTAATTTCGCTAAAAAAATTGCATTTTTTCCCGTAGCGCTTTTGAAACGCTACTAAAACTTATTGATTGATGTACAACACATTTTAATCGCCACTATTTACAGTTAATGGCTTGTATCATTTCCGAAAATCACTTATATATAATATCCATAATTAAACCATCAATCAATCACATAATTATCATTTTCAAACCAACATCGATAATCACCATATTCAAATAATTGAAAAAACACATTAATCGCATAATCAAGTATAATATCCAGAATCATTTCAATAATAGTATTTCACAAAATAAGCGAATCCACATACCATAACCATTTACAAACAAGTCTACACAACAAGTACGAACAAAATATTATAATATATAACAGTTAAAGTCTTGTTCATGGCTTAATTACCGATAATTTTTTGATGCAGTTGTTCTTCACTTCGGAAATGCTAATTACCTGTAGACAAGTATAACGGTCAACAGTTAGAATTACATACAAGTCCTGATAATTTACTATATATACCAGTACCAATAGATGTAAGTTCATGTCTAAATGTCTGGAAAAAATGAAGCATTCAGAATACTTGATTATTTCCAACCTATTACTGTACCAATAGACAAAAACAATAGAACTGTTACTTGATCATGTCTGTAATTTATTACAGTCAGCATTTTGAATACTTGATTACATTCAGAATGTCTATAAAACTCTTCATGCTACTTGATTATGTCTAAATGTCTAAATGTTTTCTTTACTATATATACCAGTACCAATAGATGGTAACAAGTCATTTAGTATTCAAGAATGAAGCAAAACCAAGACAGTAACAAGTCATGGTCGATTTGTGCAAAGAAGAGAATGATGACATTAATGAATTTAGAAAACATGGAGATTTACTGATAGTATGGTATTATTATAACCTTAACAATACCAATATCCCAATATCCCAAATACCGACAGTGATAAATTTAGACAACATGGAGACGACATGGAGATTTACTAATGGTACGTGTTGACAGTATGGCGTAATTTAGACAACATTTAGAAATGGAAAAGTTTAATGGTTCCTTAACAATACCAATATCCCAAAAATTATTTAATGATTCGAATAGTGCTACAAAACACAAAGAGTGAACTTGCTGCGTTGAAAACTGACCGTATGGTATTCATTATTATATCCTTACAATCAGGAAGGGTTGACCATGACAGACATTACTACAATATAGCAAGACATCGCATTTTTTAAAATCCCTACGGAAACATCTTGTACGTCAACTAATTACTTTAAAAAGTCAATAAATGATCGTTTTTACAATGAACTATTGTTATATGAACTATTTAATTGTGGGTATATAATGATTTGTTATGAGTTTGTTTTTAAATTATATGAATGACCATGACAGACATGAGTATCAAAGGCAGTCTGTCTGTTATGAATTAAAACTCAGATAGAAACCCCAGTAACATTTGTTATAAGTTTCATTTGTTATAAGTTTGTTAAAACTTAAATGAAATTAGTAATGGTGAAGTTTTTGTGTATGTCTGTAACATTTGTTATAAGTTTTTGTGTATGTCTGTAACATTAGATCAAAACTCTAGCCTGTAATTTTGAACTGGACTTTCCAATAATTGGAACATGATAGGAAACTGGGTACTTCACTGCTGACGATCTGCCTCAATTTAAGCCTCAATTTATGACCATGACAGACATATTGTTACTGGTTTTTATTCCTATAACTAATGTGAAACTTATAACAAATGTTACTGGTCATGTTAAAACTTAAAAGAAACTTATAACAGACATATTTGTTATGAGTCAATAAATGACCATGACAGACATACTGTTACTGGTTTTTATTCCTATAACTAATGTTACCCCAAGCAGTAGTGGGTATGAGTCTCAGTTAGCCCGGAAAAGGTCAGTTGCTAATTTCAAGAAAATAATATCAGGGTAATTTACACAACACGGGCCTAGAATTTGTGTATGAGTATATATAAGAGGCGCATACAAGTACCAACTAATACTTACTAGAACTTGATTCCCCAATGACATATGCGGCCGGCCAAGCTACGGTAGTACAAAATGCATCTGCCATGTACGTACACTCCGATGTAGGTCTTCATAGCAATGCGTCATTGACTTTCACAAACTTTACCCAAACTTTTACCGCATCTTTTCCCAATGGAACAAAGTGAACCATCGCTGTTGGATCAGTTGAAATGATAGTTCCTTCAGCCACTACTCGTCCCGTTTCATCCACATCAATCAACTTGCATTTATTATGTACTACCAGATTTGCACTCTGTTGGGTAAGCAAAAATGCATGAATTATTGTATTTTTCGGTTATCATATTATATTAGGAATCTAGAAACACTACAAGAGACAACAAAGTTACCCAAAGAGTTGTTGTAGCTTTACAAGGAGAAGTCACAATGCTTGCTCTAGCCTTGCAAGGAGTAGTCACAACACTTGCTTTTTCAACTACAACTTTTGATTTCGGCCATGCTATTTTCCTACCAACGGCCTCTTTAATGCATGACATATCAGTTATTGGTCGCCACAAGAAAGCATCTCCTTTGTTGGCATAGTCTTCCCAAACCACAACGGCTAACGGACTAAGCAGAATACCATTTACAATCATTTTTGAATCACTGGAGCAGAGTCTTCCTTCGGCAACTAACACTTCACCCCCATTCCAATCATAAAGCTTGCATTTATTATTTGTGCTACTAGATTTACTCTAAAAAGAACAATAAATTTAATGGGAAAAGGTATGTAGAGAATTAAAAATAGTTACTGTAAATTATAAAATTTACCAAAATTTCTTCCTCCAAGTATCCTCGTAGTGCAACAACACAATTAGCAGGCCATGCTACTGATTTATTCTCGGCTTCTCCTAATATTGACAAACTTGGTGTAGGCCTCCATAAATAAACATCTGCTTTCTTTACACAATCTATAACAACTTTCATAGTATTTAGTCCAATACGAATGTCATTGACAACCTCATTAGGATCAGCGGACACTACTCTCCCTTCGGCAACAATTTCGTCGGTTCCATCCCAATTCAATAACGCACATATGTTGTCATTACCCTACAATTATTCAACCAAAAATTATATTCATTATTGGTTTGAAAACTAAACTACAAATGATGTTATATCAGTAATATAAGTGATTTTTACCATTTCAATTGTGCTCCTCTTTTTTGAAATTTCTTTACCCTGTCAAAGCGAATATAGCAACAGCAACGGTTAAAGGTTTAATTCTGAATTGCTAAATAAAAATTATATTGATTATTGGATTAAAACTAAACTACAAATGATGTTATATCAGTAATAGAAGTGATTTCTACCATTTCAGGTGTGCTCCCTTCTTTCGAACATTCTTTACCCTATCAAAGCAAAAAATAACAGCACTAATAGTTAAAGGTTTAAATTTTGAAATTTAAAGAAATTCATGAAAAATCAACGATGCAATAAGTGAACCTTCTGAGGTAGATTTTCCAGCTTGTTCGTTAGCATGTGTACCATACTCTCCATTTCTGAAATTCTTTTCTGACATTGAGTTATTTGCTTATCTCTACATTATGATAAAGTTAGCTTGGTAAAGGTGTAGCCCCTTCCTAGTGCTCTTAAGCGTCCTGGTTTATCGTGCCCCAATACTTGTACAACGCATCTTCTTTGACATTATTTGTCGAGTCGGATTGTCTTGCATTATCAATTGTTTTAATATCCTCCTACATAAATTAATATACATATAGGCTATATACGATGATAAAATTATAGCAATGTTTAGTTGCTGACAAAATCAAATATTCTTAAAAGAATATTTGCAACATCCGTGTTCACTGGTTAGCCCTTTTTTTAGTGCGAGATTTAACCCAAACATCAACTCTAGATACAGACAAAGAATCCTGACTTTGCTTTTTCTACATTTAAAAGACATTGGATAAATCAATCGATAGTTAATTAAATAACTGGGTAAATAATGCTACAATTAATTAACTAACCAAATCGTCGGTCAATCTAGCCATTCCTCTATGTCAGTTGTGTCCAGCAATTGTTTTTGCCTAATGGCAATATATCACTTCGTGCCTGAAAGAAGGTAAGGGATAAATAAAGTCGGAGGATGCCATAGACGAAAAAATATATTTCTGAATTCAGGCAATGAGAAAGCATGCCATAGATGAAGAAATGTACAGAGTTGTTGCATGGTACAACATGTACTTAGATGATATGTGTTGGTTATCAACACAAATACCAACAAATTTAAAATATGTGTACGGAAGTAAACCCAAAAAGTAATGTCAATACATCAGGTGGCTCGCAGTCTTATAATTTTGAGAGTTCTAATTATGATTACAGAAATAATGCAGAGTTTAACAGTCCTAATTATATAACAAATAAAGTCCACAGTCTCATAGTTAATTTAGAATAGAGCGGCATAGTTTCAGAACAAGTTCTGGCTGTAAAAAATCAAATACTAAATGATACAGAAGTTCAAATTGACTCAATGTAACTAACAAATATAATGAGCAAGTAGCAGCTCAATCGGAAATTCCCATAGAACAATAATGAGAGAATAATAGAAACAAACCAATTAGCGGCATATACGAACTTTCAAGAATGTATCAACTCAATTGGTCTAAAATAAATGAAGATAAACTTATAGCTTAAACGGTATGTTGTATGGTCCTAAAACCACTCATAAATCGATGTACAATATTTTAAATTTCAAGTTGTAGGGTCCCGCATGATTCCTTATATTCAGTTTACAGCAAATAAAATTCAATGATACTTTATAGTACAAATTAGATGCACTTCTTTCATTTTAATTCCAAATCCTAGTTGCATAATTGAGACCTAGATGTTGAAAATGAAGGTAATTTTGTTACTTTAACTTGTATGTCTTTTTTTTCACCAATGTCTTTCTTAACCATCAATACAAAATTCCTAACTAGCACAGTAACTCAAACGAATGAATAGACAATGGACTGTTAATAATTTTTAGCATACAAGTCAATATTAACGTGTCTAAACACTGATAGAATGAAAAGAAACCGCTGACCATAGAGATTACAGTGACTATGGTTTTTACAAAACAATTGACTACAACTTCTGCGACTTTGATTATGAATCCTATATTTATAACAATAACCATGTGTTATTACTGTAATTGTAACTATTTGAATAGTTAGCTAGGATATACAGTTTAATGAAATTTTATTCCCAAGCAATATTTATGACACATTTGCTAATTTAATATATGAAAATTAAAAGTTATAGTTTCCATTAAATACTTCTATAAAAATAAGATATTACTTCATAATCCATTTCTTCCTTGTTTTGAAGTACATCATCATTTTTAATAACACTTCATCACATTACTTGATCATGCTCTATTATTCCATTGTTTAAATATGCATGCACATTATTATCTACCCGCACTTTATTATTTTTATTCATCCCAATTTTTTTTCTACCATTAATATAACATGGAAACCCAAAGACTTTCATATGATTTTTTTTCTGAAGCCTTCCTCTATAATATCCTAATATATTTCTTTTTTATTTCCTTACATGTCATCGTTCATTTTTTTCCAAAATGATTTTCGGATTTAAAATTTTCAAGAATCAAATATCTAATGATAATTTCAAAATGACAAGTCATTTCATTTCAGATAATCATACATTCTTTTGTAATACTATTTTTAGTCATTCTCAACCTTTGCCAAATTATAATTTCTCTATTTAGAATTTTTCTCAAAATTTAGCCAAATTTCTATGTCACTTTTAAATCACTCGACATGTGACCATTCACCCATCCTTATCAAACTCATAAATGACAGTGGTGAGCAATAGTAAACCATTCAAGTTTAACAAGGCTTGGCCAACTCGGTTAAGCTATTATAAAGCAATATAGGATTGCCTAACCACAAAAGGCAGAGACAACCTAATTTAAATTTTTTGAACAAGCCTAAGCGTGTTGGTTATCAAATACTTCTTTTCCTGCTTTGGCCAAAATTAGCCTTTTGTTGTTTTTCTACTAGCAGTTTAATGCTCATTGTTCTAGTACTAGTAGTCAATTTCTGTCTATGATAATTTCCCTGAGCATAGCTAAGAATTATAAGAGTTGATTTATTTTTTTTATTTAAAATAATAAAAGGCAAATGAAAAATAAAAGAATTTACATCAATAGTTTTTTGTTGGGTTCGTTTGTAGCTCATCGGCCCATGTATAAAATTTGCTCTATGCATAATAATCAACTGCTTATTTGTATGAAAAGATAAAAATTTCTAGTTTATAAATGAAGCAGCAAATTATTTCGAAATTTCCATGCTATATTCCCTATATCCTCTATGCTAGTTGGGATGGAGCTATAACAGGTTTTTTTCCTTAAGGCATGGGCATAAAAGTGATAACCATAGCACAAAGGCTCAGAGGAGACTGGGAAGGAGCTATAACAGGGTTTTTTTTCTTCCACTAAGTAGTCAGTCTATTCTGCTCGATATAGTTATCACAAACTTCAGTCTGTGTGGCAAGTCTAGTTCTCTAATTGGTTTAAGTAGTCAATTTTTTTTCTTTTGTTCATTACAATATTTATTGTTCTATCAAGTAAGAATTAGGATCCTTTGTTTTTGACATCTTGCCATGAAAACATTGCCTTCATCCATAAGCATTCTTATTTTTCTTTTTTATTAATCCAATTTTCCCAACATTGACCTTTTTATATTAGTTTTCATTCTAGCATTTCATACTTATTCATTATATCCAGGCTAAACTAATTATTATTTCTCAAAATGTTCACCTTACACTATCTTATGTCAATTACCTTTCTTATATTCATCATTTCATTAACCAGAGAAACCATCAGTTGTTTTTACCTACTGAATTAATCAGAAAGAGATGTTTATCAGCAAGAAATTTTACCTTAAACTCCAAACTTGTTTTCTCCTTTACAAACTTTCTCCACTCCTTCACGTTTTTGATGTTGTAAGGTTTCAAAGCAAGTCTTTCCTCTTCCGTCGTTGTTTTAATTATTTTTCGAACCAATCTACTTTTTAAGGTTCTCCAAATGGTTCCCATTTGTTGAAATATAGAGATTTTTTGCCATTCATCGTCCACTTTAAATCTAGCCTACAAATCAGAAGGAAAAACTGGTGTTATTTCATATTAAAATGAATTTAAAAGTACATAAATAAATCTATTATTATGCGACAAAAATAGTAATTTTTCATGCCTGAATGGAATCCCACAAGATAGTTTTTAATTCATCACTTAGAAGCCTCCAATCGCTAAGTGTAACCGGAACATGCTCCCTTACTAGCGGTCCAAGATAAGAAGATAAGTGTACCGAGCCTTCTCCTATCGGTACGGCTGCCTCATTGAATTCAACTTCAATTCGATTCTCAAGGTTTAACGGAAGTCTTTTTACTTTCGTTGGTCCTCTACCATGTTTTTTTACATTTATATTTGCAGTTTCAGCTTCAATTGGCCTCTCGATTTCCATCTCGGCAACAACATTTTCTTCACAACCCATTTCATATTCTTCACGTGTTTTATTTTCTTCGCAGGGCATTTCAATTTCTTCACATGTTTTATTTTCTTTGCAAGGCATTTCATTCCCTTCATGCATTTCATTTTCTTCATGCATTTCGTTCCCTAATTCTTGTTCCTTCTCTACATGGCAAGATTCATCGGTTGGTACAATATATTTCACCTTTGGCTTATACTTTCGAGATTTCTCGTTCTTCAATTGTTGGCGAGTGCGTACATTGCTTGTATGCATATCCTTTTTCTGTAAAAACATTTAATAAAAGCAATTTCAATATTAAGGTCATCACATATTTAATTGAGATCCAAAATCATAGTTAGAAAATATCAAACTATCAAGCATCAACATAAAATGTTTAGAAAATATCAAACTATCAAGCATCAACATAAAATGTATATAACTATACTATATGAAAAACAATACATGTAACAAACTATAAGTATTAGAAATTTTTATGAAAATAGTTATAAGTGATCTAATAGTTTCATACATCAAATGTGCAGAGAGATGGTAGAATAGTCCAAACTGGCATTAATAGTTCTATGCTGCTCTATAGAGAAATGATCATATATAGATCACTACTTGAAAAAGAAGCAACTATTGAACTTTTTTTTCCCTGTTCGCTACTGCATATAGCAGCAGCATTTGTATTTCCTCCTCTTGTACACCGTTGTATATTGCAGCAGCTTGACACTGCTGCATTGCAGCAGTTTTTCTTTCCTTCCTCTTTTTTTATGGTATTAAGATGGCCATCCGAATTAAGACGGTCAAGATTATAAATCCAGACTATGATATCCATATGATATTAAACTTTTTCAGCAATGTAATTTTTACAACTTCATATGGACCAGGAGATATTGACAGCTAGAAATGGATTTCATTTTAGGCATGTAGCTTTATTCTTGCTTCCAATAATACTTCACATGGACGGACCTTAAATAAGCAACATTTTTTCAGGCTCCGCTACTCTACTTTGTCCATTCTTTTTGTGGTACAGAAATATAAATTACACTGGAAAAAAACATATTCTATAGCTACAATAATGTTATAAGAAAATGCATACAAACACCTAACTCACTTTACATTCATTTCCCTTTTTTTCTCAGTTTCAGACTCATATATGTAAATATGCTGATAATTAGACCTTTCTCAAACAAGTTTTTAGGTTGAATCTGATCTCATGCCTTCTAGTATATTTTTTCTTACTGTCAAATCCTCAGAGAATAGAAAATTTCTAGCTAGGATGTTATGTTATTATCAAGGTTGTAAAAAATCATTAGAAGGATGCTAGATAGTGGGTTTAAATTAGAGACTAATTGTCTATAAGGGATTAACAAAGATTAATCAAAATTAAATGTTTTTGATAGACATATATTTTTTGACGGTAATTAATATACTTTATTAAAAAAACTACTTTACTATCAAAAATATATCTGTATCGAATAATTGAAATTTTTCTATCATAAATGGTTGAATTTATGGAAAACATCAACACATATGCAATTTCTAAAATTCTAAAATAAAATAAAATAAAAGACAACATGGATACCTTCATGATGAAGATTGAGTATGCCTTCAAGTATGTATATCTCTATGATAAATCAATAACTCAATACCTGCATACGTGAAATATTAATTGATTATCAAACATATTAATTACATTTGCCTAATTTGGACACAAATAATAATCACACTTACCTTAATTGCAACATCATTTCTTACACAACAATCATTGATCTTATGAGCAGACAATGGGAAAACAAACAAGAATGACATGTCCATGTACTCAAAAACAATTCTCATAATCAAACAAAATACTTAAACTACTCAAGTATGCCTTCGCAGTCCTCCCTAACATAACTAACATCTTCAACATCCGTATCGGTTACATCGTAATCTTCCACGACATTGGTAGCTTCTTCTTTATAATCATTTATCTCTAAATCATGAAAACCTCTTGGTGGTGCTTTCATTATAACATACCAACTCGACAAATAATTTTCTGTTGAATAAAATACTTGTTTCGCTTGAGATGCAAGGATGTATGGATCTTTAGAAAATGATGCTTGATTTTGATGTAAATTGACAAGAGTGAAACCATCTTCATCAACTTTTACTCCATTTCCTATATGTGCCCAACGACACTTAAAAACAGAAATATAAAACACATGATAATCTAATAAAATTATATCAATCAATATTCCATAATAGGTGACCACATCAACTACTTGAGAAATATCTTTTGCATTTTCTCTACAAATAGTAGTCGTATCATAAGTCACTCTGCTATTTTGAGTTTCTCTCCCTACATCTTTTATATGAAACCGTTGATTATTGATATATATCCTTTGTAAGATAAGGCATCATTCTTCGGACCGTATGCAATCCACTTCAACATTTCATTATGATTATTAGAGTTCATAAGTATCTACAAAAAATTTCATTGACAACGGATATTTTAGAGTAATATTCTTAGGCAAATGAGAGTATATTTAAAAAATCATTTAACCTTTTTTTTAGTCCAATCAGCAAAAAAAATTTGTATGTGTTTCCCAAAGTAAGGTTGAATTTCTTTCCATACGCTTGCTTGAATTTTGTAATTCCTCCAAATGCAAACTAGTATAAAACAAGGCATACTAAGTTATATTTATTAGTACAAACACATCCAAATAATTGAAAAATAATGTAACATATACTTACTCTAAAAATGGTTCAACCATGGTCATATTCATTAGCACGGCTAAATGAGCACTTTCTTTCTCATGGGAGGATAGTGTAACTATCTTAGACATTGAAATTGGACATCCTTCAAGTATTACACTGCTTTCATAATCTTCATTTCAAGCTACTGTCTCCTCAACATGTCCTGATTTTTAAAAAATTCACTAAACAACCTCATGCATTCGTCTGCGATATAAGATTCTGCAATACATCCCTCGGGTCGTGAATAGTTTCTTACATAATCTTTAAGCGTCTTCATATATCTTTCAAATAGGTACATCCAACGAAATTGAACCGAACCACATATTAGTGCTTCTCTACCGAGATGAATTGACAAGTGTACCATTATGTAAAAAATTGATGGTGGGAAATATTTTTCAAGCTCACACAAAATTTCAATAATCTCAACGTTGATTTGCTACAACTTCTCTCTGTCAAGGACACGTTAACATAATTTATTGAAAAATGAACATAAGAGAATTATTGCTTTTCTTGCCTTCTTTGTAGCCCTCTTATTGCTTTTCTTGCCTTCTTTGACAATAGCCCTCTTATTGCTACCGGCAACAAGTGTTGCATTAAAACATGGTAATCATGTGATTTCAAGCCACTAATTTTACAATCCTCCAACGTTGTACGATTTTTCAAATTTGAACAGTAGCCATCGTGTCCTTTGAAATCGTACAATCTTTTGCAAAATATTTTTTTCTTGGAATTTGACAACGTATAAGGAGCCGGCGGAAGATATTGTTTCATCCCACGAGTTTGTGCATGGAGCTCATGCCGAATTCCCCAATCCTCTAAATCCTTTATGTAGTTGGTTCCACCTTTTGATTTGTTATCATCCAACATTGTGCCTAATATGCTTTCACCAATGTTTTTCTCCACATGCATTACATCTAAATTATGATGTAATGGCAGCTCCTATAAAAATAAATAATGTAACACATAATTTTATATATATTTAATTGTTAAAACATTTTTATAAAAAACTACTAACCTCCCAATATGGCAAATCAAAGAAAATTGATCTCTTTTTCCACCTTGATAGCTCTAATTTTTTAGGATCGTTATCTTTATCGCCTTAATCTTCCATATCATGGGTACTCTTCCTCTTCCTCTTTTTGAGCTTAATGGACTTTATCTTAATGGTCTTTTTCTTATTGTTTCTCCTCTGCCTTTTTTTCTTTTCTTTCTCTTTCCCAAAATCATTTGGAAAATCTTTTAACAATATAGAAATATTTCTTCCAATTAAAATTCTATGAGCATTACCTATCTCCATGGTGTTATCAAACCAAGTCTTTTGTTTCCTCTATGAATCTGACATAGGTAGATATCTTCTATAACCCATACAGACATTCTTTCGACTATAATTCAACCAACGGTGATGAGTATTAACACCACACAATGGACAAGCTTTTTCTCCCTTCACACAACATCCAGCGTAACTACCCGTATTTTTAACTATTTTAAATTATTAAATTTAATTTGATTATTGAATAAAATGGTTAGAAATAAAAATTTATAAAAATAAAAATTTAATGATTTTTCAATGTAATTTATTTAATATGAACTTGAATTAAATTTTGAAATAACCAATTTCGAAGATTTAAGCAATAACCAGTAGTGAAATGAAATTTCATGTATTGAATGTGTTTATAATCAATAGCTGAATTTGGATAATAAATGTTGTATTATTTAGATGAAAATAAAGTAATTGTTTGATAACTGAAATTCATTTGAAATTTAATAATTATTAATGTAATTTATTCGATAATTAAATTGTTGGGTTTAATATTGGAATTTATTTAAATAATTGAATCCTGAGTTAATGTAAATGAAAATGATATCGAAAGTTGATTTAAATTTTATTTAAACTAGAATGATGATTGTTAACTTATAAAATTGAATTTAAAGTGATTAAATTAATTTTGAAAATTTCTGGTTTTAAAGAGTAGAAGTAGCCATTTTGGCCACTATCTTGGATTTCGACGAAACTAGTTTCATCTGATCCGTAATGGTGAATTATTGTAGGATTTCAAGTTTCGTAGTGATCGGACTTATCGTTTGGCCGTGCGAGCTTGAAACGCGTAGAAATTAATCTAAAGAATTTAGTTAAAATAATTTGATTTTGAAAAGTTATCTTCTGAATACGATCGAATTGGGCCTTGAGACTAGTTCCATTGTGTTTGGAATGGGGGTATAACATATAGAATGCTAGGCGGCATGCTTCGTTTGTAGTTCGGAACGTTCGCGGATAGACCGGGTCAGAAATAATTATATAAGGTCGTCTATTATCTTCATTCGCGTAACCCTAAGAGAAATATCACAGCCGCACTCGTTCAAACATAATAATGGTCGAAAATTATCTTTATTCTTTCCTCGATTTCTCCAAATCCGCTCATCGAAATTGAACGGCACAAAAAGGGAAAATGTAGAGCTCGACGAGCTCTACACATCCAACGGTTGGATTGACTTGGATATGCAAGAAATCGTCGGGATTGTAACTCGAAGATCTGCAGGTTTTTCGTGTTTTCCACGTCAACGAAGGCGGCAGAGGGGTTGGGGTTGCTGGCGAAAGGTGAGGAGGTCGCGGCGCATCGAAACGTGTGGCTGGATCGTTGTTCGGTCATCAATTGGTGGCGTGCGTGGAAGAATGTGATCGCGATGTTGGGTTTTTTCTCAGCCTGGAGGGTTCATGTTGAGGAAGAAGATATATGGCTAGGTTAATTATTATTTTTAGTTAATTATTATGTTAATCAAATTTTTTATTACTTCAAATGTTTAATAATTCATAATTTTTCCATACGAGGTCCGATTCGAGCAAAACAAATCGCGTTGGGATCGTATCGATGTCATCTACGACATGGAGTGGAAGCAGAATTTATTTTTAGTTGGAAAAATTTTCGATTTCAAATAAAAGGTGAGTGTTTTTAAACGCTCACGAAGTACTGATTTATTTTTATGTTGGTTAAATTGAAGTTGTGAAGTAATTTAAATTTATTGACTATTGTTTGGTAGTTTAATTGACATTTAAATTGAAATCTGCTTTGAACTGGTAGAAATTTAAATAGATAGTTAAATTTGGAATTTGAATTAAATTGCTAGTAAAAATTCCCAATTATGGATAATTAATTAACAGTCATGATTTATTGGCTATTGGATGATATATTGGATGATTGAATATTTTTTATATATATATATATCCCGTTATCACCCTGTAAATTACTTGACAGTATATAAAACAGTTAATTGAATTATTTCGGATAAATTAAGAAATAGGTTGAAATGATATATACCTATGATACCTTGATTTGGACTGAAATAATAAAAATACATCCCTGAAATTAAATTGAAATAACTATTCACTTGGCCATAGGATAAAAAATTATATACGGAAACCGGATTAGTAAAATTTAATAATTTTAAAATTTTGGTTTGATAATATTTAAATGATTTTGATTTAAAGAAATAAAAATCGAATTTATGAAAACTGAATTATTTTCAAACTTGAGCTTGAAATGTTGAAATTGAAATTTGTTAACAAGAATTGTTTAAATAAATGAATTTGAAATTGGAAGTGATAATTGGAATATGATTTAAATCATGGATTGATTTATTTAAAAGATTTGAACTTTATTTCAAACTTTGAAATAAATCCAAGCAAAAGTAAAGTAAATGGATATTTCAATTTGAACTCGGAATTGAATTATTTTAAAGATTTGAACATTAAGTTGAACATCAAAGTTAAGTTTAATTTAAATGATTTAAATCGATATTCTGAAAGTGAATTTTAAATTAATATAAACTGAAATGGTTTAAAATTAGAATTGAACTGGAATTTAAAATATTGAATCAGATTGTTGAATCGAATTTGAAGTTAAAAATGAAAATTGAAATCGAAATTGATTTGAATTGGAATCGAAGTTAATTCGAATTGAAATCGAAATTGAGTCAATTTGAATGGAATTGAAATTGAAGATGATTTCAATTGAAAGATTTGGAATTGAATCAGTTTGACTTTGAAACTATTTTCAGATATATTATTTTAATATAAATTGTTTGAAACCTTTCTTTTTTAAATAATCAAATTATTTTGATTCTCCAAACTATTTCCTATATAAACCATTTTTAATATCTAAACCATTTTATCAAACTATTTTATATCAAACTATTTTAACTTTTAAAACTATTTAAAAAATTTCAAACTATTTTCTAAAATTCAAACTGGTCAAAGGGTGGAATGTTTATATTTAAATCATGGATTTAAATGCGAATTAGGTTAAAATGAAGTTATAACCTAAATTGTAATTCGAATCAAATTTCGGAGTGAAAATGACTTTCAAGTGAAATCGACATATTTGAAGTAAATATGATATTTCGAAATGAAATTGATTTTGAAGAGAATATGATATTTTGATATCAAATATGAATCGTTTTCGAAAAGTAAAAGAACCAACCGATGTGTAAAACGACGTTCGGCTGTTAAAGAGACCAGGGCCTCTTATTGGCATACTCTCTGTCAATATTGGAACCTCTTTAACAACTGTATACGCGGAGGAGACTCCAAAACGAAGTGGTTGGATTTGGCGTCGTTTGCTGGATTTGAAGAAAGAGAACGATGATGAATAGACCCCGGCACTTGTGCCAATTTGAAATGACTAAAACGGGACGGCTTAACAAGGCCAAGCGGGCTAGGTACCCCTAGCGGACATCCGTTCTTCGATTTTCTTCTTGAACTTGGTCCATACTATTACTTTTGATGTTGGTTTCGATTGGTGCACCTTGATTTTGGGATAACCTCCCTTTGACTTGATAATGGAAGGATGGACGCGGTGGGCGATCGTGGCTATGATGCATTACCACCAGCCCTGCGACCCGAACTGGTAGTATCCTACCTTAGGCATTGCCTCACGTGCCTTGTCATACTTTTTATCCCTATACGAAACCCTACGATTTTGGCTTAGTGTTGTCGTATCACAATGCATCCCTATCCCCCGACGTGCTACTGGGGCGTTATATGCAAACTGTAGGACAATGCTTAAAAACGCGTTAATGGGGGTTAATGTAAAGCCTTAACACTAAGAAAAATATTTATTTTACTGATTAGACATTATATATTTAGCGTATTCTACTATATATAATATTTTGATGGATCCTTAAGAGATGGAAAATCTCGTAACATCTCTTGAGTTATTGCACGCACATTATACATTGGATAGGAGATGTGAAACCCTGTAAACATCTCTGATGCTATTACACTCATGTTATATGTGATATCGCTTTGACTCACACAAGGATACTTTAGTCCTGACTCAAGTGTTTTGTCTTTTCATTACGCTCGGGTCAGCCCTGAGTTTTCAGCGCATTGAAGATCATTTTCTGGAGGACGAAGACGAAGGTTTGGTATATTATTACTATTATCATTCCTTGCATCATGTTGTCTGCTGCATTATTTTATTTGTCCCTGTTGTATATATAACTCAGATAAATGTTGTATAAATTGTAATCGAATGTATAGTAT
Organism: Allium fistulosum; assembly: GCA_030737815.1. Lineage (NCBI taxonomy): Eukaryota > Viridiplantae > Streptophyta > Magnoliopsida > Asparagales > Amaryllidaceae > Allium > Allium fistulosum. Next base: position 1,298,158,447 of record CM060902.1, read on the forward strand.
AAACAGCTTCATGAACTGTTTATTTGATTATTATATTTTGTCATTCCGTTGTGAGATTCTGTGTTTGTTTTCTTCTTCTCTTATTTTCCTTAATTAACCCCATTGATTATCTGTGTTTCAGATTGTTTGAGTTGGACATGTGTGGATTATTGTTGATTAAACTCTCCGAAATGTGGGTCGTCACAGTTGGTATTAGAGCTTTGGTTTAGCGATAACCTTAGCTTTGTGAGGTTTGACTCATTAGAGATAGGGTAGTAATACCCTACAATGAGTTATTTGAGTGTGTGTATATATATATATATATGAGAGCGCGTACTTGTTATTGTTGTAAAATGGTTTATATTGTGTATACTTATCCGTTTAGTTGTTTATGAATTCTGGTCGGTGCGTGGGATGCCATGTTATCGATAGGAGTTTCTAAACACTTAAATGAGGCAAGTCGACATAATATTGTTTAAAAATCTGGTAAATGAAATAATTTTACCTAAATTATATTTTATATATATAAATGATAATTTTTGTAAACATGTATAATTATTAATGAATTTTGTTTATTAGGAGATGATAATATTTAGTTATCATCGATTATTGTTTGAATTAAACTAAAAACAAATACTTTGTGAATTCTATTTCACGAAGTGTTCTATAACTAAATTGAATTGAAATCTAATTATAATAAAAATTGTTTGAAATAAAAAAGATGTAAATTAATGAAATATTTTCATAATAAAGAAATGGAATTGTATAAGCTATATTATGAATAGAAGGATTTAGAAGAAATTTGTTTTTTGAGAATTTGAGAATTTATATCCCGTTGATTTTCAAAATTGTGTTTAAGCCTTCAAAAATTAATAATATTATTATTTGAAAGTGTTTTGACTAGAAATATATTTTGAAAAGATTTTTGAAAGGAAATAAAAGCATTGAACTCGCTTTAGTCGCTGGGAAATAATTCTGGGGATGACTGCAGCATCGCCAGTATTCATTTTTGAGTTTCTAGGTGAGAATTGCTACCAAAAGAAATTTATTTCCAGTTAAACATGTTTTGATTGTGAAAAATATTCCAAGTATGATTTAATAAATATATGAAAATAGTTTGAACTTATAAACTGAAAATAGTATAGGAAAATAAGTTTATAACTTATAAATTTGAACAGGAAAATAAAACTAAATTTTAAAAACAATTGAACATTTTGGTTAAGCAAACAAAAGAAAATTTTGAATTTGAGATATGAAATTAAATAATTAATCTAAGAAATGTCAAATAAATTGAGTTAGTGAAATTAAGTAAACAAAATGAATTTTTAATCAAGAAAGCTTAAATAAAAGTGAACTGTATTTGAAATGAATTAGATAAAATATGAAATGAAATTTTAAATGAATAAGTTGTATAACTTATGGATTTGAGAAAAATTAAGCTAAAAACAAATTTTAAATTTGTTGAATGTGAATGATAAGAAAAGAAAAAAAAGGGTTTAACTTAAATAAAGTTGAATAAACCGAGAAATGGATTAAATGAAATAAAGTTTAATTTAATAAAGATAAAATGAATTGAATTGGATTTGAATATAACTAGATAAATTAGTAAAGTGAATTAATTCCACTTACGCTATAAAATAAATTAATAGAATGAATACGAACTTGAATCATAAAAATGAAATGCAATTTGAGTTGTGAAAGGAATTGAATGAGAGTAAATGTGTAAATAAAATTAATGTGAGTAATTGAATTTGATTTAATTTGGATATAAATAAATTGAATGCAAATGGAATGAGTTTTAATAAATTGAATGTTAACTAATTGAATATGAAATAAATTAAAAAATGGAAGTTAACTTAAGAAAAGTTGAATAAAATTGATTGTGATTGTAACGACTCGGATTTTTCTATTTTTTAATTTTGAATATTTAAATGGTTAAATATTGGATTTGGAAATATAATTGAGTTAGTAAGTTTTTAAAATTGAAATTTTGAGCGATTTCGAAATTTTGGAATCGTCAATTTAGTCGACGCGTTAAAATATCAATCCGGGACACAGTCTCGGAATTCGACGAAACCAATTCCATTGGATCCGTAATAGTGTATTATTATCGAATTTCAAATTTCGTAGCGTTTGGAGTTATCGTTTGGCCGTACGGTATAGAAACGCGCTGAAATTTATATTGAAAATTCAATATAATAATTGAGTCCAAAAAGCTATCTTTTCCATACGATCAAATTAGGACTCAAAACCTTTTCCATTGCGTTCGGAATAGGGGTATAACATTATAGACGCCTAGCGGCATGCCTCGATAGGGGTTCAAGATTTTAAGTTACGAGATCGAGACGAGTTGAAAATTTATATAATATATATAATATATATATTCATTTGATTGACAATATTTCCATCACCCCTTTTTCCCTTCACCTCAGTCACTGTAGCCTTTATCCTACACGCCAACATCAAATCCCTTTCACTTTATATTTCACGCGACTTGCAATAAAAAGAAGAAAAAACAATATGTTCGTTCTGTTTAAAAAAACAGGGGGGAACGAAATCGAAGTTAAAACGCGACATTCCCTTCCTCCCCCTTCAATTGTATGAAATCGAATTCGTTCCATTTAAAAAAATAGATAATCACGATCGAGTCGCGATCGGACGACGCTCGTCTACGAGCTGGAGAAGCGGCGATGCGTTCGCAAGTGGGGGCAGGCGAAGCCATGGTGTTGACGCATTGTCATTCGATGTGGGGGAGTGCGATGCGTGGTCGGGGTCGATCGTGATAAAAAGGGAAAATCACGGCGGCTGCTAGCAAATGGCCGTGGGGATCGTAGCGTTGCAGTTATGCTCAGCCTGAGGCAAAGCGGTCGCGTGCTGTGCACTGGAGGAGTGCGCCTGCGAGAGAGCCGGTGGAGGCATTCGCCGTTCTGGGCCGTGACATGGGGAAAGAGTCGACGTCAGTGGTCGATGGCTCTGGGAGGTTGCGTTGGCGGCTCATTTGAGCCTGGGTTGTTGCAGTCGCGCCTGAAAGCCTGCGTTTTGAACAGTGGTAAAATATTAAATTTATTATTTTTAAATTAAATTAAATTTAAGCGTAATTAGTTTAATTTCAGAAAATCACTAACGTATATACATTGTAAATTATTCGTACGAGGTCGTGGCATTTAATTCGTAGGATACAGAAGAAAAATTGGAATGGGTCTGCAAATTAAAAATCAAGGTGAGAAAATTTCTCACTCATTTGGATTATCAGATTAATTTTTAAAATAGTTAAATATTAATTATTGGATGCCTGGTTGAGTTAAAAATTATTATCTGTTGAATGATATATTATATATTAGTAATTGGAGTGATTTTCCCGCACATTATAGCGGATGAGACCATATGCACCCCGCATAATAGCGGATGACCCTATATACCACGATATCCCCCTCGAAGTGGGATTGGTATTTTTATTATTGCCTAACATCTGTGGATGCAAGGAAACAGGTTGGAGGGATCCAACTGGATTCCTCAAATATATTTAGTGTTTTCATATATATAAAAATATATGATGTGAATGAATAATCTGTTAGATTATTGTGTGTGGTAAATTTTTAAATGTTATAATAGCATGGGAATTAACTTTAGTATATTAAATACCATAAATATTATTTTGAATTTTTAAAGAATTAAAAGGAGATTTTTAATATAAAAATATGTATATCAGAATTTGGATTATTTAAAAGAGATTGATTTGAATAAGCAATAATTGGTTTTTGATCATACTAAATAACGCGGGAAAAATATGTTAAATAGAGATTTTAAAATAAATTATATAAAGGGATTTTTAAGACTGGATTTTAAAATGATGTTCAGGAAATAGTATGGAAAGAAGTTGAAATCGATATTAAAAATAGATTAGCAAAAATGAATAGAATTTATAAGGAATTGAATTTATAAAATGAAATTTTATAAATGAGATTATTTTTAGTGGAACTCAAAGGAGTTTAAACTTTATAAATGATGTTTATAAATAAAGGAATTGATATTAAAGGGAAATTGGAGTTATAAGTAAGTATATTTGACTTGGGAAATATTGAAGGGAATTAATTAAAGAATTCCGGAACTTATAAAATTCGTTATAAACAAGTTAAGAAATTTACAAATAAATTGTAAATGATTTTGGAAAAAAAAGGAAATAAATGGAATACTTCCTAAGTGTTGAATATAAAATGAAGTGGGAAAAATATTCTAAGTATTGGAAAGGGGTGGAAATATTTCGTTGAAAATATAAGGATTTGAAAACTGTTTTCAAATATTGAAGTACTGGAAGTAATATCTTATAAAGATATTTTGAAATAAATTTTGGAAAAGTTTGAAATAAGGCCCGATGTCTTCTTTTGGTTGTGTATTGATAGTTAAATAACCGTCTATCAATTTTGGCCAATTTTGTTAATCGTTTCGAAGAGGCCGGGATCAGCTTTAATTATCCGAAAACCACTTCGATCCGGTTTGAACGTTACGAATGAATACCGTGAAGATGATGAAGACGGTGATTCGGTTTGTCCAGACCCAAGACAACTTGTATGGATGAATGCTATCAAAACATCGTCATCGGAGGACGATGAGCATTCTAAGTGAAATTATTCTTGAAAGGTAATCGTAGCCTCTAGCCTCATCAACCGGAATGGCTGAAAATCAGAGGGTATGCAGCAAGGCTAAGTGGGTCATACCCAATTATGGTATGTTGTCACCTTTCTAGATAACCTCAGATATATATTATATGGATACGGTGCATGCGAAAGAGCTCTCGATAAGGGTGGGAACACCCTGGGTGATAACATATTCAGTTCTATCCAGGTTAGGGATAGGGTCGGTCTTGTGTTGCAGAGGATCTTGGCGAGATCCTTGGTACATTTTTTCTAGATGTGTACCGTGATAGGTGGTACCCCAATGCCTAGTCATTGTATGGAATCCATTCTCCAATAAGTGTCGTACGGTTTTGATTGTGCCCAACTATGCTGAAATGTGAGATGCAAGCATTTCAGCTATTTTCTATTTACTTGATTTAGACAATATTATAATATCAAACGGATTTGATAAAGATGTTTTGGTTATCATAAGGTAAAAACCCGTCGTGTTTATGTGTGGTGTGGTCTTACGGGATATCTTTGTTTTTCAAAGGATTTGAAAAAGTTAATGATTTAAATTGAGTGTGTTTTCTTACGCTGGTTTTCCAGACTGACTCGGGTGTTATTTATTATAATTGTAACAACCCAGAATTTTGACCAAATTAAATTGAGAATATTTAATTTATTTTAAATATTTGAATGACGATTTAATTTGAATCCCCGAAATAACTTTGAATTTGACGATTAAATTATAAAATTTAATATATTGTAAGGTGAATAAAAATTCGAATCTACAATTTTAAGCTGAAGAAAAATATTTCGAAAGCTTTTAAAATTCGTATTGATAATACTGAAGATGATAGAAGCTTCAGAATTTAATTTCGAACTGTTTTGTTCAGTTTTGAAAATAATCACTCGAACCGATATTTATAAAATAGTCAATTTTCAAACAGTCTCGGAATTCGACGAAACCGGTTCCATTGGGTCCGTAATTTTGAAAAATTGTCGGATTTCAATTTTCGTATTTTTCGGAGTCAATACGTGATCGTACGGCGTGTAAACGCATTAAAAATCTTTATTGAATTTAAATTTGAATTTAAATTTAAAATGGTCAACATCACCACACGTTCATCTCCTTCAATCACGCAGAGAATCACGCCCGTTGTTCACGCTGAAGCACGCCATTCCCTCAGCTATAACTCGCGTACCCTTCCCTTTTCTTTTTCAAAATCAATTCCCTCGTTCAAAATCAATGAACAATGGCCGCGTTCAAAACGAAATCGAAATCCTCAGAAAATTTAAGTCGAACTTCCACTCCTCCATTCTTTTTCCAGTTCAAAACAAAACGCGACTTCTTCCTTTTCTCTGTTACCCTTTCATTCAAAACAAAACGCGACTTAAGGGGAACGACGATTTGCGATCGGAGGAAGCGACTTCGAAGTCGCGATTGGGTGAGGCGGCGAGCGCGATGTAGGGCGCGTCGCGAGGCTGGGTCATCGTAGTTGGGGCTGTTCGATCTGCGGTGAGGGGCTCGCGATTGTTTTTAGGGCATCGCAATTTCGAGCGGTCGCGAGGCGATGGGTTTTGGGTCGAGGCAGTGTCATTCGCGAAGTCAAAAGGGAGGCGCTCCACGTTCGATGGCAATAGAAATTCTCGGCGAACTCGGCAAAGAAACAGTACGCGAGGCGTACTCGACAGCGGGTGGTGGTGTGAGGCGCGCGTTCAAGCGTTGAAGGGGTGGTTACGTTCGACGATGTCAGTAGTGTATCAAAATCTGGGGCTTCTGTTAACAGTAAGGTATAATTACAAGTTATTTCGATTTCAATTAATACTAATATATAGGTATATACACCCAGTAAGCAGAACTCTTTTCTTTTCTGTTTAGTTTAGAAAAAGAAATGTGTATATACATACGATTTAAATATGTATATTTATATATAATAATAATAATCAGACAATAAGATTTAAAATGGTTTGTCTTTAATTAAATTGGTAGGTACGGGTTAAAAAGGAAACTGGGTTAATTAAAGTATTTTTATTTACTAAAAGATATTTTTATAAAGGGGGAATTAGTTTAAAATTAAATTTATTTGCTTAAAAATAAAAATAAATTATTAGATTAACATGAATAAATTTAACGATAAATTTATTATTCGATTATCTCGAATATTAACAAATTGTATAATTGGTTATACAAGGTTAAATCAAGAAAACAAATTGGATGGAAATGGATGGCAAAATAAAAAGCTAAGGTGAGATCTTCTCACTCAGATTTATAATTGAATTGCAGTTATTGATTGATTTGTATGAATGTGCTATTAGATATAGTAGGATATATATCTATATATAGCAATATATACATATTGGCATATGTATATATTGGATTGATGATTTCCCGCCTCGTATAGCGGATGAGACCCTATTGCGCCGTTAGTAAGCGGATTTATAAAAACCTATATACCGCGATAATTCCGTACTGGAGCGGAATTGGTATTGTGCTAACATCTTTGGATGTAGGGAAACAGGTTGGAGGGATCCAACTGGACCCCTCACATTGATTGATTTTTATTTATACTGTGGTATAAATCTGTGAATGATTATATTGATGTTATTGATCATATCGATGTCTGGAAATTGATTGAAAGCTAAAAATTTAGCTGAATGGATGTTTGATATCATTGGATTTCAAAAAAATAAATGAAATTGGATTTTTGAAATCAAAATAGAAATTTTTAAGTAAATAAATTTTTAGAAATTGAATAAATTCGAAGAAAGGAATTTTAAAGTATAAAAAGTTAATTTTTATATTCTTATCGAATTAATTCCAGAATCAAGTGAAAACGTTAAATAAATGAATTTCGTATAATAGTGATTTTAAATTGGAGAATTTGATTAAAATTTGGATTTCTAAATAGTTGAAAAAGAAGATAAAGAGATTTATTTTCTTTAAGAGAAATTTGTTTAAAATGAAATAAGTTGGAAGTCCAATTATAAATTTAATTGGCAAATTGAAACAAGTTTGGAAAAATCAATATAAAATGATTTGGGATGGGAAATTAATTTAGAAATGAATATTGAAATTGATTTGGTATTGAAGTAAAATTAGAAATCAATTTGGGATTTGATTTTGGGGTTAAAAGTGAATATTTGGGAATGTGGATTTAAAAATGGAAATGATGTTAAAATGGGTTTATTTACAGTTTGTAAAGTTTAAAAGAACGATTTCTTTTAAAATAAATAAATTATAAGTATTTAACTTATAATATGGATTTTTGATGTATACGTTGAGTTATAAAATTGAATGGGTCATTAAAGGAAATTTATGAAATCGAAGTTGTTATAGAATAGAAAATAGAATTTATAAACGTTGTTTTATAAATTCGAAATAGATTGAATTGGATAAATTAAATATAGAAGGACATTAAAGAAGATACATTCGCGATTTTAAATAGCGAATTTTTATTGAAATAAAATGTGTAGAAAAGACTGAAATGTGGTTAGTGAAGTATATTCACGATTTTGGACAGTGAATATATTTTTGAGTAAAATGGATAGGGTTTTGGGAAAGCGATATTATGAAATGAAGTTAATTGTTTTAAAAGATGTTTTAAAACGTGTGAACTATCGAAATCATAGATATCAACATTTATTGTTGAAATAGACGTTGCGAAAAATAAGGAAATGGTGGACTATAACACTGTTGTTATAGTAAATGATTTCCTAAAGGAAATATTTTATATAGTATTGGGATTTATATATCTATCTTAATTCTGAATCCCTATACTAGTGATTTTGAGTCGTCGTAACGATGTTTTACGTAACATTCGTTTTGACTCAAATAAATGTTGTTATAGTAATGTTTTCCTTAAAGAATGAATATATACTTAATATTGATTTAAGTATATCGAATATTTTCAAATGTTGAAAATAAATGATTTGTGAATTACTTATTTTTAAATAAGTATGGAAATGCTTTTCCAATATGAAATGAACTGTTTTGAGATTTTATCTTCTTAAAGATAAATCGAGATTGAATATTGAAAACGATTTGAAAATCGTATATCTGTAGATATTTTGAAAATATAAATTCACTATGGAATTTATAAAAGAAAGGGAAGTTGTTTAAAAATAAACGTTGATTTATTTTTGAAGTGTGGAAATAATATATCTAATAAAGATATTTTTGAAGATACAAAAATTTGGAAAATTATTTGGAATCTGATGATGTTGCGCATCTTTATTGATAGTTAAATAACCGACTATCAATAATTACCTTGAATATGGTATTTGTTGTGAATTGGATGAATTTGAATGCCACACTTATTTTTAAATAAGCGCTCACTATTCGGATTAGCCGGGAAAGGACCATGGGGTCGTATAACCCATTCCGAATATGTGATACGTCGTTATGAATCGCATTTGAAGACCGGTGTTGAAGACCGGATATTTTTGAAAACGGAAGGATTACCGTCGAGTTACTCTACATCGACTGATCTTCGATTTAGAGGTTTTATCACCCTTAGTGACGGGAAGTCCTGACGTGATTAGAAAATTATCCGGAAATGCAAGGGCTTCGTGAGAAGTGCCTTCGGTTCTGTTCGATCCCGGAACAGACTTGTATGGATTGTGTGTCTAACGTTACAATTTGAGATATAAAGCTGATTTCTTTCAAATACATTTCTGTTGGTGGCGGAGAATTTATTCTCTTAGCTTAACACCCTTCTCTGAGACGTACGAGCTCAGAGGTTATGTAGTTGGAATTCATCAGCGATATATCCCAATTTGGTAACGTGGCATACTGAGTGTTGCTGTGAAATGATCAGTGTTTGATCATTTGTGATATGATCATTTGTTTGATCTTATATCTTTGTGATCATAGGTTGATCATTTTTGTTTGACCCGAAGCAGGGCTTTTTGAGAAAGCGTAGCTTTGTGGACGAGACTTCATCGAGCCTCACACCCCGGAAATGGTCGAAACAGGAAGGATGCAGCAAGGTTCTAGGGAGTAGCGCCCCTTAGTGTATGTCATTCCTTCTGGATAAAGGTGGTATCATGGTATGGAGCCCAGATACTTAACCTCTGTGGTTACTGCATTATTATTATCTATGTGGTTTGTTGCGAATCGGGGATCCTCGGGAAGATCGGTGACGATCGGGGGATGGCATACGCGTGTCAGTAGTTACCTATTTTTGCAGAGGTAACCCGGCCTTGTGTTGGCAGAGATCCGGTTAGGTTCTCGGGTCGTCTATTCCAGGGACGTACCCATCGTGGATAGGAAGTTCCTTAGCCTGACCATTTGTTGGAAATCCAAAGAAACAATACGCGACGTGTACGGTTTTAGTTGTATTACCTGCTATGGAATGTGGCGGTAACCTGCTATTGAACATAGTAGCTATAGTAGGCATAAGTGCGGAATGCCTATGCTGGCTAAGATTAATATTATACTTTCGAAATGTTTTCTACACTATGCACTAATAATAATATCAAAAATGATTTGATTTTGCGTAGTAAGCATCTTTGACTATCATAAGAAGAAATCTCCTCCAATTCTGCGTTTGCATTGTGTGTGTGGTGGGAGGTCTTATGGTAGTTTCATTTTCCAAAAGCATTTCGAATTGACTTTAAAATTCTCTGCTATTTATTTTAAAGATAAATAACTGTTTTACGATCTCACACCAGTCACCATGACTGACTCGGAGTTTATTGTTTCCCTTCTAAACTCTGGGTGCCCACAAATTTCCACACGGGCAGCCTAGAGTTATGTTATCAGGATATTCTGGATATTCTGGAGCTTTGGAAGTAAGCTGGATGACGAGACGTAGTATTTGTATCTGATATTATTTATTCCGCTGTGTATTCTGTATGAGGACAAGTTTATATAACTGTCCATTGTTGTATATTGACTCTGATGATTGATGTATGTATAAAATGATATAGTTCTTTGTTTTAAAAGACTAGTAATTATCTATTGTATATTGTTCCGCTGCGATATGTGAGATTCTGATATTGTCTTGTTTTCTGTTCTCTGTTGTTCTTCTTCTTTCTCTTTTCTTCTATCTTCTTCTTCTGCCTTTTTCTTCTTTCTAAAACCCTCACTATTGGAGTTTCCGGCCCTCGATTGTTCGGCAGTCGATAAAGTGAGTATCGATGTCGAATTTTCGAAAGTCGAAAATTTCGGTATGTGACAAGTGGTATCAGAGCATATGGTTAAGCGACAACCCTGCTCTGTTGGGTGTTACTCATTAGAGATAGAGTCAGTAGTACTCTAGAATGAGTTGAGTGTAATAATAGATACGAGCGCGTATTTGTTATTTGAATATGAAATTGTTTTGTATTGTGTTGACTTATCGGTTGATTGTTTATGGATTCTGGTCGGTGCAGTCTAGCTAACTGTAGTCGATAGGGGTTTCTAAACTCTTAAACAAGATAAACCGACACAGTATTGATTTTAAAACGGGTAAATGAAATAATTTTACCCAAAACTATTTTGTATAGAAAAGAAATGTTTTCTATGAATTACTATAGTATATGGTTGCATGGTTGTTAGAAGTGATAATATTAATCTGTTATCATTGAAATTGAATAAGAAATTAAAAATCGTAACTCCAAAGTTAAGAAATTAATTCACATATAAATGAAATTTAAGAATGTAAATTATAAATGTGAATTGTAATTTAAAACGGAATTCCAGAGAAGTTTTTGGAAATGTTTTGAAAGGAACTTGAAAATTTTGGAGATTTGGAAAGTTAAATCATTTTTGGAGTTGAAAATGAATTTCGAAGGTTTTGAAAAATATTTTGGAGAGTTGAAAGCTCTAAACTCTTTTAGGTCGCTGGAAAATAATTCCGATGATGATCGCGACATCACCGGTGTTCATTTTCGGGTTTCCAAAAGAGAAATTGCTGCCAAATTATTTTAAAAGGAAGTTGTTTGAAAAGTTGGGTTTTGTTTTGAAAGTTCAAAGGATGATTTGACTTGTTTTCAAAATGATTTTGAAAAGTTGAAAAGACTTTGGAATACTATATAACGGTATTTATGAAATATTATGAAATTGATAACTTATAAAATATTTGAAATTTGATTTGGAAATGAGATTCCAATTGGAAATGAAAGAATCAGTGAAGGAGTTTCAGAATGAATGAATAAATTGCAACTGTAAGTGCAATGAAAGTGAATAAAACTGGAATTGAAATTTAATGTTGAAAGCAAATCTGAATTTGTAAGTGAATTAGAATTTGAAATGGATTAGTAATTGAAACTAAGCTAAAATAAGCAGTTGTAAATGAAAGCTAATCAATGAAAGTCAATATTCAGAAGTTGAATTGAATCCAAATTAGATTGGAATTGTGAATTGAATCCAAATGAAATTAGAAATGTAAAATTGAATGGATATGAATATATAACTTCAATAGTGAAGTAAAAATGATATAAGCAGTTTATATTGAAAATTTTGTAATTGAATGTACGAAATGGTTTGAATATATGCAACTAGATATTATGGCTAGTAGGATATACAGGTGTTATAAAGGAATTGGATTTGATTTCAAAGATAATTTGAATTGCTCGACAAAAGGTACGTATTTTAATTTCTATATGAGTTTTTGATGATTTCTCTCTAGCCACTTGGCTTTTTCTTTTTCTTTTTGAAACCTGAGAGTCCGTAGGGACGTTTTGTAGTCGTGCCGTATTAGCCGCGCAAAGGAGACGCTGGCGAAATTTTTCGAAAATTCCGAGTGTTAGAAAATTTTTGAGAAATTTTTGAAAGTTTAAATTTGAATTTTAAAGTTAAACAGTGTTGTTTGAACTTATAATTGAAGTTGAAATTTAGTTGATGAATAACGAATCTTTAGTAGGAAGATTTGTTTTGATAGATTGATAAAAACAATTGAATTGTGAAAAATAGTAGACGAGTTAAGGACCATTTTTTTCCTAACTTGTAATTTCGAGGACGAAATTCTTTTAAGGGGGGAAGTCTGTAACGACCCAGAATTTTGACCAAATTAAATTGAGAATATTTAATTTATTTTAAATATTTGAATGACGATTTAATTTGAATCCCCGAAATAACTTTGAATTTGACGATTAAATTATAAAATTTAATATATTGTAAGGTGAATAAAAATTCGAATCTACAATTTTAAGCTGAAGAAAAATATTTCGAAAGCTTTTAAAATTCGTATTGATAATACTGAAGATGATAGAAGCTTCAGAATTTAATTTCGAACTGTTTTGTTCAGTTTTGAAAATAATCACTCGAACCGATATTTATAAAATAGTCAATTTTCAAACAGTCTCGGAATTCGACGAAACCGGTTCCATTGGGTCCGTAATTTTGAAAAATTGTCGGATTTCAATTTTCGTATTTTTCGGAGTCAATACGTGATCGTACGGCGTGTAAACGCATTAAAAATCTTTATTGAATTTAAATTTGAATTTAAATTTAAAATGGTCAACATCACCACACGTTCATCTCCTTCAATCACGCAGAGAATCACGCCCGTTGTTCACGCTGAAGCACGCCATTCCCTCAGCTATAACTCGCGTACCCTTTCCTTTTCTTTTTCAAAATCAATTCCCTCGTTCAAAATCAATGAACAATGGCCGCGTTCAAAACGAAATCGAAATCCTCAGAAAATTTAAGTCGAACTTCCACTCCTCCATTCTTTTTCCAGTTCAAAACAAAACGCGACTTCTTCCTTTTCTCTGTTACCCTTTCATTCAAAACAAAACGCGACTTAAGGGGAACGACGATTTGCGATCGGAGGAAGCGACTTCGAAGTCGCGATTGGGTGAGGCGGCGAGCGCGATGTAGGGCGCGTCGCGAGGCTGGGTCATCGTAGTTGGGGCTGTTCGATCTGCGGTGAGGGGCTCGCGATTGTTTTTAGGGCATCGCAATTTCGAGCGGTCGCGAGGCGATGGGTTTTGGGTCGAGGCAGTGTCATTCGCGAAGTCAAAAGGGAGGCGCTCCACGTTCGATGGCAATAGAAATTCTCGGCGAACTCGGCAAAGAAACAGTACGCGAGGCGTACTCGACAGCGGGTGGTGGTGTGAGGCGCGCGTTCAAGCGTTGAAGGGGTGGTTACGTTCGACGATGTCAGTAGTGTATCAAAATCTGGGGCTTCCGTTAACAGTAAGGTATAATTACAAGTTATTTCGATTTCAATTAATACTAATATATAGGTATATACACCCAGTAAGCAGAACTCTTTTCTTTTCTGTTTAGTTTAGAAAAAGAAATGTGTATATACATACGATTTAAATATGTATATTTATATATAATAATAATAATCAGACAATAAGATTTAAAATGGTTTGTCTTTAATTAAATTGGTAGGTACGGGTTAAAAAGGAAACTGGGTTAATTAAAGTATTTTTATTTACTAAAAGATATTTTTATAAAGGGGGAATTAGTTTAAAATTAAATTTATTTGCTTAAAAATAAAAATAAATTATTAGATTAACATGAATAAATTTAACGATAAATTTATTATTCGATTATCTCGAATATTAACAAATTGTATAATTGGTTATACAAGGTTAAATCAAGAAAACAAATTGGATGGAAATGGATGGCAAAATAAAAAGCTAAGGTGAGATCTTCTCACTCAGATTTATAATTGAATTGCAGTTATTGATTGATTTGTATGAATGTGCTATTAGATATAGTAGGATATATATCTATATATAGCAATATATACATATTGGCATATGTATATATTGGATTGATGATTTCCCGCCTCGTATAGCGGATGAGACCCTATTGCGCCGTTAGTAAGCGGATTTATAAAAACCTATATACCGCGATAATTCCGTACTGGAGCGGAATTGGTATTGTGCTAACATCTTTGGATGCAGGGAAACAGGTTGGAGGGATCCAACTGGACCCCTCACATTGATTGATTTTTATTTATACTGTGGTATAAATCTGTGAATGATTATATTGATGTTATTGATCATATCGATGTCTGGAAATTGATTGAAAGCTAAAAATTTAGCTGAATGGATGTTTCATATCATTGGATTTCAAAAAAATAAATGAAATTGGATTTTTGAAATCAAAATAGAAATTTTTAAGTAAATAAATTTTTAGAAATTGAATAAATTCGAAGAAAGGAATTTTAAAGTATAAAAAGTTAATTTTTATATTCTTATCGAATTAATTCCAGAATCAAGTGAAAACGTTAAATAAATGAATTTCGTATAATAGTGATTTTAAATTGGAGAATTTGATTAAAATTTGGATTTCTAAATAGTTGAAAAAGAAGATAAAGAGATTTATTTTCTTTAAGAGAAATTTGTTTAAAATGAAATAAGTTGGAAGTCCAATTATAAATTTAATTGGCAAATTGAAACAAGTTTGGAAAAATCAATATAAAATGATTTGGGATGGGAAATTAATTTAGAAATGAATATTGAAATTGATTTGGTATTGAAGTAAAATTAGAAATCAATTTGGGATTTGATTTTGGGGCTAAAAGTGAATATTTGGGAATGTGGATTTAAAAATGGAAATGATGTTAAAATGGGTTTATTTACAGTTTGTAAAGTTTAAAAGAACGATTTCTTTTAAAATAAATAAATTATAAGTATTTAACTTATAATATGGATTTTTGATGTATACGTTGAGTTATAAAATTGAATGGGTCATTAAAGGAAATTTATGAAATCGAAGTTGTTATAGAATAGAAAATAGAATTTATAAACGTTGTTTTATAAATTCGAAATAGATTGAATTGGATAAATTAAATATAGAAGGACATTAAAGAAGATACATTCGCGATTTTAAATAGCGAATTTTTATTGAAATAAAATGTGTAGAAAAGACTGAAATGTGGTTAGTGAAGTATATTCACGATTTTGGACAGTGAATATATTTTTGAGTAAAATGGATAGGGTTTTGGGAAAGCGATATTATGAAATGAAGTTAATTGTTTTAAAAGATGTTTTAAAACGTGTGAACTATCAAAATCATAGATATCAACATTTATTGTTGAAATAGACGTTTCGAAAAATAAGAAAATGGTGGACTATAACACTGTTGTTATAGTAAATGATTTCCGAAAGGAAATATTTTATATAGTATTAGGATTTATATATCTATCTTAATTCTGAATCCCTATACTAGTGATTTTGAGTCGTCGTAACGATGTTTTACGTAACATTCGTTTTGACTCAAATAAATGTTGTTATAGTAATGTTTTCCTTAAAGAATGAATATATACTTAATATTGATTTAAGTATATCGAATATTTTCAAATGTTGAAAATAAATGATTTGTGAATTACTTATTTTTAAATAAGTATGGAAATGCTTTTCCAATATGAAATGAACTGTTTTGAGATTTTATCTTCTTAAAGATAAATCGAGATTGAATATTGAAAACGATTTGAAAATCGTATATCTGTAGATATTTTGAAAATATAAATTCACTATGGAATTTATAAAAGAAAGGGAAGTTGTTTAAAAATAAACGTTGATTTATTTTTGAAGTGTGGAAATAATATATCTAATAAAGATATTTTTGAAGATACAAAAATTTGGAAAATTATTTGGAATCTGATGATGTTGCGCATCTTTATTGATAGTTAAATAACCGACTATCAATAATTACCTTGAATATGGTATTTGTTGTGAATTGGATGAATTTGAATGCCACACTTATTTTTAAATAAGCGCTCACTATTCGGATTAGCCGGGAAAGGACCATGGGGTCGTATAACCCATTCCGAATATGTGATACGTCGTTATGAATCGCATTTGAAGACCGGTGTTGAAGACCGGATATTTTTGAAAACGGAAGGATTACCGTCGAGTTACTCTACATCGACTGATCTTCGATTTAGAGGTTTTATCACCCTTAGTGACGGGAAGTCCTGACGTGATTAGAAAATTATCCGGAAATGCAAGGGCTTCGTGAGAAGTGCCTTCGGTTCTGTTCGATCCTGGAACAGACTTGTATGGATTGTGTGTCTGACGTTACAATTTGAGATATAAAGCTGATTTCTTTCAAATACATTTCTGTTGGTGGCGGAGAATTTATTCTCTTAGCTTAACACCTTTCTCTGAGACGTACGAGCTCAGAGGTTATGTAGTTGGAATTCATCAGCGATATATCCCAATTTGGTAACGTGGCATACTGAGTGTTGCTGTGAAATGATCAGTGTTTGATCATTTGTGATATGATCATTTGTTTGATCTTATATCTTTGTGATCATAGGTTGATCATTTTTGTTTGACCCGAAGCAGGGCTTTTTGAGAAAGCGTAGCTTTGTGGACGAGACTTCATCGAGCCTCACACCCCGGAAATGGTCGAAACAGGAAGGATGCAGCAAGGTTCTAGGGAGTAGCGCCCCTTAGTGTATGTCATTCCTTCTGGATAAAGGTGGTATCATGGTATGGAGCCCAGATACTTAACCTCTGTGGTTACTGCATTATTATTATCTATGTGGTTTGTTGCGAATCGGGGATCCTCGGGAAGATCGGTGACGATCGGGGGATGGCATACGCGTGTCAGTAGTTACCTATTTTTGCAGAGGTAACCCGGCCTTGTGTTGGCAGAGATCCGGTTAGGTTCTCGGGTCGTCTATTCCAGGGACGTACCCATCGTGGATAGGAAGTTCCTTAGCCTGACCATTTGTTGGAAATCCAAAGAAACAATACGCGACGTGTACGGTTTTAGTTGTATTACCTGCTATGGAATGTGGCGGTAACCTGCTATTGAACATAGTAGCTATAGTAGGCATAAGTGTGGAATGCCTATGCTGGCTAAGATTAATATTATATTTTCGAAATGTTTTCTACACTATGCACTAATAATAATATCAAAAATGATTTGATTTTGCGTAGTAAGCATCTTTGACTATCATAAGAAGAAATCTCCTCCAATTCTGCGTTTGCATTGTGTGTGTGGTGGGAGGTCTTATGGTAGTTTCATTTTCCAAAAGCATTTCGAATTGACTTTAAAATTCTCTGCTATTTATTTTAAAGATAAATAACTGTTTTACGATCTCACACCAGTCACCATGACTGACTCGGAGTTTATTGTTTCCCTTCTAAACTCTGGGTGCCCACAAATTTCCACACGGGCAGCCTAGAGTTATGTTATCAGGATATTCTGGATATTCTGGAGCTTTGGAAGTAAGCTGGATGACGAGACGTAGTATTTTTATCTGATATTATTTATTCCGCTGTGTATTCTGTATGAGGACAAGTTTATATAACTGTCCATTGTTGTATATTGACTCTGATGATTGATGTATGTATAAAATGATATAGTTCTTTGTTTAAAAGACTAGTAATTATCTATTGTATATTGTACCGCTGCGATATGTGAGATTCTGATATTGTCTTGTTTTCTGTTCTCTGTTGTTCTTCTTCTTTCTCTTTTCTTCTATCTTCTTCTTCTGCCTTTTTCTTCTTTCTAAAACCCTCACTATTGGAGTTTCCGCCCTCGATTGTTCGGCAGTCGATAAAGTGAGTATCGATGTCGAATTTTCGAAAGTCGAAAATTTCGGTATGTGACAATAATGCTCGGGTCAGACCGAGTATTATACATTCAGGTTAGAATGCTATGGAGCTCAGTAGACGAGCTGGAGGAGATCAGACGTATATCACATACTTGGTATTTCCACTGTGTGAGTTATGTATATCAGGACAAGTTGTTATAACTGTCCAGATCGATGTATTGATTGTTGTACTCTGATGATTGTAAGAAATAAACAGCTACAGATTCTTTTGTATAAAATCTGTTATTATATATTATATTTTGTTCCGCTGCGATTGTAAGACTCCATGATGTTTTTCTGGTTTTCTTTTCTTCTATCTTTTCTTCTTCACCCCTAGTGAACTGGTAATTTCTAGCACTTGATAGCTCGGCATTCTATACAGTGGACATATTGATGTCGATTTTCAAGGGTTGAAAAACCTCGTTCATTACAGTTGGTATCGGAGCTGAAGGTTAAGCGAGAACCTTGGCTCTGGTGGGGATTACTCGTTAGAGATAGGGTCAGTGGTACCCTAGAATGAGTTTGAGTGTATAATAGATATGAGCGCGTATTTGTTAGTGAATATAAAATGTTTTATATTGTGTTGGTTGATTTATTGAATGGCTTATGAACTCTGGTCGGCACAGTCCGTACAACTATATCGATAGGGGTTTCTAAACACTTGAATAGAGTAATTCGACATAGTATTGTTTTGGAATGGGGTAAATGAAATAATTTTACCCAAAGATATATTTTGATATAAAAGAAATAATTTTCTGAAAATTATTATATATAGTTGGAGTGTTTGGATGATAATATTATAATCAAATAAGATTATAAAATTGGAAATGGTTTATATAACCAAATGAAAATTTGTATAAGTATAAATTATACAAATGGATTATAATTAAAATTGTATTCAAACCAGAATCTAGAAATTTAAATCCCGGGAAGTTTGGAAAAATGTTTTTCAAAGTTGTGTGGAAAATAATAATAAGAGTATTATTCTTGAGAATATTTTCGAAAGAAAATTGTTTTAAAATGGATTTGGAAGGGATATAGCACTAAACTCACTTTAGTCGCTAGAGAATAATTCTGGTGATGACTGCAGCATCACCGGTATTCATTTTCGAGTTTCTAGGTGACGGATTGCTACCGTAGTAATTTGATATGGAGATTTTTTGTGAAAAAACAAATGCTGTTTTAGAGATTTCGAGGGAATTGTTTTGAAAAAAATATCAAGTTGATTTTTGGAAGTTGAAGGAAATGGTTTGTTAAAACAGAGTTATATATTTATACATACATATATATATATATATATATTATTTCAAATGGTATGAAATATATACCGGGTGTTTGAACTTTGAATTTTTTAATTAAAAGAGAGGTGAAATAAGAAGAGAATAATTTTTGAATAAAATTTGGAAAATGAAAATTTTAGTATGAAATTAAAATTTAACTCATGTAAGTTAAATAAATTGGATTGTTAAAGAGAATTTGTTGGAATTTGAATTTAACTTAAGCAAAAGCTAAAGAAATTAAATTAAATGAAGTGATTATAATAAGTAAAATGAAATGAGTAGGATGTGATGAAGTTAACTAAGTATAAAGTGCATATGAATGTGCAAGTAAATGGAACAAATAAAAATTAGTAAGGGAGTGTGGAAAATTTTTAAATTTGAAATTGGGATTAAATTCTTACTTGATTAAATGGAATGAATTAAAAATAAAATTGTTTGGAATGAAATTAATTTAAGTATAAATAAATTCGAGTATGGTTCAGAAATATTGGTAAAAGGAAATTGAAATTTAAAATTAAATTGGATTGAATTGGAATTAGAAATGAAAACGAATGGAATTATATATAGAACTTGAATGGTAAAGCGATTTATAACCATAAGTTATAAATTTTGAATGGCATATGAATTGAATTTGGATAAATAAATTTGAATAGCTTATAAAATTTATTTAAAATTAATGGAATAAAAGTATATTTAAGCTATAAAGTGATGTATAATCCTGAGTTAAAAATAAAATGTGAATATACTCAAGTATAAAATTGATGGAAATGTGAGAAAATAAGTTGTGTAACTTATAAAATTGAAAAGAGGAATAGAAAAACAAAAATGAAAATGGGGTGATGTCCTAGTAAAGAAATAAAAATCCAAACCTGGATTATAAAGTAAATTTGAACTCAAGTAAATTAAGTAAAGTGATTTTTGGAATAAAAATCAAGTATTGAATGGTAAAATGGAAATGAACTAATTGGATAAGTTAATTGGTTAATTGAATATGGAAATGGAATTTAACTTGAGTAAATAGTATGGATTGTGGACTGAAACTGAAGTTGGATATAGAACTTGAGAAATAAATAAAATTCGACTTATATATAAGATGATTAAATATATGTTGAATGTGATCAAATGGAATTTAACTGAATAAAAAATATTTGAATTGGAATTTGATGGCAAGGAAAACAAACTTAAGTTATAGAGTTGAAATGATTGAAGTAAATGAATTGACTTAAGTTAAAAATCTTGGATGGGAGCTTGGCTTAAATAAATGTATGAAATGGTTCATAAATAAATTAGCATGGAATGATTCCGAGCTAATAAAATGGATTTGAAAATAATGTGGATATGAATGGAATGCAACTGAATTGATCGTGAATAAATTTGAAATGGAATAGAATTAAATATAAATTGATTTGGAATCAAATTAAAATTGCTGTAACTGGAATGGTTATTTTATTAAATAAATATCACCGAATTTGCATAGAAAAAAAAAATTCGTTGACGTAAACAGAAGTAATAAAATTCTATGAATAAATAGAAGGTGGATAAATTGATTTTTAATCAATTTGAAATGGATATGAAATTGTTTGGTATAAATATTAGTTGAATGCAAATTATTGGGTTGTAAATCATTTGAATTGAATGAAAGGATATATGGATCGATTGGAAGTAATTAAATTGGTAACGGAACCTTATAATTGCTTATAAATCATTGTTTGACATGTTGTATATGAAATTCATGTGTTAAGTTAGTTAAATGAATGTAATGTTGTTGAACTTTCATACTTTAGTACTTACGTGGTTAAATTGAGTAAGTACAGGTACCCGGAGGCTATTGGGCTAGAGTTGGGTTGCGTAATTGCATATTAAATAAGCCGCTCGCTTAAAAACGCTAAATAAAGGTACGTTTTTGGATTAAATACCGCACATATATAAATATTGATATATATTTTGTTTTCCGACTTTGTGGGTCGATCTATACATTTTTATCTCTCTTGTCATATTGCAAAAGGCTCTCCGTACAAGGGAGACTATGCCAAAAAAATTCGAAAACTTAGGGAGTTAGAAATTTTTTTGAAAATTTTGAAAAAAATTGTTAACTAAAATATTGATGTTCAAATTGAAATTGAAAACCAGATATTTTGGTTGGGAAATGGACACTAAATGTTTGGATAGGACTAAAGTGTTAGAAAAGTGAATGATGAGTTTTAACTAAGTGGGTTTTGAATAAGTATTGCGTTTGGAGCATTTTCAGGGACGAAATTCTTTTAAGTGGGGAGGAATGTAACGACCCGGATTTTTCTGTTGTTTAATTTTGAATGTTTAAATGGTTTAAATATTGGATTTGGAATTATAATTGAGTTAGTAAGTTTTTAAAACTGAAATTTTGAGCGATTTCGAAATTTTGGAATCGTCAATTTAATCGACGCGTTAAAATATCAATCTGGGACACAGTCTCGGAATTCGGCAAAACTAGTTCCATTGGATCCGTAATAGTGTATTATTATCGGATTTCAAATTTCGTAGCGTTTGGAGTTATCGTTTGGACGTACGCTATAGAAACGCGCTGAAATTTATATCAAAAATTCAATATAATAATTGAGTCCAAAAAGCTATCTTTTCCATACGATCGAATTAGGACTCAAAACCTTTTCCATTGCGTTCGGAATAGGGGTATAACATTATAAACACCTAGCGGCATGCCTCGATAGGGGTTCGAGATTTTAAGTTACGAGATCGAGACGATTGAAAATTTATATAATATATATATATATAATCATTTGATTGACAATATTTCCATCACCCCTTTTTCCCTTCACCTCAGTCATTATAGCCTTCATCCTACACGCCAACATCAAATCCCTTTCCCTTTATATTTCACGCGACTTGCAGTAAAAAGAAGGAAAAAAAACTATGTTCGTTCTGTTTAAAAAAAAAGGGAATGAAATCAAAGTTAAAATGCGACTTTCCCTTCCTCCCCCTTCAATTGAATGAAATTGATTTCGTTCCATTTTAAAAAAAATAGATAATCGCGATCGAGTGGCGATCAGAGGACGCTCATGTACGAGCTGGAGAAGCGTTCGCAAGTAGGGGCAGGCGAAGCCATGGTGTTGACGCGTTGTCATTTGATGTGGGGGAGTGCGACGCGTGGTCGGGGTCGATCGCGATGAAAAGGGAAAATCACGGCGGCTGCTAGCAAATGGCCATGGGGATCATGGCGTTGCAGTTGTGCTCGGCCTGAGGCAACGCGGTCGCGTGCTGTGCACTAGAGGAGTGCGCGTGCGAGAGAGCCGATAGAGGCGTTCGCCGTTCTGGGCTGTGACTTGGGGAAAGAGTCGACGTCAGTGGTCGATGGCTCTAGGAGGTTGCGGTGGCGGCTCGTTCGAGCTTGGGTTGTTGTAGTCGCACCTGAAAGCCTGCGGTTTGAACAGAGGTAAAATATTTAATTTATTAGTTTTAAATTAAATTAAATTTAAGCGTAATTAGTTTAATTTCAGAAAATCACTAACGTATATACGTCGTAAATTATTCGTACGAGGTCATGGCATTTAATTCGTAAGATACGGAAGAAAAATTGGAATGGGTCTACAAATTAAAAATCAAGGTGAGAAAATTTCTCACTCATTTGGATTATCGTATTAATTTTTAAAATAGTTAAAAATTAATTATTGGATGCCTGGTTGAGTTAAAAATTATTACCTGTTGAATGATATATTATATATATAGTAATATATATTAGTAATTGGAGTGATATTCCCGCACATTATAGCGGATGAGACCCTATGCTCCCTGCATAATAGCGGATGACCCTATATACGGCGATATCCCCTAGAAGTGGGATTGGTATTTTTATTATTGTTTAACATCTGTGGATGCAAGGAAACAGGTTGGAGGGATCCAACTGGATTCCTCAAATATATTTAGTGTTTTCATATATATAAAAATATATGACGTAAATGAATAATCTACTGGATTATTGTGTGTGGTAAATTTTTAAATGTTATAATAGCATGGGAATTAACTTTGGTATATTAAATACCATAAATATTATTTTGAATTTTTAAAGAATTAAAAGGAGATTTTTAATATAAAAATATATATATCGGAATTTGGATTATTTAAAAGAGATTTATTTGAATAAGCAATAATTGGTTTTTGATCATACTAAATAATGCGGGAAAAATATGTTAAATTGATATTTTAAAATAAATTATATAAAGGGATTTTTAAGACTAGATTTTAAAATGATATTCAGGAAATAGTATGGAAAGAAGTTCAAATCGATATTAATAATGGATTGGAAAAAATGAATAGAATTTATAAGGAATTGAATTTATAAAATGAAATTTTATAAATGAGATTATTTTTAGTGGAACTCAAAGGAGTTTAAAATTTATAAATGATGTTTATAAATAAAGGAATTGATATCAAATGATAAATTGGAAATATAAATTTACAGGGAGAATTTATATTTGAATATGGAAATAGGGTGAAAGAAAAATAGTGGATACTATTTTTGAGTGAAAAATGGTTAAGGAGACCGAAATGGAAGTGATGTGATGGAAATCGAGAGGGATCTATAAATTTAAAATTTGATTATTGAGATTTAAAAATATATTTTTATTAATAAGTTAAATTTTATTTTAAGAAGGAAAAATTTATTTCTTAGACTATGTAATTTAAAGTTAGTTAGTATTGAAGTACTTCGGAAGTGAAATTCATTCAAATACTTAATATTTATTTTAATAAATCCTAAATTTTAAACCTACTTTCGAAAGTGATGTTATAAAAAAGTGTTTCAATATTTTAGATAATTATTTAAACATGTCTTAAAAATAAATAAATATTATTATTCTTTTACATACCTATTTTTATTTACAGATGTATATATATAGAGTTTTGAAATGGTTTAAATTTATTTATAAATCTTCTCGAGAGTTGGAAAAGGGTTATTTAATAGATGGGACTTATAAGAGAATTCTCAAAATGAAATTTGGGAAAAAGTAAGAAAATTTCCGAAGTAGTTAAATAAAAGTAAGCTTCGAAAAATGAAATAGAATTCATAAAAGAAGTAGAAAGGGAAATTGGAGTTATAAGTAAGTATATTTGACTTGGGAAATATTGAAGGGAATTAATTAAAGAATTCCGGAACTTATAAAATTCGTTATAAACGAGTTAAGAAATTTACAAATAAATTGTAAATGATTTTGAAAAAAAGAAAAGGAATAGGAAATAAATGGAATAGTTACTAAGTGTTGAATATAAAATGAAGTGGGGAAAATATTCTAAGTATTGGAAACGGGTGGAAATATTCCGTTGAAAATATAAGGATTTGAAAACTATTTTCAAATGTTGAAGTACTGGAAGCAATATCTTATAAAGATATTTTGAAATAAATTTTGGAAAAGTTTGAAATAAGGGCCGATGTCTGCTTTTGGATGTGTATTGATAGTTAAATAACCGACTATCAATTTTGCCCAGCTGGAGGAGATCAGACGTATATCACGTACTTGGTATTTCCACTGTGTGAGTTATGTATATCAGGACAAGTTGTTATAACTGTCCAGATCGATGTATTGATTGTTGTACTCTGATGATTGTAAGAAATAAACAGCTACAGATTCTTTTGTATAAAATCTGTTATTATATATTATATTTTGTTCCGCTGCGATTGTAAGACTCTTTGATGTTGTTCTGTTTTTCTTTTCTTCTATCTTTTCTTCTATCTTTTCTTCTTCATCCCTAGTGAACTGGTAATTTCCGACACTCGATGGCTCGGCATTCTATACAGTGGACGTATTGATGTCGATTTTCGAGGGTCGAAAAACCCCGTTCGTTAAAGTGATAAAAAGAAAAATTTATTAATATGAATTTTAATTATAAAATAAAATTTACTTAAGTGAAATTATTAATATGAATTTGAATTTGAATTAATGAAATGAACTAACGAAGTGAATCAATTAATTAATATGAACTTAAGTAATGAAGTAATAAATAAACATGAGTTGCGTTTTATAAAATGGTTGTAATAGACTTAAATGATTTATGAAATGATTTATAAATGTTATTAGTATTAAAGAGAATATACTAAGTGGTAATAAAATAAAATTTAACTTAAACAAGGTTAAATGGAATAAATTTATAAAATGGTTCGTAAATGAATTTACATGAAATATGTTAAACAAAAAAATGAAACAATTGAAATTTTACAACTTGAATTGAATAAATTGAATGTAAATGAAATATATGTGAATAAATTTGAAGCAAACCAATTAAATATTAATAAAAATTGGATTAATAAGAAATGAAGTGTATAAATTTAATATGAACCTTGGAAATATAAATCGTGATAGTTTGGATTAATTAGATGAATATTAATAATTGTTGAATGGTTTCTTTGGTTGTACATCATTGTTATTGTTGTTTAGTTGCATATGATCGTTATGTTGTGAATTGGTGCTAATGCTTATGATTTGGATTCAAATATCATGTTATATGGTCTATTAAACTCATACATGCTTCTATATCTTTGATATGCAACTAATATTCTAAATTGAGCTGAGATAGGTACATACGAAGACCGTTTGGACGTATACACGGATTTAATATGCTTTTGCTTGCTTAATATGAGCGAACTCGCTCGTATTAATAATAATAAGGTACGTATCTCGGATTACATACCGCACTTTTATATTTTTTTCCCTACGATATGCCTCATCATTGAAATGAGATGTATATTTGGTATATTTGATATATATTTGTGTTATATTGTATTGTACAAAAATTTCGATCGAGCCATGCAAAGAAGATTATGCTGAAATTTTCTGTAAATCCGGGTGTTAGAAAATTTTTGAGATTTTAAAATTTGTAACTTGTTTTTATAAATAAGTTGTAATATCCGAAACCGATATCAGAGTGGCATAGTATAAGCGTAGTAAAGGTTTTGTAAATAAGATGTTTATGTATATATGTTGATTATTTTGAATAAAATATATTGTATGTTAAATTCCTTACCCCCTTTTCGAGGACGAAAAATTTAGAGTGGGGAGAATGTAACTACCCGTATTTTTAACTATTTTAAATTATTAAATTTAATATGATTGTTGAATAAAAATGGTTAGAAATAAAAATTTAATGATTTATTAATGTAATTTATTTAATATGAACTTGAATTAAATTTTGAAATAACCAATTTCGAAGCAATAACCAGTAGTGAAATGAAATTTCATGTATTGAATGTGTTTATAATCAATAGCTGAAATTGGATAATAAATGTTGTATTATTTAGATGAAAATAAAGTAATTTTTTGATAACTAAAATTCATTTGAAATTTAATAATTATTAATGTAATTTATTCGATAATTAAATTGTTGAATTTAATATTGGAATTTATTTAAATAATTTAATCCTGAGTTAATGTGAATGAAAATGATATCGAAAGTTGATTTAGATTTTATTTAAACTAGAATGAAGATTGTTAACTTATAAAATTGAATTTAAAGTGAATAATTAATTTTGGAAATTTTTGGTTTTAATTAACGAGTAAAAATAGCCATTTTGGCCACTGTCTCGGATTTGGACGAAACTAGTTTCATCGGATCCGTAATGGTGAATTATTGTAGGATTTCAAGTTTCGTAGCGATCGGACTTATCGTTTGGCTGTACGAGCTTGAAACGCGTAGAAATTAATTTAATTAAAATAATTTGATTTTGAAAAGCTATCTTCCGAATACGATTGAATTAGGCCTCGAGACTAGTTCCATTGTGTTCGGAATGGGGGTATAACATATAGAACGCCAGGCGGCACACTTTGTTTAGAGTTTGGAACGTTCGCGGATAGATCGGGTCGGAAATAATTATATAAGGCCGTCTATTATCTTCATTCACGTAATAACCTTAGGAGAAATATCATGGCTGCTCTCGTTCAAACCTATTAATGGCCGAAAATTCTCTTCATTCTTTCCTCGATTTCTCCAAATCCGCTCATCGAAATTGAATAGCACCAACGGTTGGATCGACTTGAATGTGCACGAAATTGCCGGGATTGTAGCTCGAAGATCTGTGGGTTTTTCACGTTTTTCGTGTCAATGAAGGCGGTGGAGGGGCTAGGGTTGCTGGCGATGGGTGAGGAGGTCGCGGCGCATCGGAAGGTGAGGCTGGATCGTTGTTCGGCCATCGAATGGTGGCGCACGTGGAAGAATGTGATCGCGATGTTGGGTTTTTTCTCGGCCTGGAGGGTTCACGTTGAGGAAGAAGATATACGGCTAGGTTAATTATTATGTTAATATAATTTTTAATTACTTCAAATGTTTAATAATTCATAATTTTTTCATACGAGGTCCGATTCGAGCGAAACAAATCGCGTTGGGATCGTATCGACGTCGTCTACGACATGGAGTGGAAGCGGAATTTATTTGAAGCTGGAAAAATTTTCAGTTTCAAATAAAAGGTGAGTGTTTTCAAATGCTCAAGAAGTACTGAATTATTTTTATGTTGGTTAAATTGAAGTTGTGAAGTAATTTAAATTTATTGACTGTTGTTTTGTAGTTTAATCGTCATTTAAATTGAAATCTGATTTGAACTGGTAGAAATTTAAATTGATAGTTAAATTTGGAATTTGAATTAAATTGCTAGTAAAATATCCCAATTATGGATAATTAGTTAACTGTCATGATTTATTGGAGGTTTTGGATGTTGATTGTGATGGATGGCTATTGGATATTTATTTATTGTGGAAAATAGGCATAAGCACAAACTTTGAAAAAAAATTAGGTTGAAGGACAAAAAGTTTCATTTTTAGGCTGAAGGACAAACTTTGAAAAAAATTAGGTTGAAGGACAATGCTAAATATAGCTAGCATTTTGTACAGAGTAAAACTGAATATAATGCTAGTTATAACTAGCATTTTGTATACTGTAAAAACTGAATATAATGCTAGTTATAACTAGCATTGTCCTTCAGTTTTCTTTCAAAGTTTGTCCTTCAACCAAAAAATGAAACTTGGTATCCTTCAGCCTAAATTTTTTCTAAAGTTTGTCCTTGTGCCTAATTCCTTCTTATTTATTTATATATATCCTGTTATCACCCTGTAAATTACTTGACAGTATATAAAACGGTTAATTGAATTATTTCGAATAAATTAAGAAATAGGTTGAAATGATATATACCTATGATACCTTGATTTGGATTGAAATGATAAATATTCATCACTGAAATTAAATTGAAATAACTATTCGCTTGGCCATAGGATAGAAAATTATATACGGACACCGGATTGGTTAAATTAAATAATTTCAAAATTTTGGTTTGAATTTATTTAAATGATTTTGATTTAAAGAAATAAAAATCGAATTTAGGGAAATTGAATTATTTTCGAACTTGAGCTTGAAATGTTGAAATTGAAATTTGTTAACATGAATTGTTTAAATAAATGAATTTGAAATTGGAAGTGATAATTGGAATATGATTTAAATCATGGGAATTGCTTTGTTTAAAAGATTTGAACTTTATTTCAAACTTTGAAATAAATCCAGGCAAAAGTAAATTAAATAGATATTTCAATTTGAACTCGGAATTGAATTATTTTAAAGATTTGAACATTAAGTTGAACATCGAAGTTCAGTTTAATTTAAATGATTTAAATCGATATTCTGAAAATGAATTTGAAATTGATATAAATTGAAATGGTTTAAAATTAGAATTGAATTGAAATTTAAACCATTGAATCGGATTATTGAATCAAATTTGAAGTTAAAAATGAAAATTGAAATCGAAATTGATTTGAATTTGAATTAGAATCGAAGTTAATTCAAATTGAAATCTAAATTGAGTCAATTTGAATGGAAATGAAGTTGAAGATGATTTGAATTGAAAGATTTGGAATTGAATCAGTTTGACTTTGAAACTATTTTCAGACATATTATTTTAATATAAATTGTTTGAAACCTATCTTTTTTAAATATTCAAATTATTTTCATTCTTCAAACTATTTCCTATATAAACCATTTTTAATATCTAAACCATTTTATTAAACTATTTTATATCAAACTATTTTAACTTTTAAAACTATTTAAAAAAATTCAAACTATTTTCTAAAATTCAAACTGGTCAAAGGGTGGAATGTTTATATTTAAATCATGATTTAAATGTGAATTTGGTTAAAATGAAGTTATAACCTAAATTGTAATTCGAATCAAATTTCGGAGTGAAAATGACTTTCAAGTGAAATCGACATATTTGAAGTAAATATGATATTTCGAAATGAAATTGATTTTCAAGAGAATATGATATTTTGATATCAAATATGAATCGTTTTCGAAATGTAAAAGAACCAACCGGTGTGTAAAACGACGTTCGGTTGTTAAAGAGGTCTGGGCCTCTTATTGGCATACTCTCTGTCAATATTGGAACCACTTTAACAACTGTGTACGCAGAGGAGACTCCAGAATGAAGTGGTTGTATTTGGCATCGTTTGCTGGATTTGAAGAAAGAGAACGATGATGGATAGACCCCGGCATTTGTGCCAATTTGAAATGACTAAAACGGGACGGCTTGATAGGGCCAAGCGGGCTAGCTACCTCTAGCGGACATCTGTTCTTCGATTTTCTTCTTGGACTTGGTCCATACTATTACTTTTGATGTTGGTTTCGATTGGTGCACCTTGATTTTGGGATAACCTCCCTTTGACTCGATATGGGATGGATGGACAGTGGGCGATCGTGGCTACGACGCGTTACCACCAACCCTGCGACCCGAACTAGTAGTATCCTACCTTGGGCATTGCCTCATGTGCCTTGTCATACTTTTTATCTCTATACGAGACCCTACAATTTTGGTTTAGTGTTGTCGTATCACGGCGCATCCCTATCCCGCGACGTGCTATTGGGGCGTTATATGCAAACTGTAGGACAATGCTTAAAAACGCGTTAAGGGGGATTAATGTAAAGCCTTAACGGTAAAAAATATATTTATTTTACTGATTAGACATTATATATGTAGCGTATTCTACTATATATAATATTTTGACGGATCCTTAAGAGATGGAAAATCCCGTAACATCTCTTGAGTTATTGCACGCACGTTATACATTGGATTGGAGATGTGAAATCCCGTAAACATCTCTGACGCCATTACACTAATGTTATATGCGATATCGATTTGACTCACATAAGGATATTTTAGTCCTAACTCGAGTGTTTTGTCTTTTCATTACGCTCGGGTCAGCCCTGAGTTTTCAGCGCATTGAAGATCATTTTATGGAGGACGAAGACGAAGGTTTGGTATATTATTACTATTATTATTCCTTGCATCATGTTGTCTGCTGCATTATTTTATTTGTCCCTGTTTTATATATAACTCTGATAAATGTTGTATAAATTATAATCGAATGTATAGTATAAACAGCTTCATGAACTTTTTATTTGATTATTATATTTTGTCCTTCCGCTGCGAGATTCTGTGTTTGTTTTCTTCTTCTCTTATTTTCCTTAATTAACCCCATTGATTATATGTGTTTCAGATTGTTCGAGTTGGACATGTGTGGATTATTGTCGATTTAAACTCTTCGAAATGTGGGTCGTCACATCCAGCAAGATTTCCATAAGCTGGAAAATCATTTACAGTCCATAGCAAAATTGCTTTCATTTTAAATAATGTTTTACTAAATGCATCATAAGCATCAACTCCATTACTCCGCAAATAATGCAAGTCTTCGATCAAAGGTGCCAAATATACATCAATATCGTTCCTGGGCTGCTTTGGACCGGGAATAAGTAATGTTAACAAAATATTTTCCTTCTTCATACACAATATAGGTGAGAGATTGTATGTCACAAGCATTACCGGCCAACAACTATATTTGGAACTCAATATAGAAAATGGATTGAATCCATCTATAACAAGGCCAAGTCTAAGATTGTGTGGATCGGTTGAAAAATATTTCCATCGTTCATCCACCATACTCCATGCCATAGAATCCACCGGATGATGCATTTTTCCGTCATTGCTTCTATTATTGAAATGCCATCTTAAATCTTCAGCCATCTTATGAGATCTAAACATTCTTCTAAATCTTGGAATTATTTGAAAATATCTTCTGAGTCTAAGAATACAGTCATTCTCACAAGCATGTATCTTTTCAAAACCCATGTCAAATGCTTTAAGAAATTTCTATACTTCATATAAAGTTTTGGGAAGTACGTTATCCTTCGGCAAAAATAATTGTTGCACGTTTAACAGCTTATCAAACCCACTATCGGACAGGCCAGTCTCACATTTAAGATTATATAAGATGGTGATAGCGGATAATTTTGTATAGTCTATGCATTCGGGATACAATGGAGTTTCCGCATCTTCCAAATTCTTAAGTAGTTCATCCTCTCTTCTTAGAGAATCATCATTATCCTTATCATCGGCAAAAAAATCATGATTCATAAAATCTTCATCTTCATAGCGAATCATCTTGAATAAGTCATGTGTGTCAAACGACTTTGTTTTTTTATCTATATTTATTTGCTCGCCATGGCAATACCATCTACAGCTCTTATATTTAGAATCCATTCCTTTTATAATTAAATGCTCAACGATGATGTGGTCATCATGCCGACTAAGATTTCAACAATCTATACATGGGCACAAAATTTTCTCCACATTTCTTAGATTTCTTTTTGCTACATGCACGAAATTCAAAGCTCCTTACCGGTACTCTGTACTGGTCCTATGATAAAAATTAAAAACATTAAAAAAATGAATTTTAATATTAACATATATGTGATAATTATCAAAATACATTTCAAGTTAAGCATTATATGGTCACCTGTTTAAATACACCCAATCTTTTTCCATCGGCAATATAGGCAATCAAAAAAGTTTCCAAACTTTGATGCAGAATTTGATTTTCTGTTATAATCAAACAACAACATACTTAAAATCAATCTATGATTCCATCTATAATTCCAGACACAAATTTGACTTTCTTTTTATATAATCCACTACTATTTTTGCATCTACTATTTGGTAATGTGAAGAATGCTTTACATCTCCTTTTTTGTATTAAGGAAAAAAATCTAGAAAGTTTTGTTCCATTTACATCTCCTTTACATCTCCATTTTCACTTCATCAATTTTATATGTTTTATTCCATTTTATATGTTTGAACATGGAGGAGCCTTATACAACATTGCACAAGCTATCAAAGAAAAACTTGAACATATAAGTGTATACCTAGTGACCCGAAATGGATGGAAAAATTCACATAGGTAAATAACAACTTAATGGCTAACAAAGACACTGGTCATATAAATTAGGTACATGCCCATATAAGAATGTTCTAGCAAGAAGAGTTAGTTCCAAAAGTGCAATGCATCCGAGAAAAAAATTAGTAGTATTAATTATTTTGAATTACTTGAGTCCAGAGTCTGTCCAAACAGACAATTTTACTCAGTCATGCACCTTGTTGTCCAATTTAGTGAATATTGGTTTGTCTTATACCTTCAGAATCTCAAATAAATAGCTCAAAGTCTACTTTGAGCTTTTCATTTTGGATAGAGTGAAGATTAAAAAAAAGTCATGAATAATAGAGTTCACAAAACTTAACAAATATGTCCACAAAATGTAACCAAATCAAAATATTTTTATTCTTTTCTAAGCACAGTAAGACTATGAAATAAACTACAGCACAACCACTAAAGAAAATCTCACAAAAAAAGTGTTTTTATAGAAGTTTTAACAGCCCTTGTATATACCTAGTGACCAAAATATCTATGTATCAATGCAAACAAATAAGTGAAACCATCATTACTAAAAAAAGACTTAGATTAATTTAACATTGTTCACTACTGGAATAATAACTCGATTATTTCTAGAAGAACGCTATCACAAATATTTAGGCAACTACAATTGCAGATTAAAGATCGACCAATTGAATTTATAGTGCATTTAACCTAGGATAGTCTGTAAAACTGTTCCTGCTACTTGATCATGTCTAAATGTCTAAATATTTTTCTTTAGTATATATACCAGTACTAATAGACAGTAATAAGTCATTCAGTATTCAAGAATGAAGCAAAACCAAGACAGTAACAAGTCATGGTCTATTTGTGCAAAGAAGAGAATACTAACAGTAATAAATTTAAACAACATGGAGATTTACTGATAGTATGGTATACATTATTATAACCTTAACAATACCAATATCCCAATATCCTAAATACCGATAGTAATAAATTTAGACAACATGGAGATTTACTGACAGTATGTGTTGACAGTATGGTGTAATTTAGACAACATTTAGAAATGGAAAAGTTTAATGGTTCCCTAACAATACCAATATCCCAAAAATTATTTACTGATTCGAATAGTGCTGCAAAAACACAAAGAGTGAACTTGGTGCGTTGAAAACTGACAGTATGGTATATGTTAGCACCAAATTGGTCACTAACCTCGTTCAGAAAGATTGTGTAGAGATATAAGTGATGAAAGTAAATTAAACAGAGAAGACAATGCTAATTTAAATGCAAAAAGTAAGAGCACCAAGTTTATAGTGGTTCAGCGTAATTGCCTACGTCCACTTTGTTCAACTTTATTGATTTCCTTTATAGTTGATTACAAATACAATTCGTGAATCAAATGCTTGAGTGAAGTTGTTAAGTAGAGAAGATGAGTCTTGAAAATGGCAGAGTCTCCCCGGTGTTTTCTCTCCAAAAAAGGATCCATTTCACTGTGACCCTGCCCCTCTATTTATAGGCAAATATGGGCTGGACTTCCCAAGTGGGCTGGATAGCCGAACGCTCAAGCCCCAATGCAGTGGTCGCTGTATGCCGAACCAGGCGTGCCGAACGCTCTGCGCCGAACCATTCCTTCTATGCCGAACGGTATGTTGGTGTCGTGGGAAGTGTAGGATGGTTGTCTGTTGAGGCCGAACGTGCCTCCATCTCAAGCTCTTGAACGAACGGTGTATGCATGCCGAACGATACCGGTATCCTGAGTAGTTGTGCATGCTGAATGTCTTCTGGATGTCGAGTATTACGCCGAACACCATGGGATGCCGAGTACTCCTGTTGCCGAGTAGTCTCGATGCCGAGTGCTCTTTATGCCGAGCAGCCTTGATGCCGAGTACTCTTGTATGTCGAGCAGCCTTGATGCCGAGCACTACGCCGAGTACTCCTGTCGCCGAGTTCTACTAGATGTCGAGTACTACGCCGAGTACTCCTGTTGTCGAGTTCTACTGGGCGCCGAGTACTACCTGATGCCGAGTGCTACCCGATGCCGAGCACTACCTGATGCCGAGCACTAGTTGATGCCGAGTGCTACCTAATGCCGAGCACTACCTGATGCTGAGCACTAGTTGATGCCGAGTGCTACCTAATGCCGAGCACTACCTGATGCCGAGCACTAGTTGATGCCGAGTGCTACCTAATGCCGAGCACTACCTGATGCCGAGCACTAGTTGCCTGGTCAAATCTCCAGGAAACACTTGCCCCCCAAAGTGTATTACGTGACTGCACGTAATACGCTTTGAACTATGTATCTTCCATGTCTCGTTTCAAATCCTTGAATAAATTCTAATGGAGATGCCTTCTTGAGTATATCAGTGGTCATCCGTGTCTGATTCTGCAGAGCTATTAGGCTTCGGCTATCTGATCTAGTCTTCTCTTAATAACCCTTAGTGAGAATTCAATTTCTGTTGATTTCAAGAAGTCGTACTTTTTCGGACGTACACATGCACGTTCGGGTACATGTTCTTGCCATTGGCTCTCGGATGCGTATAAGTCGTCGCCAACTCCATCTAGTTTAATTGCAATTCAATCGCGATTCCTTGTTTGTATTTTCTGTGAAATAAGGGTTGCAATCAGCCACTTGAGGAGTTTTCCAAACCTCTCTTCAGTACAAACTCTATGATTTTGTTCACAGCTTCGACTTGTCCATTTGCAGTTATAATGGATCATGGAAGGTCATAAGGACAGGTGACGTTACAGATAAAGAAGTTGATTATTTTCTTCATCTTCGTCGTGGTTAAGAGTTCTTCATCTGCCCATTTGGTGACGTAATCAACTGCTATGATGGTGTATTTCGCACTACCTTTAGGATCGACAAGAAGATGATTTTAGTGCCCCCAAGTGGCAAACGGCTATGAACTAGCCATTTGACTAATTTCCATCGGCGGGGTTCCCGGACTTTTTGCAAACATCTTGCACTCGTCACATTGTCTAGCATGATCAACCGCATCTGGGTTGATGGTTGGCCAGTAATACCTGTAGCAGAGTATCTTCTTTATCATGGTTTTCCCCCTGATGTTATTACCGCATTCTACTTCATAGACTTTGCTCAAGATATCATTATGGGCGATATGCCGAAGCATGGGGATGGATAAACTCCTTTTGACACACGAATTATTCTTAGATGATTTGGCGTGAAGCTTTGAGGAGGATCTGTCGTTTTCCATTCCTCCGTTCAGTAAGAATTCCTCATTGTAGATAGTCTTTGATAGGAGTCAACCATGACACCTTTTCATTTTGTTCGCTGAGTACGTGTGTAATGATGTAATATGTGAAGTCGGTGACAGTTCGTCTTGGAGATCGGTTACACAAAGGCTCACTATGGATATCGATGGATTTTGTCCGAGTCTGGATCGAGCCACGATTAACAAGACATAACAATCAAAGCCAGGGAAGCCAATGTTCCAAGTTTCAAGACGATCCGAGTTCGTATGCTCAACTTATGATCGATTCGAACAACCGACCATCCATCCATCAACCTCCACATTTGACTTGGAGACCTAAACTGCTTAGAATGAATATGGCCCGATCATCCACTCCAATCGAGTCATAGAACAAAGTTCGACAAAATACAGATACACCTCATGAAGCTCAGTGACGTCGGGATCCGTCAAAAGTGGACGTGATTTGATCATCTACACATCAAATCCTACCCTGAACACGAAAGGTTGTTCGAAAGCCCAACTTGAAGTAGCTATGGTAGACTGCGTACTCGCTAACCATCACTGTCAATATATGGACACGACTGCACCTTGGAACATATGCAACTTACTTTGTCTACTCAACAATCTATTATCCTTATTTTCTAGAAGGAGATACGGAGCAAATTGTAAGAGATTTGGCTATCTAACCTAACATGGATGTGATTCAACCATCTATCATATACCTCCTTCCTTGACTTGATTGGAAGAGCTATAATCACCAAGCGGACGAGAATCGATCGTCCATTTTTCAAATTTCGTCCCTCATCCTGGGGGGCAGAATCTCATTCCGTGAGCAAACGTGGTTCAATTGTTCATTCGACGACATTAGCCTCGATACAGTAGATGAATACAAATTAAAGAATGGAAATACGACTGCTCTCAACTTAAAACCTCCAAGTCCCCAGAGTGCGGACTGGAGTACTCTAAGTCCCCAGAGCACAGACTAGAGTATAAAACGACTTAAACCTCCAAGTCCCCAGAGCGCGGGCT
Organism: Allium fistulosum; assembly: GCA_030737815.1. Classification (NCBI taxonomy): domain Eukaryota; kingdom Viridiplantae; phylum Streptophyta; class Magnoliopsida; order Asparagales; family Amaryllidaceae; genus Allium; species Allium fistulosum. The sequence continues at coordinate 1,298,195,285 of CM060902.1, forward strand.
GGAGTACTCTAAGTCCCCAGAGCGCGGACTAGAGTATAAACGACTAAAACCTCCAAGTCCCCAGAGTGCGGACTGGAGTACTCTAAGTCCCCAGAGCGCGGACTAGAGTATAAACGACTAAAACCTCCAAGTCCCCAGAGTGCGGACTGGAGTACTCTAAGTCCCCAGAGTGCGGACTGGAGTACTCTAAGTCCCCAGAGCGCGGACTAGAGTATAAACGACTTGAACCTCCAAGTCCCCAGAGTGCGGACTGGAGTACTCTAAGTCCCCAGAGCGTGGACTGGAGTATAAACGACTAAAACCTCCAAGTCCCCAGAGCGCGGACTAGAGTATAAACGACTTGAACCTCCAAGTCCCCAGAGTGCGGACTGGAGTACTCTAAGTCCCCAGAGCGTGGACTGGAGTATAAACGACTAAAACCTCCAAGTCCCCAGAGCGCGGACTAGAGTATAAACGACTAAAACCTCCAAGTCCCCAGAGTGCGGACTGGAGTACTCTAAGTCCCCAGAGCGCGGACTAGAGTATAAACGACTAAAACCTCCAAGTCCCCAGAGTGCGGACTGGAGTACTCTAAGTCCCCAGAGCGCGGACTAGAGTATAAACGACTTGAACCTCCAAGTCCCCAGAGTGCGGACTGGAGTACTCTAAGTCCCCAGAGCGTGGACTGGAGTATAAACGACTAAAACCTCCAAGTCCCCAGAGCGCGGGCTGGAGTACTCTAAGTCCCCAGAGCGCGGACTAGAGTATAAACGACTAAAACCTCCAAGTCACCAGAGTGCGGACTGGAGTACTCTAAGTCCCCAGAGCATGGACTAGAGTATAAAACGACTTAAACCTCCAAGTCCCCAAAGCGCGGACTGGAGTACTCTAAGTCCCCAGAACGCGGACTAGAGTATAAACGACTTAAACCTCCAAGTCACCAGAGTGCGGACTGGAGTACTCTAAGTCCCCAGAGCACGGACTAGAGTATAAAACGACTTAAACCTCCAAGTCACCAGAGTGCGGACTGGAGTACTCTAAGTCCCCAGAGCATGGACTAGAGTATAAAACGACTTAAACCTCCAAGTCCCCAAAGCGCGGACTGGAGTACTCCAAGTCCCCAGAACGCGGACTAGAGTATAAACGACTTAAACCTCCAAGTCCCCAGAGCGTGGACTAGAGTATAAAACGACTTAAACCTCCAAGTCCCCAGAGTGCGGACTGGAGTACTCTAAGTCCCCAGAGCGCGGACTAGAGTATAAACGACTAAAACCTCCAAGTCCCCAGAGTGCGGACTGGAGTACTCTAAGTCCCCAGAGCGCGGACTAGAGTATAAATGACTCAAAAATCTCTACGTCCCCAGAGTGCGGACTACAGTACTCTCAGTCCCCAAAGCATGGACTAGATTATAGACGACTTCATAAAAATCCCTAAATCCCAGAAGCGGACCAAATTACTCTAAGTTCCCAGAGTGCGAACTAGAGTATAAACGAGTTGACGAAAATCTCTGCGTCTCGAACTGTGGACTAAAGCATAAACCGTTCGACAAATCTCTAGGTTCCCATGAGTGTGGCCCGAAGCATGAACACAAATTGGGCGCGAGTCAACCGGGGGGAGAATAACACTAAGTCACCAGAATGCAGAGTGGTGTATAAACATCGATAAATAGACGAGTGGATGCCGACCATTTTCCATTCCTCCGTTCAGTAAGAATTCCTCATTGTAGATAGTCTTTGATAGGAGTCAACCATGACACCTTTTCATTTTGTTCGCTGAGTACGTGTGTAATGATGTAATATGTGAAGTCGGTTAGTAGCTCTTGGACTTGGCCGAGATAAGGAGGAAGACAATGCCCCCTAGCAAGATCAACTTCCTTAAATTCGTATACTACCAATCAAGAATCACAAAAGATATGTAAAGTTTTCACTTCAAATCCTCTAGCAAGTTTGAGGCTGACAGTCAAGGCTTCATACTAAGCATCGTTGTTTGTTATAGGTAAATCGAGTTTTAGGACGTAGCAGATTGATCGTTCCTCAGGAGTCATTATCAAGCCATAACACTGATCATTGGATGCTCCATCCTCGTACATTTTCCATCTTATGGTCGATTCTCTGCTACTCTTCGAATAGTCATCTGAGGTAGTGAATTTGGGTGTGAGGGCTGCTAATTTCCGTCCTTGGATAGCCCTTCGTGGGAAATAAGTGATATTGAATTAGCTTAGTTTGATATTCTATTTAAGTAGTCTTTCAGACGTCTCAGGTCATTGTGTGCCCTGTCGCAACGGCTGGTAGGCGTAGACGTTGATGGGGTGAGCCTAAAAGTAAGAGTGGATCTTTCATGATGAAATCAATAGAGATTGTGCTAGCTTTTGTAGCTTCGGGTTGATATCCAATGCATGGCTCACGATAGTTAATGAAATCACATATGCATGTCAGAATGGGTCCAAGGGAAGATATCATCATTTATTCAGAAAAATTCAACTAATTCTTTTATCATCACTGCACTGAGCTGTGATCCGATATTTAGCGCCCAAAAGGGTCGCCATGGCTGGTTGTAATGTCGACCGTCAGATTAGCAGGTGCCATCCCAGATTCTTTGAGTAAAGATGTAACTATCATAACATTCAATGTGAAATATGGTTGGGACGGCCAATGTTGATGGTTACTCTAGTCGAATCCTAGAGTCTTGTCATGAGTTATTGAGCCTAATAGCGAAGGGATCTGAATGCTCTAATAGATTATCAGCAAATGGCCAAAGATCAGGCTTAAAAGCGCGTTGAAGGAAACGTCGAGTAGGGGCCAGCCTCGAGTTGCGTGCAACTGCATAGCTGGATCTTGCCATGAGTTTGAATTTGCTTGTATATTCGAGTAACGCATTTTCCATTCAATGCATTCATGATCCTTCACTCGCCCTTCGGGTTGGAGTGACAGTCAGTTGCCCACAAGCTTTGGCATTGATTTAATGATTCTATCTCTAGGCATCCTTTCGGTCGTTGCCTTGAGTAGCTGTAAGCACTATACACAAGTTTTAATACTGAGCTATCATAGCCAATTTTTGGATGACCATGCGTCTTCTCCCAGTCTCGGGTTGATAAATGTACTGCATGGACGGTTGAGTCTCGTCCTAGCTATGTATATGTTTTCACCTAAACTCCAAAGACATAGAGGTGATTGGTGAAAAGTCGGTTCACATTCATCTTGCTTCTTGCTCGTGCCCCTAGGTCTGGGGCATATACTGATAAGTAGGAAGGCCAACCACGCCCACTTTAGCTTTACTCTCTTTCCCGTTGAATCGTGGGATCATGTCAGTCGATGGGAGACTAGGTCTCGCCTATCTTGGATTTTATCGTGGTTTTTCATTCCAAGAGGAATACTTCGATGCCACGTAAGTTTCATGGCGTAATTTGGACAGTGGATGGTCATCCACGTCCACTTTGGTTCATGCTCTGTAATCAGATCTCGAGGTAAAGTTGGCTACAAATGCAGTTGAGTTATGCTCATCCAGTTTCATACTCCTCCTGACGAATCGAACGAGGGTGCTGGAGAATTTTTGACCAAGTATTCGTGGTTTACCCTTCTTTCCATACTCTGGGGGTTATAGTTTTTCAACAAACATTTGAGTCACATTCGTATGTGCTTGGTGCGGATCGGCATTGACCCTTGGTCTGAGGTATGATATAGTGGGTTGCTCATAGCTTTGGATGCCGTTTCAATTGGTTCTGTATTGAGGCCTCCCTGCAGTCGCTGCCTCAAGTTATAAAGAACGCCACGCTAGAGCTATAGTAAGCTGTCGTATTCGGCTTTTTAGTGTTTTGTACCCCTGTCCCCGGCATTGATTTGGCCAGGTCACTAGTTGGATGGTCGAACTCCATCCTTAGCGGGTTAATAATCCTCATGTCGATTCCAGGCTGAAGTTTGCGGAATAGAAAATGGTCGGCATCCACTCGTCTATTTATCGATGTTTATACACCACTCTGCATTCTGGTGACTTAGTGTTATTCTCCCCCTGGTTGACTCGCGCCCAATTTGTGTTCATGCTTCGGTCCACACTCATGGGAACCTAGAGATTTGTCGAACGGTTTATGCTTTAGTCCACAGTTCGAGACGCAGAGATTTTCGTCAACTCGTTTATACTCTAGTTCGCACTCTGGGAACTTAGAGTAATTTGGTCCGCTTCTGGGATTTAGGGATTTTTATGAAGTCGTCTATAATCTAGTCCATGCTTTGGGGACTGAGAGTACTGTAGTCCGCACTCTGGGGACGTAGAGATTTTTGAGTCATTTATACTCTAGTCCGCGCTCTGGGGACTTAGAGTACTCCAGTCCGCACTTTGGGGACTTGGAGGTTTTAGTCGTTTATACTCTAGTCCGCGCTCTGGGGACTTAGAGTACTCCAGTCCGCACTCTGGGGACTTGGAGGTTTAAGTCGTTTTATACTCTAGTCCGCGCTTTGGGGACTTAGAGTACTCCAGTCCGCGCTCTGGGGACTTGGAGGTTTAAGTCGTTTATACTGTAGTCCGCATTCTGGGGACTTGGAGTACTCCAGTCCGCGCTTTGGGGACTTGGAGGTTTAAGTCGTTTTATACTCTAGTCCGTGCTCTGGGGACTTAGAGTACTCCAGTCCGCACTCTGGTGACTTGGAGGTTTAAGTCGTTTTATACTCTAGTCCGTGCTCTGGGGACTTAGAGTACTCCAGTCCGCACTCTGGTGACTTGGAGGTTTAAGTCGTTTATACTCTAGTCCGCGTTCTGGGGACTTAGAGTACTCCAGTCCGCGCTTTGGGGACTTGGAGGTTTAAGTCGTTTTATACTCTAGTCCGTGCTCTGGGGACTTAGAGTACTCCAGTCCGCACTCTGGTGACTTGGAGGTTTTAGTCGTTTATACTCTAGTCCGCGCTCTGGGGACTTAGAGTACTCCAGCCCGCGCTCTGGGGACTTGGAGGTTTTAGTCGTTTATACTCCAGTCCACGCTCTGGGGACTTAGAGTACTCCAGTCCGCACTCTGGGGACTTGGAGGTTCAAGTCGTTTATACTCTAGTCCGCGCTCTGGGGACTTAGAGTACTCCAGTCCGCACTCTGGGGACTTGGAGGTTTTAGTCGTTTATACTCTAGTCCGCGCTCTGGGGACTTAGAGTACTCCAGTCCGCACTCTGGGGACTTGGAGGTTTTAGTCGTTTATACTCTAGTCCGCGCTCTGGGGACTTAGAGTACTCCAGCCCGCGCTCTGGGGACTTGGAGGTTTTAGTCGTTTATACTCTAGTCCACGCTCTGGGGACTTAGAGTACTCCAGTCCGCACTCTGGGGACTTGGAGGTTCAAGTCGTTTATACTCTAGTCCGCGCTCTGGGGACTTAGAGTACTCCAGTCCGCACTCTGGGGACTTGGAGGTTTTAGTCGTTTATACTCTAGTCCGCGCTCTGGGGACTTAGAGTACTCCAGTCCGCACTCTGGGGACTTGGAGGTTTTAGTCGTTTATACTCTAGTCCGCGCTCTGGGGACTTAGAGTACTCCAGCCCGCGCTCTGGGGACTTGGAGGTTTAAGTCGTTTTATACTCTAGTCTGTGCTCTGGGGACTTAGAGTACTCCAGTCCGCACTCTGGGGACTTGGAGGTTTTAAGTTGAGAGCAGTCGTATTTCCATTCTTTAATTTGTATTCATCTACTGTATCGAGGCTAATGTCGTCGAATGAACAATCGAACCACGTTTGCTCACGGAATGAGATTCTGCCCCCTAGGATGAGGGACGAAATTTGAAAAATGGACGATCGATTCTCGTCCGCTTGGTGATTATAGCTCTTCCAATCAAGTCAAGGAAGGAGGTATATGACAGATGGTTGAATCACATCCATGTTGGGTTAGATAGCCAAATCTCTTACAATTTGCTCCGTATCTCCTTCTAGAAAATAAGGATAATAGATTGTTGAGTAGACAAAGTAAGTTGCATATGTTCCAAGGTGCAGTCGTGTCCATATATTGACAGTGATGGTTAGCGAGTACGTAGTCTACCATAGCTACTTCAAGTTGGGCTTTCGAACAACCTTTCGTGTTCAGGGTAGGATTTGATGTGTAGATGATCAAATCACGTCCACTTTTGATGGATCCCGGCGTCACTGAGCTTTATGAGGTGTATCTGTATTTTTTCGAACTTTGTTCTATGACTCGATTGGAGTGGATGATCGGGCCATATTCATTCCAAGCAGTTTAGGTCTCCAAGTCAAATGTGGAGGTTGATGGATGGATGGTCGGTTGTTCGAATCGATCATAAGTTGAGCATACGAACTCGGATCGTCTTGAAACTTGGAACATTGGCTTCCCTGGCTTTGATTGTTATGTCTTGTTAATCGTGGCTCGATCCAGACTCGGACAAAATCCATCGATATCCATAGTGAGCCTTTGTGTAACCGATCTCCAAGACGAACTGTCACTGGTTTCTAATCAAGTTCTTGGTGTCACGGCCTTGCCAAAAGGCGGGATAACATTTGCCCCCCAAAGGACGTCTTGTGTAAACATGACGTGCTTTGAAAAACAGTAGTCTTTCTTGCTAAATATTTCCGTTCAGTTGATTGCTTAACAGTCGTCCCTTAATCGTTTCGTTGCAACCTTCTTTTAGACAAATGTTCAACTAGCATGCTTTGCTTTGGTTCTGCCCCCAGTTTCGGGGATGAGTATGGAGTTGATGTATGTTTATACTCCGTCACGCACTCTGGGAGTACGGAGTTGAGTAGATGTTTATACTCCGTCTTGCACTCTGGAAATACGGAGTTGATTAATGTTTATACTCCGTCTCGCACTCTGGGAGTACGGAGTTAAGCGAATGTTTATACTCCGTCTCACACTCTGGGAGTACGGAGTTGATTAATGTTTATACTCCGTCTCGCACTCTGGGAGTACGGAGTTGATTAATGTTTATACTCCGTCTCACACTCTGGGAGTACGGAGTTAAGTAGATGTTTATACTCCGTCTCGCACTCTGGGAGTACGGAGTTAAGTAAATGTTTATACTCCGTCTCGCACTCTGGGAGTACGGAGTTGATTAATGTTTATACTCGGTCTCACACTCTGGGAGTACGGAGTTAAGTAGATGTTTATACTCCGTCTCGCACTCTGGGAGTACGGAGTTGTGCGAAGGATCGTCGTGTATCAACCCATTTTTAGCCTTGATGTGATGGCTTGCCCCCGAGCTCGAGTTTCACTTAGCGAGTGGCTGGTCGTATCGCAGCCGCTCTCTACTTGAATAAATTCCACTTGCAGGATGGAATTCAGCTCTCCGTGCATCGTGATGTTGTACATTGTATTTAATCCATAGCCCCAAATCAAAGGCATATGGTTGATGATGAGCAATAGAATTATTCTCGTCCATATGTAACTCCACACGTCCGATCATGGTCTGCGTAGATTGGTTGGCAACCAAATCTGAGTACCTGGACACCTGCATCGTTTTGAAAGTTGTTTAGTTCAAGCTAGTCATAGTTCATAGAACAATTGAAATAGAGATGGAAATGGAAATGATTCAAAGAAGATTATGGTAAATCTCATTGATATGTGAAGCAGCATCGTGTGCTCGCTATTCGACTCCGCCCCTGGCTCCTTTCAAAGGGATGTTGGTCGTCAACCGTCCAATTGATAATCATAGCCCTTTATTAATAGGCATCAGATATTCGCTGCCCGCCATTTTGCAGGACTTGTACATACTATTGAAGCTTTCCTTTCCAGGTCATCTTTTCGATCACACCTCGGAGGTGTTTGTAATCGCTCGTGTTAGGATCAGTGAGCATCTGGGAATATACAACATTCCCCTGATTTTGAGGTTGTCAATTGAATCTTCAAAGAGCATATGAACTGAATTCTGAAGTCTTGTTTCGGCTACTGGGATCTACATCCTTAGCCAACGGGCCTTCATTGTTATCGTTCTTAGTCAGCTCCACTCCTCCTCACTTTAGTTCTGATTCATTTTGTAGAAGAAACGATCCATAGTCGTAGGAGGCTCTTTAGCTAACTAGCTGCCAAAATATATCTGGAGGTCGACTTTCCTCAAACGCGATCAGTTTGATACCCTTGTTAGTATTTGGAATAAATTGCTTAGAGCATTGGTTTGCTTGGGGTCATTAAATTCGAAGTGCTGGGTCAGCGAAGAATGGTGCTTGGAGTCATCTTGGCGTTTGCTAGAGTCATATCATCTATGTTCTCCAACCTTTGGGAGTACCGTTTGAATAGCGGTTGCTTTTCTGTTCCCTTGATGCCGTTCATAAGCTGCCGCTAGATCCTCTATGCCTTGGTCGATCATGGGATGTCAGGGAAGTGGATAGAATGTTCCTTTACTAAGTTGAGTTTTGAACTCATTATCCGGAGGCACTGCGCTGCGACTATTTTTTGGAAATTTGGGTCGTACCCGAAAAAGATTTTTTTTTTGAAAATAAGGGTCGTACCCGATCCATATATCTTTTGTATATGGACTAGTCAGATTGTTTTTTGAGAGAGAGATCGGTATACAGTGCATGGATCGGTCTGGATACTTCGTTCGGCACAGAAGTACCGTTCGGCATTGGGGCGTTCGGTGTTGGCACGTGGCTCAGCCAAAGCTATTCGGCACAAGGCTGTTCGGCAGAGTGGATCGGCCTGGAGTGGTTCGGCCAAAGCTGTTCGGCCAAGGCAGTTTGTCCAAAGTGAATCGTCCAGAAGTGGTTCGGCCAAAGCTGTTCGGCATCCACACTGTTCGGCACAACCGAGTCGTTCGGCATACAATACCGTTCGGCATTAGGGCATTCGGTGTAGAGGTATGTTCGGCCTAGAAGAGTGTTCGGCCTAGAGGTATGTTCGGCCTGGAAGAGCGTTCGGCCTAGAGGTATGTTCGGCCTGGAAGAGCGTTCGGCCTACGCCTTTTCTAGAGCGTTCGGCATATGCCTTTTCTGGAGTGTTCGGCATACGCCTTTTCTGGAGCGTTCGGCATACGCCTTTTTTGGAGCGTTCGGCATACGCCTTTTCTGGAGCGTTCGGCATACGCCTTTTCTGGAGCGTTCTGATGGTCTGAGCCTCCAGCCTCCATTTGTACTCCTGTCCTGAAGTTTCCAGCTCTTGCTTGGTCACGGTCTCCAGCTGTTTGAACAGCAGCTTCAGTCTTGCGGCGTCTGCGCCTGGGAGGTTCATCAGAGGAAGTAGAGCTGTCAGATGAGGAATAAGGAGCGGGATTGCCCCCCAGCATTCTGTTGCTGTCGTTGAGTGAGTTGTGCCATCAGGTTGGCGTTAGCTTGCATCTGCTCTCCTAGTTGTCTCCTGCTTTCCCTGAGCTCTCTCATCAAGTCGTTGAACTCTATTCTGGCGACAACTAGAGTTTGGTCATGGGCGGCAATTCCTTCACCCGGAATTGCTGGTTGATTGCTAGGTCCTACTTGTTGCACGCTAGCTGTCTCGCGGGCATCCGCATTATGAGAAGCTGACCTGGTACGTGGTCCTGCCATTGTAGAGTTATCAGTATGAACTCTGAGTAGAATCAACGGATGTCCTATCAGTGAGTCGGATCTTCTTTGGGGGATTTATTCAATCCAGTAGCTTCAAAGCAGATCCTTGAGGTCTGAGAATTCAATTCTCAGTGAAAGCACCAAAGTGTTAGCACCAAAATTGGTCACTAACCTCGTTCAGAAAGATTGTGTAGAGATATAAGTGATGAAAGTAAATTAAACAGAGAAGACAATGCTAATTTAAATGCAGAAAGTAAGAACACCAAGTTTATAGTGGTTCAGCGTAATTGCCTACGTCAACTTTGTTCAACTTTATTGATTTCCTTTATAGTTGATTACAAATACAATTCGTGAATCAAATGCTTGAGTGAAGTTGTTAAGTAGAGAAGATGAGTCTTGAAAATGGCAGAGTCTCCCCGGTGTTTTATCTCCAAAAAAGGATCCATTTCACTGTGACCCTGCCCCTCTATTTATAGGCAAATATGGGCTGGACTTCCCAAGTGGGCTGGATAGCCGAACGCTCAAGCCCCAGTGCAGTGGTCGCTGTATGCCGAACCAGGCGTGCCGAACGCTCTGCGCCGAACCATTCCTTCTATGCCGAACGGTATGTTGGTGTCGTGGGAAGTGTAGGATGGTTGTCTGTTGAGGCCGAACGTGCCTCCATCTCAAGCTCTTGAACGAATGGTGTATGCATGCCGAACGATACCGGTATCCTGAGTAGTTGTGCATGCTGAATGTCTTCTGGATGTCGAGTATTACGCCGAACACCATGGGATGCCGAGTACTCCTGTTGCCGAGTAGTCTCGATGCCGAGTGCTCTTTATGCCGAGCAGCCTTAATGCCGAGTACTCTTGTATGTCGAGCAGCCTTGATGCCGAGCACTACGTCGAGTACTCCTGTCGCCGAGTTCTACTAGATGTCGAGTACTACGCCGAGTACTCCTGTTGTCGAGTTCTACTGGGCGTCGAGTACTACCTGATGCCGAGTGCTACCCGATGCCGAGCACTACCTGATGCCGAGCACTAGTTGATGCCGAGTGCTACCTAATGCCGAGCACTACCTGATGCCGAGCACTAGTTGATGCCGAGTGCTACCTAATGCCGAGCACTACCTGATGCCGAGCACTAGTTGATGCCGAGTGCTACCTAATGCCGAGCACTACCTGATGCCGAGCACTAGTTGCCTGGTCAAATCTCCAGGAAACAGTATACTTTATTATAACCTTACAATCAGGAAGGGTTGACCATGACATACATTACTACAATATAGCAAGAGATGCACATTTTTTAAAATCCCTACAAAACATCTTGCACGTCAACTAATTGCTTGAAAAAGTCAGTAAATGATCGTTTTTGCAATGAATTATTGTTATATGACCTATTTAATTGTGGCTATATAATGATTTGTTATGATTTTTTTTTTAATTATATGAATATTGAAAAACAGTTTTGCCTCTGAACCACCAAATTATTCAGGTCGTGAAAATTTCTGTCTAGGTGTTTAGTTAGAGTATTATTACATGCATACATGTAGATTTTATCCATTGGTCAAGTATTAACTCTTTTTTTCCTTGTTTTGTCCAATAAATTTCTCTTTTTTACTATATTTGTTAAAGTCGGAAAAAATAAAATCATATTTGTTATTTTGGATAATATTTGGATTTTGTCTTATCAAAGGACTCGTTGTAAGTTTTTGTTAATATTGTGAACTACATAAACTTCTGTCTTAGTTGGTAAAGTTAAAAGGAGTAATGAAGAAAATAATATTGAGTATAATTTTTATTGGTCTAAGCACTAAAGCACGTATATTTGGAGAAACTTTGACAAAAGGTTTGCTTCATTTTTCATTGAATCATTAAGACCTCACCGTTATTTAACTATATATATTATATATAAAGGACATTGATATGTATAAAAAGACATTGATGTCTAAAGTGCAGCCATACACATATGTTTGCTTTCGCATACCCTTCAGGGTAGAACTATAACAGCAAACTTTAAGGATTGGTTAACCGATTTTTAAGCAGGCATTTTTTTCTTTTATAACGAATATGCAACCAACTGCGTTTTCTAGAGTACAGGTACTCAACATCTACCAGCTTGCATCTCCTTTTGAAAATCTTTGAATGGGCAGGTAAAGTAGTTAACTAAACAGAACATATGATGTATGGACCTATATCACTAAATAATATCAGAGTAAATTCCACTCGGCATTAATAAAAATATAGCTGTTTTACGAACTAAAGTGTACAGGTCCACGAAACATAACATACTATTACTGGTTTTATTCCTATAACTAACGTTACCTTAAGTAGTAGTGGGTATGAGTCTCAGTTAGCCCGGAAAAGGTCAGTTACTACTTTCAAGAAAATAATATTAATCAGAGTAATTTACACAACATGGACCTAGAATTTGTGTATGAGTGTATATATATAAGAGACGCATACAAGTACCAACTAACACTTAACAAATATGTCCAAAAAATATAACCAAATCACAATATTTTTATTCTTTTATAAGCAGAGGAAGACTATAAAATAAATGACAATACAATCACTAAAATTTTCAATCAGATATCCAAAAAAAGTCAGAGATTTAATATTTATATTTTCAGTCAGATATCCAAAAAAAATTAGATTTCACCGAAACTTCTACTTATCACTAATTGATGTGATATTAATAAGTAATTGTCCTTGATTAGTTTAATATACATACAACTAAATAAATATATTTGTCTAACAAAATAAATAAATAGATTCTACTTTAAAACTTTAAGATGGAAATAACAAGAAAGATTTCATATATAGGAAATATAAATATTTCTAACAAAAGAAGAGGAAAGAAAATTTCCTTTTTCAATTAGTAAGTTAACAATCTTACAAGTAATGCATTATTTTTCTATTTTTTTACTCATATGAAGGTTAAAATTCTTTTTTAGAAAACCTGTAAATCAAAGGCTGATTTTTCAATCACTAATTCACTAGTCGCAAAAGAAAATTAAAACCGAAACTTTAGACTTAAAATTTATAGTTTGAAAAACTCAGTCTAGGTATGAAACTTCAGACTTAAAAGTTGTACACTAAAACTTTTACACATTGACCCTTTTCTGTACTTAATTTTCTTGCTCTTAATCGTTAAGAAAATAATATGTCCAGGTATGAAAATTTGATTTAATCTTCCAACCGACGGACTAAAATCCCAAACAAGTACTAATCTACCAAATTGCTCACACATGATTACCTCAATTTGTAGATTACCTCGATTTGTAATCTACCAAATACCAAACAAGTTATACAGCAATTACCTCGATTTTTAATCTACCAAATCCCAAACAAGTTATACAGCGATTATCTGATTTGTAGATTCAGGGCTTGCAAACAAAGCGAAGGGGAGCAGATCGACGAAGTGGAGGGGATCCCTATTGACGAAGTGGATGGGAGCTTATCAACGAGGTAGCGTGATGGGAGCAGTTCAAAGAAGTAGCATGTGGTGATGGAAGCCGAAGTGAGAGGATGGTTGAAATGAGCGAGAGGAGGGAAATTTTGTTGAAAGAGGGAAAAATGTAACGGTGGAGGGAAAAAGGAGGCAATGGAGAGAAATAGGAAGAAAAAACGTGACAAGTTTTTTATGGAAATAAAGGAAGGCGGCAACCCTAAAATTAAATGGAAAAAAAGTTGGAAAATGTAATATTTGTTGCACTTACATTACAAATGCTACCAATAATTGCAACTAAAGGTAGGTTTTCTTGTAGTGGTTGACGCTGAAGCACGTCGAAGACACTGGAAGCAAGACAATACCACTTTTTCAGCAACAAAGCTAATCCTAAGTTGACACCGTCAACGTCGAGTATGACGAAGTCATGAGGGGCTGAGTGGTGCTGTTCCACCTCTATAAATACGACCTTAGGGGTTTCGTTTTGGGGATGACTTTTCTTCTCACCATTCTCAAAATCAAATTCTTGAAAATGCTAAATTGAATTGGGGACTAAATCCATTCGATTGTAATCATGCATAATTAAGACAAGGACTTGGATTTGGACATACTTATTGCTTCCGACTATGCCTTTTTGAATATTATGGAGTTGGATTTGCATGTACTTGGATTCACCGAGATCAAAACTCAACATGAATCGCATTGTCATAGTTTTAAACTATGACAAACATGAATATGCATAAATATATGAATATTAGACTTCGAACATAAGAATGAATTATATGGCCGTTAGCATGCCTAATGAACTATTGCTCAAAATTCGTTTATTGTTTTCCTAATTTTTATAAACATATAACATGGCATAAGACCATTTTGAACACTTATGTCTTAAGACCAAATATAATCTCAAAGGTATCAGCCCGAAATGGTCTTACAAGGTCACGAGTCTCATATTTCACGAAGTTCGATAGAATTAGTGTGCTTAACCCAAAAATAGCCTTTAGCTTCATGAATCCATTCTTTAATGGTTCCATCATGCACCTAGTCTCAAATGGTGGATTGGTCCTTGAGAACACAACTAAGTCAACATTGATTGAGTCATGCTTAATCATATTTTCATATGTCTACAAGTCAAGGATTAATTCATCATAATTAGCATTAAGAATGTTGTACCATTTTTGGTCTAACAATATGAACCCTCTCTTGGGTAGTATCTCACTTCTAGTAATTCTACATATACCAACTATGGTCGTAACAAGGACAGCATGTCAAGTATTTAACCATAATCAAAGTATAGCCTAGCTACTTAAGATCGGTAGTACCCTCAAGTCAGAAGACTGGTTGTACGTTGTTACGATGAGATCTTCTATTTTGACTTAGTTATATTAACCTATAGAAGACTCTCATCGAGTCGTTCAGTGATCGCTCCGAACACCACAATTACATAACCCCTTAGTGTCCCTAATGGTCATGAGTAAATCATCACTCATCGTATAAAGAGCGTTACATACACTATTCTCAATGGATGTATCAATACCCATTTCTCGATACATCTTAATTAGGAACATTTAAGGAGTTGGTGTTTATTTTATACCAATTCAATACTCATGGTTACGAACACATTCATAACTACAATTGATTAAACACTACTCCTAAGGATTTTCTACATATATATGTTTAAGGTAATTATTTCATTATTTATATCACAATATAACAACACATATAGTAGAAAATAAAACTAAAAGCATAATTTATTATAGATAACCTTGTTTGCGGAGTTAAGTTAATATAACAAATTATAGAATTGCCCTTAGGGCACCCATAACTTTGTCAATCTCTCACTTGCACTTGAGGCCAATCATGGAGACTTATCCTCATGCCTTCGATCATTCTTTCTAAAATAGACTGAGAAAATTCCTTAATGAATGGACCTTCTATGTTATCTTTTCTACCTAATCTCTTGATCATGATATCTCCATCACAGGTAAACTACCTTATCATGTGGTACTTGTAGAGGATGCGTCTTGACTTCTTTTGAGCTCGTAATTTCTTGGTAATCCTCGTTGTCACATTATTGCCACAATACTATAGAATCAGACCTTTAATGTTTAGGATAATTTCTAAATCCTCAATGAATTTGCGCATGCACACCACTTTGATGGCATCTTTCAAGGGGATTAACTCAAACTCCATGATAGAATGAGCCACAACTTCCTGTTTGCAACTCTTCCAACTTATGCCCCCTTCATTGAGGTTAAACACAAATATGAGACTGGCTTACTGTCATCAATATCACTTCAAAATACCCCTTCATAAGGAGTTCATTATTTCCATAAAACAGAAACAAATTCTTAGTATTTTTAAATACTTAAGGATAACCTAGCCTACCATTCAATAATTTTTCTCCAAGATTTGACTAATACCGACTTACAACACTTAGTGCAAAAGTGATATCTAGCCTTGTACATATCACGACATGTATAATTGATCATATTCCCAAAGCATAAGGAATTTGATTCATGTGTTGTCTTTCCTCATCCGTAGATGGAGAGTCTGAAACAACCCGAAATTTTTAACATTTTGAAAGGGAATATTTAATTCATTTAAATATTCAAATTTGATTCAAATGTGATAAATAATAAGAAAATCAATTTGTATTAAAACGAGTCGATTTTTAGTAATGCATTTTTATTTTAATTTAAAGAATTTTTTTGAATTTTTAATTTAGAAAATATCTAAATTATTGTTTGACGTATTTTATGGAAAACGTTGGTATTTTTAAATTTTACAAAATAAGATAACTTATGTATTTTATTGTTGTTTTGCAATTGTGTCACATTTTTGTATGCGACCGTATTCTTGTTTTGTTGTTCGTGGTTCGTATGCGAACGAAATGATGTGTAGCGAGATGTCGAAAATTGCATAATAAACCAAATACAATACTTAGATTGTTCAACATACTTGACTTTTCTCTTCCTCCTTTTATTTTCTTTTTATCATTCCTTGTAAACAAAGAAAGTAACTTCAGAAGAAAATAATTTAAGCAATGAAAAAATACGAAATTGGATCCGTTGGGTTTCTTTTGGCAGGAGCTTCGAATCATGGTGAGTTGAGACTTGAGAGGGTGTGGTTGTGTTTGGTAGGGTTAGACATGGTGGTTGGCCGACTGGGGTTAGGGATTAGCTTTGATTTAGGGGGCCAAGGTGAGGTTGGAGTTGGGTTTGTGGAGGGAAATGGCATCTCGCTGCCAAGAATGGTGGAGTGCGATGCCTTTTTAGGAATTTTCTATGGCATTTTATTTATGAATAGTTTTTGAACTTGTTTATTTTATTTCAACCTTTTTGATAATCTTTTTTAATTCATATAGCAATGTTTCAAAAGTATTTCGGGAAGTATTTATTTTACAGAAAATTTAATAAGATAACGGATGTTTATTTTTAAGAATAAAGGGAATTTATCTTTTTATAATGAAGTGATTCTATTTTAAAAGAAGATATAAATGTTTTGGAGTAAATATTGGTGGAACGTTTTATAGAAAATATTTTATAAAATGAGAGATTTATAAATGGTATTTTGTAAACAAAAGGATAAATTTATAAATATTATTTTATAAATAAAAGAGGTATTTATAAATGGTATTTTTGTAAATAAAATAATAAATTTATAAATGAGGTTTTATAAGAGGAAAATGATATCATTAAAAATTGGAATAATCAATCACACTTGCAAATTTATAGTGATATATGAAATGATCGTTTTATAAGATTTATAAAAGAAGTTTTATAATTATATTTCAAGATTTATAAAAAGAGTTTTATGATTATATTTGGAGATTTATAAAAGAAGTTTTATAAGGAGATTTGTAAAAGGAGTTTGTAAATATAAAAGAGATTAATAAAAAAGGAATTTTATAAAAGAAAAATGAGATTTGATTTCTATAAACAATCATTTTAGAATTATGGTGGTATGGAAAGTATTCTTTTCATACTTAACACCAAATTTCGAGGTATGGAAACTCGTATCTATCTTTAGAATTAAGAATGTGCGTCGAGGCAATGAAAGTTTTCTAACTTATCTGATTTCATTGTTAATCGAGGGATAACACTGTTTGAAATTGGAAAGTGGTGGTAAGTATATTTGGTCTAATTTCTATATGATCCATTTACTTACACTAAAAGTGTTTTAGGTTTGTTGTTACCAATATGTTAAAAGACATCTGGCTTAACCCAATTAAGTATGGTTTTGGAAATGAAATTTTCTTAAGATATGTGAATATACTTTAACGTCGAGATAATTATATGGGTACATTCTCTCAAAATTGGAAATGTAATGTTTTATGAATATACTTATATTGTTGATATAAGTATGTGGAAAGTTTTCTAAGTTTTGAAATGGTTTGTGAGTATACTTATACCGTCGAGATAAGTATATGAATATTTTTCAAGTATTGAAAAGAGCGAAGAGGGTTTGTGAATATATCTTTGTAAAAGTATTTTAATACAAGGATTTACAAAGTGGTTTTAATTAATGAAAAAGATTAATTAAAGAGGCCTAGTGGTTGCTTATGTGCTTAACCATGCTTGATTAAATCTTTGATTGGATAGTTTGTTTATTTGATAGTTAAATAACAACCCGTCAAATCTTGGTCGGTTTTTAAATATCATTTGTCGGTTCGAAGAGACTGGGATTGGTTATATTATTCGAAAATCACTTCGAACCGGCATAAGCATTCGAATTGAGACATCTTGAAGATGATGGAATCGCAGACGTAGTTCTTTGAAGTGTAAGGGCTACTTGCTACTAATCATGAGGATGTAGTAAAAGTAGTGCCTTTGATTTGTTCAGTCCCAAAACAACTTGTATGGATGAATTTTTTCATTAGATTGCCGCCTGAAGGGCAATGTTAGCATTCCAAGTTGGATTTGCTGAAAAGGTAAAATGTATCCACAAACCTCACACTCGAAAATGACAAAAA
This sequence comes from Allium fistulosum, assembly GCA_030737815.1. NCBI lineage: Eukaryota > Viridiplantae > Streptophyta > Magnoliopsida > Asparagales > Amaryllidaceae > Allium > Allium fistulosum. The sequence goes on from CM060902.1 coordinate 1,298,213,120, forward strand.
CAAGGGAGATGCAGCAAGGCTATATGGGTTGCACCGATTAGGGTATGTCGTCACCCGTCTAGATCACCATCCATGAATTTATGTATCTTGCAAGCTCGAGGAAAAGGTTACAAAGAAATCGAGGTGATGACATATTCGGTACTATCCAATAAGGAGTACGCCGGTTTGGTGTTGGAAGGGGGTCTGGCATGGCCCTCGGTATATTTTCTAGAGGTGTACTGTGATAAGTGGTACCTCGGTGTCTTGTCATTGTATGTAATCCATTCTCTAACGAACTTAGTTGTATACTGATTATACTAGAATGTAATTAATGCAACCATTTCAGCTATGATTAAATATTTATTTTAAACCTTAGACATTATTATTATATCACTGAACTTCTTACAGAAATGGTTTGGTTATCGTAAGGTAAAAACTCGTCCGTGTTTATCTGCGGCATGGTCTTACGAGATACATTTATTTTGAAAGGTTTTATAACATTAAAAATCCAGATGATTTGTATTTCTCACGCTGGTTCACCAGACTGATGCGGGCGTTATTTTTTTATAACGCTCGGGTCAGCTCAAGCATATTTCCAGATTTAGTTACGGATGCTTCAGAGCTTCAGGAGTCAAGCTGGATGCCTCTAAAACGTATTCACGTTTATTTTATTTCTACTGCATTTGTTATTTGTATTCATCAGCATTTATGAGGACAAGTTGTTATAACCGTCCAGGTTGATGAACTGTTAGTTTACTCTGATTTATTTGTGTATATTGCAGTTTTCTTTTGTAAAGATCTGATGTATATTATATATTACTCACCACGATGTGAGATTCTGTTCTGTCTTTTCTTTCTTTTACCCCAATAATCTATCTTTTCGGCACTTGGATACTCAGCACGTGAATACCGTAGATGTATTAGTTTCCACTTTTAAGGGTCGAAAAGGCGGGTCATTACAGCATGGCATCAGAGCTTAGGTTGAGCGAATATCTAGGCCTTGGTGGGGTAAACTCATTAGAGATAGAGTAAGTAACACCCTAGAATGAGTTTGATGTGTGTGTGGATGAGAGTGCGTATTTGTTGGTGCTATAAAATGTTTTATATCGTGTTGATTTATCTGCTGAGTGGTTTATAAATTCTGGTCGATACAAAAGGAACAACTATATCGATAGGGGTTTCTAAATACTTGGACAAGGCAAACCGACACAGTATTGTTTTGAAAATTGGATAAATGAAATGATTTTACCTAGATTTTATATTTTATATATAAAAGAATATTTTTTTAAAAAACTGATAGTTATTTATGAAGTGTTTATTTGTTAGGAAATGATAATATTATATTATTATCATTTATTGTTTGATTATTTATGCTCGATTGGATTATGAGTAGTTTACCTTTTACTGCATAGGTTGGGTAGATAGCAATTGTGGGAACATTAAATGGACACCTTGGGCATTAAGTTTTACAATTTGACTACAGAGTGTTCGGTGATAATGTTGGGTTAAAATTTAATTTTAATAAAAGTCGTTTATTATAATCTAAGCAAAGATATATATCTATGAAATGTTTTATATAAAAAAGTGAAATTATATTAGTATGGTTTATAAATACGGTTTGTAAATATGGTATATAAATAAAAAGGATTTAAAATTAAGAATTTGAGAACATAAATCCCGGTGTTTTTCGAAAATTATTTTTCAAAATTTTAGGGAAAATAATAATAGTGTTATTTGAAGGTATATATGAATAGAAATATTTCAAAAGGATTTTAAAGGAGGTAGAAAGCATTGAACTCACTTCTATCACTGGGAAATAATTCAGATGATGATTGCAACATCATCGATATTTATTTTGAGTTTCTAAGTGGGGGTTGTTACCACAGAAGTTTTGCTTCATAGTTGTTTTTGTAAAACAAATTTTGTTTTAAATTCTAAAGGTATGCTTCAATGTACAAGAGAAGATGTGTATATTATTATTTCAAAATGGTTTGAAATGAAACCGATGTTTAATTCTTAAATTCTATGCTAAGTTATTATATGGATGCATGTATCCTATGCATTAAGGTAATTTAGTTCGTGCATTTCACTTTGTTATGTTGTTTGGTTGTTTCATTTACTGAAATGAAATGGAATTTTCGACGATATTGGACAGTTGGAAACTTTCGAAGTGATATAGAAATTGAAGCTAAGTGTTTTGTGAAAATATAAGAAAATAAGTTTTCGTAACTTATAAAATTGAGGAGATAGTAAGTTAAAACAATTTTAAATTTGTTAAACATCTCGGTTGAGTAAAACAGATTGCCATTATGTATATACTTTTGGATGTAGAAGAGTATGATACGAATATGAACTTAAGTTTTATAGTGTTGAAAAACATAAGTTGTGTTTTATAAGATGTTTATAAACTTAAGTAATGATTCTATGAAATGGTTCATAAATGAATTTTAGTATTAGAGGAAATATACTATAAGTAAATATGAATGTGATTTGAAATCAAAATTAATTGGGGTAGTTTAGACACCAATAGAATAAATGCGTAAGTTATACGTAGATCAATTTATTCGCATAACTGTTCCTGATCCAAATTCGAGTACATGATTTCGAGGTGATTTACGTCGGTCCGAGTAAGGATATTTCACTTGGTTCTTGACGGCGAATACTTGATAAGGATTTTTGATATGATTCTAAAATTTTCTATCATAATACATGCTATGTAAGGAGAATGGAGATTTCTAATCAAAGAACCTTATCGGAGTCCGCACTAGGGAAGTCGAATGAGAGATATTAGTTCGAAAGTGAAATTTGTGTAATCGAACGAGCGATCTGATTTGATATTGCGTATGAATGACCTATGTACATCGTACAGGCTTTAAAACAATTGTATGCTTCTTTCATTAGAGATATGAGTTATATGGTTTGATGGCATTTGTAAGTGAAATTAATTTAGGTATGGAAACAAAGGCTTGCTAGTTGCTTTTGGTTTCATAAGTAAAGTTTGATTGCTCGAAAAATTAGTACGTGTTTATTGCTTAACGGGTGTGTTTGTTGTCACACATACTCTATAAGATATATCATAAGTATATATTGTTGTTGTTGATTTTATACCCCACATATGGAAGGCCACTTTTGGGCTTTTGTTTTCTTTGATTGATTGGGGCCAGTTGTGGTGAGTTGTAGTTTTTTCGATCGAACCGCACAAAGGAGATGCTGCCAAAATTTTCCGTAACATATGAGATTTCAAAAGCTTAATAACACATTTTAAGTAATTGATTTTAAAAGCTAAGAGTTCAAAGATATTTTTCTTCCTTTGGAAATTTCGAGGATGAAATTCTTTTAAGGGGAGAATGTAACGATCCGAAATTTTTAACGTTTTGAATGAGAATGTTTAATTTATTTAAATATTCAAATTTGATTCGAATGTGATAAATAAGAAAATCAATTTTATTAAAATGGCTCAATTTTTAATGATGTATTTTTATTTCAATTTATATGATTTTTTCCATAATTTTTAATTTGGAAAATATTTAAATTATCATTTGACGTGTTTAATGACTAACGTTGGTATTTTTAAAATTTTACGAAATAAGATAACTAGTATAATTTATCATTGTTTTGAAATCGTGTCACATTTTTATGCGCGATCGTATTTTTGTTTTGTCGTTTGTGGTTCGTACGCGAACGAAATGATGTGAAGCGAGATGCTGGAAATTGCATAATAAACCAAACTCAATACTTAGATTATTCAACATACTTGACTTTTCTCTTCCTCTTTGCTTTTCTTTTTATCATTCCCTGTAAACAAAGAAAGTAAGCATCCACCTTTTAAAATTCAAAATCAAATAATTTAAGCAACGAAAAAAAACCGAAATTGGATCCGTTAGGTTTTTTTAGCAGGAGCTTCTAACCATGGTGAGTTAAGAGGGTGAGGTTGTGTTTGGTTGGGTTTGATGTGGTGGTTGGCCAACTCGGGTTAGGGATTGGCTTTGATTTAGGGGACAATTGGCCAAGGTGGGGTTAGATTTGGGTTTGTGGAGGGAAATGACATCTCGTTGCCGAGAATGGTGGAATGCGATGCCTTTTTGGGGGTCGCAACTGTAGCATGGTCGACGGTGGAGGGGAGCAAGTCGCGGTTCCAAAAGGTGGATTGAGTTCGAAGATTTTGGGTCGGAGAGGTGGAGCATGCGAAGAGAAACTCGTCAGCGAAGTCCATTCATCGAACGGTGGAGCGTAGCTCCGTGTCATTGAAAATTCGTGCACGGCCTGGGTGCTTTGTGTGCCTGCACATTGAAGTGAGAAGGATTGAAGAAGGATTAGTGGAGGGGATTTAGTTAATTATGGTAATCGGTTGAATAAAGTTAATTAATTAATGTAATTTAATCCAGTATCTTATAAAATCAATATCTCTCTCATACGAGGTCCAATCGAGACGCGATCTTTTGCATTGCACTCATAGGAGCGATATCTATGCACTAGAGTTAATTTCATCGAGTTTGGAGTAAGGGGAATTTTTAGCTAAATCGAATGTTGTTCAATTTTATATCAAACCGGAATGCTTAAGCGTCAATTGGAATTTCAGTGAGTTATCTCACTTCTGGATGAATACTATATGATATATAGTAGATAAAAATTATTGTTTTGCTATTTGAGTGATTTATTGGGTTGGTTTGGTTGAATTTTCAATTTGAAAAGTGGATGACATTTAAACTAAAATACATTGAATTTTAGAGAAATCTGGATTTCTCGTCATTGTGATTTTAAATTTCAATTATATACCTATTGATTTTAATTCCATTTATATACCTATTATATAAATTGTTAAATGCTAAAAAGTTGGTAGATTGCCATATTTGATATAACATTGACATATGTTAAAAGTTTAATCTTTTAGTAAAAAATGCAGTAGGAGTAGCACTTGTTAAGCGCTTTGGTAGCTCTAAGCCTCATTTTAGTATTTTGGAATACTATGGCAAGTTGTTTTGATTTAAAAATGGTTTTGATTCAAATAATGATTTCAAATGTCATTATGGGAATTTTCTACCGCATTTTATTTAGAAATGATTTTTGAACTATTTATTTTATTTCAATCTTTTTTATAATATTTTCTAATTAATATGGCAATGTTTTAAAAGTATTTCGTGAAGTATTTATTTTATAGAAATTTTAATATAATAACGGATATTTATTATTAAGAAAAAAAGGAATTTAGCTTTTTATAATGAAGTGATTATGTTTTAAAAGAAGATATAAATGTTTTGGAATAAATATTGGTGGAACGTTTTATATTAAATGTTGTATAAAATGAGAGATTTATAAATGGTATTTTATAAATAAAATGATAGATTTATAAATATTATTTTATAAATAAAAGAGAGATTTATAAATGTGATTTTATAAGAGGAAAATGATATCATTCTGATAAATTGAAACAATAAATCACATTTGTAAATTTATAGTGATATATGGAATGATCATTTTATGAAAGGGAGTTTTATAATTATATTTGGACATTTATAAAAGAATTTTATAATTATATTTGGAGATTTATAAAAGAAGTTTTATAAGGAGATTTATAAAAGGAGTTCATAAATATAAAAGAGATTTATAAAAAAGGAATTTTATTAAAAAAATGAGATTTGATTTTTATAAATGATCATTTTAAAATTATGGTGGTATGGAAAGTATTCTTTTCATACTTAACACCAAATTCTGAGGTATGGAAACTCGTATTTGTCTTGAGAATTAAGAATGTGTGTCGAGGCAAAGAAAGTTTTCTAACTTATCTGATTTCATTGTTAACCGAGGGATAGTACTGTTTGAAATCGGAAAGTGGTGGTAAGAATATTTGGTCTAGTTTCTATACGATCCATTTTCTTACAGCAAAAGTGTTTTGGGTTATTGTTACCAATATTTAAAATGACATTTGTTTTAACCTAATTAAATATGCTTTTGGAAATGAAATTTTCTTAAGATTTGTGAATATACTTATATCGTTGAGATAAGTATATGGGTACATTTTCTAAGTATTGAAAATGTAGTATTTTGTAAATACACTTATACTGTTGATATATGTATATGGAAAAGTTTTCAAAGTTTTGAAAATGAAATGGTTTGTGAATATACTTATACCGTCGAGATAATTATATGAATATTTTTCAAGTATTGAAAAGAGTGGAGAGGGTTTGTGAATATATCTTTGTAAAAGTATTTTAATACAAGGATTTACAAAGTGGTTTTAATTAATGAAAAAGATTAATTAAAGAGGCCTAGTGGTTGCTTATTTGCCTAACCATGCTTGATTAAATCTCTGATTGGATAGTTTGTTTATTTGATAGTTAAATAACCGACTATCAAATCTTGGTCAATTTTTAAACTATTGTTTGTCGATTCGGAGAGACCAGGATTGGATATATTATTCGGAAACTATTTCGAACCGTCATAAACGTTCGAATTGAGACATTTTAAAGATGATGGAATCGAAAACGGAGTTCTTTGAAGTGCAAGAACTACTTACTACTAATTATGAGGATGTAGTAGAAGTAGTGCCTTCGGTTTGTTCCGTCCCACGACAACTTGTATGGATGAATGTTGGCATTACATTGCTACCTGGAGGGCAGTGTTAGCATCCAAGTGGGATTTGCTAAAAAGATAAAACGTAGCCTCAACCCTCACACTCGAAAATGACAAAAATCAGGGGAGATGCGGTAGGGCTATGCGGGTCGCACCCAGTATGGTATGTCATCACACTTCTAGATCACTATTTATGAATTTATGTATGTTGCCAGCTCGAGGAAAAGGTTGCAAATCAATCGAGGTGATGACATACTCGGTACTTCGCGGTAAGGGGTAGGTCGGTTCTATGTTGGCAAGCAGTCATGTGTGGCCCTCGATACATTTTCTAGAGGTGTACTGTGACAAGTGGTACCCCAGTGTCTTGTCATTTTATGGAATCCATTCTCCAATACGTGCTTTTACAAACTTAGTTGTATACCTATTATGTTGGAATGTAATTAATGTAACCATTTCGGCTATGATGAAATATTTATTTTAAACCCTAGACATTATTATAATATCACTGGACTTCTAATAGAAATGGTTTCGTTATCGTAAGGTTTAAACTCGTCCGTGTTTATGTGAGGTGTGATTTTACGAGATACCTTTATTTTAAAAGGTTTTATAACATTAAAAATTCATATGATTTGTGTTTCTTATGCTAGTTTACCAGACTGATCCGGACGTTATTTTATTTAATGCTCGGGTCAGCCCGAGCATATTTCCAGATTTAGTTATGGATGCTTTGGAGTTTCAAAAGACGAGATGGATGCCTCCAAGACATATTCACATATATTTTATTTTCGCTGCATTTATTGTTTGTATTCATCAGCATTTGTGAGGACGGGTTGTTATAACTGTCCAGACTGATGAACTGTTAGTTTACTCTGATTTATTTATGTATATTACAGATTTCTGTTGTAAAGATCTAATGTGTATTATATATTACTTGTCACGATGTGAGATTCTATTCTATCTTTTCTTTCTTTCATCCAACAATCTGTCTATCCGACACTTGGATGTTAGACACGTGAATACCATGGATGTATTAGTGTCGACTTTTAAGGGTTGACGGGTCTTTGCAGAGTCCTTCTTAGAAAGGACAATTCCATTTCGCACTGAAATATTTCCATGCTTGGAATTTTCCATACCAAATTATCTTAGTATGATATCTATGTACATAGGTAGAAACGATCCTAATATCTTTTTAGTTCTATTTTTACAGATCTTTATATCTAGTATATATGATACTTCGCATAAATCTGGTATAGAGAAATTATCAAACAACCAAGCTTTCATAGATTGTAACATCGATACATCTTTACCAATCAACATCAAATCATCGATATATAATATTGAGAATGTTATAACACAATTTGCATTATCTTGTATATGCACGCTTCCTCGTGGAATCTATAGTACTTCTCAGAGCACTCTTTTCATCCGTAGCCTCTTAGAGCGTGATTTTTGTAACTGGCTATGCCATAAGTGACAAGGTAGATATTCTCCATGAAGTCATTCAACTCCGTATTATTTCCATCCTTACTAAATCGAAACCTTTTATTGGGGTCTTGCTTATTACCCTCATCATTGTTGTCCTTTTATTTGTTATCAACATTATTATTTTTGTTGTTACCATTCTGCTCAACAGCTTCGTTGCTCTTCACTATGCTGCTCAGTCCAATCTAACCACCAGTGTTCAACTTATTCTCCATCTCTACCTCTTCCAAGCTCAGAAATTGGTTTGTTTTTTATACTAATCTTTCAGTGTGGTTGGCTTCTTCATTGTCAATCAACCATCTTCTAAAATCGGTTTCTTTGTTCCCTCCAACAACTATTGCCATCAACACCACATCATCTTATGGATTCTTTACCTCCATCACCGCAGTATTAAACCTTTCAAGTAGCTTTTCAAGGACTCTCCATTCCTTTGGTGGATATTTTCCAATGACATCGCATCCTTCAATTGTACAAAGTGAACTCTGAATTGGTTCAAGAACTTATTCGCCAGTTGATCGTATGATGATATAGATCCAGCTCCAGCCTGCACAACTGTATCGACGCTAAACCTTCTCAAAACAACGGGAAAAATATGCATTTCACATCGTCGTTCGCTTAGGCACCGTCTATGTACCAGTCATACTTCAATGTCTACTGTATAAGATCTATCAATCCATTATAAGTTAGCATTAACGATGTAACACCCCTAATTTTTGTTTAACATTATTTAGGATATTTAATTTGATAAATTAAATAGAATAATGTGATAATTGGGGAGATGAGATTAATAAAATCCAATGATGTGTCTTAATGAATGAACTAAAATAAGACTTAACTAAATTAAGAAGGAGGAATTTCTTAAGGGTAAACTAGGAAATGAGGCTACATTCCTTAGTATAAATCCCTCCATCAACCTTAATCAACTTTTACTTTCTCATTTATAACTCCTCACCTATATTTCGACCACCCATTAAAAGCTCAAGGAAGAATAGAAAATTGAAGATAAAAGCTAAGGAATTAAAGCTAGGAAATTATCTCATTCTCCAATTAACTAATCAAGGTGAATAATAGTGTAAATCATCTCATTTTTTACTTGTTTTGGTTCGGTTATAGATAGTAACTGAATGTATTTTTCTGTGCTGATCATGTTTGGATCTAATAATCATTTTTTAGATAGAATAATGATTTATTGGGATTTTTATGGAATTAAAATGATGGATTTTAGAGTAAAAACCTTAGTAAACGACCTCCAAATGGCTTGATTTTTGGATATGTTGTGTAAAACGCAATTTTGGAGATGGGTATTTAATTTCATAATTTTTGGAGTTAATAAGAATATTTTATGAATTTCCTAAGGTGAAAAAGGCATTTATTTCGGGTTTTAATTATTAAAAATAATAAGATAATGAATTCTGCCCTGAAATTTTTATATGATGAAGAAAATGTTATTTCAGATTTTTAATGAATTTTTGAGATTTTTCCCAAGTGATTGATTTATTATGAATTTTCTAAGCTAAAAAGGCTAAATAATTATATTAAAATATTAATATAATTACTTATTTTGAAAATAATTTCTAAAATAATAATTCTGATATGTAGCAAATTTTTTGCAAAGAAATGTCTTTAACCAATAGAAATTTGACAAAGAATTGCTAAAGAATGTTATTAACCAATAGGAATTTGACAAAGCATAAGTGTGGCAGTTTTCGAGTTATTTACGACTCTGCCACTGAACCTTCCACCTTAAAACCTTCCATCTTAAAAACCTTTCGTCATAGAACCTTCGTGGCATTTCTGCACCTTTCTGCAGCGTTTTTTGATAAACCTTTCATCATAAAACCTTCCGCCTAAGAAACATTTCGTCATAGAACCTTCCGCAGCATTTTTAGACCTTTCTGCGGCGTTTTTGGTGAACCTTTCGACCTTGTCAAAAGCACCTTCCGACCTTGTCGGAAGCTACCTTTCGGCAGCAGTTGTAAACGATGCGGAAGCTCTTTTGTAGCAGTTTTCTCCAGCTTTGTTTGTAAACTTCAAAGAGGTATAACTTTCTAACCGTAAGCCCGTTTTTCTATTGTGACCACTCTACGGAAAGGCAAACCACCATTTGAACACGATGGAATAGGTTAGAGACCTTAATTCTACGCCTATAAAAAGTTATGGCTAAAACAAAGTTTTATATTTCCGAAGGGGTTGTTTTCTTTGCTTTCGAATATGTTTGTTTGGTTTTCTTTGCCTTCGAAGGAGATACTTTCGAAGTGGTTGAAAAATTGTTTTCTTTTAACCAAGTTTTATATTTTCGAAAGGTAGAATTTAAAGTAATATAAGGCAAAAGCCTAATGTTTTTAAGAGCTTTCGAAGGAGGTTACCCTATGAAGTTGAAAGCTAGGTTACAAAGCCATCGAAAGGTTTTATGACCAAAACTCTATTTTTAAAGGAAAAACCATGGCTATATTAAAGGAGTTTGTATAATGATTTAAAAAGAATCTATCTTTGATAAATTAAACCCACAGGAGTGGTATTGCTATGTTGTTATATTACTTCTTCTAATATGAATATATTCACTTTATAATGGACCCATAACTGTATTTTGGGGAAAAGGGTAGGAGAACCAGTTAGGTTAACCCGATAGTGAATATAAATTGAATAAACTCCTGAATGAGTAAAATATAAAGGAAAGATATTGGCAGGGGCCGATAGGTTTCCAGTAAGCCCATGAAAACTATGATATTGACAAGGGCCAATAGGTTAATAGTTAGCCCATGAAAAACTATGTATAAAAGAGGATGTCAGATAGACAGGTTCATAGTTAGCCCATGAAAATTATGTGTAAATGATGATGTCAGATAGACAGGTTTATAGTTAGCCCATGAAAACTATGTGTAAATGATGATGTCAGATAAACAGTTTCATAGTAAGCCCATGAAAACTATGTAATTGGACAGAGAGTCCTTAAATGTTAAACGGTTATTAGTTAGCCCATGAAAACTATTAGGTTAATAGTAATCCTAGAAACTATTATTAAGACAGATGGTCGGAATGAATTGGGATAGGTAATCCATATTTGATTTATTTGTTTTGCATATCATCATAATGTTTTGAAATACTATGTTTTTAACCATTGTGGATGCAGGAGCACAATATATGGTTTTATAAAGGTTTTAGGATACTAGTGAGGGGAAACCCCGTTCCGCTAAGCGGTGTGGTCTCACTAGATATCTATTTGGTTTGAGATGATAGACTATTATTCATACTAGGCTTTATGTCTGACTCGAAGTTTTTGTTTTCCCCTTAAACTCTGGGCTACTCGATTGATTTTGAGTAGTTTGAGATTTAGGGTTTTCAGGTTTTTTTTAGACGAATAAAGCTTCTGGAGCCATGCAGGAGGCAGATAGTTATTTAGAGTTTTCTTTTCTGCTGTGTATTTGGATGTAAAGGCAGATTTATTAGCCTTACTATATACTCTGATCAACCAAGGGGGCATCTTCATATGTCGCTCTTGGCGTATGTATAATAATTATATTTTGCTGAACGTGGTTAACGTTTTGGGATTATGTAATGAACATGAAATGTTTTAATTTGAATGTGGAAACATGTTTTTAAATTTTTAAATTTTTTCCATATTCTTGTAATCTGTGTATCAATGTATCTAGCACCGCCGTATTTGATCGCCGAAGATTAATAACTACGGATGACTGCAGCATCCGTAGCCTTTAGTTTTGGGCCTCCAAGTAGGGGGATGTTACAAACGACATCACGAACTTCCTTGGGTATTCGGCCACGCTAATCTCCGCTATAAATGGATTCTGGCTAGAGACAGTTTCCCAATTGTCCTCTAGTTTATCCTACCGAAGCAACATTCAAATTGCTTCAGTAATCATCTCATCGCTCCTTCCTCCTTAATCAGAGGCCATCATGTGCGTTAAGGCTATTATAGTAATGGTAACCGCTACCGATACGAGAAAACAATTACGTACCGATATTATTGGTAAGTCAAAATGACTACCGATATTTTACCATTACTATTGGTAAAATATTCGTTAATATGCCGATAAACTGGTAAACCGTTGACTGATAATGGTAAATTTACCAATACATAAAGACATCGAAATTTTATTACACTAAAATTTCGATAATGATAAAAATGTAAATATCTTACTACTAATTTGAACTCCATTAATGCTTATATAAAAAATTTGACTTATTTTAGTTGAGGGGGTACAATTTTTTGATTCATCACAAATTATTCACAACAATATGAAATAATAATTTTACTAATCTTAAACTTTGAAGTTAATAAAGCCAAAAGGAAATATAATTGTAAATAATACTATAAACATCTGCTTAAAATAAGATAAACCTTCCAAAGTTTTTGTGGTTGGGATTAATTAAAATAGTGAAATAAATTAATATGACTGGTAAATTTATCGTTACCATTGGTTTTGATATTTCTTTGTCGCTATACTTACCGTTAATAATGATAAATTTGTCGTTATCACATCAATAAAATTGGTATATCGATGTAGCTCGATATTGATTATCAACTACTTGGTATTTGTATGGTAATGGTAAATTTACCATTACCATAACAGCCATAGCGTGCATCACAATGTGCTTGGTTCCGCAAGGGCCATTACGATCATTGCTTGAACGTTCACGGCTATCATTATGACACCCAGGTATTACTGTCTCTAAGGAGTCCGTTCGTTCAGCTCTCCTACCATGTCGGTTCGAGCTACATCCTCTGTCAGTATCTCCCTTTGAATTTCTTCTAGTTTTTTCATCAGTTGGACCCACATCTCGATCAGTACCATCACCAACACCTCCAACAACTTCACCACACTCTTTCTCTTTTCTTGAATATTGGTACCAATCCATCGATGGTTATGTTTTTCAACTTCAACTCTTTTCTTATGTTTTCTTCCATCTCTTTGTAGAGGTTACTTTATCATTGAAAACTGCTTGCAATTCTATTATAATAGCTTGTTGCGTTGCTTCCATCATTCAGCTCACTGTAGCCACCATTGCATCCAACTCTTATTTTGTCACCAAAATCCGGTGGAGTTTGTGTAATTTCTTCACTCGCTCTATTATGTGCTCCAACGGAGTCCTCTTCAATGAATCAACGAAAAATTGATCATTGTCGCAACCATCGTCTTTCAATCCTCTCATGTTCTTTTTTGGTCTCATCTTTCAACAAATCGTTGTCTACATCCAGTTTGAAGTTTTTATTGATTTTTGCTTTAGTACTACCGCTTTTACAATGATATTTCGAAATTCAATCTCAAAGTACAAAAATGACATCATTTCCTTAGCAAAACTTAGTAAAAGACCAAAAGTCTATCTATAGCTGAAGTGGATTGTTATAGGTCTTTAGATTCGTTGGAACTCGTTTGGAAATAGTCGATCAATCAGATCCAGTATATCGAAAAGTTATCATGCCAAATGTATACCAAATCTCGATGCTTGATGGATTGATATAGATCCATCCATGAATTGTTACCGACCCATGACTCGTCCAAATTCTTGTGCATTGCACCAAAATTCCTTAGTCTTCAATGCTTTAAAGTTCCAAGGGAAAAATGGTCACTATTGAATTGGTTCTAATCCATCCTCATGTCCAAAAATTTATCTTTTTCTTAAATATGCTAGAGATCCATAGTACTAGACTTTTAGTGGCAATTTGGTCATTGTGATGGATCGGCACTGATCCATCCACGAATCGGTAGACTTAAAAACCAAATTTCCCTATTTCTTTCTTTAACTTAGTTGATCGTGTTTAAGTCTTCATTTCTTCATCATTTCGTAGACCGCGGAAATATAGCTTGGTCTACCGGTTAACACTATCAATCTTTCAACAGCACTTTTGGCCAATTATAAAAACTATAATAAAGTGCGCTTCCAATTAATATTTCACCTCAAAGGCGGATTATTTAATTTACAACCTAATATTTTCCTTCTTACCCCAGTAAACAAAACAAATACTGACAAAGCAATCCGTCGCTTGACCAACATTCAATGGAGGAGGAAGCACATGATAACCAGCTGGTTAAGTGCTAACGAATCAACTATATGATAATTCAGCTGTTTGAATGTTAATGAAAATAATAATCGACTTTCCTTAATCAAATTCCAGTCAGTGTGCAGCAAATTGATCAACTGCGGGCTGTTGGAAAATGGATAGGATCATAGGACAGCCGCCTTCTTGGAGTCGTTGAACGGGTAGAGGGATATGGAGAATTGGAGATTACAGGGGACTAAATTCAAAGTATATTAAGATTTCCATAATCAGATTTACAAGATACACGATCTAATCTGCTGAATGCTTGTTCATTCTAAGTCTGACTTCTATGTTTACAAAAGCAGGTGTCAGTTTTATCACATACGGTAACCTGCACGTGGTTCCAAAGCAAACAGTGCTGGTAGGAAGCATTGCTCCAACAGGAACCAAGCTAGCACGCATAAATGAGCCAAATGAGATGGATCATAAATGGATCGGGTTAATTTTTACCCAATCCTTGTGATCCAACCCGTTTGTCAGAGCAGCATGGTTTTCAAGCAAGCCTATGGTAGCATTCAGCATGGTTGCAGGCCAACACTGCTCTTACTTATGTGAAGGCAGTGAACAATTGCATTGAAGGCAGCATATCATGTGGTCTTTCGGCGTAAAGGAGTCACAATCAAAATTTATTTGTCAAAAATACTGAAAATCATATTAAGATAATTGCTAGAGAGATTATTTTTAGTTCAAAGACACAACCAAATTGCAGGAACATGATAGAACAGCGCATTAATAGTTTGCATTTTAGTAGTAATACTTGCATGATATTATTTGTACACATGCATGAATTCTTCGTACTGATTCATGCATCAGTTTCACTACGAATTTAAATTGCACGTATTACACCATCGTCCTCATGCATGCATGCATGTCATGAAACTGATAGTTGGATGAAAACTTGCATAACTTGCACATTTCCGAAGGTTCTAGAACAAAAACAAATATGGATTTACCTCTATACAATGAGGGATTCAATTTAATTCTGCATAATTGACCTGAACAGGAGACCCCAAGTAATCATAAGTTTATAACAATGTTATTGGAGATGCAAACTTAGAGCATCTCCAATAGTTACCGATTAAGGGAGAACATTCAGGTCAGGAGTAGACACTTATTTAATAAGTGTCCAAGTTCAAGTCCTTATTTAGTAAGCGTCTGGTATTATATAAGCGTCTATTTATTGGGCATTTTAGCAAAAGTCAATATGAATATTAAGGGTTGAAAGCATGGGAAATGTACCAAATTGTATTATCTATTTCACGCAGACTAGAAGACCAACGACTCACAATTGTGGAAATCATATTATTTCTATTTGAAATTGTTTTCTTTTTTTTAATAGTTATCAAACTTGTGTTATTGAAATTTGTTGTTGTTATTTCTCATTATGATGAAATAAATATTTTTGTGGGTAATAACAATGTGTTTAGTGTTTTATTAAAAGAAAAGAAAAAAACATTAAATACGTTGTCTCAACAACAAAGAAAGCAAAGCTGTCAAAAATTATTTAACATCGATTGTAAGTAATCGTACGAAGGTGAAAAAAATTGTTGAGGGTCACAAAACACAATGGTACAAAACCGTTACAAACAAATTAGCTACGACATTTTCACTACATTTTGCATATGTGGTGAATGATTTAATTTCTTTGCAACTCCTCAATAGGCAATTTTAAGAAGGACATTGTCAAGGAATATAAACAACATTTTTCAAATGGTGTAAGAATGATTTTTCTTGTGGTGGTAGCATTAAACTTTCCGTAACTATCCACCTTTACAAAATTCCTCTTTGCTTGAGAAGTTACCCAAATATACAATTTGTTAAGACATATATCAAATGAATCATAAGAGAAGAATTATATACTAATTATTGGAACGTACTTGTTACCTCTTCGAAATTCTTCGAAATTCAGGCAAGAGATATAATAATTTGAAAATCAAGCAACAAAAGAAAAGAAAACACCTACTTTCAAACATTCTATAATCTCAAGTACAATTTACACCGCAACTAAAAGAAGCACACTTGAAGTAGGGCTCTTTGGACTTTGCATAATAACACATCAGCAACTAAAAGTTTTAAGTATACATGGAATAGTGTTGGTATCATCCTCTCGCTTGTTCAAACTATGTATCACATAAATAAGCCTCTAATTATGGATACAAAAGTCATCGATGGTTGCCTAAGTATTGACCAATAATGATCTTTGCAATATTCAATCATTAAATTGTAGAATAATTTGAAAAATAGTTCATCCTAACATATAAAAGCTAGTGTCTACGTGTTTTTGTAATTAATTGATTCAAACTATTTTATTTACTCGGTTTGTTAGGTCTTTTAAACATTATAACTCGTGACGGAGCTTACCTTCTTTAAACATCTTGATGTTTGAATTGATGTCCTATGACCACTTTAACTATAATCCTCGAATGCATAACGAGAGGGCAATTCATATGACTACCAAACAAAATTATATTTATCAATTGTCAATTATATAGATAATTATAGCAGGAAATTATTGTCAAGGACAAAATTTCTCAGCATTTTAGCCTCAAGAACAGACCTTCAGTATTTTAACCTGAAGGACAACTTTCTTTAGGTATCAGTTTTTACAGTTTTCAGGTATCAGTTTGTAGTTATCGGTAGCAGTTTTTAGGTATCATTTTTTAGTTCGGTAGCAGTTTTGAAAGAATGTTTGTCCTTATGAATAATTTGTAGGAGAATGTTTGTCCTTATGGTTAAAATATTGAGGTCGTGTCCTTAAGGCTAAAAATATACAAATTTTTGTTCTTTAAACTTAATTCCCCTAATTATAGACAGAGGTGTATTGCTCAGATCTCTTTCAATGTATTTTTCAAGAAACATTACCTTGTTAAAATCTTCACATCTCTACTAATAATACAAATACTTTCATTTGGTGAAGCTTTTTCAAACTTCCCAAAAACCCCTTCCCCCAAATCTACGTTCAAGGTGACAGACAGGGCAAATCCGTCTTCTGCGCGCGCACGTTCTATTCCACAACATCATCCGTTTACTCATCTTCCCACTTTCTCCTCCACCTGTCTTCCACAGCTTTTCAACTGCCTTTTCCCCCAAATATTCTCCTCCCACACACTTTCTCATCGGCTCTTCTTCCTCCCTCGTACCGTTCCCTTTCCGTTCTGCCTCCCTAAAATCCAGATCTGATGCCTTCCGCTATAGGTCGGAGAACAACGGTCAATACTGTCCAACTTCCCCCACCCCTTCAACATCTTCAACCACAATTGAGCCCCATGTCGCCTCGCCATCTAAATCTACCAACTTCTCCTCGGTTTCCGCTCTTCCTTGCTAGCATCCGGATCTGATGCCTCCCGAGGTAGCTTGCGTGCACGATGCCGACCCCTGCTGCTGATGGAGACAGTGTGGTCGATGACATGGACGTCGACGCTGGCAGTTACAACAGGACTGCTCAACCTAACTGAGCTGAACTATGGTAGCAGATGGCTTTCCCAAGGTTTTACTCAGCTCTTATACTAGGTACAATCTAAAACCCTATTTTACTTTTCATATGGTACTCGATTAGACAAAGCTCTTATGCAGCGGTTTGGGTTGAAGAAAGGGGACGACCAGGTTAGACAAAGCTTCCTCTCTCACTTTTCATATGGTACTGGATTATATTAGAAAATTATTGTTGATTTGAGTTCGAGATTTTATTTTGTACAGTATCTTATGCCTATATGGGATACTGATGGAGAAAGCTTTAGCCCTATGTTTTTTAGTGGCAGTTAGGTTGAAGTTTGGTGATGGAGTACTTAGGTAAAGTTTCCCTTTCTGATTGAATTAATTTTATTCAAACTACTACTGTGTCATATTGGTTTGGGATCATCAATTATAAAGTTTCTACTTTTGAATTATAATTAGGTAAAGTTTCCCCTATGTTTGTAGGATAATTTTTATGATTTCACGTGCTTTACAACCTTAGAGATGAATCTGTTACTGTTCTATATTAAATTTTGTTCTCAATATTGGTATTTCTTAGAAGTTGGAATAGTTATACTAGCTTGAATTATGGTAGTTTTAGTTTATTCCAAAACTAGCTACTTTTGAACAGTATTAATAAAATGGATTTATTTGTCCATGGAAGGCCTATGAATTTTCTTAACATGTTAGAGTGTGGTGAAACTTTAAAGAAACCTTGCCTCAGTTACCATTTTATACCGTTTTCAGGTATATCTTTGGTATGATGGATCCCTTAATGCAAGGGCATTATAGCATCTGAAGCTGTAATCAATAAACATTAGTTTCAACCAAATGTTGAATTCATAATGATGTTTCCACTGTTATTATTTCACCTTATGTTCATATAGTATACAAATATATGGATATTATTTGCATTGAAGAAGAAATTAATTGTATATTAAGTTGAATATGTTGTCCTTTAAAATCATATAACTCTAATATTCAAACTTGATTGTCTCTGTGAGTTGGGTTTTACACACAAAACATAATCATTATTTTTCATGAATTATATTCATTTAATAATATAATCTAAATCTTAATTAGCAGTTAGCAGTAGTTTTGCCAGTAGTTTTTCCATTCATTAAATATTACCATGATTACCTTCATCTTCCGTAGTTCAATCGTGAGAATTAAAATCAGTGCATCTTCCATAATTAATTAACAAAGCTAACATGTTTTCTTCACTATTAAATCAAGTAATCCCATCAATCAATTCATTCATATAATTCTATCATCCTTCAAAAATAATTAATGGAAACTTGTCGTTAAGCTTTTTCTAAATCCAAGCATTCATTGTTTGTACAATAGAGACCTTCTGCCTCCCTTTGATTGCAAATTAGTTCAAATTAGTTCAATGTGATAGAGGTTTGGTGGATTATAGTGTTGACCGAAAGCATGGTAGTAATGGATCATGGAGGAAGGCAAGGTGGAGAGACAATCCACACACCATGATCTACCACACATTTTCTTGAATTCATGCTTAGTTGTTCATCCCTTCCTTTTTCGTACCAATTTCCTTATTTCCTTCCCTTAAATGAAATCAATACATGTAGGGACCAAAAACATTTTCCTTCTGCCAAATCACCACTTTAATGCCTAACTTATTAATGCATAAGTTTTTTGGCTGCTTCAATTTTATTTTTGTATTCATATCTTTCCTTGCAACAATTTGAAATCAAATAATACAATATAATGAAGGTTTACACTTATTACTTTGTTGCTCAAACTTTTTATCATAATTTTTAAATATGTATCATATTTTGAAGGCTGAAATGCACGCTAATACGACGAAGGTGACTGCCTTTTTTGGTCAAAATTTTACTTTCATTAATACTATTTCTAACTTAACTAAAACTAAAATGGAAAATTTCATGCATCATCCAATATAACAGGCTTACTTGACAAAAAATGGAAGTTCTTTGCAATGTTTATATTTTTCATTTTGCCTTTGAGAACATCAAGGTTTTAAGAAAGAAAAATCTTGCTGCTTAGTGATGTATGCATTTCATTAAAAATTAGGTAACTCATACTTTCCCATGATTATTCTATTTATGAAACAAATTTTCGGCTAAAATCAAACTTCATAGTCATTTATTACTATAATAATGTGCAAGGCTTAATGTAGAAAAATGCAAAAAAAAAAAAGAAGTTATGTAAATTTACAATTAGATGTAAAGGGAGAAAAAGGATGTATTTGGTAAAACCATTTGGGTAATTAAATTTGTATTCTCACTTTGAATATGATATTTGGCTGACATAAAAATAGAAACTTGGATTGAGTATTTAAAAGGACGGATACAGAAATCATCCTATTCTCACATTGTCTTAGACTTACCTTAATTTTGTTTGAGAATTCCTGTTAAATATACATGTATTTTATAGCAAAAGCAATTTATTTTCAACTAGAATTATGCTTGCGGTTCATTACCAACAATAGCACCTCCAGAAATATCATGTTCAATAGTTGTTTTGGACCATGAAGATATACATTTTTCTTATTCTATATTTGTTATTAATTAAGCCTATTTGGTTTAATTTTGATTTTTATACCGTTTAAGTCTCTAGATTGAACTTTTCAATAAATTTTGTTGTCATTCAAATTCATTTATGAGTTGATTTAAACATATTTTGGTACCAGAAAATTTACTACCGAAAAATAAAACATTATTTCTTATATTTAAAAATAATACTCATTATGTTTGTGAATTCCTATACATATATCTTATACTATAATAAAAAACCCTTGGTCAAACAGTCAAACTGAAGCCTTTTTTGGACTTCCCGTATTGCCCACCGTTCATCATACCAACACATCAGTTTGCAAGGACAGTTAAGTCTTTTTCCATTCCCATCCCACGTTGCCGACAGTATTCCTCCCACGTCTCATTTCCACCCTCTTTCTTTTCCTCTCCGTCTTCCACTTTCCTCTAAACCGACTTCCCCCTTGAACGAAAAATATGGCAGCCCTCCTCCAAAAAAATGGCTGCCCCCCTCCTTCAACTTACCACCCGCCCCTCCTTCACCGACCTTTATGTCCTTCGACCGTTCCTTCCCCTCCCACCGAACATCTTCGCATCTTCGCCATTCCCAACCGCCGCCGTCAACACTCTTCAGCTTCCAGGAAGATCGACTTCCTCCATCTTCGCCGTTCCCCACCGAAGATCTTCGCCATTCACCACTGACGGAAGGAGGAGGATCCACCACGTTCCGCTTTTCTGGCCCATCTCTCCCATGTCGTTTCTCAGCACCATTTTTGTTTCAAACTTCACGTCTCTTTCACAACCTAAATTCCCTAGAGCAGCAAAACTCAAACAAACCAACGTATTTATTTACCAAATTAGAAATTCACAATGTCAATTTCATTGATTTTTTAATCTCCGTTGATACTTTGCAGTCCACTGACAAGATTCAAAGTAATAGACGCCGGCCAAGAAAGCGAGAAGGTGCAAAATGATTGATCTGAAATGATTTGAGGTGAAAAATATAATTTTTGACTAACATTGTGCTTTGAAGTTTTCCCTTTTTTCCCAATATTTTTCTACATACTCTGTCTATTCGTTGCAGGTGGAACTGGAGAGCTGTTATTTATGAATTGGCTATTGCTGTCGATAACTTGGTTGGACAAATTATTATGCTGAAAAGAGAATCATCTACCATCCACGGTATAATATTTGTATTCAGATCTCTCCTTTTTTAAATGTATATTTACATCTTACACAAGTGGGATAAAACTTCAAATCAGTTTGTTGGACTTAAATACATTATTGGAATTCATTTGCTATACTAATTTTGTTAGTCATTTTCATCTACTTTAGATGTAAATTGTACATTTCTGTTGTGATGCGTTTAATTTGCTTTCAGGTTTGTCTGACTGGTGGATAAAATTAACCACATCATTGTATTAATTGCATTCGTTTAATTAAGTTTGGAATTAAATCATTAATTAGGGCATGGTATATTATCTTTAATATGCAAATTGTACACACACTCACACACTCACACACAAAAGTTTTTCTTTTTCCAATGGTAACCGAAATATGTAGATTTATTTTTAATATTATTGTTAAGCTGAAAATTCACTATGTTATTCCTTTATATTGTCTTATATTTCAATGACATATTGAAGTAGAAAGCATGGATCTATGTTTATTTACAAGATTGAGGTGAAGTATGGAAATATAAGGTTTGGGTAAGTGTAACCCTATTCATTTTTCTGTTTAATTTGAAATTTATGCCTTTTTTGTCCAAATGCTTACTTTTGGTTGGCCTTCGTGATTTCATTACTATATACTCTTTTATGCTTCTATGAGTTTTTGTTTGCGTTTAATTATCAAAAATTGTTACCTAATTTCATCCCCTTAATATGCAAATTGTACATTTCTACTATGATGTGTTTAATTTGCTTTTAGGTTTGTTTGACTGTTGGAGAAAATTAACCATGCCATCGTATAAATTGCATTGTTTTAATTAGATTTTGGAATTAAATCCATTAATTACAGCATGGTACGATTATCTTACAAAGTAACTCCAAAAATTAAAGATCATTTCCCCATTTAATTAGATGGCATTAATATTAATTTTGGTATATTTAGTATTCAAAAATTTGATATCATCATATCATTCAGACATTTACACATTGTAGACTTCAATAAGTAAGATGATTGAACTGGGAGACCAATGGCAATTGATATTATTTGTTAAAAACTAATGTATCTCAAATTCGCCAATTTGACTTTTATATCTATTCTTTTTCGTCATGTGTTTAAAGTGGTATAGGTTATTTATATATCTTTTACTATAATTTAAACTCATATTGTACCACTTAATACACGCATAAAAAAGTTTTTCTTTTTCTATTGGTAACCGAAACATGTAGATTTTTTTTAACGTTATTGTTAATGTGACAACAGAAATTTATTTATATTGTTATTCATTTACATTGTCTTATATTTTAATGGTATATTGAAGCAGAAAGCTTGAATTTATATTGTTTATACGACTCGGTAGAAGTGTGACAACAGAGGGTTGGGTAACTGTAATTCTATCCATTTTAATTTGAAATTTATGCCTTTTTAGTTCAAATGCTTGCT
This sequence comes from Allium fistulosum, assembly GCA_030737815.1. Lineage (NCBI taxonomy): Eukaryota > Viridiplantae > Streptophyta > Magnoliopsida > Asparagales > Amaryllidaceae > Allium > Allium fistulosum. Next base: position 1,298,235,791 of record CM060902.1, read on the forward strand.
TTTGGTTGGCCTTTGTGATTTCATTACCATATATTTTATTATGATTCCATGATTTTTTGTTCAGATTTAATTTTCAGAAATTGTTACTCGATTTTATCCACTGTATATGCAAATGTTTATATTTATACTATGACATGTTTAATTTGCTTTCACCTCTTTTCCAATATTGGAGAAAATTAACCACAGCATGGAATTAATTGCATTCATTTCATTAGATTATGGTGTTAAATCCATTAGTTAAATTACGGTATAATTATCTTTCAAATAACTTTAAAAAATGAAAGATCATTTCCATGTATCTTTTAGATCATTTCCACAATTAATTTGATGGCATTAATTTTAATTTTGGTATGTTTAGCATTCAATTTGACATCATCGTATCATTCAGAACATTTACACATCTTAAACTCAAGGAAGTAAGATAATCGAGCAAGAATAATGACAATAGATATTATTTGTTTAAATACTAATGCATCTTATAACTTCTTTTCCACTGCCAACTTAATTTTATTTTTGTTCTTTCCCAATAGTTTTTCAAAGTGATGTAGGTTATCAGGTTTGACATCATCGTATCATTCATAACATTTACGCATCTTAAACTTTAGGAAGTAAGATAATCAAGCGAACAAAATGATTATAAAAATTATTCATAAAAAGCTACTGCATCTTAACTTCTTCTCCACCACCAACTTGACTTCATTTTTGTTCTTTCCCATTATTTTGTCAAAGTGATATAAGTTATCCAGGTTTCTTTTACTGTAATTTAAACTCATAGTGTATTGCTCAATACACACAAATATACATTACGTATGTACATGTGTGTGTATGTCAAATTTTGTATTTTGGAGGGATAAATATGCCTCAATATCAACTTGAAATATACATATACATGTGTGTATATATATATATAGTATTTTTTAAAATATCTGATTTATCAATGGGTTCTCTAATTGTTCTCATTTACCCGTATTTAAAATTCTTCCTAAGAATGAGCATGGGAAATTAGATACGAGGTGAGTAAAAATTCAGACCCCTTTCTTTGGCAACCAGATTTGCTTACAGACATTGAGTTATTTTGTTTGCACTCACCATTAACGGTTTTATACTTCATCCATTTATGCATGTCTAACGAACAATCTGAATTTATAACCGTTTTAAAATTATTTAAAGACATTTTGAATTTAGTTTTTGGTCATATACATTTACGAAAGTTTGTAATGTGGATGATTCCAATAACTGATGCTCAGTAAAAGCAGTAGTGTTTTATTAGCAAATTTCATGTTATATTAAAATACTGTCCTACTTTACACACAAAGCATTCGACCAAAAAATAGGTAATTTAATACTTTCCAAAAATTGGTAACTTGATTTACTTAAACTTAGGTTGGATTGAAAAGTATAGGCATACAAAATTAAACTATCACTCTATTGGAAACAAACTTACATACTTTTTTTTTTCTTTTATAAATGATATAGATGTATCCAATGAGAAAAAAAAATTCTGATAAATAGAAAGTGGTTTGGTTTTATATATTTGACTTTTCACAGTTCAAGTTTGAATAGAGCATTTACATAAAAATGTAATTTATTGCTTTCCAAAAAAATAGAAACTTGGCGTAGAGCAACTTTGCTTAGGTTGAAAAACATTGGCATACAAATTAAATAATCACTCTATTGGAAATAAACTTATATAGATTTTTTTACTTTTACAAATGATATTCTTATGTTTAGGGTTAGTATTACATATAGATTTATCTAATGAGCAAAAAAAATCTGATAACATAGAGTTGTTTGGTTTTTTATAGTTAAGTTGAGTTTTTCACGGTTCAAGTTGGAATAAAAAATTGTTATAAAATTTAGTTGTCCAATCAATTCAATTTTGTACAAGTTTTGTTATAACGGAAATTTACATTCATTTCATTAGAAAAAGAATCATATCAACTTTTGATTTTTATCCAAATGATTGTTTGTGGATTTTTAAATTGGTTTTCGTAATTTGGTCACAGTTGCACTCATTTGGTAAGACTATGGATATTTGTAACACAGCATTAAAGAGAAATTTCTTTGTATCATGGATTTATACATGTGAATTAATAATGAAATGCTAAATTATCATCATAGTATGAAATTGTTACTTAAATGACATGCACCTTTAGTAATTGTAATATTGACAGAACTAACATTTTTAATCATTAAGACACAAGGTATTATTTTCATAAATCTCATAAAAACTCTTTTTTGACATCACATGTAGGTCTACCCTTTTTCTTGGTTCACGGTTGAAAGCAAATTCTACTTGATCGAAGACAGATACATGAGAAAGCAAAAGAAAGAACTAGGTGGAGTAGTGAATAAACAAGTGTGTAGTTGCATGTTGTGTTAGTTTCAAAATGCATAGAAAGTACATTGTTCTCTTTCCTTTATATAGACCACGTTAATCCTCCCTTAAGTTACCTCTTTTTTCCCTAATGTTACTCTTTTTAAGCTTCCATGAACTGTTACTTCAGACATACTCCATACACTCTCCATAAATACGAGTATAATGTTCATATTATAAATCTAATTTTAATAAACTTCCAATAAAATCTGTACTGTTTGTTAAATAATTTTTAAAAGAGCAATTTATGTTTGACAAAAGGAGAATAAAATCAACTGTTTCTAATGGTTAATTGATGCAATCAGCCATTAATTCTTTAATTTATGACTAACACTAAATGCCTGAATAAATCTTGGCAAATTTAACTATCATCATAAATATTTCATTATAAAATTTCAACAATAACACCAATATTTAATATTTTTTGAAACCACCATAAGATGTACTTTATTGTTATCCATGTATATTTGATTTACCTTTGCATCTCATTTATTATCTAATTTGCATGAACTTGATTATTTCCTTACCAGTAATTTTATTCATATCCAAATGAAATTGAGTTAAGACACTGCTATAATTGTTCACATTTCCTTACTGTGCATTATGAAAGTAGACATTTATAGCGATTACAAGATATTTAGCATATTCGTATATATTGCACCTGCACAAGTTGCTAAGTAAATGGGTTGAAAAAATTTCGACATAAAACGTAATAACAAAAGTATTAGCCATATATGTTATCCCAGTCAAAAATATTTTAAACTCTGTCATTTACCTGCCAACCATGTCAGTCTTCTCTTGGTAAAAATAAGAAGAGAATATAAATGTTGCAGCATTAATTTAATTCTTCAAAAAAGGTTTCTCAACGCACTGGAGTTACGTGTGTCTAATTGAATTGGTTGATAAAACTTTCATACACAAATTATTTGTTGCCTGAACGATTAGGGAACGATTTGCATTTCATTCATAAAAATTTCCCTTACACGTGTGGAACATGTGCTGTTTTTCATACTAATCTTTCCTATCAAACGTGAATAACATTTTATTTGTAACAATTATTTTCCTTTGCATGTTTTGAACACATGACATTTATAATGCTAATTATGCTTGCTTACACACTGCTGTACATACAAATTTTTTTCCCTGACGCTTAACTATTCAGATCCACCGTATGGCTAATTACATAGCAACCCCATTCACGGCCGTCTTCTAGCATAAAATTTTCATACATAACGCTGCATAGTTACCACTTCCATAAACAGAAAATATTAACAAAGTCTTTCTGAATGTTAACATAAAATAATAATTTAACATGGACTTTTTGTCTGTTCAGTTTTCCCCAGGATACTGCTGTAAAGCATCATTTCTCATATTATGGTTTCAACGCTTCTGCTGTAGTCGAAAATCCAGGTCTTACTGACAGTACAAACCCAACAAGTTGTAAGAACCTTTCAGCCTGCATAACCTTTGCTACTCTTCAAGCTGCTGAAAACGCTTTGGTGATAGCCACACGTCGAGGTGGTCATAATTGACTTTCACCGACTGGAAAAAAGGTACAGTTAATGTGCATTTTGTTAAATGACGTAAATTATTGAGTACGCTCTGATAATATCAGTTTTGTAGTTCTATTACATGCGCTTTACATTCTACTCTGAAATTTATGGTTATAAAGTTTTACTTTGAAATTGAATATATTCCCATTTGTAATAGGTTGGATTACATAAATAAAGAGGTGAAGCAGCTCAACAATACCACTTTTCTCTTAAGTATAATCAGAGCTTTCAAATACTTTCAACTATTTTTTCTGGAAAGAACTTAGGTTATTCAAAATTTGGTTTACATAACAAAATGATATTTCAAACATATGTTTGAGCTGTAAGACTAAGTTACAGTATGAAGTAAAGGGTTAGGAAATGATTTTTTCATGCTTTTCAAATAATTTCAAATATACTTTTTCTTCTTGCAATGGTAATTGAATATGTGGATTTGTTTCCCAATTACCATTGATCCAAAAGTTCATGATGTTATTCCTTTGTACATTCTTTTACTTATATGACATAGGCAAGTACAAAGCTTGGATTTATGTTTATATAGAAGAATGGGTTAAGGAATTATAAGATGAATGACAGTGGAAGAACGTATTTTTGTAGGTTCACTTTTCAAATCTGATAAACTTATTTCCAGCCTAGGTGAACACGTTAGGTGTCTTCATTTCTATTTAGAAGCAATGACCAAGCGTCTACTACCTGCGGATAAGACTTTAAAATATCTTCCAACTGATTTGTTGCCCAAACCGGCTACCCTCCCTTTGACCTGCTACACACTAGCCGTTAACCCCACTGTTTCAGCCACAATTACAGACCTATGACTCCTTCAACATCTTCCACATAATAGTATGTCAGTTGCAAAATATCTAATCTACATGATCGTATAAGTATGCACTTCCCACTATTCACTCACCACACTTTTAACCTTTACTACTTACGTACTATACCACTTTCATTCCGTTAGCAATATTTTGGCATATGAGTTCCACTTCCCCACCCTCTCCACAACTTTCATCCACCTAACTCAATTTTTTACACATCTTTATGGACCAGCAACAAAGGGAAAGACGGCATATCACTCAACGTACAAGGCGTCAACAAGCTAGACAGTCCGCCGTCGCAAGTAGAAGGACACCCGTTGCTGCAAACCAACAGCTCGCAAATTCGACAGGTACTTTTCCCCTCCCTGTCAGGCTTACAACTCTTTCACATTTTAACATCTACACTTCACTATAACCAAGTACAGTACACATATATGCACCATTTCTGCAAATACGGCTGTTAACCACTTTTACACATATATGCTTTCGACAAACATTTGTTTCTGACTCCCCAACATCAGTTTGCAACCTCAATCTTAAATGTACTATTTACCCTGACTCAGATTCATATACCATGCTTTCGGGTGACAACCATTTTGTTTTACTACGTTCTTATACGTATCCACACTTATAAATTAAGCCCTACGCCAGCGATGAATATCACTGGGACTGACTTTTCAAACAAAAAAACAAAAAAAAAGGGTAACCACCTTCAGCTGATAACCTATTCCTCTAAACACAACATGTTTTCCAACATGCAATACTTCCAATTAAACTGCCATACGTACAAAAACTTGCTGATTTGTTACTTTCACACTTTCAAACATCTTTCCTTCTTCATGTTTACTGTTACCTATGTTAATACTATACTACCGCAATTTTCATCCTGCAGCAATTTTGCCCCTTCTTAAAACAAAAATATTACACACTTACCAACAGTCCACTGTGGAAAGTCTCATGAATTAATTATACTTCCCTTTCTGCCATGATTGCAGTTTTTCTTCCTGTATATGCGTACACTGTACAATTTTTTTTCAAACTGCCGTCAACAATTCGATTCTTTAATTTTTGAAAAATGGTATTCATTAAATTTGAGAATTGCTATTACATATACTACATTCAACAAAATTCTGAAAGCTTAAATTTTGCTTTGATTATTTTATAGTTAGTTGAGTTTTCAAAGTTTGTGTTTAAATATAACATTCTTATGGAACTTTAGTTCTGTACACAATTAATTTTGCATACAAATTTTTTTATACAGATTTACATTCACTTTATTGGAACAGAATCATTTCAATTTCGATTTTTTAAATCTTGATTCATATTTATAGGTTTGTAAATCAACAGCAGTGGGTTTCCAAACCAAAAAATTTATAACCAGCTGATAACTTATTCATCTAAACAGAACATGTTTTTCGACATGCAATACTTCCAATTACACTGCCAGACGTACATTAAGTTGCTGATTTTTTACTTTCAAACTTTCCATAATCATTCCTTCTTCACGTTAACTTTCACCTATGTTAATACTATACTACCGCAATTTTCCAGCCTGCAGCAATTTTGTCCCTTTTTAATACAAAAAATTTATACACTTACCAACCGTCCACTATGGAAATTGTACTTAGACTTCCCTTTCTGCCACGATTGCAGTTTTTACTCCTGTATATGCATACACTTCACAATTTTTTTTCAAACTGCCGTAAAGACTTCGATTCTTTTATTTTTGAAAATTGATATTCATTATGTTTGAGAATTGCTATTACATATACTACATTCAACAAAATTTTGAAAGCTTAAAGTTTGGTTTGACTGTTTTATAGTTAGTTGAGTTTTCAAAGTTTGAGTTTAATTAAAACATTGTTATGGAAATTTTGTTATGCAAACAGTTAATTTTTTATCCAAATTTTTAATACACATTTACATTCACTATATTGGAACAGAATCATTTCAACTTCGATTTTTTTAATCTTAATTAATATTTATAGGTTTGTAAATCAACAGCAGTGGGTGTCCAAATCAGAAAAATTATAACCACCTGATAACTTATTCCTCTAGACAGAACATGTTTTTCGACATGCAATACTTCCAATTAAACTGCCAGACGTACATTAAGTTGCTGATTTTTTACCTTCACACTGTCAATAATCATTCCTTCTTCATGTTTACTTTCACCTATGTTAATACTATACTACCGCAATTTCCAGCCTGCAGCAATTTTGTCCCTTTTTAATACAAAAAATTTATACACTTACCAACCGTCCACTATGGAAATTGTCATGACTTACTTAGACTTCCCTTTCTGCCACGATTGCGGTTTTTACTCCTGTATATGCGTACACTGCACAATTTTTTTCTAAACTGCCGTGAAGACTTCGATTCTTTTTTTTTTTTCGAACAATGATATTCATTATGTTTGAGAATTGCTATTACATATATTCAAGAAAATTCAGAAAGCTTAAAGTTTGCTATGACTGTTTTACAGTTAGCTGAGTTTTCAAAGTTTGTGTTTAAATAAAACATTGTTATGGAAATTTAGTTATGTAAACAGTTAATTTTTAATCCAAATTTTTTTATACAGATTTACATTCATTTTATTGGAACAGAATCATTTCAACTTTGATTTTTTTATCTAAATTAATATTTATAGGTTTCTAAATCAACAGTAGTGGGTGTCCAAATCAAAAAAATTATAACCAATTTGGTAACAGCATGCACTTGATAAATTCTTCCTCTAACCAGAACACTGTTTACTACATACAATACTTCCACTAAAACTGTCAGACATAAACTAATTTGCTCATTTTTAACTTTAAACTTTTTACATGTCATTCCTTATCTACTTTTACTGTTAAACATATGTTAACACCACACTTTTGCAAATTCTAGCATCACGAAATTTTCTCCGGTTTTTGTAAAAAGTTAATTTACAATTAACTACAAACATTTGTGTTTAATTTTTTCTGACTAATTCATCCACTTTACTTTTTATTTCTGCTCAACCTACCATTGTTACCCAAGTTTCTGTGCGTATGCAGTACATACATTTTTTAACCTTCACATATATCCGTTCCTACTATAAGACACCTGATGGTAATATTCACTTCTTCCTCTTATACACTTCATTCACCACTTACTTTTCCTATCCAACATGTTATTACATTACTGCTTCAATTTAGCTGTTAAGCAAATTTATATTCAATTCCCATCCTTTTTAGGTTATAGTTTTTTATTATTTTCAAACGTCAACTAACCCTACACTGTAAATTCATTACCCATCCAAACATAACAGTTGATACTGCTTCTACTGCACCAACAGCTATATCTCCTCCACAACAACTTCCGCATCAATCTGCTCTTCCTACCCGTTATAACTGTGCTCGAAATTTTGCTGCTCCCCAACCTTTCCTCCGCCATATCCTACCTCAACCAACTCAGTGCCGACACTGTAGTGCAAAATTATTTCCCCGTGAAACAAGTGGGAATTGTTGCTCAAGTGGTAAATTTACCACTTCCTACCCTCCGCCACCTCCAGAACTTTTAGCTTTATTCACTGATGGCAGTGACAGAGGTTTACATTTCCGAACTAACATCAGATCTTACAACAATGCTTTCGCATTCACCTCTATGGGAGCTAACATCGATCAACACTTGGCCTCCGGTCGGAACGGAATATACTCTTACCGTGCACAAGGCTCCATCTATCACAGCATTGGAAGTGTTCTGCCTCTGCCGGGTAGTAGACCTAGATACCTCCAAATGTACATCTATGATACTGATCATGAGCTTGAAAATCGGCAACAGGATAGTGTAATATTAAGACCAGACATCCTGCAAACATTGCAACAAATCTTAGATTTTTACAACCCTTATGTACATGCGCTGCGACAGTTGGGGCAGCGTACTGATATACAAAATTGCAGGCTGATAATAAAAGAACTTATAGTTAATCGTCATTTTCACCAACTACCTACTGCGTCACAAGTGGCGGGTATCATTGTCGGCGACGATTGCTCAGACAGTTCAAACGACAGAGAGATTATAGTCCAAACAAGATCAGGAACCTTGCAACGAGTTGCCGATACAGCTGGATTTTATGACCCACTTCAATATCTGCTTCTCCTCCCACGCGGTGAACAAGGATGGGATCTAAACATCCACAATACCGGTCATAACCAAATCAGCTGTAGAGCCTACTACTCTCACATGTTACAGGTTTGTACTCCCCTATGCTGAACGAAATATACAACTTCTGTACTCATACCTCAAATACATTAACTCTCACATATATCCCCACGCTTACCACTTCGTACACATCGTAGGTACGACCTACGGAGCAGCCTCTTCTGCTATTTGGTGGTCGCCTACTCCAACAATTTGTGGTTGATACTTTTGTCAAAATTGAAACTATGCGACTACGCTATCTTCGAGATCACCAAGGTACTATTCGAGCCGACTTATATCAGGGTTTACAAGACGCTCTAGCCAATGGGGAGACAACTGCCGGTTCGTACTTCCCATCCCATCCATTTTCCTCCATTCCCAATATACATTACACAATTAAATTTTTGACACAACTATGCTTTTTGTAGGAAATGTTGGGGTTCGAAAAGTACTACCATCCTCCCATACTGGTAGCCCACGAGACATGCATCAACGGTATCAGGATGCAATGGCAATTGTACGAAGGTATGGAAAGCCTGACTTATTTATTACTGTAACCTGTAATCCTAATTGGATTGAGATTACACAAGAGCTATTTCCCTTTCAACAGCCATATGATCGTCCTGATTTGACAACTCGAGTTTTCCGTGCAAAGTTAGAACAACTTAAAGTTGATTTATTTGATAAACATGTCCTAGGTAAAGTAATTGCACATGTTCATGTGATAGAGTTTCAGAAAAGGGGATTACCACATGCTCATATCTTACTTATTCTGACAGACACTGATAAACTAAATACCGCCGACGATTATGATACTATGGTTAGGGCAGAAATTCCAGACATTGAATTAGAACCAGATTTGTACACGTTAGTTATTAAACACATGATTCATCATCCATGCGGCAATTTCAACCCCACTGCCGTATGCATGCGAGATGGGATATGTAAGAAGGGATTTCCTAAACCCTTCGCCGCATCAACTCTACAAGGAGCTGATTCGTATCCCATCTACAGACGTCGTGACAGTGGAATACAGGGTCACATAAGTAATACTGCAGTTGACAATCGTTGGGTCGTTCCTTATAACCCTTATTTGCTTCTAAAATATGACTGTCATATAAACGTTGAAATTTGTTCCAGTATTAAATCTGTCAAATATCTATATAAATACGTTTACAAAGGATCAGATCGCGTATCCATAAGCGTGTCTTCTTCATCATCCGCTATTGATGAAATTTCTCAATTCGTTAATGCCAGATGGATCTGCGCACCAGAGTCCCTATGGCGAATATTTAAGTTCCAACTTAGTAGCATGTCTCCGTCAGTAATAGGACTACAAATACATCTACCTAACAACCAACATATTCAATTTAACTCAAACGAAAGCTTACAATCTATTGTAGCTGATGAACACAGAACAAAAACTATGCTTACCGAATTTTTCTACCAAAACTTAACAGACGAGGACGCACGCCAGTACCTTTACCACGAATTTCCCGAAAAGTATTGGTGGAACAATGAACAAAAACAATGGGTACGTAGACAGATACAACGTAAAGTAATTGGTCGGCTATACACCGTACCACCAACCGAAGGTGATCGCTACTACTTACGACTATTACTAAATCATATTCCAGGACCACTTTCTTTTGAACACTTACGCACGGTCAACGAAACTGTTTACAGTACCTTCAAAGAGGCAGCCGAACACCAAGGATTGCTAGAAAACGATAACAGTATTAAGGATTGTCTAACTGATGCTTCGAACACCCATATGCCTCTTGCTTTAAGACGATTATTTGTTACCATTTTAGTCTACTGCGAACCCTGTGCTGTACGTGACCTATGGGATGAATTTTGGCCGTTTCTAACTGAAGATTACCTATCCACTTCTTCTGCCTCACTTTCTGCTACATATTTAGTTGGTCGATGTCTTTTTGATCTTAACAACCTTCTAAAACAGTATAATAGAACCATCTTTGATTATGATTTACCTCATCACTCCCTGCATTCAACTACCGAATACAACAATTCGACGCTTCTTTTGGAAGAACAGTCAATAGAAATAACATCGTCTGACTTACAAGCAATAAATAAGTTAACCACTGAACAAAAACAAGCTTTTGATGCAATCATGGTTACGGTGGATTCGAATAGCAGCTCAATTTATTTCATCGACGGCCCTGGAGGGACGGGAAAAACTTTTCTATACAAAGCAATTTTAGCTCATCTACGAAACCGAGGTCTTATCACAATTGCTACAGCTACTTCTGGAATCGCTTCTATTGCGTTACCCGGTGGTAGAACAGCACACTCACGATTTAAAATTCCTATTAACTTACACTCTTCGTCGACCTGTCATATTGCCAAACAGTCTGATACTGCAAAACTTCTATCCGCGGCAACCGTTCTAATATGGGACGAAGCAACCATGGCTCATCGTCACGCGTTCGAAGCTTTAGACAGAACATTACGAGACTTGACCAATGCCGATGCTCCATTTGGAGGTAAAATTATGATATTAGGCGGTGATTTTCGTCAAGTTCTACCGGTTGTTCCAGGGGGTACTAGAGCGCAAACAACTGATGCATGTATAGTTCGTTCATATTTATGGTCAACTGTTAAAGTATTTCAACTAACAAAAAATATGAGGGCACGATCTGACCAAAGTTACGCTGACTTTGTTCTGCGCATAGGAAATGGTACTGAACCCACCGTACACGACGACATGATCAAACTACCATCACATATTGTCGTGCGATGGGACGGTCCAACTTCGTTACACTGTCTGATTAACGAAATCTTCCCTGCATTAATTGATAATTTTAGCAACACAAAGTACATGCTGAGTAGAGCGATACTATCACCAACAAATGAAACTGCGGATGAAGTTAATAATTTGATAATAAATCAATTTCCTGGAGAACAACACATTTACTACTCTTTTGAAAAAATAGAAGACGACCCGTCAAACTTATATCAAACTGAGTTCCTAAACTCGCTTAACCCAGGTGGTATGCCACCTCATAAGCTGACTCTTAAGCAAGGATGTCCAATAATGTTACTACGTAACCTTGATCCCCGAATTGGACTATGTAATGGAATGAGACTAATCTGCCGTGTCTTCCATCGAAACCTTATAGACGCTGAAATTTCTTTCGGTCAATTTCGGGGTACACGTGTATTTATTCCCCGTATACCGTTAAAGCCTTCTGAAAACATAAAGCTACCATTCAACCTTACCCGTAAACAGTTCCCAGTTAGGGTTGCCTTTGCATTAACAATAAACAAATCCCAGGGGCAAACCATCCCACATGTTGGAATTTATCTTCCCAACCATGTTTTCAGTCACGGCCAACTTTACGTCGCTTTATCCCGTGGGATTTCAGGTAGCACAACAAAAATTTTGGTTCGAAACGGAGACCTTCGACGGAGTACTGCAACACACACTCGAAATGTTGTTTACCACGATGTCTTGCAAACGTGCTCTCAAATTATGAATGTCCCCTGAGGACATCTTACCGACTCCACTTCTCAACCACCCGTCCATACACTCCTAACCTCACCATCCCCACCTCTTCCAACCCCGCTGCTGCACTTACTACGTCCTTGCTTACAATCCATCTTTTTTTATTTTCCAAACAATAACCTCCACTGTTTACCATGCATTTACATTCCAACAGCAAATAATACACAAACATTGTAATAAAACTGCACATCATTCTTCTCATCATACCCCCTCACACCATTTGTTCGTCCTATAAATACTGTTCTCAGCCTTTGCATTTAACATATGACTTTCCAACCGTTGCACTGTTATGCATTTCTACCTACTACCAAATTTCGTTTGCTCTTTCCTGCCTACCAACTGCTGCTGATTTACTTGGCAACTGCAATTTGGGTTGAATCTTCGAGCTCGAGCGAGGTGGGTAACTGCTCAACCCAAGATATCACCGTGAGTACGGATATATAGACTTCACCAATCAATCCTGCTACACCAACGCTGTTTTCCACCCCCAAATTTCACTCACTCCTCCCAATTGAGCTGAATTACACAAAATGTAAGTGGTCAAACTGTAAGCTTGCAAATTTTACACATTATACACATCGTTCATCTAACACAATGTTCTGTTTTTATTTCCTCTGCAAGCATGATTTAATTGGTCTTCTACAAGGACAAAGCATAAAGATGGTACAAATGTCTTTCCCATCCATGAAAACTAACTGGTATGCATCCACTTATCTACCGTATCGTCCTCCATTTCGCTGATAATTTGCTAATCTCATTTCACTAAAATTGTCCACAACAATTAAAGTCAGCAATAGCAAGCCTTCCTTCATTTCTAAATTTATCACTTTCTTTATTTCAGCGCAACATTAAATTTTTATCAATCGCTGTTTCGTATGCTGCAATTGCTGTCAAGTTTTTTTTCCTTCTAACACGGCTTTCTGTCTTTTGTATCTTCTGCAGGGATGACTTACTTTACCCTCTACACGGACAACGGATAAAGCTTATCAACATGTCTTCTACGCCCCAGACAAGATCATGGTATGGATCCATTTAACTACCCCATCTGCACCCAACAGACTGATACTTTATTTGCATTAGTTACCCACTATTCCGCACACTAAGTTAACCCAGTAAAACCAACACTTAACACTGATACTTTATTTGCATTATTTACCCACTATTCTGCACACTAAATTAAAACAGTAAAACCAACACTTTCTCAATTTCTGAGATTACCACTTTATTTACTTGCTTGGAACAATAAACTTTGGTTAATCACTATTTCATAAAGTGTTCTTCCATTCAAAATTTCGCGTCCCAAACTGGCACATACATCCTTCTGACTGAACAGTTAAAACATATTGCCTTTTTTCCCTCACATGCCACCTTCAATTTAATTCCACTTACCTCCTCATATACTTCATGAATATGATTTTCCTACTCACACTGCACACGCTACACTCACTCCACCTGTACGCGTAAATTTTATGTACAACCAGGACAACTACTGAGCCACAAACCCAAGTGTAAGATATTACCCATAGTTTTCATTATTTTGCATGCACATGTTCTTTAAGCTGTGCTCTTTATGAAGTTATTTTTTGTAAACTTACACTAAATCAGATTTTGTACACCTACAGACGTAACGTAATATGTTGAGGACACAGAGCATCTATTATACAAGTTCCAAATGAAAAACACAGTTTTGACATTTTGAATTCTTAAACTTTTATCCTCGGCTTTGATACCAAACTGTTATTTTTTTTAAGTTTGCAGTTGAACTTTATGTCTCTATGCTAGATGTGCTTAATTTGCCATCGTCACGCTCTCATTGCACACATACGTTATCGTAATATAGGTACCTTTAGATCATATACCTATCATAAATTAATGTGTACACATCAGTTCTCAGCACAAAGACGTTTCTACCCATTACGTAATAGGTTCGTCAACTTTACATTATTTTGTCAGAGCAATGATTCTAATTTTGAGCTTCCAATTTGTAACTGAAAAATATCATTTGCCAAAATGAGAGCTAATATTGTTGTGCTTTCCATATTGATTGATTAAATAGTGGCTGCGTCCCCTATTTCACATTGTTCTCCATTTTGCCAAAACGAAGTCCTGTATAATTATAAGTATAGGAGATGCTACAAGGAGTGTTAAATTTGCATATGTTATTTCAGTTGGACGATGATACAGTAAAGGACCTACTGGGCAGTTTTTTACAACTATCGCCCTTGGAGTGCCCATTTGTGCTGGGATCTAATATCAGGTAAGCCATTTGTAAAATGTTCAGTTCCCTGCTTATATATTGTTACGATGAATCATAACATATTACTGTTTTTATGCTTTACACTTCCAAACAGCTCTGATAACTAACAGAGCTGTACAAAGCATTTCATACTATCTTTGAATAGTTGCTAGGATGTCATCTTCGCAGCTAGGATGGATTAGGATTTCCAGTAAGATAGGTAGGATGCAGGAAGTATAAGCCTTTGAATTTAAATATTTATACAACAAAGTTCAGTGATCTAAAATGACTCTAACTGACTGTCTATTTAGGATGTTTAAATCATAAGAATTTTACATATCAAAAGGTATTTGCTCCTTGCTGTATTAAGAATAAATACTGTTAGTTATCTATAAACAGTTGTGTTCCGTTACTCTTCCATTAACCTGCTAAAATAAGCAAGTCAACTTGAAATGTTTTTGTCCTCATGCATTCACTCCCACTTTTATCATTAACTGCAACTGTACTATATGTACGTCAAACATAAGAACGTACCAAAAAACAGTATACTCACATGCAAATGGACAGAGTGGGCATGACTGCCCACTGAAGTTGTTCTGCCTGTGCACGTAATCGACCTTATTTGTCTTTTCACGTTCAATTTTTATGTACTCCCAGCGACAAACTCCTCACCAATATAATCATTACTCACCTTATCTATATTCTTTCAGACATTCATGTGAAAGACCCGCAAGTGCCCAGCTGAATGGAGACCGTATGGAAAGGTGGCACTGTTGTATGATCTGATCACTCCATTTAACATCTACCCGTTTTGATTATATTCCAGCTGTTCAGCCAGATGAAAGCATATTATCGTTGCCAAGACTGAAGTTGAATTACAGACTACGTCATTTGTACTCGGCAGTTATGTACATGTAAACCTTTTTAATATTTTAACATGCCCACATCCTTCCCACGCTCTGTGCTCTGTTTCGAACCACTTACTGTTTAATGTATCACCTATTACATTAATATATTGCACAGTTCTGTTTGCTTTTTCATTACCATACTGTTGCATTTTTTAATTCAATTTCGCATTCTCAGCTTACTATTTTCTGCAAAAAATTCGTAATAACCTGCATTCATATACATGCATATTAAAATAGTTAACAGCAACCGTATTCAAACAAAAAAGCTACATTACTCAATAGTTAACAGTTACCACTTACTGTTTTCCATATTTCTATTACGGGGGAAACTGTCCTCCGACAGCAGTACATAAAAAAAAATGAAATCAACGGACAGAAGATGGACAACTTAATTTCACTGCAAACATGTTTACTTCCGTACAGTTACATGTCTTATCCACAAGTTTTAACTTCTGAAGTACCAAGATAATGCACTACACACACAATGTCTTTTTGTACTACTTCTGCAATTTTCTGACAGCTAGCCAATGTTAAATATTTAACTTGCTTTCAAAAAAGTATGTACACATCACCTCGCACGCAGTTACTGCCACGCACATACATACCTATTCTACAGCAATTTTTCACCCTACCATACAGCGTTTTCCATTTCCTACCCACTTACGTGTTCTCCTCACATCCATTTCACCGTAATCCCAACCCATTTGCAGAATAATACTGATTCAACTTTTCCAGCAACTACCTCATTCCATAACATGTTCTCCTCCTACACTTACGGCCTCACATCCCCACCAACTTATAAACTCCTCCACTCCCCACATTTTTACTGTCGGTTTAATACAGTCTGCTCCTTCAATGACAAAGGTAAAACCGCCTTTTTCAAACGCAGCTGTTCAATGTTATGACAGTACTTTTTTTCTTATTTCGTTTACTTCTAACTCACTACCGACTTCCTTCAATGCAGACCAAATGTTCAACATCCACTCAAGAGAGTGCAGTAAACCTTTCCACAGAAAGGATTAAACGCAAATGCACCCGTTCAACAAAGCTTCTCCAAACTCTTCCAACTGAACAGACTGCTTCTCATGCTTCGTTCCCACCGCCTCCTGCTGAACAACACGATTCAGACAATGGTACCAACGCAAAACGACTACAACATCATCAACCATACGTACCAACAAAAAAGAGTTCGCAGAAACAAATGGACTTGAAGGAAGCGTCTTCATCTACGAATCAACTACAAAACCCTACCGACCATCATCCCCATGCACCTTACCCGACAGACGGTAATTGGGATGCTTTCTTCACTCCCGAAGTGGTATGCTTCACATACTAACCTACACTTCAACACAACCGCATATTTGTGCGTACATATATCAATTGTCTAACTTTCAACCCCTTTAACTTCCTACTGCAGATCGAAGAGTGTGATCGAGCCGTTGAGCGCTATCTTGCGGAACGTTCGCAGAACTAATTACTCTATGTATAACTACAACAGTTAATCAAATTCATGTTATGCTGCATATTTTCTCCATCTGTACTTTGCCAATAAAATAACTTTTACAGCTGCTTTGCCTTATACAATATACTTATATACATAATTTGATTTCCATCTACACGTTTCTCTACCTGTACGACCCCTAATTTTCTGTTGCACTCACACCAACAAGTAATCTGCTACTACAACAACAAATGTTTTTTCCCTACACCACATCAACATCAACTGCATCTAAACAACAACAAATGTTCTCTCACAGTATCATACCTGAAACACAGACAAAATACGTCACTTCCTTCTCCGCACACGTCCAACGGACGTGCCACCATACTTGTATGTATAGAACTAAAATGGAGAATTTCATGCATCATCCAATATAACAGGCTTACTTCACAAAAAAAGAAAGTTCTTTGCAATGTTTATATTTTTCATTTTGCCTTTGCAGAACATCAAGGTTTTAAGAAAGAACACAATTACAGTACATGGTAGATTGCAGGTGAATGAACCTACTAGCATTGTCATTCAGAATTGTAGAATTGTGCCTACATTTGCCTTGCAAGCTAACTGATATAGTTTATTTTCTTTTTCTTTTCTTTTTTGAAGGATAATATATAATAACTAAACATATGTTTGGATTATTATTATGACAGGTTGACGGTGCCATCATTTTATGGAAGGCCATGGAATTCGTACTCAAGGACGATCGTAATGCAATCGAGGGTGGGAGATATGATAAGGCCAGAGGGATGGCTCATATGGGATGGGGAGAATTTCCAGAGGACATGTATTATAGGAAGTATGCAAGTACTGGACTTTGACCTAATACAGCTAAAAGAGTTCCTTGGGCGAAAAAGACTATCCCTAGAAATGAAGCAATGGGATACACTGTTGGTCCTTTTATTTCAGGGAGTATATGGTTGGCTGCAACAGGATAGGGTTGAAGCCTTAAGTTGTTTAGGTATGCGTATGTAGTAGAAAAGGTTCGATATATCAGATTTTGGTATTTGGTTTATTTTATGTAAGAACATTTTAAAGTTTTTATTTGTGGTTGTTTCATGCTCTCTGTCTTTGTTAAAAAATATCTGGTTTTTCTCCTCCATTCCAGTTCATAATAGGAGTAAGATAATAGTAGGAAGAAATAATTTATATTTCATACAACATATATGGAATATGTTTGAAATTTAACCACATATTGAATGGTAACACCCTTTTGGTTGCATGCGTGTCCCACATATTTACAATGCTTTAGTGTATGCATTTGGAACTGTGATTTATTTTATTTATTTATTATGGCAAATCCACATGCATCCATTCCTCAGCATTCATGCACTAAACAAGAAATATTTGTAAAGGAAGAATGCATTTAATACTTGAGGTTTTTTCGTTAATATTCCTTCTTTATGCCGATAAATGGTATGAGGCCTATTACTGTACTTTAATCTCTTCAGAAATTATTATTCACTATCAATTCTTGGTGCAAATTCACTATTAATTCTAAGTGCAAATTCACTATCAAAATATGCGTATGTTGTAGGATGATGCATGCATGCATAGATTGGTTTATGATTTAATTATTTGTATTTTTTTTCATTATACACGGAAAAAAGTTGTCTTTTGGTTATGAGAGTACATATGTAAGCCTCCTTGCACGAAACATATGTACATGTGATTTTGATATGGATAAACAACTGTCCTCATGTTAACTGAATTTGGGCACATTAATTTCCAGGAAGTTAATTGAAGTCGGGGCTTCTCCAACGAAGATGAATTCACCTGTCTTCATTCTCTCTGCTCTCATCCTCCATCAAATTATAGAGACACGATATAATTACTTAATTTACACGCCCACCATAAAAAATAAAATGTGATGATAAAGGAATCAAGAGAAATATGAGCTCTCTCCATAGAGTTGTACCTTGAAAAATGCTAAAAACAACCTTTCTAATAGTTTAATAATCACTTAGTAATTAGTATTCAAGTAAAACTAAATCGAATGCGATGACTATTTTGCAACTGTATGCATGCATGTAATTTTTTATAGACGCTACTCAACCACGGTTCGACCATGGTCAATCTTTGATCTTGGAGCACTGCGGTCCTGAAAATGAAATAACTTTGCACGTGCATGAACCAGCGGTCTAAACTCAAATGTTGAAAAATCTTCTAGACCGACCTCTTCGAACCCCATGGTGTTTCAAAATTGAGAAAAAAACCGTGGCTTTATTCTTCATTTTTTTTCTCATAATCAGTTAACAAATAATTTCATAATCTTAGCTAATAAATTATTGAATTTTCATATCAACCTTGGAAGATATGATATATCATCATTATATATTTTTTAAACCATTATTAAACTGAACTTCTTTTGACTTAAAAAAGCTAGGAAATTTACACTTTCGCACTAAAAAATTGTTTTCTTAATTCATATTTATTGTCAAATGTTCAACGATGATTTTTTTAATATCTTCAGCTAATTTTATCATTTTCTAACATAATTTAGTCTTATTCACATTTTGTAAAACGGTTGATTTGTGATTGCACATGTATAAAAATTGCAACACTACATACACGTCAAAGTTATTTTGTAAAATCAAAAACACCTTACAAACACCTTTTTTAATACTAATTCCTCTTACGCACGTGCATCACACGTGCCAAAGTACTTGTTTTTATAATAAAAATTCATTTTCCATATTATTAAGCAAAAGATTGCATAAACTTAAATACCTACATGAAAGAGTTACCATAAAGCGTATGGAAATAAAAACTTCTGTTGATGCCTGCCATATAACATCTCCATTACAATTGTTTTTCCGAAATTTTGTATTTTAAGTCAAAAGTTCTTTTGTGAATACCAATCAATGGAATAAATAGTGTACGCTGCATATTTTTCCATCTTTCGAATGAAAGATAACATACATTCCTAAATAAAAGAATAGTCATAACAATTATCAAGCAAAGGATCATTTCAATTTTCTTAGTCATCCCATCATTGCGTGAGAAATCATCAAACCCTATCCTTTTCTCTTCCCAACCCACGACGTTTTAATGCACTCGTCTCCCACGGTGAATCTGATTTTTTTATTCACATTGTTGACTTCGGTTTTATATCTTACAGGGATGGTTAAAAATATAACTGAGTAGGAATAGACTTGGACTTACAAATTAATATCTATGAATTATAAGAAATCAAAATAAAACATACCAAAATAATATATGTGTATTGAAAAAACTTGTATGTACTTATCTTGTTGCTATTAAGATTTTAAATAATTGAAAACAAAAATACTAATGAGTTTCCCTTTAATCAAACATCTATAAACATCAAATTTTGAATCTTGAATATAATAAACCATACTTGAATTATATAAAATTACATATGTTATAAATTACCAAGTAGACATGTTCCATAGTCAGAAGAACAAAGTATTAATATTAGTGCTATCAATATCATAATACATTCGTAAATAGCTTCTGCCACGAAATAATAATAAAGGAAAAAATGAATTCAAAATTAGATAATCAAAGACAAATAAAATCAAGAGGGAATTAGCGAAAATGACAAACTTTGAAAAAAAATTAGACTGAAAGATACCAAGTTTCAATTTTAGGCTGAAGGACAAATGCTAGTCATGATTAGCATTATATTCAACTTTTACACTATATAAAATGCTAGTCATATCTAGCATTATATTCAGTTTTACACTATACAAAATGTTAGTTATAACTAGCATCGTTCTTCATCCTAAAAAACAAACTTGTTGTCCTTCGGCCTAAATTTTTTTTCTAAGTTTGTCCTTGTGCCTACTTTCCTGTAAAATCAAACTTATCAATAAAATCTAGTTTTTCCAATAATCAATATACAAGCAAATAGCTCCTGCCATGAAACAATAAGGAGGAAAAATCTGAAATCAAAAATAAACAATCGAAGGCAAATAAATCAAACTTACCAACAAAATATGGTTTTCCAACAGCCAATATGTTAGTTTATAGCTGCTACCATGAAATAATAAGAAGGAAAAACGAAATCATAATTTGATAATGAAGACAAATAAAATGTAACTCCTGATAAATAAAATCAATTTACCAAAAAAATCTGGTCTTTCCAATATTCAAATTCAATACATTTATATATAAGTGCTGCCATGAAATAAAAATAAGAAAATAATGAAATTAGAATTCGAAAATGAATATTACTTGATAATAGCATCATCAGTATTGCAATACATTGATAAATAGCTATTGCCATGAAATAATAAACCAAAAGTGAATTCAAACTTACACAATCGAAGACAAACAAAATCAAACATACCAACAAACCTAGTTTTCCAATATCTAATACATATGCAAATAGTTGATGCCGTAAAATGATAAGGAGGTAAAAACTGAAATCAAAATTAGATAACAAAGACAATCGAATGTACTAATAAAATCTGATTCTTTTTCCAACAAACAAAATGTTTGTTTATAGATGCTACCATGAAATAATAAGAAGGAAAAAAATGTAATCGCAATTAGACAATTAAAGACATAAAATAAAACTTAAGACAAATAAAGTAAAACTTACCAAGTAAATCTAGTTTTTTTTTAAATATCCAGTACATTAGTATATAGTTGTTGACACAAAAAAAGAATAAGGCAAAAAGTAAAACAATAAAAAAAATTAAAAAAACTCAAACTTCAAATAAGTTTTGATTCTTCCAATAACCAAGAGAGAAGAATAACTTTTTTCTAAAAGAATTTAGAGAAGCATGATATCTATATGAGATGGCGAATGATTTAATGAATATGGTAGATCTAGAAGTCCATAGAAGTTTAATGGTTTCTAATTTTTTCCCTTAAGATGAAATGGGGTTTCAAAAATTATAACTGGAAAATTTGGTGGAGAGGAGAACATTTTAGGAGATAGATAGATTTTCTGGTGAGAAAGTTAGAAATAGTATAGACATAAATAGGAAGTTTGAGAATATGTAGTGTCTATATATAAATATAGTAATAAATAAATAGCTCGATAGGAAAGACTTTAATAGAAAATAAATATTAGGACTAATTGCAAAATGTTTCCTCAAAGGAATCGGTAATGGGTATATGAATTAAGACCGTATGAGGATTAAGAATATAGAAAGTCACATATTCTCTTTTTTACACAATAGCATAGATTAGTTCTTGTGACAGGTGGGTTGACTATTATTGTAACAGGTTGCAATTTTTATTTTATTTTAGCATTTTTATACTCTCATGACATTCCTTACAGAATTGTGTAGGTGCTCCCTTTAAGAGAAAAACAAAGCGGTTTGACTAGGAAAGTTCTCATTAGTTTGTAAATGGTGATCAGCTTGTTGGTTCATTGTAAAGTTATAACGAAATCTCCTATTGGAAAAGAAAAATAAAAAGTTGATGGTTTTACACATATCAGATGTGTATATTTGCACGCAAAAGAGAAGCCGAACTGCAAAATACAGCTGATGATTATGTTGGTCTGTTACTATGTTATTGATGAGGAAAAGACAAACCGGCAACGTACATATCTCTTAAATTGTTGTTAAACCAAATGATAAGTACATTTATCTGCTATAAGCATCAGTCTCTTTCATAATGCATAGCATAATGGTCTCATTGAGATGTCAGCTTAACCCGACAAACTAGGTTCTCGTATTATTCAATACACAGGCATGTGTTGGAATATTTCAAAACTTGCATGTACTGGGTATCAATTATCTTATTGTATAGCGCAGGTGGGTTGATCATCGCCTTGCTATTGCTAGATTAAATAAACTTGTTGTAATCACATATATCATTATTTACATAACTATGAACCAATGCATTGGCATGTAACAGAATGTGTATCTGCAAACATAGAATTATATTTGCTAACCATAAGCTAACAAGTTAATAAACATGGTTTGAATCGGTTTGAATAAGGAAAAAAAATACATACATCATTCAGTGACTGAAATACATACAACCATGGACAGAATTCCAAAACAGAAACAATGGATATGTCACAGGAAAACGTGAAAGTTTAAGTCTGGATTTGCATTTACTTTTGAAAGATATCAGTACCTATGAAAACATTACATATTTCCATTCTTTTCTTAAACAAGCAAAAACAGCAGGCACAATCGGGCTTAAACAAACAATTCACTGGGCGAAAAGGCAAATTATGACTTACACACATCAAGCTTTCGCCTCAAGTCTGCTCATATCCAAACGAGTTTTACAAGAAAGACGAACTTCGTATTGAGCTCCGAAAATTCGCTGCCGTTTCAACCAAAATAACTTCTTGCGCAAATCTTGCACTTCAGGTTTGGCGTCAAGAACATATGTCTTGACTCTCATTTCAAATTGCTCTCTTGACTTTTTATCGACGTGAGGCGATCGATTCACAGTGTATACAACTCGGGATTCCGGTAATCGGATCCTAGAAAACCCCTCGAAATCTGTGTTCTTGAGAAACGGCTTTTCAAACGATCGGATTATTATGCGGATCTTGCTCGCCATGGATAGAAATCAAAAATTGATAGGGATTTTCGGCGAGAGAATTTTTATGATGGCGGCCGAGGTACATAGTTGAATCGATTTGGACTACGACTTAGGTTATGGGCGGGGCCTTCCGGCTTGGCCAGTGCATACTTAACTTTCCGGCTTGGCTAGTCCATTCCTAACTTTGGGTCGGGATTTCCGGCTTGGCTGTTGTATAGTTAGACAGCTGACAGTTTTTAAGACTCAACTATTTACATCAGATTAAGACTTTAACATCTACGTCCACTGTTATTATTTTTCCTAGGGGCAAAGAAATTCAATTCAGTTTAAAGACAATGTTTTTATAAGTAGAGCTGTTACGGTAGTTGTAAATTTATCGTTACCGTATCAATATCATGCGATTGGTAACCGATATCGAGCTACAACGGTATATCAATGCTATCGGTATGGTAACGGTGTGTTTACCATTATTAACGGTAAATGCAGCAGTACTGAAATTTAAAAACCAATGGTAATGGTAAATTTACCAGTTATGTTAATTTTTATTTTTTTCACTATTTTAATTAATTTTTACCACAAAAACTTTTGAAAGTTTATTATATTTTAAGCAGATGCTTGTAGTATTATTTATGATGATATTTCCTTTTGGCTTTATTAACTTCAAAGTTTAAAATTAGCAAAATTATTATTTGTGATAAACCAAGAAAATTTTCTATGTCAATTAAAATAAGTCAAAATGCTCATATAAGCATTAATAGGATTGGAATTGGTAATAAAATATTTACTTTTTTATCATTATCAAAATTTTAATGTGATAAAATTTTAATAGCTTATGTATTGGTAAATTTATCAATACCAGTCAATGGTTTACCACTTTATTGGTATACAAGTGAACATTTTACCAACGGTAATGATAAAGTATCAGTAGTCATTTTTGAACTTACCAATAGTATCAGTGCGGTACAGTTTTCTCGTATCGGTAACGGTTACAATTACCATAACAATCCTACTTATAAGAGTATTAATGTACTTGAAAAAAAAATACCAACAAACATGTTAACCATAAAATCTACATGAAGACAGAAGTAAGAAAGAAAAATAATAAAATTGGAGTTTTGATGAAGAGACGGTCCAAGTCATCATGAAAGACTTAAAAAGGATGTTCGGGAAGTCCAATTACTCATACAATGCAAAAGCTTTCGACTCAGACGAAGACAAACAAAACCTTCCGCCACCGTCAACCTTTCGATAGAGATGAAAAAGTTATGATGACTTTGTTGGAACTGAACCAGCCCGCAGCGGAAATTATGGATGAATTTCAAAAAATTTACCCTATTTGATCTTTATTGGGCCTATGAAGTCTAACTGAATTAAAACATTTCTAAATTTCATTTAAATAAAATCATTTATTTTATTTAAATTCAAATATATTAAGATATGAAATTGATTTTATTTGATTTAGTTTATACATAAATGTATCATATACATATATGTGTGAGTGCATGTGTAACATAATAATCCGTAAAAGGTATAATATGCTCATATGTAGATGTTGGGATTTACATCGCAACATACATATTAGCTCATTTTGTATGTCATGTATGTTGTCCAAATATGTGCATGTATATGTGTTACAATACACACACACATGTATGTATAAATATATTATATATAATATATGAATATAAAACATTCATATATAGATAAATATATATAGAAAAAGAGAGAATGATTATTAAAAATTATTTATAATTCAAAATTAACTTAGTTTTGCAAACATAATAATTTTAGTATTTTAATTTGTATATATTGTGAATAAAATAATATTTTCATCCATAAATAATTAACAGAAAATAATCTATTAATGAAAATTAAAATATTACAATTTTCGAAAATCTAGGATCATAAAATAGAGCTTGTAAAAAATCTAGAGATTTTTCAAAGTTGAAATATTATTTTTAAAAATAAATACATTAATTTCGGCAATAATTATTTAATATAAAATAATATATTGTTACAAATTCAAATTTTAAAATTTCAGAAATTCTAGGATCATGAATGAAAGGTAAGGAAAAATTTTGAAGAATTTTTCAATTAAATTATTATTTTTAATAAATCATAAACAGTTTTTCCAAAATAATATTAATTATTAAAAATAATAAAATTTACTAAAAAGTTCCTAAATTTTTTCTATACGTTTCTGAAATGATATAATATTTTCTTAAAATATATAATTGAATTTTTAATGTAATAATTATTTTATATATAATAAACAATTAAAAAATTCAATAAATGTTAATTTAAAATATGAATACACGTATGATAATTAATTTTCGAATTTTTGAATTCATATTATATATAAATAAGTGTACTAAATTTTTTAAATCATATATATATCTTATATATCCATATATGCTATTATGAGAGAGAAATATACACTAATATATATGAGTAGTTTGGCACGTGCGATGCACGTGCGTAGGTGCAACTAGTATTCCGAAATGCTGGTTGTGAAAGCAAACTGTAAGTGATAAGTATAGTTGTTGTAATCGTTTTCTCTCCTCTTTGTTCCGGGCTGGAAACCGGCATCAACAATAAGTTGATGGCGAAGTTAAAAACGTTGTATAAGAGATTTTTTATGTTAACTAAAGCTGGGTTATAGGAAAAAAGTTGGAAATTATGTTTACGTACATATATACAGAGAATTAACCTAGTGCTGTAATTTATAGAAGCTATAGTTGAGTATATGAGCAGAAAACAATAAAATGGAGAATAATATTTTAACTTCAATTTTTTTTTTATATTTGGTCGTAAAAAATCCCTTATTTAAAAAGAGTAATACAACATTTGTGAAGTGCACATGTGTATTCATGGCGAAGAATAATATTTAGTGTAAAAGTACTGCATGTGAAGTGTGAAAAACGAAGTATAGTTAACTAAGTTCATGATTACATGTTAATAACACATCCTTATTTACAACATTTCTATTATGTATACCCTTTCTATTTCGAATGTTTCCATTTTTCACCAAAAATTTTGTTGTTTTTCGTGAATTCCTCTTGATAAAGCAACATATAGTTGACCATGGCTGAAAACATGTTCGGAAAGATAAATACCAACATGGGGGATGGTTTGTCCTTGTGATTTATTAATCGTTAAGGAAAAACCTAATTTAACAGGAAATTGTTTACGTATTAGGTTGAAAGGCATGTTAGTAATCTGGTTTCATTACATAATCCAATTCTTGGATCAATATTCCTAAGCAACATGATTGGTGCTCCTACTTTCAGTGTTAATTTATGGGGTGGTAGACCATCCGGAGCAAGTGAATTCAAGAATTTAGACTGATATAGATTATGTGTATCTTCTTCGACTTTGTCATATTAGTAGTAAATGCACTCGCTACCTGGAAACAATTGTATAACCTTGTTAATAATCTCATCTACCATTTCGTTTTAGGGGCTAATATTGCTCTATCCATTATATAATTATTATCACCTAATCTGTTATTGAGTTCAGCGAAGACTTCATTAATCAGAGCATAAATTGAATAAGTGAACTCCAAGAGGTGATGGTGAAAGAGAGAGTAGAAGAGAGGCAGAAAAAAGGAAAAAAGAAAGAAGAAGAAAAAGGAATAAAGAATCCAGTCACTCAAGCAAAAGCAATTCAGATGGAGAAGAGATGGAGAAGAGGATGAGTAGAGAGAGCGAGAAGAAGGAATTTGATAAGGAGTGAATTAGGAAGGCAGAAAGCTTTGGTTGAGAGTTTTAAAGCTCAAGTGTTAGAAGCAAATAATAAGGCTGTTTCGGGTAAGCCTAGGTACTTTGATAGGGTGAACGGAAACATTTTCTCGAATGCTAGGAATTTAAATGGCGCGACTTCCTTTTTTGGTAGAAATACACAACCTTGTAATAATGCATCAAAAATTAGCAAGTCTAATGCTGGAGTTGTAAATCATGCACAAAAGTCAGGGCATGGTAAAATTGATGCTCGTTATGCTGGCAATGTTACTGAAAAATCTGTTCCAAGTAAAGATAACCACCCTGTGAGTATTTATCTGTTTTGTAATAGTATTCTTATGAACTTCAGAATAAATTAGGTTTTGAGCACTTTAGCAACCAAAATTGCTTTTACATTTTTCTAAAAGGCCTATTGGTTATAAAGAGTCAAAAAGATGAAAATTCAATTTGGCAAAATATTTATGTAAAGTTAAAAAAAAACTAACATTAGCTAGATCTACTTTTAGAAGTTGATATATAGAAAACAAAAAACAAAGACTAATTGCTTCCAATTAGATATATTATAACCGATTGAAGTGATTTGTATTCACTTATCGATTTGAATTTTTGTTTTTTTGCCTTTAAAAGGAGTAAAAATAATTTAATATAAGCTATCCAAAGTATCCCTTATAAATCATTTTTTCATCTTTCTTATAGATAGTAACAAATGCACCAAATAAGTCATGGCATCAGTTATTCAGATCTTCAGTTTCTCCCGACCCAGATTCAACTTACTAATGAAAAAATGAATGCTAAAGCCAAAGGTGATCATCCTATTTGTTACCTTGACAATCAACAAAAGTTTGGAAATATGACATCTAGTTCATCTATTATTAACTCTATGTTACCTAGTGAGAAAGAAACAACACACAACACAGTAGTAGAAGATGAGCTATTTGAAGATCCATGTTATGTTCCAGATCCTTTATACCAACTGGACACTTTTCCATTAGATTTGGGCACTGGATTTATTGAAAATAGTAAAGTTAAAGCTCCTCGCATTCATAAAATCGTTGATGTGAGTAAGCCTTCACTAATTGAATCCCCTTTATCTCGATTAAGAGTTTTCGAAGAAAGACATATGTCGTGCACTCCAAAGCCAATGAAGAGTTTTTCGGAGTCAAGTCAAGCAATAGACGTGGAAGATTCTGGAACTTAGCATATGTGGGGCTCACCATTGGCTAGAGATGGAACTGATTTAGCAGGTGGTCCAGCTAGTTGTTTTCCTTCTCCAGTTCAAAAAAATTGTATAAGTGAAAATATAATATATCCTAAACTTTCGTGCATTATTACTCCACAAAAAGCTTCAAGTCCTATTGGAAATGATCATTGGGCGTAGAACAATTCACCATTTCAGTCACCTTTGTAAGTTGATGGAGGAATTCATCTCCTTCCTCCAAACTTTTTGGATAATCCTATTGAGAACAAATTGATGTATAGTACTCCTAGAAGTTTGGCATCCATGAGTCATTTTGAAGTGCCTCCTGCTAATGGTTGGTCAAAGTAAGTACTTTATGTTAGCATATATGAATTTTCACGTTGATCATACAATTTATCGTAATGTTCATGGCTGCTTTTTTAGATTTTGTATATGCCATACATTCTCAGTGCCATGATTTTTCATTTGTATGAATTATTTACTTTCAAGATAAAATAGCTCTAACATCTCTGGACGCCAACATTTCAAAGTAAAGGGCCACATAATAAATGCTTCTCAGTATTTGAAATGACTCATTTTTAATGTAGTGTCCCTGATACACTCTTCTTGACATAACGTGCTCTTTCTCCTCTAGCCTTTAATTTATTTGAGGAAGGCACTCTGATGACTTCACACAGAGGAGTTACATTGGTATCTATACTGATGTAATAGTTCTAGACGTATAAAATAGATCGCTGCGTCACACACTACATATATCACAATGTATTAATCATATACAATTAATACCTTAAATAACAGTCTTTAATGAAGTTGAAAGAGAATGTAAGAATGTTTTACTTACCATAGTAATAGCAAAAGCGTTTTAAGAACTTACTTTACTGACTTGAAAACATAAGCTGGCTAAAGATATCATGATATTTTTAACCTACATGTCAAATAGAGGCCACAAACTTTAAATGTTATATATAAACTTACCTTTTTCAAATATAATAACATCCAAAAAACCTAAATAAAAATAAAATCATCCCTAAGAAATATTGCTACTAAATCTGTATTTCATATGTTTTACTGGAGACAACAATATAAGTAAAATGCTACTAACATTGTGTTTTTAGTGCTTATACAAATTTAGGTTGATGATGTATGTTGTGCATATCTATGTATCATCATAAGACAAAATGCAGTGTGTATGGTATGCATATGGTTGTGCTTAATTATAGTGTGCAAAATAATGATCAAGAGCAAAAAAGGAATGAAGACACCATGATTGCTTGTGAAGATATTTTTAATGAAGTCATTTCTTGATCATTACCGATACCCCACAATCACAATACTACATAAATATTGATATAGTTAGTGTGCATGGAAAAATGTACTTAAAGTTAGAAATGAGCTTTTAATTATATAGCCACTGCCTTAACTTTGGTTTGTTGATTGCCTACCATGTATAAATTTGATACTTAAATGGCATGACTAATATTTCATTTGGTATTATAATCAAGGATGGTGCTTCTCATTTAAGAATCAATTTTATACAATGAAGGCAATTAAGGATTTATTTGTCTATCCGTTTATGGAAGGCCATAATAAAACGAACCTTCCCAAATGCATGAATCGGTGACGAATTCAGTAAGTAATAATTTCAATGAAAAATCAAATCCAAAATAAAGATATATTTCACTAAAAAAAATATCTGTAAAAATTCAATGTATACAATCAACTTAGCCACATAAAAATTCAAAATAGACTAACTGAGAAACTAATTTAACAAATACAGATTTGGAATAATTCATATATTGTCTGTCAGAATAAGTGTTGAGACTATTTTTGCAATACCATGAGAATTAGGAAGAAACCATCAATTGGCAACTATCTTTTTATTCTTAGTATTATTAGTAGGCATATCATCAGGTACCTCTGTATTCTTGATTATTCGTAGTATTACATTCCAAATGTTGTTTTAAAGAAAAAAATAGATAAAGAAGTGATGCTGGACTGGGATGGAAGTAAGCTTGACTGAACTAAAATCAGCATTGATGATAAAATGTAAGAGTAAATGTCCATAACATTAACACAATAAAGGAAATTATATTATAAGGGAAAAAAATTATATACATAATTGAAAGATGTTGGGAAATATATGTAACAAACAAAAATCTGATTCATTCAAATGTTGACTTTAAAAAAACTGACTTTTAGGTAGAAGCGGACAACAGTTAGAATAAATTCAAATAAATAATGAAAAATATGCTTCCAATGTCCAAAAGCGTTTTAAACACAAAAGAATGAATTGCGGCGGAAAAGAGATTATTTATAGATAAAAGGTAAACATTAAAGAAATAATCATCAGTATATATCTGATATATTTAAATTTGATTCCAATAGCTAAGATACGGAGGTTTCTTGTGAGAAATAGTAAGGAATTAATAGCTAATAAATTGGAAAGGTTGCACTTGAAGTTAGTAGGGAACTAATGGATAACAAAAAATAGCACAAAAAAATAAGTCAACCTTCCTTTTTGAGGCAACGATGATCGCAAAATGAGAGGTTGCTTTTATGCTAAAGAATCTCATCTTTCAAATTATTCAAGCACGTAACATAAAATGGATAGATAATTAAATTCTTAATTACCTTCATTGTATAAAATTGATACTTAAATTGCATGATTAATATTTCATTTGATATTATAATCAAGGATGGTGCATGTCATTTAAATACAAATTTTATACAATGAAGGCAATTAAGAATTTGATTGTTATCCATTTATGGAAAGCTGTAATAAAACGAATCTTACCAAATGGCGGGATAGACGACGAACTTAGTAAGTAATAATTTTGATGAAAAATCAATCCAAAATAAAGATATATTTCCATAAAAATATATCTAAAACGTCAACATATAAAATCAACTTAGACACATAAAACCCAAAATAGACCAACTGACAAACTTTTTAACAAATACGCAATTAGGAAAACTCGTCTACTGACTATCCAAAGTAAGTGGTGAAGACTATTTTTTGAATGTTATATTTATATGTGGACATCAAGTACCAATCCAGTATAGTAAAAAAAATCAATTACTTATTAATTACATGTATTTGTAATTGGATTTCCCAAAAATGATGAAGGTCAGATATAAAATTAGAAATTACTATAACCTTATCGGTAACAAAGAGAATAGTAAAAGTTTAAATACCATTCATTTTGCATGATCAAAGTCTATGAAAAGTACAGTACAGAGTGTTATTCACAGAAATTTGAGAACCAAACCAAATTAATGGATTAATATCAAACATGGAATAAAAATATCTATATTTTGTTCTTTATAGGATTGGTATGTTTAAAATTATAATTACTAAGGGTGCACATCATTTAATCAAGCAATTTATAGTCAAAAACAGTGAATAAACTGTGAATTAAACCTTTTTGACAGTTAGACTTAAAATAGGCAGAATAATGTAATAATACTCGTCATATAAATCTGTAAATGAATAAGAAGAAAAGCTTTAAGTAGAATCAAATAAAAAAGGAGATACCCAAATCGTTGTAGACACTAATCCATTCACATCTTCGAGTTATTATTTTTCAGTTTCTTCTTACTTTCTGACTGGAACTTGATGGTAGCTTCAACTCTAAATGATTTTTTGATTGTAAATGCGGTAGTTTTGGCAATGAACGAAATACAAACTGTAGTAGTAAAAAAATACCTTAATTTCGTATATATCTCTCTCCATAGACTGGTCATCATTCGCTCCTGCTGTAGAGCCATCTGAATCACAGTTTTGCTTGCGGAAATAATATCGATGAAATAGAGTTTTAAAATAAACAAATGAAGGTTAAAGTATAGAAATTCCAGTTGAATTTAGAAAATCGATACCGTGAGTGAGGATGCCCTAGTGCGCCATCGTCTTCGCCGCAGTGCTCTTGTCTGTGGATCGTCTCCTTCTGTAGAGCCATCTGAATCACTATTTTGCATGCGAAATAACATTGATGAAATAGAGTTTTAAAATAAACAAATTAAGAATAAAGAATAGAAATTTCAGTTGAATTAGAAAATCGATACCGTGAGTGAAGGTGCCCTACTGCGCCATCGTCTTCGCCGCAGTGCTCTTGTCCATGGATCGTCTAATGAAATTGTTGAACCTCTCGAGGTGGATGTTGTAATAATTCATTGTTACTGTCAATTGGGGAAGGAGAAGTAAAGTGGTTTCCAACCAAGAAGAAAGGGGAAAAAATGGGGAAACGTGGGAAGATCTGTTGCTAAAACGTGGATGAGATGGTGTTTGAAATACAAAAGTACCCGTAAAGTTTTTTTTCATTTTCCACTTGCGGTGTGGGTAATTTGGATATTGCAAAAAAGGCTTCACTTTGACCACTTTGACAAGGGTTTTGCTTTATAGTATATATATATATTTATTAAAAAATATATATAAAACAATTATTAATGAAAAATTTTGATTTTGTACAAAAAACAACATTTGTCTATACATAAATCAAATAGTTTAATAAACAAATTATGCACATAACCAAACTGATTTGTGACAACTACATCTACTTACAAAAATCTCACCTAACTAAACATATAGTAGAAATATATTTAAAAAGATATGAAATTGCTCATTATAGGATCATAAAATATAATTTAATTACTGTAATATGAATTAAAATTACCAATTTAATGATGCCTTTGAATCCACGTTGAAGCAATGAATTTCCTTCCTTTTAATGTTCTTGATTCGTCAGATTGCAATTCCGGAATAACCGACCTCTAACTATCGAATAGTACTATTTTAATTTGAAATATATTTGAGAATTTTGAGTGGATACAGAGCTATGTTTAACCAGCAATGTAGAAGGTAATGGCGGCCAGAAATGTAGAAAGTAATGGCGGCCAAAAAAGGTTCATAATTATTTTTAGAGATACATACATATATATATATATATATAGGGTTGTATTAGAGAGAAACGAGGAAAACCTTTTTACCCATTCTCACTTGATCTCAACCCATTATCTCTAAACCAAAACCCTATGTTTTAGTCACCCCTATACCTTCCCAAAATTGAAATTTTGCAGCCCTAATGATGGGCCTTAAACCCATATAAGCCCAAGCCAAAATACTATGCAATTAAATCTAATTTAATCGCTTGTCGATATTGTATATCGATCGATATATTTATAACTGTTATAAATATATATAACATTATTTATTTCTCAAATCATATTCAAATTTATAATTAATATTTCATAAATATTAATTAATTTAATTAATTTATAACAATTATAAACTAATTAAATCATTCGGTCTTAAGGGAATTCATCATTTCGGCTGTGTAACTCTTGGGTGTAAATTTGGTCAGCGATTACCCGGTAAAATCCAATTTTAGTTTAATAAGTGTTACCCGGTTGCGACATTTGTTTACACCAATTCTCTTCGTCAAAACTATATCACTTTGGACTTATGGAATTTGGTAATGGTCTAACTTCCAACCTCATCCACATTCAACTTTATAGTCCAAATACAAAGTCCTTGGTTCAATAATAACAATTATTATTAACCGAAATGCTCTCGCAAGAGACTTTGACTTTGAGTTGACTTGAGTTGACCGTGATACAAACCGCATATAACCGAGGAGACGAATCCTCTGTTGAATAGTGTTTCACTTCCAATACTTCCACTCGACCCAACTATAGTCACTTTATGGACGCCATGCCATGATTTGGCTATAATCAAAGCGGAGCTTTCATATTGAAGATCCACGGTATTCTCAAGTCGAGAGAACTGTGTAAATCAGTCACATCGATATTTTCTGTTTGACCTTAGTAATATTAACCAATAGAAAACTATCGAGTGAGTCATTCCATAGTTATCCAATAACTATTAGTACGTAACCCCTAGGTGCCCCAGTAGTCATAAGTAATACACTGCCCAACATTTGAAGAGCGTTACGTACTCCAGTCTCAACAGATACATCGATATCCAGTCTCGATGCATCTTGACTAGGAACATTTAAAATGGTATGTTTGTTTCGTTGTGATAAATTACTCACGGTTACAACACTTTGTAACTACTATCACAAAATATACCATTTATGGATTTTTCTATTAAATATACTTTTAATTAATTTAATTAATTAACATAATCACATTATGTCAAGTATATAATAGGAAGAAAATACCTTTTATTTCGAACAAGATTGGTCAACGAATTAGATATATGTAACAAATTACATAATTGCTCCTAGGGCATACCCCTAACTCTATCAATCTACCACTTGCACTTGGGGTCAATTATGGAATCTAATTCCAACTTCTCTAATCAGTTTTCTCAAAACCAATTAGGTCGGTCCCTTAGTGAATAGGTATGCTATAATGTTTTAATTATCTACTTTGTCGATTAACTTTCTCTAACACTGATAAACTGCCTTTATCACGTGGAACGATTCGAAGTATGTCTTTCAACTTCTAGTGAGCTTTAAGTTCTATCATGACCAATTTCATGACATTGTTATCTTACAACAATATTATGGGATTCTCAACATTTGGAATCACCTTTGGCTCAATTATAAATTTGTGCATTTATATCTATATACATTGGTTTATTGTACTGCTATTCAAGTTAATGTTCTCAACATTTCGTTGAATCGACCACAATCACTTTTATTTTGAAACATTTTCAAATTAAAGATTTTAACTTGAATTTTATCATTAACATGTATACTCAATATCACTTATAAAAGTTTGTGTCCAAACGTTCCATCATAACGAGTTTGTTGTTTCTTTAAACAATTATCTAGTATTTCATAAATACGTGTGAACACATCAAACAACCATTTAGTGATATCAATTTGGATTTTATATTTTCTCCATGTATCAAATACATAAACAAAACACAATATCATACACAACATAACCTGTATGATAATTCCTATTGCTAATGCATAAGGAATCCAACTTACATGTTTCCCTTTTAATAGGGTGCTCTTGTAAATCATTTTGGGACAATCCCTATATCTTTTATACTCACCATAAAGACATCATTTACAATCCAAAATTGAGTATTAAAACAACTAAAGTTGATTTTAATACAAACATATTGTTAAAATCAATAACGTGTTGTTTACTTATAGTTTATAAATATCAATGTACCTTTTAACGTTCTTTCTTATGAACACACGCTTCCTCTGCACTTTGATTAAAAATCAAACTATTTGATATTTCTATCAAAATACTTATTCAATCTTGATGCTTATAAAATGATACATTCGTATCATTTCTTGGATCATATCCAAGACTCACAAACCCAATATCGCTCCCACTGACTTTGAGGCATTTATGGTTAATATGTGTGAACGGCTTACTCTAAATCATTATTTAGAATTTTCTGTTTCAATACATAAGTACCAAACACTAAGTCTTATCGAGCGATGATTTTGTGAATAAATCTGAATTAACCTGAGCATGTTGAATACCGAATCTGTTATGCTAATTTCAATAATTGAAATTTGTGATATTATTCTTATCAACATTGCTCATTTAATTCCAACCACATTAGTCTTTCCAATAAAGACACAATCTCGGTCGATGGATCACATCTCTTTGGTTGCGACCACCAAAA
Organism: Allium fistulosum; assembly: GCA_030737815.1. Taxonomy (NCBI): domain Eukaryota; kingdom Viridiplantae; phylum Streptophyta; class Magnoliopsida; order Asparagales; family Amaryllidaceae; genus Allium; species Allium fistulosum. The sequence continues at coordinate 1,298,271,907 of CM060902.1, forward strand.
TCATATTTTGATAGCGTACTTGGAATTCTTTCAGATCTGCGCATCATACCATATAGAGTCAACAATCTTAATGGTTTAATTGAATAACCGAGGGTAATGTATATTTTCGACATTAATAAGAAACTCATAGTTTCTCTTCGATGTACAAGAATACTTATTAGACATTCTAATGCTATGTGTTCATTTAGGTTAGTTAATTTCACTTCATCTCATATAATCAATTCTATATATGGATCGGATCCAATTCCATTTAACTACAAACAATTTCTCAAAGAAATTCCTTCACAATGAAGTTGATATATCTTGAAACAACAATTGTTTCTTAGTGCAAATAGAATAGGGATTCATAAACGCTTTATGAATCTTTTTATTTATAAAACTGATTTTGGTTTACAAAAAATATGTTCAAAACATAAATATGTCATTTGATGACAGACCTTTCCAAAAAAAATTTGGAGATTCATACAAGATCCCTTATGAACAATTATTACATGTAATCTTTCGACTTGCACAACCTGCCAACTTCTTGGCCTAGGATATGTTGGAATTTCTTACAAACCCTTATCTTGTATGATTTTGTAAACTGTTGTTTAGATGAAATGATATCAACCTTGTGTACTACTCTTAAGTACATGACCTTATAGAAAGAAACTAACTCAACTTCACTCACAATTAATCGTAAATTGTCCAACAATGTTTGGTTACTCCTTATCAATGCATCATTATGTATCTCATGGAGGAATGACTTTTGAGATTGAATCTATATTCATTTTTAGGTACATTTGGAACTCTTTCCAATATACTCACTTATTCGACCAAATCAAATCATTTTATTCTATTACATGTTATTATAGTTTCTTTTCTTTTATATTCTATGATTTTATCATAAACTTCCTACATGTGTATTCAATACACATGTACATGTTGGTAATAAATCATTGATGAATATAACAAAGTATGTGGAACCCTTTTGGTATTAATAGACTTGTGATTGCATACATCAATATGTATTAATTCAAAGAGTTCATCAACTCTTATGATGCTCCCACTAAATGGGTGCATAGCCATTAATTATTTAAGATATAATTAACATGTATCATATGATTCATAATCATATAGTAAAATTAATTCTCAAAACTACGGCTTAGTCTATAATTCCAAAACACCTGTAAATAATATTAGACACACATATATATTTTTTGTTGCATCACTTTTACTATGAAAACAAATTCCATAATATAGTTCTATTTCATAATGAATATTCATAATACTCATATTGAAATATAATTATATCTATTTTTCAATCAATACCAAAAATAAACATTATTTCACAAATAATGTTCGGTGCATTTTACGAAAACAATTTTCGTAATTTGATGCAATCATTAGGTCCTATATGGCATGCTCTCACTATTTCCGCCATTACTATAATAGCGTACTAAATTTAGAGGTCCACCATTCACTTAATATTGTTAATATTGTTTACTTATTTCATATGCTGCAACTAGTTTACAGTGGAGAGTTCTTTGATCAAATATCTTGAACTCAAAGAAATAAATGTTATAGAAAACAATTTTCTATATGAAAATACATTTCGGAATAAAAAACATATTTCATATTCCAATATTAAGTATCAATTAGTATTACAATTCTTGTTTCCAATGTTTCTCTATGAAGCAGAAGTGACTATTCATTCTCTTCATTCCAACTTTACCTTAAATTATATCTATTCTTATACATTCATTTTTCTTTCAAATGGTCAAACTATTCAAAAAAAAATCTTACTACAATATCATAACAAACCTTTTACAAAAGCGCATTCGATTAATCTTAACATTTAAGACATCAAATATGTTGCACTTTATGTAAACCGATCAAGATGACATTTCAACGATCGAGTTCTTAGATGTATCTCGTAGTTTATGGTCTTGTGTTACATTAACATAATATGATCCTTTTGAAATCATTCAAGTTGAATACATGATCTTAAAATACTGTTTATTGGCTTACTTCAAATGAACTAACTTCATTGAAATATTGTACCCCACAAACTATGACTGTTCACCATATAACATTTATATGTGAAAGTATAAGGATCAAATATCCATAGTCTTGAATTGCATTTAGAGTTCAAAAACTCATGAAATTCAATACATGGTCTAAACCAAATAAACATATAAGTAGCCAACTTACGAATGTATTAAATAGTTGAAATTAGGCACTTGCATGGGTATAGAAACATTATATAACATGCAATTAGAATTATTAGTAAGTATATATTATTTCTATTTGTCAACTTTCAATTCAGTTTGTATATATATGTTAATCGACAAACGTTTTATCAATCATTATAAATGCATAAATTTATCATTGTAGATAATTATAACATTATATAGCATATGTTCCTACAATATTCGAAAGGTTAAATGTTACCATTTCATTTTTCTAATAAGGCTCCCACTAGTCTTTTATGTTTCTCTAAACCCTAAGATGAAACATAGAAGTCTTATAACTTCACTAGTGGGTGTTAGGACTCGTTTGTTTTGGTATTCTGACCTTGAGTTTGCTCAACAAATCATATCCCCACAAACGATGGATAACTCCTTATCGGTTGTATCACATATAACTCCTAACCCATTTTTCCTTATTCTAATCTCATTTCGACCTTGAGTTTGCTCAAAAAATCGAAAGAGATTATTCACTCATACCTACCATATCGTGATGGCCTAAGTATAGTATGTGTACCTTGAGTTTACTCAACAAATACATATAGTTATCTTACCTCATATGTTCAATATATTAATAGTACTACACATAACATCCCTAGCTTGAGTTTGCTCAACAACTAAGGAGTATGTAAGTAATTTATTAATATATATATGGTAGAGGACAATATTATATTGAAGATTCATAATCTTCAATATATATATTGAGTGATATCGACTTATAGAATAATATACTTCTTATGAAATACCCCAGCGATTCAAGTGTCAGACACATCAGAAATCACGGTATATGTACATTTACATATGTATTTATTTCTCAAGTCTATTTGGGTTTCTTTAATGTTCCACATTTAATTTATACACATATCATATAAGTTTTATTGTTATATAACTTTTATATTTCATATTACTTATATGATAGTCTTACGTATAATATATCATTAATTAAATCTTATCTAATTAATTTTAATCAATTAACTCTTTAATTGATTTTAAATTAGTATTCCAATATAACTTTTATATTGGACATATCTACTATAACATTTATAGTGTATACTATAACCTTTATAGTGTAACACACATATATCATATATATGTGTATTTTATTTAATTAATTAACCTTTAATTAATTTATCCAATTAAATAATTTTTATTAAAATTTATTAATTTCAAAATTTATCATGCATACATACATGTATACTTATGTTATCTTAAACATTTTAAAATAACATAACATATATCAACATATATAATACATGTATATATGCATTAATTAATTAACATATTTAATTAATTTATTTTATTAATCTTATTAATAAATTTGAAATTATTATATAAATATTTTCAAACATTTTGAAAATATCATTATCCTTTCAAACAATTTAACTATTAAATTTAAAATCTTTAACATTAATTTTCAAAATGATTTTGAAAATTAGCCCAAGGCCCAAATTAAGTTGGGCCTTTTCTATTAGGAGCAACCTTTGGGCTCACTTCACCTTTCAGACCAGGATGGTAACCAGGTAGGATGGGGTGCTTGATTATCCAATTCCAATCCTAAACATTACCTTTCTAGACACCGTACTAAATGGGCAAGTTTAATTAGTTAGCCTTGATATGACTAATTTAGACCGCATAGGCTATTGGGCTCCGATACCATTGTTGGAACTGGACCAACCCAAAGCAGAAGTTATGGGTGAATTTTAAAAATTTTACCCTATTGGATCTTTATTGGGCCTATGAAGTCTAACTGAATTAGAACATTTCTAAATTTCATTTAAATAAAATCATTTATTTTATTTAAATTCAAATATATTAAGATATGAAATTAATTTTATTTGATTTAGTTTATACATAAATGTATCATATACATATATGTGTGAGTGCATGTGTAACATAATAATTCGTGAAAGGTATAATATACCCATATGTAGATGTTGGGATTTACATCGCAGCATACATATTAGCTCATTTTGTATGTCATGTATGTTGTCCAAATATGTGCATGTATATGTGTTACAATATATATATATATATATATATGTATATAGATACACATATGTATGTATAAATATATTATATATAATATATGAACATAAAACATTTCTATATAGATAAATATATATATAGAAAAAGAGAGAACAATTATTAAAAATTATTTATAATTCAAAATTAACTTAGTTTTGCAAACATAATAATTTTAATATTTCAATTTGTATATATTATGAATAAAATAATATTTTCATCCATAAATAATTAACATAAAATAATCTATTAACGAAAATTCAAATTTTACAATTTTTGAAAATCTAGGATCATAAAAGAGAGCTTAGAAAAAACCTGAAGATTTTTCAAAGTTGAAATATTATTTTAAAAAAGAAATACATTGATTTCAGCAATAATTATTTAATATAAAATAATATATTATTAAAATTTCAAATTTTCAAAATTTTGAAATTCTAGGATTATGAATGAAAGGATACAAAAAATTTTGAAGAATTTTTCGATTAAATTATTATTTTTAATAAATCATAAATAGTTTTTCCAAAATAATATTAATTATCAAAAATAATAAACTTTATTGAATAATTCCTAAATTTTTTCTATACGTTTCTAAAATTATATAATATTTTAAAAAAATATAAAATTTAATTTTTAATGTAGTAATTTTTTATATATAATAAACAATTCAAAAATTCAATAAATGTTAATTTATAAAATGAATATACGTATGATAATTAATTTTCGAATTTGTAAATTCATATTATATATAAATTAGTGTACAAAATTTTTAATTCATATATATATCTTATATATGCATATATGCTATTATGAGAGAGAAATATACACTAATATATATATATATATATATATGAATTTATTAATAAATATATTAAAAACAATTATTAATGACAAAATTTGACTTTGTAAAGTAAACAACATTTGTCTATACATAAATCATAGTGTAATAAACAAATTATGCACATAACTAAACTGATTTGTGACAAGTACATCTACTTACAAAAATTTCACCTAACTAAACATATAGTAGCAATATATTTAAACATATATGAAATTGCACATTATAGGATTATAGAATATAATTTAATTACTGTAATATGAATTAAAATTACCAATTTAATGATGCCTTTGAATCCACGTTGAAGCAATGACTTCCCTTCCTTTTACTGTTCTTGATTCGTCAGATTGCAAGTTCGGAACCACCGACCTCTAACTGTCGAATAGTATTATTTTAATTTGAAATATATTTGAGAATTTTGGAGTGGATTGAGAGTTATGTTTTAACCAGCAATGTAGAAGGTAATGGCGGCCAAAAAAGGTTCATAATTATTTTTAGAGATACACACACACACAGATATATATATATATATAGGGTTGTATTAGGGAGAAACGAGGAAAACCTTTTTACCCATTCTCACTTGATCTCAACCCATTATCTCCAACCCAATTCCCTATGTTTTAGCCACCCCTATACCTTCCCAAAACCAAATTTTGCAGCCCTAATGATGGGCCTTAAACCCATCTAAGCCCAAGCCAAAATACTATGCAATTAAATCTAATTTAATCGCTTGTCGATATTGTATATCGATCGATATATTTATAACTGTTATAAATATATATAACATTACTTATTCTCAAATCATATCCAAATTTTATAATTAATATTTCATAAATATTAATTAATTTATAAAAATTATAAACTAATTAAATCATTCGGTCTTAAGGGAATTCATCATTTCGGTTGTGTAACTCTTGGATGTAAATTTGGTCAGCAATTAACATCGAACTATTCTAATGTTAACGTTCACACGTCACTTAGCAGGTGGTATGACATTATGGCCAAATTTATCGCTTACTCATTTTCGGTAAAATCCAATTTTAGTTTATTAAGTGTTACCCGGTTGTGACATTTGTTTACACCAATTCTCTTCGTCAAAACTATATCACTTTGGACTTATGGAATTTGGTAATGGTCAAAATTCCAACCTCATCCACATTCAACTTTATAGTCCAAATACAAAGTCCTTGGTTCAATAATAACAATTATTATTAACCGAAATGCTCTGGCAAGAGACTTTGACTTTGAGTTGACTTGAGTTGACCGGGATACAAACCGCATATAACCAAGGAGACGAATCCTCTCTTGAATAGTGCTTCACTTCCAATACTTCCACTTGACCCAACTATAGTCACTTGACGGAAACCATGCCATGATTTGGCCATAATCAAAGCGGAGCTTTCATATTGAAGATCCACAGTATTCTCAAGTCAAGAGAACTGTGTAAATCAGTCACATCGATATTTTCTATTTGACCTTAGTAATATTAACCAATAGAAAACTATCGAGTGAGTCGTTCCATAGTTATCCAATAACTATTAGTACGTAACCCCTAGGTGCCCCCAGTAGTCATAAGTAATACACTGCCCAACATTTGAAGAGCGTTATGTACTCCAGTCTCAACAGATACATCGATATCCAGTCTCAATGCATCTTGACTATGAACATTTAAAATGGTATATTTGTTTCGTTGTGATAAATTACTCACGGTTACAACACTTTGTAACTACTATCACAAAATATACCATTTATGGATTTTTCTATTAAATATACTTTTAATTAATTTAATTAATTAACATAATCACATTATGTCAAGTATATAATAGGAAGAAAATACCTTTTATTTCGAACAAGATTGGTCAATGAGTTAGATATATGTAACAAATTACATAATTTCCCCTAGAGCATACCCCTAACTCTATCAGACTTCAGAGCCCCTTTCGAAAGCGTTCAATGGTGATCTCTTAACTATGCATCAAACCTTTCAAAGTCGAAGAATTCACCCAGAGTAACCTTTTCGAAAGCATAGCAAGCCTTTCGAACCGGTAAAGACACATCCAGGATACCTTTCAACAGCGTCAAAAGGTTCTATGAAGAAAGCAACACTCAGAAGTCTACAAAGAATGAAAACAAGCTCTCAACAACATTCAAGTGTAGACAAACCTTTCGACAAGGTCGAAAGGTTCGCAAAAGATGTAAAAGGCAAACCTTTCGATGAAGTTGAAAGGTTAATGAAAGCATAAGAGTGGCAAGCCTTTCGACAAAGTTGAAAGGTCCATAAAGGCATATTGAAAGTAAACCTTTCAACAATGTCGAAAGATTCAAAACAGCATATTGAAGACAAACCTTTCGACAATGTCGGAAGGTTCATGACAAAGCAAACCTTTCGATGAGGCTAGAGGGATCGTGGCAGCATGTGGAAAACAAACCTTCCGGCAAGATCGAAAGGTTCACATCAGTATATAAAGAGGAGACCTTTCGACAAGGTGGAAAACAAGGTAACAAACGAGATAAGCCAAGAAGCACAAGAGATTTATAACCTTTCGACAAAGTCGAAGGGTTTATAACCTTCTGATGAAGATGAGAGGTTTGAGGCAGCATATAAAAGGGGGACCTTTCGACTCGGTCGAAAGCATGAAGTCGAAAGGTGGGCCGCCTGCATCTATAAATAAGACCTAAGGGGTCCAATTTTAGGGGCCGAATTCTGGATATTGAATCCATCTTCTTTTCTCCACTTTCATAGAGATAATTCTACTTGTAAAAACCCTAAATTGAATTAGGGAGAGAGCTCAATTTCTTGTAACTCATTATGGATATGAATAAAATAGAGTTGGCTCGATCATTATGGATATTGGCGAGGAGGATCATTAAGACCATTAGCTAGACTAATGATCAATTGCACATGATTTCAACCTTTTTCCTCATAATCTCTTTTGACATGTGCTCTATATATAAGATCGACTTGGATATTTTCCATCATAGCATGTCATTATTGAAATCCATACTTAATGTAGAGTAATGATGACATGTTGCATAAGCTAAATGCATGGTTATGGGAATAACTAAATTGATCTTATATAAGATGAATAAAAAGGTTAAAGATATAAATCGGGACTACTTCAAAAGGTGGAAAACCTTTCGACATAGTCGAAAGATTTACTTCCTAATGGAGTCCTAGGTTATATATATATATATATATATATCATATAACCACTCTTTATGGACTTCATTCTAAGGGAATCTACTTCCTTAAGCGTTAGAAAACCCTTCGAATCGATTCCATAGAGTGAAAATGGACATAAAAGGGGCTGAAAGCAGTTAGGGTTAGCAAATGAACCATGCATCTCCTTACTACAATGTTGAGGGGTTTCACACGATACTTTTCGACGTGATCCAAGAAGAAGTGATAGTCATCTACCATAACTGCTTTCGACTCCAAGAGGAGATGAAATTTAACAAGTTACTGATTTCTGGGAGCCAAATGGTTAATAATTACATCAACCTAATCGAAAGGTTGGAAAAGCCTTGTCTCATCTTTTGACAAAGTCGAAAGGTTTGATAGTTTGCTTCTATTCCAACCTAGTCGAAAGGTTGGAGTAAGTTTTTAAACAACCTTACGACAAGGTCGAAAAGTTGAGTTATTTCCTTCTACACCGACTTAGATGGAAGGTCGAGGTAGTTATGTCAATAACCTTTCGACAAAGTCGAAAGGTATGAAATTCAATACTTTATCAACCTGGTCGAAGGGATGAATTAGCCACAATAAACTTTCGACAAGGTCGAAAGGTATGACAACCCAAAGATACACCTTCAGAGCGAGAATCACTTCTACCATATGGTTATGTCCAAAACAAAATTATATTATCAAGACTTTGGGAATGTTGACAAGTTTTCTTGTTAACATTTTTGGCACTAGAAGGAGGGCTCGAACCTTTATCCCTATCACTATGTATAGACTAATTGTTGTTCATTTCTCTTGCCTAGAAAAAAAAGATTAAAACGCTTAAGTGGACTCAATGAGGGGGTAGTGCACACTTCCAATCTTGAGGAGAATGTTGCTCCAACTTTCAATCTGGATGGGGTCATCCTAGGTCAAATTTCACCACCAGCGCAACTTGACGAGAATACAGAGAAAATCAAGCATTTGGAGCAGCAATTACAAGAGATGCAAGATCTGTTAAAGATGGCTTTATCCCAAATATCGTCAAAAACTCCAAGGCAAACTCAAGGAGAGGAAGTAATTTCTCCAAGAAGAAATCTAAAAACCAATTCCAAGGAATGCAAAGATAAGATAGACTTGACCTCTCAAAGAAGAAAGAACTTCCACAAGAAAAAGCTAATCATCAAGGGAGAATTCTTGACAAATCATTAGAGCAGTCTGGCAACTCAACTTCTAATGAATATCACCCGAATCAAAAAAATTATGGTAATGTTGAAGCTTTCCTTAAAGATGCTGCTAAGAAGGCAACCAAGGACGCCAAGAATTCAAAAGGGAGAAGAACCATGGATGTGAATGTAAATGACAATGAGAAGGTGCCACCTTTCATCAACGAGATCCAGACAACAACAATACCTCCATATGTCAAAATCCCATATATGAAATATCACGGGGATACAGATCCTGATGATCATCTTGTGGCTTTTTACAGCCAGATGGACTTATATAATGCTTCTAGGGCAGTCAGATGCCGACTGTTCCCCGTTACTCTCAAAGGGGCGGTAGCCAAGTGGTATAGACAGTACAGAGAAAAAACCATCTACTCCTGGAAACAGTTTTCTTATGAATTCTCAGCTCAATTCTGTATTTGCAAGGATCCTACTATTGGTTACACTGTCTTGGCAAACATAAAACAAAGGCAGGGTGAATCTTTAGGAGACTATTTGAGAAGATTCAATACAGAAGCTTTGAAGGCTAAGGATATGAATGATCGTGATAAGCTCATAGCTGTCCATTCTGGCTTGATCGAGAATACCCCTTTTTGGAAGCAGCTCTTTGTCAATGGCTGCAAAGATCTATAGGACTTCCACTTTGAAGTAGATAAGTTCATCCGCATGGATGAGCTTTATTACGCCAAGAAGAAAAAAATTCCCAGGAAGGAAGGGGGAAGGTTTGGCCAGGATCGTGGCCATAAAAGGACCCGATGGGAAGAACCAGTTGCTAATATAGTTGCTTTAAACAAGTCACTGTTTTACATATATGCTACAACTAAGGAAAAAGTAAACTTTCCAACCTCCTACAAAGCTAAGAATAATCCAGAGAAAAGAAAGGGAGGGGACTATTACGCTTATCATAAAGCTAACGGCCATAAAACATATGATTGCAGAGTATCGACTGGAATAATTCAAAAGCTGATCCGAGAAGGCCATCTTAAAGAATTTATCCAAGATCAGCACAAAGCCCAAAGAACTAAAAGTGCTCCCCAGAAGCGTCTGGGCAATGCTATAAATGTTCTGGAACATGAAGATCCCCTCAGCTTAAGCCTGCCAATTAACAGGATTGACGTAATCCACGGCGGGCCACATCCGGTAGGGAATAGTAAAGGTGCTCGAAGCAGATATATTAAAGAAGCTAAGGAGGGAATTTATTCTATTCAAGAGGAGCCTCCAACGAAGAGTCCCCGACCTAAGATTCAAATGCCAAATATGGTGGTCACCTCGCAAGAGCTGTGCAAAGGAGTCCATCATCCACACAATGACCCCCTTATGATAACTGCACAAGTTGGGCTTTCTATTGTCTCCAAGATTTTGGTTGATACAGGTAGTGCAGTTAATGTTATTTTCAAGCATGCTTTTGGTCAGATGAATATCCCAGAGCACAAATTGGAGCCGAGCACCGAGACGATATTTGGGTTCAACAACAAGGGGTCAACTCCAACAGGTCAAATAAAGCTTCTAGTACAAATGGCGGTGCCTCCTACCTTCCGAACATTTGAAACCATCTTTGTGATAATTGACCAACCCTCCTACTACAACGCTTTCAATGGCAGGCCAGCCCTGGATGAAATTGATGCTTTCATTTCGCCAAAATACCTCATGGCAAGTTCTTGACAAAGCGAGGCTGGGGGACTGTGCAAGGAGAACAATTTATCTCCTACGAAATGTACTTGCCACTCTCGATCAATATAAAAGGGAGTATTCTAATTATTTTGATTCTTCTATTATTTTACAACCTTCGGATGATGGATCTTTACCTCCAACGTTCGAAGCAAAGATTAATGATAAAAAGTCTAATAAGCGTATGTATCAAAAGTACATTTCTGCAAGAAACAAGAGAAAGAGAGTTGACACTAGTTCAGCAGAAGAAGCACCAATAGTCACCGAGTTGGATTGTTGGGGTGAGACAGAGAATAAGGCCCATAGAGGACCTTGAGGAAACCCACATAGATTCTGAGGATGTTTCTAAAGTGGTCAAAGTGGGAAAAGAACTTGATGGCGAGTTAAAGAAAAATCCGATTCAGTTCCTCAAAGACAACAAAGATGTGTTTGCTTGGTTACATTCCGATATGGTGGGAATTGACCCAACTGTTATGTGTCATGCCCTTAACATCAACTCAGGAGCAACCCCTATAAGACAAAGAAAGAGGCAATTGGATAAGGTTCGAACGGATGCTCTAAAACAGGAGGTTGATAGGCTCTTGGAAAATGGATTAATTCGGGAAATATATTACCCCAAATGGTTAGCCAACCCAGTCCTGGTGAAAATGTCAAACGAAAAGTGGAGAACATGTGTTGATTACACAGATTTAAACAAAGAGTGCCCGAAAGACTGCTTCCCGTTGCCACGAATAGATCAGCTGGTAGATGCAACAAGTGGACACAAGTTGTTATCTCTTGTGGATGCTTATTCAGGGTACAATCAGATACCGATGTTCAAGCCAGACGAAGATCATACCAGCTTCATAATAGAATGGGGAATTTATTATTATAGAGCAATGCCATTTGGTCTAAAGAATGCTAGGGCTACTTATCAGAGATTGGTCAATCGAATGTTCAAAGAACAGATCGGAAGAAACGTGGAAGTTTATGTTAATGACAAGCTAGTAAAATCTAATGAACCTGAAAACCATCTCAAGGATCTAGAGGAAATGTTCGGGACATTGCGGAGATATCAAATGAAGTTAAATCCACAAAAGTTCTCTTTTGGGGTCCATTTTGGAAAATTCTTAGGCTATTTGGTAAGTGCACAAGGGATAGAGGCAAGTCCCGACCAAATTCAAGCTATAAGGGATAGGGTCGAACCAAAAACTAGTAAGGACGTGATGAGCTTAAACGGAAGAGTAGCTGCCCTAAGCAGGTTTATCTCAAAACTACTGATAAATGCACACCTTTCTTCAATGTAATTAAGAAAAGGAAGAACTTCGAATGGGGAGAAGATTGCAGAAAGGCTTTCCTAGAATTGAAAAGCCATTTGGAGAAACCACCGATACTTTCAAGACCCGAGAGTGGTGAAACTTTGTATCTATATATGGCAGTATCAGAACATGCGGTTAGTTCGGTACTCATTCAAGTGGACAAAGAAGCACAACTCCTGGTATATTATGTAAGTAGGTGGTTGAAGGATGTAGAAGTTCGATACCCGGTTATAGAGAAATTAGCTTATTGCTTGGTTCTTACAGCTCGAAAGCTCAGAGCATATTTCCAAGCACACTCGATCAGCGTATTGAAATTTTTTTCTCTTAAGCAAGTTTTTAGTAAGCCTAAGACTTCAGGGAGATTAGTAAAATAAGGAATTGAACTCAGCTAATATGAAATAGAGTTTCAACCAAGGGCTGCAATCAAAGGCCAGGCCCTAGCAGATTTTGTTAATGAATGCACTAGCTTTATAGAAGAACAATCGAAAAACGAGAAAAACCAGAAACCCATGTGGCAACTATTTGTGGATGGGGCATCAAATGAGTAAGGTGCTGGAGCAGGATATGTAATTATAACCCCAGACGGACATCGATTGCACTATGCCATGAAATTGGAATTTCCTGCAACCAACAATGCGGCAGAATATGAGTCAATGGTAGCGGGACTAACTTTGGCATTAGAATTGAAAATTCCCCGAATATAGATTTTTAGCGACTCACAGCTAATGGTCAATCAAGTGAAACAGATATATCAAACAAAGGATCCTAGGTTATCTTTATATGTGAAGAAGATATTGCAAATGCTTTCCCTATTTGATGATTTTTCAGTAAATCAAGTACCAAGGACAAAGAATGCACATGCAGACTCTTTAGCAAATTTGGCCAGCTCAAGGGGAGCCCTAGAAACACGAATTGTTCCCATTGGATATCAGGAAAAGCCGAGCATTGAAAAAGAAACATCTGAACAAGGAAAAGAATTGCTTGTGATGACAAGATCTCAAACCAAATCTCAGAGGAGAGAAGAAATAGAAAGTGGTGATGAGCTGACAAATGAAAGGATGGACCTACCCAGTCTAGATAGCACGTATGATGGCACATGGATGTCGCCCATTGTTGAGTATTTAATTAAAGGAACATTACCATCCAATAAAGGGGAAGCAATAAAAATCATGAGGTAGGCTCCGACCTTTGTTATGATAAACGAAATCCTTTATAAGAAGGGATATGCTCTACCTTATCTTCGGTGTGTAAGCATGAATGATGGGATGAGATTAATGGCTGAAGCACATGAGGGGTTGTGTGGAGATCATTCAAATGGAACGAAACTTGTAAAGAAAGTAACGAGGCAAGGATTTTATTGGCCACCTATGGTGAGCTAAGCTATAGACTATGTAAAAAGATGCGAGAAATGCCAGAAGTTTTCAAAGATACCCAGGTTGCCTCCAAGTCAATTAACTCTAATCACAAGTCCATGACCCTTTTATGTTTGGGGAATAGATTTGATCGGCCCATTGCCAATTTCAAAAGGAGGAGCTAAATACGCCGTAGTGGCTATTGACTATTTTACCAAATGGGTTGAAGCTGAACCACTTCAAAAAATCACTTCGGGAAAAGTATTGAGGTTTGTCATTAAGAATATCATAACCAGATTTGGAATTCCCTAAAAGATAATCTTTGACGATGGGACGCAATTTGAAAGCAAAGAGTTCTCTCGATTTTGCCACAAGAATGGTATTATTAAAAGTTTTCCATCTGTTGCACATCCAAAAGCTAATGGAGTAGTTGAAGCTGCAAACAAGACCATAAAAACCATTTTGAAGAGCGACTATATAAAGCAAAAGGAAAGTTGGTATAATAATTACCATTAGTGTTATGGGCCTACCGAACATCTATTAAAACGGCAACGGGACATACTCCATATTCTTTGACATATGGGTGTGAGGATGCTATCAGTTGAGGTTGAAATACCCTCACACCGAAGGATTGCTTATGCATTTGATAAGAATCAAGAATTGAAGAAAGAATCACTAGATTTGATACATGAGCTAAGAGATAAAGCAGCGGTAAGGACTGTAGAATATCAGAGGATAATCTCTAAATATTACAACTCAAGAGTAAGAGCTAAGTCATTTCAAGAGGGGGATTTAGTACTCCGCAGAGTAATGGCCAAAACTAAGAATCCTGCAGATGGACCCCTAGGACCAAACTAGGAGGGGCCATTAATCATATGCAAAGTAATCCCACCAGGAGCTTACAAACTGTGTCGCCCAGATGGCAATATGGTGCCTAGGACATGGAATGCCAAACATTTAAGGCTGCATTTTCCAAAGATGGATTTGTGAAGAGGAAATCTACATGGTTGGGAGTGAAATGTTCCTCAAATTTGGATACTACCTAGGATGGTAGAAAAGCCTCTGTCCGTGCCGAGATGGCCAGGACAGAGTGCCTCCTAGAGGGACGGAGTAAGCCTCTATCCGCGCCCAAGATGGCCAGGGTAGAACACCAAACATGCCTTTAACTGCACCATGCTATGGCCAGGTTAAGGCACCTCCTGGAGGGAGGACGGAGTAAGCCTCTATCCGCGCCTAAAATGGCCAGGGTAGAGCACCGAACAAGCCCTTAACCGCGCCACGCTATGGCCAGGTTAAGGCTCCTCCTGGAGGGAGGACGGAGTAAGCCTTTATCCGCGCCTAAGATGGCCAGGGTAGAGCACCGAACAAGCCCCTGTCCGCACCGCAAAAGGGCCAGGGCAGGGCGCCTCCTAGAGGGAGGTCGAGTAAGTCCTTGGTTCCAGCCTCTAAGATGAGCTAACCAAGAGCACTGGACAATGGACTAAGATGTCCAAGCCCAAGAAGAGGCCCATCAAACAATGGACTAAGATGTCCAGGCCCAAGAAGAGGCCCAACAAATAATGGACTAAGACGTCCAAGCCCGAGAAGAGGCGCATTCATCGAAGGACTGAAAAGTCCAAGCCCAGTAGGAGGCTCATCCAATCACAGACTAAGATGTCCTAGCTCAAGAGGCAGCCAATCAAATTATTTCAATATACATTCAAAACTTGGAGGGTTCATACATGTCAAGGAAGATGAAAGCAGATGAGTAGA
This sequence comes from Allium fistulosum, assembly GCA_030737815.1. Lineage (NCBI taxonomy): Eukaryota > Viridiplantae > Streptophyta > Magnoliopsida > Asparagales > Amaryllidaceae > Allium > Allium fistulosum. Next base: position 1,298,287,448 of record CM060902.1, read on the forward strand.
ACGGAACTCCACTTTTTATTAATACTCGAATCTGGATTTCGGGACTTTCTTAACATCATCTATTAATACCCGAATCTGGGTTTCTGGACCTTCTTAACATCATCTATTAATGCATGAATCTGGGCTTTGGAATTCTCGTATATGAATTTCAAAATCTAATACCCGAATCTGAGTTTTGGGATTTTATCAACCGCTATCTTTACTAAACCCTAATCAGGGTATGAGAACATTATTGATTACTGCAGTTCATAATACTCGAACTTGAGTTTCGGAATTATTATCTGACTTTGTCAAAATACCCTAATCTGGGTCCATGGCATCTGCTATAAAGACTATTTTCATGAGCTTCTTGTTATTCAAAATACGCCCTACTGCAGGCAAGGGAATTCTATTTTAATAGACCTCTTCCTATGTAAGTATGTTCCCTAATCTAGGCCGAAGATTCTTTCTGCAAAAAGAATTGACTCAGATATGTCCTGATCTGGACTCAAAATTTAATATGGAAACCATACTACTAATTCTTGTTTAATTGTCCATAAAAACCTGAATCTGGGTTAAGAAATGCCATATATAAAACTATTCTAGGGATGCTGCTATCTGGATTCTAAATATCGCATTATCAATATCTAAACTTCACAAGTTAATGCCCTAATTTGGGTTAGATTTTGGGGATGATATGATTATATTGATTCTATTGCAAGTAACCAAAAATCCCAAAATTAAAAGTTGGTATCTCTGAATTTCAAAGGATGCTTATTAGGCGGATAATAACATTAATATGCTGATCAACTATTGAATATAAATGTAAGAATGATAGTAAAAATGGTACTTTTAACTTTTGATTTTTGCAGGAAAGTCGAAATTATGAGGAGTAAGAAAGCTATGAAAAACTTTGTCCTAAAGAACAAAAGCTTCTTTCATACGGGGGGGAGGGCAAAATGTTAACCATAAAATCTACTTGAAGACAGAAGTAAGAAAGAAGAATAATAAAATTGGAGTTTTGATGAAGAGACAGTCCAAGTCATCATGAAAGACTTAAAAAGGATGTTCAGGAAGTCCAATTACCCATACAGTGCAAAAGATTTCGACTCAGATGAAGACAAACAAGACCTTCCGCCGCAGTCCTTTCGACACAAATGAAAAAGTAATGATGACTTCAGAGCCCCTTTCGAAAGCGATCAATGGTGATCTCTCAACTACGCATCAAACCTTTCGAAGCCAAAGAATTCACCCCAGAGTAAACTTTTCGAAAGCATAGCAAGCCTTTTGAACCGGTAAAGACACATCCAGGATACCTTTCGACAACGTCGAAAGGTTCTATGAAGAAAGCAACACTCAGAAGTTAGCAAAGAATGAAAAGCAACCTCTCAACAACATTCAAGTGTAAACAAACCTTTCGACAAGGTCAAAAGGTCCGCAAAAGATGTAAAAGGAAAACCTTTCGATGACGTCGAAAGGTTAATGAAAGCATAAGAGTGGCAAGCCTTTCGATAAAGTCGAAAGGTCCATAAAGGCATATTGAAAGTAAACCTTTCGACAATGTCGAAAGATTCAGGACAACATATTGAAGACAAACCTTTAGACAATGTCAGAAGGTTCATGACAAAGAAAACCTTTCAATGAGGATAGAGGGATCTTGGCAGCATGTGGAAAACAAACCTTTCGACAAGATCGAAAGGTTTACAACAGTATATAAAGAGGAGACCTTTCGACAAGGTGGAAAACAAGGAAACAAAAGAGATAAGCCAAGAAACACAAGAGATTTATAACCTTTCGACATAGTCGAAGGGTTTATAACCTTCCGATGAAGACGAGAGGTTTGAGGCAGCATATAAAAGGGGGACCTTTCGACTCAGTCGAAAGCATGAAGTCGAAAGGTGGGCGCCTACATCTATAAATAAGACCCAAGGGGTCCATTTTAGGGGTCGAATTCTGGATACTGAATCCATATTATTTTCTCCACCTTCATAGAGATAATTATACTTGTAAAAACCCTAAATTGAATTAGGGAGAGAGTTCAATTTCTTGTAACTCATTATGGATATGAATAAAATAGAGTTGGCTCGATCATGATGGATATTAGCAACGAGGAGGATCATTAAGATCATTAGCTAGACTAATGATCAATTGCACATGATTTCAACCTTTTTCTCATAATCTCTTTTGACCTGTGCTTTATACATAAGATCGACTTAGATATTTCCCATCGTAGCATCTCATCATTGAAATCCATACTTAATGTAGAGTAATGATGACGTGTTGCATAAGCTAAATGCATGGTTATGGGAATAACTAAATTGATCTTATATAAGATGAATAAAAAGGTTAAAGATATAAATTGGGACTACTTCGAAAGGTGGAAAACCTTTCGACTTAGTCGAAAGGTTTACTTCCTAATGGAGTCCTGAGTTATATATATATATATATATATATATATATATCTTATAACCACTCTTTATGGACTTCATTCTAAGGGAATCTACTTCCTTAAGCGTTAGCAAACCCTTCAAATCGATTCCATAGAGTGAAAATGGACATAAAAGGGACTGAAAGCAGTTAGGGTTAGCAAATGAACCATGCATCTCCTTACTACAATGTTGAGGGGTTTCACACAATACCTTTCGACATGATCCAAGAAGAAGTGATGGTTATCTACCATAACTGCTTTCGACTCCAAGAGGAGATGAAATTAAACAAGTTACTGATTTCTGGGAGCCAAATGGTTAAGAATTACATCAACCTAATCGAAAGGTTGGAAAAACCTTGTCTCACCTTTCGACAAAGTCGAAAGGTTTGATAATTCGCTTCTATTCCAACCTAGTCGAAAGGTTGGAGTAAGCTTTTAAACAACCTTTTGACAAGGTTGAAAGGTTGAGTTACTTCCTTCTACACCGACTTAGATGGAACGTTGAGGTAGTTATGTCAATAACCTTTCGACAGAGTCGAAAGGTTTGACAATTCAATACTTTATCAACATGGTCGAAGGGTTGAATTAGCCTCAATAACCTTTCAACAAGGTCGAAAGGTATGACAACCGAAAGATACACCTTTAGAGGCGAGAATCACTTCTACCATATGGTTATGTCCAAAACAATATTATATTATCAGGGCATTGGGAATGTTGACAAGTTTTCTTATTAACAAAACAGTAACACCAATATTTTATCGCTAATCGATATGAGTGAAGTAGAGTTTAAAAGATGTTCAGATGAACCATAGTAAAAAATACCACATTTGGGCATTTTTCTCTGTTGGTCTAATCAAATGGTGGAAATAGGTTAGTCCACGTCCGATATAACTTTAATTAGACTTAGAATAATAGGTATCTGAAGTAAGGTATGTTAATTTTGGTTTTTGCCCGTAAATTGTCATTTTAGTTCATTATTTTAATCAACTTTTATCTTACACTTTCTTTCGATGAAAACTAACTATAAGGCAAATATTGATCATTAGATTTCTTTGTTAGTATGTGAAAGGTGAAAATCATGTTAGTTCCTGAGATGATGGTTTTGATGACAACAACCTTAGGACTTGTTATAAAATATAAATACTAATATCTTTGTCTAGATATATATGTATATGCAGGATATATATATATATATGCAGATACTGAGAATGAAGACTGTACAGTATAGAGATTCAAGACCGACGAATTCAAGGTTGTAGAAATCAAGATTGAAGACTCATGAGTATCAAGATTATCAAGAGTTCAAGTGTTCAAGAATCAAGATAAGTAATAGAATCTAGATTTATGTTAAAACTTCATAATAGCACTAAATTCTTTATTCGGATTTTAATTATGGAATGGAATCCACCTTCTTGCTTTAATAGTGGGATGGAACCCACGACCTTCTCTAGTGGAATGGAATCCATGAAATTTTCAAAATGACTTATTTTTAGATTTTTTCAAATCTATCTTTTTAAAAAGAAATCTCTCTCTTGGTTTAAATATTTTAGCCTTAATTCAAAAAATATTTTTAATCATATTAATTTCAAAATCATTTATTGTTTTTAAACTATCTCCTGCTTTTAATGTTTTAGCTTTAATCTCAAAATATTTATATATTTAGTTTTTATTACTTTTATATTTCGTAAGATCACTTTCCAAAGGTTTTTATAATTATAAAAGTATATTCAAAATAGTTTACAAAGTTCTAAGATTGTTTCGAAAAACTTTAGAAAGAAAATCTCTTTTAAAACAAAAATCAATTTTCAAAAAATACTAGGGGATGTCGACATGCCTATACCCCCCTTGTCGACATGGTAGCCGTAGATTTTAAAATTCGAATTTTCAAAAGAAGTGTCTATTCGCCCTAACCTTTCATGAATGGACATGACCGTTATTCTCCTATATATACTAGATGTTTTCAACAAATTTTAAGTTAGTTTTTCTTCATTTCTTCACTCCTTCTCCACTCAAATATTCTCCTATATTTAAAATGTTTTAACAAAATTCTACCGAAATCCTAAGTGAATCAAACTCGATCATCTCTAGTTTGATTCTCTGCCACTCTCTCTTAAAGATCTCAGTGCTATTTAGAGTTATAGGGTCTCTCTACCAAAGTGTGATTGGAAACGGTATGATTGTGGCCCGTAAATCAATTGCGTATGATTGTAGCCCATAAATCAATTAGGTGATCTTGTAGCCTGGTTAAATCAAGAGAGTTTGCCCTGGACTCGGAGATAGGAGGGTGTATCTTATGGCCTACAAATCGAGGTTGTAACATCGACATTATATTTGAAAAGAAATCTGCACAAGAAATTGTGTGGGACTGGATGTAGGGTAACTCTGAACCAGTATAAAATTCTAGTGTGTTCTTTCCTTTACTGCTTTTATTTACTATTTGGATCTATGTCTGATTCTGTGATTGTCTCTGTGTTTGTGAATTGCATCTGTTTGGGTTTAATTTGAAAAGATTTCAAAATGATTCATACAATTAATTAAACACTATTCACCCCCTCTCTAGTATTAAATCTGCCTTAAGATCCGTAATCCGCATTTCCTACAAATCAGAGAGAGTTCTAATGGTTGAGATCGTTTGTGTCAAATTTTCTATCATTAGTTTGTGCCCAAAAGAAATTTTTCATATATTGTGTGTGGGGGGGAGGGGGTTGCACGCAAGCGTGTGTTTGTGTGTGTGTGGCTTGGGCTTGTGAGATCACAATTTCAAATCTTGCGTAGCATAATTCGAACCGCTATACATATATTGACTTGAAAAATGTTATATACTATCTAAGACTTGTAATACAACTATGTACTACCACCTAATACTCAGTTTAAAAAACATGTATATATGTGTATTGTCGAATCAATGTTTTTTTACATTGCTTATAGTGGAATGTCAAATAAAGATGAATGTGAACAATAACCCCGTAGTATGGTACATACGTACACGAATAACATACTATATAGTGTGATATACCTATCCAAATATATTATTACAAAACAAGATTTAAACAGTACTATTGATAATACTAGACATGATATGCAATATTATCCTTTCTTTCCAATTGATTTAGTCTTAGAGCTATAAAATAAAATACACATTTTTGGTCATATTGGAAACGTTTATAGTGCGAAAAGATTTCCCTTACAAATCTACTATGAAGTGACATTGAACCTTCTTATGTGAGGCCATCTATGGCAACTTTTTCTTAACCTAGGAATGTAAAAAAGTCATCTTATATCTGAAATAAAAGGTATTTTCCAATATTTTAATAAAGTGATGGATAAGGTGAAAGAAGAAATCTTTAAAGAGGTTATTTCCATGACGGTCCATCTCCTCTCAATCAAAGGAGTGAATCAATGCATCGGACAACTTCGAGCATTTGAACTCGAAAAAACTACTGGAAACAAGAGGTCATAATTGAATGGACCATTCATGGTAACACGAACTCTATTGTAATATCTCATAACTTTGATAACTTGATTTAAAAAGGGCATTTTAGTAATTTTAACCATAGGGGTAATATGGTAATTTTGCAAATGAACGAGCCTTGTGACGAGATTTGAGTCATTGAGTTAGACAAATTTTTTCGATTAAATTTGACCATAAGTTTTCCTCGATCGAAGTTAGGACTAGAGAGGTATAGACGCTTTATTGTAATATATTTTTAAATGGTCAAATGGGCAAGTCAAGGACATTTAGCTCAACTGGTCAGAGGTATGACGTTTTAGACAAATACTCTATAGGTTATGGTTTTGAGCCCTTGAGGCATCATAATGAGTGCTTTACATGAAATAAATATCACTATTCTTATCAAAAAAATAGTTTAACGAGCTTGGCTTAAATAGATGAACGGACATTTCTAGTTCATTTATAAATACATAGTTTCTCAAATTCAAATTTAAGAAAAAGTGAACATACTCTATCTTCATCTTTCGCTCTCACAAACTCTCTTTCTCAATCAAATTCAAACTCAAATATCTCATTAAAAACTCAATGGGTTTTCACAAATAAAATATCGAATCGAAGAACACGATGAGGAAAATGAACCGATACTAATTTCGATTTGATTAATGAAGGTTTTGGGATTCTCCAATGGAGAAATCGTTGTGGAATCGACTTTGTATGGATCTTGGATTGCTTGTTGATAAGCGTGGTTTATCTATTTGACTACATACTTTGTTTTACCCTTTCAATATTGTGATTCCTATGATCCAGGGATGATATTTAGGGATTTTTTGGTTGGATAATCTTTGATTTAAACAATTACTATGATGAATTTTTAAATAAATTAAATTGGTTAATGAAATCTTGAAATGTACTAATGAATATAATAGTGATTGAAACATAGATAATGATATTTTAGTTAGAGTATATATTTATTAAATGCTATATAAATATGATTAATATTATACATTATGAATTTCTAAAGATATTGTGTAGCAATCAGAGAATAATGAAGAATTTAAATATATATATATATATATCTACCACTAATAATGATAACTCGGTGAATTAATTTCAACCGCGTCTTTCTGGATTTCTAAAAATGCCCTTTGTCTACTATTTCCTGGTTGCATAGAGAGCATTTCACATTGGAAGACCAAGTTGTTGTTCCTCAAATATTAAACTGCATACTGCAATATTTGGAGTCGTTGTACGTGGTGTTGCCCAGTTGAAAAATGCGGTTCAGTGAGTGAATTGAACTATTTTTTCATGTGTGTATAATAACTAGATGTAATGTATCCTCTTGAATTGTTACAGTAGTTTGTATAAAATTCATTTCGGTAATCTCGAGTAAAACCGTGCACGAGCATGTATATGCAGTGCACTCTATTTTTTACCACGTGCATCTATGTAATCCATGACATAAATTTATTTTGACAATTATATTTTCCTTTATTTCTTGGATCAATTCTTAATCCATTGTTCAACTATGCCATTCAAATTAAAAATACTTTTCAGTGCAATATCTCGGCCTACGCAAACATAAAAACATCAAACTATTAACAAATTAAATTATATGCTACAACCTCTTAATATACATGTAGTCGACATTCCCAATACAGTCCCAACTTAGACATAATTCCAACATCTACCCATGTGCGAAGCACGGGTCTCATACTAGTATTTATAATTATAGTGTTATATAGATATTGTTTGTACCAAAAATGGGCACAACACTCTTCGGAAGTTTTTGAAGAGATAAAAGTGAAGAATGAAAATTAAAACTGAAGATTATCTAACAAAAACTCCAAAATGACAGAAAGTAAATTGCAAAGACAAGCGATTTAGAGTGGTTCGGCGTTTTGCCTACGTCCACTATGAAGTTTGATGATTTTATTGCTCGATATTTGAATATTACAATTCTTTATACTGTTGTACAACTGAATTTATATGCTAAGTCTCAATCTAAAGCAGCGGTGGTGTTCTGGAGTAAATCTGGCAGAATCTGGGCGCTCTTTAGTACTTAGAATTGTCCGACCCCTTTTCTGAATGACCAGGGGCTCTATTTATAGGTGTAGGAGGCTGATATTTCGCCTAAAACTCAGGGAGACCGCTTCTGGCACGTGAGGAGGCCCACATGGCCGAAATCTGGAGATTCGGGCCTACTTTGGGATCGATTCGACCCTTGGTTCGAATCGATCAAGAAATCATCCAATCGAGCTGAAATTTGGTGTGAACATCCTTCATCATGTGCTTAAGCTTCTGTGAAAATTTCATGGCATTTGGACTTGTAGAACTCGAGTTATGATCGATTCAAGTTGGTCCATATCGATTTGACCCTTGGTTCGAATCGATCAAGAATTGCTCCGATCGAGCTGAAATTTGGCGTGGACATTCCTTAGGTTGCCAGTAAGCTACTGTCCAAATTTGTTGGCATTTGGACTTGTAGAACTCGAGTTATGATCGATGCAAGTTGGTCCATATCGATTCGATCCTTGGTTCGAATCGATCAAGAATTGCTCTGATCGAGCTGAAATTTGGCGTGGACATTCCTTAGGTTGCCAGTAAGCTACTGTCCAAATTTGGTGGCATTTGGACTTGTAGATCTCGAGATATGATCGATGCAAGTTGGTCCATATCGATTCGACCCTTGGTTCGAATCGATCAAGAATTGCTCCGATCGAGCTGAAATTTGGCATGGACATTCCTTAGGTTGTCAGTAAGCTACTGTCCAAATTTGGTGGCATTTGGACTTGTAGATCTCGAGATATGATCGATGCAAGTTTGGATTTCTCAACCGTGATCCATCAATATCTGGAGCATATGAACTCCGATTGACTTGAAATTCCAAATGTTGGCTCCCATAGCTTTGCTTGTCATGTCATATCAATTGTAGCCCGATCCGGACTCGGAAAAAATTCGTCGATATCCATAGTGAGCCTGCGTATAACCGATCTCCAAGACGAACTGTCATTGGTTTCTAGTCTAGTTCTTGGTGTCATGGCCTTGCCAAAAGGCGGGATAACATTTGCCCCCCAAAGTATGTCTTGTGTGAACATGACGTGCTTTGAAATGCTGCATCCTTCATTCTGAAAAAGTTCTATCTGATTCGTTGAGTAGTTGCTATCTTTTCGTCAAAAGATGTAACCTTCGATTGATTTCCAGTAATATAAATGTTTACTGAACCACTGTCAGTGATTATGTAGTGCAATGTTGTAACTGAGTGTCGAGTGCTAGCGATTTGTTATTCGCTGTTGTAATTGTCATCAGGTAAGCATTCAACTCCTGTAAATTTTGAGAATTGAATGTTAGTCTGTCATACATGTACGTATGTTAACCTGGCTCCCGTTAACATTTGCACGTTCACGAGTCGTTGTCAAGTTCTTTAGTTTTTGTTTGGATTGAGTTTCGTATCGATCCTCTCCTGGATCGAAGTAAAATTTAAGTTGTAACAACGTTCGATGGTTGTTTTAAGTCCTTCCTTTGTATCGATCCTCTTCTGGATCGATCTGAGATGTTGGAATGCATGCTTCGTATCGATGGATACATCATATTGGGTCTCAAATCGATGGATACAAAAGTAATGCTTTGTATCGATGGAGTCGAACGATCTTGACGTAATCATGCAGTGAGGCTTCACAGAGGATATACCATTTCTCATTCCTTCATTCAAAAAGAATCCCCGATTATGGATAATCTTCGGTAGGAGTCATCCATGACTCCTTTTCTAGATCCATCTCCAAGATCTAGTTGATCTTCATATGTCAATGCCTAGAATAATAAGTATTTCAACTGGGACAAAGTCTATTTGTCGTGCATCCCCAGAACTGGCTAGCTTGGCGATTGATTCGGCATTTTCGTTTAATTCTCTAAGGATTTGTGTAGTGGTGTAATAGTCGAAGCCGGCTAGTAGCTTTTGGTCCCAGTTGAGATAAGGAGCAAGACGATGCCCCCTGATCAGATAATCTTCCCTGACTTGGCGTACTATTAACCAATAATCACATAAGACATGTAAAGTTTCCACTCGTAGTTTTCTTGCAAGTTTGAGTGCCAAGGCGTCATACCTAGCTTCGTTATTTGTTGTAGGGAAGTTGAGTTTCAGGGCGTAGCAGATCGTTTGTTCCTCAGGAGTCGTTAACGCAACTTCGATGTAAGAAAGCTGATTATTGGAAGTTCCATCGATGTACGTTCTCCATCGGTTGGACGGTTCTCCACTGTTCTTCGGATAATCATCTGATGTGGTGGATTCAGATATGAAGAATGCTAATGTTTAACCATGTAGAGCTCTCCGAGGGAGATAAGTATACATCTAAGGTTTCTATTGGACCTATCTTAACGGTTGGTCGATATGGATGTTAATGGGGTGAGCTTGCCAGTAGCCAGCCTTCATCATATACGGGTCTTTGGATTGGTTTCTTTTCACATAGCATTGCGACGCTTATGGCGTGTGTTGACATGGCCCAATTGATGTATACATCTTCGCGATCCAAAAGCTTAGGTAAAATGGGAGGTCTCTTTAAGCGATCTATTAGAGCTGCTTGGTTGTCCTCGGTACATGGGTGTCTCTAATTGTCGGAATTTTCTAGAAATTAGTCTTGATTCCATGAGAATTGATGATGAAAACAAAGAATCTTTCTAATGTAATGATGAAAGATCATTTCGAAGGGTTGAGTTTGATCCTGCATTTTCTGGAGAGCACTGAATCTCTCGGCCAAGTCATCGATGTGGTTGTTTGATAGTCATGATCTCACGAGCATATTAACCACATCTACCTTTTTCGATCGGTCGATCTAATTTTTGAATGATCTGTTAATCGTCTTTTTGTAAGTAGCACAAGTGTCCTTAAGTTTGAAACTATAGATTGCAGCATAGCACTATAGGCCCAGGTTAGTAGCGAAACAGTTGTATTCCTGGTTTGGGACATGCTTCAGTATCTGATTGTATCCGGAGTTTGCATTCCATGGATGTGAGTAATTCATGTCTGATGGTCGGGTCCATCAGTTGGTTGATCATTGGAAGTGGAAAGCTGTGCTTTGTCATACCCCATGCAAATCTGAGTAGTTGACGTATGTCCTCCACTCCCTGTTTGTTTTTCTTATAAGTAAAGGATTGGATACTCGTTTTGGTTGGAGGGCATAACGGATAAACCCACTGGTTTTGAGCAGATTCGCCTCCTCTTTAAGTGCAACAGATCTCTCCGGATCCATGTCGCATCGCTTTTGTTTACCGAGACATGCCCCGGGTCGACATTTAATGTAGGGTTCTTCATGGCTGGCGAGAGTCCATATATATATATATATATATGAGATCGAGTCCAGGCGAACACATCAAGATTTACCTGAAGTAAAACAGTTGACTCTTTCTTCATCATTGCGCAGAGTTGTGATCTAATCTACAGTACTCGTGATGGGTTGTAGGCGCCTCATGTGTTTATTTGCAATGGTAAATGATCAGGCTTACAAGGACGTCGAATCAAAGGATTAGTAGAACTTAGCCTTGTATTGCACGCTGCTACATAGCTGGCTCCAGCTTTGAGATTGAATTGACTTATGTTTCTGAATGATGCGCTTTTCATTCAATGTACCTGCGATCCATTGCTCATCGGAAAGGTCAGAATGATGATCAGTCGCCCATAAGTCCTGGTATTGATCTGATGACTCTATCTCTAGGCATCCTTTCGGTCGCAACCTAGAGTTGTTATGAATATCAGGCATGGGTCATAGGTTCAAGTTGTCATAGTCAACTCTCGGATAATTACTCTTTTGCCCCCAGTCTCGGGTTGGCGGATGCATTACGCGGACGGTCTAGTCTCGTCCTAGCTGTGTCTACATTGTAGTTCAAGCTTTAAGAACTAGAGTTGACTGATGAATGGTTGAATCATATTATCTTATCTTCTTGTTCGTGCCCCCAAGTCTGGGGAATATCTCGTTAAGTGGTAAGGTAGATAATGTCCGCTTCAATTTTGTATTCTATCCCATTGAACCATGGGATCGAGTTAACCGATGGAAGGCTGAGTCGTGCCTATCCTATATTATGTTCTAGTTCTTTCCTCTTAGTGGAATACATTGTTATTTTGCCAACATTCGGACATAAGCTAGATTCTGGACGGTCAATGACATTCACTTCGCTGCTTAGGTCAACGTACTTTAGGCAAAAACTGAAGAGTGAATCGTCCAATTAGATCCAATGCAGGATTGATGCTTCCCTTGTCGAATCCAGGGTAAGAATCAGTGTGAAGATGTTTAGGTTGCACTTGTTTTGAATTGCTCTTTTAGTCGGATCATGGTAAGAGTCAATGAATGAATGGTCACCTTGCATTCATTCGGAGTTGGGTGATCAACCATGTCCCTTTCGATTTACGTTCTCCCGTCAGATCTAGGGATAAAGTCAGCTCAAATGCAGTCATGTCATGCTCATTTGGTCTCATGCTCTTCCTGAAGGATCGAAGGAAGGCGACGAATAACGAATGGTCAAGTCACACTCATTCATGGTTTATTCTTTTATCCGTGCTCTGTTGGTCAAAGGTATTCGATGGACGTTCGGGTTACATCGATTTGTAGTCGAAGAGGACCGATATTGACCGTCGATTCAATGGTACGATGTGAAAGGTGTAGATCGATATTGCCCGTCGATCCGGCGGTACGATATAAGTGGTTGCCCAGAACTTCGGGCATCATTCTGATTGGTTAGCATTAAGGCCTCCTTGTAGTCATTTCCTTAAGTTGTAAAGGATGCTAAGCCGGAGAGGCAGCGAGTCACCGTTCTCTTCTTTCGGTGATTTGCACTTCTGCCCCCAGTCTTGGGGAGAAGCCGTAATAGGCGTTATGCAATATTGTTCACTGCTTAATTTTAACATCCACGCTCTGGGGACTTGTATCTTTATGACAGTTGTTGATCACTCATTTTCATGTGTTGAGTCTGCGCCTATGCTCGGGGAATGAGCGATGTAACTTGGTTGAGATGCAGTTGAAGCTGTTAGGTGGACGGGTCCACCCTCCTCAAGGCCGTACTTGATGGAGATGCAGTCGAAGTCGTTAGGTGGATGGGTCCACCCTCCTCGAAGCTGCATTGAATGGAGATACGGTCGAATTTGTTAGGTGGATGGGTCCACCCTCCTCGAGGCCGTACTTGATGGAGATGCAGTCGAAGTCATTAGGTGGATGGGTCCACCCTCCTCGAAGCTGCATTGAATGGAGATACAGTCGAAGTCCTTAGGTAGATGTATCTACCCTCCTCGAAGCCGTATTTGATGGGGATGCAGTCGAAGTCGTTAGGTGGACGGGTCCACCCTCCTCGAAGCTGCATTGAATGGAGATACGATCGAAGTTGTTAGGTGGACGGGTCCACCCTTCTCGAGGCCGTACTTGATGGAGATGTAGTCGAAGTCGTTAGGTGGACGGGTCCACCCTCCTCGAAGCTGCATTGAATGGAGATACGGTCGAAGTCGTTAGGTAGATGGATCTACCCTCCTCGAAGCCGTATTTGATGGGGATGCAGTCGAAGTCGTTAGGTGGATGGGTCCACCCTCCTCGAAGCTGCATTGAATGGAGATATGGTCGAAGTTTTTAGGTGGACGGGTCCACCCTCCTCGAGGTCGTACTTGATGGAGATGCAGTCGAAGTCGTTAGGTGGACGGGTCCACCCTCCTCGAAGCTGCATTGAATGGAGATACGGTCGAAGTCGTTAGGTAGATGGATCTACCCTCCTCGAAGCCGTATTTGATGAGGATGCAGTCGAAGTCGTTAGGTGGATGGGTCCACCATCCCCAAAGCTGCATTGAATGGAGATACGGTCGAAGTTGTTAGGTGGACGGGTCCACCCTCCTCGAGGTCGTACTTGATGGAGATGCAGTCGAAGTCGTTAGGTGGACGGGTCCACCCTCCTCGAAGCTGCATTGAATGGAGATACGGTCGAAGTCGTTAGGTGGACGGATCCACCCTCCTCGAAGCCGTAGTTGGTTGTAGTTTATACTCCAGCTCGAGCTCTCGAAGTCCGGAGTTAGTTTAATGTTTATACTCCAGTTCGCGCTCTCGAAAGCTGGAGTTTGTTGATGTTTATACTCCGGTTCGCGCTCTCGGAATTCGGAGTTAGTTAATGTTTATACTCCAGTTCGCGCTCTCGAAGGCTGGAGTTTGTTGATGGATCGCCATGTATCAGCTTTTGTCCGGCTTTTTGTGTAGCGATATGCCCCCGAGCTTGGGGTTTCACTTAGCGAGAGATCGGTAGGATCCCGATTACTTTTCACTTATCCGCCCACAACGAAGGATGAGATATAATTTATAGACGGTTGAATCGCATCCATGTTCATTTGGATTTTGCTTCTGCCAAGCCTAAGGAGTAAGATTATTGTTTCGGAAAACTTTGAGCTCGAGCAGAGGAGAGGATGGTAGAACTACATCCACTTTGAGTTGTGCATATTCCCTTAAGTCAGGGGCAAGAATTGAAGAGCCGATGGACAAGTCATGTCCACTTTATACTACGTTCTTCTAATTGATCTGAGGAAGAGAGTTGAAATGATGGCTCATGATGGTTAGTGAGTAGAAAGTAAGTCGTTGATGACTTTAAATTGAGGGTTGGCCCCTGATGAAGTTAGTTTAAGGCATTATCATTTTGTCGAATCACAGACGCAAATGGAGAGTGAATGGTCAAATCACATCCACTTTAAATTTCTGTTCTCAAATAACCCCAAGTGTCTAATGTAGATTTGATGTATAGATGGTCGCGTCATGTCCATCCATAGTGTGGTTTCGCTCTTATTGGGCATCAGAAGAAGCATAAGTATTTTGGCGAGCTTGAGAGTGCATTGTAGGGTCATATAACTCTAAGTCTTTCTCAAATTTCCTAATTAAATTGCATAGGCGGATGAGTGGACGGTCGGTTGTATCCACTTTGTACCGGAGTTCTGACCTTGTCGGTCTCTTCCGCTTTGATGCTCTTGATGACTAGATCATAGTCCGTAGAGGTTGTTTGGCATTGAACCTTGAGTACTCGATTACCTACATCGTTTGCAAGTAGTTTAATCAAAGTCGGTCATATTTTGCAACATAAATGAAATCGAAATAGAAATAATTCAAAAGAGATTAGATCAAATTTCATAGCGAAGCAGCGTCGTATGCTCGTTGTTGCACGTCAGTCCAGCCCTTCTTAATTGGAAGCCTAACACACGTGGTTCAGTTCAATCAACGTTCTTGATTGGTAGGAGTCAGGTGTTCCTTGTTCGTCATTTAATGGGGCTTGCACATATTGTCGGAGCTTTCCTTTCCGAAGTAACCTTATGGTGTTGGTGTCCATGGTAGCCATCTAAGGAAGATGTGCTTCACGATTTAGAGTATGGAGTAGGTTTCCTCCTTATCTTGCCATGTTGATCCTTCATCTGATTTATCAACTCAAAAATGGCCTAGACATGTTGGTGTAATTGTCGACGGCGGTCCACCAGTCCTCTTGTTAAAGTCTAACCGTGATCGACGGTCTTCTCTGAGGAATGAGGGAAGACATCTGCGTTTGATGGCACTCGTCACCCTTGGTAGTGTCGGGGGTCGTATTTACATAGTAAACCGACATAGTTAACATGTTGAATTTTCATTGGAAGTTCTGCACGTAGGATGGTTTCAACGGATAGGACTTGACTGGGAAAAATTCTCCAATCGACATAATCAAGTCCATTTTATTGCCAAGGGGTCTTGTAACACTGGAGAATGATGTATGCACGATTGTCCAACGTTTGAGTGGTTGGTAACGCCGATTGGACGGCGAGTTGGTTAAAATGGGCTAATAGGTTGGTGTTTATCCCAAACTTTCATCCAGATAGGAGACCTATATAGGGTATTAAGGAAGTCCTCTTGAGGTTGTATGTCATGCTTCTAGTCATGTGGACGTGGAATGATTAAGATGCGGGCGTTTGAAGATGGTTCAGCGGTGACCAGCTATGTTTTGAGTAGGCAGAGTAGACAATGTCGGGGAGTCGTCATATTAGCCATTGTACCATAGTTGTCAATTCAGGAGTTTAAAAGCTGATCAATTGGAGGGAGTTGCATTCCACCCATTCCTTGATTGCAACTCAACATTTGTTGTTGTGATCTCCTATGTCTTGTTTAGTCATGGAACAATTAGAAGCACGGATGGAATGTTCCTTCACTAAATTGGTGATTGAAATGACAATGCGGGTGCCCTGCGCTGCCTGAAATTCTGGGTCGTACCCGAAATTTTTTTTTTTTAAATTTTATTTAGCCTCTTTTTAGGAATTCTGGGTCGTACCCGAAATTTTTTTTTTTTTAAATTTCGTATCGTTCCACCCTTGTTCGTATCCATCAAGCAACCTGAAAAAGTCCTTCTTCGTATCGTTCTTGTTCGAATCCATCAGATGCGCTCGTCTTCGTATCGATACGAAGTGTGTATGGCTAGATCGATACGAAAGTGGTATCTGTCGATCGATACGAATTAGATGCAGATGGATGGATACGAACTGCATGTGAGTATCGATACAAATTGGAGGCAGATGGATGGATACGAAGTACCTGCGAGTATCGATACGAATTGGAGGCAGATGGATGGATACGAAGTACCTGTGAGTATCGATACGAATTGGAGGCAGATGGATGGATACGAAGTACCTGTGAGTATCGATACGAATTGGAGGCAGATGGATGGATACGAAGTACCTGTGAGTATCGATACGAATTGGAGGCAGATGGATGGATACGAAGTACCTGTGAGTATCGATACGAATTGGAGGCAGATGGATGGATACGAAGTACCTATGAGTATCGATACGAATTGGAGGCAGATGGATGGATACGAAGTACCTGTGAGTATCGATACGAATTGGAGGCAGATGGATGGATACGAAGTACCTGTGAGTATCGATACGAATTGGAGGCAGATGGATGGATATGAAGTATTGCTTCCTGATGGATACGAAGTACAGCATCCATCTCATGGATACGAAGTACAGCATCCATCTCATGGATACGAAGTACAGCCTCCATCTCATGGATACAAAGTACAGCATCCATCTCATGGATACGAAGTAGAGCCTCCATCTCATGGATACGAAGTACAGCCTCCATCTCATGGATACGAAGTACAGCATCCATCTCATGGATACGAAGTAGAGCCTCCATCTCATGGATACGAAGTACAGCATCAATCTCATGGATACGAAGTACAGCTTCCATCTCATGGATACGAAGTAGAGCATCCATCTCATGGATACGAAGTAGAGCCTCCATCTCATGGATACGAAGTACAGCATCCATCTCATGGATACGAAGTAGAGCATCCATCTCATGGATACGAAGTACAGCATCCATCTCATGGATACGAAGTACAACATCCATCTCATGGATACGAAGATTATTGATACGAAAAACAGCATATTTTCATGGATTCGAAGACATGGATACGAAAATCACCATATTTTCATGGATTCGAAGACATGGATTCGAAAATCACCATATTTTCATGGATTCGAAGACATGGATACGAAAATCACCATACTTTCCAGAAACAAATACATGGATACGAAAATCACCATATTTTCATGGATTCGAAGACATGGATACGAAAATCACCATATTTTCATGGATACGAAAAATTGCATTTTTTCTGGATTCGAAAATATGGGTATGGAATTCATGATGAATGTAGTTCCTCTTAGATCTGGAGCAATCTGAATAGAATAGAAGAAACCACTGAATGGCAGATCTGGATCTCCTCCTTAGATTTTTGCAATCCAATGACGGTAGTAGATCCAACGAGCAGGAGAAAAAACTTGGTTTTTTCTCAGTGAAAGCACCAAAGTGTTTGTACCAAAAATGGGCACAACACTCTTCGGAAGTTTTTGAAGAGATAAAAGTGAAGAATGAAAATTAAAACTGAAGATTATCTAACAAAAACTCCAAAATGACAGAAAGTAAATTGCAAAGACAAGCGATTTAGAGTGGTTCGGCGTTTTGCCTACGTCCACTATGAAGTTTGATGATTTTATTGCTCGATATTTGAAGATTACAATTCTTTATACTGTTGTACAACTGAATTTATATGCTAAGTCTCAATCTAAAGCAGTGGTGGTGTTCTGGAGTAAATCTGGCAGAATCTGGGCGCTCTTTAGTACTTAGAATTGTCCGACCCCTTTTCTGAATGACCAGGGGCTCTATTTATAGGTGTAGGAGGCTGATATTTCGCCTAAAACTCGGGGAGACCGCTTCTGGCACGTGAGGAGGCCCACATGGCCGAAATCTGGAGATCCGGGCCCACTTTGGGATCGATTCGACCCTTGGTTCGAATCGATCAAGAAATCATCCAATAGAGCTGAAATTTGGTGTGAACATCCTTCATCATGTGCTTAAGCTTCTGTGAAAATTTCATGGCATTTGGACTTGTAGAACTCGAGTTATGATCGATTCAAGTTGGTCCATATCGATTCGACCCTTGGTTCGAATCGATCAAGAATTGCTCCGATCGAGCTGAAATTTGGCGTGGACATTCCTTAGGTTGCCAGTAAGCTACTGTCCAAATTTGTTGGCATTTGGACTTGTAGAACTCGAGTTATGATCGATGCAAGTTGGTCCATATCGATTCGACCCTTGGTTCGAATCGATTAAGAATTGCTCCGATCGAGCTGAAATTTGGCGTGGACATTCCTTAGGTTGCCAGTAAGCTACTGTCCAAATTTGGTGGCATTTGGACTTGTAGATCTCGAGATATGATCGATGCAAGTTGGTACATATCGATTCGACCCTTGGTTCGAATCGATCAAGAATTGCTCCGATCGAGCTGAAATTTGGCGTGGACATTCCTTAGGTTGCCAGTAAGCTACTGTCCAAATTTGGTGGCATTTGGACTTGTAGATCTCGAGATATGATCGATGCAAGTTTGGATTTCTCAGCCGTGATCCATCAATATCTGGAGCATATGAACTCCGATTGACTTGAAATTCCGAATGTTGGCTCCCATAGCTTTGCTTGTCATGTCATATCAATTGTAGCCCGATCCGGACTCGGAAAAAATTCGTCGATATCCATAGTGAGTCTGCGTATAACCGATCTCCAAGACGAACTGTCATTGGTTTCTAGTCAAGTTCTTGGTGTCATGGCCTTGCCAAAAGGCGGGATAACAGATATAAAATATATAAATATTATGTTTTAATGGAAAAAGACATGTATAATACACACACATACACATACATACTTACTTAAATACATACATACACACACACACACACACACATATATATATAATATTAAAACATATTAAATGACATTGGTTGGTGAATAAGGTGATTTTAGGAAAAAAATTGTTTGAATTTTATAATAATTTTAACTATTAAGAGTGTATTTTGAGTTAAGGGATATTGTGTTTATATGGAACATGATATATAAATTAATATAAAAATGAGACAAATGCTTGTGAATTGGACATGAAATTTATGAAAAAAATTACGTGTAATAGTATAGGAATATCAAGTAAATGATTGGGTTTGAAATTTGAATCAATAGAAGAATGAACCTGTAAGGACCCGCTATTTTTGACCTTTTGATTTAAAGTAATAAACATACAAATACCGAAAACCAAAAACATCGAGATCATTGTGTTTTGAACAATGGTACATAGAGAGATAAATGTACTAAATATATCTTTTAGTAACTAACAATGGAATGGATCAAAAACATAATGTAGCTGCAACTTATAAAACCATTTACAAACATCATAAATCTATTATTATGTTTACACACTAACACACATAAACCATACATTTAATATAAAAAATCAGCACAAGTAACGTCTTTAGAACCGCCATTTTCAAACGTCACACATTCCAAGGTCACACCACTAACCTTAAGCGATAACATAGAGAGATGGGTCGAAAATCAGGTCTAGTGAATGAAAAGTGCTACCAAGTATATACTGCTAACATGATTTCAAAATATCATATGAAGGCCAACACATATTATAAACATAACTTAATCTGTCTTATCTGCATCCACCAAGTTAATTCCTCATAATAAACATAGTACAAGAAAAACTATCTATATTTATTCAATCAACTATAAACATATATGAGTTAGATAAACATAGACTAACACACACACGCACACATGTTTCTATATTATTGAAACAGAAACTTAAAGCATGAACACATATGAATTAGTTAAACAAAGACTAACTCATAAACACACATGTGTTGGTAAAACAGAGACTTACACATAAACAAATAGGAATTAGTTAACAAAGACTAATCACAAAACACACAAAATTAAGATAAACATATTCTAGCCCATAAACGTATAACTAAATAAAATTAAATATAATATATGAATCGATCCAAAATACACTTCTGTACTCATAACCTATTCTTCATATTTAAAACTAAGTTTTTTTCTTTTTCAATCGCTAAAAACTAATAATTCGTATAACCGAAGACTAACATTGTTTTAATCCCTAAAACCTTACTCCAATATCATGTTGTACACATAAAATTACATCTACATAATTTTCTCTAATCAACTAATCTATATTTTTCATTCATTAGCCCTAGTAGTAATCAAACAACATAATTACTCTTATATGAACACTATATATCGCACTCACAAATTGTTGATATGTGCTCCAAAACATTGATGAACCCACTAAATTCTCCACTGGTATGTAGTAAACAGATCCAAGAACTCCTCTAATCGACTTGAAACTAATATCTTTTTGTAGCCTTCGATTTCCTCTTCTTTTAGATATGTAGTTTGTGACAATCGGTATATGAATAATGAAAATATGTTAATTATAATTTAGGTGTGAAAAAGATCACTAGTTATGGTTAAAATTTTCGTTCTCCAGGCCTCTATGTATAGCAGGTGAAGAGATATGGCAGTTGGAGAAGAATTTTATTTTGAATTCAAAATAAATAAATATCTCCCTAACCGCACATATGTCGATATATTTGTGTCCATATATCCACATATTTGTCTAAAAAACTACTTAACCACACATTTGTTGGCATATCTATAACAATCCGCCTTTCGTAATACCCAAAAGTATACGCCTTACATCATCACACGACTTTCGACTACCACAAAATACAGATTGTCGGGGTCAAATTAGAACAAAAAACTAAACTAAGACATCGATAAGATCTCACAACGAAATGACAGCATATAATATATTGAACATACATGAACAGAATAGAATAACGGTATATAAGAGACCGCACTAGCGGAAGCAACTGACAAATAAATATCAGTACAGAATAGTCAGAATACATCAACTCTAAAGGAACATGGAATTTTGAATAAATATTTGATACAACAATCTCGTATATAAATAACAGGTCTGTCATATACAAATGAAATAACAAGTATATATATCTCCAAATATCGATGTTATGCCTCTAAAATGCTCCAGCTGCACACTCTGATAGCGTATCTCCAAAAGCACCTGACTTCCGAACTACTCAATCGAGTATCTGAGAGTTGTCATGACATAAGCGGACAAAGACAAAACATGAGTCAGACGTAAAGTCTGGTGTGAGGGGAACTATCTCAAAATATTTTAAAACTATGTACAAATAGACAAGAATAACAAAATCACAGCCGACCCTCTCCACAAACGTGGCTCAGGGGTAATTCAGACTGCCTATAAACAAGTATAGTAAACTCATCTCAAAAGTAGGGGATCACACCATAACCAGCTCTTCTCCGGCAACAACAAGGTAGCACAATATCTCCATTGCACTACACTACCCCAAAACTACTAATAATATAGTACAAATATACCTTAATCAAACCATGATCCCAAAACAACGATCACTACTGCTAAGATCAATAAGATACATCCCAATACATATGGTCACTACTGCTAAGACCGAATAAGTACGCCACAATGCATATGGTCACTACTGCTAAGACCAATCGTTTGTAAGATTACGAATGCAGGACCAAAAAAGTCTAATCGATCACAACAAGTTAAAGTTATTTACAGTCCCTGTAAGACTGTGTCGAGTGTGTCATGGCCATCAACAACACTCTAGGTACACCACAACAAGATCGATACATGGGTAGGGCATCTAATTCCATACCCTGTGTAGATCACATTAGCTCATACCCTTGGTGTGCCATAACAAGTCAACACCAAACAAATTGTATACTACTCTAAGGTCGAAATCTTAGAGTACGAACTCAATCCGTATATAATGTATGGAATCGCCACACATGGCTCAAGTCACCACGGCCTAAAAACCTACTGGACAACTCTAACAAAAACCCATAATAACTCGAATCGCATTCCAAATGGAACGCATGACCTCAATTTCATAATACTCCTCCTGTATACCCACTCAGTCTACCTCAAAATCTATGGTTTTGGAATACGTACCATAGTGGGTCCCATGTGGATGTCGAAATCAAAGTACTCCAAAACCAACCATAATTTTCATAGCCCTTGAAAAATGGTAAACAATGGTCCAAACCTCACCTCAATCCAAATTCGTATGCGAAAGTTATCGCATTTTGAAATTTGTACAATACACAACAGGTCAGTCGACTGAGGTTCTATTCAGTCGACCGAACCAGGGCAGAGATGACCAGTTTCCTCTCGACTAGTTGACTGAATGGATCCACATAGTCGACTGAACTGATAGGCTGTAGGCAATGAGCCTAGGCAGAGAGCAGATTCCCCGAACGGAAGCCGATTTGCGTGTCGTCTCCTCCGATGCTTCGCCCGATGAGTCGCCTTGCTACTAGAGCCTGCCTCCATCCCATCGAACATCTATCGGGGTTCATTTGTTGATGTTGTGGAAGTGGATTTGATACATATATGAAAATCGGTTTCAAGACCAAAATCCACTTTTTGCATGAGTAGAGTTCATAGGGCAATTATAGCGACCCGACTTGCTCTAACAAGCTAAAACGATATACCGGCCTCCATGTCTTGTGTGTAGCTTATACGTGTGTCGATACACGCATTCGTGCATGCTCATGCACACATGCTCACACAACACACAACAAAACACAAATCACATTTGGAACTTCATCGGGATGATTGCTCGACCCGATATATTCTCACGGAACTTAGCACACGCGATAGTCGCTATGGATACATTAAATGCCCACAAAGGATTTGTAATCAATTATATTTATATATAATCAAACAATTTCAAAGTATAAAAACAACCAAACACACCATAATTATAATTAAAATACACTATTGGTTTTTAATTGTATCTTAGCTCCAAATATACGTATATGTATACCCACTCGTGCACGTATACACACACGTACATCTAAGTGAGCCAATCAACCATTACGAGGTTAAATATTACTTTTACTTACTAATCTTTTCAATGAAAGTAAAATATCACTTCAAACAATTTTTGAAAGTCTCATACCATTTTATAGAATATCATACTAACTTATAAATCACTTTATAGCCTTTAAAATACTTAATCACTTCATGTAAAATCAGATATTCATCATTTTACTATTTTATAAAATATCATATCTATTTTATAAAATATATTCTTCATTTATAAAATCATGAAACCATTTTATAAATACTAATTAAGGTTCATTAGTCTCTAATCACTTCAATAATAAGTGTAGAATTCACAAACCACTTAAATTAGCTTACTAACAATTTTCAAATCAATTCAAATGGGTTAATTAATATTTTCTAATGACATGCACATCATCACACTACTTAATTAATCCCAAATCATATAATAACATCACAAAAAATCACCCATTAGCCCAAATCAAATCTAAGGCTTATTAACTATTTTCAAAACATAATATTAGGGTCTTAAACAATTAGTTAGCTAAGAGAAACATGTTTATAACACGAATACTAGTCTAAACCCTAGCATAGAAATCTCCAAATCATTCCAAAATACTTCACAATCATAAATAAACTAATTAATGAAGTAAAATACACAATTTTAATGGGAGAATCATCCTACTCACCTTAATTGAACCTAAGTCAAGCTCTAATCATCGAAAACCGAATTCTTTCTTGCTTTAAATTTTGAAATCCAAATTTAAATTCCGATACACGCCAATCCCTTCATCAGTTTTGCAGAGAATAGGAAAAGATGATTTATGGTGATTTTTATTTGATTTTAGGATATTTATTTAGATGGGTTAGAGCATGGGGATTAAGGAAGGATTATGGAGTGATTGGAGAAAGATTAGGAGAAAGAAGAAGCAGATGAATGTGAAATGAAAATGAGAATGAAAGATTATGAGGTGGTTACCCTCATGTAGGCTAAGTAAAGGGGCTTAGGCTAAATTCATCTCATCCACTCAAAACCACCATTCACTCAAATTCTCACCGTCTTCAAACATAGTCAAGTTTATACTCATTTTACTCACGTTGAAAAAATGAACTCAACCATAGGTGTAAGGGTCCTAATTCGCTTATTTGTAAAAATCGAGTATCAGAGGCGTTCCGTCGTTTAACAATTGAATATTTAAATTAATTATTATAATATTCGATCATTGAAATTACGAGGTGTTACATTCTTCCCTCTTTAAAAGAATTTCGTTCCCGAAATTCACATGAGTACGAGAAAGTTATAGGACTGACCAAAAATTTTGAATCTCAATTTTGGAAAGTTCCAATGGTACCTTCCTTTGTGCTTTCAGCACTATGAAACTCTCAAGTTAGAATGCATCACACATTATGAAATATGCAATGACCTATGTCATCCCACATTTTCCAAAAATTCATACCTCCCTTAAGAAAACTTCTCATTGTTTAAATGCCCATCTAAGCAAATAAGCGTTTAAATAGCTATACGTTAGTTCATAAGTACCTAACTGTACTATACAAAGAGGATTGTGCACTAACAAGAATTCAAATGTGTACAAAATCAGTGTAGTAATTATTACTACTATAATCTTACACGACAGTCAATTAGAGAGTAAGCTCAAGTGACTCGGTCTTAAAATATACCACTGACTCCGAGTCACATCAAATGGCAGTGGACTCATATAGATCTCATCTCGCCTCATAGTGGGCATGGATGATATGCGATCTATTCTAGATAGCTAAGGAATACAAATTGATACCCGTCATTACTGATGGGTAGAGTCAACAATAGACACTTATCGCGATCCAACGATTCCAGATAAATAGAGCCAGTACACTAACGTACTCGAACATCTATCAGGATCCAATTATAGGCATTGCCACTAATATAAGGCCAACACAATATATGATCGCTAATATAAGATTGATACTTTATACGGTCGCTAATATAACAACGATACGGTATACGGTCACTAATATAAGACTGATGCGATTTATCTAATTATACGTACCCCCGAAGGTAGGAATTCATTATTGTCGGTCAATGATATGCACTTAATTATATCATATAATTAATCATTAATTAATCATTAATCAATCAATAACAATCAGCAACAAACATCAATCAGGCAGCGAGCAACGATCAAATCGTAGCAAGCAAGAATAAGCAACAGTAATTGGCATACAAACTATTAAACATGCAGATAAGCAATCGACAAGAATCAACCAACAATAGAAACTAGCTAATAGCAAAATCAAACAATAGCAAGCAAATATAAGCAGTAGTAGCAACAATAAACAACAAAACAATGAAATAATTAAAAGAGTCTATACCAACATGCCCGGTAACCATCAAGAGTCAAATGCGCATGTTGAACCATAAACTCCAATGAGTTCGTCCGTCATTCAAAAGGAATAAATGCCTAAGTGGTGTAACCCCTTTCGTGAATACAATACACAAAAGACTTTTACACCACAGGCTGTGAAAAGGAAAACCTATACGATATGTAGGATCATCGAGTCTCAAAATTCTCGAATAAATCCAGCAATCAATGCCTCAACTTTCCTTTTCTTCCAAAAAAAATGTTCTCTATAAGAGAAAATTATACTGATTAAATCATCATTAAATAAAGATTTACAATTGCTGGGTTTGCTCGGATTCACATCCACCTCAACTGCACAATGTTAATAAGGATAATATACTAAGTGCACTAGGGCGCTTTCCTACGCAAGTACCATCTCGTCACTTAGGAGATCATCCTAATCGCCACAAAAACTAGTCAAGAAACCCTTACTCGAACTATCCCATGCAATAATAATTATACTACACTAAAATTTTATAATTTCTAAAGATCATTCCAAATAACAGGATACCCATTCCAGCCCTATGTTTACTCGCAAGAGTTCTTTGTTAAATTAGGGTAGGCCACCTGACTCCATCCATGCGAACTCTGATCCGGTTTCTTAATTCGATTATAGAAATCTCCTTGCATGACTAAGGTCATGCTTCGAAAATCTCTCAGTCATCCCTAGAATCCGACTCAAGTGCTCATCTATCAGAATCAAGTGAAAAATCATATCCCAACCGGTGCAAATCACCTAGAAAATCTGCGCTCGATCTACAGGTTAAGAACTAGTATGTGACTTCACCTCATCTTTGTAACTAAGGTGACTCGTACATGGTTTATCTCTACCAAAGGATTTACCTACTATGAAAGGTGTCAAGTTTAGCATATCTACTGAGTAACCAACAATAGATAAAATATACCGCACAAGTGTTGGAAGGAACTGAAGTGAGTTTCCAAAATAGAGCATACCTGACTACATAAGCTCCTTCCGATTTTCCTAAGCCCGCTAGGACCTGGTAATGCCTGAAAGGCACAAGTCGTCATCACTTATGCGCCCTTAAAAAATATAGCACAACCCTTCTTTAAGTGATTGAGCCAATCGCAAATAAAGCACTTACACTTCACTCTAGCTAGATGACATTTCATAGCGAAATGCCTCCTATATGCCACAGGAGAGACATACCAGGCTAGATTTTCTTTTTTGAACAAGCTTAATCTTCCTTGTATCATGGTTGTTACGTCCGGTTGGAGCTTTGATTGCTTTTCCACTTTCACTACTTCAAATGGTATCTCATAGGCATTCTCATAAAGGAGAACCAGCCCAACGACATATTCGAAAGTGAACCCTAATAGGGATAAGGCTAAGCAATGAACCCCCAACTAATGCTTAAGAGCTAAGGAAAATCTCTTTTCCCATATAACGGAGTACCGACCACCTCAAAACCCAAAAATAAAAGGTTGAATCGATCATAACTCCTTCACCGGTAAGCTGCCTTGCTCAAGATGGATGGAATACCTAGGCTACATGCTCTTCTCGATCTTAGAAATGAACTAAGAACTTAAAGCAACGCCTGAATAAATTCTAAATCATAGGTTTACTTATCAGCCATAAAACACTACATCCTACCCATCCATAGTATCCCTTCCCCAAATGCCGAGAAACAATCGTACTTACAAGAGCATTCCATATGCTATCCCGCCTTTTGGCAAGGCCGTGACACCAAGGGCAGTCTGTCTTGAAGATCGATTAATTACGAAGTTCACTATGAATACTGATAAATTTTACCTGAGTTTGGATCAAGCTACAATCGATGTGGTACAACGAACAAAGCCATGGAAGCCAACATTTCAAATTTCAAGTCAATCAGAGTTCGTATGCTCACGATACAGATCTCTCAAGATTCACTTGGAAGACAACGACAATTCGTATCCATCATAACAAGCAGTGGTTCGTATCCATGATAAAAGGAAGTACATTCATACCATCTAACTCATAACCATGGCCAAACAATGCTCTCATTCGTATCCACGGAGAAGGCATTAAGTTCGTATCCATCAGTTCAGCAACCACCTCCTTCGTATCCACTTCATTCGAATACATCCAGATAACCTCACTCGTGTCCATACGATGTCGTATCCATCCACCCATCAAGTTGCTCTGGTCTGTATCCATCAGAGAAAGGAGGTCTGGTTCATACCAATCACTTGCTCGATGGATACGGGCAAGAGAGCTAAGCACCGATACGAATTACCGAAGCAATGGTCGATACAGGAAGCATGAACATGTATCGATACACTTAGCATAAGGAGAAACGATACGAACAAGACACGTGCTAGTGGAAGACTCGGTAACTCGGCGTGAAAAAGTGGATCGATCCTAAAATATAGCGCTACGTCATCTGATCGGCATGTGATACATGGCTACGAATCAGAATGATACGAATCGTATCGATACGAAGTCGACAGCAAACTGAAAACCCAAACTTGCATCGATCATAACTCGAGATCTACAAATCCAAATGCCACCAAATTTTCACAGGAGCTTGCCTACAACCTCAAGAATGTACCTGATCAATTTCAGCCCGAAAGGACCATTTATGGATCGACACGAACTCAATTCGTATCGCTCCCAGATCGAGACAAAATCACCTGAACTCGATCCTGTGGGCCCACTCACATGAGGAAGGAGTCTTCCGAGATCTGGGCGAGATATTTGCTGCCTACACCTATAAATAGTGACCCTAGACCTACAGAAAATGGACTTTTGGCTTCTCTATGTTGATAATCTGCCGAAATCATTATTAAACCTCTGTTGTATAGTTGTAATCTCTTGTAATCAACAAGTGAAAAATCAATAAATATCAATCATTCCATAGTGGACGTAGGCTATACGCCGAACCACTCCAAATTTGCGTGTTTCTGCATTTTTCCTTATCTGTTAATTGGTGTGTTTGTTAGATCTGCCTCATTTTACATTTATCTTCTTCATTTTATCTCTTCAAACACATCTGAAGAGTGTTGTGCCCAATTTTGGTACAAACACTTTGGTACTTTCATTGAGAGAAACCCAGCTTTTCTCCTGCTCGTTGGATCTACTACCGATATTGAATTGCGAGAATCTAAGGAGAAGATTCAGATCTCAAGCCTAGAAGTTCTTCCATCCTATTCAAATTTGCACCAAGTCTAGGAAAGAACTTCACTATTCACCATGGTCGCTACCAGAACTACCTCAACCACTGTAGATCTAGAAGGACGGGATAGGCAGAACCCCGCACAACTTCCCTCTGCAGACCAGAATGTCGCCGGACCTTCGGATCCACAAGGCCATGTCACCAGGGAAGAGTTCCAACTAGTGATGCAAGAGCTGACTCAAAGCCGCCAGCAACTTACCTAGCAACTCCGTGCCAACGCGGAGTTAACCAATCGGCTGAACCATAAAGGCGAAGGAGATCCAGAATGGATCAGGCTTCCTACTCATCCATGGAAAGTTCAGCTTCTTCTGATTACAATCACAGACCCATGCTCCCACGGCTGGATGGAAGCTATACACAGGCTACCGGACATCAGCGCACTCTGAATCTTGGACAACCGAGAGCTGGTCCGTCAACCAGCCACCAGACCGGATCTTCCCGAGGAGGGACGGTTCCTTACACACTACTAATAACCGCGCTGCTGCCACTGCCACCGAGTTGGAAGCTGACACTCAGAACCAAACAGACCCGAACCTTCGCCAACGTGATTATACTTCTAAGCCTTATGTTCCCGAAGACTAGAGCTAAGGAGGTGAGGTATGGACCGTCGACCGCGCCCGACCCATCCTCGCATTGTGGAACCCGACCATACCTTGGCCCAGCATGCCCAGAATGTCCAAATGCCAGGCATCCCGACAATGATCCGTCAGATGATCCGTGAAAGCTAAGGCCTCACCAACGATAACTGGGGAATCTCCCGGAGTTATACCCCTTTCACCGATGACATCCTCTACGCTGAACCGCCTCGGCGATTCAGAATGCCAACTCTATCTATTTATGAAGGGAGTTCTGACCCTAACCAGCACATTTTAAAGTATGAATGGTTGATGAATGCTGCACGGGCTGATGATGTGGTCAAATGCTGAAGTTTCTCAATCTCCCTAGGGGGCATCGCGACTATGCGGTTTCCTCGCTTACCACCCCAATCTATTTCATGTTTCAACCAGTTGGCTACGAAGTTTTTTGAACAGTTTTGCATGCATGTCACAAGACCCAACGATGTTAGTCCTTGTCCAGTGTCACTCAAGCCCCCGGAGAGACACTTAGACGTTACCTGGAGAGGTTCCACGCTGCATGCGCTGAGATTAGTAACCCTAATGATAATTCCATTCTGATGGCACCGACTAAGGGAATCAATCTCGATTCCGAATTTGGTAACTGGTTGGCCGGAAAACCCCTTGCGTCATTGGACCATTTCTATTCGAAGACAGCTCAGTTCTTGAGAAGGGAGGATGCGAAACGGTCTAGGAAAAAGGATGACGTGGGGCCCAGTATGGAAGGCATCCAAAGCAATGTCGCTGTGAAACAAACCGGGGAGAGTTCCGGAAAGGTGCAGTTAAACATACAGAATAAGCAGAATCGACAGAAAGGCGATGGAAATCAGGGTAGGAAGCGAGATCAGAATCGCGGACCGTGACGTAGAGCTCCCATGTTTGACACATATACTCCTTTAAATACATCTCTGGAAAATGTGTACTTGCAAAGTTGTAATACTATCCAATATACAAAACCTGCTCTGAAGCAATAATCAGAGAAATAGATTCAAACTGGGAAGTATTGTAGGTTTCATGATAGTTATGGCCACAACACGAACGAATGTCGTCATCTACAGGATATTATCGAGAAATTGATTCGAGAAAGAAAGTTTGAATAGTTCATTCGGGCGCCGCAGGCTGGAGGTGCGGGCCCTTCAAATCAAAATCAAATACCAAATCAGGTTAGATCGGAGGAACCCGCTCGTACCGGCGGGAGGTTAGTGATTAACACTGTTAGTGGTGGTCCTCATCCAGCGGATCAGAGCTGGAGGGAAATGGAGTCGTATGCCAGCTCTATGAGGCATGCGAACTTCGAATGTTGCAGCAATTTGGAAGACAGGGCTCCAGCCAAGCAATAGAAAACGATGACGGACGACATCGTATTTCGAGACGGGGATGCCGATAGAGTTGAAGCCCTAACCATTGATCCACTAGTCATTTCAGCTCAGAAGGGGTCCTGCTTGGATGAAGAGGATCTTAGTAGACAGTGGAAGTTCGGTTAACATACTCTTTAAGCGAACCTATAATCAAATGAAGATGGAAGCGAAAGATTTGAAGCCTTATCAGTCTCATGTTCATGGCTTCAATGGAAGTGCGACTATACCTACGGGGATGGTGGAGCTACTAGTGGAGTTGGGAGTGGGAGAGCGACGGAGAGTCCGGATATTGCAATTTATTGTATTGGATATTAACTCACCATACAACGCTTTCTTGGGCCGACTAGCCCTTGCTGAGTTCAGGGCCGCTATCGCCCCTTGGTGTATAACTTTGAAATTCCCTACAGACAATGGAGTCTGAGTCATTCAGGGAGACCAGGCTGCTGGACGAGCCTGTTATGTCGCTGAGCTACAGGAGGCGCAGTGAAAAGAGTAGGGAAAGGGCGTTGAGGAATCTCTCTATGTCCACTTTGCTGATAATTAACAATTAACGCCAGGGCCAAGGTCCAGGCACCACAACCAATTCCCAAGAGATCTTGACCCGAGAGATACCAAAAGCGAAGACGAAGTCAAAGACGGTCAGGCTTCTCCGGCAGAGCTGACGATCGATGTTCTGATCAATAATGATGACAATTCTAAAATGGTAAAGATTGAATCTCAGCTAAGCCAACAGATGAAAGAGGAATTGGTTGAATTTCTCCGAGCAAACCTCGACGTATTTGCCTGGACGCACTCCGACATGTATGGGATATCGCCGGACATCGCGAGCCACATATTGAATATTGACCCGCGGCATGTCCCAGTCAATCAAAAAAGGCATGGTATGGATCCAGAGAGATCTGCCGCCCTTAAGGAAGAGGTGGATAAACTCAGGTCGAACGGATTTATCCGAGATGCGTTATATCTAGAATGGGTGTCCAACCCTGTACTTGTCAAGAAACCTAATGGGAAGTGGAGAACTTGTGTTGACTACTCAGACTTGAATAAAGCTTGCCCTAAAGACATTTTTCCACTCCCCCGGATTGATCAGCTCGTAGACTCAACGGCCGGACATGAACTCTTATCCTTTATGGATGCGTATTCTGGCTACAATCAGATACTAATGCACCTACCTGACCAAGAGCATACCAGCTTTGTCACCGATTTGGGACTCTATTATTATAAAGTGATGCCGTTCAGACTTAAGAACGCCGGGGCAACCTATCAGAGAGTCGTCAACCGAATGTTCGGCAACCAGATCAAAAATACCATGGAGGTATATGTGGACGACATGCTTGTGAAGTCATGATTCTTCACCAATCATATCAAAGACCTGGAAATGATGTTCAACATCCTCCGAGAGTACAGAATGAAACTCAACCCGTTGAAGTGTCACTTTGGAGTCGCGTCTGGAAAATTCCTTGGATTCATCGTTAATGCTCGGGGAACCGAAGCCAATCCCGAAAAAATCTGGGAAATTAGAAATATTGAGACTCCAAGGACTATAAAGCAAGTTCAGAGCCTCAACGGGAAGGTAGCGGCACTGAGCAGGTTCATTTCAAAATCCACTGAAAAGTGCATTTCCTTCTTCGATCTAATCAGAAAAGGGAAACGGAACATTGAATGGACTATAGAGTGTAAGGACGTATTCCGAGCGCTGGTTCAACACGTGTCCACACCACCCATTCTGTCAAAACCTATTGATCATGAGAGACTGTACATCTACTTGGCAGTGTCAGAAAACGCAATCAGTGCTGCTTTAGTTCGGGAGGAGGACCGGATACAACGGCCAGTCAATTACATCAGCAAACGGCTGACCGGAGCAGAGAAAGAAATTATCTGAAGTTGAAGAAGTTAGCCTACTATCTTGTCATTGCCTCGAGAAAGCCCCACCCGTATTTTCAGACCCATCCTATCACTATCTACACCGACCAGCCGTTACGACAGGTCCTTAAGCAGCCTGAGACGTCCGGTAGGTTACTCAAGTGGAATATCGAGCTGAGTCAGTTTGACCTCACTTACACACCAAGGCGAGCTATTCAAGGAAAAGTCCTGGCAGACTTCATCGCTGAATTCACTATCTCGTAGGACTTGCCCGACACCAGTGAATCTCCCAAATATGTCTGGAAGCTACATACTGATGGTGCATCAAATGACCGCTGCTCAGGCGCTGGGGTTGGACTTGAAACTCCTGAAGGCTAATCTATAAGCTATGCATTAAAGTTCGATTTCCGTTCGACTAACAACGAGGCCGAATACGAAGCCCTGCTCGCCAGACTAAGGCTTGCCAAAGATTTAAGAATCATTGCTGTGGATTTACTACGATTCACAATTGGTCCTGTGTCAAGTTCGGGGGGAATACCAAGCCAAAGACCGAAGAATGGTCGCTTATCTCGCTCGGGTCCAGGAAATATTGAATCAGTTCGATTATTATGCCATCTATTGCATACCCTGAGAACACAATCAGAAGGCCGATTCCTTGGCAAAGTTAGCCAGTATAGGCGAGGCACAGCAAATGGGACTCGTTCCCGTTGAGACATTATCTTCCCCGAGTATTGATCAAATGGAGACCGACTGGACACTTGAAGTCATACCCGATAAGGAGTCATAGATGACTCCGTTTAAAAACTATCTCGAGCATGGGACACTGCTAGAGCACAGGAGTGAAAAAAAACAAGTTCTTCGGAAGGCTTCGCGGTTCACTATTCAGAATGGAGTCATGTATAGAAGAGGGTACTCTGTTCCTTTACTCCGGTCACTACAACAAACAGGACCTTTAACAGCGTTTAAAAAACGCTATAAAATCTTTTAACAGCGTTTTTACGCATGCTGTATATCGACATGCAGTTATATGTCTGGGATATACAATGACAGGAAATAAACGCTGTTAAAAGTACTTTTTAACAGCGTTTCAGTGGTGCCATGAAATCTTTTAACAGCGTTTGTTCAGATGCAGTTATAGCTCTTTCTTAGCGGTTGTTTAGTGCGAAGATAATATTTTATAGCGTTTTTCCAGTGCTGTGATATTTATTTACAGCGTTTCACTGTTGCCATAAATCATGCTTTATGTTTTTAGATACAATTTAACAGCAGTTTTAAAACGCTGTTAAAACTTTCAATGGCTTTGTAAAAAACGCTGTGGAGTATGTTTATTGCTTTTAAAAGCTGCCTCATGTTTTAACAGCGTTTTAAAAACGCTGTTGAATGTTTTAACGGCGTTTTAAAAACGCTATGGAAAGTTTTAACAACATTTTAAAAACGCTGTTGAATGTTTAATTCCATTTCAGCAAACATTCACCCCAATGTGCATACATACCACATTTCAAAATTAGCATATTATATCAATATCACATTTCAAAATCAACATATTATATCAATACCACATTTTGGACACATATTTGATAAGCAACGTATGAAATTTCATAATCAAATACACAATATTGTTACACCAAACATAAATAGTTTGTCTCATCAATAATTCAGAAACAAAATATAGAATAAGTAGCAATAGCAAAACAACATCAAGTAGTACATACGTTAAAACCAAAAAGTAGTTCTAGCAGCAAAAATAATTTCGGTCCATAACTCGTTGCAAACTTCTTTTGCATCACAGTCCTCTATCTACCTGCAAAGTAAAAAATTGAAAGAACAAAATTAATTTTCCCGAGAACTGAAAAGCTGAATAAATGAAATTATGAAATGTTAGGACATCCAATTAATTTAAATATATATGCAAATATATGATTACAAAGTTTTTATTGGAACTCTATATTTTTATGTATTTGAGACCCTTCCAATTTTTTTTAGCTCAAAACTACTATAATAATAAAGTAGTGTACATTCCAAAACTGGTATGATCGGATCGAATACAATTAATGCTTTACTCAAATAATCAATCTTTGCCTTTCTCAGATTTTAAATGTTCATTTCCTTAGGGCATGCCACTGGTCCTTTGACATGCACATTCATGAACCAGTATCTGAATAGTAAATGAGCAGCTAGCTAATAGCTCAGCTGAAAAATAGGAATAACTTTTCTCAAATGACTCGGCCTGATATGCAGAATCAATTGTACAATAAAGCAAAAGTTCCTATTCTCGACAAGGTAAAACCCACAACACAAGCATGGAAAAAGAAACTGACAGTGAATATGGATACTTGCTATTTGGTGAAATTTGGTGAAGTAGAATATGCACTGAAGCAGTAATGGTGTGGTTGGCACAGCAGAGCAGAGAGGTATATGGTGGAGATATAGGGGATTGACAGTGCACTGCAGTAAGTATGAAAGTTTGTTTTTTTAATGTTTGGTATGCAAAAATCATGGTGTCAGAACAGAGGTCAGGTGGATAGGTGGTGATGAAGTAATGGCGGTGGATGGTCACTGGTTGTATGGGGGATCAAGGCACTTATGGAATTAATGAGCAGTTGAGTTTCTTTTCCTGTTTTTTTTGTGTGGGAAGAGACGGCATTAAAAGAAATTGACATTAAAAGAAATTGAAAATGCGAGAAATTGTTAAAAAACTTTTTTGTTTGCAATGTGGAAAATGCTGAATTAAGCAATTTGCCTCAGCATAGCAACAGACCTGCATTTATAATATGTTTTTAAACAGGCCTAAACTTGCTATAAGTTTTGTGTAACGTTAAGGCATCATGGTTTGTGCTAGGGGCACTGAATTTTACAGTTAATGGTCGAACATTTTTTAACACTGCGACGGACAACCGCTTTAACCGCCGATTGTGGTGCCCCTAGCAACCAGCATGGTGCCCGTAGTATTTCTCTAAGTTTTAACTGTGGGCTAAACTGATATAAAAAATCCTTTTATTATATAATGGCTAATATTAGAAAGTAGATCTGATTCCATAGTATAACGTACATCACTGGGCCAACTCTGGACTATGTGTTTTCTCCTTTCCACACTGAACCAAAAAAGTCAGTACAAAAACTTATTTTAATGAAAAAAATAAAGTCTGCTCGATTCATTTTGCAAGTTCACATTGCATTTGTAAGTTATGACCTCAGTTCTGATTTGTAGAAGGTAAAGAAAAAATGATGGCAATAAGATAATATCTCAGTGTACTAGTGTATGACTAAAACATGAAGATAAATGTGTGATTAAGGGGAATAGGAGAGATTTATTGACATGAATGTGACAGATATGCATAACAAAGGCATGGAAGCTCAAATATCCTAAATAAAGACATGAATGTGACATGAATGTGACATGAATGTGGAAGATTATGTTCACGTGATATAAAGAGAAATTTGGTGACCGGCAATTAAGAACAAGATCATGAATCTAATTATGGTTCTTGTATTGCTAAATAACAACATACTTAACACTAAAAGTATAAGAACTAGAACCTGGTGCACAAATCCATGCCAAATGTCACAAATCTTATGTGTATTCACCTTTTCCTTTATCAGTCTAATAAACTGGATATTGCATTCAGAATATGTGACATGTGCCTCACTGACAAATCATGCAGAGCCTGTCAAATAAAGATGATTTGTGAAGTTAAACACCCCACCTACATATGCAGATACATCGAACATAACTAGAATGTAGTGCCGACTTACCGGAACTTGTATCTGTTATAACTTTATCAGCAGGCCAAGCAATTGTAGTGCCGACTGCATCTTCAATATTTTGTAAGTCGGATGTTGGTCTCCATAGACGTGCATTTGGAGCATTTGCAACATCAACCCAAACCTTAACTGCATTTATCCCTAGAGGAACAAAATGAACCAATGCTTTTGGATCAAATGAAGAGACACGTCCTACAGCTACAATTTATTTCTTTCGATCCAAATCGATCAACTTGCACTTGTTATTTATCATTGAATTCGTACCCTGTCAATTAAGAATATACTATTTTATCATATGATTAAATACTTAGACGAATAAATGAGTTAATTCAATAAATAAGTTAACCTTTCCGACAACTACAGTAGGAACAGTATGAGTAGAAGATGCTACAAAATTAACCTGCTCCACAACCACCCTCGATTCAGGCCAAGCCACTTTCTTACCATTAGCTTCTCCAACTCGTGTCAAACCAACTGTCGGTCTCCATAAATAAGCGTCTCGTTTTTTTGGATTATCTATCCAAACTGCCGTTGCAGATGGTCCAAGAGGAAGATCGTTCACAAGTTCTGTTGGATTAGTCGAATGCAGCCGTCCTTCAGCAACTATTTCTTCGGTCCCAGCCCAATCATACAACTTGCATTTATGATCAGTGCTACTAGTTTTACTCTATTAAAGAAAAATTATTATATTAATGAATTATTATTATTATTTTATGTAATCAGATTAAATGTTAGTTGCGAAATAATTTAAAGTTACCTCATTGTCTTCTTTCTCCAAATGGTCTACGTTGTGCAAAACAACTCTGGTGATTGGCCATGCTACTATCTCGCCTTCAACTTCTCCAATACGTGTCAAACGAAGTGTGGGCCTCCATAAAAAAGCATCTGGTTTTCTCGAAATGTCTATAATAATTTTCATAGCATCTGGCCCTAAAGGACTTAGTTGGACAAGCTCATTTGGATCACTTGATAGAACTCTTCCTTCGGCAACAATTTCATCCGTCCCACACCAATCCAATAATTCACATTTATCATGTTTGTTGTCATGATTGCCCTACAATTGACCGATAGCAAAATATAGTGGTTATAGAATTAATTACCCAAATTTAAATGATATCACAATATTAATGCAATTTATTTTACCTTTTGATGTGTGCTTGCTTCTCCCCAACTTTCTTTACTCTGTCAAAATAGATTAATACAATATTATAATTATATATTCTAAACATGCATATTGCGGTAAACTAAAATATTACCTGATTTTTCATTAGCCCTTGAACCATCGCCTTTAATTCTAAAATTTGGTTTTGCATTTGGATTGTTTGTTTATCCCTAACATGTGACCAAATTGCCTTGGTGGCGGTCATACCCCTTCCCA
Source organism: Allium fistulosum (assembly GCA_030737815.1). Classification (NCBI taxonomy): domain Eukaryota; kingdom Viridiplantae; phylum Streptophyta; class Magnoliopsida; order Asparagales; family Amaryllidaceae; genus Allium; species Allium fistulosum. The sequence goes on from CM060902.1 coordinate 1,298,325,151, forward strand.
TTCCTCTCAATCTTCCTGGTTTATCACGTCCTAGCACTTGCGACAATGCATCATCTTTGTAACTGTTTATTGAACCCGAATGAGATCCAACGACAACGTTTTTAATTTTTTCCTACAAAGATTAACATTGATATTATACACTAATTTTAAACTATCACGGTATTAAAAAAAACTTACAATAGTATCTGCAACAGCCGCATTCACTGGTTTGCCATCTTTCCTAATATGAGATTTGACCCAAACATCAACTCTAGGAACGGGAGTGTAATCATTACTCTTCTCTTTCTACATTCAAACGATCATTAAAACAACATAGTGTGTCAACTAACTAGTCAATAAATATTATGATATATAAATTAACTTTTTACCATATCTTCAGCCAATCGAGCCATGCCTCTACGGCTGCATGTATGTGGCATCTGATTTTGTCTAATAGCTCTAAATCTATCACTTACCATCTGCAGTATTCAAAAAATATAAAAGGAGAAACTTCTCAACTTTTGTATACATTTTAATTTTCAACATTCGACGATAGAAACCGCACGGTTCTTTATCTGAAGGTACAAAAACAAAGCTTAACTAATTTTCTATACAACTTGGCAGCCAATTGACCCAAAAAAGGGTTTTTTGTACAAGATTCTTCATTTATTTGGATTACAACAGATACATAAAGGACAGTTTAATTTTAATTATCGCCTTGTTCATGAAGCTGCATGCAGTCAGCTTGTTGCCGCTAGCTTTATACGCTTATCACTTCAGTGTGCTGAGTTGTCGGTTTGTCATGTGCATAAGATATTTTTGAAACTGTACTTTTCTTTCAATTGATACGTAAAATGTAGCTGTACCACTGTAATTTTCCAATTTTTGTAATAATTTCTTAATATATATTCTTGAGATTATTTTTAAAAGTGATGTTGCCCAATTACAATCATCTTCCATTTATAAATCAAAATCTAACATTGATTTTGGGGTTAGATATTGAATTTTTACTTAGAAATCAAGCCTGTGACACAACAGAGCATGAACACAGTCAATACACATGCATATCATCCTTATATACATACATGCATTCACTTTCACAAACATAAGCAAACCATACTACTACAAAATCATCACAAGTATCTAGGTAAAATCATAGATTTAATCTGTTTTTAAAAGAAAAGGTTTACTCACAGATTTTAAAAAGCAGAGACTTAAATGCTAGAATTTGAAAACTGGAAGACTTGAAATTGAAGAATTTGATTACTGCTATGATTCAAACTCTGGAAACCACTCTGATAATTTAAGGCTTGATACTCCAGGCTTTTGATTCCTTTAAAACTGCATGCAGCTTCCAGGTTTGAAAAGAAAATGCTCAAGCTATTCAAAATCATAGATTTGAATGTAGACTTGATCATCTCAGATTTGCATGCAGTAGCCGATTCTAGATTGCATTTGAAAACTAAAGTTGAATGATGAATGCAGGCTTGTTTTAGTTTTGAAAATAAGTTTGCAGGTTGATGAAAAAACTTTGCAAACTTGATTTGGAAATGAACTACTGGTTTTGAAGATGATTACTGATTTTGTTTAGAAAATGGTTTGCAACTTTTCTCATTTTTCAATTCTAAATAAAGAAAATCTTCAGCTGAAAACTTATTACTTTAAAAACAATCTTCAGCTGGTTAGTTGTCTTGATTGTATAAAAATGGCTTGGCTGTGTAAAAACGTTCATGATATTTGCCAATAACGTGAGACAAGAGTAAATACTTCTGCAGGTCAGAGATAGATTTTTCTAGCTTTGTCCAAAACACACCAGTGCCACATTGTACATTCATTACTATTGTCTATTTCTTAGTAGATAACTACTCATTTTAACAGTGAAAATAATACCCAAAATATTACCATTACTTTAAATTACACGCTAAAAATGGAATTATGAACTGCTCATTTTAACAGTGAAGATAACTGCTCATTTTAACAGTGAAGATAACTGCTCATTTTAACAGTGAAAACACACCAGTGCTCATTTTGATTATGAACTGAAGCCTTAGTTTAGATCAATTGTATATCTTTGCACAAAATGGAATAACTTTGCATCTTTTATTGTTGATCCAATCATTGGTTTCCAATATGGAATATGTTACATACTGTCTTCAGTGATCTTTCGCGTATCAGTGTTACAGAAAATAAACATGTTACAGAAAATAAACATGGCACAGAAAATAAACCATTAATGTGTTATAAATGATTTACCTTAAAGTCCGGATTTGTTTTCAACTTAATAAACTTCTTCCACTCCGTCATGGTTTTGATGTTATCTGGTTTTAGTTGAAGTCTCTCTTCTTCGTTCTTTGCATTTACTATTTTGCGAACTAGCATGCTTTTTGAAGATCTAAAAATGCATCCCATTTGCTGAAATATAGGCACTTTTTGCCATTCCTCGTCTAATTTAAATCTAGCCTGCAATATTTTTTTTAAAATCAACTTAATAACACACAGGATACAATTGGGAATATATGATATACATGAATCAACTGTTTCTCAAGGTGTTGTATTATCTAATCCTACTCAATCTAATTAAATTTGTTTGTTTCTTACCTGAATGGATTCCCAAAGAATGAATTTTAATTCGTTGCTGAGATGCTTCCAATTATCAAGTGTAACCGGAACATGCTCGCGTACAAGTGGGCCTAAATAAGAAGACAACTTGACCGATCCATCTCCTACTAGTTCACCTTCCCCATTAAACTCAACTTCAATTCGACTTAAAACATTTGCAGGAAGTCTTTTGGCTTTTGTTCGGCCTCTAGTTCCTTTTTTCACAATTGGATTAACATCGACATTGTCATTTCTCTCGCTTGCTTCAACAACTTCAACATTTCCTTCTTGTTGCATTGCAATATCGATGACGACTTGTGGAATTTCTTGAATTGGAGCATCATTATTTTCAAAGTTGCATTCATTTTGAGTATTGTTGTTAATCACGGTCCTCTTTCTTTTCGTATTTTTACCCATTATCTGCAATTAAAAGTACATGTAAACACACTTTAGTATTCATGCATAGCTAATAAAAGTACATATAAACAAACACTACGATATACATAGCTAATAAAAGTAAATTTATGACAAGGGAAACACTAAAATATACATAGCCTTATGTTGATGGTGGATGCGTGCAAGTAAATATACTGGATAGCCTACTGGATGTTTTAATTTCAGCATAATTCATATACTGGATAGCCTACTGGATAGCCTACTGGATGCGTGCAAGTAAACTCAAGTTAAAAAGTATTTCAGCATAAATCATATACAACATGATAGCCTACTGGATGCTTTAATTTCTATTTCACACAATCAAGGCAAAGACAGACAACAGCAGAACATATTCGATGCTTGTTTAGTTGCAACTATATGGCATATATGGTGTGAAAGGTGTAATCTATAGTTTAATAAGCTGGAAATGCCTCATTAGACCAAAAGGAGGAGGAATGTAAACTTGAATGCAGTTGGATTATGCTATTATATTTAACAAAATGGATAATCCTAACAAAAATTGATTGCCAAGTGTCTAACCCAAACTATGGTGTAATCAATAGTTTAATAAGCTGGAAATGCCTCATTAGACCAAATCTTATCTTATCAAACAAGATGCTACAAGTTTATTGACTAAATTGAAGAATCGGTAGCTATCAGCTAATTTTACAGAGCCAACATCTACATATACACAAAATGGAATGCATATTTGGAATTATTTAAATAGATTACCCAAACTATGATGTTATTGCCGTTACATTTTATTTGTAATTTCATTTTCAATGTTCAAAAAATTTCATTACAGAGTATAGTTACTGGTTTAATAGTCTTCCACCGTGATTACAAGAGATGTCAATTGATTAACTGGTTTAATACAGAGTTTAGTTACTGGTTTATTAACTTATACTATGCTTTATTTCTAAGTAGATGTCACTGATAACAGTAAAGGTAGTGACTATATGTCAGTAATTTCCATTTCAAATTTAGTTCTTATCGAAATCAGTGAAAAGGATTTTGTATTAAAAAACAATAATAACAACCAACTTTACTCGGCAATACCAGACAGATACCAAATAGACAGAGATGTATATATGCATTCCCAACACTGTATTTCATGTCATAATATTATGCTTGTATATATATAAACACTAAAACGAAGTTACTTAACTTTGGTTAATTTATGCATTCCCAATCTATTAAGCAACTTTAGTTAATTAAGCAACTTACTGAAACTACTCAAGTATGCCTTCACAATCCTCTCTAACGTAGATAGCATCCTCCATGGAATCACCATCTCTATCGTTTTCTTCGCATTCTTCTCTAACAAAACTTATATCTAGAATAGACTCATCTGTCTCTAATTCATGATACCCTCGTGGTGGTGCCTTCAATACAACATACCAATTAGAAGAATCGTTTTCCCTTAAATAATTGATTTGCTTTGCTTGAGACGCAAGAATATACGGATCTCTTGAAAATGAGGCTTGATGTTGATGTAAATTAACAAGAGTAAACCCGTCTTCAACTTTCACTCCATGTCCTTTGTTTGCCCAATTGCACTTAAAAACAGGAATATAAAAGACATGGTAGTCTAACAAAATTATGTCAGTTAAAATCCCATAATATGTGACCACATCAACCACTTGAGAGGTATCCTTTGCACTTGCTCTACACATAGTAGTGGCATCATAAGTCACCCCGCAATTTTGAGTTTCTCTCTCAACATCTTGCGTGTGAAAACGTTGTCCGTTTATAATATATCCTTTGCATGACAATGCATTAGTACTCGGACCATATGCAATCCATTTTAACAACGTATCATGATTCTTCGATTCAATAGATATCTGGAAAAAATCAATGTATTTACCAAAGATTTTGAAAATATTATTTTGAAGTCAATTAAAGAGTATTTACAATAACCTTTTTTTTAATCCAATTAGCGAAGTTTTTTGTATGATTGTTCCAAAGCAATGTCGCATTTTTTTTCATACGTTGGTCTGAATTTTCCAACTCCTCAAGATGCAAACTAGCATAAAAGAAAAAAATTTAAGTTATACATGTTGTTATACACATCAAAACAAAACAAAATAGAATGCAATATTTACTCACTCTAAAAAAGGTTCCACTATAGCCATATTCATTAGGACAGCCAAATGAGCACTTTCTTTCTCGTTAAATGACAATGTAATTGTCTCAAGCTTTGAAATTGGACGGCCTTCGAGTATTGCGTGATTTTCATAATCTTCATTTCGACCTTGTTTCTCCTCTATTAGTGATGATTTTTTTTAAAATTCACCAAAAAATCTCATAGATTCTTCTGCAAGGTAGGACTCCGCAATACATCCTTCAGCTCGTGCATAGTTTCTTACATAATCTTTAAGAGTCTTCATATACCTTTCAAAGGGGTACATCCAACGAAAATGAACCGGTCCACACAATCGAGCTTCTCTTCCGAGATGAATTGTTAAATGTATCATTATATCGAAAAAAGAAGGTGGAAAATACCTTTCAAGATCGCATAAAATTGTAACGATCTCATCATCGAGTTTTTGCAGCTTTTCTTTATCAAGAACACGTTGGCATATTTTATTGAAAAATGAACACAAACGGATTATTGTTTTCCTCGGTTTTTTTGGCAACAATCCTCTTATTGCAACTGACAATATTTGCTGCATCAACACATGATAATCATGAGACTTAAAGCCACTAACTTTGCAATCTTCTAATGATATACATCTTTTAAAATTTGAGCAATAACCATCAGACCCTTTGAAATCATATAATCTCTTGCAGAAATTTTTTTTTTCACAACTTGACAGTGTGTACGGGGCCGGTGGAAGATATGTTTTCTTTCCACGAGGTTGTGCAAAAAGACTATGTCGAATTCCCAAGTCCTCTAAATCTTTTCTAGAATTAGTTCCATCTTTTGATTTGCTGTCATGCAATATTGTGCCTAACAAACTTTCTCCAACATTTTTCTCGACATGCATTACATCTAAATTATGTCGCAATGGAAGTTCCTGTAACAATCAAGAATATAACATTTTAGTATTATACATTTTTCTGTTTAATCAATGTAGGGAAAAAAATAAACACTAACCTCCCAATATGGTAAATCAAAGAAAATTGATCTTTTTTTCCACCTTGATAACTCTTTTTTTACAGGGTCATCATTCTCATTATGTTCATCTTCTTTGTTGTGAACACGCTTCCTTTTTTTGTCCACTATCTTTTTTTTTCCCTTCTTAACTAGTATTTTCTTCTTTATCTTTTTTTTTTATTTCTTCTTTCTTGTCTTTTCCAAAATCATTAGGAAAATCTTGAAGCATAGCAGAAATGTTTCTACCTGTCAAAATCCTAGGCTTTGTGTCTTTCTCCACTGTATTATCAAACCAAGTCTTCTGTTTTCTCAATGAGTCTGAAGAAGGTAAAAATCTTCTATGACCCATATACACAATCTTTCGACTATGATTTAACCATCGACTATGAGTGTTAACACCGCATAATGGACAAGCTTTTTTACCTTTTACACAACATCCAGCAAGATTTCCATAAGACGGAAAATCATTTATCGTCCATAGTAAGATTGCTTTTAAATTAAAAAGTGTTTTACTAAATGCATCGTAAATATCAACACCTTTACGCCATAAATGATGTAAATCTTCTACAAGTGGTGCCATATATATATCAATATCATTTCCCGGTTGCTTTGGACCAGGAATCACCAATGTTAACATAATATTTTCTTTTTTCATACACAACATAGGTGGAAGATTATATGTCACTAGCATTACTGGCCAGCAACTATATTTAGAACTTTTAATGGCAAATGGATTGAAACCATCTGTAGCTAGACCAAGTCTGAGATTGCGTGGATCGGCTGAAAATGATTTATATTTCTCATCCACTACATTCCAAGTTACAGAATCCACAGGATGACGCATTTTTCCATCATTGCTTTTATTACTATAATGCCATCTTAGATCTTCTGCCATTTTTTTGGATCTAAACATTCTCCTGAATCTTGGAATGATTGGAAAATATCTCAACACTTTGACAGGGATGCCTTGCATGATCTCTTTTGTACTCTTATTTATCTTCCATCTTGAAGAACCACATTTTGGACAACTATTCAAATCTTTGTATTCTTTTCTAAAAAGACAACAATCGTTCTTACAAGCATGAATCTTCTCGAAACCCATATCAAATATTTTAAGAAATTTTTTTACTTCATATATAGTCTTGGGAAGTACATTATCCTTCGGCAATAATACATGTACCACATTTAATAGCTTATCAAAACCAGTATCGGATAAACCGCACTCACATTTAAGATTATATAAAGCGGTGATAGCAGATAATTTTGTCTGACCTGCACAATCGGGATACAATGGACTTTCTGCATCTTCCAATTTTTTTATCAAATCATCTTCTCGTCTTTGTGCATCAACATTATCTTTATCGTCGGCAAAAAAGGTATGATCGACAAAATCTTCATCTTCATAGTGAACGACTTTGAATAAATCATATGTGTCATTCAAATCCATTTCTTCAACTATATTTAGTTGTTCACCATGATTATACCACCTACTGCATTTGTACTTAGGATCCATTCCTTTTATAACCAAATGCTCAAACACAATCTTGTCATGATGATGAGTAAGATTTCGACAATCTATGCAAGGACATAAAATTTTTTCTGCAACTGCTAAATTTTTCTTCGCGGATTGCACAAAATTCCATACTCCTTGTCGGTACTCTATACTAGTTCTATGATGAAAAATAGACAACACAAATATTAATTGTAATTTTAAAATTTTAAAATTTTGATGTGTATTTAGTTGTATATTATCCTATTACCTGTGTGAATGCAACCAGTCTTTCTCCATCATGAATATACACTGTAATGCACATCACAACATTACTGTTAAAGACAAACATAGATTTGTGATGATTCATTCAAATCATTTCAAATATTCCTTGGAAGAACACAATTGCTGATTTGATAACTATGACATCATACTATTTCTTTTAAGTATGTTGGATAGTTAATTTGCTGACATGATAGACCAAACTGCGGTGAAATATCTCTTGTTACATTCTTTAAATATACTTCATTCGGTACACTGCCTTTAGTTCTTTCTTTACCATTCAATAATGTTATCATTTTATCTTAATTTCTATACTTTTCTAAATCATTTTCGAATTCGTGGAAAAGTTTAATTAGTTCATTTGGGATATAATGACAGAAAACATGAGTTTCTCTTTTCTGAAAACGTAACTGATATTTATGTGCATTCATCTGTGATAGACGACCGATATTTACGCGTTGATTAAGATAAGTAGTAAGTATAAACCATATGCAAGAACTAATCCAATGAGCCTATTTTCTATGATGAATCCAGCTTTGCAAAAAGCTTCACCTAATATAATCATGATTCTTCTGTTGTCTGCAATTTATTACCACTTTAACAACTAAAAGCAAGTGGAAATTTAGAAGGAAAAAACTCTAATATTTAAAAATAAAATTGCTTTAGTATACTAATGATTGACAAAATCTAAAAATGTTGACAGTAGAAATAATACCAAAACTTTTTTTAAGCATGCAGTCCTAAAACATGCAGATGTTTAGAAAGTGACAAAAATAATGCATTCATCCATTACAACGAAGAACGACTAAAAGCATACATTATAAGCTTGTGTCAAAAGATAACACTGAACTTGTGATTTAGACAAATTTAAACATGCCTAACATAACACGTTACCTAGTGTCAATTCATGCTTCAACCAAAAAACTTGCCTCTTTTATATATTCTAACAGTAATGCAAAGAGGCTAAGTATTGATAAACATATAGAAAAATTGAAGCATTCATACATTAAACTTATCACTAGTATCCCTATATTACTTATAAAATAACATAAAACAAAATTAATATATACTTCTTATTACCTTCAATATGACTTCAGGAATTATGCAATTATGTTCACAACAGCTAACCACAAGATAAATATAGAGTGAAATGGTCAAATGTGTTTTGTTGTAGTTCACCAATGAAACAACTCTAAAATGAATAGATGTCCACAAATCAATGGTCATTTTTAGTGTATGTAAAAGACCAAATGTGTCAAACTTACAAAATAATCCCTTGTCTTTGTTATAAAAAAACCGTGTCATGGATTTTGAACTCGGATGATGATCGGTTACACTGTACTATGATCAAACAGTTTTTTTTTCTCAAATTATAACTTGATGTTCATCTTCCCTCAAACTTAAACACTTACAAAGAAATTTAGCGTTGTCCATGAACTTGAACCATCATCTATCTCCACCAGTTATTTTTCACAAGATGATATCTTTTATTTTTGTTTATGTGAATTGTTCACTTTTACCAGATATGGATTCAAATATTAGGTATGTATTAACATAATAAATATTTTACGGCCAGCAAAACCAATATACCTAAACTTATTCGTCTAACCTAGAAAAATTAAAACCGGCTACAAATGAAAGCTGGTTGGATCTGATCTTAAGACTACAAATCAAATATTGGATGCAGATAATTCAATAACTATACCTTAATGTCCTTTAATACATCATCTATCTACCACCAATCTAAAGCTTCTAAAAGGATATAAAGGGTCATCAAGATTCCATGTATATAATTTTGAATATGAAAACTGGCATAAAATGCAATATATATTTTAATTGAAGTTAAACAACTGATCATGAGAACAAACTTGGAGAACTGTTACAATTACATTTCCAACATATTATCATTAGGCATGAAATTTTTTTGTGGCACTTCCATTCCTAAATACGTTAGTGAAAATGCATGGTGCACAAATTATTTGCCTTTGGGTCAGGTAACAACTTTCTAGTTTCTAAGTCAAACTAAATATCCTTGAAATTAAGATGGGATCCAATGCCATAAAATAAATATTTTTTTAAGAGGCAAAATTATTGTAAGCATTCCAAGTATCAAATCATTAAATAGTACACTGCACTTCATAAGGTCTCACAGGCCATGATTGAGACTAATGAGCCTATATTAAATAACTAGTTATATTTTTCCATTTCTCACTGTATATGTATTATTTTACTCTAGTGGATAAAATTCAATGAGCCTGAAAAGAAAACTACAAGTGTATACATCTGCGTAATGATCTAATGTTACTAATGCACGATAATCTAAAAAGATAATTTTAACACTTGGCTAGTAATTATAGTTGACTAGGAATGAATAAGTGTAGACGTTAAAAAGAAATTATCAAAATATTGTTAACACGTGATGGACGGATACTTATGGTAATTATTCATAACTTCTCATATTTTAACTTCCAATTTATTTGGTCTAGCCTGAGATTTATATCCTATATCAAGGTCGAAATGAAGATATTAAATCATGTATATATGTATGATGCAAGTGGACAAGTTCACACAAAATGCTCAAGGATAAATGAGAATCATGAAATTAATATGTATAAAAGGTTTAAATAACCAGAACATTTACTTTGATAACCTTGCACCAAACGATAATCAACAAATGTAAAGCTCAATACTAAAGTTTCAATCCTTAAACCAATAAAATCATATCAAATATTTTACATATATCAAAACATAAATAGAAATAATAATTAAAGACTGAAAATTTTAGATGAGCCATTATACAAATGAACAATGTTACAAGGCACTTGAAGAAATAATATCCCATTATATTAATACTTCCATTATGGTTCAGACTACCCAAACAAAAATTACCAAGACCTGTTGAGGATCAGGCCATGTAGCCCTACTAAACTTGCTAAATACCATTCACCTCTAGCAAGCTATCTTCTGGTTAGGTTTTATTAACACACCCATAAATTTCGTAGGCTTCACAGTAGTAAGGATCTGTAAGAACATTTTACACCTAGGCTACCTATTACTAATCAAATTTTAATAACAATGCATATCTCATATTTCAATTTGTAAAAAAACAATAAAACTATGAGAATATGAAAGAACTGCCAATAATAGTAATGATTCAGCTTGTACAAATTTTAGTTTACTAGCTTCATCAAGACCAATCATCAAAAACGTAATTCTTCTAGTCCAGCTACTTAACCCTAATTTTAAATCAAAAACTCAATTAAAAACAAAATAAATTTTCATATCGGGGCAAATGTCAAAACAAGGAATTTGAAATTCCAAAATCAGCAACGAATGGAGGAATTTCAAAATGGAACTTAGATAAAAATGAAGAGTATTATAAAAATGAAGAGTATTACAACTTACTAACCAATCATGTACACATTACTAGTATATAAAAATGACCCCATTACCATGGTTTGGCTAATAAACTTCACAAAAAATAATGACTGTTATAATCTGATTATAGAGGCAATCGGACATCAAAGAATTTAAAGGTGTAATTTGAATTTAGAGTAGCCTTTTGACGAAATATGGAAGGGAATAAAACATAATTGTGAAATTATTTGATGGTAAACTAATAGACAATAATGATAATACTTGAGAGTTTTTAGCATCTGTTTCATACCTTGTTGTTTAAGCACACTAGACTGAAAATGACAGAACTCTACAAATATCAATTGTTCAACACCTGCACGCATAAAATAAATTTGTTATTAGCTACTTCATGGCCACATTAGACTGAAAATGACAGAACTCTACAAATTAGTCATTTTGTTATTAGCACCAAACTGTTTTCAAAAAATTTGTCATTACAACGACGCTATTTTGTAGCACCAGAGTAATGTCTATGCATTACCCCTCTCCTGATACTTGGCTTGCGCCATTAACAACAATTTTATCCACTTATACAACAATGTCAGAATCATATACAACATTAGCACCAAATTGTTTCCAAAAAATATATGAAGGTAATAGCTGTTAGAAAAATAGAACATATGTAAACTTCATTCCCTTTATTAATAATGATTAACAAATTTGCAATAGACAACCAGTTTCTTATTTATTTTCACAGCTACAGATTTTTATAGAAAGATTCCAGAACACAGAATTGCTCTATCAACCCAAATTATAAGATGTTGTAGGGATCCAATCATCCGAACAACTAGTAGTAGCTTTAATTATGAAACAAGGTTACTTGTCACAATACCGTACACATGCATCGGATTAAATGAGTGTGATGCATTTATGAGTTCAGTGAAATAATCAAAACTTCACATTGTTAATGATGACTTAAAAGAAATATAGTAAATGTAGAAAAGAAATATATATTAAAAAGTCACCGTCCTAGATTTGTAACCCATTTAAGATAATAGTCACCGTCCTTGATCACTAAAAGGGTAGCAAACTTAAGTTATTTTACTATTACGGTTCTTAAGCATTAATAGAACATGCATAGGTAATTTGGTTATCCAAATAAAAAATACGACTGAATGAATATCAAGCAACATGTATAAATATATATATCCCTACAGTACATACATATATTATGATTTATACTTACTACAAATACTATTATGATTTACATACATTAGGTACATACATATACACTCTCTTATATATGAAAACAAATTGTAAAGTATGTTGGGACTAGAACTCAAAGATCAAATTTCGATTGTGAAGTTAAAACATCAATCTGCACATGAATTTAAAATTGAATGCAATATTTTTCTAACCAGTAATCAATTCTAGTTCCAAATATAGCCATGGACATACTATATATTAATCCAATTCCAATTGGAATCCATTTAACACCTACATTGAGTCATCACATATACACCACTTAATGGACTTACCACATGTCAGCAATTTAATTTTGTTGGACAAAACAACCATGAAAAAAGAAAAAAGGAAAGGATGAATAAGTACAGGCAATACTTTAGATAAGTCAGAAGTTGGGTAATTTCCAAGCAAAATATGGTTTAAATCAGGTGGTAGCATGCTGCCAAACCAAATTACAAAGTTGAACCCATCATCCAATAAATACAAGCCCTTCGCATCCAGACTCAAAGTTGTTAAAGCTAATTGAAAATAAACATATTTGAAGACAAAAACTAAAAAAAATCAATACAAGGAGTATCACTAAAAAACAAACTATAAACAAGCTTCTGAACTAGTAATGAGATGAGTCGATAAGCACTGTCTTGTAAAATTAACACATCCTAGTAATAAATCAAATAAAAGTGTTTTTTTCATCTACTGAAGAACCAAAAGTTACCTATAGCAATCGAACTTTATTAGCAGCTCAACTTCGCCAAGTTTCTAGAAAGCCGTTCCGGCAATTGATGATCGAACACAGTTCGACTTAGGGCAACCCACAAATCACGGTATTTGGAATATGTAAATCGAAATTAAAAAAAATAAACCTAAAAATTGATGAATTGAATAAAGATAAAAAAAGGTAATTATGCTACCTGAAGTAGGACGGTGACAATCAACCCCACTAGAGGAAAATCAAAGGACAAGCGAAATTTGAGGGAAACTGTTGGTTGAGGAGAATAATAGAGGGAGAGATGAGGCGGTAATAGTTTTGATAGAAGAGGGAAACTAAAAATTTTGGTAGAAGTATAACGAGAGAGGCAGAAGATTATAGACACTGGAACATAAAAGTATTCTCAGCGTTTGAACGCAAATTATTCTCGGAATGAAATAGGTTTTACTGCATTTAATGTCCAAACGCTAAGAGTAAATGCCATTAAAGTAAGTTTTAGTTGTAGTGGGTGTATCGCCCACGATGAGATCAATCGAGTATTGCATGATGTACATGAAGGAGAATGTGGTGATGACACTGGGGGCAAGCTCTTGCTAAGAAATTACTCTGATATGGTTATTATTGGCTTACTATAAATCGCGACGCATCGGATTATGCCAAGAAATGTGACAGATGTCAGAAACATGCTCGAATTCCATGAACCCCGCCTACCCAAATAACTCAGATAGTCAGTCCATGGCCGTTCGCAGTATGGGGCATCAACATTATTGGATCTCTACCTCTAGCTAAAGGTGGCGCGAAGTATGCCATCGTTGCAGTTGATTACTTTACCAAATGGGCGGAAGCCGAACCCCTTGCTACTATCACCGCGAAGAAAGTGATCAACTTTGTTGTACGTAACATTATCTGTCGATTCGGTCTCCCACATACCATCATCACTGACAACGGAGCCCAATTCGATAGTGTCGAGTTCAAGAATTTCTTTCAGCAATTCCATATCTAGAAGAAATTCTCTGCAGTTGCGCACCCTCAAGCGAATGGACAGGTCGAAGCTGTTAATAAAGTTATAAAGTCTATTACAAAGAAACGATTGGAAAAGGCCAGGGGAAAATGGGTCGATGAAATTCCTATGGCCCTATGGGCTTATCGAACAACCCACAAGTCCGCGACTGGCCACACTCCGTTTTCACTTTCCTACGGTTCAGAAGCCGTTATTCCAGTCGAGTTGAAAGTGCCTTCTCATCGTGTGACATATTATGACCCGAAGACAAACGCTACATTACTTGCCGAATCTCTAGACGTATTAGATGAGAAGCGTGAAGAGGCTGATTTAAGGGCAGCCGCGTACCGAAGTCGAGTCGCCCGATTGTACAATGCCAAGTTCCGACCCCGGACCTTCAAACTCGACGATCTCGTCCTAAGAGAATTTACCCGGTCCCTTCACATATGAAACCAACGTGGGAGGGACCATATGTTATTGAACAAAGACTCAGAGACGACACATTTAAATTATCAACCATTGATGGTCTCACTTTGCCGAGAGCCTGGAACAGTGAGAGTCTTCGTCGCTACTACACATAACGGGCTTTATTTGTTCATTCAGTTTGTTTTTCATTTGCAATTTGTTTATGCATTTCGAAATTTGAATTTGTAATAAGGCAACTGACTTTGCCGTACTTTCTTATTTCAGCAATAAAATGCAATCTCTTCGAGCCAGAGCAGTGATTTTTGAAATGCGTCATGCGACCATCACAATGCATGGAGAGCTAAGTTCCATCCTACGGTGGGACTTATTCAAATAGGGAGTGACTGTGATACGACCGGTCACTCACTAAATGAAACCCGAGCTCAGGGGCAAGCCGTCACACTGAAGCCAAAAAAGGATTGATACACGACAATCCTCTAACTAACTCCGGCTCCCAGAGTGCGAGCTGGAGTATAAACTTACAAAAGCGGGCTCGAAGAGGGTGGATCCGTCTACTTAACGACTTCGCCCGTATTTAAACCAAGTCTGAGGAGGATGGATCCGTCTATCTAACGACCTCACTTGTTTACTCAGGGTGGATGTGACCCGACCATCCACGATCCTGATAAACCTATCGTTCCCAGAGTGCGAATAAAATCTTAAAACTCAAAACAGATGCGATCGACCGTCTGTTAACCATCTCCAGATTCCCAGAG
Source organism: Allium fistulosum (assembly GCA_030737815.1). NCBI lineage: Eukaryota > Viridiplantae > Streptophyta > Magnoliopsida > Asparagales > Amaryllidaceae > Allium > Allium fistulosum. The sequence continues at coordinate 1,298,340,526 of CM060902.1, forward strand.
TACGAACTAGAGTATAAATGTTAAAATGGGTGTGACTGACCAACTATCGACTAACTCTAAGTCCCTAGAGCGCGGGCTGGAGTATAAACATAAACCGGGTGTGAACCGACCACCCGTGAGACAACTCCGAGTCCCCGGAATGCGGACAGGAGTATAAAAGCAAATTGGATGTGAATGACCACCCACGAATCAATCTAAGTCCCCGGGGTGCGGACGAAACTCTAAATATCAAACGGGTGTGACTGACCGCCCGTAAAATAACTTAAGTCCTCGAAGCGCAGACATATCTCTATACATTAAACAGGCATGACTGACCGCCGACGTACAAGTGCAATCCCCAGAGTGTGGATGCAATTACCAATAGATGAGCGAGTGTGATCCGACCACCCAAACTCGTCTCGTGTCAGCTTCGTTTCAACAAAGTCAAGCTTGATGTATTAAAGGCAAAAAGCGACTGCCGACCGACCATTTCAATTTATCCCTGAGACTGGGAGCAAAACTTAAGTACCAGTTGCTTATCGAGACAGTGCAGTATTGGAACTCGACTTGACGTTCGGTAATGACCCGAAGCCATAACTTCGGGACTTAACAACCGAACTCAGGTCCGATTCAGAGACTAAAGTTTCACAAGTATATTGAATGGAAGTTCAAGCGCTAATACACTTAAGCAAATAAACACGAAACTATGCTGGAAACAAATGGAATTTTATTTTAACTATTCTTTGAAAAAGAAGGATAAGTACAAAAACCGTTCCAAGAAATTCTACTAGCAGGGGCCGAACCCGCATCTATACACGGCCTACAGGAAGCAAAAAAAAAATCTTATCTATCTACCAAAAAAGGGAGCGAGAATATACGTCTATTTCCTCGATTTCTTCTTCTTCCTCCCCGGCGTCGAGCCACTGGAGCTACCGCTCGGATGCCTCTTTGAGCCTTTGCCTTTTGGTGGTTGGTCTCCAACCGGGGGAATTATGGTAATCTCTTCCTCCGAACTCATGGAAATCGGAACACTTTCTGAATGCGGAGCCGGAGGAATAGGAACACTCTCGACATTGGAAGACGAGGGAGGCACACCGGTGTCAACAATTGTGCTGCTAGGAGAAATCATTCACAGAGGAGCTGGACCAGGACCCGCCATACCACCTCCGATACCAGTGGCCCGTTTGGCTGCTTCCATCTCGGCATTAATTTATGCTATTATCTCTTCTTCATGAATAGTTTGAGCATTCGCGGGGATGCTGCCAGTTGGACCCGAAGAGCTGGCCGTGAATGCGCCTTCACCCATGATGAATGGCAGGTCGGTAAGTGCGTCACTTTGATGACCAAAGAGCTCCTCCATCATCTGCTCATCAAAGGTAAAAGCGCTCCACTGCACTCCATCATTTGGCATAGCGGCCGTTGTTGTAGTTTCCTCCGTCATAAGGGCCTCATGCTCATGATGCGGCTCTTGGGTTGCAGGGGCACAGCCGATGCAGCTCCTATCGCTGAATAAAGATAAGAGAAAAGGTGTTAGTGACTACTTCAAACAATGCTCCCGACTTTGAATAAATGCAAGAAATGCTCAGAATACCTTCCTCGGATTGGCTTGCGGGTGGCGGAGCAGCTTCAGAGACATTCTTCCGAGCTGGAGACAACTGCGGTAGATCAGGATTATAAGCAGGCACATATAGAGGATCAACCACAGGAGTAGATTAAGGTGGGCTTGGCATAGGAATTTCGGAACCCGCATCATGATGCTCAACGCCAGAACCCTCTCCAGCCTTTGAATGCTTAGTACCGAGTCTCTCTTTCTCGAATGTGATAGTAACGTCGTGGAGAACTCTTCTCTCATCCTCATTCAGCACATGAATCTCTAATTCAAACTCATCAATGGATTCAGTGTGGTGCTATGCTTTTTCATCTTCAACCAAGCGGCACCAAGCATTGTATAGATGTGACGGATAATCTTCAAGCCAGCTTAGATTTCGATGCTTCAGAATATTGGCATTATATGTAATGAGGAGATCTTCAATGTCACCCTCCAACCTGGCCTCTACCGTTCTCACTTCACCCTCAACCCGGGCTTCGGGATCCTGAACCTTCAGCGTTGCCGCATCCCTCTCATCCCTGAGTGCCACAGCCTGCTCGCATGCTTCCTGAGCGACTTTATTTGCATCGTCTTTCTCTTTGACGACTTCAGCAAGTTTAGCTTTAAGCTCCTCAAGCTCTTTAAGCGCCCCATCTCTTTCAGCCATAACTGTGGTGGTCTGGTGCCCCATTTCCTCAACCAGGGCTAAGTGTGTTCGCCTCATATCCTCCATCCTCTGGGTTTCCTCATCGGCTCTTTCATTGGACTTCGTTTCAGAATTTCTCACGGACTCATTTTCATCATTAAGCACCTGAATTATGTAGTCCTTCTGAGCGAGATCGGTTCCTAGTTTCTCAATTATCTTCGCCCGCTCAAAGGCCACCGCTGATACTTTATCTACGGTCTTCATCCATTCCCGATAATGGCCACAAACATCATGTATATAGTCGTGCATCGTCTGTTCTACCTCAATGGGAATTCGCTTTAAGTGCGGGGGAAAGATGAAGCCGTCAAAGCAGATATTTGGAAAATCTTTTTTCAACTTAGCGATTCTAATCGCTCCTTCCCCGGTGGGCTCTGTGATTGCTTATTCAGTAACGATGGAAGTTTCAGTTTCGGTCCTTCGACGCTTTTGGTTAGGCCTTGGTGCTTGGGAAGGTGGTATTTGACGCGAAGATTCATGAGTTTGTTTGCCAGAACCAGAAGGTTGTGTTGGACCTCTAGGTGGCGGAGAGCGTGACCAGGAATGGTGCCTATACTCCATCTCCCTCTCCTTGTCCCTTTACCTCTCGTAGCGCTCCCTCTCCTGACTAGAGAAGCCGCGATTGCGGTCTCTGTCGGCCTCACGTCTGCGAGACTCATAATTTGAACTAGATGAATGACGTGCAGAACGGAGGCTGCCGAGCATAGATCCTCGTTTCGACATCGTAACTGTAAAATGAAAAGAGAAACAGAGTTGGTATTTCCCAGAAATGAATTGCTTATTATTAGAAATTGTATGGTGCCGTGAAGTGTTTGTATGCATGTGCAAACCCCCCGACCAACCGGTTATATCAGCCATACTCGAAGGAATTGACTCGCCGCGTTCTGAAGCCCTTCCAATCCGGTATCTTGTTGGAGCGACACATAGTCCAGTATTGGAATGTCCGCAAGCCCTTTGAAGGGGTTCTCCATGTGTGAGGGAGGAACCCCTGAAATCATAACACCGGCGGCTGGCAGAGACACAACCATAGATTTCCGTCTCATAGACTTGTGAAGCTTATGAGAAACCACCTTGCCTTTCCTTTTTCCCTCTGAATGTCGAGGACTATCTGAGGGTCCGGCTACGAGCTCATCTTCAGTGGTCATATCCTCTTCGCCACCTTGCTCAGTGATTACAATTCTGGGAATTCTATGCGTAGCTCGTCTTGCCAGAGCTACCCTAAGAGATCCTTCAAGCCCTACGCTCTGGTCCCTGTCAATTAGCCCGACGGCCCTCAAATTTTCATCCGTAAGCACCACTTCGATCTCTCTAATCTCGCCCGGCACCTCTTGAAGAATTCGTACTATTTCCTAAAATTGAGCACCTTCAGGTTGTGGAATTGAAGCTGTAAAAGAAAGAAAATGTTAGACCTGACATCGATTACAACTATCTCATTAGTCGCCAAAGAAATTGTGGCACTTACGTCTAACTAGCCACCGTCTAGCGAATCTTGGCAGGCACCAAACATAGAACCACTCGGTTTTGAAGTAGCTAAGTTTGGTCCAAGTCCCAATCACAATTTGACAGTTTTTGGCTCCCTCTAAGAATGTGAAAGAGGATTATCTCCCCGACTCTTTACATTGAACAAGAATCTGACTTCCTCTGAAGTCGGGGGTCAGAAAAGGTGCTCCATGAAGATGATGAATAATAGGCTGTTCAACAAAGCGTACCATTTGGATGCAACTGTGACAGGGCAATCTCCAAATAAGATAACACCTCCCGGATATACTGATTGAATGGTGGGAGTGTTCCCGCTGTGCAGGAAAATCTATTGAAAGCGGTATACCCTTCTGAAGGAGTATGTGGCATATCGCTCGGCCCTGGTAGCAGGACATTTTTCAACGATAGCCCGTGCCTCAAACAAATTCTCGCCAACATATCTTCGGAAACATTGGATGGAACAGAATCTTGTGGATTCCCAATGAAGGTTGCTCCTGGTAGCTCGTCCGGAGTTGGACTTATGACTTCGGCCGCGATGGCCGGCATCTCTATTATCGGAAGAGGTGGACTTTGAGCCTCCTGTTGATGTGAACTCCTTGGTTCCATAGCTAATCAACTCATCAAAAACCATCGTTAGGTGACAATAATCCCGTGTGTTCCCCAGTGTGAAATGCATGAACATGTTATGCAATGCAGTGCTGTGAGTTACTTAAGAAAATTCTACGAAGATTAGTGTAAGCGTTTGAACAGCGAGACTTCGGAATTCAACCGGAGTGACTGTCATCGCTGACCGTCATAGCCATCCAGACTTTGGAGATTGATCCAGGTTACAGTTCCATCGACGAGCTTCGAAGGGCAGTCAAATATGCAGTGAAATGTTAAGTCAAATTATGTAAGGCAGAAGCTCGTCGGAGTCAAGTGATTAGATGTGCAAAGGTTTTCATGTCCATTATGAGTTAAACTCGGATCGATCCCCAGAAGTATAATTCGTATCGATCACTAGAAGTCAAATCGTGTCAATCATAAGAGGTCGTTCGTAACGCTCATAAGGCATCGTTTCGTATCGATTGAGATTCATCAACTTCATATCAATCAGGTGACGCTGGGTTTCGTATCACTCACTGACATGCAGTTCGTGGAGGTACTTCGTATCGATTCGAAGTGATCGATACGAACTCAAGAAGCAAATGGTCGATACGAACTTCATCTTCACAAGTGCATTTCTAATCGATACGAACTCCCTCACTTGGAATCGATATGAGGTTAGCTTTGACCATCCCTTCATCGATACGAAATTGAAGCCAATATGTCTTTCAAGAATCACTTCGTATCCCTATGCCTTCTTCCCCAATCGACATGAAGGCTATCAGCACTCTTCATCAAACTCCGGCCATCCATGGCCACCACATCGCCAAAATCAGTCACCGATACATGTCGAATGGCAAATGAATTCAAATCCTTTCGTCCTAAGTCGATTGTTGTGGGTTAATTACCTAATTCAAGCAAGTGATTCAAGGAGTTTATGGGTTGGTTGGTTTGAAGACGAAGTTTTTTCTTTTCTCAAACAGTTGAGCAATACGAAGACAGGGACGAAGGCAGGAAGCAAGAAAGTGAAAATTTTCTAAGTACCAAACCTTTATATACCTAGGTAATGACCGTTTGTCTCCCAGTCATCGCTACCGGCCAAAATAGTCGCCAAGGAGATCGATACGAGTAGGCTCTTTCGTATCCATCGAACGACCGAGGCGAAGCAAACACAATTCAAGTCATTCATATCCATCACTCTGGTATCCGCGAGTACGCGTATCCATTGATACGAAGTGTGTAAAAAATCTCTCAACCAATTCGTGTCGACCACTACCGATAGGAATGCAGTTCTTCTACTTTTTAGGTTGGTCCAAAAGAGGATCGATAAGAAGAGATACACTAAAAACAACCGTCAAGCGTTGTTACAACTCGAATTTCACATCGATTCAGGAAAGGATTGATACGGGATTCGATACAAGAAAACTGACAACGACTCGTGAACGTACGAACGTTAACGGGAGTCAGGATAACATGCATTTACGTGTATGATGAATTAACATTCAACTTTCAAAACTCACAGGAATTGAATGGTCACTGGTGACAATCGTAACAATGAACAACATATTTCTGGTGCTCAACACTCAGTTACCACAATGCATAGTACAATCCTTAGCGATTATCAATCCAGAATTTATATGTACTACCAAGAAACAACCAAAGGTTACATCTTTTGATGAAAACACAACAACTATTCATCATATCAGACAGAACTTTTCAAACAGAAGGTTACAGCTTTTCAAAGCACGTCGAAAATGTTATCCCGCCTTTTGGCAAGGCCGTGACACCAAGGGCAGTCTGTCTCGAAGATCGATTACTTACGAAGTTCACTATGGATATTGGTAAATTTTTCCCGAGTCCGGATCAAGCTACAATCGATGTGGTACAACGAGCGAAGCCATGGAAGCCAAGGTTTCAAATTTCAAATCAATCGGAGTTTGTATGCTCACGATATGGATCTATCAAGGTTCACTTGGAAGACAGCGGCAATTTGTATCCACATAACAAGTAGTGGTTCGTATCCATGATAAAAGGCAATACATTCGTACCCATCTACTCGTAACCATGGCCAAACAATGCTCTCATTCGTATCCATAGAGAAGGCATTAAGTTCGTATCCATCAGTTCAGCAACCACCTCCTTCATATCCACTTCATTCGAATCCATCCAGATAACCTCACTCGTGTCCATACGATGTCGTATCCATCCACCCATCAAGTTGCTATGGTCCATATCCATCAGAGAAAGGAGGTCTAGTTCGTAACGATCACTTGCTCGATCGATACGAGTAAGAGAGCCAAGCACCGATACGAATTACCGAAGGAATGGTCGATACAGGAAGCATGAACACGTATCGATACGACTTTGCATAAGGAGCAACGATACGAACAAGACACGTGCTAGTGGAAGACTCGGTCACTTGGCGTGAAAAAGTGGATCGATCCTAAAATATAGCGCGACGCCAACTGATCGGCACATGATACATGGCTACGAATCAGAATGATACGAATCGTATCGATACGAAGTCGACAGCACACTGAAAACCCAAACTTGCATCGATCATAACTCAACTACAAATCCAAATGCCACCAAATTTTCATAGGAGCTTGCCTACAACCTCAAGAATGTACCTGATCAATTTCAGCCCGAAAGGACCATTTATGGATCGATACGAACTCAATTCGTATCGCTCCCAGATCGAGTCAAAATCACCTGAACTCGATCCCGTCGGCTCACTCACGTGAGAGAAGAAGACTTCCGAGATCTGGGCAAGATATTTGCTGCCTACACCTATAAATAGTGACCTTGGACCTACAGAAAATGGACTTTTGGCTTCTCTACACTGATACTCTGCCGAAATCATTACTAAACCTCTGTTGTGTTGTTGTAATCTCTTGTAATCAGCGAGTGAAAAATCAATAAATATCAATCATTCCATAGTGGACGTAGGCTATATGCCGAACCACTCTAAATTGCGTGTTTCTGCATTTTTTCTTATCTATTAATTGGTATGTTTGTTAGATCTGCCTCATTTTACATTTATCTTCTTCATTTTATCTCTTCAAACACATCCAAAGAGTGTTGTGCCCAAATTTGGTACAAACACCCTAGACTTATATCGATGGAAACCTTCTCATGCATGTGCTTAAGACTACACCTCAGCAACAATCTCAGGACTCAGATATGGCTCCCCTCCAAGGATTAAGAAATTTAAGCACTGCTTCGAAGAGACTAGAGCTGGTGGAGCTAGAAATACTGATGCCAAAATGGCCACACCATTTTTGGCACTAACCACAGTCGGCTGGAAATGTACACGGGCGATAGAACATCTTTTGTGATAGCTAAACAGTCTCTGAACTAATCAGGCATCTCAGACTGCCTATCCACAATCGCTCCTATATTTCATATGCTCATATGAATAGCTTGATGAAAATACCCTAGCAAATAGCGGTACAAACAAATCAAGTCCAAAAGACAAGCAGTGTATATAATATTATATTGTAGAAAAATACAAGTACGGTCTCTCAACGTATCTCCTTCGACCAGATTGGTTAGCTCAAACTAGTCTACTTGGTCCGAGTGTTGAGCCTAAGCTTTGATACCAACTGTAACAACCCGTCTTTCGTAATACCCAAAAGTATGCGCCTTACATCATCGCACCACTTTCGATTACCACAAAAGACAAATTGTCGAGGTAAAATTAGAACAAAACACTAAACTAAGACATCGATAAGATCTCACAACGGAATGACAACATATAATATACTGAATATACATGAATAGAATAGAATAATGATATATAAGAGATCACACTAGCAGAAGCAACTGACAAATAAATATCAGCACATAATAGTCAGAATACATCAACTCCAAAGAAACACGGAGTTTTGAATAAATATATGATACAACAGTCTCGTATATAAATAACAGGTCTGTCATGTATAAATGAAATAACAAGTATATATATCTCCGAATATCGATGCCATGCTGCAAAAATGCTCTAGCTGGGCACTCTGATAGCGTATCCCCAAAAGCACCTGACCTATGAACTACTTAATTGAGTACCCAAGAGTTTTCATGACATAAGTAGACAAAGACAAAATGCGATCAGATATAAAGTCTAGTGTGAGGGGAATTATCTCAAAATACTGTACATTAAACAATATACAAATAGACAGGAATAACAAAATCACAACCATCCCTCTCCACAAAAGTGGTTCAGGTGTAATCCGGACTGCCTATAAACAAGTATAGTAAATCCATCTCAAAAGTAAGGGATCGTACCATAACTTGATCTTCCTCTGTAATACCATAACTTGCTCTTCCCCTGCAGCAACAAGTTAGCACAATATCTTTCATTGCACTACACCAGTCCAAAACTAATAATAATATAGTACAAATATACCCTTATCAAACCATGATCCCAAAATAACGATCACTACCGCTAAGATCTATAAGATACGCTCTAACATGTATGGTCACTACTGCTAAGACCAAATAGGTAAGCCAAAACGTGTATGGTCACTACGACTAAGATCGAATAGGTACGCCACTACGTATATGGTCACTACTGCTAAGACCAATTGTTCGTAAGATTATGAACGTAGGACCCAAAAACGTCCAAGTGATCATAACAAGATAAAGATATTCACGGTCCTTCTAAGACCGTTTTGAGTGTGTCGTGGCCATCAATAACACTATAGGTACACTACAACAAGGTCGATGCCTGGGTAGGTCACCTAAGTTCATACCCTAGGTAGGTCACATAAGTCCATATGTTGGTGTGTCACAACAAGTCAATACCAAACAAATTTTATATTACTCTAAGGTCGAAATCTTATAGTACGGACTTACTCCGTATATAAAGTATGGAATCGCCATGCACGGCTCCAGTCGCCACGGCCTAGAAACCCACCAGACAACTCTAAAAAACCTCATGCTAACCCGAGTCTCATTTCAAATGGAACACATGATCTCAGTGTCATAATATTCCTCTAGTATACCATCTTGTTCTACCTTAAAATCTACATTTTTGGAATACGTACTGTGGGGTCCCAAGTAGGCTCCGAGATCAAAGTACTCCAAAACCCACAAAAATTTCATAAGTTGTAGTGCTAGAAAAATGGAATGGTCACAAGCTCACCACAATCCGACTTTGTAGTGAAAGTTATCGCGTTTTGAAGTTTGCACAATACACAGCAGGTCGGTTTACCGGGGTTCCATTCAGTCGATTGTGAGATTATATGTTTCCTCTCGAGTAGTTGACTGAATGGACCTATAAAGTCAATTGAACTGACGGGTTCCAGGATATGAGCCTTGGTAGAGAGCAGATTCCACGAACAGACATCGATTCGCATGTCGTTTCCTTTGACGCTTTTGCCCGATGAGTTGCCGTGCTACTAGAGTCTGCCTCCATCCCATCGGACATCTACCGAGGTTCATTTGTTAACGTTTTGGAAGTGGATTTGATAAGTATACAAAAACTATTTTTGATACCAAAATCCACTCTTTGCACGAGTAGAGTTCAACGGGCAATTATAGCGACCCAGCTTGATCTAACACGCCAAAACATTATACTCGGCCTCTACGCCTTGTGCGTAGCCTATACATGTGTCGATGCACTCATTCATGCATGATTATGCACACATGCTCATGCAACACACAACAAAATGCAAATTACATTTCGGACTTCATCGGGACGATTTCTCGGTCTGATATACTCTCACGCAACTTAGGGCACGCGATAATCGCTATGGCTACGTGAAATGCTTGCAACGGACTTGTAATCAATTATATTTCTATATAATTAGACAATTTCAAACGTATAAAAACAACCAAACACACCACAATTATAACTACAATACAATATTAGTTTTTAATTGTCATTTAGCTCCAAATGCACGTATACGTATACCCGCTCGTGCACGTATACACACATGTACATTCAAGTGAGCCAATCAACCATTACTAGATCAAATATTACTTTTACTTACTAATCTTTTCAATAAAAGTAAAATATAACTTCAAACCATTTTTGGAAATCTCATAACATTTTTATAGAATATCATACTAACTTATAAATCACTTTATAGCCTTTAAAATACTTAATCACTTCATTTAAAATCAAGTATTCATCATTTTACTATTTTATAAGATCTTATATCTATTTGATAAAATATGTTCTTCATTTATAAAATCATGAAACCATTTTACAAATACTAATTAAGCTTCATTAGTCTCTAATCACTTTGATAATAAGTGTAGAGTTCACAAACCACTTAAATTAGCTTACTAACATTTTTCAAATCAATTCAAATGGATTAGATAATATTTTCTAATGACATGCAAATCATTACACTACTTAATTAATCCCAAATCAAATAATAACATCACAACAAATCACCCAATTAGCCTAAATTAAATCTTCGGCTTGCTAACTATTTTCAAAACATAGTATTGGGGTCTTAAACAATTAATTAGCTAAGGAAAACATGTTTATAACATGAATACAAGTCTAAACCCTAGCATAGAAATCTCCAAATCAATCCATAATACTTCATAATTATAAATGAATGAATTGATGAAGTAAAATACACAAATTTAATAGGAGAATCATCCCACTCACCTTAATTAAACCCAAGCCAAGCTCTAATCATCAAAAATCCAATTCTTGCTTACTTTAAATTTCGAAATCCACATTTAAATTCCGATTCACGCCAATCCCTTCGTGGGTTTTGTAGAGAATAGGAAGAGATTATTTATGGTGATTTTTATTTGATTTTAGAAAATTTATTTAGATGGGTTAGGGCATAGGGATTAAGGAAGGATTATGGAGTAATTAGAGAAAGATTAGGAGAAAGATGAAGAAGAGGAACGTGAAATGAAAATGAGAATGAAAAATTACGAGGAGGTTAGCCTCATATAGGCTCAGTAAAAGGGCTTAGCCCAAATTCATCTCATCCACTCAGAATAAATATTCACTCCAAATTCTCACCGTCTTCAAATATAGCCAAGTCTATACTCATTTTACTCGCATCGAAAAAACGAACTCAACCACGGATGTATCGAGTACTAGTTTGCTTGTTTGTAAAAATCGAGTATAAGAGGTGTTCCATCGCTTAACGTTTAAATATTTAAATATTCGATCGTTAAAATTACGGGGTGTTGCAATATACATTTCCATATGTCGACATACTTGCCTAACAAAAACTGCTTAACCGCACATATGTCGACATATCCATATCATGTGTCGACATATTTGCCTCTAAGTTGACATATACTACCCCATATGTCGACATACATGTGCACGTGAATGCAAATAAATGTTCCAAATTTTAAATTCAAAATTTCTTTATATCTCCTTTATATGAACTCCTATTTGGACATTCTTATAGTCGAAATAGATTAGAAAAATCTACTCTACAAAATGGAGCAACTTCCGCCATCTAATTCCAATGTTTGTAAAGCTACCATTTTACCCCTATTAAATAAAATTACTAAAATTCCCTTAAATATAAATATTGAAATTCTATGGGGTATTATATTCTTTCCCACTTAAAAAGAATTTTGTCCTTGAGATTTCAAATGCAATCGCCTTCTTATGTATATACGTATTATATATGACATTTACATAAACACTTACAGTCGTACATGCATCCGTGTCAAAAAAGATTCGTATCATAAAAATAGAAAATAATACACACCTTTTATAGCAATCCATCCATTCCTTGCCATAGTTGGACATTTTTCCTTCACACTCATCTAATTGCAATTATAACACTTAATTTTTGAGATATTAACTCTACAATCCTTTGCTTAGTGTCCCCCCATATTACATTTTCCACACTTCATGGCTTTCTTTTTTTACTTTGTCCACCTTGATTTCCATAATTCTTTCACTTACATAGTTATCTCTCTTCGGGTGTTCTTTAGAAACTTCCACCGTAGTGGTGTTCAACAGTGTGAACCAAACTTTCAAATGTTGCTCTCATAGGAATCTGACTAATTGCTAATTCTCTAAGTGGCGAGTTCAATTCTTTTACAAACTTCATGGCCTTCTTTGTTGCTATATTTACCAACTCATATCCAAACTTCTCTCTCAGCCCTAGATATAAATTTTATCTTAAACCACTTCTTAAAATCCATCTAGGAAATTTTCTTCTTATTACCTTCTTTTATCACAATGTACCATCTGCTCAAAGCTTCTTCCTATAAGTGCTAGGAAGTAAGCTTCCTCTTTACCTCATCGCTTAAACTTAGAATACCAATAATCTTATCACAATTCATGCTCGCATCTCCATAAACGACTCATTTCCCTTATATAGTTTACCAACCAAATTCAAAAAGTCTTTACATGGTCTCAGGAAATTCAATGTTGGTGTATGAACATAATCTACACCTTATACTGAAGGTACAGGTGCTTCTACATTAACAATGGCTAGGTTTCTAGCCTGTAGATAGCGATGGAACTAAAATGGAATGCTCATGCCGACACTTCTACAGCTACATTCCCAGTGCCAGTTCTTGGTTCCTAGTTTTGAACGTAAATGGACTTTCGACTATGTACCTAAATGTCCCATCATTCTCGTTTACGAGAACCAACACTTAATTCATAGATCTTTTAGATTTGAAAAGTTGTAGCTATTAGAAAGTAATTTCACCAATTTAATTTCCAATAAATGGCTCTCTATGAGTAACAATAATATTAGGTATTTAGGCTATATAGCAAAAAAAATCATTAATAAACTTAGGGACCTTAGGTTATTTTTTAGATAACGGAGTAGAGACGTTTTTGACAATTTTCAGATTAAAAAGGAAATTTTACTTTTAGAAATTTTAGAATTAAACAAACAAGAAAAACTATAATTTTATACCTTTCAGAACAAAACATTCTTTTAAACCTAAAAGAAGAACCAGACAAAGTCATTACACATGAGAAAATAATATGGAAATAAAGGAGTCCAGTCCAATGGATGGATGAGAGAGACAAAAATACCAAGTGTTTTTATGGAATAGCTAATGATCGTAAGTGAAGTAACTCAATAAACTCCTTGCTTATTAACAATTTGAATTTTTTTTTATCAAAATGAGCTCAATAACTCCTTCACTAACTGCTACGAAATTTTTTTGGATCTATCAATGACCATAGAATTAAAGCTTAATGGCATTACTTATATCCTGTAAATTCAAGGATTGCTCTGGACAGTTTGGATATTCCATTCTTCGAAGAGGTGATCTTCAAAGGTAATCGAAGATATGCTAAGCGATAAATTGCCTGGACCAAATGGCTTTCCTATTTTGTTCTATAAGGGATTTTGGCATGTCATAAAATATGACATAATTAAAATGTTTAACAAGTTTTATAATGACTTTTACAACTAGGAAGATTTAACTTTGCTATTGTCATTCTTCTTTAAATGAAAGTGGACGCGAAAGAGCTAAAAGACTTTAGGCTTATATCATTAATAAATTGTTCTCTGAAAACAATTTCAAAGGTCTTAGCAAGTAGGTTAAGAGCTAAGATGAACAATTAGTGGACATTACGCAATTTCTTTTTATTAAGGATGGAAACATCACGGACATGGTTGCTTTGGTCCAAGAATTTATAAACAACTGTTGTAAAAATAATACCACTTATTCCCTTTTAAAACTTGATTTTGCTAAACCTTTTGATTCTATTAATTGGATTTTTCTAAAAGATTTACTATTGACTAAGGGTTTCAGTACCAGATGGGTAGGTTGGATTATGACCTTGTTCAAAACTGGAAACTCAAGTATAATGGTAAATGGTATTCTACGAGATAAAATTCAATCCTAATGTAGTTTGTGACAGGACGGTAAGATGACCTTCTGCCATCCTTATTGCTTAACTTAGCAGTGCATGTTTTCACTATAATCATAAAGCCATCTATTCCAAATGACGCTCTTACCAATGTTGGTAATGATATCACCAGCAATGGTCTTTTGATTCTTCAATTGCCGATGACACCATGCTCTTCACTTCTCATTTACCTCGTCATAGTACGACCGTTAAATTTCTTTTATATAGTTTTGAAATGTTTTTAGGGCTTAAGATTAATTTTGAAAAGAGCTTGGCGCTAGTCATAGCCGGTGTTGATAATGTTGAACATCTTGCTGCTAATACTTTTAACTGTAAAATCATGAAATTTTCTATGCATTACTTAGCCTTTTTTCTATTAGACCAACTAAGCTATAAAAAGGGTTGGAAAATAATAATTAATAAAAATTATTAGAAAATTATCTAACTGGAATAGCATATTTTTTATTTAGGGCTGACAGAATCATTCTAATAACAAAATGGTTTGTATTCCTTGTAGTAGTATAAACTATCTCGTCAATTGGGAAATGATTTGTAAAGCCAAAGAAGAGAGAGGCTTAGGAATTATAAATTTTCATAATTTCAACATGTCAGTATGAGGAAAACGACTCTAAAAATTTAATAATAATAACAAATCTTTATTTGGAAAGAAATTATTTTGAATCTATTTTGTGGCTATAACCTCCACCATACCGCATCTAATCCCAACAACAATATCTCATTTATGGAAATCTATTCTAAAAATTTTTAAGATTTTTAACTGCGGTATTATAACATAGTTCATTCAAGCAATAACACGTCCTTTTAGCACGATTGTTGGATTCCGCTATGCCACTTAGAGTTGATTTTAAAGAGCTTTATAATATTACTAACTTCAAAAATCCGGTTCACATTTTTCATAACGAATATCCGTGTAAATTTAATTTCAATTGAACATTCGAAGGTTACCCAATTTGTTTTACTTTGTACCAAAACTAGAATATTATAATATAGACGACGAGAGCGACAGTAAAATTTGGTGTTGGGATAAAATCAAAGCATACTCCTCAAACTCAGTTTAGAAGTTTTTAAATTTCTTAGGGACTAAACCATATATCTTCAAACGAGTTTGGAAAGTCAAGGCTTAGCTAAAACTAAGCTACAGATGTGGTTAATCCTACATAAGAAACTAAACACACTTGAATTTTCAAAAAAAAAGTTGCTTATAGATAATAAATGTGTCATTTGCAACTTAAATCTTGAAAATGTAACTCGAGTATATTATAAATGTCCCTTACCTAATTCTATCCCTATAAAGACTCTTTATATCTTTGGTTTCAACCTGATAAACTTTGATTTTAACTATGACTTTTATTGGAACAATTTCAGAACTCAATATGTTAAAGTTCATAGAATTTTACTTAACATTATCTTCACCATTACTTGTTGGTATATATGGTATGAAAGGAACCAACGTATGTTTAACAATATAAAATTTCACCTGATAACTTAATTTACGCCGCTACGCTTTTCAGTTATAACTGGGTCACAAATCCTATCTATAATTTGGCAAAGATGTAACTTTAAGGAATACACTCAGAAAGTAAAAAGATGCATGAAACACCCCCACACTCCTTAGTATACCCAAAAGGACACACTAAAAGATGTGGTGCATTGTAGGTATAGCTAAAACTTGCAGAGACTAAGATTCACAAGACAAAATAGATAAAAAAAAGAACGGAAACAATTAAAATAATAACTAACTAAAAATCAAACTTCATAAGATAGAGTTATAAAACCAAATACACAAGATGTCTCAAAATACCAATACATGTCTTATGAAAATCATAACCTCGGTCTCATAAAAAAATCAGAATACAAAACTATCCCTCTTAAATAAAGTGCCAGTACATCAAATGAACTAAAAGTTGAAAATGAAGAAGAGGAATACATGAGAAAATCTCCGCAACTGAAGTCTCCAAGAGTCTGTAATATACCGTCCTTGCCCTTGCTGGCCTATGGGGGGAAAGGGGAAATAGAGGAGTGGGTCAGACTAAAAGTCTGGTGAATGATAGTAATTACTAGTATTCTTAAGCAAGGTAAAGATAATAGACTTTGCAACAGTTCTAGTATAAAAGGACATAAAGAAATAGAAGGGAAGGTAAAGCTGGAATAAAATACGGTTTAACTATTGCTTAAATTAATACGATTGAATTATCTTGATTGTTTGCACTTGTCTTAGATAACTGCTTTGATTAGGCTGAATTCTCAATCCTACTTTAATTAGGCTGAAGTCCTAATTCTACCCTTTGATCGGCCTCCTACTAATTTTTCTACTGTGGACCGGCTCCTATAGCTCTCTACACAAAAGACTGTGGACCAGACCCAATAGGCCCCTACACAGAAGACACCAGTGTCTACGGAAGACACCTACTAAGCGCTTGGAACTCATAACGATTTATGAGCCATCACTGGAGGCCGCACGCGTGACCACCACTAAGCTCGCGTTACCTATTGCTCCACCTATTGGACCTCTTATTTACCACTGCTCCAACATAAGCGTGCCCGTCGTCTCACTTCGGCTATTGTGAGACCACCTTGTGTCCATCGAAAATAAAGGAATGTTGTTGGTACTGGTCCCTTCCAAACAAAATCTAGTTACGCCCCTTGTCCAAATCCACATGATTTGAACTTCTATTTATTGACCACTTATTTACCACTTCTCCAGCATAAGCGTGCCCTCACCTCACTTTGGCTATTGTGAGACCACCTTTGTCCATCGAAAATAAGGGAATGCTGTTGGTACTAGTCCCACTTTTATCTTTGCTTATTAACTTAGTATAAATTATTTAAATAAGCCTCTACTGTTATCCTTGCTATCTTTGATTATTAATTTATTCTAAGTCTCAAAATAAGTCTTTTTCTATTCTGTTTCTAATTACAACCTACATTATAATTGTGCTTATTAACTTAACTCAAGGTCTAAGCATAAAAATAAGCTACTTTCTCCATTTACTCTTTTCAGTTATAATTATACATCATAATTAGGCTTGCAAATATCTTAAATTCAGTCCAAGTCCAATTTATTACAATCTTCTCAATTTACATCTTATTTTCTATAATTTTAGCGTTCTTGTTATTTAGTCCATATTCACGTTCTAAATCAATTCTATTCCATTCACGTAAAGAGGAAAAATAGAAAGAAACTGACAATTACAGAAGAAATCCCAAACGTAGAAAAGATGTAAATAAAACGAAATAACAGTAAATAATTGTAAATACTGTAAATAAGTGTAAATAAATGAAAAGGCTATAATTAACAGTAAATGACTACAAATAACTGAAAAGAATAGCTAAAAGAGAATAGACTGAAAAATAAATCTAAAACTGAAAATAAACTGGTAAAAAGGTTATTCCAAAATTGTAGAAAAACTACAACTATTGGAAACCCTATTATTTTAAATTACTTAAAAATCTAAAATAATTACAATCACTCACCTATGGTCCTTAGCTCTTCCCTTGATCTTCCCGGATCCACTTGAGGGTATTAAATAATTTAATGTAAAACGATTTTCTCCTAGGAAAATTATTCCTTTTAGGGTCCTGCCTGAGAAGGTGAACCCAAATGGAGAAAATCTTGAATGAGAAAAATAGCTAGGCCTAAGGTCTTATTTATACTGGCGCTTTTGGATCTCTGGCCGTTGGATTTAGAGGTTGAATTTGGTGCAACCACGTCATAGGCTTGATAAGAGCCGTCGGATGGGAGCACGGACGCACCGGATGAGAGGAAATAAGAAAAATGATGTGTTTGAAGCTCTCTGAAATAAAGAATTCATTTTTTCGTTCAAACAATTGGACGGGTCGACCTAGGTGTCAAACTTCCCCTTGCTAGGTTGACATGCACGTCGACCTAGGCAATGGTTAGGTCGACCTAGGTGTCGACCTAGCCATGTATATTATTATTATTATTTCTTTCTTCTTTTTGATTTCTTGTTTAATTCATATCTCTCTCGTTCTAGCTCGGATTCTGACGTTCTATATATGCAAATTGACCATAAAATTACCGCGGACACAATGGTGCAACTCCCGTGGCTCAATTCTGATAATTTCACAAAGTTATTTTATCATTTAATTAATTCGTTAATTAATTATTATAGTTTAAATTTCGTGTTACATTCTCCCCTCCTTAATGGATTTCGTCCTCGAAATCTCTAAGGATAGAAGAATGAAATAAATGTTTTCATCCAAGTTCTACAACCAACTACTCAACCATCATCCATTACATCCATTGTCCTTAAGTCTTTCTAATGCGATTTATGATACTTATGCAATTAGTGTAGTGTAAATATCCCTAACGAATGCAAAAGATTAGGCCGTCTATTGATTCATTCGACCTCCTTTTATGCAATCATGCCTGTGCCATGTGTCTAAATGAATGCAAATTCCCTGATGATTACTGATAGTTCTAAATGCATGCTACAATCATCATCCAAATGCAACAATCATGTGATAATCATCCATTTATAGCAACCATGGAAAGCAAAATAAAAATGCAAATGCGCACACATCCATGTGCATATGCTCTTGTGTCTTAGTTAGGCCGATCCCTAAGGGATAATAGTGCCTAGTGTAAGTATATGCGTCCATTAGCATCTACTAGCAAACACTTGCAACCACTAGCATCCATCATACATAACATGTTCTAATAACATGTTTACATTAAATCCTACCATCCATAGGTTAAATCCTAAGTTCTACCCGCCCAAAGGATAATAAAGGAAAGAACCTATTCAAAACTAAAGATGGAAATAGGAAATTCTAAAACTTACTATCGAAAAGATGAGGATATGAGATACGAATTTTCTCCTAATCAAACCAATCTTCTCCGAAGTCTTTCTAACCATGTCGGGACCAAGTAACAATCTCTCTATAGACTCTAATCAACACGAAGGCGACTTGCGCGGTCTTCCATAAAGAGCTTCGAAAGGTGTCACTCCAATGCTAGCTTGAAAACAACTATCATATGTGAATTCCACTAAAGGAGGATGCTTCTCCCAAGTTTCTCAAAATCAAGAATACACATCTTCAACCACGTGTGTCCTACCATCTTACTAATATCACTTTATCATTCTTCTATAGTTTACACACATGAAGCCACAGTCCAAGGTTTCACTAGTGTCCTCTACACCCTTCGGAAACTTCTATTATTACTTCTAAAAGTAATTACTGTTATCTCCTATATAGCCTTACACCTTTTCCCGTTACACTTAGGAAACGATTCCTATCTACTCCACATTTAAGAGTTCGGTTGGGTGTTTATCGTTTCATTTTAAAAATTAAGGTTTCTAAATTTTTAAAACATCAAATCCCAACATCTTTGTCTTTGAAAGACCTTTACAGCTTTCTATAAAAATTGGAATTTTTAAATTTAACTGTTATTGAGTTTTCCGCTTCTAAAAACTTATTTACTTTTTCACCAAACCATCTTTCTTTAAAATACCTTTAAAAAGTCTTCACATGTTTTCAAAACATCTTCTTATTACACCTAATAGTTTTATACCTTAATGTATTGGAACTACTTTCTCTTATGAGAGACTATTAATGCTAAAACCTTCTATGAATCCTTAAAAGAGGACTTCATGTTTATGTGAAATTACAAGGAACTTATTTTACATTTTCGAAATAGGCTATACAAAATATGGTGCTTCCCATACCTTGTATATCTCTTTCACGTATTTCTTTTAACTTGCACAAAACATTTGTGATTTGGTTTCATAGAAAATTATATCATTATTCATTTTATTCCAATAGATTAAAGTATGTCTAATATATATTCATTTTCTATGAAATTTATTGATCTCCCAATATTTAACTTACACCATATTTTTCAAAGGAACACATTTTCAAAACTGTTTTAACCTTTCCATAATTAGAAAACATTTTCTTATACTTATTTAAAAAAAAAGTTACTTACGAACCACTTTATTTCTATACTTAGAAATTATCTTCAAGACACATTTTTATTTGGGTCAAAACAGATGTTGTGTAAAACACCGTTACTACAACACAAAAATACTAGTGTATGGATTCAATTAAAATAAATACTAATAAATCTCATATACTTATGTAAAAACATTTCTGTTGGGAGTCGCTTACTATAACAATAGTGTTATAGTCTATGCTCCCCTTATTTTTCACGAAAACATCTATTACAACAATAAATGTTGTAATCTACGTTTTTGATACTTAATACACTCTAGGTTTTAATATTTAAAATCTTTGTTTACTTACAAAGA
Source organism: Allium fistulosum (assembly GCA_030737815.1). Classification (NCBI taxonomy): domain Eukaryota; kingdom Viridiplantae; phylum Streptophyta; class Magnoliopsida; order Asparagales; family Amaryllidaceae; genus Allium; species Allium fistulosum. The sequence continues at coordinate 1,298,360,973 of CM060902.1, forward strand.
AACTAATGAGTTATATATGCTCCATAATTCTTCAAAAAGAATTTCAATTTACATCATATAAAAACCAATTTAAATTTCATACCATTTTTTTTATTGGGCTAGACATAAGTGGATTTTTCTTCTTACTACCATAGGAGTACCCTTCCTAAACCGTGGATACTTCATTTCCTTACTAAAGTCTTTTATTCCTATTCCTCTTCTATGCTTATATTTATCCTAATGCATTTCTGTTAATTCCACTTATCTGAAGCAATTATAATTTTTTTAATTATTGACACATGGGCTTATAACTCTTTGGATTTTCTTAATCAAACCTAAATATACAAAACTGTTTCTCAAACTCTTTCCATGCGTTGACCTTCTCTATGCCACAAGAAACGTACTACATTACGCCATAGTGATACTTCAAGAATTTCGCTTTCAATTTAAGAATCTCCTCTAGATGAATAGCATGCTCCTCTATACTCTTGGAAAACACCAAAATGTCGTCCACGAATACTACAACGAACTCACTTAGAACATTTCCAAAGACGTGGCTCAACAAATCTACAAAATAAGCTGGGGTGTTGGTTAGTCCAAATAGCGCAACCAACCACTCAAAGAATCCATTGGGTGTCCTAAATGCTTCCTTATTCATCTGCGACTCTAAGCTGATGAATTCTAGTGGCTAAATCAAGCTGAGAAAATACTGAAGAGCCAACTAACTGATCGAAAAAATCATCTATCCTAGGAAGTGGATAACGGTTCTTCTTTGTGAGCTTATTCAACTCTCTCTAGGTGCCATATGCCTCACTGGTAATGCTACTGGCTTAGCATTATCAATCAAATAAATCCTAAAGTCGATCACTCTCTTAGGGGGTAGTCCCCTAAACTCCTCAAAGATGTCAGAAAAATCTTTGACGACGGAAACTGAATCTAACTCTGCTGATGATGAATCGAGGGAATAAAGGAAGCTTAACATGACTGACCCTTGCAGGTCGCAAGAAACCTCGAGAGTCCTACCGTTGTATGTCTCTAGTCTAACAACTCTCCTCTCGCAGTCTAATATAGCTCCATATGTGGATACCCAATCCATTCCCAAAATCATCACATACCCTAAAAAATCTCAATACATAGGCATCACAGTCAAACTCTATGCTTATAAAAAATTTCAAACCCTTACAAATCATGGATAAATATGCCGATCCTTCTATGGGGTTTGAAACAACTATGAGGTCTACTACTAAAGAGATATCTAAGTGCAAACAATCAAACAAGGAACTAGGAAAGAGTGTGAGGCTCCAGAATCGAAAAGAGTCCGAATGGGAAAATCATAAATATAAATCAAACCTTCTACGGTGACTTTCCTACCTCTATAGGGTCCGCTGTTGGAAGGTGCTGCATCCAATGCCTGAATCTACGTTGCTAGTGCACCCGCTCCCTGCCCCGCCTTCTGGGGACAATACTTACTAATGTGACCGGGTTGTCCATAATTATAGCACTTTCTCTTTATCTTCCCTCTCTTGCGATCTTTGGCTAAATGACCAGCCATCCCACAACTTTTGCACTTTTTCTTGGTCCGCTTCTGAGGGCCTTCTCCTTTCTTCTTAGACCCTTCCGACTTAACGACTTCTTTAGACTCCCCCTGTTATCCCGCCTTTTGGCAAGGCCGTGACACCAAAAAGTTGACTAGAAAACTAAAGACAGTTTGTTGTAAAAGTTCGCTATACACTGTTTCACCATGGATATCGATGAATTTTACTCGAGTCCGGATCGGTCTACAATTGATAATACACATCAAGCAAGGTCAGGAAAAGCAACGTTCCAAGTTTCAAGTCAATCCGAGTTCGTACGCTCAAGATATCATCGATGCAAGTTGGAGGAGGTGACCCTAAGTTTGAATCCATCAGTGCAACCTCTGTTCGTATCCATCGGTTCGACTCCATATAGTTCGCAACCATCAACAAGCATTCGTTCGAATCGGACCAGATAAGCCACTTTGAATCCATGAAGCTACTCCATTTCATATCCATCAGGTTGAAGTCCTTCGAATCCATGAAGTCACTCCACTTCGTATCCATCCAGTGACCCTGCTTCGAATCCATCCTGTTGCAACGACTTCGTATCGATCGACTATTATATATCGCGATCGATACGAACGAACTTCTGTTCGAATCCATTCCCTCGAACCCACTAAGTCAAAGCGGCGAGAAACATGGAGTCGACCCAGTCGACTCGGAGTGAAAAGTGGATTGACCCAGGAAATGTGCACCACATCATCGCAGAGGCGCATGAGGCCATCGAGTCGAGCCTATCGATTCGAACGAATCGAGTCGAAGCAAGCAAACTGCCGAAGGATGGCAATTCGAATCGACCATATCTCGCAATCTACAAGTCCAAATGCCATGAAATTTTCACAGGAGCTTGCATACATGTTGAAGAATGTCCACACAAAATTTCAGCTCGATTGGATGTTTTCTTGATCGATTCGAATGGATTTCGAATCGATCCCAAAGTGGGCCCGAATTTCTTGAAAGCGGGCATGTGGGCCCCCTCACGTGCCAAAACTGGTCACCCGAAATTTAGGCGAAATATCAGCCTCCTACACCTATAAATAGAGCCCCTGGTCATTCAGAAAAGAGGTCGGATAATTTTAAGAGCTAAAGAGCGCCCAGACTCTGCCAGATTTACTCAAAATCACCACTGCTACCTTAGATTCAGACTTAGATCATAGAATCAGTTGTGTTACATTATAAGAAATTTTAATCTTCAAGGACCGGGCAATAAAATCATAAAACTTCAGAGTGGACGTAGGCTAGATCGCCGAACCACTATAAATCCTGTGTCATTTACTGCTTTTATTGAGTTTCCTGAGTGATTTGCATACTTATTTCTCTACATATTTGATATTTGTGATCTGTGATTGCGAACTGGTGCTTTCAACGGCTATTGGGTGTTTGTGACCAATTTTGGCGCAAACACCCCTTCCTTAGCTGCATCAGACATAAGCGTCATCTCCACCAGTGACTCATAGGTAGCTCCCATCGGTACGTGAGTCAACAACAATCCTTGAAGGGGCTGATTTAATCCCTTCGCGAACTTCATGGCTTTCTTGTGCGGTGTATTCACTAACTCCATTCCAAACCATGACAACTCATTAAATTGGTTGATATATTCCTTCACAGACAAACTTCCTTGCTTCAAGCTAATAAACCCTCTAATTGAACACTCTCTTCTACTTGAGAATTTTTTTTTCTCTCAAATCTCTCTTGGAACCCATTCCAACAAACGTCTCTTTCTTCCAACTCAACAACTTCCTACCAATAAGAAGCCTCCCCTTTCAGCTGTCAAGATGCTAGTTGAACCCGCTGCTGATCCTCCAATCCCAATAGCCTAAATATCCTCTCTGTGTTTCTTATCCAAGCCCGCGCCTCCACAAAAGTCTCCGTACCAGAAAATGTCTTGCCTCCTAGACTAGCGAAGTCCTTGCATAGCTTAGAAAAATTGGCTGTTGTAGGTGGATTAAAGGGATCTCCACCTACTAGTGTTGTATTAGGCACTTGCCCTTGCACCTCTGGTACCGTAGCTCTACGGAATCAGTCAGCCATACTATGCAAAGAAAAGAGAATTTAGGATCGAAAGAGTCGAAAGAAGATTGAACTGGACTTTGAGGGGATTTTTAAGAAAAACTCTTTATTACTTGAAAACTAATTCTAAATTAAATAGCTTCTTTTCTGAAAAAATACTTTTAAAACAAGTTATTTTGAAAAATACTTTACTTTTAAAACAAATTTTTAGGAATCATGTAACCTTAGGCTTGATACCAAATGAAACACCCCACACCCCTTAGTATACCCAAAAGGACACACTAAAAGATGTGGTGCATTGTAGGTATAGCTAAAACTTGCAGAGACTAAGATTCACAAGACAAAATAGATTAAAACAACAGAAACAATTAAAACAATAACTTACTAAAAATCAAACTTCATAAGATAGAGTTATAAAACCAAATACACAAGATGTCTCAAAATACCAATATATGTCTTATGAAAATCATAACCTCGGTCTTATAAAAAAAATCAGAGTACAAAACTGTCCCTCTCAAATAAAGTGCTAGTACATCAAATGAACTAAAAGCTGAAAATGAAGAAGAGGAATACATGAGAAAATCTCCGCAACTGAAGTCTCCAAGAGTCTGTAATATACCATCCTTGCCCTTGCTGGCCTATGGGGGGAAAGGGGAAATAGAGGAGTGGGTCAGACTAAAAGTCTGGTGAATGATAGTAATTACTAGTATTTTTAAGCAAGATAAAGATAATAGACTTTGCAACAGTTCTAGTATAAAAGGAAATAGGGAAATAGAAGGGAAGGTAAAGCTGGAATAAAATACGGTTTAACTATTGCTTAGATTAATATGATTGGATTATCTTGATTGTTTGCACTTGTCTTAGATAACTGCTTTGATTAGGCTGAATTCTCAATCCTACTTTAATCAGGCTGAAGTCCTAATTCTACCCTTTGATCGGCCTCCTACTAATGTGCCTACTACGGACCGACTCCTATAGCTCTCTACACAGAAGATTGTGGACTCGACCCTATAGGCCTCTACACAGAAGACACAAGTGTCTACGGAAGACACCTACTAAGCGCTTGAAACTCATAACGATTTATGAGCCATCACTGGAGGCCGCATGCGTGACCACCACTAAGCTCGCATTACCTGTTGCTCCACTTATTGGACCTCTTATTTACCACTGCTCCAACATAAGCGTGTCCGTCGTTTCACTTCGGCTATTGTGAGACCACCTTGTGTCCATCGAAAATAAGGGAATGTTGTTGGTACTGGTCCCTTCCAAACAAAATCTAGTTACGCCCCTTGTCCAAATCCCCATGATTTAAACTTCTATTTATTGACCACTTATTTACCACTTCTCCAGCATAAGCGTGCCTTCGCCTCACTTCGCTATTATGAGACCACCTTTGTCCATCGAAAATAAGGGAATGTTGTTGGTACTAGTCCCACTTTTATCTTTACTTATTAACTTAGTATAAATTGTTTAAATAAGCCTCTACTGTTATCCTTGCTATCTTTGATTATTAATTTATTCTAAGTCTCAAAATAAGTCCTTTTCTGTTCTGTTTCTAATTACAACCTACGTTATAATTGTGCTTATTAACTTAACCCAAGGTCTAAGCTAATAAGCTACTTTCTCCATTGACTCTTTTTAGTAATTATACATCATAATTAGGCTTGCAAATATCTTAAATTCAGTCCAAGTCCAATTTATTACAGTCTTCTCAATTTACATCTTATTTTCCGTAATTTTAGTGTTCTTATTATTTAGTCCATATTCATGTTCTAAATCTATTCTATTCCATTCGCGTAAAGAGAAAAAATAGAAAGAAACTGACAATTACAGAAGAAATCCCAAACGTAGAAAAGATGTAAATAAAACGAAATAACAGTAAATAATTGTAAATACTGTAAATAAGTGTAAATAAATGAAAAAGCTATAATTAACAGTAAATAACTACAAATAACTAAAAAGAATAGCTAAAAGGGAATAGACTGAAAAATAAATCTAAAACTGAAAATAAACTGGTAAAAAGGTTATTCCAAAATTGTAGAAAAACTACAACTATTGGAAACCCTATTATTTTAAATTACTTAAAAATCTAAAATAATTACTATCACTCACCTGTGGCCTTAGCTCTTCCCTTGATCTTCCCGGATCCACTTGAGGGTATTAAATAATTTAATGTAAAACGATTTTCTCCTCGGAAAATTATTCCTTTTAGGGTCCTGCCTGAGAAGGTGAACCCAAATGGAGAAAATCTTGAATGAGAAAATAGCTAGGCCTAAGGTCTTATTTATATTGGCGCTTTTGGATCTCCGACCATTGGATTTGGAGATTGAATTTGGTGCAACCACGTCATAGGCTTGATAAGAGCCATCGGATGGGAGCACGGACGCACCGGATGAGAGGAAATAAGCAAAATGACGTGTTTGAAGCTCTCTGAAATGAAAAATTCATTTTTTCGTTCAAACAATTGGACTGGTCGACCTAGGTGTCGACCTTCCCCTTACTAGGTTGACATGCATGTCGACCTAGGCAATGGTTAGGTCGACCTAGGTGTCGACCTAGCCATGTATATATATATATATATATATATTTCTTCTTTTTGATTTCTTGTTTAATTCATATCTCTCTCGTTCTAGCTCGGTTCTGACGTTATATATATATATATATATATATATGGAAATTGACCAGAAAGTTACCACGGACACAATGGTGCAACTCCCGTGGCTCAATTCTGATAATTTCACAAAGTTATATTATCATTTAATTAATTCGTTAATTAATTATTATAGCTTAAATTTCGGGTTGTTAAAATGCATCAATATTTTGAAGTTTAAAATTAATCATAACACTGGGAGTCACAATATGACCTTAAGAAACAACCCAATAAACACTTTTAATGAAGACAACTGTTAGCACCAAAATTGGTCACTAACCTCGTAGAAGAAGATTATGAAGAGATATAAGTGATGAAATCAAATTAAACAGAGAAGACAGTGCTAATCTAAATACAGAAAGTAAGAACACCAAATTTATAGTGGTTCAGCGTAATTGCCTACGTCCACTTTGAGGTTAAACTTTATTGAACTTCTTTATAGTTGATTACAAATACAATTCGTGAATCAAATGCTTGAATGAAGTTGTTAAGTAGAGAAGATGAGTCTTGAAAATGGCAGAGTCTCCCCGGTGTTTTCTCTCCAAAAAGGGATCCATTTCACTGTGACCCTGCCCCTCTATTTATAGGCAAATATGGGCTGGACTTCCCAAAAGGGCTGGATAGCCGAACGCTCAAGCCCCAGTGCAGTGGTCGCTATATGCCGAACCAGGCGTGCCGAACGCTCTGCGCCGAACCATTCCTTCTATGCCGAACGATATGTTGGTGTCGTGGGAAGTGTAGGATGGTTGTCTGTTGAGGCCGAACGTGCCTCCATCTCAAGCTCTTGAACGAACGGTGTATGCATGCCGAACGATACCGGTATCCTAAGCAGTTGTGCATGCTGAATGTCTCCTGGATGTCGAGTATTACGCCGAACACCATGGGATGCCGAGTACTCCTGTTGCCGAGTAGTCTCGATGCCGAGTGCTCTTTATGCCGAGTGGCCTTGATGCCGAGTACTCTTGTATGCCGAGCAGTCTCGATGCCGAGTGCTCTTGTATGCCGAGCAGCCTTGATGCCGAGCGCCCTTGTATGCCGAGCAGCCTTGATGCTGAGCGCCCTTGTATGCCGAGCAGCCTTGATGCCGAGCGCCCTTGTATGCCGAGCAGCCTTGATGCCGAGCGCCCTTGTATGCCGAGCAGCCTTGATGCCGAGCGTCCTTGTATGCCGAGCAGCCTTGATGCCGAGCGCCCTTGTATGCCGAGCGTTCTTGTATGCCGCGCACTCTCTGACGCCGAGTTCCACTGGATGTCGGTCACTCTCTGATGTCGAGTTCCACTGGATACCGAGTACTAGTTACCTGGTCGAATCTCCAGGAAACACTTGCCCCCCAAAGTGTATCGCGTGGCCGAACGTGATGCGCTTTGAATCTAGTACAATTTACCTCGGAGGTACCTTCTCGAGAATGTTAGTGAAGGAGGTGCAAGACGAACGAGATTTGGATGTCGAACGATACGCTCGAAGCCGAACGTACCTCGTGTGCCGAACGATACTCTGCTATGATGCCGAACGCTTCGGTGTTGACCGGTTCTACCGGGTATAGCCTCTTCAACTTCTACCTCCCTCTATATAACCAGGTCCTTGTCGTCTCTTTTCCTTTTACGCCTTCTTTTCTGTCATTCCTAGAGACATGCAATTCTTGCCATCTTATCAGATTTGAGACCTAATCGATCCTTCCTCAACTTCGACTTTCAAACTAGGTATCAATCCTTCTGTGATTAGATTACTTCAACACAAGACTTAGGTTGTTTTCATGGGAAACGTGACCTTTCTATGATCGTATAATATGCGTCGAGCAGAAATGGCTCGCATGCTTGGAGTTGTCTAGTTAGGGCTAGCTCCTTCGTGCCGAACAAGAATGGAAGGAAGAGAAAGATGGGATGCTGAACGGCGTAGTCTTCGCCGGGCGATCTGTCCCTGTCGTTCGGCGCAGATGGAGAAGGTGTAGGGTGGAGTTGAAATCGTGGTGGAGCGCCACTTTTAGCCGAACGATAACCCAAACCGAACAGTCTTGAATGCCGAACGGTATCGATGCTGGACAATTACTAAAATGTAGAGCAATAACTTAGCCGAATGATAACCCAAGCCGAACAATTGACATGCCGAACATTGAATTCAGCCGAACAATTGACATGCCGAACAATACAATTGCCGAACACTCTTTAGACTGAGGAAAACACAGCCGAACACTATACTTAGGACGAATAATCTTGAATGTCGAACATAACTCTTATCAGGACAATGCCTTAACTGAACGAGACCTTTAGCCGAGCGCTCGACACGCCGAGCAAACATTCATACTGACCTATACTTAGGACAAACAGTACAATTGCCGATCATTACTTAAATGCCGACCAGTATAAATGTCAAACTACACTTAGGCTGGTTACTTTAGAAATCATATGTCTTTTGAATCTGGAACTGTAATCACCTCAATGCGAGCTTTTTGAGACGGTCAGTGATGACGGTCTTCGAAGGCGATGATTCGAAGCTAATCATTATATCTTTAAAACATTCTTATTGCCTGTACACAATTGCTTGCACTAGTTCACACACCACACGGGGGGCAAAAATCGTGTTGCTAATTCTAACGTTCAACGTTTTTTAAGTATAGCTTTCTCAAGCATTTAGCCAGGTTCATTATTTATTCAGGATGTCGAGAAAATCTAGCTCCGCTACCATATCCGACAGGCCTGGGCCGTCATCGAGGCAGGGAGCCGCAGATACTTCTAACCCGTCAACCTCTCCCGCTCATAACTTGGCGCCTGATGCTCTGGAGTCAACCATCTTACTAGACAATCCGATCGATTCTCAAGCCTCGAAGATCAACGAAGCTGCTCTGGACGGATATGCTCCATTCACGGGATTCCTTTTGCCGAAGTGTTAGTTCCTTCGAGACACGACCGCCCTCATTTGCCCCCAGTCGGGTACACCGCCTGCAACAAGTTCATGTGTTGGATGGGCAGCGTGCCTCCATTCAATTTATTTCTCCGGGATGTGCTGCAGTATATAGACATAGCTCCGTCGCAGCTCCACCCGAATGGCCATGCATTCCTTTATGGGACTTATTTACTTTTCATGGCTGTCTTCTCCAGACCTCCAACCCCTGGTGATATCAGATACATTTATATGTTCAAGAGACGGAAAGACAGTCCTTCTTTTATGTTCCTCGAGCCATACCACAAATGCCAGATCCTGACAGGGGCATGCAGCAAATTCGCCCTGTACAAACAGGAATGGTTCTATGTGCACTGCCCTTCCGGTTTCGCTAGGAGATGGGTTGAAGGCAGTAAGTCTCTCTACTGAATCACTATTTGTTTTTAATCGGAGTCATGCTTTTCCTAACTCTTCATTTCATCTTTTCAGGTATCAACCCGCGTCCGGAAGGCCGAGGATATTCTGAGGCTGTTGAAGCCATTAGAGCTCTTCCTGCTGAGGATCGAGACATCCGGACTATCATTTCAAATGAATCGCTGTCGGGGTTCGGCTTGCTAGCCCCTGGTCGTTGGATCAGCCTTCCAGAAGGTGTTACAATTCCCAAACCTCCATCTGGTAAAGGGAAAAAACTTGCTGGACCGTCGTCGCGACGCGCTCCCGACACGCACGAAGAAGGCGAGCGCAAAGAGGATGATGCCCCCGAAACTCAGGGCGAGAACGTGGGTCCCGCTTGGAATCCGGCAATCGAAGTTCAGGATATTGAGACATCATCCTCCCCTTCGAAGGGAAAGAAGAAGTTGAAATATACGGTTCAAAAGTAGAAAGTTGGTGGAACCTCAAAAGTTACGCCTATCCCTCCTGAGAAAGAGGCTTCTTCGCAGCACCTGGAAAGTTCTCTGAGGGGTCTGTCCAACCTGTCCATCCCCGATGATTTACTTAATTACGGGTTCGATGACCCTGAAGCTCTCAAATTCTCTTCGCCCGCTAGAGGCAATGTAGGAGTTCAACTCCCGGCTCAAGGAGACAACACTCCTATTAGCAAAGATAAACGAACGGGTCCGTCGGGGGGAACACTAGGACACACATGCACATGCGCATTCCATAATATACTTCAAGTCTTTTTAATTTGTGAATTCCCCTTAACTCGTTGTTATTTCCATTCTTTGCAGGTGATATGGGCCGCTCTCACGGACTTGATCGCCTTCAGGGGTCTTCTATATTCCATCACTCAGGACGGGATTCCAGTTCAGGCAGACGCAGGGACCGAGGTGATTATGAAGGTAGGGACAATCGTCCTCGCGAGTCGTCTCACCGCAAGAAAGCACATTCCCAATCTTCTCAGTCACGCGATCTTCCTCCTCCAACTGAGCCGGATAAGGAGAAGTCTTTGCAGAAGGGTTATCAGTCTGATGCTGCTCGAGAACAACACTCCAGTTCATCGAGTACGAGGCAAGTTCGAGAGAAACGTAAAAGAACGGAATTCTCAAAGCCTCCTCCTCCTACTCCTGTAGTGGACCCGACTGTTGCGGAAAAGATGGTCGACCTTAAGGCCAAGTTTTCGAAAATCTGCTTTGATGGCTTGAAATTCCTCCCAGCCATCCATCACATTCCTGGGCACGTGAAGCAAAGTGCCATTGCCTGCAACAATGACGTCTATGTTCAACATGACGCATTCGTGCACTTGGTGGAGAAGATCTCGGAAGTATCTGTCGAGCGTCAACACGAGATTGACCGTCTGAATCTGGAGGCTGACAGCGATAAGAAAATCATCAAACTCCAAGACGAAGAGCTCGCTTCGTATAAGTCAAAGCTAGAAGCCGCTGAACAAGGTGCAAAAGACACTGCTGAGGCAGTTACTCGCTTAGAGGTGGCTCACAAAAAGGAGCTTGACGAAGCAGTCCAGCGCAGCGGCGCCCTTGCCCTAGAAAAAGACTCTGTCCAAAAAGAAAGGGACGCGCTCGCTACTCAAGTCAAAGAGCTAAAAGAACTACTCTCCAAGGAGAAAGAAGACAAAATAGCTGCTCAGGAAGAATCACAGCGATATTGTGATGAGATTGTTGCTACCCGACACCTGAAGACAAAACTCGACGATGAACTTGCCGGGGTCGAAAAAATGAAGGATGAGGCCCGTGAGGAGGGCAAAAGAATGGCTGTGGAGGAGCTTGATCCTCGCCTTGAGGCGGCCGCAGAGGCCGGCAGGGAAGAGGTCAAAAGTATGTTTGACCCGTTGATCGCCGAGTATGGAGCCCGTGTCCTTATGCACCGTGACTTAACATTCTTGGGCGATGGCTACCTTGAATCCCTGGCTGAGGCATGGGAAACTCTGATAAAGATCAGGAAAGTCGAGTCAGGCTCCGAAGAGGTCGACGAGGATGCATTGGTGAAGGAGTTCCTGAGGGGGAATGAGCCATCGGATTTATCCGCAGCATTGGCTCTTTATGGCAAAGGCTCTTTCCCTTCGAAAGAGAAGAACGACGAAGCCGGCCCGTCAGAGGCCGACACTACTACTCCTCACATCACCGCTCCTTATGCTGCTCAATCGGCCGGTCGGTCGACGCTTGATCCATTCGAGCAGCATGCCAGTTATGATCCCGAAGATCCCGGGCTTGGCGTTCATGTGCTGTCACCTATCCTGGAGGGTGAAACCCCGTGCGCCACCGATAGCCAACCGGATCCTGGTAGGAAATTCTTCTTTCTCTAGAAGTCGAAGAGATCCCGTCATTTTTCAGCAATGGTTATTCGTTCTAATGCCCATTTCTTATATTTTCATGTAGGTCGTTCTGACGCCGAGCCAACTCCGAGGAGCGATGACGCCAAGGAGGAAGCAGAGAAAACAAGCGACGTTGCTCACGCAGGAGTAACTCCCGGTCCAGACGCTCAAGTGATCGGGGCGCTTGATGATGACAAACTTGATACTTCGTCTCCTGTCGAAGGAAGCGATGAAATTAAAATCACTGGCGCCTCTGAGCATACTTCAGAGATGAGCATGAAGGACCGTCTCGCCGACGAGGAGAAGAAAAAGGTCAAAGTCAAAGTTGAATCTGAAATATTGGAACTCACTGACCCGCGTAACAGACCTTTGAAAATCATTCTCCCGGGCAGGTCCAAACCACTAGATGTTCCGTCTCCTACTCCTGACTCCGTTTCTCTAGCAAGCAAAAAGTCCAAGAGAAAGCGTGAGGGAGAGGAGTCGTTTGAAACACCAAAGGAAGACAAGAAGAAGAAGTCGAAGAAATAATCGATGCACTTGCTCAACAAGTTTCCTGCTTAGGTTTTGTAATTGTTTTTATCTTCCGCAACTCGTAGTTTGTATAGGCCTGAATTTTGTAGGAGTGATCGTGTATCCCCATTTTGGACTTATCGAATAAAATTTTAGTTTCTTTTTGTTTGAATGATTCTCTTGTCTTTATTCGGTTTGCTGACACTGTGCTCTGGGGACTTGGAGACTTGAGACTGTTCATACTCTAGTCCACGCTCTGGGGACTTAGAGTCCTCCGTTCCGTACTCTGGGGATTCGGAGATTGGAAATCGTTTATACTCTAGTCCGCGCTCTGGGGACTTAAAGTACTCCGCTCCGCACTCTGGGGATTCGGAGATTTGAAATCGTTTATACTCTAGTCCGCGCTCTGGGGACTTAGAGTACTTCGCTCCGTACTCTGGGGATTCGGAGATTGGAAATCGTTTATGCTCTAGTCCGCGCTCTGGGGACTTAGAGTACTCCGCTCCGCACTCTGGGGATTCGGAGATTTGAAATCGTTTATACTCTAGTCCGTGCTCTGGGGACTTAGAGTACTTCGCTCCGTACTCTGGGGATTCGGAGATTGGAAATCGTTTATGCTCTAGTCCGCGCTCTGGGGACTTAGAGTACTCCGCTCCGCACTCTGGGGATTCGGAGATTTGAAATCGTTTATACTCTAGTCCGCGCTCTGGGGACTTAGAGTACTCCGCTCCGTACTCTGGGGATTCGGAGATTTGAAATCGTTTATACTCTAGTCCACGCTTTGGGGACTTAGAGTACTCCGCTCCGCACTCTGGGGATTCGGAGATTTGAAATCGTTTATACTCTAGTCCGCGCTCTGGGGACTTAGAGTACTCCGCTCCGCACTCTGGGGATTCGGAGATTGGAAATCGTTTATACTCTAGTCCGCGCTCTGGGGACTTAGAGTACTCCGCTCCGCACTCTGGGGATTCGGAGATTGGAAATCGTTTATACTCTAGTCCGCGCTCTGGGGACTTAGAGTACTCCGCTCCGCACTCTGGGGATTCGGAGATTGGAAATCGTTTATACTCTAGTCCGCGCTCTGGGGACTTAGAGTACTCCGCTCCGCACTCTGGGGATTCGGAGATTGGAAATCGTTCGTACGAGCCTGCATGTCGTGAATGATAATGTAATTTATCATCCAATTAAGAGATATAGAAACTTCATAGAAAATATGGCTTCAAGCCTTTATTAACGAAAATCAACTAAATTGCTTGATTACAACTTTCACAAGGAAACTAAGTCATTATTGAAGGGAAACATGCAGGAAATAACCGTGCCTACAACAAGAAAGGAAAACATGCTAAATGTAATAGTGCCGCAAATGTTCACTGTTCCATGCTCGGGGGAGTGTCGCGCCATCAACGGTCGCTAGCTTGAATGTTCCTTCTCCAAGCTTCCGTTCAATGGCGTATGGACCTTCCCAGCTGGGATTCATGCGTGATGGTACCGGGAAGACTCGTTTCAGAACGAGATCACCCACATCAAAGATTCTCGGGCGGACTCTGCCGTCGTAGTAACGCTTGACTCGATGTCTGTGCGCCGCCGCCCTTAATTCAGCTTCTTCACGCTTTTCGTCGATGCAGTCCAGTGATTCCAGCAAGAGGTTTTGGTTCGTCTTGGGATCATAGTATGTCACTCGGTGCGATGGAACTTCAAGTTCCACGGGTATAACGGCTTCGGAGCCGTATGCCAAGGCGAACGGAGTGTGACCGGTTGCGGACTTGTGGGTAGTTCTATACGCCCATAATGCTGTCGGGGGTTCATCTACCCACTTGCCTCCAACCTTCTCCAGACGCTTCTTTAGTATGGACTTGATTATTTTGTTAACGGCCTCGACTTGTCCGTTAGCTTTTGGGTGTGCAACGGCGGCGAACTTTTTCTCGATGCCGTACTTTAAACAAAACTCTTTGAACTCTCTACTTTTGAATTGCGTTCCGTTGTCTGTAATGATGGTGCATGGAAGGCCAAAGCGGCATATAATGTTTCGTACAACGAAGTTAATGACCTTCTTAGAGGTGATAGTGGCCAAAGGTTCTGCCTCAGCCCATTTCGTGAAATAGTCGACTGCAACTATTGCATATTTCGCACCACCTTTAGATAAAGGCAAAGAGCCGATTATGTCGATTCCCCAGATCGCAAATGGCCAGGGACTGATCATTTGTGTGAGTTCCGTTGATGGAGCCCTCGGGATTTTTGCATATCTTTGACACTTGTCGCATTTTCTTGCGTAGTCCGCGGCATCCCGGTTTACGGTGGGCCAGTAATATCCATAGCGGAGGATCTTCTTTGCTAGCGTTTGCCCCCAGTATGGTCGCCGCATTCCCCTTCGTGAGCCTCTCTCAAGACTCGCTTTGTTTCATCATGAGCGATGCACCGCAATAACGGGACCGAGAATCCTTTTCGATACATGGACCCATCCTGCATTACGTATCGCGCGGCCTTTCGAAGGACCTGCCGTCTTTCGCTTCTTTTTCCTGGTAAAGCCCCGGTCGTCAGGTACAGTTTGAACGGGGTTATCCACGATTCCTTCTCGATTTCTGTTCCCAACACGCGATCGACTTTCATTTCGTCTATGCTCGGGGCATGCAAGACTTCGACGGGATACAATCCCATTTGTTGCGCATCGTCGGTACTCGCAAACTTAGCTAACAAGTCGGCTTCTTTGTTCTGTTCGCGCGGGATATGTGAGATGTCATAACGCTCAAGATTTGATAGTAGTTCTTGGACCTGAATGAGGTACGGAGCAAGCTTTCGTCCCTTTGCTTGGTAGTCTCCCCGTACTTGGTAAACCACCAACTGCGAGTCACAAAAGATTTCGACTGATTCGATCCCGAGCTCCCTGATGAGCTTCAAGCCAGCGATCAGTGCTTCATATTCGGCTTCGTTATTTGTAGCCGGGAAATCGAGCTTTAGGGCATAACAGATCGATCGGTTTTCCGGAGTTACAAGAACTACGCCCGCGCTGGAGCAACGGTCGTTTGATGCGCCGTCAGTGTATAATTTCCATCGAAGGGGGGGAATGATGTCGTGATCGTCCGGTTTGATGGGTATGGTAAATTCAGCGATGAAGTCTGCTAACGCTTGCCCTCGGATGGCTCTCCGTGGTAAGTACGCGATATCGAATTGGCTCAACTCGATGTTCCACTTTAGCAATCTTCCAGAAGTTTCCGGTCGTTGGAGTACCTGCCTCAGGGGTTGATCGGTATAAACACCGATTGAATGCGCTTGAAAGTATGGGCGCAGCTTGCGTGATGCAATCACCAAGCAATAAGCCAATTTCTCGATTTTAGGGTAATTCCTCTCTGCCCCCGTTAAACGCTTGCTAACATAATACACCGGCTTCTGGGCTCGATCCTCCTCACGAACCAAAGCTGCGCTTATCGCATGAGGGGATATAGCCAAGTAAACGTACAACATCTCATGGTCAACTGGTTTAGATAGCATTGGTGGGCTCTCCAGATGCCTTACCAGATTCCGGAATGCTTCCTCACAGCTAGACGTCCATTCAAAATTTCTCTTTCCTTTCTTTATTATGTCAAAGAACGGGATGCACTTGTCAGTTGCCTTGGATATAAATCGACTCAGCGCAGCTACTTTTCCGTTCAAGCTCTGTACCTGCTTTATAGTCCTGGGCGCTTGTACATCTCGAATATCTTGGATCTTTTCTGGGTTGGCTTCGATTCCCCTAGCGTTGACGATGAATCCCAAAAACTTCCCCGATGCAACGGCGAAAGAACACTTCAACGGGTTGATCTTCATGCCGTAAAACCTGAGTATGTCGAACATTTCAGCCAAGTCTTGAATGTGGTCGTTTGACCGTCGTGACTTCACGAGCATGTCATCCACATAGACTTCCATGGTTCTACCCAACTGGTCCTTGAACATTCGATTCACCAGACGTTGGTAAGTTGCTCCAGCATTCTTCAATCCAAAGGGCATCACTACATAGCAATACAGCCCGACATTTGTAACGAAGCTGGTGTGTTCTTGGTCCGGAATATGCATTGGGATTTGGTTGTATCCTGAGTACGCATCCATGAATGACAGTAACTCATGTCCTGCGGTGGAATCGACCAACTGATCGATCCTAGGCAACGGGAAACTGTCCTTAGGGCATGCTTTGTTCAAGTCGGAATAATCTACGCAAGTCCTCCATTTCCCATTCGCCTTCTTTACTAGCACGGGGTTGGAGACCCATTCCGGGTAGAGGGCGTCGCGGACGAACCCATTTGCTTTGAGTTTGTCCACCTCCTCTCCAAGAGCGACGGACCTCTCCGGATCCATTCCTCTCCTTTTTTGCTTGACTGGGACGTATTTCGGGTCTATGTTCAACATATGACTCGTGATGGCGGGAGAAATCCCACACATATCAGAATGCGTCCAGGCGAACACATCAAGGTTCGCCCGGAGGAAGTCGCTAAGGTCTTCAGTCATTTCGGGGCCTAGCTGTGATCCGATCTTCAGTATTCGCGAAGGGTCGTCACGGCTAACTGAAATGTCAATTGTTAATTCAGCCGGTGCCGCCTTCTCTTCCCTGGGTTTCTCATCGTCGTCTCTCGGATCTATATCTCCGTAGATCCAAGACCTATGCCCGAGCCAGGGCTCAGGCACTACTTGTCAATTATCCGCATTGAGGATGCGGATGGGATTGTCCGCAACCTTTCCTTTCTCCCTCCGGTGGGCCTCTCGGAGCTCGGCCACATAACAGGAACGACCAGCTGCTTGATCGCCGTGAACAACGCCTACTCCTTTGTCAGTCGGGAACTTCAAAGTTAAACACCACGGGGCTAACGCTGCCCTAAACTCCGCCAGGGCTGGCCGGCCCAAGAAAACGTTATACGGAGAGTCCACATCCAAAACTACAAAGGGTAGAATTCGCACTCTCCGACGCTCGCCTTGTCCCAGTTCAACTGGTAACTCGACATATCCCACTGCATCAGTTGAAGCGCCGTTAAAGCCGTGGATACGAGCTTTGGATGGTTTCAAGTCTTTTGTTTCTAGCTTCATTTGATCGTAGGCCTTCTTGAAGATGATGTTGACTGAACTTCCAGAATCAATCAGAATTCTTTTTACGTATGCTGGTCCGATCGTTGCAGATATGACCATGGGGTCGATGGTTGGAGCCTCTACCTGATCAGCGTCTCTGCTTCTGAACATAATATCGTCTGTCATTACGCGCTGTTGCTTAGCAGGGGCTCCGTCCTCCATGTTCGAACAACACTCAAAATCTGCATGCTTCAAGGAACTTGCATATCGCTCCATCTCCTGCCAATTCTTATCCGCGGGGTGAGGCCCGCCGATAATTGTATTTATGACCAGCCTACCAACGGTCCGGGCAGGCTCCTCGGGATGACGTGGAGCTGGTGCACGACCTGGGTTCGACGTTCCCTATCCTCCTTCTTGTGGATCCTTCACAAATTCTTGCAATTTCTTCTGCCTGATCAACTTTTCGATAGCGTCGTGCAAGTGTCTACATTCTTCCGTATTGTGTCCATAAGTCTCATGGAAGCGACAATATTTCCCGGTCCGCTTCTGTTCTTCAGTTGATTCTTTTGGACGTGGTTTTCTGTACTGAAAAGTATTGCAGGTGGATAGGTAAATGTTTTCAAGTGGGGCGTTTAGCGGAGTGTACTCGCTGTAGCTTGGAATTCTCGACTTCCACTTTCCTACTTCTTTCCTTTTCCCTTGGCTTCTTCCTCCGGACTCCTTGGGTTGCCCAGGCTTGTTCTAGACATTGACTTGGACCTTTCCCGAGCTGTCTCCGGATTGCTTCACAGCAATGTTGCTCTTTATTGACTCTTGGACAGGTCCTGGCGCCTTATCTCGTCGTACCCACCTAGCTTCCTCTCTTCTTATGAACTGGTGTGCCTTAGAGTAGAAACGCTCTAGCGTAGCTGGAGGTTTTCCTGCCAGCCAGTCTCCAAACTCAGAGTCTGGATCCACACCTCTCATTACAGCCATCAGAATTGCATGGTCATTGGGGTTACTGACTTCAGTTGCTGCTACGTGGAATCTTTGCAAATATTCCTTCAACGACTCCCCAGGATTTTGGATTACACTTGACAGAGACATCACGTCCTTTGGGCGCGTAGTGTGTATCCTAAACTGCTCAACAAACTTCTTTGCCAACTCCTCGAAATTTGATACGGATCGCGGAGGAAGTCGGGTGAACCTCATAGTAGCGATCCCAGATAGAGTAATCGGAAAGCACCTACACTTGGTGGCATCATTCGCTCTGGCTGAATCCATCATCCATTCGTACCTCATGACATGTTGTCTAGGGTCAGTCTTTCCTTCATATGCAGGAATGGTAGGCATGCTAAACTTCCTGGGGTACGCCGCTTGCAACACCACATCCGTGAACGGAGTATGACTTCTTGACACTCCCCAGTCATCATTTGATAAGCCCTGATTCTCTTTCATCAATTGCCTGATCATGGCTGTCAGATCGGGTGTCTGTATGGAAGGCGGAAGGTTGGAGTCTGTTCTACGCGCCTGTCCATGCTGATGCCTTCTCTCTTGGCGATCTGCCAATCGTGCATCTTGAGGTTCGACATCGTTAGCATTCTAATGATCTGGGCCTCTATCTTCCATCTGTATCCCGGTCCTGAAGCTTCCAGCTCTTGCTTGGTCGCGGTCTCCGGCTGTTCGAACAGCAGCATCTGCTCGTGCAACATCAGTCTTACGGCGTCTGCGCCTGGGAGGTTCATCAGAGGAAGTTGAGCTGTCAGATGAGGAGTAAGCAGCGGGATTGCCCCCAGCATTCTGTTGCTGCTGTTGAGTGAGCTGTGCCATCAGGTTGGCATTAGCTTGCATCTGTTCTCCCAGTTGTCTCCTGCTTTCCCTAAGTTCTCTCATCAAGTCATTGAACTCAACTCTGGTGACAACTGGAGTCTGTTCTTGAGCGGCAATCCCTGCATTCGGGATCGCTGGTTGATTGCTAGGTCCTGCTTGTTGCACGCTAGCAGTCTCGCGGACATCCGCATTATGAGAAGCTGACCTGGTCCGTGGTCTTGCCATTGTAGAGTTATTGGTATGAACTCTGAGTAGAATCAACGGATGTCCTATCAGTGAGTCGGATCTTCTTTGGGGGATTTGTTCAATCCAGTAGCTTCAAAGCAGATCCTTGAGGTCTGAGAATTCAATTCTCAGTGAAAGCACCAAAGTGTTAGCACCAAAATTGGTCACTAACCTCGTAGAAGAAGATTATGAAGAGATATAAGTGATGAAATCAAATTAAACAGAGAAGACAGTGCTAATCTAAATACAGAAAGTAAGAACACCAAATTTATAGTGGTTCAGCGTAATTGCCTACGTCCACTTTGAGGTTAAACTTTATTGAACTTCTTTATAGTTGATTACAAATACAATTCGTGAATCAAATTCTTGAATGAAGTTGTTAAGTAGAGAAGATGAGTCTTGAAAATGGAAGAGTCTCCCCGGTGTTTTCTCTCCAAAAAAGGATCCATTTCACTGTGACCCTGCCCCTCTATTTATAGGCAAATATGGGCTGGACTTCCCAAATGGGCTGGATAGCCGAACGCTCAAGCCCCAATGCAGTGGTCGCTGTATGCCGAACCAGGCGTGCCGAACGCTCTGCGCCGAACCATTCCTTCTATGCCGAACGGTATGTTGGTGTCGTGGGAAGTGTAGGATGGTTGTCTGTTGAGGCCGAACGTGCCTCCATCTCAAGCTCTTGAATGAACGGTGTATGCATGCCGAACGATACCGGTATCCTGAGCAGTTGTGCATGCTGAATGTCTCCTGGATGTCGAGTATTACGCCGAACACCATGGGATGCCGAGTACTCCTGTTGCCGAGTAGTCTCGATGCCGAGTGCTCTTTATGCCGAGTGGCCTTGATGCCGAGTACTCTTGTATGCCGAGCAGTCTCGATGCCGAGTGCTCTTGTATGCCGAGCAGCCTTGATGCCGAGCGCCCTTGTATGCCGAGCAGCCTTGATGCTGAGCGCCCTTGTATGCCGAGCAGCCTTGATGCCGAGCGCCCTTGTATGCCGAGCAGCCTTGATGCCGAGCGCCCTTGTATGCCGAGCAGCCTTGATGCCGAGCGCCCTTGTATGCCGAGCAGCCTTGATGCCGAGCGCCCTTGTATGCCGAGCGTTCTTGTATGCCGCGCACTCTCTGACGCCGAGTTCCACTGGATGCCGATCACTCTCTGATGCCGAGTTCCACTGGATACCGAGTACTAGTTACCTGGTCGAATCTCCAGGAAACAACAACTCTTCAAAAACCTTAATTCTAATTGGTAACTAATTCCTTAGTACTTTTTGGCCACTATTTGCTTTTCTCGCATATAAAAGTGTATAAACTTTTATTTACATACATACATGTGTATGTGTTTGCCTCACATAGTCATTGAGTTTTTCAGTTATAGCAGTTGTAGAGGGCCGTGCTGTATAAGCTTTTAGAGAGTGGATGCTGGATTGCGGTGATTGGCTGCATATATTGACGGAGACTATTATGCCTTATATTCCATTACGTCATAGTTTTTAATTGATATCTTTAGTGGTATGCTCAGTACTTTTGATATGGTATTTTATTACTTTCTACTCTTAGAATTTTGGAGGTTCTTTTTTCTTTTATACATTGTAGGGGGTTTTCATTACCTGAGAGGCTTGTTGGCAGCTTTTTTTGAAGTGTTGAATAAAATTATATGAGTGTTCTCCTCCGTTGGAGGATCACTCGTTTTCCTCAAAAAATGGATTTGTCATTATTATTTATCAATTTTCCCAAAAATTCATAAATAGTAACTTTATTATATTTCTCACATTAATTTTGGTTTAATTCGTTAAATTACCGTTGTTACAAATATCATCCAAAATCTGTAAATAACCATATCTTTCATTTATTTATTTACATTTCACATTATCATATAATTTCATCGATTTTATTTAAACTGATAACTTTTCCAATCCAAATCTAAACTTAATTATGATTAAGCATCCAATAATACAACAATAACAAAAAACAATCCAATCGAGGCACAATACATCCAAAACACTATAACAATCATTCAGTCATCAATATAACATAACACATTTCAATAAATATAAATTTTCATCGACGAATATTAATAATCTTAAACCTTAATTAATTAAAATAAATAAATTCTACCAACATGCTTTTACAAACAACCCTAAAGCTTAGCAAACTAAGTTCCAAATCATTTGAAAATCCATCACGAATTCCACGGAACAAACCGCACGTGAATCGGAGTTCATATGCAAAAGATTGGAGATTAGATAAAAATAAAATTAAAGGGGCTAAAGTGTAAAATATCCACACCTAAAAATGCACCCGAACCCATTGCCGTACTCATCGCGACACTTTTGACCGTCGATTGCTCCGCCTACACGCCGCCATAGGCCATGGCACCAATGCCGTTTGCTTCGCCTTGCCACCACCATCATTTTCACGCCGTCGATTGCATCTCCACCATCGTCGAACACCATCCGCCCCTAGGGTTTTCGGACCTTCAAACTTGAATACCTACCTCCACGGTTGTGATAGGTCATGAGACCACCGTCATTCGTCATGCAACCTGTAAATCCAAATTCGACTGCACTACTCAAACATCTCTGATTTCACTAATCGATCGTCGAATCAAAAACACCTAATTCAAGTCATAGAGTTTCGTAGATTCAACTTTTATTCACAATTTTTGATCAACTCGAACATTTTTATGAGAAACGACCACTTACCTTTGATTTGCCTCATCGAGACGATCGTTTTGATATATAATTAATGGGCATTGGACATTTTTGAATTTGAAACACACTTGGATTGGAGTTAATCATCAGGTGATTAGGGGATTTTGGGAATTAGACAGAAAAAGGAGATAAAGATGACGGCTAGGGTTCTATGAATTCGCTGTATAGTCATTAAGCTGAATTATATGCTATGTACCTAGTTTGATCCATAACAGCTACGTACATTGTTTATAACTTGTAAAATTCATATCTTCCAACCTGTAAATCCAAATTTAACAAACTAATAGTTGAAACCAGTCAACATGGAAAGACCTATGCAACGTTTATATATACGATACCCAACTCATGGTCTTGCTTTAAAGCTACCATGAAGCTATAGATGTAAAAAACTCCAACTGACATAATTAAGAAAATAAGCATGGGGAATAGATTTTAAAAAATGTATCATTATCGTTGATAATGTTAGTGCCAATGATACTGCAATTGAATATATTTCGAGAAGATTAGAATACTCTAATTCTTTATTGCTTAATGAGAGATATTTACATTTGAGATGTGTTTGTCATGTATTAAATTTAATAGTTAAAGATGGACTAAACTTTTATTGTGAAGCCGTTGAAGGCATTAGAAATTTAGTCAAGTACATTTACTTGTCTCCTACAAGATTAGATAGATTTAGATATTACTCAATCTTAATGAAAAAGGATACTATGGTTATTGTTCCACTTGATTGTCCTATAAGATAGAATCCAACATTTAAAATGCTTGATATTGTGTACAAATTTAGAGAAGTATTTAATAGGGTGTGTTTTGAAGATGAATCAATTAAAGCTTACTTTAATAAGATGGTTAAAGATAAGAAGAAAATTTTGGTAAAAAGAATGGGACCTCCAATACAAGAAGATTGGGAGAGAGGTCGAGCTTTAATTGAATTTTAAGAAATTTTATGAAACTTCAATGAAAGTTAGTGCAAATAAGAACATCACTTCATCGTTAACCTTCGATGAGGTTATATTGATTCAAGAAGCAATTGAACAAGCTAGTAATAATATTCATGATTCTAGCTTGTAGAAAATCGCAAAATCGATGAAGGTTAAGTTCGATAAATATTGGGGTGGTATCGAAGTAATTAACAATTTTAGCACGTATTTTGAATCCAAGATATAAATTGCAATCTTTGAAGATCAGTTTTCTTGATATAGGTTGGAGCAATAGTAAAATAAATGAGTTTCTCAATGTTATAAAACATGCTTTAAATGGGATATATGATGCATATAGGAAGAGCATGAATATACCCAATATAATTGGATCTAATGTTGTTGTAAGAATTGAAGAGTTCGATGAACAAATAGATGATAACCTTTGAAGTAAAAAATTAAAAAGGCTTCAATAAACAAGAAGAGAAGAACAATCGCTTTAGATAACTGATGAGACTAATCGATATTTAAATGATCCATTTGAAAATCTTCTGAGTAGATATTTCAATTTGTTAGATTGGGGTAAAAACAACCAAACCAAATATCCAAAACAGATAAAGATATTCTAGCAATTATTAGTTCAACCGTTGCTAACGAAAGTACTTTTAGTCTTCGTCGTAAAGTCATTAATCCTTTTAGGGCTTCATGAGCTCCTAAAATGGTTAAAGTATTATTATGTCTTAGTGATTGGTTAAGAACGGAAAACTTTAATTATATGCAATTTGAAGAGGATGTTGAACTGTTTTGTGAAGGTATTAATATGTTATAGTCGTTCACCTTATTTATTTTGCATTCACTTTGGTTCTTCATTTATATGTATATTTGTACTATACTAGTGTGTAACCCGTGCGTTGCATACGGTATATTGCTGAAAAATAATATTATAAATATTTGTGAAAAACAAAATTTATTATGCAATATATGGTGAATTTGTTAGGATAAATGAGTCATAAATCGAATTCACTATATTTCTAAGTGTATAATTTTTATCATGAAATTTATGTATTTTTATATTTGAATATAAATTAAATTATTATTTTTGTCCACAAAAATGAGTTATATATTTATTTTATTTTATTAGGATTCAATATTTGTTATATATGCAAATAAATAAAAATTAATGTTCTTAATTAATTTTGAAATTAACATCTTTATAAAATTTTATAGGTAAATATTCATGTGCATAGATTTTGAAATTGACGTTAAGCTTTTGATACATTTGACTAAAACATAAATAATGTATAAATTGAATTTCAAATATTACTCGAGAATTGGCGTAAATACCTAAAATTGGAAGTGTAACGCTAATGAATCAATATATTTTTATGCATTTAAAGTTTGCAGCACATATTTATTAAAAATAAGTATATGATACAAACAAAGTGATAAATAAAATATTTATTTAACTACTAAAAGAAATATTAAGTGAATATAAGATCTACAATGATACAAATTACATTATCATTTTAATTATTATGTAAAAAAAAGATTAATTCATTATTTCATACCTCAATAATTTTAGTTTAAAATATAAGTTTCAAGATTTACTTCTAAAAGATAACAAAATACAAAAGAAAAATATTTCAAATCAAAGTATGATATGATTCTTGTCCATTGGTTAACGTAAATTACATATACTTAGTTTAAATGAAATTTTTGTTTACAAAAACATTCTAAAATGAAAATGTTATTTATTTTTTCAGCATTATAGAATACAAATATTAACAGCTTATCATTAATTGTAGTGTCACTCTTCACAAAAATAAATTTTATTAAGAATTCACTTAACGTATAAATTTTCAAAAGTAAAAACGTTATGTTTGAAATGATATACCAATTTTAGAAAGAAAAAATTGTGTATATATTTGTGTAATGAAATACCAACATTATTAAGAAAAAAATTATGTGTATATTTCTATGTATTAAAATACTAATTTTAGAAATAAATAAATTTTATGTGCTTGAATGTAGAATAATATAATAGAATTAAAGATAATTTTTTATATAACTACGAATTTTAAACATATAGACTTAAATGAAAAAAATAGTTTTATCTTTTTTGTCAATAGGAATGTGATAGTTTTTTATATGTGATATACATATATAACAGAATTAGATCAATTAATAATTATTTGTTAACTGGTTTTATTTAAAAGTGTAAATTTAAGAAAATTTATGAAAAATCCGTAAATGATTGTAAAAACTGTTAAGTGTTGGTATTTAAATGTAAGATAATAGGAGAAAAAAATAGTAAAACACTAAGAATTTTTATATAATTGTGAAAATTTTAAAGTACATGGACCTGAATATAAAATTAGTTTTACCATTTTGTCAATATAACAAGTGTGGTACACACATTGAATTGCCATTCTTTTAAACGAAATTATTAAATTATATAATGAATTTTTGTTAGTTGTATTTATTTAAAAAGTTTGAATTTAAGATTGCCAAATTATTTTAACATATAGACTTAAATGTAAAAAAATAGAAGAAAACTTAAGAGAAATCTTTAGATAATTGTACAAAATTATTAAATGTTAATATTTAAATGTAAAACGATAAAAAAAAAAAGAACCAATAGAAACATTGTAATAATACTATGATAAATAACATGGTTTGAAAATTAAACATCAGAGGAAATTAAGGAGAGAAGAGAAAAACCCTGAAATTTCTTATATTTTGCCATTATATAATAGATTTTAAAGCGAACATCTTAACTATGTAGTACAGGGGCTTCTTCTTTATCATTGGCAGCTTCGTCATCGCAACAAAATAGGGCAGAATACACGTAAAAGAATCAGCTTTCAAATATGAAAAATCAAAGCAATATTCCCACTTGAAAACTGCTGAAAAAAGAACAGAACATCTGGTCAGTCTACTTATTCTCCTTTCTTACTAAATAACCGTCAATTTTGAGTTCATATAGTCAGTATTTGACCCAGTAAAACGTTTTCTACTCGTTCTCTTAAAACTTAGATGCACAATTTCATGTAATTTGAGAAACTGAGTGAATATAGCTGGTATTTGTATGTTTGTTGATTTGCAGAACCCATCGTCTGAAAACCATACCTTAAAACCCCACTCTTTAACCCGCTTGGAATTTGCAGCTGAACCTTTGATCGACAAAATTTTCAATTAAAATGGTGAGGTTTAACTGCTAGATAATTAGTTATTTTGCTCTTCTTTATTATTTTCCTTAAAATGTCATGGTGCGCAATATAATGCGATCATGGAGACGATTCAGATTCCGTATACTTTTCTTTGTCAGAAGAAATTTTAGGTCATCGTAGTTGTTATACTCCACTGGTATTTTAATTATATGGTACTCAAATATATATTATTATGTGAAAGAATTTAACTAATTCTTCAATTCAATGTAAGGCAACATTCATCATAAAAGGAACTAAGTTGGTTATGACCACATTACTGATAAACTGAAACAATTTTCATGAATTATAAACTGATTTATTCAGCTGGTGATGGAACTTATTTTACATAGTACTCGATGTAACAAATATGCATACAAACCGTACAGTTTGATGTGAAATGTTTGAATCTTCCTTATAAAAGAAAAGATTGTTACATACACTTCATGCAACCAACAAATTACCGTACTGCCACGGATTGAATTCAATGGAATTGCCATCAACTTCTGTTGAGTTTGAGTTATCGATATTAGCTTCTGCTCTGTGTTCTGCGTATTTTCCGTTGTACTCGTACACTTTAAGGTCACCCCAAGGAGTAGGAGTTATTTCTCCAGTCATATCGAACCATTTAGGAGTAAATTGTTCTCCATTCGCTTCTCTCTGTCTCTTTTCAGCTCTTTGCTGCTCCTCCAATCTGAAACAATTGATCGAACATAAACAAACCATGCGAAATTGTACGAATTTATTCTACTTTGAATATTCATATACTTGAGCAATGTTCCAGAGCAAGCAAAAATAAATATCATCATATTCTACTTTGTGGTATATTCAAACAAATATAATTTTCCTCTAACCCAAGTATTATTTTATGTGGGTATTTATTCAATTTTTCTGAGGTGTTAATAAAGATGGTTCATAAATTTAAATACTAATATACCTGCTCTTCTCTGACCCGGCCTTTGACATGTCACCTTTTTCAAGTGCATATCGATCAGGCCTTAATCGAGAATCTGATGGTAGCAGATTCTTTGGTGCTGTGTCGAAGCTATTTACTTTATGTGCAAAATATGTATACTGAAATTTGTCGTTTGCAGGAGTTTCAGCAACTCTCCAAATCTGTTAAATTTCCAACAAAATATTGCATATTGATACAGTTATACTTGTATGCAGGCAAAAAAATAAGAAACATAAATGAAATTTAAACATCATGTTTAGTTAAACTTGTATAAACAAATCATATCCCGCCATATGAAACATAATGATTGTTTAGCTTAGTGATGATCTTAGCTTTCGAGCAGCAATCGTTATGTCTAGTTAACTTGTATAACAAATCATATCACTCCGTAGACCATAATGAAAAAATGACTGTTAAGCTCAAGATTCAGAGCAACAATTATTTTAAGCACAATATTTCTTTAGCTAACCAAAAAGGTGTTCATTTGCTATTCATACACAAGATTAGTAAATTATAGTTCACCTCCTTAAGCTCAGTGCCTGGAAGAGGCTCTCCATCATGATCACAAGGTTGGCAGCTCATTGATTCATTCCATTTTCCTGTCATCAATATTTTAGGTTCTTCTGATGCATCATATACATATCCATCTACTTCATATCTCCCAGCACTGCAAACACAGAAAACTTATAATAAGATGGGTATCATCTTTCTCAAACAAAACATTTGCAACTAAAAGAGTAAAAAGGAGAAAGATCTCAGATTGGTATTTTAAATCAATCTTACACTGACCAACACAAAAGTAAAAAAAAAGTATCTAATTATGATAATAAACTATTTGTCCAAACTAACTCTTGAAAATACAGTTTTACATCAGTTTTGTTGAAGCATATAATTACAATAAGTCCGTATGGAACTATCCATTTCTAAATTTTATTGAACATACCTTGAGGAATCTAGAAAAGAGAGGGGAAAAAGGACTGCAAAATGACTTTCTGTTGACAAACACTATCAAAGAATTCAATGAAGAAAAATATGTTCCAGGATGTGAATGGCCATGTATATCGCTTGTCAACTTGATGTTGGAATAAATAACAATTTATTAAAATTTACGAAAAGCAATCATACATGTATGCAGCAATCTATGCAGTTCAAAACAGCTTGAGGGAGCACAGTAATACTGAAAAACAAAATCAAGATAAAGAAGCATACCCAAACCAACCACATGGTTGAAAATATAACACAACTTTGTCTCCAGTTGTTAAATTTGTCATGACCAACTCTCCAGGTGAGTCAACCCAAGTGCGTCCAAAAATCAAGTTATTAACTTTTGTGGGTGGAGGTACTAAATCAAACACAACACCGGATTTTTTAAGTTCCACCCTTGTCCTGCACCATATTATGCAGTGAAATATAGTAAGATTTATACATGGCATGTTTTCATACTGATACCAAATTGAATAGTTTATTAGAGCACATATACATAAAGAATTCCTGGCACTGTCAATTTTTTTTTGATACAAAATATCATACAGAAATAGAGAGATTCTCAGAGATGTGAACTACTTCATGTTTTTCCAAGGAAAAAAAATAAAATAAAAATAAACACTAATGGATGAGAATTGAAAAGGATAGAATTTGCTATACCTAGGAATTTCCAGTTTTCTACTTCAACGTATCCCCCCTTTGCAATTCACTATTACTAAGGTTTATATCTACTTTACAGACTACTCAACAAACTATCAGTTTACCTTCCCAATGGATAAACTTCCACGGAATTTCCTAAGAATTTTGTTTTGACTTTGGAGGTTATGTCATAAGTAAAATGTTCATTCTCTGCATGCGCTGCACTCATCGGAGGATGATGGCTGACCTGAAAACAGAAATTTATGTAGAAAATTGAATATCAACATAAGCTGTCAACAAATATATATATAAGAAGTCAATTAAACTAAAGCATTTGGTTTTTCACCCTGAAATGCACATTACCCTCCCGAGTCATTATTAGCATATTAAGGTATAAGAATTGACATGTTGATAAGAAATATAAGAAAAGATTCTAAATTGATCAATTTCAGTGGTTTAGCTCTTTGATTTTAGTTGGTTGGTCGACAATGCTAACAGATGACCTGTGGAATATGAGTACTGTTTGACACAAACTAGATGGGATGTATCCAGATAAAGGGATAAGAAGAAGGTAAAAAAAAACACTGACCTGTTCAGCAATAAATGTAACTCCATCATGATTGAACATTTCATAAGTTTCTCCAAGTATAGGATTGAACGGCTTCCATGTCCTTTGTAAAGCAAAATATAGAGATATAGCCCAGGAAGCTGTGTTTTCATGGCATATGGACATTACAATTAAAAATAAATGGATAAATCAACATATACAGTAAATAAAATTTGCAGTGCTTACAAACATAGGCCACTCTCATGTGTGGATCCTCACATTCATCTGCTAGATCTAATAATTCGCAATATTCCATTATCTGCAGTATCCGTCACAATGAAAGTATTAAATGCTCATGTTTACACATCAATATACTTATTTTTTATTATATTTCTATACTCCCTCAGTCCAGGGTTTTTGCCACTTCAGCTTCTTGCAGAAATAGAAAGAAGCTCCTAGGTCTATCAATTTGTACACATCAAGTCCTTAAATTCTCTCACTTATCTTCTCTTGAAACTTGTATAGGTCTAGAAAGTCGCGAAAATGTTGATATTTATTATGCATGGTATTCATAAGTTAGATAAGGGAACAGTCAATTCAAAAGTGCAAAAGGAAAACTAAAATGAAACAAAATGGCATTCAGAGCTATTTTACAAAAACGAGCTTTACTGTCACAAAGTAGCCAAATCACAACTTCAGTGCTTCACTTCTTACATTCTGAGGTTTAGATTTTAATTCGCCCTTTAATGAAGCACCACTTTTTAAAAATGCAGATTAAGCGATTTGAGCCTAATTTGTTGCATTCATATTCGGTCTTTAAACAATTCCAAAACAATGCAAGAAATTCAAAAGTGGTTGATTCGCTCAATCGAGAAAATGTTTCATGTCAAACTATATAAATAAGATATCTGGTGTGTTCCTAAAAGTTTAATATTTAAAGTATATTTGTAAAAATAAATAAATAAACTATGCTTAGTTTCATGCAAAAATTATAAAATTAAATATCTCTATTAAAAAGCATACATATAAATTCTTGTATATAATTTGATTTAATATTTGAAAACAGAAACTAAGTAGTGCCTAAATAACACTTAAGCTCATTACACTAAACGACAAACAACAAATTTATCGTTATGTTTCGTCTATCCTTTTTCCTTAAAACAATATAAATCTAAAGTAATGGATGAAGTAATAAAGAATAAGAACATGCAATCACAAATCGGTTATTTAAACAGTTTTGACAAAGGCACTTTCTATTGCATCCTAGGTTGTAATTACTCCTGTGAAAGAAACATAATAAGAATAGAGATGACCAAAAAGTACAGAGGGGTCAAACGAAAATGTGAATGAGCTTATGGTGGAAGAAAGGCATGCTTTACATGTAGATTTTGCTTTCGAAGTTAAAGAACATGATTTTCTAATGGGTTTATATTTTTGAGTATATCCAATATGCCAGACAAGATAAATATAGTTCAGTTAAAAAGTTGTAAACAGCGATTGATGACTTCTCCAGATGCAAAAACAGAGATCCTTTCTTGATCAAACAGGGTATTTTTTTAGTCAACGTTAAATTTTAAAACTATAGACATAAAATATCAACAATTATGCAAAAACAGTGAACCGGACCTTTTTCTTCCCCCCTCTCTCTTTCTTATAGGATGTTAGATAGATGAAAGAAATGAAATTACAACCTTTAATAGAGGAGGTTAATATATATTGTGATATATAGATAACAAGTATACAATCATTCATGATCATGTGAGCATTTACCTCAGCCATTTTCTGAAGCATTGTCATTGGCTCAAATATTATGACAGGAAGCGTAACCATTGAAGTAACATCTGATCCAATGTATTTATGCATCATCTTCCAGTAACCATCTCGATCCTGAAATAATTTACATCATAATTTAGAATATAATCACTGAAACAGATGCAACAGCAAGTTCAATTCAGACACGTTGAAGAAAGTAAATAAACATCTTGTGTAGTGCGGAGAAGTCTTAAACAGAGAAAAATAATCAAAATAAAATCGTTCAATTTTCAATTGAATTTTCAAATACACTGAGCTACCCATTGTGAAGAAATTAAAACCATATACAGGTGTAAAAAAAGATGAAAACAGTAAAGCAACTTCACAACACTTTCAACCACAAACTGAATATTTGAACAGATCATAAAGAGTCAATTTGGCTATGGGTGTGTGGTTATTTGCAAAGAATGAAAGTGGATCTGTTTCCTGATTGAGATAGGCAAAGTTTGAAAATGAAGATGTAGCTGTAGTACAGTCAATCAGGGATTCCTTAAGGACCTTACTGATATTAACAAGTTATATTGTTGGGTTTTGCATTATACGCTCGGGCATGCACACATAGGTCAATCATAAAATTCAAAACATGACATTATAGAATGAATGAATTTGCATAAAACTTGATTGTTTTAGTTGACCAACTCGAAAAGAAAAAAACATAGTTCAATAGCCTATGTAACTTGAGACTTTTCATTATCAAGCTGTGAGTTTCACGATTTATTATTTACTGATCACTGATTATTCACTATTTTGGGGCAAAAATGTAGTTGTTCAACAACGATGACGGCACTATTATAGGGAAAAAATGTAGCCGTTCGACGACAATAATAATAATGATGATGTGACCAATAATGATGTGTATCGGATTTGGAATCCAGAAACGAAGAAAGTTGCGAATTCTCATCATGTTACTTTTGATGAGTCGGCCTTATTCAAGGAGAATGAGAGCTCATTGGATGTTCCGGTTTTGGTTCGTGATAAATCAAAGGAGAAGGAAGTTATTCTCATATTTCGTCTAAGGAGTAGAGTTGCTGGAGATGCCTGTGAGGAGGAAGCAGTTGATGTTACATCACACAGTCCACATGTTTCTTCTAGTTTGTTGGTGATGTGCACGACTCTAGAAATGATTCGGTTCAAGGTGGAGCCGAAAGGGATTTGGGTGATAGTACTGCAAATCGGATCGGTCGTCGTGTTATAAGTCCACCCGATAGATATGGTGATTGAAACTATTTTAGCTTTCGTGATAATTTCGACTATGCTTTTCATGTAGTCCAAGGTAAGCCGATGGACCTTGATGACACCATGGATTCGATTGATAGCTCAAAATGGATTTGTGCCATGGAGGAAGAGATGCAATATTTGTTGAAGAAACAAACTTGGGATTTGGTTCCATTTTCTAAATGAAACAATGCTATTAGATGCAAATGGATATACAAGATGAAGGATGATGAAAGGTACAAAACTAGATTAGTGGCTAAGGGATTTGCACAAAGAAAGAAAAAGGAGTACGATGAGATTTTTGCACCGATTGAGCGCCATACTTCAATCCGGATATTACTTGCTATAGTTGTTATTCTTGATTTGGAATTAGAGCAACTTGATGTGAAAACCGTCTTCTTGCATGATGATTTGAATGAAGACATCTATATGGAGCAACCTTAAGGTTTTGTCGTAGATGATAAGTCAAATTTAATTTGCAAGTTGAAAAAACCACTATGCTTTAAAGCAATCACGTAGACAATGGTACAAAAAATTTGATCATTTTATACTTCAAAATGATTTTGATAGAAGCATCAAAGATGCTTGTGTATATTTCAAGAGGTTGGAAAATGATTATTGGGCATATTTACCCTTGTACGTGAATGACATGCTTATTGCTTCTAAAGATAATAATGAAATTAACAAGTTAAAAAATAGCTTAAAATCGAAATATGATATGAAAGATCTTGAAGAGACAAAGAAAATTTTGGACATGAAAATAGAAAGGAATCGAAAGTATTTTGAGTTGAAATTGACTCAAAAGGAGTATATAGAGAAAATGTTTTGCCGAAATAGCATGGATAATGCAAAGACGTCTAATACATCTTTACCTTTGCATATGAAACTTTCAATTAAGGGATCACCTATCTTGAAGAAATACAAGGCTTATATGGCAAGAGTGTCATATGCAAGTGCGGTTGGAAGTTTAATGTATGTCATGGTGTGTACAAGGCTCGATATTACAATTGTCGTCGGGATGGTTAGTCGGTATATGGCTAATCCGAGAAAATCACATTGGGAAGTCGTGAAGATTATTTTGAGATACCTTAGAGGTACTTCATCTCATGGTCTTGTTTTTTGCGATAGTGATGGGATGAATTGCAAGTTGATTAGGTATTGTGACTCGGACAACGCCGGCGATAGGGATCGTAGGAAATCAACTTTTGGGTATGTCCTCACTCTTGGTGGTACGACCATAAGTTAGAGATCTAGATCGCAAACCGTAGTTGTTTTATCCACTACGGAGGCGGAGTTTATAGCGCGGTGGAAGCGACAAAGGACGCATTATACTTAAAGCGATTGTTGTGTGACTTGGGTTTTAAACACGATGGTATGAATGTTCGATGTGATAGCCAAAGTGCTATACATTTGGCGGAGAATTTGACTTTTAGCTCTCAAACTAAGCATATAAAGATGAGAGAGTCGTTTTTTGTAGCCAACCAATCTCCACCTTGACAAGCATTTCCTCAAACCTTCTTTGGAGCATACCGAAGAAGCTCTGTAGTTGGGCCAAGCTGCTTCCACTTCTTTCCACAGTTATCTGTTTTTTACCAAATTTCCACCTTAAGACGGTACTTTCACTCAAGTCATCTTGGAGATCCTGAGTCCTCAACGCAGTGGGGTAAGGCTGTGTATCCATAAGTCCTCTTCCAACAGTGGGTCAAGCTGTTTAACCATGTCTCCATCTTGACGAGTCATTCTTCTTTTGCTCAAGTCTCAAAGAGTCATGCTTCGGTCACTCTCGCATCATCTAATGGTCCCTCAAACTATCGGCTCCGATACCATGTTGTGTTTCGCCACTCCAGCGCACCCTATGTATGCGCGCTTCATTGTATGATGACGCCACCTAACGAAGCTTTCAATGTGCTGGCATCCCGATTGAACATCCTTGCATCGCCTTCCAACGAGCACATATATGGTCTTGGCAATAGTTGCTTGTAATAAAAGAAATTCTCAATGTTACGTGCCACCAATCACATGTATATACCACGTTATACGTCATATTTCTTGCGATGTGAGACTTATCCATCCAACCCACGCACCCACAATGCAAGCCACACCTAATACCAGTTTCTCGCTAAACACTCAAATGTATGTTTACGGAACTTAAATCACTATTTCTTTCAGTATATTAGATAACAGATGATAGAAACCCATTATTATAACTAGAATAGGTGAGGCATTAAGTTTTTCTTTTTGTAATAAACTCAATAAATCATGGGTATGCTCCTTAATGATAAACATTTTCTTTTTAAAAAAAGGCTGAACCGCCTTCCCGCAAAAGATAAAGATATTTACGGCTAAGTTAGCCCAATAAACAGACATATAATAGGCAT
Source organism: Allium fistulosum (assembly GCA_030737815.1). Taxonomy (NCBI): domain Eukaryota; kingdom Viridiplantae; phylum Streptophyta; class Magnoliopsida; order Asparagales; family Amaryllidaceae; genus Allium; species Allium fistulosum. The sequence continues at coordinate 1,298,395,770 of CM060902.1, forward strand.
CAAATCATGCAGTTGTCTCACTATGTAAACATCTAGTTAAAGATGGTGAACAAAAACAGAACCTCTTGCTTCCATCTTCCCCTCTGAGCTTCTACCTCTGCATCCTCTGTGCTTCCCTCTGGGTTAATAACTTCAAGTCCTTCATAACCCAATAACCTTATAATAAAACAAAATTAGTTTGATACACAAAATAAGAAGTAGAAACTATAGTAGCAGAATGCCACTATAAAATGTATATATGCCAAAATAAGTGTAACCATGTTTGTTTTCAAATCGACCAACATTAAGGTATCCCCTGCTGAACAAATGTCACAACAATCGAACTTGCGATTTATTTATTAATTTTTTTGAAGAATGCAGTTGCCCTTCAACTTTAGATCTAAAAATGAACCAATTAAAAATAACTTCTCTAACTACTAGCATATGAACAACAAAAGCCAAAACAAATAAAAACAACAGTTCAAAAGCCAAAACAATTTTTCAAAAACTACTAAAAAACTATATACTACGGTTGACTCAAATTATCAAACAGATGAAAATTTTCCCCAAACCCACGATACATAAGAAAAGCCCAAATCCAAACAAGTCTACACAAAATTTAAAAGTTTTAGATCCAAATTAACAAATGTTAAACATCATAACAAATTCAAATTTTCTTTTTCTTGTAATTTTTTTCTGATAATTGGCTTATTAATTCAACATATAGAAAATTTTATAAAAATTAATTGGAAGTATTTTTAGAAAAAAGAAACAACTTCTTTAAAAAAATATAAATAAAATATTAAAATTCTTCAGATTAATACAAAACTTTGTTTATAAAAATTGAAATAAATTGTATTTCAAATAAGATGTAATTAGCGACAAGGATGAAGTATTAAAAAAATGTTTCTGGGCCAAGAAGTTTTGAAATTGAACTAAAGGACACCGGCCTCATTTCACATCGGCAATTTCAATTTCCAGATGAAACACTTAACAAAATTTAAGTCAAAATTCTTATTTCACATTTTCGTACTATCTTCATTCCAATCGATAATTTAGGGTTTCGTAATTAAAATAATGGAACAATCCCTGAAATTAATGTTGATTAAGGTATAAAATAATTTTTTACTATAAAAATAGGATTATAAAAATCAGTGGTTAAAAATTAATGGTTTTTAAGTTTTAAATATCTATTTAGATCATGTTACTTGAGTATGAATATAATGGGTATTTGAAACAAAAATTGTCAATGGTTTACATATAAAAACCATGTTTGGATACTGTTACTGAGTTGTTCATACACTGTGAACAACTATAATGCTATAGGAAAATAGTGTTTTATAAATGAGAGTTCAAAATAATATTATAATAGATCATTTAACATTAGCAAATAACCAATAAATAAAACGCTAGAGGAAAATAGCCCTTCATAAATGATAGTATAAAATAAAGTTTGAAATTGCATTAAACGGTGCGTTTGAAAAACAAATGTAATGCTACACACATTAGTATTGAATTGGTGTAAAAAAACACTAACACGTAATAACATTACAATAAAGCCTTTAGTGTTAGCATAAAATGCTAGTTTAAAATAACAAATTAACGCTACAACACATTAGCATTTTAACAATATACAAAAGCTAACGCAGTAGCATAAGAATATTGCAATGAATATTATCATACAATCAATAAATAAAATGCTAGTTCAAAATGGCATATTATAAATGATAGTTTAAAAATAGCATTATAAAACAGTGTTAAACAGTATTACTTGAATAACAAAATTAATACTATAACGCGTTATTGTTTTAACGATGTATTGAACATTAGCATACAATCAACAAATAGATTGCTGGAGAAAAATAGTATTTTAGAAATGATGGTTCAATATGGCATTTTAAAAAATAGCATAAAATAACAAGATTTGAAGAATAAGATTAATGATATAACAAAGTAACAATTTATTAACGTGTAAAATGCAAATACGAAGTAACAGTATAATAGTGTGATGCATTACATAGTTTTCAATCGGTGTTATAGAAAAAACATCATTTATTGCATAAAGAACTGTCATTGGAACAACAAATATATTGCTAACACAAACTAGCATTTTGATATTAACAAAATACCCAAGTGCAAAAATACAAATATTATTTACGTTACCTAAACATATTAGTTTTCTAAAAAAATTCACACAACTCTTCTGTTGATGACTTTGTGGAGAAAGCACAAAATTAAAGTCCAAAAGAGAGAGAAAATGGAAAGATCGGACCAAAAAACAAAGAAAACAAAAGATGAAGAGACCGAGACAAGCAATATAACATACAGGTTCAATTACTGTTAATATATAAGATGGTGGGAATAAAAAAGAGAGAAAGATCAACTAAAAACCAAATGGGATATTTCAAGGAAATTCAATTTAATGGATTTACGAAGGTTTTTTATGACAGTAAACTAGAAAGAAGGGAATTCACGAACTCATCAGCCCTATTCTATTGAAAATGAAACTTTCAAAATATGAGGAAAAAATTAAAATCACCTCTAAAAATATAAGTTTGATTATTGATATGGTTGTGGCCAGAAAGAATATATTTCCATTACCAAAAATGAGTAGGCAAACAATACTTGAAATTTGCAAAGAATTTGTAATGAAAAGTTAAGACCGCATATGGAGAGATGAAGTAGAGACAAAAAGGGAATATGAAAAGAGGGACTAGGAAATGGGTATGATTTATCAAATTTTATTATAATGCACATATTCATCACATTTTTTTCACCCAATAACCAAAAGAGACTGTCTTGGAATATTATTGTTCATAACCGATTTGAATAAGATGACACAAGTTTCATGACCGTTGGCAATTTGTCATTCAGTAAAGATGTGTTCGAAAACTTTCCAAGACAAACCAAGAAACATGTTTAGACTACTCAATGGTTGTTTAGTAAGTAATTTACTCAAAAACATTCTAATAATTCGATATTGATTATAGCCCTATTCTATTTGAAACAATTCGATATTTTAAACTATCTTTGGAAGAAAAAAAAATTAACCAGTCTTTTAATTTGTTCAAATCACATTGTCTAATTCAGTTTTACAAAGCTATTTTCAACCATCATTTATAGAATGTTATTTTAAACTAACATTATTTACTATTTTAAAGACTCTATCGTGATCGTTGTTTTATAAAAAACTGCCGTGATACTCGCCTTAAGGAAATAACTGATAAAACGCCTTAAGGCTTTCCCCAAAAAGCTTTTTACCTCTAAAGTTTACGCCTCAACAACTTGAGGCATGCGAAGCGTACAAAGCGTACACCTCAAACTGCCAAGGTATGCGACTCGAGATCTGTTTGCCCTTAGTTGCAAATATTGACATTAACATGAGTTATTAAACTTTAAGTATTTAATGGAAAATAAAAAAACAAAATTTAAGGAAATAGAAATTATTGTTTTTTTTTACTTTTCAAATTCAATATCGACACGATTAAGTAAGATTGTTTCTAAAACAATGATCAAGAGTTGTATAATGGATTTTCTCATTGCTATTTAAAAAAATAATTCTTAATATACTTTATTGAATCTCCAAATAAATTTTGCGGAATTGAAACTGAAATTATATGGATTCCAGTTATTTATTTTTAATCTTAAAAAAAAAGAAATGTATACCTGTTCAGAATCAGACGTGAATGATTTGCTCTTCATTTTTTGCATAGGTTAATTTAAAATGTCAAATTTCATTATATGTTTTGCATTTTATTTTTATCTGAAAACCTTACGCTTCAACATTTCGAGGTTTATGTCTCGCCTCACGGACCTAAAAAAAACCTCATGTGCGTCGCGTTTTAAAACAATGATCGCGATGGTATTCTGTATTTGCCTTTAATATATTAATACAATGCCAATGTGTGACAACATCGCATTTGTCCAATTGTTACTGTTTAATGCTATTTTAAAATATTATTTTACACTATCATTTATGAAAACTTATTTTCCATTGGCATTTCATATGTTGATTCTTTGCTAATATTAAACTGTTTATTATAAGGTTAATTCAACTTATCATCTATACTATGCAAATAGCATTATAGTTGTCCATAACGCATGAAAAACTTAGTAACAACGTTTCAAAATGGTTTTTATGTGTAAACCATGTCATGTTTTGTTCAAAATACTCAGTATATTCTACATTCCAATGATATAATCAAAATAGATGATTTTGCAGTTGATATTGATTTACTTTCTAATGTTGGGATGATTTTGAACTTGTAGTCGTCATCAAATTCGGGAATAGTTTTGTTTTTTATTTGTTAAAACCCTAGATCATCAGTTGAAATGAAGAAAGTATCGAAAAAGTGAAATGAGGGGGTTCGATTAAATTTTAGTAAGTATTTCATTTGAAACTGAAATCGCAAATGTGAAGTGAACTTACGCCCTTCTGCCCAGTTTCAAAACTTTGTGGTCCAGAAATGAAATATTACGCAAATTGCCTCTTTTTAAAAAAAGATTAAAGTTTCAAAAACTAATATTTTGATGTACTAAAATCAGATGTAGATGGAAACATAAGTGATGATTATTTCAATATATACAACAAAAATCGCACTTCGTTTAGAATTGCGTTAAAAAAACATTTTTTCAACAATTTAAATTATTTAATAAAATATCAATATAACAAATAAAAATTTAAAAATTATACTTAAGAAATCACTCTTTAAAACATTTGAAAAGTTATTATTTTTAAAATTCCATGAACAATAAAAAGAAGAACCGAGAAGAATTAAATTCAAGAGTTATTGAAATCAAAAATGAAATATTGCTAAAATGATTATAATGAAAACTATTTCAAACAATCTAACACAGTCTGAATTTTTTTTAATTAACTATTTAAGTATTCGAACAAATCATGTAACGCTAAGTAGTTTGTACTTTCTTAGATGTCTCTTTCTTTAGAAATGGTTCTGTTGTGATCTTTTAAGCATTTGCATTTCTTTGTGTACTGAACTGCATATTAATAAGACTGACTATCACTTTGCAGATAGAACTAGTATAATGAATTCATGATAAAGTAAAAAAATTGTTACACATTTGATCCGATGTATGGTCAAATCAAATGGATATTTCTTGCTAAACGTACAAAAATAGGAATGTTGGGTTGTAAAATTTAGGTATAATAGGGATGAAAAAGTCTACATTAATCTATATAAGAAGGCATTAATGATTTGTTTCAGTGCTAAGTTGTTTTATGCAAATGATCATAATTACATTACTGCTTACCCAAAGGTTCATGTATCTCCTACACACCTACTTAATGATAACTGGAACCTTCCAATTCAACTGTCAGTGGAAATTTGAACTATCAATTCAAGGATACTCTTTTACAACCAAAGTCTATAGTTTTCCTTGGAATGAAATTATATAATTAACATACAAATAGCTTGAAGAGCTAGAAAATTATGATTTTTAGTGCTGAATCACAAAGGGTGTTGGTTAAAATCTGCTTAAGTGATTAGTCTGCAAAGCATAATTAGCTTTACAAATATATAAGTATATGTTAGATTTGAATGTGGATGTATACTTGTATATGCATGTTCTTACTGGACATACAACCAATAATTTATGCTCACATACTATGCACGCAGATGCACTAGTGAATTTATTATTAGAAACCTCATTACAATCTCAATACTAGAAATCAAATGACTGCAGTTTATTAAGACACAAACTAGCCCAAGGAACTATATTTAGTGAAACACTACGTCTGTGAAGCATAAATTCTACTAAAAGTTAACTTGAGTGCTTTTATTTGAATCAAGTCAAATTGAACTAAATTAAAAGTAGCGGTGTGACATAGAACAGACCCACTAACTGATTTCTTCATCGCAGTACCGAAATTCATAAGTGCAGAGAAGAATCCACCTCCACCGCTTTCCCCCTTTCGTTCTTGTGAACTCATTATCGCAAGCCCTAACTGAAAGAGTCAACTTTAAACTTGGTTTTATTTTTATTTCTGGATATTGCTGAATATTAGAATTGAGGATCTGCAGATATCAGAGAAGACTAGCAGTTTGATGGAAATTAGTTGACTAAACAGCCCTTCTTACTTTGTTTGAAAAAGAGGGGTGGTAAATGAAAAAAAAAGAAGTGGTGCTCATTCTACCCCGTTCGACTAGCAATGAAATGCCGGTCGTGATATTTAATCTTGTATTATGATCTACCAACCAACTGAATCAATCCTATTAGTTATCGATCAATTTTTCTTCCATTACAAACAATCAACACGATTGTATACAACCAAAACCACTATTGTATTACATAACTCAACTACCGAATGAAAGAAAGTCATAGTTGCAACCTGAATTATAGATTGGATTGGTTATGGGATGCAATTGGAACGCTGATTCAAAGGCGGATGCAATTGGAACGCTAATTCGAAGGCGGTTGGAGTGCGGTTTTAGGGTTTTGTTTTTATAATTTACGTGGCGAATATTTAAAAAAATTGAGTAAAAAATAAGTGGTAACATGAAAATAATAGTGTGTGTAAAAGAGAGTAGAGAGAGAAAAGGAGTGGTAAACTAGAAAGTGGGCAAATTTGATTTGTTATTTGGATGCATTTAGCACCACACTTGAAAAAGAGGATTGCACTCTTAACCCCCGTTAAAGATAAAATAAAACCTAAATATAAAAATTACCTTTTGTTGCAAGTATACATGATGCACAACACACCTTCGTAACATGGTGTACAAATTACATGCTTACCACTTTGGTTATTGATTTTGGTATCCTAGGCGCCTCGTTCTTAGCTTATTGTAGCCTGCTTTCTTTGTTCTGTCTAGTAAAGGTGAAACGGAGTGATCCTTTCATTAGGGGTTTCTAATAGTGGCTAATGCGGTACACCCAATTTCATAGAAAATTCATCATGTGTTAATCACATTCGGCCTTGTCCGATGCTATGCTGGCTATGATTCGCTCTGACCTTAGCAAAAGATGCTGCAGAAGGAGATCTTAATGTCACTATGGACCATTTTCTTTTTAGCCAGTTTCAGGCCAGGCCATTATCATCACTATTATATTGTTGGATAACAACAATAAACTTATATGTCTTGCATTTTCTACCGATGGAGTGTTGCCCCCTTTATATATTTATATTCTCATTAATAAGTGACTATGTGTTTGTTATAAATACATATGGTTAGCCAAGCTCATACACTCATGCAATAAGGTAGAATGAGCATATGTGGCACCATATGTGGAGCTAGATGGCGTACTTAACACTTGATGCCTGACATTGTACACAAGCACAAAATGGGCTTCACTTGAACCTTCATTGTTATTGTTATTATTTTTATCATGTTTATGTTATCTTTACTAAAAATACACGTCTCCTCATTTGCTTAACTGTTGTCGTTCCATTTTTATTCTAATTTATTGAAGTTATCTTTATATAAAAAACTAGTCTCCTCATCTATGTGTCTATCTATCTGATTATTGACATTTTATACTACCTTTTTTATTTCTATTAATAAACAATAGTTTCTACTTCTAGTGTTTACATAGAAAATTATAACATTCATCTCACAATAGACTTGATTATGTTCTGTACACTGAGCCCACTTCCACCAATGTTGTTGATGTCATTGTTCTTACTATAACTAAAACTACACAGCAGACTGTTATATCAAAGCAGACCGATGATGAAGTCAAGGAGAAATTCAAGAAGGATAACAAGTTTGTTGGATGACACTTGCTCACACACATGTGAGCAAACAATTCGATTTGTTTGTCAATTATAAATTCGCTAAGTACATTTGTGAAACATTAGAAAATAAGTATGGAGCTGATGAAATACGTGGTGGAAAATGGTTACAATTTCAGAAGGTAGATAACAATTTGCATGGAGCAAATTCACAAGTATGAACATTTGGTATTTGATATACTCAACGAAGAATGAAGATGTTTGAGATTCTACAAGCTAATATACTATTGAAGAAACTTCCGTTTCTTGGAATGATTACAGAATGTCTCTCTTCGAGATTCAAAGAAGCAAATCATCTAAAAGATAAATTCAGTGTCATGTCCATTGATTATGACAATGGAAACCTTATGGGATATGATGATCATTTCAAAGCAGACATCATTAACGATAAAGGGAAGAAGACTTGGAAATTTTCTCATTAGAAGAAGCATAATGTTAATCATATTGCTTGGTATATTGTAAGACTGCCTTGCACCCATGTTACCAAACATACTTGAAGAATGCGCTGTAGCAGTACCCGACCGATGTAGGAAGATTGTCAAAGGTAAAATAACCAAAACTCTAATTATAATCTATTGTATGTCTCATAGCGCATTGAATAAATTACAATACCAACATAAATATAAAACAGATGAGACGGATAAGTATTATTAATGAACTAAAACAAATATCAGAGCGCAAGGTTCATAATAGTCATACAAAGCAAATGGAGTAGAGTTTATACATTATTAAAATAAAATGGAGTATAGTTTATACATCATTAAAATAAACTCAAAGGAAATCTATCTCTAAATAAAGTAAAGCACTGATAAAGCTCCACGGCGCTACATAGCGGAATAAGCAACAAACTCTAGTAAAAACATAATAGCGTCAGCCTGCTGCTCGTCCTATGAATAGCTCCATGTGCTAATCTCGAACCTGTTATCCAGTCTACTTATTTAATAGTACCCAAGGTAATAAAAAGCAAAGCATAAAACCTCGAGTTAGATAACAGTCTGGTGTGAGCGATAAATAATCTCAAAATACTATGAAAACTGATATAGTATAGAACATATGGTATAGATAATCATACCTGACCCGTCCACGCATTCAAAGAGTTAGCACATCACATAATATATGATATACCGCTATTATCGTCATATGAGTATACTACACTAAGTACATTATGGGTGTTGGGGCACCTATCTCAAGAATACCAACATCACAAGACATCCAATAATCACACCAATCATAACAATCAAACCGACATAAGGTACGCACAACATGAACCGTCATCTAGGTCTCGTATCATTGCATCTATCACTAAGGTCTCGCATCACCAAGCATCACCACAACCGTCACCAAATGTCTTACATCGCCATGACTTTCCCAAAGTCTCACGCCATCACATCGTCATAGAAGCCTCGCTCCACTATGACTTTCTCGAAGTCTTGAATCACTACGACCTTCTCAAGGTGCTGCATTCGCCACAATTCTCTTCAAAGCCACATTTTCCATGACCATCACGAAGGTCCCTTGGATATATGATAACTCGCACAACGACCCCTCAGCCTGGCGCAACTATTGTCGAAAAAAAACATCGAGCGAACATATGAACATACGTATACGTCCACAACTCCCTCCGTGCACATTCCCTGAGTTTCGACCATATCAGATAAACACCAACATAGTCGGTACCGATCATGCATGGTCGGCCTCGAACTATGTGGGTCGGCCACTTGGCTAAAATGGCCAAGTGTTGAAGCTTCCCACATCACCTCACTTTGCTCCATGCCAAACTTGAAGCACCTTAGCCTAAAACCCTAAACTTCTCACCACCGAGTTGTTTCACCAACCACAAATTCTAAATCCAACTCAATGCCAACATATCTTCCCAAGCCTTGCTCGGAGTTTTTCCATCTAGAAACCAAAGCAAGCAAGCCTATGACATGAAGCACTTCAATGCCAACCAACTTTGGTCACTACCGACCATATTCCACCACTACCGACCATAAATGATGACCATAATTTGGGCTATCAAATCAACTCCAATACTTGCAACTTGCTATGTAGGCTTCCAAAGCCTTCAAGAAAATTATATCCAAATTTCATCACATTTCGAGCATTTTGCCTCCATTACCGACCATAAATGATGACCATAATTTAGGCTATCAAATCAACTCCAATTCACTTACATCTTGTTGTGTAGGCTTCCCAAGCCTTCAAGAACATCGATCTGATCCAAATTTCATCACATTATGAGCACTTTGATGCCATTTGCACCAACCAACATACCATATTTCTAATTATGCAAAACAACCAGCAAATACATCAAAGTAATCCATATAGCTGTAACAACCCTGTTAATAATTATCTAATTAATAATTGGTTAATATATTTTAATTTATAAATTTAAAGAATTAAACTGAGAAGTTAAATTTAATTTGAATAATTAATTTGAAATTTATTAATGGTAAAAGAAGATTTCAATTAAAATAGAAAATTTCTAAAATTTGAACAAAATTGACCTTTAATTATGAAATAAAATTTACGAATATGAAATTGATTTTTTGGTTTAGGATTTTAAATATAATTAGGCAAAATAAAGATTTAGGAATTTGTTTTAATTGTTTTGGCCTTAGTAATTCTTAGCCCACTAACCATTAACCTCAACCCAATTCCCTAACTTCTAACTCATCCTAATCCAACTCCTACACAAATCATTTATGCTATTCTTCCTTCAGGAGTTAAGCAAAGGAGGAAATCATCCCACCCTTAATTTTGTCTTCATCAATTCAAGCAAAAATTGGTAAATTTCGAAATAAATAGGTATGAACTCCTTGCTTCTTTCTCTACCTATTGATACCATAAATTTATCAGTTAGTAATCTTGAATTATTGATGGTTAAGGGCTGTTTTAAGGAGTTTTGGAGTTTGAAAAGAAGCAGTGTTTATAGTTGTTTCAATGTATTACTTTCGGCCTTTCTTCTGTGTTTTGCATTCCAGGTGAATTGAACAGTCACAAATCCTATATATATGTTTGTACCAAAATTGGGCACAACACTCTTCGGAAGAGTTTGAAGAGATAAAAATGAAGAAATTAAATGGAAAAAGAGGATTATCTAACAAACACTTCAAAATAAATAATAAAAATGCACAGAAACACAGGAATTTAGAGTGGTTCGGCGTATTGCCTACATCCACTATGAAATTGATCACTTTATTGATGTTTCTTTGATGATTACAATTGATTGCAGCGGATTACAGCGAATTAAAGTTATGAAATTCGAGTACAACAGCAGTAATGGAGAATGAAATTGAATTCGGCAGAGTCTCGACATTGGAGCGTCAAAAAGATCCTTTCTCTGTAGGCCCTGGGGCTCTATTTATAGGCGTAGGAGGTTGATATTTCGCTCAGATCTCGGGTGACTTCTTCTGGCACATGAGTGGGCCTACGCGGCCGAGCCCATGAAGTTTCGGCTCGATCTGTGATCGATACGAACAAATTTCGTATCGATCAAGATTTCGTCCAATAGAGTCGAAACATAGTGTGAACATTCTTTATCTTGCGCGTGAGTTCTTGTGAAAATTTCATAGCATTTGGACTGGTAGATCGTGAGATATGATTGATACAAATTGGCGTTCTTCGGTAGGCTGTTTAGTTCGAATCGATGGTTTTGAATCGATCTCTTCGAATCGATGGCTGCACGTGCCCCGGTGATGATGTGGCGCGCAATCTTCGGATCGATCCACTTTTTATTTCGAGTTGATCGAGTCGTCCCGAGATTCTCGCCTCGTTCGTTTCGAAGGAGTTGTCTTGTTCGAATCAATCAATAGCGTGCTCTTCGTATCGATCTGCAGTGTGCCTTGTTCGCATCGATTGGGTTGGTTTGTTCGCATCGATCCAGGTTGTTCCAACTTGATGGATGCGAATGACTGATGCCCTGATGGATTCGAATAACAGCTCCACGATGGATTCGAACAAGCGTGAGTCGATGGATACGAACAAGGCACTCCCTGATGGATTCGAACAAACGTTATCTGATGGATACGAACTAAGGCTATATGCTGGATACGAACTGAGGCCACCCGATGGATACGAACAAAGGCTATCTGATGGATACGAAGTGGCGTGTCCCGATGGATACGAACAGATGTTCGTTGATGGATGTGAAGTAGTCAAATGGTGATCGATACGAATTGATACTATCTGCCGATGGATACTAAGTTGACCGATGCGAAATAATGGGTTGTGACTTCGATCGATTCGAAATGATGGATACGAATGGATTGAACTCCTTGGTTTGCATCGATCATAACTCGAGCATACGAACTCGGATTGACTTGAAATTTGGAACGTTGGCTTTCATGGCTTCGCTTGTCGTGTCTTGTCAATTTTAGCCTGATCCGGACTCCGACAAAATTCGTCGGTATCCATGATGAACCCATGCGTACTTGATATCCAAGATGAGCGATCCTTGGTTTTCAGTCAATGCCTTGATATCTCGGCCTTGCCAAAAGGCGGGATAACAATATATGAATAGGGATGTTTTGAATTAAGTTATGGTTTGACCCTATAACTAAATTACTTGAGAATTTGATCGTATATAATCATAGATGATTAGTTTATCTCTGTAAATGGTTTTTGGAGATAAATTGTTGCACAACAACACACACTAGGCACATGTGTATGTTTTGCTTGTGTACTATAGGACCTGAAATAGTTTCTACAACCTTCAGCAACTCGCCGAAATCAACCAAAGTCGATCATTCGATGGGAATTGGAAATTTTGAGTTCTGACTTGGAGTAGACTGCTCTAGGTTCGTTCCTAGGAGTTGAGTGGTATCAGTCGACTGGTAGAATAACCAGTCGATTGCTGAGTGTTTTTTTTCTTTGGAGCAAACTTATGCTCTATGTAGATTGATTGTTGATTCTTTGGTTGACTAATTTTTGATGATTTTAATAAACTTATTGGATGTTGTTTGAATTCTGCAAATTGCTTAATAAAATTTCTAGTGTTTAAAATAGTTAAAAGTGAAATTTCATAAATATAATATTTTATAAACTAAGTGAGAAAATGTGTTTCTACGTAAATTTATTTGATGGAGAAATGGTATGAAATTTGTATATATTTTTGAAAGGGAATTTCTTATCATTTCAAAGTTATACATTAAAGTGAATTTTTATAAGATTCTTCTTTTTTTTTAAATTGGTAATTCCAATTGGATTTATTTGGACAATTGAATGATTTCCATTTTTATTAGATTTTATGCTTACACGAAACAAAGAATTTTAATAAATGATTGAATTGTCGGATTAGTATGAGACATTTTGTACGATTCTTTCTTTTATTATTATAATTTGTTAAATAGAGTTTGGGTGGAAATTACTAACTTTTAGTAAATACCTGAATTTAGTATCTGGTATGTGACAGTTAGCTAAATTCTTGTGATTACTTGAGTGACGGTAATTAATATTTAGAGTTGTACTATCTTAGGGTGTTCGGATTTCAGGCCGATAAATCTCCAAGAGAAGATGACTCAGTTTTCATCGATCCGAGAGTCGATACCATTTTAGATTTGGGTAGGCGGACCTATTTTCGGAATGTTAGGTTTGTTATGGTGTGATATGACTGCCCTTTGTTTCGTGGATAGGTGTTACATGCATGCTTAGTTTATAGATTGGATGACTAATACCTATTAGTTTATTTTGGGTATATAGTTCGACGACGTTTACCTATTTTGATACATTAGGTAAATTTGCATAGTTGTCTATCTTGATACGTTAGACTTATACACTATATGGCGGGATTTATTTTCTTACGTTAGACTACGTGTCGCTGTATTAAACAGATAGTTGACCACCATTATTATTTCATTAGCGATGATTATTTATTTAGAAATTTTGGGATAGATATTTAATATCTTTTGGCTTTGGAGAATTTTGAATTGTTATCATAATATTTTAGATGATAGTCCATTTTTGAGACTTAATATGTATTTATGAAATGCTGATAATATGCCAAATTATGGATTTTGGTTTCAGGCATATTTTTATTATGACTTATTTTATTGTTAAGTCATATATTTACGATATCATTATCTCATCTCTTTATTAGATATAGTCCGACCCATTTATTTTAAAATACTTGGGTCACCTCAAGACTATATAGGTACAGAGACTCATTGACCTCTAGATTTTGTGCTAGCATTAAAGTGGACTATTTTAACCATTTTAGTTTACTTCATCCTTGTATATATTGACATTTAGGAGTGTATGTCATGTATATTATCTAGTAGTCCTTGTGTACCCGATATAGTACTTTTGGATGTGATGTATGTATATTGTGGGTCTAGTACTGATATTTTGTATAGACTCACATTTTATTATGTATATGACGTATATTATTCCACTGTGATCCTCCGATTCTGTTTTATCTATATTATATACCGTTCTAAATAATTTTTAATTTGTGTGTTTATTACTTTGTATTACTATTGTACACGTCAAAATTTTCAATTCAGATCCTAAAAAGGTAATAAAGACGTGTCATTGTTAGTATAAAGATATATTCACATTTGATCGCCCTTAACCAACCGTATTCTCCATGCTATTAGACGACATTACTTATAATGTTCTTTAATAATATGGGTATAGCGGTGGGATCGTTACAGCTTGGTATCAAAGCTGAATTCAGAACATTATAGAATATAAATTGCACAGAGTCGAGATCTAAACCAAGATAACCTAGAGTCATGTCCCTTGGGTGTGTGGTAGTTAGTAATCTAATTAACTATTAGGGATAAGAATATAAAATAATACTAAGTAATCATTGGGTCGTATTTGAAAATTCCTTTAAGTATAAATATCTTTTATCTTTTATATATATAGTAGGAGTAAATCTCTAATCTAGAAATTAAATGCGTAGTTTTGAGTCATGGCTGGTGGTAGACCTCCTAGAGCTACGACAAGATCGACTAATGCTCTCGGTACATGAGGAGTGGTTTTGACTCCCGACCAGATTGCTGAGGTGGTTCAGACTGCCCAAACTCAGGTCCTTGGTGCTCTTCCATGGTTGAAGGTTCTCGTTCTGATTTTACCTATCCCTATAGTGATTTTGGACGGTCAGGGGGCAAACCATTCAAAGGGACCAAATCTATTGGAGAGGCTTAGATATGGTTGAAGACGTGTGAGCGCATTTTCACTAGCATGGAGCTTGCAGATGTTCAGAGAGTTTGAGTTATAGCTAGTCGGTTGTAGGAAAGGGCCTTAGACTGGTATGATCTGTTGGAGACAGATGTTACAAACGCACCACTTACATGGGCTTAGTTCGGAAGCGATTTGAACTAAAGTTCCTACCAGAGGCTGAGCGAGAAGCGATGGCTAGGAGATTTATTGATCTCAGGCAGGATCAGATGTTAGTCGCGGAGTATGTGGCAACGTTTGAGGCTTTGTCCAAATATGGTTTAGATTTTATTAATACTCCGAGAAAGAAGAACCATAAGTTTATATATGGATTAAGCAAGCCATTGAGGAAGGCTCTATTGCTTCAGTTAGATGTATCCTTTGAGTCTCTCGTCGATTCAGCACTTCGTTTTGAGGAGGCAGAGAAGGATAGTGATGGAGGTAAAGCTACTCAGGCACAAATAGGTTCTTCTCAGAAAAGGAAGCAGCCTTGGAATAAAGGCAAGAAAAATTTTCAAGCCAAGAAAGGGAAGGGTGGTAGTTCTAGTTCTAAGTTCCCTCCAGGTGCATGTTAAAATTGTGGAGAGTAGGTCATTTGATTAGGGATTGCCCTAAACCTCGCAAGACAGTAGTCTGCTGCTATTGTAAGAAGCTAAGGCACATGGTTTTATCTTCTCTAGTATTATAGCAGAAGAACCAAGGTCAAGTGAATGCAGTCGGTTCGGTAGGTGGTACAGCTAAGCAGCAATAGCAGCGAGGTATATCTCCTTCTGTTTTAAAGGGTATGATTTCATTTAGAGGTTTGCAAATATGAGTTCTCTTCGATATGGGTGCCTCACATTCGTTTATATCGAAGGTTCTTGTAGATTCTACTTCATTTGATTCTGTTTATCTTGTTACTTCTCTGAGGATTACAAATCCTATTAGGGGATCTACAACTCTTAGTTTGCTTTGTGAGCATGTGGAGACTATCTTGAATGGCATATCTTTCTTTACTGATCTTCATGTTATTCAGTTTTTGGGCTCCGGTACGATATCAGGGATGGATTGGTTATCTTTATATGAGGCTCGTATTTTATGTCCTGAGCGAACTATATTTCTTCGACATCTTCAATCTGTAGAGCGAGTCACTGTAGCTCTCGATGAAACTATTCCTACTCCATCCATTTCTTTGTATGCCAAAGAATCTTCGATTAAAGAAATTTCTTGAATTCCAGTTGTTTCTACTTTTCCCGATGTCTTTAATCCTATCTCGGGATTGCTGCCAAAAAGGGCTATGAGTTTAGGATTGACCTTGTTCCTGGAGCTCAACCTTTTAGTCATCCTCATACCAAAATGTCAACTAAGGAGAACGAAGAGTTGATTAAACAGTCGACTGAGTTAGAATCCAAGCAATTAATTCAGTCTAGTAGTTCTCTATAGAGTACCACCGTAGTATTTATGAAGAAGGCGAATGGTACTCTTCGGCTTTGTATTGATTATCGGAAACTAAACGAGCTTACCATTAAAAATCATTATCCACTGCCCAGAATCGATGATATGTTCGACCAGTTATGCACTACTAAGGTTTTTTCTCAACTCGACCTAGCTACCAGTTTCCATCAACTCAAAGTGGCGGCGGATAACATTCCTCTTACAGCTTTTTGAACTAGATATGGATCTTATGAATGGCTAGTGATGCCTTTCGAGTTGACGAATGCACCTGCATATTTCGTTGACCTGATGAATCGAATTTTTCGAGAGTATCTCGATAAATTCATTTTAGTATTTATTGATGATATTCTGGTATATTCTAAATCCAAGGAAGGGCATGTTGAACACTTTAGAATTGTTTTAGAGACATTGCAAGAGAATGAGTTGAAGGAAAAAAAATTTAAATGTCATTTTTAGCAGCAATAAGTGAATTTTTTAGGGCACGTAGTTTTTGGTGAAGGCGTCTCAGTCGATCCCTCTAAGATTAAAGCAATCCAGGACTGGAAGAAACTAGAGAGCGTTATTGAGATTAGGAGTTTTCTCGGCTTAGCTGGCTATTACCGGCGTTTTATTAGAGATTTCTTGAAAGTTTTTCTCCCTCTTATACCTTGACTAGGAAGAACGTGAAATTCCAGTGGACAAATAAGTGTGAATCAGCTTTTCAGAAGCTGAAGGATCTTCTCACTCACGCACCTGCTCTTATTGTACCTGATGGGAATTAGGATTTGGTGGTTTATACTGACGCTTATGGATCCGAACTAGGAGCAGTTCTTGTGTAGAGAGGCAGAGTAGTTTTCTATGCTTTTAGACAGCTTAGACCGAGTGAACTCGCTATGCTGCTCACGATCTAGAGCTGGCAGCTGTAGTTTTTGCACTTAAGATCTGGCACCACTATCTTTTGGGAGAGAAGTTCATCTTATATACAGATCATAAATCATTGAAATAATTATTTTCTTAGAAAGCTCTGAATATGAGACAACAAAGGTGGCTAGAGTTTTTAGTCGCGTATGATGTGGAGATTCAGTATACTCCCGAAAAAGAGAATAGAGTACTTGATGCTCTTGGCCGCAAGCATTTAGCGGTTGTTTCTACAATGATGCTAGAGTGGAAGGATCTAAAGACTTTATCTATATGTGATATCCGAGATAAAAGTCCATATTTGAGATCATATTTGGTACTCACTAGTTTAGAAGCATATCCATCTATATTAGATTGCATAGCAGATGCTCAAAAGCAGGATTCTTCTCTGACTGATATTTTCCAGATGTGTTATAGTGGCAGTCAGGAAGTGATCGAGTATGCAGTTGATAGCAACGGATTTCTTTGGAGGCATGGTAGGTTAGTAGTGCTAGACACTTATACACTCTGTAAGGATATCATAGAGGATTGCCATCGATCTAGATATACTATTCACCTAGGAAGCAACAAGATGTATCTGTATTTCTGGGAAGGGATGAAGCGAGATGTGTGGAACTTTGTGAAGCATTGCATGACGCGTCAGCTTGTTAAAGCCGAACATCAAAGACCTAGTGGACTTCTACAGCCGTTAGAGGTTCCATTATGGAAGAGGGATCGGGTAAAGATGGACTTAGAATTAAATTGATCTAGTAATGATCAAATAAAATTTCAATGTGCAGGTATCCATGGATTTTGTGGAGGATTACCTCATTCAAGAAGCGAACATGATAGTCTTTGGGTTATTGTTGATAGGTTGACCAAATCGGCTCATTTCATTCTGGTGAAGTCAACTAGAATAGCTCCTTATCTGGTGAGGTTGTATATTAAAGAAGTGGTCAGGCTACATGGCGTTCCTAGTGCCATTGTGAGTGATCGAGATCCATTATTCACCAGCGGATTCTGGAAGAGTCTACAGACTGCATTGGGTACGAAGCTGAATCTTAGTACTGCCACCATCCTCAAATGGATGGTCAGATAAAGCAAGTTAATAAAGTTTTTGAGGATTTTCTCCATGCTTGCATATTAGATTTTAGAGGTAGTTGGGTTGATCATATCTATCTAGTAGAATTTTCCTACAATAACAGCTTTCAGTCGAGTATCGATATGGCTCCTTTCGAAGTGTTATACAAAAGGCCATGTCATTTGCCATCTTGTTGGTTAGAGGAAGGAGACAGATATGTGCTTAGGCCAGATTCTGTTCAATAAGCTTCAAAGAAAATAGAAGTTATCAGGCAGAGAATGGAGGAAGCCCAGAGTAGGCAAAAGTCCTATGCAGATCAAAGGAGAAAGGAATTAGAGCTTGCTGTCGGATGTCTTATTTTTATGCCAGTATCTCCATTGAAGGGAGTAATGCGATTTAGTAGTTTCGAAAAGTTAGCTCCACGGTTCATTAGACTATATCCTGTTATTGATCGCATTGGTGTTGTGGCATGTTGTGTTGTTCTACCTGATCATTTATTTGGAATACATGATGTGTTCCATGTATTTCAACTCCGCAAATTTCTTAGAGATTCCAAGCCGGTTTTAGAGCCTCCTTAGATAGAGGAACTCGAGATTTCTCCTAACCCGACTTATGCTCAAATGCTAGTACAGATAGTGGCAATAAAGATTAGAGACTCAGAAATAAAGAGGTTCAGCTAGTAAAGGTGCAGTGGTCCAGGAATCCCAAGGATTATACCTGGGAGACTCACGAGTATATGCAGCGGATCCATCCTAAGTTATTTTCAGAGGCATGAGTCTGGAAAATTCTTTTCTCTCTTTGATAAATTGATATATTTTAATTAGATTAATTATTTACGTTAGAGATTCCTTCCAAATAAGAATTGTGGGGACGTAATTTTCTTAAGGGGGAGTCTGTAACAACCTTATTAATAATTATTTAATTAATAATTGGTTAATAAATTATAATTTGTAAATTTAAAGAGTTAATCTGAGAAGTTAAATTTAATTTGAATAATTAATTTGAAATTTATTAATGGTAAAAGAAGATTTCAATTAAAATAGAAAATTTATAAAATTTGAACAAAATTGACCTTTAATTATGAAATAAAATTTACAAATGAGAAATTGATATTTTTGGTTTAGGATTTTAAATATAATTTGGCAAAATAAAGATTTAGGAATTTGCCCTAATTGCTTGGGCCTCGGTAATTCTTAGCCCACTAGCCATTAATCTTAACTTAATTCCCTAACTTCTAACTCATCCTAATCCAACATCTGCACAAATCATTTACGTTATTCATCCTTCAGGACCTAAGTAAAGGAGGAAATCATCCCAGCCCTAATTTAGTCTTCATCAATTCAAGCAAAAATTAGTAAATTTCAAAATAAATAGGTATGAATTCCTTGCTTTTTCCTCTACCTGGTGATACCATCAATTTACTATTTTGATTCAGTCAGTAATCTTGAATTATTGATGGTTGGAGGCTGTTTTGAGGAGTTTGTGAGTTTGAAAAGAAGCAGTGTTTATAGTTTTTTCAGCATATTACTTTCAGCCTTTTTTCTTCGTTTTACAATTTTAGGTGAGTTAAACACTCACAAATCCTATATTATAAATGAGGATGTTTTGAGTTAAGTTATGGTTTGATTTTATTACTAAGTTGCTTGAGAGTTTGATTGTATGTAATCAGAGATGATTAGTTTATCTCTTTAAATGGGTTTTGGTGATAAATTGTTGCACAACAATACACACTAGGCACATGGGTATGTTTTGCTTGTGTATGCGATGTCTATTGGACCTGAAATAGTTTCTACAACCTTCAGCAACTCACCGGAATCGACCAGAGTTGATCATCAAATGGGAATTGGAAAATTTGAGTTCTGACATGAAGCAAACTGCTTCAGGTTTGTTCCCGGGAGTCGATTGGTAAGCTCCACCAGTCGACTGCTGGGTGTTTTTTATCTGGAGTAAACTTCCGCTCTATGTAGATTGATTGTTGATTCTTCAGTTGACTGATTTTTGATGATTTTAATAAGCTATGGGATGTTGTTTGAATTCTGCCAATTTCTTAATAAATTTTCTAGTGTTTAAAATAGTTAAAAGTGAAATTTCATAAGTATGATATTTTATAAACTAAGTGAGAAAATGTGTTTCTATGTAAATTTACTTAAGGGAGAAATGGTATGAAATTTTTATATATTTTTGAAAGGGATTTTCTTATAATTTAAAAGTTATAAATTAAAGTAAATTTTTATAAAAAATTTCTTTTGTTTAAATTTGTAATTCCAATTGGATTTTAATTGGACAATTGAATTGATTTCTATTTTTATTGGATTTCGTTCTTTTCTATGAACAAAGGATTTTAATAAACGATTGAATAGTCTGATTGGTATGGGACATTTCGTACAATTCTTTCTTTTATTATTATAATTTGTTAAATAGGGTTTTAGTGGAAAATACTACCTTTTAGTAAATACCTGAATTTACTATTTGGTATGGGATAGTTAGCTAAATTCTTATGATTAGTGTAGTGATAGTAATTAACATTTAGAGTTGTACTATCTTAGGATGTTCGGATTTCAGGCCGATATTTCCCCGAGAGAAGATGACTCAATTTTCATAAACCCAAGAGTTGATACCATTTTAGATTGGGTAGGCAGACCTATTTTAGGAATGTTAAGTTTGTTATGGTGTGATACGGCTGCCCTTTTGTTTCATGGACAGGTGTTACATGCATGATTAGCCTATAGACCGAATGACTAATACCTATTAGTTTGTTTTGGTTATACAGTTTGACGATGTTTACCTATTTTGATACGTTAGGTAAATTCACATAGTAGTCTATTTTGATACGTTAGACTTATATGTTGTATGGTGGGATTTATTTTGATACATTAGACTTTGTGTTGCTGTATTAAACTGATAGTTGACAACCATTATTATTTCATTGGTGATGACTGTTTCTTTAGAGATTTTGTGATGGATATTTAGTATCTTTTGGCTCTGGAAAATTTTGAATTGTTATCACCATATTATAGATGAGTCAATTTTTAAGACTTGATATGGATTTATGAAATGGTGATTTGGATTAATATGCCAAATTATGGATTTTGGCTTCAAACATATTTTTATATGGCTTATTTTATTGTTAAGTCATATATTTACGATATCAGAATCTCATCTCTTTATTATTTATAGTTTGACCTATTTATTTTAAAATACTCGAGCCAGGCTGAGAGTCTACATATACAGGGACTCATTGATCTCTGGATTTTGTGCTAGCATTAAAATAGACTTTTTTGACCGTTTTAGTTTACTTCATCCTTATATATATTAACATTTAGGAGTATATGTCATGTATATTATCTAGTAGTCGTTGTGTACCCGATATAGTACTTTTGGATGTGATGTATGTATATGATGATGTATATTATTCCGCAGTGATCTGTGACTTTGATTCTGTTTTATCTATATTATATACTGTTCTGAATAATTTTTAATCGGTGTGTTTATTACTTTGTATTAATACTGTATATATCAGAATTTTCAATTCAGATCCTTAAAAGGTAATAAAGACATGTCAGTGTTAGTATAAAGATATATTCACATTCGATCGCCCATAATCACACGTATTCTCCGTGTTATTAGACGATATTGCTTGTAAGGTTCTTTAAGAATATGGGTATAGCGGTGGGGTCATTACAACAACTGTCAAACATCATCATACAACATCCAAGCAATGCATATAATTTATCCAAACATGATTTACAAGCATATATCAACCCGGATCTGATTTTCTATAAATTGTCGATTATGGTTGGTAAATGGTGTAAAACAAGTTAAAATCCAAATCTTTCTTTTTAAATACAGCTTTAAGGTGTCATTAATATCAGATCTAAGTTTTGGACAAACTTTAACAATCATATCAAAAATCACATTTTGCTATATATAAGCATAATACAGCGAGAGAAGTAAAATCACCCACCTTGGATCAAAGTACGCTAATCCCTAGGCAAATCTGAAGTAGAATAATACCAACATGAATAACCATCAACAAAAATTGGAGACACAATTTTTTATTGATATGAGAGACTATCAATAAAAAATTGGAGACACAATTTTTTATTGATAGTCTCTCTTTTTTAGTGAGTGAAAGGTAGTAATTATTCTATTTCGAAGATTAACACAACTGGAAATTTTTTTTTGAATTCGCTTAATAAAACTATCATTGTCAATCTAAAAAATATGATTTTCAATGTTAAAATATACATAATAACTATCACCATTGCTGTCCAAAGTGCTAGAAAAGTAAATCTACAACTTCCCTTGCTAATCTCCCTCTAATAACTTAATTAGGCTAATTAACTTGGAGAAATAATGGACTACACTAATCACCCTCTAATTACCTACTAATATGCTCAAAACCAATCAGAACTTCAAACAACCATAACTTACAAACGGTAAGTCCAAATCCTTATTATGACCAATTTGTGAAAAGAGAAACCATCATTCCAACTTAATGAAAGTGGTTTTGGACCCTAATTCGGCTCCTATCAAAAGTTATAGGCCTTACAAGATTTTAAGGGTCAAAATTATCCAACAAAAATTCCAAGGATAGAAAGTTATCTAGTCATACCGCCTCATATGAATTTAAATATAATATTTTACGATCCTCTGATACTTAAAATACTGGTATTTACATCTATGTTACGATCTTATGAATAAATTCAGTGTCATGATATGTGATTTAAGGACAAATATTTATTCTATTTGATTCAATACTCAGGGTTGTGAATACATTCGTAATTACAGTCGATTAAGTACTTTTCCTAAGGATTTTCTACTAGTATATATATCTAATTTATTTATCATTATTTATCTCAATATAACAATATATATCATAAAAGATAAAACCAAAAGCTTACTATATTTCAACCAAGATTCGCTATAAAAGTTAATTTATATAATCAAATTACATAATCCTCTCTACGGCACACCCTTAACTTTACCAATCTCTCACTTACACGTAGGGCCAATTATTATGACTTATAACCAAAATCTCGGTCTGTTAGAGAAAATTAAGAAGGACCTTAGCAGATGGATTTGTAATATTATTATTTCATATCTACTTTTTGATTATACTTTTCTGTCACCGATAAACTCTTTTATCACATGTTAATTACGAAGAACATGCTCGACCTCATATCAAGTTTTTGGTTCCTGTTGCAATCTATATTGCATCATTATTATCAAAATACATTATTGGATTCCCAATGATGGAAACTATATTGGCTTTCTTACAAATGTGCACATATATGCTTGTTTTCGTCAGAACACTATTCAAGACGATGTATTAAGCCTTTATAGTTGAATCTGCTACAACCTCTCGTTTAGAACATTTCCAACTTAAAACTCCTTTATCTAACATGAATTTAAGATTGTCTTACTATACTTGATGTCACTTATGAAGTTCGAGTTGAACACTTCTTCATAAAGAGTTCGTTGTTTCCATAAACAATTCTGTAGTATTTCATAAATACACGAGAATACTCGGCACTACCATTCAGTGATTTTGACTTGGATTTGATATTTGCTAACTATACCAGTTCCACAAGCGAATCCCAATCTAGTACATAACATAACATATACGATGGTGTCTATTTGTGATGTAAATAGAATCATCTCACATGCTCCCTATATATATATATCGATTGGGACAATCCCAACATCGTTTTATACCATGTATAAAGGATGTTTCTTTTAAATTTTTCACCAAGAATTGAACAACCAAGATTTATCTGATTTTAACTTGGGTACATCTTTAACAATCGGTGGTAGGTTCTTTTGCTTATACTATTTGAAATATCTTAGTTCCTTCTATTTTCTTTCTTATAGACACAGACTTCCTCTATGTTTTGATTGAAATCAATGGTTTCTCTATCAAAATAATTGCTCAACCTCTAGATGCTTGTTTAAGATCATATGTTAATGAGTCAACAAGTTTTATTATCGCTTCCACTAACTTCAAGATATTTTGGCTATGGTGTGCAAATAATCTCCTCTAAATCGTTATTTGGAAATTCTATTTCAACATCAGTATGCCAAAAATCATAGTCATTTTGTGCATTAAATTGCGAGTAAAATCTAATGGATTTAAGCACGTTGATTGGTGAAATTGGTCCACTTATTTCAACATTTGAAATTGACGAGGTCATTTCCCATCAAGCTTGTTTTATACATTTCCAACTACATTGTTCTTTTTCTAAAATACTCACTTGCGTTCAATGGATCATCTCTTTTGTTTATAATTTCCAAAACTAGATTTTTGTTATGCACTTGGAATCCATTTCAGATTTAAAGCATCATGCCATGTGGTGGAGTCTATACTTTCCATGGATTATCAATAACTGAGGAGATTGTCATTACTAATAGTCCATTTTCTTGATAGATAAAAAAAACTTATAGTTTATCTTCAACGTGCGAGATTTCTTATTAAATATTCTAATTAGCTGTGTCCTTTTGGGCTTGGTTAAATTTGTACCATCTATATAATTTGTTTTCATGTTAGAATCCTAGATCGTATTCAAGTCGTTTGCACCCTCTAAAATGAAATTCCTTCATACCACCACTAATTTTCCTAAAAAGAAATTCCTTCGGTAAGGTGTTGTGTCTTGAAACAATGATCTATTTCTCAATTTGATGGAATAGGCATTCAAAAAAATTATGAACTGCTTATAGGCTTACATTAGATTTAGCCTTGAGTTCGCAAAATGTAAAGAACACCTTTTCGACCCTCAAATGTCGATACTAATACATCCACGGTATTCACGTGACGAGCACCCAAGTATTAGAAAGATAGAACATCAAGAAAAAGAAAATGAAAAAAAGAAAAGGAATAAGAAAGAGGAGACCAAAAACATCAAAATCTCACATGTAGAATGATAACATGTAATATCAAAAGATAACGCACAAAGCTACTCTAACATACATAGCATTTCAAAGTTACTAATCAGAGTACTATCATCGGGCTAGATAGTTATAGCAGCCTATCCTTACAATTACTGACATATATACATAAAGTAATGCAGCGGAAATAAGAATACCATGGTAGGTAAATATCCAGCTCGACTCCAAAAGCTTAATTAACATCCACGAAAACTTGCATTTCTCAAACTGCTTGAAAGAGCACATAAGGAATTTAGGAAAAACAAAAGCTACATGTTAGACATAAGTCTAGTGTATGAAACTCAAGAAATATGCGTACAACATATAACAACACCTTTTGAGACCGTTGTAATGGTTATCCACTCAAAAGAGTCAACTATCTAATAAGTACATATTGCGATATAATAGATAATGTCTAGGGTGAAGAATATAAATCAAAAAATGGTCGTGATGCTTACATTAATCACACCATAACAATATTCAATTGGTATACAAACAAAACCGTTAAGGCACGTTCGCATAATGGATTTTCCACGAAGACACCCTGGTAAACTGAGACCGATCTCATACGATAAGGATCAGAAACTACCTTTCGAGCATTGTATATCTCTAGATAGAATATACCATAAGGTAAACACGACAGGCCCAGATGTCGGAATACTATCGTGAACAGTGTAAACCAAGTATCAACAACTCCCCATGCGCAACATATCAGAATGCATACATTAGATATGGAGTTGATAGACCCTCATGGGTTAGCTAAACTTGGGATGCATCCTACTCTGTCTCTAGTCATACCAATGGTGAAGTCGTGTTCAGCATCTCAACACACGGGCCATCATTACTCATATAGATCATGAATCTCCAAATGGATTCTAGCATCTTGAACAGATCACGAACCTCTATATGGGTTCGAACATCTCGAACAGAACTCAAATCTCCATATAGATTCCAGCATCTCGAACAGATTCACTTCCAAGAGATAGAACACGTATATGGTTTTGAAGTGGTTATGGTTTTGGGTCATTCTCATATAAGTACACTCCCCTGCTTACTGAGCACTCCAAAACCAATCGATGGATTTTCGATTAACTCAACCCCGGTTCTTTCAAAAATAAACAGACAATAGATAAGGGTGGAGATCCTCTCCTATCCGAATGGATTTCCTTATCATTTGTCCTAGAAGAGCAAGATAAATTTATATGTAGGTTATATCACCACCGAGTGAATAACTGTACTATATAATTCCCCTGTTTCTTCTAGATACTTCCCAAGTTAATTTGGTCATATTCAAAAACAATGAGAATGATCGTATATGAAAGCCAAATCTCTTACACTTATCACGTTTCCAACCTTCTTAACTTCCGTTATCCATCGGTTAAGAGTGAAGTCCAACAGGTTGGAGCACTATTTCTTCTACACCCTACTCGAATTATCATTCTTAACTCTCATGGATAAAAACAAGTCTACTTTATCAGCTTTACTGTTAACTACACAATTAAATACTTTCCATAAACAAGTAAACACACAAAGCACGCTTAACACATCTAAAGCACGATTAATTCACAGAAACGACTTTTAATCCCCTTTTTATTTAATTAATCCTTTATTAATTAAAACATCTTTTACTAGTAAAACTTTTTTTATCTAATAAAACTTCTTTCATTAATCAAAACTTCTAAGTGATTAAACTCCTTTATTAATTAAAACTTCACTTATTAATTAAAAGTTCACTTATTTAATTAAACTTCTTATTAATTAAAACTTCACTTATTTAACTTGTACATAGATTTAATTTCCCTTTATAAGGATATATATACTTGTATTTTACTCTTCGCATATTTTACTATTCATGTATTTACTATTTATTTATACTCTTTTCTATACTTCAAAAGTATTCATATACTTATCTCAAATGGTGTAAGCATATTCACAAGTCATTAACAAAATTTACTTACTTTAAAATATAATCAAGAGGTTAAAAATAAAGTTACTAAAACATTGTTACTATAATCCCCTTCTCTCTTTTATATTTTAAACACATACTTTTTTCTATCTTTACTCCAAAGACTCCATACTTATTATTATTAGCTTTAAAATTTTGTTATTGAAGATCTAATTATATACTTAAGGGTTTAAAGACAAGTGTTATTTAAACATTGTCATAAAAAACCAAAAATCATTCCACACTCAACCATTTTCTTTAAAACTTTCTTTTAAATATTTAGTTACATTTAAGGGTTAAAGACAATTGTTACTTAAACATTGTCACAACAAACCCAAAACCATTCATTTATAATTATCCTTAAAGTATTCATTATTAAATATTTAATTATATTCCTAAGTATAATTAATAAGGGTTAGAAACAAATGTTACTAAAACATTGCTTGCTACAACCCAAAACCATTTACTTATCATCAACTTTAAGACATTTGTTTTAAAGATCAAAGCATATCCACTCTTATTAATTAAGGTAATAAACTTTTAGTCGAACCTCCCAAAATAATTTATTTTAGCTTAAGTGTCAAAATTCAAACTTCCTTTAAATTTATAAATACTTAACCTACCTTTTATAACTTATATATATATATATATATGTATATGTATGTATATGTATGTATGTATGCATGTGCGTGTGTGTATATATATATATCGAAAAACCATTTTAAAATAATGTATATATTTATATGTATACTAATTTATTTATAGGCTGATATAATTAATAAAATTCTAAAACAATTTAAAAGATATTATATTAAATAAGCTTTTTAATATCTTAATAAAATCTTTAACTAATTATCTAAAAACTATATATATTTAAAAATACTTATACTATGGTTTAAAACATTTATTTTAAATATCACTTAAAAATACTTATTTTATAATTTATTTAAAAACCATAAAAATACGTTTTATAATTTAAAACCCTTTTTCTTTGAAAATTCATAAATGATTATTAAAAATATATATAAACTTTAATATTTTTCTAGTAATAAGCACACTTATAGGACTTATTAAAAATGCGAAGAATCCCTTAGGATGTCTTTCAAATTTAACTTTAAAAATCGTTGAACATAAGGCATTTTCTAAGTACATCTATATCGATCTTTTCACTTCTAACTTTCACAACTTCCATTCACAATTTCTAGAACTTCCCAAACCAACCAATTATATATTTTTACAACAGATTCCCATTTTAACCAATTTAACATATGTCAAATGCAAGGGATTTCAAAGTGCGTTTATAACGAATATTTTTCTTCTACCATTTACATCACACTATCAAACATGTAAACAACAAGTCTTAGTCGTAGTACATGTTTTAGCGGGTTATAAGAGAATTATACAACATATAATGTTGCCACTTGCTTTACAAAACAAGGAGGAGTCCAAAAGTAATAACTTGCATTGTTATCTATTTTAAATTATATTTTATACAATAATTATGTACACAAAATTATACAAATTAAATGATGAGCTAACTCACCCAAGCCTAAGCCTAAGTCAAACCAAGGTGTAGAAAATATTGCTACGAGTGCAACGATGAAGACAACGTCTCGATTGTACCTCCTATGAAAAAGTTATGAATTTTATAAGAATTTGGATTAATTAAAATAATTAATTAACTAATTAACACATTAATTACCTCTTTAATCTCCATCTCTAGTCATCTTCCCCAATTCCTACTCCCCTGTACCGCACAACACAGACACGCACAAACTCATCACCACATGTGCCTCTCTTCTCCTATCTCACTCTTCCGTCGACAAAATTAGCCACTGTCACCTCCGACGAACTCCTTTATACACGTGCTCCACGATGCACCTCAAAACAGCAAGCTTGATTGCCTCTACATGAACGCAACCTGTATCCTACCGTCATTGTTTAAAATGTCGTACCCCACCAGAGAGAGCCACACCAACTCCGACTAACACCAACCTCTTTGGCTTCGCCTGAGATGCTCAACTCCACCATCGCCTTGGCCTATGGCCACTTAAATCTCCAACACGCCTCAACCCTAATTCGGCCTCCAAACATTGTCCACCCCCAAACACGACCGCACTTATCAATGACCACATGGATTTGAACCCCTAGCCAATATGAGTACAACAGATCCACCCTCATCGATTTTTGTGCATCATAGCTTCAGATTAAATCAATTTAATCACATTAAATCAAGAATAAAATATTTAAATAATTCAGCTATTTAAATACGAAGTGTCTAAAATTTTGGGTCTTACATTCTCCACCACTTAGAATATTTCATCCTTGGAATTCCAACATAAGCAACCAAAGAAACAATCGCACATTAATACTTAACAGTATTACAATTACTAGAAAATAGTGCTCACGGTTTGCCCAATTTAAAAAACCTTTTCATCGCATGAGGATGATAAACAATCCACGAAGCGTACCTTATGCTCAATAGCCTCAGGTTATTACTTAGTCGATTATTCATACTACCTCAAAAAACTCAAAGAGTCCTTTCCCAAACTCTCCATAAGTCAACAAAACATAGTATTCAATTATACTTAAGTCGGTACGATGTACATATACCATTCGTACGCAATATCAATATATCCGATAACTTGCTCGATCATATCGATTTCACTTTCAGACTAGTATAGATTACTTAACCTCTCTAGTGTGAACTCTGACTGGTTCCTTGATTAGAAATCTTTGTTTCCTTACATGTCCATATACTATGATAGAAAACATCAAAATCATATCAAGAATCCGCATCAAGTGTTTGCCATCAAGAATCTAGTGAAAAATCCTTGTTCGGACCAGTGTAAATCACCTCGAAATCATGTACTGGAATCCTAGACCAAAAACAGTTACGTGAATAAAATGATCTACATACAACTTACGTACTTTATTCCACTGGTTTCTTAACTGCACCAACTTCTTTTTAATTCCCATTTATTTACATAAATATTACTTCTCATTTAATATTAAAACCGTTTATGAAACATTTCATAAAACATTACTTTTATTTTATAAACATTTTATAAAGACCTATCTTCACTTATGAAACATTTCATTAAGACAAAATTTCATTTTAAAACATTTCAGGACTTAAGTCCATACACATATAATACTCCACTACATCCTAAGAGTATATATAGAATATTATAATTATTTTACTTAACAAGGATGTTCTATAAATTTTAAACTTGCTTTACTTACTATCTTTTCAAATTAAGAGTTATAAAAACTCAACTTTTATTTTTACAAAATTACTTAGCTTCAAATTTCTATACCAATTTGGAAGTTTTCGATTGTCTAAAATCACCGAAAATTCTATTTTATTTCAACAAATGAAAACTACCAATAACATATCATAACAAGTTGCACAAACCAAACTATCCTAACGAATAGTACATACGTCCATAAAATAACTTAACAGAAAACTTTAAAACTAAATACCAGTTTTTTTCAAATAATTTTAAAATAATAGTAATATATACTTATAACTTTTGTATACCAAATCATACTTTCGAGATTTAAATCAAAATCTATTTTACTAAAACAACTTTGTAGCAAACTGCTATGGTAGCTCCCCTACTTAGAAATTCGAAAATGAATGCCGAAGATGCTGCAGTCATCATCAGAATTATTTTCAAACGGCAGTAGTGAGTTCAGTGCTTTCTATCTCCTTCAAAATACTTTTTAGAATATTTCTATTCATAAATATTTTCAAATAATACTATTATTATTTTGTCAAAAAGCTTGAAAAATAGTTTTCAAAACACCCGGATATAAATCCTCAAATTCTCGTTTAAATCCTTTTTTATTTATAAACCATTTTTATATAAATTTACTTTCTTATATAAAATCATTTCACAAAAATTTATTCCAAAACTATCTTTCTTTAAGATTATAATACACAACTTTTATTAAAGTTTAAGTTTTAACCCAACATTATCATCGAACGCTTTATAGTTAAACCATGAAACTTAATTCACAAGGTGTCCATCCAATGTTCCTACAACTACTGTCTACCCAACCCATGTTGTGAAAAGGTAAATTACTTATAAACTGGTTTAAACACACAAAAAAACACACCATACTAAATGCTCATAAAATGTCCGAGCATGATTAAGCTAATAAATGAGGGATAAATGGACATCACTAATCCCTAAATAAATCAACCACACTACCAACTTATACTTATATATTACTAATATATATCAAATACATATACTCTCTCATACATATAATACACTCAACTCATAATAGAGCATTCCATTATTCTATCTATTAATGAGATATACCCAACCAAAGCCAAGGTTCTTGCTTAACCTACAACTTTGATAACAGCTGTAATGAATGCCTTTTTGACCCTCGAATGTTGACACAAATACATCCACGGTATTCACATGACAGGCACCTAAGTGTTGGAAAGATAGAACATTAGGGAAACGAAAAAGAAGAAAAGAAAAGGAACAAGAAAGTGGAGAACAAAACATCAAAATCTCACATGCTGAATGATAACATATAACATCAAAAGATAATACACAAAGCCACTCTAATATACATAGCATTTCCGAGTTACTAATCAGAGTACTATCATTAGCTTGGATAGTTATAACAACCTGTCCTTACAACTACCGATATATATACATAAAGTAATGCGGTAGAAATAAGAATACTATGATTGGTAAACATCCAGCTCGACTCCAAGAGCTTAATGAACATCCACGAAAACCTACATTTCTTAGACTGCTCGAAAGAGCACATGGGAAATTTAGGAAAAACAAAAGCACTATGTCAAACATAAGTATGGTGTGACAAACTCAAGAAATATGTATACAACATATAACAACACTTTTTGAGATCGCCGTAATAGTTATCCACTCAAAAAGCCAACCATCTAATAAGTACATATTGCGATATAATAGATAATTTCTAGGGTGAAGAACATAAATTAGAAAATAGTCATTATGCTAACATTAATCATACCACAACAATATTTAATAGGTATACAAAAAAACCACTAAGGCGCGTTCACATAATGGATTTTTCACAAAGACCTCTCTAGTAAACTGAGACCAATCTCCTATGACAAGGATCAAAAACTACCTTTCGAGCGTTGTGTATCTCCAGATAAAATATACCATAAGGTAAACACAACAGACCCAGGCGTCCGAACACTTTCATGAACAACGTGAACCAAGTATTAACAACTCCCCATGCGCAAAATATCGAGAAGCATACTCTATATATAGGGTTAATATACACCCATGGGTTAGCTAAACCTGGGATGCATCCTACTCTGTCTTTAGTCTTACCGATGTTGAAGTCACGTTCAGTATCTCAACATACGAGCCATCATCACTCGAATAGATCATGAATCCCTAAATGGATTCCAACATCTCGAACAGATCACGAACCTCTACATGGGTTCACGCATCTCGAATAGATCTCAAATCTCCATATAGATTCCAGCATCTTGAACAGATCCACTTTCAAGAGATAGAACAAGTATATGGTTTTGAAGTGGTTACGGTTTCGATTCATCTCATATAAGTACACTCCCCCGCTTATGGGCACTCCAAAACCAATGGATAGATTTCTGGTTAACTCAACCCCGATTCTTTTAGAAATAATCTGACAATACATAAGGGTGAAGATCCTCTCCTATCTGGATATTTCCTTATCATTTGTCCTAGAAGAGCAAGACAAGTTTATACGTAGGTTATATCATCACTGAGTGAGTAAACATACTATATAATTCTTGTGTTTCTTCTAGATACCTCCCAAATTAATTTGGTTGTATTCAACAACAATAATAATGATCGCATATGAAAACCAAGTCTTGTATACTTATCACGTTTCCAACCTTCTCAACTTCCACAACCCATTGATCAAGATTGAAGTCTGGTAGGTTAGAGCACTATTGGTTCTACACCCTGCTCGAATCATCATTCTTAACTATTGTGGATAGAAACAAGTTTACTTTGTCGGCTTTAGTACTAAGTACACGACTAAATAATTTCCATAAACAAGTAAACACACAAAGCACGATTAACACATACAAAGTACGATCAAGTCACATAAACGATGAAATTGCAATATCAAAATTAAATGAAACCAAATTCAAAATATGCCCTTACTCTTAAGTGCATATCCACGTAGAAAGAAGTAATTCCACTTCATTCATTATCAATTATACTTTATACAACAGAGTCTGATTATTCTTTATAGATACATTATTATGTGCCATAGGAAGAAGTGACTTTAAGAGTGAATCTCATTCCCTTTTAGGTACTCTTAGACTCTAATCAAAGATACTCACATATTTGAATAATTTTTTTTAATTTTTGCATAATATATATTTTTTACTTTTGTTTTATATTCTATGAACTTATCATCGATATCTAACTTATGTATCAAATACACATATTCATAGCTGAGAAAATTTGTCGATGAATAAATGAAGTGGATCTATATTTGGTATCATTAGACCTTGGACTACATGCATCTATATATATGAATCTAAAGAGTTTGTTAACTCTTTCGTCGCTCCAACTGAAGTTGTGCTTTGTCGTTAATCATTCGAGATACAATTTGCAAGTACCATATGATTCATAATTTCTCAAAATTTTGGCTTAGTCAATATTCAAAAAATAATTTTTAATTATTTAGATGTTTTGTATTTTCTATAGCTAACTCATCGTTATTGTTGTGAAAACAAATACCATCATCAAAATACGAAAGCATATTTATTTTACAATGAATATTTGTAATATTCATATTAAAACAAAAGAGCATCTATTTTTGGTTAAAACAAAAAATGATTATTATTTCATTAATAATATTTAGTATACATGAAAGTATCAAAACTTGATGCATCCATATCAATTGTTATATGGTATTCTCCCATTATTTCAGTTGTTATAATAACAATATTTGAAATACAAAGCTTCATTCAATCACTTACTATAGGCTATTTATTTCTTCTATTGGAACTGATTTAAAGTCGAGAGTTTTGAATCAAATACCTTCAAAAGAAATGATCTTATATAGAATAATTTCCTATAAGAAAAATACATTTTTAATAGAAATCATGTATCTTCCTCATTAAGCATCTACAAATATTTTACACAATTCTGTTTTCGATGTCTCTACATGAAGCAGGGTGACCATGCACCATCTCTTCACCCAATGTGCAAATATTACTTCCACTCTCAAACTTTTTCTTTCTCTTTTAAATTGTAGAACCATTCAAAAGTGAAACCCTGTACTAGAAGAGTGCACCTAGTTCCTTTACAAAAATGCATTCATTCGTCCTTTTCATGTTATGAAGTCGAATAAATTGCGTTTAAGTTAACAGATCAAAGCTAACATTTTAGTGATTGAATTCCTATGTTTGCCTATAATTCTCAGTCTAGTGTTGTATCCAACATAACAAGATCCTCATTGTATTCAATCGTATTGAATACATAATCTCGCTACTTGCTCATTTTGAGTGAAACAATTTCATTAAAATTCCATATATTACGAATGCAACTGCACACCATACAATTTTTGTATGTGATCAAATGTGGATTGAGTATCCATACTTTTGTATTGTTTTAGAGTTCAAAGCTCATTTAAGACAATGCATAGTCTAAAGCAAAACCACGCTTAAGTGACTAAGATTCAAAAGTTTAACTAGCTATATTATTTGGCTCTTGCATGGGTCTTGAAGCGAGACATGCTAAAAGATTAATTTTAGTAAGTAAAGATTGTCAATCTTTAATTCAAGTCAATTTTATTTTGATCTATAACCAGATTATCAATTATATAAGTTATGCAAACTTATTATAGTAGATTATTATAATATTACATATGTTCTCATACTTATTAAAATGGTTCATTATATTTTTGTAATAAGGCTCATACTAGATTTTACATGACTTAATGCCAAATGAGATGTGACAATTTTGGAACTTCCTCTAGTTAATATTAGGATTCATTCATCATGTTACTACAACCTTGAGGGCGCTCAACAAATTGTAGTCCTCATAAATGGTAAATAACATGTTATTAGTTATATCTCATATACAACTCATAATTGTACATACTTTACTCCTAAATATCTTTATGAACTTGTGGGTACTCAACAAATCATAAAGTAAATTAGATACTCATCATCCATCATTTCATGATTACTATGGAAATTTTTGTAACTCTTGAGGGTGCTTAACAAAGTTATAAAATGTTCTTACCAATACAATGATAATATAAATATCATCATAAATATATTATGACTTGAGGGTGCTCAACAACCATAAGTATATATAATACTCTATTTGTACTGTATATATAATAGAGAGAAACATTATCTCAATATAATAATGAATATTATCATTTATAAGGAATAATAAGTACTCACAATACTCAACGACGTCATTCATCATTCTTGTGTGTGTATGCATGTGTGTGTATACCATCATATACATATGTATTTGTTCCTTATCACTATTATGGGTTTATTTCAATTTTAACTTGTCATTTTATTTTACGTAGGTTATATAAGATTCTCTTATTTAATTATAACATTATAACATAGTATTAAATCTTATATTTATGCATATATATTATTATTATTAATCAATTAATATTACAACTATAACCTTTTGTAACTATAACATTTATAATTCATAATTTAATTTAAAGTTATTTTAAATTTATTCATTTATAAATTTAATAATTTTAAAATGAAAATAATTTCAAATTTATTTATTTATAACTTTTATAAATTCAAATTTAAACAATGTTAAATTTATTTATCTATAACCTTTATAATTCGAGTTTAAAATTTACAATTTTTTCATTTATAACCTTTACGGATATAAATTAAAAAACAATTTTTAGTTTATCCATAACCCTTAAAAATTTATATTTAAATTTAAAACAATTTTAAATTAATTAATTTATGGCTCTTGTGAATACAATTTTTAAAATAATTTTTAAATTTATTCATATTCTTTATAAATTTAAATTTAAACCAATTTTAAATTCAAATTTTATATATTATGCATAATAACATAACGCGGGCTCTGATACCACTAATGTATTAGCTCTTAGATTATTGTTAGTAAGGCCCAAATTCCTTTGGGGTGACCTAACATGATCCATCAGATGAAAATTTAACGTGTAACCTCCCGACTCAAACACAACTTATCAAATACTTTACTTAGGACATGTAAGGGTAAGAGTTAATGCTTCATCACAAATTACACTACGAGAACCCTCTATCATCAACCTCGCCCTGATACCATTATTTGTTTATATGCATCGGGTAGCGGGTAAAAGGGGCAATTTTAAAAAAAAAATTCCATTCATTATGCACTAGATCTTTTATAGTGTTAAAACAAATTATGTTATCACCATTAAATCATATTTATTGTTTTATTGGATGACTTTGATTTTAAGTTTAAATTATATATTATCATTGTATTATTATTATTAATGTGATTTACAATATTTTTATTTAATCAAAATGTTTAACAAGATAATACATTATCAAATTAAATAAAATTTATTTAAAAGTAAATTTAAGAATAATTATATATATATATATAATTTTTTAATAATTAATATTGTAATGATAATAACTAATTAAATAAATTTAATATAAATTTAAAAGGTAATTTTAAATACAATGTTTATTATTGATATTATAAATTTGATCATAGTTCATCTTAATTCTAATGTTAAATATTTAAACCAAATGAATAATGTATCAATTTATTAACTTCGGCTAATAGTGTTAATTTATAAATATCCCAATAACAAATTAATATATATATATATATATATATGTATGTATGTATGTATAAACATCGAAATAACATTATGTATAAGTGTATGATGTACTATTAAATAATAAAGACACTTTACCAACTCGATGATACAAGTTTCTTACAAAATGGAGTTCGCATGCAAGAATTATTCATGTTTGAAGTTAGGGGCTAAAAAGTAATTTTATAAATGACAGGGCCTGAATAGAAAGATTACTTTCTTCTCTAGTTTTCCCTAGCCACCACAGTAGTGCCTCCTCTTTCAAATAATGCAGCCTTGATAGAGGTTGGAGACGACAACGATATCACCACTGCGATCCCCTATATGTGGCGATCACTGTGGTTCCCATGTTGTAGCATCGTTTGGAGAAACCCTAATCGTACCAGTCACATTGATATGCCAAAGTTACTTCCCTTCCTTCCAAATCTCTTACCAATCCATACTAACATCACTGCTCCTATTTTTAACATGTTTGATCATCTTTTATGTTGATATGGTAGAGTTGCCTAATACTGCCATGCATGAAGATGCACGGGGAAGATGTTGCATGCAATAATGGAAATACATATTTTATAAATTTAATTTAAAACAAATTTATTTGAAATAGTATTAAAATTTATTTTCCTTGAAAACAACTTGAATAATTTTCCAAATAATCGTGCCGATCGAAAACACCTTAAACAGTCACTTTTGCCAGTGAGAGATCTTATCTCAAACTCAATAGTGAAGTTATAAAGTCCACTTCTGTGATATAATTTATTTTCTATAGAGATAATTATCTCCTTCGTATAAAGAATAGAGGTATTTATAGCAATTGTTATCCCGCCTTTTGGCAATGCCATAATATCATGGATTTGCGATCATCAAGACAGGAAGCCCGAAGAGATGATTAGAAGGTTCAGAGATCGGTTATAAGTAAGGCTATGGATGATTATCAAGCGGATTAAAGTAAGTAGCATCCAAGAAATGGCTAAGTATGAATTTGCACTTCCCTTAGGCAGGGGATCAGATCAGATCATGGTTAGGAACAGATCATATTGGATCACTATGGCTATGGATCACTCGGATTGGCTGTTCAATTCAACGATGATCGATCAATATCTCAGTAAACACTCAAGGAACTATGCAAACGACTCAAGAAACCAAAAGAAGACATGGAGGGGGACCTACCATAGGGATCGCCGAGCCCATGTGGTCCTCTTGACCAATCGGTGCCCATCCCCCCATAGGGATCGGTGTCGATTGCTTATAAAGGCCTGGATGGGCCCTATTTTTTTGGTGGGGTTCGTCACGGTCTTGGGCTTTCGCACATGGATTTTCAGCTAGATATTTTGCCGTCTTCTCCTATAAATACTGAACCATTGGCTCAAGGAAAGGGATCTTCTTTCTGGCTCTCTTCATCTTCTTCTCTAGGCTATACTCTGCCATTTTTATTCTTGAATTTCATGGATTGTAATTGTAATCAGCAGTATAAATAAGAAGGAAAACTTTTGGAGTGGACTTAGGTCGGAGTACGCCGAACCACTATAAAATCACCTGTTCATTTCATTTCTTAGTTTTTTTAATTTACTGTTCTTCATATGTTATTCTCTACTTCATTCTATTTGGATATTGTATATTGAATCTGCGGTGTTATCATATTGGTTGAGTGTTTATAACCAATTTTGATGCAAACATTTTTGTATTGGAGCCTGGTTACTTACACCCATAGATTTGGAAACGATTAGGAGCTTGGATTTGGATCAATGGTCAAGCAATCAACAAGGAAAGCACCTACGGATATGAGTTACCATGGTGGAAGTCAAGAGGCATCCTTTGGAGCTGGAACTAATCAACCCTCTATCTACGTCACTAGGAACGAGATGGATACTATGATGGATGCTATGCAGGAGCAGATGATGAAGAGGCAAGAGGAGATGATGTAGAATTTCCTCAGGCAAGTTGGACAAGTTGGAGCACAAAACCAAGGATTTGGAGCAGTTGGCAATCTGGATCAAGGAATTGGAGTAGTAGGAGCTATAGAAAATCAAAACTAGGAGAATGGAGTCAAAACCAATAGGCATGAGAATGGAAAGGAATAGCCAGGGGCAGTCCCTAGCCAACAAGGAGGGATCGACACCGATCCCCCCATAGGGATTGGCACCGATTGCCTTAGACCCGGGGGAATGCCCCCGGGTTAGGGTAGTATGGGTGTTGGTGCAGATGCCGTTCGATCGATGGTTGATGCAGGACTGTAGCTGGTGATCAGAACATGGAAGAGTATATTTCAGAGTGCCCTTGCATAGTCAGAGGCAGGCTGGTAATATGAATTTGAGATCACCTATAGATGAGAATGAAAGGATGGCTGAGTTGGTACATTGGATAACGAGAAGTGGATTGCCCAACATGAGTCTATAGGATGTTAATCAGTGTCTGTTCACTTTGAATATCAGGAAAGCTAGGAACCCACCAGAGTTCAAATTACAAACACTAGAGGTGTACGACGGACGGTCGGATCCGACGTTACACTTTATGAAGTATATCCGACACATGGAAGTGTTGGGGGCATTGGAGGAGGTCATGGTAAGATGTTTTCCACTTTACTTGATGGAATTAGCCACGCTCTGGTTTAGGCAGCTGGAGAATGGTTCGGTCAGGACATGGAGCGAGTCGGTAGATCGATTCATGAGGCAGTTTAGGGTCCACATTTCGAGACCCAAGAATGTAATGACAATAGTAGAACTAAAGCAAAGGACCGAAGAGTCTTTGAGGAGTTTCTTGACATGGTTTACTGCATCAATTGCTTCGGTGGATCAATCAGTTCCATTGATGGTCTTAATAGCGGCGGTATCCGGGATTGCTGATGACATGGATTTTAAGGTTGCATTGGAGCGGGATCCACCAATGGATCTTAGGGATTTTTCCATGAATTGGATAGCTTCTTGCGATAGGAGAATGCATGAGTCGACAAACAGGAAGTAAATGAGGTGAGAAGCGAAGGATCGTCTGGAGAAGGGTCTAGAAAGGATAAGGGCAAACAGAAAATAGACGATGGTTATGATGGATCAAAAAGGCAAATGAAGGAGGAGAGCCAAAATTCTCATGTTTTTTGGATTTGACGGAAAGCTTGGACTGGATTTATCTAGACACAAGGGGCAACTCCCCTATTGGAAACTGGTGAGGAGGGATCCTACAGAGTGGGAATGGAGGTTTGGAAAGTATTGCCTATTCCACAAATTGGATGGGCATACTACAAACGAATGTAGGCATTTACGGGATATGGTTGAGGAACATGTTAGGGATGGCAGGCTATGGAAATATGTAAGGACTCGGGCTACAATGGTGGAACAGGAGCGGCCTCCATCCACGTCAAATGGATGGCCATGGATCGAGGTCCTAGATTGTCATCTCTTAACCGGTATGGCATGAACCTAATAATAAACTCCACAATAAAATGGCTAAGTTACTTACACATGTATGGGATCGAGGTCGGTCCGTAGGCATGCTCTGAGATGATGAATAACCGCCATGCCCAGAGAGGCAATTTTTAGTTTTCCTAGTTTGTTATGGTTTTTTGGTTATTTGGAACTCAAATTTAATGAATGGATCTTAAAACACTTAAAGCCGCGTGAATGCGATGAACAATACAGGCCGCGGTTCTCCCGACCGAAGAGATAGGGCGATAACGGCAAGCTGTGAATCCCTTCGCTAGAGAGTGACATGATGAATTCATACGTCATGGATTATGCCCTCGACCGAAGAGTTGAGGTTGGCGAAAGGAATTTGGTACGAAATTGATCGCTTTATGTCCCTGACCGGAGAGTCAGGGATTAGAGTGCAAGAAGTGAGTTGCTTTGTTGGAGAGCGGTAAGATCAACTTACTTTTCGCTGTCCCCCTTTTCATCGGAGAGTGTCTGGATGGGGTCCGACAAGGATCCGGAGACACCATGATTGGCCTAGGAATTCTAGGACATTGCTGTATGTTCAAAGACATTAAACCAGAGTGCAGGAAGTAATGCCACTTCATTGAAGAGCAATAGGATCAGCTAACTTTTCGTTATTCCCCATTTAGTCGGAGAGCTAATGGATGGGGTCTAGCAAGGGTCCGGAGAGACCATGATCAGCCTAGGAAGACTAGGACATCGCTTTATGTGTAGGGACACTAAACCAGAGTGCAGGAAGTAATGTCGCGTTGTCAGAGAACAACAGGATCAGCTTATTTGTCATTGTTCCCCCTTCACCGAGAGTGACATGATGGGGGTACAACAAGAGCTCGGAGAGGCTATGATCGGTTTAGGAGGATCGAGGCATTGTATACACCCCAAAAGGGTCGAAATGCAAGGGATAGGTCGCTTCTTCGGAGAGCGACATGATCGGCCTACTCATCGTTAAGTTTGGATTGGATTTAGCAAGTGTCTGGAGAGACCATGAATATGGACAACGATCCGGAGAGATCGTGGATTGGCTTACCGACTTCCAGGATTTCAAATGGTTATGGATATGTATATTGACCTAGAGAGGTCATGGATTTGGGTAATGATCCGGTGGGATCGAGGATTTTTCTAATGATCTGGAGAGATTGTGGATTTGGACAACGATCCAGTGAGATTGAGGCTATGGATTTGGCAAACGATCCAGTGAGATCATGGATTCGGTTACTGGCTTTGGATGAATATGGATCCGGCTAAGGATTTGAAATGGTTTTGGAATTGGCTATCGACTTGGAACAATCGTGGATTTCATTAACAATCCAGAGAAACTGAGGATTCGGCATGCAAATACCAACTCTTGGGCAAATACGGGATGGCTCATGGTGATACGGATCGGCAAAGGATCAGACTTTGGATTAGAAATTTGGTTATCGATGGATTGTGGACTTCAGATTTATAGCAATTCAAAATACACCTTCCTATCACAAGGCATGTTTTGGAGGGCAAATGTTATCCTGCCTTTTGACAAGGCCGTGATATCATGGATTTGGCTAAATGGATTTGCGATCATCAAGGTAGGAAGCCCTAAGAGATGATAATAAGGTTCAGAGATTAGTTATAAGCAAGGCTATGGATGATAGTCGAGCAGATTCAAGAAAATAGCATCCAAGAAATGGTTAAGTATGGATTTGCACTTCACCTGAGTAGGGTATCAAATCAGATCAATATGGTTAGGAACATATCATATCGGATCACTATGGCTATGGATCACTTGGATTGGCAGTTCAACTCAACAATGATCGGTCAATATCTCAACAAACACTTAAGGAACTATGCAAACAACTCAAGAAACCAAAATAAGACATGGAGGGGGACCCACCATAGGGATTGTAATGCCTTTGAATTTTAATTAACATTATTCGGGATGTTTAATTGGATAAATTAAATAGAATAATGTGAATAAGTAGGGAGATGAGATTAATAAATCTAATGGCTGTGTCTAAAAGAATGAACTAAAATAAAGAGACTTAAATAAATTAAGAAGGAGGAATTTTTCCTAAGGGGTAAACTTGGAAACGGGGCTACATTTCTTAGTATTTATCTCTTCCTCCACTTGAATAAATTTCCACTTTCTCATTCTTAACTCCTCATCACTTTGGTCGACCATTAAGAAGCTCCAGGAAGAGTTTAAGTTGAAGAAAAAGCTAAGGAATTAAAGCTAGGAAATTATCTCATTCTCCAATCAACTAATCAAGGTGAATAATCATGTTTATCATCTCGTTTTCCTGTGTTTGGATCGGTTATTGGTTATACCCGATTCATGTTTATGATTTTGGATAGGATATAACCATTTAAACCTTTGTTTGGATAAGACATAGGTGTTTTAAAATGTTAATGGGATAATGAACACATT
Organism: Allium fistulosum; assembly: GCA_030737815.1. Classification (NCBI taxonomy): domain Eukaryota; kingdom Viridiplantae; phylum Streptophyta; class Magnoliopsida; order Asparagales; family Amaryllidaceae; genus Allium; species Allium fistulosum. Next base: position 1,298,438,598 of record CM060902.1, read on the forward strand.
TTTACTCGGTTTTGGTTAAATTCCGAGTTGTTTTGATCTTCATATGTTTCGAAATTTTAATATGATGAAGTATATGATTTATCAAATTTTTGGTGATTTTTGGGAATTTTTCCTTAATGATTTACTAAGGTAATTAAATTATTTACGTCCAAGGGCCATACTGAAAATTCGCTTCTGAAATTACTTAAATTCGGGAGGAAATTTGCTTTTGGAAATATTTGGGGAAGAAGCACAGGGTTTTAAGTAAAATGTTGACTTTTGTATAATTTTCACTATTCGAAAGTACGAGAGAAGGTTCCTCAGCCAATCAAATTAGACAAACAGGATAAAACATCACTTCAGTGGGCCCAGTTCTGCCTTCGTCTCCAACAAGCCCGCTTTTACCCTTTCGATGAAGTCGAAAGGTACTTTCATCTAAGGCGGAAGGTAAACAATTACCCTCCGTCAAAGTCGAAAGGTAGGCATGGGGTGGAAGGGAAGAAAATGGCGAAGGGATGGGAAGGCTGCTTCTTTTGCTTTCGGATAGAAATAAAAATTATTTTCGCATAAGTTGAAGGGAGATCCTTCGACTCTATCATTTTATAAAAGACTAAAATTTTATATATTCAAGAAGGGGTTTCGAAGGGGATCTTCGAAAGCTTAAACCTTCAAGAGTACTGTTTTTAAAATGTTTTCTAAAAAGGTGTTTTAATATCTTTTGGCAAGCCGAAGGATAAACTTTCCGACATGGTCGGAAATATACTTTCGAAGGGTTGGTTCCAACACCAACGCTTCATTGTTTTTGAATGACTTTGAAAGGTTTATTTCAAAGGGTTTTGAAGGGGCTATCTTCAATAATTTCGAAAGGTTTTAATTTCGAAAGGTTTTGATTTCGAAAGGTTTTGATTTCGAAAGGTTTTGAGTTCGAAAGGTTTTAATTTCGAAAGGTATTGATTTCGAAAGGCTTTAATTTCGAAAGGTTTTGATTTCGAAATGTTTAATTTCAAAAGGTTTTAATTTCGAAAGGTTTAATTTCGGAAGGTTTTGATTTCGAAAGGTTTTGATTTCGAAAGGTTTTAATTTCAAAAAGTTTGGTTTCAAAAGGTTTGACTTCGAAAGGTTCATTTCGAAAGGTTTTGATTTCGAAAGGTTTGATTTCGAAAGGTTTGATTTCGAAAGGTTTCCAAAGAGGCTAACTTTGGATGTTTATTTGCTTTCGAATGGGACTTCATTCGAAGGGTTTTAAAGGGCTGTTTTTAGGCATTTTCTTAAGTAAAACTTTGCTAAGACGAAGGGGTTACTTCGAAGGGTTATAGCATAAAATACTTATCTTTGTTTGAATATGTAAGGGGATCCTTATATAAAATGAATGTTATAAAACCTTGGAGACACCGGGGTGGGTTTAATGTTTTCGTTACATAGTTTAGGGTTACAAACAGAAATATGCTTTCGAAAATATACATTGGGGCTATCAATGTGTTTTTATTTAGTTTAACATAATTGGGGCTACCAATGGGAATAGGTTAAATACGTGGTATACCTGGGGAAAATAAATAATCATGGGGATCATGAATTTTTCTAAATAATCATGGGGATCATGATATTATAATTGGCTAAGTGATGGGTTCTTGGTTAACCTAGGAAAACCATGGAATGTGCGGTGGATAGCCCACATCAAATTTCTAAAGTGTTAATACAAATGAATACACGAAATATGAAAGAGGGAAAATCATTTTATATTATTCAGCCCACTATCTCCTTTTATACAAGGCAACCAGGCCGAGAGAATAAGGCCCAAACAAAATAAAGAAAACAAAAGAAAGCAACAAGTCCAACCGAAATAATATGTACATACAAATACATGAACTGAAATATAAACTATCTACACAATACTCACAACACTCCCCCTTAAGTTGGAGCATACAAATTACTCATGCCCAACTTGCTGCATAAGAAATTGATCCTATTTCCATGCAAAGGTTTGGTGAAAAGATCAGCCACCTGCTCCTCTAACATCACATAACTGGTACAAACAAGTCCCCATTGTATTTTCTCTCTAATGAAATGGCAATCCACTTCAATGTGTTTTATTCTTTCATGGAAGACCGGATTAGATGCTATATGAAGAGCTGCCTGATTATCACACCACAATCTCATAGGCATATCACACTGCAATCCTATTTCATTCATAAAATGCTCAATCCACATTAATTCACAAACTGTGTTGGCCATTGCCCTATACTCTGACTCAGCACTTGATCAAGATACCACACTTTGTTTCTTGCTTTTCCATGAGACCAGATTGCCACCAATCAACACACAAAAACCTGAAATAGATCTTCTATCTAATTTTGAACTAGCCCAATCAGCATCTGCAAATGCCTCAATTCTGCTATGTCCCTGGTTTGTGTATACTACATTGTCCAACAGTACCCTTTAAGTAGCATAATATTTGCTTTAATGCATTCTAGTGATCAACAGTAGGTGAACCCATAAATTGACTAACCATACTGACTGAATAAGCCATATCAGGTCTTGTTGCAACCAAATAATTTAGCTTACCCACTAGTCTTCTGTATTTCTCAGGATCTTCAAATAATTCTCCTTCTTTTGTAAAAGACGTATTAACTAACATGGGTGTATTACAAGGCTTAGCACCCAATTTTCCTATTTCTTTCAACAGATCAAGAACATATTTCCTCTGTGACAAGCATATTCTATCATTACTCTTAAGAACCTCAATGCCTAAAAAATATTTCAACTCCCCCAATTCTTTTGTATGAAACTGTGAATGAATAAATGCTTTGAGAGCAGAAATTCCTTTTTCATCATTACCAGTGATAATAATATCATCTACATATACTATTAACAAAATTAGTGTACCTTTCACATTCCTGTAAAAGACTGAATGATCAGCTTTGCTCTGTGACAAACCAAATTTGTCAATTGCCTGACTGAATTTACCAAACCATGCTCTCGGTCTTTGCTTCAGACCATATAAACTCTTCTTCAATTTGCATACCTTTCCATGCTCCCCCCGAGAAACAAACCCAGGTGGTTGCTCCATATACACCTCCTCAGCTAGATCCCCATGAAGAAATGCATTTTTGATATCCAGTTGGTGTAATCTCCAGTTATGTTGTGCTGCCAAGGATATGAACACTCTTATTGAAGTCATCTTAGCTACTGGTGAGAACTTTTCAGAATAGTCAATTCCATATGTTTGAGCATACCCTTTTGCAACCAAACATGCTTTCAGTCTTTCAAGAGACCCATCTGAGTTCATTTTTACTGAAAATACCCATTTGCAGTCTATTGCCTTTTTATTCTCTGGTAACTGAACTAAATTCCATGTATCATTCTGATCCAATGCACTTATTTCCTCTAGCATAACATCATACCATCCTTTCTTTGATAAGGCTTCTTCAACTGTCTTTGGAATGGAAATGGAATCCAGTGTAGAAATGTAGACATAAGATTTTGGGGATATGTTATTGTATGTTACAACAGACGAAATAGGGTAAGTACATTTCCTTTTTCCTTTACACAATGCAATAGGTAAATCAAGACTTGATACTGGTACATGAGTATCTTCTGGATCAGAAACAGGTAAAGATGGATTGTTAGTATTTAACTCCTCATTTCCATTGTGATCACTATTCTATGTGAATGCATTAGGATATACCAGAAATTCATCATCTTCTTTTGTTAACTGTTCATCATGGGTCTCTTGAATTGGGGAAATTACTGATGATGAACAGAAAGGTTCATTTTCAACAAAGTTAACATCAATTGATACAATATACTTGTGAAGACTGGGACAAAAACACTTATATCCTTTTTGAAGTCTTGAATAACCAACAAATATACATTTCAATGACTTTGGATCTAATTTTGTTAATTGTGCATTGACATCTCTAACAAAACAAGTACATCCAAAGACCCTCGGTTTCACTGGATAAATTGGCTTATTTGGACATAGAATTTGATAAGGTATTTCATAATCCAAGACAATTGAGGGCATTCTATTAATCAAAAAGCATGAAGTACTTACTGCCTCTGCCCAGAAGCTTTTTGGAACATTCATTTGAAAAAGAAGAGCTCTAGCAGTTTCCAACAAGTGTCTATTTTTTCTCTCAGCTACCCCATTTTGTGCTGTTGTGTCTACACATGAGGTTTCATGAATGATGCCATGCCGTGCCATGTATGAAGTAAACTGATTGCTTGTATATTCTTTTGCATTGTCACTCCTCAAGATTTTGATTGATGTATTAAATTGATTCTGTATTTCAGCACAGAAAGTACAAAATATAGAAAACAACTCTGATCTATTCTTCATTAAAAACAACCAAGTTACATGTGAGTAATCATCAACAAATGTAACAAAATATCTATACCCTTGCTTAGACATAACTGCCGACGGACCCCAAATATCAGAGTGTACAACTTCAAAAATTGAACTAGATCTTTTATTAACTCTAGGATATAAACTAGCACGATGATGCTTTGCATATTGACAAGACTCACAATGCAATGTAGATAAAGAGCTAAATTGTGGACATAGTTTCTTGAACAGATACAATGAGGGATGACCTAGCTAACAATGCATTTGAAATGCAGAAGAAGTTATACTTGAGCAGCTTATAGATTTGGATGGCACAGTATTAAGCACATATAAACCTCCACATTCTTCACCTCTACCAATAATCTGCCTCGTCGTTAGATCCTGAAACTTACAGTGATCAGGAAAAAATGATATGCTACATTTCAGATTCTTAGTAATCTGACTCACAGATATCAAATTAAATGATAAGTTTGGCAAATATAAAACTGAACTTAATGGTAAATTTGAATTCACCCTCATTTTCCCAGTTCCTTGAACAAATGCTTGTGATCCATCAGCTAATGTAACAGCATGAGTTGACTGCTTATATTGTATATCTGAAATTAAATTACTATTACCTATCATATGGTCAGTTGCTCCAGAGTCTATGATCCATTTTGATTGACTTGTAGAATTGGCAATAGTTGAAACTGATGATGTTAATCCCTGATTTGTTGATTCCTTCTTCAATGATTCTTGAAATTTCATATACTGGTCATAATCTTCTGCTGACATGAGAACAAATTTCATATCCTTATTCAACTGTGAATTCTTGTATTGAAGTTTCCTACACTCAAATTTCATATGCCCTGGCTTCTTACAATATGTACAGAATTTTCCCTGATTTGAAGATCTAAACTCTGGAACATTTGGCCTTGGTGAATTGTAATTTGGCCTTGGTGAATTATTCCACAGTGATTTGGTTTCAAATTGAGTTTTCTGATTCTGGTTTCCCTGCACATAACCTCTGTTGCTACTAATCAAAGCACTCTCTACTCTAGTACTTGATACTTGTGCATGAGCAATATCAGAACGAAGAATTCTGCTGAACACTTCTTGTACCGAAGGGATATCTGAACCAGATAAGATATGAGACTTAGCAGATTCAAATTCTGATGTTAAACCAGCCAAGAAACTCATACTTGCCATTTGTTCTCGTTGTTGCTGCTGAACCTTAACATCTGAACTGATTGGAAGAAGCGTGTTGAATTCCTCATATGTCTTCTTGAAGTTCATAAAATAACTCATAAGAGTTTGTTCTTGTTTCTCTGCTCGATATAATGATTTTCACACATCATACATCCTTGTTAGATTTCCCTTTCCAGAATATAAGAATTATAAATATTCCATCAGCTCCTTAACAAACTCGCAATGATTGACTAGACCAATTACCTCACTATCAATTGAATTTCTGATTTGTAGAAATATCGAGCATCAGATCTGAACCACATCAAGTCTTTCTCATCCTTTGAATCTGCCATAGGTGGATCTTCAGTTAAATGGCTATCTTTATCTATACTACGAAGATATAATCGGATCGTCTTACTCCAATTTAAGAAATTCAAATTATTCAACTTATGATATGTAATTTTGGGCATCAATTGCATCACATCCATCGCGATCTTGTTCTCCCCAATTCTGGCATTACTTTCTCCCATCCTTACTGATTCGAGCTAAAACCCTCGTTAGATTTGAATCTTGAATTTTCGTGGCTCTGATACCATGTTAATACAAATGAATACACGAAAATATGAAAGAGGGAAAAGCATTTTATATTATTCAGCCCACTATCTCCTTTTATACAAGGCAACCAGGCTGAGAGAATAAGGCCCAAACAAATAAAGAAAACAAAAGAAATCAACAAGTCCAACCGAAATAATATGTACATACAAATCCATAAACTGAAATATAAACTATCTACACAATACTCACAACATAAAGTAAAGAATGTTTTGCCAGATATGGTTAGCCTTGGGATTTGGCACCCAAGGGTTCATAGTCATCCTACGAAAACTATGGAGTGTGCGGTGGATAGCCCACACCATCTTTTAAAAAACAATGTAAGATGGATAATATGTATTTATTTTGAATGGATTTGGGATGGATAGTCCTATTAAATTATGGCGGATAGTCATTTTAAAGATTTTAGAGGGGAACTCTAATCAATTGGTTTTAGATGGGAAATCTAATAAATTGCTTTTTGATGGGATATCTAATAAATGGGTGGATGAGATATCCAATAAATATGATTTATGGATTTATTTCATATTATGTTAAGACTAATCATTTTGGGTGCAGGGGCATAGTAAATGATTTGCATGTTTGTTTTGGATACTAGTGAGGGGAAAACCCGTTCCGCTTAGCGGCGTGGTCTCACTAGATATCTATTTATGATAAGAGATGATAGGGGATTATTCATACCAGACTTATTGTCTGACTCGAACTTTGTGTTTCTCCACAAACTCTCGGGTACTCAAAATTAATTTGAGTAGTCTGAGAGTGGGAGACTTTCAGGTTTTGGATGAATAAGCTTCCGGACACGTGCATGAGGCTGTATTAGCTATATAGGAACTATTTTGCGTATTCCGCTGTGATGTACTAAGAAATGTAAAGTTCATATTTATTAGTTCTCTGATCATCATAAGGGGACATCTTCATATGTCACTCTTATCGTATTTTGTACATGTATATGTGATCTGAACGTGGTTAACGTCTGAGATTATGTAACTAAATCTTAAATTGAAATTCATAAGAAATGAGAAATTATGTTTTGTTGAAGTTTAAATTTTTTCATATTCTTGTGTTTCTGTGTTGCCAATAGTTTCAAGCTTCCGATTTCGGTCACTCAGAAATAACACCTATGGATGACTACAGCATCCATAGCAGTTAGTTTTGAGCCTCCAAAAGCGGGATGTTACAAGTTGGTATCAAAGCATGGTTTATGTACTTAAAAGGGAATTTAAACCTTAAAATATTTTTAAATCATAATCTAATGAATCTAAAATATGGTTGGGCTTGGGTAAGCGTATAGTAGCGTATGTGTACTTTGCTATAAATACCTAAGTATGTATTCCCCACTCTCTTAGACCGTTCTTTTGTATCTTACCAAATTGGATTTTAGGTAGTATGGATGTAAGATATGGAGGCAGGAAACGGAAGAGTGAATCAAGGTGGGAGACGCACCGCAACGCGTGGAAATGTTCGGCCCAATACTAGGAGCAACCAAGGTCGACAGGAAAATGCAAACCCAAATGCAAATGCCAATGTTGTTGCTGAGATTCCGCCAGTTGATATGGGGATGATGTATCAGTTCTTTGTGAATATGATACAAGCTGGAGCAGCTGCGGGAGTAGCTATAGGGAATGATGGAGGAGCTAATCTGGTGGCCTCAGTTGGCAATAATTATGCCAAGCTGAGCAAGGATTACGCTAGTCTTGGGGGAAAGCCTTTTCTGACCGAGGATGCAGTAGGAGTGGAGAACTGACTATTGCATTATGAGAGGATATTTGCAGATCTCAGCTTGATGGATATGCAGAAGAGGAGACTTGCTTCAAGGCAATTGCAGGGAGCAGCATTATCTTGGTGGAACGGAGTTACCGTGGGAGAGCCAGAGGAAGACCTGACTTGGGCTGAATTTCGAATGAGGTTCGAAGAAAGTTTTTTATCTGAGGTTGCCAAGTCAGCATTGCTAAGGAAATTTGAAGATTTAGTCCAGGGGGATAGATCGATGATTGAGTATGCTACAGAGTTTGATGAGCTGTCCCGTTACGGGTATGCTACTGTGGATACTGTCATTCAGAGGAATGATAAGTTTATCCGGGGGTTGAATCCTGAGATCGCCAGAGCAACCATGCCAAACCTCCGGGATCCGTGTCATATTGTTGTGGAGATGGCTATTCGGAATTAAGAGATGCTTTCTACTTTTGGAAAAGGGAAACTAGCCGAGGTTCAGAATTTTCAAGGTACGAAGCGAAAGTTCTTCAAGAAGAAAGGTGCCCAGTCGAGGGTAGCAGCTAAAAAGAGCAAGGATGATATTATTTGTTACAAGTGTGACAAGAAGGGGAACTATGCTAATGAGTGTCGCTAGGGTGATGGAAGAGCAATTGTAGTAATACCGAATGTGAAGTGCTACAACTGTGGCCAGATGGGGCATTACAAGGACAAGTGTCCCGAGGCTTCTAAGGGAAAAGTCTTTGCATTGGAAACATTATCCTCTAGACCAACGACTGCTGAGAAAGGAAAAGCTGTGATGGAAGGTATGCTTATGATTCATAGTACTCCGGTTAGGGTACTATTTAATACCGGTGCATCGCACTCATTTATATCTCAGTATTTGGTAGATTGCTTATGTTTGGATCCTTTATACCTTATTACTCCTTTAAGGGTTGCGAATCCTATAGGAGGGTATGCAACTCTGGGAATGAGATATGATCAGTTAGAACTTGATTTGTTAGGTCATATGTTTGCATGCAGTTTATATGTTTTTGATTTCGTGGGTTTCAGGATCATATTGGGTATGGATTGGTTAGATAGATATGATGCTAGGATATTTTTCCAAAAGGGGGAAATATCATTGAAACACCCTAATAGCCATGACCGAGTCATTTACTCAGTAAGGAGTTCGAACGGAAATGCTTATGCGTTATTGGGTGCTATGGAAATGGAAGCAGAGTTGAAGCAGGTTTATGTAGCAAGAGAGTTTGTGGATGTGTTTGAACCAGTTTCGGGCTTGCCGCTGAAAAGAGCAATCGTGTTTCGGATAGATCTCGTACCGTGAGCTAAACCTGTAAGTAGGCCACCTAGCAGGATGTCACCAACCGAGATGAAAGAATTGAAGGTGCAGCTAGTGGAATTAGAAGGAAAGAATTTCATCCGCCCAAGCAGTTCGCCTTGGGGAACGGCCGTGGTATTCGTGAAGAAGCCAGATGGGTTGTTAAGGATGTGTATCGACTATCGTATGTTGAACGAGAGTACGATCAAGAATAGGTATCCTTTGCCGAGGATCGACGACTTATTCGATCAGTTGAGTGAAGCCAGAGTGTTTTCCCAACTGGATTTGGCGACAGGTTTCCATCAGCTAAGAGTGACAGAGGACAATATTCCTTTGACGGCGTTTAGGACCAGATATGGGTCTTACGAGTGGTTGGTTATGCCATTTGGGCTTACAAATGCGCCAGATATCTTTATGGATTTGATGAACTGGGTTATCCGAGAGCACTTGGATAGGTTCGTGTTGGTTTTTATTGATGACATTTTGGTATATTCTAAGAATGAGAAGGATCATGTGGATCATCTTAGAATAGTGTTGGAGACGCTAAGGCAACATCAGCTGAAAGCGAAGTTCTCAAAGTGTCATTTTTTGAAGAAGGAAGTGAAGTTCCTTGGTCATATAGTTTTCGAGAAGGTTTAGCATTTGATCCAAATAAGATCAAAGCTGTTAACAGTTGGAAGAAACCAAAGATGGTAAGTGAGATTAGGAGTTTTCTTGGTCTTGCGGGTTACTACCGAAGGTTCATTAAGGATTTCTAGCTGATAGCGGCATCCTTGACCATGCTAACTAGGAAGGATGTGAAGTTTGTTTGGTCTGACAAATGTGAGGAGGCATTCCTTAAGTTGAAACATTTGTTAACCAATTCGCCCATGTTAGTAGTTCCTGATGGGAATCAGGGGTTGGTAGTTTACACCGATGCATGTGGTACCGAGTTAGGTGCTGTGCTAATGTAGAATGGAAAAGTTATTGCCTATGCTTCTAGACAGCTTAGACCATATGAAGTGAGATACCCTACTCATGATTTGGAGTTGGCAGTGGTAATCTTCGCATTGAAGGTGTGGAGACATTATCTTTTAGGAGAAAGGTTTGAGCTATTGATGGATCATAAGTCTTTACGATATTTATTCTCTCAGAAGGAGCTGAACATGAGACAGCAGAGATGGCTACAGTTTGTTGTAGCTTATGATTTTAGCATCAGGTATACACCGGGAAAAGGAAATAAGGTAGCGGATGCGCTTAGCAGGAAACATCAGAATGTGGTGTTAGCTATGTTGGCGGAATGGAAAGACTTGGAAGCATTGGTTTCTTATAGTGTGCAGTTGAGGTCGACTGTTGGATCTAGTCGGAATATCGCCATGATGTCTTGTTTGGAAGTTCGACCAGTTCCGATCGAACGGATTGCTTCTAGGAAGAAAGAGGATCCAGTGTTAGCCGAGAGGATTAGAAGGTTAGAAGCTGGAACCGAGATTGATGATTTAAAGGATTTTATTCTTGACCGCAGGGGTTTGTTGAGAAAGAAGGAACGGTTATATGTTCCGGATATTGGAAACTTTAGGAAGGAAGTTCTTAGGAAATGTCATCGATCAAAGTTTACGATTCATCCTGGGGGAACCAAGATGTATCAGGATATGAAGAGAAGTTTCTTCTGGGAAGGAATGAAGAGGGATACTGGCTTATGGGTAAAACAGTGTTTGAACGGTCAGCAAGTAAAAGCCGAACATCAGAAGCCAAGTGGGTTGCTTCAGCCTTTGGATGTTCCAGTTTGGAAGTGGGACTCGATATCCATGGGTTTTATTGACGGGTTGCCAAGGTCAAACCGGGGTAATGAAAGTATATGGGTCATGGTGGACAGATTGGCCAAAAGTGCCCATTTCATTCCGGTAAGGTCAACTAGGACGGCACCTGTTTTGGCTAAGTTGTTCATGAAGAACATCGTTAGACTGCATGGAATTCCTAGTAGTATCGTCAGTGATAGAGGTTCTTTGTTTACTAGTGAGTTCTGGAAGAGCCTGCAGAATGTGTTAGGTACTAAGCTCAAGATGAGTACCGCATATCATCCTCAGACGGATGGGCAGACATAGAGAGTTAACAAGGTACTGGAAGATCTTTTGAGGGCTTGTGTGTTGGATTTTAGTGGTTCTTGGGAAGATCACTTGCACTTAGTGGAGTTTTCCTATAATAATAGTTATCAGACTACTATAGGAATGGCGCCTTTTGAAGCTTTGTATGGAAGGCCATGCAAATCACCAGCATGTTGGTTAGAGACCGGAGACAGATTGGTCCTTGGTTCAGATCTGGTGAGAGTGGCGATGGAAAAGATCGAGTTGATACGGGAAAGAATGAAGGAAGCTCAGTCTAGGCAGAAGAGTTACGCGGACAAAAGGCATATGGACCTAGAGTTCTCAGTTGGAGATAGATTTTTCATCAAGGTATTGCCAATGAAAGGTGTGGTTCAGTTCGGGAAGATTGGGAAGCTAGCACCGAGATATGTTAGACCATTCCCTATATCAGAGAGGATTGGGAGACTCGCATACCAAGTAGATTTGTCGAGCAGTTTCGCCGGGGTCCACGATGTGTTTCATGTTTCTCATCTTAGGAAGTATGTTCATGATCCAGAAACTACTATCGCTCCGACGACACTGGAGGACTTAGTGGTGGAACCAGATATGAGTTTTGTAAGGCAACCAGTTCGTGTTGTGGCAAAAGATGAGAATAGGTTAAGGAACAAGACAGTCAAGTTGGTGAAAGTTCAATGGAGCAACAACTTGAAGGACTGTACTTGGGAGACAGAAGACAGGATTAGGGCTACTTTTCCTCGGTTGTTTTAGATGTTATGTTCTATATAGGGTTTATATAGAATTTGGATGGTAGGTTATACTAGCTTTGCTTGCATGGGCTATATGCTTGTTGTTGTGTCCTTATTGAAATTTCGGGGACGAAATTCTTTAAGGGGGAGTCTGTAATCCACCTGAATTTTAATTAACATTGTTTGGGATATTTAATTGAATAAATTAAATAGAATAATGTGAATAAGTAGGGAGATGAGATTAATAAATCTAATGGCCATGTCTAAAAGAATGAACTAAAATAAAGATAATTAAATAAATTAAGAAGGAGGAATTTTCCTAAGGGGTAAACTTGAGTATGGATTTGCACTTCACCTGAGTAGGGTATCAAATCAGATCAATATGGTTAGGAACATATCATATCGGATCACTATGGCTATGGATCACTTGGATTGGCAGTTCAACTCAACAATGATCGGTCAATATCTCAACAAACACTTAAGGAACTATGCAAACAACTCAAGAAACCAAAATAAGACATGGAGGGGGACCCACCATAGGGATTGTAATGCCTTTGAATTTTAATTAACATTATTCGGGATGTTTAATTGGACAAATTAAATAGAATAATGTGAATAAGTAGGGAGATGAGATTAATAAATCTAATGGCTGTGTCTAAAAGAATGAACTAAAATAAAGAGACTTAAATAAATTAAGAAGGAGGAATTTTTCCTAAGGGGTAAACTTGGAAACGGGGCTACATTTCTTAGTATTTATCTCTTCCTCCACTTGAATAAATTTCCACTTTCTCATTCTTAACTCCTCATCACTTTGGTCGACCATTAAGAAGCTCCAGGAAGAGTTTAAGTTGAAGAAAAAGCTAAGGAATTAAAGCTAGGAAATTATCTCATTCTCCAATCAACTAATCAAGGTGAATAATCATGTTTATCATCTCGTTTTTTTGTGTTTGGATCGGTTATGGGTTATACCCGATTCATGCTTGTGATTTTGGTTAGGATATAACCATTTAAACCTTTGTTTGGATAAGACATAGGTGTTTTAAAATGTTAATGGGATAATCAACACGTTTTCATTCTGTTTTGGTTAAATTCGAGTTGTTTTGATCTTCATATTATTTTAAATTTTAATATGATAAAGTATACGATTTATCGAATTTTTGGTGATTTTTGGGAATTTTTCCTTAGTGATTTACTAAGGTAATTAAATTATTTACGCCCAAGGCCTAAACTGAAAATTTGCTTCGGAAATTACTTAAAATGGGGAGGAAATTTGCTTTTGGAAATATTTGGGGAAGAAGTATAGTGTTTTAAGAAAAAGGTTGACTTTTGTATAATTTTCACTGTTCGAAAGTACGGGAGAAGGTTCCTCAGCCAATCAAAATTAAACAAATAAGATAAAACATCACTTCAGTGGGCCCAGTTCTGCCTTTGTGTCCAACAAGCCCGCTTTTACCCTTTCGATGAAGTCGAAAGGTACCTTTCGTCTGAGGTGGAAGGTAAACAGTTACCCTCCGTCAAAGTCGAAAGGTAGGCACGGGGTCGAAAGGAAGAAAAGGGCGAAGGGACGGGGAGGCTGCTTCTTTTGCTTTCAGATAGAAATAAAAATTGTTTTCGAATAAGTTGAAGGGGGATCCTTCGACTCTATCATTTTATAAAAGACTAAAATTTTATATATTCAAGAAGGGGTTTCGAAGGGGATCTTCGAAAGGTTAAACCTTCAAGAGTACCGTTTTTTAAATGTTTTCTGAAAAGGTGTTTTAATATCTTTCGGTAAGCCGAAGGGTAAACCTTCCGACATGGTCGGAAGTATACTTTCGAAGGGTTGGTTCCAACACCAACGCTTCATTGTTTTTGAATGACTTCGAAAGGTTTATTTCAAAGGGTTTTGAAGGGGCTATCTTCAATAATTTTGAAAGGTTTTAATTTCGAAAATTTTTGATTTCGAAAGGTATTGATTTCGAAAGGTTTTAATTTCGAAATTTCGAAAGGTATTGATTTCGAAAGGTTTTGATTTCAAAAGGTTTTAATTTCGAAAGGTTTTGAGTTCGAAAGGTTTTAATTTCGAAAGGTTTTGATTTCGAAGGTTTTGATTTCGAAAGGTGTAATTTCAAAAGGTTTTAATTTCGAAAGGTTTAATTTTGAAAGGTTTTGATTTCGAAAGGTTTTAATTTTAAAAGGTTTGGTTTTAAAAGGTTTGACTTTGAAAGGTTCATTTCGAAAAGTTTTGGTTTCGAAAGGTTTGATTTCGAAAGGTTTGATTTTAAAAGGTTTCCGAAGGGGCTAACTTTGGATGTTTATTTGCTTTCGAATGAGACTTCATTTGAAGGGTTTTAAAGGGCTGTTTTTAGCCATTTTTCTTAATTAAAACTTTGCTAAGACGAAGGGGTTACTTCAAAGGGTTATAGGATAAAATACTTATCTTTGTTTGAATATGTAAGGGGGATCCTTATATAAAATGAATGTTATAAAACCTTGGGGACACCGGGGTGGGTTTAATGTTTTTGTTACATAGTTTAGGGTTTCAAACAGAAATATGCTTTCAAAAATATACATTGGGGCTATCAATATGTTTTTATTTAATTTAACCTAATTGGGGCTGCCAATGGGAATAAGTTAAACAGGTGGTATACTTGGGGAAAATAATTAATCATGGGGATCATGAATTTTTATAAATAATCATGGGGATCATGATATGATAATTGGCCAAGTGATGGGTTCTTGGTTAACCTAGGAAAACCGTGGAATGTGCGGTGGATAGCCCACATCAAATTTTTGAAGTAAAGAATGTTTTGCTAGAGGTGGTTAGCCTCGGGATTTGGCACCCAAGGGTTCATAGTCATCCTAGGAAAACTATGGAGTGTGTGGTGGATAACCCACACCATCTTTTATAAAACAATGTACGATGGATAATCTGCATTTATTTTGAATGGATTTGGGATGGACAGTCCTATTAAATTATGACAGATAGTCATATTAAAGATTTTAGAGGGGAACTCTAATAAATTGATTTTAGATGGGAAATCTAATAAATTGCTGTTAGATGGGATATCTAATAAATGGATGGATGGGATATCCAATAAATATGATTTATGGCTTTATTTCATATTATGTTAAGACTAATCATTTTGGGTGCAGGGGCATAGTAAATGATTTGCATGTTTGTCTTGGATACTAGTGAGGGGAAACCCGTTCCGCTAAGCGGCGTGGTCTCACTAGATATCTATTTATGATAAGAGATGATAGAGGATTATTCATACCAAACTTATTGTCTGACTCGAAGTTTGTGTTTCTCCACAAACTCTTGGGTACTCAAAATTAATTTGAGTAGTCTGAGAGTGGGAGACTTTCAGGTTTTGGACAAATAAGCTTTCGGAGACGTGCATGAGGCAGTATTAGCTATATAGGAGCTATTTTGTGTATTCCGTTGTGATTTACTAAGAACTGTAAAGTTCATATTTATCAGTTCTCTGATCATCATAAGGGAACATCTTCATATGTCACTCTTATAGTATTTTGTACATGTATATGTGATTTGAACGTGGTTAACGTTCGAGATTATGTAATTAAATCTTAAATTGAAATTCATAAGAAATGAGAAATTCTGTTTTGTTGAAGTTTAAATTTTTTCATATTCTTGTGTTTTTGTGTTGCCAATAGTTTCAATATTCCGATTTCGGTCACTCAAAAATAACACCTATGGATGACTGCAGCATCTGTAGCAGTTAGTTTTGAGCCTCCGAAAGCGGGATGTTACAGGGATCGTCGGGCCCCATATGGTCCTCTTGACCGATTGGTGCCAATCTCCCTATAGGGATCGGTGCCGATCACTCATAAAGGCCTGGATGGGCCCGATTTTTTTGGAGGGATGCTTCGCGGTCTTGGGCTTCTACACATGGATTTTTAGGTAAATATTTCACAATCTTCTCCTATAAATACCGGATCATTGGCCCAAGGAAAGGGATCTTCTTTTTGGCTCTCTTAATCTTCTTCCCTAAGCTATACTCTACCGTTTTTATTCTTGAATTTCACGGATTGTAACTGTAATCAGCAGTATAAATAAGAAGGAAAACTTTTGGAGTGGACGTAGGCCGAAGTACGCTGAACCACTATAAAATCTCGTGTTCATTTCATTTCTTACTTTTTTAATTTATTTTTCTTCATTTACTATTTTCTACATCATTCTGTTTGGATATTGGATATTGAATCTGCGATGTTATCATATTGGTTGAGTGCTTGTGACCAATTTTGGTGCAAACAGCAACACTAATGAGGTGTGTAAAGTATCTATCCCTGATCCACCATTTATGGTATGAGCCAACATAAGTGAAATCTTATCTCACTTAATTAATTAATCCCGTTTAGTTAATTCAAACTCACATATATTTTTTTGCGCCTTAGTTAAGAACAATTTAGAAAACTTCGTCTACCAAAATAATTAATATGTACATATATATTACTTATTATATTTAAATTATCGTACTAGCCTATAAAGTAATTACATATATAACAATTACATATTTCATTAATTAATTTTAGACCCTCTAATAATAAATTAATTAATATAACCATCATATTAATTTCTCCATAGTAATAGCTTATAACTTTTATAAATTGTTTTCGATCGAAAACTGAGAGTTGTGATGGTATGGCTTCTAGGCGTGAAATTGACCATCGATAATATTTAAACAATTTAAATATTATAAACTTTGTTGAAGCATAATAGTTTAACAATGACATTTAGATATCTAGAGCTTATTCAATGGGCAAAACTCTATTAATATATTTAGCTAATTACGAAGTCCAACACTGAAGTCTATGGTTTAATCTGATAATAATTATCAATTAACCGATTGCTTTGGCCAAAGACTTTGACTTTATGTCGACTACCAATCATGGTGATGCTAACCTTCTATTCAAAGGAGACAAATCCTCTCTGAAATAATGTTTCACTTCAATTGATTCAACTTATACCCAACTATGCCCTTTGCATGATCAACATTGTCGTGTGATTGACCATAATCAAAGTATAGTTTAGACGCTTAAGATTCATTGTGTTCTCAAGTCAAAAGACTATCATATCATCCTGTGAGATCTTATATTTAACTTTTAACATATAAAAGACCCTTGGTGTGTCACTCTGTAATTATTTCAAACAACTACACATACACAATCCCTTGGTGCCCCCAACGGTCATGCGTAATTCATCGTCCATCGTACGGAGAACATTACGTACACTACTCTCAATGGATATATCGATATCTCGTTCTCGATACATCTTGACTAGCAACATTTAATAACAAGTATATATATTATTTGATTCAATAGTCTTTCACTTTCCGTCAACTAGGAACGTTCTCGATACATCTTGGCTATGAATACATTCGTAATTGCAATCGATTAAATAATTTCTCTAAGGATTTTCTTCTCATACATGTATGTAATGTATTTATAATATTATTTGCATCCCAATATAATACTATATACAATAAAAAATAAAACCAAAGCTTACTTTATTTCTAATAAGATTCGTTATAAGAGTTAAGTTATATAATCAAATTACATAATTGTCCTAGGGCACACCCTTAACTATATCAAACACTGCTTCCTATAATTAATGGTTCAGTAATATTAGGTCCTACGGTCGAAGCTAAGGAACATGAACTCATTCTGTATACACAATATATCGCATGAAACCGTATATCAAAAACCCTAGTTGTCTCATCTTATCACGAAAACCACATACCAACTTTATCAAAATCACGATACAACCAAAATGCATCGTAATTGCCAAACATATTTTATAAGTCATTTAGCATCATCTACATGCTTCTCGAGATCTATATACATCACCATACAACTTCTTAAACCGATATACGCGTTGAAATGCATCTAAAGTATTAACCATGGCCTATGTGGTGCATAACATCACATAGTCCAATGGCTCTGGAAATAATCCTTAGTTAACCGGACTAGTAGTTCAACCAATCCACTGAACACTTGTTCAGTCGACTAGTTGGTTCCCACTAGTCGACCAAATATAAGCCAAGATGGCCTATTTAATTTTGGTCATGGGTTGGACATCCAATCAATCAATTGGTCGCATGTATCCAACCTAAGAAAACCATTTTGTGAAGTTAAGGAGATCATTTTGGTTTCTCTTGTTTGTTTCCTCTACTATTTTACTTGTATATGGTTCGTTCTTGACCAACCGCTTCGATGCTCAGCTCGGTGTCACCACAACATGTAACACGTACATCTTATTACCCGAACATTATTGTTGATTTCATCCGAAATCAAATGAAAAGTGCACTTTCTAAGGAGAAACATCAGAAGCATTATGAGCTCAACTCATGTTCAAGCCTTTGTTATAAGTTATTTGCCTTTAGGATGAGTGCCTCTTCTATAAGGTAACTCGATGAATAACTTTGAGGCATTAAACACTAATCAACCAATCATATAAGTATAATTACATAAAAATCATGCAAACTCGTTTCCTATTATCCTAACATAAATTCTATCCATCTAAACATAATATAGACCAATGGCATAAAACAAAACATGATCAAACACAAGCTATCAACCCCATTACATTCTTAACTACTTTAGTTCATTTACCATATAATCAAAACATTCATTAACACTTCACGAAACTATTAGTTTCCATAAATAAGGTAACTAACTTACTTATAAGTTTATACAACATATTTAAATAATCAATGCAAGTAATTAAACAATATTATATCATTTATTAAGGTTTCATTCTTAACATAAATACTTCCCTAGCTTCTATATGGTATTTCATAAAACATCTTAAGGGTTCTGTATTTAACTTGTTACTAACCACATAACAAAGGTTTTAATCACCCTATCATGTTTCATACAGACACATGTACTATTCATAACCAAACAACGACCCTCAAATGGTAAGACTAAGGTCTTAGGGCTTATTAACTATTTAATCAAATATCTTATAAGTCAATTACTAACATTTCCATTGAAATCCCTAAATCAACTCTGTAATCTAAGATGACATCGTTGCATACAAGATATCATATAGACTAGAGAGTAAATTCCACTCTCCAAAGCAACTAAAATCCATCATTCTAAGTTCACCAACCCATCCAGATCTCCTTAGAATGTCATCAGGAAATCCAAAGCTTCTCTATTTGGTTCTAAATGAAAAAGGTGTATATAGATTCTTTTAATTAGAATCATATTGATTTTTATTTGATTTTAGGGAATTCATTTGACATGGTTTGAGTGGATCTAGGGCAAAGCTTACTTAGAAAATGGAAACGAGTTACAGAAATAAATGTGAAGAGAATAAATGAGGACTGTATTAACCACATATGTAATATTTACATGGTCTTTGAACTAATGGGTCGGTCAATATTTAAATTTTAATTATTTCATGACTCCAAACTCCCAACCCCAAACCCGAACACCAAAAAACAAAGTCTTATATGTTTGTGGAATGTGTCAAGAGGTTTAATTTGCCTATATGAAGTTAGCATTTTGGGTTATTTATAAATTGACTCCTAACATCCAACTCAAAATCCATAATCCCAAACATATTGATGCTTGTACTCAAAAAGTTTCGATATAGCATTTCAGAAACAATGAAAGTAGTCTCAAGCCCTGATGTCATCATCTTCGAAATTGACATTTGGGCCTTTTCTAGAAATCTACTTTAATCTCAAACTAATTATTTAAAATTACTATGGGATAATTTCTGGATTATTACATTCTTCCCCCTAAAAGAATTTCGTCCCTAAAATTTCATGAAAGAAAAATGCAAATAAATCAACCTAGTAAACACTAACAACTATGCACCAGTATGCATATACACCCATGTTAGCGCACGCACGTGCAAGTGATAGTGTAACTACATGGTAACTATCCACCTTTTCGACCATCGAAAGTCGACATCACATACAGCTACGGTATTCAAATGACGAACATCCAACTGCCAAAAAGGCAGATTGTTAGGGTAAAATAAAAAGAACATCGCAGAAAAGAACAGAGGAAGCATAATCTCACAGCGGAATCCATAACTTATAATATAATAATTAAACTGCCACTCCAAAATACAGAGTACATCAGAGTTAAAACAAATCCCATCAGCTAGAAAGCTACAAATTTCTGACCTTACAATTTCCCGATAGGTATTTATAATACAGTAGAAAGTAAAATACTACGACAGGTGAACATCGAGTCCTACTCCATGAGCTCCATGTCCTACTAAGGCCAACCTGGTAAAATATTCGATCTGACCCGAGCATTATAATAAAATAACACTTGGATCAGTCTGGAAAACTAGCGTGCAAAAACTCAAATAATAAGGCTAACATTTAATAATCATGTGAGACCATGCTGCTAAATGCGGAACGAGTTTTTACCTCATAAGAACAACATCCATATATTAAGAAATGAGAAATAATCAAAACAACAATCCAAACAAGAAAGGATGTACATAGATAACAATAAAATCCAAACTTATAGAAGGGACACATATAATTAGGCATCGAGAAGAGCTTCGGACACTTCTCGATGCAAATTACGAAACACAATTCAAATATTTGAATTAAATAAGTGTTGGGTGTATTTCGACCGGTCCAACATCTCTGCCGAACCAAGTACCATCTCCGCCATCACCGAACCAATGCCTCTCCATCCCACTGCCGAACCAGCCACCTCCAAAGTACCACCGGACCAACATGCATCCCACCTTAATGCCGAACCAAGTACACCGGTCCACTCACCTCCTTCCACCGAACCAAGTACCACCGGACCAACATGCATCCCACCTCAATGCCGAACCAAGTACACCAGTCCACTCACCTCCTTCCACCGAACCAAGTACCACCGGACCAACATGCATCCCACCTTAATGCCGAACCAAGCTTCACCGGACCACTCATCTCCTACCACCGAACCAAAGTAAACCGGACCAGCTCCATCAGGCCAGATTACGTCAGCCCAGGCCCGCCAGCTGCTATATACCTCCAAGACCCCTACCCCCAGCCTCACTCTATAAATAGAGGGGCAGGGGTACAACAATGGGGGACAAGTTTGAGAGCTCAAGCATGGAGAGAACTTTCAAACAACTTTCTTTTACTTGTATCAAAGCTTTGTACTTGTAATCTAAACAAGAGAAGAGAAATAACATATAAAGTGGACATAGGCATATTCTGGCTGAACCACTATAAATCTGCGTGTCTTTTTACAGTTTAGCCCCTGCTTTTCATATATTTGCATAAATCACCCAAATCACTAAGAACAACATAAGATCTACTAAATCATACGACTTTGAGGTGTTTGTCCATTTTTTGTGCAAACATTTTTGGTGCTTTCACTGAGAAGCTAGAAGCTTGAAGCTTCAGCTTCATCCACTTAACATTTTTCCTAAACAGCATCGTTCGCCACTTGGAAAACATGCCTCCCAAACAGAGAAAAGATGTTAACAAAGGAAAAAACATCGCATCCAGCAGTCTTCCAGATCCAGCTGTCAAAAATCAAGTAAATCGTCCTCCTCCAGCAGCAGTACCAAATGAAGGACAGGCTAATCCGACCACTCCTGCCACAGAACAGCCTGCAGCAATTACTAGGGCAAATTTAGACAGGGTTGTGGTTGAAGTAACTAACCGCTTCACGTCCCAGCAGGAAGCCTTGGTGGACCATCTCATGTCACGCTTAAGGGATGCTGAAGAGTCCAACCGCAACACTGAATCATGGGGCGAGTCCCAGTCTGGAGAATCTCAGAGACAACAAAGGTCTTCCTTCTTCGAAGGAGCTAACGGCAGAAGTAGCCATGGTAGGAGCCGAGATCGAGCACAGCCCGAAGTTAGGCCTGAGGAAATGTTTGGTACCGAACCCAACGGGGGAGGTACCGGACGAAGGTCAACTGTAGCTGAGCCTGTCATACTGCCTAACCATGGAAACACCAGTGAACGGGGCCGAGCTAGAGTCCAGCCCGAAGTTGGACCTGAGGAAGTGCTTAGATCAGAACCCAGCAGGGGAAGATCAAGGCAAGGGCCAACTGTAGCTGACCCTAGCATGCTCCCAGAAGATCAAAGGCAGCCGCTGGAAAATATGAGGAATGATAGACGATACCATCCCTACAGGTCATCTGGACGGAATCAATCCCACAGAACAGAACCAAACTCATTTCTATCTGCTCCAAATTCTGATGAAAGGATGGCATGCTTATTCAGAGAGTGCGTCCAACGGGAGCAAAGAGATCGAGGGATAGTTGCTAGGGTAACTAGCCCTTTCGCTCGCAATATCGAAATTGCTATCACCCCCCGAGAATGGAAGATGCCAACAATGGAACCTTACAAAGGAACCTCTGACCCCGTTGTACACTTACAGAGGTACACACAACATATGCTCATGAGTGGAGCGACAGAGGGAGTACTGTGCAAATGCTTTCCGCTCTTCTTAGCAGATCTCGCTACCTCCTGGTTCTGTCATCTACCCCAGGGATCCATCAGCTCGTGGGAAATTTTGAAAGAAAAGTTTATCAGTCAGTTCCGCATTCATGTGGAACAACCTAAGGATGCTTATTTCTTATCCAGCGTCAAATAGAAACCTGGAGAGAAACTGCAGTAATAACTAACCCGATTCAATGCCGCAGCAGCCGCAGTCCAAGATGCCGATGAGAAGCTTATCCTAATGGCCCTCTGTAGTGGTGTGCATCCGAACACTAAATTTGCTAGAAGGTTGACAAAAGAAAAACCAGCTACTTTACCCGATTTCTTCCATGAAGCCGAGAAATATATGAGGCTTGAGGATGCTGCCGTTGAGGGGCAGTCAGGACATCAAAATAAGGAAACTCACAGCAACGCCCCTGCTGTGGCAAAGGACGTTCGAAGAAATGATTCCAGAGACAATGCTGGGGGCAAGAAGGGAGAAAAGCGCCTATATCGGCCAGGACCGAGATTCGACACTTACACTCCTTTGAACGAGACCGTCGAAAATATCTTCCTTGCCACACAAGGCGAAGTTAGATACAAACGCCCACCATACAATAAGGAATCAGATAACGCGCAGAAGTCTAGAAATTTCGGCCGCTTCCACGAATCTCATGGGCATGATACCAATGAATGCCATCATCTCCGGGACTTGATTGAGGAACACATCAGAAGGAAGAAACTGGAACGCTATGTAAAAGGTCAGGACAGGACTCCAGCTCCTTCCAATGAGAACCCAAGGCTACCCTCACCGGAGATCGGCAGAGGGAACCGCAACACTAGCGGCTCTAGTAAAGAGAAGATAGTGGTCCATACCATCTCGGGAGGACCGCACATCGCAGACAGAAGCTGGAAAGAGATGGAAAGATATGGAAAGTCGCTTAGAGACAATAAAAACTGTGTCAATTCGGTTATAGAAGAGCGCCACCCGAAGCGGAAAGAAAGTGATGACATCACATTCAGTAAGCGTAACCTAGAAGGAAGGCGATACCCTCACATGGATCCCATGATTATCTCTGCCCGTCTCGGCCCCGCCGAAGTTTACCGAATCCTAATAGACACTGGAAGCTCAGTAAACATCCTGTTCAAACATGCATTCGACAAAATGAAGCTATCAATGAAGGATGTATCTCCCCGCGATAAACCACTACACGGTTTCACTAGGGATGCAAAGATGCCCCTCGGGCAACTGGACCTCTTTGTTGAGGTTGGAAGCCATCCCCGCTCCGTTGTACGGAAACAGATGTTTGTGCTAATAGAAAACCATTCGGCCTACAACGCCTTCTTAGGAAGGCCAGCCTTGTCTGACTTCCAAATTGTCCTAGCCCCATGGTGCCTAAAGATGAAATTTCTAACGGACAATGGAATAGGAGAAGTAGAAGGAGACCGGGAAGTTGCTCGAGACTGCTATGTGACTGAACTTCGCAACAACCACAGGAAGGATAAAGGGAAGGGTGTAGAGGTTGCCCTCTGCACAAAAAGTCTAGAAGCATAGCAACTAAAGAAAGCTCCTCCTCTTCGATATACCAACGACCCTTTCAATGAATTAGACCCTAGGGACAAAGAGGAGGAGGCCACCGCCGAGCCTGCAGAGGCTATGGAGTTTGTATCTGTAGACAAGCACGACTCAAGTAGACTATTGAAAATTGGGTCCCAACTAAAAGCAGAGTTGAAGGAGCAACTCATTGACTTTCTCCGCCACAACTTGGATGTATTCGCATGGTCACACGCTGATATGACCGGAATCTCCCCCGACGTAGCATGCCACGTACTAAACATTGATCCTACCAAGGCGCCCGTAAAACAAAGAAAAAGAAGTATGGGGGCAGAGCGATCAGCAGCCCTCGATGAAGAAGTAAAGAATCTACTCGCCAATGACTTCATACGAGAAGCCATCTACCCGGAATGGATCGCTAACCCGGTACTGGTGAAGAAGGCTAATGGGAAGTGGCGAACATGCATTGACTTCTCCAACCTAAACGACGCCTGCCCAAAGGATTGCTTCCCACTTCCCCGAATCGACCAACTTGTAGACAACACAGCCGGGCACGAGCTCTTATCTTTTATGGACGCATACTCAGGGTATAACCAAATTCCTATGCATGCTCCTGACCAAGACCACACTAGTTTCATCACCGACCGGGGTTTATACTGCTATAAGGTAATGCCTTTCAGACTTAAAAATGCAGGAGCCACCTACCAGCGCCTCGTCAACAAGATGTTTGCAGGGCTAATAGGGCAAACTATGGAAGTATACGTGGATGACATGCTGGTAAAGTCAAGGAAAGCCGATGATCACGTAAGCCACCTAGGCAAGATGTTTCAAGTACTTTGCCAGTATGGAATGAAGTTGAATCCTCTAAAATGCTCCTTCGGAGTGTCATCAGGAAAGTTCTTAGGATTCATCGTCCATGCCAGAGGGATTGAAGCAAACCCTGAACAAGTCCGAGCGCTAAGGGATATCAAGATACCTTCCAATCGAAAGGAAATGCAAAGCCTGAATGGAAAAGTGGCCGCCCTAAGCCGATTCATCTCCAAAGCAATGGACAAGTGTGTCCCCTTTTTCGAAGCTCTAAAGAAAGACAAAGGAAAGTTCGAATGGACCGACGAATGCTTGACCGCTTTCCTTAACTTAATCGAACACCTCCAGAAACCACCGGTACTCTCGACTCCAAGAGAAGGCGAAGAATTATACCTATACCATGCTGTGTCATCTCACGCCCTAAGCGCTGCCTTGGTAAGGGAAGACAACCGCACACAGCGGCCAGTTTACTTCGTCAGTAAGAGGTTTACGGGGGCAGAAGTCAGATATCCTAAACTTGAGAAGCTAGCATACTGTTTACTAATCACATCATGGAAACTGTGTCACTACTTCCAGTCCCATTCCATCAAAGTTCTGACCGATCAACCACTGAGGCAGGTACTCCATCGTCCCGACACTTCTGGGCGACTACTTAAATGGTGCATTGAACTAAGTCAGTATGATATCACCTATCACCCTCGCACCGCCATCAAGGGACAAGTCATGGCTGATTTCATTGCAGAATTCACTACCAACGAAGATAAGGAGCAATTGGAAATAGCAGAAGATATCAAGTGGAACCTCTTTGTGGATGGTGCATCAAACGAACAAGGCTCGGGGGCAGGTGTGGTAATAATCACTCCCAGGGGAAATAAGCTGCACTATGCTATAAGGCTGGAGTTCGCTGCCACGAACAACGATGCAGAATATGAAGCAGTGATAGTTGGATTAGAACTTGCCATAGAAATCGGAGCCAATTCTTTGTGTCTTCATAGCGATTCTCAACTTATTGTTAATCAAATACCAGGAGAATTCCAAGCTCGAGAAGAACGACTCATAGCATATTTAAAGAAGACCAAGTTACTTCTCAGCCGATTGGACCACTACTTAGTCAAACACATCCCTCGGGAAGAGAACCAAGAGGCCGATGAATTGGCAAAGCAAGCAAGTGTGAGAGACATCGCCATCTTCGGAGCAGTAACCATCTCAAAGCAACTGGCCCCAAGTTTTGAGCAAGTGAATCTGATAGCTGCAACCGAAGAAGCAACTTGGATGACTCCCATCTGAAACTACCTACAAAGCGGCACGCTACCCAACGGGCGTAACGAAGTCAAGAAAATCTTGAGGAAAGCATCCCGCTACACAATACAAGAAGACATCCTCTATCGGCGCGGATTCTCTAACCCGTTATTAAGGTGTGTCGCTGGGAGGGAAGCCAAGGAAATCTTATTCAACATTCATCAGGGAAGCTGTGGAGATCACACCGGACGACAAACATTAGCGAAAAAGATACTCCGATATGGATATTTCTGGCCCACCTTAAGCAAGGACGCCTTAGATTTCGTCAAAAAGTGCGACAGATGCCAGAAGTTTGCTAAGATTCCACGGCTACCAACAACTGAGATTACTCAAATGACCAGCCCTTGGCCCTTCACAATATGGGGAATTGACTTAATCAGCGAGCTACCAATGGGCCGAGGCGGGGCCAAATATGCTATAGTGGCAGTCGACTATTTCACCAAATGGGTGGAAGCGGAACCTCTGAATAAAGTATCTTCAACAAAATTTATTAACTTCTTGATCAAAAATGTTCTGTGCAGGTACGGAGTCCCACTCAAAATCATATCATACAATGGGCTTCAGTTTGACAGCGAGGAATTCGCCAACTGGTGCCGAGAGCATGGAATTCACAAAAGCTTCTCATCCGTGGCGTATCCCCAAGCAAACGGACAAGTCGAAGCCGTCAACAAAATTCTGAAAACCCTAATCAAAAAGAAACTCGAAAAGTCAAAGGGCGCTTGGGTGGATGAACTCCCCATGGCACTGTGGGCCTATCGCACATCCTTTAGAACATCAACGGGGCACACTCCTTTCTCTTGGGCATACAGATCGGAGGCTATGCTCCCAGTTGAAACTATTGTGCCTTCCCACCGTAGGATCCACTATAACCCAGAAGAGAACGAAGAACTCCTTCACATGTCTTTGGATCTAGTTGAGGAGAGAAGAAATGATGCAATCCTTAAAGCAGCAGCCCACAAGCAAAAAGTGGCAGCACAATACAACTCCAAAGTCAAGCATCGTACCTTACAAGAAGGAGATCTTGTCCTCAAGCGAATCTTCCCTTGCCCCGGAGCACTAGACCCAATCTGGGATGGACCATATGTAATTCATAAAGATCTCCACAATGGAGCTTATATTTTGTCAACAGTGGACGGAGAGGTGTTCCAGAGGGCATGGAACATCCAACACCTCCGTCGATACTTTTCTTAACTTGTACTGCCCATATGAAGTGAATTAACAAAGAGAATCAGTGGACGTAGGCCTTTTCGTGACGAACCACTTTAAAAAACCTTGTCTCTTTTTTAACTTGTTCCTTTATATCTTGGCTGCTTGTTAACTTTATCCTTTTCTGTTGGACAAAATCCTATGCGTATAGCGTTTCCACCCAAAGCACTCCACAGCGCAACTTCACCCGGACAAGACCTAACAGGTACTATGCAAATCTATGCCCTCGCCAATGAGACACTTTCGCTCCAGCATCCCTCTGCTGCGGGTTAACTCATTGCTCGCGACGACCCTTAAAGCCAACTGTAATGAGCCGATTATAAGCCACCGAGAAGGCCGACTATAGCCGAGGCAGCTCATTACGGCATTCGGCTCGCCGGCAACTGTGAACCGACTATAAGCCCCAACATAAGGTGTGGCCAGCCAGGGGCAGTTCACGGTTGACGATCGGCACCCACGCTAGACGGCCACAGTAAATCGAATAATACCCACGATTACGGGCCATAATGGCCCGGGTAGTTACTGTGCGCGATCTCGGCTCCGATGTGTCTTAAGTGCGGCTGTGGTAAAAAAGAATTAACTCCCCGCGGAGGCGTAAGATGGGTGACAAATGTCTCGAAGACCCACAGCTAGGGAAAGTGACTACAAAGCCCGTTTGCCACGAACTTAAGCACATCGAAGGCCTTCCATGATTGGAAGTTTTACCTTTTCACATATTTCAATTTACTTAAGAAACTTTTCTCCTATCCTCTGTAACAATCCCTGAAGTACAGGACACAGAGCAGGAGACATTCACTAATGGAAGTAGACGCTCACGACGAGCCGCATCCCTTACTCGGTCACACAGAATATTCAAAGCTGCCATCTACAAGCAAGATATAAAGGGCGGTATTTCCTTCTTTCATATGTAAACACGTGACTATAATTTATTCACACCTCACGCTAACATTACAAGTCATGAAATTATGTTTTAAACAAAAACCTGACATCAAACACGATTTGATTACAAGAATATGCATAGCTATATTTCTCATACGACATGTCAAAATAGCAAAAAACATTCAAAAGACGACAAAATCAGCTTAAGTTAAAGAATTACACGTCAAGAATAGAGCTATTTATTGCAAGTAGCAAAAATTACCACCTAAGAGTTACTTTACTAATTTAAGACTAACATATACAACCATGTCAAGTCCACAAAAAGAATATTCCAGGCCTAATCAAGGAGCCGGCTGAGTCGGAGCTTTGTCCTTGTCCTGTTGCCCACCTGTCAGGTCAGAAAAAGAATTCGTCAGTGATAAGAAACCAAGTTAACGGAAAGACTAGAAAGGAAGACTTACCAACATCTGCTCCTTGATCAACTTGATCATCATCCTCCGCTTGCACACCTGTCTCCTCAGCTGCAAGCAACCGCATGCCCTCCTTCACCGCCACCTTCTCCTCCTTGGTAAACTGGGCGGTAACAGTATCCATCCTAAAGGCCACGCCACCCTCCTTATCTGCCTCAGCCTGGGCCTCCTCTAGAGCCCTAAGATAGATCCTAGCCATAACCCGAGGGTAATCATCCATCCAGGAAAAGTTACCCTGCCTCCAAGTACGGAAGTACATATCCTGGAGCATCCCCTCCATCAGCCCCTCGTTCTCTTCAAACTCCCTCGCCCGGGCCTCGGAATCCGACAACCTTACGACGACAGCATCTCTCTCCAATTGGTATCTCGAGCAGTCAGCCTGAAGGGATTTCCGCATCGCCTCCATCTCCTCCCTCAACTTGGCTTGAGCAAGCTCTGCAGCCTCAAGCTTCCCAGATAACTCCTCTATCTGCTCAAGATCCGCTTTCCGAACCTCGTCCACCATGGCGATGGCCATATCGATCCGTTCCTTGCAAGTAGCCTCCATTTTCCACAGTTCGGCTCGGCTGGCCTCTTCCATAGTTTTCTTTAGACGTCCAGAGGCGGCCTCGTGTTGAGAGATCTGGATGGCTTAATCAGCGAGTTGCTTGGCCTGGTCGGAAACCACTAACCGCAATCTTATGTTGGCACTCCCAATTTCCTCCCCGGCCTTGACCAGTTGGGCATGATGCCCCATCAACTTCCTAGTTTCCTCAGCAACCCGGTCGATGTTTGCCTTAGCTTCGTCCCCCATAACGACAATCTGAGTAGTAAGCAAATCGAGGTCCAGGGACTTGGCCTCATCTAGCACCTTTACCATAGGGTTGCGAGGAAGAAGGTGCTCACCGGTAACCTCGTCGAAGGAAATATCATGAGAACTTGGATCCAGATCAGGATGACCCACAAATGGATTACGAGCCAAGCCAGGACGATCAATCTGAGTAACGGTAGGATTTTCAGACAGGTGCGGAGAGGGTGTGAACTCAGTGTCCTCCTTCGTGATATCATGAAGAGGCTGAATTGGGTGAGGACCAAGTGAAGGTTCGGATAGGGAGCGACTCCTCTTTCTCTTTTGAATACCCTCTTCAATAACCCCGAGAAGAGGACGGTAGCCGACTACATCCCCGGAATGGTGGGCCGGAGGCTTCGGCTTGGCGGAAGCTTTGGAGAGCTTGTACTGTTCAAGCCTGTGCCGAAGATCTGAGGTCTTGGCCATTTTACCTACTCCTGATATGAAAACCAAGTGTTACCAACATGTATTGGGCCATCACTCAAGAATAAAAAAAGTAAAGTGAAATTCACCTTGAACCGCCGAAGTTGTTTCAGTAGAGGTGCTCCCGGAAGATAGATCGACGCCGGTCCCAACGTTATCGGCTTTCTTGGACTTCTCCGTCCCCTCCAAACCTTCGAAAGCTTGGCGGAAAGCGTCATCCGTCCACTCCTGCATCTCGCCTACTTCCTCAGAAGATAAAGCCCCGACACCGTCGCCTCCTCCAGCGCTTTCTCCTCCATCTTCGCCTTGCTCCTCCTCAACGTCTCCCTCCTCCGGGATATCTGGACATGAGCTGGGAGAGGGACCGTCAGACTTTTTTAGCTTCTTCCCCCCGGCAACCGGGTGTTTCGAAAAAGGCCTCCTTTTACTACTCTTTGACTCGTCCCCTTCTTTAGCTTGGGCAGCCTTCTCTTCAGCCGTGTCCCTCTGCTTGACCATGGATTGCTGTGGAAGGATCAAGTTGTACTCCAAGAGTGTAGCGTTCCTGATCAGGTAGGCAGCCGACCTATCTCTCCCAGTAATAGCTTCTATTTCTGCTGCCGTCTGAACCAGGCGGTCATTCTCCACGACCGCAAAACCACTTGTCGCTAGCAAAAAATAAAAACACATAAGAAAGAGTATTGCAACCAGAACGGGATTTAAAAATAGAGCTTTGACTTACATCCGGAGGTGAAATGCCGAATGGAAACAGAATCATCCCTGACGAAGAACCATTCCTTCTTGAACATACTATACTTGGAGTATAAATCCAGGACCGGCTTCAAGGTTACGGCCGATTCCAAGCTAATGTAGGGAGACCCCTTCTTGTAGCCTCTCAAGTTATACAAATACCGGATCTCCCGGTTGGAAGGAGGACGCCCATATCTCCTCTGGAAGATGACGAAGAGACTCACCAGAATGGCATAAGAGTTAGGCTGAAGCTGGAATGGAGCTACCTTTAGATATGTAAGAAAGATGACTACCCAGGCGTTAAGAGGCGGGATGGCACCACACATGCAATGGTATCTGCTGTATGCAAAATATCCTTCGGGAGGATCATACGGCATCACTCCCGCATTCGGCAATAACATGCGTGCTCGGTCAATCCCGAAAGAGCGAGATATAACATCGAGTTGCTCGCCCTTGAGGGAGCTGGGAAAGCAATCGGGCGGGGAGTTCAGAAGCTCCTGACGGCCGTACCCGTCCACCAGTGATCTCGGGGCGGGTCCATGATGTTCCGGTCCTGGCTCAGCAGGGGGCACTGCGGAAGATTCTCCTTCGCCCTGGGACTTCTTTCTATCCGATCGGGTTTCCACTCTTTGATACATTTATCTGCAACACAAGGGAGTACATCGTTAAAACATATGAATGGTGTAGTCTGAAAATTTCACTCATAATTTAAAACGCTCAGAACTCCTAGTATCATTCGGTAAAGCAGATACAAAGGTTCATTCGATATTTGGGATCTCAAGAGATCATCCGGTAATTCAGAATAGGCCCATTCGGCACTCAAACATACCTGGTTCGGTACTCAGATTGATTCGGTAATCAGGTTGGTTCGGTGCTCAGATTGATTCGGTGCTCAGATTACTTCGGCTATCTCAAAACGATAAAGGATAACAGTAACCTGAAGCCCCTATTTATAAGCGAAACATGTCGACCGGACCAACTGGTTCGGCACACCCAAGACCGAACGAAGCTATCTCAACTACAGGAAAACAAAGCGCGGCACATGCGAGCACGCACCCCACTTTGGGGGGCAAGTGTTGGGTGTATTTCAACCGGTCCAACATCTCTGCCAAACCAAGTACCATCTCCCCCATCACCGAACCAATGCCTCTCCATCCCACTGCCGAACCAGCCTACCGAACCAGCCACCTCCAAAGTACCACCGGACCAACATGCATCCCACCTCAATGCCGAACCAAGTACACCGGTCCACTCACCTCCTTCCACCGAACCAAGTACCACCGGACCAACATGCATCCCACCTCAATGCTGAACCAAGTACACCAGTCCACTCACCTCCTTCCACCGAACCAAGTACCACCAGACCACCATGCATCCCACCTCAATGCCGAACCAAGCTTCACCGGACCACTCATCTCCTACCACCGAACCAAAGTAAACCGAACCAGCTCCATCAAGCTAGATTACGTCAGCCCAGGCCCACCAGCTGCTATATACCTCCAAGACCCCTACCCCCAGCCTCACTCTATAAATAGAGGGGCAGGGGTACAACAATGGGGGACAAGTTTGAGAGCTCAAGCACGGAGAGAACTTTCAAACAACTTTCTTTTACTTGTATCAAAGCTTTGTACTTGTAATCTAAAAAAGAGAAGAGAAATAACATATAAAGTGGACGTAGGCACATTCTGGCTGAACCACTATAAATCTGCGTGTCTTTTTACAATTTAGCCCCTGCTTTTCATATATTTGCATAAATCACCCAAATCACTAAGAACAACATAAGATCTACTAAATCATACGACTTTGAGGTGTTTGTCCATTTTTTGTGCAAACAAAAAGGAAAGAGAAGTTTTCCAACAAATGACTAGGATGGTGCGCCCCCTTTACTGAAAGTATACCTCTAGAAATATACTTGAGAGCTACGATGGCCTCAGACAATACCAAATCGGACCTCGCTAATGGTTACCAAGAATCCGAGTATTTCACACCTCTAAACGCAAACCACCAAATCCAATCTAGAGTAGATGTGAAGATACCTTAATGGGAAACATCCCACATTGCTTGGCTTCCACTCGCGCTTTGGTTTTAGTCATTTCCGGCAAAGGATAGCAACACTCAAATCATCTTGAATTGACGAAAAAGAAAAGATGAACATATCAATTCCAAGGTTTGAGATAGAAATAAGGGAAATGAATTTATCCAACATAACTAAGAGGTGGCTCCCCCTTCAACAAAAGCATACCTCTAGATTAAATATATTTAAGAGCAAATGCATCACTCTTGAGGACTTCCAAGCTGGACCCAGTTAAATCTACATGCATCCGAATATACTCACATCAATGCATGCATTTTATCGACTTCTCTAGATAAATGTGAATATATCCTAATGGGTGCGACCCATATGGCTTGGCTCCCACTCACGCTTTAGTTTTAGTTTATTTCAATATTGGATAATAATGCTCAAAATAAGCGACAAATCATCTTAGAATGATGAAGCACAACAATGACTAAAAGGGTGCACCCCCTTCACATGCGCTTTGGTTTTAGCCATTTTTGACAAAGGATACCAAAACTTGAAAAGAGCAACACATCGTCTTAGAGTGATGAATTATGGAGAAGATAGTAGAACAAAATCGAGAGCCGATAAATCAACTATCGAGAATAACAAAGTGATATGTGTATGGGAGTTAAATCACATACGCTTACCACTAATAAACAAATCAAACTTGTAAAACATTTGATCGACACTTGGGCTTGATTTCACATTTCAAATATTATAAAACATTTTTTTAGAATACTCTTTGATAATATTCTTTTAATAGGGCAAATTATAATACTAAGTGTATTAAAACAAGGATCAGAAACAAATGTCATTAAACATTATTTACTATAAACCCAAAATAATTTCCACTTAGCTTTATTTTTAAACAATTTCTATTAAAAGATTTTCTCATTTATATACCAACATTTATAAATTTAAAAAAACACTTATTTTCCCAAAGGATAATAAATCAATTTAAATACCTTTATAAATTAAAAAAATGTTAATTTGTCCCAAAGGATAACTTATATACAACTTTATAATCTTTTTAATAAATTAATCAATTATCTTCAAACACTTTTGTCAAACTAATTAATTAACTTTACAAATTATTAAATCAATTAAGTAACTTTAAAACACTTTTATTAAATCAGTTGATTTTCTTTAAACTCTATTATTAAATTAGTTAATTAACTTTTAAAAATACCATTAATTAAAATCATTAATTAAGTCCAAATATCATTAACCAAATGGATTAATTACATTCAAACATCATTAATTAAAATTAGTTACTAAATCCAAATATCATTAATTAAAAATAATTAATTAGATTCAATCATCATTAATTAAAATGGTTAATTAATCTTAAATATCATTAATTAAAATGATTAACTAAATTCGAACATCATAAATTAAAATGATTAATTAAATTCAAATATCATTAATCAAAATGATTAATGAATTTTAAAGATCTATTTTGTGAAAATACAAGCTCGAGTTCAACAGACAAACGTGTAGGGAGATGATATTCAATAAGTGACCATATAGTGAAAAATTGTTATAACGACAGTTAAACAATTCAAATAGACGATCACAAATTATTTTAACTAAGCATCAATGTAAGGAAAAAAGAATATAAATGAGATGCAAATAATAGTAAATAAATAAATAATGGCGAGAAACCCCTTTGGGTCTCTCTACAAATGTCCACTATAAATCATACATATGTATGTGTATTTTTCGAAGTGTTCCGTAGCGACCTGTTCCCTAAAATAACACTCTGACTTCTTCTTTTTGCCCACTGCAATAAAATGGTTATTTATGTCATCCGCTACTAGGTGGGAACAAACAATAATATATATAGTTGTATGAATTTCCAAAACGGGAATCCTATCCAGTCAATCAATCAAAACAATATAAACTAACATCCAAGCAGGAAATAAATAATTTTTATCTACTATATAATGTACTGATTAATCAAAAAGGTGAGTTTAACTCACTAAATTTCAGTTTCGGTCAAAGAGTTTCGATTTGAAATATAATCGAACGGGCTTCGATTTTAACACAGAATTCTACAAGCTCTAAATTCCGCCAATCCAAATTCATTGTGCAGATATCGTTGATACTAGCCTATCACAACTGACCGCGTCTGAATCTGACTTATGTAATAGCTACGAGTTAATGAACATTTGACGAATTAATTAGCTAATTAATTATATAATTAAACTAATTACATTTGCTAATCCTCATTTAACCCTAATCCGCTTCTATCCCATGCCTGCTCGACATCAAAACCTAACTTCCGCCTTTTTGCTTATCGCCGTCACCATCCATTGCCGCTCCATCATCGATCATAGCTCCGACCACGAGCTTCGCATCGCCGCCGACCTCGACCTCCACCATCGCTTATCGTCGAAGAAAACGCCCAAAAACTCCAACGCCATCGAACCCAGATTCCAACTGCCATGCTCCTCCATTCGATTATCCCACCATCCACCTCACTCAACACCTCATGCCAAACAAATTTGTAGTTTGGACCGAAGTCCAATTTGACCCCAATGGCTCCGAGTGATGGTGGCCATTCGATTGTAGGGTTTAGAGGAAATGTAAATGGCGGCTAGGTTTAATATTTTAAGATTCGGGCAAAAGGATAAAGGGTATGGGTCCTTATATAGAGTTCTCTAACTGGTACTATTCACGCTCGAAAATTGACGAGCTCCAATCGAGGCGTGCTCACTAGCGTTCCTAGCTAAATACCCATATTCCTAACTCAATGGAACTTTTTTGGGACCCAATTCCAACATATACAAAAGTTTGCTTTTAAAATCAAATTACATTATTTTAAATTCCTAAAATTAACCGCTACGTGTTTCGAGCTCGTACGACCACACAGTATGTCCGGTTGTCACGAAACTCAACGACGTACAAAAATTTATTATTCCAAATGCAATGACACTAGTTTCATTAAAATCCGAGACAGTGCTCCGGAATGCTAATTTCACCAATTTACATATTGTTTTATATTTTTGATCGAATTATCGATATTTATCCGATATACTTATTATTACAAATAAATTTACAAATTGAATTCACCAATATTATTTATTAATTAAAGGAGTTAAATAAGATTATTAAATCCATTTAGTTAATATTTAATTCACAATTCAAATATTTAAACGATCACTATATTTGAATTCAAGTTATTAAATTCCAAAATCCAATTATTTAAATATTTAAAATTAACTAAACATTTAAAATTCAATGACCAAAATTCTAGGTTGTGTAACGACCCGCAAATTTATCACTTTGATAAATATATTTATTTTAAAAATTATTTGAATAAAGGGTCGATAATATAATTGATATTATTTTGAATAATAATAATCTTAATTTGAATAGATATTTACAAAAATATTTTTCTCAAAATTTAAATCGATAAAATGGCCGAAAACCATTTTATCAATAAACTACTCTATAATCAAAAGACGTCGCGCACAAGGCTGTATACATATGCTTATTTTATAACTAAACAAGAATATGAAATAAAAGCAATCGAATTGTTTTTGAAAATAAAATGTGTTTTTGACATCGTTATTATGCCTTTATATTTAATAAATTGATTTATTAAAATTGATTGAGATTTAATAATTATTATAATTATTCAAATAATTATTTTTCACTGATAGTAGTTCATTTTAAATAGTTATAAAGTGTTGAGAAATCATTTATGATAATTTTAT
Source organism: Allium fistulosum (assembly GCA_030737815.1). Lineage (NCBI taxonomy): Eukaryota > Viridiplantae > Streptophyta > Magnoliopsida > Asparagales > Amaryllidaceae > Allium > Allium fistulosum. Next base: position 1,298,474,928 of record CM060902.1, read on the forward strand.
AAAGACATATAATTGATTTGAAAATATTAGAAAAAAAAATCAATATACCTTTATCGGTATAATAGTGATTTTCGTAAATAATTATTAATATTAATTATATGGTTTTATGAATGAAATGTGATCATTTTAATATATTAATAATGATAAGAAATTTATTTTCAATTTTTTTTACAAATATATGTATATAAATTGATGAGTGAAAATGTGACCGGTAATCGATTTCCCGGTTTTCAACGATTTAACGCACAAAAGTTGTTCGAAGTCATTTGAAATGTTGTTATCCTTTTGTGCACATACATGTACATGCATATACATGTCACATGCACATCATAACATAGATATGTGTACATGAACACTTAAATATATACATATTACAAAATATTAAAATAATTTCCTAAAACTTAATACTTAAGTAACCAAAAGCAAACATCAACTCACCTTACAACACCATCACCACCACCATCACCTCAAACATCACCATCACATGGGGGAAGGGGGAGCCGTGCGTGTAGGGGGGCTAGGAGGGGTGTGGGTCAAGGGCAAAATGGTAATTTTTCATTAGATATTTTTTCAAATTTTCTCCTATAAATACCCATCCACTTTCTCATATGTTTTCACCATATTCTTATCATCTTATTCTCCACTTCAAGCTTCTTTCATGGCTTCTATGCTTAACAAAATAATAGCAAAATATTTAGCAAAAGAAAATTAAAATCGTATAATACATATAAGTTATCAAATCCACTTCGAACGAAGACAAATCTCCTCCTCTCCACCTTCAAAGACCACGGCCACCTCCTCCATTCATCAAGGCCGTGAGCTCCACCCTCTACAAGGCTAGATTGACCCCTCCTAAAGGACTCAAGCTCGATTTCATTTACTTTGATTCGATCGTAGCGGCCAATTTTAGACTAGCCTGTTGGAAATATGAAGGTGAGAAACTCCTAAACTATAGTGCTATATGCAATTGGATGTTATATATCTTTGATTATGAATCTTGATGATGATTGTTTAATATGAATGTTGAATATTTGCAAGTCACGAAAATACACGTCGATAAGCACAAAGGAAATCACTTTCCTTTATTTAATGAATTGGTGCATATTGAGTGTTAAACCTCTTTAAAAAGGTTTAAAAATGAGTTTGAAATGTTTTGTAAATATATGAAAGTGTTTTGGTGAAGTTTGAAATGTAATTGAAAATTTTAGTCAAAAATAGGCGCGCCGCGTAACGGCAGTTTGTGATTTCATGCCATAAAAGTAAAAAGAGTATATAGAATGGAATATAGCTCAGAATTCTTCGAGATAAGTATTTTCCAAACTATTATATCCATAGTTTTCAAGCAAAGAAAGAAAATTGAGATTTCAATGAGTAGATTTTGAGATATGAGTAAAATAAGTTTATGGAAAAATTGCGGTTTTGCAGTTCAGAATCCATAAAAGGATTTCTTTGAAACTGATATTTTAAAATTGTTTAAAAATATGAAATAAATTCGAAATATCTTTTAAAATATTTTAAAATTTATTTGAGTTATAAAAATGAATTTCTAAATGATAAAAAGCCGTTTTGATCAATATAGCTTAAAAATCACTTTCCGCAGCACTTTTCTATAACTTTTGAAATATAGTTTTAAACGCCACCGTTCTTTTCCAAATATTTTGTAAATGTTTTCAAATGATTTATAAAGAATTATAAAGATGATTTGAAGGATTAATGGAATAGTTAAATGATTTAGAGTCGATCAAATAACTTGACCACTTTATGGGTGTCAAAGAGATGGTGTCTAGGCTTGAGTTTGGAAAACCAGTTTCCTGCACTCTCTGGCTATCCGGACGCCCGACGGATGGGATAGTAAATTTGATTTACTTGGATCAAAAATTTTCAAAGTATAAAGGATATGATTTTCCGAATATAAATAACTTGGATTTTATGGAGATAAGCTTCTTGTACTTGGTGTTAAAGCTCGAAGAGGGAACTTCTATTATTCGTGAAATTTAAAAGGTGATTTCGCCGTTATTCTGCCCATAGTACTTGTTGAATACGAGAATTGACATTGAGTAAAATTAGATGATTTTTATAGATTTTGCTGACTTAATATTTACTGTTTTTGGATTAACGTCCTAGATAACATGGTTTTAACTCAATCAAAATTTTGGGGTTTGAATTAAGAAATCTATGTTAAGATTTAAATGAAATGATTTGGAAATATTTTCCTAAGTGAAAAGCGAAATGATTTCGAATTATTCCAAGTTTAAAAAGATTTTAAAGTAATCAAAGGATTTGATAGGAGAGGTTTACTGATTCTTTATATACCGGAAAGAAATGTTTTAAAGTTATATATCTCTAAAGGATATTTTTGATAAAAGGAATGAATTAATCAAATATTATTCACCAATTTATTTAACCTCTTTGATCGATGATTGGTTTGAAGGAACCAGAGTCGGATTTGGGGTAATTCCTATCCGAAGACCACTTCGAACCAGTTTACATATGCGAAGTGAAGACATGGATATGATTTGGAAGACGGAATGTAGAGCTGCTAATCATGACCCTCGGGGAAAATTTCCCATATCATATTTATGGCAGTAGTTCTTCATTTAAGATCTTCGATGCAAGTACTTCTCGCTATTAATCCTAGGGGAAACTCCCGACAGGATGTGGAAGGAGAGTGCCTTCGGTTTGTCCTGTTCCTGAACAACTTGTATGGACGAATGTCTAAAGTTGCATTTCTAGTTACATATATTGATCTCTATGAACGTATCATCTGTTTTGTGGCGGAGAAGACAACTTCTCTTAGCTTAACACTCTTTCTTGAGTCGTACGAGCTCAAGAGTTATACGTTTGTAGAAATCAGTTGTGTGGCTATGGAATGGCAGTGTGGCATTCAAAGTGGAATGTGCTATGTGAAAGGTAATTGCTACCTTAGGCCTCATCATCCAGTAATGGCTTAAATAGGGTACGTCGCAATGCTATGTCATTCGCAACTAATAGGGTATGGACATCATCTTTCTAGATTACTCTCTATATGTCGAGTATGTGGTGTATGCTATGGGGCCCGGATAGGTCGGTTACGACCTGGGTGATGTCATATTCAGTTTTATCCGGGCCATGTATGAGTGATAAATATGGATAGGCCGGTCTTGCCAGATGCGGAGGGTTGTTTGTGTATCCTTAGTACATTCCTCTAGAGATGTATTATACGAAAGGTAGTCCCTTACTTGCTATTGTATGAAAATCCATTCTCCGAACGAGCCTTGTAAGAGTTTTGCTTGTAGAGCCTAACATATCTGAAATTTAATAATGGTAACAATTTCGACTAAGATTAATAAATTTACCTGCAAATGTTTTCAAAGGAATGTCATTAAAAATAATATCAAATGATTTTTCGTAGCAAAATGTTTTGGTTATCATAAGGTAAAAACCCGTCTGTATTTTTGCATGGGCGTCATCTTATGAGATACATTTTCCTTTCAAACCGTGTATTTTGAGTTTCTCACACCAGTCCCATGACCGACCTGGAGTTTATTTTCCTTTCCCTTAAACCCTAGGTGCCCTAATTTTCCCTGGGTAGCTGGGTAGTCAGGTTTAGTTCGAATAAATCTAGAAGAGCTCGGAGCATGGAGTTAGAAGATTTTTTTGAAGATTGTTGCTTATTTCCACCACACTTGAGTAGTATTGTATTCCGCCTTTGTAAGGACATATATATATATATATAACTGTCCATTTTAACTCTGATAAATGTATTTAATTTCCACTGTAAAAATTTATATGTTGAAACAATATATGTAAGATTATGTTCTATCTTTATTTTCTTTCTTACCCTTGAGAATTTGCCTCTTCGACACTTGGATTTGCGGCACGAGAATACCAAAGATGTATCAGGGTTAATTTCCGAGAGTCGAAGAAACATGTCCTCACAGGTTGTTACATTCTCCCCCTAAAAGAGTTTCGTCCCTGAAATTCCTAAGGAAGAAAATGTCACCAAATCCTTTAGTTTAAAAATTATTAATTAAAATGAGTTATTAAATTCACTACTTAATTAATTCTCAAATATTATGGAAAATTCTGGCAGCGTCTCCTTTGCATGGCCGATCGAAACAACTACAAATTGCCTCTATGGGTCCAAACCAATCAAATAAAACAAAAGCCAAGTGGCCACTCATATCTGGACTTAAAATCATCAACAAAATCCAATTTCTAAATCTACTATGTACCTTTTTATGTTAAATTTTTAAATTTGCAAGCAAATTAGTATCTTGATGCTAATGTAGGTGTACAAGAATCAAACATCAATCTCTTTCTTACCTTTACTTACATAATCCAAAAGAGAATCAGGCTGACAAAAGAGCAATATGATGCAACTAAAAATAACGAGGCAACTTTATATGCAAAAAGTAGAGTGATAAAATCTACATGCAACTCTAATGAATAAAGCCACATGCAAACAACAACAACATATCAACCATATGCAACAGAACACAAAGGATATCTTGTAATAAAATAATATGCATCCAATTATTTCAAAAGATAAATTTAGAACTTATTAACTGGAATTTTACATTCAAAAAATATTTTCAAATTTTCTTCGAAGAGAATTTAAATCAAAATCAAAATCAATTATGACACGGAGGGGCCTTCTCCTACCGATGCATGGTATAACTATAGAATCAAACAGCATGGAGCATTTAGTGGTATTCCGGTTCCTCCTAAACAACAATTAGAGCAAACAAATATACCTAGTGAGTCCTCCAAATTGGGAAACTCCCTTTTTGCCCAACTTTTTTCATAACCCAACAATATTTGAAAAATCAGTTCAACTAATATTTTTTTCAAATATACCGAAATAACAATACTTTCCCAAAGTTTTCAAAATAATAATATTACTACTTCTTTCACAAATTCTTTCGAAATCACTTTTTTTTTCAAAAGCACCGACATTTAAGTCCTAACAAACAACAATTCAGAAACCCTAGTTTATAAATTCAGCTTTATAAACTATGGTATATAATATCACATAACTAATCAATCAAATTCCATAAAGGAATAAACTAACACTATCAATCAATCAAATTCCATAAGGGAATAACCTAACACTCAACATTATTTAAAAGGTCAAATGACTAACAACCAGATTTAGAATTTCGCTTAGACTCACACTTGCTTAAGTCACATGCTAAGTATACAACTATACTTAAGCTCGTATGATATACATAAATTATCTGTATGCTATATTTAATCTGATCACTTGCTTAGATACATAGACTTTTACTTCCAAACTAGTGTTACTTACTTGACCACTCTAGGATGGACTCTGATCAGGTTCCTCGATTAGAAACTTCTGTTCTCCTTGCATAACCATAAACCATGATAGAAAACCTCAATTTCATATCAGGAATTCGAATCAAGTGTTCGCTAACAAGAATCAAGTGAGAAATTCTTTTTTGGACTAGTGTGAATCACCCGAAGTTATGTGTTCGAATCCTAGATCAAGAACTGTGCGAATAAAATGATATATGTATAACTTACGTACTTAATTTGATTGGTTTCTTAATTACACCAATTTCCTTCTAAATCTCATGTAATTTTCATTTAGTATTTTATTCAATACTAAAATTATTTATGAATTATTTCACAAATTTTTACTTAAGTTTATCAACATTTCATGAAGTCTTATCTTTATAAAACATTAGATTAAAACTTATTCCACTCTTATTTACTTATAGAATACTCCTCTACATCCTAAGAGTATATACAAAATATCAATATTATTTTATTTATTTATTTTTTCTTAAAATTTAATTGGAGTCCCAAAAAAAGTATGAGTCTTTAAAATCGACTCAACCCTTCGATAACTTTATCTTAGAGTGTGCTAAGGAAAGATACTTACGGGTTAGTCCAATATCACCAAATATTTTACACATCTTATATGATTAACAATAATATGGTTTTAATAAAATTGATTTACCAAAACCTTTCTATCTAATCTAACCCATTCAAAACTTGAGTTAAATTATCTCTTTTCTACCTAAGAGTTTAAAATTTTCATTTATCAAATTATTTATCAAAACACCTTTTTATTATAAATAAATTTCCTTTAAGGAAACTTAAGAATTAAAATACCCGGTTTTTATTCAAAATCCTTTTTGAAATAATACTTTACGAAACAACTTTAAACAATTTATTTATTAAAACTCACTTTAGGTTCGTCCGGATTTGAACTCATTTCAATCGCACAATGATAAAGAGAATAATTTACTAAGTGACCGATAATGTTTGCCTGAGCAAACATCCGATTGTTACTTAGAAGATTATCCAGATTACCATAAAAACTAATCGAGATGTTTTCCCCAAATCATCCCAAAGAAAAATACATTCCATTTAAATTTCTATTCCAAAATATTTATATTAAAATGCTTCCAAGTAATATTTTTCTCTAAATCTTTTTGAAATTAGTTTCAAACAATCCCAGGATTTAAGTTCAAAAGTCCTTCTTAAAACACATTTTAAAAATCAAATTTATATAAAATTATCTTTATAAAAATCATTTCATATTATAATAATTCTCCTTTATTATAATAAAATTTTCTCAAATATTTATTCTCTAAATGTCTTATCTTACCATTTAGATTATATTAAACAACTTTTATTAAAAGTTTTACTTTTACTCATGATTATTAAAAGGTGAATTTTAACCTAACATTTTCTCCGAACACCTTATAGCCAAATTGTGAAACTTAATTCACAAGGGGTTCGTTTATAATTGAAACAATAAATGGTTAAAAATAAGCTGAGCACAAATAATCAGCAATCAACAAATAACAATCAATGCTCCTAATTTAATTGAGCATGACTGATCAAACAACAGTGACAATAAATAAATATTATCACATTCAAATAAACAAACACACCATAAATAACTATATAAATTTGAAAATTATTATTTTATATGTGTAAAATATATTGCTAAGCAAAATATTTCATTTGCCAAAATTTTCAAAAATCAATATCATGTCCGGTTGCCTTGTTCAAGTGTTTATAAATCCCTATCGACACCATGGCATCCCACGTCTCGACCAGAATTCATAAACAACATAATAGACTAACTAACACAATACGTTTTTTAAAATAATAATAAAAACGGTCTTGTATATATAATACTCTCAAACTCATTCTAGGGTGTTACTTACCCTATCACTAATGAGTCATGCCCTACCAAAGCCAAGGTTCTTGCTTAACCTTCATCTTTGATACTAAATGTAATGACCCACCTTTTTGACCATCGAAAGTCGACACCAAATACATCCACGGTATTCAAACGCCGAACATCCAATCATCGGAAGGGCGTATTGTTAGGGTATATAAAATAAAAAGAACATCATAGAAAAGAACAGAGGAAGCAGAATCTCACAGCGAAATCGACAACATATAATATAATAAATACTGTGTAAACTGTCACTCCAAAATACAGAGTACATCAGAGTGAAAAAAAATCCCATCAGCTATACAGTTTCAAATTTCTGACCTACTCCATGAGCTCCAATCCTACTCCATGAGCTCCATGTCCCACCAAGGCCAACCTGGATAAATACTCGGCCTGACCCGAACATTATAATAAAATAACATCTAGATCAGTCTGGAAAACCAGCGTGAGAAAACTTAAGTGATAAGGCTAACATTTAACAATTCTGTGAGACCATGCCACTAAAAACGGGGTTTTACCTCACAAGAACAACATCCATATATTAAGAAATGAGATACAATCAGAATAACAATTCAAGCAAGAAAGGTTATACATAGAAAACAACAAAATCCAAACTTATAGAATGGACACATATAATTAGACATCGAGAAGAGCTTTAGACACTTCTCGATGCAAATTACGAAACACAATTCAAAGATTTGAATTAAATAAGGAAAGGGAAATTTTCCAACAAATGACCAGGATGGTGCAACCCCTTACCAAAAGTATACGTCTAGAAATAACTTGAGAGCTTCGATGGCTCTCGGACAATACCAAACCAGACCTCGCCAACAATTATCGAAAATCCAAGCATTTCACATATCCGAACACATACCACCGAATCCAATCTAGAGTAGATGTGAAGATACCCTAATGGAAAAGATCCCACATAGCTTGGTTTCCACTCGTGCTTTGGTTTTAGTCATTTCTAGCAAAGGATAGCAACACTCAAATCGTCTTGAATTGACGAAACACAAAAAATGAACACAGCAATTTCAAGGTTTGAGACAGGACCAAGGAAAATGAATTTATCTAACATAACTAGGAGGGTACTTTGATGACCCACCTTTCTGACCCTTAGGAACGACAATTAACGCATCCTCGGTTTTCGTGTGCCGTTGCCCAAGCATCGAAAAGATGAATAGTCGTGGGGTGAAATACAAAACAGAATAGAAAAAAAACCTCACAACGAAACTGTTAAATATAACATAACTGTAAATAGTACATCAAGTTACTCCTTAACAGGGAGTTATCAGAGTTACACAAAAGTACTACAAATAAGCTTAGGCAGTTATAACATCCCGCCTTTACAAATGCTGAAACAAAATACAGTTACACAAACTAAATAGTACAGTGGAATAGATAAATAAGAAGATGAAAAGCCTTTTGCTTAGACACTGTCTTTAAAAGAGCCCAACAAAGAACTGCTACTCTCGGACTACTCAAATAAAATGAGTACTCGAGAGTTTATGGAAACAAACAACTCGAGTCAGACGATATGTCTGGTATGAGTAAAACTTTAAACAAAGGTATGTAATTATGCACAAACATGTGAGACCACGCCGCTGAACATGGAACGGGTTTACTCTCGCATGAAACAACATCCAAACATAAAGAATGGATATATAATTAAACACCAAAGAGAGTGGTTGACTCTTTCCAGTGAAAGTAAGGAGATGAAATTTAGAAGGTTCGAATCAAATAAGGAAAGGAAAATCTCCAACAAATGACTAGGGAGGTGCTCTACCCTTGAAGTATACCTCTAGTAATATACTTCTGAGAAGCTCATTTACTCTGTGACACTTCACGGACAATACTAAGACGGACCCCGCCAAGCCTTACCAAGTATCCGAATATTTCACATCTAATAGTGCTACCGAATCCAATGTAGATGAGATGTGAAAGTATCCTAATGGGAGCAACCCCGCATAGCTTAGCTTCCTCTCGCGCTTTGGATTTAGTCATTACCAACAAAGGATATCAACACTCAACGGAGCAATAAATCATCTTAGAATGACGAAAATAAAGAAGCTGAAGTAACCGATAGCTGAGGAACCAACTATCGAGGATCTAAATCGATCGTATATGGAAATTAAGTCTTGTATACTTATCACCACTCATCGAATTCAAACTTGTATTATTTCTTGGTTAACAATAATACCGGACAAGTCAAGGTAGTGTTACCTCAAAGTCATGTCTCACGATTATTCTTATCTTTCGAAATAACAAAAAGTCTACTTCTCCGATGTTTAGTGCTAATTATACAAATAAATCATTTCCAGACAAGTGAATCGCTTTACGAAAATTAATTCATTTCCATAAACAAGTCAAACTTTTTCTTTTTAAAACCCGAATTCGTACTTGGCTTCACATTACAAGTATTAGCTTTAAAAACACTTTGTTAAAAGAGTTTAATGGGCTTTGAACATCATTACAAAAAGGTTTTATCCACTTAAACATCCTTATTATATTTACTAATCAACTTCAAAACTTCATTAATTAAGTTGATAAATTCACTTCAATGCCCTTTAATTAAAAAGGGTAAATTACCTTTAAATTATCATTAATTAAATTTATATATAATATAATTACATTAAATTAAATATTAATTAAATATCATTATTTAAGAGTGATTAATTAATTTAAACTTTATTTAAGAAAATATTTATTTAAGGTTAAATAGATTTATTAACCATTAAAAGTCGTTAATTAAAAAGGTTAATTAATTTTAAAACATCATTAACTAATAAATTAATTAATCTTAATCCATTATCATCCAAAGATTAATAAGCCTTAAACATCATTAAATAAAATAATTAATTAAAATTAAAACATCATTAACTAAGTAATTAATTAAATTTAAAATACATCATTAATAAGTTAATTAGTTAACTTTAATCCTTATTAATTAATTAATTAAATTAAATAATCATTATTAAAATAATTAATTATTTTTGGAAACATCATTAATCAAAACTTGCTTAACTTGTAAAATAATTTCAAGCACGATAAGAAACTAAACGGTTTCGATAAAATGTGATTTTCCAAATGTGCCGATATAGCGACTACCACTATACGGGCGGTTCGGAATTCAAGCATATGACATTTGCAACACAACCACACATCACATAACCAAGGTATGAGCATAAATATACGATGATTTACGATAACATAACATATATCAATCATTTAATAACAATGGCATAAGTTTGACTACTAGATTTCCATATAACCAATGATTCGCTCACTAACTTTCCAATGCGACTATTTTTCAAGCAACAAAAAACCATTGACCAAACCATCATTACAATTATATGATAAACATTCAATAGCTACAAGCGTAGGCACAACTATAGTTTAAACTTTATGGTTCAAAGGTGGAAGCTTTACTCACGTAACTCACCGCAACGCTTACTAACTTGAATGAGAAGCACACTAACTCTTCGAAAATCACTAGGACTAAGCTTTGACTTGATTTGGTGGACCTCTAATGGGTCTTTGGGCTTGGCCTAGAGCATATGGGGCTTGGCCATGGTGGATATGTAGGGTATAGGGTCTTGTTTTGTAGAGAATGGTTTTGTTTTGGCAAGAGGAGGGGTTGTAGATGAATATGTGAAGTTTTATAGTGAAGAGAGTTATATTTTGTCAACTTAAAACATGGACTTGGAAGCCATGGATGTACATGAACATGAAGAAGAGAGAAGTGGGTATGTAAATGAATGTATAAAGTGAGAACAAAGTATGCATATGGGAATTTATAGGCAAAGAGTATAAGATTAATTAAATTTAAATTAAACATTAAAATACAATATAAGTTGCCATGAGAAATGGAGGCCATGCCTCACCATACCCATAGGTACACACGTACCTTTTGGGCCCCACTTTTTCACCATGCTTTGTACTCTCCTAGCTAGCTTAGGTTATGGCAAATACACCTTTAGGTTACTTAGGTTTTATTTTATATTTTTTAAAGCCTAATCTTGTTTTTATTTATTTCTAACATGGTTTATTAATTTTAACACTATCATTAATCTATTACATGACATATGTGCATGTGAATATGGGTGATGCAAAAATATGCGCAACGTTTCCAACGACTTTCCGAAGCCGAGAAGTCGAAATTCGGAAAAGCTTTTCAGTCACATTTTCTATTTTTATTTGAACTATTTATTTTTGTAAACAAAATTTAAAAATAATTTTAACATCATTAATTAATATTTAAATTTTGTTTATTTGGTTATTAAAATCCATTATTTAAATATTTAAAAACTATTTAAATATTCAAATATAAAGCGATTAATTTACGGGTCGTTACATTCTCCTCCCCTTAGGAGAATTTCGTCCCCGAAATCAATACACGAAAGACAATCCAAAAGGTATGTATTATACCAAGAAATCAATATAACAATGCAAAGCAACTAGTCTATAGAAGAACATACATAAGGCATTCAAACAACAAACAACTAATCTAACATTACATCAGGGTAAATTCCCTTAATATGGTCCTCCGTCTCCCAAGTACAATCGCGAGGGTCATCACTCCACTGAACCTTCACAAGCTTAACTACCTTGTTCCTCAGTCTCCTTTCATCCCGATCTACAATATGAACTGGATGTCGGACTATTGTCAAATTCGGTTCTATCTCCAAGTATTCCTAAATAGACGTCTCGACAATCAGCGATGGATCATGAACATGCTTTCTCAGATGAGATACATGAAAAATATTATGGACTTCTGACAATCTTTCAGGAAATTCTACTCTGTAGGCCAACGATCCAATCCTCTCAAGGATTCTAATAGTCCAAGGAATCTAGGTGCTAGCTTGCATGTTCTTCTAAATCTAATAACTCTTTTCATCGGGGAAACTTTCACAAATACCAAATCCCCGACCGCAAACTCTAAGTCCCTTCTTCGCTTATGGACATAACTTTTATGTCGATCCTGGGCTTCTTTCATCCTTTCCTTGACCATAGCCACTTTCTCTGATGCTTCTCGAATCATTTCTGGTCCAAGAACTAAACGGTCTCCAGCCTCAACCTAACATGAAGGTGATTTACATGGCCGCCCATACAGAGCTTCGTAGGGTGCCATGTCAATGCTAGCTTGGTAACTGTTGTTATAAGAGAACTCTACCAAATGTAGATGATCTTCCCAAGAACCTCCAAAATCCAAAATACATGCTCTCAGGAGATCCTCCAAAATTCGATTCACCCTTTCGGTTTGTCCGTCTATGGGTGATAGGCTGTGCTCAAATTCAACTCTGTTCCTAAAGCGGCTTGCAATGCTCCCCAAAATCGACTGGTGAAAGTAGGATCTCGATCACCGACTATACTTACTGGAATTCCATGCAGCCGAACGATCTCCCTTAAATAAATTCCTGCCAAAGAAGCTGCAGTTCTAGCATACTTCACCGGGATAAAGTGAGCACTCTTTTTTAATCGATCCACAATTATGCAGATGCCTTTATTACCTCTTCTTGTTCTGGGCAAACCATCGATAAAGTCCATGGATACTTGCTCCCACTTCCAATTCCAATGGTTGGAGCAACCTAGCGGTCTTCTGCTAGTCACTCTTGACCTGTTGACAATTTGCACACCGGCTCATAAAGATCGAAATATCTCTCTTCATCCCTTTCCACCAAAACGTCTTCTTCATATTATGAAATATTTTAGTTACTCCTGGATGGATAGATAACTTTGACCGATGGCACTCTCTCAGCACATCCTGTCTAATTTCATTAACATTTGGCACATAAATCCGTCCATTCATTTTTAAAATGCCTCGAGAGTCAATTTTAAAACTAGAATTAACTCCACTATCAACATTCTTCTTAAGCCGAGCCAGATTAGGGTCTTCTTCCTGGAAATATGCAATCCTCTCCATTAGTACTGGCTTAACTTCCAAATTTGCAATCATCGCCGCATTCCTACTCAATGCATCTACAATGGCGTTTGCTTTCCCCGGGGTATATAGAATCTTTAGGTCGTAAGACGCAAGAAACTCAAGCCATCTCTGCTGCCTCAAGTTCAAGTCCTTATGGGTAAAAGGATTCTTTAATGACTTGTGATCCATAAATAACTCAAACTTTGCACCCAAAATATAGTGCCTCCACACTTTCAATGCGAAGACAACTGCCAAAAGCTCTAGATCGTGCGTAGCATAATTTTTCTCATGAGATTTTAACTGTCGACTCGCATACGCTATTACTTTACCATTCTGCATCAAAACTGCTCCCAATCCAGTCCTACAAGCATCTGTGTAAACTATTAATCCTTCACTCCCATTTGGAATAGTTAAAACAGGAGCATTAGTCAATTTCTCCTTTAACTCATTGAATGCTTGATCGCACTTGGATGTCCAAACAAACTTAGCGTCTTTCTTCGTTAGCTTTGTTAGATGAGAAGCAATCTTTGAAAAGTCTTTAGTGAACCTTCTATAGAAACCTGCCAAACCTAATAAACTTCTGACCTCAGTCACACTTTCAGGTTTCTTCCAATCTTGAACCACAACCACTTTAGCTGGGTCCATTGATATGCCTTCCCTCGAAACTACATGCCCAAGAAATCAAACTTTGGATTTCTAGAAATGGCACTTAAAAAACTTAGCCCTTAAAACATGACGTCTTAAAGTACTAAGAACAATATGAAGATGGTACTTATGCTCTTCCTCCATTTTAGAATAAACGAGATGTCATCGATGAAAACGAGAACAAACTTGTTAAGAAAGGCTCGAAACACTCTATTCATCAAATCAACAAAATAAGGGGGTGCGCTAGTCAATCCGAACGGCATGACTAACCACTCGTAAAAACTATTAGTGTTTCAAATAGCTGTTAAGGGTACACTCTCCTCTGCTACCCTTAATTAATGAAAACCAGTGGCAAGATCCAACTGAGAAAATATCCGAGCTCCGTGGAGTTGGTCAAACATGTCGTCAATCCTAGGTAAAGGATACCTATTCTTGATAGTCTTCTTATTCAACTCTCGGTAATCTACACATAATCTAAGAGAACCGTTAGCCTTGGTAACAAACACTATTGGTGATCCCTAACTCGATGTGCTTCGTCTGATCAAACCTTTATGCAATAAATCAAACGTCTGCTTCTCTAGCTCTCTTCTTTCCTTTGAAGCCAGCCTTCGAGGAGGTTGTACAATCGGTCTGGTTCCTGGAATCAAATCAATGCGAAACTCTACTTCCTGGTGAGGAGGTAAACCTTGCACTTCTTCAAAAATATCCTTGAAGTCCCGGACAATTAGTATATTCCTTATGTCTTCTTTGGGAACTTCGAGGGAATAAAGAAAACTGCTCATCAACTCCCTAGGCTCTCCACAACATATATCAATACTTCTACTTATTACATCTTTTACTACGATCACCCTTCTAACATAGTCTAAGCCAGCTTTTAACTTAGATAAACATATTGCCAATAATACTCCAAAACCCATAAATCCGAGAACAAACAAGTCAGAAAAGAAAGGCCGATCTCGATAAGAAATAGGCACATTCAAACATATGGTGTCAAGATTGGTCGGACCCCCAATCGGGTTCGACACACAAAGAGAATTTGGAAGAATAACATACTTAAGATTCAACTAGTTCGTTAGGTCGTATGAGATAAAACTATGGGATGCACCGGTATTAAATAACACTCTAACAGGAATATCAAAAATGGATAGTGTACCTTGCAACACTTGTTTACCTTTTGGATATCTAGAAGTAGATGGTATTTCCTCAATAGAATAAGCCCGTCCCTGTGATCCATTCTTTGGAAAAGGGCACTGGTTCTTCATATGTCCATGTTTGTTGCAATTGTAGCATACTGGTAGGTCAGTCTTCGGGCAATTATTTGCAAAGTGGCCAATTTTATGGCACTTATAACAAAGGATCTTGGTCAAGTATAACTGCTTGTTCTGAGCTGGAACTCCACCTCCAGGCTTCTTTCCCGGCCATTTCTTCTTCCCTTTGCGCTTGAAAACCGATTTACTAGCAATAGGGATAACTGATAAAGGTTAGGCATTAACTACCGGCACTGCCCCCTTCTGAACTCCTTGCTTAATATCCAGCATTTCGAATCTCATAGCCATACTGATCAAATTGGTAAAGGTACCGTTGAGATGATTGGTCATTTCCCGATGGAATTCTGGTCGCATTCCCTTCACAAACATCTCATTCTTCTTAAGTGGTGTATCGATCAATCCTGGTCCAAAGCGAGACAATGCATTGAACCTATGCTCATACTGCGCCACTGTCATCTCACCCTATTTCAAATCCATGAAACTTCTGAACAACCGAGCCCTTCCCGCCTCTGGAATAAATTGAGTTTCAAAAACTTCCTTAAACTGCACCCAAGAGAAATCTTCTTCTAGTGTATTCATGGTGACTGAATCCCACCAATCCATTGCTGCTTTCTGAAGCTGAAGCGATGCCAACAATCTCTTTCTAGCATCCTCCAACTGAAGATCCCCGAATATCCTCTCACAAGAGCGGAGCCATATCTAAACTTCCAAAATGTCTTCAGTTATGAGGCGGCTGAATTTGCATCACTGCTTCTACTACCGAATCTACAACTGGCACATTTCTAGGAGCTCTGCCATTTGTAGCCATGCTGGTTCCAAATCCCCTCCCTCTTCTTCCTCTTGTACTTATTTTCAATAACCTAGATAAGTGACAGGTATCATTAGAATACAAAGATAGGGCCAAAGATGAAAAAAAGGAAATTGCAATAAAGGATCTAAAACCAGACTTTTAGGGGAGAAAAGGAAACGCTCTCTCAAGATGAACTCATTCTAGGGCTCTACTCACCCTATCTCTAATGAGTTGTACCCCAATCAGGCTAAGGTGTTCGCTCAATCGAAGCTTTGATACCAACTTTGACGACCCACCTTTCTGACCCCTTGGAAAGTCACTTTACACATCTTTGATGTTCGTGTGCCGTTGCCAAAGCATCGGAAAGATGAATCGTCGTGGAGTGAAATAAAGAACAAAATAGAAAAAAAACCTCACAATGAAACTGTTAAATGTAACATAACAGTAAATTGTACGTTAAGTTACTCCTTAACATGGAGTTATAAGAGTTACATAAAAGTACTACAAATTAGCTTAGGCAGTTATAACATCCTGCCTTTACAAATGCTGAAACAAAATGCACTTACACAAACTAAATAGTACTGCGGAATAGATAAATAAGAAGATGAAAAGCCTCTTGCTTGGACGCTGTTTTCAAAAGAGCCCAACAAAAACCTGTTAATCTCGGACTACTCATATAAAATGAGTACCCAAGAGTTTGTAGAAACAAACAACTCGGGTCAGACGATATGTCTTATATGAGTAAAAATTTAAACAAAAGTATGTAATTAAGCACAAACATGTGAGACCACGCCGCTGAATATGGAATGGGTTTACTCTCACATGAAACAACATCCAAACGTAAAGAATGGATAGATAATTAAACACCACGAAGAGTGATTGACTCTTTCCGTTGAAAGTAAGGAGATGAAATTTTGAAGGTTCGAATCAAATAAGAAAAGGAAAATCTCTAACAAATGACTACGGAGGTGCTCCACCCTTGAAGTATACCTCTAGTAATATACTTCTAAGAAGCTCATTTACTCTGTGACACTTCACGAACAATACCAAGCTGGACCCCGCCAAACCTTACCGAGTATCCGAATATTTCACATCTAATAGCGCTACCGAATCCAATGTAGATGAAATGTGAAAGTATCCTGATGGGAGCAACCCCACATAGCTTGTCTTCCTCTCGCGCTTTGGATTTAGTCATTACCGACAAAGGATATCAATGCTTAATGGAGCAATAAATCATCTTAGAATGATGAAAATAAAGAAGCTAAAGTAACCGATAGCTGAGGAACCAACTATCGAGGATCTAAATTTATCGTATATGGAAATTAAGTCTTGTATACTTATCACCACTCTTCAAATTCAAACTTGTATTATTTCTTGGTTAGCAATAATACCCGACAAGTCAAGGTAGTGTTACCTCAAAGTCATATCTCACGATTATTCTTATCTTTCGAAATAACAACAAGTCTACTTCTCCGATGTTTAGTGCTAATTATACAAATAAATCGTTTCCATACAAGTGAATTGCTTTACGGAAATTAATTCATTTTCATAAACAATTCAAACCTTTTCTTTTTAAAACCCGAATTCGTACTTGGCTTCACATTACAAGTAGTAGCTTTAAAAACAATTTGTTAAGAGTTTAATGGGCTTTGAACATCATTACAAAAAGGTTTTATCCACTTAAAACATCCTTATTATATTTACTAACCAACTATCAAACTTCATTAATTAAGTTGATAAATTCACTTCAATGCCTTTTAATTAAAAAGGGTAAATTACTTTTAAATCATCATTAATTCAATTTATTAATAATATAATTAATTAAATAAATTAAATAATAATTAAATATCATTATTTAAAAGTGATTAATTAATTTAAACTTTATTTAAGAAAATATTTATTTAAGGTTAAACAAATTTATTAACCATTAAAAGTCGTTAATTAAAAAGGGTTATTTAATTTTAAAATATCATTAACTAATAAATTAATTAATCTTAATCCATTATCATCCAAAGATTAATTAGCCTTAAACATCATTAAATAAAATGATTAATTAAAATTAAAACATCATTAACTAAGTAATTAGTTAAATTTAAAACACATCATTAATAAGTTAATTAGTTAACTTTAATCCTTATTAATTAAATAATTAATTAATTAAATTAAACAATCATTATTAAAATAATTAATTATTTTTTGGAAATATCATTAATCAAAACTTTTTTAATTTGTAAAATAATTCCAAGCACGATAATGAAACCAAACGGTTTCGATAAAAGTGTCGATATAGTGACTATCGTTATACGGGCGGTTCAGAATTTGAGCATATGACATTTGCAACACAACCACACATCACATCACCAAGGTATGAGCATAAATACACGATGATTTACAATAACCTAACATATATCAAACATTTAATAACAATGGCATAAGTTTGACTACTAGATTTCCACATAACCAATGATTCACTTACTAACTTTCCAATGCGACTATTTTTCAAGCAACAAACCAAACATCGACCAAACCATCATTACAATTATATGATAAACATTCAATAGCTACATGTATAGGCACAGATATAGTTTAATATTTGTGGTTCAAAAGTGGAAGCTTTACTCACCGCAACGCTTACTAACTTGAATGCAAATCACACTAACTCTTCGAAAATAATAGGACTAAGCTTTAACTTGATTTGGTGGACCTCTAATGGGTCTTTGGGCTGGGCCTAGAGCATATGGGACTTGGACATGGTGGATATGTGGGGTATAGGGTCTTGTTTTGTAGAGAATGGTTTTGTTTTGGCAAGAGGAGGGGTTGTATATGAATATGTGAAGTTTTGTAGTGAAGATAGTTATATTTTGTCAACTTAAAACATGGACTTGGAAGCCATGGATGTAGAACATGAAGAAGAGAGAAGTGAGTATGTAAATGAATGTGTAAAGTGAGAACAAAGTGTGCATATGGGTATTTATAGGCAAAGAGTGTAGGGTTAGTTAAATTTAAATTAAATGTTAATATACAATATAAGTTATCATGAGAAATGGAGGCCATGCCTCACCATCCCCATAAGTGCACACGCACACTCTTGCGCCCCACTTTTCACCATGCTTTGTACTCTCCTAGCTAGCTTAGGTTATGGCAAATACACTTTTAGGTTACTTAGGTTTTATTTTATATTTTTTAAGCCTAATCTTGTTTTTATTTATTTCTAACATGGTATATTAATTTTAACACTATCATTAACCTATTACATGACATGCATATGTGTATGTGTGTGCATGTGAATATGGGTGATATAAAAATATGCATAACGTTTCCGACGACTTTCCGAAGCCGAGAAGTCAAAATTTCGGAAAACGCTTTTCGGTCACATTTTCTATTTTTATTTGAACTATTTATTTTTGTAAACATAATTTAAAAATGATTTTAACATCATCAATTAATATTTAAATTTTGTTTATTTGGTTATTAAAATCCATTATTTAAAAAAATTATTTAAATATTCAAATATAAAGCGATTAATTTACGGGTCGTTATAGTGCTCCCCCTTTCAACAAAAGTATACCTCTAGATAAAATACACTTGAGAGCATACGCGCCACTCTCAGGAACTTCCAAGCTAGACGCCGTTTAATCCATAGGCATCCGAATATACTCACATCAATGCATGCATGCTATCAACTTCTCTAGATGAATGTGAATATATCCTATTGGGTGCGACCCACATGGCTTGGCTCCCACTCGCACTTTGGTTTTAGATTATTCGGTGTTGGATACCAATGCTCAAAATGAGCGACAAATCGTCTTAGAATGATGAAGCACAACAATGACTAGGAGGGTGCACCCCACTTTACACGCGTTTTGATTTTAGTCATTTTCGACAAAGGATATCAAAACTCAAAAAGAGCAACACATCATCTTAGAGTGACAAGTTACAAAGAAGATAGTAAAACCAAAATCAAGAGTCGATAAATCAACTATCGAGATAACAAAGTGATTTGTGTATGGGAGTTAAATTGCATACGCTTACCACTAATAAATGAATCAAACTTTTAAAACATCTGATCCACACTTGGGCTTGAGTTTCGCATTTCAAATATTATAAATTTTTTTTAAAAATACTCTTTTAAATATTCTTTTAAGAGGGTAAATCATAATACTAAGTGTATTAAAACAAGGGTAAAAAACAAATGTCATTAAACATTATTTACTATAAATCCAAAACAATTTACACCTAGCTTTATTTTTAAACAATTTCTATTAAAAGAATTTCTCATTTATAAACCAGCATTTATAAATTTAAAACAACACTTATTATCCCAAAGGATAATAAATCAATTTAAATACCTTTATAAATTTAAAGCAATGTTAATTTGTCCCAAAGGATAACTTATATACAACTTTATAATCTTTTTAATAAATTAATCGATTATCTTTAAATACTTTTGTCAAATTATTCAATTAACTTTAAAACATTTTTATTAAATCAATTAAGTAACTTTAAAACATTTTTATTAAATCAGTTGATTTTCTTTAAACTCTATTATTAATTAGTTAATTAACTTTTAAAAATACCATTAATTAAAATCATTAATTATGTAAAAATATCATTAACTACATTCAAACATCATTAATTAAAATTAGTAATTAAATCCAAATATAATTAATTAAAAATGATTAATTAGATTCAATCATCATTAATTAAAATGGTTAATGAAATATAAAACATCATTAATTAAAATGATTAATTAAATTCAAATCCCATTAGTTAAAATGATTAATTAATTTAAATATCATTAATAAAAATGATTTCTAAATTCGAACATCATAAATTAAAAAGATTGATTAAATTCAAATATCATGAATCAAAATGATTAGTGAATTTTAAACATCTATTTTGTGAAAATACAAGCTCGGGTCCAACACACAAAGGTTTAGGGAAATGATATTCAATAGGTGATGATATAGCGAAAAATCGCTATAACGACACTTAAATAATTCAAATAGACGGTCACAAATTATTTTAACTAAACATTAATATAAGCAATAAAAAGTATAAATGAGATGCAGATGACAGTAAATAAATAATGGCGAGAAACCCCTTTGGGTCTCTCTACAAATGTCCCTTGTAAATCATACATATGTATGTGTATTTTTCAAAATGTTCTGTAGCGACCTATTTGCTACGATAAGACTCCGACTTCTTCTTTTTGTCTCCTGCGACAAAATGGTTATTTATGCCATCCGCTACTTGGCAAGAACAAACAATAACATATATAGTTATACGAATTTCTAAAACGGGAATCCAATCCAAATTATCAATCTAACAACAATATAAATTATAAACTAACATCCAAGCAGACAATAAATAATTTTTATCTACTATATAATGTACTGGTTAACCAAAAATGTGAGTTTAACTCGCCAAAATTCCAGTTTTCGCCGAAGCATTCCGATTTGAACTAAAATCGAACGGGCATTCGACTTTAGCACAAAATTCTGCAAGCTCCAAATTCCACCAATCCAATTTCATTGCGAAGGTATCATTGATACGAGCCTAACGCAACTGACCGTGTCTAAATCTGACCTCGTACGAAATAGTTACGAATTAATGAACATTTGACGAATTAATTAGCTAATTAATTAATAATTAAACTATTTACATTTGCTAATCCTCGTTTAATCCTAACCCGCTTCTAACCTAGGCCTGCTCGACATCGAAACCCAAATTTCACCTTTCTGCTCGTCGCCGCCGCCAGGCACCTCCATCCACCGCCACCCCATCACCGATCCCGACCACGAGCTTCACATCACTATCGACCTCGACCTCCATCATCGCCTATCGCTGGAGAAAACGCCCAAAAACTCCACCGCCGTCGAACCTAGATTTCGACCGCCACGCTCCTCCATTCGACTATCCCACCATCCGCCTCACTCAACACCTCATGCTGAACAAATTTGTATTTGGGACCGAAGTCCAATTTGAACCCTAGCAGCTCCAAGTGACGGTGGTCGTTCAATTCTAGGGTTTTGAGGAAACGTAAATGGCGACTGGGTTTAATTTTCTAGGGTTTGGGCAAAAGAACTAAGAGTATGGGTCCTTATATAGGATTCTCTAACAGGTACTATTCACGCCCGAAAATTGACAAACTCCAATCGAGGCGTGCTCACTGGCGTTCCTAGCTAAATACCCATATTCCTAACTCAATGGAACTAGTTTCGAGATCCAATTCCAACATATATAGAAGTTAGCTTTTAAAATCAAATTATATTATTTTAATTCTCTAAAATTAACCGCTATGCGTTTCGAGCTCGTACGACCACACAGTACGTCCAGTCGTCACAAATCTCGTCGGTGTACAACTATTTATTATTCTAGATCCAATGGTATTAGTTTCGTCAAAATCCGAGACAGTGCCTCGGAATGCTAATTTCACCAATTTACTTATTGTTATGTATTGTTGATCCAATTATCGATATTTGTCTAATCTATTTATTATTACAAATAAATTTACAAATTGAATCCATCAATATTATTTATTAATTAAAAAGAGTTAAATAAGATTATTAAATCCATTTAATTAATATTTAATTCACAATTCAAATACTTAAACTATCACTATAGTTGAATTCAAGTTATTACATTCCAAAATCCAATTACTTAGATATTTAAAATTAATTAAACATTTAAAATTCAATGGCCAAAATTATAGGTTATTACATACACCCATGCGTAGTACCTACCTATGGAGCTCTAGCATATATGCATACAAAAGTGTGTGTATATATATACACACCTGACAACACACATTAGCATACAAGTAATCTTAAGCCTACTAAGAAAATCTGATACCATCCCACATGTATACTTACAACTAAATACACATACGAACCAAATATGATAACATCGTACATGGCAAGGAATGACACTCAAATATCCAAGCAAACAACAAAAATTAAAACCAATACTATGATTATACTTAAGGGAAATTCTTAGGTGGAAAATGTAAGTGTTCCCTCCTTCGTTCCCAAGTTCAATCTTGAATACATATAAATTCATTTTGTTTTACTGAGATGCCTAAGTTATTTACGTGCTCTCCTAAGGTGAGATATATAAATAGATGCACATACTTAATATCACAGAGATAACGGTATGTTAGGTTAACAACTCTCTCGACCCTTCGATAAGTCCAACTCTCAAGTTAACTTTCCTATCCTTCGGATTTGTGCCCTTCCTTTAGAGGAATCAAACTAAACTAATCCCTTCCTTATGTAAATGGAAAACCCAAAATCTATTACCTTGTACCAATATGATCCTCATATTAGCCTTAAGAAGTTCGGCCTTAAGGATTCATCATCCACTGCCAAATGATTATCAACTCTTATAAGCTTTCCTCTCTAATTTGACCTACGTACCAATCATGTACTAACTCTTAGTAAGGAAATTGTGAATGACATCATCATCTATACAAGGTTCCAAATATTGCCATACCCATACCCGTCTATCGACCACCGCAATGTGTGGAAATACATCTAAGGTAAATGACCCTTCCCAATGAACTATGTGGAGCATTAAGGAAATCCTACTAACTTATGCACACATGACTTGACCAACTCTATACTGTTTTCATAGATCCTAGGGATATGAAATGAGAACTCATTGTCAAACGATCAATTATGATCCCAAAATTCTCATTTTGATGACCCCTAAGAGGTCAAACTACGAAGTTCAAAGAAATATTTTCTCACCTATACTAAGTAACACCAAAGGAGAACAATCGTCCGCTTGGCTTCTTGCATTCATCTTTAGCGTGCTAACATGTCATGCACTAGCTATATATTGCTCTAGGTTGTGCTTTATTCCTTTTCGATGCGATGTACACTTCGCATTGTTATGAATTTCCTCTACTATAGCCTAGATAATTAGTTACATATGATGATTCTCACTAAGCGTCCCATAATTAAGTCTAACCACATAAAAGACATATACTCTATCGTCTTCCTAAGCCCAACATATCCATCGATCTCTTATTACCTTCCATATATCCTGCTGTGTCATTCTGATCACAAGGTGAGCATGAGACTCAAAGTAGCATGTCCCATGTCTAACATATATCACACCCACAATTGTTTCCCTTTCCAAAGGGGAACATGAAGATCTATCTTCCTTGGAAGCAAGAAACTCTAACCACCTCGGGTATCACCGGTGGACATCCTCCAACGAGAAGAGATACTCCTAATGATCCATAATCGGTGTCAGGCTCGGGTTTCCTTTAAGTAGATACCATATCTTATTCCTTGAGTGCTGGAACTCTTCCATCCTAAATATATATCAAAAGTTGGATTTCCTCTTTTCATGTGCCTTGAATTGTTTTCCCTCATAAGAAACAACTTCTCCTACTTAAGCCATAAATGGTTAAAACTCAGGTGCCACATGAATCCACATACATTATCACCTCTAGGGGTGAGTAATATTCAGTTACAACTGAATTAACCATTTGAAGTGGTTCATTTTGGTATGTTCGATTTGATTATGAAATTAAATCGGTTTGAGTTTGGTTTGTAAAATAATTTTATTTTTTATCGGTTTAATCAAACACTGGTTATATTATCCAAATTTTTGGTATTATAACATTTTTTAATAACCGATTTAGTAATAAGAGACAAATTTAGCTATAGAAAGTAAGTTATATTTCCTTATAAACATTACAAAATATACAATAAATACCGTCCAAACATAAATTTGTGTATTTCTTTGAGTAAATTAAACATTTGAATAATAGCATATGATTGTACTTTTACGTACCTTTTTATCTCTATTAAACCAGGTACCAACTTAGTTAACCGAAATTTATTCTGTTTGATTTTCAATAATTTCGATTCTAATACGGTTTAACATTTTTATCGCAAAATCGACCGAACCGACTAAATGCTCACTCCTAATTACCTCCTATGTTGTCCCATCGTCTTCCAATACCATATCGCCTAAAATAAATTGCATTTTTCCTTGGCTTCATGTCGAGTGTTATCTCGAACAAAAGTTAACTTATACGATAACTCCCATGGCACATCGCCCATGGAATCGCCTAATGCATGCCATAGTGCTAGTTAACCCAAACGACACAAACAACTACTCGTAGGACTCAATAGAAGTCCTAGGTGCTAACTCGACACACTACCATTCCTAGTAGTGTTATTATAGGCTAAATCCTCTCCCACTAGTGTCTTTTGAAAATAAAACACTATTCTCAAAAGTATCTTGTGCCCTTTGTTAGTCCTTAAGCACACCTAACTATCACCTATGAACATAAGTACAAACACATCAAGTTGACCTATGAACACATGCCTAAAAAGGTCATCTCAAGTAGGGTGCTACATTGATCAGCCTGAATGGCATAGCCAACCACAAGTAGAACTCAATCGGAATTCTAAATGCCAACTCGGCATTCAGAGCAATTTCCATAGGCGTGTCTTACTCTAAAGTACTTATCTCTAATAAGACTTTCCTTCAGCATCTCCTCAGCTCATACCTCTAACTCTCTGCTCCTTTAGCGTCTTTTCACTCAAAACATAAAGACGGGTCTATCAACTCTTCGGGATTGATATGAAACACAATCTCTCGACGGGGAGGTAAATCGAAAACTCTGCAAAAAATTGGATACTCTTTAGAAGATCAGCACTAAATAATTTAAGTATAGAGAGTTATAACAAAATTTAAACGACTAATCCTCATATCATCTCTCATTATCACCAATCCTCCCATACAATCGAGTATTACTAGTGTCCTCCCATCCATATCTAACATGACACTGTAACAAATAAGGTGGGGAACAAGATAACCCACCTCAAAGTGGATTTAATTACTCCTATTCACTATAGAAAAACCTTACAAAGATTAATCAATCCCATATAGGATTCGAAACATCTACGGATCTCTCCATGAAAAAGTCCCGTACATTCAAGTTTTAGAGAAATTTTCCTCAGTGTAAGCCTCCCGTATGTATATTATTAAACCTTAAGTACTCCAAGTCATTATAAAAAACCCTTATGGAAATCCAAGCAACAAAAGGCTCAACCCTCTAATTGAGTTCCTATCAAGATTCCGAGAACTTTTCTCTATGACTACCAAACTTTTTTTGGTGTGGAACAAATTTAACTCTCTACCTCCAATGCAGTACCATGAACTCTGTTGGTGAAAAGACTTACATAATTCCCCATTGGATGGGTCAAATAATGGATGACATTCACAAATCCTCCTTCAATGGTCGAGTCCTCCTCATGGTATCCAGCTTCTTAGTTCATCGCTGCTGCATTTAGATTATATCCTATCGACTCCCTATCACCATCCATCATGGAAGACTACTAGTAACTATGACTATTGCTCTCGGGATATAGCGGTGGACATAACTATATAAGTATAACAAAATACAAGTATGCTTTCTCATTATTTCAATGGTAAAGACTCGCCATATGTAACACACCCGGGAACAGAGCATAAAATGGCAACCGAATCTTCTAGTGTCACTGATGGTGACTCTTAAAGGTCAAATATGATTAAGTAGAGGATATCTATCCTATATCTATAGAGAATCTCACGGTAGAATGAATAAGGTATAATATCGACATACACATGTGCAAAACTAAGTGGACATCATATAGATAAATGAGACATACAATACAACCATCGTAGTTCAAAATACTCCAAACAAATGGAGTTCAAATAGCAAATCCAATCCTATATAATAAGCCACATATACATGAATAAGTTTGACACGTCTGTACCAAAATTTATTGGATGATATTATAATAGCGGCAATAACCATGGCTTTAGAGCTTGCCACAATGTAACACACAATATTTTAATTAAAAATAATAATTAATCAATTTAAAAAGGGATTTTTATAATTTTCCATAAAAACTAAAAACATAATTTTTACAAATTAAGGAATTTAGAGAATCTAACTTTTCATCGTATCAAGTAGAATTTGCAACCCCAAATTCATATATAAAACATCAAAAATAGACACCGAATGAAGGGGATACAGTCTATTTACCGTAACGTGATTTGACCAAATGACTGGAAGCCCAAGTGGGCCTAGGTTAGATTTTGGGATTTGTGTAAATCAGGACGAAATGTATGTACTTATCATTTCAATCTCTTCTTCCTTCATCCAGTAGCTACAATCAAACCCTAGATCCAAAATTTCATTCTTTTCCTTCGAATCTACACCAAATTTTTTAAAAATAATATCAAATCAAAGAAAAAAAACAAGAGCAACCTAATCCAAAGCATATAAACCCACATAGAAAAAGAGAAGCGCCAGTTAAATTCAAAAAATGAAGAAGGATGTTTGATGATTTCAATTAAAACCAATCAAATCGGCGATTTTAGGTGAGTGAGTTTATCTACAAAATTGTTAACTTATTTGATATGCATTAAATTATAGTTATACATCTATTTAGGTTTATAAATGTGATTTAAAATTGATTTAATGTTTTTAATTGATTTATACAAATTGGATATTTGGAAAACCCAAGATAATTATTTTGATTATAGAATTGGTATGATTTGGGGGTAGGTTAATCTTGATGACAAATTCACCTTAAAACTAAGTAGATCTAATTCTATCCAGTATATATGGACCAATTTATGATGAATAGAAGTTATTTTTCTAGATGTATTGATTATAATATAGTTTATATGGCTGATTTGAGAAATTATGCCAAAAAGGAGCTATAATTAATATAAAGGGATAGATAATCATTGGAGCCTATTAAAATATGTTAATGGATATGAATAAATGTTTAAAATGAAATTTCACCTAATTATAAGTTATACTCGAAGTCTGGAAGAAGGTTGAATGATGAACAAGCAAAATTTGATAAAGTTATCAGGTTAAAATACTAGAAAAATCAATCTGCAGGCTAACGATCGATTAACTACATATGATCGATCGATTGATTGGACTTGAGAAAACCTAAGAATAATAAAAGATAAAGCTAAGGAACTAGTGTAATTTTAAGGGGAAATAGTCTACTAATGTCATTAATTGACTGAACAATCAAAGAGTCGATTGATGGTCTGGTAAATTAAAAAAATAATACAAGCAAACAGTCGACCGTTTAATTTTTAGTAATCGATTCACTACTTGTATGTTTCATAGGTCGAACCTAGACCTATTGTAGGCCAAGTAGCATAGTTCTGAGGATCTGTTTCAGACTTTGTTGTCATTTTAAAGTTTACGTAGCATTACGATGTTGTAGAATGTTACATTCAACGCGAGCGTGCGATTGTATCACACTTTGATTACTCTTTTTCTGCTAGCACTCGGTTACATATTTCAGCATGTAAATCGTTGGGAGAATGGAGATACCCATACTAGTAGGATTTACATCATTCGACTGATGTACCTTTGGGGGAATCGATTTTTTGTTTGATCCTTGCATGCTAATCAGTTGAACAACATGGAGCGTTGGTGTAATGTCTTCCATTTTGAGACCCGAAAATGAATGTTGATGATACTGTAGTCACCACTAGATCTATTTTTGAGCGACAAAATAAGATTAATATTTTTTCCCCATTATATTAAGTAAACAGAGTAGCTAAATAATTTTATTACATCAAATTGTCTTTACTTAAATGTCATTACTTATTCATTAACCTAACTCGTCCTGCTCAGGGTTAAATATATTAAAGCATAAATATGGTTTCTAGACCGACATATGAAGATGTCGACACAAACACTTAACCAGTTATAAACTCTCGTTTTACACAGCAGAAATTTCAAAATAACTTTTATTTTCAATATAAGCCTTCTACTTCGTCTTCAGATTCTTTATTCATCTTTTCCAAAAGAAACATGTCTGTATCATAAACTCAGCCTATTCGAATGAGTATCCATGAGTTTATGAGAAATAATAAAAACACAGGTCGGACATAGAGCTTGATATGAGCAATACTTTCCTTAACAACAATCATATAGAGAGACCACGTTGTTGAAGCACGGAACGGGTTTTCCACTCACTATTCCAATCAACACCAATTACATCCTATGTACTTTCTGTCGACATGATCAAACAAAAGTCATCAAATTTAATATAAGTCTGAGTTTTACTTTCTCTATATATTCAAACTAGTTTCTATAGCCAGTTCATTTTAAATTATCATACAGGTCTTATTCTTAGTTTCTCATTTTTATTATGAACAAATAATTAGGTTGCCACGAAGGCCATATGCTTTCATTCTCATATATTGTCCTGAATCGACATTTGGATGTTATGAAAGCCTTATACCCTCATTCTCATATATTGTCGTGAATAAGCATATGTTTACTAGTAAGGCCTTCCACCAACGTTACCAAAATCTAATGTCGTATTCAGAGATATGGTGGCCATTAAGGACTTCCATCAATGTTACCAAATCTAATGTCGTATTTAGACATATGTAACCACTAAGGCCTTACACCTTCATTTATTTTCTCAAACAATACTACTTATCATCTCATATATTCCTTAGTTTAGTCTAGATTTTATACTTTTAAATAAGTTTATTTCATTTTAACTTATTAATCTCTATGGCCATTCTATCCCTATGAAATTCATAACCATCACTTTGAAAGATGACTTCCAAATTGTTACCAAAAGTTCACTTATTTACTTAGAAATTTTTTTGCGTCATCAACTATCACATGTTGATGCTACATGGTTATCACATGTTAACAAAGTGCTATCGCATGCCAAAGCCTATCACATGCCATAAGCCATCGAGTGTCAAGGGGTTGTCGCATGCCTATACCTATTGCGGGCCAAAAGCTATTGAGTGTTAACAATTTAAGGCTATTGCATATTGACTCTATAAACCTATCGCATGTAAACAATTTAAGCCATCGTGTGCTGACAGTTCAGAGCTATCGCATGTTGATAATTTAAGATATTGCTTGTTGACAATTTGAGCTATCACATGTTAACAATTTAAGCTATCACATGTTGACACTTCAGGGCTATCACATGTTAACAATTTAAGCTATCTCATGTTGACAATTAAAGCTACCGCATGTTAACAATTTAAGTTATCGCATCTATAGATTTTCAAGGCTATGACATGCCTAGATTTTCAAAGCTATCACAAGTTGTGTTTCAAGATATCATATGTTAACAATTTAAGGTATCACATATTAACAATTTAAGCTATCGTATGTTAAAGTTTTTAGAGCTATCAAGTGTCAAGGCTTATATGAAGTATCGCATATAAGCATTTTTAGAGCTATCAAAAGTTAACATGGCAATCTTGTAACTAAATGGAAACTATTTTATTACCATTTAGAGAAATTACGTTACACCAAATCCTATTGAATATTGAATTACCATTGGTCAACCTGAGCATTTTCAGGTTTCATTTTTAAGAATTGTTAATTACTTTACCACTTAATTATTTAAACTCACATTTGTAATTAACTTTTCCTTTTACTGAATAATTTATTTCAATTTGAAAATGCATGGGAAAAATAAAAAAAATCACCAAAAATCCGATTTAACATATTTTACCTCATATAAAATTTCAGGCCAAAATATTTTTTTATTCATTTTTCAAATAATTAAATCCAAAAATTAAGCATTTCCTTAGCTTAGAAATTCGTAATAAATCCAATTAATTTCATAAAATTATGAAATTAAAAACCCATCTCCAAATCAACATTCTAAACATCTTATAAGTGAATTAGAGAAGGTTGAATTTACTTTTTACACTCGGCATGTTAAAATTCATTAACATTAAATCCCCAAGCATGAACAAATGTTTTCTATCATCCTTAAACTTGTTCATTACCATTCAAAGCATCATACAAACATACAATCCTAATCCAAATGGGTTTGAAGGTTTAGAGAAAGTGTTACTCACCTAAGCTTGGTAAAACTTGATTAATTAGTCTTCTTTTCTTCTTGGTGATGAAAGCTCTTTCTTTTTACTTGATTTTCTTCTTCTTCCTCCTAAAAATGTGTCTGGCCTCCTTAGGTTTTTATTTTGAGCGAGGGAGAGCATGAATGACAGGTTGGAAGTGTTAGGGTGTTAGTAATTTGGGATTGGGCTAAAATCTCATTCTAGCTTATTCTTATTAATTCTTCTAACTCTTCATCTTAAATTCACTCCTTATTCTTATCAATAGAATTGTCTTAATTAGTTGTTATCCCATAATTTATTTTTATTAATTAGTTATTTAGTTAATTCCCCATATTATGGTGTTACATCTCCCCTCCTTATAAGAATTTCATCCTTGAAATTTAGACAATGCAGGATAATGACCACCATCATTCGTTCAGCGTACACGGTTCAAAATTACATTAGTTCTCTACTAATGTAAATCATCAATCAACAATCATAATGTATTAATGCCACTACTAACACACAATGATATCATATCTTTACATCATGCTAGTGTCACTACTAGTTTATACTACAAAACATACAAGTCTAATCATACATGTCAAAACAAATCAGGATATATATTCTTAATCTTATCCTCTACCTCGTAGGTACAATCATCTGTATCATCACTCCATTGGATGCAAAAAAGTCTGATAACTTTGTTTCTAAACTCTTTCGTATTATGACCTACTATTCCTTTCGATCGTCTAACATAAGTTAAATCTGCTTCCGCAAACAAATCCTCAACTGCCCTCGGTTCCA
Source organism: Allium fistulosum (assembly GCA_030737815.1). Lineage (NCBI taxonomy): Eukaryota > Viridiplantae > Streptophyta > Magnoliopsida > Asparagales > Amaryllidaceae > Allium > Allium fistulosum. Next base: position 1,298,506,439 of record CM060902.1, read on the forward strand.
CTACCGAATTTAGGTAGTGCACATATTTCCACAAATGTAATATGTGAAAAACATTATGCACACCTGCTAAACTACTTTTTAATTTGACTTGTTAAGTGAGTTTACCAATCCTTTTAATCACTAGAAATGATACTACACATCTACGTACCAATTGCCCCGCCTTTCCAAAGCGCATCACACCTCGCATTGGTGAATTTATGAATACATGATAGCCTATTACGAACTCGGTTCCTTCTCCTCTTATCGGCATAACTCTTCTACCTTAATTGTGCCACTTTCATCCTAGTGCAAATCAACTCTACCTTCTCTGTATCTTCTCTTACCAAATCAGGTCCTAACATGAGTCTATCTCCCGTGCCCAACAAACAAATAAGTGACTTACACAGTCTCACATAAAGTGCCTCAAACGGGGCCATCCTAATACTGGACTGGTAACAGTAATTGTAGGCAAACTCTACCGAATGCAAATGATCTTCCCAAGATCCTCCAAAATCTAAAACACATGCCTTTAGCAAATCATCGGGCATATGGTTCACCCTTTTTGTTTGACCATCAGTGTGAGAGTAGTAATCCATACTCATGCTTAATTCTATACCCAATGTACTTTGCTAACTTCTCTAGAACTCACTGGTGAATAATGGGTCTCTATCACTAACAGCAATGCTTGGAATCCTATGACTTTCTCCCTACATTTTTCATGTACAGTCTTGCCAAACTAGCTACCGTTTTTATCGACTTTACTAGGATAAAATGGGGACTCTTAATTAATCTATCATCTGCCACGTAATTGTTATCGTTTCCCATTCTTGATCTACGCAACCTATAAGTAAAATCCATGGACATTGAATTCCACTTGGTCATTACTTCCAAAGGATAAAGTAAACTGCTCGTCTTTTGATACTTAGCTTTTACCTGCTGACAAGTGAAGCATCTCTTCACACATTCACCGACATCCCTCTTCATCCCTTCCAAAAAGAATGCTTTCTTCATGTCATGATACGTCTTGTGCCCCGAGAAAGAATCATAAACTTAGACCAATGACTTTCCTCAAGGACCTCCTTCTACAGATTTTCCACATTCAAAATACAGAGTCTCCCTTTCTTCCTAAGCCATCCCTTCGAGTCTATCTTGAATCCTTTTAGGTCTTCCACATCTTCTCCCATCCCCAATTGCCAATTCTCTCAACTCAATAGGTCTTCCCTTTTGCAACACCTTGGAAATTTAGTGGAAAACTGGATAAGAAAATTAAATTTAAATATAAAAAGGCTAAAATGAGATTTTCACAAATGTCTGAAATTGACTACAAAACTTGCACCACCGCGTTCATAGCGATTTTCTGAACAATTTTCATATATAACATTTGAAATCGAAGTTAGTACGAAGAAGTTACAGACGTTTGAAAATTTGATAACAAAATATATTAAAAATAAAAACTATCCTAATGAAACATTATCATTGGTCGACACTCTAGGGTGTTGGTCGACATGAAACGGTCGACCGGTCTACCCTAATGGTCGACCGTTGACATGCAATTTCAGATTTGGAGCATGCGTTTGGATGGAGACGTTTAATTGAATATTTTTCTTTACTACCAAGTAATTGATGTGCATCTAGGATGAAACTAAAATTTCCTAGGGTAAATCTAACGCTCCAAATTGACCTCTATCCCTTATAAATTAACCCCTGAGATTACCTTAATTTCATTAGAAAATTCACTACATACTGAAACTCTACCAAAATTTCTCCTCTTCAATTATAAAACTTCTTTCAAAAACAAATTAATAACAAAGTAAGAGAACACTAGTAAATCGAATCAAGGAGGGGACAATCTAACAGGTGACGATTCTTTGACGGAGCGTAAAGCTAGAGCTTGCAAATGCAACGGGTGTAGCGGTCGACCGGTTAAAGGCTAAAATGCATAATCTGAACCTCGGCCTGAGGACCAGATTAAAATATAAACTATTAACTATATGTATAAGTATATTGTATACGTATGTGCGACTGTTAGGGATAGTAGGGAAGCTAGTTCCCTATGAGATGACGCTAGGACGTTGCAGGGTTGGGTAAATGTACTTTACCCAATAGGGGCGATTCTATTGCAAATCATATTCATAAGAGGTTCTATGGTGGATGCACAGTATTGACTGATGCCTGATGAAGTGTATGGGTCTGATACAATGGGACTCCTGGGTATTCATGGTTTTGATGTGGCATGATACTATGCTGTTGATGGATCCCGACACGTGCAATAAGAGGCATATATTATGATCGAGAGGTGGACACGAATGCAAAAAATAAGACACACTGGCGAGTCGACATTGTGGGCTCCATGTTAATGCATAGTTGGGTTATGTGTAGTCATAATTATGATAAATTTATTCCCTTACAAGTCTAGTTACGGTGTTCCTATATTGAGTAGCTCAAGTAGCTGTGTTTCTATATTTAGTATCTCTAGTAGCAGTGTTTCCAATTGAGTAACTCTAGAAGCGAGGTTTTCGTATTGAGTAGCTCTAGGAGCAGTTGCTGATCGTTAGTTATTATGGTTCGATCCGTAGTTCGATCCATGTAGAAGCCTATACAAGTTGTACTATATGTGTGTTTTAAATAAAGACCCCTAAGTAAAGGACCTTAGGAATACATGGGCACTTGTTGAGCACCCTAGCACACATAGAGTAGAATTAAAGTCAACCGCACATGATCACCATATATTAAACATGTACTCATTCACAAGACTTCTGTTTGACCTACCATTTTTCCTTTCTTTTCCCCACCACAGGAGAACATGGTAGTAGGTGATTTGGCCCGATTTCAATACGTGAAGGGGAGAGCTTATCATAGAAGTTGCTTATCCTTCATTTACTCTCCATCTAACTGTCTATCTATTAGTTTTAAGTATTTCTTTTATCTGACCATAAGTGGTATTTCTATGTACTCTGTATTTGACTATGTACTGTTTTTCTAAGACTATGTTATAAGATGGTAATTTTTTGTACTTATATTTTTGTTCCTTCCACAAAGAGTTCTAAAATTGTAGTATATCGAAGATCATATTTGTTTATTCTTAGCATGTGTAATGTTATAAAAACCTGATAGCTTGTACTCCTTGACAACTATGTGAGTACAAAAGTCACTCTACACTTTGGATCTATGTGTTGAGGGGCATGGGTCGTCACACCTTTACCTAATAGTTATTGTAACAATCCACCTTGAAATGGGCCTGAATTCCGATCTAGAAAAGGCCCATCGAAACTTAGAACTATCTCAAAGCTGGCTATTGGTTAGTAAAAAGAACAATACAAAGCTATTTATCTACATATTCAGAATCTCACAGCTGAAGGATAAAATATAATAACAACAATAATACCCATATCTTTTAAATTTCAAAGTATCATTCAAAACCATAACAAATATCCATAATGTCAAAACCCAAAAATAACCGTACATATCTGTAATATTCCAAAATCACACCATTGTTTTTATTTCATGGTTACATTAAAAACAAAAAAAAATAACAAGTAAATAAATAGTCTACTACCACAAGCATCATCAACGTCTCCACCTTCAACATCGCCCTTCCTAACCTGTGTTGTAATGAGGAGAAGTCAGAACAATATATGTTCGATGAATAAAAATCTCGAGCCTTACTACATTAGTACTTAGGCAGTATAATTTAAATAGGAATATGTCTTATGTTTCTATCTGCAACAGAAGTCTTTTCAAATGTAAGCCCAAAGGCTTTACTTAAACTTAAATAAAAGGCTGTGACAACCCGCATATTTTACGATCGTATATTTAAATGTTTTATTTAAATATATCATCATTGGTCGGATTAAAGTCCGAAATGCTACTTTTTGTAAACAGTCGAATTGGGACTCGAGACTACTTCCATTGAGTCCAAAATGGCATTTACAACTTTTTTGAGTATAAACATCGATATGTTTGGAGTTGAGTAGAATTTTGCTATTTTTCTATTTTGGGCTTTGGGTTTGGGTTTCAGCCCACTAACCCAACATAATACCCTAACTCCATCCCACTCCTCTTCATTCATTCACTCCATTTCCTAACACTTCCAAGCTAAAGAAAAATGGGGGAAAGAAAGGGAAATTAGAATTCCTAAACCCTAGATTACTAGGAAATTCTAGATTCAAGTTCTAGAAATCAAAGAGAAGCTTAGGTAAGCATCATCTTCATCTTCTGCATCTCAATCTCTCTTCATTTTCAGAAATTCCTAAACCCTAACTTAGGAAATATTTTCTTATGAGCTTAGATTGGAGCTTCTTGAGTTGAAGTTGAAGAGGAATTGGCCTTCCCTTTGTTTTAGAGCTTCTCATTCGTGTTTTTGGGTTTAAAGGTGAGTTTTTGAACTCACATCTATGTCTATAGTTTTCATTGTTGTTAGGTATGAATTCCTAACATCTATTCATGTTCAATTGCTTTTGATTTGAATTGATTTGGTGAATTTTCCAAATTTTGGTGTTTTGAAGTCAAAATCTTTAAAGATCCTATCTTGGATATTTGGACGTGTTATTTGGGGTGTATCGAAGAGCCTATAGGATTGGGTTATCGCTTGGCATAAATCCCTAGCCTCCGTCGCTCGTCCAATCGCTTCCGAATCATTTTGGCCATCACGGCCTAGGCAAACTGTTGCCCAGACCAGGTGACCAAACGTCTGGTTATCAAGTCCAAACGTCTAGTTATAGACCTGGAGAGAAAAAAATATATGACAGAAAGAAAAAAAGACGGCAGAGACTTGGACCAGACGTCTGGTCCAAACCTACCGGACGTCTGGTTAGGGTTCAGACGTCTGGTAGGTTTCTGGAATATTTCCATAACCTAAATCCAGACGTCTGGATGAACCCCCAGACGTCTGGAACTGCCAATTTTGCCTATTTTGGGCTGTTTTCGATTGGATTTCCAATTTTAATCGATTTTTGTCGATCCGGTTAGTTGTTATCAATTATTATCGACTTTGATGACTTCTTTCTTTGGATTTGTGGGAATATCCATTTGATGGATTTGATATCGATTTCTATGGTTTTGATTCACGTCGTCAAATGTGAATTTTTGGTTGATCGATTGTTTCTACAATCGTTTTCTGTGATTTGTCACTTTTAAAAATACAAAGGTTTCTATACTAGTAGTAATAAATCCGTTTTCCAATCTATTAGTATATACAAACCTTTACCTCATTCGTACGAGAAATCCAATTAAACGACTTAGCAAAACAAGTGGTATGAAACGCTTGCGTTTACTTCGTCGATTAATTCTTAGACATGTTCGATTGAACTCTTGTGACAATTTTCGAGTGGAAATCTACAATTTGTCCGTAAATATTTAAGTTATGCCAGTGGTTATGGGACATGAAGCTAAACTCATTTATTTACTAGCTTAGTGTAATCTACACTTTTCATTGATCAATGGTGATCATTTTATGGTTTAGACTAGCGATATGCGATGTCTCTTTGTCCACGTGGGGGACTGTACCTCATTTTATGGAGCTTCGTCTCATTTTTATGGGCTAACGACCCATGGTCTTTTGACCGTTTGTGGAGCTCCGGCTCAAATTGGTGGGGTAACGACCCATGGCCTTCAGGCCGTTTGTGGAGTCTCGGCTCAAACTTGATGGTTAGCGACCATGGAATAACGTTCCATTTGTGATACACGTGTTGGTGAGTTTTCGTGCTCCCGTTTGTGATAGGCCTCCCTCTTTGTGTTTTCTAGATTTCTGGTTGTTGATTTCTAGAATTTGTGTTTCACCAATTTTCGTGGTTTGCATTGATAAGCTTTATCAAAATTTTTGGTTTGGTGAATAAGTTAAAGAATATGACATTCTTTTTGGTGTTTGAGTAGATTTGAGATATTGTATGATTTTTATTGTTATTGAATGTATACTTGTCACAGTATGGCATTATTGTTATCATATGTTTTTGTCATATCTCTTATCCTATCTCATTTTATATGATATTTATAGCTAGACTGATCCGTTTATTATTTTCTTCTTAAATAATACTCTGGTCAGACCGTGGTGTTACATGTGCTTCCACTTGACTATTTAGCAGAGACTAGCTTCTGACTTTTGGATAACTACTATAGCTTAGTAGTTTTTGCTTTTATACATTCGAGATAGAGACTCCTTGATGTATACATATTCTTTTGTCTAGCACTTGTATCTATTCTTTTGTGATGTAGTGGATCTTGTATGACCACTATTTTGATGTACACTTTTATGTGTTATATTCATATCTGTTTCCGCCATTGTGATATGAATATCTGTGACTGATTTGTGTTATGCTTATTTCTATATTTGTTTCCGAAGCCCACATAGCCACTGTGTAGTAGCTTTGAGTTTGTATTTGATATGTCGGATTTCCTCTTGAAATGAAATGCAAGTCATATTATATGACATATCGATACTCGCACAAAGCAATTACACAGATGGTCTCTCCTCAACAGCCTTATTCTTCGTGCACGTCGACGGCATTACCCCGCAGTGTCCTTGGCTAGTATGATTATAGAGGTAAGGCGTCACAGCTTGGTATCAGAGCCAAACTTTGGAACAATGTAAAATAATCTAGCAAGGACCATTATCCTAAGTCTTTCTTAGGAATCGTGCCTTAGGATTTAATTAGAGTCATTGGACCCGTACTATCCTATTTTCTTTTGTGATGCCTTGTTTTATCAATCAAGTTTGTTTGATATTCATTCTGAGAATAACCTTTTTCCTTTTCTTTCTTTCTTACTTAAAGAAGAGAAATGGTTAGACCAGGCCATCCAAGCGCCGGTCAATCTAGTGCTACTCCTCAGGATGGATTATTTATGTCTGTCCAACAGCTTTTAGATCTTGTAAAAAATGCTCAAGCCATCGGACCCATTCCAGAGCCTACTCATCCTAAATCTGGGTTTGCAAGCTTATGTAGTGACTATACCAATTTGGGTGGAAGGCCATTCAAGGGTTTCGAAAGCGTTATAGAAGTCCAAGCATGGCTTAGATCGTGCGACCGCATCTTTTTTCACATGAATCTTATTGATCTTCATCGAGTCCAAGTGGCTTCTAGCATGCTCCAAGAAAGAGCATTAGATTGGTATGAGCTTTTGGTTTTGGAAATTATCAAAGCGGATCTTACTTGGGAGCAATTCCGGGAAAGGTTCGAGTTAAAGTTTGTGCCGGAAGCTGAAAAAGTATCTTTAGCTCGACGCTTTATCGACCTTGTTCAAGGTGAATCTTCGGTGACCGACTATGTCGCATCTTTTGAATCTCTTTCTAAATATGGGGTCGAGTATATTAATTCCCCATTGAAGAAAAATCAGAGATTTGTCTATGGGTTGAATAAGAACCTCAAAAAGCCATTACTTTTGAAACTAGAAGTTTCTTTCGATCAGCTTGTTGATATCGCTCTTCGACTCGAAGAGGCCGATAAAGAAAGTGATGTTGAAGTTGTGGGGGCTAAACAAAACATCAATAAGAAGAGGCCTTTTAAGTTTAAGCCTTATCCCAACAAGAAAGGGAAGCAAGCAACTTCGGTAGCAAAGACTCCTACCACTAGTCGTGGAGAATGTTAAAATTGTGGTTCTAAGGACCATTATGCAAACAAGTGTTTGAAGCCCCTTACTTGTCGCTATTGCAAAAGTTCGGGTCATACTATATCTTCATGTCCCAAACTTCAAAGCAAGAAAGAAGGGAAGCTAAATGTGGTGCAAGCCCCTAGTAACACTTCTCTTGGTCAAGGTATTTCTCATTCTATCCTTGATGGCATTATTATATTTCGTGATCTTCCTATTCGAGTTATTTTTTATACGGGTGCATCTCACTCTTTTATATCAAAAGAACTTGTTGATGCTTTGTATTTAAATGTTATGGGCTTGATGACTTCACTGAGAATTGCGAATCCGGTTGGTGGATCCGCAACACTCAGTTTATTTTGTAAAGATGTTGAGATTATTTTATGTTATTATTCTTTCCGAGCCGATTTGCATGTTATGCGCTACTTAGGTTTTGAAATGATTTTGGGAATGGATTGGCTTAATCGTTATGAAGCCCATATCCTATGTCCCGAGCGGACTATTCATCTTTGACATCCTCAATCTGTTAAGCAGATTTTTATTATTCTTAAAGATTCAGACTCCAATTTGGTAGTATCTTTGTATTCTTTAAATCCTCATGATGATGATGAGGAAGATGTTATTTCTCTCATTCACGTTGTTTGTGAATTTCCCGACATATTTGAGCCCGTTTTAGGGTTACCACCTAAGCGAGCTATTGAGTTCAGAATTAATCTAATCCCTGGATCTCTACCTATTACTCGTCCTCCTTATCGTATGTCCAATAAGGAAAATGAGGAGATGTGTAAACAATTATCTGAATTGGAAGGAAAACAGTTTATTCATTCTAGTTCCTCTCCATGGGGAGCTTCGGCTATTTTTGTAAAGAAATCTGATGGTAAACTTAGGCTTTGCGTTGACTACCGCAAGCTTAATGATCTCACCATCAAGAATAAATATCCCTTACCTCGGATTGATGATTTATTCGATCAACTTAATGGTGCTTGAGTCTTTTCACAGTTAGACTTAGCAACCAGTTTTCATCAGCTCCGTATTGCAGAGGATATCATTCCTTTGACATCGTTCCGTACTCGTTATGGATCTTATGAATGGCTTGTTATGCCATTTGGTTTGATGAATGCTCTAGCTTATTTCGTTGACCTTATGAATCGAGTTTTCAAAGACTTCCTCGATCGATTTGTTCTCATCTTTATCGATGATATTCTTGTTTATTCTAAAACCAAGGAAGAGCATGAAAAACATCTTCGGATTGTGTTGGAAACTCTTAGGAGCAATAAATTGAAAGCAAAATTTTCCAAGTGCCACTTTTGGCAATCTCGTGTTAATTTTTTAGGACATATTATTTCTGAATTCGGAATTTCCATGGATCCTTCAAAGATTGAAGCGATTCAAAATTGGAAGAGACCGGAGAATGTGATGGAAATTCGTAGCTTCCTTGGATTGGTGGGCTATTACCGCAGGTTCATAAAAGACTTTTCTAAAATTTCCGTACCTCTTACTAGTTTGACAAAGAAGGGAGTTAAATACATTTGGTCAGACAAATATGAAGCTGCTTTTCAGAAACTAAAAGAACTCCTTTCCGATGCTCGTATTCTTGTGATTCCCGAAGGGAACCAAGACTTTATAGTTTATACTGATGCTAGTCGTGTTGGTTTGGGAGCCGTTCTCATGCAAAGGGAACATGTTATTGCTTATGATTCTAGGCAATTAAAGCCTGCCGAGACTAGATATGCCACTCATGATTTAGAGCTCGCAGCTATTGTTTTCGCCCTTTGAATTTGGCGTCATTATCTTTTGGGAGAGAAATTTGTTCTCTACACCGATCATGAATCTTTGAAGTATTTATTTTCTCAAAAGGAACTTAATTTGCGTCAACAACGTTGGTTCGAGTTCCTTGCATCCTATGATCTTGATATTCTTTATACTCTCGGAAAGGGAAATCGTGCTGCCGATGCCCTTAGTCGTAAGCAACAAGCGGTTGTTTCAATGATGATATCCGAATGGAATGATCTTGAGACTTATCCACTTGTGAGATTCGAGATTGCGAATCCGATTCATGTTCATCTCTTGTTTTATGTAGCCTTGAGGCTCATCCTTCTCTTTTAGACCGCATTCTTGAAGCTCAAAAGCATGATCCCGAATTGGCTCTTCTTAGCCAAAGTTGTAGGGATAAAATTGATATCGAAGGTTTGAAAGACTTTGATATTGATGCTTGTGGCGGTATTCAAAAGTTTGGTAGACTTATTGTGCCAAACATTTGTGATCTTCGTAAAGACATTTTAGAAGATTCTCATCGTTCTAAATTTACCATTCATCCCGGTAGTAGTAAAATATACGTGGATATGAAGCGACTTTATTATTGGGATGGAATGAAATTTGATATTGATAACTTTATTAAGCGTTGCATGACTTGCCAACTTGTAAAGGCCGAGCATCAAAGGTCCGGTGGGTTATTGCAACCTTTGGACATTCCCGTTTGGAAGTGGGATCAAGTCTCCATAGACTTTATTGACGGTCTTCCCCGTTCTCGTTCGGGTCATGATAGTTTATGGGTGATTGTCGATAGACTTACAAAATCCGCCTATTTTATTCCCGTTCGGTCCAATCGAACCGTACCTCTTTTGGCCAAACTCTATGTTAAAGAAATCGTTAAAGTGCATGGAGTTCCTACTTCTATTGTTAGCGATCGTGATCCATTATTTACTAGTGGATTTTGGAAGGGTCTTCAAAAAGCTTTGGGAACAAAGCTTAATTTTAGCACCGCTTATCATCCTCAGTCCGATGGACAAACTGAGCGTGTAAATCAAACTCTTGAAGATCTTCTTCATGCATGTGTTCTTGATTTTGGTGGAAGTTGGGAAGATCATATTTCTCTTGTTGAGTTTTCCTACAATAATAGCTTCCAATCTAGTATTGGTATGGCACTTTTCGAGGCACTCTACGGAAGGCCATGCCGATCTCCTTCTTGTTGGCTTGAGGCAGTGAGAAGCTGGTTCTAGGTCCAGATTTTATTCGTGATTCCACAGAAAAGATTGACCTTATTCGTCATAGGATGAAAGAAGCTCAAAGTAGGCAAAAATCCTATGCCGATAACCGACGAAGGAAATTAGAATTTTCCGTGGGAGATTTGGTGTTCATTCGTGTTTCACCTATGAAGGGTGTTGTGCGTTTCAGTCGTTCTGGGAAATTAGCACCTCGATATATTGGTCCATTACCCATCACCGAACGTATTGGTTCCGTGGCTTATCGCCTTTTGTTACCGGCTCAATTTTCTGCTATCCATGATGTGTTCCATGTTTCTCAACTATGGAAATGCCTTAGGGATTCCGATTCTATTCTTGAGCCCAGTGTTATTGAAGAAATTGAAGTTTCACCTAATTTGACTTATGAGCAACATACTATTCGTATCATTGCTACGGAGGTTAAACGCCTTCGAAATAAAGATGTTCCTCTTGTGAAAGTTCAATGGTCCTCAAACCTTAAGGATTGCTCTTGGGAATCCAGGGAATTCATCGAGCGAACACATCCAGACTTACTCTCTCGTGCTCATTAAGGTGAACTTCTCATTTCAAAATTTCTTCTTTTGTGTTGATATGCCTTAATGTGGTTGTTAATTTTTATTTTCCTCTTAATTATTGCGAGGACACAATTTCTTTAAGGAGGGGAGTCTGTAACAACCCGCATATTTTACGATTGTATATTTAAATGTTTTATTTAAATATAGCATCGTTGTCGGATTAAAGTCCGAAATGCTACTTTTTGTAAGCAGTCGAATTGGGACTCGAGATTACTTCCATTGAGTCCAAAATGGCGTTTACAACTTTTTTGAGTATAAACATCGATATGTTTGGATTTGAGTAGAATTTTGCTATTTTTCTATTTTGGGCTTTGGGTTTGGGTTTCAGCCCACTAACCCAACATAATACCCTAACTCCACCCCACTCCTCTTCATTCATTCACTCCATTTCCTAACACTTCCAAGCTAAAGAAAAATGGGGGAAAGAAAGGGAAATTAGAATTCCTAAACCCTAGATTACTAGAAAATTCTAGATTCAAGTTCTAGAAATCAAAGAGAAGCTTAGGTAAGCATCCTCTTCATCTTCTCCATCTCAATCTCTCTTCAATTTCAAAAATTCCTAAACCCTAACTTAGGAAATATTTGCTTATAAGCTTAGATTGGAGCTTCTTGAGTTGAAGTTGAAGAGGAATTGGCCTTCCCTTTGTTTTAGAGCTTCTTATTCGTGTTTTTGGGTTTAAAGGTGAGTTTTTAAACTCACATCTATGTCTATAGTTTTCATTGTTGTTAGGTATGAATTCCTAACATCTATTCACGTTCAATTGCTTTTGATTTGAATTGATTTGGTGAATATTCCAAATTTTGGTGTTTTGAAGTCGAAATCTTTAAAGATTCTATCTTGGATATTTGGACGTGTTATTTGAGGTGTATCGAAGAGCATATAAGACTAGGTTGTTGCTTGGCATAAATCCCTAGCCTCCATCGCTCATCTGATCGCTTCTGAATCATTTTGGCCATCACGGCCTAGGCAAACTGTTGCCCAGACCAGGTGACCAGACGTCTGGTTATAGACCTGGAGAAAAAAAATACGGCAGAAAGAAAAAAAGGCAGAGACTTGGACCAGACGTCTGGTCCAAACCTACCAGAAGTCTGGTTAGTTTTCAGACGTCTAGTTAGGGTTCAGACGTCTGGTAGGTTTCTGGAATATTTCCAGAACCCAAATCCAGACGTCTGGATGAACCCCCAGACGTCTGGAACTGCCAATTCTGCCTATTTTGGGCTGTTTTTGATTGGATTTCCAATTTTTGTCAATCCGGTTAGTTGTTATCACTTATTATCGACTTTGATGACTTCTTTCTTTGGAATTATGGGTATATCCATTTGATGGATTTGATATCGATTTCTATGGTTTTGATTCACGTCGTCAAATGTGAATTTTTGGTTGATCGATTGTTTCTACAATCGTTTTCTGTGATTTGTCACTTTTAAAAATACAAAGGTTTCTATACTAGTAGTAATAAATCCGTTTTCCAATCTATTAGTATATACAAACCTTTACCTCATTCGTACGAGAAATCCAATTAAACGACTTAGCAAAACAAGTGGTATGAAACGCTTGCGTTTACTTCGTCGATTAATTCTTAGACATGTTCGATTGAACTCTTGTGACAATTTTCGAGTGGAAATCTACAATTTGTCCGTAAATATTTAAGTTATGCCAGTGGTTATGGGACATGAAGCTAAACTCATTTATTTACTAGCTTAGTGTAATCTACAGTTTTCATTGATCAATGGTGATCATTTTATGGTTTAGACTAGCGATATGCGATGTCTCTTTGTCTACGTGGGGGACTGTACCTCGTTTTATGGAGCTTCGTCTCATTTTTATGGGCTAACGACCCATGGTCTTTTGACCGTTTGTGGAGCTCCGGCTCAAATTGCTGGGGTGTCGACCCATGGCCTTCAGGCCGTTTGTGGAGCCTCGTCTCAAAATTGATGGTTAGCGACCATGGAATAGCGTTCCGATTGTGATACACGTGTTGGTGAGTTTTCGTGCTCCCGTTTGCGATAGGCCTCCCCTTTTGTGTTTTCTGGATTTTTGGTTGTTGATTTCTAGAATTTGCGTTTCACCAATTTTCGTGGTTTGCATTGATAAGCTTTATCAATATTTTTGGTTTGGTGAATAAGTTAAAGAATATGACATTCTTTTTGGTGTTTGAGTAGATGTGATATATTGTATGATTTTTATTATTATTGAATGTATACTTGTCACAGTATGGCATTATTGTTATCATATGTTTTTGTCATATTTCTTATCCTATCTCATTTTATATGATATTTATAGCTAGACTAATCCGTTTATTATTTTCTTCTTAAATAATACTCGGGTCAGACCGTGGTGTTATAGGTGCTTCCACTTGACTATTTAGCAGGGACCAGCTTCTGACTTTTGGATAACTACTATAGCTTAGTAGTTTTTGCTTTTATACATTCGAGATAGAGACTCCTTGATGTATACATATTCTTTTGTCTAGCACTTGTACCTATTCTTTTATGATATAGTGGATCTTGTATGGCCACTATTTTGATGTACACTTTTATGTGTTATATTCATATCTGTTTCCGCCATTGTGATATGAATATCCATGACTGATTTGTGTTATGCTTATTTCTATATTTGTTTCCGAAGCCCACATAGCCACTGTGTAGTAGCTTTGAATTTGTATTTGATATGTCGGATTTCCTCTTGAAATGAAATGCAAGTCATATTATCTGACATATCGGTACTCGCACAAAGCAATTACACAGATGGTCGCTCCTTAACAGTCTTATTCTTCGTGCTAGTCGATGGCATTACCCCGTAGTGTCCTTGGCTAGTGTGAGTATAGAGGTGGGGCGTCACAAAGGCTTTCCAAATATAAACTCATAGCTGTCCCAATAACCAATATCTATCATCCATAATGTCATATCAATGTAAGAAATAGTACTGAAGTCACTTAATACCTTTAATGGGAATTAGATAGACTTCGACCATTTATTACCTTATTTAATGTAGGTCTACGTCATTTACTACCTGTACTCCCAAGGCGGACTTCTCACTGGTAACTATCTAGCCGAAATTGTACGGAATATCTTTAGCCACTTAATACTTTCTATTGAACCGAGCCCTTTCCCGAGATACCCTCTAGCGTGCCTAACCCACAACTCTGATCGTTTACTACTTCCTACATACAAAAGAGGTGGGCCCTACAAAACCACTTAATAACTTCAATCGTTAAAGTAGGACCTTCGTGTTATGACCCGTACCCTATGATGACGTCTCACATTAGCCCGACTATTCATAGGTACTGGTAGCTAGATTAGTTGGGCACATTTACCCTACAGAATTTGAGACTAATCTCACATCATTATAATTACTTATTATAAACGATGTCTCATATCAGCACCAAAATCACACTACAGGTAGCCAGATTAGGTGGAAAGACTTCTGTGTGCTTTTAATTGACCTCACATCCTATAACTTAGTTATAATTTATATCACACTCTATATATATTATCACATATCTCATTGTTTCCATAATCAAGGCCTTATAAGAAATATTTCTTATTTCACCTTTAATATTAATTACCTTCCTAATAAGATTTAATAACATATTTAACTACACTAACATATGTTATCATTATACGTTAATTACACTAATATACACACACATAAGCGCGCGTGTGCGCCTAGTAATTTCTAAGCGTACAAAATATACGCCCTAATCTAGCATTTAAATGTCAATTCTTTGGCAATTGTACAAGTTTCATTCCATATTATCAACAATGACAAAATTCCAATATTTATATCCAGAAATTCCAATCAATAGACCTGTATACAATTAAAAGTTCAAACTCAACTTATTGCATCAAAATAATGGAACATATTGATGATAGAAACATACAATTTCAATTTTTACGCTCTATACAACTCCTTTTTTCACATAAAATATACGAAGGAATTTCTATTTAATTTATGGGAACCAGCAGTGCAAACTAAGAATAAAATTCATACATTACATAGTATTCCGTAATCAAAATCCTTTAGTCAAATTCAAAGAAAAAGAATAAGGAGTGGAATTAAAGGTAAAATTATAAAAACTGTAAATCTATACAATTTCCATTATTTTGATATAAACAAATTAAGATTTCAATCTAGAATTGATATTTCACATTGAAGGAGTTTTGGGGGTTTATAATATGATGTTTTTGCAAACCAAAACTCCCCAAGGCATATTCAGACCCAAACTATACTAATCAATTACTAAAATAGAAAAGCTAAGATTTCCACTCATAGTATAACCTTAGCTTTTCCTCCTTTGGATTTGACACGCCTTTGATAATCTTTTGTCAGATCTCTTCTCTTTGATACATATATATAGCAAGGGATTTGTATATACGTTAGATTCAGAAAATTAGAGATTTGGAGGAGAAGAAATTGAGAAAATAAATAATACACAAAGATAGATCTAAAGGATTTCTTACCTGAAACCCTAATGGAGTTTTTGGAATCTTGAAGAGATGAACTGATAAAGCTTTGCTATTGTTCCCAAAATATTATGTGAATAAAAGTGCAGGGTCTAGGGTCTCATTTATAGTGGTGAGAAAGTACCAGAACCATCCGATTTAAATAATTAAATCCGGAATGTCCAAAATTAAAAACCATAGCCACCACATGATAAGGAGTGGTTCACCGCCCCTATGCCATCGGTTCGACCTCTCCATCTATTTTAGGAACATTGATTTTCAGCCGTTGTTATTTTTATTTTATTTAATGTACCCAATTTATTTATGGTTGATTTTACGGGGTGTTACAGTTATTCTATCCACAAGGGTTGGATGTACTTTTACATTTTCTATAACTCCAAAATCTTGAATTTACCCTACATTCGTCCTATAATGCATTCTGCAAGATGCCAATGTCTCTTACGTCTTCCATTCCTCAATCAGGATAATACTCCATTCTGATGCTTTCTACTCAGAGCATCTGCAACCTTGTTCCTCTTTTCTGGCATATACTCTATACCAAAGTCATGTGCCATTAAGAATTCTCACCATCCCTGTTGCCTCATATTCAACTCTTTCCATGAGAATAAATACTTAAGGGACTTATGGTTCATATATAACTTGAACCGCTCTCCCAAAAGGTAATGTCTCCAAATTCTCAAATGCAAAAACTACCGCCGCCAACTCCAAGTCGTGAGTCAGATATCTAACTTCATGCAGTCTCAACTGCCTCGATGCGTAAGCTATCACTCTCTCTTTTGCATCAGCATCACTCCCAAACCTATTCCATAATCATCGGTGTATGCTACCAAACCTTGATTCCTTTTAGGTACAATCAAGACATGATCATTTGTCTACAACTTCTTCAACTTTTGAAATTACCATTCACGTCCATCGGTTCATACAAACTTCTCATTCTTTGTAGTCAACTTAGTCTAGGGTGCTACTTTACACGAGAAATCCTTAATGAATCTGCAGAAATAGCCAGCTAATCCAAGAAACTTATTATCTTTGGGACTGTCTTCAGTCTTCTCCATCAGTTAATGGTTTCTATCTTTGACGAATCCACAACTAACCCATTCTCTGATATAACATGATCAAGAAAATTAACTTCTTATTTTCAAAAATGACACTTGGAAATCTTCATCCTCAATTTATGTTGTCTCAGTGTCTCCAACAGCAATCTAAGATGGACTTCATGGTCTCTCTCATCCTTAGAATACACCAAAATGTCATCAATTAAGACCGACAAAATCCATCCAACTGATCATAGAAGATTTGGTTCATGAGATATACGAAGAATGTAGGGTGCTGGTCAGTTCAAACGGTAAAACTAGCCACTCATATGAAGCATATCTTGTTCTGAATGTTCTCATATAACACTATCCTCGGTCACCCTTAGTTGATGGAATATCATTGCTAAATTTAGCCGTGAGAAGCTTTAACTCCACTCAATTGGTCAAACAAGTTGTCAATCCTAGGTAATGGATAATGATTCCTCGCCATTAGCTCATTCAATTTCCTGTAATATATATGTATTTCTAATTATCCATCCAACTTCTTTACAAATACCGCAGATGTTCCTCATTGTGAACTACTCGACCTAATGAAACTTTTAAGCTCAAGTTCCACCAACTGCTACTTCAATTCTTCCATCTCCTTAGAAGGCAGTCTACTAGTTGGTCTACTAACAAGTTGTGCCCTCGACATCAAGTCTATACGGAATTCAATCACTCTTTTTTGTCGTAATCCCATTACTTGTTCAAAAACGTCTTTATATTCCCGAACCATCAATACTCTACTTATCTCAACCTCCTTATCCTTCATTCTTCTATAAACCCAAAACATTTCACAATCAGTTTTATCTTTAATAAAATTCCATTTAAAGATCTAAGTATACTTAGTAGCAAGATAATATACTTTTAATTAACTTCTCAAAAACAATTTAGTGGAAATTAGGGAGGCATCCCTATCATACTTTCATATTGTAAAGCAGGTCTCTGTCAAAGTTTCATTGTAAATCCGGTCCCTATTTTCTAGAAACAAAGAAAAATTATTGCTGAAATGTCAGCAACTTTTATAAATAAGTGCTGATATTTCAGCAACTTTCCCTGTCAAAGTTTCATTGTAAATCCGGTCCCTATTTTCTAGAAACAAAGAAAAATTATTGCTAAAATGTCAGCAACTTTTATAAATAAGTGCTGATATTTCAGCAACTTTCATACACTGTGTTCACAGTGTACATAAATGTTGCTGAAATGTCAGCAACTTTTATAAATAAGTGCTGATATTTCAGCAACTTTCATATCAGTGTACAGAAAAGTTGCGGAAATGTCAACAACTTTTATGAAAAGTTGCATCATGCTCTGCAATAATCGTGAATAAAAAACAGGGACCTAATTTACACTGAAATTTAGTGAAAGACTTTTCGTGTATTTTGAACCTTAATAAGGACATGTGCCAAAAGTACCCAACAATTTATGATAACTAAGTGTCATAATCAAAACCACCTTTATTCTTTTATAGAATACTTAACCTAACTTTTCCAAACTTATATATATAAGTACTTTAAAAATACATACAAATGCATTTTAAATATCCATATAAAATATTTCTTAAAAATAACTAATTTAGAAATTTGACAAAAATCAATAAAAAACATGGTAAAAAACCCTTAACTTTAAAAATTCATAAATAATTATTAAAAACATATCTAGACTTAAAATCACTTTTAGATTACTCTAATTAATGTTATTAAACACCTCTAAAAAGATCCCATAAAAATAATTAATTTAGTTAACATTTAAAATCACTTTAAATCGCAAAAAGTGTTAATATAACATTACACAACAAATGTTGTCAATAGAGCCCAGAAATGCTGTCGTAGGTCAAAGACAACATTTATAAGTGCTGTAAATGCTACTAGACACAGAACATTAGGAAATTTGCATAAATATTTCAGCCCTTTTCACAACTCAAATAAAGTTTTTAAGATCTGCTTTTTCTATAGTAAGTATTATACTTAGAATTCTTAAATCCTTACGAAGAAACCCTTAAGGATATCTTTGCAAAATCCTATTAAAATCACCAAAAACTAGTGTAGTGCACTTATAGCGACTATTTTCGCTCCTATCATTTTTAACTTCGTTTTCAACCAGTTATGAAATGATCTAGATTTTGATATTTTTTCAATAAGAGGTAAACAAAAAGTAATTATTAAAATAGTAAAGAAACCTCTAAGGATGTCTTTCAAAATCTTATTAAAAATCGTCAAACACAAGACGATTTCAAAGTGCATTCATAGCCATCTTTTTGCTATAACTTTTACAACTTTGTTTCACAAGTTATATAAATTTCCAAAACAATTTCTTGCTATCACATATACTTATATATGTGTAGAGCACAACCAAAATATATTATATCACAGTATATTGACATACAAACAATTTGCACAAGTTTAAACACAACGGGGTTCAAAGTGCTTTCATAGCGACTATCACTATTAGGCCATTCCATATCCATTCCAATTTCAACACACAATTCAAACAACCATATATACATAATGCCTAGGCCACCTATGTTATAAAAGGTCATAGAAGTGATGACATACAAACTAGAGTTGTCATTTGCTTTCAAAAGCAAGTATGGTCCAAAGTTATAACTTTATTAGTTCACTTTAACTTTATATTTCAAGCACAACAAATACTTCACAACAATATTGTCAAATGGTGAGTGAACTCACCCCGCAACCAAGTTAAAAAAAGCACAAACCATCAAGAACACATGAACACTTCCTACCTCGCCTAAACATGCAAAAATCACCACCTTTAGCCTCCACAGGCTCAAGGCTACACCCTACCCGACTTTATTGCTCACGACCTACAAAAGGTTGCCCCATTTTTTCAACTTCCTTTAAATTTGAGTTGCTATTCCATGTTGCTAAGATAATCTAAGACATTTTACAAAGTTTGAGAGGATTTGGAGTTGATTTTATATGATTTTAGAAGAGTAAAGAGGAGAAAAAGAGTATGAACACTTAGCCATTTTTGCATAAAACTTATGCAAATAAAAATGTGAACAAATAAAGACTATTAGGTTGATTTAATCAAGAGGAAAATGACCCTTAATGCCCCTTAAATGGTCGGCCAAACAAATCCCCTATGTGCTTTGCTTTCTGCCTTATCTTTGACTAAAAACAAATATCTAAATACCTTTCACCAAAATATCTTCTCCTTAATCCATTTGCTAATCTTTTTACTATTCACATTTAGCTGGTCATAAGCACTAAAATATTTTTAGTTGCTAATTAATTACATATTAATATATCAGGAATGCATAACAAGTTCGAACAACTTTCATAGAGAAAAAGTCATTTATCGATAAAACGATTCTCGCTCACATTATTGATAATTCTTTGAATTATTTATTTTTGTAAACATTTTTTTTAAAAAAGTTCACCATCATTAGTTATTAATTAAAAAGGGATTAATAAGGTTATAAAATCAATTTAATCACATTTAATCCAAATATAAATATTTAAATAATTTACATATTTAAATACGAAGTGTTTGAAATTCCAAGTCGTTACATAATCATTTAAGCATATTAAAAGATGTTAATGGATATGGATAAATTTTTAAAATGAAATTAAATCAAATTGTAATTTATGATCGAAGTTCGAAAGAAGTTCGAAGGATGAATGGGCAAAATTTGATAAAATTATCAAGTTAAATTAGTGGAAAAATCAATTTATAGGCTAACAATTGACGGACCTCTTATGATCGATCGACTGGTTGGGCTCGAGAAAACCTAAGAAAAAAACGAGACAAAACCTAGGAAAATTATTGTAATTTTAGGGGGAAATAATCAGCTAATTAATTTAATAGTCAAAAGGGTCGACAAATGGTCTGCTAAATAAAAAATATTATACAGCCAAACATTCGGCTGTTTTATGTTTAATAATCGACTAAGTTCCAATAAGTTGCATAGTTTGAATCTAGACCTGGTGCATGCTGTAACAACCCGCAAATTTTGAAAATATTTTAAATGAAAATTCATTTGAAACTTTGAATGTAATTATTTTAAAATTTGATAAATTTGGAAATTTAACGTAATATTTTGTGATTTGATGTGAAATGTTCTTCCAAATTTAATAAAATAAAGATTTTTCTTAAAATGCAAATTTTGGTCAACTTTGGTCAAAGTTTGACTTTTTGTGAAAATTTTAAATTTTGAACTTTGAACATTTATTTTTTTTATGAAAATGGATTTAATTCTAACATTTCCGTTGTTTTTCGTTTTGTTAAATTTTGATTCCTACTTCTAAAAATTTACAAATTTTGGCGTATTACACGTTGTTATTTTCCTATAACATTCATCCTATTTACATTGTGACTTTGGGCTTGTACTAATGGGCTAAGAATTTCTTTAGTTAGATGAGAAGCCACCTGTTGAGATGACTATATAATATCCTAGGGTTTTCTAGACTCCTCATTTTTCATTTGTGCCTCCGCAGAAAGAAATCAATGTAAGTTTTCTTCTTCATCTTCCTCCTCAAAACCATAGACTTTCTTCCTCTTTTCCTCTACAAATTTTCCTCCTACTCCCCTTAAAAAAATTTCGACCACACCAATCTCCTCTCCCTCCAACCACAAACCCTAGCCAAAACTACATCTTCTCCTTCCTTTTCCCCTTTCCTCTTCTCCTTCCTTTTCCCCTTTCCTCTTCACCAATTTTGGCCTCCACCTCCTCTTCCTCCAACCCAAAACCTAGCCAAACCCTAACCCTAGCCTTGCCTTGACCATGTAGGCCGAACCCTAAACCCAAACCTTGCCTTCCTCTAGCCTTGTAGCCACAAACCCTAGCCTATAGACCAAACCCTAACCCAAATCTAGCCTAGACCGAACCCAAACAAACCCTAGACCAAACCTATGTGTTCCTTAGACAAGCCCTCTTCACATGTTTACAAATATATAATTTTATACTTCTATTTTTCTATGTGAATTATTTGTTTACGTATGGAATTTATTTTATTTTTCAAGCGTCGGATTTGGATTCTCCTCTCACTCAAGCTTGTCCGTAATTTGTCGTGCTTGTTGTAGTCGTTGTGTTGCGTTTTGAATCACTTCTCTAACCAAAGAAGGTGAGTAATCACTCTTGACAACGTACTTATATTTTGGTGAATTGATGACAATGGAATTGTATGGATTTGTATATGCAAGTTAAGAATTTCACCTATGTTTATATTTTCATATCATATTTTACCTGTTATGATCATATGCCATGATATATTGAATATTGTTATGTTTATTTAATATTCTGTTCTCACACTGCAAGTTCCGTCACTATGGGTTGAAATGATACATACCAGAATGATCTTTAGATTAAGGAAAATTATTATGGGCTGAAATGATAGGCCTGAGCAATTTTATTTGACTTAGGATTGCGGGTTTGAAATAATATAAAACCCGAAAAATTAATAAATTGCGGGTTTGAAATGATATAAAACCCAGAAAATTAATAAATTGCGGATTGAAATGATATATGTCCGTATTTACTTGACCCTAGGGTAGAGAATTTTATACAGACTCCATGGTTGATTTAAAATGATTTTCTAAAAATTATTATGTATTTTGGATTTCTATGTATGAATCTCAACTAAAATTTATTGTAATGATTTTTGTAAATTTGTTTATATGAGTTAAGATTTTATAAGAAAAAAAAATAGTTGGAAATGTAAATTTTGGAATCTAATTTACAGAATGAAGGTTAATTGAAATTTAATAATCTGGTTTGACTTAATAATGGTATTTTATTCTAACCTATAAATTGTAAGTTTTAATTCATTTAATAGTGATTAAAATGATAAATGGTTTTTTTTGTGGAAAAAATATGTAAGTTAAAACGTACATTTGACGTGTAAGTTTTAACTAATGTAAATGATATAACTTGGGTAATAAAAATGATAAATGTTATTCACTGAAAATAAAATAAAGTGTAAGTTAATAACATACTTTTAACTTAGCATAAGGATTTTAGCTGTAAAAAAAATTGACATTTTAGTAACAAAGTTATTTAACTAAAAGGTGTGGTTTCTTTAATGACCAAATAGCTAAAATTAGAGTAATATAATAAGAATGATATAATGACTATGATAAAAACTATAAATATATGTACTATTTGATTATACAAACTATTGTAGTGGGAAGTATTACGGTAACAATTCAAAACTGCTGCGATTTCTTACGGTAACAATTCAAAACTGCTGCGATTTCCTTACTGTAACAATTCTACAATGCTGTGGATTCTTACAGTAACAATTCTACACTGTTGCGAATTCTTACAGTAGCATTTTTGCACTGCTGTGAATTCTTATAGTAGCATTTCTATACTGCTGCGTTTTCTTAAAAGTGACATTTCCTGAATGCTAAAAAAATTTCTAAAGGGTTATGGTCCTGAATGTATGGTTCTAAAGGTTACATTTTTAAAGTGCTATGATCTCTAAATTTTTACATTTCAAAGGGGTTATAATTAAATGAATTTGGAAGTGTACGACTTCAAAAAAATGAATAATATTTTAAAGAATAATGATATGGAATATTATATGGTTTTGAAAGGAATATGTTTGATATGAAAATAAACCATTTGAAATTGAATAAACACGAGTTATAATAACGTTTGGTTGTTAAAGAGACCGGGATCAGATATGGGCATACTCTTTGTCGATACCGAAAACCACTTTAACAACTGTGTATGCGGTGGAAATTCCAGAATGAAGTAGGATGGTGGCGACGATCCTAAAGGTATATTTATGTGGACCTAACTCCCGTGAGTTAGCATAAGGTGGCTAAAACAGGAGAAATCGATGGGCCAAGTGAGGTAGCTCCTCCGATCGGACACACTTCATCGTTAGCCATTCTATTACTTTGTGATTGATTTGGTGCGCACCTTTGATTTGGGAGTGTGGATCGAGTTGGGTGGTAGCTGCGGCTATGCGTTACCAACAGTCCGGAACTGTAATTGGTATATCTACCTGGGCATTTCCTAGTTGTGCCGTGTCACCTACCCTAGCACGCCTTCTACGAGTTTGTTTTATGTCGTACCTATGTGGTATCCTCTGGCGGCCCCAGTTTACGGGGAGTTACGGTACTGTATAGAATATTGGCATTATAAAAATGTGTTAAGGGGGAAAATGTAACGCCTTAACGCTATTTTAATAGTTTACTTTACTTTAGACATTAATATAATAGCGTATATTACTACATAGTAGATAGTTTAACGGATCCTTAAAGGATGGGCAATCCAAAGCATTCTTTAAGTTACTGATGCATTTCTTTTGCAGTTCACTTGAGTGGATTTACATTTTATAAGTATGTATGTCCTGACTCGAGTGTTTTGTGTTTTGCTTTACGCTCGGGTCAGCCTGAGTTTCATAGCTTTGGTTTCATCCTTTTTGGAGCTAAAGATCCGCCGGAGATTTAGCTGTCTAGCTGATATTTCCATTCCAGTTATTTCCACTTAGCTTTTTCTTTTGTAGTAGAGTACTTATGTATCTAAACTTTCCATTGTAATTGTTTTCAGACTTGGGTATTTTGTATTAGTTTGAGACTATGTATCTAGGAGCTTCATGAACTCCTATGTTTATTTTATTTCGCTGCGAGTTATTCTGATATTCTATGTCTATGATTCTATGATTGATTTTATTTGCCCCAAATTTTATTAACAATCTGTTGTTTTGAATTATCCAGGTCCGACATGTGTGGTTTTATTGTCGATTTGAATGGTCCAAAATGGCGGGATGTTAAAGTTGGTATCAGAGCTTTGGTTTTAGGCAAACCTTAGCCTACGGGGCATAAACTCTTTAGAGATAGGGTAGAAATACCCTAAAATGAGTAAAATCAATCTTAGAATCATTCTTTGCGAGAGAACGTGTTTTCAAGTATAAAATGGTTTTCAAATGATTTTAAAGGATTATTTTGGATATAAAATTTTTTCTTGTGTTAAAATCTAAATTTTTTCTTAGGATTTGCTTCTTTTCGAATCCACCCTGTTTAATAGAATTCTTTGATTAGGATTTCCATTCTAGTTGAACCTTGTCTTTTATCTCTTTCCTTTATCTTTGTCCTAAAATTCATTTTGAATTTCAAAAGTGAAACTCTTCTATTTTGACCATCGCTTTTCTGATGATTTCTATGTTCTTGGTTTTGATGCTTTTGACATGTTGCTTGGAGGAGATTGGCTGAAGATGCATGAAGTTGTTATCTCTTGTAAAACCCAGACTATTTCTCTTGTTGATGATTTTGGTAAGCCTTTGGTGATTCAGTGCCGTATGCCTCAGGAGTATGCAGGCAGTTTTATCTATTCTCTTAATTCTTCCCCTACTGATCTTGATTCTACTCCTGTGGTCAAACTCTATTTCGATGTATTTGGTGAAGTCACTTTTTTACCTCCTAAATGGGAAATCGAATTCCGTATTGATATTATTCCTGGAGCTCAACCTGTAGTTCTTCCTCCCAGAAGAGTGGCACCCCGTGAGAAGGTTGAGTTGAGGAAGCAAATTGAAGACTTGTTCTCCAAAGGTTTGATCAGACCTCGTCATTCCGAATGGGGAGCAGCAGTGGTTTTTGTCACTAAGTCTGATGGTTCTTTGAGGATGTGTGTTGATTATAGGGAGGTGAACAAGATCACTATGAAAAACAGATATCCAATGCCTCGTATTAATGATATGTTTGATCAGCTTTATGGAGCTACTGTATTCTCTCAGCTTGATCTTGCCACCGGTTTCCACCAGCTCAGAATTGTCGAGGAAAGTATTCCCAAAACTGCTTTTCGTTCTGAGGATGGTTTCTTTGAATGGTTAGTTATGCCTTTTGGTTTGACTAACACCCCAGCTTTCTTTGTCGACCTTATGAACCGGGTTTTCCGTGATGTTCTTAATAAGTTTGTTCTAGTCTTCATCGATGATATTCTTGTTTTCTCTAAGTCTAAGGCGGAACATGAAATCCATTTGAATTTTGTTCTGAAGACCCTTAGGAGTCATCAGTTGAAAGCCAAATTCTCGAAATTCCATTTCTGGAAAGATGAAGTCCGATTTCTTGGACATATTGTTTCTGGTGATGGAGTTTCTATTGATCCAGTTAAGATCGCTGCGATCAATGTAAGTCTATCTTCTCTTCTTCCTTTGTACATTAATTATTCTATCTCTTTCTTGGTTCTTATTCCCCTATTCTATTTTAGGATTGGGAAACTCCTAGGACTCCATCTGATATCTGTAGTTTTCTGGGCTTTGCCAGTTATTATCGGAGATTCATTGAGAATTTTGCTCGGATTACTGCACCTATCACCGCTCTAACTCGTAAGAATGCTAAGTTTAGATGGAATGATAAGTGTGAAGCTGCATTCAATGAGTTGAAGCGCAAGCTTACTTCCGCGCCAGTTCTTACCGTTCTAAATGGAAATGAGGGATTAACGGTATACACTGATGCCAGTCGTGAAGGTTTGGGAGCCGTTCTGATGCAGGATGGGAAGGTTATCGCTTATGCCAGTTGTCAGTTGAAGACTCATGAAGCCAATTATGCAGCCCATGATTTGGAATTGCTTGCCGTAGTTTTGCTTCGAAGCTTTGGAGACATCATCTTTTGGGAACTAAGTTTGAACTCTTTATGGATCATAAGGCTTTGAAATATATTTTCACCCAGAAGGACTTGAATTTAAGGCAAGTTAGGTGGCTAGAGTTCCTTGCTTCTTATGACCTTGACATCAACTATACCCCCGGGAAAGCTGATGTTGTAGCCGATGCTTTGAGTCGAAAGAAGGCAATGTTATGTCAGCTTGTGGTTTCTTCCCCTCTTATGGATCGTATTATCACTAAGCAAGATGAAGATAGGATAATTAGGCTTATTAAGGAAAATGTTCGTAGCAGGGTTGGTGGTAATAGCCAAGATGGAAGTGGAGCTCAGATCGATGATGAAGGGGTTTTGAGGATTAATAATCGGATTTGTGTCCCGAATGTCGATGGATTGAGGCAAGAGTTACTTTGGGAAAATCATCGGTCTAGACTTTCTATTCATCCAGGTGTGACAAAGATGTACCATGGTATGAAGAAGCTGTATTGGTGGAGGGGTATGAAGCACGATATCTCCCTCTTTGTTAGTAGATGTGCGACTTGTCAGCAGGTTAAGGCTGATCACCAGAAGACCGCTAGATTATTGCAACCCCTTGAGATTCCCAATTGGAAATGGGAACAAGTTTCTATGGATTTTATTGATGGATTACCGAGGACTAGGAGAGGTAATGAGAGTATTTGGGTAATTGTGGATAGATTGACCAAGTCAGCTCATTTCATTCCAGTTAGGTCCAACCATTCTGCTTCGATTTTAGCTGAGATTTATATGAGAGAGATTGTTCGTCTTCATGGTGTTCCGGTCAGTATTGTTTGTGATAGAGATCCCATCTTTACCAGTCAGTTTTGAAAAGCTTTTCAGGAATCTGTATGTACTCGTCTGAATCTGAGCACTGCTTACCATCCGCAGACCGATGGTCAAACGGAAAGAGTGAATCAGATTCTGAAAGATCTTCTTCGTGCCTGTGTCCTTGATTATGGAGGATCTTGGGAAGATCATCTCCATCTCATTGAATTCACCTATAACAATAGTTATCAGGTACAATCTCAAATATCTGTTTAAGGTTGTCTTAAACATTTATCTATCTTATCCCATTTTTGAATTCAGGCTAGCATCGCAATGGCTCCATTTGCTGCTCTTTATGGACGCCCTTGCAAATCTTTGTCTTACTGGATTGAATCCGATAATCGTTTGGTTCTTGGTCCTGATATGATTCTAGAAGCATCTGAGAAGGTTGAGGAGATTAGGAGAAAGGTGAGGATTGCTCAGGATAGACAGAAGAAGCATGCTGACAGGCGTAGGAGGAATTTAGAAATTTCTGTTGGTGATCAGGTTTTCTTTAAGGTCTCTCCATTAAGAAATGTGATTCGTTTTGGTCGGAGAGGGAAGCTCACTTCTAGGTTTATTGGTCCTTTTTGCATCTTAGAGAGAGTTGGTTCCTTAGCTTACCGTTTGGATTTGCCTGAGAAGCTTTCTGGAGTGCATATTGTGTTCCATGTTTCGCATCTTCGTCGGTATCTTCATGATCCATCTTTGATTGTCCAGCCTTCTGCTCTTAAGAGTTTGGATGTTGAGCCGAACCTTACTGTCGAGAGGAAGCCACTTCGTATTATCGATAGAGGTACGAAGCAGCTTCGAAGAAAATCTGTCAACCTAGTCAAAGTGCAATGGAGCACTGATGATCGGGATTGTACTAGGGAAATGGAAGAGAGCATTCGTGCTTCGAATCCGGAATTGTTTGTTCCAGGCATCATTCGTTATCCTACCTTATCCTTCTTCGTTTTCTGTGTCTCGTTCCTTTTCGAGGACAAAAAGTTTTGAGTGGGGGAGAGTGTAACAACCCGCAAATTTTGAAAATATTTTAAATGAAAATTCATTTGAAACTTTGAATGTAATTATTTTAAAATTTGATAAATTTGGAAATTTAATGTAGTATTTTGGGATTTGATGTGAAATATTCTTCCAAATTTAGTAAAATAAAGATTTTTCTTAAAATGCAAATTTTGGTCAACTTTGGTCAAAGTTCGACTTTCTGTGAAAATTTTGAAATTTGAATTTTGAAATTTTTTTATGAAGATGGATTTAATTCTAACATTTCCTTTTTTTTCGTTTTGTTAAATTTCGATTCCTACTTCTAAAAATTTACAAATTTTGGTGTATTACACGTAGTTATTTTCCTATAACATTCATCCTATTTACATTGTGACTTTGGGCTTGTACTAATGGGCTAGGAATTTCTTTAGTTAGATGAGAAGCTACCTGTTGAGATGACTATATAATATCTTAGGGTTTTCTAGACTCCTCATTTTTCATTTGTGCCTCCGCAGAAAGAAATCAATGTAAGTTTTCTTCTTCATCTTCTTCCTCAAAACCCTAGACTTACTTCCTCTTTTCCTCCTCCTCCCCTCAAAAAATTTTCGGCCACCTATTTCCTCTCCCTCCAACCACAAACCCTAACCCTAGCCTTGCCTTGAGCATGTAGGCCGAACTCTAAACCCAAACCTTGCCTTCCTCTAGCCTTGTAGCCACAAACCCTAGCCTATAGACCAAACCCTAACCCAAATCTAGCCTAGACCGAACCCAAACAAACCCTAGATCAAACCTATGTGTTCCTTAGACAATCCCTTTTCACATGTTTACAAATATATAATTTTATACTTCTATTTTTCTATGTGAATTATTTGTTTACGTATGGAATTTATTTTATTTTTCAAGCGTCGGATTTGGATTCTCCTTTCACTCAAGCTTGTCTGTAATTTGTCGTGCTTGTTGTAGTCGTTGTGTTGCATTTTGAATCACTTCTCTAACCAAAGAAGGTGAGTGATCATTCTTGGCAACGTACTTATATTTTGGTGAATTAATGACAATGGAATTGTATGGATTTGTATATGCAAGTTAAGAATTTCACCTATGTTTATATTATGTTATTTCATATCATATTTTACCTGTTATGATCATATGCCATGATATATTGAATATTGTTATGTTTATTTAATATTCTGTTCTCACACTGCAAGTTCCGTCACTATGGGTTGAAATGATACATACCCGAATGATTTTTAGATTAAAGAAAATTGTTATGGGCTGAAATGATAGGCCTGAGCAATTTTATTTGACTTGGGATTGTGGGTTTGAAATGATATAAAACCTAGAAAATTGATAAATTACGGGTTTGAAATGATATAAAACCCAAAAAATTAATAAATTGCGGATTGAAATGATATATGTCCGTATTTACTTGAGCCTAAGGTAGAGAATTTAAACAGACTCTGTGGTTGATTTAAAATGATTTTCTAAAAATTATTAAGTATTTTGGATTTCTATATATGAATCTCAACTAAAATTTATTGTAATGATTTCTGTAAATTTGTATATATGAGTTAAAAATTTTATAAGAAAAAAAAGTTGGAAATGTAAATTTTGGAATCTAATTTACAGAACGAAGGTTAATTGAAATTTAATAATCCGAGTTGACTTAATAATGGTATTTTATTCTAACCTATAAATTGTAAGTTTTAATTTATGTAATAGTGATTAAAATGATAAATGGTTTTTTTTTGTGGAAAAAAATGTAAGTCAAAACATACATTTGACATGTAAGTTTTAACTAATGTAAAGGATATAACTTGGGTAATAAAAATGATAAATGTTATTCACTGAAAAGAAAATAAAGTGTAAGTTAATAACGTACTTTTAACTTAGCATAAGGATTTCAGCTTTAAAAAAATTGACATTTTAGTAACAAAGTTATTTAACTAAAAGGTGTGGTTTCTTTAATGACCAAATAGCTAAAATTAGAGTAATATAATAAGAATGATATAATGACTATGATAAAAACTGTAAATATATGTACTATTTGATTATACAAACTATTGTAGTGGGAAGTATTATGGTAACAATTCAAAACTGCTGCGATTTCTTACGGTAACAATTCAAAAATGCTGCGATTTCCTTACTGTAACAATTCTGCACTGCTGTGGATTCTTACAGTAACAATTCTGCACCGTTGCGAAATCATACAGTAGCATTTCTGCACTGCTGTGAATTCATACAGTAGCATTTCTGTACAGTAGCATTTCTTTTTACAATTTAATGAGTGAGCAAAAAATAATTGTTATTTTCTTTTTTACTTCTAATATTCAAATGAGTAGCGAATCATTCAGTTAATACCAAATCAATCGTGTTATTACTCTGATCTAAAATGTAAAATTGATATTATCATTTTATATAAATTATGTATGTTAAAAACTTTTATATATAGATAACAATCATTACAATAATCTTAAAAATATCAAATTTAGACTTATATTACTCTGATATAGTCCCGAGATGGAATTTAAAATCCGAGATGTCAACCCGCGACACACTTATCTCACTCGAGATCTCGTTCGATATGAGATAATGTGTGTAATATTTTCGAGAAGAAACTCGACCGAAATTCGAGATTTAAAACCTTGATTATAGGTTGTTACCCTATATTATATCAGTTGTGTAACTTATTAGGTGTAGGTGTACCTATTCGAATAAACACCATTAGGTCTATAGATTATAAATAATAATTTACCTGCCTATTAACACCATACCATTAGTGATATTTCCTACTCACTAGACTATCTCTTACCCCTTATATCTTTCCCTCTATATACCAACTTTACAGTTTGATAGATTTGTAGGTTGTTGGGACTATAGTGAGATACATGGAGAAGGTGATCGTGCATGCTGTAATTATTTTATCTATAGTCATTTTATATGTATCTTATTTTACTAGCCAAATAGATACACATTTCTATTATAGATCTACACAATACATGATAAATCTATCAAACTACATAAATCACAATGGCACCCCGAATGTAAAGGAAACACTACACTTTAGGCTAGTGGCTAGGTACCCTAATAAGGACATAACCCTTTAAGTATAGTAACTAATATAATACCAATATGATGATGCACCAAGGCATCTGCACCACTATCTTTAATCGTATCCACGATATGTCATGTGCCTCACTGTTACCCGTTGAGTGCATATGAGAATGGACGACAAGTAACCTAAGGTCTAAAAGACCCAGTTACTGAGATATGATGTCTCCTACCTCTGAGTCGTCGTCGCATGAATGTTTCCGACCAAGAAAACACATTATTCCATAGCTAATGTTTTAGCAATATCAAGCCCCAAGGCCGAAGTCGAAGAACACGGACTTACTTTGTATACACAATAGTCATATGGAATCATATGTTAAAACCCTAGTTATCTCATTTCAAAAACCACCGAATGACTCAATCAAAATGGCTGTACGAACCGAGACGTGTTAAAAGTGTCCAATGTAGTCTTTATATAATCAAGAATCATCTACATGTTTTTTTGAACTTTACCACATCGTTTGAATCTTCCCGGACCTCATAAGCTAGTCCCTAAACTAAGGAAGTAATTCCTTAGCTAATCAGTTGACTGGTAGGATTAAGCACTTGATTGAACCCTTGGTTAGTCAATTGGTATATTTCCACCATTTGACTGAATATAGGCTAAAATGGTCTATATTATTTCGACCGTGGGTTGGACCCCCAACCAGTTGAGTTTGACTTGCTAGTCGACTAGTCTCTTGTGTTCAACCAAGGCAGAATAATTTACAGAGTTAGAGGCGTTTATCGATCTCTTTCTGTAACAACCCATAATTTTACACTTAGTAATTGATAAATAAATCATGTAATTGTATTAAATAAACTAATGGCTTAACATATGGATTTTTAAATGTGAATGAAATAGGACTCGAGGCTATTTTATTACATTTGTAATTTTGTTTACATATGAAAAATGTACAAAGTTTGTCAAAATTAAATAAGATTGATAAAATGAGAAGAAAAGAGAAGCTAGGAGACAAACAGTCATTTGGCCAAAGTTGCTTATTTTTGTTTTTTCATTCATTTCATTCTCTTCTTCTTCTCCATTCTCTTCAAAAACAAGAAAATAAGGGTTTTCAACTTCAAATTTGCACAATGCCTTCATTTCTTCACTTAAAATTTTAAATTAAGTATCTAAGTTTAAGTTAAGAGATCCTCTACAAACATACCTCTTCAAATTTGCATTATGGAAAAGTTTGGAGTCGGATTTCAAAATTCAAGAGAGAGCTTCAAATAGGATTTCACTAGAGCTTAGATTTCTTAGTAATTGGTGAGTAGGATTGATAATCTACAATATATGATCATTAAATATGCTAGGAATCATGTTAAATATATAATATTTGTTAGTCCTTGATTAATGAACTTGAATTGGGGTTTTCAAGATGACAATCTTGTTTACTAAATGTTTTAGTGGAATTCGATTATAGAATGAACGTGTTAAATAACTTGATATGAAAAGTTGTTATGCTTGGTTTGGATTGTGGAATTGTTTATTTGGGATTAGTAGAATGATAAGGAGGTGATTCATGACAATAATAATTGATATTTATTAAATGAATGTAGAGTTGAGATAGTAATCGAGTGCTTGAACTCGAATGGTTGGGAAAAATAGTTCATTGCTTCAAAGTCATTTGTCAAGTGTGAAGTTGTACTCATCTGAATGTCAAACGACTTGTGTAGAGGACATGAATCTGCATCGAACAATGTTAGTGCAAAGTGTCTTGATGACAAAAACTGAACATTGAAGATGGGAGAAAGAAAGTCGAATGAGAAAAGATGGACATCCAGGTTCAACCTCAACAAGATTTGGTGTTCAGAAGGATGAATTGCAAATTCAGACATCTGCAATTCCAGGATTTTATACTGCAATATTCTAATGTACTTTCAAGATTTTCAAACGTCTAGAATTTTGGTTCGGATGTCTTAAATTAAGATCAAGTGACTGAAAACCTATCAAGATGTCTGAAGCGTTATTTGTTGGATAGTGTTTGCACAAAAAATGGACAAACACCTCAAAGTCGTATGATTTAGTAGATCTTATGTTGTTCTTAGTGATTTGGGTGATTTATGCAAATATATGAAAAGCAGGGGCTAAACTGTAAAAAGACACGCAGATTTATAGTGGTTCAGCCAGAATGTGCCTACGTCCACTTTATATGTTATTTCTCTTCTCTTGTTTAGATTACAAGTACAAAGCTTTGATACAAGTAAAAGAAAGTTGTTTGAAAGTTCTCTCCGTGCTTGAGCTCTCAAACTTGTCCCCCATTGCTGTATCCCTGCCCCCTTATTTATAGAGTGAGGCTGGGGGTAGGGGTCTTGGAGGTATATAGCAGCTTGGTGGGCCTGGGCTGAGGCGATCTGGCCTGGTGGAGTTGGTCCGGTTTACCTTGGTTCGGTGGTAGGAGTATGGTTGGACCGGTGGAGCTTTGGTCCGGTGATGATGGTCCGGTGATGATGGTCCGGTGATGCTGGTCCGGTGATGATGGTCCGGTGATGATGGTCCGGTGATGCTGGTCCGGTGATGCTTAGGTTGGTTCAGTGGTTGCTGGAGAAGCTTTGGATCGGCTTTGAGGTGGAGAGGCCCGGCTCCTTTTCTTTTGGACCGGTGGTGGAGGAAATACACCCACACTTGCCCCCCAAAGTGGGGCATATGCCAGCGTATGCCATGCTTTGTTATCTGGATAGCCCCATTTGGTCCAAAGTGCCGAACCGTTTGGTCCGGTCACCTCGTGCTCGTCTATAAGTA
The DNA here is from genome assembly GCA_030737815.1 of Allium fistulosum. Classification (NCBI taxonomy): domain Eukaryota; kingdom Viridiplantae; phylum Streptophyta; class Magnoliopsida; order Asparagales; family Amaryllidaceae; genus Allium; species Allium fistulosum. Next base: position 1,298,540,328 of record CM060902.1, read on the forward strand.
CGGGCCTCACGCCACCGTTTTTCCTCATCAGCTGAACTACTCCCTTGTCTTTGCCGAATCACAGTGCTAGCCGAACCAAAGTCTTTGCCGAATCAGGTGAGGGTCTACTCTACCGAATGACCTTTTGTCCTTGGACTGCCGAACGAGGTTTCCTCAGCTTTACCGAATGGAACTTGGGTCTTAATTGACGAACGAAACTTGGCTTGAATGCCGAATGAGACTCTGGTATTGGGAGTACAGAATGAACCATGATTTGTCGAATGAATTCTTAGGCCTTTCGTGCTTTTAAATCGCAAACGAAAACCCCGGATTGTACGCACTTGCTTGTTTCATACTTCTGCATTCTTCGTTCTAACAACGTGCTTTTTTGTGTTTGCAGATAAATGTCTCAAAGAGTAGAAACCCGATCAGAGAAAAAGAGATCTCATGACAGAGAAGAGCCTTCTGCCGTGCCCCCAGCTCAGCCAGGACCTGTCCGTCACGGGCCCACCCCGAGATCATTAGTGGATGGATACGGTCCTCAGGAACTTCTTAATTCTCCCCCCGATTGCTTTCCTAGCTTACTTAAGGGCGAGCAACTCGACGTTATATCTCGCTCCTTCGGGATCGACCGAGCACGCATGTTATTACCGGATGCGGGAGTGATGCCGTATGATCCTCCCGAAGGATATTTTGCCTACAGCAGATACCATTGCATGTGTGGTGCCATCCCGCCTCTCAACGCCTGGGTAATCAGCTTTCTCACATATCTAAAGGTAGCTCCATTCCAGCTTCAACCCAACTCTTATGCCATTCTGGTGAGTCTCTTCGTCATCTTCCAGAGGAGATATGGGCGTCCTCCTTCCAACCGGGAGATCCGGTATTTGTACAACCTGAGAGGCTACAAGAAAGGGTCTCCCTACATCAGCTTGGAATCGGCCGTAACCTTTAAGCCGGTCCTGGATTTATACTCCAAGTACATCATGTTCAAGAAGGAATGGTTCTTTGTCAGGGATGACTCTATTTCTATTCGGCGCTTCACCTCCGGATGTAAGTCAAAGCTTTATCTTTAATTCCCGTTTTGGTTGCAATACTCTTTCTCATGTGTTTTTATTTTTGCTAGCGACAGGTGGTTTTGCGGTCGTGGAGAATGACCGCCTGGTTCAGACGGCAGCAGAAATAGATGCTATTACTGGGAGAGATGGTCGGCTGCCTACCTGATCAGGAACGCTACACTCTTGGAGTACAACTTGATCCTTCCACAGCAGTCCGTGGTCAAGCAGAGGGACACGACTGAAGAGAAGGCTGCCCAAGCTAAAGAAGGGACCGAGTTGAAGAGCAGTAAAAGGAGGCCCTTTTCGAAACACCCGGTTGCCGGGGGGAAGAAGCTCAAAAAGTCTGACGGTCCCACTCCCAGCTCATGTCCAGATATCCCGGAGGAGGGAGACGTGGAGGAGGGGCAAGGCGAAGATGGAGGAGAAGGTGCTGGAGGTGGCGACGGTGTCGGGGCTTTGTCTTCCGGGCAAGTAGGCGAGATGCAAGAGTGGACGGATAACGCTTTCCGCCAAGCCTTCGAGGGTTTGGAGGGGACGGAGAATCCCCAGAAAGCCGATAACGTTGGGACCGGCGTCGATCTGTCTTCCAGGAGTGCCTCTACCGAAACAACTTCGGCGGTTCAAGGTGAACTTCACTTTACTTTTTTATTCTTGAGTGATGGCCCAATACATGTTGGTAACACTTGGTTTTTATATGAGGAGTAGGTAAAATGGTCAAGACCTCAGATCTTCGGCACAGGCTTGAACAATACAAGCTCTCCAAAGCTTCCGCCAAGCCGAAGCCTCCGACCCATCGTTCCGGGGATGTAGTCGGCTACCGTCCTCTTCTCGGGGTTATTGGAGAGGATATTCAAAAGAGAAAGAGGAGTCGCTCCCTATCCGAGCCTTCACCTGGTCCTCAGCCCCCATTTCAGCCTCTTCATGATATTACGGAGGAGGATACTGAATTCACACCCTCTCCGCACCCGTCTGAAAACCCTACCATTACTCAGATTGATCGTCTTGGCTTAGCTCGTAATCCATTTGCGGGTCATCCTGATCTGGATCCAAGTTCTCATGATATTTCCTTCGACGAGGTTACCGGTGAGCACCTTCTTCCTCGCAACCCTATGGTAAAGGTGCTTAACGAGGCCAAATCTCTGGACTTGATTTGCTCACTACTCGGGTTGTCGCTGTGGGGAACAAAGCTAAAGCAAATATCGACCGGGTTGCTGAGGAGACCAGGAAGTTGATGGGGCATCATGCCCGACTGGTCAAGGCCGGGGAGGATATTGGGAGTGCCAACATAAGACTGCGGTAAGTGGTTTCCGACCAGGTCAAGCAACTCGCTGATCAGGCCATCCAGATCTCTCAGCACGAGGCCGCCTCCGGACGTCTAAAGAAAACTATGGAAGAGGCCAGCCGGGCCGAACTGCGGAAAATGGAGGCTACTTGCAAGGAACGGATCGATATGGCCATTGCCACGGTGGACGAGGTTCGAAAAGCGGATCTTGAGCAGATAGAGGAGTTGTCTGGGAAGCTTGAGGCTGCAGAGCTTGCTCAAGCCAAGTTGAGGGAGGAGATGGAGGCAATGCGGAAATCCCTTCAGGCTGACTGCTCGAGATACCGATTGGAGAGAGATGCCGCCGTCGTAAGGTTGTCGGATTCCGAGGCTCGGGCGAGGGAGTTTGAAGAGAACGAGGAGCTGATGGAGGGGATGCTCCAGGATATGTACTTTCGTACTTGGAGGCAGGGTAACTTGTCCTGGATGGATGATTACCCTCGGGTTATGGCTAGGATCTATCTCAGGGCTCTAGAGGAGGCCCAGGCTGAGGCAGATAAGGAGGGTGGCGTGGCCTTTAGGATGGATGCTGTTACCGCCCAGTTTACCAAAGAGGAGAAGGTGGCAGTGAAGGAGTGCATGCGGTTGCTTGCAGCTGATGAGACAGGTGTGCAAGCGGAGGATGATGATCAAGCTGATCAAGGAGCAGATGCTGGTAAGTCTTCCTCTCTAGTCTTTACATTAACTTGGTTGCTTATCACTAACGAATCCTTTTTCTGACCGGACAGGTGGGCAACAGGACAAGGATAAGACTCCGACGCAGCCGGCTTCTTGATTAGACCTGGAAAATTCTTTTTTATGAACTTGACATGGTTGTATATGTTAGTCTTAAAACAGTAGAGTAACTCTTAGGTTGTAATTTTTGCTACTTGTAATAAATAGCTCTATTCTTGACGTGTAATTCTTTAACTTAAGTTGATTTTGTCGTCTTTTGAATGTTTTTTTTGCTATTTTGACATGTTGTATGAGAAATATAGCTATGCATATTCTTGTAATCAAATTGTGTTTGATGTCAGGTTCTTGTTTAAAACATAATTTCATGATTTGCAATGTTAGCGTGAGGTGTGAATAAATTATAGTCATGTGTCTACATATGAAAGAAGGAAATACCGCCCTTTATATTTTGCTTGTAGATGGCAGCTTTGAATATCCTGTGTGACAGAGTAAGGGATGCGGTCCAGTATCTTGCTGTGAGTATCCGCTTCTATTAGTGAGTGTCTCCTGTTCTGTGTCCTGTACTTCAGGGATTGTTACAAAGGATAGGAGAAGAGTTTCTTAAGTAAAATTGAAATATGTGAAAAAGTAAAACTTCCAATCACGGAAGGTCGTCGATGTGCTTAAGTTCATGGCAAACGGGCTTTGTAGTCACTTTCCCTAGCTGTGGGTCTTGGAGACGTTTGTCACCCATCTTACGCCTCCGCGGGGAGTTAATTCTTTTTTACCACAGCCGCACTTAAGACACATCGGAGCCGAGATCGCGCACAGTAACTACCCGGGCCATTATGGCCCATAATCGTGGGTATTATTCGATTTACTGTGGCCGGCTAGCGTGGGTGCCGATCGTCAACCGTGAACTGCCCCTGGCTGGCCACACCTTATGTTGGGGCTTATAGTCGGTTCACAGTTGCCGGCGAGCCGAACGCCGTAATGAGCTGCCTCGGCTATAATCGGCCTTCTCGGTGGCTTATAATCGGCTCATTACAGTTGGCTTTAAGGGCCGTCGCGAGCAATGAGTTAACCCGCAGCAGAGGGATGCTGGAGCAAAAGTGTCTCATTGGTGAGGGCATAGATTCGCATAGTACCTGTTAGGTCTTGTCCAGGTGAAGTTGCGCTGTGGAGTGCATTGAGTGGAAATGCTATACAAATAGGATTTTGTTCAACAGAAAAGGATAAAGTTAATAAGCAGCCAAGATATAAAGGAACAAGTTACAAAAGAGACAAGGTTTTTTAAAGTGGTTCGACACGAAAAGGCCTACGTCCATTGATTCTCTTTGTTAATTCACTTCATATGGGCAGTACAAGTTAAGAAAAGTATCGACGGAGGTGTTGGATGTTCCATGCCCTCTGGAACACCTCTCCGTCCACTGTTGACAAAATATAAGCTCCATTGTGGAGATCTTTATGAATTACATATGGTCCATCCCAGATTGGGTCTAGTGCTCCGGGGCGAGGGAAGATTCGCTTGAGGACAAGATCCCCTTCTTGTAAGGTACGATGCTTGACTTTGGAGTTGTATTGTGCTACCACTTTTTGCTTGTGGGCTGCTGCTTTAAGGATTGCATCATTTCTTCTCTCCTCAACTAGATCCAAAGACATGTGAAGGAGTTCTTCGTTCTCTTCGGGGTTATAGTGGATCCTACGGTGGGAAGGCACGATGGTTTCAACTGGGAGCATAGCCTCCGATCCGTATGCCAAAGAGAAAGGAGTATGCCCTGTTGATGTTCTGAAAGATGTGCGATAGGCCCACAGTGCCGTAGGGAGTTCATCCACCCAAGCGCCCTTTGATTTTTTGAGTTTCTTTTTTATTAGAGTTTTCAGAATTTTGTTGACGGCTTCGACTTGTCCGTTTGCTTGGGGATACGCCACGGACGAGAAGCTTTTGTGAATTCTGTGCTCTCGGCACCAGTTGGCGAATTCCTCGCTGTCAAACTGAAGCCCATTGTCTGATATGATTTTGAGTGGGACTCCGTACCTGCACAGAACATTTTTGATCAAGAAGTTAATAACTTTTGTTGAAGATACTTTATTCAGAGGTTCCGCTTCCACCCATTTGGTGAAATAGTTGACTGCCACTATAGCATATTTGGCCCCGCCTCGGCTCATTGGTAGCTCGCCGATTAAGTCAATTCCCCATATTGCGAAGGGCCAAGGGCTGGTCATTTGAGTAATCTCAGTTATTGGTAGCCGCGGAATCTTAGCAAACTTCTGGCATCTGTCGCACTTTTTGACGAAAACTAAGGCGTCCTTGCTTAAGGTGGGCCAGAAATATCCATATCGGAGTATCTTTTTCGCTAATGTCTGCCCTCCGGTGTGATCTCCACAGCTTCCCTGATGAATGTTGAATAAGATTTCCTTGGCTTCCCTCTCAGCGACACACCTTAATAACGGGTTAGAGAATCCGCGCCAATAGAGGATGTCTTCTTGTATTGTGTAGCGGGATGCTTTCCTCAAGATTTTCTTAACTTCGTTACGCCCGTTGGGTAGCGTGCCGCTTTGTAGGTAGTTTCAGATGGGAGTCATCCAAGTTGCTTCTTCGGTTGCGGCTATCAGATTCCCTTGCTCAAAACTTGGGGACAGTTGCTTTGAGATGGTTACTGCTCCGAAGATGGCGATGTCTCTCACACTTGCTTGCTTTGCCAATTCGTCGGCCTTTTGGTTCTCTTCCCGAGGGATGTGTTTGACTAAGTAGTGGTCCAATCGGCTGAGAAGTAACTTGGTCTTCTTTAAATATGCTATGAGTCGTTCTTCTCGAGCTTGGAATTCTCCTAGTATTTGATTAACAATAAGTTGAGAATCGCTATGAAGACACAAAGAATTGGCTCCGATTTCTATGGCAAGTTCTAATCCAGCTATCACTGCTTCATATTCTGCATCGTTGTTGGTGGCAGCAAACTCCAACCTTATAGCATAGTGCAGCTTATTTCCCCTGGGAGTGATTATTACCACACCTGCCCCCGAGCCTTGTTCGTTTGATGCACCATCCACAAAGAGGTTCCACTTGATATCTTCTGCTATTTCCAATCGCTCCTTATCTTCGTTGGTAGTGAATTCTGCAATGAAATCAGCCATGGCTTGTCCCTTGATGGCGGTGCGAGGGTGATAGGTGATATCATACTGACTTAGTTCAATGCACCATTTAAGTAGTCGCCCAGAAGTGTCGGGACGATGGAGTACCTGCCTCAGTGGTTGATCAGTCAGAACTTTGATGGAATGGGACTGGAAGTAGTGACGCAGTTTCCGTGATGTGATTAGTAAACAGTATGCTAGCTTCTCAAGTTTAGGATATCTGACTTCTGCCCCCGTAAACCTCTTACTGACGAAGTAAACTGGCCGCTGCGTGCGGTTGTCTTCCCTTACCAAGGTAGCGCTCAGGGCGTGAGATGACACGGCAAGGTATAGGTATAATTCTTCGCCTTCGCTTGGAGTCGAGAGTACCGGTGGTTTCTGGAGGTGTTCGATTAAGTTAAGGAAAGCGGTTAAGCATTCGTCAGTCCATTTGAACTTTCCTTTGTCTTTCTTTAGAGCTTCGAAAAAAGGGACGCACTTGTCCGTTGCTTTAGAGATGAATCGGCTTAGGGTGGCCACTTTTCCATTCAGGCTTTGCATTTCCTTTCGAGTGGAAGGTATCTTGATATCCCTTAGCGCTCGGACTTGTTCAGGGTTTGCTTCAATCCCTCTGGCATGGACGATGAATCCTAAGAACTTTCCTGATGATACTCCGAAGGAGCATTTTAGAGGATTCAACTTCATTCCATACTGGCGGAGTACTTGAAACATCTCGCCTAGGTGGCTTACGTGATTGTCGGCTTTCCTTGACTTTACCAGCATGTCATCCACGTATACTTCCATAGTTTGCCCTATTAGCCCTGCAAACATCTTGTTGACGAGGCGCTGGTAGGTGGCCCCTGCATTCTTAAGTCCGAAAGGCATTACCTTGTAGCAGTTTAAACCTCGGTCGGTGATGAAACTAGTATGGTCTTGGTCGGGAGCATGCATAGGAATTTGGTTATATCCTGAGTATGCGTCCATAAAAGATAAGAGCTCGTGCCCGGCTGTGCTGTCTACAAGTTGGTCGATTTGGGGAAGTAGGAAGCAATCCTTTGGGCATGCGTCGTTTAGGTTGGAATAGTCAATGCACGTTCGCCATTTCCCATTAGCCTTCTTTACCAGCACCGGGTTAGCAATCCATTCCGGGTAGGTGGCTTCTCGTATGAAGTCATTGGCGAGCAGATTCTTTACTTCTTCATCGAGGGCTGCTGATCGCTCTGCCCCCATACCTCTCTTTCTTTGTTTTACAGGTGCCTTGGTAGGATCAATGTTTAGTACGTGGCATGCTATGTCGGGGGAGATTCCGGTCATGTCAGCGTGTGACCATGCGAATACATCCAAGTTGTGGCGGAGAAAGTCGATGAGTTGCTCCTTCAACTCTGTTTTTAGTTGGGACCCAATTTTTAATAGCCTACTTGAGTCGTGCTTGTCTACAGATACAAACTCCATAGCCTCTGCAGGCTCGGCGGTGGCCTCCTCCTCTTTGTCCCTAGGGTCTAATTCATTGAAAGGGTCGCTGGTATATCGAAGAGGAGGAGCTTTCTTTAGTTGCTATGCTTCTAGACTTTTTGTGCAGAGGGCAACCTCTACACCCTTCCCTTTATCCTTCCTGTGATTGTTGCGAAGTTCAGTCACATAGCAGTCTCGAGCAACATCCTGGTCCCCTTCTACTTCCCCTACTCCATTGTCCGTTGGAAATTTCATCTTTAGGCACCATGGGGCTAGGACAATTTGGAAGTCAGACAAGGCTGGCCTTCCTAAGAAGGCGTTGTAGGCCGAATGGTTTTCTATTAGCACAAACATCTGTTTCCGTACAACGTAGCGGGGATGGCTTCCAATCTCGACGAAGAGGTCCAGTTGCCCGAGGGGCATCTTTGCATCTCCAGTGAAACCGTGTAGTGGCTTATCGCAGGGAGATACATCCTTCATCGATAGCTTCATTTTGTCGAATGCATGTTTGAACAGGATATTTACTGAGCTTCCAGTGTCCACTAGGATTCGGTAAACTTGGGCGGGACCGAGCCGGGCAGAGATAACCATGGGATCCATGTGAGGGTATTGCCTTCCTTCTAGGTCACGCCTACCGAATGTGATGTCATCACTTTCTTTCCTTTTCGGGTGGCGTTCTTCTATAACTGAATTGACACAGTTTTTATTGTCTCTGAGCGACTTTCCATATCTTTCCATCTCTTTCCAGTTCCTGTCTACGATGTGCGGTCCTCCCGAGATGGTATGGACCACTATCTTCTCTTGACTAGAGCCGCTAGTGTTGCGGTTTCCTCTGCCGATCTCCGGTGAGGGTAGCCTTGGGTTCTCATTGGCAGGAGCTGGAGTCCTGTCTTGACTTTTTACATAGCGTTCCAGTTTCTTTCTTCTGATATGTTCCTCGATCAAGTCCCGGAGATGATGGCATTCATTGGTATCATGCCCATGAGATTCGTGGAAGCGGTAGAACTTTCCAGACTTCTACGCGTTATCTGATTCCTTCTTGTATGGTGGGCGTTTGTACCTAACTTCGCCTTGGGTGGCAAGGAAGATATTTTCGACGGTCTCGTTCAAAGGAGTGTAAGTGTCGAATCTCGGTCCTGGCCGATATAGGCGCTTTTCTCCCTTCTTGCCCCCAGCATTGTCTCTGGAATCATTTTTTCGAACGTCCCTTGCCACAGCAGGGGCGTTGCTGTGAGTTGCCTTATTTTGCTATCCTGACTGCCCCTCAACGGCAGCATCCTCAAGCCTCATATATTTCCCGGCTTCATGGAAGAAATCGGGTAAAGTAGCTGGTTTTTCTTTTGTCAACCTTCTAGCAAATTTAGTGTCCGAATGCACACCACTACAGAGGGCCATTAGAATAAGCTTCTCATCGGCATCTTGGACTGCGGCTGCGGCTGCATTGAATCGGGTTAGGTATTGCTGCAGTTTCTCTCCAGGTTTCTGTTTGACGCTGGATAAGGAATAAGCGTCCTTAGGTTGCTCCACATGAATGCGGAACTGACTGATAAACTTTTCTTTCAACATTTCCCACGAGCTGATGGATCCCTGGGGTAGATGACAGAACCAGGAGGTAGCGAGATCTGCTAAGAAGAGCGGAAAGCATTTGCACAGTACTCCCTCTGTTGCTCCACTCATGAGCATATGTTGTGTGTATCTTTGTAAGTGTACAACGGGGTCGGAGGTTCCTTTGTAAGGTTCCATTGTTGGCATCTTCCATTCTCGGGGGGTGATAGCAATTTTGATATTGCGGGCGAAAGGGCTGGTTACCCTAGCGCCTATCCCTCGATCTCTTTGCTCCCGTTGGACGCACTGTCTGAATAAGCGCGCCATCCTTTCATCAAAATTTGGAGCAGATAGAAATGAGTTTGGTTCTCTTCTGTGGGATTGATTCCGTCCGGATGACCTGTAGGGATGGTATCGTCTATCATTCCTCATATTTTCCAATGGCTGCCTTTGATCTTCTGGGAGCATGCTAGGGTCAGCTACAGTTGGCCCTTGCCTTGATCTTCCCCTACTGGGCTCTGATCTAAGCACTTCCTCGGGTCCAACTCCGGGCTGGACTCTAGCTCGGCCCCGTTCACTGGCGTTTCCGTGGTTAGGCAGTATGACGGGCTCAGCTACAGTTGACCTTCGTCCGGTGCCTCCCCCATTGGGTTCGGTACCAAACATTTCCTCAGGCCTAACTTCGGGCTGTGCTCGATCTCGGCTCCTACCATGGCTACTTCTGCCGTTAGCTCCTTCGAAGAAGGAAGACCTTTGTTGTCTCCGAGATCCTCCAGGCTGGGACTCGCCCCACGATTCAGTGTTGCGGTTGGACTCTTCAGCATCCCTTAAGCGTGACATGAGATGGTCCACCAAGGCTTCCTGCTGGGACGTGAAGCGGTTAGTTACTTCAACCACAACTCTGTCTAAATCTGCCCTAGTAATTGCTGCGGGCTGTTCTGTGGCAGGAGTGGTCGGATTAGCCTGTCCTTCATTTGGTACTGCTGCTGGAGGAGGACGATTTACTTGATTCGTGACAGCTGGATCTGGAATACTGCTGGATGCAATGTTTTTTCCTTTGTTAACATCTTTTCTCTGTTTGGGAGGCATGTTTTCCAAGTGGCGAACGACGCTGTTAGGAAAAATGTTAAGTGGATGAAGCTGAAGCTTCGAGCTTCTAATTCTCAGTGAAAGCACCAAAAATGTTTGCACAAAAAATGGACAAACACCTTAAAGTCGTATGATTTAGTAGATCTTATGTTGTTCTTAGTGATTTGGGTGATTTATGCAAATATATGAAAAGCAGGGGCTAAACTGTAAAAAGACACGCAGATTTATAGTGGTTCAGCCAGAATGTGCCTACGTCCACTTTATATGTTATTTCTCTTCTCTTGTTTAGATTACAAGTACAAAGCTTTGATACAAGTAAAAGAAAGTTGTTTGAAAGTTCTCTCCGTGCTTGAGCTCTCAAACTTGTCCCCCATTGCTGTACCCCTGCCCCTCTATTTATAGAGTGAGGTTGGGGGTAGGGGTCTTGGAGGTATATAGCAGCTTGGTGGGCCTGGGCTGAGGCGATCTGGCCTGGTGGAGTTGGTCCGGTTTACCTTGGTTCGGTGGTAGGAGTATGGTTGGACCGGTAGAGCTTTGGTCCGGTGATGATGGTCCGGTGATGATGGTACGGTGATGCTGGTCCGGTGATGATGGTCCGGTGATGCTTAGGTTGGTTCAGTGGTTGCTGGAGAAGCTTTGGATCGGCTTTGAGGTGGAGAGGCCCGGCTCCTTTTCTTTTGGACCGGTGGTGGAGGAAATACACCCACAGATAGTAACTACATGTTTTCAAATTTGATATTTTAGGGAGTTTAGGTTCGTTTCAAGGACTCGCACGATACTCGTAAGTCCAGAGTGAATATAAAGAAATATGATGACTTCGGGGATGGTACACCATGTTGTGGGAAATGTGGGTTTGATGTTATATGGGATATATACTATAGTAATGGTTCAAGTTGCGACTTGATCCGTATGGTGACTTTATAGAGTCATATGGTGGCTTTTAGACATTAAAACTAGGGTAGTGCGATATACAATTCCATACATATTACATATATAAAGTAAGTCCGCATTCTTTTATTATGACTTTTGGTGTAACAATCCGCCCCGAAATGGACCAAATTCGACCAAACAAAAGCCCGTTGAACCTTAGGTTTATCTCAAGGCGAGATGTTATGTTAATAAATTTTAAATAATACACAATACACAGAGCTATCTATCTATACTTTCAAAATCTCACAGCGGAATGGATAAAATATAATATCAGAAAACAATTACCTATTTCATAAAATAAAACCATTTTAGGAACGTAACATGTTAAATATTACAACATGTCTACATAAAGCCTCCATAGTACAATATTCCAAAATAACATAACTGTCTAAACTAGGTACAATAAGCATATTTAAAAAAACATAAATAGATAGATAACTACCACAAGTCTTCACCTCTACCTTCGTCTCCTAAATCAGCATTGTCTCTTCTAACATGTATGTTGTAATGAGGAGTAGGTTAGAACAATAAATGTCCGGTGAAATGAAAATCTCAAGCTTTACCATAATTGCACTTGGGCAGTATTATTTAGCTAAGGAATATGTCATACGTATTTAAATTGTACCATACTATTAACTTTAACTGTAAGCCTAAAGGCCTTTCCAGTCCAATTTCGAAACTCCTATGCAACTACCATCAATGATGCAAGAGAAAACACCCAAACTAGTAAATACCTTTTATTTGGGATTAGACAGACTCTAACCATAATACCTATAAAATAGGCAGGTCTCTATCATTTAATACCTAACCCATTTCCAAATTCTAATGCAACCATCGTTAGCGATGCGAAAGAGAGAACCTTCAAACCACTTAATACCTTTTATTTAGGGATTAGGTAGACTCTGACCATTTAAGACCTATAAATAGGCAGATCCCCGTTATTTAAGACCTAACACAAGGTGGGTCCCTACATGATTTTCACTAGCTGACATCGTAAGAAATCTCATTAGGTCACGTAATACTTCTCCTAAAGGAAAGAGGTAGACCCTACCATAGGCACTTAATACCTCTAACCCAAAGCGGACCCCTTCTAAAGATTTCACCTATCGTATCAATAGCGTAACTTATGACCCATAACCTAATTGTGATATCTCATATTAATCCGACTATTCAGAGGTACTGGTAGCCAGATTGAGTTGGCAGATTTACGCTATAGAATTGGGACTAACATCACATCCAATGGGATTATTTATTATAGGCGATGTCTCACATCAGTCCGCAATGCCACAGCGTTGGCAGCCAGATTTAACTAGGCAGACTTCCATATAACTTTGGACTGACCCCGCATCCCTATAACTTAGTCATACATCATATGTATACAAATTTTATACATACACCATCCTACGAAATTAATAATTAAGGCCATATAAGTTATCACCTTATTACGCCTTTAATTATGGATTAATTCTCATAATTATCATTAACTACTTTCTTAAGAAATTAATGCTATTTAGTACCTTATTAACTCTAATCAATACATTTAATAAGCTATAATTATTACGTTATTATTAACTTTAAAAATCAATATGTTAGTGTTTGTGTGTGTGTATACACACACACGAGATTCGAATAAAATATTTCTAGTCACACGCAAAGAAAACACTTATTAATTTAAATGTCAAACTCATACAAGTTCCAAACTCCAAACAAAAATATAGCTAATATCCTTAGCCAACAACTGACTTGTATACAAAAAGGAATAATACCGAACTCATCTTATATTAACATAGTAGAATTTACCTTCTCTAATTCAAGGAAAACAATTCTTATAATTTAGATCTTTTATATTCTATTCAACTTTTGCACATAACACCTCGGAGTGAAAAAAGGTCCACACTTGTTTAATTTACAGAAATAGGTAGTGCAAACTACAAATAGTCAAATCCATATTTTGCACATTATTTCTAAGTTTATTTGCTTTTTGAACCCTTTAATACTACAAGTGAAATCGAAAGAAATAAAGTGGAATAGATTATAAATTATCTAAATCTCAAGTACAGATCTGATTCTACTATGTTAATACAAACAATTGAAATTTTAACATATTCAAAGATTGACATTTAATTAAGGAAATTTTGGAGGTTTTAGATGTTTTGTTTTCGTTAATCCAAATTTTCCTAAGGCATACATCAAAATCAAATAAATACTATTCAATTACAAAAATTTAAAAAGCTCGATATTTCCACTTACGGATAATTGTTTGCTTCCTAATTGTATTTAATTCCAACACGCCTTTGATACAATAGGTTATGGTTAAAATTCGCAATGGCTCTGAGCCGTTGTGAAAATAAAATTGAAGGCTGAAGCGGTTGCAATTTTTTGATTTAGCAACGGCTTGCAGCCCTTGCTAAATTGTGAATTTATTTATTTATTTTCTAAGAAAAAACCTTTTTACTCCTGCCCCTGCTGCTTCTACAGACACCCTTTTAAACCTAAACCGCGAATATGATAACATCATGTATAAAATAGCATCCCAGTATACAACATAATATCATAGTACAACATGGCATTATGTACAACAAAGCTTCATATATAATGTACATCATAGCATCATTTACAACGCAGTACACAATATAACATAGCTTTACAGCATACACAGATGCACAACATGATTTACATGAAAACAAGCAGCAGTTTAATACTCTAATCCACCATATTAGCATCTTACATCCAAGACCCACCATATTAGAATACTTCAATCCAACATTAGCTGCTTCATACTCCATTCCAACATATTAGAATTCTTTACAAGTACTGCCTGCAAAAAGCAAATAGCAGTTTATTGTTGCAATCATTTAATCTTTGGACCAAATAAAAAAATGGACTCGATACCAGATTTATCACTATGATTTTTTTCTATATTTCAACGGGTGAAGTGGAAGATAAGCAAGTTAATGCAAGAGCCTAACTGTTGCATAATTCACATCATGGAAATTGGAGAACAGAACATCACACAGTACAACATGGCATCACCAGTTTGTTTCATAATTCACATGTTTTTGGATAATTAATTAATAGATAAAACAGCAAATTTTACAACATGTTTCTGGACCACATAAATTTTACTCCATGTTTCTATACGGAATTCAATCACTCTTTTTTGTCGTAATCCCATTACTTGTTCAAAAACGTCTTTATATTCCCGAACCATCAATACTCTACTTATCTCAACCTCCTTATCCTTCATTCTTCTATAAACCCAAAACATTTCACAATCAGTTTTATCTTTAATAAAATTCCATTTAAAGATCTAAGTATACTTAGTAGCAAGATAATATACTTTTAATTAACTTCTCAAAAACAATTTAGTGGAAATTAGGGAGGCATCCCTATCATACTTTCATATTGTAAAGCAGGTCTCTGTCAAAGTTTCATTGTAAATCCGGTCCCTATTTTCTAGAAACAAAGAAAAATTATTGCTGAAATGTCAGCAACTTTTATAAATAAGTGCTGATATTTCAGCAACTTTCCCTGTCAAAGTTTCATTGTAAATCCGGTCCCTATTTTCTAGAAACAAAGAAAAATTATTGCTAAAATGTCAGCAACTTTTATAAATAAGTGCTGATATTTCAGCAACTTTCATACACTGTGTTCACAGTGTACATAAATGTTGCTGAAATGTCAACAACTTTTATAAATAAGTGCTGATATTTTAGCAACTTTCATATCAGTGTACAGAAAAGTTGCGGAAATGTCAACAACTTTTATGAAAAGTTGCATCATGCTCTGCAATAATCGTGAATAAAAAACAGGGACCTAATTTACACTGAAATTTAGTGAAAGACTTTTCGTGTATTTTGAACCTTAATAAGGACATGTGCCAAAAGTACCCAACAATTTATGATAACTAAGTGTCATAATCAAAACCACCTTTATTCTTTTATAGAATACTTAACCTAACTTTTCCAAACTTATATATATAAGTACTTTAAAAATACATACAAATGCATTTTAAATATCCATATAAAATATTTCTTAAAAATAACTAATTTAGAAATTTGACAAAAATCAATAAAAAACATGGTAAAAAACCCTTAACTTTAAAAATTCATAAATAATTATTAAAAACATATCTAGACTTAAAATCACTTTTAGATTACTCTAATTAATGTTATTAAACACCTCTAAAAAGATCCCATAAAAATAATTAATTTAGTTAACATTTAAACTCACTTTAAATCGCAAAAAGTGTTAATATAACATTACACAACAAATGTTGTCAATAGAGCCCAGAAATGCTGTCGTAGGTCAAAGACAACATTTATAAGTGCTGTAAATGCTACTAGACACAGAACATTAGGAAAATTGCATAAATATTTCAGCCCTTTTCACAACTCAAATAAAGTTTTTAAGATCTGCTTTTTCTACAGTAAGTATTATACTTAGAATTCTTAAATCCTTACGAAGAAACCCTTAAGGATATCTTTGCAAAATCCTATTAAAATCACCAAAAACTAGTGTAGTGCACTTATAGCGACTATTTTCGCTCCTATCATTTTTAACTTCGTTTTCAACCAGTTATGAAATGATCTAGATTTTGATATTTTTTCAATAAGAGGTAAACAAAAAGTAATTATTAAAATAGTAAAGAAACCTCTAAGGATGTCTTTCAAAATCTTATTAAAAATCGTCAAACACAAGACGATTTCAAAGTGCATTCATAGCCATCTTTTTGCTATAACTTTTACAACTTTGTTTCACAAGTTCTATAAATTTCCAAAACAATTTCTTGCTATCACATACACTTATATATGTGTAGAGCACAACCAAAATATATTATATCACAGTATATTGACATACAAACAATTTGCACAAGTTTAAACACAACGGGGTTCAAAGTGCTTTCATAGCGACTATCACTATTAGGCCATTCCATATCCATTCCAATTTCAACACACAATTCAAACAACCATATATACATAATGCCTAGGCCACCTATGTTATAAAAGGTCATAGAAGTGATGACATACAAACTAGAGTTGTCATTTGCTTTCAAAAGCAAGTATGGTCCAAAGTTATAACTTTATTAGTTCACTTTAACTTTATATTTCAAGCACAACAAATACTTCACAACAATATTGTCAAATGGTGAGTGAACTCACCCCGCAACCAAGTTAAAAAAAGCACAAACCATCAAGAACACATGAACATTTCCTACCTCGCCTAAACATGCAAAAATCACCACCTTTAGCCTCCACAGGCTCAAGGCTACACCCTACCCGACTTTATTGCTCACGACCTACAAAAGGTTGCCCCATTTTTTCAACTTCCTTTAAATTTGAGTTGCTATTCCATGTTGCCAAGATAATCTAAGACATTTTACAAAGTTTGAGAGGATTTGGAGTTGATTTTATATGATTTTAGAAGAGTAAAGAGGAGAAAAAGAGTATGAACACTTAGCCATTTTTGCATAAAACTTATGCAAATAAAAATGTGAACAAATAAAGACTATTAGGTTGATTTAATCAAGAGGAAAATGACCCTTAATGCCCCTTAAATGGTCGGCCAAACAAATCCCCTATGTGCTTTGCTTTCTGCCTTATCTTTGACTAAAAACAAATATCTAAATACCTTTCACCAAAATATCTTCTCCTTAATCCATTTGCTAATCTTTTTACTATTCACATTTAGTTGGTCATAAGCACTAAAATATTTTTAGTTGCTAATTAATTACATATTAATATATCAGGAATGCATAACAAGTTCGAACAACTTTCATAGAGAAAAAGTCATTTATCGATAAAACGATTCTCGCTCACATTATTGATAATTCTTTGAATTATTTATTTTTGTAAACATTTTTTTTAAAAAGTTCACCATCATTAGTTATTAATTAAAAAGGGATTAATAAGGTTATAAAATCAATTTAATCACATTTAATCCAAATATAAATATTTAAATAATTTACATATTTAAATACGAAGTGTTTGAAATTCCAAGTCGTTACATAATCATTTAAGCATATTAAAAGATGTTAATGGATATGGATAAATTTTTAAAATGAAATTAAATCAAATTGTAATTTATGATCGAAGTTCGAAAGAAGTTCGAAGGACGAATGGGCAAAATTTGATAAAATTATCAAGTTAAATTAGTGGAAAAATCAATTTATAGGCTAACAATTGACGGACCTCTTATGATCGATCGACTGGTTGGGCTCGAGAAAACCTAAGAAAAAAACGAGACAAAACCTAGGAAAATTATTGTAATTTTAGGGGGAAATAATCGGCTAATTAATTTAATAGTCAAAAGGGTCGACAAATGGTCTGCTAAATAAAAAATATTATACAGCCAAACATTCGGCTGTTTTATGTTTAATAATCGACTAAGTTCCAATAAGTTGCATAGTTTGAATCTAGACCTGGTGCATGCTGTAACAACCCGCAAATTTTGAAAATATTTTAAATGAAAATTCATTTGAAACTTTGAATGTAATTATTTTAAAATTTGATAAATTTGAAAATTTAACGTAATATTTTGTGATTTGATGTGAAATGTTCTTCCAAATTTAATAAAATAAAGATTTTTCTTAAAATGCAAATTTTGGTCAACTTTGGTCAAAGTTTGACTTTTTGTGAAAATTTTAAATTTTGAACTTTGAACTTTTATTTTTTTTATGAAAATGGATTTAATTCTAACATTTCCGTTGTTTTTCGTTTTGTTAAATTTTGATTCCTACTTCTAAAAATTTACAAATTTTGGCTTATTACACGTAGTTATTTTCCTATAACATTCATCCTATTTACATTGTGACTTTGGGCTTGTACTAATGGGCTAAGAATTTCTTTAATTCATGCAATAAAATTCCATCCATGTAGGTAACAATATGATTTTTAACCCTTGATTACTTGCTGTATTCTCAATGAAGTGTAATTCCTAAAAATATTAT
Organism: Allium fistulosum; assembly: GCA_030737815.1. NCBI lineage: Eukaryota > Viridiplantae > Streptophyta > Magnoliopsida > Asparagales > Amaryllidaceae > Allium > Allium fistulosum. The sequence goes on from CM060902.1 coordinate 1,298,558,413, forward strand.
AATTGTGTTATGATTGCCTTTAAATTGATGGTGTAGTGTTTATGCTCTGAAAAATGATATAAGTTTATATCATTGTCTATGTTTGATTTTCTTTAAAATCTGCCTAGAGTACAAACTCTTTTCTGGAATATTTTTAGTGAGATATCATATCCCAAAAACTTAATTCTTTGATGCCAGGATGCTAAGCTAAATCAAATGAAAACATGAGTTAGTTTCCTGAGAATCTGGGTATCCAAAACATGGTTCAACCTGAATCTTTGTTCTGGTATAAGCCATAGGGTCTTAAAAATGCATTTTGATCAAAGCCTTAGTGAAAAGGAATTCAGATCCATGTTAAAATACAAGGATAACTGGTGTGCTAATATCTGAACAAAACATATTTAAATATGCATATATGCAACTATCATGGACATGGCTTCCAACTCCTATATTACAGATTCTTCCTTTATCAAGAACAAGGTATAAAACATTTGCGTAGAACAAATTGCATTATGAAAATATTGCAGACACATAAATACATTTTCCCTATGCCTATCCACTCTTGTATGCAATTGTCATGGTGGAAGAATAAATCATTTAATTTACTGAGACTCAATTATCCAAATTTCCCAAAACTTAATCCTTTTCAAAGACTCAAGATTGACTAATACATTATAAAATATAACTATCCCATTTATCATAGTGTTCTTACTCAGATTTGCTTACATGGGTTAGCTTCTTCAACTTTTCAGATAATCACTAAATTTATAAACTCCAATTACAAGCCAATTCCTTAGCAAAACACTTAGCAAAATATCCATCCAACATTCAGTACTTAATACAAGTGATAATTTAAAAATATCAATACATGCAGATTTCATCTTTGAAGCTCTTATCTAACTAATTTTAGCATGCTATAATCTTCTTCTCAAAGCCTTGCTCCTACTCCTACTTAGTTGCTGCAGTCCCTAAAAATGCATTTGAAGCTGCCCCATATTAAATGAGACACCCCATATGCCATTAGCACACTAGGGTCAGACATATGTCTGGTATGAGAAAATCCACTAAAACAATTTGTAAATCAAGTTAAAGTTGAAACATGTATATATATATATATATATCCTGCCTTTAGGAAACAAATAAATCATGGTGTGCATGTTCTGTGTCAGTGTGCAGGTGCACACTTAAGTCTTCCTTTCCAGAAACCTTAAAAAGATATGGTACAGTCATACATTCATACCACTCAGTCATCAATCGAATAAGCATCCATACAAAACAGGGAAATCACCAAAATGAATTAAATCATTTATTCCCTACTCAGATTTCATTCCAGGAAAACTCTAGTTCCTCCTTATATCAAAATTTCTTACATTGATATATTTATCTATCTTGGTCTCATCTGCAATTATATGAATCAATGGACACATTGTAATGGACTAATTCACTCCATTACACAAAGATCTCAGGACTTAAACAAGCCATGTGTCAACTTGTATTGCTCAAGAACACAAGTCATTCCTGCAGTGCTCTTTACCCCATTTCCTAATCAGTTTTGAGTTAATAATAACACTTTTGATTTTTCATGACTAAACCATTCAGTGAATCATTTCACTAAAACAATCATTCATGTCATGGCATTCCATATTATTCATAACCAAACAGAGACAAACAGGCAATTAAACATAGGTGTCTATTAAATAAGATTCTACATATATATATTCTTGCATTTTAAAAGGGGTATAGACAACTAACATTGGCTTATGGCTTTTTGAGAGAGTTTTTCTTTTTGCAAACCTCTGTGCTTAAGTTAAACTCAGAATGACCAAGTTTTACTGAATCACAAAATTTATTTGCTATGTGTATGACTATTTATATATTTTCATTGAATCAGGAGCATTAGCACATATGCAACCCTATTGCACCCCTAATTCCTTTTTGTCTCAAGCCTCAGCACTTATACACAAGTATATTGCAGCTCAATATGTTTATATTTTCTGGGTTGAGCCAAAACCAACACTACTCGCCTATATTCATCATTTGATTCTCTGGGTGTTTACTTATTTTTTTAAATATTAACATATCAGAGAGATCTGGGTTTTTAGAGCATATATACTAATGATACTTAGAACTTTCATATAATAAATCAAGAAGAACAACCAACTAAAGATCAAGCATTTTCATCTCTAAAATCAAAGAAAGACAACCACATATGAAAATACATTTTTAAGAAAAATCAGCTTATAAACTGGCTGCCTTCATTAGGACTTAGTGCCTTAGATTTTTGAGTGAGTTTTCTCACCTAGCTCTCCTTCACTTCTCAGTTGATTGATAAGCTTCTGCCCTCAAACTCTTTTCTTCACTTGTTTTATATTTATGTGATATATATATTTTTCTCAAGAGCTATCAGGGAAGAAGAGAAGGCCCCTCATATCACTGCTTATTTATGCAGGGTTCTTCTTAGGGTTTAAGGTGCTAGCTAAAGTCATTTTTGCCCATCAGAAATCATGCCATTTGCATTTAGTTTAAACCCAAAATCTTACCCTCCCTGGCTCAAGTTTGTGGAGAGAAAAGTGGTTTTATTATTTTGGTTATTTTCAGAAATTTTGCTTTTCCAGAAAAATGCTTTTTCTCTTGTCTACTATCATGCTAAAAGTGTGACTTGATTTCCATTATTTATCATATATATATATAAACCAAAGGTTCTTCCTAATTCTGCTTATACAAAACATATCTCTGTTTTATCTTTTTTCTTCTTCTATTTTTAGCTTTCACTTAAATAGCATGTACTTCCCTTATTTATTTATAAAAGGATTACTCCATTTATATCTTCATCCTTTTCTTTCTACCTATAATTTAAAATATATTTGTGTATTTTTATTTTACTGATTTAAACTCTGGTATTTGATTAGCATACATATATGTATATATATATATGTCTTACAGAAATAATTAATACACATATATATATCTATACATTATTTTTACTAAACACATGTGCACATGTACACTCAAATACAACCAGTAGCATCCATATATATATATATATGCATATAGCTTTTAAGGATTTAATCTATTTATATATATATATATATATATATATTTCCCATATATATCCATTCATATCATTCAGGAATTAAGCTTCTATTCATGTGTATTTCCTGTGCACACATGTACACACATATAGTTACACCATATCAAGCCATATCAATTCCTTTTCAGAATTTGTTTAAAAATTATTTTAAACTTATTTATATTTTCAAAATAAATTCCTAAAATCTTGGGTCATTACACCTTACCACGTCCTCTTCCACTACCATTTATTCTTCTTCTTTGACATTCACTTCGCCTCATTGGCCTTTGCAATCCTTTTGTTCATCGTTATTGAAGTCATGAATGAAGGTAGAAGGCCCAACACCAGCTCCAAATTTCTTAGAAGGTAGCAGGAGAGGAATAAATGTTTGTTGGGTTGTAGAAGGCCATACCAGTGAAGCCTCTCAATGGTAAGCAAGAAGAAGGTAGTGCAGAACTGGTATTCGACTTCCTTCAAGAGTGTTAGAGTATCGGCATGTGCGTTGCTATCATCTCGATCGGGAAGGTACATGAAGTGCATGGAAAAGTAGTCAAGCATTTGGATAAGGAAAATCCAAATGAAGGAAAGATGATAGAGGAAGAGACTTACGTCCACACAACCAAGGCAATTGAAGCCCTAAGGACATCGGACAAAGAAGTATTTGCTTTTGAAGTAACTACCCCTATTCTAAAGCACCTCGATAACCTTATAGCGATTATAGGCTTCAACGATTAGCAAGGAGGGGAATTCTGTTCTTCTCTTGAAGCTTAGAATATAAGTGAGCTCCTCAAAGTTTGAGGGATGATTCAATCTCATCATGAAAAGGATGTAGGGAATTAAGTAGACATCCATTGGGTGTGTACCTATGTCCGAGCTAGCCCAATCTCTTGTTAGAAGAATTTGAGGAATTCATTGAATAGTGGAATGGCTCCACCTAAGTATATGTATTTATTGCATAAATTGTAGCCCTGAGGAGGGTTGTGTGTTCGTTGATCGATTGCTGGCAGTAGTACCTCACTCTTTGGAATTTTGTGACGGAAGCAAATGGAGTGAAGTGACTCAGTAGTTAACAAAGATGGAGTTTAATCTAGAGGGTTATCCAAGACCCTTAGGGCACTTTTTTCAACTAGGGGATGCTGGTCTTAAGGCTGTGCCATTGGAACGACTTGCATTTGAAGTTTGCATGTTATTGAACATCTTACTTTGTTCATGGTAGACGTAGAGGCTTGAGCAATTGAGGAGTAGAAGGATCAATACTAACTTTCAGGCGAAGGGATTGCCAAGTCATCAAAAACTGGAAAGCTTGATAGTGAACGCGGTCAAGTATGTTTTATTATAAAATTTACTTTATTTAAAACCTATGTAGCTAATGCGCAAGATCCAATGGAAGTCGACCTATATTGACCAATCAAATTCTACGCATCAACCAGGGCAATGTGAGGTGTTGGTCTCTGCAGTGTACATCCTCTATTTGAAGGAAGATATACGGATCACTTTGTGTAGATAGCCCACTCATGCTGGTAAAGGAGCACCGCTACATGATGGAACCGTGTGTCAGGTCATACCTGTAAAGTGAACGATAACAGTACCGTTGTTTGGAGTGATACAAAGCTTCCTTTGTAGGAACACAAGACTATCATGTGGCTTGAAATATTGACTTGTATGATCCAGTTGGATGCTAGATTTCATTCGACGCGACCGCTCTTTAGAACCATCCCACCAAAATCAAGTCATTTATCCTCGTTCGACCAAGGCTCGATAGAAGTAAAAACTTGTTACATATAGTCAAATTGAGATTAGCTAAAGGAAAACTCGAAGCAAGAGGCATGAAGTCATGAATTAAATGCCAAGCATTGCAAAATTTGGAATTTGGTTGTGGACTTGATGCCAATTGTTGTCCCTTCCACAGGTAACTCGGTCTCACCAAGGAAAGTGCTGAATTTCGATTTGATCAAGTATGAGTAATGGCCGATGATAGATGAACAAAAACTTCAACGTCAACCATGTCTTGATGACAATGACAGTCTCAATGTACCTTACGAAAGCCATGGTAGCAGCATCATTTGAAAACTCACCTCAATTAGAGTATATATGAAAAAAATGAAAGGGCGGATCCATAGACGAATTTGTGGAGATAATGGAGAGATATGATGAGATAGTAATAGTGACAACTGTCGAAGTAATTAAGATGACGACAGTTAGTTGATCAGGTCAGAAAAGACATAGTAGCGGTCAAAGAGTTTATATAACAAAGGAGGAAAATTCCTTAAATCTGGAAATGAAAGTGAAGAGAAAAAGTGCTAAATCCTAAAAATATATAAAGGCAGTTTGTTATTCAAAAACCATGTTGGTACCAAATTTTTTGATCGGTACCGACATAGTCCAGTTATTCAAAAAAAAGAGAAAAGAAAAGAAAATAAAGGAAAGCATACTTCACCATAGTTTGATACGTTTTTCAAGACGATGAGAATCTCAACCTTGGTGTAAACTGTAAAGACTAGTATGCCAACTATTTGAAATAACAAACGGGCGCTCTAAGATTAAAGACAATGCTTCAAAATGATGGTTGGTCAGCCTGTGAACCTAATGCAATCAACTCTACATCACTTATCTTAAATCCAAAGCATGCTTTGTTTTTACAGAAGCATACTTTGAGGGGTAAGTATTATCCAACATTTGAATGGAGTAGCTTTTAAGTGAATCTGGATGTCAAGACAAAGACAAAATTGTTTGAGAACTTAGGGGCGAGCTTGGTATGACTATCGAAGCTATGGAAATTTCAAGGCAAAATGAGCAAAGGGATTTGATCGGTACCAATCACAATTGTGACTGGTACCGAGATGATTTTAAGACAGGACTTTTTGTTTAACTTATAGCATGACCAAAGAATGAAGTACTAAAGTGACCATATTGGTGCTAAGTCGACTGTACCTGAGGGATCCCAATAGAATTCAAAAGCTTTGCAGAAAAGGACAAGTCCTATATGAGACAAATCATATCAGTACCGTTATGATTTGATGGGTGAAATTGTGAATGAAACTTGAAGACTTGAAGATGCGAGCAAGTGTAGGAGAAAGAACTTCTGCCATGTTGCCAAAAACGTATTGATACTGATGCCATTGTGGTCGGTACCGATATGATTTTTGGCACATAATGCCTATTCTTCCTCCCTATTCTCTCAAATCTGGATTCTTATATGGTCTTCCACGATCTAGCGACTATATTATGCGATTCAGCTATAAATAAGAGGGGTAGAGCAATGAATTAAGAACTTTTTTACCTCAATACTCTTTATATCTTCTTCTCTACTTTATCTTTGTCACAAATGGTTGTACTCTTGCTTTTCTAGATCTGAAACAGTCATAAAACCTTGTACTTTGCTGAATCTGAATTTATTGATATTAAAGTGAATATAAGCTTGAATTTTGGTCGAGCTACTATAAAAGTGGTTGTGTTCTTCGCTACTTATACTTAATTTTAATTATTGTTTTTGTTCGATTGGGGGCATTATGCCACTTTTTGGTCCAACAAAAGTTAAAGAAAAGTTGTATTATACCTATTCCTTTGGGTTAACAGCAGGTTGTTAAATAAGTGAAATGCAAGAGCATCTCTATTGTTGGATGATAGATGGGGTCTAAAATAATGTAAAATATACTATGTAATCTTTTATCATTTCTACTACATTTACTGTCTATTACGTTGATTACATGATTATTATTCATTGGTAACATTTGATCTCAGCAATTCGACTTTATAATGGTATTAGGGCCTAGTGTTCTATAGATCATAACAACATCCTGGAAACATGACTAACAAAAATCGAAAGTTAAACCGAAGCAAAGCTAACAACAAGGGCCAAGGTACATGTTACACTATTATTAGTAACAAAAGCACAACTCCACAGGACATCAATGAGGTACAAAATACTTATGATCAATTACGTGTGTTTTGTAGTAATTTGTTTAAGAAATTTAAAAATCTTAAAAAGGGGCCGGAAGAAAACTTGGAAAAGTTAAATAAATATGAACTTGAAATTGATTTGTTAAATTTTTTTTCTTCAGAAAATGAAAAAAAATTCTTTGGGAAATTCTATTTCTAAATTGGATTACTTAGGAGTATTGAACAATTCTTTAGAAGTACAAATGTATATTTTTCCAAAGAAGATTAATGATTTAAAAAATTTCTTTAAATAATTCAAATTTCCAACTTTTTTCTCTTGAAAAAAAGAACTACGCTTTACTGAATGAGAATTTGGAATTAACTAAAGAAATCTATATTTTGAAGAAAAAAATATTACTGAAAAAGAAATTTGTGGTTATAAAGAAAATTTTGAAAAACTAACGAAAACGTTACAAATTTTAATAAAGGTAAAAATGATTTTCTAAAATTCTGGACCTTTAATGATAAAAGTGGTGTAACACCCCATAAATTAAATGGTAGTTTATTAAAAAGAATTAATAAATAATTATTAAAGCCTAAAAATATAATTTTTACAAACGTCAGAATTTAGCTTCGAAACTTGCACTGTTTATTTGTGGAAATTTGCTAATCAAATTTCATATATAAAGTTTTATGATCTTTGTTCAAACGGAAAAATTTATTAACGTTTAAAGATTTTGAATTGGAAATAATTATATATGTATTAAGGAAATAAGTGTTATTAATTAACATTAAACGAATACTTAACATCTAAGCAACGTTAACTTGATCAGATGAAATCAAATTTGTTTAATTAGGAAAAAAAGAGAATGAGAATCAACAGTTAAAATATAAAGGCAATCGGTCGCTCCTTATTGGGACCGGTCGATTGTTAGCGGTTGACCGATAATGTATGGCGATCGATCAGTGGTACACTGTTGGCTGATATTGAACCTAGGCCAAATGGCTCATATTTAATATAACCTAATCTAATGGTCGGGATTTCTTTGAACCCCTATAAATACAAGCCTAGCCCCTTACTTTTCTTCTCATATTTTCTAAGCAACGGCGTAGCTCTGCCATTTTCCCCCCACAAATTCTAGAAATTTTATAAATTATAATATATATATATATATAAGTGGAGTATAGCAGACAATAATAGAGAAGAAGAATATGGTCAAATTGAATCAATCGCCAAAGGCAAAGGTAAATTGTTAATCTAAATCCCAATCTATATTTGATGGAAATCTCTTATCGGATCTATAATTCTCATATATATATATATATATATCCTTTTTGGTACATATTTTGATAGAAAGTAAAGGAGTTAGTTAGGAATAAGGGATTTAGATCTGGATATTTGTAAGGTTAGAAGAAAGTGGGAAATTATATATTTATATATAACATTGGATTTATATCATTCTGGATCTGTTCGTGTTAGCGCCAAAGTTGGTCACTAACACCCAAATCCAGTTGAAAGCACCAAATACCAGTCACAGCTCACAAACAGAATGTGTGTAGAGAGTGATGAAGTGAAGAACAGTAAAAATTAAAATGAAAGCAGTAAAGAACAACATATTTTATAGTGGTTCGGCTAACTCCGGCCTACCTCCACTTCAAAAGTTTCCTTTTTATTGATATTCGAATCAATTACAGTTACAAAATGGCAGAGTAGCCTCAGCCTTCGAAAATAGAAAGTAAGAGAGCAGAAAGAAGATCCCTTTTCTGAACCCTCACATGCTGTATTTATAGGCAAATCCTGAGTTGTTGGGCTTTCTGAATGATCCGGGCCCATCAAGGCCTTCCACCGAGCCACATACCTCCATAATGCCGAGCCACATCGGCCTCTCCACAGTGCCAGGCCACACATACCTCCACAATGCTGAACCACACCAACCTCGCCACAATGCCGAGCCGCACCAGCCTCACCACAATGCCGAGTGAGGTATAATGCCGAGCGACTTCCAATGCCGAATAACTTCCTGTACCGAGCGACTTCCTGTGCCGAGCGACTTCCTGTGCCGAGCGACTTCCTATGCCGAGCGACTTCCTGTAACGATTTCCTGTGCCGAGCGACTTCCTGTGCTGAGCGACTTCCTGTGCCGAGCGACTTCCTATGCCGAACGACTTCCTGTGCCGAGCGACTTCCTATGCCAAACGACTTCCTCTACCGAGCGACTTCCTCTGCCGAGCGACTTCCTCGAGACTCCAACATCCCGACTCACTCGAGACTCCAACATCCTGACTCCATCGAGACTCCAACATCCCGACTCACTCGAGACTCCCTTGAGACTCCAACATCGAGCCACTAGCCTATGTAGATCCACTTCATCCAATCCAATATCCATGTTCCAAGCGCACTACATCATCTATCCGTCCAGTCGACTTAAACCTGTCGTATTCCAGTCTCGACAAACGAGTAGTCGATTTAGTTAAACCCGCCTGCCTACAGCCTTGCCAAAAGGCGGGTTAACACTTTGCCCCCTCAAAACATGTCTTGCTATTGGAAGGTGTGTTTTGAATAGCCTCAAACCCTATATCTGAAGTCCATACGTCATCCATAGTCGTACCATCCGATCCATTATCCAATCCATTCTGTCCAAGTGCCGCTGCTGCAAGCTTATCCAAATCCACGACTGTTCCGAGTCGACATCTGATTCCTATCCAGTAACCAAGTCCTTATCCAATTCCACATCCATCTGAACCCGACTACCGAGTTCCAATCCATCCATATCCAATAACCTATAACCATATCCGTGACCTCTCCGGGTCGATATCCAAATCCTGGACCGCTCTGGGTCCTTGTCCGAATCCTTAGCTATTCATAGCTAATATCCAAATCCGTAACCTCTCCGTGTTCTTGCCAAGCGCAACTTGCACCTGACGACCTATGTCAAGTAATGCCATAGTGTTCCTGGTTCAGTGTGCCTGAACGTTGAGTAATGCCATGGCTTAAGTCCTAAGCCGAATCCTAGTCACTCTGGACCCTTGCCGAGCATAGTCCATGCTCGATGACCTTTTAGCCAAAATCCAGAGGAAAATCAAATCAAAATCCAATCTGAAATCCAAATCCATCCAGAAAATCAGAGATCCATATAAAAATCCTAATCAAAATCCAAATCAAAAATCAAACATCCAAACCAGAGAAACTAACAAAATCGGGAGTTCAAACCAAACTCCAAAACCAAAGCAGAAAAAGCAAATGTCCAATCCGAAAGGAAAAAATAGATTTCACAAACTGGAGCATCTTGGCAAACCATCATCTCAGAGCATGCCTAATGGTTATCTCTGACCCCATACATGAGTAAGTGATTTAGCCGTTTATCCGAAGTTTGTTACTTATTCCAAACCATCAAGATTAGTTGATGACCAATCGGCCACCATTCCTGGGCCTCATGCCCTCGTCGTTCAAGGTAGGCGGTGGCTGCTCCTGTTCCACCACCGCATTCCGAGTTCCGACATATTGTCGCAACTGACCATTCCTTATATGCTCCTCGATTATGTCCTTCAAATGCCGACAGCTGTTAGTATCATGCCCGTCCAGGTCATGAAAAAGACAGTGCCTTCCTGAAGCCCTTTCTCGTTCTAAGGGCTCCCTCCTCGCCGGCCTTCGATACGGAAGGCGATCCCGAGTATCCAAGAAAATCCGCTCTAATGTTGCGTTCAATCCTGTGTAAGTGGAGAATATTGGTTCTCCCCAGCGCTTCCTTTTCCCTTTATCCTTGCCCCCACCCAAGCTTTTGCCGGGTAGTCCTCCATCCTTAGTCATGTTTACTTCCTTTGACCTTATGTCCAAATATGCATCCTCTTGTCGAAGAAATCTTTCAGCTTCATGAAAGCATTCCCCAAGATCCAACGGTGGGTCTCGTACCAACAATACTTTGAAATCCGAATTATCTCTGACTCCTGATACCGTAGCCATCAGAACCATTGATGGATCTAGCCGATCCACCGAACCAACTGCTGCATTAAATCGAGTTAAGAATGTCCTGAGCGATTCATCCGCCCCCTGTTTGACTGACGTTAGCGTCATCACGTTCTTTTGCCTTTTTATGTGAACTTGAAACTGACTTAAGAACTTGTCCACCAGTTCTGTCCATGTTCCAATGGATCCATCCTCTAGCTGTCTGAACCACATAGCAGCAATATCAGTCAAGTACAGGGGGAAACATCGGGCCATAACCTCCTCCGTTGCCCCCAGCACTTCCATATGCCTAATGTACCTCATCAAGTGGTCGGTGGCATCCGTCTTCCCATTGTATACTTCCAGAGTGGGTAGTTTGAAATCGGGCGGATTCCTAGCTGTCCTGATGTTCCGGGTAAATGGACTTTTGTTAACTCCCTCTGAATCCCTATTTGTCAGACCTCCGTGAATAGTCTGCCTGATAATGTCAGCCAATCCAATGTTTCCAACCAATCCAGACTGCCCCCCAAGTCCCCAAGGAAATTCTGGCACATATTCTTCATCACGTACTCCTGTATTCCTATCGACGTCAGGCCGCGTAGCGTCATCCGGTATCCCTCCATGAACTGGTCCAGCATCACCTGGTGGTGTGCCCCCGAGTCTAGGTCCATCTAGATTGTTAGCTGTTTGTTGATTGGGAGCTGCCCCCTGTTGAATCACTCCATCTGTCCGTTGGTTAAGTTCCCTTGGACCAGTTCTAAGAACTTGAGCACCTGCATGGTTGTCCAAATTGCCTAAGAAGAGCCTGCATCATCTCCTTTTGCCGTTTCATCATCTGCTCCTGCATAGAATTCATCATCACCTGCACCTCGTCCCAAGTTATGTAGATGGATGCATGATCCTCTCCAGCTCCAGAAGAGGCCGCTTGACTTCCTTCCTGATTGCTTCTTTCCACTACTTGCTTCCTTGTTGGTGGTCTAGCCATTGCTTTCTAGGATCCAAGTTCCTAATTCCAAAATTCCTGAGTGCTTGCGTTCTCAGTGAAAGCACCAAAGTGTTAGCGCCAAAGTTGGTCACTAACACCCAAATTCAGTTGAAAGCACCAAATACCAGTCACAGCTCACAAACAGAATGTGTGTAGAGAGTGATGAAGTGAAGAACAGTAAAAATTAAAATGAAAGCAGTAAAGAACAACAGATTTTATAGTGGTTCGGCTAACTCCGGCCTACGTCCACTCCAGAAGTTTCCTTTTTATTGATATTCGAATCAATTACAGTTACAAAATGGCAGAGTAGCCTCAGCCTTCGAAAATAGAAAGTAAGAGAGCAGAAAGAAGATCCCTTTTCTAAACCCTCACATGCTGTATTTATAGGCAAATCCTGAGTTATTGGGCTTTCTGAATGATCCGGGCCCATCAAGGCCTTCCACCGAGCCACATACCTCCACAATGCCGAGCCACATCGGCCTCCCCACAGTGCCGGGCCATACATACCTCCACAATGCCGAACCACACCAACCTCGCCACAATGCCGAGCCGCACCAGCCTCACCACAATGCCGAGCGAGGTATAATGCCGTGCGATGTCCAATGCCGAGCGACTTCCACTGCCGAACGACTTCCTGTGCCGAGCGACTTCCTGTAACGACTTCCTGTGCCGAGAGACTTCCTATGCCGAGTGACTTCCTGTGCCAAACGACTTCCTCTGCCGAGCGACTTCCTCGAGACTCCAACATCCCGACTCACTCGAGACTCCCTCGAGATTCCAACATCCCGACTCCCTCAAGACTCCAACATCCCGACTCACTCGAGACTCCCTCAAGACTCCAACATCGAGCCACTAGACTATGCAGATCCACTTCATCCAATCCAATATCCATCTTCCAAGCGCACTATATCATCTATCCGTCCAGTCGACTTAAACCTGTCGTATTCCAGTCTCGACAAACGAGTAGTCGATTTAGTTAAACCCGCCTGCCTACAGCCTTGCCAAAAGGCGGGTTAACAGTTCGTTGTATGGCTAATTGTAAATTTTGGAGTTATAGGATATAATACACACACACATACACACAGATATATATATAATAATAAGTTTGATAGCCTTGCCTACGTATTACGCAAATTGTTAAATCTGATTAAATATCGTATATACCTAAATTTGGAAAGTAAGGGTGAAAGTAGTCCCTAAAAGTATGAACAATTCATTAGTAAGGTTTTATGCAAATTCCAGATTTGTTATTTGAATGTTATATGTTATTAAACATGAATTGAAGATCATTACGAATTGGATTGGGATTTAAGTGATATTTTAATTCATTGGAATAAAGTATGCACTGTAATTTTATAAATTATCCAACTTTATAATTATGTATGAAGGTATATGTTTGAAATAACAAGGAAGATGACAAAAAGAAAAGGATGTACAAAATAGCGTTTTTACCATATTTTGTACCATCTATTTTAATAGTAATTGAAAATATAATTCCTTCTAATTTCAAACAAAACACAAATCCTTTTTAGGTAATTAGCGGGAAATTACAGTGTTAACATTACCTTTTTGGGACGATGCGGTTCTAATACATTAAAATATAAAAATCCCTGAATGTAAAATAGAAATAATAATATAATTCCATTGTTAATTTAATATACGTGTTTTAAAAGTAAGTCAAGAAATAAACAACAAGCGATGAAAGTGGTAATAAGGCAACATAATAAGAAACTAGGAAAGTTATAATAATCAAAGAAGTATAACTATTAGTAAAAAAGGAACAATAGAACATATCTAATTATACTAGTTAGAAATCAAGCAATAACAAATACTTAATCTATTAAATCAGAGATAAATAGTAAATGACGGTTAATGATATTAATTAAGTAAGAAGTAAGTTCATGTAAATGTGTTTGAATATTAATAATTGAACGTAGGAGACATGGTAATTTTACAATTAAATATATATAGCCTCAAGTATACTTTATAATGGATGTGAAGTATTAGATCTAGACAAATATTTAAATTAACTATGAATGACATAGTCATTAGTAAGGGTTAGAATTCGCGGTCAATAATGTTGGACAACAGAAGTCTGCCCTTCGATAGGGGCTACTAGCAGTTGTGTATACATTGTGCTGATGTAGGACTTCTCCAAGTATAGGATCCATGGGAATACATGTTCACATATAAGTGAAGGGAATATATCAATGTTGGTTCGCCTTGGTTTGAAGTCTTAAATGGCTAAGTAGGGTTTACATCAATCCTTATAGAGGGTACTACGTAATCAGGCGGGCATTTTGAAACAACCTTTCTTTTCGACCCTAGGATTTAATGCCCAAACCGACGTTAACATCCGAGAACCAAAAAGACAAGTCATTGGGGTGAGATAAGATATAGAAAAAGTCAAAATCAGAGGCTGATATCAAATCAAAATTCTAATCAGCACTAACAACTTTTAGAGTCTCATAGCGGAATGAATCAAATGTAATACATTATCAATAACATAATCATATCACCATAGCATATCTGAAGTGTCATATACATATGTCTGTACAAATACAGATACAGATACAATACAAACCTACAAAAATAAGGTTAAATCTAGGTACAACACTTACATATGTCATGAATACTATATACAAATAGATCTCCATCTCTGATACCGTATCATCATTAAACTCCATCAACCTGGATATATGTAAAAATAGGAAATAGGATTGGATTAAACGTAAGTCTAGTAAGCGAACCATACTCTATTCTACATATATTACAAAGATAATATTATAACATGATATGAGTATACCGTTCAGCCACCACACGTTCAAAGGCTACATCATAACTAAGTGTCACACACACATAGCTACATCGCATTGTATTTATGTAGACTCACATCTTGGACTAGCCTCATGCCTACATGGCAACCTTTTGTCCTCCATCATGCAAATCAGATATAGGGCTCAGTCCTGGACTAGCCTCATGCCCTAAAGGTCACCTGTTGTCCATACTTTAACTAACTGGACTCATGCCCTAGACTAGCTTCATGCCCTATAGGGTCGCTTAACATCCATCTCCGCAACGGTCCGCTAAAACCTTCAAGGAAGTGCAACGACCTAGTTTTTCAATCATCTGAATTTAGAATATTTAATTGAAATTAAATATTTAAAAATGAATATTATAAGTTAAATTAGTAAATTAATTGAATATTAAATCTAATATGAATAAAAATGATTTCTAACGTTGTTTTAAATTATATTTGAATTAGGATGGAGTTAGTAAACTTTTAAAATTGAAATAAAAGTGAATTAATAGAAATTGGAAATTTATTAATTTAATTAACATGTAAAAATAGTCCTTTTTGACACTATCTCGGATTTCGACAAAACCAGTTTCATTGGATCTGTAATAGTGAGTTACTATAGGATTCTAAATTTTGTGTCGATCGGACTTACGGTTTGATCGTGCAAATTAAAAACGCCTAGAAATTTATTTAAGTAATTTTAATTAAAATAATTCGATTCAAAAACCTACCTTCTGTATACGATGGAATTGGCCTCTGATATATATTCCATTGTGTATGGTATAGGGGTAAAACATTAGGAACGCCAGGCGACACGCCTTGATTGGAGTTCGGATAAATTTGACATGAATAGTAATTTAAAATTTGCCTACAAATAGAAGCTACCCTCCCCATTTTCTTTAACCCTAACCCTAATTTATAGCCACAGCCGCCATCTTCTTCTCTTCTAAATCCTAGAAATCAAACGGCCCATAACCACTCGCGCCACCACATGCCTTATCAACCAAAATGTTGTGAACGAAACTTGTCGAGCTAGAGGAGACGAGATGATTCAATGGTGGAGATGGGGTATATGGGACCACAATGGCCGGAATCTCGTTCCGTTCGACAGCACTTTTTATGGGTCTCTAGCCGTGCATGGTGAACGCACGCTCGAGGAGGGGGTTGCTCAGGTCAAGGTGGCGGAGTTTGGCGCATCGGGCAGAGGCTAGTGGTGGCGGTCGTGGGATGGTGGTCCAGCGTGGGAGAAAAAAAAGGAAGTCGCGATGGTACTATAACCTCCTGGAGGGAAGAACGTGAAGGGGTAAAAATTTAATTAAGTTTAAACTTAAATTTTTATTTTAGTTAATTAAATTTAATTATGATCGAATGTTTAATAACCCATAACTTATTCATACGAGGTACGTTTCGCACGAAATGAATTGTGCTGGATTCGTTATCGAAAATACTACGCAATAGAGTTGGTTTGGATGGATTTGGAGCTAGTGAAAATTTTGGTTAAAATTAAATGCTCATTTAATTTTAATCGAAATAAAACGCTGCAACAACGACTGCAACCAAAGTGAGTAAAACTCGTTCTTTTTGACCCGCTTATATTTTTATATAAGTGGGAATATTCTTGTTATGCTATTTTGATGGCTTTTGGATGTTATATATATATGTATGTATGTATATATGTATATATATTGGATGTTTGGATGTTATGCTATAGTAGTTAGTAGTTGGATATATTCCTGCCTATTGGAGCAGATGAGACCCTATACAATCCCGTGTACGAGCGGATGACCCTTTGTATGCACATCTGCCTCGAAGCAGACATTGTATATATTTTCTCAAATGTATATTTGTTGCATATTACAGGTTGGAGGGATCCAACAAGATTCCTCACTATGTTTGATGTTTATTTACACATATTGTTATATATGCAGTACCATGTGATGTTTGATGTGATGGATGCCATGATTGCTATTATCGACGTGAATCCCCTTATTTAGTACTTTTGTAGCATTGGCCATATTTTTTGAATTTAAAATATAGAAATGATGATTTCAATTTAAAAAGGATTTCAAAGTGATTTGGAAAAGGATTTCAAATTGATATTTTATAAATAAAAGTAATGGAATTGTAAACGAGTTTTATAAGTGTTAAAAATAAAGTTATAAATGAAATCTTGTAAGTAAATAAGATTTATAAATTTATGAAATTATGAGAAGAATGAATTTGCAAATAAAGAGATTTATAAGTAAATTAACTTATAATTGGATTTTGACATATAAATGAGATAGAAATGGAAATTTGTTAAAAAGAAATTTGATATATGGAAGTGTTTATAAAATATAGATGGAATTCATAGACATTATTTTATAAATGTGAAATCAACTTAATTTGATAAGTTAAATATGAAAGTTTATAAAGGAATTATATTCTCGTTTTTTAAAGTGAATAATCTTTTAAGTAAATGTTTTGGAAGTGATATTTATAAATGGAGTTTAAATGGATTTGAAAAGCAATTTAAAATTTGTTGAATATCTAAAACATAGATTTCAACATTTATTGTTGAAATAGACGTTTTCGTGAAAAGTGAGGAAGGCCTGGACTGTAATATTTTGTTATTGTAAATGATTTTCGAAAGAAAATATTAAATATAGTTAGTTGAAACCCTATAGTAATATTTTTGGGTTGTCGTAACGATGTTTTACGCAACATTCATTTTGACCCAAATAACATATGTTTTGAAGAACGTTTTCCTTAAAGATTTGCATATACTTAATCATTGAATTAAGTATATGAAATATATTCTAAGTGCTGAAATGAAATGATTTGTAAAATTTACTTATTATTAAAATAAGTATAAGAAAATGGTTTTTCCAAATATCCAATAAGTGAAATGGTTTTGAATATTATCTTTTTAAAAGATATTTTGAAGTGAATAATTGGAAAGTGATTTGATTTATAAACGATTAATAAATCAGGCCTAGTGACTGTTTGAGTGCTAAATTATATTTTTGGCCATTTTAGTTTTTCGACTTGATGTGGAAACTATTTAGTCATACACTTAGTACGTAGCCATCTATGTAGGCTTGATTATTGTTTATGTTGAGAATGTTGATTCGTGTAGTGTGGAGTGGTTACTCCAATCTATCGAGCTTCCTTCTAGGCCGAAGGATAGCAAGTTGAAAGTTAGAAACGTGATAAGTCTACAAGACTTGGTTTCTGTATGAGGTTGAGTAACGCTTTTGCACGTTGGTGCGAGGAGACCCAGATCGGTTTATCCAAAAACCACTTCGGACCAACCTATATGCGACGATTGTGTTAGTTTGTTGATGATATTGATATTTAGGAATTTCAGAGTGAAGGACTGCTTTGGGGTTAAGATCCTGATATACATATAGTAGTAGTCTCTTCGTTATGAAATATCCATTGCAAGGACTATTCGCTACTAATCCTAGGGATTTCTTGAAAGGATGTGGTAGGAAAGTACCTTCGGTTTCGTTCAGTCCCAGAATGAACTTGTATGGATGATTGTATGACATTGCATTTCTTAGATTACGTACATTGGTTTTTACAAACATACATCTGTGCTGGAGGAGATAGCAACTTCTTTTAGCTTAACACCCTCCTTGAGACATACGAGCTTAAGGGTTGTATTTTTATGGAAGCCAATTAGTAGTCAACGGGAATGGAAATGTGACATTCAAAGATGATGATATGTGATATGTGAAAGGTAATCAATACCACTTTTGGCCTCACTCCTAGGAAAATGATTGAAACAGGGATAGAAGTAGCAAGGCTAAAATGGGTTGCTCCCATTAGGAGATATCATCACTCTTCTGGATATATCTTTACATGCTATGAGGTTGTGTATCTGATTATTGTTGATGTATGCTTGTGGCCACGGATTTTAGGTCGGTAACGACCGGAGTGATGACATATTCGGTACTATCCAGCGAGGGGTAGGCCGACATTGTGTTGGATTAGGCACCCAGTGTCTGGACCCTAGGTACATCCCTCTAGAGGTGTACCAAGTTTCGGAAAGGTAGTCCCTTCACCTAGTCATTATTGTGGAAATCCAAAATCTACTATGTGCCTGCTATTATGTATTCATCGTAGTTTTATTTTGATAAGGATGACCATATTTTTATATAAAGGTGAAATGTTTTCTATAAGGATCTATATACCTTTTAAATGAGAATTTGAAGTTTTGAAAGGATTAGAAAGTTTTGAAAATTTATAAGGAATGGTTTCATATAAAATGATTTATAACTGAAGGTTTTGAATATGAATTTGAGTGATTGAACTCCGGCATTTTGAAACTGGTTTAAGATTTTGAAATAATAAATAATATGATTTGAAAGTATTTTCCGAATATGAAATGTTTCAAATGATTTTAATGAGTTTCAAATGATTTCGAAGAAATTTCAAAAGAAGTTTTCGAGAAAAGAGAAGTCTAGAACCCACTTATGTCGCTGGAAAATAATTTCGGTGATGAATGCATGCATCATCGAAATTGATTTTCGAGTTTCAGAGTGGGGGAGAGGCCACTTCGGTAGCTTTGCTATGCGATTGATTTGTGAAACCATTTTTTGATTTCAAATTCTGAAGTGTGATGTGATATTCGAAAGATATATGTATATATATTTGAACAATTTGAATTGAGCCGGTGTTCAGGCCTCGAGTCTCGGATTTGAAACCCATCTTTTGAAATTGATTTACTGATTTGTTGTTGGTTTCCAACTCTTGAATTTGAAAATGATTTCTTCAACTATTTTGAAGGTTCGAGCACTTCCAAATCAAGGTTAACTTTTCAAAGCTAAGTAATTTTGAAAAGTATAAAGTATATAAGTTTGGTATGTATGTTAATGTATGTAGTAATATGATTTAAATAAGTTGAAACTGTTTTGTTAAGTTAACGAATAAAGCTATTTTGAATTTTCTAATATGAAATTTAGATTTGAAATGTTTTGAAAAGAATTTGGTCTTCAAAATATTTTGAATAAAATTTAGTTTAAATGTTTTAACTTAGTAACATCTTTATAAAACTATATATTGAACAAGTTGGAATAGATACATAAGTTGTACGTATGCTGTTTTATTCGCATAATTAATTTGATCCAAGTTTGAGTACACAAGTTCGAGGTGAATTACACCATTTCGTGTTAGGATTTTTCATTCGATTCTTGATGGCGAATATTTGATATGGATTTTGGGCTTGATTCTAGAATTCTCTATCATAGTATATGGCTATGCAAGGAGACTTATGGTTTCTAGTCGAGAAACCATATCGAAATCCGCATTAGGGAAGTCGAATGGACAATACTAGTTCGAAAGCGAACTTGTGTGATCGAGCGAGCGATCGAATGTGATTTTTGCGAAATGATGACATATGTACATCTTATATTCTAATATCATTGATATACTTGCCGCTGAAATTGGAAGTTGTTGGGTTGGATACCTTTGTAATTTAATTGGAATTCTTTCTTTTATGAAAAACTACTATCAATTTAAAACCATTTTTCAAAACTATTTTTCTTTTATTCTTCTCAAACAAACTGTTTTATTCTATTTTACATACAAACTATTTTATATACAAAACTATTCTAAAAAAAATCTTTTAGTAAGCAAGGACGTTCAATCCCATATGGCTCTTCATGCAGCGAAATTTATTTTTAAAAATTTTGATTTTGATATAAGATGGACCTTATGTAAATATAAGATGATTTTGAAAACCATTGATTTTGGAAATGAATTGTTTGACTTAAATTATATTGATTTGGAAATTTGGATTTATTTTCTAAATTTATTATTTTGGAAACTGTGGAACATAAGATATTTGATTTGGAAGAATAATTTGGTGAAAGCGTATATGATTTTGAAAATTGTATTGATATTGAAATTTGAAACAAATTGAAATTTGAGAACCTTGTGTTACTAAATACTTGATTTGGGAGTTATCGAACTTATATATAAAAATTGGTTTGTATAAGTATGATGTTGATTCGAAAACTATGGATTTGAAAAGGTACTCTATTTGAAAAGTGAAATCTTATATAATTGAAGTCTATATAAGTGTGATTTGATATATAATTGATTTTGGAAAGTATTTGATTTGAAAATGAAATCTTATATATAATGGACTTTATATAATTATGATATTTGAAAGTGATTTGAAAAGGTACTATATGATACATATTTTCGAAGTAAAGATATGGAAAGTGCCTTCTGCTTGATATCCGCTTTGTGGCCACATTGTGGATTCATTCTATCGATATTTCTCTGATTTTTGGTTTTCCGGATATGATACTCGAGTTTCCATCGAATTCCATGGCGTTACCCATGGTCTTACGAGCGCGACTGCATAGCGCAACTGCCTGGCTGAGATGGCCTAGGGGTACGGATTCCTGGGGGATCCAGGCGTAACCATTGTGTATCCTGCATCTATGTAGGTCGCATTAGTAGCGAAACCGCCTGGCTGAGATGGCCTAGGAGTACAGATTGTTTCCTGGGGGATCCAGGCGTAACCATTGTGTATCCTGCATTCTACTAGTCATCATGGCGTAACTCGCAGGGCTGAGAAAGCTTACGGATATGGATTGTTTCCTGGGGAATCCAGGCGTAACCATTGTGTATCTGCGAACCATGGTTAGACAAAGGTTTTGTTTGTTTTTTGTTTGGATTGTACTTTCCATATCTGTTTTTAAAAAGTTTTTCCAGTATTTTCACTGGGTGTTGAAACAAGTCTACTAAGTACCTGGAGAATTCTAGCTTTGCGCCTGATCAACGCACTTCCAGAGTCTATAGGAACGAGGATAAACTTGTTAAGACATCGAGTTATAAAAGTATTTTGATAAAATATTATAAAGGATATTTTGATCAGTTATTTTCCTTTCTAAAAGATTTTAAAGTGTTTTAAATATTGTTTACCTCTTTAACCAACAATTTTAATTAATGGCTCATCCTTGTCTTTCGTCCTATTTTCCCTTCTAGCTATTCCTATTCTCCACCTTGTCAAACTTACCTATAACAACAGTTATCAGGTGTAATTTTAATCTTCTTGACATCTTGTCTTAATCCTATTCCATTCTATCTTTTTCTGTGTTTTCCGTACCTCATTCCTTTTCGAGGACGAAAAGATTTGAGTGGGGGAGAGTGTAACAACCCTGTATTTTGTGATTATTTTAATTGTATATTTTAATTATTTTAAATTGAATTTCCGGATTTGAAAACTTTATTTTATTTATTAAAATGGATAAATTTTGTTATTTTAAATATAAATTTTGATTTTGATGTGAATTAGAATTCCAAACAGGACTAAATAGAATATTTTTCCAAAAAGTGAATTTTTTGTCAATATGACCAAACTTTGACTTTTAAATTTATAAATTCGAAAGTTTGAAAATTTGAATTTTATCTTTTATTATGAAAGTAAATAAAATTTTAAGAATACTGCTTTTCGTTTCGTTGAAATCCGATTTATATTGTGAAAGTTATGTCTTTTTAACTATTGAGTGTAATTTGCTGTATTTAACAAAATTGTTTATTTTAAATTATATAAATAATATTTTATTTCGTCATGTAATGTTCTAAT
Source organism: Allium fistulosum (assembly GCA_030737815.1). NCBI lineage: Eukaryota > Viridiplantae > Streptophyta > Magnoliopsida > Asparagales > Amaryllidaceae > Allium > Allium fistulosum. The sequence continues at coordinate 1,298,580,654 of CM060902.1, forward strand.
TTATATTTACATGGGTAAAATAACATGTTATGGATATATTTTGGTTTTAAAAACATTTTTTCAAAGTGTAATTGACATTTTCCAATGTCAGTTGTATTCTATTTATAATTTCTAATTTCCAGTTTCATTTAATTAAAGAAATTCTTTGTTTATTTTCTATTTTCTTAAGACTTTATTTTATTTTCATTTACACTTCATTTTTTTCAGCATTTATTTTATTTTACTTGACTTTTATTGGTTTAGAAGTAAAGTTATAATTTTTCTAAAACTAGTGATATTCTATTTGCAAAATTTTAAGTCCTATTTTGAATTTTAAAACAATTTCTTTAGTTATTTTTCTAATTTCTCTAAATTTAATTATTTATTCAATTTTGAAAAGATAAATGAATTATTTTACTTCACATTTTTGTTTTAAAATATTTTTAAAATGAAGTAGATATTTTACTTCACATTTTTGTTTTAAAATATTTTTAAAATGAAGCAATTTCTTTAATTCTTTTTCTATTTTCTTTATATTTAATTATTTATTTTTATTTTACTTTACTTTGTTTTAGTTTTTAAAGTCAATTACTGATTTTATTTTGTTTTATTTGAATTAAAGAAAAAGGAAATATGAAGAGCCTAAAGCTTTATAACGTGTGACTTTTCGGCTGCTAGTCTTTTCATCTTCTTTGTCTTTACATTTACTTTGCTTGGCCATACACTACCTGATATTTAGCCGTGAGTTTTTAATTGTAATTCACGTGAAAAACCTTCCTCCTCACTTCATTTTCACAGCCAAAAGAATGGGTAGTGTCTTCTCTTCATTTTTCTACTTTTCCACCTTTTCTATTTGTTTTGGCCTTGTTCTCTTGCTATCTTGCTCGGCCACCCCTAGCTAGCCATGGCCATCACCTCCACCACCTCCTCCTCTTCACCAGCAACCACCTACCCCTATGATGTGACCAGGCCGTACCACCCCATGAGGCAAAACTCCACAAAACATGGCAACATCCCCTTGAAAACATGCATAGCCACCACTAGTTGCAACATACCTTCATCCATCACCTTGGCCACCACCTCTAGCCGCCACCACCACCTTGCTACCACCACTACACATCATCTCTACCTCTGGCCAGACCTGAACATGATAGGGCCGAGCCCAAACACCCATGGCCGAACCCAAAGTATGAACCAAAACCACCATATTGCATAAGCCTCTTCATATTCATGCATAGTAACTCCTCCACCACTTCAATGCCTTGTAGCCATGCCTTTTTAGGTCCAAACCTGAACCAAAACATGTCCAAACCAAGCCCTAGGCCGTGCAAGCTTATGTAGAAAACAAGGCAAAAGTTTGTGTGTACAATTTGCTTCTTATTTCAAAGTTATCTCTATTCAATGTTGTATTGAATTTTAATTTTATTTGGTTTTGTTTTGGGTTGTAACACAAGATCATTAGCTTGGATCTCGCTCTCCACTCAAATTCGTATCCTTGTCATCGTGCTTTCCGAAATCCGTCTGTGTCATTTGAATTGATATCTCCAGCACAAAAAGGTGAGTAAATCTCACCTGACATTTATATTTATGCAAATGTGAATTGACAACAATTGAATGTGTAGTACTATTATGTTATGTTATCCCTGTCTGTGATTATTAATTATATGATGTTAAACCTGTTTATTTAACTGTTATCTCATCTGTTACTAATATATGTTGTTAAACTGTTCATTTATATCTGTTTATCACACTGCAAGTTCCCTGTAGATTAGATCACTATGGGTTGAAATGATACATACCCGAACGGACTTTAGAATATGGAAAAATCGTTATGGGCTGAAATGATAGGCCTGTACGATTTTTATTTATTTTATTTAACTTGGGATTGCGGGTTTGAAATGATAAAACCCGGATTTTTCCTTTGTAAATTACGGATTGAAATGATATATTATCCGTATCATTTGACTTAGGTTAGAAAAATTTATATACCGACCCGTGGTTAATATATATATTTTCTTGAAATTATAAAATATGTTAAAAATGTAAATATTATGATAATTTGATTTTTATTTTATTTTAAAATGATTTTATAAAGTGTTATTGATTTTTCTATAAATTAAAAATAGTTAAATAAATAAATGTTTAAAAGTTGAAATTTGAAGTATAACTTAACTTGGAAAATGTGGAAGTATTTTAAAATAAAAGTTAAGAAAATAAAATGGAATTTAAATAAAATTATGAAATGGTAAACTTAATTAAAATGTTAAGTAAATGAAATGTTATAAATTTTACATTTATTTTATAAGTGAATTATTAAAGATTTGATAATTGTTCGTGAAACTTTCACTTTGTAAAATCATAAATTAAGGGTTATTTAAATGATTGTTTTTAAAGTAAGAAAATATGATTTTTATAAGTTAAAATGGATTTAAATAAATTTTAATTGTTTATGAAATTGTAGTGAAAGTTTGGAATTTAAATTGACAGCATTCCTGAAATGCTATCATTTCTAAAGTTAAAGATATTACAGCATTTTGTAAATGCTGTAATTGATATAAATGGACTAAGTGCTGTAGTTGCTGAATTTAACTAAAGTTTTATTTGAAATCTAAACCTATTACAGCATTTAAACGCTGTCTTTTGCTAATTGAATTGTTTTTAAACATAACTTTCAGTAGCATTTTCTAAATGCTGCAAAAGTTGAAATTTCACTGTTTTAATAAATTTAAGTGAATAAATGAATTCTGAAATAGTAAAATTTTGAGAATTGAATATTGACTATTAAATATAATAACTTCCTTTTTAAATGATTTAAATGGAATAATTTGATTTGAAATATTTTGATATTTTGAAATGGATTTGAAATGATATTTGATTTCGAAGTATAAATTACCATTTTGGAATTTTAACCACGGGATGTAATTAAATTTATGGTTTAACTGATCCTCAGAGGATGGGCGATCCCAATCATCCTTTAAGTTATTGTGCATTACTACTACAGTTCACTTGAGTTGGTTTACATTATATAAGTATGTATGTCCTAACTCGAGTGTTTTGTGTTTTACTTTACGCTCGGGTCAGCCTGAGTATTTACAGCTTAGCTTTGGATTTCTTTTCTGGAGCTAGGAATCGCTGGAGATTCTGCATGTCTAGTTATCTATTCCCTTTCAGTTTCAGTTGTTCTATTTCAGCTTTGGTATTTATAAACTTCTATGTATTTGAGATTTCTATTGTATATGTTTTTTCCAGACTGATATTATGTATTTTGTTTGAGATTTTGTTATAGTAGCTTCATGAACTACTATGGTATTTTAATTTCCGCTGTGAGTTATTCTGATATTCTGTGTCTGTGATTCTGTATTTGATTTTATTTTCTCCAAATTTTATTACAATCTGTTATTTTGAATTATTCAAGTCAGACATGTGTGGATTATTATCGATTTGAATGGTCCAAAATAGTGGGTCGTTACAGTTGCTCAGGTTGAGGTGGCGGAGTTTGGCACATCAGGCGAAGGCGAGTGGTGGTGGTCGTGGGATGGTGGCCGAGCATGGGAGAAAAAAAGGAAGTCGCGATGGTATTGTAGCCTCCTGGAGGGAAGAACGTGAAGGGGTAAAAATTTAATTAATTTTAAACTTAAATTTTTATATTCGTTAATTAAATTTAATTATAATCGAATGTTTAATAACCATAACTTATTCATACGAGGTCCATTTCGCACGAAACGAATTGCGTTGGATTCGTTATCGAAAATACTACGCAATAGAGCTGGTTTGGATGGATTTGGAGCTAGTGAAAATTTTGGTTAAAATTAAACGCTTGTTTAATTTTAATCGAAATAAAACGCTGCAACGACGACTGCAAGCAAAGTGAGTAAAACTCACTCTTTCTGACCCGCTTATATTTTTATATAAATGGGAATATTTTTGTTATGCTGTTTTGATGACCGTTGGATGTTATATATATATATGTATATGTATATATGTATATATTGGATGTTTGGATGTTATGATATAGTAGTTAGTAGTTGGATATATTCCTGCCTATTGGAGCAGATGAGACCCTATACGTTACCATGTATGAGCGGATGACCCTTTGTATGCGCGTCTGTCTCGAAGCAGACATTGTACATATTTTCTCTTATGTATACTTATTGCAGATAACAGGTTGGAGGGATCCAATAGGATTCCTCACTATGGTTGATGTTTATTTACACATATTGTTATATATGTTGTATTATGTGATGTTTGATGTGATGGATACAATGATTGCTATTATTGACGTGAATCCCCTTATTTAGTACTTTTGCAGCATTGGGCCATATTTTTTGAATTTAAAATATAGAAATGATGATTTCAATTTAAAAAGGATTTCAAAGTGATTTTAAAAATATATATGTTTTAAGAATTTTTGAATGATTACAGAAGTGGATTTATTTTAAATAAATAAAATGTTATAATTTTTATGTTATAAAAATTATGTTTTTGTAAAATATACTTAAATATGATTTTTGAAATATGAAGTAAACTATTTTGTAAAATAAGTTAAATTGTGAATTTTGAACTTATATTAAGTGGTTTATGTACAAGATTTATAAAATTGATATTTTATAAATAAAAGTAATGGAATTGTAAACGAGTTTTATAAGTGTTAAAATAGAGTTATAAATGAAATCTTATAAGTAAATAAGATTTATAAATTTATGAAAATATAAAAAGAATGAATTTGCAAATAAAGAGATTTATAAGTAAATTAACTTATGATTGGATTTTGACATATAAATGAGATTGAAATGGAAATTTGTTAAAAAGGAATTTTATATATGGAAGTGTTTATAAAATATAAATGGAATTCGTAGAGATTGTTTTATAAATGTGAAATCAACTTAATTTGATAAATTAAATATCAAAGTTTATAAAGGAATTATATTCACGTTTTTAAAGTGAATAATCTTTTAAGCAAATGTTTTGGAAGTGATATTTATAAATGGAGTTTAAATGGATTTGAAAAGCAATTTAAAATTTGTTATATATCGAAAACATAGATTTCAACATTTATTGTTGAAATAGACGTTTTCGTGAAAAGTAAGGAAGGCATGGACTGTAACATTTTTGTTATAGTAAATGATTTTCGAAAGGAAATATTAAATATAGTTAGTTGAATCCCTATACTAGTATTTTTGGGTTGTCCTAATGATGTTTACGCAACATTCGTTTTGACCAAAATAACATATGTTTTGAAGAATGTTTTCCTTAAAGATTTGCGTATATACTTAATCATTGAATTAAGTATATGAAATATATTCTAAGTGTTGAAATGAAATGATTTGTAAAATTTACTTATTATTAAAATAAGTATAAGAAAATGGTTTTCCAAATATCCAATAAGTGAAATGGTTTTGAATATTATCTTTTTAAAAGATATTTTGAAGTGAATAATTGGAAAGTGATTTGATTTATAAACGATTAATAAATCAGGCCTAGTGACTGTTTGAGTGCTAAATTATATTTTTGGCCATTTTAGTTTTTCGACTTGATGTGGAAACTATTTAGTCATACACTTAGTACGTAGCCATCTATGTAGGCTTGATTATTGTTTATGTTGAGAATGTTGATTCGTGTAGTGTGGAGTGGTTACTCCAATCTATCGAGCTTCCTTCTGGGCCGAAGGATAGCAAGTTGAAAGTTAGAAACGTGATAAGTCTACAAGACTTGGTTTCTGTATGAGGTTGAGTAACGCTTTTGCACGTTGGTGCGAGGAGACCGAGATCGGTTTATCCAAAAACCACTTCGGACCAACCTATATGGGACGATTGTGTTGGTTTGTTGATGATATTGATATTTAGGAATTTCAGAGTGAAGGATTGCTTTGGGGTTAAGATCCTGATATACATATAGTAGTAGTCTCTTCGTTATGAAATATCCATTGCAAGGACTATTCGCTACTAATCCTAGGGATTTCTTGAAAGGATGTGGTAGGAAAGTACCTTCGGTTTCGTTCAGTCCCAGAATGAACTTGTATGGATGATTGTATGACATTGCATTTCTTAGATTACGTACATTGGTTTTTACAAACATACATCTGTGGTGGCGGAGATAGCAACTTCTTTTAGCTTAACACCCTCCTTGAGACATACGAGCTTAAGGGTTGTATTTTTATGGAAGCCAATTAGTAGTCAACGGGAATGGCAATGTGGCATTCAAAGATTATGATATGTGATATGTGAAAGGTAATCGATACCACTTTTGGCCTCACTCCTAGGAAAATGATTGAAACAGGGATAGAAGTAGCAAGGCTAAAATGGGTTGCTCCCATTAGGAGATATCATCACTCTTCTGGATATATCTTTACATGCTATGACGTTGTGTATCTGATTATTGTTGATGCATGCTTGTGGCCACGGATTTTAGGTCGGTAACGACCGGAGTGATGACATATTCGGTACTATCCAGCGAGGGGTAGGCCGGCCTTGTGTTGGATTAGGCACCCAGTGTCTGGACCCTAGGTACATCCCTCTAGAGGTGTACCAAGTTTTGGAAAGGTAGTCCCTTCACCTAGTCATTATTGTGGAAATCCAAAATCCACTACGTGCCTGCTATTTGTTTGTAGAGCCTAGTATTGCTGGAAATTTAGTAATGTAACAATTTCAGCTATGTTGATTATTATTTTTATAATAGACACTATTATAATATAACATGATTTAATATGAAATGGTTTGGTTATCGTAAGGGAAAAACCCGTCTGTGTTTATGTATGGATGTGGTCTTATGAGATACCTTTTGTTTTGATAAAGGAAAAGTTTTGAAAACTTTATAAATTTAGTTGAGATGTGTTTTTCTCACGCTGGTTTACCAGACTGATCCGAGCGTTCTTCCCTTTCAATGCTCGGGTCAGAACGAGTATATTTACAGGTTCAGATTTGGTGCTTTTGGAGCTTCAGTAGGCGAGCTAGAGATCTTCCTGTCGTATACACGTATCTGTTTATTTTTCTGCTGCATTGCATTGTTATTGTTGTAAATTATCAGCATTTATGAGGATAGGTTATTATAGCTGTCCAAGCTGATGATTACTTATTGTGTTCTCTGATATTGATTTATGTATATTATAGTTTCTCTTTGTAAAGATTATTGATCTATATTATATGTTATTCCACTGCAATAAGAGATTCTGTATTATTTTTGGTTCTTCTTCTCTCTCTTCTTCTTCTCTTCTCTTTTTCTTTCTTCTCTGTTTCTTCTCACCCTCTCTTTTCTTTCTCATGATCATCTGCAATTCTGTTCGCTTTGGGTCAACATGTATGGTTTATTGTCAGTTCAGAGGGTATGGATTTGTGGGCCATCACAGGAAGCATCACACTACCGGCACACTTACTTGTTTCACAGGTCTGTATCTGTATCTGCATATACACTCTAGGGCATCTAACCTGCGTCTCAGTCTTGTTTTTGTCCGTTTTCACCATCGTATCACATATCATACCATAATATATATCATATATCGTATCACATGTCACTTCGAATAGCAACTAAAAATCATCTCATATATTCACGCATTCCATATCACCGTCATTCGTATCATCGCGTCTAAGATCACCTTCCATAACACAATAGAAAATAGGAGTTGAATCAGTTATTTAACATTTATATAGGTCTTTATGGCCAAGGATCAATCTGACATAAATCTTATGCATCGGTGGACCGCTCAGAGCAACCGGTGCATCGGTGTGCACATTTCTTATAGACTTCTATATTCGATTTTTTACGTTTTGGTTTCCGTTTCTCACCTCTGGTCACCACCGCCTTGCCTTAGATCATCAAAGATTATGTATATACCTTAATTCTAGTTTCCTATTTCAAATTACATCATTACTTCAAAAGTTTTTTTTATGTAATCATAAAGGTTTCAGATTTTAACCTACTTTAGTTTCTAAGCATTAATTTCATTTAAATCCTTCCCCAAACCTAGTTTAATATGAAATTAATCATCTATAACTATTTAAAATTCTAAAATAGGCTTCAGATCATGATTATAAGATATAATCATATTAAATGGGGAAGAGAGAAAGAATCACTCATAGAATGGCCAATTCCAGTTCAATTCCTCACTGTCCGTGGTTGCTGCTCTTCCTACCTTCGAATTTTTGCCTCCAATTTGCTGCTAGGCCGAAGCCTAATCTGATAGCTTCGCATTGCTCTGGTTTCATTGGATTCAGCGGAGAATTGAGTGAATTATTTAGATTTTTAGTGAAGTGGTTTTCTGTAGAAATGAAGAAGAGGAAAAGAAGTTTGGAATGGTTCTGAAATGAGAAGTTGTGAGTATGTACTTCAGTTTTTATTTAAGGAGGGAAAATTTTCAACCGTCAACTTAAATTCAAATTCAAACTCAATCCGTTTGGCACCCGTTCGATCCGATCACTTTTTCGTCTGTAATTCTCTCATACGTACTCTAAAGGGAACAAACAAAAATGCAACATCACTTAGAAAAATGATTCATCATAATAGTGTTGGATTCGTCGTCAAATTCCACTGTTTATAAAATTACCATTTTGCCCATCCTTATAGTTACTTTATTTATAATCAAATATTTTTCACGTTTTCATAATTTAATTATTTTATTAAAATTATACACAATTTTTTGGAGTATTACATATTTCCTTGATTGCATTAGGTAATCTAAATGGAACGGTGAGCATAGGCTCGGCACTTTGTCAGCAAGGTCGATACATATATGCGAGGAGTAGGGTTATTCACATAGGTCAAGAGCATCATCGATCTTAGAGCGGTCATTAGAAAGTTTTGGGTTATGCCTAAATGGAGTACACCTCCTACTAGTGCAGATTCCGTTTGGGACATGCACCGTCTCAAAGTTGTTTGTTAGCTTGTTTGTTATTAGGAGAAAATGCAAGATAACCCCTAGACGAGTCTTTAAGACGAATTAAAATATGACTAAAAAGTTGTAATGCCATTCTTAGGCACTAACGAGAGTTTCCTCAGTATACGCTGGCAGTTTGGCCTAGATACTGATGGTGGTGTTCGAGGCGGTGCAGACTTATGGATACTAGCAGGGAATATATCGTGGTCCATGTGGGACTGTGATACTTACACACATACACAAACACACACACATATATACAGCTATCATATACCTTAAGTAGATTGGGCGTATCGTATGTGTACATGAAGTCAAAATGACTAAGCTTTAAATATTAAACATAGAACGTAATGGAAAGCAATCGGCATAAACTAGTGTTATAAATAAAGTATGTAATTTACCATTTGCCAGAACATTATTCTGACCCCCTCCTCATTAAAACAAACATGATAGAGCAGAGGGATAGGTACTGGCATAAGGAATGAACGATGGAAGGATAGAATTCCTTATGCGTGCTCGGCATTGACAAGGGTACTAGATACCAAAAGTATTAGCCTGGGTCAATGTATGTATATGTTTTTATTATACTTATTTATTCCACTGTGAGTTCTTATCGATAGTCTCTAATGTGCTTTATTTATTACCGGATACCAACACCAACGATTCATACCCTAATGGACTTAGGTTTTCGATTTAGTGAAAATTCGCACCCACTAAGATGCGTGTTATTACACTTGGTATCATAGTATAAGTTTAATCGATCATAGGAATTAAAATATGCTAAGTTAACATATTTGTATTTTTATATATATATTATATGCCAAACTTTACAAATTCCAACTTTAGAAGTAGTTGCAATCATATTCTGAAAAGATGGATAAGTCGACTATGAGTTGATAAAATAGATAAAGCTAAAAATATATGCTTATCTCGACCACCCCCTGGGAGGTAGATCATGCTGAAAGGCATTGACTTAAGATTAGCATGAATGTGACATATAAAAGCATTCCTAAAGCTGGATGGTACTTGACTCCCTTATTGGGTTTAGATTGCCCTATGGTTGTGGATCCTCGTAGGATTGTCGATTGATGATGTGCATCAGATCCAGATAAATGGAAAGTAAAGAAGTTATATGTTGTAGGTATCTAGAAGTAAGAATTAAACATGTTCCCAAAGGAAGGTGTGTAAAAATTAGTCCATGATGATAGTCATATTTTTAATACATTTTGAAAGAAGAGAAGTCCAAAAGAAAGGACAAATAAAACCCACTATGAGTCCAACCTCATATGAATGAATTAAAAAAAGGTTTGATTTTTTTTTGAAATGATCTTCAAAAGGTTTACTTAAAAAGTAGAACACCCCTATTTTTGAAAAGTATGTGAATATCAAAATTTTAGCCATATAAACTATTTTCTTTTTATATGTTCAACAAATAAAGATTTCTAGTTAGACTTTAAAACTATTTAGACCCAAAAATTTAGATAAAAAGGTTTTTAGTAAAGAGGCATTTCCTTTGGAATAAATAGGAAGTAGAGCATATGTATAGTTCAATGATTTTTTAATTTGGTAAATTCAAATTTTTAAAGTTTTTTTAAAGGTGTGAACAATAGGAAGTGGTACTGGTTTTAAATGTGGTACAGAGAATGGCAGGGTAAGAACACCCGATAGTAAAGACAGGAAGAATATCCACGTATAAGGAAAATACAGAGGAAAACATCTAAAATAGGTTTATACATAAAATGAGTTATATAAGGAGAAGTTATTTAAATAAGAGCAATTAGGTAGAAGAAATTTAAATAGTAGCAACATTAGGAAATTTAAATAGAAATAACATTAGGAATTCATATTAAAATAATGTTAGTAACCTACTTAGGAACAACATAGGAAATTAAAGGCAAAAGAAAGTGTTAACAATTTTTCTTGTTAACTCAAAATGTGCAAGACAAATAGGTCTAGGCTAGTAACAGGCTTGGTCAACCATTTTTTAGCCCGAAAGAAGTATGCAAGTCCAAATTCAAATATGCTTGTTCATGGTTTCGGCCTTTTAAAAAGAGTCATGCTGGTATCGTAAATATAAAGTCACAAGAGTCATATTTAAGTCATAAAGCAAGTAGCAATCAAATGACTTTATTCACTTGTACTATGCAATTCAAAATTCATAGTTCAAGTCCTTATATGCAAAAAGTCACAAAAGTACAATAGGCTCTAAAATCCCCAATCCAATTTAGGGTTACAACTTTTAAAATGTAAGAAAAGTGAAAAGAAGATTTTTTTTCCCCTTCCGGATTGCCATTGGGTTCGCATTTATAGGGGTGGAGGCGGCATACTGCCACATGTCCTTTGCCATCATTGTTTTTCGGCATCCTTTATAGTGTTGTTAATATGCGGTAATAGTCTTCACAATGGTGACTTACAACATCCCTCTTCACATTGATGATTTATGATATTACTTTAATCATTGATGTGTGAAGACTTACAACATCCTTCTCTAGATTGATGATTTACGACATGATGATTTACGGTATTGATTGTTATATTAGAGAAACACGGTATCCTCACTTGCATTGTCGGCTTTCGACATCTTTAATTGCACTGATGATATGCGGCATCTTTGACAGCTGTGGATATCCGATATCTCTCATACCCTTTAAAGCTTGACATCCTTTACCGCTTTTACATGCTTTATAAAAGATATAAGTGTAAAGCCCCGATATCTACAGAGTTTCGATATACCATCCTTATGTTTATATATTCAATATCATTCAATGTTGCGGTATTCTTCAATGATGCAATATCTCCTTTTATCTTCCTTCTAGTTAGATAATCTCTTTGTTATAGTTTCTCGGCCTCTGTTGTCATTCTATATCACTTCAACCTTGTCATATGCACGATGTCCTTAGGAATTGTTTTGAGGTACAACATTTTCCTTTTCATATGCCCGACAACCTCCAAGGTTGTTGAGGTTTGACATTTTCTTGAAGCATTTGATGTGCGATATCTCCTTCCAAAGGTTCCATTACTTTTGACATCTTGAATTCCGACAAGTCTCCTACATATTCAACTTCTTTATTTATAGCTACATTTGTCCCCCTAGTGTAGAAGAAATGTTGACTTTTCAAGTTAACACTTCAGTATGAACGTTTGGTGCCTTAATAACCTCGTAGCCACCTATTGGCATTCCTTCCAAACCTCACTCGTTTATTCAAATTGAGATTCACGAACTTCATTGCTCCTCTTTCTTTCTATAGATACTCATCTTTTTCTTCTCCGACCCTTTTACCTACAAACTAAACTTGATACAACAACTTTAATTCTAGTTTTACTTTAAAAACTTTGATTCTCTTCAGCACTCAAGCTTAATCTCAAGGTTTGATTTTTTTTTGATTGTACAGATACCAGATCAAAGAAGGGTCTTTGATTTTGATTTTTAGATTATGGTTTAATCAGACATTTTAATGAATTGTTTGGAATTTAATTTAAGTATCATACTTAGTATTTTGAATTAGAATGTGGATTGCAATATTTTATTTTGTCGATTAGAATTTGATAACCGCTATTACAAATTCAAAAATTTTCTATAAAGTTACCTTTCTATAGCTTTGATTGTGATAAAATCATATCCTTTCAAATGTCGATATTCAGTTAAGGATTTGACCGATTATTAGAAACTCAGAACCTTCTTTAAAACTTGATAACTTGCCTGGTTTTTGGATTGATTAATCTTCTAAAATTGGACATTCAATGTTATGTGATCTTTGGCCAAAGCCTCCTACAACCGAATCAACGCGTCTCCAAGAGATGCCGAACCAAAAACTCCACCACCCTCCTGCCGAACCAACCTACTTCCATCTCCATACCGAACCATGCTTCCCACCGAACCATCCTCCTGCCGAACCAACCTACTTCCATCTCCATACCGGACCATGCTTCCCACCGAACCATCCTCCTGCCGAACCAACCTACTTCCATCTCCACACCGGACCAACCTCACCATCCCACCACCGGTCCGAGCAACTACCGGTCCACTCTACACTCCAACCACCTCCGAACCAAGCGAGGCCGAACCAAGACGTACCAGGCCAGATCACATCAGCCCGGGCCCATCAGCGACTGTACACATCCTAGACCCCTACCCCTAGCCTCACTCTATAAATAGAGGGGCAGGGGTACAGCAATGGGGACAAGTTTGAGAGCTCAAGCACGGAAGGAACTTTCAAACAACTTTCTTTTACTTGTATCAAAGCTTTGTACTTGTAATCAAAATAAGAGAAGAGAAATAACATATAAAGTGGACGTAGGCACATTCTTGCTGAACCACTATAAATCAGCGTGTCTTTTTACAGTTTAGCCCCTGTTTTCATATATTTGCATAAATCGCTCAAATCACTAAGAATAACATAAGATCTACTAAATCATACAACTTCGAGGTGTTTGTCCATTTTTTGTGCAAACATTTTTGGTGCTTTCACTGAGAACTAGAAGCTCGAAGCTTCAGCTTCATCCACTTAACAAGTTTTCCTAACAGCATCGTCCGCCAGTTGGAAAACATGCCTCCCAAACAGAGAAAAGATGTTAACAAAGGAAAAAACATCGCATCCAGCAGTCTTCCAGATCCAGCTGTCACGAATCAAGTAAATCGTCCTCCTCCAGCAACGGTAACAAATGAAGGACAGGCTAACCCAACCACTCCTGCCACAGAACAGCCTACAGCAATTACTAGGGCAGATTTGGACAGAGTTGTTGTTGAAGTAACTAACCGCTTCACGTCCCAGCAGGAAGCCTTGGTGGACCATCTCATGTCACGCTTAAGGGACGCTGAAGAATCCAACCGCAACACTGAATCATGGGGCGAGTCCCAGTCTGGAGGATCTCAGAGACAACAAAGATCTTCCTTCTTCGAAGGAGCTAACGGCAGAAGTAGCCGTGGTAGGAGCCGAGACCGAGCACAACCCGAAGTTAGGCCTGAGGAAACGTTTGGTACCGAACCCAACGGGGAAGGTACCGGGCGAAGGTCAACTGTAGCTGAGCCTGTCATGCTGCCTAACCACAGAAACGCCAGTGAACGGGGCCGAGCTAGAGTCCAGCCCGAAGTTGGACCCGAGGAAGTGCTTAGATCAGAACCCAACAGGGGGAGATCAAGGCAAGGGCCAACTGTAGTTGACCCAAGCATGCTCCCAGAAGATCAAAGGCAGCCACTGGAAAATATGAGGAATGATAGACGATACCATCCCTACAGGTCATCTGGACGGAATCAATCCCACAGAACAGAACCAAACTCATTTCTATCTGCTCCAAGTTCTGATGAAAGGATGGCACGCTTATTCAGAGAGTGTGTCCAACGGGAGCAAAGAGATCGAGGGATAGGCGCTAGGGTAACCAGCCCTTTCGCCCGCAACATTGAAATTGCTATCACCCCCCGAGAATGGAAGATGCCAACAATGGAACCCCACAAAGGAACCTCTAATCCCGTTGTACACTTACAGAGGTACACGCAGCATATGCTCATGAGTGGAGCGACAGAGGGAGTACTGTGCAAATGCTTTCCGCTCTTCTTAGCAGATCTTGCTACCTCCTGGTTCTGTCATCTACCCCAAGGATCCATCAGCTCGTGGGAAATGTTGAAAGAAAAGTTTATCAGTCAGTTCCGCATTCATGTGGAACAACCTAAGGACGCTTATTCCTTATCCAGTGTCAAACAGAAACCTGGAGAGAAGCTGCAGCAATACCTAACCCGATTCAACGCCGCAGCGGCCGCAGTCCAAGATGCCGATGAGAAGCTTATCCTAATGGCCCTCTGTAGTGGTGTGCACCAGGAGACTAAATTCGCTAGAAGGTTGACGAAATAAAAACCAGCTACTTTACCTGATTTCTTCCATGAAGCCGGGAAATATATGAGGCTTGAGGATGCTGCCGTCGAGGGGCAGTCAGGACAGCAAAATAAGGCAACTCATAGCAACGCCCCTGCTGTGGCAAGGGACGTTCGGAGAAATGACTCCAGAGACAATGCTGGGGGCAAAAAGGGAGAAAAGCGCCTATATCGGCCAGGACCAAGATCGACACTTACACTCCTTTGAACGAGACCGTCGAAAATATCTTCCTTGCCACCCAAGGCAAAGTTAGATACAAACGCCCACCATACAAGAAGGAATCAGATAACGCACAGAAGTCTGGAAAGTTCTGCCGCTTCCACGAATCTCACGGGCATGATACCAACGAATGCCATCATCTCCGAGATCTGATTGAGGAACACATCAGAAGAAAGAAACTGGAACGTTATGTAAAAGGTCAAGACAGAACCCCAGCTCCTGCTAATGAAAACCCAAGGCTGCCCTCACCAGGGGCCAACAAAGGAAACCGCAACGCTAGCAGCTCTAGTCAAGAAAAGATAGTGGTCCATACCATCTCAGGAGGGCCACATATCGCAGACAGAAGCTGGAAAGAGATGGAAAGGTACGGAAAGTCGCTTAGAGACAATAAAGACTATGTCAATTCGGTTATAGAAGAACGCCACCCGAAGCGGAAAGAAAGTGATGACATCACATTCGGTAAGCGTGACCTAGAAGGAAGGCAGTACCCTCACATAGATCCCATGGTTATCTCTGCCCGACTCGGTCCCGCCGAAGTTTACCGAATCCTGGTAGATACTGGAAGCTCAGTAAACATCCTGTTCAAACACGCATTCGACAAAATGAAGCTATCAATGAAGGATGTATCTCCCTGCGATAAACCACTACACGGTTTCACTGGAGATGCGAAGATGCCTCTCGGACAACTGGACCTCTTCGTCGAGATTGGAAGCCATCCCCGCTCCGTTGTACGGAAACAGACATTTGTGCTAATAGAAAACCATTCAGCCTACAACGCCTTCTTAGGAAGGCCAGCTTTGTCTGATTTCCAAATTGTCCTAGCCCCATGGTGCCTAAAGATGAAATTTCCAACGGACAATGGAGTAGGGGAAGTAGAAGGAGACCAGGACGTTGCTCGAGACTGCTATGTGACTGAACTTCGCAACAACCACAGGAAGGATAAAGGGAAGGGTGTAGAGATTGCCCTCTGCACAAAAAGTCTGGAAGCATAGCAACTAAAGAAAGCCCCTCCTCTTCGATATACCAGCGACCCTTTCAATGAATTAGACCCTAGGGACAAAGAGGAGGAGGCCACCGCTGAGCCTGCAGAGGCTATGGAGTTTATATCTGTAGACAAGCACGACTCAAGTAGACTATTGAAAATTGGGTCCCAACTAAAAGCCGAATTGAAGGCACAACTCATCGATTTTCTCCGCCACAACTTGGATGTATTCGCTTGGTCACACGCTGACATGACCGGAATCTCCCCCGACATAGCATGCTACGTATTAAACATTGATCCTACCAAGGCGCCTGTAAAACAAAGAAAGAGAAGTATGGGGGCAGAGCGATCAGCAGCCCTCGATGAAGAAGTAAAAAACCTACTCGCCAATGACTTCATACGAGAAGCTATCTACCCGAAATGGATCGCCAACCCGGTGCTGGTAAAAAAGGCTAATGGGAAGTGGCGAACTTGTATTGACTTTTCCAACCTAAACGACGCCTGCCCAAAGGATTGCTTCCTACTTCCCAGAATCGACCAACTTGTAGACAGCACAGCCGGGCACGAACTCCTATCTTTTATGGATGCATACTCAGGATATAACCAAATTCCTATGCATGCTCCCGACCAAGATCACACTAGTTTCATCACCGATCGAGGTTTATACTGCTATAAGGTAATGCCTTTCGGACTTAAAAATGCAGGAGCCACCTACCAGCGCCTCGTCAACAAGATGTTTACGGGGCTGATAGGACAAACTATGGAAGTATATGTGGATGACATGCTGGTAAAGTCAAGGAAAGCCAAAGATCACGTAAGCCACCTAGGCAAGATGTTTCAAGTACTTCGACAATATGGAATAAAGTTGAATCCACTAAAATGCTCCTTCGGAGTGTCATCTGGAAAGTTCTTAGGATTCATCGTTCATGCCAGAGGGATAGAAGCAAACCCTGAACAAGTCCGAGCGCTAAGGGATATCAAGATACCTTCCACTTGGAAGGAAATGCAAAGTTTGAACGGAAAAGTGGCCGCTCTAAGCCGATTCATCTCCAAGGCGACGGACAAGTGCGTCCCCTTTTTTGAAGCCCTAAAGAAAGACAAGGGAAAGTTCGAATGGACTGACGAATGCCTGACCGCTTTCCTTCACTTAATCGAACACCTCCAGAAACCACCGGTGCTCTCAACTCCAAGCGAAGGAGAAGAATTATACCTATACCTCACTGTGTCATCCCACGCCCTAAGCGCTGCCTTGGTAAGGGAAGACAACCGCACGCAACGGCCAGTTTACTTCGTCAGCAAAAGGTTTACTGGGGCAGAAGTTAGATACCCTAAACTTGAGAAATTAGCATACTGTTTACTAATCACTTCACGAAAACTACGTCACTACTTCCAATCCCATTCCATCAAAGTTCTGACCGATCAACCACTGAGGCAGGTACTCCATCGTCCCGACACTTCTGGGCGATTACTCAAATGGTGCATTGAACTGAGTCAGTATGATATCACCTATCACCCTCGCACCGCCATCAAGGGACAGGCCATGGCTAATTTCATTGCAGAGTTCACTACCAACGAAGATCAGGAGCAATTGGAAATAATAGAAGATATCAAGTGGAATCTCTTTGTGGATGGTGCATCAAACGAACAAGGCTCGGGGGCAGGTGTGGTAATAATCACTCCCAGGGGAAACAAACTGCACTATGCTATAAGGTTGGAGTTCGCTGCCACCAACAACGATGTAGAATATGAAGCGGTGATAGCTGGACTAGAAATTGCCATAGAAATCGGGGCCAATTCTTTGTGTCTTCACAGCGATTCTCAACTTATTGTTAATCAAATACTAGGAGAATTCCAAGCTCGAGAAGAACGACTCATAGCATATCTAAAGAAGACCAGGTTACTTCTCAGCCGATTGGACCACTACTTAGTCAAACACATCCCTCGGGAGGAGAACCGAGAGGCCGACGAATTAGCAAAGCAAGCAAGTGTGAGAGACATCACCATCTTCGGGGCAGTGACCATCTCAAAGCAACTGGCCCCAAGTTTTGAGCAAGTGAATCTGATAGCTGCAACCGAAGAAGAAACTTGGATGACTCCCATCCGAGACTACCTACAAAGTGGCACACTACCCGACGGGCGTAACGAAGTCAAGAAAATCTTGAGGAAAGCGTCCCGCTATACAATACAAGAAGACATCCTCTATCGGCGCGGGTTCTCTAACCCATTATTAAGGTGTGTCGCCGGAAGGGAAGCTAAGGAAATCTTATCTAACATTCATCAAGGAAGCTGCGGAGATCACACCGGAGGGCAAACGTTAGCAAAAAAGATACTCCGATACGGATATTTCTGGCCCACCTTAAGCAAGGACGCCTTAGATTTCATCAAGAAGTGTGACAGATGCCAAAAATTTGCTAAGATTCCTCGGCTACCAACAACCGAGATTACTCAGATGACCAGCCCTTGGCCCTTCGCAATATGGGGAATTGACTTAATCGGCGAGCTACCAATGGGCCGAGGCGGGGCCAAATATGCTATAGTGGAAGTTGATTATTTCACCAAATGGGTGGAAGCGGAACCTCTAAATAAAGTATCTTCAGCAAAAGTTATTAACTTCTTAATCAAAAATGTTCTATGCAGGTACGGAGTCCCACTCAAAATCATATCAGACAATGGACTTCAGTTTGACAGCGAGGAACTCGCCAACTGGTGCCAAGAACACAGAATTCATAAAAGCTTCTCATCCGTAGCATATCCCCAGGCAAACGGACAAGTCGAAGCAGTCAACAAAATTCTGAAAACTCTGATAAAAAAGAAGCTCGAAAAGTCAAAGGGCGCTTGGGTGGATGAACTCCCTACGGCACTATGGGCCTACCGCACATCTTTCAGAACATCAACAGGGCACACTCCTTTCTCTTTGGCATACGGATCGGAGGCTATGCTCCCAGTTGAAACCATTGTGCCTTCCCACCGTAGGATCCACTATAACCCAGAAGAGAATGAAGAGCTCCTCAACATGTCTTTGGATCTAGTCGAGGAGAGAAGAAATGATGCAGTCCTTAAAGCAGCAGCCCACAAACAAAAAGTGGCGGCACACTACAACTCCAAAGTCAAGCATCGTACCTTACAGGAAGGGGATCTTGTCCTCAAGCGAATCTTCCCTCGTCCCGGAGCACTAGACCCAATCTGGGATGGACCATATGTAATTCATAAAGATCTCCACAACGGAGCCTATATTTTATCAACAGTGGACGGAGAGGTGTTCCAGAGGGCATGGAACATCCAACACCTCCGTCGATACTTTTCTTAACTTTTATTGCCCATATGAAGTGAATTAACAAAGAGAATCAGTGGACGTAGGCATTTTCGTGCCGAACCACTTTAAAAAACCTTGTCTCTTTTTTAACTTGTTCCTTTGTATCTTGGCTGCTTGTTAACTTTATCCTTTTCTGTTGAACAAAATCCTGAGCATATAGCATTTCTATTCAAAGCACTCCACAACGCAACTTCACCTGGACAAGACCTAGCAGGTACTATGCGAATCTATGCCCTCGCCAATGAGACACTTTTGCTCCGGCATCCCTCTGCTGCGGGTTAACTCATTGCTCGCGACGGCCCTCAAAGCCAAATGTAATGAGCCGATTATAAACCACCGAGAAGGCCGACTATAGCCGAGGCAGCTCATTACGGCGTTAGGCTCGCCGGCAACTGTGAACCGACTATAAGCCCCAACATAAGGTGTGGCCAGCCAGGGGCAGTTCACAGTTGACGATCGGCACCCACGCTAGCCGGCCACAGTAAATCGAATAATACCCACGATTACGGGCCATAATGGCCCGGGTAGTTACTGTGCGCGATCTCGGCTCCATGTGTCTTAAGTGCGGCTGTGGTAAAAAAGAATTAACTCCCCGCGGAGGCGTAAGATGGGTGACAAATGTCTCCAAGACCCACAACTAGGGAAAGTGACTACAAAACCCGTTTGCCACGAACTTAAGCACGTCGAAGGCCTTCCGTGATTGGAAGTTTTACCTTTTCACATATTTCAATTTTACTTAAAAAGCTTTTTCCCTATCCTCTATAACAATCCCTAAAGTACAGGATACAGAGTAGGAGATACTCGCCAATGGGTGTAGGGACTCACAGTTGGATGGCAGGGCATTCGACTGCATTCCATGCTCGGTCATACAAGATATTCAAGACTGCCATCTACGATTAAAACATGAAAGGCGGTATTTTCTTCTTTTGTGTACAAATACATGACTATAATTTGTTCACACCACACGCTAATATTGCAAGTCATGGAATTATGATTTAGAACCAGAATCTAACATCAAACACAATTCAATTACAAGAATATACATAGCTATATTTCTCATGCGACATGTCAAAATGGCAACAAACATTCAGAAAACGACCAAATCAGCTTAAGTTAAAGAATTACACATCAAGAATGGAGCTATTTATTACAAGCAGCAAAATAATACAACCTAAAAGCTACTTTACTGTTTTAAGACTAACATATACAACCCTGTCAAAGTCCACAAAAAAGAGTTTTTTCCAGGTCTAATCAAGGGGCCGGCTGCATTGGAGTATTATCCTTGTCCTGTTAGCCACCTGTCCAGTCAAAGAAAGGATTCATTAGTGATAAGCAATCAAGTTAATGGGGAAACTAAAAAGGAAGACTTACCAGCATAAGCTTATTGGCCATCCTGGTCGTCATCATCCACTTGCACCCCTGCCTCCTCAACAGCAAGAAACCGCATACCCTCCTTCACCGCCACCTTCTCCCCCTTGGAAAACTGGGCAGTGACCGCATCCATGCTGAAGGCCACGCCACCATCTTTATCCGCATCGGCCTTGGCCTCCTCCAGAGCCCGAAGATAGATCTTAGCCATGACCCTGGGATAATCATCCATCCAGGATAGGTTTCCCTGCTTCCAGGTTCGGAAGTACATGTCCTGAAGCATTTCGTCCATCATCCCCTCATTCTCCTCAAACTCCCTCATCCGGCCCTCGGAAGCCGACAACCTCCCAACTTCAGCATCTCTCTCCGATCGGTATCTCGAGCAGTCAACCAGAAGGGATCCCCGCATTGCCTCCATCTCCTCCCTCAACTTGGCTTGAGCAAGCTCTGCAGCCTCAAGTTTCCCGGACAATTCCTCCACCTGCTCAAGATCCGCTTTCCAAACCTCGTCCACCGTGGCAATAGCCATGTCAATCCGTTCTTTGCAAGTAGCTTCCATTTTCCGTAGTTCGGCCCGACTGGCCTCTTCCATGGTTTTCCTTAGTCGTCCAGAAGCAGCCTCATGCTGAGAAATCTGAATAGCCTGATCCGCAAGCTGTTTGGCCTGATCCAAAACCACCAATCGAAGTCGGATGTTGGCGCTCCCAATCTCCTCTCCGGCCTTAACCAGCCGGGCATGATGCCCCATCAGCTTCTTAGTCTCCTCCGCCACCCGATCAATATTAGCCTTGGCCTCGTCTCCCATAGTGATTATACGAGTAGTGAGTAAATCGAGATCTAAGGACTTAGCTTCATCAAGTACTCGTACCATGGGGTTGCGGGGAAGAAGGTGTTCACCGGTGACCTCGTCA
The DNA here is from genome assembly GCA_030737815.1 of Allium fistulosum. NCBI lineage: Eukaryota > Viridiplantae > Streptophyta > Magnoliopsida > Asparagales > Amaryllidaceae > Allium > Allium fistulosum. The sequence continues at coordinate 1,298,602,159 of CM060902.1, forward strand.
AAGGTAATATCATGGGAGCTTGGATCCAAGTCAGGATGACCCGCAAATGGATTACGAGCCAAGTCAGGACGGTCGATATGAATAACGGTAGGGTTTCCGGGCAGGCGCGGAGAGAGTGCAAACTCGCTATCCTCCCCCGTGATATCATGAAGAGGCTGAGCCGGGAGCTGAGGACCAAGTGAAGGTTCGGATGAAGGATGACTCCTCTTTCTCCATTGAATACCCTCTTCAATAACCCCGAGAAGAGGACGGTAGCCGACTACATCCCCGGAGCGGTGGGTCGAAAGCTTCGGCTCGGCGGAGGTTTTTGAAAGCTTGTATTGCTCAAGCCTGTGCCGAAGATCCGAGGACTTGGATGTCTTACCTGCTCCTGATATGAAGAACAAGTGTCACAAACTTACATCACTATATAATTCGAGAAAACACGGCAAATTAAAAGATAAAAAGAAAAGAAACACATCTGTGGTTGTACAAACCCTGGGGAGGAGTAGGATACTGCAATAAGTCCTGGATTTCATTCCAGGACGGGAGCGGGTCATAAAATATTCCTAAGTCCCTATCATTAATGAAGCATGCAGGAGTCAAGAGTTCACCTTGAGTCGTCGGAGCCACCTTGGCTGGAAGGGTCTGAGAAGACTCGCTTGCACCGGTCCCGGCCTTGTCCGCTTTCCCGGTTTTCTCTACCAAAGCCGGATCTTCGTCCAGCCCCTCGAAAGCCTGGTGGAACGCATCATCCGTCCACTCCTGAATCTCACCCGCTTGCCCAGGAAGCAAGGCCCCGATGCCATCGCCACCTTTATCACCTTCCCGACCATCTCCACCCTCACCTCTTTCCTCCTCTATGTCTTCCTCCTCCTGGGTAAGTGGACAATTGCTGGGGGAGGGACCGTCCGACTTCTTGAGTTTCTTACCTCCGACGGCTGGAGGTTTTGTGAAAGGTTTCCTCTTGCTACTCTCTACCGTAACACCTTCCTTGGTCTGAGCAGCCGCCCTCTCCTCCGTCGTTTCCCTCAACCTAACTACTGACTGCTGTGGAAGGATTAAGTTATACTCCAGAAGGATCGCATTTCTGATCAAGAAGGCAGATGATCTATATTTCCCGAGAATAGCTTCTATCTCAGCCGCCGTCTGAACCAGGCGGTCAGTCTCCACAATCGCAAAGCCACCTGTCGCTAGCAAAAATGAGAAAGTATGAGAAGAAGCATCGCAATCGGAATAGAAATTATAAGTAAAAGCATCAACTTACATCCAGAAGTAAAGCGCCGAATTGAAACGGAGTCGTCCCTGACAAAGAACCACTCCTTCTTGAACATGCTGAATTTAGAATACAGATCCAAGACCGGCTTGAAGGTCACGGCTGACTCCAAGCTAATGTATGGGGAACCCTTCTTATAGCCCCTCAGATTATATAAGTACCGGATCTCCCGGTTGGAAGGAGCACGACCGTACTTCCTCTGGAAAATGACGAAGAGGCTCACCAGTATAGCATAGGAGTTGGGTTGAAGCTGGAATGGGGCCACCTTGAGATATGTGAGGAAGCTGGTTACCCAAGCGTTAAGAGGCGGAATGGCACCACACATGCAGTGGTATCTGCTGTAAGCAAAGTACCCTTCATGAGGGTCGTACGGCATAACATCTCTCCCTGGCAACAGCATTCGCGCCCTGTCAATTCCGAAAGAACGAGAGATGACATCAAGCTGCTCCTCCTTGAGGGAGCTAGGAAAGCAATCGGGCGGGGAGTTCAAAAGCTCCTGAGGGCCGTACCCGTCCACTATTGATCTCGGGGCAGATCCGTGATGTTCTGGATTCGGCTGAGCTGGGGGCACGGCAGAGGAACCTCCTTCACCCCCGGATTTCTTTTTGTCTGATCGAGTTTCCGCTTTACGAGACATTATCTGCAACACCGGAAAAACACATTGTTAGAGCAAGAGGATGTAAACAAATAAATGCAGAAGTTCATTCGGTATTATAGTATGGAGGTCCATTCGGTATTGTCATACGAGGGTTCATTCGGTGTTATAATGTGAAAGTCCATTCGGTATTGTCATACGAGAGTTCATTCGGTGTTATAATGTGAAAGTTCATTCGGTATTATAATCTAGAAGCACATTCGGTAGTACAGTACGAAGGTTCATCTGGCAGTAAAATAAGTCACACCTGGTTCGGCTAACACCACTGATTCGGCAAAAGGTAGGAGTTTTGATTCGGCAATCTCGGATAGTAAGGAAACCACGGTGGCATAGCTCCCGTACTTATAGGCAAAGAAGAGGCCACCGGACCAACCCATTCGGCACACAGGACCGAACAAGGACGACCAGGCTTAAACAAAGCATGCCCTGTGCATACACACGCCCTACTTTGGGGGGCAAGTGTTATGTGATCTTTGGCCAAAGCCTCCTACAACCGAATCAACGCGTCTCCAAGAGATGCCGAACCAAAAACTCCACCACCCTCCTGCCGAACCAACCTACTTCCATCTCCATACCGAACCATGCTTCCCACCGAACCATCCTCCTGCCGAACCAACCTACTTCCATCTCCATACCGGACCATGCTTCCCACCGAACCATCCTCCTGCCGAACCAACCTACTTCCATCTCCACACCGGACCAACCTCACCATCCCACCACCGGTCCGAGCAACTACCGGTCCACTCTACACTCCAACCACCTCCGAACCAAGCGAGGCCGAACCAAGACGTACCAGGCCAGATCACATCAGCCCGGGCCCATCAGCGACTATACACATCCTGGACCCCTACCCCTAGCCTCACTCTATAAATAGAGGGGCAGGGGTACAGCAATGGGGACAAGTTTGAGAGCTCAAGCACGGAAGGAACTTTCAAACAACTTTCTTTTACTTGTATCAAAGCTTTGTACTTGTAATCAGAATAAGAGAAGAGAAATAACATATAAAGTGGACATAGGCACATTCTGGCTGAACCACTATAAATCAGCGTGTCTTTTTACAGTTTAGCCCCTGTTTTTCATATATTTGCATAAATCGCTCAAATCACTAAGAATAACATAAGATCTACTAAATCATACAACTTCGAGGTGTTTGTCCATTTTTTGTGCAAACATTCAATTTGAAATTTCAACTTCGGTATCTCTTGGAAGCCGACAACTAATCTGATATTCAGTATATCTTTAAGGCTTTATTTACTAGCTACAAATTTAACAACTAATTAGGGGTTTGGTATCTATTTAGGAATCCAACAACTTGGTTATGAGGGATGATTCTATTAGTTTTAAACCCGACTAGTAGGCCGCTATTTCTAAATTCCATAACTACAGAGTGAGTTGATGTTCAAGCTACAAATTCGATATCTTACTTAAGTTCGATATGACATCATGAGTTTGGAATGTAATTAGACTTACAATCTGCTTATGCATTCGACATCCTACAAATTCGACAATATTAAAATATTTTTAAGTAAATTAAACCCTACTCATTCAACAACCTTATAACTTCGATATCGATTTTCCAATTCGACATCTTTTATAATTTCTGTAAGATGTTATTAGTACAACACCTTAATTGAACCTTACCAACCTGTTATAAACCCAACATTTGGCCACAAATTCAATAGTTGTTAATAAACTTTCCATTATTATAAAATTTTCAAATATTATATAAACACGACATCTTATTATAAGTTTGACATCTAAGAATAGATCTCTTAACAGATTATTAACTTGTTATAAGTTTCTTTTTATTAGTCTCAGTTTTGACACTTTATCATTAAGAATTGAATCACCTTCAATAAATCAAGTACCTATTGGTTAAGCATTTAATTGCTTATCTTGTATATGTATTTATGATCACTCCAAATTTTTGAGAGAAATATATAATACTTCCTGATCTTGGATGATTCCCTTTGACAGATAAATAGTTAGCAAAAAATCTAGTAAAGGTCCAAACTTTCTTTTACTTTTGAAAAGGGAGACTACAAACTCGCTCCATCTCTTATTACCTCTCGAGAGGAAGTCAATACCCTCCTTCATCGATTTGGCATATCTGATGTTGAGGCCAGAGTAGCGGGCCCATCTGGAAGGATATACAATCCTCCAGAAGGTTTCTTTGCCTTTACTCCAGTTCATATTTGGAATTTCGGTTATCTCCCTCTTTCCGACTTCTTCATTCAATACTAGGAACATTTAGGCATCACTCCAATACAATTGTTGCCTAATTCCTATCCCTATTTAAGCTGCCTTAAGATTTTGATCAAGGAAGCTAACCTTCCTTCTCTTAATGTAAACACTCTTCGCTTGCTAGTAACTCCTGTCAAAGTGGCGAACCAACCAAAGGGTACTGTGTATCACCTTTGGATTAGCAATGTGATAAATAAATCTAGAGTCTGGGAGAATCAGTTCTTCTATGTTAAGAGCCATACCCCTAAACTTGGAGGATCTTTCTTTGTTCCTAGTAAGCTATGCTAGTTTTTTATATTGTTTATATTACCTTCTGTTATTGTAAGACCCGTAAATTTTTAATAATTTTATTTGTTTTATTTATAAATTTAATTGAATTTTGTGAATTTTAAAACAATAGAATTTTGAAGTAGAAATTTAATATTTGGAATATGTCTACTTTAACATAGCAAATGGTAAATTTTCATTATATAATATGGAAGTTTATTTTCTTGTGTAATTCCATTTCAATTTAAATTAGTTAATATTGATGATAATAAAATGTTTTCCAAACCTGAATATTTTTCTATAAAAAATTTGTAAATCATCTTCTGAGTGAGACGTCATCTTTCGTTTTCCCAAATTTGAATTGTTATTGCTCCGTTTATCTTATTTTCGACAGAATAACAGCATTTTCGGTACCGATTATCGACTTTTGATAGGATGATCGTATCATTGATATCTGTATACCGTTTTGATCGTCGTCGTGTCGATCCCTGCGGTATATTCAATTCTGTGTTTTGAGGTCCGGTACGCAGTGGAATCCACGTAAACGGTACCGGTTTCGTGCCTTTTGGTTTCTTGGGGCTATTCAATCGCCAGCGTATATTAACCCAAAGGTCATTAGCTTTTATCATTCTTGAATTCTGGCCCTACCTTTGTAATTCTTTGGCTTCTAGCATTCCAACCGGTTTAAAAATTTCTTTTTGTTCTGACCTAAACTTACCCAGAAAAGAAAGTATTTTTTTTCAAAGTCATTCTTCTTCTTTGGCTTGTTGCGTGTCCTTCCTCCATGAGCTTCCTCCTCTTTCCCCTTTCTCTCTCCTTGCCTACACACTTCCATCTCGTTTCCCATCCCATGCTCAGCCATACCCAGTACCCACCGCACCCGACAAATCCACTACCCCGATCCAGTTCGCCCTCCCTCCGTTTGAACCCCAACTAGGCCGAGCTCCTCCACTCAGTGCCTGCCACGTCTGCAGCCTTGCTCCCCTCTCCCGCTCACCACAAGTCCTTCTTCCTCCTTTGCGTAATCCTCCGCCATCAAGGCCGAGAAGCCCATCCCCCTCACTGACAAGCGAAAGCAGCTTCCACACCATTCGTTTCCACTGTCCACCATAGTTTTCGCTCACGCCTCGACGTGCTTACCTTCCCCTGAACTGGGACTCGACAGCTGCCGTGTTTTCCTGATCACTTTGCTGAGAGGTAGTAATATTAACAAGTTGTATTTTTCTTGAGTAATATTATTTTGTTTTGCTTTAATCGTGCCTGCTCATGCTAGTTTTCTCTCCACCGAGCTTGGTTACATTTCGCTTCTGTTTTCTCTTTTATTAAAAGGGTTTATGTCAGTATCTATTGATTTGAGGATAATATATATATAAGTGCACTCATTGTATTTTCTTATATAGATATATATATTTATATAAGTTATAATTAGTTTTATAAAATACTAGGTTTACTTAGGCTAGTGTATATAGTATATAAACATGGGATTGTTAATATGTAGAGGTTTGCACAAGTGATTTTAAAGTGAGATTTGTTGTACGCATATATAACTTGTATGCATATATAAGTTTAGTTGTTCTTATTATATAAATTTTGTAAAATGGTTGCGTAAATATATATATAGTCTGTATAACTTATATAATATAATTTAGAGGTTTAGATAGTTATAGGAATTTGTTTACTGGTCTGCATATGTTGTTATGAATACTGAGTCTACATATTTGATTTTGGTTAGATTTTATATATATGAAATGTTAATGTATGATATATATATAATGTTACAGCATTCTTATTGTTATAGCATATATGTTAATGTATAGTCAGAGATATATTTGTAACAGTTTTGGGTAGCTGGTTAGTATATTGAAGATACATTAAAATTTTGATTTTAATGCAATATGTATTAATGATTTATATATATCTATGTGTCTACGTGGGTCAGTTAGCTTGTTTATATATGTATACTATATTATATTATACTTTATTATATTATTACATTTTATGACAGTGTAAGTTTGAACGTTGAGTCAGTACACATTACATTATATTATGATAAAGTGAGTTTGTACATAGTACAATAAGTGAGTTATATAGAATTTTACAATAAATATTGATCTTAAAGTATAATATATATGTATATATGTATAAGTTTAAAATACATAGATATATGCATACAAGTTCACAAGAGTTTGATGTTTAGGGATAAATTAAGATTTAAATTAAATATGTGTTTAAAATGTAAGGATTTGAAATATAATAATAATAATATATATATATAATTTTTGTCTCTATCAAGCTGATTCTAATTATTTCATCGATTTCCCATTTATCAGCTTTGTCCGTCGTGCCTGTTTGCTTCACTGAATCGTATCCGTCTAATGTTGTTTTGGAATTCGTGTTTGGATCCACAATTCGCTTCCATTCCATTCATATCTCTAGCCTCGAAAGGTGACCAATCACTCACGATTAATGTTCTTATATTTATTAAATTTGATTTCAATTGAAACGACAATTGAAATATGCTGCTGTTGGTTATTTACATTGCTATATATATGATGTTATCTGTATCTTTTCACCTGTGACATCTGACACCATTATCTGTTATTTATATTGATGATATATGTTGTTATATTATTATTATTATTATATCTGTTATCACTCTGCAAGTTCCCTGTTAGTATAGAACTCACTATGGGTTGAAATGATACATACCTGAATGATCTACAGAATAGGAGGAAATCGTTATGGGTTGAAATGATAAACCCAAGCGATTTTCATTGAATTGAATTTGGGATTGCGGGTTGAAAAGATATATACCCATATATATATTTAAATTATGGATTGAAATGATAAATATCTGTATCACTTGACCATAGGGTAGAAAATTATATACAGACACCGTTGGTCTATATATAAATATTTTGGAAATGATTTCTATGGTTTTGAAAAGAAATATATGGTTTTAATAAATATTGATTTTAAAGATTTATTAAAGTTGATTTAATAAAGTTGATATATAATATGCTTAAGTATTTATTTAATATCTATATTTTTAAAATATAGAGTTTATAATTATTTTAATAAATTCAGATTTGAAATTGATTTGAAATTATATTTATTTAAAAATTTTACTTAAATAAGTTTGATTTGAAATTTATTAAATTTGAAATTTAAAGATATGGTTTTATAACTTGGATTTGATTAAAAGTGATTTAATGGAATATTTCAAGCTTATATAAATTTAAATGGGATAATTTGTTTATTTAAATTTGTAAATTGAAGTTGTATTTAGATGTTATTGAAATGATTATGCAAATATTTCAAAACTAAATAATTATTAAAATGAATTTGATATATATATATATATGAAATTATCGAATTTAGTTATGAAAATGTTGTATATTTAAAGCTTTGAAATATATTGAAATTAAAAGGTTTATTTTGTGGTTCAAATCTGTATTTGAAATCGATATAATTTGAAATGATTTATTGAGAAATTAAATTGAGTTGAAATTTATGAATTGAGATTAAATTAAGCTGAATTTGTAAGTCGAGTTGATTTGAATCGATTTGTGAAATTTTGAGGAAGCTATTTTTATCATACAAAGTATTTTTTTAACTATATCTAAAACTATTTATATTTTACTTTATAAATTGTCTTAATATAAACTATTTTAATATAAATCATTTTCAATATAAATTATTTTATTGTAAAATATTTTAACTTATAACTATTTTATATAAACTATTTTTATTTTATAAACTATTTTATTTATATACTGATTTTAATATCTAAACTGTTTAAGAGGAAAGTGTTATGGATTCCAAAATGATATGATTTCAAAGCTATGATTTCAAAATGTTATGAATTTCAAGGTTTTGATTTCCAAAGTGTTTTGACTTTAAAAGACTTATGATTTCAGAAGCGTTATAACTTTGGAAAGTGATATGATTTTTTTTGAAAATGGATATATTTGAAGTGAAAATGATATCGTATTGATTTGGTTTTGAAATGAAAATGATATTTTGGTTTTGAAGTATAAATTATTTTGAAATGACCGCGGTGTTATAATAACGATTGGTTGTTGATGAGACCGGGATCAGATATGGGCATACTCTTTGTCGATACCGAAAACCACTTTAACAACTGTGTACGCGGTGGAGATTCCAGAATGAAGTAGGATGGTGGCGACGATCCTATATGAGGTATATACGTAGACCCTACTCCTATGAGTTGGCATAAGGTGGCTAAAACAGGAGCAATCGACGGGCTAATGAGGTAGCTCCTCTTATCGGACCCACTCCATCGTATGCCATTCTATTACTTTGTGATTGATTTGGTGCGCACCTTTGATTCGGGAGTGTGGCTCGAGGTGGGCGATTGCTGCGGCTCTGCGTTACCACCGGCCCAGAAGTTTAATTGGTATATCTACCCTGGCATTGCCTAGTTGTGCTGTGTCACCTACCCTAGCGTGCTTTACTACGAGTTTGTTTTGTACCATATCTATGGAGTGCCCTCTGACGACGCCCATTACGGGGGAGATTACAGTACTGTATAGACTATGGGAATATATAAAATGTGTTAAAGGGGATATGGGTAACGCCTTAACGCTATTTGGATAGTTTACTTTACTTTAGACATATTATAATAGCGTATATTACTACATAGTAGATATTTTAATGGATCCTTAGAGGATGGTTATCCCAAACATCCTTTAAGTTACTTGTATTTCAGTTGATATTTCACTTGAGTTGGATTTATTGATATAAGAATGTTAATCCTGACTCAAGTGTTTTGTGTTTTGCTTTACGCTCCAGTCAGACTGAGTGATACAGTATTCGAGACTCACCTTTGGAGTTGGAGCTTCGTTTGGAGATCCAGCTATCTATCCAGCTTTCAGTCATTCAATTGATTCTAGTGATGTATTCTGATCTTGTATTTGACTATTATATTGAGACATATATGTATTAGAGACCTCTGTTGTATCTTACTTAACTCTGTTATATATTATAGTAGCTTCATGAACTACTATTCTTTTGTTTCCACTGCATTGTTGATATATTACTCTGTGTCTGTGATTCTGTGATTATTTATTTACTGTATATGCTGAGTTTTGCCAAATTTAAATTAACAATCTGATATTTTGAGCAATTCAAATCCGACATGTATGGATGCGAATGGTTGAAAATTTCAGGTCGTTACAGCTATTGCCTTATGATTGTTATTCACTGTAACAACCTGTAACGACCCGGAATTTTCGAACCCGAAAATTCCAGATAGTTAGGAGAAAAAGAAAAGAGATAGAAGAAAGAAACAGAAAGAAGAAAGAAAAACAGAAAACACAACATCTCACATTCGCAGCGGATAAAATATAATATCAAATAATAATATCAGTTATACAAAGAAAACTGTATTTGTTAATTTACATTCAATACATCAGAGTTACAACCATTTACAAATAGACTAGACAGTTATCCACCTGTCCCAGACTACTATCAATAAGCTCTCAAATACACAGCGGAATACACTCCATACGTTCCTGCCATCCAGCTCGCCTCCTGAGCTCTAGAACGTCCTAACCTGAAAAGCTGTAATACTCGGTCTGACCCGAGCATTACAACAAAGTAACACCCGGGTCAGGCTGGAAACCAGCGTGAGTAAACTCATCTAACATGAAATACTAAGTTATAAAACTTATTTAAAACCAGGGTAACTCGTATCTTCTACGAGTTCTTACTTATTATATTCAAACAATTTATTTCACAAAATAATATCTAAGTACTGTTACTTAGTTCCAATGGTCCAAATTACTCAATTTATTTCATTCCAGCCTATTCGATTCACTAATCAAATCTATAAAGAATTATAGATTATTAATCGAAGTGGTTTCGGATATTACTGATATCCGACCCCGGTCTCTTCGAATTCAAATGTCATCCTTTTAAGGCTAAGATGTTTAAGATAACAATTTAATTTAAATTCAGGATATCATATTCACATAACAATTATATCATATATATATATTATCACAATTCGTTCGAAACTTCTCATATCACAGAGCATCACAATCACATATCAGATATATCAAATAATCCAAGGCATTCAATATCATCCAATTACCCATAAGCAAGGTAAATAAATCATACATTTTCTAATTAATTCAAATAGATTACATTAATTACTTCAATCATCTTTAAATCCTGTTTACTCCACATTAACTAATTACAAACCATTATTTTATCATCCCTTATTTATCCCCTTTAATTTCATTAAGTAATTAACCTTCGATTTAAACACAATTTAATTAACATTTACTATTCCCATTAATTACATATATCCTTAATTAATTACTCAAATAAATTATCCTATAATTGCTTACCTTGATTAATTATCCTCTAATTAATCACATTCATTAATTAACCAAGTAATTTCTTTAATTAATCCATCCTTTAATTAATTATGCTAAGTAATTAATTCTTAATTACTCCCCTTAAGTAATTTACCTTTAATTTCTTTTATCAAGTAATTATTTAATTAATTAACCTTTAATTATTAATTAGTTAAGGATGTAACATTTAACTCGTTCTAGAGTATGTGTTCACATATATAAATTATTAATCCTTAATTAATTAACCAAACCCTTAAAATTTAGTAAAAATTATACTAAGTAATTAATCCTTTTATTTAATTACATTGAGTAATTATCCTTAATCACATTCATTAAGTAATCATTCTTAACTAATCAAAGATAAACTACTTACTTAATCACCATAATTTACATTAATCAATACCTTATTTAATTAAAGATAAATCCTTTATCTTAATTCATTATCTAATTTCATCATTAAATCCTATTCATTTAAATACACTTTAAAACTTAGCCAAACATTTTATTATTTACAAAAGAAGTAGTTTTAACAACTTTGTTTCAACAACACTTGATTTGTTTTAAAGTTTAAACCCTGTTTTATACTAAAAGAACAGACCCGAGCATTTATAAGATTTTCCCAAGCATAACTTCGAGTTTCCCCACATGCACTTCCCACCCATTCTGCTCCGAGTCAAACACAAAACAAACTCGAGCATAACCCGATACATCTTCTTCTTCCCCACCACAACAGCGAACCAGATATTCCAAATGTACGTGTGCACGTGCACGCAAACCCACGCCCCTTCGACCATCTTCGAAAACACTCACAGGTCGCTGGCGATCTCCACTACCCATCATGACCAAACGACTTCGTCAATACGATGTAAAACGAGAACGAGGAATTTGAAACAATCCAGTAACCAGTCGATCAACAAAAACTCCCCGACACCACCACCACTGACCATCTTACGCCTCGCCGTTGGATCCAGACATTCGCCAGAGTCCCACTCTACATTCCCCCTACTCCGATCAAGTATGATGCATCAACGATGACAGACCCTCCTCGAAATCAATGTCGACCAAATCAGGGTCTAAAACCCTTCCCCCTCTTTGCCGCGCCACCACTGCCAACTATAAATTCTCCAACCAATTTTCCCGAACACCTCGACCAACAAGCTTGCTTTAGCAACGAACACGACACTCCCAGAATCCTCGATCGTCGGAAAATGAGGAATACCCAATTTCCGGTCAACTCACAAAATCTCAATAATCACAACATTAAAAATCAAGAAATTATTGTCAAAAATCATGTTTTCCAAGCTCGAATCCAGACATACAATCAAAACTTGAAAATTAAAAAACTTGATTTTCTGTCTAAAAATAAATTTCACTGTGATTTCTTAATTCCTGTAGACTTACTTGTTATTAAAACTTAATTTTTTTTTATATCAAATTTAGATATTACTAACATATTTCCTTTAAGGATCATAACATTTTACTGATTATAAAATGGGATATGAATTTTTATTAAGATTCTTGAACCTGTAGAACATACAGGGACTTGTATACATATATACAGATATGTATATAACAATTTCACAGTAGTTCATCTATGATCCAAGTAAAATATATCCATGCAATCATTTTTCACAACATTATTTCACACATTAAGTACATGTATCAAAGTTTAAATCACAGATTTTATTGTAAAAAGGTTGTTTACTCACCTAGAACAGAGATCACAGTTTGCTTGATATATTTCACTTGACCTCAGCTCTGATCTGTAACTAGATTGATGGTTATAAACTGAAGCTTTTGATTTGAGATGATTCCTGAATCACTGCTTACTAATGTTTGAGATGCATTTGAATTTTCCACTATCTTCTTGTTTTGATCTTCAAATTGTTTCCAGATTTGGAAATTTGATTTCAGTTTCTTTTTCTTGCCTAGTTTCAGTTTTACTGGCTTTGGATTTCTTGTTCTTTGATAATGAAAGTAAAAGTGTAAATGAGAATGGATTAAGGATGTATTTCAGATTTATTTTATTTATTATTTATCTTTTTATGAGAACACTTGTATCATTTGCCTACATTTGTCAATGCATGTTATCCTAAGCTTCCACTTGTATTCTACATGCTTTATTTATTTACAAATGTTAAAACTTATTCTTGTTTTATATGTATTTATATTAATGTGTATTATTTTTATATATAATACTTTTATATATACAACTTATGTATATTTTAAAGTATCATCCTTTATTAAATCCTCTTTATCAATATTCATGTAACCTAAAAGAAAATAAAATATATGAAACCCAATTATATACTAATTACTAACTAAATATTTATACATATTAGTTGTAAATTTATTTTTTAAGATATTGCTTTGAATTTTTAAATCCAAGTTTTTACTCACAAACCACAAATGTATGCATAATAATAAAATAGTTATCATATTTTATTTTTCTTAGAAATGATAAATTTTGCATATATCCATTTGCACATTAATTATGGTTTCAAATCCACTTTATACATCCAGATATCTTTTATTATCAGAAATTCTATCTATTTAGTTGAATAAATCAGTTAATTATAAAATTTCAGATGACCAAAAATCCGGGTTATCACATTCCTTCCCCCTTTGAATCTTTTCGTCCTCGAAAAGGAACGAAGCCAGAATTTACTTATTATCAGATAAAATTTTCTTTTGAACATATTTTTAAAACACTTTAAAAATCTTTATAATATTACTAAATTAGTTTTTATAAAAATACTTTTTATAACTCGATGTCTCAACTGGTCCATCCTTGTTCTCACAGAAATTCAGTCATACGTTGATCAGGCGTAAGACTGAAAATCTATAAGTACTTAGCAGACCCGTTTTCAACACCCAGTGAAAATACTTGGAAAATAATTTATTGAAAATATAGAAAACATTTTTGAAATAGAGGAAATATCTTTGGTGAGAATGCTCTGGAAATCATCACTCCCATCCATGGTCACAGTTACATCACGGGTTACGTTGCCATCGCAGCAAAAGTCCATGTAACTGATAACAACATGGAACCCACAACAGATCGCAGTTACATTCCAGGGTTACGTTGCCGTCGCAGCAAAAGTCCATGTAACTGTTGGCTCTCAGCGGCACACACGATTTCGCTGTCAAAATGAAACTTCTCCCACATAGGTCGCAGTCTACCGATATAAAATCAAACGCAGACTGTTGGCTCTCAGCGGCACAAACGACTTTCGCTATGTTACCATAGTGTCACAGTCTACCGATATAAAATCAAACGTAGACAGTTGGCTCTCAGCGGCACACATGACTTCCGCTATGGTCTGCAGTAGATCGCAGTGACATTGAGTTAAATTGTTGTCACAGCATAACTCAAATGCCTCTGTGGGCACCAGCCCCTCGACTTTCGCTACACAAATAATCCTCAGGAACTAGTTTTGTCCGGACTCCTCACAGGATCAACTTTAGAATCCCCCCTTGGGGTTCAAGGCAGTACCACCCAGTGGCACTCCTGAGAAGTTCATTTCAAGGGAGCGCCTTTTTCCCCAGAGCTATACTCAAAACATTTTATACTATATACTTATAGTATCTTCAAATCATACCCTTTATGATTTATCAAAATCTCCTTTACACAAAATCGATTACCAAAAATCGATAATTCTCAAACTAGGCTTTCCAAAATCCAAAATTGATTTCTCAAAAATCAAAAAGCCTTTTTTAGAAATCCATAGGTTCCCAAAACCTTTTCCAAAATCATTCCCATAAAATTCTTTATATATATATAGATATAGATATATATAACTTTGAAAATCTTTGGATCATTTCAAACTTGTATAAAACCTCTTTTATACTTTAAATATTTCAAAACCCTTTTCTTTTAGCAATAGATTCAACAAGGGAAGATTTACCTTATATAACAAGGATATATAACTTTATTTTATTCTAAATCAAATATTCACATTTGATAAATCTTTTATAAAGTTATTAACCATATTTCTTTTCAAAAACCATTTTACAGTTCTTATTCCCAATCTTCAATATCAATTTCATTCAAATCCGTACGATGTACACATATCATCCGTACGCTATATCAATTTGATCGCTCACTCGATCACACAATTTCACTTCCGAACTAGTATCGTCCACCCGGCTTCCTAGTGCGGACTCAGATCTGGTTTCTTGATTAGAAACCGTCATTCTCCTTGCATAGTCACAACTATGATAGAGAATATCCAGAACCAATCAACAATCCATATCCAGGTTCGCCGTCGAAAATCGAGCGGGAAATCCCAACTCGGATCGATAATACTATCTCGAAATTCTGTGTTCGAATCTGGATCAAATCACTATGCGAATAGAATAATATACGTATATCCTACGTATTTATCTTTATTGGTTATTAGCCAAATAAATTTTCTTTTCTATTCAGATTTCCTTTAATTCCATTCACTTATTCTCAATTTCTTCCATCTCCAATTGAGTTATTACTTCAATTATAAACAGTTTGAACTCTGACCAATTTAAATTTAAAATAGCTTGAAAAAAATTTAAAATGGATAAGTAGTTGAAAAATAGTTATTTGTTTGTAAAATATCTGTAAAATAGTTAAGTAGGTATAAAAATAGTTAGATAATTGCAAAATAGTTTTTAAAATAGTGATTAGATATAAGTAACTGAAAAATAGTAATTAGTTTATAAGACAATTTCAAAATAGTTAAATAGTTCCAAAATAATTGTAAAATAAGTATAAGATAGTTTGAGGTTTAAGAAGAAAGATTGTATAGTAAATAGTTTGGAAAAATATATTTGTATTAAAATAATTTATTTTGAAAATAATCCAGAGCCAAACTGTTTAATTTCCCAATCTCCATTTCCAATTAATTTCCCATCAATTCAATTTAAATTTCCACTTCCATTTAAATTGACTCAATACTTCAATTTCCATTGAAATTGATTTAATCCCAATTCAAGTTGAATTAACCTTAATTCCTTTCCAAATTCAAATCAAATTCCATTTGATTTTAAACATATTCACTTTAATTACAATTTCAAATTGAATCCACTTAAATTTCAAATCATTTCAATTTCTATATGAATCAATCCCAATTCCCATTTGAATTTGAACTCATTCAATCTTCAATTTTATTTCAAATTAATCCAATTCAAATTTTCCATTTGAATTTTAAACTTATACATCTTTAATCACAATTTTAATTAATTCAAATCAAATACAATTTGAACAAATTTTATTCAAATCTCAACTTAAAACCATCTCGAATTATATAAATTCGAGTTAAACATTTTAAATGTTGATTTAATCCCTTAAGTCAAATTAACCCTTATTTTTAAATCAAATCAACCTTTATTTTTAATTTAACAACTTAAATCTTTAAACCATTTAATTCTGAATCCAAATTCCAAAATTCTATTTTAAAATTATCTTTACTTAACTTATTACAAAGTTCAAATAAGAATTCAAAAACAATTTAATCTTCAGATTCTAATTTATCATCCATTTCAATTTCCAGATCTCAAACCCATTTTGAGATCACTCATAACTCCCATTTAAATTAACCATTTAACTACCCAAGTTAAATTTAAATTTCATCTTGAAATTTCCAATTCAAGTTGTTCATTCTAAACTCATTTAACTTCCTTAAGTTAAATTAAATTTACTTAATCCGGTCAACTTTACACAATTTGAATTCCCATTCAAATTTTAAACTTTAGATTAATAATCTTTCCCTTTTTAAGCTTAAAAACTTACTTCACTTTGGGTTTCACATCACATCCCAAGGAAAATTTAAAATTCAATACTTAGAGTTTATTTCAAACATCTTTAATATAATGTATATTCTTATCTATACATATTTATTTCCTTTACACTTCAAGTCATACCTAAAATTTTAAACCATTTTTGGTTTTTAATTTCAAAACAAACTTCTTTAAAACAATTTCAAGTTTTCTGGATTTAGATTTAAAATTTCACAATTTTTAAATTATCTTTAATTCCAATTTATAAGTCATACTTACCTAAAAGTTTATTTCCCTAAAACATTTCATTTTGCTTAATTACTAACAACATTCATTATTAAACACAACTACCATTTATGATAATAACCAAGATTATCATATCTGGAAACCAATTCATTATTATCTTTATTCTTGATAACATTTCTACAAATTCAAGATTTTAATTTTAGTTTGAATTCATTTCAAACTTATCTTCATTCAATTTTAATTTGGCTTTATTTCTATTACCACTTAATTTAATTCCAATATTTTAACAACCAATTACCTTAATTTTTATTAGAAAGAAATATCATTTTATATATCAAAATATATTCTTATATAAAATCATTTAAAATCCTTATATTAGAAAATAACAATTACGCTCTCATATATATATATATATACACTCAACTCGTTCTAGGGTACCATTGACCCTATCCTTAACGAGTAATCCCAACAGAGCCAAGGTTCTCGCTTAACCTTCGCTCTGATACCAACTGTAACGACCCGGAATTTTCGAACCCGAAAATTCCAGATAGTTAGGAGAAAAAGAAAAGAGATAGAAGAAAGAAACAGAAAGAAGAAAGAAAAACAGAAAACACAACATCTCACATTCGCAGCGGATAAAATATAATATCAAATAATAATATCAGTTATACAAAGAAAACTGTATTTGTTAATTTACATTCAATACATCAGAGTTACAACCATTTACAAATAGACTAGACAGTTATCCACCTGTCCCAGACTACTATCAATAAGCTCTCAAATACACAGCGGAATACACTCCATACGTTCCTGCCATCCAGCTCGCCTCCTGAGCTCTAGAACGTCCTAACCTGAAAAGCTGTAATACTCGGTCTGACCCGAGCATTACAACAAAGTAACACCCGGGTCAGGCTGGAAACCAGCGTGAGTAAACTCATCTAACATGAAATACTAAGTTATAAAACTTATTTAAAACCAGGGTAACTCGTATCTTCTACGAGTTCTTACTTATTATATTCAAACAATTTATTTCACAAAATAATATCTAAGTACTGTTACTTAGTTCCAATGGTCCAAATTACTCAATTTATTTCATTCCAGCCTATTCGATTCACTAATCAAATCTATAAAGAATTATAGATTATTAATCGAAGTGGTTTCGGATATTACTGATATCCGACCCCGGTCTCTTCGAATTCAAATGTCATCCTTTTAAGGCTAAGATGTTTAAGATAACAATTTAATTTAAATTCAGGATATCATATTCACATAACAATTATATCATAGATATATATTATCACAATTCGTTCGAAACTTCTCATATCACAGAGCATCACAATCACATATCAGATATATCAAATAATCCAAGGCATTCAATATCATCCAATTACCCATAAGCAAGGTAAATAAATCATACATTTTCTAATTAATTCAAATAGATTACATTAATTACTTCAATCATCTTTAAATCCTGTTTACTCCACATTAACTAATTACAAACCATTATTTTATCATCCCTTATTTATCCCCTTTAATTTCATTAAGTAATTAACCTTCGATTTAAACACAATTTAATTAACATTTACTATTCCCATTAATTACATATATCCTTAATTAATTACTCAAATAAATTATCCTATAATTGCTTACCTTGATTAATTATCCTCTAATTAATCACATTCATTAATTAACCAAGTAATTTCTTTAATTAATCCATCCTTTAATTAATTATGCTAAGTAATTAATTCTTAATTACTCCCCTTAAGTAATTTACCTTTAATTTCTTTTATCAAGTAATTATTTAATTAATTAACCTTTAATTATTAATTAGTTAAGGATGTAACATTTAACTCGTTCTAGAGTATGTGTTCACATATATAAATTATTAATCCTTAATTAATTAACCAAACCCTTAAAATTTAGTAAAAATTATACTAAGTAATTAATCCTTTTATTTAATTACATTGAGTAATTATCCTTAATCACATTCATTAAGTAATCATTCTTAACTAATCAAAGATAAACTACTTACTTAATCACCATAATTTACATTAATCAATACCTTATTTAATTAAAGATAAATCCTTTATCTTAATTCATTATCTAATTTCATCATTAAATCCTATTCATTTAAATACACTTTAAAACTTAGCCAAACATTTTATTATTTACAAAAGAAGTAGTTTTAACAACTTTGTTTCAACAACACTTGATTTGTTTTAAAGTTTAAACCCTGTTTTATACTAAAAGAACAGACCCGAGCATTTATAAGATTTTCCCAAGCATAACTTCGAGTTTCCCCACATGCACTTCCCACCCATTCTGCTCCGAGTCAAACACAAAACAAACTCGAGCATAACCCGATACATCTTCTTCTTCCCCACCACAACAGCGAACCAGATATTCCAAATGTACGTGTGCACGTGCACGCAAACCCACGCCCCTTCGACCATCTTCGAAAACACTCACAGGTCGCTGGCGATCTCCACTACCCATCATGACCAAACGACTTCGTCAATACGATGTAAAACGAGAACGAGGAATTTGAAACAATCCAGTAACCAGTCGATCAACAAAAACTCCCCGACACCACCACCACTGACCATCTTACGCCTCGCCGTTGGATCCAGACATTCGCCAGAGTCCCACTCTACATTCCCCCTACTCCGATCAAGTATGATGCATCAACGATGACAGACCCTCCTCGAAATCAATGTCGACCAAATCAGGGTCTAAAACCCTTCCCCCTCTTTGCCGCGCCACCACTGCCAACTATAAATTCTCCAACCAATTTTCCCGAACACCTCGACCAACAAGCTTGCTTTAGCAACGAACACGACACTCCCAGAATCCTCGATCGTCGGAAAATGAGGAATACCCAATTTCCGGTCAACTCACAAAATCTCAATAATCACAACATTAAAAATCAAGAAATTATTGTCAAAAATCATGTTTTCCAAGCTCGAATCCAGACATACAATCAAAACTTGAAAATTAAAAAACTTGATTTTCTGTCTAAAAATAAATTTCACTGTGATTTCTTAATTCCTGTAGACTTACTTGTTATTAAAACTTAATTTTTTTTTTATATCAAATTTAGATATTACTAACATATTTCCTTTAAGGATCATAACATTTTACTGATTATAAAATGGGATATGAATTTTTATTAAGATTCTTGAACCTGTAGAACATACAGGGACTTGTATACATATATACAGATATGTATATAACAATTTCACAGTAGTTCATCTATGATCCAAGTAAAATATATCCATGCAATCATTTTTCACAACATTATTTCACACATTAAGTACATGTATCAAAGTTTAAATCACAGATTTTATTGTAAAAAGGTTGTTTACTCACCTAGAACAGAGATCACAGTTTGCTTGATATATTTCACTTGACCTCAGCTCTGATCTGTAACTAGATTGATGGTTATAAACTGAAGCTTTTGATTTGAGATGATTCCTGAATCACTGCTTACTAATGTTTGAGATGCATTTGAATTTTCCACTATCTTCTTGTTTTGATCTTCAAATTGTTTCCAGATTTGGAAATTTGATTTCAGTTTCTTTTTCTTGCCTAGTTTCAGTTTTACTGGCTTTGGATTTCTTGTTCTTTGATAATGAAAGTAAAAGTGTAAATGAGAATGGATTAAGGATGTATTTCAGATTTATTTTATTTATTATTTATCTTTTTATGAGAACACTTGTATCATTTGCCTACATTTGTCAATGCATGTTATCCTAAGCTTCCACTTGTATTCTACATGCTTTATTTATTTACAAATGTTAAAACTTATTCTTGTTTTATATGTATTTATATTAATGTGTATTATTTTTATATATAATACTTTTATATATACAACTTATGTATATTTTAAAGTATCATCCTTTATTAAATCCTCTTTATCAATATTCATGTAACCTAAAAGAAAATAAAATATATGAAACCCAATTATATACTAATTACTAACTAAATATTTATACATATTAGTTGTAAATTTATTTTTTAAGATATTGCTTTGAATTTTTAAATCCAAGTTTTTACTCACAAACCACAAATGTATGCATAATAATAAAATAGTTATCATATTTTATTTTTCTTAGAAATGATAAATTTTGCATATATCCATTTGCACATTAATTATGGTTTCAAATCCACTTTATACATCCAGATATCTTTTATTATCAGAAATTCTATCTATTTAGTTGAATAAATCAGTTAATTATAAAATTTCAGATGACCAAAAATCCGGGTTATCACACAACCTTGGTCGAGATTACCTGGAATTAAACTTAAAATTATGATTTGATTTATCTTAATTAATTTTAAGATAAAATTGGGAATTTTATTAGTTATAATTTCTAAATTAAAACAGATTTGGAATTTAATAAATTGGAAATTCAAGGAATATCCTTTTGTGAAACTTGATTCTTATATTTGATAGATAAGAATAATTTTAGAAAATTGTGATGATTAAATATACGAATATAAATTGTAACATAAAAACGTGATGTATGACGTTTTATTTAGTTATTTATTATAAGTAGAGATTTATGATAAAATATTTTCGTCTCAAATTACTTCAACCATTGTTGTACTGCTTAGTAAAATGCCAATATTCAGATTTATTGTTTAAAATAAGATTTTTTTAACTAATAGTTTGTTTTAATGAAAAAAATGAGAACAACTTTTATTCTCAAAGGATATATTTAATTTTATAAAATATTACAAAATTAATAGGAATGAATTTTTTTGATATATTAATGTTTGTCAAATTTTGTGAGAATAATATAATTTATAAATCATAGTTTAGTAAATTAGTGTTTTATAAGTGATAAAACAAAATATAAAATCAGTAACACTTCTAAATTAGTGTGCAAGAAATATAGGTGAAATTAGTGTGCAAGAAATGAGAAGTCCTTACATTTCTTTTCTCATTTTACTTTAGCCAGAAATTAGTAAACTTCTTCCTCTTCACTATCAAACCTTAGAAGCTAAATTAATCCCCAAATCTAAATCAAAGGGATTTTTGCTAATTCAGAACGTAATCTCTTCCACCCTACATCTATTAAGGTTTTAGTTTCATATTTCACTTTGGTTAGTAATTTCATTTTTGCTAATTTCTGAGTTTAACCTAAGTCTAAATGATGAGAGAAGCTAACCTAGGAGAATCTAAGTTTTTGTCATCAAATTCAAGCTTATAAAGGTTAGTTTACCTCACATTACTATCTCTAAATGGAGTGCATGTTACTGTTTATTAGTCTGGTTGAATTTATGATTGATTTGATCTCATTTCTTATGATGTTTCACACTTAGTTTCATTTTCTATTTGATGAAAGTTAGGTTATATATATAATTAGTAAATATGCTAATCAAATTGATGGTTCGATGCCTTGAAATCACATGAAATGCTTGCTTGAACACCTCTAAATTAACAGCACAAAACATCAGAACCCAATGCCATCGTTAGGGACCGATCGGAGGGCGACCTAGAGCTGAAATAGCTCCAGGTCATGGCCAAACCGATCCACCGGTGGGCTCCACCAGTGACATGCACTCCTAGGGCTATTTCAGCTCCACGAGACACCCTCCGGCCCGTCATCACTGTCTTGTCCATCTCTTTCTTTGTTATTATTGTTTCTAATGATTTGCTAAACTATAAATTAGGTTTAGAAATAATATAAAGTTAGAACCCTATGGAATTAATTCATGGTTATAAGATTGTGATAACCTAGTATTTGTTGTAATGAATTCTCTTGTGTTATTTGTACTTTGAATCACTTCGATTCAAAGGTTTAGAATTTTATAAACTTATATCTATTTATTTTATAAATAAGGATATGCATAATTTTGTATAAATAATTTTGTAAAAGAAGTTTATTAAGTTTACAAATATCAAACTTGTTTTTAAATTAATCTATTTTTTTTATAAACGACTTTTACAAATAGTTATATATATATATAGCATTGGTATTATAAATGGTTATGGATGTTGGAAATATGGTTTTGGAAATATAAACCTAATTTATTTCTAAATAAAATGGTTATATATATATATCAAGTTGGGTTCGAAACAGTAATAAATATAGTTTATAAACATATGGTTATTTATATATAAATATGGTCTTTGTAATATGGTTTGTGAATAATATAATCTTTATGGAATTTGAGATAACTACATCTATATGTATATTGAGATCAATGGAATATATGGTTTAATTTATCTTATGATAAATAAAGTAACTGAAAATTATTTCTTATTAGAAAATTATAATATTGGATTTCTAAATTATAACCTCATATAAGAAAAATGTTTTGAGAACCTTAGTTCTATAATACGGGGAGTACTAATAATTGACTTAGTGTTATCGATTAGTTTAAATGCTATTGAATAATGCTTCATCAAATATAGTATAACTCATTGAATAGAAGTTTAGGTGGAACTTACTAGCCCATTAGTGAATACTCGAATTTCACTGGGTAGTATGGAATGCCTTGATTAAATTCTTGTGACTGAGGTAGTATTTAACACTTTAGAGTTGTATTCTCTTTTGGTGTTCGGTGGGACTGATAGATCCTTAAGAGAATATAGTTCAGGTTTTCCGAAGGTATCCATAACGAGTGAGATTTACCAGCTTCTAGTAAATACTTGAATTTCACCAAGCGGTATGGGACGTTTTGATTAAGTTCTAGTGATTACTGAAAGTGATAGTATTTAGCACTTTAGAGTATATTTCCTATTGGTTTTCGATGGGACTTATAGATCCTTAAGGGATATACTCATGGATATCTTTATAATTATAAATTTATAAAGATGAATAATCTAGAGTCTTCGAGTCAGGGTTGCTACGATCATCTTTATAGGTATGGACTATCCTTGAGATTAGTTGTTATTCTTTGTTCCCGGTATGAGTACGATCTTTGGTATTGGATTGGTATAAATGATACCGTTGTTTGTTTATTTGCCATGGTCTAAGTACATTATTGCAGTAGGTACGGATGATCAATACGATCGGTACAGATTAAGATCTTTTGGATTATGGAAATTTGGATTCTATAACTATTTTGTGTTCGTGATATAAGTATATACTCTTGTGTCTTGAAGTGGATTCTGAGTTAAATTAATTCCTCGACTTGTTATATCTTGGACAATAGGATTTACTATATTATATATCTTTATGTTATATCTTGTTCTCACCATTTTGGATATTTAGAGATAGTTTGACCCGGGTGTTATTTTAATGCTCGGTTCAGGCTGAGACTTTTCAGGTTACAGGATAGGTTGACCTTTGGATGGTTGTGCTAGCAAGGAGATTAACATTTTTTACTTTTAGTTTATCTCATTTTGGGATTTGTGTTTGTTTATGGGATGTATAATTAAGATAGAGATTTGTATTAGATGTATATTATGTGAGTCTAGTTTTATATTTGATAGACTCTCACTTTTATATATGTATATGATGTTTATTATTCCACTGTGATCTGTGACTATTGTTATATGATATATTATTCTGATTCTAAGAAACTAGTGTGATTATCACTTTGAACTGAGACTATACACATCAAATTTTATTCCAGAGATTAAATAGACTGTAAGTATAACGTGTTAGTGTTTGCTTAAAGATACATTCACATTCAGTCGCCTTTATCAAGCCGTATTCTCTGTATTATTAGGCGACATTATTTATAATGTTCTTTAGTAATATGGGTATCGCTGTGGGGTCATTACAGTATGGTATTGGAGCCGTGTCAGAACATTATAGCATATAATATCACCGATCTAGACCTAGTGAGACTTAAAGTCCTATCCCCCGGGGTGTGTGGTAGATAATCATATTAATTATCTAGTTCGGGATATGAATATAAATTAATTATTAGGATAATCAATTGGGACGTATTTTGATTTAAAATTTTAATTATTTAAGTTGGAATTTGTGATATTAAACTTTCGAAAAATAATGTGTTAAAATCCTTCAGAGTTTGGAAATTTACCTTTGGATTATTGGGAAGTTAACTTCAAAAGAGATAAATTAGAGCGAATTAATTTGGAAAATTTGAGTAAATGGGTTTAAAAATTTAACTGATTTTGGAATAACTAGAGTTGCACAGTGGAATTTTAGAAATATAATTTTTCTTCTGAAAGCAACTATTTAGTTTTAGTTGATTGGTTGTTAGGAATTGATTGCTTGGTTATATTTATTTAGATTGGATGTATGGATGCTAGTGATAATAAAATAAATATAACTAAGGAAAACTTGTGATTATTTACTAAGTTGACTTGTCTAGAAAATGTTAAAGAATTCTGATCAATTTGTGGGATGCCATGTTATCCATAGGATTTCTCAAACAACCCGGGATTTAGCTTCAATTAATAATCGTCATTAAACGATTAATCCATTGGCTAATTGCTTTTGGAAGTTTTGATCAGTTGAAATTCTTTTGATAATTCGTTAAATATTGGGTGGGCTTTGAGATGCAACCTGGTCCATGCTTTCTTTTGCTTGGTTGTCGTGATAATTATTTCAACCCGTTCCCCTTTTCTTTCATTTCTCATTCGAAAACCCTAAAGAAAACATACGAAAGAAAAAAAAATGGCGACCTCGTCCTTTTGAAATTAGGGCTTCATTCGAAGCGCCGTTACTAATTCGATCGAATTAGTGGTCGGTCGCGGTCGCCTTGCTCGACCGATTCCTTGTTACTCACTGCGGCTGCTTGATTGAGCTCGTCGTTGCTTCGATTCAGGTGAGTGATTTTCTTCACTCACATTTCTAATTCTTACTTGAGTTCCTCGCTGTTGCTTGGATGTTGTTGTTTTCTCTAACTTAATCAAATTTGTATAAAATGATACTTGCGATTTGTGAATGGTTCATTTATATGGCTTTGATGATTTTTGAAATGTTCGAACTCATTGGACATTACGGCTTGACTTTCAATTTGATTTTGTGTAAGTATCTTTTATTATATTTTTGAGTTCGAATATTTGATTCAAGTTGAAAATTTATCTGGGGATTTGCTTTTATGCTTTCTTACTTGCGTTCGAATCTGTGAATTTTTCGATGATGTTACACGAAAAAATATAGGATTGTAAAACCTAGTATTTCGTTCAAATGTACATCTCGGCCTGAACATGATTTTGCACTGCGAATCTCCGCAGTGCTTGTTTCTTCCTGCTGCTTTGAATTGTGATGCATTTGTATCCACAGCTATTTCTCGTATTTGTATGATACTTGGTTTGCAACCTTGTCTCATTTGCATATGATGCTCGATACTTATGATATTGGTTTTTGACTTGGTTCGATTTCGGGTTTTCTTGGTTATCATAGCACTGTTTGATTTTGAGACCACCACGGCTTGATTCCCATTTGACTTCGATCACTTGATTTGTGTATGTGATTCCATGACTCTGTATTATCACCATTGTACTGATAATCTTTCTGGCCATTTTAATTTGAACTGCATGCATCTGTTTGGTCTGATGCTCCAAGTTACCACCTCTGATCAGTTGCATTATTGCCATGCTGTCGCTTGATCTTTGGTGCCCTTGGACATGTGAGCCTTTGTGCTTTGCATTTGAGTTGAGCTAAGTTTGCATTTCTTTGTGTTCTTACTTCGGCTAGTATATCTCTGACCTGCAGCTTGAAATTGTAATATGTATATTTTCACATACAAACCAATGTGCTTCAATTGTTCAATGGACTGTTGTATTACTTGGTGTTGTAGTTTTACTGTTGCATTCATATGTATGCTAAACATTGCTTCTCGGTGACATTTACTTGCATACATATACTTAAATGTTTTAGTTGTTGCTGTGTTGCCTTATCTTGGGTACACATGCTTGTTTCAGATACTAGTGTATACTTACATCTGCGATCATACATAAACATATGTATGTTGTTGCACCATTGTTGTTCTACTACTCCACTGGTTACCATTTACTTGGTTCGTGTTTCACAGTGTAGTAGGACCCTTCCTTCAGCATAAGGTTGAAGTTCCATGATCATCACTTCCCTTTTCTTCTGCCTTTTGTTTCCAGAAGTTGGATTGATCACATTCTGTTGTCTTCATATAGTGTATTTGAGTATTTGTGTTGTCTTGAGTTTATGTGGTCTTCGCATATATGTAGCCTGCACTTGCATTGCCTCTGACCTTTTGCAATACAGTCTTCATTTACTTCGAGACAGTTTTAGTTGCAAGTGCAATTGCAGTTTGGCTTTTGTTTGATTTGAGGACTTTTGGGTTCGACTCTGTTTTGATGGCTTTGTTCGAACTATTTTTGGCATTTGCTTATGTTAAGTGATGTTTCATTGGTGTAGATATGTATGTGTATTCATACATATGCATACATGCACCCTTGTTGATTTCGATTATCCTGATTCCTATGTGCATTTATTTGGGCTTGTCTGTTCTGGAAATTGCCAAGTGCATACTTGTTTGCTTTTGTTTGTAGTTGTGTTAGGTCATGCTAGCGTGACTTGACCTTTGCAGTTTCGACGTACTGTAGTGGTGAGGCATGCACGCGTGCATGTACTGCAGCCACACAGAAATTTGATTTGATTGATCATTTTGAGATTTGTCTAATTATCCATTTGATAATTAGATTATGAGTTTCTAATCATTTATTTAATAATTAGATTTTGTTGTTAATTGTCGTTTAGACAATTCTGTTGTTTCTAAGTTATCTTCATTGATAATCTTTTTATTTATCCTTGTTGATGATTTGAATTTGCTTATTTGTTGTTTAACACTGTTTAGTGTTATATCTACCGTTATCCGATGTCCTTGTTAAAGGATTGGATATACGAGATTTCTGTGACTGTCGTCTATTGATTATTTAATTATTATTGCTTTCGTGCATTAATAACTGAGTTTGAATTAGACTGGCCCGTGTATTATTTTCTTTTGAATGTAATACTCGGGTCAGACCGAGTTATTTCAGGTTGTTGATATCTTGCTTTGGGTTGCTGCTTGAGCTATGAAGTCTCTTCAAATCTTTTGGAGTAGTCGTCATCATTTTGTAGTAGTCTTCGTCATTTTGTAGTAGTTAGTGTATCTGATTTAGGTTGATATGTATTCATGTATATTATTCGA
This sequence comes from Allium fistulosum, assembly GCA_030737815.1. Lineage (NCBI taxonomy): Eukaryota > Viridiplantae > Streptophyta > Magnoliopsida > Asparagales > Amaryllidaceae > Allium > Allium fistulosum. The sequence goes on from CM060902.1 coordinate 1,298,630,066, forward strand.
TAATGTACTTGTATATATAACTTCCAGAGTCGACAGCTGTAGTTATATCATATGTATTGTGTCAAATGTATTGTAACTAACATCAGTTATATATATATATATGAGACTTTTATTATCTGTGTTTCGCATTTTATTTTCTGTGTTATTATTATATATATTGTCCTAAACTATTATGAACCATCGTAGTTCATTTTATACTGGAATTGGGTATGTCGATGGGAGTAAATAAATAAGAGATGAAAAATAAAAATATATACCACTCCTATCGAGGTAACCAATACTAGTGTAAGGCCAACTACGGATGGCCGCTCCTATCCAGCCTTATTCTTCGTAATAACAGACAATATTCTTTTTAATACTCTTTGTTATTGTGAGCATAGAGGTGGGGCGTTACAGTTGGTATCAGAGCTTGGGGTTTATGGACATAATATAAAACTTAACTTAGATGGAACATGTGTTACAACTATTTGTCGATGTTTTTAGTTGTGTTTTGAGTCAAAACTAAAGTTTTGAAATTATGATGAAATTTTTAAATATCCTTATTTAAAAATAAAAGTGAAATTGTGTTCTGATGATTTGATCGATTTGTGTTCTGTTTATCAGAGTGCGCAGCGGAAATAGTGAGACTGTCTTCGCTGAGTACAACTGATAACCTTTTGATTTAAAAATCAAAATATGAAATTGAAATAAATTTCATTTGTTGTTTACATAGCTGTGTTTATTTTGTTTCTTCGAAAATTTCGAATCCGATTTGAGGATTCGAAGCGATTGTAGTTATGTGATTTTTGTTGAGATTTTTGATGTTTTGAATTATCTTCATTGAGTTGCACATTACTGCATTAATTTTACGTTGAACCGGTGTTTGGTTTTAAACGTATTTTGTTGCCGTTATTTTTATAACGGGATTTTTACATCGGTGCTAAATTTTTAAAGCATGGTGTTTTGTGACATTTTTAATGAATGAAAATTCACTGGTATTACATTTTGATGTGAATTATTTTGATGAGATTTTGACATATAAAAATTTCTGTCGCTTTGGCTTCAGTAACCGTCAAATTTTTAAAGTGGATTTTCAAGCAGTTATTCCGCAATGCTGATTTTGAGATTCGTTTTACGATGTTTTGGGAAGTGCAATTTCCTTTTCGAAATTGCTACTGATGTTACTGTTTTAATCATGTGTTCTGAAAATTGTTTTAATTTTTTTACAGTTTACGCTTTCAAAAGAATGAGGAAGCGATTTAAACGATTCAGCAAAATCGAAGACTATGAACCCTCTCTTTTACTGATTCGCTTAATTCCGGACTTGTCCGTTTGAGAATGTAAAATTTTATTCATTTAAAATACAAAATTTACAGTTTGCACTTTCAAAAGAATGAGGAAGCGATTTAAACGATTCAGCAAAATCGAGGACTATGAACCCTTTCTTTTACTGATTCGCTTAATTCCGGACTTGTCCGTTTGAGAATGTAAAATGTCATTTTTACAAAATACACAATTTTTCACTTTCAAGGAAACGATGAAGAGAATCAAACGATTTAGTAAAACACGTGGTATGGGACATGTGCGTTTGCTATTTTGGTTAATTCCGGACTCGTTAATTGAAACATCTGCTGTTTTGATGATTCTGATGATTTTGTGTGCTTTCGAGCCACTATGTTGGACCTTCAGGTCATCTACTGGACCTTCGGGTCATTTGTTGGGCTTTCGGGCCACTCAGCTGGACCTTCGGGTCATTTGTTGGGCTTTCGGGCCACTCAGCTAGACCTTCGGGTCATTTGTTGGGCTTTCGGGCCACTCAGCTGGACCTTCGGGTCATTTGTTGGGCTTTCGGGCCACTCTAAGGACCTTCGGGTCAAATACCAGTACTAGACCTTCGGGTCACTCCGCGGACCTTCGGGTCATCTGATGGGCGCCAAAATTTTATAGTACTTGGTAGGCTTCGGCCATTTGTTGATGCATGTGCGGCATAGCTAAAACTCGCCATCTGATGGGATCGATCCAACCTTTTATTTTGATTTTCTAGAGTATCTTAATTGATTTCTGGATATTTGTTGTTTCTAATTATCTACAGGTAATTAGATATTTGTTGTTATGAGATTTAATTATCGTATCGATAATTAAATATTTGCTGTTATGAGATTTAATTATCGTATCGATAATTAGATATTTGCTGTTATGAGATTTCTGATTATCGTTTTTGATAATTAGATATTTGTTGATTTGAGGTTTCTGATTATCGTTTTTGATAATTAGATATTTGTTGATTTCTGATTATCGTTTTTGATAATTAGATATTTGTTGATTTCTGATTATCGTTTTTGATAATTAGATATTTGGTTATTTGTGATTTCTGATTATCGTTTTTGATAATTAGATACTTGTTGATTTCTGATTATCATTTTTGATAATTAGATATTTGGTTATTTCTGATTATCGTTTTTGATAATTAGATATTTGGTTATTTGTGATTTCTGATTATAGTTTTTGATAATTAGATATTTGTTGATTTGAGTTTTCTGATTATCGTTTTTGATAATTAGATATTTGTTGATTTGAGTTTTCTGATTATCGTTTTTGATAATTAGATATTTGTTGATTTCTGATTATCGTTTTTGATAATTAGATATTTGGTTATTTGTGATTTCTGATTATCGTTTTCGATAATTAGATATTTGCTGTTATGAGATTTCTGATTATCGTTTTTGATAATTAGATATTTGTTGATTTGAGGTTTCTGATTATCGTTTTTGATAATTATATATTTGTTGATTTCTGATTATCGTTTTTAATAATTAGATATTTGTTGATTTCTGATTATCGTTTTTGATAATTAGATATTTGGTTATTTGTGATTTCTGATTATCGTTTTCGATAATTAGATAATTGCTGTTATGAGATTTCTGATTATCGTTTTGATAATTAGATATTTGTTGATTTGAGGTTTCTGATTATCGTTTTTGATAATTAGATATTTGTTGATTTCTGATTATCGTTTTTGATAATTATATATTTGTTGATTTGTGATTTCTGATTATCATTTTGATAATTAGATATTTGATGTTTTTTGACTATCGTTTTTGATAATTGGATAATTGCTGATTTAGTTGATTATGAGATTTTCTAGTCTCTAATTGATTCTAGATTATATTGATTATATTGGATTTCTATTTTCTATCTATCTCTGTTGATAGTTAGAGTTTGCTGAGTATGAAGTTCGTGTTTTCTAGTTAATTGTTAGATAACTAGATAATTGCAGTTTTGCGAATTGTGATTTGTGTTTTCTAATCATCTTTGTTGATAATTAGATTTTGCGGCTTCCTAATTATCGTATCGATAATTAGATATTGTTGTTTTGTGATTTCTGTATTCTAATTATCTAATTGATAATTGAATATTGCTGATAATTGCATTTATTCAGTTTTGTTGTTTTCTGATTATCTATCTGATAGTTAGATTTTATTGAGAATTTGTGAATTTCTTTTATGGAATTAGAAGATTTCTTTGGCGTTTATATTCTTGACCTTTATTTTTCTAGCTTAACCAGTTTATGTTAGAAGAATAATAGTTGTTGGCGACCTTAATTATGAAAATTGCGGGGACGCAATCTTTATAAGGAGGGGAGTCTGTAACAACCCGGGATTTAGCTTCAATTAATAATCGTCATTAAACGATTAATCCGTTGGCTAATTGCTTTTGGAAGTTTTGATCAATTGAAATTCTTTTGATAATTCGTTAAATATTGGGTGGGCTTTGAGATGCAATCTGGTCCATGCTTTCTTTTGCTTGGTTGCCGTGATAATTATTTCAACCCATTCCCCTTTTCTTTCATTTCTCATTCGAAAACCCTAAAGAAAACATACGAAAGAAAAAAATGGCGGCCTCGTCTTCTTGAAATTAGGGCTTTATTCGAAGCGCCGTTACTAATTCGATCGAATCAGTGGTCGGTCGCGGTCGCCTTGCTCGACCGATTCCTCGTTGCTCACTGCGGCTGCTTGATTGAGCTCGCCGTTGCTTCGATTCAGGTGAGTGATTTTATTCACTCACATTTCTAATTCTTACTTGAGTTCCGCACTGTTGCTTGGATGTTGTTGTTTTCTCTAACTTAATCAAATTTGTATAAAATGATACTTGCGATTTGTGAATGGTTCATTTATATGGCTTTGATGATTTTTGAAATGTTCGAACTCCTTGGACATTACGGCTTGACTTTCAATTTGATTTTGTGTAAGTATCTTTTATTATATTTTTGAGTTCGAATATTTGATTCAAGTTGAAAATTTATCTGGGGATTTGCTTTTATGCTTTCTTACTTGCGTTCGAATCTGTGAATTTTCCGATGATGTTACTCGAAAAAATATAGGATTGTAAAACCTAGTATTTCGTTCAAATGTACATCTCGGCCTGAACATGATTTTGCACTGCGAATCTCGGCAGTGCTTGTTTCTTCCTGCTGCTTTGAATTGTGATGCATTTGTATCCACAACTATTTCTCGTATTTGTATGATGCTTGGTTTGCAACCTTGTCTCATTTGCATATGATGCTCGGTACTTATGATATTGGTTTTTGACTTGGTTCGATTTCGGGTTTTCTTGGTTATCATGGCACTGTTTGATTTTGAGACCACCACGGGTTGATTCCCATTTGACTTCGGTCACTTGATTTGTGTATGTGATTCCATGACTCTGTATTATCACCATTGTACTGATAATCTTTCTGGCCATTTTAATTTGAACTGCATGCATCTGTTTGGTCTGATGCTCCAAGTTACCACCTCTGGTCAGTTGCATTATTGCCATGCTGTCGCTTAATCTTTGGTGCTTTGGACATGCGAGCCTTTGTGCTTTGCATTTGAGTTGAGCTGACTTTGCATTTCTTTTTGTTCTTACTTCGGCCAGTATATCTCTGACCTGTAGCTTGAAATTGTAATATGTATATTTTCACGTACAAACCAATGTGCTTCAATTGTTCAATGGACTGTTGCATTCATATGTATGCTAAACATTGCTTCTCAGTGACATTTACTTGCATACATATACTTAAATGTTTTAGTTGTTGCTGTGTTGCCTTATCTTGGGTACACATGCTTGTTTCAGATACTAGTGTATACTTAGATCTTCGATCATACATAAATATATGTATGTTGTTGCACCATTGTTGTTCCACTACTCCATTGGTTACCATTTACTTAGTTCGTGTTTCACTGTGCAGTAGGACCCTTCCTTCAGCATAAGGTTGAAGTTCCATGATCATCACTTCCCTTTTCTTCTGCCTTTTGTTTCCAGAAGTTGGATTGATCACATTTTGTTGTCTTCATATAGTGTATTTGAGTATTTGTGTTGCCTTGAGTTTATGTGGTCTTCGCATATATGTAGCCTGCACTTGCATTGCCTTTGACCTTTTGGCATACAGTCTTCATTTACTTCGAGACAGTTTTAGTTGCAAGTGCAATTGCAGTTTTGCTTTTGTTTGATTTGAGGACTTTTAGGTTCGACTCTGTTTTGATGGCTTTGTTCGAACAATTTTTGGCATTTGCTTATGCGAAGTGTTGTTTCATTGGTGTAGATATGTATGTGTATTCATACATATGCATACATGCACCCTTGTTGATTTCGATTATCCTATGTGCATTTATTTGGGCTTGTCTGTTCTGGAAATTGCCAAGTGCATACTTGTTTGCTTTTGTTTGCAGTTGTGTTGGGTCATGCTAGCGTGACTTGTCCTTTGCAGTGTGATGCCCCACCTCTATGCCCATAATAACAAAGAGTATTAAAAGAAATACTGTCTATTATTACGAAGAATAAGGCTGGATAGGAGCGACCATCCGTAATTGGCCTTACACTAATATTGATTATCTCGATAGGAGTGGTATATACTTTTTATTTTTCATCTATTATTTATTTACTCCCATCGACATATCCAATTATCAGTATAAAACAAACTACGATAGTTCATAATAGTTTAGGACATTAGATATAACAATAACACAGATAATATAAATGCGGAACACAGATTAACAAAAATCTCATATATATATAACCGATGTCAGTTACAATATAGTTGACACGATACATATGATACAACTACAACTGTCGACTCTAGAAGTTATATATACAAGTACATTATCGACTAATATACATGAATACATATCGTTCTACACAATGACACGACTACTACAAAATGACACTGACAACTTCAAAAGATGTGAAAAGTCTTCATAGCCTGAACAGCAACTCAAAGAAGAAAATCTACAACCTGAAATAACTCGGGTCTGACCCGAGTATTACATTCAAAAGAAAATAATACACGGGTCAGTCTAATTCAAACTCAGTTATTAGTGCATAGCAGCAATAATAATCAGATAGTCAAATAGACGACATTCACAGAAATCTCATATATCCAACTCTCGATACGAGAATTGGATAACGGCAGATATAACACTAAACAGTGTTAAATGACAATTTAACAATCCAAATCAGAATACAACTCCAAACCATTGAAATTAACCAACGAAACAATTCAACAAATCGAAACATCAATTTAAAACTGTCAAATCTGATAGGGCTGCAGTACACGCACGCGTGTACTGCCTCGCCACTATCGCAGGAGATACACAAAAGCTCAGTGAAAGTCACAAATGATCACCAGGTCAAACCCCGAAATCGGGTTCAACTCAAATGAATTTAAAAACCAACCTAAGTGCATCAATGCCCTACACTGTAAAACTGGGCAGTGCTATCACATATACAAGACCAACTCAATGCAAAGGTCTAAAGCAAAGAATGACCAGATCAACAACTACATCAAGAAAGAACCAGTCAAAGTTCACAAAGTGGCAACTACTCATATCAGGTCAGAGACAAATAATTGACCATAAAGGCATGCGGCATAAGAAGCAAGAAACACTAGTCAATTACAAATGCATAGCAACCATTTGCATACAAGCTTTAGACTAAAGGACACATGAGTACAACCTTACATATGCCCGAAACTATGTGAAATAAATGTGCAGACTGCCTCACTGGTCAAGACAGCTGCAATGAAGTGATCCAACAACAACAGTTCTAGGCTCGGCCAAGACCATTTCTGGTAACAGCAAACAAGATGGCACAATTGCAGTTATCAAATGGGAGCATAAAGTCAATAAAACATGTCTCATATACATGGCAACCAAACTGAATTATAGGCCATAGCAAGTCTCGATGAACTGGTCAGAACAAAGGCAGGACTGGTTTAAATGGCCAATCTTTCAAATATAGTTATGAATAAGACCAAGTCAAAATATGCATGGTAAACTCGACTTACAGGATCAGATAGTTCGGTAAAGTGCACTACAATGGACCAGACAATATCAATGACAAGCACAAGCCAAGTGCTTGCAAAGTCGAGGTAATGTGGCTACTAAATATACTGTGAAACAAATATATCAAGACTCAACCCAAACAAGATCAACTCGAAGCAACTGACCACAAAACAGTAGGCAGTGACAGTAAGGAATGTATACAACAATACAAACATGGAATGGAATGCAACTACAAGGCATGAAACCCTAGTGAAACCGATCAAGTGACAACACGAAGCAGTACAAACTATCATGAACAAAGTGCAACGGAATAGATGGCCAGAAACGAAGCTCACAGGGTCACAAGGTTAGTAAAGCCAAAAATTCACAAAGTGGTCACAGTCATGAAACAGCAGGTGAAGACGACCAAGGTCGATAAAACTTCCAGAGGTGATAAACAAAATAGCCAAAGTCGAATAAAACAACGATGTCAAACTCAGATCGAAAATCATCAAAGCCGGAAATTCATCAATATCAAAATCAATTATCACAATCAAAGTCAACCGAAAATCGATCAGAGATGAAGCCATGGAAATCAAAACCAGACGACTAAATAAACAACCCCAAACCATCATTACAGAGACCAAGCAGGAGTAATCAATTTAAGCAAACAAGTTAAAACGAGCAGAAGTGGGTACGAATTAGATGTGAGTAAGTCATTACTCACCATTTTCGACGAGGCAGTGAAACCAAAACCCTAGCAGCCTCGAGTGACTCCAAGCGGTTTTGCGATCGACAAGGCGAGGCTGAAACGTCATTCGATCGAGCTATGGGGGTTGGCGCCTTTGATTTCTCGATGCCCTGATTTCGAACGATGAAGAAGGGACGGGTTTGAATTGAATAAGGAGGAAACGGCCACCATTTTTATTTCTCGCTTCGATTTTTGGATTTAGGGTACGAATAAAAATGGGAGAAAGGGTCGGGTTCCCTCTGATACCATCACGGTGCCAACAGATATGGGCCACGCTATTTCAATTTGCAGAGCCCAATTAGCAATTAACAATTTATAAAAGAGTTTTAACTCTATAAATTCCAATTGCAATTTTTTAAATAACCATTTTATCAAAGGATTCCAATCGATCAAAAACTCAATCGAGCAATTAACTAGCATTCTACTCGTTAAATGACGATATTAAATTCTCACAAAAGCTCGGGTTGTTACATGCAGTTTCGACGTACTGTAGTGGCGAGGCAGTGCACACGTGCGTGTACTGCAGCCACACTGTAACGACTCGGATTTTTCACGTTCGAAAATCAACATCCGTACTTCACCTTGTACTCGAATGCCGTAGATTCGACCGTTCAAATCCGATTCGCCGGAGCTTATAACACAGTAAGTATAACAACACAGCGGAAGAAAGAAAACAATATAGATATACAACATCTGATACAATATCCAGATACGATGATGATACAATGAATATCTATATACATCAGAGATATGATACAACAAATAGCAGCGGAAAAGAAAATAGATAACACCAGCAGTGGATAGAATATCTCCAATAGAATGCTCCAAGATAAGCAACGTCAGTCCATGAACTCCAAGAACTGAACTAGCTCCAGATAATCTACTAAACCTGAATATCTGAAAAACCCAACTCTAGACTGCCCGTGTGGAAAATTGTGGGCACCCAGAGTTTAGGAAGGGAACAATAAACTCCGGATCAGTCATGGGACTGGTGTGAGCAACAAAAACAGATTATCTTTAAGCAAACACAAAAGACTGTTTAACATTTAAATCCGCAATGCTTTTCGAAAATGAAACTACCATAAGGCCTCCCGCCACACACACAATGCAATCGCAGAATTGGAGGAGATTTCTCCTTATGATAGTCAAACATGCTTACTACGCAAAATCAAAACTCTTTTGATATTATTACTAGTGCATAGTGTAGAAAAAAACATTTCGAAAATATAATATAAATCTTAGCCAGCATACAACATTTCATCGTATGCCTACTATAGCTACCATGTTCAATAACAGGTTACCGCCACATTCCATAGCAGGTTATACAACTAAAAACCGTACAGGGTTCGTATTGTTTCTTTGAATTTCCAACAAATGATCGGGCTAAGGAACTTCCTTACCGAAATAGAAACGCCTCTGGAAAGACGCCCCGGATCCTAACCGGATCTCTGCAAACAAAAGGCCGACGCTACCTCACGCTTTAACCAAGCTGTAACTAGGTAACTAACACACAAGTCATGTCATCCCCCGGTCGTTACCGACCTTTATCCGGGATCCCGAAAACCAACAAAGCAACATCACACAATAATAAATAAAGTGTGTCCACATGAGTAAGTATCTGGGCTCCATACCATGATACCACTCTTTATCCAGAAGGAAATGACATACCCTAGGGGCGCTACCCCTACAAACCTTTGCCGCAACATTCCTGTTTCGACCATTACCGGGTTGTGAGGCTCGACGAAGTCTCGTCCACAAAGCTATGCTTTTTCACAAAGCCACGCTTTTTCACAAAGCCACGCTTTTCACAAAGCAACGCTTTTTCACAAAGCAACGCATCATCAGCACTTCGTATGCCACATTACCAAATTGGGAATGTATCACTAGTAACCATCAACTACATAACCTCTGAGCTCGTACGTCTCAGAGAAGGGTGTTAAGCTAAGAGAATAAATTCTCCGCCACCAACAGAAATGTATTTGATAGAAACCAGCTTTACATCTCAAAGTGTAACGTCAGACACACATCCATACAAGTCTGTTCCGGGTTCGAACAGAACCGAAGGCACTTCCAAAGAAGCCCTTGCAAATCCGGATAATTTCTAATCACGTCTGGACTTCCCATCACAAAGGGTGATAAAATCTCTATACCGGGGACCAGTCGGTGCAGAGACATTCGACGAGTTGTCCTTTCATTTTCGAAAATATCCGGTCTTCACCACCGGTCTTCAAATGCGATCCATATACGTCGTATCACTATTCAGAATGGGTTATATGACACAAAGGTCCTCTCCCGACTAAACCGAATAACGAGCGCAATTAAAAATCATATGGATACTGGGGTCTCAGTTAAATCACAGCTTAAAGCTTAAAACTTTTCATTCGAATGGTTAAAACAAATTACCATTTCCAATCTTTTAAACAAAAAGATTCATTTCAAAAACCTTCAATGGTTTAGACAATTTCCACACTTTTAATCTTTTAAACAAAAAGATTCAATGCACAAAGTTAACCCCATTCACAAAGATCCATTCATGGATTTCAAAACAATTTCCATTTAAATTGAATTAACTCGTTAAATCTTTAAGTCAAGATTTAACTTATAGCTTTCAAAACTCGTTTTCAAAGATTCATTCATAGTCTTTCAAAACAATTCCATTTCAAGTTAGATTAACTCATGCGGTCTTTGAAATCAAAGACTCACTTCATAGTTTTCAAAACATTTCAGTTCCATTTCAAACTTGAAATTCTTTCAACACAAATTGGAAGTTCATTACCTATGTGAAAGCTTTTACTATTTGAAAACAAATAGTTTCGTTTTAGAAAAAAATCCAGTTATATTTACACGAGTTAAAACCCTTGAATTAAAATTCAAATTCCCAAATCAATCCTTTAAAATGGTTTAACCCATATATAACTTATACAGCATCTTTAATCCCTAGTTTCAAATCATAGAATTCAATTTCAAACTTGAATTCAAATTTAATCAAATTATTTAAATTTTCAAACTCGATTAAGTTATTCAAAATAACTTTTATCTTTGAAATTCCATTTCAAAAGCTTTTAACTTTAAACCTAAATTTCCAATTTCAAAATCAATTGAAATTAAAATTTCAATTTCAAAAACATTGAATTTAAATTATCTGTGACTTAACCGATTTCCACGTGAAATCCATATTTGTGTGTGTAAATGTGTAGTCTAGGGGTTTAACACAATAGTGCACAACATCAATCATCACAGATATATCGATAAGCGGTATAATGGATAACGCTTATCTTCATTCACAGATTCATAGATAAAATAAATTTATCAGTCATAAAGATTCATCATTACAATTCGATGTGGGTTTCGGATAACCAACTGGAATCCGACTCCCTGTCGCATCGAAATTCAAGTGCCGTTTTACGGGCCAAGGGTTTCATATTCACATAGTAATATATCACAGAAATAGAAATTTCAGATCATAACCTAAATCAGGATGTATCACAAAGCATCACGAATCAGGGATATCAAACAATTCAAATCATCCAATATAATCTAAGCATTCATAAGTAAGGTCGGTTACTTGTCTGATAAATTCAAATCAGATTAATTTCTTATGAATAAATTACAAATCTTGGTTAATTAATCATTAATTGATTACAAATTATTTTGATTAATTGTCCTTTAATCATTTATTAATTAAATAAATCAACTTTTAAATTATTTAAAAGAATTTTAAAGCCAAATTCATTTTAGTTTAAATCTGGGTAAGTTTAAAACAGGAAACAAAATGTCTCCGAGTCCTTATTCATAAACACTAAATTTTAATTAACAGTACAACTCGAATTTTAATTTGGGCTAAACCCATTTTTAAAGTAACCTGAGCGAACCCTATTTTTCACTCGAGTTCTAACACTAGGATTCATGGGACAACACACGAGCAGCTCTTGGTCTTCAACTCCTTCGAGACATCACGGCAAAATACGCGAGCACTACCCGAGTCAAGACCTTCTTCCCAAAACGTTCTTCACCGCCTGATACTCCAACGTGCACGGTGCACGTACACAAAAGACTGGACATCGCTGCCACCCTATCGACGTCGCTCCCAAGTCAGCGATCATCTCGACATCTCGTACGACACCCCAGATATCGTAATATGATAGCAAAACGAAAATTCAATGATCGATCAAAAACTGGAACAAAAGTTCGATCCACCAATCCACCTCGTCTTCGATCCTCCGACCATCGTAAACCCTGAAACTCCGGCCATGTCTTCAACAGCCCCCATACTAGCCTTCCCTTGAGTGTCGTTACACTCGATCAACTATGGAAGCCTCGGCGATCGAAAGTTAAAACCCAAGTAAAACTAGGGTTACCACCAAGAACTGATCGCCGCCGTCACCACAAGGCTTTGATCAACGTCCAAGCATTTTTCCTAGACCCTACGACCTCTCAGCTAGCTATAGCTCCAATCACGAGGCGAACAAAGTCGTTGATCACCGTAGTTTGCCCAAATAGTCAAATCCATTCAACTCACAATTTCTCACTCAAACTCGCACTAAAAATCTGGATTTTTGTTTTAAAAATCATGATTCGTAAAAGTGAACAGGATCGTACATTCAAAACTTAAATTTTAATCAATTACATTTTCACAAAAAAAATGAGATTCCACCATTTTTTTTTCTTTTATTTATTTTCCAGAAAACTTATTTATCTTTAGTGCCTCCAAATATTTTTAGGAAAGAGATCTTGATAATTCTAATAAATTTCCTTTGAAAATCAAGATCAACAGTTGACCAGAGGGGAAGTTCTCGATTTTCAAACATGGTTGAACCCTGTAATACTTTAGAACAGAGGCATTTAACACAGACAGGCACAAGCATATACTTCTATACAAAGTTCATATTCATGCAAGCATCCTTTATGTCATTCATTCACAGATCATCAGATGCCAACCCAAAAGATGAATAAATAAGTTCAAGTGTTTGCTCACCTTAGTCTCCAGAGAAAAAGAAACAGAGTTCATCATTTATGTTGAACAGGCTTTGAAATTTTCAAGTTGAAGCTTCTCCTTTAATCTTTGATAAATCTGGTTTGTAGAGTTGTTTTAAAATGAAGTTTTGTTTAAGTTTTCTCTCCAGAAGTAGATGAACGAAACTGAAGTGAATTGAGAAAGGCTTTGATATAAAGAAGAGAAGTTTTACTGGTATATTATTTTGTACAATCTATATCAGAGATTTTTATAAAAATGGAGGCTGAAAGAAGTTTTTATGCAATTCGAATAGACCTTGTTGGCTGCCAAGAAATGAGAGCATTAAATGCTATTGTACTTGATGTTTCATTTTACACTTATCATATTTCCTTTTCTTATACTCGCCTGGCTTATTTTACAAGCTATATAATTTTACTTTGTATTTGTTCATACTTGTTGTTTGAATACTTTATTTGCCTTTACTTATTTTTCTATGCTTTCCCAGGTTGATAATTTCTTCTTGTATGTTATCTTTTGTCTTGTTTGCATTTTAAATTCAAGTTAACTCATATATGCTCGTATACATATATATTTACATATATACAATATTTACAACATTTAAATTTTAAATGATTCAACATAGAATTTATTTGAGTTCGGGGAAACTCGCATCACTTTATCACTTAATTCTACAAATTTTAATTCAAAAATACAATTAATTATTAATTTAAATATATATAAAATTCGGGGTCGTTACAGACTTCCCCCCTTAAAAGAATTTCGTCCTCGAAATTACCAAGGAGGCAAAAAGATAGATGAAGAATATTTCATCAACTGAACATCTGTTCTGCATTTGGCTTATCAAATCAGAATACCAATAACAGATACAAGAACGAATCTGTTTAACACTTCACAAAATACTCGGGTTATCAAGATCTATGAAATATGCAAGGGCATCGGTCAGCTCGAAGTGATAACTAACTATCCGTAGAATATATCCGGACCCAAAGAATAGATAGATATATGGATACGATTTCAAAACTTTTAGTTTAAAAACTAAGTATACCTATCAACCATAGCAATCAAAGCAAACAATTCATCCAAACAAACAATTTTGGCCTTTTCGGAGTTTACGTCCCATATTAGTATATCGAATCTTCTTCCTGGAACTACCAGAAACTATCGAAGAATTGAGGAAAAATGACGAACAAAAGAGATTGATAGAGAAAAGATTGTTTCCTTGTTGTTACAGAGTATCGACCATCTATAGTCGTACTCCCATGTCCCCTATCTCGTCCCCTTCTTACACTCATACTCACTATCAGTGGATAGCAAGAGAATTTACTGAGGCATACGGACAGATATCTGAGAATTACTCATTCTAGGGTTTACTTCACCCTATCTCTAATGAGCTACTTAATGTGTTATACTCTGAGCTAAAGTTCAACCTTAGCTCTGATACCAAATGTAACGACTCGGATTTTTCGCGTTCGAAAATCAACATCCGTACTTCACCTTGTACTCGAATGCCGTAGATTCGACCGTTCAAATCCGATTCGCCGGAGCTTATAACACAGTAAGTATAACAACACAGCAGAAGAAAGAAAACAATATAGATATACACCATCTGATACAATATCCAGATACGATGATGATACAATGAATATCTATATACATCAGAGATATGATACAACAAATAGCAGCGGAAAAGAAAATAGATAACACCAGCAGTGGATAGAATATCTCCAATAGAATGCTCCAAGATAAGCAACGTCAGTCCATGAACTCCAAGAACTGAACTAGCTCCAGATAATCTACTAAACCTGAATATCTGAAAAACCCAACTCTAGACTGCCCGTGTGGAAAATTGTGGGCACCCAGAGTTTAGGAAGGGAACAATAAACTCCGGATCAGTCATGGGACTGGTGTGAGCAACAAAAACAGATTATCTTTAAGCAAACACAAAAGACTGTTTAACATTTAAATCCGCAATGCTTTTCGAAAATGAAACTACCATAAGGCCTCCCGCCACACACACAATGCAATCGCAGAATTGGAGGAGATTTCTCCTTATGATAGTCAAACATGCTTACTACGCAAAATCAAAACTCTTTTGATATTATTACTAGTGCATAGTGTAGAAAAAACATTTCGAAAATATAATATAAATCTTAGCCAGCATACAACATTTCATCGTATGCCTACTATAGCTACCATGTTCAATAACAGGTTACCGCCACATTCCATAGCAGGTTATACAACTAAAAACCGTACAGGGTTCGTATTGTTTCTTTGAATTTCCAACAAATGATCAGGCTAAGGAACTTCCTTATCGAAATAGAAACGCCTCTAGAAAGACGCCCCGGATCCTAACCGGATCTCTGCAAACAAAAGGCCGACGCTACCTCACGCTTTAACCAAGCTGTAACTAGGTAACTAACACACAAGTCATGTCATCCCCCGGTCATTACCGACCTTTATCCGGGATCCCGAAAACCAACAAAGCAACATCACACAATAATAAATAAAGTGTGTCCACATGAGTAAGTATCTGGGCTCCATACCATGATACCACTCTTTATCCAGAAGGAAATGACATACCCTAGGGGCGCTACCCCTACAAACCTTTGCCGCAACATTCCTGTTTCGACCATTACCGGGTTGTGAGGCTCGACGAAGTCTCGTCCACAAAGCTATGCTTTTTCACAAAGCCACGCTTTTTCACAAAGCCACGCTTTTCACAAAGCAACGCTTTTTCACAAAGCAACGCATCATCAGCACTTCGTATGCCACATTACCAAATTGGGAATGTATCACTAGTAACCATCAACTACATAACCTCTGAGCTCGTACGTCTCAGAGAAGGGTGTTAAGCTAAGAGAATAAATTCTCCGCCACCAACAGAAATGTATTTGATAGAAACCAGCTTTACATCTCAAAGTGTAACGTCAGACACACATCCATACAAGTCTGTTCCGGGTTCGAACAGAACCGAAGGCACTTCCAAAGAAGCCCTTGCAAATCTGGATAATTTCTAATCACGTCTGGACTTCCCATCACAAAGGGTGATAAAATCTCTATACCGGGGACCAGTCGGTGCAGAGACATTCGACGAGTTGTCCTTTCATTTTCGAAAATATCCGGTCTTCACCACCGGTCTTCAAATGCGATCCATATACGTCGTATCACTATTCAGAATGGGTTATATGACACAAAGGTCCTCTCCCGACTAAACCGAATAACGAGCGCAATTAAAAATCATATGGATACTGGGGTCTCAGTTAAATCACAGCTTAAAGCTTAAAACTTTTCATTCGAATGGTTAAAACAAATTACCATTTCCAATCTTTTAAACAAAAAGATTCATTTCAAAAACCTTCAATGGTTTAGACAATTTCCACACTTTTAATCTTTTAAACAAAAAGATTCAATGCACAAAGTTAACCCCATTCACAAAGATCCATTCATGGATTTCAAAACAATTTCCATTTAAATTGAATTAACTCGTTAAATCTTTAAGTCAAGATTTAACTTATAGCTTTCAAAACTCGTTTTCAAAGATTCATTCATAGTCTTTCAAAACAATTCCATTTCAAGTTAGATTAACTCATGCGGTCTTTGAAATCAAAGACTCACTTCATAGTTTTCAAAACATTTCAGTTCCATTTCAAACTTGAAATTCTTTCAACACAAATTGGAAGTTCATTACCTATGTGAAAGCTTTTACTATTTGAAAACAAATAGTTTCGTTTCAGAAAAAAATCCAGTTATATTTACACGAGTTAAAACCCTTGAATTAAAATTCAAATTCCCAAATCAATCCTTTAAAATGGTTTAACCCATATATAACTTATACAGCATCTTTAATCCCTAGTTTCAAATCATAGGATTCAATTTCAAACTTGAATTCAAATTTAATCAAATTATTTAAATTTTCAAACTCGATTAAGTTATTCAAAATAACTTTTATCTTTGAAATTCCATTTCAAAAGCTTTTCACTTTAAAACCAAATTTCCAATTTCAAAATCAATTGAAATTAAAATTTCAATTTCAAAAACATTGAATTTAAATTATCTGTGACTTAACCGATTTCCACGTGAAATCCATATTTGTGTGTGTAAAAGTGTAGTCTAGGGGTTTAACACAATAGTGCACAACATCAATCATCACAGATATATCGATAAGCGGTATAATGGATAACGCTTATCTTCATTCACAGATTCATAGATAAAATAAATTTATCAGTCACAAAGATTCATCATTACAATTCGATGTGGGTTTCGGATAACCAACTGGAATCCGACTCCCTGTCGCATCGAAATTCAAGTGCCGTTTTATGGGCCAAGGGTTTCATATTCACATAGTAATATATCACAGAAATAGAAATTTCAGATCATAACCTAAATTAGGATGTATCACAAAGCATCACGAATCAGGGATATCAAACAATTCAAATCATCCAATATAATCTAAGCATTCATAAGTAAGGTCGGTTACTTGTCTGATAAATTCAAATCAGATTAATTTCTTATGAATAAATTACAAATCTTGGTTAATTAATCATTAATTGATTACAAATTATTTTGATTAATTGTCCTTTAATCATTTATTAATTAAATAAATCAACTTTTAAATTATTTAAAAGAATTTTAAAGCCAAATTCATTTTAGTTTAAATCTGGGTAAGTTTAAAACAGGAAACAAAATGTCTCCGAGTCCTTATTCATAAACACTAAATTTTAATTAACAGTACAACTCGAATTTTAATTTGGGCTAAACCCATTTTTAAAGTAACCCGAGCGAACCCTATTTTTCACTCGAGTTCTAACACCAAGATTCATGGGACAACACACGAGCAGCTCTTGGTCTTCAACTCCTTCGAGACATCACGGCAAAATACGCGAGCACTACCCGAGTCAAGACCTTCTTCCCAAAACGTTCTTCACCGCCTGATACTCCAACGTGCACGGTGCACGTACACAAAAGACTGGACATCGCTGCCACCCTATCGACGTCGCTCCCAAGTCAGCGATCATCTCGACATCTCGTACGACACCCCAGATATCGTAATATGATAGCAAAACGAAAATTCAATGATCGATCAAAAACTGGAACAAAAGTTCGATCCACCAATCCACCTCGTCTTCGATCCTCCGACCATCATAAACCCTGAAACTCCGGCCATGTCTTCAACAGCCCCCATACTAGCCTTCCCTTGAGTGTCGTTACACTCGATCAACTATGGAAGCCTCGGCGATCGAAAGTTAAAACCCAAGTAAAACTAGGGTTACCACCAAGAACTGATCGCCGCCGTCACCACAAGGCTTTGATCAACGTCCAAGCATTTTTCTTAGACCCTACGACCTCTCAGCTAGCTACAGCTCCAATCACGAGGCGAACAAAGTCGTTGATCACCGTAGTTTGCCCAAATAGTCAAATCCGTTCAACTCACAATTTCTCACTCAAACTCGCACTAAAAATCTGGATTTTTGTTTTAAAAATCATGATTCGTAAAAGTGAACAGGATCGTACATTCAAAACTTAAATTTTAATCAATTACATTTTCACAAAAAAATGAGATTCCACCGTATTTTTTTCTTTTATTTATTTTCCAGAAAACTTATTTATCTTTAGTGCCTCCAAATATTTTTAGGAAAGAGATCTTGATAATTCTAATAAATTTCCTTTGAAAATCAAGATCAACAGTTGACCAGAGGGGAAGTTCTCGATTTTCAAACATGGTTGAACCCTGTAATACTTTAGAATAGAGGCATTTAACACAGACAGGCACAAGCATATACTTCTATACAAAGTTCATATTCATGCAAGCATCCTTTATGTCATTCATTCATAGATCATCATATGCCAACCCAAAAGATGAATAAATAAGTTCAAGTGTTTGCTCACCTTAGTCTCCAGAGAAAAAGAAATAGAGTTCATCATTTATGTTGAACAGGCTTTGAAATTTTCAAGTTGAAGCTTCTCCTTTAATCTTTGATAAATCTGGTTTGTAGAGTTGTTTTAAAATGAAGTTTTGTTTAAGTTTTCTCTCCAGAAGTAGATGAACGAAACTGAAGTGAATTGAGAAAGGCTTTGATATAAAGAAGAGAAGTTTTACTGGTATAATATTTTGTACAATCTATATCAGAGATTTTTATAAAAATGGAGGCTGAAAGAAGTTTTTATGCAATTCGAATAGACCTTGTTGGCTGCCAAGAAATGAGAGCATTAAATGCTATTGTACTTGATGTTTCATTTTACACTTATCATATTTCCTTTTCTTATACTCGCCTGGCTTATTTTACAAGCTATATAATTTTACTTTGTATTTGTTCATACTTGTTGTTTGAATACTTTATTTGCCTTTACTTATTTTTCTATGCTTTCCCAGGTTGATAAATTCTTCTTGTATGTTATCTTTTGTCTTGTTTGCATTTTAAATTCAAGTTAACTCATATATGCTCGTATACATATATATTTACATATATACAATATTTACAACATTTAAATTTTAAATGATTCAACATAGAATTTATTTGAGTTCGGGGAAACTCGCATCACTTTATCACTTAATTCTACAAATTTTAATTCAAAAATACAATTAATTATTAATTTAAATATATATAAAATTCGGGGTCGTTACACACACAGAAATTTGATTTGATTGATCATTTTGAGATTTGTCTAATTATCCATTTGATAATTAGATTATGAGTTTCTAATTATTTATTTAATAATTAGATTTTGTTGTTAATTGTCGTTTAGACAATTCTGTTGTTTCTAAGTTATCTTCATTGGTAATCTTTTTATTTATCCTTGTTGATGATTTGAATTTGCTGATTTGTTGTTTAACACTGTTTAGTGTTATATCTACCGTTATCCGATGTCCTTGTTAAAGGATTGGATATACGAGATTTCTGTGACTGTCGTCTATTGATTATTTAATTATTATTGCTATCGTGCATTAATAACTGAGTTTGAATTAGACTGACCCGTGTATTATTTTCTTTTGAATGTAATACTCGGGTCAGACCGAGTTATTTCAGGTTGTTGATATCTTGCTTTGGGTTGCTGCTTGAGCTATGAAGTCTCTTCATATCTTTTGGAGTAGTCGTCGTCATTTTGTAGTAGTCTTCGTCATTTTGTAGTAGTCAGTGTATCTGATTTAGGTTGATATGTATTCATGTATATTATTCGATAATGTACTTGTATATATAACTTCCAGAGTCGACAGTTGTAGTTGTATCATATGTATTGTGTCAAATGTATTGTAACTGACATCAGTTATATATATATATATATATATTAGACTTTTATTATCTGTGTTCTGCATTTTATTATCTGTGTTATTATTATATATATTGTCCTAAACTATTATGAACCATCGTAGTTCGTTTTATACTGGAATTGGGTATGTCGATGGGAGTAAATAAATAAGAGATGAAAAATAAAAATATATACCACTCCTATCGAGGTAACCAATATTTATTGTGCATATCATTTTATGATTTAGATAGATGTTAGATTTTGGAAATTCAAAATATGAAATTAATTAGAATTTCAAATTCGATGATTTAGAGTTTATAATTAAAAATGTAAATTTTGGAAAGAGTTATTTGGAAGTAATAATTAAAATTTCGAAATTTGAAGTTAAAAATATTTGTGTGAACTTATTTTTAAATTAGAAAATAAGAAAGGAGAATGTATAAATTAAAGGGTAAGTTAAAACAATTGTGGTGTTCAGTAAATTTAAAGAAGGAAGTTCTAAATACATATGTTTTTATTTTAGACTTTTCTCTGAATGTAAATTGCGATGACACAATTTCTTCAAAGGGGGAAGTCTATAACAACCCTAGTCAAGATTACGTGAAACTAAACTTGAAAATATGATTTGATTTATCTTACTTAATTTTAAGACAAAACTGGGAATTTTATTGTTTATAATTTCCAAATTAAAATGGATTAAGGATTTAATAAATTGGAAATTCAAGGAATATCCTTTTGTGAAACTTGATTCTTATATCTGATAATATTAGAATAATTTAGGAAATTGTGATGATTAAATATATGAAAATAAATTGTAATATAAAATTGTGAAGTATAAAGTTTTTTTCACCTATTTATCATTAGTGAAGATTTGTGATAAAATATTTTTCTTATCAAATTATTTTAACCAATGTTGCAATGTTTAGTAAAATGTCAATATTGAGATTTATTGTTTAAAATAAGATTTTTATAACTAATTGTTTATTTTAATGAAAATAATGAGAACAACTTTTATTCTCAAAGGTTAGATTTAATTTATAAAATCTCAATATCAATAGGAATCAAATTTTTGATATATTAGTGTTTGTCAAGTTTTGTGAGAATCAAATTTATAATTTATAAATCATTATTTAGTGTAAATTGGTGTTTTATAAGTGATAAAACAAAATATAAAATCGGTAACACTTCTCTTAGAAAATTTGTAACACCTTGCTATTGGATCGAAATCTCAACCCTCTTGGCCTATATAGGTTAAATTAGTGTGTAAGAAGTGAGAAGTATGTAAATTTCTTTTCTCATTTTAATTCAGCCAAAAATCAGTAAACTTCTTCCTCTTCATTATCAAACCCTAGAAGCTAAATTAATCCCCAAATCTAAATGAAATCAAAGGGCTTCTGGCTAATTCTAGTAGAAATAATAAGAACATAATCTCTTCCACCTTATAGTACATCTATTAGGGTTTTAGTTTTAGATTTCACTTTGGTTAGTAATTTCGTTTTTGCTAATTTCTGAATTTAACCTAGGTCAAAATGATAAGAGAAGCTAACCTAGGAGAATTCGAGTTTTAATCATCAAATTCAAGCTTATAAAGGTGAGTTTACCTCACACTACTATCTCTAGGTAGAGTGCATGTTGCTGATTGTTGGTTTGGTTGAATTAATAATTGATTTGATCTCATTTCTTATGATGTTTCACCCTCAGTTTCATTATATGTTTGCTGAAAGTTAGGATTATGTATAACTAGTAAATATGCTAATCAAATTGATGGTTCGATGCCTTGAAATAATTTGAAAGGCTTGCTTGAACACCTCTAAATTAATAGCACAAAACATCGGAACCAAATGCCGTCGTTAGTGATAGATTGGAGGGCGACCTGGAGTTGAAATAGCACTAAGTCCCAGCCACACCAATCCACTGGTGGGCTCCACCGATGCACCGGTGGCGTGCACTCCTAGGGCTATTTCAGCTCCACGAGACACCCTCTAACCCGTTGTTACTTGCTCGTCCATCGCTTTGTTTGTTATTGTTGTTTCTTGTGATTTGTGTGTTAGTTTATGGACCTTCTAGTGTTCATTTCCAATGAATTTCTAACCTATAAATTAGATTTAGCAATAATATAAAGTTAGAACCCTATGGATTAATTTATGGCTATAAGATTGTGATGACTTAGTATTTGTTATAGTGAATTCTCCTGTGTTCTTTGTACTTTGAATCACTTTGATTCAAAAGTTTGGAATTTTATAAACTTATATCTATTTATTTTCTAAATAAGAATATATATAATTTTGTATAAATAATTTTGTAAAATTGAGTTTTTTAAGTTTACAATTATCAAATTCTTTCTAAATTAATCTAATTCTTTTTATAAGTGCCTTTTACAAATACTTATATATAGTATTGGTATTATAAATGGTTATGGATGTTGGAAATATGGTTTTGGAAATATAAACTTAATTTATTTTTAAATAAAATGGTTATATATATATATCAAATCGGGTTCGAAAGAGTAATAAATATAGTTATTTAAATATATGGTTATTTATATATAAATATGACCTTTGGAATATGGTTTGTGAATAATATAATCTTAATGGAATATGAGACAACTATATCTATATGTATATTGAGATCAAATGGAATGCATGGTTTAATTTATTTATGATAAATAAAGTATTTGGAAATTATTTCCTATATGCAAAATTATAATATTGTATTTCTAAATTATAAACTCTTATAGAAAAATGTTTTGAGAACCTTAGTTCTATAACGTGGGGAATAATAATAATCGACTTACTGTTATCGATTGGTTTAAATGCTTCATTGAATAGAATGTTTGAGTGGAACTTACTAGACCATTAGTGAATACTTGAATTTCACTGGGTAGTATGGGATGCCTTGGTTAAATTCTTGTGATTGCTATTAGAAATTATTTAACACTTTAGAGTTGTAATCTCTTTTGGTGTTCGGTGGGACTGTAGATCCTTAAGAGGATATAGTTCAGGTTTTCCAGTGGTATTCGTAACGAGGTGAGGTTTACTAGTTTCTAGTAAATTCTTGAATTTCACCAGGCGGTATGGGATGTTTTGGTTAAGTTCTAGTGATTACTAAAAGTGATAGTATTTTGCACTTTAGAGTATATTACCTTTTGGTGTATGGTGGGACCGATAGATCCTTAAGTGATATAATCATGGATTTCTTTACGATTATAAATATATAAGGATGAATAATCTAAAGTCTTCAAGTCACGGTTGTTGCGATCGTCCCTATTGGTATGGACTATCTTTGAGATTAGTTATGATTTTGTGTTCTCAGTATGAGAACGATCTTTGATACCAGATCGGTATGAGTAATACCTTTGTTTGTTTGTTTTCCACGGTCTGAGTACAATCATTCTGATTAGTATGGGATCTTTACGATCGATACGAATGAAGATCTCTTGAATTTTGAAATTTTGGATTCTGTGACTATTCTATGTTCATAAAATAAATATATACTCTTGTGTCTTGAGGTGGATTCTGAGTTAAATTAGTTCCATGACTTGTTATATCTTGGACATCTAGATTTACTTATATGTCATATATCTTTATGTTATATCTTGTTCTCACCATTTTGGATATTTAGAGATAGTCTGACCCGAGTGTTATTTTAATGCTTGGTCAAGCCGAGACTTTTCAGGTTACAGGACATGTTGACCTTTGTATGGTTGTACAAGCAAGGAGATAAACATTTTTGACTTTTAGTTTATCTCATTTAGGATTCGTGTTTGTTTATGAGATGTATAATTGAGATAGAATTTGTATCAGATGTATATTATATGAGTCTAGTGTTATATTTGATAGACTCTCACATTTGTATAGGTATATGATGTTTATTATTCTGCTGTGATTTTTGACTATTGTTTATATGATATACTGTTCTGATTCTGAGAAACTGGTGTGCTTATCGCTTTGAACTAAGACTGTACACGTCAAATTTTATTCTAAAAATGAAATAGATCGTAAGTATAACGTGTCAGTGTTAGTTTAAAGATATATTCACATTCAATCGCTCTTATCAAGCCGTATTCTTCGTATTATTAGATGACATTATTTATAATGTTCTTTAATAATATGGGTACCATGGTGGGGTCGTTACAGTTTTGTATTGGAGCTGAGTTAGAACATTATCATATAATATCACCGATCTGGACCTAGTGAGACTTAGAGTCTTGTCCACTGGGGTGTGTAGTAGATAGTTAAATAAATCATCTAGTTAGGGATAGTAATATAAATTGATTATTAAGACAATCGATTGGATGTATTTGATTTAAAATTTTAATTATTTAAGTTGGAGTTTGTGATATTAAACTTTATAAAAGTAATGTGTTAAAATTCTTCAGAGTGTGGAAATTTACTTTTGGATTATTGGGAAGTTAACTTTAAAAGAGATAAATCAGAATGAATTAATTTGGAAATTTTTAGTAAATGGGTTTAAAAATTTAAATTATTTAGGAATAATCAGAGTTGCACCGCAAAATTTTAGAAATATAATTGTTCTGCTAAAAGCGACTATTTAGTTTTGGTTAATTGGTTGTTAGGAATTGATTGCTTGGTTGTATTTATTTAGATTGGATGCATGAATGCTAGCGATAATAAAATAAATATAACTAAGGAAAAGTTATGAATATTTATTGTGTTGACTTGTCCAGAAAATGTTTAAGGATTCTGATCGATATGTGGGACACCATGTTATCGATAGGAGTTCCTAAACATCGAACATGATATTTTGACATGAGAAATAATTAATTAAAAATTTGGAAAATATTTGAGTTAAAATAGTTAAAATAATATTTTAGCCATCGACTAAATTGTGAGAAGTGGAGAGGAAGGTGAGGCAACGTTGATATTCTTGGTAATCAACTTTCAGCCAAGTGATGAAATGAATCTCTAAAATTTCATGGCTTAATATTATATTATATAACGACATAAGATTAAGGAAAATGTTTTAAATTTTGGGACTGGTATATATTAAAGATAATTGGAAGTTAATTGGAAAACTTCTGAAAAGAGAATAATTGATAATCTACTCTCATTTGTGAATTTAACTTTCAAGTTCTTTGTTTGAATTAAAGTAAATTGTCGTATATGAATCTTATTTAATAAGAAGTTAAAAATTAAGAAATGGTGAAAATAAATTTTGGAAGTAAAAAAGATATTTTGTCGAAAAGTATATACAAATGCGATAAGTTTAAAAGTAAATATTAATTGGAACTTTGATAATAGTATTAAGTAAACGATTTGAAACTTGATATTATTATTTGCGAAAGTTGAAAATATTGGGAAAAATATTTTGGGAAATAAATTTAAAGGGAAATTTATCTACTAGTATATATATGTTTAAAAGTTTGGTAATTTAGAAAATTGTAATGGAAATTATAAAGTGCATTATATATGTATTATTCTGGATGACGTGTACAGCCATCGAGCCTTAGCAATAACAGAGGTCAGTGGCGAGACCATGTCGACTTCACTGTCGTCAACGCAGCCATTTGACGAAGCAAATTTCTATAAATAGATTGCAAAGCAGCAACATTTTATTATTTATTATTTGCAAATTGTGAACGTAACTTTAAGATATATGCTAATATAAAAAATGTGTGATATTTGGATTTATTATATATATCATTTTATGATTTAGATGGATGTTAGATTTTGGAAATTCAAAATGAGAAATTAATCAGAATTGGAATTTTATAATTTGATGATTTAGGTTTTATAATTAAAAATGTAAATTTTTGAAAGAGTTATTTGGAAGTAATAATTAAAATTTTGAAGTTAAAAATATTTGTGTGAACTTATTTTTCAATTAGAAAATAAAGAAGGAGAATGTATAAATTGTATAAATTAAAGTGTAATTAAAAACAATTTTTATTCTTGTGCTGTAAGGTAAATTTAAAGAAGGAAATTTGAAATACATATGTTTTTATTTTAGACTCTTCTCCGAGTTCAAATTGCAAGGACACAATTACTTTAAGAGGGGAAGTCTTAACAACCCTGGTTGAGATTACCTGGAATTAAAATTAAAAATATGATTTGGTTTGTCTTAATTAATTTTAAGATAAAACTAGAAATTTTATCATTTATAATTTCCAAATTTAAATGGATTTTGGATTTAATAAATAGGAAATTCAAGGAATATCCTTTTGTGAAACTTGATTCTAATATTTGATAATATAAGAATAATTTTAGGAAATTGTGATAATTAGACATATAAAAATAAATTGTAATATAAAAATGTGAAGTATAAAGTTTTATTAACTCGTTTATTATAAGTGGAGATTTGTGATAAAATATTTTTCATCTCAAATTATTTCAGCCAATGTTGTAATGTTTAGTAAAATGTCAATATTGAGATTTATTGTTTAAAATAAGATTTTATAACTAATAGTTTATTTTAATGAAAAAAATGAGAACAACTTTTATTCTCAAAGGTTATATTTAATTTTATAAAATATTACAATATTAATAGGAATGAATTTTTTTGATATATTAATGTTTGTCAAATTTTGTGAGAATCGTATAATTTATAAATCATAGTTTAGTAAATTAGTATTTTATAAGTCATAAAATAAAATATAAAATTGGCAACACTTCTCTTAGAAAATTTGTAACATCTTGCTATTAGATACATATCTCAACCCTCTTGGCCTATATGGGTGATATTAGTGTGTAAGAAATGAGAAGTACATAAATTTCTTTTCTCATTTTACTTCAATCCGAAATCTGTAAAATTCTTCCTCTTCACAATCAAACCATAGAAGCTAATATAATCCCCAAATCTAAATCAAATCAAAGGGCTCTTGGCTAGTTTTAGTAAAAATCATAAGAAGGTAATCTCTTCCATCATGTAATACATCTATTAGCGTTTTAGTTCTAGATTTCACTTTGGTTAGTAATTTCGTTTTTGCTAATTTCTGAGTTTAACCTAGGTCTAAATGATGAGAGAAGCTAACCTAGTAGAATCCTAGATTTTATCATCAAATTCAAACTTATAAATGTGAGTTTTCCTCACACTACTATCTCTAAATAAAGTGCATGTTGTTGTTTGTTGGTTTGGATGAATCTATGATTGATTTAATCTTATTTCTTATAATGTTTCAACCTCGGTTTCATTTTCTATTAACTGAAAGTTAGGATTATATATATAATTAGTAAATATGCTAATCAAATAAGAGTTTTGATTCCTTGAAATCACTTGAAATGCTTTCTTGAACACCTCTAAATTAACCGCACAAAACACCGAAACCAAACGCCGTTGTTAGGGACCGATCAGAGGGTGACTTGGAGCTATAATAGCTCCCGGTTACGTCCACACTGGTCCACCAGTGGGCTCCACCAATGCATCGGTGGTATGCAATCTGTAACGACTTCATCGCTATACCTAGTTTAGCAAAGAACATTACAAGTAATGTCGTCTGCTAATCAAGAGAATACGGCTGGTTAAGAGCGATCGAATGTAAATATATCTTTATACTAACACTGATACGTCTTATTTACCTTTTTGAGGACCTGAACTAAAAATTTGACATGTGCAATATTAATACAAAGTAACAAACACACCGATAAAAAATATGTAGAGCAGTATATAATATAGATAAGTTAGAATCAGAGTCACAAATTTCAGCGGACTAATATACAACATATTTCACAATAAAATGTGAGTCTACAAAATGTTAATACTAGACTCACTCTAATATACATCGTATCTCATACAATATATCAGGTAAAAATGACTACTGAATAATATGATGACATAACTACTAAATGTCAAAATACATAATGATGAAGTAAACTGAAATTGTCAAAATAGTCTAGTCCAAAGCTAACCCAAAGTCCAAGAGTCATTGAGTCCCTGTACCTGTAAAGTCTCGGCCTTATGCGAGTATTATTAAAAATAATAAACGAGTCTGACTATATCTAAATAAAAAGGTGAGATGCTAATATAATAATTATATTATGTAACAACCCATAAAATTTTAAAAAATATTTTTATTTGAATTTACTTGAAACTTTGATTTTAAATCATTTAAAAATTGAAATTTTGGAATTTTCCAATGTATTTTGGATTTTGGTTATAATTTATTTTCCAAATATAATAAAATAATGATTTTCTGGAAATTTTATATTTTGGTCAAACTTTGATTTTCAGTTGAAATTTTAAATTTGAATTTTAAATTTCCAATCTTTTTCTCTTAAGCTGAATTTGATTCCGATATTCGTTCTGCTTTTCGTTTTGTTAAATTCTGTTTTATACTTTTTAAATCTGATAAGATTTAGCATTTTACACGAAATTATTTTCAGTATTTTATTGTCTATATTTTTCTATGTTTATTTCTATTTTTATTTTGGTTTGGACTTTGATTTTTGTTTGAGTTTGAGCTTGTTTTGTTTTGGGCTTGACAAATGGCTTTGGAAATTCAAGAGACTTATGTTTGTTTTCATTTATGAATAGGTGTGTTTTCCTTTTCCTCCCCTATAGCCGTACAGAACACATTTGTTTCTCATCTCTTCTCATTTCATTTCCTCAAAACAAAAATTACAGTAAGTTATTCGTGTCTTCCTCCTTCTTTCTCTTTTCCTTCCTCTTTTCTTTTTCTTTTGGTTGCAAGCAAGTTCGGCCATCACCATTCCCATTCCCCTAAGCCGACCATCTCCTCCACCACACCACCAACCATGACCGGCCTCCACCATCCCACCATCTCCCCTTGTTGCCGTGACCATGATCCAAGAATCCATCACCATAGCATACTTGAAACCATAGCCGAGCCCTATATAAACATCACCTTCCTCTTACTAGCCTCGGCCACCCCCTTGTTCACCACCTTCCATCCCTTTGGCCGTGACCAACCCCTTGCCAAAGCCTTCATTTCAGATGTGCCTTGACCCATAGAACATAGGACCGAACCCAAAGTGACCATGTGGCCGAACCATGTTGCCTAGGCGGAACCCAAAGTGCTTGACCCTTCATTTTCCTTTGCCTCTTTGCCTTCCACTTGACTTTTGGCATGCCATCTCCTTTTATTCACCATAGCCGTATCTTTTGCTTGACCATAGCCGAGCCTACCTAGCCTATTTCCTATGTGGCCGAGCATGTTGCAAGGTGGTCTAGCCCATTTGCAAAGTGGCCGAGCCCACATGGTTATGTTAGCCACTTTTTCTTTTGTTTTGTTTAATTCTTTTATGTATAAATCATTTCTTATGTATGTGTATTTTATTTGTTTACAAGATTTGGATTTGGGTGCTACTTCTCCTCGAATTTGATTCGTGCTTTGTCGTGCTTTTTCGGAGTTTGATTCTGTGTCTTGAATTGTCATCTCTAGCTTTAGAAGGTGAGTTATCACTCTCGACTTCGTACTTATAAAATTGTGAAACAAAGTCATGTGAATTGTATTAGTAATATGCCATGTTGATAGTAATTTCATATATGCCTGTGATATGATGTTATAACCTGATTATATACCTATTTCATCACCTGATATGACATGCTATGCTTTACTGTTTATTTATATTTCTGTTTCACACTGCAAGTTCCCTCACTATGGGTTGAAATGATACATACTCGAACGGACTTTAGAATAAGGGAAAAGTCATTATGAGCTAAAATGATAGGCTCGAGCGATTTTTATTTGACTTGGGATTGCGGGTTTGAAATGATCAAACCCGGGATTTTTATTTCGGATTGAAATGATATATATCCGTATTCACTTGACCTAGGTTAGAAAATATTATACAGACCCATGGTTAATTTTAAATATAAAGATTTTCAGAAAATTCTAAGTATTTGGAATTTAAATTATATGAGATTTTAACTTAAATTGGATTTAAATGATTTAAATAAATATATAGTGATTTTTCTATAAGTTAAAATTGTATGAGTTAATAAATGATTAAAATGTAAAATTTAAAATTTTGATTTAACTTAATAATTGAAATTTGATTTGAAATGGAATTTTAGGTTTAAATTAGTAATAAAATATTTTATTTATGAAATGGATATTTTTAAAAGTAAATAAAGTATCAAGTTATTTGTTAAATTAAAAGTTAAGCAATTTAAATGTAATTTTGACTTAATAAATGAATTATGGTTTAATTTGGATATTTTATTTATAAAATTTTATTTTATTTAATCATAAGTTAAATGATATCCAAATAAATATTTTTAAAAAGTGAGATATGTTTTATAAGTTAAAAATGATGAAAAACTGAAATTATAATGTTTCTGAAATGTTATAATAAATCTTAGATTTGTATTGGCAGCATTTCCGAAATGCTGTGGTTTTAAGGTAGCGTTTTACAAGTGCTACCATTTCTAACAATGTACTGTATTTTCCAAACACCACTATATCTGCAGTAATGTTTTCTAAGTGCTACTGTTTCTGAAAAGACAATATTTCTGAAATACTACTATCTGTATAGTAACGTTTTCTAAGTGCTGCTGTTTCTGAAAAGATAATATTTTCCAAATGCTAATATATGTATTATCACATTTTCAAAGTGCTACGAATGCTAAAAATACAATGCTTTTGAAAATGTTATAATTTAATGAATGAACTTAGA
The DNA here is from genome assembly GCA_030737815.1 of Allium fistulosum. NCBI lineage: Eukaryota > Viridiplantae > Streptophyta > Magnoliopsida > Asparagales > Amaryllidaceae > Allium > Allium fistulosum. Next base: position 1,298,660,912 of record CM060902.1, read on the forward strand.
AATGCTACAACTTTGGAAATGAATAATATTTTGAAAGATATTGACTTTGAATTTAAATGGTTTAAAATGAACATGTTTTGATTTGAAATATAAACCATTTTGGAATTTATAACCACGGGTTATAATAACGATTGGTTGTTAAAGAGACCGGGATCAGATATGGACATACTCAATGTCGATACCGAAAACCACTTTAACAACTGTGTAAGCGGTGGAGATTCCAGAATGAAGTAGGATGGTGGCGACGATTCTATTTTGAGGTATAAACGTGGACCCAACTCCCGTGAGTTGGCATAAGGTGGCTAAAATAGGAGCAATCGACGGGCTAATAAGGTAGCTCCTCTTATCGGACACATTCCATCGTATACCATTCTATTGCTTTGTGATTGATTGGGTGCACCCCTTGATTCGGGAGTGTGGCTCGAGGTGGGCAATTGCTGCGGCTCTGCGTTACCACAGGCCCGGAAGTGTAATTGGTATATCTACCCTGGCATTGCCTAGTTGTGCCGTGTCACCTACCATAGCGTGCTTTACTACGAGTTTGATTTGTGTCGTACCTATGGAGTATCCTCTGGTAGCTCTAGTTTACGGAGTATTACGGTACTGTATAGACTATTGGGATACCTAAAAATGTGTTAAGGTGGAAAATGTAAAGCCTTAACGCTATTTTTAAATAAGTTTACTTTACTTTAGACATTATTATAATAGCTTATCTTACTACATAGTAGATAGTTTAACGGATCCTTAAAGGATGGGCGATCCCAAGCATCCTTTAAGTTATTGATGCATTTCTATTACAGTTCACTTGAGTTGATTTACATTGTATAAGTATTTTCGTCCTGACTCGAGTGTTTTGTGTTTTGCTTTACGATCGGGTCAGCCTGAGTATCACAACTTTGGATTCATCTTCTAGAGCTAGAGATTCGCTGGAGTTTATCTGTCTATCTAGTTGTCTATTTCCATTTTATTTATTTCCTATTCAGCTTTGCTTATGTATTTGTGAACTTATGTATTCCGACTTCTGTTGTATCTGTTTTTCAGGCTATGGTATTTTGTATCTGCTTTGAGACTGTGTATTGTAGTAGCTTCATGAACTACTATGTATTTTATTTCCGCTGCGAGTTATTCTGATATTCTGTGTCTATGATTCTGTGATTGGTTTTATTTGCTCCAAATTTATTTACAATCTATTGTTTTGAATTATTCAAGTCTGACATGTGTGGTTTTATTGTCGATTTGAATGGTCCAAAATAGTGGGTCGTTACATTTGGTATCAGAGCTTTGGTTTTAGGCAAAACTTAGCCTATGGAGCAAAAACTCATTAGAGATAGGGTAGAATACCCTAGAATGAGTGAAATCAATCTTAGAATCATTTCTTTGTGAGAGAACGTATTTTAAGTACAAAATGATTTTCAAAAAGGATTTTTAAAAGATTATTTTGCATATAAAAATTTTCTTGTTTTAAAATCTCATTTTATTAACTTCATTCCTTTCGAATCCACCTTGTTTATTTGAATTATTTGATTAGGATTTCCATTCTAGTTGAATCTTATCTTTGTCTTTCTATTTTACCTTTGTCCTAAAATTCATTCTTGATTCTTTCAGGATGAATCGTAGGAATGCCAGAGGTAGGGGTCATGGTATTGCCCCAGTTCCCGAGCCTGTTGCACCCATCAGTTTCACCACTCTCTGTAAGGAATTCACCCATCTTGGTGGTACCAAGTTTACTGGATCTGAGAGCATCGTAGAGGCTCAGCAGTGGTTGAGGAGTCTAGAGAGGATCTTCACTGGTTTGGAGATTACTGAAGCTCAGAAGCGTCAGTTGGCAGCTTGGCAGTTGCAAGAGGCAGCCCAAGATTGGTGGGAGTCTGTCACAGTCCAGACCGTGGAGGCAGATATTTCTTGGGAGCAGTTTAGGTATCTTCTTGTGTTGTCTCGTGTTCTGTTCAGCTTTTCCCTTTGAAATCTTCCTTAAGCTTATCTACCTTTTTCCAGGGAGGCTTTTGTGGCAAAGTGGATGCCAGAAGCCGGGAAGTCCCAACTATACAGGGAGTTTATGGATCTTAAGCAAGGGAGCATGTCATTTTCTGAGTATGAGCGGAAGTTCAATGAACTTTCCAAGTTTGGTCCTGGCCTGATTGGCACCTCTCTTAAGAAGAATGAGAAATTTATAGCTGGAGCTCGCCCAGAGTAATATGATCGTCTCATTTCTCATGTTCATGGTACCTTCACGGAGTTGATGGACATGGCCATTAGATACGAGAATCCCACTTCTAAGGAAGCTTCTGTTCCTCGTGCTTCTCCAACTCAGCCTGGTTCTGGCAACTCTAAGAAGAGGAAGCCTAATTTCCATCAGTAGAAGCAAAATTGGCTGAAGAATCCTGGTTTAGGATCTACTCCTTGGAAGCATCCTATCGACCTATCTTCCATCACTTGCTTCAAGTGTGATCGGATATGGACATACTCTCTGTCGATACCAAAAACCACTTTAACAACTGCGTACGCGGTGGAGATTCCAGAATGAAGTAGGATGGTGGCAACGATTCTATTTTGAGGTATAAACGTTGACCCAACTCCCGTGAGTTGGCATAAGGTGGCTAAAACAGGAGCAATCGACGAGCTAATGAGGTAGCTCCTCTTATCGAACACATTCCGTCGTATACCATTCTATTACTTTGTGATTGATTAGGTGCACCCCTTGATTTGGCAGTGTGGCTCGAGGTGGGCGATTGCTGCGGCTCTGCGTTACCACCGACCCGGAAGTGTAATTGGTATATCTACCCTGGCATTGCCTAGTTATGTCGCGTCACCTACCATAGCGTGCTTTACTACGAGTTTGATTTGTGTCGTACCTATGCAGTATCCTCTGGTAGCTCCAGTTTGTTAGTCCTTGAGATGATGGTTTTGATGACAACAACCTTAGAATAGATTATAAAATATAAATACTAACATTATAAGTTTAGATACATATGTATTTGCAGGATCTAACCATGCAGGTATCAAGAATGAAGACTGTACAGTATAGAGATTCAAGATACAGAGATAGAAGACTGATGAGTATCAAGATTATCAAGAGTTCAAGAGTTCAAGGTTAAGTCTGTTTTATTAGGAATATTTGTTAAAACTCGTAGAAAAGCACTGGCATCTTAATATCCAATTTATTCGTGGAATGGAATCCACTTCGAGCGCGTTAAAGGGATGGAACCTACGAAAATCTAGTGGGACATTGTTTTGTATCCACTAATTTTAATTCAAAATGTTTTTACAAAATTACCTTGTTTTCAAAATGATTTAAAAACTTTCCTTTTAAAAGATTCAAAACTCTCTATCCTGATTTTAAATAATTTTAGCCTAAAAAAATCTTTAATTTCAAAGTCAAAATACTCCTGATTTTAAAATGTCTTTTCAAATAATATATTTAACTTTTAATATTTATACTTAGATTTAAATATAAAATTATAGTTAAAATATGTATATATTGTTCTTTATATTTACTTATGAATTTCAACTATATTAAAGTATATTTATAAAGTTTTAAATAGTTTTATATAAGATAAATATTGTTTTTATAGAAATTCAAAATATCATTTTTGGCTGAGGGATGTCGACATGCCCCTAGGTTGTATGTCGACATAGTGACAGTTGAAGTTCAAATTCAAATTTCAAAAGAAGTGTCTATTCGCCATAACTCTTCATGAATGGTCATGGCTGTTGGTTTTCTATAAATAGGGGTCAGTTTCAACGAATTTTTAATCACTTTTTTCTGGTTTTCACTCCTCTTCATCTTCCACATTTCTTATTACAAAATCATACCATTACTCTGCCGAAATCAACATCGAATCATACTCGATTACTTCTAGTTTGATTCTCCATCACTATTTCTACAAGGTTCTCAGTGCTATTCAGAGTTATAGATTTCTTTGTAATATATAAGCGAGAAAAGGTGTGATTGTAGCCTTGTAAATCAATCAAGCGAGAAAAGGTGTGATTGTAGCCCTGGAAATCAATTGGGTGAACTTGTTGCCCGGTAAATCAAGTATCCCTACCCAGAGGATTAGTATTCTGGAGGGTATACCTCGTAGCCTTGAAATCGAGGGTTGTAATTGTTGAATTGCTTTTTGAAAGGAAATCCGTACTTAGTTGTACGGAACTGGATGTAGGGTAACTCCGAACCAGTATAAAATACGGTGTGTTCTTTCCTTTACTGCTTTTACTTTATATTTGCATCTGTATTTGATTATGTGTTCATATCTGTGTCTGATTAGTGTATACATTGTTAATAAAGTAAGATAAACTCAAAAAGATTAACAAATTTCTTAAAACACTATTCACCCCTCCTCTAGTGTTAACTTTAGCCTTAAGATCCTTAATCCGCATTTCTCACATTTGGTATCAGAGCATTGGTTTTCAAAAGTTTCATAATCTATATTTTGAAAAGTTTTCAAAATGGCTACTAACACTAGTACTGCTATTACCACCAACACTAGTTCATTTGTAGAAGGTCAGTCTACTGCCAGACCACCACTTTTTAATGGCAGTAACTATGCATATTGGGCATGTAGGATGAGAATATATTTACAATCTGTAGGATTAGATACTTGGAATATTACACAAACTGAATATTCTAAACCCACAACTAATTTTGCATAGTGGACCACTGAGCAAAAGACTGTTGCACAAAATAACTCTAAGGCAATGAAAATTCTATTTTGTTCACTTGAAATAAATAAATTCAATAGAGTGTCAGTTTGTAAGTCTGCATATGAAATCTGGAAAACTTTGCAAGTAACTCACGAAGGAACAAGCAAAGTTAAACAGACCAAAATCTCCATGCTCATAAATCAGTTTCAGTTATTTAAAATGAATACTAATGAGTCTATTTCAAATATGTATAGTCGATTTCAAGATATTGTGCATTCTTTAATATCTTTGGGAAAGGAATTTTCGGAAGAAGATCAAGTCAGAAATTTTTTGAATTCTCTCACTCCAGAATGGGATCAAAAGACACTTGCAATTGATGAGGCAAATGACATTAGTACTTTAAAGATAGAAGAATTGATTGGAAATCTAATGTCGTTTGAAGTTCAAATGATCGGGAGAAGAGAAAGCAAAGCATCTGAAAAGAAATCAATGGCATTCAATGCATTGACCGATGGATCAGGCTCAAACAGTGACAATGATGAAGAGATAACATTTATGACCAGAAATTTCAGGAAATTTCTGAAGTACAGAAAATTGAATAGTTCCAGGAGAAACAACTTTAAAAATTCCGGCAATCAGACTACAGTACCAAACTTTATCAAATGCTTCAATTGTGACGAACCAGGTCATATAAAAAAGAACTGTCCGTATCCAGAAAGGCAGAATCCTCCTATGAACAATGAACCAACAAAGAAACGGAAGCATGCATTTACTGCTACTCTAGATGACTCAGACTCATCCTCAAGTGATGATGATCAGAAGAGGGATAATTCGAATTTGTGTTTCACTGCAGTTCACGACTCCGACGAATTCAAAGAAACGGACTCAGAAAAAGGTACACGTTTACAATACAATTGGTTGAAATTTCTTGCATAAAATTAGTTGCTTGATTGATTGATTTTGAATTGATATGCTGTTTGAATTTTAAAATTTATTTTCTATTTTTACTATTATTTAATTATTATTATTTTTATTATTTTGACACATTCTAAAATATATTATAAGTAAAATAATATTTCAGAAATATAGACATTAGTAATAATATTTATATATATGTATATTAGATACCTTAGGAAAATCATATCATGAAAATTCACAGGCACATATCGACATGGCCCCTATCACGATGTCGACATGCCTACCTGAATTTGAATTTCAAATTTTGAATTCAAATGTTTGAATTTCCCTCCACCTTTTCACTTCATTTATTTCTCTGAAAAGATACCTCTTGACCAGAGAATATGTCCTTCGAAAGTCTATTTATTCACTATCTTCTATCATATCTTTTCACTTTCATTTTCAAATTCAAACTCTCTCTTCATATCTTCAAGCACTCTACTCTCTACTCTAATGGCTTCTTCAAGCAACCCCTCAACCATGAGAATTTCCAGAAAAATCAAAGAGCAATTATTCAATGATCCGAAGGTAATTAAAGCATACATCAATTATGCTAATTATGCCAAAGTCCATCCCGGAAAATTTTCTATTTTTCAAGATTTTTCTTCTTATGAAATTGATTCTCTTTTTGCAAACAATGGTGTTTCAAGTCTTATTGACTCTTCTCAAAACGATTTTTTTTGCTATCCTAATCTTGTCAAAATCTTTTATGCTAATCTAAACCATGGTTTTTATAATGGAAATGAGAATGAGATTTGGAGTAGTGTCAAAGGAACTCAAATTGTTTTGAATTGTGATCTTTTGGGTACCGTTCTTAATTGCAAAAGCACGGGAATGTATCTTTCTAGTTTTAAAATCGATGAACATGATCATGAGACATTTCAACATATTTTTGAAGGAGATGAAAATTTTGAATTTAAAAACCGAAACTTTCGTCCTAAAGCAAGGATTGTTAATCTTCTTTTGCAACATACTTTAACCCCAAGATCGGGAAACTTTAACAATCCTACTTCAAAAGTGTGCAAAGTCAAAATACTCCTGATTTTAAAATGTCTTTTCAAATAATATATTTAACTTTTAATATTTATACTTAGATTTAAATATAAAATTATAGTTAAAATATGTATATATTGTTCTTTATATTTACTTATGAATTTCAACTATATTCAAGTATATTTATAAAGTTTTAAATAGTTTTATATAAGATAAATATTGTTTTTATAGAAATTCAAAATATCATTTTTGGCTAAGGGATGTCGACATGCCCCTAGGTTGTATGTCGACATAGTGACAGTTGAAGTTCAAATTCAAATTTAAAAAGAAGTGTCTATTCGCCATAACTCTTCATGAATGGTCATGGCTGTTGATTTTCTATAAATAGGGGTCAGTTTCAACGAATTTTTAATCACTTTTTTCTGGTTTTCACTCCTCTTCATCTTCCACATTTCTTATTACAAAATCATACCATTACTCTGCCGAAATCAACATCGAATCATACTCGATAACTTCTAGTTTGATTCTCCATCACTATCTCTACAAGGTTCTTAGTGCTATTCAGAGTTATAGGTTTCTATGTAATATATAAGCGAGAAAAGGTGTGATTGTAGCCTTGTAAATCAATTAAGCGAGAAAAGGTGTGATTGTAGCCCTGGAAATCAATTGGGTGAACTTGTTGCCCGGTAAATCAAGTATCCCTACCCAGAGGATTGGTATTCTGGAGGGTATACCTCGTAGCCTTAAAATCGAGGGTTGTAATTGTTGAATTGCTTTTTGAAAGGAAATCTGTACTTAGTTGTACGGGACTGGATGTAGGGTAACTCCGAACCAGTATAAAATTCGGTGTGTTCTTTCCTTTACTGCTTTTACTTTATATTTGCATCTGTGTTTGATTCTGTGTTCATATCTATGTCTGATTAGTGTATACATTGTTAATAAAGTAAGATAAACTCAAAAAGATTAACAAATTTCTAAAAACACTATTCACCCCTCCTCTAGTGTTAATTCTAGCCTTAAGATTCTTAATCCGCATTTCTCACATTTGGTATCAGAGCATTGGTTTTCAAAAGTTTCATAATCTGATTTTTTGAAAAGTTTTCAAAATGGCTACTAACACTAGTACTGCTATTACCACCAACACTAGTTCATTTGTAGAAGGTCGGTCTACTGCCAGACCACCACTTTTTAATGGCAGTAACTATACATATTGGGCATGTAGGATGAGAATATATTTACAATCTGTAGGATTAGATACTTGGAATATTACACAAACTGAATATTCTGAACCCACAACTAATTTTGCACAGTGGACCACTGAGCAAAAGACTGTTGCACAAAATAACTCTAAGGCAATGAATATTCTGTTTTATTCACTTGAAAGAAATGAATTTAATAGAGTGTCAGTTTGTAACTCTGCATATGAAATCTGGAAAACTTTGCAAGTAACTCACGAAGGAACAAGCAAAGTTAAACAGACCAAAATCTCCATGCTCACAAATCAGTTTCAGTTATTTAAAATGAATACTAATGAGTCTATTTCAGATATGTATAGTCGATTTCAAGATATTGTGCATTCTTTAATATCTTTGGGAAAGGAATTTTCGGAAGAAGATCAAGTCGGAAAATTTTTAAATTCTCTCACTCCAGAATGGGATCAAAAGACACTTTCAATTGAAGAGACAAATGACATCAGTACTTTAAAGATAGAAGAATTGATTGGAAATCTAATGTCGTTTGAAGTTCAAATGATCGGGAGAAGAGAAAGCAAAGCATCTGAAAAGAAATCAATGGCATTCAATGCATTGACCGATGGATTAGACTCAAACAGTAACAATGATGAAGAGATAGCATTTATGACCAGAAATTTTAGGAAATTTCTGAAGTACAGAAAATTGAATAGTTCCAAGAGAAACAACTTTAAGAATTCCGGCAATCAGACTACAGTACCAAACTTTATCAAATGCTTCAATTGTGACGAACCAGGTCATATCAAAAAGAACTGTCCGTATCCAGAAAGGCAGAATCCTCCTATGAACAATGAACCAGCAAAGAAACGGAAGCATGCATTTACTACTACTCTAGATGACTCAGACTCTTCCTCAAGTGATGATGATCAGAAGACGGATTACTCGAATTTGTGTTTCACTGTAGTTCACAACTCCGACGAGTTCAAAGAAACAGACTCAGAAAAAGGTACACGTTTACAATACAATTGGTTGAAATTGCTTGCATAGAATTAGTTGCTTGATTGTTTGATTGATTGATTTTGAATTGATATGATGTTTGAATTTTAAAATTTATTTTCTATTTTTACTATTTTTTTATTATTGTTGACACATTCTGAAATATATTATAAGTAAACTAATATTTCAGAAATATAGACATTAGTAATAATATTTATATATATGTATATTAGATACCTTAGGAAAATCATATCATGAAAATTCACAGGCACATGTCGACATGGCCCCTACCACGATGTCGACATGCCTACCTGAATTTGAATTTCAAATTTTGAATTCAAATGTTTGAATTTCCCTCCACCTTTTCACTTCATTTATTTCTCTGAAAAGATACCTCTTGACCAGAGAATATGTCCTTTGAAAGTCTATTTATTCACTATCTTCTATCATATCTTTTCACTTTCATTTTCAAATTCAAACTCTCTCTTCATATCTTCAAGCACTCTACTCTCTACTCTAATGGCTTCTTCAAGCAACCCCTCAACCATGAGAATTTCCAGAAAAATCAAAGAGCAATTATTCAATGATCCGAAGGCAATTAAAGCATACATCAATTATGCTAATTATGCCAAAGTCCATCCCGGAAAATTTGCTATTTTTCAAGATTTTTCTTCTTATGAAATTGATTCTCTTTTTGCAAACAATGGTGTTTTAAGTCTTATTTACTCTTCTCAAAACGATTTTGTTTGCTATCCTTATCTTGTCAAAATCTTTTATGCTAATCTAAACCGTGGTTTTTATAATGGAAATGAGAATGAGATTTGGAGTAGTGTCAAAGGAACTCAAATTGTTTTGAATTGTGATCTTTTTGGTACCATTCTTAATTGCAAAAGCACGGGAATGGATCTTTCTAGTTTTAAAATCGATGAACATGATCGTGAGACATTTCATCATATTTTTGAAGGAGATGAAAATTTTGAATTTAAAAACCGAAACTTTCGTCCTAAAGCAAGGATTGTTAATCTTCTTTTGCAACATACTTTAACCCCAAGATCGGGAAACTTTAACAATCCTACTTCAAAAGTGTGCAAAGTCAAAATACTCCTGATTTTAAAATGTCTTTTCAAATAATATAATTAACTTTTAATATTTATACTTAGATTTAAATATAAAATTATAGTTAAAATATGTATATATTGTTCTTTATATTTACTTATGAATTTCAACTATATTCAGGTATATTTATAAAGTTTTAAATAGTTTTATATAAGATAAATATTGTTTTTATAGAAATTCAAAATATCATTTTTGGCTGAGGGATGTCGACATGCCCCTAGGTTGTATGTCGACATAGTGACAGTTGAAGTTCAAATTCAAATTTCAAAAGAAGTGTCTATTCGCCATAACTCTTCATGAATGGTCATGGCTGTTGGTTTTCTATAAATAGGGGTCAGTTTCAACGAATTTTTAATCACTTTTTCTTGTTTTCACTCCTCTTAATCTTCCACATTTCTTATTACAAAATCATACCATTACTCTGCCGAAATCAACATCGAATCATACTCGATTACTTCTAGTTGATTCTCCATCACTATTTCTACAAGATTCTCAGTGCTATTCAGAGCTATAGGTTTCTTTGTAATATATAAGCGAGAAAAGGTATGACTGTAGCCTTGTAAATCAATCAAGCGAGAAAAGGTGTGATTGTAGCCCTGGAAATCAATTGGGTGAACTTGTTGCCCGGTAAATCAAGTATCCCTACCCAGAGGATTGGTATTATGGAGGGTATACCTCGTAGCCTTGAAATCGAGGGTTGTAATTGTTGAATTGCTTTTTGAAAGGAAATCCATACTTAGTTGTACGGGACTGGATGTAGGGTAACTCCGAACCAGTGTAAAATCCGGTGTGTTCTTTCCTTTACTGCTTTTACTTTATATTTGCATCTGTGTTTGATTCTGTGTTCATATCTGTGTCTGATTAGTGTATACATTGTTAATAAAGTAAGATAAACTCAAAAAGATTAACAAATTTCTTAAAACACTATTCACCCATCCTCTAGTGTTAATTCTAGCCTTAAGATCCTTAATCCGCATTTCTCACATTTGGTATCAGAGCATTGGTTTTCAAAAGTTTCATAATCTGATTTTTTGAAAAGTTTTCAAAACGGCTACTAACACAAGTACTGCTATTACCACCAACACTAGTTCATTTGTAGAAGGTCGGTCTACTGCCAAATCACCACTTTTTAATGGAAGTAACTATGCATCTTGGGCATGTAGGATGAGAATATATTTACAATCTGTAGGATTAGATACTTGGAATATTACACAAACTGAATATTCTGAACCCACAACTAATTTTGCACAGTGGACCACTGAGCAAAAGACTGTTGTACAAAATAACTCTAAGGCAATGAATATTCTGTTTTATTCACTTGAAAGAAATGAATTTAATAGAGTGTCAGTTTGTAAGTCTGCATATGAAATCTGGAAAACTTTGCAAGTAACTCACGAAGGAACTAGCAAAGTTAAACAGACCAAAATCTCCATGCTCACATATCAGTTTCAGTTATTTAAAATGAATACTAATGAGTCTATTTCAGATGTGTATAGTCGATTTCAAGATATTGTGCATTCTTTAATATCTTTGGGAAAGGAATTTTCGGAAGAAGATCTAGTCAGAAATTTTTTAAATTCTCTCACTCCAGAATGGTATCAAAAGACACTTGCAATTGAAGAGGCAAATGACATCAGTACTTTAAAGCTAGAAGACTTGATTGGAAATCTAATGTCGTTTGAAGTTCAAATGATCGGGAGAAGAGAAAGCAAAGCATCTGAAAAGAAATCAATGGCATTTAATGCATTGACCGATGGATTAGACTCAAATAGTGACAATGATGAAGAGATAGCATTTATGACCAGAAATTTTAGGAAATTTCTGAAGTACAGAAAATTGAATAGTTCCAAGAGAAACAACTTTAAGAATTCCGGCAATCAGACTACAGTACCAAACTTTATCAAATGCTTCAATTGTGACGAACCAGGTCATATCAAAAAGAACAGTCCGTATCCAGAAAGGCAGAATCCTCCTATGAACAATGAACCAGCAAAGAAATGGAAGCATGCATTTACTACTACTCTAGATGACTCAGACTCGTCCTCAAGTGATGATGATCAGAAGACGGATAACACGAATTTGTGCTTCACTGTAGTTCACGACTCTGACGAGTTCAAAGAAACGGACTCAGAAAAAGGTACACGTTTACAATACAATTGGTTGAAATTGCTTGCATAGAATTAGTTGCTTGATTGTTTGATTGATTGATTCTGAATTGATATGCTGTTTGAATTTGAAAATTTATTTTCTATTTTTACTATTATTTTATTATTATTTTTGACACATTCTGAAATATATTATAAGTAAAATAATATTTTAGAAATATAGACATTAGTAATAATATTATATATATGTATATTAGATACCTTAGGAAAATCATATCATGAAAATTCACAGGCACATGTCGACATGGCCCTTATCACGATGTCGACATGCCTACCTGAATTTGAATTTCAAATTTTGATTTCAAATGTTTGAATTTCCCTCCACCTTTTCACTTCATTTATTTCTCTGAAAAGATACCTCTTGACCAGAGAATATGTCCTTTGAAAGTCTATTTATTCACTATCTTCTATCATATCTTTTCACTTTCATTTTCAAATTCAAACTCTCTCTTCATATCTTCAAGCACTCTACTCTCTACTCTAATGGCTTCTTCAAGCAACCCCTTAACCATGAGAATTTCCAGAAAAATCAAAGAGCAATTATTCAATGATCCGGAGGCAATTAAAGCATACATCAATTATGCTAATTATGCCAAAGTCCATCCCGGAAAATTTGCTATTTTTCAAGATTTTTCTTCTTATGAAATTGATTCTCTTTTTGCAAACAATGATGTTTCAAGTCTTATTGACTCTTCTCAAAACGATTTTGTTTGCTATCCTAATCTTGGCAAAATCTTTTATGCTAATCTAAACCGTGGTTTTTATAATGGAAATGAGAATGAGATTTGGAGTAGTGTCAAAGGAACGCAAATTGTTTTGAATTGTGATCTTTTGGGTACCATTCTTAATTGCAAAAGCACGGGAATGGATCTTTCTAGTTTTAAAATCGATGAACATGATCGTGAGACATTTCATCATATTTTTGTAGGAGATGAAAATTTTGAATTTAAAAACCGAAACTTTCGTCCTAAAGCAAGGATTGTTAATCTTCTTTTGCAACATACTTTAACCCCAAGATCGGGAAACTTTAACAATCCTACTTCAAAAGTGTGCAAAGTCAAAATACTCCTGATTTTAAAATGTCTTTTCAAATAATATATTTAACTTTTAATATTTATACTTAGATTTAAATATAAAATTATAGTTAAAATATGTATATATTGTTCTTTATATTTACTTATGAATTTCAACTATATTCAAGTATATTTATAAAGTTTTAAATAGTTTTATATAAGATAAATATTGTTTTTATAGAAATTCAAAATATCAGTTTTGGCTGAGGGATGTTGACATGCCCCTAGGTTGTATGTCGACATAGTGACAGTTGAAGTTCAAATTCAAATTTCAAAAGAAGTGTCTATTCGCCATAACTCTTCATGAATGGTCATGGCTGTTGGTTTTCTATAAATAGGGGTCAGTTTCAACGAATTTTTAATCACTTTTTTCTGGTTTTCACTCCTCTTCATCTTCCACATTTCTTATTACAAAATCATACCATTACTCTGCCGAAATCAACATCGAATCATACTCGATTACTTCTAGTTTGATTCTCCATCACTATTTCTAAAAGGTTCTCAGTGCTATTCAGAGTTATAGGTTTCTTTGTAATATATAAGTGAGAAAAGGTGTGACTATAGCCTTGTAAATCAATCAAGCGAGAAAAGGTGTGATTGTAGCCCTGGAAATCAATTGGGTGAACTTGTTGCCCGGTAAATCAAGTATCCCTACCCAGAGGATTGGTATTCTGGAGGGTATACCTCGTAGCCTTGAAATCGAGGGTTGTAATTGTTGAATTGCTTTTTGAAAGGAAATCCATACTTAGTTGTACGGAACTGGATGTAGGGTAACTCCGAACCAGTATAAAATTCGGTATGTTCTTTCCTTTACTACTTTTACTTTATATTTGCATCTGTGTTTGATTCTGTGTTCATAACTGTGTCTGATTAGTGTATACATTGTTAATAAAGTAAGATAAACTCAAAAAGATTAACAAATTTCTTAAAACACTATTCACCCCTCCTTTAGTGTTAATTCTAGCCTTAAGATCCTTAATCCGCATTTCTCACATTTGGTATCAGAGCATTGGTTTTCAAAAGTTTCATAATCTGATTTTTTGAAAAGTTTTCAAAATGGCTACTAACATTAGTACTGCTATTACCACCAACACTAGTTCATTTGTAGAAGGTCAGTCTACTGCCAGACCACCACTTTTTAATGGCAGTAACTATGCATATTGGGCATGTAGGATGAGAATATATTTACAATCTATAGGATTAGATACTTGGAATATTACACAAACTGAATATTCTAAACCCACAACTAATTTTGCACAGTGGACCACTGAGCAAAAGACTGTTGCACAAAATAACTCTAAGGCAAAGAATATTCTGTTTTGTTCACTTGAAAGAAATGAATTTAATAGAGTGTCAGTTTGTAAGTCTGCATATGAAATCTGGAAAACTTTGCAAGTAACTCACGATGGAACAAGCAAAGTTAAACAGACCAAAATCTCCATGCTCACAAATCAGTTTCAGTTATGTAAAATGAATACTAATGAGTTTATTTCAGATATGTATAGTCGATTTCAAGATATTGTGCATTCTTTAATATCTTTGGGAAAGGAATTTTCGGAAGAAGATCATGTCAGAAAAATTTTGAATTCTCTCACTCCAGAATAGGATCAAAAGACACTTGCAATTGAAGAGGCAAATGACATCAGTACTTTAAAGATAGAAGAATTGATTGGAAATCTAATGTTGTTTGAAGTTCAAATGATCGGGAGAAGAGAAAGCAAAGCATCTGAAAAGAAATCAATGGCATTCAACACATTGACCGATGGATCAGACTCAAACAGTGACAATGATGAAGAGATAGCATTTATGACCAGAAATTTTAGGAAATTTCTGAAGTATAGAAAATTGAATAGTTCCATGAGAAACAACTTTAAGAATTCCGGCAATCAAACTACAGTACCAAACTTTATCAAATGCTTCAATTGTGACGAACCAGGTCATATAAAAAAGAACTGTCCGTATCCAGAAAGGCAGAATCCTTCTATGAACAATGAACCAACAAAGAAACGGAAGCATGCATTTACTGCTACTCTAGATGACTTAGACTTGTCCTCAAGTGATGATGATCAGAAGACGGATAATTCGAATTTGTGTTTCACTACAGTTCACGACTCCGACGAATTCAAAGAAACGGACTCAGAAAAAGGTACAAGTTTACAATACAATTTGTTGAAATTGCTTGCATAAAATTAGTTGCTTGATTGTTTGATTGATTGATTTTGAATTGATATGTTGTTTGAATTTTAAAATTTATTTTCTATTTTTACTATTATTTTATTATTATTTTATTATTATTTTTGACACATTCTGAAATATATTATAAGTAAAATAATATTTCAGAAATATAGACATTAGTAATAATATTTATATATATGTATATTAGATACCTTAGGAAAATCATATCATGAAAATTCACAGGCACATGTTGACATGGCCCCTATCACGATGTCGACATGCCTACCTAAATTTGAATTTCAAATGTTTGAATTTCCCTCCACCTTTTTACTTCATTTATTTCTCTGAAAAGATACCGCTTGACCAGAGAATATGTCCTTTGAAAGTCTATTTATTCACTATCTTCTATCATATCTTTTCACTTTCATTTTCAAATTCAAACTCTCTCTTCATATCTTCAAGCACTCTACTCTCTACTCTAATGGCTTCTTCAAGCAACCCCTCAACCATGAGAATTTCTAGAAAAATCAAAGAGCAATTATTCAATGATCCGGAGGCAATTAAAGCATACATCAATTATGCTAATTATACCAAAGTCCATCCCGGAAAATTTGCTATTTTTCAAGATTTTTCTTCTTATGAAATTGATTCTCTTTTTGCAAACAATGGTGTTTTAAGTCTTATTGACTCTTCTCAAAACGATTTTGTTTGCTATCCTAATCTTGTCAAAATCTTTTATGCTAATCTAAACCGTGGTTTTTATAATGGAAACGAGAATGAGATTTGGAGTAGTGTCAAAGGAACTCAAATTGTTTTGAATTGTGATCTTTTGGGTACCATTCTTAATTGTAAAAGCATGGGAATGGATCTTTCTAGTTTTAAAATCGATGAACATGATCATGAGACATTTCATCATATTTTTGAAGGAGTTGAAAATTTTGAATTTAAAAACCGAAACTTTCGTCCTAAAGCAAGGATTGTTAATCTTCTTTTGCAACATACTTTAACCCCAAGATCGGGAAACTTTAACAATCCTACTTCAAAAGTGTGCAAAGTCAAAATACTCCTGATTTTAAAATGTCTTTTCAAATAATATATTTAACTTTTAATATTTATACTTAGATTTAAATATAAAATTATAGTTAAAATATGTATATATTGTTCTTTATATTTACTTATGAATTTCAACTATATTCATGTATATTTATAAAGTTTTAAATAGTTTTATATAAGATAAATATTGTTTTTATAGAAATTCAAAATATCATTTTTGGCTGAGGGATGTCGACATGCCCCTAGGTTGTATGTCGACATAGTGACAGTTGAAGTTCAAATTCAAATTCCAAAAGAAGTGTCTATTCGCCATAACTCTTCATGAATGGTCATGGCTGTTGGTTTTCTATAAATAGGGGTCAGTTTCAACGAATTTTTAATCACTTTTTTCTGGTTTTCACTCCTCTTCATCTTCCACATTTCTTATTACAAAATCATACCATTACTCTGCCGAAATCAACATCGAATCATACTCGATTACTTCTAGTTTGATTCTCCATCACTATTTCTACAAGGTTCTCAGTGCTATTCAAAGTTATAGGTTTCTTTGTAATATATAAGCGAGAAAAGGTGTGACTGTAGCCTTGTAAATCAATCAAGCGAGAAAAGGTGTGATTGTAGCCCTGGAAATCAATTGGGTGAACTTGTTGCCCAGTAAATCAAGTATCCCTACCCAGAGGATTGGTATTCTGGAGGGTATACCTCGTAGCCTTGAAATCGAGGGTTGTAATTGTTGAATTGCTTTTTGAAAGGAAATCCATACTTAGTTCTACGGGACTGGATGTAGGGTAACTTCGAACCAGTATAAAATCCGGTGTGTTCTTTCCTTTACTGCTTTTACTTTATATTTGCATCTGTGTTTGATTCTGTGTTCATATCTGTGTCTGATTAGTGTATACATTGTTAATAAAGTAGTATAAACTCAAAAAGATTAACAAATTTCTTAAAACACTATTCACCCCTCCTCTAGTGTTAATTCTAGCCTTAAGATCCTTAATTCGCATTTCTCACATTTGGTATCAGAGCATTGGTTTTCAAAAGTTTCATAATCTGATTTTTTGAAAAGTTTTCAAAATGGCTACTAACACTAGTACTGCTATTACCACCAACACTAGTTCATTTGTAGAAGGTCAGTCTACTTCCAGACCACCACTTTTTAATGGCAGTAACTATGCATATTGGGCATGTAGGATGAGAATATATTTACATTCTGTAGGATTAGATACTTGGAATATTACACAAACTGAATATTCTGAACCCACAACTAATTTTGCACAGTGGACCACTGAGAAAAAGACTGTTGCACAAAATAACTCTAAGGCAATGAATATTCTGTTTTGTTCACTTGAAAGAAATGAATTTAATAGAGTGTTAGTTTGTAAGTCTGCATATGAAATCTGGAAAACTTTGCAAGTAACGAAGGAACAAGCAAAGTTAAACAAACCAAAATCTCCATGCTTACAAATCAGTTTCAATTATTTAAAATGAATACTAATGAGTCTATTTCAGATATGTATAGTCAATTTCAAAATATTGTGCATTCTTTAACATCTTTGGGAAAGGAATTTTCGGAAGAAGATCAAGTCAGAAAATTTTTAAATTCTCTCACTCCAGAATGGGATCAAAAGACACTTGCAATTGAAGAGGCAAATGACATCAGTACTTTAAAGATAGAAGAATTGATTGGAAATCTAATGTCGTTTGGAGTTCAAATGATCGGGAGAAGAGAAAGCAAAGCATCTGAAAATAAATCAATGGCATTCAATGCATTGACCGATGGATTAGACTCAAACAGTGACAATGATGAAGAGATAGCGTTTTTGACCAGAAATTTTAGGAAATTTCTGAAGTATAGAAAATTGAATAGTTCCAAGAGAAACAACTTTAAGAATTCCGGCAATCAGACTACAGTACCAAACTTTATCAAATGCTTTATTTGTGACGAACCAGGTCATATCAAAAAGAACTTTCCGTATCCAGAAAGGCAGAATCCTCCTATGAGCAATGAACCAGCAAAGAAACGGAAGCATGCATTTACTACTACTCCTGATGACTCAGACTCATCCTCAAGTGATGATGATCAGAAGACGGATAACTCGAATTTGTGTTTCACTGCAGTTCACGACTCCGACGAGTTCAAAGAAACGGACTTAGAAAAAGGTACACATTTACAATACAATTGGTTGAAATTGCTTGCATCGAATTAGTTGCTTGATTGTTTGATTGATTGATTTTGAATTGATATGCTGTTTGAATTTTAAAATTTATTTTCTATTTTTACTATTATTTTATTATTATTTTTATTATTATTTTTGACACATTCTGAAATATATTATAAGTAAAATAATATTTCAGAAATATAGACATTAGTAATAATATTTATATATATGTATATTAGATACCTTAGGAAAATCATATCATGAAAATTCACAGGCACATGTCGACATGGCCCCTATCACGATGTCGACATGCCTACCTGAATTTGAATTTCAAATTTTGAATTCAAATGTTTGAATTTGACTCCACCTTTTCACTTCATTTATTTCTCTGAAAAGATACCTCTTGACCAGAGAATATGTCCTTTGAAAGTCTATTTATTCACTATCTTCTATCATATCTTTTCACTTTCATTTTCAAATTCAAACCCTCTCTTCATATCTTCAAGCACTCTACTCTCTACTCTAATGGCTTCTTCAAGCAACCCCTCAACCATGAGAATTTCTAGAAAAATCAAAGAGCAATTATTTAATGATCCGGAGGCAATTAAAGCATACATCAATTATGCTAATTATGCCAAAGTCTATCCCGGAAAAATTGCTATTTTTCAAGATTTTTCTTCTTATGAAATTGATTCTCTTTTTGCAAACAATGGTGTTTTAAGTCTTATTGAATCTTCTCAAAACAATTTTGTTTGCTATCCTAATCTTGTCAAAATCTTTTATGCTAATCTAAACCGTGGTTTTTATAATGGAAATGAGAATGAGATTTGGAGTAGTGTCAAAGGAACTCAAATTGTTTTGAATTGTGATCTTTTGGGTACCATTCTTAATTGCAAAAGCATGGGAATGGATCTTTCTTGTTTTAAAATCGATGAACATGACCGTGAGACATTTCATCATATTTTTGAAGGAGATGAAAATTTTGAATTTAAAAACCGAAACTTTCGTCCTAAAGCAAGGATTGTTAATCTTCTTTTGCAACATACTTTAACCCCAAGATCGGGAAACTTTAACAATCCTACTTCAAAAGTGTGCAAAGTCAAAATACTCCTGATTTTAAAATGTCTTTTCAAATAATATATTTAACTTTTAATATTTATACTTAGATTTAAATATAAAATTATAGTTAAAATATGTATATATTGTTCTTTATATTTACTTATGAATTTCAACTATATTCAAGTATATTTATAAAGTTTTAAATAGTTTTATATAAGATAAATATTGTTTTTATAGAAATTCAAAATATCATTTTTGGCTAAGGGATGTCGACATGCCCCTAGGTTGTATGTCGACATAGTGACAGTTGAAGTTCAAATTCAAATTTCAAAAGAAGTGTCTATTCGCCATAACTCTTCATGAATGGTCATGGCTGTTGGTTTTGTATAAATAGGGGTCAGTTTCAACGAATTTTTAATCACTTTTTTCTGGTTTTCACTCCTCTTCATCTTCCACATTTCTTATTACAAAATCATACCATTACTCTGCCGAAATCAACATCGAATCATACTCGATTACTTCTAGTTTGATTCTCCATCACTATCTCTACAAGGTTCTCAGTGCTATTCAGAGTTATAGGTAGCCTTGTAAATCAATCAAGCGAGAAAAGGTGTGATTGTAGCCCTAGAAATCAATTGGGTGAACTTGTTGCCCGGTAAATCAAGTATCCCTACCCAGAGGATTGGTATTCTGGAGGGTATACCTCGTAGCCTTGAAATCGAGGGTTGTAATTGTTGAATTGCTTTTTGAAAGGAAATCCGTACTTAGTTGTACGGGACTGGATTTAGGGTAACTCCGAACCAGTATAAAATTCGGTGTGTTCTTTCCTTTACTGCTTTTACTTTATATTTGCATCTGTGTTTGATTCTGTGTTCATATCTATGTCTGATTAGTGTATACATTATTAATAAAGTAAGATAAACTCAAAAAGATTAACAAATTTCTTAAAACACTATTCACCCCTCCTCTAGTGTTAATTCTAGCCTTAAGATCCTTAATCCGCATTTCTCACATTTGGTATCAGAGCATTGGTTTTCAAAAGTTTCATTATCTGATTTTTTGAAAAGTTTTCAAAATGGCTACTAACACTAGTACTACTATTACCACCAACACTAGTTCATTTGTAGAAGGTTAGTCTACTGCCAGACCACCACTTTTTAATGGTAGTAACTATGCATATTGGGCATGTATGATGAGAATATATTTACAATCTGTAGGATTAGATACTTTGAATATTACACAAACTGAATATTCTGAACCCACAACTAATTTTGCATAGTGGACCACTAAGCAAAAGACTGTTGCAGAAAATAACTCTAAGGCAATGAATATTTTGTTTTGTTCACTTGAAAGAAATGAATTTAATAGAGTGTCAGTTTGTAAGTCTGCATATGAAATCTGGAAAACTTTGCAAGTAACTCACGAAGGAACAAGCAAAGTTAAACGGACCAACATCTCCATGCTCACAAATCAGTTTCAGTTATTTAAAATGAATACTAATGAGTCTATTTCAGATATGTATAGTCGATTTCAAGATATTGTGCATTCTTTAATATCTTTGGGAAAGGAATTTTCCGAAGAAGATCAAGTCAGAATTTTTTTTAATTCTCTCACTCCAGAATGGAATCAAAAGACACTTGCAATTGAAGAGGCAAATGACATCAGTACTTTAAAGATAGAAGAATTGATTGGAAATCTAATGTCGTTTGAAGTTCAAATGATCGGGAGAAGAGAAAGAAAAGCATCTGAAAAGAAATCAATGGCATTCAATGCATTGACCGATGGATTAGACTCAAACAGTGACAATGATGAAGAGATAGCATTTATGACCAGAAATTTTAGGAAATTTCTGAAGTACAGAAAATTGAATAGTTCCAAGAGAAACAACTTTAAGAATTCCGACAATCAGACTACAGTACCAAACTTTATCAAATGCTTCAATTGTGACGAACCAGGTCATATCAAAAAGAACTGTCCGTATCCAGAAAGGCAGAATCCTCCTATGAACAATGAACCAACAAAGAAACGGAAGCATGCATTTACTGCTACTCTAGATGACTCAGACTCGTCCTCAAGTAATGATGATCAGAAGACGGATAACTCGAATTTGTGTTTCACTACAGTTCACGACTCCGACGAGTTCAAAGAAACGGACTCAGAAAAAGGTACACGTTTACAATACAATTGGTTGAAATTGCTTGCATAGAATTAGTTGCTTGATTGTTTGATTGATTGATTTTGAATTGATATGCTGTTTGAATTTTAAAATTTATTTTCTATTGTTACTATTATTTTATTATTATTTTTGACATATTCTGAAATATATTATAAGTAAAATAATATTTCAGAAATATAGACATTAGTAATAATATTTATATATATGTATATTAGATACCTTAGGAAAATCATATCATGAAAATTCACAGGCACA
This sequence comes from Allium fistulosum, assembly GCA_030737815.1. Classification (NCBI taxonomy): domain Eukaryota; kingdom Viridiplantae; phylum Streptophyta; class Magnoliopsida; order Asparagales; family Amaryllidaceae; genus Allium; species Allium fistulosum. Next base: position 1,298,682,920 of record CM060902.1, read on the forward strand.
TGTCGACATGGCCCCTACCACGATGTCGACATGCCTACCTGAATTTGAATTTCAAATTTTGAATTCAAATGTTTGAATTTCCCTCCACCTTTTCACTTCATTTATTTCTCTGAAAAGATACCTCTTGACCAGAGAATATGTCCTTTGAAAGTCTATTTATTCACTATCTTCTATCATATCTTTTCACTTTCATTTTCAAATTCAAACTCTCTCTTCATATCTTCAAGCACTCTACTCTCTACTCTAATGGCTTCTTCAAGCAACCCCTCAACCATGAGAATTTCCAGAAAAATCAAAGAGCAATTATTCAATGATCCGGAGGCAATTAAAGCATACATCAATTATGCTAATTATGCCAAAGTCCATCCCGGAAAATTTGCTATTTTTCAAGATTTTTTTTCTTATGAAATTGATTCTCTTTTTGCAAACAATGGTGTTTTAAGTCTTATTGACTCTTCTCAAAACGATTTTGTTTGCTATCCTAATCTTGTCAAAATCTTTTATGCTAATCTAAACCGTGGTTTTTATAATGGAAATGAGAATGAGATTTGGAGTAGTGTCAAAGGAACTAAAATTGTTTTGAATTGTGATCTTCTGGGTACATTCTTAATTGCAAAAGCACGGGAATGGATCTTTCTAGTTTTAAAATCGATGAACATGATCGTGAGACTTTCATCATATTTTTGAAGGAGATGAAAATTTTGAATTTAAAAACCGAAACTTTCGTCCTAAAGCAAGAATTATCAATCTTCTCTTACAACATACTTTGACCCCAAGATCGGGAAATTTTAACAATCCTACTTCAAAAGTGTGCAAAAGCAATTCTGTAACGACCCTGAATTTCGAACGAATTAAATTGAGAATATTTAATTAATTTTAAATATTTGAACGATGATTTAATTTGAATCCCCGATATAACTTTGAATTTGACGATTAAATTATAAAATTTAATCTATTGTGAGGTGAATAAAATTTCGAATCTTCAATCATAAGCTGATGAAAAATATTTCGAAAGTTTCTAAAATTCGTATTTATAATACTGAAGGTAACAGGAGCTTCAAAATTGAATTTTAAACTGTTCTGTTCAGTTTTGAAATTAGATCGTTCGAATCGAATTTAAAAATAGCCGTCCGAGGCACAGTCTCGGAATTCGACGAAACCAGTTTCATTGGGTCCGTAACATTAAATTATCATCGGGTTTCAAATTTCGTAATTTTCGGAGTTGATATGTGAGCACACGATGAGTAAACGCGTTTAAATTAAATCGAGTTCAATTTGAATTTTAAATTTAAATTTTAGATCTGGTCAAATGCGAGCACGTTGTCTTCCCTGAACACGCGCCTATAATCACGGGAGAAGATCGTGCAACCCACATTCCTTTCAATTTTAAATTGTTATCTCCTCTCGTTTCAAACATTTCACGAACGAAATCAACGAGAAATCAAATAATGGCAGCTTCATTTCTTAAGCAACCGAAACCCCTTCTCTCATTCGAAAATCAACGCCTACATTATAATCATCGCTACATACTCAGCTATTCCATCAGTCATCGCGACTCATCCTTGCCCCTACGCGATATTTCTACTGCCGATTTGAAGTTGTGCTACGGTCTCAAAATCGAGGCCGCGTGTTCCGTTCAGGCGCGAGGTAGGGCAGGTGAAACTCGCGAAAGGGTTCGTCGCTGTCGATCGCAAGAGCTCGCGTACGAGCTAGGGTCAATCGCGATTGCGGAGGATGGCGCGCGCGAAGCTCGCAGGGTGGAGGCGGCGACTGGATCGTGAAGTCTGATTTGAGGTGCTCGCAGCTGACGAAGCCGAGCTCGATTTCGAGCATCTCGAAGTGAAATTGGGGTCGAGGAGTTAGCAGGGGCAGTTCGAAGATGGATTCGTTATCGAGTGTGAGGGTCGTGGGCAGTGCAGTCGAATCTGGGTTCTTCGATGTTAGAGGAAGGTTGTAGTCGCGACGTAAGGTATCTGCTGTTTGTTCTGCAATTTTTAAGATTAATTAATAAATGTATATGTGTATTATATAAGTATAAACGTCTCTGCTTTAATTTAATACATATACGGAGTTTTGAGTAATATATATATAACCCTACACTCAAGATGCAGTAAGCTATATTTGATATAAAATTTTCAGTTAAGGAGATTTGTAAATGTTGAAGAGTTTACATAAAATTTGATTTAAAGATCTATATAGGATTAATTTCAAAGGAAGGAAAATAAATATGCAAGTATACATTTTTTGAAATTTATTGAATTGTTTAAATTAACTTATTAAATTTTTAGTGGGTGAAAATATTTTCAATAAGGAAATTTTGGGTAATTTCGTTTAATAGTTGGAGAGATTATTTAAGATACGTATTTTAAATGGTTTAAAAGAGATAAAAGAATTTATTTAAAAAGAAATAAATTTAGAAATTAAAATTTGTTTAAATAAAACTATCAGTTAATTAAACTATTAAAATGAAATCACCGATGAATCAAAATAGTCAAATGAAATTTATTATTCGATCTGTTCGAATATTAATATGTCGTATAATTGTTTATACAAGGTTAAAACTGTGAAATCAAGTCGGAAATGGGAAATGGGATAGCAAAATAAAAAGCTAAGGTGAGATCTTCTCACTCAGATTTATAATTGAATTGCAGTTATTGATTGATTTGTTTGAATGTGCTATTAGATATGATAGGATATATCTATATATATAGCAGTATATACATATTGGCATATGTATATATTGGATTGATGATTTCCCGCCTCGTATAGCGGATGAGACCCTATTGCGCCGTTAGTAAGCGGATTTTTATAAAAACCTATATACCGCGATATTCCACCTCGAAGTGGAATGGTATTGTGCTAACATCTTTGGATGCAGGGAAACAGGTTGGAGGGATCCAACTGGACCCCTCACATTGATTGAATTTATTTCTACTGTGATGTGATAATCTGTGAATGATTATTGATGTTATTGAATTGATGTCTGGAAATTGTTTGAAAGCTAAAATTTAGCTGAATGGATGTTTGACATCATTGGATTCCAAAGATAAACGAAATTGAATTTTTGAAATTCAAGTAGAAAATTTCTAAGTGAATTAATTTTAGAAATTTAATAAATTTGAAGAAAAGAATTTAAAAGAATAAAGGTTGATTTTTAAAATCTTATTGAATTAATTCCAGAATCAAGTGAAAATGTTAGGTAAATGAATTTCGTATGATAGTGATTTTAAATTGAAGAATTTAATTCAAATTTTGGATTTCTAAATAGTTTGAAAAAGATAGAGAGATTTATTTTCTTTAAGGGGAATTTATTTAAAAGGAAATAAGTTGGGAGTCCAACTATAAATTTAATTGGCAAATTGAAAACGAATTTGGAAAGTCAATATAAAATGAGTTGGGATGGGAAATTTATTTAGAAATGAAGATTGAAATTGATTTGGTATTGAAGTAGAATTAGAAATAAATTTGGAATCTGATTTTGGGGTTAAAATGAAAATTGGAAAATGAATTAAATTGAAATAAGGGAAATTGGTGTAAAAATAAATATTGATTTATTTTTAAATTATGGAAATAGATTTACGAATTTGGAATAAAGATTTAAATAAATCGATAAGGATTTATTTAATTGGTTTAAATGGACCATTGTGAAATAAAAGCATTATATAGAAGATTTATAAAATTTGATTTTTGTATAAATCAAAGTGATGAAATTTTAAAGGAATTTTGTTAATATTGAAAATGAATACAAATAGAATTTATAAAAAGTGTTTATAAATTCGAAATCGATTGAATTTGACAAATTTAAGATAGAAGATTATTAAAGAAGATATATTCGCGATTTTGAATAGCGAATTTTTATTGAAATAATAAATGTGTAGAAAAGATTTAAATATGGTTAAGTGAAGTATATTCATGATTTTGGACAGTGAATATATTTTTGAAGTAAAATGGATATGGTTTTGGGAAAGCGATATTATAAAAATGAAGTAACTGTTTTAAAAGATGTTTTAAAACGTGTTAAGTATCGAATACATAGATTTCAACATTCATTGTTGAAATAGACGTTTTCGAGAAAAATAAGGAAATGGTAGACTATAACACTGTTGTTATAGTAAATGATTTCCAAAAGGAAATATTTTTATGTAGTATTGGGATTTATATATCTATTTTAATTTCGAATCCCTATACTAGTGATTTTGAGTCGTCGTAACGATGTTTTACGCAACATTCGTTTTGACTCAAATAGATGTTAAAATTTATGATTTCCTTAAAGAATGAATATATACTTAATTTGATTTAAGTATATCGAATATTTTCAAAATGTTGAAAATAAATAGATTTGTGAAATACTTATTATTAAATAAGTATGGAAATGCTTTCCCAAAATGAAATGAAATGTTTTTGAGAATTTATCTTCTTAAAAGATAAATTGAAAGTGAATGTTTGAAATCGATTTGGAAATCAAATATCAGTAGATATTTGAAAATATAAATTCACTATGGAATTTATAAAAGAAAGGGGAATTTGTTTAAAAATAAATGTTGATTTATTTTTGGAAGTGTGGAAATTTTATATCTAGTAAAGATATTTTTGAAGATGAAATAATTTGGAAAATTATTTGGAATCTGATGATGTTGCGCATCTTTATTGATAGTTAAATAACCGACTATCAATAATTACCTTTAGATAGGTATTTGTTGTGAATTGGATGAAATTGAATGCCACACTTATTTTAAATAAACGCTCACTATTCGGGTTAGCCGGGAAAGGACCATGGGGTCGTATAACCCATTCCGAATATGTGATACGTCGATATGAATTGCATTCGAAGACCGGTGTTGAAGACCGGATATTTTTGAAAACGGAAGGATTACCGTCGAGTTACTCTACATCGACTGATCTTCGATTTAGAGGTTTTATCACCCTTAGTGACGGGAAGTCCTGACGTGATTGAAAATTATCCGGAATTGCAAGGGCTTCGTGAGAAGTGCCTTCGGTTCTGTTCGATCCCGGAACAGACTTGTATGGATTGTGTGTCTGACGTTACAATTTGAGATATAAAGCTGATTTCTTTCAAATACATTTCTGTTGGTGGCGGAGAATTTATTCTCTTAGCTTAACACCCTTCTCTGAGACGTACGAGCTTAGAGGTTATGTAGTTAAAATTTATCAGCGATATATCCCAATTTGGTAACGTGGCATACTGAGTGTTGTTGTGAAATGATCGGTGTTTGATCATTTGCGATATGATCATTTGTTTGATCTTATATCTTTGTGATCATAGGTTGATCATTTTGTTTGACCCGAAGCAGGGCTTTTTGAGAAAGCGTAGCTTTGTGGACGAGACTTCGTCGAGCCTCACACCCCGGAAATGGTCGAAACAGGAAGGATGCGGCAAGGTTCTAGGGAGTAGCGCCCCTTAGTGTATGTCATTCCTTCTGGATAAAGGTGGTATCATGGTATGGAGCCCAGATACTTAACCTCTGTGGTTGCTGCAAAATTTATTTCTTTGTGGTTGTTGCGAATCGGGGATCCTCGGGAAGATCGGTGACGATCGGGGGATGGCATACGCGTGTCAGTAGTTACCTATTTTTGCAGAGGTAACCCGGCCTTGTGTTGGCAGAGATCCGGTTAGGTTCTCGGGTCGTCTATTCCAGGGACGTACCCATCGTGGAAAAGGAAGTTCCTTAGCCTGACCATTTGTTGGAAATCCAAACTCCAATACGCACCTTGTACGGTATTAGTTGTAGAACCTGCCATTTACGTACGGTGGTCACCACTGTTTAGATGGTAGCTATAGTAGGCATACGATACTGGTCGTATGTTGGCTAAGATTAATATTATACTTTCGAAATGTTTTCTACAGTATGCACTAATAATAATATCAAAAATGATTTGATTTTGCGTAGTAAGCATCTTTGACTATCATAAGAAGAAATCTCCTCCAATTCTGCGTTTGCATTGTGTGTGTGGTGGGAGGTCTTATGGTAGTTTCATTTTCCAAAAGCATTGCGAATTGACATTAAAGTTTTCCTATTGTTTATTTTAAAGATAAACTGTTTTACGATCTCACACCAGTCACCATGACTGACTCGGAGTTTATTGTTTCCCTTCTAAACTCCGGGTGCCCACCAATTTCCACACGGGCAGTCTAGAGTTAGATTATCAGGATATTCTGGATATTCTGGAGCTTGGAGATAAGCTGGATGACGAGATGTAGTATTTGTATCTAATATATTTATTCCGCTGTGTATTCTGTATGAGGACAAGTTATATAACTGTCCATTGTTGTATATTGACTCTGATGTTTGATGTATGTATAAAATGATATAGTTCTTTGTTTTAAAAGACTAGTGTTTATTTATTATATATTGTTCCGCTGCGATGTGTAAGATTCTGATATTGTTTCTGTTTCTGATGTTGTTCTGTTGTTCTTCTCTTCTTCCTTCTTCTTCTATCTTTTCTTCTATTTCTTTTTCTTAAAACCCTCACTATTGGAGTTTCCGGCACTCGATTTCTCGGCAGTCGATAAAGTGAGTATCGATGTCGAATTTTCGAAAGTCAAAAATTTCGGTATGTGACAAAGTGGTATCAGAGCATATGGTTAAGCGACAACCCTGCTCTGTTGGGTGTTACTCATTAGAGATAGAGTCAGTAGTACTCTAGAATGAGTTGAGTGTAATAATAGATACGAGTGCGTATTTGTTAGTGAATATAAAATTGTTTTATATTGTGATGATTGGTTTGTTGAGTGGTATATGGATTCTGGTCGGTATTGTCCGTACAACTCTATCGATAGGGATCTCTAAACACTTGAATAGAACAATTCGGCACAGTATTGTTTTAAATAGGGTAAATGAGATAATTTTGCCCAAAACTATTTTTGTATAAAAAAAAAGAAATGTTTTCTATGAAGTACTATAGTATATGGTTGCATGGATGTTAGGAAGTAATAATAGTGAATTATCATCACTAAAATTGAATAAGAAATTGGAATCATAACTCCAAAGTTAAGAGATAAATCCATGTACAAATGAAATTTAAGAATGCAAATTATAAATGTGATTTGTAATTTAAAACGGAATTCCAGAGAAGTTTTTGGAAATGTTTTGAAAAGAATTTGAAAATTTTAGAGATTTCGAAAGTTTAAATCATTTTTGGGGTTGAAAATGAATTTGAAAGGTTTTGAAAAGTATTTTAGAGAGATAAAAGCTCTAAACTCTTTTCGGTCGCTGGAAAATAATCCTGATGATGATGGCCACATCATTAGAATTCATTTTCGGGTTTCCAAAAGAGGAATTGCTGCCGATTGTTTTAAATGAAAGTTGTTTGGAAAATTTGGATTTTGTTTTAGAAAATTCAAATGGAATTTGAATTGTTTTCAAAAATGATTTTTGAAATGTTGGTAAGACTCTGGAATACTATGTAAAAATATTTATGAAATATTATCAAGTTGATAACTTATCACATATTTGAAATCTGATTGGAATTAAGTTAAATGAAATTAAATTGTGTTTGTAAATGAACAAATGGGATACCATTTGTAAATAAATAAATTAAAACTTGAATTGTGAACTAAATAAAAGAATGGTTCGAAGTTGCAAATATATTCAAGTAAGTGGAAATAAATTTTTGAATGAATGGAATTTACAGTTGCTAGTAAATAGAATAGAAGATAAAATTGAATTCGAATAGAAATTTGAATGTAAAATTGAATGAAAGGAAGGTATAACTTCAACAGTAAATGTATAGGCAGTTTATACTAGAAATTTTGTAATCAAATTTGCAAAATAGTTTGAATATGTAACTAGATATTATGGCTAGTAGGATATACAGGTGTAAAGGAATTTGGATTTGATTTCACAGATAATTTGAATTGCTCGAAAAAGGTATGTATTTGAATTATAATATGAGTTTTTGCTGATTTCTTGTCTAGCCGCTTGGCTTTTTCTTTTTCTTTTTGAAATCTGAGAGTCCGTAGGGACGTTTTGTAGTCGTGCCGTATTAGCCGCGCAAAAGAGACGCTGGCGAAATTTTTCGAAAATTTAGGGCGTTAGAAAATTTTTGAGAAATTTTGAAAATTTAAAATTTGAATTTGAATTTGAATTTAATTTGGATTGTTAAGAAAACAATGTTGTTTTGAAACTTATAACTGAAGTTGGAAAGTTAGATGAATTGATAACGAATCTTTAGTAGGAAGATTTGTTTTGATAAATTGATAAAACTATTGAATGTTGAAAAAAAGTAGACGAGTTAAGGACTTTTTTCCTAACTTGTAATTTCGGGACGAAATTCTTTTAAGGAGGGAAGTCTGTAACGACCCTGAATTTCGAACGAATTAAATTGAGAATATTTAATTAATTTTAAATATTTGAACGATGATTTAATTTGAATCCCCGATATAACTTTGAATTTGACGATTAAATTATAAAATTTAATCTTTTGTGAGGTGAATAAAATTTCGAATCTTCAATCATAAGCTGAAGAAAAATATTTCGAAAGTTTCTAAAATTCGTATTTATAATACTGAAGGTAACAGGAGCTTCAAAATTGAATTTTAAACTGTTATGTTCAGTTTTGAAATTAGATCGTTCGAATCGAATTTAAAAATAGCCGTCCGAGGCACAGTCTCGGAATTCGACGAAACCAGTTCCATTGGGTCCGTAACATTAAATTATCACCGGGTTTCAAATTTCGTAATTTTCGGAGTTGATATGTGAGCACACGATGAGTAAACGCGTTGAAATTAAATTGAGTTCAATTTGAATTTTAAATTTAAATTTTAGATCTGGTCAAATGCGAGCACGTTGTCTTCCCTGAACACGCGCCTATAATCACGGGAGAAGATCGTGCAACCCACATTCCTTTCAATTTTAAATTGTTATCTCCTCTCGTTTCAAACATTTCACGAACGAAATCAACGAGAAATCAAATAATGGCAGCTTCATTTCTTAAGCAACCGAAACCCCTTCTCTCATTCGAAAATCAACGCCTACATTATAATCATCGCTACATACTCAGCTATTCCATCAGTCATCGCGACTCATCCTTGCCCCTACGCGATATTTCTACTGCCGATTTGAAGTTGTGCTACGGTCTCAAAATCGAGGCCGCGTGTTCCGTTCAGGCGCGAGGTAGGGCAGGTGAAACTCGCGAAAGGGTTCGTCGCTGTCGATCGCAAGAGCTCGCATACGAGCTAGGGTCAATCGCGATTGCGGAGGATGGCGCGCGCGAAGCTCGCAGGGTGGAGGCGGCGACTGGATCGTGAAGTCTGATTTGAGGTGCTCGCAGCTGACGAAGCCGAGCTCGATTTCGAGCATCTCGAAGTGAAATTGGGGTCGAGGAGTTAGCAGGGGCAGTTCGAAGATGGATTCGTTATCGAGTGTGAGGGTCGTGGGCAGTGAAGTCGAATTTGGGTTCTTCGATGTTAGAGGAAGGTTGTAGTCGCGACGTAAGGTATCTGCTGTTTGTTCTGCAATTTTTAAGATTAATTAATAAATGTATATGTGTATTATATAAGTATAAACGTCTCTGCTTTAATTTAATACATATACGGAGTTTTGAGTAATATATATATAACCCTACACTCAAGATGCAGTAAGCTATATTTGATATAAAATTTTCAGTTAAGGAGATTTGTAAATGTTGAAGAGTTTACATAAAATTTGATTTAAAGATCTATATAGGATTAATTTCAAAGGAAGGAAAATAAATATGCAAGTATACATTTTTTGAAATTTATTGAATTGTTTAAATTAACTTATTAAATTTTTAGTGGGTGAAAATATTTTCAATAAGGAAATTTTGGGTAATTTCGTTTAATAGTTGGAGAGATTATTTAAGATACGTATTTTAAATGGTTTAAAAGAGATAAAAGAATTTATTTAAAAAGAAATAAATTTAGAAATTAAAATTTGTTTAAATAAAACTATCAGTTAATTAAACTATTAAAATGAAATCACCGATGAATCAAAATAGTCAAATGAAATTTATTATTCGATCTGTTCGAATATTAATATGTCGTATAATTGTTTATACAAGGTTAAAACTGTGAAATCAAGTCGGAAATGGGAAATGGGATAGCAAAATAAAAAGCTAAGGTGAGATCTTCTCACTCAGATTTATAATTGAATTGCAGTTATTGATTGATTTGTTTGAATGTGCTATTAGATATGATAGGATATATCTATATATATAGCAGTATATACATATTGGCATATGTATATATTGGATTGATGATTTCCCGCCTCGTATAGCGGATGAGACCCTATTGCGCCGTTAGTAAGCGGATTTTTATAAAAACCTATATACCGCGATATTCCACCTCGAAGTGGAATGGTATTGTGCTAATGTAACAACCCTAGATTTTGGCCTATATTTTAAATTTTGACTTTATTTTATTTTAAATTATTTTAAACTTGTTCTATTTCAAACATTTCATTTTAAATATAAATGTTGACTATTAAGTGATTTATAGTTCAAACTAGTATACATTGGATATTTCACTGAAAAGTGAATTTCTATTGAAACTGGTCAAACTTTGACTTTTGAACTTTAAATTTAAATATTTCAAATTCTTAAATTTTATCTTTTATTATGAAAATAGATTTAATTCCATGGATACAGCTTTTCGTTTTGTTGGAAACGGAGTTAAATTGTGAAAGTTATGTATATTTCAATATTGTGTGTAAACTGATGTATTTAGCAATATTGTCTATTTTAAATTATATTTTATTTGTCATATTTTGTTCTAATATGTGTTAGTATTTTATTTTATGTATAATTTTGTCTTTTAAATAATTTAAAGTGATTATATAATTTTTCCAAAGCGTATTGAATTTATTTTCTATTTTTAAAGGCTAGTTTCTATTTTTCTGCTATTTTCTTCAATTAAATTATATTTAATTAAAATTTATTTATTCATTTTGTGAATGCATTTTTATTTTATGTTATTATCTTTGTTTATAAATGTTTTACAAGTCCATAAACTTTTTCCAAAGTCCATTGCATTTATTTTTCATATTTTCAAGACTAGTTGCAATTTTTGCTGTTTTACTTAATTAAATTTTATATAATTAATAATTAATTAATTTATTTTTGTTTATTTACTAAATTTTCGTATTTTATCTGAGTTTATATATATATTTCAGTTATATAAAACTTAAAAAGAAATTAGAGGAAATATGAAAAGTTTTAAACTATTGAAATTCCTATGGCTTTTCACCTCCCGACCTTTCACTTTCTCAACTCCTCTCTTCAATGTTTTTGGCCATGCATACCCTATTCTTTTCAGCGGACTTCTTTTCATTTTTTTCATGCAAACACTTCTCTTTCTCCTCCAAAAAAATCACGGCCATGGCTTCAAAATTTTGGGTAAAAATTCCTTCTTTCTTCCTTGTTTTCTATGTTTTTTCTATTGAAACTGCATATGCTCTCTACCTTCATAGTTTGGTTCCTCCTCCTCCAGGCTTTGGCCGACCACCACGACCCCCTTCCTCTGACCATCACCCATCCTAGCAACCCTCCTCCTCAGGCCTAACCAATCCAAGTCCAAGATCTACACAAAATCCACCAAAAACCATCACAAACTATCACTTATGACCTAGAATTGTCATCTCCTCCTTCTACCACCTTTTGCCACCACTACCTCCACCACCACCACCTCTGACCTGACCTTCCACCACCTCTGGCCCACACTCCAGCCACCACCTAACCACCACATACCATGGCCAAGCTACATCAGCAAGGGGCCGAACCCTATGGTGCAACAAAAGCCACACTTTGCCTTGAAACCCTTTGGTATTCCATTGCCTTCAACACCTTGTAACTTCCGCTCACCTTCATCACCTTGTAGCCGCACCTTTTCCAGACCATACCTGATCCAAACCATGCCTTTAGCCGTGCCATTTCAGATCTGGAGCTGAAGCATAGGTGGTAGGAAGCAAGTGCAAACACTTTGACTTTGTTTATGCATCCATTTCTAGCATTGTTTATTGAATTTTTGGGTTGAAATCTTATGTTGTTTGTAATTGTTTGGTTTGAATGTGACAAGGCAATTAGCTTTGGCTCTCCCACACTCAAATAATTATCGTGCTCTCGTGCCTCTGGAAATCTTTGTTGTGCATTTGTGGTTGTCATCTCCAGCTTGAACAAGTGAGTAATTCTCACCAGACAATGTGTACTTATATAACTAGTAAACTGACACCATTTGAATTTGTAAAATTATATCATCCTGTTGTAACTGTTATATTATGATCATATAATGTTTACCCCTGTTATTACATATGTTATATCATCTATTACTGTTATCTCATGCTATTCTGTTTATTTATATCAGTTTATCACACTGCAAGTTCCCTGTAGATTAGAATCACTATGGGTTGAAATGATACATACCCGAACGGACTTTAGAATAAGGAAAAATCGTTATGGGCTGAAATGATAGGCCTGAACGGTTTTTATTTATTTATTTATATTACTTGGGATTGCGGGTTTGAAATGATAAAACCCGGTTTTTCTTTGTAAACTGCGGATTGAAATGATACATATCCGTATCACTTGACCTAGGCTAGAAAATTATATACAGACCCGTGGTTTATATATTTTTCTGAAATTTTTAAAATACTTTTTTTAATGTAAATATTATGGTATTTTGATTTAAATTTCATTAAAATAATTTCTATAAAGTATTTGTGATTTTCTACAAATTAAATAAGTGAATTAAGTAAACGGTGAAGTAGAATTTGAAATATAAGTTAATTTTGGAATTTATGATTTTGTTTATAAATGGAATTTTTGTAAAGTAAGAAAATATGACAAATTTGATTTAAAAATGAATTTAATGATTTTTATTAAGTAATAATAATGTTTTAAAGGTGTTAATGATTTTGTATAAATTAAAATATGGAATAAATGAACATTTAAGCTGAATTTGGAAATATAACTTAAATTGAATTTTGTGAAATTTGTTTAAAAGTGAAATTTTAATTAAGTAAAATAAATGGAAATAAGCTATATTTTTGGAAATTTAAACTTAGTTGTTAAGTTAATAATTTAATTAAAGAAATGAAAATTTAATTGTTATTAAATTTGATTTTTGTATGGAAATTTGACTTTATAAAATCATAGAAATAAAGGTATTTAAATGATTGTGTTAAATGTGAAATATATGATTTTATAAGTTAAAATGATTTATATTAAAAGTTAATTATTTGTGGAATTGTAAATAAAACTCTGAATATGATTTAACAGCATTTTGAAATGTAATGTAAAGGATATTACAGCATTTTCTAAATGTTGTAGTGTTTTAAATGAACTAAAAGGTTAATTTGAAATAAAGGCTATTATAGCACTTTGTAAGTGCTATAGTGGTTAAACTTAACATGTAAGTTAATTGAAACTTAAAAGAAATCTATTACAGCATTTAACGCTGTCTTTTGTTAATTAACTGTTTTAAACTATAACTTTACGTAGCATTTTATAAGGGCTACGGAAACTATATTTTGTTGTTTTAAATTAATTTTAATGAAAAATAATCTCTGGAAAATGATATAATTTTGGGAAATTAAATGTTAAATTTCTAAAGATAATGAAGAGATATTTAAGTGGAAGAATTTGATTTCTAAGGTGAGTTTAAAATGGTATTTAAATTTAATAAAATGAATGGATTTAAATGGTATTTAAATGAATAAAAATGAATGGTGTTTTGAATAATATTTTGATATTGTGAAATGAGTTTGAAATGATACTTGATTTCTGACTTATTTAATTTATTTGATAAATGAATATTTGAAGTATATATTAATTGAGTTTATTTAAATGATATTGGATTTATGAAATGTGGGAGATTTAAAGTTTTGAAATATACTAAAGATTGAATATTGTATTTTGTGGATTTAATCTATATTGGGAATTGATAAGATTTGAAACGGTTTGTTGGTAAACTGTAATTGAATTGAAATTTGATGGTTTGAATTTAATAAGTTTGTAAATGTATAGAATTAAAAGATGATTTTAAATATATGATTTCGAAATGCTGTGATTTTCAAAGTATAATGATTTCAAATGTTTTGTTTCAAAAGAGTTATAACTTTGAAAGTATAGACTATTTGAAAGGTGAATATATGTTTGAAATGGAAATGATGTTGTTTTGAAATGAACATAGTTTTGAAATAAAATGATTTTGGTTTCGAAGTATAACTATCAAAGGTATGATATTTTGATATATAAAAATGATTTGAAATAAAGTTTGAAAAGATATAATATTTTAATGTATTAAAATGATTTGAAAAGAAGTTTGAAAGGATACGATATTTTAGAATATTGAAATGATTTGGAAATGATAAATCTTTATTTTGATAAAGACATGATTTTGAAATGATATCTTATTTTGAAGTAAAGTATTGTTTTTAAAAGCTATAACCACGGGTTATAATAACGATTGGTTGGCAAAGAGACCGGGATCGGATATGGACATACTCTCTGTCGATACCGAAAACCACTTTGACAACCGTGTACGCGGTGGAGATTCCAGAATGAAGTAGGATGGTGGCGACGTTCTTAAGGTATGTTACGTGGACCCAACTCCCGTGAGTTGGCATAAGGTGGCTAAAACAGGAGCGATTGACGGACCAATGAGGTAGCACCTCTGATCGGACACACTTCTTCGATACCATTCTATTACTTGTGATTGATTTGGTGGCCACCCTTGATTGGGAGTGTTGTTCGAGGTGGGCGGTAGTGGCTGCTATGCGTCACCACTAGTCCGGATGCGTAATTGGTATATCTACCCTGGCATTGCCTAGTTGTGCCGTGTCACCTACCATATCGAGCTTTACTACGATTATGATTTTAAGATCCGACCGCGTTAAGGTTCTCCATCCCCTTAACGCTATTTTCTATATGATTATACTTTACTGATTAGACATTATTATAATAGCGAATATTACTACATAGTAGATAGTTTAACGGATCCTTAAAGAATGGGCGGTCCCAAGCATTCTTTAAGTTACTTGTACCTTATTACAGTTCACTTGAGTTGGTTTATATTATATAAGTATATATTGTCCTGACTCGAGTGTTTGTGTTTTGCTTTACGCTCGGGTCAGCCTGAGTATTCACAGATTTGGATTTCCACCTTCTGGAGATTTGAATCGCTGGAGATTATCTGCTAGTCTTGTTCTATCGACTTCAGTTATGTTGCTCTGTTCAGCTTGTACTTGGTTATCTTATTTATACTTCCGTTGTACTCTATTTCTTCTATTGTATCTTATGTACTCTGATATATTTATATAGTAGCTTCATGAACTACTATTTCTTTTACTTCCGCTGCATTATTTTACTCTGTGTCTGTGATCTGTGATTATATTTATTTACTGTATATTCTGAGATTTGCCAAATTTTAATTACAACGCGGTATTTTGAGCAATTCAACTCTGGCATGAGTGTCTACCTATACACTTATAATGGATGAGAATGGTTGAAAATATCGGGTTGTTACAGTTGGTATCAGAGCTTTGGCTTTGAGGCAAAACTCAGCATATAGAGTAGATTTATTTACAGAATCACTTTCGTTCGAGTTTGAATCTTTTCCTCTTGATTCGAATTTCCTTTTAATTTTTGGAACGTTCCCTGCGGTTCCAAAATTCATTCTTGTCCCTCACTATTCATCTTCTTTTGATTCTGGAGTATCCCATAACTCCGCTTCGAATGAGCTTTATAGTGAATTGGTGGTCTCGCCAATATTCTAATGACTTGTAAAAGAGGGAAAACTCCTTTACAAATTTGCATCGATTCACCAGAGATTTATATTTATCCTTGGTTTAGATGCTAATATCTTTTGTTATTCCAAACTCTATCTCTTGAGATCGGATGTAGATTTATCCCAGGAAAATCCACATTTGCTCTTATTCATTAAGTCACGGTTGACCCGGTTAAGGTTGCCCGCGATTTATCTAAGCTTATCCATCTTCATATTTTGTTAATTAATCATCTTGTCTTTGTTTCTAAACTATCTCCAACATTTTGAATTGTACTTTTAAATCTATATTTTATTATATATTGTGTTGTTTGAGTTGTTGATGTCGATTTGGGTTTCCGATCGATTCGTCTGATCAACGCTATCGATAGGATTTCTAAAACACTTTGACAGAAAAACCGATACAATATTATTTTAAAATTTGGTTAATTAAATAAATTTTAATATATAAGTAAATTTATGGAACTTAATAAATTGGTTTAAATTGATTATTTAAAATGATAATACTTGATTTATCATTTATTGTTCTATAAAGGAATTTATAAATAGTTGTTTATAAATTTATTTGGGAACTGAAATGAATTTAAAACAAGAAATTTAAAGAGTTTAATTTCCGATGGATTTCAAACCTTGTGTTTAAAATTTTTAAAAGGATATTATTTAAAGTAGTTTTGAATAAATTTTTTTTTGTCACTAAAGGATTTTAAAGTTTAAAAATTAAGTGCTCTTCTCTTTGTCGCTGGAAAATAATTTCGGTGATGACTGCAGCATCATCGACGTTCATTTTCGAGTTTCGAAGTGAAAAAACCATTCTGTAGTCTTGCTACAGCTTTGTTTTGGGAAACTTGATTGATATAAATTTCTAAAATATGATTGATTTATAAAATATATAGATATATGATTTAAATTTGATTTGACAAATTATGTACATACATTTATCTATCTCTAAATGGTTTGAAAGGAATCAGAGATTTTATTCTTAAATTCTATCTTAAATAATAACTTCAAGTATAAAAAGAAAATCAAAATTTTTGAATAGATGATTCAAGCTTGAAATGATTGAATTAGGATGTTTATAGTGTATATTAATTTTAGAAAGTTTTATTTGTATAATTCTCAATTGCATTCCAATATAACTTACCTTAATTTTTAGAAGTTAACAATGTAATTGGATAATATACAATATAAAAAGATTTTTATAAATAAAATTTGAGTGGTTATAATAAATATTATACACTTAAATTTTAGTTATAAAAAGATTAACACAGGTAAATAGACTAAAAGGTTAATTGAATAATTTACAATACAAATGATGTTAAGGGAATTAGGAATAAATTAAAACAGTTATAATAAGTGTAAGCATATTTAACATATGTGATAAAATATTTGAGAGGGATAAATTTAATTATAATTAGGAATAAAGAAGAATTAAATTTATTGAATGTTATACACTTAATTTTAATCAAATCATGATTTTAGAGATTGTTTGTTTAAGAAAATTTGATGATAAGATAATGAAATTAGAGATAGTTAAGATTTATTTAACTTGTGTAAAATTAATTATCAGTTAAGCTGAAACCATGGAAATTTCAAACCTATTATCTTATTTTGTTTTTCAAACTTATTACCTAATTTTGTTTTTCAAACTGTCTGTTAGTTGTCCTTATTTTTCCTTATCTTGCTACAGACTGGTATAGGCATCTATCTATAATCTTTTTGCTTAGAAATCTTTCTATAATCTTTATAATCTTTGGTACTCATTTTAAATCTGAGCACTGCTTTCCACCCACAGACTGTCGGTCAAGCGAAAAGAGTGAATCAGATTCTAGAGGATCTTTTCGTACTTGTGTTCCTGATTCTGGAGAATCTTGGGAAGACCATCTCCACCTTGTTAAACTTACCTATAACCACAGTTATCAGGTATAATTTCAATCTTTTGTCATCTTGTCTTAATCTCATTTCAATTTTATCTTTCCTGTGTTTTCCCGTACTTCATTCCTTTTCGGGGACGAAAAGTTTTGAGTGGGGGAGAGTGTAACAACCCTAGATTTTGGCCTATATTTTAAATTTTGACTTTATTTTATTTTAAATTATTTTAAACTTGTTCTATTTCAAACATTTCATTTTAAATATAAATGTTGACTATTAAGTGATTTATAGTTCAAACTAGTATACATTGGATATTTCACTGAAAAGTGAATTTCTATTGAAACTGGTCAAACTTTGACTTTTGAACTTTAAATTTAAATATTTCAAATTCTTAAATTTTATCTTTTATTATGAAAATAGATTTAATTCCATGGATACAGCTTTTCGTTTTGTTGGAAACGGAGTTAAATTGTGAAAGTTATGTATATTTCAATATTGTGTGTAAACTGATGTATTTAGCAATATTGTCTATTTTAAATTATATTTTATTTGTCATATTTTGTTCTAATATGTGTTAGTATTTTATTTTATGTATAATTTTGTCTTTTAAATAATTTAAAGTGATTATATAATTTTTCCAAAGCGTATTGAATTTATTTTCTATTTTTAAAGGCTAGTTTCTATTTTTCTGCTATTTTCTTCAATTAAATTATATTTAATTAAAATTTATTTATTCATTTTGTGAATGCATTTTTATTTTATGTTATTATCTTTGTTTATAAATGTTTTACAAGTCCATAAACTTTTTCCAAAGTCCATTGCATTTATTTTTCATATTTTCAAGACTAGTTGCAATTTTTGCTGTTTTACTTAATTAAATTTTATATAATTAATAATTAATTAATTTATTTTTGTTTATTTACTAAATTTTCGTATTTTATCTGAGTTTATATATATATTTCAGTTATATAAAACTTAAAAAGAAATTAGAGGAAATATGAAAAGTTTTAAACTATTGAAATTCCTATGGCTTTTCACCTCCCGACCTTTCACTTTCTCAACTCCTCTCTTCAATGTTTTTGGCCATGCATACCCTATTCTTTTCAGCGGACTTCTTTTCATTTTTTTCATGCAAACACTTCTCTTTCTCCTCCAAAAAAATCACGGCCATGGCTTCAAAATTTTGGGTAAAAATTCCTTCTTTCTTCCTTGTTTTCTATGTTTTTTCTATTGAAACTGCATATGCTCTCTACCTTCATAGTTTGGTTCCTCCTCCTCCAGGCTTTGGCCGACCACCACGACCCCCTTCCTCTGACCATCACCCATCCTAGCAACCCTCCTCCTCAGGCCTAACCAATCCAAGTCCAAGATCTACACAAAATCCACCAAAAACCATCACAAACTATCACTTATGACCTAGAATTGTCATCTCCTCCTTCTACCACCTTTTGCCACCACTACCTCCACCACCACCACCTCTGACCTGACCTTCCACCACCTCTGGCCCACACTCCAGCCACCACCTAACCACCACATACCATGGCCAAGCTACATCAGCAAGGGGCCGAACCCTATGGTGCAACAAAAGCCACACTTTGCCTTGAAACCCTTTGGTATTCCATTGCCTTCAACACCTTGTAACTTCCACTCACCTTCATCACCTTGTAGCCGCACCTTTTCCAGACCATACCTGATCCAAACCATGCCTTTAGCCGTGCCATTTCAGATCTGGAGCTGAAGCATAGGTGGTAGGAAGCAAGTGCAAACACTTTGACTTTGTTTATGCATCCATTTCTAGCATTGTTTATTGAATTTTTGGGTTGAAATCTTATGTTGTTTGTAATTGTTTGGTTTGAATGTGACAAGGCAATTAGCTTTGGCTCTCCCACACTCAAATAATTATCGTGCTCTCGTGCCTCTGGAAATCTTTGTTGTGCATTTGTGGTTGTCATCTCCAGCTTGAACAAGTGAGTAATTCTCACCAGACAATGTGTACTTATATAACTAGTAAACTGACACCATTTGAATTTGTAAAATTATATCATCCTGTTGTAACTGTTATATTATGATCATATAATGTTTACCCCTGTTATTACATATGTTATATCATCTATTACTGTTATCTCATGCTATTCTGTTTATTTATATCAGTTTATCACACTGCAAGTTCCCTGTAGATTAGAATCACTATGGGTTGAAATGATACATACCCGAACGGACTTTAGAATAAGGAAAAATCGTTATGGGCTGAAATGATAGGCCTGAACGGTTTTTATTTATTTATTTATATTACTTGGGATTGCGGGTTTGAAATGATAAAACCCGGTTTTTCTTTGTAAACTGCGGATTGAAATGATACATATCCGTATCACTTGACCTAGGCTAGAAAATTATATACAGACCCGTGGTTTATATATTTTTCTGAAATTTTTAAAATACTTTTTTTAATGTAAATATTATGGTATTTTGATTTAAATTTCATTAAAATGATTTCTATAAAGTATTTGTGATTTTCTACAAATTAAATAAGTGAATTAAGTAAACGGTGAAGTAGAATTTGAAATATAAGTTAATTTTGGAATTTATGATTTTGTTTATAAATGGAATTTTTGTAAAGTAAGAAAATATGACAAATTTGATTTAAAAATGAATTTAATGATTTTTATTAAGTAATAATAATGTTTTAAAGGTGTTAATGATTTTGTATAAATTAAAATATGGAATAAATGAACATTTAAGCTGAATTTGGAAATATAACTTAAATTGAATTTTGTGAAATTTGTTTAAAAGTGAAATTTTAATTAAGTAAAATAAATGGAAATAAGCTATATTTTTGGAAATTTAAACTTAGTTGTTAAGTTAATAATTTAATTAAAGAAATGAAAATTTAATTGTTATTAAATTTGATTTTTGTATGGAAATTTGACTTTATAAAATCATAGAAATAAAGGTATTTAAATGATTGTGTTAAATGTGAAATATATGATTTTATAAGTTAAAATGATTTATATTAAAAGTTAATTATTTGTGGAATTGTAAATAAAACTCTGAATATGATTTAACAGCATTTTGAAATGTAATGTAAAGGATATTACAGCATTTTCTAAATGTTGTAGTGTTTTAAATGAACTAAAAGGTTAATTTGAAATAAAGGCTATTATAGCACTTTGTAAGTGCTATAGTGGTTAAACTTAACATGTAAGTTAATTGAAACTTAAAAGAAATCTATTACAGCATTTAACGCTGTCTTTTGTTAATTAACTGTTTTAAACTATAACTTTACGTAGCATTTTATAAGGGCTACGGAAACTATATTTTGTTGTTTTAAATTAATTTTAATGAAAAATAATCTCTGGAAAATGATATAATTTTGGGAAATTAAATGTTAAATTTCTAAAGATAATGAAGAGATATTTAAGTGGAAGAATTTGATTTCTAAGGTGAGTTTAAAATGGCATTTAAATTTAATAAAATGAATGGATTTAAATGGTATTTAAATGAATAAAAATGAATGGTGTTTTGAATAATATTTTGATATTGTGAAATGAGTTTGAAATGATACTTGATTTCTGACTTATTTAATTTATTTGATAAATGAATATTTGAAGTATATATTAATTGAGTTTATTTAAATGATATTGGATTTATGAAATGTGGGAGATTTAAAGTTTTGAAATATACTAAAGATTGAATATTGTATTTTGTGGATTTAATCTATATTGGGAATTGATAAGATTTGAAACGGTTTGTTGGTAAACTGTAATTGAATTGAAATTTGATGGTTTGAATTTAATAAGTTTGTAAATGTATAGAATTAAAAGATGATTTTAAATATATGATTTCGAAATGCTGTGATTTTCAAAGTATAATGATTTCAAATGTTTTGTTTCAAAAGAGTTATAACTTTGAAAGTATAGACTATTTGAAAGGTGAATATATGTTTGAAATGGAAATGATGTTGTTTTGAAATGAACATAGTTTTGAAATAAAATGATTTTGGTTTCGAAGTATAACTATCAAAGGTATGATATTTTGATATATAAAAATGATTTGAAATAAAGTTTGAAAAGATATAATATTTTAATGTATTAAAATGATTTGAAAAGAAGTTTGAAAGGATACGATATTTTAGAATATTGAAATGATTTGGAAATGATAAATCTTTATTTTGATAAAGACATGATTTTGAAATGATATCTTATTTTGAAGTAAAGTATTGTTTTTAAAAGCTATAACCACGGGTTATAATAACGATTGGTTGGCAAAGAGACCGGGATCGGATATGGACATACTCTCTGTCGATACCGAAAACCACTTTGACAACCGTGTACGCGGTGGAGATTCCAGAATGAAGTAGGATGGTGGCGACGTTCTTAAGGTATGTTACGTGGACCCAACTCCCGTGAGTTGGCATAAGGTGGCTAAAACAGGAGCGATTGACGGACCAATGAGGTAGCACCTCTGATCGGACACACTTCTTCGATACCATTCTATTACTTGTGATTGATTTGGTGGCCACCCTTGATTGGGAGTGTTGTTCGAGGTGGGCGGTAGTGGCTGCTATGCGTCACCACTAGTCCGGATGCGTAATTGGTATATCTACCCTGGCATTGCCTAGTTGTGCCGTGTCACCTACCATATCGAGCTTTACTACGATTATGATTTTAAGATCCGACCGCGTTAAGGTTCTCCATCCCCTTAACGCTATTTTCTATATGATTATACTTTACTGATTAGACATTATTATAATAGCGAATATTACTACATAGTAGATAGTTTAACGGATCCTTAAAGAATGGGCGGTCCCAAGCATTCTTTAAGTTACTTGTACCTTATTACAGTTCACTTGAGTTGGTTTATATTATATAAGTATATATTGTCCTGACTCGAGTGTTTGTGTTTTGCTTTACGCTCGGGTCAGCCTGAGTATTCACAGATTTGGATTTCCACCTTCTGGAGATTTGAATCGCTGGAGATTATCTGCTAGTCTTGTTCTATCGACTTCAGTTATGTTGCTCTGTTCAGCTTGTACTTGGTTATCTTATTTATACTTCCGTTGTACTCTATTTCTTCTATTGTATCTTATGTACTCTGATATATTTATATAGTAGCTTCATGAACTACTATTTCTTTTACTTCCGCTGCATTATTTTACTCTGTGTCTGTGATCTGTGATTATATTTATTTACTGTATATTCTGAGATTTGCCAAATTTTAATTACAACGCGTATTTTGAGCAATTCAACTCTGGCATGAGTGTCTACCTATACACTTATAATGGATGAGAATGGTTGAAAATATCGGGTTGTTACAGCTAACATCTTTGGATGCAGGGAAACAGGTTGGAGGGATCCAACTGGACCCCTCACATTGATTGAATTTATTTCTACTGTGATGTGATAATCTGTGAATGATTATTGATGTTATTGAATTGATGTCTGGAAATTGTTTGAAAGCTAAAATTTAGCTGAATGGATGTTTGACATCATTGGATTCCAAAGATAAACGAAATTGAATTTTTGAAATTCAAGTAGAAAATTTCTAAGTGAATTAATTTTAGAAATTTAATAAATTTGAAGAAAAGAATTTAAAAGAATAAAGGTTGATTTTTAAAATCTTATTGAATTAATTCCAGAATCAAGTGAAAATGTTAGGTAAATGAATTTCGTATGATAGTGATTTTAAATTGAAGAATTTAATTAAAATTTTGGATTTCTAAATAGTTTGAAAAAGATAGAGAGATTTATTTTCTTTAAGGGGAATTTATTTAAAAGGAAATAAGTTGGGAGTCCAACTATAAATTTAATTGGCAAATTGAAAACGAATTTGGAAAGTCAATATAAAATGAGTTGGGATGGGAAATTTATTTAGAAATGAAGATTGAAATTGATTTGGTATTGAAGTAGAATTAGAAATAAATTTGGAATCTGATTTTGGGGTTAAAATGAAAATTGGAAAATGAATTAAATTGAAATAAGGGAAATTGGTGTAAAAATAAATATTGATTTATTTTTAAATTGTGGAAATAGATTTACGAATTTGGAATAAAGATTTAAATAAATCGATAAGGATTTATTTAATTGGTTTAAATGGACCATTGTGAAATAAAAGCATTATATAGAAGATTTATAAAATTTGATTTTTGTATAAATCAAAGTGATGAAATTTTAAAGGAATTTTGTTAATATTGAAAATGAATACAAATAGAATTTATAAAAAGTGTTTATAAATTCGAAATCGATTGAATTTGACAAATTTAAGATAGAAGATTATTAAAGAAGATATATTCGCGATTTTGAATAGCGAATTTTTATTGAAATAATAAATGTGTAGAAAAGATTTAAATATGGTTAAGTGAAGTATATTCACGATTTTGGACAGTGAATATATTTTTGAAGTAAAATGGATATGGTTTTGGGAAAGCGATATTATAAAAATGAAGTAACTGTTTTAAAAGATGTTTTAAAACGTGTTAAGTATCGAATACATAGATTTCAACATTCATTGTTGAAATAGACGTTTTCGAGAAAAATAAGGAAATGGTAGACTATAACACTGTTGTTATAGTAAATGATTTCCGAAAGGAAATATTTTTATGTAGTATTGGGATTTATATATCTATTTTAATTTCGAATCCCTATACTAGCGATTTTGAGTCGTCGTAACGATGTTTTACGCAACATTCGTTTTGACTCAAATAGATGTTAAAATTTATGATTTCCTTAAAGAATGAATATATACTTAATTTGATTTAAGTATATCGAATATTTTCAAAATGTTGAAAATAAATAGATTTGTGAAATACTTATTATTAAATAAGTATGGAAATGCTTTCCCAAAATGAAATGAAATGTTTTTGAGAATTTATCTTCTTAAAAGATAAATTGAAAGTGAATGTTTGAAATCGATTTGGAAATCAAATATCAGTAGATATTTGAAAATATAAATTCACTATGGAATTTATAAAAGAAAGGGGAATTTGTTTAAAAATAAATGTTGATTTATTATTGGAAGTGTGGAAATTTTATATCTAGTAAAGATATTTTTGAAGATGAAATAATTTGGAAAATTATTTGGAATCTGATGATGTTGCGCATCTTTATTGATAGTTAAATAACCGACTATCAATAATTACCTTTAGATAGGTATTTGTTGTGAATTGGATGAAATTGAATGCCACACTTATTTTAAATAAACGCTCACTATTCGGGTTAGCCGGGAAAGGACCATGGGGTCGTATAACCCATTCCGAATATGTGATACGTCGATATGAATTGCATTCGAAGACCGGTGTTGAAGACCGGATATTTTTGAAAACGGAAGGATTACCGTCGAGTTACTCTACATCGACTGATCTTCGATTTAGAGGTTTTATCACCCTTAGTGACGGGAAGTCCTGACGTGATTGAAAATTATCCGGAATTGCAAGGGCTTTGTGAGAAGTGCCTTCGGTTCTGTTCGATCCCGGAACAGACTTGTATGGATTGTGTGTCTGACGTTACAATTTGAGATATAAAGCTGATTTCTTTCAAATACATTTCTGTTGGTGGCGGAGAATTTATTCTCTTAGCTTAACACCCTTCTCTGAGACGTACGAGCTCAAAGGTTATGTAGTTGAAATTTATCAGCGATATATCCCAATTTGGTAACGTGGCATACTGAGTGTTGCTGTGAAATGATCGGTGTTTGATCATTTGCGATATGATCATTTGTTTATCTTATATCTTTGTGATCATAGGTTGATCATTTTGTTTGACCCGAAGCAGGGCTTTTTGAGAAAGCGTAGCTTTGTGGACGAGACTTCGTCGAGCCTCACACCCCGGAAATGGTCGAAACAGGAAGGATGCGGCAAGGTTCTAGGGAGTAGCGCCCCTTAGTGTATGTCATTCCTTCTGGATAAAGGTGGTATCATGGTATGGAGCCCAGATACTTAACCTCTGTGGTTGCTGCAAAATTTATTTCTTTGTGGTTGTTGCGAATCGGGGATCCTCGGG
The DNA here is from genome assembly GCA_030737815.1 of Allium fistulosum. Taxonomy (NCBI): domain Eukaryota; kingdom Viridiplantae; phylum Streptophyta; class Magnoliopsida; order Asparagales; family Amaryllidaceae; genus Allium; species Allium fistulosum. The sequence continues at coordinate 1,298,708,540 of CM060902.1, forward strand.
AAGATCGGTGACGATCGGGGGATGGCATACGCGTGTCAGTAGTTACCTATTTTTGCAGAGGTAACCCGGCCTTGTGTTGGCAGAGATCCGGTTAGGTTCTCGGGTCGTCTATTCCAGGGACGTACCCATCATGGAAAAGGAAGTTCCTTAGCCTGACCATTTGTTGGAAATCCAAACTCCAATACGCACCTTGTACGGTATTAGTTGTAGAACCTGCCATTTACGTACGGTGGTCACCACTGTTTAGATGGTAGCTATAGTAGGCATACGATACTGGTCGTATGTTGGCTAAGATTAATATTATACTTTCGAAATGTTTTCTACACTATGCACTAATAATAATATCAAAAATGATTTGATTTTGCGTAGTAAGCATCTTTGACTATCATAAGAAGAAATCTCCTCCAATTCTGCGTTTGCATTGTGTGTGTGGTGGGAGGTCTTATGGTAGTTTCATTTTCCAAAAGCATTGCGAATTGACATTAAAGTTTTCCTGTTGTTTATTTTAAAGATAAACTGTTTTACGATCTCACACCAGTCACCATGACTGACTCGGAGTTTATTGTTTCCCTTCTAAACTCTGGGTGCCCACCAATTTCCACACGGGCAGTCTAGAGTTAGATTATCAGGATATTCTGGATATTTTGGAGCTTGGAGATAAGCTGGATGACGAGACGTAGTATTTGTATCTGATATATTTATTCCGCTGTGTATTCTGTATGAGGACAAGTTATATAACTGTCCATTGTTGTATATTGACTATGATGTTTGATGTATGTATAAAATGATATAGTTCTTTGTTTTAAAAGACTAGTGTTTATTTATTATATATTGTTCCGCTGCGATGTGTAAGATTCTGATATTGTTTCTGTTTCTGATGTTGTTCTGTTGTTCTTCTCTTCTTCCTTCTTCTTCTATCTTTTCTTCTATTTCTTTTTCTTAAAACCCTCACTATTGGAGTTTCCGGCACTCGATTTCTCGGCAGTCGATAAAGTGAGTATCGATGTCGAATTTTCGAAAGTCGAAAATTTCGGTATGTGACAAATTCAGTCCTACATCCAGTCCCGTATAACTAAGTACGGATTTCCTTTCAAAAGCAATTCAACAATTACAACCCTCGATTTCAAGGCTACGAGGTACACCCTCCAGAATACAAATCCTCTGGGTAGAGATACTTGATTTTCGGGGTAACAAGTTCACCCAATTGATTTCCACGGCTACAATCACACCTTTTCTCGCTTGATTGATTTCAAAGGCTACAATCACACCTTTTCTCGCTAGATAGATTACAAAGAAGCCTATAACTCTGAATAGCACTTAGATCTTGTTGAGATAGTGATAGAGAATCAAACTAGAAGTAATCAAGTATGATTCAATGTTGATTTCGGCAGAGTAAGGGTATGATTTTGTAATAAGAAATGTGGAAGATGAACAGGAGTGAAAATCAGAAAAATATGATTGAAAATTCATTGAAACTGACCCCTATTTATAGAAAACCAATAGCCATGACCATTCATGAAGAGTTATGGCGAATAGACACTTCTTTTGAAAATTTAAATTTGAACTTCAACTGTCACTATGTCGACATACTACCTAGGGGCATGTCGACATCCCTCAGCCAAAAATGATAATTTGAATTTCTATAAAAACAATATTTATCTTATATTAAAACTATTTTAAACTTTATAAATATACTTGACTATTGATAAAATACATAGATAAATATAGAGAACAATATGTATATATAATTTTATATTTAAATCTAAGTATAAATATATTATAATTAAAAGATAGTTTAAAACAAACGAACTTTAAAAACAAGAATATTTAAGGCTAAAATATCTTTTTGAAATTCATTTGAAAAGATAATTTTTAAGGCTAAAACATTTTGAAAAGCAATTTTGAAAATCATTCTGAAGTAGTTTTGAAAATCATTTTGAAGTAGTTTTGCAAGCTTCTTCCTACAGAATATCTCATCATGTCAGGACTCGAGAACTTGTAAAAAACCAGGATGTTTGTGGGTTTGTAAGCCACTTGTCGTATGTTTGTAAGCTACTTGTCGTGGGTTTGTAAGCCACTAAAAAGGTAGAAATGGGTTCCATCCCAAAAGGAAAATGGAGTGAAGATTTCAGTGCTATTATGAAGTTTTAACATAATTCTAGACTCAATACTTATCTTGAAATCTTGAACTCTTGATAATCTTGATACTCATGAGTCTTCAATCTTGATATCTTGAATCTCTATACTGTACAGTCTTCATTCTTGTTACCTGCATGGTCAAATCCTGCATATACATATATATATCTAAACTTATAATGTTAGTATTTATATTTTATAATCTATTCTAAGGTTGTTGTCATCAAAACCATCATCTCAAGGACTAACAATCTCCCCCTTTTTGATGATGAAAACCTTTGTTTATAAAATATTCCTTCTATCCTAATAACTCCCCCTAAAACTAACAACTCCCCCTTAATCTATGCCTAACTACCCTATTTTATACTTCTCCCCCTTTGTCATCAACCAAAATTTACTCCCCCTTACTCTTGGACTTTAGTACCTGCATTGATAAACCATACAACGGAATATATAATATATAGTTTAAGAAATAATGATACTTATGAGCATAATAACTTAACTAAAGACTATATTCATTTTAATGTATATATATACATGTTTCACACAGCAAACTTCAAACCAAATGAAATCAATCCACACAAAGTATCAATCCAAACCAAATCAAATCAAACAAATTAATTCAAACAAATCAATCAAAGAAAGAAAATTAAACGTTACGAGGAACATCAACCCATCCTTCTTCTCCAAAGATAGGGTCTTGTTTGATGGCATCCCAATTTTCATTATCAACAGATAGAGAAACGAGAGGATGTGCTTTGTTATCATCCTTGTGCAGGGAGGAGATCATCCATCGAATTGCATCGAAGTGTCTCTCTTGTTCCTTGATCATCTGCATTTGACTTAATTCTAAGTGACGCTGATTACGGAGGATGATAGAGAGAATATTCTTGAATGAATTGAGTGTTTCTTCAAGATTTTCAGATAGATTATGAATAGGATTGGCCATAATTGAATTTGAGAAAGAAATGAAGGATATAGATAATGAGAAATAAATTTCAGTAAAGATTTCTAGAAGACAAAGGTATATATAGGTGTAGAAATTCGTTTGAAATGAATAGACATTTGGTAGTTATTCAAATTTCAAATTCAAAATCAATAGTCACTTTTGACCAGTACATGTTGACATGGTCAAGGGAGGTATGTCGACATACTTCAGTGAAAATTGATGATAATTTTATTTTGTGAATAATGATGTATATATATTTCTATAATATACTAATATTTATTCTAGATATAAAATAAGCTAGATGACAGGAAGGAAATTCAATTTCATTGCATAATTGGATAATACAATGATTAAACATAAGGAACTACACGAACATTCGAAACAAACTAAGACAAATACAATAAGATACTAAAAGATAAAACTAGTTAGAAGATGAAGATAGTCCAAGTTTCTTGCTGACTTTTGAAAAGAACTTGTTCATCTTCGAAGACATGTTATTCAACTTCTTACTAACGGATCGTTTTAAAATCCGTTGATTCTCCACAATTATCTTTTGGTTTTTGAGAAGGGTTTTGTTGGATGGATTGGAAGGATATTCAATACTTTCTAAGGATGTTTCACCTTCTTCTTCTTCTTCTATTTCCATTTCATCCCTTTCTTCTTCTTCTTCCTCTTCCATTTCTTCATGAGCCAAACGCTCTTCCTTTTCGGTAAGAGTCTCATAAGGTTGAAAAACATATGGGATTTTCATGAGAGAAATGTTTGAGATATTAAAAACTTTTCTAGAGACAAATTCTTCACCTTTGAAATCCACTCCAAAATAGTTAAAAATCCAAGGTAAATTCCATGATATAAAGTGTTTTCTCCCATTTCAAAATTTTTAGGACGAAGTTCATCCAAAATAACTTGCGCCCAATTGATGTCATAATTTCCGAAAATACCAAAAAGTGCTTTGCACACTTTTGAAGTAGGATTGTTAAAATTTCCCGATCTTGGGGTCAAAGTATGTTGTAAGAGAAGATTGACAATTCTTGCTTTAGGATGAAAGTTTCGATTCTTAAATTCAAAGTTTTCATCTCCTTCAAAAATATGATGACATGTCTCACAATCATGTTCATCGATTTGAAAACTAGAAAGATCCATTCCCGTGCTTTTGCAATTAAGAATGGTACCCAAGAGATCACAATTCAAAACAATTTGAGTCCCTGTGATACTTCTCCAAATCTCATTCTCATTTCCATTATAAAAAGCACGGTTTAGATTAGCATAAAAGATTTTGACAAGATTAGGATAGCAAACAAAATCGTTTTGAGAAGAGTCAATAAGACTTAAAACACCATTGTTTGTAAAAAGAGAATCAATTTCATAAGAAGAAAAATCTTGAAAAATAGCAAATTTTCCGGGATGGACTTTGGCATAATTGATGTATGCTTTAATTGCCTCCGGATCATTGAATAATTGCTCTTTGATTTTTCTGGAAATTCTCATGGTTGAGGGGTTGCTTGAAGAAGCCATTAGAGTAGAGAGTAGAGTGCTTGAAGATATGAAGAGAGAGTTTGAATTTGAAAATGAAAGTGAAAAGATATGATAAAAGATAGTGGATAAATAGACTTTCAAAGGACATATTCTCTGGTCAAAAGGTATCTTTTCAGAGAAATAAATGAAGTGAAAAGGTGGAGGGAAATTCAAACATTTGAATTCAAAATTTGAAATTCAAATTCAGGTAGGCATGTCGACATCGTGGTAGGGGCCATGTCGACATGTGCCTGTGAATTTTCATGATATGATTTTCCTAAGATATCTAATAAACATATATATAAATATTATTATTAATGTCTATATTTCTGAAATATTATTTTACTTATAATATATTTCAAAATGTGTCAAAAATAATAAAAATAATAATAAAAAAATAATAGTAAAAATAGAAAATAAATTTTAAAATTCAAACAGCATATCAATTCAAAATCAATCAATCAAACAATCAAGCAACTAATTCTATGCAAGCAATTTCAACCAATTATATTGTAAACGTGTACCTTTTTCTGAGTCCATTTCTTTGAACTCGTCAGAGTCGTGAACTGCAGTGAAACACAAATTCGAGTTATCCATCTTCTGATCATCATCACTTGATGATGAGTCTGAGTCATCTAGAGTAGCAGTAAATGCATGCTTCCGTTTCTTTGCTGGTTCATTGTTCATAGGAGGATTCTGCCTTTCTGGATACAGACAGTTCTTTTTGATATGACCTAGTTCGTCACAATTGAAGCATTTGATAAAGTTTGGTACTGTAGTCTGATTACAGGAATTCTTAAAGTTGTTTCTCTTGGAACTATTCAATTTTCTGTACTTCAGAAATTTCTTAAAATTTCTGGTCATAAATGCTATCTCTTCATCATTGTCACTGTTTGAGTCTGATCCATCGGTCAATGCATTGAATGCCATTGATTTCTTTTCAGATGCTTTGCTTTCTCTTCTCCCGATCATTTGAACTTTAAACGACATTAGATTTCCAATCAATTCTTCTATCTTTAAAGTACTGATGTCATTTGCCTCTTCAATTGCAAGTGTCTTTTGATCCCATTCTGGAGTGAGAGAAATTGAAATTTTTCTGACTTGATCTTCTTCCGAAAATTCCTTTCCCAAAGATATTAAAGAATGCACAATATCTTGAAATCGACTATACATATCTGAAATAGACTCATTAGTATTCATTTTAAATAACTGAAACTGATTTGTGAGCATGGAAATTTTGGTCTGTTTAACTTTGCTTGTTCCTTCGTGAGTTACTTGCAAAGTTTTCCAGATTTCATATGCAGACTTACAAACTGACACTCTATTAAATTCATTTCTTTCAAGTGAACAAAACAGAATATTCATTGCTTTAGAGTTATTTTGTGCAACAGTCTTTTTCTCAGTGGTCCACTGTGCAAAATTAGTTATGGGTTCAGAATATTCAGTTTGTGTAATATTCCAAGTATCTAATCCTACAGATTTTAAATATATTCTCATCCTACATGCCCAATATGCATAGTTACTGCCATTAAAAAGTGGTGGTCTGGCAGTAGACTGACCTTCTACAAATGAACTAGTGTTGGTGGTAATAGCAGTACTAGTGTTAGTAGCCATTTTGAAATTTTTCAAAATTCAGATAATGAAACTTTTGAAAACAAAGCTCTGATACCAAATATGAGAAATACGGATTAAGGATCTTAAGGCTAGAATTAACACTAGAGGGGGGGGTGAATAGTGTTTTAAGAAATTTGTTAATCTTTTTGAGTTTATCTAACTTTATTAACAATGTATACACTAATTAGACACAGATATGAACACAGAATTAAACACAGATGCAAATATAAAGTAAAAGCAGTAAAGGAAAGAACACACCGGATTTTATACTGGTTCGGAGTTACCCTACATCCAGTCCCATACAACTAAGTACGGATTTCCTTTCAAAAGAAATTCAACAATTACAACCCTTGATTTCAAGGCTACGAGGTACACTGTCCAGAATACCAATCCTCTGGGTAGAGATACTTGATTTTCGAGGCAACAAGTTCACCCAATTGATTTCCAAGGCTACAATCACACCTTTTCTCGCTTGATTGATTTCAAAGGCTACAATCGCACCTTTTCTCGCTAGATAGATTACAAGAAGCCTATAACTCTGAATAGCACTTAGATCTTGTTGAGATAGTGATAGAGAATCAAACTAGAAGTAATCAAGTATGATTCGATGTTGATTTCAGCAGAGTAATGGTACGATTTTGTACTAAGAAATGTGGAAGATGAAGAGGAGTGTAAATCAGAAAAATATGATTGAAAATTTGTTGAAACTGACCCCTATTTATAGAAAACCAACAGCCACGACCATTCATGAAGAGTTATGGCAAATAGACACTTCTTTTGATAATTTGAATTTGAACTTCAACTGTCACTATGTCGACATACTACCTAGGGGCATGTCGACATTCCTCAGCCAAAAATGATAATTTGAATTTCTATAAAAACAATATTTATCTTATATTAAAACTATTTTAAACTTTATAAATATACTTGACTATTGATAAAATACATAGATAAATATAGAGAACAATATATATATATATAATTTTACTATAATTTTATATTTAAATCTAAGTATAAATATATTATAATTAAAAGATAGTTTAAAACAAACGAAGTTTAAAAACAAGAATATTTAAGGCTAAAACATCTTTTTGAAATTCATTTGAAAAGATAATTTTTAAGGCTAAAACATTTTGAAAAGCAATTTTGAAAATCATTCCGAAGTAGTTTTGAAAATCATTTTGAAGTAGTTTTGCAAGCTTCTTCCTGCAGAATATCTCATCATGTCAGGACTCGAGAACTTGTACAAAACCAGGATGTTCGTAGGTTTGTAAGCCACTTGTCGTAGGTTTGTAAGCTACTTGTCGTGGGTTTGTAAGCCACTAAAAAGGTAGAAATGGGTTCCATCCCAAAAGAAAAATGGAGTGAAGATTTCAGTGCTATTATGAAGTTTTAACATAATTCTAGACTCAATACTTATCTTGAAATCTTGAACTCTTGATAATCTTGATACTCATGAGTCTTCAATCTTGATATCTTGAATCTCTATACTGTACAGTCTTCATTCTTGGTACCTGCATGGTTAAATCCTGCATATACATATATATCTAAACTTATAATGTTAGTATTTATATTTTATAATCTATTCTAAGGTTGTTGTCATCAAAACCATCATCTCAAGGACTAACAGTATTAAGGTACTGTATAGACTATTGGCATACCTAAAAATGTGTTAAGGTGGAAAATGTAAAGCCTTAATGCTATTTTTAAATAATTTTACTTTACTTTAGACATTATTATAATAGCGTATCTTACTACAGTAGATAGTTTAACGGATCCTTAAAGGATGGGCGATCCCAAGCATCCTTTAAGTTATTGATGCATTTCTATTATAGTTCACTTGAGTTGATTTACATTGTATAAGTATGTACATCCTGACTCGAGTGTTTTGTGTTTTGCTTTACGCTCGGGTCAGCCTGAGTACCACAACTTTGGATTCATCTTTTGAAGCTAGAGATTCGCTGGAGTTTATCTGTCTATCTAGTTGTCTATTTCCATTTCAGTTATTTCCAATTCAGCTTTGCTTATGTATTTGTGAACTTATGTATTCAGACTTCTGTAGTATCTGTTTTTCAGACTATGGTATTTTGTATCTGCTTTGAGACTGTGTATTGTAGTAGCTTCATGAACTACTATGTATTTTATTTCCACTGCGAGTTATTCTGATATTTTGTGTCTGTGATTCTATGATTGGTTTTATTTGCTCCAAATTTATTTACAATCTATTGTTTTGAATTATTCAAGTCTGGCATGTGTGGTTTTATTGTCGATTTGAATGGTCCAAAATAGTGGGCCGTTACATATGACTTAAAATAATAAGCCATAATAAAATATGTCGAACAAACAATAATAATAAGGCATATTAATTAAATTCACCACTTTAGAAATCCGTAAATGACTTAACTTTAAAATAAGTCATCTCAAAATATGCCTAAAACCCAAAAATCCATAACAGGAATGTTAAACTAAGAAATACATCTCACAATTTTGACTTATCAATAACCAAATAAGTCATAAATAAAATATGCCCGAAGAAAATACTTAAATAAGGCATATCTAACAAATCACCATTTCATAAATACATATCAAGTCTCAATAGACTATCATCTCAAAATATGGTGATAACCCATACAAAATTCCTCAGAGCCATAAAGAATACAGAACATCCGTACTAAAAATCTTTAAATAAATAATCATCAATAATGAAATAATAATGGTAGTCATCTATCGGTTTAATAAAGTGACACACAATCTACCGAAAGAGACCCGCTACATAGAAAGGAAGCCTACAGAAAGAGACTGCAGATTAGGAACACCGCTCAAAGAAAAGATTAGCCGTGTACCTAATCTGTCCTATGCAAATTTACCTACCAAAAGTGGTAGACATAGTCTAACTATATAAAACAAAATAAACTGATAGGTTGGAGTATCTATAGACTACGATGCATGTAAAATTCTGCCTTCCGAAGGGATAGCCGTATTTACTCCATAGCAGGTCTTCCAATAGAGATTTGCCTACCGAATCTAAAAATGTATCGATTCTTAGATCGATGAAAAATGAGTTATCTTCTCTCAGGGATCTACCGGTCTGAAATCCGAACACCCTAAGATAATACAACTCTAAGTGTTAATTACTGCCACTCCAGTAACCACAAGAATTTAACTAACTATCCCATACCAGATAGTAAATTCAAGTATTTAATAAAAGCTAGTAATTTTCACTCAAACTCTATTCAACAAATTATAATAATAAGCGAAAGAATTGTACAAAATGTCCCATACCAATCCGACAATTCAATCGTATATTAAAATTCTTTGTTTCATAGAAAATCACAAAATCTCATTGAAACCTCAAATCCATAGTAAGTAAAATAAAAGAGTTTTAAATTACTTATATATACATCGATATAATTTTTCAAAATCTCTTTTAAATCCATAACCTATTTTTAAAGAAGATTTACTTATTTACAAAAGCTTTTGAACTCTTTTAAAATCATTTAAACCTCTTTTATAACTAAATTGGTTGAAATTGAAATTATTACTTTCGTAATAACTTTTATAAAATAATACTATATTTTATCTTTTACTTTGAAAACATTTCCTAAATTTTAATATACTTATAATAGTAAATCTTTAAAAGGTTTTATGAATAAATATTTCTCATCTTAAAATAAACTTTGAATTAAAAAATAAGTTAAGAATATAATATAATTTAACTGTATTTTATAGATTAAATTCCAATAAGGATTAAAAATAGATCAAATATCATTTTTGAAATTTTTTAAAAACATTTAAATAATTCGAACAATAAATCCATCAAAAATTCAACTTTTAGAGCCAACATCGCTCTATAAAATATCATTTTATATTATAAAATTTCTTAGAAATCCGAGTTGCTTTCCGACAACTCTGATCACATGACAATTTACAAATATCGACATACTACAAAATTCTAATTCACAAACGGATGGAGTTATGTTTGTAAATTTACACTATCAATCCCTAAAACAATTTAATTCTTCACGTCCACTTAATTATCCACCAAAACATACGATGTACAATACAATTCAAAGCATGCAACTGAATTTAAATCGTTTCAACGATTCAAAATATAAGTTTTCTCATAATCAATCAACAAGGGCATGCAAATGAAACCTACTGTGACGCCCCACCTCTATACTCACACTAGCCAAGGACACTACTGAGTAATGCCATCGACTGGCACGAAGAATAAGGCTGTTGAGGAGCAACCATCTGTGTAATTGCTTTGTGCGAGTACCGATATGTCAGATAATATAACTTACATTTCATTTCAAGAAAAAATCTGACATATCGAATACAAACTCAAAGCTACCACACAGTGGCTAGGTGGACTTCGGAAACAAATATAGAAATAAACATAACACAAATCAGTCACAGATATTCATATCACAAAGGCGAAAACAGATATGAATATAACACATAGAAGTGTACATCAAAGTAGTGGTCAAACTAGATCCACTACATCACAAAAGAATAGATACACGTAATAGACAAAAGAATAAGTATACATCAAGGATTCTCTATGTATACTAACAAAAACTACTATGCTAAAGTAGTTAGCCCAAATGTCAGATGAAGGACCCTGATAAGAAGTCAAGCGGGAGCACCTGAAATACCTCGGTCTGACCCGAGTATTATTTAAGAAGAAAATAATAAACGGATCAGTCTAGCTATAAATATCAGATAAAATGAGATAGGATAAGAGATATGACAAAAACGTATGATAACAATAATGCCATACTACGACAAGTATACATCAAATAACAACAAAAATCATACAATATCCCAAATCATTTCAAACATCCAAAAAGAATCACATTCTTTAAATTATTCACCAAAAACACAAATAATTAATAGAGCTCATCAATGCCTATCATCAAATTGGTGAAACACAAATTCTAGAAATCATTAACTAGAAATCAAGAAATCACAAAAGGGGGGAGGCCTATCACAAACGGGAGCATGAAAACTAACCAATATGTGCATCACAAATGGAACGCTATTCCATGGTCGCTAACCATCAATTTTGAGCCGAAGCTCCACAAACGGCCCGAAGACCGTGGGTCGCTACCCCACCAAATTGAACCGAAGTTCCACAAAAGGGGTTTTTAGTCCCTACACTAACAAAGAGACATCGCACTTCGCTAGTCTAAATCACAAAATGATCACCATTGATCAATAAGAAGTGTCGATTACACTAAGCTAGTAAATAAATGAGTTTAGCTTCATGTCCCATAACCACTGGCTTAACTTAAATATTTACGAACAAATTGTAGATTTCCACTCGAAAATTGTCACAAGAGTTCAATCAAACAAGTCCAAGAATTAACTGACGAAGTAAACGCAAGCGTTTCATACCACTTGTTTTGCTAAGCCGTTTAATTAGATTTCTCATACAAATGAGGTAAAGGTTTGTATATACTAATAGATTAGAAAACGGTTTTAAAAATGAGCTTTGTATTAAAAATAGTGTTGAAATTGTTTTAATGAAAAAGTTTGAGTATTTACTACTAGTATAAAAACATTTATATTTTAAAGTGACAAATCACAGAAATGATTATAGAAACAATTAATCACCAAAATCCACATTCGACTACGTCAATTAAAACCATAAAAATCGATATAGAGTCCATCAAAATGGATATTCCCAAAAATCCCGAAAAAGAAGTCATCAAAGTCGATAAATGATAACAACAATTCGGATCATCAAAAATCGATTAAAAATCGGAAACCCACACAAAACTGCCTAAAATAGGCAAAAAGCAAATTTCACAGGTTCAGTCGACTGTACTGTAGGGTCAGTCGACTGAAACATGCCTAGAAACTCTCGGGTTTCAGGTTCAGTTGACTGACTCTGTAGTTCAGTCGACTGATACAGGGACAGGAACATTTCTGTTCCCAGTTCAGTCGACTGAACTGTATGGTCAGTCGACTGACACAGAGCCAGAGAGTTTTCTGGCCCCAGATTCAGTCGACTAACCTAACAGTTCAATCGACTGACCATACAGTTCAGTCGACTGAACTGCCATTTGCAGCAAAATCAGTCTAGCCTCCAAGAGGGGCAAAAATCCTAACCGGAAGCGATCGGACGAGCATCGGAGATTAGGGATTTATGCCAAGCGACAACCCAGCCTTATAGGCTCTTCGATACACCCCAACAACATGTTCAAACATCAAAGATAGTATTTTTAAAGATTTGACTTCAAAACACCAAAAATTGGAATATTCATCAAACCAATTCAATTCAAAAGCAAATGGACAAGGAATAGATGTTAGGAATTACGACCAAACAACTATCAAAGATATAGACATAGATGTGAGTTCAAAAACTCACCTTTTAAACCAAAAACAACAAATGAGAAGCTCTAGAACAAGCAAAGATTGATTTCTCTTCAACAACACCTCTAAAATCTTCAATCTATTATCAAAGGTGAAGTTTTTCCTAAGTTAGGTTATAGGAATTTCTGAAAATTGAAGAGGGATTGAGATAGAGAAGATGAAACGGATGCTTACCTAAGCTTCTCTTGGATTTTGGACTTGAATTTGTATTTCCTAAACAAACTAGGGTTTTGGAATTCTAATTTACAATCTCTTCCCCCATTTTTACTTTAGCTTGAGTGTTAGGAAATAGAATGAGTGAATGGATAAAGAGTAGAGGAGTTAGGGTTATTTGTTAGGTTGGTGGGCTGAAACCCAAACCCAAAGCCCTAAATGAAAATATCAAAATTTTACTCAACTCCAAACATATCGACGTTTATACTCAAAAAGGTCGCAAACGCCATTTTGGACTCAATGGAAGTGGTCTCGAATCCTTATTCGATTGTTTGTAAAAGGTGACATTTTGGACTTAAATCCGACTAACGATGCTATATTTAAATAAAACATTTAAATATTCAATCGTAAAATATGCGAGTTTTTACTGTTGGGTACGTTTCGACCCTATTCCAGACTGCCGAACCAACCCTCATTCTAGACTGCCGAACCAACCTCCACTCGAGACTGCCGAACCAACCTCCTCTCGAGACTGCCGAACCAACCCTCATTCTAGACTGCCGAACCAACCTCCACTCGAGACTGCCGAACCAACCTCCTCTCGAGACTGCCGAACCAACCCTCATTCCAGACTGCCGAACCAACCCTTATTCCAGACTGCCGAACCAACCCTCTCTCGAGACTGCCGAACCAACCCTCATTCCAGACTGCCGAACCAACCTCCTTCAGACCATGCCGAACCAACCTCCTACCACCGGACCAAACGCTGCCGGACCAAGACATGCCAGGCCAGATCACGTCAGCCCAGGCCCACTAGCAGCTATATACATCCAAGACCCCTACTCCCAACCTCACTCTATAAATAGAGGGGCAGGGGTACAACAATGGGGACAAGTTTTGAGAGCTCAAGCACGGAAGGAACTCTTCAAACAACTTTCTTTTACTCGTATCAAAGCTTTGTACTTGTAATCAAAACTAGAGAAGTGAAATAACATATAAAGTGGACGTAGGCACATTCTGGCTGAACCACTATAAACTTGCGTGTCTTTTTACAGTTTAGTCCCTGCTTTTCATATATTTGCATAAACCTCCAAAATCGCTAAGAACAACATAAGCTCTACTAAATCATACGACTTTGAGGTGTTTGTCCATTTTTTGTGCAAACATTTTTGGTGCTTTCACTGAGAACTAGAAGCTCGAAGCTTCAGCTTCATCTACTTAACAAGTTTTCCTAACAGCATCGTCCGCCACTTGGAAAACATGCCTCCCAAACAGAGAAAAGATGTTAACAAAGGAAAAAAACATCGCATCCAGCAGTCTTCCAGATCCAGCTGTCACAAATCAAGTAAATCGTCCTCCTCCAGCAACGGTAACAAATGGAGAACAGGCTAACCCAACTGCTCCCGCCGCAGAACAGCCTGCAGCAATTACTAGAGCAGATCTGGATAGAGTTGTGGTTGAAGTAACTAACCGCTTCACGTCCCAGCAGGAAGCCTTGGTGGACCATCTCATGTCACGCTTGAGGGACGCTGAAGAATCCAACCGCAACACTGAATCATGGGGCGAGTCCCAGTCTGGAGGATCTCAGAGACAGCAAAGATCTTCCTTCTTCGAAGGAGCTAACGGCAGAAGTAGCCGTGGTAGGAGCCGAGACCGAGCACAGCCCGAAGTTAGGCCTGAGGAAACGTTTGGTACCGAACCCAACGGGGAAGGTACCGGGCGAAGGTCAACTGTAGCTGAGCCTGTCATGCTGCCTAACAACAGAAACACCGGTGAACGGGGCCGAGCTAGAGTTCAGCCCGAAGTTGGACCCGAGGAAGTGCTTAGATCAGAACCCAACAGGGGGAGATCAAGGCAAGGGCCAACTGTAGCTGACCCAAGCATGCTCCCAGAAGACCAAAGGCAGCCACGGGAAAATATGAGGAATGATAGACGATACCATCCCTACAGGTCGTCTGGACGGAATCAATCCCACAGAACAGAACCAAACTCATTTCTATCCGCTCCAAGTTCTGATGAAAGGATGGCACGCTTATTCAGAGAGTGTGTCCAGCGGGAGCAAAGAGATCGAGGGATAGGCGCTAGGGTAACCAGCCCTTTTGCCCGCAATATCGAAATTGCTATCACCCCCCGAGAATGGAAGATGCCAATAATGGAACCCTACAAAGGAACCTCCGATCCCGTTGTACACTTACAGAGGTACACGCAGCATATGCTCATGAGTGGAGCGATAGAGGGAGTACTGTGCAAATGCTTTCCGCTCTTCTTAGCAGATCTTGCTACCTCCTGGTTCTGTCATCTATCCCAAGGATCCATCAGCTCATGGGAAATGTTGAAAGAAAAATTTATCAGTCAGTTCCGCATTCATGTGGAGCAACCTAAGGACGCTTATTCCTTATCCAGCGTCAAACAGAAACCCGGAGAAAAGCTGCAGCAATACCTAACCAGATTCAACGCCGCAGCAGCCGCAGTTCAAGATGCCGATGAGAAGCTTATCCTAATGGCCCTCTGCAGTGGGGTGCATCCGGACACTAAATTTGCCAGAAGGTTGACAAAAGAAAAACCAGCTACTTTACCCGATTTCTTCCATGAAGCCGGGAAATACATGAGGCTTGAGGATGCTGCCATTGAGGGGCAGTCAGGACAGCAAAGTAAGACGACCCATGGCAACGCCCCTGCTGTGGCGAGAGACGTTCGAAGAAATGATTCCAGAGACAATGCTGGGGGCAAGAAGGTAGAAAAACGCCTATATCGGCCAGGACCAAGATTCGACACTTACACCCCTTTGAACGAGACCGTCGAAAATATCTTCCTTGCCACCCAAGGCGAAGTTAGATATAAACGCCCACCATACAAGAAGGAATCAGATAACGCACAGAAGTCTGGAAAATTCTGCCGCTTCCACGAATCTCACGGACATGATACCAACGAATGCCATCATCTCCGAGATCTGATTGAGGAACACATCAGAAGGAAGAAACTGGAGCGTTATGTAAAAAGTCAAGACAGAACTCCAGCTCCTGCCAATGAAAACCCAAGGCTACCCTCACCAGGGACCGACAGAGGAAACCGCAACGCTAGCAGCTCTAGTCAAGAGAAGATAGTGGTCCATACCATCTCAGGAGGTCCGCACATTGCAGACAGAAGTTGGAGAGAGATGGAAAGATATGGGAAGTCGCTTAGAGACAATAGAGACTGTGTCAATACGGTTATAGAAGAGTGCCACCCAAAGCGGAAAGAAAGTGATGACATCACATTCAGTAAACGCGACCTAGAAGGAAGACAGTACCCTCACATGGATCCCATGGTTATCTCTGCCCGACTCGGTCCCGCCGAAGTTTACCGAATCCTGGTAGACACTGGAAGCTCTGTAAATATCCTGTTCAAACACGCATTCGACAAAATGAAGCTATCAATGAAGGATGTATCTCCCTGCGATAAACCACTACACGGTTTCACGGGGGATGCGAAGATGCCCCTCGGGCAGCTGGACCTCTTTGTTGAGATTGGAAGCCATCCCCGCTCCGTTGTAAGGAAACAAACGTTTGTGCTGGTAGAAAATCATTCGGCCTACAACGCCTTCTTAGGAAGACCAGCCTTGTCTGACTTCCAGATTGTCCTAGCCCCATGGTGCCTGAAAATGAAATTTCCAACAGACAATGGGGTAGGGGAAGTGGAAGGAGACCAGGATATTGCACGAGACTGCTATGTAACCGAGCTTCGTAACAACCACAAGAAAGATAAGGGGAAAGGTGTAGAGATTGCCCTCTGCACAAAAAACCTTGAAGCATAGCAGCTAAAGAAAGCCCCTCCTCTTCGATACACCAGCGACCCTTTTAACGAATTAGACCCTAGGGACAAAGAGGAGGAGGCCACCGCCGAGCCTGCAGAGGCTATGGAGTTTATATCTGTAGACAAGCACGACTCAAGTAGGCTACTGAAAATTGGGTCCCAGCTGAAAGTTGAATTGAAGGAACAACTCATTGATTTTCTCCACCACAACTCGGATGTATTCGCTTGGTCACACGCTGACATGACCGGAATCTCCCCCGACATAGCGTGCCACGTGTTAAACATTGATCCTACCAAGGCGCATGTAAAACAAAAAAAGAGAAGTATGGGGACAGAGCGATCAGCAGCCCTCGATGAAGAAGTAAAGAATCTACTCGCCAATGACTTCATACGAGAAGCTATTTACCCAGAATGGATCGCCAACCCGGTACTAGTAAAGAAGGCTAATGGGAAGTGGCAGACCTGCATTGACTTCTCCAACCTAAACGACGCCTGCCCAAAGGATTGCTTCCCGCTTCCCAGAATTGACCAACTTGTAGACAGCACAGCCGGGCACGAACTCCTGTCTTTTATGGATGCATACTCAGGATATAACCAAATTCCTATGCATGCTCCCGACCAGGACCACACTAGTTTCATCACCGACCGGGGTTTATACTGCTACAAAGTGATGCCCTTCGGACTTAAAAATGCAGGAGCCACCTACCAGCGCCTCGTCAACAAGATGTTCGCAGGGCTAATAGGACGAACAATGGAAGTATATGTAGACGACATGCTGGTAAAATCACGGAAAGTCAAAGATCACGTAAGCCACCTAGGCGAAATGTTCCAGGTACTTCGACAGTATGGAATGAAGTTGAATCCACTAAAGTACTCCTTCGGAGTGTCATCGGGAAAATTCTTAGGATTCATCGTCCATGCCCTAGGGATAGAAGCAAACCCTGAACAAGTCCGAGCATTAAGGGACATCAAAATACCTTCCACCCGAAAGGAAATGCAAAGCCTAAATGGAAAAGTGGCTGCCCTAAGCCGATTCATCTCCAAAGCAACGGACAAGTGCGTCCCCTTTTTCGAAGCTCTAAAGAAAGATAAAGGAAAGTTCGAATGGATGGACGAATGCTTAACCGCTTTCCTTAACCTAATCGAACACCTCCAGAAACCACCGGTACTCTCGACCCCAAGCGAAGGCGAAGAATTATACCTATACCTTGCTGTGTCATCTCACGCTCTAAGCGCTGCCTTGGTAAGGGAAGACAACCGCACGCAACGACCAGTTTACTTCGTCAGTAAAAGGTTTACTGTGGCAGAAGTCAGATATCCTAAGCTTGAAAAGTTAGCATACTTTTTACTAATCACTTCACGAAAACTACGTCACTACTTCCAATCCCATTCCATCAAAGTTCTGACCGATCAACCACTGAGGCAGGTACTCCATCGTCCCGACACTTCCGGGCGACTACTTAAATGGTGTATTGAGCTGAGTCAATATGATATCACCTATCACCCTCGCACCGCCATCAAGGGACAAGCCATGGCTGATTTCATTGCAGAATTCACTACCAACGAGGATAAGGAGCAACTGGAAATAACGGAAGATATCAAGTGGAATCTCTTTGTGGACGGTGCATCTAACGAACAAGGCTCGGGGGCAGGTGTGGTAATAATCACTCCCAAGGGAAATAAACTGCACTATGCTATAAGGTTGGAGTTCGCTGCCACCAACAACGATGCAGAATATGAAGCAGTGATAGCTGGACTAGAAATTGCCATAGAAATCGGAGCCAATTCTTTGTGTCTTCACAGCGATTCTCAACTTATTGTTAATCAAATACTAGGGGAATTCCAAGCTCGAGAGGAACGACTCATCGCATATCTAAAGAAGATCAAGTTGCTTCTCAGCCGGTTGGATCAGTACTTAGTCAAACACATCCCTCGGGAAGAGAACCAAGAGGCCGACGAATTGGCGAAGCAAGCGAGTATGAAAGACATCGCCATCTTCGGGGCAGTAACCATCTCAAAGCAAACGGTCCCGAGTTTTGAACAAGTGAATCTGATAGCCGCAGCCAAAGAAGCAACTTGGATGACTCCCATCCGAGACTACCTACAAGGTGGCACACTACCCAACGGGCGCAATGAAGTCAAGAAAATCTTGAGGAAAGCGTCCCGCTATACAATACAAGAAGACATCCTCTATCGGCGCGGTTTCTCCAACCCATTATTAAGGTGTGTCGCCGGAAGGGAAGCCAAGGAAATCTTATCCAACATCCATCAGGGGAGCTGTGGAGATCACACCGGGGGGCAAACATTAGCAAAAAAGGTACTCCGATACGGATATTTCTGGCCCACCTTAAGCAAGGACGCCTTAGATTTCGTCAAGAAGTGTGACAGATGCCAAAAATTTGCTAAGATCCCTCGGCTACCAACAACCGAGATTACTCAGATGACCAGCCCTTGGCCCTTCGCGATATGGGGAATTGACTTAATCGGCGAGCTACCAATGGGCCGAGGCGGGGCCAAATATGCTATAGTGGCAGTTGATTATTTCACCAAATGGGTGGAAGCGGAACCTCTAAATAAAGTATCTTCAGCAAAAGTTATTAACTTCTTGATCAAAAATGTTCTGTGCAGGTACGGAGTCCCACTCAAAATCATATCAGACAATGGACTTCAATTTGACAGCGAGGAATTCGCCAACTGGTGCCAAGAACACAGAATTCATAAAAGCTTCTCATCCGTAGCATATCCCCAGGCAAACGGACAAGTCGAAGCGGTCAACAAAATTCTGAAAACTCTAATCAAAAAGAAGCTCGAAAAGTCAAAGGGCGCTTGGGTAGATGAACTTCCTACGGCACTATGGCCCTATCGCACATCTTTCAGAACATCGACAGGGCACACTCCTTTCTCTTTGGCATACGGATCGGAGGCTATGCTCCCAGTTGAAACTATTGTGCCTTCCCATCGTCGGATCCACTATAACCCAGAAGAGAACGAAGAACTCCTTCACATGTCTTTGGATCTAATCGAGGAGAGAAGAAACGATGCAATCCTCAAAACAGCAGCCCACAAGCAAAAAGTGGCAGCACAATACAACTCCAAAGTCAAGCATCGTACCTTACAAGAAGGGGATCTTGTCCTCAAGCGAATCTTCCCTCGCCCCGGAGCACTAGATCCAATCTGGGATGGACCATATGTAATTCATAAAGATCTCCACAACGGAGCCTATATTTTGTCAACAGTGGACGGAGAGGTGTTCCAGAGGGCATGGAGCATCCAACACCTCCGTCGATACTTTTCTTAACTTGTATTGCCCATATGAAGTGAATTAACAAAGAGAATCAGTGGACGTAGGCCTTTTCGTGCCGAACCACTTTAAAAAACCTTGTCTCTTTTTTTTGTTCCTTTGTATCTTGGCTGCTTGTTAACTTTATCCTTTTCTGTTGAACAAAATCCTGAGTATACAGCACTTCTATTCAAAGCGCTCCACAACACAACTTCACCTGGACAAGACCTAACAGGTACTGTGCGAATCTATGCCCTCGCCAATGAGACACTTTTGCTCCAGCATCCCTCTGCTGCGGGTTAACTCATTGCTCGCGACGGCCCTTAAAGCCAACTGTAATGAGCCGATTATAAGCCACCGAGAAGGCCGACTATAGCCGAGGCAGCTCATTACGGCGTTAGGCTCGCCGGCAACTGTGAACCGACTATAAGCCCCAACATAAGGTGTGGCCAGCCAGGGGCAGTTCACAGTTGACGATCGGCACCCACGCTAGCCGGCCACAGTAAATCGAATAATACCCACGATTACAGGCCATAATGGCCCGGGTAGTTACTGTGCGCGATCTCGGCTCCGATGTGTCTTAAGTGCGGCTGTGGTAAAAAAGAATTAACTCCCCGCGGAGGCGTAAGATGGGTGACAAATGTCTCCAAGACCCACAGCTAGGGAAAGTGACTACAAAACCCGTTTGCCACGAACTTAACCACCTCGAAGGCCTTCCGTGATTGGAAGTTTTACTATTTCACGTATTTCAATTTTACTTAAAAAGCTTTTTTTTTTCCTATCCCCTATAACAATCCCTAAAGTACATGATACAGAGTAGGAGATACTCGCCAATGGGTATAAGGACTCACAGTGGCAGGACATTCGACTACATTCTATGCTCGGTCCTACGAGATATTCAAGACTGCCATCTACGATTAAAACATGAAAGGCGGTATTTTCTTCTTTTATGTACAAATACATGACTATAATTTGTTCACACCACACGCTAATATTGCAAGTCATAAAATCATGGTGTAGAACCAGAGTCTAACATCAAACACAATTTAATTACAAGAATATACATAGCCACATTTCTCATACGATATGTCGAAATAGCAACAAATATTCAAGAAACGACAAAATCAGCTTAAGTTAAAAAATTACACGTCAAGAATAATGTTGATTATTACAAGTAGCAAGAATTACAACTTAGAAGTTACTCTACTGTCTTAAGACTAACAGATACAACAATGCCAAGCCTACAAAAAGAATTTTCCAGGTCCAATCAGGGAGCCGGTTGCGTCGAAGTCTTGTCCTTGCTCTTTTGCCCGCCTGTCCGGTCATAAAAAGGATTCATTAGTGATGAGTAACCAAGTTAACGGAAAGACTAGAAAGGAAGACTTACCAGCACCTGCTTCTTGACCGTCCTGGTCGTCATCCTCTACCTGCACGCCTGCCTCTTCAGCAGCAAGCAGCCGCATACCCTCCTTTACCGCCACTTTCTCCTCCTTGGTGAACTGGGCAGTGACCACATCCATACTGAAGACCGTTCCACCCTCTTTATCTGCATCAGCCTTAGCCTCCTCCAAAGCCCGAAGATAGGTCTTGGCCATGACCCTGGGATAATCATCCATCCAAGAGAGATTGCCCTGCTTCCAAGTTCGGAAGTACATGTCCTGGAGCATGTCATCCATCATTCCCTCATTCTCCTCAAACTCCCTCATCCGAGCATCGGAAGCCGACAACCTTTCGACGGCAGCATCTCTCTCCAATCTGTATCTCGAGCAATCAGCCTGAAGGGACCTCCGCATCACCTCCATCTCTTCCCTCAACTTAGCTTGAGCAAGCTCTGCAGCCTCAAGTTTCTCGGACAATTCCTCCACCTGCTCGAGATCCGCTCTCCGAACCTCATCCACCGTGGCAATCGCCATGTCAATCCGCTCTTTGCAAGCAACTTCCATTTTCCGCAATTCGGCCCGACTGGCCTCTTCCATGGTTTTCCTTAGTCGCCCAGTAGCAGCCTCATGCTGAGAAATCTGGATAGCCTGATCCGCAAGCTGTTTGGCCTGATCCGAAACCACCAACCGAAGTCGGATATTGGCGCTCCCAATCTCCTCTCCGGCCTTAACCAGCCGAGCATGATGCCCCATCAGCTTCTTGGCCTCCTCTGCCACCCGATCAATGTTAGCTTTGGCCTCGTCTCCCATAGTGACTATACGAGTAGTGAGTAGATCGAGATCTAAGGACTTGGCTTCATCAAGTACTCGTACCATGGGGTTACGGGGGAGAAGGTGTTCGCCGGTGACTTCGTCAAAAGTAATATCATGAGAACTTGGATCCAGATCAGGATGACCCGCAAATGGATTACGGGCCAAGTCGGGACGGTCGATATGAATAACAGAAGGGTTTCCGGACGGGTGCGGAGAAGGTACAAACTCGCTACCCTCCTCAGTAATATCATGAATAGGCTGAGCCGGAGGCTGAGGACCGGGCGAAGTTTCGGATAAAGGATGACTCCTCTTCCTTTGCTGAATACCCTCTTCGATGACCCCAAGAAGAGGACGGTAGCCGACTACATCCCCGGAGCGTTGGGTTGAGGGCTTCGGCTTAGCAGAAGTTTTGGAAAGTTTATATTGCTCAAGCCTGTGTCGGAGGTCTGAAGCTTTGGACGTCTTGCCTGCTCCTGATATAAAGAACAAGTGTCACAATCTTACATTACTATACGATTCGAGAAACGCGGTAAATTACAAGTTAAAAAAAAGAAAAGAAACACAGCTGTGGTTGTACAAACCCTGGGGAGGAGTGGGATACTGCAATAAGTCCTGGATTTCATTCCAGGACGGGAGCGGGTCGTAAAATATTCCTAAGTCCCTATCATTAATGAAGCATGCAGGAGTCAAGAGTTCACCTTGAGTCGTCGGAGCCACCTTGGCTGGATTGGTCGGAGAAGACTCACTTGCACCAGTCCCGGCTTTGTCCGCCTTCCCGGTCTTCTCTGCCAAAGCCGGATCCTCATCCAACCCCTCAAAAGCCTGGTGGAACGCATCATCCGTCCACTCTTGAATCTCGCCCGCTTGCCCAGGAAGTAGGGCCCCGATGCCATCGCCACCTTTGTCACCATCCCGACCATCTCCACCCTCGCCTCTTTCCTCCTCTATGTCTTCCTCCTCCCGGGTGAGTGGACAATTGCTGGGGGAGGGACCGTCCGATTTCTTGAGTTTCTTACCTCCGACAGCTGGAGGTTTTGTGAAAGGTTTCCTCTTGCTACTCTCTGCCGTAACACCTTCCTTGGTCTGAGCAGCCGCCCTCTCCTCCGTCGTTTCCCTCAGCTTAACTACAGACTGCTGCGGAAGGATCAAGTTATATTCCAGAAGAATCGCATTTCTAATCAAGAAGGCAGACGATCTGTATTTCCCAAGAATGGCTTCTATCTCAGCCGCCGTCTGAACCAGGCGGTCAGTCTCCACAACCGGAAAGCCACCTGTCGCTAGCAAAAATGAGAAAGTATGAGAAGAAGCATCGCAATCGGAATAAAAATTATAAGTAAAAGCATCAACTTACATCCAGAGGTAAAGCGCCGGATGGAGACGGAGTCGTCCCTAATAAAGAACCACTCTTTCTTGAACATGCTGAATTTAGAGTACAGGTCCAAGACCGGCTTGAAGGTCACAGCTGACTCCAAGCTAATATATGGGGACCCCTTCTTATAGCCCCTTAAATTATACAAGTATCGGATCTCCCGGTTGGAGGGAGCGCGACCATACTTCCTCCGAAAAATAACGAAAAGGCTCACCAGTATGGCATAAGAGTTGGGCTGAAGCTGGAATGGGGCCACCTTTAGATACGTGAGGAAGCTGACTACCCAAGCATTGAGAGGCGGGATAGCACCACACATGCAATGGTACCTACTATAAGCAAAGTATCCTTCGGGAGGATTGTATGGCATGACACCTGGGCCCGGCAGCAGCATGAGGGCCCTATCGATCCCAAAGGAACGAGATATAACATCGAGCTGCTCCTCTTTGAGAGAGCTAGGAAAGCAGTCAGGCGGGGAATCCAGCAGCTCCTGGGGACCATATCCATCCACTAATGACCTTGGGGCGGGCCCATGACGCTCCGATCCTGATTGAGCTGGGGGCACGGCTGAGGACTCTCCTACACCCCCGGATCTCTTCTTGTCTGATCGAGTTTCTACTTTGCGAGACATTATCTACAACACCGGAAAAGCATAGTGTTAGAACAAAGGATGTAAACAAGTAAGCATATAATATGGAATTTCACGTAAAAAGTTCGAAGTACGAAACACATGTTCACTCGGTACAATAGTTTCATTCGGTGGCACAAATCAATAGTTCATTCGGTCGTATAACTCAATGGTTCATTCGGTCGTGCAAATCAATAGTTCATTCGGTCGTATAACTCAATGGTTCATTCGGTCGTACAAATCAATGGTTCATTCGGTCGTACAAATCAATGGTTCATTCGGTCGTATAACTCAATAGTTCATTCGGTCGTATAACTCAATAGTTTCATTCGGTGGCACAAATCAATGGTTCATTCGGTCGTTCAAATCAATGGTTCATTCGGTCGTATAACTCAACAGTTCATTCGGCAGAAATAATAGTACCTGGTTCGGCTAAATCACTTGGTCCGGCTAGAATGCTTAATTTATTTAATAACTTGGTTCGGCTAAATCACTTGATAGGAAAAGCGATGGCCTAAGCCCCCTATTTATAAGGGAAGAATGAATGACCGGACCAGCCGGTTCGACTCAGGTACCGAATACGGTCACTCGAGACAAAACAAAGCACAACGTATGCCGTCATACGCCCCGCTTTGGGGGGCAAATGTTGGGTACGTTTCGACCCTATTCCAGACTGCCGAACCAACCCTCATTCTAGACTGCCGAACCAACCTCCACTCGAGACTGCCGAACCAACCTCCTCTCGAGACTGCCGAACCAACCCTCATTCTAGACTGCCGAACCAACCTCCATTCGAGACTGCCGAACCAACCTCCTCTCGAGACTGCCGAACCAACCCTCATTCCAGACTGCCGAACCAACCCTTATTCCAGACTGCCGAACCAACCCTCTCTCGAGACTGCCGAACCAACCCTCATTCCAGACTGCCGAACCAACCTCCTTCAGACCATGCCGAACCAACCTCCTACCACCAGACCAAACGCTGCCGGACCAAGACGTGCCAGGCCAGATCACGTCAGCCCAGGCCCACCAGCAGCTATATACATCCAAGACCCCTACTCCCAACCTCACTTTATAAATAGAGGGGCAGGGGTACAACAATGGGGACAAGTTTTGAGAGCTCAAGCACGGAAGGAACTCTTCAAACAACTTTCTTTTACTCGTATCAAAGCTTTGTACTTGTAATCAAAACTAGAGAAGTGAAATAACATATAAAGTGGACGTAGGCACATTCTGGCTGAACCACTATAAACTTGCGTGTCTTTTTACACTTTAGTCCTTGCTTTTCATATATTTGCATAAACCTCCAAAATCGCTAAGAACAACATAAGCTCTACTAAATCATACGACTTTGAGGTGTTTGTCCATTTTTTGTGCAAACAGTTACAGACTCCCCTCCTTAAAGAAATTGCGTCCTCGCAATACTTAAGAAAAAAAGAAAATAAAAAGTAACAACCATACAAAGGCATAACAACACAAAAAGAAGAAATTTTGAAATGAGAAGTTCACCTTAAGGAGCACGAGAGAGTAAGTCTGGATGTGTTCGCTCGATGAATTCTCTAGATTCCCAAGAGCAATCCTTAGGATTTGAGGACCATTGAACTTTCACAAGAGGAACATCTTTATATCGAAGGCGTTTAACCTCCGTAGTAATGATATGAATAGGATGTTGCTCATAAGTCAAATTAGGCGAAACTTTGATTTCTTCAATAACACCGGGCTCAAGAATAGAATCGGAATCACGAAGGCATTTCCGTAGTTTAGAGACGTGGAATACATCATGAATAGCAGAAAATTGAGCCGGTAATAAAAGGCGACAAGCCACGGAACCAATACATTCGGTGATGGGAAATGGACCAATATATCGAGGTGCTAATTTTCCCGATCGACTGAAATGCACAACACCCTTCATAGGTGAAACACGAATGAACACCAAATCTCCCATAAAAAATTCTAATTTCCTTCTTCGGTTATCAGCATAGGATTTTTGTCTACTTTGAGCTTCTTTCATCCTATGACGAATAAGGTCAATCTTTTCTGTGGCATCCCGAATAAAATCTGGACCTAAAACCAGCTTCTCACTAGCTTCAAGCCAACACGAAGGAGATCGGCATGGCCTTCCGTAGAGTGCCTCGAAAGGTACCATACCAATACTTGATTGGAAGCTATTATTATATGAAAACTCAACAAGAGAAATATGATCTTCCCAACTTCCACCAAAATCAAGAACACATGCACGAAGAAGATCTTCAAGAGTTTGATTCACACGCTCAGTTTGTCCATTGGACTGAGGATGATAAGTGGTGCTAAAATTAAGCTTTGTTCCCAAAGCTTTTTGAAGACCCTTCCAAAATCCACTAGTAAACAATGGATCACGATCGCTAACAATAGAAGTAGGAACTCCATGTAATTTAACAATTTCTTTGACATAGAGTTTGACCAAAAGAGGTACGGTCCGTTTGGACCGAACGGGAATAAAATGGGCGGACTTTGAAAGTCTATCAACTATCACCCATAGGCTATCATGACCCGAACGAGAACAGGGAAGACCGTCAATAAAGTCCATGGAAATTTGATCCCACTGCCATATGGAATGTCCAAAGGTTGCAATAACCCACCGGGCCTTTGATGCTCGGCCTTCACGAGTTGGCAAGTCATGCAACGCTTAATAAAGTTAGCAATATCAGATTTCATTCCATCCCAATAATAAAGTCGCTTCATGTCCGCGTACATTTCACTAATACCGGGATGAATGGTAAATTTAGAACGATGAGAAACTTCTAAAATGTCTTTACGAAGATCAATAATATTTGGCACAATAAGTCTACCAAATTTTTGAATACCGCCACGAGCATCAATATCAAAGTCTTTCAAACCTTCAATATCAATTTTATCCCTACAACTTTGGCTAAGAAGAACCAATTCGGGATCATGCTTTTGAGCTTCAAGAATGTGGTCTAAAAGAGAAGGATGAGCCTCAAGGCTACACAAAATAAGAGATGAACATGAATTGGATTCACGATCTCGAATCTCACAAGTGGATAAAGTCGCGAGATCATTCCATTCAGATATCATCATGGAAACAACCGCTTGATGCTTTCGGCTAAAGGCATCGGCAACACGATTTCCCTTTCCAGGAGTATAAAGAATATCAAGATCATAAGATGCAAGGAACTCGAGCCAACATTGTTGACGCAAATTAAGTTCCTTTTGGGAAAATAAATACTTCAAAGATTTATGATCGGTGTAGAAAACAAATTTCTCTCCCAAAAGATAATGACGCCAAATTCTAAGGGTGAAAACAATAGCCGCGAGCTCCAAATCATGAGTGGCATATCTAGTTTCGGCAAGCTTTAATTTCCTAGAAGCATAAGCAATAACATGTTCCCTTTGCATGAGAACGACACATAAACCAACATGACTAGCATCAGTATAAACAATAAAATCTTGGTTCCCTTCGGGAATCACAAGAATAGGAGCATCAGAAAGGAGTTCTTTTAATTTCTAAAAAGAAGTTTCACATTTGTCTGACCAAATGTACTTAACTCCCTTCTTT
The DNA here is from genome assembly GCA_030737815.1 of Allium fistulosum. Classification (NCBI taxonomy): domain Eukaryota; kingdom Viridiplantae; phylum Streptophyta; class Magnoliopsida; order Asparagales; family Amaryllidaceae; genus Allium; species Allium fistulosum. The sequence continues at coordinate 1,298,736,102 of CM060902.1, forward strand.
GTCAAACTAGTGAGAGGCACGAAATTTTTAGAAAAGTTTTTTATGAACCGACGGTAATAGCACGCCAATCTGAGAAAGCTATGAATTTTTGTCACACTCTCCGGTCTCTTCCAATTTTGAATCGCTTCAATCTTTGAAGGATCCACGGAAATTCCGGATTTAGAAATAATATGCCCCAAGAATTTCACACGAGATTGCCAAAAGTGGCATTTAGAAAATTTTACTTTCAATTGGTTGCTCTTAAGAGTTTCCAACACAATCCGAAGATGATTTTCATGCTCTTCCTCGGTTTTAGAATAAATAAGAATATCATCTATAAAGATGTGAACAAATCGATCGAGGAAGTCTTTGAAAACTAGATTCATAAGGTCAACAAAATAAGCTGGAGCATTCGTTAAACAAAATGGCATAACAAGCCATTCATAAGATCCATAACGAGTCCGGAACGATGTCAAAGGAATACTATCCTCTGCAATACGAAGCTGATGAAAACTGGTTGCTAAGTCTAACTGTGAAAAGACTTTAGCACCACAAAGTTGATCGAATAGATCATCAATCCGAGGTAAGGGATATTTATTCTTGATGGTGAGATCATTAAGCTTGCGGTAGTCAACGCAAAGCCTAAGTGTACCATCAGATTTCTTCACAAAAATAGCCGAAGCTCCCCATGAAGAGAAACTAGAACGAATAAACTGTTTTCCTTCCAATTCGGATAATTGATTACGCATCTCCTCATTTTCCTTATTGGACATACGATAATGAGGACGAGTAATAGGTAGAGCTCCAGGGATTAGATTAATTCTGAACTCAATTGCTCGCTTAGGTGGTAATCCTAATACGGGCTTAAATATGTCGGGAAATTCATGAACAATGTGAATGAGAGAAATAACATCTTCCTCATCATCATTATCGTCATCATGAGGATTTAGAGAATACAAGGATGCTCCCGAATTGGAATCTGAATCTTTAAGAACAAGAGAAATCCGCTTAACAGATTGAGGATGTCGAAGATATATAGTCCGCTCAAGGCATATGATATGGGCTTCATATTGGTTAAGCCAATCCATCCCCAAAATCATTACGAAGCCTAAGTAACACATAACATGCAAATCGGCACGGAAAGAGTAATCACATAAAATAATCTCGACATCTTTACACAGTAAACTGAGTGTTGCGGATCCACCAACCGGATTCGCAATTCTCAATTAAGTCATCAAGCCAATAACATCTAAAGACAAAGCATCAACAAGTTCTTTTGATATAAAAGAGTGAGATGCACCCGTATCAAAAAGAACTCGAATAGGAAGATCACGAAATATAATAATGCCATCAAGGATAGAATGAGAAATACCTTGACCAAGAAAAGTGTTAGTAGGGGCTTGCACAACATTTAGCTTGCCTTCCTTCTTGCTTGGCAGTTTGGGACATGAAGATATAGTATGACCCGAACTTTTGCAATAGCGACAAGTAAGAGACTTCAGACACTTGTTTGCATAATGGTCCTTAGAACCACAATTGTAACATTCTCCACGACTAAAGGTATGAGTCTTTGCTACCGAAGTTGCTTGCTTCCCTTTCTTGTTGGGATAAGGCTTGAACTTAAAAGGCCTCTTCTTATTGATGTTTTGTTTGGCCCCCACAACTTCAACATCACTTTCTTTATCGGCCTCTTCGAGTCGAAGAGCGATATCAACAAGCTGATCGAAAGAAACTTCTAGTTTCAGAAGTAATGGCTTTTTGAGGTTCTTATTCAACCCATAGACAAATCTCTGATTTTTCTTCAATGGGGTATTAATATACCTGACCCCATATTTAGATAGAGATTCAAAAGATGTGACGTAATCCGTCACAGAAGATTCACCTTGAACAAGGTCAATAAAGCGTCGAGCTAAAGATACTTTTTCAGCTTCTGGCACAAATTTTAACTCGAACCTTTCCCGGAATTGCTCCCAAGTAAGATCCGCTTCAATAATTTCAGAGATCAGAAGCTCATACCAATCTAATGCTCTTTCTTGGAGCATGCTAGAAGCCACTTGGACTCGATGTAGATCAATAAGATTCATGCGGGAAAAGATGCGATCGCATGTTCTAAGCCAAGCTTGGACTTCTATAACGCTTTCGGATCCCTTGAAATGCCTTCTACCCAAGTTGGTGTAATCACTGCACAAGCGTGCAAACCCAGATTTAGGATGAGTAGGCTCTGGAATGGGTCCGATAGCTTGAGCATTTTTCACAAGATCTAAGAGCTGCTGGGCAGACATAAATACTCCATCCTGAGGAGTAGCACTGGATTGACCGGCGCTGGGATGGCCTGGTCTAACCATTTCTCTTCCTTAAGAAAGAAAGAAGAGGAAAAAGGTTATTCACAGAATGAATATCAAACAAACTTGATTGATAAAACAAGGCATCATAAAAAGAAATGGGATAGAACGGTATGAAGACTCGAATAAAATCCTATGGCACGATTTCTAAGAAAGACTTAGGACAATGATCCTTGCTAGATTATTCTACATTGTTCCGAAGTCTGGATCTGATACCAAGTTGTGACGCCCCACCTCTATACTCACACTAGCCAAGGACACTACTGAGTAATGCCGTCGACTGGCACGAAGAATAAGGCTATTGAGGAGCGACCATCTGTGTAATTGCTTTGTGCGAGTACCGATATGTCAGATAATATAACTTACATTTCATTTCAAGAGAAAATTCGACATATCGAATACAAACTCAAAGCTACCACACAGTGGCTTGGTGGACTTCGAAAACAAATATAGAAATAAACATAACACAAATCAGTCATAGATATTCATATCACAAAGGCGGAAATAGATATGAATATAACACATAAAAGTGTACATCAAAGTAGTGGTCAAACTAGATCCACTACATCACAAAGAATAGATACAAGTACTAGACAAAAGAATAAGTATACATCAAGGAGTCTCTATCTCAAATGTATACTAACAAAAACTACTATGCTAAAGTAGTTAGCCCAAAAGTCAGGTGAAGGACCCTGACAAGAAGTCAAGCAGGAGCACCTGAAATACCTCGGTCGGACCCGAGTATTATTTAAGAAGAAAATAATAAACGGATCAGTCTAGCTATAAATATAAGATAAAATGAGATAGGATAAGAGATATGACAAAAACGTATGATAATAATAATTCCATACTGCGACAAGTATACATCAAATAACAGCAAAAATCATACAATATCCCAAATCATCTCAAACATCCAAAAAGAATCGCATTCTTTAAATTATTCACCAAAAACACAAATAATTGATAGAGCTCATCAATGCCTATCATCAAATTGGTGAAACACATATTCCAGAAATCATCAACTAGAAATCCAGAAATCACAAATGGGGGGAGGCCTATCACAAACGGGAGCATGAAAACTCACCAACATGTGCATCACAAACGGAATGCTATTCCATGGTCTCTAACCATCAATTTTGAGCCGAAGCTCCACAAACGGCCCGAAGACCATGGGTCGCTACCCCACCAAATTGAACCGAAGTTCCACAAAAGGGGTTTTTAGTCTCCACACTAACAAAGAGACATCGCACTTCGCTAGTCTAAATCACAAAATGATCACCATTGATCAATAAGAAGTGTCGATTACACTAAGCTAGTAAATAAATGAGTTTAGCTTCATGTCCCATAACCACTGGCTTAACTTAAATATTTACGAACAAATTGTAGATTTCCACTTGAAAATTGTCACAAGAGTTCAATAGAACAAGTCCAAGAATTAACCGACGAAGTAAACGCAAGCGTTTCATACCACTTGTTTTGCTAAGCCGTTTAATTAGATTTCTCATGCGAATGTGGTAACAGTTTGTATATACTAATAGATTAGAAAACGGTTTTAAAAACGAGCTTTGTATTAAAAATAGTGTTGAAATCGTTTTGATGAAAAAGTTTGAGTATTTACTACTAGTATAAAAACCTTGATATTTTAAAGTGACAAATCACAGAAATGATTGTAGAAACAATCAATCACCAAAATCCACATTCGACTACGTGAATTAAAACCATAAAAATCGATACAGAGTCCATCAAAATGGATATTCCCAAAAATCCCGAAAAAGAAGTCATCAAAGTCGATAAATGATAACAACAATTCGGATCATCAAAAATCGATTGAAAATCGGAAACCCACACAAAACTGCCTAAAATAGGCAAAAAGCAAATTTCACAGGTTCAGTCGACTGTACTATAGGGTCAGTCGACTGAATCATGCCTAGAAACTCTCGGGTTCCAGGTTTAGTCGACTGACTCTGCAGTTCAGTCAACTAATACTGGGACAGGAACATTTCTGTTCCCAGTTCAGTCGACTGAACTGTATGGTCAGTCGACTGACACAGAGCCAGAGAGTTTTCTGGCCCCAGATTTAGTCGACTGGCCTTACAGTTCAGTTGACTGAACTGCCATTTGCAGCAAAATCAGTCTAGCCCCCAAGAGGGGCAAAAATCCTAACCGGAAGCGATCGGACGAGCATCGGAGATTAGGGATTTATGCCAAGCGACAACCCAGCCTTATAGGCTGTTCGATACACCCCAACAACATGTTCAAACATCAAAGATAGGATTTTTAAAGATTTGACTTCAAAACACCAAAATTTGGAATATTCATCAAACCAATTCAAAAGCAAATGGACAGGGAATAGATGTTAGGAATTACTACCAAACAAATATCAAAGATATAGACATAGATGTGAGTTTAAAATCTCACCTTTTAAACCCAAAACAACAAATGAGAAGCTCTAGAACAAGCAAAGATTGATTTCTCTTCAACAACACCTCTAGAATCTTCAATCTATTATCAAAGGTGAAGTTTTTCCTAAGTTAGGTTATAGGAATTTCTGAAAATTGAAGAGGGATTGAGAAGGAGAAGATGAAGAGGATGCTTACCTAAGCTTCTCTTCGATTTTGGACTTGAATTTGTATTTCCTAAACAAACTAGGGTTTTGGAATTCTAATTTCCAATCTCTTCCCCCATTTTTACTTTTGCTTAAGTGTTAGGAAATAGAATGAGTGAATGGATGAAGATTAGAGGAGTTAGGGTTATTTGTTAGGTTGGTGGGCTGAAACCCAAACCCAAAGCCCTAAATGAAAATATCAAAATTTTACTCAACTCCAAACATATCGACGTTTATACTCAAAAAGGTCGCAAACGCCATTTTGGACTCAATGGAAGTGGTCTTGAATCCTTATTCGATTGTTTGTAAAAGGTAACATTTTGGACTTAAATCCGACTAACGATGCTATATTTAAATAAAACATTTAAATATTCAATCGTAAAATATGCGGGTTGTTACACCTACAGATATATAGATATAGAATCGTTAGTTAAAAATAACTGAACGAATCGTAGAATGAAAATCAATGCTCAAGCTGCCCAAAATTCTGACAATCGCGCCTCCATCACAATACCAATTGATGTTGCCCCATCCACTACCACTTCGCCATAGACATCGCCTGCTAATATGCTCACTAAATCATCCTCCAATTCACCAGCATTCAACCATGCCTACGACAGCCCCACATCGAACACCATTGCCGATACCTAACACTCCACTATCGGCTTGAACTCACGCCTCAACGCTCGCGCGACCACCATTAAGCTCGCCAATCGTTGTTCACATCGATCAAAACCTCAAATCTCGTGCTCCTCCAATCGCCTTTGGCCTCCTACCGTGTGCGTGGCTTCTTCCTCCACTGGCGATCGACGATGAGCAAGCCAAGTCGCGTACGAGCACATGCTGTCCCTCTCGAATTTGGATTTTGGTTTTTAGGGCTTTCGAAAATAACAAAGGATGGGGTATATAGGATGAGAATAAGGGATGCGGGATGGTTTGATAATAAGGAATCGGCTGGGCTTAATTTTTAAGGAATATGTTTTTTCTTTTTATTTTTAAACAATTTATTTTAATTTATTTAAACTATATTCCAATTTAGTTTTAATTTGATGTACACTTAATTTTATGGAATATACGCATCTTGACAGCAACACACTTTCATTTAATCCAATATCGTTTCACTTTAAATAATTATTCATTGAATTGATATAAACTTTTTTATTGATTTTCGTCAAATTATGGATTTCAGTGAATATCGAATATATATATATATATATATATATAGACACACACACACACACATATTTATCTGTTTCAATTATAAAAAACTATTTATACTTTAATATATTTCATATTCAATAATAACACTTTAATCTAGTTTAATATATCTCCTGAAAATTATTTTATTAAATAATTCAATTTGTTAAAACAAAAAATCTATTATTAAATAGACTTCAATTAAATAAAATCTTATTTCCAAAATACTAGTTATCTAAAATTGAATTTGAATACTTTTATTATAATTAAATTTATGTAATATTATGGCTTTGAAAGCAAGGTTGTTACAGACCTCCTCTGTTCAAACCTTATATTTTGATGTTTTGATCTTGACAACTATATAAGTAAATATTATGTGAACTAATCATACTTGCAGGAAATGATACTATTCTACTCGACAATAGATTGAAGACCAAGAATTCAGAGAGAAGTTTCAAAATTTATTATTGGTTTGTCTATAGTCTAGTTTAGTAGTAACCACTGTTAAAATCTCTCTTAGGTGGTATATGCACACACATAAGTATTTAAAATTATTTTCAAATATATACACACAAAGTAATTTGTTATTCTCAAATTCTATTGTCAAAGATTTTCACAAATACTTTAATATGGCAGAAAACTCTAAATTCAATCGACTGAATGAGGAGTTTCAGTCGATTGAATACCTATGCACGTGCGCAGTGTACTTGAAGGTTCAGTCGACTGAACCACCCCATTCAGCCGACTGAACTACGTGTCTTTTCAATATTAAAATTTAAAATTCAAAATTTTTGAATATCCAGTAGACTGAAATTTTTTCCCAGTCGGCTGAATGTTCATAACGGCTATTTTTCTAAACGGTCACTTCCATTTAACAAACAGAACAACCCTTGATTCAAGAGTTGTTTCCATATCTTTTGACCATAACTCTTCATGAAGAATTGCATCACTTAAACTCTATATATAGCCTTCAATTTAGTTCCTTTAACAACTTAATTTTCTGATCCTATTCTTATATTCTCATTGTCTGAAATATTCTGCCATTTGCTTTCAAATTCCATTCAAATCACTTGCACATTCAAGCACAAATTCATTTGTGATTAAATTAACTTCCAATCTTCATGAACTACACTATATACCACAAAGGAGAAGATTATAGGAAGGGTGTACTCTAAAGACTTATCTGTGCTATAAAAAAAGCACAATCAGTCAAGAAAATTCTCTATATTGTTGAAAACCTATTTGATTGCTCAGGCAGTAGAAGTCCTATTTAGTTGCCTAGGCGATAGAAGTCCCGTTCATTTGCTCAAGCAGTGTAATACCTATTCCTCTGGGTTAAGAGAGGGTTGATAGTTAAATTCTAGAAGGAGTCTGGGACTGGACGTAGAATGGGAGTTCGAACCAGTATAAAAATCTCTCGTGTCATTTACTTTACTATTTACTTTTTATATTCATATTCCACACTAGTAGATAACTTTGATTATATTCCATATTACGATCCTTAGCAGCACTTTCATTTGGTATCAGAGCAAGGCCATCATATAACCATAACATAGTTATTTGAGGTTCAGCTAATATGGAAAATAACACTAACACAAGTTTTGTTGAAGGTCAATCCACTACACGACCACCACTATTTAATGGTTTGAATTACAATTATTGGTCAACTCGAATGAGAACTTTTATGCAAGAAAATGGATATAATACTTGGAATATCACTCAAAGTGAATACACTGTACCCATTACACCATTTGCAGAATGGTCAAACACACTAAAGTTAGATGCTGCATCGAATGCAAAAGCCATGAATATGTTATTTTGTGCCTTAGATAAAAATGAATTTAATAGAGTTAGCATGTGTACAACTGCGTATGAAATTTGGAGAACTCTTAAAGTCACACATAAAGGAACTAACAAAGTTAAACAAAGCAAGATTTATATGCTCAAAATTAGTTCCAAAATTTCAGAATGAGACCAAATGAAACTATAAATGACATGTATTCTAGATTCCAAGACATACATCATTCACTATTGGCACTAGGAGAAAATTTTTCAGATTTTGATATTGTCTCGAAAATTCTAAACTCTTTAACGGATGAATGAGAACGAAAAGTCCTAGTTATTGAAGAAGCCAATGACATTTCAACCATCAAACCTGAAGAGTTAATTGGAAATCTCATGTCATACGAAGTTAGTTTGTAGGCAAAACAAGATCAAGCCCAAGATAAAAAAATATTGCCTTCAAACCTGAACAAGAAGATTCAGATTCAGATGAAGATGACATTGCATTGATTGCAAAGAATTTCAGAAAGTTCTTAAAATTTAGAAAGAATAAAAAGTGTGGAAACAACAAGAGAGACAATTCCAGTAAACCGCCAGTTTCGAATCTCGAATGTTATGAATGTCATAATAAGGGCCATATGAAGAAAGACTGTCCTGATAGAAAGAAAGACATATTCAAGAATAAGAAGGACAAGTACAAAAAGAAGCAAGCATTCTCTATTACATGGGATGATTCTGAATCGTTTTCATTATCAGTCAGTGACACAGACAGCGATTCTGAATAAGCCAACGTCTGCTTTATGGCTTCGACTAACGATGAAAGTGATTTATCTTTTGATGATTTAATTTTATAAATTCATAATTATTAGATAAACTCAAAGAAGTTAAAAGAAAATATAAAGATGCACTAGAAAAATAAAAAAAACTAAAATAGAAGTTGATATGCTAAGAGATGAAAAGAAAATCCTAGAAGGAGAACTTGTTAATACACAAGAATCTTTGTCTAATGTTTCTTCTCAACTCACTATGCTATCAAATGAAGTAGAAGTGTAAAAAGAAAAGGATATGATATTAGCTTCAAAAAATCATGATTTAAAATCAAATATCAAAATTCTTAAATTGAAAAGTACCACTCTCAAAACTGAGTTAGAGAATATCATTAAAAATGTAACTAATTTTAATAAAGGAAGAGAAAATCTTTCTAAAATTATCAATAATTCTCAAACTACTACAAATAAGAATGGATTAGGATATAAAAATTCTTCAAAGACTAGTTCAAAGAAGAATAGTATATCATATAAAAATTTTAATTTACACAACAATTTTGTAAAAGCAAAACTGAAACCAAAGGTTTTCACTCAAAAGAAAGAAATTGGTAGCACAAATACTATAAAAATTTGGGTACCAAAAACTAATAACAGTTTAATCAGAAATAAGTATATTAAATCTTTTATAACTTCAGTTCATAAAAATAAAGGTTTTACTTATAAAGGGAATTCTAAATCCTCTTGGGTTTGGCTTCCTAAGACCTAACTCTTAGGACCCTAATAGAAAGTGGGTACCGACGTCAATTTTTATTTTTTGTAGGTACCAACAAAGAAAAGAGGAAAGTAGATACTATACAGTGGTTTCTCAAAACATATGACAGGAAATAAAGGTATGCTAACCAACATTATCTACTTAGATGGAGGATCTGTCATATTTGGAGATAATTCCAAAGGACATATCATCGACAAAGGCGATGTGAGCAATGACGGTCCATCTAACTTACTTCTTATTACAAATGTTTTACTAGTTAAAAATTTAAAACATAATTTTCTAAGTATAAGTCAACTATGTGATAAAGGTTTTAATATAACTTTTTCAAAAAATAAATGCAACATATGTGATCAAAATAATAACTTGAAGGAACCCGAGAAAGAAATATTTATATATTAAATATGAATGTCAATCATAACAAAATATGTGTCTAATAGAAAAAGAAAATGATCCTTGGTTATGGGACAAGAGATTTTGTCATATAAATTTTAAAGCTATAAACAAATTATTTAAGAATAACTTAGTTAAAGGTTTACCTAAAATGAATTTTAAAATAAAAAATATTTGTGATGCTTGTCAATTATGAAAATTAACAAAATCTTCTTTTAAATCAAAGAAAACGATTTCTGCATTACAACCACTTGAGTTATTACATTTGGATCTTTTTGGACTAACTCAAGTTCAGTCTATAAACCATAGTAGATATGTTTTTGTAATTGTAGATGATTTTTCAAGATATACCTGGACAACATTTTTGAAAAATAAAAGTGATACTTTTGAAAATTTTAAAATATTTGCTAAAGAATACAAAATATTAAAAATTTGAAAATTAAAAATATTCGGAGCGATCATGGTGGGAATTCGAAAATGAATCTTTTGAAAATTACTATAATAAGAAAGGAATTGTTCAAAAAATTTCATTTCCTAGAACTCCACAACAAAATGGAGTTGTAAAAGGAAAAATAGAACACTTCAAGAATGTGCTAGAACTTTATTAAATGGAAGTACTCTACCAAAACATTTTTGGGCAGAAGCTGTAGCAATAGCTTGTTATGTTTTAAATAGAGTTTCCATCATACCATTAACTAAACATACACCATATGAGCTTTTTAATGGAAGAAAACCTAACATATCATATTTTAAAGTTTTTGGTTCAAAATTTTATATTAAATACAAAAGATAAGCTTGGTATATTCGATCCAAATCTAATGAAGGAATATTCATTGGATATTCGGAACGAAGTAAAGCTTACATAATTTATAATAAAAGAACTAAAATAATCGAAGAAACATTTCATGTGTCATTCGATGAAAATTTCAAAGTTAACCATAAAATGGAAGATGAAGAAATTATTTCTAAATCAAATGACTCACTGATGATATTGAAAGTAATACAAACAATAATTTACCAAATAGTAATGAAATAAGATCTCCACCAAGACTTCTAAGAAATCACCCTGTTGAAAATATCATTGGAGAAATAAATACCAACGTAAGAACCCAAAATCAACTAAATCAAATGAGTCACGTAGCTTTTCTTTCAAATATTGAACCCAAAAATGCTAAAAAAGCTTCAACCGATGATTACTGGATTATAGCTATGCTAGAAGAATTAAATCAATTTAAACGTAATAACGTTTAGGACTTGGTTCCTAGACCAAATGATCAAGACGTTATCGATACAAAATGGGTTTTCAAAAATAAAGCTGATGACTAAGGAAATATTATTAGAAATAAAGCTAGACTAGTTGCTCAAGGTTTATAATCAAGAAGGAGGAATAGACTATGATGAAACATACACTTGTAGCTCATCTAGAAGCTAGACGTATTTTATTAGCTTATGCATGTTTTAATAATTTTAAACTATATCAAATGGATGCAAAAAGTGCTTTCTTAAATGGTTTTATAAAAGAAAATGTATATATAGAACGACCTCCTTTATTCGGACATGAAAAATATCCAGATCGTGTTTATAAATTAAAAATGGCTCTATACGGTTCAAAACAAGCATGTCTTGCTTGGTATGACCGTCTTAAAAGTTATTTAATTAATTCAGGTTTTAAAATTGGAAAAGTAGATCAAACTTTATTTATAAAACAAGATAAAAATGATATTTTAATAATTCAAATATATGTAGATGACATTATTTTTGGTTCCACAAACGAAAAATTATGTCATGAATTTTCAGAAATTATGACAAGAGAATTTGAAATGTCTCACATGGGAGAACTTTCATATTTTCTTGGTTTACAAATCAAACAATTAAAAAATGAAAAAAAATTAATCAAGAAAAATACTGTAATAATCTCATAAAAGATTTGGTATGGAAAGCACTTCTGCTAAACCAACTCCTATGAGTACTACATTACATCTCGATAGAGATGAAAATGGCAAAAGTGTTGACCAAAAACTATATCGTAGTATGATTGGTTCATTACTATATTTAACTGCTAGTCAACCATGCATAATGATGAGTGTATGCTTGTGTGCACGATTTAAATCAAATCCCAAAGAATCACATTTGCGGGCAGTGAAGTGAATTCTATGATACTTAAGCAAGACTAAAGACTACGGTCTTTTTTATCCAAAAGAATCTCCTTTTGAATTAGTATCATATAGTGATGCTGATTTTGGAGGATGTCGAACGGATCGAAAGAGTACTAGTGGTACTTGTCACTTTATTGGACGATCTTTAGTATCTTGGTTTAGTAAGAAATAAAATTGCATTTCACTTTCGACATGTGAAGCAGAATATATCTCTGCTGCTTTGGCATGTGCTCAAGTAATCTACATGCAACAAACACTTCAGGATTTTGGAATAAATCTTTCTAAATCAACAATTTATTGTGATAATACAAGTGCGATAAATTTATCGAAAAACCCAATAAATCATTCTAGAACTAAACATATAGATATCAGACATCACTTTCTTCGAGATAATATTGAAAAAGGAAATATTTCGTTAGAACTTGTATCTTTAGAAAATCAAATAGCTGATATATTTACATACCTTTAAATGAAAATACTTTTATTAAATTACGTCGAGAATTAGGTATTATATCATTGCATGACTTATAATTATTTTATAAATTTTTTATTATAATTTTTTATTTAAAAAAAATTATAAAAAAAAACTGAAGCTGCCGGCACTCGATCACTGGGAACTGGTAAGGAAGTTGTATGCATTTCCATTATGCTATGTTATTTCTTGGTGTCACTATATTTACCTACCTCAAATTACCTGTGCGGACAGTATTTCTCAGCTTTATCTACCTCTAATTTTTCTTTGGCCATAGACGTTCAATCATTTTGTTCCTCAGTTTTCTTCAACCTGAAAATAGAGTATCCTCCAGTATATAAAGGCTCCCCACTTCAACCTTTTTCTTCATAATTTCTTCCACTAAATCTTCTTAGTCTCGATACTTTTTAAAAATTTAGTACAAACACCATAATGTCTTCACAAGAAGAATCAAACCAGTCTTTCATTGTTTTCAGGACTCCCACTTCCGAATCGTCAAAGAATTCCAACAACTCCACTCTTGTATATATTCCAGTTAAGATTATACCATCTCCAACACATCACACTGGATATACGCCACGGGGGAAGCGAACCAAACGTAACTTACGTTTTGGTTCTCCATCCACTAAAGATAAAATTGATGACATTCACCATTACCAAAGAGAGACTCTGGAACTGCAATGCAAAATGTACTATTAGCAGAAAGTTGATGCTAAACGCTTAACTTTCTAGAACAAGTCGCTTTGAAGTTTTGCGGGTCGTTATCAAAACAATGCGTGCATCAACCATCACCGCAACGTTCTCAAGTGCCACCGAACTCTTGGGAACGAAGCCCACAACGTCCTCAGGTGTCACCAATCTCTTAGGAGCATAGTAATGTATGGTCGCCTATCCGTCCATTACAAGAAATTACGAAGGTTGAAGCGCACTCTGACGATTCACAATCCTTTGGAAACTTAGATTTCTTGTATATTGTTTTATAGTACATTTTGTATGTATTATATGTTTTTTCCATTTCATAATAATGTATTTTTTGTTTTCCAATAGCTTACAATTATAAAATTAATAAGTATTTATATTATTTACTTTTCTAATGGAAAAATATTTGGTAATAAGGCCAAACTGTCAAAAATGCACGGTTTCAGTCGACTGAATAGGAAAAAACAGTCGAATGAAACTTCATATGAACTATTTTCAAACTACAGATTCAGTCGACTGCTCCACCAATCTCAGTTGACTGAAATCTTTATTTTTAGGCAAAAAGTTGCAGGATAAAATTTCATTCACATCGGTCGGCGGAAATATAATTTCAGTCGACTAAATGTTAATGCATACATGTTTTTCCCAGAAAACAGTCGACTGACCTTATAAATCCAGTCGACTGAATTTGTCATTTTTACATTGTAAACTTGTGGGATACATTTCCCTGCATATCAGTCGACTGCCCCTACCATTTCAGTCGACTGATTCATGTATTTCTGGTTTTTTAAAATATGTCTACACATTTCTCAACCTACCTTTTCACCAACCCTATATATTCATCTTCTTTCTCATTATACCCTTACCTGTTCAGCAACCAAAAACCCTAGCCCCCATTTTTCTTCAAATTAATTTTTTTCTCAAATCCATTCAATCCAATGGCCCCAAGAACAAAGAGGCTAGAGAATCTTCCGTCGGATCATCATAGAGTCAAATAAGATCATGGCTTCACAACGACATTGCTGTTAATCAATTCAATACCATGAAGAGCTCAAGGATCTTTGATGGTTCCTATGTCAAATTTTCCAATTTCGATGCATATACCATTCGTGAAACTGCCAAAGCTAGCGGGCTTGATAGCTTGATTGGGTTCGATGCTAATAATGTCATGATTTACCCCTTACTCATCAAACTAATCTTCGCAAACATGAACTTGTATCGCCAAGATCCAAAAAACAAAGATGACTGCATTTGGACGTTAGTTGGCGTCCGCGTCTATCTCCCTCTTCAACAAATCGGCCATATTCTCCGTTGTCCATCCGATGGAGCCGACATCAATGACATCGATGTCGACATGGACAATAGAGATGAACTCTCTCATAGATTTCTCTCTAATGACATGACCGCTCTTAAATCCGTTGCCTTACGACCAAAGATGCGCATTCTTCATCGTGCTCTAATCCAATCTATTCATCCTCATACCGGGAGTTACGAGAAGGTTTATAAAAGAGACTTCCAAGCACTCTACGCCATTTAATCCTCCCAAAAAGTAAATTGGGCTAAAGTCATTCTTGATGAATTTCTAACCGTCAATCACAAGAGGAGTTATAAAACCATCTTCTACGGAGCCTATATCATGCGCATTCTCATGAATTTTGGAGTCACCGTACCCGACGTAACATCCCGTATCTGGAAGCCAAAAGCTAAGCGCTATGGATGCTGCAGTCATCCACAGTATTAACTTCTGGTGATGAAATACAACAATGTTAATGGTATCCATAATATCAGAAGCATTTGAATATGGGCAAAATCATAGATTTTCAAAAACAACAATTTTTAGTGATTACATTTCTACAAATCATATCCAAGTTACAAAAATCCCAAACGTATTCCCAGGCATTGATCAAATTTAATTTACAATAATACGCCAAGAGAGACATATGAAGATGCCCCATTGGATGATCAAAGCAATATAGACATAATTGTCTTAATACACAGCATAAGCAATTTTAAAACAGAATCCCTAAATTAGCTATTTGTCAGCCACCTGCTTGTCTTCGGATGCTTTATTTGCCAAAATATGCTAAAACATGAACACCTAAACCCTCAGCCTACTCAAATCAAACTTTGAGCACCCGAGAGTTTATGGGGAAACAAAAACTTCGAGTCAGACTTAAAAGCTGGTATGAATAATATCTGTTACATCTCAGTTTACTGATAAATAGTTAGACTACGCCGCTTAGCGGAACGGGTTTCCCCTCACTAATATCTCTTTTCAAAACATATATTTTTCAAATCCTTTGCTGCACCCAAACTGGTTAATCAACTGATTATAATAATAATATAGCAATATCCATTATGCTAAAACAGGAAATGAAAGAGACCATCTGTTTAAAATCTGAACTATCTATTCTAAATTCCGAGCCATCTGCTCTTTTCTGGACTATTTGTCCTAGAATTGATTATAACAATATGTTTTATGCTAGATAATGAGATATCTACCCAAAACAGGTGGAAAGGGTGGACTAATTGTCCTTAAAATTTAGCAAGGTCCATTATGCTAATAAATGAACTATCTGTTCATATCAGAGCTGACTGCTCTTTCTGGACTAACTGTCCTCTGGGCTGACTGCCCTTATAATGGTCTGACTGTGCGAATTTAAAATGAGCTGACTACCCGAATTTTCTTTTAGGTTAACTACCCTTCAAAATATCTGAGCTAACTACTCTACAATATCTAAACTAACCGCTCTTTAAATTTTCCTTGAAACCTTTTCAAAATGATCTAATCCGTCAAATAATATATATACAAGGAAAATACATCTTTTGCTTTACTCTAAGCTACTTTTGCCATGTTATATATATACTTTGCTCAAAGTAATGTTGATGATGTTCAATAAGGATTGTCTATCCTTTAAAATAAGTTAAGGCTCTTTATAACTTAAAGCACTTAGGCCTCTCCCTGGTTCTTATATTCGAAAACTTTATTTAAAATCCTTAGACAACCTTTCGAAAATATAGAAGGTAACTCCTACAAAATCATTCATAAAACCCTTTGAAAGTATTGAAGGTAACTCCTTCATATCCTATAATAAACCTTTCGAAATCATTGAAGGTAACTCCTTCTAAACCTTTTAAAAGCTTTCTTTTCATAAGCTTTAAAACATATGACACCCGCCTTTAAATCCTTTAAACCTTAACCTTTCGAAAACATAGCTAAACTATACCATTCGGAATCAATGTACCTCAAATCCTTTTAAAGACATTTGGTTCAATTTAAAATAGGTGGAAAACCTTTCGAAACCAATCAAAGTTAACTACTTTGGAACCTTTAAAATGTTTCGACTTAAAACATTTGGATTATGCGAAGGGATCAGAAAAACATTGGAGTCGAAAGCTGTTAGGAAATCAAATCTACGGTTTCAATGATAACAACTATACAATGGAAATCGAATATATGTATATATTTATATATACAGGTACTTGCTAGAGCAACATCACTAGAAAGACAAGAACAAGGTGCAAAGAAAAATACAAGAGACTACAAGTCGATAAGATCAAAGAAGCAACAAGAAACATACACAAAAAAGGACATGCACAGTTTTCAGACGTCTGAGTGCACAAGTCAGACGTCTGAAAATATCCTCTGGAACATCAAAACAGACAAGACCAGACGTCTAGTAGATGCACCCAGACGTCTGAAAATCTACCCTGAACAAAAATTATATAGGCTCAGACGTCTGATACAAACATCCAAACGTCTGAATTCAAACTCGGGATCTTCAACTGCCAAATTTGAATAGACGTCTTCTCTTCTCTTCGCTACAACTCTTCATCATCAACAGAAGCAACTGTAGAGTGCTTGTTAATGGATGCAACTACTCAAGGAATCTCTCTACAACTATATATATCTTTAAGAATCAAGAGAACACTCACCTTACTCACTTATGCTCTCTAATTATACACTCTATCATATACTCTTGATCTCTAGCAATCTATACTTGTATTCTACTCTTCCAAATATACAGCTCTTCATAGACAATACTCTCTAGATATATATAGTGGAAGCATTTGTACTAATTAGTCAATATCTGTGTTATAGAACACACATTTGACAAGAACAATCTATTGTAACCAAGCCTATTCCTCCGGGCGAAGCGAGGGTGTTTGATAGTCGAATTCCAAAGGGGAGCTTCGGGACTGGACGTAGGAAGGGAGGTCTAAACCAGTATAAAATCCCGGTGTGCTTATTCTATATTTACTTAGATTAGTATTGGTTTAGTTGCATTATATATTTAGCCACATATACTTGCATATACACTACACGATCCACCCTATAGACTTTTAATTGGTATCAGAGCAAGGTTTGACCAAAAGTACTGTAACAAGTTTTTGAATCACTAATATGGCAAGTATCTTTCAAGAAGGTCAATCTACCGCACGTCCCCCACTGTTTAATGGCTCCAACTATGCATATTGGTCAACTCGTATGCGTATTTTTATGGAAGCAAATGGTCTAGAAATATGGTCTGCCACACAAAATAAATATGAAGCACCTGAACTGCTATGAACACTTGGACTGGTGCACAAAAGACCTTAGCCCAAACAATGCTAAAGTTATGAATGTTTTATTTTGCTCTCTAGATAAAAATGAATTTTCACGTGTCATGTTATGTACCACTGCGTTTGACATTTGGCGTACCTTACAAATAACACACGAAGATACAACAAAGGTCAAACAAACTAAGATTTCAATTTTGAAAAACCAATTTTCTTCATTCAAAATGAAACTATTGTTAACATGTATTCTAAATTTCAAACTATTCAACATGATCTTATGGCATTAGGAGTTAAGTTTATTGATTTTGATTTAGTTTCTCGAATACTCAACTCTTTAACATCGGATTGGGAAAGGAAGGTATTAGCTATTGAAGAAGCTAATGATCTTTCTACTCTCAAGGTTGAAGAGTTGATAGGAAATTTAATGTCCTATGAAGCTAACTTATAGGCTAGAAAAGAACAAAATATTGAAAAGAAGAACATAACATTTCAAGCAAAGAATGATGACTCGGATTTAGATGAAGAAGAAATAGTTTTCATTGCAAAGAATTACAACAAATTCAAGAAATTTAGAAAGATGACCAAATTCCAAAAAGAAGGGAAGTCCAATACAACAAATCTATCTCAAATCAAGTGCTATGAATGTGATCAATACAGACACATGAAGAAAGATTGTCCTAAACGCAACAATGAGAAAAAGAACAAATTTGAGAAATTTGAGAAGAAAAGAGCTTTTAAAGTTACTTGGGATGATTCCGATTCATCATCATCTTCTGATAGTGATAGTGATAGCGATGGAGAACAAGCTAATGTATGTTTTCTGGCTAACACTGATGAGGTATGTCCTGAACTTAGCTACAATGAACTATTAGAACTTAGCATAGAATTAGATGATAAATTTAGACAAATTAAAAAATTAAACAAAGAACATATAGCCAAAATAAATAGGTTAGAACTTGAAGTAGGAATGTTAAAAGATGAAAAAATTATTTTAGAAGAGGAACTAGAATTATCTCAAGAAAAAATTAAAAATAGTTTAATTGAAAATGAAACTATAGTTATTGAAACTAGACTAGAAAAGGATGACTTGTTAAAAGAAAATAACAACTTGAAATGTAATATTGAAACATTGAAAATTGAAAATTTAGAATTAAAAGAAAAATTAGACAAAATTACAAATAATGTTTCAAAATTTAATAAAGGAAAACAAGATTTGGAAAATCTTATTAAAACTTCAAAACCATCAGGTAATAGAAATGGAATAGGTTTTAAAAATATTTCTAAACAAAAAGGGAATAATATTAAGAAATATAGTTTTATTTATCAAAAGACTAAAGGATCACCTAAGCCCATTATGAATACCAAAAATATAAAAATTTGGATTCCAAAGACAAATAATAAATTGATTAGACAAAAACATATCGATAAGTTTTTAGAAAATGTAGTCTATAATAAAAATTATATTCACAAAGGTACCAAACCTTCTTGGGTATGGCTACCTATCCCTCCTAACATTTAGGACCCTAACAAAGTATATGGATACCAATTAAATTGCTTTTTATTTTGCAGGTACCCAAAATAAAAAATAAGGAGAAATGGATACTTGATAGTGGATGCTCCAAACATATGATCGGAAGTGCAAAAATGTTATCAAATATAACATATATCGATGGTGGAACAGTAACCTTTGGAGATAACTTAAAAGGATACGTCGTAGGCATCGGAGAAGTCATCAACTCTGGTATTTCTAACTCTCCTATTATTACAAATGTTTTGTTAGTAGAAAATTTAAAACACAACCTACTTAGCATTAGTCAATTATGCGATAAAGGATTTCAAATTAATTTTGAAAAGGATAAATGTAATATTTTCAATAACAATCAACTTATATTTGAAGGTTTTAGAAACAAAAATATTTATGTCTTAAATATGAATATAAATCAAAATTCAAACTTATGTTTAACCGCCAAACATGACGATCCATGGTTGTGGCATAAACGTTTTTGTCATATTAATTTTAAAAATATTAATAAATTAGCAAAATATGAGCTAGTTAGAGGTTTACCAAAAATAAATTATAAAGTAGAAAATCTATGTGACGCTTGTCAATTTAGTAATCTAAAGAAAAGTTCATTTAAATCTAAAAATAATATTTCTACAAAACAACCATTAGAATTATTACATTTAGATTTATTTGGTCCAACTCAAGTACGATCTATAAATCACAACAAATATGTTTTCGTAATAGTAGATGATTTTTCAAGATATACGTGGACCTTATTTTTAAAACATAAAAGTGACACTTTTGGAATATTTAAATTTTTTGCTAAAAGAATAAAAACGTAATTAGATTTAAAAATAAAAAATATTCGAAGTGATCATGGAGGAGAATTCGAAAATGATCTTTTTACTATTTTTTGAAATAAAGAGGGAATTAGTCATAACTTCACTTTTCCCCGCACACCACAACAAAATGGTGTAATAGAAAGAAAGAATCGAACATTACAACAATGTGCATGAACGTTATTAAATAGTAGTGGTTTACCAAAATATTTTTGGGCTGAAGCTATTGCTACGGCTTGTTATGTTTTAAACCGAGTAACCATACGACCGATGACTAAACACACTTGTTTCGAAAAGTTTTTTGGAAAAAAACCTAAAGTATCATACTTTAAAACTTTTGGATCAAAATATTTTATATTAAATACAAAAGATAATTTAGGAAAATTTGATCCAAAAAGGCCCATGAAGGGATCTTTGTTGGATATTCGGATCATGGCATATAGAATTTTTAATAAACGTACTAACACAATTGAAGAAAGTTTACATGTTTCATTTAATGAAAATTTCCTTAATAATCATACTAATGATGATGATGAAATTATTTCTATATCAAATACAACAAACCCGTCTAATAATGAGAAAAATACACAAAATAATACTTTAGTGTCATCTCCTAGAATTCTTAAAGATCATCCAAAAGATAATATCATTGGAGATCTTAACTCAAGAGCAACTAGAAATCAACTTAACCAAATAAGCCATATAGCATTTGGGTCAACTTTCGAACCAAAAATTATAAAGAAGCTTCAAATGATAACTTTTGCTATGCAAGAAGAATTGAATCAATTTGAACATAATAATGTTTGGGAATTAGTCCCAAAACCAGAAAATCAATCGGTTATAGAAACAAAATGGGTATTTAAAAATAAAGCAAATAAAAATGGAAATATAATTAGAAATAAAGCTTGCTTAGTTGCTAAAGATTATAATCAAGAAGAAGGTATTGACTATGATGAAACTTTAGCTCCAGTAGCAAGACTCGAGGCCATACATACATTACTCGCTTTTGCAAATCATCACAATTTTAAACTATTTCAAATGGATGTCAAAAGTGCTTTCTTAAATGGTTTTATCAAAGAAAACGTATATGTTGAACAACCTCCATTATTTATTCACGAAAAATATCCCAATCATGTTTTTAAATTACAAAAAGCTTTATATGGTTTAAAACAAGCCCCCCGTGCTTGGTACGAACGTCTTAAAAATCACTTAGTTACATCTGGTTTTCAAATAGGTAAAATCGATACAACATTATTTATTAAACGAGAAAATAATGATATTTTAGTTGTGCAAATTTACGTAGACGATATTATTTTTGGTTCAACTAACGAAAATCTTTGTAATCAATTTTCAAATATTATGAAAAATGAATTTGAAATGTCTCACATGGGAGAATTAAATTTCTTCTTGGGTTTACAAATAAAACAACTTGAAAATGGTATTTTTATTCATCAAGAAAAATATTGTAACGATTTATTACGTCGCTTTAAAATGGATAAAACTTCAAACAAACCAACACCGATGAGTACCAGTGTTCACTTAGAAAAAGATGATAATGGAAAAGATTTTGATGAAAAATTATATCGTAGTATGATTGGCTCCTTACTTTATTTAACAGCTAGTCGACCCGACATTATGATGAGTGTGTGTCTTTATGCCCGATTTCAACCAAAACCAAAAGAATCTCACCAAAGAGCCATTAAATGTATCTTACGATATCTATCTAGTACAAGAGATTACGGTTTGTTTTATCCTAAGGGATCATCATTTGAACTTGTTTCATATAGCGATGCGGATTTCGGTGGTTGTAAAACAGATCGTAAAAGTACTAGTGGAACATGTCACTTTATCGGACAATCATTAGTTTCATGGTTTAGTAAAAAGAAAAATTGTGTATCCTTATCCACTTGCGAGGCCGAATATATTTCAGCGGCATTAACATGTGCACAAGTAATATACATGCAACAAACGCTTAAGGATTTCAGAAAAATTATTGAAAAGTCACAAATATATTGCGATAATACAAGTGCAATAAATCTATCAAAAAATCCTGTAAATCACTCGCGTACTAAACATATAGATATACGACATCATTTCTTACGTGACAATGTCGAAAAAGGAATTATTACATTAGAATACGTAAATACCGAAAATCAAATAGCAAATATTTTCACAAATCCACTAAACGAACAAACATTTGTTAAACTGCGGCGCGACTTAGGAATATGCTCCCTTAACGATCTTCTAACTTAACACCACATCCTCATTTATTTTATATTTAGCCAAAAGTGTTTTTATCCACAAACTAAAAGTGATAACTCCTTTACCTTAAATTTTTTAGGTAGTTGTTTTCTGAAATTTTCTATAAATAACTTTTTCAAAATTATATATAAAAATCTTTAAAGGTAAAGAATATATAGATTACATATTTTTACAACAATATAATCATGTCTTCTGAAAATTCTCATCTATCTTTCTCGACACCTACAATAGATAGCTCAGTAGATACACCTCAACGCCTTCCTACCCCTACACCAAATCAGGAACCAACATATAGGCGGTCCTCTTATCATACGGGATTCACTCCCGACAACAAGAAGTCCAAGCGATCTCTATTTGTTTCTCCTAACACCAAGGAGAAAATTGATGAGATACATCACTATCAAAAGCAACAAATTGATCTACAAAGAGAATTATATTTTGAACAAAAAGTAACAGCACGACGACTAAGTTTTTTGGAGCAAGTAGCGCTAAAGTTCTGTAATTCACGAAAGAAGGATGTACACGAACCACATCCGATTCCTTGCAGTTCTTTGAATCCCTCATCCTCGTATCGTACACCACTAGATTCCTCACCGAGGCATTCCTTTGGTTCTCCGAGAACCCACGAGCGTGGAAATATATGGTCTCCACTCAAGCCATAGAGGGATGACAATTCCGCAGATCACAAGACTACATCACCATCTAAATTAAATTAAATTATTATATTTGTATCTACGTATATTTGTAATTATGTTTCTCGAAAATAAAAAGATGGTCTTATAAAAAATCGAAAACTAAACCATACTCTTCAAAAATAGGCTATTTTAAGACAAACTGATTATTTCAGACGACTGACCTTTGCAATCAGACGTCTGATACACTTGTATCACACCAGTTTATAACCATCGTGCATATGTCAGACGTCTGATACAATTATCCAAACGTCTGAAAATCTTCTCTGCCTCATGAAAAATAGAACTCAGACATTTTCAGACGTCTGACTTACTAACCAGCCGTTTGAGAAAACTATATGCCATTCATAAATACAAATTCGACCTTTCCCAGACATCTAAACATAACAACAGACGTCTGATAATTCTCTCTGACTATCAAATTTTACACATCGCTCAAATCCAGACGTCTACAGCAACAAACCAAACGTCTGATTTTATTTACTGTCTTCAAGCTAGGTTAAATTAGACGTCCGATTTAACTTCCAGACGTCTGATATTCAATCGGCACTTTAAAATACCCTCCTAACATTTATTTTTCTATTTCTATTTCACTTTCGTTCTGCAAACAAAGTCGAATTTTTTCTTCCTCAAATTCATTTTCACACCCGATTTGATTCGATGGCTCCTAGAACAAAGAATCCTAAGATCTCTAAGCGAAAACAAGACCAACCAACTTCCTCAAACCCCCTGGTGTGTTCAGATGATCAAATAGAAAGATGGATGAATCGTGTTCCTCGTTCGCTCAAGAGATACGAGGACATTCAAAAAAAGAAACTACATACAGGTCCATTTTACAATTTACTCAAATTTCCAATGTACGACTTAGAAGAAATGTGTGAAAATGCTGGTTTAGACACCTTAATCTCCTTCAATCCTAATAATATCCAAATTGATCAATTGGCCATATTTCTTTTCTACGCTAATTTGGATAGCACAGCAGTTTGAAACACTGAAAACGAGGATAATTGGTTTTGGTCTAGTATCTATGGAAACACAATTAGGCTCACTCCCGGAATAATAGGCAAAACTCTTGGATGTTCCGACTCCGGAGAGGATTTATATAGTATTCCCGATATGCGTTTCAAACCACGAAACAATGTAACACATCAAATATGGGAAGATGAAATGCCAAAATTTGCCTCCAAATATCTACGGCCTAAGGCGAGACTTCTAACTCGTATGATTATCAACACTATCATTCCTCGTCTCGGTAGTCATGAGCAGATAACGGAACTAGAGCACAAGGCTCTTTATGCTATATTCAGTGGAACGAGGGTCAATTGGGCAAAGTTTATATTTGATGAGCTCAAACATTTTTGGACTCGATCACGACCATCTATCATATATCCTACATATATCATGAGGTTACTACGAGCTCACAACATTCCCTCTTACCTATCCACATTTGAAGAAATCTCTCCAAAATATGCTTCCATAAAGTTTTTCTCACTAATGCACCTACCGGAAAATCCACCAGAGTTTATATAATTTGACGAGTGGATGCAACGTCGTCAAGCCAGACAAGCTGGTCCTCCACCTCAAACACACCCTGACCCATCACAAGAAGTGGAACAACCCCGCGAAACTACTCCTCCTCCTCCTGCACCATTCGATTATACGTCTCAAGATGATATTTTGGAGACTCGAACGGAGATGAATCCGAATGAAAGTATTCGAGACCTTACTCTTCACAATCAACATATTCTATCTCAAAATCAAAAGGCGTTAGCTAGACGCATTGATAGTTTTGAAACATCCTTTGCTACACGCCTTGCCATAGTTGAAACATCACTTTCAACTATCTTATCAGTTCTAAAAGAGGTTCTTCAAAGGGTTCGTGGTCCTACACCACCTTCAGAAGACTGGACAACCCAGTGCCTTCTCCTCCTTCGAAGCACTCAAAACTTGTTGACGAAAAACCTCTAGAACAAACTCCGACATCTCCTACAACGCAACCTAGTTCTTCCAAAATTGAAGATAAAGGAGATGATTCGCAGAAAGCATCCCCAAAAGAATCTTAGATTTCTAGGACTTTCTCTTATATAAAACTATATGAATGTAATCAAATGAATGTTATCAATGAAAATTTCTCTTTTGGTGTGTTATCTCTGTATATATTTTTGTCTTACAATATCTGGTAAAACTTTACAAAGGTCTATATTCTTTTTGATAATGCCAAAGGGGGAGATATAATATAGATCACAATAAATTATGATAAGCACATATTCAGGGGGAGATTTATAAAATTATTTATAAGTACATTGTATAGTTGTCATCATCAAAAAGGGGGAGATTGTTAGGAAATCAAATCTACGGTTTCAATGACAACAACTATACAATGGAAATCAAATATATGTTTATATTTCTATATACAGGTACTTGCTAGAGCAACATCACTAGAAAGACAAGAACAAGGTGCAAAGAATAATACAATAGACTGCAAGTCGATAAGATCAAAGAAGCAACAAGAAACATACACAAAAAAGGACATGCACAGTTTTCAGACGTCTGAGTGCACAAGTCAGACGTCTAAAAATATCCTCTGGAACATCAAAACAGACAAGACCAGACGTCTGGTAGATGCATCCAGACGTCTGAAAATCTACCCTGAAAAAAAATTATACATGCTCAGACATCTGATACAAACATCCAGACGTCTGAATTCAAACTCGAGATCTTCAACTACCAGATTTGAATAGACGTCTTCGCTTCTCTTCGCTGCAACTCTTCATCATCAACAGAAGCAACTGTAGAGCGCTTGTTAATGGATGCAACTACTCAAGGAATCTCTCTACAACTATATATATCTCAAGAATCAAGAGAACACTCACCTTACTCGCTTATGTTCTCTAATTATACACTCTATCATATACTCTTGATCTCTAGCAATCTATACTTGTATTCTACTCTTCCAAATATACAGCTCTTCATAGACAATACTCTCTAGATATATATATATTGGAAGCATTTGTACTAATTAGTCAATATCTGTGTTATAGAACACACATTTGACAAGAACAATCTATTGTAACCAAGCCTATTCCTCCGGGCGAAGCGAGGGTGTTTGATAGTCGAATTCCGAAGGGGAGCTTCGGGACTGGACGTAGGACGGGAGGTCCGAACCAGTATAAACTCCTGGTGTGCTTATTCTATATTTACTTAGATTAGTATTGGTTTAGTTGCATTATATATTTAGCCACATATACTTGCATATACACTACACGATCTACCCTATAAACTTTCAAAAGAAACTGCTTCGAATCCTTCATAAAACCTTTCGAAATCAAACCTTTCGAAACCTTCATAAAACCTTTCGAAATCAAACTTTTCGAAATCAAAACCTTTCGAAATCAAACCTTTCGAAATCAAACCTTTCGAAATCAAAAGAGAGAGGTGACAAGTTTTAGAAAACAAAAGATAACCTATGACTCCATCTGTGTCGAAAGGTTAGGAAGCAGCAAATATGCTTCCAACCTGGCCGAAAGCTATACCTTTCAACATTTGTAAAAGGTTTCAATTAAAACAAGAAAGCAAACCAATCGAAATCTTTTCCTTTTAAACCTTCTGACAATTTTGAAAGCTCTTTGTCGAAAGCTAGCAGGTGTATTTTTCTTTAAAACCAAAGCAAAACTTCCTCTCTTCCGAAAGCTATAACCCATCGTTCCCAACCTTTCGACTTCCTCCAATTCACTACGTACCAGTTCCTGATACCATGTGCATTGGTATTTAATCTAATCGGAAGGTTTGATACCCTTCGACCTTGTCGAAAGGTCTGGAATGAAGGCGAAGCTCTTTCCGAAAGAGTTGAAACAGTGAAAATACTGTTTGAAATAGTTCTTTTATACCCCACGTGCCTTGTTTGTCTAAATTTGATTGATTGCCAGAATTTTATATTCAAAAGTGTTGCCGACTTCCTTATTTGGAAATTTGAATAATTTTAAAAAAGCCCCTTTCTCCTTTACAATTATACAAAACATTTAAGTCCCATACCTTAAATAATTTTATATAACTATTAAAAACCTTCAAAAATTCTGGAAAAATTCTAGAAAATCAAATAATATGTTCTTCTCAACATATAATTTTTTGGATCCAAACAATAATTATTTTACCCGTAAATAATTTTATAATCCAAATAACCTTTTCTTCCTTAGAAAATTCATAACAATTCCACAAAAATTCAGGAAATTCTAAAAATCGAAACCCATCTCTAAAATAACTTTTTAGATCATCTTAAAAATTCACAAAACTAATGGATGTCATTTAATAGGGTTTTTATCTTAAAACATGTCATAAAAATCTATATGAACATACATAAATCATCAACTTGTGTCTATAAATATATATAATCTTTTATCATTCAAAAACATGGCAAACATTTACAAAATTAACCTTAAAACCAATACCAAAATATTTTGAGATGTAAATGTTATTCGCCTTTTCTTTAATGATTAAGGAGCTTGAGATTTGAATGAGTTTGATTTGAATTTGCTTTCCTTAAGCTTCTCTTTTGTTTCCTTTTCTTCTTCCTTCGTTAATGGTGACCGGCCAAGCTTTTAATTTTTGAAAATGAGAATGAACGTGTGTTTGGAATACATGGCCTAAGGAAGACAATATAGGAATGGCCTCTTTCCCATAATACCCCTCCTCTAATTCATTTTAACCCTTTATTAAGTTTATTAGTTTAAAAAGGCACGGCTACCTTAATTAAATCAAATCTCAATCCCTTTATCAACACATTATTTTATTTAGTTTATCTAACTAAATCTCCTAAATAATGTTATCAAAAATCTGGGGTGTTACACCCGATGCCGACTTCATCACCATTGGCGAGCTAAATTCTAAGACTTTAAGTCTTATGAGTTTGCCCAAATGCCCTCCACCTCAAGAAATCATTGGCTTCCAACAGTGGGTGGCAAATCGAGCACAAGGGATTCCACAACCCCATGAAACACACATTGGCTCCTCTTCCACTTCCCATTAAATAGAGGAAGAAGAAGATGACGAAATACAAGAGCTTCAAGGAGATTTTAATTCAAAGCAAGGCCTTGTTACTCTCTCTTAAAATCAAAGCAAGCTAAATCGACGATCGGCCACCGTCGAAAAGAACATCGTCAGGACCAACAAGAAGCTTAACTCCATCAAGGGCTTTTTAAACAAAATGTGGGTGAAAATTCCATGCACCGGCTCTACTTCTACAAGTATTGCTGAGAATCCCGCTGATTTCACTTGGTCTACATCCAAGGAAGAAGAAGAAGAGGAAGAGTCGGTGAGTGAGGAAGTTTAGTTTTCTTTATCTTATGCATATCTATTTTCATTAAATTCTGCTGTTCCTTTTGTTAATGTACACTTGATGTGTTTTTTTGATGTTGTTTAATGTTGCTTGTTTGTTGTTATTTATATGCTTCTATAATATTGTTCTTATGCTACTTTTGTTTATCATTTCTCATATATGTTCATCTTTGATACTATTTTTATGTTATCCATATATTCCTTTTAGTTAATGACAAAGGGGGAGAAATGTAAATGTTCAATCAATATTTAGTAGGTAGATCATTGATTCAGGGGAAGTAACAATCAATTTTTAAAAAAATTTAACTTACATAATTGTCATTATCAAAAAGGGGGAGAATGTTAGAACCTTGTATTTTGATGTTTTGATCTTGATAACTATATAAGTAAATATTATTTGAACTAGCCATATTTGCAGGAAAAGATACTATTCTACTCGACAATAGATTGAAGACCAAGAATTTAGAGTGAAGTTTCAAAATTTATTATTGGTTTGTCTATAGTCTAGTATAGTAGTTAATCATTGTTAAAATCTCTCCTATGTGGTATATGCACGCACATAAGTATTTAAAATTATTTTCAAATCATATACGCACAAAGTAATTTGTTATTCTCAAATTCCATTGTCAAAGGTTTTCACAATACTTTAATATGGCAGAAAACTCTAAATTCAGTCGACTTAATGAGGAGTTTCAGTCGACTGAATACCTGTGCACATGCATAGTGCACTTGAAGGTTCAGTTGACTGAACCACCCCATTCAGTCGATTGAACTATGTGTCTTTTCAATATTAAAATTTAAAATTCGAAATTTTTGAATATCCAGTAAATTGAAATTTTTACCTCAGTCGGTTGAATATTCATAACGGCTATTTTTCTGAACTGTTACTTCCATTTAACAAACAGAAACAACCATTGATTCAAGAGTTGTTTCCATATCTTTTGACCATAACTCTTTACGAAGAATTGCATCACTTAAACTCTATATATAGCCTTCAATTCAGTTGCTTTAACAACTTAATTCTCTAATTATATTCTTACATTCTCATTATCTAAAAAATTCTGCCATTTGCTTTCAAACTCCATTCAAATCACTTGCACATTCAAGCACAAATTCATTTGTGATTAAATTAACTTCCAATCTTCATAAACTACACTATCTACCACAAAGGAAAAGATTATACGAAGGGTGTACTATAAAGACTTACCGTGCTATTGAAAGAGCACAATCAGTCAAGAAAATTCTCTGTATTGTTGATGTCCTGTTCGGTTGCTTAGGCAGTAGAAGTCCTATTCAGTTGTCTAGGTGATAGAAGTCCTGTTCTGTTGCTTAGGCGATGTAATACCTATTCCTCCGGGTTAAGAGAGGGTTGATAGTTAAATTCTAGAAGGATTCTGGAACTAGACGTAGAATGGGAGTTCAAACCAGTATAAAAATCCCTGGTGTCATTTACTTTACTATTTACTTTTTATATTCATATCTGCACTAGTAGATAACTTAGATTATGTTCCATATTACGATCGTTAGCAGCACTTTCATCCTCCTTTATGAAAATTGCATCCACGCAATTTCTTATAGCAGACGTCACACACATACACTCAAACATTGACTGAATTCGAAACCTATCAAATTGAAACTCATGCAATACTCTATAAGAGGCTAACATTAGAATCAAACTTATCATATGTTATAAATTTAAGTAGGTTCATTTATAGATTTTCATTTCTTTACATACGAAAATTTATTGAAATTTTTTCTAAGTGTTTGAATTTTCAAAATTTTTTGACAGCGTCTCCTTTGTACGAAGAGTCGTTTGCAATTTCACAACTATAATATTAACAATATACATCGACCACACGGTCGGAAACATAATATACAACAATATTTTAATCACTTCTGTATTTAATCCGAAAGCGTACCTTT
Organism: Allium fistulosum; assembly: GCA_030737815.1. NCBI lineage: Eukaryota > Viridiplantae > Streptophyta > Magnoliopsida > Asparagales > Amaryllidaceae > Allium > Allium fistulosum. The sequence goes on from CM060902.1 coordinate 1,298,766,374, forward strand.
ATTTTAGCATTTAAAGCAACTTACTTAGCTATTAAGCATGCAAAGCGAGTCAAATTCGCCAAATGGTCCAGATATGCTTCAGTTATACCTATACTTAACTCCACTTTAAAAATTAGCTTCTCATAAGAAGTATAATGTGTATATGTTCACATAATGACAAGGAATTACAAATCTCATGTTATCGCTTTCTAATCAAACTTTCAATGGTCAAAAACACTTTATCAAATTATGGTTTCTAAGAGTAATTTGTTACTAAATGTGTTAACTTTCCGGTACAACTCTTGGATTGGAAAAATATTAAGTAAAACAAAAATTATGAGTGTTTTTATAAAGGGTAGCAACTCAGATTGTTTTCAAAAAATACGCAGGTCAGTGGTACAAAACTATGGTTTTAGCCTAGCAAATGCCAAAATTTTATAAAACACTTAAAGTAAAAGTTGTAGCATAAGTTCTTAGCTTTTCGGAATAGGCAAACGTCAAAATCGAACAAACTGTTTGGAAGATATGTTCATTTAAGTACAACGCTATTTTTATTAAATTTGCATTTTTTGGGACAATAATACACGTTTGTTGTAATTCATGTTTAATCCATACGTAATTTCAAAATTTAACATTACAACATGAATATAAGTTGTTGTTCCTTGTCATATTTTATCAACCCAAAAAGATTTACAAAAACCGGATAAGTTGTTTGAGAGTTATGATCAAATTATCAGGTGCTGAAAATTATGAAAAACTTTAGCTAGCACTTGAAATAAGGAATAACAGTGCTGTCAAAACCAACTACTCATAAGATTGATTCAAAGAACTGTAGCATGCAACTATGCAAGGATTCAAATTTGTATATAGGTCGTTCCCAATTTAAGTTGTACCGACTTTTAATTGAATGAAAGTATGATCAAATGAAATATTTAATACAAAAACTCAATCATGGAATACTATGGTGACAATGGTATATGCTAAATATTTTCATACTTATCTTCTTGATTTTTTTTGAAATGGTATTTAGATACATCATGTCACTAGGACAACATATCACAAATCACTTGTCAATATATGTTCAAATCACGCTACGCAAGTTTTGAACTTGTGACCTTTCGCACCAAAGTCGAATCACTTAACCACTGGGACAATGGTGCTTGTCTTCTTGGTTTGATATATGCATTACTCACATTTTCGAAACATTTGCTGCTGCAACTAAATAATTTGAACCAAAATATCACCATATATAGATAAACACGGAGTAGGATCACCTACATTTTATTGAAGTGTGGATATTATTTTCTACATGAAACGCCACATATAGATGCATATGCTAATATGCAAACAACTACGTGTGTACCCAACACAAGAATGTACGCTACTTTGTTAAACATGTATGGTGATTGAAATAACATTGCTAATATTTCATACTTTTAAAAATATAAATATATATTGGTTTTAGAAGTTACTATCAATTGTGCACTTGGTTTAGCATCATGGTTTAACTTCTGCTAGGCATATTATCCCTTATGTTTTATAAGTAAAATATCCAAGGCTATATTCACTTCCTTCACTACTAGAAAAACAGTATATTCCAACGCCTCATTTCCAACGGCCGCCAACGGTTATTCCAACGGCTTCCAACGGTCCGTTAATTTTTTACGTAGCCGTTGGAATCCATTGGAAATATGCCGTTTGCGGCCGTTGGTAGCCGTTGGAAGTTTTCCTGAGTTAACAACCCGAGACCAGACCTGCAGTTCATTCTCTCTTCCCCAACTTACATTTTCCCCAAATTCTCCAACTCCACCACCTCCTACCGAACTGCTGCCGCCCCAAGCACCAACCCAACAGCCTCCGACGCCATCTAGAAGCTGCTTCGGCCAATCTCCACCCTTCTAGCTCTCCAAATCGGTAATTTTCCTAAAGCTAATATTTAGGTTTTTTTAGATTTAGGGTTTAATTCGAATGTTGATTGATTCCTAATTGTTAGTGTATGCATATTACATTATGTTATCCCCTAATTGCAACTATTATAACATAATGAACAAGTTATTATAATTGATTGAAAATTTTGTAATTTAAGATATTACATTAGTTTATGTTTATTTGGTTATAAGTATATTAAACGTATGTGTGTGATAGAGTTTATTGCATTTGGAAGCCGTTAGGACGGATATTGCATTTGTGCGAACACGAGCTTTGTATTTGTGCGAACACGCGAACATTTGGAAGCCGTTAGAACCAATATTAATTAAACGAGTTATATATTAAAATTTAATATAAACAAATATTTAAATCCTTAGATATTATTCGGCCCCGTCTGACAAGTGTTGTATATGATCGTTTTAGGGTTATCCGTTTTTCCACAAAACGGACAACTCTATTCATCTGATACATCATTTGTCGGATTTGTCCCAGTATTGGACAAGTTACAAACACTATAAAGTAATTATATTCCGTCAATCATATATCACTTTAAACGGTTCACAAAATTTCGACGACATTTCCTTTACGTTCCTTGTGTACACGCATTTGTGTACGATACAAGGAACATGGGGGAAATGCTGCCGAAATTTTGTAAATCGTTTAAAATGATATGATTTACGGAATATAATTACTATTGTGTTTGTAATGGGAAGTAGGATGACCGACCATCAAAGAAAGACACATAAGTGGCAATGAAACAATAGTTGCTTATTTAAAATAAAGTTTGTGAAATTAGCAGTTTGCGTCCGTTGGAAGCCGTTTGAAAATTTCCTGCAAAATATAAAACAAATGATTTATAACATTTTTACTCTATCATAGGTTTTCTAGTAGGGAAACATGATCAATTACTTTAATGATCGGAGCTGGATGTATCAAAGAAGGGAAATTAGTGGCGCAATAAGCGAACATTTTCTAAAAGGGGTACAAGTGTTCATCGAATTTGCTATAAGTAATATTGGAAACGATGAAGAAATTCGTTGTCCGTGTAGTAGATGCAAATTGTTGAACTATTTAGAACCGAATATGGCTAAGGTTCATTTGCGCCAATTCGGTTTCGTACCCAATTATTTGCTGTGGGATCGTCATGGAGAAATTGTAGCCCCAAATAATCAAGAACAGTCGGTGGAGGTCATCAACGAAGAAGGTGGTACGAATCTCATAGAACATATGGTCGAAGATGCAGCACGATCAATGTTCCCTACCGTTGTAATTGATAACGACGATGTTAACATCGAAGAGGAACCAAATGTTGGAGCTAAAAAAATATATGATTTATTGGATCATGCTAAAAAACCCCTTTGGAATGGATGTTTAAGCGGCTCTCAATTATCGGTAACTGCAGAATACATTGCAATGAAATCAAAATACAACCTTACAGAAGCTGGATTTACGGCTGTTGTTCAAGCTGCTAAACGTCACATGCCATCCGATAATTTAATGTGCGAAAATTATTATGAAGTAAAAAAACTTATGTCATCTTTCGGTTTGCCATATCAAAAAATAGATACATGTTTAAAGGGTTGCATGTTGTATTGGAAAGAAGACATCAATCTTAGAAATTGTAAAATATGTAATCAAGAAAGATACAAATTGAGGAAAAAGAAGGGAAAAGAAGTTCCGTACAAGCGTATGCATTATTTGCCCCTCACCCCTAGACTTCAACGATTATATGCATCATCTGTAACAGCGCATCATATGAGATGGCATAGTGTGAGAACACCTCAAGAAGGTACGTTGACACACCCATCCGATGGAGAAGCATGGAAACATTTTGACAAGAAATATCCCGATTTCGCAGCGGAGAGCCGAAATGTTAGACTAGGTTTATGTACAGACGGCTTCTCACCGTTTTCTCAGTTTGGTTCTAAATATTCATCTTGGCCTATAATAATAACACCTTACAATCTACCTCCGTGGATGTGTATGAAAACTCCATATATGTTTCTCACGATTGTTGTCCCTGGTCCTGATGATCCGACACAGGGCATTGATGTTTACTTACAACCGTTAATTGAAGAGTTGAAAATATTATGGTATGAAGGAGTTGAAACATACGACATATCAAAAAAGAAAAATTTTCGGATGTTCGCTTCTTTGTTATGGACTATTAGCGATTTTCCTGCATATGCAATGCTTTCGGGTTGGAGTACGACCGGTCGTTTTGCTTGTCCTTATTGCATGGAAGAAACACGAGCATTTTCTTTGCCAAATGGAAAGAAAATTTCATGGTTTGATTGTCATCGATGTTTTCTTCATATTAATCACCCTTTTAGAAGAGACAAAAAAAACTTCATAGCTAATAGACATGAGACTCTACGCCCACCAGCGGTATGGTCAAGCGAGGATATATATGAACTTGTAAAAGATTATCCAAAGATACACGAGACCGGACAACAAGAAGAAATTCAAGGTAAATCGGCGTTTCATAATTGGTGCAAACAAAGTATATTCTGGGAATTGCCCTATTGGAAAAATCTATTAATCCGTCATAACATTGACGTGATGCATAACAAAAAAAACGTATTTGATAATGTGTTTTATACAGTTTTGAATGTGAAGGGCAAGACTAAGGACGATCTGAAATCTAGACGTGATATAAAGCAAATATGCAATCGTCCCGAGCTTCATATGACTCCCGACAATAAAAAACCCAAAGCATGCTATGAACTAGACAACAACCAAGTTAAAGTACTGTTACAATGGGTGGAAGGATTACGATTTCCCGATGGAATTTCCTCTAATCTTCGTAGATGTGTCGACTATAAAAATGGGAGACTGAGTGGAATGAAAAGCCATGATTGTCATGTAATGATGGAAAATTTATTACCCATCGCTTTCAAAGAATTGTTACCGGTAAAAGTTTGGATGGTAATAACAGAACTTAGTTTATTTTACAAGGAGCTTTGTTCAACTACGTTAAAAGTTGACCGTCTACTTAAACTTGAAGAAGAAATTCCTATACTGCTCTGCAAACTGGAGAAAATATTTCCTCCGGGTTTCTTTAATGTAATGGAGCATTTACCTGTTCATCTTCCATATGAAGCACGTCTTCGAGGTCCTGTGCAATATGGATGGATGTATCCATTCGAAAGGTATGTTACTATATTGAGTATGCAAATGTTGATTTAAGTATAAATATAGTAGTTAATACTTAACCCAAATAATTTTTATTATGTACTTAAATCATTTAAAGAAAAAAGTGAGACAAAAAGCTCGAGTTGAAGGCTCTATTTGCAAATCATATATCGAAGAAGAAGCTTCTTTCTTTTTCTCTCATTATTTTAAAGACCATGTGAACTTATCATTTGTAAGTGTTCCGCGTAATGATGATGAGGCCATTGAACAAGATTCTTCTTCTGAAACAGTGTTATCTATTTTTAAACAACATGGCCGACATGCTGGAAAATGTGAGGAAGTATGGCTAGATGATAAAGAATACCATGTAGCACACACATATATTCTTCTTAATTGTCCTGAAGTTGCACCATTTGTTAGGTAATTAGCACATTCCAAGTTTTGTTAAATTTAATACTACATGTGTGAATAAATAATAATGTAATATATCATGTTTGTGTTTGCAGTATTTATGAATCACAAAATCCAGGCGGCGATTTAAGCAAAGATTTCAGTACTTGGTTTTCGAAATACGTTTCTGATCCCACAAATAATGTGCTCGATAAAGGACTGAAACATTTGGCGTTTGGACCGAAAAGAAAAGTTAATACGTATCCAATATTTTTTGTTAATGGATATAAATTCAACACCAAAGAATACGGTGCTGAAAAATTAACAAACAATACTAATGTATTTGTTAAAGGCAGTGATGACCCTAATAATCATATAAATGATTTTTATGGCGTGTTAACTCAGATATTGCAGTTGACATATTTTACAAGACCCGTAGAGGATGTTTATTTGTTTAGATGCAACTGGTTCAGCAATGTTCCAGGTTCTGGTATTAACGTGCATCCACAATATAATCTTATAGAAATTAAACATACCTCACGTTATCAAAAGTACGACCCATTTATACTAGCCAAACAAGCCCTACAAGCTTATTATGCCCCTTATCCATCTCTAAAAAGGGATAAAGCAGATTGGTCTGCGGTTTTTAAAACCAAAGCAAGATTTACGTTCGATGGACAAAATATTCCAGACGAACAAGCCTATCAAGCAGATCTGGAGGAAAATGCTGAAATAACAATTACAGACGATCAAACTGATTTTGGACCTTTAAATGATGAGACAAATGTATTAGTCGAAGCATTTGAGAGTGTAGAGGAAAACGACATAGAGCACGAAACCGAGTCTGAATCAGAAAACGATGAGGACGATTGAGTAATATCCGATAATTTTTAAAAGTATTCACATTACATTGATCTCTGATTAATAATGCATTTATCCAATTTACACCATTTTAATGACAATAAGTGTATTACATTTTTTAATGGTTCATCATATCATGATTATTATGAATTGTATATGTATGTATATATGGCAGGTATATATATTATGTCCGGTTCTGGTTCTGGTTCTGGTTCTGGGTCTCGGTGACGTGGCTCTTCACGTCATGTTGGAGAGGGTAGTGGTGAGCAACTAGCTCGGCCACTTGTTTACTTGCAGCCTAAGGCTGATGAGACGTAAGTATCATAATTAGCAAGCATAGCATTTTAATTTTTTAATTGTACATGATATATCTATAATTGTCTAAAGTTCAATTTTATATTTAACGCAGTGGATTTGAGTTGGAGCCATCCAAAGTGGTTCTGAACATTTCGAAGCAGGCGTACATGGCTAGGATGACCGATTGCTGGCCCAAGTGGGGCAAGATCCCCGACGACGTGAGAGAGACGATTTGGCAAGATTTTCTGGTAAGTGTATACCGCTTTACAAGATGATTAATTAAATACAAATAAATAATTAGTAATATTTTCTCATTGTACAGGGCGCCATAGATTTGCAAGAGCCTGACGTCAATTTAGTTCAGCGACACTGGAACTCCAGGATCGCGAAGAACTATAGGGAGACTATGTCGGAGACTAAAAAAGTAGGAAAGAAGCCCAAGTGGATGAGCGCGACTGTATGGGAGAAGTGGGTTGAGTGGTGGAACTCTGAGGAGTTCAAGGTAACTCTACAATAAATCTCAGCAATTTTTTACCGTTTAATAAATAATTAATCATTGTAAATTTGCAGGAGGAGTCAGCTAGGAACTCGGCAAACAGGAGTAGGAATCCTGTATCACACCATGGAGGCTCCAAATCTTTCCAGCATCACCGCGAAGATTTGGTAAATTTATCTATTATCACATTTGTATATTGATCAGTTCAGTAATTATTTAATTATGTACAGTTAAATTATCCAAATTATCAATTGAAGGAACGTGCTCGTGGAGGCTCTGTTGGCTTAGTGGACGTGTTTGCTCACACCCACGCGTCTAGGCAAGTAGATGAGGCTGGCAATATCATATATCAGTGGGGTGATCAAGATAGGGCGACCGAGGCATATGTATGCATTTTTAAATTTCTAATACTTACACCGATAAGTTTATTAATTTCTAGCTATGCGAAATAATTACATGCTACTATTTTTCAACTGAAATTGTTTTTTTCATTTTAGTCGAGATTGCAGGAGGCACAGGCTAATGCGCTTCAGCAGTCAGGTCGTGATGCGCTGACACAGGAGGAGCAGGATAACATTTTTACTGCTGTTATGGATCCGGCACAACGGAGTAGACGTTTTGGCTTCGGGAACCTAACGGTAATTAATCCTTTTACGTATTTACAAAAAATCAGCGTTTAAATATATAATGTTATAGTATTTTATATGCTGAGACAACCCTTTTGCTATTATTTCTATTTGCAGGCTCGACAGGCTCGACAAGCTCAAAAAGAGCAAGACAAAGATGAAATCAAGGAGCTTAGAGCTATGGTTGAGCAGCTACGGGAGGAGAATCGTCTACGAGCCATCCAGGTGGAGCAGCTGGATCAAAAGCTTGCGCAGTATTTGCAGAATCATGGTACCCTTCCTTCGTCGTCTGGTGCTTCGGGAGGCGACGATGATCCTTGAGGAGGTATGTTTTTGAGTATTTGTGCTTGAACAATGTATATATTGACTTGGAGATGTTTTGATGTTGATGGTGATGTTGTATATATTGGTACGGAGTGGGTGAGAAATATTTTGATGGCATGTACATGGTACATTGACATTTGTTGATGGTATGTACATTGATGGTATATTTTGTGATGTTTAATCGGTTTGGTTTGTTTATATTGGTGTTTTATTGATTTATGTGTGTTGTTTGTATTGATATTGATATATATGTGTGGAATTGATTGGAAATGGAATGGAAATTGAATGGATTGGAAATGGTATGGGTGGAAGGTTAATAGGCCTGCTGTTATACAGCAAAATATACCCAGTATTTCCAACGGCTTCCAACGACTTCCAACGGTTTATTGGCCATTTTATTGTAACGGTTTCCAACGGTTTCCAACGGCAGAAAGCCGTTAGCGGCCGTTGGAAATGGCCCGTTGGATCCGTTGGAAAGCATTGCAAGGCGTGGGATTTATTCCAACGGCTATTCCAACGGTTTCCAACGGCCGCCAATGGCTAGGAACCGTTGGAATATCCGTTTTATCTTGTAGTGCTTATCTATGAGTTGGTTGTAAAAAAAACAGTGAATGATTTAAATTACCAGCGGAAAGGATTGTAGCCAAGGATGGTATCTTGTAAGCAAATATTCATGAAAGATATATTTTGATATAGAAAGGAATGCTCACCGTTGCTTAGACATAGATCTATATATGGATTAAGAACTATGGATATTTAATAAGATCGTATACATCAAACCATAATTTTGAATTACTTTTTATGTTCTTCTGTTTCAGATTGCAAGTATCTAAGCAGTTAAAATTTCTAAGATATCAAATTCCAAAAACAGTAAGCATTTTATTTTCAAGTATACAGGAGTTTCAAAATGCTTCTAATCCCTTATAAAGCTTGAATTCCTATCTCATGAACTTTCCCAATGTATGTCAGATGTAAAACAAACGTTAAAATGACACGAAGTTGTAAAACCATTTATAGAAAACGAAATAATTGAATTGGGATCAAAGTGTTTAAACTTGAGAATATTTTCTAATAACATAAAAATTCTTCAATTCTATTTCTAGGATTTAAATTATGAACCTAGGGTGTTAGGTGATGTATATGTAGTATGATTTAAATTTCAGATCATCTAAGTTATAAACTTCCACTTTCTAGTAAAAACCTACCAAAGATCTTGATTGTGATATATGTGATCGCACAAAACAAAAACAATATATATATATATATATAATTAGTTTACATTTTCCACCTAAAACAGTTTTCTTTAATTTTTTTAATTTTTTTTTTCTTTCTGAAGGTTTCAAATTGGGATTGAACTATTTTACAAGTCAAACTTGCTTGAATTATTATATTCGATCATTTAGAACCTTCGCTAACAATATAAATTTATTCTCAAAATTTTTAAATCGATATTTTAATTCATCGCTTTTTCATTAACTTCAAAATAGCTTAAAGTCATTCTTTATAAAACCAGTTGAGCTATAGAACTCATCAAAATTATTTTCGAAGAATTTTAATATAAAAATTCTCCTTTTAATTCAAAATAATCTAAATGCTTAACTTTCAAAAAAGACCCTTTCAAAAAGAATTTAAATACAAACTGCCTTTCTATATATATATATATGTATGCTTTACATCCAAACCATTCAATTAATTTCAATTAAATTTAAATTCAATCATTTAAAAACATATATTTTGCCTCGAAACATTTTTATATATGACATATTGAGTTTTCAAAACAATAAACAAGTATTAATATCAATAGTTTCTTCAGTAGAAAATATTCACATACTTAAAACCTCCTTTTGAATTTAAATTCAAATAATCTAAAATACTTTGAAGATTTTCAATCTTGATATAATATCATATATAAGAAATTCAAAAATCTAAGATTTTAAATGAATTTTCCAAACCATGCTTGTATTATTTTCAAAATATAATTTTCTTTTTCCAAAACTTATTATTTATTTATTTTTCAAACTATTGTGTCAAAATGCTTCGTTCCAGTGTTTAGGAATCCCTATCGATAACGTTGGCCAAACGGATTGACCAGAATTCTTAAAACACTCAACGGACAAATTAACACAAAATATACCACAAGCATTCTTATTTCAATAATAATTTCATTATTATTTTCTTTTAGAAAAAAAGCTCATCAATTTATTTTTATAAAATCATTTACAACATTTTTTTTTTCAAATATCCAACCAAACCATATCAATCACCAAGAAACATTCATATCATCCAAATAGAATACTACAACACATTGGTTATTGATATATGAGAGCTAATTTGCTATTTACATATTATAGTAATACATACATTCAATACAATATTATTTAGGCTAATTAATTTTATTTGCAAGTTTATCATATTTATATCAATTCCTAGTACGGCTATCAATATTAAGGTAGCGAGTTTTAATTAAAGATAAATAAAGTTTAAATCACTACACTTGAAAATTAACATTTTTATTCACCGAAAAATAAAATAAGGCTGTACTAACGAAAATGAAGCTTTATTTATTGGAACAAGACCATACACATGTTTCAAAGAAAATATATATACTTGGTATTTATTTATCAAAATCATACTTCTGTATTTTAAATTAACCAAGTATTATCAATAAAGTTGTTATTTATTTGTTTTACATGCCATAGGCTCGTATTCCTCATTCCATTCATTTAGTAATTTATAAACCCAAATATATTATGGCATATAAAAAATGTTTTAATACCATTACAATATCACCGTTCAATGAATTCCATAAAGTTTCTTTAATAGAAAAGACTTCCACATTTTATGTATATCTATATTAATATTCTTTTAATCTATCTCTAGATTAAGATAAAACAATTCTCAACAAATAATGATTTTGTAATGCATCTTAGTATTTAATTGGTATACCTATAAATTAATATTTCATTCATCAAAGTCTTATAATACATCAAAGTAAAGTTTTCAATTTCTTTGCAGTAGCTACACTAATGAAGATACCGCGAAGTCTTATAATTAACATCGAGTATGTTGCAAAATTTCAAGTAAGGATTCCTACTCAATACTAATATTTAACTATTATTTACTATTTCAAAACTATCCATCTACGATCTAATCTATATTTATTTCTCAAATCTCACTTTTAACAAAATTGAGTTCCAATATTTAGCAAACTTTCATAACAATAAGTTATATATAGTATTATCAAAAACTTTTCAAATACGTCCCAATGATTATTCCCAATAATCATTTATATTCCTATTCCAAAATAGTTAATTAAATTACTAACTACTACACACCCAAGGGATGGGACTCTAGGTCACCTAGGTTTAGATATCAACTCTGTACTATTTATATTCTATAATGTTCTGAACACAGCTCTGATACCTAGTTGTAACGACCCACCCGCTATGCACAGTTTAGCAAAGAACATTACAAGTAATGTCGTTTGCTAATCCAAAGATTACGGCTGGTTAAGGGCGATCGAATGTAAATATATTTGTATACTAACACTAACACGTCTTATTTACCTTTTTGAGGATCTGAACTAAAAATTTGATGTGTGTAGTATTAATACGAAGTAATAAACACATCGGTTAAAAATATTCAGAACAGTATATAATATAGATAAATTATAATCAAAGTCATAGATTACAGCCGACAAATATACAACACATTTCATAATAAGATGTGAGTTTACAAAATGTCAATACTAGACTCGCTATAATATACATCGTATCTCATACAATATATTAGGTACAAAATGACTACTTAATAATAATCATGACATGACAACTAAATGTCAATATACATAATGATGAAGTAAACTGAAATTGTCAAAATAGTCTAGTCCAAAGCTAACCCAAAATCCAAGAGTCAATGAGTCCCTATACCTGTAAAGTCTCGGCCTAATGCTAGTATTATTAAAAATAATAAACGGGTCAGACTATATCTAAATAAAAAGGTGAGATGCTAATATAATATTTATATGACTTAAAATAATAATCCATAATAAATATGCCGAACAAACAATCATAATAAGGCATATTAATTAAATTCACCACTTTATAAATGCATAAATGACTTAACTTTAAAATAAATCATCTCAAAATATGCCTAAAACCCAAATATCCATAAAAGGTATATCAAACCAATAAATACAGATCTCACAATTTTGACTTAACAATAACCAAATAATTCATAAATAAAATATGCCTAAAAAAAACTCAAATAAGGCATATCTAACAAATCACCATTTCATAAATACATATTAAGTCTCAATAGACTGTCATCTCAAAATATGGTGATAACCAATTCAAAATTCCTCAGCGCCATAAAGGATACAGAATATCCATACTAAAAATCTCCGAACCAATAATCATCAATAATGAAATAATAATGGTAGTCATTAATCAGTTTAATACAGTGACATGCAATCTACCGAAAGAGGCCCGCTACATAGAAAGGAAGCCTACCGAAAGAGACTGCAGATTAGGAACACCGCTCAAAGAAAAGAGCAGCCGTCTACCTAATCTGTCTTATGCCAATTTAAATACCGAAAGAGGTAAACATAGTCTAACTATATAAAACAAAATAAACTGATAGGTTGTAGTATCTGTAGACTACGATGCATGTAAAAATCAGGCTTCCGAAAGGGACAACCGTATTTACACCATAGCAGATATTTCGAAAGAGATCTGCCTACCAAATCTAAAAATGTATCAATTCCCAGATCGATGAAAAATGAGTTATCTTCTCTCAGGGATCAATCGGTCTAAAATCTGAACATCCTAAGATAATACAACTCTAAGTGTTAATTACCGCCACTCCAGTAATCACAAGAATTTAACTAATTGTCCCATACCAGATAGTAAATTCATGTATTTACTAAAAGCTAGTAATTTTCACTCAAAATCTATTCAAAAAATTATAATAATAAGTGAAAGAATTGTACGAAATGTTCCATACCAATCTGACAATTCAATCGTTTATTAAAATTCTTTGTTTCATAGAAAATCATGAAATCTCATTGAAATCTCAAAACCATAGTAAGTAAAATAAAAGAGTTTTAAATTAAATATATATACAAAGATATAATTTTTCAAAATCGCTTTTAAATCCATAACTCATTTTTAAAGAAGAATTACTTATTTATAAACACTTTTTAACTCTTTTAAATCATTTAAACCTCTTTTATAACTAAATCGGTTGAAATTGAAATTATTACTTTCGTAACAACTTTTATAAAAATAATACTATATTTTATCTTTTACCTTAAAAATATTTCCAAAATTTTAATATACTTATAATAGTATATTTTGTTTGTACCAAAATTGGGCACAACACTCTTCGGAGGGGTTTGAAGAGATAAAAATGAAGAAATTAAATGGAAAACTTGGATTATCTAACAAACACTTCAAAAACAAACAAGAAAGTATGCAGAAACACAAGAATTTAGAGTGGTTCGGCGTGTTGCCTACATCCACTATGAAATGATTGATCTTTATTAACTTTCGGTTGCTGGTTACAGCGAATTACAACAGTCAATCTTGAGTACAACAGTGGAATTTGAATACAATGGTGAATTCGGCAGAGTTTGGACGTCAAAGAGCCAAAAGATCTCTTTTCTGTAGGCTCTAGGATGCTATTTATAGGCGTAGGCTGCAAATATCTTGCTCAGATCTTGGGAGACCTCTTCCGGCATGTGAGTGGGCCCACGCGACCGATCCCACGTGATTTGCACTCGGTCCATAATCGATACGAACCAATTTTGTATCGATCAATATTTGGCCCAATCGAGTCGAAATTGAGCATGAAGATTGTTGATGATGTACGCAAGCTCCTGTGAAAATTTGGTAGCATTTGGACTTGTGGATCGTGAGTTATGATCGATGCGAATTCGATTCTTTGGTAGGCTGTTCAGTTCGAATCGATACACTTCGTATCGACCAGTTCGAATCGATGCACTTCGTATCGACCAGTTCGAATCGATGTTGAGTACGCGCTTTATTTTTGATCGATCCGAAGTTCATGCCGAATCGACCGAGTCTCCCCTATGCACGAGCCTTGTTCGAATCGATCAGTAGTGTGTTGTTCATATCGATTAGTAGTATGTTGTTCGAATCGATCAGTACTCGCTCTATTCGTATCGATCGTTCTACTTCGTTCGTATCGATCGATACGAAGCAGCGGCTTTGCTTGGACTTGATGGATACAAACAGTAGCTTCATGATGGATACGGAGTGAAGCGCATGAGATATGATCGATACGAATAGTCGACACATGATGGACACGAACAAGGTTCTTTTTGATGGATACGAATAGGGTAGTTCCACTGATCGATACGAAGTAGCGCGCCTCTGATCGGCACGAAAAAGATCGATACGAAGTCAGATTTTCCCTGGTTGCTTCATGGACACGAACAAGGCGATTATTGATGGATTCGAACAGTGCTACTGCAAGGTGATGGATATGAACATAGGCCTTCCCCTTTGATTTTGATCGATCCATATCTTGAGCGTACGAACTCCGATTGGCTTGAAACTTGGAACGTTGGCTTTCATAGCTTTTTTTGTCAAGTCTTGTCAATTGTAGCTCGATCCAGACTCGGACAAAATTTATCGATATCCATAGCGAACCTGCGTATAACCGATCTTCGGGATGGACTTTCCTTGGTTTCCAGTCATGTAATTGGTATCACGGCCTTGCCAAAAGGCGGGATAACATTTGCCCCCCAAAGTATGTCTTGTGAAAACACGACGTGCTTTGAAAAGCTGCAATCTTCATTCTGAATAGTTCCATCTGACTTGTCAAACGGTTGCCGTTCTCTCGTCGAAAGTTGTAATGCTTGACTGATTTTTCAATAATATGAATTGTTGACTGCCAACTGGTGTACCGTGTACTGTTGTAACTGATTGTTGTATGATAGTGATTATTTGTTTGTTGTTGTAACCGTCATCAAGCGAATATCCAATCCCTGTGAATTTTGAAAATTGAATATTAGTCCGGCATACATGCATATAGGTTAACCTGACTCTCGTTAACGTCGCACGTTCACGAGTCGCTGTCAGTTCTTTCGTATCGAATTTCGTATCAATCCACTCCTGAACCGATGTGGAATTCGGGTTACAATGACGTTTGGTAGTCATTTTGGAGTATCCCTTTGTATCGATCCTCTCCTGAATCAATTCGGGATGAATAAACATGAATCTCGTATCAATAAAGTTGAATTATCCAACTATTATTCTGTTATGATCTTCGCATCGATGGCTGTGAACTCCTGCAACTTTCAAAGTGATGGAACAAACAGTTCAATTCGTATCGATGAGTCTCGGATGGAGTCGAAAACAGTGGATACGAACAAGTGTTTCGTATCGATGGAACCATATTGCACTAGTGTAGCCTTGACGTTCCTTTTGCATCGATGCATCTTTATGGATTCAAACAGCTCGCGTGAGCTTTGCCTTTGTCACTTGTCGGGTCTCTTTTCGTATCGAGGGACTTAAGATGGATACAGATAGTCTAGTCAGTAATTCGGGCGTTATTCGTATCGATGGATACGAGTCTTCATGGCCATGTGCTGATGGATACGAACAGAGCGGTTCGTATCGATGCGCTTCAGGTTGACTCGAGTATATGGATACGAATGGACATCTTCGCATCGATAGAAGTAACCTGTTGACACCGGTCAAAATAACCAGGAGACGAATCATTTCTCTGTGGCTATGCATCCATAAAAATATGCTTCGTACTTAGCATTTTTTTTTCTTGCTCATTTTATTTCTTCTGCCTTGTTTTCGTATCGCTGCGAGAAAGGAATAAACTCTATTCTCTCCTTCAAATCGAACTTATATAACATCTATCCTCTCGAATCAGTCTTCGGAAATAGGTAAATAGCAGACCATAATTAATCTTATCACGATGAGACCTGAATTCTCGTGTCACTCCACTCAAATTCGTAGCCGAACGTTGTGTAGAGGAGATGGTTGAATGCGAGGTGGAGGAAGGCCTGGGATGCTTTCGTGTTTGATGGGAGAAGAAGGTGTTCGGAGGGATGCGAAAGATTTGTTAGATGGTGGTTCGGCCTTCACTTCGTATCGATGGACTGGAGGAGAAGATGTTTAATTTCGTATCGGTTATAATGTGAAGTTTCATATCGATTTCCACCACCCGATTTCGTATCGATGGAGGGTTCCCAAACCTCGCAACGGTCACTTCGAATCAATTCAACAAACTTTCATCGATACGAAAATGATGCCTTCCTGATCGATACGAAACTGTGTTGTTAGATGGGTACGAAATAAATGATTTTCGATCGACATGATATGACTAGCACGGATTGATACGAAGTGGTTGGCTTCGATCGATATGAATCGAATACCTTGACCGATACGAAGTGATTAACTTTAATAGATATGAAATGGCCGTAAAGATCGATACGAAATTAAGGCTTTTTCCTTGAATGATCTAGGTTTTTGACTGTGATGGATACAAAACTTTTTGCACACTCGAGCATTCGAGCATTCAACTCCGACGAGCTTCCGCCTTGCATAATCGGACTTAACTGTTTCACCGCATATTTGACTGCCTTTTGAAGCTCGTTGATGGAACTGTAACTTGATTGAATTTAATAAACATTAACTTGGATCGGTCTCTAAAGCCTAGATGGCACGATTGTGACAGTCAGCGATGACGGTCACTTCAGTTGAATTTAGAAGTCTCGTTGTTTGAACATCTCTTAAATTTTGTAGAATTTCCTAAGTAACATGTAGCACTGCACAACACATTCACACACTTCACACTGGGGAACACATAGGCTTATTATCGTCTAATGATGATTTTTAATAAGTTGATTAGCTATGTAATCCACAAGTTCTTAACAGCAGGAGCTTCAGAGTTCGTCCCCTTTTGTCCTACAGATACAGGCCATTCGGCCGAAGTTATAGATCCAGCTCCGGACGAGCTGCCTGGTGCCAGGTTTATTGGAAATCCACAGGATTCTGTACCATCCAATGTCTCCGAAGACATGCTGGGACGGATATGTCTAAGGCATGGTTTGTCGTTGGACGACGTATTATTGCCGGGACCAAATGATAGACCGCATGCTCCCCTAGAGGGGTTTATTGCCTTCAATCGCCATGCGTGCACAGCAGGAACACTTCCTTCGTTCAACCAAAGGGAAGTGTTGTATTTCCTCGAAATCACTCCATCACAACTACACCCCAACGGATACGCTACGCTGAATAGTTTATTTATCGTATTCATGGAGCATCTTTTTCGGCCACCAGCTCCAACAGAGATTAGATATCTTTTTAACATCAAGAGTAGGGGAGATAGCCCATCTTTTACATTCCTGGAGGCGGTCAGGAATTGTCAAGTAGTAATCGGATCCTAGACAAGGCTGAGTTACTTTAAAACAGAATGGTTCTACGTCCGATGCCCCCAAGGATTTGCCAACCGATGGTTAGTCAGACGTAAGTGTTGCAGTCATCTCCAAGAATTATCAAGATAATAGTAGTTGATGTAAAACTAATATCTTCTTTTCTTTATAGCCGCAATTTCATGACCTGAAGGCGGGTAATTCAAAGAAATAGTAAGGGTCCTTCAAGAAGTTCCAAGTGAAATGAGGGACATCGATTCGGTTCCAACCGACAGAAATTTGAGAATCGTTGGACTGATTGAGAGAAATCAAAGCATAAGGCTTGAAGGAACACTGAGAGTGGTCCCGACAAAGCGGGCAAAACGCAAAGCGCCCAGGGTTGTAATTGCTCAGGGAGGTGATGAAGAGAAAACGCCCACAGATGACGAACTTGTTGCTGGGTCTTTGGCCGGATTTCAAACGACGGAAGGAAGAAGAAAAGGCAAGGCCGCTGCTTACAAACGTCCTAAGTCTTCGATGTGGAAATCAGTTGTGGTTTCTTTGCTTGTTCTCGGCATTAGAATCTTAGAGGCTCCTTCCTCGCCAACAGAGAGTCCATTTGAAGGGCTTGCCGATATTCCGATTCCGGACTTTGTGTCTTTTCCACATGATACCGGATTGGAGGAGCTTAAAAACGCTCTAGATTTAAGCGAGTCTCTGCCCATCAGTGCGGCCGACATTACCGGTTGGTCGGGGAGTTGCACACACATACACACTTCACGACACTACACGATTTCCAATCACAAGTTGTTCAATTCAAGAAACCACTAACTCTGCTTCTCTTTCTTTTTTACAGATACGATGTCCGGACGAGGGTCGATGTTAGGGAGTCTTCGCTCAGCTTGCCGATCTTCTTCATATTATGAGTCACGTAGGAGAGAGGAAGATAGAGACCGCGATCGCGGGTACTCTAGCCAGGAACATCATGAGAGAAATAGGGATAGAGACTACAGACATCGATCCCGATCCCGCTCTCCTCCTTCTAGAATCCCTATGCAACCTTCAGGCCAAGGAAAACAGCTGGTAGAGCCCCCTCGTCCCAAACCATCTTCGCATGCTTCTCGGTCTAAGTCGCAATGCCATAGAACTGAGGTTGAGCCTCCTATCATCGTTGAGCAAGCTATCACTGAGCCCACTGGGGAATGAGCTATTAGAATTGCTTAGCTAAAGAAAGATTTCCCAAATATATGCTTTGACGGCTACATTTTCCCCCCTCGCTTAAAGAGAATTCCATCGGAGGCGGAGAACACAATGCATAATTACATTCATGACATCTATTCCCAGTACAAAGGGTGGGCGAAGGCTGCAGAGAAAGCGTCGAAGGTGGCCTTCGAACGAGCTAAAATAATCAAAAAGTTAGAATCGGATCTCGCCCAGAAGGACCGCATCATCCAAGTGCTTAATGACGAAGTCGAGTCCTCTTGGAAATCAAAGAAAGAGGCCACCAAAAACGCCGATGAGGCAAACTTGGCCATGGAGAGGATAAGGCAGACACACTTTGCCTTGGTGGAGCAGATGGGCCACCGAAACACCACGGTCACAGCTGAACGGGACGCCGCTCTGAAAGAACTTAGCGAGCTCAAAGCCAAATTTTCTGAAATCATTAAAGAAAAAGATGATGGAAATAGAGCGGCCCAAGAAGCTTGCGAACAGGCCGTAGTGCTTCGGAGCGAGCGAGATGCGGCAACGGCTAAGGTCCAAGTGGTGGAGACTGAGGTCGAGGAGAAGGTTAAATTGGCTGAGTCCAAGCTAGAGACGGATATAGAAGATCTCTTGATAACTTACAACGCTAATGTACTGAGGCACAGAATTCTAGCCTGGCTCGACAATTATCTAGCACATTTATACAACACTTGGGGCCGATTGGTTGAGGAATAGAAGGCGGTGCATCTCGGTGAATTAATCGACGAGTTTGAGCTTGAGAACCGTGTGCTAAATGAAGACGAAAGAAAGATTCTCCATGAGTCGATGATTTCGCACGAAATAGAAAGGCTCGACACCCAACACTCGGAGGCCGGAGAAGGTTCAGGTGTTGAGCATCACGATTCAAGTGCTGAAGTTCCTGTGCCAACTCAGCCTGAATCTGCACCTATGGTTGGTTCCCATCCAGTTCCTGCTTACAATCCGGATTAGCCGCAGTTATCTCCGGCCAGAGAACAAGTTTCTGAAGCCGTTCAGCCGTCCACGAGCCAAATTGAGGAAGGTACTCTGAACATTCCGCATACTTGCTCAAAATCAGGAGCTTGATTTGAAACGTTTACTTACAGTCTTTCTTTTTTCTCTATCCAGTGACTGGAGTTACACTGATTGCGCCTCCTGCAACTCAAGAATCACATCAAGCGCAGGAGGCCATCATCACTGAACCGACCACCATAACTACAACTGCGCCTATTGATGAAACGCAGGGGAGCACGCTTATTTTCGATGAACAAATGATGGAGGAACTCCTCGGTCATCACAACGACCCCTTTGCGGACCTACCATTTGTTATGGGTGGAAGTGTACCTGCTACTGGCTCTTCAATGCCAACCACTGATGCTCCCAGCGAGGCCCAAGCAATTCGTGAAGAGGAAATATTGGCCGAAATCGACGCTGAAATGGAGGCAGCGGCTCATGGTGGTAGTTTTGGAGGTGGGATGGCGGCACCTGGTCTGGCTCCGTTAAGGATGATATCACCTGGTGGTACAGTTATTGATACCAGTGTGCCTATCCCGCCTCCTATAGTCGATCCAGTTCCTCCGACTCCACCTTCAGGGAGCATTCCCGTACACTTGAGCTCGAATGAGGAAGTTGATATCATGCCCCCTACTGGAGATCAGCCGCCGAAAGGCAAAGGCTCGAAAAGAAAAACAAGTGGCAGCTCCAACCTCCAGTGGGTCCACGTCGAAAGGGAAGCCGAAAAAGAGGAGAGAGTAGACGTACTTCTTCGGTTTATTTTTGGTAGATAGATAGGAATCTACTTTCGTTTTTCTTTCGTAGGCCGTGTATAGATGTGGGTTCGGCCCCCGCTAGTAGGAATTTTGGAATCAACTTGTACATAATTTCTTTTCACAAATAGTTGAGTTGAAACTTTATTTTGTTTTGAACTTGATGTGTGTTTATTTGCTTAAGTGTTCCAGCATTTTAATTCCTTGTTCAGTACACTTGTGAAGTTTCAACTTTTGAATCTCATTTGAGTTTATCCGTCAAGTTCTGAAATCATGGCCGCAAGTTATGACTGGATATAAAGTTGAACTCCGATGTTGTATTGCTTCAGTTAGTGATTGACACTTAAGCTCTGCCCCCAGTTTCAGGGATGAGTTGAAAAGATCGGATAGCGGTCGTATTTCACCTTCAATGCATCATGCTTAGCATCGTTGAATCGAGGCTGAAACAAGGAGAATTCGAGTGGTCGAATCACACTCGCTCTTTTATCGATGATTGTATCCATGCTCCGGGGATTGCACTTGTGCGTTGGCGGTTGGTCACACCTGCTTGAGTTTCAAAAATGTGTCCACGCTCCGGGGACTTAAATTATTTTCACGGGCGGTTAGTCACACCCGTTTTGCATTTACACCCTAACCACGCTCCGGGGATTTAGAGTTGTTTTACGGATGGTCGATCCTAATCTGGCTCATGTCCAAACTTCAATCCACTCTCCGGGGATTTTGAGTTAACATTTATACTTCAATTCGCACTTTGGGAATTTGGAGTTGGTGTTTATGTTGACATTCCGGTTCACACTCTGCGAATACAGATCATTTTGATGCCTATACTCCGGGTCACACTTTCGGAATCTGGAGTTAGGTGATGTTTAACTTCAGTTCGCACTCCGGGAACTTAGAGTTAGTTGATGTTTATACTATGGTTCGCACTTTGGGAATCCGGAGTTGGTAAACAGACGGTCAATCACATCTGTTGCGAGTTTTTGGATTTTGTTCACACTCTGGGAACGAAAAGGTGTATCAAGATCGTGGATGGTTGGATCACATCCACCCTGAGTTAACAAGTGAGGTCATTAGATGGACGGGTCCATCCTCCTCAAACTTGGTTCGAATACGGGCAAAGTCGTTAGGTGGACGGATCCACCCTCTTCGAAGCCGTATTTGAAAGTTTATACTCCAGTTCGCACTCTGGGAATCCGGAGTTAGGTAAAGGATTGTCGTGTATCTATCCTTTTTTGAATTTAGTGTGATGGCTTGTTCTCGAGCTCGGTTTTCACTTAGTGAGTGACTGGTCGTATCATAGTCACTCTCTATTTGAATAAATTCCACCGTATGATGGAACTTAGCTCTCCATGCATAGTGATGGTCATATGAAGTATTTCAAGTAAATCACAGCTCTGGCCCGAAAAGATTGCACTTTATTGTTGAAATAAGAAAATACGGCAAAATCAGTTGCCTTATTAAAAATTCTAATTTCGAAATGCAGAAACAAATTGCAAATGAGAAATAGATTGAATAAATAAATAGAGCCCGTTATGTGTAGTAGCGACGAAGACTCTCGCTCTTCCAGGCTCTCGAAAGAGTGAGACTGTCAACGGTCGATAATTTGAATGTGCCATCTCCAAGCTTTCGTTTAATAACATATGGTCCTTCCCAAGTTGGCTTCATATGCTAAGGGACCGGATAAATTCTTTTGAGTATGAGGTCGCTAAGTTCGAAGGTTTGGGGTCAGACCTTGACATTGTATAATCGGGTGACTCGACTTCGATATGCGGCTGCCCTCAAATCTGCCTCTTCATGCTTCTCATCCAATAAATCGAGTGATTCAGCAAGTAATATAGCAGTTGTCTTTGGATCGTAGTATGTCACACGATGAGAAGGTACTTCTAATTCGATTGGAATAACAGCTTCTGAACCATAAGAGAGAGAGAATGGAGTGTGACCGGTCGCGGACTTGTGGGTTGTACGGTAGGCCCATAAGACCATAGGAAGTTCATTGATCCATTTGCCCCCGGCTTTTTCTAGTCGTTTCTTCATAATGGATTTTATAACTTTATTAACAGCTTCAACTTGTCCATTCGCTTGAGGGTGTGCAACTGTGGAGAATTTCTTCTGAATGTGGAATCGTTGACAGAAATCCTTAAATTCGACACTGTCGAATTGGGTCCCGTTGTCAGTGATGATAGTACGTGGGAGACCAAATCGGCAGTTGATGTTGCGCACTACAAAGTTGATCACCTTCTTCATTGTGATCATAACAAGGGGCTCAGCTTCCGCCCACTTGGTAAAATAATCAACTGCTACGATGGCGTACTTCGCACCACCTTTGGCTAGAGGTAAAGAGCCAATAATATCGATGCCCCATACCGCGAATGGCCATGGGCTGACCATCTGTGTTATCTCGGTAGGTGGGGCTCTAGGAATTCGAGCATGCTTCTGAAACTTATCACATTTCTTGGCATAATCCGATGCATCACGATTTACAGTCGGCCAATAATATCCATATCGAAGTACTTTTTTGGCAAGAGCTTGCTTCCCGGTGTGATCACCACATTCTCCTTCGTGCACATCATGCAATACTCGTTTGATTTCATCGTGAGCGATACACCGGAGTAAAGGGACAGAGTATCCTCTTCTATACATGACTCCATTCTGAATAGTGAACCGCGAAGCTTCGAAGAATCTGTCTCTTTTCACTCCTGCGCTCTGGCAGGGTCCCGTGCTCGAGATAATTTCTGAACGGAGTCATCCATGACTCCCTCTCGGAAACGACATCAAATATCCAATCGGTTTCCATCTGATCAATGCTTGGCGAAGATAATGTCTCTACGGGAACAAGTCCCATTTGCTGTGCTTCACCTGTATTGGCTAGCTTTGCCAACGAATCAGCTTTCTGGTTGTGTTCTCATGGTATGTAATAAATAGCATAATACACAAACTGATTCAATGTCTCCTGAACCTGAGCAAGGTAAGCGGCCAGTCTTCGATCTCTGGCTTGGTACTCCCCTCTAACTTGACACACGACCAATTGCGAATCACAGTAAATTTCCACCGCAATGATTCTTAAATCTCTGGCGAATTTCAATCCAGCCAAAAGGGCTTCATACTCGGCTTTGTTAGTAGTTGCACGGAAGTTGAACTTTAGAGCATAACATATAGATCGACCTTCAGGAGTTTCAAGTACAACCCCTACATCTGAGCAACGGTCATTTGATGCTCCGTCTGTATGTAGCTTCTAGATATACTTGGGAGATTCACTAGTTTCGGGCAAGTCCTCTGTGATGGTAAATTCAACTATAAAATCTGCTAGGATTTGTCCTTGGATGGCTCACCTTGGAGTATAAGTAAGGTCAAACTGACTTAACTCGATATTCCATTTGAGTAACCTACCAGACGTCTCAGGCCGCGTAAGGACCTGTCGTAACGGCTGGTCGGTGTAAATGGTGATCGGATAAGCCTGGAAATACGGACGGAGCTTCCTCGAGGCAATAACAAGACAATAAGCCAACTTCTCTAGCTTCGGATAATTTCTCTCAGCTCCGGTTGGCCACTTGCTTATGTAGTAGACCAACTTTTGTATTCGGTCCTCCTCCAGAACTAGGGCAGCACCGATTGCATTTTCTGATACCGCCAAGTAAATGTACAATTTCTCATGATCGATAGGCTTTGACAAAATTGGCGGTGTGGAGAGATGTTGAATTAGTGCTCGGAATGCACCCTCACACTCCGTAGTCCATTCAAAGTTTCATTTTCCCTTTCGGATCAGATCGAAGAAGGGAATGCATTTGTCAGTGGACTTTGAAATGAACCTGCTCAGTGCTGCAACATTCCCGTTGAGACTCTGGACTTGCTTTTAGTTTTCGGAGTTTCAAGATTTTGGATCGCCCAGGTCTTTTCGGGATTGGCTTCGATTCCTCGAGCGTTGACGATAAACCTAAGGAATTTTCCGGATGCTACCCCAAAGTGACATTTCAATGGGTTGAGCTTCATTCTGTATTCTCGAAGGATATTAAACATTGACTCCAGGTCTCTGATGTGATCGGTGGGAAAACACAACTTGACTAGCATGTCGTCCACGTACACCTCCTTGGTTTTTCCAATTTGGTTAGCGAACATTCGATTAACTAACCGTTGATAAGTTGCCCCGACATTCTTGAGTCTAAAAGGCATAACCTTATAGCAATAGAGTCCCATATTGGTTACGAAGCTGGTATGCTCCTGGTCGGGCAAGTGCATGGGTATTTGATTATAGCCAGAGTACGCATCCATGAAGGATAAAAGTTCATGTCCAGCCGTTGAGTCTACAAGTTGATCAATTCGTGGAAGTGGAAAACTATCTTTGGGGCAAGCTTTATTCAAGTCTGAGTAGTCAACACATGTTCTCCATTTCCCATTTGGCTTTCGGACAAGTACATGATTGGATACCCATTCCGGGTATAATGCATCTTGAATGAATCCATTCGTCTTAAGCTTATCTACCTCTTCTTTAAGGGCGGCAGATCTCTCTGGATCCATACCACGCCTTTTTTGCTTGACCGGGACGTACCGTGGGTTAATATTCAGTTTGTGGCTCGGGATGTCCGGCGAGATCCCACACATATTAGAGTGCGTCCAGGCAAACACATTAAGGTTTACCCGGAGAAATTCAACCAATTCCTCTTGCATTTGTTGGCTTAGCTGAGATCCAATCTTTATCATTTTCGAGTCGTCATCATTGTCGATTGGAACATCGATCGTCAGTTTGGCTAGAGAAGCTTGACTGTCTTTACCTTCATCTTCACTTTTGGTATCTCTCGGGTCAAGATCTCTTTCGAATTGGTTGGGATGCCCGGGCCTGGGCCCAGGCGCTAATTGTCAATTATCAGCAAAGCGGACGCATAGAGATTCCTCTACGCCCTTTCCTTTTTCTTTCCGATGCGCCTCGCGCAGCTCAGCAATGTAACAGGCTCGTCCTGCGGCCTGATCCCCTTGAACAACTCTGATACCATTGTCGGTGGGGAATTTCAAAGTCAAACACCATGGGGCGATGGCATCCCTGAATTCAGCTAGGGCTGGTCGGCCCAAGAAAGCATTATATGGGGAGTTTATATCCAAAACAACAAACTGCAGTATCCGGACTCTCCAGCATTCACCAATTTCTAACTCCACTGGCAATTCCACCACTCCGGTGGGTATAGTTGCACTCCCGTTGAAGCCATGAATACGAGACTGACACGGCTTCATGTCTTTAGTTTCCATTCTCATCCGGTCATAGGCTCGTTTAAACAAGATATTCACAGAGCTTCCGCTATCTACCAAGATCCTCTTCATCCAAGCAGGACCTATTTGAGCTGATATGACAATCAGATCAATAGTGGGGGCTTCGACCTTCTCAACATCCCGACCTCGAAATATGATGTCATCTACCATCGTTCTTTGTTGCTTGGCCGGAGCCCCATCTTTGGAATTACTACAACATTCAAAGTCCGCATGCCTGATAGAGCTGGCATATAACTCCATTTCCTTCCAGCTTCGGTCTACTGGATGAGGACCACCACTAACAGTGTTTATCACCAACCACCCGCCAGTACGAGTGGGTTCCTCCTATCTAGCCGGATTTGGTACATGATTTTCATTCGATGGGCCCGCACCTCCAAACTGCGGCGCCCACACAAACTGTTCTAACTTCCTCTCTCTTATAAACTTTTCGATGAGATCCTGCAAGTGATGGCATTCATTTGTGTTATGGTCGTTGCTTTCGTGGAATCTACAAAACTTCCCCGTCTGAATTTGCTTCACCGATGACTGTTTCGGAGCAGGCTTCTTGTACTGAATGGTATTGTAGGTTTGTAGATATACGTTCTCCAGCGATGTATTCAGAGGAGTATAATTATCAAACATAGGAGCTCTACGTCGTGGACCACGGTTCTGATCCCGTTTTCTATTTTGGTTACCATTGCCTTTTTGCTGATCTTGTATATTATGAATATTCAATTGCACTTTTTCGGAACTCTCCCTGAATTGTTTAACATCAATATTACTCTGAACTCCTTCCACACTAGGCCCCACATCATCCTTCTTCCTAGACTGTTTCGCATCCTCCCTTCTCAAGAATTGGACTGCCTTGGAATAGAAACGGTCCAATGATGTAGGGGGTTTTCTGGCCAACCAGTTGCGGAACTCAGAATCGGGCTCAATCCCCTTAGTCAGTGCCATAAGAATAGAGTTATCATTTGGATTGCTGATCTCAGCACATGCAGCATGAAATCTCTCTAAATAACGCCTTAGTGTCTCTCCAGGAGCTTGATTGAAACTAGATAAAGTATTAACATCCTTCGGTCTCGCGACATGCATACGAAATTGCTCAATAAACTTTGTTGCCAACTGATCAAAGCATGAGATAGATCGAGGTGGCAGTCGGGTAAACCACATAGTCGCTATGCCCTCCAGTGAGATCGGGAAGCTTCGGCACTTGACTGCATCATCATCTCGTGCAGCATTCATCAACCATTCATACTTCAGGATATGCTGATTAGGGTCAGAGTTCCCCTCATAAACGGGTAAAGTCAGCATCCTGGATCGCCAAGGTGGTTCAGCATAAAGTATCTCATTAGTAAATGGGGTATGACTCCGGGAGATTCCCCAGTCGTCATTGCTAAGACCCTAACTTTCACGGATCATTTGACGGATCATTGCTGGAAGGTCGGGCATCTGGACATTTTGAGTAGGTTGGGCCAAGGTGTGGTCGGGTTCCATAATGCGAGGAGGGGCCGGTCGCTGTCGACGGTCCATGTCTCACCTCCTTGGTTCTATGTCTTCGGGGACATAAGGCTCAGGATGGTATTCACGCTGGTGATGGTTCGGATCTGTCCGATTTTGGGTCTCAGCACCCAAATCTGTAGCTGTCGTAGTACGGTTATCAGTAATATTGTGTGGGGTAGCGCCTCCTTGGGAGAAGGGTCCAGTCTGATGGTTGGTTGACGGACCAACTCTCAGTTGCCCAACATTCAATGTGTGTTGATGCCCAGTGGCCTGTGTGTAGCTTCCGTCTAGCCGTGGGCATGTAGATCAGTGATGATAATCAGAAGAGGCTAAACTCTCGGTGGAAGAATAGGAAGCCTGATCCCTCGTGGATCTCCTTCGTCGTTGACGGTTCAGTTGGTTGGTTAGTTTCGCATTAGCACGAAGCTGTTGGGTGAGCTGTTGGCGGCTCTGAGTCAATTCTTGCATTAACATCTGAAATTCTTCCCTGGTAACAGGGCCTTTTGAATCTGATGGTTCGGTAGCATTCTGATCGGCTGGAAGCGGCTGTACGAGATTCTGTCTGTCCCATCCTTCTGGATCTGCAGCTGTAGAAGTAGTCCTTGTGTTAACCATGATGGATGATGAAGCTCTCTCCTAGACTTGTAGAAAATCTGAATAGGATGGAAGAACTTCTGAAATTGAGATCTGGATCTTCCCCTTGGATGTTTGCAATCCGATATCGGTAGTAGATCCAATGAGCAGAAGGAAAAAACTAGGTTTTTTCTTAGTGAAAACACCAAAGTGTTTGTACCAAAATTGGGCACAACACTCTTCGGAAGGGTTTGAAGAGATAAAAATGAAGAAATTAAAGGGAAAAAGAGGATTATCTAGTAAACACTTCAAAAACAAACAAGAAAGTGCACAGAAACACAAGAATTTAGAGTGGTTCGGCATGTTGCCTACGTCCACTATGAAATAATTGATCTTTATTAACTTTTGGTTGCTGGTTACAGCGAATTACAGCAGTCAATCTCGAGTACAACAATGGAATTTGAATACAATGGTGAATTCGGCAGAGTTTGGACGTCAAAAAGCCAAAAGATCCCTTTTCTGTAAGCTCTAGGATGCTATTTATAGGCGTAGGCTGCAAATATCTCGCTCAGATCTCAGGAGACCTCTTCTGGCACGTGAGTGGGCCCACGCGACCGATCCCACGTGATTTGCACTCGGTCCATGATCGATACGAACCAATTTCGTATCGATCAAGATTTGGCCCAATCGAGTCGAAATTGAGTATGAACATTGTTGATGATGTACGCAAGCTCCTGTGAAAATTCGGTGTCATTTGGACTTGTGGATCGTGAATTATGATCGATGCGAATTCGAGTCTTCGGTAGGCTGTTCAGTTCGAATCGATACACTTCGTATTGACCAGTTCGAATCGATGCACTTCGTATTGACCAGTTTGAATCGATGTTGAGTACACGCTTTATTTTGGATTGATCTAAAGTTCATGCCGAATCGACCGAGTCTCCCCTATGCACGAGCCTTGTTCGAATCGATCAGTAGTGTGTTGTTCATATCGATTAGTAGTATGTTGTTCGAATCGATCAGTACTCGCTCTATTTGTATCGATAGTTCTGCTTCGTTCGTATCGATCGATATGAAGCAGCGGCTTTGCTTGGACTTGATGGATACGAACAGTAGCTTCATAATGGATACGAAGTGAAGCGCCCGAGATATGATCGATACGAATAGTCGACACATGATGGACATGAACAAGGTTCTTTTTGATGGATACGAATATGGTAGTTCCACTGATCGATACGAAGTAGCGTGCCTCTGATCAACACGAAAAAGATCGATACGAAGTCAGATTTTCCCTGGTTGCTTCATGGACACGAACAAGGCGATTGTTGATGGATTCGAACAATGCTACTGCAAGGTGATGGATATGAACAGAGGCCTTCCTTCTTGATTTTGATCGATACATATCTTGAGCGTACGAACTCCGATTGACTTGAAACTTGGAACGTTGGCTTTCATAGCTTTGTTTGTCATGTCTTGTCGATTGTAGCTCAATCCGGACTCGGACAAAATTTATCGATATCCATAGCGGACCGACGTATAACCGATCTTCGGGATGGACTTTCCTTGGTTTCCAGTCAAGTTATTGGTATCACGGCCTTGCCAAAAGGTGGGATAACAATTTTTAAAAGGTTTTATGAATAAATATTTCTCATCTTATAAAAAAACTTTGAATAGAAATTTTGAATTAGGAAATAAGTTGAAAATATAATATAATTTAACTATATTTTATAAACTAAACTCCAATAAGGATTAAAAGTAGACAAAATCTCTTTTTTGAAATTCTTTTAAAACATTTAAACAATTCGAACAATAAATCCAGCAAAAGTGCAACTTTTAGAGCCAACATCGCTCTATAAAATATCATTTCATATTATAAAATTTCTTAGAGATCCGAGTTGCTTTCCGACAACTTCGATCACACTACGACATACAGATATTGACGTACTACAAAATTTTAATTCACAAACGGATGGAGTTATGCTTGTAAATTTACACTATCAATCCCTACAACAATTTAATTCCTCACATCCACTAATTATCCACCTAAACATACGATGTGCAATACAATTCAAAGCAATGCAACTGAAGTTCAACCATTTCAACGATTCAAAATATAGGTTTCTCACAATCAATCAACAAGGGCGTGCAAATGATTTCAATAGATATATAGATATAGAATCATGAGTTAAAAATAACTCACTGAATCATAGAATGAAAATCAATACTCAAGCTACCCAAATTCAGACAGTCACGCCTCCATCACAACCCCAATTGTTGTTGCCCAATCCACTGCCACTTCGCCATGGACATCATCTACCAATATGCTCACTAAATCATTCTCCAGTTTGCTAGCATTTGACCATGCCTCCCTCAGCCCCGCGTGGAACACCATCGCTGATACCTACCGCTCCACCATTGGCTTGAACTAACGCCTCACCGCTCGCATGACCTCCATCAGCCTCGCCAATCGATGTTCAATCGATCAAAACCTCAAACCTCAGGCTCCTTCAATCACCTTCAGCCTCCTATCGTTTGCATAGCTTCTCCCTCCACTGGCGATTGACGACGAGCCGACCAAGTCGCGTACGAACGTTTGCTACTGTTGTTGTTGTTTTTTGCTCTCGAATTTGGATTTGGATTTTTAGGGCTTTGGAAAATAACAAAGGACGGGGTACATAGGATGAGAATAAGGGATGCGGGTTGGTTTGATAATAAGGAATGGGCTGGGCTTAATTATTAAGGAATATGTTTTTTTTTCTTTTTTTTCTAGAAAACTCATTTTAATTTATTTAAACAATATTCCAATTTAGATTTAAATTGATGTACACTTAATTTTATGGAATATATGCATCTTGATAGCAACAAACTTTCATTTAATCCAATATCGTTTCACTTTAATTAATTATTCATTGAACTGGTATAAATAAATTTATTGATCTTCGTCAATTTATCAATTTTTGTGAATATTGAATATATATATATATATATATATATATATATATTCATCTGTTTCAATCATACAAAACTGTTTGTACTTTAAAATATTTCATATTCAATAATAACACTTTAATCTGGTTTAATATATCTTTTGAAAATTATTTTATTAAATAATTCAATTTGTTAAAACAAAAATCAATTATTAAATAGACTTCAGTTAAATAAAATATTATTTCCAAAATACTAATTATCCAAAATTGAATTCGAATACCTTTATTATAATTAAATTTATATAATATTACGACTTTGAAAACTGGGTTGTTACACAATCCTGGGGTTATTTCAGCTCTAGGAGACACGCTCCGACCCGCCTTTACTTGCTCGACCGTCGCCTTGTTAATTATTGTTGTTTCTTATGATTTGTGTGTTTGTTTGTGGACCATCTAGTGTTCATTTCCAATGATTTGCTAAACTATAAATTAGATTTAGAAATAATATAAAGTTAGAACTATATGGAATTAATTCATGGCTATAAGATTATGATGACTTAGTATTTGTTATAGTGAATACTCTTGTGTTCTTTGGACTTTGGACCACTTTGATTCAAAGGTTTGGACTTTTATAAACATATATCTATTTATTTTATAAACAAGAATATATATAATTTTGTAAAGGAGAGTTTATTATGTTTACAAATATCAAACTTGTTTCTAAATTAATCTAGTTCTTTTTATAAATTACTTTTACAAATAGTTATATATATATAAGTGGTATTATAAATAGTTATGGATGTTGGAAATATGGTTTTGGAAATATAAATCTAATTTATTTATAAATAAAATTTTTATATATGTATATATCAAATTCGGTTCGAAAGAGTAATAAATATAGTTTTATAAATATATGGTTATTTGTATATAATATGGCCTTTGGAATATGGTTTGTGAATAATATAATCTTTATGGAATTTGAGGCAACTATATTTATATTTATACTGAGATCAAGTGGAATATATGGTTTAGTTTATCTTATGATAAATAAAGTATTTGGAAATGATTTCCTATATGGAAAATTATAATATTGGATTTCTAAATTATAAACTCTTATAGGAAAAATGTTTTGAGAACCTTAATTCTATAATGTGGGGAATACTAATAATCGACTTAGTGTTATCGATTGGTTTAAATGCTTTCGAATAATGCTTCATCGAATATAGTACAACTCATTGAATAGAATGTTTGAATGGAACTTACTAGCCCATTAGTGAATATTCAAATTTCACCAGGTAGTATGGGATGCCTTGGTTAAATTCTTATGATTTCTATTAGGAAGTATTTAACACTTTAGAATTGTATTTTCTTTTGGCGTTCGGTGGGACTGATAGATCCTTAAGAGAATATAGTTTAGGTTTTCTGATGGTATCCGTAACAAGTGAGATTTACTAGCTTCTAGTAAATACTTGAATTTCACAAGGCGGTATGGGATATTTTGGTTATGTTCTTGTGATTACTGAAAGTGATAGTATTTAGCACTTTAGAGTAAGTTCTTTTTGGTGTTCGGTGGGATCGATAGATCCTTAAGAGACATACTCATGGATTTCTTTACAGTTATAATTTATAAACATGAATAATCTAGAGTCTTCAAGTCATGGTTGCTACAATCGCCTTGATCGGTATGGACTATCCTTGAGATCGATTATGATTTTGTATTCCCAATATGAGTACGATCTTTGGTATTGGATCGGTATGAGTGATACCTTTGTTTTTTTGTTTGCCACGGTCTAAGTACAATCATTGCGATTGGTATGGACAATCAATATGATTGGTATGAATTAAGATCTCTTGGAAATTAGGATTTTGTGACTATTCTATGTTCGTGAAATAAATATATACTCTTGTGTATTGAGGTGGATTTTGAGTTAAATTAATTCTGTGACTGTTAATATCTTAGACATCTTGATTTACTTATATGTCATATATCCTTATGTTATATCTTGTTCTCACCCTTTTTGATATTCAAAGATAGTCTTACCTATGTGTTATTTTAATGCTCGGGTCAGGCCAAGACTTTTCAAGTTAGAGGACAGGTTGAGCTTTAGATGGTTATGCTAGCAGGGAGATAAATATTTTTGTCTTTTAGTTTATCTCATTTAGGGTTCGTGTTTTTTATGAAATTTATAATTGAGATAGAGATTTGTATCAGATGTATATTATGCAAGTCTAGTATTATATTTGATAAACTCTACTTTTGTATATGTATACGATGTTTATTATTCCATTGTGATCCATGGCTATTTTTTATATAATATACTGTTCTGACTTTGAGAAACTGGTGTGATTATTAATTTGAACTGAGACTATACATATCAAATTTTATTCCAGATATTAAATAGACCTAAGTATAACGTGTCAGTGTTAGTTTAAAGATATATTCATATTCAGTCGCCCTTATCAAGCCGAATTCTCTGTATTATTAGACGACGTTATTTATAATGTTCTTTAATTATATGGATATCGCGGTGGGGTTGTTATAGTTTGGTATTAGAGCTAAGTTAAAACATTATAGCGTATAATATCACAAACCTAGACCTAGAGAGACTTAGAGTCATGTCCCTTGGGTTTTGTGGTTGATAGTTATATTAATTATCTAGTTAGAGATAGGAATATAAATTGGTTATCGAGACAATCAATTGGAACATATTTTGGTTTAAAATTTTAATTAGTTAAGTTGGAATTTTGTGATAGTAAAATTTTGCAAAGTAATGTTTTAAATACTTAAGAGTTTAGAAATTCGCTTTGGGATTATTGGGAAGTTAACTTTAAAAGAGATAAATTAGATTGAATTAATTTGGAAAATTTGAGTAAATGGGTTTAAAAATTTAAATGATCTAAGAATAAACAAAGTTGCACAGCAAAATTTTAGAAATATAATTGTTCTGCTGAAAGCGACTATTTAGTTTTGGTTAATTGGTTGTGAGGAATTGATTGCTTGGTTGTATTTATTTAGATTGGATGCATCGATAATAGTGATAATAAAATAAATATAACTGAGGAAAACTTATGATTGTTTATTGTGTTGACTTGTCCAGAAAATATTTAAGAATTCTGATCGATATATGGGATGCCATGTCATCGATAGGAGTTTCTAAACATCGAACGAGATATTTTGACATGTAATTAATTTGAAAATTCAGAAATATTCGAGTTAAAATAATTTAAAATAATATTTTAGCCATCGAATAAATTGTGAGAAGTGGAGAGCATGGCAAGGGAACATTGATATTCTAGGAAATCAACTTTGTAGCCAAGTGATGAAATGAATCGCTAAAATTTCATGGCTTAATATTATTTTATATAATGACATAAGATTAAGGGAAATGTTTTAAATTTGGGAATATATTAAATTTAAATGGAAGTTAATTGCAAATTTTTTGAAAAGAGAATAATTGAAAATCTACTTCCATTTGTGAATTTAACTTTCAAATTCTTTGGTTTGAATGAAAGTAAATTGTCATATATGAATCTTATTTAATAAGAAGTTAAAAATTAATAAATTGTGAAAATAAATACTGGAAGTAAAAGGATATTTTTCGAAAAGTATATACAAATGTGATAAGTTTAAAAGTAAATATTAATTGGAAATTTGATAGTAGCATTAAGTAAATGATTTGAAACTTGATATTATTATTTGTGAAAGTTGAAAACTTTGGGAAAAATATTTTGGGAAATAAATCTAAAGGGAAATTTATCCACTAGTATATATGTGTTTAAAAGTTTGGTGGTTTAGAAAAGGATAATGGAAATTATAAAAGTGCATTATATATGTATTATTTTGGATGACATGTGTTACCACCGAGCCTTAGCAATAACAAAGGTCAGTAGCGAGGCCATGTTGACTTCACTGTCAGCATCGCAGCCATTTGACGAAACGATTTGCTATAAATAGATGGCAAAGCAACAACATTTATTATTTTATATTGGTAAATTGTGAATGTTATTTTCAGATATACGCTAAGATAAAATGTGTGTGATATTTGGATTATTATGTATATCGTTTTATGATTTAGATGGATGTTAGATTTTGGAAATTAAAAATAAGAAATTAATTAGAATTGGAATTTTATAATTTTATGATTTAGATTTTAAAATTAAAAATGTAATTTTAGATAGAGTTATTTGGAAGCAATAATTAAAATTTTAATTTTTGAAGTTAAAAATATTTGTATGAACTTATTTTCTAATTAGAAAAAAGCGAAGGAGAATGTATAAATTGTATAAATTAAAGTGTAAGTTAAAACAATGTTTATTCTTGTGGTGTTGGGTAAATTTAAAGAAGAAACTTTTAGATACATATGTTTTTATATTAGACTTTTCTCTAAATTGAAATTGCAAGGACACAATTATTTTAAGAGGGGAAGTCTTAATAACCCAAGTCGAGATTACCTAGAATTTAACTTAAAAATATGATTTGATTTATCTTAATTAATTTTAAGATAAAACTTGGAATTTTATTATTTATAATTTCCAAATTAGAATGGATTTGGGATTTAATAAATAGGAAATTCAAAGTATATCCTTCTGTGAAACTTGATTCTTATATTTGACGATATAAGAATAATTTTAGGAAGTTGTGATAATTAAATTTATAAAAACAAATTGTAATATAAAATTGTGAAGTATAAAGTTTTGTTCACTTATTTATTATAAGTGGGGATTTGTGATAAAATATTTTTCGTCTCAAATTATTTCAACCAATGTTGTAATGTTTAGTAAAATGTCAATATTTAGATTTATTGTTTAAAATGAGAATTTTATAACTGATAGTTTATTTTCAACGAAAATAATAAGAACAACTTTTATTTTGAATTGTTATACTTAATTTTATAAAACATTTCAATATTAATAGGAATGAAATTTTTTGATATATTAGTGTTGGTCAAATTTTGTGAGAATCTAATTTATAATTTATAAACATTGTTTAGTGTGAATTGGTGTTTTATAAGTGATAAAACAAAATATAAAATTATTAAAAATTATCTTAGAAAATTTTTAACACCTTGCTATTGGATCCATATCTCAACCCTCTTGACCCATATAGGTGATATTAGTGTGTAAGAAATGAGAAGTATGTACATTTCTTTTCTCATTTTACTTCAGCCAAAAATCAGTAAACTTCTTCCTCTTCACTATCAAACTCTAGAAGCTACATTAATCCCTAAATCTATATCAAATCATTGGGCTTTTGGCTAATTATAATAAAAATTATAAGAATAAATCTCTTCCATCCTATAGTACATTTATTAGGGTTTTAGTTTTAGACTTCATTTTGGTTAGTAATTTCGTTTTTGCAAATTTTTGAGTTGAACCTAGGTCTAATGATGAGAGAAGCTAATCTAGGAGACTTCGAGTTTTTATCATCAAATTCAAGCTTATAAAGGTGAGTTTTCCTCACACTACTGTCTCCAAATAGAGTGCATGTTGCTATTTGTTGGTTTGGATGAATCTATGATTAATTTGATCTCATTTCTTGTGATATTTCAACCTCAGTTTCATTTTCTTTTTGCTGAAAGTTAGGGTTATATATAAATAGTAAATATGCTAATCAAAAGTGTTTTGATGCCTTGAAATCACTCGAAAGGCTTGCTTGAACACCTCTAAATTAACTGCATAAAACTCCGAAACCAAATGCCATTGTTACGGACCGATTGGAGAGCGACTTGGAGCTAAAATAGCTCCAGGTCTCGGCCACACTGGTACATCGGTGGGCTCCACAGGTGCACCGGTGGTGTGCACTCCTGAGGCTATTTCAACTCCGGGAGACATCCTCCGACCCGTCATTACTCGCTTGTCTGTCGCCTTGTTTGTTATTGTTGTTTCTTATTATTTGTGTTTTTGTTTGTGGACCTTCTAATGTTCATTTCCAATGATTTGCTAAACTTTAAATTAGATTTAGAAATAATATAAAGTTAGAACCCTATTGAATTAATTTTTGCTATAAGATTGTGATGACCTAGTATTTGTTGTACTGAATTCACTTGTGTTATTTTGACTTTGAATCACTTTGATTCAAAGGTTTGGAATTTTATAAACTTATATCTATTTATTTTCTAAACAAGAATCTACATAATCTTGTATAAATAATTTTGTAAAAAGTGAGTTTATTAAGTTTTAGAAATATCAAACTTGTGTCTAAATTAATCTAATTCTTTTTATAAGTGACTTTTATAAATAGTTCTATATATATATGTATGTATTTTTGGTATTATAAATGGTTATGGATGTTGGAAATATGGTTTTGTAAAATAAACCTAATTTTTTCTAAATAAAATAGTTATATATATATATATATCAAATTGGGTTTCAAAAGAGTAATAAATGTAGTTTCATAAGTATATGGTTATTTATATATAAATATGGCCTTTGGAATATGGTTTGTGAATAATATAATCTTTGTGGAATTTTAGACAACTATATCTATATGTATATTGAGATCAAATGGAATATATGGTTTAATTTATCTTATGATAAATAAAGTATTTGGAAATTATTTCCTATATCAAAAATTATAATATTGGATTTCTAAATTATAAACTCTTATAAGAAAAATGTTTTGAGAACCTTAGTTCTATAATGTAGGGAGTACTAATCGATTTAGTATTATTGATTGGTTTAAATGCTTTCAAATAACGCTTCATTGAATATAGTATAACTCATTATATAGAATGTTTGAATGAAGCTTGCTAGCCCATTGGTGAATACTCGAATTTCAACGGGTAGTATTTGTGCCTTAGTTAAATTCTTTTGATTTCTATTACGAAGTATTTAACACTTTAGAGTTGTATTATCTTTTGGTGTTCGGTGGGACTGATAGATCCTTAAGAGAATACAGTTCATATTTTCCGGTGGTATCTGTATAACGAGTGAGATTTACTAGCTTCTAGTAAATACTTGAATTTCACCAAGCGGTATGGGATGTTTTGGTTAAGTTCTAGTGATTACTGAAAGTGATAGTATTTAACACTTTAGAGTATATTTCCTTTTGGTGTTCGATGGGACTGATAAATCCTTAAGAGATATACTCATGGATTTCTTTACGATTATAAATTTATAAAGATGAATAATCTAGGGTCTTTGAGTCATGGTTGCTACGATCGTCTTGATCGGTGTGGAATATCCTTGAGATCAGTTGTGATTTTGTGTTCCCGTTATAAGTACGATCCTTGGTATTGGATCGATATGTGTGATACCTTTGTTTGTTTGCCATGTTCCGAATATAATCATTGTGACTGGTATGGTCGATCATTATGATCGGTACAGATTAAGATCTCATGGAGTCTGGAAATTTGGATTTTGTGACTATTCTATGTTTGTGCAACAAATATATATTCTTGTATCTTGAGGTTGATTTTGAGTTAAATTAGATCCGTGACTTGTTATATTTTGGACATCTAGATTTATTTATATGTCATATATTTTTATGTTATATCATGTTCTCACCCTTTTGGATATTTAGAGATAGTCTGACCCGGCTGTTATTTTAATGCTCAGGTCAGGCCGAGACTTGTCAGTTTATAGGACAGGTTGACCTTTGGATGGTTGTGCTAAGAAGGAGATAAACATTTTTGACTTTTAGTTTATCTCATTTAGGATTCGTGTTTGTCGATGATGTATATTATGTGAGTCTAGTGTTATATTTGATAGACTCTCACTTTTGTATATGTATATGATGTTTATTATTCCACTATAATCTATGACTATTGTTTATATAATATACTATTCTGATTCTCAGAAACTAGTGTGATTATTACTTTTAACAATAAAAGAAATGACAACCCTTTGCTTGGGACGACTGTACATGTCAAATTTTATTTGAAGATTAAATAGACCGTATGTATAACGTGCCAGTGTTAATTTAAAGATATTTTCAAATTCAGTCATGCTTATCAAGGTGTATTCTCCATATTATTAAACGACATTATTTATAATGTTTTTAATAGTATGTATATCATGGTGGGGTCATTACATTCTCTTCTAGGACTAGTCCCCAAAGGGGTGGGTCCTTCCATAGCTAAAATGGTTGGAGAATTGAACTTAGCATCACAAACTTTAGGAGATAGACACAAACTTCTAACTGAAACCAATATCAAGATATATTTCCTAATTCTAGAGTGTCATAATGTGCTTGGGGAAACTCCTATGGTAAAGAAGGATGCTCATGGGAAGCAATTCCTAATGATTGCCAATTAGAATGTCTTTTCTAATTCTTCGTTTATTTAATGTGATTCTTCAGTAAGTTTTTCTTATAGTTAAATGAAGTTTCTTATTTCAGTGTCTTAAAAATTTCCCTTTAATTCAGGCTCGTCTACTATTGTTTTTGCTTCTAAGCGTAAGAAAGCTAAAGTTCGCACTTCTTCCTTAGCGAAATCAGCCGAATCTGCTCCTGTGAAGGATTCTATTAT
Organism: Allium fistulosum; assembly: GCA_030737815.1. Lineage (NCBI taxonomy): Eukaryota > Viridiplantae > Streptophyta > Magnoliopsida > Asparagales > Amaryllidaceae > Allium > Allium fistulosum. The sequence goes on from CM060902.1 coordinate 1,298,805,498, forward strand.
TATGGCCATTGTTGACATAAAAAGAAAAGCAAGCTCTAATGTTCCCACCGACGCTTCATCCCTTCCTTCGAATAAAAAAACTAAGTTTACCGACGACCAAACTTCCATTGTTTTTGCCAAGGAGTTGAATATTGAAGTTAACTTGACCACTCAAGATCCTGGTATGATTGACTTAGGTTCTCCAGATCATAGTGTTCAAAAGCAGGCCGAGGAAGCTTATACCCCGAATCCTTTAATCAATATCCCACTTCCTACCCCCACGTTTGGTTTTCGATGCTTGTACGAGGAGTTTGCTTTGACTCCTCTCCTTATTGAACTTCTCACTTCAGAGATCTGGGCTCAAACTCTACCCATGAGCTTTTGATGATCTTATTCGTTCGATTACACAATCTCCATCTTTGGCTTCTCTTACGCTACTGCAGCCTTCAATTTTCCCGATAGACTATGTTTATGTCCTTTATCGGCAGCTTTTACTGGTATATATACTTTTGTTCTTGGGTAATCTAGACTTTAATTTCATACATCTTGACCCTTCCTTTAATGAGGAAAACAAAGCCAAGCTGTCACTTGAGGAGAGTGTGAAGACTTCAGAGAAAGAGAAGGTCGATATGGTCGATAAGATAAAGCGTTTAGAAAGTGAGTTGGAAACTAGAGATGCTACTCTGATCTACACCAATAATATTGAAAAGGATGCGAAGAAGAAAATTACTTTCTTTCTAAATCAAGTTCTTACTAATATAACTGAGAAATGCCATTAAGATGCTCTTTTCGTAGCTTATAATGGAAATATTGACAAATGTCTTGATCTTGATTTTCCTTCTCTTCTAGACCTAAATGAAAAATTCAAAAGAAAATTTGATCTTATGTTGTGGAGAGCTCAGGGATCGCTTCAAGAACAATTCCCTGAAGAAGAAGCCATTGGCCCAAAGAAGTTGTTATCTTTTAATGACCTTCTCACTTGATGGGAATGGAGATTTACATGAGGATGAGGATGATGATGAAACAATGATGATGATGATATTTATCTCGATGAAGATGAGGGCAATGAGGGTCTAGAATGACCAAAAGATGGGGGTAACGAATCAGGTGGTCACAACATAGACTCATATGCCCACGATGTAGATCTTCCTGATCTACATGATTTTCAGGATGCTTCATGGGAAAATATTCCTCCAAAAGATGTTTTTTCCCCAATCAACAACCGAAAATAAAAATTCAAAACAAAACTCCTCAAGTTCCGATCATGCAGGAATGGAATTCATTGTTTAAATACTTAAAGTTATCACCGGCCTTTGGTTAACAAGTTTATTACATTAGTTAAGGAAAAGATCCAAATATTACTATAAGATTCTATATGAAAAGAGTGAGAGGGAGGTGCATCGATTGAATAGAGAACTTGAAAGGGTAATCGAGGAGCACAAAAAATTATCTGATAAGTATAGGGGCCTTTTTGTTTAAGCCACACAGTTAAGGAACTTTTAAAGAAAAATGAGTAGCTCCATTACTGAAGAAGTTTTGCCTTTATTGGTAGAGAGTCATATGAGAAAAATGCGGAGCTAACCACTCTCTTTTGGATGCTCATCGATGATAGGGATACCTTAGCGGAGTTCCTCTACAAAGTTTACTCTAGAAATGTTCTTATCGAGTTTTCATTCTTAGAGGAGAAGAGTGGAGGTTTACATAGGTGTTTTCATAGTACATATTTGGATGAACATGGAACCGATTCCCATCTTAAAGAATGCTGGAATCTTCCCAGGGTTGCGATAATTCCTCTTTCCCAAAATACTCTTCCTCCCGAGAAAGTGAAATTTAATAAGAAGAGAATCATTTCCGAATTTTACAAAGGATCAATTTTGTATAAACCCAAGTGATTTTATTTTTAATATGTAATTCAGATAGCTTAATGAATTTCAATGTTTTTATTTCTTATTTCTTTGCAACATAGCTTATTTCTCATAAATTTTACATATTAAGTAGTCATCGAGTAGTCCTATTTCCATGGAACTCCTAAGTAAATTTATCAAATTAAAGAGAGATTTTATCATAAATCGTTAGTTCTCAAAACTTCTTGGCTACCGAAATATTGTTTTCTTAGAGATCATCAAGAAGTTTAAACACACTTCCTCGCTTTTGTTTTGATTTTTAGGGTGACGAAAGGATAGATTGCTTAGCGAGATACGAATCAATCACAATAAATTCTTATGTGGTGAAACTAGCCCTCTAACCAAAAAATTGGACTGCCATCAATTCCATGCATAAGAACGTGAAAAATATGCTCTTGAACGGGAGGTTAAGAAATTAAAGAGCAAGATTCTGACTTTAAAGAGAGCCAACAAAACACTTAAGCATGCATAAGAAGTTCAAATTGGCTTTGTTGATGACACACACATTATTTAGAGGATAGAGAAGAAGCTTAAACAACTTCTAGATGATGCGATTCGTCACATTACTGATTCTCCATTGGTCATTAAAAATTTGAAAAAGGAGGTGCAAAATGTTGAGATCTAACAAAGCATCGCTTATGAGTTTTTGGGTAGATTCCCCTTTTGGCTATCCATTCTTGGTGCCTGTAATTCTTGCATATAATATATAAAATAAACAAATTTTTATTTGAATCTTGTTACCTTGAATGAATCTTTGTATTCTCCGTTTTGAATTTGTTGAATAGTCTAAAACATACAACTTGTTTTCCAGAGCTTGAATTTGATTGCAATCTGATATATAGCCTTGGATTGAGCATTGATTGGTCTTCTTAATATAAACTTTGTCGCTAAAGCCTGAAATTCGTTTTGATAAAAAGATTAGCAACTTATTAATAAAAAATTCGGAAAAAACCCTTCCTTTATTTAATAGGAAATTAGAAACCCATCTAATAACAAAGATTCTCGTTATTAGAAAATTTCAACTCCATATTAAGAGAACTTAATTTAGCACTTTGAGGAGTGAAACTTTTAATAACTTCACCTTTTAGCCTTGTTACCTAGAAATTTGAAGCCTGACATTTGAAGCTTTAGCCTCGAAGAGTAGATACTTGGAAATCCATTTTGTAATTATAATTTCTTCTGCATTAAAGATTATAAATCTTCTAGTAATAATATTATTTGGATAAAAGACCAGAAATTCATCCGACAATAACTTTAATAGGAGACCAGAAAACCTTCTGGCATTAGAAAACCATAAATTGATCTAGTAATAATACCATAATTTAATCTGAATAGAAGACCAAAAATCCATCTGGCATTGATTTAGAAATCCATTTAATAAGAAGATCAGAATTTTTTTGATAATAAGTCCAAAATTCCATTCGGTAAGAGAAATAGAAATTCGACTATTAAAGAGATTCCCTTATTTAGGAATACTGATTATTAACGGAGATTCCTGTTATTTAGAAACTTGATTATTAATGAAGATTACCATTATTTGCTAATTTGCATTCTAATATAGAAATCATGGATTGAAAGTTAATCTGATATTTCGAAGGATGAAGCCCTGAGCTTGGGTAATAAGTCAAAGTCTTTTGGATGTTACTTATTTGTTTCAAAATTCTCACTTTTGCATGACAAATATCTTTTGATCCTTCCTTTGAAGGTTGTTTTAACTTTAACTTGGCACAGAACTAAATATGTTTGACTATTCTTCCTCTAAAAGATTGCTTTTGCATTTGAATGATCTTTCTCTAGAAGACTGCCTCAATCCTTCTTTAGGATAGAGCTTGATTTGCACTTGCATTCAATCGGTCTTCCTCTAGAAGACTGCCTCTTACTACTCCTTGGGTAGTGATTTAGGCTTTGACTGGTTTCCTTAGATACCATCTTTAGGTATTGATCTAAATTTTGATCAAACCTCTTATCACCATCTTAGGTGATGATTTAGGTTTTGGTCAGTGCGTTTTGTTAGCTATCTTAAGCAGAACCAAAGTCCTACCCGTCCTCCCTCTTGGAGGCACTCCAGTTATGACTTATGGGCGAAACTAAAGGCTAGTTCGATGCTTTTTTCATGCCATCTTAGGCGGGACCAAAGGCTTACTCCACCCTCCCTCTAGGAGGCACTTCAAACAAACCTTATTGGTGGGACTGAAGGCTGGTCGGTGCCTTGGTCAGGCCATCTTAGGCGGGACCAAAAGCTTACTCCATCCTCCCTCTGGAAGGCGCTTCGACCAGGCCACATAGGTGGGATCGAAGGCTTGCAATGCTCTAGCCAGCCTTATAGGCAGGACCAGAGGCTTACTCTAATCTCCCTCTAGGAGGTGCTTTGACCAAGCCATCTTGGGGGATCAAAGGCTTTTTCCTTTATTTTATAATCCTCTTTATGAAGCATTATGCTTTATTGATTACTTATTCTTTGTAGACACATTTTCCTTTTGCTTAAATTTTGCTATTAAACTCTTGAAGCTCTTCTTTTCCTAAGAAATTCTCAAACATTCCTTTTAAAGCTCGACATTGATTGGTTTCATGTCCATTCCTTCAGTGATATTGGCAATAAGCACCTTCATGATTCCTTTTATTTCCTTGTTGCTTCTTCCTTGAAGGCCAATAGTTTAATCTTTCTTTAGTTAGGAGGTATATATTTTTGTGGGATGTGGTAAGGGAATGAAACCTTAAAGATCGGAAATTTCTAGAGCATTGTGCTATTTGATCTTGCTTGATTCTCCTGTAGCTAAGGATTAGTTCATTAGCATCATCTATAAGTTTTCTCTTTAAAGATTCCCAAGCCTTGATTGGTGCAGGGGGATGATCAATTATTTCTTTCCACCTTTAGGCAAATTGGTCAAAGTCTCTTGTTATTTATAATCCAAAAATAGTCTCTTTGGATTGAAATTGTATAGCCTTTCTCATTTTTAGGAACAAACTATCCTTTCACGTGCTTTCCTTTCCAAGCACGAGATGATAACCATGATAGGGGTAGGGCCTATATGGAATGGATTTATGCTCCATTTATCGGAATTATAAGGAATCACTTATCTTTTTTCTTCTATGATTTATAGTGCTAGTATCCTTAACAATTATTCCTCATGAAACCGAAGGTTATGGGTGATTTGATAAATAGGTTTGGCCAATCAAGGCTCAAAAGATCCTTGTTCAGATATAGTCATTGTGTAATTTGATGGGTTATGCAAGTTTTGGAAAGTCCTTTAAGGAAATATGTAGATTGGGGTATATTATCTATACCCATATATGTTGGCCAAGGATAATCAATTATGAGATATGTAGGGAGTCGGAGGTTCAAGCCCTCTTTCTAGCGTCAAAATATCAACAATTTTTCTTGTTAACTCAAAATGTGCAAGGCAAATTGGTCTAGGCTAGTAGTAGGCTTGGTCAACCTTGTGTTAGCCTAAAAGAGGTATGCAAGTCCAAATTGAAATATGCTTTTTCATGGTTTTGGCCTTTTAAAAAAGTAATGTTGGTATTGTAAATATAAAGTCACAAGAGTCATATGTGAGTTATAAAGCAAGCCGTAATCAAATGACTTTATTCACTTGTAATATGCAATGCAAAATTCATAATTCAAGTTCTTATGTACAAAAAGTCACAAAATTACAATGGGCTCCAAAATCCCCATTTCAATTTAAGGGTACAACTTTTAAAATGTAAGAAAAGTGAAGAAAAGAATTCGCCCCTTCCAAATTGCCATTGGGTTCGTATTTATAGGGGTAGTGGAAGACGACATAACTGCCACGTGTCCTTTGACATCGTTGTTTTTCGGCATCCTTGATTGTATTGTTGACGTGTGGCAATAGTCTTCACATTGGTGACTTACAACATCCCTCTTCGCATTGATGATTTACAATATTACTTTAAGCACCGATGACTCACAGCATCCTTCTTTAGATTGATGATTTACGGCATGATGATTTATGGTATTGATTGTTATATTGGTGAAACATAGTATCCTCACTTGCATTGTCAACTTTCGACACCTTTGATGGCACTGATGTTAAGCGGCATCTTTGATAGTTGTGGATATTTGATCTCTCATACCCTTTGAAGCCCGACATCCTTTGCTGCTTGTACATTCTTTACAATAGATTTTATTGTAAAGGCCTGATACCTATAGAAATTTGATATACCCTTTTTGTGGTTATATATTCGATATCTTTTAATGATGCAGCATCCTTCAATGATGCAGTATCTCCTTTTATCTTCCTTCAAGTTTGATAATCTTTTTGCTATAGTTTCTCAGCTTCTGTTGTCATTAGATATCACTGTAAGCTTGTCATATGCACAATGTCCTTAGGAACTATTTTGAGATACGAAATTTCTTCCTCTTTATATACTCGGTAACCTCCAGGTTGTTAAGATTCGACATTTTCTTGAAGCGTTTAAAAAGTGTGATATCTCCTGCTAAAGGTTCCACTACTTTCGACATCTTGAATCGCGACACATCTACTACATATTCAACAACTTTATTTGGTGTAACACAAAGGAAAATAGATATTTTCCATAATTTTGCGTAATGATTGCACGTATCTTTTAAAATTCTCCCTCATATGTTATTAGAACCTCCGTTAAGGTTTAAAGTGGAGATAACATGAGTAATAGGAAAATAATAGAGTGAAAGTTGTCCTTGTCTACTCCAGTTTTTATTGTTTAAAGATATAAAAGATGTTTTAGAAACCTTTTAATAGTGCATTTAGAAGAAAAAAAGGTTTGGCATAACGATTGAGTTTTTAAAGGCAAAACTTAATAAATGGTTTGAGTTAAAAATCCCACAGTTTAAGAAGAGAAATCTTTGTTGTGAAAAGTTTTTAAAAGAAAAGTGGATTTGATCGACCATTCATGTAAAAAGAACTTAACTATTACTATTTGAAAATAAGGAAATGGTCTTTTAAAATTAAATTGCTAATATTTCCTTTTAGACTTAATAAATAAAACCAGTCCATAAATCCTAAATTATAGTTTTAAAAGCTAGGATACCTATAATTCAAGTTGGTTAAAATGAGAAGTTTTTTATAACCCTTATGGAAAACAAGCAATTGTTGAATTTAATAAAAAGTTTCTAAGTTTATATTTTTAGAAGTAAAAGTCTTGGGTTAAGAACTTTTATGACTTTGAAGTTTAATAATTTTATATAAGGTGTTGTAAACCAAATTAAAATTTTGATATAGAGTAGATATGGATGACTTCCTAGGTAAGGCGGGGTAAAAGATAAGGCTATAAGTAAAGTAGCGATGAATGCTCGTAGAATAGCAATAAAGAATGCCCGTATAATATAGAGAATATTGGTGAGCTCAGGAATGTTTCATTGTGTGAAACTATAAAGAAATGGATAAGGGTATCAAAGGTCATTTCTATGAGTTCTAGAGTATACCCTCATGATGATTGAAGATAAAGAAAGTATATACCAAGATTTGAGATACTACCAAGAGTTTTGGAATAAAAGGAGATAGTAATATATTTGGCTGTAATAACTGAAGTAATGGATGAACCTAATTTATTAGAAGCCAAAAAGGTAAGTTAAGATATGTGGATTATGGTAAATTGGCATGCTAGAAATATCCCTTTTATTTATGTAAGAAGTGATCGGGTCACAACATCATTAATATCGGTTAATGTTGAAGGGCAGCTTCCAGCAATTGTTTTTTTAGGCTTTCGGCTGTAGGCATTAGTTGTTTCTGTTGTATAAAATGCGTACGATGTTATGAGAAAATTTTCTTTTTATTATTATGTTGATTTTTCGGGTTGACCGCTATATATTGAGAAACATAATAAATAAGAAAATCTTATGTAGACACTTAACTAATGCAAAGTAAGACTGAAAGTTTATAAAATAAATTAGGAAATTTATTAAACTGGCTTCTAAAAGTAGATAATGTTAAGTCCCAAAAGCTTTAAAATTTTACGGAGATAAACGTTAGCAAGCATAGGACAGGGAAGTGTTGATGCGAAACCAAGGGTCACTATCCCTATGCCTTAAAAGCTGAATTTACAAGTGTACTTGTATGTCGTTTGTTGTTCTAAGATAAAAGAAAGAGTTTTTGAAATTTAATATTAATTGCACAAATAGGTTAGGATTAATCATAAGTGTTATCCAGCTTGACCAAGCTATATTTGAGCGCATCAAGTTGGTTGAACCGAGGGATTATGCAGCAGAAATCCATAGTGACGATCAACAAGTCCAGATGCCAGGCAAAATCGGTTAATAAAATCTAAAAAAATCTAAAACATCCAAACAAAAGACTACGCACTTCCTACTTTTGAGCTCCAGGTACAAAGCCCCAAAAACTCAGCAAAAGCACCCAGTACAAACCACGTTCTCCTCAGTTACACACTCCAAAAGGTGGGGAACTAAGGCAAGAACATGGGCAAATGATTTTCATTGACCTGCAGCTAAAAAAATGGAGATAGGAGCATAGTTTGGGGGATGCTTTTTAGCTACTAGCAAGTTATTATATTATCCTTTTAATTCTATAGAACATTATTGATTCCTAAGAAAGTACTGCAAAAACTCATAAAAGACTTCAACAAAATTTACATAGACGTAGGCTTTTGATTAGCCGAACCACTATATTGTTATATATTGTTGTTTTCCTCATTTTCAAGTTATTTTATTCATTTTATTCTCTACTATTAATCTTTGGGTGTTTGTGCCAACATTTGGCATAAATATTTTGGTGCTTTCACTGAGAGCATATCGATCTTAGGCTATTAGGATTTATTTTCTACTTTTTGGTTGTTAAAATCCACAAGGTGGATCTGTCAGTTTTGTTGTTGTAATCCATGACTATTCGGATTTCTATAGAATCTACCAGGATCAGTTGAAGTTATGGCCCTTTAAAAGGAGAAATCCACTACCTCCCGACCTGTTACTGATGTTGAGAATGCCGGTTCTCAGCACGTTGAAGAAGTTACTCATCCCATAATTGCTCAAATTCAGAATCCCTCGTACATGATAATGTAGATTGAGATGGATCGCATGATGAAGCAGATGAATGACAAGGTGCAAGAGAGTCAAGATGAATTCAGGAGGCAAATGAAGGAGAGTCTCGACATGTTATATCAGTTAACCCATAGTCACAGAAGGAACAAGAGAGATTTATCACCTTCTAACTCAGAAGATAGTTCTTATTCATCTACTGAAAGACATCTAGATGGAAAATAGAAAATGAAGCGAAAGGAATCAGGTGTTTCGAAAGATGGACTAGACGGAGCTCACAGTAAGGGACTATGGATCGGTACTAAACCAATCCCAAGGATCGATACGGTAGCGAACCCTGAGTTTTCAACTTGGGTGATTGTACCTATTGATTTGGATGGTGATGTTAGAGGTGATGCGGGTCGTATTGCTAACGACTAGAATATTGCAATTCAGGTGGCTGTTGTTGATCCGCCTCATAGAAACCATAAGAATGTGTCAACTGGATGAATGGTTCTCCGAAGATAGGAGAACCTAAGTATTATGTAACTAACGAAGATCCTTTATCGAGACAAACACTCGAGATAGCTATGATTATCGTCATCCAATAGAACTGGTCGAACCAGTGTCGCTGGAGGATATAGTAAAGATTAATGAGTGAAAACCAACATAGAAATACGATAAGTGTGGCTCTTCCCTTAGTAGGAACCCATTCACTGAGGAGATACTGCGTGAGGAATACCCCCGTAGGTTCGCAAGGCCAATGATGCTATCCTATAATGGGATGACGGATCCAAGGCAGCATTTGCTAAAATATGAATGACATATGAACACGGAAAGCGCAATAAATGCTGTGAGATGTAGATGATTTCCAATTTTCCTTGATGGTGTAGCGACAATGTGGTTCACTCGACTTCCGCCATCTAATTTACATATGAGGGTAGCACTCAAACCACGTTCGTTGGATGCTGTGAGATGTAAAGGTCATTGCAGGACTTATCCCTATTTCTAAGCTCATCAAATTAAGGTGCTAACTGACCAGCCCTAAGGATAAGTCCTGCAAAAGACACGAGACCTTTGGGAGATTGTTGAAGTGGAATATCAAATTGAGTTAGTATGATATATTGTATGATACTAGGAGGGTGATCCAAGGCTAAGCGTTGGCCGATTTCATCACCAAGTTCACATCCAGAGATGACAAAAGGGAAGATGTTGTAGACAGAGTGCTCAATGGAAGTTGTATATGAAGTAAGCATCCAACAAACGTTGCTCGGGGGTAGAAGTAGTTTTGGTAAACTCGGAATACCTAGGTCCAATGAGCATTTGGGAGGCAGACACGACGACTGATTCTATAACCGCAACTTGTATCCCCGCTGATAAGTTCTTCTTAGGCAAGAGGACAATCGAAGGCTGACCTGAAACCTGGGAAACATCAAAACAGAGATTAGTGACATCGACTGGTTTACATGGGCCATCTCAAACACATGCTAGGTTAATGATATACCTCCAGGAGACACATATTAGATGTGAGCATGAACCCCACCAGAACCTCCCTTCAAAATGTGACATAAGATGAATGACTTAGGGAGTAAGGGTTCGTCGAGATTTTATTGACCCACTAATAAAGATGCCTAAACCATTGTAGCTTCAAAGACCATTTTGATGACAGAAATAGCTATTGAGCTAGGAAGAGAAGTGATTTTTAGTAGTCGGCGATTCAGAGGTCGGAGGAGTAATAATGTTCGTTGTGGAATCATGAAGAGCAGACCCAGGGACCTCACCTTGGTCTTTTTGACCCCCAATAGTAGATTCGGGGTATAGGATACGTTTACCAATGTTAAGCGCCTCTAGGTCCTTTTCATCTAGAAGGCTGAGTTTCAACCATTCAATATCGACCTCAGCCCCACCATAGAACTCTCGTTCTTAATTTACAATGTCCTCCCATGTCAGGGCCAGAGCCTTGGGATACCCTTCATCAAGTCATTTCAGGTTGTCGAACCTAATGACGTTTGCATTATAACGGATACGCATGAGCTTGAGCTCATCCTTAATCTGTTTCTCTATAGCCTTGATCTGTTTCTTGACGTCTTTTGCTCGAGCCTTTCCATCTTCTCTTGCCTAGCGGGCATCCAACAATTCTTCACAGTAGCCTTGGGCCTCGGTGAGAGCGTTGTCCTTCTATTTTTTCTCACTCCCTAGTTGTGGTTTCAACTTCTCTACTTCTTCCTTAAGCTACTCATTTTCTAGCGATAAGTTGTAGCTCTTGTAGTGAGTGACCTTGATTTGTTTCTGCTGATTTTGGCACTCTTTCTCGGTTGACTTCGTTAGATCACCCAGTTGTTTTTTAAACTCAGCTAACGAGGCATTAAGCTTCTCGACCTCCTCGTCAAGGTTGGCAATGTGCGCTTATCTTGCTCCTTTTCTAGCTTTAATCCATCAAGCTCAAGCTTTCTTTTGTAAGCACCCATGGAGATAACCTCAGCTTACCATCTCCATTTGAAGTATTGATCTTACATATTGTCGATGTAAGCTATGGTGTCGATTCTGATGTGTAGGGGAATATCTTTTAATTCAGGAACATGGAATTGTCAAAAAAGATTTTCGAAAAAGTGCACTTCAAGGCATCCATATGAGAATTAGAAATGATTTCTTTTTTTGCTCGAACCAATCTCTTGTCGGTCCTTGAATGGAGAATATTTAAAGTGGCTGGACCTGATAGCTGCTCAGAGCGATGTGGCACATGAGAGGATATCGTCAGCTATGTTGAAGCAGGAGCATTTGCTATGTCTATAAATAGAACATTGTCAGGTTTTATCGAGTACAAATCCAAACTACAGGGAAAGGGTGACCGACCCCTATGTCATGGAGACAACTCGCGAGATATGGATCCTCTTTCCCAACTTATGTTGTCTCAACTGAAACGCCTCCCTGGATCAAAATCGTATGAAGATCCACGAGGATGATTGGACGACTCATGCTTTCTTTATTTGCTCCCTTGGCTGTTGATGGTATCTTACATGCCTTTGTGCTCTATTGAATCTGCAAATGAAATGTAAGTGAGTTAGCTCGAACAAGATAGGAACATGGCATGAGCTAAACAGAGTGTAGTGTTGTGTGGGTGTGTGCATGTGTCCTAGTAACCACCACAGACTATGGACTTTGGAGTTTGCTAACATGGGTGTTCTCCCATGCGTGAGTGACACGCACTTCATTTGTTAGACTAGTATGGGATCTGATATCCCCAATATTGATGTTACCCAGGCCATAAAAACCAAACCCATCCGGCATTAGATCGAGGTTTCGATAAATTTCTTCAAAAGGTGGTATAGGACTTTCCTCTATCACAATAGCTGGTGGAGGTTATGTCAGAGTCCATATTGAGACAATCTTTATCTTGGATCACCACTTTAAAAGAAAAGCTTGGTCATCTCTGCATTCATACCGGAGGGCTCATGACCCACATCAACATCATCATTATGTCCTCCACCACTTCTTTCTTCCTCGATGTGCTCGTGAACCTCTCTAGTCTCTACAATAGGACTCGGGACTAAGGGAACTTTTTAATTGTCGTCTCCATCCTCCAATGAAAACCATCATCATCTTCATCACCATCATTAGGAACATGGCAAATCCTATGATCCTCTTCCAAGAGATTATAAGCTCTCAAATTATCATCAGTGAGAAGTGCCTTTATATCCTTCTCCTCGAGTGGTACTTGATGGAGAGATGCAAGGGTGTTCGCTAAGGCTGGCCCACTAGGCCTCTCGAGCTATCTACAAGAACGAGGGATAATTATATAAGTAACTAAAGTTATATTGTCCATATAAAAAAGGATAAAGGTAAGATTATGTCCAGATAACCACCTCTGTGCAAAACTAGGTAGGCAGCTCACCAAAAAGAATTCATCTTTAAAATAGCTCAATCTGTTCTAGAGACCCATTACAATTCTACAACGCATGGAAGATTATAGATATTTAAGTGGAGGAGATCCTTTCCGGTGTTTGAAGCTATACAAGTGCTAGTCTCCCAAGTGCTGGGCTCACGATTCAAATGGCAGGTGAAAATGATATAATTGTGTTTAAAAAAGTATAGCTATTAGGGTGCAGTTGGGTCGAAGATAATTTCATGAATCATAAAATTATGTATATGAAATACTGAATGGTAGGGCACAACCAGCCATACACATATACCGGTTATAGGTCATATATCCCATGGGCGAAAGAGGTGCCTGCTGATGGCACGAAGGGAGCACATCTTCGAATGGGATGCCATGTTTCTCACATATCCTTCGAAGGGACACCTTATCAACCTTCGATGCAGGGGAGTCCTGAGGGTCCTATAAAATTATAGCATCACCCTATCAACGTCAGGGGCAGCCTCGACTATAGGTCCCTCAATAGGAAAAAAAGCAATCATTTCTAAAGGTTGTGCTGCTTGATGACTAGTCAACTAAGGAATGTGTATTACTGTAGAAACTATAGTAGAACTGGATTCTTTCTCAAATTCCACATACTTTGATATTGACGAACCTGCTACCATAGCGAAGAGACGGTTGGAAGTCTATATTGCATAACTAATAAAGTTACACATATAAGTGATATTAGACACAGTAAAAGCTTTAATCTTCATACTAGAAAAAAATTCCCTATATAGTTGATGTACCAAACCCGACGGATATCAATGTGTGTTAATAGACCGAGTCTGTGCATCGATCGAGGGCAATATGGTACAATTAAAGGCGTATAAAGCATGCATCTGAAGTTGTCCATTAATGCATCTAACACCGTGCCGGTTAAATCTATCTGCATCCAAAGAGACCGTCATCAGAGACCGTCTCAATGGATAACAAATCATCAACCATAGTTCGATCAAACTTGCTATGGAACCCCACCTGAAAATTTAAGAATATTGGGTCCAATTTAAACTACGAGTTCAAAAATTACTTTTTAAATCACTAGATTAACACAAGTATTACTCGAAGCTAAGTCGAATCAAAATTCGCAGGGGATAGACCTAAGTCACACTCATGAGTTTTACAACTTGGTCAATGTGAACTACCCAATCTCCCCAAATATTCGAATAACCTGACTTTCTAGCGTAAAATATCCAATTCCAGGTTCAGGTACGATCCCTGAAGGGGCATCCATGGATTTTCACCATTTTGCAAGCTTGGTCGAAGCTCAGGCCAACGACAATCACCCTCGAGTCTTTCCACTCACCTAAAGGCGAATCGGTTCGCCTGGGTTTAAATATGTGCTTGAATTTGAGTTTTGAGTCATTTGGGAAGTATGATGTTTAAGGACGAAGCTAGTTTCATGACAACCGGATGTAACTGCTGGAGGCGGGGTTTTGTCGGTTGAAGCATGCTTAAAACTTGAAGTAGAAAATCTCAAAAGCAGCAAGTGGAGTAAATTGACAAATGAAGTGTAGGCTCGATATTTTAATATTGCCCGATCTAGAAATTTAGGAAAAAAAGTTGCTTAAATTTTCGAAGTTTGGGATTGGTACCAAACCAATCAAAGAAAATAAATAAATAAATATATATGAAAATAAAATGATGATGATGGGATGAAGAGTTTGCGCAAGTATATATGTGTATGCATAGCACCAAACTATTGGAATTCCAAGGGAACGGGCTCGAACCTGTAGAGTTCGAGTAATGAAATCTTTGAAAGTATTTTGTGTTTGAAATAACGAGCTTGAAGAATGTAATTCAACTTTTATACTACCAAGAACTTACAGGCCTATGCCAAATAGAGCATTACGACAATTACCAAAGATGCTATGCTTCGATAAAGCAGTCCAAGGGAAAGGTGAAATCTATTAGAAGTGACACTTGAAACCTGATGTAGAAACTTCAGTTTGTTTCGATCCAAAGCATATCATGTTGAAACAAGATATACGTTGGGGGAAAATGTTATCCAGCCTTATGACCGGGCCATATTCGGGCACATCAAGTCGGTTGAACTGAGGGATTATCTAGCGGAAATCTATAACAACGATCAACAAGTCCAAATGTCAGGAAAAATCGGTGAATGAAGTCTAAGAATAATAAAAAACTTCCAAACAAAAGATCACACACTTTCGCTTTTGAGCACCAAGTACAAATCCTTAAAAAATCAGCAAAAGACTTGGATCGGTACCGATCCTTGATAATTGCTCCTGATGGTTATTCGCTTCATGCACTGTCAAGTTAGGTTGTTTACAATAAAGCTTGTCCAATGTGGAATAGTTCATAAGTTCTTATTAGCTAGCACAACCAACGTATAAGTCAAACTCCAATGCTCCATCCTCGAACCAAGAAATTCACTCAGATCTTGTCCTTTAGCGACATAAATAAGGATACAAAGATGGAGGCATGAGTAAAGAAATCATCCACAAGAGTCAAATGGTGATCTAGATATTAACTGCATAGATCGGTACTGATCCCGAAGAATGGATCCGTACCGATCCCCGAAAGCTCGTGACATAACCATGATCTCCTTAGTTACATACTCCAAAATATAGAGAACGTGGGTGAGTGATTTTCGTCGACCTGTAGTTATAAATATAGGGATAGGAGCATAGTTTTGGGAGATCTTTTTTAGCTGTTAATAAGCTATTGTATTATCCTTGTAATTCCATGGATCATCATCGATCCCTAAGAAAGGTACTATAAAAACTCATCAAAGACTTCATAAAGTTTAAGTGGTCGTAAGCCTTTGATTAGCCAAACCAATATAATTGCTATGTGTTGTTGTTTTTCTCATTCTCAAGTTATTTTCTTTAGTTTATTTTCTACTATTAATCTTAGGGTGTTTGCGCGAACTTTTGGCATAAACAATAGGCATTAGCCCATTAACTAAATTCCAATTTCATTTGACGTGGCTTGATTTGTTTTGAAAAGTTGAAATCATTCGATCAGTCGATGTTGATGTGATGACATTAATCGATTGACGTGGAACTACTCCGACCATTTCTTAAAAACCAAAACTCAAAATTCGTTAAATTGCTAAAATGCCTCTCCATTAGGAAGAATACATTAGATAGAGCTTTAGGCCTTGGCCTGTTAAGATTGTAAATAAGAAAGGCATATGGTTAGCTAAGTGGGACACACCCCACAACTAGGGAATAGGTTACACGAGAAAATGCTTGAGTGTAATGGCTCACCCTGTGCTTACATGGTACCCCTTTGGGGCACATTAAAGTCTAGGCCGCCCAATTTATCACGAGGCAGCATGTTTTTCCTTAAGTCTAGTTTATCCCTTAGCTCTTGCCGGGGTGGTTCTGTAACTAGCCTCCACTTATGTTAGTGCAAATGGTCAAGGGAAAGAAAACCTCTTTCGAGGGTAACTTTGGAAGCGGTCGGGCTTTTGACAATGACCCTTCTAAAGTGAGGGTGGACCGAGATCGGTTTATCGAGGCTTTGACCAAGCACAATGTGTTGAGGATGGAGTCATCGTATCCTCTCTAGTGTGAAAGACTAAAAAGGCCTCTTTTTGGATACTTTGCTTGGGTCATGCTATACATAAAGTGCGGGTGACACTTTCTCTCCATCATTATTTTTTTAGATTTCTTAATGCGCACCAATTGGCTCCGACTCAATAGGATCCCAATGGATAAAACTCCACATCGGCCTCTATATTGTTTGTCATGACCCTATCCTTCCAGAGTCCTCCTCGTGGTTCTTTTTACCCATGTTAAAGCATGGCAGCGCTCCAAAGGGCTTGTACTACTATCTTCATAGCCACATCGCCTTATCTCCGTTCTTTATTCTCCCGGATAAGGTCATCGGATTTAAGACCATTAACTCTTTGTGGATGCCATCATCAATCCCAACCTCCAAGTATAGGAATTTCGGGTGTCGGGTACTATCTTGTTCGCTTTGTCTTTCCTGTGATAGTTTAGCTGTAACTGCTTCTAATCATGCATTTATTCGACATAGTGACCTGGGCAAAATCTGGAGATGTTGATTAAAAATTTAGCCAACTTTGGAATTATGATTAATACTTGATATTAGAAAAGTTGAATTTCTAATAGCTTGATTTAAAATGTAAAATAAGTAAATACGTAAAAAGTAAAGAAACACAAGAGTTAGAGTGGTTCGATCTAAGTTGATCTACGTTCACTATAAGGAATTTCTTATTACTTTGTTTCTCTTATAACAGCTTGGATTACGAGAGAGAATAACAAGAAAGTAAGTGCTTAAGAGCTTATGTTATTTAGCCTTAGTGAAAATACATGTCTTGATTTATTTATGGCTATAGGAATATGCGGTGAAAGGCTAAGATTGCATGGCTAAGTCACTAAAATCATGTTGTGCCACTGATCATCTCACTCGACCTGATGCATGACAGCTTGAGTGCCAGTTGGTGTGTATGGTAGAGATGATTGCCGGTTTGCCGGCTATACTTTAAGTATGCTTTGGTTAGGGACAGACGCATGGGATCGGGTAGTGGTTGGGTAAGGTATTTTGCTAGGGTGGCAACAAAGGACATGTTGTGGTTATTGTACATTGGCGCTTTTGTCAGGTGAAAAGTGTCATTTTTACTAGTCTTTTCAAAGGAATAGTGCATGTGAAGCTTCTTTTGGCAGTGGCGGTTTGGCACCGGTGGCAAAGCTCATCAATTTAAGACAAATGAGCTTCCAAAAATGTGGGTGATTGGTGTTAAAGATGAACGAGGGACCTAGATGGAGATTGAAATGATGGACAAGCCAATCAACTATGGAGAGGCTTGCATGTTGGGCCGCCATCTATTGTCTTGCCCGCTAATGTCTATGTGTGCGTTGTTTGACTACCACACGTGTTGGACCTGGGCAGACTGATTATTAAGTGAGTCTAGTCAATTGAACCGGATGTGGGCTATGTGATGTGGGTGAGCTGACGTGCCTGGATATGGATCCCATGAGCTAAAAGGTGGGTCAGAGATGTTCTATTGACATTATGTGGGCCGATTGTGCGAGCCTGTCCAACCCACTCCATACATGCGAGAAAATTGAACAACATGAGAGAATATGGTGTACTTTGTCGATTGGGTGGGATACATATGCAGGTTGGAGCACTACCAACTGAACATGACCCGGCTCCTTACCAATGATTGTTGGAACCGAGTCACTCTACAACGGATGAAATGGGTAGATTTCACAAAAATTTCCTATTAGGATCATAGTGGGCCTTTGAAGTCTTATGGGTTTTGCTAGATCCAATCTAGATAATTTAAATAAAATCCAATTTTATTTAATTTTCAATTTCATTGAATAATGGGTTAATTAAAATTAATATGTATGCAGTTTATGAGTATATCACTATATACGCATACATTTATAATGTGTATATGCAACATAATAATGCATACATAGTTAATGTATACATATATAGATGTTAGGATTTGCGATTACAACGTACATATTTTCTATTTATATATGCAATTGATGTCTCAAAATATTATTTAAATATATACATATTACTTTTATAGAAATATATATATATACAGTCAAAAAATTTAACTTTAAAATATTTGATTAGATTTTGGATTAGTCACTAAAATTTCAATTCAAATTTTAATATTTAAAATATCTAATTTTGACAAGGTAAAACATTTTAAAATTTGAAGTTAAATATATAAATTATTTCGAATATTTTTGATTAATTAAAATAAATATTTTATATTTTGAATAAAATTTATCATTATTTTTTTGCAAACCATTAAATTCTATAAATTAATCAATTTATGTATTCAATAAAATTAAATATTAAAATATTTCACTTAAAATTTATTTCTTTTGGCCATAATTTTTTTATAAAATAAAAACCCAAAACTATTTATTATATACATATTAATTAATTAAACATTTGCATTTATATATTTTAATAACATTGTTAAAATTATTAAATGTAAATATACTAATATTTTATCAATATATAGGTTTGGGAATAATTTTTTAGCCAAAAAATATATTTTACTTACACAATTTTACATTAAAATTGTATAATATATGTATATAATTTAAAAATAGTAAATAAAAATTTTAAATTACTGAAAAATGACTTTGACGTTTAAAATAATATAAATAAAATATGTAATAGTCGATATGAAATGTTATTAATTCTTTTTAAAATTACAAATATTTAAACAAGAACATTAATAACATAAATTTCAATATGATATAATAGCATATAATAATAGGAGACAACAATGCATATATAAGTTATTATATATAATCTGGCTACTGCATTGTTGTATATAATATAAAATAAAGATAGTTTATACCTTAAAAATGCAGCCTTTGAGTGCACATCTATTAGTGGGATCTCCCTGATTCACCTTAAATCGATCATTGGATGTCACAACGATCAAATATACCATTGGAATTACTTTGATTTAAGGTGATTTATGCTATAGAAATTTTTAGCAATGAGGAGGAGAGATAGTGCTAAACGGCTAAGGTATGATGGGAGGAATCAAAAGTAGAAATTGTGGAGACCAGTTCGGTTTAAATAGGGTAAAAAGGGATGAACAATTCTCTTGCCTTTACTATTTCTCCTTCTACCAAGTATTCAGATATGAATCTGAAATTCGAACTCCACATCCCTTTCCTTCAACATATAGCTGACAGTGATGTAGGATTCAGTGGGTTAATGAAGTCACAAAGCTCATTTAGTAATTAACATCACTTAAATCGTATTTAAATGCCCATCGATATTGTATATTGATACGTACATGTATATCTTTTTTACATGCACCCTGTTTATTACTAATGGCGCCCAGAAAATTACCAATAGCACCTAGTTTATCAAACAAATAAATAATCAATATTTCATGAGTATTAACTAATTCAATCAAATTATAACAATTTATAAATAAATTAAATCGCACGGTATTTTAGAGAGTTCACTAATATGGTTGTGCGACTCGTAGGTGTAAATGCAGTCAGCGATTAATATTAAATAGCTCGAATATTAATATTCACATGTCTCCTTAGCTAGTGGTGTGACATTTGGTCAACTTTATCGCTTATACATCTTTAATAGTAAAATCCAATTTTACAATTTAAGCAATACCTTTACTAATGATTATTTATACGCATTCTCTTTGTCAATACTATGTCACTTTAGGATTTATGGAATCTGGATTTGGTCAAAATTTTAATATCATCCATATTCAACTTGGTTAATCTATAAACAAATTCCTTAGTTCAAAAATAACATTTGTTATTAATCATACTACTCTAGCCAAAGATTTTGATTTTGAGTTGACTATAATTGACCGTGATACTAACCTCATACAACTGAGAAGAAAAATTCTCTATTTAATAGTGTTTCACTTTCAATGTTTCAACTCATACCCAGATATAGTCACTCAATAGTCGTTATATCATGATTTTATCATAACCAAAGTAGAGTATCCATATTGAAGCTCAACAGTATTTTAGGTCGAGAGAACTATGTAATATTGTCACTCCGAGATTTCCTATTTGAACTTGTTATTATTAACCAACTGGAAACTCTCGAGTGGGTTATTCCATAGTTATCCAATAACTATCTATACGTAACCCTTAGTACCCCCAGCAGCCCCGAGTAATACACTATCTAACATTTGAAGAGCATTACTTTAGTCTCAACAAATGTATCGATATCCTTTCTCGAAACATCAAGAATAGAAATATTAAAATAACATGTTACTTTATATTGTGACAATTTTCTCATTATTACAACCCCTTGTAATTATTATCACATAACATATCATTTAAGGATTCTCTATTTAATATACTTAAATTTATTATTTAATTATTATATGACAATATAGCAAGTATATAATAGAAAAAACAACTTTTGTTTCGAAGAAGACTTTATCACAAAGTTAATAATTATGATAAATTACAAAATTTCCCCTAGGGCATACCCCTAACTCCCTTAATAATAACCTAGGTAGGATTGGGATGCTAGACTTTGGACAGACCATGCTGAAGGAAAAGGCAAAAACTCAGAAGCCTAAAAAAGGTGGAGGAGTGGTGGCGGTGGCGACCAGAGGGATGTAGAGAGTGGCCCCATCGTGGCAGAGGAGGAGATGGAGATGGTGGAAACTGACTATGGCTTGGAGGCCAACTAGCTCTTGGATGCAGGGACCAATCTGGCAGTGGAAAATAAACCGACGTAGGTCAATTGCAAACTTATGATCCATGCCTATATGACTTTGCCAAGAAGTAAAGAGAAGGAACTACCATCAGTCGGGAAGGACTATGGACAGGTGTCACAACTGCATAACGTAATATCTCATAATTATCAAATTACATAAGCACAATAGAGATACCAGAGGCAGAGAGGAAGGGAGCATGGCAAGGACATAAGCCTCAGACACTCTGAAAAGCATGGGATCTTCCGATGAAATCCTCTTCCTTTGGGTCTACTATACAAACTGACCAACACATAGATGTGCCCCCATCTGCATGCTGACTAAAGGGTCATGCAGTAATGATAATGAGTCCTTCCTACCTCTAATTAGGAGGAGGTGGCAAGTCTAACCTCAAGGTGGATAGACCTTCCTTTTTAGTTGTCTTGTGGTCGCATAGTCTGTTATGTGCTGTTTTACTTTAACTTTTGATAGCATACATTTTCTTTACTTTCTATTTTGTAATGGCTTAGTTTAACTTTGTTGTTTTGGATAGCGGTCTTTGGCCAATACCACCCCGACCTAGGCTACGCCCCCATTAGGCATCACGAACCTTTAGGAGTAGTTGATCTCTTTAGCTTACTAATGGTAGAATCATCCTTTGACTTCATGACGGGGGCTATCGTTATCCTTGCCCCCAGCCCTCCCTATGGAAGATTGCATTAATATTTACACCCTATTTCTACGTGGGGTCATTGTTGAGCCTTACTCTGTTAGTTTCCATAAGCGAGCGTGTAACGACCCTGAATTTTTGACATTTCAAATGTGAATATTTAATCGAGTTTAAATATTTGAATGATAGTTTAATTTGAAATTCAAATATCAGAAGGAATTTGGCAATTTATTTATTGAATTTAATTTACTAAAGTTGGGTAAAAATTTGAATCTTCAGTTTTAAGCTTGTTAAAAATATTTTCAAGGCTTAGAAAATTCATATTGATAATACTGAAGATAATAGAAGCTTCACAATTGAATTTGGAACTGTTCTGTTCAGTTTTGAATTTTATCGTTTAAATCGATATTTAAAAATAGTGTTCCGGGGCACAGTCTCGGAATTCGACGAAACTAGTTCCATTGGATCCGTAATATTGTATTATTATCGGATTTCAATTTTCGTAATGTTTGGAGTGATCATTTGGCCGTACGATAAGCAAACGCGCTGAAATTTAATCGAAAATTTAATATAATAGCTGGTCCAAAAAGCTATCTTCTCCATACGATCGAATTTGGACTCGAAACCTTTTCCATTGCGTTCGGAATAGGCATATAACATTATAAACGCCTAGTGGCATGCCTCGATAGGAAGTCGATATTTTGAGTTGTGATTCCCGAGACAATTTGAATTTAATTCAAAATATATGTATTTTTGGACTGGTCAATATAATTCATATCAGTTGTTTTTCTATCACATCCAAATCACTGTAGCTAGGTGAATTTTTCACGCAACCCATCTTCTCATGTTCAGAATCACGTACTCTTGTCTCCCCTTCCTCCTCTGTTAAAATGCACGAGATAAAAAAATATAAACGAAACCTTTCTTCGTTCTAAAAATAGGGATGGCCGAGCTATGTTTAAATCCCTCTCCTCTCAAATCTCATTTCGTTCAAATCGAAAATTTAAATGGCCGCTACCCTTTAAAATTTTCAAATCAAATTCGTCGACAAAGCATGGCTTGGCGATCGATTTAGGGGCCGTGCGATTTCGCGAGTTGAGGGAGTGAGTTCGTCTTCTTATTGATGGTGGGTAGCAACTTTGAAGGTTGCGACTGAAGGGTTGTGATGCAGCCCAGAAAGATAGAGTCTTAGGTCGCGAGCGACCTAACGTGATGATAAGTCGCGTGCGACCTAACGAGGAAGCTGACAAGCTAAAACTTTGGGAAAAGTCGTGGGAAGTTGAAGTCTTATGTCGTGTGCGACCTAACAGGTTCCAAGATGATGAGATAAAAGGCGAAGAAGCGAGTTATGCAAGAACAGGAAAGCCAACGACCTATGATAAGTCGCAAGGCCTTAGGTCGCGAGACCTTAGATCGCTTACTTTAGGTCATTCCGATCTATCGAGTGAAGACTGTTTCGAGTTACAACCTATGATAGGTCGGGGAGATGTTTTATGACCTATGTTAGATCGCTAATGTGGATGCCGCTTTATTTTAGGTCGCTCGACCTTATGACTGAAAAAATAGGTCGTCGCACGGTGTTTTCCTTAGGTCGCTCAAGTACTTTAGGTCACTCAAATACCATAGGTCGCTCCGGATGATATGTCGCTTGTATGTGTAAATTGTTAAGTCATGTACTGTGTTGTATTTTCTTTATGTTGTAATATTTCGTTTGTATGTTAGGTCGTAGGTCGGCAAGGAGTTAGGTCGGCCACGAATGTTATGTTGTAAATATTAGGTCGCGGGTTTGTTAGGTCGTGAACGACCTATGTGTTGTACAGTTTTGTGTTGTGTGTTGTAAGCCTATAAATAGGCAGGTGGTATCATTTGTAACAGTTGGTTGATTTTGAATAAAACTTTTGTTTGTTAGCTTTGTGCTTTCATTAAATTGGTAGTTGAGTGTAATCTCCTATCTCCACCTTCGGTATTCGAGTGCGCTCGAATCAACGATCGTTGAAGCCGATTCGCAGAATCAAGTGCGCTTGATCAATGTCGAAGAATCGTACATCTTTAAACACGGTATCGTGCGCGATCAACGTGTTTGGGATAGCTAGATTCCGGCATCTTTGGATCAACGGAGTTGGGCGTTCAGTATCTTCTATTCCATCGATTGCTACTTTCACCGATTTATCCATTTCAGTTATCCGCTGCTGCATCATTTGGTATCAGAGCTTGACTTAGCCCATCATAGCTAAGCCGAGTCTTGGAGCCAATTTTATTTGAAGAGTTTGAAGTCGAAGTGTTGGTTTGTGCAATTTGGACCAAGGCCGAGAGTTATTTGAAGATTGGATTTGCATTTTTTGAGAAGAATAGTGTTCATCGTGTTCATCATAAGTCACAACAAGTTTGAAGTTTTCGATCCATCTCCTTTTGGATCTAAGGAGGAAAAGTGTTTGAAATTAGCGCGGGAAAGATTTCCGCGCCAAGGAGTTTGAATTGTCGAAGTGGTGGTGCGAGTTGGTGAGCAACGCGAGCCAAGTTAGGTCGTTCGAGCCGAGCGAGCTAAGTATTGGCCGAGTTAAATTGAAATTTTTGAAGATTGTGTGTTGAGTTTGTGAAGTATTCAATCATGCCGCCAAGAAGAGCTAATCGCCATCAAAATGTTGAAGCATTGTATAGAAGAGAAGAAGCCGATGAGATGGAGAAAAGAATTAATGAAAACTTTAGTGAGAAGCTTAATGAAGGGATTGGTCGATTAGAGAAGATGATGTTGGAGATGAATCAAAAACAGAGAAGGGTTTCACCTGAATCTAACCATGGGGGAAGTAGAGTTTCACCACATTCCAATCGAGAGAGAAGTGTTGATAGTGATCATAGAAGTATGAGTCGAGATTGTCATAGAAATGTTAATGATCGAAGTCGTGATAGGAATGTGAATGATCGTGATCGGAGGAATGTAGATAGAAGGGATGTTGGTGGAAGAAATGATGGTAGTAGAGATGTTGGTGGTCAGGATCGACATTGATATACATCAGATTTTGAAGAGGAGTTTGATGGTGGTAGTGTTCATGGACGAGGATGAGGTCAAGGAAGAAATCAGTCGGAGTATGATCACAAGTGGGAGTCTGGGATGAAAACTGAAATACCGGAATTCAAGGGAGGTATGCAAGCCGAGGAGTTTCTTGATTGGTTAGCTTATGTTGAGGAAATTTTTGACTTCAAGGAGGTTCCGGAAGAACGAAAAGTGAAGTTGGTTGCTACTAGGTTGAGGGGGAGAGCTATGGCGTGGTGGCAGCAAACCAAACTTACTAGAGAGCAGATGGAGAAGTTAAGGATTGTTGCTTGGGAAAAGATTAAGAAATTGATGAAGGCTACTTTCTTACCCTACAATTACCAATCACTAATGTATCAGAGATTACAGAACCCGAGGCAAGGGACGAAGGCTGTTACAGATTATGCAGATGAGTTCTACCAGTTGATTGCTCGAAATGACATTATGGAGATAGAAGAACAATTGACCGCTAGGTTTGTTGGTGTACTTAGAACACAGATCCAGGATATGGTGAACATGTTCGACCCTAGATCTGTGGCAGAAGCACATCAAAAGGTGTTGGCTTGGGAGAAACAAGGTAGACGTGGGGGAGGTGTGTTTCCAAGTTTTACAGGGTAGAACAAAGGAGCGGGTAGTAGTTCTAATGTTCCTAAAGCTTCGAATAAGCCGGTTGTTCATGAAGTGGCTAAACCAAAAGTCAACACCAATTTCAAATGCTATAATTGTCAAGAAGTGGGTCACAAGAGCAGCGAATGTCCAAAACCGAAGAAGAGAAGTATGATTGCTGAAGTGGAAGATGAGGATGCAGAGGCTGAATGTTCTAATTCACTACATGATGAGGAGGAAGAAAATGTGTCGGGAGATGAAGGGTATTCATTGATGATGAAGAGGTCATGCTTGACACCAAAACAGGAGAAGGAAACTAGCTGGTTGAGGAGTAACATCTTTCAGTCAACGTGCACTATCTTGGGAAGGGTTTGCAAGTTTGTTATTGATGCAGGAAGTTGTGACAATATTATCTCCACAGAGGCTGTGAAGAAGTTAGCATTGAAAACAGAGAAGCATCTGAAACCTTCCAAGTTAGCTTGGTTGAGGAAAGGTGGGGAGGTGAAAGTTGGACGAAGAGCTTGTGTTAATTTTTCAATTCGGAAGAAATACAAGGATGAAATTTGGTGTGATGTTGTGGACATGGATGTATGTCATCTGTTGCTGGGGAGACCATGGCAGTATGATAGAGCAGTGCAACATGATGGTCGTACTAACAGTTATAGTTTCATGTTTGAAGGTACAAAAATCACTTTAATTCCTAAGAAGCGACAACACGAAGAAAGCAAGTCGGAGGAGATTGAAGAACTTAAAACTTTGCTATCTTTGAAGGAGTTTGTTAAAGAAGTTGAAGAGGAGCCTGAAGTGTTCTTGTTGATTGGGCGAGAGAGCAATGAAGTGGTTGAAATACCTGAAGAAGTAAAGCCAGTGCTGGAAGAATTTGACGATGTATTTCCTGAAGAGCTGCCAACGGAGTTGCCACCGTTGAGGGATATACAACACCAAATAGATCTTGTTCCAGGAGCTGTGTTACCACATAAACCACACTACAGGATGAGTCCGAAGGAATATGAGGAGTTGAGAAGGCAGGTAGAAGAATTGCTTGAACATGGGCGCATACAATAGAGCTGAAGTCCTTGTGCTGTACCAGCATTGTTAGTACCGAAGAAAGATGGTTCGTGGAGGATGTGTACGGATAGCAGGGCACTGAATAAGATAACTGTCAGATATAGATTTCCGATGCTGAGGCTTGATGATATGTTAGATCAAATCAGTGGGTCTGTGATCTTTTCGAAGATTGATCTTAAAAGTGGTTATCATCAAATTCGAATTAGACCGGGAGATGAGTGGAAGACGGCGTTCAAGACGAGGGAAGGATTGTATGAATGGCTGGTCATGCCGTTTGGTCTATCGAATGCACCTAGTACATTCACGAGGGTGATGAACCAAATTTTCAGACCGTACATTGGGAAGTTTGTGGTAGTTTACTTTGATGATATCTTGATTTATAGTGCTAGTACAGAGGAGCACGTTCAGCATTTACGGAAGGTGTTGGTTATTCTTCGTGAAGAACAATTCTATGCAGCTACAAAGAAATGTGTGTTTATGGCGCGGAGTGTCTTATTTCTGGGGTATGTTGTATCGGAAGAAGGAATACAGGTGGACCGAAGTAAAGTTGAAGCGATCAGAGATTGGCCACAGCCTAAGACGATAACGAAAGTTCAAAGTTTTCACGGGTTGGCTTCATTTTATCGAAGGTTTATTCCACACTTTAGTAGTGTGATGGCGCCTGTTACTGATTGTATGAAAGGGAAACAATTTTTGTGGTCGGAGGAAGCAGGGGTTGCTTTTAAACGAATCAAGGAACTGTTGACGTCAGCACCAATTCTAGTATTACCAGACTTTCAGTTGTTGTTTGAGCTACATACTGATGCATCTAAAGTTGGAATTGGAGGGGTATTGAGTCAGAGGGGACGTCCTATTGCATATTTCAGTGAGAAGCTATCAGGAGAAAAGATGAGATACAATACATATGATGTGGAATTTTATGCAGTTGTGCAAGCCGTGAAACACTGGAGACATTACTTATTTCACAAGGAGTTCGTGTTATATACTGATCATGAGGCTTTGAAACATCTGCAAGGACAGGAGAAAATTTCATCAAGGCATGCATCGTGGATTGCATATCTGCAGCAGTTTACATTTGTTGTGAAACACAAATCTGGAGTTACAAACCGTGTGGCGGATGCGTTGAGCATAAGAAATCATTTGTTAACTACAATAAAGGTTGAAGTGACAGGGTTTGATGTATTGCCAGAATTATTTGTGGATGATCCCTACTTTGCAAAGAGGGTAGATGAAGTTAATAAAGGGAAGACGGATGAGTTTGTATTGGTGGATGGTTTTCTGTTTAAAGGAAATCGATTATGTGTACCAGATTGCAGTTTACGGATGAAAATTGTAAAGGAGTTACATGAAGAAGGCCACGTGGGTAGAGATCGAACATTGCAGCTGATTTCTCAATCTTATTTTTGGCCGTCGATGAGAAAAGAAGTTGAGAGATTTATGGAGAGATGTCATGTCTGTCAAGTGTCGAAGGGAACCGCTACAAATGCAGGATTATATATGCCATTACCTGTGCCAACTAGACCGTGGGTTGATGTGAGCATGGATTTTGTTTTGGGCTTGCCTAGAACTCAAAGGGGAAATGATTCTATATTTTTTGTGGTGGATAGGTTTTCGAAAATGGAACATTTCATAGCATGTAAGAAGACAGCGGATGCCGTCTGTGTTGCTCAGTTATTCTTTAAAGAGGTGTATAGATTGCATGGGCTACCTGAATCTATTGTTTCAGATCGGGATACTAGATTTCTAAGCCATTTTTGGTTAAGTTTGTGGAAGATGGTTGGAAGGAAGCTAAATTTTAGTAGTGCCTATCATCCGCAATCTGATGGGCAAACGGAGGTGGTTAACAGATCGTTGGGGAACTTGTTGAGATGTCTCGTGAAAGATAACTTGAAGAGCTGGGATATGAAGTTATGTCAGGTAGAGTTTGCACATAATCATGCTATAAACCGTAGTACGGGTTTCAGTCCATTTCAGATAGTGTAATCAAGTTTACCAAAGGGGCCGTTAGATTTGACGATAGTACCACAACCAAAGGGGACAGTTAAACGGGCTGTTGATTTTGTTGATGGATTGGCAGAATGTCATAAAATCGTTCAGGAACGATTGGAGAAAAAGAATGAAAAGTATAAACGATCTGCGGATTTGAAACGAAGGAATGTTGAATTTAATGAAGGAGATTTAGTATATGATGTACTAACAAAAGATCGTTTTCCAGTGGGAACATATAATAAACTTAAAGCTCGAAAGATTGGTCCTGTAACGATTGTGAAACGGATCAATGAAAACGCTTATAAGTTGAAGCTGCCGGAGGATGTGTACACTTATGACGTGTTTAATGTTAAACATCTTATACCATATCATGGGGATGAGCTTGTTGTGGAAGAGGAGGGCGTAAATTCAAGGACGAATTTTTCCCAACCAGGGGAGGATGATGCAGCCCAGAAAGATAGAGTCTTAGGTCGCGAGCGACCTAACGTGATGATAAGTCGCGTGCGACCTAACGAGGAAGCTGACAAGCTAAAACTTTGGGAAAAGTCGTGGGAAGTTGAAGTCTTAGGTCGTGTGCGACCTAACAAGTTCTAGGATGACGAGATAAAAGGCGAAGAAGCGAGTTATGCAAGAACAGGAAAGCCAACGACCTATGATAAGTCGCAAGGCCTTAGGTCGCGAGACCTTAGATCGCTTACTTTAGGTCGTTCCGATCTATCGAGTGAAGACTGTTTCGAGTTACGACCTACGATAGGTCGCGGAGATGTTTTATCACCTATGTTAGGTCGCTAATGTGGATGCCGCTTTATTTTAGGTCGCTCGACCTTATGCACTGAAAAGATAGGTCGTCGCATGGTGTTTTCCTTAGATCGCTCAAGTACCTTAGGTCGCTCAAATACCTTAGGTCGCTCCGGATGATATGTCGCTTATATGTGTAAATTGTTAAGTCATGTACTGTGTTGTATTTGCTTTATGTTGTAATATTTCGTTTGTATGTTAGGTCGTAGGTCGGCAAGGAGTTAGGTCGGCCATGAATGTTGTGTTGTAAATATTAGGTCGCGGGTTTGTTAGGTCATGAACGACCTATGTGTTGTACAGTTTTGTGTTGTGTGTTGTAAGCCTATAAATAGGCAGGTGGTATCATTTGTAACAGTTGGTTGATTTTGAATAAAACTTTTGTTTGTTAGCTTTGTGCTTTCATTAAATTGGTAGTTGAGTGTAATCTATTATCTCCACCTTCGGTATTCGAGTGCGCTCGAATCAACGATCGTTGAAGCCGATTCACGGAATCAAGTGCGCTTGATCAACGTCGAAGAATCGTAGATCTTTAAACACGGTATCGTGCACGATCAACGTGTTTGGGATAGCTAGATTCCGGCATCTTTGGATCAACGGAGTTGGGCGTTCAGTATCTTCTATTCCATCGATTGCTACTTTTACCGATTTATCCATTTCAGTTATCCGCTGCTGCATCATTTGGTATCAGAGCTAGACTTAGCCCATCATAGCTAAGCCGAGTCTTGGAGCCAATTTTATTTGAAGAGTTTGAAGTCGAAGTGTTGGTTTGTGCAATTTAGACCAAGGCCGAGAGTTAGTTGAAGATTGGATTTGCATTTTTTGAGAAAAATAGTGTTCATCGTGTTCATCATAAGTCACAACAAGTTTGAAGTTTTCGATCCATCTCCTTTTGGATCTAAGGAGGAAAAGTGTTTGAAATTAGCGCGGGAAAGATTTGCGCGCCAAGGAGTTTGAATTGTTGAAGTGGTGGTGCGAGTTAGTGAGCAACGCGAGCCAAGTTAGGTCGTTCGAGCCGAGCGAGCTAAGTATTGGCCGAGTTAAATTGAAATTTTTGAAGATTGTGTGTTGAGTTTGTGAAGTATTCAATCATGCCGCCAAGAAGAGCTAATCGCCATCAAAATGTTGAAGCATTGTATAGAAGAGAAGAAGCCGATGAGATGGAGCAAAGAATTAATGAAAACTTTAGTGAGAAGCTTAATGAAGGGATTGGTCGATTAGAGAAGATGATGTTGGAGATGAATCAAAAACAGAGAAGGGTTTCACCTGAATCTAACCATGGGGGAAGTA
Source organism: Allium fistulosum (assembly GCA_030737815.1). NCBI lineage: Eukaryota > Viridiplantae > Streptophyta > Magnoliopsida > Asparagales > Amaryllidaceae > Allium > Allium fistulosum. The sequence continues at coordinate 1,298,835,892 of CM060902.1, forward strand.
GAGTTTCACCACATTCCAATCGAGAGAGAAGTGTTGATAGTGATCATAGAAGTATTGATAGTGAATATTTGGAAATTTAAATTCACAATGAAATTTGTAAAGGAAAAGTGAAAATAAATAACATTCGGAAATTTTATTTCGCGAGTGAAAATATGATTTGAAATTGGTTTTTCAAAGTGATGAAGTGTGGAAAATATATATCTTGCAAAGATATTTGAAATTTAATAATTTAGGAAAAATTATTTAAATTGGTTGATTATTTTGAATGTTGTTGATAGTTAAATAACCGACTATCAATATTTGCCTTTGAAATGGCACTTGATTTGTTTTTAAAACAAACGCTCATTATTCGGTTAAGCCGGGAGAGGACTTTATGTCATATAACCCATTCCGAACGGTGATACGTCGTGAATGGACATTATTTGAAGACCGGTGTGAAGACCGGGTATTTTTGAAAATGAAAGGACAACCTGTCGAATGTCTCTGCACCGAGTTGCTCCGGTATAGAGATTTATATCACTCTTCTTGTGATGTGAAGTCCGGGCGTGATTAGTGAATACCCGGATTGCAAGGGCTTCTTTGGAAGTGCCTTCGGTTCCGTTCGATCCCGGAATGGACTTGTATGGATGTGTGTCTGACATTACACTTTGAGATGTAAAGCTGGTTTCTATCAAATACATTTCTGTTGGTGGCGTAGAATTTATTCTCTTAGCTTAACACCCTTCTCTGAGACGTACGAGCTCAGAGGTTATGTAGTTGATGGTTACTAGTGATACATTCCTAATTTGGTAATGTGGCATACGAGGTGCTGTTGATCATTTGTTGATCAAAGCGTGGCTTTGTGAAAAAGCGTGGCTTTGTGAAAAGCGTGGCTTTGTGAAAAAGCGTAGCTTTGTGGACGAGACTTCGTTGAGCCTCACAACCTTGTAATGGTCAAAACAGGAATGTTGCGGCAAAGGTTTTTAGGGGTCGCGGCCCTAGAGTATGTCATTTCCTTCTGGATAAAAGGTGATATCATGGTATGGAGCCCAGATATTTTACCTATGTTGATGCTGCAAATTTATTATACTTTGTGGTTGTTGCTTTGTGGTTGAGGATCCTCGGATAAAGGTCGGTAACGACCGGGGGATGGCATAGCTCGTGTGTTAGCTACCTAGTTACAGCTGTACAGCGTGAGGTAGCGTCGGCCTTGTGTTTGCAGAGAGCCGGTTGACTCTCGGGGCGTCTCTCCAGAGGCATTTCCATTTCGGTGTAAGGAAGTTCCTTTGCCTGACCATTTGTTGGAAAATCCAAATCTCAATACGAACCTTGTACGGTTTTATTTGTAGAACCTGCCATTTACTTATGGTGGTCACCACTGTTTAGATGGTAGCTATAGTAGGCATACAATAATGGTTTTATGCTGGCTAAAATTAATATTATACTTTCGAAATGTTTTCGACACTATGCACTAATGATAATATCCAATGATTTTGCGTAGTAAGCATGTTTGACTATCATAAGAAGAAATCTCCTCCAATTCTGCGTTTGCATTGTGTGTGTGGCGGGAGGTCTTATGGTAGTTTCATTTTCCAAAAGCATTGCGAATCTGTTTTATTTTCTTTGTGAAAATAACTGTTTTACGATCTCACACCAGTCACCATGACTGACTCGGAGTTTATTGTTCCCTTTCTAAACTCTAGGTGCCCATAATTTTCCACACGGGCAGCCTAGAGTTATGTTATCAGGATATTCTGGATATTCTGGAGCTTTGGAGGCGAGCTGGATGGCGAGATGTACTCTCGTACTTATTTATTTATTCCGTTGTGTATGCTGTATGAGGACAAGTTTATATAACTGTCCATTGTTGTATTGAGTTGTATATTGACTCTGATGATATGATGTAATGTATAAACTGATATAGTCTTTTGTTTTAAAGATTATTCATTCAGCTATCATATATTGTTCCGCTGCGAATGTGAGATTCTGTTGTTGTTTCTGTTTATCTGTTCTTTCTTTTCTTCTGCCTTCTTCTTTTTAACCCTAATGGTTTGGTTTTCCGGCATTTGATTGCGCGGCATTTGATACAGTGGACGTATTAATGTCGACTTTCGAGCGTCGAAAATCCAAATCGTTACAGAGCGAGGTGAGGAGCCATAGGTTCAAGCGGCGGCCCATTTCATTCGTTCTTCTTTATCAAGAAGGCTAAGTTGCTGGATGGACAGCTGAACATTGTAGAGGCGGCCAACCTCATTATCACCCATAATATGAATAAGGAGGGACCAAATGGATGCTTTGAATGCTTATTGGGACCGCTGCCAATGGTCATAGAGTAGTCTTATAAGGCTAAGTCTCGGTGGCTTAGGAATAACCTAAAGGCGATCTTGGACACAGATGTTCAGAAGGCCTTCATGGTGAGACCTTTTGTGAATGTTTAAAAAAGCCTTCTCCCACCTTTCTTTTTTTTTACTTATGTTACTAATTTTTTCATTCAAAGTCCGACGCCCATGCTCTCTGGATCTAGTAGGAAACACATTGAAGAAGCGCATCGTGGATGAGGTGAAGGAGAGGTTGTGGAGGTGATAAAGTGAAAGAGGTCGGGTCGATGGTGGGGGAGGTGGAGAAGAAGGCGATGAGGCCAAGGCATCAAGGACAGTGAGATTTCAACCATGCAGCTAATAAGGAGGCTAGGGAGGTGGGAAAAATGGCCCTTAGCAAGGAGGCCTTTCGCCCTAAGGAAAAGGAGGGGAAGGTGGAGCAGTTGAGGGCTCAACTGGAGGCAAGGGTGAAATAGGTCGACAGCCTTCAGATCTCTCTTCTTCTACACTGATACTATGTCACTCCTAAGGCCTACAATGCAGAGGCAGCCAAGGCAGAGGCATTTGGAAGGCTCGATTGATGATAATGCTTAAAAGAATCTTCTCAGCTAACTATCTCATGTCGTTGATCATTGACTTTCTCAATGCCCTGCATTATAGCAATGTTTGGTAAGCTGTGGCTATAGAAATGATTGCAGTAGGTCAAACAACTTATCGTATCATGGAGACGGAGCAGATTGCCTCATTGGTGAGCACCTCTAATGCCCCAACCCCAATGCTGGAAGTTGAGAAGGGGAAACTTATGAAGACGACCATTGAGTCGTCGAACAATAATTGTTGTTTTTTTAATAATTCTTTGTATGGAAGGCGAGACCCCTATTTTCTAACAACACTTACATATTTATCTATGAAACGATATTTTTTTCCACTTATGTAGGTTGTTCTTTTATATGTTTATACACAAACATGTGTTTTCTCTATGTTGATGATTTTACTTTGTGTTTTTGTGCAGGCTGCCTGTGAAGCACCTTGAGTTAAGCAACTCTTATTTGATAGCAAACACTTAGACTAGGGTGTGTGTGTGTATATATGTATATACACACACACACACCACCGTAAAGAATTAAGATAAGAGCAGAGATTCCATATTTAGCTTTGTAGTTTCCCAATTATTGGCGGGCAATAAATGATGAGCTACGTATTATACTCGTGAGTATGCCCCCTAAGTGGTCATATAACCTCATTGTCCCAACAACTTACCATTACCCGACTGTCCTTTCAGCTTTTAGATGTTAATTGAGGCATTCAATGCTTAATGTTGAGCGCTATCCATGCATGACCACTCCAAAGAAGGTTGTGGGTAAGCTTTAAGTGGCCTAATCTCATTGTGGTGGGGCTACTCCAATTGGTCGGAGCAGGTAACACTACAGATGCAAGTATAATGATTACTACATGGGTAATCATGCCCATATTTGGAACAATGTCATGTTGCGTTCTTAGGAGAATTGGCAGCATTTTTGATGAAAAAATAAGGACCACTGCATAGGTATTCATGCCATTAGTTCGTCAATGCCTCTAGCATAGATAGGAGCGTTGGTAGGCTCACACATACTCACAAAGCGGTATACCTTGATCACATAAATCATGACCACAACATGGGAGGGCTTTTTATCTATGCATCAATCTCCTTGCCATATACAGGAGAATTATTAGGGTCGCGCATCCTTATAGAGCAATATATTAGGACGCATGAATCATGACCACAACGTGGTGGTCTCGCCATCTATGCATTGATGTTCTCGGCATGGATGTGGGTGTTTTTAGGCATGGATGTACTATTTGACCTTTGTGTTATAGTGTTTTGAGACCATTTTTTTATATGCCTCAGTCTAGAGCTCTACCTCCGCCCTCCGCTCATCTAGGGCATCAAGTCCCATTTGCAACCACTCTTCATTTTGTTCTACATCATTGATGAGGTGCCTTGTGGAGGGTACATCAACTTATATGGGTAGCATAGCCTTATATCTATAGGCTAGGGAGAAGGGGAGTGCCATATCGAGGTTCTACTTAAGGTCATGTATGACCAGAGTATAAGCGGTAGATCTTCAACCTAGTTTCCTTTGGCTTTGGTAAGGTGCTTCTTTAGATTGACTTGATGGTTTTGTTTATTGCCTCCACCTAGCCATCGCTTGAGGTGGGACGACAAACACAAATCACTTTTCGATCTTATTCCTTTCACAAAATCTTAGGAACTAACCACTGTCAAATTAAGTGCCATTTTCGCGATGATCTTCTTTGGGAGTCTGAAATGACAAACGATGTTTTTGATGATGAAATCAGAACTTTAGGCGAAATAAACCCAGTGAGGGGCTCTGCTTTGATCCATTAGGTGATGTAGTCAATGGTAACTACAACATGATTATATCATCCATTCTCATGAGTCTCTTGATGAAGTCAATCCCCCGTGTGTCAAGTAGTCATAAGGAATGTCACAGAAGTTAATAAGTTGGGGGAGGCCCTTGGGATCTTAGCAAACTGCTGGAAGCAGTCACATTGCTTGACGTAATCCATCCTCTCAAACAGCCTTCTTAGCTAGGATTATCCCCCGGCATGGTCTCCGCATAAGACCTCATGTAGCTCGGACTTGATTGGCTTCCTTTTTAGTATTGTAGTGCCAGAGAGGGATGGTGTGCCCTCCGATAGAGTTTGCCATCCAAACTGGTGTAGTTGGGTGCCCTATAAATCGACGTTTTTTCATTCATTAAGCAATTCCCCACTCATAGGTGTTTTATAAGCACAGTTGCCTACCTATGCCATTGTTCATCATTAATTTCCATGATAACAGCCCCTGGTGTAAACTCATGGTGGACCAGACTTCCAATAGGACCTAGGGGTTGGTTTCTTTTGGGTTTCTTGCCACCATGGACGGTTTATCGGCCTTGGCATTCTCTTTCCATTCTAGCTTGAAGTCAGAGAAGACGTTGATGATTTTTTTGGCTTCGGTGACATATTGAGCCAGAGGTTTCCTTTTACTTGGAAAAGCTCACTGATTTGTTCGATGACCTACAAGGAATCACTATATACACTTCGATGTTGAGCTCTCTTGCCATCTTGAAACCGACTAGGATGATTTCATACACAACTTTGTTATTTGTTATTTGTTATTTTGAATTTTGGTCTTATGGCAAAAAAATTGTCCTGCCCGTCCAAAGTGACGAGGATCATGCCAGCCCCACCTCTTTTTATTTGATGCCCCATGACGTATAGTTTCCAAAAGCGTTTGTTAGCAGGCATATAATGTCTTGCTATTTTCAACATCTGGAATCAATTAAAAGTACCATAAAATACGATTGCACCTAATTTCTGATATTAAAGCAGTGGGTTATTTGTTTTATAACTTAAATTTTAACGAAGAAAAGAAAAGAAAAGAGAAACTTCATCGTAGAATCAAACATCAATATAGATGAATATCAACACAATAATACAATTTGTTTACAAGATTATCACATCAATTTGCATTTCAATACATTAATTATCATTAAATCATAAATGAAATAACTATGGTATAAAAGGATATACCAAATCTTCTATCCGCGATGTAGCCTTCACCACCTTTCCATTCCCGCTTTCACCCACCTGAAACATCACAACTGTACATATCTAGAGAAAGGGTTTTGACTATGTTTGGACTGTGCCTGACCCTATACACTATGACTATTGGCTCAATAGCTATTGCATAGGAAAAAACTGCCTACGTACCCGTTTTTGGGGATGAAGCTTAGGTAGTTCTGTTTCCTACTCTTCTCCTATATCCAAATAGTCGTTAGCACATAATAGCCATAGCGTCCATGAAACCATTGCAGCCAATGCAATCAATGCAACCAGAAAACACTACTCCTAATAAACTGTTCCAATCAATCATCATAAATATGGGGTAACAAAAATAATAGAACACTTAGCCATTAAACATTACAAACATTTGATAACACATAAAGTCAACCCCAAACATCAAATAAGCTAATTACAATATATACACACACATATACTAATTACCTACTATTAGTAACACACCATCAATAAAAGTATAAACCAGTAAATGTGTACTAAAACACTATATTAGTAACACAAACATCAACACATTAAAAGCATAATTAACTACACATAACGTACTAATAATAATAAAAAATCGCATACATCCAAATGCGATCTCATCGTCATAAAACAACATATGTGACAAATTCAACCATTAGCCACATACTACATCCATCTCAAAGATCATATTCACGGTCATATTTTTCTCTTAATATAAAATCATTTTAACATTGTTTATTATAAAAGCGTCTTTTATTCATCTCAAAACAATAATAATTATTCCAAAATGATGAGATACTTCATTATGTTTCTCTGTAATCTCATTACTTCAAATCTCCCTAAACATCGTATTTTATGCCAAAAATACCTTTCATAACAATAGTATCATTGTTTTACATCAAAATAGTAATATACATATTATATCCTTTAATGTTCTACAAAACTAGTTTATTACTATTTTTCACAAAATAGTGTAATTTTCACAAAAACCATATTATTATTTACGAAATCTCATTTTATTTAAACAATAATAATAAACTTTCCAAATTTAGTTTAAAAGATATATCCATTATTATTTATTAATGTCCCTAAAAATCCATAAATAACATCTTTATTAAATTCCTTCCTTTAATTTCATTTAATTCACTAAACCACTGTTATTTACAAACATCTTACAAATCCATAAGTCGCTATATTATCGTTTAATTATCCAATCTTTGCATTGTTAACCAATTTCATCTATTTTATTTCAATTAATTTCATTAAAATTTAAATCCACAATTGATAATAAATAAAAGCCGAATAATACAGTAATCAACAAAAAATAATCAACATGGCACAACATATCCAAAACAGTCACAATATCCAAACAATCACCAATATGTCACAACATATATCAATCATTATAATTTTCCATCAATAGATATCTATTTTATAAATTAAAATTCAATTAATTAAATTTAATAAATCATACCAATGCGCTTTTTCTTATAGTCACCAAACTCAGCAACCGTAATGCCATATCATTCAGAATTTTGCCATGAGTCCAACGGAAGAAATTGCGCGTGAATTAGAGTTGGTATGTAAAACATATTGAGGTTAGAAGATATACAACATTATTTAATAGAATAAAAATTAAATACACCATTTCAATATGTATCCACCGTATCACTCCTCCCCTCCTCCTTTTATATGCAAACGAATCGAACCCATGGTCAACTGCAACTTTAACTTGCCACCATGCTTGCCTTCGACCAACTTAGCACCACTACAGACCTTTGCCTTAACCCCCTCGACAGTCCCGCCACCTGCCAACTCCAGTCCAACCTAGCACTTGAAAGTGTACGTGCAGTACTAAGGATCGTGTAATATGGTATATTAATGCGGAAACTGGTAATAACAGTAAAGTAAAAATTAAAGTAAGCACACCAGGAATTTTTATACTGGTTCGAACTTCCCGTTCTACGTCCAGTCCCAGAATACCCTCTAGATTTAAACTAAACCCCTCACTTAACCCGGAGGAATAGGTATACGACACCTGAGCAGCCGAACAGGAATTTTTCCGCCTCAACAACCGAAGAGGACTTCAACTTAATACAAAATGTTTGTTGACGAATGTGTTCTAAATAACACTGATTGTCTTTTGATAGTACAACTTTCCTATAATCAAATCCTCAAGAGTATGTATGTGTGTGAAGATTTAGAAGGAAGATAATCACGTAGAATCGAAGTATATGAATAAATTCAAGGATTCTAGTGATATTGAATAAGAGTGAATGCTTTTATTTGCAGAAATGAAAAGAGATTAGATTTCAGAAATATAAACAAGAATCGGTCATTGTAGAAGTGAATTGAATATGTTTATATAGTTGTAGAAGAGTTGTGATCTTTCATGAAAAGTTTTAGTCAACAGTAGTGTCCATACCTCTTGAAATAGAGGACATTACTCTTCATGAAAAGATCGCGTCTCTTCAGAAAACTAGCCGTTTTTCTCTGGTCGGTCGACCGGAAAACCTGGCCGGTCAGCTGAGTTGAAAAACGTATACAAAACAGAAAGTCACTGTGCATATGATACAGGGTCGGTCGACCGAGGATCCTGGTCGGTCGGCCGACCTAGTGTTATATGCACAGTGAACATAGTTTTTGCTATAAAATGTTTTGTGTGCGTGTGTGATTATTTGAGGAATGATTTTAACATTGTTCTAAGACTCAAATAAAATATCCATACTAATCTCTGAATTGTAAGATTATCTTCTTTGTAGTGCACGGTATGCACTTATTCTCTTTTTGTCGCTTTCATATAGCATTCTCGTCGTATGATCTCTGAAGCTTGTGTCATGAATCAAAACTCATGAATCAACATTCTCCCCCTTTTTGATTGATGACAATACTTATGTGACGAAGTAATATTGACATATATATTATAGTTCTCCCCCTGAATATATGGCGACTTTTCTGCAAAAATTCGTTAATTTGCATACATTTCTCCCCCTTTTTCATCGACAAAAAGGAATACTTATAACAGATTAAAGTAATGCAAAAACATTTAAATTTACATGGTACATTCTTTGAGCTTAATTAGAAAAAATTTAAAGATGTTTGCTTAGAACATAACATAACAATTAATTAAGAAACAAATAAAGTACAAGAGATTCTTGAAAGTAAAATAAATTTAAAAATACTACAATTACTCCTCATCATCGTCGGTATCCCACTGTTCTGGATGAAGATTTTCATCGAGAGGAGCCGGTTCCTTACCCCGTCTTTGAGTAGTAGGTGCGGGAGTTGCCGAAGTGCTGGAACTTGTGTTATCGGATGTAGACCAAGAGAAATTAGGTGCTGGTCTTTTTCCAGGGGCAACAAATGAAGCACCGGCTTCAGAAGAGCATGATAAGGCATCCCACAAATTTACGAAGAAGCCTTTAATCTTCTTGAAACGCCCATCAAGTTTTCGAAGGCGAGAATCCAAAGCTAGTTGATTTTGGGCTAAAATATCAATGGCAGCCGCTGTGCTAGTACCGGGAGGTGGTCTTTGGATAGAGGTTTGACGAGTTATACGTTCTGTAGAATGAGTGGAGGGTTGAGAGTAGAATAGCTACGACGTAGTTGTTCTCGTGGAATGGTACGCCATTGCTGAAAGGTTGTAATTTGGGATGGTGCATCGGGTAACTTCATCAATTTTATTGTTCGTGAGTCAAAGGTACGAACTTTGGATGTTTCGGATTCCGGTGCATGAGTGACAAAGTTGTTAATCAACCGCATTATGTATTCTCCATAGTAAATATGGAGCATTTTTCCTTGGTTGAATGTAAGGAATTCATCCATAAGAAGTTGTGTCCAATTTACCCGAATGTTTCCACACATAGCATATAACGCCTTGAAGTTTTCGGGATATACTAAGTGGTACGACCCTCCTCTTGGAACAATAGACTTCATCATGAATCGATGAAAAAGTCATGCTTAGGTCGAAGAGATGAAGTTTGCCTTAAGTCGGTAGCATCATCTTCAAAGAATAAGTGACTTAGGCGGTCACGAGTTGATGGATTACAATCTACATCATGTAATGAGATTCCACCCGGTCGAGCATTTAAAATATGATTCATTCGATCAATGGAGAGAAACATCGAAGTGCCACAAACCGATGTCCAAACACAATTTTCAGTGTTTCTTGGTGGATTGACAAGATTGAGATTTGCTAAGAATAACTTGACCATTATATGATTAATCTTCAAGTTGTTTTTCCTATGGTCAAGAAAAGCATCAAGACCACTTTCAAGAGCGGCATTTTCAACACCGTAGGCGGTAAAATCAGGATAACTTACAAAAGACTCCTCAAAGATTTTTGCATCTTGAAGCCTTATCCATCTTTCTAAAGCTTTTTCACTTACTAACCAAGAAGCAATTTGAGAATCTACAGGAGTTGAGGAAGATTGGCCAGCGGTAGTCGTAGATTTCTTTTTGGGAGCCATTTTTCTTGAAGAATTTGAAGAAATTTAGGAAGGTTGTAATGGGGGCTAGGGTTCAAATCTGTTGTGGAAGAGTAAAGTGAAGAGGTGAGATAAAAAGGTGAAGGGTTGGGTTAAAATATGAAGGCAATTTCAGCAGAATAACACGTTCGGTCGACTGAAGGACCTGGGTCGGTCGACCGATTTGAGGTTCAGAACAGTGCTGAAACTTTCGGGAAAAGCTTCGGTCGACTGGTGCAGGGAATTCGGTTGACCGAGTTAAAAAATATTCTAATGTCATTCGGGAAATACGTTCGGCTGACCGAGTCAGGTATTTCGGTCGACCGACTTGGAAGAAATCTGTTTTTAAAAACTTCTCGGGACAGCTTCAGTTGACCGGTTCAGGCATTTCGGTTGACCGAAAGCATGTCAATAGACATTTTCATGTTGTTTTTTCAAATAAGAATTATAGAAATATAATCATATTATTACATCATATTTATCTATACAGCTTATTTAATTGATGTCTGGTTTTAACATTCGTATTAACTTCTCCAATTATATTTTGCACAGGATGATCTTTTAAAATTCTAGGTGGAGATTTTATTAAATTAGAAGTTACATTTGTATTGGTTTCATGAATATCAAGATTTTCATTTGTACTAATATTCTCATTCTGAGTAGATTCATCATCAGAATCAATAGTAACACTCGGATTTATATTTTTAAAATTTTCGTTGAAAGAAACATGTAAACTTTCTTCAATAATTTGAGTTCGTTTATTATAAATTCGATAGGCCTTGCTTCGTTCCGAATATCCAACAAATATACCTTCATCGGATTTTGGATCGAATTTGCCTAGTTGATCTTTAGTATTTAAAATAAAACATTTGGAACCAAAAACTTTTAGATATGAAATATTTGGTTTTCTTCCATTTAGAAGTTCATATGGTGTATTTTTAGTTAATGGTCGAATAGATACGCGATTCAGTACTTAACAAGCAGTAGCTACAGCTTCTGCCCAAAATTGTTTCGATAAAGTTGTTCCATTTAGTAAAGTTCTTGCACATTCTTGTAACGTTCTATTTTTCCTTTCTACAACTCCATTTTGTTGTGGTGTTCTAGGAAAAGAGAAATTATGGTTAATACCTTTTTTGTTACAAAATTGTTCAAAAACTTCATTTTCAAATTCGCCTCCATGATCACTTCTTATATTTTTAATTTTCAAAGTTTTAATATTTTGAATTCTTTTAACAAAAACTTTAAAATTATCAAAAGTATCACTTTTATTTTTCAAAAAGAAAATCCAAGTATATCTAGAGAAATCATCTACAATAACAAAAACATATCTATTATGATTAATAGATTGCACTTGAGTTGGACCAAAAAGATCCATGTGTAAAAGTTCAAGTGGTTGTTCTGTAGATATTACTTTCTTTGATTTAAAAGAAGATTTTGTTAATTTTCCTAATTTACATGCATCACAAAATATGTTAGTTTTGAATTTTATATCGGGTAACCCTTTAACTAATTTATTTTTAGCAAGTTTGTTGATGGTATTAAAATTTATGTGACAAAATCTTTTGTGCCAAAGGCAAGAATCATTCTCTTTAGCTACTAGACACAAATTTGAATCATTATTAACATTCATATTTAGGATATAAATATTTTTATCTCTATTTCCTTCGAAAATAATGTTGTGATTTTTATCAAAAATGTTACATTTATTTTCTGAAAAAGTTATATTAAAACCTTTGTCGCATAGTTGACTAATACTTAATAAATTATGTTTTAAATTTTTAACTAATAAAACATCAGTAATGAGAGGTAAATTAGATGTACCGTTGCTATTGACATTGCCTTTGCCGATGATATACCCTTCTGAGTTATCTCCAAAGGTGACTGCTCCTCCATTTGAGTATATAATGTTTGATAACATTTCTTTGTTTCCAGTCATGTGTTTTGAGCAACCACTATCTAAAATCCATTTTCCTCTCTTCTTATGTGGTACCTGCAAAAAATTATAAAAAGTTGGTACCCAATCTTTTTAGGGTCCTAAGAGTTAGATCTTAGGAAGCCAAACCCATACGGGTTCAGAATTCCCTTTATAAACATAATTTTTGTTATTATGAACATTTTCCATAAAACTTTTGATATGTTTATTCCTTATCAATGTATTATTGGTTTTTGGAATCCATATCTTAATAGTTTTAGTATTTGAATAAACTGTTTTCCTAATATCTTTCTTAATTTTATTATTAATTTTACTTTTAGCAAAAGTATTTTGTTTCTTAAATCCTAGTCCAGATTTATTGTTGGAAGTTTGAGAGTTTTCTAGTATACTAGAAAGATTTTCTCTTCCTTTATTGAAATTAGAAACATTTTTAGAAATATCATCAAATTTTATTTTAAGACTAAATTTTTCTAACTCTAAATCCTTAATTTTAGATATTAAATCATTATTTTCAAAAAGTAAAACATCATTTTTATTTTTCTGAATTTCTAGTTCCTCAGATATTGACGTAATTTGAGAAGATAAGTTAGAATTCGATTGTTGAGAGATTTCAAGTTCTTCTTCCAATATTACCTTCTCATCTTTTAACATATCTACTTCTAAAACTATTCTATCTAACTTTCTTTGCAACTCCTTATTTTTCTTTTTAAGTTGTTTTGTTAAATTTACTAATTCAGAATTTATTTCAATTAAATCTTCAAAAGTAAAATCACTTACATCGTCTGACGAAGCCATGAAGCATACATTTGCTTGTTCATTATCACTTTCACTCTCTGATGAGGATGATGAGTCAGTGTCGTCCCAAGTGACTGAAAAAGCTTTTCGTTTGGTTTTGTCCTTCTTAAAATTATTCTTTTTACGATCTGGACAATCTTTCTTCATGTGTCCTTTCTTGTGACATTCATAACATTCCATTGTCGAAGATGATGGTTTGCTGCTATTAGAATTGTTGTTGGAATTATTATTTTTTCCCTTGAATTTGTTTCTGTTGAATTTCAAAAACTTTTTGAAATTTTTAGCGATCATTGCCATATCTTCATTATCTGAGTCGGAATCATCTTTTTCTGCTTGGAATGCTACATTTTTCTTTTCTTGTGCTCCATTTCGTTTTGCCTGCAAATTTACTTCGTAGGACATTAAATTACCTATCAATTCTTCTGGTTTTAATGTTGACAAATCAGTTGCTTCTTCAATAGTTAGGACTTTTCGTTCCCATTCGTCCGTTAAAGAATTCAAGATTTTTGTAACAACATCAAAATCAGTAAACTTTTGTTCTAGAGATAATAGAGCATGATAAATATCTTGAAATCTAGAGTACATGTCATTTATAGATTCATTTGGCCTCATTTTAAAGTTTTCAAATTGATGTTTCAGCATAGAAATTTTGCTCAATTTAACTTTGTTCGTTCCTTCATGTGAAACTTTAAGAGTTCTCCAAATTTCATAGCCGGAAGTACACATACTAACTCTATTGAATTCATTTCTATCTAATGCACAAAATAAAATATTCATAGCCTTAGCATTTGATGTAGCATCTAGTTTTTGTGTGTTACTCCAAGTCGAGTATTCTCCAGTAGGAATTGTGTATTCTCTTTGTATAATATTCCAGATATCAAACCCACTTGATTGCATATAGATTCTCATTCTAGTTGACCAATAATTATAATTTATACCATTGAAAAGTGGAGGTCGTGAAGTCGATTGACCTTCTGTGAAACTAGAATTAGTGTGAGTGTTAACATCGTTAATTTGTGTGGTTGCCATATTACTAAAAATAAGTAAATATCAAATAACTTTGTGATGGTTATAAGATGACCTTGCTCTGATACCAAATGAAAGTGTACGTGCAGTACTAAGGATCGTGTAATATGGTATATTAATGCGGAAACTGGTAATAATAGTAAAGTAAAAATTAAAGTAAGCACACCAGGAATTTTTATACTGGTTCGAACTTCCCGTTCTACGTCCAGTCCCAGAATACCCTCTGGATTTAAACTAAACCCCTCACTTAACCCGGAGGAATAGGTATACGACACCTGAGCAGCCGAACAGGAATTTTTCCGCCTCAACAACCGAAGAGGACTTCAACTTAATAAAAAATGTTTGTTGACGAATGTGTTCTAAATAACACTGATTGTCTTTTGATAGTACAACTTTCCTATAATCAAATCCTCAAGAGTATGTATGTGTGTGAAGATTTAGAAGGAAGATAATCACGTAGAATCGAAGTATATGAATAAATTCAAGGATTCTAGTGATATTGAATAAGAGTGAATGCTTTTATTTGCAGAAATGAAAAGAGATTAGATTTCAAAAATATAAACAAGAATCGGTCATTGTAGAAGTGAATTGAATATGTTTATATAGTTGTAGAAGAGTTGTGATCTTTCATGAAAAGTTTTAGTCAACAGTAGTGTCCATACCTCTTGAAATAGAGGACATTACTCTTCATGAAAAGATCGCGTCTCTTCAGAAAACTAGCCGTTTTTCTCTGGTCGGTCGACCGGAAAACCTGGCCGGTCAGCTGAGTTGAAAAACGTATACAAAACAGAAAGTCACTGTGCATATGATACAGGGTCGGTCGACCGAGGATCCTGGTCGGCCGGCCGACCTAGTGTTATATGCACAGTGAACATAGTTTTTGCTATAAAATGTTTTGTGTGCGTGTGTGATTATTTGAGGAATGATTTTAACATTGTTCTAAGACTCAAATAAAATAAAATATCCATACTAATCTCTGAATTGTAAGATTATCTTCTTTGTAGTGCACGGTATGCACTTATTCTCTTTTTGTCGCTTTCATATAGCATTCTCGTCGTATGATCTCTGAAGCTTGTGTCATGAATCAAAACTCATGAATCAACAGCACTACCATTATCATTGCAAATATTAGGGTTTTCCAACCCTAATTCTCCAAATTCGACTGCCTCCGTCCACAATTAGACCTCCAACCACCACCATTCATCACAATCGATGAGCTCTACAGCCCAATTGCTTCAATTTCATAAATTGATGCATAAATCGAAAAACCTTAACTTGCACTCTTGGGTATCACGATTTCAAACTTTGACCGGTAATTCTAATCGCCTCAAGCCTCCTTTCCTAAAACGAACACTTGCCCCTAATTTTCCAAGTCGAGAGCTTCAAATCCATATATAATCCGATAAGGTTTGGATAATTTGGATTTTAATCACTTTTTAATTAATTTGCTAATCATCATTAGCAGGTAATTTAACAAATTTTTGGATTAGGGAAAAAAACTGAAGATAGTTGTGATGGCTAGGGTTCCATAGCCCCACTTATATAGTTATTTGGTTGAGTTATGGGTTGTAATCTAGTTTGGCTGAAAATAGCTACGTATGCTATTTAAACACTATAAAACCTCTATTTCACAAATCGTAACTCCAAATGCATCAAAACTATATATCAAACTGATTGTCTTGGAAATACCTTTCAAATGGTTAGAAATACGATACCTAATTCACTCTTTTATTAAAAATTCATTCTTAATTAATTTAATATTTTACAGTGTCAAATTTGCGGGTCATTATGAGGGATATCTTGATCGTTGTTGTCCACAACGAAGCATTACGTAATAAAGTCAGCCACAATTTGGCATGTTATAGAGGTGCAGGTTAGAAGGTGATGTGATGATGGTCAAGTTGCATCAACCATTTTAGAAGGCGGCCTACTATGTCAGATCAACTCAATCGTAGCTTCACAGGCTGGTTGATTAGAGTTTTGATGGGATATGCTTGGAAGTAAGGGTAAAGTTTGTAGACAGCCATAAATAAGCAGAAGACCAACTTCTTTATTTTTGAGTACCTTGTTTCTAGTCCCTCTAATCTTTTGCTAACATAGCATATTGGTCAGTTGACCTTCTCTTGACCCCATACTAATGAAGCATTGGTTATGTGGTCAATAAATGCAAGGTTAATGTAAAGATCCTCCCCGTCTATAGGCTTAGAGAGAACATGGGTGATGCTAGATGTCGTTTAACTCTTCGAAAACCTTAGTGCACTCATCGGTCAACGTAAACAATTTCCTTTCTTTATATGGACAAAGAATGGAATGCACCTATCGATAGCCGAGGATATGAAGTTAACTAACCATGGCGACTATCTCATTCAGACTTTGCACTTGTATGACAATATGGGGTGTTAACCCGCTTTTTGGCAAGGCGATATACAAGCGGATTTAACCCAATCAACTGCACAAGACATAGATTAGTTGACGAACAAACCACGCAAGATGTTTAAAATATGGTTTTAACAAAGATTGAGTCGCTTCAAGTTGCTTAGAGTCTGCTCTGAGTCACTTTCATGTTTGCTTTGGGTTTCCAGGCATGTTACTTCGGGTTAGAGGGACACCAGCTTCGGCTCTTTGAGAAACAAGTTTCTTCGAGCCATCAAACAACCTACTTTGGGTCGGCAACACGTTTGCTCCGAGTCAATGGCAGGTCTACTTCGGGTCAAGGAGGCGGCCACTTCGAGTCAGGGCCACATATCAGTCAAAAACCACCCATCGTATCCATCAATGTCATGTCCATCTAGTTCGTATCCATGTGCTCCAGATCCATCCCCTTCATGCACTTTGTATCGATATGTTTATTTCCACACCCACCAGCTTCGTATCGATCAACCTCCCACACGTTTTGTATCGATCAGTAAATTTATCGATACGAAGCAATGAACCATGGATCGCTACGAAGCCACAACTGAGCATCGATGCAATGTGCGTAGGGATTAATCCAAATTTATTTCCTCCACAACTGCTTGCCTTCATATCGATCCATTTTATGTATGTTTCGTATCGATCGATCAAACGATCAATATGAACCAATGACCATTTGATCGAATGAAAACAAGGACACAAGATCGATATGAAGACGTCCTCCAAGCATGGATATGAAGGCAGCTTTCAAGATCGATGCAAAGAGGGCAAAGTCAAGTAAAGGAAAAGGTCATTTGGCGTAAAAAGTGGACCTCCCCTAAATCATGGCTCTGTGTCATAGCAACTCCCTTGATCGATACGTAGTAGATCGATATGAGCTTGATCGATACCAAGCTATCGATACGACCAATTCAGCTAGCTTACAAATTCCATTTTGGATCGATCATAACTCAAAATCTATAAGTCCAAACGCTTTCAAATTTTCACCACAGCTTGCATACTACCAGAGGAACGTTCGTGCTCGATCCTATCATCATTAGATCATTTTTTGATCGATATAAAGTGATTGTGGATCGATCCCCAACGACCTTGGATCGATCTGGTGGGGCCACCCATGTGCAAGAAGGGGTATTCCGAGATCTAAGTCAGATATTTCCAGACTGCACCTATAAATAGCACTCTAATGCCAACAGAAAAGGGATCTTCTAGCTCCTCTACACTATTACTCTGCTGGAACTCCGTTGTAACTTGGATACTACCAATTATACTCTTGAAAATTAGTTGAGAATCATCAATAAAACAGCAAATCTTCCAAAGTGGATGTAGGCTACAACGCCGAACCACTATAAATCTTGTCTTTTTACTGCTTTCCTTTTTAAATTTTGAGGGTTCTTTATATTAACATCCTCTGCATACTTGCTATCCATGATCCATGATTGTGAATTGGTGCTTTCATCTGCAATTGGGTGTTTGTGACCAATTTTGGTGCAAACATGGGGGACCTTCATAACTTATAGAGCTTGAATCTTGTCAGGATTAGCCTCGATTCTCTTAGTGCTTACCAACATCCCTAAGAATTTTTTGGAATGGACTGCAAAGGAGTACTTTTTGGGTTTTGCTTTGTATTATACTTGTAGAGGATGCTGAAGGTTTTGACAAGATTCTGTGCGGTTGCCCTTTTTCTTAAACTTGACTAGCATGTCGTATACATAAACCTCTATTGACTTCTAAATTATTTTGCAAACATCTTATTAATGATTCGTAAATGGAAACAATCTTTCGAGCAAGCCTTGTTGAGGGTGAAGAAGTCAATGCATGTTTATTAGGTACCAAACCAAAATAGGTTTTGCCACCCACACTAGGTATTTTGACTCTTTGATGAACCCATTTTTAAGGAGCTCTCCATCGCTTCCTTTAGTGCTATGTATCTATATGGGTTGAGATTTCTCCTCTTTTGGCGGATGGGGTGAGCATTAGGTTTGATGTTAAGGGCATGGCTTATTATGGATGGATCAACGTCGGTCATGTCTATATTCCCCCATGTGAATATGTTCATGCTTTGCTTGAGGAAAACTATCATCTCCGCTCTAACCTTCGCATCTAACTCTATGTCGATTTGGATGACCTTGTCATGGTCATTAATATCTATCATGATAGCTTCGACCATAGTGGGCGAACTACCTTTTGGAATGATGTCCCCTATAGGGGTCAAGGGGGTCATCATTATCACTCCCTACATTAAATTCTATGTTGCACTAATCCAAGGCATAACACATATGCTTTAAAAAGTCCTCGACCATGACGGACATTGGTGCACGAGCATGGGTGCTCTGGTTGCCCCTAGCTCTCATAGATGTGTCCATGGGAACTTAGATGGAAGTATTTACCATATCACTTGTTCCTACTCTTTAGTAGGGATGAGCTTGTTAGTTCCACATGGGTTATGAGTTCTCAGGTCTTGTTTAGGTTTGCAAAGAGAACTGGTCTTTACTGTCCCCACCTCGGGAACGATTGGGAGCATTGTATGATTCACATGCTCTCTTAAGGTCGAGTGGAGATGCATTTGCTATTTCTTAGATGAGGATTCCAGCCCACATAGGAACTTCGAGGGGTTTGCATGCTCTCTCAAAATTTTCCCAATTTTTAACGGCTCCAGCAGTGGGAGTGCTGTGTATCTCTCGCACTCTCTCGAGTTGACTACTAATGAGCATTGCCACCTCTTCTTGGAACATAACTACTCCTTTCTTAGCTTTTAGTAGGGAGATGTCAAAGAAAAAACTTATGGCATGTTGACTGCTACTTATGCAACCAATACTCCCTTATTGGGAATTTCATACTGAGTTGTTGATATGCCATAACTACATCCAAATCAACCTATGTTGACCTACCTATAAGAATGTTATAAGAAGATGGACAATCCATCACTAGAAAGTTAAAATGTATCTTGGTGGAATAAGGATCCCCATTAAAGGCGACTATGAATGAAGTCGAACCTTGGGGAACAATCCTGATGCCACTAAAGTCGTAGATGGGTAGAAACCAAGGAGTGTGGCTGAACAATGGGAATTTTATTTAATTAAGGATATCTTGAACATGATGTTAACTGAGCTTCCCCCATCAATGATGACCCGATGTAACTTTGGCATTGGCAATGTTGATCAAGGTTACCGTGGTGGTGAGATTAGCCAACACCTATCTTATCCTCAGCTTAGAAGATGATGTCTGCCTCACCTTTCTCTACTATCAACGATTTCAAGGCCTAGAGCTCTATCGAGTATATTTGTTTCGCTGGGGCAAGCTCACTTTCATACTAAGCTTGAGCTCCTCTGCTGCTACTGGCCATATGTGGTCCACCATAGATAGATAAGTTTTTAGTTTTGATAACAACCGCAGTATTTCCATCCGCCCATTGAGGCGAGGCAGGGGATTTTGACCTTTATTTCTTTGCTCAATCTATTTTCATACATATTGCACAAGTAGACCTTTGTGGATTAACCGCTTTATCTCATCCTTTATGTGGTGGCACTCATTAGTGGAGTAACCATTAAATTAATGGAATCGTAGTACTTTCCATTAACGTAGGGGCGATGGCTCTACTTTCGCCCTGAACAGATAGAACGAGGCATTTGGTACGGGATATGATCTATGATAGCGAGATAGATAGTTTCCATGTTGTGAGTTGATGAGACATAGTTGGCCTACCTAAATTTGAATTGTGAGTCATCTCCGAGGTGCTTTTTGTTGTGCTCCTGATGAACATTCTTTCTGCGGTTGCTTTCCCCTCACAAGTTGCTTTTGTTGTCTTGTTTGCCCTCGTCATCGCTATTGAAAAAGTCCACTTCCACATACATAATTCTGGTAGCTCTTTAGAAGAAGTCAGTCAAGGACGAGGTGAGCTATTTCTGCAGTTTCTGCAACATTTTGGACCGTTGCTTCACCCTAGAGCACATGGTAGCCATGAGACTTTTCTTGTCCATGCTTCTTGTGTTGGTGGATTCCTTGTTCAAATGACTGATGTAGGTTATTTGGTTTGTCCTTCCTGAATGTTGTTTAGTTTGCTAGCCATTATGGGTTTGGTTGACAAGGCAAAGAGTCGGGTTTTTAAATCAGTGCACAATTGGGCCTATAGAGGATAATACTCACTTATGGATACTAAGAACCAATGGGAGGCCGGTTCGGTCAGGTTAGAGGGAAACATGAGGCACTTTGCATTACTAGAGAGCTAAATGGCTTAGGCAATAAGGTCAAAGCCATGATGTGCTCAAAGCGACCAATGCTTCCATCATACTTTTCAATGGGAGGTAAGGCCTACCTCTAGTGTATGTAGGTCCTTAATATTTCATTAGAAAATGATTCCCTGCTTTCACCATCGGATAGCCCATCACCATTATGATTTCTATTTTGGATTTTGTGCATATGATGTCTACATGACGCAGTTTCCTCCTCGAGGCTTGCCTTCGCTTCTTGTAGATGGCATGAAACCTTGGCTAGGGTGGGACATCTATGGTGTCTAGTAGGAGAGGGTGATTACGGCGTTGGTATGGGGATTATGAGGGGCAATAATGGATAAGAGTAGGCAATCTTATGTTCCTATTCACGAAAGGGGATCTAAAGTATTGGCCTTGCCTCTCGCAAGAAGGAGGTTGAGGGATTTACTACCACGGTTGGGAATGGATAGAAAATTCTTGATGTCTTTAGTTTCATGCTCATAGGTTTCCACTTAGGTGGTCAAAGCACAGATCATGCCCTTATCTATTGCTTAAATTGAATTTCATGGGTGAATTTTTAAGCAGCATGACATGTGCGCCCCTGTCATGAAGGAGAATAGCTCGAACATAGGGCTCTAGCATGAACCACTCGCGGGCATCATGCATAATGTTAAAAGTGCTGGAGACCATAGACTGGATGGAGGTTCTGTTAGCTATAACTAGGACTCTCGGGTCAAAGTTGATGGTTTCTTGGGCATGCAACTCAGCTTGGAGAAAGTTCAAGTTGTGGGCTCACTCAATGTTCATGAGCCCATTTATCAATCCGAGCTACAAGTCCTTGCTCATGCCTAAAAAGAGACTAACAAGGCTAGCTACTGTGCCACCATCAGTATTTTGACTGTTAAAGTTATCGGCCTAATTTTATCGCTAGTATGAATAGTGAACTTTATAAGTGGAGTGAAAGTTGTGAGGAAAAAAAGGATGAATGTTGAGAGCATTTTAGGGGAAGCCTCCTTCTAGCAACAAAATGCTTACTAAACTTCTAGCCAACCTCGAAAATATGGTTAAGAGTGGGTATTAGCAAAGATAGTTTTACTAATGCCATAGTATGAAATGAAAAATGGGGAACTATGAATTAAAATGCAAGAAAAAGGTGAACAACACAAGCCTTAGAGTGGTTCGATCTTGATGAAGATGTACGTCCATTATAATAGTTAGTTTTATTCCTTTTTATTTTTGGTTATAAGAGATTGTATTACAAGGGCTTGTAGCTAATATTGCATGTAAGAGAGAACAATTCCATCCTTATACAACTGCATGTGAATCTCTATTTATAGTTGTTGAGATCATACTTCAGTGGGCTCAGATTGAATCTTTGGACTCTAAATTTCCTTATTTGCATTGATGATGATATACAGTTTAGATGTCCGCTAGCTAGCATACGAGATGGAGAGAGTAGTTCAAATGAAGTCTGGCAGTGGGACCATTCCATTCCATGGCATGCTTGTTTAAGAAATGCGACTTGGGGTAAAAAGCTGCTGATGAATAATAGCACCATTGCCATGTGGACTGAGTAGTACATAGGATTGTTACTACATAATGATGCTTTTTTCAAATGATAAATATCATTTTATGTTGATCTTGTCAAGGAACAATAACGGGTTGTCATCTCTTTATGCAATGACGATTAAAAGCTTTTGTTAGATGCTTGCCAAGTTATGATTAAGCAAGACGGATGAGGTAGTTAAAACTACTAAGAGAGAGATAGGCGGGGAAAGAGGAGAGACTTGGTTGGCATGTGAAAGGCGAGGCTCTCATAATGCGACCCGGTCGTTTAATGATTATGTCGGGCGAAGTCTCTCATGAGGCTCTAGGCTTCCTGTAGATAGTGATGATTTAATAGGTTGCTATCTAGGCTTAAGAAATAGTGAGGCACCCATATCTTCGAGAGCTAGGATACTTGAAGCATGCATGAAAATTTTCAGTCCAAGTGATCCCTTGTGGAGCAATATGGCATGGGCATGTGCTATGGGCCCATAACGATGGAGCCTAATGTTTTTTGCGACAGATTCGAGCAATAGAGTTTTTTTACCAAGCACTAAATCATTAAATAAAGTGGATCACTCATGACATTAAGATTGTTATTAAATATGTGCATGCCAAAAAAGCATGCTTAATTAAATTAGAACATATCCGCTATATAAAGTGGATTAATCATTCTAAACCTTCTTTTGAACATATCCGCTATATATGTTGGATTTTGGATGAAGTCATGTTGCATCAACTACCAACTAAATTAGAAGCATTAATGATTAATGTAGCATCAACCCAAATCAAATTCTCCATGCATAGTAGATGATTGACTCGTTTATTATTCACTTATTTGTAGCAAAATTATTTCATAGAGTAAATGGGCTATGTCTATTTCAGTGTATTCAGAATCACAATAAAAGGCAATATATTCAGAATCACAATAAAAGGCAAACAAATTTAGTGTAGACTTGGAATAGATAGTCATTAATATAAAATGATGAAATTTGGTGTGAAGTGTTTGTAGAACTTCGGCGTTTAAATAGATGTAGAACTAGTCGTTGTAAAAGAGTTGTTTAAAAAATAGCCATCATAAAAATGAGTATCCATTAAATAGATGCCTAGGAGAGATTATAATATTTAATATGTTTTCTTTGATTTTGTGATATATGCCCTGTAATCAAATATGGAAATCAATTTTGGGGTTCAAATTACATAAGCTTGTCGTATACTCATTATCGGAGATGCTATTAGGCCCATGAAAATTCAAAGAAAACGAAACTTCTAAAGGTAAAATTACATTTAGTTGCAAGTATAGCATAATGGATAATACATCTTTGTAATATGGTGTACTAATTACATTCCATACAACAATTTTCTCACTAAAGATATTATATAAGTATATAGAGCAGGGCTAAGAGAACATCACATACAAGTGCGCTCACTGCGCTAGGGGAAGATTATGCTATCTCAGTCTAAAAATAAGGTTAAGTAAGAGTTGGAAGACAAAGACAATGAGATAAGATCCCTAAAAGCCAATGTTGGACAACTTGCGAAGTTTTGTCGGCAAGTAAGAGATAAATGGAGAACAAAGCAGTTTAACTCACCATTCAATGAGGAGATCAGTAAGTCGTACTTCCACAATAATTTTAGAGCTCTAGTCATATACAAATATGATGACTCTTCAAATGCAGATGACAATCTGAGTAACTTTGAATATCATATGGAGCCCAATGCAAGCTATCTCCAATTACTTAATTAGTGTAGCAATAAGATGTTTCAGAAGATATAATTTTGGAGAAATATACTTTTAGTCCCAGTTATCATCGTATTTTCTTAAGTGGTTCAATGCCAGCAAGTAAGCGTCGCAAGATCCTAGTATGATTTCTTGCATGAAGAAAAAGCAAAACGAGAGTCTGCTTTGCTTTATTAACATATTTTGTTACCTGCTTTTAAACCAAGCAATATCTAAATGAATCAGAGCCAATGAATGCTTGTGGGATGGACCTGAAATTAAGAATGCAAGTCCAATACCAAACTTCAAATGAAGTCCCAAGGGTCGGTATTGATCCTTATTTACAATGAGAAAGTACTTACCCACTTTTCGAACAAGTCAACTTATGAGAAGCAAAAAAGATGAAGTTACAAGTCTACTTGGTACCGATCATTTGTGATCTATAATGAGTCAGCATAGTTTAGTCAAGAAATGGAAGATAACGCAAGAGTAAAGCACAAGAAGTCAAAAGTTGCATAAGTCGGTACTGATTCTTAAGGATCGGTAACAATCCACCATTATTAACTGTTTTGGCCACGATCTCTTTCCTGGGGCTTCGGGCTTGAAGTGGAGAATGTGAGTGAGCTAATTCCAGTGATTTTGGTGATGGTTTTCGTCTATAAATAAAAAAGGAGGTGCATAGGAAATGGGACCTTCTTCTCTTTTTTGATCTTTATTATTGATTTTACACCAAAACTCCATCAAATCCTTACCTGAGTTATTTGATATCAAGTTGTAAGTTGTGAAAGCCACATATAACAGGAAACAAAGGTGATAGTGGATGTAGGCTATTGATTTTGGGCAAACCAATCTAATTATTATGTGTTCTTACCTGTTTTTAATTTCTTAAATTATGTAGTTTTCATTTGTTAATTGATTAGGTGTTTGTCCCATTTTTGGTGAAAACATTTTGCTGCTTTCAATGAAAACTTTCGAGATTCTCAGTTGTAGATCTAAATTAGACTTTGGACCTAAACTATCTATAATCAAGATCTAAAGATTAGTGTTGGAGATCTATGGTAACTTAGATTTGGAAGAAAGTCTATTGTTGGATGTAGAGGCAATGCCTCTAGAAAGAATAAGGAGAAATCAATCGCCTCAAGACCCATCAAAATAACAGAGAATGAAGCCTCTCAATATGAAAGGGAAATGAGCTAACCCACCCTTGCTAAACTTCCAAGTTCTCCAGAGGTAGTGACAATGGTGGAGTTGGATCGAATGATGTCTGAAATGAATAAAATGATGTTGGAATTTAAAATGCAATCTTGAAGGAGATTGCTATGAAGACTCGGCTACCTTAGAGGCGGAAGGAAAGCCATAGAGATTCATTATCTTCTGACATGGAAGAAGTGATTTCTTCTTCATTGGATAGAAATCAGAGAGATGATATGCAGAAGACGAAAAGGAGGAATGCTGGGGCATTAAAATGGGACTTGGAAAAGCTCCTGTTGAAAAATTCCTACTCAATATCGGTCCATCACAACTCGATACCAATCAGTCTGGAAGAGTGATTCTTATTGATTCTAAAGATCGGTTCAATAAGGAGGTTGATGTTGGTGTTGAGAAGGTTACTGATGGTTAGAATGGCGGTGTTCAGACGAATGCCACAGAACCATCAAAGAAAGAACGATGGCAACGAGGGTTTGGATGAATTACTTTCCTAGATATTGGGGATCCAAATGTCATGCAACTAACTGAAAATGTTTGTGGAGTCAAACACTCGAGGTTATTCATGATGATCATTGTCCAGTTCGCCATGCCAGTCTAGAGTACATAGCTGATATGGTGAAAAGGCTGCTGAATGAGAATCATAGAGAAGAAACAATGATTGGGGTTTATTTCTTCGTAGGACCCCATTCACCAATGCTATATTGCAGGAAAAATATTCCAAGAAGTTTATCATGTTGATGATGTCGTCTTATAATGGAACAACAGATCCGAGACAACATCTTTTGAAATATGAATGGCATATGAATGATGTTGGAGCTACTGATGTAGTTAGATGTAGGTGCTTCCCTATATATTTAGAATGGGTAGCCATGATGTGGTTCACTTCGCTCACACCGAAGTCCATATCTTCCTTTGATCAACTAGAAAGAAATTTTATGGAGCAAGTCAGGCTCCATACAGCATAACCTAAGGATGTGATGTCCTTGTCGAACATCCATCAAATTCTAAAGAGACTAAAAGTTTTTCTAAAATGAGTCGATACTACTGTAACCGAGGTCATTAACCCAAAAGAAGAGATTGTCCTAATGGCTTGATCTGGGGGTTCACCCTGACACACGGTTTGGTAGATGACTTAAAAGAAAACAACCACTAATTGTGGAAGAGTATTACCATAAGGCATCCCAGTTTCTATGGTTAGAAGAGCCAAGCTTGGCCGTTGAACCTATTAGTGGTAGAATATTAAGTGATGTGGTACATAGCAATGTTGTTATTTATCAAATTGGCGAGAGCGCCAGGAATGTTGTTGTGAATGTCGGAAATAATAACCCAAAGAGGAGGAATCAAGGTGCTGTTGGGAAGAAATAGACACTAAGAAGCATCCAAGGTATATGAGACCCAGAGACTACACTTTGTTAAATGGCTTTGTTGAAAACAACTACCTTGTTATGCAAGGGGCTGAGAATTATAGGAAGCTTCCTTGGAGGGAAGCAACTGAAGAAGAAGGGAGCTCGAGAAAGTATTATCGCTTCCATAAAATACATGGACATAATACTAATGAGTGCTGGCATTCGAGATATATGATTGGAAATTTGATTAGGAAAAAGAAGTTGTGGCAGTATGCATGAGACCCATATGTTAGTGTGTAACACCCCATAATCTGGCGTTAGTTATTTGATTAGTTAATTAGTATATTAATTTAGGCATCGAAATGGAATTTGCACAAACGATGGAATTTGACTATGAAACTTGCACCACTGTGCCCGTGGCGAAACTCTGAGCAACTTTCATATTTGGAGTTTTGCGATCGGAGTCCAAACAAAGAAGTTACGAATGAAAAACGAATTTGGAACGAAAATAATTAAATAAGAGAAATTAACGTTAATTGATTAATCGCCTAGGCACACAAACCGACCCGTCATGGGGACTGATCATCCCTTGGCGATCGACCGGTGCTCTAAGGACGGTTAACCATTTGCCTTCAGGCGGCTAGGGTTAGCCTAAGCCACAATGGCCCGGATTTAATATTTTAAATCGTACGGTTCTGTTTGATTCTAGCGCCTATAAATTCAGACTAGCCTTCCCTTCTCTTCTCATATTTTTATAGAGGCAATAGCGAAGCTCTTTCATTTCTTCTTTCCACTTTCTTTCTAAATTAGAAAGATAAGATATTTTGTATCTATATTTATACAAATCGGAGAAGAGTATAAATCTAATAAAAAGGAGAAGAGAAGAGAATCAGCCATATGTGTATTTTAAGGTATTTATATATTTATATATTTGTAGCTATTTTCACTCCCTATCCTAAATCTCTTCTCAGATCTGGAATTCTAATGTATGTATATACCTTTTAATACATATCTCTTGGATTAAAAAGGATTTAGAGATGAATCAAAGGTTCTACTTCAGATCTGGAGATCTGGATCGCTTTTAAATGGTGAGTGGAAAATTTTATAAATTGTTATAATATGAAAATTATCCTGTTGGCGTTTACTTGATTTTTATGCCTAATTAGATAATTTTATAAGAATTGTAGGCAATGAATTGAATATGAACATAATATAAAAGATATCACTTATATATTCTTGTTTATGAATTGATTTAGAATTGCTTACAACCTGATCTGGAAATCATTCCCAAAAGCATAAAATTAGAATATTAATTTGAATGAAATTTATTCCAGATTGTTATGAATTTTGATTATTACCCTAATCTTGTTGGAATATAAACTTTTCTATGTTTGTAATTGTTGGAATTTAGATCCGTTTAATATTTGTAAATAAGTTTGATTTCTTTCCATTTTACAGCGTTTGATCTAACAAGGAATATATGCAAATAGAAAGAGAAAGAGATGTGTTAAATATGAATTCATTATAGTTTACGCTGTCTATTTTAGTAATAAAAATAAATGATTATTCCTTGTAATCTCAAACAATGTAATCTTTTAAAGTTAAATCTTTTGTTTTAGACTAATTTATGGAAATTATTGTAGATAATCTTTTTAGATATGATTTCAACAATTCAATATGGAACAGAATATTCTAGTAAAGATATATAACTAGAACATATTTGAAAAAAGTAGATATTTTTACATAATTTATTATGCTTATAATAATTCAATAAAATGCTAATAACAACGCTTGCACGTAATATTCGCATTTAGAATAATTAACTAATAGGAAAAGAATTTAGAAGGTTGTAACTCCAAATGGTAATAAATATGAGAGTTGCAATAATTTGATAGGGTAAATGGATTAATAGGACTGATAAAAATGGAATAGATATAAAAGGTTACTAATTTGAAATCAGTAACCATATATAAATGTCTGAAAATATGTATGTTGGGATTTAATGGACAAATTGACATTTATGAGCATTAAACGAGGATTTATGGGTAGATAAATACTTAAGGAAAATCTTATTGCCTTAAATAAAAAAGGGATTTAGTAAGTTATGTCCAATGTCTACCTAGATAATATAAGTAAATACTTAGGATGGTTAATTGGACTTAGTGGGTTAGTGATGCGAGGTCAGTAGAGTCACTCGACAGAAGACTGCTATTCACTTTAAGGCTACCAGTAGTCGGGTGTACTTACTACATATGAGATATATCTCTAATCATAGGACCCATGATGATGTGAGAGATTGAGCTTGCTTTTTTAATTGAAAAGTATTAAATGGTCCAAATTTGGAATTAGGAGCGGTGAAGGATATCTCCATAGGGGTTCGCTTCTGGTTTGAGGTCTTAAGTGGTTGAAGGGTCCGCCTCTATCCTAAATGGAAGTATTAAGTAACCTAGTTAGATTCCAAATAAATAAATAAGGATGTCTCTAAAAAGCATTTACTTCAGTATTGAGGTCTTAAGTGGCTGAAGGGTCCGCCTCCCTACCAAAAGAAGTAAATGAGATGCCATATTTATAATTAAGGAGTAATAGTGGATAGCTTGAAAAGGTTTCTCTTCAGGTTTGGGGTCTTAAGTGACTGTAGGGTCCACCACTTTCCTATAAAAAAATTATTAAGTAGCCCAATGAGGTTTCTAAGCAATGGCAGCTAGATAGTATCATTGAGGAGCACGTTTCTAGAAATAGGTCTAAAATGATGGGATCTTCCTTAATTAAGGTCTTATATGACCAGAGTATGCGTATTATCCACTTGGAAGTATTAAATGGCTTGGGTACAGTCTCTGACATTGCTAAAGCCGTAGTAACGATAGTATCATTTTAGGAGCATGTCTTGGGGATAGGTCTTAAATGATGGGGTCTGCCTTAATTAAGGTCTTAAATAGCCAGAGTCTGCCTATTTCCAATAAAAGGTATTAAGTGGTTTGGGTACTGTTTATTACATGGCTATTATTTTATCGGCAATAGATGAGGTAATAGTTGGACATTAAATGTCGGAACCCTTAAATAGTGGTTAGAGTTCTTATAGCCAGGACCCATCGACCATTGATAACATTGTTAGGAAACCACCATGGGAATATGTCTTAAATGACGAGGTATATCTTAATTAAGGTCTTAAATGGCAGAGTCTTTATATTTCTCTTTTTAAAAGTATTATAGAAGCCGCTTCATATTTTGAAGTATTAAGTGGAAAATAGGTTTGAATGTATTGGGTGGTTGATAAGGCTTCATTGGTATTTTGTACCTTGAAAAGGGGTAAGTAAGTAATCGTGTGTGCAATGCAAGGTTAGAAAGTAGCTTTGATTTGGGAATAAGCTGGAAGTAAAGTAGTATGAGTTCTACTTGAGAAAGTCATCAGTGAGAGCGTCCGAAGTTCACTCAGCTATACCTACTCACATCCAACAACACATATCACTGTCAAGGGGGAATTTTTCTTAGTATTTTTTTTAGATTCAAAATGGAAAGTGCCCAAATTCAATTATAAACTTGAAAAACAAAGATTGGGTTGCGATAGACCAATCAATCGTATCGGTCGTATTCTTGAATTTGGAATGAAAAGATGGGTCTGAAAAAGTATCTACAAGGGCGAAATTTAGATATTTGAAAATTCGTATTTTATATTCAATATTTCAATCTATTTATTCAATGAAAAATTCCACAAATAATTGAAATTCCATTTCTTGCGAAAGACAAGAAGCGGTCTCACCCAATCATCGGTCAAGTTCGGCCTACCTAGTCACTTACTTAGATCGAGATATTTTATTGGACATAGAATGCCAATCTTTAAAATGTAAAAAAGGAGTACTCATGTGGTTTCGACGTGCCCAGAGGCCAGAACTCTTCACAACTTATCAATGGATATAACCCTTTTGGTATGAATAGTTTATCGGTATGGGCGTGGATGTTTTTATTTGGACACCGAAACATGCCACTGAAAGACTCTACTGAGACAAAAAGATGGGCTGTCAAGATCATCTCGGCTAGCCAATATTCTCGGGAAGTAGGAATCCACGCTTCACGGGCGAGGTCTCTGGTTCAAGTCCAGGATGGCCCAGCTGCGCGCACCGCACCTCCCTTAGAAGGGAATACATTTCTTAAAAAGACATAACAATTAAATGGAAATCAATCGGTATAAGTTTACATTATGAACAATTTATATTTTTCCAGTCACTAGAACGTTGTTTTGACCCTCTCTTCATTACAACCCATAGGATTGAATTTAGAGAACAGGTCATTGTAGCTGGATGTGCTTTATTGATGGAGAAGTCTTCTTTCTCTCATGCTCGATGCTAATGTGACAATCTGCTATCCATGAAATACCATTAGTTCTAAGGTAGTAGCCATAGTCAGTATTCTTATCATATTATTGTTTTCGTTGTGAGTTTAGATTTTTGTTAATCTCTGAAAATGCTTATGCTTATTTGCAGGTACCAAATTCAACAATCTGTGCTTTGATGGACTTGGGTTTCAATTTTTGTTGATATTTGGTTATGGGTTGTTACATTTGGTATTAGAGCCTCTGTTAGTAGACCAGAGGAATTAGGATAAACTGAGAGAATGTATTCATACTTTCCTATCTAATAGTATTATATTTTTACGAGAGATTCTATGAATTTCGACTATAGAAGTAGTTCTAGTTCCACTACGAAGGAATGGGCAAAGCAACTATGGGTTGGAAATAACTTAGAGCTAAAATTTTCATGTTGACTCCGTTGTACCCCATGGAGTGCTGGCGATGCGTAAAGCGCTATTGATGAAGAGCATGAGTACGACATATAGCTGAATCTCATAGACTGGAGGTGTTTGACTTGACGGTTGAAATTTTAGTTACCTTGTGATTTTGGATCTTTGAGTTCTAGTCAGAGAAATAACTATTCCGGATGGGCAGGGAAGTTAGAGTATGTATGTCGCAATGGCAAACTGGATTTTTATTTGAATAATTAATGTCGATTCCTTAGTTTAAAATCCATGAGAGAATTTTTATAAGTATATTTTGGAATGCCTTAGATTTTGGTAAAAGAGCTTATAAAGGATTTCATTTCCTAAAGATTTATTTTTGGGAAAGTTTAAAATTTTAATTTTCAAATAAACACGTATACTACTACATTGGTCGTGTTAAGAAATTCTTAGTGTGTAAAAGATTAATTTTTGACATCCTGAAATATTTATATGTGTATATCAGTAAAGACTTGTTACTAATTTTTGGCAAAAAAATAGTTTTCCAATTTGGCAAATTTTTACTTTTAAAAAGAAGGTTTTTGGAAAACCTGAAATATTTATATGTATATAAGTTTGACTTCTAAGGCAAGTTTTGGTATGAAGTAGTTTCTATTATTTAAAAACAAGTATAAAGGAGCATATATTTAGCTCGGTGATTTTTCAGTTTATAAAATTAAGGCTTTTATATTTTTTCTCTTTAATTATAGACAAAAGAGGAACGACATTCAATTTTATTAGGGTATGTTGTTTGAAGTATTATTATACCCACCAGCTATTGGAAAAAATATTTCTATGTGAAGTAGGCAGGGAATACTGGCTGGAATATTTTTGGGCTTTTGGAATTGTTGTTGGTCGCAGCAGTTCTGTTAGGGCCACTGTGAATTGCTGGAGCATGGTTCGGGACCAAACGGTAGGCTTTGACACTGCCGTGATGGGGACAGGAATTTCTCGGATCATGTCAAATCGTAGGAGACGGTGCAAAATGATTATATTATTACTTAATCTGACCCTAATTGGGTCAGATTTAATTAACGTCCAAAGCCCGTCTGACTGTTGACCACTTAGCGGTAAACCTATAGTCGTTTACCAGTTAATGAGTTTTGGCACAACTTGAACCTGGAACAGGACTATTAAAGTCGCGTCGGAATTCCCCCAGTTGCCTTCTTTCGTTCCTCCTTCCTCAACAAGCCGAATCCAATCTCCATCATCCTCTTTATCCAAGTATCAGCCTCTCACTTCCATTCATCCCCTAGGTGACATCATTTTTCCCTAAGAGCAGTAACCTTGCCTCCCCCTCATGCTGGTTTTGCACGTTGGATCTCGCCCCACCACCACTCTAGATTTAAACCTATTTCCTCCCTCTGACCACTTTTTAATCCAATACACCTTTCCACACCGTTGGTTTTTCGTTGCACCATTATTGTCTTAACCCTCAAGGGACCACTTGGCTGAGCCGGAATGAGAACATAAGGTTTCGACGGGCTGGAAGAGCTATTGGTCGCGGTAGGATTTACATCGATCCTCTGCTTCAAGACTTTTAAGCGAGAATGTTACATGTGCTACATCTGCCTTTTCGGTGGAAGCAACAGTTTGATTTGTTCGGAGGTGAAGGGTATCTTGATTGAGCTGACTAATGATGATCTCGTTGAGATTTTGGAGGCCTCCGTGAAGGACACAGACTTGGATGATTTTGAAGTGACTGACTCAAAGATTTTACAGTAGATATTTTCCCCAGATGTCGGTGTTTGGAAGATGGATAATCTACGTCCGACATCCCGTCTGATTATGTGCATCATTCTGCAAAACGTCATTCCTAAGATAGGAAGTTACGACAAGATTTATCTCGTGGTGCGAAAGACCACCTATGCTAGTATTGGCGGCGTGGCCGTCAATTGGACGTGCACCCTTTTTATTCAGTTTGTTGATCAAGGATTCACACTCCACAGAGTCACTTTCCAGATTTTCACTTATCAACTCTCATCTTTAGGTAATACAGGTAAACCTCCATGGAGAGATAGTTTAGTAGAAGGTACTTTCTACCATCATTAGATCCTTCCTTAGGAAGATGACATTTCCAAAGCTGTCAGCAACACCAGCAGCACAAATTGGGTGTATAACTGCCATGCTACGACCATTCAAGGGTCACAACAATAGATCGAGCTCCGACTGCATAGTAGGGCATCTCGTAGTTTGTGGGCATTATTTTAGTAGTTATGGTGTTGTTGTCTTTTCCCTTCCAACATTTGTTCTTTTCTTTTAGGTTATTGGGTTGTAAAACTGTTAGTTATCTCTTATAAAAGGCACGCACGATATTATGAGTTTCTACTCATTCTTCTGGATGTGCGAACCGCTCCTATATATGCATAGTAAAGAAGCGATAAAATATGAGAATCTTATAAAGACACTTAACTAAAAGTAAATGCAATATAATACTGGAAGTTTATAATAGCTGGAAAATTTTAGCGAAGGACATGACAAAGTTATTTTGATATCATAGGTCAATTCTCATGTTCCTTAAAAGCTAAATTTTTTGAATAATAGATGTGTTGACATTTTTAAATAAAAAGCCAAATTTTTGGGTAAAGGTTAGTCGTAGAATTTTAGAATTTGGTTTATGCGTTTAGCGCATAACCGACTTCGACTACGTTGAGATTGTGACTTGATTTATCAAAAATTTTAAGAAGGAAATATTTCAAAAATTTCCCCTTGATTTGAAAAGTTTGCTTTTGGAAAAATAAAAGGTTTTGTGTTTTAGTTATTTTTGTCTCTTATATTATTTTTAGAGTTTTTGTTCGAAATTTTATTTCAATGGAAAATGTGTATCTAAATATTTTGGGATTTTATTTTCCAAATGGCATACAAATTTGGAAAGTGAAAAAGATTTTCGTGAAAACTTTGATTTTGAAGGCCACAAGTTAAGCGCAAGGAAGGCAAATAGGGTTAGAATTTACGAATTTAGCGGTGCATTAAGGTGGACGATGCGATAAATGCAAGCGATGACAAGGGAGAAGTTGTTCTAGCCTTGGAATTTCTATTTCCATACCTTGTCGATGACGCGAGCGAGTCTATTTTTAGACATAATTCCATTTTAGGGCTTGAAAATAAGCCTCTTATGCGTTTTATGCATGGAAAATTTGAAGCAAATCCAAGGCAGTGAAGAAATTTCGACTGTACTGTGGGAATATGAAGATTATAGTATGGTAAGAATGTTAAATTCTCTGCCTAAATCCCTTTTCTGGAATAGGAGTAAAGTTTAGAAAGCAATTTTTCGATAAGTTAGATTATTGGATGGTAGGAAGTGAATGCAAAATTGGTTGCTTCATACTTCTATTTGTAGGAGTATGGGTTTTTGGTTGAAAAGATTTTTCAAAAAGCTACATACATGTAAAACTACCAGTATATATGTAGGTTGTTTGCATCATGTTTTCAAAAGAAATGCATTCATATAGGAGAATCCAATTTAGAATCATTTTGCACATATATTTTCTGTCTGGTGGTAAAGCAATACACTATGTACTTATGTATATTTGGTTGCAAAATTTATTGCACTCATTGGTTGTGTAGTTTAGGATAATTAGGAGCTAAAACCCTTAGTTGGTCATTGGTGAAATTTCAGGGATGAATTTCTTTATAGGGGGGAAGAATGTAACACCCCGTAATTTGGTGTTATTTAGTTAGTTAATTGGGCTACGAAAATGAAATTTGTGCAAATGATGGAATTTGACTAAAAAACTTGCAACATTGCGTTCGTGGTGAAATTTTGAGCAACTTTCATATTTGGAGTTTTACGAACGAAGTCCAAACGAAGAAGTTATGGATGAAAAACGAATTCAGAACGAAAATAATTAAATAAAAAAAATTAACGTTCATTAATTAATCTCCCGGGGCCACAGGCCAACCTATCATTGGGACTGGTCAAACCCTAGTGGTTGATCGATGCTCCAAGGGCGGTTGACCGGTCGGTCGAAGATCCATGCATTACAACATAAGAGCAACAACATATAAATAATACAACCATTTCTACACAAGAAAATAATAATACAATAAAAAATAGGATTCTCACTTTTGAAGCCACCTAGACTTAGGAAAAATCTTGCTAACTGTAGCTTCTACCAACAAGTTACTAAAACATGACATAACGCCTAGCATGAGCACACAAAAAGGCTCGTAATCCTCCTAAGGGATCACGGCCAAGGGCAAGGATGGAATTTTGGGTGCTAAAGTTTATGGCTTTGTGAATAGTCGAGGCTTTACTATAGAAGTGTGGACTTATGCCATGATTTGGGGTTATTTTGAAGGTGGTATGGAGTTTCTTTGTTTCTTGTTCTAAAATGGAGAAAATAGAAAGAAGATGGAGGAAAAAGTAAGTGGAATGAAAAATGAATGTGTGTGTGTAAGTGGTGTGTATATATAGAAAAATGGAGAGGTGAAGATTACTTAAATCCCCCCCCCTAATGATGATGTTTTGCCACCAAAAATTATCCCCCCCACATGCCATGTACTCTCTTACTCAAGTATTTGTATAACTCTCTTAATATATGTGCATGTGATCAGATCAAAGGAAAAGTTATCTTTCCTTTTACTAATTCTTTATTGAATCCAGAATCTAGAATTTTCAAACGATAATTAAAGCTAACCTATTCTTTCATTAACAAATAGTAAATGTCATCTGTTATTTGTATGTCCATTTAAATGTTCAAAAAGTTTCAACAACTTTTGTTCAATGAAAAGTTGAAAACTCGAAAAATGATTTTTGATCATATTTCTGTTTTTCTTTGAATTGCTTGCTTTTGTAAACTAACTCCCAAAATGAGTTTACCATTATTACTTTATTAATTAAAAGAGACTTATTTAATTATTAAAAACCATTAATTGAATATTTAAAAATTATCAAATATTCACAAATCAAAGCGATAAAATTCCAAGTCGTTACACACACACATACACACACACACACACACACATATATATATATATATATATATATATATATATATATATATATATATATATTTGTGTGTGCGCGCGCGCGTGCATGTGTGTGTGTATTTATGTATAATGTATTGCTTATATATATTCATATTAACAAAAAATGTAAAAAGTAATTTTTTTTCCATTCAGCTATAAAGATATACATACATATACAATAAATTATGTACATAAACAATAACAACAAAGTTAATTTGTAAAACCATCATAACCTTTTATCTCAAATTTTTTTATAAATTATGTTACAAAATTCTATTTTTAACTTCAATTCTTTCCTACTATTTATATTTAAGTCCAGATATTTTAGCTAAGTAAGTAGTTTTAATTTAACATATTTAGAAAAAATCGGCTATATACTATTTTTTAGTCGAATAAATCATTAAAATATATCGGTTGAATAAATCATTAAAATATGTCAGTTTCAACTTACCATATTCATAGTAACAAATTTTTTTTTACTCAAATATCAAAATACATAAGCTGCATAACCTAATTTATACATAAACAATATTAATGAGAAGACATTTCCCCTTTTCATCTTTTTAGTAATTGAGCTAAACAACCGGATATTTTATCCATTGTGTCTGAATGCTGGAATTCTCATGTTTTTGGTAACCTAATGTTTATTTTGCGGGTTAAGTTAAAGAATCTAAAGGATATTTTGAAGAATTGGGCTTTTAATGCTTTTGGTGATGGATCTAAGGGCTCTACAACATTAAGGAATAAACTACTAGCCATTCAAGAAGCTTTCTTAGCAAATCCCATGGATTTATCTATGTCTTAAGAAGAAAGAAATCTGAGTGGTTACTTATCGAAAGTTTTGATTAAAGAGAATAAGAGGTTTAGACAAAAGCTCAAGAACAAGTGGAATTTATTTGGTGATAAGAATTCTGAGTGCTTTCATAATTCATTGAAAATCAAGCATGCCTCTGATAATGTATTAAAAATATTAAATAAGGAAGATGAGATTTGCAATAATCCTGACACTATTCAGAATGCTTTTCTGGATTATTATGAAAGCATTTTGGCCAATCAGACTGGTTTTCCAATCTCTGGATCTTTATTTTCTCAATACAATCTTCCTTTTTTTATCTCCTGAAGCCAGTTCCTCCCTAATTAATGAAATTACTTTTGTTTGAAAAAAAGTCTACTATTTTTAACATGAACTCTGACAGTGCTCTTAGTCCTGATGGGTATAATGCATATTATTTTAAGGTTACTTGGGGTGTCAGTGGTGTAGATGAGATCAAAGCCATTAAGAACTTTTCAAGCATAATTGAATGCTCTTAGGTATAAATACCACTAAACTTGCTATGGTTCCTAAAGTTCAACAACCTTTAACTTTTACACATTTTAGACCCATTGCTTGTTGCATTGTTGTTTCCAAGTGTATATCCATAATTATGGCAACAAGAATGAAAGTTGTGCTTCCCTACATCATCTCCTCTAATCAGAATGCCTCTCTCCACTCCAGAAATATCGTTGACAACATTTTGATTACTCAGGAGTTATTAAGGGGTTACAATAGGCTGAATGTTTCCCCAAGGTGTGTAATGAAACCTGACATCCAAAAAGGATATGATTCTGTTCAATGTTTGTCTATAATTTTTATTCTTCACAAAATGAAGTTCTATATCACCTTCCTTGCATGGGTATACACTTGCTTATCTACAGTTCATTACTCTATTAGTTTAAATGGAAGTTCTTTTGGCTATTTTACTAGCACTCTAGGGATTAGACAAGGGGACCCAATTTCTACCTATTTATTTATGTGTTATGGAACTCTTAACATGCATACTCAATAAAGCCACTCAACCAAAAGCAGTTGACATCCATCCTATGTATAAAACTCCGAAATTATTAAGTCTTATGTATGCTGATGATCTCCTATTTTTCACCAAACCAAACTTTAAATATATTATTGGTTCTCTATATGTTCTGGCTAAATTTCATGAGTTATCAGGCCTAACTATCAATAAAGAAAAATCCAAAATTCTAAGCTAGGATTTCTGAAAGAAAAAAGAAAATCTAATGGTTCTATCCACTCTATCTCCCATGGCTTCTGATGATATTTATCTTACTGCTTCACTCACTACTTCTAGAATTAATCCTAAACAATATCTGCCATTGTATGATAAAATTATGGTGAAATTATCATCCAGGCCTGTTTCCAAACTTTCTACTACTGGTAAACTTGTTATTATCAAATCGATAACTACGGCTATGTGTTTGTATTATGCCAGAATTTTTATTCTCCGCTCCATGCTTATTGGCATGGTTAACACTACTTTAAATCATTTCTTATGGCATGATAATCCTTATTCTCAAAAGTTAATTCCAATTGCTTTTAAATATGTTACATATCCATATGATAGGGGTAGTTTGGGAGTCATGAATATTAAATGGTGGAACAAGGCTGCTTTCTCCACTCAATTTAGTAAACTTTTGTCTCACGAAGCAAACTTATGGACTGAATGGATAAGGCTTAACCTTATCAAAAAATCTAATTTCTGGAAAATGGAAATTGCCAATGATTATAGTTGGACTTGGAGATGCATTATGAAGCAAAGAAACAGTTTTCTACCTTTCTTCTAGTACTCATTGCACTATGCTAATCTGATATCCTTTTGGCATGATCCTTGGTCTGCAAAAAGAGTGATTCTTTCCGAAATTATTGGATTTAACCTAAGAGTTCTAATCGATATTAGTAATAATGCCAAAGTCTAATCATTTCTACATGATGGAAAAATCAGTCTACCTTATTCTAGCTCTTTGGTTGTTAGAAATGCTTGGGCAGCGATTGAAGGAATGTTATTCTTTACTGATAATCCTACTAATTTTTGGTGTGACAAACCTCATTCGGTTTCTTTGATTTACAACAAAATTGCTAGTTTTTAGGATATATCCATTTTTCCTTGGCACTCTAGATTGTGGGCTATTGGCTCTAACCAAAGGAAAATTTTATTTTGGAAAATAATCAAAAATGGTCTTCGTACTCAAGACAAATTGGTCGGTAAGGGAATGTTGCAAATCTTTACTTGCATTCTTTGTGGAAATAATGCTAAAAATATTGCCCATTTATTCCTTGCCTGCAGCTACACTTACTTCATTTGGCAGTGAATTCTATCTTTCCTAAACTTGCATAGACCTAATGCAATATTAAGGATTGAATGGTTTACTATTTTTAAAAGAACTAGATGGAGATCGAATGAAGGTATTTTGCTTTTGAAGGTTTTGAAAAAGTTCGCTTCTTTGAGTTGGGAAGAGAGAAATTCTAGGATTTTCAAAGAAATTTCTAAAGCTAAGTAGTGCTTATTTCTTTCTTTGGTTAGAAAGATTCCCACCTAAATTTAAAAACATTGAATACTTGTTGGTTGATTAGTATTAACTGTTTTTTGGTTTTGGGTGGTTTTAGATGGTTACAATGTAGTATGGCTATAATGTGTATTTTCTTTTTGTTTCTTTTTGGTAGGGTTTTTCCTATCCCTCTTTATATTCTTTGTAAGTTCAATAAATGGTAGGGGTCCATCCGAATCTGTTGGCTTTGCCCAAAAGTTTATAATTTATCCATTTTATTGAATTTATCGTACATTGCACAATAAAGTTTTAATTTTAAAACTAGAAATGTAAATACTATACTTTGCAATATTATCGTATGGAACGCACGGGTTACACACTAGTATATATACCAAAAATTATTTATCTAAATATTAAATTTAATATAAATAAATAAATATATGGCCATGTGTGTGTATTATATGTTTTGTTTTAGATAAAAATTAAATTTCAGATTTGCATTGACTAGTTCGATATGTAAGATTCAA
The DNA here is from genome assembly GCA_030737815.1 of Allium fistulosum. Taxonomy (NCBI): domain Eukaryota; kingdom Viridiplantae; phylum Streptophyta; class Magnoliopsida; order Asparagales; family Amaryllidaceae; genus Allium; species Allium fistulosum. The sequence goes on from CM060902.1 coordinate 1,298,876,023, forward strand.
AAGGAAAATTAACATTTCATTTTTTTTTGATTGAACAAGAATTTTTTTAATCATGAATATATATAAAGAAGAATTTTATTTATTTATTTAGATTTATATAGATTTCATTTATTTGTTTGTTTAAAATACACCATGTTGTTTTAATATGTATAAACAATATATATTATAAAATAAATATTTTAAAATTGTATATATGTAAAACATTATTTGGCAAGTAAGAAAAAATTGTTTATTTATATTTATACATTATTTATTTATTTAAAATACACAACACTATTTCAATATGTATAAACAATTCATATATATATTTACTATAAAATAAATATTTAAAATTATATATATGTGAAAAATCATTTGACCAGTAAGGAAAAAATATTTTATTAAAAAAATCAATCATTTATTAAATGAATATATATAATAATATTAAATGTAAACATTGTATTAAATAATAATTGACATATATATGTGTATTATAATTAATAAAATTATGTTTTGACCAGAGAATATTTTTTAGTTTTAACTGCTGAAAATAATTTAAATAATTTAATTATATATATATATATATATAGTTTTAAGGTATTTTAGGTTTTAAATTTTAGTAAATAATCATTTAAAATTAGAAATAAATATTTATAGTTCTTATATATATATATATTTATGTGTTATCCGGTATTTTGACCCGGCTATATCCGAACCGACTGGACAAGTTACACTCGACTGTCATCAAGGCCAGTAGCCTAGAGCGATGATTGTGAGGTCTAGAAATCAAGTGCAGGAAATGATACAAAGCGATGATCAACGGAGACCAAGAGATAGACTCTCCAGAATATTCTAAGGATTAGTAATCTCCCCCGGACAAGGGATTGGTGTCTATCCCTTTCCCTAAGGGATTGATACATATCCTCAATTTTTGTCCCAAATAGGGTGAGATCGATAAACAGTGACAAGGAAGGCCCACGAGACTACATTTCAAATGTCAAGTAGTATGGAGTTTGTCTAGTTATGGGAAAATTACTTCACCTAAGAGAGGGTTCGTATAAAAGGGATCGGATCGTATTCAGCCAAACAATGCAACTCAACAGAAAATGATCGATATTTCAAAATCCAGAAGTTCAATACACTTGAAACTTTAGGAACAGGAAGAGGGATCCTAGGGAGTCCACCCTAGGGATTGTACACCAAAAAGAACAAAAAAGAGGGATCGGCCCTCTTCCCTCTAGAGGAATCGGCCTAAATCAGACATCACATTTTGTAAGAAAGATTGATCGATAACTCAAGTTCTACTAATCCAATTGGCATGAAACTTGGAGGACAAGTGCATCACAACATGAAGAACCCCTCATAGAGATCATAGCCCCTAACTCCTCCAAAATACGGATCGTCCCTAATCCCTATTTCTTGGGATTTGGGCCATGCAATCCCTCATGTGGGCCCTTATGGATCTGGAGAGCCTTCTGCCGAATTTTCAGGGAAATATTTCGCCGTCTTCCCTTATAAATACAGACTTGATTATTCATTTTTGGGATATGGACGTTGCTTGTTGATTTGTACTCTTTTGTAACTAAGGATTCTAACCTGATTCCTATTGTACTTAGTTACAAAGTGATTAATAAAGCCATGTCTTCAAAGTGGACGTAGGCAAACAATGCTGAACCACTGTAAATTTACGTGCCTCTTTTATTAGCTTGTTTTTGATTACTTTACTGCCATATTCTCTATGTTTACATTTATTATTCTTTATTTATTCCTCTACAAAAATTTTGTTGGGTGTTTTTGCCAATTTTTAGTGTAAAAAAATTTTAGTGCAAACATTTTGGTGCTTTCACTAAGAAACATGATCTCAGCTTACTTGGATCCCTATTCTATTGGTGGATTGCATAAGTCCTAGGAAGAGATCCAGATTCATCTCCAAAAAACTTCCTATTCTACTCAGATTTGAAGGAAATCTAAAGGAAGTTGATAACATTGGTTAGAGGAATTAAATCAACTTCCCGTGGAGTTGAAGGAAATGATGATGTTATTGTTCTTGTTTAGAGTTATTCATGTGTTCATGTCCATTTGGAAGGGATCAGATTCACTCATGTGTGCAAGTTCTTAGGATCGGATGATGAAGTTTGCACTTAAGTTAGCGAAGCCAAAAAATAGTTAAGTCCCCCATAAGGAAAGGGTTCGTACCCGATCCCTCCCCTATATAGTCAAGCCTTGTCAAGTTTTAGACTCCAAATGCAACAACCGATCCCTCCAGTCGATCCCTTTCACATTCAAAAAGGGATCGTATCCGATCCCTCATTCTTCGGATGTAGAACCGATCCCTTCAGACTCCAAAATGACCGATCCCTCCACCGGCATCATCAACCGATCCCTTTTCCTCATTCCATAACCGAACCCTTAGTCTCTGATCCCTTACTCCCATATGCTCCAGCCGATCCCTTTTGCATTCAAAAGGGATCGTATCTGATCCCTCATTCTCATGATCTAGAACTGATCCCTTCCACCGATCGCTTGTAGCCGATCCCTACATTCACTACTGATCGCTTCAAACTCCAACAGATCGGTCCACTCCATATACCGCTAACCGATCCCTCAACCTAAAAATACCAAAACCGATCGCTATCTAACTGATCGATCATGTCTACATTCAAAAAGAGATCGTATCTGATCCCTCTTTCTTACCGCATATAAACAAAAGGAGCTCAACTTAAAGACGGTGCATTCTGTCCAATTCCCTTACGTCTTGTGACTGACCGGGGCATAGGGGATCAAGCGGCAGCTGCTGAATTACAGCCAAGGAATGGACAAGGAACTACTACTCAAACGTTACTCCTAAAGGCTGGAGAACTAAGGCGATATGACACGAACTAGGATCGGTTACCGGGTCAAGCTCCCAGGGTAGATTACGACTGCTCTCAATCAACCAGCTTTTAAACACTGACTTAGCAGCTATGGTATGACGGCTTGTGTGACGACCACCCTACGCCGCTTAATATGCCATATTGAAGTATAGCTATCCTTCATCAAAGTCATCACTTACCATTATGGAACCTCCAACATCGATTCACGAGTGATAGTCGTCAAAAACCATCAAAAATCATTGAAACATTTGTAAAAAAACTCCCTTCAAGACTCTATATGTTCCGACCTAAAGTCGAACTCAGGTAATCACCCATTCGACCCGAAGCAAACCCAGGAAATTCTGGCCTAAGGTCAAACTCGGTTAAAACCAAGACTTTCTCCAAGCAAACACCGGTATTACTCCAAGCACCGTTCATCACCAACCCGTCACTTCAAATTCAGCGACTCCAAACGAAACAGGGGCTGACCAAGCAAATACCAAATTTTCTCAGGTCAGACTCCAGGTAAATTATCACCAATCCGTCAATACTAGTCCATCTTGTTTTGGTCATAGCTCGGGCATACAGACTCCAAATGACTTGAAACTTGGTATGCAACCTCAAGAGGCCTTACTTTCTATCTTATATAGATCGCACTCTATTTGGGTGAAAGCTAGGGATCATCAACGATTCACGACCCCATCCTAACTGATTCGCCATTCGATTGGCGTTCTCAACCATCAAACGTTGGAAAATCATGCATACAACATTCACAAGCATTACAAGCAGTCAAAACTTGAAAATGGATCGGACTGACAATGATTGGAGCAGTTCCCCCAGTCGAAACCTATTCATCGAAGTAGTTCAACGTGCAGAATATCCGAGGAGATTCAATGTGCCAACCGTGCCAGCATATTCTATGAGTATAGACACCCAACAACATTTTGCGAAGTACGAGTGGCACATGGATCCCGCCAGGCCGATGGATTCCATCGAATATAGTTGTTTTCCCATATTCCTTGAAGGAATAACAATCATGCAGTTTATGCAGTTATCACCTAGGTCCATCTCCTCATCCGATCAACTGGATCAGAAGTTTGTCGAGCAATTCAGGATGCATGCGACTCACACCAAGGATATGATGTCATTATCCAATTTATTCCAAGTGCCAGGCAAGCTGCTTAAAGACTTCCTATAGAGATTCAACGTCGTTATTACTAAAGTGAGCAATCCTAGCGAGAGTATCATACTGATGACGTTGATAAGGGGAATCGACCGCAAGATAGACTTTGGCGACTGGTAAGCTGGAGAGCCTCCTACGACCTTGGATTGTTTCTGTTACAAAGTGAACCAGAACCTCATCAAGGAGAAGGTAGAGCAGACTAGGAGAAAGAACGATGCAGGCCCCTTGGCTGAAGGCATTCAAAGCGAGGACAATATTGATGCCTTAGATAAGGGCTCAGATTCTAGGAGACGACACAGAATCCCAAAATTAGACTCACATACTCTTTTGAATGATTCATTCGAAAACATCAACTTGGAGACTCACAATTCGGAATAGTACTGGAAACCAGCCTCGAGAGAGTCCACTGAAACCAAGAGGAAATCCAAGAAATGTTGTATATTTCAAGATACACATGGTCATAACATCGGTGATTGCAGACACCTCCGAGATGTGATCGAAAAGCTGATTCAGAAAGGAAAGTGTTAACAATATGTGCAAGCCCTATAGAATGGCGGGCAGGGGAACATCCAACCCTTATCAATAAAGAACTCTGATTATCAATTGGACAACCTACGGTCGACTTCCAGCTGAGAAGGGCTGAGGCAAAGTGGAATAGCGAGCATACGATGTTCCTTCACTTATCAATAAGATTTATTTCAATTTCAATTATGCTGTTAACTACGACCAACTTTAACTAAACTACTTCCAAACAATGCAGGAGACCAAGTACTTAGAGTTAGGCGCCAACCAACCTCCGCGGATCATGATCGGACCTTTGGAGGATAATCAAGACGAGCTTGATTCAACTGCTAATCAGCTACCATATGCCCCTAACTTAGGGGCAAGGACTCGAAATGGAAAGGTGTGTGACTCGACCATCCACTTCCTACTCTATGCTTCAATTCTAACAAAACATATATGCCTTACCCAGAGCCCGACAAGGTTAGAATCCAATACAAAGTGGGCACGATTGACCATCCACTCATCAACCTCTGTGCTTGACTTGAAGACCGGAGAAACACTTAGAGTGGATGCAACCCGACCTTCCACTCCCCAACTCATACTTGAAGTTCGCCAAAATACTTATGCCTCTCCCAAAGCTCAGCAAGACCAAGGTCCAACTAAAGTGGACTTGATTTAACCGTCCACACATTAACTCTTGCCCTGGACACAGGAGGCAGTCTGGGAGCTCGACTTAAAGTAGGCATGATTAACTATCTACTCACCAACCACCGCCCTCAACACGAGGACAGGTGTAGCATCCCCCTACTTGGATTCCCAAAACTAACGGCCGTGGATGCTGCAGTCATCCATAGTTATTAATCTTCGGTGACCAAATACGGTGGTGCTAGATATATTGATACACAGATCACAGAAATATGGAAAAAAATTAGCAATTCAAAAACACATTTCCATATTCAAATTAAAACATTTCATGTTCATTACATAATCCCAAATTACGTTAACCACGTTCAGCAAAATATAATTATTAAAATTACGCCAAGAGCAACATGTGAAGATGCCTCTTGGTTGATCAGAGTATATAGTAAGGCTAATAAATCTGCCTTTACAAACAAAACGCACAGTGGAAAGAAAAATCTAAATATCTGCCTCATGCACGCCTCCGAAAGCTTTGTTCGTCTAAGAAGAGAACTTGAAAACCCTAAACTTCAAACTACTCAAAATCAATTGTGTACCCGAGAGTTTAAGGGGAAAACAAAAACTTAGAGTCAGACATAAAGTCTGGTATGAATAATAATCTAACATCTCAATCCTTTTTAGATATCTAGTGAGACTACACCACTTAGCGGAATGGGTTTTCTCCTCACTAGTATCCTAAAACCTTTATAAAGCCATATACTGTGCTCTTGCATCCACAATGGTTAAATCTTACATTTTCAAAATATTATGATGATATGTATACTTGAAAATAATTAGAATTTCCCATTCCTGGTTTAGTCTGACACCCTGTCATAATTACATTTTCTAGGGTCACTATTAACCTTTTTAGTATTCATGGGTTTACTAATAACCTTGTTATACCTAATAGACACCCTGTCCTATTCAAAGTTTTCATGGGATCATTAAGAACCTATAGGCTCCTGCCAGTTAACTTAATCAATACATGGGTCCTCCTGAACCTATTAGTCCTTCCAATAACTAATCACCTTATCCTAGTTTTCATGGGTTTACTAGGAACCTATGGATTTATCCAGTAACTCACTTCATATCGTAGTTTTCATGGGATGACTAGGAACCTACTAATACTTCCATTAGCCACGTTCTTATCCTAGTTTTCATGGGTTTACTATGAACCTATTGACTGATGTAAATTCTTAATCCGGATATAGTTTTCATGGGTTCACTACAAACCAATTAGCCCCTGCCAACTGTCTTTAATACATAGTTTTCATGGGTTAACTATGAACCTGTTGGTTTCCTCAAATAACTACTTAATCATAGTTTTCATGGGTTTACTATGAACCTTTTGGTTTATGCCAATTACTACTTTATTAGAGTTTTCATGGGTTTACTATGAACCTTTTAGTTACCTCCAATAACTACAAAGTTTAGGCATCCTATAATTTTGGTCACACTGACTCATTGAATGCAATTCTACTCATTCAGGAGTTTAAGTAATTTTATATTCACTATTGAGTTAACCTAAATGGTTCTTCTACCCCTTTTTCCCCAAAATACAGTTATGGGTTATCATGTGAATATATTTATATTTGAAGAAGCAAAACACAATTTAACCATACCACTCTAGTGGGTTTAAGGTCCTTGAAACACATTTCATAAAACATAATCAGCATCTTTTTACTTATATTTTTATCAAGGCCATACTTCTTCAAAATCACATACTTAAAGTCGTTATGAAACTCCTTTATATATGCCATGGGTTTTCCTTAAAAATTTAGAGTATGGGTTTTTAAGACCTTTCAAAACCATGGGAAAGCAAACCTTTTGAAAGCTTAATAACACTAAAAACCTTTTAATATCCAACCCTTCGACCTTATCGAAGGGTCTCCTAAATCCTTTCGAAACCAAACCTTTCGACCTTGTTGAAAGGTCTTTAAAACAACCTTTTGAATCCAAACCTTTCGAAACCATTGAAACCATTTAGCAATTCAAACCTTTCAAAATCATTCAACTCTTAAAATATAAACCTTTCAAAATCATTCAACTCTTAAAATATAAACCTTTCGAAACTTACTGGGTTAAAACATGCTAAAAATTCTCTCTTAAAACCTTTCGACTACATTGGAAACAACCCTTTGACTTTGTCAGAAGGTCTGCTTCGAAAGTTTTAAAACATTTCATTTAAAACAATAGGCCTCCGCCTTCTAAAACAACTCCTTCGAAAGCTTTGGGTTATACTTCAATTATAAAAAAAGGTAAATCATCTAAGTTGAAAGCTTTGATACCTTTCGATAGCATTGGAGAAGTGGCTGGTTTTAAAACAAGTAAACCTTTCGTCTTTGTTGAAAGCAACGACTTCGAAAGGATGGAAAAGCGGTAATAACCTTTCAACTGTGTTGGAAGGTTCAAAACAAAACAAAAGCGGCGGTAACCTTTCGACTATGTCAAAAGGTTTAAAACCTTTGTTTTAAATAATTTACTTGGTCGAAAGCAACCAAGTCGAAAGCTCCTTTTCAAAAGTAAGCAGGTGTAAGCTTTTGGTTTATAAAACAACCATACCCTAACCTCTTTAGCAACCAACCTTTCGACTAAGTACCCTTCGACCTTGTTCCATTCATTACATACCAAGTAACTTGATACCATATGCATTAAACTTTGAACTTGTCGAAAGCTATAACCTTTCAACTTGGTCGGAAGGTCTGGGTCGGAAGGTTTGATGCTAAAATGGCGGAAACATGCTAAAAGCATGATTTTTTTTGTTTTTAACTTAAAAAGATAACTTTTCAACTAACCTGCCTTTATTTGTCAAATTTTAATTGGTTGATAAATACTTTTCAGAAAAGTACTGCCACTAATTTCAGAAATAAATAATCATTTTATTTTATAAAATGCCCATTCTCCTTAATTAAATATATAAAACATTTAAGTCTCATACCTTCAATAATTTTATATATTCATCCAATCACTTTGGAAAAATCTAGAAAAATTCTAGAAAATCTATTTTAATATGTTTTCCAACATATAAAAATTTCAAACCCAAATAATCATTAATTTAGCCGTAAATAATTTATAACCCAATAAATCATTTTCTTTACTAGAAAACTAATATAAAATCCACATAAACTCAGAAAATTATGGAAATTGAAATCCATCTCCAAAATCATGTTTTCTACAACATAAAATTTACCCGTGGCATTTAAAAATCATTTCATCTTGGTTTTACTCTAAAACCATGTATGTCTTCTTTTTAAACAACCTTGTTCAATCCATATAAATCATAAATCAAGCATATCATCATTCAATATATCATAAAAGGAATTTGCAATAAAATCCAAAACCATATGATCATAAAACTAAAATAGAGATGTAAGAATTATTATTCACCTTAGATTAGATAAGGAAATTAAAATTTAATTGAGATTGATTTCTTCGAACTTGAATCCTAAGCTTTAAGTTGATTTTCTTTTCTCTTCTTTCTTCCTAATGGCCGACCTTGCTGCTCACGGTTATAAAATTTTGTTTTAAGTAAAATGAATGTGTATGACCTATGAGAATGGTATAAGGGTGGGAAATATGGGAGGCTATTTACCCTAATGCCCTTATGTTTAGTATCTTAACCATTTATAAGTTCATTTGATTAGATAAGCACGGCCATGTAATTCATTAATCAACCTCAATCTCCTTATCTACATTATTCTATTTAATTTATTCTAATTAAATCTCTTGAATAATATCGATAAAATTAGGGGTGTTACAACACGACTGCAACGTGAAGTGGGTGTGACTTGACTGTCCACCCAACAACTCTCTCCCTTGACTTGCCAGGAGGAGTATGAATCAATATGGATGAGGCCTGACCGTCCAACCCAGGCATGGACCATGAATGTGGTCCGACCATCCATCGCTTAAGCACTAAGTGGACGTTAATCAACCATCCACTAGCCAACTTTTGTCCTTAACACTGGGTGTAGAATTCCTTCCCATGAATGAACATGACTCGACTGTTCATTTGACAACTCTTACATTAACCTCATGGGTGGAGTATAAATCTAAAACATGTGTAACTAACCACCCATCATAAAACTCTGGTCCTCAAAGCATGGATCGGAGTATAAACACAAAAAGATGGACGTGGTTCGACCGTACACCGACCAACTTTAGTCCCCAAAGTGGGGACTCGAGTATAAACATCAAACAGGTGTGACTGACCACCCATCGAATAACTCTGGTCCCCCAACATGGACTGAAGTATAAACATAAAAATGTGGACGCAGTTCGACCGTCCGCTCTCTAACTCTTGCCACTAACTTAGGGACAAAGACACAACTCAAAGTGGTTGCAGTCCGACTATCCGCTCCTCTGCTCATGCTCGAAGTTCTCTAAAACATTCATCTTACTTCTAAGGCTCAATAGAAATAGGATCGAAATGGAAGTGGACATGGTACGACCTTCCACGCATCGACTCCTGCCTAGATGCATGGGGCAGTTTGAGAGTCCAAGCCTAAATTAGACGTGGTTCGACCATCCAATCCAAATAGGATGTGATATGACCATCCACAACCTTGCTCGCTCCTTCAGTATGGCGAACTAATCAAGGTTTTCCTGACATCGGCAAGCCCAAAATCCAAATCAAGACATGGACGTGGTTCGACCGTCCAGCAAATAACTCTGGTCTCCCATTGCGGATTGGAGTACAAACACCAAATGGGTGCGACTGGCCGCCTATCAACAAACGCTGCTCCCCGGAGGGTAGATAAGAGTATAGGTAGAAAATGGACAAGGTTCGACCGTCCATCCATTAACTCTCCTCTATAAACCGACGGTCCGAGTATAAAACATAGAACGAATATGACTTGACCGTCTGCTAATCAGCTCCTTCCCATGATTCGACATGAAGAACTCCAAGCAAGAGTGAACGTGAAACGACCGATCACTCTTTGACTTCTGCCATTAACTTAGGGACTAAAGGAATGACTATAGAAAATGAGGTTTAACCTTTTTCCGGAATAACTCTAAGTCCCTAGAGTTGGACTGGAGTATAAACACAAATTGGGTGCGATTTGACCACCCGCCAAACAAACTCTTACCCTCAGAGTGTGGATATGAGAATAAACAAATAGATGAGTGCGGTAGGGGTGGGCGCGGTCGGTTAACCGCTTCAATCGGTTAATTTTTTCGGTTAACCATTAAAGAAGGAGCGGTTCGGTTAACCGAGTTCGGTTAATTTTAGTTTTGGTCTACCGACCGAACCGGTTAAAATTAACCGTGGTTAACCGGTTTGTTTAACCGGTTAACCGATTAACTTAACCGGTTAACCGTTTATATTAATCGGTTAACCGGTTAAACAAACCGGTTAACCAACCAAACAACATCATATGTTCATTAAACTAGTAAAAATAGCAAGAATTATAGATTGCCACTACTTGCCAATACAGTTACACACGTCATTACTCCATATACATTACACACATACATACATGTATCAGTTGCATACTTCCCTTCAAACTTAAATTCTAGAGTTGGCTACCCCTACATACTTCAGCGGTTCAATTCTCACCAGCAGTTCTGCCAGTTCATACATTACATCACAATACAGGCATTAATTACAATTATTAGTTATTACATTACATTGCTAATTTAGTCCAAAGTCCAAAGTCCAAAGAGATAATATATATATACATTAATACAACAACTACAAACATAACTCTAAGTCTTATCTCCACTCTCCATTTTCCAACATCACTACTTCGGTCCCCACTTTCCAATCTTCAAGTCCGCCTAAACAAAACTTAATATAGTTAATAGATCAATTAATATATATGATAATCAGTTATCCATTCTCCAAGTCTTTCCATTAGGACCATTATCATATATATTAGTATAACAGTTCATATATCAGTTAATATATATGGTATATAACAGTTTATATAAATAGTATTTGCATAATACACAGTATAGACTAATCATATTTATACCATACACATGAACTGATATGAAAATATATTTAACAATTCATATATATGATATATATCAGTTAATATATCATATAATATTTATCCCATACACATAAACTTATATTAAACAGTTCATATACATGATACATAACATATATACTATTATATCAGTTCATATATATGATATATGTATCAGTTCATATATATCGCCATTTACAGAAAAATACATAAATATGTTATATATCAATGAGGCATGCATGTAGATTACACAAACACATACACATAAATTCTTTATATATTAACAAACAAACTAATAATTATTTAATGTGCTAAAATGAGAATATTTTGTAACTGAATTGCTGCAGGTATAGTTTTGATGATAGCCTGAACAGAGCATAAACTAAAACTGAAGTAAAATGGTAGTGGAGGCATTGGACAGTGAACTGAAGAATGAAAGCTGAAAGATTATATGCAAATCGAAGGTGAGTTGATGTAGGTAGCCTGAAGCATTCAACTCTAACTACAAAAGCTGAGAGCCTGAGACAAGTGACCACAACATCTGAACTATATATATATTACTATTGTGCATACATGTTCTTGAGAACTGAGTTATACAACTGATATATGTCACAACATCACTATTTATGCAGTCCATATATGTGTGTGCGCGTGTGTGTTCGTATTACTTCATAACATTCATTAAATTCATGGTATTATAAATCATATACCATATATCAGTATAACAGTTCATATATCAAATATGGTATGGAACAGTTCATATATATACATGATATATGGTATAGACTGGTACATACATGTATACACCCCCCACACAAAGAAAAATATTATGACTCATATATGAACTATTTTCAAATGCAACTATTTGAGTACAAGCAGCCATGTAATACCGATATGGATATGAACTAGTGAAAACTTTATGCTTGTTAGCAATAAAGATTGACATATCTAGCTAGTTCTGGGATGTTTATATCTATTTATTCTGTATATTTCCCTGAAACAACAGTTTTAGTTTTAGTTCATAATAATATCTATCAAAATTATAATTTTAGTATCTTAAATTTGTTACGCATATACTAAAATTGATGAATTCAAAGGGTAATATGAATCTGATTAGTGATGATCATATGTGTCAAAATTATGTTTGCTAGTTGACTTGTATGCATGCCTGAACCACCTAAGCTAGTAACAATTTCTACACCACCATCAATTATGGAATTACAACCAAATTAGCAAGCACATGTGGACTTAACCAGGAACCAAGTACCTAAATACAATCAGCCTAAAGGAAGATATGATGCAAAACCACAATATTATGTCGATGGTAATATGATTACAAACGATTATCTACAGTTTACAACACATATATGAGCAAAAAGACTTGATTTTAAGTACTTTGAACTGAACTATTTTCCTTTACTTTTTTGTATATGTCATTAAAATATAATTTCAGTATTTTAAATAATATATACTTTATGTTAAATATACTTTATTTTAGTTGCATTTATTTGAAAATTTACCTTTAGTTAAACCAATAACCAAATAACTGCTCAGATTTTGCATCACTGATTAGTTACCAGCTATTGCTTATTTTCTGCCATCGGATTTAAATATGCATGCAATGTAAAGTTGTTAACATGCCCAGTTTAACCTTGTAAAAGAAACACCTACACAATCTAATTCTTATTAGCAAGTCTTACTCTTATAATAAAACCCATAGGCTATAAAATTCTAGTCTTGCTTAAAAGTCTCCAAAACAACCAAGCCAAACACCCTAATGGTTACAATGATCTTGCTTGAAAATATGATAAAAGGAAAATAACTATAGAGAAACCAAGTGCTTAAAGAAGGCGTTGAATTATATATTAAGCTGATTATATAGGTTATTCATGGATATTTTGTAAGCAATTTTTTCAAGCCAACCACTCTAATTTGATAAGAATTTGTAATAATTAGTCGGTTTAGATCTAAAAAACATGAATGGAGAATCTAGTAAACAATAAAGAGCAAGACCTTATGTAAAAACGAGAACGAGAATCATACCCACAAATAGCTTTGGCTGTTGAGCATTAGCCCTAAAACCAACACCGCAGTATTGCCTCTGTAGTTTTTTGTATTCATCGATCTGAAATTGGAAAGTTTTGGGAGCGACGAAATTTGTAGATCTAGGTTTTTTTAGCAACGAGATGAATGCAGAAAGTGGCGACTGGCGAACATGAACAAAAAATTAGGGTTATGCGATATTGGGTGGGCCGGGTACTTATTAATGTCCTACCTATTAGTTAAATGAGGAAATTTATCTTCGGTTAACGGTTAACCGAAAATCGTGATATGGTTAACCGTTAACCGAACCGACTTTGGTCGGTTAACGTCGGTCGGTTAACCGAATGTTCGGTTAACCGATTTTATCGGTTAATACGGTTCGGTTAAGATCGGTTAACTCGGTTAAGTCGGTTAACTCGGTTAAATGCCCACCCCAACTTGATATGACTAAAACAGGAGCTATCCCGGGCCAAGTGAGGTCGTTCCTCCTATCAAACACGCTTCATCGATACCATATATGTTACTTTGTGATTGATTGGGGGCCACCCTTGATTTGATTATGGGAGTGTGTCTCGAGGTGGGCGGTAGTAGCTACTATGCTTTACCACCAGTTCGGGCGTGCAAAACGGTAGAATCCTACCCTGGGCATTGCCTCGCATGTCTTGTCATATGCCTTATCGAACCCACTACGATTTTGGTTTGTGTCGTACCTATGGAGTGCTCCTTGATAGCCCACCAGTTAACGGTGGAGTTTACAGTACTGTATAGACTACGATGCTTATATAAAATGTGTTAAGGGGGATATGGGTAACGCCTTAACGCTATTTTCAATATTATACTTTACTGATGGATACTACATATATAGCATATACTAGTACATATAGATAGTTTTACGGATCCTTAAGAGATGGAAAAATCGCATAACATCTTTTAAGTTATTGTACTCATGTTATACACTGGATAGGAGATGAAAACCCCATAACATCTCTGACGCCATTACACTCATTTTCCACGTGATATTGATTTGACTTATATGAGAATATTTTAGTTCTGATCCGAGTGTTTTGTCTTTTCATTATGCTCGGGTCAGTTTGAGCTTTTCAGTGTATTGAAGACCATTTTATTTTGAAGGATGAAGACGGAGATTGGTATACTATTTATTATATATATTCCACTGCATTCATGTTGTTCCGTTGCATTATTCTATTATACCTGCTGTATGTATAGCTCTGATTGTATTGTAAAAGTGTAATCAAATGTTATTTGTAAAATAGCTTCATGAATTGTTTATTTGATTATTATATTTTTTAATTCCGTTGTGAGATTCTATGTTTTGTTTTCATTCTTTCCTTTTATTTTCTTATTAAACCCCATTGATAATCTACACTTTTGAATGGTTTGAGTTTGACATGTGTGGTTTATTGTCGATCTCAAATGAAATAGCATCGCCACTATTCAATATTCCATGCTCGGGGAAGTGAAACCCCATCTACGATTGCCAACTTAAACGTTCTTTCTCCAAGTTTGTGTTCGAATGCATACGTACCTTCCCATCTCGGGCCCATGTTCACGAGGCCTCAGAAATTTAATTTGAGAACAAAGTCCCCAATCTCAAAGGTCCAGCTCCTGACCCTGGTGTTGTAATATCAGGCGACCCGTTTTCGATGTGCGGTTGCTTTCAGATCAGCTTCATAATGCTTCTCATCGATCATGTCGATAGAATCCAGCAAGAGTTCCTCATTCGTTCTAGGGTTGTAATGAATCACTCGATGAGAAGGTACTTCGAGTTCAACTGGAATTGTAGCCTTTGATCCGTAGGCTAAGGAAAAGGAGAGTGGTCGGCTGCAGACTTATGGGTTGTTCTGTAAGTCAAAAGCGCTAATGGTAATTCATTGATCCACTTGCCTTTTGCCTTCTCTAGTCATTTCTTTAGAATGGACTTAATTATTTTGTTCATAGCTTTTACTTGTCCGTTCGTATATGGATGTGCTAACTCGTGAATCTCTTCTCAATGCGATGCCAACTGCAAAAGTATTTAAAATCAGCACTACCGAATTGGGTTCAATTATCAGAAATGATCGTTTACGGGACCCCAAAGCGACAGATGATGTTTCTGACTATGAAGTTGATCACCTTTTTAATGGTAATTGTGGCTAGTGGCTTTGCTTCTACCCACTTTGTAAAATTGTCAATGGCAATAATAGCGTACTTCACACTACCTTTGGACATTGGCAACACACCAATAATGTCTATTCCCCAAACTGCAAACGACCAACAACTGACCATCTGCGTAATCTCCATTGGTTGGGCTCTAGGAATTTTGGTGTAGCAATTTTCGCACCTTCTCGTGTAATCAGCTGCATCTCGGTTGACGGTTGGCTAGAAATAGTCGTAGCAAAGAATCTTCTTCGCTAAGGTTTGCCTCCCAGTGTGGTCACCGAAAAGTCCCTCATGCACTTCCTTAAGGACTCGCTTGACTTATTCATTAGCAATACATCGAGCAAGAGGACTGAGAATCCCTCCCTGTATAGCACTCTTTCCTGAATAATAAATCTTAAAACTTTGCACTGGAGCTGCTATCGCTTGTTCTTCCTATCGAGGAGGAATCCCTTCTATAAATAATTCTTAATTGGAGTCACTACGACTCCTTTTCAGACTCAGCCTCCAAGATCCAATAGACATTCATCTGTTCGATGCTCGAAGCTGATAATACTTCCATCGAGACCAGGCCCACAAGTTGTGCATCCCTTGAGCTAGCCAATTTGGCCAGTGAATCAGCCTTCGCATTGTCTTCTCTGGGAATATGGGTTATCGTGTAGTACTCGATTTCATCAAGCAACTCAAGGGCTCTATTCAGATATGGAGCTAACCATATCCCTTTGCCTGAAAATCTTTTCTCACCTGGCATACCACCAGTTGGGAGTCGCAAAAGATGTGTAAAGTTTTGACTCCCGATTCTTTCATAACTTTTAGTCCCACGATCAATGCTTCGTATTTTGCTTCGTTATTTGTCATGGGTAAATCAAGTTTCTGGACGTAATAGATTGAACATTCTTCGGGGGTTAGCAACATAGCACCTACCCTAGAAGAACACTCGTTGGATGCGCCATCCGTATACATCTTACATCAAGCATTCTGCTCTCTACTGTTATTCGAGGTCTCATCTCCCGCGGTGTACTCGGCTATGAAGTATGCCAGTGCATGGCCTTAGATTGCCCTTCAGGGATTATATGTTATGTTATATTGGTTCAATTCAATGTTCCATTTCAACAGCCTTCCAGATGTCTCAGGTCATTGCAAGACCTATTTCAAAGGCTGGTCAATAAGAATCTTGATCGGATGAGCCTGAAAGTATGGGCGGAGTTTCCTTGAAGCGACCAACAGGCAGTATGCTAGCTTTTATAGCTTTGAGTAATTCTTCTCTTCTCCCGTCAACCACTTGCTAATGTAATAGACTGGCCTTTGGATTCGGGATTCCTAACGCACAAGAGCGAATCAAAAAGCATGCATCGATATAGCCAGGTAAACAAACAAATTCTCGTCTTCCAGCGGCTTTGATAGGATGAGAGGCCTCTCCAAGTGATCTACTAGAGCCTGGAAAGCATCTATACACTCATGTATCCAGGCAAAGTTCCTCTTCCTTTTCTTGATGACGTCGAAGAAAGGGATGCACTTATCCGTGGCTTTGGAGATGAATCTGCTTAAGGCGGCAATCTTTCCATTCAAGCTCTGGACTTCCTTGAATGATTTCAGGGCTTCGATCTTTAGTGTATGAATATTCTTCGGAATAGCTTAGATCCCTCTTCACTATAAAACCCAAGAATTTCCCCGATGCAACCCCAAATGAACACTTTAGTGGAATGAGATTCATTCCATACTTGTGGAGTACACCAAACATCTCTGCCAAGTCATCAATGTGGTTCATCAATCGCCGTGATTTCACAAGCATATCGTCCATATAGACTTCCATTGAACGCCTAATATGTCCCTTGAACATCGAATTCACTATCCCTTCGTAAGTTGGTCCAGCATATTTCAAACAAAAAGGCATAACAAGTTAACAATACAGTCCCAGGACAGTTATAAAGCTAGTGTGTTCTTGATCTAAAACGTGCATTGGAATCTAGTTATAGCCAGGGTAAGCATCCATAAATAATAGCAGTTTGTGTCCAGCGGTTGAATCTACCAGGTGATCGATCTTCGAGAGCAGGAAGCTATCTTTCGGGTATGCCTTATTCGGATTGGAATAGTCAATGCTCTTTACTAGGACTGGATCAGATACCATTATGTGTATAGAGCATTGCAAATGAAGCCATTGTTTTTTTGCTTATCCACCTCTTCTTTCAGCGTAGTTGATCTCTCCGGACCCAGGCTGCGTGTTTTTGTTTCACAGGAATGCATTTAGGATTCGCATTCAATGCGTGGCACGCTATCTCCGAAGATATTCCACACATGTCGAAATGTGTCCATGCAAACACATCCAGGTTTGTCTGGAGAAAACCAGTTAATTCCTTCATCATCCTTATGCTAAGTTGAGATCTGATCCTCAGGACTTATGTAGGATCATCCTGACTAACAGGGATGTTGATCGTCAACTCCGCGAGAGCTACCCTTGCATCCTCTGGCTCTTTCCTTAGGTCCATGTCCTTATGGAACCGACTATGTTACCTGAGCCAAGGCTTAGGCGGTGGTTGCTATGCATCCAAAGACTTGATGCAGAGAATCTTCTCCACATCCTTTCCTTTCTCGCGTCGCCTTGCCTCCTTCAGCTCCACGACGTAACATTCACATCCAAGCCTCTGGTCTCCCTGCACAAATCCCAATCCATTCTCTAACAGGAATTTCATTATCAAGCACCATGGGGCAATGGCCACTAGAAAATCAGCTAGGGCCGGTCGGCCTAGAAATGCATTATAAGCGGAAAAAATATCCAACATGACGAAGATCACAACCTACACTCTCTTGCGATCACCTTCTCCTAATGCCACTGGTAGGTTTATATATCCAACAGGTTCCGTCGTAGTACCATTAAATCCCTGAATATGAGATTTACATAGTTTCATATCCTTGCCATCCAATGGCATCTGGTTATAAGCCTTCTTGAACGAATGTTGACTGAATTGCCACAGTCAACTAGTACCTTTCTCACAATTGCAAGCCCGATCATGGCTGAATTCATTAAGGGATCCAACGTCGGGGGTTCAACTCCATCGACGTCACTGTTTCTAAAAACAGTATCATCAATTATTGTCCTGAGCTACATTGCCGAAGCTCCATCTTCGACAGAAATGCAACTCTCACTATCAACATGCATCAAAGCACTTGCATATCTTTCCATCTCATTCCAACTCTTCTCCGTCGGATGCGGTCTTTCAAAAATGGTGATGATGATCGGTCACTTTTCAAGCCACGTAGGGTGGTCCTCACCAGGCCCGGCTTGCTCCCATTGGAATGACGGTCCTTAAGGGTTAGAAATTCCTTGCCTGCCATCCTGTGGGACTTTGAAAAACTACTGCAACTTTTATTTCTTATCGGATCTTCAATCATATCACGTAAGTGTCAACACTCGTTTGTGTTGTGACTGTGGGTTTCATGGAACCAACAATACTTTCTAAATTTCTTCTCCTTCTCAATCGACTCCCTCGAAGTCGGCTTCTTGTATTGCTATGTACCTTGGATCGCAAGGTGCATGTTCTCAATCGAATTGGCCAGTTGGGTGTAATTTCATACTTCGAAAATCTAGTGCGCCTTCGATAATTAGATTTTCGGTCTCTAGCCACATTATCATTCCCTCTCTGGCTAGAACTTTTATTCTCAATGTTAACATCAGCATTCCCGGAGCTCCCACCGGACTGCTTCATAGCAACATTACTCTGAGTAACCCTAAGTGTTATTCGGCCTTTTCGCCAGGCTATATTTGGACGAACCTGATTAATCGGATTTGAAAGTAATTAAGGCTGAGAGCCCAAATAGATAGTTAGCAAGTCCAGAAGCTAAGTATGAACAAGATTACAAGCTTGATGCATAGCCACCAACATCGAAAAGAAGCCCGACATCACTTTAGTAGCAAAGTGATGGATCGTATCGATCCATCATATGGATCGGTGCCGAACTATACAAATTCACCCATACTACTCTAAATTCCCACTACTTCCAAATCAAGGTGATAACAATCCATTTTTGACCCCAAAGCATGGATTAGATGCAATTCAATATCGAGCGTCTCAACCACATAAAATCAAGAATTTTGTTCCACCACCAATCCAACTTATAGACCCAGAAACAAGCTTCTAGCAAGCAATAAAGTTGGAAAACAAGAAGCTACTATCAAGTCACATCTACTCAAGGCCATTTAGAAGATCCATAAGGCAATCTTATGGATCGGTACCGATCTATAGGGGATTGGTACCGATCCATGATAATTGGTGACATGGCCACATCGAGCACATTTCTTCCTGAACATGGGGAACGTGGCTTAGAAATGTTGAAGGGATTTCCGACGACCTTCGGGCTTCAATTATAAATAGTGGTAAAGATGGTCATTTCAAAGGATCTTTTTGAGTTATTTACAAATTTCTCCATAATTTCTTGTATTCCCATGGATCATTACCGATCTGTAAGAACATTGTTTGTAAACAGCAAATATAATTATCAAAAAAGCTAAGTGGACGTAAGCATCAATTAGCTGAACCACTGTAAAGATTATGTGTACTATTTTTCCTCGTTTTCCTTTAATTTTCTTTATTTATTTCTTTAGTTCTATCTCTTGAGTGTTTGTGCCACATTCTGGTACAAACATTACTGCAACGGACCCATTGCCCCTTTAAATATGCTTTTGTTGTCCAAAGCTTTGATTTAAAATTATATATTATAATAATAATAATAATGGATAAATAAATATATATGAATGTATATGCGTCTATTTGGATTAAATTTGACTAATTCATTTTGAAACCAAGAGTTAATAGTAATGACTTTAATTTCATTTAAAGAAGATGTAAAGATTAAATATTATAGTATTACACTAAAGTCCACTTTTTGAATTTAAGTTAAATTAGCCTACACATATATGTTTCCATATATATAAATAATTACAAGTAATGCTTTGAATTCAGAAAGAAATCATGTATGAAAAATTGTAGTTTATTCTATATGTATATTAAAGTTAACAATTTAAATCAAACTTCTAATTTGGAAAAGAAACAAAGGATTTAGGATTTTACATAGAAACTTTGAATACAGAAAGGAAACAAAAGGTTTAGGATTTTATATAAAAGTCCATTCATGAATTCAAGATTTAGAAAAACATTTACTCTTATGTATATAATATTCAAAACATCAATCATATAACATAAAAAATCAAGTTTCAAGGCAAGTTTAAACAGTTAACATATACATTTATTTATGTTTATGTATGCAAGTGTTATAAAATTATAAGATGGTTTTCTAATCAAATTTAGTTTTTTTATTAATAAAAGTTTTCAAAACAAAAGAAAACGGAACCGAACAACTTAAGCACATGTAAATTCATGGTAAAAGCATTCAGATCTAAATTATACTGAGAACAACAACAAATTATCAAATAAGACAGATCTAAATTATACCAATCATGATGAACATTTAACAAATGTTCAGATCTAAATTATACGGAGAACAACAACAAATTATCAAATAAGACAGAGGATCTAAATTATATCAATCATGGTGAACATTTAGTAAATGGAGATGTAGAAAAAAAGTGGAATTAAATCAAATCAAATTGCAAGGAAGTCCAGCTTCAAAGAGCTTGGTCCCGGTTGAAGTACTAAATGCTCCAACCATCGACCAGATGGAGATTGATGGGGTTCTGGAGACGGAACCGAAAATGGAGTCATGTATGACTCCTATCAAAAGTTATCTACAATGAGGGATCCTTCTTGAACAGAGGAATAAAAAACAACAGATCCTCTTCAAAGTTTCACGTTGCATCATCCAAAAAGGACTCATGTATAGAAAGGGTTTCCCCGTTCCCCTGCTTCGGTGTATCGCCCATAATGAAATTAAACGAGTCTTGAGAGAAGTCCATGAAGGAGAATGTCACAATCACATCGGGGGACAAAACTTGACAAAGAAAATACTCCGATACGAGTATTACTGGCCAACTGTCAATCGAGATGTAGCTGATTACGCTAGACCATGCAATGAATACTAGATGTTTGCAAAAATTCTGAGAGCTCCACCGACAGAAGTTACACAAATGGTCAGTCCATGGCCGTTTGCCACTTAAGGCATAAATATTATCGGTTCCTTATCGATCTCTAAAGAGCGAAGTACGCCATCGTAGTAGTTGATTACTTCATCAAATGGGCCGAAGCAGAACCTTTAGCCACGATCACGATGAAGAAAGTAATCAACTTTGTTGTCCGAAATGTCGTTTGTTGTTTTGGCCTTCCACGAACCATTGTGACTGATAATGGAACCCAATTTGACAATTTTGAATTCAAAGACTTCTATTGTCGGCATCATAATGAAAAGAGATTTGCGGCATTTGCTCACCCTCAAGCTAATCGACAAATTGAAGCTGTTAACAGAATCATAAAGTCTATTCTGAAAAAGCGTTTCAAAAGGGCTAGAGGCAAGTGGGTCAACGAACTCCCATTAGCGTTATGGGCATACAGAACCACCCATAAGTCCATGACTGGCCATACTCTATTTGCCCTTGCTTACGGCTCTGAGGCAGTCATCCCTATAGAACTTGATGTTCCTTCTCATCGAGTGACTTATTACGACCCCTATTTCATTATAAAAATTATAAACAAGGAATTACAATCCAATTTCAATTAAACTACAAGGAATTGGTGACGATCCACGGGCGTACAAACGCATCCGGGAGACAACGACCCAAGCAGGGGATTGCTGTCTATCCCTTCCCCTAGGGGACCAATACATATCCTCAATTTTTATTCCAAACAAGGTGAGTTCAATATAGAGTGACAAGGAAGGCCCCATGAGGCTACATTCACTACAAGAAAAATCCCTTTTTATTGCAATGGAAAACAGCGTTTCAAAGCTGATGCTGTCACTTTGGTTGGATTAAAATAAATACAGCGTGTTTCACAGCGGGGGTTGCACCTATGGCGGTCATACTCGCTATGCCTAATAAATTTTTTAGGGCCGCTCTGATTTTTGCATTCCCGCTTAAATCCTATTTTCATTCCCACTTGTTATTTTTTCCTTTCTCGTCTACCCCAAAACACAAACGAACCTAACTAATCCCTACAATTTTCTCTTTATCTAGTCTCTCGCCGTCGCAGATAACCCTAGCTCTCCGTAACAATCCTACCGCACTTCCATGGACATACTTCAATCGTCAACTATGTAGTGACTTCCACCTTCTACTTGCAAGTCAATCCCCATCTATTCCATAGTTTTCTTCCACATAAATCTGTAGGTAATTTTTTTCTTATTGGTAAGTATTATCAATTTAAGTTGATTTCAATTTATGTAAAGATTGATTTGGATCAGTAAGGTATATTTGAGTTGATTTCAATTTATGTAAAAATTGATTTATCAATTTGAGTTGATTTCAATGCATGGTTAGGTAAAAAATTTTTGCAGTTGTTCGATAACATTTGAATCCCTAGATGTTAACCCAATGCTTTGCACTATGAAATCCATATTTCCTGTCATTGGATTTTTATTGGCAAAAAACAGTTTTTGCTGGAATAAGTGTTTTAACTGTTTGGTTATACAATCTTGAAATACCAACTATAATTTTTGCATGGTTTTCTTATTTCGTTGTTGTGTTGTTTCAGTATATTTTTCTCTTTGTATTTTTAGGAAATAATGTTGCTTCCTAAACCTCCTTTCATGGACAAGAAGTGACCAAAACAGAAGGGCAAACAATTTGCTTCCTATTTGTATTTTTATTGTCAACTTCTGCATAAAGAATCTTACAAAAATAAAAGGTTAGTTGTCTTTTTTCATTTAGCGAAATTTTATATACCACTTGTTGTTTATCATGTAATTCAAGGAAATCATGTTTGGACATTTTTGCTTAACAGGTTAATTCAACACCAACATGCTTTATCTCTTATTTTTGTCAACAAGATTAAAAATATACATATATTTGCAAATTTCCATGTCAGGGTTATATATAGAAAGGAATAAGATTGGTTGACTGACTTTAAATCAAAAGTTGATTATTTTATACTAGACAAAACATAGAAAGTATCATTTATCATCAGTATATGAATGAATATATTTACATAAATTGGTCATCTTCTTCATGCTATAGACTCAAAGTTATATTTGTGTGATGAGTCCAGTACATATAACACAGGAATTAAACATATACAAACTGATAATAAAGTTTATAAGGTATGGGACATTCGGTATCTGTTATAAATTAAGAAAGAAATTGATAATAAAGTTTACTGACAAAATTAATAAATAAGGGTTGTTTTTAGCTTTATCCAAACTGACCTGAAACAAAAGTATAATGGTACTTCAAACTGATAATGAAATCAAAGGAGATCTTGTATTGTAGTTAGGACCGAAGATGAACTGCAGTAGTTTTTGATATGGGGGAATTCTTTTACATATAAAAAAGATTAAATAAGATAATTTCAACACAAAAAAGATCAAACCATAAATAAAAGCGGATTTATGTAGAATGGGCTTACTAGCAGAATAGTCCAAAATACTGTAGATTCTCAAACGCATCACCCATGTACTATTGCACAAGCACAAAATACCCTTGCAACCAAGAGGTTATGTACTGTTAGTTTGCATTGAGTTTGCTTTTAGTACATTTTGCATGGAAATAGAAAATACTATCCCATTCTTCTATCTCTCAAATTTTAATGAATACAGCATTAAAATTTAAAACCACTGGCTTGATGTATTTATATGATCTGTATTAAAACTTCAGCTTTAATTTCTTAGTTGTAATGATATTCTCAGTCATATAAGTTATGTGTATGTATCTGTTATACTATGCTTGCTAACTATCTCTTAAAATACTTGGGTTTGAAAACTTGAGTTTGACAGAGATGAATAGTAATGCTCTGCTTCAAAATTACCATGTTCGTGGGATTGACAATTATACCATCCTCGGTGTTATTCACATGTCTTTTAGAGGACTTCAATATAACATAGAAACTTACTGAATATATTCAACATTCACGATAATTGGAATATTGATTGACTTGATTCTTGAAGATATTTTAGTTGATCATTGGTTCTTATATATTTCTTAACTTTGAAATTGAATATGTCATACAGGGAAATAAATTTTAGAAAATCTAGACCACGTCAAGATGGTATTACAAATATTTTGTATCAAAAACATTTATCCTTTTGAGATTCAACCAACTAATATTTGGAATCATCAAATATATCAGGACTGCTCTGTTAGCGACTAACATACAGCCACATTTTATCACAATTTATGCATGGAAGTTAGCATGCGTGTTCATGTACAAAAAGTAAGAAAAGTATGACCAGGACAATATAAATATGAGTATTGCATTGTACATTACAATCAAATTGTAGTAAAAAAGAAGAAGAAGAAGAAGAAGAAGAAGAAGAGAAAGATGGCAATTACTGGAAATGAACATAAATTCTTATGTGGTACATTGTCCGAGTTGGTATTGTGGCACTAGCTGGCACATACGAAAAGAATATGTATGTATACTTGACAAAGGCAATCTGGACACTGCCATAATACAATCTAGGCAACATTAAAATTTATAATTTATAAACACTGGTTGTAATGTATTTTGTACCAATAGGACAAAGGCATTTGGACACTGGCTGAATTGTAATTATTGACACAAGAACACTTGTTGCAGGTTTGATGGAACTAGCAAAGTCAACTGGCAAGGCTGAAAAGGGGCATCAATACGATCACCAACACCAAGCGGCAATTTTGTTGACGGTTGGAATGAAGGTTCATTCTTCTTTCAATTTTTCTTTTATGCATTTCTCATTTCACAGCTCTAAAGCTGAATTTTTTTTAATGAACTAATTACTTCATTTTTTTGACATAGCCTGGTTGAGATTCCATTAGAATCTTTGTCGTATCACACAACTATTGTAATGTTGCAGCAAGAGCATGTAGTCTTATGAGTCTCTACCCCACAAAGGTGATTCGTACTTCTTCACTATTTTTTATTTATGGACTATTGCTTTTTAGGAAGCCGATGTAATATGGACACCACATATTACTTATGTTCTCTCTCAAATCCTTATTAGTAAATAACCCAACTCCATACGAGAACACACTCATATTATTTCTTTAGATTCCTCTACCACCTTCACTGCAGGTGGATGCAACGCAACAGAACTGTGCTTGCTTCTTGAGTATTTCTTATATATCACGTTCAGTTTCCCTTCTAGCGCAGCAATGTGACTGCTAACCAACATCTTTGTGCAATCCTTCAACTCTGGCTCAGAAAAGCCAGTGTGCCGCCTTAGTGTTTCGGTCCACAGTGGTCTTCTGCTAAGAGTGCACCGAGCTGCGTACACTGCTGATGCTGCTAGTATCGATGGGCAGTTCATGACCATTTTGTATTGCAGTAGTCCCAACTCTGCAAAGAAGTACACCATATGCTCCAACTGTTTATCAGACATTACAGCCATAATGAAGCAGACAAGAAATACATACGGTGTTGGGACGCTTAAAGTCCATTCAAATTTGTTTAGAATCAATTTCTCCATGACTAGAATCTACTCTGGTTGTAAGCTCGATCAAATATGGTAATGAAATCCTCAACCTAAGGAGCCCAAATCTCCTCATACTTGGAAGCAATTAGCATTGAGCTAATACCTACAAGCAGCAGTTCCCTGCTAATAACCTTCTCCATTGATAGATACTTATCGATGATGTAAAAAGTGAGATAGAATGTCTCTGGCATCAGTTCAAACTTGCAGTGCACTTCTATTAACCAATCTCCCAAAATCGCCCTCATCTTCTCACCGATCTCGAATTTCTTCTTTCTACTCTTCTTTCTTCCTGATCTCTCTAACCTTTTCAACGGTATCTGGACTAATCTCAATCACAATAGTAGGTTTTGGATTGACTACCACCTTCCATTTATCTTCTTTGATGCAAACAGTAGGCTTAGGATTGACTACCTCCTTCCCAGTAGGCTTAGGATTGGCTACCTCCTTCTCAGTAGGCTTTGTATTGACTACTGCCTTCCCCTTAGGTATGGTATTGTTTAGTATTATGATGTTATGGTTATAACCATTTGGTTAATTTGGAAAATGGAAGAGTGGCAATAGATCTCTTTCTAAGTGTTTGAATTTTTATTCTATATTTTGTTCTACTAGTAGCTTATAAATTAACTGGTTGAAAAAAATAGTACTTGGTTATCAAAATGGAAGAGAAAACTATTTTCTTTGTTCTTTAAAGGAAATGATTATATGATACCCTTCACTTAATGAAATGTGTTTTGTTCTACTAGTTATCACTAACCATGTCCTTGAATCCATAAAAAGAAGCCAACTAATTTGAACTGCATTATTTAAAATTATAGATAGAAACTTAGAATTGTACTTGGTTATTAATTTATAGAGCCTAGGCATATTTATATGCGAAGTTTAGGCTATGTTTCTAGATCTTTGTTTTTTTATGGAAATTTAATTAAGGTAAATGTCTATTCCATGTGACTTTTTCAGTCCATGTTATTCTAAGTTATAAACTAAAGCATAGGTTAGTCTTTCTTGTTCTACTGCCTTACCTTAGGTTGTCTTGGTCAAGCTACATCTTTGATCAAAAATCAAAACACTTTTTTCCATCAGTTCCTTGTAAGTTCATTTATTATCAATGTTATAGTTTGACTTGCCATTTATTTCTTAAAAACCCTACCCTAGAGATTAGAGCTAGGGTATTCGAAGACTTGCCATTAATTTGTTATGCACTATGTGTATATACATGCAAAAAATCTTTGCATTTCATGTTTTGGATATAACCTACTATATTAAATTTTTATATTACCACTTCCTTCAGTTATTGTGCTTAACATTATGACTATTAGGTTTTTAAAAAATCTTTATTCACTAGAATGAGTTTCATCAACGGAGTTTGAAAATGGAGATATTCAGAAATATTCATAATATTAGAATAAGAGCAAGTAGTTCTTTCATTTCCAATTTTAGATGTTATCGTATCACTATTTCATAGATTGTTTTGGTGGTGTTAAACTTTGTGATGGAAATCAACAAACATGGACAATTAGGTGACTTCTTCACTAATTCACTATTTCATATATAGGTTGTTAACAAATATCTATTGCAAAAAATTTTGTTTTAGAAATCACCATAGAACTATCTAAGATTGACAAACTTGGGTTTTATTTCCTCCTCAATGTGTTATAGTATAGTATACTGAGTTTGATCTGAATCTTATTGAGAATTTACTGTGTACTAAGGTTTTGATTTTTATACTGATTATGATTGTGTTATAGTAGGACTATGATTAGAATCCAAATGACTTTTATCTACCATTTAAATTAGAATCAAATTTTATACTAGATGCCCATTGATTGAATCATATTCTTTTCATTATTTTTTGTTACCTTTGTGGCATCAACACAAACATAAAGACAAAGTATAAGGAGAGACATGATATTACTGTGTATACATGCCGAACTTACAAATTTGTTTTACTACAAAGTGAACTATCTTCAGGTCATGTTAATAACATGTGAAAAGGTTAGATAGTAAGCATTTTAAGTCTGGTTAAAATTTGGGCTCATGTGATTAAGTCTGATAATACTCTATGCCTGAACATTAAAGCCTATATAAGCCTCGGCCTAAAATAAGACTATAAAATGCAAGCATACTTATAAAGATGCATCCGGATTGTTTCACAAATCAAAGCAGATACAAATCAAAGTATAATGTTGCTTAACCTTTTCTTTACATTTCTTAATTTATTGTCACAAGTGACGATGCAATAAAAAGAATGGTGGCCAACGTCATACAATCAGCTGATCTGGTGACTTACTGACTTAAGGCAAACAAATCAAAGGATGCAAATCTTACAAACAAGCTGATCGTGGTGTTCTTTCATGGAAAATGGGGCAGGAAGTGCGATTACATGTTTGATTGCATAAATAGCAAGCTTGATGTTGATCACGATGACGTGGTTCTCATTGTGGTAAATGCGGATGAAATGTTGGTAAGATGGCGATATTCGTTTGTCTCTAACATTGTTTTAGTTCCTTAGTCTTTAATTTTGTTGATTTTCTTTAATTTTAGGAGTTGTAGTTCGATTTGTTGTTTTCCTATCATTTGTACTTTTGTTTAAAGATTAGCAGGTCCTTACCTGGATGCATTTGAGTATGCTATCAAAAAGCTAAAACACAGAAAAGCGTACAAAGGAAACAATTATTCTCGATTCCACCATTTGGCAAATCCTCCCACACCTGTGATCCATGCAAAAAGGCAGTGATTAATGCAACTGGATTCAAGTTAACAAATGCTGTTAGTCCTCCACTAAAATTTTAGTTGTGAGTATTTAAGTTTAAATTATTTCTAATATCTGGGGTAAAACTAGTTAACTAATATATTTGTATATCATTTTTTTCACTTAAAATACTATTTTCTAATTTCTCAAATCTGATTACAATTTTACTTTCATGATTTTAATGGATGTTTTCATAATATTTTGAGTTAATGTTCTAAAGTTTAAAATTGGGTGTCTCTTTAAACAAAGTATTTTGGTTTTGATCTTTAATTCATTGTTTCAAGTAACTGGTGGCAGTTTTGATAGGTTGCAGGTTGCAAATGTTGTATTTGTGAAGGAGACAGGGGTGTTTGGGTTGCTGTTCGAGATGAAGTGGCAGGGGTGCGGTTGGATAGGCTACTGGTAGGTGTGGTTGTTGACTGGTAAGTGAGAAATAGTAAGGTATATTATGATTTGTATGGTGATTATTCCTAATTTTTTCAATAATATATAACATCCAATTTCATTTAAACCTACTTTGTGCCGGTTCACAATTTTTACTTTGTTGAATTGCAGACATCTGAAGCCATGTAAGCTGCAGCTGTATCATATTTGTTTACTAAATAGTTAGTGTCATATTTTCCATAACTAAATAAAATTATTACATATTTTTTGATCCTTAAGGACTCGATATTATGTATTATGTAGCTTACATAAGCTTTCATTCATTTTTAAGTACAATTCAACTTTGATGGTACTCAACATCCTTAAAAATTGTGGCATTTCCCATCTTATAATTTTTTCTTAGTGTAGGTTGATAAATGGAAGATACATTCATTTTTTATAAAAAATGTTTCAAAATAACAGGTGCTTCTTTAAAGCATGATTGATCACAAAAACAGGTTCATTAGGGGTTATGCTAGTTTCAGTAACTTAGTCTTTGGCGATGCATCTTTTGTACTTATACATACTTGTATATATTGACTAACATATGTTTGTGTTTCTTCTTCACAGGTGTTGTATGATGCTTTTGAGGTTGATACATGATGTCGCACTCTTTCTCCTTTAAATCGGTCATGCTTATCGACGGTCATTAAAATATTTTTAGTATGTATCGTTTTGGGATGCTACACTCAATTTGTGTACTTATGTTTAATTTTTATCACAAATATTTATGTTTAATTCTTCATGTATGAAATATTATGGATATATATATATATATTTTGTGATTTGGCTTATGACTCAATTTGTGTACTTATGTTAATGTGATGAATGTGGTTTTTTGAGTTATAATATATAAGTAGAATTGAAAATTGTAAGCTTTGAATGTTATGGCAGCAAAAACTGTGTAATAGAATTTTTTTATAGCGTTCTAACTATGCAATAAAAAGAAAAATTGTTCAGCTTTGTTATACTATAGCATCATGTTAGTGCTATACAAAATATTTTGCAAAGAGTAAATAGTTTTCATAGCAATAAGACGGTGCTATAATAGATAGTAATGAATTTTCTATAGCATTTCAATGTGTCATAAAAGGTTGACACGATGATTCCATAGCGCGTTCAAATGCTATAATAATATAACAAGTCGACATATTTATAGCAACTAAAATGCGTCATAAAAAGTTCTATAGCACGTTTCATAATGCTATAGAAAAACAGTTGCACCAATATGGCCTATTTTAGATGGCAAGAAAAATACGTTTTCCATTGCAAGTATGACACGCTATAGTATCTACCAGACTTTTTACAACATGTTGATCTATGGCGATTATAGAATCGCTATAGAAAGTTTTTATAGCGATTTTTACATGCTATAAAAAGTCCTTTTTGTTGTAGTGATTTCAAATCTTAAGTCATTTGAAGTTTGTATGCTCAAACTATGGGCAAATTACTTCACCTAAGAAAGGAATCGTATAAAAGGGATCGGATCGTGTTCAGCCCAACAATGCAACTCAACGGAAAACGATCGATATCTCAAAATTCAGAAGTCTAATACATATGAAACTTTGGAAACAAGAAGAGGGGACCCTAAGGAGTCCACCCTAGGGATCGTACCCTAAAAAGCACAAGAAAGAGGGATCAGCCCTCTTCCCTCTAGAGGGATTGGCCAAAATCAAACAACATCACATGTTGCAAGAAAGATTGATCGATAACTCAAGTTCTACTAACCAATTAGCTTAAAACTAAGAAGACAAGTGTATCACAACATGAAGAACCCCACAGAGGGATCGTAGCCCCCAACTCCTCCAAAATAGGAATCGGCCTCAATCCCTATTTCTTAGAATTTGGGTCATGCGATCTCTCCTGTGGGCCCTATGGATTTGGAGAGCCTTCTGCTAAATTTTCAAGGAGATATTTTGCAACCTTCCCCTATAAATACAGAATTGATGGTTCATCTTAGGGATCTAGATGCTGCTTGTTGCTTTGTACTCTTTTATAACTAAGGATTCTAACCCGATCCCTATTGTACTTAGTTTACAAAGTGATCAATAAAGTTATCTCTTCAAAGTGGATGTAGGCAAACAACACCGAACTACTATAAATTGCTATGTCTCTATTATTAGCTTGTTTCTGATTACTTTACTACTATATTCTCTCTATTTTCATTTATTATTCTTTATTTATTTCTCCACAAAATCTCTATTTGATGTTTGTGCCAATTTTTGGTGCAAACAATATATATATATATATATATATTAAAATACAAACATAGCCGAATTTAAGATATTTACATATTTTTAAAATTTTAACTTTGAATTTAAATTAACACATTTATATAAATTAATTATTTAATACAGTTTAATATATATTAATATATATTAATATTTATCGGGAGACAATATCACATATATAAAATCATTATAATGATACGAACAATATATAATGAACAATATATATATATATATATATATAATACAGAAATATATACCTAAGAGAACCAGCCTTTGATTCACACGTCGATTCAAATCATCTTCAGGGTTTTCTAGATCCCTGTCCAAAGGTACGAACTTTAGAGTGCACCACTTAAAAGAGTTTTGTATTTGATTTATTGTGTGTTAGAGCTTGGCTATAGGCTGGAATACATTGGTCTATGGCAGCTAAGGAGTAAGAGAGTTGGAGTAGAAAAGTAAACTAAAAATTGGAGGCTTAGGTTCACTTATATAAGGGATCTAGTAGAAATATCTTTCCACCATCTCTTCTTACCAAGTCATGCCCTAAGACCCCCTTTCCCTCCTCATTTTTAGATCCCCTAAACTTGGTCAATAATAGATCAAATGGATTTCAATACCTAATAGAAATAATTCCACTCAAATCCAATTTAAATTCTAATCGATGTTGTATATCGATACCACACACATATATAGCTTTTGCGTACGCACCCAATCAATTAGTAATAGTATCCAAAACATTTTAAAGGCTACCCCACTTACTAAATACATGCCAAATATTAAATAAAACAACTGAAATGAATTCAGTTGTATGACTCATAAATGTGAATTCAGTCAGTGATTAAGTCTGATTTTACAAATTTAAGCAGTCTATTTTAGCATGGATTATCTACACCAATTCGCTTCATCAACACTATAACACTTTAGGATTTATGGAACTTGGTTCCAGTCAAAATTCCAATATCATCCACATTCAACTCCATTAGTCCATGAACAAAGTCTTTGGTTCAATAGTAACATTATTATTAACTGTTAACCCAAAAAATAGTTCAACACCCAGAAATCAGATGAAAGCACTAGTTTATTTATAATAAATTTAAAAGAAGTAGAAATCCCAGATCAAACAAGTAAGAATAGCATAAAAGTAAATAATACACAAGAATTTTTATAGTGATTCGACGTAATCTCCAACCTACGTCCACTTTAATCTCTTTTATTAGTTGCTCTCTTTCTGGATTACAACTAGTTATATCAGATCTGACCACTATCTAGTGGATCTTAGAATTACAATGGAGTTTCTAGAGAGTTTAAGAGGTAGAGGATAGGAGTGAAGGAGAAGGAGAAGCCTCCAATGGCAGAGAGATCATATCCCAAGTGAAGAACTGAAGATTAGGGAAGAGATGAGGCGTAAAAGATCCCTCTTTAGTTATAGGTAGGCTGGTATTTATAGAGAAATAGTTATGTTGGTCAGAATTCCACTTAGAGCAGAGTCCAAAGATTGACCCGAAGTCGCGTTCCAAATCGTAGAACCCCCCTCCCCCCGAGTTAACCAAACATGTCGGTACTGACTTAAACATGTCAATATCGACATGTTTCCTTTATTCGGAATAGTTTAGACTTTCTTGCATCCATCTTCTTACTTCATTTTGCGACGTCCTATGTTGTTTCCACCGATTGTTGATTGATTTTGATGATCGTTCCTTCATCACTTGATTTATTTTGCTATTCTAGCTGTTTAACTCTTCAACTCTTGAAATAGGTTGTCCAAAACTCTTGGACACGTGTGGAAGGGGCAAATAATAACTCGTATAAAGTTGGAGTGGACGATTGTTGGGCAAAAACGTGTCGACATCGACATGAACATGTCGGCACTGTCTAGTTTCCTTAGTGTATTTTTCGATGAATTTTCTTCGAGCCACTCCTTTGCTTCATCTAAACGTGCGTCTAAGATTTCAAGTCATTTCGTCATCATTTTAGTCTTCTAAGTCCAGTTGTAATTTGCTTTGGCTCAAAAGCAGGTTGACATTAACTATACTACTTTGGGCAAAGATTTTGACTTTTAGTTGACACTACAGTTGACCATGATACTAACCTCATACAATTGACGAGACGAATTCTCTACTGAATAGTTTTTACTTCCAATGCTTCAACTCATAACAAACAATAGTCCCTCAATAGTCTCCATGCCATGATTTAACTATAATCAAAGTGGAGTATCTACACTGAAGCTCAATAATATTCTTAAGTCGAGATAATTGTGTAATAAAGTCACTCCGAGATTTCCTGCTTGACCTAGTTGTTATAAACCAACGAGAAACTCTCGGATGAATCATTCTTTGGTTATCCAATAACTATCAATACGTAATCTCTAATTGCTTCCAACAGCCATGAGAAATATAATACCTAATATTTGGAGAACCTTACGTACTCTGATCACGATAGATGTATCGATATATTTTCTCGAAATATATTGACAAGGAATATTTAAAATAATATGTTATTTTATTTTTTAATAATTTTTTCATGATTATAACTACTTTTAATTATTATCACATAACATATCATTTAAGAATTTTCTATTTAATATATTTTAAATTAATTACTTAATTAATTACATCACTATATAACATATTATATAATAGAAATCAAATACCATTATTACGAATAAGATTGGTTATAGAGTTAAAAATATGTAACAAATTACATAAATGCTTATAGGGCATACCCCTAACTCTCTTAATTTCCCACTTGCACATGGGGTCAACTATGGAATCTTAATCTCATCATTTCGACTAGTTTTCTCAAAATTGGTTAAGTTAGTCCTTTAGTGAATGGGTATGCTATATTGTATTAATTATCTGCTATGTTAACCAACTCTCTCAAATGTTGATAAACTTCTTTTATCGTGTGGTACTTTCCAAAGTATGTTTCTTGACTTTTAGTAAGCTCTAGTTTATTCATGAACTGCATCACGACATTGTTATCATATAATAATGTCATAGGATTTTCAACATTTTGAATCACACCTAACTTAGTTATAAATTTTTGTATTTTTTGTATGTGTGTGTCAATATATAGTGCTTTTATTGTTGCGCTCATTCAAGGACACACAAATGGCCTATTACTTGAATTATCCAAAAATAGGTTGAAAAAACCTATTTTTGGATCTATTGGGCCTATGAAGTCTAAAGAATTTGTTAGATCCAATCTACTATTGTTTTAAAATTATCTTATTTTATTTCATTTTTTTGAAAAAGGAGTTCTAATTTAATTTAGTTAATTATATAATTGTAAGTGTATCAAATACTGTAATGCCCCAAAATTTTGAGGAAAAATATTTTAATAAAATAATTCAGTTCTAAAAATATCTAGATTAAATGTTGAAGGATTTCTTGATGAAATGATGTGCAAGAGTATGTGTGCTCATGCACACTGGAAATGGCACGAGGAAAATACAAGAATTTATGAAAAAAAAGGAGACAGAAAAGTTTTATTTAAAAATAAGAAAGTGAATTCTTATTTAAAGCATTGGATTTTAACTTAGGCCTAACCAAGTTAAAAATGAAATATATGCCTATATGTATTTTTCTATGAAACATGGGGAAATTAAATTAAAAATAAATAAATATTTATATACCTATACACATGTATATTTTCTGTGAGCAAAAAATGTTAAAGTTAAGCAAGAAGAAATAGCATCAAAAATGACATGAAATATAATACAAGTCAATATGTTAGTGTAGGTAAAAAAAATGGAAAGGAAGATTTCTGGAAAAAAATAAAAGAAAAAAATATATAATATGACTGAGTCACACATTTATCATGACTTGGGTGAGTATACAAAAATAGCTATTTTCTCGAAAAAGTAAAGAGAAAGGAGTACTAACCATAATTGGCTAAGGTAGCCGGGGTAATCAAGGAAGGAAATATGAAAACATAAAATGCAAAATACATGATGTTAGTCAGGACAAAAGTGGAATTTTATCTTGGTAAAACCCTAGAGGAAAACATTTATATAAATAGGCAGTTATAACCAGAAAAATCATTTTACTCGAGTTGCTTAAAAATAAGAAAGAAAGAAAAAAAGGGGAAGGAGAAACATATAGGGATTTTTGATCAAAGGAAGGAAGAACCTAGGTGAGTGATCTCACTAAATTCATGGCATTAAGACTTGATATGAAGCAGCCAAATTTCTATATTGCTATTTCCATTTTCTTGGTTTTGTTGAACATGATTTTATCAATGCTCTTTGGATGGTTTTGATCTGTCATGATTTTTATTATGGATGATTTTTGATCTGTTATGATGTTTCCTTCTGATGTGTAACCCACTGTTTTTTTACTGCATTCAGAAAAGCTAAGAATACTCTCAACTGTTATGGATCTATGGCATGGAAATTTTAATAAAGAAAATATTATGAGCTTTATTATACTTTGTATAAGTGCTGAGGCTTAAAAAAAGAGATATTAGGGGTGCAATAGAAATTCTATATGTGCTGAGCCATTAATTAAACAGGAAAAAAACCACTAGATAAAAATTATGGTTAAGCTAGATCTTGAATCTGGTTCAATCATAGTAACTAGCAAATTCAAATAACTCAACATGCCATGTCTTCATTGTTCAGTTGAAAATATCCTTGTATGTCTATTTGAGATCAAGACATCTATTGACCACATCCCTGTAAATGATTGTCTGCTTATTTCTGGAAAATTATGCTAGTAAGATGTATGGATGTTTCCATGTTTACAGTGACATGTTCACCTAGCTATCTGATGGTAGGATTTAAACTAAAACTACTAGTAAATAAACTAGGAATGGTAAACCAAGAAGGCTGCTGGAATGCTTGTTATATTTGAAGTAGGCAAGTTGGCACATGGTTTGTTTAAGCCCTGAGATCTTTGTGCAATGATGTGAATTAGTTCATTGCAATGTGCCCCCGTGATTCCTTGATAGCAGATGAGGTTAGGAATTTTAAATGGATAATACAACCTATAAATGAAGAAATAGAAACTTGAGCTTTTCTTAAAAATTGGTTGGAGTGGAACCATGGTTGTTCCAGTGCTTCTATCTGTAATTATTAAATGTTCATGTTTGCATAATTATTTATGTGTATATGAATGATTGATAAAGTTATCATTCATGTACAAAAATTATCTGAAACATAGTAAAACAAATGATTAAAGGAATTGAATATACAAAAAGCCTGTATTTATGCTTATCTTCTATCGGCTTAATGTTATGAATATTTTGTTATTGCTCAAACCAGATCATTGATCTGACCCTTGTTTGCTCATGGCATATGGGGGTGTCTCATTTCAAATTGAGGCAGCCACAAATGCTCTTTCAGGGGTTGCAAGACTTAAGTAGGAAGGAAGGTTATGGCTAATGAGAAAAATGGATGAGCATGCTTGCTAGTTTTAATAAGAGCATAGAATGAGATATATGCACGTATTCATGGAAATAGAGTTTTTAAATTTCTTGTTATATAATGACTTTGCTGTGTTGGTTAAACTGGTTGCTAGAGTTGAGTTCTGTTATGTGTAAATGGTTTGAGTACTGAAGTATGGTCTGAGATATGAAAAAAAAAATGCTTAAATTATTAGTTATGAAAACCTGGAAAAAGGAATACATATATATTTAAGCAGTTGTGTAGCCAAACCTATATTGAGTACTAGGCAAATTTAGGTTATTTATAAGTATTGAATTTGGGGTAAAATATAGGTTTAAACTAGAGAAATTCTTTTAAGTATTTAATTGCCTTTCACTGGAATATTTTGTAAAAAGATTCAAGTCCATTTCTGGGTTGTTTTGAGAAGAGTAAATACAGAGCAAAAAAAAAGAAGCTTCAGATGCTATGCAAATGAATGGCATATCATTGTTCCATGATCAAAGTGTCTGGCTGACACAATCACATGAATTAACCAGTTTCAAAAGAATGGAGTTCTGGTTGAACATGTTTGATTATATTTTGACAGTAAAAGGCACTTCAAAATCTTTAGTTTTCTTTTGCAAATGTTTAACCAAAAACTCTCTTTAAAATGCTATAAACAGATGTGCATTTTGAACTGGTTTGAACTATCAAATCAGGAGACACTCTACATTCTTTTAAACACTTTAAAGTTTAGATTCTTGTCACAGCAAAATTATATGCAAACACTCAACCCACAGTTGTGTCATATTGGTTAAGATTAAATCAGAAAAGCTATATTGATTGAATCAAAAGCAAGAGGGTTTCAAAGAAGACACCTAAATTGAAAATGATAAATGTAAATATCATTTTCTGATACTTAGTCACATATCAAACATTTGAACTATGCTAAAAAAAATGATAATCTCAAGTATTCTGAGATTATCTTCCAAGATAAAAACTAACAGAAAAATCATGGTTAGCATGATCAAATCTAGTATAAATAAATATGCACGGGACCTACTTATATACTGCAAATATCAAAGAATCTGGGAATTTAATTATGAGTAGATTAATTCAGATTCAAATCAAACAGAACTTGCTCTTGTTTACAAAATTTAAAAAAAAATATACTCTGATTTAAACAAGAGGGACATATACATTATCATATATATATGTATATTTTTATGATTAAACTGATATATTTATATTAGTAGGAATTTTCAAATCCTGGACAAATTGTTTGAAAAGAAAATGACTTTGAGAATTAAATTGAATTGTAAATGTAAAAAAAATTCCCATTAAAATTAAGGTCAAATCTGGAGGGTCATTTCAGTTGGTATCAGAGCTAATGGTTGCATTGATTGTTGAATACTATAGAAATGTATTATATCTGTTTGTTTTGGATGAAATAATTTAGATAGGAAAATATTAACTATAGAAAATACTCATAGTACACTAATACTATTTGCCCATAACTTGTGTAACGACCCCGGATTTTATATAAATTTAAAATGATAATTAAATATAATTTTTGAATAAAACTGTGAAATTAATCGATTTATTGATGCGAGTTTCCCCGACCTCAAAATAAAATTTGGTATAAATCATTCAAAATTTAAAAATATTGTAAATATTGTATATATGTGAATATATATGTATTTGAGCATATATGAGTAAATTTGAAATTATAAATAATATATATGTATATACATTTGATTTGAATTTAAATTGTAAATAAATGGTTTAATAATAAATAATAATAATAGATAAGTAAATTAAATGTTGGATAGTTAAACTTCAAAAGGAAATTGAAATATATATATAACATAACTTATATAGTTTATAAAATAGGAAGTAAACATATTTGATAAAATTCTAACAACATGTAAATAAAGCAAACCAGATAAGTTTGTACACTTGCAAAATGAAGAAACATATAAATATCTAGGTATAAACAAATAAAAGAAGATAAGCACAAGCTTATAAAACAAGACAAAGTAAAATATAAACATGTACTAAGCAATTAATGCCACTATCTTTAGTACACAATATAATATATTTCAACTGAAATAACAACAGCACATTTGCCACCAAAACAAACCAGGAAAAGTATGAATATGTAAGTAAGGTAGTATGCAAGGACAGAAGGAAATGAAGATAATAGTATAACCTATGTACTTAAGGAAAAAAATGGGATAAGTATGTAGGCATGGAGGGGAACATGCATTTAATGTAATCAGTACTTTAGCACAAACCAAAGTCAATTCGCAATATACAAAGGAAGATTTATATCAGCCAAAAAAAATCTCTGACCAAAACAAATAAAAATATACCAACCTGTACAAAATATTGTATACCCTGTCACTCTCTTTTCTATATGTTATAATCAACTTCATCTCAGTTTTGTTCCATTCTTAGCTATGAAAACTGAAAGTAAAATACCATTTAAATCTGAAACAAAGCTTCAACTTAAAAACAAATCAAACCAGAGAGCAAGGAGGCAAGTTTCTAGCTTTCAAATTCAAGCCTGTTTCAACATAGAGGAAACTCTGTTCTTTCTCTGGAAATATGTGAGTAACTTTTCTTTTAAAACCATAAGTATATTTGAATCTGTTTTTATGCTTGATGTTTGGAATGAATACTTCAAGTTGTTGTTAACAATGTTGGTATAGATAATCAAACTGCCTGCATGTTTGAAAAAGAAATGTATGTGTATATAAGAGTTTATATCACTCTGTTAAACCCTACAGGCTTCTGTTTTAAAACAAATAATATGTGAGTAAACATATTATTTGAAAAGTTTTAAGTTTAAATTAAACAGTTTATGATGCTTTAAAAAGATAGGTTGCATATGCTTTGTATTTTGTTATATATCTGTGTGTGTATATCTGTCACTCTGCATATGGTCCTTCTTTGTTATGAATTACAAGGATTGATTATCATTCAAACTTGAATTTTTATCCAACTGAATCATTGTTAAGCTTTCAGTTTTTGATCAAGATAGAGATTTAACCTAGATACAAGATTTTCAGAAGCTATTTTAAACATCTTTGGAAAGCATACTCCTGTAATGCTATTTTTACTGGCAATCAAGAAATATATTGATAAATCCAATTTTTATAGAAAGCTAATGTAAGTTGATAATCTGAACGTCTATTGAAATTTAGGATTATTAACACAAAAATGAAGATTTTTAGATTGGTATTGTATCAGCAGTTCATTTTTGAATGAAAACTGCATTTCCACAAATTCCAGGAAATTTAATCTATTTAAAAGGTTGAGATTTAAATTGAAGCAAGTATAAACATTAGGGATGTCACGAAAATTATCAGAAAAATTATCTATTACGTGAGATTTGGATACGAGATCGAAATAGGGTTTGCAACCCAGTTTTGTTAACAAGTTTTCACGAGGAAATCTCGTCGTCGATAGTGGATTATAGGCGATCGCGAGTGGGGGTTTGAGGCGTAGGCATGCGACGAAGTTCCGGTCGTGATCGCGAGATCGCTGGTGGACATGGTCGGCGGTGCGAGGAGATTTGGGTTGGTTGTTTTGGTTCCAGTGGTGGTCTCATAGCTCGATTTTAATTTCTGGTACGATCGAAGCGCTGGGTGGTCGGAAACAGGTGAGAGTATCATTCGTGACTTGTTGAGTGAGGCGAGGTTCGCCAGAGCTCCGGCGATCGTTGTGCACGTGCACGCGTGTCAGTGTTGGTCTGGGTTTTGATTTTTTGCTTTGGGGAAGAAGAAAATGGCTCGAGTTCGAGCACGAGAAAACAGAGGATCGACTTGAAGAAAATTTGAATATACATTGCTCGGGGATTTTTATGGGTTGGCCCGGGATGTTGCTCGAGTATTCCTGACATTGGCTTGGGTTTTTATGATAACAAGTTTTAAAATTTAAACTAAGTCAAGTTTAAAACCATTTCTTAACCAATTCTTTTTAAATAATGATTGTCTAATTAAAGTTTAAATTAATTCATTTGTTAATGATAATTAATTCCAAGGTTTATTAAATAAAGATTTTTAAGGGTAATTAAGTAATGAATTAAGATAAAAAGGCTTATCTTTAACTTATTAAGGTGGATAATTAAAGGAATTATTAGTTGATAAATTAATGAAGATGATAAATTAAAGGATTAATTACTAAATTAACTAAGGATAATTAATTTATGTGATTAATTAATTTATGTAATTAATGATTAAAGGAGAATTAATTTATGATTAGATTAATTTATTTATAATTGAAAGGTTAACTAATCAATGAAATTAATTAAGGTTAACTAATCAATGAAATTAATTAAGGTTAACTAATCAATGAAATTAATCAAGGTTAACTAATAAATAATTAAAGATTAATCAATTTATTTTTAAAAGGTTAATAAATGATTAAAGATTAGTTAATAATTAAGTTTTGTAATTTATTAATGTTAATTAACCAGGATTAATAATTCATAAGAAATAAATCTGATTTGAATTAATCAAATAATTAACTGATCTTACTTATGAATATTTGGATTTTATTGGATGATGGAAGTTTTGATATTTCCTGATCTGTGATTCTATGTGATATATTCTGATTGTGTGTGATCTGTACTGTAGTTTATTTATCTGTAATTTATATATATCTGTGATCTGTGAATGAAAAGATAAGCGTTATCATTATATCGCTTATCAACTATATTTCTTTATTTTGATCTGTGATGATTCATTGTGTTGCACTATTGTGTTAAGTCCCTGGACTACACCATACACACACAAATATGGATTTCACGAGGAAATCGATTAAGTCACATATGATTTAAATTTAATATTATTGAAATTGAAATTTTAATTTCAATTGATTTTGGAAATGAATTTGGATTTAATGTTAAAGCTTTTGAAATGGGGTTTTTAAGATGAAAGTTATTTTAAATAACTTAATAAAGCTTCCAATTTAAATAATTCAATTTGAAATTGAATTCAATGATTGGAATTTTGATTTAAGATATTATAAATGTGTTTTATATGAATTTAAACCACTTTTAAAATATTGGTTTGAGAATTTGGATTTAACCCAAGAACCTTAACTCGTATAAGTGAATCAAATTTCCAAAATGAAAACTGTTTGTTTTCAAAAGAATAAAAGCTTTCATATAAGAAATGAAATTCCAATTTAAGTTAAAGGAATTTCAAGTTTGAATTGAAAATGGTTTTCCAAGTTATGAATGAATTCTTTTAGAAAGCTATGAATTAAATCTGTTTATTTTTAACAGATTTAAAATGATGATTTGTTTAAACCATTTGAAATGGAATTGTTGAAAGCTATAAGTTAAATCTTTGTTTTAAAGATTTAAAGAGTTAATCCAATGGAAATGGAAATTAATTTGGAAAATCTATGAATGAATCTTTTGTTTAAAAGATTAAAATGTGGAAATTGTTTAAACCGTTGAAGGTTGTTAAAATGAATCTTTTTGTTTAAAGATTTGAAATGGTAATTTGTTAAACCATTTGAGGAAAAGTTTTGGGTAATAAGTTGTGACTTAATTGAAATCCCAATATCCATATGTTTTTAAATATTACGCTCACTATTCGGTTTAGCCGGGAGAGGACCTTTGTGTCATATAACCCATTCCAAATAAGTGATACGTCGTATATGGATAGCATTTGAAGACCGGTGTTGAAGACTGGGTATTTGCGAGAACGATAGGATAACCTATTGATTGTCTCTGCACTGGGTAGCTCCTGGTATAGAGATTCCCTAAGTGATGGGAAATCCGATCGGGATTGTGAATACCCGGATTTGCAAGGGCTTCTTCGGAAGTGCCTTCGGTTCTGTTCGAACCCGGAACAGACTTGTATGGTTACATGTCTGACATTACACTTTGAGATATAAAGCATATTTCTTTCAAATACATTTCTGTTGGTGGCGGAGAATTTATTCTCTTAGCTTAACACCCTTCTCTAAGACGTACGAGCTCAGAGGTTATGTAGTTGAAGGTTATCAGCAATATACTCCCAATTTGGTAATGTGACATGCTGAGTGTTGCTGTGTGATGATCATTGTTTGATCATTTGTGATATGATCATTTGTTTGATCATTTATCTTTGTGATCATTTCTTTGACCATTTGTTGACCCAAAGCATGGCTTTGTGGATGAGACTTCTTCGGACCTCACAACCCGGAAATGGTCAAAACAG
The DNA here is from genome assembly GCA_030737815.1 of Allium fistulosum. Lineage (NCBI taxonomy): Eukaryota > Viridiplantae > Streptophyta > Magnoliopsida > Asparagales > Amaryllidaceae > Allium > Allium fistulosum. Next base: position 1,298,918,934 of record CM060902.1, read on the forward strand.
GAATATGCGGCAAGGTTATGAGGGTCGCGCCCTTTAGGGTATGTCATTTCATTTTGGAAAAGGGTGGTATCAGGTATGGAGCCCTGGTATTTAACCTATGTGGATACTCCAATCTCATTTATTGTGTGATTGTGTGTTGATCGAGGCGCCTCGGATAAAGGTCCCAAAGGACCGGGGAATGGCATAGTCGTGAGTTACCTAGTTATAGGGGTAACCCGGCCTTGTGTTGGCAGACAGCAGTTGTCTCTCGGGACGTCCAGCCAGAGGCGATCCCATTCGGCAGTAGGAAAGGAAGTTCCTTAGCCTGACCATTTGTTGGAAATCCAAAGAAACAATACGAACCTTTACGATTGCAATTGTAGAACCTGTCTCCTCAGGAGGCCGCTATAGTAGGCATAATATAATGGTACCTATGCTGGCTAAGATTAATATTGTATTTTCGAAATGATCTTGTACACTATGCACTAGTAATAATATCAAAAGAGTTTTCTTTTGCGTAGTAAGCATATTTGACTAACATAAGAAGCAATCTCCTCCAAGTCTGCGTTTGCATTGTGTGTGTGGTAGGAGGTCTTATGGTAGTTTCATTTTCCAAAAGCATTGCGGATTTAAATGTTTAAAATTCTTTTGTTGATGTTTTAAAGATAAACTAATTTTGTTGCTCACACCAGTCCCACGACTGACTCGGAGTTTATTGTTCCTTTCCTATACTCTGGGTGCTCATAATTTTCTACACGAGCAGTCTAGAGTTGGGGTTTTTAGATATTCAGGTTGAGTAGATTATCTGGAGCTAGTCAGTCCTTGGACTACTGACCTTGCTTTCCGCTAGCTATGGATTGGAGCATTCTATTGGAGATATTATATCCACTGCTGGTGTTATCTATTTTCTTTCCGCTGCTATTTATTGTATCATATCTCTGATGTATATAGATATTCATTGTATCATCATTGTATCCGGATATTGTATCAGATGTTGTATATCTATATTCTATTTATTCCGCTGTATTGTTAAACTTAATGGTGTTATAAGCTCCGGAGAACCAGATTCGGCGTTTGAATCTACGGCATTTTGAGTACAGGTGAAGTACGGATACCGATTTTCGAAGGTCGACTTTTGGGTCTTCACAACTTGGTTAGTAAACCATGGTAGGAAGGGGATCACATCAAGCAGGAACAAGTGCACCACAAATGCTTGATATGCAAGAGTTTGTAAGGGTTTTAAGGGATGGAATTGGACATAGACCTGAGAATCCACATAAGGAACTTTCAAAACTATTAAAGGCTTATACAAACTTGGGAGGTAAGAGTTTTGAAGGGACTGAGAATGTGATGGAAATTCAAGCATGGTTGAGAACATTGGATAGGATTTTCAATGACATGCAGCTTGATGATCAAAGAAAGAGGCAAGTGGCTTCAAGACAGCTGAAAGGAATAGCTTTAAGCTGGTGGGAGGTGATCATAGCTGGGAGAATTGAAAATGAAATCACTTGGAATCAATTCAAGGAGATGTTGGAGGCAAGATTTGTACCAGCATCAGCTAAGACCACATTACTTGAATAATTTATTAGACTCAGGCAAGGAACTCTGAATGTCACTGAATACACTCAAAAGTTTGAGGGGTTATCCAAATATGGAGCAATGCTAGTGGCAGATGAAGCATCCAAAAATGATAGGTACATTAAAGGTTTGAACCCAGGACTTAGCAAAGCCATGTTACCATATGCAGATAGGACTTTTGATCAAGTAATAGATCTGGCTTTGAAATTGGAGCAGCATGACAAGGAAAGGGAGAAGTATAGAAATTTTAAGAACAATAGCAACAAGAAGAATAAGGGAAGATACCACCCTTATGACAAGAAGAAGGAGGAAGCAGACACCAAAAAGGCCAGTGATACCAAGGCCAGTGATGCTAAGAAGAAATTGGTCTGCCATCATTGTGGAAAGGAAGTACATATCAAACCAAGGTGCCCAGAGTTAAAAGGAGGAGCCTTCAAATGCTACCTATGTGGGAAAGAGGGGCATATGAAGAGGAACTGTCCTGAGTACAAGCAGCAATGGAAGTTAGCAAATCTGGAGGACAAAGGCAAATCCACAGTGGAGATTAATGCTGAAAATCACAATCAAGTGGAAGGTACACTATTATTTTGTACCATACCCATAGCAGTAGTATATGACACTGGGGCAACTCACTCTTTGATTTCTTATGAACTAGTTAAAATGCTAAAATTGAATTGCATATTGGTTGAAACTCCATTGCTTATACAAAGTTCACTGGGGAGTTCTAGTGTTTTAGATATGATTTGTGTGGATGTGGAATTAAACATAGGAGGAGATACTTTTATTTCCAATTTATATGGTTTAAACTACCCAAATATAGGTGTTATATTGGGGGTAGACTGGTTAAGGCAATTAAAGCCATAATTAACTTAGATTCATCCACCATATCATTGCAAAATCTTAGAGGCCAGAGAATCATAATTTTATGTGAAGTAGCTAAAGAAAGGAAATTATATCACTTAATTGACTTGGAAAAAGATTCCAATGAACTTATTATTGAAGAAATTCCCATAGTCAATGAATACTTGGATGTGTTTGGGGAGGTTAAGGGTATTCCACACCATAGACCAGTAGAGTTTCAAATCAATCTTATTCCCGGAGCAAACCCAATAATTAAGAAGCCTACCAGAATGGGGCCAAGTGAACTAAAAGAATTGAAAAATCAGTTAGAAGAACTAGAAAGCAAAGAATTTATAAGGCCAAGCAATTCATGCTGGGGAGCTCCAGTAGTGTTTGTAAGAAAACATGATGGTACTTTGAGAATGTATATAGATTACAGAGAGCTAAATAAAGTTACTATTAAGACAAATACCCATTGCCTAGAATTGATGATCTCTTTGATCAACTCAGTGGAGCTAAAATATTTTCTAGGTTAGACTTAGCATCTGGGTTCCATCAGATGAAGGTTGAGGACTCAAGTGTTAAGTACACTGCATTTAACACCAGATATGGTTTGTATGAGTTTCTAGTTATGCCATTTGGGCTGACAAATGCCCCTTCATATTTTGTAGATTTAATGAATAGAATATTCAGAGATTATTTAGACAAGTTTGTGCTGATTTTTATTGATGATATTTTGGTTTATTCCAAAACAGTAGAAGAGCATAAAAGTCATTTGCATCTGGTTTTGTCTAGATTGAGGGGAAAAGATTTAAAGGCAAAATTTTCAAAATGTGCATTTTGGAAAGAGGAAGTACATTTCCTTGGCCATGTCATTTCTGCAAAAGGAATTTCAGTGAACCCCAATAAGGTTGTAGCAATTCAAGCATGGAAAAGACCAAACACAGTGAGTGAGGTTAGATCATTTATGGGGATGGCAGGATATTATAGGAGATTTATAAAAGATTTTTCTAAAATGTCATCACCACTTACAAATTTAACTAGAAAGAATCAGGCCTTTGTATGGACTGAAAAATATGAACAAGCTTTTATCAAGATAAAAGAAGCCTTAGTTAATGCACCGGTGTTGAGAGTACTTGAAGGAAATGAGGGATTAATTGTGTATACTGATGCAAGTGGCTCTGGGCTAGGGGCTGTGTTGATGCAACAAGACCAAGTAATAGCCTATGCATCTAGGCAATTAAAGCCACATGAAACTAGGTATGCAACCTATGATCTTGAACTAGCAGCAGTAGTGTATGCCTTGAAGCTTTGGAGACATTACTTATTAGGTGCCAAATTTATTTTGTACACTGATCATAAGGCACTGAAATATCTATTCTCACAAAAATATTTAAACATGAGGCAACATAGGTGGGTGGAGTTTCTAGCTGCTTATGACTTAGACATACTCTATACACCAGGTAAAGCAAACAAAGTTGCTGATGCTCTAAGTAGACAACATGCTAAGTTAGCTATGATGATGATAGAAGAGTTTAAGGACTAGTCTTTGCTTGCTGAATTAGAAATTGGAGAGAATGGCTGTGTGCACATGGATGTACATGTGCATGGTGCACGGGAAAATAGAGGGAAGTTGAGCTTGATGACACTTCAATCTGAATTAATTTTGAAGGTAAGTAAAATGCAAGACCAAGACCCTATTATAGTTGAGAAGAAAATTCTCATATCAAAAGGGGAAGAAGTGACAAATTACCATATTGATAAAAATGGTTATTTAAGAAACCAAGATAGAATATGTGTTCCAGAAAACATGGAGTTGAAGGAGGAAATATTAAATGAATATCATAGGAGTAAGTACTCCATACACCCAGGCAGTACAAAGATGTATCAAAATTTGAAAAGAAATTTTTGGTGGAAGGTAATGAAGTCAGATGTAGCCAAACATGTTGCAAGGTGTATGACTTGCCTACAAGTTAAGGCAGAAACACAAAGACCATCAGGGTTGTTACAACCTCTTAGCATACCACAGTGGAAATGGGAAGATATATCTCTGGATTTCATAGATGGACTGCCTAGATCTAAAAAAGGAAACACAAGTATATGGGTGATGGTAGATAGGCTAACTAAAGTGGCACATTTCATTCCAGTCAATTCAGAAAGGAATGCACCAAAATTAGCACAAGTATTTATGAAGGAGGTGGTAAGATTGCATGGCATTCCCAAAACCATTGTGAGTGATAGGGATACCATCTTCACCTCAAGATTCTGGAAAAGTTTTCAAGAAGCCATAAGGAGTGAATTATGCTTAAGCACTGCCTACCATCCACAATCAGATGGACAAACTGAGGTAGTGAACAAAGTTCTAGAAGACTTATTGAGAGCATGTGCATTGGATTTTGGAGGCAACTGGGAGGATCATCTCCATCTAGCTGAGTTTACATACAATAACAGCTATCAAAGCACCATAGGGATGGCTCCATTTGAAGCCTTATATGGAAAGCCATGTTTATCACCTGTATGTTGGGTAGAGACAGGAGAGAGGGCTGTTCTAGGGCCTGAATATGTAAAAGAGACTACAGAGAAAATTGAGCTAATAAGAAAAAGGATGGCAGCAGCTCAAGATAGGCAAAAGAAGTTTGCAGACATGAAGAGAAAGCAGGTGGAATATGGAGTGGGAGACTTTGTTTTCATCAAGGTTTCACCTATGAAAAAGGTCTTGAGATTTGGCAAGCAAGGAAAACTCACACCAAGGTATATTGGACCCTATAAAATTCTGGAAAGAATAGGCTCTTTAGCATACAAATTGGAACTACCAGAGGAAATGAAAGCAATGCATAATGTTTTTCATGTGTCACAACTTAGAAGATGGGTACATGATAAAGAAGAAATTCTGGAAAAGCCTACCCAAATTCAAATAAATCCTAATTTGGTTTATGAGAAAGAACCAGTAGGGATTTTAGCTAAAGAAGAAAAGAAATTGAGAAGCAAAACTTTGAAACTAGTGAAGGTCCAGTGGAGTCTTGATCCTAATGATTGTACATGGGACTTAGAAGACAAAATTAGGATGGATTATCCTAAACTTTTTGTAGATTAAAGGTAATTTTTAATTTCTAGAGAATTTAATATGTATGGTTATTATGGTTGAATTTGTTTGCTTATGCATATGTTTGATGGATTCCTTAGAGTCAGTAAATGTTTGTTGTAAGTATTAGAAAAATTGTGAGGACACAATTCCTAAAAGGAGGGGTGAATGTAATGCCCTAAAATTTTGAGGAAAATTATTTTAATAAAATAATTCAGTTCTAAAAATATCTAGATTAAATGTTGAAGGATTTCTTGATGAAATGATGTGCAAGAGTATGTGTGCTCATGCACACTGGAAATGGGACAGGGAAAATACAAGAATTTGTGGAAGAAAAAAAAGGAGACAGAAAAGTTTTATTTAAAAATAAGAAAGTGAATTCTTATTTAAAGCATTGGATTTTAACTTAGGCCTAACCAAGTTAAAAATGAAATATATGCCTATATGTATTTTTCTGTGAAACATGGGGAAATTAAATTAAAAATAAATAAATATTTATATACCTATACACATGTATATTTTCTGTGAGCAGAAAATGTTAAAGTTAAGCAAGAAGAAATAGCATCAAAAATGACATGAAATATAATACAAGTCAATATGTTAGTGTAGGTAAAAAAAATGGAAAGGAAGATTTCTGGAAAAGAATAAAAGAAAAAATATATAATATGACTGAGTCACACATTTATCATGACTTGGGTGAGTATACAAAAATAGCTATTTTCTGGAAAAAGTAAAGAGAAAGGGTACTAACCATAATTGGCTAAGGTAGCCGGGGTAATCAAGGATGGAAATATGAAAACATAAAATGCAAAATACATGATGTTAGTCAGGACAAAAGTGGAATTTTATCTTGGTAAAACCCTAGAGGAAAACATTTATATAAATAGGCAGTTATAACCAGAAAAATCATTTTACCCGAGTTGCTTAAAAATAAGAAAGAAAGAAAAAAAAGGGGGAAGGAGAAACATATAGGGATTTTTGATCAAAGGAAGGAAGAACTTAGGTGAGTGATCTCACTAAATTCATGGCATTAAGACTTGATATGAAGCAGCCAAATTTCTATATTGCTATTTGCATTTTCTTGGTTTTGTTGAACATGATTTTATCAATGCTCTTTGGATGGTTCTGATCTGTCATGATTTTTATTATGGATGTTTTTGGATGATTTTTGATCTGTTATGATGTTTCCTTCTGATGTGTAACCCACTGTTTTTTTTACTGCATTCAGAAAAGCTAAGAATACTCTCAACTGTTATGGATCTATGGCATGGAAATTTTAATAAAGAAAATATTATGAGCTGCATTATACTTTGTATAAGTGCTGAGGCTTAAAAAAAGAGATATTAGGGGTGCAATAGAAATTTTATATGTGTTGAGCCCTTAATTAAATAGGAAAAAAAACCACTAGATAAAAATTATGGTTAAGCTAGATCTTGAATCTGGTTCAATCATAGTAACTAGCAAATTCAAATAACTGAACATGCCATGTCTTCATTATTCAGTTGAATATATCCTTTTATTTCTATTTGAGATCAAGACATCTATTGACCACATCCCTGTAAATGATTGTCTGCTTATTTCTGGAAAATTATGCTAGTAAGATGTATGGATGTTTCCATGTTTACAGTGACATGTTCACCTAGCTATCTGATGGTAGGATTTAAACTAAAACTACTAGTAAATAAACTAGGGATGGTAAACCAAGAAGGCTGCTGGAATGCTTGTTATATTTGAAGTAGGCAAGTTGGCACATGGTTTGTTTAAGCCCTGAGATCTTTGTGCAATGATGTGAATTAGTTCATTGCAATGTGCCCCCGTGATTCCTTGATAGCAGATGAGGTTAGGAATTTTAAATGGATAATACAACCTATAAATGAAGAAATAGAAACTTGAGCTTTTCTTAAAAATTGGTTGGAGTGGAACCATGGTTGTTCCAGTGCTTCTATCTGTAATTATTAAATGTTCATGTTTGCATAATTATTTATGTGTATATGAATGATTGATAAAGTTATCATTCATGTACAAAAATTATCTGAAACATAGTAAAACAGATGATTAAAGGAATTGAATATACAAAAAGCCTGTATTTATGCTTATCTTCTATCTGCTTAATGTTATGAATATTTTGTTGTTGCTCATACCAGATCATTGATCTGACCCTTGTTTGCTCATGGCATATGGGGGTGTCTCATTTCAAATTGAGGCAGCCACAAATGCTCTTTCAGGGGTTGCAAGACTTAAGTAGGAAGGAAGTTTATGGCTAATGAGAAAAATGGATGAGCATGCTTTCTAGTTTTAATAAGAGCATAGAATGAGATATCTGCATGTATTCATGGAAATAGAGTTTTTAAATTTCTTGTTATGTAATGACTTTGCTGTGTTGGTTAAACTGGTTGCTAGAGTTGAGTTCTGTTATGTGTAAATGGTTTGAGTACTGAAGTATGGTCTGAGATATGAAAAAAAAATGCTTAAATTATTAGTTATGAAAACCTGGAAAAAGGAATACATATATATTTAAGCAGTTGTCTAGCCAAACCTATATTGAGTACCAGGCAAATTTGGGTTATTTATAAGTATTGAATTTGGGGTAAAATATGGGTTTAAACTAGAGAAATTCTTTTAAGTATTTAATTGCCTTTCACTGGAATATTTTGTAAAAAGATTCAAGTCCATTTCTGGGTTGTTTTGAGAAGAGTAAATACAGAGCGAAAAAAAGAAGCTTCAGATGCTATGCAAATAAATGGCATATCATTGTTCCATGATCAAAGTGTCTGGCTGACATAATCACATGAATTAACCAGTTTCAAAAGAATGGAGTTCTGGTTGAACATGTTTGATTATATTTTGACAGTAAAAGGCACTTCAAAATCTTTAGTTTTCTTTTGCAAATGTTTAACCAAAAACTCTCTTTAAAATGCTATAAATAGATGTGCATTTTGAACTGGTTTGAACTATCAAATCAGGAGACACTCTACATTCTTTTAAACACTTTAAAGTTTAGATTCTTATCACAGCAAAATTATATGCAAACACTCAACCCACAGTTGTGTCATATTGGTTAAGATTAAATCAGAAAAGCTATATTGATTGAATCAAAAGCAAGAGGGTTTCAAAAGAGACGCCTAAATTGAAAATGATAAATGTAAATATCATTTTCTGGTACTTAGTCACATATCAAACATTTGAACTATGCTAAAAAAATGATAATCTCAAGTATTCTGAGATTATCTGCCAAGATAAAAACTAACAGAAAAATCATGGTTAGCATGATCAAATCTAGTATAAATAAATATGCACAGGACCTACTTATATACTGCAAATATAAAAGAATCTAGGAATTTAATTATGAGTAGATTAATTCAAATTCAAATCAAACAGAACTTGCTCTTGTTTAAAAAAATTTTAAAAAAAAATATATACTCTGATTTAAACAAGAGGGACATATACATCATCATATGTATATGTATATTTTATGATTAAACTGATATATTTATATTAGTAGAAATTTTAAAATCCTGGACAAATTGTTTGAAAAGAAAATGACTCCGAGAATTAAATTGAATTGTAAATGTAAAAAAAAATTCCCATTAAAATTAAGGTCAAATCTGGAGGGTCATTTCAAATACACTCACATATGTGTAGTGCATATGCAACATATATGAAGTGCATATGGGTAATGTGACTGTATATAGGTGCTGGGATTTACACCGCAACAGACACATTTGTCCTTCTGTATTTGCCTTTGTTGTCCAAAGTTTTTTTTAATTATTAGAATAAGAATTGAAAATATATATGTATAATAACAATTACATACACACACGCGCGCGCGCACGCACATATACATATTTGTTAAAAATTAATTTTGACTATTTTATATGTTATGAATTCTAGAACTGACAACTTTAAATCCATTCGTAACTTAGGAAGGATTTAAAATTAAATTTATGATCTTATTCAAAGTGCCTTTTATAAACATTAATTTGAAATAACATACATATATGCATGCGTAAATAAATAATTTTAAACAATGTTTTAAATTTAAAATCATATATTTATATATATTGTAATTTTATACATTTTAAAATTTAAAGTTACCAAATAGAAATATAGCATTAACTTAGGAAGAATTGAAGGAGGGTTTATGTTTTTGCATAAAAATCCACTTATGAAATGTTACTTGAAACAAATTTTAAACATATGACAAAAATAACCTAATGAATTTACATACAAAACCAACAAACATTACAAATATGAATTTGATTTTCAAAATGACTTTAAGTAACAATATATATAGCTTACTTAAATTTGTGTATAAAAAGGTTATAAAATTATATCAATCAATTAAGAATTAGTTTCTAAATTAAAATGGTTTTTTTAACAATAATATCCAAATCAGTAACAAAATTAGATCTGGAAACCTCGGCATATACAAATTCATTGTATAATATTTAGGACCTAAAATATACATAATAGATGAACAAATAAACAAAAGAGAGGAATCATATGAGGATCTAAACTATATTAACATAATGTATTTCATAATAAAATAATATTAAAAATTACCTTAAGATGAAGCCAAAAACTAAACCTTGAATAAAGAATAAAACTCGTAGATTTGATTGAATCACCTCTAGAAATTGCAGCGATCTAAAGCACCATTTTTTTGTTAATTTTATTTGATTTGTTTTGAGAACTTTCTACCATGAAGCCATGGAATTTTCGGCCATTAAGGGGAGAGGAAGAGAGAAAGAGAAAATGAATTGTTGGAAGAATTATGAATGATTTTTTTTTTAAGGAATTACTGAAACGTTTCCAATTCCTTCCTAAAATACTTTTCCTCATTAAATCTCAATCAAATCCATCCCCTTATCATTTACGAATGTCCAAGAATGTGCCTAGATAAGCCTTCAAAATTTCTAGACCCATTTAGCAGTTAATTGATTTAAATCAAATTTAAATTTTTATCGATATCGTATATCATACATACATATATAAATTTCATATACGTGTTTATTAAATACCAATGGAATTCAGACAAATGAAATAAAGTATGATAATTGATATTTCATAAATATTAATTAATTTAATTAATTTATAGTGATTATAAATTTATTAAATTGTGTGGTTTTTAGAGTATTTATCATTATGATTGTGTGACTCAAAGGTGTAAATTCAGTCAGCAATTAATATGGAATAATTTGAATATTAACGTTCATAGGTCACCATAGAAAGTGTTGTGACATTTTAGCTGCATTTACCACTTATACCTATTTTAAGCGTTACCCGGTAGTAATGATTATTTACACTAATTCTCTTCATCAACACTATCACATTCAACTTTGATTAGTCCAAACCCAAAATCCTTGTTTCAATAATAATTATTATTATTAACCATACTACTCTGGCCAAAGACTTTGACTTTGAGCTGACTACAGCTGACTGTAATACTAACCCCATATAACCAATGAAATGAATTCTGTAACAACCCAAAATTTAAGCTATAATAATTAATTAACAAATTAATTAAATAATAAAATAAGTTTATGAAATTGTCAGAATTGAGCTATGGGAGTTGCACCATTGTGTCCGTGGTAATTTTCTGGTCAATTTCCATATATAATTTGTCAAAATCCGAGTTAATATGAAAAAGATAGGAGAGAAACATGAACTGAACTAAAACGAAAAAAATACATATATATACACACACACACACAAAGGGTCAGGTCGACCAATACCTAGGACAGGTCAACCCTAGGGTTGACCCCCAAGGCCATAGGTCAACCTATAGGTCATGCAGGTCGACCCACCTTTATATTTGGATGTGAAAACGTCCAGGTCGAAGCGTAACGTCATATTTTGATTTTTCCTCAAATCATGTGCGTTCGTGCTTCCATCCGACGGTTCCTAGCTAGCCTATGATGTGGTTCCACCAGATTTAATCTTCAAATCCAACGGTCTGAGATCCCTAAGCTACACTATAAATAAGACCCTAGACCTAGCTATTTTTCTCATTCGGATTTTCTCCCAATTGGGTTAATTGCCTGAGGCTGGACCCTAAAAAGGAAAAAACAATTTGCAGGAGATCTTTTTAATAAAAATATTCTACGCCCTAGAAGTGGATCCGGGAAGGCCAACGAATAGAGCTAAGGACCATAGGTGAGTGTTTTGTAAGTATTTTAGATTTTTAAGTAATTTAAAATAATAGGGTTCTCAATAGTTGTAGTTTTTCTACAATTTTGAGATAATTTTTATATAAGTTTATTTACAATCAGTTTTTAAAGTTCTTTTCAGTCTATTTTATTCAGCTATTTTATTCAACTATTTTATTCAGTTATTTACAGTTATTTGTATTTATTTACATCTGTTTTACGTTAGAATTTAGCCTGTAAATGTTAATTTCTTTTTATTTCTTTTTTACATGAATAAAATATAAGAATATTAAAAAGAGGAGAATTCGCTAATATGGATTAAATAGAAATAAACACTGAATTTACAGAAATTAAATGTAAAATAATAGAGAACTATAATAAAAAGAAGATAGACTGAAATAGGCAAACTTGAGACATTTGCAAGCATGTTTATAACTAGTGGTTATAACTAAAAAGAGAAAATAGAAGAGTAACAATTATAACGTAGGTTATAATTAAGTAGAAAGAATAGAAAAAGCTTATTTTAAAACTTAGATTAAGTTAATAAGAAAATATAGAAGAAATAACAGAAGAGGCTTATTTTATAACTTACACTAAGTTAATAAGCAAAAATAAGAAGTAGGGCCCGTACCAACAGCGTTCCCTTTCAGTCAGGAATCGATGGTCTCACAATAGTTAGGTGAGGCTGGGACACACTTATGCTAACTAGGGTAAATAAGTGGCCAATAGATAGAAGCTCAAATCTGGGGATTTGGGCAAGGGGCGCAAACTGGAATTTGTTTGTTATGACAAGTACCGGCAGCATTCCCTTTCAAACTAGGACTGATGGTCTCACAACACTTAGGTGAGGCTGGGCATCATCCCTTTCAAACTAGGACTGATGGTCTCACAATAGATTAGGTGAGGCTGGGCACGCTTATGCTGATTAGGGTGAATAAGAGGTCAAAATAGGGGGCGACGGTTAGTGTGTACCGGCGATGACCGAGCGTGCAACATTGATTAGGGTAAATAATTCGCTATTGCGTTCCAAGTGCTAAACATGTGTCTTTTGCTGTGGGGCCAACAGGATTGGATCAGCTCACAGTAGTACAACAGAGAAGATGGCCGATCAACGGGTAGAATTAGGATTTCAGCCTAATCACAACAATCTAAGACAAGTGCAAACAATCCAACTAAAGCAAATAGAATCAGAAACAGTATTTTATCCCAGATTTATCTTTTCTGTATTTTTCTTTTATACTAGAACTGTTGCTTAGTCTATTATCTTTATCTTGCTTAAGAATGCTAGTAATTACTTTCACTCACCAGACTTATAGTCTGACCCACTCCTCTATTTCCCTTTTTCCCCCATAGGCCAGCAGAATCGAGGACAGTAGATTCAGACCGCTTGGAGATATATTCTTGGAGTTCTTCATGTATTCTTCTTCTTTTCAGATTTCTTTTCGTTTGAATTTGGATGTACTGGTACTTTATGAGAGGGATGATTTTTATGTACTCTGATGATGTGATTGAGATTGTATTTTTCACGAGACATGTGTATTTGGTTTTTAAGACATATTTTGTTTTTGTGACTTGTTTTATGAAGCAATGATAAGTATTTTAAATGTTTCCACTATTTTTTTTTGTGAATCTTAGTCTCTGTGATGCTTTAGCTATACCTATAACGCACCATATCTTTTAGTGTGCCCTTTTTAGGTATACTAAGGGGTGTGGAGTGTTTCACTTGGTATTAGAGCCTATGGTTACAGGATTCCTAAAAACTTGTTTTAAAAGTAAAGTATTTTTCAAAAGTAACATATCTTCAAACTAAAAGTGTTTTTCAGAAAGAAACTCTTATTTTAGAAATGGTGTTCAAGTATAAGAGAGTTTTTACAAAAATTTCCTCAAAGTCAAGTTCAACCTTCTTTCGATTCTTTCGAGCCCAAATTCTCTTTTCTTTGCATAGAATAGCGGACGCCCCATATCTTCTAGAGGGTGTCCAAGTCCCTGGCTGGTTTCGTAGATACCTTCAAGCTATGACACCAGAGGTGCAAGGGCAAGCGCCCAATGCAGCACCAACGGGTGGAGATCCCATTAATCCACCTGCATCAGCCAATTTGTCTATGTTATGCAAGGACTTCGCTAATCTAGAAGGCAAGACGTTTTCCAGTATTGAGAATTTCATGGAGGCACGAGCTTGGTTGAGGAATACGGAGCAGATATTTGGGCTATTAGGATTGGATTGGAGGACCGATAGAGGGTTCAGCTTGCATCTTGGCAGCTGAAGGGAGAAGTTCATTAGTTTGAAGTAAGGGAGTCTTTCAGTGAAGGAGTATATAAATCAGTTTAATGAGCTATCGCAGTTCGGAATGGAGCTTGTTAATACACCGCATAAGAAGGCCATCAAGTTGCTAAGGGTTTGAACCAACCCCTCCAAGGGTTGGCATTGATGCATGTACTTATGGGAGCAACGTATGAGTCACTTATGTAAATGGCTCTCATGGCAGATGTAGCTAAGGAACGAGTAGTTAAGGAGGTTCCTAAATCAGAAAACTCTAAGAAGTAGTGGTGGAATAACAAGAAAGGTAAGGACAAGAAGAAAGGAGGAGGCCTCAAAAGCAGATCAAGAAAGGCAAGAAGTGTCATAGTTGTGGATTGCTTGGTCATTTCACAAAGGACTGTAAGAAGGACACGATGAAGGGGAGCTATTACAACTGTGGGCAGCCTGGTCACCTTAGTAGAGCTTGTCCTCATAAGACAGGGAAGAGAGCAGGTGCAGCTACAGCGCAAGTACAGGCTTTGGATGCAGCACCTTCTAGTGGTGGACCAGATCGAGGTAGGAAAGTCTCTGTAGAAGGTTTGATCTCTATTTTGGATTTTCCTATTCGAACTCTTTTTGACTCCGGAGCATCGCATTCTTTCATTTCTAGTTCCTTAGTTGATTGTTTACACTTAGATATTTCTCTAGTTGTAGACCCCATAGTTGTTTCAAACCCCATAGGAGGATCGGCACATTTATCCATGATTTGTAGGGGTTTGAAAGTTTTTATACTAGGCGTAGAGTTTGATTGTGACGCCTATGTACTGAGATTTTCAGGATATGGGATGATTTTGGGGATGGATTGGTTATCCACTTATGGAGAAATATTGGACTGTGAGTGGAGAGTTGTTAGGCTAGAGAAATGTAGTGGACGGATTCTCGAGATTTCTTGCGACCCACAGGGGTCAGTCATGTTGGGCTTCCTTTATTCCCTTGATTCATCACTAGGAGAGTTACATTCAGTTTCAGTTGTTAGAGATTTCCCAAACATTTTCGAGGAGGTTAGGGGACTACTCCCTAAGAGAGAGATTGACTTTAGGATCTATCTGAATGACAATGCTAAGCCAGCGGCATTGCCCGTGAGACATATGGCTCTTAGGGAGAGGAAGGAGTTAAGTAAGCAGATTGGTGAGCTATTAGAGAAAGGCTTCATCAGAAGGAGCTATCTGAGTGGGGAGCACCAGTCGTCTTCGCTACAAAGGCGGATGGTTCCTTTCAACTTTGCGTAGACTATAGAGAGTTGAATAAGCTCACGAAGAAGAACCGTTACCCACTTCCTAGGATAGATGATTTTTCGATCAATTAGTTGGCTCTTCAGTATTTTCTCAGCTTGACTTAGCCACTAGATTTCATCAGCTTAGGGTTGCTGATGATAGCATCGATAAGACAGCATATAGGACACCCGATGGATTCTTTGAATGGTTGGTCATGCCGTTTGGGCTAACCAATGCCCCAGCCTATTTTGTAGATTTGATGAGCCATGTTTTTCAAGATGTCCTAAATAAGTTCGTTGTAGTGTTTGTGGACGACATTTTAGTGTTTTCCAAGAGTATAGAAGAGCATGCTATTCATCTTGAGGTGGTTCTTCGTACACTACGCATTCATTAGTTGAAAGCAAAATTCTCGAAGTGTCACTTTTGGCGTAAGGAAGTGCGTTTCTTGGGGCACGTAGTCTCAAGAGAGGGTTTTGCTATTGATCCTGCTAAGGTAGTAGCAGTACAAGATTGGAAGGCCCCCAAGAACGTACCGAAGTTAGAAGCTTCCTAGGTTTTGGCTGGCTATTATAGGAAGTTTATCAGAGATTTTGCTAAGATTTCAGCATCGCTTACTCGCCTCACTAAGAAGAATGCAACATTCGTGTGGGACGTAGATTGTGAGGATTCCTTCACGATGCTAAAGAGGGCCCTTACTAGTGCATTGGTGTTAGTTTTACCCGACGGAGCTATGCCTTTTACAGTATACACTGATGCATGTGGGATGGGTCTTGGAGCAGTATTGATGTAAGAAGGGAGGGTAGTATGTTATGGAAGTAGACAGTTGAGGACTCATGAGAAGAACTACCTCACCCATGATTTGGAGTTAGCTACTATTGTTTTCGCTCTCAAGTCTTGGAGACATTACTTGCTAGGAGAGAGGTTCGAGCTTTTCACTGACCATAAATCATTGAAGTACCTGTTCTCACAAAAGGATTTAAACTTGAGGCAGCAGCGTTGGATGGAGTTTTTGGCATCATATAACTTTGAGATAGCTTACATCCCTGGCAAGGGAAACGTAGTTGCGGATGCGTTAAGTAGGAAGAGAGCAACCCTTAGTCCAATGTTCGTGGAGTGGAAAAGCCTAGAGTTTATTTCTACCTTTGATTTTAAGCCCTCTACGAACATTACTCCTGGATTGTTGGAAGCACTTGAGGTTAAGCCTACCCTCATAGATCGGATTGGTTTAAGGCAGCGAGAGGATTTGGAGCTTATGGATATTCTAGAGAGGATTAGCGGGGGAGAGGTCTCTTGACATCTCCAACGCTATTCCATAGATAGTAATGGGTGGCGAAGGAGAGATGGAAGACTTTGTGCCCCCCGCACTAGTGATTTGATGAGAGTAGTTCTAGTAGAATCACACCATTCTTGGATGACTATTCATCCAGGTGGTGATAAGATGTATAGGGACATGAAGAGAGTGTTTTATTGGAGCGACATGAAGAAGGATGTGGCAGAGTTTGTAGCTAAGTGTCTTGTATGCCAAAGAGTTAAGGCGGAGCAGCAGAAGCCTAGCGGATTGCTTCAACCATTGGATGTACCCGAATGGAAGTGGGATAGTGTTTCAATGGACTTTATAGATGGTTTACCCTGATCTAGGAAGGGGAATACCAGTATTTGGGCGATTGTAGATCATTTGACTAAGAGCGCTCACTTTATTCCGGTCAATAGTAAGAGGACAACACCTTATTTTGCATTCTTATATGTTCATGAGATAGTCTGACTTCATGGAGTTCCCTCTAGCATAATGAGCAATAAAGACCCTATCTTTACTAGCGAGTTTTGGAGGAGCTTGCAAGAGGCTTTGGGTATGCAGCTTAGATTGAGTATGGCCTATCATCCTTAGACGGATGGCCAAACAGAGAGAGTTAATAGAGTTCTTGAGGACTTGTTGAGGATGTGCATTCTTGATTTTGGAGGAACTTAGGAGGAACATCTTCCTTTAGTGGAGTTCGCATATAAAAATAGTTTTTAGGCTAGCAGGCACCTTTCGAAGCTCTTTATGGGAGACCTTGCAAGTCACATTCGTGTTGGTTGGAGTCTACAGAGAGATTGCTACTAGGTCTCGGCATGATTAGAGAGACTTCGAAAAAGATTGATTTTATTAGAAGGAGAATGAAGACGGCCCAAGATAGACATAAATCCTATGTAGATAAGTGGAGAAGGGATATTGAGTTTGAGATAGGAGATTTGGTTTTCTCTGCAAAGAAAGGTAGTGAGGTTTGGATCAAATGAGAAACTTGCTCCAAGATTCGTAGGACCGTTCTTTATTGTGGAAAAGGTAGGGAAGATGGCGTTTTGGATAAAGCTACCAGAGAGGCTCATAGGAGTTCATGATGTTTTTCATATTTTGCACTTGAGAAAGTGCTTGCACGATTCAGCAGAGGTAGTGGAGCCTAGTCAACTTGAGGAAGTTGAAGTGGAGAGAGAAGCATCGGTTCATCGCATTCCTACCAAGATCATTGGACGTGATATCAAGAAGCCAAGGAATAAGGAAGTACCTTTGGTTAAGGTGCAGTAGGGAGATAGTATTGAAGACGCTACGTGGGAGGCTAAGGAGAAAATACATACCTCTTATCCACATCTTTTTTATGGTACGTCTTGAATTTCCTATTTCCATCTTTTGAATAGGTTCTTTCCTTTAGTATCCTTTGGGAGGGTAGATCTTAGGATTTAACCTATGGATGGTAGGACTGAATGTAAACATGTTACTAGAACATGTTATGTATGTTGGATGCTAGTGGTTGCAAGTGTTTGCTAGTGGATGCTAATGGACGCATATATATACACTAGGCACTATTATCCCTTAGGGATCGGCCTAACTAGGTCACTAAAACATATGCATATGGATGTGTGCGCATTTGCATTTTTATTTTTATTTCCATGGTTGCTATAAATGGATGATTATCATATGATTATTGCATTTGGATGATGATTATAGCACGCATATAGAACTATCAGTTGCCATTAGGGAATTGCATTCATTTGGATACATGGCACAGACATGATTGCATAAAAAGGAGGTCGACTGAATCAGTAGACCGCTTAATCTTTTGCATTAGTTAGGGACGTTGACACTACACTATTGCATATTTCATAAATTGCATTATAAAGCTTAAGGACAATGGATGTAATGGATGATGGTTGAATATTTGGTTGTAGAATTTGGATGAAAATATTTATTTCATTCTTCTGTCCTTGGAGATTTCGGGGACGAAATCCTTTAAGGAGAGGAGAATGTGACAACCCAAAATTTAAGCTATAATAATTAATTAACGAATTAATTAAATAATAAAATAAGTTTGTGAAATTGTCATGAGCCACGGAAGTTGCACCATTGTGTCCATGGTAATTTTCTGGTCAATTTCCATATATAATTTGTCAGAATCCGATTTAATATGAAGAAGATAGGAGAGAAACAAGAATTGAACTAAAACGGAAAATATATATACAAAGGGTTAGGTCGACTCATACCTAGGCCAGGTCGACCCTAGGGTCGACCCACAAGGCCATAGGTCAACCTATAGGTCGACATGTAGGTCGACCCGCCTTTGTATTTAGACGTGAAAACGTCTAGGTCGAAGTGTAACGTCATTGATTTTTCTTTAAATCCTATGCATTTATGCTTCCATCCGAAGGTTCCTAACGAGCCTATGACGTGGTTGCACCAGATTTAATCTTCAAATCCAATGGCCTGAGATCCCTAAGCTACACTATAAATAAGACCCTAGACCTAGCTATTTTTCTCATTCAGATTTTCTCCCAATTGGGTTCATTGCCTGAGGCTGGACCCTAAAAAGAAATTTTTTCTTGGGAGGAGATCTTTTTAGTAAAAGTATTCTATGTCCTAGAAGTAGATCCGGAAAGGCCAAGGAATAGAGCTAAGGACCATTGGTGAGTGTTTTGTAATTATTTTAGATTTTTAAGTAATTTAAAATAATAGGGTTCTCAATAGTTGTAGTTTTTCTACAATTTTGAGATAATTTTTATGTAAGTTTATTTACAATCAATTTTTAAAGTTCTTTTCAGTCTATTTTATTCAGCTATTTTATTCAACTATTTTATTCAGTTATTTACAGTTATTTGTATTTATTTACATCTGTTTTACATTAGAACTTAGCCTGTAAATGTTAGTTTCTTTTTATTCCTTTTTTACGTGAATAAAATATAAGAATATTAAAAAGAGGAGAATTTGCTAATATGGATTAAATAGAAATAAACACTGAATTTACAGAAATTAAATGTAAAGTAAGGAAGAACTGTAATTAAAAGAAGATAGACTGAAATAGGCAAACTTGAGACATTTGCAAGCATGTTTATAACTAGTGGTTATAACTAAAAAGAGAAAATAGAAGAGTAACAATTATAACGTAGGTTATAATTAAGCAGAAAGAATAGAAAAGGCTTATTTTAAAACTTAGATTAAGTTAATAAGCAAATATAGCAGAAATAACAGAAGAGGCTTATTTTAAAACTTACGCTAAGTTAATAAGAAAAAATAAGAAGTAGGGCCCGTACCAACAGCATTCCCTTTCAGTCAAGAACTCATGGTCTCACAATAGTTAGGTGAGGCTGGGACATGCTTATGCTAACTAGGGTAAATAGGTGGCCAATAGATAGAAGCTCAAATCTGGGGATTTGGGCAAGGGGCGCAAACTAGAATTTGTTTGTTAGGACCAGTACCGGTAGCATTTCCTTTCAGACTTGGACTGGTGGTCTCACAACACTTAGGTGAGGCTGGGCAGCATCCCTTTCAGACTAAGACCGATGGTCTCACAACAGATTAGGTGAGGCTGGGCACGCTTATGCTGATTAGGGTAAATAAGAGGCCAAAATAGGGGCGAGAATTAATGTGTACCGGTGATGACCGAGCGTGTGGCATCAATTAGGGTAAATAATTCTCTACTGCGTTCCAAGTGCTAAACAGGTGTCTTTTGCTATGGGACCAACAGGATTGGATCAGCTTACAGTGGCACAACAGAGATAGAAGGCCGATCAATGGGTAGAATTAGGATTTCAGCCTAATCACAACACTCTAAGACAAGTGCAAACAATCACAATCAAAGCAAATAGAATCAAAAACATTATTTTATCCCAGTTTTATCTTTTCTGTATTTTCCTTTTATACTAGAACTGTTGCTTAGTCTATTATCTATATCTTGCTTAAGAATGCTAGTAATTACTTTCACTCACCAGACTTATAGTCTGACCCACTCCTCTATTTCCTTTTTTCCCCCATAGGCCAGCAGAATCGAGGACAATAGATTCAGACCACTTGGAGATATATTCTTGGAGTTCTTCATGTATTCTTCTTCTTTTCAGTTTTCTTTCCATTTGACTTTGGATGTACTAGTACTTTATGAGAGGGATGATTTTTATGTAATCTGATGATGTGACCGTGATTGTATTTTTCACAAGACATGTGTATTTGGTTTTTAAGACATATTCTGTTTTTGTGACTTGTTTTATGAAGTAACGATAAGTATTTTAAACATTTCCACTGTTATTATTTATTTGTCGTGTGAATCTTAGTCTCTGTGATGCTTTAGCTATACCTATAATGCACTATATCTTTTAGTGTGCCCTTTTTGGGTATACTAAGGGGTGTGGGTGTTTCAAATTCTCTTTTGAATGGTTTCACTTCCAATACTTCAACTCGGACCCAACCATAACCGTTCAATGGACGCCATGCCACTAGTTAACTAAAATCAAGGCGGAGTGTCCACATTGAAGTTCAATGATATTCTCAAGTCAAAAGAATTATCTGATACCGTCACTTCGAGGTTCTTTATTTAACCTTAGCTATATTAACCAATAGAAAACCCTCGATTGATTCATTCTATAATTATCAAATATCTACCCGTGCATAACTCCTTGTTGCCCCTAAGCACCATGTGTAATACACTGCCCAACATTTGGAGAGCATTACATACTCTAGTCTTAATGGATGAAATGATATTCTTTCTTGAAACATCTTAACTAGGAATATTTAAAATATATACTATTTTTATGTGATAAATCTCTCATTATTATAATACATTGTAATTACTATCACATAACATATCATCTAAGGATTCTATTAATATATCTAATTTAAATAATCAATTAACGTATCATAATATGACAAACATATAATAAAAAGAAAAATACTTTTTATTATGAACAGGATTGGTTATCAAGTTAGATATATGTAACAATTACATAATTGCCCCTAGAGCATACCCCTAACTCTATCAATTTCTAACTTAAAACTACTTAACTCTGTTTGAACATGAATTTAGGATCGACATACTATGCTTGATATCACTTATAAAGTTCGAGTCTGAATACACTTCATAAGGACTTCGTTGTTTCCATAAACTGTTCTCTGGTATTTCTTAAATACTCGAGAACGCACTTAACTACCATTTAGTGATCTGAATTCGGATTAGATACCAATGTACCAAGTACATAAGCAAAATGTGATATAATAGAAAGTATAGAATATATGTTAATTCTTATTGTTAATGCATAAGGAAATCGTCTCATAAGCTCCATATTAAGCATGTTAATATGGTGTTTATTTATATCGTTTAGGACAATCCCATCATTCTTTTATACTAACTATAAAATATGTTTTTTTCAAACCTAATATCGAGGGTTAAACAACCAAATTAAAGATGACTTAAACACTAGCTCATCATTAACAATTTGCAGTGTGTTGCTTACTTATAGTTTAAAAATATCTTAGTACCTTTTAATATTCTTTCTAATAGACACAAGCTTCCTCTACGTATTGATTAAAAATAAAACTATTTAATTTCACTTTCAAAATACTTGTTTAATTATGATGCTTGTTGAATGACACTTTTGTATCAATTCGAGGATCCTATTTGAGACCCACATACTCAGTAATTAGTATCGCTCTCACTGACTTCGAGATACTTTGGTTATTATGTGCATTCTATTCTAAATAATTATATAAAAAAATTTCTTCAACATATATCTATCAAAATTCAAAATCATATTGGTGATAATTTTGTGAGTAAAATCTGAATTAACTTGAGCACGTTGAATGACGAAGTTGTTAAGTTAATTTCACCAATTGAAATTTATGATGTTATTCTTATCACCATTGTGTACTATATTCCAATTGCATTGGTATTCTACCCAAAGACACATTTACGCAGGCCTGCCAATACCCGAAATATTTGAAATCTATCTGCATCTGTATCTGAAAAGAGGATAAATATCCGATATTTGAAAAATGGATACAAATGCGGATATGACGATACCCATACCTGAAAATTATTCGTTCGGTTTTTTTCAAGATTATAGTTAATATTTTTGTATTTTAGTACAACATGGACACGTGTTTATTTTTTGTTAAGTTAATAGTTTGTATTATATGAATTTAATTCATATTAATTGCACAAACTATTTATTATAATCGTATTTGATTATTTTAACACTTTTATAATCAATGGGATTGAAAAAATTTATGCTAAACCAAAATCTTTTATTCATATTTCTCGATTAATCGATCGTTAACCAATAGGATAATTATCTTATATTCATCTGTATCCACGGATGCAGATATCCAATATTCGAAAATGATTTCGGATGTGAATACAGATATGGCACTATCCGTATCCGAAAGTATCCATTTACAGACCTACATTTACGGTCGATGGATCATATCCCTTCGGGTACAACTATTAAAAATCATATTTTGATACTATAGTTGGAATCCATTTGGATTTGCGCACCATGCCATATGGAAGATGTTGTTTACATATTTTTCAACTATCAAGTATGCTTGAGAAGCCATCAAGAAGAAAAGAAGCAACTAGATCCATAAGAAGAATATGGAAACACTCCAAAGAAACAGGTGCTGAGCCAATAAGTTTATAGCGATACATTAAAACTTCTAAGGCAATAACATATCAAGCTACTAAAGAAGACACATCGACTATATGGATACAAATATGTTGAGCTTGTAAGTGGACATGTCAAGCATAGAAATGTCAAGTCCATATCCGAAGGTAGAATCAAACTCCTAATGCAAAGATGATATCGAGCCTCTACAATTGCGGAAAAGATGCTGAATCTCTATAACTAGAAGAGATAATGTCGAGCCTCGACAACCATAAGGGTTGTCGAGCATATAAAACAAAAGGGGGATAGCGAACCTTAAACAATAACAAGGAGAAGCCAAACATCTAACAACCAAGAGAATGTCACACTTTAAATAGTTACAAAGAAGTGTCGAGTCCTTATTGGAGTAATGAGCTTCTACAATATGAAGGGTTATCGAGTATTTAACGAGCAAGAATCAGATGTCAAGTATTGAAAATAAATCAGATGAATCAAGGTATTGAATCAATAGGTTGATAAAGGTGCCGAATCAATAAAGGCTTATGGGTGTCGAGCAACAGCAAACCTAAAAGAGCAAAGGATATTAAGTTTATACAATACAAGGGTTATTGAGCCTTTAAAATGGTAACTGTTGTAAAGTGCCTACAAACAGCTAACTTTATCGATTTTCTATGGAAATAAGCTTCGACTGTAACAAAGGGTAGAATATTAACAATGCAAATGGGATGCCGAACATCAATAATGCATAGGAGATGTCGAATATCTGGTTGGAATAACATGCGACAGCCATGCCGCCCTCCATTACCTCTATAACTAGGCCTTATCCATTACTTGGAAAGGTGCAAATCATTCTTTTCTCTACTCTCAAATTACAAGTTGTAAAACCTAAATTGATTTTGGGATTTCTTGAAACAATTGTAACTTTTTGCATATATAAACTTGGACAATAAACATTGCATAGCATAATGCCTTTGATATATGTATCTTTAACTATTATTGAGGGAATGGACATTCATATAATTTATATTTGGACTTGGGACTGAATTTGGACTTGCACATTGACAATTTGGATAAGGCCATTTAATCTCTTGCCTAAATTAAAGTTTACTTTGCATTATGACTATTATGCTTATTGGCATATGTACAAAGGATTACAATATAGGTAAGTTGCCTATTTTTCCTATTAAACAAATGGACTATTGCACATTTATGCGACTTGCCTATTTTATCCTTGGACATATGACTCGAACTTTTGAACAACTTCACAGCTATATTAAAGACCATGGGTAATATTGGGCCCGTTTGAAATAATACCATCTTATACAACATCTCGAATGTTGAGCTATTTTTTGGTTTAACATTTTGGTGCCAGAAGGAGGGATCGAACCTCCGATTCCATATTTCTTTACCTTACTTTGAAGCTAATTATGTTGTTTTGGGAAAATGATGAAGACTAGGAAGATTAATGTTTAGAATGAAGAAATTATACAAACATCAACTTCGGAGTAAAATATCACTCCGAATTTTAATTTGGAGAACGTAGTGATTGGATAACCCTCGACACTAGCAAGGCCAATAAGTAGCGAAGCCAAAATTCAAAATTTAACATGCCAGCTCACAACGATGCAACAGCTTCTAGAAAAATTTCTTTCTCAGAAGTCCTCCAAAACAAGAAGGTTACTATAGAGAAGGAAGAAGTTGAATCTCCAAGGAAAAATTTAGAAACCTCAATACTCAAAAGCAAAGATAAGGGCAAAAGCAATATGGGCTCACAAAGAAAGAAAGGAACCCAAAACGAAAGACTGGCCATATATTCTCCAAAATCACAAAATAAAGAAAATAGTAAAGCTAAGATGAATCATCGAAAGGAAAACCAAAAAAAGCTAGCAGAAAGGTCTATCAAACAGTCAAGTAGCTTGATCGACCGCAAAGAATACAAGCCTTTTAGAATGGATTACCATGATGATGAAACCTCCTAAGGGATGTAGCTAACAAAATGGCAAAAGACAAGCTTGATCTTAAAGGGAAGAGGACCCTTGATCCAAGGGTTAATAATAATTTCCGTGAAGCTCCATTATCAGAGGAGATAATGTCTGTTAGGATCCCATCGCATGTTAAAATTCCTTTATTGAAGTATAACAGAACCACTGACCCCGACGACCATCTTTTAGCTTTTGAGAGCCAAATGGATTTGCACAATGCTTCTGGTGCAGTACATTGCAGACTCTTTCCTACAACTTTTCAAGAAGTTGCTTCCAAATCATATAGGAACTACAGAAAGAAAACTATCTACTCTTATCACTTATGATTTTTTAGTACAATTCTACATATACAAAGATCCTACCATTCACTACAAGAAAACTGATTTTTTGTAGACCCCAAAAAACGCCACTACGTATTTTTAGCGGCGTTCCGATAATCGTTACGAGAAAACATACCACTAAAAATCCTCGAGTATTAGTTGCACTTTTTTAAACGCCACCAAATTTGTTTTTTTGATAGCGTTTTTATAGCGCCATAGAATTCCTTTTTTGTAGCGCCTATTTACCGCCACCGAAAAGGTTTTCTCCTCCATGATACTTTTTTATGGCGTTATCTAAATTTTTGTAGCGCCTGTTTAACGCCACCGAAAGGGTTTTCTCCTCCACGTTACCTTTTCATGGCGTTAAATACATTTTTTGTAGCGCGTAATAAACGCCAGCATAAGTGTACTTGAGTTCTAATTACTCCTTTGTAGCGACATTTTAACGCTACCAAAATAAATAATATCCAGTAGCATTTGTTTCCCTCCACCTGCTACTCCAGATTTACCCCTGATCTAGCATCCAATTATATAATAACAGAATACGCAAGCACATACACTTTTGAACACAATATATTAAACAACTACAAAATACGTATACGCATTGAAGATCCACAAGATACATAGACATTCATACATCCACATACATAGGTGTCTACAAAAAGCTACCCGTACACATACACAACCAAACTACCATAAGTGTTATAACCAAACTACCATAAGTGTCATAACTGTACATATACATCTGAAATAAACATCTGAAATAACCGTACATATACGTCTGAAATAACCGTACCGAGCATAACCTGAACCACCATAAAAACCTGAACTACCTGTCATTGCTGATGTCTTCAAAACCTGAACTACCTGTCAACAAAGAACATAACAAAAGAGTGAGAAAACAAAACCTGAACTTAAAACTGCTTAAATAAGCAATGTACTGAAACAAAACATATGGACGACAATCGACCACTTCTCTGCACTACCACAACACTCAACTACCTTGCCACTTCTTCCTACACTATCACTGTACTGCTCACCATCAATTCATACATAACTCCTCACCATCAATTCAACTAACATTCCACCACAATCCATACATAATTCCTCACCATCAATTATTTTCCCTCCCCTGAACCTGAACCACCAATCACAATCATTCAATCACAATTCGAATATAACACCCCTACTTATGTACTTTTATCATTTTACCAAAAATCTATCTGCACTTTAGCTGCTAGCATTCCTAATGTATATATAAAAAAAATTATATACCTTTCATTTTGACTTAATAATGATTTTTTCCATTGGCCAAGCTATGGGAACGCCAAAGCAATCATCCATGCACGTCAGACCCGATGTTGGTCTCCATATCTCTGCATTTGGAACTATCACCAGTTCAATCCAAACTTTTACAGCATTACGTCCCAATGGACGACGATGGATCACTGTTATCGGATCAGTTGATGTAATACTTCCTTCAGCCACTACGTCTGCTCCACCCAAATCGATCAACTGGCATTTGGCATCCTTTTGCATTGTTGCAATCGGCTGAAAGAAAAGAGATTATTATGCACAATGTATACATGCACATTAAATAAACTTTCATACAAAGTTAACTTCTTCAAATTTGAAAATTAATACTTACATTTTGCGATTTATTCATGACCATATGTGTGGATTTCATGGGAGAATTCACAACATTTTCAGAATCATCATGACTCTCATCTAGTTTTTCTTGATCAGCTTCTACTTTTGATCTTGGCCATGCTACTTTCCTACCAACTGCATCTCCAATGCACGACATATCAGATGTGGGTCGCCACAAATAAGCATCTTTATTTACTACTTTGTCCACCCAAATCACAACAGCAGACGGACCGAGTGGAATACCATTAACAGTATATTTTGGATCAGT
Organism: Allium fistulosum; assembly: GCA_030737815.1. Classification (NCBI taxonomy): domain Eukaryota; kingdom Viridiplantae; phylum Streptophyta; class Magnoliopsida; order Asparagales; family Amaryllidaceae; genus Allium; species Allium fistulosum. Next base: position 1,298,946,191 of record CM060902.1, read on the forward strand.
GGCGTGGATTCTTCCTTCGGCAACTACACCTTCACCCTCAGTCCAACCGTAAATCTTACAAGTGTCTTCGATGATGCTGGTACTCTAAAAATGAGAAGTGAAATTCAAGACTTTAGTATGCTATACAAAAACAACGAATATGTGTTAAATTTTTATTCAGATGGGGGGTGTGCTCGCTGCATTTTAGACATCAATAAGCTCGCAGCATATTACACTAATATACTTAACGTGAAAAAAATTACCGTACTGGATGCACTACAGTTCAACCGTGTTCGCAGCGGGACCTTGATGCAAACTGATGGCCAAGCAACTACCTTATTCTTAGCGGCTGCTAAGACTGCCATTTCAGGTGTAGGCCTCCATAAATAAGTATCTGCTTTATCCACTGAATCTATAACAACGCTCCCAGCATTTGGTCCAAGACGAATGCCATTGACAACGTCATTTGGGTCCATGGACAACAGCCTCCCATGGGCAACAACTCCAGAGGTTCCATCCCAATTCAACAGCAAACATACTTCGTCGTCGATCTACAATTAATCAACCGAAAATTAAATCAATTACTGGATTAAAAAATTAAAATATAAATTTCATTTATTGAGTAATATAAATATTATTTTTACTGAATCAGGTGAGTTCCTTCTCGAACTTTCTTTACCCTGCAGCGAAGCACGAATATAAATTAATATTTTACGAATATAAATTAATTTCCAAAAATTTACCTTCTGGTCCATCAGAGTCTGTATCATTCCCTTCAATTCTGCTATTTCCTCTCGACACCGAGACACTTGTTTATCTTTGGACTGGGCCAAAGCTAGCTTGGTTAAAGTGCAACCCCTACCCAATGCCCTTAACTGTCCCGGTTTATCTTGTCCCAGTACATGTACAAGAGCATCTTTTCCAATATCATTCTGTGTCAAGCCGGATTGGGATAGGCTACCATATTTTTTGATCTCCTCCTATATAAATAAATACACATAGATGATGTACAATGGTAAAAATTTCATAGTTTCAAAAAAAAATACAAATAAAATTATAAACAATTTTACAATAGTATCCGCAGCTTCCATGTTCACTGGTTCACCATTCTTTTTAATGTGAGATCTAATCCACACATCAGCTCTACTTATAGACGATGGATCTGCACTTTCTTTTTTCTAAAAATAGAATAACATTAAATTAATAAACTGACAGGTATAAAATAATGTTAAATAATGCTATAGTTAATGAACTTACCATGTCTTCGGTCTTTCTAGCCATTCCCCTACGATCGGTTGTATGCGGAAGTTGTGTGTACCTAAGGGCTGAATATTTCTCACTTTTTTGCTGAAAATATTGAAAGATGCTAGAATTTAACAACCAAAATCATAAAAAGAAAAACTATCTAATATTTATAATGCAGGGTAAATATGTATGGTGAGGATTGTAATTTATTTGAAAATCAATTCATCATGGTCATATACTTATTTGGTATTATTAATGCTGGATAACTCAGTTGACATATACAACATTCCATATCTACTAATAATATTTATAGATTGAACTAACTTGCAAAGTGTTTTTTTTACTTCATTTAAAATGTTCCTGTGCTTGTCATAATGCATTTGTATTTTGTACTGTCATAGGTTCCTGCAGCTAATACCTAAACAGGAACCCTCAGCATCCACCAACACTTGGACTTCACTTCTAAAGAAATTTATCGGTTGCTAACTATGTAGATGGATTTGTAGAAACATGCCAGACGAGTTCAGTATGAATGATTTACCCTAAACTCCCGACTTGTTTTCGCCTTCATAAACTTCCTCCAATCGGTTATGCTTTTTATGTTCGTAGGTTTCAGTTTAAGTCTTTCCTCATCGTTCTCCGCTTTTTGCAAATTTCGAACCAATTTGCTTTTTGACGATCTCCAAAGTACTCCCATTTGTTGAAATATAGCTTTTCTTTGCCATTCCTCTTCCAATTTAAATCTAATCTGCAACAATACATCAAAACATGATATTAGTAAAATTTATTTAATTTAAATACGACAGATTTAATTAAATCTGAAAGGTTTTCTGAAGTTATTAGAGGGCAATTTCAATTTATAATTAGCAAGAACTATTTTTCAATTTATCCAGAAGTTATTAGATGGCAATTTCAATTTATAATTGGCAAGACCATGCAATATTAGAAGTCATTATCAAAACATATTAGAGTCAGAATGCTAAATAATAGATGCCTGCTTCATACCAGAACCGACTGCCACAAAACTTCTTTTAAGTCATCACTAATATTCCTCCAATCATCAATGGTGTATGGAACCTGCTCCCGCACAAGCGGTCCAAGAAAAGAGGATAAATATACCGACCCTTGCCCTACTGGTACACCTAGATCATTGAACTCAACTTCAATTCGATCCTGACTGCATGACGGGAGTTGTCCTACTGGTATCATTCCCGGGTTGCTTCGGGCCTGGAATAAGTAAAGTTAACCTAATATTTTCTTTCTTCATACACAACATAGGCGAGAGATTGTATGTCACAAGCAATACCGGCCATCAACTATATTTCGAACTCAACATGGAAAATGGATTGAATCCATCTGTAGCAAGACCAAGCCTAAGATTGCGTGGATCAGATGAAAAAGATTTATACTTTTCATCCACCATTTTCCATGTCATAGAATCCACGGGATGACGCATTTTTCCATCGTTACTTTTATTATTAAAATGCCATCTTAATTCTTCAGCCATCTTTTGAGATCTATACATTCGTCTAAACCTCGGAATGACTGGGAAATATCTCAATACTTTAACTGGAACACCTTGTATAACCTCTTCAGTATCTTGATTTTTCTTCCATCTCGAGGAACCACATTTTGGACAACTTTCTAAATTTTTGTATTCTTTTCTGAAAAGGCAACAATCATTCTCACAAGCATGTATCTTTTCAAAACTCATGTCGAATGCTTTAAGAAATTTCTTGACTTCATATAAGGTTTTGGGAAGCACGTTATCCTTCGGCAGAAATAGATGTTGCACAGCTAAAAGCTTATCAAAACCACTATCGGACAAGCCAGTCTCGCATTTAAGATTATACAAGACGGTGATGGAAGATAATTTTGTGTGATCTGTGCAACCAGGATATAATGGAGTTTCTGCATCTTCCAAGTTCTTGACTAACTCATCCTCTTTTCTTCGAGAATCAACATCGTCTTTATCATCATCAAAAAAATCTTAATTCAAAAAATCTTCATCTTCATAGTGAATCATCTTAAATAGTTCATATACGTCAAACTTATTTGTTTCATTCTCTACATTTATCTCTTCACCATGGTTATACCATACACCGTTAATGTATTTAGGATCCATTCCTTTTATAATTAAATGTTCAACGATGATTTGGTCATCATGACGACTAAGATTCCGACAATCCTTGCAAGGGCATAAATAATTTTCTACACTTCTTACATTCCTCTTTACAGCATGCACGAAATTCATTGCTCCTTGTCGGTATTCTATACTAGTTCTATGAAAAAAGTAAAAAAAAGTGAGCTTTAGTATTAGATTATATGTTCTAATTCTCAAAATACATATTAAGTTAATCATGGTTTTATCACCTGTTTAAAAAAACCCAGCCTTTTTCCATTATCGACATTTGAAGGCAAATAAGTTTCCAATCTTTGACGTATAAATTGGTTATCTGTTGTAATCAAAAAAATAAGTAGACGTTGAAGTACAAATACTTGTAGCACTACTGCATATAACCATGGTGGTTTAGTAAACAAAGGCAAAGAATACTTTTCCAAAAATATAAATTTTACACTTATATTTTGCATTTAACCTCATATTTACATGTATTTATAATTAATCCATGCATGAATTCAAAGCCTAAGTCTAGCAAATTATAGAATTACTGCATATAAATTCAAAGCCTCAGAATGTACAAACCAACAGTTTGTCCCCTCATGGCTAAAGCGATTGGAAAAACTAATCATGCTTAGTGCAAACAGAAGCAGAACACAAATAATGAGGGGACAAAAAATATATAGTTCTTTGAAGTTGCAGCCCCTTATCCTAATTATATAGCAATCAAATTTTACAGCTGCAAAAAATTCAGAGATAAGTGATAAAATAATAAAATCTATCGCACATGAGAAAGATGAAGCTAATCCAAAGTATGATGCAGAACTTGAGGACAATAGCATGCATGCCATCTCCGATACGAGCATGCCCCTGATATCTGGTTCATCTAAGAAAATTCCTCATCAAGTTGCAAAGGGTAAGGAAGACATACACAGCAAAAATAAGATCAACAAGGAGTTCAAAAATGTATGTCTCTAACAACCCCAAGCGGGATGACCTATTTCAAAATTTAAAAGTAAAGAAAACTACCACAAACAAGTGAAAGAAATCACCATGGGGCATGTATGATTAGTAATTCTCTTTCATCTATTATATTTTTATTGTATTAAACAGTTCATCTTAAATGGACCTTTAAAAAGGATTTTTTGAGAGAAAATATCCCTATTCCTTGTCCATGGTTACACCACAGTAAGATTCTTAGGCCTGAGAGAGAGTAGGATTAGGAACCCACAACAATTGAGAGTCCCGAATGCTTGGTCCAATTGTTTTGTAACTATAGAAAGAGATCTTAATAAGAAATGCGAAAACTCAAATTAATATTACAACACCAGCCATTGAATCAGTTGACAAACAAAGACCAACATTAAAATGCATGATCTAATATACCCATTTCTTTTAAGAAAACAAATACCAAACATATCAATGCACCATATAAAATCAGTCGAACAAAGATAGCAGTTCACAAAAAATATAATCCTAACAAAAACTATGAAAACTGGAATTAAGATTTCCTTATTTGGCAGAATTATTAATAAGTGATTTATTGATATCATGATACTTTGCCTCTAGCAACGATTCAATTAATCAGAGTACAGAGCTCTTTATTTCCATGGATTCCAAGCTACAAATGATATAGAGTGATCGTTTCCACCTTTAAATCAACCATTTCAGTAATAGTTTAGGAAAAAATACGAAAATAAGATGCATTAAAATTCATATAAAATCCAAATAGAATCACAAAGTCGATTTAAAAGATTCATACCTAAATATACCTAATCGATTTAAAAGATTCATACCTAAATATACCTAGATCTGCTGGCTGCCGCGACTCGATGTTGAGTAAGGGGGAATCGACGGAGTTGACGATGATACTTGAGTGCGATGAAATTTTGACACGATTAAAAGGGGAAAAATATTTTCTGAAGAAGAAAGCAAATTAGGGACGAGAATTTTGTTAAGTACGAGAGTAAAATGATAGGTTACGTTTATTTAGTTCGCGTGCGGACTCTTTTTTTTAGAAGCGGGAAACGTGAATTATTTTTTGCCACGTTTATATTATTTGGTAATCTATTTTTTGTTGCATTTACAATAAAACGCCACCGATTTTTGAAACTATAAATGGTTTTTCTTGTAGTGATTGACTATAGTATACTGGCAAATGTCGTACAAAGACCAGGAGAATTGCTCGACGAATATCTGAAGAGGTTCAACATTGAGGCACTAAAAGCGGAAAACTTGATTGATAGAGAAAAAGTAATGGTAGTGCATTCATGGTTAATTGAATAGATCCCCTTCTGGAGGAACTCTACATCCATGGGTGTAGGGATTTACAAGGTTTCATTTCCAAGCTAAAAAATTTACCCGTATGGATTACATGTACCATGCTAAGAAGAAATCTCAGCCAAAGAAGGAAGGAGGAAAACTTGGCTATGATCACCCCAACAAAAAACTGAGAAGGGGTGAAAATAGAAGAGGAAGATGAGAGGAGATCCCTAAATCCAACTATTTGGCTTTAAATAAACCCATTTCCTATATTTTACATGGCTAAGGATGGAGGAAACTTCTCTACTTCCTATAAGGCAAGGAACAATCCTGAAGCAAAGAAGGGAGGAGATTATTGCGCTTACCATGAGGCAAGTGGACATAAAACTGACGAGTACCCTATCTTGGCCAGAATAATCCAGAACATGATTAGATCTAGACCTTTGAAGGAGCTTGTCAAGGAGAATAAAAAATCCTCACATCCTAAAGAGAACAATCGGAGGCCTCCAAGCAATGCTGCATATTTTATAGAGAATGATTCTCTATAGGACTTTATTCCTCCAATTAACAATATATGTGTCATCCATGGAAGTCCTTATCTCGTTGGAAGCAACAAAAGGGTCAAGAGCAGATACATAAGGGAAGCGAGAGATGGAGTCTTTTCTATTCGGGAGGAACCACCATCCAAAAATCGTAAATATCGACTTCAAATGCCCAAATTAATGATAACCCCACAAGAGCTAATGGGAGTCTGTTACCCGCATAATGATCCACTGATGATTGCTTCACAAATCGGGCTCTCTGTTGTAACAAAAATCTTAGCAGACACCGAAAGTGTAGTGTGTGTCATTTTCAAGCATGCTTCTGACCAAATGAATATTCTAGAGAAGAAATTGGAACTAAGCTTCGAGCCTATCTTTGGATTCAATAACAAAGGGTCTACTCCCGTAGGGCAGATAAAGCTTTTGGTACAAATGGGAATTCCGCCAAACTCCAAAACTTTTAAAACTTTATTCGTGATAATGGACAAACCCTTCTATTATAATACTTTCTTTGGAAGACTAGCTTTAGATGAAGTGGATGCGTTCGTCTCACCTATTTAATGGCGAACTTTTTGAAGAAGAATGGTTGGTGAACCATAAGAGGGGAGCAATTTAGACCTCGAGAATTGTACTTCGCTATACTTGAGCAATGCAAAAGAGATAGTGTTTCTTGTTATGATTTGGAGAAAAGTAACTTAAGCAAAACTAAAATTGAGAACCCTTGGATAATAGTCTTTCAGACCTACTATCCAAGGCAAACAAAAAGATAAAAGTAGATGAAATGCCCGAGAATGTGTTAAGAAGGTTCAATTTCTCTGAAAGGAAAAGGAAACAAAAAGAAGCAAACCAAAGAACCAACAAAATAAAGGATGAAGAAATCATTACTGGATTAGATTGCAGAGGAGAGCAGGAAGGAATAAAATCTACCAAAGATCTGGAAGAAGTAAGCTTGGATTCACTAGACCCAACAAAAACGATAAAAAATGGAAATGAATCAGGTGACAAACTCAAAGGAGAGCTTATCCCATTTCTCCAATCTATCAAAATGTGTTTGCCTAGACCTACTTGGACAAGATTAGATAGATCCATCTATTATGAGCCATGCTCTAAATATAAATTTAGATATTTTTTATGTTCGATAAAGTTTGTGCTAATGCATTGAAATAATAAATTAAAGATTACTTGAGATGAGTTTATTAGGGAAGTGTTTTACCCCCAAATGGCTAGCCAAGCTCATTTTAGTTAAAAAGTCCAATTGAAAATGGAGAATGTGTGTCAATTACACCGATCTAAACAAAGCATGCCCTAAGGATTGTTAGCATTTGCCCCGAATAGACTAGTTGATTGATGCCATAAGTGGACATAAGCTATTATATTTTATAGATGTATACTTAGGTTATAATCAAATTCCCATGTCCAAACCAGATGAAGAAAATGTTAGTCCATAGGATAGTGGTTTTGATGACAACAACTATAGAAGTGTTATAAAATATATATGTGCAGGAAATCTATATGCAGGTATCAACAAAAGAAGACTGTACAGTAAAGAAAACAAAATTGATGAAGACAAAGATCAAGAGTTCAAGATTGAAGACTCATGAGATTCAAGATATTCAAGAGTTCAAGACAAATAATATAGTTAGGTTAGATATTTGTTAAAACTCCTTGAAAGCACTATCATTCTTTTTTATCCAATTTACTCGTGGAATGGAATCCACTTCGTTCTTGTTAAAGGGATGGAACCCTAGTGAGATGGAACTCACGAAATATCTAGTGGAACGGATAGTAGCCCTATTTTGTTATCCACTAATTTTGATTCAAAATGATTTTCAAAATTATCTCTTGTTTTATAAAATGATTTTCAAATATTCCTTTTCAAAAGAAAAACCTTCGTTCACATTTCCAAAAATGTTTTAGCCTCAAAATCATATTTATCATTTTGTTATATTTTGATTTCAAAATTGTCCTTGATATTTTAGCCTCAAAATCTATTTTAATATTATATTTACTTTAGTGTATTTACTTTGATTTTAAATATATTTTAGTATATATACATATATACATTCATAAGTATTTCTACTTCTAAATACCTTCTACAAATACATAGAGTCCATTTGAATAAAGTTGCATATGTTTTAAATCATCATTTTCAAAGTAAAGCAAATCATCACTTTTTACTAGACCATGTCGACATCCTATTTACCTGTCATGTCGACATGCTTCCCGTTACAGCAAAGGTTGTTTTCAAAAGAAGTGTCTATTCGTTTAAACCTCTTCGAATGGACACATCCATTCATTCTCTATAAATAGAGACTGTTATGGACGTTTTCAAAATACTACTTCTTAATTTTCTCTCCTCTTTACTCTCTTATCTTATTTTCTAATCATCCTATCCATATTCTGCCGAAATCTTAAGTGAATCAAACCAGAATATCTCTAGTTTGATTCTCTGCCACTCTCTTCAAAGAATCTCAGTGCTTATCAGAGTTATAGATACATTTGTACTCAAAGAAACTTGTGTGGGGTTATAAAGGTGTGATCGTGTCCTTGGAAATCGATCGGGTGAACTTGTGTCCTGTGAATCAAGTGGTTCTACCCAGAGACCTGAGAATCTGGAGGGTGTACCTCGTTGCCTTGGAATCGAGGGATTGTAATCTAGATTATTGTTGAATAGAAAGCCGTACGGGTTGTGCGGGACTGGATGTAGGGTAACACCGAACCAGTATAAAATTCCTGGTGTGTTCTTTCCTTTACTTGCTTTTTATTTATATTTGCATTTGTTTGTGATTCTGTGATTTGATCTGTGATTGTGTATTTGCATTAAGTTAGTTAAATCAATTTAAATCAAAGAAGTTTTAAAGAAATTCTTAAAACACTATTCACCCCCCCTCTAGTGTTAAATAGCCTTAAGATCATCTTCCGCGTCCCTTTCATTTGGTATCAGAGCAAGTTTTTCAAAGTATTCATAATCTGATTTTTGAAAAGTTCATGGCTAAGTTTGAAATGTTTCCTAAAATTATTTCTTTAATGATCAAATCATTGTGGTCTCATAAATTGATACATGATAGTTATATAGAATCAGGTAATCTACAAAAGTTGCTCACTGTGCAGGAATCTTGCTTCATGGCGACAAATGAATCTATTCACAATGGACAAGCTGTGCAAATAAGGAAAAACAAGTGGATACTTGATAGTGGATGTTCAAGACATATGACAGGAAATCCAGAGATACTCAATGACATTATTTACAAGGATGGAGGATTGGTTAATTTTGGGGATAATTCAAAAGGTTATGTGGTTGGCATCGGCAATGTAGGTAATTCTGAAACTCCTATTATTTCAAATGTTTTATTAGTTAAAAATCTACAACATAATCTACTTGGTATTAGTCAGTTATGTGATAAAGGATATAGGATTAAATTTGAAAAAGACAAGTGTCACATCGAAGATAATAAATCTAATATTATCTTTGAGGGAGTTAGGAAAAAGAATATCTATATTCTTAGTATGAAAATTTCAAATGATAATCTATGTCTTTTGGCCAATACAAGTGACCCTTGGACTTGGCATAAGAGATTTGGACATTTGAATTTTAAACTCTTATCTAGACTATCCAAACTTGATCTAGTAAGAGGCCTCCCTAAGATGCAATTTAAAGTAGATAGTATATGTGATGCATGTCAATTAGGAAAACTTAGAAAAAGTTCCTTTAAACTTAAAGATATGATTTCTACTTCAAAACCCCTTGAGTTACTTCACCTAGATTTATTTGGTCCATCTCAGATTCAATCAATCAACCATAGTAAATATGTCTTTGTAATTATGGATGATTATTCCAGATATACATGGACAATCTTTCTGAAACATAAAAGTGATACTTTTGATTATTTTAAAAGTTTTTCAAAAAGAGTTCAAAACCAACTTTCTTCCAAGATCATCACTATTCGTAGTGATCACGGTGGTGAATTTGAAAATGAGAAGTTTGAGGAATTCTGTAATCAGAAGGGAATTACTCAGAATTTTTTGTTTCCAAGAACTCCACAACAAAACGGAGTAGTTGAGCGTAAGAATAGGATGATTCAAGAGTGTGCTAGAACTCTACTTTCTGATAGTAAATTACCAAAACATTTTTGGGCTGAAGCAGTTGCAACAGCCTGTTATATTTTGAATAGGATTCTAATTAGACCTCTAACCAATAAAACACCTTATGAACTTCTTTTCAATAAGAAACCTAAGGTATCTTATTTCAGAATTTTTGGAAGTAAATATTTTATCTTAAATACAAAAGATAATTTAGATAAGTTTGATCCTAAATCCGACAAAGGAATCTTTATCGGATATTCTAACAGGAGTAAAGCTTATAGAGTTTTTAATCTAAGAACAAACACTATTGAAGAAACTTTACATGTTTCCTTTGATGAAAATTTCAAAGAAGTTGATCAGACTAATGATGAGGATGACTTAGTTATTTCTAATCATGAATCTGTAGATGCTACAAATGAAACTTTTCATCCAAATAAAAAGATTAGGCTTTTAAAAGATCACCCTGTAGAAAATATTCTAGGAGATATGCAATCTGTTGTTAAAACTAGGAATCAATTAAACAGTATGAGTCATGTTGCTTTTATATCCTCAATAGAACCTAAAAATCCAAAGGAAGCATCAACTGATGATTCATGGATTCTTGCTATGCAAGAAGAATTGAATCAATTCACCAGAAATGATGTTTGGGAACTTGTTCCTAGACCTGAGGATAAATCCATTATAGGCACTAAATGGGTATATAAAAATAAATTAAATGAATTAGGTGAGGTTGTTAGAAATAAGGCTCGACTCGTTGCACAAGGTTATTGTCAAGAAGAAGGTATAGATTATGACGAAACCTTTGCACCCGTAGCAAGATTAGAAGCTATTAGAATTCTGCTTGCTTTCGCTAATTTCAATAATTTCAAACTTTTTCAAATGGATGTCAAGAGTGCCTTTCTAAATGGTTTTGTAAAAGAGGAAGTTTATGTTGAACAACCTCCACTCTTTGAAGATACAAAATTTCCAAATCATGTTTTTAAATTAAAGAAAGCCCTGTATGGTCTAAAACAAGCTCCTAGAGCTTGGTATGATAGACTTAGGTCTTATCTTTTGCAATCTAATTTTGAAATAGGTAAAGTAGATAACACACTTTTTATTAAAAGAAACAAAAATGATATTCAACTTGTACAAGTGTACGTAGATGATATTATTTTTGGATCAACCAATTCTGACATGAACAAAGAATTTTCTGACATTATGACAAAAGAGTTTGAGATGAGTCATATGGGTGAACTTAACTTTTTCCTAGGATTACAAATCAAACAATTAGATAATGGTATCTTTATCAGTCAAGAGAAGTATGTGAGAGAGTTAGTTAGTAAGTTTGGCTTGACCAATGTGAGTGGAAAACCAACTCCCATGGCAACCAATATAGCGTTAAGTAAGGATGATCTATCCAAAGACGTAGATCAAACCTTGTATAGAGGAATGATTAGATCACTTCTCTATATAACTGCTAGTAGACCAGATATCATGAACAGTGTCTGTCTCTGTGCAAGATATCAATCTCAACCCAAGGAAACTCATCTAAAAGCTGTGAAACGTATCATTCGATATGTTAAACACACCTTTGATTATGGATTGTTCTACCCTAAGAATGATTCATTTGAATTAGTTTCCTACTGTGATGCTGACTATGCTGGGTGTAAGTCAGACCGAAAGAGTACAAGTGGAACTTGTCACTTTCTAGTTCATTCCTTAATTTCCTGGTTCAGTAAAAAGCAGAATACTATTTCCCTATCAACAACTTAAGCAGAGTATGTTTCTGCTGCTTTAGCTTGTTCTCAAGTTTTGTATATGCAACAAACCTTGAATGATTTTGGTATATCTATCACGAAATCTCCAATTTTCTGTGATAACACTAGTGCCATTAGTTTGTCCAAAAACCCAACTCTCCATGCCCGAACTAAACATATTGACATTAGACACCATTTTCTAAGAGATAACGTAAATAAAGAGAAAATTTCTCTTGATTTCGTTAATTCTAAAAATCAAATAGCTGATATTTTAACCAAACCTTTAGGAGAACCTGTCTTCACCAAGTTAAGAAGAGAATTAGGTATATGTTCTCTTTCTGAAATATAGTATATAGTATAGTAGTATACATAGGGTATATATGAATGTTTTCTTAACCATAGCATTTTGCAACACCATGTCGACATGGTATTCATGCGTCATGTCGACATGCAACGGTAAAAATGACAGTTCGTTTTTTCCCTCTAATTTTTGAATGGGTGGTTATTTAACTCACCCATTCCGAGTTTCTCTTCCCTCCAATTATTATTTCTTCATTCTACTTTCTGGAAACATCAAATCCATGGCTTCCACATCCAATCCTAATCAAATATCACCGGTTTCTTTCCCTTCTCCTTCACAAGGCCCTTTCCAAAACTCCATACTCGCTCGTGTCATCAAAATAGAGGAGAAAGTTAATGATTCGCTGCAGATGTTAACTGAAATGCAAGTTCAACAATTGAGAATGGCAAGAGAGCAAGAGAAACAAGGGAAAATTCTGAGGAATCTTCAAAAATTCCTCATGGATAATCATGCCAATCCAATTGTAATTGAAGATTCTTCTAACATAGAAGCAAATGAAGAAGGAGAAGAAGAGGAAGAACCAATGGAGGAAGAAACTGATGATGAAGCAGTATGTGTAGGGGAAGTTTGTTTTGATGCTTATGGGAACATTGTGGAACAACATGGAAACTTCTATTTCCATTACCCAAATTGTCCTGTCCACAAGTCTCCTATCATCAAAAACAATCGTTGAGTTGTTTATTTTCTTGTTTTAGTTATTTATGTGTTTATAAGTTTAAATAGTCATGTATATAGTAATATTGAAATGAATAAAATAATCTGTGGTTACACTTATTATTCTTAATCTTATATTACTCATATATAACATTCTAAGTATACGATGTTTAGTGCACTGTTATATCTAGTTTCAGTATTATTAATGATAACACTATCATTAATATCATAGATTTAGGGGGAGTTAGTGTCATTTTTTTGTTGATGACAAAGGGGGAGAAGTATAAAATAGGTTAGTTAGGCATAGATTAAGGGGGAGTTATTAGATTTAGGGGGAGTTATAAGGAGAATATAAATATTTTATAAACAAAGGTTGTCATCATCAAAAAGGGGGAGAATGTTAGTCCATAGGATAGTGGTTTTGATGACAACAACTATAGAAGTGTTATAAAATATATATGTGCAGGAAATCTATATGCAGGTATCAACAAAAGAAGACTGTACAGTAAAGAAAACAAAATTGATGAAGACAAAGATCAAGAGTTCAAGATTGAAGACTCATGAGATTCAAGATATTCAAGAGTTCAAGACAAATAATATAGTTAGGTTAGATATTTGTTAAAACTCCTTGAAAGCACTATCATTCTTTTTTATCCAATTTACTCGTGGAATGGAATCCACTTCGTTCTTGTTAAAGGGATGGAACCCTAGTGAGATGGAACTCACGAAATATCTAGTGGAACGGATAGTAGCCCTATTTTGTTATCCACTAATTTTGATTCAAAATGATTTTCAAAATTATCTCTTGTTTTATAAAATGATTTTCAAATATTCCTTTTCAAAAGAAAAACCTTCGTTCACATTTCCAAAAATGTTTTAGCCTCAAAATCATATTTATCATTTCGTTATATTTTGATTTCAAAATTGTCCTTGATATTTTAGCCTCAAAATCTATTTTAATATTATATTTACTTTAGTTTATTTACTTTGATTTTAAATATATTTTAGTATATATACATATATACATTCATAAGTATTTCTACTTCTAAATACCTTCTACAAATACATAGAGTCCATTTGAATAAAGTTGCATATGTTTTAAATCATCATTTTCAAAGTAAAGCAAATCATCACTTTTTACTAGACCATGTCGACATCCTATTTACCTGTCATGTCGACATGCTTCTCGTTACAGCAAAGGTTGTTTTCAAAAGAAGTGTCTATTCGTTTAAACCTCTTCGAATGGACACATCCATTCATTCTCTATAAATAGAGACTGTTATGGACGTTTTCAAAATACTACTTCTTAATTTTCTCTCCTCTTTACTCTCTTATCTTATTTTCTAATCATCCTATCCATATTCTGCCGAAATCTTAAGTGAATCAAACCAGAATATCTCTAGTTTGATTCTCTGCCACTCTCTTCAAAGAATCTCAGTGCTTATCAGAGTTATAGATACATTTGTACTCAAAGAAACTTGTGTGGGGTTATAAAGGTGTGATCGTGTCCTTGGAAATCGATCGGGTGAACTTGTGTCCTGTGAATCAAGTGGTTCTACCCAGAGACCTGAGAATCTGGAGGGTGTACCTCGTTGCCTTGGAATCGAGGGAGTGTAATCTAGATTATTGTTGAATAGAAAGCCGTACGGGTTGTGCGGGACTGGATGTAGGGTAACACCGAACCAGTATAAAATTCCTGGTGTGTTCTTTCCTTTACTTGCTTTTTATTTATATTTGCATTTGTTTGTGATTCTGTGATTTGATCTGTGATTGTGTATTTGCATTAAGTTAGTTAAATCAATTTAAATCAAAGAAGTTTTAAAGAAATTCTTAAAACACTATTCACCCCCCCTCTAGTGTTAAATAGCCTTAAGATCATCTTCCGCGTCCCTTTCAGAAAACACAAGTTTCATAACATATTGGAGGATGTATTGCTACAAAGTTATGCCATCTGGACTAAAGAATGCAGGAGCTGCATATCAAAGACTAGTAAACATGATATTTAGAGAAAAAATTGGATGGAACATGGAAGTGTATGTGGATGATATGCTAGTCACACCCCAAGAGGAAGTTAATCGTCTAAAAGACCTTAATGAAATGTTTGGAGTACTAAGAAAGTACCGAATGAAGCTCAATCCATAGAAATGTTCTTTTGAAATACAATTTGGGAAATTTCTAGGTTATATTGTCAGTACTTGAGGAATTGAGGCCAACCCTGACCAAATCAAAGAAATTAAGGATATGGCAAAGCCAAAAACAACTAAAGATGTAATGATTTTAAATGGTAAGGTGGAAGCTCTAAATAGATTTATCTCCAAGGCTACTGATAAGTGCATCCCTTTCTTTGATGTGATTAAGAAGAAGAAAAACTTTAAATGGGGAGAATATTGTAGAAAGGCTTTTAAAGAATCAAAGGACCATCTTAAGAAACCTCAAATCTTATCTAGTCCCATAGAAGGAGAGAATTTATATCTTTAAATAGCAGTCTCTGAACATGCAGTGAGTTCGGTTCTAGTAAGCGAAGAGAATAAGACCCGCCTTTTGGTATACTATACTAGTAAAAGGCTTAAAGAGGTAGAAGGTAGGTATCCGGTTATAGAGAAGTTGGTATATCGTCTAATTCTCACTACTCAAAAATTAAAACCCTATTTTCAAGCACACCTAATTAAGGTCTTAACTAATTTTTCGCTTAAGCAAGTTTTCATAATGGGAAATAGAATTAAGCCAATATGAGATTAAATTCCAACCCCGAGTTGCAATTAAGTGGCAGGCTTTAGTCAATTTCGTTAACAAATGCACAGTATCTATTAAAGAACAATCAGAAAGGGAAAAGGATTTGAAGCCTAAATGGCAATATTTATTGAAGGAGACTCAAATGGGCAAGAGGCTAGTGCAGGATACATAATTTTTACTCCTGATGGACATAGATTACACTATGCAATGAAGCTAGGCTTTCCCACTACCAATAATGTGGTTGAGTATGAATCAATGGTAGCAAGACTTACTTTAACCCTTAAGTTAAAGATTCCAAGAATCAAAATTTTCAACGATTCTCAGTTAATGTCAACCAGTTAATCAGACAAATCAAACGAAAGATGCAAAGTTGATCCTTTATGTCAAAAAGGTGCTGAAAATGTTAACCCAGTTTGAAGATTTTTTAATACACCAAGTACCTAGAGGAAAATTTCTCAAGCTGATTCATTGGTTAAACTAGCTAGCTGACAAGGAGCACCAAAATCACAAATTATGTTAGTAGGCTTTCAACAGAATCCCAGTATTGAAAAAAAAGCCCCCAAACCGAAAGATGAGGTTATGGTATTGACTAGATCCCAAGCTCTTACACACATAGAAAAAGAAAAGGAACTGGAAAGTGGAGACAATGGTATTCAGGAAGGAATCATCCATATGGAAATGAATAGTTAATACGAGAACAATTGGATGACGCCCATTGTAAAATACATGGTAGAAAGGGCACTAGCAGAAGATAAAAAGGAAGCTAGAAGGATAAAAAAATAAGCTTTAACTTTTATCATGATTGATGGAACACTTTATAAAATGGATTATTCACTCCCTTACTTAAGATGTGTTAGTCTAGAAAGTGGCACAAAATTGTTGAGAAAAGCCCATAAAGGGCTTTGCGAAGATCATTCTAATAGCACAAAATTTTCTTAAAAGGTCATGAGGCAAGGATTCCATTGGCCCCATATGAATAACGATGCAGTGAATTACATAAAGAGGTGAGAAATGTCAGGGATTTTCAACAATCCTATGTATGCCTCCAAGTGAGTTAACCCCAATCTTAAGTCTATGGCTCTTTGATGTGTGGGGAATCGACTTAACTGGACCATTGCATATATCTAAGGGTGGACCAAAGTTTGCAGTCGTAGTTATCGGCTACTTTACCAAGTGGGTAGAGGCAGAACCATTAGCAAATATAACATCAGGAAAAGCACTAAAGTTTGTGATTAGGAAAATAATCACTTGGTTTGGAATACTGCATCGAATAAAATCCGACAATGGAACTCAATCTGAAAGTGAGGAATTCACTGGATTTTGCAATAAGAATGGAATAATTAAAAAATTCATTCGTAGCTCATCCCAAGGCTAATGGAGCTGTTGAAGCTGCCAACAAAACCATCAAGACTATCTTCCAAAAAGGATCGGACAAAGTAAAATGGGTAAAAGAGCTTCCACTTGTGCTTTGAGCATATCGAACTTCTACTAAGACTGCAATAGGACATAATCCATTTTCTTTAACATATGCATGCGACGCAATGCTGCCAATTGAAGTTGAAATACCATCTCGTCGAAGGATTGCATTTGCCTTTAATTCCATTCAAGAGCTGAGAAAAGAATCCCTAGATTTGATCTCTGAGTTAAGGGATGAAGCGGCCATACGGATGGCCGAATATCAACGAAGGATATCAAAATCATATAACTCTAAAATTAAGGAAAGATCATTTCAGAAAGGAGACTTGGTACTCCGAAAGGTAATGGCAGATACCAAGAATTCGACAAATGGACCGCTCAGACCAAATTAGGAAGGACCACCTATCATCCATAAAGTAATCCCACCAGGGACTTATCAACTATTCTGATCTAATGGCAACATGATAGTGAGAACTTTGAATGCCAAACACTTGAGACCTACAATAGATAGATAAGAGATTGAGATAAGTATATTTATGAAATCAATAATCAAAAGAAAGAAAGGAACTTATATAGGAAAAGCCTTTGATCTCTCCACAAGGGCCTGGTCAAAGCACCTTCTAGAGGGAGGTCAGAGTAAGCCTCTGGTCCTACCTATAAGGCTTGGCCAGACACTATAAATAGGTCCTACCTACATGGCCTAGTCGGAGCGCTTCTTATAGGGAGGATGGAGTAATCCTTTGGTCATGCCTAAGATGGTCTGTCCAAAGCACCGACCAGCCGTTGGTTTCGTCTATAAGGCCTGACCGGAGCACCACTTAGTGGAAGAATAGGTAAGACTTTGGTTCTGCCTAGGATGACTAACCAAATGCACTGACCAGCCTAAATCATTACCTATAAGGTAATAAAGGGCTCAATCAAAGCCTAAATTATCACTTATAAGATGATAAGGGGTGAAAGGGATTAATCAAAGCCTAAATCGTTATCTAAAAGGTAATAAGGGGCAAAGGAAATCAATCAAACAAGTGTGAGTTCGTTCTAAGAATGGATCATAGCAATCTTCTAAAAGGAAATGTGATTAAGCATGACCAATCTAACACTAAGCTAAAATAAGGCAACCTTCAAGGGAAGGGACAAGAACCATCTATTAGCGCCAAAATTGGTCACTAACACCCAAATCCAGATGAAAGCACCAACCAACGGCCACAGATCACAGATAGAATGTATGCAAAGAGTAATAATGTGAAGAACAGTAAAAATTAAAAAGAGAGCAGTAAGAACAGAAGATTTATAGTGGTTCGGCTGACTCCGGCCTATGTCCACTCCACAAAATTTCCTTTTTTATTGATGTTAGAATCAATTACAGTTACAATCCAAAGTTTTTAAAACAATAATGGCAGTGCAGCCTTAGTGTAGAAGATGAAGGGAGACAGAATGAAGATCCCCTTTTTTGAAGCCCCGCCCGCTGTATTTGTAGGCAAAATCCTGGTTGCTGGGCTTCCTCACTGATATGGGCCCACCAGAAACACAATCGAGCTCATATCACTCATCACGGCCGACCCCAAGTTCTGAACATGCCGACCCGAAGTAACCTGGGTGTTGACCCGAAGCAACCCTAACACTGACTCGAAGCAAACTACACCACAACTCGAAGTAGCTCATCCTCTTGCCTATACCGATCCATCCCAACTTCCGAACAGTGTCATCCCAAAGTTCGTGCGTTGGCGACTCGAAGTCCTCCTCAATGCCGAGCCGAGCTCCATCCAATGTCGAACCGAGTCCCTTCCAATGCCGATCTCATCGCTTTGCCGATCCACTCCAATACGCCGGTCCACGCCATCCTGACCGAACGATACCTCCCAGACCGGACCACATCATCCTGACCGAACAACATCTCCCAGACCGGACCACACCATCCTGACCGAACGAAATCTCCCAGACCGGACCACCTTGGTCAAACGGCCGAGCCACATGGCCGAACCACCAATGACTGAACTATGCTTGACCTCCTCTCCTCGACCGAACGGCACCTGCCGATCCACATAGGCTGAACCATGTATGGCCGACCCACCTCAACTTTTACACCATGTCTGAATGACACCATTTAGACCGATCCATACCTCTCAGGCCGAATGACACCATCCTGACCGAACCACGCCACCCAGGCCGAACGACCGGCACCCAACCATCCATGACTGATCGTCTTTCCATCTAGCTGGCTTAAACCCATCGTATCCCAATCTCGACAAACGAGCAGTCGATTTAGTTAAATCTGCATGTCCATGGCCTTTCTAAAAGGCGGGTTAACATTTGTCCCCCAAAACATGCCTTGCGATAGGAAGGTGTGTTTTGAATAGCTTCAAGTCCAATATCTGGAGTCTATGTTCCATTCATAACCATACCATTATATCTGTGATTCAAGGCATCCTATCCAAGTGCCATATCCTTGTCCGAATCCGCGACTGCTCCGAGTCGATATTCGATTCTGAGTCCAGTAACCAAATCCTTATCCAATTCCCTAGCCATCTGAACCCGTCAACCAAGTTTTAATCCATCCATATCCAATAACCAAATCCATGACCTTTCCGGGTTTAAATTTAAATCCATAGACCTCGCCGGGTTGCTTTATCCTATTCCGGCCTCGACTCTCCGGTCAAGGACTTTTATGTTCTCCGACCTCGGCTCTCCGATCGAGGACTTTTATATTCTCCGGCCTCGGCTCTCTGGTCGAGGACTTTTATATTCTTTGGCCTCGGCTCTCCGGTCGAGGATTTTTATATTTTGTTCGAGTCCATTCCATCGCTCTCCGGCGAAGGGACTCATACCTTGCGATTACTGCCCCGTCTCTCCGGTCGGGACCGTAATTGTGTAACCGATATTATTTATTAATCCAAATCCAATTATCACAGAATCCAATTAACAAAATAAAAGTCCATACAATAAAGAAAATCAAATGTCTGTAGTACTAAGAAAGAAACTAGAGTTCACAGAAAATAGAAAAAACAAAATTTCATAAACCCGAGTATCACGGTATATCATCATCTCAGAGCATGTCTAGAGACCGTCCTTGATCCCATACATGTGTAAGTGACTTAGCCGCCTTACTTTGGGGTTTACTACTTATTCAAAGCCATAAATCCATTTAGCTAATAATAAGGCGACGATGCCTAGATCCAGTGCCAGCTTCGTCTGATTTGGGCAGTGGCTGCTCATGTTCCACTACCACAGCTCGATTCCTTATGTACTGTTGTATATAACCATTCCTTATATGTTCCTCGATGATATCCTTCAAATGCTTGCAGTAATTTGTGTTATGCCCATCCAGCTCATGGAATAGGCAATGCTTTCCCAATGCCCGTTCGTGTTCGGAGGGTTCCCTCTTTGCTGGCCTCCGATACTGGAAGCGTCCTCGAGTATCTAAATAAATTCTTTTCAGAGTCTCATTCAAATCCTTATAAGAAGAGAATTGTGATTCCCTCCGTTGCCTTTTCGATGTGTTACCATTATCATTCATTTTCATTTTCCCTTTATCATCTTTGTTTGGAACTTCCCTGGGTGGACCTCCATCCCTTACTGCATAAGCTTCAGCCTCTCTCACTTCTCTCTCAGCCTGCGCATCTTCCTGCCTCAGGAACCTTTCCGCCTCATGGTAGAACTCCCCAAGATCCCTCGGTGGGTCCCGTTCAAATGATGTCTTGAAATCCGAATTATCTGCAATCCCTGAAACTGCCGCCATCAAAACCATCGATAGATCAGGTCGATCCACCGAAGCCACCGTCGCATTGAATCTGGTTAAGAAATCTATGAGCGACTCTCCCTTCCATTGTTTCATCGATGTTAAAGTCATCACGTTCTTGGGTCTGACTATGCGGACCCGAAACTATCTCATAAACCTTTCAATCAGCTCCGTCCATGTGCCGATATAGCCACTCTCTAGCTGTCTGAACCATAATGAGGCAATATCCATCAAATACAAAGGGAAGCATTGTGCTATGACCTCCTCCGATGCCCCCAGCACTTCCATATGCCTCATTTACCTCGTCAAGTGAACAGTGGGATCCGTTCTTCCGTCATACATCTCCAGTGTTGGTAGTTTGAAATTAGGCGGGTTTCTAGCTTGCCTGATCGTAGGAGCAAAGGGACTCCTATTCACATCCTCCAAGTCTCTATTCACCAACCCTCCCCTCATAGCCCGTCTAATTACGTCTGCTAACCTGTCATTATCATCAAGCAACGGCCTCTGTACGTTGTCTCCAACCTGCCCCCCGAGACCATGAGGGAATTATGGAACCTTCCCCTTTGGATGAGCATCCACTTCCCTATTAACGCCAAATTTCCTAGCATCGCCTGGTATCCTTAATAGAACGGAGCCTACATGATTCGGGGGCATGCTCCCTAGTTCAGGGGCCATTCCCGATGGTTCAACTCTATCCTGTATTCCGGTCGCTTCATGCCCTTGGTCATAATTCCGGGCTACCTCCGCTCCTGTCGCTCTAGCTTCGTGATCCTCATTTTCGGCATAACCTGCTACTCCATTCCTTTGGTTTTGCACTCCAACTTGTCCAACCTTTTGGAGTAGGTTCTGTATCATTTCCTCTTGTCTCTTTAGCATTGTTTCCATCTTGTCTCTGGTGATGAAAATCGAGGCCTGATTCGCTCTTGAGGAAGCCTCCTGACTCCCTTCATTCTGACTCCTTTCAGTCCTTTGTCTTCTTGTCGATTGCCTTGCCATAACTTCCCAAGAATCCGAGTTCCTAAGCTTTTAAATCCAAAGACCAAGCTTTAGAATCCCTGAGTACTAGCTTTCTCAGTGAAAGCACCAAAATGTTAGCGCCAAAATTGGTCACTAACACCCAAATCCAGATGAAAGCACCAACCAACGGCCACTTATCACAAATAGAATGTATGTAGAGAGTAATAATGTGAACAACAGTAAAAATTAAAAAGAAAGTAGTAAGAACAGAAGATTTATAGTGGTTCGGTTGACTCCGGCCTACGTCCACTCCAGAAACTTCCTTTTTTATTGATGTTAGAATCAATTACAGTTACAATACAGAGTTTTTAAAACAATAATGGCAGTGCAGCCTTAGTGTAGAAGATGAAGGGATACCGAATGAAGATCCCCTTTTTTGAACCCCTCCCGCTGTATTTGTAGGCAAAATCCTGGTTGTTGGGCTTCCTTGCTGATATGGGCCCACCAGAACCACAGTCGAGCTCATATCACTTATCACGGCCGACCCCGAGTTCTGAACATGCCGACCCGAAGTAACCTGGGTGTTGACCCGAAGCAACCCTAACACTGACTCGAAGCAAACTACACCACAACTCGAAGTAGCTCATCCTCTTGCCTATATCGATCCATCCCAACTTCCCAACAGTGTCGTACCGAAGTTCATGCGTTGCCGACTCGAAGTTCTCCTCAATGCCGAGCCGAGCTCCATCCAATGTCGAACCGAGTCCCTTCCAATGCCGATCTCATCGCTTTGCCGATCCACTCCAATACGCCGGTCCATGCCATCCTGACTGAACGACACCTCCCAGACCGGACCACATCATCCTGACCGAACGATATCTCCCAGACCGGACCACACCATCCTAACCGAACGACATCTCCTAGACCGGACCACCTTGGTCAAACGACCGAGCCACATGGCCGAAACACCAATGACAAAACTATGCTTGACCTCCTCTCCTCGACCGAACGGCACCTGCCGATCCACATAGGCCGAACCATGTCTGGCCGACCCACCTTAACTTTTATACCATGTCCGAACGACACCATCTAAACTGATCCATACCTCCCAGGCCGAACGACACCATCCTGACCGAACCACGCCTCCCAGGCCGAACGACCGACACCCAACCATCCATGACTGATCGTCTTTCCATCCAGCTGGCTTAAACCCATCGTATCACAGTCTCGACAAACGAGCAGTCGATTTAGTTAAATCCGCATATCCATGGCCTTTCCAAAAGGCGGGTTAACACCATCTATTACCTAGAACTAAAGATCTCAACATCAAATATGGACATTTGAGTTGTTATGAATCTCTTGGTCATAAGTATTCTAGTAAATGACAAGAATCTCTGTTATTGCTCAAATTTCCAGTCTCCTATTAGTTAAGACGTAAAATTATTAGTTGGACTTCTGGTCTTCTATTCAAATGAAACTATGGTATTATTACCGGATGGATTTCAAGTCTTCTATTCAAATGAAATTATGTATTATTACCAGATGGATTTCCAGTCTTCTTAACTGATGAACTTATGATCTTCTCTCCAGATGGATTTCTTAGTTTCTTATTAAAAGATTTTGTGGATTTATTGCCAAATGGGTTTTTGGACTTTTAACCAGATGGGTTTCTGGTCTTCTTATAGATGGGTTTCTAGATTATAAATCTTGCTCTTAAAAAAAGTTTATGGAATCTTTCTTTTATTGCCTAGTTCATAATCTCAAGACGAAAATTTGAATTCTCCTCTATGTGGCAACCATTTATCCTTGGATTTCTAGTTTCTTTCGAAAGATTGGCTCCTATAATCCAAGCTTACCATCCGTAACATGGCAATTGATATAGTCTCTTAGGTCAAAGATATCGTCAATCGCACCTAATTGAACCAATCCATGTTAGGTGTTGAAATTGGTTTTATACTAAAAAGTATAAGAAGCTGCTTTCGTACAAGGAAAAGGCAAATCAATCCGTGTTTTTATCAGATCCAAAAGGATTTGCATAAAATTCTGTTGATTCAATAATTATTCTAATAAAATGAATTTTAAAACCAAGTTTTCAAAGCTGTGAAGTTCAACTAGGAAACTCTTTAACAAATTTATAAAGCAAAGTGATTAATTTGGGAAAGAAATAATTTCTTAAAATAATGAAAGTCATCATCATTTACTTCATGATTTCTAGGAAAACAAGAATTAAAGAAAAAGTCTCATACAGAGCTGGAAAGGTAAGAAGATACTTGGTTTTACATTAAAGTGTAAAAAGCTTCTATTACACAAGGAGGGGGAAAATGTTATCTATATATTTTTCAACTATCAAGTATGCTTGAGAAGCCATCAAGCAGAAAAAAAAGCAACTAATTCCACTGGAAAGATATGGAAACAATCCAAAGAAGCAGGTGTCGAGCTAATAAGTTTATTACGATACATTAAAACTTCTAAGGCAATAACATATCAAGCTTTTAAAGAAGACACATCGAGCATATAAATAACAGAGATGTTGAGCTAGTAAGTGGACATGTCGAGCACAGAAATATCAAGTCCATATCCAAAGGTAGAATCACACTTCTAATGCGAAGATGATATCGAGCCTCTACAATTGCAAAAAGGATGCCGAATTTCTATAACTAAAAGAGATGATGTTGAGCCTCGACAACCATAAAGGTTGTCGAGCATATAAAACAAAAGAGGGATAGCAAACCTCAAGAAATAATAAGGAGACGTCGAACATCTAACAACCAAGAGAATGTCATGTCACACTACAAATAGTGACAAAGAAGTTTCAAGTCCTTAAGGGATTAACGAGCTTCTACAATGGGAAGGGTTATCGAGTATTTAATAAGCAAGAATCAGATGTCGAGTATTAACAATAAATCAGATGAATCAAGGTATCGATCCAATAGGTTAATGAAGGTGCCAAATCAATAAATGGTTATTGGTTTTGAGCAACAACAAATCTGGAAGAGCAAAGGATATCAAATTTAAACAACATATGGGTTATCGAGCCTTTACAATGCTAACTGTTGTAAAGCAACTATAAACAACTAACGATATCAAGTTTCTACAGAATAATGAGCTTCAACTCTAACAAAGGAATGCCAAATATCAACAATGCAAATGGGATGTCAAACATCAACAATGCATAGGAGGTGCTGAATATCTGGTTGGATAAACACTCGACAGCCATGCCATCCACTACTACCCTATATAGGCCTCCTCCAAAATGCAAACTGAATTCTTTTATCTCCTTTGCATGTTATGTTTTCTACTTCCATTTTATATTCAATGAATTTTATCGTAAATAGACTACTTGTGTACCAAATACACATGTATATTTCTATGTTAATTCACCTATGAAATTAACAAACTAATTACATCCATTTTGGTATCATTAGTCTTTGAACTACATACATCTATATGTATTAATCCGAAGAGTTTGAACTCTTTTGTTGCTCCTACTGAATGGATGATATCTTCTTAATCATTTGAGAAGCAATTCTCTAGTACCATATGATTCATAATTATATGATTATTGTAATATTTATTAAGGATGTGGCTTAGTCCATAATGAAGGAGCCGGGACAGTTGAATATGGGTTAAATAAGTGAATTTCCAAAAAAAAATCATTTTAAATCTTTATTAGGCGTTTGAAGTCTAAATGAATTTTAAATCCTATCTAAAATATTTTAAGTAAAATAGTTATTTTATTTTATTTGTTAAAAAATGTTTTTTAGATTTTAGTTTGTAAGTGTATCAAATACACTTGTTTGTGTAAAGCGCATGTGTTACAAATAAGAAATGGATAATGTAACTATATGTAGGAGATGGGATTTATACCTATTTGTACCAGAATGTGGAACAAACACCCAAGATATTAAAGTAGAGAAATAAATGAAGAATATTAAAGGAAAATGAGGGAAAACGGAACATACAATCTGTTTGCGCCAAAATTGGTCACAAACCCTAGGAGTAGTGAAAGCACCAATGTTTACACATAAATCCTCAATATCCAAACACAGATCTCAGATCCAGATGATGTAGAGAGCAAAAATGACAAAATTAAAATGAAAGAAAATGGGAAAAGACATGAGATTTATAGTGGTTCGGCTATCTCCGGCCTACGTCCACTTTGAATTTATCCTTTTAGTCCTTTTATATTGAGATTACAATTACAAGCCTTTGAAATCAGTAAACAAAATGGCAGAGTTTTACCTAGAAAAGAAGAAGAAGATCCATTTTTAGTTACCATAGAGCTGCTATTTATAGGTGCAGATTTGAAAATATCCGCCCCAAAACCTGGAATGCCTCTTCTCATGTGCAGGCGGGCCCACTAGATCGATCTGCAGTCGTTTGGGATCAATACTGATCGATCCAAGTATAATTCGTATCGATCTAAAAATAGTCCAATGAAGCTGAGGTCGATCATGGACATTCTTGAGTTGATATGGAAGCTTCTGTGAAAATTTCATAGCACTTGGACTTGTAGAATGAAAGTTATGATCGATCCAAGTTTGTTTTTGTGAGTAGGCTGAAGGCTTCGTATCCATGGGTTTTGTAACCATCAATTTGCCTCCATCACTTCGTATCCATCAGTCCCCATGTCCATAGCCGTAGCCTTCGTATCCATTCGAGTTCCACACTTCGATCCATGCAATGCGCTCCTCCCCTTGATCGGGTTCTTCGTATCGATCGATACGAAGGTGATCGATACGAAGTAGCCTATGAGTGCTCGCCGCTTTTCATATCCATCCCCTGCACCTATCTTCCTATCGATCCCAAGTGTCCTGGTAAAGCATGTGACTTCTTATCCATCCCAAGTGTGTTCTTCGTATCGATCAATAAGTGGTCGATATGAAATTCTCATCCAAATCCCTGCAAACATTGCTTCATTCTTCGTATCAATCCCAGCCTTGATCGATACGAAGTGCATTGACGTATTTTTCCATCCAACCGATACGTGCGTATCGAAGTGAATTTCATACCCATCAACCTGTTTCCTTCTCGAAGTCTACTTGTCGATGCAAAGTGCATCCATCCGAAGACTGATCGATCCAAACCAATCATCACAATGATCGATACGAAGGTATCAATCCAAAACCATTTCTCTCCAATATTGACCCGTCCATAACTCGAGCATATGAACTCCGATTGACCTGAAATTTGAAGTGTAGCCTCACCTACCCTTGTTTATCATTCCATATCGATCCCACCTTGATTGGAGCTTGGTCCAATTTTGACGGTATCGATCATAGTCTTGTTTCCAATCGATCTCCAATCCTGATATCCATCCTTTTTTGCCAATTTTGTTGATATCCCGGCCTTGTGCAAAAGGCGGGGTAATATTTTCCCCCCAAAACATGCCTTGCAATAGGAAGGCGTGTTTTTAATAGCTTTAAATCCGACATCCAAAGTCCATATTCCATCCATAGCCATATTATTCGATCCATAATCCAATCCATTACCAAGCATCCTATCCAAGTGCCATAGCCATATCCTTATCCAAATCCATGACTGCTCCGAGTCGATATCCGATTCCGAATACAATAACCAAATCCTTAGCCAATTCCATATCCATCCGAACTCGACGACCCAGTTCTAATCCATTCATATCCAATAACCAAATCCATGACCTCTCCGGGTCGACATCCAAATCCGAGACCACTCCGGGCCCATATCCAAAGTCAGGACCTCTTCGGGTCCAAATCCAAAGCCGGGACCACTCCGGGTCCATATCCAAATCCGTAGACCTTACCGGGTCATTTTATCCTGCTCCGGCATCGACTTTCCTGTCGGGGGCTTTCATATTCTCCGGCCTCGACTCTCCGATCGAGAACTTTTGTATTCTCTGGCCTCGACTCTCTAGTCGAAGACTTTTGTATTCTCCGGCCTTGACTCTCCGGTCGAGGACTTTTGTATTCTCCGGCCTCAACTTTCTGGTCGAGAACTTTTATATTCTCCGGCCTTGACTCGACTTTTATATTCTCCGGCCTTGACTCTCTGGTCGTGGACTTTTATATTCTCCGGCCTCGACTCTCCGTTCGAGGACTTTTGTATTGCGTTTGAGTCCATTCCATCGCTCTCCGGCGAAGGAACTCGTAACTTGCGATCACTGCCCCATCTCTCCTGTCGGGACCATAATCGCGTGACCTGTATTATTTATTACATTAATCCAAATCCAATCAACAAAAAGTCCAATTGATTAAATAGAAGTCCGTACAACTAATAAAATCAAATGTCCATAGTACCAAGAAAGAAACCAGAGTTTGTAGAGAACAGAAAAAACAAGATTTCATAAACCCAAGCATCACAGTATATCATCATCTTAGAGCATGCCTAGGGACCGTCCTCGACCCCATACATATGTAAGTTACTTAGCCATCTTACCTTGGGGTTTACTACTTATTCAAAGCCATAAATCCATTCAACTGATAATAAGCTGACGATGCCTAGATCCAGTGCCATCTTCGTCTGAGGTGGGCGGTGGCTGCTCTTGTCCCACTACCACAGTTTGATTCCTTACGTACTATTGTAGATGAACATTCCTTACATGCTCCTCAATAATATCCTTCAAATGCCTGCAGTAGTCCGTGCTGTGCCCATCCAGGTCATGGAATAGGCAATGCTTTCCCGATGCCCGTTTGTATTCAAAGGGTTCCCTTTTTGCCGGCCTTCGATACTGGAGGCGCCCTCGAGTATCCAAGTAAATCCTTTTCTAGAGTTTCAGTTAAATCTGTGTAAGAAGAGAATTTAGATTCCCTCCGTTTCTTTTTCGATGTGCTACCATTATCGTTCATTTTCCTTTTGCCTCTATCGTCCTTGTTTGAATCCTCCCTGGTTGGACCTCCGCCTTTTATCACATAAACCTCAACCTCCCTTCTCTTTCAGCCTTCGCATCAACCTGTCGTAAAAAACCTTTCTACTTCATGATAAAACTCTCTGAGATCCATCGGCAGATCACATTCTAATGATATCTTAAAATCTGAATCATCTGCAATTCCTGAGACTGCTGCCATCAAAACCATCAACGGATCTGGTTGATCCATCGAAGCTACTGCCGCATTGAATCTGGTTAAGAAATCCCTAAGTGATTCTCCCATCCATTATTTCATCGATGTTAAAGTCATCAAATTCTTGGGTCTCACGATGTGGACCCGAAATTGCCTCATAAATCTCTCAATCAACTCCGTCCAAGTGCCAATTGAGCTGATCTCCAGTTGTCTGAACCATAGCCCTGCTATATCCATCAGATACAAAGGGAAGCACCGAGCCATAACTCCCTCCGATTCCCCCAGTACTTCCATATGCCTCATGTACCTCGTCAAGTGAACAGCGGGATCTGTTCTCCCATCATACATCTCCAGCGTTGGTAGTTTGAAATCCTGTGGATTCCTAGCCTGCCTAATCATAGGAGTGAAAGGACTCCTGTTCACGTCCTCCATATTTCTATTCACCAATCCTCCCCTCATAGCCCGTCTAATCATGTCCGCTAACCTATCGTTGTCATCAAGTGGTAGCCTCTGTCTACGATCTTCAACCTGCCCCCCGAGTCCACGAGGGAATCCTGAAACCTGTCCTTCTAGACGAGCATCCATATCACGATCAACGCCAAACTGCACAGCACCGCCCGGTACCCTTCCCGAAATTGTGCCAACATGATTCAGGGGCGTGCACCTAGATCAGGGACTATTCCTGATGGTCCCACTCTATCCTGAATCTTGGTTACTCCATGCTCCCGATCCTGAGTCCGAACGGTCTCCGCTCCTACTACTCTAGCTTCATGATCCCTATTCCAGCATTTCCTATAGTTATGTTCTCTTGATTTTTCACTCCAGCTTGTTTAACTTGTCGGAGTAGGTTCTGCATCATCTCCTCCTGCCTTTTCAGCATCCCTTCCTGCATAACCTCCATCATCATCTCCATCTCATCTCTAGTGATGAAAACTGAGGTCTGATTAGCTCCTAAAGAGGCCTCCTGACTTCCTTCATGCTGACTCCTTTCCGTTCTCTGTCTCCTTGTTGATTACTTAGCCATTGCTTCCCAAAATCTGATCCTTTAGCTTTCCGAATCTGAACTCCAAATCCGGTATAGCGGGTGCTAGTCCTTCTCGGTGAAAGCGCCAAAGTGTTTGTGCCAAAATTGGTCACAAACCCCAGGAGTAGTGAAAGCACCAGTGTTTACACACAAATCCTCAATATCCAGACACAAATCTTAGATCTAGATGATGTAGAGAGCAAAAATGAAGAAATAACAAAATTAAAATGAAAGAAAATGGGAAAAGACACGAGATTTATAGTGGTTTGGCTATCTCTGGCCTACGTCCACTTTGAATTGATCCTTTTATTCCTTTTATATTGAGATTACAGTTACAAGCCTTTGAAATTAGTAAACAAAATGGCATAGTTTCACCTAGAAAAGCATAAGAAGATCCCTTTTTAGTTACCATAGAGCTGCTATTTATAGGTGCAGACCTGAAAATATCCGCCCCAAAACCTGGAATACCTCTTCTCATGCACAGGTGGGCCCAACAGATCGATCTGGAGTCGTTTGGGATCGATCTTGATCGATCCAAGTATAATTCGTATCGATCCAAAAATAGTCCAATGAAGATGAGATCAATCATGGACGTTCTTGAGTTGATACGGAAGCTCCTGTGAAAATTTCATAGCATTTGGAATTGTAGAATGAAAGTTATGATCGATCCAAGTTTGTTTTTGTGAGTAGGCTGAAGGCTTCGTATCCATGGATTTCGTATCCATCAATTTGCCTCCATTACTTTGTATCCATCAGTCCCCATGTCCATATCTGTAGCCTTTGTATCCATCCAAGTTCCATGCTTTGATCCATGCAATGCACTCCTCCCCTTGACCGGCTTCTTCGTATCGATTGATACGAAGGCGATTGATACGAAATAGCCTATGAGTGGTCGTTGCTTTTCATATCCATCCTCTGCACCCATCTTCGTATCGATTCCAACTGTCCTGGTGAAGCATGTGACTTCGTATCCATCCCAAGTGTGTTCTTCGTATCGATCAATAAGTGATCGATACGAAATGCTCATCCAAATCCCTGCAAACATTGCTTCATTCTTTGAATCGATCCGAGCCTTGATCGATACGAAGTGCATTGACGTATTTTGCCATCCAATCGATACGTGCGTATCGATACGAATTTCATACCCATCAACCTATTTCCTTCCCGAAGTCTACTTGTCGATGCAAAGTGCATCGATACGAGATGCATCGATCCAATGACCGATCGATCCAAACCAATCATCATAATGATCGATACGAAGGTATCGATCCAAAATCATTTCTCTCCAATATTGACCCATCCATAACTCGAGCATATGAACTCCGATTGACCTGAAATTTGAAGTGTAGCCTCACCTAGCCTTGTTTATCATTCCATATCGATCCCACCTTGATTGGAGCTTGGTCCAATTTTGACGGTATCGATCATAGCCTTATTTCTAATCGATCTCCAATCTTGATGTCCATCCTTTTTAGTTAATTTTGTTGATATCACGGCCTTGTCCAAAAGGCAGGGTAACACAATCATTATAGTGGTTCCGCTAACTGATGCCTATGTCCACTAAGCTTTGTTGATAATTATATTGTTGTTTACAAACAATGTTCTTACAGATCGATAATGATCCAAGGGAATACAAGAAATTATGGGGAAATTTGCAAATAACTTAAGAAGATCCTTTAAAATGACCCCTCCACCTTTCTTTATAGCTGAAGGTCGCCTGAAATCCCTCCACCAAGTTTTAGGCCACATTCTCCATGTTTAGGAAGAAATATGCTCGAATATTCATGGCCACATCACCAATTGTCATGGATCGGTGCTGATCCATAATATTGCCTTATGGATCTTCTAGTTGGCCTTGAGTAGATGCGACTAGATAGTAGCTTCATGTTTTCCAACATGATTGCCTTGCTGGCAGCTTGTTTCTGGGTCAATATGTTGGATATATGGTGGAATGAAGTTCTTAACTTTATGTGCTTGAGATGCTCGATGGTGAATTGCATGTGATCCATGCTTTGGGGTCTAAAACGGATTGTTATCGCCTTGATTTGGAAACAGAGGGAATATAGAGTAGTATGGGTAAAGTTGTATGGTTCGGTACCGATCCATACGATGGATCAGTACCAATCCATCACTTTGCAACCAAAGTGATGTCAGGCTTCTTTTCGAAGTTGGTGGTTATGCATCGAGCTTGTAATCTTGTTCGTACTTGGCTTCTGGACTTGCAAACTATTACTTTGGGCTCTCTGCTTTAATAACTTTCAAGTCTGACTAATCAGGTTCATCTAAATATGGCCTTGCCTAAAGACTGGATAACACTTGCCCCCCAAAATACATCTTGTCTCAACATGATGTGCTTTGAATCGAGACAAGTAGTGATCGCTGCATCAGATTCCAATCCATGCTTTGAATGTTTGTCATCCTTTCTTTGGATTATTTCAATGAAGTGTAGCATCTTTGGATGTTCGTTGTGCCACTTTGGTTAGTCCATGTCTGTTAGCTTTAGGTATTATAAAAAATGGAATGCATTCTTGTGATCCATCGTTCAAATTTCAGTAGCTTGAAGTAGATTCCTTTTCTAGATTCCATAAGTTTGAATCGGTTGGCTTACATTTTCGATCATCAAGTGTTGAGTATTCATGTACACATGCACTCATTCCTATGATAATCCATATATGCATGCATATATCCATGCACACATCACATTGTCCTTTTTTCATGGTTCAGTACCGAACCATGGCCATGGATTAGTACCGATCCAAAACTTGAAATTAAAGTGACTTTATAGCCTATAATATTGGGTTCGGGGTTATATAACCCGACCCATGCCCTTGTTCTCTTCACTTTCTCTGCCATTGTGAAGTCGAGCTCCCCTGCCACCATTAAAATTCTTTCCCTCAAATTGGAGCTACTTCCACCAGCGCCTGCTACCAATCACCGCTGCCGACTGCCTAAATCATTATCCCCAACATTGTCGAACGCTACCCCTTCATCTTTGAGTTTTCACTCGATTTCTTGCACCAATCTCGATTTCGACCACCGATGGGTAAGTGCCAATGTTGGCAATCAGCTTGGATAAAATTAATGTCGCTGGCCATGCGCGGGCTTGGAGAAGAAAGTGAAAAGGGCAAAAATTCACTTTAAGGGTATGGATCGTGCCAATCCAATCCTTACTGAAATTTTGCCTTGAAAACTTTTGCAAGGGCAATTAAGGCCAAAGTTTTCTCAAATGAAATCTCCTGAGTTTCAAGGTGTTCTCAATATATGGTTAACAACGTGGAGCTCATTGGGATGGTCAGCGATGATGTTCATTTCGGATAATAACCTGGCTTACAAATCACCTGTTGCACAACATCGGACATTGACACTACACACAACACTGTAATTTGCATCACACTATACTGAACTTTCACTTTAGTATGGGGAAAAACTTTTAATTTTTTCTAATATCACTTGTATGTTGAGTTTTGATAGCTATGGATCGTAGACGCTTCAAGTGTCTCTCTGCGATGGTTGCAAGCCCTTCACCTTCTAGATATGTTGAGTTGGACACCAAGGCAAGTTCGACTAGAGTCCTTTCTACAAGACATACTCCAACAGCTCTCGCATCCTAGCCTATGAAGCAGCAAGCCAAACAACTACTCCTCCCTCCTAATTCCTCTCTAGCCTATAGAAGGTCTCGAGGTAGAGGCTGCTCTGGATAGTCTGAAGATTAGGTTATACTGGATTCGATAGATTCCACTACCTTGAAGATCGAAGAGGGGACCCTTAGAAGAATTTGTTAAAGGCATGGTATCCCATTTGAGGATGTGTTAGTTCCTATGCGCTATCAATGGGAATACCGCCTCCTAGCAGGGTACACAGCATGTAACCGATATATGTTCCTAGCAGGGCATGTTCCACCGTTTAATCAATCCATCCATCAGGCTTTGAACTTCATGAGGCTGGAACTAGCTCAAATACATCCTAAAATCTATGCCTTTCTGCATGGTGCTTATATTATATTTGCTCGACACTTGGATCACATCCCGAGTGATGAAGAAATTTGGTATATGTATAGCTTCAATCGTCGGAAAGGAATCCTTCTCTTACCTTTTTGGAACCTGCCAAAGGTTGCAAGGTTGTCACGGGCACTTGGAATAAGCTAAGTTGTTTCAAGGATGAACTTTTCTTCATTCGTTGCCTGCTTGGTTTCACATAGAGGTGGCTATCTAGACGTAAGTCTCAGTTCATTCACTTTCTTATGAGCTTATTTTATAATTCTGTTTGCTCAAATCATATTCCTTTGCTCTTTCAGATGTACCAAGGAGTCCTAGTAGCGTGGCTCTTGCAGACACTATTAGGACTCTCCTTCAAGTCCAGACCAAAGAGAGAGAGGCGAGATTACTTCTTATCTATGAAATCTTTTGGCTTATAACTTGATAAAAGTGGGCCGCAGCATCGGTCAAATTCCTATGGCTATTCATAATGATAATTATGACTCCTCATCCGGTAATAACGGTGCGGACCCAACGGTGCCCCTAGTCCATAGTCATGTGGCTGAAGATGAAGAAGTGCAGGGGCATATTGAAGAAAGTGAAGGTGGTGGAATAGGACATGGTGATGTTGACATAGGTCATGAGTCCTCTAATAATGATGGTGGTGATGACCAGGGTTTCCATTTGAAGTAGTGCACTAAGATAAGGATTAGTCCCATGTGTTATATGATGCAACTTCGACAGGCCACGGCGGTGGAAGAGATATCAGTCCAGCTTTCGGAGGACCCTTATGCAAATTTCGGGCCACTTACAAATGAGATCGGCTCTTATGGTATTCGAAGTATGAGCATCGGGGATGTCGGGTCCCTTATCCGCTTTCAAGATGAAGTGTCATCTACCCGAGCGAGAGAGATTACTCCTGTCAGCAAAGTCCAAGCTTATGGTCCATCGAGGGGACACTAGGACACTCACACATACACTACATATTGATTAGCCGATATTGTGTTTTTCATCCTATTAAGGCTAATTTTCTATTTTTCACTTATAGGTTCAATGGAGCACCACGACATGTTCGTTTTCCTTGAGGACCAAATGGTTCATCAAAAGAGATGCAATAAGCGTACATGCTCCCATGGCACCTACCATGATTCTGCTTCCATCGTCGCTTGAGCCGAGATAAGGAGGGTCAAGATATGGGCTACTAATCACATGATTCATCATTGAGGCATAGGTCCAGATCCAGGTCTCCTTTACCCAGGAGTTTGGGCATGCATTCCAACCGACCCGATGATGTCCCTCCTAGTGATATCTCTTTCGCCCCTTTGTCAGCTCCTCTCTCCTCCAAGCATGCAGCGCCACCTCGCACCCATCGGCATTCTGAGCAATCATTGAAACTAGTCTCCTCTGAAACCTCTTGTCGAAAGCCTGAGAAAAGACCTATTGAGCCTTCTGCGGTTACAACGGAGCAACAGGTCGAATCCAACCTCCAAATGGCTGAACTGAAGCATTGCTTTTCGAAAATTTGTTTTGAAGGCATCAAGTTCATTACCAATCTAAAGGAGATCTCACCAGAGGTCAAAGGCCACACTGGCTTATGTTGGCGATGCTTATAATCAGTATTTCATATAGAAGAGCTTGCTTGAACAGATTTATGAATACGTTGAGACCATGAAAGTCGAGGTTGGGGAGTTGTAACTTAAGGCTAATCAAGACAAAGTGACGATCGCTCATCTTGACACAGAAGTTTCTAAGTTAAGGAAGGCATGGGCAGATTGGGTAGAAAGTCAAGGACTTAACTAAAATGATCTAATAGGAGAGGAAAGACCGTCTAAGCAAGATCGAATCTGCTCACCATAGAAATCATCTTTTTTTTGAAAGAGAAAAGGAGCCTAGCAAAAGAAGTAGCAGAGTTGAAAGCGCAACATGAGAGCATGAAAGTACAAATACAAAAAGAGAAGAAGGAGAAAGACGATGCTCTCATGTAAGATCATACTACTGTGAGGAGTTACTGCATGCTCATAAGGAGAGGGACAATGCGTTGGCTACTGTTAGAAATGTGGATGAATCGGTCGCAGCCGTAGAGAAGCAGATCAAGGATAGATTTAAGCTAATCATCACCAACTATAATGCCAATGTAATCAAGTTCAGAGACCTGGAGTAGCTCAAAGGATTATCCCAGAGCTCTAGCTTTAGCATGGAAGCAGATTATGTGAGAAGAACAGCATGCTTTGGAATAAGGTGAGGCGAATTTGACAGAGCAGGAGTGCATGATTTTGTGTCTAAGTGAGATCAAAGCGCTTAGAGTGGTTGAGCTTATTTTTCATCCGGAGCTGGCTACCACGGTCTAGAAATACCAAGTTGAACGCTCTAGGACTACACCTTAAGATCCTACTACAGGCCTCACTTTTGGGCCTGATGCTGCCTCTATAACTCCATCTGACCTTCTGTACAATCCAGAGGCACTACAAATGCAAAAGACAAGAGTGCTATCTCCTATTCTTGAGGTTAATTCAGATGGCACTCCTACCCATACAGAGCCTCAGTCTGGTGGAGGTATTCATTAACCTTACCATATTTGAGAGAGTTCACATGACAATGGTCTAATCTCTCCTTTTATGTTTCTCTAATTTCAGGTCAGCCTCACATCGCTTCGCTCCTTGAGGAGTGTTCCTAATTGGGACAACTAGCACTATGACGGAATCAGTGGTCGTGACTACTTCTGAAATGATCCCTAGTGCTCCAGTTGGCGAGGCTCCAGGTCCCAGCGTGCAAATAATTCATGCTTTGAAAGTGAAGGGAACTGGTGAGTTTCAAAGAATCTAGATTGATGAGGATGTCTTTATGATGGGATCTTCGGGTCCCCTTGTAGGGCCTACCCTGCAAGAGATGCTAGAAACCCAAGTTCTACTAGCCAGGGAGATCAAGTAGGCAAAAATTGAGTTCAGTCCTCCTTTTCTATCGATAGCTTTACCTGGCGAGACTATCTATGCTCCTGTCACTCTTTCTTCCCTTGAGAGCACTCAATGTGTGCCCACCGGATCATTATAGAGTACCCCATCAAAGAGCCAAGGAAGAGGCAAGAGAAAACCAGATGAGACCAGTACGCACTGCTCCGGAGAGGGGAGGAAGAAGAAGAAGCATAGAAGTGATTATCCGTTGCTTTTTGGTTATATAGCCGTAGGATCTGTTTTGTCTTAGGCTAACTTTGTGCGGGTTCGACCACTGCCTTTTGTTTTGAATGTTACATTAATAAACTTGGTTTTCACTTCAAATTCCATATTGACTTGTCTAAATTATGAAAAATGTGCTAAGTATTTTTGTTTATACATGTGCGAACCATTCCCCTGTTGTCGTTTGGCTGGATTATCAGCCTGTTTTGTTTGTCTTTAACCAAGCTCAATTTAAATTGTAACAGTGATCTGTATTATGCTATATTGGTCACTGAAAATCTCGATGACTCGGGGTCCTCTTCGAAATATGATCGAATGTTGATCACTTGACTTGGTGGTTTGAACATCCCTATCTGGAATGTTTGTCTCCGATTGTGCCTAACTCTAGGCACCACTCGGAGTTGATTACTTAAGGTAGTGGTTTAAATATCCCTCTTTTACGATATTGACCTTTGACCATGCCTAACTCTGGGTGATGATTGAGGTTTGGATAAGATCTCGCCTAAGTTCGGGCAGTAATCATTGGCTTGGCCATCCTCCGAGCAAGGCATCAGTGCTCTACCAAACTCTAGGCATGAGCTGATGGGGAGAACTGTCTCGTTCCACCTGTTTTTATTTATACTTCTGCCCTCAAGTCAGGGTTTGAAAGAGTTAGTTGGCATCTATCTTCAAACACCAAGGAAGGTTTACTTCAAAGGCCCGATCATGGATGGTAGAAGCTTGGTTGGTACTTAACTCTGGATATATGTATACCTGCATTATGCATATGCAGATTCATTTACGTTTACTATAGTTCACAATTTTATAATTAGACAGAGACAAAGTCACAGATTCAGGAAGTCATTTCATTTTGTATACACAGAAAATGATATATTTTGTCTAGTTACATCAAACTTGACTAGATATTCATAGTCAGATCTAAAATGAAATAGCATCACCACTATTCGCTATTGCATGCTCGGGGAAGTGAAACTCCATTATGGTCGCCAACTTAAACGTTCTATCTCCAAGTTTGTGCTCGAATGCGTACGTACCTTCCCAGCTCGGGCCCATGTTCACGAGGTGTAAAGACCCGTATTTAACCATTCTAATTTATTAAATTTAATATAATTATTGGGTAAAAATGATTAAAATAAAAAAACTATTTATGTCATTTATTTAATAATTGAATTGTTTAAATTTAATATTGGAAATTATTTAAATAATTGAATTCTGAACTTAATGTGAATGAAAATGATGTCGAAAGCTGATTTAAATCAATGAAGATCGTTAACATTTAAAATTGAATTTAAAAGTGAATAAATTAAAATTTGGAATTACTTATTTTAATTAACGAGTAAAAATAGCCATTTTGGCCACTATCTCGGATCTCGACGAAACCAGTTTCATCGGATCCGAAATAGTGAATTATTATAGGATTTCAAGTTTCGTAGCGATCGAACTTGTGTTTGGCCGTGCGAGCTTGAAACGCGTAGAAAACAATTAATGGAATTTAAATTAATAGAATTTGATTTTAAATGCTAAATTCTATATACTTTTGAATTAGGATTTGAAACTAGTTTCATTGAGTTTAAAAATATTGAAAACCTATATTTCGATATATTGGATGACCCATTTTCGTTTCGGGAACGAAACGGGCTTTTCGGGTCGTTGTTATCGTTTCGACCCAAATTGATCTGTCCATCCATTCTTATCCATCTCTGTCTATATAAATAGATTTTTCCTATAACCCTAGCAGTCAATTTCTATACGTACTTGTATTCTCATCTGCTCCTTCCTTCCTTCCCAATGTCACACGTATCAAAACCCTAAATTCCCAATTCCAAATTCAATTCCAAAATTCAAACTCCGCAAACCCTATCGAATTACACACTGCTGGAAAGCTCTCGACGAGCGTAATCTAGATCTGAGATTTGTTTCTTTATTAGGGGTGTGCTGTGACCAGAAATCGTTGAAGAAGTTTCGGCCGTTCGTATTATGGCTTGGGATTTAATGGTGGATCTGCATCGATGGGACGATCGGGGAGTGGGGTCTGGTAGAGGAGGTGATGCAGTCTTCATCCATAGTCTCCGTTCATCCTAAGGTCGCCGAATTTGCCAGAATTGGAGCATGAAGGCAGGCGGCGGTGGCTCCATGAGGCAGTGGCGGAGGTGGTCGGGCGGTTGTCAGGGGTGCACCTTGGCGTGGGCAGCACGACACTAGGGTCTGATCGTGGTGAAACTATGTGTGGCAGCGGCGTTTTCGAGAATTAGGCGGCGACTGGGATGAGTTGTCGTGAGTACGAGAGAACGAAGGGTTTGAGAATTGAGATGGTAAACGTAATTACAGTTATGCCCTTTTATTTTATTTTATTTTGATTTTAAAATTTTAAACTTCTAACCTTAATAACTTTTACATATGAACTCGGATTTGGACGCGGTTTCTTCCGTTGGGATCGTATCGAAATTCCGGACAACATGAAACTAGTTTGGTTGAATTTTAAGACTGTTCAAATTTGGGCATTCTTTTGGATTTTAATTCGACTAAAAATCAAAGGTGAGTGTTCAAACCACTCACGAAATACTAATATATTTTGATGTTCGTTAAATTGAAATCATGAAGTGATTTAAATCATGAAGTGATTTAAATTTATTGATTATTGTTTGATGGTCTAAAATTGACATTTATTTCGAATTGCATCGATAATGTAATTAAATTTGACAGTTAAATTGAAATTGACATTGAAATTGGAATTGGAATTTAATTTGCTAATTAAACACCTGAGAATTTATCACTAGTAATCTGTTATGATATGTTACTGTTTTGGATGTTGATTGTGATGGATGCCTAATGATTGATATGTTAGATGTTTGGATGTTTGTTTATACTGATCTATTCATGTTATTCACCCTAGATGTTTTATGCTGATTTATTCCTGTTATTCACCCTGGATGTTACGGGCATCAAATAAATCTGTAATTAAATAAATTAAGAAATAGGTTGAAATGATATATACCTATGACACCTTATTTGGATTGAAATGATATATGTCCATCCCTGAAATTAAAATTAACTGATCACTTGGCCATAGGATGAAAAATTATATACGGACACCGTTGGTCGGTTTTAAATAATTTTCTAAAATTGTAAAGTATGTTTTGATTTAATAAATTTGATTTTAAAATTTTAATTTAATGATTTTATGTAAAATTTATATTTTAGTTAATATAAGTTTTAAAAATCTAAATTTGAAGATTTTAACTTGTAATTTATTTAGTTTTGAAATATATAATTTAAATAATGTAATATAACAAAAACACATTAAAATTTTAATTTAATAAAATATTCAATATAGTTTTAAAATATTTATTTAAAAATTTAATTTAAGAAAATAAATATAGACTTTTATAATAACTTTAATAGATAAAATATTTTAGAATTTGTAAAAGGTTTTGTAAGGAATTTATAAAAGTTTTGTAAAGGATTTTATAAAAGATTTTTATAAAGGATTTTATAAAAGATTTTATAAAGGAATTTTATAATGGTTTTAAAGATTTTATAAAGGGTTTTATAAAAGAACTTGTATAAAGGGATTTGGAAGCATTTTAAAAGGAATTTGCGTAGAGGTTTATGAAAAGGGGAAAAGTTGTAAACTGTTTCAGAATTTATAAATAGCTTTATAAATGGTTTTAAAGCATATAAATAGTTTGTAAATGGTTTAAGAGAGATTTAAAAATTATTTTCGAAATTGATTGAAAGAAAATCTTCCTCGATATTTATGAATATATTTATACTTTTGGAATAAGTATATGGATATCTTGATATGAAGGAATAAATTGTTTTATGGATTTTTTTATGACCACGGTGTGAAATAAGCAGTTGGTTGTTAAAGAGACCGGGGTCGGATATTGTCACACTCTCTACCAATTTCGAAACCACTTTAACAATTGTGTACGTGGTGGAGAATCCAGAACGAAGTAGGATGGTTTGGTGAACGCTACCGATATGAGGTAAGAACGCAGCCCTGACCTTCGGGTTAGCTTGATATTAGGGGTGGGCGCGGTCGGTTAACCGCTTCAATCGGTTAATTTTTTCGGTTAACCATTAAAGAAGGAGCGGTTCGGTTAACCGAGTTCGGTTAATTTTAGTTTTGGTCTACCGACCGAACCGGTTAAAATTAACCGTGGTTAACCGGTTTGTTTAACCGGTTAACCGATTAACTTAAACGGTTAACCGTTGACCGGTTAACCGTTTATATTAATCGGTTAACCGGTTAAACAAACCGGTTAACCAACCAAACAACATCATATGTTCATTAAACTAGTAAAAATAGCAAGAATTATAGATTGCCACTACTTGCCAATACAGTTACACACGTCATTACTCCATATACATTACACACATACATACATGTATCAGTTGCATACTTCCCTTCAAACTTAAATTCTAGAGTTGGCTACCCCTACATACTTCAGCGGTTCAATTCTCACCAGCAGTTCTGCCAGTTCATACATTACATCACAATACAGGCATTAATTACAGTTATTAGTTATTACATTACATTGCTAATTTAGTCCAAAGTCCAAAGTCCAAAGAGATAATATATATATACATTAATACAACAACTACAAACATAACTCTAAGTCTTGTCTCCACTCTCCATTTACCAACATCACTACTTCGGTCCCCACTTTCCAATCTTCAAGTCCGCCTAAACAAAACTTAATATAGTTAATAGATCAATTAATATATATGATAATCAGTTATCCATTCTCCAAGTCTTTCCATTAGGACCATTATCATATATATCAGTATAACAGTTCATATATCAGTTAATATATATGGTATATAACAGTTTATATAAATAGTATTTGCATAATACACAGTATAGACTAATCATATTTATACCATACACATGAACTGTTATGAAAATATATTTAACAATTCATATATATGATATATATCAGTTAATATATCATATAATATTTATCCCATACACATAAACTTATATTAAACAGTTCATATACATGATACATAACATATATACTATTATATCAGTTCATATATATGATATATGTATCAGTTCATATATATCGCCATTTACAGAAAAATACATAAATATGTTATATATCAATGAGGCATGCATGCAGATTACACAAACACATACACATAAATTCTTTATATATTAACAAACAAACTAATAATTATTTAATGTGCTAAAATGAGAATATTTTGTAACTGAATTGCTGCAGGTATAGTTTTGATGATAGCCTGAACAGAGCATAAACTAAAACTGAAGTAAAATGGTAGTGGAGGCATTGGACAGTGAACTGAAGAATGAAAGCTGAAAGATTATATGCAAATCGAAGGTGAGTTGATGTAGGTAGCCTGAAGCATTCAACTCTAACTACAAAAGCTGAGAGCCTGAGACAAGTGACCACAACATCTGAACTATATATATATTACTATTGTGCATACATGTTCTTGAGAACTGAGTTATACAACTGATATATGTCACAACATCACTATTTATGCAGTCCATATATGTGTGTGCGCGTGTGTGTTCGTATTACTTCATAACATTCATTAAATTCATGGTATTATAAATCATATACCATATATCAGTATAACAGTTCATATATCAAATATGGTATGGAACAGTTCATATATATACATGATATATGGTATAGACTGGTACATACATGTATACACCCCCCACACAAAGAAAAATATTATGACTCATATATGAACTATTTTCAAATGCAACTATTTGAGTACAAGCAGCCATGTAATACCGATATGGATATGAACTAGTGAAAACTTTATGCTTGTTAGCAATAAAGATTGACATATCTAGCTAGTTCTGGGATGTTTATATCTATTTATTCTGTATATTTCCCTGAAACAACAGTTTTAGTTTTAGTTCATAATAATATCTATCAAAATTATAATTTTAGTATCTTAAATTTGTTACGCATATATTAAAATTGATGAATTCAAAGGGGAATATGAATCTGATTATTGATGATCATATGTGTCAAAATTATGTTTGCTAGTTGACTTGTATGCATGCCTGAACCACCTAAGCTAGTAACAATTTCTACACCACCATCAATTATGGAATTACAACCAAATTAGCAAGCACATGTGGACTTAACCAGGAACCAAGTACCTAAATACAATCAGCCTAAAGGAAGATATGATGCAAAACCACAATATTATGTCGATGGTAATATGATTACAAACGATTATCTACAGTTTACAACACATATATGAGCAAAAAGACTTGATTTTAAGTACTTTGAACTGAACTATTTTCCTTTACTTTTTTGTATATGTCATTAAAATATAATTTCAGTATTTTAAATAATATATACTTTATGTTAAATATACTTTATTTTAGTTGCATTTATTTGAAAATTTACCTTTAGTTAAACCAATAACCAAATAACTGCTCAGATTTTGCATCACTGATTAGTTACCAGCTATTGCTTATTTTCTACCATCGGATTTAAATATGCATGCAATGTAAAGTTGTTAACATGCCCGGTTTAACCTTGTAAAAGAAACACCTACACAATCTAATTCTTATTAGCAAGTCTTACTCTTATAATAAAACCCATAGGCTATAAAATTCTAGTCTTGCTTAAAAGTCTCCAAAACAACCAAGCCAAACACCCTAATGGTTACAATGATCTTGCTTGAAAATATGATAAAAGGAAAATAACTATAGAGAAACCAAGTGCTTAAAGAAGGCGTTGAATTATATATTAAGTTGATTATATAGGTTATTCATGGATATTTTGTAAGCAATTTTTTCAAGCCAACCACTCTAATTTGATAAGAATTTGTAATAATTAGTCGGTTTAGATCTAAACAACATGAATGGAGAATCTAGTAAACAATAAAGAGCAAGACCTTATGTAAAAACGAGAACGAGAATCATACCCACAAATAGCTTTGGCTGTTGAGCATTAGCCCTAAAACCAACACCGCAGTATTGCCTCTGTAGTTTTTTGTATTCATCGATCTGAAATTGGAAAGTTTTGGGAGCGACGAAATTTGTAGATCTAGGTTTTTTTAGCAACGAGATGAATGCAGAAAGTGGCGACTGGCGAACATGAACAAAAAATTAGGGTTATGCGATATTGGGTGGGCCGGGTTCTTATTAATGTCCTACCTATTAGTTAAATGAGGAAATTTATCTTCGGTTAACGGTTAACCGAAAATCGTGATATGGTTAACCGTTAACCGAACCGACTTTGGTCGGTTAACGTCGGTCG
The DNA here is from genome assembly GCA_030737815.1 of Allium fistulosum. Lineage (NCBI taxonomy): Eukaryota > Viridiplantae > Streptophyta > Magnoliopsida > Asparagales > Amaryllidaceae > Allium > Allium fistulosum. The sequence continues at coordinate 1,298,990,484 of CM060902.1, forward strand.
GTTAACCGATTTTATCGGTTAATACGGTTCGGTTAAGATCGGTTAACTCGGTTAAGTCGGTTAACTCGGTTAAATGCCCACCCCTACTTGATATGACTAAAACAGGAGCTATCCCGGGCCAAGTGAGGTCGTTCCTCCTATCAACCACGCTTCATCGATACCATATCTGTTACTTTGTGATTGATTGGGGGCCACCCTTGATTTGATTATGGGAGTGTGTCTCGAGGTGGGCGGTAGTAGCTGCTATGCTTTACCACCAGTTCGGGCGTGCAAAACGGTAGAATCCTACCCTGGGCATTGCCTTGCATGTCTTGTCATATGCCTTATCGAACCCACTACGATTTTGGTTTGTGTCGTACCTATGGAGTGCTCCTTGATAGCCCACCAGTTAACGGTGGAGTTTACATTACTGTATAGACTACGATGCTTATATAAAATGTGTTAAGGGGGATATGGGTAACGCCTTAACGCTATTTTCAATATTATACTTTACTGATGGATACTACATATATAGCATATACTAGTACATATAGATAGTTTTACGGATCCTTAAGAGATGGAAAAATCGCATAACATCTTTTAAGTTATTGTACTCATGTTATACACTGGATAGGAGATGAAAACCCCATAACATCTCTGACGCCATTACACTCATTTTCCACGTGATATTGATTTGACTTATATGAGAATATTTTAGTTCTGATCCGAGTGTTTTGTCTTTTCATTATGCTCGGGTCAGTTTGAGCTTTTCAGTGTATTGAAGACCATTTTATTTTGAAGGATGAAGACAGAGATTGGTATACTATTTATTATATATATTCCACTGCATTCATGTTGTTCCGTTGCATTATTCTATTATACCTGCTGTATGTATAGCTCTGATTGTATTGTAAAAGTGTAATCAAATGTTATTTGTAAAATAGCTTCATGAATTGTTTATTTGATTATTATATTTTTTAATTCCGTTGTGAGATTCTATGTTTTGTTTTCATTCTTTCCTTTTATTTTCTTATTAAACCCCATTGATAATCTACACTTTTGAATGGTTTGAGTTTGACATGTGTGGTTTATTGTCGATCTCAAATGAAATAGCATCGCCACTATTCAATATTCCATGCTCGGGGAAGTGAAACCCCATCTACGATCGCCAACTTAAACGTTCTTTCTCCAAGTTTGTGTTCGAATGCATACGTACCTTCCCATCTCGGGCCCATGTTCACGAGGCCTCAGAAAATTAATTTGAGAACAAAGTCCCCAATCTCAAAGGTCCGGCTCCTGACCCTGGTGTTGTAATATCAGGCGACCCGTTTTCGATGTGCGGTTGCTTTCAGATCAGCTTCATAATGCTTCTCATCGATCATGTCGATAGAATCCAGCAAGAGTTCCTCATTCGTTCTAGGGTTGTAATGAATCACTCGATGAGAAGGTACTTCGAGTTCAACTGGAATTGTAGCCTTTGATCCGTAGGCTAAGGAAAAGGAGAGTGGTCGGCTGCAGACTTATGGGTTGTTCTGTAAGTCGAAAGCGCTAATGGTAATTCATTGATCCACTTGCCTTTTGCCTTCTCTAGTCATTTCTTTAGAATGGACTTAATTATTTTGTTCATAGCTTTTACTTGTCCGTTCGTATATGGATGTGCTAACTCGTGAATCTCTTCTCAATGCGATGCCAACTGCAAAAGTATTTAAAATCAGCACTACCGAATTGGGTTCAATTATCAGAAATGATCGTTTACGGGACCCCAAAGCGACAGATGATGTTTCTGACTATGAAGTTGATCACCTTTTTAATGGTAATTGTGGCTAGTGGCTTTGCTTCTACCCACTTTGTAAAATTGTCAATGGCAATAATAGCGTACTTCACACTACCTTTGGACATTGGCAACACACCAATAATGTCTATTCCCCAAACTGCAAACGACCAACAACTGACCATCTGCGTAATCTCCATTGGTTGGGCTCTAGGAATTTTGGTGTAGCAATTTTCGCACCTTCTCGTGTAATCAGCTGCATCTCGGTTGACGGTTGGCTAGAAATAGTCGTAGCAAAGAATCTTCTTCGCTAAGGTTTGCCTCCCAGTGTGGTCACCGAAAAGTCCCTCATGCACTTCCTTAAGGACTCGCTTGACTTATTCATTAGCAATACATCGAGCAAGAGGACTGAGAATCCCTCCCTATATAGCACTCTTTCCTGAATAATAAATCTTAAAACTTTGCACTGGAGCTGCTATCGCTTGTTCTTCCTATCGAGGAGGAATCCCTTCTATAAATAATTCTTAATTGGAGTCACTACGACTCCTTTTCAGACTCAGCCTCCAAGATCCAATAGACATTCATCTGTTCGATGCTCGAAGCTGATAATACTTCCATCGAGACCAGGCCCACAAGTTGCGCATCCCCTGAGCTAGCCAATTTGGCCAGTGAATCAGCCTTCGCATTGTCTTCTCTGGGAATATGGGTTATCGTGTAGTACTCGATTTCATCAAGCAACTCAAGGGCTCTATTCATATATGGAGCTAACCATATCCCTTTGCCTGAAAATCTTTTCTCACCTGGCATACCACCAGTTGGGAGTCGCAAAAGATGTGTAAAGTTTTGACTCCCGATTCTTTCATAACTTTTAGTCCCACGATCAATGCTTCGTATTTTGCTTCGTTATTTGTCATGGGTAAATCAAGTTTCTGGACGTAATAGATTGAACATTCTTCGGGGGTTAGCAACATAGCACCTACCCTAGAAGAACACTTGTTGGATGCGCCATCCGTATACATCTTACATCAAGCATTCTGCTCTCTACTGTTATTCGAGGTCTCATCTCCTGCGGTGTACTCGGCTATGAAGTATGCCAGTGCATGGCCTTAGATTGCCCTTCAGGGATTATATGTTATGTTATATTGGTTCAATTCAATGTTCCATTTCAACAGCCTTCCAGATGTCTCAGGTCATTGCAAGACCTATTTCAAAGGCTGGTCAATAAGAATCTTGATCGGATGAGCCTGAAAGTATGGGCGGAGTTTCCTTGAAGCGACCAACAGGCAGTATGCTAGCTTTTATAGCTTTGAGTAATTCTTCTCTTCTCCCGTCAACAACTTGCTAATGTAATAGACTGGCCTTTGGATTCGGGATTCCTAACGCACAAGAGCGAATCAAAAAGCATGCATCGATATAGCCAGGTAAACAAACAAATTCTCGTCTTCCAGCGGCTTTGATAGGATGAGAGGCCTCTCCAAGTGATCTACTAGAGCCTGGAAAGCATCTATACACTCATGTATCCAGGCAAAGTTCCTCTTCCCTTTCTTGATGACGTCGAAGAAAGGGATGCACTTATCCGTGGCTTTGGAGATGAATCTGCTTAAGGCGGTAATCTTTCCATTCAAGCTCTGGACTTCCTTGAATGATTTCAGGGCTTCGATCTTTAGTGTATGAATATTCTTCGGAATAGCTTAGATCCCTCTTCACTATAAAACCCAAGAATTTCCCCGATGCAACCCCAAATGAACACTTTAGTGGAATGAGATTCATTCCATACTTGTGGAGTACACCAAACATCTCTGTCAAGTCATCAATGTGGTTCATCAATCGCCGTGATTTCACAAGCATATCGTCCATATAGACTTCCATTGAACGCCTAATATGTCCCTTGAACATCGAATTCACTATCCTTTCGTAAGTTGGTCCAGCATATTTCAAACCAAAAGGCATAACAAGTTAACAATACAGTCCCAGGACAGTTATAAAGCTAGTGTGTTCTTGATCTAAAACGTGCATTGGAATCTAGTTATAGCCAGGGTAAGCATCCATAAATAATAGCAGTTTGTGTCCAGCGGTTGAATCTACCAGGTGATCGATCTTCGAGAGCAGGAAGCTATCTTTCGGGTATGCCTTATTCGGATTGGAATAGTCAATGCTCTTTACTAGGACTGGATCAGATACCATTATGTGTATAGAGCATTGCAAATGAAGCCATTGTTTTTTTGCTTATCCACCTCTTCTTTCAGCGTAGTTGATCTCTCCGGACCCAGGCTGCGTGTTTTTGTTTCACAGGAATGCATTTAGGATTCGCATTCAATGCGTGGCACGCTATCTCCGACGATATTCCACACATGTCGAAATGTGTCCATGCAAACACATCCAGGTTTGTCCGGAGAAAACCAGTTAATTCCTTCATCATCCTTATGCTAAGTTGAGATCTGATCCTTAGGACTTATGTAGGATCATCCTGACTAACAGGGATGTTGATCGTCAACTCCGCGAGAGCTACCCTTGCATCCTCTGGCTCTTTCCTTAGGTCCATGTCCTTATGGAACCGACTATGTTACCTGAGCCAAGGCTTAGGCGGTGGTTGCTATGCATCCAAAGACTTGATGCAGAGAATCTTCTCCACATCCTTTCCTTTCTCGCGTCGCCTTGCCTCCTTCAGCTCCACGACGTAACATTCACATCCAAGCCTCTGGTCTCCCTGCACAAATCCCAATCCATTCTCTAACAGGAATTTCATTATCAAGCACCATGGGGCAATGGCCACTAGAAAATCAGCTAGGGCCGGTCGGCCTAGAAATGCATTATAAGCGGAAAAAATATCCAACATGACGAAGATCACAACCTACACTCTCTTGCGATCACCTTCTCCTAATGCCACTGGTAGGTTTATATATCCAACAGGTTCCGTCGTAGTACCATTAAATCCCGGAATATGAGATTTACATAGTTTCATATCCTTGCCATCCAATGGCATCTGGTTATAAGCCTTCTTGAACGAATGTTGACTGAATTGCCACAGTCAACTAGTACCTTTCTCACAATTGCAAGCCCGATCATGGCTGAATTCATTAAGGGATCCAACGTCAGGGGTTCAACTCCATCGACGTCACTGTTTCTAAAAACAGTATCATCAATTATTGTCCTGAGCTACATTGCCGAAGCTCCATCTTCGACAGAAATGCAACTCTCACTATCAACATGCATCAAAGCACTTGCATATCTTTCCATCTCATTCCAACTCTTCACCGTCGGATGCGGTCTTTCAAAAATGGTGATGATGATCGGTCACTTTTCAAGCCAAGTAGGGTGGTCCTCACCAGGCCCGGCTTGCTCCCATTGGAATGACGGTCCTTAAGGGTTAGAAATTCCTTGCCTGCCATCCTGTGGGACTTTGAAAAACTACTGCAACTTTTATTTCTTATCGGATCTTCAATCATATCACGTAAGTGTCAACACTCGTTTGTGTTGTGACTGTGGGTTTCATGGAACCAACAATACTTTCTAAATTTCTTCTCCTTCTCAATCGACTCCCTCGAAGTCGGCTTCTTGTATTGCTATGTACCTTGGATCGCAAGGTGCATGTTCTCAATCGAATTGGTCAGTTGGGTGTAATTTCATACTTCGAAAATCTAGTGCGCCTTCGATAATTAGATTTTCGGTCTCTAGCCACATTATCATTCCCTCTCTGGCTAGAACTTTTATTCTCAATGTTAACATCAGCATTCCCGGAGCTCCCACCGGACTGCTTCATAGAGACATTACTCTGAGTAACCCTAAGTGTTATTCGGCCTTTTCGCCAGGCTATATTTGGACGAACCTGATTAATCGGATTTGAAAGTAATTAAGGCTGAGAGCCCAGATAGATAGTTAGCAAGTCCAGAAGCTAAGTATGAACAAGATTACAAGCTTGATTCATAGCCACCAACATCGAAAAGAAGCCCGACATCACTTTGGTAGCAAAGTGATGGATCGTATCGATCCATCATATGGATCGGTGCCGAACTATACAAATTCACCCATACTACTCTAAATTCCCCCTACTTCCAAATCAAGGTGATAACAATCCATTTTTGACCCCAAAGCATGGATTAGATGCAATTCAATATCGAGCGTCTCAACCACATAAAATCAAGAATTTTGTTCCACCACCAATCCAACTTATAGACCCAGAAACAAGCTTCTAGCAAGCAATAAAGTTGGAAAACAAGAAGCTACTATCAAGTCACATCTACTCAAGGCCATTTAGAAGATCCATAAGGCAATCTTATGGATCGGTACCGATCTATAAGGGATTGGTACCGATCCATGATAATTGGTGACATGGCCACATCGAGCACATTTCTTCCTGAACATGGGGAATGTGGCTTAGAAATGTTGAAGGGATTTCCGACGACCTTCGGGCTTCAATTATAAATAGTGGTAAAGAAGGTCATTTCAAAGGATCTTTTTGAGTTATTTACAAATTTCTCCATAATTTCTTGTATTCCCATGTATCATTACCGATCTGTAAGAACATTGTTTGTAAACAGCAAATATAATTATCAAAAAAGCTAAGTGGACGTAAGCATCAATTAGCTGAACCACTGTAAAGATTATGTGTACTATTTTTCCTCGTTTTCCTTTAATTTTCTTTATTTATTTCTTTAGTTCTATCTCTTGAGTGTTTGTGCCACATTCTGGTACAAACATTACTGCAACGGACCCATTGCCCCTTTAAATATGCTTTTGTTGTCCAAAGCTTTGATTTAAAATTATATATTATAATAATAATAATAATGGATAAATAAATATATATGAATGTATATGCGTCTATTTGGATTAAATTTGACTAATTCGTTTTGAAACCAAGAGTTAATAGTAATGACTTTAATTTCATTTAAAGAAGATGTAAAGATTAAATATTATAGTATTACACTAAAGTCCACTTTTTGAATTTAAGTTAAATTAGCCTACACATATATGTTTCCATATATATAAATAATTACAAGTAATGCTTTGAATTCAGAAAGAAATCATGTATGAAAAATTGTAGTTTATTCTATATGTATATTAAAGTTAACAATTTAAATCAAACTTCTAATTTGGAAAAGAAACAAAGGATTTAGGATTTTACATAGAAACTTTGAATACAGAAAGGAAACAAAAGGTTTAGGATTTTATATAAAAGTCCATTCATGAATTCAAGATTTAGAAAAACATTTACTCTTATGTATATAATATTCAAAACATCAATCATATAACATAAAAAATCAAGTTTCAAGGCAATTTTAAACAGTTAACATATACATTTATTTATGTTTATGTATGCAAGTGTTATAAAATTATAAGATGGTTTTCTAATCAAATTTAGTTTTTTTATTAATAAAAGTTTTCAAAACAAAAGAAAACGGAACCGAACAACTTAAGCACATGTAAATTCATGGTAAAAGCATTCAGATCTAAATTATACTGAGAACAACAACAAATTATCAAATAAGACAGATCTAAATTATACCAATCATGATGAACATTTAACAAATGTTCAGATCTAAATTATACGGAGAACAACAACAAATTATCAAATAAGACAGAGGATCTAAATTATATCAATCATGGTGAACATTTAGTAAATGGAGATGTAGAAAAAAAGTGGAATTAAATCAAATCAACATAATAAACATACTATTAATTAAGATGGACAAAATGGAGTTAAGTTACATATTACAAGATGAACAATCAAATAGATAAGATGAAGCATGTATAGCCTAAAAGCACATGAACAAGATAAACATATAAATAAATCAAATCGAAATAGTACTTTAGGATGTAGCAAAAAGTTGGACCTTGAATGATGAATCAATGGTCCTAGATTCAATTGAACCAATCTCTGGATTTTGCAGGAATCAAGAGACAATGACCTCCTTTTGTTCTAATTTTATTTTGATTTTGGAATTTTTTTCAAGCTTTCGGGCCATTATATTTGGCTGGAATAGAATGGGAGAGAAGAGAAAATGACCGAATGATAAAAATATTTAAATGAGACAATAAAAGATAGTTAAAGCTGTGGATGATTCACATTCCTTTAAGTATGTTTTAGCCTTTTCGTTTCAAATTGAAAACTCTTCCTTCCCTTTTCTTTGGTCGGACATAGCATGAGGAAATTGGGCCTCAAAAATTTCCAAAACCATTTATTACTTATTCAATTTTGATCCAATTTAAATGATCTACCAATATCGTATATCAATACGCGTATGCATAACTATTTATATATATACACATTTCATTAAATAAACATTAAAAATTAATATTTCGTAAATATTTATTAATTTAATTATTTTACAATGATTGTAAATTCATTAAATCATGTGGTTTACTCGGAGTATTCATCATTTCGGTTATGCAACTCAAATGTGTAAATTCAATCAGCGGTTAATATTGAATAATTTGAATATTAACATTCACACATTACCTTAGCTAGTGGTTTGACATTTTTGCCGGATTTATCGCTTACATATCTTTTAAAATCCAATTTTACAATTATAAGTGGTACTCAGTAGAAATGATTATTTACACCAGTTCTCTTCGTCAACACTACATCACGTTAGGACTTATAGAATTTAGTCTTTGGTAAAAATTCCCATATCATCCATACTCAACTTCGTTTGTCCAAATATAACGTTCTTAGTTCAATAATAACAATTATTATTTACCATACTGCTCTGGCTAGATAATTTGACTTTGATTTGACTACAGTTGACCAAGATACTAACCCCATATAACTAAGGAGACGGATTCTCTATTAAATAGTGTTTCACTTCCAATATTTCAACTCAAAAACAACTATAGTCATTCAATGGATGTCATGCCATGATTTAATTATAATCAAAGTAGAGTGTCTGTGTTAGAGTTCAACAGTATTCTCAAGTCAAGAGAATTATGTAATATCATCGCTTCGAGATTCTCTATTTGACCTTGGTTAGATTAACCACCAGAAAACTCTCGAATGAGTCATGCCATAGTTATCCAATAAATATTAGTACGTAACTCCTTAGTGCCCTCAGCATCCATGAGCAATACACTATCTAACATTTGGAGAGTGTTACATACTCTAGTCTCAATGGATGAATCGATATCCTTTCTCGAAATATATGATTAGGAATATTTAAAATAATATTTTATTTTAAATATTCCTAATCATATTTTATTTTAATGTGATAAATTTCTCATGATTACAACACATTGTAACTACTATTACTTAAAATATCATTTAAGAATTATCTATTTAATATACTTAAATTATAGGATTAACTATGACAAGTATATAATAGTAAGACAAACACATTTTATTTCGAACGAGATTTTTTAATAATTTACAATAAACTACAAAATTGCCCTTAGGGCACACCCCTAACTCTATCCAATAATTCAAAAATAATTGTAAAGATTTCAAATGTTTAGCTGATGCATCACTGATGTTATACAATAATCACCGTTATTAAAATAGATTTATTTCATAATGAATATCTGTAACATTCATAATAAAATAAATCTATATCCATTTTCAGTCAATACTGAAAACAATTATTATTTCATAAATAATATTTGGTACATTTACGTAAATAAACTTTCTTATCTTGATGCATCCACTGAAATAATTTATATGGTATGCTTCCATTATTTTTGCCATTACTATAACAGCGTATGAAATACAAAGATTCATTCGTCCACTTAAAATAGGTTATTTAATTTCATTTACTATAACTAGTTTACAATCATGAGTTTTAGATCATATATCTTGAACTCGAAGAAATAATTCTTACAAAATACAATTGGAATATAATTCATATTTCTCATTCTATATTAAGTATCTACTAGTATTTTATACAATTTTCGTTTCCAGTGCCTCATCATAAAGCGGAGGTGGCCATTCACACTCTTTACCCCAACTGTGCCTAAGTTACATCCACTCTTGTACATTCATTTTCCTTTCTAATTAGTCGAACCATTTAAAGGAAATCCTTACTATAATACTGCATCGAACTCTTTACAAAAATGCATTTGGTCATCCTTAATATTTAAAGATATCAAATAAATTGCACTTTATGTAAACTGATTAAACTGACATTTCAGTGATCGAATTCATCGATTCGTTTTATAATTTTCAGTCTAGTGCCACATTTAACATAACAAGATCCTTATTGCAATCAATCAGATTAAATAAATGATCTAAAATTATGGTTTAATTGCTCATTTCGAATGAACTAATTTCATCGAGGTTTCGTACATTATGAATCATGATTTCTCACCATATAACTTTTATATGATCAAATATGGATCAAATATCCATATTATTGTAACCCTTAAGAGTTCAAAAATCATAGAAATGCACAGTCTTGGATAAATAAACAGTTAAGCGGCTGAGGTACATAAGTTTTAGTAATTGTATAACTAGACTTTTGCATGGGTCTTAAAGTGAAAATATGCCAAAAGATTTATTGGTAAGTATATTTTATATTTCTATGTCAATATTAATCCAGTTCATTGATATAGTCTAACTGATAAACATTTTATCAATTATATTAGTTGTACAAATTTATCAATGCAGTTTATTTTAACTTTTATATCGTATATTCTTGTAATATTAGAAAGGTTAAGTGTTATCATTTCATTTTTCTAATAAGGCTCCCACTAGATTTAAATATTCCTCAAAACACTAAAAGAAATGTAGAAATCTTGTGATTCCTTTAGTGAGTGTTAAGACTCACTTGCCTTGGGATTCCGACATTGAATTTGCTTAACAAACCATGGGCCCACAAGTGATGGATAACTCTTCATTGATTGTATCATATACAACTCCTAAACATGGTCCTTGTCCTAATCTCAACCTCAACCTTCAGTTTGCTCAACAAATTGAGAAAGATTATTCATTCATACCTACCATTTCACGACGGCCTAAGTATAATGCATATACTTTGAGTTTGCTCAACAAATACATGCATGTATCTTACCTTGGCAAGTAATATATTGATAACACTACACAGAACATCCCCATCCTAAGTTTGCTCAACAACTAAAGAGTATGCAGGTAATCGATTAATCAATTAACCTTCTAGCTAATTATTTAATTTAATTTATCAAATGAATTAAACATATATATTAAATATTTTATTTTCAAAACATTTTTGAAAAATCTAAAATTATTTTACAACCTTTATGAAATTTCATTTTATATTTGAAATTTAACATTTAAACTGAAAATTTAATTTTAATTTTCAAACTAAGTTTTGAAAATTAGCCTAAAGGACCAAATCAATTTGGACCTTCACAATTGTGCTAACCTTTTAAACATACTCCACACATTGGGCCAAGTTATTAGCCAAGAAGGGGAGAATACTTGATTATTCAAACCTAAGTTTATACACTACTATTATAGAGACTCATTAGATAAGTAGGCTTTATGCCTTAAAGTTGCTAATTTAGACTGCATATGTAACGACCCGTATTTTCACGGATCGAAAAGTTCGTCAATTCTGGAGTTTTAGCGTTTTTGAGCCATTTCAGATTTTAGGCAAATTTTGCCTAAGTCCTAAGTCGTTCACGACTTAGCATAAGTCGTGAGTCGTATACAACTTAGGAGATAGGAGTTCTGGACGAGTTAGTGATGAGTCTGGGCGAGTTAAGGACTCAAGGGGTGAGTCGGCGACGACCTAAGGAGATAAGTCGTAGCTGGGCTAGGTTAGTAGGTTGAAGTTAACTCGGCAAGTGTTAAGTCGTAGGTTGTAAGTCGTTGCCGAGTTAAGGGATAAACAACCTAAGGAAGTGACCGACTTATGTTATTGTAGACGACTTAAGGTTTTGAGTTAAGTGTTAAGTCGGCTGACGAGTTAAGGTAGTGGTCGACTTAAGACCTGGACGACTTAGGAGTTGAGTCTTATCCTGATAGATCGGCAAAGCTGCTATGTTAAGTCGTAGGTAGGCTGCTGTGTTAAGTCGTGACCGAGTTAGAAGTTAGACAAGTAAGTTTTTGAGTCGGCAGTTGTTTAGGTCGTATGGGGTTAAGTCGTAACCCAGTTAAGTGTTAAGTCGTAAGTTTGTTAGGTCGCTGGGTTAGGCCAAAGTGTTAGGTCGTAGATGACTTAAAGAGTTAAGTCGTAAGTCGTACTCCTTTCGTAAGTCGTAGGTCGGAGACCCAGTTAGGGCGTAACCTGGTTGAGTCGTGGCCGAGTTAAGGAGATAGCGTTGTCTTAAGTCGTAGGGACTTGGATCTGTTAAGTCGTATGTCGGTAGAGTGTTGAGTCGAGGATAGGGATAAGTCGGAGACGACTTATGGAGTTAGCCGAGTCACGACTTAGCGAATTTTCTGCCTATAAATAGAAGGGGGTTGGCTTCATTTTTGAGATCCGGATTTTGAAGCGACGAAGTGCTGCCATTTTGAGAGCTCGACTTCTACACTTCTTCACTTCTTTTCTCCACTCTAATCTAGTGCTTACATCCATCCAAGTTGAAGATCAAGATTGAAGATTCAAGAGCTAAAGTTGAAGATCTTCATCTTTTCAAGAGAGATTTCTTCGTTTGAAGCGGATTCGTGATAGATCAAGCTTGATCCTTCGCTGTCCAGATCTGAAGCGTGTTGATTTGAGGTTGTTTAGGTGATTTGGTGAGTGGTGATTATCTCTCACACGGATCCAAAGGAGTATATCGGATTGTTGGCTCGATTTGGTGTTAAAATAGAGATTTCCATGCATTTTCTTCATCCTAAGTGTAGATCCATATAGATCCATTGTTCATGATGATGTTACATCCATTTTATCATATGTTAACCTATGCAAGTTCATTCATCGAGTTTGTAGAGATATAATCCATGTTTTCATGCTTATTGGACTTTCAACTCTTTAATTACGAAAATGCCATTATTGTTATAATTGTCTACTTAGATCATTTTTGAATGCTTGACTGCTTGGATTGATGTTTGATTTGATTGATTGTTATGAACTAGATGATTGATGATTAGATTTAGATCGAAGGTGATTCAAAAGCTAAGGGAAAGGCTCTTGAATTGGGAAAGCTGCTCGTGGCATATGTAGCGGGATGATGAAGCTCTTATGCATAGATTTGATGATGTGATGATGAGATGAGGCTTTGCGAGGATGTAATGAAGCGAGGCAATCATGTGATGAAGACTTGGTCTAATCCAGACGGGATCATTCCAAGCATGTTGATAACTCGGCGATATGATTCGAGTTGAGGATAATGAATGGATATGAGAATAGTCGTCGAGGAGGATGACTAGGAGGCTTGGATAGCATCGTTGTTGAAGGTTCTAGCATGCTCTAAGCAAGAGTACGTTTGGGCAGATTCGATAGTCCCAACGACCAACTGTTGAAGGTCGAGTACTCTGGGCAGATTCGATAGTCCTAGGCACGGGCTGCGACGACGTGCGGGAGTTATGTCTAGAACCGGGGTTTCCATTAGCCCTTGACGGACGGCTGAAAGAATGTGCCGGTCATTCAATTAACGGTGATATCGAAGCAATGATAACAGTGATAGCCAGAGTCATGGATGTTTGGTTGTATCGTCATTCGGACTCAAGAGCGGTATTTTCTAGGTGCTTATCTGATTTAGGCCTTGGTACTTGGAAAACATCGCCCTTGACTCGAGTGATAGTAGCTTTACTTTAAATTGTATGCTCTGCTATGTTGCTTCTGCTTAGTGTGTGTCTGGGGGCTATCACTGTAGAATGAGGTTGGAGTGGGAGGGTTGTATTCCTATTCCTTTTCCTTTATGCTCTTTTGGTATGTTGTTAGTTAATTTACTGCTCACTAAGACTGTTGTCTGACTCAAGGCTTTATGTTTTTAATTCTTATTGCCTTGGGCTGTTCGTCCATTTTGGGACGGGCAGACTAGGTAGCAGGTGACAGGTGCTGTTCTCTTCTCACGATGCTGATATCGAAGACGAGCTGGAGGGTTGCATATTATCTTCTTATTATATGTACTGGATATTCCGCTGTTTTGTATTCTCTGAGAGATATGTAGTGAGGCTTGATGTATTGATTATGTGGATGCTTGTATTCAACTATTATGGAGTTTTATATGATGTCATTTTGTTCTGTAAAGCTTCACTATACATATGTTCTATTGTATTTTGTCCATGCGCTGTGAGTGATACGATAGATTCTGTCGTTTTAATCTTACCTTGACAATCGTCCATGGTCGCCTGGCACACTTTACAGCGCACTATCCATAGATTCGGTGCAGGGGTCATGGGCGGTCGTCACATTTGGTATCAGAGCATTGGTTAATCGATTTTACCCAACGCTCGCTGAAGTAACCACGTATGAGAGACGTAATTGTATTTTGATGGATGAATACTATATATAATATAGTAGCTTAGTAAAGTTGAGTCCTTTATGCAGTTGTTTCTCTAGATGTTCTAATCATTCCTTTTTATAGATATTGAGAATGAGTCGAAGAGGGAGACCAGCTGCTAGGGAAGGCCGTGCTACTGAAGAGACTGCTGATTATGCAGCCATGTTCGAAGCTATGATGACTTCGATCATGAGAAGGATACCAGTTCCGGGGGCGGCAGTTGATGTTGGAGTTCAAGTCCAAACTCCGAAACCAGTGGATTTTGCTAAGTTGTGCAAGGATTATACTGCTCTTGGAGGGAAGGTTTTCTTGGGAACAGAATCTACCATTGAGGTCCAGAGGTGGATAGATGCTTGTAGAAGGATCTTTGGTGATTTGGGAATTGAAGATGCAACTAAGAGGAAGTTGGCATCGAGACAGCTTCAAGGGAGAGCTTCTGATTGGTGGAACTCTATTACCATCACTACTCCGGAAGAAGAGATTACTTGGGAGCAATTCCAAGTCAGATTTGAAGCTAAGTTCATTTCTACAGCTCAGAAGTCTGTTCTGTTAAAGAAGTTTGTAGAGCTCAAGCAGGGTGGAAGATCTGTTCTTGAGTATGTTTCTGAGTTTGAAGCTTTGTCCAAGTATGCCCGGTCATATATTGAATCCGCTTATCAGAAGAATGAGAAGTTTGTGACAGGTTTGGAAAGTTATCTTGGGAGACAGTTGGTGGATCATTTGGACGATTCATTTGAGAAGCTTGTGGAGAAAGCTCTTAGGCATGAGAGTCTGTTTCCTAAGGAAAGATCTGTTGTTGCTGTGACCAGGGAAGAGTCTAAACCCCAGCAGGGTGGAAACAAGAAGAGGAAGCAGCAGCAGCAGAAGGGTAAGGATGGCCAAAAGAAGCCGAAAGGCGAGGTGACTTGCTACAATTGTCAGCAGAAGGGCCATTTCTCAAAGGATTGTAAGAATCCTAAGGTGCCGATGAAGTGTCACAACTGTGACAAGCCGGGGCATTTCAGGAAGAATTGTCCAGAACCGAGGAAGGACAGGCAGATTGTGCAAGCCTATGCTTTAGGAGCTGTTCCGTCGTCTTCGAAAGCTCCTACTGCTGAAGATAAGGGAAAGAGTGTGGTTGTTCAAGGTACTCTTTTCCTATGTGGTATTCCAGTTAGAGTTTTGTTTGATACTGGAGCATCGCATTCGTTTGTTTGTAATGAACTAGTAGGCCGGTTAGGTTTGGAACCGGATATTGTTGATAGGCCATTGGTTGTGACTAATCCAGTTGGGGGTTCGTCTTGTTTGTGTATGTTATGCCGTGGTCTAGTTATATCGAGTCATGGTTGCTCTTTTGTTTGTGATTGTTTTGTTCTGAACTTTGTGGGGTTCGGAATTATCTTGGGTATGGACTGGCTTAGGAAGTATGCGGCAAAGGTTGATTGCGAAAGGCTGGAAGTGACAGTCGAGAATGTGGAGGGGCGAAAGGTTGTGATACGATGTAAGCATGAGGAAGGCGTCTTCATGAGCTTCTTGTATTCGCTAGTTGTTCCACGGGATGGACTGTCTTTAGTGCCAATCGCAAATGGATTCGAGGATGTCTTTGACGAAGTCAAAGGGTTGCCGCCGCATAGAGAGATCGAGTTTCGTATAGATCTAGTTGAAGGAGCCAGACCTGTTGTGATGCCTCTTAGGCGGATGGCGCCTAGGGAACAGCAGGAGTTGAGGGTGCAAGTTGATGACCTTTTACAGAAAGGATTCATTCGGCGTAGTGTGTCCGAGTGGGGTGCACCAGTTGTGTTTGCAACCAAGGCAGATGGGTCGTTGAGATTGTGCGTCGATTATCGTGAGCTGAATAAGGTGACTAAGAAGAACAAGTATCCATTGCCGAGAATAGATGACTTGTTTGATCAGCTTCACGAAGCTAAGGTGTTTTCTCAGATGGATTTGGCAACGGGATTTCACCAGTTGAGAGTGGCTAAGGATAGTGTGCCGAAGACTGCTTTTAGGACACCATCCGGGTTCTTTGAGTGGCTGGTAATGCCGTTTGGATTGACTAACGCGCCAGCATATTTTGTGGATCTTATGAATAGAGTGTTCAGAGATCAGTTGAACAAGTTCGTACTTGTGTTCGTGGATGATATTCTGATTTATTCCAGAACGGAAGAAGAGCACAAGACGCACTTGCGTATTGTTTTGGAGATCTTGCGGGAACATCAGTTGAAGGCTAAGTTTTCGAAGTGTCACTTCTGGAAGAGTGAAGTGAGGTTCTTAGGCCATGTGATTTCTGGAAATGGAATAGCGGTTGATCCCGCTAAGGAGGCAGCAATCCAGGATTGGGTTAGACCTCAGAATGCATCTGATGTGAGAAGTTTTCTTGGATTAGCAGGATATTATCGACGGTTTATCAAAGACTTCTCCAAGATAGCTGCACCGTTAACAGGATTGACGAAGAAGAACCAAGTGTTCAGTTGGGATGCTAAGTGTGAGCAAGCTTTCGGAATCCTTAAAGAGAGATTGACAAGTGCTCCTGTTTTGACTATTCCAAGTGGGAATGATGAGATGGTGGTTTACACCGACACATGTGGTACTGGACTTGGAGCAGTGCTGATGCAGAAGGATAAAGTTGTTGCGTATGCCAGTCGACAACTGAAACTGCACGAAAGGAATTACCCAACTCATGATTTGGAATTAGCGGCGATTGTATTTGCTCTGAAGATGTGGAGACATTATCTGTTGGGAGTTCGATTCGAGTTGTTTACGGATCATAAGTCGCCGAAGTATCTTTTCTCCCAAAAGGATTTGAATCTTCGGCAGCAACGTTGGCTAGAGTTTTTAGCATCATATGATTTTGGTATAGCTTATACTCCAGGAAAAGGTAACGCAGTGGCAGATGCGTTAAGTCGAAGACATGCAGGATTAGGAGCCATGTTTTCAGAATGGAAGAGTCTCGAGTATTTAGCAGGATTTGACTTCAGGCCTAGATGTGAATTGGAGCCTGAGATGTTGGCAAACTTATCGATAAGACCCACTCTTGTGGAAAGGATTGGCGAGGGCCAAAAGCGAGATGATAAGCTTGTCAAGATTATCCATGATTTGGAATCTGGATTGGATCCAGAAAAGGATAAAGGATTCGAGGTCGATCGAGAGGGTTGGCTTCGGAAGCAAGGACGGCTAGTTGTTCCCGATATAGATGAATTGAGGAGTGAAGTTCTGAAGGAAAGTCATCACTCGAAGTTGACCATTCATCCAGGTGGAAATAAGATGTATCGGGATATGAAGAGAACCTACTACTGGGAAGGCATGAAGAAGGATGTCGGAAATTTCATTTCCAAGTGTATGAACTGCCAGTTGGTAAAGGCTGAACAAAAGAAGCCAAGTGGATTGCTTCAGCCATTAGAAGTTCCTACATGGAAGTGGGAGCAAGTGTCGATGGATTTTATTGATGGATTGCCTAGGACCAGAACGGGAAATGAAGGGATTTGGGTTATCGTTGATCGTTTGACCAAGAGTGCAAGATTCATTCCTGTTCGATCGACTAGGACTGCATCAAAGTTGGCTGAGTTGTATGTTAAGTGGATAGTTCGATTCCATGGTATTCCGAAGAGTATAGTGAGCGATCGAGATCCATTGTTCACTAGTGGATTTTGGAAGAGCTTCCAGGAAGTTTTGGGAACCGAGTTGTGTTTGAGTACAGCTTATCACCCTCAAACAGATGGCCAGACCGAGAGAGTCAACCGAGTTTTGGAAGATCTCCTCAGAGCTTGTGTATTGGATTTCGGAGGATCATGGGAAGATCACCTTCATTTGGTGGAGTTTGCATACAACAACAGTTACCAGTCAAGTATTGGTATGGCACCGTATGAGGCATTGTATGGAAGACCGTGTAACTCTCCGACATGTTGGTTGGAAACTGGGGAAAAGTTGATGCTTGGGCCAGAGATGATTCGTCAGACTTCAGATTGTATAGAGATCATTCGGCAACGAATGAAGGCAGCCCAAGATCGTCAGAAGAGTTATGCTGATAAACGTCGTAAGGATTTGGAGTTCGACGTAGGTGAAATGTTTTTTGTGAAGATTTCTCCACTGAAGAATGTTATCCGATTCGGGAAGAAAGGTAAATTGACTCCGAGATTTGTTGGACCATTCCCGATCATCGAGCGAATTGGAAAGCTCGCCTATAGGTTGGAGTTACCTGAGAAGATGTCGGGTGTGCACAATGTTTTTCATGTATCATATCTACGGAAGTATGTGCACGACTCGAATACTGTGGTTTCTGCTGATAGCTATGAAGATTTTGAAGTTGATCCAGTCGATAGGAGACCTCGTAAGCCACTTCGTGTTGTTGAAGCCGACACGAAACAGCTTAGGAGGAAGGTAGTTAAGTTGCTCAAGATACAATGGAGTGACGATGATAACGACTGTACGTGGGAGGTGGAAGAGAGGATGAAAGCAGCTCATCCTGAACTCTTCAAGGTATGGCCCTAAGGTGTCGTGTCATCTCGCGATATTGTAACTTGTTCTAATTTTAGAATTCTGTACGCTAAGCTAGAATTGGATGCATGGTTTGCTGATTGTTATGGATGGTAGGCGTACAGAATAGTTTTGATTGCTATGATTGTTTGGGATTTCGGGGGCGAAATTCCTAAGGGGGAGAGAATGTAACGACCCGTATTTTCACGGATCGAAAAGTTCGTCAAATCTGGAGTTTTAGCGTTTTTGAGCCAATTCAGATTTTAGGCAAATTTTGCCTAAGTCCTAAGTCGTTCACGACTTAGCATAAGTCGTGAGTCGTATACGACTTAGGAGATAGGAGTTCTGGACGAGTTAGTGATGAGTCTGGGCGAGTTAAGGACTCAAGGGGTGAGTCGGCGACGACCTAAGGAGATAAGTCATAGCTGGGCTAGGTTAGTAGGTTGAAGTTAACTCGGCAAGTGTTAAGTCGTAGGTTGTAAGTCGTTGCCGAGTTAAGGGATAAACAACCTAAGGAAGTGACCGACTTATGTTATTGTAGACGACTTAAGGTTTTGAGTTAAGTGTTAAGTCGGCTGACGAGTTAAGGTAGTGGTCGACTTAAGACCTGGACGACTTAGGAGTTGAGTCTTATCCTGATAGATCGGCAAAGCTGCTATGTTAAGTCGTAGGTAGGCTGCTGTGTTAAGTCGTGACCGAGTTAGAAGTTAGACAAGTAAGTTTTTGAGTCGGCAGTTGTTTAGGTCGTATGGGGTTAAGTCGTAACTCAGTTAAGTGTTAAGTCGTAAGTTTGTTAGGTCGCTGGGTTAGGCCAAAGTGTTAGGTCATAGATGACTTAAAGAGTTAAGTCGTAAGTCGTACTCCTTTCGTAAGTCGTAGGTCGGAGACCCAGTTAGGGCGTAACCTGGTTGAGTCGTGGCCGAGTTAAGGAGATAGCGTTGTCTTAAGTCGTAGGGACTTGGATCTGTTAAGTCGTATGTCGGCAGAGTGTTGAGTCGAGGATAGGGATAAGTCGGAGACGACTTATGGAGTTAGCCGAGTCACGACTTAGCGAATTTTCTGCCTATAAATAGAAGGGGGTTGGCTTCATTTTTGAGATCCGGATTTTGAAGCGACGAAGTGCTGCCATTTTGAGAGCTCGACTTCTACACTTCTTCACTTCTTTTCTCCACTCTAATCTAGTGCTTACATCCATCCAAGTTGAAGATCAAGATTGAAGATTCAAGAGCTAAAGTTGAAGATCTTCATCTTTTCAAGAGAGATTTCTTCGTTTGAAGCGGATTCGTGATTGATCAAGCTTGATCCTTCGCTGTCCAGATCTGAAGCGTGTTGATTTGAGGTTGTTTAGGTGATTTGGTGAGTGGTGATTATCTCTCACACGGATCCAAAGGAGTATATCGGATTATTGGCTCGATTTGGTGTTAAAATAGAGATTTCCATGCATTTTCTTCATCCTAAGTGTAGATCCATATAGATCCATTGTTCATGATGATGTTACATCCATTTTATCATATGTTAACCTATGCAAGTTCATTCATCGAGTTTGTAGAGATATAATCCATGTTTTCATGCTTATTGGACTTTCAACTCTTTAATTACGAAAATGCCATTATTGTTATAATTGTCTACTTAGATCATTTTTGAATGCTTGACTGCTTGGATTGATGTTTGATTTGATTGATTGTTATGAACTAGATGATTGATGATTAGATTTAGATCGAAGGTGATTCAAAAGCTAAGGGAAAGGCTCTTGAATTGGGAAAGCTGCTCGTGGCATATGTAGCGGGATGATGAAGCTCTTATGCATAGATTTGATGATGTGATGATGAGATGAGGCTTTGCGAGGATGTAATGAAGCGAGGCAATCATGTGATGAAGACTTGGTCTAATCCAGACGGGATCATTCCAAGCATGTTGATAACTCGGCGATATGATTCGAGTTGAGGATAATGAATGGATATGAGAATAGTCGTCGAGGAGGATGACTAGGAGGCTTGGATAGCATCGTTGTTGAAGGTTCTAGCATGATCTAAGCAAGAGTAGGTTTGGGCAGATTCGATAGTCCCGACGACCAACTGTTGAAGGTCGAGTACTCTGGGCAGATTCGATAGTCCTAGGCACGGGCTGCGACGACGTGCGGGAGTTATGTCTAGAACCGGGGTTTCCATTAGCCCTTGACGGACGGCTGAAAGAATGTGCCGGTCATTCAATTAACGGTGATATCGAAGCAATGATAACAGTGATAGCCAGAGTCATGGATGTTTGGTTGTATCATCATTCGGACTCAAGAGCGGTATTTTCTGGGTGCTTATCTGATTTAGGCCTTGGTACTTGGAAAACATCGCCCTTGACTCGAGTGATAGTAGCTTTACTTTAAATTGTATGCTCTGCTATGTTGCTTCTGCTTAGTGTGTGTCTGGGGGCTATCACTGTAGAATGAGGTTGGAGTGGGAGGGTTGTATTCCTATTCCTTTTCCTTTATGCTCTTTTGGTATGTTGTTAGTTAATTTACTGCTCACTAAGACTGTTGTCTGACTCAAGGCTTTATGTTTTTAATTCTTATTGCCTTGGGTTGTTCGTCCATTTTGGGACGGGCAGACTAGGTAGCAGGTGACAGGTGATGTTCTCTTCTCACGATGCTGATATCGAAGACGAGCTGGAGGGTTGCATATTATCTTCTTATTATATGTACTGGATATTCCGCTGTTTTGTATTCTCTGAGAGATATGTAGTGAGGCTTGATGTATTGATTATGTGGATGCTTGTATTCAACTATTATGGAGTTTTATATGATGTCATTTTGTTCTGTAAAGCTTCACTATACATATGTTCTATTGTATTTTGTCCATGCGCTGTGAGTGATACGATAGATTCTGTCGTTTTAATCTTACCTTGACAATCGTCCATGGTCGCCTGGCACACTTTACAGCGCACTATCCATAGATTCGGTGCAGGGGTCATGGGCGGTCGTCACATTTGGTATCAGAGCATTGGTTAATCGATTTTACCCAACGCTCGCTGAAGTAACCACGTATGAGAGACGTAATTGTATTTTGATGGATGAATACTATATATAATATAGTAGCTTAGTAAAGTTGAGTCCTTTATGCAGTTGTTTCTCTAGATGTTCTAATCATTCCTTTTTATAGATATTGAGAATGAGTCGAAGAGGGAGACCAGCTGCTAGGGAAGGCCGTGCTACTGAAGAGACTGCTGATTATGCAGCCATGTTCGAAGCTATGATGACTTCGATCATGAGAAGGATACCAGTTCCGGGGGCGGCAGTTGATGTTGGAGTTCAAGTCCAAACTCCGAAACCAGTGGATTTTGCTAAGTTGTGCAAGGATTATACTGCTCTTGGAGGGAAGGTTTTCTTGGGAACAGAATCTACCATTGAGGTCCAGAGGTGGATAGATGCTTGTAGAAGGATCTTTGGTGATTTGGGAATTGAAGATGCAACTAAGAGGAAGTTGGCATCGAGACAGCTTCAAGGGAGAGCTTCTGATTGGTGGAACTCTATTACCATCACTACTCCGGAAGAAGAGATTACTTGGGAGCAATTCCAAGTCAGATTTGAAGCTAAGTTCATTTCTACAGCTCAGAAGTCTGTTCTGTTAAAGAAGTTTGTAGAGCTCAAGCAGGGTGGAAGATCTGTTCTTGAGTATGTTTCTGAGTTTGAAGCTTTGTCCAAGTATGCCCGGTCATATATTGAATCCGCTTATCAGAAGAATGAGAAGTTTGTGACAGGTTTGGACAGTTATCTTGGGAGACAGTTGGTGGATCATTTGGACGATTCATTTGAGAAGCTTGTGGAGAAAGCTCTTAGGCATGAGAGTCTGTTTCCTAAGGAAAGATCTGTTGTTGCTGTGACCAGGGAAGAGTCTAAACCCCAGCAGGGTGGAAACAAGAAGAGGAAGCAGCAGCAGCAGAAGGGTAAGGATGGCCAAAAGAAGCCGAAAGGCGAGGTGACTTGCTACAATTGTCAGCAGAAGGGCCATTTCTCAAAGGATTGTAAGAATCCTAAGGTGCCGATGAAGTGTCACAACTGTGACAAGCCGGGGCATTTCAGGAAGAATTGTCCAGAACCGAGGAAGGACAGGCAGATTGTGCAAGCCTATGCTTTAGGAGCTGTTCCGTCGTCTTCGAAAGCTCCTACTGCTGAAGATAAGGGAAAGAGTGTGGTTGTTCAAGGTACTCTTTTCCTATGTGGTATTCCAGTTAGAGTTTTGTTTGATACTGGAGCATCGCATTCGTTTGTTTGTAATAAATTGTGGCCATTTTTATTTCGAACTGAGGAGGATACTCGGTTTTATTTTTAAAAGAGGGGGGAATGAGATACTTAGGGTTGAAGGGAGTATGGTCTGCACGATGAATTCGTGGTCTCTGCGTGATTTTAGGCACGAAATTAGGGACGATGTCGTTTGTTTTAAATTTTAAATTTAAATTTAATCTCGATAAAAACTTCAATGCGTTTTCGTGTCGTATTCTCACATACGAACTCCGAAAAATACGAAATTTGAAATCCGATAAAAATTCGATATTACGGACCCAACGGCACTGGTTTCGTCGAAATCCGAGACTGTTTGAAAAAATGACTATTTTAAATATTGATTCGAACGATTAAATTTCAAACTGAACAATTCACTTCCAAATTCGTTTCTGAAGCTTCTATTATCTTCAGTAATATCAATACGAATTTTAAAAGCTTTCGAAATATTTTTCTTCAACTTTAAATTGAAGATTTAAATCTTTATTCAACTTCCAATCGATTAAATTTTATAATTTAATCGTCAGCTTCAAAGTTATATCCGGGATTCAAATTAAATTACCGTTCAAATATTTAAAATTAATTAAATATTTCCAATTTAATTCGTTCGAAATTCTGGGTCGTTACAAACTTCCCCCCTTAAAAGAATTTCGTCCTCGAAATTACAAGTTAGGGAAAAAGGTCCTTAACTCGTCTACTATTTTTCACAATCTAATAGTGTTATCAATTTATCAAAACAAATCTTTCTATTAAAGATTCGTTATTATTCAACTAAATTTTCCAACTTCAATTTTAAGTTTCAAACAACATTGTTTTCTTAACTATTCAAATTTAAACTCAAATTCAAATTTAAACTTTCAATATTTTCTCAAAAATTTTCTAACACTCGGAATTTTCGAAAAATTTCGCCAGCGTCTCCTTTGCGCGGCTAATACGGTACGACTACAAAACGTCCCTACGGACTCTCAGATTTCAAAAAGAAAAAGAAAAAGCCAAGCGGCTAGAGAGAAATCATCAAAAACTCATATTAAAACTCAAATACGTACCTTTTGTCGAGCAATTCAAATTATCTGTGAAATCAAATTCAATTCCCTTTATACCTGTATATCTACTAGCCATAATATCTAGTTATAACATTCAAACTATTCTGCAAATTTAATTACCAAATTTTCAATGTAAACTGCATATACATTTTTAGCTTACTTCACTGTTGAAGTTACATATTCATATCCATTCAAATTTACATTTCAAATTTATTGAATTCACTTTACCATTTTAATTCAAATTTGGATTCTATTTATCTCCTGAATATTGAATTTTATCGATTAGCTTTCATTTACAACTGCTTATTTCAAATTAGTTTCAATTACTAATTCATTTCTAATTCTAATCCACTTACAAATTCAAATCTGTTTTCAATCTTCAGTTTCAATTCCAGTCTTATTCACTTTTGTTCATTCCCAAAATTTATTACAATTTACTATTTTGGTTTATAACCACTTATATTAAACTGGATTTCCAATTCGAATTTTAATTCATCTTTCAATTTACTTTATTCAATTCAATTCATTTGCTTGCGAATTCGAAATGAATTTTAACATTCAATTTTATTTTCTCGCATTTGCCATTGCAAATTTATTTATTTGTTCACAAATTCTTTCATTTCAATTTGAACTTTCATTTCAATCAGATTCCCAATATTCCATAAGTTATCAACTTATTAATATTTCGTAAGTATTTTTAAATAGGATTCCAGAGTCGTTTCCACTTTTTCAAAACCATTTGAAAACAATTCAAATTTTCCTTTGAATTTTCTAAAACCAAATCCAAATTTTCAAACAACTTCTATTTAAAACAATTTGGCAGCAATTCCTCTTCCAGAAACCCAAAAATGAACACCAATGATGCCGCGGTCATCATCGAAGTTATTTTCCAGCGACCGAAAAGAGTTTAGAGCTTTTATCTCTCTAAAATACTTTTCAAACCTTTGAAATTCATTTTCAAATTCAAAAAGATTTAAACTTTCCAAATCTCCAAAATTTTCAAATTTTTTTCAAAACATTTCCAAAAACTTCTCTGGAATTCCGTTTCAAATTATAAATCACATTTATAACTTATATTCTCAAATTCTACTTGTATATGGATTCACTCCTTAATTTTGGAGTTACAATTTGAATTTCTTATTCAGTTTCAATAGTAATGATAACATTTCAATATCATCACTTTCCTAACATCCATGCAACCATATACTATAGTAATTCATAGAAAATCATTTCTTTTCTATACGAAAATAGCTTTGGGTAAAATTATTTCATTTACCTTATTTAAAACAATACTGTGCCGAATTGTTCTATTCGAGTGTTTAGAGATCCCTATCAATGATCGTTAATTACTCGTATTGACCAGAATCCATATACCACTCAATAAATCAATCATCACAATATAAAACAATTTTTATATTCAATAACAAATACGCGCTCATATCTATTATTACACTCAACTCATTCTAGAGCACTGCTGACTCTATCTCTAATGAGTAACACCCAACAGAGCAGGGTTGTCGCTTAACCATATGCTCTGATACCAAATGTAACATCCCGAAAGAAGCGGTCACAACCGGTAGGCTTTTCAACCATCCCGGCCCCACCGTGGCTTACACTGGCACCTCGCAGTTGCTTTTACGGCCAGCCTCTCGACTGTCACAACCAACCCATCCCACTCAGGGACATGTAGGGGTAAGAGTCCCCCGTTTGCCACCAAACCGCGAAGCGAGAACCCCCTATCATGCTGTAATATAGCAAGACTGGTGTGAGATCGTAAAACAGTTATTTTTCTTTAAAATAAACAACAGAAGAATTTTAAAGTCAATTCGCAATGCTTTTGGAAAATGAAACTACCATAAGACCTCCCACCACACACACAATGCAAACGCAGAATTGGAGGAGATTTCTTCTTATGATAGTCAAAGATGCTTACTACGCAAAATCAAATCATTTTTGGATATTATTATTAGTGCATAGTGTAGAAAACATTTCGAAAGTATAATATTAATCTTAGCCAACATACGACCAGTATCGTATGCCTACTATAGCTACCATCTAAACAGTGGTGACCACCGTACGTAAATGGCAGGTTCTACAACTAATACCGTACAAAGTTCGTATTGGAGTTTGGATTTCCAACAAATGGTCAGGCTAAGGAACTTCCTATCCACGATGGGTACGTCCCTGGAATAGACGACCCGAGAATCTAACGTTACGGTTAGATCTCTGCCAACACAAGGCCGGGTTACCTCTGCAAAAATAGGTAACTACTGACACGCGTATGCCATCCCCCGATCGTCACCGATCTTCCCGAGGATCCCCGATTCGCAACAAACCACATAGATAATAATAATGCAGTAACCACAGAGGTTAAGTATCTGGGCTCCATACCATGATACCACCTTTATCCAGAAGGAATGACATACACTAAGGGGCGCTACTCCCTAGAACCTTGCTGCATTCTTCCTGTTTCGACCATTTCCGGGGTGTGAGGCTCGACGAAGTCTCGTCCACAAAGCTACGCTTTCTCAAAAAGCCCTGCTTCGGGTCAAACAAAATGATCAACCTATGATCAAAAAGATATAAGATCAAACAAATGATCATATCACAAATGATCAAACACTGATCATTCCACAGCAACACTCAGTATGCCACGTTACCAAATTGGGATATATCGCTGATAAATTTCAACTACATAACCTCTGAGCTCGTACGTCTCAGAGAAGGGTGTTAAGCTAAGAGAATAAATTCTCCGCCACCAACAGAAATGTATTTGAAAGAAATCAGCTTTATATCTCAAATTGTAACGTCAGACACACAATCCATACAAGTCTGTTCCGGGATCGAACAGAACCGAAGGCACTTCTCACGAAGCCCTTGCAATTCCAGATAATTTTCAATCACGTCAGGACTTCCCGTCACTAAGGGTGATAAAACCTCTAAATCGAAGATCAGTCGATGTAGAGTAACTGACGGTAATCCTTCCGTTTTCAAAAATATCCGGTCTTCAACACCGGTCTTCAAATGCGATTCATAACGACGTATCACATATTCGGAATGGGTTATACGACCCCATGGTCCTTTCCCGGCTAACCCGAATAGTGAGCGATTATTCAAAAATAAGTGTGGCATTCAAATTCATCCAATTCACAATAAATACCATTCAGGGTAATTATTGATAGTCGGTTATTTAACTATCAATAAAGATGCACAACATCATCAGATTCCAAATAATTTTCCAAATTATTCTTATCTTCCAAAATATCTTTTACTAGATATAAAATTTCCACACTTCAAAATAAATCAATATTTATTTTCAAACAACTTCGCTTTCTTTTATAAATTCCGTATCGAATTTATACTTTCGAATATCTACTGATATTCGATTTTCAAATCGTTTTCAAATATTCAATTTCAGTTTATCTTTAAGAAGATAAATTCTCAAAACGTTCATTTCATATTGGAAAAGTATTTCCTTACTTATTAAATAATAAGTATTTCACAAGTCTATTTATTTTCACATTTGAAAATATTCGATATACTTAAATCAAATTAAGTATATATTCATTCTTTAAGGAAATCTATTTTCTATAACAACATCAATTTGAGTCAAAACAAATGTTACGTAAAACATCGTTACGACGACTCAAAAATCACTAGTATAGGGATTCGAAATTTTGATAGATATATAAATCCCAATACTACATTAAAAGCATTTCCTTTCGGAAATCATTTACTATAACAACAGTGTTATAGTCCATCATTTCCTTATTTCTCGAAAACGTCTATTTCAACAATAAATGTTGAAATCTATGATTTCGGTAATTCACACGTTTTAAAACATCTTTTAAAACAATCACTTCATTTCAAATATCGCTTTCCCGAAACATATCCATTTTACTTAACAATATATTCACTATCCAAAATCGTGAATATACTTCACTAATTACATTTCACTATTTTCTACACATTTTATTTCAACAAAAATTCGCTATCCAAAATCGCGAATATATCTTCTTTAAAAATCTTCTACATTTAATTTATCAAATTCTATCGATTTCGAATTTATAAAACAACTTTTATAAATTCTATTCCTATTTTCTAACGACTTCAATTTAATAAATCTCCTTTATTCATAATTCGATAAATATTCCATCTAAAGATAAAAATCCAATTTATAAGTTAATCTCTTATAAATCTTTTATTCTACAGTTTCATCCATTTTATAACTTCACAATTTATATCTATTAATTTCATTTACTTGTGAAATCTATTCATACTTCTTTTTAACACTTATAAAATACCCGTTTTATAATTCCAATATTTGATTTATAAAATATCAAATTTTTGTACATCTTTTATATACATTGTTTTTAATAACTCAAAAATCCAAATTTAAGCGACTTTATAAATTACTTAGCTATTTATTTCAAAAATCATCTTTCAGTTATATTTCACCAAAAATCTTAACTTTTATAACTTTAATAATTTTAACGTTTCTAAATTATTTCAAAAATTTAATAAACGTATACTTTCAAATAATCACTTTTAAAATCCCTTTTAAAGTTAAAATCGTTATTTTAAAAACTTCAAAACTTGAATCCAATGATGCAACGCATCAATTAGTCCATCACACAGTCAGTATCATATATCATCATATGATAACAGAATATATATCAACATCTGTAAATAAATAAATACAGTTGAGGAATCCAGTTGGATCCCTCCAACCTGTTTCCCTGCATCCAAAGATGTTAGCACAATACCAATTCCGCTCCAGTACGGAATTATCGCGGTATATAGGTTTTTATAAATCCGCTTACTAACGGCGCAATAGGGTCTCATCCGCTATACGAGGCGGGAATCATCAATCCAATATATACATATGCCAATATGTATATACTGCTATATATATATAGATATATCCTATTATATCTAATAGCACATTCAATAGCAATCAAATCAAACAATCAATAACTGTAAAATCCACTTTTTAATCGAGTGAGAAAAATCTCACCTTAGCTTTTAATTTTGTGATCCATTTCCATTTCGTCTTGTTCCCTTTACGATTTCAACTGTATAAACATTTATACGATTTATTAATATCCGAAATAAATCCGAATAATTCAATTCACCATTTTAAAATTTTAATTCAACTAAATAAATTTTATTTCAAACTAGTGATTTAATTTTCTAAACAAATTCCCTTTAACAAAATATTTTGTGTCGAAAATAATTAAATTAGCAATTTTAAATAAGTATATTTATTTTTCTCACTTAACCATTCAAATTTTTAAACTGAAATAAATATTGTAAATAAATCTAACAGACTTCTCATCTGACTGCATTAATTTGAATTAACAAGATCGATACCTTACAATCGACTTTCCTCCAAACTGACTGCCACCAAACTCGACACACGACCCCACTGCCGAACCTGGCCACGAACGACAACTGCTCGCCTCACTGCCTCGACGAACTCCACGACATGACTGCTCCGTGCCTGCCAGATGCAAACAGACGCGAGATCCCCACTTTGTCGACAACGCGATCCCTGAATCACCCACCTCGACCTCGACAGCAACTACGTCGCCGCCATCCTCACGCGTACGCGCGAGCGCCATCATACGCGAGCCTTAGCTTCGATCATCGCCTGCCTTGGCCCCGCGAATGCCATCGCGAAGTCGCGGAAGTCGCCCCCAAACCCTAGCGTGCGCCGCGCCATCGATCGCGCTGCCTTATCCATCGCCATCGTACGCGAGCCCCCACGGCGTCGCGAATGCCGCCCTGTGCTTGCTCCCCCTCGATTTTGAGTTTTGTGAAAATCCACTTCGTCGATTGAAAACTTCCATCTCGACCTCCAACCGAACCACGCGCTTAGAAAACGAAACTCGACTTCGAGTAGAACGAACGGCTCGTGATTTAAATTTTAAAACGGAATTCGATTTCGAATATGAGAATAATTGTGGCCATTTTTATTTCGAACTGAGGAGGATACTCGGTTTTGTTTTTAAAAGAGGGGGGAATGAGATACTTAGGGTTGAAGGGAGTATGGTCTGCACGATGAATTCGTGGTCTCTGCGTGATTTTAGGCACGAAATTAGGGACGATGTCGTTTGTTTTAAATTTTAAATTTAAATTTAATCTCGATAAAAACTTCAATGCGTTTTCGTGTCGTATTCTCACATACGAACTCCGAAAAATACGAAATTTGAAATCCGAAAAAAATCCGATATTACGGACCCAACGGCACTGGTTTCGTCGAAATCCGAGACTGTTTGAAAAAATGACTATTTTAAATATTGATTCGAACGATTAAATTTCAAACTGAACAATTCACTTCCAAATTCGTTTCTGAAGCTTCTATTATCTTCAGTAATATCAATACGAATTTTAAAAGCTTTCGAAATATTTTTCTTCAACTTTAAATTGAAGATTTAAATCTTTATTCAACTTCCAATCGATTAAATTTTATAATTTAATCGTCAGCTTCAAAGTTATATCCGGGATTCAAATTAAATTACCGTTCAAATATTTAAAATTAATTAAATATTTCCAATTTAATTCGTTCGAAATTCTGGGTCGTTACAAACTTCCCCCCTTAAAAGAATTTCGTCCTCGAAATTACAAGTTAGGGAAAAAGGTCCTTAACTCGTCTACTATTTTTCACAATCTAATAGTGTTATCAATTTATCAAAACAAATCTTTCTATTAAAGATTCGTTATTATTCAACTAAATTTTCCAACTTCAATTTTAAGTTTCAAACAACATTGTTTTCTTAACTATTCAAATTTAAACTCAAATTCAAATTTAAACTTTCAATATTTTCTCAAAAATTTTCTAACACTCGGAATTTTCGAAAAATTTCGCCAGCGTCTCCTTTGCGCGGCTAATACGGTACGACTACAAAACGTCCCTACGGACTCTCAGATTTCAAAAAGAAAAAGAAAAAGCCAAGCGGCTAGAGAGAAATCATCAAAAACTCATATTAAAACTCAAATACGTACCTTTTGTCGAGCAATTCAAATTATCTGTGAAATCAAATTCAATTCCCTTTATACCTGTATATCTACTAGCCATAATATCTAGTTATAACATTCAAACTATTCTGCAAATTTAATTACCAAATTTTCAATGTAAACTGCATATACATTTTTAGCTTACTTCACTGTTGAAGTTACATATTCATATCCATTCAAATTTACATTTCAAATTTATTGAATTCACTTTACCATTTTAATTCAAATTTGGATTCTATTTATCTCCTGAATATTGAATTTTATCGATTAGCTTTCATTTACAACTGCTTATTTCAAATTAGTTTCAATTACTAATTCATTTCTAATTCTAATCCACTTACAAATTCAAATCTGTTTTCAATCTTCAGTTTCAATTCCAGTCTTATTCACTTTTGTTCATTCCCAAAATTTATTACAATTTACTATTTTGGTTTATAACCACTTATATTAAACTGGATTTCCAATTCGAATTTTAATTCATCTTTCAATTTACTTTATTCAATTCAATTCATTTGCTTGCGAATTCGAAATGAATTTTAACATTCAATTTTATTTTCTCGCATTTGCCATTGCAAATTTATTTATTTGTTCACAAATTCTTTCATTTCAATTTGAACTTTCATTTCAATCAGATTCCCAATATTCCATAAGTTATCAACTTATTAATATTTCGTAAGTATTTTTAAATAGGATTCCAGAGTCGTTTCCACTTTTTCAAAACCATTTGAAAACAATTCAAATTTTCCTTTGAATTTTCTAAAACCAAATCCAAATTTTCAAACAACTTCTATTTAAAACAATTTGGCAGCAATTCCTCTTCCAGAAACCCGAAAATGAACACCAATGATGCCGCGGTCATCATCGAAGTTATTTTCCAGCGACCGAAAAGAGTTTAGAGCTTTTATCTCTCTAAAATACTTTTCAAACCTTTGAAATTCATTTTCAAATTCAAAAAGATTTAAACTTTCCAAATCTCCAAAATTTTCAAATTTTTTTCAAAACATTTCCAAAAACTTCTCTGGAATTCCGTTTCAAATTATAAATCACATTTATAACTTATATTCTCAAATTCTACTTGTATATGGATTCACTCCTTAATTTTGGAGTTACAATTTGAATTTCTTATTCAGTTTCAATAGTAATGATAACATTTCAATATCATCACTTTCCTAACATCCATGCAACCATATACTATAGTAATTCATAGAAAATCATTTCTTTTCTATACGAAAATAGCTTTGGGTAAAATTATTTCATTTACCTTATTTAAAACAATACTGTGCCGAATTGTTCTATTCGAGTGTTTAGAGATCCCTATCAATGATCGTTAATTACTCGTATTGACCAGAATCCATATACCACTCAATAAATCAATCATCACAATATAAAACAATTTTTATATTCAATAACAAATACGCGCTCATATCTATTATTACACTCAACTCATTCTAGAGCACTGCTGACTCTATCTCTAATGAGTAACACCCAACAGAGCAGGGTTGTCGCTTAACCATATGCTCTGATACCAAATGTAACATCCCGAAAGAAGCGGTCACAACCGGTAGGCTTTTCAACCATCCCGGCCCCACCGTGGCTTACACTGGCACCTCGCAGTTGCTTTTACGGCCAGCCTCTCGACTGTCACAACCAACCCATCCCACTCAGGGACATGTAGGGGTAAGAGTCCCCCGTTTGCCACCAAACCGCGAAGCGAGAACCCCCTATCATGCTGTAATATAGCAAGACTGGTGTGAGATCGTAAAACAGTTATTTTTCTTTAAAATAAACAACAGAAGAATTTTAAAGTCAATTCGCAATGCTTTTGGAAAATGAAACTACCATAAGACCTCCCACCACACACACAATGCAAACGCAGAATTGGAGGAGATTTCTTCTTATGATAGTCAAAGATGCTTACTACGCAAAATCAAATCATTTTTGGATATTATTATTAGTGCATAGTGTAGAAAACATTTCGAAAGTATAATATTAATCTTAGCCAACATACGACCAGTATCGTATGCCTACTATAGCTACCATCTAAACAGTGGTGACCACCGTACGTAAATGGCAGGTTCTACAACTAATACCGTACAAAGTTCGTATTGGAGTTTGGATTTCCAACAAATGGTCAGGCTAAGGAACTTCCTATCCACGATGGGTACGTCCCTGGAATAGACGACCCGAGAATCTAACGTTACGGTTAGATCTCTGCCAACACAAGGCCGGGTTACCTCTGCAAAAATAGGTAACTACTGACACGCGTATGCCATCCCCCGATCGTCACCGATCTTCCCGAGGATCCCCGATTCGCAACAAACCACATAGATAATAATAATGCAGTAACCACAGAGGTTAAGTATCTGGGCTCCATACCATGATACCACCTTTATCCAGAAGGAATGACATACACTAAGGGGCGCTACTCCCTAGAACCTTGCTGCATTCTTCCTGTTTCGACCATTTCCGGGGTGTGAGGCTCGACGAAGTCTCGTCCACAAAGCTACGCTTTCTCAAAAAGCCCTGCTTCGGGTCAAACAAAATGATCAACCTATGATCAAAAAGATATAAGATCAAACAAATGATCATATCACAAATGATCAAACACTGATCATTCCACAGCAACACTCAGTATGCCACGTTACCAAATTGGGATATATCGCTGATAAATTTCAACTACATAACCTCTGAGCTCGTACGTCTCAGAGAAGGGTGTTAAGCTAAGAGAATAAATTCTCCGCCACCAACAGAAATGTATTTGAAAGAAATCAGCTTTATATCTCAAATTGTAACGTCAGACACACAATCCATACAAGTCTGTTCCGGGATCGAACAGAACCGAAGGCACTTCTCACGAAGCCCTTGCAATTCCAGATAATTTTCAATCACGTCAGGACTTCCCGTCACTAAGGGTGATAAAACCTCTAAATCGAAGATCAGTCGATGTAGAGTAACTCGACGGTAATCCTTCCGTTTTCAAAAATATCCGGTCTTCAACACCGGTCTTCAAATGCGATTCATAACGACGTATCACATATTCGGAATGGGTTATACGACCCCATGGTCCTTTCCCGGCTAACCCGAATAGTGAGCGATTATTCAAAAATAAGTGTGGCATTCAAATTCATCCAATTCACAATAAATACCATTCAGGGTAATTATTGATAGTCGGTTATTTAACTATCAATAAAGATGCACAACATCATCAGATTCCAAATAATTTTCCAAATTATTCTTATCTTCCAAAATATCTTTTACTAGATATAAAATTTCCACACTTCAAAATAAATCAATATTTATTTTCAAACAACTTCGCTTTCTTTTATAAATTCCGTATCGAATTTATACTTTCGAATATCTACTGATATTCGATTTTCAAATCGTTTTCAAATATTCAATTTCAGTTTATCTTTAAGAAGATAAATTCTCAAAACGTTCATTTCATATTGGAAAAGTATTTCCTTACTTATTAAATAATAAGTATTTCACAAGTCTATTTATTTTCACATTTGAAAATATTCGATATACTTAAATCAAATTAAGTATATATTCATTCTTTAAGGAAATCTATTTTCTATAACAACATCAATTTGAGTCAAAACAAATGTTACGTAAAACATCGTTACGACGACTCAAAAATCACTAGTATAGGGATTCGAAATTTTGATAGATATATAAATCCCAATACTACATTAAAAGCATTTCCTTTCGGAAATCATTTACTATAACAACAGTGTTATAGTCCATCATTTCCTTATTTCTCGAAAACGTCTATTTCAACAATAAATGTTTAAATCTATGATTTCAGTAATTCACACGTTTTAAAACATCTTTTAAAACAATCACTTCATTTCAAATATCGCTTTCCCGAAACATATCCATTTTACTTAACAATATATTCACTATCCAAAATCGTGAATATACTTCACTAATTACATTTCACTATTTTCTACACATTTTATTTCAACAAAAATTCGCTATCCAAAATCGCGAATATATCTTCTTTAAAAATCTTCTACATTTAATTTATCAAATTCTATCGATTTCGAATTTATAAAACAACTTTTATAAATTCTATTCCTATTTTCTAACGACTTCAATTTAATAAATCTCCTTTATTCATAATTCGATAAATATTCCATCTAAAGATAAAAATCCAATTTATAAGTTAATCTCTTATAAATCTTTTATTCTACAGTTTCATCCATTTTATAACTTCACAATTTATATCTATTAATTTCATTTACTTGTGAAATCTATTCATACTTCTTTTTAACACTTATAAAATACCCGTTTTATAATTCCAATATTTGATTTATAAAATATCAAATTTTTGTACATCTTTTATATACATTGTTTTTAATAACTCAAAAATCCAAATTTAAGCAACTTTATAAATTACTTAGCTATTTATTTCAAAAATCATCTTTCAGTTATATTTCACCAAAAATCTTAACTTTTATAACTTTAATAATTTTAACGTTTCTAAATTATTTCAAAAATTTAATAAACGTATACTTTCAAATAATCACTTTTAAAATCCCTTTTAAAGTTAAAATCGTTATTTTAAAAACTTCAAAACTTGAATCCAATGATGCAACGCATCAATTAGTCCATCACACAGTCAGTATCATATATCATCATATGATAACAGAATATATATCAACATCTGTAAATAAATAAATACAGTTGAGGAATCCAGTTGGATCCCTCCAACCTGTTTCCCTGCATCCAAAGATGTTAGCACAATACCAATTCCGCTCCAGTACGGAATTATCGCGGTATATAGGTTTTTATAAATCCGCTTACTAACGGCGCAATAGGGTCTCATCCGCTATACGAGGCGGGAATCATCAATCCAATATATACATATGCCAATATGTATATACTGCTATATATATATAGATATATCCTATTATATCTAATAGCACATTCAATAGCAATCAAATCAAACAATCAATAACTGTAAAATCCACTTTTTAATCGAGTGAGAAAAATCTCACCTTAGCTTTTAATTTTGTGATCCATTTCCATTTCGTCTTGTTCCCTTTACGATTTCAACTGTATAAACATTTATACGATTTATTAATATCCGAAATAAATCCGAATAATTCAATTCACCATTTTAAAATTTTAATTCAACTAAATAAATTTTATTTCAAACTAGTGATTTAATTTTCTAAACAAATTCCCTTTAACAAAATATTTTGTGTCGAAAATAATTAAATTAGCAATTTTAAATAAGTATATTTATTTTTCTCACTTAACCATTCAAATTTTTAAACTGAAATAAATATTGTAAATAAATCTAACAGACTTCTCATCTGACTGCATTAATTTGAATTAACAAGATCGATACCTTACAATCGACTTTCCTCCAAACTGACTGCCACCAAACTCGACACACGACCCCACTGCCGAACCTGGCCACGAACGACAACTGCTCGCCTCACTGCCTCGACGAACTCCACGACATGACTGCTCCGTGCCTGCCAGATGCAAACAGACGCGAGATCCCCACTTTGTCGACAACGCGATCCCTGAATCACCCACCTCGACCTCGACAGCAACTACGTCGCCGCCATCCTCACGCGTACGCGCGAGCGCCATCATACGCGAGTCTTAGCTTCGATCATCGCCTGCCTTGGCCCCGCGAATGCCATCGCGAAGTCGCGGAAGTCGCCCCCAAACCCTAGCGTGCGCCGCGCCATCGATCGCGCTGCCTTATCCATCGCCATCGTACGCGAGCCCCCACGGCGTCGCGAATGCCGCCCTGTGCTTGCTCCCCCTCGATTTTGAGTTTTGTGAAAATCCACTTCGTCGATTGAAAACTTCCATCTCGACCTCCAGCCGAACCACGCGCTTAGAAAACGAAACTCGACTTCGAGTAGAACGAACGGCTCGTGATTTAAATTTTAAAACGGAATTCGATTTCGAATATGAGAATAATTGTGGCCATTTTTATTTCGAACTGAGGAGGATACTCGGTTTTGTTTTTAAAAGAGGGGGGAATGAGATACTTAGGGTTGAAGGGAGTATGGTCTGCACGATGAATTCGTGGTCTCTGCGTGATTTTAGGCACGAAATTAGGGACGATGTCGTTTGTTTTAAATTTTAAATTTAAATTTAATCTCGATAAAAACTTCAATGCGTTTTCGTGTCGTATTCTCACATACGAACTCCGAAAAATACGAAATTTGAAATCCGATAAAAATTCGATATTACGGACCCAACGGCACTGGTTTCGTCGAAATCCGAGACTGTTTGAAAAAATGACTATTTTAAATATTGATTCGAACGATTAAATTTCAAACTGAACAATTCACTTCCAAATTCGTTTCTGAAGCTTCTATTATCTTCAGTAATATCAATACGAATTTTAAAAGCTTTCGAAATATTTTTCTTCAACTTTAAATTGAAGATTTAAATCTTTATTCAACTTCCAATCGATTAAATTTTATAATTTAATCGTCAGCTTCAAAGTTATATCCGGGATTCAAATTAAATTACCGTTCAAATATTTAAAATTAATTAAATATTTCCAATTTAATTCGTTCGAAATTCTGGGTCGTTACATTGACACTGCATAATGTAAAATCACATGGTTATGAATTAATTGGATGGATATTAATTGTTGGATGGTTTCTTTTATTGCAAACCATTGTTATTACCGTTTTGATTGCATATAATTGTTGTATGTTGTGTATTTGTGCTTGTATTTATTGTTTGGATTCAAAATCCATGTTATATGGTTATATTAGACTTATACATGCTTATATATAGGTATATGCAACTAATATCTTAAATTGAGTTGAGATAGGTACATATGAAGACCGTTTGTGCAACGGCCGGGCGATTTTCGACCCCCGAAAATCGACACTAATACGTTCACTGTATATAGTGCCGAACAATCGAGTGCCGGAAATACCAGGTTGTTAGGTTAAGAAGAAAAAAAGATAGAAGAAGAACAGGAACAACAGCACAGAATCTCACAATCGCAGCGGAACAAAATATAATATATAACAGCATTTATACAAAGAAAAGCTATAACTGTTAATATACATACATACAAGTTATCAGAGTACACAAATTTGGAAAGTTATAATAACTTATCCTCAACTGCTGTCTATACAGCCTACAATATATAGCGGGATATAGTCAAATACGTGCAATACGTCTCTGCCATCCAGCTCGTCTCCTGAGCTCCGAAAGCGTCCCAACCTGAAATTCTGTAATACTCGGTCTGACCCGAGCATTATAATAAAGTAACGCCTGAGTCAGGCTGGAAACTAGTGTGAGTGAAACCAACTTAATTTGAGATACTCAAATGAAGGAAAAAAATCTTTTGAAACCAAGGTAACTCGTACCACACGACGAGTTTTTATTCCGATTATAACCAAACACTTTTACAGAAATCCATTGATATTATAATAATGTCTAAATATAGTTGCTTATTTGAAATGGTTAAATTTTGTTAAATAAATCCAATTTCGTTTTATCAAACTCAATAACCAAACCCGTAAAGGTTCGTAATGACTTTTAAATTGAAGTGGGTCCGGATAACACTGATATCCGGCCCTGGTCTCTTCGAATCCAAGTAATAAATTTAGAAGGGTAAATTATTTAAAATAAACAATTTATATTTAGGGTGACAATATTCTCATATGGGAATTTATTACAGATGTTTATTTCAAAAAAAACATATCATCATTTTAATCTAACTATTTTAACTAGTGTGACCACTTGGTGGCACGGATGAGAATAATTGAAATGAATATCCAATAGAGTTAAGCCGAGATATAGATCGTTGGCTAATTTAACGACTAATCAACAATTCACCCATCACGGTTCAATTTGCCTTGATTAACCATACCCATTTATATTTAAATCCAAATTAATTTAAAAACATTTATTCTTGGTTAATTAAAATTTAACATCTATTTAATACCCAACTTGGTAACTTATATAATTTAAAAAAAATCAAATAATAATATAATTAACCATACCATAAAAATATGTATGTAAATCCCATTCAGTAAAAATAAAAGAAAATATAAATTATCATAAAAATTATGTATGTAAATCCCAAAAATAGGTATGTAAATCCCACTCTTCCTCTTTTTCCTTTTCTCTTTTCTATTTTTTTTATACTCTTCGACCCATTTACCCAACGGTCCATTCTCCTTCCCTTTCTCTTTTCCCTTCTAGTTTTTCTAATTTCCTTTTCCTCCTTGTTTCCTTCTGATCAACTCGACCGTGCATGATACCGTGCACATGCACACGACCCCCGACCAACAACCCTCGCCGCCGACCTTCCTCGCAGATCACCCCTGACCACGCCATCTCGACCATTCACCTGGAATTCGACCAAACCCACCGTTCAAATTTTCGAACCTCGAACCAATTACAGGAGCCACCTCACTTACCATAAAACACTTGACCACGGCGCCACCGACCATCATCAGCCCCCAAAATTCGCCTGGAGTTTTGCAACCACCCACTCCTTCTTTTCCACCACAACCGCACCTTTCTAATGCCCCATACTGTCGCCGTTAACTCGAGACCGAACCCATACAAATTACAACCCCGAACCCTAAACCACCCTCGACCGGCCACCACGAGCTTCTAAAAATCACCAAGCTATTTTTCGTGGACTCCCCACCACCCTAGCCTCCTCCATACCAAACCACTGGCCACGAAATCAAAAGCGCCGCCGGGATTTGCCCCAAACCACAAATACATTCATCTTCCCATTTCTCATTCAAAACACCACTAAAAATTCCATAAT
Source organism: Allium fistulosum (assembly GCA_030737815.1). Classification (NCBI taxonomy): domain Eukaryota; kingdom Viridiplantae; phylum Streptophyta; class Magnoliopsida; order Asparagales; family Amaryllidaceae; genus Allium; species Allium fistulosum. Next base: position 1,299,030,158 of record CM060902.1, read on the forward strand.
CATCATCAAAAATCATCATTTTTGATGACGAACACAGGCACATAAACAAAGTACTAACTTATGACACTTGAAATTTTGACCTCTTTAAGTTGTTTACCTGTAAAGTATACTTTCCTTGCTCTACACTTGAAGGTATCGAACGAATTTTTTTTAAAAAAAACTACATTCAAAATCAGTGGGTTTTGCTTTCGGAATCGAAGCCTAAAACAATTTGTATAAAGAGAAATTCATTTTTTTTAAAAGGTTAGCTGGTTTTTAGCTAAAACAATGAACAGAGTATATATATATATATATATTCATGTAAGTGAAACCTCTTTATGTCTAATTCTTCTACATACATATATATACTAGCAAAACTTCATTTACAGGCACCGTTTGTATGTTTATATATGTATATATATCCAGTTGAGATGTACGTGTTGTACTCACAGAAATTAAAAGATGAACCGCTGCTTGCTTTCTCTAGCCTAGCTCCTGCTTCTCCTTTCTACTGTTATATGTATATCTTTTTGAGTGAACATGGGTGTATAGCAACAAGGCAGTGACATGTATGAGAATATATATATAGGGAGTGGAAGTGTACAGGGTAAGCTATAGGTGGCTGAAGATCAGGCTTTTACTTATATTTTTTCCCATTTCATTTTTCTTTTATTTTGATTTGAAATATGTAGACTTGATTTGATAAAAGATGATTTGATTTATTATGTGGATTAGATTTCACATGACTTGATTTTGATACTTGTTATGATGATGTTCCCTTAAGCATTTACATATATATATATACATACATACATATATACACATACATACATACATATATATATATATATATATATCTTCATATATATATATACTTCCTACAACTTAGACCATATGCAAAGTTTTTCCCACATATATTATAACATGTACATGTATAAGCAACACAAGTATTTGTCTCTCTATTTATATACACATTTTATTTTTATTATTATTTTCCTTTTCCATCATGAAGCCTTTTACATGAATATATCTCTATAAAATTTCATATCCACTATCCTTTAAGAATACATACACCTGTACTTGCATTTATTTTGTCATTACGTATATATTTTTACATTTATACAAATCTCTTTCATTTGCATGTGTATGCTTGCCTACATTTATGCATATATCTATTTACTTACATATGTTTTACCATCATATACATACATTTATACTTATACATATTCTTATATACTTTGCTTATGTAAAATTTGTCATTATATATATATATATATATATATTCACATTATTTCCCATTTACCTATATATTTCCTCATATGGGCATATATATATATACATTTATATACTTATATATATTATCAAACACCATAAAGCTTGTATATATCTATATATATATATATTTATGTATATTTTATCTTAATTTAAATGGTGGAGTTTTATATATATACATATAACTATAATATTTATCATACCCAGAAATTTTATAATTTAAAGGTTTATATAGTTTTTAAATCAATTTTATATTCATTCATATATTTATATATCAGAAATTTATTTGTTCGACTAAAAATAATCCAATATTTCAATAATTGAAAATGGTTAATTACCTCACTAACAGGCGTCAAAAACCCGGGTCGTTACATTCCTCCCCCCTTTAGAACTTTTCGTCCTCGAAAAGGAACGAAACGAAAATTTTAACTTCGATGTTTATTATTAGTTGAATCATTCTTTAAACATTTTAACTCCTTACTCTTTTATTATACAATTTAAAACACTTTAAAATAACATAATATTACCAAATTAATTTTATATAAAAATACTTTTCATAACTCGATGTCCAAACAAGTCCATCCTTGTTCTCACAGAAATTTAGTCATACATTGATCAGGCGTAGGACTGAAAATCTGTAAGTACTTAGTAGACCCGTTTCAACACCAAGTAAAAATATTTGAAAAACCTCTTTCGAAAATGCTATGGAAATCATCACCCCCTCCATGGATCGCAGTTAGTACGATGCGCCATCCCGGCGAAATCTATAAGAAAACTGTAGGCATCCGCACCTCTCGACTTTCATCATAGGAACTGCACAGATCGCAGCTACACCCAGGGTTGCGTTGCTATCACAGCAAAACCCATGTAACTATGGGCATCAACGCCACTTGAATTACGCTGCCAAATGAAACTTTACCACATAGATCGCAGACTACGCAAAGTCGTGTCACTGTTCCAGTGGAACCCAGTGTAGACTGTAGGCACTCACTGCCACACGAATTACGCTATGGAATCAAACCACATAGATCACAATCTACTGATGTTACGTCGCTATCCCAGCGAAATCAAACGTAGATTGTAGGCAATCACTGCCACTCGACTTACGCTATGGAAATGCGATAGATCGCAGTTACAACAAAGGTTACATTGCCGTCACGGCAAAACCCAATGTAACTGTAGGCATCAGCACCACCCGACTTACGCTACCCAAAAAATGTTCATCAGGAACTCGAGTTTCTGTCCAGACGTCCTCTGGGATCCCAATCTCATTGAACTCGCCCTTAGGATTCTAGGCAGAACCACCTAGTGGATCTCCTACTATAAGTTTCAACTCTCATGGGGGTGCCTTTTTTTCCATACCTTTCTCAAAAGATATCATACTATATACATATATAGTACCTTTCAAATCATACTCTTTATATGTATCACCTATAAACTTTATTTACACAAAATCGATATCTTTAAAATCGATAATTCTCAAATTTGGTTTACCAAATTCCCAAAATTTTCTTTTTGCCAAATCAAAAGCCTTTCAAAATCAATGGGTTCCAAAACCTTTCCAGTTTTATTCTCATATACATATAAAATCATTCCTTTTAACTTGAATAATTTTTAGATCAATAATTTCTGAGCCAACTTCATATTAATATAAACTCCATTTAGTATTCCAAATATCTTTCAAAGATCACCTCTTCTGGTTATAATTTCAATAAGGAGAATTTTTAAGATATAACAAATATATATAACCTCATTAATGCCAAATCAAAATTTTCAAGTTCGATTACCTTTTTCAAAGTCATTTGTAACATTACTTACTTCTTATAAAGTGAGTTTCGGTTATAGTAACCATTAGATCTTCATTTTTAAGTCATCATATTTTACTCAAAATATACTCTTTACTTCAAAATCATCTTTACCTTAATATTCCGATTTCGGTTCTAACTCAGAATTGCTTTGATTTTCCATTTGGGTTAATACTTCAACTTATCCCAGTTAATATTTAAATCCATGATTTAAATATAAACAATTTCCCCTCTGACCCGTTTGAATTTAGAAAATAGCTTGAATAATTTTAAAATAGTTAAATAGTTAATATAAGATAGTTTGGTATTAAAAAGAATGGTTTGTATAATAAATAGCAAGGAAAATCCAAAATAATTTGAATATTTAAGAAAATAGATTTAAAACAGTTATAGTAAACTAATTTATTTGGAAATAGTCTCAAGGTCAAACTGATTCAATTCCCAATCTCTAATACAAGTCAAATTTTCAATTTTCACTTTCATTGATTCAATTCCGATTTCAATTTGAATTAACTTCGATTCCCATTTTAAATTCGAACTAATTCAACTTTGATTACAATTCCAATTAATTCAATTCAATTCCAATTTGAATTAATTTCAATTCCATTCTCAAATTTTAAACCATCTTGATTTGTATAAATTCGAGTTCAGTTTTCAAAATGTTAATTCAATCACTTAAATCAAATTAACCCTTAATATTTAATTTAACAACCCAAGTCTTTAAATAATTCAAGTCTGAGCCCAAATTTCAAATATTCATTTAAATTACCTCTACTTAAACTTATTTCAAGGTTCAAGTGAGAGTTCAAATCTTTTATAATAAATCAATTTTCGGAATTCAATTTATTTCCCAATGATAATTCCAAACTTTGAAACCCAATTCTTAAACAATTCCGGTTGACAAATTTATTTAACATTTCAAATTTTAGTTCAAAATAATTCCATTTTCACAAATTCAATTTATTCTATTCCATTTTAGGGTTGGATATATATCATTTCAATCCACTTCTTAGTTAATTTGAAATAATCCAATCTACAATTTTATATGCTGTAAATTACAAACAGGATGATAACGGGATATATTAAACAAATAAACATCCAAATCATCTAAAATATCAATCAATAGTATCCATCACACATTTCCATAATTTGAAACCTGTTTTATTTCAAAAATCATTTTGAAATCATACATAACTCCCTTTGCACCCCTTATCAAATTCTATACCTTTTCTTTTACATTTAATTCATTTAACTTCCATAAGTTAAATCTTAATCCCATCTTGAAATTTTCCAATTAAGGTTATAAGTTCAAACTTAATTAACTTGTCCTGAGTAAATTTCCAATCCATTCAATCCATTTAACCTTACTCAATTTAAATTTTCCATCTCTAATTTAAATTTCTTATCAATATCACTTCCCAGTTATAAGTTCAAAAACTTATTTCTCTTTGGGTTATACACCTCATCCTAAGAGGGATTTCCAAAATTCAAACACCCAGTTATTTATTTCAAATCAACTTTGAAATCATACATATATATCCACATATATATACATATTTATCCATTACATATCAATCACACTTTAAATTTTAAACCATTCTTGGTTTTTAATCCCAAAACAAATTCATCTTCAACAACTCTTGTTTAAAACAAGAATTTCCTATATCAAAAATATTCTAAATAATGTTATTTATTGTTTCCTTAAACACTTTGAAACACATTTCAATTTTTTTTCGGGACTTAGATTCAAAATCTCACAATTTAAATTCATTTTAATTTATAAGTCACATTTATAAATTTATCTTATATAATTTCACTTCCATATACATTTCACTCTGTTTTTCATTGTTTATTCTGTAACAAACATCCTTTAATGAGACACAATAACCAATCTATGATAAAAATCAATATTATCATATTCAGGGACCAAACACACCATATATTCCATAATAATTTCCTGGGAGACTATTTCTATAAAATATAATCAGGGTAAATTTATTTCATTATAAAACACCTTGTAAAACAATTATGCAATTTTTGGAATTTTAAATTCTGGTTTGAGTCCACCTTTAACTTAACTTATTTGTATAATCCATTCTTATCAAATTTACCTTTGGTTGTGTATGTTTTACCACTTAAGTCTTATAATCTTATTTAATTTCAATAACAACAACCAATTACCTTAATATACTATAATAATCTACAAAAATTATTTCTTTTATATCAAAATATAATCTTGTGTAAAAATTACTTTAAAATCATTTTTAAAAATCATATATATGAAAATAACAAGTACGCCCTCATATATACTACACTCAACTCATTCCAGGGTACTACTGACCCTGTCTCTAATGAGTAATCCCCACCAGAGCCAAGGTTCATGCTTAACCTTCTGCTCTGATACCACGTGTAACGGCCGGGCGATTTTCAACCCCCGAAAATCGATACTAATACGGTCACTGTATAGAGTGTCGAGCAATCGAGTGCCGGAAATACCAGGTTGTTAGGGTTAAGAAGAAAAAAAGATAAAAGAAGAACAGGAACAACAGCACAGAATCTCACGATCGCAATGGAAAAAAATATAATATATAACAGCATTTATACAAAGAAAAGCTATAACTGTTAATATATATACATACAAGTTATCAGAGTACACAAATCTGGACAGTTATAATAACTTGTCCTCAACTGCTGTCTATACAGCCTACAATACACAGCGGGATATAGTCAAATATGCGCAATACGTCTCTGCCATCCAGCTCGTCTCTTGAGCTCCGAAAGCATCCCAACCTGAAATTCTGTAATAACCGGTCTGACCCGAGCATTACAATAAAGTAACACCCGAGTCAGGCTGGAAACCAGTGTGAGTGAAACCAACTTAATTTGAAATACTCAAATAAAGAAAAAAATCTTTTGAAACCAAGATAACTCGTACCACACGACGAGTTTTTATTCTGATTATAACCAAACACTTTTACGGAAATCCATTGATATTATAATAATGTCTAAATACAGTTGCTTATTTGAAATGGTTAAATTTTGTTAAATAAATCCAATTCCGGTTTATCAAACTCAATAACCAAACCCGTAAAGGTTCGTAATGACTTTTAAATTGAAGTGGGTCCGGATAACACTGATATCCGGCCCCGGTCTCTTCGAATCCAAGTAATAAATTTAAAAGGGTAAATTGTTTAAAATAAACAATTTATATTTAGGGTGACAATATTCTCATATGGGAATTTATTACAGATGTTTATTTCAAAAAATACATATCATCATTTTAATCTAGCTATTTTAACTAGTCTGACCACTTGGTGGCACGAACGAGGAAAATTGAAACGAATATTCAATAGAGTTAAGCCGAGATATAGATCGTTGGCTAATTTAACGACCAATCAACAATTCACCCGTCACGGTTCAATTTGCCTTGATTAACCATACCCATTTATATTTAAATCCAAATTAATTTTAAAACATTTATTATTGGTTAATTAAAATTTAACATCTATTTAATACCCAACTTGGTAACTTATATAAATTTTTAAAAAAAATCAAATAATAATATAATTAACCATACCATAAAAATATGTATGTATATCCCATTCAGTAAAAATAAAAGAAAATATAAATTATCATAAAAATTATGTATGTAAATCCCAAAAATAGGTATGTAAATCCCACTCTTCCTCTTTTTCCTTTTCTCTTTTCTATTTTTTTTATTTACTCTTCGACCCATTTACCCAACGGTCCATTCTCCTTCCCTTTCTCTTTTCCCTTCCAGTTTTTCTTATTTCCTTTTCCTCCTTGTTTCCTTCTGATCAACTCGACCGTGCATGATACCGCGCACATGCATACGACCCCCGACCAACAACCCTCGCCGCCGACCTTCCTCGCAGATCACCCCTGACCACGCCATCTCGACCATTCACCTGGAATTCGACCAAACCCACCGTTCAAATTTTCGAACCTCGAACCAATTACAGGAGCCACCTCACTTACCATAAAACACTTGACCACGGTGCCATTGACCATCATCCGCCCCCAAAATTCGCCTGGAGTTTCGCAACCACCCACTCCTTCTTTTCCACAACAACCGCACCTTTCTAATGCCCCATACCATCGCCGTTAACTCGAGACCGAACCCATACAAATTACAACCCCGAACCCTAAACCACCCTCGACCGGCCACCACGAGCTTCTAAAAATCACCAAGCTATTTTTCGTGGACTCCCCACCACCCTAGCCTCCTCTATACCAAACCACTGGCAACAAAATCAAAAGCACCGTCGGGATTTGCCCCACCCCAAATACGTTCATCTTCCCATTTCTCATTCAAAACACCACTAAAAATTCCATAATCATCATCAAAAATCATCATTTTTGATGACGAACACAGGCACATAAACAAAGTACTAAGTTATGACACTTGAAATTTTGACCTCTTTAAGTTGTTTACCAGTAAATTATACTTTCCTTGTTCTACACTTGAAGGTATCGAACGAAACAAATTTAAAAAAAACTACATTCAAAATCAGTCGGTTTCGCTTTTGGAATCGAAGCCTAAAACAATTTGTATAAAGGGAAATTGATTTTTTTTTTAAAGGTTAGCTGGTTTTTAGCTAAAACAATGAACATAGTATATATATTATTATTTTTCCTGTAAGTGAAACCACTTTATGTTTAATTCTTCTACATACATATATATACGAGCAAAAAATGTAAACACTTAACCCAGATCAACCATTCATTTACAAGCACTGTTTTTATGTTTATATATGTATATATATCCAGTTGAGATGTCAGTGTTGTACTCACAGAAATTAGAAGATGAACCGCTGCTTGCTTTCTCTAGCCTAGCTCATGCTTCTCCTTTTTACTCTTATATGTATATCTTTTAAGTGAACATGGATGTATAGCAACAAGGCAGTGACATGTATGAGAATATATATATAGGGAATGGAAGTGTACAGGGTAAGCTATAGGTGGCTGAAGATCAGGCTTTTACTTATATTTTTTCCCATTTCATTTTTCTTTTATTTTGATTTGAAATATGTAGGCTTGATTTGATAAAAGATGATTTGATTTACTATGTGGATTAGATTTCACATGACTTGATTTTGATACTTGTTATGATGATGTTCCCTTAAGCATTTACATATGTATATATATATATGTATATATCTTCATATATATATATATATATATATATATATATTCTTCCTACAACTTAGACCATATGCAAAGTTTTGCCCACATATATTATAACAGGTACACGTATAAGCAACATAATTTTTTGTCTCTCTATTTATATATACATTTTATTTTTATTTTTATTTTCCTTTTCCATCATGAAGCCATTTACATGAATATATCTATATAAAATTTCATTTCCATTATCCTTTAAGCATACATACACCTATACTTGCATTTATTTTGTCATTACATATATATTTTTACATTTATACAAATCTCTTTCATTTGCATGTGAATGCTTGCCTACATTTATGCATATTTATTTACTTACATATGTTTTACCATCATATACATACATTTATACTTATACATATTCTTATATACTTTGCTTATGTAAAATTTGTCATTATATATATATATATTCACATTATTTCCCATTTACCTATATATTTCCTCATATGGGCATATATACATATATATACATTTATATACTTATATATATTGTCAAACACCATAAAGCTTGTATATATATATATTTATGGATATTTTATCTTAATTTAAATGGTGGAGTTTTATATATATATATATATACATATAACTATAATATTTATCATACCCAAAATTTTATAATTCAAAAGTTTATATAGTTTTTAAATCAATTTTATATTTATTCAGATATTTAAATATCAGAAATTTATTTGTTTGACTAAAAAAAATCAATATTTCAATAATTGAAAACAGTTAATTACCTCACTAAAAGGCGTCAAAAACCCGGGTCTTTACAGTTTGGGTGTATACACGGGGTTTTACATGCTTTTGCTTGCTTAATACGAGCGAACTCGCTCGTATTATTAATAATAAGGTATGTATCTCAGATTACATACCGCGATTTTATATCTTTGCCCTTCGGGATGCCTCATCATTGAGATGAGATGTATATTTGATACCTATTGGTTATATTTGTGTTATATATTATGTTGTAAAAAATTTCCGATCGAGCCGCGCAAAGGAGAGTCTGCCGAAATTTTCCGTAAATCCGGGAGATAGAAAAAAATTTAAGTTTTAAAAATTTTATAGGTTGTTTTTATATATAAGTTCTTTTCCGTAAAACCAATATCGGAGTGGCATAGTGGAAGCGTAGTAATAGTTTTGCAAATAAGATTTTTATGTTTATAAGTTGATTGTTTTGAATAGAAAAATATCGTAAGTTAAATTCTGTACTTAACGCCTATTCGAGGACGAAAAGTTTTGAGCGGGGGAGTATGTAACGACCCGTGCTTTTGACTATTGTAAGTTATTAAATATAATGAAATTATTGGATAAATATGGGTGAAAATAAAATATACTGATTTGTTAATATTGATTTACTGGATAATTTAATTTGTTTAAATTTAATATTGGAGATTATTTGAATACTTGAATTCGGGATTTAATGAGAATGGAAATGGCATCGAAAATTGATTTAAATTTTATTTAAATACGAATGAAGATCGTTAACATTTTAAATTGGATTTAAATGTGAATAATTAAAAATTGGAAATTTTATATTTTAATTAACGCGTAAAAATAGCCATTTTGGTCACTGTCTCGGATTTCAACGAAACCAGTTTCATCGGATTCGTAATAGTGAATTATTATAGGACTTCAAGTTTAGTAGCGATCAGACTTGTCGTTTGGCCGTGCGAGCTTGAAACGCATAGAAATTTATTTCGAAATTAAATATAATAATTGACTTTGAAAAGCTATATTTCGCATACGATCGAATTAGCCCTCGAAACTAGTTCCATTGTGTTTGGAATGGGGGTAAAACATTATGAACGTGAGGCGGCACGCTTCGTTTGGAGCTCGAGAAATTTCGAACAACTTAGGCTAGATATTTCTAATCTAAATAATAATATATAAAAAAATCAAACAACACTATTCAAAGCCACGTGATATTATCTTCATCGCATATCTCTCCTCTTCCCTTTTTTCTTCGAATCTCGGCATCCAAAATAAATAAAAAATAACATCCGTTCGGAAAAAAAATGAAAGACGAATTGCGGCCACGTTGGCGATGGCCTAGGGTAGGAGGCATTCGTGCGGCTTCAACTAGAGCACGATCGGAGTGGCGAGGCTTGGTTCACGTGTGATGTTGGTGACTACGGCATCGTTTGGATGTAGTGGAGCGTGGCGCGATGGCAGGCGAGCTGCGATGGGTGTAGGGTCGACGACGCGATTTTGGGGGCAACGTTCGCTCACGTATAAAAAAATCGAAGAAAAAAAAAGAAAAAAAAAGAGGACTAGCCGGTTCGTCCTGGGAAGGTGGAGTGCTGTGCACGTTCAAAGGGAGTGGAGCAAGTCGAGGCAGCGGGCATAAGCGAGGCGCGTGTGTAGCTCGAGTATCGATGATGGTTTCTAATTTTAGTTTTCGCATTTGTGATGAACGAAGAGGGAGGCGGAGGATGTCTGTGTGCGAGAGTGAAGGTAACGTCAATAATTTTATTAGTTTTTTTTGTGTTAATTAAAATTTTAATTACTGTTATATTGATAAATTCGTGTTGTGCACGCACGAGGTCTGATTCGGGCGAGAAAAATTGCACTGAGATCGTATCGAAGTCGTCTTCAATTTGGAGTGGAACTGGAATTTATTTGAAGCTGAAATTATTTTCAGTTTCAAATAAAAAGGTGAGTGTTTTATACGCTCATGATTGAATAAAATATTTTTATGATAATTGAATTGAAATTTTGAAATGATTTGAATTGATTGATTGTTGGTTTTTAATTGACATCCAAATTACATGATAGAATTTAAATTGACAGTTAAATTGAATTGGGATTGATGTAACGGATGGGGATTTTCGACCCTCGAAAATCGACATTAATACATTCACTGTATAAAATGCCGAGCAGCCGAGTGTCGGAAATACCAGTTTATTAGGGGTGAAGAAGAAAACGGTAGAAGAAAATATAACACAATAACATAGAATCTCACAATCGCAGCGGAACAAAATATAATATATAATAACATATTTTTATACAAAAGAATCTGTAACGGTTTAATATTTACAATCACAGAGTACAACAATCACTACATCAAATCTGGACAGTTATAATAACTTGTCCTCATACATAACTCACATAGCGGAAATAACCAAGTACTTTATATACGTTTGAACTCCTCCAGCTTGTCTCTTGAGCTCCATAGCATTCTAACCTGGACCTATAATACTCGGTCTGACCCGAGCATTATAATAAAATAACACCCAAGTCAATCTGGAAAACTAGCGTGAGAAAAACACACTCAATTTGAATTATTAGCTTTTTCAAAATCCTTTGGAAACAAAGGTATCTCGTAAGACCACGTCACAAATAAACATGATGGGTTTTTACCTTACGATAACCAAAACAATTTTTATCAAAATCATCTGATATTATAATAGTGTCTATAGAAAGTAAATAGAAAATAGCTGAAATGCTTGCATCTCACGTTTCAGCAAGTTGGGCACAATCAAAACCGTACGGCGCTTATTGGAGAATGGATTCCATCGAATGACTGGGCCACTGGGGTACCGCCCACCACAGTACACCTCTAAAACAATGTACCAAGGACCATCGCCGGATCCCCTACTACACAAGACCAGCTTACCCCTAACCTGGATAGACCGAATATGTTATCACCCCGGGTGTTCCCACCTTACCAACGAACGCTCCTTCTTTCATGCACCACCATATCCATAATATATAGGTTTCTGAGGACATCTAGAAAGGTGATAACATACCCAAATTGGGTGCGACCCACTTTGCATTGCTGCATCTCCCCTGTTTTAGTCATTCCCAATTGATGAGGCTCGAGACTAAGTGTTACCTTTCAAGAAAAAAATTCTACTTAGAATGCTCATCGTCCTCCAATTTCCCTTTCTACTTCTTTTATGAATTATATTTCAATTTCGAAGTTCACTTTTATTTAACTTCTTCGAAAATTTCCTTACTTTTCCCAAATTTCGTTTTGAGAATTCTCTTATAAGTCCCATCTACTAAAAAACCATTTCCCAACTCTCGAGAAGATTTATAAATACATTTAAACCATTTTCAAAACTCTATATATATACATATGTAAATAAAAAAATAAGTATATAAAAGAAAAATAATAATTATTTATTTTTAAGACATGTTCAGATAATTATCTAATATTGAAACACTTTTTATAACATCACTTTTCAAAGCAGGTTTTAAAAATCTAGGATTTATTAAATAAATATTAAGTATTTGGAAAAAAATTCAGTTCTAAAGTATTTCAATACTAACTAACTTAAATTACATAGTTTAATAAATAAAATTTTCCTTTTTAAAATAAAAACTTAATTTATTAATAAAAATATATTTTTAAATCTTAATAACCAAATTTCAATTTATAATCCCTCTCGATTTCTATCTCATCACTTCCATTTCGGCCTCCTTAACCATTTACGCTTCAAAAATAGTATTCACTATTTTTCTCTCACCCTATTTCCATATTCAAATATAAATCCTTCCTGTAAATTTATATTTCCAATTTATCACCAGATATCAATTTTTTTATTTATAAACATTGTTTATAATTTTTTATAAATTCTTTGAGTTTCACTAAAAATAATCATTTATAAAATTTCATTTTATTAATTCAATTCCTTATAAAAATCCATTTATTTTTGCCAACCTATTTTTAATATCGATTTCAACTTCTTTCCATATTTCCCGAATATCATTCTAAAATCCCGTCTTTAAAAATTCCTTTATATAATTTATTTTAAATTATCTATTTAAAATATTTTTTGCATTATTTAGTATGATCAAAAACCAATTATTACTTATTCAAATCAATCTCCTTCTAGTACGTTAAAAATTCAAAATAATATTTATGGTATTTAATATACCAAAATTAATTTCCATGCCATTTTAACATTTAAAAATTTACAACACACAATAATCCAGCATTTTATGTATATGAAAAATACTAATATATTTGAGGAATCCAGTTGGATCCCTCCAACATGGTTCCCTGCATCCACAAATGTTAGACAACAATAAAAATACCAATCCCACTTCGAGGGGGATATCGTGGTATATAGGGTCATCCGCTATTATGCGGGGTACATAGGGTCTCATCCGCTATAATGTGCGAGAATATCACTCCAACTACTAACTATATATTATATAATCATCCAACAGATAATTTAAAATTTATTAATCCAATCAAGCATCAAATAATTTAAACTTAAACATTTAAATTTAAATGTGGTAATCCAAATGAGTGAGAAATTCTCACTTTGACTTTTATTTTGCAATCCGATCCAATTTTAAATTAAACTGAACAGTGTTCACTTTAATCTGAATTCCAACCATTTTCGTTCGACTCCAAATTTGATTACATTCCGTAGCCTATGTCATTTTGAATTCAACGTTGCCGGATTTAGGCGATTCCGACCTCAAATAACAAAGTTGTTTAATTATTAGTCATCGATTGACAAACTTATCATTGCCTTAATAAATCATTTAATTAACTTATCTCTTAAAAAAATATAACCTGGCCGCGAATAAACCTTTCCAAAAAAATCACAGACCTCCATCACTACTCCAGCCAGCCTCTCTGGCCCACATGCACTTGCTATCGAGATTGCCATCACCACTGCTAGGCCACGCCGGAGGTCACCAAGTCTTCGCCTCGAGTTGCCCCGAGCCTCCACTACCCTTGCCAGTCGTTACAGCCCACCTTCCAGATACGTGACAAATTCCAATCGCTCGACTCCCACAACGCGCACGCGCCACCACTCGACTACCCACCTCCGTCGTACCATCCCCCGCTTCCACGCGCCTTACTGCGCCTCGCGCACGCAGCCCTGCCCTCAAGTTGTCGCGTGTATCGACCAAGATATCATGACCAATGTCTGAGCCTGTGCCCTTCTCCCCACGACATCGTCCACCTCCCTTCGTGATTAAATGTTTCTTTTTTTCGATCTCGATCTTGAATTGAAAAGGCTGGAAAGATAATGCATTTTTTTTCAAATTGAATTCGATCGGCTGAAGGATAAAAAGGGAAAGGGAGGAAGAGAGGGGTAACACATGATTTTAAAAGCAGACGAGCAGCGTGTATAGGAAGGTAGGGGTTTGTCCTTTCGAGTTATAATATTTTTAAATCTTTAAAATATCTTGCTTATTACAACTTAATACTCCGAACTCCTATTGAGGCGTGCCGCTAGGCGTTTATAATGTTATACCTATATTCCAAACACAATGGAAAAGGTTTGGAGTCATAATTCGATCGTATGGAGAAGATAGCTTTTTGGACCCTATTATTATATTAATTTTCGATATTAATTTCAACGTGTTTATATCCCGTACGACCAAACGATAACTCCAAATGCTACGAAATTTGAAATCTGATAATAATATACTATTATGGATCCAATGGAACTGGTTTCGTCAAATTCTGAGATAATGCCCCGGATCGCTATTTTAACGCGTCGATTAAATCGACGATTTCAAAAATTTGTGAGATCGCTTAAAATTCCAGTTTTAAATCTTACTAACTAAATTATAAATCCCAAATTCAATATTTAAAACCACTTAAATATTAAAAATCAAACGACGAAAATCTAGGTTGTTACATTCCTCCCCCTTTAAAAGAATTTCGTCCTCGAAATTGTTAAGGCAGGAAAAATGCTCCAGACCCATGACTTTTTCAAAACCCACTTAGTTAACTTGCTATTTCACTTTTCTAATCTCTTAGTTTTTCAATCAAAATAATTAGTTTGCAATTCTAATTAAAAAAATCCTTCATTCCAATTACAATTCGAAATCAAATTGTCGTTAACAAAAAATTTCAAAATTTTTTTTCTAACACCCTAAATTTTCGAATTTTTTTGGCAGTCTCCTTTGTATGGAGGACCTTTTGCAATATGACAAGAGAGATAAATATATATACATCGACCCACACGGTCGGAAAACAAAATATATTTCAATATTTTATATATTTGTTGTATTTAATCCGAAAACGTACCTTATTTTAGCATTTTTAAGCAAGCGGCTTATTTAATATGCAATTACGCGACCCAACTCTAGCTCAATCGCCTCCGGGTACTTGTACTTACTCAATTTAACCACGTAAGTACCAAAGTATGAAAGTTCCATAACATTTCATTCATTCAACTAACTTTACACATGAATTTCATATACAACATACCAACAAAGATTTTTAAGCAATTTTAAGGTTTCGATTCTAATTTAATTGCTTTAAATCGATTTATATACCATTTCATTCAATCTGAATGATTTACAACCCAATTTATTAGCACTCAACTCATATTTATACCAAATAAACTAATATCCATTCCAAATTGATTTAAAAATCAATTTATTCACTCTTTATTACTTTATAGAATTTTATCTACTTTCGTTTACATCAAACGCCAATTTTCTATGCAAATTCGGTGATATCTATTTTATAAAATACCCATTTTCAGTTTACAGCTATTTTAAATTGATTCCAAATCAAATTTTATTTAATTCTATTCCATTCCAAATTTGATCCATTCATTTGCATCCCATTCATATCCATCTTATTTCCAAATTCATTTTATTATGCTCGAAATCATCCCACGCTATTTATTTAATAACATTTCACAATTTACTCGAGCCAACTTCCATCCAAAATATTAACTTAAGTTGTTCATTTATTTCCAATCATTTCAATTAAATAACCTAAGTTTGTTTCTATTGCAATAAAACTTCCTTTTATTTAAATTGACTCTTGTTCAATTTATTCACCTTCAATTGATTTGCATTCCCCATTCAAAACTCAATTCCACACTCGATCCATTCTCGAATTCATTTAAAATAATATTCAATGTTATATTCAATTTAATTACACTCACATTGAATTTATTTATAACTCAAATCATTTCTATTTCCATCCAATTCCATTTTATTTGATCACAATCGACATATATTTAATCAGCTTATATATATATAAGTCGAATTTTATTTATTACTCAGGTTCTATATTCAACTTCAGTTTCAGTCCACAATCCATATTATTTAATCAAGTTAAATTCCATTTCCATATTCAATTCACTAATTAATTATCTAATTGGTTCACCTCCCTTTTAATTTACTTGAGTTCAAATTTATTTTATAATTCAAGTTCGGATTTTAACTCTTTACCTTAAAATGCCACATCATTTTTATTTTGGTTAATCTATTCTTTTTTTTCCAATTTATAAATTTTCAACTTGTTTTTCTCATTCCATCAATTTTATACCCGAGTATGTTAACACTCTATTTTAACTCAAGATTTACATCACTCATAGCTTAAGTATACTTTTATTCCATAAATTTCAAATTTTATAAGCTATTCAAATTTATTTATCCACAATCCCAAATTTTCACTCAAATTCTATTCCATTTAAAATTTTATAACTTATAGTTATTTAGCCACTTACTCTTTGCATTTGTATATTTAATTCCATTTAATACGGTTTCAAATCTACTCCAATTCAATTAAATTTTATTTTCAATTTCCTTTAACTAATATTTCCGAACCATATTCGAATTTATTTATACTTAAATTAATTTCATTCCAAAAAATTTATTTTCAATTTAATCAAGTAAGGATTTAATTCAAATTTTAAATCTTTCCACACTCCCTTACTTATATTTATTTGTTCTATTTACTTACACATTCATATGCACTTTTATTAGTTAACTTCATCACATTCTACTTATTTCATCCCATTTATTATTTTCTATAATCGCTTTATTTAATTTATTTCTTTAACTTTTGCTTAAGTTAAATTCCAATTCCTATAAATTTTCTTTTATAATTTCAATTTATTTAACTTACACAAGTTAAATTTTAATTTCATACTGAAATCTCCATTTTCCAAGTTTCATTTCAAAGCTTATTTTCTTCTTATTTCGCTTCTCTTTTAATTAGAAATTTCAGAATTCAAACACCCGGTTCTTATTTCAAATCGTTTGAAATAATATATATATATAAGTATATAACTCTGTTTTAACAAACTATTTCCTTGGAATTTTAACTCAAATTCGGTTTTATCCAAAATAAATACTCTTGGAATTTCTAAAACAACGTTTGTTTTACAACAAAAACCTCCAAATCAATTATTTCGGTAGAAATCCATCACTTAGAAACTCGAAAATGAATACTGGTGATGCTATAGTCATTACCAGAATTATTTTCCAGCGACTGAAGTGAGTCCAGTGCTATATCTCTTCCAAAATCCATTTTAAAACAATTTTCTTTCAAAAATATTCAAAAATAATACTCTTATTATTATTTTCTACACCACTTTGAAAGACATTTTTCAAACTGCTCGGGATTTAAATTTCCAGATTTCGATTTAAATCCAATTTTAATTATAATCCATTTGTATAATTTATATTTATACAAATTTTCTTTTGGTTATATAGACCATTTCCAATTTTATAATCTTATTTGATTATAATGTTATCATCCAAACACCCCAACTATATATATATTACTTTTTCAGAAAAGTATTTCTTTTATATCAAAATATATTCTTGGGTAAAATTATTTCATTTACCCCATTTAAAAACAATATTGTGTCAAATTGCCCTATTCAAGTGTTTAGAAACCCCTATCGATTCAGTTGTACGGACAGTGCCGACCAGAGTTCATAAGCCACTCAATAAATCAACCAACATAATATAAAACATTTTATATCCACTAACAAATACGCGCTCATCTATATTAATACCCTCAAACTCATTCTAGAGTACTACTGACTCTATCTCTAATAAGTAATCCCCAGCAGAGCCAAGATTCTTGCTTAACCTTCAGCTCTGATACCAACTGTAACGGACAGAGATTTTCGACCCTCGAAAATCGACATTAATACGTTCACTGTATAAAATGCCAAGCAGCCGAGTGTAGGAAATACCAGTTCATTAAGGCTGAAGCAGAAAAAGGTAGACGAAAATAGAACACAATAATGCAGAATCTCACAATCACAGCGGGACAAAATATAATATATAATAACAGATTTTTATACAAAAGATTCTGTAACGGTTTAATACTTATAATCATCAGAGTACGACAATCACTACATCAAATCTGGACAGTTATAATAACTTGTCCTCATACATAACTCACACAGCGGAAATAACCAAGTACATTATATACGTTTGAACTCCTCCAGCACGTCTCCTGAGCTCCATAGCATTCTAACCTGGACCTATAATACTCGGTCTGACCCGAGCATTATAATAAAATAACACCTGAGTCAGTCTGGAAAACCAGCGTGAGAAAAACACACTCAATTTGAATCATTAACGTTTTCAAAATCCTTTGGAAACAAAGGTATCTCGTAAGACCATGTCACAAATAAACACGACGTGTTTTTACCTTATGATAACCAAAACAATTTTTATCAAAATCATCTGATATTATAATAGTGTCTATAGAAAGTAAATAGAAAATAACTGAAATGCTTGCATCTCATACTTCAGCATAGTTGGGCACAATCAAAACCGTACAGTGCTTATTGGAGAATGGATTCCATCGAATGACTGGGCCACTAGGGTACCTCCCACCACAGTACACCTCTAGAACAACGTACCGAGGACCATCGTCGAGATCCCCTGCTACACAAGACCGGCCTAACCCTAACCTGGATAGACCGAATATGTTATCACCCCAGGTGTTCCCACCCTACCATCGAGCGCTCCTTCTTTCATGCACCACCATATCCATAATATATAGGTTTCCGAGGACATCTAGAAAGGTGATAACATACCCTAATTGGGTGCGACCCACTTAGCCTTGCTGCATCTCCCATGTTTTAGTCATTCCCGGTTGATGAGGCTCGAGGCTAAGCGTTACTTTTCAAGAACAAAATTCTACTTAAAATGCTCATCGTCCTCCAATAACGATGTTCCGATAGCATTCGTCCATACAAGTTGTCTTGGGTATGGACCAACCGAATCACCGTCTTCATCATCTTCACGGTATTCATTCGTAACGTTTAAACCGGATCGAAGTGGTTTTCGGATAATTAAATCTGATCTCGGTCTCTTCGAAACGATTGAAGAAATTGGCCAAAATTTGTGAATCGGTTATTTAACTATCAATAAACATTCAAAAGCAGACATCAGGCCTTATTTCAAACTTTTTCAAAATTTATTTCAAAATATCTTTATAAGATATAACTTCCAGTACTTCAACATTTAAAAATAGTTTTTCAAATCCTTATATTTTCAACGGAATATTTCCACCCCTTTCTATTATTTAGAATATTTTTTCCACTATATTTTATATCCAATATTTAACACTTAGGAAGTATTCCATTTATTTCCTATTTCTTTTCTCAAAATAATTTACAAATTTTATTTGTAACTTCCTTGACTAGTTTATAACAAATTCTATAAATTCCAGAATTCTCTAATTAATTCCCTTTAATATTTCCAAAGTCAAATATACTTACTTATAATTCCAATTTCCCTTTCTACTTTTTTTATGAATTCTATTTCATTTACGAAGTTCACTTTTATTTAACTTCTTCGGAAATTTCCTTACTTTTCCCAAATTGCGTTTTGAGAATTCTCTTATAAGTCCCATCTACTAAATAACCATTTCCCAACTCTCGAGAAGATTTACAAATACATTTAAACCATTTTCAAAACTCCATTATATACATATGTAAATAAAAAAATAAGTATTTAAAAGAAAAATAATAATTATTTATTTTTAAGACATGTTCGGATAACTATCTAATATTGAAACACTTTTTATAACATCACTTTTCAAAGCAAGTTTTAAAAATCTAGGATTTATTAAAATAAATATTAAGTATTTGGAAAAAAATTCACTTCTGAAGTATTTCAATACTAACTAACTTAAATTACATAGTTTGATAAATAAAATTTTCCTTTTTAAAATAAAAACTTAATTTATTAATAAAAATATATTTTTAAATCTCAATAACCAAATTTCAATTTATAATCCCTCTCGATTTCTATCTCATCACTTCCATTTCAGCCTCCTTAACCATTTACGCTTCAAAAATAGTATTCACTATTTTTCTCTCACCCTATTTCCATATTAAAATATAAATCCTTCCTGTAAATTTATATTTCCAATTTATCACCAAATATCAATTTCTTTATTTATAAACATCGTTTATAAAAATTTATAACTCCTTTGAGTTTCACTAAAAATAATCTTATTTATAAAAATTTCATTTTATGAATTCAATTCCTTATAAAATCCATTTATTTTTGCCAATCTATTTTTAATATCGATTTCAACTTCTTTCCATATTTCCGAATATCATTCTAAAATCCCATCTTTAAAAATTCCTTTATATAATTTATTTTAAATTCTCTATTTAACATATTTTTCGCATTATTTAGTACGATCAAAAACCAATTATTACTTATTTAAATCAATCTCCATTTAATTCCTTAAAAATTCATAATAATATTTATGGTATTTAATATACCAAAATTAATTTCTATGCCATTTTAACATTTAAAAATTTACAACACACAATAATCCAGCATTTTATATATATGAAAACTACTAATATATTTGAGGAATCCAGTTGGATCCCTCCAACTTGTTTCCCTGCATCCACAGATGTTAGACAACAATAAAAATACCAATCCCACTTCGAGGGGGATATCACGGTATATAGGGTCATCCCTTATTATGCAGGGCGCATAGGGTCTCATCCGCTATAATGTGCGGGAATATCTCTCCAACTACTAATATATATACTACTATATATTATATAATCATCCAATAGATAATTTAAAATTTATCAACCAAATCAAGCATCAAATAATTTAAACTTAAATGTTTAAATTTAAATGTGGTAATCCAAATGAGTGAGAAATTCTCACCTTGACTTTTATTTTGCAATCCGATCCAATTTTAAATTAAACTGAATAGTGTTCAATTTAATCTAAAATTCCAACCATTTTCGTTCGACTCCAAATTTGATTCCATTGCGTAGCCTATGTCATTTTGAATTCAACGTCGCTGGATTTAGGCGATTCCGACCTCAAATAACAAAGTTATTTAATTATTAGTCATCGATTTACAAACTTATCGTTGCCTTAATAAATCATTTAATTAACTTATCTCTAACAAAAAATATAACCTGGCCGCGAATAAACCCTTCCAAAAAAAATCACAGACCTCCATCACTGCTCCAGCCAGCCTCTTTGGCCCACACGCACCTACTACCGAGATTGCCATCACCACTGCTAGGCCGCGTCGGAGGTCACCAAGACTTCGCCTCGAGTTGCCCCGAGCCACCACTACCCTCGCCAGTCGTTACAGCCCACCTTCCAGATACGTGACAAATTCCAATCGCTTGACTCCCACAACGCGCGCGTGCCACCACTCGACTACCCACCTCCGCTGTACCATCCCCCGCTTCCACACGCCTTGCCGCGCCTCGCACATGCAGTCCTGCCCTCAAGTTGTCGCGCGCATATCGACCAAAATATCGCGACCAATGCCTGAGCCTGTGCCCTTCTCCCCACGACATCGTCCACCTCCCTTCGCGATTAAATCTCTCTTTTTTTCAATCTCGATCTCGAATTGAAAAGGCCGGAAAGATTACACATTTTTTTTCGAACTGAATTCGATCGGCTAAAGGAGAAAAGGGAAAGGGAGGAATAGAGGGGTAACACATGATTTTAAAAGCAGACGAGCAGCATGTACAGGAAGGTAGGGGTTTGTACTTTCGATTTATAATATTATTAAATCTTCAAATTATCTTGCTTATTACTACTTAATACTCCAAACTCCTATCAAGGCATGTCGCCAGGCGTTTATAATGTTATACCCCTATTCTGAACACAATGGAAAAGGTTTCGAGTCCTAATTTGATCGTATGGAGAAGATAGCTTTTTGAACCCTATTATTATATTAATTTTCGATATTAATTTCAACGCGTTTATATCCCGTACGACCAAACAATAACTCCAAATACTACGAAATTTGAAATCTGATAATAATATACTAATACGGATCCAATAGAACTAGTTCCGTCGAATTTCGAGACTATGCTCCGGATCGCTATTTTAACGCGTCTATTAAATCGACGATTTCAAAAATTAACAAAATCGCTTAAAATTCCAGTTTTAATCTTACTAACTAAATTATAAATTCCAAATTCAATATTTAAAACCACCTAAATATTCAAAATCAAACGATGAAAAATCCGGGTCGTTACAATTGAATTTCTTGTAAACACCTGATATTGATAATTATTTAATTGTTGTGGTACATTGGCTGTTTGGATATTGGTTGCAAATGAATACTATTGGTTGATGTATGGTTAATTAGGTGTTTATTTATTTCACATATATCATGTTGTTATCATGTATGTTATTTACAGTATATAAAACTGTAAATTGAATTATTTCGAATAAATTAAGAAATAGGTTGAAATGATGCATACCTATGGCATTTATTTTGGATTGAAATGATATATATCCATCCCTGAACTAAATTAAAATAATTGATTCACTTGACCATAGGATAGAGAATTATATACGGACACCGGATTGGTTAAATTAAATGATTTTAAAATTTTGATTGAAATTATTTAAAATGATTTGATTTAAGAAATAAAAATCAAATTTATGAAAATTAAATTATTTTCGAATTTGAGCTCAGAATGTTGATATTTAAAGTTGATAACGGGAATTATTTTCGATTTCCGATCATAATTATATATATATATATATATTTGTAAAAAACATTTGATAATAATATTTCTATTAATATATAATGATTAAAAGGGCTTATTTAATCATTAAATCATTTAAACTCAGTTTAAATTCAAAAATCAATTATTCAAAAATCAATTATTCAAAAATAGTGGTATTGTTATTGATGTCATAAGGGCATTTTATTTTCAAAAATAAAATAAATAATTTTATTACATATTCTTCCCCATATATATAAATGAGTGTATGTATCCAGCTCCGTGCACGACTTTGGATGGTCAAAGAGCTGTTTATCGATAAAACAATTTCCGATTATTTTATCGATATTTTTCAAGGTGTATACCTTTGTTGATACTGCTCAGAATATGATTATCGATATTATTTATTGTTCAAAACATTACCATTTATGTTAAAAAATCTTATATTTGAACATTTTAAAAAAATTCGAAGTGATGAATTTGCGGGTCGTTACATGCTTCCCCCCTTAAAAGAATTTCGTCGTCAAAATTAAGAATAAGTAAAAATGACTCAAAAAGGAATATATATTTGACAAGGAGAAATATATACAAGATATGGTAAGTGACCACACCATAGGCGGTGAGTACACTATCTCGATACCACATGTAAACTTTACATCAATCCTAAACTCCGGATAAGCTTTCCTCATTCTATCTTATATTTCCCATGTACAGTCTTCGGCATTACCACTCCATTGAACTTTAACCAACCTTACAACCTTCCTTCTCAATCGCTTCTCATCATGATCCATGAATCGAACTGGTCATTTGATAACTGTCAAATTTGGTTCTACTTCTAAATCTTCCTGGGCAACTATTTCTATAATATGTTCCGGATCATGCACATATTTCCGTAGATGGGATACGTGACAGATATTGTGCACACCAAACAACCTTTTGGGAAATTTCACACGATAACCTAATGGGTCAATCCGCTCAAGAATGGGAAAGGTCCAATAAATCAAGGTGCTAACTTCCATGCCCGTTCAAATCTTACCACTCCTCTCATCAGAGAGATTTTCAAGAATACAAATTATCCAATTGAAAATTCCAAATTCCTACGCCTTGATCAGCGTAGCTTTTCTGCCTGCTCTTGGCTTCTTTCATCTTCTTTCTGATCATGTCTACCTTTTCTAAAGCTTCTCGAATCATATCGGGACCAAGTACCAATCGATCTCCAGTTTTGATCCAACATGCTGGAGATCTACATGGACAACCATATAAAGCTTCATACGGTGCCATGCCAATACTTGCTTGATAGCTATTGTTGTAGGAGAATTCCACCAGATGAATAATATTTTCCCATGAACCTCAAAAATCTAAGATGGGCTCTTAGAAGATCTTCCAATACTCGATTTACCCTTTAAGTTTTCCCATCCGTTTGGGGATGATATGTGGTGCATATACTCAATTTCGTTCCCAAAGCTGTTTGTAATGCCTCCCAGAACTTACTGGTAAAAATTGGGTCTCAATCACTGACTATGCTGCTTAGGACACCATGCAATTGAACAATTTCTCTCATATATATCTCTACAAGACTTGCAACAGTTCTCGTTGGCTTTACTAGAATAAAGTGTGTGCTTTTGGTCAATCGATCTATGATAATCCAAATGCCTTCATTCCCTTTTCTTGATTGAGGTAAGTCATCGATGAAATCCATTGATATTTGGTCTCATTTCCAAGTTGAAATTTTAAGAGGTAGGAGTAATACAGTAGTCTTTTGCTGATCACTTTTGATATGTTGATAATTTTACATCTACAAGGATAGAGATATCTCTCTTCATACCATCCCACCAAAAAGTCTTCTTCATATCCCAATACATTTTGTTAACTTCGAGATGCACTAGAAGTCGAAAATTGTGGCATTCTGATAAAACCTCTTGCCTTATCCCGTCGACATTTGGGATGCATACTCTTCCATTCATCCTTAATATTCCTTGATTATCCACCTTGAACCATATCCATCTGCCTGGTACTGTGTTTTTCTCCACTGCTTTGACCATCTTTATAATAAACGAATCTCTGAGCTGGTTCTTCTTTATACGGTTAATAAAAGTTGGATGTATTATTAAATAAAATATAATGACATGCTTTCTACTTTATGCATCTGCTACCACATTAGCTTTCCCGGACGTATATAAATCATATGACGCGAGAAATTCTAACCAACGTTGTTGTCTCATATTCAAGTCCTTCTGAGTAAAAAGATACATCAAAGATTTATGATCTGTGAAGAGTTCGAACTTTTCACCTATTTAAAGAAGGAATATTATTTACCAAGGTCAAACAAAGTTTATCAAAATAAACTATGAGAAATTCTTACCCGGTAAATAATGTCTTCAAATCTTTAGCGCGAACATAATGGCGAATAGTTCTAAGTCATATGTTGCATAATTTCACTCATACGTCTTTAACTGCCTACTAGCATTTGCGATAACCTTCCCATGTTGGATTAGTACAACGCCCACTCCTTCTCCACAAGCATCAGTATAAACCGTTAAACCGCTGCTTTCATCAATAATAGTCAGGACTGGAGCGGTAGTTAACCTTTTCTTTTTAGGTTCCTAAAATGCTTCTTCACATTTCGGCATCCATTTAACATCCTTCATAGTCAACTTCGTTAAGTGATAGAAAATCTCGAAGAAGTCCTGAATAAATCTTCGGTAGTATCCTGCCAATCATAAAAAGCTGTGAATGACTTTCGGAGTTTGTGGTTGCTTCCAATCTAGAATAGCTATAATTTTCCCTGGGTCAACTGAGATTCCTTTCTTTGACACAACATGTCCAAGGTACCTTACATTTTCTTCCCAGAAGTGGCATTTTGAGAACTTATCCATGAGCATATTCCTTCGCAATATTTTTAGTACAATCTCTAAATCACTTTTGCTTCTTCGGTCTTTGAATATATAAGAATGTCATCAAGAAAAACCAACACGAATTTGTGGAGCACATCTTTGAATACTCTATTCATAAGGTCCACAAAATAAGCGGGTGCATTGGTTAGCCCAAAAGGCATAACCAACCACTCGTAGAAACCATTTGGTCCTCTGAATGCAGTTAAAGGAATACAATCTTCTATTATCCTTAATTGATGGAATCATGTAGCTAGGTCCATTTTGGAGAATATTCGAGCACCATGAAGTCGATCAAACAAGTCATCAATACGGTAAAGGAAACTTGTTCTTAATCATTTTCTTATTTAGGTCTCGATAGTCTACACAAAGTCTTAGGGAGCCATCTGACTTTGCGACGAAAACTACTGCTGAGCTCCAACTTGAGCGACTTGGTCTAATTAGTCCTTTTTTAACAATTCATCAGTTTGATTCTTTAATTCATTTACTTCCTTAGGGGTCATTCTTCAAGAAGAATGAAAAACAGACCTCGTGATAGAAATCAAGTCGATTCGAAACTCAATTTCCCTATGTGTGGGTAAACTTTAACCTCCTCAAAAACATCCAAAAATTCCTTAGCAACTGATATTTATTCTAGACGTTTTTAAAACAAATTTAGGGCATACATAAAACTATCCATTACTGGACTTGGTTCTTCACATGTTATTTTAAACGGTTCACTTCTTTTATTTTCCAAATGCACTGTCCTTTCAACAAATCAAGAGCAGCCTTATATTCATTTAACTAATCTATACTAAGTATAACCTCAAATCCAATAAAATCGAGGAGGATTAGGTTAGATGAAAAATTTTGTGATAGTAGACAACTTGTACTTTTTCACAAGCTATACCAAGATTAGTTTTACCACCTATGGAGTTAGAGACACGGATAGGGGTATCTAATATTTTTATGGTAAGTTTCAATTTATCAACCAATTCTTTAGAAATAAAGCTGTGGGAAGCCCCGGTATCAAATAATACACTAACTATATTTTCAGTAATGCAAATATTACCTTCAAAAACTCTCTTGTCCTTCGCACTAGTCGAAGTTGAGGGTTCATCTTTAATGGTGAAAACTATGACCTGTTCTCCTTTCTTTATCAATGGGCAATCCTTTTTTCGGTGCCCTAGTTTGTGACTATTGTAGCAGGTCCTATCCTAAGCCTTAGGATTCTTATAGGTGGTAGAAAAATGACCCTTATGTTGGTAATTATAATAAGTAATATCCTTAAAATTGTTTTCTTGTGGTCCTCCTTCTGGCTTACCTTGCCATGGCTTCTTCCCAGGATGGTTGAACTTCCTTTTCTTCCAGTTATTGTTGCCACTTTGAGTAGTGGGTGGATTCTTTTTGTCAAGAGTTTCATATCGGAAATCCGTGTTTACCAAATCTACAAAGGTTCCCTTTACATGCCTAGTCATCCAATTTTGATACTACCCCTTCATCCCAGCGATAAACATTTCATTTTTCTTTAAAGGAGTGTCAATTAGCCCTGGCCCGAAATGGGACAATTCACTGAACTTGTTGCAATATTCTTCTATGGACATCTCTCCTTGCTTTGAATCCATAAAACTACGATAGAGGCGTGATCTTCCGGCTGCTGGCATATATTATTCTCCCAAGACTTCCTTGAACCGTTCCCATGAGAATTTATCTTCCTAATCATTCAGAGTTATGGACTCCTACCAAGCCAGAGCCCCTTCTTGTAACTGCCAAGAAGCTAAGAACCTTTTCTTCTCATCCCCGATCCAAACCTGAACTTCAGCAATGGACTTCGTTCCTTTGAATGGTTTACCACCCAAACTGGTATAATTCTTCCATAGAGTGGCAAAGTTAAATTGAGGTTGCACTGAGATTACCACTTCCTCAATTACTGTAGCAACTAATTGACCTTTGGTGGCCGGGGTGTTACTACCTCCCCTTCTCCTTCGTCCTCTTATGTTACTCATTTCCTACTATCTGCATATAGTTAGGAAACATCTTTAGAATTATAGACGAGATTATCATAGGGGATGGGCATAAAAATCGAATATACTTATTCGGATAAAAATTTCAAATATGTATTCTCTCTGACTAAACTCATTCTAGGGCATTACTAACCCTATCTCTAATGAGTTGACCTCATCAAGGCTTAGGTATGTGTTTAACCATAAGCTCTGATACCAAATGTGACGACCTACCTCCTCAACCCCCAGAAATCAACACTATTACATCCTCGGCATTCACATGCCACAAATCCAAGTGCTGGAGAGGTAGATTATTTCAGGGTAAAAGAAAATAAAGGTAGAAGACAAACAAAATAGAATCTTACATCGTATTCAACATTTAATTATACATATGTGTAATACATGCAATTACTCCAAATTACTCCATCAGAGTTCTAGTAAGTACAAATCCAACCAGGATAGTTATAACTGCATATTCTCACAAGTGCTGGTAGATACATCATACATAATACAGCGGAATTAATAGATAACTTTCTACAAAGGATCCAAAATGCTCCATGCTTTATGCTCCTTCTCAAAATGCTCCATGCTACCTAACTACGTGGCTGCTTGAAAAATAGGGCAACCAGAGTTTAAGGGAGACCAAAAATAAACTTCGGGCCAGTCATGGGACTGGTGTGAGAAACTCAAAATACGGATATTTGAAAACAAAGATTATCTCATAAGACCATGCTGCACATAAACACGGAACGGGTTTTTACCTTACAATAACCAAAATTATTACAACGCAAAATCTGGTAATATTATTTTTAATGACATTCTTATGAAAACAGCTTAGGTAAATATACATATCTTAGCTGAAATTGTTACATTATTAAATCTCTGCATACTAGGCTCTACAATCAAGTCCGAAGGCACTTATTAAAGAACGAATTCCATACAATATGAAGGTAAGGAACTACCTTCCGTACAGTACATCTCTAAAGGGATGTACCGAGGATCAACACCTTTGAAACCTCTGCACCTGGCAAGATCGGCCTACCAGCAGACCCATTTGGTGGCGGATACCGAATATGACATCACCCTAGTCGTAACTGACCTATTTGGGATGTCATAGTATACATAACATACTCGACATATAGAGAGTAATCTAGAAAGGTGATGACCATACCTTAATGGTCATAAACATTTTTATAAATTGCTTTATATATAACTGATTTTGCATTGGTTCATAATATATTTATGTTCACAATATAAATTATTCATCTAATGACTATAGTTCCCAAAAAAATTCTTGGGACGATTTATATAAGATCCCTTGCATACAATTATTATGTGCAGTTTTTCAATTTGCACAACCTGCCAACCACTTGGCCTAGGATATGTTGCGATTTCTTATAAACCCTTATCCTGTATGATTTTGAAAATCATTCTTTAGATGAAATTAATTTTAACATTGTGTACTACTCTTAAGTACACAACCTTATAGGAAGAAGTTAATCTTAACTTCACTCACAATTAATCGTACTTTGCTCAACAAAGTTCAATTACTCCTTATCGATACATCATTATGTATTATAGGAAGGAGTGACTTTTGAGATTGAATTTTATCTGTTTAATTAGGTACGAAACTTTTCCAATATACTCACTTATTCGATAAAATCGAATCTTTTTTTATTGCACGTTATTTTTTTACTTCTGTTTCATATGCTACGATCTTAACATAGACATATTACATGTGTATCAAATACACATGTCCATGTCTATGCAAATCATCAATAAATATAACCAAGTACGTGGAACCAATTTGGTATTAATAGGCTTGTGATTGCATACATCATTATATATTAATCCAAAGAGTTCATCAACTCTTATGATGCTCCCACTAAATAGGTGCATAGCCCTTAATTATTTGAGATATAATTAACCAGTATCATATGATTCATAATCATATATAAAAAATTGTTTCTCAAAACTACGAAGCTTAGTCTATAATTCCAAAATAATTTTAAATACATTTGTATTTTCTATTGCATCTCTTTTGTTATGAAAATAAATACCACATTATAGTTTTATTTTATGATGAATATTCATAATATTCTCATTGAAATATAACTGTCTATTTTTCAGTCGGTCGTTATTTCATAAATAATGTTCGGTATATTTTACGAAAACAATTTTCGTGACTTAACGCAATCATTAAGTGTTATATGGCATGCTCCCACTATTTCCACCATCACGATAATTTAGCGTACCAAATATAGAGGTCCATCATCCACTTAATATAGACTATTTCATATACTGCAACAAGTTTATAGTAGGGAGTTCTTTGATCAAATATCTTGAACACAAAAATAAATCTTATAGAAAACAATTTAATATACAAAATTACATTTCGAAGTAGAAATCATATTTCTTGTTCCAATGTTAAGTATCATATCATTATTATTACAATTCTTATTTCTGATGTTTCTTTATGAAGTAGAAGTGACCATTATTCTCTTCATCCCAACTGTACCTTAAATCACATTTACTCTTATACATTTGTTTTCCTTTCTAAATGGTCAAACCATTCAAAAGAAACCCTTGTTATTGTAGGATCGATTTCACTCTAGAGGGAGGGTGAATAGGGTGATACTAATAATAATAAAAATTAATGCAGAAATATATAAAATAATTGCAGCACGCATAATAGCAGAATAATAAAAGCAGAAATAGAACAACACAGATTTACCCAGCTTCGGCAAAACCCTGCCTACGTGTTGCCCCCAAGGTTTCTACTAGAAATTAAGTCGTCAGACGCTTACACACATAAACTTGCGACACCCGCTATCTACTAACCTAACTCTATGCTCAAAACCTTACCACAACTCAGCCACTGAGTTGCGAATTCCCGAACTACACCACCATAGTTCGTCCCTAGTCACACGACTAGAATTTTACAAAAGTTTAAAAGAAAAACACAAATAAAAAAAATAACAAAAACAAAACCCTTTATATATATTTAAGCCAAAATATATTAGACCGGCCCACTATCATTTGAGAAATAAGAACTTCTCCCTTCTATAAACTTCGGTCGTGTTCTTGTTTTCCTTTTTCAAAATTAGGGCTTTGCTTTGTTGAAGCCGCCGCTTGTTCTTTTGCTTCGATTGAAGTATGTATTTGGTTTGGGTTGCTTTGTCAATCGATTGTCGCTTCGTTTGCCTACGGCTGCTCCAATTGTCAAGATCGAATGGCTTATACCGGTATGTGAATTGCCTTTTTTGAATTTTGATTATTCTCAACTTGATTCGAGTTTTATGTTTGTTCATGATTTAGCTAGCTCTGGTATTTGTTTGAACTCGAATCACACCTTATGCCAATGATGAATTCTGGTATTTATAGGAATCGATTTCCTATATTTTCGTATGTATAAATATGTTTGAATTCTTCATAATTCTTGCTTGGTCGTTCGATTTTGCTTAAATGATGATGATTAATCTTGACTGCTTCATTTGTTTACACGTTACCGATACATTTTCACTTGCTTGAGTCAGTTCCTTCTTTTGCTCCTACGATCATGGAATTTGAATTTTTTGAGACTTCGACTTGTTCACGTTACTACATATACCATTGTTTAAAATGAATGGACCACGGCTTGATCATTTCTTGACTTTCATCGAACTGCTACTTCACTATGATTTTCTCCGAAAATTATTCAACCTGTTGTTTCATTCTTGTTCGAACTGCTACTGTTGGTCTGATTGATTTCACTTGATTTTTGTTCGAACTGTTGCTTTGTTCATCATGTGTATACATACATATATGTATGTATATATGTGTATGTCCTGAGCATATAGAACTGTTGACTGCATTGCTTTGTCTGATTCAAGTTTAAGTCCGGTTGCAGTGTTGTTTTGCTTGACACTTTCTTTTTGAAAGTGCTCCTGTTTATATTAATATAATGCTTGTATCTGTCCATATGCATATGTATACATATGTCACTTTGCTTGCTTCTTCACTGATTTGGTGCATTGTGGGTTTTGGTGCCTCTGAGCATGTTTGAAACTATTGTCACCTATGTATATACATACATATGTATGTTATGTCTGATTGTTGTGTTGATGTTCATGTAGTTGAGTTAATGCATTCACTGCCTTGTATATGTACATGAGTGATTGCACATCTATGCTAGTCTGGTTTATGCTTCATTGTTTTCTTGTGCACTTATGGTTGCATTCATTTTTGTGTGTTCATGCTGAAAGTTTTGCATTGCTTCATCTGCTTCAAGTCACTTGTGCATTTTCTTCTAGTGTTTTCATGTAGACTGGTCATATGCATTTGAGTTTTGTTGGTCTTAATACATATATACATACATGTATGTATATATGTGTGTGCTCTGACCAGTTCCTTGAACTTGTCTGGTTTTTGGGTTATGATGATTTGGTCGAGATTGGTTTTTGAACGAAGTCTTGTTGCATTTATTCTTTGGGCTGCATGCTCCACTGTACATGTTATGTTTGTATATTTCTGGTTTCACTTGAATTTTCATATTGCTTTGAGTCAAAATCCAGTTGCTTGCCTCTAAACTGTTGTGCTACTGCCTTGACTTGTGCCTACACCTGACCATGCCATGTTGAGTTGCTTGAACATTTTGTTTTGATCTTCAAGTATATTATTTTGGGCCTTTTTGGTTGGAACTATACATGTCTGGGGATAGCTCTGACCATGTCTTTGTTAACAGTTTCTTGTATTGAAGTTTGGTTGTGGCCATTGCACTTATATTCGAACTGGTCTATGTTGCATCCCTTGTCGTCACTGCACCGTGTCTTGGTTGAAGCTTCACTTGTCATTGCATATATATGCATACATGTCTGAATGCATGCATATCCTCTGTCCTCTTTGAATACTTGCATTTGAACTTGTGTTTTCTTCATTTTAATTGCAGTCTTGTTGAAAGGCAGCTATCATGTTGCTTTTGAACTTTTATCTTGTTGTCATTTGAAATGATCTGCCTCAAGTTAGAATGGTCTGGTTCATATTAGTTCATGTGTACTTATGTCTCTTGGCTGAAATTCGAGATGCTGAGGCAGTGCACAAGTGTACGTGTACACATGTGTATATGCAGGCTCTAGTGTATTTGAAACTTTGTGACTTGTTTTCATATTGCACCTGAGTTGAATCCAGCCTCGGCTTGGGTTTAACCTTGTGCTCACATGTCCCTGCAGTTTTATCAAGTGTATATCGGTGTGCACGGCCTTGTGGCATGTACAGTGATACATTGTGCATGTTACAAGCTGTTCATGTAAGATGAATTCAAAATAAATGACGACGAACAACCCAAATAACTGAGGCAAATAAAATTTTCAAACACACACTTTTATTGTACAGTGCAAAATATTTCTTTTTCAATTTTACTGCGTTAGTGTTTATTTTGCAGATAACTTAGATGCTGGATTCATGTTTGCTGGAACAAAGTTGAAGATAAAATACGAGTGAATGAGTGACATGTAGTGAGGTCAACATTGTAAATTGAAATTTGTGATGTAATCAAAATTGTAATGTAATTGAAATTGTGTATATATAGTGAGAGCTCAAATTTGTACTATTCAAAATTGTAATAGAATATTTGTTTGAATAAAATATATGTTTGAATTTAAATTCTGTGTTATTTATTTTATTCAGCAAATATTTATTTAATTATATGAAAAATAAAATAGTACAATAACAAATGCATTTAAATGAATATATATATATATGTTTATTATCATCAAACAAAAATCATAAACTAACATATTCAACAGTTTCAACATTATAACGAACTCTTTACAAAAGCGCACTCGATCATCCTTAACACTTAAGGACATCACATATGATGCATTTTGCATAAACTGATCAAAATGATATTTTAGTGATCGAGTTCTTAGATCCGTCTTGTATTTTTGGCCTAATGTTACATTTAACACAATGTGATCTCTATTGTAATCAATCAAATTGAATACTCAATCTCATATTATGTTTTATTTTTATTTTGCTTCAAATGAACTAATTTCATCGAAGCATCGTACATTACTAACTATGACGGTTCACCATATAACATTTATACGTGATAATATATGGATCAAATATCCATAGTCTTAGTATATGGATCAAATATCCATAGTCTTGTATTGCTTTTGAGTTCGGAACTCATAGAATGCAATATTTGGTCTTGACCAAGTAAACACGTGAGCGACCAAATTACGAACTATTAAGTAGTTGTAAAATTAGGCACTTGCATGGATGTCAAAACTTTCACTTGCAATAAGCATTTAGTATAAGTATTTTATATTTCTATTTTTCAACCTTTAATTCTATTCATTTGTATATCTTAATTGATAAACGTTTTATCAATCAATTTAAATGCACAAATATATTAATGTAAATTATTGTATCATTATATAGCATATGTTCTTACAATATTAGAAAGGTTAAATGTTATCATTTTATTTTTCTAATAAGGCTCCCACTAGTCTTTTATGTTTCTCCAAATCCTAAGCCAAACATAGAACTCTTTTGACTTCACTAGTGGTTGTTAGGACGCATGTGCCTTAGGATTCTGACCTTGAGGAAAGCTCAACAAATTATAGGTTGGCATATGATGGATAAGTCCTTATCAGTTGTATCACATAAGACTCCTAACCTATGGTTTCTTATCCTAATCTCGCCTTTACCTTGAGGAAAGCTCTACAAATATGTGTAGTTATCTTACCTCGTCTATTCGATATATTAATAGTACTATACATAGCATTCCTAGCTTGAGGAAAGCTCAACAACTAAAGAGTATGCAAGTAATCTATTAATATATAAATGATAGAGGACAACTTTATATTAAAGATTCATAATCTTCAATATAGCAAATCGAGTGATATAGACTTATGGAATAATGTATTTCTTATAAAATACCCTCGTGATTCAAGCGTCAGGCATATCTGAAATCATGCTATAAATTTTTTCCTTAAGTCTATTTAAGTTTTCTTTAATGTTCCGCCTTTAATTTATACACTCATATTATATAAGTTCATTATTATATATAACTTTTGAATTTTAATTAACTTATACAATAATCTTATGTATGACATTATATTCACTAAATCTTATTTAAATAATTTTAATTAATTAATCCTTTAATTAATTTTATATTAGTATTCCAATACAACTTTTATATTGGACCTATCTACAATAACCTTTATAGTATATTGTTAGCGCCAAAATTGGTCACTAACACCCAAATCCAGATGAAAGCACCAACCAACAATCACAGATCACGGATAGAATGTATGTAGAGAGTATAAATATGAAGAATAGTAAGAATTAAAAGGAAAGCAATAATAACAGAGGATTTATATTGGTTCGGCTGACTCCAACCTACGTCCACTCAAGAAATTTCTTTTTTTTATTGATGTCAGAATCAATTACAGTTACAATCCAGAGTTTTTAGAACCACAATGGCAGAGCAACCTTAGTATAAAAGACGAAGGGAAACAAAATGAAGTTCCCTCTTTCTTAAGCTCCGCACGCTGTATTTATAGGCAAAACCCGAGTTACTGGGCTTCTTGAGTGGTCCAAGCCCATCAACACCATGGCCAATCCAAAACTCAACACTACGACCGACCCCGAGTTCATAATACGCCGACCTGATATCCCCTAGGCATGACTCAGAGTAATCGCTCACACGACTCGAGGCACACCTGCATACGACTCGAAGTAAATTGCTTTGAGACTCGGAGAAACCCAGTGTCGATCCTCCTTCTTCAAAGCACCGACCCCCTTTAGTCGATCCAGGGTCTTCATCCTACCGACCCGAAGCTTCCCTGCATGTGACCCGAAGAAAATATATTGCCGACCTGAGTATAATTCCATGCCGACCCCGAGCCACTCAACCATGCCGATCCACTTCATCATGACCGAACCACCTTCCTACCGATCCAAAGTCTTCATAACACCGACCCACTTCAACATGTCAACCCACTCCAACATGCCGATCCACACCACCATGCCGATCCACACCAATGCCAACCTACTCAAATGTCGATCTACTCCAACGCCGACCCACTCTAATGCCGATCCACTCGAATGCCGACCCACACTAATGCCGATCCAATGAACTTCTACCGACCCCAAGCGACCCGAGGCACAAGTCAATGCGACCCGAAGCAAATGCCATGAAACTCAAAGCAGACCTAGGAACTACTCGAAATAAACCCCGGGTGACTTGCGACAACTCGACTTTTGTCGTAACCCATATTTCGAGTATCCCGTGACTTTTGTCCATCGACTATGTCGAACCCTGGCTTCATAATCATTTTATCATCCGTGGCTGAGCGTCTATCCATCTAGTTGGCTTAAACCCATCGAATTCCAGTCTCAACAAACGAGTAGTCGATTTGGTAAAATCCACTTGTCTACGGCCTTGCCAAAAGGCGGGTTAACATTTACCCTCCAAAACATGCCTTACTATTTGAAGGTGTGTTTTGAATTGCGTTGAATCCAATATCTGAAGTCCATGTTCCATTCACTATCAAGAAATTCCATCCAAATTCGATAGTTTACTCCGCGACCGTTCCAAATCGTTATCCAATTTCCAATTCCGTTAACCGAATCCATGATCTCTCCGGATCATTTTATCCGAGTCCGGGACCTCTTCGGGTCCTGTAATCCAAACCGAGGACCTTGCCAGGTCCAATTCCAAATCTAAAATCTGAATCTGATAGCCGAGCTCTAATCCATCCATAACCAATAACCAATCACCGAATCCATGACCTCTCCAGGTCGATACTCAAACCTAGGACCGCTCTGGGTCCATGCCCAAATCCTTAGCTGTTCATAGCCATTATCCAAATCTATAACCTCTCCGGGTTCTTGCCAAGCGTAACCATACTCAGCGACCTGTATTAAGCAATGCCTTGGTATTCTTGGTTCAGCGTCCCTAAGCTGAGTATTGCCATGGTTTAAGTCCTAATCCGAATCTTGGTCGCTCCGGACCCATGCCAAGCATAGTCCATACCCGACGACCGGAAATAGCAAGTGACTGATAATATGGGGCCTAAGTCCTAGGCCGAATCCCGGTCGCTCCAGACCCTTATCGAGCATAGTCCATACTCGACGACCTAAAATAGTAACCGATAGATAATATGGCGCCTAAGTCCTAGGCCGAATCCTGGTCACTTCGGACCCTTGCCAAGCATAATCTATACCCGACGACCTTTTAGCCAAAAACAAGACAAAAAGTCAATCAAAATCCAATCCGAAATCCAGATTCAAACCAGAAAACCAGAAATCCATATCAAAAGTCCAAATCAAAAGGCAAATGTCCAAACCAGAATCCAAAATAGAAAACAAGCAAAATCGGGAGTTCAAACCAAACTCCAAAGCCAAACTAGAAAAAGCAAGTGTCCAAGCCAAAAAGAAAAAATAGATTTCAAAAACCAGAGCATCACGGTTTATCATCGTCTCAGAGCATGCCTAGGGGTTATCTCCATCCCCGTACATGAGTAAGTGACTTAGTCGTTAGCCTAAAGTTTATTACTTATTCCATACCATCACGATTAGTTGATGACCAACCGACCACCATTCTTTGACCTTGCGCCATCGTCGTTCAAGGTAGGCGGTGGCTGCTCCTATTCCACCGCCGCATTCCGAGTTTCGACATATTGCCACAACTGACCATTCCTTACAGGCTCCTCGATTATATCATTTAGATGCATGCAGCTGTTAGTATCATGCCCGTCCAGATCATGAAAGAGACAGTGCCTTCCTGATGCCCTTTCACGTTCCAAGGGTTCCCTCCTTGCCGGCCTTCGATAGGGAATGCGATCGCGAGTATCCAAGTATATCCGTTCCAATGTCTCATTCAGTCCTACATGTGGAGAATTTTGGTTCTCCCTAACGCTTCCTCTTCCCTTTATCCTTATCTCTACCCGAGTTTTCACCAGACGGTTCTCCATCCTTAACCATGTTTACTTCCTTTGACCTAATATCCAAACATGCATCCTCTTGTCGAAGAAACCTCTCAGCTTCGTGAAAGAATTCCCCGAGATCCATTGGTGGATCCTGTATCAACGATACTTTGAAATTCGAATTATCCGTGACTCCTGACACCGCTGCCATCAGAACCATTGATGGATCTGGCCGATCCACCGAAGCAACTGCTGCATTAAACTGAGTTAAGAAAGTCCTGAGAGATTCATCCGCCCTCTACTTAACTGACGTCAGTGTCATCACATTCTTCGGCCTTTTTATGTGAACTCAAAACTGTTTCAAGAACCTATCCACCAGTTCTGTCCATGCTCCAATTGATCCATCTTCTAGCTGTCTAAACCACATAGCAGCTATATCGGTCAAGTATAGGGGAAAACACCGGGCCATAACCTCCTCTGATGCCCACAGCACTTCTAGATGCCTTGTGTGCGTCATCAAGTGGTCGGTGGGATCCGTCTTACCGTTGTATACTTCCAAAGTGGGCAGCTTGAAATCGGGTGGATTCCTAGCCATCCTGATGTTACGGGTAAACGAACTTTTGTTGACTCCCTCCAAATCTCTGTTTGCCAGACCTCCGCGAATAGTTCACCTGATAATGTCATCTAATCCAGTGTTACCTACCAAGGGTTGCCCCTCAGCTACATTTCCTAACTACCCTCCAAGTCCACGAGGAAATTCTAGCACATACTCCTCGTCACGTACTCCTGTATTCCAATCGGCGCTGGGCTGCGCAGCGTCATCCGGTATCCCTCCATGGATTGGTCCAGCATTACCTGGCAGTGTGCCCCCGAGTCTAGGTCCATCCGGATTGATAGTTGTTTGTTGATTGGGGGCTGCCCCTACTGAACCGCTCCATCTGCTTGCCGGTTGAGTCCTTCTGATCCAGCTCCATGGATCTGAGCTCCTGCAGTTCCTGCTTGTCCAAATTGTCTTAAAAGTGTCTATATCATTTCCTCTTGCCTTTTCATCAATTGCTCCTGCATGGAATTCATTATGACCTGCATCGCGTCCCTTGTAACGTAGATCGAGGCTTGATTAGCTCCAGAGGAAGCCTCCTAACTTCCCTCATGCTGACTCCTTTCCGTCCTTTGTCTCCTGCTTGATTGTTTTGCCATCGCCTCTAGAATCCAAGTTCCTAAGCCTTTAGATCCAAAAAATCCAAGCTTCTGAATCCCTGAGTGCTAGCTTTCTCAGTGAAAGCGCCAAAATTGGTCACTAACATCCAAATCTAGATGAAAGCACCACCCAACAATCACAGATCACAGATAGAATGTATGTAGAGAGTATAAATATGAAGAATAGTAAAAATTAAAAGGAAAGCAATAATAACAGAGGATTTATAGTGGTTCGGCTGACTCCGGCCTACGTCCACTCCAGAAATTTCCTTTTTTTTATTGATGTCAGAATCAATTACAGTTACAATCCAGAGTTTTTAGAACCATAATGGCAGAGCGGCCTTAGTATAAAAGACGAAGGGAACAGAATGAAGATCCCTCTTTCTGAAGCCCCGAACGCTATATTTATAGGCAAAACCAGAGTTACCGGGCTTCTTGAGCGGTCCGAGTCCATCAACACCATGGCCGATCCAAAACTCAACACTACGACCGACCCCGAATTCATAATACGCCGACCTGATATCCCCTAGGCATGAATCGTAGTAATCGCTCACACGACTCGAGGCACACCTGCATACGACCCGAAGTAAATTGCCCTGAGACTCAGAGCAACCCAATGCCGATCCTCCTTCTTCAAAGAATCGACCCCCTTTAGCCGATCCAGGGTCTTTATCCTACCGACCCGAAGCTTCCCTGCGTGTGACCCGAAGAAAATGTATTGCCGACCCGAGTATAATTCCATGCCGACCTCGAGCCACTCAACCATGCCGATCCACTTCATCATGACCAAACAACCTTCCTACCGATCCAAAGCCTTCATAACACCGACCCACTTCAACATGCTGACCCACTCCAACATGCCGATCCACACCACCATGCCGATCCACACCAATGCCGACCCACTCAAATGCCGATCCACTCCAACCCTGACCCACTCTAATGCCGATCCACTTGAATGCTGACCCACACCATTGCCGATCCAATGAACTTCTACTAACCCCAAGCGACTCGAGGCACAACTCAATGGGACCCGAAGCAAACGCCATGAAAACTCGAAGCAGACCTAGGAACTATTAGAAGTAAACCCCGGGTGACTCGCGACAACTCGACTTTTGTCGTAACCCATATTTCGAGTATTCCGTGACTTTTGTCCATCGACTATGCCAAACCCCGGTTTCATAATCATATTTATCATCCATGAATGACCGTCTATCCATCCAGTTGACTTAAACTCATCGTATTCCAGTCTTGACAAACGAGTAGTCGATTTGGTTAAATCTGTCTGTCTACGGCCTTGCCAAAAGGCGGGTTAACATATGTATTATAACCTTTATAGCATATACTATAACTTTTATAATATAACACATATATCTTGTATATGTGTACATTTATTTAACTAATTAATTTAATTGAATAATTTTAATTATATTATATTAATTTCATAAATTTATTTTATACATACATGTATACATATGTTATCTTAAACACTTTGATATAACATAACATATATCAATGTGTATATAATATATGCATATAAGTATTAATTAATTAATTTATGTAATTTATTTTATTAATATTATTAAAAAAAAATTATTATTTAAATATTTTCAAACATTTTGAAATATCATTATCTTTTCAAATATTTTGAAGACTTATGTTGTATTACAGCTTTTATGATAAACAAGTTTTTATTTTAAATTTAACCATTCAATTTGAAATCTTTAATTTTAGTTTTCAAAACAATTATGAAAATTAGCCTAAGGCCCAATTCAAATTGGGTCTTTACTATTAGGGACAACCTTTGGGCTCACTTCATCTTTCATGCCAGGCAGGTAACCGGGTAGGACAGAGTACTTGATTACCTAATTTCAATCCTAGACATTACATTCCTATACACCGTACTAAGTGGGTAACCTTAATTAGTCAGTCCTAACTTGACTAATTTAGACTGCATATGCTATTAGGCTCTGATACCATTTGGAACTTGGCCAGCCTGCAATGGACAAAAAGAAAAAAATTCAAAATATTTCCTATTTTAGATCTTTAGGGCCTATGAATTCTAAAGGTTTTATTTGATCTAAATCTAAAATTATTTTAAATAAAATCATATTTTATTAATTATGACATTGTTTTACATTTTAGTTAAGTGTGGAATGTGAAAGGGTATAATATATCAAATATATTCATGTTCTTTGTAGTAGGTTTTGAGTACCACTAAACCTATTATAACGGTTAACTTATTTTGGACTCTATACATCCAGTTTAGCTTCTCATGAAATCATCTTTGCTGGGAGGGTGTGCATTCACTACGTAATTAAAGTGAAGTTGTTTTTTCATTTGCAATTTAACCTTTTCTTTATTGTGGCTAAGGAATTGTAATTCGATGTTTAACGTCTCAAAATATATGTGAACCCATGATTTACATTTGAAGTGCACTAAAAACATATAAGTTGTGTGAAATCAGTATCTACTACCGTGTTAACAGTAGGTTTTAATACAAATAGTTTATATCTCTGCTGAAATGATTTTTCTATGAAGCAACAGATAAAAATAAGGTAACAGTGATATAATTTAAAAACTCATTTTCCAATTCACTCAAAAAAATCATTTGTATAATAAACTCGGTTCTTTACTTATTTTCTAACCAGAAATACATGGAGTA
Organism: Allium fistulosum; assembly: GCA_030737815.1. Taxonomy (NCBI): domain Eukaryota; kingdom Viridiplantae; phylum Streptophyta; class Magnoliopsida; order Asparagales; family Amaryllidaceae; genus Allium; species Allium fistulosum. Next base: position 1,299,071,779 of record CM060902.1, read on the forward strand.
CAATAAAATACAAGTTAATCCAACCTCACAATTATCACTAAGTACAGATACACTAAAATAAAACATCTTCTGTTCTATCGCATTCCACAAATGGAGTTGTTCCTTCATTGTTGTGTGTTCAGAAACTACATAACAAATCTGGTTTGACCTTCTAATTAGGAATTTAATTTACCTTAAGCCCATGACAGCCCAACATCTCAAATGTGGGACTCACTGCATGCACGTTCTTTCCATGAAGCGCCAGTTACTGTAACCTCTACCGCACAATCAATTCAATTGCACCTTCCTCCATTAACTGTTAATCGTCAATGGTGTTTCTGCTTCTCCCTCTAATCTATCACTTCTTTTCATCTACCTGTATCCTTTTCCCTCCCACCAGATCTGATAAATCGGATCTGACAAACAAAGGTCCTCCACTACCACCTGCGAACGCCTCTTCATCAACAGTCGCAAATCCTGTATACCAGTACGCTGCCGGTTTATGCAACTAACTCCAATTCATGAGTCAGCCAACATCAATGTCATAGTGGAAGCAACACTTTACTAAATCCAACACTATCATTTTCTAATTTCTCCTCTTTCTGTTTGTGTTTTAAACCCCAAAAAGTAAATCACAGTTGGCCACAAAAAGGGGTTCATGGATGATTGATTTTCACTAGGAAGGATTTTACAACAGCTTGCTGTTTTGATGTTGTAAATACATAGACCAAATGAAAGAGAGAATTGTGCATAATGAGACCAACGCTATTTGTATGCATAGTTAAATTGCCTTATTACAAACCCGAAAATGGTGATGAACAAATTTGAAAAAAGTTATCCAGATAACATAACTCTAATACCAATTATAGACGACACCCTTCATGTTTCTGTTTTGAATTTAGATTTTTTGTAGTGATTTATTTTAAATGATTTAAAAGATTGAGACCATTGGGCTCTAAGCTTAGTTTTTATTGTTCGAACAATGAAAAGGCAGAACCAACTGAAGAATCATGCAAGTGGAAACCTGTACAAGTCTTTAGTACAACATCGAAGGCTGTCAATTTGTCCATTATTGTGGTCAGCTCTGTAAGTTGACATGAGTTTGTTTTATATTGTCTTTGATATAATACTATTCAGTTTTTATTGTATCAGTAAATGGGAATTTAGCATGCATGAATTAATAGGCTATTACCATACCTATACGTATTACTATATTAGTAAAGTTATGCATGTTGACAATAGCCATACCACTAGGTGCATAAATCTATCTCTATCAGTAATGAAACCCTTTTATCTTAGCGAAGATATCTGCTCTTATTAGAAAATTAAATAACTACATGAAAGATATATTTGGCTATTTCGGTACTTTGGCTTTCTAAGTTGCCTTTTTCATAAACATATCTGTTATAGCAATAAGTGGTGATATTTGTAGCTCGGAAAAATAGATCTGAATTAGAAGATAAACTACCAAGAACTTGATCTCAATAAAGCATCATTTTTGCTTTAATTTTGATACTGTCAATGATTTATATATGTTAACTCTTATATATGGATATTGCAAATTTATTACCGCATAGGAATCTAACATATATAGGTATAATTTTCACCGTTTCTTTTTCTTGCTGTTTCACCTTAAATTATGCATCAAGTGAAGGGATGGGTATGAAAGAGCATTATTAATTGACGATGGGTAAGTACCTTCTATACATCGAGTAAAGAGATGGTTACTTTTAGGTATACCAATTTTCAAGTTATTTTTTAGTTATAATATAAGTTATACCAGCCAAAGCTTGATTTTCCCCTTATTTGCTTTCTATTGATTTCTGTTTTCATGGTGCATTAGTAACTTGCAATGTGTCAATAATATACAATCATCATGGAAGTAATATATCATCAATATTAGATAATATTTTTTAACAATGGAGTATTAGCAAAGTAAATGTCATCTGTAACCAAATATGATTGGCAATACTAATGATTTCCAACTAACAAATCTCCAACTTTACACCTTTATAGCTTACAGCATACAAAAGATATGAGAATATGTTCTAAAATTAAAAAAAATTATTGAATGAAGAAATAGATATATGAGTATATATATAGTTGGGCCTCATATTTAATGATATAAAGTAACCAAAAAAAGAAAGAAAGCAATACTAATAATTTATGACTACAAAATCTCCAACTGTACACTTTTATAGCACACACATACACTTAAATTTGTGTTATGCATATATGTTTAAATTCAGCCTATAATAATATTATAAACATGTATGCATAACATGAATTTAAATTATGTATGTGTGTGTGACACACACAAACACCAAGGAACTTATTTCCACTTTTGTTTATTGGTTCTTCAGCTCAATTTTTAGGATATTGCACTCTTTTTAAAACTGTGAACCAGAACCCATTTCAATATCATAGCTTGAACATTATTACAGGAGCAGTACCACAACTCTATCGTTGAAACTGCAGGTCTTAGTTGCTTACGGTTTCTCCAGTATTTTATTCTGAATGTTGTCTCTACTTTCAACACCACGGTTCAGGCATTCCAATTCAGTTATGCTCATGCTACTCTCGACCAACATTAGTGTTCAGTTCACATCAATTCACTACCGCTGACTTAGTTTCCAATGGTTTAGACTGCAGTCTCAGGTCACATCAATTTCCTCTAATTATGTCCAGTTTGACGATTTGCACATGATTCGCAGCAGCGATGCTTTGGCTGGTTATTATGTGTTGCCTCCATGCCTCTGCAGCATCGTATGTTCATATCTTATGACTTAATTTATTGCGATACTTTGTTCTTTATTCATGCCTAATGTTTCTGACCAGTTCAGGCCATTCTCTACTGCTATAATGATTCACATCTCTATAACAAGAGCTACTGCCATTTTTACAGTCTGTTGTTGTCCAAGACTTCTAAGAACTACAATGCATCTATATTCAAATACAAGCTCTTGACTCATTAGTATTGCCATTTCATTATGCATATACCATCAGCTCTGTTCAATTATGCATGCGCTTTGTTCAACGTGCATCGTTTCAACATTTGGTTTGTAGCATACTCATCAGCATCAGTACAATGGTCGGAACTGCAAGTTGTGGCTATTTTTTATTTTTGAAACTTGAATATTTTTTGACTTTTGTAACTAATTATGTTCAATGGATAAGTGTATGCATTATACACTTTTGCTTTTATCTTTTGCTATGCTAATTGAGTTTCATTGTCATTTGTGGTAAATCTAATTTATTTGCATTGAAATAGGAAAATATATTTGTTTCTTCTAATATAAATAGTATGTTTTATGTCCCTACTATCTCTGTATATTCAAGTTACTAATATAAAAGTTGGCCAGAATGTTTTCCTGATATAAAATCATTAGTTACAGGCACATCCATGACTAATTTGAAGGCCAAATGCACGTTAATAATTTCAATATCAACAGCAATAGTAATTTCTATTTTTACTGAGACATCGTATGAATTCATCGGTGATTAGATCTGTGACTACAAGTTTTTTATTTAGAAAAGTGGGTTACGCATTGTTGTTTCCACCTACATGGATTACAAACCATCGCTTATAAGCAATTCCTTTAACATTACAATAATAGTGGGTATTTGTATGGATTATCTTCCACATGCAATGCACTATATATTACTAATATTTGTACGGCTTATCTTGCCATTCATTTGTGGGAATTTAGGAAACTCAATCTGCAGTTTCTTGGAAGAAAATATAGACAGATACAAGCATCCTGATAAATTGTATACTATGATGTACTTTTATTTTTTATTTTTGAAACTTGAATCTTTTTTCACTCTTGGAACTAATTATGCTCAATGGATAAGGGTATGCATTATACACTTTTGTTTTTACCTTTTACTATGCCAATTGAGTTTCATTGTCATTTACGATAAATCTAATTTATTGGCACTAAAATGGAAAAATATATTTCTTTCTTCTAATACAAAAGTTAGACAGTATGTTTTATGTCCCTGCTATCTTTTTATATTCGAGTTACTAATATAAAAGTTAGCCGGTATGTTTTCCTAATATAAAATCATTAGTTACATGAACATCCATGACTAATTGAAGGCCAAATACAAGTCAATAATTTCAATATCAGCAGCAAATCATTACACAACCAATAAACCTGGCAGCAAACTATACAACAAGTAATAACATTGATGTTTTCATGGAGAATTCAACTGAAAAATCTCCAATCTAATTTTGTAAAGAAAGTATAATGAAACGTAGTTTTAATAACGATATTAATCTAAAGTAAAATTCAAAATCTATACACTAGCGTTAGGTAGTTTTGTACTTTAGCAAGCATTGAGGGTTTGTGAGGAAGAGAGTATCATGGGGATGTGACCTTTATTTTGTACAAGAAAAATTCTTCATATATTAATATGGTGATTTATTACTTTTTAAAAGAGAGATGATGCAAGTTTTCTAAGTTCCAAACTACTTGAAGTGCTAATTTTAATATTTGTTACATTTCTTTAGACTTTGATGTAATAGTTGATCACTTTCTTTGCCTATTTAATTAATTATTAAAATAACTTAGTCTCATTCATGTTTTGATAAATGCTTGCTTTATGTATGTACACATATTAAAAAAATGCACCATTATGTACATGCTAAAGCCATTTTGTAAGATCCAAAAAAATACAAACAGTGTTTTTCATAACAACTCCTTCTGCGCACATGCCAAAGTACTCGTATAGTATATAAATATATATCTTTATTAATAGTTGGATTGGAAGCACAAACTTTTGGTCCGACCACAAACTTCCGAAAATACCCTTTACTCATATATAATTTAACGCTTATCCATATATGTTACCAAATCCCTTAAAAATTGGATCTAACAAATAAACTCACTTTACAAATTCAACGCGTGTCTTTACAAATATTAATAAACATTAATATCACTTGAAAATAGGATCTGATAAATAGTTTTTCTTTACAAATTTAGAACACTCAAATATAATCAAATCTTAATGTCACTTTAAAATAGGATATAACAAATGAAATTTCTTTACAAATTCTTTCTTTATTAACTAATAATAGAAATATAAATTCAAACTACAAAAAAAATTAAATACTGAAACTTAAAAACAAAAATTCAAACAAACTATGCATGAGTTCAACGCAAAATACGACTAAATATTTCTAGAAATTATTTTTTTGAGTGTTTTGAAACATATACAATTTGTAGAACAACTCACGCACAAAGCGCGTGCCGTAACGTTTTATAATAGTCGGAATAAAAACACAATTTTTTTATCCGACCGCGAAGGTCCAAAAATACCCTTATATGCATTTCTTTATTAATAGTTGTAATATATTTATCATCGCACTTTTTTGGTATCAGAATGAAATACCAAAAATGTCTCTCTATAGGTATTATTAGTAAGATTTAGCATCATTTAAAAATAGGATCTGACAGTTAAGTTTTCTCTACAAATTCAAATTTTCTTCTACGAATATTTACCATGTCTTAATATTACTTAAAAATGTGATCTAACAAATAAATTACTTTAAAAATTCGTTTATATTATTAATAATATAAATAAAAATTTAAACTTATAAAAAAATTAGAATTCCAACTTAGAAATAAAATTTCAAATTAACTACGTATGATTCAACACAAAAATATGGCTAAATATTTGTGGAAATCATTTTCTTTTGAATGTATAAAAAAATGTAATTTATAGAAAAACAATTCATGTGTCTTCATCAAGCGCGAAGCGCGTACCGTAATGCTCGTATTAATTAATAAAATAATTTTTTTCATTCCGGATCGTATGTATTGCACCAAAAAATTTTGTTACTAATTTAGATTATTTTAAAATATATTTTAATTGAATATTTATTCAAAATTACATAAAATATTAATAAAAATTATTTTTGAAACATTTTTTCAATATTTAAATTTTCAGTAAATCATATATAATATTTCAAATTTTAAAATTTTTTTCATATTTTTTATCGGTTAAAGTTTATTTTAGTTAATTTGTTAATTTTCGGTCGATTATATTAATAATTTTTAAAAATAGAAAAAATGATAATTTAATTTTTATTTTCTGCCCGAGAGGTTATCTTATAATGAAATATTTTATAAAATTTAAAATATAATTTCATAAAATATTTAATTTATAAGATTTATTTATGTGATATATTGATTTAAACAATATTAATAAATAATTATAAAAATTAATTTCTTACCGTCGAATATTACTATTACTATAAATTTATATATATGTATAATTATATGATACCATGGTATGATATTGTAATTAAATATAAACCATTTTTTTTAAAATGGGTTCTTTATTGATGACAAAAAGAACTCTAAGGAACCTACCTCCTTAAAAAAATCTTGCTTATCCAGAATGTAGTTGTTGAATTGGCGACGTTTACTGGAATGAAGTAAGAGAACGATGATGGATAGCCTTGACATTTGTGTCATAATTAAAATGACTAAAACAGAAGCCTATGTCTGTCCAATGAAATTAGCTACCTCTAGCGACGTTGATCTTTCGTATTTTACTGTCGTGATTTGAACTCGATGGGTGCACCCTTTCCATTTGGATTGATAGTCGCGGTTATATTTATCCCTATACCAGCCAAAAAGAGAACGACGAACATTATACGTTTTCACACGCAAAACACAAAAGTTAGAACAAATAAAACACCACCGCTACAAAGCAAGATACAACCCAGCCCAAGCCCAATACAAAACATAAATGAAACCCTTCAATCGAACGCCACACTACAATCCATGATCATACGGTATGCTCCAGCTCCGAATAACACTCATGTCTTCTTCCTTCGCCTTTTCACATTGACCATAAAATTAAGCTCGCATGTCCACCTCAATTAGTTTGATAGTTGTTCCACAGTGAGTTTCCATCCCTCAAACGCTTTCCTATTTCTCTCAAGCCAAAGATGATGAATTGTAGTGGCGGCCGCTATGAAGGCAATATCTTGACCTAGACCCTTCTGCATAAACTGATGGGTGATGGTATCAAGTTCGACAAGCACCGATAGTTTAGAAACCGGTTCAATCAAAAGTCGACATCAGACATTATTCTACAGAAAAGTACTGCAAACACATTATTATTCTATATATAAGTACTGCAAACACTTTCGAAAAACAAGTGATTATGATTTTCTTCTACTTTATTGCAAAAATCATTGTATATTTTCTAAAATCCCCCAATTATGTAATCAATCCTTAGTTGGTAATCTATCCAAGCATGCTTTATAAGAAGTTAGACTAAATTTCTTTGTTGTTATACGATGCCACACTATTTTTCCCCAACATATAGTAGGAAATTTTAACTTGACACTATTCCACACCGAAGAAAACTTAAATGAGGTAGAGTTTAAAATTTGCCAATAATCATTAGCTTGATCCATTGAAATTGTAATTTGTTTCATTGCATCTGCGATTTCACGAGTAGAGGATAATTTTTTAGGATGTAGCGATCCATGTTGGGAATTTTGCGGTTCGAAACAAATTTGATGGCGATTGCGATGAAGATAATGTTGTATTTCCGACTTCAAGGATCTATGGAATAGATTCTTTAAGACAATAGTTCAACCCACCAGGTACAAACGGGTTATCGAACTATCGACTTTCAGGATTCAATGAAGCCCTATAACAGCGTAATCGGATTCAAAGTTTGCACGCCTTTGATCCGACCAAGAACACTTTAGAAATGGTTTATGATGATGCAATTTATATAGAATAGAATGAAGAGGAAGAAGAGAACAATTCTACGATGTTTTTCTGAGTTTGCGACACCTGAGGGGCGTCACAAAACAGAGCAATGGAGATGGAGTTATGGCGACGCAGAACTGTGAGGAAGAAGAAGATGATTCAGAAAATTACTTTTGAAACATTTCTGGGCATTGCTATTTATAGATGTGAAGAGGTGTCTATTCGCGAAGTGTCACAACCGTTTGCAACGGTTCGTAATTTAAACGTCGCGTCCATTCATATTTTGCAACGGTTCAAAATGGTCGCGTCTATTCATTTTGTAACGTTTAGTAAACGTTACAAATTTCCCGCCATTTATTCAAATTCAGGAATTTCGGTCCTTAACGGGCTGAAATCTGGCCTGTTACTGTTCACTTACGATCCAAAAATATTTTTGGATCCGAACCCGAAACCCGTACCCGACCCGACCCGGCCCGGTTCGGTTCGGTCGGACGGACGGCGGCGGCGCGCGTGTGGTGTTGCATGACTTCTCTCCTCACAACAAAGCAAACATGTGGGAGCCCCAAGGCCCCAACATCCACATGAGAAAACTATATTTATGCAAATATAGTTTTCATTTTCCTACAATGTGGGACTTTTCTTTTCTTCTTCTTTCTCTACTTCTTCTCTTCCAATCAAAACCCAAACCCCAAAATATTTTGAAATTTTACAACAATCTCCCCCAATTTCAAAAATAAGAAAATTAATAAATAGGATGGCTGCATCACTAGAGTGACTTCCTACATACCCAAGTGGGATCAAGCCTATGTAGTTCTAAGATCAAGTTTTGCATCATCGTGAAAACCAACACATAAATAAAAGGTATCTTTTGGATTTGAACCTTTACTTAGTGTAAACCATTCAAAGCCTTATCTAGATTCTATGGTGAACGAATCTTGAACCAAGTATCCATAATGATAAAACCGGAACAATCACACATGTTGATTTCCTTAGGTAAAGTGTTCTGTATTGCTCAGCACGTTAATGGCCATGTGCTTAAATCCTGGTTCATGAGTCTACTTAGAAAGCGGTCTTACTTTCCTAGGAAACGGCCTGATTTCCATACTCATATAGGTAAGTCTCTTAAGGTGTTTCTGCAATTCACCTTTTATGGTTTCTAGACTTATTAAGGATATATATCCATCCTTTGTTCTTGCAGAATCCAACACTAAATATTATGGGATTATCGATTTAGTGTTCGATAATCATTCTCTTAACTTGTTGGTACCCATTGAACTTTGTCTATCCTTTTCAAGACATAAGTTGGGTTTCTGTTAAGGATGATCAACCTTCATTCACAGACCTTAGTCCCATTTCTTGTGACTTTATAGAAACCATTGCCTTTGGAAGACTCTTCGTAAGTGGGTCAGCCAAGTTTTTCTTCGTTTCTATGTAGTCAACAGTTATAACTCCTCGTTTGAGTAACTGTCTCACCATTTGATGTCTTAGACTCACATGTCTAGACTTTCCATTATATGTCTTATTAGACATATTGTATATCGTTGCTTGATTGTCACAGTTAATCAAGACTACTGGAGATGGCTTCTTCCATAAAGGGATTTCCATTAATAAATTCCTAAGCCATTCCGCTTCTTTACATGCATCTGCTAATGCAATCAATTCTGGCAACATTGTTGAGTCAGGAATACAAGTCTGCTTCTTGGAAGCCCAAGACACAGCAGCGCCTCCTAATGTAAAGATCCATCCAGTCGTAGACTTGGATTTGGATTCTACATTGTTCCAGGTTGCATCACTATATCCTTCTATTACAGCAGGATATCCTTTATAAGATAAACCATATTCAATGGTTCCTTTCAAATAAGCTAAAACTCTGGAAATAGCTTTCCAATGTTCGAAACCTGGATTTCTCGTAAATCGACACAATACACTTATAGCATGTGCGATGTCTGGTCTAGTGCAATGCATAGCATACATAAGACTCCCAATAACACTGGAATACTCTAGTTGAGAGATAGTACGTCCAGTGTTCTTTTCTAATTTAATACTAGGATCTAAAGGAGTTGGTGCTGGTTTGTCATCGTAATGACCATACTTTTGTAGGAATTTCTCTATGTAATGAGATTGAGTTAGTAATAACTCCCCCTCTTTCCTAATAATTTTAGTTCCCAAAATTACATCAGCCTCTCCTAGATCTTTCATATCGAATTTAGAAGACAGAAACTTTTTAGTTTCATTCACACATGATATATTGGAACCAAATATTAGCATGTCATCAACGTATAAACATATTATAACACTACCGTTGTTATCCGATTTGCTATAAATACATTTATCAGCATCATTAACAATGAATCCATATGACAGTGCAACTTTATCAAATTTCTCATGCCATTGCATGGGAGCTTGCTTCAGGCCATAAAGAGATTTTACTAATTTGCAAACTTTCTTTTCTTGGCCCGGGGTTTTGAAACCTTCAGGTTGTTCCATATATATCTCTTCTTCTAAATCTCCATTTAGAAAGGCAGTCTTTACATCCATTTGATGTATGACTAATTTATGAATTAATGTAAGTGCAATTAAATATCGTATAGAAGATATGCGAGCAACTGGAGCATATGTATCAAAGTAATATACTCCATGTCTTTGCTTATATCCCTTAGCAACTAATCTGGCTTTAAACTTATCAATGGATCCATTTGTATTCAACTTTTCTTGAATATCCATTTACATCCTATAGGTTTAGCACCAGGAGGTAAATCAGTTAAAATCCAAGTTTGGTTTAACAGTATGGAATTCATTTCATCATTGATAGCTTCTTTCCAGAAATCGGAATCTCTGGAACTCATAGCCTCAGAATAAGTTTTGGGATCGTCATTGACGTTCATTACATATTTAGTCACATTAAGGACTTCGTCCTTACTTCCTTCTACAAGATATGTAATGAAGTCAGGACCATAGTCCTTCTCTATTCTCGCTCTTTTACTTCTCCGTTGTTCAGTACTATTATCTGGTACTGATACTTCCTTGCTGTTTTGAGCAGGAGCATAATCATCGTCATTGATATCATTAGCCATACTAGGTTCTGGACTAGATGATCTCAATGGGATCTCAACAGTTTGATTTTCAAAAAATTCTACATCTACATATTCTATAACTTCTAGGGTGTCAAGAATAAGGAATCTATAAGTTATACTATTAAGTGAATATCCTATGAAAACACATTTAAATGCTCTATTTCCTAACTTTGGTCGTTTAGGGTCTGGTTTTCTAACATATGCTAAGCAACCCCAAACTTTAAGTCTAGTTAGATTAGGTTTTCTATTAAACCATAATTCATAAGGGGAAATATTATTCTTTTTAAGTGGTACTCTATTTAAAATATAACATGCATATAACATAGCATCACCCCATAGGTTATAAGGTAAATTAGAACTTATGAGCATGGCATTAACCATTTCTACTAAAGTTCTATTCTTCCTTTTAGCAACACCATTTTATTGTGGTGTATATGGGGAAGTACATTGGTGAATTATACCTTGTTGTTTACAAAACAAGGTGAATTCATTTGAGAAATATTAACCACCACGGTCTGAATGTAATATTTTAATTTTAACTCCTAATTGTGTTTCGACCTCTACTTTGTAAATTTTGAATTTATCAAAAGCCTCATCTTTAGTTTTCATTAGATATACATATGCATATCTAGTATAATCATCAATGAATGTTATATAGTATTGGTTACCACCATAGGTGATATGACTTTTTAAGTCACCCACATCACTATATACCAAATCAAGCAAACCAGTTTTCCTTTCTACAGATTTAAAGGATTTTCGGTGTATTTTTGCTTGAACACATATTTCACATTTAGAGATGGTATCGAAATCACAATCAGAAATTAATCCTAATTTATGTATATTTCTAATGGAATTATAATTAACATTTCTTAATCTACCATGCCATAAATTAATAGAATCAACAATATAAACAGAAGATTTCTTTATTAGATTCAACTTAATCATGTCGTTACAAGAGTATCCCTGTCCAATGAATCTACCATTCTTAGACAACACTAGCTTATCAGACTCATACACCATCTTGAATCCTCCTTTGTTAAGAAGGTATCCAGAGACCAAATTCTTACACATATCAGGTACATAAAATACATTTACTAATGTAAGAACTTTTCTAGAGGTGAAAATAAGTTCTATAGTGCCTTTTCCCAGAACTTTACTTGGAACCTTATTTGCTCCAGTAACTTCGTCGGCTTCTCATTTATTTTCTTCGTAACTCTTGAACAGATTACGGTCTTTGCAAATATGAATGGTTGCTTCAATATCGAACCACCAATCATTATCATTGCCGCTAACGGAGTTCACCTCTTGCACTACAGCCACAAGTGAGTCTTTGACCACATTCACTTTTTGTTGTTTCTTCCGCAGACGGCAGTCTCGGGCATAGTGGCCGGGCTTGTTACAAAAATAACAGGCACCTTTCTTTTTGTTGTTGGTTTTGGAATGATTATTCTTCTTAAACTGTGTCTCATTCTTTGGCTTTAACTTATCAGTAATATCAACATTATTTGCCTTAGAATGGGACTCAGTTTGCGGATTATCATCTAGATCGCGTTTGCGAGAGTCTTCTTCAATACGAAGATGACGTTGTAAACTATCTAAATTATAATCCATTTCTGCATGCTTCATCTTTTTCTTATAATCATTCCAACTATGCGGAAGTCTCGAAATTATAACTCCAACAACAAAAGATTCAGGGAGATCAATTCCAGCATCTTTAAGTTGATTCACCAACAGTAAGATTTCTCTTACTTGTCCAATTATGGACTTATTGATGACCATTTTGAAATCCATAAAATTAGAAATAAGAAACTTTTATTACTTGCCTCGGATATGCGGTACTTATTCTCCAGAGCAGTCCAAAGTGCCTTCGCTGTTTCCAAGGTCCTATGAGCATTGTAGACTGGGGTAGATAGCGCATTCAAAATATGGCCTCTGCATAGAAAATCGTCCTCTTTGCGCTTTGCACGTTTAGCCTTTAGAGCAGCATCATCCTCATCAGTTTCCTCCGGGATTTCTTCCAAGTCATTTTCCAAAATGTAGAACAACTTGACGGTGACCAAGAAAAATTTCATCGTTTCTTGCCAACGAGTGAAATTGTCGCCATCAAAACGCTCTAATCGTGATAGATGTTGATTCATAACTTGTAGAGCGCTCGAACCTTCCATGCTTGAAGAATATTGTTTGAAAATTGTTGGGAATTTTGCGGTTGGAGACAAATTTGATGGCGATTGCGATGAAGATAATGATGTACTTCCGACTTCAAGGATCTATGGAATAGATTCTTTCAGACAATAGTTCAACCCACCAGGTACAAACGGGTTATCGAACTATCGACTTTCAGGATTCAATGAAGCCCTATAACAGCGTAATCGGATTCAAAGTTTGCATGCCTTTGATCCGACCAAGAACACTTTAGAAATGGTTTATGATGATGCAATTTATATAGAATAGAATGAAGAGGAAGAAGAGAACAATTCTGCAATGTTTTTCTGAGTTTGCGACACCTGAGGGGCGACACAAAACAGAGCAATGGAGATGGAGTCGTAGAACTGTGAGGAAGAAGAAGATGACCCATACCGGTTCGGTCGGACGGCGGCGCGCGTGTGGTATTGCATGACTTCTCTCCTCACAACAAAGCAAACATGTGGGAGCCCCAAGGCCCCAACATCCACATAAGAAAACTATATTTATGCATTTTCCTATAATGTGGGACTTATCTCTTTCTTTTCTTCTTCTTTCTCTACTTCTTCTCTTCCAATCAAACCCCAAAATATTTTGAACTTTTACAACAATCCATTCTCCAAAATACAGTTTACTTTTGAGTATGCGTGTGGGCATAGATTGAGTCTATGCCACCCTAGCAAGTCTTAATAGATTTATGGTTAGGGTCAAACCAAAGTGAAGTGGTGTTGCCACTAACTATAATTCTTTGCATAAGCATAGTTGCTAAATCTCGGGTTCGTAATATATTTTTCATAGAGCATGAAAAGTTATTGTTTATGGCCATAACCCAAAAATACTGATTATGTAGATATTTTCTTCTCATCCATGAACTCCACAAACTGTTTTCATAAGCAAAGACCACGGTAATTTCAAAAGAGCAGTATGTTTCATTTCCTTAATAACCCGAGCCCAATGCCACCTTCAAGTTTTGGTCTACACAAAAGCTCCCATGATATTTTGTGATAACTACCCCCTCCCTCTACAAAAAATCAGAACACATCTTTTCAATTTTTTGTAGCACTGATGATGGTATTTGATAAATGAGCAACCAGTATAGAATGATTGTGGTGATAGTGCTTTGGATAAGCTCAGCTCTTCCCATAGTCAAGAGATAGGAACTATCCTACCCCTCGAATTTATCAAAAACCTTATCAATTAAAGGAAAACAGTTTAAAGCGTGTATATAATCTATAGATAAAGGTACACCTAGATACTTTACCAGTAGATTATCTTCTGACATACCCAAAATGGTGAGTATTTGAGTCTTGTTAGCCGCATGGCTGCTGAAATAAACCTTGGATTTCAATTGGTTTATTTTTAAACCCACTGTATTTACCATTAGATTAAAGAAAGTTGTTGTAGTTACGTTTGAGGCGGTAGCCTTTAGGACGATCATTACGACATCTGCATACAAAAGGTGAGATATAACAGACTGAACTGCTGTTATAGACCGAATATGCTATAAGATGAAAGCTTCTTCCATAAGAAGTGAAAAAAATTCCATTGCCACATAAAATAAATAAGGAGATAGAGGATCTCCTTGTCGTAGTCCTCTAGTAGATGTAATGAAGCCCTATGATAAACCGTCAACCATAATAGAAAACTTGGTGTGCTAATACATTCATAAATCAAATTAACCAGTGAGATAGGGAAATCTATTGTATATAGCATATAGCACACAAATTCTCTGTTAACCATATCATACGCCTATTGAAGATCAATTTTGATGCATATTTTAGACATTGCTTTTTACTTGGGATCTCTAACAAGTTCATGGGCTAATAATATGTTCTCCCCTATATTTCTGTCAAGAACACGGCAGATTGATTATCAGCAATTAAATAAGGCAGAAAATATCTAATTCTTAAACAAATAATTTTAGAAATTATGCACATTAGCACATGATATAGGTCAATAATCAACAATGCATTGTAGCTTATCATTTTTAGTGATTAAGGCGATGAAGTTATGGTTCAGCACTGAAGTAATCTTTCCATTGTGGAATACTGAAGTAACAGCAGAGAATAATATATCTTTCAAATCATCCCAATGAAACTTGTAGAACTTTGCTGTGAAATCGTCTGGACCGAGACTTTTGTGATCTTCAATAAAGAATACAACCTCTTTGACTTCAGCGAGGGTAAGAGCCGAAGATAGGTATCTTTTACCGTCCTCATTTATAATATCTTCTGCTTGAACAGGCGAAAAAAAACATTTCCTGTTTGACCATTAAACAAACTATGGTAGAAATCAACCGCTTGAGTTGTTTTCTGCTGTTGATCATAAATAAAATTTCCATCTGCATCCGTCAAAGCCAGAATTTTGTTTTTTTGCTTCTGCATTGCCATTTTAGCATAAAAGAAATTTGAATTAATATCACTAGATTATAACCATGCAATCTTACTTTGATGTTTGTTAAATTCATGCTATGTTTTTATTCTGTCCCTTAGCTTCAGTTGTAATTGCAGAATAGTGTTGTATTGATATGCATCTTCAGGATTAGCATCTAGTTATAAAAAAAGCTTTGTTGTATTCATCTTCAAATTGCTGTATAGAATCAGATTTTGCATTTATTTTGTTCCAGCATTTAAGTTTTTTCTTGATTGTTTATAATACGTGAATGAGTAAATGCATGTTTGAACCCCAAGTTGTTGTTTTAAGTCCCTCTTTGTAAAGAAAAGAAGAAATGTATTTTATTATATTGAATACTTTTGTACAGACTTATCTCTGTATTTATAATACAAACTTTGATATTGGGCCGAATGGGTAAGCCCACACTTCTATACAATATACCCATATTCCTTATTCTCTTATACACTGAGATGTACATTTCTATCATTATTCAATACGCCCCCTCAAACCTAACGTGAAAAGTTAGGGTTTGCGATTTTGTGAGCCGCCACTGAAAGATCGATTTCTTCAGTTTCTCTGATACGATTTCCTTTCTTCTCGAGTTGTTAGAACTGTGAGTTGAGGGTTCAAAGCTTCTCGACAATGTTCTCGAAGGCTTGAGGAATGTAGATCTGATAGATTTGACTTCACTTTTGGTCAAGTTGTAAGATATGGCTTTGATGATCCTCGTCATCGTTCTTGAGGGCTTCAGGAAAATAGATCTGTGCCTTGGATCTGAGACTGATGTCGGCTTCATCCACGTTGAGTTCTCGGCTAAACCTAGCAAAGTTTAGTCGAGACAGTGGCTTGGTTAGGATGTCTGCCTTCTGGTAAGTTGAAGGTACGTATCTGACTTCGATGTTTTTCTTTATTACTTGCTCTCTCACAAAGTATAAGTCGAGTTCGATGTGCTTTGTGCGAGAGTGAAGTATTGGGTTTTCTGAGATTGAAATTGCACTTTGATTGTCACACCAGATAGTTGGTTTGCTGCTTGTTTTGATCTGTAGTTCACTCAGTAAAGATGTTAACCACATAATTTCAGCTGTAATACTGGCAATACTTCTGTACTCGGCCTCTGTGCTGGATCTAGATACCGTAGCTGGTTTTTTTGCACACCAGGACACTGGATTTTTACCCAAATAAACACGGTATCCAGTGGTGGATTTTCTATCATCCTGATCAGTATCCCAATCTGAGTCAGTGAAGCCATTTATGCTTAGAGTAGCACTTGTTTGTAGAATTAGTCCTTGATTGATTGTGCCCTTTAAATATCTTAAAATTCTTTTTACTGCTTTCAAATGTTCATCGAGAGGTCTTTGCATGAACTGACTTACTTTGTTTACACTAAATGAGATACCTGGTCTGGTGATAGTAGCATACTGTAGTGCTCCCACAATACTTTTGTATTCCTTGTCATTTAGAATTGGCTCTCCTTTGTCTTTTGAGAGATGACTGTTGCTTATCATTGGAGTGGGTAGAGGATTAACTTTGTCCATTTTGGCTTTGACCAGAATTTCATTGATGTACTTTCTTTGATTTAGATGCATTTCTGATTTTGATGTTCTTTTGACTTCTATGCCAAGAAAGTAATTTAGATCCCCAGGTCCTTGATTGAGAATTCTTCTTTCAAACATTGTGTGATGTTCATGATTTCTGATATGTTGTTTCCTGTAATAACAAAGTCATCAACATAAATTAGTATGTAGACTATTGTGTTATTAGCAACTTTAGTGAATAATGAGTTATCAGATTTAGTGGAGTTGTAGCCATGTTTTGCTAGAGTTGTCTTCAGCTTGTCGAACCAAACTCTTGGTGCTTGCTTGAGCCCATAGAGTGCTTTGTTGAGTTTGCATACTAGTTGGTCTTTGTTTTCCTTTGTGAACCCCTGTGGCTGTTCCATATATACTTCCTCCTACAATTCACCATTAAGAAAGGCATTATTAACATCTAATTGTTTGATGGGCCAATTCTTATGCAAGGCAATTGTTAAAATAACTCTGATGGTAGTGGGTTTCACAACAGGGGAGAAAGTTTCTTTAAAATCAAATCCACTTTGTTGTGAATACCCCTTTGCTACCAATCTTGCCTTGTATTTAAGAATTGAGCCATCTGGATTCTTCTTTAATCTAAAGGTCCATTTGCATCCAACTATGTTTTTATTCATTGGTAGGGGTACAAGATCCCATGTCTTGTTTTTTATTAGTGCATTGTATTCCTCTTCCATAGCCTTTTTCCAGTTATCATTCAGAATTGCTTGTTGATATGTAGCAGGCTCAGTGACTTCTGCCTCAATATTGTATATCTTTGGTTTGAATACTCCACACTTTGCTCTTGTCATCATGTGGTGTCTAGTGTTTGCAGGTGTGGATGGATGTCTATCTTCATCAGTGGCTCCTGGTTGAGTACTGTATGGTTGGTTGTCATGCAGTATTTGACAGGGGTCTGGTTGATGACTGTCTGATGTAGTACTGTCAGATGTTGCTGATGCATTTCCTTGACCTGGTTCATTTGTGGACTCTGTGTGTTGAGGACTGATGCCATTTTCTTCATGCTGACCATTGCTACTTATTGGTATGACAATTTCTGGTGAGGGTAGTATTTGAGGTATTGAAAGCTTGGAATTGCATATTTTTTGAGTTGTTTTGATTGCTGCATTTCTAGAAGGAAACTCATGCTCATTAAATATAACATGTCTGGATACATATATTTTACCATCTCCATCAAGGCATTTATATCCTTTCTGATTGGTAGCATATCCTAAGAAAGTACATGGCTTAGATCTATAATCTAGTTTGTGTGTGTTGTATGGTCTTAGGTAGGGAAAACATAGGCATCCAAAAGTCTTTAGACTTTGATAATCTGGTTTGACACTGAATAGCACTTCTGTTGGACTTTTAAATTTTATAACCTTTGTAGGCAGTCTATTAATCAGATAGACTGCAGTAGAGAAGGCATCTGGCCAGAATTTTAGTGGTAGGGATGCCTGTGCTAACAGTGTCAGACCAGTTTCAACTATGTACCTGTGTTTTCTCTCTATGAGACCATTTTGCTCAGAAGTGTATGGACATGTAACTCTATGTGTGATCCCTTTCATTTGAAAGTAACTCTTTAGAGGCAGAAATTCTTTTCCACCATCTGTTTGTATGACTTTCAATTGACAGTTTGTCTGTCTTTCTGCATTAGAGATAAACTGTAATACAGCATCTTTAGTTTCTGATTTTGATTTTAGGAAGTAAATCCAAACATGTCTAGAATAGGCATCAATAAATGAAATATAATACTTATAACCATAATCAGCATATATAGGGGTTGGACCCCATAAATCTGTAGCAACAAGATCAAGAGGTTTGTTGTAGACAGTCTTTGAATGTGGAAATACAAGCTTATGGATTTTACCCATTTGACAAAATGTACAAGTATAACAATCAGGAATTTTACTAATATGAGTATTGTCACAATAGCTCAAGACATGTTTTATTACATTTAGACTGGGATGGCCTAATTTACAATGCCATACATCAAAGTTTTCAGTAATTTTAGTCTCAGAAATGTTACACCATTTTTTACTGTTTTCAACATTTCTTGAGTTTGGTGCATCAATTTGTATAGTCCCTTATGTTCTTTACCCTGCAAGAGAACTTCACCGGTTAGATTATCTTTAACCAGACAGTATGTAGAGTGAAACTCAAAGTATACATTGTTGTCTTTGGCAAATTGTGACACACTCATTAGGTTTTTCTTGATTAATGGAACCATTAACAGATTATTAAGGTATAACTGTCTGGCTCCATTAATGCTTGCATTACCAATATGAGAAATTTTAGTAGGATTACCATTCCCCATATGTAAAGAATGTGTACCTTTGTATTCTTTGTTGCCCAGATTCAAGTTGCTCATGTTATTTGTTACGTGATTGGTTGCACCAGAGTCTGGGTACCAGCTATCATCATGTATATCTTCAGCTTTTGCTATATTTGTGTTGGTGTTGTCTGATACTGACTCTTGTTGTGCACTGACCATGTTGGCATTGGGGTTTTGAGGTCTTGAGTTATTGTTGCCTTGTTGTGCTGGTGTAAAGTTGACATCAAATCTGAAGTAACATTTGTTGGCAGTGTGTCCATATCTCTCACAAATCTGACATCTTGGTTTGTTGTTATTATTGGAATTCCATCTACCACCTCTTCCCCTGAATCTGCCTGATTGACCACCTCTGGGGTTATTTGATTGGTTTCTGTTGCCTTGATTTTTTTCTTGATTTCTGTTTTTGCTTATGGATACATAGTTAGCATTATGTTCCCAATTTACTGATTTCTTTTGCTCTAGTCTTCCCTCATGTGCAATGAGGATGGATTGAACACTTTGCAGTGAGGGTAGTTTTTCATTAGATGATATTACAGCAACTACTGCTTCATAATCTTCATCCAGACCACTTAAGATACATAATATTTGTTCTGTGTCAGTTACCTTATGTCCAGCTGAGGCTAACTGATCACAGATTGTCTTGGCCTTAGAGAGATATTCTCTCATGCTGACATTGTCTTCTCTCAAATTTTGCAATTGTCTTTTGTATTGCATTATTCTGGCAGCAGATTGAGAGCTGAATGTCTTCTCAATGGTGTGCCATATTTCATGTGTGGTTTTACATCCAACTAATTGTGGTAATAAACTGGCACTAATTGATGATAATAACCAAGAGCTAATTAGACTATCTTGTCTTTCATGAATTATATATTCAGAATTTCTTACCAGTTTTCCTTCTTGATCTGTAGTGAATCTTGGAGGAGTAATTAGAGTTCCAAGAACATACTCTTGCAGTCCATACCCTCTGATAGCAGTTTCTATCTGAAATTTCCAAAGCAGATAGTTGGATTCATCAAGTTGAATGGTGATGATCTGACTTTGTGGTTTGATTATGGATTTGATGAGTTCTTGAGTAGTACTGGATTGCTGCTGAGTAGTTCTTGAATGTTCATGAGGTGTGTTGTCACTGCCTCCTTCAGACATGATGATCAAGGTCTGTCAAGAAGATGATCAGTGGTGGTGATAAGCAATGATACAAATGGTAACAAGAATGAAGTGCAGTCAGAAATCGCTTGAGTGATGATAACAAATCTGACAAGTGGCTCTAGACACGGCACTTCAGGTGAGTGATCGGAATCTTGATACTCTGATGGTTTGGTGGCAGCCAGAGGGGTGATATGTGATGACTTTTCTCTGATATCTCCCTTTCTTGGCAGGGCCAACTCTCCAAATGATGATAGACTTCAAGATTGTTGCACAGTTGTTAAACTGTGTGACCAGAATCTCAAATGATGAGATTATTCTGATGAGATTCAGATTTCTTTTTTTTTTTGAGAATTTGGATCAGTTTGCCGTTAAGCAGTTTATTGAAGCTCTGATACCATGTAAAGAAAAGAAGAAATGTATTTTATTATATTGAATACTTTTGTACAGACTTATCTCTGTATTTATAATACAAATTTTGATATTGGGCCGAATGGGTAAGCCCACACTTCTGTACAATATACCCATATTCCTTATTCTCTTATACACTGAGATGTACATTTCTATCATTATTCAATACTCTTGTATGCATAGATTGTAGCCTTCCAATTAATGCCAAGAATTCACATACTTTAATGGTTTTCCTTTTACATTAGGTTGTTGTACATCGAGTTGCAACAGTAGTGGAGTATGATCACTGTGTTGATCCGCCAATGCAATTGTTACTAAATCTGGAAATTTAGTTAACAATTCGTAGTTTCAACCAAACCACATTTTGACATGCATTTTTTAAAATTAATGATATAGGATAAAGGGATAGGTAAACCTCTTTTCTATCCTTCGGACTTGAAGCATTATTAAAATCTCCCACTATAATCCACGACAATTCTTTGGTCGCTGCATTCATACTTAAATACACCCAAAGTAAGTCTCGCTCTATAAAAGTTACTAGCATAAACAAACGTGACAACACATTGGAATCCTCCTCTATTAATCATTTGTATTGCGATGTGTTGCTCACTTTTGTGGAGAATTTCGAATGACCAAACTGATGAGCCAACAAGAATTAAAATACGTCCCTTACATCCCAAATCATTGCTGTGGATAATATTCCACTATCTTAGTAAAAAGGATTGCAGTCTGAATATATTTCCAAGGTCTAACTTATTCTCTAACAAACTCAAAATAGTGAGTTTGTGAGTATGCAAAAGGTTGAATACATGATATATTTTTGTATCAATGTTCAACCCTCTGACATTCCAAGACATTATCTTCAATTAAAACCAATGGAGCTCCTTGTTACTCTTTTAGGAGGAGTTGTTATTTTGGGAGTACTTTTGGAAAACTTGGCCACATATTTACGATTTTCCAAAACCATCTGGGAAACATTTCTATTTTCTGTTGCTTTTGGATTTTCTTGTAAATGTGTTGCAACGGTTTCCACAAATTGTTGGGTAGCATCGAAAGCATAAACTGCTGGATTGTCTGCATTTGAGTCCTCTGAGTTACATTCCTCCACTATTACCTCATCTAACTTAGTTTCCTTTTGGTTTCCATTTGATTGTGCAGGTGGGATAACATCTGAAGAATCGTAGTGAACAAAAACATCATTATGGGATGTAGAAGTTGATTCATAAAAAACTTGTTCTTCACTCAGGCAGCCAAACCTATTCGAAGTGGAGATCTCTGAGGTTGCCTTATTAGAAGTTACAAACAAGTTTTCTTTACCCTTATTTTGATCCTTCTTGTAAGTCTCTGTAATTACTGCAATCTTTTCTGTTTGAAACGTTGATGTATCGGAACTAATAGTTGTACCACTTTGAGTATTTTGGACTATATTTTTGGATTGTCATGACCATTTAGTTAAAACTGTACAATGTTCTGAATTATGGCCATAAAGCTTGTATGATGCATGTACTCTGGGCTTGTACTCATATGCTAATTCTATGAATTCTGTTTGGTTGTTAGTTCGTTGCACTTTCACTTTTTCTGGATAATTAAAACCTGTATTTATTTCCACATTAGTGGTACCGTTGTCCATTCTAATCAGACTGCCCAAAGCACTAGCAACGCGACTAATTCCCTCCTTGCTCCAGTAAGCTAAATTAAGATCAACTAGCCTAATTCAAATAGGAATTGTAGTATAATAATCATGGGTAAATTTCAAATCTAGGGTCCATTTTCTAAAAATAATGATTTTCGAATTGAAAGTGTACGGGCGACCGGAAAGAATATTATCGATATCGTATATCGATGGATATATTACAACTATTATAAATATATTTAATAATATTTATTCCACAAATCATAATTAAAATTTTATAATTGATATTTCATAAATATTAATTTAATTAATTTCTAACAATTATAAACTAATTAAATCGTTCAGCCAAAGAGAATTTATCATTTCGATTGTGTGACTTGTCAGGTATAAATTTAGTCAGCGATTAATGTCGAACTATTCGAATATTAATATTCACACGTCACTTAGCAGGTAGTATGACATTTTGGCCAAATTTATATCTAACTTAGTTTTGTTAAAATCCAATTTTAATTTGTTAAGCGTTACCCGATTATGACTTTTATTTACACCAATTCTCTTCGTCAAAACTATATCACTTTGGACTTATGAAATTTGATAATGGTCAAAATTACAATATCATCCATATTCAACTCTATAATCCAAACACAAAGTCTTTGGTTCAATAATAATAATTATTATTAACCGTACTACTCTGGCCAGAGATTTTAACTTTGAGTTGACCATGATACTAACCCCTATAACTAAGAAGACGAATCCTCTCTTAAATAATACTTAACTTCCAATACTTATACTCCACCCAATTATAGTCACTCGATGGGCTCCATACCATAATCTAATTATAATCAAAGCGAAGCTTCCATATTGAAGATCAACAGTATTATCAAGTCGAGAGAACTGTGTAAATCAATCACATCGATATTTTCTATTTAACCTTAGTTATATTAACCAACAGAAAATTATCAAGTGAATCATTCCATAGTTATCTAATAACTATCAGTATGTAACCCCTAGGTGCTCCGAGTAGTCATGAGTAATACATTGCCCAATGTTTGGATGGCTTAACGAACTCTAGTCTCAATAGATACATCGATATCCAATCTCAATGCATGTTGACTAGAAATATTTAAAATGATGTGTTTTATAATACTATGATACAGTACTCATGATTACAACTATTTATAATTACTATTACAAACACACCATTTATGGATTTTCTATCAAATATATTATAATTAAGCTTTTAATTATTTATAACACATCAAAGTGTAAAATATATAAATTCAAAGTAAATCAATGGCGACATCATTCCTGATTCTCTTTCCTATTTTCGCTCCTTCCTTCTCCTCATCCTAATCCTTCTCTACTCCTTCTATCCTAATCTCCTCATGCCAAAGAAGCACCTCAAGTTTTCTCATCTTTTTCCTAACAGCACCTCGTCGAGTTTGACATGATCTGGTTGCACCTTTATATTTTCGATCCAACTCTCTAAGTCGCTGTCACCTTCGCGTACGCTGCTAGGTTCAGATGATTTCCAGTCCCTTTCCACTACAATCCGTCCTCAAGTCGCAACATCTAACGCCTTCACTGCCCTATTGTCCAATTCCGTTCCAACTAAGGTGTCTCCTCCCAGGCCGTTATCTAGTTCATCTGTTGACATCTTAGAGCCTTGTGCTTTTGTAGATAGGTGTTCGCCACACGTCTCGGATTGCCCATCCTCGCCCAAATCCGTTCCTGGTAAACTACTTAATTCTGGGAATGTAACAACTATAATTGGATCTCCTTTGCCTAGTTGCAAGGATGATTGTTTGGTGAATAGGAATTTGATTAATGACTGTGTGGTGGATGGTGTCTCTGAACCTAAGGACCCATTTTCGCCTGGAGTTGTTTTGAGCTCTGACCTTGTTCGACAAAACGCATCTATGGGAAATTTCTTGCCTATACGTGTGACTGCTCTATCCAATGACCACTTAGGTATTTCTGTGCTTAGTAAGGATGTTGGACGGGCTCCCATGTCCGCTCCAGTTTGTCCAAAGCCATGGTCATCCCACTTTCGCTCCCTGCCCCACAACGCGAGTGTCTACACGCCTATTGATTATGTGATTGAGGAGGTAATGGAATTATGATGCCACCGAATTCTGTTATTCATGTTGGGGCAGACTACTGGTCGAGATTCTTGGTAGGTTTTTTTCTAGATCCCAACCAAAAGCTACAAGAAGCTAGAAGAATATGCCGTCATATATGGAAACTTCATGGGGATCCCCGAGTAATCTATGTCGATTCTATGTATTACTTCAATTTTCTTGCAATGAGGAACATTAATGTGTTCTGGAAGTTGATCCATCTTTCTTCGATGGGAAACCATTCATCATCACCAATTGGTCTCCTTCCATGGCTAATGCTAGGGACTAGGTTATATCTATTCCTATTTGGGCATATTTTACGCACATTCTGTCGGTATTGCAGTCGTTGATGGGCTTGAATTGGTTAATATGCATGATTGGTAAACTAAAATGTTTTGATTCTAATACGGTGGCTCGCAAGAGATTGGTTTATGTCAAGGCATTGATTGAAGTAACCCCTGAAAAGCTACTTCCATCTTCAATTGGAGTCTAACTTCCTATTGGCCAAGTGGCGGAAGTGCATGTTAGATATGGTTGGGCACCTGACATTTGTTCCGCTTGTCATTCTTTTAGCTACCTTGCTTCCTCATGCAAGCTCTTGATCTCATCAGTAGAGGCTCCTCCTCCACCCAAGATCCTGCTTCCTTATCCCCCAATGCAGAAGGAGGTTCTTAAAGTTAAGGATTGCATAACTGTATTAGCAGACCAGTCTATCAGCCCTACTGATGTTCCTACTACACCTATTTCTGATGCTACCTCTATTCCTCCTGTGCTAGTATCTCGTCTGCCTCCCCTTCAGCTGATGGTATTTTTCCTCCTATGATTATTCCTACTGTTGCTACCGTTGATCCTATGACTTCTTCTATTGCCCAAGTGAATGCTATTGAGTGGAATTCTATTAAGAAAGCTTGGATTCATGAGCCGTCTGAGATGAGATGTGACCCTTTTCATAAGGATTTATGAAGGTGAATATAGGCGTCTTTATTACTTTGTTAATGAGAAAGGTCTAGTTATTTCAGATGTTGGTGCCCTTGGTGCTATGAATAGGTTGTTCTTGATGATGATAGTTGAGATAGGAAATTTATCTATTGCAAGGAGTACTCTGGATTCATTTTGAATCTCACGTCTCTCTTTGCTAGTTATCTTCATATGGTAGGCCCTAACTCTTTGAATGAAGGAAGTGATTCCTCCTTTTCTAAGGAGGACGCTTTAGGTCACTTATAGTAGTTTAGGCACCGTTGGCCTATCTCCCAAGTTGTATTTTCCTTTTATTTGTAGTTGAGGCATGCTGCCTTGCTCTTATATTAACTGATGATTTGTTGGTAATAAAAGTGGAACGACCACTATAAAACCTAGCTGCCTTTACCAAAAAAAATATTTATAACACATTATAACAAATATATAACAGAAAGAAAAACACCTTTATTACGAACAAGAATTAATTACAAAGTTAATTAATTTATAATAAATTACAGAGTTGTCCCTACGTTATACCCCTAACTCTATCAATTTTCCACTTTCACTTGGGGCCAACTATGGAATCTCAATCACATCTTTTCAATCAGCTTCTAGGGAGTCGACCTAGCAAGATCCTTAGTGAATGGATCTGTTATGTTGTCCTTAGTATCTACCCTTTGAATCATGACTTTTTCTTCTTAATGAAGTCTTTAATCTAGTGGAACTTCCGAAGAATGTGTCGTGATTTCCTGTGTGCTCTGGGCTCCTTTGCGATCTGTATCGACATATTGTTATCATAGAACAATGTTATAGGATTCTAAGTATCGAGGAACACTCTGAGCTCACTCAAAAATTTGCGCATCCAAACTATCTCTTTAGTTGCTTCATTGAGGGCGATGTACTCGGCCTTTATTGTAGAATCAGCAACTGATTCTTGTTTGGAACTTTTCCAACAAACGGCCCCGCCGTTAACTGTAAAGACAAACCAGACACCGATTTACTATCATCTATAACACTTTGAAAGCTTAAATCTATATACCCCTTCATAAGTAGGTCCCCATTCCCAGATATGAGGAATAGTTCCTTAGTATTTCTCAAATACTTAAGTATACATTTTACGGTCGTCCAATGTTTTCTTTAGAATTAGACTGGTATCGTCTTACGCATCCTAATATATATGCCAAATCCGACCTAGTACATAGCATAACATACATTATGGATCCTATGGATGAAACATAGGTAATCCTCTTCATACACTCTTTCTCCTCATTGGTATGAGGAGCATCCTTCTTAGAGAGGACAATTCCAGACTACGTTGGAATGTTTCTATGCTTGGAATTCTCCATATTGAACCTTTTTAGTATGGTATCTATGTACAAGGATTGGGATAATCCCAAAAAACCTCTTAATCTATCTATATAGATCTTTATACCAAGTACATAGGCTGGTCCTCCCAAATCCTTCATGGAGAATTCTTGGAAAGCCAAGCTGTCATTGATTGCAAAAAAGAAGTGTCATTGCCAATCAATAATAGATCATCGACGTAAAGTACTAGGAATATGATAGTGTTTCCCTGTTCCTTTCTGTATATGCATGCTTCCTATGTGTTCAGATAAAAACCAAACTGCTTGTTTACTTTATCAAAATACTTGTTCCAACTCCTTGAAACTTGTTTAAGTCCATGAATGGACTTTAAAAACTTGTAAGCCTTGCCCCTACTTTCACCGACCACAGGTTCCATGGGCTGTGACATATAAACTATTTCTTTTAAATTACCATTTAGAAAATCCATCTTTACATCCATTTGCCATATTTCATAATTATAGAATGCAGTGATTGCTAGCATGATCGGAATGGACTTAAGCATGGCTACAAATGAAAAGGTCTTGTCATAATCAACACCTTGAATATGAAGAAATCCTTTCACAACTAGCCTTGCCTTATAAGTCTCCACTTCCCCATCTACATTTAGTTTTTTCTTAAAAATTCATTTGTAGCCGATAGGTTTTATCCCTTCGAGTACGTCCGACAAAGTTCAAATTTTGTTCTCGTACATGGAATCCATCTCGGATTTCATTGCTCCAAGCCAAAGTGCAGAGTCTTTACTCCATGATGCTTGTTGAAAAGATAGAGGGATGTGGTCATCTAAGACATAGTCCTTCTTCTTTCCATCCATGAGAAAATTGTAGTATCTCTCGGTTGCATGAGATTCCCTACTAAACCTTCTAACGGGTTGCATATTTTCATATACGGGTGAACTTGGTTCTCCTATTGGTTCAGCCTTAGTGTTAGTTTCTTGGATTTCATTCAAGTCTAAAACTTCGTTGTTAATTTCTTTTGACAGAAATTCCTTTTCTAAAAAGACAACATGTGTGGAAACAATCACTTTTGGTTCCTCTATGTTCTAGAAAATATATCCCCTAGAATTCTTGGGATATCCTAGAAACTTACACAAAGCCATTCTCATCTCAAGTTTATTGGGGCCAATGTTCTTAACATAAGTCGAACAACCTCACACTTTCAAATAATTGAAATAGGGTTTCTTCCCATGCTATATCTCATATGGCATCTTAGGCGCATATTTAGTGGGCAACAAGTTCAACATACGCACTGCGGTTTCTAATGCATATCCCCAAAAGGATAGAGGTAACTCAGCCTTACTCATCATGGAATGAACCATATCTAATAGGGTTTGGTTCTTTTGTTCCGACAAACCATTGTGTTGCGGAGCATAGGGTGGAGTAACCTGAGAGATAATCTCATTATCTTTTAAGTATTGTTGGAAATTGTAACGACCCGCCAATTTATCACTTTGATAAATTGTGTTTATTTTAATTTTATGCAAATAAAAGATTGATAATTCAAATAAAAGTATTTTAAGTGTTAATAGGTAATAGTATTCTTACTTTGAATAAATATTTACAAAAATATTTTCCTCGAAGTTTATATCGATAAAATGGCATCATATAGATTTATGAATTTAAATTCAGATTTAATGATTTAATAATTATTTTAATTATTCAAATAATTATTTTAAATGATGATAATTTATTTTGAATAATTATAAAGTGATAATAAACAACTTATAATAGTTTTGTAAAGATATATATTTGATTTAAAAATATACGGAAAAATCATAATGCATTATCGGTATAATAGCAATTATTGTAGATAATTGTTAATAATAATTATATGGTTTTATAATTAAAATAGGATCATTTTAATTAGTTTAAAATAATAACAAATTTATTTTTAGATTTTGTTTACAAATATATGTACGTTGATAAATAAGTGAAAATATGACCGATAATCGGTTCCCCGGATTTCAACGATTTAACAAACAAAAGTTGTTCAAAGACGTTCGAAGTGTTATGCACCTACGTGTACATACATATATATATGTAACATCCACATGATAACATGTACATGTATACATAAATACATATATAGGTATATACATATATATATATATATATATATTACAAAAATGATTTAATAATTACTTAAGCTTAACCTTTAAGTAACCATATAGCAAACATCATTTCATTGTACCACACCATCACCTCAAATCACCATCATATGGCTTTGGGGGAGGAGCCGTGCATGAAGGGACTAGGTGGGTGTGGGCTAGGGGCATTTACGTAATTATGCATTTGAATATTTTATTCCAAGGTTTTTTCTATAAATACCACCCCTCTTCTCACAAAATTCCTAATACCATTCCACTTCTTCTTACTCTTCTTTTCAAGCTTTCTAAGAGCCTCTCTAACGTCCTCTTATTCATAGAAAAAATTATAGAAAAATTAGGGGAAAATATCTCAAATAAAAGAGGAAAATATATACACTAGTTTATAATATCGATCCACTTCAAAACTAGTTCTAAACACCTCCTCTACTCTTCCAAAGTGCACGACCACCACCCCACACCACCTAGGCCGTGAGCTCCTCCATCATCAAGGCTAGACCGAGCTCTCCCATAGGTTGCGGGCTTGGTTTCATTTGCTTTGGTTCGATCGTAGTGGAGCTATAGCCAATTTTATATTAGCTCGAAGGGAAAATGAAGGTGAGAACTCCTAAACTAGTCTTTTTTATTTTGGATGATGATATAATATTTGCAATGGATGTTTAATATGATTTGATCATCAAGTTTGGTTATTTCATATGAATATTGAATATATATGAAAGTCACGGAAATACACGTCGATAAGCACAAAGGAAATCACTTTCCTTTATATTAATGAATTGGTGTATATGGAATGTTAAACCACTTTAAAAAGGGTTAAAAATGAGTTTGAAATGTTTTATAAACATATGGAAGTGTTTTGGTGAAGTATGGATGATAATTGAAAATTTAGTCAAAAATAGGAGCGTCGCGTCACGGTAGTTTGCGATTTCACGCCATAAAAGTCAAACGAGTGTAAAAGATGGAATATAGCTAGGAATTCTTCGAGATAAGAATTTTCCGAACTATTATATCCATAGTTTTCCAACGAAGAAAGAAAATCGAGATTTTGACAAGTAGATTTTGAAATATGAGTAAAATAGGTTTTTTCAAAAATCACAGTTTTGCGGTTCGGAATCCAAAACAGGATTTCTATGAAAATGATATTTTAAAACTGTTTAGAAATGTGGAATAAATCTTATAAATCTTTTAAAATTTTTTAAAAGTGATTTGAGTTATAAAAATGAATTTTCAAATGATAGAAAAGTCGTTTTGATCAATATAGCTTAAAAAACACTTTCCGCAGCACTTTTTCGCAGCACTTTTCTGTAACTTTTAAATTAAAGTTTTAAACTTAACGATTCTTTTTCAAATCTTTTATAAATGTTTT
This sequence comes from Allium fistulosum, assembly GCA_030737815.1. Lineage (NCBI taxonomy): Eukaryota > Viridiplantae > Streptophyta > Magnoliopsida > Asparagales > Amaryllidaceae > Allium > Allium fistulosum. Next base: position 1,299,102,148 of record CM060902.1, read on the forward strand.
CAAATGGATAACTAGAGTTTTAATAATTATTTTGAGGTTTTTATAACTTATTTAAAAGAGTTAGATAAGCAATATAAAGAAAAGCTATTACAAATTAAGTGATTTAATCTTTGATCTAAAAGCCGATGAGTAGACTGGATTTTTCTATTCATGAGATCCGGATTAGGTGCTTAAACTAAGGAGATGTTCAGGAGCAACTAGTGCCTTGGCTCACCTGGCCTCTTCCCTGGGCGAGGGATAGGTAAGGTCGAAATGTCGGATACGAGTTAAGTATAAAAGATTTAAATTTTCAACTTTGATTTTATAGAGATGATCTTCTTATACTCGATGTTAAATCCCAAAGAGGGAACTCATACTATTCGAGGAATTTAAAGGTGATTTTTCCTTTATTCTGTTAGTCCTTGATATGATGGTTTTGATGACAACAACCTTAGAATAAGATTATAAAATATAAATACTAACATTATAGTTTAGATATATATGTATATGCAGGATTTAACCATGCAGGTACAAAGAATGAAGACTGTACAGTATAGAGATTTAAGATATCAAGATTGAAGACTCATGAGTATCAAGATTATCAAGAGTTCAAGATTTCAAGATAAGTATTGAGTCTAGAATTATGTTAAAACTTCGTAATAGCACTGAAATTTTCACTCCATTTTTCTTTTGGGATGGAACCCATTTCTACCTTTTTAGTGGCTTACAAACCCACGACAAGTGGCTTACAAACCTACAACAAGTGGCTTACAAACCCACGAACATCCTGGTTTTGTACAAGTTCTCGAGTCCTGATATGATGAGATATTCTGCAGGAAGAAGCTTGCAAAACTACTTCAAAATGATTTTCAAAACTACTTCAAAATGATTTTCAAAACTGCTTTTCAAAATGTTTTAGCCTTAATAATTATCTTTTCAAATGATTTTCAAAAAGATGTTTTAGCCTTAAAATATTCTTTGTTTTTGTTTTTAATAAACTCTTGTTTTAAACTTCGTTTGTTTTAAACTATCATTTAATTATAATATATTTATACTTAGATTTAAATATAAAATTATAGTAAAATTTTATATATATTATTCTCTATATTTATCTATGTATTTTATCTATAGTCAAGTATATTTATAAAGTTTAAATAGTTTTTAATATAAGATAAAGGTTATTTTCAAAGAAAATCAAATCTTCAAAAAATGCTTTGGGATGTCGACATGTCCTAGTACCCCATGTCGACATAGTGACAGTTAGATTCAAAAATTTGAATTTCAAAAGAAGTGTCTATTCGCCATAACCTTTCACGAATGGACATGGCTGTTGTTCTTCTATAAATAGGGGTTAGTTTCAATGAATTTGTATATAGATTTTCTGGTTTTTCACTTCTCTTCTTCTTCCACATTTTCTTATTCAAAATCCTGTCATCACTCTACCGAAATCAACATTGAATCTAACGAGATCATCTCTGGTTTGATTCTCTATCACTATCTCAACAAGATCCCAGTGTTATTCAGAGTTATAGGCTTTCTTTGTAATCAATAGAGTAAAAGGTGTGATTATAGCCTTGGAAATCAATCAAGTGAGAAAAGGTGTGATTGTAGCCTTGAGAAATCAATTGGGTGAACTTGTTGCCCGGAAATCAAGTATCTCTACCCAGAGGATTGTGATTCTGGAGGGTGTACCTCGTGGCCTTGAAATCGAGGGTTGTAATTGTTTGAATTGCTTTTGAAAGGAAATCCGTACTTAGTTGTGCGGGACTGGATGTAGGGTAACTCCGAACCAGTATAAAATCCGGTGTGTTCTTTCCTTTACTGCATTTACTTTATTTCTGCATTTGTGTTTCATTCTGTGATTATATCTGTGTCTGAATATTGCATACATTTGTGTACAAATCAACAATAACTCAAAAAGATTTAGTAATTTCTTATAAACACTATTCACCCCCCCTATCTAGTGTTCATTCTAGCCTTAAGATCCATATTCTGCATTCCTCATATTTGGTATCGGAGCGAGGTTTTCAAAAGTTTCATAATCTGAATTTTGAAAAGTTTTCTAAATGGCTACCAACACTGGTACTGTTTCTAACACTAGTTCATTTGTAAAAGGTCAGTCTACTGTCAGACCACCACTTTTTAATGGCAGTAACTATGCATATTGGGCATGTAGGATGAAAATATATTTACAATCTATGGGATTAGACACTTGGAATATCACACAGAATGAATATTATGAACCCACAACTGACTTTGCACAGTGGACCACTGAGCAAAAGGCTGTTGCACAAAATAATTCTAAAGCTATGAATATTCTGTTTTGTTCACTTAATAGGAATGAATTTAATAGAGTGTCAGTTTGTAAGTCTACATATGAAATCTGGAAAATTTTGCAAGTTACTCATGAAGGAACAAGCAAAGTTAAACAGACCAAAATTTCCATGCTCACAAATCAGTTTTAGTTATTTAAAATGAATACTAATGAGTCTATTTCCGATATGTATAGTCGATTTCAGGATATTGTGTATTCTTTAATATCCTTGGGAAAGAAATTTTCGAAAGAAGATCAAGACAGAAAAAATTTAAATTCTCACTCCAAAATGGGATCAAAAGACACTTGCAATTGAAGAGGCAAATGACATCAGTACCTTAAAGATAGAAGAATTGATTGGAAATCTAATGTTGTTTGAAGTCCAAATGATCGGGAGAAGAGAAAGCAAAGCATCTGAAAAGAAATCAATGGCATTCAATGCATTAACCGACGGATCAGACTCAAACAGTGATAATGATGAAGAGATAGCATTTATGGCCAGGAATTTTCGGAAATTCCTGAAATATAGAAAGATGAATAATCTCAAGAGAAACAACTATAAGAATTCTGGAAATCAGAATGCAGTGCCAAACAATGTCAAATGTTTCAACTATGATGAACCAGGCCATATGAAAAGAGACTGTCCGTATCCAGATAGGCAGAATCCTCCTATAAACAATGATTCAGTAAATAAACGGAAGCGTGCATTTACTGCTACTCTAGATGACTCAGACTCGTCCTCAAGCGATGATGATCAGAAGACAGATAATTCAAATTTGTGTTTCACGGCAGTTCACGACTTCAACGAATTCAAGGAAACGGACTCAGAAAAAGGTATACATTTACAATACAATTGATTGAAATTGCATGCTTAGAATTAGATGATTAATTGCTTGATTGATTGATTTTTAATTGGTGTGTTGATTGAATTTTAAATTTATTTTTTATTATTTTATTATTATTATAATTTTATTATTATTTTATTTTTATTATTTTTTTAATAATATTTTCTGGAATATACTATAATTCTAATAATATTCCAGATATATATATATATAGACAATAAAATAATAAGTATATATATATTAGAATACTTAGGAAAAATAAATCATAGAAATTCATAGGTATATGTCGACATGGTCCCTACCCTGATGTCGACATAGGTACCAGAATTTGAAATTCAAAATTTGAATTCAAATGGTTGAATTTCTCTCCACCTTTTCACTTCATTCAATACTCTAAAAAGGCATCTTTTGACCAGAGAACATGTCTTTCAAAAATATATTTATTCACTATCTTTTATCACAACTTTTCACTTTCATTTTCAAATTCAAACTCTCTCTTCAAAACTTCAAGCTCTCTACTCTCTACTTTAATGGCTTCTTCAAGTAACCCCTCCACCATGAGACTTTCCAGAAACTTGAAAGAGCAACTCCTCAATAATCCGGAGGCCATAAAAGCATACATCAATTATGCTAATTATGGAAAAGTCCATCCTGGAAAATTTGCTATTTTTCAAGATTTTGCTTCTTATGAAATTGATACTCTTTTTGCAAACAATCAAATTCTTAGTCTTGTTGATTCTTCTCAAAATGATTTTGTTTGTTACCCAAATCTTGTTAAAATTTTCTATGCAAATCTCAATCGAGAATTTTATGAAGGATATGATAATGAAATTTGGACTAGTGTCAAAGGCACTAAAATTGTTTTGAATTGTGATCTTTTGGGTACCATTCTCAATTGCAAAAGCACGGGAATGGATCTTTCTAGTTTTCAAATCGATGAACATGATCGTGAGACATTTCATCATATTTTTGAAGGAGATGAAAACTTTGAATTTAAAAACCGAAACTTTCGTCCAAAAGCAAGAATTGTTAACCTTCTTTTACAAAATACTTTGACCCCAAGATCGGGGAATTTTAACAATCCTACCTCAAAAGTTTGCAAAGCTCTTTTTTCTATTTTTGGAAATTATGATATCAATTGGGCACAAGTTATTTTGGATGAACTTCGTCCTAAAAATTTTGAAATGGGAGAAAACACTTTATATCATGGAATTTACCTTACTCGGATTTTCAACTATTTTAGAGTAAATTTCAAAGGAGAAGAATTTATTTCAAGAAAAGTTTTTAATATCTCAAACATTTCTCTCATGAAAATCCCATATGTTTTTCAACCTTATGAGAGTCTTGCCGAAAAAGAAGAGCGTTTGGCTCATGAAGAAATGGAAGAGGAAGAAGAAGAAGAAGGGGATGAAATGGAAATAGAAGAAGGAGAAAAAGGTGAGACATCCCTAGAAAGTATTGATTATCCCTCCAATCCTACCAACAAAACCCTTCTCAAACAAAAAGATTATTGTTGAGAATCAACGGGTTCTTAAAAGATCCGTTAGTAAGAAGTTGGACAAAATATCATCCAAGATGAACAAGTTTTTCTCCAAAGTCAGCAAGAAACTTGGATTATCTTCATCTTCATCATCCTCTAACTAGTTCTATATTTTCATATCATGTCAAATTAGTTTAAGTTTGTTTTAATTTGAGTGTTTATGTAGTTGTTTATGATTAATCATTGTATCACTCTTCTATGCAATGAAATTGAATTTCTTTTCTGTTATCTAGCTTATCTTATCTCTTGAATAAATGTTAGTATATTATATAAATATATATCTATATATACGGAATTATTCACAAAATCAAAATTACCATCAAATTTCACTGCCTCATGTCGACATACCCTCTATGACCATGTCGACATGTACTGGTCAGAAATGACACTTCTTTTTGAATTTGAAATTTGAATAACTACCATATGTCTATTCATTTCAAACGAATTTCTACACCTATATATACCCATTTCTTCTAGAATTCATTACTGAATATTATTTCTTATCTATTCTATCTCTCATTCTTCTCACATTTTCAAAAATGGCTAATCCAATTCATAACTTATCAGAGAATCTTGAAGAAACTCTTAATTCATTCAAGAATATTCTCTTGTTCATTCTTCGTAACCAGCGACACTTAGAATTGAGTCAAATGAAGATGATCAAGGAGCAAGAAAGGCATTTCGAGGCAATTCGATGGATGATTCTTCCCTGCACAAGGATGATAACGAAGCACATCCTCTTGTCTCTCTTACAAATGACAATGAAAATTGGGATGCCATCAAAGCAGACCCTATTTTCGGAGAAGAAGGATGGGTGGAAGTTCCTCGTAACATTTAATTTGATTGCTTTATTTAATTTGATTACTTTGTTTGAATTGATTGCTTTGATTGAAATTGTTTATTTTGATTGATTTGATTGACACTTGGTGTGGATTGATGAATGTATAAATATACATTGATATATTTATAATCGTTGATTGAATATCAGGTCTATAAGTATAGTTATTTCTTAATATACTTTATTATATAGTTTATTAATGCAGGTACTTGAGTACAAGAATAAGGGGGAGTTATATAGTTTAGAGTTTGTTTGTTTTTGTTGATGACAAAGAGGGAGAAATATAAAATAGGGTGGTTAGGCATAGATTAAGGGGGAGTTATTAGATTTAGGGGGAGTTATTAGGATAGAAGTAATATTTTATAAACAAAGGTTGTCATCATCAAAAAGGGGGAGATTGTTAGCCCTTGAGATGATGGTTTTGATGACAACAACCTTAGAATAAGATTATAAAATATAAATACTAACATTATAGTTTAGATATATATGTATATGCAGGATTTAACCATGCAGGTACAAAGAATGAAGACTGTACAATATAGAGATTCAAGATATTAAGATTGAAGACTCATGAGTATCAAGATTATCAAGAGTTCAAGATTTCAAGATAAGTATTGAGTCTAGAATTATGTTAAAACTTCATAATAGCACTGAAATCTTCACTCCATTTTTCTTTTGGGATGGAACTCATTTCTACCTTTTTAGTGGCTTACAAACCCACGACAAGTAGCTTACAAACCTACGACAAGTGTCTTACAAACCCACGAACATCCTGGTTTTGTACAAGTTCTCGAGTCCTGATATGATAAGATATTCTGCATGAAGAAGCTTGCAAAACTACTTCAAAATAATTTTCAAAACTACTTCAGAATGATTTTCAAAACTGCTTTTCAAAATGTTTTAGCCTTAAAAATTATCTTTTCAAATGATTTTCAAAAAGATGTTTTAGCCTTAAAATATTCTTTGTTTTTGTTTTTAATAAACTCTTGTTTTAAACTTCGTTTGTTTTAAACTATCTTTTAATTATAATATATTTATACTTAGATTTAAATATAAAATTATAGTAAAATTTTATATATATTATTCTCTATATTTATCTATGTATTTTATCTATAGTCAAGTATATTTATAAAGTTTAAATAGTTTTTAATATAAGATAAAGGTTATTTTCAAAGAAAATCAAATCTTCAAAAAATGCTTTGGGATGTCGACATGCCCTAGTACCCCATGTCGACATAGTGACAGTTAGATTCAAAAATTTGAATTTCAAAAGAAGTGTTTATTCGCCATAACCTTTCACGAATGGACATGGTTGTTGTTCTTCTATAAATAGGGGTTAGTTTCAACGAATTTGTATATAGATTTTTTGGTTTTTCACTTCTCTTCTTCTTCCATATTTTCTTATTCAAAATCCTATCATCACTCTGCCGAAATCAACATTGAATCTAACTAGATCATCTTTGGTTTGATTCTCTATCACTATCTCAACAAGATCCCAGTGTTATTCAGAGTTATAGGCTTTCTTTGTAATCAATAGAGTAAAAGGTGTGATTGTAGCCTTGGAAATCAATCAAGTGAGAAAAGGTGTGATTGTAGCCTTGAGAAATCAATTGGGTGAACTTGTTGCCCGGAAATCAAGTATCTCTACCAAGAGGATTGTGATTCTGGAGGGTGTACCTCGTGGCCTTGAAATCGAGGGTTGTAATTGTTTGAATTGCTTTTGAAAGGAAATCCGTACTTAGTTGTGCGGGACTGGATGTAGGGTAACTCCGAACCAGTATAAAATCTGGTGTGTTCTTTTCTTTACTGCATTTACTTTATTTCTGCATCTGTGTTTGATTCTGTGATTATATCTGTGTCTGAATATTGCATACATTTGTGTACAAATCAACAATAACTCAAAAAGATTTAGTGATTTCTTATAAACACTATTCACCACCCCTCTAGTGTTCATTCTATCCTTAAGATCCATATTCCGCATTTCTCACATATTGCACCCATAGTACTTGTTGAATACGGGAATTGATATTGGATAGAGTTAGATGATTTCTATAGATTATGGTCATTTAATATTCATTGGTTTTGGGATTAACGTCCTAGATAAAATGGTTTTAACTCAATCAAAATTATGAGTTTTGAATTAAGAAATCATTTTTAAGATTTAAGTGGAATGAATTGGAAATGTTTTCCTAAGTGGAAAATGAATGATTTTGAATTATTCCAAGTTTAAAAAGGGCTATAAAAGATCAAAGGATGTGATAAGAGAGGTTTAATGTTTACGTATATACCGGAAAGAATGTTTTAGAAATATATATATCTCCAGACGAGATTTTGATAAAAAGAACTTAATCAATTAAAGAATGATTCCCTATTCACAAAACCTCCTTTTATAGATGTTTAGGTCGAAGGAACTGGGATCGGATTTGGGGTAATTCCTATCCAAAAACCACTTCAGACCAATGTACATGTTTGTAAAATGAAGATTTGATAAAGAAAATGAAGAATGAAGACCGAAGATCTTCAGGGTGGAAGGACTTCTTGTTGATAATTCTAGTTAGCTCCCAAATATTAAAGTAGCGGTGGTCCCTTCATTTTTGAAATTTGTAAGGACTTCTCGCTACTAATCCTAGAGGTAACTCCCGACAGGATGTGGTAGGAGGGTGCCCGTTCCGTGTTTTTATGTAATAAAGATTTGGTTATCATAAGGTTATAACCTGTTTCGTGTTTATATGCGGCGTGGTCTTATGAGATACCTTTTTGTTTTCTTAACATGTATTTTTGGGTTCTCACACTAGTCTCATGACTGACTTGGAGTTTATTTTCCTTTCCCTTAAACTCTAGGTGCCCTAATTTTCCTGGACAGCCTAGTAGTTAGGTTTAGTTTTAAAGAAATTGAGATGGAGCTCGAAGCATGGAGTTAGAAGACTCGTCCGAAGACTATTATCTGTTTCCACCACACTCGTGAAATATTGTATTCTGCATTTGTAAGGACAGAAATTTATAACTGTCCATGTTTAACTCTGATATATGTATTTCGCTGCAAAGATTTTATCGAAATAATATTGTGAGATTTTGTTCTGTCTTTATTTTCTTTCTTACCCTTGAGAATCCACTTCTCCGGCACTTGGATTTGCGGTATGTGAATACCAAGGATGTATTAGTGTCGATTTTCGAGAGTCGAAGAAACGGGTCCTCACAGCGTGGTATCAGATCTTAGGTTGAGCGAACACCTTGGCTTTGGTAGGGGTAAAGTCTCATCAGAGACAGGGTTAGTAATGCCCTATAATGAGTAACTCATTAAAGATAGGGTTAGTAACACCCTAGAATGAGTTTGAGTGTATATATATACATGAATGCATATTTGTAAAAAAATCATATACAAATGAATTTGGTTTTATATGAAAATGATTTAACATTTTATACAAATATGAATACATTTCCAAAATCGATTCATATTTGATATCAAAATATCATATTCAATTCAAAATATCCCTCATTTCAAAACCATCATATTTACTCTAAATATGTCATTTCACTAGAAAATATCATTTCAAATTCCAACGTAGGTTATAACATCATTTAACCACATTCGCCTTTAAATCAAGGATTTAAATATAAACAATTAAACCTTGTGCGGTTTGAATTTTAGAAAATAGTTTGGTAGTTATAAATAGTTTAGAATAGTTTAAAATAGTTTTAAATAGTTTAAGGATTTTAAAACAGTTAAAAACAGTTTAATATAAAATAGTTTAAGTATTGGAAATGGTTTATATAGTAAAATAGTTTTGAAAATCTAAATAATGTGAATTTTAAAACAATAGATTTTAAATAGTTGATATTAAAATAATTTAGTTTGAAAATAGTACCAAATCAAACCGTTTCTTCCATTTCAACAAATGCGGACCATATCCAGATTTCAAATCAACAAAACTCAATTTTAATCTTTCAATTCAAATGAATCAATTTTGATTTAATTCCAAATCAATGTGATTTCAATTCGAGATACTTCAATCTCCGAAACATTCATTTTTAACTTCAATTTCGATTCAACACTTCAATCAATGATTTAAATTCAATTCCAATCTTATTTTAAACCATTTCAATTCATATCAATTTCAAGCCCAATTTTAGTTTACTTATTTAGACCACTTAAATCAAATTAAACTTCATTGTTAAAATTTAAGATCCAAATATTCAAAATAATTCAAATTTCTGAATTAAAGTCATATATCGATTCTAGCTTTACATTCCCAATTTAATTCTTAAACAGTTTCTTTTTTTTACCATTTTAATTTCAACTTTCAAAGCTTGGATTAGAAAATAATTAAATTTATATAAATCTATAATTTATTTCCTTTAAAATAATAACATTTAATTAAAAATCCAAATTCAAGATTTTAAATCATTTAATTTAACCAATCTGGTGTCCGTATATAATTTTCTATCATATGGCAAAGTGGTATGGATATATATCATTTCAACCTGCAATAAATTTAAATTTTCGGATATATATCATTTCAACCCGTATCCCGAATCAATAATTTCCAAATCAATAAAATCGCTCGGTTTATCATTTCAACCTATAACGATTTTCCCTAATCTATAAGATCATTCGGGTATGTACCATTTCACATGTTCTGCTGTCTCAAATTTCGACGAAACCAGTTTCATCGGATCCGTAACAGTGAATTATTATAGGATTTCAAGTTTCGTAGCGATCGGACTTGTCGTTTGACCGTGCGAGCTTGAAACGCGTAGAAATCAATTAAAAGAATTTAGATGAATATAATCTGATTTTAAAAGATAACTTCTGTATACAATGGAATTAGGATTTGAAACTAGTTCCATTTATTTTTAAAATATTGAAAACATATATTTTGATATATTGGATGACCTACTTTCGTTTCGTAAATGGAACGGGCTTTTCGGGTCATTGTTATCGTATCGACCCAATTCGATCTGTCCAAACGTTCTTATCTATCTTTGCCTATATATAGGCTGTTATAAACCCTAGTTGATGTTCGTTTTATTTCTATACGTACATAATTTCTGCCCTCGTCCGCTTCTTCTCAATGGCAGTCAATCAAACCCTAAAATTTCAATCTACTGATTTCAAAATCAATTTCAAAATTTCAAACTCTTCAAATCATATCATATAATATACAGTTTCGAAAATCACCATGAATGGTGTCAGCGTGTGGTGTTCGTTTTGGAAACGGCGCTTGTATCAATCGGAAATCGCGGTCAAAGTTGCTGGCGGTGAAGTCAAAGGGCGGTAATTTGGGGGTTTTTGAGCGAAGCATCAATTGGCGAAATCGACTTCTGGGTATTGTAGAGCTCGATGAGTAGATTCCAGATCTAGTTTCGATTTTAAGAACAGAGCAACGGTGTAGTCGGGATCTGACTTGGAAGTAGATCATCGCTGCAACTTTGACCATTGAATGGCGGCGATTGGAACGTCTATATGAGATGTCGGTAGTTCGGTTGCGTAGAGGAGGTCGATAGCTTTCAGATGCAAGTGGTCTCATGGCAAATGGAGCTCTGAGGTGACGAGAAATCGCGGTCAAAATTGACTGGACGGAGGTGGTCTCGACGTTGACCAGATCTAGCCAGAGGGTATTTTTGCAAAAAAGTCCTTGTAATTTTTTTTATTTGCAAATTTGACCCTGAAACTTCTAACCTTAATAACTTTTGCATACGAACTCGAATTTGGACGCAGTTTCTTTCATTACGATCGTATCAAAATTTCAGACAACATGGAACCGGTTTGGTTAGATTTGAAGACTATTGGATTTTTGGGCTTTATTTGGATTTTAAATCGACGATAAATCAAAGGTGAGTGATTTAACCCACTCACAAATACTAAACCTTCTTATGTTAGTTGAATTAAGTTTATGATATGATAAGAAATTTATTGATTGTTGTTTAGTAATTTAAATTGTCATTTAGATTTAATTTGAATTTATATTGAATTAAATTGTCATTTAAATTAATATCGAATTTAAACTGTTAGTTAAATACCTGATAATGATAACCAGTTAATTGTTATGATTTATTAGCTGATTTGGATGTTGATTGTGATGGATGTTTATTTGTTGACATTTTGGATGATTGGATGTTTATATCCCTATTATCACTATGGGTTGAAATGATACATACCCAAATGACCTTATAGATTAGGAAAAATCGTTATGGGTTGAAATGATAAACCCGAGCGGTTTTATTGATTTGGAAATTATTGATTCGGGATACGGATTGAAATGATATATACCCGGAAAATTTAACTATTTTGGGGTTGAAATGATACATACCATATCACTTGACCATAGGGTAGAAAACTATATACGAACACCGTTGTTCGACTTTAAATTATTTTATAAATAGTAAAGTATGTTTGATTTATAAATTTTATTTTTAAAATTTTATTTAATGATTTTATTTAAAAAAATAATTTGGAAAATAATTTATTTTATATGTTTTAAAGTTTCAAATTATAAGTTAATATATGGTTTTAAATGTAAATTTAAAATTTTAACTTATGATTTTATTTAGCTTTAAAAATATATTTTTTAAAATAGTTTAAAATTTAATTTAATAAAATATTTAATATAATTTTAATATATATATAATTTAAATTTAATTAAATATAATAAATATAGTTTTTATTTAATATAATAAATATAGATTTTATAATAGTTTTAATAAATAAAAATGTAAGAGGTTTGTATGGAATTTATAAAAGTTTTGTAAGAGGTTTTATAATGGATTTTATAAAAGGATTCTTAAAAAGGATTTTTTTAATATTTTTATAAAGGTTTTAAAGGATTTTATAAAGAGATTTATAAAAGAACTTGTATAAGGGATTTGGAAGCGTATAAAGGAATTTATGTGAAGGTTTATGATAAAGGAAAGAGTTATAAATTGTTTTGGGAATTTATAAATAGCTTTATAAATGGCTATAGAGCATATAAATAGTTTATAAATGGTTTAAGAGAGATTTATAAATTATTTTCGAAATTGATTGAAAGAAATCTTCCTCGGTATTTATGAATATATTTATACTTTTGGAATAAGCATATGGATATTTTGATATAACTGTTTTCTGAATTTATTATTAAAAATGTTTTATAAAAATGACCACGGTGTGAAAAATGTAAGCGTTTGGTTGTTGAAGAGACCGGGGTCGGATATTGTCATACTCTCTGTCAATTCCTAAACCACTTTAACAACTGTGCATGTGGTGGAGAATCCAGAATGAAGTAGGATGGTTTGGCGAACACTACTGTATGAGGTATGAACGCAGCCCTGACCCCCGCGGGTCAGCTTGATATGACTAAAACAGGAGCTATCCTAGGGCCAAGTGAGGTCGCTCCTTCTATCGGACATGCTTCTTCGATGCCATATCTGTTACTTTGTGATTGATTTGGTGGCCACCTTCGATTGATTATGGAAGTGTGTTTCGAGGTGGGCGGTAGTAGCTGCTATGCGTTACCACCAATTCGGGCGTGCAAAATGGTATAATCCTACCCTGGGCATTACCTCGTGTGCCTTGTCATATGCCTTATCGAGCCCACTACAATTATGGTTTGTGTCGTACCAATGGAGTGCTCCCAGATAGCCCACTGGTTTGGTGGAGTTTACAGTACTGTATAGACTACGGCGCTTATGAAATGTGTTAAGGGAGATATGGGTAACGCCTTAACGCTATTTTAATACTTTGCTTTATTGATAGACACTATATATAGTGTATATTACTACATATAAATAGTTTAACGGATCCTTAGGAGATGGAAATCCCGAACATCTCTTAAGTTATTGCATGCACGTTATAAACTGGATAGGAGATGTAAAATCCCGTAAATATCTCTGAAGCCGTTACATTCATATATATTTGTCGTGATTTAACTTACATAAGACCTTTTAGTTCTGACTCAAGTGTTTTGTTTTTTCAATACGCTCGGGTCAGTCTGAGCTTTTTAGTGTATTGAAGACCATTTTATTTGGAGGATGAAGACGGAGATTAGTCTACTATTTATTATATTTATTTCATTGCATCATGTTGTTCCGCTGCATTATCTTATTATACCTGATGTATGTATAACTCTGATTGTATTGTAAAAGTGTAATCAAATGTATTTGTAAAACAGCTTCATGAACTGTTTATTTAATTATTATATTTTTCATTCCGCTGTGAGATTCTGTGTTTTGTTTTTTCCTTCTTTTCTCTTATTTTCTTATTTACCCCATTAACAATCTTCCCTTTTGAATGGTTTGAGTTGACATGTGTGGTTTATTGTCGATTTAAACCGTCCAAAAAGGTGGGTCGTTACAGTGGTTAATTTGGATATAATTGTAAATAAGGAATAAAATAATTGTTGGAATAAATGTAATTAAATATTGCAATTGATATGGTAAAAGATGATAACTGTAGAATATGAATGTAATAAAATGTAAACTAATGTTAATTATATTCATAAGGGAATAGTTGATTCAATAATAAGAGAGTAAATCGAAATAAAAGAAATTGTTGTAATTTAAAATATAATTAACTGGGATTTTATTACAGTTGAAATTAAACGCTGATGATTAGTGCAATATTTAAATAGTGGATTTAACATGGAAAAATGATTTTAATAGATTATTAATTTCTATGTAATCAAGAATGATGAAAATTGTTAACTTTTAAATTTGAATTTAAAGGTGATTAAATCAATTTAATAATAATTTATTTAATTAACGTGTAAAATAGCCATTTTGGCCACTATCTCGGATTCCGATGAAACTAGTTTCGTCAAAATCTTGGGAAAATAATAGTATCAATAATTTCAATATATATATATATATATATATATATATATATATATATATCATATTTCAATAATAAAATATCCCAACGATGGGAAAAACAATTAAAAGAATTTAGATGAATATAATCTGATTTTAAAAGCTAACTTCTATATATAATGGAATTAGGATTTGAAACTAGTTCTATTGAGTTTAAAAATATCGAAAACATATATTTTGATATATCGGATGACCTACTTTCGTTTCGTAAACAGAACGGGCTTTTCGGGTCGTTGTTATCGTTTCGACCCAATTCGATATGTCCATTCGTTCTTATCTATCTTTGCATATAGGCCTGTCAACGGATACAATCGGATACGGATAGTGTTGTATCCGAATCAGTATTCGAAAATAAAAATCCGTATCTGAATCCGTATCTGATATCCGCGGATACCAGTTGAAGAATATCTGTATCCGTATCCGTGGATATTTTCGGATATTCGAAAATATCCGTATCCGGCTCAACAAATACGGATATTTTCGAATATCCAAAAATATCTGTATCCGAATTTCAAAATGCATATCCGAAAATGCATAATGCATAAATTGCAGCAAATACAACATATAATTGTAGCAAATTTATCATAAAAGCAAATATATAAATTACAGCAAATTCATCACAAAAGCAAATACATAAATTACAGCAAATACATCATACATGTCATAACCTAAAACAACATAAATCATAAATACATCATACATGTCATAAATTGTAGCAAATACAGAAAATCATCTACGTAGCACACATATAATTTAATATATTGCGTTCTTTTTCCATTTTTCCATGAAGTAGCGGCTAGTCGATGCTTTAAAAGTTTACCCCTGTAAATTGTAATAGACTATCAGTTAGTAATAAAACAAAACTAAAATGAAGTACATTATTTTTGTATGTTGAGTATGCAAGCTGGGAGCAGCAAGCATGATTTTACGCTTGTTGTTCCTGCTTGCTGCTCCAAGCTTGGAGCAGTAGAGCTTGGAGCTGCAAGCATGATGTTTCAAGCTTGTTGCTCCAAGCTTGGAGCAGCAAGCATGTGTTTCATGCTTGGATAAATTCAGGGCCTTCAAGACAGATACCAGGAGCAAAGGATTCTATGTGATATTTTGAATTGTGTTATGTTAGAATATGAAGTTTAAGTGTAAATTATGACCAACAAATCAACTTTCTGATGATTCCAGGAAACATATTTGTTCCTGCCTGATAAAAAAAATTCATTATGACAACTAAAGTAATCCATATACAAGCAAAATGACAATCTGTGCAAGAGTAGATCCTGAAGCATTAATCATAAAGGAACAAAAATAACAGAATGACGCCAGGGAGCATGCAAACTATTAAATAAGACATGAGGACAAGATCTAAAGTTCTAAGTTGCAAGTTGGGTGAAACGAAAGGCAGAAAGCACATGAGGCACATATGAACAAGAAAGGATAAGGAACATTGTCACATACTTCATGTGTGTGCATAAATTAATTTGCGCAGATAGTTTACAAAAATTTAACTAATAATATACGAATCAATGTTGACAGAGATAGCATATAAAATAATATTGAATTTGAATGAAATATATAATAGTTGATGGGTCAAAATAGGAGAAATCAGTTCGGTCCAAGTATATGTATTTTTGTAATAAACACTGTTTTGTATGCTAGTACTGCCCACCAATCTTACACCAATTAAAGCTTATAGACAAAGACAATAAATATGGACTTAAAATAATTAAACAAAATCATACCATGTGTGAAGAGTTCATATAGACTACAGCGTAACCGATGCATCGTCCACAAGCTCAATAGTATTTCCTATAAAAAGAAGAACTGAATTATTATATGAAACAATTATTGCATTTAACCAAATTAAAAAACTAACCAATATCAGATGGTAACCAATCTTTTATACACATCAATGCTTCTATTATATCTGAAGATAATGAAGATCTATTTTCGGTAAACAACCTTCCACCGCTACTAAAAGCCGATTCGGACGCTACAGTCGATACCGGAACTGCTAAGATGTCACGAGCAATCTTTCCAAGAATGGGAAAAGTGGGGCTATTAGTTTTCCACCACATAAAAATATCAAAGTTATCTTCATCCTCACCCATTGGCAACAATTCATCTTCCAAATACTTATCAAGTTCCGTCTTTGAAACTTGTGAACTTCCAACTTTCTGCTCAATATAATTCCTCCATTTTAAATCAATTTTTGTTCTCTTTTTAGGAAGATTAGTAGATGAATCCATAATACTACAAGAAGAATTGGTAGATGCATTCATGGATGAAGTACTTTCCTTTTCATATAAAGAAAAAAGAGCCTTTAAAGATGCATTTATGTTTTCAACATGAATGTGTGAATTTTCTCCATAGACCAAGCTAAAGAAAAACTCAATGTAATTCATCCTATAACGGGGATCAAAAATCATACCAAGGCTCAACATTAGATTACAAGTGCTCCAATACTTGTCAAATTTAATTCTCATCTTTTGTGCCATTGATTGAATATACTCATGTTTATTTAACTCCCAACTTATAATGTTTTCATAAACATCACACACGCTTTTGAAATATAGATTAGCCGTTGGATACTTGACACTAGAAAATTTAAGGGTAACATCATAGAAAACTCTCAAACATTCACTAATTTCTTTCCCAATCTCCCATTCTTCACTTGATGGCAATGATTTATAATCATATGTCAAATCAACCAATCGCTCAAATGCAGGACGCAGTTGAAGTGCACTTTCAAGCATAAGATACGTCGAGTTCCATCATGTTGGAACATCATAACAAACTCCTTTTCCACTTAATCTAGTCTGTGTAATGCATTTTCCCAACTTTGTTTTCTACTCTGTGATGATTTCGTAAAATTGACACTTTCTCTTTTTTTTCAATAAGCCCATGCGCAATTTTTAAACCGTCTTGTACAATCAAATTTAGTATGTGTGTGCAACAACGCATGTGAAATAATACGCCATCTAAAGGCAAAACACCTTTACCAACTAACCATTCTTTAAAATCTCTTATCAGAACATCGTTATTCGAAGCATTATCAACTCTAAGTGCAAATAATTTTTTATCAATATTCCAATGCAACACTTTTTCCTTCATAGCAGCACTAAGTGCCAATCCGGTGTGTGGAGGAGGCAAATCGTGATAAGCAATGATTTTTTTTGTAGTTTCCAATCATCGTCAATATAATGACATGTTATGCAACAATAGCCTATATTTTGATGTTCTGATGTCCATAAATCCGTAGTAAGACTAACACGAGCTGATAAACAATCCAACGTATCTTGTACTTTTGCTCTCATATTAATAAAAAGTTTTAGGACATCACATTTAATTGTATTTCTAGAAAACATTTTGACCGTTGGATTAATGCTTTCAACTTATCAATTTCCTGAAATTGAAAAAGTTCTTAAATAAAAGCAAAAACATTTCTGTTTTTTATTGCAAATATATTATAGGAATCAGATGAAGATGAATACAGGTGTAATTGATATTATTGATGTGTTAACAGGTTGGCATTGTGACTGATGAAGCTGGTGGAAAAGTGGGTACATTTGCACTGGCATATACTGCACATAAAGCTGCATCTCCTATAGTTGTGCATTTGTACTTCCCCCAATATAACACATTATTACATTATTGTATAATTACTAGCATAACCTAACAAGTTGTAGTAATCCTCTTTTATTTATCATGATACCAGATTTTATATTCTGAATCACAATATACTGTAAATTACATTTTGGCTCTAGTTACATAGGCTTCTCAAGAGAAACTAACCTTGCTTTCATATTTACCCAGCATCTATGATCTAATGGCTTCAAAACTACTGAAAATAAACTAATCTTAAATCAACTAACTGTAAATAAACTAACAGCAAATCAATTTTCAAAAATCACCTAATTAAGTTCAGAAATTATACCGAGTTAAGATTTCCAAGCTATCATTCAAATCGAGAGAAAGAGCGTGATGATTGATAGGCGCCGCCGCGACTCACGAGAAATGGAGTTTCCAATCGAGGGACGAGCTTCAAATCGAGAGACCAACGTCCGATGACTCCGATCGATCTCCAATTTGCGTGAAGACGAAGTGATGGCGGTTGGAAATTTTTGCTTATGTTAGGGTTTTGGTGTGTTGCATGAATTAGGAATTTAGGTATAGAGAAATGCGGACTGTTAATTGTCTAATTGGTAAATATAAATCAAGTGCGGCCCACACCAAATTTGTTCTCAAGGCCCATTTCCATTAAAAAAATTATATGTATGTATAAATCATGTATGTATAATGTGTGCATTTTCATGTCAAACAATCAGACGGATATTTTTTGGATACGGATACCACTATAACCATATCCGTATCCGAAAAACTTTTCGGATATCGGATATCCGTATCCGCTTTTCGGATAATGGATATATTTCATATTTTCGGATACGGATGCGGACGGATATCAGATTTTTCGGGTACCCATTGCCAGGCCTATTTGCATATATATAGGCTGTTATAAACCCTAGTTGATGTTCATTTTATTTCTATACGTACATAATTTCTGCCCTCATCTGCTTCTTCTCAATGGCAATTAACCAAACCCTAAAATTCCAATCTACCAATTTCAAAATCAATTTCAAAATTTCAAACTCTTCAATTCATATCATATAACATACCGTTTCGAAGCTCTCGACGAATGGAGTCAGTGTGTGGTGTTCGTTTTTTGAAACGGTGCTCGTATCAATCGAAAATCGTGGTCAAAGGTGCTGGCGGCAAAGTCAAAGGAGGACAATTTGGGGGTTTTTGATCGGAGCATCAATTGGCGAAATCGACTTCTGGGTATTATAGAGCTCGATGAATAGATTCCAAATCTGGTTTCGATTTTAAGAACGGAGCAACGGTGTGGCCAGGATCTGACTTAGAAGTTGATCATCGCCGCAACTTTGACCGTCGATTGGCGGCGATTGGAGCATCTATATGAGATGTCGGCAGTTTAGTTGCATAGAGGAGGTCGAAAGATTTCAGATGCAAGTGGTCATGTGGCAAACAGAGCTCTGAGGTGACGGGAAATCGATCAAAATTGACTGGGCGGAGGTGGTTTCGGCGTTGATCATATCTAGCCAGACGGTAATTTTGCAAAAAAGTACCTGTAATTTTTTTATTTGCAAATTTGACCCTAAAACTTCTAACCTTAATAGCTTTTGCATACGAACTCGGATTTGGATGCGGTTTCTTCCATTGCAATCGTATCGAAATTTCGGAAAACATTGAACTAGTTTGGTTGGATTTGGATACTATTGGATTTTTGGGCTTTATTTGGATTTTAAATCGACGATAAATCAAAGGTGAGTGATTTAACCCACTCACAAATACTAAACCTTCTTATGTTAGCTGAATTAAGTTTATGATGTGATAAGAAATTTATTGATTGATGTTTAGTAATTTAAATTGTCATTTAGATTTAATTTTTGTATAATATATATATATATACTTGAAATGAAAAGAATATTTTGGTAAAATTTTCAAAGAAATTTCGAAATATTTTATACAAAGAATTTGAAAAGCTATCTTTAAGAAAGAATCTCGAAACATTTTTTGAGTATTGACCAAACCTAAAAATACGCTAGCAATTACCTACTACTTATGTTTAAAAGAATAATTGTTTGCCTTGTAGAAATCGTATGGAGGAAATTATGCGAAAGGGGAGTCCTCTAGAGCAAAGTGGGGCAAGAAGGATAACCTCATTATTCTCTCTAGCAACGAAGATGAGCAACCAGAATATTCGCCTAACAATAGTGGGTTTCTGATTGAGGAAGAATATGCCTCATACACTCGAAGGGGTAAAGATGGATACCCTATGGCCGGAATGCTTATACCACCCCCAGCTCCAGAAGTAATTATGATCTCTAGTGACGACGAACCCGGGCAGGCCTCGGAGGAAAATTAGATAGCAGATCCCACTAGCTCCATTTTGGAACCAATAGAAAAGATTGAGCCGATGGAAGAAGAATCAGAACCCATGGAAGATGATATAGAGCCCATGCAGGAAGAATCATAGCTGATGGAAGACCCTGATGCTATCATATCAAGCGAATATAGCAATGTAGTATGGGATATGGACGGGGAGCGTGTCATATGGCAAGAGGGATCATCCAGTTCATACATAAACTGGAACGAGATAGAAAGAAACAACGAAGAAGTAATAGAAGAAGAAGAGGAGGAGGGGGGTCTAAGAATTTGCGATCCCTTGGAAGGAAAACATGCAAGGCTTGGAGCAGTTAGAAGAAGGAGGTGTCATTCCTAGAATACCAGTAGGCATGAGACATGTCCCATGGAACCAACCATGGTTACCCCAAGTAATGGAAGAGATACCGAAGGAGAACGACAATGAGGTCGATGATGAGCTGGACAGTGATGAAGAAGGAGAAGGTGAAGTGATGATAAACCTTGGTAATTGGAGTCCACCATCATCTTCGGACTCAGAAGAATAGAAGTAACGTTTGGGGAATTAAGGATAATTCTAGTATGTATGAGTATGGATGGGATGTTTATTTTTGATTTAGTGTTTTGAATTGTATTAGTGTAGGGAAGGAAGGGGAATTTTCTTTTTGGACCCAATCTTCGAAAAATTTAAATGATGTAAGCATGTGAGAATTTATAATATGATGTTGTCCTTAGTATGGATCTTTAAAATAAATATTCAAAGTTATTAATGAATGATTTTGGGTTTGTAGTAAACAATGTTTTAACAACATTTGTTTTTAAACCCTTAAATGACACTTTGAAAGAAAACTTATCGGTATATTTAGATCTTTAATAATGGGATATTAAATATAAAATCAAGTATTAGAGTCTTTTATAAAAAGATAGAAAATATTATAATTAACATGTTATAAAAGGAGAAGTTCATTATAACAATGTTTTGATAGTAAATGTTTTAATCTCTTTGATTATATTTTAAAGGTAAGAAGAGAAAAAAACTTGTTAAATATACTTATAAGATTTGAATAAGTATATAAATACTATTTAAGTATTAAAACTGGTATAAGTAAAGAGAATATATATATATAAAGGAATAATTAATAAAGGAGTGTTAATTGATTAAGAAAGTTTTAACTAAATAAAAAATGTTTTCACATTTGATATTAGCTAAAGGAAGTTTATGGTGATTTATCAATTTAATGAATTATTTTGAAAATGAGTTTTCTAGAAACCATTAAGATACGTTTAGAAATGTATTATAATAAAAGGATATTTATCTTTTGGAAGAAATGTTTTCTATAAGTTAAAATATTTGGAAATAAAAATGTAAAACGGTTATGTATAAAGAAGTATCTTTATAAAACGTTTGAATATAGAATGGAAGTATGATGAAATGTTTTCATAAAATTTTTGTAGAATTAATAAATACATAAGAAGTATATAGATTGTTTTTTCGCGAGTATAGAACTTTGATGTGTTTGACACTTATCTGAAAAAGGATTTATCACTCGATTCTTGACGACGAACATTGATGAGGGTTTATGGTTTGAAGCTTGAGTTTTCTATCATAGTTGAGAGCTATGCAAGGAGAACTAAAGTTTTGATCAGAAAGCCTGATCAAAATTCGCACTAAAGGATCGGGGAATCAATGCTAGTTGAAAGTAAAGTTGTGAATTCAAATAAAAGACCGAATTAAATATTGCGTATGGGTAATATATATACATCGTACGAATGTAAGTTTAAAAATAAATATTTTGGGCAAACCTTTGGTTTTTTGTTTTGGGTAATTTCGGAGACAAAATTCTTTCAAGGAGGAGTCTGTAAACGACCCGCCAATTTATCACTTTGATAAATTATGTTTATTTTTAATTTTATGCAGATAAAAGATTAATAATTCAAATAAAAGTGTTTTAAGTGATAATAAGTAATAGTAATCTTATTTTGAATAAATATTTACAAAAATATTTTCCTCGAAATTAATATTGACAAAATAGCATCATATAGATTTATGAATTTATATTAAGATTTAATGACTTAATAATTATTTTAATTATTTTAAATGATGTTAATTCAATTTGAATAATTATAAAGTGATAATAAACAACTTATAATAGTTATATAAAGATATATATTTGATTTAAAAATATACGGAAAAATCGATAATGCCTTATCGGTATAATAATAATTACTGTAGATAATTTCTAATAATAATTTATATGGTTTTATAATTCAAATAGGATCATTTTAATTAGTTTAAAATAATAAGTAGTTTATTTTTGGATTTTGCTTACAAATATATGTCGTCAATAAATAAGTGAAAATGTGACCGATAACCGGTTCCCCGGATTTCAACGATTTAACAAACAAAAGTTGTTCGAAGACGTTCGAAGTGTTATACACCTACGTGTACAAACATATATATATATATGTCACATGCACATGATAACATGTACATGTATAGATAAATACATATATACATACACATACACACACACACACATATATATATATTACAAAAATGATTTAATAATTCCTTAAGCTTAACCTTTAAGTAACCATAAAGCAAACATCACTTCATTGTACCACACCATCACCTCACATCACCATCACATGACTTTGGGGGGAGCCGTGCGTGTAAGGGCTAGGGGAGTATAGGCTAGGGGCATTTAGGTAATTATGCATTTGAATATTTTATTCCAAGGTGTTTTCTATAAATACCACCCCTCTTCTCACAAAATTCCTAATACCATTCCACTTCTTCTTCCTCTTCTTTTCAAGCTTTCTAAGAGCCTCTCTAATGGTCTTTTATACATAGAAAAAAATTAGATAAAAGTTAGTGGAAAATATCTCAAATAAAAGAGGAAAATGTATACACTAGTTTATAATATCGATCCACTTCAAAACTAGTTCTAAACACCTCTTCTACTCTTCCAAAGTCCACGGACGGTGCCCCACACCACCTAGGCCGTGAGCTCCTCCATCATCAAGGCTAGGCCGAGCTCTCCCATAGGTGGCGGGCTTGGTTTCATTTGCTTTGGTTCGATCGTAGCAGAGCTATA
The DNA here is from genome assembly GCA_030737815.1 of Allium fistulosum. Taxonomy (NCBI): domain Eukaryota; kingdom Viridiplantae; phylum Streptophyta; class Magnoliopsida; order Asparagales; family Amaryllidaceae; genus Allium; species Allium fistulosum. Next base: position 1,299,125,540 of record CM060902.1, read on the forward strand.
GCCAATTTTATATTAGCTCGAACGGAATCTGAAGGTGAGAACTCCTAAACTATTATATTTTATTTTGGATGATGATATGATATTTGCAACGGATGTTTAATATGCTTTGATCATCAAGTTTGGTTGTTTCATATGAATATTGAATATATATGCAAGTCACGGAAATACACGTCGATCACCACAAAGGAAATCACTTTCCTTTATATAAATGAATGTATATGGAATGTTAAACCTCTTTAAAAAGGGTTATAAAAGAGTTTGAATGTTCTATAAACATATGGAAGTGTTTTGGTGAAGTTTTAATGATAATTGAAAATTTAGTCAAAAATAGGTGTGTCGCGTAACGGCAGATCGCGATTTCGCGCCATAAAAGTCAAACGAGTGTAAAAGATGGACTATAGCTCGGAATTCATCGAGATAAGAATTTTCCAAACTATTGTATTCATAGTTTTCCAACGAAGAAAGAAAATTAAGATTTCGACAAGTAGATTTTGAAATATGAGTAAAACAAGCTTTTTGAAAAATCACGGTTTTGCAGTTCGGAATCCAAAACAGGATTTCTTTGAAAATGATATTTTAAAATTGTTTAAAAATGTGGAATAAATCTTTTAAAATATCTTAAAAAGTGATTTGAGTTATAAAAATGTATTTCCAAATGATAGAAAAGTCATTTTGATCAATATGGCTTAAAAAGCACTTTCCACGGCACTTTTCCACGGTACTTTTAAACTATAGTTTTAAACTTAACGATTCTTTTCCTAATCTTTTATAAATGTTTTCAAATGGATAACTAAGTGTTTTAATAATGATTTAGAGGTTTTTATAACTTATTTAAAAGAGTTAAATAAACAATATAAAGAAAAGCTATTACAAATTTAGTGATTTAAACTTGGCTCTAAAAGCTGACGAGCAGACTGGATTTTTCTATTCATGAGATTCGGATGTGAGGTGCTTAAACTAAGGAGATGTTCAGGAGCAACCAGTACCCTGGCTTACATGGCCTCTTCCCTGGGCGAGGGATAGATTAGGTGGAATGTCGAAAACGAGTTAAGTATAAAAGATTTAAATTTTCAACTTTGATTTTATATAGATGATCTTCTTATACTCGATGTTAAATCCCGAAGAGGGAACTCGTACTATTCGTGGAATTTAAAAGGTGATTTCGCCTTTATTCCGCCCATAATACTTGTTGAATACGGGAATTGATATTGGGTAGAGTTAGATGATTTCTATAGATTCTGCTCATTTAATATTTACTGGTTTTGGGATTAACGTCCTAGATAACATGGTTTTAACTCAATCAAAATTATGACTTTTGAATTAAGAAATCATTTCTAAGATTTAAGTGGAATGAATTGGAAATGTTTTCCTAAGTGAAAAATGAATTCATTTCGAATTATTCCAAGTTTAAAAAGGGCTATAAAAAACAAAGGATGTGATAAGAGAGGTTTAATGTTTTTGTATATACCGGAAAGAATGTTTTAGAAATATATATATCTCTAGAGGAGATTTTGATAAAAAGAACTTAATCAATTAAAGAATGATTCTCTATTCACAAAACCTCTTTTTATCGGTGTTTGGATCGAAGGAACCGGGGTCGAATTTGGGGTAATTCCTATCCGAAAACCACTTCGAACCAATGTACATGTTCGAAAAATGAAGATTTGATAAAGAAAATGAAGAATGAAGACTGAAGATCTTTGGGGTGGAAGGACTGCTTATTGATCATTTTGGTTGGCTCCCAAATACTAAAGTAGCAGTGGTCCCTTCATTTCTGAAATTCTTCAAGTTGCAAGGACTTCTCGTTACTAATCCTAGGGGTAACTCCCGATAGGATGTGGTAGGACAGTGCCTTCGGTTTCATTCAATCCCAGGACGAACTTGTATGGACGAATGTCTGATATTGCATTTCTAGTAACATAAGTGATCTCTATAAACGTATTATTTGTTTGGTGGCAGAGAAGGCAACTTCCCTAACTTAACACCCTTTCCTAAGACGTACGAGCTCAGGAGTTATACGTTTGTAGAAATCAGTTGTGTAACCATGGAATGGCAGTGTGGCATTCAAAGGAAGATGATGTGCTATGTGAAAGGTAATCATGACCTTTGGCCTCACACCCGGAAATGACCGAAACATGGTACAAGGCTATGTGGTTCGTAACCATTAGGATATGATCATCCCCTTCTAGATATATTTATTCCCGCTAGAACGTTCGGGATTTAAATTATTGTGGATGTATGCTATGAGGGCCCTCGGATAGGTCGGTAACGACCGGGGAGATGACATATTCGGTACTATCTAGGAAGAGGTAGGACGGTCTTGTGTTGGTAGAGGACTATCAGTTGGACCTTGGTACATTCCTCTAGAGATGTACTACCGGAAGGTAGTCCCTTCACCTGGTCATTTATATGGAAATCCATTCTCCAATAAGTGCCTGCCATTTTGTTTGTAGAACCCACGTTTGTGGCTAGTATGCTAGAATTTAATAATGTAACAATTTCGGCTAAGATTAATAAGTTTACTTACAAATGTTTTTAAAGGAATGTCATTAAAAATAATATCCCTTATTTTTACATAATAAAGATTTGGTTATCATAAGGTAAAACCCTGTTCCGTGTTTATGTGCGGCGTGGTCTTATGAGATACCTTTTGTTTTCAAAACTTGTATTTTTGAGTTCTCACACCAGTCCCATGACTGACCCGGAGTTTATTTTCCTTTCCCTTAAACTCTAGGTGCCCTAATTTTCCTGGGCAGCCTAGTAGTCAGGTTTAGTTTCAAAGAATTCGGGATGGAGCTCGAAGCATGGAGTTAGAAGAGTCATCTGAAGACTGTTATCTGTTTCCACCAAACTCGTGAAATATTGTATTCTGCATTTGTAAGGACAGAAATTTATAACTGTCCATATTTAACTCTGATATATGTATATTCCGCTGCAAAGATTTTATTGAGATAATATTATGAGATTTTGTTATGTCTTTATTTTCTTTCTTACCCTTGAGAATCTACTTCTCCGACACTTGGATTTACGGCACATGAATACCGAGGATGTATTAGTGTCGATTTTCGAGAGTCGAAGAAATGGGTCCTAACAGAAATCCTGTCCAACATACTTACCTCCTCGATCTGGTCAAAGAATCTTAATCTTACGGCTTGTTTGGTTTTCTGATACATTCTTATATTCGAAAACTTTCGCATAGACATCGGATTTGTTCTTCATGAGATACACATATCCTAGTCTTGAGAATCATTAGCGAAGGTAACAAAGTAATAACTATTATCTTTGGTAGTTATAGACATCAAACCATATACATCGCTATGTATTAACTATAAGAGTTCATCAACTCTTTCATTGCTCCCACTGAAGGGGTGATTGGTCATTTTACCTTTGAGACACGACTCAAAAGTGTCAAATTATTCAGAATATGTTAACGAAAGAAAACCATCGGTTTTCAATTTGTGCAGTCATTTCTCACTAATATGACTTAGCCTACAATGCCAAAGATAATTATCATTTATATTGTTAGATGAATTATTCACAGAACAGACACAATTAGTATTAATCGCATAAATTCCATTTTCAAGAATACCATCGCATACTTTATTTCCATCTAAACTAATGTACATAAAATTATTTACACAATGAAATATATATATCCAGTCTCAAACAATATAGGAACAGAAATAATCCCACAAATAAAGTCTTTTACAAAATAGAAATTATTTAATACTAATACTAATACATTAAGCAAAACTAAATGATAGTCTCCTATTACCGTTGCATCTACCATAGATCCATCAGCAACCTAGAGTCTCATCTCTCCTTTTACCATGCGATGCTAGTTTCTAAGCCCTTAGAACGAACTACATATGTGATCAATATCTAAAACCTAAGACATTTTATTGATTACAAAACAATTTTTAATCATAAATGTACCTGATGGAGCTGTAGAACATTATGTTTCTTTTCTCTAACGATCTTCAAGTAGTTAGGACAATTCCCAATGACCTTTCTTGTGGCAGTGGTGACATTCACCCTTGTCGTCGATCTTCTTACTTTTATTTTTCTTACCTTCTCTTTTCCGCTTCTTCAAACTCTTTGAAGATGATACACTACCCTTAACAGCAAGTACAACCACTAGACCCTTAGGTTGTGACTTAACCGACCTAAATATATTATGGAGCTCCACGAGATTCACGTTCAGCTGGATCATGTTAAAATTTAATATGAACGGTTTATACTGAGGAGTAAGTGAACCAAGGATCAAATCTACTTTCAATTTGTTCTTTATTTGTACGTTTAATTGCTAACGCCTATAGATATAGACCTTCATCGGTAGCACATAATTGTCCACATTCTATCCTTCGGTCATCTTGGTGTCGAAAAACTTCTTCGTAAGCTTGTACCTTGCGAAACGTGACTGTTCGCCAAAAAGAGCCTTGAGACTATCAAATATCTCATGGATAGTCATATTTTCATGCTGCCTCTACAACGGCTAGTCTAACGTAGATAGCACGAAAACTTGGGCGATCTCTAGGTCTGACACCCATTTTTCATAAGCAAGTCATAGTTCGGGGTCGGCATCATCGGCGGGTTGTTCTTTAGGTTCACATATGTAATCTAAAGGTGCTAGTAAGTCAACTTTATTTTAATTTCTCTTAGCTAGTTGGTATAGTTAGGTCTAGTAAGCTTGTCGGTTTCGAAAAAGAGTTTTGGAGTTGTCATTTTCAGCAGGTTTAAGTGGTAGATTATTAGGACAAATCATAGTATATGTTCTTATAATATTAGTAAGATTAAGCTTTATGTTCCATTTTACTAATAAGTTCCCACTGGTCTTTTATGTTTCACCAAACTCTAAGTCGAAACATAGAAGTCTTTCTACTTCTCTGGTATGTGTCAGGACTCGTATGTCTTGGGATTCTGACCCTGAGGAAAGCTCAACAAATCATACTCCCACATACTGTAAAGACCCGCCTTTTCAACCATCGAAAGTCGACATCGAATACATCAACGACATGAAAATGCCGAACATCCAATCGCCGGAAAGGCATATTGTTAGGGTTAAATAAAAGAAAAGAACAAAGAACAGGGAAAACCGAATCTCACAGCGGAATCGATAACATATAATATAACAAAGACAGTAAAAATCGTCTCCCCAAAATATAGAATACATCAAAGTTAATAACAAACCTTATCAGCTGGACAGTTATAAAATTCTAACCATACAATTGTTGATAGGTACACCATATAATACAACGAAAAATAAAACACTATAATATGTAAGCATCCAACTCTTCTCCAATAACTCCATACCTCCAAAGCTAACTCGAAAAATACTTGGTCTGACCCGAGAATTATAATAAAATAACACCTAGGTCAGTCTAGAAAACCAGCCTGAGAAAACTCAAGTAATATGATGAACATATAAAAATTCTGTGAGACTACGCCGCTAACGTGGAATGGGTTTTTACCTCACAAGAACAACATTCATAGATGAAGAAATGGTAAACAAATCTAAACAACAATCCAATCAAGAAAGAATGGAAATAAATAATAAAAACAATCTAAGTAAAAAGGGTATGTATTAGTAAGAACAAATCTCATACTTAATGAATGGACATAAATAGTATCAAATTCCAGACTTGAAAGAATAGATATAAATAATTAAACATGGAGAAGAGCACAAGGTAGTTCTCAATGCAATTAAGGAAACAATTCAAAGATCTGATTAACAATAATGGAAAGAGAAGTTTTTCGAACAATGACTAGGAGGGTGTGCCCCCTTACCGAAAGTATTCCTCTAGAAATATACTTGAGAACTCCAATGGCTCTTGGAAACCTCCAAGCGGACCCCGCCAACTATTACTGAGAATCCAAGTATTTCACATCTCAATGCGCAACACTGAATCCTGTTATCCGGTATTTTGATCCGGCTAATATAACTAATTGGACAAGTTAGGTTCAATTGTCATCAAGGCTAGTAGGTCCAGAGCGAGGATTGTAGGGTCTAAATATCAAGTACAAATAATACTATGACCATGATCGAACGAAATTGAGAGATATGCAATGTAGAATGTTCAAAGTATGGAATATAGTTCAACATAGAGGATGGATCGGCCATAACCATTCTCCAACATAGGGATCGGCATATTTCAAGGAGCAAGTGCAATTCAATGGAAAACAACCAATATCTCAAGATCCATAAGTCTAATGCATATGAAATTTTGTGAGAAAGATGTGAGGACCCTAAGTAGCCCACCCCAGGGACTGCACCTCAAAAGGATGAAATAAGAGGGATCGTCCCTTATCCCTCAATAGGGGTTGGCTGAAATCAGAAGACAGCTCACATTGAAGCAAAGATCGAGCAATAACTCAAGTTCTACTAATCCAATTAGCATGAAACTTTGAGGCTAAGCACATTACAACTTGGGAAAGCTACCATAAGGATCGCTCCCGCAAATTTCTTCAATATAAGGATCGATACCCATCCCTATTCTTTGGGATTTGGGTCATGAGATCCCATTGATGGGTCCATATGGTTTTGGAGATCCTTTTGTCGAATTTTCAAGGAAATATTTTGTCATCTTCGTCTATAAATACAGGCTTGGTTGTCATTCCGGGATTTTTTTACGTTGCAAGTTAATTTGTACTCTATTGTAACTAAGGATTTTTATCTGATCTCAATTGTAATCAGTTTACAAAGTGATTAATAGAGTAATCTATTCAAAATGGACATAGGCAAACAACGTCGAACCACTATAAATCATCGTGTTCATGTTATTGCTTTAATTTTCTGCTATTCCATTTCTAATTTCCTCTGTTACCATTTTATATTCTCCGTTATTTCTTTTTAAAACTTCTATTGAGTGTTTGCGCCAACTTTTGGTGCAAATATTATGGTGCTTTCGCTGAGAAACTGATTCTCAGCCCTGTTTGGATCCCTTTGTTGCTACTGGATTGCATAAATCCCTGGAAGAGATCTAGAATTATTCTCAAGAAGCTTGTTGTTCTATTCAAATTTGCAAAAGTCTAAGGAAAACTATCAACAATGGTTAGGAATACTAGATCTACATCTCAAAACGTAGAAGGAGAAGGAAACGAGAACACTAGCATCCAACAGGGAAGCCCAAGCAATATGCCAGTGGATGTGAATGCCACCAATCCAGTTAATGTCTAGAACCCGACTAATTATATCACAAGAATTGATTTCTATAATTTGATGAGAGAACTAGTGTATAGCCGTTGACAGCTGAATCAGCAGATTTAAGCCTATATCGATCTGATGAACCAATGTAGTCAGTAATAGCGTAGGAAAGCTAGGAGGTGTTAAGACTTGGTTTTGATTCATGACACAAAGTTATCACTACAACATACAGATTTGACGACTGTTACGACAAAAAGAGAATATATACTACATGGAGACAAGACATCAAAATCGGTGCATCAATTTTTATTATTTTTGTTTTGAGTCTTAAGTTAATTTTGTTAAGATCTCTCCTCGTTTACGTATATATATTAGCTTATATATATAATCTTCTTACTTTCAAATGATTTATACATATATAAGCATATGAAATATAAATATTTATATATATTATCAAAATTTTCTTTTAGAATAATATATAATATATGGATATATAAACTAGTGAAAACTGTGCAGTTTGCATAGAAATTACCAGGTCAATCGACTGACCTGAAAATTTCTGTGCAACATGCATAGGTGCACAAATATACAAATATATATTTAAAAATTCGTTTGAATATTTAGTCGACTGACCCAGAGGCTCAGTTGACTGAATATCTATAACAGCTATATTTTCTGAAAAGACACGACCATTTGCGAAGAGTTACGAATATCTACAAAGAGATTTGGACGCAACGCTTCAACCAGAACTTTTCGTCAATGGTCGCTGCTTTTAACAACTATAAATACATATCCTAACTTGATTCCAAATTACCGAATTTTCTTATCTTTCTTATCTAACTCTCTTGAATATACTTGCGCCCATATTCTCAAATATTCAGCATTAACATATTCTAAGCAATATCATTCCTTTCTATTCTTCATAAACTTCAAATATATATATTTATACTCGAGGAGAAGATCATAGGAAGGGTGTACTATAAACAGACTTATCTGTGTTATAAGAATACAAAAAGTCAAACAATCTTTTGTATCTGTTGAAGTCATGTTCTGTTGCTCAAGCGTGTAAAGTACTCCTCTTCGGCTGTTGAGGCGAAATCCTGTTCCGCTGCTCAGGTCCTTGTTCGGCTGCTCAAGGGTTGTATAGACCTATTCCTTCGGGTTAAGTGAGGGTTATTGTTTTAGTGAAATTTCTAAAGGTAAGTGTTATACACAATTTAGAGTATAATTGTAACCATATAAGAAAAGCCCCGACCTGGATCGTAATGAAAATAATCAATAGCTCAGGTGGTTAAGACATCTGGACTATTCACAACAAGTCATAGGTTCGAGTGTCCGCATGATCAGAAAAATGGTTTTTTTGTCAAAATTTTTATATTTGAGTTTTGGTCTAAAAATGCGTATTTTATTATAGTAGAACTGTTTATATATCTTTTATTGACATTATACCGAGTTCTCGACATAGTTTTATAAATGTATTTTCTAATAGCGGTTTTGTAAAGATATCGGCTAATTGATTTTCAGATGGAACGAAATCTAAATTTATCACATCTTTTTCTATATTGTCGCGTAAAAAATGATGTCGAATATCTATGTGTTTAGTTCTGGAGTGATTTACTGGATGTTTAGATAGATTTATTGCACTGGAATTATCACAGTAAATTGTTGATTTTCATAAATTTACTCCAAAATCTTCAAGTGTCTGTTGCACGTAGATTACTTGTGCACAGGCTAATACTGCAGATATATACTCTGCTTCACAAGTTGATAGTAAGACACAATTTTGTTTCTTGCTAAACCACGATATTAATGATTTACCAATGAAGTGACATGTACCACTTGTACCTTTTCTATCCGTTCGTGATCCTCCAAAATCAGCATCGCTATATGACCCTAACTCGAACGAGCAATCTTTTGGATAGAAAAGTCCAAAATCTTTAGAATTACTAAGATAACGTAGTATTCGTTTTACGGCTCGTAAGTGTGATTCTTTTGGGTCAGCTTGAAATCTTGCACATAGACATACACTCATCATTATATTTGGTCGACTAGTTGTTAGGTATAATAATGATCCTATCATACTACGATACAGTTTTTGGTCTACACTCTTGTCGTTTTCATCTTTATCGAGATGTGTTGTTGTGCTCATAGGCGTTGGTTTGGCAGAGGTGTTTTCCATTCCGAATCGCTTGATAAGATTATTACAGTATTTTTCTTGATTTATAAATATTCCGTTTGAAACTTGTTTTATTTGAAGACCAAGAAAATACGATAATTCTCCCGTATGGGACATTTCGAATTCTCTAGTCATTATTTCAGAAAATTCTTTACGTAATTTATTATTAGTTAAACCAAATATAATGTCGTCTACATATATTTGAACTATTAAAATATCATTTTTGGAATGTTTTATAAATAGAGTCTGATCTACTTTTCCTATTTTGAATCCTGATTCAATTAAATAGCTTTTAAGGCGTTCATACCAAGCACGTGGTGCTTATTTTAAACCATATAAAGCTTTCTTAAGTTTATAGACATGATCTTGATATTTTTCATGAACAAATAAAGGTGTTTGTTCAACAAAAACATTTTCTTTAATATAACCATTTAAAAATGCACTTTTATCATTCATTTGATAGAGTTTAAAGTTATTAAAGCATGCGTAAGCCAGTGAGATTCGTATTGCTTCTTGTCTAGCGACTGGAGCAAACGTTTCTTCGTAGTCTATTCCTTCTTCTTGATTATACCCTTGTGTTACTAATCTGGCTTTGTTTCGAGTTATATTTCCTAATTCATCTACTTTGTTTTTATAAACCCATTTAGTTCCTATAATAGTTTGATCGGCCGGTCTGGGTACTAGTTCCCAAACTTCATTTCGTTCAAACTGATTTAGTTCTTCTTGCATAGCAATTATCCAATTTTCATCGGATGATGCTTCCTTAGTATTCTTAGGTTCTATAGTAGACAGAAAAGCTACATGACCCATTAAATTTAGTCGATTTCTAGTTCGAACATTTGAATCTATTTCTCCAATTATATTTTCTGTTGGATGATTCTTTAAGATTCTTGGAGGAGATCTTATTGTATTGGTGATATTTCTATTTTCTGAATTATGAATAATGTTTTCATCTTCTCTAGAATTATGAATAATGTTTTCATCTTCTCTTAAATTATTGGTTTCTATATTCGTGTTATCATTAAGTAAATCATCTTCATCATTAAATCTTGAAATATGTTTAAAGTTTTCATCAAATGATCTGTGGAGTGTTTCTTCAATAGTATTAGTTCGTTTATTGAAAATTCGATAAGCTTTGCTTCGATCCGAATATCCAAGAAATATTCCTTCATCGCATTTTGAATCGAATTTACCAAGATGATCTTTGGTATTTAACACAAAACATTTTGATCCAAATACTTTAAAATAAGATATGCTTGGTTTTCTACCGTTAAAAAGTTCATAAGATGTATTCTTAGTGAGGGGTCTAATAGAAACACGATTTAATACATAATAGGCAGTTGCAACGGCTTCTGCCTAGAAATGTTTTGGTAACGTGCTTTCATTTAGTAAGGTTCTAGCACATTCTTGTAGAGTTCGATTCTTTCATTCTACAACTCCATTTTGTTGTGGAGTTCTAGGAAATGAAAAGTTATGAAATATTCCTTTCTTTTTACAATAGTTATCAAACAGTTCGTTTTCAAATTCTCCTCCGTGATCACTTCTAATATTCTTAATTTTAGTACCTTCTAAATTTTGAATTCGTTTAACAAATGTTTTGAAATTCTCAAAAGTATCACTTTTATTTTTCATAAAGATAGTCCACGTATTTCTAGAAAAATCATCAACTATTACAAACACGTATTTATTGTGATTTATGGATTGAACTTGGGTTGGTCCAAATAAATTCATATGAAGTAATTCAAGTGGTTGTAATGTTGAAATGACTTTCTTAGATTTAAACGAAGATTTAGTTAATTTACCTAATTGACATGCGTCACGATATTATTAACTTTAAAACTCATTTTTGGTAATCCTTTTACGAGATTATTTTTAGAAATTTTATTTATAGTTTTGAAATTGATATGATAGAATCGTTTGTTCCATAGCCAGGGATCATTTTCTTTGGCTATTAAACACATGTCTGAGTTATGATTAACTTTCATATTTAAAACGTAAATGTTTCTATCTCTATTTCCTTCAAAAATAAGATTCTGATTTTGATCAAAGATACTACATTTATTTAAAGAGAAAGATATTTTAAATCCTTTATCACATAATTGACTTATAATTAATAGATTATGTTTTAGATTCTTAACTAATAAAACGTTTGTAATAAGAGGTAAATTAGATGTACTGTAATTGCTCACATCGCCTTTGCCGATGATATATCTCTTGGAATTATCTCTAAAAGTGACAGAACCTCCATCCGAGTATGTAATGTTAGTCAGCATATTTTTGTCTCCTGTCATGTGTTTTGAGCAACCACTGTCGAGTATCCATTTTCCTCTTTTCTTGAGTGGGACCTGCAAAAAGTAAGAGATGACGTTGGTACCCACCTTTTTAATAGGGTCCTAAGAGTTAGATCTTAGGAAACCAAACCCAAGTGGGTTCAGTATCCCTTTTATAAATATAATTCTTATTATTGTGAATGTTTTCTATGAATGATCAAATATACTTATTCTGTAGCGACCCGACCTTCTATCACCAGAAAGTCGCATCATCTTTAAGAAAGAAAGGGATAGAAAAGAGAAAAGATAGAGAAGAAAGAACTAAACAACATCAGAATCTCAGAGCGGAACGAATAAATTATATTAATCACATAAGATATTACATAGTATACAACAACTATCACAGTTACACAACTGATATTACAATACAGTAGACAGTTATAAAGATGTGTCTATTTACAATTCAATATACAACACAGATACAGATAAACACTAACACGGCGGAACTAATATATCTATACGCTGATGCCTCCTGCTCCATTACTCCTCCAGAATTCGTCAAAGCTAACCTGAATCCCTTGGCTACTCGTAAATATTTGAGTACCCGAGAGTTTAAGAAAAACAGAAATAAACTCCGGGTCAGACATGGGTCTGGTGTGAGTAAACGGTTAAAGTTGCTTAACTTTAAAAACCTTTTGAAATCAAAGGTATCATGTAAGACTCCCCACACATAAACATGGGTAAGTTTTTACCTTACGCTAACCAAACATTTGATAGGAAATCCAGTGATACTATAATAGGGTCTAGGGTTTTCAAGTAAATAAGAAATAGCTGAAATTGTTACATCTATTAAATTCCAGCATACTAGCCACAAAGTGGGTAATACAATCAAGTCCGCGATCACTTATTGGAGTTTGGATTCCATACAATGGCAGGGCTACTGGTGTACCGCCCATCACAGTACGTGGCCTAGATCAACGTATCGAGGATCCACCTTAAATCCCCTACAACACAAAGTCGGAACCATCCCTTACTGGACAGTCCCGAATAAGATAACCCCAGCGATTGTAGCTATTCAACCGCCCACACAGCCGAATAAAAAGGGACTCTAGACAGGGGTTAATCTCATCCTACTTGGGTATGACCCACTTAGCCTTGCTACACCTCCCCTGTTTTAGCCATTCCCGGTTGATGAGGCTTGAGGCTGCGATTACCTTTATAGAACACATCACTTAGAATGCTCATCGTCCACCAGACGATGTTTTGAAAGCATTCAATCCATACAAGTTCGTTCCAGGTTCGAACGAAACCGAAGGCATTATCTCGTTACACTCATTTTGGAATCACCCTCAGAGTTAACGACAATAACCCTTGCACTCTAAATTTTCATCTTCACTTGAGGTTCACGACCTATCGTTAATTTGGATCGATGTGGTTTTCGGATATCCAAATCTGGAAACCCGATCCCGGTCTCATCGAAATCCAAATCGCCATCTTTTAGGTCCAAGTTGTTTTAAAGTTAAAACAATTCAATTCTATTATATATATACACACAGATAGATAATTCATATCGTCATCACAAACAGATAATTCACATTATCATCATAAACAAATAATTCACATTATCATCACATTTCAACCAAAGCATCCATATCACACAGCATCACTTATCTCATATCTGAGATCTCAAACCATTCAAGGAAATCAATATCATTCAACATCCATAAGCAATGATTTATTAATCACCATTTATAATTAATTTAAAGTGAATTAAATTAATTACTTCCATCTCTAATTAATTTAAATAAATTAAATTAATTACTTTCATCACATAAATCTTGCTTACTTAATCATTAATTAATTACAAATCAATTAATTGATCATCCTCTAATTATCCATCTTAATTAATCATCCTGATTAGTTATTCTTAATTACCTTAAGTAATTAGCCTTAAATTAATTACAAAAATTAAATTATCCTTAACCATTCATAGTAATTAACCATTAATTACTTCATTAATTACATTAATTAATGATCCTTAATTAATTACTTCCATTAATTAATTAACTATAATTAATTACATTAATTCTTAATTAATTACATTAATTAATTAAACTTTTAATTAATCACTTCCATTAATCAACCTTAATTGATCATAAACAGTAATTACCATCCTGTAATTACTTACCTTAATTAATTAACTTCTTAATTAATTATATAAATCCTTTAATTAATTACGCTAAGTAATTAATCTTTAATTACTTCTACTAAGTAATTACCCTTTTATTACTTTCCATTAAGTAATTTCCTTTAATTAATCACATCCAGTAATTATACACTAATTACTTACACTAAGTAATTATACTATTCGATTTCATTAAGTATTTAAACTTAAGCAACCATCAAATGATCATCTTTAATTAATTAACAAATTAATTAACTAAAATTTATCACATTCACTTCCTTAATTACAATTGGTAATTCATCCCTTAATTACCTTTAAAACAAATTAATTAATCTTTAATTGTAGATTAATTATCCTTTAATTATTAATTAATAAATCTTAATTATCAATTAATAAAACTTAATAACAAATTAATTAATCCTTAATTAATCAGTTAATCAATCCTTAATTACAGTTAATTAACCCTTAATAAATCTTTAATTAAATATTAATTATCTCTTAATTATTAATTAATAAAACCTAATTATTAATTAATAAAACTTAATTACACATTAAGTATTTCTTAATTACCAGTTAATTAATCTCTAATTACTTAATTAATCAATCATAATCATTAGTTAATTAAATTAATTAATTATTCTTAATTAATTACTTAATAAATCCTTAATCATTATTAATTAAATTAATTAATTATACCTAATTTCCTTTAATTAACTTAATCAATATCAAGACATTAAAACTATAACTATCTTAAGATAAAACATTATTTTACAAATACCTTAATTACCATAAACATATTAAAACCCTTTGTCTTTATAATTAACTTTACTTAATTAAACCATTAATTAAGTTTTAAAATAAAATAATCATTTAACTTGATAAATTAAAGTTAACAAAACTTCCTTTAAATGTTTTAAACATTATCAAGTAATAGTTTTAAAACTATTTCAATTTAAATTTCAAAATCTTTGTTATAAATTCTTTTTAAAACTTCCTCTACAATACTTAAACCTGTCTGTCTCTAGAAAACCCGAGCAAAACCCTTCAACTACCCGATCAAAACACGAGACAACCCATGTTTTTCCTGCTTCGAGAAAAATTCAATCATTCTCGAACTAAAACCCGAGCACGAACATCGTCCATCATCCACTAACACACCCAACGTCGCCGTGCACGTGCACCATTGCCAGAATCACCTTCGACCCCTGACGAACCTTCCGGCACATCACTCATCATCGTTGCAACAAGAATCGACCATCAAAACACTCGCACACGCCCCTGATCTAAAACGAGTAATCCATTTGAAAACTGGAACCAGAACCCTCACCAGAAAACGCCTCGAACCACTCACGCCGACCACTGGCGACGCTACAACCCCGACCACACAATCTCTGACCATCCACGCTTCCTTCCACCGAGTTTCGCGCCAATCGATCCCCTGAAGACGACGCAGCAATCAAAAACCCAACCTCGACCAAACATAGGGCTTAAACCCTAAACTCACGTCGTCCGGCCACCTTATCGATCGAGAACACCTCCGATCATTTTTGCCGTGACCACCCATCATTATTCCACCTCCAGTCGAAACCCTGACCACCATAGATCCCCTGGCCACCAGAATTTCCCCTAAAACCAGTTTCCAGTCAACATTGAAATGCTCATCCATCCAACTACTAAAAATCTTGATTTTTGTTTTAAAAATCCTATTTTTCAATATGGATTCAAGTTATAAACATGAATCAGAAAATTTCAACCTTTGGTTTTATCATATTATTAAGACTTGCTACTGTATTTCCAGATTCTAGCATATTTCAATCTTTAAAATATTTGAACATATTTTTATATCTTAGATTTTGTTTAAACTAAGCTATTCTGTTTGTAATCCAAGGTTTAACAACAAACGGGTAAAAGAATTGGGATTTTTAATTTAGAATTTAAACTCTGTAATATGAAACAGAGAAGATGAATACAATCAGACATGCACACATGAATACAATCATATATACAGAATTCTATACTTATATATACACATGCAGGGCATCATCATCATAGAAACTTCACAAGCAACATTCATCTACTTACTTCAACTTTTAATAAAAATGTTTACTCACCATTTTGAAAAGCAGAGGCTTTGAAACTTGATTTGAAAATTTGCATGCTTTTGTTGTTTTGATTCCAAAAAACTTTATCTTGCTTGTAACTTAAAAACTGAAAAAGCTTTGAAACTGGAATGTTTAAAGACTGGAACATGATGATGATTCAAACTTGATTCCAGGTTGCAGTTTTGAAAAATGCTACAGGCTTTGATAAAAGGGGTTTACAGACTTATAGTTTGAGGAGCCCACAGGCTTTTAAATCTTGAGTTTGACCTTGTTTGAATCCTAACATATTTGAGTTACAGGACTTTGATTCATTTCTGGTTGAGATTTGTTTCAAAAAAAATGATTACAGGTTTTGAAAAATGTTTTGAGGAAAAAGGTTTCAGGTTTTGGCTTTTGAACTTGAGTATGCTTTTGTTTCTAATGAACAAAAATGAAAAAGAAGATTGATATATGAACAAGTATACAGGCTTGTTCCTTGCTGGTACAATTTTTGATCAGAGATTTTTTTCTCTATGGAGGCTGATATGATGAAGGCTTTAAATGAAGTTGTACATTTTCATGCTTATCCCCTTTCAATTCGTATGTACTAAGATGTTATTTTTCTTGCCTGCAAACATGTATTTCTATAGGTTATATAATTCTAGACTTATCTTATGTGTTCACTTATGTCTCTAAATAACCATATCTTTACCCTTTCATATTTATTTCTATGTTAAAATCTATTTATATTTATATATAAAACAATACATTAATAATGTTATTTGAAAATAATAATTTGTCAAATTTAAATAATTTATAAAAGAGATTATAAATTCCTATTATTATTAAATGAATTAATATATCATATTTATTAAACAATATTTTAAAACAAACCTTTTAATTAATCTTAAACTTAAGCTAAGATACAATTTGATCAATTAAACATTTATCTTAAATATTTTAAAACCGTATATTTTAAATTAAATCATAATCTCCAAATTACCAAAACATATTAGAATTTGAAAACAAGATTTATTTATTTATTAAATTCAAACTAAAGATTTCTATTTACAATATACACAAATATATACACATTATAAATAGAAAACAATTTATTAGCTTTTAAAAGATAAAATCACCAATTAAATATTTATTAAAAGAAGATTATTAAATCAATTTAAAATTATCAACAAAAATTATCAAATCAATTTAAATTTCAATACAGATTATTAAATTGATATTGCCAAAAATTCCGGGATATCACATTCCTCCCCCCTTAAAAGAATTTCATCCTCGAAATTTAAAACAAAGGTAATTTAATAATCTCATTAATGATTTAATTTTAAAAATACAAGCATATATTAATCATATGCTAACAACCATAGCAACCAACTCATCCAATCAACAAATCTAACTATCCAGACAAAATTGTGGATAGAATTTCCTAGAGTTTCCCAAGTAAAAATACCGGGATACTCGCCCTACAGAATCCAAACAAAACTATACTACTAAGCTACAGAGCTCCTACTCATCTAGATCTACAAAACTAGACAGGATATCAGACTATAGACAAGTCTGACTCAACAACCAAACCTTCATGGACTGCTGGTTCCAAAACGAGTGGTGGACCAAACACGTATTCCCTCAGAGGTACGTGAAATACATTGAATCCCAGTCTTCCAAATTGGCAATTCACTCCTGAAATCCAAAACACTGCAACTTCAGATTGCTTCCACTCTAGAACAGCTGCCACCTTGCTTCCACTGCACAACTCTGATCTGGAGTAGATGAGCATGTCGATGAATTCGAGCAAAATCTTAACCAACACCTCCTGGACACACAGTTCATCAGATCCACCACAATCGGAAACGTAGGTTATCTCAAAGACATAACCAACTGCTCAAAGAAACAGCTGAGTCCTCAGTCAAGGGTACTGTCTTCAGCTACCCTTAGCTGGAAGAAACTCGAAACTAGATACAGAAGAGAAAACACAAATGCTCCACCAAATCTTCTTTAGAAACCATCCATCTCCTTAGCTGAACCACCGGTATCTCTTCCAGACCCAGTCAATGGAAATTAAACTTCCTAATATGGACAAACTGCTGGCTTCCTTGAAAACTTCTGGACAAATCTTTGACAACTCTATAACTCATACGTCCTCTAGGGATGCCACAAATCCATGCAAAAGATTATCCAAGAGAATCACTCAAACTATCGCAAGTCGCTTTTGCGATCCCATCCAGACCAATATCCACAGATACTATTCTCACTTCACAAATCAGAACAACTTGTCCTTGACTAACCAATCCACCGAAGAAATGGATCCACTCTGCTGCTTCTGAATTCCACCACTAGGGTACTATTAAACCAAAAGAACTTCCTGCTGGCACAAAACATCTCCCAGCTGCACTGCTGCCACGGATGCCAAAAACTTCCTAATCCAAAGCTCCTTTGAGAAACTCGAACCTCAAACCAAACACCACATCCAGCTGAAACTCGGTCTCATCATCAATGCAAACACACTCCCTCAAACTTGTTCCAAAGAAAACATCTTAGAAACATCCATAGTCAATGCGTCTCACCATGCAACTACTACTTCCTGAGGTTGCCAACATATCATCACTTGTTTCTGCCTAACCGACAGATCCAAACTCTTAAAAAAATCCGCTCACACGAGCGCGATCAAACTTGCACTTAAATGATGAACTCCAAACTTTAACAGGTTTCCTTCAGAGATCAAATAAAATTATTACACCATAGCAAAGCTCACTCGAGACGATATTGGGTCTATAGTCCCGACAGATACACTTCCAACCTCAAACATTCAAATTCCAACCATTGGTAGTCGTGTTACACACACCACTACCCTATCTACCTTTATAACTTATGTTGGAAAACCCGAACAGGTAACCCAACAGATAGGTAGAAATATAGATATACATATATATATATATATTCAAAATTACAAATACGCTCTCTCAAGAAAGACACCACTCCAGAGCCTAGGTATTCGCTCAACCTATGCTCTGATACCAACTGTGACGACCCGACCATCTATCACCAGAAAGTCGCATCATCTTTAAGAAAGAAAGGGATAGAAAAGAGAAAAGATAGAAAAGAAAGAACTAAACAACATCAGAATCTCACAGCGGAACGAATAAATTATATTAATCACATAAGATATTACATAGTATACAACAACTATCACAGTTACACAACTCATATTAAAATACAATAGACAGTTATAACGATCTGTCTATTTACAATTCAATATACAACACAGATACAGATAGCACTAACACAGCGGAACCAATATATCTATATGCTGAAGCCTCCTGCTCCATTACTCCTCCAGAATTCGTCAAAGCAAACCTAAATCCCTAGGCTACTCGTAAACATTTGAGTACCCGAGAGTTTAAGAAAAACAGAAATAAACTCCGGGTCAGACATGGGTCTGGTGTGAGTAAACGGTTAAAGTTGCTTAACTTTAAAAACCTTTTGAAATCAAAGGTATCACGTAAGACTCCCCACACATAAACATGGGTAAGTTTTTACCTTACGCTAACCAAACATTTGATAGGAAATCCAGTGATATTATAATAGGGTCTAGGGTTTTCAAGTAAATAAGAAATAGCTGAAATTGTTACATCTATTAAATTCCAGCATACTAGCCACAAAGTGGGTAATACAATCAAGTCTGCGATCACTTATTGGAGTTTGGATTCCATACAATGGCAGGGCTACTGGGGTACCGCCCGTCACAGTACGTGGCCTAGATCAACGAACCGAGGATCCACCCTAAATCCCCTGCAACACAAAGTCGGAACCATCCATTACTGGACAATCCCGAATAAGATAACCCCAGCGGTTATAGCTATTCAACCGCCCACACAGCCGAATAAAAAGGGACTCTAGACAGGGGTTAATCTCATCCTACTTGGGTATGACCCACTTAACCTTGCTGCACCTCCCCTGTTTTAGCCATTCCCGGTTGATGAGGCTTGAGGCTACGATTACCTTTATAGAACACATCACTTAGAATGCTCATCGTCCACCTGACGATGTTTTGAAAGCATTCAATCCATACAAGTTCGTTCTGGGTTCGAACGAAACCGAAGGCATTATCTCGTTACACTCATTTTGGAATCATCCTCAGAGTTAACGACAATAACCCTTGCACTCTAAATCTTCATCTTCACTTGAGGATCACGACCTATCGTTAATTTGGATCGATGTGGTTTTCGGATATCCAAATCTGGAAACCCGATCCCAGTCTCATCGAAATCCAAATCGCCATCTTTTAGGTCCAAGTTGTTTTAAAGTTAAAACAATTCAATTCTATTATCTATATACACACGGATAGATAATTCATATCGTCATCACAAACAGATAATTCACATTATCATCATAAACAGATAATTCACATTATCATCACATTTCAACCAAAGCATCCATATCACACAGCATCACTTATCTCATATCTGAGATCTCAAACCATTCAAGGAAATCAATATCATTCAACATCCATAAGCAATGATTTATTAATCACCATTTATAATTAATTTAAAGTGAATTAAATTAATTACTTCCATCTCTAATTAATTTAAATAAATTAAATTAATTATTTTCATCACATAAATCTTGCTTACTTAATCATTAATTAATTACAAATCAATTAATTGATCATCCTCTAATTATCCATCTTAATTAATCATCCTGATTAGTTATTCTTAATTACCTTAAGTAATTAGCCTTAAATTAATTACACAAATTGAATTATCCTTAACCATTCATAGTAATTAACCATTAATTACTTCATTAATTACATTAATTAATGATCCTTAATTAATTACTTCCATTAATTAATTAACTATAATTAATTACATTAATTCTTAATTAATTACATTAATTAATTAAACTTTTAATTAATCACTTCCATTAATCAACCTTAATTGATCATAAACAGTAATTACCATCCTGTAATTACTTACCTTAATTAATTAACTTCTTAATTAATTATATAAATCCTTTAATTAATTACACTAAGTAATTAATCTTTAATTACTTCTACTAAGTAATTACCCTTTTATTACTTCCCATTAAGTAATTTCCTTTAATTAATCACATCCAGTAATTATACACTAATTACTTACACTAAGTAATTATACTATTCGATTTCATTAAGTATTTAAACTTAAGCAACCATCAAATGATCATCTTTAATTAATTAACAAATTAATTAACTAAAATTTATCACATTCACTTCCTTAATTACAATTGGTAATTCATCCCTTAATTACCTTTAAAACAAATTAATTAATCTTTAATTGTAGATTAATTATCCTTTAATTATTAATTAATAAATCTTAATTATCAATTAATAAAACTTAATAACAAATTAATTAATCCTTAATTAATCAGTTAATCAATCCTTAATTACAGTTAATTAACCCTTAATAAATCTTTAATTAAATATTAATTATCTCTTAATTATTAATTAATAAAACCTAATTATTAATTAATAAAACTTAATTACACATTAAGTATTTCTTAATTACCAGTTAATTAATCTCTAATTACTTAATTAATCAATCATAATCATTAGTTAATTAAATTAATTAATTATTCTTAATTAATTACTTAATAAATCCTTAATCATTATTAATTAAATTAATTAATTATACCTAATTTCCTTTAATTAACTTAATCAATATCAAGACATTAAAACTATAACTATCTTAAGATAAAACATTATTTTACAAATACCTTAATTACCATAAACATATTAAAACCCTTTGTCTTTATAATTAACTTTACTTAATTAAACCATTAATTAAGTTTTAAAATAAAATAATCATTTAACTTGATAAATTAAAGTTAACAAAACTTCCTTTAAATGTTTTAAACATTATCAAGTAATAGTTTTAAAACTATTTCAATTTAAATTTCAAAATCTTTGTTATAAATTCTTTTTAAAACTTCCTGTACAATACTTAAACCTGTCTGTCTCTAGAAAACCCAAGCAAAACCCTTCAACTACCCGATCAAAACACGAGACAACCCATGTTTTTCCTGCTTCGAGAAAAATTCAATCATTCTCGAACTAAAACCCGAGCACGAACATCGTCCATCATCCACTAACACACCCAACGTCGCCGTGCACGTGCACCATTGCCAGAATCACCTTCGACCCCTGACGAACCTTCCGGCACATCACTCATCATCGTTGCAACAAGAATCGACCATCAAAACACTCGCACACGCCCCTGATCTAAAACGAGTAATCCATTTGAAAGCTGGAACCAGAACCCTCACCAGAAAACGCCTCGAACCACTCACGCCGACCACTGGCGACGCTACAACCCCGGCCACACAATCTCTGACCATCCACGCTTCCTTCCACCGAGTTTCGCACCACTCGATCCCCTGAAGATGACGTAGCAATCAAAAACCCAACCTCGACCAAACATAGGGCTTAAACCCTAAACTCATGTCGTCCGGCCACCTCATCGATCGAGAACACCTTCGATCATTTTCGCCGTGACCATCCATCATCATTCCACCTCCAGTCGAAACCCTGACCACCATAGATCCCCTGGCCACCAGAATTTCCCCCAAAACCAGTTCCCAGTCAACACTGAAATGCTCATCCATCCAACTACTAAAAATCTTGATTTTTGTTTTAAAAATCCTATTTTTCAATATGGATTCAAGTTATAAACATGAATCAGAAAATTTCAACCTTTGGTTTTATCATATTATTAAGACTTGCTACTGTATTTCCAGATTCTAGCATATTTCAATCTTTAAAATATTTGAACATATTTTTATATCCTAGATTTTGTTTAAACTAAGCTATTCTGTTTGTAATCCAAGGTTTAACAACAAACAGGTAAAAGACTTGGGATTTTTTTATTTAGAATTTAAACTCTATAATGTGAAACAGAGAAGATGAATACAATCAGGCATGCACACATGAATACAATCATATATACAGAATTCTATACTTATATATACACATGCAGGGCATCATCATCACAGAAACTTCACAAGCAACATTCATCTACTTACTTAAACTTTTAATAAAAATGTTTACTCACCATTTTGAAAAGCAGAGGCTTTGAAACTTGATTTGAAAATTTGCATGCTTTTGTTGTTTTGATTCCAGAAAACTTTGTCTTGCTTGTAACTTAAAAACTGAAAAAGCTTTGAAACTGGAATGCTTAAAGACTGGAACATGATGATGATTCGAACTTGATTCCAGGTTGCAGTTTTGAAAAATGCTACAGGCTTTGATAAAAGGGGTTTACAGACTTATAGTTTGAGGAGGCAACAGGCTTTTAAATCTTGAGTTTGACCTTGTTTGAATCCTAACATATTTGAGTTACAGGACTTTGATTCATTTCTGGTTGAGATTTGTTTCAGAGGAGATGATTACAGGTTTTGAAAAATGTTTTGAGGAAAAAGGTTTCAGGTTTTTTCTTTTGAACTTGAGTATGCTTTTGTTTCTAATGAACGAAAATGAAAAAGAAGATTGATATATGAACAAGTATACAGGCTTGTTCTTTGCTGGTACAATTTTTGATCAGAGATTTTTCTCTCTATGGAGGCTGATATGATGAAGGCGTTAAATGAAGTTGTACATTTTCATGCTTATCCCCTTTCAATTTGTATGTACTAAGATGTTATTTTTCTTGCCTGCAAACATGTATTTCTATAGGTTATATAATTCTAGACTTATCTTATGTGTTCACTTATGTCTCTAAATAACCATATCTTTACCCTTTCATATTTATTTCTATGTTAAAATCTATTTATATTTATATATAAAACAATACATTAATAATGTTATTTGAAAATAATAATTTGTCAAATTTAAATAATTTATAAAAGAGATTATAAATTCCTATTATTATTAAATGAATTAATATATCATATTTATTAAACAATATTTTAAAACAAACCTTTTAATTAATCTTAAACTTAAGCTAAGATACAATTTGATCAATTAAACATTTATCTTAAACATTTTAAAACCATATATTTTAAATTAAATCATAATCTCCAAATTACCAAAATATATTAGAATTCGAAAACAAGATTTATTTATTTATTAAATTCAAACCAAAGATTTCTATTTACAATATACACAAATATATACACATTATAAATAGAAAACAATTTATTAGCTTTTAAAAGATAAAATCTCCAATTAAATATTTATTAAAAGAAGATTATTAAATCAATTTAAATTTATCAACAAAAATTATCAAATCAATTTAAATTTAAATACAGATTATTAAATTGATATTGCCAAAAATTCCGGGATATCACATATTCCTTATTAACTTGTTATTTGTTTTAGGAACCCATATATTGATAGTCTTAGAAATTAATCTTTTTGAAGATTTAGACTTAACATTGTTTAAATTACTGGATTGTGAATTCTTGACTTTCTTATAGCCTAGTCCGTTTTTATTGTTAGCAGGTTGTGAATTTTCAATAATTCTAGATAAATTTTCTCTGCCTTTATTAAAATTCGAGACATTTTTAGCGATTCCTTCTAGTTTGGTCTTTAGACTCGAGTTTTCTAGTTCTACCATTTTGATATTAGTTTTCAAATCATGATTTTAGAAACAAGAACATCATTCTTTTCTTTTTGAGTTTCAATTTCTTGACTCAATAAAATTAGTTGAGAATTAACATTTGAAAGTGATTCTTGAGTTTTCTCAAGTTCTTCCACCAATATTTTCTTCTCGTCTTTAAGCATATCTCTTTCAAATTCTGCCTTGTTCTTATTTTCAACAGCCTCTTTATATTTTCTTTTGAGACTTTTTAAAGTTTCTAACAATTCTGAGTTTATCTCTATCATATCATCAAAAGTTAAATCTCTAACCTCATTATCTTTGGCCATAAAGCATATGTTGGCTTGTTCATTATCGATGTCACTCTCGCTTTCCGAGGAGGAAGAGGAGTCTGAATCATCCCATGTAACTGAGAAAGCTTTCCTTCTGAATTTTTCCTTCCTTTTATTACGGTATTCTTTCTTTTGATCCGGACAATCCTTCTGTATATGCCCCTTTTTGTGACAGTTAAAGCACTCCAAAACTGATGAAGATGGTAGTTTATTGCCGTTTGAGCTTCTCTTGCCGTTATTTCTGTTTCCTTTTCTATACTTCAAGAATTTCTTGAAGTTTTTGGCAATAAAGGCTAGGTCGTCTTTGTCTGAATCTGATTCTTCTTGTTCTGCATGGAATGTTATATTCTTTCTATCTTGAGCTTGAACTCGTTTAGCCTGCAAATTCACTTCATAGGATATTAGATTTTCTATTAACTCTTCCGGAGTTATTTTGGAAATATCGTTTGCTTCTTCAATAGCGAGAACTTTTCTTTCCCATTCTTTCGTTAAAGAGTTAAGGATTTTGGATACGATATCAAAATCTGAATATTTTTCTCCTAGTCCTACTAATGAGTGATAGATATCCTGAAATCTTGAATACATATCGTTTATAGATTCATTGTCTTTCATTCTAAAGTTTTGAAATTGACTTTTGAGCATGGATATCTTGCTTTGTTTGACCTTGTTAGTTCCTTCGTGTATAACTTTGAGTGTACGCCATATTTCATATGCAGTGTTGCACATGCTAACACGGTTAAACTCATTTTTATCTAAGGCACAAAACAACATATTCATGGCTTTTGCATTTGTTGTAGCATCTAGTTTCTGTGTATTTGACCAAGTAGAATACTCTTCAGTATGAATAATATATTCCTTCCGAGTTATATTCCATGAATCAAAACCATTTTCTTGCATATATATTCTCATTCGTGTGGCCCAATAGTTGTAGTTCATGCCATTGAATAGCGGTGGATGTGTAGTGGATTGTCCTTCTATGAAGCTAGTGTTAACGCTAGTGCTAGTGTTAGTTTCCATATTATTAGAATATCAGATAACTGTGTTACGGTTATATGAAGAACCTTGCTCTGATACCAAATGAAAGTGTGTTATGGATCGTGTAATATGGATATACGATAATATAGAATATAGTGATGATAGCTATACGGTAAATAGTACGGAATATAAGAGCAGTATAATAAAAATAACACCAGAGATTTTTATACTGGTTCGGAGCACCGTCCTACGTCCAGTCCCAGACTCCTTCTGGAATTTCACTAAAACAATAACCCTCAACAAACCCTGGAGGAATAGGTCTATACAACCCTTGAGCAGCTGAACAAGGACCTGAGCAGCAGAACAGGATTTCGCCTCAACAGCCGAAGAGGACTTTACACGCCTGAGCAGCAAAACAGGACTTCAATAGATACAAAAGATTGTTTGAATTTTTATGTTCTGATAACACGGATAAGTCTGTTTATAGTACACCCTTCCTATGATCTTCTCCTCAAGTATAAATATATATATTTGAAGTTTATGAAGAATAGAAAGGAATAATATTGCTTAGAATATGTTAATGCTGAATATTTGAGAATATGGGCGCAAGTATATTCAAGAGAGTTAGATAAGAAAGATAAGAAAATTCGGTAATTTGGAATCAAGTTAGGATATGTATTTATAGTTGTTAAAAAGTAGCGACCATTGATGAAAAGTTCTGGTTGAAGCGTTGCATCCAAATCTCTTTGTAAGATTCGTAACTCTTCGCAAATGGTCGTGTCTTTTCAGAAAATATAGCTGTTATAGATATTCAGTCAACTGAGCCTCTGGGTCAGTCGACTAAATATTCAAACTAATTTTTAAATATATATTTGTATATTTGTGCACCTGTGCATGTTGCACAGAAATATTCAGGTCAGTCGACTGACCTGGTAATTTCTATGCAAACTGCACAGTTTTCACAGGTTTATATATCTATATATTATATATGATTCTAAAAGAAAATTTTGACAATATATATATATATATATCATATGCTTATATATGTATAAATCATTTGAAAGTAAGAAGATTATATATATAAGCTAATATATCGTAAACGAGGAGAGATCTTAACAAAATTAACTTAAGACTCGAAACAAAAATAATAAAAATTGATGCACCGATTTTGATGTCTTGTCTCCATGTAGTATATATTATCTTTTTGTCGTAATAGTCGTCAAATCTGTATGTTGTAGTGATAACATCGTGTCATGAATCAAAAATAAGTCTCAACATTCTCCCCCTTTTTGATTGATGACAACCTGTAGATAGATATAGATTTTGACTGTATATAATATGATATAAATACTTACTCCCCCTGAATCTTTGACGATCTATATCATGCATTCTTAATGTTAGTTATAATTTTTCTCTCCCTTTGTCATCGACAAAAAGGAATAAAGAGCATGATCAATAGTATGATGTATTCATAGATATTTTAAAAAGAAACGAACATTCATACATTACAATATCACAAACAAGAGTTTTGAAATAGTACGAAAACATTGGCTATTTAGTACAATCCAAAATGTTTTGAAATAAAAGACTAATGTTTTTAGAACATAAGAGAAGCAACAACTTACTCTATTATACGCTTACCCCTATCACCATGAGAACTTTGACCACCACTATTGCCTCCATTTCCACCATTGTCGCTACTACTCGCTTGATCATCGGAAGAGGAAGACCAAGTGAAGACGGGTTGTTTGCCCGGATCACCTAGTGTAGCCGTGGAACTGCAGGATGAACACAAGATCGTTTTCCATAACTTTGTGAAGAATCCTTTAACTTTATCAAGCTTTTTGTCAACCCTAGTGATATGTGATTGAAGAATTTGTTGGTTACGGCATATGATGGAAATAGACACATGTGGAGGAAGGCCCGGATTAGGAATCATAATTTTGTCTTGTTGACGAATAGTTGATCTTTGGCGAGTTGGACGGTGAGATGATGCTCCGCCTTGTTGTTGAGGTGGTTGATGTTAAGTCCATTCTTCAAAGGAAATGATGGGAGGAGGTCGAGCAATCGGTAATTTCATCAAAGCTAGAGTACAGGAGTTTAAACATCCGACGGTAGAGACCGATGAGTTGAGTTCCGGAATCTCACATTCTTTTAGTAAGCGCATAATGTATTCACCGTAATATATGACATTCATGCGGCCATTGTTGAAACTTAAAAACTCATCAAGAACTAACCGGAGCCAATTAACTTTGATATTTCTGAAGATGGCATATAAGGTTTTGAAGTTGTGTTCATAAACAAGTTCGTAACTTCCGGTTCTCGGAGTTATGGTTTTCATTAACACGCGGTGCATAATCCTAGCTTTAGGCCTTAAGGACATAGATTTGAGTTGGCGCATATCATCTTCCAAAAACAAATGACTTATACGATCACGAACGACCATATCACAATCAACATTACTTAATTCAATTCCTTCATTTTTCATATTTTAAGATGTGAGCCATTCGATCTAAAGAAAAAAATACCGGTTTTCCACAAACCAAACTCCATACACAATCATCTTGATTTTGCATGTTTTGGTGACCTAAATTAAGATTGGCATAGAATAGTTTGACCATAATTTGGTTTATTTTGTGTTTGTTTTCATCAATATTGAATAAAGACTCCAAATTGCTACGACGAGACAATTCTTGTATATGATAAGGAGAGAAATCGGCAAATTTGACAAACGAACCTTCAAAAATACAAGAATCTTGCATTCTCCTCCATCGTCTAACTGTTGTATCGTCGAAGAGCCATTGTCGGATTTGGTCATCAGAAGGAGGTTGGGAAGTTGAAGTTGCTTGACCTTTTCTTTTTGGAGCCATTGGATTTGAGTGTTTTGAGGTAAAAATTAGGTTTTTTGAAGATCTAGGGTTTTTGAAGAATTTGAAAATCTGAAATAATAGTGAAGAGTAAAGGTGAAATTGAAGGTTAAAAGGTGAGATTGGGTGGGTAGGAGCACTAAATTGGCTCAGACCTATGAATTAGTCGACTGAATCAGGTGGTCAGTCGACTGAACCTGAATTTCAATATTTTCGAACTTTTTGGTTCGGTCAACTGAAGGCCTGATTCAGTTGACTGAATCTGGGTCAGTAAAAATTTAACTTTTGGTTCAGTCGACTGACCTACTAGTTCAGTCGACTGACCTACTGGTTCAGTCGACTGAGTCTATTAGAATAATCTTTGGATTTCAGGGTCAGTCGACTGACCTACTGGTTCAGTCGACTGGCCTGTGCAAATTTTCTTACTCAGCCTGTTTTTCTGAAGTGTTTTGCATATCTGTTTGTTTTATTATTTTATAAATTAATACTTATGAAAATGTTAATTTATTTATTTGAATAATAGACCCAGTATATATGTTTTAAATATTCGAAAGAAAAAAATATTGATTCTTTTATTAATAATAAACAAAATTGTACATGAATTATTTGAGAAATGTAATACAATGACACTTTTCTTATTTTGAAGGACTAGGAGTTTTGTAGCCCTGTAGCTGTTTGCATCGAACGCTGGATGCTTCATTTCGATCCCATGAATTTGGTGAGACTGGTGGTCGTGGCGGGGATGAAGTAGAAGGTCGACGAATGGGCGAAACGGCATGTTCGTCGATTGGATGGGATGAAGCACCACAGAATTTCATGGCAATGTGTTCTATAATAACTATACGTCTAGAATTGATTTTCTGCTGGTAATATATTTCGCACTGCAGCATCAACGACTCCTGCTGATTGTGATGTAAATCACTTATCTTTTGTTTAGTAATTGGAGAGACGTCAAACATCATCTTCTTTCCTTTCTTTCTGTCTGGAGTGTATCCGGTATGATCGTCAATAGTATAAGGTGGTGTAGAATGATGGACGGGAGTTTTTGTTGGTGAATCGGAAGTTATGATTTCTATGGAGTTAGTGGAATGAGAGGAATTTGACATAATGAAAGGATTTTGTATTTTTGTTAGTTTAGTTGTTTGTATGAATAACAGAGAATAAGAATGCCTATTTATAGACTATAGTGAAGAATAAAAAGGATGAAATGAATGGATTGTATTGTTTTTAACTATAACAAAGTTGTTAGTTAGGAATGATAATTGCTATTTTGGTGTTTTTCTGTTTCTGTGATTCACTTATGTAAATGTAATATGTTTGTTTATACAACAAACATATATATAAAGGTAAGTGTTATACACAATTTATAGTATAGTTGTAACCATATAAGAAAAGCCCTGACCTAGATCGTAATGAAAATAATCAATAACTCAGGTGGTTAAGACGTGTGGACTATTCACAACAGGTCATAGGTTCGAGTCTCGGGATGTTCAGAAAAATGATTTTTTTGTCAAAATTTTTATATTTGAGTTTTGGTCTAAAAATGTGTATTTTATTATAGTAGAACTATTTATATATCTTTTATTGACATTATACCGAGTTCTCGACGTAGTTTTATAAATGTATTTTCTAATAGCGGTTTTGTAAAGATATCGGCTAATTGATTTTCAGATGGAACGAAATCTAAATTTATCACATCTTTTTCTATATTTTCGCGTAAAAAATGATGTCGAATATCTATGTGTTTAGTTCTGGAGTGATTTACTGTATTTTTAGATAGATTTATTGCACTGGAATTATCATGGTAAATTGTTGATTTTGATAAATTTACTCCAAAATCTTTAAGTGTCTGTTGCATGTAGATTACTTGTGCACATGCTAATGCTGCAGATATATACTCTGATTCACAAGTTGATAGTGAGACACAATTTTGTTTCTTGCTAAACCACGATATTAATGATTTACCAATGAAGTGACATGTACCACTTGTACTTTTTCTATCCGTTTGTGATCCTCCAAAATCAGCATCGTTATATGACACTAACTCGAACGAGCAATCTTTTGGATAGAAAAGTCCAAAATCTTTAGAATTACTAAGATAACGTAGTATTCATTTTACGGCTCGTAAGTGTGATTCTTTTGGGTCAGCTTGAAATCTTGCACATAGACATACACTCATCATTATATCTGGTCGACTAGTTGTTAGGTATAATATTGATCCTATCATACTACGATACAATTTTTGGTCTACACTCTTGCCGTTTTCATCTTTATCGAGATGTGCTATTGTGCTAATAGGCATTGGTTTGGCAGAGGTGTTTTCCATTCTAAATCGCTTGATAAGATTATTACAGTATTTTTCTTGATTTATAAATATTCTTTGAAACTTGTTTTATTTGAAGACCAAGAAAATACGATAATTCTCCCTTACGGGACATTTCGAATTCTCTAGTCATTATTTCAGAAAATTCATTGCATAATTTATTATCAGTTGAGTCATTATTTCAGAAAATTCATTATATAATTTATTATCAGTTGAACCAAATATAATGCCGTCTACATATATTTGAACTATTAAAATATCATTTTTATAATGTTTTATAAATAGAGTCTGATCTACTTTTCCTATTTCGAATCCTGATTCAATTAAATAGCTTTTAAGGCGTTCATACCAAGCACGTGGTGCTTGTTTTAAACCATATAAAGCTTTCTTAAGTTTATAGACATGATCTGGATATTTTTCATGAACAAATAAAGGTGGTTGTTCAACAAAAACATTTTCTTTAATATAACCATTTAAAAATGCACTTTTAACATCCATTTGATACTGTTTAAAGTTATTAAAACATGCATAAGCCAGTAAGATTCGTATTGCTTCTAGTCTAGCGACTGGAGCAAACGTTTCTTCGTAGTCTATTCCTTCTTCTTGATTATACCCTCGTGCTACTAATCTGGCTTTATTTCGAGTTATATTTCCTAATTCATCTGCTTTGTTTTTATAAACCCATTTAGTTCCCATAACAATTTGATCGGTCGGTCTGGGTACTAGTTCCCAAACTTCATTTCATTCAAACTGATTTAGTTCTTCTTGCATAGCAATAATCAAATTTTTATCGGATGATGCTTCCTTAGTATTCTTAGGTTTTATAGTAGACAAAAAAGCTACATGGCCCATTAAATTTAGTTGATTTCTAGTTCGAACATTTGAATCTATTTCTCCAATTATATTTTCTATAGGATGATTCTTTAAGATTCTTGGAGGAGATCTTATTGTATTGGCGATATTTCTATTTTCTAAATTATGAATAATGTTTTCATCTTCTCTAGAATTATGAATAATGTTTTCATCTTCTCTTAAATTATTGGTTTCTATATTCGTGTTATCATTAAGTAAATCATCGTCATCATTAAATCTTGAAATATGTTTAAAGTTTTCATCAAAAGATATGTGGAGTGTTTCTTCAATAGCATTAGTTCGTTTATTGAAAATTCGATAAGCTTTGCTTCGATCCGAATATCCAAGAAATATTCCTTCATCACATTTTGAATCGAATTTACCAAGATGATCTTTGGTATTTAACACAAAACATTTTGATCCAAATACTTTAAAATAAGATATGTTTGGTTTTCTACCGTTAAAAAGTTCATAAGATGTATTCTTAGTGAGGGGTCTAATAGAAACACGATTTAATACATAACAGGCAGTTGCAACGGCTTCTGCCCAGAAATGTTTTGGTAACGTGCTTTCGTTTAGTAAGGTTCTAGCACATTCTTGTAAAGTCTGATTCATTCGTTCTACAACTCCATTTTGGTGTGGAGTTCTAGGAAACGAAAAGTTATGAAATATTCCTTTCTTTTTACAATAGTTGTCAAACAGTTCGTTTTCAAATTCTCCTCCGTTATCACTTCTAATATTCTTAATTTTAGTACCTTTAAAATTTTGAATTCGTTTAACAAATGTTTTGAAATTCTCAAAAGTATCACTTTTATTTTTCATAAAGATAGTCAACGTATATCTAGAAAAATCATCAACTATTACAAACACGTATTTATTGTGATTTATGGATTGAACTTGGGTTGGTCCAAATAAATCCATATGAAGTAATTCAAGTGGTTGTAATGTTGAAATGACTTTCTTAGATTTAAACGAAGATTTAGTTAATTTACCTAATTGACATGCGTCACGGATATTATTAACTTTAAAACTCATTTTTGGTAATCCTTTCACGAGATTATTTTTAGAAATTTTATTTATAGTTTTGAGTCTTAAGTTAATTTTGTTAAGATCTCTCCTTGTTTACGTATATATTAGCTTATATATATAATCTTCTTACTTTCAAATGATTTATACATATATAAGCATATGATATATATATATATATATATTATCAAAATTTTCTTTTAGAATCATATATAATATATAGATATATAAACCTGAGAAAACTGTGCGGTTTGCACAGAAATTACCAGGTCAGTCGACTGACCTGAAAATTTCTTTGCAATATGCACAGGTGCACAAATATACAAATATATATTTAAAAATTCGTTTGAATATTTAGTTGATTGACCCAGAGGCTCAGTTGACTGAATTATATAACAACTATATTTTCTGAAAAGACACGACCATTTGCGAAGAGTTACGAATCTCTACAAAGAGTTTTGGACGCAACGCTTCAACCAGAACTTTTCGTCAATGCTCGCTGCTTTTTAACAACTATAAATACATATCCTAACTTGATTCCAAATTACCGAATTTTCTTATCTTTCTTATCTAACTCTCTTGAATATACTTGCGCCCATATTCTCAAATATTCAGCATTAACATATTCTAAGCAATATTATTCCTTTCTATTCTTCATAAACTTCAAATATATATTTATACTCGAGGAGAAGATCATAGGAAGGGTGTATTATAAACAGACTTATCCATGTTATCAGAACACAAAAAGTCAAACAATCTTTTGTATCTGTTGAAGTCATGTTCTGCTGCTCAAGCGTGTAAAGTCCTCTTCGGCTGCTGAGGCGAAATCCTGTTTTACTGCTCAGGTTCTTGTTCGGCTGCTCAAGGGTTGTATAGACCTATTCCTCCAGGTTAAGTGAGGGTTATTGTTTTTAGTGAAATTCCAGAAGGAGTCTGGGAATGGATGTAGGACGGTGCTCCAAACTAGTATAAAAATCTCTGGTGTTATTTTTATTACTGCTCTTATATTCCGCACCATTTACTGTATAGCTATCATCACTATATTTTGTATTATCGTATATCCATATTACACGATCCATAGCACACTTTCAGGAGGGACCCAACCCCTTATTCTACATCGGAGAGTTCTAGTTCATCGGATGATTATCACATAGGCAGGCGTCGCAGAATTGACGGATATCGCATAGAAGCTTCTGGAAATCAACAGGCAAACCTACCTGGTCTGCCGAGACCGATCGATGCTGATCCCTCTTCCAAAGGAGGGAGCCTACCTTTCTATGCTCGAGCCCAAGCTGGAGCTGCTGCGATTGATTTGGATACTGGAGTTCAGATGGATGCAGACCAGTTGCCTCCCCAGAATGATGATGAAGTGAATGTACGTGATATACATCGAGAGGATGTTGAGGCAAGAAGGCATGGAACAGCCCATAGACATCGACCAAACCATCCACGTGAGGTGAAGCACGATGACCGCTTGGCTCCAACTATCTAAACGCTAGACTTGTAAGCTATGGTTAAACAGCTAGTGAAGAAGAGCCAAGGCTTGACCAATGATGATTGGGGGATCTTAAGAAGCCATATCCCGTTCATTGACAATATCTTACATGCAGAGTATCCAAGGAGGTTCAATATGCCATCGATGTCTGCCTATGAGGGAAAAACTGACCCCAGGCAGCACATCATGAGATATGAATGGTTGATGGATTCCGCACGAGCTGATGATGCCATAAAGTGTAGATGTTTTCATATGACCATCTCTAGAATAGCAACGATGTGGTTTATGAGATTACCCCCACGGTCAATCTTAAAATTTGACGATTGACAACAAAGTTTGTGGAGCAGTTCCATATGCATGCAACTCGCCCCAAAGATGTAATATCCCTATCCAGCGTGATCCAAGCTCTAGGAAAATCATTGAAAGACTATTAGGAGAGATTTCATACGGCCGTCATAGAAGTCAGTAATCCGAACGACCATTCAATATTGATGGTGGTAACCAAAGGGATTGATCCTGAATCGGACTTTGGCGATTGGTTAGCTATAAACCACCCGCGACATTGGAACGTTTCTATGCAAAAGTAGCTTATTATTTGAGGAAATAGGAAGCCAGATGCTCGAGGAAGAAGAATGTTGTGGGGCCAATGGAGAGGGAGTGCATAGTAACATTGCAGTGAAGTAATCTAGTGATAGTTTTGGAAAAGTTCAAGTGAATGTCCAAAATAAGCTGAATTAACAAAAGAATGGCGGTGATCGGAACCATGGACAAAAAAGGGATTCTAGAAGAGGAAAGCCTAGGATTCCAATGTATAGTAGCTACACACCACTAAATACATCTCTAGAGAACGTATATTTGTCTATCTGCAATACCATGCAGTATAGGAAGCCACCTCCAAAAGAATCGACGGAGAAATAGAAGCAGACTAAAAAATATTGTCGGTTCCATGAATGCTATGGACATAACACGAATGAGTGTAGGCATCTCCAAGATATAATCGAGAAACTGAATCGAGAAATAAAGTTACAATAGTTTGTTAAAGCCCCGTAGGATGGCAGACAGGTGACATCTGACCCCAATCGAGGACAAGCTCCGCACAGGGCCAAGGAGCATGCGCAGACTTGTGGAAATTAGTGATCAATACGATAGTCGGAGGACCGCATCCAGCTGATAAGAGTTGGCATGAGATGGAGTGTTATGCTAGTGCGATCAGGCATATGAATTTTGAAGGGGCATTTCACTAGAAGGACAAACTTTACAGTCCAATTAGTTTTTAGGACACACATCCACAGAAATTAATTTCAAGGCCAAATTAGTAGAATAATTACTTTTAAGGACAAAGTCAGCCGTCCAATTACTTTCAAGGACATAATTTCATAGGTTTTTTGGCCTTAGAAACTAATTATTTTGCATTTTGTCCTTAAAAGTAATTATTTCAGCTCTGTGTCCTAGAAACTAATTGCACTAGCTAGAGAGGCCCTTGTGGCTAATTTCCACAATTTTGAATGTTGTTCGAATATAGAAGATGAAGCTCCGACAAAACAACAGTGTACAATGGCAGATGACATTGTGTTCAGAAATAGAGATGTAGATAAGGTGGAGGCACCGACGATCGATCCAATGGTCATTTCGGCCATGATCGACCCTGCCTTAGTAAAAAGTTTTTTGATTGATTGTATAAGTTTGGTTAATATAATTTTCAAAAAGGCTTACGATTAGATGAGGATGGAAGCCAAGGACTTGAAACCAACTAAAGCATGCATTCATGGCTTTAACAGTGATATGACCAAAGCTATCAGATATGTCGAATTGCCCATGGAGTTGGGAGAAGGTGACCGTAGGAGAGTGCAGATTTTACCATTTGTTGTCTTGGATGTTGACTCTTCATACAATGCTTTTCTGGGCCGACCAGCCCTAGGTGAATTTCGGGCAGCTCTTACCTCATGGTGTTTGACTATGAAGTTCCCAATTGATAACACCGTTGGAGTTGTGCATGGTGATTAGGCGACTGGACGTGCCTTGCTACATAGCTAAATTGAAAGATGCTCAAAAAAAGGAGAAAGGTAAGGATGTGGAAAAGTCTCTCCGCATCCAAACTGCCAAAGATTGAAAACCAGCGCTCGGGTCCTGGCTCGGGCGCCACAGTCAGTTCTATAAAGACATGGATCCGAGAGATGACAAGGAAGAGCCCAAAGAGACAAAGGCTGCATAGGCTGAGTTGACGATTGAAATCTTGGTCAGCCACAATGACCCATCACGGGTCCTAAAGATCGGATCACAGCTCAGCCCTCTGATGATGAAAGAACTTGCTGGTTTTCTCCGAGCGAATCTTGACATGTTCGCTTGGACTCGTTCTAACATGCGTAGGATCTTGCCTGCCATCGCAAGCCATGCATTAAATATCGACTTGAGGCATGTCCCGGTGAAACAGAAATGGCGTGACATGGATCCGGATAGATCTACTGCCCTTAAAGAGGAGGTGAATAAACTCAAAGGCAATAGATTTATTCGTGACGCCCTCTACCCTAAATGGGTATCTAATCATGTACTTGTGAGAAAGGCGAATGGAAAATAGCGGACATGTGTTGATTACTCGGACTTGAACAAGGCATGCCCTAAAGACAGTTTTCCCCTTCCAAGGATCGACGAGCTAGTAGACTCAATCGTAGGACACGAATTACTATCTTTCATAGATGCCTACTTGATATAACCAAATCCTGATGCACATTCCCGATCAGGAGCACATCAGCTTCATTACCGATGTTGGATTATATTGCTATGTGGCAATGCCATTTAGGTTGAAGAATGCTAGAGCGATCTATCAATGCCTAGTCAACAGAATGTTTAAAGACCAAATTAGAAAGACAGTGGAGGTATATGTGGATGATATGCTCGTGAAGTCACAACAATCAAGCGACCACATTAGGGACTTAGCAGAAATGTTCGATGTCCTCTGATATTATAAAATGAAGATCAATCCTCTACAGTGTACTTTTGGCGTCGCATAAGGAAAGTTCTTGGGTTTCATCGTCAATGCTCGCGGAATCGAAGCTAACCCGAGAAGATTCGAGCGATTCGCAACATCCAAGTGCCGAAGACCATCAAGCAAGTACAGAGTCAAAATGGGAAGGTTGATGCCCTAAGTCGATTTATTTCCAAAGCTACCGATAATCGATTCCTTTCTTCGATTTGATTAGAAGAGGGAAAAGGAACTTTGAATGGACGCAGGATTGTGAGGACGCATTCCGAGCTTTGGTGAACCACCTAGAGAGGCCTCCCATCTTGTCAAAACCGGTGGATCACAAAGACTTGTATATCTACTTGGCCATGTCGGTACATGTTATAAGTGTCGCACTGCATCGCGAAGAGAATCGAATCCAGAGACCGGTCTATTATGTTAGCAAATGATTAACATGAGCTCAAAGGAATTATCCGAAGATAGAGAAATTGGCGTATTGCTTGTTGATTGCTTCACGGATGCTCTGCTCCTATTTTCAGGCTCATCCTATTAATGTTTACACCGATCAACCGTTACGACAGGCCTTATAGCGGCCTGAGATGTCCGGAATTTTACTCAAGTAGAACATCGAACTGAGCCAATTCGACATTACTTATCTTTCTCGGAGAGCCATCCAGGGACAGGCACTGGTGGACATTATAGCAGAATTCACTGCATAATATGATCTCCTAGAGAACGGTGGAGCCCTAACCATTCGGTGGAAAATGTATACGGAGGGAGCATCCAATGACCGTTGTTCTGAAGCCAGAATCGTGTTGGTTACTCTGAAAGATCGATCAATTTCCTACGCTTTAAAGCTTGACTTTTCTGCAATGAACAATGAAATTGAGTATGAAGCTCTGATTGTTGGACTCAAACTTTCCAGAGAACTGGGAATAAAATCTCTAAAAATCTTTTGTGACTCACAGTTGGTAGTATACCAAGTTAGGGGAGATTAAAAAGCTAAAGGACAATGACTTGCCCTGTACCTTATCCAAATCCAAGAGCTATTGACTGTCTTTGAGTATTATGACATCATACACATTCCCCGGGATCAAAACAAAGAGGCTGACTCATTGGCAATGTTTTCTAGCACTGGGGATGCACAGTAGATGGGCTTGGTTCCAGTGAAGTACTAGATGCTCCGAGCATAAATTAGATGGAAATCGACTGGGTACTAGAAGCAGAGCCTGAGAAGGGGTCATGGATGACTCCGATCGAAGACTATATGCTACAGAAAATCCTTCCCGAACGGAGAAATGAAATGTGACAAGTCCTTCACAAAGCTTCGCGGTATATCATTTAGGAATGAGTCATGTATAGAAAGGGTTTTTCCGTTCCCTTGCTCCGATATATCGCTCATGATGAAATAAAATGAGTCCTAAAGGAAGTTCACGAAGTGGAATGTGGCGATCATTCTAGGGGCAGACACTAGCAAGAAAGATACTCTATTACGGGTATTATTGGTCGACTATCAACCGAGATGTTGCCGACTATGCTAGGCGATGCGACAAGTGCCAGATGTATGCCAAAGTTCTGAGAGCTCCGCCGACGGAAATCACACAAATGGTCAGTCCATGGCTGTTTGCCATATGAGGCATAGATATTATCGGTTCCTTACTGATCTCTAAAGGTGGTGTGAAGTACATCGTCATGGCAGCTGATTACTTTACCAAATGGGTCAAAGTGGAACCTTTAGCCACGAGCATAACAAAGAAAGTAATAAACTTCATTGTTCGGAACATAATCTGTCGTTTTGGCCTTCCACAAACCATTGTGACTGACAATGGAACCTAATTCGACGGCGCTGAATTCAAAGACTTCTACCATTGGCACCATATTGAGAAGAGATTTGCGGTAGTTGCTCACCCTCAAGTAAATGAACAAGTTGAAGCTGTGATTAAAATCATAAAGTCCATTTTGAAGAAGCATTTGGAAAAGGCTAGAGGCAAGTGGGTGGATGACTCCTAACAGCATTATGGGCACCCACAAGTCCGCGACTGACCATACTCCATTCGCCCTTGCTTACGACTCCGAAGCCATCATTCCTATTGAACTCGAAGTCCCTTCTCATCGAGTGACCTACTACGATCCTAGAATGAATAGAGATCTCTTATTAGAATCTTTAGAATTTGTAGATGAGAAGCACGAGAAAGCTGATTTGAGGGCAGCTGCACATCGACACCGAGTCGTCCGATATTACAACTCTAAATTTCGACCTAGAAACTTTGAAATCGACGATCTCATCTTAAAATGGGGTTTTCCTGCCCCATCACACAAGAATCCAACTTGGGAAGGAACATATATCATTGAACAAAGGCTTAGAGAGAGAACTTTCAAGCTAGCGACTGTTGATGGAGTCACACTCTCAAGAGTGTGAAATAACGAGCATTTACGATGCTATTTCACTTAGTTTATTCTTTTTTAGTTCAGTTGTATCCAATTTTCGAGTTTGCTTTAGCATTTGATTTTCCAGATATGTAATAAGACAAATTATGTCATTTCTTTCCATTTGGAAAATAAAGTTTGAAATTTTCTTCATATCTGTGATTGCTATAGTATTACATATTAGTTACGATACCCGAATAACTAATATTGATATGTACGAGCAAGTTCCTAGAGTTTGGAGC
Source organism: Allium fistulosum (assembly GCA_030737815.1). NCBI lineage: Eukaryota > Viridiplantae > Streptophyta > Magnoliopsida > Asparagales > Amaryllidaceae > Allium > Allium fistulosum. Next base: position 1,299,165,479 of record CM060902.1, read on the forward strand.
CAGCCGACTATATAAGTTCACGATCGAACTAAACAAAGTGAGAATGTCCGACCGTTCATTTGATGATTCTCGCTCACAACCCGTTGGACGGAATACCTAACAAGGAATGGATATAACTCGATCATCCGATAATCAAATTAATCCTATCAAGTGATGGGACAAATATGAATCAAAAGCGACGACCGATCGCTCGCTAAGTTAAACCCCGGACTTAGGGGCAAACCAATCAATTAAGGAAAGTAGGTCCGACTATTTTCCGAAATAACTCTAAGTCCCCAGAGTGTGGATCGGAGTATAAACACAAGTTGGCTGCGATTCGACCACCCTCCAACTAACTCTTATCCCCAGAGTGCAGATATGAGTATAAATAACTAGATGAGTGTGGTTTGACCACTCAATACACCATAAACTCCAACCTAAACCGACCGAGGAGTATAAACTCATTAAGGATGGAGTTCGACCATCCATTACCTAACTCCGCTAACCCGAGACTGGGGGTAGTAGTATAATTATTCGAACTGCTGAATCCGACAGCGTAACGCTAGGGCTCGAGCCCTGTGTTTGGTATGACTAAGGGCCATGACCATATGGAGGCCTCGAGATAGAATTAACGAATTATCATCGAATCAATGAGCAAAAAATTACAAGTACATTGAATGGAAAAGTAATAGCTCAACTAGTTTGACAGAAAATAAAGAACTTTTATTTGTGTGCTAAACTTCAAAATTGTGGTATAAGTTTATCCAAAAGCGAGGGTCATACCCGCAAAATCACGGCCAACAAATGAGAAAACGGCTATACATGTTATATGCAAACAAGCTGAAGTAATGACTATTTCTTCTGTCCTTTCTCCCGTCTGGATTTCTTGGGACTACCACCACCTGAACTTCCACCTATCCTTTTCCTCGATCCTTTGCCGCCCTTGGTAGGAGAGCTCTCAAAGGTTGGAGGGGGTTCTTCAGGAACCGACCTGCCTGGTGGAATGACTTGAAGTGGGATTAGATTTGGACCGTCTATGTCCATGTCAACGGGTTTAGCCTTTGCTTTTCTCTTCAACAACTCCACTCTCTCGAAGCGCTCTTTTAAGCTAAGCTCATAGATATGTTCAGTGGCACCGGTAATCACAACATCATCATATTCATTTGGCAGCGGCGGGTCATCATCTTTTTCATCATCAAGCGGTCCAATAATTTGAGCGTCGGGCCTTGGAATGTCGATGGCTATTGGGATTTCAGTAGATGTCGATTGTTGCTCCACGGCAGCACTGCTTCCTGGAGTCTGGCTGGGACCCGAAAGATCTGTAGATTCGCGAAAACAAGAAGATAAGCCCATGACTATTAGGCATAAGGAACAAAATCTCTCAAATAATGGAGAACAAAGTGGGATACCCGTGTTCGGTTGACTTTCAGTTGTCGTCGGAGTGCTCCCCTCTAGAATACGAGTCAGCACTTTTGATTGATAGTCGGGTCTGTCCAGAACATAACTCAGACCTATCCCGGGCCAAGAGAAACCGAGGCTCCGGCCGTTTGAAGTGAAAGAGGGCCTTTGGGATCGGACTCCAAAGACTCAGCAATGTTTTTCTCTTTGCCGGAGGGTGCTAAAATATCACTAACGGAGTCTCATAGCAACAAGGTCTAAAGGTTCATCCCCACGAAGAATCTCCCACACCAGCTTCACTTTATTTAAATCAGCTTCACCGAGGGCTTTCCTATTCATTTCAACAATGTATTCCTAGGCCTCGGAGAACGATTCAAGATAACCCTCCAAGGAAGCTCAAATTGCGATAAATTAAGACTTTAGCATTATATTCAACGATCAGAGGTTCGAACATGTCCTTAATTTCATTTCGACCGGATTCTTTGGCATCTTCTAACTAGGCCTCGATCTGCTCTCTAATCTCATCGTGGCTCGCTTCTCTTGCCTCTTCTTTAAGGACTTCAATTTGAGTGAGTTGCTCGCCAAGCTTAATTTTTAGTCCTTGGACTTCGATGATCTCTTTGTAATATCTTTGCGACTCCTCCTCCTGAGCTTCGAGCTTCTCTTCCTTCTCTTTTTAAGGGGTTCTTCAAGTTCCTCAATGCGGCGGGCTAGAATATTTGTCTCCTTTTGTAGTGTATCTTTTTCCAAAGCAAGCACAATGTTGTGGTTGAGGACAGCATCCAGTTCCTTTTTATGAGCCACTTCTAGCCAACTAACCGCCTTAGATGTTTCTTTGGCACTCTTTTCTGCCTTGGTTAGCTTCATTGTCAACTCCGGGATCTCATTGTCTTGATTTTAATTATGTCTTTATCATGGATCGCCTTTAGCTTGAGACGATCGATTGCATGTTGTCTTTCGGTAGACAGCTTGGAGATTTTTTTCGGCTAGATGCTGGAACGCTTCGTATTGCACAAAAATGTCATTGACGCATGCAAGGGAGCTCGCTTTAGCACTCCCTGGAATTGTATGAATGGTAGGAAGGAATCTAAGCCCATTGAAGCAAATTTTTGGGAAATTGACCTTAAGTGCGGCCAATTTTTCTAATGTGGAAGCCTCAGGAGCTGCAGTAGGCAAAGCAGGATCAGAAGTGACAAGTGGGCATTTGCTCGACCTACAGTTGCAGGACTGCCTGGAACTAGATGAACCAAAATGCTGCTCATGCGGCACAACAATTTAAGGAGCATGGAAAGAAGTCTAATCACCGCTGTGTACAGGAAGATTGGTTTGAACTTCCTGATGAGACGATTGAGATTGGGACTTATGTTTGGAAGATGAAGACTCCCTGGAGCAGCGACTTCTTTCCCGGTCGTCATCTCTTTCTCTACGCCTACCCGATTCTGGACCGCGATTGGATCCGTACTGCGTTGACGAGATCCTCAAGCGATCGAAGGTGCGGGATTGAGACATTTCACCTGCAAACCAAACAAGAATGTATAAGTGACCATCGAACTAAAGGTAGATGAAAATCGTGTAGTGTAGTGCATGTGACTGTGAGTGTCCTAGTATCCCCCCGATAGACCAGTTGTTATAGCCTTGCTCATAGGAGTTTTCTCCCCTTTACTAATGGAAGGAATGCCGTCACCACTCCTACTGGGAAATTTTATCCCCCAATACTAATGTTCGAGAAGTCATAATTCGCGATATCATCAAGGATCGGGAGATTCGAGAACCCTTCCATCAAACTATCTAAATGTTGAGAAGAAGACTCTTCATCAACTCAGGTGATGATGAACTCCGGCTCTTTGGCAGTTTTTCTCCTACAGAGTTTATAAGCGAGCTTTTTTCCTCTTCTTGTAGGCATGTAAGATTGTCCGCCTTGTGATGGTTCGACCATAGGTGCATTGCCCGAACCTGCATCAACTAAGGCTTGTCGGTTTTGACACCTCTAATTTCACCCTCTTCGGCGTCGTTCTGAGTCCCCTCGACTAGGGGCACGACGGGGCTATTAGGGCCACCTTCTTGTTCCGCTACATTTCTTGGTAGTGAACGCTTTCTGGATGCCCGATGTTGTGGCCTTCCTTTGACAGCCCAAACAGAGATAACCATTCATCAGTTACTTGGGATTTGATGTCCCTGTCTTCAACTGGGGTGGTAGGAATTGCAGAAACCGCCCTTGAGAAGCTATCACCTTCTAGACGTGGATGGACACCTGTAAATTTTCAAAGTATAAGTTAGTTCATGATACAACTTGAACTAACGAATTTTAGAATAAAGTGAAGACAACACTTATGTCCTTCCAACCATCGCTACGCAAAGCCAGGCGGACAACGAACGAAATACCATTCGCGTTAAAAGATGTTGGGCTTGTTAAAAGCGCCAGTTAGAACTTGACAGTTGGGCGAAGGCTCAAGAAATGTATTAAAAAGGCTTCTTGTCCGTCGTTTGAAATTATAAATGAGCCCGATATCCTTGGGAGATTGCGGATGGAACAGAACATCCATAAATAGTAAGAAGGTGCCATGAAGGAAAGCATAGCTGTTCGGATGTAGCTGAGCGAGAGCTATTCATAGATAATTTTGCATCTCCTAGATGAAAGAAGTGAAAGGCGGCACGCATCCAGCCTAGCAAATGAATTAATTGCATGCCGTATATACCTTCGGGGGAAAATGAGCTCTGTCAGTCACCGAAGGGACTAGAACATCTCCAAACGGAATCCCATGTTTAGAGCATAATCTACGAAGAGCGGCCTCGCCATCTCTGAAGGCATGGGAATTCGTCGGATTATCTAGAAATGCAGCACGTTCTATATAGTCGGGGGCAAGACTTATATCTTCCGCGAGAAGGACAGGAACATCAGAAAAAAGGTCACCAATGGGCTAGAAACCTCCATTTGCTCAATTCGATGATCAAGGGAGAGTCTGCCGGAAATAGTTGCAAAGCTTGACTAGGCTCTGGTGTTGCTGAGTTGTGAAGGTTGTCCAGAAGGCATTGCAGCTAAACGCTCTGAACGTTTGGAGCCTATCTCAACTAAACTCAAAAGATAATCGAGATTAGAAAAATTTACCCATCCCCCCATGCAAGTGTAAATTAGTGTGTTGCAGTGCTGTGTAGTAGAGATAAACAGTTCAAAAATGAAAGCAAAAGTAGATGACCGGACTTTGGATTCCGACTAGAGTGATTGTCATCGCTGACCATCTCAACCGACATTTAGATTGATCGGTCGTGTATGCTTTGGGATCGACTATCGGCATGTCGAAGTGTGAAGTCCATTATTAAAATCCATATGTTAAGTTTAGTTCATGTTGTAAGTCCTAGGAGTTTGGTTGTTTGATTTCGAGTTCGATATTGGATGTGCAAGTCCGTTGTTCATTATCGTCACATGTTCAAGTTCATTGGGATAAGATTGGTTCTAATTATTCATACAAGTGAATATGGATTGGTTTTCAAGTTTAATTCAAAGCTTAGAATCAGCTAAGTACCCATGGTTGATCCCTCTATCTAAAAAAATAACCGAACCATATTTATGCCGATCCCTCTCTCTTATAACAACCGACCCTTCCCAATAAGCCTATGACCGATCCCTCCATCCACAACACACCACTGCCGATCCCTCTACTTGGCCGCATTCATAACTCTCCAACATCCCAACCGATCCCTCCTTTGCTTAACTAAACGACCGATCCCTCTCTAAAAAGAAACCTATAACTGATCCTTCCTCATACGTTCAACTACCAATCCTCCATTCAAATTATCCTCCAATCGATCCCTATACCACGTAATAGCTAAACCGATCCCTCCATCCAAACAACATCACTGATCCCTCCATTTCGTTCATCCTTCATGCTTTTCTTTTTCCTCCTCCATTACCTCACCGAATCCTGCATCACCATTATAAATCTCTTCTCCTCCAAACTTAATCCATGATATCTCAAACAGAACCCATTATCTTATCACAAATCGAAGTCATATACAAGTTAAAAACCTACCTACATACATATATATATATATGTTAATGGTGAAGACTAATGGCTTGAAGGTGATCGAGATTAAAGAGAAGAGAAATCAGATTTGTAGAAGTATTACTTCGAAATTAAAGAAGGAAGAGAGGGGGAAGGGTTCAGCTTTAGGGAAAAATAGGAAGGGTTATGTACTAAAGAGGATAAAAGGAAATGGAAATGAAGTGGATAAGTGACGGATGGAGAAGAAAGGTTTAGGCTTACATGTGGGAAAGGAGGGTTCGACCCGCGTTTCGTTCTCCACGAGGTCAGATGAAAGGTGGGGAGGATCGGCTAAAAGGATGTTGTAGGAAATGCGGATTACGGATCTTAAGGCAGAATTAACACTAGAGGGGGGTGAATAGTGTTTAATTAATTTTATGAATCTTTTTGAAATCTTTTCAAATTAAAAACAGAAGCAATTCACAAACACAGAGACAATCGCAGAACCAGACACAAATGCAAATAGTAAATAAAAGCAGTAAAGGAAAGAACATACCAGAATTTTATACCGGTTCGGAGTTACTATACATCCAGTCCCACACAATTTCTTATGCAGATTCCTTTTTAAATATAATGTCGATATTACAACCTAGATTTCAAGGCCACAAGATACACCCTCCTGTCTCCGGGTCCAGGGAAAACTCTCTTGATTTAACCAGGCTACAAGTTCACCTAATTGATTTACGGGCTACAGTCACACCGAATTGATTTACGGGCTACAATCACATCGTTTCCAATCACACTTTGATAAAGAGAGACACGATACACTTCAACCTTTCGATCTTTGATTACAAATGATCCTATAACTCTGAATAGCACTGAGATCTTTGAGAGAGAGTGGCAGAGAATCAAACTAGAGACGATTGAGTTTGCTTCACTTAGGATTTTGGCAGAGTTTTGTTAAAGCATTTGAAATATAAGAGAATATTTGAGTGGAGAAGAAGGAGTGAAGAAATGAAGAAAAACTAACTTAAAATTCGTTGAAAATAACTGGTATATATAGGAGAACAACGGTCATGTCCATTCGCGAAAGGTTATGACGAATAGACACTTCTTTTGAAAATTTGAAATATACGGCTACCATGTCGACATGGGGGTATAGGCATGTCGACATCCCCTGGTATTTTTTGAAAATTGATTTTTGTTTTAAAAGAGATTTTCTTTCTAAAGTTTGTCGAAACAATCTTAGAACTTTGTAAACTATTTTGAATATACTTTTATGGTTATAAAAACCTTTGGAAAGTGATCTTACGAAATATAAAAGTAATAAAAATTAAATTTATAAATATTTTGAGTTTAAAGCTAAAACATTAAAACCAGGAGATAATTTAAAAATAAGAAATGATTTTGAAATTAATATGATTAAAAAAATAGTTTTTGAATTATGGCAAAAATATTTAAACCGAAAGAGATATGTCTTTTCAAAAAAAACTTGAAAAAATCTAAAAATAAGACATTTTGAAATTTTCGTGGATTCCATTCCACTAGAGAAGGTCGTGGGTTCCATCTCACTATTAAAGCGAGAAGGTTGATTCCATTCAACAATTAAAATTAGAATAAAGATTTTAATGCTATTATGAAGTTTTAACATAAATCTAGGCTCTATTACTTATCTTGATATCTTGAACTCTTGAACTCTTGATAATCTTGATACTCATGAATCTTCAGTCTTGATTTCTACAATCTTGAATTCATCAGTCTTGAATCTCTATACTGTACAGTCTTCATTCTCAGTACCTGCATATATATATATATATCTTGCATATACATATATATCTAGATAAGATATAGTATTTATATTTTATAACAAGTCCTAAGGTTGTTGTCATCAAAAACATCATCTCAGGAACTAACAGACGTCGATCCCTATATACAAGAAAAAGGAGAAAGAAAAGGGCTGGCCCTATTATATATAAAAAAAGAATGAGGGGGGAGTGGCTAAAAGAATGCTGATCCCTACATTCATAAAAAAAAAGAAAAAAAAGGGAATCGGCCATGAGGCTATGTGCATGCAAATATGGACACGATATTTGTGTAAAGTACATATATACAAAATGCAATGAAATTGCACCTAACTCAACGAAAATTGGCGATGACCCGTGAGCGTACAAACGCGTCCGGGAGCCAACGACAAAAACGTGTACCTGAACGTGCATGTGTATAGTCTAAAAGATTAATTTTTGAAATCGATAGAAATTGAATTCAAACCTGAAGCTTTCGAGTTTGAAACCAGATCAGATAGCTAAAGCTTACTAGTCTCGTAGAGTCGGACATACATATCAACTGACGGAATATAATCCTGAATTTATACTATTGGAAATCGACCAAGCATCATGACGATTAGAGAGAGACACGATACTTTGGGAAAATAGTTCGACGGAAGGACAGCGATTATTCAGAAAACTGGATGGATTTCTTATCGACGACTCTAACTCGCTTCAATTCAAAGCACGTCATGTTCAGCACAAGGCATACTTTGGGGGGGCAAGTGCTATCCGACATTTTGACCCAGCTATATTGAATTGATTGGACAAGTTAGATTCAAATGTCATCAAGGCTAGTAAGTCCAAAGCGAGGGTTATGGGGTCTACATATCAAGTACAGATGATAATATGAAACCGTGATCGAACAAAATTGAGAGATATGTAATGCAGAATGTTTGAAGTATGGAATATAGTTCAACATAGATGAGGGATCAGCCATAACCATTCTCCAACATAGGGATCGACATATTTCAGGAAGCAAGTGCAATTCAATGAAAAATAACCAATATCTCAAGATCTATAAGTCCAATGCATATGAAATTTTGTGAGCAAGATGTAGGGACCTAAGGAGCCTACCCTAGGGATCGCACCTCAAAAGGATGAAATAAGAGGGATCGGCCCTCTTTCCTCAATAGGGGTCGGCTGAAATCAGAAGACAACTCATATTGATGCAAAGATCGAGCAATAACTGAAGTTCTACTAATCTAATTGGCATGAAACTTTGAGGTTAAGCACGTTACAACATTAGAAAGCTACCACAGGGATCGCACCCCTAAATTCCTTCAAAATAGGGATCGGCACCGATCCTTATTCCTTGGGATTTGGGCCATGCGATCCCTCTGATGGGTCCATATGGTTTTGGAGATCCTATCGAATTTTCAGGGAGATAATTTGCCATCTTCGTTTATAAATATAGGCTTGGTTATTTATTTTCGAGATTTTTTACACTACTAGTTACTTTGTACTCTATTATTATTAAGGATTTTTATCTGATCCCTATTGTACTCAGTTTACAAGGTGATTAATAATATAGTCTATTCAAAGTGGACATAAGCAAACAACGACGAACCACTATTAATCGTCGTGTTCGTGTTATTACTTTGATTTTCTACTATTTCATTACTAATTTCCTTTGTTTTCATTTTATATTCTTCTTTTATTTCTCTTTAAAAATTCTATTGGGTGTTTGTGCCAACTTTTGATGCAAACAAATCCAATCTAGAGTGGATGTGAAAATACCCTAATGGAAGCAACCCCACATAGCTTGGCCCATGCTCCCTCTTTGAGTTTAGTCATTTCCGACAAAGGATAACAAAGCTCAAATGAGCAACACATCGTCTTAAATAGACGAAACACAAAGAAGAAAGCAGAATCAAAGCCGATAGTCGTTAATCAACTATCGGGAATGATAAAATGGTTGTTCACACTTCCGCTTGATTTTCACATCAAAATACTTTCAAAGGCACTTTAAAAACACTCTTTAAAATATTCTTTTAAAAGGGCAAATTATATTTTCTAAGTGTATTAAAACCAAGGTCAAAACAAATATCAAAACATTGTTTATTATAAACCCGAACATTTTACACTTAGCTTTATTTTGAAACAATTCTTTTTAAAAGATCTTTTCATTTATAAACTATTATATATAAATTTCTTCAACACTTATTATCCCAGAAGATAATAAATCAATTAAATTACATTTATAAATTAAAACAAATGTTAATCATCCTGAAGGATAATTTATAACATCCTTTTATAACTTTAAAATCACATCAATTTTCCCAAAGAAAATAAATCAAATTTAAAATCCCTTTTATAAATTTAAACCAACATTAATCATCCCGAAAGATAATTAATCACATTTCTAATCTTTTATAATTTAAAAAACAATATTAATTATCCCAAAAGATAATTAATCAAATTTATAATCTCTTTTAATAAATTAGTCAATTATCTTTATTTAAACGGTTAATTATTTCTAAAACACTTTTATTAAATCAGTAAAATAAATTTAAAACTTTTATTAAATCTGATAATTAACTTTAATACACTAAATTAGTTAATTCGCTTTAAAACACTTTCATTACATTAGTTAATTTATTTTAATCACTTTTATTAAATCAAATAATTAACTTAAATACCTTTGTTAAATTAATTAATTAACTTTAGATATCATTAGTTTAAAATGATTAATTAAATTCGATTATCTTTAATTAAAAAGATTTAATTAAATCCAAACATCATTAATTAGAAAAAGTAACTAAATTAAAATATCATTAATCAAAATGATTATTTAAATTCAAGTCTCGTTAATTAAATGATTAATTAATTTCAAATATCATTAATTAGAATAATTAATTAGCTTCAAACATTGTTAATTAAAATGATTTATTAAACTCCAGTATCATTAATTAAAATGATTAATTCGTTTAAACATCATTAATGAAAATGATTAATTAAATTTAAACATTTTTAGTTAAAATGATTTATTAACTTAAAACATCATTACTTAAAATGATTAATTAATTTCAAATATTATAAATTAAAATGATTGATTGTATCCAAATATCATTAACTAAATGGATTAATTAAATTCAAACATAATTAGTTAAAATGATTTGATAAATTTTAAACATCATTAATTAAAATGATTAATTAATTTAAATATCATTAATCAAAATGATTAGTGAATTTAAATATCTATTTTGTGAAAATACAAGCTCAAGACAACACACACAAAAGGTTAGGAGATGATATTCAATAGATGACGGTATAGCGAAAAATTGCTATAACGACACTTAAACAATTTAAATAGAATATCACAATTAATTTCAATTATACATCAATATAAGCAGCATAAGAAAATAAATAATAGTTATTGGCGAGAAACCCCTTAGGGCCTCTCTATAAATGTTCCCTGCAAACAATGGTTACAAACAACATATATAATCATATGGGTTTAGAACAATTAAGTTAATACATCATCCGTTTTCCAAAACGGGATTTTCAACCGAACAATTAATCAAACAACAACAACGATATCTAAACTATTAACTAAGCATTCAATAATAAATTTATAACATCACAGATATTATATAGCTAATTTAAAGGTGAGTAAACCCATAGAAATTTCAGTTATCACCAAAGCATTCCGGTTTGAACTAAAATCGAACGGTGTAGCACTAAATTCTACAAGCTCCAAATTCAACCAATCTAATTCCATCGCAAAGCTAATGTTTCCACGAGTACAACGTAACTCTTTGCGCTCAAATCCGACCTCGTATGAACAAGTTATTGCATTTATAATATTTTTGAATTAAATAATATAATTAACAACCTAATTACATCATTAATTACTAATCCCCACCCTAAGCAAATCTCAGCCGCATGATTTCCTTAATCCAAAATCGCGATCAACATTCCAACCGCCATGTTCAACTACCCGACCACATCGCCATATGGCTTCGGCCACCGTCGCCTGCCTACCACGATCTTTCCCGACCAAGACGAGCCCAACCCCACCATGATATCCTCCTTCCATTGCCGATAACTTAAGATTGAACATAAAGAAAATCACCGTCATCTAACCAAGATCCACGGCGACGTGGGGCCTCCAACCGCCGATCCATCACCGCCGATGACCTTCCCTATCCATCCGCTCCTTTTTCATGTTGGGATCGTGGTCCAATTCATCCTCTAGCTCTCCGATCAACCACAACCGTTGAATTTGTCCATTTAGGGTTAGGGTTTTTGACAATGAAGGAAGGTAAGGGTCCTTATATAGGAAACCTAACCGGCACTATTCACGCCATAAAATTTACGAACTCCAATCAAGGCGTGCTCGCTAGCATTCCTAGCTAAATACTCCTATTCCAAACTCACTGGAACTATTTTGGGGACCTAATTCCATCATATACAGAATTTAGCTTTTTAAATCAAATTATATTATATTTTAATTTCTGAAATTAATCGCTACGCGTTTCGAGCTCGCATGACCACACAGTACGTCTGATCGTCACGAAACTCGTCGACGTACAATAATTTATCGTTCCAGATCCAATGGCACTAGTTTCGTCAAAATCCAAAACAATGCCCCAGAATGATAATTTTCATGCATTTAGATATCGTTTTATATTTTTCAATCACATTATCGATGTTTATCCGAACTATTTATTATTGTAAAAAAGTTTACATATTGAATTCATCAATAATATTTATTAATTAAAAGGGGTTCATTAGTAAATCCATTTAATTAATATTTAATTCACAATTCAAATATTTAAATGATCACTATATTTGAATATAAGTTATTAAATCCCAAAATCCAATTATTTAAATATTTAAATTTAATTAAATATTCAAAATCAATATGATCAAATTTCTAGGATGTTACACATACGATCAATAACTCCTTATCAGTCGTATCATATACAACTCCTAACCCATGGTACCTTGTCCTACTCCAATTTTACCTTGAGGAAAGCTCAATAAATAAAGTTAGATTATTCACTCGGACCTACCATTTTGCGACGGCCTAAGCATAATGCACATACCTTGAGGAAAGCTCAACAAATATGTGCAATTATCTTACATTATCTATTCAATATTAATAGCACTACACATAACATCCTTAGCTTGAGGAAAACTCAACAACTAAAGAGTATGCAAGTAATTTATTAAAGTATAAATGGTAGAGGACAACATTATATTGAAGATTCTTGATCTTCAATATATATAATATTGAGTGATATCGACTTATAAAATAGTATAATTATTATGAATTACTCTCGTGATTCAAGTGTCGGACACATCGAAAATCATGGTATACGTACATTTACGTATGTAATTATTCCTTATGTCTATTTGGGTTTCTTTAATGTACCACCTTCAGGATATATTCATATTATATAAGTTTTATTAGCATACAACTTTTATATATTATATTACTTATATAATTTTGATGAAATATACTACTTATATAATGTCTTATGTATATCATTATATTAATTAAATATTATTTAATTAATTAACAGTTTAACCAAGTACATATTAATATAACATTTATATTCATTAATTATTATATACTATAACTTTTATAGTATAACACATATATCATATACATGTGTATATTATTTGATCAATTAACCTTTTAATTAAACTATTTTAGTAAGTTATAGTAATGTCAAATTTTAATTCATATACATACATGTATATTTATGTTATTTTAAATAATTTAAAGTTACATAACATATATCATAATATATAATACATGTATTCATTTATTAATTAAATTATTTTAGTTATTTTATTTTATTATAAATTTTAAAAAATTTGAAATTAATTTGAATTAGTTTCAAGCATCTTGAAAACTTTATTATATGATAACTTTTTAAATATATTTATATTTTATTTTAAATTTAACTTTTAAATTTTATATTTTCAAATTTTCAATCAATTTTGAAAATTAATCTAAGGCCCAATTCAAATTGCACCTCTTCTATTAGGGGCAACCTTTGGGCTCACATATCTGTTTGGGTTAGGTTGGTAGCCAGGTAGGGTAGAGTACTTGATTATCCAAACACAATCCTTCGACATTACCATTATAGACACTCTACTATCTGCGCTGTGAGCTTAATTAGTTAACCCTAACGTGACTAATTTAGACCACATAGGCTATTGGGCTCCGATACCATTATTGGAATTGGACCATCCCGAAGCGAAAGTTATGGGTGAATTTCAGAAAAAATTCCCTTATTGGATTGTATTGGGTCTACAAAGTTTAATTCATTTAGAACTTTCTAAATTTTATTTAAATAAAATCTCTTATTTTATTTAAATTTATAAATTATATAGTTTTATTTAATTGATATATATATATATGCGAGTGTATGTGTGTCATATACATATATGTATGTGTGCGCATGTGTAACATAGCATCCCGTTCAAGGTATAGATGTTGGAATTTACATTGCAACGAACATGTTAGCTCATCCGATATGTAATGTATGTTGTCCAAATTAGGGTTGTTATGGTAATGGTAACCGCTACTGGGATGAGAAAACCGTTACCGTACCGATACTACTAGCAAGTCAAAAATGACTACAAATATTTTACCATTAGCACTGGTAACATGTTCGTTGGTATATTGATAAACTGGTAAATCGTTGACTGGTAACGGTAAATTTACCAAAACAAAGAGACATTAAAATTTTATTTTATTAAAATTTCAATAATGATAAAAGAAAGTAAATATTTTGGTAGTAATTCCAACTTCATTAATGCTTATATAAAAATTTTGACTAATTTTAGTAGAAGGAGAAAATTATCTTGACTCATTACAAATTATTTACAACTTCATTACAAATTAACAAAGCCAAAAAGAAATATAATCATAAATAATACTACAAGCATTTGCTTAAAATACGATAAAACTTTAAAATTTTATGTGGTTATGATCAAGTATAATAGTGAAAAAACAAAATTAGTATAACTAGTAAATTTACTGTTACCACTGGTTTTGACTTTTCTTTACCGCTACATTTACCGTTAAAAGCGGTAAGTTTACCGTTACCATACCAATAGCATTGGTATACCGATGTAGCTCGATATTGATTACCAATTGCTTGATATTAGTATTGTAATGGTAAATTTACCATTACCATAACAGTTGTAGTCCAAATATATGTATGTATATAAACTTGTTACTTATTGATGCAGCGCAGCCCACATTTGTCAAAGGTATAAGTCGAGACCGACTCAAGGAAGGTAAAGACATAAGTCGAGTAAGTAGTGAGGAAGGTGAAGGCATAAGTCGTAACCGACTTAAGGAAGGAGGTATAAGTCGTGACCGACTTAGGGAAGGAGCTATGAGTCGTCAACGACTTAAGGGACGTGCTGGGTTACGACCTAAGACTACGGGAAGAACAACACCAGTTGAAAAATGCGAAGGTTTAAGTCATTGCCGAGTTAACGACTTAGTTTTGGTGAGTGTACGACTTAACAAAGCAGGGAATAAGTCGTTGCCGAGTTACGACTTAGTTAGGGCTCGTAAACGACCTAACGAGCCAGGAGTTAAGTCGCTGAGGATGGAAAACCGTTGATTCTCTACCGAGTTAATCTATACCCTTGATTTCTTTAAGTCGCCGCATGCTTTTGAGTCGCTGGAGCTGTTGCCGTTGATTCTCTGCCGAGTTAATCTGGACCGTTGATTTCTTAAGTCGTTACTAAGTTGAGTCGCGTAGAATTGTTAAGTCGGCAACTACTTAAGTGGTTGTCTGTTTGTATTTTCCTGTCTTTAAGTCGTATGTCGACTGTTTTAAGTCGTATGCATTGTGTTGTACTGGTAATATTGTTAAGTCGTTATGTTGTAACTGTTTGGGCTTAAGTCGTCACCGAGTTATGATAAGTCGTAGGTCGTAAGTCGGAACCGACTTAGGAGTTGTAAATTTTTTCTGTTGCATGTTGTAGCCTATAAATAGGCAAGTTGTTTCATTTGTAAAGGTTGTTGATTTTTGAATAAAATTCTATTTTGATTGCTGTGTGCTTTCATCTAAATTGGTAGTTGAGTGTAATATCCTATCTCCTCTTTCGGTTAATCGAGTGCGCTCGATTCAACGATTGTAGAAGCCGATTCGCGGAATCTAGTGCGCTAGATCAACGCTCAAAGAATTGAAGATCTTTGAACCCGGTATCGTGCGCGATCAACGAGTTCGGGATAGCTAGAGTTCGGTATCTTCGGATCAACGAGTTCAGGCAATTCAGTATCTTCCAATCCATCGATTACTACATTCATCGATCTACATTGTTTTTGTAATATCCGCTGCGTCATTTAATATCCGCTGCGTCACTTATATATAAATATTATATATATACATATAAATGTATATGTTATTTTTTTTATAAATTATATGTAAACGAAAGATGCTTAAATATGGGAAAGCACCGGCTACACCTTAAATCCTCTTCGATTCCAACCACATGTTCCTATTTAAATAATAGTTAGAAGTGATGAGAGAGAGAAACTATAATTATTTAAATGGGAACATTAAGTCGAAATCAAAGGGGATTTGAGGTGTAGCCAAAATGAGATGTAGTTGATCCTTGTCCTTTATATATATATATAACCATGAATAAAATGTATTTAGTTATTTAAATACTAAAATAATTTACATATACATATACATATATATATATATGTAAATTTAACCGTGAATAATATATATATACCTATATATATAATGATAAATTGACATTCTATTAAAATTGATTTACACATACACACACATAAATCTATATATTAATTAATAAAATATTTAAAAAAAATTCCAGATTGCATGTACAATGCTGTTTATTAATTTTTATTGTTTTAAAATATATAATTGAATATTTATTTGAAATTGCATTAAATATTAATAAAAAATTATTTTCAAACCATTTTTTCAAATTTAAATTTCCAGTAAATATTATATGATATTTTAAAGTTTGAAATTTTTTTCCATATTTTTTTCGACCAAATTTTATTTTTATTAATTTTTAAATTTTCGGCTGATTATAATAATAATTTTTGAAATAACAAAAATGGTTTTTTTAATTTTTATTTTCTAATTGAGAGCTTATCTTATGACAAAATAATTTTATGAATTTTAGAAAAATAATTTTCATAACATATTTGATTTCATATGATTTATTTATGTAATATGTTGATTTAATTAATATTAAATATTAATATATAATTATAAATATTGATTTATTACTGTTGAAAATTACCATCCCCATAAAATTATATGATTAATTTTAACCATAGTATGATATTGTAATTAAATATAAACCATATACATATAATTAAATGATATATGTGTGTGTATATAAACACACACATATATATAATTTAATAACATATTAATTAATATCCATAAATTAGGCGGTTGTTTAAATCTGATTTGTACATGAAAGAATGATTTTTTTTTTAATTTATAAATATATACATACATATAACCAAACTAACTTGTGATAACATTAATACATATCAGAATCGCTACCTAACTGATAATATAATAATAATATATACATAATAAAATATTATTCGGAAAATTATAAACTATTATTTCATAAAAACATAAGTACTAAAGCCTTGAAGCACACTTTGAAAGGTTGAATTCTTCCCTTTGAAACTTTTTCGATTCAGCGGATTGTTAGTCCTTGAACCATTGACCTTTGACTATCGGACAATGATTGACTTTGAGTTGATTTGAGCTTGATATTGTAGAATACAATAGTCTATGATTTTTGTTTGATGATAATAAACATATATATATATTCGTTTAAATGTATTTATTGTCGTACTGTTTTATTTTTCACATAATTAAATAAATATTTGTTGAATAAAATAAATAACTCAGAATTCATATTTAAACAAATATTTTATTACGAATTCAAATAGTACAAATTTGAGCTCTCACTAGATTTACACATTTTCAATTACAACACAATTTTCACTTTACAATTTCACCTCACTACATATTCACTCATCACTCGTATATGATCTTTAACTATGTTCCAGCCTCTGAATTATCTGCAAAATAAACACTGACACGGTAAAATTGAAATAGAAATATTTTGCAGTACAAAATGAAGTGTGTGTTTGAAAATATTGTTTGCCTCAGTTATTTGGGTTGTTTTTCATTATTTTCTTTCAATTCATCTTACACGAATAGATTGTGACATGCACAGTGTATCACTGTACATGCTACAAGGTCGTGCATGCCGATATACACTTGCTTGTTAAAATAGCAGGGACAAGTGAGCACAAGGTCAAACCCAAGCAAAAGCTGGATTCAACTCAAGTGAGAATGCTCGACCAAAACAAGACCACAATACCAAAGTACATGAAACCAGATTACAAGAACACACACCAAATATACCAAAGAGCCATAGAAAACTAAAGTGAATCAAACCATACTCCACATGTACAAAGGCACAAAGAAAGCACATATGGTCAGAAGCAATGAATCAAGCTACAGGCAAGACTGCAACAACACAGTTGTAAACACAAAGAAGCAGATCATTGGAGATCAATATGAAGTGCAGACCCAACCAACATACAACACACACATGAAAACATGAAAACTCAACATGACAACAACTCATAAACCAGACCACCAACTAAACAAAATGTACAAGTGCAAACTCAAATCGACTCCAACCAGAACCAAGTCAACAACATGAAGATCAACATGAATGCAAATTCACACATGCAACCAAACTCGAAGCTTCAGGAATTCAAAACAAAACAAGAACAGACCAGACCAAACAACATGTGAATCAGTTTATAAAAGAAATGACTCAAACATGATTCAGACATGAACACAAGTGAATGCAACCAGAGCACCAAGTTTACTCAAACAGAGCAGTGCAACCAGAACTAGACATATCAAGTCAAAGCCATGAACACACTTAACTTCAAATCAGAATAGTGGTATGAATACAGAAAGGCTAACATGGACCAGGAAATGAAACGACTCGAAGAAACTGCACATTTAACTCGAAGCATGAAAACAATACAACATGAATGCAAATGGGACAACAAAAAGCTTCAGACATGAGCAACAAAAACTAGATTAGACTACAATAACATGTGTAGTACAAAAAAAATGCTCACAACAACAACATTTCAAAGGACAAAGGAAATAACAGAACAGACTGACTCGAGTAAACCAGAGTGCAGACTCAAAGCTACATGAAGTCTCGACCAAAATAACTCAACATGCATTCAGACCAGACCAGACCAATTCAGAGGCATGTACAAAGTTTAGCATCAGACAGATACAAGTTCAGGCATTCAGACAATTTAAATGCAAAGCAAATAATTCAAACATGAACATAAGGGATGCACCAGACAGATAAGTGAAACAAGAACAGGCCAGTGCATAAGCAAACATGAAAACAAGGCAACCAAATCAGGAAATGCGCTCATATATGGATGTATATACATATGCAGTCTCAAATCAAAACATGTACAAGTGCGAAGCAAAATTGAACCACACGTGTATGCATATATGCAAATATATACATACACATGTATCATGAACATGATAAACAAGTCAACACACTCGGGTGGACAAGTTTTATGTAACCACAATGAGCACAGTGGAGAAAACGGTTTAAATGCTTCAAAAACCAGTGAGGCAGTTCGAACAGTCAAGGAGTAGAAAAATTGCAGTGAAGTCAATCAGAGGAAACACGATGAACAAGTCAAAATATTATCACAAATTCAAAATGCCGAAGTCATAGGAGCATAGAACTGATTCAAACACTTCAACCAAATTTGAGTATATCAGAGATGAGCAAGTCATGCATCGTTCGATTAAAAAATCAACGCAAGAGATAAAATCATGAAGAATTCAAAGCAACATATACGAACGTAAATATAGGGAATTTATCCCTATTTAACCCATTATCATCATCGGCATACAAGCATACGAGTTCAAGCAAAATCAGAGAGCAAGCAAATAAATCACAAACCAATCCAGAACTTGAATCAAGTCGAGCAATAATCAAAATCGAAAAAGGGGACAAATCACATACCACTTTCACATCAGTCGAGCTCGACACAAATTGAAGCCGCCGCGAACTATCAAGGCCAAAGAATCAGTTGACGAAGCCAATCAAGTGAAAGCATATTTCGATCGATCAATTTTCAAGCGAAGCTTCAATTTTTCGAAAACCCTAATCTTTGAAGAGGAACAAAGAAAGAACGGTCGAAGTTTTACACAGAAGAAAAGGGGGAGACGATCTTCTATTTATTATTTATTTGGGACGATCTTTGTTTTCTATTGGGCTTTATTTATAAATAGGGTTTTGTTTAGTTGTTTTATTTTATTTTGTAATTTTTCTCTTTTAAAACTGTGTAAAGTCCTAGTTGTGTAACTAGGTACGAACTACGGTTTTGTAGTTCGAGAATTCACAACTCAGTGGTTGAGTTGTGGTAGGTTTTTGAGCTTTGAGTTAGGTTAGTCAAGTTAGCGGGTGTCGCAAGTTTACGTGTGTAAGCGTCTGACTACTTAATTTCTAGTAGAAACCTTGGGGGCAGCACGTAGGCAGGTTATTGCCGAAGCTGGGTAAATCTGTGTGTGATTTTTACTACATTACTTTCTGTTATTATTTTAATTTCCACATTAATTTTAGTATCACCCTATTTACCCCCCTCCCCTCTAGGGTGAAAACGATCCTACATATATGATCGAGCATCTATGGTGTATTTTCGGCCAACAATGGAAGGACGAAGGGGCAGCAAAAGCTCATTTGCAATTAGGGTTAGGAATGTTTAAATAGTGGATAGAAGAGAGAAAATAGTGGATCTCATCTCATACCAATTCTTTCTCAATATGAGCCATCCAAAATCTAACATCTCTACCCCATTTTGAGCCACCCTATATGTCCATATTGTAGCCAAAATTCTTATCCACCATGATGGGCCAAAATCCCATTTAAGCCCAAAGAAAATATTAATTAATTAAATCAAATTCAATCGCTTATCGATATCGTATATTGATTGATATATTTATAACTATTATAAATATATTTAACAATATTTATTCCTCAAATCATAATCAAACTTTTATAATTAATATTTCATAAATATTAATTAATTTATAATAATTATAAACTAATTAAATCATTTGGTCAAAGGAGAATTCATCGTTTTGTTTGTGTGACTCGTCGAGTGTAAATTTAGTCAGCGATTAATATCGAACCATTCAAATATTAACTTTCGCATGTCACTTAGCTGGTGGTGTGACTTTTTGGCCAAATTTATCGCTTATTTGATTTTGGTAAAATCCAATTTCACTTTGTTAAGCATTGCCTTATTGTGACTTTTATTTACACCAATTCTCTTCGTAAAAAATATATCACTCCAGAGTTATGGAATTTGGTAACGGTCAAAATTCCAACATCGTCCATGTTCAACTCTATGGTCCAAATACAAAGTTCTTGGTAAAATAACAACAATTATTATTAACTGTGCTATTCCGGCCGGAGATTTTGACTTTGAGTTAACTTGAGTTGACTGTGATACTAACCCCATATAACCGATGAGACGGATCCTCTATTGAATAGTGCTTCACTTTCAATACTTTCACTCGACCCAACTATAATCACTCGATGGACGTCATGCCATGATTTGACTATAATCAAAGTGGGGCTTTCATGTTGAAGATCAATGGTATCCTCAAGTCGAGAGAACTATGTAAATCAGTCGCATCGGTATTTTTTCTTTGACCTTGGTTATATTAGCCAAAATAAAACTATTAAGTGAGTCATTCCATAATTATTAATAGTTGTCAGTACATAACCCCTAGGTGCCTCCAATAGTCTGAGTAATCCAATGCCCAACATTGAAGGGTATTAAGTACTCTAGTCTCAACAGATACATCAATATCCAGTCTCGATGCATCTTGACTAGGAACATTTAAAATGACGTGTTTTTATAATATTACGATATAATACTCATGATTACAACTACTAGTGATTACTATCACAAATACACCATTTATGGATTTTCTGTTAAATATATTTTAACCAAGCTTTTAATTATTTATAACACATTATAACAAATATATAATAGAAAGAAAAACCCCTTATTACGAAACATTAACGCAAAATTCCAAAACAAATATACATCAAATTCATATAGCAGCCCTTATTAACACAAAATTCCAAAACAAATATACATCAAATTCTACTTCTTGTCGAGCATCAGTGGTAAGCAATTCGAAGCTAGCACCTTTATGATTGGAATAGGATTCAAAGGAGCTCGTATCTTTGTTTCAATATGTATTCAATAAGTTTTAGTGAAGGCATGTCTCTGGTTTACAAATATAAAATAATGTTGTCTTAATTTTATATCGTATGATGTTTTGATTGATAGGTGATGAATATAGTTTATTGATATATCGTCACATTTATGATGGTTGTATGTTTATATGCTTACACTACAAGAGATTAAGGCTATTCCAACGGCTCCAAGCCGTTGGCGGCCGTTGGGAGCCGTTGGAAATGTCGTTGGAATAGCATTCACGCTTTCCAACGGCTTCCAATGGAAGCAACGGGGATATTCCAACGGCTACCAACGACAATTAGCCGATGGACGTCGTTGGAAGCCGTTGGAATAAACTGACCAAAGCCGTTGGTAGCCATTGCTAATTTGGAAGAATTTTTTTTAGCAGCAAGCCATTCACCTTCCAGCCACACTAGGGCTGCACAAAGTATGGGTTGGGTCGGGTCAGACCAAATATTTCACCCGACCCGCACAGATATGGGTTTAAGGTAGCTCAACCTGTATCCGACCCTATATGAGGTTGGATATGGGTTGGGTCGAAGTATGGGTTGGGTCGGGTTTAGTAGGGTTGGGTTGGGTTGCATGAATCTAATAAAAAATGAGAATATAAGGGAATATTTTCAAAAAATAAAATTAAAATGTTCAACATAATATATTAGATTTTAGCTAGCATAACGCACTTAAACTAACTAATTCATTATAACATATATTTTATTAAAATTTCATTGTAAAACACATCATATGAAATTAGTTCACTACATAGTAGAACAAGTGTTTCATTTTAAAATACATTAAAATGCCCTTTGGAATATCTTTGCCAAATTCTACCTTGTTTGGGTTGACATAAAATATGCTTTTTCGTATATTTACTGTAGAATACATAAACATTATTCTAGGATTAGACTATTCTAATTTTAAGTGTATTGATATTAAATTAGGTTTTTAATATAGGGTTGGGTTGGGTTAAAGTAGGGTTGGGTTGAACAAAATAACACACCCGACCCATATATAGTATGGGTTACAAATTGTAACCCATATCCGACCCGAACTAGGATGGGTTGGGTTCGGTTTATGTGGGTTGGGTCGGGTTGGTGGGTTGGGTCGGGTTGGATATGGGTTATGTGCAGCCCTAAGCCACACACAATCAATATATATCAATTTCCATTCCATTTCCACTCCATTTCACATAGATATCACATATTCAACACATTATACCACAAACAATATAAACAACCGAAAATCAACATCAAACATAAATTTTCAAACCAAACTCCAAGTCAATATGTACATAAACAACAAAACCCTCACCAACACCAACTCCAACTCCATATTCAAGTCAATATATACAATGCAAACACTTAAACCTCACCACCTCAAAGTCAATACATACACAATAACCATCAAACACAATCCTCACCACCTCAAAGTCAATATATACAATAACCAACCACAAGGACAATAATCATCATACCTCTCAAGCATCATCATCACCTCCGGAAGCACCAGACGACGAAGGGAAGGAACCATGCCTCTACGCGTACTCCGCTAAGCGTTGATTCAGCTACTCCATTTGTATAGCGCGAAGACGGTCCTGCTCTTGCAGCTGCTCAACCATGGTTCTAAGCTCTTTTATTTCAGCTTTGTCACACGCCTTTTGAGCTGCCTGAACCTGCAAATAGAATATGAGATGTTCACATTTGTATTATAATCATTTTCTTAAGCAATGTATATTTTAAAATATAGAAACGTAAATGACGCGATCTTAAGCAATGCATATACCATAAAGAAATGCATATTTTTAATACAATATATAGGTGTTAAAAGTATTATTATTATTTTTTTCATCCATTTTCATCACATATGTTTGTATATTTTTTCCTTTTTTGCTTATCTAATATTTATAAATCACGTATATGTTAGATTTAACTCAACTAGAAATCATCATATGTATAGTGTATCTATAGGTTAATTTATTAAATATAATATTGCAATGTTTATAAGATTACCGCTTGGTTTCCATAGCCATAGCGCCTATTCCGCTGCGTCGGATCCATAATAACGTCGAAAATATTATCTTGCTCCTCTACCGTCAACTCATCGCGATCCGATTCTGAAAGCAGCTCTGCCCGTGCCTCCTGAAATTTTGCCTAAAATAAAAAACAATTACAGGTTAAAATCAGTAGAATAGGATTTAAACATATCGATATTAATAAAATAAGAATTAAATTATGCATACATATGCAGCCGTCGCCTTATCATCATCATCCCACTTATATGTAATATTGCCAGCATTGTCTGCTTGTCTTGATGCGTGGGTGCAGGTAAATACCTCCATCATAGACACGCGACGTCCAAACGATCTTTCCTACAATAAATAATTTATATATTTTAATTTTTCATAGCTAATTACAGAACTGATTAATATACAAAATGTAACAACGGTTTAGTTTCGTAATTGATAAATTTACCAAGTCCTCACGGTGATGCTGAAAAGACTTGGATCCGCCACGATGCGTTACAGGATTCCTACTTCTATTGGCAGAGTTCCTCTCCGACTCCATCTGCAATTTAAATTGAATATTATATTTATACTAATTGCAAAATAATTAACTATATATTTGGTAGATTTATCTTGAACTCGTCGGTCTCCCACCAACTCATCCAAGAATCCCATACGGAAGCGCCCATCCAGTTCGGTTTCTTCCCCGATTTTTTAAGAGCTGACATTACCTCCCTGTTTTTTTGACGACCTTCGAATTCCAGTGGCGCTGAACCATGGCGACATCGGCCTCCACCAAGTCCACTTGCCCCTGTACAAAGAGAAAACATTACCAATTGTTCATTTATACTTATTCATATAGTAAAGTGGTATAAACTCACCAGAAAATCCTGCCAGATGGCCTCCCTGACATGGTCAGGGATCTTACTCCACTTAGGCCAGCAATCTGTCATCCTGCTCATATATGATTGCTTGTAAATGCCAAGCACATCCTCCTCATATATGATTGCTTATACTTATTCATATGATTGCTCATATATAATTGTTTTCAAAATATATAATAAAATAAATGAATAAATTTTAATCTTTAATTTAAAATGATTTTGCGTTTATTTACATTTATATGTATACATGTATAATTATATATATTTTATAAATTCCTTATATGTGTGTGTGTGTGTTATTCAAAAATAAATATAGATACATACATATACATACACACACACACACACTCACGCATATATATTTGTAATACTTTGTATATATGAATTAAAGCACAAGGCATATATTTGGATGATGTATTTATATACTGGAGGGACTAACATGTCATTTGCGGTGTAAATCCCAACACTTATCCACCGGCATGTCAAACCTTACACGGATTGCTATATTACACATGCGCGCATACATATATGTGTATATGATACACGTATATATACAATATTAATAATATAGTATAAAACTATATTACAAATTTAAATAAAATAATGATTTTATTTAAAAGAAATTTAGAAATGTTCTAAATGAATTAGGCTTCACACAACAAATAAAGATCCAAAATAGTGAATTTGTTTGAAATCCACCCATTTCTTGCACCACGGGCTGACTTAGTTCCATCGGACTGCTCGGTTCAAATATTTGATAGCAGGTTACTAATTGATAAGAGAAGAAGGTTGTGGATTGGGGTTTATGGCTTAGAAATGGAAAATGACGCGAGAGACAAGACGATAATGAACTACTATTATGATTCAATAAGATGACAAGTAATTTCAAATGTGTTTTATATTTAGTTTTTATTTATTTATTTATTTTGGTAATTTAAAATATTTAGGGTGGTGTGAATATCAATGTTAAAAAAATAGGAAAATTGCTGAAAAAAATAATTTAGGTTTTTTTTGAACCAAGGATACATGTCAAATTTTCTAGGATGAAGGATAAAGTAATGCTCTATGTATATAACATTTGCTTTGCTGTAAAGTAATGCTACATTTAACATTCCAGAATTTTATCATTTTGATTTTGAATATTTAATTAATTTTAAATATTTAAATAATTGGTTTTTAAAATATAAATAACTTATATTCAAATATAAGGATTATTAAAATATTTTAATTGTAAATAAAATATTAATTAAATGGATTTAATAGCCTTATTTAACTCTTTTTAACTAATAAATAATAATGGTGAACTCATTTTGTAAATTTATTTACAATAATAAATAGTTTGAATAAATAACAAGAAAATCAATTGTTGATAAAACGACTTGAATTTTAATGACGTATTTTTATTTTAATCTATAGGATTTTTCCATAATTTTTAATTTGGAAAATGTTTAAATTTTCATTTGATGTATTTTTCGGTAAACGGTGGTATTTTTGAAATTTCACAGAATAAGATAATTGATGTATTTTATTGTTGTTTTGTGATCATATCGCATTATTGGGTGCGATTATATTTTTATTTCTGTAGTTCGCGGTTCGTACATAAACAAAATGCTGTGTAGTGAAACGTCGGGAATTATAGAATAAACTAAACATGAATCTAAGACCATTCTTCATTTCTCTCTCTTACTTTTCTTCCCTCCCCTTCTAATTTCTTTTCTCGTAAGCTGAGGAAAAGTTAACTTCCACCTTATAAAATCAAAATCAATTCATAAACTCAACGAAAAAAAATATAATTTTGGTTCCGTTGGGTTTGTTTTGAAGAGATCTTCAAATCTGTATGCTCGAAGTTGGTTGCGGCATCACTTGGATGAGATCGACCTATCCATGTCGAACAATGGTTTAGTCTAGAGGAAGTTTTAGGCGGAGATAATCTTCATTGTTGGCGCCGTTGAATTTCCCTTCGCATACACACTTCCCATCCGATTTTCAGCTAGCTCAATCGTTGTTTGGCTGGAGCACTCATTTTCTGTAGCCGAGCATGGGGGTTTGGTTGCTTTTTGTTATGTTGAGTCGAGTTGGAGATGGTGGTGATGGATGTGGAGAGCTTGCGGAGAGAGAGACGATGGAGGCAACGGATGTTGATTTCATGGAGTATAGCTCGAGAATGGGAAGAGAGAAAGAGAGGCGTGCACGTCCATGGTGTATCGGTACCGTATGCATGATTTTTGCATTTGGGGGAAGAAATAGGTTTTGGATGGTAATTTATATAAGCAATAATGATAATTAATTAGTTTAATTAGTGAATTATTTAATTCCAAATCTTATAAATTCAATATCTCACTAATACATGTCGGATTTGGATGCGGTCTTTTGCGTTGGACTCATGTCGTTGTTACATACGCATTGAAGTTAGATTCGTTAAATTTGAAGCTAGTAGAATTTGGAGCGAATCGAACGCTATTCGATTTTAGATCAAACCGAAACACGAAAGCGTTAACTATAATTTTGGTGAGTTAACTCACCTTTAAATAAACTATATGATATATGTGCTGCTATAGATTATTGTTGAATGCTTGAATGATAGTTTATATATTGTTGTTTGATAATTCGTTTGGATTTGATTCTCGCTTGAAAACGGATGATATAAATAACCATTATGTTGCAGGGAATAAAAGAAAAAGGAAGTTGAAGTGTTTACGTAGCGAATAAGTCGCTACAGAACACTTTGAAATACACATTGTATATGTGATTTACATGAGACTTTTCTAGAAAGACTCCAATGGGTTTCTCGCCAATATTAATTTAGTTATACTCTTATATCGTTTATATTGATATTTGATTGAAATATCTGTAACATACTGTTTGATTTGTGTAAGTGTCGTTTATAACAATTATCGTTATACCGTCACTTATGAAACACCATCTCCTTAAAACTCTGTGTGTGTTGAACTTAGGGCTGTCAACGGATGCAAACAGATGCGGATATGGCTGTATCCGCATCCGCATCCGAAAATTTAAATCCGCATCCGAATCCGCATCCGATATCCGCGGATATCTGAAAATTAACATCCATATCCGCATCCGCGGATATTTTTCGGATATCCAAAAATATCCGCATCCGAAAATAAAAAGCGGATATTCAAAGATATCCGAAAATATCTGAAATATCCGCATCCGAAATTGAATAAGATTTTTATTATACTAATATTTTTGAACTAAAACAATCACTTTCTCAAATGACAATACACACACTATAATACTAATCAGTTTTTCAAATGACAAAATGGCAACACACATAATATCAAACAAGTTTACACGATATTACATCAATTCAAATGATAAAATAGCAACATACATAATGACAAAATGACAACACATGTAAAATTTCGGATCGGACAGATGTTATTCGGATATGGATATGCCCATATCCGCATCCGCATCCGATTTTCTTTTTGGATATCGGATATCCGGATCCGCTTTTCGGATATCGGATAATATCTGTTTTTTCGGATACGGATCCGGACGGATTTCGAATTTTTCGGGTATCCATCGACAGGCCTAGTTGAACTTGTGCTTGCACTTCTACAAAATAAATATTTGGTTGTGTTTTTGCCCTTTGAAAGTTATTTAAACTATGTTCTCAAGTATTTTTGAGAATTTTGACTTTTGTTGTTTAAAATTTATAACAAAAGATTATAAATTTGATTAGTTATCTTTCGAGATAATTAATGTTGTTTTAAATTTATAAAATGATTATAAATTTAATTAATCTTCTTTCGGGATAATTAATATGGTTTTAAACTTGATTTTTCTTCTTCAATCCTTTTAGTGAACTTTTCTAACATATATTTAAGTGTTTTAAAAGTGTTTTGGAAATGTATATATATTTTAAATGATTTAATATAAATTATTGAAGAAGAAGTTTTATTTCAAGATAAGAAAATGAAATAGTTTTAAGATTTTAATTTATTTTAGACTTGAGATTTTCCAAGTAAAATCTAAAATGGATGATTTAAATTATATTTTAAGTATTTTTTAGTTTATTGAAAAATGAAAAGGAAGCATGGATGACAATATCATTGTTGCGATAAATTTTTATAGGAATTGGGAAAAGAATTCATGGATTATAACACTTTTGTTATAATAGATGATTTCGTAAAGTTATTATGAAAACTTATTACTTGACTTAATAAATGTCGATATTCTTAAATCTTTGGAGGAGTTTTGTTTTAAAGATAATGATAAGTTGATTTATAAATGATATTTTATAAATAAGAAAATCTGTAAAAAGGAATGTTAAAAAAAAGCTAAGTGTAAATTATTTTGGGTTTATAGCAAATGATGTTTTAATGACATTTGTTTTTTACCCTTCTTTTTAATACACTTGGAAACATAGTTTGCTCTTTAAAAAGAATATTTTAAACAGTGTTTTTTTTAAAGAGTGTTTTACAAATATTTGTGATGTGCAATCAAGCACAAGTGCGAGTTGAATATTTTTAGAGGTTTAATTTTCATATACGATCGTTTTGTTATTCCCGATAGTTGATTTATTGATTATCGATCCCGCTATCTTCCTTGTGTTTGTCGATTTAAGATAATTTTGTTGCTCGTTTGGAGAATTTGAACTCTTGTTATTCTTAGAGTTAAGAACGTTGTCGAGTCAAGATAGGAAACAACATTGCTCTAACTTGTCCGGCCTCATTGTTTTTCCTGGGGCAGCACTTGTTTCTGATAGTTGATTCATCGACTATCAATTGTGTTATCATTTGTCGGAAATGACTAAATAAAGCGCGAATGAGGGCTAAGATATGTGGGGTTGCTCGCATTAGGGTATTGTCACATCTACTCTAGATTGGTTTCAGTTGTATACACGCGGAGATGTGAAATACTCGGTAAGGTCGGCGGTGTCCGGCTTGGAGATTTCTGAAAGCCATCGTAGTTCTCAAGTATATTGTCTAGAGGTATACTTTCGACAAGGGGGGTGCACCATTCCCGTCATTGTTGGAAAATTTTCCTTTCCTTTCCTTGTTTTTGATTCAAACCTTTGAATTGATTCTTTCTTAATTGCATTGGGAAGTGTCTTGCACTCTTCGCGATGTTTAACTATCTATATCCGTTCTATAAGTTTGGATTTTGATCTTATTTATGCCCATTCTTTCAAGTTTGAGTTTTGTTCTAATTTGTTTCTATTTTTTCATGTATGGATGCTGTTATTGTAAAATAAAAATCCGTTCTGTGTTTAACGACGTGGTCTCACGGAATTATTATATGTTCACCATATTTCTTGAGTCTTCTCACGCTGGTTTTATAGATTGATTCGGGTGTTATTTTATTATCATGCCCGGATCAAACCGAGGTTTTTTTTTCAGGTTTTCGTTGGTGAGACATGGAGCTCATGGAGTAAAGCTGGATGTTCACCTGCCGTAGTATTTTTATTTTCCGCTGTTTTATTATGTATACCCATCAACGATTATGAGGATAGGAAGTTGTAACTGTCCAAGCCCATGATGTTTGTTTTTAACTTTGATATACTATGTATCTAGAGTGTCAGCCTTTGTTGTCTTTATTATATTATATGCTATCGTTTCGCTGTGAGATTTGCTTCTCACTGTTTTTTTTTGTTTATCACAACAATCTGTCTTTCCGACATTTGGATGTTGGACATTTGAACACCGTGTATGTATTAAGCATCGACTTTCGAGGGTCGAAAATGCGGGTCGTTACACTATACGTATATATAACATTTGTTCTACATATAGTATTTTAATACTAGTTTAATTTAGCATTTACACAGATAATGCTATATCAACATAACACTTTGTCAAGGTACTGTTAAATGACTCCATATTTGGATTTTTTTTGGGGGAGGGGGAAAATTGTAGGGGGACTCCACCTAACAATTTTTTTTTTATGGGACTCCACCTGAATAAAACAGTTTACAATTTTGCCCATCGTGTAAAGTAAAATTCGACAAACCCCCAACGAGAAAACGAAAAAAAAACGAACAATTGTTCACCGAAAACCATTTTCGATGAGGGATGGTAAAAAAAAAGATGAAAAATAGTAATTGGTCAAAGAAAAACTATAGGCACTTACGGACTTTTTGTTGTCTATCAACATATTTTTATATCCCTAGCAACTTTTCCAAAAAATAAAATAAATGACTCCCTTATTTAGCGACGAAGTCCCTTTAACAAATTCTTTTATTTTTGTTTTTCCTCTGACTAAACTTTTGAGGTAAGAATCAAATACTTTCCCCAACTTTGTCCTAATAAACTCTTATAAAAAAATAATAATAACAAAAATAAAAAGGAGAGAAAAAAAAGGGCACAAACAAATTTTTTCCTTTTTGTTATGTTGTTCTATTTTCCAATGTCCTCTCATCTAAACGTTGCTTCAGTAAACCCGTCCACTCTCCCAATACTAAACCCTAGGCCTCTACACAACTCTGCGCCATCAAAGCTCACCGTTAACCCTATCATCGAACGTCCATCCACTTCCGTCCAATCGAACGTCTACGTCAACCGCCATCTATCTGCTGTCGAAGAAATGGGATCCCCGTCCCGAAAGTCCCTCGAAAGCTCTGACACCGTTAATGATGATGGTGACGGCGATGCTACTGCCGCTTACTACGATATTTATGGTCCTGATGTACGCTCCGACGTTCCTTCTCCTTTTCTGAAATAACCGTGAATTCAGCTATTTTTTGTAAATAATAAAGGATAAGGCATTGAATTTTGAATTGATTTATGCTAATGATTTTTGTCTAAGCTACGCATTATAATGATTTGTGGGTGAAGATCGCTCTATTTGGGTGCTAAATTTTGTAATCTTATATTCCTTGGAGGTAGTTGTGAAAAATAAAGGTTCATTTTCCCTCAATAGAATAAAGCTTTGCATTGCAAATTGCAATAGTCTACAACTAGAATTAGTGTTAGAGCCCGTTTGACAAGAAGTTGTTTTAAGTTTTGCTTTTCAATGGTAACTTTAAGCAGCTTTGAATGAATAATAAAAGGTTATGGATTGTTAAGCTGAATTTGTAACATAATGTGGTTATAAAATTTGAGATAAGGCATAAAAAAATATTTATTGCTTATGGTTTGCAAGCTTATATGCTACATTAAGTAAAAAATTAAGTTATTGTCAGACCTTTCAAATTACAAAAGTAACTTGTAACTACTTTTGCTACTTATAAGAGATTGTCAAACACCCTCTTAGCTGTTGCATAATACATTTGTGTAATTTTTGATGAGATTCTCACTTCTTTGTTTCCTATTACAATTACATACCCAAACATCATTTGTCTCGTGTTGAATGACCTTAATCATTTGCTTTATAGTGGTAGGCTTGACTATGACAATCTCACAACTTGAATCATGTTTTAAATCTAACCTCTCCAACCGCAATTCGATTGTAAAATTCGAATCAAAACTTGATTAATTTAGTTCATGCCAAAATAAAAAATATATAAAGATACTTAGTTGATCATGCAATCAATGTTTTAAAAAACCCGCATCGATAGTTGCCTCAAAGAGCGGCTCATGACAGGAAAGATAAAACGTCTTGAGCCTTTCTCATAGAGGCTTTATTTACCGCATGAGCAACTTGAGGTGTACAAAGCTTACAAAAGTACGTTTTGCACACCTCAAACTACTAAGGCATACGACTCAACAATTTTTTTACCTCCAAATTATAACTATTGTAATTATTGGAACTAACTGAAGTTACAGAACTTCAATTATTTAATAGCGAAAAAAACAAAAATTTAAGAAAATGGAAGTTGGTAATTTTATATTTTTCAATTTCAATATCAACATGATTAAGAAAGAATATTTCCGAAACAATGTCCGAGAGCTACGTAATGGATTTTCTCAAATCCGTTGAAAGAAAATTTCTGAATTGTCATCACTAAAACTCATAATAAATGTTGTGGTGGTAGAAGGAAAAGTAAATAAAATAATATCTTACATGATTTCGTATTGCTTGTGATAAAGATCCAACTTCACTAGAAATAATCGATCAAAGATCATTTTAAAAAACGTAGAGAAAAGTTGAAGACAAATAAATGAAGAAAGAAATAAAACACATATCATTGCGGAGTTGAAAACTGGATACGAATTATTCAAACATACTAATAGAATTGAATTATTTGTGTATATATCAGCAGGTGCTTAAACTTTATTTATAGTTTTAATTATTTATATTTTTACGAGTGAATAACAAAGAATTATTAGGACTGAACTCTTCAAAGTTAAATGTTAATATCGTTGTTTATATATAATTTTGTATGATTAATTGTCAAATTTTATTTATTAATTAAAAACTAATAATAACAAACCAATAACAACTTTCGCCTCAATACTAATTTGAAAAACTTGTGCCTCAATGTTTTGAGGTTTACGCCTCATCTCGCAAGCAAAAGAAAGCCTTGTGTACGCTTTAGCATTTTAAAACTTTGCATACAATTCAAATGTCAATGTTGTTTAAGCAAGATAAATATGAAACAAGAAAGAATATCAAGTTTTGGGTTGAAAATGTAAATTCTCAAGCAATTTGAAAAATATAAATATTAATATGAATGAAAAAACTGATGTTTTGCATAGTTAAATGTCATTAATAACCTACGTAAGTAAAATAAAATAAAATTAGCAGACAAGTGTATATTATACACACAAAAATTTACATCCTTTGAACATACGATTCACAATTAAATTCAGTTTGATTTAATGTTTAGACTATAAGAATTACAAATCGAATTCCTTTCTGGAAACCTTGGCGGTAACCCTTGCAATATTCAGTTTTCATATTTCAAACTTAGCTCAGAAAGCCATTATTTAATGCCATTGCTTTATTGCCTATAGATGTACAAAGTTGATTCTTTCCTTGTATAGACGATGGATATAATAGGTTTCAACTAGATGACTAAATTTTATACTAGGAACATATAACTTTGCAATTATTTGTGTACCCAAGCTCACCTCCAGAACAAAACATATTTAAACACGCTTATTAGACCTTTATGAACTAAATGATGTAAATTAAAGCATACCACTCCATGTTACACACAAATGTATGTATGTCCGTGCATGCACGCGTGCGTGTGTGTGAAGGGGCCACCATTTAATCTTGTATTACCTTGAAGGTATTATTTCAATAAACCATGCCTGTGGCTTGAACATGTTATCATAAGGAACAGGTGCAAGAGAAGTTTGAAATTTTGACCTTAAGAAAATTTAACGCTATGAGACTCCCAGTATCATCACCCTGTCGATTATGGGGGAAACAATTGAAGTGGAGGGTGAGGTTTAAAGGGTTTTAAATGGAAGGCACCTATGCATATTTATTATTCTACTAATCTTGTGCATGTATAACTGATACTGTGTTTTTTGTGTAGGCTAAGGCAGATGTAATCTTCAAAACTCCAACTGCTAATTCCTCCTTAAATCTTCAGGTATTCAAATAATTTTTTATTTTATTTTTGGTTCATTTTTTCTTTCTTTTTTATGTTGTTTTTTGTTTGATAACTGCAATCTGTTTCTGTTTTTAGGATATACAAGGACTCGTCACCTGGGTTATCGGTGATGGTATAATGCCATCTTGGGTTTTTGTCAAAGTGGGTTTTTTACTCAGTTTTACTTTTATTTTATCACGTGCTTATTGTTATTATATTACTAAACAGTCACAGCTTCCACAACTTATCTATTCAAATTTTGTTTAAGAGACAGGTGTCAACTGTTAATTTTGTTTTTCAAGTCATGGTGCACCAATTTCTTATATGTAGACTAATAACTTTAAGCGTAGCAGTCATATTTATTCAGCTTGCTTTATCACACCTGACTGTATCACTATATGATCTTAAGTTTGCTTATTGACATAACTGATTTTGTAGATACATTTTATCTTAAGTTCCACTGAACACTCAATTCCTGAAATAGTTTATTACATTTGCATGAAGAAGGTCTTTAGTTCATTAGTTGTTGTGATCTATACAGATGGCTTACATTTGGGTAATGTTAACGTGTGCCCACTTGTCACACATTAACAGCAATGATTGCTTCGTAACGAAGCATTGAAAATGTAAAAAGTAAGCTAAAATGACAATGAAGCTTTGATATTGTAAGAAGTAAGCTTTGATCATATGATTGTTTTGAAATAATGAGTAATTTGAACTTTCTGTTTATGCTGTATGAAAACAAGCATCTTCACTCTTTTTTGTAGAATAAACCACTTATAAGGAAAGTCGTCCTTCTCCACATTCCAGGATTAGATGCTGCACTGTACTTGTCGAATACTGACATGTTGACCGGTTTGAGACATTGCTGTGGCAATCCAAGACCTGTTTTAGCTCTTAGGTAAAACTCATAATTTTCTATAACCTATTCCTATTGACATATTAGTATATTTTACTCAAGGTTTTCTCAGATAGTTTAGTTTGTATCAATTTTCAGTTGTGTGTCAGATGAAATGCAAACAATCGATGTGCTTTTATCATGCAAAGTGAAAAGAAAGCGGGAAGAAACCAATCCAAATATTCAGACACCTGCCCAAACTTCTAAAGAAGGTACTTTTAGCTTTAGAAACTAAAAGATTTAGTTGTTCTCATTGATGGTTGCTTGCTGCTTAAATACACGGATGACTATATTATACCCATTATCACAAACTTTCTTAGGTTATGTTTGTCTACAATAAGAACCTTAGTCACTTATTACCGATCGTTTGTTACAATTACAGTTTGTTTATAGAAAGAAGTTTGTGCATTTCATAAACTAACAAGAATGAAAACCCTTAGCGAGTATTATTGTTTAGAACTTATAAAACTGTACTCAACATTCGTGCCATTTAATGAAATCAAAGTGCCTGGATTCATTCGGACTATTTTTGGCAATACCGCAAAGCCTTAATTTGTGCAATAGTGGTTATGCATATTATATTGAATTATATGAAGTACATAGACAAAGCAATGCAAACTGTAAAGGTTTTTCTGTTGTGTTTTGCACTTAAAAATGTGCTTAGCATTTGTTACAATTGAAAAGTCCTTTGTTTTGTTTATTACTTCGTAAAATCGTCAAATCAACACAAAAAACAAAAACTCTAAAAAGTTATTCAACAAGCAATCGTACTTTTATTGCAAGCAAACATAATTGTGCTATGCATCAATAAGTTGAATAGAGTTTACACAATAGGCAGTTAATTGAGCTATTTTCTAATAGGTCTATATCTTTATTCTTCAATGCTGTAATAATGAAGGTGTCAAAGTTTGATAATGATAGCGAGTATGTTTCTTTTTCTTAGGCTTTTTTAGATTACTGCAGATAATATAGCATTCAGAGACATTTTAAGTGTTTTAAAAAAATTCTTCTCAAGGCTTGCCTCAAGGAGCATCTCCAAGTATGAGTGATGCTTTGAGGTTTGCTCACAAAGACTTTGTCTATTAGGCTTACGTCTCAACAACCTCTGACGTGCGAAGCGTACAAGACATTCGCCTCACACACCTTAGGCTGCTGAGGCATACAACTTAAGATAAACATCACCTCTTTTTTTTTGAAAACTGGGTCTAATAGTAGGGTTGGATTTGGTTCAGTCCCGACAATGTATATTTTAAACCATTACCATACCGATTTATACGATAATAAAAAAATTGTATCATTACCAATATGACTAGTGACAAATCGATATTTTTGTTTGCGGTTGATAACGAGCTTTTACCATTTACAAATATGATATTAGTATGTCTACAATATTTCATGATAAAAAATAAAATATTAAGAGTCGTTATTTTTTGTTGCACATTTTTTATTTTTTTCAATTATAAGAGTGGTGCTTTATCCAAACAGAGCACCCATTTTAATATCTTAGGGATTCAAATCTATGACCTCTAGGAGCGTCATATCACTGCAACTCTTGAGCTAGTGATCCTTGACTATTTTTTATTATATGATTATTTATCAATTTAATTTTTTGTAGTCAAACATACAAAAAACGTTGTGGAAGAAGCTAAAATATTATATAAAATCACATTGTTTTTCAAATACACGATAAGAATTGCATTCAGTCTAGATTTCTGTTAGATTTTTCATTAAATCATTACACATCAATTATTAGATGTTATGTAATAAAAAGTATATAATGAAATATAAGAATATACATTGGTTAACGTATGCGATAGATATGGTAATTATCATTATTAGTAGTTGATTACCATTATCATACCACATATTTTTATGCGGTTCAACAAATTATACCAATCAAATCGATTACCCTTTTTTGGTACCATTTTACTAAGTAGCGGTAGATAATGGTTGGTGAGGTAATATGATAAATATGTTCAGTTTTATCTATTAAAAGTCGCAAGACCCCAATCATTTCATAGCAAACAAGAAAGAATAATGTTAAGAAAAAGAGAGCGCATATTTTTCTTAGTTTGCGAATTAATATTTCAATCGACATGAAGTAATCATTTTCAAAACTGATTTTAGTTGAAATTAGCTTTTGATTCTTGATTTTTTCTTCAGATTTAAAGAGGAAGGAAAAAAGGAATAAACTTATACTAGTATAGCCGTACAATGGTGAAGAACCAAACGTTGGATGTGTAATTTCAAAAAATAACAATTTTTGCAATTTTTTGTTAGTATTAAGTGCTGAATATTCTAGTATGAACCAAATTTTGTTTGTAAATTCTGAAAACTGAACTCACAACTCACAAAATAATGTTATCGTTAAGAATTGAACTATTGAAATTATATTTGAACGTCACATGTTATAACCAACTGATTGTAAGGTTTTAAATCTCGTTCATCTCACCCGAGATAGAAATCCGAGATTTCCTTCAAAATTCTAGATTTGACAGCTTGGTTAGTTATCAGAGTTTTAAATCCCATTCATTTCAACCGAGACATTAGTCTGAGATTTTCTCCAAAATCCAAGATTTGAAACCTTGCTGATTACTCTCAAAGTTATTGAAGTATAATCTTTTTGGATGGATGTATTTATTTATACATGGAGTCCTATATGTCCACATTATGTGTCCTCATGTATGTTAAATTTCGTATTAGTTTTAAACTAAACTAATGTGTCCTCATGAATGGTTGAGATGACTAAAGATTCATTTACTGGTGAATGCGAGTTTCTTATTCATTCTGTTGGATACAGTTTTTGCATATATTAACTCAATACGATTTTTGTAATTATCAGTGCATGCACTAATATGGCCAATATGAATTTTGTAAAGCATTATCTCCAACGGTTAATATTTCTAATTTATTCATCCAAATAAAATTTTGAATATTATAATTGTTTCAATACTTGACTTTCACAATTAAACTATTGATTGATATTAATAGCTCAATAAAAACACAAAAAAGCCACCATTTTTCATCTTCACGAATAACCGTGCAAACATGTTCAAATGACCAGAAACAACATCTCAGAAAGTACGCACATGCGCATGCAATGCACTTGCATAATACAATATAGTCAAGCTTAATAACATGTTAATAATTTTGTTAGCCATTAAGTAATTATTCTAATTTAAACTCGATCTAATAAATCTACTCCATCGGTTTTTGGCATATCTACTGCAGTAATTATCAATCATACTTTATCTGTACATGATATTCATGAATATTTTAAACTCATGAAGGACACATGAATTGTTGATATAGATCCGAGTAGTGAAAAATAGAAATAGCAATCTTATGATTCAGAACCCTATTTGAAGTCATTCAAGTGCTTTCCATGCTCCTTGTGGATATTCACCGTGTTAGTAACTGATTTGTGGCTTGGTGGATGAAAACTATAATCTACTCAAAATCCTTTTCCATAAACCCCCGTGAGTACATGGGAGGATTTCTGCAAATTAAAAGTTACATAAATTTACTACACATACGAACGACTAAAGGGGCACATATGGTATTGTATAACACATGTATTAGCATCAAAGTATGTTGCAGATAGTGTATTTCACTTAGCTGATCTAATACTCATCTTTGCTTTTTTTTTTATGATTTACATAAAGTGAAGCACCAATTGAGGAGAAGCTAGTCCAACACCACTTAAGATAGTTTGGACATCTCCAACGGAATTCTCCCGAGGTACTTGTGTGCATTGGAATTATAGGTCACATCGAATGCTCAAAGAGAGGTAGACGTCGACCAATGTTGACATGAAAGGAAGTAGTAAAAAGGAACTTGAAGAATCAGAATATATCCGAAGAGCTGGTGCCGGACAGGAGCGCATGAAAGTTAGCGATCCACGTACCAAAACCATGAGCTAGAAGTTTTTTGCTTAGGATTGGTTTAGGGATAGCATTATAAGTTTTAGATTATAAAGCTAGTGAATAGGAGCCTAAGACGTAGCGTTTGGTCTTCGGTCAATATTACTATTAGTATTGTTATTATTATTATGTTTTTTTATTATATATATAAAAAATTTATTTTATTTTACTTAGTTGTTATTATTATTATTATTTATTTACTTATTTGACTTTATTTTATTATTATTATCCTGGTTATTATTGTTGTTGTTGTTGTTGTTGTTATGACTTTTAAATTGACTTTGTCATTTAGTTTTAGGTTCCATCTCTAGCCGACCCCAACTTGTTTGGGAATAATAGCTTAGTAGTTGTTGTACATAAAGTGAAGCAAGGTGCAGTTGGTTCAAGATTTGGAACAATAAATCTTTTCACCACTATAAGAATTCATTCACGTTATAGTCAATGGTCAGGTTTATCATTTAAGTGTTTATAATATGTTTATCATGACCCAAGTACTCAAATTAAAATAGCTCAAAATAACTATAAGCAAGGGGGGTCATTATATTGTTTCTAGTGTAATTGCCAATGACACCTCAAATCCATACCGCTGATTCAATATCAATTGCTAAAAAGGCAGAGAGTTGGAGTGACTCTTTATATATCAGCTATTATAGCATCTATGTAGCATTCAGTGCTACTATGATATTGTATCACCTCATATTTCATTCAATAAATAAAAAATGTGCATGATCGCAGCATAAGGGAATATATTACACATGTATGTCTCCATCTCCTTTTCATTTTTCAACAGCAATATAAAAAAGCAAAAAACTTCCAGTATTTAAGCTATGTACTATAGAAATTTGTTTATAAGAGTCTAAATTTTGTTGTAACCAACAAATGTCATTAAGTGATTTAAGAGTTGCACAGGAGTTAGAAAGATACACCAACAGTCAGTCATCTCATCAAATAGTAAATTTTCAGAAGGAATTTATTAGCCATATTCTGATAAGCTTATTTGACTATGCAACAATGGAATATGCAAATATGAACCACCCAACTTATGGCAAGACATGAACCTTACTCCAACCCCAACAATAAACATATCCATCTGATGTAAGCATCATTTTATGCCACCGGCCACTACAGATCTAGAAACATACAATCCCATACCAATTTATATACTATTGATCATATTGATCTCGCTGATTATGTGTAACGATTAGAGAAGTCAAATTTCAAAGTAAAACAGTTAATCAAACCTGAGATATTGATCTATTTTTTAAGGCTTTCGCTTGATGGGGAATTGGATAGTTATTGAATTAATCAAACCTGAGATATGGATTTATTTTTTAAGGCTTTCGCTTGATGGGGAATTGGATAGTTATTGAAATCCCCATGCCCTAGATGGCCATATTCACTCCATCCATAATTGTATAAATTTTCAATTGAAGATACCATAATTGTATGCCACCAGCCACATGCAATAAGTACTGCTTTTTGTCCCTATCACGAATTAAAGATACATATTACACAACATGTACGAGCATAGACCAGAACCAATATAAACTGGTGCATGTATTATGTACAAAATCATGGTACAATGCTTAGTAAGCGTATGTATAATTAGTTAGTTTCTTAGTTTGTATATTATCAGAAACCTAGAGTTCAATGTGAATAAGTTGTGGTACAATGCTCAAATGCTCAGTAAACATGATCAGCTAAAAACTTAAACCTTAAATATTCGTTCATTTTATCCAAAAGATATAAAACTTAGTAAATTCAAATTTCGATCGAAGCCATGTCAGTTTTAACAAGAAAAAACAAATATCTTACATGTATATCACTCAACTGTAAAGCAGTTCTACTACTCAATATTTATCTACAAGTAAAAGGATTTCCTGCTATACCTGAGACTCCAAGAGAATTTTCTGTAGTTTACCGTAGAAATCGATCGTTTAAAAACAAAATAAATAAAATTAAAAATTAAATTTTAATAAAGTAGTAAAATACATATGCTGAAATCTTCAGGCCAGCCCTAATTCAAAACCACGTAGATTTAACATTTGCAAATCACTACGCTGAAATTCTACCAAACTAAATGCATACCTTAAGCTTGCAGTATCAAATAATGGCTCGCTTAAAAATCAAAATTTTTCCAACTAAAGAACGAAGGAGGTGGGTTTTCGTGAGGAAGCGAGGAGGTGGTTTGCGATTGGTTGAGATTTCTGTGACGCAACATGCATGAGGATGTGAGGAAGTAGTTGCGATTCCTGTGACAATTCTGGCAATAGGCCGTAGACGTGAGGAAGTGAGGTGCTGACTAATCGGTTAGGTTTGTGATTTAGGTAGGGTTTGCGATGAGTTATTTGGGAGATTTCTGTAGGAGTTTTGATTTTAAAGAGTGAGTTTGAGAGGTGAAAGAGACGGAGGAAATTGTGCAGATACACAGGAAGTAAAAGTTGCATGAGACGGAGTTTTGATTTCAAAGAAGAGTTTGAGAGGAGAAAGCAGACGGATGAATTTTTGCAGATACATGGGGAAATAAAAGTTGCGGAGACAGTAACTTGTTTTTTGGGCTTCAGACTAATTTGATTAGGCTTCTATAGTAAACAAACCTCCATAACAGTCGGTTTAATAATTTGATAGATACTTTGTTTATTGTTTAATATGTTGTTTAATGTATTGTTGCTGCCAAGTTTTATGATGCTAACTTGCTTAGTTATATGCTAAGTTAAATGTTGCTAACTTGCTAGGATGTATTAATAAACAATACATGTTTTGATGTTTAATTGAGGATGCATGTTTATTGTTTTGTAAAAATTGTAAACAATGCATGTATTGTTTGATAAAAAATTGTATAATTAATTAAGTCCTTGATATGTCTAATTCCTTATTAACATGTCATGCTGTTAATGTAATGTTCAAATTCTGTCTCCCTTTTCAGTTCCAGTCATTG
This sequence comes from Allium fistulosum, assembly GCA_030737815.1. Classification (NCBI taxonomy): domain Eukaryota; kingdom Viridiplantae; phylum Streptophyta; class Magnoliopsida; order Asparagales; family Amaryllidaceae; genus Allium; species Allium fistulosum. Next base: position 1,299,207,090 of record CM060902.1, read on the forward strand.
TTAAATTTTGAAATTTCGGTTCCGTTTCATATATTTTAGAAAATACGTTTCAGTTTTGGTTTGGAAATTTCAGTAACTTTGGACATTGTTTTTTATGTAGATACGTTAATAAATACTCGATACTAATCCAAATATTGTTTTATGAATATGAACAAATTGAAAAAAATCCCAAAGCATTTCCAAAAAATAAAAGTCAAATAAAACACTATAAAATATACTTAGATAAAACTTAAATTATAAAATAATAAAACATAGCCCACTAAACCATTACCCATTTCTCCTTGCAAACCCCACTTAGTTATTCCATTACATCGTCACTCTTCTTTCTCATTAAACCAGTATCCTAGTTCCCAAAGCAGTTTTGATGATGGAACTCGATCTCGTATGAATCTTGAGGAAGAAAATCGACGAAGGAAACTCAAAAGTTGTGATTTTTTATTGCTTTAATCCAGAACCGGATTTTATCTCATATTTCGGCCCGGTCCATGCCGGAACCAGATTGGAACAGCTGGAATTCCGGCGTGCTGGCCAGAATTGAAAACCTTGGTTTAATTGTTATTCGAAAAACTTACGGCTTGATGCTTACGCCTTATCTCACGAGCATAAGTAGGTCCTGTATATGTTTTCGCCTTTTAAAACTTACAATTCCTTTTTCCATGGTTGAATAAAATAAATATTTGAATATAATGTAAATAGTTCTTACAAAGGCACTTTAAATGATGAAACAGCAATACCAGTATTTTTTCAAATTCTTAAGTGACCAATCATACCATATCTTTTTAATTGTACTCATACTTTTTTAGACTGTTAAACGGCCAAGTTAATTGGGTTCATATTCTACAAAATACATCGTAGACAATACATATATAGTTTTGACGTGTAATAGGCTCGATGGTAGCTTACAGAAATGAATATGTTAAAATATACCATATCTACACCCCTTGTTTCTACCAAAATGAATATATGAATACTGTCTGTCTCAACTTTCATTTATACCTGCAGGTTTTTGGGTACTGAAAAAACTAATTGTATGTTATATAGGCTGTAACATGTCGTGAAAATCATTGGATAAGATAAATATCTCAAGCTTATTCTTAGGCAACAGAGTAAATCTGGGCAGTGTTTGGATTTTGTTATTTTATTTGTCCTCAATGTTTACCAATTGCTCTGTGTAGGCAAAATTTTCCAACTAGAAACACGTGCATACCCTTCTCATCACTAGGTAGAAGCAATATGTGCATAACATTCTCATAAGTTGATTTTACTTGACAATAGCATAGTTTGTTATCTTTGAAAAACATTGTAATTAAGGTTCCAATTTGTACATGTCATGTTTCTCATACTTTACTACGATATATGTCAAATGTTTATTAACTATGTCAACTTCTTATTGACACCGAGTGGATAGGAAATCTCACTCGAATTTAACAAGGGAAATGATTTATTGGCTTAATAGAACTAAAATAGCTGACTGTCTTGTTGTTGGTTAAGAAATGAACAAACATTTGTCTTATTAGTAGGTACTATTAGTTAACTCACCCAGTCTTGACCTATTTGCAAACTATGAAATTGATTTTTTTAAGGGAAAACAGAATGAGAATACAGAGTAGGATGAAAGGAAAGCTAGAATTTTGATGCACCTGCTAAAGATAAATACACTCATTTTTCCTCTTTTTATTTTCATTCCCACTTCTCTTCATAATGTTTAATAATGTTTTACCTTTTTCTTGCATCGTAGTCATCATTAATATAAAATAATAACTAATAAATTAATAATGAAATATTAGTGGTAGAAAAACAAAGAAAAAAAGGTATTTGGAATGGTAATATGAGAGAAAAGAAGTGTATATATCACTCTTCCAAAAATATTACACGTTCCTACCTTTCTCCCAATATGCATTATCGCCTTTTAGATAATTACCTAGAAAGCAAATTTACCTTCTTCGTACTTCCTACTCTATGAGAGTTTTTACACAGAATAAAAAAAATGATTGTTTTTTCTTGAAATGGTAATAACTCATTTTTTCTTCGTAGCCCTATGTTCTTACTTTGATGATGTACTTTGTATGCTTGGAAATTTATAAATAATTATTATTTTGACTTGTGAATCAGATATGGAGGCTGACCTTTTTTTGTATATCTATCATAATTTGTCTTGAGTTCTCAGGATATATTTTCGATATACAATAAATGTGAAACTAGAAGTATGTTGCTAGAACTTGGGTTTTTGAACCATTGACAGTCTATTTTTTCTCTATTTGTTTTCTGAATGATGACTTTAATGATTCCAGCTCAATGGTAGACCAATGGTCAAATTATATAATAGGTATATTGCGAAAGATAAAATATGCAAATTGATGCAAGTCAAATCTTTATTGTACATATTAGTTGTACTGTAATCGTCAAATGATGAGTGTTGATGGGTATTGTTTTTATATATAACAATCCTTCCTATTTTATTTGATTGGAGTTTAATAAATTATCTTATTTAGAAATTTATCCAGTGCAAATTTCACCCCACTTGGCCATGGTTCAGAATTCGCTACTAATTATTACAACATTCTTTTCCATGTCAGAAAAGCCTTTTTCTTTGAAGGATCAAAAGGATTTACCATTTCCTGTTATATATTATGCACTTTCAAAAAGAGAAATGGAGGAAAACGGGTATATCTTCAATAAACCAGGTTCTTTCCATAGCTTTATATGATTTCTTTTTTCTTTATTTTACGAGCTTTTGATCTTGTACGTTTGGCATTGCGGTAAGTTGTGCATCTATGTTCCTATCGAATGGTTCCAAATCCCGGATAATGTCTTTTGCAGTATTATTTCAAGGAAGGTCCTTGTATTCTGGGTTCCACACTTTATTATTACAAACTTTAAGACTTTTTGTCCATTTCAGGTTTGGTAGCTACTATTCCCGCTCCTTCAGAAACTTCTCCTCATGAAATTCTCTCACTTGACTGTGAAATGGTAGGTGTGTTATGAGTGTAAGCATACAGTTTTGTTTGAATAAAATCATCATTTACTCACGTTGTAATACAAGTCACGTTTTATCTTTGACTTATCATTACTATAAAGTTTAAGTTTGGACTTATCCTAGGACGTTTCTTGGAATCCTCGCTACAAATTGTGAAAATCAGCCTTCAAATTATATCAAGTTTGTTCTTCCTACATTCAAGAGAGCATATATTAAATAAAAATTTCTAATAATAGTGAAAGCCAGCCTTCAATATATATCAAGTTTGTTCTTCCTACATTCAAGAGAGCATATATTAAATAAAAATTTCTAATAATGGATAAGAATATATGCTGGCATTGTAGTGGTTGCTTCTTGGATGAAAACTAGTGGCACACAAAAAAAGAGTTGTGCTAGGTGCACCTCAATATGGACTCTATTTCACCCCTTAAAAAAGAAAAAAGAATAAAAAGCAGCGTAGTGTCAGTTTACCCTATCCGTCGGCAATATACTACCGGTCGGTAATATATAACTTCTCCGTAGTATATTGTCGATCAAAAACTTAAAATACCTAGGACAATTGATACCAAAATTCAACATATTTGGTCAACCATATTGTACCAATTGCTAGTACAATGCCGACGCAGTTAGGTAACATGGTTTATAAAATTGGGTAGTATGAAGTAGATAAACTGAGCTAAGATGAAGACTCTGTAATATGGAGTACAAAATGGAATGCATTTAGCACGACTCTAAAAAAAAGAACTAGCGGCACCTGGAAATATAATCACCACAAAACATATTAGATCGAGTATAACTAATATCAATAATATGATTTACCTAGCACTAAAAAAGCAGATTGGAAAAAAAAACAATCAACTGTTTTTATGCCATCGAATACTATTTCCTGAGAACGTGGAAAATATTAATTACATGTTTTTTTCAGATGAAATATCGAGATTTTATTTCTTCACATAAATAGTCACATCTGAAGAAAAGTCCACATCTAGTTAATTTTTATTCTCACGATTTTCAATTATGCACATTAATATTTTCTTGCAGTGCGTGACAGCAGAAGGATTTGAACTTACAAGGGTGACTTTGGTGGATGTAAAAGGGAAGGTAAGGTTCAGGAAAATTCGGCGTTGAAGTAGTTAATTAACACTGCATCATTCTAAACTAATTATGCAGCTTGTGAAGTGTGGACGTATAATGATGTTGATTATAGAAGTATTTCAGTATTTACTATTTGTTTTACATTTTATTATCAAATATTTCTCTTAAGCGGATTATTCATTACATATATCAAAGAGTTACAAACCATATAACTTTAGTAACATTCAAACTGAGTATCACTTCAACCACCTTTGCCATCAATTTCATTCCTCCAATAACATGGTTTACTACATTGTGCTCCCGATACCCAACCAAGCAACCTTGGTTGCACTTTTGACTTTTGAACCCGAGATCAATATTTGTTTAATTATTTGCATCTCTTTGACATCTTTGTAGGTGGTACTGGACAAGCTAGTTAAACCTCTCAACCCTATTGTCGACTACAATACAAGGTGTGCAATCAATTTTATTTGATTACATAGAATAGTTGCCAGCAACATGTATTCAGTGATGCATGATTATGATTTATACCGGCACAAAATGAGTAAAAATTGTGTAAATTACGAAGACATGTGATAGACAGGGATCTGGTTTGGCTCCTTCGCCCCTGCCCTAAGTGCAATTTTCAGTATATATTTAACTTATGCACGGTATGTACTTTCCATTTTATCTAATGACATCACAACATTTTAGGAAAGTTTGTCATCATAGCATTTTTGTATTTGCAATTTGATTGGTTGGAATAGATATTTTATCTCTTCATAGAACATTTTTTTATCTTTATGCACACCCATTATTATTACTATTATTATAACCAGTATGTTGGGCACGTCCGTTGGACGTGTGCAAAAAAAACTGGGAGAAAATTCACTTACCGTAAAATAATGGTAAAATGCTTAGGTAATACTTAGCAATAATAAATATGCAAGCTAACTTCATTTTATTGTGAATTTCGGACGTTAATTTTCATTTTTGTGTAAATATTACGTGATGAAAATATATTGTGAAATTTACAGTTTATTCATTTTTATAGGAATATTCACAAGCTTTAAGTACGTTAGGTACGTTCGATGGACGTTTGCAAATAAAATAGAAAGCAAATTTATTTTTGTAAAACAATGGTCATATACATAAATATTGGTATCTTTGCTTACCTAAGTCATACTTTTGTAGCTTAGATCATTACTTATTTCGCCAATGAGAAAATTGAAATTTATTACAGTTAAGAATAAAATTACAAAAAAAGAAATCAAAATCAAGAATTTCAATGGATTTCATTTCTGTTCATCGATTGATTATTGATATCTTTCTTCAATAATTATTGATTCATTCTTTAATCAATTACATAATTTATAAAAAAATGGGACATGCGATGAATTTGAGAAGGAAGTGAGTGGTGTTGATATAATGGAAAATGATGTTACAGCATTGCGGAAAGTACAGAGATACTCTGAATTGTTTAATTATGTTCGTCATTATAAAACATGAGGTTAAAGAATTTTAATGTAATAAAATTACATGCAACTAATGTAATTCCAATGCAATCGAAAGCCAATCATTATTTGGCTAAAGCAAATTCAAGTTGCATGACCTATTGAGATGAAAATTTTATCACATTCTTAAGGGTAGCAATTAGACCGGTCGAGTCAGACTGGACCTGATCCGGTAGTTTTAGTTCTACGTGGGTTGGGTTTTCTCAAATGCAGACCATGTATTTTCAAAACTTGAACCCTACCCGATCTAGAGTTTCGTTAGGACTGGGTTGGGTTCTGTAGTGTAACAACACTTAAAATGCATATAATTATTTTAGTCAGGTCGGTTCGGATCAGATTTGATTGCGTCTAAATGGTATTATTCGTCACCCAAACCCGATCCGGAAGGCATTGCGTTCGAGTAGGATTTGTATCTTCTCAGATCAGTTCTGTTCGGGTTTGTAGATCTCCAGTCTAATTGTTAGTCCTACCAATTCTAGATAGAGACAAAAATCATGTTTTCGATAAAGATATGATTTCTTGTTACAAAATATTCCACTTGTAATATAACTTGATGCATTTGGAACTAATCTTTCATAGCATGCCCCAACAGGAAGCTCTTCTTTCCTTGGTTGTTATTGTCTTCGGAGCTCATGCTCATTTATTCACGCTATGTATTGATAACGGTAATAGGGATTTCCTACGCTACTTGTAAGCATACAAATTTTGCTCTATCACATCCTAACATTATATTATTTTGATAGCAAGAGTAATACTTAATTTAAGCAGATAACTCATTTTTATGTCTCAAAAGATCGAACCCAAGACCTCTATAACAAACAACAATCTAGAGACCATACCACTTGAGATTAACTACCATCAACATCATGAAACTTACATATTCTAAATTCGTGCTCAAAATGATACTTTGAACATTCCTTTCTATTTATACATGTCATAAAAGATTTCAAAACATGATAACAAATTTTATCAAACGTTGTATAGAAAAAACTATTTTAAAAGGTTACATCTTTTATTCACTTATATCAACACTTGTGTCCATTAGATGAACCAACTATGAATCTGTAGGGTCTTTGATATTTTTAAAAATTCATTGGTGATCAATTAGACATGTTGGTTGAAAAAATCACAAAAACAGAATCCCATATAGTAAATTGAATTGTATGATATGAAAAAAAATCCAAACTAAACTTTCTAACCATGCAAACAATGCATGATCTTGTGCCAGAGTCGTACAACCATGGAATTTAGAGGTTGGTAAATACAGGTTGCTCGATTAATAAATTGAAAGTGATTAGTTTATGCAAATGTGCAAAAGAACTTAAAACCAATGAATACAATCATATTATTTGCAAGGTAGCTTAACCATGGTTAAGAAATTACATAAAATCAATAAATTGAGCAAGTGTACCCATAAAATAGATAAACAGTTCAAGATTAAAATATAAAATGAAGACAAAAGAAAAATAATACTTTCTGAAGACCTATTATATATAGGTGAATTTTTCATATGCATGATTATATAGAAAAAATTGTCATCAAGTGAGATTTTGGACAAATGAAAAGTAATATATAATAGTTTAAAAATAACGCCGAACAGAACAAACATATTATGTGTAGTATAAACATATATACTGCATGCATAAATAGGACAAAAGTCATACTATATTTATCTAAGTTCCAAGATGTATTTAAATCATGTCATATGATATTTTCCTATACACGGTTGCATTTAGTTCACCTATTTTTATAAATTAAAGTGGGTAGACAAAGATCTCAAGCAATAGTAACTAAGGTTTATGCATAGAAGAACAATTCAATATTTATAACATTCTTTGCATTAAAAGTGGATTTCAATTGACAAACTCCTTCCAGCCTAACACTTTAGTATGATGACTTACTGCCTATTCATACTCAGATTCTTCAAATTCTTGAATTATTTTTGAGCTAGGAACTAAGACGGTTACGAATGTAGGACCCAGATTAAATTTTATCATTTTATTTAGTGCAAATTATATATACATGCAAAGCATAATTACTTGTATATAGTTGATATGTTAAATCGGCTTTTTAATCTGTTTACCTTTTGCGGAAGATCATCATCTCCTTTTGGTAGAAAATGAGAATTCTAACCATTCAAAGAGTCGAGTAACATATTCTCTTGAATATTGATTAAAATTCAATCGGAGAGTAAAACATGATATATTCAAATAAATCAAATTCAATAATAGGAACTAATGCTATTTTTGCTTGTTGCTATAATCTGTAATATGGAAACATTTAAGAAATTAGTCTCCACAGCCTTGTGTTATCCATGCCTAAAAGCTGACCGACTATCCATTATCCATAACTTAACACTGTAGCATGTACAAAGAGGAGACTAGCGAGATACAACCTTGTCTTGCTCCTTTAAAGAAAGGCGGGCTTTGTCAGCGAAAAGATTTAAGAATGTGTCCATTTCACGGTCCCATCCCACCAAGAGGTCGTAATGGAAATCCTATTAAACAATTTGCAGAAAATAGCTTATAAAAAATATGAGGTTTCTATTGGAAAAGGAAAGGAGGTGGTTGAGTAACAAAACAAAAGTCATATTCCAGTATCAAATCCAAAGTTGGATTGAATTTCTAAACAGTGGTAACATAAAAGACATTGTCGCTTTAATTTTTTGCAAATTGATAACAAAATTAAAAGAAAACTTAACCAAAACACAATTATCGATTAGTTATCCAATTATATTTCATTAATAAAAAACTTGAATCTGCACACAAAACACTCTACCCCGTTTCTTCTTAAGCTTCAACCACCCTACCCGGTTTCTTCTCAGTTTCATACAATTTAGGGATTGATGGTTTTGTAGCTTTTGGGTTATGTTGGTACAGATAGAAGAAGCAAATTAAGGTAGTGATGGAAGAGTGGGATTGGTTTCATCTTATATTAATTTGAGGAAAGAGGGTTAATTTTTTTTATTGAAAGAAAATGATGCGGTCTGGAGATGAACGTGTCCATTGCATTCGTGACAAATAAATAAAAACGTGAGGAATTGTAATGACAAAAATATCCTTGTCAAGTAGTATAATTTTAAGGGGTGATATTGACATTTCAAAAGCTTCATTTAAGGGTATCCTTATTATATATAGATATCCATGAATTCGAACATACCCATTCTCATGTTACAAAGAGTCGATTTAGGTTTAAAGCAGTTTTCACACAACTATTTTATTAAATTAGCATGCAAATCAAAGAAAAAACCAGTATCGTGTGATAATCGGTTGGTAATGATATCTATGAGGGCAATCAACTTAACGAAGGAATCACCTGTAAATGTTTTGTTCAGAATCTTCAGGTATGATGCAACTCCCTTGTAAAAAAGGTTACTCCACTAACAATAAAATGGCATTCGAGATACATAGATACAACCCTGCTATTCAGATAATGCCTATAGGTCTCTTGAGAAACAGAAGCATGCTTTATTGATGTGGAGAAGGTGATTAAATTGAATAAATATTTGCATTGAACGCAAGTGCTTGTCATATTTTGATGTGAAAGAGTACCCAAAATTGCTGTGAATACCATCCAATAATTGTTTTTGTGCATGGATTGCACGTGTTAAATTTTGATCACACATGCACATACGTGTGCATGCATGCACATGGACGAGCACACACATATGTATATATGTGAGTGTGCGTGCGCGCGCACATGTGTGTCAAAATTCCCATCACTTAATTCCTCCGATAATTTTCTTGATCTTCATATTTCGGGTTTAGCTTTTTTTGTGTAGATGTGTTTTTATTATGTATATCAACTTCACAAAGTTTTAGATCAATGGGAGACTTCTGACACTCAGAAACATAAGTTAGTGTGAGTTGTTGAAAATATTTATTTCGATCGTTAATTTAGAATGTGGAGTTTAAAGGGGGTTAGAAGTTGTGAAATGGCCTAAATATTTGCGAGGATGATTTATATGATTTAAAGAAATTCATGTCTACATAAAATTATTCGCCAAATCCGAAATATATTTATATTAAGAAAATTTGCAGGGGAGTTTTGGAGGAATTAAGTGGGGGGGGGGATCTTGATCCTTCTATATATATATATATATATATATATATATATATATATATAAATATGTGTGTATAGTGTATACGGGAAGGGATCTAGATCCCCGTCCTTTTAATGGGATTGGCCCTTCTAATTTTCAAAGTAGGGATACGCGTGGGTTCATTTGATTTGGAGTAAATCAAAGCCACTCTATTATTAGAAAAAATAAAATAAAAAATATTAAAAAATAAATAAAAATAAACCCAGGGCCGCTCTACCAAACGACCGTGATTTGTTTAAATGAACGCACATGATTCACAAGTATACCCCTAAAGCAGGGGAGTCGAGCCCCTTTTAACCCCTTTTCACTCTCCATCTTTTTATGCAAAAAAATCGTATTGGAGTGATTTTTTGTAGATATGTTATATCTGTTAAAGAGATATTCTATGCAATAATTTGAATCATTTCAAGAAATTTGGCCCCTTCAAAATCACAGGTCCATATGAACCATTGTTTAATTTTTACATAGATGATCTCTCTAACAAATAGAACATATCTACATAAACTCACTTCCATACAAAATCTTTTTGCACAAAAAGATGGAGGGGAATGGAAGGAGATTTTAAAGAATGGAATCTATATACCTCTCCGCCCCCCCCCCCCCCCCCGCCCTCTCTCTCTACACACACATGGTACACATAATTATGCTACCGAGTGTTTTTGTTTTAACAAGGCTTGAGGTTGTGACCATAAATATAAATTCTGTTGGCTCAGATTGTAATCCGAAACCACAATGTGTTTAGATTTGGCTTTAATATAGTGGTGAATATAATGTTATTTTGGTTTGAGAAAAAATTGAGACTCGATGTTTTGATGATTTTGGAGGTTCGGATTTGGAATAGCGAAGCACAAATAATGGTACAGAAGCCAAATAAGACCAACAACTAGCATTTTATAATGTCTATGTCAATGTTCAATAAATCCTACTATTTCCTTTATTGACCATGAACTGAGTTATTTACGTTTTCCATGTGGTAAATTGATTGTTATGCATACAAAAAATAAAACAGTTCATTTTAGTTCATCATATCCTCTAGGGCCCAATTAAAGCAGCGACAACTTTCTCAAACAGCTTATGCTTATTTAAGGACATGTTGGTTTCATGTTTTCTAACATTGGAGATGTTAGCAATGTTTTCCTTATGGTAGTAATGCTGCCACATAAAATTGTTGAATGTTCAATTTAGCACTGAAAGTAAGGCATTAAAATATGTATATACTTTAACCCTATGTTTATTATATAGCTCCAAATGAAATAATAGAGGAAATTTCTTTTGCTACAGATCATTCAAATAATGAAATTACTTTTGGTATGTACCATTATACGTCTAGCATTATACATAGTGTTTTTTTTTTCACTGTTACATCTATGTCATGCAGATATAGCGGAATAACATGTGAGATGCTAAATGGTGTGACCACGTCACTCAAAGACATTCAAGTAAATCAGTCTAGTCATGTATCTGTTATTTATTTCACACATTTATAGAGTGCTTATGATATTTTTTGTAGGAAGATATTCTCAAACTTGTCCACAAAGAAACAATTCTTGTTGGGCACTCTTTAGAGAACGACCTTTTAGCTTTGAAGATGACTCACGACTTGGTGATTGATACTGCTGTATTATATCAAAACCGACATGGTGCAAAATACAAATCAGCTTTACGAGTTTTATCAAGAAAATTTCTTTCCAGACAAATCCAGTTATCAGGGAATGGACATGATAGCATTGAAGATGCAAGAGCTGCAATGGAGCTAGCACTACTCAAGATTAAAAATGGTAAATTATCCAAGATGCGGTTTTTCTCTTTACAGATTAAAAAACACAAAAAGCATGAACCAAATTGCATTGTTGAGGCATTGACCATGCGAAATATATCTCAGAACATAATAGGAACTTTGGCCTTTTTAGTGTCAATTATGTGCAAAGTAGTTAAGAACATTATTCTTTTTCATCTATTAAACACGATGTTATTCCGTTGAACCGTATAAAGTAATTGAACAATAACTTGTCTTCTAGTTCTTAGTTCTTGCACTTGAGCATATTGATTCTGCAGCATCCACCTTTTCAAATCCATTTGTAGTGCATTCATGTTTCTGAAAGTATGCAGTATATTCTTTTTTGTGTTCATCCAACATATAATGACATTAATATTCATAAAGGTCCTCTTACTTCGTAAAGCTTAAAGCATACGTTTGTACTGTGCGATGAAGTTTAAAATCATGAAATATGGTATTCACTCATTGCCTCCGTTCATGCAAATATAAATTGTAGTTTATAAATTACGGTGCTTGGTTTCTGTAAATAAGTTTTATATTTTATAAACTATTAACTATTTCCTACTTTGTGATCTGGATTTTTTTTTGGGGTCCCTGCTATACAGGTCCAGATTTTGGTCTACCTCCTTCGTATATGCGAAGCAAATTGGTTACTGTATTGCGTGCAAATGGCAAAACATGCTCTATTATTGATGATATGTCTATAGTAAAGAGATATTCTGATGGTTCATCCAATTCAATCCCAATATCATCTGATGATGAGGCACTTTCAAAAACTATAAAAGAAGTAGGAACCCTTACTTATAATTCATTAACTTAATATAGTAGTAAAAATAACCACATTTCCATGTCATTCTTCTTGACACAGGCCAAAAATGAAAAGATAAACTTCATTTGGACCAGATTTTCAGAGTTGAATTCTTATTACAACAAACAATCTCAGGACACAGAGAAATTGAGATGTAAACTTGCGGCCATTATATCATCACTCACATGTACTGGAACAGAAAACCGCAACATTATAAGCCCAGAATTGAAGAGCATACTATCAAGTCTGGATGCCAAAGTGGAAAAACTTTACAAATCTTTGCCTGCTAATGCTTTATTAATAATATCAACTGGCCATGGTGATACAGCTATCGTTCAAGGGTATGTAGTTTTTTTTAATGGAACTGCTTTTATTGTCAATTATTATAGTTTCATATAGTTCAGTTTTGTCATCCATCCTAACATAGATAAGGAGATGTTAAGTAATCAATGATCTGCATTTCCTGTTGATGCAATTGACTAAAATTTTTAAGATCTTTTTAGCACCCTGGTTTCATTTTTTGTGGTCTTTGTAGATTAAGGAAAATGCTAAAGATGGATCCAAATTCAACAGACAGAGAAAAGGTAATAAAAGTTCTGCAGGAGCTACAGCCTCAAGCTGAAGTTGGTTTATGTTTTGCCACTGTCAAACATTGACAATTCGACTTAATTTGTTGGACTGATATGATTATCTTTAGCACCAGGCCCTTGTGATTGGTAGTATATGTATACTTTTTTGGATTTTGTCAGGTATAAATTTTAGGTGAAACGAATTATTAGTCATTATTTAATTAAAAATTACTAAGTGCTAATTGAGTTCTTTATGTGATATATATAAAAGCATTAGTTGTTATGTGAAGTATCCATCTTGTATTATTCCGGACTAGTGCTATGGTACTTCGCTAATACAGTATATGCATCATGAAGTTTATCGATTCTGTTACCTTTGCATATGTTATAGAATCTTTGAGCTCACCAACCCCCTTTTTGATTTATTTTGATTTTTTTTTTGAAAATATGTATAGTTTAAAATGCTTTTATACGTAAAATAAATATTTTCAGCGTGGACTGTTAAATATTTTAAACGTAGAATATGCATTCTTACTGTGTGGACAATAAGTTTTCGTTTAATAAAATTGTATGGTTTGAACTGTAAGTATTTGCAGTATAAAATGTAAATATTTTAAAATATCATCAAAAATAAAAATTTAATCATGATTGTTTTGGTTGGATAAAGTAATACTCTTATTGTAAACATATTTTGTACAGGACAAAACTATAGATAAAAATTTGATGAAAGATTTCTTATTTGGATTGTTGTCCTATTTTATCAAATAAATAAATAAAATAATAAGACTGTCATTTTATCCTTGATTTAAAATTATCTATGTTTCTTATAAATAAAAGTCGAAAAATAACTAAGGAAATAATTTTTGACTTTTGACTTTTAGTTTTTATTTGGGATACCGTCTTAAAATTGTTTTTAAAATTTTTATTTGTGAAATGATTTTTTTTCCAGTTAAAAATAATATATACCATATACCTAATTATAAGCTATTATTTGAATTTATGACATGTTTTTCCAAACATATTTTTACACGTGCAAATCACTTGTGAAAGCAGCACTTAATAAAATGTACAAAATACCTTCTTTTCTTTGAGCTCCAGTTGAAGTTTGAACATTGTTGTGGCAAAGGAATCAATATAATAGAAACGCGGAAGTAAATATATGAAGGGAACAATAAACTGACAGTTGTACATGGTCTATAAATCATTTGAAAAAGACATATGTAACCACTGCTCACTCATATGATATTCGATTACCATTTCAGTCAAATTTCGTGTTGTACCACTTGTTTATAAATACAAATAATTGAATGTCAATTTCTTTTTACTGCAATGTTAGCTCACAGACATAATAAAACCGTAAACAGAAACCACATGATAAATTACTGCAGATGGAGTGAGTGGTTGTGCAGTGATAATACCCGTAACCACCACCATACATAATTATGTTCATAAACTTTTGACACATTACATTTATTTCTCACAGAATGATTTGATGCCTATTTTGCAGTTCGCACGTCTATACCTTTTTCCTTTAAAATACAGTCAGAATTTAATCAAATGGGCATCATCGTACACGCATACTTGTTTGCTCTCTTTTTTTTCACAATTTCTTGAACGTAGAAAAGCAAATGAAACGTTGGACAGATTTAATACGTTGCTCTGTGCTTCAAATTTGATAGTATGGGAAGAGCATCCCAATATAAATTAATATTTTTTTGCACGGACTCATACGGTCTTTTATCATCCCAATAATGCATTAAGTTATCGGACATTAATAATAACGGATAACTCAATAACTGTTATGATTACTAAAACGATCGTGACAGACAGTGGAAAGTTCATCTTTGAGCTCACCGATCCTCCGTTGAGGGTCAGCTGCTCACTAACCGACTATGTTTGAGGATGCTCTAACCAACTATTACCTTAGTTTTTGGACACATTGATCGATCCGATCAATGAGATGGAACAATCTTATGTTCCATATAAGCAAGTGCGCAAAACATATAGGAGTTACGATGATAAATAACTTAGAATTTACGAAAGGCGCATGTTAAACGTAGTTATAGTTGTAAGGTTTGTTTCTTTAAGAATTGTATAAGAAATATAGCATTCATTCGTAATTTAATCACAACAATAAAAATAAAACCACAATAATTGCTCATTCTCAACTTATTTGTGAAAATTTCCACAGCAACGATTGCATATTCCGCTTCTTATTCTATCGGTAGCACTTCAATAATATCAATTTTTCAAGTCGCAAACGGTAACGAGTTACTATCGTAAAGTCAAGGGGGATTTTGATAATTTCACAAATCTTTGACGCTTGTCAAATTGCTTAAAAAGTTCCATTGCATTTTGATTTATAGTTCGTGAAAATATCCATAACGAATTACCTTTTTTATCTTATTTTGTCCACACCACCCTTCCAACACCAAAAACCCCCTCCCCCAAACCCCCCCTCCCCCAATCAAACTTTTACAGCTTTCTTCATTAAATCATCAAGGATTGGTCTTCATTTCATCCTTATCTATGCATCTTAGTGAGGGGGCTGAGAAACCTTTCAGAAATAACACTTCGCCTTATATAATGTAACAGGACAATTTGCGAAGAGTTTTCACGTTTTATTTCTACTTTTTAAAATAATTCCCATCGAGTACTCATTAAATGGAGTCATCCACAACTCCTTTTCATCTATCTCCATGATGTAATCCACATCTTCTATAATTGGAACCTTTAACACTTCTACTGGAACATTACAACCATGTGTCGCCAATGCTAGCAAGTTCAGACAAAGATTTTGCATTCATGTTTCTCTCTGTGTAGATATCATAATCTTGTAATGCTCGATCTCATCCAATGGTTCCAATACCTTCATCATATAAGGGTCAAGCCATGTACCCTTAACCTGAAATTCTCTTTTTACTTGAGAAACCATCAATTGGGAGACATTGAATATTTGCAATGATTGCACTCCTAATTTCTTAGCTATCTTTAGTCCCGCAATCAATGCTTCATATTTCACCTAGTTATTTGTATCGTAGAACTCAAGTTTCAATGCGTAGCATAACCTCTAACCTTCTGGAGTTACTAAGACCACCCTGGCTCCAAAATTGTGGTAATTAGATGAACCATCATCATATAATTTCCACAATGAAAGTTCAACCATTTCTTATACTGTCTGGTCATCCCGTTTAGTGAGTTTAGCAATGAAATCCATTAATGCTTATTCACGAATTGTCTTTCTAAGATGATAAGTAATTTCATATTGACTCATATTAATTTTTCACTTTAATTATCATCTTGAAGTATAGAGGCGATGCAAGACCCGCCTAAGAGGTTGGTAGGTCAAAACTTTTATTGAATGAGCCTAGAAATAAGGTCCATCAATAAACAATAGGCTAGCTTTTCCAGTTTAGGATAATTCTTTTCCACGCTTGTAAACTGCTTACCGATATAATATACCAATCTTTGGATTTTTGCCTCCTTCGCACCAATATCACGTTTAATGCATGACTCAATGTCGTTAGGTAAATATACGAGTTCTCTCCTTCCAAAGATTTCGATAAAATTGGTGTTTTATGAAGATACTCCAACAGTTGCTGAAATGCAGCATGCTCGTCTGTTCATCAAAACATCCACTTTTATTTCCTGAGGACATCAAAGAATGATATACACTTGTCGGTTTCTTTCATGATAAACCTATTCAAAGTGAACACCTTTCTGTTCAAGCTCTATAGTTCCCTCCTAGTCCTCGGGGTTGTAACTTGTTCTAACGCTTCAATCTGCTTCGGATTAGCCTTTATGCCCTTGGAGTTCGCGATGAACCCTAAAAATTTCTCTGATGCAACTCCGAAAGAACCCTTTAATGCATTTAACTTCATTCCATACTTTTGAAGCACATCAAACATCTCTGATAGGTGCTCCACATGATCTATTGACCTTCTTGACTTTACTAGCATATCATCCACGCACACCTCCGTTGTCTATCCGATTTGTTTCGAGAACATCTTGTTGACTAATTGCTGGTAATTAGCTCTAGCGTTCTTCAATCTGAACGACATTACCTTGTAACAATATCCTCCTAAATATATAATAAAACTCATATGCTCTTTCTTTGAAACATGTATCGCAATTTGATTGTAGCTAGAGTAAGTACCCATAAATGATTACAATTCGTGTCAAATAGTTCCATCCACTAGTTGGTATATCTGTAGAAGTGGAAAGCAGTCCTTTGAGCATGCTTCATTCAAATATAAAAAATCTATGCATATCCGCCACTTTTCATTTGGCATTTGGACCATTACGGGATTAACTACCCAATTAGGATAGAGCGATTCACGTAAGAATTTATTTGCCAATAATTTATTCACATCATCCTTTAGCATAGTTTATCTCTTCGGTTACATACTATGCTGTAACAATCACCTTTTCAACCCTCGAAATATCGACACTAATACATCCACAATATTCACGTCCCGAGAACCTAAGTGTCGAAAAGACAATAAGTAAAGAAAAAGAAGAAAAAGAAAAGGAACAAAAAAGAGGATAACAAAAACATCAAAATCTCACAGCGGAATGATAACATATAATATCAAAAGATGGTACATGGTGTTACTTTAATATACATAACATGACAAAGTTACTAATCTAAGTACTATCATCAGTTTGGATAGTTATAATAGCCCATCCTTACAATTGCTGATATATATACATAAAGTAATGTAGCAGAAATAAATACTACGGTAGGTAATCATCCAGCTCCTCTTCAAGAACTCCAATGAACATCAACGAAAACTTTCTTTTCTCAAACTGCTCGAAAGAGTACCCATGAAGATAAGGGAAAAATAAAACCACGGGTGAGACAAAAATCTAGTGTGAGAAACTCATGAAATATGTGTGACATATAATGGCACCTTCTAAGACCAACCGGATCACCGGATTTGGTTTTCCCCTCAAAAGAGCCAACCATCTAATAGTTATATATTCGATATAAGTAAGAAAATAGCCATGGTGCGTGAAGTTTATACCACAACAATAATAGTTCTACAATGAAAATTGCTATGGCGCATTCACTAAATTGTGTAGAATCTCCACGGAGACGCCCTCGATACAACGACGCGAATCTCCTGCACAAGTATCAGAGATATCGTTCCGAGCAGCGTACATCTCTAGTGAATGTACCATAAGGTAAACACAACTGGCTCTGACACATAAAATGTTGAACTAAGTATCAACAATTCTAGGGCTCAACAATTGAAAGCATCTCTAGATGTGGAGTTGATATACCCCCAAGAGTTAGCTAAACCTGTGTTATGGATCCTTACTCTGGTTTCTATCATTACCGACGGTGAACTCATGTTCAGCATCCCAACATATGAGCCATAACTCTCACAGATCTCGGAACCACATATGAATTCCAACATCTCAACAGATCTAACAACCACACATGGATTCCTACATCCTAAACAGATCATGAACCTCTACATGGGTTCGAGCATCTCAATCAGATCTCAAATCTCCACATAGATTCCAGCTTCACGAACCTCTTTTAAGGCATAGATCACGTATATGATTTTGAAGTGGTTAAGGTCTCAAGTCATCTCATATAAGTACACTCTCCCCGATTATCGGACGTTCCAAAACCAATTGATAGATTGCCGGTCAACTCGACCCTGGTTCTTTTAGAAATAAACAGATAATACATAAGGGTGGAGATCCTCTCTTATCCGGACGAATTTCATTATCATTTGTCCTAGAAGGAAAGGCGAGTTTATACGTAGGGTATAGCATAATCTTGTGTTCCTTCTAAATAGTTCCTAAGTTAAAATTTGGTCAATTTCAATAACAATGAGAATGATCGCATAAGGAAACTAAGTCCCGTATACTTTCCCTAAGCAAGTAAACACATAAGCACTGTCAATTCATACAAAACACGATCAAGTCACCTAAATGACTTTTAATCCCTTTTTAAGTAATTTATCCTTTATTAATTAAAAACCATTTTTATTGGTAAAACTCCTTTTTATCTAATAAAACTTCTTTCATTAATCAAAATGTACTTTATTAATTAATACTCCTTTATTAATTAAAACTCCTTTATTAATTAAAACTCTTATATTTACTTGTGTGTATATATATAATTTATCTTTATAAAAGATATATATACTTGTATTCTATTATTTCACTATTCATTTATACACTTTTCATACTTAAAAGGTATTCATATACTTATCTCAAGGGTATAAGTATATTCACTAATCATTTACAAGATTTACTTACTTTAAACTATAATCAAAGAGATAAAAACAATTGTTACTTAAACATTAGTACTATAAACCACTTCTCTTTTATATTTTAAACATATACTTTGTCCATCTCTATTAAAAAAGATTCCATACTTGTTATTATGTTTAAAATTCCCTTGCTAAAGATCAATATATATACATACTCTATTTTTCCACTTTAAATATAATTAAGGGTTTTAAAAACAAATTTACTAAATCATTGTTTAGTACAAATGCCAAAACACTTCACATTTAATCATTATCTTTAAAACTCTCTTTTAAAGATTTTATTATATTTATAAGGGTCAAAGACAAATGTTATTTAAACATTGTCACAATAAACCCAAAACAATTTATTTATAATTATCCTTAAAGTATTCTTTATTAAAGTCTTAAATATATTCCTAATTATAGTCCTAATTATAATTAATAAGGGTTAAAAACAAATGTTACTTAAACCTTGTTAACTACAACCCAAAACCATTTACTTATCTTATTTAGTCAAGTTCTATAGTCGACTAATCGACTATCTAGTTCTAAAAATGATTGCTTATAAAAATCAAGGTCCATATAATTAACACGTTTCCGACATCCAACTTAACTATTCCTCGGTCAAGAGGGATGCCGGTAGGTTGGAACGTTATTGCTCATCCCTACTCAAACATCAATCTTGACTCTCACAAATAGAGAAGTCTACCTCGCTCGGCTTTTAGTGTCAAGTATAGTATTACTATCATTCCATATGCAAATTAACTACACGTTCATTTCCATGCAATGCAACTTCTCATCCATTCTTCCAAAATAATATTATTTCAAAATACTTGTAAATAAGTTAGAAATGTTTTTAAATTGATATATATATATATGTATAATAGTTTTTCTTCTTCAAAATTTACTATATTTAATAGAGTTTAAAATAAACTTAAAGAAGAAAAATATAACAAAAACTGTTTATATTATAATAAAATATTAAACTAGTTTTATAAAGTTATATATATATATATATGATACCTTTTTAAATACTTATAAATAATTATATAAAATATTACTTTAATTACATAATATTGATTTAAAACCTTTTTTCAAAATAAGCAAGTTTTATATAGATATAATAAGAAAACCCTTTAACTTTCAAAATAAATTCTTTCTAAAAATATTTAAAGTTCAAGTTTTATACTCTACTCCATCTACTCGCGATCATGTGGGTTTTCACATGATTTGGATGAGCAATTCCAAGGTTGGTGAGAAGAAAGCCAAGAAAGCAAGGCAACTCAAGTGATAGAGAAAAGACTACTAGAATCAACCAAAAGTCGATGAAAAGAGCTTGGAACCTATCAACTAGAAGATCAAAGAGCAGAGCAAGAGTCAAAGTTGGATTTGCACCAACACTTATAGCTCAGTTCAAGCTACATAGGTCGGTACCGACCTATTATATGGGTCGTGGTGTTTTGGTTTCTCTTGTACAACCTCGGGCCTTCATCTGGACTCAAATGCAAGCGAGCTTATGATCCATTACCTCTGTTTTCCTATAAATACCAACCTAACTGCAACTAATGGAGGATCTAGTTTCTGCCAACTTCATATGCGAAAGCTCTGCCTCTTCTTTATCTCCTACCTCCACGTACACAATATTCACCTAGGCAGCTATCTTGGCAGTTCTTAGCCATAGAACTTGTCAAACCCTTATGCTAGTGACTTATACTCTCTCTAATCCTCTGTAATCTCATACAAACTGCCAGTAGCTTAAACGAGTATTCTTCCAGTATTGTTCGAGAAAAAGACCAAAAGAACTCGTTTCTTTGACAGAAAGCACATGTCGGCTAGAAAGCAAGCGCGCCAGTATATTAATCCTTCGCCCAACTTAGCTGGTGCCGCGATGTTGAAACGAAGTACACCTCATGAATAGCTTATCTTGACAAATGTGAAAGTTCAGTTGCTACTACAAACAATCGATATATTTATAAAGTGGACGTAGGCCAAAGATTGCCGAACCACTATAAAAATCTTGTGTATCTCTATTCTATTTCCTTTTATTTTCAATTCTATCTGCTAGATCTAAGTCATACAAATTCCTTACAACTCAATCTTGGATGTTGATCCATTTTTGGCATCAACAATCGTGATAAAGGTAACCTAATATGTAAAATGCAGGGGTAATATAGATACCACAATAATACTAACAACCAACTAATATGCTACACACAACATAACGGTAAACAACAAATATAGAATAAATTGATACCCATTATTACTAATGCTTGTAGTCCGCTACCAACACTAATCGATTCATTGATCCCCATCGAAGCATCTGAAATGCAAAACGAATACAGCGATATAACAATGCTACTAACATAGCATCTCAATACCTAAAACCAAACTACAGATATCTATAACCGATACCTAATTCGAATTGCCATTAGCTAACAAAGAGACCTATCAGAGCCACCACTATATTTGTAGACTCCTCTGAACACCAACACCTTAGAAGAAGTTGACCTGCAGGTCCTATTGCAGCATCCAAAAGTACTATAGAATAGTATATGACCTACTCTAGACCAACATCCCAATCTCTCTCTGCCCTTGCTCCTAAACTACATTTGCAGGTCGTGCACCTCAATGGTACAATGGATTCCTTTTACAAAACCAATATCAATCGATTGTCTATGGATAGACAATCTAGATTCAAGCTACCCCACGTACACCCTTCCCACACATATTCACAATATCAAAGTATTATCGTCCCCGTATGGATCGTGATTCTTTCTTGAAGTGCCTCGCACTACCGGTTGCCCAAAGTCAGGTATACCAAACCTATATATATATATAGCCTAAACCGTGCATCTATAATTATATATATCTATATATATATATATATATGTGTGTGTGTGTGTGTGTATCACTTGAACCATATATTTATATATCTATATAATATATTTCGTCCACTATTCGGTAAACCTAAGTTAGGCGAACCAAACTGTACATGCACTTAAATTGCATATATATATATATATAATATTATGCATCTCCCAATAGCCCCAAGTCGGACATACAAGAACAATATTTATACATATATACATATATAATTCACATAAACTGTACATAGGTATACATTTAACCAGTCCAACTATATAGAACAATAAACATGTATTGTGCACATTTATATACACGAAGGCAATACACAGCCAAAGCAACAAATCTATTATCTCAGTATCAATAACAGTTCATACATACAATCATATAAATAATTCAACAAAAATATGTCTTACTTAAGTAACCAATCTTACAATTATATATTCTTCGTATTATTTTATAGAAGTTTCCAACTTATTTTATAAAATAATATTCTCATTGAAATCAATCATATTATTGATTAATATTAATTAATCCTTCTATTAAAATCAAGTTTAGCTATTAATAAGGTCTCAAAATATTATATAGCTCATGTATATAACACACACATATATACATTCATACATCACAAACCATTTCTTAGGATCTAAAGTTAAATAAATCATTTTATAACCTTAACCCTATTAAATAATACAATATTACTTTTTGAATTTCTAATTTTCAAATCACCTTTATAAAAATTCACCAGTTATTTAATTATTAAATTACAGGATAATAAACTAATACCAAGGCCAGATAAACTTCAAAGTCATTTTATTATACGTTTAACCTACCTAAACAATTATTTTAGCCTTACAGCTTATTTTAAAGGAATACTTTTAACTCATGATTAGTAGTATAATATATAACAATATTTCTATCACTGATATAACGACAAATTAAAGCTATAATTAATTTATAACCATGTTATAAATTAATCCCAACTCCATTTAATTGTATTCAATACAAACAGAAAAAACTATATATATATATATAATATATACATATGTATGTATGTATGTATGAATATATGGAAGCTTAACCAATTATCCTAAATATCTACTCAAACCTATCCAATCCAAACAAATAGGGAAATAATTACCTATATATATATTATTCTACCTCTTTTAGACAATACTTATCAATATATATAATTTCGGTGATTTATACTGAAATATAAATTCAGGGTTATAATTCCGCTCACCTGAACTAAAAATTTCCAAGTGTTTGAATCTAGTTCGAACCCATACCATGTCGTGGATAATCTCACTACGAGCGCAACAACGAAGACCGTATCTCGATTGGACCTCATATGCAAGAGATGTGAATTAAATACGGAATGAGATAATCGATTTTATTAATTAACTTTAAGCAATATTTAATTAACTCCCAAATCCTTCTTCGCCATCCTAAATCACTTTTTCACACATAGAAAACATGCACAACCCAAGTCCATTTGCTTCTCCCAACGATTTCTCCTCTAATACTCGATGAAATGCTGCACCGTCAGTTCCTACGTGCTCCACATATCGCGCTCTTCGCAACAGACACAAGCTCTTCAATCTTTCCTCTTCGTTCAAATCGCAACTACCTTATCCCTAGATCGGACACATTAGGTCGTGATGACCTATGCTCAATCAGAGCTCCATTGACTTATGCCAATCTCCTCCCCTTCGAGCCAGTTACACAACCATGCCTTCAGTTTCTCCAACCACAGCCTCTAGCTCCGTCACCATATCACCCAAGTCATGGCAAGGAAGAGGGATCTTCGACCAAGCACCACCGCATGTCATTTCATCACCATGGATTGAAACTTTCCTTACCATGAGTCCAACAGATCCAACCCCAGCCTCTCTCGTTGAACGTAGCACTCAATTTAATTGGAAATGAAGGACCAGCTATTTTCATGAGTGGAGGAGGAAATATCTGAAGAGGGATATATGGAGAGTTGTATGGGTGGGTTAATATATATGTATGTATGTGAATTATATTTAATTCCTTAAATAAAATCGCCACATGTTCTAAGCTCATATGATCACACGGTACGCTCGATTTCCATGAAACTCGTCGGTGCACATCACCTTGTTTTTCTAGTTTGGATGGTATAAATTTCATCACTGTCCGAGATAATGCTTTGGGATGGTAATTTCACGCATTTCAAGGTCGTTTTGGCCATTGGATCGCCCGATTCCAAAAATCCTTCAACCTCATCTCTCATAATGTAGTCATTATCCCAAAAACACTAATCATCGGTTGAGATCCCATTAGACCTGATCACACACGTATTATTTCCAAATATGTATAATAATACGTAAATCATAAAAATATGGTGATTCCAAATATAATGATATTTATACTCATTTCGATTTGCAACGTCGACCCAGACTTAAATGAAGTGGTCTAGAGTCCTAATTCATCCATATGCGAAAAGTCAGATTTGGACATTTAACTAAATAACTAACGATTTAATATTTAAATTAATTATTTAAATATCCATTCATTAATAATGTGGGTTGCTACAGTTTTTGGACAGATTAGTGTAGACTAAGCCCGGATTAGAACTATTAACCCATTTCTAGACTTATGCCGAACCAACCTAATGAGATAGCCCTTAATCGTTTACACACTTCCCAAAAATAATTCCAAACCTCATTTAATTAGTTACTTAGCCAAAGCAACCTAAATCCTTACTTTTATTCACCAGATCAAGGGATTAAAGAGAATTAGCATATGGATTAGCAAATGAGCATTGGGGATATTAAAAATTAACGTCTTGGAATTCATGCTTGGCCGGTTAGCTTATATTCACCTCGTTTTTAATGCATTTGGAGATTTCAATGAGTAATTTACATCTCTCACTATATTATACACGTTTATATAATTTAAATTGATGTTTTTAAATCAAAAATGTGATTTTGACTTGGTGAAAACTTAAATATGTTTTGAAAATGAATTAAAAATGTTTCAAAATGGATTTAGCTTGATGCTATGCATATGTTCATATGTATGTTCCGATCTAGAAAATTGGCTAGATTTAGTCATTGCTTGATGAATCTGAATCTGATAGTCTATAATGTCACATATGATGTATACTTTGTATTATTTGAATGAATGTATGTATATATGGTTGTATTGGATGAAACACCAATCAGTAGTCGAAAAATGTTCCAAGGGATGGAGTTTAGTGCATATGGATTGGCTTTGACATGGGTCATCCAAGGTGATTACTCAAATGATAGAGACTCAATCAATGGATAATGTGTTTGGAGTAGTGTCAGAGTTGCAAGAGGTGTATCAATGTAGATTTGAAGACACCATGCAAAACATGGGGATTTAGTGGAAAACACGAGAAAAATCTACCATTGATCCATTCCATGGATACATCCCCAAACGATTAGGACTTAGTAGATTTCGATGATGACTTTGAGTTAGGAACTTGGGTGCATGGAGAGAACTTCGGTTAAGGCTACGAAGATGGTCCAAAGCATCTATATTTAGCCAAAATTTGGCAAAGAACAAATTGCAATGGATCGGTGCTGACCCATATGTGTTTTCGAGGATTCGAAGTTAGGGACCAAGGGGACATGCCCTATCGATCGCATGAGGAGACATAGTTTGGTTTGGGAGTTATGGCCACTACCGATCGATCTAACCGTAAAGAAATGATGTGATATATACTAAGGGGTTCATGAGTTCTACTTTGGGCTTGATGCAAGAAAGTAGCAGGGAAACGTCTCCACTATGATGAGGGTACTCTATGACTTATGATAGTGTTCAGAAATTTTTTGGACTTTAATGACTGGATGATTGGAGTTCTATTGATGGTCCATGAAAGCAAGTTCGTTGATGTGAACTTGTGAAGTGGAACGTTGATGTGTTCTACTATGGAGATGTATGCTAAGGAATCATTGATACTCGAAGGTTTTGATGTGTGCTCGTAAAGAGGGGGTATGTGAGGATGCTAACTTAGATTTGGTCATATACTAGATCTTTGACTGTAGATCTATGTACCTTTGACTTTTGATGTTGAGTCTAGTCTACTGGCCTTCGAAGTAGCATGAAGTCGAGCATTAAGAAACCAATATATTGAGTAGTCTTTGACCATTGATGTGGTCATATGATCTAGCATATATCCAATGCACATGAATGAATGATGTAAGGATGATTGATGTTTGGTATGTTTGCTTTATTCTATAGGGATGCCAAATGATGCAGGTATTGTTGACTTAGATGCTTAGACACCTTACACTGTACTTTTAGTTATAGTGCACCCATATGATGATAATAGATTATCATATACTATTATGTGCCAACTCTTTGGATATTGGGACAGATCAGGTATGATTCTTTATGTTCCTATTTTACTACATCGACTTTTATAGTATTTTGAGATTGTAGATTGTTCATACTAGATTGTTGTATGACCTAAGGTTTTATACTTTGCTTCTTATGATCGTAAGTACTCTTAAATGAGTAGACTAGACAGCAAATATGAGATACCGCATTGAGCTGTTTAGAGGACGAGCAAAAGGCTACGTTTTTCATATATTTACTTTTGGAGCTTATCCATTTTATTTCCGTTGTGCAACACTATGGAAGTTTTTCAGTGCTATGCTATTATTACTTAAAGATGGTTACCATTTGAGTTTATTATTTGATGTATAAACTCTACTCTGTTTTGTGTAACTTTGATAAACTTATTATACTCCAATTTCATAGTTTATTTAAGTTATATTACCGTCTTTTCTATTTTATATCTATGTGATTACTATATATTATCATATGCACTGTGAGGTACACGACTAGTTCTACTTTGGATGATTACTACTTTACCCCTTGACCATCACCCTACATCGACCAGATACTGTTGTAGCACACTCCATTAGTATACTGGTCAACAAAGGTGTATGGCGGTCTTCACATTTGGTATTAGATCTTTGGCTGAAATACGACCTAAGTTAATACATGATCCATTAAAGATAAGGAGGAGTTATCGCCTTAGAATGGATCTAGTGATATACGATAGAGCGTACTTGTTAAATATTTTCATTTTTAAAACTACATATTAGTATATGGTATAAGTCGCCTTACATCCACGAGTACAACTTAGGCAGCTCTCTTTTTTAAGAGACTAATCATTCTTATCACATATTGTAAGAATGAGCCGACAAACAAGGAATGCAATAAGAAACTCCATCTCATAAGTGGAGGATGGAGTGGGCTTGAGGGCGAATAACCCTAACTTGTAGACTATGTTCAATATAAGGATTAGGAATAGGCTGCAAAATGCTCAAGGTGTAGCTCTAGTTGTTGTTATCAGTTCAAAGCTAGGTATGAGGAGAAGTTCATACCGATAACTCAGAAGTCGATTTTATTTTGAAAGTTTGCGGATCTGAAGTGGGAGAGATGATTGTTTAATAATATGTGGCTGATTTTGACACTTTATCGAAGTACGGGATATACTTCATCGAAACTCTGTAAAGAAATGAAAAGCTCATTATTGGACTAAATAACCATCTGGGAGAAAGACTAATAAGCCATATCAATGAAAGCTTTAAGAAGGTGTCGAGAAGGCTCTGAGGCAAGAGTGCCTATACCTAAAGCCAAAATTTGTCGTTCCAAAGGAAGAACTAAAGTTGCACTTGAGCAGGGGAGGAAAGAGGAAATGCAACAACAACAAAGGGAAGAAGAAGTTCCAGAACAAAGGCAGCCAGAAGAAGGAAAATATGAGCCCATTTTTTTAAACTGCGGAGAGAAGGGCCATCTAAGTATGAACTGGAAGGATGATGGTATAAGTGCTATAACTGCAACAAGTTTGAGCGTATCTAGAAATATTGTCTTGAGCCATCAAATAGAAGCATATGGTGAAAGAATATGCTCTGATTGTCGTCCCAACTTCGTCGACTACTCCATTGGTGAAGGAAAAGGGGAAGGCATCGTTGTCCAAGGTATGCTTTCTATTTATGATGTTCATATTCATGTTTTATTTGAAACTGGGGCTTTACATTCCTTTATAACTAGTTATTTGGTAGATAGACTAGGATTGAAACCAAACCTAGTAGACATATATTTGATTATGTTAAACCCCGTGGGAGGTTCGACTAGTTTGTGTATGGTTTGTCCTGATATGGCCTTATCAAGTCATGGATTTATGTTTTCTTATGGTTGTTTTGTACTTAGATTTGTGGGGTTTGGTATTATGTTTGGGTGGACTGGCTTTATAAGTACAGATGTATGGTGGATAATGAGAGGGCATTGGTGACGGTAGGGACAAACGCTAAGCATAACTTAGAGTTAGGCCGCCTAAGATGATGAGGTGATAGTTATCTTTCTATATTCACTCAAGTTCTCACACGATGAGTTATCATCAGTGCTTATTGCTAGGAAGTATCTGACCATATTTGAGTAGGTGACCATACTACCACCATACAAGGAGATAGAGTTCCGTATTGATTTAGTGAACGATGCCAAACTGGTATTTGTACCATTGAGGCGTATGAATCCCAAAGAGCAGAGGGAACTAAAGGTGCAAGTGAATGACGTATTAAGGAAGGGTTTTATTCAAAGGAATATATCCGAGTGGGAAGCACCATTAGTATTCGACGTTAAGATGAACGACTTTTCGAGGCTTTGTGTTGATACCGTGAGAGCTGAACAAAGTGATGAAGAAGAACATGTATCCACTCCCATGGATTAATGAATTATTTGATCATATCCATGGTGTAAAGGTGTTCTTTTTATCAGACCTTGCAATGATTTTTCATCAACCGAGAGTAGTGAGGGTGAGTGTGCCAATTACTGCACTTTGTATGCCATCAGGATTTTATAAGTTGTTTGTTATGCCGTTTCAGGTGACCAATGCACCGACATAATTTGTTAACCTCATGAACTGTGTCTTTACAGATAAATTGAATAAGTTTATACTTGTGTTTGTTAATGATATTCTTGCCTACTTGTGGATAGAAGAAGAAAACAAGACACATTTAAGGATTGTGCTAGAGGTGTTGAGGAAGCATTTATTGGAGGTGAAATGTTCTAAGTGTCACTTCTAGTGGAGGGAAGTAAGGTTCTTAGGTCATTTTGTTTCTTAGCAAGGCATCATCATGGATCCTACCAAGGTAGCAGCAGTCCAATATTGGGATCGACCAAGGAGTGCTAATGGTGATAAGTTTCCTTGGGGTAGCGGGATCTTATAGATGATTCATAATGGACTTCTCAATGGTGGCAGCACCATTAACCAACTTAACAAAGAAGAATCAGAATTTTTCTTAGGATGTGAGGTATGAGCACATGTTTGGTGGTCTAAAGGAAAGGTTGACGAGTTCACCGGTGTTAGTAATTCTGAGAAGGAATGAGGAGATAACGGTATATAGGATGCTTGTGGAACCAGTTTAGGCATGGTATTGATGTAGAGGAGTAACGTTGTCACATATGCTAGGTGGTAGATGAAACTACATGGGAGGAAATACCTGAACTATAATTTGGAGTTAGCAGTGATCATATTTGCACTGAAGATATGGAGGCACTACTTATTTGGAGAGAGGTTCGAGCTATTCACCTAACATAAATCGTTGAAATACCTCTTATCACAGAAGGAACTTAACCTTCATTTGTAGCAATAGCTAGATTTCTTGGCCTCCTACGACTTCACCATTTCCTATTTGCCTGGAAAAGAAATGCAGTCACTGATGCTTTGAGTAGGAGACATGCTAGTTTTGGGGCGATGTTTCTAGAGTTGAAGCAGCTGGAGTATATTGTTGGTTAGATTTCCAACCAAGGTACAAGCTTGAACCATAAGTATTAGCGAGCTTGACCACTAGACCTATTCTGATTGACCGAATCGGTACTTGTCAGATACATAATGCTAGAGATCATCGCTAAGATTGGGAATGGAGTGGAGTCTGAAAAGAAGAAGCATTATGGACTAGACCGAATGGTAGATTATTTGTACCTAATCGACGGGTTAAGGGATGAGGTCTACGTGAGTGCCATCATTTGAGATTGGCTATATATCGCAGAGGTAATAAAATGTAATATGCTATGAAGCAAACATTTTATTGGAAGCGGAAGAAAAGGAGACATTCATATCGAAGTGTATGAAATGTCGGTTAGCGAAAGTTGAGCAGAAGAAGCTAAGTGTTTTGCTGCAACCGCTTGAAGTATCAATGGATTTCATTGATGAATTACAAAGGGCTGGAGAAAGGTATGGCAATATCAAGGTAATAGTTGATAGCTTGATGAACAATGCCCAACTAATAACTATAAGGTCTAATCGGATGACATCGAAAATGGCCAAGTTGTATGTGAAGTAGATAGTATGATTCCATGGTGTGCGTAAGAGAATTGTAAGCAATCAAGACCCATTATTTAGTAGTGAATTTTGAAAGAGCTTACAACTGCATTTGAGTACAGCTTATCACCTACAAACTGACAGGCAGATTAAGAGATTGAATCATATCTTAGAATATCTCTTTCGAGCATGCATTCTTGACTTTGGAGGCTTGTGGGATGATCATTTGCATATGGTGAGGTTCGTATACAATAATAGTTATTGGTTGAACATTTGTATGACACCATTCAAGGAATTATATGGCTAACCATGCAATGTTCCTTTATGTTGGTGGGAAGTAGACGAGAAGCTGATACCAGGGCCAAATATGATAATAGAGGCTTTAGAGAAGGTTGAGATCATTCAAAAGCGAATGAAAGCTGCTTAAGACAAATAGAAGAGCTACGCTAATAAGAGAAGACACGACCTTGAGTTCTCTGCCTGCGATATGGTGTTTGTCGAGATATCCCTATTGAAGATGTAGTTTGATTCAGTACTAAGGGGAAGTTGGTACCGAGAATCGTAGGTCCATTTTCAGATACTCGAGAGGATTAAGAACCTATTTTATAGAGTCAAATTACCTCAGAAGATGGCATGTGAACATAATATGTTCCATGTTTCTCATTTTAGGAAGTTTCTGCACCGCTCAGACGTGATTGTTACTTCCTATCTAGGTCTCTGAAGTTGATTCGCATAATTGAGCGGAATACAAAGCAACTTAGAAGGAAGATGGTGCATTTAGTGAAGGTGCAATAGGGTGGAAGCAAGGGCAATATTACAGGCAGACCTAGGAAAGCGCGAGGACTGCTTATTCGGAGCTCTTTATTTAGTAAGATTTCCATTTATCGCATTTACTTTCACATCTAGTATGTTATACTGCTAGTTTACTATCTTGCATGCTAGGATAGGCATAGGTTGTATTTACATGCTTTTATGTGCAAATTTGACAGATGTTATGCTCGCATATGGTTATTAGGCATATGAGGTAACTATATTGTTTGACCTTACCTTATTTGATGGGATTTCAGTGGTGAAATTCTTAAAGGGGGAGAGTGCAATGACCTGTATTTTATTTATCGTAGGATCATAAAATTAAATCCAAATTGGTTTGTATAAAGTTACAACTTTGTGGAATGTTGAGTATCAAAAATTTTGACCTTTAGAAATTTTATTGGATGGCATTGACCTTTAAAAATTGTAATGACTATAAATTTTAGTAACACCTGAATTAGAGTCTGAAACCACTTTCAAATGAAAGGTTTGATGGCTTCTCTTTCCATGCAGTGGTAATTATATATTTTTGGCCTTATATTTAGGATTTATGTCCGATTGTAGTTAGTTGATTTTTGGATAGATTAGCGGGTAATTAGGCTAAGTCTAGATTAGGCCCACTAACCCAATTTTGGGATTTGTGCTTAACCAACCTGATGGGACAATAACTAATCATTTTCAC
Source organism: Allium fistulosum (assembly GCA_030737815.1). Taxonomy (NCBI): domain Eukaryota; kingdom Viridiplantae; phylum Streptophyta; class Magnoliopsida; order Asparagales; family Amaryllidaceae; genus Allium; species Allium fistulosum. Next base: position 1,299,238,866 of record CM060902.1, read on the forward strand.
ACTTCCCAAAAACTATTCTAAACCTCCATTAATTAGTTTCTTATCCAAAATCAACTTAAATCCTTACTTTATTTGGCCAAATCAAGGGATTAACGAGTGATTAGCAGAGGGATTAACAATGGAGCATCGGGGATCTGAAAATTTTACCTCTTGGAATTCATGCTTGGTTGGTTCGGTTAGATTCCCCTTGCTTTTAGTGCATTGGGAGATTTTGGTGAGTGGTTTACATCACATGCTATACTATACACATTTTTATAGTTTAAATTGATATTCTTTTATATGTTTTTAAAGCTAAAAAATATGATTTTGACTTGATCTAAAACTAAAAATGTTTTGAAATTGAATTTAAAATGAGCTTGATTATATGCATATGTTCATATGGATACTCCATTCTAGGAAATAGGCTAAATTTAGTGCCATTTCTTATTGAATTCGAATTCGATTGTATGTATATGTCATATATGATGTAGGTGTTGTATTGTTTGAATGAATGTAAGTATATATGGTTGTATTGGATGAAACGCAACTCGATAGGCGATTTAGAGAAAGGAAAATGTTATAAGGGATGAAGTTTAGTGCATATAGATTAGCTTTGATATGGTTCATCCAAGGTGATTATACAAATGATGGAGATTAGGTCGATGGAAGAAAGTGTTTGGAGTTGCCTTAGAGTTGCAAGAGATGTATTGATGCATATTTGAAGACTCAATGCAAAATGATGCAACATAACAAAAAAGGATTGAAGTAGCAAGTCGGAAAAATAATTTAGGAACATTTTCGACTAAGTTACATGGATTGGTACTGACCCATGTTTGAAGTGTAAAGTGCAAATAGGCATTTAGGTGGAGAGCTGGGGAAGGGTTTGGGCTTACTTTAGGTTTGGGCGATAGAGACTTCAAGATGGAGTAGTGGAAAACACAGGGAGAATCTACCACCGACATATTCCATGGATATACCCCTCTAACTGATTCAGACTTAATGGAATTTGAAGATGGCTTCGGGCTAGGGACCTTGATGAATGGAGGGGACTTCAGGTAAGGCTATGAAGATGGTCCAAATCATTTGTACTTAGCCAAAATTTGACTAAGTACGAAGTGCAATTGATTGATACTGACCCATACGGGCCGATACCGACCTATACATGTTTTGAGGAATTTGAAATAAGGGCCTAGGAGGACGTTCCTTATCGATTGCATGAGGAAATGGTGTCTGGTTTAGGATCTATAGCCACCATCGATCGATCTTATTATAAAAGAAATGACATGATATCTACCTAGGGATTCTTGAGTTCTACTTCGGGCTTGATGCAGGGAAGTAGAAAGGAACTTTGGGACTATGATAAGGGAACTCAATGACTTATGATGTTGTTCAGTGATGTTCCAGACATCGATGATTGGATGATAGGAGTTGTTTTGATGATCCATGAAGGCATATTCATTGATGTGAACTTGTGAAGTGGAACATTGTGTGTTCTACTATAGAGACGTGTGCCAAGGGATCGTTGATACTTAGAGGTTTCGTTGTGTGGTCATAAAGAGACGGTATGCAAGGGCACTCACTTATGTTTGATCATATCTGGGATCTTTGACTACAGATCCGTGTGCCCTGGAATTTTTGATGTTGAGTCTAGTTATTGGTCTTCAAAGTGGCATGCAATTGAGAATGGAGAAATTAATATGTTGAGTAGTCTCTGGTCATTAATGTGATCACATAAGCTATTGTATATCCAATGCACTTGACTAAGTAATTTAAGGATGATTGATGATTGATATGTTTTCTTTACTCTAAAAGGTTGTCACATGATGTAGGTGTTGACTAAGATGCCTAAACACCCTATACTATACTTTGAGTTGTAGCACACCTATATGATGTTAACATATTAGCATATATTATTATCTGCTAACTCTTTGGATGTAGGGACATGTTAGGTACTATGTTCCTATTTTATTATATTGACTTTTATAGTAATTTGAGATTATAAACCACTTGTACCAGACTATTACCTAGCCCAAGGCTGTATGCTTTGCTTGCCAACCCTAGTAGGGGAGGATTGGGTCGGGTCAACCTATGATGTATCAGTTGTTATGCCAATAGCAGCGCTAGGCAGCTAAGTTAGTATGGAAGAACTTTTGCGCCATGGGAAATCCTTCCCTACACAAGTTCTCATATGAGGTTTTTGAATAGAACTTCGATATGCAAGAGGTGTAAGCACCACGAGTGTGAAGTGGTCTCGTACTAAACGATTTCACCCTAAAAAATGAAAGGGAGTCGAACCAATTTCTACAATTAGGGCTTGCTGCCCTATCTCGGATACTCTTAAATGAGTAGACTAGATAACAAGTTTGAGATAGCATATGAAGCTATTCAAAGGACGAGCGGGAAGCTACACTTCTCAAATATATACTTTTGGAGCTTATCCTTTTTATTCCTGCTATGCAGCATTGTGGAGCTTTATCGGTGCTATGTTATTATTACTTAGAGATGGTTATCATTTGAGTTTATTATTTAATGTATAAACTCTTCTCTATTTTTCATAATTGTGATGAACTTACTATGCTCTGATTCTGTGGTTTATTTCAGTTATATTACCATCTTACCTATTTAATATCTAGGTGATTTTTATATGTTATCCTATATGCTATAAGGTTTACTGTGATGACCGCCCTATACCACCAGCACCAATAGTATACAAGCAGTGCATTGTAGCTATGCTCGGTCGATATAGGATGATTATCAAGGTTGAAAATGAAAACAACACAACATATAACCGAGCGTATATCTCATAATATCACAGATATGACAAAAGAGACAGTAATAACGATGTGAACTAATTATTAGTGTATAAGATTCGCAGAGTTATACATCATTAGTCATAGACTATATACAATAGAATCAACTCGAATTACTTCCTCAAATACAAGTGATAAGCAGTCACTGCTAAGGCTTCCTAGTGCTGCACAATGGAATAAGCGTAGTAATCGATATAGGTATATAATACAAGATAGCTCCACCCAGCTTGTCTTTCGCATAGCTAGTGAGTCAGCTAGACCTGTTATATAGTCTATTCATTTAAGAGTACCCAAGATAATTAGAAGCAAAGCATAAAACTTTGGGTTAGATAACAGTCTTGGTGTGAGCAGCAAATCAGTCTTAAAATACTATATAGGTAAATATGGTAAGGAACAAGAGTACATGTCCCTGCAACCAAAGAGTTAGCACATAACAACATAGTATGCTACTCTATAAATATCATAAAGGTACTATACATAATTGAATGGTGGATGTCCAAATATCCCTATCTCCAGTGCTACTCCCAATGATATCCACGAGTGATAGCCCATTAAAGAAAGCAATCAAAGCAACCATATCATCCATCAAGCAACACTCACTATCACTCATCCCTATGCCTTGAATATATGATAACCCATATGGCCCCTATGCTCGGGACTAATGGAAATACCGGTTTTCGTTGTACTCTCGTATCACGCAGCTTAAAGCTCGATACGTACCCTTACCCCAAAGTTAGACACTAGATCCAAAGTTACTGGTCTAGGGTATACAGATCCTTACATGATCCATGGGCATCCCCACTTATAATACCCCTGCTTCGAGTACAACAAAAAACACTCCAAGTATCAATGATTCCTTAGCATGTATACATCCGAGCTCTCCTTTGCTCTATTCAGATCCGAGCCCATCTCTAGCTCAATCTAGTTTCCATTATCCCAAAGACCCTCACGTTCACCATCCTACGGCTCTCTCCTTTATCGAGCCACTATCTTTGGTACCTACTCCCACTATGAGTCACTAATCGAAGATACATAGTTTTTATCATGCTGTTATATCATCATCCAACCTTAATAAGAATGAGCCAACACCTCCAGCACGATCTACAAGATCCCTACTTCATTCCGCAGAAGTCTTACTTTCACTGGACTTACCAAAATAACTCGGTACCGACCTAAATAGGTCGACATCAACTTATTTCCTTAGCCAATTATTGGCTAAGTTTTCTTCCTCTCCTTCCTTGCTTCTAGTACTCCATTCCTAGATACCCCTAACCTCGATCCATTCCTCAAAACATGTCGGTTCCAACTCATAACATCTAACTTCAAGTTCTAGAAAACAACTCGGCATAAACTCAAACACTTAGCTAATTTCCTACACCATGCCATGAACAAGCTCCTCTAGCCAAGCTCTATCCAACCAAGCCAACCACCGACTTGTTTGACCAATAAAAATAACTCGAGATCGACCTTGCTCTTTGTTCCTTAGAAAATAAGTCGGTATCGACTTATTTCCTTAGTGAATTGTAACTTGTGATTTGTTCTGTGAGCTCCTCCCTTGCTCTAAAGACCCGCCTTCAAGTTTCGTCAAATTTCGATCATGTTTGCCTCCGATTTGCCAAATTCTCCCACCTATCTTCCTAAACATCCAAAACATTAGCAAACAACATCAAAGCACAACATACAACCATAGAATAACATGCATACACATTCAATCATAAAACAATACATAGAACTATAGCAATCAAACAAATTTTAATCCAAATCTAAGCAATCATTGAACATATGAATACGAACAAGGTGAATTTCGTGGCTATTACTACAAATCATATTAGAATTTCTCAATTTAGATCATAAATATATGTTGACACATGATTAAAGTTAGAAAAGGATTTTTAGATCAAAAATCATGTTATAATCTATAATTCTACCATATAAACATGCATAGGATAGTGAAAAGTCATAAAGCACTCATTAATTACCAAATTCAACAGATTTGAGTCTGATCCAAAGTGGACGGTAATGAAAAGCAATTTGAAGCAATCGTGGTCGTAGTCACCATCGGAGTGTCGATGCCTCACTCCATTAGCGTCTCTATTGCGAAAGATAATATCATCATCTATCCTCCGCTGCTGGTTAGTTGAAGCTCCTTTATCTATGGTGTAGCACATCTCCTATGGAGAATGCCTTAAAAAACTTCTATAACTCTTCATCTCATTCTAACTCTTTTCCGCAATATGCAAACCTCCAAAAATTGTATTGATCACCAAACCCCTATTTGGTGGTCTTAACCCTTCTCCAATGGATTTAGCTGCATTGCCTTAAGGCAACTGCCTCTGAGTCTAGTTGTTTCCTTGCCTACATTCCTATAGGTTTCTAACATAACGTTGGCTCTATTTCTTCCTCATTAGCTCCACAATCACATCAATAAGATGTTAACACTCATTCATGTTATGTCTATGTATTTCATGGAAGTAACAGAATTTTTTTGAGCGCTTCTCCTATTCAGTAGCCTTCCTCGGCCAGGCTTTTTATACCTTTTGGTACCATGCATTTCACGGTATAGGTTCTTCATGGAGTCATCAATTCTGTATACTTCCCATTATGGTTGAACCTAAAATGCTTCTTCAGGTCCACTTCTTTTCAACTTTTTTGGGATTCTTCCACCTTTTATCATTCCCATCTTTTCCACTCTTACCATCAAACTTGACAGCCACTTTACTATAAACAATGCTGCTCGGTCCAGCCTAACCACCAGTGCCTAATCTTTCTTCTAACTGTGCCTCATCCAAGCGTAGAAATTGGTTCACTTTCCAATAGAAATCCTATAAAGTATAAGGCTTCTTCATTCTCAGCCATTTGCCATAATTAGTTTGATCATGAACTCCCCTCATAAGAAGACATTGATACTATATCATCTCTTGGAGTAGCAACCCTGATTATATAATTATTTTTATAAAATAAATAATGATTTAGAATGAAAATTTAAATGAGAAATTAAGTTTTATTACTAAAATATAGAGAAATTAGAATTTTGTGTTTTTATAAAAGATAACGAATTCCTTTGAAATGTGAATTCTGAATTTCTATAATATTGGATAACCATTATATATGTGGTGAATATTTTCGAAGCTATAAATAAATCAATTTTTATGAGCTTTGGAGTTGATCAATAATAAAAAATTGTGTATTTTTGATTTTGTAAGTGTTATGGAAATCAATTCATGATTTAATAAAGCGGCTTTGAAAAATATACATTGTAAAACGAAGAAGACAGATTTTATTTGGAATTATAATGTAAAAGGTTGAATTTAAAAAGGAAAATAAGAAAAATAAATTGCATTTTTATTTAAGTGGGCCTAATTGAAACCCGTACTCATACATAAGCAAATAAGAGAAGCGTACTTCTCCATTTTCTCATTTCTAAGTATCCTATATGTTACTAGCTTCAGGAAAACAAAAACACTAAGCTAGGTTTTCATTTCCTTTTGCAAACTCCATCAAATTTCCATTCTTAAAATACAAGGAAAATCCTGAAAATTCACAAAAAAATCAAGGCAGGTTATTTCACCTCTTATTTATCTTCCTCAATCATCAATCATGGATTTGAATGAGTTTTGAATCCATTTGTGTTCTCTCTTTCTATTAAGTTTTAGGGTGTTGACAGTGAAAAGACCAATTGATTTCAGCAGTAAATCTCTAAGGAAATCATAGGAATTAAGGTGAGTAATCCTCACCACTCTTTCTAAAGCTATTTGCATGTTTGTTTAGATCGATTCAACTAAGGATTTCAGTTGTTAAATTGAATCGAATTGCTATGGTTATGTTGTGGTTGAAAGTATGCTTCTTTGAAACATAAGGTGATAGCTGAAAATTTATTTAGAAAGTGTGCTATAGTAAAATACTGATAACTTGCAGTTTCTAAACTGGTTTGGGGTCAATCTTTTTAGGTTTGAAAATAAATTCAATTAACAACAATTTCTTTGTTGGTTACTTTTTGATATTTAGCATTTTAAATAACCTAAAATGGATTTGAACATATAGCCATAACTTTGTCTTTATAGTGATTTTTTGAGTTTATACTTGAAATTGATTTGGCCATAACTTTTGAACTGTAAGTCCAAATTTGATGATCGTTTTCTTGCTGGAAAAGTAAGACTTATCTATAACTTTCATATTGTGAGTTTTATAAAATTAAGAGGTTTAAATGGCCTGAAATGGATTTGAACATATAGTCATAGCTCTATCTTTATAGTGACTTTTCTTAGTTTATACCTGAAATTGATTTGACCGTAACTTTTGAACCGTTAGTCCAAATTTAATGATCTTTTTCTTGATGCAAAGCTAAAACTATTACCTATAACCTTTTGTTATGAGTTTTACTAAATTTTGGGTTTTAAATGACCTAAAATGTATTTGAAAGTGTTACACATGAGTTGAAAGAGCAAACCAATTGCTTGTTAGTAATAATTCATCCTTTGGAATTCATTGCATTTACACTAGACTTGTCTAACTTATAGAATTTCTATATGACCTCAGAAATAATGCTTTATGCAAATTGCTGCTTATATTGGATAAGAAATATAATGAAACGACGTTGTAACACCAAATGGTATGGAATATTTGGTGATGCTTCTTCGGTTTATTATACAGCTTATCTTGTAGAACTATTAAGTGAGTGGTGTTTACTAACTTATAGTGTATACTCTAGCAATACCAAGTAGTATAGGACATAAGGTGTTAATTTAGTGATTACTATTCGATAGTATATAACACATCGGTATTAAACCATATATTGGAAAAATACACTATATCCGTAGTCACTAGTTTAAAAATGTGTACTATCTACTTGACCTTATAGGCTAACTATGGGGTTGCTCCCTGAGTCGTGATATCCGAGTTAGTTATACTATCCATGTTAGAGATAGAATGGAATCTGTGTTAATGATTTCCCATGACCACTAAAGTCAACCCTCAATACCATATATATATATCCCTTGTGTTAAGTGGGTTGGTATATAATGACTAAAGCAGCATATCTTGTAAGTCTCCCCTTGGAATTGAGAAGCTCATGCAAGCAATAATTTTCCCCATAATCAAAACACTAATAGGATCTACTATATGAATTATGTTCTTGTTGTATGCTATACTTTTGTGTTAACCTACGTAGTTAATATCCGATAATATCGCTGATATATCAATGATATATCTCATATCGCTCCTACGCCCATATATTTTCAAAATACCACTTAAAATATCATTACTGATATATCGCTCGATATTTGTCGATAGATCACTCCGATATTAAGTGTAAAATACCCAATATTTTTAAGAATATCGTTCATTATTATATATATTGGATAAAATATCTATACATAAATATCTTCACATTCTCAATATTTGTTTTTTGTATATGGTGAATGACAATATGTAGACCGTATTAGAATTTCCAATGCATACATTTTTTAGTTTTAACCATGCAGTTTTAGTTAATCTGTGAATAAAGAAAATTATATTTATTCCATTATTTTAAATGTTTTATTTTCCTTGGAAACTTTACCACTAAAGACAATATCATTAAAGAGCTGCTTCTCTTTTTAATTATTTTTTTGTTCACCATTCTAATTGGTAAGTTAGCTTATGGAAATTCATTTTATTAGTTATTATCATGCACTAAGAACTAAAATTTGAAGAGAAGAAAAGTTAATTTTTTGCCATATCGATAAGGAACAAGCTAAAGTAATAATTCTTATCAAATCAACGTTGCTTATTTGATAAATTAAGTGAAAATGAAAACAACGGAGCTATAAATATAAAAATGTAAGGGAAGTAATATAAATGATTAGATGACTAAAGAAATAATGAATATTGTAAAAAAATGAAGAAAGCAATAAAGACGTACATTATATGAATTTCTCAGTTTTTATGAGCATATATTATGATTTGTATTTAATAGAATATCTCTATAAAAAAATTATAATCTATAAACTATTTACAGTCGGTCTTTAATAAAAATTTGGCATTATTTATCCAAATATTTGAAAATTTCACATCATTATAACATTGTAACATGTTCTACATATGTCCAATATTTTACTGATATTACCCGACATAATCACGATATTTTAAAATATCTCATATCGGTAGTTGACCGATACATACCTGATACCGATACTAACTACTTAGGTGTTAACTAAAAGTAGTACAACTCTATGTTTGATGTGTGTTGTTGGTATGCAATCTTATGTTTGATTGGATACTATTCACGCTATAATGAAATGATAACTATCGATGATCATGATACGACATTTTAATATAGTGATTTAGTCTTGATACTTGTTAATGAATGTGACCATTATACAGATGTTGAATATCTAGCACATTGTATCTGCTTATTATGTGATCTCACCCAGTAATATTAGAAAGAGTCTGACCCATTTATTTTTATAAATACTCGGGTCAGGCCAAGACTTGACAGGTACAAGGACTCAATGACCATGTTCGTGACTAGCTCGCTCCATGACCTGTGTTGTGTATATATGTATGTTTATGAACTAGGGTGATATATGTTAGACATGGATATATACTATATATGATGTATAAGACAATGACTTATTTTGATGTGTATATATATTTGAGACTTGTATTATCCTTTAAATGTATTAAACACTCTGTGATGATCTATGATTCTATGTTTTGAAATGTATTATATATTGTTCTGATTGCTATTAGCCAACGTGTGTATTACTTTGTACCGAGACTGGTCACGAAATTTATTGCTTTAGAATTTAAAGATAAAGCGTAGCAGTGTTAGCCCAAAGTAATATATACGATTGGTTGCTCCTATGTAGCCTCATTCTTCATACTACTCGACAATATTACTTGTAATATTCTTAAGTAGTATGGGTCTTGGGATGGGGCATTACAACTTGGTATTAGAGGTAAGATTCAGAATAACATACGATATGAGACATGATCTTGGCCTTAATAGACTTAGGGTCCCATCCCTTAGGGTGCAGGGTAGAATGTAGAATTTATTTCCTATTTAGCTTTAAATATGAATGATTATTGGAGATAATCATCAGGACATATTTGTAAAGATTTTGAATTACTACACAAATTATTGTTATTGAAGTACTGATGAAATTTGGAACTCACTTTTATTAAGAGCAAGATTTATTAGATAGTATAGGTTAGACCTTAGATGGCTTAGAATTGAATTGCTATGTCTTGATCCGTTAATGATCAGAGTGCGCAGTGAAAGCTGATGGACTATCTTCTACTGAGCATGGTAATATTTTTGCCTTGTAAATGTTTTTATTGGTTGGTGAATGGTTGGTTGTTTCAAAATAGCAAGTGATTGTTTAAACTTAGCATGAGTAGGACTCATTACTTGAAAGTTAGAAGCCCACTCGATATTAATTATAAGACTTTGCGGTACCTTCAGTAGTTTAGTTACCGCAAGGGATATTGAAAACCTTACCTTGTATAAAATTGAATATTAATTTATATGGATGATTAATTAAATGCTAAGATGGAATTAAAATTTTATGGTTGTTGGTTGTATGCATGGACAAATGGGTGTGTTATTGAATCTTTATTAGTGAATTATTATTGAGTGAAGATATAAAGATTTATTGAAAGTAGTTTAATGAAAGCAAGCACCTATTTAAATTAAAATCCCCTTAATTAAGAAATCTTTGGAGATATATTTTATGTTAAATTACCCATTGGGTGCTTAAGAATTTTGATCGAGACGTTTATCCACCATTATCGATTAGGATTCCTAAATACATCCGACGAGACAGTCAGACACAACACTTTAAATTATAATATTATAATATTATAAATAATAATGAAAATGTTACAAATAATTTTTAAAGAGGAAATGAAGTTTTGATGTAAGTTAAATATTACTTTAAAGTGAAATGTAATAATTTGAAAGAAGATGTCTTAAAGATAGATAATATTTTTAAGAAGTGTTATGAACTATATATTTAATTGGAAGGAAAATATCATATAAATTTTGATAATAAAATAACAGTGATTTGATATGAGGTTGAGTATCACTTGAGAAGATAGAATATTATTTGGAAAGATAATTTAGTAAACATTTGAGAAGAATAATATACCTACTATGGAAATAGTTTTGTATATATAAAAATTTTAAAGATTGAAAATAAATATAATGAAAACAATAAAGATACTTATAAGTATTGATTTTACTTTGAATGATAAATGCAATTATCGATCCTTAGCGATAGTCGAGGTCATTGGCAAGGCGATGTTGATCACGTGGTCAACATTGCAGTTAATTGATGAAGCAATTCGCTATAAATGGATGACAAAGCAATGTCAATATATTATTTGATATTTATGAAATGAATTTGTACATGTTCATTATAAGGTATATGCTTAAGTGAATTGTGTACGTTGCTTTTAAATTGGTATGTATAACCTATTGTAATCTAAAAGAAGGTTAAATGGTATGCTTATGAGTTTTAAGTTAAGAAAATTTGGAATGTAACCCTAATACAATTATAATTGATAAATAAGTGAAGTTTGGATAATTTGATCTTGTAGATAAGAAATATTTCATGAAAATATAGTTTTATACATACATAGAAATTTGTTTTGAAAAGTTTAGCATTTAGCAATTTTTTAATCTTAAGTGGGAAATTTATTTCGAAAAAAATAGAAGTTAAACAAGGAGAAGTTTGTCATGATTCTCCTTGGGTTAGAATAGTAAACCTTGTAAGAAATATAATTTTGGGATAGATCCTTTTGAGTTATAAAAGGCTACATTATTCTAGAGAAGTCTTTTCAAGTATTTCATATCCTTGGCTATAAATTAAGACATTGAGAAAATTAAATATCTTGAACATTTTAGAGTGTTAGTATTTTAAACTTGCAAAAGATATCGGGGTTATAAAGAATGTAAAATAATTGTGTAAACAAATTTTGGAAATTTCAAATTAAGAAAATATTCGAAGCAAGAGTAACTTTTTATTTTGATGATTTGAATTAAAAGAATAGATTGTGTTAACAAAGTTAATTTTAATAATAAATAAATTGGGAAGCAATTATGTTAATTATAAAATACAAAGTTTAGAAATTTATTAGTGAGAAAGAAATTTATTCAAGATGAGATAAGTATAATTTAAAAAGTATTTTGAAACTTTGTTGGAAAATAGAAGTTATTTTATATGAACCTTGAGAATAAATTAAAATAGAAGTAATTAACTTAGCCTTATATTTACCTTTTTCATTAAAAGGTTGAATTACATAGTTCTAACTTTTCAAAGAAAAGTTAACCATTCGAGTGAATTAATTATACTCAAAGTAGATAAAGTTTTCAAGGTAAGAAGTTTATATAAAAGAATAATAATATTATTGGTATTGTTTTTGGACTACATTCAAAATTTGAAATAAATAATTTGATGTGATAACAATAAAAGAGAAGGCATTTGATTTAAATAAATTGCCTCCAAAAGTGTTTATGTATTTTCTTTTTATTAGAAAGATTAAAGGTGCGTGTATAAACAAGTTGAGTCTAAAGTATGACTTGAAAAGGAAACTAATAATGTTTGAATTTTTACTCTTTGTAAGTTTATTTTGTATGGCAAGTCATAAATACGAAAACTATTCTCATATTTATGAACTTGTTAGCTAATAGAAATTTGTAATTTACAACTCCTAGCTTTCCAGAAAAATGAATTTATCCTAAAAACTTTATTTAAAGGATTTTAGTAAAAGTATATTGTTTTGGGGTAACATTTTGGGTTGAAATGAGAATTTATAAATGGATTGTTGTAGAAAATTTTGTTTTAAAACATGGCCGTAGTAAGATAACCATATCTTTTGATTCTTTAATCCGATTATAGCAATTACTTTTGGATTTGAAAGATAATTCAGTAGTGAATAACTTTTATTTAGATCATCTTATTGAATTCTGTAGATTTCATGAGATATGCTCAGTTTTAAACCAAACTATAAATTCTGTCCCGTTAGAAAATTCCTGATTAAAACATCGACCTGTTTTAGTTATAACTTTCAAACCATAAATTCGATTTCAGTAATTTTATGATTTCCAGAAGGCTAAGACTGTAAGGAAGAACTTTGATTTTAAAAGTTTTGATAGATTTTCAAAATTGCTATATGAAAACTAACAATCTATATAGATGACTTAATACTCTAATATGACTTTCTAAATTGTAGCATGAATTTGATGTGTGAATTTGCCACAGTATCAAATTCGGAATATTTTGAATATTTAATAAGCATTGTATAACCTCATTTGATTTTGGGGAAAAATTAAAATCTTGGGTAAAACTTTTGGAAGAAAAGTGATTTCTAAGTCATTATAGGTCTACATCTCTTAAAAGTAGCATGTAGATGTATATTATAATAATTATTATCAACAAAAAAAAATTTGTGAATGCTTGGTGAGTATTTGGTTGTGTTTTAAGTGGTGTAGTTTTCAGGAAAAATCATATCATAGAGATTTCTCCGAAGTTTCTGGAAAATTCAACATTGTAGAATTATTTAATTAAATATTTAAAGGAAAGTCTTCAAATTATATTTAAAATGAAGTTTGGCAGGTTGCATAATTTATTAAGAGGAAAGAGAAAATTCTTTTACCTTTATATATACGACTTCTTAATAATTAGCTTTTCCTATTTTTGCATTTCAAGTATAGAAATTTAAACTTGATTGGATGATTGTGGTGTTTTCATTTTGGATGGTAAATAATTAATTAAGAAATGAATTTTTGTGATAAAATGAATTGAATTATGAAGTTTAAAAACCATAAATTAAAAGGAAAAGTGATGTGCTGATTTTGTAAATTGATATACTAAGTTTGACAGGATGATTTATATTAATGAAAAAGGATACGTAAGTTGTATGTTCATTAGTGTAAAGAGTAACTAAAGGATTTTATAAGTATAGATGCAAAAGTGAATGTATAGATTTATATAATATTCTGAGTATCCAGAAGCCATCGCTCTAAGGGTCTAATAATATTTTGAGTACTTTATTTTAATGATTGGGTTAAGGCAGATCCTGATATGTGTTAAACCGAGTTAGTAATATAGAGTTTTCTGAGTTATAATTGTAAACAACTATGTATTGTGTGATTGTTTTAAATGCTTGATTGTTGTATATGGATCGTATATTGTTAAATGAATGTATACTTAATAGCAAAATATATATTATAGACTTTTCTTAGAAATGAAATTGTGGGGACGTAATTTCTTTAAATGGGGAGGCTTTAACAACCTTGATTTTAGAATTACTTATATAAAATAAATAATGATTTAATTGAAAATTTAAGCGAGAAATCAAGTTTGTAGTACTGAGACATAGAGAAATTAGAATTTTGTGTTATTAAAAAAGATAACGAATTCCTTTGAAATATTAATTCTGAATTTCTATAATACTAGATATTATCGTATATGTAGTAAATATTTTCAAAGCTATAAATAAATAAATCAATTAATCAATTTTTATGAGCTTCGAAGTTGATCAATAATAAAAAAATGTGTATTCGGATTTTGTAAGTGTTATAGAAATCGATTCATGATTTAATAAAGCGGCTTTGAAAAATATACATTGTAAAACAAAGAAGAAAGGTTTTATTTGGAATTATAATATAGAAGGTTGAATTTAAAAAGGAAAATAAGAAAAAGAAATTGCATTTTTATTTAAGTGGGCCTAATTGAAACCCTACTCATACATAAGCAAATAAGAGAAGAGTACTTCTCCATTTTCTCAATTCTAATATCCTATACGTTACTAATTTCTAGAAAAAAAAACAGTAAGCTAGGTTTTCATTTCCTTTTGCAAACTTTATCAAATTTCCATTTTTAAAATACAAAGAAAATCCTGAAAATTCACAAAAAATCAAGGTAAGTTATTTCACCTCTTATCTATCTTCCTCAATCACCAATTACGAATTTGAATGAGTTTTGAATCCATTTGTGTTCTCCCTTTCTATTGAGTTTTAGGGTGTTGAAAGTGAAAAGACCAATTGATTTCAGCAGTAAATCTCTAAGGAAATCATAGGAATTAAGGTGAGCAACCCTCATGTTTGTTTAGATTGACTCAACTAATGATTTCAGTTGTTAAATTGAATCGAATTGTTGTGGATTGAAAGTATGCTTCTTTGAAACATAAGTTGATAACTGAAAAATTATTTAGAAAGTGTGCTATAGTAAAACAATGATAACTTGCAATATCTAAACCCTTTTAGGGTCAATCTTTTTTAGTTAGTAAGAGCAATAATTTATCTTTTGGTCACTTTTGTATATTTCGCCGTTTAAATGACCTGAAATGGATTTGAACATATAGTCATTGCTTTGTCTTTATAGTGATTTTTCATAGTTTATATCTAAAATTGATTTGACCATAACTTTTGATCTGTAAGTCCAAATTTGATGGTGTTTTACATATTGGAAAGCTAAGACTATTATCTATAACTTTCATGTTGTGAGTTTTACAAAATTTTAAGGTTTAAATGACCTAAAATGGATTTGAACATATAGTCATAGCTCTGTCTTTATAGTGATTTTTCTGAGTTTATACCTGAAATTGATTTGGCCATAACTTTCTATCCTTAAGTCCAAATTTGATCATCTTTTTCTTATTGGAAATCTAACACTATTATCTATAACTTTCATGTTGCGAGTTTTACAAAATTTTGGGGTTTAAATGGCCTAAAATAGATTTGGAATTATTACACATGAGTTGAAAGAGCAAACCAATTGCTTGTGAACAATGATTCATCCTTTGACAATTCATTGCATATACACTAGACTTGTCGAACTTATTCTATGACCTTAGAAATAATGTTTTATGCAAATTGCTACTTCTATGGAAGAAGAAATATAATGAAATGACGTGGTAACACCAAATGGTATGGGAAATTCAGTGTCACTTCTTTGGTTGATGATACAACTTATCTTGTGGAACAATTTAGTGAGTGGTATTTACTAACTTATAGTAAATACTCTAGCAACACCAAATGGTATGGGATACACGTGTTACTTTAGTGATACCGTTTGATAGTATATAACACTTCAGTATTAAACCGTATATTGGGAAAATACGCAGTGTCCATAGCTCACTTGTTTAAAAATGCGTATTATCTACTTGACCTTGTAGGCTAACAGTGGGTTCGATCCCCAAAGTCGTGATATCCATGTTAGTGATACTATCCATGTTTGAGATAGAATGGAATCCGTGTTAGTGATTGCCCATGACCACTAAAGCCAATAGTCAGTACCATATATGTCCCTTGTGCTAAGAGAGTTGGTATATAACGACTGTAGGAGCATGTCTTGTAAGTCTCCTATTGGAATAGAGCAGCTTGCACAAATAATAATTTTCCCCATAATCAAGACTTTAATAGGATCTGCTATATGAATTTTGTTCTTGTTGTATGCTATACTTTTGTGTTAACTTAAAGTAGTACAGTTTTATGTTTGATGTGTGTTGCTGTTATGCAATCTTTTGTTTGATTGGATCCTATTCACACTATAGTGAAATGATAACTATTAATGATCGTGATACGACATTTTGATATAGTGATTTAGTTTTATACATGTTAATGAATGTGACCATTATACAGATACTGAATATTTAGGTCGTTGTATCAGCTTATTATGTGATCTCATCCAGTTATATTTAGAGAGAGTCTAACCCGTTTATTTTTATTAATACTCGAGTCAGGCCAAGACTTGGCAGGACTCAGTGACCATGTTCGTGACTAGCTCTATCTATGACCTATGTTGTGTACATATGTGTGTTTATGAACTAGGGTGATATATGTTAGACATGGATATGTACTATATATGATGCCTAAGACAATTGACTTATTTTGATGCATATATATATATTTTGAGACCCGTGTTATCCTTTAAATGTATTAAACACTCTATGATGATCTGTGATTTTATGTTTTGAAATGTATTATATATTGTTCTGATTGATATTTGCCAACATGTGTATTGCTTTGTGGTGTGACTAGTCACGTAATTTATGCTTCAGAATTTAAGGGTAAAAGTGTGGCAGTGTTAACCCAAAGTAATATATACGATTGGCTGTTCCTATCCAGCCTCATTCTCCATACTATTCGACCATATTACTTGTAATATTCTTGAGTAGTATGGGTCTTGGAATGGGGCGTTACACTTGGGTTCTTTACCTCCGTCACTGCAGCATTGAACCTCTTAGAAAACTCTTCAAGGTCTCTCCAAACCTTTGATGCAAGTTTTCCAAGGGCATTGCTTCCTTCTGCTGAACCGAATGTACTCTAAACTACTCCATAAACTTATTTGCTAGCTCATTAAATGATGACATGGATCCAGACTCAAGGTGATAAAATCACATAATGGCTAATCCCTCTAAGAAGAGAGGAAAACATCTACATCATATTTTATCATCCGCACGAGCACTGTCCATGTGCCATTCTATTTCATCAGATGCCGCATTGGGTCGGTCAACCCATTATAACTTTGCATCTTTGGTATAATGAATTTTTCAGGTACATAGCGGCTCTAATTTTCTCCATGATAGGGCTCCGATTAGCCATGGGACCCCATCCATCATCTTGTTTTCTTAATTATGTTACAACAACCTTTTTATCATCTCGATAATCAGCTTGTTATTGCCTATATTTCACTCCAAGCGACGACCATTATGTGTGTCACTATGTGTTCAACTTGGCGAATGTTCATGGTGAGCAACGACGAGGCCTGGGTCTCCCTATCTCTGAGGAGTCTGTTTGCCCAGTTGTCCGGTGAGGTCGGCACAGACTGCATGCTCTTATATATTTTCCAACTATGTTCACTAAACAACACCATCCTAAGGACCAGCTTCTTATAAAACATCATCAACATCAACTTCATGTATGTCATCTTCAGAATTGCTCAAATCAAACGTTCCCTGAGGCAATCTATACCGACTCTTCCCAGTCTGTAGCGCCTCATCTCTATACCCTTACTACCAAGGAGGATTACTATGTAATGCTATCTAGTAACATGGAGAACGAGGCTTGTTAGGAGCGATCACACATGAATATTCCCTTGGTCTAACACTAGTATGTATCTCACCTCACAATATATCCACAATATACGTATTCCGTATTGACATAAAACTATAAACACGTGGACTTACCAAGACAGAACTATATAATATACACAGATGAACATAAAGTCATAGATCGCAGTAGAAAAATATAATATATAATAAAATGATACTAATCTAAAACGTTATCTTTCTTATTCGACAATATATACCAAGTCAAGTTCAAAAATACACAGATCATAGCCATCTCAATACAATAAATACAAGGAGACATCTAAAGAAAATATATATAGCCATCAACTCAAAACACGATATAAAATATACCTTGTCTCCTCTAAAGCCTAACATCGAAAATGTCTATTGTCCCTATACCTGAAAAGTCTCGGACTAGCCCGAGTATTATATAAATAATAAATGTGTCAGACTATATCTAAATCCAAGGTGAGTACATAACAGTAAGCATGGTAAATGAAAATCATAGCATGAACTCGATGTAACAAAATATCCAACATAGCATCATAATAATATATCATGCCACTCATCTCAAACATCACCCATGAAATAAACATAAGAAAGTAAGAGTCGTGATATATATAAATCGAGTGATAACAATCAAACTGATCAAAATCACAAAATACTCTGGATTGAAAGTGAGTTGGATCTAAACTAATATGGATCTTAGTACTTATATATATATATATAATGGAATATAGCAAAGTGATAATCACTGAAAACAAAAGGATAAAATCACAGCGGGATTTTATACTGGTTTGGACCTCCCGTCCTACGTCCAGTACCTAAGCTCCACGAAGGAATTTCTTAATCAACAACCTTTAGTTCACCCAAAGGAACAGGTTTGCAAACACCGCCTGAGCAACAGATTAGGACTTCCACCAATTCAAAGAAAAAAGCTTTATTCATGACTTTAATGTGTTCTTAATAACACAAATAAGCCACACTTTAGTACACCCTTCCTATAATATCCTTTGATGATTGTGAATTGTATGTGCAGCGTTGCAGGAAGCAAATATGGAGAATTTGATTGCTTTAGAAATCAAAGAGAAATAAATTTAATATAGATTTTAGAACAAGAATTAGATGATTGCAATCAATGAAGTTAGATTATATTTATTGAGATGAAAAGGTCTGTCGAAAGGTGATAATCTTTCAAGATGACATGACTTTGTACGGATATATACTTCTCTTATCTATTTTATGTTATTCAAACATCTGAAATGTATAATAAGACGTCTATTAGTTTATATAATTTTTTCTTAAAATGGGTTAAACATCTGAGTTCTCTGGATTAGACGTTTGAATGTATTCCAAAAAGGAATACGTTCATTTTGAACCTGATTTAGACATCCGGCCTTGAGATAAGATGTCCAAGTTATGTTATATAAAAACAGAATTCTAAAGGGCCAGACATCTAATAGGTTTAACTTGACATATGATACCCTCATCAGACGTCGGGTTGAACCTATTAGACGTTTGACTTGGTTCAGAGGATAAAAAATACAAAGAGCATCAGATGTATGAATAATCGATTCAGATGTCTAAATCTATATAGGGTTTCAATCCACGATATTCTAGACAAACAATGAATTTCTCAAACGTTTGGATTTTATAGCTAGATGTCTGGCCTAGTAAAAAACTTATCCTTTCTATATACTCAGACGTCTGATTATCTTTTTTGAACACCTGGATTCTGTTAATTTCTGAGAAAAAGATTTTTTGTTCTTTTAAGGAGATGATTCATAAAAAAATATTTTTCTAGTGTGCTCGAGCGTGTATAATCATCAAAGGATATTGTACATATGTTTCTATACTTACCATGACAACTTTTACTTTGACTATATGATATTCAATTTTGAATTTATCAGCAAGTTGTCTCCTTATTGAGATATTTTAGAAAATGAATAGCTTTATACGGTGTGTGTGTGTGTGTGTATATATATATATAGTTGTATCATCAAAACTGTAAAAAGGCAGGAATCAACATTTTCCCCATTTTTGATGACGACAACTGTATATATATTTATAATATAATGAATGCTCTCCATATCAATGTGCCCTATATTATTCTCCCCCTTTGACATTATCAAAAAGAACCAATAATACACCATTGCAAACCCAAAAGCCAATAAACAAGATACTATATGAACACAAACATGAACCATGAGTTTTTACCTTGTACAATGATACATTCAAAAGTACATAGTTTGGTAACCACATTAAAACAAATTACACAACATAACAAATTGTCTTTAAGGTTACAACAACAACATCAACATGAAATAACAAAAATAGTCAGATGAAGGAGATGTAAAAACAACCATCCATGATAACATCATGAACTCCAAAAAGCAAACTACAAATGATCAATATAAAAAACAAATTAATGTAAAAGCAATATGAGAAGTACAAGATGAACAATAAGTTTAACAATACCTACACTCTAAGCCACAAAGTGGTGACAATTCCTTGTCACCCTCTTCACTCTCTGTTTCAGACTCACTCCCACTTTCCTTATGAACCTCCTTGGTTGGTTGGACAATTGATGGTTCGGTTCCTTGATGTGGTGGTGGAGGAGGTAATGGAGGGGTGGAGTAGTGGGTGATGGTGACCTGGATTTTCCTGACAATTTCTTCCAAATTTTTCCGAAGGAATTTGTAATCCCTGATAACTCTTTATCGAGTGATTTCATTTTGGAATTGCTTTTAGAAAGACGTCGTTCGAGGATCTTTGGTTTTGTGATAGAATGACTTGGGTTTGATGGATCTATGGCATGTCAAATTTAGAAATTTGGTAGGTATAATTTTAATTGACTCGTCACTATCATCATTGTCATCTTCCTTACTATCTTCTTCCTCAATATTATGAATTTCTACACCTTTTCCTTTATCTATTTCAGTTGTACTAGAAATAGGTTGGTGTAGTTGTTGAAAATATTCTTCATATGAAATATATTGAGGAATCTGTAAAGGTAAATGCATATGAAAAAAGAAATTTTTACCCATATTAGAATTAGAGTCGGGATTGTTTTTCTAGCATAGAAAGGACAACATCTCTTCTTTAATAAATTTTGCCTAATTAACTTCTATACCACCAATTCCAGCATGTAATGCTTTATATTCCTTATCATAAATTTGCTCATGGCTACCGATACGAGGAATTATTGCGTTCATAAGCATAAATTCCAAAAGTCTTGGCTTAGGGCACAAAACTTTAGAAGTATTTTTCGAACTTGATTTTCCTATATGTGATGGCCTACAACATTTCTTTTACGGTTTCCCATATGAACATCTTAAAATTTGGTTCCTTTATTGCTCGTGTTTAAGATTTCCCTAAAGTGGTTACAGTGTAATTTAATCACTTTTCCATAAACGCTAGTCCAAAGATAACATTCATCTCTATGAAGAGCTATTCTTTTCACACCTTTATTAGCATAAAATAAACGAACTACTAGGGTATCAATTGAACATTATTTGGAGCAAATTGAATAAGTGAGGTGACTTGTGCTCTATCTGTCAAAGCATGCAAGTAATAAGCTAGGAAATCATCAGTATTATTGAAGAATCCATTAAATATCTTCATTTCGATAAGCAATTTATAATTTTTAATGCACTCTTCATAATGATGAAGCCAACCTTTCAATTTATCGGTAGTGATGGCTGATGGCTGCTCCAACGAACATTCCCTTGATTTTCTTTTCTTATGATTCTCGGATTTGGAGATGGGTTTGGGTGCCATTGAAATAGAAAAACTAGGGTTTTTGAAAATTGGGGATAAGTTAAAAATGAGTAGGAAGAGTAAAAGAGATGTTATAAATATAGGAGATGGAGTTAGTGGGGTGGGTGCACAATAAACGAAGGAAATAAATTTGAAGTTTCTAGTAGTCATTGTTTTAAAAAAATGCTTTGAATCGCAGTCAGATGTATCAAAAGGTCTAAATAAACATCTGATGTACTATTTAGACGTCTGATTAGAAGGGTCAGATGTCTGACTGTTAATTGTCAGTAAAAAGATATAAAATTTAATTTTTAGTTTATATATATATCTTTGTGTGTGTATGTAAAAGACGATGAAAATATTTATTGATCAAACGACCTTCTCCAATCATGATTGCTGGAGGGAGTCATCAGATCAGATTCGGATAGTGACAATCTTTGTGGATTATATATTTCCACAGGTTTGGAGTCAACCGAGTGACTGCTACTTATGTTATTCCTTGTTTGAGTGTTTTCACAAAAGGCTGAAACCATCCATTCAATGATAGTTAATTTTTCACATTGCCTTTGTTGTTTCGAGTGATTTATTTTGTTCGGAGATGATAGCACCATTCTGTCTTTTAATTTTCGTTGAGTGTTCTTGATTTTTTCAAAATTTTCATCATGCCTTCTATTCAAATAGTCATCATAAGGGATCACTTCCTTGAATTTTTTTCCTTTTGGAGTATATTTATTTGATACTTCGAAAATTGATGAAGACGGGGAGGTGATGTGGATGGACGAGGATGAACTTTGATTGAAAGCCATTTTACAAAATAATTTGTTTTGTTCTTAGAGATGCAAGTCATACTATAGATAAGTGGAAAGATTTGCTAAAAATAACTATTTTTCTAAATTATTTGTGTTATTGTATTTGAGATTAATGTGAAACCAAACTATTTCATAAAGTAGGTTAAAAATAGCCATTGTATTTAAGTTTTCAAAAAATGTCATTTTGAAAACAAATTCCTAACATTCTTCTTAAATTAATAAAAATATTTTCAGCAAGAGGTTTAGTGAAAATATCTGCCAGTTGATTTTCTGAATTTACAAATTCAAGGGATATGATTTTCTTTTCAACATTGTTACAAAGAAAATGATGTCGTATATTTATATGTTTTGTTATTGAATGGTTAATAGGATTTTTAGAAGGATTAATGGTGCTTGTATATCATAATATATCGGTGAATTATGTAGGTTAACACCATACTCATGTAATGTTTGTTGCATGTAAATTACTTAAGCGCAAGCCAAAGCACCAAAGCAGCGGAAATGTATTTCGCGTCACACATTGATAGAAACACGGTTTTGCTTCTTGGTAAACCACAAAACAGGAGATTGACCGATGAAGTAGCATGTTCCACTTGTACTTTTTCTACCTATTTTGCATCCTCCAAAATCGACATCATATATGCTACGAGTTTGAAGGGATAATCTTTTGGATAGAAAAGTCCATAATTTCTTGTGCTGGTTAAGCAGCACAAAATTCTTTTCACGGCTCGCAAATGTGATTCTTTGTTACAAGATTGAAATCTTCCACACAAGCAAACACTCATCATAACATCCGGTCTGCTAGCCGTCAAATGTTATAGAGATCCAATCATGCTTATATATTTTTTGATCTATATCTTTATCATTTCATCTTTTTCTAAATGAAGGCTAGTGCTCATTGGTGTCGGCTTACTAGACACATTGTCCAATCCGAATCTTTTCAACAAACTGTTGTAATATTTTTCTTAACAAATAAAAATTCCATTATTTAATTATTTTGTTTGTAAACCAAGAAAATAATTTAACTCACCCTTGTGTGACATTTCAAATTCCTATTTCTTTATACTTGAAAATTCATTACATAAGATTTCATTTGTAGATCCAAAAATAATATTATCTGCATATATTCGGACTATTAAAATATTGTCATCTTTCCTTTTGATAAATAATATGGAGTCAAGTTGAAAAAATCCGCACTTTAATGAGCCAAAATTTCGACAAGAATCGAAACCTAAGTCCATTAAAGCACAAATCGTCGGATTTAGTACCTGCAAATAAGCATGAGCATTATCAGAGTTTGATAAAATCTAAACTCATAGCTGAAATACTAATAGGATATAAATACTGACTGAAGCTACTACCTTGGATTAATGGTATTCCTTGGATATCTTTTTGCCACATCCACATCGAGAATAAGAGAAAAGAAGAACTCTCCTACAATTAATCAAATCCTGCTCTAGTGACTTGTTTCTCTAAATTTATCATGTGGGTTGTAATGAGGAGGGGGTCTGAACAACATTCCGGTGACTGGAAAATCTATACAGTGTCCATAACATAAATTTATACCGGTTGGTTTCCATTTAACTGTTATGTCTACTATTTTAAGGATAACTAAATTAATCTAATATTACACACATGATATTCCTACCTAGCACAATTCACCAACCTACTCTTCCTAAGGTATAAAATACCATCAGCCACTTAATACTTCCAAATATGAAGCGGGCTCCTAGCATCGTCATCATTGGCCTACTAGTCCTAGCTACAAAGAATTTTGACCACTATTTATGGCTTTATAATATATAATAGCCATACTACTAATACATCTATCATTTATTGAAGTCTTAGCCACGTAAGAGACGGTAAACAAGCCATGTAATACCTTATTAATAAGGACTAGGCAAACCCTTGACCATTTAATATCTATATTCTAGGTAGGCCTTTGTCATTTAATACCTAACCCAAGGCAGACTCCTCACTAGTACCACCAAGCTGAAAGTGCTTCGAATCTCACTGGGGCACTTAGTGCTTCTTTATGGGAGGAGGCAGACCTTAGATCAGTCACTTAATACATCAAACCCAAAGCAGACCCTTCTTGAGATATCCATTACCGCTCCTAAATGTTAATTCGGACCATTTAATACTTTTTAATTAGGAAAGATGTGGGCCCTCAAACAACCACTTAATACCTCTAATTCCTAAGCAGAACCTACGGTTTATATAACCTTTTCCCAAGGGCCCTATGATTGGTGATGTCCCGCATTAGTAATAATTGTACACAACTGCTTGTAGCCTCTTAGTGAAGGGCAAACTTCTATTGTGTCACTTTACTAATCTCGAAACCCAATCTTTTAACCCAATTAATTATTCTATGGGTCTTATGGTTAAAGATGTTTCACATTACTAAGAAGTGTACACAACTGCTGGTAGCCTCAAAGTGAATGACTAACTTATGTTGTGTAACTCTACTGACCTCGTATCCCAACCTACTAAGTCCAATTAATTTTCTAAGCTTTACAAATTTAAGCCATATATCCTAGGCTTTATTATTACTAAGATTTATCATCCTAAATTGGATATCGGACTTAGCTTACTAATCTCCTTTTACTTATTTAAGGCTATATAATTTACCTTAAATATTCAACTTTCCATAAAACCCCTTTCTATTTATTTCTTTATAAATGTCAATTTGTCCATGATAAAAGATTATCATCCTAAGGACATTTCCTAAGACATTTATATATTTACTAATTTCCAATTAGTAATCTCTTTCTAACTATTCCATAGTTATTAATCTAACTTCTTTATTTGTCAGTCTAATTAATCCATTTATCCTATTAATGATTTATAACTCCCAAATTCATTTCACATTTATTACCCATTAATTAGAGTTACAACCTTTCCCTACTTTCCTTCTTAATTCCTATCCCCAAATCAACGTTATCACTACGTATAACTAATATCCTAAATGAGCGTTGCGCATAAATCGTCATATTAGTTAAGTATTTATTAGCGTGTATAAATACATATAAAATACCCACTTCTACCAAATATATTTTTATCACAAATCTTTAGTTACAATATTCTTTCCATATTTAATTTGCCGAAATTACGTTTCTTAGGAAGAATCTTCGTTATGATTTCCATAAATTAGTTTAAAAACAAAAGATCAAGAATAAAAGGAAAGATTTGTCTCGTTTGAAATTACAAGGAATGGTTATTTTCTTTTTATTGGAATTGACAGTGTAAACTACGAAGAATAAATTTGTACTTTACATATCTCTTCCTTTTTATTAGAATATATTTCTTGTTAAATCAAACGTTGTATTTTTTTATGGAATTTTAGAAACATAATTTTTTTATAAAAATCAAACGGATGCATAAATTAAACTATGGAAAACTCCAAATTCAACATAATTAGGGTAATAATCAGAATCATACTAATAATCTACAACCCAATTTCAGATCTGGAATAAATTTCATATCTAATTAATATTCATATCTATAATTTTTAGGGATGATTTCCAGATTAGGGTGTAACGATAATTCCTATCAGATCTTCTAAGAATATGTAGGCGATAATTATTACATTGAAATTTTATCCTACAACTCATATATGTTCATTCATTTAGGCATAAAAATCAAACGTATGCCAACGGAATAGATTCAAAATCATAAACAGTATATAAATTTCCCACTCACCTTCTAAAAGCGTTCCAAATCTCCAGATCTGAAGTAAAACCTTTGATTCAACTCCATTTCCTTCTTATTCCAAGAAATATGTATAAAAAAGGTATATACATATATTAGAATTATAATCTGAGAAGAGATTTAGGGTTGAAGGGGAATATAAATATATAGATACAATACAGATATATATTATATCGTTATTGCGTACTATTGATTCGCTTCCCTTCTTCTTATTTGATTTCTATTCTTCTCCAATTTATATATATACAAGTATAAATATAATATTTTATAATTTAGAAAATCGTGGAGAAGAGAAGATGGCAGGTCTTCGCTGCTGTTTTTTGAAAAATATGAGAAGGGAAGAGAGGAGGCCTGAATTTATAGACATTCGAATCAACCATAGTCGTTAGATTTAATTATATAAAATCTGGGCCACTTAGACAAGACAAACCCTAGCCGCCATGGTCCCAACCGGTCGACCGCTTAATTGCACCATCGACCGCTACATGTCAACCGGTCGCGATGAATGTGTCGACCTGTGGATCCTGGGAATTGTTATATAAACGTTAATTTTTTTTAATCTGATTATTTTCGTTCCGAATTCGTTTTTCGTTCCTAACTTCGTCGTTTGGACACCGATCGCTGAACTTTAAATATGAAAGTTGCTCAGAATTCCTCCACGAACGCAATGATGCAAGTTTCATAGTTAAATTCTATAGTTTGCACGAATTCCAATTTTAGAGCCTAATTAACTAATTGCTAATTAAACAACCGTAACATTTACGGTGTGTTACATAAGTTTTCCAATTCTAAATTCTGATTCTAAGAGACGTATTTTTAAACAATCTTTCCAAACACAAGGTGCTTGTTTAAGACCATAAAGTGCTTTTTTAAGTTTATAAACATGATTTGGGAAATTTTCATGTTAAAAAAGGGTTGGTTGTTATACAAAACATTTTCTTTTATCAAACCATTAAAAAATGCACTTTTAACATCCATTTGAAAAAGTTTAAAGTATGATGATAGGTAAATACAAGCAAGATTTTATTGCTTCAAGTCTAGCAACGAGAGCGAACGTTCCTTCATAGTCGATTCCTTCCTCTTGATTATATATCCCTATGCTACTTGTCTTGCTTTACTTCTAATTATATTGTTATTTTCATCAACTTTGTTTTTGAAAACCCATTTTATACTTACTATGGCTTGATCGTTTGTTCTTGGGACTAATTTCTATGTATCATTTCGTTCAAACTGTATAGCTCTTCTTACGGTAATATCCAAAAATCATCTTTAGATGCTTCTTTAACATTTTTTGGTTCAATGTCAGATATAAATACAACATGTCCCTTTTGATTTAATTGATTTCTTGTTCTTACACTAGTGTTAACTTCTCTTATAACATTGTTAATTGGATGATCTTTTAGAATACAAGGTGGTGGTTTTACTGTATTTTCATCAATATTATCGTGAAGGGGATTTTCAAACCACGTTGTTTAATTTATTAAGAAATTTTCATCTTCATCATTGATAATTTTATAATTTTCATCAAAAGATACATGTATGGTTTCTTCTATAGTATTTGTTTTTCTGTTAAATATTCTATTTGCTTTACTTCTTTCTGAATAACCGAAAAATACCACCATTGGCTTTTGAATCAAATTTTCTTAAGTTATCTTTTGTGTTTGATAAAAAACATTTTGAACCAAAAATCCTAAAATATGATACATTTTGTTTTCTACTGTTAAATAATTCATAAGAGATATGTTCAGTTAACAGTCTTATAGACACACGATTTAGAATGTAACAAGCTGTAGCTACATCTTTAGCCCAAAAGTTCTTTGATACTTTACCGCTACTTAATAATGTTCTTGCACATTCTTGCAATATTTATTTTTTGTTTTACAACACAATTTTGTTGAGCTGTTCTAGGAAAGGATAAAATATGACTTAATACTTTCTTATTACAGAAATCACTAAAAGGTTCATTTTCAAATTCACATCCGTGATCACTTCTAATATTCTTAATTTTCAAATTGTTTAAATTTTAAATTCTTTTTGCAAATATTTTAGAAACTATGAAAGTATCACTTTTATGTTTTAAAAATATGGTCCATGTAAATCTAGAAAAATCATCTATAATAACAGAAACTTATTTGTTGTGATTAAGTGACCTAACTTGAGTAGGTCCAAAAAGGTTTAAATAAAGTAATTCGAAAGGTTGTAGGGTAGAAATAACCTTTCTAGACTTAAAAAATGATTTTGTTAATTTTCCTAGTTGATAAGCATCGTAACGATTATTAACTTTAATGCTCATTTAGATACTCCTTGAACCAATTCAGTTTTAGCAAGCTTGTTAATATGTTTGAAATTTATATAACAAAATCTATACCATGGATCGTGATCATTAGCTAAGAGGCACATGTTATTATCATTATTAATTTTCATGCTCAAAATATAAATATTTTGTTTTCTCATCCCTTCAAAAAATAAATTTTTGTTTTGATAAAAAATGTTACATTTATCTTTTTTGAAAGAGATTGTAAATCCTTTATCGCAAAGTTGACTTATGCTAAGTAAATTATATTTCTTCTTCTAGTAGGACATTTCTGTTTAAAGGGGAATTAGATATACCCATGTAACAGACGTCATTGATGCCAATGACATATCCTTTAGAGTTATCTACAAAGGTGATGGGGTCTCCAACTTTGTGTTTGATATCCGTTAGCATATTCATATATCTATCATGTGCTTTGAGCATCCACTGTCAAGAATCCATCGCTCCTTTTTCTTGTTGGGTATCTGCAAAAAATATTAATTTGAATTGGTACTCACTTCCTACATTAGGGTCCTATAAGTTAGATCTTAGGAAACCATATCCAAGCGGGTTTGGTTTTCCCTTTAAAAATAAAATTATGGTTATTATGAACATCACATATAAACTCCTTTATATATTTATTTTTATATTCTTTATCTATATATTTTGGTTCCTATATTTTAATAGTATTTATATCGGGTTTTACTATATGATCTTTTATAAATCTAGTGCTTAAACAACTAATTTTTGAAGATTTTCTTTTGATATTCTTATTATATACTAAACCAAATTTATTAAATGATGGTTTGGAACCTTTTATAATTTTTGATAAATTCTCTCTTCATTTATTAAAGTTTGAAACATTTGAAGAAAGTTTTTCAAAATTATCTATAATATTTTTAATCTCATTTCTAAGAGATCATTAAAGGATTTCAGTTCAAAATTTTCTTTAGCCAATTTTCAATTCTCATTTTTATATAATAGAAGTTCATTTTCAAAATAGTAACTTAAGATGTCAAGTTATCACAAGAAACTTGTTAGTTTTGTAACTCTTCTTCTAAAATAGTTTTCTCGTCTTTTAGCATTCTATTTCTAATTTTGCTCTATTAAGTTTTCTTATAATTTCTTTATTTGTCTTCTTAAGTGATTTAAATTTTTCAAGAAGTTCAAGATTAATTTCAAACAAATTATAATAAGAGGTATTAGGACTTACAACGTTTGATGTTGCCAAAAAACATAGGTTGGCTTGCTTAGTGTCGCAATTACCATCTGACGAAGATGAAAATGAATCTGAATCATCCCATATCACTTGAAAATCTTGTTTCTTCTTTTTAAAATATTTGTCATTCTTGGTTTTAAAGTTTTGCTTTTCTTTCTAAACATCAGGGCAGTTCTTTTTCATGTGGATGGTTTTATTGCATTCGTAACACATCAAGGAGGAGAAGGAGTTGTTGTTTTTGCTGAAATGTTTATTCTTACCGTATTTTAGAAATTTATTGAAATTTTTGGCAGGAAAAACAAATCATCATCCTCAATATCATAATCATCTTCAGCTTAAAAGGCCATAGGTTTTCCTTTCCGAAGCTTGTGTCCGTTTTTCCAGTAGATTACTTCATAGGACATCAAATTTCCTATCAACTCTTTCGATTTAAGTATTGAAAGATCATTGCCTTCTTCAATAGCCAATACTTTTCTTTCCCATTTATCCATTAAAGAGTTAAGTATTTTTTATACTTTGTCAAAATAAAAAAAAAATTCATCTAATGCTATTAAGTATGTGTAATGTCTTGAAACCTTGAATACATATCTGCAATTGTTTCATTTGGTTTCATTCTAAAATTTGAGAACTAGTTTTTAAGTAAGGAAATTTTGCTTTGTCTAACCTTTATTTGTTCCTTCATGAGTAATTTGTAAGGTACGCATCTCATATGCAGTTTTGCACACACTAACTCTATTAAACTCATTTTTATCTAATGTGCAAAATAAGATATTCATAGCTTTAGCACTATTAGTAGCATCGGTTTTTTAAGGAATAGTCCAAGCACTATATT
This sequence comes from Allium fistulosum, assembly GCA_030737815.1. Taxonomy (NCBI): domain Eukaryota; kingdom Viridiplantae; phylum Streptophyta; class Magnoliopsida; order Asparagales; family Amaryllidaceae; genus Allium; species Allium fistulosum. The sequence goes on from CM060902.1 coordinate 1,299,269,335, forward strand.
CAGTGGTAGGTGCAGTATATTCAACTTGTGTGATATTTTATATTTCATAACCACTAGCTTGCATATATATTCTCAACCTAGTTGACCTATATGTATAATTTGAACCAGTGAACAATGGTGGTCGTGAGGTAGATTGTCCTTTAGCAAATATTACAATAATCTTATCCATATTAAAAAATTACAAACTTTGTTATGGGTTGGTGATGACCCAGCTCTGATACCAAACGAAAGTGAGTAGGATCTATACTAATATGGATCTTAGCAATTCTATTTATCTAATGGAATATAGCTAAGTAATAATCACAGAAAACAAAAAGGTAAAATCATACCAAGATTTTATATTGGTTTGGACCTCATATCCTACATCCAGTCTCTAAGCTCCACTTAAGAATTTCTCAATCGACAACCCTCACTTCACCCAGAGGAACAGGTTTACAAACACCACCTAAGAAATCGATTGGGACTTCCACCAATTTCAAAGCAAAAGGCTTTAATCACGACTTTAATGTGTTCTCAATAACAAAAATAAGCCATACTTCAGTACATTCCTCCTATAATATCCCTTGATGATTGTGAATTGTATGTGCAGCATGATAGGGAGAACATATGAAGAATTTGATTACTTTAAAAGTCACAGAGTAATAAATAGAATATAGATTTTAGAACAAGAATTGGATGATTGCAATCAACGAAGTTAGACTATATTTATAGAGATGAAAAGGTCTGTTGAAAGATGACGATCTTTCAGGAAGACAGACTTTGAATGGATAGATGCTCCTTTTTAGAAATAGGCGTCTTTTCAAAACATATCTGTTTTATATTATTCAAACGTCTAAACTGTGTAACCAAATATTTGATTAGTTTATTTAAAATTGTCTTAAAATGGGTCGGACGTTCGAGTTCTATGGATAAGACATATGAAAGTATTCCAAAAAAGGAATACGTTCATTTTGAACTTGATTCAGGCGTCGGGCCTAGAGAAAAGACGTTTGAGTTATGTTTATATAAAGACAAAATTCTAAAGGGTCGAACATTTAATAGGTTTAACTAGACATCTGATGCCCTCAGTAGCGTCTGGTTGAACCTATCAAACGTCTGACTTGGTTAGGAGGATAAAAAATATAAAGAGCATTAGACGTCTGAATAATTGATTCAAACATCTGAATCTGTACAGGGTTTCAACCCGAGATATTCTCGGATATTTGGATTTTATAGTCAGACGTCTGGTCCAGTAAAAACTTATCCTTTTTTATATACTTAGCCGTCTGGATTACCTTTTTCAACCGTGTAACGACCCGATATTTTCAACCATTCGCATCCATTATAAGTGTATAGGTAGACACACATGCCGGAGTTGAATTGCTCAAAATACTGCGTTGTAATTAAAATTTGGCAAATCTCAGAATATACAGTAAATAAATATAATCACTGATCACAGACACAGAGTAAAATAATGCAGAGGAAGTAAAAGAAATAGTAGTTCATGAAGCTACTATATAAATATATCAGAGTTACATAAGATATAACAGAAGAAATAGAATACAACAAAAGTCTCAATATAATAACCAAGTACAAACTGAGTAGAACAACGGAATTGAAATAGATAGGACAAGACAAGCAGATAATCTTCAGCGATTCAAATCTCCAAGCGAGTGGAAATCCAAATCTGTGAATAACTCAGGCTGACCCGAGCGTAAAACAAAACACAAAACACTCGAGTCAGGACAATATATACTTATATAATGTAAACCAACTCAAGCGAACTGTAATAAGGGTACAAGTAACTTAGAAGATGCTTGGGACCACCCATCCTCTAAGGATCCGTTAAAATATCTACTATGTAGTAATATTCGCTATTATAATAGTGTCTAAATAAGTAAAGTATAATCATATAGAAAATAGCGTTAAGGGGATGGAGAACCTTAACGCGGTCGGATCTTAAAATCATAATCGTAGTAAAGCTCGATATGGTAGGTGACACGGCACAACTAGGCAATCCAGGGTAGATATACCAATTACGCACACGGACTGATGGATACGCATAGCAGCCACTACCGTTCCACCTCGAACAACACTCCCAAATCGGAGGATGGCCATCTAATCAATCACAAGTAAGAGTATAATATCGAAGAAATGTGTCCGAGAAGAGGTGCTACCTCACTGGTCCGAGATCGCTCCTGTTTTAGCCACCTTATGCCAACTCACGGGAGTTGGGTCCACGTAACATACCTGAAGAACGTCGCCACCATCCTACTTCATTCTGGAATCTCCACTGCGTACACGGTTGCCAAAGTGGTTTTCGGTAAGACAGAGAGTATGTCCATATCCGATCCCGGTCTCTTTAACAACCCAACGTTATTATAACCCGTGGTTATAAGTTTAAAAACAGTTTATACTTCAAAATAGAATATCATTTCAAATCCAAATCTTTATCAAAATAAAGATTAAATCAATTCCAAACCATTTCCATATTTTTAAAATATCATATCATTTCAAAACTTCATTTCAAATCATTTTAATATTCCAAATATCATTTGAGTTCAAATCTAAATATTCAACTTTAAATACCTTTTAAATTTAAAGGTATACTTCATTTATTATCATTTCAAATCACCTTTTAAATAGTTTATATTCTAATCAAATGATTCATTTAAACCTTTTAAAAGTGTAATTATTATATTTTCAAATCAAGTATTCAATTTCCAAAGTTTCAAACCATTCTGAGTTCGTTTACTAAGTCAAAAACCCTAATTATTAAAATTTCAGCATTTCACAGCATTTAAAAACAACTGCTATAGGTTATATTTGAAAACATTTTTAATTCAGCAAAGACAGCACTTAAAACTGCTGTTAAAACTCAATTTTAGTTGAATTATAGTTCAAAACAGAAAAGACAGCATATCAGAAGTGCTACGGTAGTTCAGATTTCAAAACAAGGGTTAAATTTGGTTTCAGCAAAGACTGCAGACCATTATAGCATTTCCAGAGAATGCTATAATAGACCTGAGTTCAATATTAGCCTATAAGTTCAATTACAGCAACTACAGCATTTCAGAAATGCTGTAATAGCTCTTTTTACACAATTTTAGTTCAAAACAGAATCTATAGCATTTCTGAATGCTATTAAAAGTAAATTTCAGGTGTTAGTGTATTTCCAGCAATTAAATAACTTTAATTTAAAACACATAAACATTTTAAAAATCATATTTTAACATTTAAAATGTTCATTTACATATCATTTAACATATATCTTTTTCACAATAAATTTCTTATAATTAAATCCAATTTTCAACAATTTACTTAATAAGTTTAAGTGTAAAAGTTCCAATTCTTCACATTTCAACAAATAGACTTAACACTTCAAATTTAAATTACCATTTCACAATTTAACAAAATTTCCAATTTTATTTAATTAACTTAAACCTTTAATTAAAACCAAATTTCACATTTCCTAGTCAAGTTATATTTTAAAAGATCACTTTTAAACATTCATTTATTTAACCACTTAAATTCATAGAAAAATCAATAATACTTTAATAAATCACTTAAATTCAAATTTAATCAAATTATCATATTTACCATTTCCAAATAAAATTTAATATCCATTTTATTTATATAACTTAAATATTATTTTTAACCAAAATTCCAAATTTCCAACTTAAGTTATATTTCAAAAATCCAGTTAAACCTTCATTAATTACATTTTTAACATATAGAAAAATCATAATTTCTTTATTTTAAAACATTTCAAAATCTATTTAAATCAAATTTCATAAATTTATAATTTTTAAATTACTTAAAAATATCCAAAGCACTTTATAAAATAACCACGGGCCTGTATATAATTTTCTAACCTAGGTCAAGTGATACAGATATGTATCATTTCAATCCGCAGTTAAAAAAAGAAAAATCCGGGTTCTATCATTTCAAACCCGCAATCCCAAGTTAAAATAAATTAAATAAAAATCGTTTAGGCCTATCATTTCAGCCCATAACGATTTTTCCTTATTCTAAAGTCCGTTCGGGTATGTATCATTTCAACCCATAGTGATTCTAGTCTACAGGGAACTTGCAATGGTGATAACAGATATAAATAACAGAATAACATTAAATAACAGTAACATATGATATAACAGGTGTAATAACAGGTGTGAACATCATATGATAATAATATAAGCATATATAACATGATAATATATTTCTACAGATTCGCAGGGTGTCAATTTACTTGTTATATAGGTACATATTGTCTGGTGAGAATAACTCACCTCTTTGTGCTGGAGATTGCTATCAAATGCACAAACTGAGATCTTCGAAGGCACGAAAGCACGAATAAGATTGGATATTGAGAGAGCCAAAGATAAATCTCCTTGAAAACATTCAAACAAAACAAGACAATATACACATAAATATTCAACGCAAAACAATGTTGAAAAGATGCAGATAAGAAGCAACAACGGAATAGATTACTTGACCATGCTTTAACCATTCAAAAGCTCGAACAAGGGCTTCATTTCTCAGCCATGATGATGATGAGTATGAGAGAGACAAGGTTAACTCCTCGGAATACATAAGACAAAACAATCCAAACAATATAAGTTTTCAACCCAAATTTTAATAGAACAATGTTAGAAATGACTGCATGGAATCAAATAGAAATGCTTGCACTTGCTTTCAACCTTTACTAGGCTCAGCCATGAGGGAAACTACAGGTCTAAGGCAATGGTTTTGGGTCTTGTTTGGACCAAGGGATACACGGCTACAAGCTAGAGATGATGGGGAAGTTATAACATAGGTATGTGAAGAGTTTTAGGCACACTAGCGTGGTTTTTGGTCAACAAAAGGGCTCGGCCATAGGAGTTTGGGCTTGGCCATTCAAGTTCAGATCTGGACAGAGGTGGGGAGGGGTGTGTTGTGGTCAGGTCAGGGAGGTGGTGGTGGCTATGGTGGTGGTTTGGGTGGTGGTTGAGGTGGGTGAGCATGTAGAGGTCAATAAACATGGTTTTTAGGCATCTAGGTTGAAATTTGGGGGGTTTTACCATCAAAATGGTTCGGCTATGGTCAGATCTGGTGGAGTGGGGGCTGGTGGTGGTCGGGAAGAGATGGAAGGAGGTGGCGGCAGAGGAATAGGGGTAGAGGCCGATCTCAATCAGGGAAGAAGGCAAGCAAAATAGCATAGAAAAAGAAGAAAAGTAGGAAGAAAGAGATGGAGGCCATTACCTAATTTTCTCTAGCCGTGAGAAACAATTGAAGATGGGATATTTTTTTTCACATGAATGCCAAATGAGATGACGGCTACACTAGGGTTTTACATGGCTAGGCAATTAATTTTGACGAGTTAAAGGAATTAAAGGATTTGGTAAATAAAAGGGCTTCCGTTTCAAAGCGTTACACAACCCTTCACATTTCTTTCCTTATAAATCTTTATATAAACAAAATATTTCAGAAAAATACTATACAAACCGAAACTAAGTAAAGATATAAGAAAATAAATAATAAAATTTAAAGAAATTAGAAAAAATAATAAAAGAAATTGCTTAAAATACAAAACAGTGTCCAGAAATTACAAATAAATCACCATTGACTTTGGAAAATTATTAACTTTATTTTAAAAATATTCTAAAACAAAATTTGAAATAAAAATGACTTTTAAAACATTTTCAAAGTGAAATAAATAATTAAATTTTAAATTAAATAGAATTTAAAATAAGAAAATAACTTAAAAATGCAAACTAGGCTTTAAAAATTAGAAATAAATTCAATACACTTTGGAAAAATCTTATTATCACTTTAAAAATATTTAAAAGACAAAATATATATAATATGGCATATTTATACAAATTAGAATAAGATATGACCAATAAAATATTATCTATATAGGTTAAAATAAACAATATTGTTAAATAAATCAATATACACACAATATTGTAAAAAGTATAACTTTCACAATTTAAATCCAATTTCAACAAAACGAAAAGCAGTATTCATGATATTTAATCTATTTTCATAATAAAAGATAAAATTTAAATTTTCAAATATTTAAAATTTAAATTTAAAAGTCAAGGTTTGACTATATTGACAAAAATTCATATTTTCTGGAAATAATCAATTTATTTATGTTTGGAATTCTAATTGACATCAAAATTCAAATTTATATTTAAAATAACAAAATTTATTCTTTTTCATAAATAAAGCTTTTAAATCTGGAAATATCAATTTAAAAATAATTGTAAAATACAGGGTTGTTATAAACCGTTTGGATTCCATTAATTTCTGAGAAAAATATTTTTACTTTTAAGGACGATGATTTATTAAAAATATTTTTCTATCGCGCTCGATTGTGTGTAATCATGTAACAACCCGGTGTTGAGCAATAATTAATTAATAATAATGGTGATTTAATTAATTAAAATTAATTTTCAAATATTAAATGAGAATAATTTAGAATTATTTGGTAAATATTGGAATTTGGATTATAAAAAACATTTTGATGGAATCTAAATTATTTCGAGAAGAATTACTAAAAAGATTTTTGAGTGAAGTATTTTGGGAAGTTGATAGTTTGAAGATTTTGAATTGTTAATAAAATGAGGAGTTTAAATGTTTAATTGAATATGATTATAATTTTGAATTTAAAATAGTTTTAAATATGATAAAAGTAATTTAATAATTTTATAAAGTCTAATATTATTATTAATCGGGATTATAAATGTATTCTAAAGAAAAATAAGTTTTTATTTTATTTAAATGAGGAGTTTGGAATTTATTTAGTAAAGGCATTTTAAATGTAATTAGGGAATGATTTGAAGTAAATAAATTAAAATATGAGATTAATATTTTATAATATTATATAATGATCGAGAAATGAAAATTTGAGATAGTAAAAAATTTGAAGTAAAGATTTGAATTAATTTTGGTTGATAAAAAGGATTTTTATTAAGTGGGCTAAAGATGGTAGTTTAGATTAAAGTAATTAATATAAAGAAATTTATGGAAAATAAATTCTATAAACAAAAATTCATAATGTTGAGTAAACATTTTAATGATATTGATATGATTTTTAATTGGACTTTTATAATGTTTTGTGTTGAAAAGAAAATGGTTTTAAAAGTAAAAACAAATGAAAAGAAATGGAATGGGTTGGGTTGTGTGTAAGGCCAGAACAAAATATATCATTCATGAGATTTGTGTCCAGAGAATTATTTCTCCAGAGTTGTCTTCATTTTTCTTTTTGAAACTAGTTATCTTCATTTCAATATAAGTAATTCATGTTTCTTTCTCCATCTCCATTTTCTATTTTGGTTTTAACAAGCAAAAAGTAAAAAGGCAATAAAACTAAATTCTCTAAAAAATTTCTAAATTCAAATATATCATACTCAACACCATGTACTATGAAGAAGTATGCTTTTTGTCCAAGTTTTGGAGTATGAAGATGTTTAAAGAAGAGATAATGAATGGATATAAAGCTAATTATATTATCTATGGCAAAGGTGGGCATTTCTTCACTCACAACAATGTTTATACACTTTATTTTCATCTTATACATGTAGTTATGTAGTTCACCTTTCATGAAACATTTGTCGATTTGTGTTGATTGGTTTTGAATGAAATTGATAAATATTAAAGTGCAAAAGTTATAAACCGCTCTGCTACTAATTCGGTCGACTGAATCCTTGTAAAATTTATTCTCGAAAGGAAATTTAAATTCGGTCAATTTATGATATTTTAGTCGACTAGTTCAGTCGACTAGTGGGGACATTCAGTCGACTGAACCTGTATATTTTCTGATTTTCTGAAATGTTTTTAATATTTTCTTCTATTTTTAATTCTATTCCTATTGGGTTTAAAAGCATGATTATTTGTGTTATTTGATATTATATATTATATTAGAGTTCTCTGAAGAATAAATATAATGGTTGGAAATTTATTATATATGTTTAAAGTGTTATTATAGTTTAATATATTTTCATTCTATAAATCTAATTTTCTTAATATAAATTTATTTAAAGTTGATTTATGACCTTGGAAATTATGAAGTTTAGTAATTTATTTAAATTTAAATATACAAAAGATATTATAATTTAATATATATATATATGTATATCTTTCTTTTTAAAATATATTTAGTTGAATATAAATTTATTTGAGAATAGTTTATAATTATAGAAGATTATTGGATGACTCTTGAATGTTACTAAGTGATTTTAATATAATAAATAATGTCTTTGAACATATATAATATTTATAGAAAAATTTGAATTATATATTAGTGGATTGAAATATAAAGGAATCACATTAGAAGTGATTTAATTTATTTTGAAGTAGTATTTGATTATGGATAATTTGGAAATGACTTTTATAATTATATGTAACTTATAAGTATTTAGAAGTTTGAATATATATAGATTTGGAGAAGATTTTTGTATTTAAATCCTATCCGTGATTTATTATTTTACACATATGTTTAAATATTATTTTACTTCATTTTATGATTTATTATTTCTTTTACCATGTTGATTTATTGTTATGAATGATTCGCCATTAGATATTGATTTGATTAATTTTCCTTTTGATGTGATTTCATACAGTGATGACATCCTTCTGGATGATTTTATGATATTCTATTATGTGTTATGGGGAATCCGAATAAATAAATTAGTAATACCGTTTAGGATGGGGTATTCGGTAATACTTTTTTGGTTATTCTTTGGACTCGTTTTATAGAGTATCGAAGGAGCGAGTATGATGTGTGAGCACTGATAAATAGACTAGTAACAATGTTTTAGTAGCATTAGATTAACCTCTTTGATCATATTTTAAGTAAGGAAAACTTTGTTAAGTGATTTGTGAATATACTTGTACCATTGAGATAAGTATGTGAAGACTTTTTAAGTACTAAAAAGAGTATAAATGAATAGTGAAATAGTATAATACAAGTATATATCTTTTATAAAGAGAAACTAAATATATTTATATATACAAGTATATAAAGAAAGTTTTAAGTAATGAAGGAGTATTAATTAATAAATGAAGTTTTGATTAACGAAAAATGTTTTATTAGATAAAAAGATGTTTTACTAATAAAACGGGTTTTTAATTAATAAAAGATAAATTAATTAAAAAGGGATTAAAAGTCGTTTGTGTGACTTGATTGTACTTTGGATGAATTGATAGTGTTTATATGTTTATTTGCTTATGGAGAGTATACGGGACTAAGTTCCCTTATGCAATCATTCATATTATTGTTGAATAAAACCAAATTCATCGATTCAGTCTTGGAGAGACCGGCATCGATAGGTGTTCTACTTATCGAAAACCATTTCAAGACTGAGATACAGGTTCTATTTTTTGAAAGTGGAATGATTAAATCCAAGCGTGGTTCTAAATTTTGCCGAGATAATGAATCTATGTGGAATTCATGATCTGTTCGAGTGATGAAGACTTGTGTGACAGATGCCGAATGTAGCCTTGACATTGGAAAAATGACTAAAGACAGAGTAGGATTCACAATCCAGGGGTATTTCTCCCTAGACGAGTATATATACTCCATTATCTACAGTATGCTTATAGATGTTGGCCGACGGGAGTTGATGATGCTTAGGTTCTACATGGTTCGGGATCGCTAGTTCGGGCATCTCTGTGGAAAATCCATATACGAACGTGCCTTAATGGTTTTAGATGTACTCTAATATGCTGCAATGTGAGATGCAAGAATTTTAGCTATTTCTTACTTATATTCAACACCCAAGACATTATTATAATAACATTGGATTTTCTGATAAAAATGGTTTGGTCATCGTAATGTAAAAACCCATCCGTGTTTATTTGCGGCGTGGTCTTATGAGATACTTTTATTTTCGGAAGGTTTTATAAATATAAGAATCCATATGACTGAGTTTCTCATGTTGGTTTACTAGACTTATTCGGGTGTTATTTTCTGATAATGCACAGGTTAGCTCCGTGTATATTTCCACATTCGTTGATATTCATTGGAGCTCTTGGAGAGGAGCTAGATGTTTACCTACCGTAGTTTTATTGCATTACTTTGTTTATTTTTATCAGTAATGCTGTTATAACTGTCCAGGCTGATAAAAGGTTAAGTTTTCTCTGATTATTGTATCCATAAAATATTCCTTTGTAAAGATTTTTTGAGATATAATATATTATCGTTCTACATGTGAGATTCTGGTGTTTTTGTTCTCCTCCTCTTGTTCGTTTTCTTTTCTTCTTTTTTTCTTTTACCCTAATGTTCTGTCTTTTCAGCACTTGGGTACTCGGCATGTGAATACAGTGGATGTGTTAGTGTCGACATTCGAGGGACGAAAAGGCGATCATTACACCTTGCCTAAGTCCATGTTTCGATTGAATTTTATTTCCTAACATACCATTAACCATAATACTTGAATTTCCAGTTTTAAGTAAATACATGATCCACCTACCCTTCTAGCACCGAAACCCCTAGCTATTAATAAATCCTTAAGAAGATCCTAATCAATTGAATCAAAGTCTTTAGCAAAATCAAGTTTTAAAAGTGCACAAGTGGTATTATTTTCACAACAGCAATTAATAATTTCTTGAACTATAGATACCACATCCGTAATATTTCTACCCTTAATAAAAGCAGTTTGGGTATCTATTAAATCATTCAGTTTAGTATTTAACCTATTAGCTAATACCTTAAAATTGACTTTGGTAGAATATTTTAATAATGAAATAGCCTGACATCTTTCAACTCATTATCTCCCACTTTGTTATGTACTAAAATTACATTAGCGAAATTAAACCTACCTAACTGTAATGAGCCATCATAAAATTCATTAAATATTTTAATCATATCATATTTAAAAACATTTTAAAAAAATTATAAAATAAAATAGAAAACCCATCTAGACTGGTTGATTTATCATTGGCCATATCCTTTATAGCCCTCAAAATCCCTTTTTCCATGAATGGCATATCCAGTCCAACCAAATCAATCTTAGTGTCGTTGGTATACAACTCATTGCATTTAGCTCTAATTTTATGCCCTTTCTTGATTCCCAAAATTTCATTATAATAATTGATAAACTCATTGTTTAATTCTTTTTTACTAAAAATCTCAACATTATTAATTAAAATAGAATTAATGATATTACTACATTTTCTACCGTTAGCTACTTTATGGAAAAATTTAGTATTCATATCACCCTCATCTATCCATTAGACCCTAGATATTTGTTTCCACGTCACTTCCTCTTGTATAATAAATTTATTTAATTATTCTTTTGAATTTGAAAGCATATTTTTTTGAAATATTTAGATTTCTTGATTCTTCTATTTTATTCAACTTTAAAATCTCATTTAGTAATTTATTCTTTTTAATTCTAATGTTGCCAAAAACCTCTTTACTTCATTTCTTACGAAATATTCTTAAGTCTTTAAGCTTGCTTATAAATAATTTAGCTATGTTTCCTGAAAATCTATAATTATAATTAATTATAGAAAGCTATTTATTTGTGATTAAATCTTTAAAATTATTTGCTAATAACCACCTCATTCCAAATCTAAAATTTTACACCCAATATTTTGGTTAGTACAAGATAGAATAATTGGGCAATGTTCTTAATAGATATTAAAAAGTCCAATAACCTTTCAAATAAAGAATTTGTCTTCTACTTCGTCACTAATAAGAAATCTATCCAAAAGTGTCATCGATGGGTCTTCTCTACCATTCGACCAAGTAACCATCCATTGCTTAATTTTATCTCTATTAAGTTACAGTCAACAATAAACTGATCAAACTCCTCCATAGCTATAAAATTACCTTCTCTAAGGAGATATTTCTCCTAAAAATAGGTGACATTAAAATCTCCACTCATCACCCATAGACCTAGAGTTAGAGATCTAAACTCAAGACACTTACATTGGAGAACCCTACAATCAATCTTAGAGTTCTGTCCATAAACATTAGCAACATTTAGCAATGAACCATCACTAAGATAAGTAAATATAAGATGCATCGACTGAACTTTAAAAATAGATTGTAAAAGTTTAACGCAGTATTCTTTCCAACCCGCCATTAATCCCTGTGAACTACCCCTGGCACGGTGATGAACCCACTGACTAATATAGAGGCTCCATAAACACCTATAAAAGTGAAAATCAGAATGTTTTATTTTTTTCATGTAATAATATAATATCAATGTTATTAACTTTGAAACAAGACCTAAGTTTAATACACCTACTTAAATTATGTAAACCCCTAACATTCCAACTAATGTATCTCATAATCCAAGAGATCTAACCTGCTCTAATTCCCTAATCCTAATATACTCGGTGTCTATCTGAACATCATCATAAATAAAGCCTGAACTCATAGCTAAATACTGCATGTTACTGATTTCTAGTGACGGTTGTTGTAGTCTAGGTGGTTTGTTAGTATGTAGCTGGTGGTTGGCTACTGGGGTTATAGTACTGTGTCAATTTTTTGCCTGTTTGGACAAGTTCTTTTTGGGCTCAATCTTCACCATTTTCATATTTGTCTATGCTATCGTGATTCCAATTGTTTGCATTTGTGTCTTATTTCCTCCTAAAAATACAATTTTGCTAATATATCTTTTTGCAGCTAGTTGTTTTGCCTATTGACGATAAATCTGTATTTGGCATGCGAATCTCTATATTTAATCTACTTTTGTAATTGGTGTTGCTCTTGATAGTGCTTCCTTTTAGTGTTCCATTTGAAGCTCTGACTTCTTTCTGGATAGTATCATGGAATGGCCACAACTTCTAGTTGATGGCGCTCTATTGCTTTCGATTATCCTCTCATTTATCCTTCTTCCTTGCTTCAACAACCCCACTTAGATTGCTTTCGCAGCTAGTGTTTGTTGCCTGATTTGAGTGTCGTGTTTAATGAGCATAAGTAGAGGGGTGGCATGTTGGGGTAGTAGCTCACCTATCTTTAGTTTTTAGCATGATGCCTGATGCTTAGATCTGCTAATTTTGTTAGGTTTTCTTGCTTCTTGCTAGAAATGAAATTTAGCAGGTTTCTTGGATATCTCCTTTCTTTCAAAAGAATGTTTTTTGTGTGGAATTTATGGGCGTGTCCTATGTCAATGTGGATGTAATGTGCCATTGTGTGTCAAAGTGTTTGTGATATGCTAGCATATGTCTGTTTGAACCAAAAATGGCACAACACCCAATAAATTTAGTATAGAATAAAAAGTGAAGAATTAAATGAAAAATGAATAAGAAAGAGTACACTTTATAATGGTTCGGCAAATCAAGGCCTATGTCCACTTTTTAATTTTATTACTTATATTCTGACTTGGAGGCGGAAGTTATTATGGGTCGGTAGAGGCAAAAAATCCAAAAAATGAGCCCTACCTTCCTATTTATAGAAGTACGGGCCTAAAATCTCGTACAATCTGGGCCGTTCTCTATAAAAAAGACTAGTTATCCACGATGATAGGATGCCATATCACCAATTTGTATGGGTCGATGCAACTCTAAGGGTGGGGGTTGTTGCCGACCCATAAGATGGCCAATATGGCTACCTTCAACTCTTCATTTTGGCTCGTCTTGTGGTTAGCTTCATGATTCCATAGTTGTTTGCACCAATATTAGCTCACCTTCGAGTTCAAATGATGGAGTTGTGGAAGAAAAGAGTTGTGGCTTTAAGTGCTCACGGAGATTGATAGAGAATTGCAGTGGATTAATAAATGACATTGGAAATAGGCTCTTGGCATCAAGTAGGACAAGTAGGCAGTAGATGGAAAAATTAAGGGAAGAAAATAGGGGTTGGTACCGACCTGTAGAGTGGGGTTTGTACCAACCCATCACTTAGATGGATAGGTGCTTGTCTTGGCTTGAGTTTCCTTTGCCTTGGCCTAGCGACTCTGCTTGTGCTTGGTTTTTGGACACTTAGGCTATCTCACTAGGTTTCCTACCTTGATAACTACAAGTTTGACTCGTTCAATATGTCTAAATATGTTCTATCAAAAGGCGGGATAATACTTGCCCCCCAAAGTACATCTCGTTTCAAACGTGATGTGCTTTAAATCAAGACAAATTAGAATTGTTGTGAAAGATTGCTCCATGTTTCGAACGATCATTATCCTTCTTGGTAATCGTTCTTGTGAAAAGTTATGTCCATTGTCATCCGTCGTGATGCTCTACCAGCATCCAGGACATAAATCGAGAATGTGTCCTCATAATCTATCATTCTGGGCTTGACGATTTTAAAATGATTCCTTCCATGGATTACTTAGGTTTGAATTTGATTTCCTTTTATTCTAGTCATCGGGTATCGAATATGTACACATACATATGTATATGTGCATGCTCTTGAATGATTTTTCAAATATACATACATATACACATACCTATGTATATATGTTGTTTTTAAAAAAAATTAGGACTTGATACTAACCCCTCCTCTTGGGTCGGTACTGACTTGGGACTTAGGAGATTTCCCAAGTTCTTGTTTTGGAGATACGGGCCATGGGTTATACATCCCAATCTCCTTACTTCTCCCCTTCACTTTATTGTTGACCACCGACCCAAGATTCAATCTGCCATTAAAACCTTAGCTTCCAAACTTAAGCTCACCGATTATCCTTGTTGGTGCTCACCATCACCGATCTTGACATCACCAGCTTCGCCATCTTCAAGCCTAAATTTCCAATTTTGGACCCAATTCTTCATTCGATGACCCAAGCCTCTCCGCCCCTGGGTTTTTGAACGAACCTATCCTAGATTCATTTAATAGGTGAGAGGAGGAGGACGAGACCACACATGAATGAAGATGAACTTGGATTAGCATTAGTGGTCATGAGTTTAGAGTCAGAGAAGATGAAAGAAGGAGGGTGGAATTTTCTTTAAGTGATGGAGTCGTACAACTCCAACACTTAGGAAAATTTCTGAACTTTTGGTTCATATAAGAATCTTGCCTTGTAAACCAATATCTTCTTCTAGGTCTCAAGCCTTTTCCAAAGCATGGCCAATGATATTAAATTTGTCGGGACGGCGCCAGCGATTACAATCATTTCGAGTGATATCCAAATACTAAAATGAACAATTAAATACTATTGTAAATTTAAACTGCACGACACCGTACTAGGATTCACTTTAGCATGAGGGGTGCAGTTTATAATTAATCTAATGTCGATTATCTATCGAGTTTTTTTATACAAACGGGTTAGATACATTCCAAACCTCTTGCCGCTCAAGCCATAGGTACATCCACGTCTAGATATATTGAATCCGACGGCGAGTCAGGTTTAACTACGACTCCACATGCATAGCAAACTCCGGAAGAGCATGTACAACAACAAGAAAATCTACATATTAAACAACAAGTTCCAGAGAATCTAGTTGATCCGGCAGATGGGCGAGAAGTAGATCCCGCACCTAACACAATCGAGGATGCCGTAATTTTGAACGATCATGTTGATTCTATTGCCTCCAAAATCGATGAAGGATCTCTTTGGATAATTTGCAACAAACATGGAATTCTATGAGATAACATCCTGGTCCCATCTCCCGATCAAAAAGCTCATAATCCCCTAGAGGGTTATATTTCCTATAACAGATACGTGTGCTTAGTGGGCTACATCCCACCGTTTAACCAGTTCGCTCGTCAAGTTCTAAACTTCATGTAATTGGCTCCAACGCAGCTGTATCCGAATAGCTATGCATTCCTCCTCGGCAAATATATCTCCTTTACTAAACAGTTACACCGAGCACCCAGAGATGAGGAGATCTGATATATATACAACTTTAAGAGTCGGAAAGAAATTCTATCCTTAATCTACCTGGAACCGATCTGGGATTGTAGAGTAGTCTCCGACACATGGAACAAGTTAAGCTTTTTAGAAATGAATGGGTCTACATTCGTTGTCTGCCCTGTTTCGTAGGAAGATGGCTGCCCAGACGTAAGTTCCATTCCATTCATTATATGAATTTGTTTAATAGTCTGCAGACATAAATCACATTTTGTTGTATTATCCAGTTGTTCCCGCGAAATCTAGTAGCGCGGTGCTTTCGGATGCAGTTAATGTTGGTCGTTTCAGCAAAATATCGAGACATCCGAGCTCTTCTGTCATATGATAATTTTCTTGCCGTGTTTGTTAGAAGTGGGCCGCAGTATTGGTGTAGTCCCAGTGGTTGCCAGTTATGACGATGATGATAATGAAGATGATGATCATGACAACTAACCTGGAGGAGCCAATATTGATCCATATGTGCCCTCGATCCCAAGTCCGGGGGCTAGAGTTAAAGAAAATGTTGAGCAAGTACAAAAACACACCGAGGAAGGCGAGATATTGGGTGAAAGTGTTGAGGCTGGCCAATGTAACATTGACATAGGCCATGAGTCTCAGATTGAGCAATCCAAAGACGGTCAACTAACTGCTCCAAGTTAGAGGCTAGTAGTGAATATTTCCAATCTTCTGACTTCTACGTAGCCTTTGCCAGTCACAACCGCAGAGAAGATGCCTTCTATTCCATCAACAATCACATTTGTTGGCTTAGGGCCAATTCCTGTCGAGTTTGGCTCCTTCGATGTCGGTAACATTAGTTTGGAGGGCATCGACTCCCCTATTCGCTTCAATAAGGATACCGTCCCTACCAGCGTGGGAGAGATCACTCCCATGAGCAAAGCTCCACCTCACGGTCCGTCGGGAGGATACTAGGATACTTACACGTATGTGCACTTCACACCACTACACAACACTTGACTTGCCTCCTTGTTCATTGGATCTAACTTCCTCTTGTTTTATTTGCAAGATCCATGAGAAAAAGAAGATATATACTCTAATCTATGGAGGATAATACAACTCGACAGTGGAAACGCTATCCAAGTGCTTACTAGCAAGGCAGCACCCGAGACTCGTAGTCCAGCAACCGCTCTGATCGTGATAAAGGTAGTCATGATAGAAATGACAGAGATAGAGATAGACGTAGCAAAGATATCCATCACGTGACTTCGGCTCTATGTATTTCTTTAGGTCCAGGTCTCCTCCTCCAAAAGACTTGGATAAGCATTCGGATCGTTGCGATGACATCCCACCAGGCGGCACATCTCGTGCTCCACCTCCAACTTTTGTTCCTACTCAGCAGTTGACCTCGGCCTATCGCGGTCGGTCTTTTAACCGCACGCACCAAAAGAGTGGTTTTGATACTTCTCATCACAGACCTGGCAAAGAAACTGTTGAAGCTCTAATCGTCTCTGTGGAACAACAACTTGCCGCTAGCACTCGAATGGATGAACCGAAGGAGCAATTTCCAAATATCTGCTTTAATGGGCTTAAGTTTGTGGCCAACTTGAAAAGAATTTCATCTGACATCCAAGAGATGACCATTGCTTACATGACTGATGGTCATGAGTAGCTGAAAGGTCTCGAGGGAAAGACAACTTGAAATTGAAAATCAAAAACTCATTGAAGCTGACAATAAGAGGATCACAACCACTCTTGATGACGAAGTCGAAAACTTAAGGAAATTTCAAGCCTTAGCAGAGAAGAAAGCCAAGGATGTCGTCAAGGCACCAGAAGAGAAGAGGACCAAGCATCGAGATGAGATAAAGAAAGCCTTCCATCGAAGCCACAATTTAGTGTTAGAGATAGATGCGATAAACATAAAAGCGGCTAAACTGAAGATCAAGCTTGATCGCGAAACAAAGGAAAAGGAGGAGATGATCCAATAGGCTCAGGATTACTGCAATGAGCTGCTCAATGCTAAAGGAAAGAGGGATAAGGCGGTCGAACGTGCTAGGGCTGAAGATGCGCTTTTCAAGAGGGAGGTTGAGGCCGCAGAGCAGCATATGATGGATAGGTTGACTTATGGCTCATCAAGTACAGTGCCAATGATCTCAAGTTCCATAACCTAGAATGGCTTGGTGATGATTATCCTAGGGCCTTGGGCCTAGATTAAGAACAGATTGTCTCAGAGGAGAAAGCATTCCTGAAAGGTGGTGAGGTGGGCCTTGCCCAATTGGATAAAGAGGTATTGATAGAGGATGACCAGTGTGCTAAGAAGAGGTGAGCTCATTCTTCATCCGGAGCGAGCCGCCACCACAGAGAAAAACTTGAGTGAAGGCTCAGGGTCAACACCACATGATGCCACTACTAACCAAACACCTAGGTCCCAAGCTGCTCTAGATTCATCCTCTGATCCTGGGTATGATCCAGAGAATCCCCAGATGCATAAGCCTTCTATCCTCTCTCCCATCTGGTAAGGAAATTCTAGTGGCACTCCGGCTCACACGAAACCCCTAACAGAAGAAGGTATCTCACTATCTTCCCTTGTATTTCAAAGGGTTGACGTATCGTCGATCGACGTCACTAATATATCTTTTTGTATCTTTCAAGTTTCAGGTCATTCCCAAATTGGTCGGAGCAACAAGCGTCTATAATGGAATCATTAATTGTTACAACTTCAACAACTATTCCAACCATCCCGGTTGAAGAAACTCCCTGCCTTGATGAGCAAATGATTGATGCTTTGCTTTATAAGGGGACTAGAGGGACTCAGGAAGCTCAGATCAGTGAGGATGTCGTGATAACCGCAGTTTCTGAGTCCCTACTGGGTCGCACCATGAGTCAACTTGAACGAGAACTTGAGAAACAAATCCTCCTTGCCACAGAGATTAAGCAGAAGAAGATAGAAGTCATCCCTCCTCCTTTATCCACTGCTTTACCCGGGCAGACTATTTTTGCTCCGGTCCATATTCCTCCGCCTGGGAGAGTTCAGAGTACACCCGTGGGATCTTTGCAAAGCACTTCAGCCTCCATTCCTCCACCTGGGAGCACTCAAAGTGTGCATGTTGGATCGCCGTAGAGCATTTCACCTAAAGGCAAAGGAAGTGGGGGAAAAGTAAGGAAGCAACCGGAGGGATCCAGTGCGCCTTCTTTTGCGGAGAAGAAGAAGAAGAAAGACAGAAGAAACCCAAGAAGTGATCTTATGTTTTATTTGCGCCTTTTTGTTGTATAGTAGTACTTGGGCTTTTTCCTAGTTCCCCTGCTTTTGCTTTTTTCGGCCAGTGTTATGCTGATTCAGCCTTCGCTTTTGTTTTCTTTCTTAGGCATAAATAAACTTGTACTCAGCATTCCAAGTTTCATTTTTAATGTTAATAACAGAGACTTTTTATTTTGTCAAATCTTTATGTGAATTTGCCTAAGCTGTTTTAGGAATGCACTTTCCGTTCAATGTATTCGTGATTATCGTCGGACTAAATCCTTAGCCCCCTATGTAATTCACTGGCCTTTCGTTGCTCTCGCGAATGTAAAGTAATTGTTGTAGTGTCAAACTCTGGGAATTAGTTGAGGTTTACCACTTAGGAAAGCGGTCCATATATCCTTTTCCAGGATAATGATACTCGATTGCGCCGAACTTCGGGCGCTAATTTTAAATTAACTACTTAATAACATAGTTCGCACATCCTTATCCAGGATATTTATCCATTGCGCCTAACTTTGGGCGTCGATTCAAAGTTTACAGGAGTAAGATCCCACCTTACGCCGGGTATAGACCTTTTGTTTTACCTACTCTAGGCAAAATGTTGAGGATTGGACGGTCTCATCATGTCTATTCTGGTTTATATCCATGCCCCCAATCCGAGGACAAGAGTTGAGCGAGTGAATGGTCGTATCACGTTTGTTTCGATTTATACTCGTACCCCTTCCCCTCCATCAAGGGCGAAAGTTAGTGTATGGATGGTCATGTCATAACCGGTTTGAGTTTATACTACTGCCCATAATCCGAGCACAAGAGTTAGTTGAAGGACGGTCGGGTCACGTCCATTTATCTTCTACTTCTGCCGCCAATCTAAGGACAAGAGTTGACGGGTATCGCTCTTCGGATACCGGGAAGATCCTTAAGGGTTCGATCATGGACCCTAGAAGTTTGGTTGGCACATAACTCCAGGTACCTACATACTTTCATTATTCACATGCAGATTCATTTGAATCGGTCAAGTCACAACTCTTAAGTAATGGAAAGACAGAGTCTTGGACTCGAAAAGCCATTTTATTCCATAAAAGATGGGAAATGACATAATCTGTCTTAATACACGGCTCTAGCCAATTATTTATGAATTTATTTCTAAGTGAAATAGCATCGTAAGTTCTCGCTATTCCATGCCCTCGGGAGTGAAATCCCGTCAATCGTCGCAAGCCTAAAAGTTCCATCTCCAAGTTTTACTCTATTGCGTATGGACCTTCCCAAGATGGGCCTAAGTTTCTAGGGCTTGGGAAGATTTGTTTGAGAACCAGGTTACTAATTTTGAAGGTCCGATTCCAGACCTTACTATTGTAATATCGTGCGACTTAGTGTTGGTGTTCAGCTTCCCTCAACTCAGCTGCATCTCACTTATCATCGATTATATCAAGAGACTCTACCAGGAGTTGTTCATTAGTCTATGGATTATAGTGAATCACTCGATGAGATGGTACTTCCAGTTCAACCGAAATCATAGCCTCTGATCCGTAGGCCAAGACGAATAGAGAGTGGCCAGTCACTGACTTGTGGGGAGTTCGATAAGCCCACAGTACTAATGGAAGTTCATCGATCCATTTGCCCTTGGCCTTTTTCAACCGCTTCTTAAGAATGGACTTGATGATCTTGTTTACAGCTTTAACCTGTCCATTCGCTTAGGGATGTGCCACCGCAACAAATCTCTTCTCTATGCAATGTCGGCAGTAGAAATCTTTGAACTTGGTACTGTCGAATTGGGTCCTGTTATCGGTAACAATTGCCCATGGAATGCCAAAACGACAGATGATATTCCAAACAACAAAGTTGATACTTTCTTTATGGTGATCGTGTCCAATGGCTCTCCGTCAGCCCATTTGGTGAAGTAGTAGACTATGGCGATGACGTACTTCATGCCACCTTTAGATATCAGCAACACACCGATGATAACAATTCCTCAAACTCCAAATGGCGACTGACCATTTGAGTAATCTTCATTGGTAGGGCTCTTCGAATTTTAGCAAACCTTTGGCACTTATCACACTTTCAGGTGCAATCAACTGAGTCTCGGTTGACAGTTGGCCAGAAGTATCTGTAGCAGAGGATCTTCTTCGCTAGGGTTTGTCCCGCTGTGTGATCTCCATAGGCCCCTTCATAAACTTCTTTTAGAACCCACATGGCCTTGTCGCGGGCGACACAGTGAAGCAAAAGGACAGAGAACCCTTCCTATAAAGTACTCCTTCCAACATGATATATCTCGAAGCTTGCCGAAGGAGCTTTCATTGTTCATTCCTTCTCTCCAATTGGATTCCTCTCTGTAAATAATCTCTTATCGAAGTCATCCGTGACTCCCTTTCGGGTTCAACCTCGAAGATCCAATCGACATCCATATGGTCGATGCTCAGAGTTAATAGTACTTCCATCGGGATCAGGCCCATGAGCTGCGCATCTCAAAAGTAGCCAACTTAGCCAATGACTCGGCTTTCTTATTTTCCTCTCTGGGAATATAAGCGGTTGTGTCATATTCGATGCCACTTAGCAGCTCAAGGACCCGGTTTAGATAATGAGCTAGTCTCTCTCCTTTTGCTTGAAACTCTTTCCGAACTTGGCAAACCACCAGTTGGAAGTCGCAGAAAATGGGTAAAGTCTTTAATCCCAGCTCTTTGGCAACCTTGAGTCCTGCAATCAAGGCCTCATATTCAGCTTCATTGTTTATTATCAGAAAGTCGAGCTTCCAGGAATAACAGATTGGATGTTCTTCGAGAGTGACAAGTACAACTCCAGCACCAAAACACCGTTCATTAGATGCACCATCTGTGTACATCTTCCACCCAGTATCTCTCTCACCACTACTCTTTAGAGGATCATCTCATGTAGTGAACTTAGCTACGAAATCCACTAAAGCTTGACCCTGGATTGCTCTCCGAGGGTGATAGGTTATGTCGTATTGGCCCAATTCAATGTTCCATTTCAACAGCCTTCCAGAAGTTTCAAGTTGCTGCAAGACTTGTCGCAAAGTCTGGTCGGTGAGAACTTTGATCGGATGAGCCTGAAAGTAAGGGAGAAGCTTTCTCAAAGTGACCAACATTAGTAAGCGAGCTTATCCAGCCTCGGGTTATTTCTTTCTGCTCCCGTCAATCACTTACTGACATAATAGACTAGTCGTTGGATGCGGGATTTCTCTCATACGAGTGCGGCACTCAAAGCATGCACTGACATTGCCAAGTATATAAATAGGTCTTCATCATCCAACGGCTACGAGGGGATGAAGGGTCTCTCCGAGTGATCCAGTAGAGCTAGGAATGCCTTTTGCATTCATGATTCCACTCGAAATTCCTTTTTCCTTTCTTAATGACATCAAAGAAAGAATGCATTTGTCCATGGCTCTGGAGATGAACTGACTCAGGGCGGTGTCCTTCCATTCAAGCTTTAGACTTCCTTAATCATCTTTGGAGTCTCTATCTTACTCAATGCCTCGATCTTTTCGGATTGGCTACACTCCCTAGGAGTTTACAATGAAGTACAAGAATTTCCCTAAGGCAACGCCTAAACAACATTTCAAGGGATTAAGCTTTATCCCATATTTTTGGAGGATGCCAAACATCTTTACTAGATCATCAATGTGGTTCGTCAAACGTCGTGACTTCATAAGCATCTCATCCACGTTGACTTCAATCGAACACCCAATCTGATCTTTGAACATCTGGTTTATGAGGCTCTGGTAAGTTGCTCCTGTATTCTTTAATCCAAAGGGCTTGATCAGATAGAAATACAGTTCAAGAATGAAGCCGGTGTGTTCCTGATCTCAAACGTGCATCGGGATTTGGTTGTATCTATAGTTACATCTATAAATGAAAGTAGCTCATGTCCAACTGCCGAATCCTCCAACTAATCGATCCTCGGGAGCAGGAAGCTGCCTGTCGAGCATGCCTTGTTCACATCAGAATAGTCAATGCATGTTCTCTACTTCCCATTCGCTTTCCTCACCAAGACAAGATTAGAAACCCACTCCAGGTATAATTCACGCAGATAGAGCCATTGTCCTTCATCTTATCCACTTTTTCTTTGAGTACATCAGATCTTTCCAGACACAGGCTACAACGTTACAGTTTTACAAGAACACATTTGGGATTTATATTTAATGTATGGCTCGTTATCTCCGGCGAGAACCCACACACATCTGAGTGTGTCCAGGCAAACACATCTAGGTTCGCTCGAAGAAAATTGATCAACTCCTTCACTCTTATGCCGAGCTGTGACCTGACCTTCAGGACCCGATTCAGATCATCCTGGCTAATCAAAACAGCGATCGTCAACTCAACGAGAGCTTCTCTTCCACCTTCTGGCTCTTTACGTCGGTCCATGCCATCATGGAACTGACTGGCTTTCCGAGCTGGGGCTCATGATTTAGTTGTTATGCGCCCAAAGCCTTAATGAAGAGGGTCCCCTCCACATTCTTTCCTTTTTCTCTTCGCCTTGCCTCCTTTAGCTCAGTGACGTAGCATTCGCGACCAATCACCCGATCTCACTGGATAATCCCTACACCATTCTTTATAGGAAACTTCATAGTCAACCACCAAGGTGCTATAACCGCTTTGAGCTCAGCCAAGGCTAGTCGGCCAAAAAAATCATTGTAGGCTGAGTAGATATCTAATACCAAAAAAGGCACGACTCACACACGCTTACGATCGCCCTTGCCAAGAACCACGGTAATTCAACATATCCTATGGCTTCAGTAGCCATCCTATTGAACCGTTGTATTTGAGATTTACAAGGTTTCAAATCCTTCTCTTCTAATATCATTTGATCATAAACTTTCTTAAATAAGATATTGACTGAACTCCCGTAGTCAACCAACGCCTTTTGAACATTAGCAGGACCAATCGTGTCTGTGATCAGGAGCGGGTCAATTGTTGGAACTTCCATTCCATCAGCATCTCTATTCCAGAATACAATACCGTCAGTCATCATTCAACATTGTTTTTCCGGAGTCCCATCTTCAACAACGAAGCAACCATCACTCTCTACATGCTTTATTGCACCAACAAATCTGTCCATCTTAGCTAGACTCTTATCGGTTGGCTGTGACCCACCGATAATTGTATTAATCACCAACTGTTTTTCTGGCCTCTTGACTACATCAGCGCCAGGCTCATCTTGCCCCATTGGGAAGATGACCTAGGGGCGTTAGAGTTTCCTTACCCACCATCCTGCGGGGCTTTCATATATTGTTGTAACGTTTTCTTACGAATCAACTCCTCAATCATATCTTGCAAGTGTCTGCACTCGCTGGAATTTTGACTATGAGATTATGGAATCTGCAGAACTTGCCTGACTTCCTCTCCTTCTCAGTTGACTCTCTTGGAGCTGGCTTTCTATACTACTCAGTGTTTTGAGTTGCCAGATAGATACTCTATCGAGTTGTTCAGTTCGGTGTTGTACTTAGGAGTCCAAATACGACTCTTGTTATCTGGCTTCTTCTTCTTAACCCCATATCATTCCGTTTTTATTATTATTTTGTTACCAACATTCACATCTACATTTCTAGAGCTTTCTTCGGACTGCTTTACAGCAACATTGCTTTGTATCACTTCACCCGAATTCCCAGCACAAGTTCTCCGTGGATGTTTGCGCGCTTACTTCAAGCACAAGTACTCGTTAGCTTTTTTTTATAGAAAGCATCCATTGTCGACGAGGGATTCCTTTCCAACCGATCCTTGAACTCTATTTCAGGATGAATCCCTCTAATCAACGCCATCAGCACTATGTCATACTTAGGATCTATAACTTCTATCACGACTATGTGGAATCGATTCAAGAAATCCTTCAGCGACTCTCCATCAACTTGGAAGAGGTTTTATAAAGTCATGACATGTTTTGGACGTGCAATATTCAAGAAGAATTACTCTAAAAACTTCTTTATTAACTCAGCGAAGGATGATATGGACCTCGACGAAAGTCGAGTGATCCATATCATAGCTACTCCTTCTAGGAAAATTAGAAAACGTGGGCATTTCATAGCATCGAAAGCTGTGGAAAAATCCATATGCCATTCATATCTCATCGAGTGCTGCCTAAGATCCATTGTTCCTTCTTACAATGACATAGTTGGCATTGCAAATCTCGGGGGCTATCTCCCGCGTAGAATGTTCTCTGCAAACGGATTCCTACTGGGAGAGGTACCCTATTCATCGTTGCTTTTGAAACAATTTTCGCTAACAAGTCTCCTGACCATATCCTCCAGGTAGTTCGAGTCAATAGGTTCGACTAAATGGTGGTAATGGGGCTCCGTCCCGAGTGTTTGGCCTGGCGAACGTTCTTAGTTTGGCTCTTGATACCTAGGTTCTCCAAACTCCGAGAGATCCATTCATCCAACAGTCCACCCTGTTTGATTCCCATGACTTGTATCATCATATTCCGATCATCAACAACGCATCCATAAGTCAAATCCACACCACCTGCCAGATGATGGGCTCTGGGCCCACCATTAAATGGGTCGGTACTGGCCCTTAACCTTGGGTTAGTACCGATCCCTTAATTTGTGCTCTAGGTTGGTCTTCTTCCATGGTACGATGGTCTAGCAGTGTTTTGAGTCCTCTTTTGCTTCATGTCTCTCCGTCTCTGCTCAGATGATAAGGAACTTTCTGACTCTGAACTTGAATCTCTTCTAATCCTCCTACGGCTATTCTGAGTTAGTTCATTCAGCTATCTCAGGCTCTACTGAATTGTTTGATTCATCTCATTCCGACTAGCCTGGAATATATCTTTCATCTGCTTCATCATCCTATCCATCTTCATTCTAGTCACGATTTCAGTTGGATTCTGGATCTCTGGTTGAGTAGGTTGGGCAGCTTCATCTACATCTTGGGCATTCTTATTCTCAGCTTTAGTAGAAGCTCTGGAATTGGTAGAACTATCTCTTCTTGATGGGGCCATTGCAAATAGTTTCTCTTAGATCTTTCGACATCTAAATAGGGAAAATAAGGTAGGAGAATTGGATCTATATCTTAGAATTAGGAAATCCAATAGTAGATAAAGGATCCAGGTAGCTTGAGTTCAACTCTCAATGAAACCACCAAAATTGTTTGAACCAAAAATGGCACAAACACCCAATTGATTTTGTAGAGAATAAAAAGTGAAGAATTAAATAAAAAATGAAAAAGAAAGAGCGCACAAAAATTTAAAGTGGTTAGACAAATCAAGGCCTACGTCTACTTTGTAATTCTATTGCTTATATTCTGACTTGGAGGCAGAAGTTCTTATGGGTCGGTACAACTCCGACCCTTAGTTACAAGAATTAAGAATAAGAAGCACAAGAGCCAAAAGATTCAAAAAATGAGCCCTACCTTCCTATTTATAGAGGTAGGGGCCTAAAATCTCATACAAAATATCTCCAGGCCGTTCTCCATGCAAAAGACTAGTTTCCATAAAGATAGGATGCCACATCATCAGTATATATGGGTCGGTACAATTCCAAGGGTAGGGGTCGGTACCGACCCATAAGATGGCTAATATGGTGCCTTCAACTCTTTATCTTGGCTTGTCTTTTGGTTAGCTTCGTGATTCCATCGTTATTTGCACCAATATTAGCTCGCCTCTAGGTTCAAATGATGGAGTTATGGAAAAACAGAGTTGCGGCTTCAAGTGCTCTCGGAGATTGATGGAGAATTGAATTGGATGAACAAAACGACATTAGAAATAGGTTCTTGGCATCAAGTAGAACTAGTAGACATAATATGGAAAAAATAAGGGTCGGTACTGACCCATAGAGTGCAGTCGTCACCGACCCATCACTTGGATGGATATGTGGTTGTCCTGGCTTGAGTTTCCTTTGCCTTGGCCTTGCGACCCTACTTGTACATAGTTTTTGAACTCTTAGGCAATCTCTCTGGGATTCTTGGTTGATAACTCCAAGTTTGACTCGTTCAATCCGTTTGAATATTGCTTGGTCAAAATGCGGGATAACAATGTCAAAGTGTTTATTTGTATCAATCCTTGTAAGCGTGCATTGTAACACAAAGTTGTTGTGGTATTCTACCTCGCACCTATTTTAATTTCTATAAAAAGTGGATGGGCTACTATAAAAACTGGCTTGCCTTGCCCAAAAAAATACTACATGTCACTAGTGGATAAACTACTCAAAGCATTGGGACTATATGTACTACCCAAAAGAAAATCCATTCCTGAGCTAGAGCTATCAGAATCTCCAGCGGTTGCTCTATGAAGGTGAGCACTCCTCCTCACTGATCTAGAAGCACTCAAGCTAGGTCCAACCTCTCTATGCACTATAGAACCAGCCTTACTACTCATTGAGCTAGAGTCATTCGATACTTTAGTGGTAGCTCTACGAAGATAAGCACCCCTCCTCACTGATTCGACTGAACTCGAACTAGATAATAAAGTTGTATCTTTAACTGTTTGAGTCTTGTGTATCTTTTCAGTATATTGTGTATTTGAACCACTATCCAAAAAAATTGCCTTTTGTACCATTGAACCATATGTTATAACTGCAATCCCATGCATTGAACTACTTTCTAAACTTGTATCGTTAACTATAGTTGCTTGCTTGGACCCATAATATTTATAATATGCATCTTTTACTTCTTCCTACATCATTATAGTATCGTGTTCCTTGCCTTATTTCTCTATCCCAATAAAAATAGGACGTGGATCCATATCCTGCATAATCCCATGTATAGAAGTACTCATCACATCATGTTGATCCATGTCTTGCATTGTACCTTCCTTTGTACCTGACCCTGTACCTTGCTATGTAAATGGGCCCAAATAAATTTGCTTCCTCCCCATTGAAGTACTCATCATATTCCATGCATCATGCTCTGTTATTGAACCCCATATTTTGAAGGGACTGGGCCAGTCGGAAGCGGGTTAATATGATAAGTTCCAGGATTTTTTCCTATGTAGTCTAAATTCATTTAGAACTTTTCTAAATTTTCCTTTTAAAATTTTCTTCGTATTATTATAATTGTTTAAAAAATATTAAATTTAATTTCAATTGAATGAAACTCAACAGTTACACCTACTTGTTCGACACTATACTTTGATTCTGCCCTTCGAAAAGGAACATCTGCCCAAACAATTCCATCTCCATCTACTAAAACTACCGGGAATGTTTCAATGAAGAAAAAGATACGGAAAAAAACATTTCTAGGTGGAGTGATAGTAATAGGTATAGTTTCAATGATATTAATATAAGGAATATTTGGAGTTTGATCTTTGATAACACTTTTTTGGTTAGGGACAGCAATGGTGATAGTTATTCTGTATATTTTGACATTGAAAATCATATTAGCAGATAAGTTGAAAAAGAGATGGTTGAATCAAAATAATTTTTTTTAGTTTACGATGAGTGCATCAAATGCATCAAATGCATCCATATGTATAGTGTAAGTGCAACAAATGAAAAGTATTCATATATATATATATATATATATATATTTACATGTATATATGCATAGATACACAAAACGTATTTGCATGGCAGTTTAAATTGAAATAGACTTTATTTATATTACATGTAATAAACCAACGAATACAATGCCCAACTAAAGTAGTTTAAAAGTTCACTACCATATCTTACACAAACCTCGTTTTGAAACTTTGAGTTAAATACAAATACACACACTTATATAAATGATATTACACAAATATATAAACACTTGTACACATACAAACCAAAAAAAAATTGAAACAAAGTTAAATAATACACATGTAGTTTGTGAAATAGAATATTTACATTAAACAAAGATTTAGTGCTAGATTTGACACTATTGTAAAACAAGGAATAAATCATTATTTTAATGTTTTCCCTTTTTTTAATTAATAAACTTTTTTAGAATAATTTAAAACATAACACGATTATGTCATCATATTATTTTGTCAGCAAAGATTAATTAATGCAACGCTTTCAAAGTTTTATTCACATAACAATTTATGAACATTCAAAACTAAATTAAATATGAAAACTATCTTATTAACAAGAATATTCAAAAATTTAATTTGTTTTGTGTTTTAAATAACAATAATAAAATCAAACGACATATGCATATATAGGTTCATGATAAGAAGGTTTAGATCTAGGTTAAACAAGCTAGATAAATAAACATATAGAACATATAGAACAGTGACAAATGAAAGTATCATTGTTTGTAGAAAAATTAGTCATGAACTTAGCAAGGGTTTTTTTTAACATGACAAGGATATATAGTTGTTTCAAGAAGGGGATTTGAGATATTCAAATCAAAATCCAAATTCACACATATAAACAGAGGGGAGAGATGGAGAATTAAGGGTAAGTGAACAAAATTAAAAGATATGTAATATATAGAATTACCTTAGGATGAAGCCTGGAGAAACACCTTAAATGATAGAACAATTGCTAGATTCGATAGACCGCTCTCTACATTTGTAGCATTTAAGAAACAACCACCTAACTATGTAATTGATTAAATTTTGGAATTTTTGAAGCTTTTCCACCTTGAAATTTGACCTAGATATTTCTATAAATAGGAAAGAAAAATGATAGAGAGAAATCTAATTAAAAGGGGAAATAAATGTGTAACGAAGATATGGTCTTTTTCTCTCTCCTTTAATTAAGATTGCCCCTTCATTTCAATATCAAAAAGCCACTCTTCTCTACATAATATTCGGCTCTAATATTGGGCTATGGGTTTAAAGCCAATTAGTATTATCTCCATTTACATCTAATTTAAATTTACTATCGATATCATATACAAATGTATGCATTTATACCCTTTTATATATGCTCATTATTAAATACCAATGGAAATCAAACAAATCAAATAAGAAATATTTTTAACAAGTAATATTTCAAAAACAGGAAATTATTGTCAAGGACAAAATTTCTCAGCGTTTTAGCCTCAAAGACAGACTTTCAATATTGTAGCATGAAGGACAACTTTCTTGAGGTATCAGTTTTTAGTTATTGATAGCAGTTTTTAGGTATCAGTTTTTAGTTATCGGTAGCAGTTTTAAGGTATCAGTTTTTAGTTCGGTAGCAGTTTTGGAAGAATGTTTGTCCTTATGAATAATTTTTAGGAGAATGTTTGTTTTTGTGGCTAAAATATCGAGGTCGTGTCCTTGAGGCTAAAAATATACACATTTTTGTCCTTTAAATTATTTTCCCCTTCATAAATATCAATTTGATTTATTTAAAGCCCATTTCATTATTTATCCCTTTTAAATCGAATTTAAATATTCTTCCGATATTGTATATTGATATGCGCATTTATAACTTTTACATACGCACTTTACTAAATACTAATGGCATCCAAAAAAATAAACAAAAATTCATAATAGATATTTCTTAAATATTAATTAATTTTATTAATTTTCAACAATTAAAAATTAATTAAATCGTGTGGTTGATTTAGAATATTCATCATTTCGGTTGTGTGACTCAAAGGTGTAGGTTCAGTCATCGATTAACATTGAACAACTCAAATATTAACGTTCACACATCACGTTAGCTAGTGGGGTGATATTTTGGTTGAATTTATTGCTTACACATCCTTTGGTAAAATCTAATTTTACTTATTATAAGCATTACCTATTAGTGATAATTATTTATACCAATTCTCTTTGTCAAAACTATATCACTTTGGACTTATGGAATTTGGTAATGATCAAAGTTCCAATATCATCCATATTCTACTTTATAGTCTAAACATAAAGTCTTGGTTCAATAATAATATTATTATTAACCAAACTACTACGACCAGAGATTTTGACTTTGAGTTGACTTCAGTTGACTGCGATACTAACACCATAAAACTAAGGAGACAAATCCTCTTTTGAATAGTGTTTTACTTCCAATACTTCTACTCAACCCAACTATAGTCATTCGATGGACTATGCGCCATGATTTTACTATAATCAAAGTGGAGCTTTCATATTGAAGATCGACGGTATCCTCAAGTCAAGAGAACTGTGTGAGTTAGTCACATTGATATTTTTTGTTTGACCCTAGTTATATTAACCAACAGAAAACTATTGAGTGAGTCATTCGATAATTATCTAATAACTATTAGTACATAACCCCTTAGTGCCCTCAGTAGCCATGAGTAATACATTTCCCAACATTTAGAGAGCGTTACGTACTCTAGTCTCAAAGGGTGTATCGATATATAATCTCAATACATCTTGACTATGAATATTTAAAATGGTATATTTATTTTCATTGCGATAAATTACTCATGGTTACAACACTTTGTAATTGCTATCACAAAACATATCATTTATGGATTTTCTATTAAATATGCTTTTAATTAAATAATTAATTAACACAACACATCGCATCAAGTATATAATAGAAAGAAAATACCTTTTATTTCAAACAAGATTAGTTATCGAGTTAGATATATGCAACAAATTACGTATCCCAGGGCATACCCCTAACTCTATCAATCCTCCACTTGCACTTGGGGTCAATTTTGGAATCTTATTCCAACTTCTCTAATCGATTTCCCCAAAAACCAATAGAGTTACTCCCTTAGTGAACGACTATGTTATTATGTTTCAATCATCTACTCTATCAATCGACTTTCTTTGACATTGAAAAACTATCATTATCACGTGGAACAATTCGGAATTTATCTCTCGACTTCTAGTGAGCTCTAAATTTTGATATGAACTATATCCTGACATTGTTATCATACAATAATGTTATGATATTCTCAACATTTGAAATCACCCCAGCTTAGTTATAAAATTTGTGCATGTATTATATATACATTGTTTTTATCATAGTTTTATTCAAGGCGATGTACTTAGCCCTATTCATTGAATAAGCCACAGTTTTTCATTTGGAACATTTCCAACTTAAAGATTCCTAACTTGAATTTATTATTGACATGTTTTACTCAATACCACTTATGAATTCACGCTTCCTTTGCATTTTGACTAATAATCAAACTATTGATATTTCTATCAAAACACTTATTCAATTTTGATGTTTTTCGAACGACACTTTTGTATCTTTTTTTAGATCATATCTAAAAACTCATAAACTCATTATCGCTTCCACTGACTTTGAGATACTTTGGTTATTACATGTAAACAGTTGTAACATCCCGGTATTTTTATGCCATTCGCATCCGCACATGTCGGACTTGAATTGCTCAAAATATCATATTGTTAATTTATATTTGGAAAAACTCAGCATATACAGTAAATAAATCAATCACAGAATCATAGACATGGAGTAATATACAACAATAAGCAGCGGAATAGATAAATAGTAGTTCATGAAGCTACTATATATACATCAGAGTTTGAAATAAAGTACAACAGAATATCTCAAATACAATGAAGTCTCGAATACAAATAGATGACAAGTCTGAACAAAACAACTGGATAGCTGCAAGCTGAATAGATACAGATGGATCTTCAAGAAAAGCTCCAATCTCCAAAGGTGAGTCTCAAATGTTGTGACACTCAGTCCGACCCGAGCGTGAAGCAAAACACAAAACACTCGAGTCGGGATTAACATTCTTATATCAATAAATCCAACTCAAGTTAAATAGCAACTGAAATACAAGTAACTCAAAGGATGTTTGGGATAACCATCCTCTAAGGATCCATGGAACTATCTACTATGTAGTAATATACGCTATTATAATATGTCTATAGTAAAGTAAAAGTATTAAAATAGCGTTAAGGCGTTACCCATATCCCCCTTAACACATTTCATATATTCCCGTAGTCTATACAATGTCATTTGCTCCTCCGTAAACTGGAGGTTTACCCAGAGAACATCACATAGGTACGGTACAAAAC
This sequence comes from Allium fistulosum, assembly GCA_030737815.1. Lineage (NCBI taxonomy): Eukaryota > Viridiplantae > Streptophyta > Magnoliopsida > Asparagales > Amaryllidaceae > Allium > Allium fistulosum. The sequence continues at coordinate 1,299,302,101 of CM060902.1, forward strand.
AAACTCGTAGAAGGCACGATAGGGCATGCGACAAGGCACTCGAGGCAATGCCAGGGTAGATATACCGTTTGCGGATCCGGACTGGTGGTAACGCATAGCAGCTACTACCGCCCACCTCGTGACACACTCCCAAATCAAAGGGTGCACCCAATCAAATCACAAAAGCAATAGAATGGTATCGAAGAAATGTGCCCGATCGGAGGAATGACCTCACTTGGCCCGGCATGGCTCCTGTTTTAGCCGCATCAAGCTGACTCACGGGAGTCAGGGCTACATAAATACCATACGGAATCGTCACAAACCATCCTACTTCATTTCTGGAATCTCCACCACATACACAGTCGTTAAAGTGGTTTTCGGTATTGGCAGAGAGTATGACAATATCTGATCTCGGTCTCTTTAACAACCAAACGTTATTATAACACCGTGGTCATTTCATTTCAAACATTTCATAATTCATATCAAAATATCATATCATTTCAAACCATATCAATTCAGCATCATTATATATTTCAAAAAATATTCACTTCAGAATCGTAACACTTTCAAAAATTATAACGCTTTCAAAACCATAGCACTTTTAAAATCATAACACTTTTGAAATCATAACACTTTGGAAATATCAACACTTTTAAAATCTTAACACTTTTGAAATCATAACACTTTGGAAATATCAACACTTTTAAAATCATAACATTCTTAGACATTGAAAACAATATATATTAAAATAGTTTTTGTATATATTAAAGTACTATACATAATAAAAATAGTTTCCTCTAATTTCACAAATCGATTCAAATCATTTTAAATTCCAAAAATTCAATTTAAATCAATTCCAGTTTACCCATTTCAATTTAAAGTTCAAAGATTTAAGTTTAAATATTCAAACATTTGCAATATATAAATTTCATTTATATTTCAACATTTTACTTCAATTTTTATTCAAATTGGAAGTTTTTCACTTAATCATTTTATAACAGTTTATAAAGTCCCAATTTATAAATTTAAATCAATATTAAATATTCTATCTCAATTTTATTTAAAACTTGAGAATATTCATTAAATCACCATTTGATCAAATTAAGTTATAACCAATTTATAATCATATCTTTTCAAAATCTCAAAACTAATAAGTTTAAAACAATTCTTTCTTAAATTCAATTATTAACCAATTTAAATTCCAAGCCAACGTTAATTTATCTTTCCAACCCCTATTTATTAAAGTTATAAATATATTTTTAAATATTAATATAAATTTTTAAATAAAAACTTTAAAACATATTATATACTACCTAAATTAAATTTTTATTAAATTAAATCTTATTATATATATTTTTAAGAAAATAATATTATAAGAAGATCTTAAAATTTTTATAATTCCAAACCTAACTTATGAATTAAAATTCCCAAAACATATAATTTAAAATCTAATTTTTTTTACATATTATATATTTTTTTAAATCAATATTTAATAAAACCCATATATTTCCTTTCAAAACCCTTGAAATCATTTTCAAAATATATAGACCAACGGTGTTTATATATAATTCTCTATCTTATGGTCAAGTGATACGGATATTTATCATTTCAATCCGCAATTTAATTATCTACGGATATATATCATTTCAACCCGCAATCCCAAATTCAAAGTTAATGAAAATCGCTTGGGTTTATCATTTCAACCCATAACGATTTTCTACTATTCTACAAGATCGTTCGGGTATGTATCATTTCAACCCATAGGGAGATATATACTAATAGGGAACTTGCAGAGTGATAACAGATATGATGATAAAAATATAACATATCAACAGCATATATCATCAATAACAGATAAAATATAAATACATATCATGGTGTCAGATGTCACAGGTGAACAGTTACAGATAATAACATATATATATAGCAGTTTAAATAACTAACAGCAGCATATTTCAATTGTCGTTTCAATTGAAATCAAATTTAAGAAATATAAGAACGTTAATCGTGAGTGATTGCTTACATTTCGAGGCTAGAGATGAACGAGAATGAGGTGAGTTACAAATGCAAGCATGAATTCCAAAGAAAATTAAGATTGGCACGAATTTCAAAGTAAATCACGATGGACACGAGTTCGACGGACAAAGTTGATAAATAGGAATAGACGAAATGAATCAGAACCATCAAGATATAACTGAAACAAAATGTATATTATATTATTAATATTATTATTATTTTAATTTTTTTTAACATTAATATTTTAAATTTATGACCAAAGTTAAAATAAAATATATAAATATGATTCAAAATCATTATTCTTAAAAATACAAACATTTAAAAGAAATCAAAGGTATATATATTATATTTAAATCAATACTTATATATATACTTTAAAAGTGGGTCCAAGTATATTTTTATTTAATATATATATATATATATATTTATATATATGCTTTAAACTTCAATTTTTTTATACATCAAATCTGAAATATACCGACTTTAAAATCACAGTATCTATAATTTGTAAAACACATACATAAATCCCTATATCTATATTATAAAATCAGTATAGACCTAGTTCATTATAAAAATAAAAATCCAACCGATTGTATATGTATGCTTGGCTAATAAAGTTGTATGCGGACTAAAATATATTATAACGAAATGTATATGTTGGTAGGCTTGCAAATATAGGTGAAAGCTTTTAATACAGTAGACTACTGCAATATAGCACTGTAACTTAAGTAATAATATAACTTATATATATAGTACTGTAACCTATATATAGTGTACTATAAACAAAATGTATGCAAAGTATATTCAAAACCAAATATATATATATATAATCATACTGTAGACAAAACATGATATAACACTATCACCTATATATATTACAGTAACTTATATGTACCTTAAACATAGACAGTAAAGCTATATATACAACAAACCAGTTTTGTATAATACTCATATAGATATATGTGAACAAAATTTTATACTATATATATTCTTACATAGACTTGCATATAAACCCAACATATTGGGTAAATAAACTTACATATATTTTGTAAAAAAAATCGATATAGTTTACTTTGTTATAAACTCAAACAGCTGCACGCAAACTCATATAAACTTAATATATGTACTAATATATAAAACTGCCATCATTTATAGGACCGGCAAAACAAAATATATATACAACTATGCAGACCATAAACAAGAACAAAGTATGAGTACAGGTGAAACAAAATTGCATGCAAACTAAATATAGGTGGAAATATATATATATATATATAAGATGATAAATTATAAAACTTAAATAAACTAACCTAATATATAAAATGATATATATATATATATATTACCTATTTAAGAAAGAAGGAAAAATAGAGAGTTCGGTTATCTTCAAGAGGAGGAGGAGTGGTGATGGGTGCTGGATGGATGCTTCGGCGGTCAAGGTGGCGACATAAGGAGGGGAGTTTGGGATGGGAGTGGGTTCGGTCACGGCAAAAGGAGGGTGTTGGAATTCTAGTGGGCCGTGTGTGTCGGCTGCTTGGAGGAAGAGGTCGGGCGGTGGTGAGGAGACGCGGCTTCGGGTGGGGACGAGCATGTACGGGTGTTGAAGGCTTCGGCAAATGATGGGTGAGGGAAACATAGGGGAGGTGTCAAATTACATGCAAGCTTTGGAAATGATATTCCATATCATTTCTTTTTTTCTTCAAAGAAGCAGATCAAAGAACAGAGGGGAGGAGAAGAAACAAGATGAAGAAGAGGTTTGCCTTCCCAAAAAAATGAGTGCAAATGTAATATAACTAATATACATTGATATATTTTTCACTCAGATAAGAAAACAGAGAGAGATTGTGAAAGAAGAACAAATGGTAAGAGAATGGAAGAAAATAACAAGCCAGAGTTATATTGGGACCGACAAATAAAAGTTGGAATAACAAAAGACTATTGGGAATAGAGAAATGCATGCACGATAATTCAGGAAATATTAATAGCTAATGACTGTTTGTTTCAACAGTTAGATAGATGAAAGGACAAGAAGCCCAAAAGATTGAGATTGGATACCGGTACGGTTAAATCGTTTCACAGATTTCGTCGTGCACTAGACATCGAAATTGACAATTGAATATACCGTAGAGATCAGCACGACGAGACGATCAAAGTTGTATACAGATATCAGTGGTACGATCATCCTACCAAAAGTCGATATCGGTATCAAAATGCTGCTAAAACGCAGAAAATAAGATAAACGGAGCAATAGAGGTCCAAATTTGACGAAATGAAACATGACGTCTCCCTTAGAAGATGATTTACAAATTTATTATATAAAAATATTCAGGTTTGGAAAACATTTTATTATCAGCAAATATTAACTGATTTAAATTTAAATAAAACTACACAATAAAATAAACTTCCATGTTATCTGATAAAAATTTACCATTTTCTATGTTTAAGTAGATGTATTACAAATATCAAATTTTTATTTGCAAATTAAATTATTTAGAATTTCGCAAAAATTCAGTTAAAAATAGTATTAAAACTAATAAAAAAAATTACGGGTCGTTACACTCTCCCCCACTCAAAACTTTTCGTCCCCGAAAAGGAAGGAAGTAGGAGAATAGAAACAACCAGAAAGAAAAATAGATTAAAATACAACAATACACAATTAATTTAAACCCTATAAACTCCATTTTTTTAAAATTGGTTTATATTTATTTAACTGATTCCAATTCATTTTACTTAATCAATTAAATTTATGGTGTTCACATTTGATTGATTTCATTTTCATATGTTTTTATTCGATTGATTTGCTTCAAATTCGTTAACATTTATTGCAAAAATTTCACAACAAAATTTGTTTTAGTTTACTCATCTATTAAATCTATTTGATCAACCATAGTTAATTCTACCTCAACATTCAACTTCAACTATTCAAAACCATATAAATTTCAATTAATATTCAACAATTTGGTTTAATCCATTTTATTCAACTAATAAATGGTTATTCAATTTAAAATTGATTTTCTTTCATTTTATCAACATTTCTTTCAAACAAATTCATTTTTTTACTAACCCATTTATTTTATCCATTTATCTTCAGCTAAGTTGATTCCACAAAATTCACTTTCAACTATTCTTAAGTCTATATTTGTTCTCTTAACTAGCATTCTCCTTTATTTATTAAATTTATTTCACTTAACATATTTTTCCACATATATTAAGTGAAATAAACATATCATAACCATATATTATTCAACAAATTTATTCACTTTTTATTATTCAATTTATTATCCAATTTATTATCCAATTTATTATCAGTGAATTCCATTAACAAAATATCTGTTTAATATTCTATTACCTATCATAGTGTATACTATCCAATCACATTCTAATTACATTTAACTTTTCTAGGTAAGTGATATAAATGTTTATGAGTGCAATTAAATACTATACAAATTTTCCTTCTATCTACAACATTTATATTAAGCCAGATTTTAGTTTGAACAATTTATTACTTAAGTTTTCTTCTTGTACAACCCTATTATATCCTATTATTTTAGGCAAGTTATATATATTAGAATGTAATTTAGTGTTATACAAATAAGTTTGTTCAAATTCAAATATTTCAAGTTGGTTTAATTTCATTTATCATTTTAGATATTCCAATTATTCAAATTTCATTTTATTTCAATAATTGCAACCATTTCTTAATACAAGATTTAAGATTCAAATTTCTGGTTTCTCTTCAACTATTTTAAAATAATTATATACATATATTTTATAAATCAATTTATACATAAGAAATTTTAAATCAAATCCATTTTCCCAAAACAAAAGCGTAGCAAAGCTACTAAGGGGCCTCTCCACTTCGAGACTCGAAAATGAATGTCGATGTTGCTGCAGTCATCACCGAGATTATTTTCCAGTGACAAACAAAGAGAGTACTAATTTAATACCTTTAAAATTCTTTGGAAATGATTTCTATTTAAAAATACTTTCAAATAAATAATATATTTTATTTTTCTAAATCTTTGAAACCCAAATTTGAAAAACACCGAAAATTTAATTCTCAAATCCTTAATTTAAATTCATTTCATTTCAAAGTCAGTTTATAAACCAAGTTTTATAAAATTTCAACTTCTTATAACATACAACAATAGTTAAGGGTTGACAAATAATAAATGATAATCTAGTATTATCATTTCCAATAACCAAATCTTATTAACTATCCAATTTCAGAAGATTACACTTATATATATATATAATATAACTATACATAAAAAAATTTCATTTACAAATTTCGAAAACAATATTGTGTCAGCTTGCTCTGTTCAAGTGTTTTCGATAACGTTAGCTAGACGAATCGATCGAAACCCAAAATTCAAACTTAACAACTCAAACGACACAATATAAAACATTTTATATTAATTACAAATACACTTCCTCACACGATGATTCAAGAATGAATTTTTAAAACAAAGATAGAGATTCAAATTGAGATGAAACTTAGTCAAAGAGAATTCTAACTACGAAGATAGACTCGAAAAGAATATAAGATAATTAAATTACAAAAGGAGAAATGGATAGACTTATATAAATCGCGGGCGACCTTAACCGAGCCAACCGTGACTTCACGAATAAGAATGATGCAGAATTCTGAGGCAATCGTCATCCGATCACAAGAGATAGAATTCGGGCCTAGCAAGAGATAGCAGCATCGTAAACCGAGGATATAGAAATTTCCGGTGAATCAATGCCTGTTGTAAAAGAATTTCACCCCTTTACAAATCATTCTAAGATTGACAGAACCGCCAATTCATTATTGATATCAACCGAAGTGGAGTTATGGGATACTCCAGAATCAAGAAAAGCACGATTTGGGAGAGACAAGAATGGATTTCAGAATGGAGGAAAAATTCCAAAATTCAGAGGAAACCGAGTCAAAGAGGAAAAGATTCAAGCTCGAACGAAAGGTGATTCTATAATTAAATTTACTCTATATGCTAAGTTTTGCCTAAAACCAGAGCTTTAATACCAACTGTAACATCTCGGTATTTTTATGCCATTCGCATCCGCACATGTCAGACTTGAATTGCTCAAAATATCATATTGTTAATTTATATTTGGCAAAACTCAGCATATACAGTAAATAAATCAATCACAGAATCACACACATAGTAATATACAATAATAAGCAGCGGAATAAGTAAATAGTAGTTCATGAAGCTACTATATATACATCAGAGTTTGAAATAAAGTATAACAGAATATCTCAAATACAATGAAGTCTCGAATACAAACAGATGACAAGTCTGAACAAAACAACTGGATAGGTGCAAGCTGAATAGATACAGATGGATCTTCAAGCAAAGCTCCAATCTCCAAAGGTGAGTCTCAAATGCTGTGACACTCAGTCTGACCCGAGCGTGAAGCAAAACACAAAACACTCGAGTCAGGATTAACATTCTTATATCAATAAATTCCACTCAAGTGAAATAGCAACTGAAATACAAGTAACTCAAAGGATGTTTGGGATAACCATCCTCTAAGGATCCGTGGAACTATCTACTATGTAGTAATATACGCTATTATAATATGTTTATAGTAAAATAAAGTATTAAAATAGCGTTAAGGTGTCACCCATATCCCCCTTAACACATTTTATATATTCCCGTAGTCTATACAATGTCGTACGATCCTCCGTAAATTGGAGGTTTACCTAGAGGACATCATATAGGTACGGTACAAAACAAACTCGTAGAAGGCGCAATAGGGCATGCGATAAGGCACTCGAGGCAATGCCAGGGTAGATATACCGTTTGCGGATCCAGACTGGTTGTAACGCATAGCAACTACTACCGCCCACCTTGTGACACACTCCCAAATAAAAGGGTGCGCCCAATCAAATCAAAAAAGCAATAGAATGGTATCGAAGAAATGTGCCCGATCAAGGAATGACCTCACTTGGCCCGGCATGGCTCCTGTTTTAGCCGCATCAAGCTGACTCACGGTAGTCAAGGCTATGTAAATACCATACAGAATCGTCACCAAACCATCCTACTTCATTTCTGGAATCTCCACCACGTACACAGTCATTAAAGTGGGTTTCGGTATTGGCAGAGAGTATGACAATATCCGATCCTGGTCTCTTTAACAACCAAACGTTATTATAACACCGTGGTCATTTCATTTCAAATAGTTCATAATTCATATCAAAATATCGTATCATTTCAAACCATATCAATTCGGTATGATTATACATTTTAAATAATATTCACTTCCAGAATCGTAACACTTTCAAAAATTATAACGCTTTCAAAACCATAGCACTTCTGAAATCATAACACTTTTGAAATCATAACACTTTGGAAATATCAACACTTTTAAAATCATAACATTCTTAGACATTGAAAACAATATATATTAAAACATTTTATATATATATTAAAGTACTATACATAACAAAAATAGTTTCCTCTAATTTCACAAATCGATTCAAATCATTTTAAATTCCAAAAATTCAATTTAAATCAATTCCAGTTTACCCATTTCAATTTAAAGTTCAAAGATTCAAGTTTAAATATTCAAACATTTGCAATATTTAAATTTCATTTATAATTCAACATTTTACTTCAATTTTTATTCAAATTGGAAGTTTTTCACTTAATCATTTAAATCACCTTTTTATCAAATCAAGTTATAACCAAGTTATAATCATATCTTTTCAAAATCTCAAAACTAATAAGTTTAAAACAATTCTTTCTTAAATTCAATTATTAACCAATTTAAATTCCAAGCCAACATTAATTTATCTTTCCAACCCATATTTATTAAAATTATAAATTTATTTTTAAATATTAATATAAATTTTTAAATAAATTTTTTAAAACATATTATAAACTAATTAAATTAAATTTTTATTAAGTTAAATCTTATTATATATATTTTTAAGAAAATAATATTATAAGAAATTCTTAAAATTTTTATAATTCCAAAACTTACTTATGAATTAAAATTCCCAAAACATATAATTTAAAATCTAAATTTTTTACATATTATATTTTTTTTAAAATCAATATTTAATAAAACTCATATATTTCCATTCAAAACCCTGGAAATCATTTTCAAAATATATAGACCAACGGTGTCTATATATAATTCTCTATCCTATGGTCAAGTGATATGGATATTTATCATTTCAATCCGCAATTTAATTATCTACGGATGTATATCATTTCAACCCACAATCCCAAATTCAAAGTCAATGAAAATCGCTTGGGTTTATCATTTCAATCCATAACGCTTTTCTCCTATTCTACAAGATCGTTCGGGTATGCATCATTTCAACCCATAAAAAGATCTATACTAACAGGGAACTTGCAGAGTGATAACAGATATGATGATAAAAATATAACATATCAACAGCATATATCATCAATAACAGATAAAATATAAATACATATCATGGTGTTAGATGTCACAGGTGAACAGTTACAGATAATAGCATATATATAGCAGTTTAAATAATTAACAGCAGCATATTTCAATTGTTGTTTCAATTGAAATCAAATTTAACAAATATAAAAACGTTAATCGTGAGTGATTGCTCACCTTTCAAGGCTAGAGATGAACGAGAATGAGGTGAGTTACAAATCCAAGCACGAATTCCAAAGCAAATTAAGATTGGCATGAATTTCAAAGTAAAGCACGATGGATACGAGTTCGACAAACAAAGCTGATAAATAGGAATAGACGAAATGAATCAGAACCATCAAGATATAACTGAGACAAAATGTATATTATATTATTAATATTATTATTATAAATTTTGTTTAACATTAATATTTTTAATTTATGACCAAAGTTAAAATAAAATATATAAATATGATTCAAAATCATTATTCTTAAAAATACAAACATTTAAAAGAAATCAAAGGTATATATATTATATTTAAAATCAATACTTATATATATACTTTAAAAGTGGGTCCAAATTTATTTTTATCTAATATATATATATATATATATATGTTTTAAACTTAAAAAAAATTACATCAAATCTGAAATATATCGACTTTAAAATCACAGTATCTACAATTTGTAAAACACATACATAAATCCCTATATCTATATTATAAAATCAGTATAGACCTAGTTCAATATAAAAATAAAAATAAAAATCCAACTGATTATATATGTATGCTTGGCTAATAAAGTTGTATGCAGACTAAAATATATTATAACGAAATGTTTATGCAGGTGGGCTTGCAAATATAGGTGAAAGCTTTTAATACAGTAGACTACTGCAATATAGCAAGGTAACTTAAGTAATAATATAACTTATATATATAGTACTGTAACCTATATATAGTAGACTATAAACAAAATGTATGCAAAGTATATTCAAAAGCATATATATATATATAATCATACTGTAGACAAAACATGATATAACATTGTCACCTATATATATTACAGTAACTTATATGTACCTTAAACATAGACAGTAAAGCTATATATACAACAAACCAGGTTTGTATAATACTCATATAGATATATGCGAACAAAATTTGATATTATATATATTCTTACATAGACCTGCATATAAACCCAACATATCAGGTAAATAAACTTACATATATTTTGTAAAAATAAACAAAATCGATATAGTTTACTTTGTTATAAACTCAAATAGCTGCATGCAAACTCATATAAACATTACATATAAACTTAAAATATGTACTAATATATAAAACTGCCATCATTTATAGGACCAGCAAAACAAAATATATATACAACTATGCAAACCACAAACAAGAACAAAATATGAGTACAGGTGAAACAAAATTGCATGCAAACTAAATATAGGTGGAAATATATATATATATATAAGATGATAAATTATAAAACTTAAATAAACTAACCTAATATATAAAATTATATATATATTACCTATATAAGAAAGAAGGAAAAATAGAGAGTTCGGCTATCTTCAAGAGGAGGAGGAGCGGTGATGGGTGCTGGATGGATGCTTCGGCGGTCAAGGTGGCGGCACAAGGAAGGGAATTTGGGATGGGAGTGGGTTCGATCATGGAAAAATTAGGGTGGTGGAATTTCGGTGGGCCGTGTGTGTCGGCTGCTTGGAGGAAGAGGTCGGGCAGTGGTGAGGAGACACAGCTTCGAGTGGGGCCGAGCATGTATGGGTGTTGAAGGCTTCGGCAAATGATGGGTGAGGGAAACATAGGGGAGGTGGCGAATTACATGTAGGCTTTGGAAATGATATGGCATATCATTTTTTTTCAAAGAAGCAGATCAAAGAACAGAGGGGAGAAGAAGAAACAAGATGAGGAAGAGGTTTGCCTTCCGAAAAAATTGAGTGCAAATGTAATATAACTAATATACATTGATATATTTTTCACTCAGATAAGAAAACAAAGAGAAATTGTGAAAGAAGAACAAATGGTAAGAGAATGGAAGAAAATAACAAGCCAGAGTAATATTGGGACCGACAAATAAAAGTTGGAATAACAAAAGACTATTGGGAATAGAGAAAGGCATGCACGATAATTCAGGAAATATTAATAGCTAATGACTGTTTGTTTCAACAGTTAGATAGATGAAAGGACAAGAAGCCCAAAAGATTGAGATTGGATACCGGTACGGTTAAATCGTTTCATAGATTTCGCCGTGCACCGAACATCGAAATTGACAATTGAATATACTGTAGAGATCTACACGACGAGACGATCAAAGCGGTATACAGATATCAGTGGTACGATCATCCTATCAAAGGTCGATATCGGTATCAAAATGCTGCTAAAACGCTGAAAATAAGATAAATGGAGCAATAGCAGTCCAAATTTGACGAAACGAAACATGACGTCTCCCTTAGAAGATGATTTACAAATTTATTATATAAAAATATTCAGGTTTGGAAAATATTTTATTATCAGCAAATATTAACTGATTTAAATTTAAATAAAACTACACAATAAAATAAACTTCCATGTTATCTGATAAAAATTTACCATTTGCTATGTTTAAGTAGACGTATTACAAATATCAAATTTTTATTTCCAAATTAAATTATTTAGAATTTCGCAAAAATTCAGTTAAAAATATTATTGAAACTAATAAAATTTTTACAGGTCGTTACAACAGTTTACTTTAAATCATTATTTAGGATTTTCTGTTTCAACACACACGTACCAAAAACATAAAATCATACCATGCAAGAATTTTGTGAGTAAACTTTGAGCCAAGTTGAGGACATCGAATGATGAATCTATACGTTGATTTCAACAATCGAAAATCCTGTTATTATTCTTTGTCTTAAAGACACATTTGCGGCAAATCGATCATATCCCTTTGGGTACAACTATCAAAATCATATTTTGATAATGTACTTGAAATCTATTTAGAATTTGCACATCATACCATATCATAGAGTCAATACTCTTAATGGTTTAATTAAACAACCGAGGATTATTTATTCTTGATATTGACAAGAAACCCTAATGTACAAGAATACTTATTAGATGTTCCACTGTACTATGTTCATTTAGGTTTGGTCAATTTCATTTCATTCACTGTAATCGGTTTTATCCGTAGATCGTATCTAAATTTATTTTATACCAATAATTTCTTAAAGAAATTTCTTCACTATGATTGGTATTTCTTGAAACAACAGTTGTTTCTCAATGTAGAATGTGTATTCGTAGACATTTTATGAATTGTCTTATACAAAACTGATTTTGTATTAATTCACAATATATTTGTGTTTACAATATTAGTTATCTAATGACTATTTTTCCCAAAATTCTCCTGGGACGATTCATACATGATCTCTAACATATAATTATTATGTACATCTTTCGACTCGCACAACCTGCCAACTCCTTGGCCTAAGAAATATATGGGTTTTTTATAAACCCTTGTCTCATATGGTTTTTTAAGCTATTCTTCAGATGATACTAATTTTAACCTTGTGTACTATTTGTAAGTATACACCTTATAGAAAGAATTACCACTATAGTTTTATTTCATAATGAATATTCATAATATTCATGTTGAAATATAACTATGTCTATTTTTCAGTCGACCCCAAAAAATAGTCATTATTTCAAAAATAATGTCCGGTATGTTTTACGAAAACAATTTTCACAACTTGATGCAATCAATAAGTATTATGTGACATGCTCCCACTATTTTCGCCATTACTATAATAACATACTGAATTCGGAGGTCTGTTATCCACTTAATATGGACTATTTATTTCATATACTGCAACTAGTTTACAGTAGAGAGTACTTTAATCGAATATCTTAAACTCAAAGAAATAAATCTCATAGAAAATAATTTTCTATATGAAAATACATTTCAGAATAAAAATCATATTTCTTATTCTAATGTTAAGTATCAATTGTTATTATTACAATTCTCGTTTTCGATGTTCCTTTATGAAGCAGAAATGACTATTCACTCTCTGCATCTCAACTTTACCTTAAATCACATCTACTCTTATACATTTGTTTTTCCTTTTTAAATGGTCAAACCATTCAAAAGAAAACCTTATTAGAATATCATAACGGAATTTTTACTAACACGCATTTGATTATCCTTAACATTTAAGGACATCAAACATGTTGCACTTTACGTAAACTGGTTAAACTTCCAGTTTAGTGATATATCTTGTAGTTTCAGTCTAGTGTTACATTTAACAAAATACGATCCCTTTGTAATCAATCAAATTGAATAGTCATTTTCACAGTACTGTTTATTGGGTTATTTCTAATGAACTAAATTCATCAAAGCATCGTACATTACGAACTATAACCATTTCCCACATAACACTTATATGTGATAGTATATGGATCAAATATCCATAATCTTGTATTGAGTTTGGAACTTGTAGAATGAAATATACGGTCTGGACCAAATAAATACGTAAGCGACAAGATTACGAACGTATTAAGTAGTTGTAAAATTAGGCACTTGCATAGGTACAGAAAACATTAACATGCTAGAGATATTTAATAGTAAGAGTGTGTGTGTGTATCTATATTATATTTCTATTTGTTAATTTTCACTTCAGTTCATTTGTATATCTTAATTGACAAACATTTTATCAATCTACTAAATGCATGAATTTATCAATGTAGATTATTGTAACATGATATAACATACATTCTTACAATATTAGAAAGGTTAAATGTTATCATTTCATTTTTCTAATAAGGCTCCCACTAGTCTTTTGTGGTTCTCCAAACCCTAAGATGAAACATAGAAGCCTTTCGACTTCACTAGTCGTGTTAGGACTCGTCGGTCTTGGGATTCTGACCATGAGTTTTCTCACCAAGTTATAACCCCACAAATGATGGATAACTCCATGTTGGTATATCATATACAACTCCTAACCCATGGTACCTTGTTCTAATTTCACTTCGACCTTGAGCTTGCTCATTAAACCGAAATGAAATTATTCACTTTTACCTACCATATCACGATGGCCTAAGTATAATATTTGTACCTTGAGTTTGCTCAACAAATACATATAATTATCTTACCTTGTCTATTCAATAAATTAATAATACTATACATAACATTTCTAGCTTGAGTTTGCTCAATGGCTAGGAAGTATACAAGTATTTTATTTATATATGCATGGTAGAGGACAACATTACACTAAAAATTCATAATTTTAATATATTATATCGAGCGATATCGACTTATGGAATAATGTATTTCTCTTGAAATACCCTTGTGATTCAAGTGTCAGATAATCGAAAATCATGATATATGTACATTTACGTATGTATTTATTCCTTAAGTTTATTCAGGGCTTCTATAACGTTCCACCGTGTAACTACCCACCCTGAAACGGACCTAAATTTTGACCCAAAAAAGGCCCATCGAAACTTAGACCCATTCTAAAGCCAACCGTTGATTTGTAAAATGAATAATATAGAGCTATTTATCTACACACTCAGTTCTCACAATGGAAAGATAAAATATAATAATAACAACAATACCCATTTTATTATAAATTCAAATTTTCATAAAAACCAATTGTTATCCGGGTTTTTAACCCAGCAGGACTCAACCAGAAAAGCTGAGACAAGGGATCAACAAGGGCCAAGCTATTTGACTAGGGAAACGGATGGGATCAATGAAACCAAGAGATTAGCATCCCTTTAGTTCAATCAGTAGCTGAGTGTAAACAACCAGTGTATTTCCATCAAAATGTAAGAGCAACGATAAAAGGCTATGAGGACATCTCCAAGTCCAGGTTCCATAAAATCCTAAGGGCTTAGCTCGACAGTAACCCATGCCTCTACTCAAACCATCAAACGAAGTAGATACGAAACATCGTTGAAAAGAGGCAAAACTTAGTCCACAAAACAAACCAGGACAATGGGTCACCAGCGACCCATGGTGTTGGCTCGTTTTGCAAGCTAATGTCCCTTCATGTCGCCTGTAACCTACCTGATAGCCGACGATGACAAGCCTGGCCCAGAAACTCTCCAACCTCTATAAATAGCATCCCACCTGCGACATAAAGAGGACCTTCTCCGGACTGGTTGCTAGAGCTCTGCTGGAACTATTCTTCACTCTCTGCCTCCTTCATAACAATCTCCAAAGGAATACACTATGATTCTCCAGTGGATTCCAACTCTGGATATCCAATCTAGCTAGAAAACCATCAAAGCCTTGTAATCAAACATCTGTTGTAACAACAATCAGTCTATAGTAAAGTTATAAAGTGGACGTAGGCTTCATTAACAGCTGAACCACTATAAAAATTCTCTGTCTTCTTTCTTTTGTTTTTCTTTCTTTATATCTGTGATCTATGATATTGCTCTATCAGGACAGGGCTGGTGCTTTCAAATCCAACTAGGGTGTTGGTCCATTTTTTGGATCAACATTTTGGTGCTTTCACTGAGAACCCAACTCAGGCTTAGATCTAACTATCTACTTTGGATCAGATAGGTTCAGAAGTTAGATCCTCAATCTCTGCTTAGAAGGTTTGCTGTTGAGAACAGAAAAACCAACTAAGAAGGATCGGAGAAAAAGCAAGCAAACACATGCTAAGGTGATGGAGAACATCAACATGAGATAGTAAACGTGATCCTAAAGGAAAAACTCAGAAATCACTTAAGTACATGGGTCGCTAGCGATCCATGCACTATGGGTCGCTAGCGATCCATACCTTTTCACCAAACCGCCATAAACTCCATAAGAAAAAGTACAAAAATCAGTTAAGTACATGGATCACTAGCGATCCATGTACTATGGATCGCCAGCGATCCATACTATTTTGCCAGGTCATTCAAAGGGGATATAATCGACAGGAAGCAATGGGCGGAGCTCCAAGAATCATGACGGAAGAAAACATTAACACCCCACCTACTGCAAAAGCACCGGCGACAAACCCGAACTTAGGAATGAATAGCCCACAGAAGGATGTAAAGATGGCTCCCTCCGGCTCTGAAGATGACAAACAATTTGAGGAAGATAAATTGGATGAAAATACCAACATGCAAAACGCTAGAAAAAGCTCTAATACCCATGCCATAGCACAGTGCCAAGCAACGGACGAGGAACTGCTACTCAGACGGTATTCCTAGAGGCCGGAGGACTAAGAAGATATGATACAAACCGAGATCAATTACAATGCCAAGCTCCTCTGGTATATTGTGACCACTCCCAACTGACCAGCTTCCAATCCCATCATAGTGCTCACATCGTCGAATCACGAATGGTCGTCGTCAAAAATCATCAAAATGGTTGTTGAAAAACTCACTCCAGGGTTGACAAGTCAAACTTGAGTAATCACCTATTTGACCTGAAGCATATTCTAGAAGTCTTGACTCGAAGTCGAACTCGGGTAATCACCCATTTGACCCGAAGTAAACCTAGGAAATTCTGGCTCGAAATCAGACTCGGGTAAAACCAAGGTTTTCTCCAAGCAAGCATGCAAATGTCTCTAAGCAACGTTTGTTACCAACCCAGTACTTCAAAGTCCACGATTCTAAGAAAATGGAAAATTTCCTCGGGTCGGACTCCAAGTAAAATACCACCGATCCATCAATGCCAATTCAATCATTCAAGCATAGACAATCATGCATATATCATTCTCAAGCATTATAAACAGTCGTAACTTGAAAACGGACCGGTCTGACAATGATTAGAGCATCTTCCCCAATCGAAACCCATTCACCGAAGCTATTCAACATGCAGAATATCCAAAGAAGTTTATCATGCCAACTATACCTTTTGTACAACCATACAACTAATTCGAAATTGCTTTTTTTACAGGTATGACTAGCATACGGACAAAGCGAGATCAACGGATGCAGTCTACTGCAAGGCCTTCAAGAATCATTAGAGGATGAAACAACCTACTACCCTGGAAGAATTCTATGGGAAGGCATACATGTTCTAAAGACTAGAAGAGTGCAATTAGAAGAAGGCAAACCCGATAACATGCCAAAAAATGTACCAAATGGTGAAGGAGCCGCATGACCTCAAGGACCTTCTGCCCAAGAAAGGCAACTAAGACCTAGTAGAAAAGCGCCGCAGCTAATTGATAAAGCCAGACGAAAAGATGATTATCAAGTAACACTCTAGCTAGCTAGCAACTAAGGAATGGGACAACAACCTAAAGCGATGCCTTCTCATCCATCCTTGTCTACTCTCCTTTTCCAAATAAGCCGTAATGGTACACTAGGGGCATTGCAGACAACACGGCGAAAGAAATGCTTTTATGCTCTCGACGAGTCATGTCAATCCCACTTCTGAGAACCAGCGTTGCTGGTGGCGTTGAGAAGTCTTGTCCAAATGATCGTCGAACAAACAGGTCCAATACCTTAGCCTACAGGAACCGATAAAATTATGTTCCCTCGAGCTAAATTCGAAAAATTCCTCTTGACGTCGATGAATCATTGCTTTAAGACCGCTGGGTCGTCGGACATACGACCCAAAACTTCTCTTGGAATCGATAAATTATCATTCCAAGGCCGTATGGTCGTCGAACATCCGACCACAAAAAACCCTCACTGACTTGAAGGTCTTTCATGAACTAAAGCGCCGTGAAGGTTAACCGGTAGATCAGTGGTTATCTGATCCAAAAAACCCTTTGCGAATGTGAAGGTCCTTCACGAACTAAAGCATCGTGAAGGCTAACCGGTAGATCAACTGCCATATGATCCAAAAAACCCTTCACGAACGTGAAGGTCTTTCATGAACTAAAGCGTAGTGGAGGCTAACCGGTAGATCAACGGTCATCTGATCCAAAAAACCCTTCGCGAACGTGAAGGTATTTCACAAACTAAAGCATCGTGGAGGCTAACCGGTAGATCAACGATCATCTGATCCAACAAACCCTTCGCGAACGTGAAGGTCTTTCACGAACTAAAGCATCGTGGAGGCTAACCGGTAGATCAGCGGTCATCTGATCCAAAAAACTCTTCGCAAACGTGAAGGTCTTTCACGAATTAAAGCATCGTAGAGGCTAACCGGTAGATTAGCGGTCATCTGATCCAACGAACCCTTCGCGAATGTGAAGGTCTTTCACGAACTAAAGCGTCATGGAGGCTAACCGGTAGATCAGCGATCATCTGATCCAACAAACCCTTCGTGAATGTAAAGGTCTTTCACGAACTAAAGCGTCATGAAGGCTAACCGGTAGATCAGCGGTCATCTGATCCAAAAAAACCCTTCGCGAATGTGAAGGTCTTTCATGAACTAAAGCATCATAAAGGCTAACCGATAGATCAGCGGTCATCTAATCCCAAAAAAAACCATTTGCGAATGTGAAAGTCCTTCACGAACTAAAGCGTTGTGAAGGCTAACCAGTATATCAGCAGTCATCTGATCCAAAAAACCCTTCGCGAACGTGAAGGTCTTTCACGAACTAAAGCGTCGTGAAGGCTAACCGGTAGATCAACGATCATCTGATCCAAAAAAAACCCTTCGCAAATGTGAAGGTCCTTCACAAACTAAAGTGTTGTGAAGGCTAACCGATATATTAGCGGTCATCTGATCCAAAAAACCCATCGCGGATGTGAAGGTCTCCCACAAACTAAAGCGTCGTAAAGGCGAACCGGTAAATCAACGAAATTTATATATGACTGGTATCCACGAAAATGAACTGGAAGATCAATAGTCATCTGGTCTAGAGCTCCCTGAAGTCAACGAAGTCACACTCCGGGGCCATAAAATCGACAATCATACCAGTCGCCCCGCAAATTAATGGAATCACTTCCAACGACCAATGAGAAAAACAGTGCTAAATTCCATAGCATCAAAGTCACTCAAAGAAACTAAGCCAAAAGTGAACTAACCTTGCGATCAATCAGAGGCCAACTTAAATCAAGCCAAGATTTGGCACCTGGGAAAATCGCACCCACAGGATCGGGGGCAACCAAACGAGTTGTGGAGAGACTAAGGATACAATTCAAGCGCGCCAACAGCCCTGTGGCATGGGGTGCACCGCACACACTGGAATAGCCATAAGAAAGGCCGAGACTAATCATACCACAGTTCTTTTAAGCCCGATCAAAAATTCTAGCATTCTGACGACCGCGGACTTAAGGACCTAGCTAGTGCAACAAACGAAATACTAGCATAATCCTTGCCCACTTCATTCCAACTACTATTTTACCTCTCTTGGTGATCAATTCCTCTTCCTCTTAGATCATATGCTAGTCAAAGAACCCTTCTCTAAAGTAAGTTTGCACCAAAATAATAACTCCTCGTGTTGCCCGAAGATAGGAAACACCGAGGGAAAGCAAAAGCCACGCATCTCATAAACCGTGCACCAAAATAATAACTCCTCATGTTGCTCGAAGATAGGCAACACCGAGGGAAAGCAAAAGTCGCGCATCTCATAAGTCGCGCACCAAAATAATAACTCCTCGTGTTGCCCGAAGATAGGCAACACCGAGGGAAAGCATAAGCCGTGCATCTCATAAGCCGTACACCAAAATAATAACGTCTCGTGTTGCCCAAAGAGAGGCAACACCGAGGGAAAGCAAAAACCGCGCACCAAAATAATAACTCCTCGTGTTGCCCGAAGATAGACAACACCGAGGAACACCAAAAGCCGCGCACCTCATAAGCCGCACACTAAAATAATAACTCCTCACATTGCCCAAAGATAGGCAACACTGAGGAACACCAAATGCCTCGCATCTCATAAACTGCGCACTAAAATAATAACTCCTCACGTTGCCCGAAGATAGGCAACACTGAGGAAAACCAAAGGTTGTGAAAGCCACGAACTAAAATAATAACTCCTCACATTGCCCGAAGATAGGCAACACTGAGGGAAACCAAAAGCTGTGACTTAGCCAAGTTTCAAGTTAACATGAAAATTATCTAAATTATAAGTTACCGGTCATTTGAAGTAAACAACCCTATGAACTGGGGAGCATGCACCGGTACTTAAATAAAAACAATTGAAAACAATAAGTTCACAAGTTCTGTTACTCCAAACAAAGCATTGTTGCTCCAAATAAAAATTTTGGTGGCAATCACAAAATTAGATAAGTGTAAACAAAACAAGCACAAGTGCATAGAACACATATGAACAGACAGATAAGAGTACAGTCAAAATATCAATGTATTGCTTCTAATTTTCTTTACATAGGGTCAAAACTTGGAGGCTGTACCCACACAACACCGGCCAACAAAAAGAAAATACAGACTCCACGACAATAACACTAAGTGCAGACTCTGCACTTGAACAAAATTACTCAAAAAGAACCAAAATCAGACCAGTCTCCACACAAGCTCATCAGTGCTTCCTTCCACCGCTCCCCTTTCTACCCAATGTCGCTCCGGCATCATCACCAGACCGTTAAAATTCTCTAAGTATCAGTGTTGTCTTGACAACACCGGAAAACTTGTTTATTTCAGGATTAACAGACGATCCCTACCACCCAAAAGGACCGACATTGCTCCGACAATGCCACAAAGTCCCCAAACCAAGATTTCAACAAAGAATTCCGATCTTTGACCAAAATGTCTAAAGTTTTTACATTCAAATCACGAGCTCCCGAAGATAGGAGCTGCGACACAACTTTGACTGGAGGCATCCAGAGAGCCGCCCAGAACATCAAGTCTCGCATCGTGTGTTCAGAGTAATCAGCCCAGTGGACCGGCGATACATAACACACTAATACATGGTTGGGACCAAAAATCACTCCATGGTTCTGTTATGCCAAACTGAGAATTTCGGCAATCGCAACAAAAGTAAGCAGTATAGTAGGTTGGATGAATGCGGAATTAAAAAGGAAACTGCTCCAACCTGCTAGACATCGATATTGCCTCAGCAACATCGAGAACCCCTGACCGTCATATCAACAAGAAAATCGAACTCCTTAAAGTTTACTATCGCTCGAAAATAGGGATAAAAGGAGGAACTTACCGACGACCAGAGATAGATAATGATGGAAGACATTTCAAGAATCAAGTCATCGACTCAGCGGCTTCCAAAGATAGAAGCAGGTGCTCGAATAAGGTCTCAAACCCTAACTTGCAAAAAACCAGCTATTATCCAAAGACAAACAATGGCAAGGAGAAAACACTCAAAATTGAGCAGCTAAACCAATGATTCCCCAAGATTGGAACCAACGAATAAGGTTGATATCTGCAACAATGTTATTAGTCCAGCATAATGCATATGGCCTGAAACAAGCAAGGATAGGTGTTAGGGATTCAAGACAAACACTACCGGACTCTACTGGTCCATGATCAGTATAGGAATGAATGTGGTCGTACCTGGGGAAATGTAATGACTTGCTCCATGATTTCAAATTTTCTATAAGAACCTAGAGTTTGAGACCTAGAAATGAAGGGTTCCGCTAAAAGTCGTCAATTCATAACAAAAACCGGTTCAAGGAAGTTTGATTTTTCATGAATGAGAATATTATGGAATTGGTTAAGCAATAACCTTGCATCTCCAAGGGTGATACTTGATGGTTAAACAAAGCTAGGCAGCGAAAACGTCTGGGACTCTCACCCTTCCAGAGCGTGGCGTATCCCAGATTTAAGCAACATTGAGAAAACAGCGACATTGGGTTAAAAGGAATCTACTCAACTCTATAGGATCGGATGAATGATTCAATCCTCACTAACGTGACTTTAACACTGCCTGAAAATAGGCAGCACTAAGAAAATACTTCTACAATCCAATCATCGAAGTGCTAGTTTCTGAAGACCGAAATTAGTACCCAACTGGACTAAAAGTACTGTCAAATCGTGGGAAAAATCGATCCCAAACTCCCGAGTGTCGGTGTTGCCTCGGCAATGCTAAGGCCTTTTTTATCTTTCAAGTACCGGTGTTGCACTGGCAACGTCGGGAAAATTTTCTATTTCCTAAATACCGGTGTTGCCCTGGCAACGCTGGGAAACTTTCTATTTCATAAGTACCGATGTTGCCTCGGAAACTCCGGGAAACTTTCTACTCACTAAGTACCAGTATTGCCCCGACAATGCTAGGAAAACTTTAATCTACAGGGCTGATAACGAACACTCATCGTAGTGACCCATCGATACACTAGCTTCTGGAGATAGATGTTGGACCTCAACTGAGTTTCAACCCCTGTCTTTAGAAAACTACTGTTGCCAATGACAGGCAACGATCAGAGGACATATCCTTTCATAGGTCAGCTGGATGGTTCAAACTAACATCGCAGGAATCGGCCACTGCATGGGAATAGAGTTGCGCAGAAAGGAAATCCCAGGATTAAATCGCTCATGTGTTAATTTCTAAGGATGAAAGATGTTGGACAATCGAATTTCCAAAATTCAACTTAGAAAGAATTTAAATACAACCAAAAAATAGGCAGCCTCGAGGAGATATTGTTCAGAACCAACCAGCTAGGTTATCAATTCACAAAGACATGAGTTGACATATGAACAAAACTTCCGTAACAACATCAGCAACCAAAAAGAGCATGCATGACCAAGTACAAGTGGGAGCAATCACGGAAGGTTGAAAATAAAATTCTGGAACTTCCTCAATTCCAGAATGGGATCGAGAGCCAGACTGGGGATAATTGAGGAAATTACCCCACAGATTTCCATCTCTCATAATCACCCAAATATAGGCATTCGAAATAGCTAGTCCCTCAAGAAGGGATAGAAGCACAAATACTTGATCGAAAGAAATGTTCCAAAAGTCCAAACACGAATAATCGCGAGGTTAGTTGGATAACGGTTCTGTATAACAAAACAGTGCATTCTGGCAACAAAAACGGCAACAAAGGAAATGAAGGATTTAACGTTCAGAAATCAACTGTCGCTCATAGTCTGGCAATGGTGAGAAAGATCAATGACCTACTTATGGTCTAAATAGATCATTTGGTTCCAACTTGCAGGATTATGCGATTACCCGAAGTTTTGTGATGCTAGGAAGAAAGCCCAAAATGAAACTATCAATACATTAGCTTTCAGAAATAGAAGCAAGAGTTTGATTGAATCTTCAGCCCTACCTTTCGGAATCTCATGCTATCTGAAAATTCACAACATCAAGGAAAAATTCACAAAGTTGAGTCATTCGTGTATGAGTTTCCGAAGATAGAAACGAACACATGATTAGGATCTCAACGTTGGACTCAGAAGAATTTACTTTAGCAAAAGATGCCAGAAACGCATCTTTCTAATACATACCGACATCATTACAAAACTCAGATCTTGAGATCAATCAACAAAACCCCTAATTCCTAAAGATAGTTACAATCGTGTCAACCAAACTGGGGCAATCGAACTTATTGCTTAGGAAACCTAGTCTCCCAAAACATGTTGGCTTGGTAGTCAAAGTAATCAGCCCTACGGACTAAGGCATTTACACCAACACTTTGTTGAAACTAACTCAATTGAGCATGAGTTGGGATTAGCTACAGAACTTGCTAGACCAAGCTACTTCATAGTTCTGAACAAAGCTATGAAATAGAATATGCCGAAATGACCGCAGAAGTATTACTTACATGTATAAAATTAAAGTAAATGAGTATGCTGCACATGAGCACAAGAAGTGCAACAATGAGAAAAAACAATGTTCGGAATCAAGCAATTAAGCCAATAGTCCCCGGAGACAGAGACTGGTGTGTGTCGAATTCTGAAAAACGCAAGAGAAGGATAATAGCAATTGAACAACTCATGTGTTAGTTTCTAAAGGCTAAAACTATACCTGATTGAACTTCAACTACAACTCTACAAGAGCAACTGTGACTCGTAATTTAACTGCAATTAGTCCTCCTAATATGATAGGAATAATAAGCAAACCCTAAGTTGTGAAGGACCCAGCTTCTGGGGAAGTGGAAGAACCTCCACCAGACTAAAGATTGGATGACCGAAAAATCATTTTCAACGACAAAACTTGGCATTCAACCCTGTCAGGTATGTTTTACTTTAAATAATATTCTTGTATAACCAACGCCCGGAATCCAAAGGAAGTCAACGTTTGTTGACCAATCGGGTCCTGAGCGTTGCCTGGGCAGATGCAGTGTGTTATCTACATGAGAAGAGTCCAGTATCCTAATTACTGTGAACAAACAACCTAGGGTAGCTATCTTGCTTGCATTTGAAAAACAATCCATATCTTCCTTTAAAATTATCTCTTCCACACTTACTCGTTATCGATCAACGATCGATAATGTAGCCGCTGTCCGAAGCGACGCGGGAAGCTTTTCTTTTCAAGATCACTGGAATACCGAAATAGGAAGAGCGATACAATTGAATTGTACACAATATCCGATTTTGGAATAAATTGTCGCATTGGAACTCAAAAACATTGACGGGAACTTAATTAAATTCTCGAGAAGAAAAGGCTAAAGACAAAGAGCAAGACTTCACTCCAGAATGGTGTACAATCGTTCGAGACAAACTTAGCTTCACCGCCGGTCGAATAAAAACTATATAGGGCAACTCCAAACCTACATCATGCACCCACTTACTGACCTAAACCCTTGCATAAACTATGAAGCAAAGATTGCATCGTCAATACCAGGAATTGAAATTCAGATCGAAATCGAAAAATGAACGGCTGTTAGAAGTCAGTTCGTTGAAAACAACACCTTGAGGTAAACTCCGATGATTCACACTGAAAAATCAACAGATGGCTGAAAAGACGAAGCCAAATTTGCATGGTAGCCTCGACACTTACCCGTATTTCAGAGTACACCAAGAAGCTATGGAGAGAAATTGGATTTGTTACGACAAGCAGTAGCCGTCGAGACCAAAACTAGGTGATCAACAGCGAATAAGTTCAAATGAAGTGATGAATCAGGTCGAGTGAACACTTGGGTCGCCTGGAATCAAGTCGCTGGAAGCTGGATCACATGAAGAGGCAAGATTGGTTCAGGTGAAGTGGGGAAATGATGGGTCGGTTCAAACATATAAGTAGGCAAACAAGAGGAGCTGAAAATTTCGCTAAGTAATAGGGTCGCATGCGATACATCATAGATCGCTAACGACCTGACCTTACTTTGCAAAATTTAAATTCCTTTAAACAGTTAGGTTGCTAGCGACCCATCCCACATGGATCGCTAGCGACCCATATAAAAACGGAGAGAGGAAAAGAAAACTTCATCTGTTCATCTCAAACTCGATCAACTACAACCATTCGTCATTCCAAAAGCATCCGGAAAGCTACAAGCGGAAACATGATAGATTGGGGCAAGTCATGATAGTCAAAACAACTGAAAGATGGCCGGTGACGTTGGGCAAACGTATTCGTAGCGCTCTAATGCAATCACTTGAAAATCAGCAAATGAATATTATTGAAGACGATAACTTCTAGAGCACACCTTGTTTACAACGAAGACGTACTCTAAAGGGCAAATGTTATCCGGGTTTTTAACATAGTAGGACTCGACCAGAAAAACTAAGACAAGGTATCGACAAGGGCCAAGCTATATGACTAGGGCAACGGATGGGATCAATGAAACCAAGAGATTAACATCCCTTTAGTTCAATCAGTGGCTGAGCGTAAACAACCAGTGAATTGCCTTTAAAACGTAATAGCAATGATAAAAGGCTATGGGGACATCTCCAAGTCCAGGTTCCATAAAATCCTGAGGGCTTAGCTCACCAGTAACCCATGCCTTTGCTCAAACCATCAAATGAACTAGATATGGAACACCGTTGAAAAGAGGTAAAACTTGGTCCACAAAACAAACCAAGTTTATGGGTCGCCAGCGACCCATAGTGTTGGCTCGTTTTACAAGCCAATGTCCCTCCAGGTCGCCTGTAACCTACCCGATGACTGATGATGATAAGCCTGGCCCATAAACTCTCTAACCTCTATAATAGCATGCCACCTGCGACATAAAGAGGATCTTCTCCGGACTGGTTATTGGAGCTCTGCTAGAACTATTTTTCACTCTCTACCTCCCTCATAACAATCTCCAAAGGAATACATTGTGATTCTCCAGTGGATTCCAACTCTGGAGATTCAATCTAGCTAGAAAACCATCAAAGCCTTGTAATCAAACATCTGTTGTAACAACAATCAGTCTATAGTAAAGTTATAAAGTGGATGTAGGTTTTATTAACAGTCGAACCACTATAAACATTCTCTGTCTTCTTTCTTTTACTATTCTTTCTTTATATTTGTGATCTGTGATATTGCTCTATCAGGATAGGGCTGGTGCTTTTTAATCCAAACTAGGGTGTTGGTCCATTTTTTAGGTCAACACCAATAATAACCGGTACATACAATGGTATATCATATTCAAAATACAACGGTTTCCAATGGGTACACCTGAAAATAACGTAAATAGATGAATAGATAGACTGCCACAAGCTTTCTCCATGCATTTGCCTTCAACATCATCATCTTTCCTAACCTATGTTGTAATGAGGAGGGAGTCAGAATAACATATGTCTAGTGAATAAAAACCTCGAGCTTTACTATAGTAGTACTTGGGTAGTATAATTTAAATAGGAATATGTCTTTCGTATTATATGTATATCATAGTTTTTCCAAATAAGCCCAAAGGCTTCCCAAATATTAGTCAAAAAGGCTTTCTAAATATAAGCCCATAGTCATCCCGCTTTCAACCCAATAACCCATATCTATCGAAAATAATGTCCTATAAATGTAAGAGATAGTACCCATGCCACTTAGTATATTTTAATGGGAACTAGGCAAACTTCGGCCATTTATTACCTCATTTGAGGCAGGTTCACATCATTTAATACATATCCCAATGCAGGCTTCTCACTAATAACTATCTAGCTGACATCGCACGGAATCTCTTCAGCCACTTAATACTTCCTATTGAAGTGGAACCTTTCCCGAGATATTCTCTACCGTGCTCAAACCATGACCCCGACCATTTACTACTTCCTACAAAGTGAAGAGGCGGGCCCTCACACAGCCATTTAATACCTTCAAATCCTGAAGCATGTCCTTTATATTATGACCCGTACCCTATAATGACGTCTTATATTAGTCCGACTATTCGTAGGTACTATAGCCATATTAGCTGGGAAGATTTACCCTATAGAATTTGGGACTAACCTCACGTCCTTCGTGGTTACTTATTATATATGATGTCTCACATCAACTCTAGAGTCATGTTACTGGTAGCCAGATTAGCTGCGCAGACTTCTATGTGCTTTTGACTGACCTCGCATCCCTATAACTTAGCCATAATTCATAACACTCTCTATATATATTATCACATATCTCACTGAACCCATTATTTAGGCCTTATAAGAAATCTTTCTAATTTTTCCTCTATAATTAATTACTTTTCTAAGGGAGTTTAATAATAATTAATAACGTAATAACTACGTAATTAATACGTTGTAATTATATGCCATTTATGCAAATATATATAAATACGCACCTAGCAATTTCCAAGCATGCAGAGTTTACGCCTTAAACTAGCGTTTAAATGTCAACTCTTCCAAAATTATACAAGTCTCATCATATTATCAACATACCATAATTCCAATATTCGTATCCAAAAATCCAATCAACGGACTTGTATACAAATAAAATTCAAACTCAACATATTATATTAAAATAATGGAATAAACCGATAATAGAAACTTACAATTTCAATTTTGTGCTCTATTCAACTTCTTTTTACAAGAAGTTAGACAAAGGGAATTTCTATTCAAATTATGGAAATAAACGGTGCAAATTACGAATAAAAATTTGTACCTTATACACTATTTCCTAATCAAAACCCTTAATCAAATTTCAAAGAAAAGAATAAGAGGTGGAATAGAAGATAAAAACACAAAAATTGCAAAATTACACAATTCCTATTATTTTAATATAAACAATTGAGATTCCAACCAAAAATTGACATTTTACTTTGGAGGAGTTTCGGGGATTTTTAATATGATGTTTATGTAAACCAATACTCCTCAAGGCATATTTCAAATCCAAACTACACTAATAAACTACTAAAATAGAAAGACTAAGATTTCCACTCGTTATAGGTTCTTAGCTCTTCCTCTTTTGGATTTGTCATGCCTTCAATAATCTCTTTTTAGATCTTCCTTTTTAGATATATATAACAAGATTTGTATATATATATTAGATTAAGAAATTAAGGGACTAGAGGAGAATAGAATTAGATAATATAGTAATAAACTTCTAGAATTTGTTACCTACAACCTTAAAGAACCTTTTTTTGAATCTGAAGAGAGAGACTGATAGAGCTTTGCTAGACTCCCAAAATAATTTATGCTTAAAAGTGAGGGGCTAGGCTCCTATTTATAGTGGTTGAAATATGCCAGAACCGTTGGATTTAAGTCGATTTAAAGTTATAAATCCAGAACGTTCATTGCTGCAGAACCCTAGCCACCACCGTTATTCACTGGTCGACCGCCGCTACCCAGCGATCGATCCCTAGCGGTCGGCTGGTCCTAGGGGAGCAGTCGACCGGTTCTGTTGTTTTGGGAGGGATTTGCGCCGTTGTTTTATATTTATTTTCTTTCTTAATTGCAATTTAACGTTACTGTTAATGTTAACATTTACTTAACCCCCAAGTCTAATTACTGTTAACTTTCAAATTTAAGAATTATTTAATTATTTGAATTTGAATTCTATTTAGATTATTTTGAATTTGGAAACTTCAAACATCCATAACTATTCCATTTGAGCTCCGTCTTTAACATATCATATATGGAAATTGATTAAGAATTTCACCATGAACACAACGGTATAACTTTCGTGGTCAAATTATGTCTTCTTCAAAATTTCCATTTTTAGCCTTACCTTATTGAATTAACTTATCTAATTATTTATTTCCCATTAAATTTTACGGGATGTTACACACCATTAGTTTATACATTCGTATTATATAAGTTTCATTATTATATAACTTTTATATTTAATTAGCTTATATAACAATCTTATGTATAACATTATATTAATTAAACCATATTTAATTTTAATCAACTAACTCTTTAATTAATTGTTTATTATTCAATTTTAATATACTATATTGAATATTTATATACTATAACTTTTATAGTAATACACATATATCTTATATGTACGTATGTAAGTATTTTAATTTATTAGTTATCCCTAATTAATTCATTTAATTAAACAATTTTAATTAAATTTTATTAATTTTGAAAACTTATTTTACATACATACTCATATACTTATGTTAACTTAAACATTTCAAGACGACATAACATATATTAATATATATTATACATGCAAATATGTACATAAATTAATTAACTCATTTAATTAATTTATATTAACCTTATTAGTAAATTAGTTTACGAAATTAATGTTCGAATTTTAAATTTTCAAGCACTTCGAAAATTTTATTATCTTTTCAAACATTTTGAAACTTTATGTTTTATTATAACTTTTATAATAAACATATTTAGTTTAAAATTTATAATCTTTAACTTTCAGGCTAAGCTGATAACCAAATAGGACAAGATACTTGATTACCCAATTCCAATCCTAGACATTACTCATCTAGACATTGTACTAAGTGGGAAAACTTAATTAGTTAGTCCCAATATGACTAATTTAGACCGTATGGACTATTGGGCTCTAATACCATTGAAGGAACCAGGCCAGTCGGAAACGAGATAATAAGGTAAGTTCGGAAAGAAATTCTATTAGACCTTCGTTGGGCCTATGTAGTCTAAATTCAATTAGAACTATTCTAAATTTTCTTCTTATTATTGTAATTATTTAAAATTTGTTTAATTTAATTTAATTAATTCTATATAATAATGAGCACATCAAATGCACTCATGTGTATAGTGTAAGTTCAACAAATGAAAAGCGTACATAGTTAATGTGAACGTTGTTTAGTTGTTGGGATTTACAACACAACAAACATATTTCCCCTCTATATATGTCTTTGTTATCTAAAACATGAAAGTTTTTTTAAATAAAGATACGGACACACACACACACACATATATATATATATTTACATGTATACATATACACATAATAAATCTTTTGCATGGCAGTTTAAATTGAAATAGACTTTATTTATATTACATGCAATAAATCAATGAATACAATGTATAATTAAAGTAGTTTAAAAGTTTACTACCACGTCTTACACAAAACCCCTTTTAAAACTCTTAGTTAAATACAAATGTACACACTTACATAAATGATATTACAAAAATATATAAACTCATGTACACATAAAAACCAAAACAAAATAAAATAATACACATGTAGTTTGTGAAATAAAATGTTTTCTTTAAACAAAGATTTAGTACTAGATATGACACTATTGTAAAACAAGGAATAAATCATTAATTTAATGTTTCCTCTTTTGTTTTAATTAACATTTTTTTAAATGATTTAAAATATAACACAATTAAGACATCATATTATGTTGCAAACAAAGATTAATTAATGCAATTCTTTTAAAGTTTTTTCCTTGATAACATAAGTGATACATTATTCAAGCAAAGCACTCTTTTTTGATGTCTCGAATCCATGACCTTTAGAATCTCTATCTAAAGCATCACACCCTAACCAATTGAGCTAGATGTCCTTAATAATTCTTTCAAAGTTTTATTTACACAACAATTTATGTGTAAATATTCAAAACCAAATTAAATATGAAATCTGACTTATTAATAGGAATATTCAAAAATTTAATTTTGTTTTGTTTTTAATAAAAAAATAATAAAATCAAATGATGTAGGCATATAAAATTCATGATAAGAAGGTCTAAATCTAGGTTAAACAAATTAGATAAATAAATATATAGAACATAGACAAATGAAATTATTATTGTCGATAGCAAAATAGCTGTAACGACCTAGATTTTTCAAACATTTATATTTAAGTATCAGAATTATTTAAATATTTGAATCATGGATTTAATGTGAATAAAAATGATTTCAAAAGCTTATTTAAATTCTTTTTAAATAATAAATGGTTACTATAAACTTTAATTTATAATTAAAGTTATTAAACTTGTTTTAATAATTTATTCTGTTTTATAATGTGCGAAATTATCATTCCAGGGCATTGCCTCAGATTTTGACTACCATTGGATCTGGAATAATGAATTGTTGCATGTCGATGAGTTTCGTGACCATCGGAAGTGCTGTGTGGTCCTGCGTGCTTGAAACGCATAGTGTTTAAATCAAAAGAATTTAAAATATTATTTATTTTACTACAAATAATCCTAACACTTAACCCTCTCCATCACTTATCTTCATCTCTCTTTTATTCCTTTTCCTTTTGCCTGTAAGAGGTAGTGAGTAGCAGCCTTCTTCTCCGAATTGTTTTGGAAGCTAGGAGCGACGAAAATGAGTGATTCCAGATCTATTGGCTTTGTGAAGGCGAGGGTTTCGTGATGGTATATTCAAAGTTATGTGCAGTTGACTTTGGCTGAGATCGATATGGTAGTAGTCAAACTACGGTTCGACATTGGGGGAGGTTTAAGCAGTGATTGATGATGGTAATTAATTCGTTGTGTTTCTCAAGAAAAAGGTGAGTAGAAGGTAATGGTTAGAGGTGGTGCGGCCGAGGGAGGTGGAACGTGGCATATGCTCTGTCATTTGTGGTGTGTCAGGTCGCGAGGGGAAGAAGTTGGTCGAAGGTCAATTCGACGATGCCGTTGAACTTGGAGAGGCTAGAAAAGATGATTGGTGGTGTTTGGGGGTGATGCGATGCTTGGTGGCGAATCACGACCTCATGTGGCTGATTTAGGGCACACGGTCAAAAATTGGGGGAAATGATTGAGTGGGAGATGGTTGGGGTCAGCGAGTCAGGATCGCGAAGAGAGGAAGGTTGGCGAAGTCCGTTTGTTAAATGGCCAAGCGATACTCTGTATAACTATGTGCACGTGCACAAATTTGGGCTGTTGGTTGTCTCACGTGCATGGTATTGAGGAGTGGAAATTGAGGAAGATGATTTATTAAGGGGAGGAAGGTAATTTATTAAGTTAATTACTTATTTGATTAAAGTTTAAATCTCAAAATCTTATATAACATGTAACTTTTGCATACAAGGTCCAATCGAGATGCCGCTTTCGTCATTGCACTTGTACCGGTATTTTCTACATATGGGATTGATTTGGGGCTTAGGGTAAGTTTACTTACCAAATAAGCATATATTGTAGTGTATATAATTGTTGTTGTATTAAAATGTAAAATGTATAACGAACAATGCAGGCTATTATTTTTGGAACTCGCCTTATTTTGAAAAACAAGTGATAGCATTATTATGGAGTATAATCTCTCTTTTGATTATTTATAACATGTATAGTGGCCCAGACTACTTGTTACATGTTTGATAGTGCGGTATAAATGTTTAAAGCGATACAATCATATTCAATGTGCTTTGAGATCCCTGATATTTGACATATGTTAAATTGGATAAACTATGGTATATTGTGGAAATATATATATATATATATATATATATATATATGTGTATATATTTGGTGGCACATGTTTTGGTGTGTCTGACATAGAGGAATTGTTTTGGAATATGTGGAAATTGAAAATGGAAGTTATCAATGTTAGAAGCGAAAAGGTCGCTATGGATGCACTTTGAAATCGCTGTGATCGGCGATTTTAAATTTAACTTTGAAAGACATTCTAAGGCTTCTTTTTATTTTTAATAAGTACTATAAGGGTACTTATTATCGGAAGAATATCAAGGTTTAAATATATCACTGATAGTCATTTATGGATTTTCAAAGTAATGGTTTTAAATTTTAAAATAGGTTTTTATGGTTTTTAAATTAATGTTTTAAAATATAGTATAAGTATTTTAAAAGTATATTTTTAGTATATATATATAATTTTAGAAAATTTGTTAAAGATTCTATTTAAGAAATAAAAGGCATTTATATTATAATATCTTCAAATGGTTTATAGTGTTTTATTAGATATCTTATTTTTATAAATAAATTAGTATGTGTGTGTATATCCTTTTAAAGGTATTTTAGTATATTTAGAAGTTTTATAAAGGAAGTTTAGTGTTTGTAAAAGAATATAAAGGAGTTTTTGGATTATAACACTTACGTTATAATGGATGATTTTGTAAAATTGATTAAAAGGGTATACTACCTTGTTTAATAAGTGAAGATGTACTTAGAGCTTTAAATGAATGTTACAAAGTTAATAGCAAGTATAAAAGTGATTTTGGGTTTATAGTAACAATGTTTAGGCAACATTTGTTTTAACCTATTTAACTATACTTTTGATAATTAATTAGATCTTTAAAATAGAGTTTTAAAGATAACGATTAAGTAAAGTGTTTTAGGTTTGTTGTAAACAATGTTTTAGTAACATTTGTTTTTAAACCTTGGATAATATTTTAAAGTGGTAAAATATTGTTAAATGATTTTGGAGAATACTTAGATCTCTAATAATGGAATTTTAAAGAGAATAACAAGTATGAATTGGTCTTGGGTTTGTTGTGACAATGTGTTAATAACATTCGTCTTTAACCCATTTTTATTATACTTATGAATATAAATAGATCTTCTTGTAAATGGCGTCTTCTTGCAAATGGCAATTTATTTTTGCCTTTATTTTCCGATTCTCTTCTTACCCAACGCCTGCTCTCATCTTCGCATCATCTCTATGCCCCATCTATTGTCGATGGCTAAGAATCAAAAAGGGAAATCAAGGTTCATTTCCTCTTCTGCAAATCGTTCGAGCACCAGATCTGGTCGTGCTTATGCATCGATTTCGTCTTCCATTCCTCATTCAGTATCTACTGGATCTGGAGATCTTCTTCCTTCTTCCGATGGTCTTGCAGTGTCATGTGAAAAGCCGAGCACTTTGGAAGCCTTTGCTTCTGTATGTCATCGTCTATCTCCGACTATTGGTCCCATTTCAGGTATATTGAATCCAAACGCACACTCTACAGTAACTCCAATTCTCCAACAATCTGCCTCTGCTTGGAATGGTAAGGACTTTTTGCAACTTGTTAGCTATGATAACCTGGATAATGTCGTATGTAAAAAATTCCATGCTGAAAAGAATTTAAATTATGTTGAAATTGTTGATGTTGAGGCCGTTGGAAATTGTATTGGAGTGGAAAATACTATGATAGATGCTACTATGTTATCTGGTAACTATGTAAATGTACGAAAATCATTTGGTCAGGATGCCTTTTCTGATGGTTTGAAACATATATCAGATAATTTAGCTAGCAAAGCGATTGACAGTGCAAGATTGGAAATAAATGTAGAGGGTGGCAATGATCGGGCTGCTCAGCATCTACATTCTGCTAATCAGCTTGTAGATGCTGCTATGTCTCATGAAAAATTTCCATCTTCAATAACACATCAGAAAAATGAGCTGAAAATAGGATTAAAATGGTCCTCCTTATTCACTTCTTTGCCAAAAATGCAGGTGTATTTGATCCCCGTAGTTTTGAAATGGTTAACAAAGATGGCGTAATGATTCCCCCTTTGGAGGTAATACAAGCTGGTATTGATTATTGGTTAGACTATCTTGTTGGTTTCTTTTTGAACTATAACCCACCATATCTAGTGGTCAAGAATCATTGTTTCAAAGCTTGGCAACCAAAGGGAAGCTTACTAGTCCACATGGACAACTCTATGTTCTTCTTCAAGTTCTCTTGGCCTAAGGAGTGACTTCGAATTCTTAGCAAAGATCCTATATTTATCAGAGGCAAGCCATTTATAGTCACTCCTTGGAATTCGTCTGTTGACTGTGCCAGAGAACATGTACTATCTATTACTGTTTGGACTTATTTCTCTCATATTCCCTCCATTTTGCAACCTATGTTAAGTCTAAACTGACTTGTTAGTGCGGTAGGTAAAGTAAAATGTTTTGATACTAACACCATTGCTAGGGATAAGCTAGTCTATGCAAAAGCTTTGATTGAGATTTCCCTGGATAAGCCTTTACCTGATACAATCAAAGTAAGAGTAATTGAGGATCAGGTAGCGGAGATTGTAGTTCGTTATGGTTGGAAGCCTGACATATGTACGACCTGTCAGCCCTTTGGTCATGTATCATTAGCATGCTCTCGTATGTCATCTGTAGGTCCTTTCTCAGGTCGGAACCCTCTACCTAGGCCTTCGAACATGTAATGGGTCCTGAAAGAAAGTAATGTTCCACCTACGGCACCTTCCGTCCCTCCTGTTGAGCTAGTATTGCCTCCTACTATTCCACCGCTCTCTATCGCTGTTACGAATCCCAATGTTCCGCCTGATATTCCTGATCCTGGTTTTTCTGTGCCTACCCTGGATACTGGTATTGTGTGGATACCTTCCGAGATGGCTTGGTTTCATGTACAGTCTGACATGAGATACGACCCAGCTTGACATGATTTCTATACTTACATTAGTGATAATGACGGTGAAACTAGGTGTTTACATTACTCTACAAATGGTGGTGGACTTATTATCTCGGTGGATGGAGCTCATGGTAAGCGAAATAGATCTCTACTCCTCGATGATTGTTGGGATATGAGATATATATACTGTAGGGAACACCAGGGTTTTGTTTTGCATATTGTGTCTCTCTTTGCAGATTATTTGCATGTGTTAGGCCCAGCTGGAAGTGATTCTACCTCCTCTTGGGAGGAGGAACCAATGTTTCCTTAGGTCATTTATATAGCTGCAGAAGCATCTTTGCTTCTCACCTGCTCTGTACCAAAAACTTGTTCGTCGACGGAAATTCTATCGGTTTAGAAAACCGTCGAACGAATTTAGAAATAAAATATAACCGCAAGCGCACGGCGTACACTTGTAGTACGTGGCGAATACAGGTCGATCCGCAGGGAATTGATGATTTTAAAATTCTATTCAATCAAATTATACCAAAGTCGAGAGATTGTTAAGCTAGAAAAATGAGAAAACTAACAAAGAGAAAAGAAATGCAAATATAAGAGTTAAATGACAATTTAGAGAATAAATCCACTCTCTAGATCATGTAGTTCAACACATATGAAACCATAATCTCTCTTTTATGGTCATTAGTGCTTTAATTGATGTGTTTATCATAAGTATGACATATTTGTGCTATTGATTAGCCAACATAAGCCATCAAACTATAACACACCCCTTAAACCACTTACTAACTTTCATGAAACTTGACAATGAAAGTGAAATCTATTTTAAGTATGGCCTATTAACTATTGATTAGAAATATAGACCATCAAATTTCAATTTCAAATCACTTTCTTTTGCCATAATCATATTTTGATGAAGAGGCAATTAGTGTTAGTGATTGTTTAAGCATAGCCTATTTGATGTCAACAATATAGGCTATCAAATTCAAAGCAAAAACAACTAGTAAACCGTTTCTATCATCATCATTAAGCACAAAAAAGAGAGCATGAATTAACAAATAGTTGAAGCTACATAATTAGAGAGCTTCATTACCCCTAAATTGAAGGGGTTTAGCCTCTCATATTTGTCATTTGATTAACAAATGTAGCTTGCAACATGAAAGCAAAAATAAAGAAAAATGAAAGCTAAATGAAAGAAAACTATTCTACTTGCATGGAAAAGAAAAGAAATCTACACTACAACATAAGAAGAGAAGAAGCATGTAAATAAAAGAGAATTAACATTGCATAAAAGAAAGAAAAATTACATGAAATAAAATGGCTAAGTAGCCATGGAAAAAGAAGAGAAGAGCTTGTTTATTTGTGAGCCTAAACTAAACTAAGAGAGACTAAGGGAAGGGAGGGTTACATGAAGATATGGGATATTTATACAAGTGTTAAACCCTAATTCATATTTTTGGGGAATGCCCAAAATGCCCTTGTAGGAAGTGCGGTGGCCAAGTTATCATTAGCTTCAATAATCCCTCACTAAAATGTATATGAAGCCATTTATTCCATAAGCATATGCATTAGCCTCTAATTTGTACATTAAGGTAGGTGGGTAGGTGGGGTCCTCCATTATCTTCACTTTGAATTATTTCCATCTTCATTTGTTCTCTTCACTCTTGTGCATGCATATATCATCATGTAACCACTTGTATATGAAGCCAAATTCCTATAAAAAAAATATAGAAATTTCTAATTAAATTTTCTTAAATTAATATATGCACAAAAATGACCATTTTGCCCTTGGATGAAGATGAATATGTGACGATTTGAAAATAATATGAATTTTGGTTTATATAAGTTAAAATACCCGATATGATAATTTATTTAATTTAAATAGATTAAATATGGTGGTAAAAATATACACATTTACGTGCACATCAAATACCCCCACACTTATCTTTTTATTCGTCCTCGAATAAAAGAAAAGTAAGATAAATCCGTTTTCGTAGGGAGCACGATTGCATTGAGCGTATGCAACAAGCCGTTAAACCTCTAGGTGTCCCTAGTAGGACGAGTGTTGTCTCGTGAGGGTTTTTAGCGGATACTACCCACAAAATCCAAATGCAGGATGAAAATATTTACACAATGCAAGATTTATTTACAAAGAGATGAATGAAAATATTTACGAATGAAGGATTTATTTTTAAATTAACACAAATAAGTTAAATATAGGTTTGGTTATTATCTTGAAAATTTAAGTCATTTATTTGTCAAAATTTCCAACAAAAATTAAGTTATCATAACAAATAGACAATAGTTTAACTCGTTGTTTCAGTTGATACAAAGTGTAACCATGAAATAGGTCCTTAGTTAATTATCAAAGTTTATCAAAGTGGTATATTCGTTTCTTTTCAATAACAAGTCAAATCAAATAAGTTAAAATAGTGCTTGGATTTCAATTGCTTACTTTCTCTAATTTTTTATTTGAAAATTTTATTGATATTAACAATATTTACATATGCCTAACTCAGATAAACTGAGGCCAGATATATTACCCGTGCACTGCCTTACGGACTGATGTGAGGGGAATACAGAGCGTGGCGAGTGAACACACGAGTGTGAACACCTATTGACTATAGGCGTTATTAAAAAGAATTTATATATATATACACCTAACTCAGATAAACTGAGGCCAAATATACCGATCGTGCACTGCCTTTCGGGCTTACGTGAGAAGGGTACAGAGCATGGCGAGTGAACACATGACTCTAGGTGTTAAAAAAAATATACATATGTACAAATGTTTTTTTATATTTGTACTTTTTTTTTCTTTTTTTTTCTTTTTTTTAAAGGGAGAGAATTTTGCAAATCATCTTAGCACCATTTAACTTAGAAGACAAAAAAATGTTATATCCTTTTATTTGAATTCACCACTTTTTAAAACAAAGATTTTCAATTAGGATATTTCATAATTAATGCGTATGAACCTTCTTATATACTAGTTAAACCATTGTTATTTGTAATCAAACTTCATTTTTATTTTTGTTAAGACAAATAAATTTTCAAAAAATTTCAATTTAATAAACCAAAACCATGTATTTATCCTATAGTGTTTCTTTAAAAATAAATCAAAAGAAAATTTGTTTTTTTGGATTTTTTTTTGTTTTTTTTTTGAGTTTTTTTTAAAAGAAAAAGCAAAAATAAACCATGAAAAAAATAAAAATAAGACGAGTCTCCCCCCACACTTGATTTTGACTGTGTCCCCACAGTCAACCCAAGTGGAAGGAGAAAAATAAAAATAAAAACATGACCTTTATTTAAATGAAAATTAACGGTATTTACACGAGATCAGAAAGTATATCGTCAAAACATAAATGAAACGGTCTTCCAAAGATCGATACATTTGTCTCGTCAAGTATACGAGACACAGCTTAAGCTCGGAAAACCAAACCGTAAAAGATTTCGAAGTTGAATTTGGATTTGGAAAAACGAATGCCGTTTTATTGAAAATCGTACGAGTCGTTTCCTTTTTGATGATTTCTGGGGTCGA
The DNA here is from genome assembly GCA_030737815.1 of Allium fistulosum. Lineage (NCBI taxonomy): Eukaryota > Viridiplantae > Streptophyta > Magnoliopsida > Asparagales > Amaryllidaceae > Allium > Allium fistulosum. The sequence goes on from CM060902.1 coordinate 1,299,341,394, forward strand.
TAAAACAATTGATTGAAGTTCAAGTTTATTTTCACCCATTTGAAATTCAAGCTTATCATTGAAAACTTCTTCAAAATTATCGATTTCAAAATCAAAATGGTGATGTAAATCTTCCCCTTCAGAATTCGATAACTCGTTTTCGAAAAGTCCACAGAATTCGTGTTCATTTAATTCGTCTTCCTTTGTTGGATTATTAACAACTTCATTGCATATCTCAAGTTCAAAATCCAAAGTTGTTGTATTCAAATTTTCAAAATCGAGAAAAAGAAGATCGAAATTTAAATCGAGTTTCTCACCCTCAAAAGAATTGAAATCCAACTCAATTATCGTGTTTTCAACAACTTCATTAAGATTATTATTTCAATTTCAAAAGTTGTTATTTGAAAATCGTCGATTTGGGTAAAAGATGGATTATTACTTAACTCATCACACGTTAGAATTTGGTTTTGTTGTTCACATTGTCTCATATAAGTTTCAAACAAAGAATTCGTGTGATCATCGTAAATTTCGTTCATTTGTTCAACAAAATCCAATTTATAATTATTGACTTGAGAATTTTCGATTTGGATTTGTTGAGGACAAAATCTTTCAATCGCATCGTAGTCGAGATTATTCCCATTGCCAAAATTATTTGAAAAGTTGATCACATTTTCGTTTTGATTTTGAAATTCATTTTGGAGTTCAAAATTGAATTGGCATGGGTTATAATCGAAATCATTTGAATTTTGAATTGAATTCAAATTTTGAAATCCTTGACTCGAGTTATTACACAAATCATTTATCTCTTGATTTTGTTGTGTAGAGAATTCAAGTAAAGATGAAATGCAATTTTCAAGATTTGAGGGTTGGTCATCGTTTTGAAAATTTTGTGGTTCAAAATTTGAATCATTTAAACAATAGTTGTTGTTAAAATATCCATACGAATTTGGTGTGAAATTATATGGATAATATTGATTTTCACAACTATCGTAGAATTCATGTAAGTAGGGAAACTCGGACATTTCCAAGAATGTTTTTGTATTTTTTTTAGGAAAAATATTTACAAATAAAATTTATTTATCAAAAGGGAAATTGATTTTTGTTTTGTTTTTGATTTTTCAATTTTTTTTTGTTTTTGAAAAGGTTTTATAATTTTTTTGGATTTTTGAAATTTCAAAGAAAAAGGATTTGAAAACTGAAAAGGAAAAGGAACATTTACAATATTTTTAGTTTTGGATTTTGAATTTTTTTTTTGGTTTTAAAATATGCATGAACTAATGCAACTAAATGAATGCAAGGGTTAATTACAAATGATTTATCCTAAGTTAACCCAAAATTGTATAATCACACATTGTCTTAGATAAACAAGATAGTTCTTAGCCAGGTAACAAACAGGATTTATCGGTGCACCACGAATCACCGTAGCAATGCAGCCGAAGGTTTAAGTACCTTCAGAGAAACAACCACTATAATATTTACGAATCACCGTAATATTTATAAATGGTTATTGCTCTGCCGTAGCCTAGACACCAAGAAAGTAAATTGTTCAAAGAAGACAACTTGTCAATATATAATTAAGTGTTATCTATGTCTAACCGTTATTACTAATCAAAATTCTAGGATGAAATGCAAAGCAGAAATTAAACGTGTATTAATAATGCAACTACGAATGGATTTTTTTTTTCTGAATATTTTTTTTTAAATGCAAGCAAACAACAATGCAACCCAAAAATATAGAAGTTTTAATTAAATAGTGAAGTTTAATTAATAAATGGAGTTTCATTTATAAAGTGTTAACCCAAAAAATGGATCAATACCTTGGAGTGTGATGTGAAAGCACCAACCCTGTTAGAACAGAGCAAATATAATAGAAAATAAGAGAAAAGTAAATGAGAGACAGAGATTTTTATAGTGGTTCAACTGCTAACTAAGCCTAGGTCCACTTTATAACTTTGCTTATTGATTTGTTCTTCGTCGAGTATGATTATAAAGTGACCGAGGGAGAGTTAGTCACAAGTACAAGTGTTAGACAAATTCTAAGTCCTAGAATTGCCTAAAGGAACTGCCTTAGTGACCATGGAGTAGAAAGAGTTGAAAAAATGACAGGGCTTCCGCGTAGTAATGGCAGAACTTGAATCCGATCTTAGTTGTTCTTAGGTTTGTATTTATGGTGGTAGCAGCCATATTGGATCAGAAGCCCGCTATCGGAGAAGGCTAGGAAGTAACCCAAAATAACACAAGGAAAATGGTGACCACCCGAGCTAAGGGCTAGATTCGGTGTCGAATTAAGACCCTTAATTCGGTACCGAATCTAATCCTTAAGCTTTGGGTGATCAAGCTCTTTTGTATTGAATTTCTTGCTTCATTTAGATGCTCTCCATGTCATTTGATAGGTTGTTGATGAGTCTTGATCATCGTCCTTCCATGACTTGGATTATCCTGTCGTTTGGATCGCCATGTCTTCATTCTTAATGATAGGCTCTCTGGAAATCTACGAAACTGCACGAATATGCATAGGAGGACTAGGGGATCTCTTTCCAAGAGTATGAAGATGCCACGACCACATACTTAAATTTAGCACCGAATTAAGGTCTCTTAATTCGGGCCGAATTAGGGATTGGCTCCTTTTTGGTTCATACTTTTATGACTTCTTCTTTTAGCCCTTCTAAGTGCCTTTACCTAGTTTCAAGTCATTCCGTCTTGGTATCAACGCTCTAACTCCCAATGATTTCTGCTGAGTTAAAATATTTGTCCTTCGGAGTATGATTTTGTTGAAAACAAAGTATGCTCTAGAACAAGACAAGATTCAGTTTACTTGGATGCATTCCGATATGTGTGGGATATCGTCAGAGATAGCTTGTCATTCACTCAATATCGATCCCAAGTACACTACAGTCAGGCATAAGAGACGTAGTCTGGGTCCGGAGCGATCCGCTGCGCCGAAGGAAGAGGTGGGTAAACTGTTTGCTAACGGTTTCATCTATGACGCAATCTATCTAGAATGAGTGTCGAATCCAGTTCCGGTTAAGAAGTCCAACGGGAAGTGGTGAATTATGTCGATACGCGAACCTAAACAAAGCCTGCCCAAAGGACAGTTTCTCGTTACCCAAGATTGACCAGCTTGTAGATGGAACCGCATGCCATGAACTACTCTCATTTATGGATGCCTACTTGGAATACAACTAGATTATGATGTACGAACCCGACCAGGAGAACACCAGCTTCATTACCGACCTCAGATTGTATTATTTACGAGTAATGCCATTTGGCCTAAAGAACACCGGGGCAACTTATCAATGGTTGGTTAACACAACGTTCAAGGATCAGATTAGACGAACAATGGAAGTCTACGTGGACGACATGCTAGTCAAATCACATGTGTCTAGAAATCATTTGATAACCTCTCGGAAATGTTTGAGATTCTTCGAAAGTATGGAATAAAGCTTAGACCGCTGAAGTGTTTTTTCGGTGTAGCTCTAGGAAATTTCTAGGTTTCATTGTGAATGCTAAGTGCATTGAAGCTAATCCTGAGAAAATCACTGCCCTGCAGAAACATCATAGCCCCTACAACCAGAAAGGAATTGCAAAGTCTGGGAAGCGCTGAGCCGATTTATTTCCAATGCAATAGAAAAGTGTATAGCATTCTTCGATGCATTAAAGAAGGGCAAGAAGAATTTTGAATGGAATTAGGCCTGCAAGACTGCCTTTGAGGAATTATTGCGACATATGGAGACCCCACCAGTTTTGTCCAAACCGATGGATGGGGAAGACCTATTCAATTATCTTGCCATGTCAACTCATGCCCTAAGCGCAACACTCATACGTGAAGAAGCCAAGATCCAGTGACATGTTTACTGCATCAGTAAGCGATTCACTAGAGCCAAAAATAACTACCCAAAGTTAGAAAAACTAGCTTATTGCATGTTGATCGCATCAAGGAAGTTAAGCCCATACTTTCAGGCTCACCCAATCAAATTGTTAACGGATCAACCTTTGAAGCAGATATTGTACCGATCGGAGACATCGGGACGACTTCGTTAATGGACCAATGAGTTGAGTCAGTACGACATTACTTATCACCCCATAAGGGCAATTAATGGACAGGCATTGGTAGTTTTCATCGCTGAGTTTATAATACGAGCTAACGAAGAAGAAAACACTCCAGAAGTAGTGTCATGGTGGAAACTATTTGTTGATGGTGCATCAAATGATTTCTACTTAGGAGCGGGAATTGTTCTTGAAACTCCCGAAGGATGGTCTGTTTGCTACACTTTAAGGTTGGGGTTCCCTACTACTAACAATGAGGCAGAGTATGAGGCATTAATAACAGGACTGAAAATTGTGAAGGAATAAAGACTGTACACATCTACAACGACTCTTAGCTAGTTGTCTATTAGGTGAAAGGGGAATATCAGGAAAAGAGGGCAAACCTTACCCCTTATCTGTCGAAGGCATGGGAATTGCTGAACGACAACGAACACTATACATAAGCTGTATTTCAAGAGAATGGAATATGAAAGCAAATTACTTAGCTAAACAAGCCAGTTCCGAAGATGCACAGTCAATGGGGTTGGTTCCAGTTGAGACACTAAAGACACCCAGTATAGATCGGATGGACGTCGATTGGACTTTAGAAACCACAGAGGAAGAGTAATCATGGATGACACCAATCAAAGACTATCTGCTCAGAGGGACACTCCTCAGGGATCGGAATAAGCGGAAGAAACTTATTCAAAATGCACCACGATTCGTACTATAAGATGGGGTGCTTTGAAGAAGGGGATTATCCACCCCCTTTGTAACAACCCTGTATTTTACAATTATTTTTAAATTGATATTTCCAGATTTAAAAAGCTTTATTTATGAAAAAGAATAAATTTTGTTATTTTAAACATAAACTTTGATTTTGATATGGATTAGAATTCCAAATATGACTGAATAGAATAATTTTCCAAAAAGTGAATTTTGGTTAAAATAGTCAAACTTTGACTTTTAAATTTAAATTTTAAATATTTGAAATTATAAATTTTATCTTTTATTATGAAAATAGATTTAATAACATGAATACTGCTTTTCGTTTCGTTGAAAACGGAGTTAAACTGCAAAAGATATGTACATTTCAATTTTGAGTATAAATTGTTTATTTTGCAATTTTGTTATTTTAAATTGTATAAATTATATTTTTCTTTGTCATATTTTATTTTAATATGTGTTAATATGTTATTTTATGTATATTTTGTCTTTTAAATATTTATAAAGTGATGTTTGAATTTTTCCAAAGCTCATTGAATTTATTTTCTATTTTTAAAGGTAGTTTCCATTTTTCTGCTATTTTCTTCATTTAAATTATATTTAATTAAAATTTATTTATTCATTTTTATGTATGCATTTTTTTTATGTTTTTATCTTTATTTATAAATATTTTTCATGTACATACAATTTTCCCAAAGTTCATTTCATTTATTTTCAAATGTTCAAGCCTAATTTACATTTTCTTTGTTATTTTCTTAATTTAATTATATTTAATTAATATTTATTTATTTATTTTTGTTTATTTACTATATTTTCGTGTTTTATCTGTATTTATACATATTTTACATGTATTTAAAATTAAAAAAGAAATGGTGGAAATTTGAAAGGTTTGTGACTCTTTATTTGCTTAAGCCTCTTTGTATTCTCACCTTTTCTTTATCAACCATTACCTTTTCATTGTTGCTGCCTTAACTCCATTGCTTCAGCCGTATCTTTTTCCTCATCATTTTCACGAAAATTTAAGCTTCTCAACTCCAAAAAAATCGGCCATCAACCTGAGAAAAAGTTTTAGTAAAATTTCTATTTCTTTTTCCATGTTTTCCTTCTTATTTCTTATGTTATTTGCATTGCTTTCTTCACCTTCTAGGCTCGGCACCTCTCCACTCCATCAGCTCCACCATCACCTCCTCCATCTACAGCAGCCATTAGCCCCTCCTCTGACCAAAAATTCAGGCCATGACCCTTCACATGAAGCATCACCACAAAAACATTACAAAGCTTTGCCAAACTTCACCAAAACAATGCTAGCCATGCCTATACTCCACTATTACCTTCATAGTTGCCTTTGGCCACTCATTAGCCACCACCACCATCATCTACATCACTTTTGGCTGCCACATGACCGCTGACCAGATCTGAAACCCCCTATGGCTGAGCTCCAATTGACCTAAGCCGAGCCAAAAAGTTAAACAACTTGCCTCTTTTGCATTGTCTTTGGTATGCTTCATGTTAGCACCACTACACCTTCATCTCCACTTGTTTTGATGCCATACCTGACCCAAACCTGATCCAAACCCTTGACATAGACCTGTATTCCACTTAAGGCCGAACCCAAAGAGAGTTGAAAGCAAGTGCAAGTGATTTGGTGACTTGTTGTGCATGTATCTTTTGTGTTGTTTAAAATTGTGTTAAGTGTTTATTCATGTATATTTGCATTGTTTTGTCTCATGTATTCAAGGCAATTAGCTTAGGCTCTCCATTCATTCAAATCAAAAGTCATGCTATATCGTGCTTGTTGTGCTTTCTGGAATCTATTCTGTGTGTTTGATCGCTAATCTCCAGCTTTAACAGGTGAGTTATTCTCACCAGACAATATGTACCTATATAACTGATAAACCGACACCATTTGAATCTGTAATGTATATCATCATGTTATATTTGTTTATATTATTATCATATGATGTTCACACCTGTTATTACACTTATTATATCATATGTTACTGTTATTTCATGCTATTCTGTTATTTATATATGTTTATCACACTGCAAGTTCCCTGTAGATTAGAATCACTATGGGTTGAAATGATACATACCCGAACGGACTTTAGAATAGGGAAAAATCATTATGGGCTGAAATGATAGGCCTGAATGGTTTTTATTTAACTTATTTTAACTTGGGATTGCGGGTTTGAAATGATAGAACCCGGTTTTTCTTTGTAAATTGCGGATTGAAATGATATATATCTGTATCATTTGACCTAGGTTAGAAAACTATATACAAGCCCGTGGTTATTTTATAAAGTGTTTTGGATATTTTTAATTATTTTTAAAAATACAAATTTATGAAATTTGATTTAAATAGATTTTTGAAATGTTTTAAAATAAAGAAATTATGATTTTTCTATGTGTTAAAAATGTAATTAATGAATGGTTTAACTGGATTTTTGAAATATAAATTAAAATTAAAATTTGGAATTTTGGTTAAAAATGATATTTAAGTTATATAAATAAAATGGATATTAAATTTTATTTGGAAATGGTAAATATGATAATTTGATTAAATTTGAATTTAAGTGATTTATTAAAGTATTATTGATTTTTCTATGAATTTAAGTGGTTAAATAAATGAATGTTTAAAAGTGATCTTTTAAAATAAAATTTGACTTGGAAATGTGAAATTTGGTTTTAATTAAAGGTTTAAGTTAATTAAATGGAATTGGAAATTTAGTTAAATTTGTGAAATGGTAATTAAGCTCTAAATTTGATTTGACAGCATTTTTAAATGTATGTAAAAGATATTACAGCATTTTTGTAATCGCTGTAGTTGTTTAAATGAACTAAAGAGTTAATTTGGAATAAAGGCTATTATAGCACTTTGTAAGTGCTGTAGTGGTTAAACTTAACATTTAAGTTTATTTTAATTTTAATGGAAATATATTACAGCATTTAAGTGCTGTCGTTTTGTTAAATGAACTATTTTAAACTATAACTTTACGTAGCATTTTGTAAGTGCTACGGAAACTATATTTTGTTGTTTAATAAAATTTTAATGAAAAATAATCTTTGTAAAATGATATAATTTTGGAAATTAAATGTTAAAAATGCTAAAGATAATGAAGAGACATTTAAATGGTTTTAAATGGAAGAATTTGATTTTTATGTGAGTTTAAAATGGTATTTAAATTTAATAAAAAGAATGGATTCAAATGGTATTTAAATGAAATATAAATGAATGATGTTTTGAATAATATTTTGATATTTTGAAATGTATACAAATGATTTTGAATTTATGAAATGTGGGATATTTAAGCTTTGAAATATACTAAGGATTGAATATTGTATTTTGTGAATTAAACCTATATTTGAAATTTATAAGATTTGAAATGGTTTGTTAGTAAACTGAATGTGAGTTGAAAATGATGGTTTAAATTAAATTTAAATTAAAATTTGGAATTTGGGTTTAATTTAATAAATTTGTAAATATGTAGAATTAAAAGATGATTTCAAATATATGTTTTCAAAAATGTTGTGATTTTCAAAGTATAATGATTTCAAATGTTTTAATTTCAAAAGAATTATAACTTTGAAAGTATAGACTATTTGAAAGGTGAATATATGTTTGAAATGGAAATGATATTGTTTTGAAATGGATATAGTTTTGAAATAAAAATGATTTTTGTTTCGAAGTATAACTATCAAAGATATGATATTTTGATATTGAGATGATTTGAAATTGAAGTTTTGGAAGATAAGATATTTTGATATATTGAAATGATTTGAAAAGAAGTTTGAAAGGATACGATATTTTGGAATATTGAAATGATTTGGAAATGATAAATCTTTATTTTGATAAAGACATGATTTTGAAATGGTATTTTATTTAAAGTATAAAGTATTATTTTTAAAGTTATAACCACGGGTTATAATAACGATTGGTTGGCAAAGAGACCGGGATCGGATATCTGGCATACTCTCTGTCGATACCGAAAACCACTTTGACAACCGTGTACGCGGTGGAGTTTCCAGAATGAAGTAGGATGGTGGCGACGATCCTAAGGTATATACGTGGACCCAACTCCCGTGAGTTGGCATAAGGTGGCTAAAACAGGAGCGATTGACGGACCAATGAGGTAGCACCTCTGATCGGACACACTTCTTCGATACCATTCTATTACTTGTGATTGATTTGGTGGCCACCCTTGATTTGGGAGTGTTGTTCGAGGTGGGCGGTAGTGGCTGCTATGCGTCACCACTAGTCCGGATGCGTAATTGGTATATCTACCCTGGCATTGCCTAGTTGTGCCGTGTCACCTACCATATCGAGCTTTACTACGATTATGATTTTAAGATCTGATCGCGTTAAGGTTCTCCATCCCCTTAACGCTATTTTCTATATGATTATACTTTACTTATTAGACATTATTATAATAGCGAATATTACTACATAGTAGATATTTTAACGGATCCTTAGAGGATGGGCGGTCCCAAGCATCTTCTAAGTTACTTGTACCTTTATTACAGTTCACTTGAGTTAGTTTACATTATATAAGTATATATTGTCCTGACTCGAGTGTTTTGTGTTTTGCTTTACGCTCGGGTCAGCCTGAGTATTCACAGATTTGGATTTCCACCTTCTGGAGATTTGAATCGCTGGAGATTATCTGCTAGTCTTGTTCTATCAACTTCGGTTCCGTTGTTCTATTCAGTCTGTATTTGGTTATTGTATTGAGACTTCTGCTGTACTTTATTTCTTATGTTGTATCTTATGTAACTCTGATATATTTACATAGTAGCTTCATGAACTACTATTTCTTTTACTCCCGCTGCATTATTTTACTCTGTGTCTGTGTCTGTGATCTGTGATTATATTTATTTACTGTATATTCTGAGATTTTGCCAAATTTTTATTTACAACGCGGTATTTTGAGCAATTCAATTCCGGCATGAGTGTCTACCTATACACTTATAATGGATGCGAATGGTTGAAAATAACGGGTCGTTACACCCTTACTTAGATGCGTAACCAATAGTGAAGCCAAGAGGATCCTCCGGGAAGTCTATGAAGGCAGCTGCGGAGACCACATCAGGAGCAGACACTAGCAAAGAAGGTCCTCCGCTATGAATATTTTTGGCCATCAGTCAACCGAGATGTAGTAGACTACGCTAAATGTTGCGATCAGTGCTAGAGATTTGCCAAAATCATGAGAACTCCATCTACAGAGCTAACATAAATGGTCAGCCCATGGCCATTTTCAATTTGGAGGATCGATCTAATTAGCGTATTACCAATAGCTAAAGGGAGAGCCAAATATGCTATTGTCGCAGTTGATAACTTCACCAAATAGGCCGAAGCGAAACCACGGGCCACCATCACAACTAATAAAGTAATTAACTTCATCACCAAAAATATTATTTGCAGGTTCGGAGTACCATAGAAAATCATCACAGACAATGTAACTCAGTTGGCGAGTGCCGAATTCAAGAACTTCTACGACCGTTTCCGAATCGAGAAGAGCTTCTCCATGGTGGCACACCTAGAAGAAAACGGGCAAGCGGAGGTAGTGAACAAAATCATCAAATCCACCATCAAGAAACGACTCACAAAAGCTAAAGGAATTGGGTTGATGTACTTCCGCTTGCACTATGGGCTTACTGAATAACTCATAAATCGGTGACAGGGCACTCGCCTTTTGCCTTGGCATACAGTTTGGAAGAAATGATTCCGATGGAACTGGAAGTCCCCTCTCATCGGAGACGACACTTCAATCAAAGTGAGAACGAGCAGCTCTTACTTGAATCGCTTGATCAAATCGACGAGAAGTGGGAGGAAGCTGAACTAAAGACTGTTGCTTACCAAAAAAGGATAGCATAACACTTCAACTCCATGGTTCGCACTCATACCTTCAAAGTAGGAGGTCTTGTCTTGAAACGGATTTATCCTACTATAGGAGCACTTGGACCAAATTGGGAAGGACCATATGTGATCGGCTAGAAATTTAGAGATGGGACTTTCAAGCTAACAATGGTCGATGGAATTCAGATTCCACGTGTTTGGAACAGCGACTCGCTGTAGCACTATTTTATTTAGTATATATTTATGTATTTCCTATTTTCGCAAATAAGCTACCCAGGGACACTGGGGCATTGTAATTAGGCAGGGATTTGCCCTCCTCTCTATATTTTATCAATAATATTATTTAGCTCCTTGAACCAATGGAACCACGTTCATATAAGCAACCTGCTTAGTCGACGGGGTCAGATCGACTCGAAAGCCATTCATTCACTGCTTGAATCGGTGGAATTGCATTCAAGTAGTCTCCATCCGTTAGCTTCTTGAACCAATGGAACCGCGTTCGTGTAAGCAACCCGACGAGTCGACGGAAGCAAATCGACTCAAATCACCGGATCAATGGGAAAATTGATCCAAGCCTTCTGCGAACTGACGTTGCCCTGGCAGCATTTGAGTTCGCCTTATTCTTTAGCCATTTGAACAGAGGGAACCACGTTCAAGTGCGCTCCATTTTCTTTGCTTCTTGGATCGATGGAACCGCATTCAAGTAAGCATCCATACTTTCGCCACTTGAGCCGATGGAACTAGGTTCAAGTGCACCTCATTCCTTCACTTCTTGGACCGATGGAACCGCGTCCGAAGTAAGCACCTGTTCCTTTACTGCTTGAACCAATGAAACCGAATCAGTAGTGTCATCTCAGTAACATCGTCAATTTGTCAAAACTTCGTAAGTACTGATGTAGCTCCAACAACATTGGGAAATTTATCATCAATTCGTCAATTTGTCAAAACCAGCCCCGTCTCCAAAAACTTAACATCGCCTAAATATCAATAACGTTGAAGGAAAATCCAAGGGTTTAAGCTGTCCACATGTCTCAATAAATAGAACACAGATATGCGGATAGAACCTCAGTACCAAACTTGGAAGAAATCAACCGTATCCAAATTACAATATGCTTTGAATAAAGCATTCAGACAATCGACAACATATAATATAAAAAGGACAGTAAAATCCATCAATCTAAAAATACAGAGTATATCAGAGTTAAAAATAAACCTTATCAACTGGGAAGTTATAAAATCCCGACCTTACAATTGATGATATGGATACTATATAATACAGCGGAAAATAAAACACTATGATAGGTGAACCTCCAGCTCCTCTTCAAGATCTCCATAACACTAAGGACAACCTAGGAAAATACTCGGTCTGACCCAAGAATTATAATAAAATAACACCCAGATCAGGTTGGAAATACCAGCGTGAGATAACTCAAATAATGGGCGATATATTAAAGTTCTATGAGACCACGCCCCTAGCGCGGAACGGGGTTTTACCTCACAAGAATAACATCCATATAGGCAAGAGTAGAGATAAACAACAGAAAACAAATCCAAACATAGATAAGCATTAAATAGTATTAAAAACCAATCTTGAAAGAATGGAAATAATCCGAGCAAAATCCAAACTGGACAGAATGGATGAACAAGGCAACTGTCCAAACTTGATAGAATGGACAAAATAAGGTAACAGTCCAAACTTGATACAGTGGACAAAATCAATACTTAAACACCGCGAAGAGTGGTTGACTCCTCTTGTTGCAATTTAAAGATAAATAGATTCAAAGGTTCGAATCAAATAAGGAAAGAAAAATTTCCAACAAATGACTAGGAAAGTGCACCACCCTTGTAGTATACCTATAGTAATATACTTTTGAGAAGCTCATTTACTCTGTGACACTTCTCGGACAATACCAAGCCAGACCCTGCCAAACCTTACCGAGTATCCAAATATTTCACATCTAAATCATAACCATTTTAAGGTGACGGTACACCAAAATCTAGATGAGATGTGAAAATATCATAATGGGAACAACCCCACATAGCTTGGCTTCCTCTCGTACTTTGGGTTTAGTCATTTTCGACAAAGGATAACAAAACTCAAAAGAGTAGCAAACCATTTTTTAAGGTGACGATACACCATGAAGAAAGCTGAATCCGATAATTAACAAATCAACTATCAGGGATAATTAAAATGATCGTATATGGAAATTAAATATCATATATTCAAAACTACTCGTCGATTCCAAACAAGTGTTTTCTCTCGGTTGAAAATGAAGCCAGGCAAGTTGAGGTAGTGTTACCTCTAGGCATCGCTTGACGATATTTTTAACCTTCAAGATAGAAATGAATCTAAGCCTTAATGTTTAGCATTAAAAGCATGACTAAATCCTTTCCATATAAGCTATATCGATTACAGAACTATTTTTCCATAACCGAAATTGAACTTTACTTTCAAAAACCGAACTTGTGCTTGATTTCCATATTATAATATCTATAAAAACACTTTGGGAATACTCTGATAGAATATTCTTTTATAATACAAAATTGATAATACTAAGTGTATTAAAACAAGGGTCAAAAAACAAATATCATTTAAGACATTGTTTACTATAAATCCAAAACAATTTACATTTAGCTTTATTTATAAATAATTCCTTTTAATGAATTTTCTCATTTAAAACCATCATTTGTAAATTTAAAACAATATTTATTATCTCAAAAGATAATAAAACAATTTAAATACCTTTATAAATTTAAAATAATATTAATTATCCCAAAAGATAATTAATCACATTTATAATCTCTTTTAAATAAACAAACCAATTATTTTAAATAATTAATTATTTCCAAACATTTTTATATCATCGATAAATTAACTTTAAAACCTTTATTGAATTAGTTTATTAACTTTAAAACACTTTCATCAAAGTACTTAATTTACTTTAATCACTTTTATTAAACTATTTAAATATCATTGATTAAAAATATTAAATTCAAATAATCATTAATTAAAATAAATGATTTATCTCAAACATCATTAATTAAAATAATAAATAAATTTTAAATACCATTAATTAAAACAATTAACTAAGTTCAAATAATCATAAATTTATTGGATTAATTAAATCCAAACATCATTAGTTAAAATGATAAATTAATACATCATTTGTTAAAATGATTAATTTATTATAAAACATCATTAATTAAAATGATTAACTAAATTTCAAATATCACTAGTTAAAACCATTAATTAAATTTAAAACAATCATTAATTAAAAATGATTAATTAAGGTATAAAATCATTAATTCACATGCCTTAATTAAATTCAAATCTCATTAATTAAATAGGTTAATAGATTTTAAACATCATTAATTAAAATGATTAATTATATTGAAATATCAGAAATTAGGATGATTAATTAAAATCAAATATCATTTATTAAAATGATTAATTATATTCAAATATCAGAAATTAGGATGATTAATTAAAATCAAATATCATTAATTAAAATGATTAATTTTTAAATATCATTAATAAAAATGATTATTAATTTCAAATATCATTAATTAAAATAATTAATTAAACTCAAATAATCATTAGTTAAAATGGTTAATTAAATCCAATCTCATTTAAATTAAAAGATAAACCAATCATTAATTAAATTGGTTAATTAATCTCAAAATCAAGGATCGATTATATTTTAAACAATCATTAATTAAAGGGATTACGAATTTTAAAATTCTGTTTAGTGAAAATATAGGCTCAAGTTCAAAAATATACGATAGGGTTTTGGGGATGAAAATTAATAAATGACGATATAGCGAAATCGCTATAACGAAACTTAAAAAAATTAAATAGAATATCAAGATTTATTTCAATTAAATATCAATATAATAGAATAATGATGTAAATAAATAATTATTGGCGAGAAACTCCTCAGGGCCCCTCTATAAATTTTCCCTACAAAATAATGATTACAGATAAAACGGCGTTCGAATCCGACCTCATATGAGAAAGTTATTTGATTTATAAGTTTTCAGATTTAAATAATATAATTAAATAGTTAATCACATCATTACCAAACTCATCATCTTCTTCCCTCCTAAAATAGAAACGTGCACAGCCGGGCAAAATGAACCTACCCAACGTGCATGATTTTGAAGTGATACGGAGATCCGCTTGATGGAATTCGAATCCGTCTTCGCAAATGCGCCGCTCTCGATGAACTTGACTCGCCAGTACCAAAAACCACGCTCCCAAGGTTCCTACACAATGCGCTTTGCGCCTCAACTCCTCATCGCTGATCTTATAGGGACCTCCAAACACGAGCCACACCTCGTGGAATTTCGTCCAAAGTTGCATCTCACCTCCACGATCACTAATCCAAGCTCCGCTTAGCCTAACGATCCCTAAATCTTGATGAGAATCAAACCCTAATTACCTACTCAACTTTGGCCTCCTCTTAATCACGAATGCACCCAACCAAAATGCATCAAGGTGCTTAGATCTAGGCGATACAAGAACAAAGATGTCAACTTTTTATTTTTTTTATTGAGTATATCTTTAGTTTTCGATTTTTAAAATTTCCAATTTGAAAGAAAAGCTCCATTTTTAGTTCTCATGCATTATTTTATAAGAGAAGGAGGGTATGGGCTTAGACATGGGAAGGTATGGGCTAAAAATGTGGGGTATGGACATAAAAAGTAGGGTATACATATTAGTTTATATTAAAATATTCAGCATTACATACCCAAAAATCTCGAACTCCAAATGAGATGTACTGCCTAGCATTCTATATGTTATACCCCTATTCTGAACGCAATGAAACTAGTCTCGAGGCCTAATTTGATCATATACAGAAGATAGCTTTTTTAAATCAAATTATATTTAAAATTAATCGCTATGTGTTTCGAGTTCGCACGACCAAATGGTACGTTTGATCATTACGAAACTTGATGGCGCACAATAATTTATTATTCCAGATATAATGGAACTAGTTTCGTCAAAATCCGAGACAGTGCCCCGAAATTTTAATTTCACAAATTTAAATATCGTTTTATATTTCCAATCCAACTATCGATATTAATCCGATCTATTTATATTTGTAAATAAATTTAAAAATTGAATTCATCAACATTATTTATTAATTAAAAGGAGTTAAATAAAATTATTAAACCCATTTAATTAATATTTAATTCACAATTCAAATATTTAAACGATTGCAATATTTGAGTTATTAGTTATTAAATTCCAAATTCAATTATTTAAATATTTAAAATTAATTAAACATTTAAAATCAAATGACCAAAATTTTAATTTGTTACACCCGAAGTACCGGATCTCATAACAAGTGTTCAGAGAAGCAACCCCGTGGAGTAGAGGGCATACACCAACACTTGGCCCCAATAAGGATTACTCTACGGTTCTATCACACCAAACAAAGAATTTTGGCAATCACAATAGAGTTGGGTAAAGTAGTAAACTAAATGACTAAGTTATACTACTTACACCATTCATATGCATAGAATTGCAAAAAATGAACACAACATATATCACACAGTAGTTGCTATATTAACAGGCCTAGTACATAGAACGTAAAAAGTACACGGAGAGGATAACAATAGAAATACTAGTTTTTTACATTGCTTATATCACTTTATGTACAGAATCAAAAAGCAGGGGCCACTCCCGCACAATCGACCTGTTTAGACACCAAAAAGCAAAAGTACAGACTCCACTGACACAACAACGAAAGAAAGGATGCTAAGTATGGAATCTATACTTGTAAAAAAGACACATGAACAAAAGACCATGAAAACCTGGCTCTACTGATGCTCGAGCCCATCGCTTCTTTTTGCTTCTATCTCCTCGTTTGCTGCCCGTGCCTAGGCAAATCAGAATCTTCTTCCTGCCGTGTTTATCAGCCTCTACCCCAGTAGAGGGATCAGACCCCTTTGATCCTCCAGTGATTGCACTTTTCTCCTTAGGCACCTTCGACGTGATGGTAGTGGGATCTTGCGCTACTGCTCACCTTCAACTTTTTTACCTCTAACTCTTTCCTCCTCCAATCTCTCTACATGGTCATTTTGTCAGTTGGTCCCTACTTGCTAGTAATTACCACCTCCTCATCAATGGTGCAGAGACATCCTCTTAAGTGCTTCTATCTTTTCGGAATCGGGTGTAGGCTCAGATCCAGAAATTGGGATCGTTCCAAAAGCCACTATAGTGGAGGCGGTGAAAATAGCGGTAACTCTCGAGCCCTACGTAGTTGAAGGAGGAGGCAGGAAAGATGGCCGACCTACAAGTTCAGAAAGGGAAACACACAATTTAGAGAAGGACTCCGGAGTAATTTGATTTGCCTGGAGCATCAGAGAGACGAGAGAAATACTTGATCCGAGAGTCTGGTCATGAACTTAAACCTCCAAAGCTTGGCCACTAGTCACCATCTTGGAGGGTCGCACTGTGGTTGGAACTAGGTGTGGCCCATGTAAGGCTTCAGATGTCCCATGTGTATGGGTGGCCTCAGAAACAATCATCGTAGATGCCAAGATGGATGTCGCTTTCTCTTGAGAAGTAGGAACAAGTGTTTGGTGCCGACCCGAAGAGCTTGGGCCATCAAGAAATTTTGATGCGGCATCGACGGCTTCCTTCTCCCTCTCTTCTCGAAGCATAACTTTTCCGCAGCTAGGAAATCTATGTCTTCGGAAGTCAAATAGTCCGCCGTCAGCTCTTCTTCTGAATACATATCATTAGCTTGCTCCGATCTAACCAACACCTCCTCCGATACCACGTCAAGGGTCTGGGGGTAGTTGACAACAAGCAATTTCGAGCTCCCCTTATTCATCACACAGCTGGTGTAGAGATGCAGCACACTGCCATCCATATTGTTTATCGCATCACCATATTCTTTCCAAAGATCAGCAAGCTCTACCCTTGTGGTTAAATGATCGATCTCTTTCGCTAGTTTAGCGGAGACGGCTTGTTCTTTCTCTTTTACCAACCGTTCATTCTCGTCTCGAAGCTGGGTAAACTCGGCAGCCTATTCAACAATAATGGTGGCATGACCAGCAATGGTTTGGTCCTGGGACTTAATAGTCCTCTTGGCTTCAGTGAGCCGCTCTTTAAGTTTTCCAGATTCAATGTGAGCATCTTTAAGTTGATCTTTGACTAATAAGATCGCTTGGTTGTGGGCCCGATTTGCCTCGACCATCAAGTTGTCAATAGTGGCCTTGCTCTTCAGGGCTACGTCCCTCTCAACCTTCAACTTAGCTATTTCATCATCACGATCTTTGATCGCGCTGCATGATCTTATCTCTCGGCTTTGAATGAGAGGATCTCTTAGTAGTTGATGCAGTTTACAATCGATAAGGCCTTTAT
The DNA here is from genome assembly GCA_030737815.1 of Allium fistulosum. NCBI lineage: Eukaryota > Viridiplantae > Streptophyta > Magnoliopsida > Asparagales > Amaryllidaceae > Allium > Allium fistulosum. Next base: position 1,299,359,357 of record CM060902.1, read on the forward strand.
GAGGTGATGAGAATCGCATCCAGCCTCCAAGTCTTTACGAATTGTATCTAAGTTACCAAGGAAAGCAGCTCTAGTGGCTTTGTTGCTTCGTCAAACTTGACTCCCTTCAAGAATAAATTCGAAAAAGAATCCTAAAGCAAGGGTAGATTGGGAGGAAGCACAAAATTTTCCCTTTAGTTGGAAGAGGTGGGAGTTGTTGTAGTAGTTATTTCCCAAGAAGGTGGAATTGCTTACGTCACAGTAGTTAGGACATTCGAACGAGGAGGACTAATCGATTGCGAGGACCCATGACGGTCACGAGAGTCTCTTTGGAATTTAGGTGCATCGCCGGGGACCCCGCTCTTATCATCTCTTTTCCTTTTTTTCTCCCCTCCCGTGCTCTCACGCCAAGTGGCGAGCCTCACCGTCCTTCTTTTTTCTTCTCTCTTCATCTGTCTCGCGAAGGGGATAATAGGTCGGATCAAAAGTTTTACTCTTTCGGGAGCTGGAGTCCTAGCATAATTGGAGATATAGTCCATGTCCCATTGTACCTAAAATGAAAACAAGAATGAAGTTAATACTCAAGATTAGGAACTTAACGCGATGCAGAGATGCATGCTTGTGATCCTAAAATGAAGTGTGTAGTGTTGGTAACCCCCTATATACTCTACTAACTATATCGGCAAGGTTTAAGAGTCAGAGTAATTTGACCACTACTCCCAAATGCGCTTGAGGAAATATTAATTCCCGAGCCAATCTCAACTATCATTTCGCCAATCGAGATATCCCTATGTTCATCTACATAGACGGCGACATCTCTCATGAAATCAGAAGTAGACGTATCTCTCGCGAGGGTCCTGGTAGCTTAACCTCTGACAGAATGTGAATTCTCGATAAGGTTTCTCTTTAAGAGGAGAAATTGGGGGTTCGAGGCTTGGTGCTTTAGTAGTTAACAAGTCCGGAGAGGGCAATTGAAGAAGATCAGTACTCATTTGCAACGACTCGCCAAAAGATTCATCTCTTTTTGCGGAGATGTGAAAGTCGCTATCGTCACAATCCGAGCCATCTTCCTCTCCTTTCTTAACCATGTGTTGTTTCCCATCTCTCCTTTGATACGTTTCATCTTCTTCTTCGAGGATTGGAGACATCCTTTGGGCCTCATCCCTACCCCCCGTGATGTCCTCACCGTAATGCGAGTCTATATCATCTCTAGGAATCTCTTTGGCTGTGCTTCCTCTAATGGACCAGCCACTTCTTCTTGAGCCTCCTCGATAGATTCACAAGCGTGATCAGAAGAATGAGTGAGTCTCCTGGGGCCACTTGACGTTGATGGCTTGTCATCCACAATAAATCTATCAGGATGAAGTAAGCCGAATTGCCGAAGGTGTTCATTTGACAGGAGAAACTCTATTGACCTCTCGGAAGCTCTTATGGTCTTGGGAGTTTCTAGTATCTTGTCAAGCTCATCATTGCACTCCTTCTTCGGGATAACTGCTATAAAACATAATAGGATGTGGAATATAAGATATTGGAAAACAAATTGAAATAGCAAAGTTAGGGAATCAAGACTTGCTCCAAATAGACAAAAGCAGTTGATGCTCTTTGGACGCCTAACGAAGAAAGAATCATTCTTGAAAGTCGAACGTTTATTATGAAGGTCTGATATTAGCTTACATCCCCTCTACGCTTCGATGATTAAAAAAGATGGACAGTCCTGCCTCCTCCTGAAGTGCAAAAGGAATGTGAGCTCGTTTAGCCTTGGGGGACGCTCGAGTGTCCTCAAGAATAGAATATATAGTGAAATTAGGAGCGCATAATTGTTGGGATGGATTTGAACGCGTCAATCCAAAGTCTTAAACCACCACAGACAAGAATTGGTTAAACGGCGGTACAACACAACTCAAGCACATGTACCTGTTGCAAGCAGTAAAATGTTTCTAGTAGGTTATAAGCAAATTTAGCTCAAGTGGGTGGACGAACATCACCCTCAAGGATGTCGTGCTGTATGCATATATTCCCGAGTATATTAGCCATTAAAATTGATGGCGCTTACTTTGGAGGATCGGTTAGAATTCTTAATCCAGGAGGCAACTGGTCAAGTACAGGTCCGACCTGAACTATTGGGCCATAGAAATCAGAGGATATGGGTTGGCTTGATCCCACAGGAATAGATGGAGGAGCTGGGGCAGCAGTCATTGATTTTGCTCTTGAAGACGTGGACGTTCTATCGTCGGACTTGTGGCATGCTTATAGACATGTCATTCTAGACAATAAAACTCATTGATCACAGTCAGGTAGGCTTTGTTTCTAACTAGAATTCCGATATGGTAAACATTTGAGATCTAAGGGAAGTCGGTGTGTGCTAACCAATCGGAATCCAAGTATTGACCAGAGCAGATGCAGTGTGTTATCTATGTGGAAAGAATCTGGTGCCACGAATGCAATGAACAGTCCATCCCGTGTAGATAGCTTGCTCATATTAGAAAAAATGATCTGTATTGTCCTTTGAAATTACCTTTCTTGTACTTATCCTGTTATCGATCAATGATCGATAGCGGATTCGTCATCCAGAGTGACATGGAAAGTTCTTTCTTTTTCAAAGACACTGGATATGTAGAAATGCAATGCGATGGAGCTATCTGATATGTCTGAATCTACGACAGATCGTCATATCGGGGTTAATCCAGCAATCAAGTTTTAGTCGATTTCACGGAAGGAGACAGTTAAAACTAGGAGGCTTGACTTGTCTCGAGTCATACATTGTCCAAAGTGAAAACTAAACCCTAGCTATATCATTAACAAGTCAAACTTGGATTCAACCATCTCCTTCTCTTCAAATCACACCCGATCGAAGCCAATCACCATCTCTATCACCACTGAAATACTAGCGCACCATCGCCAACCTCCAAGTTAAGATGCAAGGATGATTCGGCTTAGGGTTCGATCGATTCTGGTCTAGATCTACAAGCAACAGAGATGGCAGCGTTATCATTCCTGGTGATGGCAAACGTAGCACGGAGGCAGGGGAGGCACTGGCAACGAAGGAAGATGAATGGCGGTGAAGTGGCAGCTTGAATCCCAAGAGCAATGGCTTGGGTCGGCTAGGTCGGGTTAAAGGAAATGAGACAAGTGAGCATAGGAAGTTATGATAAAGATATAAGTAGGGAAATTTTCTTTAAAAATCCTCTAAGCCTCTAACTCGGCACCGAATTAAGGCTCTTAATTTGATACCGGATTTACACCCCTCACCCGGGGTCTCCAACTCATTGCATTGATACTACATGCCAATTTAAAGCCTTGCATAAGTTTCAGAGACAAGGTTGCATCATCAGTTCAAAGAATTGAAACTAAAATCGAATCAGAACGAATAACTAGTCATAATTGAACTAATGAAAAAACAACATCCTAGGATGGAATTCAGTGGACAATTGAAATTCACAGGATATCAATCCCAGGTTGGTGCGAAGATATTTAATCAGTTCTTATTGCATTTTGATTCCGAGATGTGACCTTATCTTCAAGACTCTAGTTAGGTCATCGATGTCGATAGGGACATACACCGTAATCTCTGTCAGTGCTACTTGTTCCTCCCTTGAACTCTTCTTCTTAGGTCCAAAGTCTTATCGAATCGGCTATGGTCCACGAGCCATGAGCGGTTCTGTAATTGCTATGCTGACAGTGACTTCCCCACATTCTTCCCCTTTTCTTTCCATTTTGATTCACGTAATTCGGCGATATAACATTCTCTTGTAGCGCTTTGGTCTCCCTTTACCACTCCGTCTCTATTTTTTGTTAGTAATTTCATGGTAAGGCACCACGGAGCCAAAGCGATCCTAAAATCAGTAAGGGACGGTCGATCGAAGAAAGTGTTGCAAGCTAACATTTCATCCACGATCACGGAGGTTTGGATAAAGACTACCCTTCGTTCTCCTTCTCCAAGCTCGACAGGCAAGTCAATCTTCTTGATTGGCTATCTTGGTTCTCCTGTAAAGCCTTGGATTTTCATTCGGCAAACAGATACATCCTTCATGTTGATCTTCATCCGATCGAACGTATGTCAAAACAAGATGTTGATAGAACTTCCACTATCCACCTGGACTCGGCGTACAACTACCGGTCCGATTCTAATAGTTACCACCATCGAGTAGAGGGTTAGCACTTCTACTCCTTCAGTGTCTCAGTTTCGAAACACTATATCATCATTGAGTTTCCTTTGTTGCTTGCTTAGGGCACCATCCTCAATCGCATAACAAGTTTCTTTCAAAGCGTGCTTGAGTGAACTCACGTATTGCTCCATCTCCCCCTAACTTTTCTGTTCTGTGTGAGGTCCTTTGAAAATAGTCTCGATAACTAATCTCTGTTCCATTCGTTTGGATCCTTCCCCACTGGGTCCAGATTGGTTCCATTGAGTACGACTTGAAGTCCAGCGAGCAAGTCAGAATTTTGCAGTTTCTTCACGTACTGCCGGAGCCTGTTGTTCCTAATTAATTCCTCAATCAGATCTTTCAGATGTCGGCACTTGTTCGTGTTATGCCCATGAGTCTCGTGGAACCGACAGAACTTCGCTGATTACTTCTACCATCCAGATTATTCCTTTCTATGAGGCTTGTTGTATCACTCAGTTCCCTGAGTTGCAAGGTAGATGTTCTCCAGGCTGTCTTTCAATGGCGTATACTGTTCAGATCTCAGATTCTTGATCCGCTTTCCATTCCCATCACATCTACTAGTGTTATTGTTTTTCCTTTTCTGATTTTCATCCTTTCCTGCATATCCTGGCATGGCTCCAGAATTGTTTCCATCCTGGTTGACCGTTACATTGCTCTAAACTTCCTCATTTGGTTGCATACTAGCAGTCTTGCCCTCCAATGTGTTTGCCTCTTCCAATTTCGGATACCGACTCGCCTTCCGATTGAACTCCTTCATGGTGGTTGGTTGTTTCTTCTTAATCCATCTTCCAAAGTTGTGTTCAGATGAATAGCCCGGACTAAAGACATGAATACCATATCTTTATTAGGATTGCTCACTTCAGTAGCCGCAGTATTAAACCAGTTCATAAAAGTTTTTAACGACTCATTTGGTCCCTGAAAAAGGCAAGATAGAGACATCGCATCTTTTGGCTGTGCCATGTGAATCCCGAACTATTCTAAGAACTTTCTTGCTAACTCGTAAACCGTAGTGATGGATCTTGGTGGCAGTCTAGTAAACCACATTGAAGCAACACCTTCCATGAAGATAGGGAAACATCTGCAGCGGACTGCATCCATTGCCCTAGCTCCATCCATGTGCCAACTGTACTTATACAAGTGCGGTTTAGGGTCCCTTGTCCCATTATAAGCTGGCATAGTGGGCATCATGAACTTCTCAGGATATTCCTCCCTTAGGATATTTTCAATGAACGGAGTCTGACTCGGTGCAGAACCCCAGTCGTCGTCTTGTCTGCCATTACTTTCTTCAATCGAGCGTTTGACCATGTTCGCTATGTATGCTTCACTAGTCCGGTAGTCCACATGTCAACTGTTAGGGTCTACACCAAGCGTTTGGCTCTGCAAACGACCTTGGTTCGCCAGTTGAAGCCTAGGCTCTTTATTCTTCGGGAGAACCACTTTTGCAGAATTCCGTTGGCGCGTGGTAGGCCTGGTAGCGGCAATTTGAGCTTCTTTTCCAGCATTTTGCCTACCTATGTCAGCACTCAATTCCAGTCCTTTAGCATTGAGTTGCATGTCATCTTCAGAATTAGAGAGGAGAATTGCAATATTCCTTTACGGAGCCTTCATCCCAAGGTTGGGGTTTGCGGTAGGTTGTCCTTTGGTAGGAGGGGTACTACCATTATCTTCAATAACAATTCCAGAAGTGTACAAGACATGGCACATGTATACAAGTATAAACTGGGATGAACAGAGCAATCAAATGAAAATTGTATACAAATTGTATCAGGGTACACAAATGTGCACACTCACAACAACTAGTCGCTAACATCTCACATGGTCAGGACCACAGGAGAATGCACCAGCAACCCAGATCAACAAGGATCAGTTCATAAAACAGTCCAGACTTAAGGAAACAAGGTTCATAGCATCAAACCAGAGACACTGAAGTAATAAGCATGTACATACACACAAGAATGGTACAGGGTAGAGCAACCAAGACAAAACAAAATGAACACAACAATGTAAACAGTAAACAAGAGCAACAACAAGTCATGATAACATCCGAACCCATGTACCAGAAATAGTAGTATACCGGTGTTCAGTAACAAAAGCAACAAAGATTTCAAAATCATTACAATATGTTTTTGATCAAGTCAAAACTGTACATCGGAAAATCCAGCCCAAGCTTAAATCGAACAAGAAATATATTCAAAGTATATTCAGAGATTTCTGAATATATATCAACACATATATCAAAATAGAACGTCAGAATGTTAATCATCGTCCATCAGAATACCAAATGGCCAAGGATATTTTCAAAGCTAAAAGGTATTCATGAAATATAGGGATTTAATCACTATAAATAACCCGAATTCATCATTTGCAGAATAATAAGTCGAGAACGCAACAAATCGAAAAAGGGCGAAAATCATACCTAGTAATTTAATTCAGAAACTCTCGACAATGAAGCAACCATAACCATAAATCGCCAATCATTCGAACAACGCAAGCATCAAGAAAGAAGCAAGGTGATTCGAAGCTTAAAATTCTAAGTGATGGCTTTAATTTCATGAAACCCTAATTTTCAAATCGAATAAAGCAAAAGGGAGCGGCCTCGAAATAAGCATAATCGAAAAAAGAAAAGACGGACTGCATATTTCTATTTGCATTGCAATTCTATTTGCATGCAATTCTATTTGGGCCATTGTTTATTTTTATTTCGGCTGCATTTTATTTAGGGTTTCCATTTTATTTTATTGTATTTTATTTTTAAATTGTTAAATCGTAGTATTAACTACGTTACGAGCTACGTAGCGCGGTTCGAGAATTCACAACTCTGTGGTAGAGTTGTGGTAGGGTTTTGAGCGTAGGGTTGGAACAAACAAGTAAGCGATAGTCGCAAGTTTACAAGGTCGGTAAGCGCTCGTTTATATAATTCTAGTAGAAACCTTGGGGCAGCAGTATGCAGGTTTGCCGAAGCTGGGTAAATCTATGTGTCGTTTTTATTTCCGCATTTACTATATTATTATATATACTGCAATTTTTATTTATCTATGAATTTTTTTATAAATCCTATTCACCCCCCCTCTAGGGTTAATTCGATCCTACAATAAATATATCTATCGATATGATATTTCGATAAGGAGTTAAATTAGATTTAATTAAATATATTTACTTAGGATTAAATAGGCTATTAGCTCATGGCGTTAGGGCATATTTCGGCAACAAACTATGATGTAGGGGCAACCAAAAATAGACTAAAAGGGTGTGATGGATGGTTAAGATTTGGTGAGAAAAGGTAAGTGATGTAATCCAATTTTCTCTTTGATTCAACCATTATGAAAAGAACCCTAAAGCTAACTTTGGAAATACTTTTTGCTGCCTCCTATCTCCATCATTTTGGTCGAACTACATTTCCTAAAGCTCCAACAAAACTCAAATTAACAGCTATTAGATAACAAAGGGTCCGAGGTTCAAGGACTAGCAATCTGTTGAATCGAGATTGTTTCAAAGAGAGGAGAACCCATGATTACAAGGTGGACTTAAGGGAATTAGTTTTAGGTAAGTGTTTAGTTTATATATGATGCATAACCTCTGTATAACTGTATATTGTTTATATATATTATGATTACTGTATTGTTAGTTAGATGAGATTCCTGTGGTTATTGATGTTGTCACATATTGATTTATTATGCGATATGTTTATCAAATAAAAATAATAAATTTTTCATTAAGCATCTGATATACACAACCGAAACCATTATATTTTAATAATTAATACATACATATAGTCATTTATATGATTTGTATTAAACTATATAACTATATCACATAAATATTTGAACTAATATTTTTCAAATGTATGTTTACATCAATTATGATTTTTAGTTACTGAAAATAAATTTTTGTAATTATTTAATATTTTTATTATCATTTAATCATTGTATGAATTAATAAATTGATATAAAATAAATTATGTTTCAAAAATTCGATTTTAGATTTTCTATAATTAATTTGTCACTATAGAAGCTCTCGGGCAAAAAATCATATTTTTAAACCATTTTTTATATTTTTTAAAAATCAATTGAATTTTCGCCCGAAAGTATTTAATTAATAAAAAATAAAATTTTGACTTAGAAATACCCGAAATTTTTTCGTAAGCTATAAATTATCATTCTTGATTTTATGAAATTTTAAAATTAAATATATTTAATATATAAATATTTTCTATCATTTATTTATTGTTGTTTAACTAATTAATTCATAATATACATATATGTATATATATTAATATAATAACATAATAATTAAATTTGGATCTGCTGTGTGTTCGATCTGGAATGTTTAATTTTTTTTTTAAATTTTGTAATTTATATATTTATAAAAACTATACTAACTCACATTTACATTAATTATTATATTTATATTTATACACACACACACTGTTATATATATGTAATTATGGTACTTTAATACATACATGTACACACACACGCGCATATATATATTTAATAAAAAAAACTTATATCTTGCATATATATATATATATATATATTTACACTTGAGTTTTTACATGTAATTAGTATAAATATGTACACACATTTGGATAACATACAATACATATATGTTGAGTTAACATGCCCATTGCGATATAAATCTCAACATCTATATACAAATATATTATACCTTGCATAGAATATCGTGTTACATGTGCATACATTTTCTTTTCGTCATCATTATATCACTAAGATATCTAGAGTTTGGCCAATGGTCTAAAACTATATTAATATTCATGGTTAATTGTGTAGACTATATTAAAACCCTTGGTTCAATCCAATAACATTTATCGATTAGCAGATTTACGTTAGCCTTGGATTTTGACTTTAAGTCGACTACTGGTTACGGTGATACTAACCTTTTACGGCGAAGTAGACAAATCTTCTCTTGGGTAGTATTTCCTTGTAAGTAGTCCAACGTATACCCAACTACAGGTATAACATGATTGTTACAGCATATGATTAACCAGAATCAAAGTATAGCATAATTATATAAGATCCATAGTACCCTTGAGCTCGAAGTCTTTTGCACGCCATTACAATGAGATCTTCGATCATGACTTGGTTTTATTAACATGTAGAAGACTCTCGTTGAGTCATTCTGTGATTGTTCCAAACAACAACAAAAACATAATCGCTTGGTATCCCCAACGGTCATGAATAATTCACCATCCAACGTATGGAGAGCATTACGTACACTGTCTTAATTAACATATCGATATTCTTTTCTCGATATTTCCCGATTAGGAATATTTAAGAAATAAGTATTTAAATACTAATTCAAGTTACGAACCATTCACAACTACAATCGACAAAATTATTTTCCTAAGGAATTTCTATTTATATGTATTTAACGTGTGTGTGTGTAATATTACTTATATCCAATATAACAATACATATAATAGAAAAATAAATGCAGAAGCATACTTCATTTCGAACAAGATTCTCTATAAGAGTTAAGTTATATAATCAAAACATAATTGCCTATAGGGCGAACCCTTAACTCTATCAATTTTATCATTAACTCTCTTACCTTAACTCTAAAATTCAATTATGAATACAATATCTACCATACTCAATAAGATCTGCGCAATGAAATAAGCTTCACGTCCAACCATTTACGCTTCAAAATTCTATTTTAAATCACTTGTCTTTATTTAACATTCAAAGCAGTATAATTTATTACTGCATCTTAAATATTTTGCTTTTAGAATTCCCATGTAAAGGAAAAGCATAGCTTATTATCTTTGCAAATATAATATACATAACATATACGATAATAAAGCATAACTACATAGTAGTCAAGAGTCCTACACTAACAATATCATGCACACATAACAAATAACAACAAAAAACTAAATAACATTGACGAAAACATTTGGACAGGAAGCTTGAATGCTTTCTAACATCTCCCAAGTATAATAATGGGCACTTTCACTCCAATGAACTTAACAAGTTTAACATTCGATTTCTAGGTTACTTTATATCATGTCCATCTATAGGAATATGCCTTCTAGATCTTGTTGCTTCTAGTACAACTTTGACATTTTGAATTTGATTTGGTTCAATCTGTATGCTGGAGTCCTACACACAATTCCACAGGTGAGATATATGGACACATTATGCACACCAACCATCTTCTTACGTAAGTTAACATGATAATCTAGTTCCCAATTCTTTCAATTATCGACGATCCTATAAATAAAGGTGCTAACTTATCGATTTACAAAATCAAACAATGTTTTTCAAAGGAGAAACTTTGAAAAATACCATACCTCCAATGGAAAATTCTAAATCTTTACGTCTTCTATTAGCATGACTTTATTGACAATCTTGAGATGCTTTCATTCTTTCATCAGTCTCCCACCAATATGATGATGACTTTAAATAATTCATTTGAAGAAAATCCTCGCAAACTTAAGATCAGGTAAACAAATTTACCTAGACTGTCTAGGTAGTTTATCTGCTTTATTGTAAAACTCACAATCTCAATATCGTAGCTCGATAGATTCAAAATATAAATCCCATCGAAAATCATAGTTGTTGATACGTAGTTGGAGGCTGAAACACTATAGATTCGTTATGCATGACCCTGCTTCATCTTAGTTGTTAGTTGAACAAAAATATCGTAAAGAACTTCTCGATACCATCATCTCATATTGTAATTTCTCTTGCAATCAATTTAATTTCAACATGATATTCTATCTGACACGACCTTATTGATCTTCTTATTATTCGTTTTTCACACTCCATTTTGAAAAATGTCAATAAAATTATTTTGATGTTTTCCCAAAATTATAGAGAAACTATTACAAAATCAATATGTTTTTAAGCAAGAAAACATGTCATTTGTGATATATTCTAGTAGATGAACAACAATTGGATTTCCGGTCCTAGGAAAAATACTATTTCTTAAATGGAATGTGCATTGGATAATTCAAAATATCATAGTGCATTCCTTAAAAGTAACCTATTGGGTAGATGAATACATTTTTGAGGATGTTAATTCAGTTTTCGTAAAAGATTGGTTTATGAATTTTTTTTCCAGAAATAATCTATTTAATAACGAAGATAAGACTGCGTGTAATTTATCTACTTCAAATCTCGTCTTATAAGAACTTGTGCAGTGGATAACGAAATGTTGTGTTAAAGGCATCACGATTCACTCTTCCAAACATCATTTTCTAAAAAATACCATCCAAATCTCATCTTCTACTTCTTATATCAAAATGGAAGGGCTATCAAGTTATAACGTATATGACATTTCATTGTCAACCAATGGTTTCTGCTGTACATGGTAATAATCTACGGTATTAACTCGTCGGATGGTAATTCTTCAAGTGTCAAAGATCAGTTTCTACAATGATTTGATGTTAAATGGTGGTTTTCAATCGAGCGACAAATGATATTTTGAAGTATAAAATTATATTCATTGTTATTAAGGTACCGTTCTTTTGCTGAAATGGGCAGTTAGCGTTGGCGTTTGCCAATGACACGTCGGACGCATCAAGCGTGAGCCCCACGCTGCTATCCAACTCAAAGCAACAGTTGGAAACGTATTATTCGCGTTAGACGCGTTAGACACTGTTTGACGCGATCGGTTCATCCCCAACCGCCATATTTCCCTACATTCCCTAGATATATCAAACCATTTCTCAACCAAATCACCAAAAAACCAAACAATCTGAAAATTCAGCAATTTCTATAAGCTTCATCGTCGATTTTTTGGTAAATTTTTTTATATTTGTGTTTTTCGTATTATTATCTACCATATAAATTTTTTCGGATTTTTTAAATTATTTTTTGAATTGCTTTTTTCAGAATGTCTAACCACTCTGCTGATACCAGAATCACCGTCTACTTGAATGCCGACAGAACAAACGCGTTCATCGATGTTTGTTTCGAAAACATTGATACGCATGCCCACCGTGTTGCACAATGGTATGAAGATATCACAGTCTTGTTCAACGAAAGAACTGGTCTGGATTACAACGCTGGGCAAATGAAAAAACAAGTTCGATAATATAAAACGTGAGTGGAGCCCATGGAACAAGCTGCTACAGATTCTAGGTGGCTATTGGAACGAAGAACAGGACACGGTCGATGGATCCGACGAGTGGTGGGATACAGCTGCAGCAAGGTACCGCAAATACAAACATGCCTCGCCTGCTCGTTTTAGGCAGTTAGACATGATTTTTGATGGCTGCATCCGAACTAACAAATGTCAGTTCATAATTCCACAAAATCCACCCGTTCAGCTACAGTTCGACGCACAACTTTATGGCGACTATCTTAGGGGTGATGCTGCAGAGATCTCCAGTTGCAGAGCGCCTAGACAGTAATGGTCCACTGGTGGTCATTCTAGGTCTGTTGGCAGTTCTTCGCATGATCCGACTCTTGCTAGGTGTATGGAAGCGGAGCAGGAGGATGATGATTATGAAGAATGAGAGGTTGTGATTTGTTTGGCTGAGTATGATAACAAAAGTTTCAATCATTTGCATGCCCTGCTGGACAACCCCGAGCAGCTTAAGAAGACTGTTATTTATCTTGTTAGATAGTTGAGAAGGAGAAGCTAGTTTGTTTTATCTGTATTTTATTTTCTGCATTTTTATTCGGTACTTTTATTTCTGCATTTGTATTGTGAATTTTGAACTATGAATTTTTATTTCTGCATTTGTATTTTGTATTTAAAAATAATTAACGTAAATAAAATAATAACATAAACAAACAATAAAATAATAACTTTGCCCCTTTTGCGTTGCCCCTTCCGTAAAATGAACGCATTCCTCTTTCGCGAACTTATCCCTTTCTAGTCCCTTTCGTTTGATCCTTTCGGTTCGTAAAAGAACGTACCCTAAATTTTCCATGGTATTTGTAAAAACAAGTTGTGAGTTACCTTGCACATAGGCCTGTCAATAGTACGGGCTTCGGTCCGAGCCCGGCCCGAACCCACCCTATTTATGCGGGTACGGGTTTTGCCTTTTACTACCCAAACCCGACTCAGGCCCGATCCGGGTCAGGTACGGTTTTATCAAAACCCGGTCCGGTTAGGGCCCGACCCGACTATTAGTTTTTTGTCGTATCAAAACATGAATGCGTATGTTATTTATTTACCATTTTGTTTGTTTACATGTAGATGTTTTTGCATACTTTTGTTATGAGCTTGACTACATCACCGTCCAATTTATATGTTAACATTGTTTATATACAAATTTTACCAAAGTTGGAGTTTTAAAATATGGTTTTAACATAAATATTTTGAGTTAGGTATATAGTTATTACCCAGCGGGTTTAAAAAGCCCGACGGGTCGAACTCAGATATTGAGTTGAAATACCCTGCGGGTTCGGACCGGACTTGAGTTTAAATTATTGTAATTGGACTCGGGTCCGGGTTTTATAATACCCGAATCGAACCCTGCCCATTGACAGGCTTACTTGCACCACACCCTAAATGAATATACCAGGGTAATCATTTTTGTTACGCTTATAAAATGGACAAGTAATAACTTGTTACGTTGAGGATGACTTTAATAATAAATCTGAAAAATATATTTTTTATAAGTTTGAGAAATTTATTTGTTGACAGATTTGAAGAAAACGTCGCCTTCAAAACCCAATGTTACATTCATTAATTGCTTGATATGACATAATAGGCATATAAAAATTGACAAGATCAAAGATACAACTGAACAATACTTCCTAGTCTCACGTCCAGTGTCTGTGCTGCTGCAAAATAGTAAATTTTACCGACCATGTGGTTTCTAAATCACAATCGAGTGTCCCTTTTTTATGTTATACCAAAATGTTAAAATGCATTTACGGTCGGAGTAACTTATGTTTCAGTTCTATTTCATTCGCTATCGCCATTATATTTTGTTAACTAAAAATTTGTTTCATTCGACATTAACGACTTTCTCCGACATTAACCCGTACTAAATCTTGCAATAAAACCCTAATCGACCATCTATTCGCCATACTGTATACGCGTCTCAATCTAACCCGTTGCCCTTCAAATCCAATGGCTGCCATCACTCACTTTTTATACTTGTCTAGCTCGCACACTACTCTTCCTCTCTTCTGCTTCTATGTTTTTTTAGCTTGGCTAATGGCGTAGTCAATCTTCTATCAGTCCTTTCCTGTTCTTAAAGCTCATAAAAATCACCCCTTTTCAACTCGATCCTCTTATCTATCATAACATCCTGTCAAAATCGTTCTACATGACTGCTGCATCTCCAATCATATAAAACTTCGCTGTTGATCAGGAAATCAGGTGATTTATACTCGAGTAATAACAAGTATTTGATTCCTAGTAAGATAAAGATTGGAAAAATCGTATCTTTTTGAATATATTATTTCAGAACTCGATAAAGTTAGCTTTTTTTTTTGTAAAAGATAGAAGTAGAATTTGATCATAAAATGGTAAGTGATCGAGGTCAAACAAAGCTCCTATCAGAAATGGGAGTTCGATTGAACGAGAACCCAAATTTCAGTTCCGAGGATACGGGTTTTCTCAATCGCGATCAAGAGCTTAACTTTATCAGAAGCGGTTCGTGCCCGCCCACGGTGGAAGGATCTCTGAACGCAAGCAGAGCGTTTTTGAATGATGAAGATTTTCGATCCGATCCTAATTACCCGACGTATTATTTTGATCACGTGAAAATGAATCCGAGATTACCGCCGCCTGAGATGTCGAGAGAGGACTGGAGGTCAGTCGGGAGCTCAAAAGTTGGAGGTATTGGTGATAATAGGAAAGTTAGGGGTGCTAATATTAAAATGGCACCAGGGGTGAATTTGCAAAATATGAAGAATGAAGAAAAAATGGAATGGGTTGATAAAGAAGGTGATGGTTTAATTGGGTTATCTTTAGGGAGGCAGAAGAGTTTTGCTGAAATTTTTCAGGTGATATTTTTAATTAACTTTAGTATTTTTATTTATCTTGTTGTTATGACAATATAAAAAACCGGTTACATGATATTTCCTGTATCAATTGTTTTAGGCATATGTTTAACTAATGTTCAGCCTTGTTTTTATAATAATAATTTAAGTAGACCTGGAACCATTGTGCTAAATTCATATCAACTTACCAACCACAACATAATATTTAATATGATATGCCAAATGCTATAGCTTGGTAATCGTATATTTCAGTTTCCTTTCGAATATGGAAGAAGCATTCAGGTGAAAATGATATGTAAGTAGTGGCAGACTATTATATTTTTCTATTTCGTAGTTGGAACCTTCTCCTATGCATATTACATGAACGAGAAAACTAAGAAAATAGAGTTGTAAATGAGAGTAGAAAAAAATATTTAAGTGACACCAATAAGTAAAAAAAATTCAGAGAAACTAGACTTGATTGGTGTGAACATATGCAAATAAGACAGCAATGCAAAGTAGAGGGGATATAACATTTGTATACACGTAAAATGACCAAAACTGAGACTTAGACTAGCATAGGAAGAATATATTAATAATGATAGAAATAATAATATAATAAATCTAACTAAATATACGATTGTAGATTGAAACCTAAGAAAAATGTAGCCGACCCCAATCATTTGGGAAAAATGCCAAAAAGGATGATGATATTGATAGTTAAAATCTTTGCAATCTTGCCTTTTGATCATCTTCGCTTTCTTATACTCATGTTTGTTACGTATAAGATTAAAAATTTGAAGTTGTGGTATGCAGTAAATCTTGTTAGTCTGGACTATATATTGTATATTTCGAGTTTTTCTGTTAACCGCTCATAACTAGTAATGAACTAGCACTTTTGATGTGAGATTTTTTCTTGTTAGTTGCTGCTACAAATGCTGTTTTATTTCTTGTGCAGACAGTCCTTTTTCCTGTGCAATTTTGTGCAATTTCAGACACTGTGTTGTTGCATATTAATTCCTCAAATTTCTTTTCCATACAGTGTGATACTCATCATATTCTTTTCTAATTTCAAATGAAATATGCCTTAAAAATTAACACAATTTACAGGAAGATCTGGGTCATTCAAATGCAAATGTGGGGTATCCATCTCGCCCCTCAAGCCGCAATGCATTTAATAACAATCCTTCTGATCCCAACTCAGTTTTACATCACGAATTACTATCAGGCAATAACCTTCAACACAATGTATCTTCACCTCAAACTTTTGCTTCAGTTTTAGGTGGATCTATTTCAAGAACTCCAAGCCCATGTCTTCCACCTGTTGGTGTTAGAATGAACAAAACCGAAAAGACAGATAACAATGGCCATAACTCTTTCAATAATACAACAAATGATATAGTTGGTGGTCTGTCTGGTATGAGTTTGTCTAATGATAGTCATAATAGACTATTCAATGAAGACATAATTTCTCAAACAAAGCTCCAGAATGATATGGTGGAAAACCACAATTTTCTTTTTGAAGCACAGGGAAGGCAAAACCATCTCACTAAAACTTCACCACCTACCAGAAATAATGTTAATGTCAATAATGGCAATGCTTATCAAGATTTGAATAGGAGAGCCTCTTTAATTGGCAGTCCAGGTGGAAGCTCTCCATCTAATTTTCGTAATAACAACAATAACTATGGACTTGTTGGATATTCAGTTGATCCACTATCGCCTTCTTTTGGACAAAACTTCAATAAATTTGGAAACCATGCAAACATGGATCCTCTTCAAATGCAGCTAGTCGACCCACTTTATGCACCTTATCTTGCCAGTAACTTAAACAATCCTTTGGCGATGGACAACTCTTATTTAGAGTTACTTGCACTTCAGAAACAGTATGTCGACTCAATGCTCCCTACACAAAAACAATATGGCATGCCTTACCTAGGTAAATCTGGAGCATTGAATCCGGGTTATTATGGGAACCCTTCATTTAATGTGGGGATGAATTACCCAGGAAGCCCATTAGCAAGTCCTGTGTTTCCGGGATCGCCTGGTGGGCCGGGTAGCCCACTTAGACTTGGTGAACGGAACATGAGATTTCAAAGTGGGATGAGAAATTTGGCAGGAGTGATGGGCTCATGGCAGTCGGATGGAAGTGGAAATGTAAGCGATGGATTTGGGTCCTCACTCCTTGAGGAGTTCAAGACTAATAAGGTTAAAAGCTACGAGCTTTCTGACATTGCTGGCCATGTTGTTGAGTTCAGGTAAAAGATAAATTTCACCATTATTGGTCTCTGTAAGTTAATATACATAGGATGTATGTACTGTATATTTATTTGAATTAGTTAAAGTAGTATGTTCAATCATTTTTTGGTGCTGCATGTTACTGTTCCAATCCTAACTTTGACTCTTTTGAGGGCAGTTGTTTCTGCTTCTTTAATATGTCTACTCATAAGATGATTGCCGTTGCTTTAGGATCAGTTTTTGTTTAGTTACTGAAGTTCTTATGTTAGATCAGTGAAGAAAAATTATTACAGCATACAAGTAGCTTTTATGTGCACAAAAAATGCTTAAATTAACTTAGTGTAGCGGTTGAAATAATCATTGTAACATCAAATTTTTGATTTTAGGTTTTATATCGTTACCCCAAAATTAACTGCTTATTAGATATATTTGTTGTAAACCTGATTTACAATTCAATTTTTTGGGATATATCTGTAAAACAAATTATTTCGAATAATATCAGATTGTTTGGATATTTCTTACTGAACGCCAAATGTGCATTATTGTCTTATAAGGTTTGATTGAGTCTCAGCAGAAAATTGCCTCTTGATTGTATGTTATCTATAACTGAAATATTGTGTATGGATGAGCAGTGCTGATCAGTATGGGAGCCGATTTATACAACAGAAACTCGAGACAGCGACAGCTGAAGACAAAAATATGATCTACGAGGAGATCATGCCTCATGCATATTCTTTGATGACCGATGTATTTGGAAACTATGTAATCCAGAAGGTACCGTGACTTTAAACAACCGTTTAGTTAGTTTCCAATAATTGTCAGATTTTATTGAGTGCGAAAATTGGATTGTTATTTTCTAGTTTTTTGAGCATGGATCTTCAACGCAAAGAAGAGAATTGGCTGAAAAGCTAACTGGGCATGTGCTTCAACTCAGCTTGCAAATGTATGGCTGTCGAGTAATTCAGAAGGTAATTTTTTCCTGATAATAGATGAAAGCCATTAATTTTTAGTATTATATATGTTATGATTTTGAACATAAACTTCTGTTATATGACTAAAGACATCAAATCTACTGCAACAATTATGTTAGAAGTCATGTGGAGTTTCATTCTATTTTTCTCATCTATAACATTTGCATCAATCATGATATAGGCTATAGAAGTAGTTGAATTGGATCAACAGACAAAGATGGTAACAGAGCTCGATGGTAATATAATGCGTTGTGTACGTGATCAGAACGGAAACCATGTTATTCAGAAATGCATTGAATGCGTACCTCAAGATGTGATTCACTTCATTATCTCAACATTTTACGATCAAGTTGTTACATTATCTACCCATCCGTACGGTTGTCGTGTTATTCAGGTATAATTACTTTTATGTTCATGTGCAAGTATAATTGTATGCTTCTCAATATATATCTTGATGAACTCATGATTTTGTTTGTGCAAGTCTTATCACAAGGTTTACAAAATTTGATTTTTCATGTGGATTAGTGTAATTGAAATTCATTAAGTTTAGAGTGATTATTTGGTTCTTACCATTTCAAATGGTATGATTTTGTTTGTTTGTGTGTGTGTGTGTGTTTTAAGATAAATACTGTGATTAACTTGATTTGAAATCCTTTGATTAACATAGAGGGTGCTGGAGCACTGTGATAATCCAAAAACTCAACAGATAATGATGGACGAGATCATGCAAAATGTTTGCATGCTAGCACAAGATCAATATGGTAATTATGTCGTTCAGGTGTGTAAATAAATTTTCCTTGCTATTATATGGATGAATTTTTTTCAGTTGCATTTCTATGAAATATGATGTTTGGTATATAAGATTAATACCTTTATAAATACACGAAGTGCTTTTTAGCACAACCAGGGAGTTTGTTGTGAATGGCTGGTAAATGATTCAGTTTCATAGTAGTATATTTTGATTATATCCTTCCAAATTTTATATAGAAAATGAATTTTCCTATTATTTCCCTGAAGTTTTAAATTTTTTTCTTGAGTTACAGAGTACAGAAAAATAGTTCCAGTGTAGATACAAATACAACATTTGTATTTAGGAGAGATAGAATTGGTGGGATGAAGTATACATTGTTTGAATGGTAGATTTAATGTCATTACTATTTGGGAAAATCTGAAATTTATGTTGATGGTATATAGAAATGCACAATAATGATGGTCTATTGGCTGCTTATTACCATTCAAAATATGTTTGCCTTGCTAAATATTAAAAATTTGTGTTAAATCTTGAACTTTATTGGACAATCAGTTAGTATGATCACATAGATTCCTTTGTTTTTTTAATAGGAGAATAATAGGCAACTGATTTTTTTTCTCATGGACATATAATTTCACGCATAAAGAAGGTTTTTGTTATATTTCAACCTTTGTCTGGCCAATAGGGAACCTAACAAAATGCAAATTTTCAATTTTATCAGACTTATTTTTAATAAGATGAAACCCATGCTATAAAACTGTTTGCACTTATTACCCATGTTAATCACAACATTAAAAAACAGCATGTGCTGGAGCATGGAAAGCCTCATGAACGATCTACAATCATCAAAAAGTTAGCTGGGCAGATAATTCAAATGAGTCAACAAAAGTTTGCTTCAAATGTTGTTGAGAAATGTTTAGCATTTGGTGGGCCTGAGGAACGCCAATTTTTGGTAAATGAGATGCTTGGTACCACAGATGAAAATGAACCTCTTCAAGTAAGTTTATCTGTATGCTTGTCGTTGTATCTTTTCACAACTACATGAACATTTTTTAGTCATGGGATTGAAATTTCGCTTTGACAATAACATGCATGGAATCGTATTTTTTTTGGGAGGTCATTCTTGAAACATAACACATCAAACTACTTGTCTGTACAATGCAGGCTATGATGAAGGATCAATTTGCAAATTATGTAGTTCAAAAAGTTTTGGAAACTTGTGATGATCAGCAAAGAGAGTTGATCCTCTCACGCATAAAAGTTCATCTTAATGCACTGAAGAAGTACACTTACGGAAAGCACATAGTCGCTCGTGTAGAAAAACTTGTTGCTGCTGGAGGTATTATCGCTCACTGATTCTAGTACCTAAGATTTCATAATCTCCATCTTAACTTCAGTTAACATTTAATATTTGCCTTATGCTATATTTATGGTTTTACAAGGTATAATATTTTGGCTCTTATCGGATTGTCATTGTGTAATTGTTTGCAGAAAGGAGGAGCGCGCTACAATCATCTTATAATACTGCTTAGAAGTCAAAATGAGAGAAAGTTGTACAGCTAACATGCTAGTGTGAGCTCCTTTTTCCATCGCTCTATATATTATCTATATATATATTAGTATTTAGTCAAGTGCAAGCTATTTGAAAATAAACATAGTTGCTTGTACGTTTAAAAAGAGAACTGTATATTTCTGTAGTTGGAGTTTTATATCATATATTAGCCGAGGCTCATAATGTTTGATAAGTTGAAAGGATGTCTGTATGTACAAGTTTCCAGTATGTTCTTTGTTATGGGTTGTGTGAAGAAAGAGAAAAGAGAGAGAGAGAGAGAGATGTGGTACTCAGAGAGGCATGTATCTTTTATATTTGTCAAGAGGCTGTACAAAAATGCTGTGGTGTTTCAGGCACAAGTTTTTGCTTGTTTATGTATTTTGGGATCTTATGTTTAATGTCATATAAATTCTCTTTTTATTCTAGTTCGATTTCTTTTGGTGGTTGTGGAATTTTATTTTATTTTATTTGTGCACTTGGCGTCGTATAGTCTGGTTTAGTACGTGAAACCCATTGGATAGAACACGACTATGCGATATATTTTATGATATTTTCGGATTTTAGTTGAATGGATAATTCGGAATGTTTTGCACATGCTATAGAGTATGAAGTTGACGCATGATGTTAACATGTACTATGTGTTTCGTTGGAATTTCCATTGACTGAGCCAAAAGCCGGAAAATTTGCTTTCAGAGGTATTCTTATGTTGTAGGTATGGTCTTGCCGTGTTATCAATTCCGTAAAGGACATGATATTTTCTCAAATGCACCCATTTGTATGTTTTTCTTTGGTCGTAGAGGTATGTCTTTTTCATAGCATGCCTTGGTGTCCCTGTTGGGAAGAACGTAGCTTCATAACACCTCTAATTGTTGTACGATTCAGCTGCAAAATTTCCCCAATAGTGGGGTCTATAGATGTTTACTCAATATGCCTCGGGATCATATTTTATTCCGTGGTCAATCGTTCGAGGACAAGATTTTTATTCATTTTAAATCTCAGTCCTGCCCATTTGTTTAATAGACAGCTGAAAGACTAACTTTTGAATTATCCATTATTCAGTAATATCCATTGTACCACTTTTCTTGACGAAAACCACTTTGTTCTCTCTCTCTTATTTAGTTGATAACTCTAAAATAGATCTGATCAATATCAGACTTCTGTCCCCTCTCATCTCTTCAACATAGTTTGGTTTCAACATCCACTTTTTTATGGTTTTGAAAGACTAAGGTCCCGTTTGGCTTGTCCTTTTTAGTTTTGCGTTTTCATTTATACAAAAGTGCATCCGCTGTATGTATTATTGAAAAACAAGTAATTTTGAAAAATGAAATTAACATGTAAAATAGAAAATAAATTTATTTTATTTTTCGTGTTTTGAAAGTTGACAAAAGCACGAAGAACAATCTAACTCCTCGTTGTCCGTTGGTCGCCGCAGTGGCTAAGAATTATAAATTTTCTTTTCTGATTTCTTAGTACAAGTTGAAAACACAAAACTCAAAATACAAAATGAAAACAAACGGACCCTAACTTTGATAAAAGTTCTGTTTTAGTTTTAAATAATATCAATTATGTTGAAAGTCTTGCTGTCAACACTTTTAATTGTAAAATCATGAAATTTTCTATACTTAATGATTTTGATTAGCTCCACCTAGCTAAAACATGAAGATTGGCAACTAATAATTGATTATATTAGTAGAAAACTAGCCAACTGGAGCTGTAGATATTTATCTAGAGGAGGTAGAACTATTTTAATTAACTACGTCTTATCGACTCTACCAATCTACTGAATGTTTTTCTATCTATTTTCAAAATAGGCCATTAACAAAATATTAGGATTAAAAGAAATTTCTTTTGGAGTGTGAATAATTCCCGTAATAGTATCAATTGTCTGGTTATTTAGGGAGTTTGCAAATTCGAAAGGAATTAGGAATTTAAAATCTACATAGTCTTAATGTGTATTTACTAGGAAAATGATTTTGGAAATTAAATAATAATAATGAAAACCTTATCTGAAATGAAATGATTTCGAATCAAATTTTATAATAGAACCTATAACTTCATCACATCTAATTCCAATAATATGGCTCACTTTTGGAAATCCTTCTTAAAAAACACTAATATTTTTAACTTTGGGATCAATAATCTAGTTCATTTAGACAATAATACATCATTTTGAAGCTGGATTTTCACAATTCCCCTAAGAGTTGAATATAAAGAGTTAGTTGATATTTGTAATTTCAAAAAATATCTTAATTTCAGAGATCTTTTAGTCCTTATGACAAATTTTCTAGGAACTTTACTTTTAATTGCACTCTTGAAGGCACTATCTTAAACCTAAACTGTTATACTTTGTACCAAACTAGAATACTAAATTTAGATAACGAAAGCGATACTAAAATTTGGTATTGGGATAAAAACAAAATGTACTCCTCAACTCGATGTACAAGTTTCTAAATTTCTAAGACACTAAACCAAACATTTACAAATTCATTTAGAAAGTTAACACTCCTCCTAGAACTAAGTTACACATGTGGCTAATCCTATATAAGAAATTAAATACAATTGAATTCATAAAGAAATAGAATTTAATCATATATAAAATAATACCTTTTTTAGAAAATGTAACACACTTATATTACTATTGTCCATTAACTAATTTTATTCTTAGGAACACTCTTAAATTTTTTGACTTTAACATAATCAACATCGATTTTAACTGCGACTGCTACTGGAACAACCTTAGATTCCAATGAGCCAAAGATGATAGGATTTTAATTGATACCATCTTCAGTATTACACGTTGGTATATTTGGTTTGAAAGGAACCAAAGAATGTTTAATGATGTTAACACACTGTCCGACATCTTGATTTATGCTATCACGCAGTTCATATATAACTGGGTTGAAAATCCTAGTTATAAATTGGTCAAAATATTTTTTTCAAGGATTTCCATAGAAAGATAAAAAACCGCATTGATATTTTAAAGGCCAAAATTGTTTATAACAGCGGGTGATGCATCATGGCATTAAACAACGATCTAGTAGACACTGTTAATGAAGATAACCCTTCGAACACCTTACTCTTTTTGATAACTAATTCACTTTTACTTCGCGTTTTCTTCTGCATTTATCGCATAATTATGTATATAAACTTTAAATTATACACATATATATGTGTTGGACTCACATTTTTGTTGATTTTTTTCATCTTTAGTTCTTGTTGTGGACTGGACCGCTATGCTTAAGGAATGTGGATGATGGATTGATAGGATCAGTTACCCTCGCTTGTCCCTTCAAGGAGGTTGGACTGCTGTGTTTCTATCAATTTTCTTTCTTTGATCCGCCATGACAATCCTGCCTGTGTATATGGATCTTTAGTCATACCATCTACGGATCTTTAATTTATTTAATTTGACACTTCTATTGGCTCTCTTGGCGTTTTTAGCATTTTATTTTATCATTCCCTCTGCGTATAGCTATGGATACATGAGTCTACTCTTAGGTTTTGGGGAGTGTTTTTTTCAGTTTGCTTCCTTTGATCCGCTATGACGATCTTGCCTGCAAATACAGATCTTTAGTCATTCTATCTTCGACCTTTAGTTTATTTGATTAACACTTCTATTTGGCTCTCTCGGTGTTTTTAGCATTATATTCTATCATTTTCTCTGTGTATAGCTATGAGTACATGAGTTTGCTCTTAGGTTTCGGGGAGGGGTTTATTTCATTGTAAGGTGGGATTACTGCTATCTGCTAGGCTTGTTGGCAGCTCCTTTTTTATTATAGAATAAAATTATATGAGTGCTCTACTTTTTTGAAGGATCACTCATTTTTATTAAAAAATTAAAATTATGGTAAGATGTTATCTCATTTCTGTAATATTTTCGATTTGTTCAATTTTAAATTGTTTTGATATTTTTATGTTTACAAGTTCTTATGTGTTATAATGGCTGAAGGGAATATTTTAATTCATTTTCTTATGTTTTTCTAGAATGATATAATATCTTCTTTGTTATTTTGTTCATTTATTTTATTATTTAGTTCTTTTGTTGTTAGGTTTAAGTTGTTGGCGTGTTCTTATATTTTGTTGTTTACAAAATTGGATTAGCATTTTATGACATTTCTAATATTGAATATGGTTATGTAGTACTACGTTATATGTGAATTTTACGTAAGTAAACATTTCTTTGAGTTAATTAAATGATTGAAACAACACAACGTATTAGTATGGTAAATGGTAAATGGTGATTCTTGGTTGAATTTGTTCTTTTAT
Organism: Allium fistulosum; assembly: GCA_030737815.1. Classification (NCBI taxonomy): domain Eukaryota; kingdom Viridiplantae; phylum Streptophyta; class Magnoliopsida; order Asparagales; family Amaryllidaceae; genus Allium; species Allium fistulosum. The sequence continues at coordinate 1,299,384,193 of CM060902.1, forward strand.
GTTTTTGGTTTATGTTATGGGTGAGTTGTAAGAACAATGGATCGTAGGTATTATCGGTATAGAGACCCTTGGAAAATTATGTGTAAAGCTATAGCTCGATGAGGTGAAGAGATACGAGAAGATAATACATAGAATGACGAAGAAACAAGAGAGATATACAGGTCAGTGACTTCAGGCAAGTGAGTGATGTAGTGAAAACTTTGCTTTACGGAAGCTTTTACCAATAGATCTTTTATCATCCAAATCACAAAGAGATAAATTTGGATAGAAAATAAATGGACATGAAATCAGAAATCAATACACAAGAGATTCCACCCAACCACTCTCTTTATTGATTCACCAAAATTTGTTTACAATTAATCGAACAAAATAAAAGTAAACAAAATATAAATTGAACCAATAACCAAATTGAGAAAGAGAGTTTTGATCTCTATGACTAAAATTGTTGGAGGAGAAGAACAAAGATGGAAGAAGAGAGAATTAGCAAATAGATTTCCACACATTTTACACTCTCTCTTCTAGTCTCTATTTATAACATCAATTACTTAATGCCCAAGTTAATATTAGATGGTAAAAAATAAATTAATTAGCCAATTAGAGAGAGAAATAAACATAATCAAATATGTCTATTAATTAGGGGAAACAAAATCTTCTCTTTCTTTTGCATATTTATTTCCTTCTATTTGTGATTTTGTATCACCAAAATTTAACACTCCACCATGATACAAATCACATATCTTCATGATATCAAGCATACCATCTCTAGATCTATCACAACTCCCTATATCTCAATCATACCAAATTACAAACCTCTACCACCGCCTACAAGTGATGCATCTCCCATCATGAGGTACACCACACCAATCGGTCTCAAAAGCATTTGCAATACCACAAAGACCTCCATACAGTCTTTGTGGATTTTCCTACTTGACACCCGTCTACCACTCGATCTGAGCTCATTACATGATCACTATCGATCCCTCGAGCATCATCAACATGAAGACCCCTGTCTAAATATGATCTTCAACACGATCATCATAAGTAGTGAACATATTAGCCTCTCCACCTGACTGTGAACTATGCTCTCCAACTGTCACTCGCTTCCCATAGTCGACTACATGACCAACCAAACTATAAAAGTTTCCTTCTTCCAATACTCCTCTCATCCCTATAAGACCACCCTTCTTGTAATAGCCCGCAAACCCGAACCCCTTGAATTGACGTTAATCTCCATCAAATCAACTCAAGAAGAACGGAAATACGAACCATTTGGGTTAAAGAAGAAAGAGGTAGAAGAAGAAAATAGAAACAACATTAGAATCTCACAACCACAGTTAAATAAAATATAATAGATAATAAATGATCTTTACACAAAAGAAAATACATCTTTTTATATATTACATCATCAGAGTACACATAACATACAACTGGACAGTAATCACAACATATCCTCACAAATGTAACATCCCGAAATTTTCGACTTTCGAAAATTCGACATCGATACTCACTTTATCGACTGCCGAGCCATCGAATGCCGGAAACCTGAAAAGTTATGGTTTAAGAAAGAAGAAAAAGGTAGAAGAAGAAGAAAGTAGAAGAAGAAAGAAGAGAAGAAGAGAAGAACAACAGAACAACAACAGAAACAGAAAACAATATCAGAATCTTACACATCGCAGCGGAACAATATATAATAGATAAATGAATAATCTTTAAACAAAGAACTATATCATTTTATACATACATCAATCAGAGTCAATAAACAACAATGGACAGTTATATAAACTTGTCCTCATACAGAATACACAGCGGAATACATACTATCAGATACAAATACTACGTCTCGTCATCCAGCTTATCTCCAAAGCTCCAGAATATCCTGATAACATGACTCTAGGCTGCCCGTGTGGAAAATAGTGGGCACCCAGAGTTTAGAAGGGAACAATAAACTCCGAGTCAGTCATGGTGACTGGTGTGAGATCGTAAAACAGTTATTTTTCACAAAGAAAATAAAACAAATTCGCAATGCTTTTGGAAAATGAAACTACCATAAGACCTCCCGCCACACACACAATGCAAACGCAGAATTGGAGGAGATTTCTTCTTATGATAGTCAAAGATGCTTACTACGCAAAATCAAATCATTTTTGATATTATTATTAGTGCATAGTGTAGAAAACATTTCGAAAGTACAATATAAATCTTAGCCAGCATACGTACCATTATAGTATGCTTGCTATAGCTGCCATATTAGATGGCAGGTTCTACAACTAAAACCATACAAAGTGCGTATTGGGGTTTGGATTTCCAACAAATGGTCAGGCCAAGGAACTTCCTTTTCCACGATGGGTACGTCCCTGGAATAGACGACCCGAGAAATAACCTAACATTACGGTTAGATCTCTGCCAGCACAAGGCCGGGTTACCTCTGCAAAAATAGGTAACTACTGACACGCGTATGTCATCCCCCGATCGTAACCGATCTTCCCGAGGATCCCCGATTCGCAACAAACCACATAATAAAAATGCAGCAACCACATAGGTTAAGTATCTGGGCTCCATACCATGATACCACCTCTATCCAGAAGGAATGACATACACTAAGGGGCGCTACTCCCTAGAACCTTGCCGCATCCTTCCTGTTTTGACCATTTCCGGGGTGTGAGGCTCGATGAAGTCTCGTCCACAAAGCTACGCTTTCTACAAAGCCATGCTTCGGGTCAAACAAATGATCAACCTATGATCACAAAGATATAAGATCAAACAAATGATCATATCGCAAATGATCAAACACTGATCATTTCACAGCAACACTCAGTATGCCACGTTACCAAATTGGGATATATCGCTGATAAATTTCAACTACATAACCTCTGAGCTCGTACGTCTCAGAGAAGGGTGTTAAGCTAAGAGAATAAATTCTCCGCCACCAACAGAAATGTATTTGAAAGAAATCAGCTTTATATCTCAAATTGTAACGTCAGACACACAATCCATACAAGTCTGTTCCGGGATCGAACAGAACCGAAGGCACTTCTCATGAAGCCCTTGCAATTCCGGATAATTTTCAATCACGTCAGGACTTCCCGTCACTAAGGGTGATAAAACCTCTAAACCGGAGATCAGCCGATGTAGAGTAACTCGACGGTAATCCTTCCGTTTTCAAAAATATCCGGTCTTCAACACCGGTCTTCGAATGCAATTCATAACGACGTATCACATATTCGGAATGGGTTATACGACCCCATGGTCCTTTCCCGGCTAACCCGAATAGTGAGTGCTTATTTAAAAATAAGTGTGGCATTCAAATTCATCCAATTCACAACAAATACCATTCAAGGTAATTATTGATAGTCGGTTATTTAACTATCAATAAAGATGCGCAACATCATCAGATTCCAAATAATTTTTCCCAAATTATTTAATCTTCAAAAATATCTTTACTAGATATATAATTTCCACACTTCAAAAATAAATCGATATTTATTTTTCTAAAACAATTTCCCTTTTCTTTTATAAATTCCATAGTGAATTTATATCTTTCAAAATATCTACTGATATACGATTTTCAAATCGTTTTCAATATTCAATTTCAATTTATCTTTTCAAAGATAAATTCTCAAAAACATTTCGTTTCATTTCATATTGGAAAAGCATTTCCATACTTATTTTATAATAAGTAATTCACAAATCTATTTATTTTCAACATTTGAAAATATTCGATATACTCAAATCAAATTAAGTATATATTCATTCTTTAAGGAAAACATTCTTTTAACACCTTTATTTGAGTCAAAACGAATGTTACATAAAACATCGTTACGACGACTCAAAATCACTAGTATAGGGATTCGGAATTAAGATAGATATATGAATCCCAATACTAGATAAAAAAATATTTCCTTTCGGAAATCATTTACTATAACAACAGTGTTATAGTCCACCATTTCCTTATTTCTCGAAAACGTCTATTTCAACAATAAATGTTGAAATCTATGCTTTCGATTCATAATCATTTTAAAACATCGTTAAAACAATTAACTTCATTTTAAAATACCGCTTCCCCAAAACCATATCCATTTTACTTAAAAAATATATTCACTGTCCAAAATCGTGAATATAATTCACTAACCAAATTTCCATAATCTCTACACCTTTTTATTTCAATAATTATCCACTATCCAAAATCGTGGATAAAATTCCCTTAATAACCTTTATATTAAATTCATCAAATTTGATTGATTTCGAATTTATAAAACAACGTTTATAAATTCACCTTTATATTTTCTAACAGCTTCGATTTATAAATCTCCTTTTATTAACTTCTAAAATTTCTTATCAAAATAAGTGATTTCGGATTTATAAACAACGTTTATAAATCACATTTATACTTCATAACAATTTCAACTTATAAAATCATTTTTTTTAGCAAATTCTGTTCAAATCTCATCTAAGTGCAAAAATCTAATTTATAAGCAAATTACTTATAAATCTTCTATTCTACAACTTCTATACAATTTATACTTCACAATTTATAAATCTATAAATCTCGTTCACATATGATCTTTATTATCACTTCAATTTTAACACTTATAAAACTCGTTTTATAATTCCAATATCTTTGATTTATAAATATCAATTTTATAAATCTTTTATATAGATCGTTTATAGTTATTCAAAAATCCCAACTCAAATCATTTTATAAATAAATCGACTTTTATTTCAAAAACGACACTTTGGTTATATTTCACCAAAAATTATAGCTTTTATAACTTTAAAATTCTAACGTTTATAAATCAATTCAAAAATTCCATAAAACGTATATTTTCAAAAATCACTTTAAAAAACCTTTTAAAGTAAAAGTCGTTATTTTTAAACTTCAAAATTTGAATCCGATGATGCAACAGCACCAACTAGTCAATCACAACAACAAACATCATATATCAATATGATAATCAACAAATATCACAATATCTGTAAATAAATAACTACTGGTGAGGAATCCAGTTGGATCCCTCCAACCTGTTTCCCTGCATCCACAGATGTTAGCACAATACCAATTCCACTTCGAGGTGGAATATCGCGATATATGGGTTTTATAAAAATATCCGCTTACTAACGGCGCAATAGGGTCTCATCCGCTATACGAGGCGGGAAATCAATCAATCCAATATATACATATGCCAATATGTATATATTGCTATATATATATAGATATATCCTACTATATCTAATATCACATCCAAATAGCAATCATATCAATAACTGCAAAAAATTCCACATTCAATTTGAGTGAGAAAAATCTCACCTTAGCTTTTAATTTGCCATCCATTTTCATTCCGGTTTGATTCTCGATTTGAAACCTTGTATAAATAATCATATACGATTTTATTAATATTCGAAATAAATGAATAATAAATTTTTTGTTTGGTAATTTTAATTATTCAATGGTTTTATTTTAAACCAATTTCAATTGTTAAATTTGAAACTAAATTCCTTATCTGATAATCCCAGATTTAAATTAAATTAAGACTATTTTGAAATTTAAAAACTGCTTAATAAAACTTACTGAATACAATTCTCCTCAGTCCTTTGCGAACGAGCCGACCCTGCTCACTCTTTATTCGCGTGCCACGACTTCGACCAATCTGCCGCAATCACCACGACCCCGCCTGAGTTCGATCGCGCCTTGCGAGTTCCCTGCCTCAATCGAACGTATACGACCCATCACCATTTACGAACGCACCGCTTCCTCTCCTCCTCGAACCTCGAGTGCCATTGACTTCCACTCGTCGAGACGCGAATTGCTTCCAGGTCGACAACCTTAGCTTGCGACATCAAGCTCGACAACCTGATACCAACGATGCGACCCAGAGTCGATTAAACATGATACGACATGTCGCAATTCCCTTTTGAGGCCGGCTTTGATTTAATGGAGCTGCCATACGCGAGTTCGAGCAGAACGAATCGCCCAGCATTGTCTTCCCCAATTCGAAACCCTAGATGCCTCCAGTTGAATGCGAACCCGAAGAAGTATTTTGAAATTGAAAATGACTGTTTTGATTTCGTTTTGATTTAACTGAAAAAAGAAAAAGAGGGAGACGAGGGAATTCGTTTGAGTTGTTTTCTTTTGAACGAATAGATCTTCGAACTTTTATTTGAAACGAGCGGCCATTGTTCTTCTTTTGATTTTTGAACGAGAAAAAGGGTACTCGGTTCTATCTTTAAACGAAGATGGTTGCGTGGTTTCTGGCTGAAAGGAAGGAAAGGAATGGGTTGCGTGATATTCTTCGTGATGCTCAGCTGAAACAACGGGGCATGTTTTCAGGCGTGATTCAAGTGAAGACAACGTGCTGATGTTTACCAATTTAAATTGAATCCGATTAATTTCAACGCGTTTTCTCACCGTATGGTCACGTAATAACTCCGAAAAATACGAAAATTGAAATCCGGTAATAATTCAATATTACGGACCCAATGGAACTGGTTTCGTCGAATTCCGAGACTGCGCCACGGAACGCTATTTTTCAAATTCAATTCAAACGATTTAATTTCAAAACTGAACAGTTCACTCCCAAATTCGATTCTGAAGCTTCTGTTATCTTCAGTATTGTCAATACGAATTTTAAAAGCTTTCGAAATATTTTTCTTCAACTTAAAATTGAAGATTCAAATTTTTATTCAATTTACAATAGATTAAATTTTATAATTTAATCGCCAAATTCAAAGTTAAATCGAGGATTCAAATTAAATCATCGTTCAAATATTTAAAATTAATTAAATATTCTCAATTTGATTTGTTCAAAATTCTGGGTCGTTACAGACTTCCCCCCTTAAAAGAATTTCGTCCTCGAAATTACAAGTTAGGAAAAAAGGTCCTTAACTCGTCTACTATCTTTCACAATCTAATAGTTTTATCAATTTTTCAAAACAAATCTTCTACTAAAGATTCGTTATCATTTCTACTAACTTTCCAACTCCAATTAAAGTTTCAAACAATATTGTTTACTACTCTATTCAAATTTAAATTCAAATTTTAAACTTCCAAATTTTCTCAAAAATTTCCTAACACCCTAAATTTTCGAAAAATTTCGCCAGCGTCTCCTTTGCGCGGCTAATATGGCACGACTACAAAACGTCCCTACGGACTCTCAAATTTCAAAAAGAAAAAGAAAAAGCCAAGCGGCTAGACCAGAAATCAGTAAATCTCATATAGAAATTTAAATACTTACCTTTTTGTCGAGCAATTCAAATTCTCTTCAAACTTAAAATCCCAATTCCTTTACAATACCTGTATATCTACTAGCCATTATATCTAGTTACAACATTCAAACCATTTTGCAAATTCCATTACAAAATTTTTTGATACTTACTTCTTATCCCATTTTTAGCTTACCATTGAAGTTACATATTCATTATCATTCAATTTCACATTTCGAATTTCATTTGAATTCAATTCACCATTTCAATTCAATTTGAATTCTATTTATCTCCTGAATATTGAATTTTATCGATTAGCTTTCATTTACAACTGCTTATTTTAGATTAGTTTCAATTACTAATTCATTTCTAATTCTAATCCACTTACAAATTCAAATCTGTTTTCAACATTCACTTTCAATTCCAGTTTTATTCTTTTGTTCATTCCCAAAATTTGTTTTCAATTCACTATTTTGGTTTATCACCACTTATATTATACTGAATTTCTAATTCCATATGAATTTTAATTCGTCTTTCATTTCCAGTTATTCAATCCAATTCAATGCTTACAAATTCGAAATGAATTTCAACTTTCAATTTCACTTTATTCAAATTTGTTCACTTATACTTACTTTTATTTTAACTCCATCTTTTTAAGTTAAATTTATTCTATCAAAATTCAATTTGTATAAGTTATCAATTTAATGATATTTCATAAGTATTTTTATATTAGTATTCCAGAGTCTTTTCAACCTTTTCAAAACCATTTTGAAAACAATTCAAATTATCCTTTGAATTTTATAAAACCAAATCCAAATTTTTTTTCAAACAACTTCCATTTAAAACAATTTGGCAGCAATTCCTCTTTTGGAAACCCGAAAATGAATTCTAATGATGTGGCCACCATCATCAGGATTATTTTCCAGCGACCGAAAAGAGTTTAGAGCTTTTATCTCTTCAAAATACTTTTCAAATCCTTTGAAATTCATTTTCAAATCAAAAAGATTTAAACTTTCCAAATCTCCAAAATTTTCAAATTCTTTTCAAAACCTTTCCAAATATTTCTCTGGAATTCCATTTTAAATTACAAATCACTTTTATAATTTACATCCTCACATTTAATTTATATGTGAATTCATTTTTTTAACTTTGGAGTTACGATTTCAATTTCTTATTCAATTTCATATAATAATGATAACATTTCAATATTATCACTTTCTAACAACCAAACATCCACATACTATAATAATTCATAGAAAATGATTTTTTTTCTATACAAAAATAGTTTTGGGCAAAATTATTTCATTCACCCTATTTTAAAACAATACTATGTCGTCTTGCCTCGTTTAAGTGTTTGGAAATCCCTATCGATAATATGGCGTCCCACATACCGACCAAAATTCACAAACATCTCAACGGATAAGCAAACACAATATAAAACATTTTTATATTCACTAACAAATACGCGCTCGTATCTATTATTACACTCAACTCATTCTAGAGTACTACCGACTCTATCTCTAATGAGTAACACCCAACAGAGCAGGGTTGTCGCTTAACCATATGCTCTGATACCAAATGTAACATCCCGAAATTTTCGACTTTCGAAAATTCGACATCGATACTCACTTTATCGACTGCCGAGCCATCGAATGCCGGAAACCCGAAAAGTTATGGTTTAAGAAAGAAGAAAAAGGTAGAAGAAGAAGAAAGCAGAAGAAGAAAGAAGAGAAGAAGAAAGAAGAGAAGAAGAGAAGAACAACAGAACAACAACAGAAACAGAAAACAATATCAGAATCTTACACATCGCAGCGGAACAATATATAATAGATAAATGAATAATCTTTAAACAAAGAACTATATCATTTTATACATACATCAATTAGAGTCAATAAACAACAATGGACAGTTATATAAACTTGTCCTCATACAGAATACACAGCGGAATACATACTATCAGATACAAATACTACGTCTCGTCATCCAGCTTATCTCCAAAGCTCCAGAATATCCTGATAACATGACTCTAGGCTGCCCGTGTGGAAAATAGTGGGCACCCAGAGTTTAGAAGGGAACAATAAACTCCGAGACAGTCATGGTGACTGGTGTGAGATCGTAAAACAGTTATTTTTCACAAAGAAAATAAAACAAATTCGCAATGCTTTTGGAAAATGAAACTACCATAAGACCTCCCGCCACACACACAATGCAAACGCAGAATTGGAGGAGATTTCTTCTTATGATAGTCAAAGATGCTTACTACGCAAAATCAAATCATTTTTGATATTATTATTAGTGCATAGTGTAGAAAACATTTCGAAAGTACAATATAAATCTTAGCCAGCATACGTACCATTATAGTATGCTTGCTATAGCTGCCATATTAGATGGCAGGTTCTACAACTAAAACCATACAAAGTGCGTATTGGGGTTTGGATTTCCAACAAATCGTCAGGCCAAGGAACTTCCTTTTCCACGATGGGTACGTCCCTGGAATAGACGACCCGAGAAATAACCTAACATTATGGTTAGATCTCTGCCAACACAAGGCCGGGTTACCTCTGCAAAAATAGGTAACTACTGACACGCGTATGTCATCCCCCGATCGTAACCGATCTTCCCGAGGATCCCCGATTCGCAACAAACCACATAATAAAAATGCAGCAACCACATAGGTTAAGTATCTGGGCTCCATACCATGATACCACCTCTATCCAGAAGGAATGACATACACTAAGGGGCGCTACTCCCTAGAACCTTGCCGCATCCTTCCTGTTTTGACCATTTCCGGGGTGTGAGGCTCGACGAAGTCTCGTCCACAAAGCTACGCTTTCTACAAAGCCATGCTTCGGGTCAAACAAATGATCAACCTATGATCACAAAGATATAAGATCAAACAAATGATCATATCGCAAATGATCAAACACTGATCATTTCACAGCAACACTCAGTATGCCACGTTACCAAATTGGGATATATCGCTGATAAATTTCAACTACATAACCTCTGAGCTCGTACGTCTCAGAGAAGGGTGTTAAGCTAAGAGAATAAATTCTCCGCCACCAACAGAAATGTATTTGAAAGAAATCAGCTTTATATCTCAAATTGTAACGTCAGACACACAATCCATACAAGTCTGTTCCGGGATCGAACAGAACCGAAGGCACTTCTCACGAAGCCCTTGCAATTCCGGATAATTTTCAATCACGTCAGGACTTCCCGTCACTAAGGGTGATAAAACCTCTAAACTGGAGATCAGCCGATGTAGAGTAACTCGACGGTAATCCTTCCGTTTTCAAAAATATCCGGTCTTCAACACCGGTCTTCGAATGCAATTCATAACGACGTATCACATATTCGGAATGGGTTATACGACCCCATGGTCCTTTCCCGGCTAACCCGAATAGTGAGCACTTATTTAAAAATAAGTGTGGCATTCAAATTCATCCAATTCACAACAAATACCATTCAAGGTAATTATTGATAGTCGGTTATTTAACTATCAATAAAGATGCGCAACATCATCAGATTCCAAATAATTTTTCCCAAATTATTTAATCTTCAAAAATATCTTTACTAGATATATAATTTCCACACTTCAAAAATAAATCGATATTTATTTTTCTAAAACAATTTCCCGTTTCTTTTATAAATTCCATAGTGAATTTATATCTTTCAAAATATCTACTGATATACGATTTTCAAATCGTTTTCAATATTCAATTTCAATTTATCTTTTCAAAGATAAATTCTCAAAAACATTTCGTTTCATTTCATATTGGAAAAGCATTTCCATACTTATTTTATAATAAGTAATTCACAAATCTATTTATTTTCAACATTTGAAAATATTCGATATACTCAAATCAAATTAAGTATATATTCATTCTTTAAGGAAAACATTCTTTTAACACCTTTATTTGAGTCAAAACGAATGTTACGTAAAACATCGTTACGACGACTCAAAATCACTAGTATAGGGATTCAGAATTAAGATAGATATATGAATCCCAATACTAGATAAAAAAATATTTCCTTTCGGAAATCATTTACTATAACAACAGTGTTATAGTCCACCATTTCCTTATTTCTCGAAAACGTCTATTTCAACAATAAATGTTGAAATCTATGCTTTCGATTCATAATCATTTTAAAACATCGTTAAAACAATTAACTTCATTTTAAAATACCGCTTCCCCAAAACCATATCCATTTTACTTAAAAAATATATTCACTGTCCAAAATCGTGAATATAATTCACTAACCAAATTTCCATAATCTCTACACCTTTTTATTTCAATAATTATCCACTATCCAAAATCGTGGATAAAATTCCCTTAATAACCTTTATATTAAATTCATCAAATTTGATTGATTTCGAATTTATAAAACAACGTTTATAAATTCACCTTTATATTTTCTAACAGCTTCGATTTATAAATCTCCTTTTATTAACTTCTAAAATTACTTATCAAAATAAGTGATTTCGGATTTATAAACAACGTTTATAAATCACATTTATACTTCATAACAATTTCAACTTATAAAAATCATTTTTTTTAGCAAATTCTGTTCAAATCTCATCTAAGTGCAAAAATCTAATTTATAAGCAAATTACTTATAAATCTTCTATTCTACAACTTCTATACAATTTATACTTCACAATTTATAAATCTATAAATCTCGTTCACATATGATCTTTATTATCACTTCAATTTTAACACTTATAAAACTCGTTTTATAATTCCAATATCTTTGATTTATAAATATCAATTTTATAAATCTTTTATATAGATCGTTTATAGTTATTCAAAAATCCCAACTCAAATCATTTTATAAATAAATCGACTTTTATTTCAAAAACGACACTTTGGTTATATTTCACCAAAAATTATAGCTTTTATAACTTTAAAATTCTAACGTTTATAAATCAATTCAAAAATTCCATAAAACGTATATTTTCAAAAATCACTTTAAAAAACCTTTTAAAGTAAAAGTCGTTATTTTTAAACTTCAAAATTTGAATCCGATGATGCAACAGCACCAACTAGTCAATCACAACAACAAACATCATATATCAATATGATAATCAACAAATATCACAATATCTGTAAATAAATAACTACTGGTGAGGAATCCAGTTGGATCTCTCCAACCTGTTTCCCTGCATCCACAGATGTTAGCACAATACCAATTCCACTTCGAGGTGGAATATCGCGGTATATGGGTTTTATAAAAATATCCGCTTACTAACGGCGCAATAGGGTCTCATCCGCTATACGAGGCGGGAAATCAATCAATCCAATATATACATATGCCAATATGTATATATTGCTATATATATATATATATAGATATATCCTACTATATCTAATATCACATCCAAATAGCAATCATATCAATAACTGCAAAAAATTCCACATTCAATTTGAGTGAGAAAAATCTCACCTTAGCTTTTAATTTGCCATCCATTTTCATTCCGGTTTGATTCTCGATTTGAAACCTTGTATAAATAATCATATACAATTTTATTAATATTCGAAATAAATGAATAATAAATTTTTTGTTTGGTAATTTTAATTATTCAATGGTTTTGTTTTAAACCAATTTCAATTGTTAAATTTGAAACTAAATTCCTTATCTGATAATCCCAGATTTAAATTAAATTAAGACTATTTTGAAATTTAAAAACTGCTTAATAAAACTTACTGAATACAATTCTCCTCAGTCCTTTGCGAACGAGCCGACCCTGCTCACTCTTTATTCGCATGCCACGACTTCGACCAATCTGCCGCAATCACCACGCCCCGCCTGAGTTCGATCGCGCCTTGCGAGTTCCCTGCCGCAATCGAACGTATGTGACCCATCACCATTTACGAACGCACCGCTTCCTCTCCGCCTCGAACCTCGAGTGCCATTGACTTCCACTCGTCGAGATGCGAATTGCTTCCAGGTCGACAACCTTAGCTTGCGACATCAAGCTCGACAACCTGATACCAACGATGCGACCCAGAGTCGATTAAACATGATACGACATGTCGCAATTCCCTTTTGAGGCCGGCTTTGATTTAATGGAGCTGCCATACGCGAGTTCGAGCAGAACGAATCGCCCAGCATTGTCTTCCCCAATTCGAAACCCTAGATGCCTCCAGTTGAACGCGAACCCGAAGAAGTATTTTGAAATTGAAAATGACTGTTTTGATTTCGTTTTGATTTAACTGAAAAAAGAAAAAGAGGGAGACGAGGGAATTCGTTTGAGTTGTTTTCTTTTGAACGAATAGATCTTCGAACTTTTATTTGAAACGAGCGGCCATTGTTCTTCTTTTGATTTTTGAACGAGAAAAAGGGTACTCGGTTCTATCTTTAAACGAAGATGGTTGCGTGGTTTCTGGCTGAAAGGAAGGAAAGGAATGGGTTGCATGATATTCTTCGTGATGCTCAGCTGAAACAACGGGGCATGTTTTCAGGCGTGATTCAAGTGAAGACAACGTGCTGATGTTTACCAATTTAAATTTAAATTTAAATTGAATCCGATTAATTTCAACGCGTTTTCTCACCGTATGGTCACGTAATAACTCCGAAAAATACGAAAATTGAAATCCAGTAATAATTCAATATTACGGACCCAATGGAACTGGTTTCGTCGAATTCCGAGACTGCACCACGGAACGCTATTTTTCAAATTCAATTCAAACGATTTAATTTCAAAACTGAACAGTTCACTCCCAAATTCGATTCTGAAGCTTCTGTTATCTTCAGTATTGTCAATACGAATTTTAAAAGCTTTCGAAATATTTTTCTTCAACTTAAAATTGAAGATTCAAATTTTTATTCAATTTACAATAGATTAAATTTTATAATTTAATCGCCAAATTCAAAGTTAAATCGAGGATTCAAATTAAATCATCGTTCAAATATTTAAAATTAATTAAATATTCTCAATTTAATTTGTTCAAAATTCTGGGTCGTTACAACAAAAGTGAATACACAGTACATACAACACAGCGGAATATACAGCAAGTACGAGTGATACGTCTCGCCATCCAGCTCGTCTCCTGAGCTCCTCAGTATCCTTTCCTGTAATCTATAATACTTGGTTTGACCCGAGCATTATAATAAAATAACACCCGAGTCAGTCTGGAAAACCAGCGTGAGAAAATCACACTCAATTTGATTATTAAAGTTTCAAAATCCTTTGAAAACAAAAGCATCTCGTAAGACCACGCCACAAATAAACATGTCGGGTTTTTACCTTACGACAGCCAAAACACTTTTTATCAAAATTCTCTGATATTATAATAGTGTCTATATACAAATACTTATTCAAATAGCATAAATTGTTACATCTATTAAATTCCAGCTAATAGGTATACAAACAAAACCGTAAAGGCACGTAGGGATAATGGATTTCCAACTAATGACTAGGCATTGGGGTACCACCTGTCACAGTACCTGGTCTAGATCAGCGTACCGAGGACCACGCCCGATCCCTTGCAACACAACACCGGAACTACCCCTTACTGGATAATTCCGAGTAAGATCACCCCACGGTTGGGATCAGCAACCGCACCACTAAGCCGAATATAAAAAGGAACATCTAGACGGGGATGACCTCACCCTAATGGGTGCTACCCACATAGCCTTGTTACATAACCCCTGATTTTCAGTCATTCCCGGTTGATGAGGCTTGAGGCTAAGCGTTACCTTTTTAGAACATTTCACTTATAATGCTCATCGTCCTCCTGATGATGTTCTGAAAGCATTCATCCATACAAGTCCGTTCTGGGTTCGAACGGAACCGAAGGCACTATTCCTACTACATCCATTTTTGGAATCACCCTCAGGATTAGTAGCGACTAGCCCTTGCACTTTACCGCTCCATCTTCGACTCCAAACTCGTTTTCCCCCACGAAAACGTACAAACCGGATCGAAGTGGTTTTCAAAATATAAATCCCGGTCCCTTCGAAACGATCAGCGCATTGGCCAATATTGATAGTCGGTTATTTAACTATCAATTAACATTCACAAACAACCATCAAACATAAATAATTCTCCCAAATTATTTATTAACCTCAAAATACCTTCGCACGATATATTTCCCATTTTCAACCCTTTTGAAAACAGTTTTCAAACCACACTCCTCTTATGGAATAAATTCCCAAATATTTATTTCCACTGGAACACCAAGCACAAAAACTTTAGATTTTTAAAATAATTTAAACCCTTTATTATAAAATATCCCTTAAGACATTTAAGTTAAAAACTACTTTAATTCTTATTCAAAAATATATACTTTAAGAATATTTAAAATGAAGCTACTTTATAAAATATAAAACTAAATTTTTATCCCTTTAAACAAAATTTCAAGTCACCTTTAAATAATTACTACTATAATAAAATTTGAGAAATACTTATTTTAAAATCTAAACATTTAATAATAAATTTTCTAAAACATGCTTTTTAAAACAACATTAAAACTTTTAACTTATATTTTAAAATTTGCTTTGAAAACGTACTTGGCTATCCAGGGAAATACGCTTCTCTTTCACATCTTTTTAAAAATAAATCACTATTTATTTTTAACCAAATTTACCCATTCCTTTAATAAATTCCCACCGTGAATTTATTTTTCCAAATATCCACTGTTAATTACTTCACTTTTATAAACCCAGTTTATAAATTCCACAGTTCCACCTTCCTTTCGAGACACGGTTTCAAATACTAAATCAATTTCCAAATTGATTTTCAGATTTTGTTCCATTTTGAAATAAATTCCTTTACTCACTCAAATTCATTTCAAAACCCATTAACTTCATATTTTATTTCTCCATTATGATTTAAAATCTTGTTTAGCTGAAAATATCAATTTCATACTTTTCCAAATTCCTTCCTTATCCTTCCCAGTAAATTTAAACCTTGGATTACAATGAATTCCTTATTCCTTTAAATAATATCAGTTAAGTTTTAAAATTCATTATTTCTCTGTTTATTCAAAATCCCTTTTTCCATACTCGGAATTTTATTTATTAGAATTTTAAAATCACTTTTATTCTTCCCCAATTCATTCTTAAATTTATTCAAATTCTCTATAATTATTTCACTTACGAATTCTCTCCTTTTAATTCCTTTCCCAAAATCCAATTTATATATTTTTGTAACTCATTATTCCCAAATAAATTCAATCAAACCATAACATCCAATACTCCAATTATCAATATAATTCATCACAGGATATCAAATAATCATATCACAGAATATTTAAACTAAACTAAATATTTGAGGAATCCAGTTGGATCCCTCCAACTTGTTTTCCCTGCATCCACAGATGTTAGCACAATACCAATTCCACTTCGAGGTGGAATATCGCAGTATATGAGTTTATAAAATATCATCCGCTATTATGCGGCGCATAGGGTCTCATGCGCTATATAATGCGGGAAATCAACAACTCCAAATACATATATAATACCAATTCCACTTTGAGGTGGAATATCGTGGTATATGGGTTTACATATAATATCATCCGCTATTATGCGGCGCATAGGATCTATTTCAAAACAACTAATAATAATCTATCATCCAAGCACACAATCAACGATTTTAAATTTAACTATTTAAAATTAAATCAAAACATTCGATTGAGTGAGAAGTTCTCACCTTTGCTTATGCATGCGACTCATTCCCTTCTCGATTTATTTCCTTTAAGATTTCAACCTTGTATAAACAATTTTTATACAGTTGATTAATATTTTGAATTAGTCAAATAATTAATCACTTATTATTAATTTATTTAAACCTTTTGTATCATAAATAAATTAAATCAGTTTATTAAACAAATTGATCACTAATATATATGTTATTTTTAAAAATAAACTAGTAATTGAAAAATAGGTATATGTATATTTATTTTCTTTTGAAACTTCATATATATACATATACTTGTAAAATAATCTTCATAATTTAAAATCTAATCTTTACATATAAACCTTCAACATTTAAAATCCTATAGATATTTTAAGATCTTATCTACCTAAATATATTTTTCTTATTTCTTTTTCACTTGAAACTAGACATATATTTTCCAAAGTCTTATTCTCATATTTTTAAATTAAATTAAAAACAAAATAAAATAAATTGCTACCTTAAAGCTCAACGAACATGCCTTGACTGCCACAGCTCGACTGAGCCACACCACCCAGCGCTTCTCAACGAAGTTGTCCTGCCGAACGTCCATGGTCGCTACATCGACCACCCCTACTTCTCTCGTGAAATCACTGCCCTAACCAACCGCACATCGAATGCGAGCTTCCATCAGTTCGACCACAACTTCATCGGCCTATAACCCAGGCGCTGCTCTACCCAATCACCCAATAGACACTGATGCCAACGAACGACTTCGCCGAAACCAATGTGACACAAACCCTAGTTTTTTTTCCATCGATAATCCTTTCTGTCACTGCCCTGCGCGACTCGACAAACGCGATACCCCCCAGATCCTCGCGATTCCCAATCGAGAATTGCTTGCCATAGCCGAAGTTGCGATCTGAAATCGAAGAGGGAAATTCGATCGACTGCTGGATTCGATCTAAGGTTGCCTTCGCAAGCTCGAAACTGCCCAGGCGACCATCTTTAAGCCTCTTACGATTGAAAGGAAAAAAATATGATTCCAATTGGAAGAGAGGGAAAATATTTCTTTGGCCATGGATTTATTTTCTGTTTGAATGAAAGCTTCTTTCGTTAGTTTCTTTCTGAAATTTTGATTTCGTTCACAGCTGATTTTAAAAAAATGAGGAGACAAGATGAGACGGTTGCGTGCTTCACCCAACTTGCTACAGTGCCTTGAAAAACAAAAGCCGATGTGAAGAAAAATACAGCTGAGGTTCACTAATATATATATATATATATAATTTAAATTCAAATTGTCTCGATAAACGCAACTTGAAATCTCGACCTCCTGTCAAGGCGTGCCGCCAGGCGTTTATAAGGTTATACCCCTATTTTGAACACAATGGAAAATAATTCGAGTCCTAATTCGATCGTATGGAGAAGATAGCTTTTTGGACCCAGTTATAATATTGAATTTCGATATAAATTTCAGCGCGTTTATATATCGTACACTCACACAACAACTCCAATCACTATGAAAATTTAAATTCGATAATAATACAATATTACGGATCCAATGAAGCTGGTTTCGTCGAATTCCGAGACTGTGCCCCGGAAGTCTATTTTTAAACGTCGATTTAAACGATATATTATTAAAACTGAACAAACCACTTTCAAATTCAATTTTAAAAGTTCTATCACCTTCAGTATTATTAATATGAATTTTCCAAGCCTTCAAACTATTTTTAACAGGCTTAAAACTCCAGATTCAACATTTTACCCAACTCTAAATCATTTAATTAAACAATTAAATCACTCAATAAATAGTGGCATTTGAAATTCATGTTAGAAATTAACATTTAAATATTTAAAATCAATTACATATTCCAATTTCAAATGCTCAAAAATTCCGGGTCGTCACATTCCTCCACCCTTAAAAGAATTTCGTCCCCAAAATTACTACTAGGAAGAATAGTCCAATACCCGTTTTTATTTTCCCAAAACCAAACAGTTTTCAATGACTTCCCAAAATAATCTTTTTTTATCAAAGACACAATATCCCTCTTATTAACTTTTCAAACTTATCCACAAGTCCCAAACAATATTACTTACTTAACAATTCAAATTTTAAATTCAAAACCAAATTTTGAATTATCAAAATTTTCTTACTCTCTAAATTTTCGAAAAATTTCGCCAGTGTCTCCTTTGCGCGGTTAGCTCGGTACAACTACAAAATGCCTCTACGGGCTCCCAAATTTCAAAAAAAATAGCCGAGTGGCTAGATCAAAAACCCAATCAAATTTCATACAGAAATTTAAATACATACCCTTTTGTCGAGCAAATTCAAATTTATCTTCAAAATCAAAATCCAATTCCCTTTTGCTTTTTAAACACCTGTATATCCTACATAGCAATAATATCCAATTACAACATTCAAAATCATTTTATTCACTTCCCTTCAAAAATTTCAATATCTACTTTACTTAAGCCCGTACGATGCACATATATCATCCGTACGCAATGCCAAATCCGATCGCTCACTCGATCACACAATTTCACTTCCGAACTAGTATCGTCCACCCGACTTCCTAGTGCGGACACAGATCTGGTTTCTTGATCAGAAACCGTCATTCTCCTTGCATAGACACAAACTATGATAGATAATTTCCAGAATCAATCAAAAATCCATATCCAGGGTTCGCCATTGAAAATCGAGTGAAAAAACCTAACTCGGATTGGTATAATTACCTCGAAATTCTATGCTCGAATCTGGATCAAACCATTATGCGAATAAAATAATATACGTACATCCTATGTATTAATTCCAATTGATTATTAGCTATATCAATTCTCCTTTTATTCATATTCATTTTGATTGTGATTCCCTTATTCACAATCATCCCATCTCCAGTTTTAAATCTTCAATTATTTACTTAGTATATTCCCAATTCCAATTTACTTGAGAACTTCATCCTCCATTTCTTAAGTCCAATATAAATATTTCTTATATTTATTTTTACTACTTCGCTGCTGAAGTTATATTCAAATTGAATTCCAATTCCATATGAATTTCAATTTGCTTCAATTTACTAATTCATTTCAAATCTAAATACTTTTTCC
Source organism: Allium fistulosum (assembly GCA_030737815.1). Classification (NCBI taxonomy): domain Eukaryota; kingdom Viridiplantae; phylum Streptophyta; class Magnoliopsida; order Asparagales; family Amaryllidaceae; genus Allium; species Allium fistulosum. The sequence continues at coordinate 1,299,404,117 of CM060902.1, forward strand.
CAATTTCCATTCAGATTTCCATCTTCAATTCTACTTGAATTCAATTTGTCTTCAAACTCTGAATATTGAATTTTATCCACCTTACTTTACATACACAATTTTAAATTAGATTTCAATATTTAGTTTCAATTCTATTTGCTTACCAATTTTAAATCATTTGTCGTTAGTGAAAATTTTAAAAAATTTCCAACTCTCAAAATTTCTGGAAATTTTTGGCAGAGTCTCCTTTGTACGGAGGAGCTTTTGCAATTTGACAAGAGATATAAATATATATACATCGACCCACACGGTCGGAAAACAAAAACAAACAACAGTTCATATTTCCTATCTTTTTATTGCGTAGGCGTACCTTTATTTAGCATTTTTAAGCAAGCGACTAATTTATTTAGCATTTTGTGCAACCAAATCCAGCCAAACGACTTCCAAAAACCTTTACTTACTCAATTTAAACATGTAAGTGCTATATATAAGAAGTCTATTTACATTTCACTCATTTCGATAGTCAGCACCTGGAATTCGCAAGCAACGCATACTAAACAATACTTATAAGCAATTTTTAAGATTTCGACACTAATTCAAATAGCTTCCAACCAATTTTATTTAGTTAGAATGGTTTATTTATTCAATCGCTTATATTCAATTCCTTTTTAATCCAAACGAACCCCATTCATTTTAATTGATTCCAAAATCAATTTTATTCGCTTCTATCAATTCATAGAATTTTATTAAATTCTATTTGCTTCAAACGACAATTTTATTCAACAACATTTCCAATTATATTTAATTCACCAACAATCCAAGTTGAATTTTATTTATAACTCAAGTTCATTTCCAACTTCATTTACTAATTAATTATTAATTAGTTTATTCCAAGTTTACACCCAATATTTGTTTTTTTTAATTTCAAAAATCACTTTAACTATTTTACTTGAGTTCAATTATTTTATAATTCAAGTTTGGATTCTATTCATTTCCCAAAAAACAAAACAATTTTATTTTGGGCTTATTTATTCCACTTCTAAATTTTATAAGTCATAACTTATTTATATCCATACTTTCATCCATTTACAATCAATCCCATTCACATTTTACTTTTTAACTCGGGATTATACATTTTATTTAGCCAAGTATATATTTTTATTATTCCATAAAAATTTTAAATAAGCTTCCAGAGTTTAAACAATTTCCCAAAATTTCAAAATCACCTTTGAAATTAATCATATCCAAACTTCTTGGGTATATCCAATTATCCCTTTGAATTTTAAAACCAAACCCAGTTTTGCAAACAACTCCAATTCCAAACTTCAGGTAGCAATTTCTCTCTTGGAAACTCGAAAATGAACATCGATGATGCTGTAGTCATCACCGAAGTTATTTTCCAGCGACCGAAAGAGAGTTAAATGCTTTTATTTCTTAAAAATCCATCAAATATTTTTAAATTCCAAATCTCTCCAGATTTCCATCCAATTTCAAAAATATTTCCGAAATAATATCACCGTTATTTCTCCAAAACCTTTGAAAACTATTTTCAAACCCCAAGGAATTTTAAACTTTTTCCAAAAATTCCAAATCCATCCAATTTATATTCAAACATTACTCTGGAATTTTTCATCTCAATTTCAATTATAAATCACATTTATAATTCACATTTACAAATTCCATTTTATTATCTGAATTTATTTCCTTATCTTTGGTTATAATTCGATTTCTTATTCAATTTTACACTTAAATGATAATAATTTAATATTATTACTTCCTAACAACCAAGCATCCATATAATATAATAATTTCTGAAAATTATTTCTTTCATATATAAAAATAATTTGGGTAAAATTATTTCATTTACCCTATTTTAAAACAATACTGTGTCGAATTGTTCTATTCAAGTGTTTAGAGATCCCTATCAATAACGTTAATTACTCGTATTGACCAGAACCCATAAACTACTCAATAAACCAACCAACACAATATAAAACCATTTTATATTCACTAACAAATACGCGCTCATATATATTAATATACTCAACTCATTCCAGAGTTCTATAGACTCTATTCCAAAGAGTAATCCCACCAGAGCCAAGGTTATCGCCAGCCTAAGCTCTGATACCATTGTAATAGACCGCAAACCCGAACCCCTTGAATTGACATTAATCTCCATCAACTCAACTCAAGAAGAACGGAAATACGAACCATTTGGGTTAAAGAAGAAAGAGGTAGAAGAAGAAAATAGAAACAACATCAGAATCTCACAAACGCAGTGAAATAAAATATAATAGATAATAAATGATCTTTACACAAAAGAAAATACATCTGTTTATATATTACATCATCAGAGTACACATAACATACAACTGGACAGTAATCACAACATGTCCTCACAAAACTGAATACACAGTACATACAACACAGCGGAATATACATCAAGTACGAGTGATACGTCTTGCCATCCAGCTCATCTCCTGAGCTCCTCAGTATCCTTTCTGGTAATTTATAATACTTGGTCTGACCCGAGCATTATAATAAAATAACACCCGAGTCAGTCTGGAAAACCAGCGTGAGAAAATCACACTCAATTTGATTATTAAACTTTCAAAATCCTTTGAAAACAAAAGCATCTCATAAGACCACGCCACAAATAAACATGTCGGGTTTTTACCTTACGACAGCCAAAACACTTTTTATCAAAATTCTTTGATATTATAATAGTGTCTATATACAAATACTTATTCAAATAGCCGAAATTGTTACATCTATTAAATTCCAGCTAATAGGTATACAAACAAAACCGTAAAGGCACGTAGGGAGAATGGATTTCCAACTAATGACTAGGCACTGGGGTACCACCTGTCACAGTACCTGGTCTAGATCAGTGTACCGAGGACCACGCCCGATCCCCTGCAACACAAGGCCGGAACTACCCCTTACTGGATAATTCCGAATAAGATCACCCCATGGTTGGGATCGGCAACCGCACCACTAAGCCGAATATAAAAAGGAACATCTAGACAGGGATGACCTCACCCTAATGGGTGCTACCCACATAGCCTTGTTGCATAACCCCTGATTTTCAGTCATTCCTGGTTGATGAGGCTTGAGGCTAAGCGTTACCTTTTTAGAACATTTCACTTATAATGCTCATCGTCCTCCTGATGATGTTCTGAAAGCATTCATCCATACAAGTCCGTTCTGGGTTCGAACGGAACCGAAGGCACTATTCCTACTACATCCATTTTTGGAATCACCCTCAGGATTAGTAGCGACTAGCCCTTGCACTTTACCGCTCCATCTTCGACTCCAAACTCGTTTTCCCCCACGAAAACGTACAAACCAGATCGAAGTGGTTTTCAAAATATAAATCCCGATCCCGGTCCCTTCGACATAGTGACAGTTAGATTCAAAAATTTGAATTTCAAAAGAAGTGTCTATTCGCCATACCTTTCACGAATGGACATGGCTGTTGTTCTTCTATAAATAGGGGTTAGTTTCAATGAATTTTATATTAGATTTTCTGGTTTTTCACTACTCTTCTTCTTCCACATTTTCTTATTCAAAATCCTATCATCACTCTGCCAAAATCAACATTGAATCTAACTAGATTATCTCTGGTTTGATTCTCTATCACTATCGTAACAAGATCCCAGTGCTATTTAGAGTTATAGGCTTCTTTGTAATCTATCTAGTGAGAAAAAGCGTGATTGTAGCCTTGGAAACCAATCAAGTGAGAAAAGGTGTGATTGTAGCCTTGGAAATCAATTGGGTGAACTTGTTGCCCCGGAAATCAAGTATCTCTACCCAGTGGATTGTGATTCTAGAGGGTGTACCTCGTAGCCTTGAAACTGAGGGTTGTAATTGTTGAATTGCTTTTGAAAGGAAATCCATACTTAGTTGTGCGGGACTGGATGTAGGGTAACTCCGAACCAGTATAAAATCCGGTGTGTTCTTTCCTTTACCGCATTTACTTTATTTCTGCATCTGTGTTTGTTTCTGTGATTATATCTATGTCTGAATATTACATACATTTGTGTTCAAATTAACATAAACTCAAAAAGATTTAGTAATTTCTTATAAACACTATTCACCCCCCTCTAGTGTTATTCCTAGTCTTAAGATCCATATTCCGCATTCCTCACATTTGGTATCAAAGCAAGGTTTTCAAAAGTTTCATAATCTGAATTTTGAAAAGTTTTCAAAAGGGCTACCAACATTGGTACTGTTATTAACACTATTATCCCTATCACTAGTTCTTTTGTAGAAGGTCAGTCTACTGCCAGACCACCATTTTTTAATGGCAGTAACTATGCATATTGGGCATGTAGGATGAAAATATATTTACAATCTGTAGGATTAGATACTTGGAATATCACACAAACTGAATATTCTGAACCCACAACTAATTTCGCATAGTGGACCACTGAGCAAAAGACTGTTGCACAAAATAATTCTAAAGCAATGAATATTCTGTTTTGTTCACTTGATATGAATGAATTTAATAGAGTGTCAGTTTGTAAGTCTGCATATGAAATCTGGAAAACTTTGCAAGTGACTCACGAAGGAACAAGCAAAGTTAAACAGACCAAAACTTCCATGCTCACAAATCAGTTTCAGTTATTTAAAATGAATACTAATGAGTCTATTTCAGATATGTATAGTCGATTTCAAGATATTGTGCATTCTTTAATATCCTGGGGAAAGGAATTTTCGAAAAAAGATCAAGTCAGATTTTTTTTAAATTCTCTCACTCCAGAATGGGATCAAAAGACTCTTGCAATTGAAGAGGCAAATGACATCAGTACCTTAAAGATAGAAGAATTGATTGGAAATCTAATGTCGTTTGAAGTCCAAATGATCGAGAGAATAGAAAGCAAAGCATCTGAAAAGAAATCAATGGCATTCAATTCATTAACCGACGGATCAGACTCAAACAGTGATAATGATGAAGAGATAGCATTTATGACCAGGAATTTTCAGAAATTCCTGAAATACAGAAAGATGAATAATCTCAAGAGAAACAACTATAAGAATTCTGGAAATCAGAATGCAGTGCCAAACAATGTCAAATGTTTCAACTATGATGAACCAAGCCATATCAAAAGAGACTGTCCGTATCCAGAAAGGCAGAATCCTCCTATAAACAATGATTCAGTAAAGAAACGGAAGCATGCATTTACTGCTACTCTAGATGACTCAGACTCGTTCTCAAGCGATGATGATCAGAAGACAGATAACTCAAATTTGCGTTTCATGGCAGTTCACGACTTCAACAGATTCAAGGAAACAGACTCAGAAAAAGGTACACATTTACAATACAATTGATTGAAATTGCACGCTTATAATTAGATGATTGATTGCTTGATTGATTGATTTTGAATTGGTGTGTTGATTGAATTTTAAATTTATTTTATATTTTATTATTATTTTACTTTTATTTTTTTCTAACAATATAATAATATTTTCTGGAATATACTATAATAATATTCCAGATATTTATATATATAGACATTAAAATAATATATATATATATATATATTAGAATACTTAGGAAAAATAAATCATAGAAATTCACAGGCATATATCGACATGGTCCCTACCCTGATGTCGACATAGGTACCAGAATTTGAAATTCAAAATTTGAATTCAAATGGTTGAATTTCCCTCTATCTTTTCACTTCATTCAATACTCTGAAAAGGCATCTTTTGACCAGAGAACATGTCTTTCAAAAATCTATTTATTCACTATCTTTTATCACAACTTTTCACTTTCATTTTCAAATTCAAACTCTCTCTTCAAAACTTCAAGCTCTCTACTCTCTACTTTAATGGCTTCTTCAAGTAACCCCTCCACCATGAGACTTTCCAGAAACTTGAAAGAGCAACTCCTCAATAATCCGGAGGCCATAAAAGCATACATCAATTATGCTAATTATGGAAAAGTCCATCCCGGAAAGTTTGCTATTTTTCAAGATTTTGCTTCTTATGAAATTGATACTCTTTTTGCAAACAATCAAATTCTTAGTCTTGTTGAATCTCAAAATGATTTTGTTAGTTATCCAAATCTTGTTAAAATTTTCTATGCAAATCTCAATCGAGAATTTTATGAAGGAAACGATAATGAAATTTGGAGTAGTGTCAAAGGCACTAAAATTGTTTTGAATTGTGATCTTTTGGATACCATTCTCAATTGCAAAAGCACGGGAATGGATCTTTCTAGTTTTCAAATTGATGAACATGATCGTGAGACATTTCATCATATTTTTGAAGGAGAAGAAAACTTTGAATTTAAAAACCGAAACTTTCGTCCTAAAGCAAGAATTGTCAATCTTCTTTTACAACATACTTTGACCCCAAGATCGGGAAATTTTAACAATCCTACTTCAAAAGTGTGCAAAGCACTTTTTGCTATTTTCGAAAATTATGATATCAATTGGGCGCAAGTTATTTTGGATGAACTTCGTCCTAAAAATTTTGAAATGGGAGAAAACACTTTATATCATGGAATTTACCTTATTCGGATTTTCAACTATTTTGGAGTAAATTTCAAAGGATAAGAATTTATTTCAAGAAAAGTTTTTAATATCTCAAACATTTCTCCCATGAAAATCCCATATGTTTTTCAACCTTATGAAACTCTTGCCGAAAAGGAAGAGCGTTTGGCTCATGAAAAAATGGAAGAGGAAGAAGAAGAAGAAAGGGATGAAATGGAAATAGAAGAGGAAGAAGAAGGTGAAACATCCCTAGAAAGTATTGAATATCCCTCCAATCCTACCAACAAAACCCTTCTCAAAAACCAAAAGATTATTGTTGAGAATCAACGGGTTCTTAAAAGATCCGTTAGTAAGAAGTTGGATAAAATAACATCCAAGATGAACAAGTTTTTCTCCAAAGTCAGCAAGAAACTTGGATTATCTTCATCTTCATCATCCTCTAACTAGTTCTATATTTTCATATCATGTCGAATTAGTTTAAGTTTGTTTTAGTTTGAGTGTTTATGTAGTTCTTTATGATTAATCATTGTATCACTCTTCTATGCAATGAATTTGAATTTCCTTTCTGTTATCTAGCTTATCTTATCTCTTGAATAAATGTTAGTATATTATATAAATATATATATACACACAATTATTCACAAAATACAAATTACCATCAAATTTCATTGCCTTATGTCGACATACCCTCTATGACCATGTCCACATGTACTGGTCAGAAATGACACTTCATTTTGAATTTGAAATTTGAATAACTACCATATGTCTATTCATTTCAAACGAATTTCTACACCTATATATACCCATTTCTTCCAGAATTCATTACTGAATATTATTTCTTATCTATTCTATCTCTCATTCTTCTCACAATTTCAAAAATGGCTAATCCAATTCATAACTTATCCGAGAATCTTGAAGAAACTCTTAATTCATTCAAGAATATTCTCTCGTTCATTCTTCGTAACCAGCGACACTTAGAATTGAGTAAAATGCAGATGATCAAGGAGCAAGAAAGGCATTTCGAGTCATTTCGATGGATGATTTCTTCCCTGCACAAGGATGATAACGAAGCACATCCTCCTGTCTCTCTCACAAATGACAATGAAAATTGGGATGCCATCAAAGCAGACCCTATTTTTGGAGAAGAAGGATGGTTGGAAGTTCCTCGTAACGTTTAATTTGATTGCTTTATTTAATTTGATTACTTTGTTTGAATTAACTGCTTTGATTGAAATTGTTTGTTTTGATTGATTTGATTAACACTTGGTGTGGATTGATGAATGTATAAATATACATTGTTATATTTATAATCGTTGATTGAATATCACGTCTATAAGTATAGTTATTTCTTAGTATACTCTATTATATAGTTTATTAATGCAGGTACTTGAGTACAAGAATGAGGGGAGTTATATAGTTTGGAGTTAGTTTGTTTTTGTTGATGACAAAGGGGGAGAAATATAAAATAGAAGAGTTAGGCATAGATTAAGGGGGAGTTATTAGATTTAGGGGGAGTTATTAGGATAAAAGTAATATTTTATAAACAAAGGTTGTCATCATCAAAAAGGGGGAGATTGTTAGTCCTTGAGATGATGGTATTGATGACAACAACCTTAGAATTAGATTATAAAATATAAATCCTAACATTATAGTTTAGATATATATGTATATGCAGGTTTTAACCATGCATGTATCAAGATTGAAGACTGTACAGTATAGAGATTCAAGATATCAAGATTGAAGACTCATGAGTATCAAGAATATCAAGATTATCAAGAGTTCAAGATAAGTATTGAGTCTAGAATTATGTTAAAACTTCATAATAGCACTGAAATTTTCACTCCATTTTTCTTTTGGGATGGAACCCATTTCTACCTTTTTAGTGGCTTACAAACCCATGACAAGTAGCTTACAAACCTACGACAAGTGGCTTACAAACCCACGAACATCCTGGGTTTGTACAAGTTCTCGAGTCCTGATATGATGAGATATTCTACAGGCTTACAAAACTACTTCAAAATGATTTTCAAAACTACTTCAGAATGATTTTCAAAACTGCTTTTCAAAATGTTTTAGCCTTAAAAATTATCTTTTCAAATAATTTCAAAAAGATGTTTTAGCCTTAAAATATTCTTTGTTTTTGTTTTTAATAAACTCTTGTTTTAAACTACGTTTTTTTAAAACTATCTTTTAATTATAATATATTTATACTTAGATTTAAATATAAAATTATAGTCAAATTATATATATATTATTCTCTATATTTATCTATGTATTTTATCTATAGTCAAGTATATTTATAAAGTTTAAATAGTTTTTAATATAAGATAAAGGTTATTTTCAAAGAAAATCAAATCTTCAAAAAATGCTTTGGGATGTCGACATGCCCTAGTACCCCATGTCGACATAGTGACAGTTAGATTCAAAAATTTGAATTTCAAAAGAAGTGTCTATTCGCCATAACCTTTCACGAATGGACATGATTGTTGTTCTTCTATAAATAGGGGTTAGTTTTAACGAATTTTATATCAGATTTTCTGGTTTTTCACTTCTCTTCTTCTTCCACATTTTCTGATTCAAAATCCTATCATTACTCTGCCAAAATCAACATTGAATCTAACTAGATTATCTCTGGTTTGATTCTCTATCACTATCTCAACAAGATCTCAGTGCTATTCAGAGTTTTAGGCTTCTTTGTAATCTATCTAGCGAGAAAAGGTGTGATTGTAGCCTTGGAAATCAATCAAGCGAGAAAAGGTGTGATTGTAGCCTTGGAAATCAATTGGGTGAACTTGTTGCCCCGGAAATCAAGTATCTCTACCCAGAGGATTGTGATTTTAGAGGGTGTACCTCGTAGCCTTGAAACCGAGGGTTGTAATTGTTGAATTGCTTTTGAAAGGAAATCCGTACTTAGTTGTGTGGGACTGGATGTAGGGTAACTCCGAACCAGTATAAAATCCGGTGTGTTCTTTCCTTTACTGCATTTACTTTATTTCTGCATCTGTGTTTGATTCTATGATTATATCTATGTTTGAATATTACATACATCTGTGTACAAATTAACATAAACTCAAAAAGATTTAGTAATTTCTTATAAACACTATTCACCCTCCTCTAGTGTTATTCCTAGCCTTAACATCCGTAATCCGCATTCCTCACATTTGGTATCAGAGCAAGGTTTTCAAAAGTTTCATAATCTGAATTTTGAAAAGTTTTCAAAATGGCTACCAACACTGGTACTGTTATTAACACTAGTATCCCTGTCACTAGTTCTTTTATATAAGGTCAGTCTACTGCCAGACCACCACTTTTTAATGGCAGTAACTATGCATATTGGGCATGTAGGATGAAAATATATTTACAATCTGTAGGATTAGATACTTGGAATATCACACAAACTGAATATTCTGAACCCACAACTAATTTCGCATAGTGGACCACTGAGCAAAAGACTGTTGCACAAAATAATTCTAAAGCAATGAATATTCTGTTTTGTTCACTTGATATGAATGAATTTAATAGAGTGTCAGTTTGTAAGTCTGCATATGAAATCTGGAAAACTTTGCAAGTGACTCACGAAGGAACAAGCAAAGTTAAACAGACCAAAACTTCCATGCTCACAAATCAGTTTCAGTTATTTAAAATGAATACTAATGAGTCTATTTCAGATATGTATAGTCGATTTCAAGATATTGTGCATTCTTTAATATCCTGGGGAAAGGAATTTTCGAAAAAAGATCAAGTCAGAAATTTTTTAAATTCTCTCACTCCAGAATGGGATCAAAAGACTCTTGCAATTGAAGAGGCAAATGACATCAGTACCTTAAAGATAGAAGAATTGATTGGAAATCTAATGCGTTTGAAGTCTAAATGATCGGGAGAAGAGAAAGCAAAGCATCTGAAAAGAAATCAATGGCATTTAATGCATTAACCGATGGATCAGACTCAAACAGTGATAATGATCAAGAGATAGCATTTATGACCAGGAATTTTGGAAATTCCTAAAATACAGAAAGATGAATAATCTCAAGAGAAACAACTATAAGAATACTGGAAATCAGAATGCAGTGCCAAACAATGTCAAATGTTTCAACTGTGATGAACCAGGCCATATCAAAAGAGACTATCCGTATCCAGAAAGGCAGAATCCTCCTATAAACAATGATTCAGTAAAGAAACGGAAGCGTGCATTTACTGCTACTCTAGATGACTCAGACTCGTCCTCAAGCGATGATGATCAAAAGACAGATAACTCAAATTTGTGTTTCACGGCAGTTCACGACTTCAACGAATTCAAGGAAACGGACTCAGAAAAAGGTACACATATACAATTGATTGAAATTGCATGCTTAGATTTAGATGATTGATTGATTTTGAATTGGTGTGTTGATTGAATTTTAAATTTATTTTTTATTTTATTATTATTATAATTTTATTATTATTTTACCTTTATTTTTTTAATAATATAATAATATTTTCTGGAATATACCAAATGTGAGGAATGCGGATTACGGATCTTAAGGCTAGGAATAACACTAGAGGGGGGGGGGTGAATAGTGTTTATAAGAAATTACTAAATCTTTTTGAGTTTATGTTAATTTGTACACAGATGTATGTAATATTCAGACACAGATATAATCACAGAATCAAACAAAGATGCAGAAATAAAGTAAATGCAGTAAAGGAAAGAACACACCGGATTTTATACCGGTTCAGAGTTACCTTACATCCAGTCCCGCACAACTAAGTACGGATTTCCTTTCAAAAGCAATTCAACAATTACAACCCTCGGTTTCAAGGCTACGAGGTACACCCTCCAAAATCACAATCATCTGGGTAGAGATACTTGATTTCCGGGGCAACAAGTTCACCCAATTGATTTCTAAGGCTACAATCACACCTTTTCTCGCTTGATTGATTTCCAAGCCTACAATCACACCTTTTCTCGCTAGATAGATTACAAAGAAGCCTATAACTCTGAATAGCACTGAGATCTTGTTGAGATAGTGATAGAGAATCAAACCAGAGATAATCTAGTTAGATTCAATGTTGATTTTGGCAGAGTGATGATAGGATTTTGAATAAGAAAATGTGGAAGAAGAAGAGAAGTGAAAAACCAGAAAATCTGATATAAAATTCGTTGAAACTAACCCCTATTTATAGAAGAACAACAACCATGTCCATTCGTGAAAGGTTATGGCGAATAGACACTTCTTTTGAAATTCAAATTTTTGAATCTAACTGTCACTATGTCGACATGGGGTACTAGGGCATGTCGACATCCCAAAGCATTTTTTGAAGATTTGATTTTCTTTGAAAATAACCTTTATCTTATATTAAAACTATTTAAACTTTATAAATATACTTGACTATAGATAAAATACATAGATAAATATAAAGAATAATATATATAAAATTTTACTATAATTTTATATTTAAATCTAAGTATAAATATATTATAATTAAAAGATAGTTTAAAACAAATGAAATTTAAAAACAAGAGTTTATTAAAAACAAAAACAAAGAATATTTTAAGGCTAAAACATCTTTTTGAAAATTATTTGAAAAGATAATTTTAAGGCTAAACATTTTGAAAAGCAATTTTGAAAATCATTCTGAAGTAGTTTTGAAAATCATTTTGAAGTAGTTTTGCAAGCTTCTTCCTGTAGAATATCTCATCATATCAGGACTCGAGAACTTGTACAAAACCAGGATGTTTGTGGGTTTGTAAGCCACTTGTCGTAGGTTTGTAAGCTACTTGTCGTGGGTTTGTAAGCCACTAAAAAGGTAGAAATGGGTTCTATCCCAAAAGAAAAATGGAGTGAAAATTTCAGTGCTATTATGAAGTTTTAACATAATTCTAGACTCAATACTTATCTTGAAATCTTGAACTGTTGATAATCTTGATATTCTTGATACTCATGAGTCTTCAATCTTGATATCTTGAATCTCTATACTGTACAGTCTTCATTCTTGGTACCTGCATGGTTAAATCCTGCATATACATATATATCTAAATTATAATGTTAGTATTTATATTTTATAATCTTATTCTAAGGTTTTTTTCATCAAAACCATCATCTCAAGGACTAACAATCTCCCCCTTTTTGATGATGACAACCTTTGTTTATAAAATATTACTTCTATCCTAATAACTCCCCCTTAATCTATGCCTAACTACCCTATTTTATATTTCTCCCCCTTTGTCATCAACAAAAAACAAACAAACTCTAAACTATATAACTCCCCCTCATTCTTGTACTCAAGTACCTGCATTAATAACATATATAATAGAGTATATTAAGAAATAACTATACTTATAGACATGATATTCAATCAACGATTATAAATATATCAACGTATATATATACAATCATCAAACCACACCAAGTGTTAATCAAATCAATCAAAACAACCAATTTCAATCAAAGCAATCAATTCAAACAAAGTAATTAAATAAAGCAATCAAATTAAACGTTACGAGGAACTTCCACCCATCCTTTTTCTCCGAAAATAGGGTCTGCTTTGATGGCATCCCAATTTTCATTGTCATTTGTGAGAGAGACAGGAGGATGTGCTTCGTTATCATCCTTGTGCAGGGAAGAAATCATCCATCGAATTACCTCGAAATGCCTTTCTTGCTCCTTGATCATCTGCATTTGTCTCAATTCTAAGTGTCGTTGGTTACGAAGAATGAACGAGAGAATATTCTTGAATGAATTAAGAGTTTCTTCAAGATTCTGGGATAAACTATGTATTGGATTAGCCATTTTTGAAATTGTGAGAAGAATGAGAGATATAATAGATAAGAAATAATATTCAGTAATGAATCCTGGAAGAAATGGGTATATATAGGTGTAGAAATTCGTTTGAAAGGAATAGACATATGGTAGTTATTCAAATTTCAAATTCAAAATGAAGTGTCATTTCTGACCAGTACATGTCGACATGGTCGTAGAGGGTATGTCGACATGAGGCAGTGAAATTTGATGGTAATTTTGATTTTGTGAATAATTATGTATATATATATATATTTATATAATATACTAACATTTATTCAAGAGATAAGATAAGCTAGATAACAGAAAGGAAATTCAATTTCATTGTATAGAAGAGTGATACAATGATTACTCATAAAGAACTACATAAACACTCAAATTAAAACAAACTTAAACTAATTCGACATGATATGAAAATATAGAACTAGTTAGAGGATGATGAAGATGAAGATAATCCATGTTTCTTGCTGACTTTGGAGAAAAACTTATTCATCTTGGATGATATTTTGTCCAACTTCTTACTAACGGATCTTTTAAGAACCCGTTGATTCTCAACAATAATCTTTTGGTTTTTGAGAAGGGTTTTGTTGGTAGGATTGGAGGGATATTCAATACTTTCTAGGGATGTTTCACCTTCTTCTTCTTCTTCTATTTCCATTTCATCCCTTTCTTCTTCTTCTTCCTCTTCCATTTCTTCATGAGCCAAACGCTCTTCCTTTTCGGCAAGAGTTTCATAAGGTTGAAAAACATATGGGATTTTCATGAGAGAAATGTTTGAGATATTAAAACTTTTCTTGAAATAAATTCTTCTCCTTTGAAATTTACTCCAAAATAGTTGAAAATCCGAGTAAGGTAAATTCCATGATATAAAGTGTTTTCTCCCATTTCAAAATTTTTAGGACGAAGTTCATCCAAAATAACTTGCGCCCAATTGATATCATAATTTCCGAAAATAGCAAAAAGTGCTTTGCACACTTTTGAAGTAGGATTGTTAAAATTTCCCGATCTTGGGGTCAAAGTATGTTGTAAAAGAAGATTGACAACTCTTGCTTTAGGACGAAAGTTTTGGTTTTTAAATTCAAAGTTTTCTTCTCCTTCAAAAATATGATGAAATGTCTCACGATCATGTTCATTGATTTGAAAACTAGAAAGATCCATTCCCGTGCTTTTGCAATTGAGAATGGTACCCAAAAGATCACAATTCAAAACAATTTTAGTGCCTTTGACACTACTCCAAATTTCATTATCATTTCCTTCATAAAATTCTCGATTGAGATTTGCATATAAAATTTTAATAAGATTTGGGTAACAAACAAAATCATTTTGAGAAGAATCAACAAGACTAAGAATTTGATTGTTTGCAAAAAGAGTATCAATTTCATAAGAAGCAAAATCTTGAAAAATAGCAAACTTTCCAGGATGGACTTTTCCATAGTTAGCATAATTGATGTACGCTTTTATTGCCTCCGGATTATTGAGCAGTTGCTCTTTCAAGTTTCTGGAAAGTCTCATGGTGGAGGGGTTGCTTGAAGAAGCCATTAAAGCAGAGAGTAGAGAGCTTGAAGTTTTGAAGAGAGAGTTTGAATTTGAAAATGAAAGTGAAAAGTTGTGATAAAAGATAGTGAATAAATAGATTTTTGAAAGACTTTTTCTCTGGTCAAAAGATGCCTTTTCAGAGTATTGAATGAAGTGAAAAGGTGGAGGGAAATTCAACCATTTGAATTCAAATTTTGTATTTCAAATTCTGGTACCTATGTCGACATTAGGGTAGGGACCATGTCGACATATGCCTATGAATTTCTATGATTTATTTTTCCTAAGTATTCTAATATATATATACTTATTATTTTAATGTCTATATATATATATATATATCTGGAATATTATTATAGTATATTCCAAAAAATATTATTATATTATTAAAAAAATAAAAAAGTAAAATAATAATAAAATAATAATAAAATTATAATAATAATAAAATAAAAAATAAATTTAAAATTCAATCAACACACCAATTCAAAATCAATTAATCAAGCAATCAATCATCTAATTCTAAGCATGCAATTTCAATCAATTGTATTGTAAATGTGAACCTTTTTCTGAGTCCGTTTCCTTGAATTTGTTGAAGTCGTGAACTGTAGTAGTAATGCACACATGTCTGACAATTTTGGACCATTCAAATCGACAATAATCCACACATGTCTGACTTGAATAATTCAAAATAACAGATTGTAAATAAATTTGGAGCAATAAAATCAAATACAGAACCACAGACACAGAATATCAGAATAACTCGTAGTGGAAATTAAAATACCATAGTAGTTCATGAGGCTACTATAACAAACTCTCAAAACAAAATACATAATATCAGTCTGAAAACATATACAATAGAAATCTCAAATACATTTAAACCACAGTCTGAATAAAGTTTTCTAACCTAAGTCCAATGATACGGATAATATCATTTCAATCCGTAATTTACAAAAGGAAAATCCGGGTTTTATCGTTTCAAAACCCACAATCCCAAGTAAAATGAAATAAATAAAAATCGTTTAGACCTATCATTTCAGCCCATAACGATTTTTCCTTATTCTAAAGTCCGTTCGGGTATGTATCATTTCAACCCATAGTGATTCTATTCTACAGGGAACTTGCAGTGTGATAAACTGATATAAATAACAGAATAGCATAATATAACAGTAACATATGATATAAAAGGTGTATAAGCATAGGTGAACATCATATAATCATAACATAGCAGATATAACATAATGATATGAGTTTACAGATTCAATTGTGATCAGTTTACTAGTCATATAAGTATAAACTTGTCTGGTGAGAATTACTCACTTGTATAAGCTGGAGATGACAACCAAATGCACAAATAAGGAACTTCAAAGGCACGATAACATGACAATGATTTGAGAGTGGGAGATCCAAAGCTAATTGCCTTGTTAAATATCAAACAAAACAAATACAAACATGAATTACAAACCAAAATATTACAAAACAATGCTAGGAATAACTACCCAATTCAAAGCTAGAGCTTTTGCACTTGCATTCTACATCATATGCTTCAGCCATAGGCTGGAAAAGCACTATTATGAGATGGATTTGGATCAGGTTTGTATCAGGTTAAGGTCATATAGGTCGGCCATAACAATATATGAAATATTAGAGAGCTATGTGTGCATGAACACACAAATTCAAAGCACTACATGGATTTCAAGGCCATCAAAGGCTTCGGCCAAGGGATGATTGGGCACGGCCAGATCTGGGAAGATCATCTACAGGTGTGGCAGAGGTCTTAGGTCCAGGAAGTGGCTGGTGGTGGTGGTGTATGGTCGGCCAAAGTGGCGGAACAAGAGAGAGTTCGGCTATGGTGAATCAAATGGAGTTTTCTTCAAAATTTTGGTGGATCATCAACTTGGAGGGTCTCGGCCATGGAAGGTCAGTGGAAGGAGGGGATGATGGCTGGAGTAGGTGGTGGTGGAGGCAGCCAAGGTGCTAGAGATGGAGGAGCCGAACACATGAAGGTGAATACAAGTGCAAAATCAAATAAATCAAGTAGAAAAAGTGAAAAAGAAGAAGAAGATTTACCAAGCACTTTGCTTCAGAAAATGGCCGTGAGTTTTTTTAGGGTTGAGAAGGTTTCTTTTACATAAAAAATGAGAAAAAAGATGCGGCTGAAGAATAGATAAGGTCGGCCAAAAATTAAAGCAAGTGTTGGTTAGAAAATGAAAAGGCAAAAGGAGATGAAAGGTCAAAGGCAAATGAAAAGTTTAAAACTCTTCAAATTTCCATATTTTCTTTTGCAATTTTAAATACATGAAAAATGCTGATAAATAAAGTTAAAAACTCAGAAATAAAAATAAATGTATAAACTAAATAATTAAATTTTAATTAAATATAATTAAATTAGGAAAATGGCAAGAAAATGGAAACTAGGCTTTAAAAATTAGAAATAAATTCAATACACTTTGGAAAAATCTTATTATCACTTTAAAAATATTTAAAGGTCAAAACATATATAGTATAACCTAAATATAAAAATTTAAGTAAGATATATCAAATAAAAATGTCATTTATATAAATTAAAAATAAAGAAAATTGTTAAATAACTCAATATACACACAATATTGAAAACAGTATAACTTTCACAATTTAAATCCAATTTCAACGAAACGAAAAGCAATATTCATGATATTAAGTCTATTTTCATAATAAAAGATAAAATTCAAGAATTCAAATATTTAAATTTAAAATTTAAAAGTCAAAGTTTGACCAAAATGACCAAAATCCACTTTTTCTGGAAATATTCAATTTATTCAGGTTTGAAATTATAATTCTCATAAAAATCAACATTTATATTTACAATAACATAAATTATCCATTTTAATAAAAAGAATAAAGTTTCTAAGTCAGGAAATTCAATTTTTAAAAAATTAAAATACACAATTAAAATAATCACAAATACAGGGTTGTTACACTGTGGAGTATTGAGGGTAGCTCCCAATCTGGTGTTTGCTAATACTGGATAGACTACTGTGACTATTATGTGTTAAGGTGGAAAATGTAAAGCCTTAACGCTATTTAAAAGTAAGTTTATTTTATTATTAGACATTATTATAATAGCGAATATTACTACATAGTAGATAGTTTAACGGATCCTTAAAGAATGAGCGATCTCAAGCATTCTTTAAGTTACTTGTACCTTTATATTACAGTTCACTTGAGTTGGTTTATATTATATAAGTATGTATGTCCTGACTTGAGTGTTTTTCTTTACACTCGGGTCAGACTGAGTGATACAGCATTCGAGACTCACCTTTGGAGTTGGAGCTTTTCTTGGAGATCCAGCTATCTATTTCGCTTTCAGTTATCCAGTTGATTCCAGTGATGTATTCTGATTTATACTTGATTTTTGTATTGAGACTTCTGTTGTATCTTTTACTTCTATTGTATCTTGTTAACTCTGATGTATACATATATAGTAGCTTCATGAACTACTATTTCTTTGCTTCCGCTGCATTGTTATATTACTCTATGTCTGTGATCTGTGATTTATTTTCTGTATATTCTGAGTTTTGCCAAATTTTATTTACAATCTATTGTTTTGAATTATTCAAGTCCGACATGTGTGGATTTATTGTCGATTTGAATGGTCCAAAATAGCGGGTCGTTACAATATGGAAGGAAAGATGATCGAATTTTGAAAATCATGCGAAAACTCTAAGGAACTTTAGGCTGATCTACTTGTATTTTCAATTGTAATTAGGAACTTGTAATCAAAATCAACAATAAAGTTGATGTAAACCAAAGATTTGCCAAACCATTATAAAAATATGCATGTTCAGTCTTTTTACATTTTTATTTGCTGATATGTTTGATTTATCATATCTATGTTTTGCATTCATTTATTAGATTTTTAGAGGTTAAATTCACCGACGAATAATAATAATTGATTACACTCAAGGTTAATTGCTCTATATAATCTTAATGAGGTGTTTGCCTAGAAATTGGATAGAAAAATTGAATGCTTTCATTGAGAAAACGATCTTAGGATACAAATCAGATCTCTTAAAGTTGTGTGGATCTCTAGTTTGATTTCTAACAATAGATGGATTCGAAAGAAAGTATAAAGAAGGCAACAAATGCTGGTACTAATGCAGAACAACTTGATAACATTTCAGAGCAGAATAAAGAGGCTGCTTCATAAACATACAAAGGCCCTACTATAATAACTAAGCAAGAGGTGGCAGAGATGTTTGTTACTTTAGAAATATCGATTGTTTAACAATAACACGCTATGATGGATTAGTTGATCTAATGATTTGAATAGAAAGAAGCAGCCCTGAAATCCCGATAGAATGCTTAGTGAGACGAACGAAAGAGGCTCCCATGTTGCTAGGTTAGGTCGATACTTAGCTAATTATGATAGAGATGGATCATTATTGTGTGATATGCAGTTGACTCGTAATGAAAATAATGGAAAAATAAATTATTTTCACCCAGAAAAGTATTAAAATGTCCTCCTTTTTGAATTTTTGACTAATTTTAAGATACTGATATGCAAATTTTATCCATACAAGAAATGAAGCAATGTGTTAAAATTAAACGAATTTTTTATAATTCATACTCAAATCTCATGCAATCAGAATATAAAAGACTACTTGAATCTAGCCATACCATTAAATTATTTTTGCAATTCTAAAAAAAATTATTCATTAGGAAAGTGAAATTATTTCAAAAAGATCAGACGAAGCTAGTTTATATCGGGGCCAAAGAACCAGAAAAACGGAGCAAGAAGGTAATCGGTGAACGGGCTTATGGTATGTCCTAGTGTAACGACCTGCAATTTGGAACACTTCATATTTAAATATCTAATTTTTTTAAATATTTGAATCTTTTATTAAATGTGTTAAGTGTGATTTTATAACCATGTTAACCCCGTTTTAATTAATAATTAATGATAAGAAATTTGTTTTTGAAATATGTTTACAAAAATAAATAGTTCGTAGAAACATCGATAATGTGACCGAAAATCATTTTATCGATAAACTACTTTTTACTCGATATAAGTTATTTAAACTTTTTAGGCTTGCCTAATATATTAATGTGTAATTAATTAGAAACTAAAAATATTTTGCTTAATATGGCCGAATAATTAAAATCAGTGTTGTAAGCAATGATGTCATGGAAGATATTTTGGATGGAGAAGGCTTAAGGGCTGAGTAAATGAGGATGATGTGTAAAGCAAAGCACATGGAAGGAGAGGTGTGTTTGTGGCTGGCCAAGAAGGTTTAGGGGGGTGAGGATGACCTCTTGTTAACTTCTATTACACTATAATAGTACATAAACCATTTTGCAAAATAATGAACAAAAACTAGTCTCCTTCGTGCCTCTTTCTCTTCTCTTTAATCTTCCCAAATCATAGAAAATCAAGTCCAAACTCTCCAAAACTTTGGAAAAGGCCCTAAAAAACATAGAATCATAGAAAATCAATTCAAATCTTAGAGGAAGGGGCACAAACTCCCATTTCATTTCTGGTTGTAAGCATGAAGGGTGATGGGAAGGTGGCTGAGAGCATGTAGGAGCTAAAGGTGAAGTTTTTTGGTTGTTTGGTGATGGTAGGAAGTGGTTATGTATTCTAGTGACTTGTGCATGATGTTAGCAAGGTTATGGAGTAGGTTTACTCACCATTGAAGTGCATATATTGTCATTATATGTGTTTGTTGTGTGAATATAAAGTTAAAGCAAATAACTAATGCAAATTATAACTTTTGGACCCCTTGCTTTGGAAAGCAAGTGAGAACTTTATATATAATATGATTAATTCTATCGCCCTCTAAAACATTTGTCATGGCCTAGATTTTGTGTTTACATTTTTGGTATGATTGTGTATGATGTGGAAGTGCGTGTGAACTTGTTTGTAGCGAAAGACTCGTTATATGTGCACTTCGAAATCCATTGTGTTTAACTTGTTTAAAATAGTTATATGTGAAAGAATATATTTTGGTTATGCTCTACACTCATAATAGTGTATAGGACAATGAGGAAAAGGTTTGGAAAAATACATAAAAGGTTAAACAAATTTGTAAAAGTTATAACGAAAAAGTCGCTATATGAGTACTTTGAAAAGCCATATTTTGGGAATTTTTAATATGATTTTTGAAAATATCTTTAATGGTTTCTTTTCTATTTTATTAAGTAATATATGTGTAATTCTTATTGTAAAAATATAAGAGTTTAAATCATTTTATAGCTGGTTGAACGAAGTTGCAAAAGTTAGAGCGAAAAGATCGCTATATGAGCACTTTATAAATAACATGTTTTTGGAATTTTTAATATGATTTTGGAAGATATCCTTAAAGGTTTCTTTTCATGGTTTATAAGCACTCTAAGATAGTACATACCATAAAATTTTCAGATCTTAAAACCTTTGTTTGAGTATAGAAAACTGGACAAAACTTTCATAATTTTTCTAAAATGCTCTCTGTCCTGATCTTTTACAGCACTTATATATGCATCTTTGACCTACAGTCGCATTCTGACCTGCTACAACATTGTTTTAGTGTTGTGTTATTTTGAGCAAGTTTTATGATTTTAAATGAGTTTAAAATGATATTTAAATTAATTATTTTATGAGATCTTTCTAGGGAAGTTTGATAGCAGGTTTCAAAGCATTTTAAAAGTGGTTTCAAATTTAAATATATTTTTAATGATTATTTATGAATTTTTAAAGTAAAGGATTTTATATACATGAAACATAATTTTTTTTATGATTTCTGTTAAATTATGATTTAGTTATTTTAAGAAATATTTTATATGGATATTTAAAATGTATTTATAAGTATTTTTAATAGTGTGTACATATATAAGATTATAAAAGCGAGTTAAGTATTTTATAAAAGGTGGTTTACGTTATAACACTTAGTTATAATGAATGGTGTTGAGAAGTTATTAAAAAGCATATTACTTTGTTAAATAAGTGTAGATATACTTAGATATTTAAAATGAATATTTAAATATAATGACAAGTATAAAATAGTTTTGGGTTTACAGTAAACAATGTTTAGTAACATTTATTTTTAAACCATTTGAATATACTTTTGAATAAATGAATCTTTAAAATAAATTTTAAAGATAATGATAAGTGTGAATGTTTTGGTTTTATAGTGATAAAGTTTAAGTAACATTTGTCTTTAACCCTATTGATTATATTTTAAAGTCGAAATTTTGTTAGATGATTTGTGAAATATTCTTATACTTTTGAGATAAGTATATGAATGTATTTTGAAGTATTGAAAAGAGTACAAATGAATAGTGAAATAGTAGTATACATGTATACATCATTTGTAAAGGTATTTTAAATACGTATACAAGAATAAAAGGAAGTGAATAAAAGCATCGTGGATTTATACGGTTTGAGATCCCTTGAGGAGGACTCATTTGTATGAAACACCTCTTGCTTTTAGAACGTAGATTCGAGATCTATTGGGGAGGACTAGTATATATCGTTCACTTACTTATGAAGGAAGTTTTTGATAAAAGAAGGATTAATTAATAAAAGAATTAATTAAATAAAAAGGGGATTATAAGTCGCTTATGTGACTCAATCGTACTTTGTGTGTTTACTTGTCTATGGGAAGTATTTAATCCTATACTTGGCACTAAAAGCTGACAAAGTAGGCTTGTTTTGTCTGTTAGAGTTCAAAATGATGTTCAAGTGAGGCTGGAAGTAAACAATGTTCTAACCTACCAAATTCACACTTGACCGAGGGATAACATGAGTTGAGAAAGTCAGAAAGATGATAAGTATACGAGACTTGGTTTCCATATGCAATCATTATCATTGCTATCTGAATTTGACCAAAATTAACTTAGGAAATATATAGAAGAAACACAAGAGCTATACAATACGGTTATCCTCATAGTGATGCTATACCCTACGTATAAACTCATCTTGCTCTTCTAGGACAAGAGATAAGGAAATCCGTCTTGATAAGAGATGATCCCCACCCTTATGTGCTGCTTGTTTGTTTCTGAAAGAACCGAAGTTGTGTTAACCAGAAATTTATCGATTGGTTTTGAAGAGTTCAATAAGAGGGGGAGTGTACTTATATTAGATGACTCGAAACCGTAACCACCGTAACCACTTCAAAATCGATATACGTGTTCTGTGTTTTGGAAGTAGTTGTGAAGTGAAATGTTATAAAGTTGAACTGTATATCCTAAGGTTAAGTCCGAGAGAGGTCAACGTTAACATTTCAAACGATGCTAGCGAAGGTACTGTTAACGCCAAAATTGGTAAACGCTAACACCCGGTGTGTGCAAAGAAAAAGTGAAAGCACCACCCGTTGGTACGGGAACAGAATATAAGCTGAAAATAGCAGAAAAGTAAAGAGACAACAGTTTTATAGTGGTTCGGCTCGTAATTAAGCCTACGTCCACTTTATATTCTTTTATTGCTAATTTGCTTACAAGTTGATACAATGCACTTCAAAATACAATACACTTCGATTCCAAAACACTTCAGACTAGTAGCTCAAACTTCGATGTGATAAGATTCTTTGAATCCATGTCGAATGTGCAAGATCTCTTTTGAAGCTTGTTGTAGTGTCTTGAATGTTTGGAATGCTTGATGTGCTGGAAGAGTTAAGAATTCATCAGAGTAACAGCGCTCCAGAAGATCAGCCAAAAGTCCCTCTGCCGTTGGAGTGGCTCTAGTATTTATAGGGAAAAATCTGGGCAGGATTCAGTCTTCAAGTCTTAGGTCGTGAACGACCTAAGTTAGGTCGTAGGTCGGCAGCGACCTAGAGGATAAGTCGTAATCTGGCTCGTTTCCTTTAACCTTGGTTTCTTCTGAGCGAGTTAATAGGTCGCGTGTGACCTAATATAGGTCGTAGGTCGCTGGGACTACTTCGTTCTTAGGTCGCCGAGACCACTTCGTTCTTAGGTCGCTGAGCAGTTACATTGTTAGGTCGTGAACCTCTTAAGTTATTAGGTCGCTAACTCCTTAAGTCGTTAGGTCGCTAACTTCTTAAGTCGTTAGGTCGCTAACTCCTTAAGTCGTTAGGTTGCTCTGTCTTCGTTTGACTACTAGGTCGCTTAACCCTTAGGTCGTTATCCCTTTTCTGGAGTTAGGTCGTTAGAGACTTTAGGTAGTTAGATGGCAATATAGGTCGACCATACAAGAGGAGAGAAATATGTGGACTAATTGAAAATTAAGGAGGTTAATTAGGGAAGTTTTAATTAAAATAATTGGAAAGGTTCCCTTCTCCCAATTGAAACAATCCCTTGATTTAATCTACTTCAGTTGTTTTCTTTCTACTCTTTTCTTCCATCCATGGTCGTAGTTTTCATCTTTCTCTTCTAAACAAAATCAAGTACAGAACAAATCAAAACATCAAATAAAATTAGTAGCTATGTAGTTCATCCGACTCTTACAAATATTGGGTGTTGATGTTACAAATTCGAGGAGAATTCATAAATTAGGGTGTCACTAATTGGCCATATCTATAAAGTGAAATTTCTTTTTTATATTTATATATTTTAGCTGCATCACTTTATAATGATTATATATATATCCTTGCCTTACTATGATTCATAATTGACATCAAAATCTAAACCATAAATTGGATTATCCGTTTTGATTTAATTCAGTTGTTTAAAACTCAAAATGTATGTATGTGTAAAATTATGATTTAAACCATAAACATGTCTTAACATACATGTAATGATTTTCTAAGGTAGTATATAATTTCAATGAGCTAAATGATTTTGAATTGAATTAATTTTGAAACGTGAAATACATTAACATTTGGATCAAATCTTAATTTATATGCTTTGCTTTTAAAATTATTTTTGATTGTCTTTTATAAATTTAATTTAATTTGGGTGATATTATTATGTATTATCTATATATTTGTTGTACATACATATAGTAAAAGCATTAAGAAATATGTAAATCTTATGTTTATATTAAAATAATTTAATTTAATATGTATGTGCATGTATGTTTAATATGTATATGTATGTTGTATATACATACTTTGAATTATTTGAAAATATTTCAACTTCATAATTATATACATACATAGATACATACATACGCACACACAATATATATATATATATATATGTATATAGACACACACACACACACAATATTTTAGTATTAATACTTAATTCATTAAGGATATTTTACATTAATCAAATGTAATCAAGATCTGAATTTGGATAAATCTTGTCAAATCAAATTTAGGGTTTTTAAACTTCAAATTTATGTTTTGAAATTTCAATTTTTTAATTTATGTTACACTTTTCCAAATCAATCTTTATTAATAATATTAATGTTTCATTATATTTTGTAACTATACATACATCTTACATTAATCAATTAAATTGAGGTTATATAAACATATGTGTGTATGTGTCGGTGTGTGTGTGTGTGTGTCCAGAGCTAGGTTTCGTAGGCCCCCTTATTTGGCTCCATCATGTAGCCCCGATAGTAGCCATATGTTAATATTAAATATTTGGCCCATGTGAGAGGAGAGAGAATGACCAAATATTTAAATATTAACATGTGGCTGATATCGGGGGCTATAGATCCTAGCTCATATATATACATATATACATATATATATATTGTAGATATATATGGTATATATAAATCCTAATATCTGCATATATATATATATGTATGTATATGTATATATATCAACCATGTTGTTTTGTTGTTACATGTCATGTTAGACATATTATTAACCATGTCATCTTTTGTATACAGTTTAGGTATAGTATTAGTTGAATGTTTGCTAAAGAGAAAGGTGTAATCAGTATCTTTATCAGGTCCAATTTATTTTGATGTTTGTCCTAATTTACAATTATCTTTATCTGAGTTAATTGACTTGATGCTATTACATTGAATGTAAAAACGTATGGTTATAATTATGCACAAGGATCAGAAGTTATATGTATTTGCTTTAAAATCTATTATAAACCACTTCATACATTAAATCCATAACGTAAACTGGTTGATAAACCTTTAAATGAAAGAATATTTATAGAAACAAATTTCAGTAGGTCTAATTTTACAACAAGAAGTGAAGAAGATCTATTAAATGGGAAGAAATTCCTCTTCCAAACAATTGGTTAATTCGGAGGGTTTCTCCTCCATAGCCTAAAATAAATAATAATATTACTAACATTATACAAACTATAGAAGGAACTATTCAGATAAACAAAAACCTTCTTCGATCTTATTTTGATAAACCTAATACATTTAGATCCGGATTTTTGTATTCTCATATATCGCCTATTGATTATATAGTTGAGACTCCATCCAGAGTTTCAACTTCGCAAATGAGAGAAACTGAAAAGATAGATTTTCTAATGATGAATCTGTAGAGAGAACTACTCCTATTGAAAATTTATATGTTAATAAACCTAATATTGTAAAGGGTATTTATAGCACCCTAGAAGCGGATATAACTGAACCAGACTTGAGTTTTCATATTTAATGGATTATACGTCAAAAGTAGATTTAGGCCTGATTCTAAGGCTATGCAATTTTTTTATGAATTTAATCTTCTAAAATTTGAGCCATTTAGAAAATGGTTCTTTGAAAATTTTACAAAGGAAGAACAGAATTATTTTCGAAATAAATACCATGAATTTACATCTAAAAGGAATATATTATTTTCTTTTGCTCCCTGGTTTGTATCAAACTATATTGACAATATAATTCTATAATAGAAGCTATAAACTTGCGAACATAAATATTTTAAAAGGAATATATCCTCCTCAAACATCTTTTCAAATTAAAAATAACGGAACGATTAAGTTTTACTACATTCTCTAAGCTATTTGAAAACGAAATATTACAATCACAGTAAAATAAATAAATCAAAGTTTAGAACAACAAAATTATACTAATTTATATTTAAATATTCTAGGTGAAATAATTACTTCCTCACATAAAAGAATAGAAATGATATTTTTTACTATAAGAAAAAATCAACCAAGCGTTTTTATCAAACAAAGAAATATCTAAAGTCATGGCATCCTCCAATCTTCATCCTCCTACTGAAAATAAAAATTTCAAATTAAAATAAACAATTGAATTAGAAGAGCTTATTGAAGTTAAATAAAAATTTAAATCGTCCACTTAATGAAGAATTTTCCTAAGATTTAGAAAAACCAGTAATTATAAGCAAACAGTTCAAAATAAAATTAATAAACTTGAAAAGTATGCATATAAACTAGCCTAAAAATTATTTTACTATAAGAGACATTCTCTTACTGATACTATACCCAAAGGACCAGAATTTATTTCAAATAATATTTATAATGGTAAACAAATTTATGTGTAGCAACCCGGGATTTTGGTAATTGGATTTGAATATTTAATTAATTTTAAATATTAGAATAATTTGTTTTTGAGGTTTTAAACTTGAATTCAAATATAGAGATTGTTTAAATTATTTGAATTGTGAATTAATATTTGAATAGTGTTTTAAATAACTGGCTTAATATTTGAATGTTAATTTAATTGATTAAATGATCCTATTCGACTTCTTGTAAATTATAAATAATAACGATGAATTCACTTTGTAAATTTATTTACAGTAATAAATGGTTCAAATAAATAATTAGAAAATTTATTTTTATTTTACGAATCGATTTTCATTGACGTATTTTTAGTTTATTTTATTTCATTTTTCCATAATTTTTAATTTGAAAAATATTGAAATTATCAGTTGATGATTTATCTGCAAACGATGGTATTTTTTGATTTTACAGAATCAGTGTATATTATTTTTGTTTTAAGGTTGTGTCGCTTTCCTGAGCATGACCGTACTTTTGTTCTGTCGTTTGCAGCCCATACGCGAATGGAAACTTGTTCGACGAAATGCCGGAATATGAAATTATATATATAAGTCAACACTTATACACTTCAGTACACTGCTTACTCTTGTCATCTATACTCTTCCATTTCGTTCCATCAAAACCAAACTGAAACAAGAAACTTAGTTTCCATTTTCATTTTAATATCTCAAACAAATCGTATAAAATCTAGAAAAATCAAAAGCTTGTATCTTTGATCGTATAATGATGTGATCTACAATTTGGCATGAGAATGGGAGGTTGCGGCTTCAAGCTTGGGCATACGATAGTTTTTCTCAAAAGGAGTTTAGGCTAGGTTTAGGATTTTGGCTATTTAGTCAACAATTGTTGATTTGGATCCTGGTTTCAAGTTTATAAGGTCGTTTAGCACTTAGGTGCAAAATTTTGGGTAGTGCGGCTCCATATTGGTGGTCACAATCTCGCCCATGTCGCGTGCAGGATGTTGTGGTCATGAATTATAGGAAGGGTGCGGGCTTGAAATGGATAGGCCACGGTGATGAAGAATTCGTAGATGGGTTTGACAGTGGTGGTTTCGTGACGTATCGGTGGGGAATGGTGAAGCTTAAGTGATGAGAAGTGATCGGCCATGGTTGTGGAGTAGCAGTTTTAGGCGGGAGCATGGAAGAGAAGATGGATTAGTATTTAACTGAGGGCAATTAGTTAATAAAGTGCAATTAGTGTATTTCAATATATAAATTTAAAAATTAAAATCTTATAAATTGCACAATTTGTCCATATAAGGCCTAAATTTAACGCGGCCGGTCGCATTGGGTTCGTAATAACATTATATATGCTTAGGAATTGGATTCATGGAATTTAAAGCGTGTAGAAATTTTAGCTAAATTCGAACGCTGTTCAATTTTAGTCGGAACTAAAATGCTTCGAAGATAATTGGAATTTCAGTGAGTATTACTCACCTTTTTGGTTAATCAGTATATTATATAGTAGATTTAATTTTATTGTTTATGTTTGGTTGAAATTATTGGCTGTTGGGTTAAAATATTCGCATTTACAAGCGATTGTTATTTAAAATCAAAATACATGAATTTTATTGAGAAATCCGGATTTCGCGATATTGTTACTTTTAAATTTCTCGTTATATTCCTGTTGGTTCTATTTTTAAGTATAACTCTATTATATAAATTGTTAATTGCTGAATCTTGATTATTTAGCACTATTAGTTATGATATTGTTATATGTTCAAAACAAACCCTTGTAGTGATAAAAATCAATAACAATATTGCTTAAGTGCTTTAGTGGCTATTGGCCTCAATTCAGTACTTTGAAATAATATTAATTGCCGTTTGGCTTGAAATTTGTTTTCAATTCGAAGAATGATTTGAAATTCGACTTTTGTGTTTTTTGGAATTTTTTGTTTAAATGGGTTTTGAAACTTCTCTCTTTTACTCCAACCTCTTCATTTGTCTTTTCTAAATCTTTTAGAAATGTTTTAAAGTTGTTTAAATATTGTTTGATATTGTTTTAAAAGTTTTTTATTTATATTTAACATTGTATAAAAGTTATTTATCAATATTATAAAATTATAAAAAGTTATTTATTTAAATAATTAATATTGTTTGAAAGATAATTATTAATAATTGTTTATTAATAGTGTTTTGGAATTTATAATAGTTATTTGTTAATAACTTTTTAGAATTAATAATTAATATTCATTAATAATGTTTTGGAAGTTAATTATTATTTAAATAATATATTAATATTTAGAGATTAATTATTATTGTTTTATTAATAATGTTTGAAATTATTAACTATTATATTTATAATGTTTTGAAGCTAATAATTATTGTTGATTAGTAATGTTTTGCTGTTAATTTTTCATATTATAGAATAAGGTTTTGAAGTAAATAATAATTATTTATAATGTTTTGAAGTTATTAATTACTATATTAATAATGTTTTAGAGTTAATAAATTATTTTATTAATGACATTGGAAATTTAATTTGTTATTTATTTAGAATGTTTAAATTAAATTAATTTATCTGATTAATTGTATTTATAAATAATAAATTGATTTATAAAAGAAGTTTTATAAATAGTTTTATAGATTTATAAATGGTTTTAGCAATTTATAAAAAGAGTTTTATAAATTGTTTTAGAATTTAATAAGGGAGTTTTATAACGTGAAAGTAGATCTTGAAATTTGGGATGAAATTTTATTAAGGATTTTTGGAGATTTATAAAAGAAGTTTTACAAATGATTTTGGATATTTGTAAAAGAGTTTTATAAATGGCTTTGGATATTTCCAAAAGAGTTTTATAAATAAACTTGGAAATTGATTAAGAGTTTTATAAATGGATTTGGAATTTTAGTAAAGGAGAAGTTCATAAATGAAAGAGATTTATTAAAAAGGATTTATTGAAGAAATTTCTTAAAAAATTAAGATTTGATTTCCCCAAATTGACCTTCTTAATTTTGATGGCGTGGACACTCGTTCCATGGTTAGCACCGAAGGAATAGTGTTTGGGTTTATCCTTATCTTCCTTTCTTTTAAAACTGTATTTGATTTAATCCTTTTGATATGATTTTGGAATAAGAAATCTTTCATAATGTTTTGTAAATATGCTTATACCGTTGAGATAAGTATATGGATATTTTTCCAAGTATTGAAAGAAGTAAAAAGGGGTTTGTGAATAAATCTTTGTAAAGGAATTTTAATACAAGTATTTACAAAGTGATTTTAATTAATGAAAGGATTAATTAAAGAGATTAGTTAAATAACTGACTATCAAACTTGACTAATTTTAAACCATCATTGTTGGTTCGGAGAGACTAGAATCAGATATATTATCCGAATACCACTTCGAAACGGCATAAGCCTTCGAATTGGAACATCTTGAAGATGATTAAAAACAGAGTTCTTTGAAGTGCAAGGGCTACTTGATACTAATACTGAGGGTGATTCCAAAATGGATGTAGCAGAGGTAGTGCCTTCGGTTTCATTCAGACCCAGAACGAACTTATATGGATGAACGCTGGCATTGCATTTTTGCTTGGAGGGCAGTGTTAGCATTCCAAGACGGGCTATATAAAACGGTAATCGTAGCCTTAAGCCTCATTAACCGGGAAATGATTAAAGCAGGGATGTGCAGCAGGCTAAGTGAGTCGCTCTAATTAAGGTATGATCATCGCCCTATCTTGTAACGACCCGTAAATTTCAACTGTTTTAATAACGTAAATAGTTGAAATTTGTGAAATTTTAAACGATAAAATTTTGAAATAAAAATTTAATATTTGCAATACGTCTAGTTAAACATAGCTACTGGTAAATTTTCGTCCGAAAATACGGAAGTTTATTTCGCGCGTAAATTCACTTCAATTTAATCAGTTAAAAAAGCGATGAAAATAAAATGTTTTCAAAACCTAAATATTTTTACATAGAAAAATTCTAAACCATCTTCTGAGCAAAATATCAGTTCGTCATTTTTCCAAATTCGGACATCTATTGCTCCGTCGTTCTTATTTTCTACAAAATAGCAGCATTCTAGTACCGATATTGATTTTTATCGGATGATCGTACCACTGATATCTGTATACCGTTTTGATCGTCTCGTTGAGCTGATCTCTACAGTATATTCAATTGTAAAATTTTGAAGTCCGGAAACAGCGACACCCACAAAACGATTTCCGTATCGGTTCCGAAAATTTGGCTTTTGGAATTCGGGTGACCATTCATTTTCACCAGGTCGAACTCGAATAGCTATTTGATTTATTATCCACTGAATTCAACACTAACTTTCTATATTCTATCGGTTTCAATAAGTGCATTGTTTCATTTTTCTTTGTTCATTACTGTTGGCGTTTGAAAAGAGAAAAAAAAGAAATAATGTGCTCTGTCATCTTCCACCTCTCCTTCCTCAAGCCTGTTCATATTTAACATTTCAAAGCATTTGCACAAACCCATCATTTGCCTTCACGTCATTCCATCCATGTCTTGGAACTCGCCACCTCCGCGTCCACTTGTCCTCCACCTCGCCCGCACTCACGAGCCTCACTAGTCTGCATCACCTTCAGGTTGCTCGCCACCATAGCAGCGCCTCCTCCTCCTATGTTCGACCAACCACCTGAGTTCGGTCTCCCCTCCCCCTCGCTGGCACAGCAACCTCCCACGAGACCACACCGCACTCAACCCATCCAACTCCGAGCCTTCTTAGTCGAACACCCAGCCCAGACCGCTCCTTCCCGACAGCGGTTGCCACAAACACCCTCCGGCCGATCTCCGGCTATCCACCTTCTTCCCTTCTTTATTCTAGCTCGTGTCAGGTATTATGTTGTTGGCTATATTTGAATTTGTACAAGTTTATATATATGAAAGTTTTATATCTCATATGTTTTGTACGTTATATATATATTATATATTGGTATATATATGTTATCAAATATTGTTTAAAGTAGGCATATTTTAACATGGCTACAACATAGTTTAATATGTTTTCTCAGCACTATACATATAAAATTCTTATTAGTCATATATTCAAGTTGCTGTTCACAGGCATTGGTTGCTGAGTTCATGTATCAAAATTTAAGTTATATTTATTTTATAAATTTTGTTTTAAAACAAGTCAGTACGCATGTTACACATATGTTTACGTATTAGATATATGTCTATCCGTTTACATATGTATGGATTTTAATATACTATGTATATATGTTTTATATATATATTGTATTACACTTTATTTTATATAACCTATTATAAATTTTGTCAGTTGAGCTTTTATGTGTACGTAAGGCTATAAAAATTTATATTAGTATTACTGTTACCTTTCTTTGAGTAAATGTAAGTATATGTGCATACAGAATGTTTAAGGACTATGCAATATAAGGTTGTTGTTATCCATATAGTGTTATATTAGTTATATATATATACTATGTACATGTCAGTAATATATATATTATATGATTAGCTATATATAATTTGAAGTTGCCGTGTATATATATGTTAGCATTTTGTTCGGTTTGGTTGCATGAAATTGTATACTATATGTTGAAAGGTACTTACAAGTTAATGTATTATATATATTATTATATAGTATTTTATAATCTGGTTGTATTAAAACATATTTTTATAATATACTGTTTATAAGTACTGCAGGTGTTTAGAGAGTTATGCATGTATTCTATTGTGTGTATATATATATGGAAGTTCATATATAATGTTAGTATACATATTTTTAGTCCTACTTGTATACTGTAAGTATATATATGATATACAGTTTTGTAATTTACGCATGTTTTCCATATATATATATAAAGTTATATTAGTCTGCTGAGTTATATGCGTATGTTGAATGTTGAAATTGTTTTGATAATAATGTATACCATGTCTTATACATATTGGTATGTATAATATATTCCGTTGGATTTTAAATATTTCATTTCTGTTAAGTTTATATATATTATAATAAATTGCATATATTGATTTTTATGATAAATATTGGTTTGAAGTTTAATATATATATTTTATTTTAACTATATGTTAAATTGATTTTTTGAGAATTTATATATATATTTTTAATTTTCATTGGGTTTTGTATAAAGTAATTTATTTTAATATGGGTAAACATTAGACTTTAAAAATCTTATATATCATGTTCTCATCGATTCCTATTTATCAGCTTTGTCGTCAAATTCGTGCCAACCTCGCCATGCTTTGAAATTCGTGCTTGGATTCGTAACTAAATTTCAGTGTCCGTATCTGTGTGCGCATCTATGTCATCTACTGTTATCTCTAACCTCGAAAGGTGAGCACTCACTCACGATTAACGTTCTTTTATTTATTAAATTTGATTTCAATTGAAACGACAATTGAAATATTGCTGTTGTTAGTTATTTACACTGTTATTACCTATATCAGTTAACCTGTGACATCTGACACCATTATCTGTTAATTATTTATGCGATGATAATACAGTTTGGCTGATAATTGATTGATTGTTGATGTTTATATTGGACGTTAAATTGTTAATGTTAAAATGATAAATAGTATGAAATTGAACTTGATATAGGATAGTTAAATGTTAAATTTGATTAACTGACATTGTATAATATGACTCCTTTAACTGTTAAAGTTATTGACACGTAGGATTTGTTTAATTATACTTTGAACCACTAAATGTATGATGTTAAATTGATGATGTATGAAATTGTAAATAGATGACAAGTGAAAAACTGAATGTAATAATCTTTAATCTACATGAAATGATAGTGTAGATTCTAGAAATAATTATATTAATTCGTACAAGTAACAATGCGAATTAATACGGTTATTTCGGGATTATTTGAATTGATTATTGGATTGTTATTGATTGTTGTTATTGCTTGTTTATTTACTTTGACACCATCCCAGTTATCACACTGCAAGTTCCCTTTGTATGTTTTGATTTTGAATTGAATTGGAATCGGGTTGAAATGATAAATACCCAAATTGAACTTTGGCCTAGGATAGAAAATTAAATAAAACCCGATTGGTCAATAATTTGATTTAAAATAAAACGAAGATTTTATTTGAATAAATAATATGGTTTTGAAATGAAGTTGGAAATTGAATTTAATGAAATTTAAACGTGAGTATTTAATAATCTGAAATGAAATATTAATAAAGAAATTGATGAAAGAAGGTTGTTTAATTTGAGAAATGATTGAATTAAGTTTGAAATTATAATTAAGTTTGAAATTATTAAATTTTGAAATTATTTAATAATTAAGTTTTGAATTATTTAATATTTGAATAAGATTGAATCATTTGATAATTGAATAAAAATTGAATTCTTTGATAAAAGAAATTGGACTTTTGAATAAGTGAAATTGAACTTTATTAATAATTGAAATTGAGTTTTCTTTATTAAGTTTTGGAAATTTATTTAAGTAAGTAAGTAACTGAAATTGAATTTCTTAACAAGAAATAAAATGCGATTTATTGAAATTAATGTAAGACTTGGAATTTAAAGGATTTGATTTGATGAATTTAGTGTAATTCAAATTGTAAGTTTTGAAATAAGGAAGTTGAATTTAAATAATGGATTTAATGAATTGGAAATTAAACAGAAATTGTTTAAATGAAAATTTACTTAACGAATATTGAATGGAATCGATAAATGAATTTAAAATTGATTTGAATGTTAAAATTAAATTAATTTAAATGTTTTCAAAATGAAACTTTTGTACGAACCTGAATCAATATTTGAATTGTTTAAATAAAATTTGAAATTGAATTATAAGACTTTGAAATGGTAATTTGGAAGTTTCGAAACGTAAATTATGGAAATCGGTTTTGAAAAACAAATGAAATGTTGATTTACGAATTTGAAATTGAAATTGAAATTGATTTGGTTTTGAAATATATAAACGACCAATCGGTGTAATAATTACGAAAGTTATTAAAGAGACCGGAATTCGGTTATGGATATACTCTCTATCTAAACCGGAAACCACTTTAATAACTATACGCGGAGTGATGATCCAGAATGAAGTGGTTGGAATGATGTACGTGTTGACTGAAGAAGGAGAACGATAATGGATAGCCTTGACACTTGTGTCAAATTGGAAATGACTAAAACAGGAGCTGTGCTGGGCCAATGGAGGATTGATACCTCAAGTGGACACACTTCTTCGAACTACTTATACTTGTTGTCGATTGGTGCACCCTTGATTTTGGGAGTGTTGTCTCACGGTGTTGCGGGCGCTGCGGCGTTGCGTTCTCACCAGTCCGGATCAGGCGAACGGTAGTATCACTACCTTGGGTATAGCCTCATGTGCCTTGTCATACTTGTATTCCATTTATGCGCGACCACTACGAATTTGTTTTGTACCTTGAGTATATGGATTGCCCTCTGGTGACTTCCGGTTTTGGGGAAACTACGGTCTTGTATATGCTTGTGGGAATAAAAATGTGTTAAGGGTGGAATGGGCCATGACTTAACGCTATTTTGATATCTTATTATTACTGATAGACATTATCTACTTATCGTACACTACTACATAGTAGATAGTTTAATGGATCCTTAAAGGATGGTTATTCCAAACATCCTTTGAGTTACTTGTATTTCAATTGCTATTTCACTTGAGTTGGATTTATTAATATAAGAATGTTAATCCTGACTCGAGTGTTTTGTGTTTTGCTTTACGCTCGGGTCAGACTGAGTGGTTCAGCTTTCGAGACTCACCTTTGAAGTTGGAGCTCTGCTTGAAGATTCAGCCATCTATTCTACTTTCAGTATTCGATGATTCCAGTTATGTATCCTGATTTGTATCTATGTATCGTGTTACTCTTCTGTTGTATCTGGCTTAACTCTGATGTATCGTATTTCACTTCTGTTGTAAACTCTGATGTATTTTATATATTCATATAGTAGCTTCATGAACTACTATCTCTTTTATTTCCGCTGCACTTATTACTCTGTGTCTGTGATCTGTGATTATTTATTTACTGTATATGTTCAGTTTTGCCAATTTAAATTAACAACGCGGTATTTTGAACAATTCAACTCCGGCATGAGTGTCTACCTATACACTTATAATGGATGCGAATGGTCCAAAATTCTGGGTCGTTACAGTTGGTATCAGAGCTTTGGTAGCTCTAGGCAAAACTTAACATATAGGGTAAATGTATTTACAGAATCACTCTCATTCGAGTTTCAATCTCTTCCTTTTGACTCGATTCCTTTGAATTTTTGGAACGTTCCCCTCGGTTCCGAAATTCATTCGTGTCCCTCACTATTCCGTCTTCTTTCAATTTCGGAGTATCCAATAACTCCACTTCGAATGATCCTTATAATAACTTGGCGGTCTCGCCAATCTTCGAATTATTTGTAAAGGGGTGAAACTCCTTTACAATAGGCATTGATTTACCGGAGATTTCTGTATCCTCGGTTTATAATGCTATCTATCTCCTGCTATACCTGAATTCTATTTCTTGAGATCGAATGTCGATTTACCTCGGAATCCAGCATCGATCTTATTCTTGAAGTTACGGACAACTCGGCTAAGGTTGCCCGTGAATTAAATTAACTCATCTATCTCCCGATTGTGGTAATCGAATAATCTTATCTTCTGTTTCAAACTTATTTTTGAATCAAAATTCTCTTTGATTTGAGTCCATAAAATTCGAATCTCTATCCTTGCTTTGAATCAATTCTTGCATCGTCGAGCGAGGAAGTGTATTTGTAAATTTATCTAAAAATGTTTTATGTATTGTGTTGTTTGAGTTGTTGATGTTGATTTGGGTTTTCGATCGATTCGTTTGATCAACGCTATCGATAGGATTTCCAAAACACTTGAGCAGATCAAACTGACACAATATTGTTTTCAAATTTGGAAAATGAAATAAATCTGTTTGATTATGTTGTGAAAATATAAGTAAAATTGCCTGGAATTTAATAGGTTAATTAAATTGTTTGTTTGAAATGATAATATTTTATTATCATTTATTGTTCTAAATAAATTTATAAATACGATTTATAAATTGATTTTGAATTTGAAATGAATCTAATTCAGAAATTTGAGAATTTAGTTTCCGGTGATTTCGAACTTTGGTTTTTTTAAAATTTTAAAGTATATATTATTGAAAGTATTTTCGAAAAGGAATCGTTTTCAAAGAATTTTAAATGTTGAAATCAGTGCTCTTCTCTTTGTCGCTGGAAAATAATTTCGGTGATGGCGGCCGCATCATCGACATTCATTTTCGAGTTTCGAAGTGGAGAAACCATTCTGTAGCTTTCCTACGGTATTGTTTTGAGAAAAAAAAATATTTGATTTGAATTTCTTCAGTATATTTGATTTACATATATATAGGTATCTTATTCTAAAAATTTAATTTGATTTGATATAGATATATTATATATATCTCTAAATTGTTTAAAGTTAATCGGAAATCTAATTCTTAAATTTTGTTAAAAGATGATTTTAATTATAAATAAGACCAAAATTTGGGATAAATAGTTAAACTTGAATAATAGAATTTGGAAAATTTTATTTGTATATTGTTCAACTGCATTCTAATACAACTTACCTAAATCATTCAGAAGTTGAATATGTAATTGGATAATATATAAGATAAATTGAATTTATAAATAAAATTTAAGTGTTTATAATAAATGTTATACACTAAATTTTGATTATAAAGATGATAATAGAGTTAGATAGGATAATAAGTAAACTTAGTTAATAATGAAATAAATTTGTTTTGAAAGAATTAATAAAATTGAAATTTGATCAACTTATGGAAATACCTTGAATTTAAAATCAATGATTGAATACAAATTGATTTAAACTGAAATCTGTATGGTTTAAATTAATTTATATGGGTTAAATATATGTGATTAGATATATTAAGTAGAATAAATTTAACAATAATTTGGAATAAAGAAGAATTTAAACTGCTGAAATTTTTTTGATTATAATAAAAGATTATTCAAATTTATGATTTTGAAACTGCTAATTAAAGATGATTGGATAATAAGAAAATCAATCTAGAAATAGTTAAGCTTGATTTAACTTAAGAAAATCAAATGGATTAAATCAATTATTGAATATCAATTAATTTAAATTTGAATTTATATGGTTTAAATTAATAGTTATTTTGTATTTCAAATCTGCTCTTCTTTCTGGTTGTTTCTATTCTCCTACCTCGTTCCTTTTCGGGGACGAAAAGTTTTGAGTGGGGGAGAATGTAACGACCCGTAAATTTCAACTGTTTTAATAACGTAAATAGTTGAAATTTGTGAAATTTTAAACGATAAAATTTTGAAATAAAAATTTAATATTTGCAATACGTCTAGTTAAACATAGCTACTGGTAAATTTTCGTCCGAAAATACGGAAGTTTATTTCGCGCGTAAATTCACTTCAATTTAATCAGTTAAAAAAGCGATGAAAATAAAATATTTTCAAAACCTAAATATTTTTACATAGAAAAATTCTAAACCATCTTCTGAGCAAAATATCAGTTCGTCATTTTTCCAAATTCGGACATCTATTGCTCCGTCGTTCTTATTTTCTACAAAATAGCAGCATTCTGGTACCGATATTGATTTTTATCGGATGATCGTACCACTGATATCTGTATACCGTTTTGATCGTCTCGTTGAGCTGATCTCTACAGTATATTCAATTGTAAAATTTTGAAGTCCGGAAACAGCGACACCCACAAAACGATTTCCGTATCGGTTCCGAAAATTTGGCTTTTGGAATTCGGGTGACCATTCATTTTCACCAGGTCGAACTCGAATAGCTATTTGATTTATTATCCACTGAATTCAACACTAACTTTCTATATTCTATCGGTTTCAATAAGTGCATTGTTTCATTTTTCTTTGTTCATTACTGTTGGCTTTTGAAAAGAGAAAAAAAAGAAATAATGTGCTCTGTCATCTTCCACCTCTCCTTCCTCAAGCCTGTTCATATTTAACATTTCAAAACATTTGCACAAACCCATCATTTGCCTTCACGTCATTCCATCCATGTCTTGGAACTCGCCACCTCCGCGTCCACTTGTCCTCCACCTCGCCCGCACTCACGAGCCTCACTAGTCTGCATCACCTTCAGGTTGCTCGCCACCATAGCAGCGCCTCCTCCTCCTATGTTCGACCAACCACCTGAGTTCGGTCTCCCCTCCCCCTCGCTGGCACAGCAATCTCCCACGAGACCACACCGCACTCAACCCATCCAACTCCGAGCCTTCTTAGTCGAACACCCAGCCTAGATCGCTCCTTCCCGACAGCGGTTGCCACAAACACCCTCCGGCCGATCTCCGGCTATCCACCTTCTTCCCTTCTTTATTCTAGCTCGTGTCAGGTATTATGTTGTTGGCTATATTTGAATTTGTACAAGTTTATATATATGAAAGTTTTATATCTCATATGTTTTGTACGTTATATATATATATATTATATATTGATATATATATGTTATCAAATATTGTTTAAAGTAGGCATATTTTAACATGGCTACAACATAGTTTAATATGTTTTCTCAGCACTATACATATAAAATTCTTATTAGTCATATATTCAAGTTGCTGTTCACAGGCATTGGTTGCTGAGTTCATGTATCAAAATTTAAGTTATATTTATTTTATAAATTTTGTTTTAAAACAAGTCAGTACGCATGTTACACATATGTTTACGTATTAGATATATGTCTATCCGTTTACATATGTATGGATTTTAATATACTATGTATATATGTTTTATATATATATTGTATTACACTTTATTTTATATAACCTATTATAAATTTTGTCAGTTGAGCTTTTATGTGTACGTAAGGCTATAAAAATTTATATTAGTATTACTGTTACCTTTCTTTGAGTAAATGTAAGTATATGTGCATACAGAATGTTTAAGGACTATGCAATATAAGGTTGTTGTTATCCATATAGTGTTATATTAGTTATATATATATACTATGTACATGTCAGTAATATATATATTATATGATTAGCTATATATAATTTGAAGTTGCCGTGTATATATATGTTAGCATTTTGTTCGGTTTGGTTGCATGAAATTGTATACTATATGTTGAAAGGTACTTACAAGTTAATGTATTATATATATTATTATATAGTATTTTATAATCTGGTTGTATTAAAACATATTTTTATAATATACTGTTTATAAGTACTGCAGGTGTTTAGAGAGTTATGCATGTATTCTATTGTGTG
The DNA here is from genome assembly GCA_030737815.1 of Allium fistulosum. Taxonomy (NCBI): domain Eukaryota; kingdom Viridiplantae; phylum Streptophyta; class Magnoliopsida; order Asparagales; family Amaryllidaceae; genus Allium; species Allium fistulosum. The sequence goes on from CM060902.1 coordinate 1,299,444,473, forward strand.
TATATATATATGGAAGTTCATATATAATGTTAGTATACATATTTTTAGTCCTACTTGTATACTGTAAGTATATATATGATATACAGTTTTGTAATTTACGCATGTTTTCCATATATATATATAAAGTTATATTAGTCTGCTGAGTTATATGCGTACGTTGAATGTTGAAATTGTTTTGATAATAATGTATACCATGTCTTATACATATTGGTATGTATAATATATTCCGTTGGATTTTAAATATTTCATTTCTGTTAAGTTTATATATATTATAATAAATTGCATATATTGATTTTTATGATAAATATTGGTTTGAAGTTTAATATATATATTTTATTTTAACTATATGTTAAATTGATTTTTTGAGAATTTATATATATATTTTTAATTTTCATTGGGTTTTGTATAAAGTAATTTATTTTAATATGGGTAAACATTAGACTTTAAAAATCTTATATATCATGTTCTCATCGATTCCTATTTATCAGCTTTGTCGTCAAATTCGTGCCAACCTCGCCATGCTTTGAAATTCGTGCTTGGATTCGTAACTAAATTTCAGTGTCCGTATCTGTGTGCGCATCTATGTCATCTACTGTTATCTCTAACCTCGAAAGGTGAGCACTCACTCACGATTAACGTTCTTTTATTTATTAAATTTGATTTCAATTGAAACGACAATTGAAATATTGCTGTTGTTAGTTATTTACACTGTTATTACCTATATCAGTTAACCTGTGACATCTGACACCATTATCTGTTAATTATTTATGCGATGATAATACAGTTTGGCTGATAATTGATTGATTGTTGATGTTTATATTGGACGTTAAATTGTTAATGTTAAAATGATAAATAGTATGAAATTGAACTTGATATAGGATAGTTAAATGTTAAATTTGATTAACTGACATTGTATAATATGACTCCTTTAACTGTTAAAGTTATTGACACGTAGGATTTGTTTAATTATACTTTGAACCACTAAATGTATGATGTTAAATTGATGATGTATGAAATTGTAAATAGATGACAAGTGAAAAACTGAATGTAATAATCTTTAATCTACATGAAATGATAGTGTAGATTCTAGAAATAATTATATTAATTCGTACAAGTAACAATGCGAATTAATACGGTTATTTCGGGATTATTTGAATTGATTATTGGATTGTTATTGATTGTTGTTATTGCTTGTTTATTTACTTTGACACCATCCCAGTTATCACACTGCAAGTTCCCTTTGTATGTTTTGATTTTGAATTGAATTGGAATCGGGTTGAAATGATAAATACCCAAATTGAACTTTGGCCTAGGATAGAAAATTAAATAAAACCCGATTGGTCAATAATTTGATTTAAAATAAAACGAAGATTTTATTTGAATAAATAATATGGTTTTGAAATGAAGTTGGAAATTGAATTTAATGAAATTTAAACGTGAGTATTTAATAATCTGAAATGAAATATTAATAAAGAAATTGATGAAAGAAGGTTGTTTAATTTGAGAAATGATTGAATTAAGTTTGAAATTATAATTAAGTTTGAAATTATTAAATTTTGAAATTATTTAATAATTAAGTTTTGAATTATTTAATATTTGAATAAGATTGAATCATTTGATAATTGAATAAAAATTGAATTCTTTGATAAAAGAAATTGGACTTTTGAATAAGTGAAATTGAACTTTATTAATAATTGAAATTGAGTTTTCTTTATTAAGTTTTGGAAATTTATTTAAGTAAGTAAGTAACTGAAATTGAATTTCTTAACAAGAAATAAAATGCGATTTATTGAAATTAATGTAAGACTTGGAATTTAAAGGATTTGATTTGATGAATTTAGTGTAATTCAAATTGTAAGTTTTGAAATAAGGAAGTTGAATTTAAATAATGGATTTAATGAATTGGAAATTAAACAGAAATTGTTTAAATGAAAATTTACTTAACGAATATTGAATGGAATCGATAAATGAATTTAAAATTGATTTGAATGTTAAAATTAAATTAATTTAAATGTTTTCAAAATGAAACTTTTGTACGAACCTGAATCAATATTTGAATTGTTTAAATAAAATTTGAAATTGAATTATAAGACTTTGAAATGGTAATTTGGAAGTTTCGAAACGTAAATTATGAAAATCGGTTTTGAAAAACAAATGAAATGTTGATTTACGAATTTGAAATTGAAATTGAAATTGATTTGGTTTTGAAATATATAAACGACCAATCGGTGTAATAATTACGAAAGTTATTAAAGAGACCGGAATTCGGTTATGGATATACTCTCTATCTAAACCGGAAACCACTTTAATAACTATACGCGGAGTGATGATCCAGAATGAAGTGGTTGGAATGATGTACGTGTTGACTGAAGAAGGAGAACGATAATGGATAGCCTTGACACTTGTGTCAAATTGGAAATGACTAAAACAGGAGCTGTGCCGGGCCAATGGAGGATTGATACCTCAAGTGGACACACTTCTTCGAACTACTTATACTTGTTGTCGATTGGTGCACCCTTGATTTTGGGAGTGTTGTCTCACGGTGTTGCGGGCGCTGCGGCGTTGCGTTCTCACCAGTCCGGATCAGGCGAACGGTAGTATCACTACCTTGGGTATAGCCTCATGTGCCTTGTCATACTTGTATTCCATTTATGCGCGACCACTACGAATTTGTTTTGTACCTTGAGTATATGGATTGCCCTCTGGTGACTTCCGGTTTTGGGGAAACTACGGTCTTGTATATGCTTGTGGGAATAAAAATGTGTTAAGGGTGGAATGGGTCATGACTTAACGCTATTTTGATATCTTATTATTACTGATAGACATTATCTACTTATCGTACACTACTACATAGTAGATAGTTTAATGGATCCTTAAAGGATGGTTATTCCAAACATCCTTTGAGTTACTTGTATTTCAATTGCTATTTCACTTGAGTTGGATTTATTAATATAAGAATGTTAATCCTGACTCGAGTGTTTTGTGTTTTGCTTTACGCTCGGGTCAGACTGAGTGGTTCAGCTTTCGAGACTCACCTTTGAAGTTGGAGCTCTGCTTGAAGATTCAGCCATCTATTCTACTTTCAGTATTCGATGAATCCAGTTACGTATCCTGATTTGTATCTATGTATCGTGTTACTCTTCCGTTGTATCTGGCTTAACTCTGATGTATCGTATTTCACTTCTGTTGTAAACTCTGATGTATTTTATATATTCATATAGTAGCTTCATGAACTACTATCTCTTTTATTTCCGCTACACTTATTACTCTGTGTCTGTGATCTGTGATTATTTATTTACTGTATATGTTTAGTTTTGCCAATTTAAATTAACAACGCGGTATTTTGAACAATTCAACTCCGGCATGAGTGTCTACCTATACACTTATAATGGATGCGAATGGTCCAAAATTCTGGGTCGTTACATATCTAGAGTCGATATCTATGTATGCTTCAGGGCCCATAATGGCTGTTTGATCGCAACCGAGGGGTGATCATATTTGGCGCTATCTAGTAAGGGGTAGGGCCGCTCCTAAGTAGTAGAGGTGCAACGTGTTGTAGCCTCCCGTATATTTTATCTAGAGGTGTACGGATTCGGTGGGTAGACCCTTACCCTTTCATAGTTGGAGTGCATTTTCCAATACGAGCCTTCAGACTTGATTGTAAACCTATTTTGTTATAATTTAATTAATGTAATAATTTTGGCTATGATTCAATATTTATTTTAAACCATAGACATTATTATAATATCAAATAATTTTCTATAGAAATATTTTGGCTATCATAAGGTAAAAACGTGTCCATGTTTATGTGCGGCGTGGTCTTGCAAGATACCTTTCTTTTAAAGGTTTTATAACATTAAAATCCATTTGAGGTGTGTTTTATCACGCTGGCTTACCAGACCGATCCAGGTGTTATTTTATTATAATACTCGAGTCAGATCGAGCATATTTACAGATTTGCTTTGGAGCTCGGGAGATGAGCTGGATGCCTCAAATTCATATTCACGTATATTCTATTTTCCACTGCATTGGTTGTTTATATTTATCAGTAATTGTGAGGACATGTTGTTATAACTATCCAGGCTGTTGATTGATTAGTTGACTCTGATTGATATATGTATAATAAAGTCCAGTTTTCTTTTGTAAAGATCATTGTTATATTATATGTTATTCATCATAATGTGAGATTCTGTTCTGTCTTTTCTTTCTTTTTCCCCAACAATCTGTCTTTCTGGCACTTAGATGCTCGGCACATGACTGTCGTGGGTGTATTGGTGTCGACTTCTGAAGGTCGAAAAGGTGGGTCTTTACAGTTGGTATCAGATCTTAGGTTGGGAAAACACCTAGGATGAGTTTGAGAGTGTATATATATATATATATGAGCGCGTATTTGTTAGTGCTATAAAAATGTTTTATATTATGTTGATTTATCGGTTGAGTGGCTTTTGAATTCTAGTCGGTACAGAAGGAACAACTTTATTGATAGGGGTTTCTAAACACTTGAACAAGGCATTGACACAAGATTGTTTTGAAATTGGGTAAATGAAATAATTTTACCTAAATTATATTTTATATATAAAAGAGTAATATTTTTAGAAATTATTATAGTTATATATGGTGTGTTTGGTTGTTAGAGAATGATAATATTCAATTATTATCATTTATTGTTGATTAGTTGTGCTCAGATAGTTTATGGGCATTTTGTTTGGTTAAATTTAGTACGAACACCTTATGAATTCAGTTTCACAGTTTGGTTATAAGGTGTTCGATGATAATATTGAGTTGAATTTTAATTATAATAAAAATTATTTTTTATAACCTATACAAAGAGAAACAATTACAATATGATCTTATATAAGAAGTGAAATTATATAAGTAGGATTTATAAATATAGTTTATAAATACAGAATTTAAGCTGAGAATTTGAGAACTTCAATCTCTGTGTTTTGTAAATTATTTTTGAAAAGTTTAGAAGAATAATAATATTATTATTTAGACGTATTTTCAAATGGAACTATTTTTAAAGGATTTTGATGAAGATAGAAAGTACTGAACTCACTTCGGTCGTTGGAAAATAATTCGGCGATGACTGCAGTGTCATCGTTGTTCATTTTCGAGTTTCTAAGTGAGGAATTGCTACTATGGTAATTTGTTCAAGGTTTTTTTAGTAAATTGGATCTTGATTTAAAAATCCCAAAAATATGATTGGTTATACAAAAGGAGATATGTACGTTATTGTTATTTCAAAATGATTTGAAATAAAAATCGAGTATTTAATTCTGAAGTTTTCAATTAAGTTATTACATAGATGCATGTGTCTTATATATTAGAGTAGTTGGTTTTGCATCTAATTATGATATGCTGTTCAATAATTTTTAATTATTAAAATGAAATGGAATTTTCGATGATTTTGGATAGTCGGAAATTCCTGAATGTATTTAGAAATTGAAGCCAAGTGTTTTGAGAAAATATAAGAAATTAAATTTTTGTAACTTATAAATTTGAAGAGATAGAAATTTAAAACAAGTTTTAAATTTTTTGAATATTCTGGTTCAGTAAAACAATTCTGAATATTGTATATATATGCTCTTAGAAAGTAGAAGAGTATTTTGCAAATTTGAGCTTGAGTTGTAGAATGTCAATAGACTTAAGTACTGTTTCTTAAGTAAAATAATGATTCCTTAAATGGTAATTATAATCTTGGGAAATGTTTTATTAATGAAGATAAGTCCTTTTATAATGTGTTTGTAGGCTTAAAATAATATGTTATGAAATGACTCAGAAAATGAATTCTAGTATTAATTAAGAATATGAACTTAAATTTTTTAAAGTGTTGATAAAACCTAAGTTGTGTTTTAAAAATGTTTATGAACATAAGTAAGGTGTTATGAAATAGTTCATAAATAATTTTAGTATTAAAGGGAATATACTAAGAAATAATAAATGTGAATTAAAATAATTGGTATAGTTAAGAAAAGTAAATTTGGAAATTGAGCTACGAGATGAAATTTAACTTAAATAAAGTAAAGTTAAATAAAATGATTTATGAAATGGTTTGTAAATGATTATTAGTATTAAAGGAAATACTATTGGAAAATTAAGTGTAATTTAAAATTGAATGTGAATAAAAAGATTTTGGTATAATTTAGGAACCAATGGAATAAATACGTAAGTTGTACATAGATCATTTTATTTGCATAACTGTTTTAATCCAAATTCGAGTGAATAGTTTCGAGGTGATTTACATCGATCCGAGTTTAGATTTTTCACTCGATTCTTGATGGCGAACAGTGGATGCAGATTTTTGATTTGATTTCAAAGTTTTCTATCACAATAAATGGCTATACAAGGAGAAAGGAGGTTTCTAATCATGAAACCTGATCGGAGTCCGCACTAGAGAAGTTGAGTGAGCGATACTAGTTCGGAAGTGAAATTGTATGATTGAGCGAGCGATCAGATTTGATATTGTGTATGGATGGTACATGTACATCGTACGGGCTTTAATAAACTATATGTGATTGGATGTTAAATGGTTGGATATTACTTGTAAGTCAGATCCAGGTTCATGAAAGCAAATGTTAGTTGATGCTTTTGGTTTCCTGAGTAGAGTTGGTTGCCCGACCGATAGGTACATGTTTATATTTTTGGTTTGGTTTGATGATTTTATGCCCCTGGTATGGGAGGCCACTTTACTTTTGTTTGCTTTTGTTGGTTTGGGTCCGTAGTGGAAATTTGTAGTTTTTCCGATCGAGCCGTGCAAAGGAGACGCCGTCGAAATTTTCTGTAATTTTAAGGACTTAGAAAATTTGGTAACAAATTTCAACTAATTAAGTTTGAAAAGTTTAATGGGTTTAGAGGCATTTTTCCTACCTTGGCAATTTCGAGAACGAAATTCTTTTAATGGGGGGAGAATGTAACAACCCGGGATTTTGGTCATTGTATTTGAATATTTAATTAATTTTAAATATTAGAATAATTGGTTTTTAAGGTTTTAAACTTGGATTCAAATATAGGGATTGTTTAAATTATTTGAATTGTGAATTTAATATTTGGATAGTTTTTCAAATAACTGAATTTATAATTGAATGTTAATTTAATTGATTAAATGGTCTTATTTAACTCCTTGTAAATTATAAATAACAATGGTGAATTCACTTTGTAAATTTATTTACAATAATAAATGGTTCAAATAAATAATCAAAAAATTTATTTTTATTTTTTGACTCGATTTTTGTTGACGTATTTTTAATTTCTTTTATTTGATTTTTCCATAATTTTTAATTTGGAAAATTTTGAAATTATCGGTTAACGATTTATTTGCAAACAACGGTATTTTAGTGATTTTACATAATCGAATAACCGGTGTATATTATTTTTGTTTTGAGGTTGTGTCGCTGTTCTGAACACGACCGTGTTTTTATTTTTTTGTTGCAGCCCATACACGAACGGAAATCTATATGACGAAATGTTGGAATTTGGAAATTATATATATAAGTCAACACTTATACACTTCAGTACACTACTTACTCTTGTCATTTATACTCTTCCATTTCATTCCATCAAAATCAAATCGAAACAAGTAAACTTAGTTTCCATTTTCATTTAAAAATCTCAAACAAATCGTATAAAATCTAGAAAAAAATCAAAAGCTTGAATCTTTGATCGTATAACGATGAGATCTATAATTTGGCCTGAGAGTGGGAGGTTGCAGCTTCAAGCTTGGGCATACGACAGTTTTGCTCGAAAGGACTTTAGGCTACGGTTTAGGATTTTGGCTATTTTAGTCAATCATTGTCGACTTGGAGCTTGGTTTCGGTTTTGTAAGCTCGTTTAGCACTTTGGTGCAAAATTTTGGGTAGTGCGGCTCCATATTAGAGATCGCGATCTCGGCCATGTCGCGTGCAGGATGCTATGGTTACGAATTATAGGAAGGGTAAGGGCTTGAAATGAATGGGTCATGGTGATGGAAAATTCGTAGAGGGGTTCAGCGGTGGTGATTTCGTGGCATATCGGTAAGGAATAGAGGAGCTTAGGTGATGAGATGTGATCGGCCATGGTTGTGGAGTAGTAGTTTTAGGCGGAAGCATGGAAGAGAAGATGGATTCGTATTTAACTAAGGGTAATTAGTTAATAAAGTGTAATTAGTGTTTTTAAATATATATATTTAAAAAATGAAATCTTATAAATTGTATAACCTGTCCATACAAGGTCCAAATCGAACGCAGTCAGTCGCTTGAGTTTGTAATGACGTTATTTACGCTTAGGAATTGGATTCATGAGATTTGGAGCTTGTAGAAATTTTAGCTAAATTCGAGCGCTGTTCGATTTTGGTTGGAATTGAAACGCTTCAGCGATAATTGGAATTTCGGTGAGTATAACTCACCTTTTTTGCTAATCAGTATGTTACATGGTAGATATAATTTTACTATTTGTGTTTGGTTGAAATTATTGGCTGTTTGGTTAAAATATTCGCTTTTACAAGCGATTGTTATTTAAAATCGAAATACAAGAATTTTATCGAGAAATCCAGATTTCTCAATATTGTTACTTTTAAATTTTCAGTTATATTCTTGTTGATTCTATTTTACGTACAACTCTGTTATATAAATTTTAATTGCTAAATCATGATTGTTTAGCACCGTTAGTTATGATATTGTTATATGTTCAAAACGTAACCCCCATAGTGATAAAAATCAATAACAATATTACTTTAGTGCTTTGGTGGCTATTAGCCTCAATTTAGTATTTTAAAATAATATTTATTACCGTTTGGCTTGAAACTGGTTTTTAATTCAGAGAATGATTTGAAATTCGACTTTTGCACTTTTCAGAATATTTTATTTAGGGGTTTTTAGGCTTAAGGAAAAAGTTGAAAAAAAATTTAGTCCCAGGGACAACAAGTTTGTTTTTTAGACAGAAGGAAACTTTCTAGTGCAAATCACAGAATGATAGTTGTAACTATCATTTTCTGTTTACACTAAAAAATGTCCTTCAGACTAAAAAACAAACTTGTTGTCCTTCAGACTAATTTTTTTTGCAACTTCTTCCCTGTGCCCATTTTTCTGTTTTATTTATATGGGTTTTGAAACTTCTCCATTTTACTCCAACCCCTTTATTTGACTTTTCTAAATCATTTAGAAATGTTTTAAAGTTGTTGAATATCGTTTGATATTATTTTAAAAGTTGTTTATTTATATTTAATATTGTATAAAAGTTACTTATCAATATCTTAATATTATAAAAAATTAATTATTTAAATAATTAATATTGTTTGAAAGATAATTAATTATAATTATTTATTAATAATGTTTTGGAATTTATAATTGTTATTTATTAATAACCTTTTGGAATTAATAATAATTATTTATTAATAATGTTTTGGAAATTAATTATTATTTATTATATTAATGTTTGAAGATTAATTATTTTTTTTTATTAATAATGTTTGAAATTATTAACTATTATATTTATAATGTTTTAAAGCTAATAGTTATTATTTATTAGTAATGTTTTTCCGTTAAATATTATTACTATATAATAGGTTCTGAAGTAAATAATAATTATTTATTTATAATGTTTTGAAGTTATTAATTACTATATTAATAATGTTTTGGAGTTAATAAATTATTTTATTAGTGACATTGGAAAGTTAATTTATTATTTATTTAGGATGTTTAAAGTAAATTAATTTTTCCGATTAATTGTATTTATAAATAATAAATTGATTTATAAAAGGAGTTTTATAAATAATTTTATAGATTTATAAAAGAGTTTTATAAATGGTTTTAGAAATTTATAAAAAGTGTTTTATAAATTGTTTTGGAGTTTAATAAGGGAGTTTTATAACTTGAAAGGAGATCTTAAAATTTGGGAAGAAGTTTGATAAAGGATTTTTGGAGATTTATAAAAGAAGTTTTATAAATGATTTTGGATATTTGTAGAAGTGTTTTATAAATGGTTTTGGATATTTCCAAAAGAGTTTTATAAATAAACTTGGAGATTTATTAAAAGTTTTATAAATGGATTTAGACTTTTAATAAAGGAGATGTTCATAAATGAAAGAGATTTATTAAAAATAATTTATTGAAGAAATTTATAAAAGAAATTGAGATTTGATTTCCCCAAATTGACCTTCTTAATTTTAGTGGTGTGGACACTCGTTCCATGCTTAACCCCGAAGGACAGTGTTTGGGTTTATCCTTATCTTTATTTCTTTTAAAATAATATTTGTTTTAATCCTTTTAATATGATTTTGGAGTAAGAAATATTTCATAATATTTTATAAATATACTTATACCGCTGAGATAAGTTTATATATATTTCTCCAAGTATTGAAATAAGTAAAAAAGGGTTTGTGAATAAATCTATGTAGGTATTTTGATACAAGTATTTACAAAGTGATTTTAATTAATGAAAGGATTAATTAAAGGGGTTAGTGGTTACGTGTCTGCTTAACCGATGTTGGTTTCCCTATAGAAATAAATCCCTAATTTGGTTTGTTGTTTATTTGATAGTTAAATAAACGACTATCAAACTTGGCCAGTTTTAAACTATCGTTGTTGGTTTGGAGAGACCGGGATCAGATAAGTTATTCGAAAACCACTTCGAACCGGCATAAACGTTCGAATTAGAACATCTTGAGGATAATTGAAGATGAAGCCTTTTAAAGTGCAAAGGCTACACGCCACTAATCCCGAAGGTGATTCCAAAATGAATGTAGTAGAGGTAGTGCCTTCAGTTTCGTTCAGACCCAAAATGAACTTGTATAGATGAATGCTGGCATTGCTTTTCTGCCTGGAGGGCAGTGTTATTATTCCAAGATGGGTTGCTATATAAAAAGGTAATCATAGCCTCAAGCCTCATCAAAAGGGAAAATGACTAAAGCAGGGACATGCAACATGGCTAAGTAGGTCGCTCCCATTAAGGTATGATCATCGCCTTATTTAGAGTCGATATCTATATATGCTTTGGGGCCTATTATGGTTGTTTTATCGCTACCAATGGGTGATCATATTCAGTGCTATCCAGTAAAGGGTAGGGCCATTCCTGAGTAGCAGAGGTGCAACCTGTTGTAGCCTCCCATACATTTTATCCAGAGGTGTACAGATTTGGTGGGTAGACCCTTACCCTTTTATAGTCGGAATCCATTTTCCAATAAGAGCCTTCAAACTTGATTGTATACCTAATGCGCTGGAATTTAACTAATGTAACAATTTCGGCTATGATTCAATATTTATTTTAAACTATAGACATTATTATAATATTAGAGAATTTTCTATGTGAATGTTTTGGTTATCGTAAGGTAAAAACCTGTCTGTGTTTATGTGCGGCGTGGTCTTACGAGATGCCTTTCATTTAAAGCTTTTATAACATTAAAATCCATTTAAGGTGTGTTTTCTCATGCTGGTTTACCAGACTGATCCGAGTATTATTTTATTATAATGCTCGAGTCAGACTGAGCATATTTACAAATTTTCTTTGGAGCTCAGGAGACGAGCTGGATTCCTCCAAGTTGTATCCACATATATTCTATTATCTGCTGCATTGGTTGTTTATATTTATCAGCAATTGTGAAGACAGGTTATTATGACTTTCCAAGTTGTTGATTGATTAGTTGACTCTGATTGATATATGTATAATAAAGTTCTGTTTTCTTTTGTAAAGATCATTATTATATTATATATTACTCGTTACGATGTGAGATTCTGTTCTGTCTTTATTTTCTTTTTCCCCAACAATATGTCTTTTTTGCACTTAGGTGCTCAGCAAGTGAATACCATGCGTGTATTATTGTCAACTTCTGAAGGTCGAAAGGTGGATCGTTACATTATGAATGGAACATAGATGTTCAATCTGTCACTAGACTTTTTAATATAATCCAACCAACAAACTGGAATTATTAGTTGGTTCGGGTATTGGTACCAGAGAGAGTTAACAGAACTTGAATATGCAGAGTTAAAGGATCGGGTCTCCCATTAATATACTGACGCCTTTCTTTGAATCCGCCCTTTGATTTTCAGAGTAGTAAGTATACATCTATGCTACCTTGCTTTTTTTAAGAAAGCGAAGCGGGGCCAATTTCTAGTATTTTCTCAGTGTGCCCCTCTTTCGTCGATGTATCCCTAAAAGATAGATTTATAATATAGCACTTCGTATGCGAATGTATAGCACCATGTGCAAATGCAGGGGTAACTCTGATAAAAATGTTGCAAAAATGATAATTCCTGGATTTACTGACCAACTTAAAGGTTGATGGAATAATTATCTTTCTTATTATATTAAAAAAATAAATTTTGAATGCTATTAAACAAGAAAATAATCAAAATATAGAGAATGCTGTGTATACTTTAATAATTACTATTTTTGAACACTTTACTGGAAAAATAAGATGATTGGGAAAATATTCAAACAACTTTGCAAAATCTTAGATGTAAAACTTTTATGGATTTTAGATGGTACGGAGATACTTTTCTAAATAAAGTAATGGAACTCCCAATTATTAATACTTCTCACTGGAAATGCAAATTTTATGATGGACTTCCTAGTTTGTGTATTGAAAGAGTTCGCAAAACTCTAAGAAATGATAAAATAACAATTCCATATGAAAGTTATACTTACGGTAAACTCATTGGAACTTGTATCCAAGAGGGTTTATCATTATATAGTGGAATAAAATTAAATTAACAAATTAAAAGACAGAATTTAAATGAAAGAGCACAATTGGGCCAATTTTGAAGCCAATTTAGAATGGATATTCTAGATAAAAAACATAACCGACAATGTAAGAAAATTGGACCTATTGAATCTTCTTATAGAAGAAAAAAGAAAATATATTCTCATAAAAATTAGAATAAAAAGCTCAAAGGAAAGTAGAGGGAAAATTTAATAAGCAAAATAAAACTATTATTTGCTACAAATGTGGAAAAGTTACCCATTATGCCAACATATGTTAATTAAAAAGAAAAATTAATAATTTAAAATTTGACAATTATTAATAGAAACATTATCAACACTTCTATTAAATTATGATTTTGAAAATTATTCATAAAAATCTAATAATAGTCCAAATTATTCAAGTAATTCTAAAAATCTTAAAGCTTTGGACAACGAATCCTTGAATTTAGATGATTGTTGTAAACCCAGTAGTAAAAGAAAATCTTGTTTAAATTGTATTGTTAATGTAAGTGAAGGAGAAGAATATTATAAAATTATTTCACAATTTCAAGATTTAAATATTATTATTCTAAACAATAATACTATTTTAGAGTTTCTTAAAATGATTAAGTGAAACGACCCTCAAACCCGCACAATTCAACCGACAATAAACCACACATGTCCAACCCAAATCGAATAAGATGCGAATAATTATGGGAAAGAAAGAAGAAAGAAGAAGAGAAAAGAAGAAGAAGAGAAACTAAAACAAACACAGAATCTCATAATCGCAGTGGAACAACATATAATATAATATTAATGAACTTTACGAAAGAAAAACCGTCATATACATACATCCATCAGAGTACAATAACAAATAACTAATCATTAGCCTGGACAGTTATAATGACCTGTCCTCATAAATGCTGATAATTTCAACAATAATGCAGTGGAAAATAAACATATACGCGAATTCGACCTGAAGACCTTCATCTCGTCTACTGAAGCTCCAAATTTGAATCTGTAAATATGCTTGGTCTGACACGAGCATTGAAAGGGAAGAACGCCCAGATCAGTCTGGTAAATCAGCATGAGAAAACACATCTTAACTGAATTTTAAAGTTATGAAAACTTTTCTTTATCAAACAAAGGTATCTCGTAAGACCGTGCCGCATATAAACATTGATGGGTTTTTACCTTACGACAACCAAAACATCTCATATCAAATCCTGTTATATTATACTAGTGTCTAGTATACAAATAATATTAAAATAGCTGAAATTGTTACATTGGTTAAATTTGATGGCATAATAGGTTTACAAACAAAATGGCAGGCATGTATTGGAGAATGGATTTCCATACAATGGCAGGTAAGGGACTACCTTCCGTACAGTACATCTCTAGAGAAATGTACCGAGGATACACAAAAAATCTCCACATCTATTAAGACCGGTCTATCCCTATTTGGCACCCATACATGGCCTGGATAGAAACCGAACATGTCAACACCTTGGTCGCTACCGACTTATCCGAGACGTCTCATAGTGAAACGACCCGATTTTTCATACCCGAAAAATCGAACCATCAGGGTTAAAGAAGAAGGAGGTAGAAGAAGAAACAAGATAACAACAGAATCTAACCATCGCAGCAGAATCAAATATAATAGATATTAACTGATTTTTATACAAAGGAAAAATGTATCTGTTTATACATTACATCATCAGAGTACAATAACCAAATACACACCACCGGTCAGCTATCACAACTTGTCCTTACAAACTGAATACACAACTAATCAACACAGCGGAATATTTAAAACAAGTACGTAAGTACGTATCGACATCCAGCTCGTCTCCTGAGCTCCACAGCATCCTTTCCTGTAATCTATAATACTCGGTCTGACCCGAGCATTATAATAAAATAACACCCGAGTCAGTCTGGAAAACCAGCGTGAGAAAACACACTCAATTGGATTATTAAAGTTTTCCAAACCCTTTGAAATCAAAAGCATCTCATAAGACCATGCCACAAATAAACATGTCGGGTTTTTACTTTACGTTAGCCAAAACACTTTCTTATCAAATCCGTCTGATATTATAATAGTGTCTATATACAAATACTTATTCAAATAGCTGAAATTGTTACATGATTAAATTCCAACATACTAGCCACAAAGTGGGTTCTACAAACAAAAACCGTAAAAGGTACGTAGGGAGAATGGATTTCCAACAAATGGCTAGGCACTGGGGTACCACCTATCACAGTACGTGGCCTAGATCACCGTACCGAGGATCACTCCCAATCCCCTGCAACACAAGACCGGACTACCCCTTACTGGATAGTCTGAGTAAGATCACCCCGTGGTTCGGATCAACAACCGCCCACACAGCCGAAATAAAAAGGGACATCTAGACAGGGATGACCTCACCCTAATTGGCGCTACCCACATAGCCTTGTTGCATAACCCCTGATTTTCAGTCAATCCCGGTTGATGAGGCTTGAGGCTAAGCATTACCTTTATAGAACATTTCACTTAGAATGCCCATCATCCACCTGACGATGTTCCGAAAGCATTCATCCATACAAGTCCGTTTCGGGTTCGAACGGAACCAAAGGCACTATTCCTACTACATCCATTTTGGAATCATCCTCAGGATTAGTAGCAACTAGCCCTTGCACTTTACTGCACCATCTTCGATTCCAAACTCGTTTTCCCCTCAAAAACGTACAAACCAGATCGAAGTGGTTTTCGAGAAATTAATCCCGATCCCGGTCTCTTCGAAACGATCAGCGCATTGGCCAATATTGATAGTCGGTTATTTAACTATCAAATAACATTCACAACAACCATCATACACATAAATAATTTTCCAAATTATTTATTTACCTCAAAATATCTTCGCAAGATATATTTCCACTTTTAAACCCTTTGAAAACAGTTTCAAACCGTTCTTCTCTCATGGAATAAATTTCCCAAATATTTTCTATTTCCACTGAAATCACCAAGTACAAACACTTTAGATTTTAAAAATAATGTCAAAACACTTTATTATAAAATATACTTTAAAACATTTAAATTGAAAACTACTTTAATATTTTATTCAAAAAAATATATACTTTAAGAATATTTAAAATAAAGATACTTAATAAAATATAAAACTAGATTTTTACCTTTTAAAACATAATACCAAGTCATTTTTAAATAATTATTACTAAAATAAATTTGAAAAATACTTGCTTTAAAATTTAAACATTTAAGAATAATAAATTTTCTAAAACATACCTTTAATCAACTTTAAAACTTTAACTTATACTTAAGGATTTACTTTGAAATCGTACTTGACTATCCAGGGAAATATACTTCTCTTTCACATCTTAAAAATAAATCACTATTTATTTTTAACCAAATTTATCCATTCCTTTAATAAATTCCCACCCTGAATTTATACTTCCAAATATCCACTGATATATTAATTCACTTTATAAACCCCGTTTATAAATTTCATAATCTCAACTTCCTTTTAAAATCCAGTTTCAAGTACTTAATCAATTCTCAAATTGATTTCCAAAATTTACTCCATTTAAAAATAAATTCTTTACTTATCCAATTTTATTTCAAAACTTATAAATTTCAGGTTTAACTTCCTTGCGATGATTTAAAATCTTACTTTAACTGATAATACAAATTTCCACATTTATTCCAAGATTTTCTTTTATTTCTTTCTAAACCATTTTGACTCTGAGTTCAAAAATAAATCTTTCATTCCTTAAAATAATATCACTTAAATTTAAAATTCATTATTTCCCTTTTTTTCAAAATCCCCTTTCCATACTCGGAATTTATTTACTAGAATTTAAAAATCACTTTATCCTTTCCCAATCCATTCTTTAATTTATTTAAATTTTCTATAATTACTTTACTTAAACATTCTCTCATATATTTTCTTTTTCAAAAATCCAATTTTATATATTTTGATAACTCAGTATACTGAAAGGTATATTCAATCAAACCATAGCATCCAATATTCCAATTATCATTATAATTCATCATAGAATATCAAAAATCATAACACAGAATTACTAGAAAAATCTAAATAATTTGGAGGAATCCAGTTGGATCCCTCCAACCTGTTTCCCTGCATCCACAGATGTTAGCACAATACCAATTCCACTTCGAGGTGGAATATCGCAGTATATGGGTTTATAAAATATCATCCGCTATTATGCGGCGCATAGGGTCTCATCCGCTATATAATGCGAGAATATCAATCACTCCAATATATACTATATATATACTACTATAAATAATATAGCACATCCAATCAATTCAATCATTCAACCAGTTATTTAAATTTAACCATTTAAATTTAAATAATAATCCAGAAGAGTGAGATTAACTCACCTTTGCTTTTAATTTGCAAATCCGATCCACCTTGACCATTTCTTCACATTTTCAGACCTTGTAAAACATTATATGTTTTATTAACACTTGAATTGATCGAATAATTAATTACTATTCATTTATTTAATTTGAACTAATAATTTGACTTTTAAATTAAAAATCAAATTTTAAACTAATTTCCTATAATAAATTATTCTTAGCAACCTTAATAGTTAAACAGGTTAACCACCATAATACATTATTATAAAATAAACTAGTGATTGAAAATATGTATTTTTATTTCTTTTTCACTTGAAATTACATATCTATATATATATATATTATAAAATAAGCTATATAGATTTCATAAAAATATAATTTTTATATAAACCTTTATATCCCAAAGTCTTATGCATATATATATTTCCTGTTTAAAACCTTATATTAAAACAAAATTATCTTGTACCTTACTTTAAATTTTTTCCAATCTGTATATATATCTTTTTCAGTAGATAACACAAAATTAGCAACATACCTTACTGTACAAATCCCTTCCTAGTATATATATTTATATATAGATATATGTATTTATTAAATAAACTTTAAATTGAAGGAAATAGGTTCCGGTACCTCGCTGACTCGATCGAACAGAAACACCTCGCCATCGAACGCGACAATCCCGTCGCCAGTCGCGACTTCGATTTTGCCACCAGTGCCTTGCCTCGAGAACCCCCTCCCCCTTTTCAGAGAACTTCGACTTCGAGCCTTCGCTTCTCCCAAGCCCACGACCCCAGCCCCTCACGAATGCCATCGCGAGCCACTACGATTCGCCGAAGTCACTGCAACTGCGGCCACTGCTACCTTCACGTTGCTGCCGTCACGTATGCCTCACCTCATCCCTACCCTACTCGCCTCGAGCTTGCGCCTGTAAGAATTTGCACTGCCATCGATCGATCGATGCTCGAGTTTGGCCAATGGCCATGTCTTCCTCGCCATCATCCATGCTTGCGATTCGCTCGCATCCTCAACTTTTCAGATGAACGAAACTCGACTCCATTGAATTGAAGGCGAAAAGAGGGGATTTCAATTTCTTTTGGATAGGAATGTGTAACAACCCTGTATTTTGTGATTATTTTAATTATTTTAAATTAAATTTCCTGATCCGAAAACTTTATTTTATTTATTAAAATGGATAAATTTTGTTATTTTAAATATAAATTTTGATTTCTATGTGAATTATAATTTCAAACATGATTAAATAAGATATTTTCCAGAAATGTGAATCTTGGTCAATATGGTCAAACTTTGACTTTTAATTTAAAAATTAAAAATTTGAATTTTTGAAATCTATCATTAGTTTATGAAAGTAAATAAAATTTTAAGAATACTGCTTTTCATTTTGTTGAAATCTGATTTATAATGTGAAAGTTATGCTTTTTTCAATATTGTGTGTAATTTGCTGTATTTAGCAAATTGTTTATTTTAAATTGTATAAATAATATTTTATTTGGTCATGTAATGTTTTAAGTTTTATTTATTTGGGTAAAATAACTTTTATTTATATAGTTTGGTTTTAAAACATTTTTTTTTGTGTGTAATTTACATTTTTCAGTGTCAGTTGTATTCTGTTTATAATTTTTAATCTCTAGTTTCAATTAATTAAAGAAATTCTTTATTTATCCCTCTATTTCCTTAAGATCTTATTTTATTCTCATTCCCACTTATTTTCTTCCTCATTTATTCTATTAATTTGACCTTTTATTTGTTTAAAGTGAAGTAGAAATTTTTCTAAAGCTAGTGATGATTTATTTGTAAATTTTGGACCCGGTTTTGAATTTTTAAGCAATTTCTTCATTCTTTTGCTATTTTCTTTAAAATTAATTATTTATTTTCAATTTATTTTACTTTGTTTCGGTTTTTAAATTCATTTACTGATTTTTATTTTGTTTTATTTGAATTAAAGAAAATGGAAATATGAAGAGTTTAAAGGCTTTTCATTTCAAGTCCTTTCATTGTCCAAAAACTCTTCACATGCCATAACATCTCATTAATTCATTTTTGGCTGTCTACTTTTCAGTTTTAGTTGTGAATTACCATCTCATTTCTCACGCAAAAATCATTTCTCAAATTCTTATTCACGGCTAAAGCAATTGTGGTAATGGCATCTTCTTAATTTTCACTTTTCTTCTCATTTTTAAGTCATTTTTGCCTTATTTCTCTTGCCTTTTGCTCGGCCATCCCCTTGCTTGTCATGGCCACCACCTACTGCCACTCCTCCTTGGCATCATCACCACCTACCACTTCAGATCCATCCATGGCCGAACCCTCCATGATGACAAAACTCCACCAAAATGCAAACAACACCTTAAAACAACCATAGTCGAGCACCCCCTTGATCACCACTCCATTTTCCACCACCACCACCACCTTTGGCCGCCACCACCATCTTGTCCAGACCCTACCTCACCACTCCAGCCTCTGACCTAAGTTGTACACCCTCTGGCCAAGCCTAACCACCCATGGTCGTGCCTAAAGTTTGACCAAATCTCCACTAGTTTGCCTAGAAACCCTTCACTTACCCTATGTTGTAACTTCCTCCATCATGTTCTACCTTGTAGCCTTACCTTTTCCAGACCCATACCTGATCCAAACCAAGTACAAACCTGACCTAATTGATCCCCTAGGCCATGCAAACAAGTAGAGAAAGCAAGGCAAAAAGTTTCGTATTCAAATCGCTTTTTGTTTCAAAGTTATTCAAATTCAATCGTATTGATTTTTAACTATTGTTTTGGTTTTGTTTTTGGGTTGTAACACAAGATCTATAACTTGGATCTCGCTCTCCACTTAAGTTCATAGCTTTGTCATTGTGTTCTAGTTTGGGTTGTGTCATTTGAACTTGCATCTCCAGCAAAAGAGGTGAGTAAATCTCACCTGACATTTATACTTATGCAAATGTGAATTGACAACAATTGAATGGATATAATGTTATATTATGTTATACCTGCCTGTGATTATTAATTATATGATGTTAACCCTGTTATTTTACCTGTCATATTATCTGTTACTGTTATTTATTGTTAAACTGTTCATTTATACCTGTTTATCACACTTCAAGTTCCCTGTATATTAGATTCACTATGGGTTGAAATGATACATACCCGAACGAACTTTAGAATAGGGAAAAATCGTTATGGGCTGAAATGATAGGCCTGAACTGTTTTTATTTATTTATTTTAACTTGGGATTGCGGGTTTGAAATGATAGAACCCAGATTTTTGCTTTTTAAACTGCGGATTGAAATGATACATATTTGTATCGCTTGACCTAGGTTAGAAAACTATATACAAGCCCATGGTTATTTATATAAAGTATTTTGAATATTTTAAATATTTTCAAAAGTGTAAATTATGAAAATTTGATTTAAATTGGATTTTTAATGTTTAAATAAAGAAATTTGGATTTTTCTAGAAGTTAAAATTATAATTTAAATAAATGGGAAAAGTGAATTTTTGAAATATAACTTAAGTTTGGAAATTTGGAAATTTGGTTTTAAAATGATATTAAAGTTATATAAATAAAATGGAAATTTAATTATATTTGGAAAATGGTAAATATGATAATTTGTTTTAAATTTGAATTTAAATGATTTAATGAAGTATTATTGATTTTTTCTATTTATTAAAATGGTTAAATAAATGGATGCTTAAAAGTGTAATTTTAAAATATAACTTGACTTGAAAATGTGAATTTGGTTTTTATTAAAGGTTTAACTTAATTAAATAAAATTGAAAATTTAGTTAAATTTGTGAAATGGAAATAAAATTTAAGTGTTAAGTTTATTTATTAAAAATGTGAAGAAAATAAATTTACACTTGAATTTGTTAAATAATTCATTGAAATTTGATTTCACTATAACGGATTTATTTAGTAAAAATCATGTGTTAAATGATATATTATATAAACATTTTTGAATGATAAAAAAATGATTTTTAAAATGTTAAAAGGGTTTAAAATGAATTTTATTATTGGCTGGAAATACACAAAAATCTGGAAATGACTTTTAATAGCATTCAGAAATGCTATGGTTTCAGAACTTAACTAAAACTTATTAAAAAGAGGCTATTACAACATTTCTGAAATGCTGGAGTTGCTATAGTAAATGTAAAGGCTAAAGAACTTAATAAAGGGCTATTACAGCAGTTCTATAAACTGCTGTAGCTGCCTGCAATCTTTGCTGGAATTTAATAAAACCCTTATTTTGAACTTAAGCTATTACAGCATTTCTGGAAAATGCTGTCTTTGCTGTTTTAAACTAAATTTCAACTAAAATGAGATATAACAGCAGTTTATAAAGTGCTGTCTTTGCTGAATTAAAATGTTTTCAAGTATAACCTACAACAGCTTTTTCTAGATGCTGTGAAAGGCTGAAATTTTCAATGTTTATGGGTTTTAACTTAGTAAATGAACTCAGAATGGTTTGAAACTTTGGAAATTGAATACTTGACTTGAAAGAATAATAACTTCACATTTAAATGGTTAAATGAATTAATTTAATTGGAATATAAACTATTTAAAAGGGTGATTTGATAGAAAAATAAATGAATGATATTTTGGAATTTAAAAGGTATTTTATTTGATAAATTGGATTTGAATTCGAATAATGATTGAAAGAAAGTTTGAAAAGATATGATATTTTGATAAATTGAAATGGTTTGTAAATGATTTAATCTTTATTTTGATAAAGATTTAGATTTGAAATGATATTAAATTTTTGAAATATAAAATATTATTTTGAAATACTATAACCACGGGTATACTTCTCTGTATGTCATTTGATTTCCTGATGATGGCTGTGATGCACATTAACACTGTTAGTTGCATGGTTTATTTCGATATGGACATTTCTGTGATATTGTCACTACTGTTTAATTGATGGTTTTATGGATCCTTAAAGGATGGGCGATTGCAAGCATCCTCTAAGTTATTATGCATTGCTATTACAGTTCACTTGAGTTGGTTTACATTGTATAAGTATATATGTCCTGACTCGAGTGTTTTGTGTTTTACTTTACACTCGGGTCGGCCTGAGAATCACAGCTTTGGAATTTATCTTCTGGAGCTAGAGATTTGCTGGAGCTTATCTGTCCATCTGTTATTTCTTATCTTCTAATCCAGTTATTTACTATTCGGTATCGTCTCTGTATTATTGATTTATGTATCCTAACTTCTATTGTATCTATTTTGACTATGAGATTTTATATATGTTTTTAAGAGTTTGTATATAGTAGCTTCATGAACTACTGTGGTATTTTATTTCCGCTGCAAGTTATTCTGATATTCTGTGTCTGTGATTCTGTATTTGATTTTATTTGCTCCAAATTTTATTACAATCTGTTATTTTGAATTATTCAAGTCAGACATGTGTGGATTATTGTCGATTTGAATGGTCCAAAATAGTGGGTCGTTACAGAATGAGTCGATTTGAAATCTGTATTCGATTTGAACTACAATTTTAAACAGCGGCCAATAAAATTTTGAATTTGATTTCGTTTTGTTTTTAAAGAGAAACTCGGCTGTCCTCTTTTGTTTTTGAACGAGAACGAATGGGCTCATATGCCATCTAAAAAAAAATAACGTATGTGAGAAGGTAAGGAAACGTATACGTTTCAACTTGCAGAGAGCCGGCTATGACTTTGACTCTGATGTGAAATTATTTGACTAGTCAACAGATGTATATTCTATTTAAATTTAAATCGTCTCGAAAAATGTAACTCAAAATATCGACCTACTATTGAGGCATGCCGCTAGGTGTTCAGAAGGTTATACCCCTATTTCGAACGCGATGGAAAAGGTTTCGAGTCCTAATTCGATCGTATGGAGAAGATAGCTTTTTGGACCCAGTTAAAATATTGAATTCGATATAAATTTCAATGCGTTTATATATCGTACGATCATAACCAATTCCAATCACTACGAAAATTGAAATCCGATAATAATACATTATTACGGATCCAATGGAACTAGTTTCGTCGAAATCCGAGACTGTGCCTCGGAAGGCTATTTTTAAATATCAATTTAAACAATATATTTTCAAAACTGAACAAAACAATTTTAAATTCAATTTTAACCCTTTTACTATCTTCAGTACTATCAATGTAAATTTTCTAAGCCTTTAAATTATTTTTAACAAGCTTGAAACTCCAGATTCAAAATTTTACCCAACTTCAAATTATTTAATTTAATAATTGAATTACTCAATAAATAATGATATTTGAAATTCAAGTTAAAAATTAACTTTTAAATATTTAAAATCAATTAATTATTTCGATTTCAAATACCCAAAAATTATGGGTCGTCACATTCCTCCCCCCTTAAAAGAATTTCGTCCCCGAAATTACTAGTTGGGAAGAATGATTC
The DNA here is from genome assembly GCA_030737815.1 of Allium fistulosum. Lineage (NCBI taxonomy): Eukaryota > Viridiplantae > Streptophyta > Magnoliopsida > Asparagales > Amaryllidaceae > Allium > Allium fistulosum. The sequence goes on from CM060902.1 coordinate 1,299,467,922, forward strand.
AATCCCCGTTACTATTTTCCCAAAATCAAATAGTTCAACAACTTATCAAAATAAGATTTTATTAAGACACACTAACCCTCTTTCTAACTTTCCAGCTTATCCATTAGTTCCAAACAATATTACTTACCTATCAATTCAAATTTAAATTAGAAACCAAATTTTGAATTATCAAAATTTCCAAAAAAAATTCGCCAACGTCTCCTTTGTGCGCCTAGCTCGGTACAACTACAAAATGCCTCAACAGGCCGCCAGATTTCCAAAAGAAAACAAAAGCCAAGTGGCTAGATCGGAAAATCATCAAATTTCATACAGAAATTTAAACACATACCTTTTGTTGGGCCATTTAAATTTATTTTCTGAAGTCAAAAATACCAATTCCTTTTGCTTTTTAAACACCTGTGTCCTACTCAGCAATAATATCCAATAACAAAGTCCAAGACCATTTTATACACTTCCTTTACAAATTTTCAATATTTGCTTTACTTAAGCCCGTTCAATGCACATATATCAACTGTACGCAATACCAAATCCGATCGCTCACTCGATCACACAATTTCACTTCCGAACTAGCATCGTCCACCCGACTTCCTAGTGCGGACTCAGATCTGGTTTCTTGATTAGAAACCGTCATTCTCCTTGCATAGCCACAAACTATGATAGAGAATATCCGATATCAATCAAAATCCATATCCAGGGTTCGCCGTCGAAAATCGAGTGAAAAATCCTAACTCGGATCGATATAACCATCTCGAAATTCTGTGCTCAAATCTGGATCAAATCGCTATGCGAATAAAATAATATACGCACATCGTACGTAATTAGCCCCAATTGATTTTTAACTATATCAATTCTCTTTTTATCCACATTCATTTTGATTGTTATTCACTTATCCACAATTATCCCATTTCACAACTTTCAGTTTTAATCTTCATTCTATTATTCACTTAGTATATTCCCAATACCAATTTACTTAAGAATTTCATTCTTCATTTCTTAAGTTCAATATAAATATTTCTTATATTTATTTTTACTACTTCACTACTGAAGTGTATACTCCAATTGAGTTCCAATTCCATATAAAATCAATTTGCTTCAATTTATTAATTATTTTCAAACTTTAATACTTTTTCCCAATTTCCATTCAGATTTCCATTTCCAATTTTACTTGAATTCAATTTGTCTTCACACTTTGATTATTGAATTTTATTCACCTTATCTCAATCCCATATTTAATTAACCATTTCCTTTTATTAGTTTCACTTGCTAATTTATTTAAAATCTCAAATAAAAGTTTATTTGCACACTTTTTCTTCCTTCAGTTTCTTCGAACAATTTCTTCGATTTTTACTTTACTTAACATACACACTTTAAATTAATTACCATCTCAATATTCAATTAAATTCATTTTCTTATCAATTTAAATCATTTGTCGTTAGTGAAAATTTTCTAACTCCCAAAATTTCCGGATTTTTTTTGGTAGAGTCTCCTTTGTACGGAGGAACCTTTGCAATTTGACAAGAGATATAAATATATATACATCGACCCACACGGTCGGAAAAACAAAAACAGTTCATATTTCCTATCTTTTATTGCATAGGCGTACCTCTATTTAGCATTTTTAAGCAAGCGGCTTATTTATTTAGCATTTTGCGCAACCAAATCTAGCCACCCGGCTTTCCTATACCTGTACTCACTCAATTCAAATATGTAAGTGCCATATATAGAAATTTTTTCACATTTCACTCATTTTCAATAGCTAACACATGGATTTCTTAAGCCATACATACCAAACAGCACTTATAAGTAATTAATAAGGTTTCAATCACCAATTCAATTGCTTTCACTCGCTTTTCTTACCCTCGCATTCAATTTAAGTGATGTACAACTCACTTACTTACCTCCAATTCATTTATAATTCCAAACAACTCATATTCATGTCAATTGATTCAAAAATCAATTTTGTTTACTTCTATCAATTCATAGAATTTTATTAAATTCCATTTTATTTTATAATTTAATTCAATTAGTATACTCATTCAATCCATTATAAATTCTAATTTGCATTCACAATTTATTTTATTCTCAACTTAACTTTTATTTAAGTAACCCTTCCACCAAGTCCACCTAGACATTTCTTTACATTCATCTTTACTTATCTAGATTTAATTACACTTTGATTAAATTCAAAATTTAAACTTCTCTAGGTTTTCCCAAATTTAGTTACATTTATTAACTAATCTTTCTAATTTATTTCATCTAACTGGTTTTCTTCACCAACTTAATTCATTTTCAATCAAATTTAACTTACAAATTTTATTTATCACTTCACTTTCAAATTTAATTCCAAATCTCACTAAAAAGTTTATTTCAAAACTTTTACTCCTTTAGTTCCCTGGAACAAGATTCTACAATTTCCATTTAAATTTTTAAACTCCCTTAAGTTTCCAACTTATTTAAATTCCATAAACCTTTTAAATTAACTTCCATAGTTTAAGCAACATTTCAAAATCACCTTTGAAATCAATTATTTCTTTGAATTTCAAAACCAAATCCAGTTTTGGAAACAACTCCAATTTAAACATTCAGGTAGCAATTCCTCCTTTGGAGACTCGAAAATGAATATTGATGATGCTGCAGTCATCACCGAAGTTATTTTCCAGCGACCGAAAAGAGTTTAGTGCTTTTATCCCTTCAAAAACATTTTCCAAATATTTTTAAATTCCAAATCTCACCAGATTTCACATCCAATTCAAAAATATTTCCCAAATAATATCACCATTATTTTTCCATAACCTTTGAAAATCATTTTCAAACCCAAAGGAATTTAAACCTTTTCCAAAATTTCAAATTTTACTTTCAATATATATTCAACATTACTCTGGATTTTACCTTATTTCAATTATAAATCACATTTATAATGCACATTCATAAATCCCATTTTATATATGAATTTATTTCTTAGCTTTTAGTTATGATTTCAGTTTCTTATTAAATTTTCTCACAATAGTGATAATAACTTAATATTATCACTCCTTAACAACCAAGCAATCATATATACTTATGATAATTTACAAAAATTATTTCTTTTATATACAAAAATAATTTTGGGCAAAATTATTTCATTTACCCTATTTTAAAACAATACTGTGTCGAATTGTTCTATTCAAGTGTTTAGAGATCCCTATCAATAACGTTAATTACTCGTATTGACCAAAACCCATAAACTACTCAACAAACCAATCAACACAATATAAAACCATTTTATATTCAGTAAAAAATACACGCTCATATCTATTAATACACACAAACTCATTCTAGAGTACTATGGACTCTATTTCTAATGAGTAATCCCCACCAGAGCCAAGGTTCTCACTTAACCTTCAGCTCTGATACCAAATGAAACGACCCGATTTTTCATACCCGGAAAAACGAACCATCAGGGTTAAAGAAGAAGGAGGTAGAAGAAGAAGAAGCAAAATAACAACAGAATCTAACCATCGCAGTGGAATCAAATATAATAGATATTAACTGATCTTTACACAAAGGAAAAATGTATATGTTTATAAATTACATCATCAGAGTACAATAACCAAATATACACCACCGGTCAGCTATCACAACTTGTCCTTACAAACTGAATACACAACTAATCAACACAGCGGATTATTTAAAACAAGTACGTAAGTACGTAACGACATCCAGCTCGTCTCCTGAGCTCCACAGCATCCTTTCCTGTAATCTATAATACTCGGTCTGACCCGAGCATTATAATAAAATAACACCCGAGTCAGTCTGGAAAACCAGCGTGAGAAAACACACTCAATTGGGTTATTAAAGATTTCCAAACCCTTTGAAATCAAAAGCATCTCGTAAGACCACGCCACAAATAAACATGTCGGGTTTTTACCTTACGATAACCAAAACTCTTTCTTATCAAATCCGTCTGATATTATAATAGTGTCTATATACAAATACTTATTCAAATAGCTGAAATTGTTACATGATTAAATTCTAACATACTAGCCACAAAGTGGGTTCTACAAACAAAAACCGTAAAAGGCACGTAGGGAGAATGGATTTCCAACTAATGACTAGGCACCGGGGTACCACCTATCACAGTACGTGGCCTAGATCACCGTACCGAGGATCACTCCCAATCCCCTGCAACATAAGACCGGACTACCCCTTACTGGATAGTCCGAGTAAGATCACCCCGTAGTTCGGATCAGCAACCGCCCACATAGCCGATATAAAAAGGGACATCTAGACATGGATGACCTCACCCTAATGGGCGCTACCCACATAGCCTTGCTGCATAACCCCTGATTTTCAGTCATTCTCGGTTGATGAGGCTTGAGGCTAAGCGTTACCTTTATAGAACATTTCACTTAGAATGCCCATCGCCCACCTGACGATGTTCCGAAAGCATTCATCCATACAAGTCCGTTCCGGGTTCGAACGGAACCGAAGGCACTATTCCTACTACATCCATTTTGGAATCATCCTTAGAATTAGTAGCAACTAGCCCTTGCACTTTACTGCACCATCTTCGATTCCAAACTCGTGTTCCCCTCGAAAACGTACAAACCGGATCGAAGTGGTTTTCGAGAAATTAATCCCGATCCCGGTCTCTTTGAAACGATCAGCGCATTGGCCAATATTGATAGTCGGTTATTTAACTATCAAATAACATTCACAACAACCATCAAACACATAAATAATTTTCCAAACTATTTATTTACCTCAAAATATCTTCGCAAGATATATTTCCACTTTTAAACCCTTTGAAAACAGTTTCAAACCGTTCTTCTCCCATGGAATAAATTTCCCAAATATTTTCTATTTCCACTGAAATCACCAAGTACAAACACTTTAGATTTTAAAAATAATTTAAAAACACTTTATTATAAAATATACTTTAAAACATTTAAATTGAAAACTACTTTAATATTTTATTCAAAAAAATATATACTTTAAGAATATTTAAAATAAAGCTACTTAATAAAATATAAAACTAGATTTTTACCTTTTAAAACATAATACCAAGTCATTTTTAAATAATTATTACTAAAATAAATTTGAAAAATACTTGCTTTAAAATTTAAACATTTAAGAATAATAAATTTTCTAAAACATACCTTTAATCAACTTTAAAACTTTAACTTATACTTAAGGATTTGCTTTGATATCGTACTTGACTATCTTGGGAAATATACTTCTCTTTCACATCTTAAAAATAAATCACTATTTATTTTTGACCAAATTTATCCATTCCTTTAATAAATTCCCATCCTGAATTTATACTTCCAAATATCCACTGATATATTACTTCACTTTATAAACCCCGTTTATAAATTTCATAATCTCAACTTCCTTTTAAAATCCCAGTTTCAAATACTTAATCAATTCTCAAATTGATTTCCAAAATTTACTCCATTTAAAAATAAATTCTTTACTTATCCAATTTTATTTCAAAACTTATAAATTTCAGGTTTAACTTCCTTGTGATGATTTAAAATCTTACTTTAACTGATAATACAAATTTCCACATTTATTCCAAGATTTTCTTTTATTTCTTTCTAAACCATTTTGACTCCGAGTTCAAAAATAAATCTTTCATTCCTTTAAATAATATCACTTAAGTTTAAAATTCATTATTTCCGTTTTTTTTCAAAATCCCCTTTCCATACTCGGAATTTATTTACTAGAATTTAAAAATCACTTTATCCTTTCCCAATCCATTCTTTAATTTATTTAAATTTTCTATAATTACTTTACTAAAAAATTCTCTTATATATTTTCTTTTTCAAAATTCCAATTTTATATATTTTGATAACTCAGTATACCGAAAGGTATATTCAATCAAACCATAGCATCCAATATTCCAATTATCATTATAATTCATCACAGAATATCAAAAATCATAACACAGATTTATTAGAACAATCTAAATAATTTTGAGGAATCCAGTTGGATCCCTCCAACCTGTTTCCCTGCATCCACAGATGTTAGCACAATACCAATTCCACTTTGAGGTGGAATATCGCGGTATATGGGTTTATAAAATATCATCCGCTATTAAGTGGCGCATAGGGTCTCATCCGCTATATAATGCGGGAATATCAATCACTCCAATATATACTATATATATACTACTATATATAATATAGCACATCCAATCAATTCAATCATTCAACCAGTTATTTAAATTTAACCATTTAAATTTAAATAATAATCCAGAAGAGTGAGATTAACTCACCTTTGCTTTTAATTTGCAAATCCGATCCACCTTGACCATTTCTTCACATTTTCAGACCTTAAAACATTATACGTTTTATTAACACTTGAATTGATCGAATAATTAATTACTATTCATTTATTTAATTTGAACTAATAATTTGACTTTTAAATTAAAAATCCAATTTTAAACTACTTTCCTATAATAAATAATTCTTAGCAACCTTAATAGTTAAACAAGTTAACCACCATAATACATTATTATAAAATAAACTAGTGATTGAAAATATGTATTTTTATTTTTTTTTCACTTGAAATTACATATATATATATTTTATAAAATAAGATATATTTCATAAAAATCTAATTTATATATAAACCTTTATATTCCAAAATCTTATGCATTTATATATTTCCTGGTTTAAACCTTATATTAAAACAAAATTATCTTGTACCTTACTTTAGAATTTTTCCAATATGTATATATATATTTTTCAGTAGATAACACAAAATTAGCAACATACCTTACTGTAAAAATCCCTTCCTAGTATATATATTTATATATAGATATATGTATTTATTAAATAAACTTTAAATTGAAAGAAATAGGTTTCGGTACCTCGCTGACTCGATCGAACAGAAACACCTCGCCATCGAACGCGATAATCCCATCGCCAGTCACGATTTCGATTCTGCCACCAGTGCCTTGCCTCGAGAACCCCCTCCCCCTTTTCAGAGAACTTCGACTTCGAGCCTTCGCTTCTCCCAAGCCCACGACCCCATCCCCTCACGAATGCCAGCGACCACTGCTACCTTTACGTTGCTGCCGTCACGTATGCCTCACCTCATCCCTACCCTACTCGCCTCGAGCTTGCGCCTGTAAGAATTTGCACTGCCATCGATAGATCGATGCTCGAGTTTGGCCAAAGGCCATGTATTCGTCACCATCATCCATGCTTGCGATTCGCTCACGTCCTCAACTTTTCAGATGAACGAAACTCGACTCCGTTGAATTGAAGGCGAAAAGAGGGGATTTCAATTTCTTTTGGATAGGAACAAGTCGATTTGAAATCTGTATTCGATTTGAACTACAATTTTAAACAGCGGCCATTAAAATTTTGAATTTGATTTCGTTTTGTTTTTAAAGAGAAACTCGGCTGTCCTCTTTTGTTTTTGAACGAGAAAGAATGGGCTCATATGCCATCTAAAAAAACGTATATGAGAAGGTAAGGAAACGTATACGTTTCAACTTGCAGAGAGCCGACTATGACTTTGACTCTGATGTGAAATTATTTGACCAGTCAACAGATATAACTCAAAATCTCGACCTACTATTGAGGCGTGCCGCTAGGTGTTCATAAGGTTATACCCCTATTCCGAACATGATGGAAAAGGTTTCGAGTCCTAATTCGATCGTATGGAGAAGATAGCTTTTTGGACCCAGTTAAAATATTGAATTCGATATAAATTTCAACGCGTTTATATATCGTACGATCATACGACAATTCCAATCACTACGAAAATCGAAATCCGATAATAATACATTATTACGGATCCAATGGAACTGGTTTCGTCGAAATCCGAGACTGTGCCTCGGAAGGCTATTTTTAAATATCAATTTAAACAATATATTTTCAAAACTGAACAAAACACTTTTAAATTCAATTTTAACCCTTTTACTATCTTCAGTACTATCAATGTAAATTTTCTAAGCCTTTGAATTATTTTTAACAAGCTTGAAACTCCAGATTCAAAATTTTACCCAACTTCAAATTATTTAATTTAATAATTAAATTACTCAATAAATAGTGATATTTGAAATTCAAGTTAAAAATTAACTTTTAAATATTTAAAATCAATTAATTATTTCGATTTCAAATATCCAAAAATTACGGGTTGTCACACATAGCATACATCACATATCCGACATATAAAGGTTTATCTAGAAAGGTCATATTCATACCCTAATGGTTGTGAACCACATAGCCTCATGGCGTACCTTGTTTAAGCCATTAGCGAATGATGAGGCTTAAGGTAACGTTTACCTTTCACATAGCACATTCCACTTTGAATGCCACATTGCCATTCCCACAATCACACAACTGATTTCTACAAACGTATAACTCCTGAGTTCGTATGCCTCAGAACGGGTGTTAAGTATAAGAAGCAATGCTTCCTATACCACCATGCCTTTAGTACGATCATAAGAACCAATTTGTTATTTCACAATGGAATGTCAAAACACAATTTATTGGGTCGAAACGATGTTGCATAAAACATTGTTACGACAACTCGAAAACACTAGTATAGGGATTTGATATATATATATATATCCCACATACTATATAAAACATTTCCTTTCAGAAATCATTTACTATGACAACAGTGTTATAGTCCACGCCTTTCATACTTCCCTAGAAAATGTCTATTACAACAATAAATGTTGAAATCTATGTTTTCGATACATATCACATTTTAAATCATTTTTCAGAACCATTAAATTCCATTTGGAATTGTTATTTTCAAAAACATTACTATAAAAAGATAAATTACTTTGAAAACCAATAACTCCATCTAAATATTACTTTTAAAAATTCTTTTTAAAAGATTATTTAACTTTTAAAAACTTGAATGTATTTCGTTATATAAAAATCCATATTTAAATCTCAACATAAATCATTTCCATATTTATAAAATTATGTTTATAAATCTCCTTTTGATTTTATGAAACATCTATTTTATAAAATCTCTTTATTTATAAAATTCTATTTATAAATCATTCTTTTATAAAAACTCATTTTACTATCAAAATCCACTTATAAATCCATTTCTTTATAAATCAAATTTATTTATAAAATCCATTCATAAATCCATTTACCAAATAAATTTCAAATTCATTTACAAATATTTATAAATTCCGATTATAAATCTATTTCTTTATTTATAAAATCTCAATTTTATAAATCCTTTATATAAACTATTCAAAAAGCACTATTTAAAGTATTTCTCAAAACTATACTTTCACAACATAAAAAACCATACTATTTGTTTATTTAAAAAAAATTCATTCCTTTTAATAATTTAAAAATTATTAAAACATATAATTCCAAAATCACTTTGAAAATCATTTCAATTCAAAATCACTATTTTATAGTATTTCAAAATACTAAAATATGGCCCAGTGCTACCATAACACTAAATAAGCAAAAACAATCCATGTTATCAAACATGGAATCCAACACATCATATATCAAAATATATGAAAAGTAAAATCAACAATGTGAGGAATCCTGTTGGATCCCTCCAACCTGTCCCATTGCATCATATATAGTGTATAATCAAATAATATAAATTAGCCGCTTCGAGGCGGGATTGTATATAAAGGGTCATCCGCTCATACACGGGAACGTAATAGGGTCTCCGCTCCAATAGGCGGGAATATATCCAAACCAACTAATAAAGTAGTAAATCATCCATACAAGCAACAAACATCATATATAAAATTATCCACACCTATAAAAAGATATAAGTGGGTCAGAGAGGTGAGTTAACTCAAGAAATTTCAGTAATCGCCAAAGCGCGCCGGTTTGAATTAAAATTGAACGGTCGTTAAATTTAGCCCAAAATTTCTACTAGCTCCGAGTCCATACAATCAAACTCCATATCGTAGTACTCGCTGATACGATCGCAATGCAACTTGTCGCGTTCAATTTGGCCTTGTATGAAAAAGTAATGGATTAACGAACGTACGAACTATATAAATAAAATTAACTTAAATAAATTAAAACTTAACGCTATCATCTTCCCTCCCTCCTTACCTCATTCGGTCCCAAGGCAATCGAAAAAAAAATGACTTTTGCCCTTGACGTTCGCCGCATCGGTCACCGCCACCCACCGTCGTATGTGCACGCGCCTACGCCTTGTCGCCGCAGCTCCACTCGCCGCCACCACGCGCCTCGCATGTCGTCGTGCCGCCGTTCGCCCATAAAAACTGTAACTTTTGAAGCAAAACCACTACCACGTCGAGCCACGATTTGACGATCAGATTATATGGATTGGTTCATGAGGATGAGAGCAGCAACTCTCATGTTGAAGGTTTCAGCTAATTTTACTTCGATCGCAACTTTTATTCATGGCCGTTGATTTGGTTTTCTTTTAATGGTGGCTAAGTTTGGTTTGCAAATGACGAAAGTTAATGCCCTTTTATAGCAAATTTTCAAAGCACTGTTCACACTTTAAAATTTCGAACTCCAAACGAAGCATGCCACCTGGCGTTCTATATGTTATACCCCTATTTCGAACACAATAGAATATATATCGGGATCCAATTCCATCATATATGGGAGACAGCTTTTCAAATCAAATTATATTAATTTAAATTCCTTTAATTAATTCCTACGCATTTCAAGCTCGCACGACCTAACGATACGTCCGATCGCCATGAAATTCGATGGCATATAATAATTCACTATTACAGATCCAATGAAACTGGTTTCGTCAAAATCCGAGACAGTGCCTCAGAAGGTTATTTTTACATGTTAATTAAATCGAGTTATTTCCAAAATCAGTTTAATCACTTCTAAATCCAACTTAAAAGTTTACTATCTCCATTATTGTTTAAACAGAATTTAAATTAGATTTCAAAATCATTTTTTCCCATATTAAATTCAAGATTTAAAAATTTAAACAATTCCAATTATTAAATTTAACACTTCAATTATCAAATAAATTGCTATATTTGAAATATAAGTTATTTAACTCATAAAATTATCTTTTCAATATTTAAAATCGATTAAATATTCCAAATAAATGACTAAAATTCTGGGTCACTACATTCTCCCTACCTTAAAAGAATTTTGTCCCCGAAATTGCCAAGGTAAGAAAAATGCCCAAAATCCATTAACTTTTCAAAAACAATTAGTTGAAGTGGATTATCAAATTCTTTTAAACCTTTTATCTTTTCGAAATCAATTAGTGGAAACTTTGTTATCACATTTTCTAAATCTTCAAATTCATAATTAAATTTCCAAACCCAACTAATACCATTCCAAGTTATAAAACCAAGATCCAAATTTTAGTTATCAACATTATTTTCAAAATTCACAAAATTTTTCTAGTGCCTCAAATTTACGAAAAATTTCACCAGCGTCTCCTTTGCGCGGTTCGATCGGAAAAATTTACAATATATATAATCACAAATATACATCTTATCTTCAAGGATGAGGCATCTCGTAGGGAAAATATAAAATAAAAGTACGATATGTAATCCGAGATGTGTACATTTTATTAGTATTAGCAAGCAATACAATCAATAAAATGCGAATGTGAGCTCCAAATGCGAAGCATATGCCATCCGCACCTACTAATCACTCAACAACCAATGAGAATAAGTATAAGGAAAGTAATATCACTATATAACATAGACTATACAATAACTACATGCAAATGTAGCAAATGTAACAAGAGAAACCATCAAACAATTTAATATTCATCCAATTAATTCATAACAATATCAATTTGTATTTTCCAATGTCAACATTTAATTTGTTAGAGCCCATACAATGTACATTATCATCCGTACGAAAAACCATACCTGATCGCTCGCTCGGTCACACAATTTCACTTTCAAACTAGTATTGTTCACACGACCACTCTAGTGCGGACTCAGATCCGGTTCCTTGATTAGAAACCGCCATTCTACTTACATAGCCATATAATATGATAGAGAATATCAAAATCAATCAATAATCCATATCCAGTGTTTGCCGTCGAGAATCGAAAAAATCCTAACTCAGACCGATGTAAATCATCTCAAAATCATATATTCGAATCTGGATCAAATAGTTATACGAATAAAATAATATATGTACAACTTACGTATTTATTCCAATTGGTTTCTTATTATATCTTTTTGCAACCAAATTGGTCACAAACACCCAAGAATAGATTTATATAGAGAAGTAAGTGAAGAAAATAAAATTAAACCGAGGAAAAGATTAAGGTAACAACAAATAAAAAGCAATAATAAAAAACACAGAGATTTATAGTGGTTCGGCATTGTATGCCTATGTCCACTTTAAAGATTATCTTCATTGATTAATTATAAATCTGATTACAGCAGTAGAGAATAGAGAACAGTTGATTACAATAAGATCTAGAGTAACAAGCGGCATAAAGATCCTCAGAATGACCCATTAGGCCAGTATTTATAGGTGAAGATGACCACCAATCTCTCTGAAACTTCGACTGATGGACCTTCTAACCTACATAAGCGCACCAAAGGGGTCGCTAGGGCTAACTCTCAATAAGGAGGGATTGGTACCGATCCCTTGATCGGTTGATTTTTGGACAGCGATCCCTACGGTGGCTTCTGCATGCTTAAATATGTTGGCCCTTCAAATCTCATGTCATTTGGACCACTAGAGCTCAAGTGTTGTTTAATCTTTGACTTGATATGATTTGTTCACTGCTAACAGTCAAATCCTCTATAGGGTTACATGCCGATCCCTTGAGGTTTGCCCATGTGATGTGCGATCCCTAGGGTCCACATACCCTGCCTTCTAAATTTCAGAGGCTTTGGAGTTGTAGATCCTGCGATATGGAGTGTTGTGTGCATGAATGCTCTTGGAATTTGTTGGATACCAACCCCTCCTTAATATAACCTATTGAACCCTCTCCATCAATCATGCTAATCCTTTCCTATTTGCAATGTTATGCCGAACCCTTCCATTGGTTAAGCCATATTCCATACTTCGAGAATCCAACATTGTGCTTCCATCAAATCCATTCTGACTTTATATAATCATCTGTACTCGACCTTCGGGCCCTACAATCATCATTCTAGATCCATCAGCCTTTATGGAAATTAGATCTAAGTCGTGCAGCCAGTTCAATATAGCCGGGCTAGATTGTCGGGTAACACTTGCCCTCCAAAGTACGTCTTGTGATTAACATGACATGCTTTGAATCATTGAGAATGAGATCCATCTAACTTTCCAAACAGTTGTTATTCTTTAATCGAATCATTTTTCCAAGGCATCGAATTCTTCATTGGTTGCCCTAGCACCTGGTTGATTTCTAGTAATATAAATCCAGTGCCAAATCCCATTAATTGATATATATATAAATTCTGTTCTACGAGGCTAGTCAGCTTTTGTTATCCGGTTCAGCCTCGAACTCGAAGGTTTCAGGTTTGACTTCAGTTTCTATTGATTTCAAAAATTGAGCCTTTAAGTCATTCACATGCGTGCTTATATATACGTTTTTTTTGTTGGCTCGCAGACGTGTTTGAACACTTACGGCTTATCGCCAATTTTCATAGTATTTCGTATCTTCATGCTTATAGCCAAACCCCTATAACCATCTTTTTTTTATTTTACACATTTCATCATCATCATCATTTTTAGGAAAATCCATAGGGATCGGCATGCGCTATGCCAACCCCTCCTCTCTAATTCTCACTGCTATAGGGACCGGCACATCCCTTGCCGATTCCTCTCTGTCTTCATACGCCAGTATTTGGGCCAAACCCATAATCCATCTAGATAAAGCAACATTCTTACTTCCCTCCTCCTTCACTTGCTTCATTCTCTTGCTTCATTCTCTTGCTACCCTCATATCTTCACAACCGACCTTTCTCCAAGAGCCGATCCCTTCACCTTCACTCAACCATCGCTCCAATCAACTTACCCGTCTTCTTACTTAATCTTGAACCACCATTCCACCTTCCAACCAAATCGTAGCCTGGCCTTTTTCCTTCTACGGTTCATTTTTGATTGAATTAGGTGAGCCTTCCACCATAATTTTGTCTTTAAGGTGATGCAATAGATATTACTTTGTGGATGATAGTTCGATTTGTGACGAAGTTGATGATTGAGGACATTGGTTGTTTGGGGAAGACGAAGTGTGGAAAGGAGTTGGGATTGGCAGAATGTTGAAGGAGAAAGAGAAGGTAGAAGTGGAGGAGGGTTCAGTGTTGGAGGTTTGGTTGTAGGTCGATCCCTCGTTTGATGGCAAGGGATCGACATAGTGGCTTGATAAGAAGACGAAAAGGCAAAGGGATCGGCTAGCTTTGTTCTAGCAGAGGTGTTGGCGTAATTATGGGTCGGCAAAATTATACTCAAATAAAGGGATCAGTGGTTTTAAGGAGAGAGGGCTCGGTTGTAAAGCTGTGGGAAATGGATCGGCCTATCCATAGGGATCGGCCTGACTTAGTTGAAGAGAGGGGTCGGTGTTGGTTCAATTGAAGAGAGGGATCGGTATTGGTTTAGGCATCGGCTTGGGTAGGGATTGGTACAGGGAAACTTGTAAACTTGCAATTTGATCCAACCTTGTTTACTTGGACATATGGTGACAACGAACATTAAAACATGCATATTTACTACTGAACTCGAGATTGAATAATCAATCCCATGAAACTTTCTACATATACTAAAAACTTACAAACGGACTTGAACAACAAACTTCACACTTTGATATACCAACAGTCGATCCCAAAGCTTTACAATCGATCAATCTCTCCACCAGTTGTGATGGTCAGCGATGACGGTTACTCTGGTCAGAATCCCGAGTCTCGTCATCTAACTTCATTTTTTCTGATTTTAAATTGTTTATATATGTTATATACTTCACTACACTGCACTAGCCTACGCTTAACATGGGGGGAGCATGTAAAATTTTCTAACCTCAATTATCTACTGTGTATAGCTAATATGGACTCCAGATGCTTAGAGCGTTTAGCCGGTACGTCTTCCGATCCAGCAATCCACCGCATGATTCTAAAGCAAAATCAAGTTCTGCGACTATATCTGGCAGGCTTTCTCCTAGCCATCAAGCAGAACAGACGGAAGTTTCGGGCCCACCGGTCGACCTTTTCTTAGATGTCTCGATCCTCCCGGCGGAGGATATAAGTCCTGCTCCTGATGCAATAGAGGGTGCCATTCTTCTAAATAACCCGATAGATTCACAAACCTCCCGAATTGGCGAGGCTGCCCTTCGCTATCTTTGTTATATACATGGAATTCGATTTGTAGACGTCTTAGTCCCTTCAATAAACGACATGCCTCACTTGCCACCGAAGGGGTACATGGCGTGCAACAAATTTATGTGTTAGGCTGGATGTGTACCGCCCTTTAATTCGTTCATTCGAGAGATGTTGAGATATCTTGGAATAGCTCCCACTCAACTCCATCCAAACAGTTATGCCTTTATACATGGAAACTTCCTGTTATTCATGAGTGTTCTATTTCATCCGCCAACTCCCGAGGACATAAGATTCATTTACAACTTCAAACGGCTTTCAAGGAGTCCCTCCTATGACTTTCTTGAACCTTCGCCAAATTGCCAAGTCTTGACTGGTGCTTGGAATAAACTTTCTCTTTTCAAGCACGAGTGGTTCTATGTTCGATGTCCACCCGGCTTCACGAGGCGATGGTTGGAAGGATGTAAGTGTTACTTTCATCTCATTCTCAAGTCTGTTAATTCAAGTCATAGCTTTTCCTTTGAATCTGCTAACATCTGGGATTCTTTCAGGTGTCCGTTCACATCCTGAAGGCGTTAATTTTTCAAGTGCGGTCGCCGCCATTCGTGCTACCTATGTCGAAGATAGGGATATCAAACTTCTTGTCACAGATGAGCTACTATCTTTATTCGGGCTACTAGAAGAGGGTTGTAGCATTGGGCTCCCCGGAAGCATAGCATTGTCGAGAAACATTATAGAGCAAAAAAGAGATGCCATCAATCCTGTCATGCCCCCACCGAGGGGACTCAGGATGACATTGAAGAAGGTGAGATTAGGGGTTCTCAGGCCAGTGAACCCAGAGACGCCGATGTGGGCCTAGGCAAGACACCCGCGGTCAAACCGCTGCAAGGCACACAATCCCAAACACCTAGCAGGAGAAAAAAGAGGCTGGCATACGAAATTCTTAAAAGAAAAACTGTTGCAGATCTTGAATTCATCATTACTACTATTGAAAAAGAATGATCTTCTTAACACTTGGAAAGTTCACTAAAGGGATTTTCAAATCTCCAAATTCCAAATGATATTATGACCTACGACTTTCCAAATATCAACATTGAAGGGCTCATTTCTCCTACTAGGAGCGGTGAAGGCATTCATCCTGCCGATAAAGGAGTGAGAATGCCCATGAGTAAGGCTACAACCACCAGTCTGTCAGGGGGGACACTTGGACACTTACGACCACGTGCACTTCACTACACACGCTTCATTAATCTTTCACATAATAATTACTTACATGTTCTCATTTGGTCTTTGCAGGTGCAATGACTCAGTCTCGGGCCTTTGACCGCTTAAGAGGATTTTCAACATATCATCGATCTAGCCGTGACTTGGAGTCTGGCTGGCGCAGGGAGAAAGAGGATGGACGAGATAAAAGCTACCATTCAAGGGAATCCTCCTCTTCTAAGCCCAAGTCCTAGTCCCAGACATCACGTCATGGAGAACAACCTAATTTTCCCGCTTACAGCAGAGACCACCATCCTTACCGTGGCCCTCAAATCGCCACATCACACGAGCAACATTCTGTCTCTTCGAGCTGTAGGAAGTCTCTTGAATTTAGATCAAGCAAACATCTAATTGCCGCTTCTGATCTATCATTGCCAGCCGCTACTCCCGACATTTTTACAGCAGAGAAATTGGCCGAGCTTAAGGCCACTTTCCTGAAAATCTGCTTTGATGGACTTAAATTCCTTCCTACAATACATACAATTTTGGGGCACACCAAAGTGAGTTCTCTTGCATGTGTCAATGATGTGTTTGTGCAGTACGAATCGTTTCAATAGCGGAAAAAATCTCTGAAGTGTCCATTGAGAGACAATATGAAATAGACCGCCTCAAGTTAGAAGTGATACATGATAAAGGCATAATCAAACATCAAGATGTCGAATTGTTAGAATTGAAAACACAACTTGCCGAAGTGGAGAAAAGTGCGAAGGAAATGGTAGAGGCGGCGAGTCATTTAGAAGCTTCTCATAAAAAAGAACTCGATGCTACCGTTAATCGCAGCGGGGCACTTGCTATGGAAAAAGATTCCTTGCAAAAGGAAAATGATGTTTTGGCCTACCACGTCGAGGAACATGAAGAGCTTCTCAAAAAAGAAACAGAAGGGAAAATTAAGGATCATGAAGAATCGCAAAAGTACCGCGAAGAGGCTGTCGAACCCAAGAGCTTGAAAATTAAACTTGATGAGTAGTTCGCTAAAATTGAAGCTCTTAAAGAGGAGGCTCGAGAGGAGGGCCGCAAAGAAATGATTGAACAAATTGAATCCCATGTAGAAGACGATAAAGAGTTGGATAGGAATGAAATCAAGGATTTGTTTGATCCATTGATCATCAAATATAACGCCAAAGTCCTCATCCATCGCGACTTTAGTTTCCTTGGCGAGAGTTATCTCAAATCACTTACTGAAGCTTAGGAGCATATTATTGAGATGAAAAAGAGAGAATTGGGCGGAGCTGAACTTGATGAAGAAAAATTAGTGTGGGAGATTCTCCACGGAAACGAACCTTTAAATTTGGCTGCCGTGAAACTTCAATACTTTAACGCTTCTGCACCTACCGAGAGAGGGAACATATTGCCGGATCTTCGAAGGCTGATCATAACGGTCCCTCTTCTTCCTAAGCCGCCAGAACATCGGTCTCCTTCGGTCCGGAGCATGACATGGGCTATGATCCAGATAAGCCCAGCTATCAATCCAAGGTGTTGTCCCCTATTTTGGAAGAAGGTACCCCAACAACCACTGAGAGCAAATTAGATACGGGTATTGCACTTTACTCTTCAGTTTATGAAAACTTTTGTTCTTTGCGCCCAATGGTTTTAAGCTCATTTCCCTGTTTTAACTAATTTTGCGGGTCTTCTGGGTCCCGGTCAAACTCCTAAGAGCGATGCTGCTGTGGAGCGACAAGAGAAACTAGTAGAGATTCCTGCAGCTGTTGATGTACCGGGGCCTGATGCTCAAGTCATCAGAGCTCTTGATGATAACAAGGTCGAAGATCCGTTCCCAACGGATGAATCTAACGATGTTGTGATTACCGGTGCCTCCAAATGCACCGATGATATTAGCTTGAAAGAGCGGATTAAAAAGGAGGAGTTGCTGAAGAAAAAGGCTAAAGCTCAGCCTGTCGAGGTGGACATCAACGATCCACACCTTATTCCATTACAAGTTATTCCACCTAGCAGGTCAATTCCCAGTGAACCTCCTCCTATCTCTGAAAGCTCTCCTGCAAAAAGTGGGAAAAGATCTAGGAAGAGAAACATCGGGGACTCAAGTAGCACCACTCCCAAAAAATCCAAAAAAGAGAGGAGGTCAAAGAAATAGCCATCACTTCGGCTCAATGTGTATATAGTTTGCATAGTTGTTTGTTTGTCATTTCTTTTATTAGCTATGGTTGTATGGGTATGAATCCCAATTTTTTTAAATAACTTGTGCTACAACCTTGAAACCTATCATGTGAATAAAAGTTTTTGTTTTCTGTTGAGCTTTCATGTGAATTTCTATTTAGATAATTGAACTATTACTTTCCATTCGATGTACTTGTAATCCGTTGTTCATTAGTTCTGGTAACAATCCGCCAGTTCTATCCCAAGCCCTCCATGTGGTCATGGCCTAGAGTCATATTAAACACTAGGTTCGTGCCTTAGTGTTACACCATCGAATTCAGCGGTTTTTGAGCAATTATACTCTTGCCCCCAATTTTAGGTTAGCGAGGTTAGATATTGGGTGGTCAAACTCCATCTTTAGCGAGTTTATACTCCTCCTGTCGGTTTTAGGCCGGAGTTCATGGAATAGTGAATGGTCGAACTCCACTCATCTATTCATTCATGTTCATATTCGCACTTTGAGGATAATATTTAGTTGATGGGTGGTCGGATCGCACCCAATCTATGTTTGTACTCTAGTACGCACTCTGGGGGCTTAGAGTTATTTTGCAAGCAGTCGATTCATGCCCGATTTATGTTTATACTCCAGTCCGCACTCTAGGGACTTAGAGTTATTTCATGGGTGGTTGATTCACACCCAATTTAAGTTTATACTCCAGTCCGCTCTGGGGACTTAGAGTTCTTTCGCGGTGGTCAATTCACACCCGATTTAAGTTTATACTCCAGTCTGCACTCTGGGGACTTAGAGTTATTTCACGGGTGGTCAATTCACACCTGATTTATGTTTATACCTCAGTCCACACTCTGGGGACTTAAGAGTTATTTCAGAGGGCAGTCGGATTGCACTCCCATTAATTGATTGATTTTCCCCCTAAGGTCTGGGGTTTGATCTAGCGAGTGATCGGTCGTGTCATAGTCACTCTCACTTTATCCCAATCCTACAATTTGGCCGGATTTATTTGATCATCAGATGGTTGGCCTGTTTATTCCTCATTGTGCATCTCGTCAGTTGGACTATGAATGATAGTTGTCAAATGAACAAGTGGACTAAGCTCATCTTATTAAGTCCCATTGGGAATTAGTGTGATTGATTAATTTCAAACTTGGAGCCTGTTCGTACATATCGACATCAATCAGTTTCGCTATGTGATTAATATATAATGCCACAACAAACATAAATAAAAAAGAAGTTCGAAACTTTATTGATTAAACGAAAAGGAAAAAACATAAAGTGTCTTATTATACATCTAGAAAGTCAAATGCTAAAGTAAAATTTGAAAGCAAATACAACTGAAATGAAAAAGAAATAAACTAAGTGAAATAACATCATAGATGTTCGCCATTCCATGCCCTTGGAAGTGTGATGCCATCGACAGTCGCTAGCTTGTAAGTTCCTTCTCCAAGCCTCTGTTCAATGACGTATGTCCTTCCCAGATTGGATTCACGTGCGATGGAGTAGGAAAAACCCGTTTTAGGACGAGATCGCTAATTTCAAAGGTTCTAGGTCGGGCTTTAATGTTGTAATACCGGGCGGCTCAGTGTCGATGTGCAGCTGCCCTCTGATCGGCTTCCTCGTGCTTCTCATCTATAAAGTCAAGAGGTTCCAAGAGGAGATCTTTATTCATTTTGGGATCGTAGTAAGTCATTCGATGAGAAGAAACTTCGATCTCAACATGAATAAAGGCGTCGGAACCGTAAGCAAGGGCGAATGGAGTTTGGCCAGTCGCGGACTTGTGGGTAATCCTGTAAGCCTACAGTGCTGTAGGGAGTTCATCCACCCACCTGCCTCTGGCTTTCTCCAAATTCTTCTTCAGAATGGACTTTATGATTTTATTTATAGTTTCAACTTGTCCATTTGCCTGAGAGTGAGCGACCGCTGCAAATCTCTTTTCAAAACGACATCTTTGACAAAAGTCTTTGAATTCAACACTGTCGAATTGAGTTTCATTATCGATTACAATAGTTCACGGAAGACCAAAGTGGCATGTGATGTTTCGGACAATAAAGTCGATTACTTTCTTGGTTTTGATCATGGCTAAATGTTCTGTTTTGGCCCATTCAGTGAAGTAATCAACTGCGACGATAGCATACTTTGCGCCCCCTTTAGAGATCGGTAAGGAACCGATAATGTCTATACCCCACATGGCGAACGACCATGGGCTGACAATTTGCGTGATGTCCGTCAGTGGAGCTCTTGGGACTTTTGCATATATCTGGCATTTATAACATCGTCTCACATAATCAGCAGCGTCTCGATTTATGGTCGGCTAATGATACCCATAACGGAGTATTTTCCTTACCAGAGTTTGCCCCCAATGTGATCGCCGCATTCCCCTTCATGAACTTCTCATAGAACACATTTTATCTCATCATGAGTGACACATCAGAGTAGGGGACCGAGAAACCTTTCATGTACATAATTCCTTCTTGCATAATATACCGTGAAGCTTTGCGAAGGACTTGTCGCTTTTCATTTTTTTATCTGGTAGGACTCCATACAGTAAATAGTCTTTGATTGGAGTCATCCATGATTCCCTTTTAGGCTCCGCTTCCAGTGTCTACTCGATTTCTATCATGTTTATACTCAAGGCATATAATACTTCGACCGGAACCAAGCCCATCTGCTGTGCATCGTCGGTACTAGCAAACTTTGCCAATGAATCAGCTTCTCTGTTTTGATCTCGTGGAATATGCGAAATGTCGTAGAACTCAAATTCTGTCAACAACTCTTGGACTTGGGAAAGATATGGGGCAAGCCATTGTCCCTTAGCCTGATAATCTCCCCTAACTTGATACACTACCAACTGCGAATCGAAAAAGATTT
The DNA here is from genome assembly GCA_030737815.1 of Allium fistulosum. NCBI lineage: Eukaryota > Viridiplantae > Streptophyta > Magnoliopsida > Asparagales > Amaryllidaceae > Allium > Allium fistulosum. The sequence goes on from CM060902.1 coordinate 1,299,489,380, forward strand.
TGAGAGATTTTATTCCCACTTCCCTAGCGAGTTTAAGTCCGGCAATCAGAGCCTCATATTCAGCTTCGTTGTTTGTCGTTGAGAAATCAAGATTTAATGCATTACAAATTGACCGATTTTCTGGAGTTACGAGTACTATTCCCGCTCCAAAACAATGATCATTAGATGCACTATTTGTATACAACTTCCAACGTATCATGGGGATTTCGCTGCCTTTTGAAGAATTGTCCTACGCAGTGAACTCTACTATAAAATCTGTCAGTGCTTGACCCTGGATATCCCTTTGTGGGAGATAAGTAATATCAAACTGACCAAGCTCTATATTCACTTGAGTAACATTCCAAACGTCTCAGGTCATTGTAGGACCTGTCGTAATGGCTGGTCGATGTAAACATTAATCGGATATGCCTGGAAGTATGGACGAAGCTTCCATGATGCAATTAGTAAATAATATGCTAGTTTTTCTATTTTCGGATAGTTTCTTTCAACTCCCATTAATCGCTTGCTGACATAATACACCGGCCTCGAGATTCGATTCTCCTCACGAAGTAATGCGGCACTTATAGCATGCGTCGATACAGTTAAATAAATGTACAACTCCTCATGATCCACTGGCTTTGACAAGATAGGGGGTCTCTCCCAATGATTCACCAAAGCTTGAAATGCGTCCTTACAATCCTACGTCCATTTGAAGTTTCTTTTCACTTTCCTAATCAAATCGAAGAAAGGAATGCATTTGTCGGTAGCTTTGGAGATGAATCGGCTTAAGGTAGCAACTTTCCCATTCAAACTTTGCACTTTTTTAATTGATCTTGGTGCTTGGATATCACGGATAGCCTGAATCTTCTCAGGATTAGCTTCTATTCCATGAGCATTGATAATAAAGCCCAAGAATTTCCCTGACGCAACACAAAAGGAACACTTCAAAGGATTAATTTTCATCTTGTAATGTCGGAGGATGTCAAACATTTCCACCAAGTCTCTAATGTGGTCGCTTGATCGTCGTGACTTCACGAGCACGTCATCCACATACACTTCCATTGTTTTTCCAATCTGATCTTTGAACATCCTATTAACAAAGCGCTGATACGTCGCTCTTGCATTCTTTAATCCAAATGGCATTACTACATAACAGTACAATCCAACATCGTTAATGAAACTGGTGTGCTCTTGTTTGGGAATATGCATCGGGATTTGATTATATCCCGAGTATGCATCCATGAAAGTAACAATTTGTGTCCTGTAGTTGAATCCACCAACTGGTCGTTCCTCGAAAGGGGAAAACTGTCCTTTGGACACGCCTTGTTCATATCTGAATAATCAATGCACGTTCTCCATTTCCCATTCGCTTTCTTCACAAGAACATGATTAGATACCCATTTAGGGTAGAGGGCATTGTAGATAAACCCGTTGTCTTTTAGTCTACCCACCTCCTCTTTAAGAGCGGCAGATCTCTTCGGATCCATGCCGCGTCTTTTTTGCTTCACCGGGACATGCTTTGGGTCGATATTCAATGCGTGGCTTGCAATGCTAGGCGAGATTCCACACATGTTAGAGTGAGTCCAAGCGAGCACATCTAGATCCGCTCGAAGAAAGCCAGCAAGTTCTTTCATCATCGGGGGGCTGAGTTGTGACCCAATCTTTAGGACTCGTGATGGGTCATTGCGACGGACCAGGATATCAATTGCCAGATCAGCTATTGCAGCCTTGGTCTCTTTAGGCTCCTCTTCATCATCTCTCAGATCGATCTATATCTCTATAGAACTGATTGTGGCATCCGGCCAAGGGTCAGGCGCTAGTTATCAATCTTCGGTAGCTTGGATGTGGACGGTCTTGTCCAAACCCTTACCTTTTTCTTTGCGTTGAGCTTCCCTCAACTCAGCTACATAACAGGCACATCCAATCACCTGATCACCATGAACAACTCCTACACCATTGTCTGTCAAAAACTTCAAAGTCAAATACCATAGGGCAAGAGCTGCTCGGAATTCAGCAAAGGCCGGTCGACCCAGAAAAACATTGTATGGAGAGTCAACATCCAAAACAATAAACGACAAGATCCGCACTCTCCTTTGTTCACCTTCTCCCAACTCAACAAGTAATTCCACATAATCAACAGCTTCGGTTGCAGCACCGTTAAAACTGTGTATACGAGCTTTAGACGGTTTTAAATCTTTGGCTTCCATCCTCATTTGATCATAAGCTTTTTTGAAGATTATATTCACCAAACTTCCACAACCAATCAAAATCCTTCTCACTAAAGCTGGATCAATCATGGCTAAAATGACCATTGGGTCGATTGTCGGAGCCTCTACATTATCTGCATCTCTATTCCTAAACACAATATCATTCGTCAATGTACGTTGTTGTTTTTCAAGAGCTCCATCTTCCGTATTCGAACAACATTCAAAATCCACATGCCTAATCGGCTAGCATAGTGCTCCATCGCTTGCCAACTCTTATCTGCCAGGTGCGGTCCTCTGACTATCGTATTTATCACCAGTCTGCATAGGCTCCTTAGTCCTAGCAGCGCTTGTCTTCGGTTGGGGTCAGAAGTCCCCTGCCCGCCATCTTATAGGGCTTTTCACAAACTGTTGTAACTTCTTTTCTCGAATCAGTTTTTCTATAACATCCTGGAGATGCCTGCATTCATTTGTATTGTGCCCATAACACTCGTGAAACCCACAATATTTCCCGGCTAACCAATCGTCAAACTCATACTCTGGATCAATCCCTCTCGTCACGGCCATGAGTATCGCATGGTCATTTGGATTACTGACCTCCGTAACAAATGTATGAAATCTCTCCAAATAATCTTTCAATGACAGTTCTAGAGCCTGAATCATGCTGGAAAGTGACATCATGTCTTTAGGACGAGTCACGTTCATTCAGAATTGTCCACAAACTTGGTTGCCAAATCATCAAATCTAGAAATTGATCGCGGGGGTAGTCTCATGTACCACATCGTCGCTATTCCGGAAAGAGTTATAGGAAATCACCTACACTTCGTCGCATCATCAGCTTGCACGGAATCCATCAACTATTCACATCTCATGATGTGCTACCTGGGGTCGGTTTTTCCCTTATAGGCAAGCATCGACGGCATGTTGAACTTCCATATGTACCGTGCATGTAATACACTATCACTGAATGGGGTACCCAGTCATCATTAGTTAAGCCTTAGCTCTTCCTTACTTACTGTCTGACCATTGTCGATAAGTCCGACGTTCGGATGGTTGGTGCCAAGCGATGGTCGTGCTCCACCTCATGTGAATGATCCGGTCGATGTTTGTGGGCTGTTTCACGCCTCTTGGTTCATCATCTTCCCGATGTGTATCTTGTACATCTATTCCATCGTCATTTCGAGGAAGTACTTGGTCAGCATTCAATCGAACTCCATTATCTAAACCATTAGGAACATTTCCACCTCGATTCCCAAGATGCATGGAGGGAATCCCTCCTCTGGAGGAGGGATCGGTACCGATCCCTAGGGAGGGATCGACACCGATCGATCCAGGCAGACCGCGATGGTCTGCCAAGCGACGCTCCGAAGTTTCTGTGCGATTTTCTTCTATCCTACGATGGCTATGCCTGTGATAGTCATCCAATAAGCTAGAACTTTCCAATGCTGAGTAAGGAGTGGGATCCCTCCTAGCTTTCCCATGCTGCTGCTGAGTGATTTGGTTCATCAAGCTGATATTAGTCTGAATTTGCTGATTTAGTTGTCGACGGATCTCTATCAACTCTCTCATTAAATTATGAAATTCAGTTCTTGTAATAGAGTCAGTGGGGTTCTGAACTTCAACCGGATCAGCATTCACATTTGTTGGTTGATTGCTTGGGTCTCCTTGCTGAATGCTAGTAGTCTCATTTCCTTCCACATTCTGAGAAGTAGATCTTGTATGTCTCACCATTATTAATCACTTTGCTTTAGATTCCTCCAAATCTGAGTAGTACAAGCAACTTCTTGAAGATAATTATGGATCTCCTTTGGAGGATTTATCCAATCCAGTAGCAACGAAGGGGATCCTAGCAAGTTGAGAATCAAGCTTCTCAGAAAAAGCACTAAAATGTTTGCAACTAAATTGGTCACAAACACCCAAGAACAGGTTATGTAGATAAGTAAGTGAAGAAAATAAAATTAAACCGAGGAAAAGATTAAGCTAACAACAAATAAAAAGAAATAATCAGAAACACAGAGATTTATAGTGGTTCGGCATTATATGCCTACGTCCACTTTAAAGATTATCTTCATTGATCAATTATAAATCTGATTATAGCAGTAGAGAATAGAGAACACTTGATTACAATAAGGACTAGAGTAACAAGCAGTGTAAAGATCCTCAGAATGACCTATTAGGCTAGTATTTATAGGTGAAGACGACCACCAATCTCTCTTAAACTTCGGCTAATGGACCTTCTAACCCACATGGGCCCACCAGATGGGTCTCTAGGCCTAACTCCCCATGAGGAGGGATCAGTACCGATCCCTTCATTAGTCAATTTTTGGGCTGCGATCCCTATGGTGGCTTCTGCATGCTTAAATATGTTGGCCCTTCGAATCTCATGTCATTTGGACCACTAGAGTTCAAGTTATTGTTTAATCTTTGACTTGATATGATTTGTTTACTGATGACTGCCGAACCCTCTATATGGTTACATGCCGATCCCTCGAGGTTTGCCTATGTGATGTGCGAACCCTAGGGTGGGTTCCCTAGGGTCCACATACCCTACCTTCCAAATTTCATAAGATTTGGAGTTGTAGATCTTGCGATATGGAGTGTTGTGTGCATGAATGCTCTTGGAATTTATTGGATGCAGACCACTCCTTAATATGCCCTGCCGAACCCTCTTCATCAATCATGCCGATCCCTTCCTATTTGCCATGTTATGCCAAACCCTTCCATTGGTTAAGCCATATTCCATACTTAGAGCATCCTACATTGTACTTCCATCAAATCTATTCAATTCCAACTTCATATAATCATCTGTACTCGACCTTCGGGCCCCACAATCATCATTCTAGATCCATCAGCCTTTATGGCAATCGAATCTAAGTTGTGCAGCCAGTTCAATATAGCCGGGCTAGAATGCCTGGTAATAATATCTCATTCTCTTTTATTCAGATTCTTTTATTTACATTCATTTTATGCTTGACAACATTTTGCTCCTTACTAAATTCATTTATGAATCATTTCATAAAATTTTACTTAAGTTTATAAACATTTTCTTTAATGCTACTACCATTTATAAACCATTTCATATAGCCATTACTTAAGTTTGTTATAAACATTTTATACAACCACTAATGCTTATTTTCATTTTACAGCTTAAGTTGAATTCCATTTTATAACTCAAGTTCATACCATTTCACTAATTTATTTTATTATTTCATTTCATTAATACCTTACAAATCAAATTCAATTTCACTTAACTTTGAGTCAAATTCCATTTCAAAATTCATTTTATTTAACTTAAGTTAAATTTCATTTCATAATTTAATTTTCAAATTTACTTTTCTTAACATTTATATTCAACAAATTTAATTTTTTTTAACTTACTAATTCTCAAAATTTATAAGTTATAAAACTTAGTTTCTTATGTTTTCATCAAAACACTTAGATAACAACTTTCAGAATTTAAATACCCAGTTTTTATTTATTATTTTCAAAACATATTTATAAATTTTCCTTATATATAATTTCACTTTGGTTATATAAAACTATTTCTTAATTGTTTATCTTTGTTTACATTATAATAATAATAACTTTTATTAGAACACAAAGGACAAACAAAAAATTTAAAATATAATCAAGGTAAAACTATTTCATTTACCCAATTTTCAAACAATACGGTGTCGGTTTGCATTGTTTAAGCATTTAAAAACCTCTGTCGATAACGTGGCCTCCCACGTACCGAGCAGAATTCATAAGCCACTCATTAGATAAATTAACACAATATAAAACATTTTTATAATCACTAACAAATATGCGCTCATATCTATAATACACTCAAAACATTTTTATAATGAGTACCCAACCAAAGCCTAGGTGTTCGCACATCCTAAGCTCTGATACCAACTGAAACGACCCGCAAACCCGTACAATTTAAGCTGATAATAAACCACACATGTCCAACCCAAATCGAACGAAGATGCGAATAGTTATGGGAAAGAAAGAAGAAAGAAGTAGAGAAAGAGAAACTAAAACAAATACAGAAACTCACAATCGCAGTGGAACAACATATAATATAATATCAACTTTACAAAAGAGAAGCTTCCATATACATACATCCGTCAGAGTACAACAATAAATCAATAATCATTAGCGTGGATAGTTATAATAACTTGTCCTTACAAATGCTGACAATTTCAGCAACAATGCAACGGAAAATAAACATATACGTGAATACGACCTGAAGACCTCTAGCTCGTCTGCTGAAGCTCCAAAGCATCTAAATCCAAATATGTAAATATGCTTGGTCTGACCCGAGCATTAAAAGGGAAGAACGCCCGGATCAGTCTGGTAAACCGGCATGAGAAAACACATCTCAACTAAAATTTAAAGTTATGAAAACTTTTCGTTATCAAACAAAGGTATCTCGTAAGACCGCGCCGCACATAAACACAGACAGGTTTTTACCTTACAATAACCAAAATATTTCATATCAAATCATGTTATATTATACTGGTGTCTAGTATACAAATAATAAAAAATAGCCGAAATTGTTACATTGGTTAAATTTGACGGCATAATAGGTTTACAAACAAAATGGTAGGCATGTATTGGAGAATGGATTTCCATACAATGGCAGGTAAGGGACTACCTTCCATACAGTACATCTCTACAAGAATGTACCGAGGATACACAAACAATCCTCTGCATCTGGCAAGACTGGTCTATCCCAATTTTGCACTCATACATGGCTTGGATAGAAACCGAATATGTCAGGACCTCGGTCGTTACCGACCTATCCGAGGCATCTCTTAGCATACAACACATACCCGACATATAAAGGGTTATCTAAAAAGGTGATGATCATACCCTAAAATGATTGTGAACCACATAGCTTCACGGCGTACCCTATTTATGCCATTAGCGGGTGATAAGGCTTAAGGTAATGTTTACCTTTCACATAACACATTCCACTTTGAATGCCACATTGCCATTTCCACAATCACGCAACTGATTTCTGCAAATGTATAACTCCTGAGCTCGTACGTCTCAGAAAAGGGTGTTAAGCTAAGAAAAGTTGCCTTCTCTGCTACCAAACATATGATATGTTCGTAGATATCAATTAATGTAATTATAAATGCAACGTCAGACATTCGTCCATTCAAGTTGTCTAGGAATATGACAAACCGAAAGCACTTTCTTACCACATCTTGTTGGAAATTATCCCTAGGATTAGTAGCGAGAAGTCCTTGCATATCGTAGATTTTCATAATGAAGCACTACTTCCACCATATATATAATATGCATTGTGGGTCTAGTGGCAAGTAGCCCTGCATCATAAAGATCCCCGTCTTCAAAATCATCATCATAAACCTACACTTTCGAACGCATACATTGGTCCAAAGTAGTTCTCGGATAAATCTGACCCTGGTCTCTCCGGACTAACAACAATAAAGAGGCCCTTAACCTTATACGGAAACCAGGTCTTGTAAACTTACCACATTTCCAAATTTTACTTGCTGTCCTTTGGCCAAGAAGGAAGCCGGTAGATTGGAGTACCATAGACACTCCGCACTACTCGAATCAACATTCTTAATCTAAACGATAATCAAGCCTACTCAATTGGCTTCGTGCTAAGTGCATGACTAATTAGTTCCCACATCAAGTCAAGGAACCAAAAATGGTTAATTTGATAGTCGGTTATTTAACCATCAAAACAACAAATAATCTAGCACATAAGTAGTCGCTAGGCCCATTTAATTAATCTTTTATTGATTAAATCAATTTTATAATATTTACTTCAAATTATCTTTAAAAGATATATCCTCAAAACCATTTCAATCTTTCGATATTGGAAAACATTTCCATATACTTATATCAAAGGTATATTTAATAACGCTACCATTTTAGAGACACACCAAATAGATTTTTGTAACCATACAACTCCGGAGTTCGTACGCCTCAGAACGGGTGTTAAGTATAAGAAGCAATGCTTCCTATGCCACAAAGCCTTTAGTACGATCATAAGAACCAATTTTTGTATTTCACAATGGAAGGTCAAAACACAATTTATTGGGTCAAAACGAATGTTGCGTAAAACATCGTTACGACAACCCGAAAACACTAGTATAAGGATTTGATTAATTATATATATATATCCCGCATTCTATATAAATCATTTCCTTTTGGAAATCATTTACTATAACAACAGTGTTATAGTCCACACCTTTCATACTTTCCCCGTAAATGTCTATTACAATAATAAATGTTGAAATCTATGTTTTTTATACATATCACATTTTAAAACATTTTTCAAAACTATTAAATTCCATTTGGAATTGCTATTGTCCAAAACATTATTTTAAAAAGATATATTACTTTTAAAACCATTAACTCCATCAAAATATTACTTTCAAACATACATTTTAAAAGGGGGGCATTTCACCAGAAGGACAAACTTTGTATTTCAATTAGTTTCTAGGACACACATTCAAAAAAATTACTTTCAAAGTCAAAATCAGCAGAATAATTACTTTCAAGGACAAAGTCAGCAGTCCAATTACTTTCAAGGACATAATTTCATAGGTTTTTAGGCCCTAAAAACTAATTATTTTACGTTTTGTCCTTGAAAATAATTATTTCAGTTGTGTGTCCTAGAAACTAATTCAACTTGCTAAAGAGGCCCTTGTGGCTAATTTCCACTTTTAAAAGATTATTTAACTTTTAAAAACTTGAACGTATTTCCTTATATAACAATCCATATTTAAATCTCAACATAAATCATTCTTTTATAAAAGCTCCTTTTGATTTTATGAAACTTTTATCTTATAAAATCTCTTTATTTATAAAATTCTATTTATAAATCATTCTTTTATAAAAGCTCATTTTACTATCAAAAAAAATCCATTTCTTTATAAATCAAATTTATTTATAAAATCCATTCATAAATCCATTTACCAAATAAATTTCAAATCCTTTACATAATATTTGTAAATTCCGATTACAGATCTTTCTTTATTTATAAAATCTCACTTTTATAAATCCTTTATATAAACTATTTAGAAACCTCTATTTAAAGTATTTCTCAAATCTATACTTTCACAACATCAAAATCATACTTTTTATTTATTTAAAAATAAATTCATTCCTTTTAATAATTTAAAAATTATTAAAACATATACTTCCAAAATCACTTTAAAAATCAATTCAATTCAAAATCACTATTTTATAGTATTTCAAAATACTAAAAATATGGCCCAGTGCTACTATAGCACTAAATAAGCAAAAACAATCCATGTTATCAAACATGGCATCCAACACATCATATATCAAAATATTTAAAAAGTAAAATCAACGGTGTGAGGAATCCTTTTGGATCCCTCCAACCTATCTCCCTGCATCATAAACAGTATATAATCAAATAATATAAATCAACCGCTTCGATGCGGGATCGAATACAAATGGTCATCCCCTCATACACGGGAACGTAATAGGGTCTCATCCGCTCCAATAGGCGGGAATATATCCAAACCAACTAATAAAATAGTAAATCATCCAAACAAACAACATAAATAAAATTATCCACACTTATATAAGATATAAGTAGGCCAGAGCGGTGAGTTAACTCATAGAAATCCCAGTATTCGTCAAAGCGCTTCGGCTTGAATTAAAATTGAACGGTCGTTCAATTTAAACCAAAATTTCTACTAGCTCTGAATCCATCCAATCCATATCGTAGTACTGCTGATACGATCACAACGCAACTTGTCACGTTCAATTTGGACATCGTACAAAAAAGTTATGGATTAACGAACGTACAAATTAATTAGATAAAATTAACTTAAATAAATTAAAAATTAACGTTATCATCTTCCCTCCCTCCTTTATCTCGTTTGATCACCAGGCAATCGAAAAAAACCGCGATTTTTTCCTTGACGTTCGCCGCATTGCTCACCGCAGCCCATCGCCGTTCGTGCACGCGCCTGCGCTGTGTCGCCGCCGCTCCCCTCGCCACCGCTATGCGCCTCGCCTGCCGACGTCCCTTGTTCACCCATAAAAACTACAACCTTTGAAACGAAACCGCCGCTACATCGAGCCACGATTCGACGATTAGAATATATGGATTGGTTCGTGAGGATGAGAGCAACAACTTTCATATTGAAGGTTTCGGCTAATCTTGCTTCGATTGCAATTAGATTTGTGGCTGTTGATTTAGTTTTCTTTTAATGCCGGCTAGGTTTTAATATCAGGGTTTTGGTTAGCAAATGACGAAAGTTAATGCCTTTTATAGCAAATTTTCAAAGCACTATTCACACTTTAAATTTTCGAACTCCAAACGAAACGTGTCGCCTGACGTTCTATCTGTTATACCCCTATTCCGAACACAGTGAAATATATATCGAGACCCGATTTCATCTTATACAAGAGATAGCTTTTCAAAACAAAGTATATTAATTCAAAATTCCTTTAATTAATTCCTACGTGTTTCAAGCTCGAACGACCCAATGATATGTCTGATCATCATGAAATTCAACTATATATAGTAATTTACTATTACAGATCCAATGAAACTAGTTTCGTCGAAATCCAAGACAGTGCCCTGAAGGCTATTTTTACATTTTAATTAAAACGAGTTATTTCCAAAATCAGTTTAATCACTTCTAAATCCAATTTAAAAGTTTGCTATCTCCATTATTATTCAAATAGAATTTAAACCAGTTTTCGAAATCATTTTTTATCCATATTAAATTCAAGATTTAAAAATTTAAACAATTCCAATTATTAAATTTAACACTTCAATTAACAAATAAATCGCTATATTTGAAATATAAGTTATTTAACTTATAAATTTAACTTTTTATTATTTAAAATCAATTAAATATTCCAAATTCAAATGTCTGAAATTCTAGGTCATTACATTAAGCTTCCAAATTTAAGATCCAAACTTATAGATCAAATGTAAAATACTCCATCATATAACCAAGATACTCAAAGTATTAGTAATACTAGTCTTTCTCAAGAACCATACTCCATGAATGAAGTGCACAAACTTCTAAAAAAGACAAAAAATAGAATATCCTACTACTATTCAAGAGATCTTTCAAAAAAAATTCAAAATCTTAAAAAGGAAATTCAAACTATAAAACATGAAGATAAATACCTTGATGAAAGAATTTTGCTCTTAAAACATCAAAACATATTACTTTGTTTAAAGAAAATCAAGCTGATTTTCCAACCCAAGAATTTTTTTAATCTAAGTTATATGACGTTACCCCTCATAAATGGTTTATCAAAATTACTCTTCTAATTTATAATTATTTTAAAAAAGAATTAATTGCATTAGTAGACAGTGGCGTAGGCATGAATGTTATACAAGAAGGAATAATTCCTACTAAGTATTTTCATAAAACTACATGCTTATTAAGTCATGCTGGAGGTGAAAATTTTAATACTCATTTTAAATTTCCACAAGCTTATATTTGTAAAAATGAAATTTGTGTTCCTACAAGCTTTTTACTAGTAAAAAGTATTACTAGTTATACTTAGGACTCCTTTTATTGATAAAATGTATCCTTTAACAAATGTCAATGAAAATGAATATACATGTACTTATGAAGGTATACTATTACCTTTAGGTTTATAACTAAACCCTTTACAAAATTGTTATTCCTGAAAGATCTTTTAGTACAAAAGACATTTCATTTAAAATTTTTAAAACAAGAAATTATTTTTTTGACTATAGAAGAAGAACTTAAAAATCCTAAGTCACAAGAAAAAATTAAATCAATTTTTAATAAATTCTCTGTAGTAGCTTGTAATGATCATCCAAATGCTTTTTGTGATAAAAAAACATATTGCAGATCTTCCATATGAAGATGATTTTGATGAGAAAAAGAATTCCTACAAGGGCAAAACCATGTCAAATAAGTTCTTAATATTTATAATTATGTAAAAAAGAAATTAAATCACTTTTACAAAAAGGTCTAATAAAACCATGATAATATCCTTGGTCATGTACTGCTTTCTATTTAGTGAACATGAAAGAGGTGTTCCAAGGCTGTAACGACCCATAAATTTTGATTGGTTTTAATAACGTATTTAACTGAATTATGTGAAATTTTAAATAATTGAGTTTTGAAATAAAAGTTTTATATTTGGAAATTGTATTTAAAAACATAGCAATTGGTAAATTTTCAACAGAAAATATGGAAGTTTATCTTATTGTGTAATTTTATCTCAATTTAAATCAGTTAATAACAGTTGAATTTAAAAGTGTTCCGAAACCTAAATATGTCAACATGAGAAAATTTATTTAGAACACTCTGAATCTGACTATGAAATTCGTTTCGCGAAATTCAGACGTTTCTAGCTCCGTTTGGATTTTTCCGTACGGAATAACAGCATTTTTGGTACCGATTATCGACTTTTGATCGGATGATCGTACCGCTAAAATCTGTATACCGTTTTGATTGTCTCGTCGTGCTGATCTCTGCGGTATATTTATTTCTATATTTTGAGGTCCGGTACGCGACGGATATAATAAAATTGTTCGTCGTATCGGTACCACAAATTTCAACTGTTACCTCCTGTGCCTTTTCAAATTTGAAACGTGCTGTCATTAATTGCTTTGATTATTTTCCTGGATCAACGTGAATATTTATCGCCTTAAATCCTCACCGGAAACATAGCACATGATCGTTGCTATTTCTTTTGTTACTTTTATTTATATTCGTTTCCAATTCTTCATGTTCATATTTTTTTCTTTGTCCATTCAAATTTCTCATCTGTAAAAAAAAACCAATCAATACTTAGCTTTATTATTTCCTGAATTCACGAGTTACCTTTCGATAAATTTTCTCTTTTATCCTTTCACTGATAGAAGAAAATTATAACGTATGGTTGCAAATATATTTCAGTGAACAGTCTATCTACTTCTCCACTACATTCTACTTCTTCCACATCTTTCTTCTTTTTCTAATAGTTCTGTGCTAAAACTAAAATATACATAGGCAAAAGAAAATAGCAGTGCTCGACCTTGCCATCACCTCTGGCGGCACCGCCCCTTTCCCAGACCCATTGCCTCACGTCTCCTCTCTGGCCGTCATCTTCTTTAGCCACCACCTAGCCGTGCCCGCCTTCTTCCTCAACTCCTCCCTCTCCGCATGTGTCACCTCCAAGCTCGGCCGACCCCTCTTCTCTCCCCTTATGTAACGACCCTAGATTTTAATTTATTTAAATTGATAATTAGTTGAATTTTGAATAAAATATAAGACAATAAATATTAAAGAAAAATAAATAATTGAGTATAAATAGAAATGAATAAATAAGAGATGAACTATAAAATAAAAGTAACACTTAAATAAAATCTAACAACAAAATAAAATAAATATTTAAGCTAGAAATAAATTAGTTAAAATTCAAACAACATATTTTAAAGTAATATTGTAAAGACAAAAAGAAAAAAAGAAATACAAAGCAAAGACAACAAAATATAAATCATATCAACCACTAAACAAAGTAATAGAAAATAAGTACCTATATACAAACAAATACAAATACAAATATAAGTATGGAATGAAACAAATAAACAAACAAAGCAAAAAGAAATATACATTCAAAATATAAATACAAGATTAATAAACAAATCTGCAAGCCACTAACATCTTCTCAGCCGAAGTCAATACAAAGAAAAAAAACATAAACAAGTACAAGAAAATTGTAACTTCACCCATGCTATTGTACAAGGCAATTAATGCCATTATCTTTAGTACGCAATATAATACATCTCTAGCCCATGCCTATATTGTACAAACAAAATAATATAATACCCTGTACAAAAATAATAACACACCCTGTACACTTCTTCTCTTTTATATATCATCCTCACCAGTTCATTTTCGTCCATTACAAGACAAGTAAAACTGAAGTAAATACCACTTAAAACTCAAACAAAAATTCAAATTAAAACAAACAACACAATCAAGTGCAAGCCAGAGATTGAAGAAAAAGTTACCAGCTTGCAAATTTTCTAAAACCTGGTTCAAAGAAATGCTCTGTTCTTCTTCCAAAAACATCCAAGTGAGCAAACTTGACCTTATTCTATCTTTTGATGTTGGATATGAATGTGAAATATGTGCTGATATAATTATGTGAATATTCTGCATGTATGTGTATGTATAAAGATATATGTATGTTGAATACAATATATGTTTAAACAGTACAGGTTAAATCTAGTTAAAAGAAAAAAAATAAATAAAACCCATATCTTTTTGAATAATGACATTTAGATCGTGATGTCTGAAATAAAGTTGTTCACGATAATGTAAAGTTAGTTTTAAAAATAATATTAGGTATAAAAATTTAGGAACTTTTTTTTGAAATTAATAATTTACAGTAGATCAATGTATTCATCAGAAAAATCGAATATGTTAATTTTAAAATCTGACTACACAATCACATTTGAATTTCAAAATGATGATTTTAGAGAATTATTTCAAGATTTTCAGTTGCATGGTTGTCGAGATATTGTGGTATGAACAGAAATTGTAAATTCGTCAATTTCTGGTGATTGGAGTAACGATAAATCTCGTGATTAAAGGGGAAGCATGTTTGGAGGTCAAAGATCATCAGAAAAATGATGGATGATTTTATAATTCGTTGTGGGAAGCAAATGAGGTTGAACTAGGGTTTTAGAGTGAATTTTAGTTACGGTAAGTTTCGAATTTAATTCGTTGATGAGGAAGCTTCGTGTTCGATCGAACCTGGGGGAGACTCGGCGTGGGTTGAAGACGAAGCCCTGGGTGGAATGGCGTAGTTGGCGGTGGCGTATATCGTCGGCACGTGGTGGTTTTTCAGATGGGGGTGGTTCCAGATTTTGGGTTGGGTTACTCGATTTCATTCTCGAGTTCGATTCAGGTCTCTGAGTGTTTGGGGTAGCTCGTGGTATCGTTGATGACTCGCAGATGGCCAAAGTGACAGTCAGAAGCGGCGAGCCGAGCCGTGCACGTTCACGCGTGCTAGTTTGTACCTGGGTATGTGAAGTGGGGAAGAAGAAGCAGATTTTGGGGTCGTTCGCGTGGCTCGAATTTGGACTAGGGGAAGTGATGGCGTGGCTCGAGTATATACTCGGGTTCATTTGTATGTGTTAACTGGTAGCAGGTTTTGAATTTTAAACATGATAAAGTTTTTAAATGGAAGGGTGCCTTAGGGTAGGCTCGGGTAGTTTTGTGGTGAGCGAGTTTGTTAGTTAACAAGTTGTTCAAGTTCTCAAGCAAATTGTTTTAAACAAGTTTTTTTTCAAATTTAAATTTAAAACAATTTAAACAACTTCTTGTTAATTCCTTTAAAATAATAAATGCTTTATTTTTAAATTTTGGGATTAGTTAAGTTTTAAAGAACTTACTTCTAATTAAATAAGATCTAAATGGCAATTAAGTGATTAATTAAGTAAATGGTTTATTTTTAAATTAAAAGATGCTTAATTAATATAATTAAAGGTTGATTACTCAAATGATTAAAACAATAATTAATTTATGGCTAATTAATTAATGTGATCAATTAAGGATAATTTATTAATAAAGGTTAATTAATTTAAAGAATAATTAATTAACATGATTAATTAATTAAGGTAATTAATTTGAGTAAAATTAATTAAGAGTAATTAATTATAAATGAAGGTGATTAAGGAATGATAATTAATTGAGGAGTAATTAATTAAAGTAATTAATTAAAGATAATTAATTAAAGGATAGCTAAATAATTACAAGTTAATTATTTAATAATTAAAGGTTAATTAATTTATTATTAAAAGTTAATTAATAAATGATTTCAGATTAATTAATTGAAATGATTTATAATTGATTAATGATTAATTAACCAAGATTTGTAGTTTTTTCATAAGTAATTAATCTGGTATAAATTAATTATAATCAGATATTAATTGATTTTACCTATGGATATTTGGGTTCTATTGGATGACTTGATTGTTGATATCCCTGAATTAGTGATGCTTTGTAATATACCCTGATTGATGTTGTGATTTGTGATAAATTATCTGTGATGTAATTTATTATCTGTGATATCTATCTCTGTGATCTGTATGTGAAAGATAAGCGTTATAGTTTATATCGCTTATCAACTATATTTTTGTGTTTTAATCTGTTATGATTAAATGATGTTGCACTATTGTGTAAAACCCCTGGACTACACCTTTACACACACAAATATGGATTTCACGGAGAAATCGATTAAGTCACAGATTTTGAAAATAGTTTAAAAGTTGAATATTTAAAACCAAATGTTTTGGGTATGGATTAGGTTTAAAGTGAAAAGCTTTTGAAATAGAATTTCAAAGATGAAAGTTATTTTTGAGTAACTTGATTGAGTTTGAAATTTAAATTATTTGATTTAAATTTGAATTCAATATTTGAAATTGAATTCTATAATTTGAAACTAGGGATTAAAGATGTTTATATATGGGTTAAACTATTTTAAAAGTATTGATTTTGGAATGTGAATATAATTCAAGGGCTTTAACGCGAGAAAATATAATTGGATTTTTCTGAAACAAAAACTATTTGGTTTCAAATAAGAAAAGCTTTCATATAAGAAGTGAACTTCCAATTTGTGTTGAAAGGTTTCAAATTTAAAATGAAATTGAGATGTTTTGAAATCTATGAATGAATCTTTGGGAACGAGTTTGAAAGCTATAAATTAAATCTTTGATTTAAAGATTTAAACGAGTTAACCCAATCGAAATGGAAATTGTTTTGAAACCTATGAATAGATCTTTATGAAACAAGGTGAACTGTGTGAAATAAATCTTTTTATTTAAAGATTTGAAATGATGATTGGTTTAAACTATTTTGGAAGAAAGGTTTGGGTAATAAGTTGTGACTTGATTGAAATCCCATATCCATATGATTTTTAAATATTTCGCTCACTATTCGGGTTAACCGGGAAAGGACCTTTGGGTCGTATAACCCATTTTGAATATGTGATACGTCGTATATGGATAGCATTTGAAGACCGGTGGTGAAGACCGGATAATTTCGAAAATGAAAGGACAACACGTCGAATGTCTCTGCATCGACTGGTCCCCGGTATAGAGATCTGATCATCCTTTGTGATGGGAAGTCCGGACGTGATTAGAAAATTTTCTGGATTTGCAAGGGCTTCGTAAGAAGTGCCTTCGGTTCTGTTCGAACCCAGAACAGACTTGTATGGATTGTATGTCTGACATTACATTTTGAGATATAAAGCTGATTTCTTTCAAATACATTTCTGTTGGTGGCGGAGAATTTATTCTCTTAGCTTAACACCCTTCTCTGAGACGTACGAGCTCAGAGGTTATGTAGTTGAAATTTATCAGCGATATATTCCCAATTTGGTAATGTGACATGCTGAGTGTTGCTGTGTGATGATCATTATTTGATCATTTGTGATATGATCATTTGTTTGATTTTATATCTTTGTGATCATTACTTTGATCATCTGTTGACCCAAAGCATTGCTTTGTGCCAAAGCGTAGCTTTGTGGACGAGACTTCGTCGAACCTCACACCCCGGAATGGTCAAAACAGGAAAGATGTAGCAAGGTTATTGGGGGTAGCGCCCCTTAGGGTATGTTCATTTCCTTCTGGATAGAAGTGGTATCATGGTATGGAGCCCAGATACTTAACTTATGTGGATGTCGCAAATATATATATATATATATATATATATATATATATCTTATTTTGTGATTTGTTACTGGGGCCCCGGTTAAAGGTTGGTTACAGCCGGGAGATGGCATACTCGTGTCAGTAGTTATCCAGTTAGGGGTAACCCGGCCTTGTGTTGGCAGAGATCCGGTTAGGTTCTCGGGACGTCTTTCTAGAGGCATTTCCATGTGGCAATGGGAAGTTCCTTGGCCTGACCATTTGTTGGAAATCCAAAGAAACAATACGAGCCTTTACAATTTCAATTGTATAACCTGTCTCCTCAGGAGGCAGCTATAGCAGGCATAATATAATGGTACCTATGCTGGCTAAGATTTATATTCTACTTTCGAAATGTTTTCCACTATGCACTAATAATAATATCAAAAACGATTTGATTTGATTTTGCGTAGTAAGCATCTTTGACTAACATAAGAAGAAATCTCCTCCAAGTCTGCGATTGCATTGTGTGTGTGGTGGGAGGTCTT
The DNA here is from genome assembly GCA_030737815.1 of Allium fistulosum. Taxonomy (NCBI): domain Eukaryota; kingdom Viridiplantae; phylum Streptophyta; class Magnoliopsida; order Asparagales; family Amaryllidaceae; genus Allium; species Allium fistulosum. Next base: position 1,299,507,739 of record CM060902.1, read on the forward strand.
ATGGTAGTTTCATTTTCTAAAAGCATTGCGAATTGACTTTAAAATTCTCTGCTATTTGTTTTTAAAGATAAACTGTTTTTGTTGCTCACACCGGTCCCATGACTGATCTGGAGTCTATTGTTTCTTTCCTAAACTCTGGGTGCTCAAAATTTTCTACACGAGCAGTCTAGAGTTGGATTTTTCAGATAGTCAGGATTAGTAGATTTTCTGGAGCTAGTTCAGTCTTTGGATCGGACTGCACTTGCTTATCTTTGTGCATCGTTATTGAGAGTTCAAGCTATTTCTGGACTAGTGCTTTGGAGATGGAGATTATCCGCTGCTGATGTTATCGTTTTCTTTTCCGCTGCTATTTCTTGTATCATACCTCTGATGTATATTGATATTCATTGTATCACTCTGTTGTATCAGATATTGTATCAGATATTGTATATCAATGTATTATTCTTTTTCTTCCGCTGTGTTATTTACTTAACTGTGTTATAAGCTCCGGAGAACCAGATTCAGCGTTTGAATCTACGGCATTTTGAGTACCAGTGATGTACGGGTGCCGATTTTCGAAGGCCGACTTTTGGATTTTTACATTTGGTATCAGAGCTAAGGGTTGAACTTTAGCTCAGGAGTATAACACGTTAAGTAGCTCATTAGAGATAGAGTGAAGTATCCCTAGAATGAGTATATCCCTAAGATATCTGTTCGAATGCCTCAGTAAATCCTCTTACTACCCACTGATAGTGAGTATGAGTGTGAGAAGAGGACGAGATTGGGGACAGGGAAATACGACTATAAATGGTCAATACCCCGCGACAGTGGAAACAACTTTCTTATCAATCTCCTTTGATTCGATTCCAAATTCTTTTGATTTCTTCGTACCAGCTACAAGAAGAAGTTTCGGTGTGATGGTGGCTCTACGAATCGTTGTAGAAAGTCCTTACTTTGTATCTTCATCGGTTTCTTATCAGATTTTTGATTTAAACCTTAATGAATTTGACATTGGAAATTTTAAATTGAGTTAAATTGATTAATAGAATATGAAGTTAAAATTGAATTGAATCGATAAAACAATTTCGTTTGAAATCCAATTTTGAAATTCTATTATAATTTCTTGTGAATACCAAAGTCCGAAGAGGGACAAATTGGTATGTATTCTGAGATATTCCGACTTGAGTTTGGAATTCATATCGTAAGTTTGAGGAATTATAGGAGATCGAATCTATCTATCTTTGTGTTGTTTTCGTGCCTGCGAATTTCGAGGACGAAATTCTTTTAAGGGGGGAAGTTTGTAACGACCCTAGATTTTAATTTATTTAAATTGATAATTAATTGAATTTTTGAATAAAATTTAAGACAATAAATATTAAAGAAAAATAAATAATTGAGTATAAATAGAAATAAATAAATAAGAGATGAACTATAAAAATAAAAGTAACACTTAAATAAAATCTAACAACAAAATAAAATAAATATTTAAGCTAGAAATAAATTAGTTAAAATTCAAACAATATATTTTAAAGTAATATTGTAAAGACAAAAAGAAAAAAAGAAATACAAAGCAAAGACAACAAAATATAAATCATATCAACCACTAAACAAAGTAATAGAAAATAAGTACCTATATACAAACAAATACAAATACAAATATAAGTATGGAATGAAACAAATAAACAAACAAAGCAAAAAGAAATATACATTCAAAATATAAATACAAGATTAATAAACAAATCTGCAAGCCACTAACATCTTCTCAACCGAAGTCAATACAAAGAAAAAAACATAAACAAGTACAAGAAAATTGTAACTTCACCCATGCTATTGTACAAGGCAATTAATGCCATTATCTTTAGTACGCAATATAATACATCTCTAGCCCATGCCTATATTGTACAAACAAAACAATATAATACCCTGTACAAAAATAATAACACACCCTGTACACTTCTTCTCTTTTATATATCATCCTCACCAGTTCATTTTCGTCCATTACAAGACAAGTAAAACTGAAGTAAATACCACTTAAAACTCAAACAAAAATTCAAATTAAAACAAACAACACAATCAAGTGCAAGCCAGAGATTGAAGAAAAAGTTTCCAGCTTGCAAATTTTCTAAAACCTGGTTCAAAGAAATGCTCTGTTCTTCTTCCAAAAACATCCAAGTGAGCAAACTTGACCTTATTCTATCTTTTGATGTTGGATATGAATGTGAAATATGTGCTGATATAATTATGTGAATATTTTGCATGTATGTGTATGTATAAAGATATATGTATGTTGAATACAATATATGTTTAAACAGTACAGGTTAAATCCAGTTAAAAGAAGAAAAATAAATAAAACCCATATCTTTTTGAATAATGACATTTAGATCGTGATGTCTGAAATAAAGTTGTTCACGATAATGTAAAGTTAGTTTTAAAAATAATATTAGGTATAAAAATTTAGGAACTTTTTTTTGAAATTAATAATTTACAGTAGATCAATGTATTCATCAGAAAAATTGAATATGTTAATTTTAAAATCTGATTACACAGTCACATTTGAATTTCAAAATGATGATTTTAGAGAATTATTTCAAGATTTTCAGTTGCATGGTTGTCGAGATATTGTGGTATGAACAGAAATTGTAAATTCGTCAATTTCTGGTGATTGGAGTAACGATAAATCTCGTGATTAAAGGGGAAGCATGTTTGGAGGTCAAAGATCATCAGAAAAATGATGGATGATTTTATAATTCGTTGTGGGAAGCAAATGAGGTTGAACTAGGGTTTTAGAGTGAATTTTAGTTACGGTCAGTTTCGAATTTAATTCGTTGACGAGGAAGCTTCGTGTTCGATCAGACCTGGGGGAGACTCGGCGTGGGTTGAAGACGAAGCCCTGGGTGGAATGGCATAGTTGGCGGTGGCGTATATCGTCGGCACGTGGTGGTTTTTCAGATAGGGGTGGTTCCAGATTTTGGGTTGGGTTACTCGATTTCATTCTCGAGTTCGATTCAGGTCTCTGAGTGTTTGGGGTAGCTCGTGGTATCGTTGATGACTCGCAGATGGCCAGAGTGACGGTCAGAAGCGGCGTGCCGAGCCGTGCACGCGTGCTAGTTTGTACCTAGGTATGTGAAGTGGGGAAGAAGAAGTAGATTTTGGGGTCGTTCGCGTGGCTCGAATTTGGACTAGGGGAAGTGATGGCGTGGCTCGAGTATATACTCGGGTTTATTTGTATGTGTTAACTGGTAGCAGGTTTTGAATTTTAAACATGATAAAGTTTTTAAATGGAAGGGTGCCTTAGGGTAGGCTCGGGTAGTTTTGTGGTGAGCGAGTTTGTAAGTTAACAAGTTGTTCAAGTTCTCAAGCAAATTGTTTTAAACAAGTTTTTTTCAAATTTAAATTTAAAACAATTTAAACAACTTCTTGTTAATTCCTTTAAAATAATAAATGCTTTATTTTTAAATTTTGGGATTAGTTAAGTTTTAAAGAACTTACTTCTAATTAAATAAGATCTAAATGGCAATTGAGTGATTAATTAAGTAAATGGTTTATTTTTAAATTAAAAGATGCTTAATTAATATAATTAAAGGTTGATTACTCAAATGATTAAAACAATAATTAATTTATGGCTAATTAATTAATGTGATCAATTAAGGATAATTTATTAATAAAGGTTAATTAATTTAAAGAATAATTAATTAACGTGATTAATTAATTAAGGTAATTAATTTGAGTAAAATTAATTAAGAGTAATTAATTATAAATGAAGGTGATTAAGGAATGATAATTAATTGAGGAGTAATTAATTAAAGTAATTAATTAAAGATAATTAATTAAAGGATAGCTAAATAATTACAAGCTAACTATTTAATAATTAAAGGTTAATTAATTTATTATTAAAAGTTAATTAATAAATGATTTAAGATTAATTAATTGAAATGATTTATAATTGATTAATGATTAATTAACCAAGATTTGTAGTTTTTTCATAAGTAATTAATCTGGTATAAATTAATTATAATCAGATATTAATTGGTTTTACCTATGGATATTTGGGTTCTATTGGATGACTTGATTGTTGATATCCCTGAATTAGTGATGCTTTGTAATATACCCTGATTGATGTTGTGATCTGTGATAAATTATCTGTGATGTAATTTATTATCTGTGATATCTATCTCTGTGATCTGTATGTGAAAGATAAGCGTTATAGTTTATATCGCTTATCAACTATATTTCTGTGTTTTAATCTGTTATGATTAAATGATGTTGCACTATTGTGTAAAACCCCTGGACTACACCTTTACACACACAAATATGGATTTCACGGAGAAATCGATTAAGTCATAGATTTTGAAAATAGTTTAAAAGTTGAATATTTAAAACCAAATGTTTTGGGTATGGATTAGGTTTAAAGTGAAAAGCTTTTGAAATAGAATTTCAAAGATGAAAGTTATTTTTGAGTAACTTGATTGAGTTTGAAATTTAAATTATTTGATTTAAATTTGAATTCAATATTTGAAATTGAATTCTATAATTTGAAACTAGGGATTAAAGATGTTTATATATGGGTTAAACTATTTTAAAAGTATTGCTTTTGGAATGTGAATATAATTCAAGGGCTTTAACTCGAGCAAATATAATTGGATTTTTCTGAAACAAAAACTATTTGGTTTCAAATAAGAAAAGCTTTCATATAAGAAGTGAACTTCCAATTTGTGTTGAAAGGTTTCAAATTAAAAATGAAATTGAGATGTTTTGAAATCTATGAATGAATCTTTGGGAACGAGTTTGAAAGCTATAAATTAAATCTTTGATTTAAAGATTTAAACGAGTTAACCCAATCGAAATGGAAATTGTTTTGAAACCTATGAATAGATCTTTATGAAACAAGGTGAACTGTGTGAAATAAATCTTTTTATTTAAAGATTTGAAATGATGATTGGTTTAAACTATTTTGGAAGAAAGGTTTGGGTAATAAGTTGTGACTTGATTGAAATCCCATATCCATATGATTTTTAAATATTTCGCTCACTATTCGGGTTAACCGGGAAAGGACCTTTGGGTCGTATAACCCATTCCGAATATGTGATACGTCGTATATGGATAGCATTTGAAGACCGGTGGTGAAGACCGGATAATTTCGAAAATGAAAGGACAACACGTCGAATGTCTCTGCATCGACTAGTCCCCGGTATAGAGATCTGATCATCCTTTGTGATGGGAAGTCCGGACGTGATTAGAAAATTTTCTGGATTTGCAAGGGCTTCGTAAGAAGTGCCTTCGGTTCTGTTCGAACCCATAACAGACTTGTATGGATTGTATGTCTGACATTACATTTTGAGATATAAAGCTGATTTCTTTCAAATACATTTCTGTTGGTGGCGGAGAATTTATTCTCTTAGCTTAACACCCTTCTCTGAGTGGTACGAGCTCAGAGGTTATGTAGTTGAAATTTATCAGCGATATATTCCCAATTTGGTAATGTGACATGCTGAGTGTTGCTGTGTGATGATCATTATTTGATCATTTGTGATATGATCATTTGTTTGATTTTATATCTTTGTGATCATTACTTTGATCATCTGTTGACCCAAAGCATTGCTTTGTGCCAAAGCGTAGCTTTGTGGACGAGACTTCGTCGAACCTCACACCCCGGAATTGTCAAAACAGGAAAGATGCAGCAAGGTTATTGGGGGTAGCGCCCCTTAGGGTATGTTCATTTCCTTCTGGATAGAAGTGGTATCATGGTATGGAGCCCAGATACTTAACTTATGTGGATGTCGCAAATATATATATATATATATATATATATATATATCTTATTTTGTGATTTGTTACTGGGGCCCCGGTTAAAGGTTGGTTACAGCCGGGAGATGGCATACTCGTGTCAGTAGTTATCCAGTTAGGGGTAACCCGGCCTTGTGTTGGCAGAGATCCGGTTAGGTTCTCGGGACGTCTTTCCAGAGGCGTTTCCATGTGGCAATGGGAAGTTCCTTGGCCTGACCATTTGTTGGAAATCCAAAGAAACAATACGAGCCTTTACAATTTCAATTGTATAACCTGTCTCCTCAGGAGGCAGCTATAGCAGGCATAATATAATGGTACCTATGCTGGCTAAGATTTATATTCTACTTTCGAAATGTTTTCCACTATGCACTAATAATAATATCAAAAACGATTTGATTTGATTTTGCGTAGTAAGCGTCTTTGACTAACATAAGAAGAAATCTCCTCCAAGTCTGCGATTGCATTGTGTGTGTGGTGGGAGGTCTTATGGTAGTTACATTTTCTAAAAGCATTGCGAATTGACTTTAAAATTCTCTGCTATTTGTTTTCAAAGATAAACTGTTTTTGATGCTCACACCAGTCCCATGACTGATCCGGAGTCTATTGTTTCTTTCCTAAACTCTGGGTGCTCAAAATTTTCTACACGAGCAGTCTAGAGTTGGATTTTTCAGATAGTCAGGATTAGTAGATTTTCTGGAGCTAGTTCAGTCTTTGGATCAGACTGCACTTGCTTATCTTTGTGCATCGTTATTGAGAGTTCAAGCTATTTCTGGACTAGTGCTTTGGAGATGGAGATTATCCGCTGCTGATGTTATCGTTTTCTTTTCCGCTGCTATTTCTTGTATCATACCTCTGATGTATATTGATATTCATTGTATCACTCTGTTGTATCAGATATTGTATCAGATATTGTATATCAATGTATTATTCTTTTTCTTCCGCTGTGTTATTTACTTAATTGTGTTCTAAGCTCCGGAGAACCAGATTCGGCGTTTGAATCTACGGCATTTTGAGTACCAGTGAAGTACGGGTGCCGATTTTCGAAGGCCGACTTTTGGATTTTTACATTTCCCCTTTCTTCCATCTGATGTAAGTTTGTATGCATATAATAACGCATATTATTTTATTAGCTTCTATATGTAGTTTTTATCTTTCTGTACACTTTATATATATTGTTTTAAAACATTGCTTTCCAGAAACCTTTATTTTTATTTTTACAGTATGTTATGGAAATTAGTTGTGTATATTATAAAGTTATATATATATATATATACGTTTATTTTATTCTATATAAAGGTACACTTGCTTTATAGATGGTTTCCAAATAGTATAAAAATTGAGTATATAATTAGCTGCTGTTGAAAGTGTAGGCTGTACCAATATTATTACATATATTATAATATAAAGTTACTTACGTTTATATACTATATAGCTGTTGTCCACGTCTGAGCATAATGGCTGAGTTGAAATTGCTGTTTGTATAAATATTAGTATGTGCATTTTTTAAATGAAATAATGTTTAGTATATATATTATTTTATAAGAAAGTGTATTATATAAGTTTAGTTCCCTTATCTAGGAATAGATTGTAAGGTATACATGTTCGGTACGCGTATGACTTTATATATAAAGCTTTATATACAGGTATATATGTGTTGCAGTGTTACTATACGAGTCATGTTATTATTTTGAAATATGTATATGACGTTTTGAAAAGAAATAAAATATAAGTATTTTTCATGGTAATAAATAAATAAATATATATATATATAAGCAGTTGTTTCAAAATATATGATGTATATATGTTGATTTTTATATTTGTGTTTTCATTTAAAAACGATGGATTTTGAAATATATATATTTAATTTAATATATGTTTGAATTTAGTGTATATATATAGTTATATATTGTTATATATATGTACACTTATATAACGGATCTTTATCAATCCAGTTTTGATTTGAATTCGTCTACTCCTATTTATCATCTTATCCGTCGAATTCATGCCAATCTAGTCTTGCTTTGGAATCCGTGTTTGGTTTCACAATTCATAGCTCGTTCCATCGTCAAATCTCTCTAGCCTCGAAAGGTGAGCAATCACTCACGATTAACGTTCTTATATATATTAAAATTGATTTCAATTGAAATGACAATTGAAATATGTCGCTGTAGTTATTTAAATTGTTATACATGCTATCATCTCTAACTGTTCACCTGTGGGATATGACACCGTATCCTGTTGTTTGTATTGTCCTTGATGATATATATGCCTGTTATACTATTATACTATCTATTATCACTCTGCAAGTTCCCTGTAGTTTAGAATTCACTATGGGTTGAAATGGTACATACCCGAACGGACTTTAGAATAGGAGAATTTCGTTATGGGTTGAAATGATAAACCCAAGCGATTTTCATTTGAATTGAACTTGGGATTGCGGGTTGAAATGATATATACCCGTATATATTTAAATTACGGATTGAAATGATAAATATCCATATCAATTGACCATAGGATAGGAAATTATACACAGACACCGTTGGTCCAAATATAAATATTTTGAAAATAAATTCTATGGTTTTGGAAAGAAATATATGGTTTTAATAAATGTTGATTCTTACATGGTAATGATATATATATATATAGCTTTAATAATAATAATATTTAATTAAATTAAGATTGATATAATACATCTAATATGGTTAAGTATTTATGTAAATCTATATTTCAAATAGATTTTTGTAATAAATTGAATAAGTAAGGTTGGGCAGATAAAATTGGATTTATTTGAAATGGTATTTAGTTAAGAATTTTATTTAATTAAATCGATTTGAAACTATTGAATGTGAAACTTAAAGATATGATTATTTAACTGGATTTTTGATTTAAGTGATTCAATGAAGATTTCACGTTTAAATAAATTAAAGAAAAATTTTAGTAAATTAAGGTTACTTAAATGATATTGAGTTTAATGAGGGAATATTTCAAGACTAAATAATAATGAAATTAAACCAAATCTATATGAAATCGTTAAATTTAGTTTGAAATGTTGAATATTTAAAGTTTGAATTATATTGGAATATAAGTGGTTTATTTTGTGATTCAAATCCGAGTTGGAGATCGATATAATTTGAAATGGTTATTTAGGAATTGAGTTGAATTTAAATTGATAAATTGAGATTGAATTAAATTTGAATTTGGAATTTGAGTTGAGTTGAATCGTAACTTTGGAAGTGATAAAATTTGGAAATAGATATATTTGAAATGAAAATGATATTTTGGTTTTGAAGTATAAATTAATTTGAAATGACCACAGTGTTATAGTGTATATTTCTACATTATAGATAATTCCACGGATCCTTAGAGGATGGTTATCCCAAACTTCCTTTAAGTTAATTATATTTCAGTTGATATTTCACTTGTGTTAGATTTATTGATATAAGAATGTTAATCTTGACTCGAGTGTTTTGTGTTTTGATTTACGCTCGGGTCAGACCGAGAAATTCATCATTCGAGACTCACCATTGGAGTTTGGAGCTTCGCTTGGAGATCCAACTATCGATTCAGCCTTCAGCTTTCTAGTTGATTTGTTCAGAGAGGTCATCTGTTTGTACTGGAGACTTCATTGTATTTGAGATATTCTGCTGTATTTTAACTCTGATGTTTATATAGTAGCTTCATGAACTACTACTTGTCTATTCCGCTGCATTATTTTTATATTACTCTGTGTCTGTGATTCTGTGATTGATTTATTTACTGTATATACTGAATTTTGCCAAAGTTAAATTAACAATCTGATATTTTGAGCAATTCAAGTCCGACTTGTATGGATGCGAATGGTTGAAAATACTGGATTGTTACAGTTGGTATCAAAGCTAGGTTCTAGGCAAAACTTAGCATATATGGAAAATTTATTTACAGAATCACTTTCGTTCGAGTTTGAATCTCTTCCTTTTGACTCAATTTCCTTTGAATTTTGGAACATCCCTGCGGTTCCAAAATCCATTCTTGTCTCTCCCTATTAGTATTCTTTTAATTCTGGAGTATTCCATAACTCCACTATAAGATTTGTAAAAGGGTGAAACTCCTTCACAATTGGCATTGATTCACAGGAGATTTCTATATCTTTGGTTTAGATGCCGCTATCTCTTGCGATCGAATGTTGATTTTCCTTGGAATTCTGCATCGATCTTGTTCCCGAAGTCACGGTTGACCCGGTTAAGGTCATCCGCGATTTATATAAGTATATCCAGATTCTATTTGGATTTAATTATCTCATCTTCGTTCGAGCCTATCTTCGAATCAGATTTCTATTTGATTTGAGTCTCTCTAATTTGAATCTCAATCTTTGTTTTGAAATACATTCTTAAATCATCCTTTAAAAAAACGGGATTGTTTGTATTTTCGAAATTGTTTATATATCGAAATTATTATTCAAATAAGTATGATTATATTCTATATATAAAAGTGAAAATGTTTTCGATAAGGATTATATACCTTTTTAAAACAAGAATTTGAAGTTTCAAAAGGATTCGAAATTTTGAAAATTTTATAAGAAATTGATTTATATTAAAAAAAATGATTTATAACTGAAGGGTTTTGAATTGGAAATTTAAGAGATTGGACTCCGGTATTTTGAAATTGGTTTAAGATTTTGAAATATATAATAATACGATTTGAAAGTATTTTCCGAATAAGAAATGTAAATGATTTTAATGAGTTTCAAATGATTTTGAAGAAATTTCAAAAGAAGTTTTCGAGAAAATAAAAGTCCAGAACCCACTTATGTCGCTGGAAAATAATTTCGGTGATGAATGCATGCATCATCGACATTGATTTTCGAGTTTCTGAGTGGGGGAGAGGCCACTTTAGTAGCCTTGCTATGCGAGTGATTTTATGAAACCAATTTTGATTTCAAATTAAGAAGTATGATTTGATATTCGAAAGATATATGTATATATTTGAACAGTTTGAAATGAGCCGGTGTTCAGTCCTTGAGTTTCGGATTTGATTGATATAACCCTATCATTTGGAATTGATGTACTGATTTGTTGGTGATTTCCAACTCTTGGATTGAAAATATGATTTCTTCGACGATTTTGAAGGTTCGAGCACTTCCAAATCAAGGTTAACTTCTCAAAGCTAAGTAATTTTGAAAAGTATAAAGTATATAAGTTTGGTATGTATGTTTAAAGTATGTAGTAATATGATTTAAACAAGTTTGAAACTGTTTTGTTAAGTAAATGAATAAGACTATTTTGAATTATACTAATACGAAATTTAGTTTTAAAAATATTTTGAATAAAATTTAGTATAAATGTTTTAACTTAGTAACATCTTTATAAAACTATATATTTAACCAGTTGGAATAGATACATAAGTTGTACGTATGCTGTTTTATTCGCATAATTAATTTGATCCAGGTTTTAGTACACAAGTTCGAGGTGAATTACACCATTTCGTGTTAGGATTTTTCATTTGATTCTTGATGGCGAATATTTGATATGGATTTTGGGTTTGATTCTAGAATTCTCGATCATAGTATATGGCCATGCAAGGAGACTGATGGCTTCTAGTCGAGAAACCATATCGAAGTCCGCATTAGGGAAGTTGAATGGACAATACTAGTTCTAAAGCGAACTTGTGTGATCGGGTGAGCGATCGAATGTGATGTTGCGAAATGATGACATATGTACATCTTATGTTCTAATATCATTGATATACTTTGACGCTGAAATTGGAAGCTTTTGGGTTGGATATCTTTGTAATTTAATTGGAATTTTGTTTCTTTTATGCAAAACTGCTATCAATTTAAAACCATTTTTTTCAAAACTATTTCTCTTTTATTTTTCTTAAACAAACTATTTTATTCTATTTTACAAACAAACTATTTTATATACAAAACTATTCTAAATTCAAAACCTTTTATAAAGCAAAGATGTTCGATCCCATATGGCTCTTCATACAACGTAATGGTTTTTGGAAAATTTTGATTCTGATATAAGATGGACCTTATGTAAATATAAGATGATTTTGAAAACCATTGATTTTAGAAATGAATTGTTTGACTTAAATTATGTTGATTTGGAAACTGGGATTATTTTCTAAACATATTATTTTGGAAAATTTGAAGCTGAAGATATTTAGTTTGGAAGAAATAATTTGGTGAAATCGTATATGATTTTTTTTAAAACTGAACTGATATTGTAACGAATTAAAATTGAGAACCTAATTTTACTAAATACTTGATTTGGGAGTTATCGAACTTATATAAAATTGATTTGTATAAGTATGATGTTGATTTGAAACTATTGATTTGGAAAGGTACTCAATTTGAAAAGCGAAATCTTATATAATCGAAGTCTATATAAGTGTGATTTGATATACTACTGATTTTGGAAAGTATTTGATTTGAAAATGAAATCTTATATATAATGGACTCTATATAACTACAATATTTGACAGTGATTTGAAAAGGTACTATATGATACATATTTTCGAAGTAAAGATATGGAAAGTGCCTTCTGCTTGATATCTGCTTTGTGGCCACATTGTGGATTCATTCTATCGATATTATTTCTCTGATTTGGGTTTTCCGGATATGATACTCGAGTGTCCATCGAATTCCATGGCGATCTCCATGGTCTTACGAGCGCGACTGCATAGCGTAATTCGCCCGGCTGAGATGGCCTAGGGGTACGGATTGTTTCTTGGGGGATCCAGGCGTAACCATTATGTATCCTGCGATCTATGTAGGTCGTATTTAGTAGCGAAATCCGCAGGGCTGAGATAGCTTACGGATACAGATTGTTTCCTAGGGGATCCAGGCGTAACCATTGTGTATCTGCGGTCTACTAGTCATCATTGCGTAATTCGTAGGGCTGAGAAAGCTTACGGATACGGATTTTTTCCTGGGGGGTCCAGGCGTAACCATTGTGTATCTGCGATCCATGGTTAGACAATGATTTGGTTGATTTGTTTGGATTGTACTTTCCATATCTGTTTTGAAGGTTTTTCAAGTATTTTCACTGGGTGTTGAAATAGGTCTACTAAGTACTTGGAGAATTCTAGCCTTGCGCCTGATCAACGCATAGCCAGAGTCTGCAAGAACGAGGATAAACTTGTTAAAACATCGAGTTATAAAAGTATTTTATTATAAAGGTATTTTATTATAAAAGTATTTCCAACAAAGAAATTTTGTATTATATTTGAAATTGAAATTCTTATGGTTTGAATTAATTATTCATGCCCGATACTATTCTTTTGAATCTACTTTATCTGCTCAGCTTTATTTATTCACCTATATTCTGTTTTTCCAAATCCTCCTTCTTTTCCTTGTTGACTATATCCTTTTTAAATATTGTTTATTTATATACTACATGGTTTAATAGAAAATTTTAGTGTTATAAATGTTTTAGAAGTTATTAGTTAAATAAAACATATTTAAAGTAAATGATTATTGATTTATTAATAATATTTGAAAAGTATCTTGAGATAAAAATTAATAAATTTATGAATTATGGATTTATTGTTTTCAAATAGCTTCTTTGTAAATATAAGTAATAATGTAAATAATTGCTTTCAAATAATTTTCATATAATTATAAAGGTGTTATTTAAACATATAAATGGTATTTTCAAAGGAAGCAAGAAATTTTACAAATGGGTTTTGGAAGGTATTAGAGTATTAAAGATAATTGAATTGCAAATGAAGTTTTCAAATGAATATTTCAAGTAAAATTTATATAGTTTAAATTAATTGTTTATCCTTGTCTTTTAATCTATCTTTTCTATCAGGTTGTTTCTATTCTTCTACCTCCTTCCTTTTCGGGGACGAAACGTTTTGAGTGGGGGAGAGTGTAATGACCCATAAATTTTGATTGGTTTTAATAACGTATTTAACTGAATTGTGTGAAATTTTAAATAATTGAGTTTTAAAATAAAAATTTTATATTTGGAAAACGTATTTAAAAATATAGCAATTGGTAAATTTTCATCAGAAAATATGGAAGTTTATTTTATTGTGTAATTTTATCTCAATTTAAATCAGTTAATAACAATTGAATTTAAAAGTGTTCCGAAACCTAAATATGTCAACATGAGAAAATTTATTTAGAACATTCTGAATCTGACTGCGAAATTCGGACGTTTCTAGCTCCGTTTGGATTTTTCCGTACGGAATAGCAGCATTTTCGGTACCGATTATCGACTTTTGATCGGATGATCGTACCACTGATATCTGTATACCGTTTTGATTGTCTCGTCGTGTTGATCTCTATGGTATATTTATTTCTATATGTTGAGGTTCGGTACGCGAAGGATATAATAAAACTGTTTGTCGTATCGGTACCACAAATTTCAACCGTTACCTTCTGTGCCTATTCAAATTTGAAACGTGCTGTCATTAATTGCTTTGATTATTTTCCTGGATCAACATGAATATTTATCACATTAAATCCTCACCGGAAACATAGCACGTGATCATTGCTATTTCTTTTGTTACTTTTATTTATATTCGTTTCCAATTCTTCCTATTCATATTTTTTTCTCTGTCCATTCAAATTTCTCATCTGTAAAAAAAAACCAATCAATACTTAGCTTTATTATTTCCTGAATTCATACGTTACCTTTCGATAAATATTCTCTTTTATCCTTTCACTGATAGAAGAAAATTATAACGTATGGTTGCAAATATATTTTAGTGAACAGTCTATCTACTTCTCCACTACATTCTACTTCTTCCACATCTTTCTTCTTTTTCTAATAGTTCTGTGCTAAAAATAAAATATACATAGGCAAAAGAAAATAGCAGTGCTCGACCTTGCCATCTCCTCTGGCGGCACCGCCCCTTTCCCAGACCCATTGCCTCACGTCTCCTCTCTGGCCGCCATCTTCTTTAGCCACCACCTAGTCGTGCCCGCCTTCTTCCTCAACTCCTCCCTCTCCGCATGTGTCACCTCCAAGCTCGACCGATCCCTCTTCTCTCCCCTTTCTTCCATCTAATGTAAGTTTGTATGCATATAATAACGCATATTATTTTATTAGCTTCTATATTATCTTTCTGTACACTTTATATATTATTGTTTTAAAACTTTGTTTTTCCAGAAACCGTTTTTTTATTTATTTTTACAGTATGTTATGGAAATTAGTTGTGTATATTATAAAGTTATATATATCTATGTTTATTTTATTCTATATAAAGGTATACTTGCTTTATAGATGGTTTCCAAATAGGATACAAATTGAGTATATAATTAGCTGCTGTTGAAATTGTAGGCTGTACCAATATTATTATATATATTATAATATAAAGTTACTTACCTTTATATACTATATAGCTGTTGTCCACGTCTGAGCATAATGGCTGAGTTGAAATTGCTGTTTGTATAAATATTAGTATGTGCATTTTTTAAATGAAATAATGTTTAGTATATATATTATTTTATAAGGAAGTGTATTATATAAGTTTAGTTCCCTTATCTAGGAATAGATTGTAAGGTATACATGTTTGGTACACGTATGACTTTATATATAAAGCTTTATATACAGGTATATATGTGTTGCAGTGTTACTATATGAGTCATGTTATTATTTTGAAATATGTATATGACGTTTTGAAAGAAATAAAATATAATATAAGTATTTTTCATTTTAATATATATATATAAGCAGTTATTTCAAAATATATGATGTATATATGTTGATTTTTATATATGTATTTTCATTTAAAAACGATGGATTTTGAAATATATATATTTAATTTAATATATGTTTGAATTTAGTGTATATATATAGTTATATATTGTTATATATATGTTCACTTATATAACGGATCTTTATCAACCCAGTTCTGATTTGAATTCGTCTACTCCTATTTATCAGCTTATCCGTCGAATTCGTGCCAATCTAGTCTTGCTTTGGAATCCGTGTTTGGTTTCACAATTCATAGCTCATTCCATCGTCAAATCTCTCTAGCCTCGAAAGGTGAGCAATCACTCACGATTAACGTTCTTATATTTATTAAAATTGATTTCAATTGAAACAACAATTGAAACATGCTGCTGTAGTTATTTAACTTGTTATACATGCTATCATCTGTAATTGTTCACCTGTGGGATATGACACCATATCCTGTTGTTTTATTGTTCTTGATGATATATATGCCTGTTATACTATTATATTATCTATTATCACTCTGCAAGTTCCCTGTAGTTTAGAATTCACTATGGGTTGAAATGATACATACCCGAACGGACTTTAGAATAGGAGAATTTCGTTATGGGTTGAAATGATAAACCCAAGCGATTTTCATTTGAATTGAACTTGGGATTGCGGGTCGAAATGATATCTACCCGTATATATTTAAATTACGGATTGAAATGATAAATATCCGTATCAATTGACCATAGGATAGGAAATTATACACAGACACCGTTGGTCCAAATATAAATATTTTGAAAATAAATTCTATGGTTTTGGAAAGAATTATATGGTTTTAATAAATGTTGATTCTTACATGGTAATGATATATATATAGCTTTAATAATAATAATATTTAATTAAATTAAGATTGATATAATACATCTAATATGGTTAAGTATTTATGTAAATCTATATTTCAAATAGATTTTTGTAATAAATTGAATAAGTAAGGTTGGGAAGATAAAATTGGATTTATTTGAAATGGTATTTAGTTAAGAATTTTATTTAATTAAATCGATTTGAAACTATTGAATGTGAAACTTAAAGATACGATTTTATAACTGGATTTTTGATTTATGTGATTCAATGAAGATTTCACGTTTAAATAAATTAAAGAAAAATTTTAGTAAATTAAGGTTACTTAAATGATACTGAGTTTATTAAGGGAATATTTCAAGACTAAATAATAATGAAATTAAACCAAATCTATATGAAATCATTAAATTTAGTTTGAAATTTTGAATATTTAAAGTTTGAAATATATTGGAATATAAGTGATTTATTTTGTGATTCAAATCCGAGTTGGAGATCGATATAATTTGAAATGGTTATTTAGGAATTGAGTTGAATTTAAATTGATAAATTGAGATTGAATTAAATTTGAATTTGGAATTTGAGTTGAGTTGAATCGTAACTTTGGAAGTGATAAAATTTGGAAATAGATATATTTGAAATGAAAATGATATTTTGGTTTTGAAGTATAAATTAATTTGAAATGACCACGGTGTTATAGTGTATATTTCTACATTATAGATAGTTCCACGGATCCTTAGAGGATGGTTATCCCAAGCATCCTTTAAGTTAATTATATTTCAGTTGATATTTCACTTGAGTTAGATTTATTGATATAAGAATGTTAATCCTGACTCGAATGTTTTGTGTTTTGCTTTACGCTCGGGTCAGACCTAGAAATTCAGCATTTGAGACTCACCTTTGGAGTTTGCAGCTTCGCTTGGAGATCCAACTATCAATTCAGCCTTCAGCTTTCCAGTTGATTTGTTCAGAGAGGTCATCTGTTTGTACTGGAGACTTCACTGTATTTGAGATATTCTACTGTATTTTATTTCTAACACTGATGTTTATATAGTAGCGTTATGAACTACTACTTATCTATTCCACTGCATTATTGTTATATTACTCTGTGTCTATGATTCTGTGATTGATTTATTTACTGTATATGCTAAATTTTTCCAAAGTTAAATTAACAATCTGATATTTTGAGCAATTCAAGTCCGACTTGTACGGATGCGAATGGTTGAAAATACCGGGTTGTTACAAAGGCTAGCTATCAATTATAAACTACCTAATAAAGTGTTAAAATGGATTAGACATCCTATTCCTAATAAGAAGATTTACCAGATCGATTATATGGTTATATTGTATTTTCTAATTTTGATTTGAAATTTGGATATTGGCAAATTCAAATCTCTAAATTAGATCAACACAAAACTGCTTTTAATGTTCCTATAGGTCATTACGAATGGAAAGTAATGCCTTTTTTCATGAAGAATGCTCCTTCAGAATTTTAGAAAATTATGAATGATATTTTACTTTCTTGTAGTGAATTTATTATAGGTCATGCTGATGATATTTCGATATTTTCTAAATGTACTGAAATGCATTTTAAACATCTTGATATTTTTTAGAAAATTGTAATTCAAAATGGCTTAGTTATATCTAAGTCTAAAATGGCTTTATTTTAAACAAATGTTAGTTTTTTAGGTCATGATGTAGAAAAGAGAAAAATAATTCCTACAAATAGATGCATTGAATTTACTTCTAAATTTTCAGATATAATAATTGACAAAACTCAGTTGCAAAGGTTTTTAGGGAGCCTGAATTATATTTCTTCTTATTATAAGAATTTAGCTACGTATGTTTCTATCTTATATGATAGACTTAAAAAGAAGAATGGTCCATGGACCGAACAACATATCTAAGCTGTTAAAAGAATAAAGGAAAAAATAAAACAACTTCCTTGTTGATGTGCACGTAAATGTGCATATTTTTACCACCATATTTAATCTAATTAAATAAAATAAATGATCATATCAGGTATTTTAACTTGTTTAAACCAAAATTCAAATTATTTGAAATTTTCACATAATCATCTTCATATAGGGGCAAAATGGTCATTTTTATGCATTTATTAAATTGTGAAAATTTACTTAGTATTTTCTATGTTGTTTTGTAGGAAATTTGGTGAATTTTACAAGTGGTTACATGATGATATATGCATGCACAAGAGTGAAGAGAACAAATGAAGATGGAAATAATTCAAAGTGAAGATAATGGAGGACCCCACCTACCCACCTATCTTAATGTACAAATTAGAGGCTAATGCACATGCTTATGGAATTAATGGCTTAATGTACACTTAAATGAGGATTATTTGAAGCTAATGATTACTTGGTCTCCACACTTCCTAAGAGGGTATTTTGGGCATTCTCCAAAAATATGAATTAGGGTTTAACACATGTATAAAATCCCCTTATGTTTTATGTAACCCTCTTCTCCCTTAGTCTCTCTTACTTAGTTTTTAGCTTAGAAAATAAACAAGCTCTTCTCTTTCTCTTTTCATGGCTACTTAGCCATTTTTATCTTCATGTAATTTTTCTTTTTTATGAAATTTAATATATGATCTTTTCCCTTTCTTATTTATTTCCTTTCATGTTGTAGTGTAGAGTTACTTTCATGCAAGTAGAATAGTTCTAATTCTTGTTAATTAGCTCTCTTTTTCATTAGCTTTCATTTTCCTTCTTTTTTAGTTTCATGTTGCAAGCTACAAGTGTTGATATGATAACACAAATGAGAGGCTAATCCCTTCAATTTAGGGGTAATGAAGCCTCTAATCATGTAGCTTCAACATTTTGATGTTTATGCTCTCTTTTTGTGCTTAAAATGAAGTGGTTTAAATTGTTGTTTTTTATGTGAATTTGATAGCCTATATTGTTGACACCAAATAGGCTATGCTTAAACAATCACAAATAATGATTACCTCTTTATCTACATATGATGATGGTAATGAAGTGATTGTCAAAATTAAAATTTGATGGCTTATAGTTCTAAACAATAGTTAATAGGCCATGCTTAAAATAGATTTTGCTTTCAACTTTATTGTCATATTTCATGAGTGTTAAATGTGTAATAGTGGTTGTGTTATAGTTTGATGGTTTATATTGTGCTAATTAATAGCACAAATATACCATACTTATGATAAGCACATCAACTAATTACACTAATGACAAGAAAAGAGAGATCATAACTTCATTTTGTTGATTTATGTGATCTAGAGAGTGGAATTATCTCTAAATTGTCAATTTCTTCTCATAGTTTTCATTCACATTTGTAGTTGTTAGTTTGTTAGTTTTCTCATTTTTTTAGCTTGACAATCTCTCGACGTTGGATTAATTTGATTGAATAGATTTTTCAAATCATCAATTCCCTACTGATCGACCCGTATTCGCCACGTACTACAAGTGTACGTCGTGCGCTTGCGGTAAATTTTTATTTGTAATTTTTCGACGGTTTTCTAAACCGATAGAAATTCCGTCGATTAACAAGTTTTTGGCGCCATTGCCGGGGAATTTGTTTTGATTTTAGTTTTCTATTCTTCGAATTATTTTCTTTTGATTTTTGTGTGTTTGTTTGCATTTTTTTTATTTAAAAGAGAAAAAAAATTGTTTTGTTGTGTGTTTGTTGTTTGATTTTGTTTTCATTTTGTTGAGTGTTTGTTGTTTTTTTCCTTTTTGAATTTCCATATTTAAAAAAAAATTATATACAATTCCATTTGAAAAAGAAAAAAAAATTCATTTGTAGTTTCATTTACAATTTTCAGTTTACAATTTCAAACGAAAACGGCTCTCTGACACTTTCTACTGTTCTGTGCACTTCTACATCTCTTCTCTGTGCAAAATCTTCACTGTACCTCTGTGCATCTCTTCACCAGCAACATCAAATTCAACATATTGCTCCACACCATAACAAATTGTTGCAAACTATCCCAAGACTGCCACTGTTTTCAGTCTACTCAACTACCATTACCTTCTTTACTACTGCTTCAACCATCTACATCCCCCACTGTCTTCAAAACAAATCGACACTCCACATTCTTCACCATAAACTGTGCAACATCCATCTCCGATCTAAACACAAACTGCAATCAAATTGCCTGCAATTCAAATCCTCGGCCACCACTTCTACAATCAGTAACCACCATCAGACTCTACAGTTCCACCACAAGTCTCCTTCTACAAAACTCACCACATAACAGTACCACACACTCCTCTGATCAGAACACCCTCTGCCTCAACTTCATACTTCTACCACCAGTAATCTCCTCTACAAAAAAAACATCATTTCCCATTCACCAGACAAATCCACCATCATACAACTGTCCCATACCCACAATCAAGCATACTACAAACACTTCAATCAAACTGCCATGTTCTCTGTTCAAACCTACATGTTCTCTGTTCAAACCTACCAATTAGTGCAATCAAACTTCCCCCAACCTTCAATACCCAAAAACATCCCACATATCAACTACCAGCCAACTGCACCTACAGTCCATCTTCAACAACTTCGACAGTCAAAATACTTCATCACTGACACATTCATCACAGCCCACCTGCCACTTGCATCTGACTCACACCCACTACATCTTGCTGCTGCCTTAACAACTTGTCCACTGCCTAGTCCATCCCACCTCCATAACTGACTACAAGCAACTCTTCTCGCTTCACTCAAATCGATCAACGGTCCAACCCAATCCCCTCCACTTTCTGCAACCCACCCATCAAAGTTCAAAAACCCCCAAACACGCACACAATACCTCCACTCACCATCCTGACCACAGCTTTGAATCACTTCTACAAACATCTGACAGTGACAGTGCCACAAAATCTGCAATCGCCAATCACTCCCTGAACCCCTCGACCAACCACTTAACCAAAACAGGACTGCTGCTATCTGCAACCTACATCTAACAGCAGCCCGAACCATTCCTTCATCATCCCAATTCGAACATCACGCCCAAATCAAGCATCGTGAACTCGAAATCGTACGCCTGCAATATCAATTACCATATCACACTGCCCTTCCCCGACCTCCTTCAAACTCCTCTGCTATCACCTGAACACACGCGCGACCGAAATCCGCTCGAACCCGAAACCACGAACCAGCAGCGACATCATCTCCAGTACCACCCCCTACAATCCACCAATAACTGCCATCGACTTCTCCATAAACTCCAAACTTCGAAATTCAAAAGCTTCGAAACCCAATTCACCTTCACTTAGAAACAAAATCAACTACTGTAAACCCACAACGACATCGCAACTACAAAATCGAAACCCAAAATCACCATATCTCTCACTCTCGACCGCTTTGGAATTGTTTTTTAGCACAAGTTTGGAAGTCATTAGATTTAAAATTGGAATCGATTTAATCAATTGCGTGTGGCTTTGTTTTGAATTTAGAAACAAAAAAAAAATATTAAGATGAGAGGGACTCGGGTTTGCAAACTGTAGTGTTTGGGTTGGTAATTTTTAGTGGGTCGGAGTTGAGTCTTTCTTTCTTTTCTTTTACTTTTTGTTGAGTTTAATTTGTTTAAGTTTTTTTTTATTTTGTTAAGTTAAGTCTCTCATTTCGATTTGTTTTAGTTTAAATTGTTTTGTTTTGAATTTGTTATGTCACAAACAATGATTACCTCTTTATCTACATATGATGATGGTAATAAAGTGATTGTTGAAATTAAAATTTGATGGCTTATATTTCTAACAATAGTTAATAGGCCATGCTTAAAATAGATTTTTCTTTCAACTTTATTGTCATATTTCATGAGTGTTAAATGTGTAATAGTGGTTGTGTTTTAGTTTGATGGTTTATATTGTACTAATTAATAGCACAAATATACCATACTTATGATAAGCACATCAACTAATTACACTAATGACAAGAAAATGGAGATCATAACTTCATTTTGTTGATTTATGTGATCTAGAGAGTGGAATTATCTTTAAATTGTCAATTTATTATCATAGTTTTCATTCACATTTGTAGTTGTTAGTTTGTTAGTTTTCTCATTTTTTTAGCTTGACAATCTCTCGACGTTGGTTTAATTTGATTGAATAGATTTTTAAAATCATCAATTCCCTACGGATCGATCCGTATTTGCCACGTACTATAAGTGTACGCCGTGCGCTTGCGATTATTTTTAATTCGAAATTTTTCGACGGTTTTCTAATCCGATAGAATTTCCGCCGATTAACACTTGTCTTATGCTTGCAAACCCAAATTAGGATAAAATCATTGAGCTGATACTTCAGATATAGGATTTGGTTGTATTTTTGAAAAAAGTATCCAATGTCAAAAGAAAATATCTTGTAAGATTTTATTTAGGTAAATGGAATAATAGTCAAAGAAATTATGCAATCATAGCCAAAGAAATACTTGCTATAGTTAAATGTGTTTTAAAATTGCAAGTTGATTTATATAATCAAAAATTAATTACAAAAACAAATTGAAAATCCATTAAATTGGCGTTTAACAAAAAGTTTAAACATGATGTATCTAAAAAAATGTTTGCAAGGCAGCAGGCTCATCTAGCCCCTTTTGACTTCGAAATTGTTCTTAAAAAAGATGAAGAAAATAGCCTTCCTCATTTTTTTATGTGCGAATTTTTACAAGACAATGATCCCTAGGGGAAGGGGAAATTTTCCTTATAAAGTAAGAGGTGGCAGAAGAAATATCCATGCCCAACATGGAAATAGAAGGCCAATAGCCAAAAACATTACCTTAAGTTCGTCGGGAAACAATATTCTAACAAATAAAGATGATCATTTATATAAAGAATTCATGGAGTTTATAATTCAGAGAAAACAACATGAAATTCCATCATACGCTAGCATAACTGGAAAATAAGAAGGTAATGATAGCATAAAACGCTAGCATAACTGGCAAAGAAGAAGGTAATGATAGCATAACCTTATATAAGGAAAACCCTCATAAAGAAGTAATAATTCTTTTAAGTTTTCTGATATCAAAAGAGAAAAACTCATGGTCTTTAATGCAAATATATCTTGGTACAACATCGTACGCTGCTACGTCATATAAATGAATGACATATTATGAAAGTCTTTTAAAAACTTTGGAAAATGCGAAATAATGCATTACACTTCAACAGATCCACAAGTTTATGATTTAGTAAAATTACTATTAAAAGGCTTCTTATGCTGGAAGAATGGGGTTAATTTACCTTAAATGAGAAAGAATATTTTAAACTAGAAAAATGATCTCAGTCGGGTATAACTATTGGGGTTATATCGAATTATTTAATACAACATCCCCCA
This sequence comes from Allium fistulosum, assembly GCA_030737815.1. Classification (NCBI taxonomy): domain Eukaryota; kingdom Viridiplantae; phylum Streptophyta; class Magnoliopsida; order Asparagales; family Amaryllidaceae; genus Allium; species Allium fistulosum. The sequence goes on from CM060902.1 coordinate 1,299,531,335, forward strand.
TTTCGAGACCCAAAGATGAATGTCGATGATGTTGCAGTTATCACAGGAATTATCTTTCAGCGATGAAAGTGAATTCAGTTTATAATTTCAATTATAGACTAAGTAAACATACCGGCTAATCTTTTCATTGAATAGAAATTCTCTTTAATATTCATTACATACATCTTACATCAACATTAACCCTCAAAGTCATGCCCACGCAAGGGTCAAATAACAATAGAAAATTACATAGTAGGAGTTAAGACAACAGAAGAAGATGTTGCCTAAACCTCTTAAACAGTGGAAACAAAATCTTTATTAGCTAATTAAGCCTTATGCTCCATCATCGATCTGCTACTGCGATGCCTATTGTTAACCTGCATATCCCATAAACCCAGCCTACTCAAATGAGCCTCTCCTCACCTTCCCAAGGTGTGCATTCGAGTGCGTGTCCCCACCCGGCATCAATAGCCCTTCCAACCCTATTTCTAAAGCAGAAACCCTTCCTCTCATTATCCTGGCCTCTCCTCGAGTCCTATCTAATTGTCTTTTGTCAGGTTTCATTCACTTCTTTTCCTGGTGCAGTACTACCATGCCCAATCTTTGAGCATTATATACTTTTCTTATTAAGTATTCTCTTCCAAATTGCAGTGCAGTATGACCTCTGTATATTGCAGCACAGCTAAATCTTTTCCTACTTTTCATTTTTTTGCAGTGTGGTTTGTCTTCTACAAATTGCAACGCAACTCAACTTTCCCTGAAAGTCTCTAGATTTCTTTGGCTAATCTCTACCACTACCTTGTATATGCACTTCTCATAAAACATTAGGCCGCCTACTAAGCTCTGTACTAGACAAAATCTATCATGTCTGACAACGTCTTTACACGTGTTGCTATCTTATTCGTCATAATTTAACTTTCTATTATTACTGTGTACTTTATCTTTTCTTTATAGTGTCCTTTATCTTTCTTTTCAATAAATAATTTGGATCTGGTTCTCTGTTCACATGACACTTGTTTCATCATATAATTCTATACCGCAAGCATCCTCGTAGTTCCTAGTTTTCCCTAGCGTAGAGCTTGACACATAATAACTTATTTTCCTCTCAGGAAACTATACTAAAATCCAGAAAACTCATGAACACTTGTTTCAATATTCTCTATCCTTTGCTTTATTTAAAATATTTCCCTTATTTATTTTCTCAATGTTCTACTTTAATAATTCATAATAAATCATATTGACCTAGGAAGTTTCTCTAATTAAAAACCCATTTCTATAATTATGGTTAGATCTTCAAATAAAACATACATAACATTTGAAAATCATTAAGGAGAGGAAATACATCTAAACATCTCATGTTCATCTATTTCTTCCCAAAGACATTCATTACCCCTTAGAAATCATTAGAGTAGGGAAACACATCCGAACATTCCATGTTCATATACTTTTCCCAAAACATTCATTAAACTTTTATATTTGTTAATGAAAATCCATATGGAACTCCATCATATATAAAAACACACAAACTCATACCGAGACCATATTTTAGGGAACGATATAAAAAGATTAAGTATTACTCACCTAAATCTTTAAGATTTCTTGCTTATGTTATTTAAATCCTCCATTTTTCTTGCATTTTTCTTATCCCCTCTTTACTTGCCATTTCTAAGCTGTCACCATTGTTATTTCTCTCAAGCTTTTATTTTATTTTTAGTAGAATGACATGAATGAATGAAAAAGAGTAATCCTTATTGTTCCGCAATAATTCAGCTTAGGCCCTCTTACTCCTTTTCATTAATTCATTACCCATTCTTTCCTTATTTAACATGCCTCGGCCCTTTTAATTAATTGATTAAATGAATTTTAAATTACGTGTTGTTACAGTCTTCCCATTTAAATGAATTTCTCCTCTAAAATTCAATTAAGGCACGATAGTGATATGCAAACTATCCCATGCTTACGCTAGGCACTCTCATGAATTCCCAATTCATATATAAAACGTACTAGTGCTATCCACTAATACAACGAGCAACCATAATATTCATACATATATATCGTCTACACAATACAATTCAATACATAGCTCATACACTAATCTAAAATGAACAAATCTGGATAGGTCCCATTAACCGTATCCTTTGTTTTCCACGTGTAGTCCTCCCAATCTAAGCTCCACTAGACATATACTAGCTTCACAACCTTGTTCCAAAGCCTCTTCTAATCTCGACCCACTATCTGGATTGGTCTTTGCACATAGTCATATTTGGCTCTCTGACTAGGTCATCTACTGCCATTGGGTTAACTACTACGTCCGGATCCGTAACGCATTTACGCATATGTGATATGTGGAATACATTATGGATCCTTTCAAAAACACTAGGTAGTTTTACCTTATATGCTACCTTTCCAATCCTATCTATGATCGGAAATGACATTATATATATCTGGGTGCTAACGTCTTGGACTTCCCAAAATGCATTGCGGCTCTTATTGGAGAAACCTTCATGAACACCTGATCGCCCATTGCAAACCCCCCCCTTTCTCCTTGTGTCGGCATAAATCTTTTGCCCATACCGTGATGCCTTCATCTTAGTTTAGATTAGCTCTACTTTCTGAATAACATCTCTAACCATATCTGGTCTCAACACAGTCCTGTTCCCTATCTCTAACTAACATGCAGGCGACTTACACGGCCTTCCATACAACACCTCAAATGGGGCCATCCCAATGCCGCTATAGTAGTTGTTGTATGAAAACTCTATCAAGTGTAGATAATCCTCCCAAGGTCCGCCAAAGTCTAAAATGCAAGCTCTCAGCAAGTCTTTTAGGACCTTGTTGACTCTCTTAGTCTGACCATCTATTTGTGGATGGTATGAAGTACTCATGTGTAACTATGTACCCAACAACTTCTACAAACTATGCCAGAACTCATTGGAGAACAACGAATCTCGATCACTAATATTAGTTCTAGGAATCCCATTCAATCTCACTATTGCCTTCATATATATCTTTGCTAACTTCAACACAGTTCCCTTAGCCTTCATTGGAATGAAATGGGCACACTTGTTTAGTCTATAAAATATGACCCATATGCTCTCATTTCCTGCCATTGACCTTGAAAACCCATCTATGAAATTTTTAGATACCTAATCACATTTCCACACTGGAACTTCCAATGGCTACAGGAGCCCACTAGGCTTATGATGTTCCACCTTCACCTACTGGCATGTAAGACATCTTCTCACATGCTCTCCCATATCTTTCTTCATCCTTTCACAGAAGAAATTCCTCTTCATGTCTCGATACATCTTCGTACCTTCAGAATGTATGGTAAACTTTGAACGATGACATTCTTCCAACACTTCCTTCCCCAGTCCTTTTGCACTCGGAACATAAAACCTTCACTTCTTTCGCAGTATGCCTTCCCTATTAACATTGAACCCCTTTTGTTCTACTGCCTCAATTCCTGAGTCCAAGTTCCTTGTTATATCGACGGAGAACTTGTCCCCCTTCTGCAGTTTAGCAATCATTTCTATCAGCGCATGCCTTATTTCCAGGCATTATAATATTCCAGAACAACTTCTCAAACCTGCACTGGACCAAAAATGCACATCACATGCAGACAACGTTTCCAATACGGTCCATTCCTCTATCATAGCCAAAACGTAATTCTGCCATTTTCGGCTTAAGGCATCAACTACTTTGTTGCCTTTTCCTGAGGTATACTCTATCCAAAATCATAAGATGCTAGAAACTTTGACCACCTCCGCTCCCTCATGTTTAGCTCCCTCCGTGAGAACAGATATCTCAAAGACTTGTAGTCAGTATACAACTCAAACCTCTCTTCTAAGAGATAATGTCTCCAAATAATCTTCAATGTGATGACAACTGTCGTTAACTCTTAAATCATGAGTTGGATATCGAACTTTATAGGGTCACATTTGCTTAGGTTCATAAGCAATTACTCCGCTTTTCTACATCTATATAGCTCCAAACCCCAAGCCTGATGCATCAGTACATACAGTCATACCATCAGTCCCTTCAGGAATCACTAACACCAGCGTAGTCGTCAACCAATACTTTAATTCCTGGAATGCCTTCTCACACTCCTGCATCCAATTGAACTGCTCACTCTTCCGAGTCAGCCTCATCATCGGCGCAGCTATATGAGAGAACTTCTTAATGAATCTCCGGTAATAGCCAGCCAATCCCAAGAAACTTCGCACCTCTATCACAATCTCAGCCCTCTTTCCACCCATTTATTACATCAACCTTTAAAGGATCTACTGCCAACCCTTTTATCGAAATCACATGGCCCAAGAATTTCACTTCCCTTTTCCAAAAATGACATCTAGAAAATTTTGCCTTCAACTTATGCTGTCTCAACGTCTCCAGCACAAGCCTACGATGAACTACGCATTCCTCCTCATCCTTAGAGTACACTAAGATGTCATCTATAAGCACCGACACATATCTATCCAGCTTATCATAGAAGATTATGTTCATCAAGTCAACAAAGAACGCAGGTGCATTGTTTAGCCCGACTGGAATTACTAACCACTCATATGAACCGTATCTCGTTTTGAACGCAGTCAAAAGAACGCTTTCCTCCACAACTCTCAGTTGATGGAACCCTATAACCAAGTCAGACTGTGAAAACACCTTAGCTCTACTTGATTGGACAAATAGATCATCAATTTTCGACAAAGGATTTCTATTATTCACCGTCTCTTCATTCAGCTTCTGATAGTCTATGCGCGGTCTAAAAGAGCCATCAGACTTATTTACGAACACTATTGCTACTCCACAAGGTGAACTGCTTAGCCTTATGAAGCTCTTTCCTTCTAACTCTACCGGCTGCTTCTTCAACTCCTCCATCTCCTTTGGAGGCATTCTACTTCGGGGTCGACTAAGTGGTTCAGTCCTTAGCAATAAATCTATTTTGAACTCCATCGCTCTCGTGGGTGGCAACCTCGATACCAGTTCAAACACATCTCAGAACTCCTTCACTATACGTACTGCTCCGAGATCTTCTTCTCCCAAAGCTAAAGCGAACAAAATTCTTCTACACTCTGCTCCACATTCTTCCAAGACCACATGCACTCTATCTCTATAGTCCGGATGACATATAGTGATTATCCTTTCGACATAGTGCACCCTTGCACTATACTTCTCTAACCAGCCCATCCCTAAAATAAATCTAAAGCCTACAAAGTCAAACACATAGGGATCACAATAAAACTTACACCCACCAAAGTCAATATGTAGGTCGGTGCATCTCAATCCCAGAGTGGCATACCCTCCTATCGGATTTGCTACACATATAGAAGTGACTAAATAGGTAACCTCCAACCCAATTCTATATACCGAATCTTTAACTATAAATGAGTGTGTAGCACTAGTATCAAATAGTATTCTAACTGAAATACCAGAAATCAAAGTCGTACCTTCCAAAACTTTCCCCTTGCCTCTTTCCTTGGCAAACAGTCCTTCCCTTGGTCCCTTCAAAGCATAAACCAACATTTTAAGCTCCCAGGCAGTCCTTCTTCAAATGTCCTATCTTATCACACTTGAAGCACTTCATTTTTCCGAAGTCCTTAGGCAAAGGGCACTTTGAAGCATAATGCCCCTTCTGACTGCTGTTAAAGTAAGCAACTTCCATGATAGCAACTGCTTCACCCTTCCCCTTTTACTTCCTTCTCGACTTTCGTATATAGGGTAAATTTCATCTTTGGCTCTGCTTTGGGTCTTGCCTCCACCCTCCTATTCTCTTGATACATCCCATTATACCTTCTAGAAATGTCAACAACAAACTCAAAAGGAGATGCTAGATGAGCCATCACCTTATGATCAAGACCTTGCTTCAAGCCCCTGATAAACTTCTTATTCTTCTTCATTGGAGTATTGATGATCTCCCTACCATACTTAGCTAATGAATTAAACTTCTTGATGTACCCTCCACCTTAAGGACTCCTTGCTTCAGATCAATGAACTACCATAACAGCATACTCTATTGAGACTTTGATATGAACCGAACCTCAAACCTCTATTTAAACCGCTCCTAGGTATCTCTCCCTCTAGGGCCCTAGCAATCACTATGTCCCAGCAACCATGTGCATCTTTCTGCAACTGCCTTGATGCCAGCCTTCTCTTCGGTGCATCATTCAATCGTAAGTCTCGAATATAAGCTCAAATCTTCTTATCAAATTCAGTACTTCAATAGCAGGCTCCTTCCCTGTAAATGCTTTCCCTTTTAGATTTCTATAATCTTTGTTCATCCTTAGGAAATCCTTTCTCACTCCAGCATGCCTTGGCTAAACAGCCTCTCGGTGCAGATTCCCTAATCATCTGAGCTATGAACTATCTAAATATGACATTCACATCCATGCCTGCCTCATTTGCTAGCTGTGCAGCTTCCTCCCCTACTCCCCTTAGAATTCTTTCCTCATTCCTTTTATTAATCTACGTACTTTCAACCTTCCTTCTTACACTTGCACCTCCTATTGTAACTCGTCTACTTCTCAAATCCATCTTGCATTTTCTGTCAAGCAAATCTGCATTAGAAACAAAAAAAAGAGTGGAACAATAATAGAAGGATAGATATATTTTTCTATATATCTGTATAGCAACATACAAGTACGTTATATATGCATATATATATATATATATATGTGTGTGTGCGCATGTATATATGTGTGTGTGTATGTATATATATATATATATGTGCGTGTGTGTGTGTCTGTGTGCATGTGTATGTATATAATAGAGCATCCCCTCCCCATGGTGTTCATATTATTCTAAGTACTATTCCTATTTTCCAGCTCTGTTTTGCCTAAGTATCCCTAACTTATGCTCTGATACCAATTGTTGCATCCTCCACTTCGAGACTTGAAGATAAATACCAATGATGCTGCAGTTATCACCAAAATTATCTTCCAACTATAGAATTAAGTTCATTTTATATATTCAATTGTAGGCTAAGTAAACAGAGCAACTGTTAACAATTTTTTTGTTAACCCAAAGGCGCAAGGCAAATAGGTCTTGGCTAATAACAAGCTTGGTCAACCTTGTGTTAGCCTGAAACAAGTATGCAAGTCCAAAGTGATGTATGCTTGTTCATGGTTTTGGCCTTTGAGAAAAGAGTTCATATTAATATCATAAATATAAATTCACAAGAGTCATATGCAAGTCAATAATCAAGTTGTAGCCAAATGTCTTTATTCACTTGTAATATGCTATGCAAAGTTCATAATTCAAGTCCTTATGCACGAAAAGTCACAAAAGTATAATAAGCTTTAAAATCCCCAATTCAATTTAGGGTAACAAAAGTGATGAGAAGAATTCACGCCTTCCATGAAGCCATTGGGTTCATATTTGTAGAGGTGATGATAGGCGACATAGCTTCCACGTGTCCTTCGGCATCATTATCCTTTTTTTGCATCCTTCATTGTATTGTCTACATGCAGAAATATTTTTCATATTGGTGTCTTATGGTATCCCTCTACATATTGATGATTTACGACATCCCTGCCACTTTGATGATTTGCGACATCATTTGTTATTCTGATGAAATACGGTATCCTCATTTATATTGTTGATTTACGATATCATTTTAAGCATTGATGGCATATGACATCTTTGATACGTGTTGGTATTCGATATCTCTTACACCCTTCAAAGCTCAACATCCATTGCCAGGTTAGAGTTGCTTTACATCACTTAGTATTGTAAAGGCTTGACATTTGCTATTGTATCAAAAGCCCGATATCCTCCTTTGTGCTTAGGCATTCAGCATCTTTAAATGGTACCACACTCTTCCTCTATTTCATGCTTTTCACCATTGTGTTGTAAAATTTCGATATCTTCTGAGCTATAAAGATTCGATATCCTTTGGGAGTAGTTGTTTGATAGCGCTTATCACCTTTTGAGTTCTGTTTCTTGTTAGCGATTCGATACCCTTGCATGCTCTTTTTGGATCTTCGATATCCCTTCTTTTAAACCTTTAGTTAGAATTTTGATATCTTTATTTGTAGATGTTTAGTATCTTCATTTATAGTAACACAAAAATTCTCTTTACTATTTATTACATATACTATATAGAAATTCTCTTTAATACTCATTACATACATCTTATATCTACATTAATCCTTGAAGTCGTGCCCACACAGGGGACAAATAAGAATAGAAATAACATAGCAGGAGTCGGGATAACATATGAAGATGCTACCTGAGCCCCTTAAACATCGAAAATAAAATTATTTTTCGCTAACGGAGCCTCCTACTTCGTCTTCGATTTGCTATTGTGGTGCCTGTTATTAACCTGCATATCCCATAAACTCAGCTTACTCAAATGAGCACCCATGAGTTTATGGGAAAAATAATAATAAAAACATGAGCCAGACATAAATTCTGGCATGAATAATACTTACTCTGAACAAATACAGTGAGACCAGAATGCATTGCACAGAATGGTTTCCCCCTCACTATCCCAAAAGCATCATAAAAGAAACAATCATAGTTCTGATGCAAGCAGTACTTATTTACTATTGCACCTTTGCGCGTTCTTAAGTGATTCCCCTTTTACTACTATGCCGCCCCAGCACAGTCCCCTCTTAACTTCTGCAGCTAGATTATTATGTAATCTATTAATCCCAATGGCTACTACGCCCCCGACGCAGTCCCCAACTTATCTTCCATTGTTAGATTATTCTCTAATCTTTTTAATTCTATGTCGCCAACACGGTCCCTTTACATTCCCTGTTTTAGTTTATTATTTAACCTGGATTACTTCCCTGGCATAACCTCTTTAATTTTCTCCTTTTCAGGTTATTCCTTTATCGATCCTACGCCCCGACGTAGTTGAATGCCTCTCCTCACCTTCCCAAGGTGTGCATTCATAAATGCCCCTCCTCACCTTTCCAAGGTGTTCATCCACTTAAACATTTTTTTAATTTGGAACTACTGCCACGGTCCTTTAAAGTTGAATGCCTCTCCTCACCTTCTCGAGGTGTGCATTCGAGTGAGCATCCCCACCCAGCATCAATAGCCCTTCCAACCCTATTCCTAACATAGTAACCCTTCCCCTTACTATTCTAGCCTCTCCTTGAGTCCTACCTAATTGTCTTTTTTAGGTTTCATTGACTTCTTGCCTAAGTGCAGTACTACCCTACCCCAATCTTTAAGCATTATATGCTTTTCTTATTAAGTATTCTCTTCCAAATTATGGCATAGTATGACCTCTATATATTGCGGCCCAGTTCAGTGTTTTCCTACTTTTCATTTTTTTACAGTGTGGTTTGTCTTCAACAAATTGCGATGCAACTCTACTTTCCTCGAAAGTCTTTGGATCCATTTGGCAAATCTCTAACACTTCCTCATATATGCAGTTCTCATATATACATTAGGCCACCGCCTAAGCTCCATACCAGACAAAATCTATCATGTATGATAACATCTTTACACATGTCGCTATCTTATTCGTCATAGTTTAAATTTCTACTATTATTGCGTCTTTTATCTTTCGTTTATAGTGTCCTTTATCTTTCTTTTCAATAAATAATTTGGATTTGGTTCCCTATTCACCTGACACTTGTTTTATCATATAATTTTATATTGCAAGCATCCTCACAGTTCCCACTTTTCCCCAACACAGATCTTAACTCATAATAACTTATTTTCCTCTTAGGAAACTTTATTAAAATCCTAGAAAAATGGCGAACAGTTGTTTTAACATTCTCTATCCTTTACTTTAATTTATGGGTATTTCCCTTATTTATTTTCTATTTGTTCTCCTTTAATAATTCATAATAAATCATATTAACCTAAGAAGTTTCTCAAATTAAAATTCCATTTCTATAATTATGGTTAGATCTTCATATAAAACTTACATAACATTTCAAAATCATTAAGGAGAGGAAATACATCTAACATCCCATGTTCATCTATTTCTTCCCAAAGACATTCATTAAACCTTAGAAATCATTAGAGTTGGGAAACACATCCGAACATCCCATGTTCATCTACTTTTCCCTAAAACATTCATTAAACTTTTATATTCGTTAATGAAATCCATATGAAACTTCATCATATATAAAAACACACAAACTCCTACCGAGGCCATATTATAGGGAACATTATAAAAAAGTTAAGTATTACTCACCTAGATTTTTAAGATTTCTTGCTTTAGTTTTCTATATTCTCTTTTTCTTGCGTTTTGCTTATCTTCTCTTTACTTGCCCTCTTTAAGTCGCCATCATTAATATTTCTCTCAAGCTTTTATTTTATTTTTAGTAGAATGAAATGAATGAACGAAAAAGGGTAACTCTTATTGTCCCACAATAATTCGGTCTTGGCCCCTCTTACTCCTTTTCATTTGTTCATTACCCCTTCTTTCCTTATTTTGCTCGCCTTGGCCCTTTTAATTAATTAATTAAACGAATTTTAAATTATAGGTTGTTACATTTAATACAATATTTTTATATAAAATACTAAAAAAAGTATTCTTGGTTTATAAAAGTTTGTAGGGAAAATAACAAAAGCCCCATACCAAATTGGTTTGCTCAATAGTGGACTAATTATGGTCCATCCGTAAAAGTTCTTCCTAAAAAATATAGAGAATTATACTTTGAATGGATGAATATTTCACCAAAACTAATTGAAAACAAAGAATCAAATCAGTGGATTGAATGGATAGGTGGAATGTACCATTTTATGTAATTTTCTATTCCATGGATCTGGAAAGGAGTCTAGAAATAGTTTTTACTCATAAAAAAATTCCTTGCCTAAAAAGATGTTTCTTTACTAATTCTAGGATAAACTTACCATGATTGATTGGCTATAGGCTAAATGTAAGTCCAAGAAATTATTATTGATATTAATGAAAAAATAAAATTTTATCAACAACAAAAGAGTTCAAATCAATAAGAAGCTCTAAATCTCTTTCATCATATTGCTAGAAGATTAAAAATGAACAAATGAATAACATCTAAAGAAGAAATAATTCAGCCATATATGGAAGAAATTAAGAGGGATTTAATAAAGAATTTAGAAAAGAAGACTCAAAATCTGGTACTTCTATGGTGTCTTCATCAAAAGCAAAAGAAATTTCAGGAGATTCAGATTTATGTGAAGATGAGGATTTAATGTTGGAAGAAGACGAGATGACTAGAATATATTCTCAGATTGAGAAATATATAGACAAAATAAAACAAGATAAGATAAGGCAACATACAAACGAGTCAGCTTACCTAAAGATACTTTTAGACAAATGAACAATCGAATAGAAAGGACTTTAATAAAGAAATGGACAGCTCATAAAAGTCACTTTGATAAAATAACTTGGAAATATAAAATATGCCATAAGAAGATGCTCTCAATTATTTTCTAAATTCAAAATAAGTTGAAGTTCAAAATTAAGCTCGTTTTAGGTTTTATTTTAGGTCCATCTTAGCCTATAAATAAAGGACCTCAAGTTTGTAAGAAGGAAAAATTTGAAAAATCTTTCTCTTCTGCCATTACCAATTTAGCTTTTGTAAAATAGTGTGTTTGTAATCTATTATAAGAAGGAATAAGAAGACTACAACTTCTCTATGAGCTTTCTCTACTTTTCTTTTCTATTTCTTATTCTATTTATGATTTGTATTTGTTATTAGACAAAATGATAGGCTAATTGTCTAAGTGTTAAACCATATCCTAAACATATACATGCGCTCCATGTCATCCTGATTATTAAAATATATGTCAATTTGATATTTTTGGACATTGGTTAAGAAGGTTATTTGGAAATGATACTTCCTGGCAAACATTAGTTATGCTTCATGTTCGCTTAGCCATTAAATAGCGTTTAGGGTTTTGATTAGCATTGACCTATCTTTAAGGAAGTATTATTCTAATAATTTTTTGGTAAAATATATCCTAATTATGTGTAGAAGTTTCAAAATGACACATATTTAATGGGCTATACTATTATAGTTACTATAGCAAAGTTGCCACTATAGTGTACTATAGTAAAAACGACTATAGCTTTTTACTGTAGAAGCTCATATTAATCATATATATATATATATGTATAGTGGATATATACATAGTATATATAAATTCTAATATCCGCTCATGCATATATAGACTATGTTGTTGTTTTTTTGTGACATGTCATGTTAAACATTTTACTAATTATGTCATCTTTTGTTCAAAGGTTAGGTATAGTATTATTTGAATGTTTGCAAAAGTAGAATGTGTAATCAATTACTGATCACATTTTTGTCCTTTTCTTATTAGATCGTAATATGTTTATATTTAGATCTAATATTTTGTTTGCTCCAATCTTCATAATTTCATCTAACATATTCACTATATGTTTCACATATATGAATATATTTGATATATTCATACTTATTCAAAAACCATTCTTAACTAACATAGGTTTAATTAGTTAAGAATAATACAATCTTAATAAAATATGATTTTATTAAATCAACTAGATTGGATCTGGTATTAAACGTTAGATTTCACAGTCGCACTAAGATCGAATTAGGCATTTTTTTTTTGAAATTTACCCTATTTCACCAACTGTGAGATGGACCGGGTTCATACTATGGTATCAAAGCCCAAATCCTCTATGTAGTCCGATGAGTCAACATTTAGGGACAACTAATAAAACCAACTTACATATTGGGTGTCTAGAATAGCAATGTTTAAGCTTAGGGTTGAATAATCAAGTATTCTTCCCTTCCATGCTGAGGGAACTAGGCTAATCAGAAGCAGGTAAAAAGAAAGATTTTAAATTTGTTTCCATTTTGGATCTTTGTTAAGCCTTTGAAGCCTAATTGGAGTTTAGATCCAATCTAATTTTTTTTAAATTAAATCTTATTTTATTAATTATTATAATGGAATATTAAATTTAATTTGAATTTACTTGTATTATAATGAATGTATCTAATACGTTCATAAGTGTAATGTGTAAATGCAACATATAAGTAGTGTGTAAGTTTGTAATAGTAACATGCAAAATAATATGGAGAAAGAAACCTTTAGTTTTTCTTTCTTAACTTATGCAATTAATTGGAGGAGATATGACATTATATATATATATATATATATATTGTTTGCACAAAAATTGGTCATAAACACTCAACTAATATGGTAACACCGTAGATTCAATATCCAGTATCCAAACAAAATGAAGTAGAGAATAAAATATGAAGAATAGTAAATTAAAACAGTAAGAAATGAAATGAACACGAGATTTTATAATGGTTCGGCGTACTCTGGCCTACGTCCTCTCCAAAAGTTTTCCTAATTATTTATACTGTTCACTACAGTTACAGCGATTTAAATTTGAGTAATAAAAATGGCAGAGTGTATCCATGAGAAGCCAAAAAGAAGATCCCTTTCCTTGAGCCAATGATCCGGTATTTATAGAAGAAGATATGCAAATATCCAGTTGAAATCTGTGTGCAGAAGACCAAAGCCGAGACGGACCGATCCAGAAATAATGGGGGCCCATCTGGGGTGTTTTGACCGATCGACTTCGATCCTTATAGGGGGATCGGCACTGATCGGTGAAGATCATGGAAATGGGGTCAACGATCCCCATAGGTCCCCCTTTGCTTCCTCTTCGTGTTTTCATAGTTATTTGCATAGTTGCCATAGTGTTTGTTGAGTTGTTGAGCGATCATTGTTGAGTCGAACTGCCAATCTGAGTGATCCATAGCCATAGTGATCCGATTCCCTGCCTAAGGGAAGCTCCAATCCATACTTAGCCAATTCTGAGATGCTGTTTGCCTGAATCCGCTTAACTATCATCCGTAGCTTGCTTATAACTGATCTCCGATCTTGATAACCATCCCTTCGGGCTTCATGTCTTAATTATTGCAAAATCCATTTAGTCAAATCCATGGTATCATAGCCTTGCCAAAAGGCAGGATAACGTTTGCTCCCCAAAACACGCCATGCGATAGGAAGGTGTGTTTTGAATTGGCATAAGTCTAAAGTCCATAATCCATCGATAATTGAATCTTCCAATACAGAATCCAATCTTTTGCCAAACCGAATGCCGTAATCCACGAACGCTCTGAGTTGATAGCCATTTTCGAAAACATTTCAAATCCTTACCCGAATCGATATCTATCCAAAGCCAGTAACCGAGTCCATGATCTCACCAGGTTGTTTGTTAATTCCAAGGTTCTGCTGGACCAATAGCCCGGTTCATAGTCTCTTTGGACCGATCATAGCATCTTCGAGATCTTGCTGGTCCCCATCTAGTCACTCTCCGATGAAAGGAGGAACAACGATGAGTAAGCCGATCTTATCACTATCCGGCAAAGCAGAATTACTTCTTGCATTTCGATTCAGTGTCCCTAAATATAAAGTGATCTCATGGCCTTCCTAGGCCGATCATGGTCTCTCTGGACCCTTACTGGACCTCAGTCACTCTTCGGCGAGAAGGGCACAACGATATGCAGGCCGATCCTATCGCTCTCCGACGAAGCGGCCTACTTCTTGCTTCTCTGGTTCCGTCTCTCCTATAGAAACATAATGCGATCTATGGGGTATTATTCTCTAGTCTTGACCCCCAATCGAGGACTTAATCTATGTATAAGTCCATCCTATCGCTCTCCGGTGAAGGAACTCACACCTTGCGGTTATTGCTCTTCTCTTCGATCGGGACAACCGCGACCTTTTTCATTTATTACTTTTAAATACAGCTTTGAGCATTACAAAATCCATTCACTAAATTATTAAATTTAAGTTCTTACAACCAAAAAACCAGAAACCAAAAATAAGAAAAACCAAATACTGCCTCTCCGGGCATGATTGGTTATCGCCATCTCAGAGCATGTCTAAGGACCGACTGCGATCCCGTACATATGTAACTGACTTAGCCATTTTAGTGTGGAGTTTATTTTTATTTAGTTCATGCCATCTCGATCAACAGATGACGATCCGAGACCTCGATCCAAGGACATTCCCATTTGATGCAGACGGTGGCTGCTCCCGTTCCACCATCGCAGTCCGAGTCCTTATATATTATGGTAGCCTGCCATCCCTAACATGTTCCTTAACAATATCCTTCAACTGCCTGTGATCGTTGGTAGTGTGCCCATCCAACTCATAGAATAGACAGTATTTTCTTGATGCTCTCTCACCTCGGTGGGCTCGCTCCTTATCGGCCTTGGGTATGCAAGGCGTCCTCAAGTATCCAAATAAATCCTTTCCAAAGTCTCATTCAAATCGGTATAAGAAGAGAATTTTAGTTCTCTCCTTTGCTGCTTCGATCTGTCAAAGCTATGGTCTAGTTTCCTTTGTCTTTGCCTGAACCTTCCCCAGATGATCCTCCATCCCTCAATATATTTACTTCTTGTCTATCTGCCTTAGCATCCTCCGTCCCTCACTGTATTTACCTCTTCTCTATCAATGGACCCGGCCGATCCACTGAAGCAACTACCGCATTAAACCATGTCAAGAAACTCCTCAAGGATCTTCTGCCCTTTTCTTTAGTGTTTCCAATGATATTACGCTCTTAGGTCTCACGATGTGGACCCAAAATTGCCTCACGAATTTATCAACCAACTCCATCCAAGCACCAATAAAACCGTTCTCCAATTGCCTAAACGACATTGTAGCTATATCCACCAAGTACAATGGAAAACATCATGCCATCACTTCCTCCGATTCCCCCAGCACCTCGATATGCCTTTTGTACCTCATCAGATGTACAGTAGGGTCCGATTTTGCGTCATATGCCCCTAGTGTCGGTAACTTAAACTCTGGTGGATTCCTAGCACGACTGATGTTAGGAGTGAATGGACTCCTATTCACATCTTTTTTATCCCTGTTCACCAGTCCTCCTCTCAGAGCTTGTCTGATCGTCTTCGCAAAACCAGTCACTGCCATCCAATTCTAGCCTCCAATCATCATTTCCAGCCTGCCCCCGTCTCTGTGAGGGAATCTTGGAACATACTTTTTTGGACACGCATCCGCATTTTGATCCGCACCAAACCGCACAGCATGGACCACTGGCCTACCATGAACTGATCTAGCCTGAACCGGGGGTATGTCCTCTTGCCATGAGCGATTGATGCTGATCCCTAAGGAGGATCAGTGCCGATCCCTTATTGTTGGTCGGGGACTACCTCCGGTTGCTCCGTTCCGTTCTCCTGCCTGTTGGCTTTGACTCCATGCTCGAAGTTTTGATTCCCCATAGCTCCTACTACTCCAATTCCTTGATCTAGATTGCCAGTTACTCCAAATTCTTGGTTTTTTGCTCCAACTTGTCCAATTTGCCTAAGGAAATTCTACACCATCTCCTCTTGCCTCCTCATCATCCGCTCCTGCATAGCATTCATCATAGTCTCCATCTCGTTTCTAGTGATGTAGATGGAGGCTTGATTAGTGCCAGCTCCAGAGGATGCCTCCTAACTTGCTCCATGGTGACTCCTATCTAGCAATGGTCTCCTTGCTGATTGCCTCACCATCGATCCAAATTCAAGCTCCAAATCATTTCCTAATCTATGGTTGCAAGTAACCTGGCTCTGATACCAAAATTTTGCACCAAAATTGGTCACAAACACTCAACTAATATGATAATTCTACAGATTCAATATCCAAAAAAATGAAGTAGGGAATAAAATATGAAGAACGGTAAATTGAAATAGTAAGAAATGAAATGAACATGAGATTTTATAGTGGTTCGGCGCACTTTGGCCTACGTCCACTCAAAAAGTTTTCCTTGTTGTTTTTACTACTCGTTATAGTTATAATGAATTTGAGTTATAAAATGGCAAATTGTAGCTAAGAGAGAAGAGAAAGAGAGCCAGAAAGAAGATCCTTTTCCTTGAGCCAATGATCTGGTATTTATAGGAGAAGATGTGCAAATCTCCAGTTGAAAATGAACATGCAGAAAACCGAAGCCGAGATGGACCGATCTAGAAAAAATAGGGCCCATCTAGGGAATTTTGACCAATCAGATCTGATCCCTATAGGGGGATCGACACTGATCGGTGAAGATCATGGAGATGGGGTCGGCGATCCCCATGGCAGGTCCCCCTCTGCTTCCTCTTCGTGTTTGCGTAGTTCCTCCGTTGTTTGTTGAGTTACTATGCGGTCATCGTTGAGTCAAACTTCCAATCTGAGTGATCCATAGCCATAGTAATCCAATCCGATCCCCTGCCCAGGGGAAGCTCCAATCCATACTTAACCAATTCCGGGATGCCATTTGCCTGAATCCGCTTGACCATCATCCATAGCCTTGCTTATAACTGATCTTCGAACTGGATAACCATCCCTCCGGTCTTCTTGACTTGATGATTACGAAATCCATTTAGCTAAATCCATGGTATCACTTCTTTGCCAAAAGGCGGTGTAACACACACACACATATAAACCTTTCATTAATTTTTTTAATAATATGATTAATTGATTTATTAAATGACATTTATGGCTAAATTAATGCATTCCTTTATTGTCCAAAGTTTTATTAATAAAATAAGTGTGTGTGTATTGAAAACATATTAGGTAGTTTCTTATGATTTGAAATCCAAAATTGAAAATAATGAAATTGGTTTTAATTAAAGAGAGGTTTGACAATAATCTTACATTATTACACAAGATCCATGTTACAAATTTGAATTAAACACCACATATACATTTCTATATACATGATTATTACAATTTAATAATTTACATCTACAACAACATATATTTGCAAACATTGTAATATATGATATGTTCGTGTGTGTGTGCGTGCGTATAAGTTGGATTTGAAAGTTAGCAATTTTGATTAAACTTTTAGTATTGAAGTGAAACTAGAGAGTAGAATTTTATATGAGACTTTTAATTTAGAAAAGTACAAAGAGTTTAGAATATGCACAAAAGTCCATTCATCAATTTTAGATCAAGGTTTTTCATTCTTGTATAGACAATGGTTAAAACATTTATATCCAATTATTGACCACGTAACATTAAAGATTAATTTTCATAGAATAATAAATAGTTTAAGATGTACATTTCATTTGTATTTATGTATGTTAATTTTATGAAATTATGAAATAGACCTAAATCAAAATTAGCTTTCAATTTCAAAAAATTTCCAAAAATAAAATAAAAGAAATTTGGACAAAGTAAGCATGTGTAAATTTGTGATAAGAACTTATAAATCAAAATATTATAGAGAATAATAACAATTTGTCAAAATAATATGGGGTCCAAAAATACTAATTTATTATTAAAACACATTAAAGGTATATGATGAACAAATATTAACCAAGTCATTACAATAGACATATTTTTAATCAAAATAGGCATAAAAAGTTTTAAGTTACATGTTGCAAGATGAATGATTAAAACACAAGGTGAACCATATAAGGACTAATCATACGAGTGATATAAAAACATAGGTAAATTTAAATTAGAGAATTAACTTTTGATATAGCCAATAAATTATGTAACGACACCGGATTATATATATATTTAAACTGATAATTAATTTAATTTTTGAATAAAAAATTGTGAAATTAATCGATAAATGAATGCGAGTTTCCCCGAGTTCAAATAAATTCTATGTTAAATCATTTAAAATTTAAATATTATATATATATATGTATATATGTGAATATATATGTATATATGTGAATATATATGTATATGGGCATATATGAGTAAATTTGAACTTATATATATATATACATTGAAATTGAATTTAAATCTTAAATAAATGGGTTAGAAATAAATATAAAAATATAGACTACAAAAATAAAAATAGAAATAGATGTATATAAGATATATTATAAAATATAAAGCAAACAAATTAGTTGAATTCAACAACAAAATTAAATCTAGAAATTCATCTATATTACCAAATAAAATATATATAGTTTTATATAATATAAAATAAATATATATAAATCTTAATATCATAATACAAAATAATACAAATAGAATGAAACAAAAAAAAATTAAAATAAAATAGAAGCTCACTTATATTACAAAGTGATAAAACAAACAAAAGAAAAGAAGAGAAGAAAATACACATTGAAATAAGAAAACAAAATATATATGAAGTATAAAAGCTTGTAAAGGAAGACATCAAACTGTCTTCATATTTGTACAGCCGAATGAAAGAAAGAAAAAATATATATAAATTTGTACAACATAATTAATGTTAGCATAAATACTATCATCTCTAGTACAATAGAGATATATATCAGCCACCATTCCAATAAAAAATCTCTGACCTCTCTTGTACAAAATAATTTATCACCTGTAAACTTTTTTTTCTATATCTCCATCATTTTCATTCCAGTTCGTTCCATTCAAAACTGAGAAAAAAAATCTAAAGCAAATACCATTCAAAACTTAAACAAGAATTCAACCTAAACAACAATACAAAATTCAAAACAAATCAGAGAATCAAGAAAGATTCCAGCTTGTAATTTCCAGCCAATGTCAAAGAAGAAGCTCTGTTCTTCACAAAAACACTGTGAGTAACATTTAATTTAAAAAGCTTAAGTATGAATCTGGTTGCATGTTGATAATTATGTATTGTGTGTATATATATATATATAAGTTCAATCTGCTGTATATATATGAATATATAGGTGTGCATGCTGTTGTATCTGTTCTCTGTTCTTTATATTCAAGCTCAGTTTTTGATTTAAATCCTCTATCTCTTGATCTAGTCATTGTTAGGATTTAAGTTACAAATAAAACATGTTTGTTTGATCATGGGTTAGAGTTTAAAATTTTATTTAAGTTGAAATAAAATGGGAATTGCTCTGGAAATGAAAATGAACAGGAAAGTTTGGTTTTGTATAAATTTCAAACATCTTAATTCATAAATCTAGGATCATAAACTAAATCCTTAATCAAAAACATGATTTTTAAAAGAGTAATCATAATTTTTAGATTGGGTTTGGATGAGCAATGTGAGGTTGATCAGAAATTGGATTTTGGGTTGCCTCTTGTGATCTATGGGCTCGGGGAAGTCGTGGTTCTCACTGAAGATGCAGGGATGGTCGGAGAGTCTAGGAAAAATGTCTGATGAGGGTGCAATTCACTGTAGTAGTGGAGGTTGTTCGATTTAGTTTGTAAACCTAGTTTTGGTGATGATCGGGAAATGATCCACCACGGCGTCTCTGGTGGATCGAGTGCCACCAGTTTTTGGGAATTGGAAGAGGGGATGTTGACGAGGTCGTGGCCGGAGGCTCTGACGTTCAGATGATCAGAGGCGTGTGGTCTAGGTTGTTCCAGGTTTGGGTTATGGTTCCAGGATTGTGCTTGGAGACTCGATTTTGATTTCAAGCTGTTATCGGTGTTCTGATGGTCGGAATATGGTGCGAGGGTGATCGCCGACTTGTGAAGGGAAACGTGGATGATCGAAAGTGGCGGCATCATTGGTGATATGCATGGTGCAGTTTTATTCATGGTAGCCTGGTGAAGTCTGGAAGTGGAGCAGAGTGGAACACGAGTTTTCTCGAGTCGTTTGAGTGTTTTGTTCGGAGTTTTTAGGATTTGGCTCGAAGAATTTTAGTTTTTGACTCGAAGCAATAAGGTGGCTCGGGTAGAAGGTTTGATTACAGGTTTTCAAACCTGTAGAGTTTTCAAATTTAAACTAAGTTTAAAATGTAAAGCAGAGATTTAAATCAAGTTTAAATCTAAATTTAAATCTGATTCAAGTTTAGTTTGTATCTCAATTTAAAAATAAAATAAAGTTTTTTAAAATTTGAATTGTTTTAACAACCTTAAATTGTTTAAATAATTTGAACTTAAAATGAGTTTAAAATGTAAGAAAGTTTAAATCTAAGTAAAATCTGGAATAAAAATTTAATTTGTAATTTGAGGTAATCATTTGTGAAATTATTTAAGTAAAATTACTTAGTAAAAGTAATTAAGAATGGGTAATTAATGATCAAAGATGGATTAACCAAGTAATTAAGGGTTAATTACTTTAAAAGAATAATTAATTAATGTGGTCAATTAATTAAGGTAATTAATTTGAGAATAATTAATTTATTAAAGGTAAATTAATTAATGAAAGTGATTAAGAGATAATTATTAATTAAGGAGTAATTAATTAGTTATTGTAATTAATTAAGAATAATTAATTAAGGTGTTTGATAAATTTATTTATATAAAATGATTTGTGATTAATAAATCAGGATTGGATAATTAATTCATAAGTGATTAATTTAATGGGAAATAAATTGAATTAATTAGGATTAATTAATTGATAATTAATCCAAGGAGGATTAATTAGTATATAATCAACCAAAATTAGTGATTAATCTGGTTTCAATTAATCAAATGATCAATTAACCTTATTCCTGGATGACTGTATTCTATTGAATGCTGTGAATTGTTTGATATTTTCTATTGTGTGATGCTTTGTGATGTGAATTTGTTTTAATTCAAGCTATGATGAATGTAATTCATTTTATCTGTGATCGATCTGTGATTCTGTGTATATAGATAAGCGTTATAGGATTATATCGCTTATCAATATTGTTGTAATTGTATTTGTAATGACTGATGATGTTGCACTATTGTGTGTTAAACCCCTGGACCACACTTTTACACACACAAATATGGATTTCACGAGAAATCGGTTAAGTCACAGATGATTTAAATTTAATATTTTTGAAATTGAAATTTTAATTTCAATTGATTTTGGAAATGGATTTGGGTTAAATGGTAAAGCTTTCGAAAAGGAGTTTTAAGATAAAAGTTATTTTGAATAACTTGGTAAAGTTTCCAATTTAAATAATTTAATTTGAATTTGAATTCAAAATTTGGAATTGAATTCCATATTTGGAATTTATGGTTAAAAATGTTAAAAATGTGCTTATATGAATTTAAACCATTTTAAAAGTATGGTTTTGAGAATTTGAATTTAACCCAAGGACTTTAACTCGTATAAATGAATCAGATTTTCCAAAATGAAAACTATTTGTTTTCAAATAACAGAAGCTTTCATATAAGGAATGAATTTCCAATTTGTGTCAAAAGAATTTCAAGTTTGAAATGAAAAATGGTTTTCCGAGTTATGAATAAATCTTTGTGAAAGATTGTTGAACTTTGTTTTGAAATTGGAAAGGTCGAAATGGAATTGTTTTGAAAGCTATCGGTTAAATCTTTGTTTTAAAGATTGGGCGAGTTAATCCAATTGAAATGGAAATTGATTTGGAAAATCTATGAATAGATCTTTGTGAAACTGGGTGAACTTTGTGAAATGAATCTTTTTGTGTAAAAGATTAAAATGGTAATTTGTTTAAACCATTTAAAAGAGAAGTTTTGGGTAATAAGTTGTGACTTAACTGAATTCCCCATATCCATATGTTTTAAAATATTACTCTCACTACTCGGTTTAGCCGGGAAAGGACCTTTGTGTCATATAACCCATTCCGAATAGTGATACGACATAAATGGATAGCATTTGAAGACCGGTGTTGAAGACCGGGTGTTTGCGAGAACGATAGGATAACCTATCGATTATCTCTGCACTGAGTAGCTACGGTATAGAGATTCCCTAAGTGATGGGAAATCTGATCGGGATTGTGAATACCCGGATTGCAAGGGCTTCTTTGGAAGTGCCTTCGGTTCTGTTCGAACCCGGAACAGACTTGTATGGTTGTATGTCTGACACTACACTTTGAGATATAAAGCCGATTTCTTTCAAATACATTTCTGTTTGGTGGCGGAGAATTTATTCTCTTAGCTTAACACCCTTCTCTGAGACGTATGAGCTCAGAGGTTATGTAGTTGAAGGTTATCAGTGATATACTCCCAATTTGGTAGTGTGGCATGCTAAGTGTTGCTGTGTGTTGGTGATCATTTGTTGATCAAAGCATGGCTTTCATGTAAAGCATAGCTTTGTGGACGATACCTCAGCGGACCTCACAAACCGGAAATGGTCGAAACAGGAAAGTGCGGCAAGGTTTCAGGGGTAGCTCCCCTAGGGTATGTCCATTCCTTCTAGAAAAAGGTGGTATCATGGTATGGAGCCCAGATATTTACCTATGTGGTTGCTCCAATTTCATTTACTATGTGATTGTTGCTTTGTGATCGAGGGCCCTCGGATAAAGGTCGCAAACGATCGGGGGTGGCATATCTCAGGTTTACTACCCGGGAAGGGGGTAACCGGCCTTGTGTTGGCAGAGAGCAGTTGTCTCTCGGGGCGTCACTCCAGAGGCGTTTCCATGTGGCATAGGAAGTTCCTTAGCCTGACCATTTGTTGGAAAATCCAATCAAACAATACGAGCCCTGTACGGTTTTAGTTGTAGAACCTGCCATTTAAAATGGTAGCTATAGTAGGCATAGTACAATGGTACCTATGCTGGCAAAGATTAATATTATACTTTCGAAATGTTTTCTGCACTATGCACTAATAATAATATCAAAAGAGTTTTTCTTGCGTAGTAAGCATGTTTGACTATCATAAGGAGAAATCTCCTCCAATTCTGCGATTGCATTGTGTGTGTGGCGGGAGGCCTTATGGTAGTTTCATTTTCCAAAAAGCATTGCGGATTTAATGTTTAAAATTCTTTTGTTGTTTGTTTTAAAGATAAACTATTTTTGTTACTCACACCAGTCCCATGACTGACTCGGAGTTTATTGTTCCCTTTCTAAACTCTGGGTGCCTACAATTTTCCACACGGGCAGTCTAGAGTTGGGTTTTTCAGATAGTCAGGTTTAGTAGACTAGTTGGAGCTAGTTCAGTGTTTGGAGTTCATTCACCGACCGACCTTGCTTATCTTGGTGCAACGTGAAGGTGGTTCGAGCTTGATGTTGGAGTTATTGGTCTCATTCTCTTTATCGGATCACTTGGAGTATCACTTCTATTTTCCGCTGTAGCATCTTTATTTATCTCTGATATTCTTGTATCATATTGATATCATTGTTGTATATCATTCTGGATATTGTATTCGTTGGAGTTGTATATGATATCATTCATTTCTTTCTTCCATTGTGTTGTTATACTTACTGTGTTATAAGCTCCGGCGAGCCAGATTCGGCGTTTGAATCTGCGGCATTCAAGTACAAGTGAAGTACGGGTGCCGATTTTTGAAGGCCTAGTCAGGATCGTTATAAATTACATCTTGAATAATGAATCAGAGCCCCTAGTTAGTAGAACCAATCTCTAGATATTGCAATAATCACGTGATAAGAACCACCATTTATTTTGATTTAATATTTGGATTTCTTTTTCCCCATTCACCATAAAAATTTTGACCTAGCTTCATAATAGAAGGATAGAAAAGGTCTGAATGAGAATTGTTTGTAGAGGTCATCTAAAATGAATGAGAGAGAATATATTTTAAAGATAACATTGAAAATTTTCAATTCTTTCCTTTAAAACACTCTCTATTTACTTTCCAATTAAATCTAAGAAAATCCCCTCTTTCACTTCATTACTTTTGGCTAGCTATAACAGGTGTTACATGGTCATCAAATTTTTTCAAAATCACTTAGTATTTAATCTACTTAAATCTAATTTAAACATTCTATCGATATCTTACATCGATATGCATATTTATAACTTTTATATACTCACTTTATTAAATACTAATAGTATTCAAATAAAATAAAATTTTAATAATTAACATTTCACAATATTAATTAATTTGGTTTATTTAAACCCAATTCGTATTTATTATATTTAACTCTAATTTAAACATTCAACCGACATCGTATATTGGTACACATGTTTATATCTTTTATATACATACTTATTAATAGTATTTAAATAAATTAAATAATATTTAATAATATATATTGCACAATATTAATTAATTTAATTAACTTACAATGATTATAATAATTAAATCTTGTGTTTCATTCGAAGTATTCATTATTTTAGTTGTGTGACTCAAATGTATAAATTCGATCAGCGATTAATATTAAACAATTCAAATATTAACGTTCACATGTCACCTTAGCTAGTGGTTTGAAATTTTGGCTGAATTTGTCAATTACACATCTTTTGGTAAAAACCAATTTGACTTATTATAAGTGGTACCTGTTAGTGACGATTATTTGCACCAATTCTCTTCATCAAAACTATATCACACCAGGACTTATGGAATTTGGTTTTGGTCAAAACTCCAACATCATTCACATTCAACTTTGTAATTCCAAACACAAAATCCTTGGTTCAATAATAACAATTTTATTAACCGCACTTCTTTAGCCAAAGACTTTGATTTTTAGTTGACTCTAGTTGACCATGATACTAACCCTATATAACCGATGAGATTAATTCTCTACTGGATATATTTTCACTTCCAATCTTTTAACTCAGACCTAACTATAGTCATTCGATGGACGTCGTGCCACTATTTAACTATAATCAAAGTGGACTGTCAACATTGAAGTTCCACAGTATTCTCAAGTCGAGGGAACTATGTAACATCGTTACTTTGAGATTGTCTGTTTGACCTTAGTTATATTAACCAACAGAGAATTTTTAAGTGAGCCATCCCACAATTATCCATTAAATATTAGTAGGTAACGCCTTGATATCCCAACAGCTAAACGACCCGCAAATTTATCAATTTGATAAATTATATTTATTTTTAAAATATTCAAATATAAGATTTTTTAACATAGATTATGATGTTTTGAACAATAAATAATTGTATAAGTATTTACAACAATATATACTTTGGAAAAATAGCGATAAAATGACCATAAACCATTTTATCGATAAACAACTTTATAATTGTCAAACGTTGCACACGGAGCTGGATACATACACTTATTTTTATAATTAAACAAGAATACAAAATAAAATTATTTATTTTATTTTTGGAAATTTAATGTATTTATGACGTCATCAGCAGTGCCATTATATTTAATAATTGATTTAGGATTTTAAATTGAGATTTAATGATTTAATAATTATTATAACTATTCAAATAATTATTTTTAGATGATAATAAATAATTTATAATAGTTTTATAAAAATATGTAATCAATTTGAAAATACAAGAAAATTGATATCGCTTTATTGCTATATGTTTTCACTGAGAAGGACTTGCACCCGCAGATTTGGAAGCTAGGATCTTGGATTTGGAAGCTTGGATACTTGGATCTAGGAAGCAATGGCTAGGCAATCCACAAGGAGACCATTAGCGGATATGAGCCATCATGGAGGGAGTCAGGAGGCTTCTTCTAGAGCTGGAGCAAATCATACATCTATCTACATCACCAGAGATGAAATGAGACCAATAATGGATGCTATATAGGAGATCATGATAAAGAGACAGGATGAGATGATGCAGAATCTACTCCAAAAGATTAGACAAGCTGGAGCAAAAAACCAAGGAAATGGAGTAGCATGAAACATTGTAAATATGGATCATGGATCTGGAGCAGCAGAAGCTGAGGAAAACCAGAATCAGGACCAAGGAAATGAAGCTAACAAGATGCAGGATGGAGTGGAACAGCTGGGAATGGCCCTTGATCAACTAAGAACGATCGGCACCGATCGTTCTAGAACTATCAGTGTCGATCGATCCATATTTGGGGGCATGCCCCTTGGGCGGATTCGGACTAGGTCCCAATCAAGGTGCAATCAATATGAAGTGACAAGAAAGGCCCTATGATGCTACATTTAAAATTTCAAGTCAATCGGAGTTTGTATGCTTGAGTTATGGGCGAAAGAAGAATTATATGGATCAATCGGGAACGATCCATAAAACAGTGTAAATCAACGAAGATCGATCAATATCTCAAAATCTACAAAGTCAATGCACTTGAAACTTTTTGAAATCACTATATTGAAGAGTGGAGCCTACAAAAATGATCGCACGAAAAAACTCCCAAATCTTGGAAAAGAGGTCGATTGTTGTTGGAAGGATCGTACAAATCATCCATAACGATCCATAGTTTTATGGAAACCATGATATCCCATAAACCGTATGTCTGAATTGCATGAAATTTAGAGAATAAGTATCTTACATCATAGAGCATCCCTATGATTGATCGCAGCTCAAAAAGATGAAATCTTAGAAATTAGGCCGATCGTAATTTGAACGATCGTACAAATCAGCATAACGATCCATAAATTTACAAAAAAACGCGATATCACAAAACGGTATGTCAGAATTTCACAAAATTTGGAGGGCAAGTATCTTACATCATGCATCACCCCCATGATCAATCGTAGCTTAAAAGGATGAAATCTTGGAAATTAGGCCGATCGTTATTGGAACGATCGTACAAATCAGCATAACGATCCATAGTTTTACGGAAAATGCGATATCTCACAAATGATACGTTGAAATTGCATAAAATTTGGAGAGCAAGTATCTAACATCATGAGAAACCCATGTAATCGATCGCAGCCTAAAAGGATGAAATATTGGAAATCAGGCAGATCGTTATTGGAACGACCGTACAAATCAACATTACGGAAAATGCGATCTCTAACAAACGGTACATCAGAATTGCATGAAATTTGTAGCTAACATCATGGGAAACCCACATGATTGATCACAGCTTAAAAGAATGATGCATGGAATGGTCTCCTATGATCCAATTTCTAGTCAAAACAGCGAAGATCGGTAGATATCTCACAAACGGTAAGTCGGAATGGCGCGAAACGTTGGAAGCATGAACTAGAGGCATGAGGGACCCCATAAAAAATAGTATAGCCCCATTGGAGTTAGTATGGAATGATCGGCTAAATTATTTTTTGGTGTCCGATCGAACCCAAATTTTGTGGGTCGGGTAGTATGGGCATGGAGGTTCTTCTGCCTAAATTTCAGCCCGATCCAAGCAAGTCTTCACATATGAATATAGCAGACTTGGCTCATTGCAAGGGACTTTTTTGGGTTGGCTCTCCTTCATCACTTATTATCTTTTCCTCTACAAATTCTTAAGGCAAAAACTACTATACTTGTAATCTTACAGTATAAATAAAAGATTATTGGAGTGGATGTAGGCCAGAGTTTGTCGAACCACTACAAAACTCGTGTATTTCTTTACTTTTTCTGCAATTTATTCTATGATCCACATGCTTATCTTTCAATTTGGATATTTTTTTTGGAAATTGGTGCTTTCACATACAACTGGGTGTTTGTGACCGTTTTTTGGCGCAAACGGTATAATAGCAAATTTTGTAAATAATTGTTAACAATAATTTATATGATTTTATAATTCAAATGAGATCATTTTTATTAATTAAAAATGATTAGAAATTTATTTTCAAATTTTGTTTACATTTATATGTAAATTAACTTATAAGTGAAAATGTGATGGAAGAAGTTTTTCAGAGTCAATGCAACATTGTTTATATGTCATGTACACATATATAACACATAAATACACACCCTAACATATACATATAGCCATATATGTATTCATTACACATTTATACATTTATTTATACATAAGTTAAAAATATCTAAGACATTTTCCAAAACTTAACCCTTAAGCCATCAAAAGTCAAATAGACATGCCATAAGAAGAGTGAAGTGATGGTGGCACATGGTAGCACATAGAAAGGGGGAGGGGGTAACGTGTATGGTAATGTGAAAGAGGGGGTGTGGGCAAGGGGTGTTTTGGTCCATGTACATTTAGATATTTTCCATATATTTTTTTCCTTTAAATACCACCCCTCTTCTCATAAATTCCTAACACATTCTTCTACTTCTTCTGCCTTCTTATTAAGCTTTCTAAGAGCCTCTCTAATGGCTTCTTATTTATAGAAAATATATGGAGAAGTTAGGAGGAAATAATGCAAAAATAGAAACATATGAAATCAATGTCAGTCCACTTCAAAAACAAGTGCAATCACTTCCTCTCCTCTTCTTATGCATTCGACCGCCACTTCCCCAAACCATGGTCGTGAGCCCCCTAGCCAAGACTGAGCCATTTAGGAAGAAGAAGGAGGAGTTCGAGAAGCTTCAGAGCAAGAAAAAGAGAAGGAAGTGTCGTCAGTTTCATTCCAAGAAGATATGAGAAAGTTCGAAGTGCCACGGAAGCTCTACCAGATTTTCTGGAGCTTGGGAAGGAGGGAGCATTTGTGGTAGTGAGTACTCAATGTTTATTAAATGATAAATAATCTCTATAACCATTTTTAAGTATGATAATATGACCATTTAATCTCTTAATGATTTGTATGAATGTTTGAAAACTTGGTTGATTATATGGATGTTGATATGGTCGATATCTTGGTTGTGATAAATTATGAGAAATCATAATAAAAATGGTTAATTAATAGAAAATTAATTCATAAATATGTGTATGGAGTTTATTGAGCCTATTAATATTTTTAAAAATATAAAAAGTTTGGAAATGAATATTATAATAATATAATATTATAAAATGGTTTAAAAGTGAATATGAGATTTAATATGGAAAATATTTGTTTAAATGATTTAACATGGTTTATAAATGTTTTAATAACAATAAAGCTCAATCTGGAGAAGTTTTGACAAGTTATGAAAAATAAGTTAAAATAAGGTGCGTCGCTTAACGGTAACTCGCGATTTCGCGTCGTAGAATTGAATCATGTTTAGAGAATGGAATAAAGCTTGGAATTCTTCATGGTAAGAATTTTTCGAACTATTATAGTTTTCAAACAAAGAAAAAAATTCGAGATTTCGATAAGTAGATTTTGAAATATGAATAAAACAAGTTTTCGAAATAATCTCGGTTTTGCAGTTCAGAATCCATAAAAGGATTTCTTTATAAATAATATTTAAAAATTATTTAAAAATATGAAATAAATTATAAAAATCTTTTAAAATGTTTTAAAAGTGATTTGAGTTATGAAAATGAATTTTCAAATGATAGAAAAGTCGTTCCAATTAATATAGCTTAAAAAGCACCATTCACAACACTTTTCACAGCACTTTTTTACAACCTTTGAAATATAGTTCTAAACATAACAATTCTTTTCCAAATTTTTTGTAAATGTTTTTAAATGAATAATAAAGTATTTTAAAGGTGATTTAAAGGATTTATAAATTATTTAAACGTGGTTAAATAAATAGTTAAAAGTTAATTAAGTATGTTAAAAGATTTAGAGTTAAATAACTTGACCACCTTATTAGTGATAGAGAGATAGTGTCTAGGCCTGAATTTGAAAAACGAATTTCTTGCTCTCCCCGGCTATCCGGATTGGCTTGACGGAGGGGATAGTAAATTTGATTTACTCGGATCACATTTCCCAAAGTATAAAAGATATAATTTCCAAATTTAAACAACTTGGATTGCATAGAAATAATCTTCTTATACTTGGTATTGAATCCCGAAGAGAGAATCCGTAGTATCCATGAGAATTTAAAAGGTGATCCTACTATTATTCGATGGATAGTAAAGGTTGAATATAGAAATTGATATTGAGTAATTAGTATAGTTTCCATGATCATTTTTACTCAATTATATTTTCCAATATGAGATTTAAATTAAATGATTTGGAAATATTTTCCTAAATAAAAGGTGAAACGATTTGTAATTATCCCAAGATTAAAAAGGTTTAATTAACCAAATGATTTGATAAATGAGGCTTAATGATTCCCTATACCGTTAAGAAGATAAATGGAATAATTTAAAGTAATATGTCTCTCTAAGATATTTATGAATGAATAAAAAGATGAATTAAATTCAATGATAATTGATAATCACATATGAACTTAACATCTTTAATTGATGTTTGGTTCGGAGGAACTAAGGTCGGATTAGGATAGCTCGTATCCAAAAACCACTTCAAACCAATGTATATATTCGGAAGTGAAGACCTGATGAAGATGATGATTATTTAAAGATGGGGATCTTCATGATGAAGGGCTGCTTGCCACTATTCCCTCGGGGTGAAATTTACCATATCATATATTTATGGTGGCAATAGTGCTCTGTTATAAAAATCTTCGATCACAAGGACTAATCACAACTAATCGTAGGGATAATTCCCGATAGGATGTAGTAGGAGGAGTGCCTTCGGTTTCGTTCAGTCCTAGGACAAACTTGTATGGACGAATGTCTGACATTGCATTTTTGAAATCACAACGTTGACTTTTACAACGTACATCTGTTTGGTGGCGGAGAAGACAACTTCTCTTAGCTTAACACCCTTCTTTGAGACGTATGAACTTAGAGTTTGTATATTGGTGAAAGTCAACAGTGAACAAAGGAATGACAATGTGGCATTCGAAGTGGAACTTGATATGACCAAAGCATGGCTTTGCGAAAAGCAAAGCATGGCTTTGTGGAGCATAGCCTCAGGAGCCTCACATCCCAGGAATGATAAGGGATACTATGTGCTCAGTTGCATATATTTCATGCTAGTACGGGGGAGTCCAGTGGATTCTGGATCCCCAGTCTTATGGGCGGATACGGCGGTGTCTGAGTCTTGGATGAATAGCCGTTGAGTTTCTATTCCAACGGAGTGGAAATTGTATAGCGGCATCTGAGTCTTGGACAAGTGGCCGTTAGATACTGTTATAATTCCACAGAGGGAAGGCCATTAGTTCCCTATCATGTCGCAAATCCAATTCCAATATGAAACTTTATGGTTTTGTTTATAGAACCTAGTGTGTCGTAAAATTTAATTATGCGTAACAATTTTGGCTATTTTTATGATATGTGAGAAGTGTTTTCAAAGGAATGTCATTAGAAATAATATCAAATTATTTTGGTATAAAAGTGATTTGGTTATTGTAAGGTAAAAACCCATCTATATTTATGTGTGGGCATGGTCTTATGAGACACCCTTCGTTTCAAAGGTTTTAAAATTAGCATCAATTTATATTTCGAGTATCTCACGCTGGTTTATCAAGCCTGATCTGGGTACTTTTAATACTTGGGTCAGATCCGAGTAGTTTCAGGTTTAATTGAAGACCCTTGGAGTTTCCAGAGGAGAGTTGGAGATCTTCATCTATGTATGGATGTATTCTATTATCCACTGCATCTATTGCACTTGTTTTTATTTTTCAACATTTTTAAGGATAGAGGGTTTAAAACTGCCTAGGATGAATCTAGGTTAGACTCTGATATTGTATTCAAAATTTTCTGCTGTAAAGATTATTGTTGAAATAATATATGTTATTTCATTTGTGTGAGATTCTATTCTATCTTTATTTTCTTTTTTCCCTAACAATTGGTTTTTCCGGCACTTGAATTTATGGCATGTGCATAGTGAGGAATGTTAGTGTCGATTTTCAAGGGTCGAAAATTTGGTTCGT
Organism: Allium fistulosum; assembly: GCA_030737815.1. NCBI lineage: Eukaryota > Viridiplantae > Streptophyta > Magnoliopsida > Asparagales > Amaryllidaceae > Allium > Allium fistulosum. Next base: position 1,299,563,500 of record CM060902.1, read on the forward strand.
TACATTTGGCATCAGAGCTTAGGTTAAATGAATGCTTTGTTGGGGGTAAGTCTCATTATAGATAAGGTTAGTAATACCCTAGAATGAGTAACTCATTATAGATAGGGTTAGTGATACCCTAGAATGAGTTTGAGAGTATTATATATAAGCGCGCATTTGTTATTTGATATAAAAATATTTTGTAGTGATTAGTCTATTGAGTAGTTTATGAGTTCTGGTCAGTGCATGAAGAGCTCCATGTAATCGATAGGGATTCCTAAATACTTAAACAAGGCGAATCGACACACCATTTTAAAAGGAGTATATTTTGTATATACAAAAGTATAAATATTGGTAGGATTTGATAAATTTATAAGATGTTATCCGTTTGGAAAGTTCTAAGAATAAGGTTTTGATCTATTTGGTGATGGTGGGAATAATCTTCTATGTATCGATCATATGTTGGCTTGGGTGAATGGTATCGAACACTTGGTAAATTATTCTTCTTATCATTGTACAATCAAGGCTAGTTCAAATCCGAACAAGTTAAATCAGGTTATTTGGATAAAAGGATTTTAAGTTAAGAAATAAAATGGTATGAAACTTCTGACGATGTTTTGGTATATCACTTAGAGGCAGGATGACTTCCCATATGACGGGTGATGAGTATTGGTTAACTCCAAAGCAAGCACGTAGAATACGTGCACAAAATAAAGAAGAAGAAAAGGTAAGACTAGGACGGTTTGTTGGCATCTACTGTTATAAATGTCTAAAAGAAGGATATTATGCAGTCTTATGTACGGACAGGATAAAAAGGAAGAAAGAGAAACCTATTCGAGATGATATGTTTGTTTCAAGTGCAAAAAGAAAAGGCATTTTATACATAGTTTCCCTAGAAAAAATAAGAAACCCAAAGTCCCAACAGAAAAAGAAAAGAGTTGTTACTGCTGCAAGAATTAGTACATATAGTCAAAGATTTCCATTTAAAGAAAGGAGAAAAGCCAGCTAAGGTACATGCCATTCAGACAGCAATAATTTCACGGGCTTGCAGATGTTGTTATGAATTTGGGCACTCGGAGAGGGACTGTCCAAAGGAAAGGTTGGTTGACTTAAACCCCAAGGATAAAGGACCTTCTACCTTAGAGGGAGTCCAAGAATAGTATGTATTGCAGTTCAAGTATCTATATATAAGATGGTGATGTATGATAGGCTGTATTCCCTATAGAGTTATCTCTAAAAGTTTGTAATACAGCTAGGAATGGATGTATAAATATGATGTTAATTAATAAACTTCTCTTTGGGTTATCCACTCAGAGCACTTCTTCTATCTTATATTCGATCAAATTTAATAAGATATTTTGAAATAAAAAGATTATATAATATAAAGAAGTTCTTTATAAAAAGTGTTTAAATTAAGAAAATATTTAAGCATAATTTTATAAAAATATATTTTATAAAATAAAGTGTAATTAGCAAATATAAAATGATGTTTGAGAAAGATGGATTTGAGAATTCATATCTTAATGTTTTAAAAAAGTATAAAAGGGAAAGTTATGTAATATAAAATAATTTTTGGAATTAAATTTATAATGAGATTTATTAACATAGAAATTTCAAAGGAATTTTGAAATAAAAATTATAATGGTATTATTCCAAATAAAGGATAATCGATTTCTTTTAGAAAAGAGGTAGAAATATTTTCATAAATAAATATTTTAAAGGAATAAAGGGTTTATAAAGGTATTTAAATGAAAAATAAAAGTTTTATTAGATATTTTCATAAAGATTTGAAAAAAAAGTTAAATAAGTTGTAAGAAGATCATTTTGTCACACGATTTTGATCGAAGATTCGAGTACGGAACATTGAGATGTTTACACCAGTCTGAAAAGGAATTTATTACTCGATTCTTGACGATGAATGTTGATGAGGATTTGTGTTTGGATACTTACGTTTTCTATCATAGTTGAGAGCTATGCAAGGAAAATTAAAAGTTCTAATTGGAAAGCCTAATCAGAGTCCGCACTAGAGAATGGGTGACCAATAATAGTTTGGAAGTAAAGTTGTGGATTCAAATAATAGATCAAATTGGATAATCTGTATACATCATACTAATGTAAGTTTAAAAATAAATATTTTGGGTAAATACCTTTGGGTTTTGTTTTGGTGTAATTTAGGGGATGAAATTCTTTTAAAGGGGGAAGTATGTAACGACCCGCGAATTTATCAATTTGATAAATTATATTTATTTTTAAAATATTCAAATATAAGATTTTTTAACATAGATTATGATGTTTTGAACAATAAATAATAATTGTATAAGTATTTATAAAAATATATACTTTGGAGAAATAGCGATAAAATGACCGAAATCCATTTTATCGATAAGAACACTATAATCGTCAAACGTCGCTTACGGAGCTGGATACATATACTTATTTTTATAATTAAACAAGAATATAAAATAAAATAATTTATTTTATTTTTTAAATTTTAATGTATTTCTGACGTCATAAGTAATACCATTATATTTAATATTGATTTATGATTTTAAATTGAGATTTAATGATTTAACAATTATTATAATTATTCAAATAATTATTTTTAAATTATAATAATTCATTTGAAATAGTTATAAAGTGATAATAAATAATTTATAATAGTTTTATAAAGATATATAATCAGTTTGAAAATATAAGAAAATTGATATCGCTTTATCGGTATAATAGCAATTTTTGTAAATAATTGTTAATATTGATTTATATGATTTCATAATTCAAATGTGATAATTTTTATTAATTAAAAATGATTAGAAATTTAGTTTCAAATTTTGTTTACATTTATAGTAAATTAACTTATAAGTGAAAATGTGACCGAAGAAGTTGTTCGGAGTCAATGCAACATTGTTTATATGTCATGTACACATATATAACACATAAATACACACCCTAAGATATACATATATCCATATATGTATACATTACATATTTATACATTTATATATACATAAAATTAAAAATATCTAAGATATTTTCCAAAACTTAACCTTTAAGCCATCAAAAGCCAAATGCCCCTGCCATGAGAAGAGTGAAGTGATGGTGGCACATGTTAGCACATGGAGGGGATGTTGGTAACGTGTATGGTGATGTGAAAGAGGGGGTGTGGGCAAGGGGTGTTTCAGTCCATGCACATTTAGATATTTTCCGTATTTTTTCCTATAAATAATACCCCTCTTCTCATAAATTCCTAACACATTTTTCTACTTCTTCTTCCTTCTTCTTAAGCTTTCTAAGAGCCTCTCTAATGTCTTATTATTTATAGAAAATATATGGAGAAGTTATGAGGAAATAATGCAAAAATAGAAACATATGAAATCAATGCCAATCCACTTCAAAGCAAGTGCAATTACTTCCTCTCCTCCTCTTATGCATTCGACCTCTATTTCCCCAAACTAAGGCCATGAGCCCCCCTGCCAATGCTGAGTCATTTAGGAAGAAGAAAGAGAAGTTCGAGAAGCTTCGGAGCAAGAAAAAGAGAAGTGCCGCCGGTTTCATTCCAAGAAGATTGGAGAAATTTCGAAGTGCCGCGGAAGCTCTGCCAGATTTTCTAGATCTTGGAAAGGAGCGAGCATTTGTGGTAGTGAGTACTCAATGTTTATTAAATGATAGATAATCTCTATAACTATTTAAAGTATGATAATATGACCGTTTAATCTCTTAATGATTTGTATGAATGTTTGATAACTTGGTTAATTATATGGCTGATAACCTGGTTATGATAAATTATGAGAAATCATAATAAAAATGATTAATTAAAAGAAAATGATTTCATATAAATATGTGTATGGAGTTTACTGAGCCTCTTAATGGTTTTAAAAATATAAAAAGTTAGAAAATGAGTATTATAATAATATAGTATGATGAAATGTTTTAAAAGTGAATATGAGATTTAATAGGGAGAATATTTGTTCGAATGATTTAAAATGGTTTATAAACAATAAAACTCAATTTGGAAAAGTTTTGACAAGTTATGAAAAATAAGTCAAAATAAGGCGCGTCGCGTAATGGTAGTTCGCGCCGTAGAATTCAAATAAGCATAGAGAATGGAATAAATCTCATAATTCTTCAAGGTAAGAATTTTCCAAACTATTATATCCATAGTTTTCAAACAAAGAAAGAAATTTGAGATTTCGATAAGTAGATTTTGAAATATGAATAATTTTTTTTAAAATAATCGCGGTTCTGCAGTTCGGAATCCATAAAAGGATTTCTTTAAAATGATATTTTAAAATTGTTTAAAAATATGAAATAAATTCTAAAAATCTTTAAAATGTTTTAAAAGTGATTCGAGTTATAAAAATTCAAAATGAATTTTCAAATGAAAGAAAAGTCATTTTGATCGATACAGCTTAAAAAGCACTATTCGCAGCACTTTTCTATAACTTTTGAAATATAGTTCTAAACGCAACAATTCCTTTTCAAATCTTTTGTAAATGTTTTTAAATGAATAATGAAGTAGTTTAAAGGTGATTTGAAGGATTTATAAATTATTTCAAAGTGGTTAAATAAATAAATTAAAGTTAATTAAGCATGTTAAAAGATTTAGGGTTAAATAACTTGACAACCTTATGGGTGACAGAGAGATAGTGTCTAGGCTTGAGTTTGGAAAACCAGTTTCCTACTCTCCCTGACTATCTGGACTGGCCCAACGTGAGGGATAGTAAATTTGATTTACTCGGATCAAATTTTCCAAAGTATAAGTGATTTAATTTTCCAAATTTAAACAACTTGGATTGCATAGAAATAATCTTTTTATACTTGGTATTAAATTCCAAAGAGGGAATCTGTACTATTCATGAGAATTAAATAGGTGATCTCACTGTTATTCGACGGATAATAAAGGTTGAATACAGAAATTGGTATTGAGCATAATTAGTATAACTTCCATGATCCTTTTTACTCAATAATGTTTTCCAATATGAGACTAAAATTAAATGATTTGGAAATATTTTCCTAAATAAAAGGTGAAACGGTTTGGAATTATTCCAAGATTCAAAAAGGTTTAACTAACCAAATGATTTTATAAATGAGGCTTAGCGATTCCATTTACCGTTAAGAAGATAAATGGAATAATTTAAAATAATATGTCTCTCTGAGATATTTATGAATGAATAAAAAAATGAATTAAACCGAATGATGATTGATAATTACATATGAACTTAACATCTGTTTAATCAATGATTCGTTCGAAGGAACCGGGGTCAGATTTGGATAATTCCAACCCAAAAACCACTTCGAACCAGTGTATACGTTCGGAAGTGAAGACGGAACGAAGATGATGATTTTTGAAGACGGGGATCTTCATGATGAAGGGCTGCTTGCCACTATTCCCTTAGGGTGAAATTTACCATATCATATATTTATGGTGGTAGTAGTGCTCTGTTATGAAAATCTTTGATCACAAGAACTAATTGCTACTAATCCTTGGGATAGTTCCCGACAGGATGTAGTAGAAGTGCCTTGGGTTTCGTTCAGTCCTAGAACGAACTTGTATGGATGAGTACCTGACATTGCATTTTTAAGATCACAACTTTGACTTTTACAAACGTACATACGTTTGGTGGTAGAGAATGCAACTTCTCTTAGCTTAGCACCCCTCTCTAAGACGCTTGAGCTCAGAGGTTGTATGTTCGTGAAAGTCAATAGTGATCAAAAGAATGACAATATGGCATTCAAAGTGGAACCTGATATGATCAAAGCATGGCTTTGCGAAAAGAAAAGTATGGCTTTGCGAAAAGAAACGCATGGCTTTGTGGAGCGTAGCCTCAAGAGCCTCACATCCCAGGAATGATACGGGATACTATGTGGTCAATTGCATATATTTCAGGTTAGTATGGGGGAATCTAGTGGATTCTGGATCCTCAGCCTTTTGGGCAGATACAACGGCGTCTGTGTCTTGGATGAGTAGCCGTTGAGTATTCTGTTCCATCGGAGTGGAAATAGTATAGCGGCGTCCGAGTCTTGGATGAGTGGTCGTTGGATATTGTTATTGTTCCACTAGGGAAGGACCCTAGTTCCCTATCATATTGCAAATCTAATTCCAATATGAACCTTTACGGTTTTGTTTGTAGAACCTAGTATGCCATAAAATTTTATTATGGGTAACAATTTCGGCTATTTTTATGATATGTGAAAAGTGGTTTCAAAGGAATGTCATTAGAAATTATATCAAATTATTTTTGTATAAAAGTGACTTGGTTATCGTAAGGTAAAAACTCATCCATATTTATGTGTGGGCGTGGTCTTATGAGATACCCTTCTTTTCAAAGGTTTTAAAATTAGCATCAATTTATATTTCGAGTATCTCATGCGGGTTTATCAAGCCTGATCCGGGTACTTTTAATACTCAGATTATATCCGAGTAGTTTTAAGTTTAATTAAAGACGTTTGGAGTTTCTAGAGGAGAGTTGGAGATCTCCATCTACATATGGACGTATTCTATTATCCGCTGCATCTATTGCATTTTTTTCAGCCTTTTTAAGGACAGAGGGTTTATAACTATCCAGGCTGAATCTAGGTTAGACTTTGATAATGTATTCAAAATTTTCTGTTGTAAAGATTATTGTTGAAATAATATTTGTTATTCCATTCGCGTGAGATTTTATTATATCTTTATTTTCTTTTTTCCCTAACAATCGGTTTTTTCGGCACTTGAATTTGCTGCATGTGAATACTGAGGGTGTATTAGTGTCGATTTTCAAGGTTCGAAAATTCGGTTCATTGCAACAATCGTAGGAAATACGCTGCTCAACATTTGGAGAGTGTTACATATTCTAGTATTAACGGATGAATCAACATCCTTTCTTGAAACATCTTAACAAGGAATATTTAAAATATTATATTATTTTGAATGTGATAAAATTATCATGATTACAACACTATTAATTACTATCGCATAACATAAAGTTTAAGGAATGTCCAGCTGTATGTTTTAAATTAATTACTTAATTATTTATATCACTATACAACAGGTATATAATATAAAGAAAAACACCTTTTATTTTGAACAAGGTTGGTCAAAGAGTTATATATATGTGACAAATTACATAATTGGCACTAGGGCATACCTCGAAATCTATCAAAGACTACAAGCCTGGCTCAATGGGTAGAGTAAACCAACAAGGTTGGCCCAAACGTAAAGCCAATAGTTTTTTTCTAGAATTGGGCTAATTTTCAAGTCTAGATTTGGAATTTCAAAATAAATATTTTAAATATAAAAGTTAAGTTTAAAATAAAAAAGTTTTATAAAGTTATAAAATAAAATTAAACTTTTCAAAATTGTTTTAAGAAATTAAATAAATAATTTCAAAATTTTAATACATTTAACTAATATGGTTAATTAAATATAATTTAATAATTATTTAAGTGTAATAATTAAAAACACATATACTTGATATATGTCTGTAACTATAATTATTATAGTTGTATATTTATCCTTGAATTGTTTAAGATAAATAAATTAAAGTTTTCAAATTAATTGAAGTATTTAATTAAATAAATGGATTCATTGATTAAATAATTAATTAAAATTTAATTAATATACATACACACAAATACAAATATATAGACATATATTGTATGGAAATATAAAAATAATTATAAATGTTATAGTTAGTTATTCATCCTAAATTATTTGAGATGAAAAGTACAATAAAATTTAGTTAAATTAATCAAGAATAAAAATGATATAATTAACAAAAACCGAAAGCTAATTTAATGTGATTTGATTAAAAAGAACCATAATTAATTAAATATGGTTTAATTAATAGTAACCAAAATTAATCAAATGCGATTTATTTGGTAATAATTAAAATTAATTAAATATGATTTAATTGGAAAAAAAATATACATTGTATAAGTTAAACTAAATTATAACAGTTATAAATAAATTAAACATATATATAAGTATATGTTTATAAATATAATTTAAGTGGAACTGAAATAAACCCAAAATGGATTTTTATAATAAGTACATATTTAAAGTATATGTACCATGATTTCATATGTGTTCGACACTTGAATCATGAGGGTATTATATAAGAAATACATTATGCCTTAAATCAATATCACTCTAATATATATTAAAGGCTATGAATATCTAATATATAAAGTTGTCCTTTATCATTTATATATTGATAGGCTATTTATAGACTCATTACTTGTTGAGCAATCTCATGCTAGGGATGTTATGTGTAATACTATTAATATGTTACCTAGACGTGGTAAGATACATGCATGTATTTGTTGACTAAACTCAAGGTATGTGCATTATGCTTAGTCTGTCGTGAAATGATAGTTACGAGTGAATATTCTCTTTCGATTTATTAAGAAAATTCAAGGTCGAGATTAATGGAAGGACCATGGTTAGGAGTTGTACATAATATGACCGATAAAGAGTTATCCATCGCTTGCGAGCCTATGATTTGTTGAGTAAACTATCAAGGTTAGAATGTTAAGGAAAGCGAGTTCTAACACACTAGAGAAAATAGAAAGATTTCTACATTTCTCTTAGGGTTTTAAGAAATATAAAAATCTTGTTTGCACCAAAAATGGTCACAAACCCCAAGTGTAGTGAAAGCACCAGCGTATGAATACAAATCAACAGTATTCACACACAAATCACATATCTAAGCAAATAACAAGCAACAATCCAGAAATAATGAACCGTGACACACAATTTATAGTGGTTCGGCTATCTCCGGCCTACGTCCACTTCAAAGTTTTTATCTTTTTATTGCTCGATGCTTGAAGATTACAATTTCGTGTGTTGTATTACAACTAATTTGCTGAGCTAAGTCTGAATCTAAGGCAGCAATGGTGATCTGGAGTAAATCTGGCAGAGTCTGGGTGCTCTTTAGCTCTCAAAATTGTCCGACCTCCTTTCTGAATGACCAGAGGCTCTATTTATAGGTGTAGGAGGCTGATATTTCGCCTAAAATGAAGGGAGACCAGTTCTGGTACGTCAGGGGGCCCACATGCCCGCTTTATGGAAATCCGAGCCCACATCGGGATCGATTCGACCCTAGGTTCGAATCGATCAAGAAATTGTCCAATCAAGCTGAAATTTGGTGTGGACATTATTCAACATGTGCTCAAGCTTCTGTGAAAATTTCATAGCATTTGGATGTGTAGATCTCAAGTTATGATCGATTCAAGGTTGCATTTCTGGTTGACTAGCCTAGTTCGAATCGATCTAGTTCGAATCGATTCGTTCGAATCGATCCTCTTGCACGCGAAGACAATGGCGTGGTGCGCATGCTTCGGGTCAACCCTCTTTTATCTCCGGACTGACTAGGTCGACTCCATGTTCTTCGCCGCTTTGACTGGGTAGATTCGTGGTAGTGGATTCGAAGACATCCCTCTTCGAATCGAATGAGCGAAGGTCTTATTCGAATCGATCTAGGTACGTTCGTTCGAATCGAGTTTGCTATGCTGTATTCATTCGATTCGAAGTTATTCCTGCTGGATGGATTCGAAAATGAGCTACACTTCCTGGATTCGAAGCAAGGCTACGCCTCCTGGATTCGAAGCTCCTTCTCTTTATGGATTCGAGGACAAGAGTGCCATCGATTCGAACAGGAGCGAACTCGATGGGTACGAAGTTGATGGAGTCAACTTTTATGGATTCGAATGGATTTTTCCTGGGGGATTCGAGGACAGGAGTACCTCGATGGATTCGAACTTATACCACCTTATCCATCTTCTGTTGGCGATATCTTGAGCATACGAACTCGGGTTGACTCGAAACTTGGAACGTTGTTTCATCTGGCCTTGCTTGACATGTCTTATCAATTGCAGCCCGATCCGGACTCGGATAAAATTCATCGATATCCATGGTGAACCTGCAATGCACAAAAGATGTTCATGACTAATAATCATTGATTTTCAGTTAATCTTTGGGTATCTCGGCTTTGCCAAAAGTTGGGATAACATTTTGCCCCCCAAAACATGCCTTTTGGTAAAAGGCGTGTTTTGATCAGTCTCAAGTTAAATGCAGTGAGTTCATGTTTTACTCATAGCTTATAGCATTTTCAATCAAGTCCATGGCTGTTCGAAGCCGAATTGTTATCAATGTTTTCCAGTGGAAGTCAAGAATGAAATTCTATGGTCTCTCCGTACTATTGATGGTCACTCCGGACCCTTGTCAAACCCATTCTAGATTTAGCGATCGAATAGAAAGATCCTATTGCACTCCGGCGCTGCTTTCTATTCCTTGCACTCTGGCCCCAGTTAGGGCGTATAGCGATGTCTTGGTCATTCTGGACCGATCATAGCCTCTCCGAGCTCATGCTGGATCTCATCCTGTCACTCTCCGGTGAAGGGGAAACAACGTTAAGCGAGTCAATCCTGTCGCTCTCCGGCGAAGCGACTCACCTCCTGCACTCCGGTTCAGCGTATCTGAACATTAAGCGATGTCATGACCTGAATCGTCGGTCGATCACAGCCTCTCCGGGCTCATGCTGGATCCCATCCTGTCACTCTCCGGTGAAGGGGAAACAACGTTAAGTGAGTCAATCCTGTCGCTCTCCGGCGAAGCGACTCACCTCCTGCACTCCGATTCAGTGTATCTGAACATTAAGCGATGTCATGGCCTAAATCGTGGGCCGATCATAGCCTCTCCGGGCTCTTATCGAATCCTGATCCAATCACTCTCCGGTGAATAGGAAACGATGCTTAAGTGAGTTGATCCTGTCGCTCTCCGGCGAAGCAACTCACTTCTTGCACTCCGGACCCTGCCTCTCCGGGTAGGATCATAAAGCGATCATGTTTATATTGATATTTTAATGTTTATCCTTTAACTCTCCGGTCAAAGGTTTATTTTAATAAGTGTTTCTTTATTAAATTCAAATCCTAGATGTTCAATCTCAAACACCAGGAAAAACAAGACAATGCCTCTCCGGGCGGAGCGGTCTATTACCATCTCAGAGCATGCCTAGGGATCTCTCCGGTTCCCGTACATGAGTAAGTGGAATAGCCATTTTATTTTGAAAATCAAATATAAGAAAACTAAGTGACCAAAGCTCATATCCTGAACTTGGCCCTTGCCATCATGATCAGTTGATGACGAGTCATGATCCCAATCCAGGATCAGTCCTGTTAGGTTGAGGCGGTAGTTGTTCGGGCCTGACCATCGTTGCACGTTCTCTGACATATTGTGGCAATCTACCACTCCTGGCATGTTCTTCCACCTCATCCTTCAGGTGGCGGCATTCATCGGTAGTGTGCCCATCTAACTCATGGAATAGGAAATATTTTCCGGTTCTACGTTCCCGCTCTGTGGGATCTCTCCTTGGTGGCTTTCGATAGGGGAGTTGCCCCCGAGTTTCGGTGTAAATTCGTTCCAGTCCTGCCACCAAGTCTGTGTACTGCCTGAATCTAGGCTCTCGGAATTTCTTCCGTTTGTCAGGACCATCATGTGCGTCATCCTGCTTTCTCTTTCCTTTGTCTGCCCTGGACTGTTCCGTGGCGGTTCCTTTGCCTTGTGCAACATTTATTTCCTGCCTCTCGGCTCGAGAGTCCTCTAATCGAATGAATTTTTCAGCTTCATAGAAAAACTCTCCAAGATCTTGCGGTGGATCTTTAGTCAAAGAGTCTTTGAATTCGGTGCCTTCCCAAACTCCTGCCACTACCACCATCAGAATCATTGATGGATCCGGGTGATCCACATAAGCCACCGTTGCATTGAATCGTAGTAGAAAATCTTTTATGGACTCTCCGGTCCTTTGCTTTATTGAAGCTAGAGTCATCACACTCTTGGGCCGTGTTACGTGGACCCTGAATTGTCTCATGAAGCAATCCACAAGCTCGCCCCATGTTCTGATTGATCCAGTCTCTAATTGTCTGAACCAAAGTGCAGCCAAATCTGATAAAAATAAAGGGAAACATTGCGCCTTACTTCCTCGGATGCTCCCAGCATTTCCATGTGTCTGATATATCTAGTGATATGCATGGTTGGGTCTGACTTTCCGTCATAAGGATCCAGCATCGGTAGTTTGAACTTTGGAGGGTTCCTTGCATTTTGGATATTTGGAGCGAACGGACTTCGACTAACCTCTTCCAATCCTCCGCTTGACAATCCCCCTCTCATGAGTCGTCTCACTAGGCCAATCATTCTTTCATCTCCATCTAGGGGTTGCCCCCTTGTCATGTCTCTGTCTTGCCCTCCGAGTCTTGTAGGGAATTCTGGTACGTACTCTTCGGGTGGTTCGTTAGCATTAGTGTTGGCCCTAGCCGGTTGAGCTCCTTCCAAAGGTCCTTCCGCGTCGGATCTTGCGGGCCTGCCCCCAAGCCCTTGTTGATTGCCTTCTGGTTCTGTATTCTGTCCTCCGTTGGGTTCCATAGCCCTAGTTCCTTGTTCCACATTCACAGCCGCTGTAGCTGGTCCAGGGTTCTGTATCCCTGCAGCTCTCATCTGTTCGAAGAAATTCTACAGCATCTCTTGTTGGCTTTTCATCATTCTTTCCTGCATTTGGTTATTCATAGCCTCCATCTCTTCTCTAGTAATGTAGATCGAAGCTTGTCCTTCTCCAGCGCCAGAGGATGCTTCTTGACTTCCTCCCTGTTGGCTCCTCCCAGCTCTTTGTTTTTTACTTGTTTGTCGAGTCATTTTAGAGTCAAATCTGAATCCTTAAAATTTCAAATCTAAACTTTGAATCTGGTGTAGCGGGTGCTAGTTCTTCTCAGTGAAAGCACCAAAGTGTTTGCGCCAAAAATGGTCACAAACCCCAAGTGTAGTGAAAGCACCAGCGTATGAATACAAAACAACAGTATTCACACACAAATCACAGATCTAAGCAAATAACAAGCAACAATCCAGAAATAATGAACAGTGGCACACAATTTATAGTGGTTCGGCTATCTCCGGCCTACGTCCACTTCAAAGTTTTTATCTTTTTATTGCTCGATGCTTGAAGATTACAATTTCGTGTGTTGTATTACAACTAATTTGCTGAGCTAAGTCTGAATCTAAGGCAGCAATGGTGATCTGGAGTAAATCTGGCAGAGTCTGGGTGCTCTTTAGCTCTCAAAATTGTCCGACCTCCTTTCTGAATGACCAGGGGCTCTATTTATAGGTGTAGGAGGCTGATATTTCGCCTAAAATGAAGGGAGACCAGTTCTGGTACGTCAGGGGGCCCACATGCCCGCTTTATGGAAATCCGGGCCCACACCGGGATCGATTCGACCCTAGGTTCGAATCGATCAAGAAATTGTCCAATCAAGCTGAAATTTGGTGTGGACATTCTTCAACATGTGCTCAAGCTTCTGTGAAAATTTCATAGCATTTGGATGTGTAGATCTCAAGTTATGATCGATTCAAGGTTGCATTTCTGGTTGACTAGCCTGGTTCGAATCGATCTAGTTCGAATCGATTCGTTCGAATCGATCCTCTTGCACGCGAAGACAATGGCGTGGTGCGCATGCTTCGGGTCAACCCTCTTTTATCTCCGGACTGACTGGGTCGACTCCATGTTCTTCGCCGCTTTGACTGGGTAGATTCGTGGTAGTGGATTCGAAGACATCCCTCTTCGAATCGAATGAGCGAAGGTCTTATTCGAATCGATCTAGGTACGTTCGTTCGAATCGAGTTTGCTATGCTGTATTCATTCGATTCGAAGTTATTCCTGCTGGATGGATTCGAAAATGAGCTACACTTCCTGGATTCGAAGCAAGGCTACGCCTCCTGGATTCAAAGCTCCTTCTATTTATGGATTCGAGGACAAGAGTGCCATCGATTCAAACAGGAGCGAACTCGATGGGTACGAAGGCGATGGAGTCGACTTTTATGGATTCGAATGGATTTTTCCTGGGGGATTTGAGGACAGGAGTACCTCGATGGATTCGAACTTATACCACCTTATCCATCTTCTGTTGGCGATATCTTGAGCATACGAACTCGGGTTGACTCGAAACTTGGAACGTTGTTTCATCTGGCCTTGCTTGACATGTCTTATCAATTGCAGCCCGATCCGGACTCGGACAAAATTCATCGATATCCATGGTGAACCTGCGATGCACAACCGATGTTCATGACTAATAATCATTGATTTTCAGTTAATCTTTGGGTATCTCGGCTTTGCCAAAAGTTGGGATAACAAATCTAGTAGGAGCCTTATTAGAAAAATGAATCGATATCATTTAACCATTTTAATATTATAATAACATATGCTATACAAAGATAAAATATCATCGATAACTTTGTGTAACTATTATAATTGACATAATGTTTATCTATTAAAAATATACAATTGATCTGAGTAAGGATTGACATAGAAATATAAAACATACTTACTTTTAAATCTTTTGGCATGTTGTCACTTCAAGAGCCATGCAAGAACCAAATAATACGACTACTAAATATATTCACACCATGTTCACTAAAATTTTCATTTTCTCGAGATTGTTATTGTCTTCTATGAGTATTACAAAAGTTGTATGGTGAGAAGCCGCGTTCGTAGTAAACGAAATCTAGAAGACAGTAGTTCATTTGAAATAAGCAAGTAAACCATGGTGCAAGTTCGTGTGTTCAATACAATTGAGAACATGAGGATTTTGTTGTGTTATAAGCAACACAAACTAAGAACTATTGGATAGGCGTAGGAACTCGACTAAAATGTCATTTTGATCGGTTTACATTAGTGTAACTTATACGATATCCTTAAAACGTTAAGGATACCTGAATCCAATTTTTTTAAAGAATTTGGTGCAGTCTTATAGTAAGAGTTTCCTTTTGAATCGTTAGACCATTAGAAAAGAAATTAAATGTTTGATAGTGGATGTAACATATGCATAGTTGGGATAAGAAGAGTGAATGCTCACCTCTGCTTCTTGAACAGACATTAGAAACAAGAATTGTTAAAATACTAAGTAGATACTTAATATGGAATGATAAATGTGATTTATATTCCAAATGTAATTTTTATGGAATTATTTTTTCTAAAACTGAATATTTTTATGAGTTCAAGATATTTGATCTAAAACCCTTAACTTCAAAATAGTTGCAGCGGATGAAATAAATAATCCAAAATAAGTGGTTGATGGAGCTTTGCTTTTCATGCGCTATTAAAATAATGACGGAAATAGTGGGAGCTTACCATATAACACTTATTAGTAGATGCATATAGTTACAGGAGATTGTTTTTGTAAATATACCAAATATAATTTATGAAATAATAACAATTTTCAGTATTGAATGAAAATAGATATAGTTTTATTTGAATATGAATGTTGTGAATATTCATTATAAATTAAATCAACTATAATAACGGTATTTGTTTCTATAACAGAAGTGATGCATTAGCTATGAAAAATACAAAACTATATAAAATTTTCTACAATTATTTTGGAATTAGAGACTAAGCCATATCTTTGAGAAATAATATTTTAGTCATATGATTGTGAATCATATGATGATGAATTGTATTTGAATAGATTAAGGGCAAAACACTCATTTAGTGGGAGTGACAAAAGAGTTAATGAACTCTTCGGCTTGATACATATAGTTGTATGTAGTCCGATGTTTATTGATACAAAAACGGATCCAGTTACTTTGTTAAATTCACTAATGAATTATCACAAGCATGAACACGTATATTTGATACACAAGTAGTGTATCTTTGATAAGTTCATAGAATTTAAACGGAAGTGGAAAAAATAATGTGTAAAGAAAATGAAATAATTTGATTTGATCGAATAGGTAAGTATATTTAAAAGAGTTTCAAAAGTACATAAAAATGAATAAAATTCAATCTTAAATTCACTCCTACCTATGATACATAATGAACTGTCGATAAGGAGAAATTGTACTTTGTTGGATAAAGTATGATTGACGATGACTGATATTGAATTAAATTCTTTCTACAAGGACATGTACTTATGAGTAAGCATATATGTTGAATTTAATTTCATCTAAAACACTATTTAGGAAATCACATTATATATGAATTATCATGAAACTCCTATATGTCCTAGGCCAAAGAGTTGATAGATCGTGTCATTCGAGAGGCTTCATGTAAAATTTGATCGTGTGGGATCTCATATGAGCCATTCCAAAGGAGTTTGGGATCGACCAACAATGTTTGACTAATTTGTTATGAACAAAATTTTCATAAACTCGAAATTGAATCAGTTTTATGAAAGTGCTATATACGATCCAAACACTCTAACATGGAAACTGATTATATAAGATTAAATGATATTAAATAAGCCTAGAATGAACACAACTCATTAGAATGCCCAATAAGAACACTTGCACTTAAAAGAAAAACCACGAGTTTCTTATCAATGTCGAGAAAAAAAATGTTTGTACTAACAATTTTGTCAATTGTCAATACGCTATAAAGAGTATAGACTCTACCATATGACAAGATTCTTAAATAAGGAAGACATTCCAAGTACATTATCAAAATATGATTTTAATATTTTATGTGAAGGGCTATGATCCATCGACCGTGGGTGTGTCTTCAATAGGAAGACCAATGCGGCTGGAATATGGTAATCAAGATCGATAAAGAATAGATTTCAACGGCCGGAATTAGCATAACAAAATCGTCAATCTACATGCTGGACTTAAATTGGATTCTTATCGCAAAATTATTATCCAATACGACTTTGAATTTTGGTAAACCTTTGTTGAAATATAAATTCTAAATAACGATTTAGAATAAACTATTTCCACATAAGTACCAAATTGTCATGTAATCTATATAAGCGATAACTGAGTATTGTAAGTGTTGGATAAGATCCAAGAATCGATACAATAATATCGTTTGACAAACAACAGAATTGAGAAAATATTTTAATAAAGAAATCAAATAGTTTGAGCATTAGTCAAAATATAGAGGAAGAGTCTGTCTGTAAGAAAGATTATTAAGGGATACTAAAATATTTCTAAAAATATAAGCAACGATGTTGGGATTGTCCAAACGATATACATAGACACCATACTAAAACATTTAAATATGGAGCATATGAGATTGATTCATTATGCATCGGCAATAGAAATTATCTTATATGTTATGTTCTCAACTATATCACAATTTGCTTATGTAAATGGTACATTAACCGGGTATCAAATCCGAATTAAAATAACTAAATGGTAGTTATGACAACTCTCATATATTTGTGAAATGCCAAAGAATAGTTTATGGAAACATCAAAATTCTCATGAAGGACTATTCAAGCTCGAACTTCATAAGTGATATAGAGTATGCTATGTCAATCCTAAATTCATATTCAGCTTTGTTAAGGAGCTTTGAGTTGGAAATGTTCCAAACAATGGGTGGTGGCTGATTCAACCAAGGGCCAAGTACATCGCATTGAGTAACACCTCAATAAAAGCAGTATAAATCTAAACGCACAAATTTATAATTGGGATAGAGGTTATTCCAAATGTTGAGAATCCTACGACTTTGTTTTGTGAAAACAAGGCCGCGATATGGATTCTGAAAAGAACCTAAGGCCCACAGGATGTCTAGACACATAGTTTGGAAGTTCTACATGATAAAGACTTTTTATCAACGATAGAGAGATGTTGGCTGACAAAGTAGATAGTAAAATAATATAGCAAATCCATTCACTAGAGGACTAGCTCGATCAGTTTTGAATAGATAGGAGGAATTGGATTAAGATTCCATAATTGACCCCAAGTGCAAATGGAAGATTGAATGATTTAGTGGTATACCCTAGAGGTTATTATGTAATTTGTTAAATATATCTAATTTTGTAGTCAATCTTGTTTGTAGACGATGTTTGTTTTCCTTTATATACTTTGTTATATTATGATCTAATTAGTCAAGTAACTAGTTTAAATTATATAATAAGAAAATCATTAAACAAAATGTTATGTTTTTGTAGTTGCAAATAGCTGCAATCATAAGTACCTAAATATTTAAAATAAAATAACATTTTGTTTTAAATATTCCTAATCAAGATGTTTTGAGAAAAGGATATCAATTTATCCATTGAGACTAGAGTACATAATGCTCTCCAATGTGATCTGCAAATGTTGGGTAATGTATTACTCATGGCTGCTAGGGGCTCTAAGGAGTTACATACTTGTAGTTATTAAATAATTATGGAATGAATCGTCCAAGAGTATCCTGTTGGTTGGTAACAACTAGATCAAATAAGAAATCTCAATGTGACGATGTTACATGGTTCTCTCGACTTGAGAATACCATGGCATTTTGGTATGAATACTCCATTTTGATAATAGTTAACCCATGGCATGACGATCCATCGAGCGACTATAGTTAGGCCTAAGTTGAAGTAATGGGAGTGAATCACTATCCAATAGAGAATTCATCTACTCACTTGTATGAGATTAGTATCATGGTCAACTGTAGTCAATACAAAGTCAAAATCTCTAGCAAGAGTAGCATGGTTCATAATAAATATTATTATTGAAACAAGGACTTTTTTTGGACTAACTGATTTAAATGTAGATAATATTGGAATTTTGACCAATACCAAATTCCATATATCCTAAAATTAGATAGTTTTGATGAAGAGAACATTTGTAAATAATTGTGAGTAAAGGTACCACTTAAGAAAATGTGAAACTGGATTTTACCAAGAAGATCTATAAGCGATGAATTCAATCAAACTGTCACACCATTAGCTAAAGTGATGAGTGAATATAAATAGTTCAATTGTTCAAAATTAATCGCTGATTGAATTCAATGTGACCAAAGGGCATGCCCTCAAAGTTAATATATATATATATATATATATATATATATTTGTATGTGTGTGTATTAAAGAAATGTTATAAATTGATTAAATTAATTAAATTTGAGAAATATTAGTTGTTACTTTTTTGATGTTTTGAGTGTTGTTATTAATTATTTGAAAGCATATATAAAAGTTTTATTTGCGTATATCAATATACGATATCTATAATAACTCGCACCCCAATAGACTTGAATTTTCGCTAAATCAAAAATGAAGTCCACCATAGTATGGATCATTCGTTTGGTATCTTGAAAATAAAGCAAAAGAATGCATATTAGAGCTCTAATGATATAATTTACAGCAGAAAAATAAAATATATTAGATCACATAAATTACTGACCAATGTTTGACACTTCCTAAGTCAAGTGTCCTTGTCAGCACCGAACACGCCAAGCACCAGTATCCGTCCTTCTTACTATCATGTGGGTTGTAATGAGCAAATGGTCAAAATAATTTTCCGGTGACTAGTAAAATTATACATTTTGTACATAACACTAGTTTATGCCAATTATCTTCTATATCATGTTATGTCTATTTACATTTTGTTAGTCGTTTCGACTCCACGTCCGAGAATGAACCATTCTCATCTACCCTTTGTAGAATCATATCTATGTATTTATAAATATATATCACATGGTTCCCGATTAAACCTAGATACTATCCCTATTGGTATCTGTCTATTTGCACCCCGTCGAGATCCCTTAATCTCGTCGTATCACAGTCTCATCGCTGCGCATACCGAAGGACTCCCTAGTGCCTAAGGATGACTTTTCATACATTTTGCCATACCCTATCTTGCTTTGAGGATTTACTACTTTGTCTGCTTCCTATTGTGGACTCGGCTCCATAGACTACCCTAATTATTTTAAAGGAACTCTTTTGTGGGTTAACTAGCCTTGCCCTAATAAACAAATTAGCAAACAACTATGGCGGTGCATGACCCAACATAGTCTCCCCTAGTAGGCAGATGAAAACCAGTATAGGTGTAACCCAATCCTTCCCGTTGACCCCTAAGGATTGATGAAGTTCTCAACCCATGGCAGCCCTACCTTTGACCTTGGTCCCATATTTTTCACATAGTGCCCGATCCCGCTCACCATCATATTTAGATTGCCTAGTGCAATCAAGAAAATACCCTCCTCTAATACATATTTGAAGCAGACTAACTTTCTATTGGAGGTATTCCTCTATTTATACACAAGCGTATACTCTCCATGAGTTTTATGGTTGGATATATCTAATGTATAACACTACTGACTCGCATTCCAACCCATACTAATGACTAATGTCATATCATTTCTTTAATTATACGTTAATTATACTAGTTCACATCCGTTATAAATGCATATTAGAGGCTACTTACATATATATCATATATATATATATATATATATACTTCCTTCATACTTAATTCTCATGCCTCTACAGTTTTACAGTTGACCCTAGGTCTTTACTTCATTATGCATTTTTCCTTTTTCTTTACTTTAAGTTTGTTTATCATTTTCTTTTTATCAGGTTCATAACTCCATTCCTATTCTTCCATTTATATTTCCATGTTATCCCTTTGTATTTCTTCTTGTCTATTTTTCACATTTTCTTCTTTACTTACTTTAAATCTTATTGGTATTCCACGTCTTAACCGTTTAAGATATTCTTATCGCATTCATATCTTACTATTTAACTTTTGGGTTCTATTGCCATCTTAATGCGTTGGAGTTACATGTCTATCGTAAGAATCTTAACATAGTAAATTTCCACATCTTATCAAAATGGGAAGATGTATATGTGGTGTTTGTAATTATAAAGAACTATCTGTTTAGTTCTTGAAATAGATAGCACAAAATACGGTAAATATCCCTATTTTGTACATCTCTTCTTTTTAGGTATATTCCTTGTTATTTCAACCCACTTTTATTTATTTAAACTTGATAATACACAAAAATCTAATAACAACATCCAGAATTACAATGAATTCAAATATCACTCATGCCCCTAAAATCTTGATAAAGTTCCTTCTATTTTACATTCTTTTTCTACCGTAAAATACCAATTAGTTATTATCAATTTCATAACAAGTTACTGGAATAACATACATACGCAAGTTTTCCAATTTTGTTAAATTCCCGCTATAATCAATTCCATAATTCTTTTCGTTAGATCTATTTCATTAAATTCATTACGCATAAATAGTAAATTCATATCTAATCATTACACGTCTATAGGTTTAAATTTAATCATTATGCACTTACAGATTTATATCTAGTCATTACACACTTACAGATTTATATTCAAATTGATTATAGATAGGCATAATTGAAATAGATTACAACAAAATAAGTCTAATCTTATTACAAAACATGTATTTTTTTCCTACTCACCTTGCTTTTAAATTTCTCTTCTCTAGATCTAGATCCATTCCCTTTCGATTTGACCCCCTCTTACTTTAAATCCAATAATAAAAAAGGTATTCAATTATTAAGATTACTGATATGGGGAAAGAATTGAATTTGAATTTGAATTAGAGTTTAAGATTTATAATTTTACCTTTTTTTCCGTTCTAATTCTGTTATACTCTTCTCTTCTTCTCCGCTTTCTTCTATATATATTATAATAGTTTTGCTATATTTTTTAGAATTTGGAGGAGAAGATGAAATAACAGAGTTTTAATATGTAGTAGATTTCTGAATGAATTAGGGTTAGGCAAGCTCTGAATTTAAAGGAGCTAGGGATTGATTTGGAGTATTAGTTTTATCTAGGAAATCTTTAATTTAATCTCGGGCGTAGCTCAATTACTTCTTAATGAAGTAAAATATTACAACACATCATGTTCGTCCACCTATCTCTTCAAATTCATGATTAAATACAAGCATGGGTCGACCGCTTAAGCCCTATGGTTGACTGCTACCGGTCAACTTGGGCCTATTTTAGGTCGACCTATTACTTTGTTTATACGTGAATTGATTACGTCGTTTGATTTTGTTTTAATTTAATTTCTTGTTTAACAAATCTCGTTCATTTCTTTCCCACTTTGTATATTCTATGAGATTTAATATAGCACTAGCATTTATTAGCATCTAACTTTCTATTAACGTTCAATTTATTTTTAATACCATATTTACATATATAATTATTCCAACGCTAAAGCTTCAAACGTTAATAACTTTTTCGTTTAAACTCCGATCAAAAAACATTATATATGAAAATTGATTAGAAAATCGCCACGAACCCAATGGTATAAGTTTCATAGCGAAATTTTGACATTTGCAATAATCTTATTTTTAACATTATTATTTATTTATTGCATTTCTTTTTAAATTAATTAGCGTTAAAATCATAGGGTGTTACATTCTCCCTCTAAAAGAATTTTGTCCTCGAAATTCCTCAAGGATTGAACAATGCAATATAACGTACAACCATTCTAAACTAACAATCAATTAGTGTACAAACAATTTTGCAACCAATTGTATACCGGTGCACAGTGTATCACAACATATATAATATGCATACTGAGCAATTCTATATCGACACCTCCTATATGAATGCACTATTTTAAATCAATTTAAAAAATATGGTGCAAACATCTTAAATATACTGGCAGTTCTTCATTTATGTAGCCTTTGTAAATTGAAAACTTGCTTTTACGTCCAAATTTCCCATACTTCTCGGAATAGAATTATAGTTCAACCAATTTCGCATTCAATCCCTACCATCCAAAAATCCTACCACCATTGCTAACATCCAAATTTAGAAAAGTCCAGTTTTCTAAACCTATTTTCTTATGCTTGGAAATGGTCTAGATGAAAAATTCCATATTTCCATCATTCTCCTACGTACCCTTTTTCCACTATACCTTAGAATCCTTTCTTTTGCTCCTAATTCTTTTCCAACTTTTCCAAATACAGTTTGCATAATTAGTTTTTATCTTAAGATTTTAAAACAAGGTTTATTTCAAAATCAACTTTTTGTTACTAACAAGATATGGAGAAAGTGAATGCCTAACTATAACAACTTTCTCCCTTTTTTCTAATCATATTTTATTTTACTACCACTTCCGCTGCACAGTAAAATCGATACTAACCAGTCTGTCAACTACTCCCTAATGTCAAGTATATGGCACTTGAAAATTTCTTCTTTTCCAATTCAAAAATATTTTTTTAGTTTACTTTCTAAAATATCCATAAAAATCTCTAAAAAAAATTTAAAAAAATCCTTCAAAACATTTTTCAAAAACATCTTTATTTTCAAAAGTGTATGTCTGTAGAATTTATTTTCAAAACAAATTTGTCTACATCTCAAGAAATCGAGGTACAGTTAACAGTCCAATGTCCATTGTGGACTTCATCTATCTGTGTGGTAAATTTTAAGTTTTTCAAAAACTTTTCTATTATAATATCAACCAGCATGCAAGTTCATTTATAAATTTCAGCCCCGGAGGTATAGGGATATTGACTCGTGGCTACTCAACATTCTTCCTCGTCCTCTCCTTGCTGAAATTTATTTCTCGAAATTTTCAAGACTTACAATTTTATTTCATTTCTGTTATAGTAGTCAGTTTAATAAATCTTCTTAATTTATTTCTTAAGTTCCACCCTCTACTACTTTCTTCTGCATTAGTTTAGTGTCTTTTCTGAAATTTCCTTATCTTATTGTTTTCCCATAACATTGCGGTCCACATTGAAAACAAAATAAAAGGAACATTTCCTATAATCTCATTGCGCTTTTATCCCCAATAATGAAAACTAATGCTTACAACCCAACCTAAAAAGAACAACCGTTGGAAGCTTCCCCTTAAAATCAACTAATACTAACGATGTTTTGGCTTTATCACTTCTGACTTGAATGGACATTTCTAACATGCTATCTTTCGGCAATCCTAATATCTTAACTTTTCCTTTATGGTTCCTAATGAATAAGGTCTATTCATTACTTCCATCACTACACCCGATCATAGAAGAAATTGTGCATCCCCACACCGTTGTAGATAAGAAATACAATCTATGCACATCTTTTATAACTTATTGGCAAATTGGCTTGGCAGAATAACTTTTCCACCCTTTATCCCGCCTTTCTTGTCTCTGAGTCTACCAATGTCCTATATGTGTGTTTGCTATCTCATAATCCTCTGTTATCATCTTCCTTTAATCAAAACTCTTGATAGGATTCTCAAATCTTGGTATTTATTTCCTTTATCTTTGACCCTTCGTACGAGCATATCCTAGAACTGGTAGAAGTGTACTTTGAAACCATTTATCATTCCTTTACGGGTTCTTTTTATGGCTTGCACGCATGTTTAACAAAATATTCCTAGGTTCTTACCATTATTCTTCTACACCTTAGGGGGATTTCTTATTGTTACTCTTTGAGTAATCATTGCTATCTTTTTTATAGCCTTATCCTTCAACTCGACTTACCTAAGCACTCATTCCTATCTACTCCATATTTAAAATTTTGGTTTGGTCTTCGCTACTTTTCTTTTAAAAAATTAAAAACTTCAAAATTTTTGAAATGCTTAATCCCAAAACCTTTGTCTTTAAAAATTACAACTTAGAAGCCTTTCATTAAATTGAAAATAATTAGTGTCTTATCCTTTTAAAACTATAATATAAATTTTTTGAATATAGCTTATTCATTAAATCTAAAGAAAATGTTAGCAAATTTTTTCAAAGACTCTTTCAACTTTTATTCCATAAAAATTAGGATTTGTATCTTAAATCATTTATTAAGTTTTTCTTTTAAAAACTCAATTGTCATACCAAACCATTTCTTTTCAAAAATGCACTTTACGGTATTTCTAAACCAACTTTTACAAATTTTAAACTATAAAACTTTGGTGGAAAATGCACTTTACAACTCTTACATTATTATTCTTTCTATCTCCCTGCCAATCTTTAGTGGAGTCTTAATTAGCATGTTATGGGAACTTCTAAAAGGTACATGCAACCAATGTGCATGGCTATGGAAAATATTCTTTCCATGTTGCTTCTATTTAGATTACTAGCAAAATGTCTTTTCATGATCTTTTACATAATTTCTAATTAGTTTGCTTTCTATTATAGTTAAGGATCTTATAATTGGAACTACTTTGCTCCTGCAAAAGGAATTGTTAGCGCTATAAGTCTCTATGAATTACTTAAAGGGGATTCTTTTTTTGTATGAAATTACAAGGAATTATACTTCATTTCTTTACATTTACATTCCTTGTTATTTCAAACAATACACCTTTATACACCTTTTTTGTAACTTGATTGATTCATGGAAACTTATATTGTTATCCCTTCTCATTCCAGTGAATTAAAATATGTCAAACCCTAACTTAAGTGTTTGTACCAAAAATGGGCACAACACTCTTCGGGAGTTGTTTGAAGAGATAAAATGAAGATTATAAACGTAAAACAGAGATTATCTAACAAAAACTCCAACAAACAGGAATGTAAAATGCACAGACAAGCAGTTTAGAGTGGTTCGGCGTATAGCCTACGTCCACTATGAAGTTTTGATGATTTTATTGATTCTCTTTCAATGATTACAAGCGTTTACAGCAATGAACAGCGGATTACAGTTTAGAATTCGAAATTGACAGCAAAAGTAGGATGCAAATCTCAATCCGGCAGAGTCTGGACGCTTCAGAGAAAAAAGATCCTTTTTTCCGTTGATTCTGGGGCTCTATTTATAGGCGTAGGAGGCTTGGATTTCGCTCAAACTCCGGGAGATTTGGCCTGACACGTGAGTGGGTCCACGCGCCCGGTCCCACCAAATTTCAGCTCCATCTGAGATCGATTCGAAACGACTTCGTATCGATCAGAAATTGTTCCAATCGAGCTGGAATTTGGCATGGACATCCCTCAGCATGCATGCAAGCTTCTCTGAAAATTTCGCTGGATTTGGATTTGTGGATTACGAGATATCGTCGATACGAAATGAGGTTTCTCGAATGCTGTCTGGTTCGTATCCCTGAATTCGACTCCATCTATTCGCTTCGCTAGCTGCACGTGTTCTTGAAGTGAGGTGGCACGCGCGCTTCGTCTCGATCCGGTCTTTGCGCCGCTTTGACTGCTTCGACTCCAGGCATCTCGCCTTGTTTACTTCGATGGACGACACGTCACCCTAGTTAGTTGGCCCGTTGGATGTGAACAAGTCATGGGTCGCGGGTTCGAAGCAAGGCTACCTAGATGGACACGAAGTGTAGCGCTTCGATGGATACGAAGTGTAGCGCCTCGATGGATACGAAGTGTAGCGCCTCGATGGATACGAAGCAGAAGTTGGCTGAAGGATACAAAATGTTTCAATCGCTGATGTGTACGAGGTCCATCGATACGAGCTCGATGGATACGAAGGACATCGAGTCGAACCTGGGTACCTCGATGGATTCGAAGCTGATTGGTACTGACTGATATGCGATCGATGGATGCGAAATCATCCATAGCGATGGATACGAAATCTGGGCCGGGCTGCCTGATACGAATTCCATCGAGTCGAATTTGATGGATTCGAAGCATGCTTAACTTCGATCGATACGAACTGATGCTTCCTGATGGATACGAAAAGATGCTCTCCCCTTTGTCTTGCATCCATCATAACTCGAGCATATGAACTCGGATCGATCTGAAACTTGGAGCGTTGGTTTGCTTTATTTTCCCGATCATGTCTCATCGATTGGGACTTGATCCGGACTCGGTCAAAATTCAACGATATCCATGACAAACGACATTTGGAATCCAACTCCTTGGTGTCCTGGCCTTGCCAAAAGGCGGGATAACATTTGCCCCCCAAAGTACGTCTTGTGAAAACATGACGTGCTTTGAAAAGCTGTAGGTCTTCTTTGAATAACTTTGAAAGTCGTACCCCTTAGCCATTCTCTTGTATCGGTCCTCTCATGAATCGATGCTCAAAGTCGAAAAACCTTCCTTCGTATCGATGTGGGTTGACTTGATGGATACGAAAACGATCATTCGCATCGATGGTCACAAATCGCGGTGAATTCTGATTCGAATTGGTGATATCTGGTGGATACGAAATGGATGTTCGCATCGATAGATACTGATGGATACGAAAGTGACGCTCGTATTAACAGGTCTGCTCTGTTTCGAATCGATGGCTCATAATTTGGATGTTTCGAAACGATGGTGTCTGGTGAACATTTCGCCTCGATGAATGCACAGCTTGATGGATTCGAAGAGAGCGTTTGCATCGACCCATCGTATTCATGTGGCCTCCCTGTGCGCTTCGAACCGATAAAGTCTGGTGGGTTCGAAACGAGCCTTCGTTTCGATGCGCCGTCTGACTGGTTGCGACCGGTCAGATTGACTGGGAGTCGAATCGACTCGGTTCCGTCCTAGGCTTCATATAAATATCTGGGACTTCGTCATTTCTCACTTTTTTACCTTTTACTTTTACTGTTGCTCTCCATTCCCTCTTTTACTTTCGTATCGATAAACTGAGAGACAAGTGTTCGTTTTCGAGTCGAAGCAAACCTTCGTTTCTTTGTTTCAAAATCGCTGAAATCAGGTAATGAATGGATAGAGTCATGTTAATAACGTCGAATCACGAGTCTGCGCATTCATCTTTCCTGCTTTTTCGTCCAGTCTTCACGAATTTTCAGATCTGGATGAGAGAAAACGATATTGGGGAATGACTCGTGGCCATGGAGCTGAGATCCCTTGGGGAAGAAGAAGATACGGAGGAAATCGCCCTATCTTCGTCTCGTATCGATCTGAAATTGGAATATTCGAATCGATCCAGTCAGCATACGTTCGTATCGGTAGGGAGATGAAAGCGGCAATTGTTGCGAAGCCATTGTTTTCAGATCGATGCGAAATTGGCGAATTCGATCGGTTCGAATTGATCTGCCTCCGATCGATACGACTCGAATCGATTCGAAACTGATTGATACGAAGCGCTCTCACCCCTGCCTGACCGATACGAATGTATTGAGTCGAACTCGATCGATACGAAGTACCTTCATTCCAGCGCGATCGACACGAACACATCTTTCATTCTGAGACGATCGATACGAATGTATCGATTCGAACACAGCCGGGTTGCGATGCATGATCTTCATGACTCGATATGAAATGAAACGCAACGATCGATTCCAACCTAAATTTGGACGGACTTAAAGAAACTTTTAATATCCAAATACTTGACTCCGACGAGCTTCTGCCTTGCACAGTAGAACTTTGTCACAGAACTGCATATTTGACTGACTTTCGGAGCTCGTCGATGGAACTGCCATTTAACAGAAAAGTACAACGAACTCTTTAATCTTGAATCGATCGTTATCATCTGGATGGCGCAGTCATGACGGTCAGCGATGACGGTCATGTTTGTCTGACTTCCAGAATCTCGTCGCTTGCACATTTTCTTTAACTCTGCAGAATTTGCTCAAGTCACGCACAACACTCGCACTACACAACACATTCATGCACTTTACACTGGGGAATGCACGTGCTTTTTGTCACCTAATGATGGTTTCTCGTGAGTTAGCTAGTGATGGAACCGTCAAGTTCGCAGCAGCAAGAAACTCAGAACCCTATCCTTCCCAGAATTGAGATTCCGGTCATCGAGACCGAAGCTATTGGTCCAGCTCCGGACGAGTTGCCCGATGCGTCCTTCATTAATAGTCCACCTGATTCCGTCTCATCCAATATCTCTGAAGACATGCTGGGGAGAATATGCTTAAGGCATGGTCTATCTTTGGATGAGGTATTGTTGCCTGGACCGGATGATAGGCCACATAATCCCCCGGAGGGGTATACTGCTTTTAACCGGCATGCGTGCGCAGCCGGCACACTTCCTCCATTCAACGACTATATAAGAGAAGTGTTGGCTTATCTGGACATCGCTCCGTCTCAATTGCATCCAAACGGATATGCCTCACTCAACAGCTTGTTCATTGTATTCATGGAGTACCTCCATCGTCCTCCCCGTATGACCGACATAAGATACTTGTTTAATTTCAAGAGTCGGACTGACAGCCCATCTTATACGTTCTTGGAGTCTGTAAGGAACTGCCAAGTTGTCGTGGGGTCGTGGACTAGGCTAAGCTATTTTAAGTCGGAGTGGTTCTATGTCCGATGTCCTCCGGGGTTTGCCAGAAGATGGATGTTCAGACGTGAGCATTGTCTTTTTTTCCCAAGTAATTGACAGGCAGAATTTTCGGAGTGAAATTAAACTTACGTCTTCTTCTCCTTTTCTTTCAGCTATCATCCAGCGGCCTGAGGGTGGCTACTATAAAGAGATAGTTCGGGTCCTCCAAGAGATTCCTAGCGAAGAAAGGAATATCGAACTGTTATTGACAGATCGGAATCTCAGAGTCCTTGGGCTGATCGGCCGGAGGCAAAGCATAAGACTCGATGGTGCACTAAAGACCGTTTCCAGGAAAAAGGTCAAGCGGATGAAGCCCAGGGTTGTGATAATCGAGGAGCCCGATTCTGAGAAAACTCATACTGACGAGGAACCGTTGGTCGGACCTGCTAACACAACCCAGAGTCCGATGCAAAGAGGAAGGGCAAAGCAGTGGCCTCGAAACAGCCTAAGTCTGGGAGGCGGAAGTCTGTGGTTTTGCACCGTCCTTCGCCAGGAGTTAAGATTACGGAGGCGTCCTCCCCGCAAGCTGGAGATCAATTCGAAAGGCCTGCTGACCCTCCACTCCCGGACATCGAGCCGGAGCAACATGACGTTGGATCGGGTGGGTCGCGACATATCGTCGATGTTAGCGAGTCTGATCCTACCAGTGCGATTAACACTTCTGGTTGGTCCGGGGGGTTACACATTCACACACTCTTCACGGCACAACACATTTTTCTAACCGTAAACAACACATCGCAAACGGTTACTGATTCTTCGTGGTTTTCTTTTCAGGTACGATGTCTGGGCAAGGTTCTGTGCTTGGTAGCTTGCGCAATAAGCGCCGTTATCGCGAGCCACGCAGGAGAGAGGGGGAGAGGGATTACGACTCAGGACATTCAGGCCAGGAGAAGTCTGACAGAGATAGGGGATACGTTCGCCGATCCCGATCTTGCTCTCCTCCCCCCAGGACCTCTGCACCTCCTACGGCCGCGGTTACTTGTCCTCCCGAGACTTCACGGCCTAGGCCGCCTTCTCAAGCTTTGAGGTCCGATCCTCCGCGCAGGACTGAAATAGCCACCTCTTCGGCTACTGTACCGGTCCCGACTGAGGCGTCTAGCGAAGGAGCGCTTAAATTGGCACAGATGAGGAAGGAATTTCCTGACATCTGTTTTGACGGGTATGTCTTCCCTCCGCACCTGAAGAGAATCCCGCCAACCGCGGAAACCACTATCCATGATTATGTTGCGGACATCTTTTTCCAGTATAGGGAGTGGGGACGGGCCGCGAGGAAGGCATCTAAAGTGGAATTCGAGCGGGGCGTCACCATCGAGAAGCTCGAGAAGGAGCTGGGTCGCAACGACCAAATCATAAAAGCGCTCAACTCGGAGGCTGAGTCTTCCCGTAAGTCTGAAATGGAGGCTTTAAAGAAAGTTGATGAAGTGAACACTGTCATGGCCAGGATGAAGCAAGAGCACTATACTGCCATCGAGGACATGGGTCACAGGAACACTTCCATTACCGCCGAGAGGGATGCCGCTCTCAAGGAGCTTAATGAGCTGAAATCAAAGTTTTCAGAGATGGCGAAGGAAAAAGACGCAGCTAATGTCTCTGCGCAGGAGGCCTGTGATCAGGCGGTGACGCTTCGTAAGGAGAAGGAAGTGGCTATACAACAAGCCCGTGAGGCTGAGGCTGGGGTTGATGAGAAAGTACGGCAGGCGGAGGCCAGGATCGAGGCCGAGGTGGAAGAGCTACTCGTCACTTATAACGCCAATGTGCTAAGGCACCGAGACTTGACATGGCTTGACGATTACCCCACACATCTCTACAACGCCGGGAACCTACTGGTTGATGAGGACAGATCTGGGCACCCTGATGAAGCCCTTGATGAGTTCGAGCTGGAGAACCGCATCCTTAATGATGACGAAAAGAAGGTTCTCCATGACTCCATGATTTCCCACGACAAGGTGAGGCTTGGTGCCCAGATCCAGGAAGTCGGAGAGAGCTCTGGTGCAGAACACCATGTCACGAGTTCTGAGATAGTCGTGTCATCTCAGTCTGAGCCAACTCCGATGATCTACCCCCAGTCTATCCCGGCGTATGACCCAGATCAACCGCATTTATCTCCTATTAAGGAACATCCTTCTGAAGTAGTTCAGACGACCTCGAGCCAAGCCGAGGAAGGTACTTTGAACTAACTTCTTAGTATATTTGGATTGAAGAACCCGTGTTGAAATGTTGCTAATGACATGTCTTTTCCTTTGATCAGTGACAGGAGTTGCACCAACCGCGCCTCTTACCACCCAAGAATCAGGTCAAGCGCCAGGAGCCATCATCTCTGAGGCGACCTCCGTCGCAGCAATGGCACCAGTTGGAGTGACGCAGGGGAGCTCACTTTCTTTCGACGAGCAGATGATAAACGAGCTCCTTGGCCGTCAAAGTGATCCTTTTGCGGACTTGCCATTCGGCTTGGGTGGATTCACGGCTACCTCTGATACCTCGTCTCAGACCACTACGGCCCCTAGCGAGGCCAGGGCACGACGGGAAGCGGCGATGTTGGCCGAGATTAATGCCGAGATGGCGGCTGCGGCGCACGGCGGTGAAGTAGATGGCGGAGCAGCAGCACAGTGCCCTACTCCTCTTATGACTGTGTCTCCTGGGGGCACACTTACTGATACTAATGTGCCAGCCCCTCCTCCGGCTGCGGAGTCTGTTCCTCCCTCTCCTCCCGCGGGAAGCATCCCTATAGAGTCCAGCTCAGACGAGGACGTTGACATTATGCCTTCACCCGAAGGGAGCTTGCCTAAGGAGAAAGGCTCCAAGCGAAAGGGTACTGGTGGCTCCAGTAGCTCCTCGAGGAAGAAGAAGTCGAGGAAGCAGAAGGATTAGATATTCTTTTCATAGGCAGTTAGGGACTTTTGTTATTTTTTCTGCTTTTCCCTTTTGTAGGCCGTGTTTAGATGCGGGTTCGGCCCCTGCTAGTAGGAACATTTTGGAAAGAACTCATGTATGAACCATTGTTTTTGAGTTAGTTGGAATAAAATTTTGTTTTCTAGCTTCAACTTGCGTTCCTTTCTATGCTTGAATATTGCAGTGTTCGGACTTTGGTCCAGTGTACTTGCATTATCTGATTGCTTCAAGAATAGCTCATTCTACTTGTTAAGTATGGAAATTTCGGACTCGAGTTGTGATAGGGGATCGCATCAGAGCTGAGCATCGCATAGTTTCGGGTAATGACTAACATTCGCCTCTGCCCCCAGTTCCGGG
The DNA here is from genome assembly GCA_030737815.1 of Allium fistulosum. Lineage (NCBI taxonomy): Eukaryota > Viridiplantae > Streptophyta > Magnoliopsida > Asparagales > Amaryllidaceae > Allium > Allium fistulosum. Next base: position 1,299,595,600 of record CM060902.1, read on the forward strand.
GTCAAGTTGTGATGATCAGCTTGTGATGACACCAAGCGAGGACTGAGTGGTCGAACTACGCTCGTTCTCTTATGAATCGTTCCATCCACACTCCGGGGATATGCGTCATCTCATAAGCGGTTGTTCGCACTCTGGGAACATGGAGTTGATTGTTTATACTCCGCTTCGCACTCTGGGAATGCGGAGTTGAATGTTTATACTCCACCTCGCACTCTGGGAAGACGGAGTCGAATGTTTATACTCCGCTTCGCACTCTGGGAACGCGGAGTTGAATGTTTATACTCCGCTTCGCACTTTGGGAATGCGGAGTTTAATGATTATACTCCACTTCGCACTCTGGGAATATGGAGTTTAATGTTTATACTCCACTTCGCACTCTGGGAATGCGGAGTTAAATGTTTATTCTCCGCTTCGCACTCTGGGAATGCGGAGTTTAATGTTTATACTCCACTTCGCACTCTGGGAATATGGAGTTTAATGTTTATACTCCACTTCACACTCTGGGAATGCGGAGTTAAATGTTTACTCTCCGCTTCGCACTCTGGGAATGCGGAGTTGAATGTTTATACTCCACTTCGCACTCTGGAAATGCGGAGTTTAATGTTTATACTCCGCTTCGCACTCTGGGAATACGGAGTTGAATGTTTATACTCCACTTCACACTCTGGGAATATGGAGTTTAATGTTTATACTCCGCTTCGCACTCTGGGAATACGGAGTTGAATGTTTATACTCCACTTCGCACTCTGGGAATATGGAGTTTAATGTTTATACTCCACTTCGCACTCTGGGAATATGGAGTTTAATGTAGGATTGTCGTGTGTCAACCCTATTAATATCGATGTCATGGCCTGTCCCCGAGCTCGGGTTTCACCTAGTGAGTGGCCGGTCGTATCACAGCCACTCTCCATTTGAATAAGTCCCATTGCATGATGGGATTTAGCTCTTCGTGCATCGTGATGTTGTATATCGTACATAATGAATCACAGCTCTGGCTCGAAGAAGTGGCATTTTATTGCTGAAATAAGAAAATGCGGCAAAGTCAGTTGCCTTATTACAAAATTCAAATTTCGAAATGCAGAAACAAATTGCTAAATAGAATGAAATAAATAAAGCCTGTCATATGTAGTAGCGGCGGAGACTTTCGTTGTTCCAAGCCCTCGGTAAATCGAGACCGTCAACAGTCGACAGCTTGAATGTACCATCTCCGAGCTTTCGTGTAATTACATACGGCCCTCCCTAGTTCGGTTTCATGTGTGAAGGAACTGGGTAGATTCTCTTGAGCACGAGGTCGCCGAGTTCAAAGGTTCGAGGTCGAACTCTGGTGTTGTACAATCGGGCGACCCAGCTTCGATGAGCGGCTGCTCTCAAATCAGCCTCTTCCCGTTTTTCATCCAATAGATCTAAAGACTCGGCTAGGAGTATAGCGTTTGTTTTTGGATCATAATAAGTCACGCGATGAGAGAGCACTTCTGTCTCGACCGGAATAACGGCCTCTGAGCCATAAGATAGGGAAAACGGAGTGTGTCCGGTCGCGGTTTTGTGGGTCGTTCGATAGGCCCATAACGCCATAGGAAGTTCATCGACCCACTTGCCCCCAGCCTTCTCTAATCGTTTCTTCAGGATCGATTTTATAACTTTGTTGACAGCTTCAACCTGCCCATTCGCTTGGGGGTGTGCGACAGCCGAGAACTTTTTGCGGATATGAAACCGTTGACAGAAATTCTTGAATTCCGCACTCTCGAACTGGGCTCCGTTATCAGTGATGATAGTATGCGGGAGTCCAAATCGACAGATGATGTTGCGAACCACGAAATTTATCACTTTCTTTGTCGTAATGGTTGCTAGGGCTTCGGCCTCAGCCCACTTTGTGAAGTAATCAACGGCGACGATGGCGTATTTCGCTCCGCCTTTTGCTAAAGGTAAAGCGCCGATGATGTCAATGCCCCACATTGCGAATGGCCAGGGACTGACCATTTGGGTTATTTCAGTTGGCGGAGCTCTCGGAATCCGGGCATGTATTTGGCATTTATCGCACTTCCGGGCATAGTTTGCCGCATCTCGGTTCACTGTCGGCCAGTAGTACCCATATCGGAGTATCTTTTTAGCGAGAGCTTGCCCGCCGGTATGATCGCCGCACTCTCCTTCGTGCACGTCATGTAGCACTCGTTTGATTTCCTCGTGGGCGATACATCTGAGGAGAGGAACGGAATAACCTCTCCTGTACATGACTCCGTTTTGGATGACGAACCGCGAGGCTTTTCGTTGAATTTGTCTCTTCTCATTTCTAGGTTCAGGTAGCACCCCATTCTCAATGTAATTCCGATACGGAGTCATCCAAGATTCTCTACTGGGAGCGGTTTCAAATACAGAGTTCATTTCTATCCGATCGATGCTCGGAGTGGCCAAAGTTTCAACGGGGACCAGTTCCATTTGTTGCGCTTCACCTGTGCTGGCTAACTTCGCCAGTGAATCGGCTTTCTGATTGCGCTCCCGAGGCACATAATAGATGGCATAATAATCAAACTGGTTTAGGATTTCCTGAACTCGTGCCAAGTAAGCGGCCAGTCTTCGGTCTCTTGCCTGGTATTCTCCTCGCACCTGGCATACCACTAACTGCGAATCGCAATAAATTTCTACAGCGATAATTCTCAAATCTCTGGCAAGTCTTAGGCCGGTTAGGAGGGCTTCATATTCGGCTTCATTATTAGTGGCACGAAAGTCGAATTTAAGAGCATAACATATGGATCAGCCCTCGGGAGTCTCAAGTACAACCCCAGCGCCCGAACACCGGTCATTTGACGCACCATCAGTATACAGCTTCCAGATGTATTCGGGAGATTCACTGGTTTCGGGTAAGTCTTCTGGAACGGTGAATTCGGCTATGAAATCAGCCAGGACTTGTCCTTGAATGGCCCTCCGCGGAGCGTATGCGATGTCAAATTGACTTAGCTCAATGTTCCACTTGAGTAACCTACCGGACGTCTCAGGCCGCGTAAGGACCTGTCGTAACGGCTGGTCGGTGTACACAGTAAGCGGATGAGCTTGGAAGTAAGGACAGAGCTTCCTTGAGGCAATGACCAAACAATAAGCCAGTTTCTCCAGCCTCGGATAATTTCTTTCAGCTCCTGTTAGTCGCTTACTGACATAGTAGACCGGGTTTTGCACTTTGTCTTCTTCCCGGACTAGAGCGGCACTGATCGCATGTTCTGATACCGCCAGGTAGAGATATAGTTGCTCGTGGTCAACCGGTTTTGACAAGATCGGAGGTGTGGAGAGATGTTGAACTAATGATCGGAACGCGCCTTCACACTCCGTGGTCCATTCAAAGTTTCGTTTGCCCTTCCGGATCAAATCGAAGAAAGGAATGCATTTATCGGTGGACTTTGAAATGAATCTGCTCAATGCTGCGACCTTCCCGTTAAGACTCCGGACTTGTTTTATAGTTCTAGGGGTTTGCAAATTTCTAATAGCCCAGATCTTCTCAGGATTCGCCTCTATTCCTCGAGCGTTGACAATGAACCCAAGGAATTTTCTGGATGCAACGCCAAAGTGACATTTGAGTGGGTTGAGCTTCATTCCGTACTCCCGGAGGATGCTGAACATTGAATTCAAATCTCTGACGTGATCGGTGGAGAATCGGGACTTCACCAGCATGTCATCCACGTATACCTCCATGGTCTTCCCAATCTGATCAGCGAACATTCGGTTGACTAGGCATTGGTATGTTGCTCCAGCGTTCTTTAGACCAAACGGCATGACTTTGTAACAATAGAGTCCCAGGTCGGTCACGAAGCTGGTATGTTCCTGATCAGGTAAATGCATGGGTATCTGATTGTAGTCGGAGTAAGCGTCCATAAAGGATAGTAGTTCGTGCCCGGCCGTCGAATCTACGAGTTGATCGATTCGTGGAAGTGGGAAGCTATCTTTCGGACAGGCCTTGTTTAGATCAGAGTAATCAACACAGGTTCTCCACTTCCCGTTTGGTTTCCGAACTAGTACGGGGTTGGACACCCATTCTGGATACAAGGCGTCTCGAATGAACCCATTCGATTGTAGTTTGTCAACTTCCTCCTTAAGGGCGGCAGATCTCTCTGGATCCATACCGCGCCTTTTCTGTTTCACTGGGACATGTCGCGGATCTATATTCAGGGAGTGACTTGCAATGCTCGGCGAGATCCCGCACATGTCAGAGTGTGTCCAGGCGAAGACGTCGAGATTCGCCCGAAGAAATTCGACCAACTCCTGCTGTGTCTGCTTGTTTAGTTGGGACCCAACTTTCAGCATCTTTGAATCATCATCCTCGCTGATTGGGACGTCCACAGTCAGTTCGGCTGGAGAGGCTTGACTCTCCGTTGATTCGTCTTTATCCTCGTTGTCCCTGGGGTCCAGGTCTTTCAGGAATTGGTCGTGGTGCCTGGGCCGAGGCCCAGGCATCAATTGTCAATTATCGATAGAACGGACGCAGAGAGATTCCTCTACGCCCTTCCCCTTCTCTTTACGTTGCGCCCCGCGCAGCTCAGCAACATAACAGGCCCTTCCTGAGGCCTGATCTCCTTGAACAACTCCAATCCCATGATCAGTGGGAAATTTCAGAGTCAGACACCATGGGGCGATTGCCGCCCTGAACTCGGCTAAAGCTGGTCGACCCAGAAACGCATTGTATGGCGAATCTATTTCTAGCACAACAAATTGTAACATGCGGACCCTCCGGCGTTCTCCAACACCTAACTCGACTGGGAGTTCAGTTATTCCGATGGGTATCGTGGCACTTCCGTTGAAACCATGGATCCTGGATAAACAGGGTTTCAAATCCTTTGTCTCCATCTTCATTAGATCGTAAGCCCGTTTGAGCAAGATGTTTACAGAGCTCCCACTGTCAACCAGGATCCTCTTCATCCAAGCAGGACCTACCTGGGCAGATATGACTAGTGGGTCGATAGTAGGGGCTTCGACTTTATCGGCGTCTCGGCTCCTGAACACGATATCATCGGACATTATCTTTTGTTGCTTTGTCGGGGTTCCATCCTCGCAATTACTATAACACTCGAAGTCCGCATGCCTGACAGAACTGGCATACGACTCCATTTCCCCCCAGCTTCTGTCTGCCGGATGGGGGCCACCACTTATTGTGTTGATAACTAATCTCCCGCCCGCACGAGTGGGTTCATCCTCTCTTTCCTGATTTTGTGAACGATTTTGATTCGAGGGGCCCGCTCCGCCAGGCTGCGGCGCCCGTACAAACTGATCTAGCTTCCTCTCTCTAATCAGCTTTTCGATGAGGTCCTGTAAGTGCCGACACTCATTGGTATTATGTCCATAGCTCTCATGGAACCTACAGAATTTCCCTGTCTGAATCTGTCTTTCCGATGAGGGCTTCGGAGCAGGCTTCTTATACTGTACAGTATTGCAAATCTGTAAGTATACGTTTTCCAATGACGTGTTTAGCGGTGTATAACTGTCAAACATCTGAGCTCTACGTCGTGGACCTCGGTTTTCGTCTCTCTTCTTATTCTGGCCATTGTTTCCTCTCTGCTGGGTTTGCTTGTTTTGTATATTCAGCTGAACTTTCCCGGAACTCTCGCCGGACTGTTTAACTGCCACATTGCTCTGTATTCCCTCAATGTTGGGCCTCGCATCGTCCTGCTTCCTAGACTGTTTTGCATCCTCCTGCCGCAGGAATTGAGCGGCCTTGGAGTAAAAACGGTCCAACGACGCGGGCGGTTTTCCAGCTAGCCAGTTTCCGAATTCGGAATCAGGATCAATCCCCTTGGTCAGAGCCATTAAGATTGAATTATCGTTGGGATTGGTGATCTCGACGCATGCTGCGTGGAACCTCTCCAGGTAACGCCTGAGTGTCTCTCCAGGAGCTTGAGTGACGCTGGACAAGGTGTTGACGTCTTTTGGCCTAGCAACATGCATCCGGAATTGTTCCACAAACTTCTTGGCCAATTGATCGAACGAAGAAATTGATCTAGGTGGTAGGCGGGTAAACCACATTGTCGCGATTCCCCCCAGAGAGATGGGGAAACTCCGACACTTCACTGCGTCGTCGGCCCTCGCAGCGCTCATCGACCATTCATACTTCAGAATATGCTGGTTGGGGTCACTATTCCCTTCATACATCGGGAGAGTCGGCATTCTGAATCGCCTAGGGGGTTCGGCATGTAACACTTCGTCTGTGAAAGGGGTATGACTACGGGAAATCCCCCAGTCATCATTAGTGAGCCCCTGACTCTCGCGGATCATTTGACGTATCATGGTTGATATATCCGAAATGGGCAGATTCGGGGCGTGATGAGCTAAGGCGTGGTCGGGTTCCACGGTGCGAGTAGGGATCGGGCGCTGTCGACGATCCGTATCTCGCCTCCTTGGCTCAACGTCTTCTGGGACATAAGGTTCAGGAGTATGTCCTCGCTGTTGATTGATCGGCTCAGATTGATTTCGGGTATCGACCCTTGTCTCTGCTGCGGCGGTTGTGGCGCGGTTATCCGTGGTGTACTGTGGGGCAGTACCTCCTCGTGTTGAGGGACCGGTTTGGAAACTGGTCGACGGTCCTACCCTCAGTTGCCCAACAGTTAAGGCGGGCTGATATTCAGCAGCTTGAGCGCGACTCCCCTCTAGTCGAGGACGGGTAGTTCGGTGGTGGTAATCAGATGAAGCTGAGCTTTCGGTAGACGCTCTGGAGACATCATCTCTCCTGGACCTTCTGTGCCCCCGGCGGTTTAGCTGGTTGGTCAGCTCGATATTGGCGCGTAACTGCTCTGCCAACTGCTGACGGCTTTGGGTCAGCTCCTGGAGCAATACTTGAAACTCCTGTCGGGTGACTAGCCCCGTTGAGTCTGATGAGTGGCATTGTCTTGATTGGAAGAAGGCGGCTGTGTGGGATTTTGCCTGTCTCTGCCTTCTTGCTCTGCAGCGGTGGCGCCAGTTCTTGTGCTGACCATTGTCGGTGGTGGAGTCCTTTCCTATATTTTGAGCAAATCTGAATAGAATGGAAGGATTCCGGACTGAATATCTGGATCTTCCTCTTGGATTTGTGCAATCCGGTATCGACGGCAGATCCAACGAGCGGGAGAAAAAGCTGGTTCTCTCAGTGAAAGCACCAAAGTGTTTGTACCAAAAATGGGCACAACACTCTTCAGGAGTTGTTTGAAGAGATAAAATGAAGATTATAAATGTAAAACAGAGATTATCTAACAAAAACTCCAACAAACAGGAATGTAAAATGCACAAACAAGCAGTTTAGAGTGGTTCGGCGTATAGCCTACGTCCACTATGAAGTTTTGATGATTTTATTGATTCTCTTTCAATGATTACAAGCGTTTACAGCAATGAACAGCGGATTACAGTTTAGAATTCGAAATTGACAGCAAAAGTAGGATGCAAATCTCAATCCGGCAGAGTCTGGACGCTTCAGAGAAAAAAGATCCTTTTTTCCGTTGATTCTGGGGCTCTATTTATAGGCGTAGGAGGCTTGGATTTCGCTCAAACTCCGGGAGATTTGGCCTGACACGTGAGTGGGTCCACGCGCCCGGTCCCACCAAATTTCAGCTCCATCTAAGATCGATTCGAAACGACTTCGTATCGATCAGAAATTGTTCCAATCGAGCTGGAATTTGGCATGGACATCCCTCAGCATGCATGCAAGCTTCTCTGAAAATTTCGCTGGATTTGGATTTGTGGATTACGAGATATCGTCGATACGAAATGAGGTTTCTCGAATGCTGTCTGGTTCGTATCCCTGAATTCGACTCCATCTGTTCGCTTCGCTGGCTGCACGTGTTCTTGAAGTGAGGTGGCACGCGCGCTTCATCTCGATCCGGTCTTTGCGCCGCTTTGACTGCTTCGACTCCAGGCATCTCGCCTTGTTTACTTCGATGGACGACACGTCACCCTAGTTAGTTGGCCCGTTGGATGTGAACAAGTCATGGGTCGCGGGTTCGAAGCAAGGCTACCTAGATGGACACGAAGTGTAGCGCCTCGATGGATACGAAGTGTAGCGCCTCGATGGATACGAAGTGTAGCGCCTCGATGGATATGAAGTGTAGCGCCTCGATGGATACGAAGCAGAAGTTGGCTGAAGGATACGAAATGTTTCAATCGCTGATGTGTACGAGGTCCATCGATGCGAGCTCGATGGATACGAAGGACATCGAGTCGAACCTGGGTACCTCGATGGATTCGAAGCTGATTGGTACTGACTGATATGCGATCGATGGATGCGAAATCATCCATAGCGATGGATACGAAATCTGGGCCGGGCTGCCTGATACGAATTCCATCGAGTCGAATTTGATGGATTCGAAGCATGCTTAACTTCGATCGATACGAACTGATGCTTCCTGATGGATACGAAAAGATGCTCTCCCCTTTGTCTTGCATCCATCATAACTCGAGCATATGAACTCGGATCGATCTGAAACTTGGAGCGTTGGTTTGCTTTATTTTCCCGATCATGTCTCATCGATTGGGACTTGATCCGGACTCGGTCAAAATTCAACGATATCCATGACAAACGACATTTGGAATCCAACTTCTTGGTGTCCTGGCCTTGCCAAAAGGCGGGATAACATTAACTACAATAAATCAAATCTCGTTTCTATTTATATTTCATAATTTTTCTACTATTCAACTTTTCATTCTACTGCACCGATTCCAATTATTTGTATCTTCGTTGCTAGAATCCAATTGTAAATTCAATTTATTAAGCCATTCTTCTGTTTTAGGTACCTTCACACTTTAGACATCCTCCAATGATTCATATTGCTTCTTCTTTTTCTATGCCACCAATAGTGGGGTCATCTGTTGTTGGACTATTTTCTGATCTCCACCTGTGGGGGTGCATAATCCTTCTCCACTTGCACCTATTGGCTCTGATTTGCAAGGGAACAGTTCAAATTTGTTGGACTATCAATATTATTATGATTATCTAAATTAGTAACTTGACTTGTAGACTTGTGTACGGAAGTTTCATGTATGTTTTGATAATATCAGCAACTTATATTTTTTGTATATGTAAATATGCTGCTGATGAACACTCTGCACCCACGTCACAACTCGTCTGCACTTGTTCATAATTGTAATTATCTGATGTTGTTTTTTATATGTATGTTGCTGCTCGTAAACACTCATCCTCTATTTCAGCACTTCTGTGCATGACCTCTTTAGTATGAATTTCTAAAGATTTTGTTGCATCACTTTTAACTCTCCACTCATGTGTTATTACCTTTTCGCATTGTAAATAATTATGCCCAAAACAATTACGTTTGTAACATTTAGGGGGAAAATATTCATATTTAATCTTCTAGTGGTACTCTTTTCCTTTGTTGTTGTTTGCTCTGAATTTTGTAGGGAGAATAGAATTAGCTGTAACTTCAACGAGAACCCTAGAAAATGTTAGTTTTTTCATAAATTTGTTTTATCATCCATTTTAATAAGCTTACCAATTAGACTTGCTAACTTACTTATCCCTCTAGCACTCCATAGGGCAAAATCAAGATTTATAAGTCTAATCTAGATTGGATGTGTTATCAACATATCACGTTCTAGTCTCATATTATCTTCCCACCTTATAATAAATAATAATCTACTATCCATGAACCATGATCTGTTGTTAATTATTCGTTGACAATCTTTCTCCAATTTAAATTTAACTAGATAATAGCAATCTTCTTTAGCAAAGATATCCCATTTTCCATCAGGCTTTCATTCCCTCTTAATATAAGCAATAAAATGAATATAATAGGGTCTTTTTCCAGCAAGATAAATATAGATTGAGTTCTTCCACATGCTTTCTGCCTCAGCATAATCTTCATCTTCTATAGCAGCATAGTCTTCTTCTTTGTCAACCACTCTATCATGGAATTTTACCTTCTCATCAATTTGCATTTTGCACTCTATAGTTTTATCCCAGCTTTTAGCTGCTTCTGTTAAAAGTATTTATGCTTTAACCATCGCCGCATAGCTCGTCCTTATGAAACTTTGGTTCGACACCTCCTTCTCTTTCCCCTTGTGTATCATCAGTTGCCAGTCCTCTTCATCTTTATTCGATTCAAATTGATTAGATAGTTCGCTTATTTTATGCCGATGAGATTCATTGGTATTAAGGTCCGAGACGTTTTCTGCTGTCGCCATTAAGGTTTTTTTATTATGTTATTGTATATCCTTGTTTGTTTATAATAATTTAATATATTTCTTAATTTTAATATACACACACATATATTTTATTTACTAGCCAATTTTTTTAATTATTTTTAAAATTAGGTGGGCCAAAATATATACAGGTATTAATAAGATAAGTGGATTTAATTAATTAAGTGAGATGAGATTTCAATTATAATTGATCATACCTCAAATGGTGGATCTAGGTAGAATTATTTTACATAGCTCATTAGTGCTGCCATAAGTATACCTAAATGCCTAATTCTATAGACAATGAAAATTTGTTCTCACTCCATAAAGATAGATTACATCTTAATGGCGAACCTTCATCATCGAGTTGGAAATAGGATATTTCAAAGGCCACTGATGATTCAAGGTGTGTTTGAACGACATGATAATTAGGAAAATTTATCAAATTATTTTAACTTACATCCATTTATAAAATCATAAAATTACATCCAAACAATTTTCATAAACTATTATTTTAGCTATTTTTCCTAAATTTTTGTTTTAAAATTTTGTTTTAAAACTATTTTTTCACTATACGTGCATATATGTGCATGGACAGTTGTGCACGGATTCCACACAAACTCGCCGTAGTCGAGAACCTCACCAACATCCCATCACGGAGTAAGGCAATCGAAGAATAGTAGCATTGATTTACACATTGCGATAGTACATGGGCTCAAATTAGGATTTCGGGGATGATAGTCAATATGGACAAGGAAGACGTGGTCATGCTTAGATCGATGTGAGGAACATAATGGGGGCAGTGGCATCATCTTTGGTAGTCTTAACGGTTCCAATAGTTAAGATTGAGGAAGCTTAATTCAGTGGCTAGGGTTTTGCATTATTGTGAAGGAGAAATACAACTTTATGTAGCCCTTTAAAATTTTAGAAAATTTCATTTTTACCCCTTAAACTTCAAACATGATTAACTCTTATATATGAACTCCGTTTGGCATACAACTTACTACGTTGTGTTCGTATTAAATTTTTGGACATATTGATTTTATATATCAGTACGTTAGCCATACATATATGACACTATAATTAAGATGTAGATAGACATACATGCGCACGCGCACACACACACAGATACACACACACATATATATTTTAGGATATTTATAAATTAACACTGTTAAAGTAAATATGATAAGAAATTATTCATTTGATTCGAATATTTGACATTTGAATTCAGATGAGTTATACTTATATATATACCATCAATTTTATTAAAAATTGAATTCAAAATTAGTTTTTGAATTTATACATCAAAATTAATAAATTAGTTATTATGATTCAAATATTGATTCTTTTTATAAAAAAGGAATTATGGGTGTGTGTTTACATATATATATATATATATATATATATATGTCTGTATATGTATATATTTATATATATAGCCAAAAAGTGACACAACACCCTAAATCCGAATTAAAAGATAGAGATCTAACTATAAACAACAAAATAAAGTAAGAGCATGATAATTTTTATAGTGGTTCAACAAACCTGAGGCCAACATCCACTTTATCGTTATTATAGAAATTGTTTATCATAAGTACACGGGATCTACCGATCTAACAACCTAAAACTTCAAAAAGTAGCTTCCATTGTGATAAGATCATGTAGAGAGAGAGAGTGAAGAAGATTAAGTGCTAAAAAGTTCTTTCTGAGTTGCCATATGCTTGCTATTTATACAGAAATCACCCAGCGAAATCTTCGGATCTTGAAATACCAAGTCTAACTCCAGAATTGAGAATGTAGGAGGTAAGACGAGATCCCCTGACCAATAAAATCATCCTAGTACCGATCATAAGTGATTGGTATTGACCTGATTTATTGATCAAAAATCATGTTGTCTTCTTCTACTTAGTCTTCTAACTTTTATTCATCAAGCTCCGAGCACTTTTGTCCTAAAAATCTGGTTGTTACTGAGAGGTTCTGACATCTTCAGTACTTGTGTTTGTCTTAAATTTTTTTGGAGTTGTTCATCTACTCCTTAAGAAATAGGCCCTAAGACGGTCATTTAGCCAGCAATCCATAAGTCATAGCTCCATAGCCATATATAGTGCATAAAATAGTTCGGTACCGACCTGAAAGTGGTCAGCACCGAATGTTTCTATCCTTAGTTTAGGCACTCTAACCCTTTGGTGCTTATCCCAATGTCCTTCCAAGCATGTCTTCAAGTCGTTGGACCACTTTGTCTTTATCCGATGTCCAAATTCATTTAAAAGCTGCTTAGTCTAAAAGCCGAACAACACTTGTCCCTCGAAGTATGCTTCTATTGGAAACAAAGCGTGCTTTAGATCAAGACAAGTGCATATTATTATCCACACAAGTCTGTTGATCATCCAAAAGTTGCTTTAAAGTGTTGTCTCCATTCTAAGTGGGTTCGTTCCATTGCTTTAAATAGTAGTAGTACCACTCTTTGTGCTAAGGTCAAGATTTACACTTTGGAGATTGTTTCATGACTCACACAGGTACATATGACTCTCCCCTTCCCTTCCTCTCCTTTCCTCTTAATTTTGGGTTGGAATTTCATATCGGTATCGACCTGATTAAATCGGCACCAATCACTTTTACTGAGTTAGAAACCTTGTAAATACTGAATATATAGCAAAAATATTAACTCATGCTTTGATTTTTACTATTTTGCCTCCTTAGGATTGCGGTGCTGAATTCCTATGACCAAATCTCCTCATTCCAAACTGATCGCGTCGATCGCCCAGAGCTGCTGCCACTTTTGTTTTGCTGTAACCAGCACCACATCTTCACTCCGACCACCATGGCACCACTTAGAGGTCTCATCACCGATCTCAAAGAACCGTAGATCCAGATTTATATCAAGAGTTGGGTCACTGCTACTTCATGGTGGTGCCTCACTGCCAGCTACAGCCTGAGGTCGCCGTGATTGATAGCTGGCTGGAATTCCGGTTCAGTTATCGACCTCTCCACTTTCCTCTGGCTGCTACCTGCCCTAGGTTTTTCCTCGATCGAATACATGCTTGACCTGAAGTGGATGCATAAATTTCCCAAAAATCCTCCTGCTTCATGTTGACTTGGTGTCAACACTCATTCCTCTTCGGGTCGAACAGGCGGACCCAAAGCCTTGTCACAACCAAATAACTTTGCTCCTAAAAATGCCCAAATTGCTTACTACTAGAGTTGGTCGATCACTAGCCGCCATTGCATGCTACGATGAGATGGTTCTTTCCATAGAACGGTCGCATTGGATGTGCTCCAACATTTGAATAATTCCGTCACATAGCACTTCCTTTGTTCCAACAATGAAATGCTATGCGTTGCTCTAAAAAGCGGTTCCATTATCAATTATACGAAGATAACGGGTAAGATCTGACATATAGTTCCATCATGCGACATGGCTCGTTTTCCAGCACGAGCGAGCTATCTACGCAGAATGGTCCATTCATTGTGTACGAGACACATGACTTACACTATATAGATTGACACTTCCAATTTCCCTGGTTAACGTTTAGAATCTGATTGGTCAACAAATGTTAACATCGGCTGGATTCTGAGCACTAGTCACACGGTTTCACAAAATAGAATTTCGAAATAAAATACCTGACCATGTTCGATACTAAGCTTTTCAATCTAGAATGATGTGTTGTTCACCTAGATTCAACATTGGTGCTAGGCTGTCAAATCCTCCCTAAGTCGGATTTACTACGACTCAAGCTTAGACGCCCATGCCTTCCGGAACCAAACGCTCAATTACTGCAGAGCTGCAGGGATGGTAGTTCTAGCAGATCCAATCCAGGACCAACCTCCTCCTCTAAACAAATGGGCTGGTCTAAGAGTCCTAGATGATCCTTGTGAAAAAATCCTGACAACCCTAACTGTTAAGTCGCTCCCAACTATATGCTTTCAACATGGAATTCCAAAGAGTGACGTGGAGCTCCCAACATTTAACCAATGGGTGCACAACCTCTGTTGGGTTACAGAGCCTGCAATAGGTACATGTGCCTACGCGGCATTGTACCGCCCTTCAATCCATTCTTCCATATGTTCCTCCAAGAGTTTGGGCTCACTCATATTCAAGTCCACCCCAATGGTTACGCTTTGCTGAGCTCCTTAGACGTCATGTTCATCAATCAGTTTTAGCAATCTCCAACCATTGGGGAGCTAATACATGTCCCAAGCCTCAAGCAACAAGGCGATTCTCCCTCTTTTATGATCATAGAAACTTGATGTGGATGCAAAGTAATCGAGGCACTTCATAATATATAATCATATTTCAAAAACGAATACTTCTACATTGGGTGTCCACACGGCTTCAACCGGCCCTGACTGTCCGGAAGTAAGGCTTCTTCCTTTCTATTCTTCCTTGTACTTGGATACTCACCGCAAAGTTTTTAACTTGTTATCCATTTTCTATACAGATAGACCTACTCAAGACATGAGAAAAGTGCACTCTAAGACTCTTAAGACCCTCAAAAGAGTCAGCATTTGATTTCGTACCAAGAGACTCCATGGTGCCCATTTGGTTTTTAAAGACGGGAAGAGGAACTAAGGTGGTCACACGGGTCCTTATGTCTTTTCCCATGATCGTAGGTCTTCTTGTTGTCCGGATGCCTTTTGTTCCTATCTCTTTCCGCTTGGCGCTCTCTGTCTTTCCACCATGCTCTTTCTTCATCTGTTTTCCTTAAGTGTAGAGCAAGGAGGACATGGTTCAGGAGTTACTCTCCTTTGTTTGGAGACGTCATAGTGGAGATAACTAAACCAGTCTCTTCCTATTGAAACTGAAATGAAAGAAAGGACTGTATCAGTTTTAGAACAAGGAAATATCAGCATATGAAAGGTGTGAATGTCATGATCCTAGAAGTGTGTGGAGTGATTGTGTTGCCCTAAGTACTCTATGTACTATGTTTGATAGGTAGTAAGATGGAGTCTCGCCTCCTTCAACTAGGATGCCCTTAGATGGGAAGCTGAATCTAGGAAAGCACTCTTTAGAAGATCATCGATAGGATTGTTGAGATCACTCAGCGAACTGAAGATGTATTTTGATCGCCAGCTTTAGATCAAGCCAAGCACATATTATTATCCACACAAGTCTATTGATCGTCCAAAATTGTTTGAAATGTTGTCTCCATTCCAAAAGCATTTATTCCATTGCCTTAAATAGTAGTAGTACTACTCTCTGTGCTAAGGTCGAGATCTACACTTTAGAGATCGTTCCATGCCTCACACATGTGCATATAACTCTCCTCTTTCCCTTCCACTCCTTGCTGCTTCATTTTAGGTTAGAATTTCATATCCGTACTGACCTGATCAGGTCAGTACCAATCACTTTTGTCGAGTCAGAAACCTTATAAATACTTAATACTTAGAAAAATTTTTACCAGTGCTTTCATTTCTACTATTTTTCCTCCTTAAGACCTTGGTGTTGAATTCCTACGACCAAATCTCCCCGTCCCAACCCAATCTCCGCTGATCACTCAGAGCCGCCACCCCTTCTTTTAGCTGTCTTCACCACCAGATCTTCACTTCGACCACCATTGCACCGCTTAGAGATCTTGTCCTCGATATCAAAGAACCATAGATCCAGATTTATATCAAGAGGTGGGTTGCGGCTACTTCATGGTGGTGTTATTCACCAATGGCTATGGCTTGAGGTCACCGTAGTTGATGGGTGGTTGAAACTCCGATTTAGTGATCGATCTCCCACTTTTCTCTTGTTGCTACAAGCCCTAGATTTTTCCTAGGTGGAACACACGCTTGAACAGAAGTGGATGCCTAAATTCCCCAAAAATCCTCCTACTTCCTGTTGACTTGGTGTCAACACTCATTCCTCTTCAAGACGAACAAGGGGACCCATAGCCTTGTTGCAACCAAATAACTTTGCTCCTAAAAATGCCCGAATTGCTTACTACTAAAGTTGGTCGATCACTAGCCATTGTTGCGTGCTCTGATGAAATGGTTCTTTACAGAGAACAGTCATGACGAATGCTCAATGGCATTTGAATAATTCCTTCACACAACACTTCCTATGATCCTATAGAAGAACGCTCCACGTCACTTTGGACAGCAGTTCTGTTATCGATTATCAGACTATAATTGGTAAGATCCGACACACAATTCCATCATGCAACAGGGGTCATTTTCCAACATGAGCGGGCAATCTACATAGAATGGTCTATTCATTATGTACGGGACACATGAATCACGCTATATAGATTGACATTTCCAATTGCCCTGGTCGAAGTTCAGAATTTGATTGGTCAGCACACATCGACATCTATTGGATTCTAAGCACCTTCACATGGGTTCATAAAATAGAATATCGAAATAAAACATACCTTACCATGTTCAATATTAGGCTTTTCAGTATAGAATGACACATCATTCACCAAGATTCAACACTAACACTGGGCTGTCAACTCCTACTAAAGTTGATTCTAGCATGGCTCAAGCTTCGACGTCCATGACTTTCGGGACCAGATGCTCAATTATCATAGAGATGCAAGGGACGATAGTTCCCGTAGCTCCAATCCTAGACCGACCTCCACCTCTAAACGAATGAGTTGGCCTAAGAGTCCTAGATAATCCTCCTAAACAAATGCCGACAATCCAAACTGCCAAGTCGCTCTAGACTGCATTCAACATGGAATTCCAAAGAGCGACACCCTACTCCTGACATCTAACCAACAGCCGCAATGTGCCACCCTTTAATCCATTCCTCTGTATGTTCCTCTAGGAGCTTGGGATCGTCCTTACTCAAGTCTACCCCAATTGTTATGCTTTGTTGAGCTCCTTGTATGTCCTATTCATGAATCAACTTCAGTGACCTCCAACCTTTAGGGAGCTAACACACTTCCTGAGCTTCAAGCAACAGAGAGATTCTCCCTCTTTTGTGATCATAGAAGCTTGGTGCCGATGCAAAGTGATCGAGGCACTTCACAATAAATGATCAAATTTCAAGGATGAATACTGCTACGTCCAATGCCCATATAGCTTCAACCGGCCCTGGCTGTCCAGAAGTAAGGCTTCTTCCTTTCCATTCTTCCTCGTACTTAGATTCTCACCGTCCAAGTTTTTAACTTGTTATGCACTTTCTTTATAGATATCCCTACTCAAAACATGAGGAAGCGCACTCCAAGACTCTTAAGACACTCAAAAGAATTTGCATTTGATTCTATACCACCTTTTACCTATTGGCAAATGAGAATCTTCATCGATGTAGGCTTCTACATCCTAAATGCTTCATTATTCCCACTAAAATTCCACCAAGAGCCACCACGGTGTCCACCGGGTTTTTGCCCCTATTTGCAGTTCCAACAAAGATATCCAAGAGGGTACCGAAGGTTCGTCCAAAACGGTGAACGTTGAAGAAGGCGATGAGAGAGTGATGGAAGAAAGAAGAGAAGGGAGAGGAGAAATGGAAGTGATTTCCAAGGAAGAGGAAGTGGGAGTAGATGGAGATAAGAGAAAGGATAAAGAAAGTGATGAAGATGGTGATGACAATGAAGGCAATGATGATGAGTCATATGGAGACATCTCCGGATAATACTGAGACCTTGTTTCATCACGTTTGAGGGGAGTAATAGTCAAGACCTTCCAATAGACCGCAAAACCAAGTGTGACACCAACAATTGAGGCGACTCCTCCAGTTGGTGACTCGGAAAACATCTTCACTTCACTGAATGATCTCGACATTCCTAGCAACGATCTTCTCAAGGAGTGCTCTACTAGATTTAGCTTCTCTTATAGGGCATCCTAGTTAAAGGGGGCGAATTCTATCTTTACAACCCTTCAAACTCGGTTTGTAGAGTACTTAAGGCAATACGAGCACTCTACACACTTCTAGGATCACAACTTGCATCTGCCCATATACCAATGTTCTAAAACTGATACAATCCTTTCTTTTGTTCAAAGTTCAATAGGAAAAGACTATTTCGGTTATCTCCACACCGACATCCCCGAATAGAGGATAGTAACTCCTGAACCATATCGTCCATGCTCCAACTCTTATAGAGAAAGACAAATAGATGAAGGAAGAGCACGATGAAAAGAAAGAGCGCCAAGCGAAAATCGATCGTCAATCAGAAGGAGATAGTAAGAAAAGGCATGTAAAGGAGAAGGAAATGTACAATCATAAGAAAAGACATAAGGACTCGCGTGACCTTCATCTTTCGATCTTCCCCCACCTTGATGTTAACCGCATCTTTTATCCCTACAACAACCTCCAACATCACTTTCTCTGACTACCACGGTTCCTTTACCCCATCATTCTAAAGGGGTTTCTATTCGTCTAGTTCCACCTCCAACCCCGTCAAGTAGAATGCAAGATGCCTTCCTTCATCTTTGCTTGACAAGGGTCATATTCGACCGTGAACTCAAAGATATTCGCAAGAAAGAGGAAAACTGTAGGGTCAGAGGAATCCAAGAGCTTATAGACCAAGGGTTTGAATTAAAGAAACTTGCTTTCAACCTCTTCGACGTCAACAAAATTCACCAACTGATATCCAATCGTTTAAGACAGATAAGAAGAACTATAACAAAATCATAGAAAGTAAATCCTAAAGAAGCTAAATCTAAGCTAAATCCAAACTCAACTTGGGCATCGAAGAGTGGAATTCAAGCCCCACTATTTTCTACTACAACTGCTAAATCAAGGCTTTTAAGTGCCTGCTTTAGGAACATATGTATAAAAAGGCTAATTTGACTAGTTCTCTTTTGAACCAAATCAATAAAGTTAGAGTAAAGGCTTAATTTCAAGGCATAAGTGAGCAATATAAGTTAGAAACATATTGTAGTCACCAAATTTGGACTGCATAAATCATTACATTCTTCAATTTTGTTATATAAGATTAAACAGTATTTCTTTTCCTACACAGTAATGTGACAATGAGAATAAATACTTTAAATATTTGGTTTGGTATCTAATGAAGCTTTTTGCACCTCTGCTATTTTCTGCTATATCCCTACTTTAGCCCTACTATAACTTTTTGCACCTCCACCACTATAGAATAGCTAAGCTATTTAAATGCATAGGCTTTCTGGCCAGCGAGGAATGAAAGAACAATTAAGCAAATTGATGGGCTTGGAGACGTGAATTGATGTGTAGCAATCATTATCGAGGATATATTGTTGCATGAAAGCGGTTTATTTTGTATGATTGCTAATTAATTAAATTAAATTACAAATTTGGGAAATTTAGACTAGGAAAGTGATGATGAAATGATTAGAGGGATTAACAATGTTAACGATAATCAAATTTGGGTTAAGTTTTAATTACATTGTTTATTAAATAGAAATTGTATATAATGTATGGATTATATAAATTAAGGAAAGGCTATGATTATTGTTTGCACCAAAATTTAACACAAACACCCAATAGATTATGTATAGAGAAATAAATAAAGAAAATCAAAATTAAAATAGAGTAAATAAGTAGAAGACAAGCAAAAAAAATGACAAACAGATTTATAGCGGTCCGGCGTTGAATGCCTACATCCACTTTGAAGAGATCACTTTATTAATGACTTGAATTTTTTAGTATAAGAGGGATCAGATCAGAATCTATAATTACTGTAGAGTACAAAGAAAACAACAGCCTAAAAGACCCTTCAAATGTGCTATAAACCCTGTATTTATAGGCATAGAAGACCCAATATCTTCTTGAAAGTTTGCCGACGGAGTCTCCAGATGTAGTTGAGGTCATCCAAAAAATGTCGAGGCCTAAATCCCAATGTTGAATAATTAGGGCCGATCGGTCTTCCTGGCCATTTAGCAAGATGCGATCAGTCAGATGGTTCCCCCTCTATGCTAGGTTCATGTTTCAAAAGTTGTTTGTATAGTTGCCTTCAGGTTTTAAAAAATATCGATCGATTCCCATTGAGTTAAACTGTTGATCCAAGTTGTTCATAACCATTGTGACCCGATCCAATCTCCTGCCTAGGGGAAGCACTATTTCATACTTAGAATGTTCTGTAGAGTATATCTCTTGGCTTCTTTTGATCATTACTTCATATTGTCATCTGTGCGTGATCTCTGAACTCTGTTATCACCCCTCCGGGCTGCTTTCCATGTCTATCTTCAAGTTTAACTTGTCCAATCAACCCAAATATATCTGGGTCAAAAGGTTGGATAATGCTTGCCCTACAAAGTACGTCTTTTTTCAAGAATGGCATGCTTTGAATCGAAACAAGTTAGAATCACCAGGAAGAATTCTATTTAGTTTCCTGAACAGTCGTTATCCTTCCATTGAATTGTCTTTTTGAAGAGTTGCATCTCTCTGCATTCGTCACGACGCTTGGTCAATATATGTCAATATAAATCCGGAGTGTAATCCCTAAACTTTATCTACATTTGATTCCATTGAGCCAGTTGATTGAGTTAGAAGGATTTGGATATCTATAGCAAGATCTTTCCTATAAGATCCAGGTAATAATTTAATCTCTGTCGACTCAAGAAATTGAATGCTGGGTATGTACACATGCATGTTCATGGGTAGTTGTCGATATTGCATCTCTAAAGATTTGAAGGCCGCATGTTTGATCCACGCTCACTGCACCGTATTGCAATTTTTGAATCACTTTTATTCATCCATTTTTTCTTCTCTCATTTTATTTATATATATTTTTTATTTTTTTACATTGGTAAGAGGCATTCACACCAATCCCTTAAGCAGGGGATCAGTACCGATCCCTTAGTCTAAATGGACTCAAACCAGTTCTGAGCCCAAGTAAGCGGGCTATGTTTGTATATAAGATATGGACTTAGCTTATCCCACTCCACTTTTTTCATTTACTCCCTCAACCGATCTAACCCTTTCTTCCTTTCAAAACCATCATTATCAAACTCATGCTCAAAGCTATCACCTCACCATCCAAATCCATTGCCGATGCGAATCCCTATCTCCCCCTTTAACCCTCATCGGTTATTCAATCCTTTCCATCCTCTGTAACTTTTGTCGTTGCCTTCAATTGAATCCAATCATCCAATTTTACTCTGTGTCTTCCCAAATCAAACTGAACCCTTGATCTAGACAATTTTAAGTTATCCCTCTTCGATCAAGCCGCATCCTCTTGCACAGGTGGGTTTGATTTTTGTTTGTGTGCGATTTAAAGTAAATGATTAGATGATGGTGTTAACCATGCTGGAGGTCACAAACCTTGGGTTTGTTGATGGATCAGAAAGAATCAAAGAGGCGATGTGGACATAAGGAGGATGAATTGGAATTGCATACAACCATGGGATTGGTTGTAGTATTAGATGAAGATGAAATAGAGTGGTAGGAGGCGATCAGTAATGGAGCGATCGGTCGTGATGTGGAGCGAATGTATGGTTCGGTGTTATTATGTTGGAGATGAACTGAAGTGTGGGATCGGTTGCATGGAGGGATTGGTCCTGGATATGACCGGAGGGAAGGAAGTGGAATGATGGAAGGCGATTGATGACATGATGCGAGCGGTTGCGGTTTAAGTTGAGGAGATTGGTTATTGGCATATCGAATTCGAAATGGAATAGGGCTATGTTGCCGATGTGAGGGATCGAGTACGATCCCTCTTCTTAGGAAGACTTAACCATTCTTTTGGTTTAGTGAACTTGAAATCGGTTTAATACATATGAACAATTACTTTAATCCTGAACTTGAACTAGAAACTCATATATGACCTCAAACTCAAGTACTCAAACAACGGATCAAGTGCATATAGCTCTGAACTTGAATGTTTGGACTTTGCATTTGTACTTATATGACTTGAATCATTGAAAACCAAAGTCTCATGCCTTTGAATATGACTTGAACTTGAACTAGTACAACATATGGTGTTGAATAATCCTAAATGCAAATATCGTATTCCAATATGCCGATGACTAATCCCATAGCTTAGATAAAATCTATAACTATCGATGTGAAAGCTAGCTGGGACAGTCAACGATGTCGATCACTCTGGTCAAATCTCAAATTCTCGTCATAACTGTTGTTTGAATTCTAAACTCTCTATCTCTGCACTGCACAACTCTGAACCACATTGCACTAGTTTACACTTAACACGAGGAAACATGTTAATTTTTATAATGATTACAATCTACTGAGTTTGATAACTATGGACTCTAGACGCTCAGAGCATTTAGCTGATATGGGTACTGAACAAACTACTTCTCATGAAAGTTCTGATGTTGAGTCAAGTTCTGCAACAATATCTGCTCGAAACTCTCTACGCCAGCCATCTGAATAGCCTGAAAGTTCTCATCAAGTGCCTAAAATTCCTTTGAATCCTGAAGCAGAAATCGAGCCAGCTCCTGATAATTTAAAAGATGCTATATTTTTGAATGATCCGGAGGATTCGGTGGCTTCAAAGGTTGAAGAGGCGTCTCTCCATAGGCTGTGCATTAAACACAAGTTTCCGTACGAAGATATGCGAGTCCCATCTTGTAATGATAGGGCTTTCTTGCCCTCGAAGGGGTATACTACAAGCAACAAGTTCATGTGTTGGGCTGGTTGCATTCCACCCTTCAACCCCTTCATTCGGAAAATGTTGCATTATTTAAGATTGGCATCGGTTTAGCTGCATCCGAAAAGTTAAGCATTCTTGCATTGCACATATATGATATTTCTCGAGTTCTTATATCGTGAGCCGACTTCGAAAGACGTTAGATTCATCTACAACCTCAAACGGCGAAGGGGAAGCCTCTCATACACTTTCATTGAGTTAGTCACAAACTGCTAGGTCATAACCGGCGCTTGGAACAAATTGAGCACTTGTAAAAACGAATGGTTCTACATGCACTGCCCACCTGGTTTTACAGGAAGGTGGTTTTTGAGCATCGTCTCAAACTTAACTTTAAGTGCATTTATTCGAGTCGTATCCCGAACTAAGCAGCTTCACATTGAACATTGCAGGTAGCCATCCATGTCTCACCGGTGACATATACTCGGAGGCAGTTCAACACTCAAAAACATACCGGTGGTAGATAGAGGCATCAAATCTCTTCTCACCGATGAGCGCCTTTTTGTTTTCGGCTAACTAGAAGGAGGTTAGAGCATGAGACTTCCTAGAAAAACAGAGGAGGAAGTTGTAGAGAGAAGAGGTGCCATCGGGCATGGAGATGACGAAGCTGATCCTGTCGTGTCCCTAGTCGAAGGGGCTCAGGATATCATTGAGGAAGGCGAGGTGAGGGGTAGTGCTAATCAGCCCGGTCGTGACACTATGAGCCCAAGCCACGAGCCTGCGGTTGGATCCTCCCAAGGCCCACAGCACCCTACCTTGAAAGAAAGAAAAGGAGATGCTCGTTTATAGGCTTTGTAGAGGGAAGATCTCCAAGAAACCCAAATCAACCGCTGTTGCTATAGATCAATTTAGCTCTTTGCCTCTAGAAAATTTATTTGAGGGGTTGTCTGACATCTCGCTCTTGGACGATGTCGGAAATTATGATTTTGCCAACTTAAGCCTTGAGGGGTCTGAATCTCCTATTTGATTTGGCACTGACATTCCCCTACTGACAAAGGGGAGATTACTGCAGCAAGCAAAGTTCCAGCAACTGTTCCATTGGGGGGAACATTAGGATACTCACGATCATGTGCATTGCATCGCAAGACAGTTTTCCACCTTTAGTGATTCTTATACACTTTCATTTTGTTTTCAGGCTCGATGGGAAGCCCCCATATCTATGATTCCTTTAAGATACCAGTGTACTATCAACCGTCTTATTTTAGGCCCAGTCGAGTCCAGACTTTGGTCGAGATAAGGAAGGTCATGAAGAGAGAGAAGACTGAGACCGAAGCCATCAATCCAAGAAGTTGTCGTCCAGGCATAAGTTAAAATCTTAATCTTCTCATGACAAGGGTACTGGTCAACGCCCCCTATACATAGTGGCGGCAAGTTGCTACCTCATGCCCCCACTATGACCATTGCGCCCGAGCAACATTCGGGTTCTTCCAGCGCCCGTCGATCTTCGGACCACCATCCTGGCCCAAAAGGCCTTGATATTTCATCCTGCAAGCATGACAGATGGGTGCTCTTAGCCCTACTACTCTTGATGCCACTGCTGCTAAGAAGATGGCTGAGCTCAAGGCCACATTTCCTAAGTTGTGTTTTGACGAGTTCAAATATGTTCCCGCTTTACATTCAATTCCTCCTAAAGCCAAGGACATAGTGCTCTTCTACGTTAATGATGTCTATATCCAAAGCAACCCAACTCTCTATATTGCTGAGAGGAGTTTTGAGGCCTCAATGGAGAAAAATCATAAAATCGATCGCTTAACTCTTGAGGCGATCCACGACAAAGTCATCATTAAGTGCTTGGATGAGGAGGTCAAGCAGTTGGGTACAAAGCCGGCTGATGTTGAGAAAAAAGCCAATGAATCTTCTAAATCCATCAAGCGCTTAATGAAAGTGCACCAAGCTGAATTGGACACTGCCGTTCGTCGCAGCGGTACTTTAGCCCTTGAAAATGACGTTTTATAGAAGGAGAAGGAGGTGCTGAAAAAGGACAATGATGCTATAGCTCTTCATATCAAACAACTTGAGGAAGATCTTGAGAAGGAAAATGGGAGAAACTTGAGGCTCGGCTAGAGTCCCAGCGATACTTCGAGGAGATTATTGAAGCTCGTGAAGCTAAAATATAGAGGCCGATAAATAACTCGCACAGATAGAGGCCCTTAAAGAAGAGGCTAGAGAGGCGGACCAGACATATATAAAGGAATAATTTTATCCACTACTGCTACATTACAATGCATGCATCCTGATGAATCACAACCTCCACTTCCTTGGAAAGGGGTATCCCGAATCGCTCGTCGAAGCCTGGGACCATATTGTAGATTTGAAAAAGAATTCCCTCAGTGGTACTGAAGTGGATGAATAACAGCTCATGCAAAAAAAAATTGCACGATGAAGAGCCCGATGAGCTCAGGGTTACTCGGCTCAGTTTACCCAATGATCCAACGATCATCGGTAAGGGGAAAGATGGTGGCGAAGCCTCAGGATCTGGTTCCCAAGACCTCCCTACTAATCAAGCAGTTGGTGCTTCAATTTCTTAAGCCCTAGAGAAAGATGTGGACTATGACCCAGACCACTCAGGGATGGACAAATCTTTAAGGTTGTCCTCAATTTTGGAAGGCGGCACCTCAACTACGACCGTAGGCCAATCTGGTGAAGGTATATCTCTTACTTCTTCAACATTCAAGAAGGTTTGTATCACATGCCGATATTCGGGGTTACCATTGGTCTTCACGAATTGCAGGTCCATCTACATTTGTCCATGCTCCCGATGATGATGTTTCCCTGGGACAACAGGCGCAGACCGCTGGGCTTACTATGGCTTGTACTGTATAAGTGCCTCCTGCCATCAACTTGCCGAGACTCAATGCCCGGATGCTGAAGTCATAGGAGCTCCACATGAAGAAAAGACTAATGTCCAGAAGGCCCAAGATGAAGCAGAGGATGTTGTAGTGACCCATGCCTCCGAACACACTGATAAATTTAGCATAAAGGAGCACACCGAAAAGGAGGAGCTGGAGTTGCATGCCAAGAAGAAGAGTGCCGAAGTGGATATACTCCTCTTCAAGTTATATTGCCGGGCGGCATCACTCCTGAAGTGGCTAATCCATCTGTACCCCAAAGCAAGACCGCCTCTGTCTCCGAAAGCATCTTCCCAGGGGAAGTAAAGGCAAAAAAGGGTCGAAGAGGAGAGGACGAGGCGGTAGCTCCGAAGAATGCATCCCGAAGAAGCCTTGAAAGGGGAAAGATAGTCGTCGTGCTGACTTGGGCATTGTGTTGCTAGGTAGCTAGTTTCTTTTTGTTGGCCACAATTGTGCGGGTACGGCCCCCGTTTTTTGTTTTAGTTTCTGAAATAAACTTGTACTTAGTTTCCAACTTCCAATATATGAATAAAGATTCTTTTGTTTCTGTTCAGCTTTTGTACAAAACTTGTATAAGTATTCGAGCTATTACGTTGTCCATTCAATGTACCTGTAATTCATCGCTTGTCATTCAAGTTGCGATGTCTTTCGGTCGCTCGTTGCTTCGGGCATCGATCCGGCAAATCCTTCTCACGGCCTTCTTTTTATCGCGGCCTTAATTCATATCAAACACGAGGTGTGAGCCATAGTGTTACGCTGTCGTATTCAACAATCAAGTGATTATACTGCTGCACTCAGTCTTAGGTTGGCGAAGTTAGTATGCGGACGGTCAGGTCTTGTAACACCCTTAATTTTTGTTCAAGATTATTTAGGACATTTAATTGGATAGATTAAATAGAATAATGTAGATAATTAAGGAGAATGAGATTTGGGCAATTAATTTGTTCGTGCCTTAATGAATTAAGATAAGTGATTAAAAAATTTATCACATAAGAGAATGTTTAGGAGGGGCATCTTAGAAAATAAACCTAAACCCTTTGCCTTAACCCTTACCCCTCATTCCATTCTCATTTTCCATCATTCACAAAAAAATAAAGAAAACTAAGGGTGGCCAACCATAGAAAGGAAGTCAAATTCTAGATATTCAAGGGAAGAAGCTTAGGAAATCAAAGCAACACCAAATCTCAAACTCCAACCATTAATCTAAGTTAAATAATATCACTTATCATCTCTTGATTCTTGTTTTGATTCGATCATGGGAATTACTCGAATCTTATGTGTTTGATTGGTCAAATTATGATCTAATAATCATTGTTTGGATAAAATAATGGTTAATGGGAATTTTTGGAATTGATTAGAAATTATTTAATTTGGTGTTGGGGTTAAATCCGAAGTTTTTATCCTCCAAATGATTTGAAATGTAGATATGTCATGTAAAATAACATTTTGAAGATGGTTTAAAATTCCATAATTTACTTATGTAGAACAAATATTTTATGGATTTTCTAGTGAGAAAAGGAAGCAATTTTGAGTTTTATTTAATTTAAATAAATAAATAATGAATTTCCACCTAAAATTTTATATGATAAATAAAATAACGTGTTTGATTTCCTGTGAATTTTGGAATTTTTCTGATGTAATTTTGAATTATAGAGAATTATTTATGCTAGAGTATGCATATTAAAGTTTAATTAATTATGGTTAGCAATTAGTTATTTGAAATACTATTTTGGATCTTGGAAATAGGGTGTCACAGTTTTTCAGTAAAGAAATTGATAAATTTTTTATTAGCCAATGAAATTTTGACAAATTATAGAGGTTTGGTGAAAAGGAAACACTTTTTATAGTAATATTGCAGTTTTTAAGTTATTTACAACTGTACCATGTCGACATCGTCCATGTCGAGCCACATCTCACCACACTTCATCACCATTGACGTGAAACAACCCAATACGCATGATGTCAATGAATTTGGCATGAAGCGAATTAGGTTGGAACCTCGTTGAGGTTATAGTAACAAAGATAGAGAGATGGTCCTTGAGGTGGGAATGTTGATGCGCATAAGTGCCGTATTTTTACTAAGAAGCATGATGCCGCATACACTTCTTAATGTTTTTGCCTCGTCGACCCAGATGGTCATCGAGCCTACACCATGCCGCATTCAACTTGTTGTCGAGCCTGATCTATGCCGCATTTAAATAGTCATCGAGTTACTCTATGCCACTTTTAAAATTGATATCGAGCCCATTAATGTCGATTTTAACTAATTTTCGAGTTTTTAAATAGGTGGATAACCTATGTATCACGAGGATCGACGACTTCATTGTCATCGAGGCTCGTGATGCCACATGTTTAGTCATCATGTTTTAATAGGTGGAAAGCCTTATTCTTTTACATTGATATGAGATGGATGTCGACACTAATACACATTGAGCTTATAAACAGCGGAGAGCCATTTGTTGTAAAATTTTAACTTCGAACCTTAGGGACACTAAGGTATATCTTAATGAGTTTGACATGAAATCTTTTGGGGTTACTAATGTATTTCACCATGAAATTTAAATAACTAAGGGGAAATAACTTAACTAGGGACACCGATAGAAATAAGTTATACATGTGGATAGCAAGGATTAATGTTGAACATGTGTATAGCATGTAGTAAAGTTACACGTGGTAAAACGGGATAAATAGAACATGTGGATAACATGAATTAAATGGCCACGTGGTGGGTTCATAGTCATCCTAGGAAAACTAGGGATGTACTATGGATAGTCTGCTTCATGCCGGAGATGGATAGTTGCTAGTTGGTTAATTTAAGAGTTCTTAGTCATGCTAGGAAAATTATGAGATGTGAGATAGATAGTCCGGATCAATTTAAATGATAAAAAGTGAGATGGATAGTCCACATGAGTTTAAGTAAAATAAAATATGGGATGGGTAGTCCACATGAATATAAGACGGGTAGTCAAAAAGAACTTAGGTAGTCTAATAAATGAGGATAGGTAATCTGGTACATATGACATGTTTATATACTATCATATATTAGATAGGTAATCCGGTACATATGACATGTTTATACACTATCATATTATTCTATTATAACCATTGTGGATGCAGGAGCACAGTATATGGTTAAGATGTTTAATTGGGTACTAGAGAGGGAAAACCCATTACGCACAGCGGCATGGGCTCGCTAGGGTTTGAGATGGTAGATTATTATTCACTCTGACTTTTTATTTGACCCAAAGTTTTCTCCTTAAACTCTTGGTTACTCATTTCAGTAGGTTGAGAGTAAGGGCTTTTCATGTTCTCTTTAGATGAATATGCTTCCGGAGAGGTGCGTGAGGCAATCTAGCCAGTAGGAGCTATATGTCTATTTTCCGCTGTATTTTTATTCTGCTTTTGTGTTGTAATGGCAAGTTGTATTAAATGCCAGAAGTTTGACTTTGATCATCCAAGGGGGTACCTTCATATGTCACTCTTGAAATATGTTGTAATAATTATATTTTCTCTGAATGTGGTTTGCGAGTTGAGATTTTGTAATGAAATTGAAATCTTATTGTGAAATGAGATGAGAAAATTCATTTTTAAAAATTATGTCGAATTTCCATATTCATGTGTCTTTGGCATTGTCAAAATGATTAATATAACCGCATTTTTTCATCGGAAATTAATAATTATGGATGACTGCAGCATCTGTAGCACTTAGTTTCGGGCCTCAAAATGGGGGATGTTACAGTTTGGTATCAGAGCATAGGTTTATGTAAACTTAAATGTAATTTAAACCTAAAAGATTTTCAAAACATAATACAATAAATTAGAGAAAAGATTGGGGTTGGGATAATGTTATACTAATGTATTTGTATTTTGTAGTATATGAGTATGTATTCCCCTCACTCTTAGATTGTTCTTCTATATCTTACTAAGGCTCATATGTAGATTTACGAGAAAGAACAGTATGGAGGCAGGAAACGGAAGAGTGAATCTAGGTGGAGGAAGCACCACAACTAACGAAAATGCTTGACCCAATACCACGAGAAATAAGGGCCGATAGGAAAATGCTAATCAAAACGAAAATGCCAACATAGATGCTGGAACCCCACTAGTAGATATAGGGATGATGTATCAGTTCTTCATTAACTTAAAGCAAGCTGGTGTAGCTACAGGTGTAGTTGGAGGCAATGTTGTGAATGCGAGAGGAGCAAATCCCATGGCGCTAGTTGGCAATAACTATGCCAAGCTGAGTCGAGATTATACCACTTTAGGTGGGAAGCCTTTTCTGGGGACCGTAGATGCTGTAGAAGTGGAAAATTGGCTTTTGCATTGCGAGAGAATTTTTGCTTATCTTGGTTTGGACAATGAGCAGAATAGAAGATTGGCTTTGAGACAATTGCAAGGTGCAGCATTGTTCTAGTGGAATAGAGTTACCATGGGTGTGCCAAAGGAAGAGTTAACTTGGGCAGATTTCCAAAGAAGATTCGAGGAGAGATTTTTTTTGAGGTAGCTAAGTCCGCTTTGCTTAGGAAATTTATGGATTTTGAGTGGAGGAGATGTTAGCATTGGAGTATTCTACGAAGTTTGATGAGCTGTCCAGGTATGGATATGCCACTATCATTAAGAGGAACGAGAAGTTTATCTGGGTGTTAAGGTCCAAAATCGCTAGGGAAATCATGCCACATATCCGAGATCCCTCAAATGTAGTAGTGGAGATGGCGATTAGAAATGAAGAAATGCTTTCTACTTTCGGGAATGAAAAGTCAATAGAGACTCAGGAATCCCAGAATAAGAAAAGAAATTTTTAAGAAGAAGGGTGCTCAGAAAGGAGGAGGAGCTAAGAAGGGAAAGGCATATATTGTATGTTATAAGTACAATAAGAAGAGACACTATGCCAATGAGTGTCGCTCGGGTGATGGAAAGGTGGTTGTTGGGAAGCAGAATGTGAAGTGCTTTAACTACGGCCAAGTGGGGCATTACAAGAACAAATGTCTAAAAGCAGCCAAGAATGAGAAGGGTAAAATCTATGCTCTGGAACCATCATCCTCTAGACCAACGACAACTGAGAAGAGGAAATCTATGATGAAAGGTATGCTTTTGATTCAAAGTATACCAGTTAGGATACTATTTGACACCGGTGCATCACATTCATTTATATCTCAGTGTTTGGTAGATAAGCTATACTTATAACCTTCATACCTTGGTACTTTAGCTGATAACCTTCATACCTTGGTACTTCCTTAAGGGTCGCGCATTCGATAGGAGGTTATGCAACTCTAAGGATGAGATGTAACCAATTAGAACTTGATTTGGTAGGTCATAGTTTGCATGCAACTTGTATGTCTTTGATTTCATAGGCTTCAGGATCATATTGGGTGGATTGGTTAGATAGATATGATGCTAGGATATTTTGCTAGGATAGAGAAATATCATTGAA
Organism: Allium fistulosum; assembly: GCA_030737815.1. NCBI lineage: Eukaryota > Viridiplantae > Streptophyta > Magnoliopsida > Asparagales > Amaryllidaceae > Allium > Allium fistulosum. The sequence goes on from CM060902.1 coordinate 1,299,626,532, forward strand.
ACATCATAGTAGTAGTGACCAAATAATATACTCAGTCGAGAATTCGAGTCCAGGAATTTATGCTTTGTTGAATGCTATGAAAGCAAAAGAAGAGTTGAATCGGGTTTTGAGCCAATCATAAGACTACCACCGAAATGAGCTATCAAGTTTCAAATAGATCTTATGCTAGGAGCAGAACCCGTAAGTAGACCAACTAGCAAGATGACATCTACCGAGATGAAGGAGTTAAAAGTGCAGTTGTTGGACTTAGAAGGAATGAGTTTTATTAGAACAATTAGTTCCCTTGGCGAGCGATCGTGGTGTTCGTGAAGAAACCAGACGGGTCGTTAAGGTTGTGTATTGACTACTGCAAGTTGAATGAAAAGACTATAGAAAATAGGTATCCTTTGAAGAGAACCGACGACTTATTCGATCATTTGAGTGGAGCCAGAGTGTTTTCCCAATTAGTTTTGCTAAAGGGTTTGATAAGTGAAGAGTGGCAGAGGACAACATTCTTTGACGGCGTTTCGAACGAGATATGGTTCGTACGAGTGGTTAGTAATGCCTTTTAGGCTAACGAATGCGCCAACATTCTTCGTAGATTTGATGAACTGGATTTTTCAAGATTACTTGGATAGGTTCATATTGGTGTTCATAGACGACATTTTGATATGTTCTAAGGATGAAAGAAAGCACGAGGTTCATCTTAGAATAGTGTTAGTGCAACATCCCCTACTTTGAGGCCCGAAAGTAAGCGCTACAGATGCTATAGCCATCTATAGTATTAATGTCTGATGACAAAATACGATAACGTTAATGGTATCCATAATATCAGAAGCATATGAATATAAAATAAAATCAACACAAATTTCAAAAACAGCTTTTTGATTACATTTCAAATCAATATTTCATACTCAATTACATAATCCTAAAACGATTCATAGGTTTTGCTAAAATATAATTATTACAAATTATGCCAAGAGTGACATATGAAGATGCCCCCTTGGATGATCAGAGTACTAGATAACCATATCTGTCATAAATACATCGCAGTGGAAATAATACTAAATAGCTCCTACATTGCTAGCTTTGCCTCGTGTACATCTTCGAAAGCTTATTCGTCTAACCTACTAAACCTGAAAAGTCCTTAACTCTCAATCTACTCAAATTTAATTTTGAGCACCTGAGAGTTTAAGGGGAAAACATAAACTTCGAGTCAGACATAAAACCTGGTGTGAATAATTCTATTACATCTCGGTTTACTGGTATTGAGTGAGACCACACCACTTAGCGGAATGGGTTTCCCTTTACTAATATCCTTTTAAAACCATATCTTTTGAAAATCAAAATCCTACAATCAAACTGATTATAACAATAATAGAAATAACATACACGCATATAAATCAGGTAATCAATGGACTATCTGTGCGAACATTATAATTTTATCTGACTAACTATTAACCACTGGCTGACGCAGGCCTACCTGACATAATAAATATTCTAACTTCTATTAGATACAATACTGGACGATCTGTCCTTAACCTACTTCTCCTAGGGTCAACTGATCCTACTGGTTTTGCGAGCTTACCAATAACCAACCTATACTCTGTGTATTCTTTTCTGTGTGCAACATCATTTTAGCCTTACCTATGGTAAAGCCTTACACACTGGAATTTTGGACTTATATTAGCTAGGGGCTACTAGCTAAAGTATAGGGCGCAACCCATACCAGTCCCATGATACATTATGCTATGATACATGCAAAGATACCACTCCCATGATACATTATGCCATGATACTAGCTAAAACAAGGAAATTATACCCATTGCTTACTCAAAATACTTATTCCGTGATACATGCTTTACAAAAAACAATGTTGATGAAAATCTAAATCCATAGGGTTATCTATCCCTTTAAAATAAGTTAAAGCCCTTTTTAACTTAGAAAACATTAGGCTATAAAGCCAAAACCTTCCTTTTGAAACCATTTTTTAAGACCTCAATCCCTTTCAAAATCATTACTTAAAACCTTAGACTTCCTCTTACGAAACGATTAAAACATACCTTTTGAAATACTTAAAACAAACCTTTCAAAAGCATTGGGTCCAAGTAAGAATTTGTGGAAATATAGCTTCGAAACCATATAAAAGTATTACTTTAGCAACCATGGGTTTTAACCTTTAATATAACTAAAGGGTTATAAAGAACAGAGACGAAAGCATTACTTTCGAAAGCATTAATCCCAAGTAAAAGAAAGAGAATAGTTTTGAAACCCACCATTTCGAAACCTTTGCCTCCAAAACCATTTGAAAGCGGCTATATGGCCCTTTCAAAAGAATTAAGAAGGCGGCTTCATAGTTAAAAGGCGAAAGCACCCCTTTCGAATACATTGTTTTAATGCTATAACGGACTTAACTAATTCGAAATGTATGAATGCGACAGCATGAGTATCAAATAGGTTCAAAAGCAGCTATCCTTTCGAAAGCTTCTTCTAAAACAAAAGTAAGCGGCAACTCTTTCGAAATCTCCTTTCTAAAAACAAAGGCAAGTGGCAACTTGTTCGAAAGCCTCTTTTTAAACAAAGGTAAGTTGATTGATCCGAAAGCTAATTAGAGTGGCTTCAACCCCTTCAGAAGCATGCCTTCGACACTGTTTGTACCAAAATTGGGCGCAACACTTTTTGGATGTGTTTGAAGAGATAAAATGAAGAAAATAAATGAAAAATGAGGTAGATCTAACAAACACACCAATCAACAAACAAGAAAATGCACAGAAACACACAAGTTTAGAGTGGTTCAGTGTATTGCCTACGTCCACTATGAAATGATTGATGTTTATTTAATTTCACTCGCTAATTACACAGGATTACAACAGTGCAACTGAAGTATAGTGATGATTCTGGTAGAGTATTAGCGTAGAGAAGCCAAAAGTCCATTTTCTGTAGGTCCAGGGTCACTATTTATAGGCGTAGGCAGCAAATATCTTGCCCAAATCTCGGAGGACTTCTTCTCTCAGGTAGGTGGGCCTACAGGATCGAGTTCAGGTGATTTCAACTCGATATCAGAGCGATACGAATGGAATTCGTATCGATCAAGAATTGATCCTTTTTGGCTGAAATTGATCTGGTACATTCTTGAAGTTGTAGACAAGCTCTTTAGAAAATTTGGTGGCATTTGGACTTGTAGATTTTGAGTTATGATCGATGCAAGTTTGAGTTTGTTGAAGGCTGTCGAGTTCGTATCACTTCTATTCGCACCGCTTCTAGGCACGTGATGACCGATGACGCGGCGCTAACTCTTAGGATCGATCCACTTTTCATGTCGAGCGACCGAGTCTTTCCCTTGGACGTGCCTCATTCGTATCGATGCATTTTAGCCTCGTTCATATCGATAGTTTGTTGCCCACTTCGTATCGATCAGATATAAACTTTGGTGTCATTTGCTTGAGTTAGGATCGTATCGACAGCATACATTCCCATTCGTATCGTTATAGGCTCAAGTATTTCGTATCGTTGATCCAATGGCCTTTTCGTATCGAAAGAATAAAGGTGATGTTCGCATCGATCCATGTGGTGCTTTTTGTATCGATCAATGGTTGATCAATACGAAACATATGAGTGAGTGGATCGATATGAAATTCATGGTTTGATCGACACGAAGCGACAATCCCTTATGGATACGAATTGACTTGATCCTGATGGTTACGAAGAAGAACGGACTCGATCGGTACGAAGTGAGGTATATGTGATGGATACGAAGTGGAACTATTTGCTTAGATGGAAATGAAATTGCTAATGCTTTGCCATGGATGCGAAGGAGGCCGCCTGGGATGGATGCGAACGAGGATAGGTACGGAAGTTGTTGCCTTGGAGGGATACGAATGAGTTTGGATTTGATGGATACAAATTAAGGGCTTTGCTTTCAACTTTGGTCGATTCATAGCTCTAACCCGAAATAGCTATTTCCTTGGCCCAAAGTAGTATGCCTAAGAACTTGAAGTAAACCTAAGGACAACTCGGAGCAAACGCCAAGCAACTTGAAACGACTCGACTTGGATCGATCGATATCTTGAGCATATGAACTCCGATTGACTTGAAATTTGGAACGTTGGCTCTCATAGCTTTGCTTGTCGTGTCATGTTAATTGTGTCCCGATCCGGACCATGAAAAAATTCACCAGTATCCACAGTGAACCCTGGTACAGCCGATCTTTGAGACAGACTGTCTTTGGTTTCCAGCCAATCCCTACGATGATTGTGCAAGTTTGTTGATGATATTGATATTTAGGATTTTCATAGTGAAGGACTACTTGTTGATCATTTGGGTTAAAATCCCAATATACATATAGTAGCAGTAGTCTCTTTGTTATGAAATATCCAATGCAAGGACTATTCGCTACTAATCCTAGGGATTTTCCAATATGATGTGGTAGGAAAGTACCTTCGGTTTGTCCTGTTCCTGGACAACTTGTATGGATGGATGTCTGACATTGCATTTCTAAGATTACGTACATTTGTTTTTACAAACATACATCTGTGGTGGCGAAGAAGGCAACTTCTCTTAGCTTAACACCCTCCTTGAGATGCACGAACTCAAGGGTTGTATTTTTGTAGAAGGCAATTAGTAGGCAACGGAAATGGCAATGTGGCATTCAAAGATGATGTGATATGTGAATGGTATTCGATACCTCTTTTGGCCTCACACCCCAGGAAATGACTAAAACAGGGTAGAAGTAGCAAGGCTAAGTGGGTCGCTTCCATTAGAAGATGTCACCATCCTTCTAGATTTACTCTACACATGTTTAAGTATGTGGTGAATGTATGACTCGGGTACCCGCTAAAGGTCGGTAACGATCGGGGTGATGACATATTTGGTACTATCTAGGAAGGGATAGGTTTGCCTTGTGTTGGTTTAGGCGGGCATTATCTGCTCCCTAGGTGCATCCCTCTAGAGGTGTACTGTACAAAAAGGTAGTCACTTACCCTGTCATATATATGGATTCCAAAATCCACTACGTGCCTGCCATTTTTGTTTTGTAGAGCCTAGTATCTGGAATTTAATAATGCTAACAATTTCAGCTATGATCAATTATTATTTATGCAATATACACTATTATAATATAAGAGAATTTGATATGAAAGGTTTTGGTTATCGTAAGGTAAAAACTCATCCGTGTTTATGTGTGGGTGTGTCTTACGAGATGCCTTTCTTTTGATAAAAGAACGTCTTTCACTACACCAAAATAGTGATTTTGCAACATTTTATATTTGTTAATTTCTAACACTTATAAATGTTACAGCCCACTGATAATAAAAAAGTGTTAGGATACCTAGAAAAGTGTTGGAAAATATAAATAATGTTTTTTATAAACTTTCCAACGCATCAGTTATAATTTACAACACAAAAAAAGTGTTAGAACCCTTGGTAAATTTGTAAATAACTCACTAAAAATTGGACCCTTATGTAATCTTGTATATGGAGCATTTTATAACGCTTTCCCATTCTCGGCCGCATTATTTTAATTTAAGATTAGGGTTCCTCCAAGCTACCTCCGCGCCAATCAAAACTTTGGCCCCTCCGATTCAGGCTTCCCCATTCTCGCCTATCAAAACTACCCTCCAAGCTAACCGCGCCTATCAAAGATTTCCCATTCTCGGCCGTAAAATTTTCCTATTCAGTTGGCGCGTCATCTCCACTCGACATCGACCAGCGGCTCTCGCAACTTCAGGCTTAACTGATTCGACATCGACCAGACCAGACATCGACTTCATCTTTCCACACGACTTCGGCAACCTTAGGTTCGATTTTGATTTTGATTTTTTATATTGGTTCTGTTGGATAGATATTTTTATATTAATAGATGCTCGATGGTATGTTCAGATTTTTTACTTCGCTTGATATATGCTAGATGGTATGTTCAGATTTTTTTAACTTCTAATTTTTTACTTTTCAATATATATTTTAAAAAAAGAAATAAAAAAAGAATGTGTACATGGTATGCTAGATGGTATTATAGAACTGCTACGATACCCAAATCAAGATTCATAATCGATTTTTTACTTTCCAATATATATTTAAAGAAACAGAAATAAAAAAAGATAAACAAAGGGAAAAAACATACCTGGAATTGAATTGGAAGTGTGGAAGAATGCGTGTTTAATAGCATACTGCAGCTCCCGTAGTATTCTGTTTTATATGCTGATATTATGCTAAAACCGTTAAAGTTTGATTTTAAGAGAAGAAAGAGAGAGTTTAAATTGCAGATCCTTTAGTGAATTTATTTATTAAAACTGATTTTGATCGATGGATAATTCTCATTTCATAGGAAAAAATGGAAAATGATATTTTGTAACTTTATAAGCACACAGATGTTGATATTCTCGGTTCATCATTATTGGGTGACTTCAAATAAAGTAAAACAGTGCATGCTTGTGATCAACAAATTAAAATTGGAAATTTACGCATATCCATATGTTCTCATATTTATTTTAGAATAAACTGCAGACAACCTTGAGTCTACAAAAAACATAAATATATGATAACATAATGTATAAACAACTACGTAATTTGATTGACTGTGTACGGTTGATCAATACATGAAAATCCATTCATATACATTGCAGACGGTGGTAAATTTTATTTCTATGTTTTTTCAAGTTTCAACTTTTATTTACTGATTAGGAAACGCTTTTATTAAGTTGGTGGCAAATAGTAAGATATTGTATATCTAAAGATATTTTCTTATTGGTATTAATGTCTGTGATAAAGATTTGTACCAAACATCCTTGATTAAACTGCTAATATTTGTAAAATATGTTTAGTTTTAACACTCAATAAATTTGCAATTATTTTTTATTTATTTATTTTTACTTATAATCAGTTCTACAAATTACCCAACACATAATACTTTTTTTTCTTCTTTTTCTTTTTACATAATTATAATTACTTGCGCACTAATTCTTACCGTTTCAGCTAATTATGCAATTTTGAGATTTTTGAAGAACTACATATTGATTTAATCACATGAAAGCAATGATTCCAGTTTAACTTATGTTCTATTTGCGTTCAAAATTAAATTCAGTAATGGCAGCAAAAAAAGGTCAAAGATTACCAGAAAAATGATAAAATGGTCATTGATACGATAGAATGGGACTAGTATAGGGACAAGTAAAGCGGTTCATAATCTACCCAATTGTTTCAAGTTGCTTTCCAGGTATTACCTCTTTTACTACATGTTATTTCAATCAATGTTACTCACTAATTGATCTTTACGGTATTAACTTCTATTCAACTTCTACTTATGTTTACTATTTTCTACACTATTACACTGTATAATATGAGTGGCGTCTAACTTCTAAACAGAATTTTGATCAATATCTTATTTCATTTTTTGACTATGCGGTTCATTGATAACTCTATATATAAAAAATGCATCACTATTGTATTTGATGATTTCTTTTTTGTTTCTTCCAAGTTTAATTTATGTTTGTTGTATGCGCTTTCAAAAGAAATGATTGAATGTGCTCAAACATAGTTTGTACCTGAATACCGTTTCGCTCAATGCATTTTTCTTAACCCACATGACTTAAATTTATGTTCACCTTATAATCTAAAATTTTAGTTGATAAACATTAGCTAGATCTTCCAGCTATGATCATTAATAACTATTATGTTGTACTCTATTAACATCGCCTAATTTTTAAACTATCGATTTAGGCAAACTTTTTCCCTACCTATTCAGGGTACTACATAAATGTTTTTCTTACCTAATTTTACTTTGATCAACCATGACATAATGTTACAATTAAGAGATGTCAGGGATATTTATTGCAGGTGCACACATGCAAGTGCTTTTCATAGATGCATCTTTGATCTTCAAGATTATGCTCTTCCACTACCTCTGTGACTTTATGATGGTAGAATTTATGGTCGTTGCAAACATCATATGAGTAGGTTTATTTATAAATTTCTTATGTGTTTCTTACACTCTCATGTTACCTAAATATTTATAATTTTTGTTTTGAAGAAAATCAATTTAACTTTATTCCTGTAAAAATAATTTGTACACAAATCCACCAAAAGTTTACACCTCCAAATTTTGTACCTAAATATTTAATATTACTTAAATATTAAAATTAATTTATTTATAAAATTTAATCCAAAAGTTATTCTTCTATGTGTAAATCTATTAGTATTTTAGAAGTTTTTCAACATGAAAACCATGTAGTACATAAGATTGGTTGTATGCAAGCTTTGGAAATTTTGTCTCCTTTCTGCATGTATTTTTATCCCAGAGCAAGTACATCATATTTTTAAATTAATTGAGATGCGTTTTGAAGTTCATTTATCAATGATCTTACTAAATTATATCTCAATTATAGGCTCTAATTGAATTCCATTTCTCATGTCCCTGTATAATAAAGTTAATGTTCAGGATACATGAAGTACAATAACTATTTGTGGATGTTCAATGAAGAAACTCTTGACGATTTCCCTCAAGCCATATAACCGTTGGCTAGATTCCCATTCTCTCTTCCTTTTTTTAAGAAACACTTCTTTAAATCCATTTCAATCTCAAACCATTTCCATTTGTCATATAAACCTCTTTTTTAGAACCAAGAAATCATTTTTGATTTGAAGGATCATTGTTTGGCTTTATATGTTTCCAAAGGCATAAGTGAAAAACAACAGACATACCTCCTTTTTTAGATTGGTTAACGATAGGCTCTTGGCTTATTAATGGGTGATTTAATTATGCTTTGCTAAAGGAGGACATATGTAAGATTCTCTAAATTTGTACTTATATTTTGGTGGTACCTGTTCTATGGATGAAATTAATCGGTATAGATATGGTAAAATTTTGGAGGTGGCTAAGTTGATCGTTGCCGTGTTATCGTACTTTTGTCTCACCTGCTCATCTTTTGGATTCGAGATATGGAAGCAAATAATAAATAAGCAAAATCACTGATCTTTATATTATAATTCATCAAATTAGATCAGTATAACAAATTGGTTAATAAAAGACTTCAAACTTTTCACTAACGTAATATTATATATTATTTTAGTTATGACAGAACAAACGTCAAGAGGGTGGATTAAAAATCCACGTAGAAATGAGGATGAATATAAGCAAGGTGTTCAGAACTTCATCAACTTTGTAAAGCAACACTCACCACAAGATATCCAGTTATGTGTGTGTCCTTGTAAGAAGTGTAAAAACTCCAAAAAAATCACAATAGAAACAGTTGAGAAACACTTGATATTTTTTGGTATGCTTTCGACATATGATGTGTGGTTCTTTCATGGAGAGAGAAACAATGCTACAGTACAAATGACTCGTACATCAGATTCCGCCCAAGAGTTTTCTCATTCAAGACCAAATGCAAGTAGAAGAGCCTATTGAGGGCACTCTTGGAAATCTCGTTAATGATGCATTTAGAGTGCATGATATGCCACAAGCTAGCGGTGAAGTGAACTTTGAAGAGATACATGTTCGGAAAATGTACCATGAATACAGAAGCAAAGCGAATGAGAAACTATATCCTTTTTGTGAAGATGGACTTACAACTTTAGGTGTGATGGTAGAGCTTCATAACTTGAAAAAATAATTTAACTGGTCAGGAAATAGCATGACGGAATTATTGAAATTATTTAAAAAATGTCTTCCAAAAGAAAATACATTGCCCGAAAAGTATTCCACCTTGAAAAAAATGTTAAAAGATTTGGGAATGAAGGTAAAAAGCATTCATGCTTGCGAAAACGATTGCATGTTATTTTGGAAAGAGAACGCTAACATAGTAGAATGTCCTCATTGTCATACACCAAGGTTTAAAGATAAGGCAAATGCGTTAGGCATAAAAAAAATGACAACCCAACCGAGGAAAGTTCTAAGACATTTCCCTATAATTCCAAGGCTGACTAGATTGTACACTATACCGTGGATAGCTCGTAAAATACAGTGGCATAAGCATGCTGATCCTTCTTGGAATTTCATGCGCCATCCCGTTGACTCGGTCGAATGGAGATCAATCAAATGTATGTGGCCAGAATTTGCAAATGAAGGACGTAATATATGGCTTGGTATCGCTAGTGATGGATTTAATCCGAATGGGGTTCTCTCCAATATTTACAGTTGTTGGCCCGTATATATGATTCCTTATAACCTACCCCCTTCGTTATGCATGAAATCACAATTTCAAATGCTAAGTTTATTAATTCCTGGACCGAAAGCACCAAGTCAAGACATTGATGTATACTTAGAACCTCTTGTTGATGAGTTGAAGAAACTTTGGACGGAAGGAGTAGCTTCTTTTGACATGGACAAGGGAGAAATGTTTACAATGAAGGCAATACTATTATGGGGAATCCATGACTTACCAGCATTTGGAAATTTTTCTAGTTGCGTGACACATGGTTATAAAGCATGTCCAGTTTGTGCTATGGAGACCGAGTCAGAGTACATTGGTAACAAGGTTGTTTATCCAAGGTATAAAAGATTTTTGAAGGATGACCATCCATATAGATTAGTAAAACATGGATGGTATAAGGATACCAAAGATAAAGAACCGCCAACAAGGTTAAGGGGACCATCCCTTTTGGAAAAGATTAATTGTATAAAATATTTTCTTGGAAAATTACCAAAGAATAAGAAGTGAACGGTATTTGAAGCTACCGATAAAAGTTTCTTTACAGTTGGAGATGGTGACATAGAAAAATTGTCTTGGTATAAGAAGTCAATTTTCTATGACTTAATTTATTGGAGTAGTCATAAAGTGCGACATACTATTGATGTGATGCATTCCGAGAAGAATGTTGCAGAGCGTCTTATCAACTTAATGTTTGACAAGGGAAATCAATCATCTAAGTTTGCATGGGACAAGATTCATTAAATGAAATGTTGTCAAGTTCTAAAAGATGCTAAACTTCCATCGTGTCTCGGGACCAGATTTGGTAGCCTTGTTACTATTCAACCACCTACTTTGCAAATAAAAAAAACATATGAGTATCATATTTTTATGCAATACTTGCTTCCTATAATGGTTCAACTTGCATATCCGAAGCTTCGTGAGTTACGACGGGCTATTTTACAAGTGAGTTTGTATTTTAACATAATATGCTCGAAAGTTTTAGTTCGAGAGCATGTTCAAGCCGCCAAAGATATGATTTCCGAGGCATTGTGTGTGCTAGAACATTATTTTTCTAAAGACTTCTTTGATATAAGTGTTCATCTTATGGTGCATCTAGGTGACCAAGCTTAGCTATGCGGACCTACAAACTCTATATGGATGTATCCATTTGAAAGGTGAGATATTATGTTTACAAGGTTTGTAAATATTATTTAAAAATGACAATTTCTAAATATATGTGCATGTGTACATGTGTAGGGCTATGAAAGGATGCAAAAATATACCTAGTAATAAACGCTATATAGAAGGATCAATCGCTGAAGCATATCTTGTTTCAGAATCAGTTAGATATGCAATGGAATATATGACGAACCCACGTGATGGAAATCATAGTTCTACACAAGCATCCTTTTTAGATGATGGTGATGATATATATGAACGCCCCATCATTGAAGGCAAATATATTAAGCTAACTAGGATGCAACGTGTTCAAATTCGAAGGTGGATACTTTTTAGAATCGATGTTCCCGAGAGAGATGAATATTATAGGTATGAATTTTCTCCATATTATGATAAATACCGATGACATAAAATAGCGAATGTATTTACATTATAATATCTAATTTGTAAATATTAATAATGACTAGTTAATTAGTTTAAAAATATTTGTTCTTGCAGGTCAAGGAAAATCCGAAAGAGAAAGTTACGCGGACAATGGTTTGGAAGGCGGGACATATAAATAAGAAATCTGGACAAGTTCTTCCATCTGCGGCAAAAGCCTATATAAGTATTTTTACTTTGGTACGAATTACTGATCAATATCTGCAAATAAAAGAACATGATAGGAGTTATCCATTTAGCCATATCTGCAAAAAAACACACAGATATTACATCAAATTTAGCCAAGTCAAGCACATGAACCAAATAAAGAGGTGAGAATTTGTTCTCACAAGATCTCGATCACATTATTCAAAAGGAAAAGCTACTATTGTCAATTTCAGTGTTCAGTTTTATGAAGTGAAACTAAATATTAAATACCTTAGGATGTTAAAAGAACATGACAGGAGTTATCCGTTTGAAAAGAATTTCATTCCCAGATGCAGCAAGTATTTATTTGCAGGTAAGATATGATTATTTACATAAACATGTAAACTGCATTATTAACTATAGATCTGCATAAAAGTATATAATGGATGTAAAACTAAGGTTTATGGAAATCATTCAATAGGCACTGGCTTATACATCAGGCCCAGAATGTGAAAACAAGTTAGTATAAACATGGCTAAACTGCTTGCCATACAACATTACTAATGCAACACTATTTTTATCCCTGAATTAAAACAGTAAACACAAATATAATATGATTATTGTAGAATACTGAGTACGCATGAAAATAAATAGAATTTCACCCTTCAACATCCAATGTTAAGATGGTAAGAAGGGATTTCACTGGGTTGGTAGACCTTACTTAAACCAATGATGTGCCTATATTTATGGAGGACAGTGTACTGTGCTGTGTTTATGATGGTTACTGCTTTTATCTAGCTGGATTATGTTATATACATAGCAAAAAGTCAGGGATTTAGTAATCTGACCTTCTTGCTTGCACGGATGCTAACAACCGTGGGTCATACCTTTATTGGTGACACTAAGATGGGATATGGTCCACATGCATGCAGCCTGTGCTTATATTGGCAAATTTGCTCATTAAAACTTCGATACTGATTCTGCAAATAAGCAAAAAGTTTCTTCAACGGGTGACTCTATAAATAATGAGAAAATTTAGAAAATAAATTAAAATTATAGCTGCAAGGAAAGGTGAGTTTAAGTTTTCATTTTTGTCGACAAATTACAGTAAATTTCTATTATTGCGTGTAGATGTTTATGTTAATATTAATTTATACAAATTTTGAATTTATTGCTTGATGATATAACCATTGAATTTATTGGCAAAAATGAATTGGATTTTAAAATTTGTGAGATGAAGTATGTATACTATTAAAACTGATGTTATTCACAGTATTACTATGTCTAGCATGTTTGTAGAGTGAACTATCCAGTGGTGCATCTACCTTTTATTTCCATGGTTAAAATTTTGTGGTAAATAGGCACACCTCTTTGTTTTTATCTCTGCTAATCCATTTTTAATTTGTTCAGTTTTACCTTATTGCTTCTCAACCGCTAATCTTCCACATGTATTGAATGCAGGCACTTGTGGAGGAAGAGGAAGAAAAACAGAAGTTGGAATGTAGCGGTAACGAGGAAGCAAACACATACGACCTTGACAATGATCCCATCTCTAAAGTTTTTGGCTCCGATAGAAAGAAAAACTATTGTCGTGCAATTAGCTCCACTTCCTCTGCAAAACAAGTAAAGTTGATGCAAGCTTCAAAAGCAATTGCCTATAAGAATAAAAAGGAAGATTTTCGTTAATGGTCATCGGAATTACAAAACCAAGTGGCAAATCAAGTTGCAAATCAAGTGGCGAATCAAGTGTCGAGCCAAATCAATGAGGCTCTTAAATCATTTGCTTCATCTTTCCTAACTATGGTACCGGGGTTACAACATAACCTTAATGGTGGTAATGTGATGCCTATGACTGAAACCGCTTCTAACTTGAATAAATCTCCTTCGAATATTGGAGTTGCTAGTATTCCGTCAAATGATGTTGGATCATCTACTAGAGGTAAACAATTTGTAATGCTACTATCACAAGATATGAAGAAGAATGTAGCAAAAGCTTATATTGGAACACAAACTATGTGTCATTTTAGAGAGATAGTTCCAAATGTTGAGAAAGTTGTTTGGATAACAGAAGTTTTAGAACCAGAAGCACCAATTTACGATGGTCCTCAAAATGGGCACCACAAGCTTTGTGAATTTTCAGATGGGGGTTTTGTGATATGGCCTGTGTTTCGTCTTCGCAATATCTAAAATTCTATTTATTAGTAGCTCGTATTATATTGGATATTTAAAATTAGATATGAAATTGCTTTTTTGTAATTTGGACATGATATTGTGGTATTTTGAAATTGGAAAGTTTGTAGCTCATATTATAGTATTATCTAAATATGATATTGTTTCATTTGAGATATGGAAGCATTTTAGACTTCATATTGAATTGATATGATGAATTATATATGATATGGACATCATCATTTATGAGATATTATATTCATTTTTTTTAAGAATTTAATATTAATTGTGTATAAAATAGTGTAAAAACATAATTTCAATTAGTAACGCATTTAAGTGTTACCAATATTTTGGATAACAACACTTATTTACGTTACAAACCTAAATGATGAGCAAAGCAATTTATGTGTAACAACACATATATGTGTTACTAAATTATCATTTTCCAACACTTATAAGTGTTACCGTATATTTCTTTACCAACACTTATAAGCGTTACCGTATATTTATGTACCAACACTTATAAGCGTTACCGTATATTGAGGTACCAACACTTATAAGCGTTACCGTATATTTCTGTATCAACACTTATAAGCGTTACCGTATATTTAGGTACCAACACTTATAAGTGTTAGTGATATGTATGTTCGTAACACTTATAAGTGTTACAAATTTGACCGCTCCATTCCTCACAGTCCATTAGTAACACTTAAAAGTGTTACTGAAATTATTTGTAACACTTATAAATGTTAGGATTTGTCTGTTTTGGTGTAGTGTTTATAACTATAAAATAAATTCTGTTGAGATGTGCTTTTCTCACGCTGGTTTACCAGACTGATCCAGGTGTTCTTCCCTTTCAATGCTCGGGTCAAACCGAGTATATTTTGTTTAGATTTGGTGCTTTTGGAGCTTCAGCAGGTGAACTGGAGATCTACATGTCGTATACACGTATCTGTTTATTTTCCGCTGCTTTGCATTGTTGTTGTTGTAAATTATCAGCATTTGTGAGGACAAGTTATTATAACTATCCAAGCTGATGGTTACTTATTGTGTACTCTGATATTGATGTAGGTATATTACAGTTTCTCTTTTGTAAAGATTATTCATCTATATTATATGTTATTCCGCTGCGATGTGAGATTCTGTATTGTTATTGTTCTGTTTCTCTCTTCTTCTTCTCTTCTCTTCTTCTCTCTTCTTTCTATCTTCTCACCCTCTCTCTTCTTTCTCATGACTTTCCGTTATTTTGTGCTTTTTGGGTCGGACATGTGTGGTTTATTGTCGATTTAAAGGGTACGGATTTGCGGGTCATCACATTAGATTAGATTGATTGTAAAATTTTATTCATTTTTCAGCTAAACAGTCAATTGTCCTTGAATGTATGATGTCGTTCGCAGTAATATTTTGCCTTGTTTCCGTTGGTTATGCTTCTGATGCGTCGGACGCCTCAACATTACATACCCTTCCCCTACTTTGTTTATGGATCGTTGGAAATTGGTACATTGACGTTCGACATGTTGGACGCCAATGTATTACCACCAACGTCACATTCCCCTTTCTCTATAAACCAACCTCCTCCTCCTTCATTTTACTCACACCGTTATTCCTCTCTCTTCTCCTCTCTACTTATATATTTCCTCCTATACCAATAATGTCTAATTCGGAAATAGATTTCGACTACGAAGATGCATAGGATTTGGTCATTATATCAACGTATCTACGTAGAAAAAGGAGCCATATCACCCGAATTCACACGTCAGATTATACCAATTTAATGTAGGTGGACGACATATTAAACGGGCACCAAAAACATTGTCAACGAAATTTTCGAATAAATGGCTTTATTTTCTATCGTTATGCAATAGACTACAAAATTATGGTCATATTACAATGGAAGAAATTAGTATCAGAGAAACAGTTGTCATATTCATATACACCAAAGCTGTAGTGCTCTCAAATAGACAAATGAGCGAAAGATTTCAAAGGTCAGGTAGCACAATTTCAATTTGTTTTCATGCTGTTTATATGCTATACAATTACTTGTGTAACAACCTTGGTGTAAATTAACCAATTAATTAAATTTAATTAGGAATGATTAATTTTAATTTATGATTTGTGAAATTTAATTGTGAAATTAAATCATGTTTTGAGAATATTTGATTTGATTTATTTAAGGAATAAGTTTTATTTCTTAAAAAATTCAATTTAAATTGGAATATTATTAAATCAATTATATAAAATTTGGTAATTAGAGTAAAATGTTAATGTTATGATTCGTAGTTTAAATCGAGAAATTATAATTTATAATTTATTCTCTTTAAAAATAATGAGAATTTAACCTGTGATTTGTTTTGGTAAAGTTTAGAAATCAATCCATATTGTATAAACTATTGGTTAGTGAAGATTTGTGTTTTATTAGTGTTAAAAACAAAATAGAGAATTAGTAACACTTAGGATTTTGTAACACTTTGTTAATGGGTTTGGGCCTAAGCAAATATCAACCCATTTGAGCAAATAAGAGAATACCTTCTCATTTTTTTCTTTCTTTCTAAAAGAATTATGTACGATCAAATACATCAGAAGAAAAACTAGGGTTCATCCCTCTTCTTATTCAATCCAAAAGCTCCTTTTTAAAATAGAGATAAAATCGGGAAAAATCAAGTAAAATCAAGGTAAGCAATCTAAGCTTTTTCTTATCAACTTAAGTAATTAACTTCAGGTCTTTTAGTGATTTGGGAATCTTTTGTGTTGTTTATTTCTATGGAGTTCTAGGGTTTCTTCAAGTTGGAGCCAAGTGAATTTTTGCTGTAAATTTGTTGAGCAAACATAGGAATTAAGGTGAGTTAATCACTCACATACCTATTTTTAAATCTTTGTTTGTTGCACATGATTGTTTGAATGATTGTTGATTGAATTGTTTGAAGTTTGGTTGAAAACTTGTGTGATTGTTGTGTTATTGTTTGCTAGAAATTTGGTGTAAAAATCACTACAGTAAAATAGCGATATCATGCGGTAAAATAATCCAAATTGACTAAATCTTTTTGTGGTAGAAAGTTCTTTCAATTAGCTACAAGTTGTCTTTTTTGAAATTTTGCTGTTTAATGGGTCGAAATTGAGTTTGAAACTGATGTTATAGTATAGCCATATAAAATATTTCTGAATTAATACCTATGAGTAAAATGGACATAATTTTTGATTGATGAATCAAATTGTATTGCATCTTTTTGCAGTAGAAAGATAATTCCCTAAGGAAGAACTTTTGTTTTAATTTATTTCTCATATTTTGAAGATTTCTAGGTCAAAATCGAGTTTTTAACAGAGTAATACTCTCCGCCCTGTCAAATTTTCTGAGCTAAAACATTGTTAGTAATTTAAGCACGACTTTCTCATTTCTTATCGTATTTTGATAATTTTTAAAGTCCTTGAAAGCTTAGAATTTTTGATACAACTTTTAATGTTTGAGTTTTGCATAATTTTAGAGTTTAGATGGTCAAAAATTCATTTCTTTGTCGTTGCCCTGTCAATGAAAGACGGAGTTAATAAACTTAAATCTAAGAAATTGTTTCGATCATAACTTTTGAACCGTAAATCCAAATTGGATGATCTTTTTCTTGTCTAAAATCTTAGATATTTATCTACAACTTTCATGTTTTGAGATATGAAAATTTATGCGATTTAAGGGGTCGAAACTAGAAATCTAAAAGCTCTAAATTTAAGTTAAAAATATATAAATGGATATGCTTCATATTCAAGTAATTTTACGAAAGAATGTTTATTTAAATTTATAAATCTCAAACATGTTTCTAAATTAGTTTAACTTTCTTTTCTAAATGATTTTAATAGGTAATTATATATATATTAATTATTTATAGTATACATAGTTATGGACTTTGAAATATGTTTTGTGAAATATAAATTTAATTTATCTTTAGATAAAATGGTTATAAGATTTAGAAACATGGTTTTGAAGTATAAACTTAAGTTGTTTTATACTAGTGTATAAATACTAATTTGGACATTTCTAAGAGTAATAGACTTAGTTTTAGAGAATAAGTGATTACTTAAATATATATGTGGTTTTAAAATATGATTCGTGAACAATACAACTATATGGAAATTTAAGTATCAATATGGTTTCGGAAAATTGAAAATCTTAGTTCATAAAGTAAATACAATTGAAACAATTTGTAATAACAGAAAATTTTAATAAGTGAAAAATTAAATAAATTTTTTGAGAACCTTAATTCTATAATTTGAGAAGTACTAATAATTGACTTAGTGTTATCGATTGGTTTAAATGCTTTCGAATCATGCTTCGTCGAATATGGCACAACCCATTTAATAGAATGTTTGAGTGGAATTTACTAACCCATTAGAGAATACTCGAATTCCACCGGATAGTATGGGTTGCCTTGGTTAAATTCTTGTGTTTGTTTTGGGAAAGTACTTAACACTTTAGAGTTGTACTCTCTTCTGTTGTGCGACAAGTGGTTGTTAGATCATTAAGAGAATGTAGTTTAAGTTTTCCGGTGGTATCCGTAATAAGTGATATTTACTAGCTTTTAGTAAATACTTGGATTTCACCATATGGTATGGGACGTATTGGTAAAGTTCTAGTGATTACTGAAGGTGACAGTATTTGGCACTTTAGAGTTTACTCTCTTTTGGTGTGCGGCAAGTGGCTGCTAGATCCTTAAGAAGCTTATTCCTGGATTTCTTTTCAAACATAATAATATAATAATATTAAATAAATGTAGAGTTATCGATTCATGGTTTCTACGATCACCTTGATCGGTATGGACTATCCTCTAGATCATTCTATGATTCTGTGTTCCCGGTTTGAGTATGATCCTTGGTATCGGATCGGTTCGAGTGATACCAATTTGTTTGTTTATTTGCCATGAGTTTTGAGTACAATCATTGTGATTGTTTGGACGATCATTACGATCGGTTTGAATTAAGATCTCTTGGATTATGGATATTTGGATTATGTGACTATTCTGTATTCGTGAAATAAAAATATATATTCTTATGTCTTGTGTTCATGAAATAAATATATATTCTTGTGTCGTGTGTTCATGAAATAAATATATGTTCTTGTGTCTTGTGATGGATGTTAAGTTAATTCGGTTATTTTGTGTTTAGTGACTAGTTCGTGTTTGTGATTTAACCATGTTCTGAGTTAATCATTGATATTTGCGTGCTTAGAGATATTGTGTTTTGTTTTATGAATTCAGTGTTTAGTGACTAATATGCGTTCGTGACTTAAATGTATAACCATGTCCCTTGTGATGAAATCTAAGTTAAATTAATTCCTATGACTTGTTATTTTATGGACATCTGTATTTACTTATATGTTGCTTATTATTGCGTTATATTCTATTCTCACCCTATTGGATATTTAGAGATAGTCTGACCCGGGTGTTATTTTGCTTGGGTCAGGCCGAGACTTTTCAAGTTACAGGACCAGTTGACATTTGGATGTTTGGGCTAGCGAAGAGATAAACACTTTTGACTTTTTAGTTTATCTCATTTAGGTAATTTTTGAATATGGTTATAAGATGTATAATTGAGATTAGAGAATTGTAAAACTTGTATAACAATCGAGTTTAGTATTTCATTATGTAAACTCAAAAATTTGTATTTGTGTAAGTTGAGATTTATTCCGTTGTGATCAGTGACTGTTAGGCCTGTCAACGGATGCAAACAGATGCGGATATGGCTATATCAGCATTCGTATCCGAAAATTAAAACCTACATCCGCATCCGCATCCGATATCCGCGGATATTCAAAATTTTACATCCGTATCCGCATCCGCGGATATTTTCGGATATTCGAAATATCCGCATCCGAAAAGAGGATGCGGATATTTCCGAATATCCGAAAATATCCGAAAATCTGCATCCAAAAACTAGATTGAGAATTATAATATAATGAAAATTCTAATCAAAAAAATTACAATTCATAGCATTCAAATAACAATCAATCGACAAACTAATATACTTCAGTTTCCAAGTTAACAACAAACAATCCACACAAAATCATAATAAAGTTACAAAATGCATAATTAATTAGCTTATACAATTTAAATAAATAACCATAAAACCTAAATAAACATAGCTAAGGTGACGAATAAGCATCCGATTTCTTTGTAAAAGTGAAGAATGAACATCCAATTCTTTGTTCTATCTTCAAACTCATGAGCTTTCCACACGATCCTATAAAACAAAACATCGCATAAATATGATCCAATGATTCCAATAAATCAAACTTCAAACTCATATTGTATTTTGTACTAGAAGTGCTGCTGCTAGTGCTGCAGCAGCACCACCAAGTGCTGCTGTCAGAAAGTGCTGCTGCACTTGGTGCTGCTGCAGCAGCACTTGGTGCTAGTGCTGCAGAAGCAGCACTTGCTGCAAGAGCAGCAACACTTGGTGGTGCAGCAGCAGCACTTGGTGCTGCAGCAGCAGCACTTGGTGGTGCTGCAGCCAGAAAATGCTGCTGCTTGCAGCAGCACATAAATATAAAAAAACTCTATATTTTTACCTTGTGTGATGGATAGTTTATGGTAGGGCTGATGCTTCATCTACAATGTAACAACCCGCATATTTTACGATTGTATATTTAAATGTTTTATTTAAATATAGCATCGTTAATCGGATTAAAGTCCGAAAAGCTACTTTTGGTAAACAGTCGAATTGGGACTCGACCCCTTCCATTGAGTCCAAAATGGCGTTTACAACTTTTTTGAGTATAAACATCGATAGGTTTGGAGTTGAGTGAATTTTGCTATTTTTCTATTGGGCTTTGGGTTTTGGGTTTCAGCTCATTACTCATCTAATACCCAAACTCCACTCAACTTCCTTCATTCATTCTCATTTTCCTAATACACTCTAGCTAAAGCAAAAATGGTGGAAAAGAAAGGAAATTAAAATTCCAAACCCTAGTTTAATTAGGAAATACAAATTCTAGCTCCAACATCAAAGAGAAGCTAAGGTAAGCATCCTTTTCTTCTTCTCCATCTCAATCTCTCTTCAATTCTTAGAAATTCCTAACCCTAACTTAGGAAAAACTTCACCTTTGATAATAGATTGAGGATTATAGAGGTGTGTTGAAGAGGAATTGTTCTTGCCTTGTTTTAAAAGCTTCTCATTCATTGTTTTTGGTTTTAAAGGTGAGTTCTTTAACTCACATCTACGTCTATAGCTATCATTGTTGTTAGGTATGAATTCCTAACGTTTGTGCTTATTCATTTGCTTTTGATTTGAATTGATTTGGTGAATTTTCCAAATTTTGGTGTTTTAGTCCAATTTTATGAAAATCCTATTATGGATGTTTGGACATTGATATTTGGGGTGTATCGAAGAGCCTTTAAGGCTAGGTTGTCGCTTGACGTAAATCCTTAGTCATCATTGCTCGTCCGATCACTCCCGATACGTTTTGGCCACTTTGGCCTAGGCAAATTGTTGCCCAAACCAGGTGACCAGACGTCTGGTGACCAAGTCCAGACGTCTGGTTTGGACCTGAAGCAAAAAATTTATGCACGCAGAATATAAAAAAAGCCAGAGACTAATTCCAAACATTTGAAATTTAAGATCAGACGTCTGGATGAGTCTCAGACGTCTGACTTGAAGTTTCAGACGTCTGGGTGTTCTCTGGATTATTTCCAGAGAACAAAACCAGACGTCTGGATTCTAAACCAGGCGTCTGGTCATGGCTCAGACGTCTGCTTCGATATTCCAGACGTCTGAGTGGTTTTCTGAACTATTTCCAGAAAACAAATTCAGACGTCTGGATTCCAAACCAGACGTCTGGAAACGTTCATTTTTGCCTATTTAGGCTGTTTTGTGTGGATTTCCTATTTTTAATCGATTGTTGTTGATCCGGATAGTTGTCATCACTTATTATCGACTTTGATGACTTCTTTCTTTGGATTTTTTGGAATATCCATATGATGGATTTGATATCGATTTCTATGGTTTTGATTCACGTCTTCGAATGTGAATCTTTGGTGATAGATTGTTTCTACAATCATTTTTGTGATTTGTCACTTCTAAATACAAAGGTTTCTATACTAGTAGTAAATATTCAAACTCTTTCATCAAAACGATTTCGACACTATTTTATATATAAAGCTCTCTTTTAAAACCGTTTTCCAATCTATTAGTATATATAAACCTTTACCTCATTCGTATGAGAAATCTAATTAAACGGCTTAGTAAAACAAGTGGTATGAAACGCTTGCGTTTCCTTCGTCGGTTAATTCTTGGACTTGTTCGATTGAACTCTTGTGACAATTTTCGAGTGGAAATCTACAATTTGTTTGTAAATATTTAAGTTAAGTTAGTAGTTATGGGACATGAAGCTAAACTCTTATACTTACTTGCTTAGTGTAATTGACACTTTTTATTGATCGATGATGATCATTTTGTGATTTAGACTAGCGATGTGCGATGTCTATTTGTTTGTGTGGGGACTAAAAACCCCGTTTGTGGAACTTCGGTTCAATTTGGTGGGGTATCGACCCATGGTCTTCGGGCTGTTTGTGGAGCTTCGGCTTAAAATTGATGGTTAGCGACCATGAAATATCGTTCCGTTTGTGATACACATGTTGGTGAGTTTTCATGCTCTCGTTTGTGATAGGCCTCCCCCCTTTTTGTGATTTCTGGATTTCTGGTTGTGATTTCTAGAATTTGTGTTTCACCAATTTATGTTATTGGCATTGATATGTTTTGTCAATATTTGTGTTTTGGTGAATAATTTAAAAAATGTGATTCTTTTGGGTGTTTTGAGATGATTTGAGATATTATATGATTTTTGTTGTTATTTGATGTATACTTGTCACAGTATGGCATTATTGTTATCATACGTTTCTGTCATATCTCTTATCCTATCTCATTTTATCTGATATTTATAGCTAGACTGATCCATTTATTATTTTCTTCTTAAATAATATTCGGGTCAGACCGAGGTATTTCAGGTGCTCCTGCTTGACTTCTTATCAGGGATTATCATCTGATTTTTGGCTAACTACTTTAGATTAGTGGTTTTTGTTATTATACATTTGAGATATAGACTCCTTGATGTATAATTATTCTTTTGTCTAGCACTTGTATCTATTCTTTTGTGATGTAGTGGATCTTGTTTTACCACTACTTTGATGAACACTTTTATGTGTTATATTCATATCTGATTCCGCCTTTGTGATATGAATATCTGTGACTGATTTGTGTTATGTTTATTTCTATATTTGTTTCCGAAGGCCACTTAGCCACTGTGTAGTAGCTTTGAGTTTGTATTTGATATGTCGGATTTCCTCTTGAAATGAAATGTATGTTATATTATCTGACATATCAGTACTCGCACAAAGCAATTACACAGATGGTCGCTCCTCAACAGCCTTATTCTTCGTGCTAGTCGACGGCATTACCCCGTAGTGTCCTTGGCTAGTGGGAGTATAGAGGTGGGGCGTCACAGCTTGGTATCAGAGCCAAACTTCGGAACAATGTAGAATAATCTAGCAAGGATCATTGTCCTAAGTCTTTCTTAGGAATCGTGTCATAGGATTTAATTCGAGTCTTCGTACCGTTCTATCCTATTTCTTTTTATGATGCCTTGTTTTATCAATCAAGTTTGTTTGATATTCATTTTGTGAATAACCTTTTTCCTCTTCTTTCTTTCTTAAAGAAGAAAAATGGTTAGACCAGGCCGTCCCAGCGCTGGTCAATCCAGTGCTACTCCTCAAGATGGAGTATTTATGTATGCTCAACAACTTCTAGATCTTGTGAAAAATGCTCAAGCTATCAGACCCATTCCAGAGCCCACTCATCCTAAATCTGGGTTTGCACGCTTGTGTAGTGATTACACCAACTTGGGTGGAAAGCCTTTCAAGGGTTCCGAAATTGTTATAGAAGTCCAAGCTTGGCTTAGGACATGCAATCGCACCTTTTCCCGCATGAATCTTATGGACCTACATCGAGTCCAAGTGGCTTCTAGCATGCTCCAAGAAAGAGCATTAGACTGGTATGAGCTTCTGATCTCCGAAATTATTGAAGCGGACCTTACTTGGGAGCAATTCCGAAAAAGGTTCGAGTCGAAATTTGTGCCGGAAGCTGAAAAAGTATCTTTAGCCCGATGCTTTATTGACCTTGTTCAAGGTGAATCTTCTGTGACGGATTACGTCGCTTCTTTCGAATCTCTATCTAAATATGGGGTCGAGTATATTAATACCCCATTGAAGAAAAATCAAAGATTTGTTTATGGGTTGAATAAGAACCTCAAAAAGCCATTACTTCTGAAACTAGAAGTTTCTTTCGATCAGCTTGTTGATATCGCTCTTCGACTCGAAGAGGCCGATAAAGAAAGTGATGTTGAAGTCAAACAAAACATCAACAAGAAGAGGCCTTTTAAATTGAAGCCTAATACCAACAAGAAATGGAACCAAGCGACTTCGGTAGCAAAGACTCCTACCTCTAGTCGTGGAGAATGTTACAATTGTGGTTCTAAGGACCATTATGCAAACAAGTGTCTGAAGTCCCTTACTTGCCGCTATTGCAAAAGTTCGGGTCATACTATATCTTCATGTCCCAAACTTCAAAGCAAATAGGAAGGCAAGCTAAATGTTGTGCAAGCCCCTACTAACACTTCTCGTGGTCAAGGTATTTCTCATTCTATCCTTGATGGCATTATTATATTTCATGATTTTCCTATTCGAGTTCTTTTTTATATGGGTGCATCTCACTCTTTTAAATCAAAAGAACTAGTTGATGCTTTGTCTTTAAATGTTATTGGCTTGATGACTCATTGAGAATTGTGAATCCGGTTGGTGGGTCCGCAACACTCAGTTTACTTTATAAAGATGTCGAGATTATTTTGTGTGATTATTCTTTCCGAGCCGATTTGCATGTTATGCGCTACTTAGGTTTCAGAATAATTTTGGGAATGGATTGGCTTAAACGATATGAAGCCCATATCCTATGTCCTGAGCGGACTATATATCTTCGACATCCTCAATCTGTTAAGCAGATTTCTCTTGTTCTTAAAGATTCAGATTCCAATTCGGAAGCATCCTTGTATTCTCTAAATCCTCATGATGACGATAATGATGATGAGGAAGATGTCATTTCCCTCATTCACATTGTTCGTGAATTTCCCGATATATTTGAGCCCGTTTTAGGATTACCACCTAAGCGAGCAATTGAGTTCAGAATTAATCTAATCCATGGAGCTCTACCTATTACTCGTCCTCCTTATCGTATATCCAATAAGGAAAATGAGGAGATGCGTAAACAATTATCCGAATTGGAAGCCAAAGAGTTTATTCATTCTAGTTCCTCTCCTTAGGGAGCTTCGGCTATTTTTGTGAAGAAATCTGATGGTACACTTAGGCTTTGCATTGACTACCGCAAGCTTAATGATCTCACCATCAAGAATAAATATCTTTTACCTCGGATTGATGATCTATTCGATCAACTTAGTGGTGCTAAAGTCTTTTCACAGTTATACTTAGCAACCGGTTTTCATCAGCTCCGTATTGCAGAGGATAGCACTCCTTTGACATCGTTCTGTACTCATTATGGATCTTATGAATGGCTTGTTATGCCATTTGGTTTGACGAATGCTCCAGCTTATATCGTTGACCTTATGAATAGAGTTTTCAAAGACTTCCTCGATCGATTTGTTCTCATCTTTATCGATGATATTCTTGTTTATTCTAAAACCGAGGAAGAGCATGAAAATCATCTTCGGATTGTGTTGGAAACTCTTAGGAGCAACCAATTGAAAGCAAAATTTTCTAAATGCCACTTTTGGCAATCTCGTGTGAAATTTTTGGGGCATATTATTTTTGAATCCGGAATTTCCATGGATCCTTCAAAGATTGAAGCAATTTAAAATTGGAAGAGACCGGAGAGTGTGACGGAAATTCGTAGCTTTCTCGGATTGGCGGGCTATTACCGTCGGTTCATAAAAGACTTTTCTAAAATTTCCGTACCTCTTACTAATTTGACAAAGAAGGGAGTTAAATACATTTGGTCAGACAAATGTGAAGCTGCTTTTCAGAAACTAAAAGAACTCCTTTCCGATGCTCATATTCTTGTGATTCCCGATGGGAACCAAGACTTTATTGTTTACACCGATGCTAGTCGTGTTGGTTTGGGTGTCGTTCTCATGCAAAGTTAATGCGTTATCGCTTATGCTTCTAGGCAATTAAAGCCTGCCGAGACTAGATATGCCACTCATGATTTAGAGCTCGCCGCTATTGTTTTCGCCCTTAGAATTTGGCGTCATTATCTTATGGGAGAGAAATTTGTTCTCTACACCGATCATAAATCTTTGAAGTATTTATTTTCTTAAAAGGAACTTAATTTTCGTCAACAACGTTGGCTCGAGTTCCTTACATCTTATGATCTTGATATTTTTTATACTCCCGGGAAGGGAAATCTTGTTGCCGATGCCCTTAGTCGTAAGCAACAAGCGGTTATTTCCATGATGATATCCGAATGAAATGATCTCGAGACTTTATCTACTTGTGAGATTCGAGATCGTGAATCCAATTCATGTTCATCTCTTGTTTTATGTAGCCTTGAGGCTCATCCTTCTCTTTTAGACCGCATTCTTGAAGCTCAAAAGCATGATCCCGAATTGGTTCTTCTTAGCCAAAGTTGTAGGGATAAAATTGATATTGAAGGTTTGAAAGACTTTGATATTGATGCTCATGGCGGTATTCGAAAATTTGGTAGACTTGTTGTGCCATATATTATTGATTTTCGTAAAGACGTTTTAGAAGATTCTCATCGTTCTAAATTTACCATTCATCCCGGTAGTAGTAAAATGTACGTGGATATGAAGCGACTTTATTATTGGGATGGAATGAAATCTGATATTGCTAACTTTATTAAGCGTTGCATGACTTGCCAACTCGTAAAGGCCGAGCATCAAAGGCCTGGTGGGTTATTGCAACCTTTAGACATTCCAATATGGAAGTGGGATCAAATTTTCATGGACTTTATTGACGGTCTTCCCCATTCTCGTTTGGGTCATGATAGCCTATGGGTGATAGTAGATAGACTTACAAAATCCGCCCATTTTCTTCCCGTTCGGTCCAATCGGACCGTACCTATTTTGGCTAAACTCTATGTCAAGGAAATCGTTAAATTGCATGGAGTCCCAACTTCTATTGTTAGCGATCGTGATCCATTGTTTACTAGTGGATTTTGGAAAGGTCTTCAAAAAGCTTTGGGAACAAAGCTTAACTTTAGCACCGCTTATCATCCTCAGTTCGATGGACAAACCGAGCGTGTGAATCAAACTCTTGAAGATCTCCTTCGTGCTTGTGTTCTTGATTTTGGTGGAAGTTGGGAAGATCATATTTTTCTTATTGAGTTTTCCTATAATAATAGCTTCCAATTTAGTATTGGTATGGCACCTTTCGAGGCACTATACGGAAGGCCATGCCGATCTCCTTCATGTTGGCTTGAAGCCAGTGAGAAACTGGTTTTAGGTCCAGATTTTATTCGTGATGCCACAGAAAAGATTGACCTTATTCGTCATAGGATAAAAGAAGCTCAAAGTAGACAAAAATCCTATGCCGATAACCGAAGAAGGAAATTAGAATTTTCTGTGGGAGATTTGGTGTTCATTCGTGTTTCACCTATGAAGGATGTTGTGTGTTTCAGTCTATCGGGAAAATTAGCACCTCGATATATTAGCCCATTTCCCATCACCGAACGCATTGGTTCCGTGGCTTATCGCCTTTCGCTACCGGCTTAATTTTCTACTATTCATGACGTATTCCACGTCTCTCAACTACGAAAATGCCTTAGAGATTTCGATTTTATTCTTGAGCCCGGTGTTATTGAAGAAATTGAAGATTCGCCTAATTTGACTTATGAGCAACATCCTATTCGTATCATTGCTTCGGAGGTTAAACACCTTCGAAATAAAGATGTTCCTCTTGTGAAAGTTCAATGGTCCTCAAATCCTAAGGATTTCTATTAGAAATCCAGAGAATTCATCGAGCGAACACATCTGGACTTGCTCTCTCATGCTCCTTAAGGTGAACTTCTTATTTCAAATTTCTTCTTTTTGTGATGATATGCTTTTATGGTTGTTACTTCTTATTTATTTCTTAAGATTGCGAGGACGCAATTTCTTTAAGGAGGGGAGTCTGTAACAACCCGCATATTTTACGGTTGTATATTTAAATGTTTTATTTAAATATAGCATCGTTAATCGGATTAAAGTCCGAAAAGCTACATTTTGTAAACAGTCGAATTGGGACTCGAGACCCCTTCCATTGAGTCCAAAATGGTGTTTACAACTTTTTTGAGTATAAACATCGATATGTTTGGAGTTGAGTGAATTTTGTTATTTTTCTATTGGGCTTTGGGTTTTGGGTTTCAGCTCATTACTCATCTAATACCCTAACTCCACTCAACTTCCTTCATTCATTCTCATTTTCCTAATACTCTCTAGCTAAATCAAAAATGGAGGAAGAGAAAGGAAATTAAAATTCCAAACCCTAGTTTAATTAGGAAATACAAATTCTAGCTCCAACATCAAAGAGAAGCTAAGGTAAGCATCCTCTTCTTCTTCTCCATCTCAATCTCTCTTCAATTCTCAGAAATTCCTAACCCTAACTTAGGAAAAACTTCACCATTGATAATAGATTGAGGATTCTAAAGGTGTGTTGAAGAGGAATTGTTCTTGCCTTGTTTTAAAAGTTTCTCATTCATTGTTTTTGGGTTTAAAGGTGAGTTCTTTAACTCACATCTACGTCTATAGCTATCATTGTTGTTAGGTATGAATTCCTAACGTTTGTGCGTATTCATTTGCTTTTGATTTGAATTGATTTGGTGAATTTTCCAAATTGGTGTTTTAGTCCAATTTTATGAAAATCCTATTATGGATGTTTGGACATTGATATTTGGGGTGTATCGAAGAGCCTTTAAGGCTGGGTTGTCGCTTGACGTAAATCTTTAGTCATTGTTGCTCGTCCGATAGCTCCTGATATGTTTTGGCCACTTTGGCCTAGGCAAATTGTTGCCCAGACCAGGTGACCAGACGTTTGGTGACCAAGTCCAGACGTCTGGTTTGGACCTGGAGCAAAAAATTTATGCACGAAGAATATAAAAAAAGCCAGAGACTAATTCCAGACGTTTGAAGTTTAAGATCAGACGTCTGGATGAGTCTCAGACGTCTGACTTGAAGTTTCAGACGTCTGGTTGTTTTTTGGATTATTTCCAGAGAACAAAACTAGACATCTGGATTCTAAACCAGACGTTTGGTCATGGCTCAGACGTCTGCTTCGATATTCCAGACGTCTGAGTGGTTTTTTGAACTATTTCCAGAAAACAAATCCAGACGTCTAGATTCCAAACCAAACGTCTGGAAACGTTCATTTTTGCCTGTTTAGGCTGTTTTGTGTGGATTTCCTATTTTTAATCGATTGTTGTTGATCCGGATAGTTGTCATCACTTATTATCGACTTTGATGACTTCTTTCTTTGGATTTTTGGGAATATCCATATGATGGATTTGATATCGATTTCTATGGTTTTGATTCACGTCTTCGAATGTGAATCTTTGGTGATAGATTGTTTCTACAATCATTTTTGTGATTTGTCACTTCTAAATACAAAGGTTTCTATACTAGTAGTAAATATTCAAACTCTTTCATCAAAATGATTTCGACACTATTTTAAATATAAAGCTCTCTTTTAAAACTGTTTTCCAATCTATTAGTATATATAAACCTTTACCTCATTCGTATGAGAAATCTAATTAAACGGCTTAGTAAAACAAGTGGTATGAAACGCTTGTGTTTCCTTCGTCGGTTAATTCTTGGACTTGTTTGATTGAACTCTTGTGACAATTTTCGAGTGGAAATCTACAATTTGTTCGTAAATATTTAAGTTAAGCTAGTGGTTATGGGACATGAAGCTAAACTCTTATACTTACTTGCTTAGTGTAATTGACACTTTTTATTGATCGATGATGATCATTTTGTGATTTAGACTAGCGATGTGCGATGTCTATTTGTTTGTGTGGGGACTAAAAACCCCGTTTGTGGAACTTCGGTTCAATTTGGTGGGGTAGCGACCCATGGTCTTCGGGCCGTTTGTGGAGCTTCGGCTCAAAATTGATGGTTAGCGACCATGGAATATCATTCCGTTTGTGATACACGTGTTGGTGAGTTTTCATGCTCCCGTTTGTGATAGGCCTCCCCCCTTTTTGTGATTTCTGGATTTCTGGTTGTGATTTCTAGAATTTGTGTTTCACCAATTTGTGTTATTGGCATTGATATGTTTTGTCAATATTTGTGTTTTGGTGAATAATTTAAAGAATGTGATTCTTTTGGGTGTTTTGAGATGATTTGAGATATTATATGATTTTTGTTGTTATTTGATGTATACTTGTCACAGTATGGCATTATTGTTATCATACGTTTCTGTCATATCTCTTATCCTATCTTATTTTATCTGATATTTATAGCTAGACTGGTCCGTTTATTATTTTTTTCTTAAATAATATTCGGGTCAGACCGAGGTATTTCAGGTGCTCCTGCTTGACTTCTTATCAGGGATTATCATCTGATTTTTGGCTAACTACTTTAGATTAGTGGTTTTTGTTATTATACATTTGAGATATAGACTCCTTGATGTATAATTACTCTTTTGTCTAGCACTTGTATCTATTCTTTTGTGATGTAGTGGATCTTGTTTTACCACTACTTTGATGAACACTTTTATGTGTTATATTCATATCTGATTCCGCCTTTGTGATATGAATATCTGTGACTGATTTGTGTTATGTTTATTTCTATATTTGTTTCCGAAGGCCACTTAGCCACTGTGTAGTAACTTTGAGTTTGTATTTGATATGTCGGATTTCCTCTTGAAATGAAATGTAAGTTATATTATCTGATATATCGGTACTCGCACAAAGCAATTATACAGATGGTCGGTCCTCAACAGCCTTATTCTTTATGCTAGTCGACGGCATTACCCCGTAGTGTCCCTGGCTAGTGTGAGTATAGAGGTGGGGAGTCACATACAATCTCTATATCTTTACCTGTTAAATAAAAAGACTGATTATATTAAATGGTTAAAATTCTAAAATGATTTTAGTATGTAATAATAACTAACCTATGTCTGATGGTAACCGATCCTTAATACAACTCAATGCTTCCACTATGTCAGGAGATAATGAGGATCTATTTTCGGTAATCAATCTACCACCGCTACTAAACGATGATTCGGATGCTACGGTAGAAACGAGAATGGCTAAAATAAGGATGCTATTAATAGTATTATTCAGATTTTAATAGTATGCTAATCTAGAATTATCAATGGGAATTCAGAATTGTTAATCTAGATAGTGGTCTGCTATAAGAAATGTCTACATTTTTGTTACTATCTACTATTTATTCGAAAGATATTTCCCCTTCTTTAGGTAACCAAAGAAAAAACATTATAATAATGAATCCAAATCTATCGTTTTCACAATAAAAATGCAACAAATATCATTGTCACCTTGAGCAACCCAATTCATAGGACCAGCCCTGTGTGTTAAGCAACTAATCCCTTAAATATATGGAATATCAATAATGTTCCTAGAACGCGAAATGTCACCAAATCATGTTATGTAACCCTTAATGAAAAGAAATCATAATCTACAAGTTGTGGTTATAGTCAATCCACATAGGAATAGACTGCAGTTTTAATTATAACATGAAATGATTTAGGTTATTGCCATGGTAGGATGTAAGTTTCAGAGAATGACTGTACTGAATGATGTAAGATTTAAAGCAGCTCGCACTTCTGCCTGACACACAAGTTGAATGACTGTACTAAAATTGAATGATGTACTGAATGATTAAAACAAATACCTAACCTCATATCCTTAGTCCAAATCACTAAGTTAATAAGAGTTATTCATAGAAGATATATTGAAAACACCTAGCTGAAATAAAATGTGTTTTCCAATTTGATTTGTCAGGTAAAGTATAATAAATCAATCTGTTAATGTGTTTTTTTTTGTTCCAAAAATTTCTAGTAAAACTAGAATCAGCAAGTTGAATTTGAGTTAAAACCACCACCTAAATATACTAATATATGATTATACAAGTAATTCGAAAAAAAGTTTTAACTTGAGTAGAAAGAAGCACAATTGTTTCCATATTTAACACCAAGGTTTTATATATATATATATATATAAGACATAGCATTATTTAAACACTTGATCGAAGTTTCAAATTTTTTGTACTAGCTTGAACTTTGAAGAAGTTTATACTTTATTAATAAAGCTAACAATTTATTGGTGAAGCTTCACTAAATTTCCTGTTCTGATGTTATTTGACTGTTTTGGTTATAAATTTTTCAAGGGTGTACAATGTACAAACAATAACTATCATGCGGTATTTTTTTTCAAAATAAACTACCTGTAGCATCAATTATGAACCAGAATATAATGTTTGTTATATTTTCCAATACGTAAACACAGTATTTGGCGATTCTCATCATAAGGTAACATGACAATTCTCATCATTGCATTTCTGAATGATGATATTTGAACTAATTATTTGGCGAGCTCTGTTTTATATCAATCTAAATATAGCACGGCTAGAATTCGAATATATTTTCACTCCTATATTCATATACCTATTATTTCATGGTAAAATTAGTCTGTCGATATGCGTAACATTATAGTGTTTAAATTAAACAACACTAACCAATTTGGTTTGGAATAAAAGAAATGGGGGATCAATGAAAACAAAGTGCTACTGTAACATGACATTTGTTTGGCCGAGAAAACATTATAACTGTTTTAAAGCAATATTCATATACCTAATTGTTGGGAGGCGGAGCGGCGAGATGAGGAGTTTCGAACTGAAGCCGAAGCTGCGAGGTGACTCAGGTGAGTGGTTTCGAACCAAGGCCGGAGCCAAAGCTACGAGGCGGAGCTGCAAGGTGAGTGGTTTCGAATGAAGGCCGGAGCCGAAGCTGCGAGGCGGAGCGACGTCGGAGTGATGGGTTGTTTCGATTTAGGGTTTTGATATTTCTTTTATTAGCGGCGGCTGTAAGAATTGAGATGAAACAAGAATATACGAAAATGAATTAAGTAATTGACGTTTGAACTTTGAATTGAATACCACCTGCCTACTTTGGGTTTGTTTGTTGGGCTTGGGCCGTTGGCCTTTAATTTTCAAATAAATTTTAACCATAACTTATGGGTATCTTTAAGTAATAAATCAATAATAACAACAATTTTTATTATAATTAATTTAGATCGGACGGATGTTTTTCGGATACGGATATACTCATATCTGTATCTGCATCCGAAATCTCTTTCGGATATCGGATATCCGCATCCGCTTTTCGGATATCGGATAATATCCGTATTTTCGGATACGGATTTCGGATTTTTCGGGTATCCATTGACAGACCTAGTGATTGTTATTTATATGATATATTATTCTGATCCTGAGAAATCGGTGTGTCTATTACTTTGTATTAATACTGTACACGTCAAATTCGGTTCCGATATTAAGTGAAAAAGGTATAAATGACGTGTCAGTGTTAATAGAAAGATATATTCACATTCAATCGCCCTTAACAAGCCGTATTCTCCGAATTAGCATATGACATTACTTGTAATGTTCTTTACTAAACTGGGCATCGCGGTGGGGTCGTTACAGTTTGGTATCAGAGCTATGTCAGAACATTATAGCATATAATATTACGGATCCGAGACCTAGATGACTTAGAATCCTGTCCTATGGGGTGTGTGGTAGATAGTTATATTAATTATCTAATTAGGAATAGAAATATAAAATGATTGTCGGGATAATCATTCGGGACGTAAATTCAATTTAAAAATTTTAAATTGATAAATTGGATTTTGTGAGATTAAAACCTTTGGAGAGTAATGAGTATAATCTTTTAGAGTTAAGAAATTTTTTGAATTAAATTGGACTGAATTAAATTAAAGTGAATTATTTTCTTTTAATAGAAAATTTGGGAAATTTGAGTGAATAAGTTTAATATTTAAATGATCTAGGAATAATCAGAGTTGCACAGCGGAATTTCAGACATTGAATTGTTCCGCTGTAAGTGATTATATATGTTTTGGTTGATTGGTTGCTACGAATTGATTGCTTGGTTGCATTTTTTTAAAATTGAATGCATGGATGTTAGTGATAATAAAATAAATGCATCTAAACTTGTGATTATCTATTGTGTTGACTTATCCGAACGTTGTTTAAGGATTATGATCGACATGTGGGATGCCATGTTATCGATAGGGGTTCTTAACAAAGAACATGACATTTTAACATAAGTAATAATTAAAACTTGAAAATTTAGGTACGGATTTCTTTCGTTATGTAATATTATGCTGTCAGTCTAATTAAAGTGTAATCATGAATTGTTAATATCTCATATATGATATGAATTTGATATTAAATACTAATATGAATTTTTGAGATAGGTGCAGGTATCTGAAGTTAAATAGATATCGTTTAAAAGATTATAAATTGTTTGCTTAAGGAATATTAGCGGACTCGCTAATATTTCAAATATAAGGTACGTATCTCGAATTACATATCGCATTTTTGTGTTTTTCCCTACAGGATGCCTCATCTTTAAGATGAGATGTATGTTATGTAATTATATACCTATTGTAAATTTTTGAAACGCTAGCCACATAAAGAGGACGCTGGCAAAATTTTCCGCAAATTTGAGGAGTTAGAAATTTTTTGAGAATTCTGATAAATAAAAATTTAAGTTTAGTGTTATAATTTGTAGTGATATTAATTGAATGTTTTGGAAATGAAATTAGAAACCAGTTAACAAAATACTTGTTTCAAGAGAAAATTTGTATTATGGATTTCTTTCTTAAGGAAATTGCGGGGACGCAATTTTCTTTAAGGGGGAAAGTCCGTAACAACCCTGATGTAAATTAACTAATTAATTAAATTTAATTAGGAATTGTTAATTTTAATTTATGATTTGTGAAATTTAATTGTGAAATTAAATCATGTTTTGAGAATATTTGATTTGATTTATTTAAGGAATAAGTTTTATTTCTTACAAAAAGAAAATTCAATTTAAATTGGAATATTATTAAATCAATTATATAAAATTGGTAATTAGAGTAAAATGTTAATATTGTGATTTGTAGTTTAAATCGAGAAATTATAATTTATAATTTATTCTATTTAAAAATAATGAGAATTTAACTTGTGATTTATTTTGGTAAAGTTTATAAATCAATTCATATTGTATAAACATTGGTTAGTGAAGATTTGTGTATGAGAACTATACCGAACAGAGCAACTAAACTGGTACAATGACACGTAGCCATGAATATGTTTATAAGATGTACAATTGAGATTAGAGAATTGTAAAACTTGTATAATGATCAAGTTTAGTATTTCATTATGTAAACTCAAAATTTTATATATGTATAAGTTGAGATTTATTCCGCTGTGATATGTGACTGTTATTTATATGATATATTGTTCTGATTCTGAGAAATCGGTGTGTCTATTACTTTGTATTAATACTGTACACGTCAAATTCAGTTCAGATATTAAGTGAAAAAGATATAAATGACGTGTCAGTGTTAATAGAAAGATATATTCACATTCGATCGCCCTTAACAAGCCGTATTCTCCGGATTAGCAGATGACGTTACTTGTAATGTTCTTTGCTAAACTGAGCATTGTGGTAGGGTCGTTACAACTTGCTATAGATATTATCAAGCCAGATTATCATCAATTTAATACTGTTGCAGATCATATTCGAACTTCAAACCGGTACTGCCCATATTTTAGAAATTGTGTTGGTAGACGATACACACGTAATGATACACTTACCTACAGATCGAGTTGTTCCATATATAAGACAAAAAGGTTATGCTACAAAGAATATCTTAGCAGCATGCCCATTTGATTTACAGTTTACTTATGTTATGGCTGGTTGGGAAGGTACTGCGCATGATGGTAGAATTTTTAATTCAGTTATAAATGATAGAAATGCTAACTTTCCTTATCCTCCACCTGGGCAGTATTATCTAGTTAATCAGGATATCCACTTCTACCTTGTGCAGTTAAAGCGCTCGGTAGATTCAATACGGCGAAGGTGCAAAAAGTCGTTGCGGGGATACAGTGAGGATACAGCGGGATATAGCGGATGCTTCTAAAATAGCATATAAAACTCGTACTTAATGTTTTTACAAATATATAAATGGTAATTAAATGAAAAATTAACATTCAGTTGAATTATAATTAATACATAAATAATTTTAAATAAAAACATGTGCGAATATACTGTAAATAAACGTAAAACTGTTATATAAGACAATTGAATTTAGTAGAATATTAGAGCATTTTCATTTCTGAAAATATATTAAAAATTCAATTAAATAAATTAATTTCATAATTTTTAAAATGTATAAATATCAATTTTCAATTCATTTCTTTTAAAGAAGAAATAGCGAAAATAGCAGAATATAGCGGGAATAACGGGATATAGCGAAAATAGCGGGACTTAAAGCGGAAAGACTATATTTGGGGCCATATGGAAATATCGTAGTGGTAGAAATCTGCTATGAGATATAGCAGGGTTATAGCGGGGTAATAGCGGGGCATTAACTGCGCAGCTTCTACCTGCTTATTTACCACCTTATCGTAATATTAGATATCATATTTCTTATTTTCGTAAAACCGCTAATCAACCAAAATCAGCAAATGAAATTTTAATTGCTATCATTCGAGTTTACGTATGTTAACTGAGAGAACATTTAAAATATGGAAGAAAAAGTTTGTCATTTTGAAGAATATGCCAGCATACTCATTTGAAACTCAAGTAAAAGTAGTCGTATCTACAATGGCTATACACAATTTAATATGAAATACAATAATGGTGATCCAAATTTTATGACTGATGATGACGATCCCGATCTTATTCCAGAAGAATACCATAGAAAATATTATAGTATGAGAACTATACCGAACAGAGCAACTGAACCGGTACAATGACACGTAGCCATGAAATATTAACAATTTGATATAGCATAAGAGAAATTATTGCAGTAGGGTTGTACTATTCTGTTGTTTTAATTAAACGCATATTACACATCAAAACAAATAATCAGTTAACTACAAATCAAATAAATTAAAAATCACATTTTAAATATTCCTCTTAAATACCACGTTCGCAGCACACAATCGCATTCTCGTTCGTTCAACTTTCCCGCTCAAATACCCGTTTGCGTTCGTTAAAGAATGTGCCCTTATGCCTTTGCATTTTTTATTTTGGAAAACCTTTGAAAACTAATTATGCACTAATAGTGATATGCAATAGGATTGAAATCCTTATTCATTGATATTTAGTGAATTATTTGCTTAAATCAATTGCGGCTGTTTTTGATAGCGTGAATTTTGTTGCGCGGTTTATTCTATGGAGAAAAAAAGAAAAGTAACGGGTTTGTGTAACCAAAGGCTGTGGTACTTTCAAGTGCATGAAAATAATTAAACGACACCTATTTTGATTGGGTAATATTCAGTGGTATGAATGGTGTACTTAGAAGTTCTCAATTTTTATTGCTAAAATAAAATTATGTGACATGATAATTTTTTAGCACTCACATATACCCAGTTGATTTTAGTAACTTCATGTATAATTTCTCATTTGTACTAACGTATCTTAACTGGCTCATACATAACAACCGAATTAAAATGTTAAATAATACAAATGTTTCATTAGCCAAAATAGCTTCAAGCAGACAAGCTCAACAAATACTATAAATCTCACTCTAGCAAAGAGGGAAAAGAAAGAATTTGTTTCTTAAAACAATAACAATAAACTCTTTGTTTATAACATACATATCAACTCTTTGTGTATACAGTCTGTCGTAGGGGCATTTACTTTTGACTCAATGAAAGCAACATAGATGCTTAACTTAATGTAAAACAATGGCTGATTTTACAAACTTCTTAAACAATCCTATCTACAATCTTGATCAGATAGATGGGTCTTCTCATTCTTCTCCATCTCACTCTCCTCCTCCTCCACCGATTCCATTACCGCCTGCACCACCACTGTTAGCGAAGAAAGTTTCTGATATTGATGAGGAAGGTTTTCAAGTTGTACAAAACAGAAGATCAAAACGGTCGGGTAAAGAATCTGCAGTCAATTTGCAGCATGCTGGAATAGGTTCATATCAATCAAACTTGAAACAAGGTTATATGTATCATTCTAAACAGTTATACAGAAATGAAAATCAAGAATCTTTCAATTCAAGAAACTCTGTATTTGGTGGAAATTCTACAAGAAATACTACAAGATTTAACCAGCAAGCTTCAAGTTCAGAAATTCAATTCAGAAATACAAGAAACAATTGAAGAATCATTCATAATAATGGAAATTCTTCTCAACCCAACGCTAACCTGATCAAACCTTCTTTATGGGCAGAAATGATCAAGAGAGGAGGATCAAATACTGAGTTTGATCTGAAATATGCAGCTCCTCTATCCATTAACGAGAAGAAGATAGTGGTGGTGAGTGCAGAGGTCCAGTAGAAGGGCAGAGAGTAAATGGAGTTTCTCAGTTTTTGCCTATGTATTTGGAAGTGGACCCGCTTATCATCATTTCAAGGCGGTTACTGCTAAATCATGTAACCCCATTGGTAATTTCGACATTTTCACTCGTAATAATGGATAATTCTAATAAGATTCTCTAATGCTACTGACTATGATAATGCAATCAATGGGGGTCCATATTTTATTAATGGAAAGCTTATTATTATGAAAAAATGGAGCAGTAAAATTAATCTTGATAGAAATTTACTATCTACTATGCCTATATGTATTAAACTGCCCAAACTAAATCTTAGATTGTGGGACAGTGAGATTTTAAGTGTCATTGCTAGTGTGGTTGGTATTCCTCTCAAATTAGATGATAACACTACAAAAGAAACAAGACTTTCTTTTGCAAGAATACTTGTAGAAATTAAAGCACATTCAGATTTTTCAAATGAAGCTACTATTTCCTAGCATGATGGTGAAAACTTAGTTCAAAACATTGAATATGAATGGGTTCCTCCTAGATGAAAAACATGTTCTTGTTTTGGGCATTCAATAGAAAATTGTGACTTTAAATTGGTTTAGAAAAAAAAAGCATGCAAAAAAAATCAGAAGTCATCGGCAGTGCCCTACCTGTGGAAGGAGAAGCTAATGCAGAAAAAGCATCGAAGACTCAAGGTGGAGCTAGTTCAGAGATCAGACCTGTTAGACAGAAGAAGAAGCCTAATTGGCTTAATGATTTTGTTGGATTGAGCATCGAAGACGTTGACTTCGATGACATGGCAACATATGCTTTGAATGTTGTCCATGACGAACCCAGAGATTATAGAGACGCTATTGCTTTAGTTGACAGTTCCAGTTGGTTAGTTGCTATGGAAGAGGAGATTGAATCTTTGTAGAAAAATCATACTTGGGATTTGGTGCCTCTTCCCACCAACAAGAGAGCTATTGGTTGTAAGTGGATCTATAGAGTAAAAGACAGCGGCAATTGAAATTTTAGATATAAAGCAAGGTTAGTAGCAAATGGGTATGTTCAGAAGAAAGGAGTTGAGTATCATGACATTTTTGCTCATGTTGTTAGGCATACCTTTATTCGCATTCTATTGGCATTAGTGGCTCATTATGATATGAAGTTGGAGCAACTAGATGTCAAAACCGCATTCTTGCATGGTGATCTGGATGAAGAAATTTATTTACGACAGCCGGAGGGGTTCATTGATAGAAGCAGGCCTGACTATGGTTGTAAACTTAACAAATCTCTATATGGACTAAAACAGTCACCTAGACTATGGTATAAGAGATTTGATAAGTTTATGCTTTCACAAGGATATTCTAGAAGCTTCAAAGACCAGTGTCTTTATTTCAAGAGATGTGATAATGATTTAATATATCTGTTGTTATATGTTGATGATATGTTAATTGCATCTCGGAGTATGGTAAGAATTTTGGAGTTGAAAACTGAACTTAGCAAGGAGTTTGATATGAAGGATTTGGGAAAAGCACAAAGAATATTGGGTATGGAGATTTGTAGAGATAGAAAGCGGAGAGAGTTGAGACTCACTCAGGCGCAATACATCGAGAAGGTCCTCACTCGATTTGGAATGGAGAAAGCCAAACCGGTTGGTACTCCATTAGGCTCTCATTTTAAATTGTCAAAAGACCAATCTCCCACATCGGAAGAAGATAAAAGGTATATGACTGATATACCTTATTCCAGTACTATTGGTAGTCTTATGTATGCCATGGTATGCACTAGATCAGATTTGGCCCACGCAGTGGGTGTTGTAAGTCGATATATGTCTAACCCAGGCAAGGAACATTGGCAAGCAGTAAAGTGGATACTTAGGTATCTTAGAGGCACTTCATCTGTTGGTTTGTTATATGGTGGAGTGGATGGCGACATCTCACTTAGAGGATACTGTGATTCAGATTATGCTGGGGATAGAGATGTACGAAAGTCAGTGTCGGGCTATGTTTTTACACTTGGCATAGGCTCGATTTCATGGAGATCAAAGCTGCAATCTATTGTAGCTCTGTCAACTACCGAAGCAGAATTGATATCGATTGTTGAAGCAACTAAGGAGGGTTTGTATTTACTTCAGTTGTTGGATGATCTTTTTATGGTGCAGAAGACCGTGGAGCTATTTTCAGACAGTTAGAGTGCAATTCATCTTGTTCATAATCAGGCTTATAGTTCACGAACGAAGCATATTAGAGGTTTCTTTCTTATGCTGGAGGAAGAACGGAGTAAGATCAAGTTGTTGAAAGTGAATACTTCAGATAACCTCTCAGATATGATGACGAAGCCACTTCCCAAGGATAAGTTTGAGCATTGCTCAAACTTGATTCATTTGATTCCAACTGCTTAGGCGCCATTGGGCGCGAGATCCAATAACCCCTATGATACTTTGTTGATGAGACATACATATATTGAATCGAGATGGAGTGTTGAATTTATGCGATTCATATATGTGTTTGATGTGAAGATTCGGTAGAGCTATGCATTGGAGAGTGTTGGAGTTGATTGGAGGAAGAAGAGTTGTCAGAAGAGGTGGAGTTTCCTGCATACTGAAACTGAAACTTCCTGCGGACGTCTGACCTACCCAGGTCAGACGTCTGACCCTGTTTCAGAATGTTTCCCGAAACATTCTGCAGACGTCTGACCCTCCTGGTCAGACGTCTGAGGCGACGAATGTTATACTTCCAGTTCCGAATTCTGAAGGGCAATTTTGTAAATTCCGGAGCTTGGTTTTCTAAACTGATGGTGCAGATTCTTTTGACGTGGATGGATGATCTAGATCATTTAGGTCATCTATATATTGTCTCCTAATCATCTTTCAAATTAAGAGATTATGTTTTAATCAGATTTCCAATAATTGTAATTAATAGAAACCCTAACGAAATCAAATTGGGGGTTTTCTATTTTGAGTGCTCTATTATTAATCTTTTCAATTGAGTAATTGATTAGAGAGAGTCTCCACCTATTGTATCTATTTAATCATTGTATTGACTTGTAATCTCTGGTGATAATAATAAAAGGGTTATTGGGTCTCCGTAAACGTAGGATCTTCAAATCCGAACCACGTTAAATATTCCGTGTCTCATGTTTTTTCATATTGTTGATTGTGTTCTCATAATTGATATCTTAAGTTGCATTAGTATTCAAATAGACAATACTAGGTCTTGATTTGAAATCGCTTCCGCAGCGCACCGTGGTGTTAAATTGTTATCCATCCCCAATTTTTCACTACACAACACTGTATTTCTACGCCTTCTAAGCTCTTATTTCTCTATATTCCAATCATTTTTCCTAGTGTGCAAGGTTCCAATTCCTGTAAACTCAAATTAGTTGGGTACCATGTTTTTTTTTACGCAATATGCAATCATTATGCTTTCATGGGAACAATCAAAACGAAATTCCATAAACTGAAAATGAGAAATAATGAAAAAAAATGTTCGACAAAAATTAATCATGTTAATTTGAGATGAAAATAAACATAGTAATTTAATAAAACACAATCATTATCACTTTTAGTATTGCAACTTTTTTATTTTTATTGCGGTATGTAATGAAAAAATTGGTGTATTAATTTAATCTGCCTGTTAATGCATATTTATGCATCCAGATGTGTACCTGTATCAGACCGATATAGGCACAAAGTTAGCAGGGAATACCACCATGTAGCACCGTATAAACTTTAGGAACATGCATCTTGAATCCAACTGTGCCCCGAATACCTTAACCGTCTCTTCTTCTTCTTCAATCCATCTTTTATCAAACCTTCATTCCACATCTCATTATCCTTCAAAATATTTGACAACAAAATCCTACTTCCCGAACTCTTAGGCTCCATCTCCTCCAAACAAAATGCTGCAATCTCACCAATCTCAAAATTTCCATGTTTCCTACATGCTCCAAGCAGCGCTCCCCATACAAAAGCATCAGGCTTCACATTCATCTTCTTTATGAACTCATAAGCTTCCATTACCATTCCGGCTCTCCCTAACATATCAACCATACATGCATAATGCTCCAATCTTGGTTTTATTCCATGCTCATTCTGCATCGAGTCGAACAAACTCTTCCCTAATTCAACCATTCCTGAATGGCTGCAGGCAGTAAACACAGCTGTAAATGTCAAATGATCAGGGGTTATGCATTCATCTTTCATCAAGTAGAATAGACTGATTGCCTTTGTGCAGTAGCCATGATTCGAGTTGGCAAAGATCATTGAGTTCCATGAAACCGAAGTCCTTTCCTCCATTTTATCGAATACTTTCTCTGCTTCATATATGTGCCCGCACTTTGCGTACATATCTATAAGAGCGCTGCTTACAAATGTATCTTTTTCGAGTCTGGTGGAAATCGAATATCCATGAATCTCTTTTCCTCTTTTTACGTTTGTGATATTTGCACAAGCGGGTAGAATGCTACTGATGGTAAAAGAGCTTGGTTTCAGTTTGGCGACCTTAACCATATTTCGGAATGTATCAAAAGCTTCATTGTATTTGAAA
Organism: Allium fistulosum; assembly: GCA_030737815.1. Classification (NCBI taxonomy): domain Eukaryota; kingdom Viridiplantae; phylum Streptophyta; class Magnoliopsida; order Asparagales; family Amaryllidaceae; genus Allium; species Allium fistulosum. Next base: position 1,299,669,654 of record CM060902.1, read on the forward strand.
TTCTTAACAAGTCCTGAAACGATTGAAGTCCAAGAAAATACGTCTGGTGTTACTCCCTCGAGTCTCATTGATGTAAACAAATTTGACGCCATTTCATGGTTGCTTGTTTGAGAAAACCCAAATATCAATGCATTCCAAGTGTATAAATCGGGGTTCAATCCGAAAGACTGCATTTTTATGCTCAAAACCAATGCATGAAATGCGAAGCCAAAATGAGTATAAGCTGAAATCATTGAATTCCAAACAACTAAGTCCCTTTCACGAATTGTATCAAACAAATTGCGAGCAGTGTGTAGTTTGTTGCATTTGTAATAAAAATCAATCAGCGCGCTAGTAATAAATGGGTCGATGTGAACGCAGGATCGAATGATGTGGGCGTGAATTGCTTTTCCGAGCTTGGAACTGGAAGGATTGGAACAAGATTTGAGGATGGTGGGAATAACGTAAGGGCAGAGTGGAACATTTTGTGATTGCATTTGATAGAAAAGGATTATAGTTTGCTTATGCTTTCCTTGGCGGGAAGAATTTGTGATTTGATTTATCCAATGACTAATGTTTTGTTTACACATTGTGTAAAATTTTCTGAAAGATTATAAACGGGATAATGAATAGTAACAGTTTTTTTAATGCTGCTTTAATAATAATAATAATAAAACATAATGCAGAAAACATTAAAGCGGATATGGTATAAAAATATGAATATTAGAGACCAACCTTAGGTTAAGACTAAGGACAATAAACTGTCAGCATGAAAAACAGTTCATTATTGTAGGATGAAGTCTACGTTTTGATGCTGACTTCAGCCGAAAAAAATAAAAAATTCAAAGTAATTGCCGTCGATGATATATCCACACTGGCTTGCTGAATTTCATTTTCATGCGTCCAGCAGTAGGCATCTCATATGACACGCGTATACGTATATAGTTTGGGTCATCAACTTCACTAAATTTCAACGTATTTTTGTCCAAGTCAAGTTCACACGCTAATAATTCTTTACGTGAAAACTACTTCATTTATTTTTCACTTGACATGAGGACGTACACCACGTCAAGATCCGTGAGAGTCTTGTCTAGTCTGTTACTTTGCAAACTTCTTGCGATTCAAATAATTAGCTTCCAAGTAGATTTGACTGCTTATCAGAAGTTGACAAACATTCCTCTAAGTTAAAAGTTAAGTTAAAGGAATCGGGGAAACAAACCTTTGTTGCTTATCACCAATAAAGAAATTTCACAAGTAATTTTAATCAATCAAATAACTAAAATAGTCTTATGTTTTCAACCAACTTTAAAAAAAAAACGTCTTTATTTTTCAATCCATCATGGTCCAGTTTACATGCATTCATTGTTAATAAGTTATAGTAGTCAAATATTAACTTTATTTTATTTTAACTTAAAATTAAAATTACGTTTGAATATTTTTATTTAGGAGTTGTTATTCAAAACCAGTTAACGGTTACTATTTAAAACTTCTTTTTCGAAAATTCAAAATAAGTTGTTTTCAAACGTACTTTTAATTCTACACTTTTTTGTACTGTTTGTTTTGTTATTTTAGTGGCATCCTCCTGCAAAATGTGATATAACAGACTTTTGTCCAAATTAGCCATCGAGATTAGAACACACTATTTTATTTTTTAAATATTATTTAACCAAAATCATATATTCAACAAAGTTAATAGGAATTACGCACATGGTTTTTTCAAATAATTTGAAGAATATTTTAATAAATTTGATGCATCACTTTTTAATTCATATATTAAACAATATGAATCGAGAAAGTGCTTTCACTCGTAGATCTATTATACTATTTTGAAACATATAAAGACATTTATATTTATGACGCAGCAGCGGATAACTGAAATGTATGAAACGGTGAAAGTAGCAATCGTTGGATTGAAAGATACCAAAGGTCCAAATCCGTTGATCCAAAGATACCGGATTCTAGCTATCTTTGTCACGTTGATTGCGCACGATGCCGTGAAGGAAGATCTGCAATTCTTCAGACGTTGATCAAGCGCACTTGATACCTTGAATTGGTTTCAACAATCGTTGATTCGAGGGCACTCGAATACCGAAGGTGGAGATAGGAGATTACACTCAACTACCAATTTCAAAGAGGCACAAAGCACTCAAACAAAGTTTTATTCAAAATCAATCATCTTTACAAATGACACCACCATCCCTATTTATAGGGTTACAACAACACACATACACGACTCAACAAATTACAACACATAGGTCATGAACGACCTAACACCTGCGACCTAAAACAAACAAATACAATACAACACATCACATCACAACACATTACAAGGCCATCACGACCTAAAACAAACACACGACCTACGACCTTACATAGGTCGTTAACAACCTAAACAGAACATCACGCGACCTTACAACCAGCGACTCAACATATATACAACACGAGTTAACAAATACATCATACAAATGACATAAGGAATTACAACACAACGACCTAAAAATACAACACCTCGCGGCATAAGCTTCAGCGACATGAGGAGAATCAGCTTCCGGAATATCTTGTGCGACCTATAGGATGAGCGACATAAGGAGCTGAGCGACTTAGGCTTGAGCAACCTAAGATTGATGCGGCCTATGGTTAAGCGACTCAAGGTAGGGTCGACATGAGAATCACGGCAGCGACATAAGGAAGATAACAACATAAGAAGGAGCGACATAACTTCTTGCGACCTAAGGACGGAAGGTCGTTCGCGACCTAAGTCAAGCGGCATATTGGAGCGACCTATCTGCATATTGAAGCGACCTATCTGCATATTGGAGCGACCTATCTCGTTAGGTCGTGACTCTTTAGGTCGTAGTTCTTTAGGTCGTATCTCTTTATCTCGTGACTCGTTAGGTCGTGAGCGACCTAAGGAAATGACCTCTAATTCGTTAAGTCGTAGATCGCTTGGACAGCTTATCAACTTGCTTGGTTGGTCTTCATAGCTCGTTTGCAACCTAAAATGGCGCGACTTAAAGATTAATGTACCAGGTCGTTGCTCAGGAAAGTTAGGTCGTTGGTAACCTAAGAAACAAGAAGGTCGCGCTGCATCATCCTCCCCCTGTTGAAAGAAATTCGTCCTCGAATTTAAAAGCTCTTCGTCTTCGATACTCTTATCATCGTAAAATGGAACCAAGTGTTTGATATTGTCAATGCTGGCAATACGAAGACGATCCGGCAAACTCAATTTATAAACATTCTCGTTAATTCCCACCACGACTTCTAAATGACCAATCCTTCTAGCTTCCAACTTGTGTTAAGTTCCAAAAAGAAATCGATCATTGGTAAACACTGCATACATAAAATCTCTTTCCTTGCATTTAACGCTTCGTCGCTTAATCTCTGCTGATTGCTTATATTTCTTAGTTGCCTTAAGAAATCGTTTCTGTACAACTTTGCAGCATCCTTGCATCTCATTCACAAAAACATTAGCCCGTTTAATCTCCCCTCTCCGCGGTGGCACTGTTGATAGATCTAACGGTCCTTTAGAAATGTTGGAATAAACAGCCTGGAATGGATTGAACCCGGAGTTATGATTAACTGTATGGTTGTGTGCAAACTTCGCTTGACATAACTTCAAATTCCAACTTTTCAAATTATCATCCACGAGGCATCGCAATAGATTACCTAGGGATCTGTTCACAACTTCGGCTTGTCTATCCGTCTGTGTATGATTAGCGCTATTAGATTTCAACTTAGTCCCAGCCATTTTCCATAGACTCATCCAGATATGGTTCAGAAAACAAGTATCTCTATTCGAAACAATAGACTCAGGTAATCCATGAAATCGATGGATCTTTCTGGAGTATAACTGAACGACATTAACGGCCTCTATAGTCTTCTTATAGATAATGATATGAACCAATTCTGAAAAATGGCCAACCTCCACATAAATAGAATTATTCCCATGTTGCGTTCGCAGTAATCCCAAAACAAAGTCCACACTAACCTCCTCCCGTAATTTAGCATGTATATGCAACGGCATACATAAACTTGTATTTGTCGTGGTCTTCTTTGAAACTTGTCGATTATGGCTTCTCTGAACAGACCTTTCAACTTCCTTCCTCAGTGATGGTTCAAAATAAGACTTTCAGATTAGCTGCATAGTACGATCACAGCTCAAGTGTCTTCCTACATGTAAGTCTTTGATAAATTTCATTTGCCAACTGCAATCTGTAGTAGACAACTGACTTCCTTCGACTAGCAACCCATCAACCAGTTTTCTCAACTCTTCTTGCTCTGTTGGACACATACGATATCGTGGTCTATGCGGTACAATGGCACTTGACACTATATCAGTATGATGTTGTGTGTTCCTCAGTGGTGGTAATTCTTTGGGCAACTCTGTAGGAACTACATCTTCACATTCATTAACCACTGCACATCCTCCTTAGAAATTTCGAGACCTTCACTGGTTTCATTCCTATTCAACATAAACATTTATGCTCTATCCTCCACTTCTTTAACAAACTCTTATGTAGATAATAGACTAATCAAATCCATCTTCTTCACTGATAAATTACCCCCTTCATCTCTTGACACACTTTCTTCATCCTCATCAAACCTCGCTGGTTGTGACTTTTCAACCTCATATTCGTCAAACTTCGTTGGTTGAAAGACATCAACTTCATCCGTATCTAACTTCGCGGATTGTGAGTAATCAACTTTGTGGTCATCCAACTTCGTGGGTTGAGAAGGATCTACTTTATCTTCATCAAACTTCGGCGGTTGAGAACAATCGACTTCATCTTCCACTTCAACACCACCTTTCACTTCTTCAACAAATTCTTTCGAAGATATTAAATTAGTTGCTTCCACCTTCTTCTCTGGCTTGCAGTCACTTTGTTCACGCTTCTTAAGAATTAAAGTAATTTTGGTTCCTTCGAACATAAAACTGTAGCTGTTGGCGTGACTATTATGTTGTACAGCTCTATCATACTGTCATGGACTTCCCAATAGTAGGTGACATACATTCATATCGACAACATCACACCATATATCATCTTTGTACCTTTTCCCAATAGAAAATGTAACCAATGTTCGTCTTCCCATTGTCACTTCTTCACCTTCCTTTATCCATGCCAGTTTATAAGGTCTAGGGTGTTTTTCAATCTTCAGCCCCAACTTCATAACGGCTTCTTCGGAAATAAGGTTATCGCAACTTCCCGCATCAATAACGAATTTACAAACCTTTCCCAAGATAGTACAGGTCGACTGAAAAATATTGTTCCTTAGCCAAATAGAATCATTCTCATGCTTTGGCAAATGACACCCTTCGTCTCTATGACCATGTATGTTTCTATGATCATGCAAATCTCTTCTACTCGGTCTTTTGACATCACGACATGGTTCATTGTCAAACCCATGTTGACTTCTTCTCTCTTCCCCATGGTGATCTCGTCTCATTGAAATTGATGATTCCCTTTTATCGTGATAAGTTTGTGGCGACACCCTCCTTGCTTCCGTAACCGATGGTGAAACTCTGTTTCCTCCATGGTTCAAGACTGGTGACCTTCCTCTTTGACTTTGATTCAAATCCATCATCAACTTCTCCAACTTTCCAAAACCTTTATTGAACTTTTCTTCGAGGTTATCACTAATTCGTTGTTCTATTGCTTTAGCATCTTCTCTTCTATACACATCGGCAATATTCTGATGATGATTACCTCTTCTCGGATGCATTGTTGAATCTTCAAACTCTTCAAAAAAAATTCTAACACAAACTTCAAAAACTTGGCTTTGGTCTAGCTCTGAACAAACCAAACTAATGCAACCTTCAACACTCGGCCTAGATTAAACTCTATGCTCGGCTCAACTTCAACTAGTTCGGCTTGAATTCTTCAATAAGAATTGGCTCCAAAGACTTGGCTTAGCTATGATTGGCTAAGTCTAGCTCTGATACCAAATGACGCAGCAACGGATAACTGAAATGTATGAAACGGTGAAAGTAGCAATCGGTGGATTGAAAAATACCAAAGGCCCAAATCCGTTGATCCAAAGATACCGGATTCTAGCTATCTTCGTCACGTTGATCGCGCACGATGCCGTGAAGGAAGATCTGCAATTCTTCAGACGTTGATCAAGCGCACTTGATACCGTGAATTGGCTTCAACAATCGTTGATTCGAGCGCACTCGAATACCGAAGGTGGAGATATGAGATTACACTCAACTACCAATTTCAAAGAGGCACAAAGCACTCAAACAAAGTTTTATTCAAAATCAATCATCTTTACAAATGACACCACCATCCCTATTTATAGGGTTACAACAACACACATACACGACTCAACAAATTACAACACATAGGTCATGAACGACCTAACACCTGCGACCTAAAACAAACAAATACAATACAACACATCACATCACAACACATTACAAGGCCATCACGACCTAAAACAAACACACGACCTATGACCTTACATAGGTCGTTAACGACCTAAACAGAACATCACGCGACCTTACAACCAGCGACTCAACATATATACAACACGAGTTAACAAATACATCATACAAACGACATAAGGAATTACAACCCAAGACCTAAAAATACAACACCTCGCGGCATAAGCTTCAGCGACATGAGGAGAATCAGCTTTTGGAATATCTTGTGCGACATATAGGATGAGCGACCTAAGGAGCTGAGCGACTTAGGCTTGAGCGACCTAAGATTGATGCGGCCTATGGTCAAGCGACTCAAGGTAGGGTCGACATGAGAATCATGGCAGCGACATAAGGAAGATAGCAACATAAGAAGGAGCGACATAACTTCTTGCGACCTAAGGACGGAAGGTCGTTCGCGACCTAAGTCAAGCGGCATATTGGAGCGACCTGTCTGCATATTGGAGCGATCTATCTGCATATTGGAGCGACCTATCTCGTTAGGTCGTGACTCTTTAGGTCGTAGTTCTTTAGGTCGTATCTCTTTACCTCGTGACTCGTTAGGTCATGAGCGACCTAAGGAAATGACCTCTAATTCGTTAAGTCGTAGATCGCTTGGACAGCTTATCAACCTGCTTGGTTGGTCTTCATAGCTCGTTTGCGATCTAAAATGGCGCGACTTAAAGATTAATGTACTAGGTCGTTGCTCAGGAAAGTTAGGTCGTTGGCGACCTAAGAAACAAGATGGTCGCGCTGCATTAATTTACGACTTCATCTCGTCATCCAAATTTTATATCAAATTTTGCATTTAATTTTTAGGCTAACGAAAAGCTACTTCTTTCAAATCTAAATGCAACTCTTTATCATCATAATCAAGTGGACAGTTACCCAAAGTTGCTTATTTAGGCCTATGGTTTTTCATTATCATACGTACGTAATAGATTCATATCGATGATTCTTTAAACTTTTTGGATCTAATCACTACAGCATATATCATCTTATTGGCTTCTTCATCTCTCTTCCATCTAGCTGATCTCTACTTCGAATCTAGTTAAACCAATATTATAAAGATTGTTTAAAAATCTTGAAAATTAAAATATAACAATTTTGTAATATAGACTCAAAATACAACAATTGGTGCGAAAGAAAATGATGGAACAAACTTAAAGTAGATCTGCTCTATAAGATTGTTACAATTATACATGAAAAAAGATACCTGATATGTCATACTAACATAATCAGTTCCGTATAATGCACCACGGTTCCACAACACAAATACCAACAAAAAAAAGTTCAAAAATAATGAACTACTTGATATTATTAAACGTGTATATCAAACAAGTAAGCAATTATATATATCCATAACCTTCAAACCTACAAAGATAGGAAGCAAAATTATGTACTTTGAAGCTATAAATTTGAATTGTTCACTTCTACATGGGTCGTGGAAGCTTTCTACGCCAACGAAAAGAAAGCAAAAGAAATACAAATAGGTCGTTAAATAAAACTTTACTTGTGATACTTTTTGATATATTTTGGCTTGTAGAATGTTAACTATCATACCTATGCATGTGTAGGTATGAATTAAAATTAATGATTTAACATTCAATAAAACTATTGGTTTGAATTTTCTTTAATGGGAAAAGTTTCATACTAACAGCAAAAGGATCGATTACATGTACAACTTAATATTCTAATTCTAGGTTGAGCTAAAACTATAACAAAGATACCATGTTATGATTATTAATATGGCAGGAAGCATGAATCAAAAAGCTACCTTGGCGATCGACCTACAATTCAGCTAGAATGATACAATAGAATGTTGAATATATTTTATAAGAAAGACGGAGAGAATACAAAAAAAAGGTCTTTTTGTTGTTGTTGAAAACTTTTCTTTTTCTGATGGTAGATTTCTTGCTCGATTGTTTGATACAAAATGATGAGAGAGTTCTTCTATTTATATGACTTCAAAGACTATTCTAGAAACATGACTTTCTAAACAATTCTAGAAACATGACTTCATACATAATTCTTATTTCTACTAGAAAATTCAAGAGCTATCAACAAACTACAGTAAATGCAAGAAGACTATAGAAACTATAATAACAAGAAGCTTATAGAAATTAACCATAACAAATCAAGTTTAATATTTTAACATCCCCGTTTAAACTAGATTTGTAATACCAAGTAATGCTTGAAATCTTTGTATTTCACGTGCTTCAGTAGTAATAGAGATATTATCTAAACTTTCTTCATCGAGTTGACCTTATTACCAAACGTCGAGATCTTCAATGCGATTTCACGAATTCTTATTTTACTTCTTTCATCTCGTCCTTCTTCATCACAATAGAAATTTCCATAAAGTAAGCGTTCTAACATCCGTCTTATTTCAGCACCATAAATTTTAACTAAGTCGTGTATTTTATCTTTATATTCTTTCATAACTTCGTTCTTGCGGTTTTTGACCAATCCAATTTTTATTTCCTTAACATTCACCGTTTTTATTTCTTCATATTTTTGCTCATATTTCAAATCTCTTTCAAGCTCTTGAATTTAATCTCCTTGATTTATGTCTTCTGCATTTCATCACGTTTGCTTTCGTACTCTTCATCATTGACGTTATCTTCGCTTACTTTATTTTCTTCATCATCTTCTTCACTCTCTACACGTTTTCCTTCTTCTTTCAATTTTTCCACCTCGAATTTTAACAATTTTTCATCTTTCTCCTTCTCTCTATTCGTCTTTTCCTCTTTTTCATCAATCAAATTGTCTTCTTCTATTATTTTTGCATCATCCTTTCCGTATGCTTCTTTCAACAAAGTCTATGATCTTCTGTGGAACCTTCTCCAAGTATATGATCATAAGCTACTTTATCAACGTTCTCACTTATTACAACATGAGCACGATGATCATTCCATCGTAATTTTGCAAAAGCTTTCTTGTCTATTTACGATATGTTCTTCAAATCATTCAGCCATTCATAACCATTTCGACAATCTCTCATAATCCGATGGAGATAACTCCTCTTTTTTTCCTTCTAAGTCAGCAATAAAGTATCGTCTTCCTGACTTCTTTCTTCAATATAACTGACCTTCTCTTCAACTTAATTGTTGTTTGGATTTCTACATTCAGAAGCATAATATTCAAAAAAATTACAATTGTAGCATTTAACACATGACTTGTCATACATTGAATTTCCTCTCTCACGACCTCTTGTAGAGCTTTCTCTTATTTTATTGTTGTTGCTATTGTTGTTTTCATTTTTGGGCCTCCAACCTCGTCCATGTCCATATTCACGACCTCTTCCTATTTCTTGGCCACAACCTCATCTTTCATCTTTGTTGGCTTCGATTATTTTATTCTTTTTTTGAATCAATCCATGTCTTAAGAACTTGCTCCACGGTCTCTTTCTTCTTTCTTTCTTTTCTTCATAAGCTTGCAATGAGCTTAGAAGATCCTCTATTGTCATGATCTTCAAGTTTTTTGTTTCTTCAATGATGGCGACAATATGTTCGAACTTTGGATCTAATGATCTAAGTATCTTCTCCATAATTCTTACATCATCTAACTTCTCACCATTTCTTTTTAGATTATTACTAACCACTAAAACTCTTGAGAAGTAACTAGAAACAAGCTCACCTTCTTTCATATGCAAAGTTTCAAACCCTCATCTTAAAGTTTGAAGACATACCTTTTTGACTTAATCATCTCCCTTGTAAGATGTTCGAAGCTTCTCTCATGCTTGTTTTGCTGACTTGGATCCCGAAACCTTCTCAAGTATCATCATCAAATGCTTGATAGATTAGACAGAGAGAGTCTTCTTGTCTCTCGTCTTTGAGTTTCTCAAACTATCCCTTTGAGTTTGCGATAAGGTACCTATATTTTCTTGTTCAGTATAGCCTTTCTCCACTATTTCCCATACGTTATGTGCTCCAAGAAGAGCCATCATCTTTAAGCTCCAATTGTCATAATTGTTCTTGATGAGCATTGCAACTTGTAAAGGAACAACGTTATTCGTCATCTCTATCTTTTTTGAAAGAATCTTAAAGCTCCGATACTACTTTGTTGAATATTTTTTATGAGAAAGAGAGAGAGAATATAAGTGGCTTTTTTTTATTATTGAAAACTTTTCTTTTATTGATGGTAGATTTTTTGTTTGATTGCTTGATACAAAATGATGAGAGAGCTCTTATATTTATCCATAGACTATTCTAGAAACATGACTCTCTAAACAATTCTAGAAACATGACTCCATAGATAATTTTATTTCTACTAGAAAATTCAAGAGCTCTCAACAAACTAAAGTAAATGCAAGAAGACTCTAGAAACTATATTAACAAGGAACTTCTAGAAATTAACCATAACAAATCAAGTTTAATATTTCAACATAGAATATCTGCCAGAATACTAATTTCCATAAAAGTTATAACGACCTAGTATTTCGAACCATTCGCATCCGCACATATCAGACTTGAATTGCTCAAAATATTAGATTGTTAATTTATATTTGGCAAAATTTAGCATATACAGTAAATAAATCAATCACAGAATCACGGACATAGAATATTACAACAATAAGCAGCGGAATGGATAAATAGTAGTTCATGAAGCTACTATAAAACAACAGAGTTTGAAATAAAATACAACAGAATCTCAAATACAAATGAATCTTTAATACATAAGCAACTATCGAGTCCGAACATAGATGATTGGAATAAACTGAAATAACTGAAAGCTGGATAGATAGATCTTCAAACAAAGCTCCAATCTCAAATGTTGAGTCTCAAATGCTGTGACACTCAGTCTGACCCGAGCATAAAGCAAAACACAAAACACTCGAGTCAGGATTAACATTCTTATATTAATAAGTTCAACTCAAGTGAAATGTCAACTGAAATACAAGTAACTTAAAAGATGTTTGGGATTTCCATCCTCTAAGAATCCGTGGAACTATCTACTATGTAGTAATATACGCTATTATAATATGTCTATCAGTAAAGTAAATTATTAAAATATTGTTAAGGCGTTAATTATATCCCTCTTAACACATTTTTATATATTCCCGTAGTCTATACAGATACTGTAAGCTCCACTAAACCGGTGGGATACTCAGGGAGCACTCTATAGGTACGGTACAAAACAAACTCGTAGAAGACACGATATGGCATGTGACAAGGCACGCGAGGCAATGCCAGGGTAGATATACCGTTTGCGGATTCGGACTGGTGGTAACACATAGCAGCTACTACCGCCCACCTCGAAACACACTCCCGAATCAAAGGTGCACCCAATCAAATCACAAAGTAATAGAATGTTATCGAAGAAATGTGTTCGATAGGAGGAATGACCTCACTTGGCCCGACATGGCTCCTGTTTTAGGCACATCAAGCTGACTCACATGAGTCAGGGCTACGTTAACACCTCATACAGGATCATCACCAAACCATCCTACTTCATTCTGGAACCTCCACCACGTACACGGTTGTTAAAGTGGTTTTCGGTTTTGGCAGAGAGTATGACAATATCTGATCCCGGTCTCTTTAACAACCAAACGCTTATTTCACACCGTGGTCATTTCATTTCAAATAGTTCATACTTCATATCAATATCATATTCATTTCGAAACCATATCAATTTGATATCATTATTCACTTCAAATAATATACATTCCAGAATCGTAATACTTTCAAAATTATAAACCTTTCGAAATAATAACACTTTCGAGATCATAACACTTTGAAAATCATAAAAATTTTGAAATCACAACACTTTGGAAATCATAACACTTTTGAAATCATAACACTTTCGACTTAAACAGTTTAGATATTGAAGATAGTATATATATTAAAATGGTTATAAATTAAAATAGTTTATATATAAAAATAATTTATATATTAAAAAAGTTTATATATTGAAAATACTTTATAAAAAAAATAGTTTCCTCCAATTTCACAAGTCGATTCAAATTAGCTTATTTTCCAAAACTTAATTTAAATCAATCCCTGTTCAACACTTTCAATTTAAAAGGTTAAAGATTCAATTCAAATTCTTAATAAACCATTTCAATTTTATCGATTTCAAATCCAGATTTGAACTATCATTTCAATTCCAATAAGATTCAAGGTTTAAATATTCAAACAATTTCAATATAAGTTTCATTTACATTTCAACATTTAACTTTAGATTTTATTCAAATTGGAAAATATTCACTTAATCATTTTAATAACAATTGAATAAAATGTCAATTTATAAATTTAAATCAATATTAAATATTCACTCTCAATTTTATTTAAAGTTGAGAATATTCATTTAATCACTTTTTATCAAATCAAGTTATAAATCATATCTTTCAAAACCTCAAAAAAATCAAGAAGTTTAAATCAATTCTTATTTAAATTCAATTATTAACCAATTTAAATTCCAAGTCAACATTAATTTATCTTCCAAACCTCTATTATTAAAGTTATAAAAATCTATTTTTAAAATATAAATATAAATTTATATAAATACTTAAACATATTATGAACCAATTAAATTAATTTTTATTAAATTAAATCTTATTATTAAATTTATTTTTATTAAATATATTTTTTATATATTTTAAAATAGTAAAATTATAAGTAAAATCTTAAAAATTATATTTTCAAAACTAACATATAAATATAAAATTTCCAAGAAATATAATTTTAAAAATATAAATTTAGACATATATAAAATAACATTTATATATATATATATATATTGTATTTTAAAAATCAATATTTATTAAAAACTATATATTTTCTTTCAAAACTTTAAAAATTATTTTCAAAATATAGACCAACGGTGTCCGTATATAATTTTATATCCTATGGTCAAATGATACAGATATTTATCATTTCAATCCGCAATTTAAATATCTACGGGTATATATCATTTCAACCCGCAATCCCAAAATTTCAAAATAAATGAAAATCGCTTGGGTTTATTATTTCAACCCATAATCTACAATATCGTTCGGGTACATATCATTTCAACCCATAAGGATTTCTAAACTAACAGGGAACTAGCAGAGTGAGAACAAATATGATAAAATTATAACATATCAACAACAAGCATATATCATCAATAACAAATTAAATATAATATACACAATAGGATATGGTGTCATATATCATGGGTGAACAATTATAGATAATGGCATATCATATTTAAAAATTAAATAACTAGCAATTCAAATTTAACAGCATATTTCAATTGTCGTTTCAAGTAAATTAAGTTTATTAAATATAAGGATGTCAATCGTGAGTGATTGCTCACCTTCCGAGCCTCGAGAAGATAACGGAAACGAAGAAGATGACACGGGTACGTGCATAGATACAGGCACGAGCAAAGCAAATCAAAAGCTGTTGAGATTTCCGGGCAGCGACGAACAAAACAACAACTGGACATTGACGAAGTAAACCATGCGAACCACTTGAATTCGATGGTACAATATATATATATGTATAATATATATATATATATATATATATATATATATATATATATATATTTATATAAATTATATTTGAAGATCAACGTCCAATTTAAAACACATAATAAAACATCTTCACATCATATTGAAAATCAATATTTATTAAATACATATATTTTCTTTTCAAAATCCTCAAATATATATTAAATCTTAATATTCTTAATCATAAGAATCTATAACGAACGTTCAAATACATTGTATACTTTATACACTATCTATATATATCTAATAAACACATCGTCCCTTAAAAATAATCCTTGTTTTATATTTGAAACCAAACTAAAATATACTTATATAAACTTATAGTTGATACCAACAGCTTATCTATAACTGATTTTTCTATATACTTTATAAATATACAACATATTATAGTTTTATTGAAACCAGGTTGTAATTTATATACTTTATAATCAATACTATATACGGATCATAATTTTGAAACCGGGTTATAAACTTATATAACTTTAGATATAAATAAATCTTATAGTTTATATATTTTTATATATAACAAACATAACTTATATATATATATAAGTGAATTGATAAAAACTGTCATATGCCCAAGTGTATAAATAAAAGCAAAGCGGAGGAAGGCATGCAAGCTGGACGTGGTCAGGTCAGGGTGGCTGTGTTGATGGAAGTCGAGGCACAGTGGGAAAGCCAAGGCGGAGAAGGCCAGAGGGTGGTCGCGAAGCTTGGGTTGATGTGCTGCAAGTAAGAAGGTGGAGTCGGGATTTTGGGTGGCAGGCGAAGGAGGCTCGGGGAATGAGGTCGGGTTTACTGTGAGGGGTCGGGTGGCTTGGGTGAGGAGTTTGGGTTGGAGGAATTGATGCGGGCGGGTGGTGAGGTTAGGTAGTGTGGTTGGCTGCCACGGCGGAGCTAGGGTGGGTAGGTGGTCGGTGATAGATGCTTGATGGCGTTTAGGTGGCGGACATGGCACGTGGATCTGGGTGGGAGGTAGACGGGGCGGAGATGACTGGGTCCAGTGATGACGTGGCTATGGGATGGGTTGCAGGTGGAGGAAGCTTCGGCTAGCGTGGTTGACATTCGGTGAACGTGATGAGGGAGGGGACAACTTTCGGTGGTGAATTGGCTTCCGGTTGGGCATGAGAAAGAGGAACGGAGGCTCGGCTCGAAGAAGGCCATTGGAGTTCTCAAAGCAAAAGGATTGCGAGCTACGGGAAACATACATATGCAGCAATATGCTTTTGTTTAGTTTTTTTTAACGCAAAAATGAAAGAGAAGAATGGCAGAGATGAAATGAACCAACATATAAAAATGAACAGTGGGATAACAAAGGACAATAGTTGAATTCTAGAAATATGGAAAGGCAACAAGCTAATGGTTTCATACAGTGGAAAATGAAGGTACATAAGAAACCAAACAGTCACAAGTACGGAACCGATACGGCTGATCAGTTTACCGATTTCGTCGTGTTTTGAACTCCGAAATACTCAAATGAATATACTGCGGAGATCAGCATGATGAGACGATCAGAATGGTACACAAATATCAGCGATACGACTATCCTATCAAAAGTCGATAGTTCACTACTAAACTGCTACAAATTCATCGAAAATAAGGTAAACGGAGCTAGAACAGTTCAAATTTGACGAAACGAAATATGACGTCTCACTCAGAAAATGATCTATATTTTTATTATATAAAAATATTCAAGTTTGAGAAATATTTTATTACCATCAAATCAACTGATTTAATATTGAAATTGAAAATTACACAACAAAATTTACTTTCATATTTTCCAACGAAAATCTACCATTTGCTATGTTTAAATAGACGCATACCAAATATCAAATTTTCATTATCAAATTTAATTGGTTAATTTCAAGAAAAAATTCAGTTAATTACGTTATAAAGTCATTAAAATATCAGCTTCGTTACAAAAGTCATCTTATCCATCTACCAAATACAGAAAGAACGGATTGTTACATATTGCCAACCTAGAAAGTAAGTAGTTTTAAAATTGCTCAATCAAAAATGTAATAAATTCAGCTCACAACGTATTCAAAAAAACCTAGTAAATATAGTATACTTGAAATAATCGTTCAATTGAAATTGATAGATTTTATCAAACTAATAACGATTATAAATACAAAATGAAATGAATTCATCAATTCACAAAATGTAATGTATACTTTTTTTTTGAAATGTTATGACTTTGTCATTGTCTATCTTCTAAGTTGTAAGGAGTTTATTATGTACCACCATGTATTTGCTAGGTAGGGTGTCTAGAATTGAACCGGGTCAGAGTCAGGAAATCTATTGTCAATTTGAAGGTTTGCAGCATATAACGCCCATACCTGAAATGCAAAGTCACATTGGAAGGACATATGCCCGTCGGAGTCAGTATACTTATCATAGAGGAAGCAACGCTGAGCATTGCCCAAATGCTTCGACGCTACGTTATCAGTAGTGTTAAGTTTATTCAGTATAATAAGCCATCACTACAATTTTTTTATACATATTTCGCAATTGGCAATTCCAGTTGTAACTGGCCTATTGCAACTGATAGCCGCTAGCCTTAAAATGCTAAGTTGTAATAGAGTTTGTTTATTTTGCAACTTTTTTTGCCTGTTGCAACAGAGTCTTTTACAACTATTTTTTCCCATTGCAATAGATTCTTTTACAATTGTTATTGTCAGTTGCAATTGGGTATTTTACAATTTTTTTTAAAGAATCAATAAGATCAGATTTGAAAGTGTGCATGTTTTTCAAAGAATCATAAGCTAGGTGGTTGAACAATTTATCCAATATAATGAGTAAAACATTATATATACCAATTATGTTTTTTCACATATATATTTCCAACTGTTCAAGTATAAAATTGCATCACTACACATATATACAACTAGCAAATGATGTCTACAACCAATTCTTTAACGCACAAGGATACTACGGCTTCGTTGATACAAAGATATACTACCATTATATATATTTAGATCTAAGAAAACACAAAGCAATAAATTTATCACTACAAGGAATACACAAGGAATACAGTGATTTTCGACGGCACCCAGCCATCGTGAGCCATTGGAAATCTCGTCGAAATACAGAACACGGATTTCGTCCATTTCCGACGAAATCGACGACGACGTTTCGACGGCTTCCAACGGCTTTTTTGACGGCAGTTCTGACGTTTTTTCCGAAGGTATAGATGTCCACGTGGCTTGAAAATTCGCCGGAGAACCGTCGGAAGCCATCGGAATTATTCGACCAGAAGACTGTCGGGAGCCGTCGGAGAATTTCGACCGATAGACCGTCGGAAGTCGTCGGAAATCTGGTTAATTTTTTTTTCCAGCAGCCAAACAGTACATCAATATCAATATATATCACAACACGTCAAAATCAATATATATATATATATATATCAGATATATAAGCTCAAATCAATATCAATATCAATAATAATATAAAACTCAAACATTACCATCTCAAACCCAAACATTTCCAATCAATACAAAACAAACCGTCCATCATCAATCTCACACACCCAACTGCAATAAATACATCCAACATTAATGTAACATATACAATGTCTAAAATGCCAATCAATCAACCCCACAAATCAACATCAAACACCATATGTCCACAAATCAACCTCACTATCTCTCATTGTATATATACACAAGTTTCAAAAACAAAAACTGCAAAACGTACTTTATGACTCGTCATTAGCTCCGGAACCACCAGACGAAGGGAATGCTCCATGATGCTCTATGTACTCGGCCAAACGTTGGTTTAGTTGCTCCATATGCGCTGCTTGGAGGCGGTCCTGCTCCTGCAGCTGTGCAATCTGCTGTCGAAGCCCATTAATCTCAGCATTGTCTTAAGCCTTTTGTGAGGCCCGAGCCTACAAAACAAATCGAAATATGTTTATGTTACTACGTAACTTTTATAAAAATCAAGCAATTTCTATAACTTAGTTAATTTTTATAAATTACCGATTGATTAACGTAGCCATAGCGCCTATTTCTCTGTGTCGGATTCATAACGGAGTCGAAGATAGCGTCCTTCTCATCAGCGGTCAATTGCTCCTGACCTGATTGCTCAAACATCTACGCACGTGTTTGCATAAAAGTTTTCTGCAACGCAAAATTAAATATTACATGACATTATTATAATAATATATAGCTAATTAATTAAAATGATCATTATTAATAACTTATAACGTGAAATATACTTACATGTGCAGCCTATGCTTTATAATCCTCATGTCAGGCATACGTCACTGATCTCTCATCGTCGGTCTGCGTGATGGCATGGGTATGTGCAAATACGTCCATATATGAGACAAGGGCCCCATGCGCTCTTTTCTGCAATAACCGGTGCATATTATTGTTGTTCATACAAATTTATACAAAAAAATGTAATAACTGTTCGTAATTGCAATTAATCAATTTATCAGGTCCTCGCGATGATGATGAAATAATTTTGAGCTACCACGGTGTGACTGGATTTTTCTGCATGTTCGTCGAGTTCCTATCTGACTCCACTTATAAATTAAAAATTAGATTATATTTTACAGGTATAAATTATGTATTCTCTACTGAACAAATTAAGGTGATATCTGATAGACTTACTCTGAATTCATCGCTACTCCACCATGCGACCCAAGCATCCCATACACTGGCGCCCATCCAGCTTGGCTTCTTCCCAGATTTTCTGATGGTAGACTTTGTATCCCTGTAATTCTTTGCAACTTTAGAATTCCAATAAGGCAACTCCCAAAATATACTTTGTTTGCACCAATTATGAATCGTCGATTTACCTTGAATTTCCATTTGTTCGCTAGTTCCATGTATCTTTGGATAATTCTTTACAAGGTTATAAATATCTTCGCTTGACTAAATCGTTGGTGGTTGTAAGGTCTCGAGTCTATTACTTGTAAAAAAAATTATCCTTTCTAAAAGGATGATTAATATGGAGAAAACACCGATGACAGTCAAACCACGTAATTTTCT
The DNA here is from genome assembly GCA_030737815.1 of Allium fistulosum. Taxonomy (NCBI): domain Eukaryota; kingdom Viridiplantae; phylum Streptophyta; class Magnoliopsida; order Asparagales; family Amaryllidaceae; genus Allium; species Allium fistulosum. Next base: position 1,299,688,552 of record CM060902.1, read on the forward strand.
TCCTATGCGGTAAAGAAAATGCTTGTGTTTCTTTCATGCAATAAGAACAAGCAAGACGACCAGCCGTATTCCAACCCAAAAGCATTGCATACGCAGGAAAATCGCCTATAGTCCACAGCTGAGAAGCGAACATACGAATTTTTTTTGAAATGTCGTATGTTTCAACACCTTCATACCACAATGTTTTCAACTCTTCAATCAACGATTGTAAATATATGTCGATTGCTTGTGTCGGATCATCAGGGCCAGGGATGACAATAGTGACAAACATATACGGAGTTTTCATACACATCCACGGACGTAAATTGTAAGGTGTAACGATTATAGGCCAAGATGAATATTTTGAACCAAATTGAGAGAACGGTGAAAATCCATCCGTACATAAACCAAGTCTAATATTATGGCTTTGCATTGCGAATGCTGAGTATGTCTTATCAAAATGCTTCAATGCTTCTCCATCAGCTGGGTGTGTTAACGTACCTTCTTCCTGTGTTCTCACACAATGTAATCTCATATGATGCACGTTACAAAAGATGTATATAACCTTTGAAGCCTAGGAGTGATGGATAAGTAATGCATATGCTTGTACGGAACTTCCTTTCCTTTTTTTTTCTTGGTTTGTATCTTTTCTGATTACATATTTTTTACAATTCCTAAGATTGATGTCTTCTTTCCAAAACAACATGCAACCATTTAAACATGTATATATTTTTTGATACGACAAACCAAGAGTAGACATAAGTTTTTTCACTTTATAATGATTTTCGCACATTAAATTATTGGGTGGCATATGCCATTTTGCAGCTTGTACTATAGCTGTAAACCTGACTTCTGTGAAGTTGTATTTTGATTTCATCGCAATGTATTCTGTAGTTACTGATAGTTGAGTACCACCTGTACAACCATCCCAAAGGGGTTTCTTAGCAGCATCCAATAAATTATTAAAAAAATTTGCTCCAATACTTGGTTCTTCTTCGACATTAACATCGTTACCATCAACTTCAACAGTAGGGAACATTGAACATGTTACATCTTCAACCATATCTTCTATGAGATTCGTCGGAACAATTTCAGTATCCACATCCTCCTCCGAATATACGGGATAGGTGCTATAAGTTCTCCATGACGATCCCACACCAAATAATTTGGCACGAAACCATATTGGCGCAAATGAACTATTACCATATCCGGTATCAAATGCTTCAATAATCTGCACCTACTACATGGACAATGAATTTATTCGTCGTTCCCATTATTACTTAAAAGCGAATTCAATAAAGACGTGTACACCATTTTGAAACTGTTCACTTATTGAGCCTCCAATTTCTCTTCTTTGTTGGTACATCCAGCTCTGATCGATAAAATAATTGACTATTTTTCCTACTTTAAAACATAAAACGTATTAATCATTTGCGTATCGACATTTTATTTTTTAATTAAATCATACATTTAAATTTTCTCAAATATATAATTTTATTCTATATAATTTTATTTTCAAACGAATTTACACAAATTAGGTTATAGTTTTACACTTCCCATTACAAATGGATTTTCAAACGTATTGACATAAAAACGTTTTATAAATATTTAGGTTATTGTTTTATACTTCGATGGTTGGTCATCCTACTTCCTACTACAAATACAGTAGTAATTATATTTTTTAAATCATTTCATTTTAAAGGATTTAACAAAATTTCGGTAGTACTTCCCCTTTGTTCCCTGTATCGTACACATATGCGTGCACACAGAGAACAAAAAGAAAGTATTGTCGAAATTTTTTAAACTGTTTAAAATGAAATGAATTACAAAATATAATTACTTTATTGTGTTTGTAACTTGTCTAGTACAATGACAAATCCGACAAATATTATATCATATGAATATAAATGTCCATTCTATGATAAAAATGAATATCCATATAAAGATCATATACAATACTTGTCATATGGGGCCAAAAACTATCTAAGGGATTTATAAAAAGTAAAGCGCATTATACAACAATTTTTACAATAATTTATTTACATTCTAAGAAACGCATACACTAAATCATCGTTTTCGCCATCTTAAAAATGCATGCACTAAATCCTAAGCGTCGACTCTAATTAATTCAAACGAGCCCTAATGGGCGTATGCACTAATTAATCAACACATATACACCAATTAACGCACATATACACTAAACAAATTATTTTTCTCAACATTTAAATGATAAAAAATTATAATAACAACCTAATTAGCATTCAATAGGGTATAACAAACAATCAATGCGGTATTATAAACAACTATAACAACAAATTAACCATAATTTACCAAATCAAAATTAAATAGGTTTTATAAATTAAACTTTATTGCAGAGAAATAGCTAATTGAGAGAATTGAAAATTGAAGATGGAGATTTGCTGACGGCGTGGAGGCTTGCTGACGGTGTGGAGGAGGTGTTGGAGGAGGTGAAGGAGGAGATCTGGGGAGGAAGATAACAAAGAAAACCGTCGGCATGGGACTATGTTATTCGCGACTTTACGACGGCTCCGTCGGTCACCGACGGTTGTATTTGCGACGGCTTCCAACGTCTATCATCGGCTAGTTTATTTTATTTTCATTAATGTCATGGCAATTACTTGCCAGCGGCAGCCGTCGCAAAAAATATGATGAGCCATCGGCAGCTGTCCGAAATAGCCAATCGCTTCGATCGGGGTCATAAAGCATGTACCTATCTATGAAGCTACTAGACGCGACTTGGATTTATTCATCAATTTAACATAGTAGTTTTAGCTCCCTGGCTTATATTATGCATTTATTCAAATTTCCAGAACAATTCACAACCTTCCACACGTAGCCCAGCATACTGTGCGCACTCGCCCTTGGGTACATTCGCCTTCATGCCTATAGCGCATGACGTTGAAGCATCCACATTTTTTGGACCATATTCATAGTTATACACCCACTTTTGCACCTCAACCCTATTGACAGGCAACCTGTTAATGTTGAATTAATTCACTGCTGGACTATGTGCCATATGATACGACTACAGTTAAAAGAGTTCTTGACATGCTTTGGTGTATAAAGCCGCCGCTTCTTCTTCATAATTATCATCTAAAAACAAAAATTAAACAACCTGTTATAATTCACTAATTATCTTTACCATCTACTTCTTTAATCAGCAGGCCCGACCCAAGACCAAGGAAAACAAGTCTAATCCTAAGGCAATAGACACGCAAGGGGCAACAGAAAAAAAAAGTTTCTCATTCACGAATGACAACTGACGAACTAACGAGAACGCGCCTCCAGAACCTCTCATTGGGACGCGCTACCACCAGGAACGAAAACCACACACATTGCTCTAATTTCTGTTTCACCACCAAGAACGAAAGCCACCGCCAAGGCGCGCCACCACCAGAAACGAAAGCAGCCCCACCAGGAACGAAAGCGTGCCACCACCAAGAACGAAAGCAGCCCCAAATCCAATTTTTCCCTAATTTCTATTTTACCGCAATTGCTCTACTCTGCCTTGTGTCAGTGTTGTGTTCTGCTGCTCTAACCTGTGCAGCGCTGCTGTGCAATTGGTTTTGCTGTGATTTTCTAAAATGTAAGTTTTTTATTGGTTTTATTTTTATATATAAATATGTTTACTATTTTGATTGCTGTTGAAAGTAGGATTGCTGTTAAATATCCAGTTTTTTTATCAAGTTTCTTATAAATATGATTGTTGTAGTGTTGTTGGAAATGATTCAATGAATATGATAAAATTGCAAATTGGTTCATTGAATATTAATTGCGTTGATTTAATTCTTTTCGTGAATGAACAAATTTTTTGAAAATGAACAGCGTTGATTTCAGTGAATAAATTAAATTATGATTAGTTACTAGAATTGAGTAAAAGAATTAAAATGCATGTGCTAATATTTTTTCATTAATAATATTGTGTTGTATTTCAATTCGAGATAGGAATTGGAAATAAAATTCCAGTTATCAAAATAGGAAGAGAGAACAATGCAAAGATGAAGAAGCAAAATTATTGGTAGGCTCAATTTCAATTTATTCGAAGCAAGACAAAAGAAATCTCAAACTTCAAAATCAAGTCAAGTTGAAGAAATTAATTTTGAGCATGATGATATTGATGCCGATATCGAGATTAATGAAGATGAAGTGCCTACAAATGAGTATGTTGAAGTAGAAATTGAGGATCAACATGTTGTAGAAGTTGTAAACGAGGATAATAATGTACATGTTGATGTTGATGATGAAGATGTTGGGGATGTAGCTATACTTGATATTGAAAAGGATTTTGATATAAATTGCGATTCAGGATTATGGGGAAAAATTACCGATACCAAACGAATTATGCTAATTCAATGTGGTCCCGTCAAAATCGTGAAAAAAAATGATATGTTTCCAAGAAATAAGATTGATGGTAGACACTTCTCATTTAAACATTACATCGCGGTTATCCATAGAGAAAAGAGCATGAAAGAAAATGGCTTGTGTCCTCGGATGAGTATGATAAAGTTTATTGTTTTTGTTGTAAGCTATTTAAGCATACAAACAAACATCCAAATTACCCAATGAAGGAATTAATGATTAGCATAATTTATCTACTAAATTAAGAGAGCATGAAGGTAATCCATTGCACAATGAAAATCTAATCAAATGGGTGGATTTGCGTAGAGGGCTTCAACAAAAAAGCAACAATCGATAAACAACATTGGAAAAAAGTAATTATGCACATAATTGGTGTTGCTGATACACTTTCTAGAAATAACTTACCATTTTGTGGATCAAATGAGAAAATTTATGATAAAGGATTATTCTACGAGCTTCGACAATTAAAAAATATTCTACCATCGAAAGTAACTAAATCCATTGATATTTCAAATTTTTTGAGGTCTTATCAAGATGTAAGTGGATTTTTGAATGTTTGGGTTGCATATCGAATTTTGTTAACTATTCCGGTAACGGTTGTTTTGTGGAAAGAAGTTTCTCAAAATTGAAATTGATTAAAATGTATCTTCGGACAACTATGTCGCAAGAAAGGTTAAGCGGATTATCTATGATTTCAATTGAAAATGAGTACTTGGATATGCTTAACTATGAAGAGATAATATACGAGTTTGCTTCAAAAAATGCGAGGATGAGTTGCTTCCGTTAATTGCATTAGTATGTTATGATATGTGATGACCCACATTTCGGAGGGTTTAAATTGACAATACTCCACACATGTCTAACTTAAACATTCCAGAATATAGATAATCAATGGGGTTAATTAAGAAAAATAAAAAAAGAGAAGAAGAAACAAACACAAATCTCGCAGCAGAATGATAAAATATAATAATAAAAAATAACAGTTCATGAAGCTGTTTATACAATACATTTGATTATAATCTATACAACATTTATCAGAGTTATATATACATCAGGAATAAATAAATAATGCAGCAGACAACATGATGCAGGGATAATAATAGTAGTAATATACCAAATCTTTGTCTTCGTCCTCCAGAGTAAGTCTTCAATAACCTGAAAAACTCAGGACTGACCCGAGCATAATGAAAAGACAAAATATTTGAGTCGGGACTAAAATATCCTTGTGCAAGTCAAATCGATACCGCATATAAAATGAGTGTCATGGCGTCATAGATATTTACAGGATTTCACATCTCTTATCTGGTGTATAACGTGCGTGTAATAACTCAAGAGATGTTACGAGATTTTCCATCTTCTAAGGATCCATCAAAATATTTATATGTAGTAGAATACACTACATATATAATGTCTAATCAATAAAATAAATATTTTTCCTTAGCGTTAAGGCTTTACATTAATCCTTCTTAGCGCGTTTTTAAGCATTGGCGTACAGTTTGCATTTGACACCACCAGTAGAACGTCTGTAGTCAGGGATGCGCCGTGATACGACAACACTAAACCAAAATTGTATGGGTCGCGTATAGGGATAAAAGTATGACAAGGCACCCGAGGCAATGCCCAAGGTAGCATACTACCAGTTCGGCTCGCATGACTGGTGGTAACGGATCATAACCATGACCGCCCACCGTGTCCATCCATCCCATATCGAGTCAAAGGGAGGCTATCCCAAATCAAGGTACACCAATCAAAACCAACAACAAGAGTAAAAATATTGACCGAGTCCAAGAAATCAAAGAACAGATGTCCGCTTGGGGTAATTAGCCCACTTGGCCCTGTCAAGCCGTCTTGTTTTAGTCATTTCAAATTGGCACAAGTGCCGGGGTCTATCCATCGTCGTTCACTTTCTTCAAATCCAGCAATCGTCACTAAATCCAACCACTTTATTCTGGAGTCTCCTCCGTGTACACAGTTGTTAAAGTGGTTCCTTATCGACAGAAAGTATGCCCATATTCGACCCCGGTCTCTTTATCAACCAAACGTCGTTTTACACACCAGTTGGTACTTTTACATTTCGAAAATAGTTCATACTTGATATCAAAATATCATATTCGCTTTACAATCAAATCCATTTCAAAATCATCATATTTACTCAGAATATACTATTTCAGTTCAAAATCATTTTCGCCTTAATATCTCGGTTTTGCTTCCAAAACCGTTTCGAATTTCAATTTAGGTTATAACTTCATTTTAACCCAATTCGTATTTAAATCCATGATTTAAAATTAACATTCCACTCTTAACCAAATTGAATTTTTGAAAAATAGTTTGAATAGTTTTAAAATAGTTAAAATAATTAAAATAGTTAAAAATAGTGTAAATGATTAAAATAGTTAAAAATATTTAATATGGTTAAAATAGTTAAAAATAGTTTATTATAAAAAAAAATTAAATATTAAAATGGTTTATATAGTAAAATAATTTGAAAACCAAAATAATTTAAATATTTAATGAATATAGATTTTTAAACAGTTTATACTAAAATAATTTTTTTGAAAATAGCTTCATAGTCAAACCGATTCAATTCTAACTTCCCAATTCAAGTCAATTCCAATTCCCGTTCAATCGATTCAGTTTCGATTTCAACTCAAATCAATTTCAATTCAATTCCAATTTGAAACCATTTCAATTCCAAGTTCGATTTCCAAAATATCGATTTAAAGCACCTAATCAAATTTACCTTCAATGTTTAATTTAAAATCAAATTTTCAAATATAATTCCATTCCGAGCTTAATTTCGAAAATAATTTGATTTCTATAAATTTGGTTTTTATTTATTTTATCAAAATCATTTAAATAAATTTCAAAATCCTTTAATTTAACCAATCCGGTGTCCGTATATAATTTTGTATCCTATGGCCAAGTGATCAGTTATTTCAATTTAATTTCAGGGATGGATACATATCATTTCAACCTATTTCTTAATTCATTCGAAATACTTCAATTTAAAGTTTATATACTGTAAATAATATACAGGGTGATAATAGGATATACCAGAATAAATAAACATCCAAATCATCCAAAATATCAACCACTAGCATTCATCGCAGTCAATCATCCAAACAGCCAATATAATTCATAATAATTTCATAGTTATTAAAATCGGGTGTTTTACTTAAAATCCTATTTCAAATTCAACTGTCAATTTTAATTTTATTTTTTTACAATTAATTCAATGACAGTTTAGATGGAAATTAAATTTATCAAACAACGATCAATAAATTTATAACACTTCATAATTCAAATTTAACCAGCATAAAAATATTCTAGTACGTATGAGCATTATGAAACACTCACCTTGAGTTTTCAATTTTAAATCAAATCGAACGACGTTCGATTTAAACTAAAATTTTAACTAGCTCCAAGCGAATCCAAATCCACTCCATGACGTAGTGCTCGTCGACAGGATTCCAATGCATCTTGTTTTATCCAATTTCGACCTCGTATGTGAAAGATATGCATTTTAGAAGATTGCATGAATTATTATATAATAAATTTACAATTTTTTTTATTAACCTAGACAAATCAGGGCCGCACAAACTAGCTCGAGGAAATCAAAGCCGCTCGCTGCCTTCTTCCCAAACGCGTGCTCTAGCCAATCATCGCGCTCGAAAAAACCCAAAGTCACGTTCGTTCTTGCCTTGACCACTCCTCTTTATGACCACCAGAAGATGATCAGATAACGCCGTTTCGAAGCCTGTGCAGTTAATGCCCCGCTATTACCCCGCTATAACCATGCTATATCTCATAGCGGATTTCTACCGCTACGATTTTTCCATATAGCCCCAAATATAGCCTTTCCGCTTTAAGCCCCACTATTTTCGCTATATCCCGTTATTCCCGCTATATTCCACTATTTCCGCTATATCTTCTTTAAAAAAATGAATTGAAAAATGACATTTATACATTATAAAATTTATGAAATCAATTTATTTAATTGAATTTTTAATATATTTTCAGAAATGAAAATACTCTAATATTCTGCTAAATTCAATTATGTTATATAACAGTTTTATGTTTATTTAAAGTATATTCGCACATGTTTTTATTTAAAATTATTTATGTATTAATTATAATTCAACCGAATGTTAATTTTTCATTTAATTATCATTTATATATTTGTAAAAACATTAAGTATGAGTTTTATATGCTATTTTAGAGTCATCCGCTATATCCCGCTGTATCCTTGCGATATCCCCGCTATGATTTTTTGCACCTCCGCCGCATTGAATCTGCCGACCGCTTTAACTGCACAGTTCGAATCCCATCCCCTAATGCACTATCGCCCCCAACCCGGTCACGCTCGGCTGCACCCTTGCATAGAAAATCGTGCATGAACTCGTGACCTTCACGGCCATTTTCTGGCTCTAAACGACGACGATAACTCGAATCCATCGTTGGATTTGAAGCTCTCGACGAGCTCTAGATTTTTGTAGTTGAAAGATTTTCAAATTGGTTGATGGATTGGAGAAAAGGAAGGAAGAAGATTCGACTATTTCAGCCATTGATAAAAAGAAATGGCGCAGCTGTAATAACGAGGCTAGGGTTTACTGTAGGCGCATATATATACGTGCAATATATATTATTTTAATCTTATTTTGACTTCTTTTCCGGACGAATTCCAAACGAAGCGTGCCGCCTGACGTTTATAATGTTTTACCCCTATTTCGAACATAATGGAACATGTTTCGAGGCCTAATTAGATGATATGTGGAAGATAGCTTTTTGAATCAAATTAAAATACTAAATTTTCAATATTTAATTCAACGCGTTTATATCCCGTACGATCAAACGATAGCTCCAAACGTTACGAAATTTGAAATATGATAATAACACACTATTATGGATCTAATGGAACTGGTTTTGTCGAAATCCGCGATTGTGCCCCGAAAGGCTATTTCTAACGTCTCGATCATAATATAAAATTTCCAATTTCTAATTATTAACTTTTAAATCCAATTTTAAATGCTAACAGTCTTCATTATTGTTTAAATAAAATTTACATCTTTGATATCATTTTCAATCATATTAACTTCGGGATTCAGTTATTCAAATAATTTCCAATATTAAATTTAAACAATTTAATTGTTCAATATTCAAAAAAATTCAATATTAGATTCTAAATGAATTTTAGTTATCAATCAATTACTTTATTTACATCTAATGAATTCAACATTTATTACTTAATCCAACTATTGATTGTAAACACATTCAATACATAGCATTACCTTTTAATACTTTTTATTACTTAAATTTTCGAAATTAGTTTATTTCAAAATTTTATTCAAGTTCATACCAAAGAACTTACATTCAAATCATTAATTTTTTTATTTTTAACCATTATTATTCATTAATTAAACTAAATTTAATAATTTAAAATAACTAAAAATATGGGTCGTTACATGATATCATGTTGACATTTTGGTTTTTGATATGTACTCTAAATGGCTTAGTAGACCAATATTTTGTAATTATCGTTCTATATATGAAAGAGTTTTCATATTGTTTCTACATTAAAAAAATTCATTTTATTTCTACATTTAAAATTATTGTTCTCTTTTAAGAAATTGGGAAAAAGAAATAAAAAAATAAAACTCGTCTAGGGCATTAAATGTCCTTGGGACGACTCTGTTAACTAGTTATGTTCTTTTGATAGGTAACAATAAATAGTGTAATTGCAAAGTAGTTTAGTTTCTAAATAAACAAATTAAAATTATAAAATATTCGCATGCAACGGGGGAAGTAACCGTGTCAGTTTGGTAAGAACTTCATATAAAAGCTAGCACACATTTATCATCAATTTGATGATAACTTGTGTTGGAATATTACATATTTTTCCTTCCATATATTCGGTTACAACATTACTAGTCTAAGAATTTTATATACATACTTGCTGTAGGTTTTTGTTTTTATAACACAAAATCAGGCCCATATTTCAATTCATAGGTTTTTACATATTTCTTCATATCAATCTTAGGTTGAACCTAAAGCTTGTGGAGGCAGAAAAAGATTTTGCATATGTACTAACTAAATTGGATTCTAAGGCAAATTGCATTATTTAATTATAGCCAAATAAAAACTGCAAATTATTAGATTGACATCATCAAAGAGTTCTTGACATAGTTGCCACCTAACTTCCAAACCATCATCTTAACATCATCAAAACATCAAGCATCTCAACATCCGATCAACACTGATCGATATCCCAAACACTACATCATCACACTTTAACACAAACATTACCTAGAATCGTTAATCAATGAACTACCAGTGTGGTGGTTCAGGAAACTTGAAGTTGACAACCGAATAACGCATCATTTATATTAGATTCACACCTGACGACGAGCTCTTTGGTAGAAAAACAAATTACTAAATTAATGATAGATTGAAACTCCAGGCGGCTACAAATTATTATAAAAGTAGTGAGAATTATTTGAGATTCAGCATAGAAACAAAGCGGGTTCAATTTCAACCCAAGCATCCAGATAAACAACAACTTTGGCATCATCTTAATCTAGACAGTGGAATCTTAAGATGACTTTAGGTGGAGGCACGATTTCAGGTCGTCGGAGTTAAAGTAGGGGTAGATTTGGTGGCATGGGAACATTTGGATTAGGCTGTTGATGGTGGTGAACTTACCGAAGGTGAGCGGACCCTGTTTTCTTTTACCTCATACTTAGGGTTTGTATTGATGGCGATGAACTTACCATTATGTTTGAGATTTAGATCTCGAATGAGAGGGGGTAAAGGGCCTGCTTTGTAGTGGAGCCAAAAAAAATTAATTTGGAGCCAAAATTTTTGATTTAGAGACAAAAATTTGGATTTAGAGCCAATAAATAACCTGTACTACTTTGTGTCATACAATGTTGCAATAAATTTTGTTTTTAAATTTTATTAATATTTTCTAAACTTTTTTAAAAAAATTTAAAATTTTGTTTCTAAATTTTATGAATATTTTTTAAACTTTTAAAGAAAAATTCAGAATTTTGTTTACAAATTTTATGAATATTTTTAATTTTATCACTGCAAATTTTTGAATTTTTAAAAATATTGAATATTAAATATAATCATTAAATATTGAATAATAAATATTATTTCTCAATTATCAAATATTACTTATTAATTATTGATTGTTAAATATTAAATATTACTCTTAATTATCAATTACTTAATAATGATTACTAATTATTAATTATTAAATTAAATGCCAAATATTAATGGTAGTTATATAATATTAAATACTAATAGTGATTATTATAAAATATAATTGCTAATAATTTAATCTAATTATTAATTATATTTATTAATTATTAAATGTAATTAATAAGTATTAACTATAGTTTACTAGTTATCAACAATTAATTATAATAAATGATTAAATATAAAAAATAGTTAGTAATTATAAATAATTTATTAATAATCATTTATTATAAATTATAAATTATTAACTATCTAATTTTTCATTCATAAATTATTAATTATAAACTACAATTTATAATTATTAAATATTTGTCTTAATTATTGGTTATTATTAATTTTTAATTTTTCAATAGTTATTATTAATTATTAATTTTTTACAATTAATTATTAAATACTAAATACCACTTCATAATTATTAAATGTTAGCCTTAATTATTATGTAATTATGAATAATTAATTATTAAACATTAGCTTTGGTTATTATGTAATTATTAATAATTAATTATTTAAAAGTAATTATTAATTTATAATTATTAAAAATTAATTATTAAATATTAAATTTTACTTCTTAATTATAAAATATACTTATTAATTATTAATTTTTAATTGTTAACTATTAAACATTAGTCTTAATTATTAATTATAGTTGATTATTAGATATTAGCTTTTATTATCAACTATAATTAATTATTAAATATGTGAAATCATGAACTATAATGAATTATTAAATATTAGTTATTAAAATAGTAAATTAATTAAATTATTAAATATAATATGTTAAACATTAATTATTTACAACTTATGAGTTAGACAATGGTTATAAATAAATATTTACAATGGTTAAAATTAATTAGTTGTTATAGATCTCTATTACAACTGGCTAAAAGAAATTGTTGTTAAAAATATATTTATTGCAACTGGTAGGAAAACGCAGTTGTTAAAAATATGTTTATTGCAACTAGCAGGAAAGTGCAGTTGTTAAAAATATGTTTATTGCTACTGGTAGGAAAACTCAGGTGTTAAAAATATGTTTATCGCAAATGGTAGGAAAACACAGCTTTTAAAAATATGTTTATCACAACTAGCAGGAATAACGCACCGCAACTGTCAGGAAATGCTTGTTGTTGAAGATCATTTTTTGCAACTGTCAGGAAATGCTAGTTGTTGAAGATAATTTTTTGCAATTGTCAGGAAATTCCAGTCGTTAAAGATCATTTTTTGCAACTGTCATGTGGTGCCAGTTGTAAATAGCTAGTTGCAATAGGGTAATTTTCCTGTAGCGTGCATATGAATTTTAAATCAAGGCATAGTACATGCTTTCCAAAGAGCATGGAATTTAAGGCACATACCAGAGAAAAATTGTAAAATTCATACAATGACTTCACTACGAAAGTAGTCCCATCCTACACCTCTCAGATGAAGCTATCATCGTCCTCGGTTAGAGTTACCGATGATGTAATTTGAAGTAGATAATAGAGATCTCGCAGATTATCCCCCACTATAATGCCATTGAATTATATACAACAACCTCCATTAGAAAAGGTTTGATGAACAGTTATAAATTCGTCAGTGGTAAGATTATACAGCTGCGGGAAAACGAAGGAGTTAAGCCAGGGGTATGACAGGAAGGCGGTTCTCTTACCATTCCCAATCACAACAATAGTGCTAATGTAAATTTCTCTTTAACATCGCATAATGTTTTTCTAGAAGCATGAGGAAGTAGCAATCAGATTCAATCTGAGGTCTGACATAGTGAAATGAACCTAGTAGTAACAATGGTTGACCCACTTTGTCCAAGGTGCAACCTGAAAGTAGAGACCAGCCCCACTTTCCTAATAAATCTTTGTTAAATTGATGTAAATTAATGATACTTAAACCCCCATCTTTTCTAGATTTGCAAACTCTGTCTCAGGCCACTAAGTAGTTGGCTGGCGAAATGCAATATGTCCCCTTCCAAAGAAAAGCCATCATGATGTCATCATTCTTATTAATGACCCAATTTGGGGCTTTGTAAAAGGAGAACCAAAAAGTTAGGATGGATGATAGGACCGAGTTAACCAAAGTTAATCTACCAGCCCTGGACAATGAGGATCCTTTCCAACCCACAAGCCTTCTCTAAATTTTGTCAATGATAATAAACCAGTCTTTACAGAGAAGCCTGGTTGGCCTAATAGTAAGTCCTAAGTACATACGAGAAAATAATTGATAAGCACAATTGAGGCTATAGGCCACACATGGCCCATGAGAAGAGTTTGAACCTATCCTACGTACAAGGAATATCAGTAGTGTCATAAGCACAACTGATAAGCATCTTAAATGTTATTTTGCACTAAACTTTTTAGTAAGTTACAAAAATCGATATTTTAGGAACTTAAGAAAGACAACACTTTTGTTGCTTTACTTTGTATATAACACTAACGCAAGGAACGTATATTGAATGTGTGCAAAGAAACAATGAATAAATTGATATTTGGGTACAATTATGATATTGAAATAAGTTTATGCTACCATTGGTAGAGTTAAGGGTGTGCTGATAGAGTTAAGGATATGCCCTAGGAGTAATTATGTAATTTGTTACATATATCTAACTCGTTGATAATTTTTTTTCGAAATAAAGGTGTTTTCTTACTATTACATACTTGATATAATATGGTTATATAAATTAATTTAATTAAAAGTATATTTAATAGAAAATCTGTAATGATATGTTTTGTGATAGTAGCTACAAAGTGCTGTAATCGTTAGTAATTTATCACGATAAAATTAAATATACCATTTTAAATGTTCCTAGTCAAGATGCATTGAGAATCAATATCAATGCATCCATTGAGACTAGAGTACATAACGATCTCTAAGTGTTGGGCAGTGTATTACTCATGACTGTTGGGGTTACATATGGGTTACATGCTAATAGTTATTGGATAACTGTGGAACAACTCGTTCGATAGTTTTCTGTTGGTTAATATAACTAAGGTCAAACAGAAAATATCGATGTGAATAAATTACACAGTTCTTTCGACTTGAGAATAATGTGGATCTTCAATATGAAAGCTCCACTTTGATTACAGTCAAATCATTGCAAAGCGTCCATCGAGTGACTATAGTTAGGTCGAGTGGAAGTATTGAAAGTGAAGTACTATTCAAGAGAGGATTCGTCTCCTCGGTTATATGGGGTTAGTATCATGGTCAACTTAAGTTAACCCAAAGTTAAAATCTCTGGCCAGAGTAGTTTAGTTAATAATAATTTTTATTATTGAACCAAGGACTTTGTATTTGGACTGTTGTAACGACCCAGAATTTTGAACAAATTAAATTGAAAATATTTAATTAATTTTAAATATTTGAACGATGATTTAATTTGAATCCCCAAAGATTCTTTGAATTTGGCGGTTAAATTATAAAATTTAATCTGTTGATAATTGAATAATTATTTGAATCTTCAATTTTAGGTTGAAGAAAAATATTTCAAAGGCTTGTAAAAGTCGTATTGATTATACTGAAGATAACAGAAGCTTCAGAATTGAGTTTGAAAGTGATTTGATCAGTTTTGAATTTATATAGCTTGAATCGATATTTAAAAATAGCCGTCCGAGGCACAGTCTCGGAATTCGACGAAACCAGTTTCATTGAGTCCGTAATATTGTATTATTATCGGATTTCAATTTTCGTTTTTGTCGGAGTTATTATGTGAGCATACGACAAGTAAACGCGTTGAAATCTAATCGGATTCAATTTAAATTTGGTCAACTCAGCCACCCTATTGCCTACTTTGTCTCCTGCCTTTTCCAAGCACGTACGCATCTTGTCCCCTTTTATTTCGTTCATAGCAGAACACTTCATCATTTCGTTGAAAGGAAAATTAATGGCCGAACTATTTCTCGTCCCTTTTCTATTCAAAGCCGAGCCTTCTTCCTCAATCTAAAATCACGTATTCATCCACCCCTCTTTCAAAATTAAAACGTTAATAGTCGCTCTCTTTTTCATTTTCGAACTCAAGCAAATAATAGTGGCGCGAGGGCCAGGCATTCTCAAGCATTTGGAATCGCGATCTAGGCTAGGGCTTGGGGCCATTTTTGTGAACGAAGTCAGAAGGTTATTAAGGGAATCTCGAATCGCGTCGTTCGTGACGAGGAAGGTCGCGACTTGTTCACGCGCATTTTGGCTCGTTTGGGAGGATGTCGTGATGATGGCGGCAGGCGACGAAGTTGGGGCTGGAAGCTCGCGTGAGCGTGGGGTACTCGTTCAGAGATTCGAGCTCGCGTGCTTGGGGAAACTCGATCGAGCCGTTGTGATGCTCGAGGCTGGAACGCGGCGGTGATGAGGCCAGTCGACGATTGGGGGGAGGGGCACCTGGAGGCGGAGTCGAATGACTCGATTCGAGCAGTGCGGCAAACAAACTAGGGTTCCGAGTCATGTTCGATTGGGAAGCTCGAAGTCTGGGGCGTTCGTGGCAGCGATCTCGAGTCGAGCGTGGTGAAGGCCTGAGTTATCCCAGTGAGGTAGTTTCTTCTTTCTATTTAAATTTGATAAAAAAAACATGTTTTTGATAAGTAAGCTTTAATCTATAATAAAGAGTTATACAGAAAATATATATATAAATATAGAAGATTATATAAAGATTGGATTTTTATCAAGAAGTTTTTATATATGTGAAGTTTAAAGATAAATATACGTATGTATGTAGAGATAAATTTTTACAGCAAATAAGTTTTAGTTTAAAAATGTAAATATAATACATTTAAAAATGGACAGTAAACAGTGAAGTATATATTTTATATGCAGTTATGTATTTTAAACATTGATGATAATAACAGGAAATTTTAAAGGATTAAAGCTATGTGAAAATAGATTTTTTGATCTATATATATATATTTACAGTGAAATAAATTACTGTTTTATTCAAAGTGTTATATATATGTAGATAAACATTTAAAAGAAAGAAATTATTTTAAAAAAATTGAAGTAATAAAAATTTGTTATTCGATTTATTTCGAATATTAACGAATGGTATAATTATTTATACAAGGTATAAATCAAGAAAATCGAGTCGAGTTGGAAATGGATCGCAAAATAAAATCAAAGGTGAGATCTTCTCACTCAAAATAAAATTTGATTTTACAGTTATTGATTGATGATTGACTGTTTGGATGTGATATTAGATATAGTAGGATATATCTATATATATAGCAATATATACATATTGGCATATGTATATATTGGATTGATTGATTTCCCGCCTCGTATAGCGGATGAGACCCTATTGCGCCGTTAGTAAGCGGATGATTTTTATAAAACCCATATACCGCGATATTCCACCTCGAAGTGGAATTGGTATTGTGCTAACGTCTGTGGATGCAGGGAAACAGGTTGGAGGGATCCAACTGGATTCCTCACCAGTATTTATTTATTTACAGATATTGATGTATATTCTGTTATCATATTGATATATGATGTTTGTTGTTGTGATTGACTAATTGGTGCTGTTGCATCATCGGATTCAGTTTTGAAGTTTAAAAATAACGACCTTTACTTTAAAAGGATTTTTAAAGTGATTTTTGAAAATATACGTTTTATGGAATTTTTGAATTGATTTATAAACGTTAAGATTTTAAAGTTATAAAAGTTAAGATTTGTGAATTATAACCAAAAGGTAATTTCTTTTGAAATAAATAGTTAAGAAATTTATAAAATGGTTTTAATTGGAATTTTTGAATTATAAAAAAAACGATGTATGTAAAAGATGTACAAGATTGATATTTATAACTTTAAAATGTTGGTATTATAAAACGAGTTTTTTTATAAGCGTTAAAATGAATTTTTAAGAATTTATAAATAAATGAAATTTATAAATCGCGAACTTATAAATGGAAATGATTTTGTAAAATAAAGGAATTATAAGTATTTAACTTATAATATGGATTGTTGGTATAAGATTTGAGTTATGAATCGAATTGTTAATAAAGGGGATTTATTAAGTTGAAGCTGTTACAAAATAGAAATGGAATTTATGAACGTTGTTTCATAAATTCGAAAATCAATCAAATTTGATGAATTGAATATAGAAGGTTATTAAGGGAATTTTATCCACGATTTTGGATAGTGGATAAATTCTTGAAATAAATGTGTAGAAAAGATTGAAATGTGGTTAGTGAAGTATATTCACGATTTTGGACAGTGAATATATTTTTAAGTAAAATGGATATGGTTTTGGGAAAGTGATATTTGAAATGAAGTTAATTGTTTTAAAGATGTTTTCAATATAATGAATATCGAATACATAGATTTCAACATTTTTATTGTTGAAATAGACGTTTTCGAAAAATAAGGAAATGGTGGACTATAACACTGTTGTTATAGTAAATGATTTCCGAAAGGAAATGTTTTTATCTAGTATTGGGATTTAAATATCTATCTTAAAATCCGAATCCCTATACTAGTGATTTTGAGTCGTCGTAACGATGTTTTACGCAACATTCGTTTTGACTTAAATAGATTTCCTTAAAGAATGAAATGTATACTTAATACTGATTTAAGTATATTGAATATTTTCAAATGTTGAAAATAAATAGATTTGTGAATTACTTATTATTAAATAAGTATGGAATTACTTTTCCAATATGATATGAAATGTTTGTTAAGAATTTATCTTTGTAAAGATAAATTGAAAGTGAATATTGAAATCGATTTGAAAATCGTATATCAGAAGATATTTTGAAATATAAATTCAATAGGGAATTTATAAAAGAAAGGGAAGTTGTTTAAAAATAAACGTTGATTTATTTTTGAAGTGGAAATTTTATATCTAGTAAAGATATTTTTGAAGATGAAATAATTTGGAAAATTATTTGGAATCTGATGATGTTGCGCATCTTTATTGATAGTCAAATAACCGACTATCAATAATTACCTTGAATATGGTATTTGTTGTGAATTGGATGAATTTGAATGCCACACTTATTTTTGAATAAGCGCTCACTATTCGGGTTAGCCGGGAAAGGACCATGGGGTCGTATAACCCATTCCGAATATGTGATACGTCGTTATGAATTGCATTCGAAGACCGGTGTTGAAGACCGGATATTTTTGAAAACGGAAGGATTACCGTCGAGTTACTCTACATCGACTGATCTCCGATTTAGAGGTTTTATCACCCTTAGTGACGGGAAGTCCGGACGTGATTAGAAATTTATCCGGATGTGCAAGGGCTTTGTGAGAAGTGCCTTCGGTTCTGTTCGATCCCGGAACAGACTTGTATGGATTGTGTGTCTGACGTTACAATTTGAGATATAAAGCTGATTTCTTCCAAATACATTTCTGTTGGTGGCGGAGAATTTATTCTCTTAGCTTAACACCCTTCTCTGAGACGTACGAGCTCAGAGGTTATGTAGTTGAAATTTATCAGCGATATACTCCCAATTTGGTAACGTGGCATACTGAGTGTTGCTGTGTGATGATCAGTGTTTGATCATTTGTGATATGATCATTTGTTTGATCTTATATCTTTGTGATCATAGGTTGATCATTTGTTTGACCCGAAGCATGGCTTTGTAGAAAGCGTAGCTTTGTGGATGAGACTTCGTCGAGCCTCACACCCCGGAAATGGTCGAAACAGGAAGGATGCAGCAAGGTTCTAGGGAGTAGCGCCCCTTAGTGTATGTCATTCCTTCTGGATAGAGGTGGTATCATGGTATGGAGCCCAGATACTTAACCTATGTGGATACTGCTTATTATGTGGTTTGTTGCGAATCGGGGATCCTCAGGAAGATCGGTTACGATCGGGGGATGGCATACGCGTGTCAGTAGTTACCTATTTTTGCAGAGGTAACCCGGCCTTGTGTTGGCAGAGATCCGGTTAGGTTCTCGGGTCGTCTTTTCCAGGGACGTACCCATCGTGGATAGGAAGTTCCTTAGCCTGACCATTTGTTGGAAATCCAAAGAAACAATACGAGCCTTGTACGGTTTTAGTTGTAGAACCTGCCATTTAATATGGTAGCTATAGCAAGCATACTATAATGGTACCTATGCTGGCTAAGATTTATATTGTACTTTCGAAATGATTTCTACACTATGCACTAAAAATAATATCAAAAATGATTTGATTTTGCGTAGTAAGCATTTTTGACTATCATAAGAAGAAATCTCCTCCAATTCTGCGTTTGCATTGTGTGTGTGGCGGGAGGTCTTATGGTAGTTTCATTTTCCAAAAGCATTGCGAATTTGGTTTATTTTCTTTGTGAAAAATAACTGTTTTACGATCTCACACCAGTCACCGTGACTGATTCGGAGTTTATTGTTCCCTTCTAAACTCTGGGTGCCCACAAATTTTCCACACGGGCAGTCTAGAGTTATGTTATCAGGATATTCTGGATATTCTGGAGCTTTGGAAGCAAGCTGGATGGCGAAACGTAGTATTTGTATCTGATATTATTTATTCCACTGTGTATTCTGTATGAGGACAAGTTTATATAACTGTCCATTGTTGTATATTGACTCTGATTGATGTATGTATAAACTGATATAGTTCTTTGTTTTAAAAGACTAGTAATTATCTATTGTATATTGTTCCGCTGCGATGTGTAAGATTCTGATATTGTTTTCTGTTTTGATGTTGTCCTGTTGTTGTTCTTCTCTATTTTCTTCTTCTCTTCTTCTTTCTTCTTCCTTCTTCTTCTGTTTTCTTCTTCTTCTGCCTTTTTCTTCTTTCTTAAACCATCACTATTGGAGTTTCCGGCACTCGATTGCTCGACAGTCGATAAAGGGAGTATCGATGTCGAATTTTCGAAAGCCGAAAATTTCGGTATGTGACAGCGTGGTATCAGAGCATATGGTTAAGCGACAACCCTGCTCTGTTAGGTGTTACTCATTAGAGATAGAGTCAGCAGTACTCTAGAATGAGTTTGAGTGTAATAATATATACGAGCGCGTATTTGTTAGTTAATATAAGAAATTGTTTTATATTGTGATGATTGGTTTATTGAGTGGCATATGAACCTTCGTCGGCACAGTCTGCAAAACTGTATCGAAGGGGTTTCTAAACACTTGAATAGAACAATTCGGCACAGTATTGTTTTAAAATAGGGTAAATGAGATAATTTTGCCCAAAACTATTTTTGTATAGAAACGAAATGATTTTCTATGAATTATCATAGTATATGGATGTTTGGTTGTTAGGAAAGTAATAACATTGAATTATTATCATTGTTATATTGAAATTGAATTAAAGTAATAACCAAAGATTGAAGATAAATTGATTAACAAATGAAATTAATAAATGTGAACCGAAAGTTAAGAAATAAATTCACATATAAATGAAATTTGAGAATGTAAATTATAAATGTGAATTGTAATTTAAAACGGAATTCCAGAGAAGTTTTTGGAAATGTTTTGAAAAGAATTTGAAATTTTTGGAGATTTGGGAGGTTTAAATTCTTTTTGATTTGAAAATGAATTTCAAAGGTTTTGAAAAGTATTTTGGAAAGATAAAAGCTCTAAACTCTTTTCGGTCGCTGGAAAATAACTTCGATGATGACCGCGGCATCATTGGTGTTCATTTTCGGGTTTCCAAAAGAGGAATTGCTGCCAAATTGTTTTAAATAGAAGTTGTTTGAAAAATTTGGGTTTTGTTTTGGAAATTCAAAGGATGATTTGAATTGTTTTCAAAATGGTTTTGAAAAGGTTGAAAAGACTCTGGAATACTATATATAAAAATATTTATGAAATATTGTAAGTTGATAACTTATACAAATTGAATTTTAATAGAATAAATTTAACTTAAAAGATGGAGTTAAATAAATGTAAGTACAGGTGAATCAATTAAATGAAAGTGAAATTGAAGGTTGAAATTCATTTCGAATTTGTAAGCAATGAATTGAATTGAATAATTATAAATGAAAGATGAATTAAAAATTCAATAATGGAATGTGATTTGATTTGAATCACGTTGAATAGAAAATTCCTAACTTGGAAAAGAAAAATGAATAAGGATTGAATCCGAATAAACTACTTTGATAATTAATTGATTCATGAAATGGAAGTTGAATTAGTTAAATTGAAACTTGAATTGTGACTAAATAAAAGAATGGTTAGAATTTGCAGATAAATTCAAGTAAGTAGAAATAAATTTCTGAATGGATGGAATTTACAATTGCAAGTAAATGAAATTAAAGATGAATGTTAAACTTTATTTTGAATTTGTTAGCAAATGTAATTCAAGCTGAATATTTGAAAGTGGAATTTGTAATGAATTAGTAATTGGAACTAATTTAAAATAGTACAGTTGTGAATAAAAGATAGTTGATAAATTCAATATTCAAAAGTAAACTGAATCCAAATTAGATTGAAATTGAATTCAAATAAATTTGAAATGCAAAATTGAATGATAATGGATATAACTTCAATAGTGAAGTAAAAATGTATAAGAAGCATATATTGAAAATTTTGTAATGAAATGTGCAAAATAGTTTGAATGTTGTAACTAGATATTATGGCTAGTAGGACATACAGGTGTATAAAGGAATTGGATTTGATTTTCAAAGATAAAATTTGAATTGCTCGACAAAAGGTACGTATTTGAATTTCAATATGAGATTTGGTGATTTTCTTGTCTAGCCGCTTGGCTTTTTCTTTTCGTTTTGAAATCTGAGAGTCTGTAGGGACGTTTTGTAGTCGTGCCGTATTAGCCGCGGAAAGGAGACGCTGGCGAAATTTTTCGAAAATTTAGGGCGTTAGAAAATTTTGAGAAAATTTGGAAGTTTAAATTTGAATTGTTAAGAAAACAATGTTGTTTGAAATCTGTAATTGAAGTTGAAAAACTAGTCGAATTGATAACAAATCTTTAATAGAAAGATTTGTTTTGAAAATTTGATAAAACTATTGGATTGTGAAAAATAGTAGACGAGTTAAGGACGTTTTTTCCTAACTTGTAATTTCGGGACGAAATTCTTTTAAGGAGGGAAGTTTGTAACGACCCAGAATTTTGAACAAATTAAATTGAAAATATTTAATTAATTTTAAATATTTGAACGATGATTTAATTTGAATCCCCAAAGATTCTTTGAATTTGGCGGTTAAATTATAAAATTTAATCTGTTGATAATTGAATAATTATTTGAATCTTCAATTTTAGGTTGAAGAAAAATATTTCAAAGGCTTGTAAAAGTCGTATTGATTATACTGAAGATAACAGAAGCTTCAGAATTGAGTTTGAAAGTGATTTGATCAGTTTTGAATTTATATAGCTTGAATCGATATTTAAAAATAGCCGTCCGAGGCACAGTCTCGGAATTCGACGAAACCAGTTTCATTGAGTCCGTAATATTGTATTATTATCGGATTTCAATTTTCGTATTTGTCGGAGTTATTATGTGAGCATACGACAAGTAAACGCGTTGAAATCTAATCGGATTCAATTTAAATTTAAATTTAAATTTGGTCAACTCAGCCACCCTATTGCCTACTTTGTCTCCTGCCTTTTCCAAGCACGTACGCATCTTGTCCCCTTTTATTTCGTTCACAGTAGAACACTTCATCATTTCGTTGAAAGGAAAATTAATGGCCGAACTATTTCTCGTCCCTTTTCTATTCAAAGCCGAGCCTTCTTCCTCAATCTAAAATCACGTATTCATCCACCCCTCTTTCAAAATTAAAACGTTAATAGTCGCTCTCTTTTTCATTTTCGAACTCAAGCAAATAATAGTGGCGCGAGGGCCAGGCATTTTCAAGCATTTGGAATCACGATCTGGGCTAGGGCTTGGGGCCATTTTTGTGAACGAAGTCAGAAGGTTATTAAGGGAATCTCGAATCGCGTCGTTCGTGACGAGGAAGGTCGCGACTTGTTCACGTGCATTTTGGCTCGTTTGGGAGGATGTCGCGATGATGGCGGCAGGCGACGAAGTTGGGGCTGGAAGCTCGCGTGAGCGTGGGGTACTCGTTCAGAGATTCGAGCTCGCGTGCTTGGGGAAACTCGATCGAGCCGTTGTGATGCTCGAGGCTGGAACGCGGCGGTGATGAGGCCAGTCGACGATTGGGGGGAGGGGCACCTGGAGGCGGAGTCGAATGACTCGATTCGAGCAGTGCGGCAAACAAACTAGGGTTCCGAGTCATGTTCGATTGGGAAGCTCGAAGTCTGGGGCGTTCGTGGCAGCGATCTCGAGTCGAGCGTGGTGAAGGCCTGAGTTATTCCAGTGAGGTAGTTTCTTCTTTCTATTTAAATTTGATAAAAAAAACATGTTTTTGATAAGTAAGCTTTAATCTATAATAAAGAGTTATACAGAAAATATATATATAAATATAGAAGATTATATAAAGATTGGATTTTTATCAAGAAGTTTTTATATATGTGAAGTTTAAAGATAAATATACGTATGTATGTAGAGATAAATTTTTACAGCAAATAAGTTTTAGTTTAAAAATGTAAATATAATACATTTAAAAATGGACAGTAAACAGTGAAGTATATATTTTATATGCAGTTATGTATTTTAAACATTGATGATAATAACAGGAAATTTTAAAGGATTAAAGCTATGTGAAAATAGATTTTTTGATCTATATATATATATATATATTTATAGTGAAATAAATTACTGTTTTATTCAAAGTGTTATATATATGTAGATAAACATTTAAAAGAAAGAAATTTTTTTAAAAAAATTGAAGTAATAAAAATTTGTTATTCGATTTATTTCGAATATTAACGAATGGTATAATTATTTATACAAGGTATAAATCAAGAAAATCGAGTCGAGTTGGAAATGGATCGCAAAATAAAATCAAAGGTGAGATCTTCTCACTCAAAATAAAATTTGATTTTACAGTTATTGATTGATGATTGACTATTTTGATGTGATATTAGATATAGTAGGATATATCTATATATATAGCAATATATACATATTGGCATATGTATATATTGGATTGATTGATTTCCCGCCTCGTATAGCGGATGAGACCCTATTGCGCCGTTAGTAAGCAGATGATTTTTATAAAACCCATATACCGCGATATTCCACCTTGAAGTGGAATTGGTATTGTGCTAACGTCTGTGGATGCAGGGAAACAGGTTGGAGGGATCCAACTGGATTCCTCACCAGTATTTATTTATTTACAGATATTGATGTATATTCTGTTATCATATTGATATATGATGTTTGTTGTTGTGATTGACTAATTGGTGCTATTGCATCATCGGATTCAGTTTTGAAGTTTAAAAATAACGACCTTTACTTTAAAAGGATTTTTAAAGTGATTTTTGAAAATATACGTTTTATGGAATTTTTGAATTGAT
This sequence comes from Allium fistulosum, assembly GCA_030737815.1. Lineage (NCBI taxonomy): Eukaryota > Viridiplantae > Streptophyta > Magnoliopsida > Asparagales > Amaryllidaceae > Allium > Allium fistulosum. The sequence goes on from CM060902.1 coordinate 1,299,713,456, forward strand.
TTATAAACGTTAAGATTTTAAAGTTATAAAAGTTAAGATTTGTGAATTATAACCAAAAGGTAATTTCTTTTGAAATAAATAGTTAAGAAATTTATAAAATGGTTTTAATTGGAATTTTCGAATTATAAAAAAAACGATGTATGTAAAAGATGTACAAGATTGATATTTATAACTTTAAAATGTTGGTATTATAAAACGAGTTTTTTTTATAAGCGTTAAAATGAATTTTTAAGAATTTATAAATAAATGAAATTTATAAATCGCGAACTTATAAATGGAAATGATTTTGTAAAATAAAGGAATTATAAGTATTTAACTTATAATATGGATTGTTGGTATAAGATTTGAGTTATGAATCGAATTGTTAATAAAGGGGATTTATTAAGTTGAAGCTGTTACAAAATAGAAATGGAATTTATGAACGTTGTTTCATAAATTCGAAAATCAATCAAATTTGATGAATTGAATATAGAAGGTTATTAAGGGAATTTTATCCACGATTTTGGATAGTGGATAAATTCTTGAAATAAATGTGTAGAAAAGATTGAAATGTGGTTAGTGAAGTATATTCACGATTTTGGACAGTGAATATATTTTTAAGTAAAATGGATATGGTTTTGGGAAAGTGATATTTGAAATGAAGTTAATTGTTTTAAAGATGTTTTCAATATAATGAATATCGAATACATAGATTTCAACATTTTTATTGTTGAAATAGACGTTTTCGAAAAATAAGGAAATGGTGGACTATAACACTGTTGTTATAGTAAATGATTTCCGAAAGGAAATGTTTTTATCTAGTATTGGGATTTAAATATCTATCTTAAAATCCGAATCCCTATACTAGTGATTTTGAGTCGTCGTAACGATGTTTTACGCAACATTCGTTTTGACTTAAATAGATTTCCTTAAAGAATGAAATGTATACTTAATACTGATTTAAGTATATTGAATATTTTCAAATGTTGAAAATAAATAGATTTGTGAATTACTTATTATTAAATAAGTATGGAATTACTTTTCCAATATGATATGAAATGTTTGTTAAGAATTTATCTTTGTAAAGATAAATTGAAAGTGAATATTGAAATCGATTTGAAAATCGTATATCAGAAGATATTTTGAAATATAAATTCAATAGGGAATTTATAAAAGAAAGGGAAGTTGTTTAAAAATAAACGTTGATTTATTTTTGAAGTGGAAATTTTATATCTAGTAAAGATATTTTTGAAGATGAAATAATTTGGAAAATTATTTGGAATCTGATGATGTTGCGCATCTTTATTGATAGTCAAATAACCGACTATCAATAATTACCTTGAATATGGTATTTGTTGTGAATTGGATGAATTTGAATGCCACACTTATTTTTGAATAAGCGCTCACTATTCGGGTTAGCCGGGAAAGGACCATGGGGTCGTATAACCCATTCCGAATATGTGATACGTCGTTATGAATTGCATTCGAAGACCGGTGTTGAAGACCGGATATTTTTGAAAACGGAAGGATTACCGTCGAGTTACTCTACATCGACTGATCTCCGATTTAGAGGTTTTATCACCCTTAGTGACGGGAAGTCCGGACGTGATTAGAAATTTATCCGGATGTGCAAGGGCTTCGTGAGAAGTGCCTTCGGTTCTGTTCGATCCCGGAACAGACTTGTATGGATTGTGTGTCTGACGTTACAATTTGAGATATAAAGCTGATTTCTTTCAAATACATTTCTGTTGGTGGCGGAGAATTTATTCTCTTAGCTTAACACCCTTCTCTGAGACGTACGAGCTCAGAGGTTATGTAGTTGAAATTTATCAGCGATATACTCCCAATTTGGTAACGTGGCATACTGAGTGTTGCTATGTGATGATCAGTGTTTGATCATTTGTGATATGATCATTTGTTTGATCTTATATCTTTGTGATCATAGGTTGATCATTTGTTTGACCCGAAGCATGGCTTTGTAGAAAGCGTAGCTTTGTGGACGAGACTTCGTCGAGCCTCACACCCCGGAAATGGTCGAAACAGGAAGGATGCAGCAAGGTTCTAGGGAGTAGCGCCCCTTAGTGTATGTCATTCCTTCTGGATAGAGGTGGTATCATGGTATGGAGCCCAGATACTTAACCTATGTGGATACTGCTTATTATGTGGTTTGTTGCGAATCGAGGATCCTCGGGAAGATCGGTTACGATCGGGGGATGGCATACGCGTGTCAGTAGTTACCTATTTTTGCAGAGGTAACCCGGCCTTGTGTTGGCAGAGATCCGGTTAGGTTCTCGGGTCGTCTTTTCCAGGGACGTACCCATCGTGGATAGGAAGTTCCTTAGCCTGACCATTTGTTGGAAATCCAAAGAAACAATACGAGCCTTGTACGATTTTAGTTGTAGAACCTGCCATTTAATATGGTAGCTATAGCAAGCATACTATAATGGTACCTATGCTGGCTAAGATTTATATTGTACTTTCGAAATGATTTCTACACTATGCACTAAAAATAATATCAAAAATGATTTGATTTTGCGTAGTAAGCATTTTTGACTATCATAAGAAGAAATCTCCTCCAATTCTGCGTTTGCATTGTGTGTGTGGCGGGAGGTCTTATGGTAGTTTCATTTTCCAAAAGCATTGCGAATTTGGTTTATTTTCTTTGTGAAAAATAACTGTTTTACGATCTCACACCAGTCACCGTGACTGACTCGGAGTTTATTGTTCCCTTCTAAACTCTGGGTGCCCACAAATTTTCCACACGGGCAGTCTAGAGTTATGTTATCAGGATATTCTGGATATTCTGGAGCTTTGGAAGCAAGCTGGATGGCGAAACGTAGTATTTGTATCTGATATTATTTATTCCGCTGTGTATTCTGTATGAGGACAAGTTTATATAACTGTCCATTGTTGTATATTGACTCTGATTGATGTATGTATAAACTGATATAGTTCTTTGTTTTAAAAGACTAGTAATTATCTATTGTATATTGTTCCGCTGCGATGTGTAAGATTCTGATATTGTTTTTTGTTCTGATGTTGTCCTGTTGTTGTTCTTCTCTATTTTCTTCTTCTCTTCTTCTTTCTTCTTCCTTCTTCTTCTGTTTTCTTCTTCTTCTGCCTTTTTCTTCTTTCTTAAACCATCACTATTGGAGTTTCCGGCACTCGATTGCTCGACAGTCGATAAAGGGAGTATCGATGTCGAATTTTCGAAAGCCGAAAATTTCGGTATGTGACAATTGTAGAGTTGAATGTGGACGATGTTGGAATTTTGACCACTGCCAAATTCAATAAGTCGAACGTGATATAGTTTTGACAAAGAGAATTGGTGTAAATAATTGTCACAACTGGGTAACGCTTATTAAATTAAAATGAGATATTTCTGAAAATGAGTAAGCAAAAAAATTGGCCATATTATCACACCACCTACTAAGTGAAGTGTGAATGTTAATGTTCGAATAGTTCGACGTTAATCGTTGACTGAATTTACACCCAAGAGTCACACAACCGAAATGATGAATTCTCTTTTGATCAAATGATTTAATTAGTTTATAATTGCTATAGATTAATTAAATAAATTAATATCTATGAAATATCAATTATGAAATTTGAATGTGATTTGAGAAATAAAATTGTTGCATATATTGATAAAAGTTATGAATATATTGATCGATATGAGATATCGATGACAAAATAGATTAAATATGATTGCACATATTTAATTTAGGTTAAATAGGCTCATAACCCATGAGATTGGGAGAGGATATACATTGTTTTGAGAGATTTGGAAGCGGCTACAACATAGGATTAGGGATTGGAGATGTATGGCTAAGATCTAGTAAGAAACTTACATAGTTTGCTCTTTTATCCTACGCATGTAAATACTAATCTCAAAACTCTAATCTAAGGTGAATTTCATTTTTTTAGCCCCCACATTCTTCTTCTTCCTCCTCATTTTAATGGCAACAAATAACCTCTAAAACAATCTCAAAAAATTCTCAAATCCTATTTAAATTAAAAATACTAATTTGTAGTAGAATGTCTCCAATTCCGGATTAGCAACCTGACGGATTGGGAATTGTTCTAAGAAGAGAAATCATTGTTCAATGTGACTCAAAAGCTTTATTAAGAGATGAACTTTCATTAATTATTATTGTTTTAATATCAAGTTTATCATGTAACAGATAATTTACATCAAAATCATCTATTTGTATTCAAATATGTTTATTGTTTAGATTATGTGAGATTTTTATGCGTATATGTGTTTGTTACAATTGGATTGGTTATGTGCTTATTATAATATTTTGTTTATTGATTTATTATTGAATTAAATTTCTGATAAAAAAATTATAATTTTGATTTATATTAATATATATATATACACACACAGATTTAGAATAAATGTATAGAGATCTACAAATTGTCAATATGTATAATTGTATATATGATTATATATCGTTATGTTTGATCTTAAAATTTTCTTATGATGATTTATACTTATTATGAATTATAAAATATAAAATTATTTTATTTAATATGTATACACATATTTTATTATTATTTAATGATTTTGTGTGTTGTTTATTATGTATAAAATAACTAATGGTTCAAAATTTCTATTTTATCCTTTTTAAATTTACTTCACCATACAATAAGCTTATTGTAAAAAATTTAGATTTTTAAAATTTAATTTAATATTTTTTAAAATTAATTTACTTTTGGCCTACATTCAATTATTTAATTAAAAATTCAATTGAAAAATTCTAGAAATTTTTTAAGCCTAAAATTTTTCTCAGGTACCTTTAGAAAAATATTTAGATTTTTATAACTTAATTTAATAATTTTTATAATTGATATGTTTTTTGCCTGCAATCAATTATTTAATTAAAAATATAATTTCAATTGGGAAAATTCCAAAAAAAAATTCTAAGCCTAAAATATGTCTCAGGCACCTTTATGAAATACTAAAGAATTGTTTGCAAAAAAAAACACCTTATGAAAAAGTGTTTGGACTCTAACTTCATAAGTGATATTATGTATAATATGTCAATAATAAATTCAAGGTAAGAATCTTTAAGTTGGAAATGTTCCAAATGAAAGACCATGGCTGATTCAGTGAAAAAGGCTTAAGTACATCATATAGAATAGTGCCGTAATAAAAACAATGTATATAGATATGTACGTGCATAAATTTATAATTGAGCCAATTCTATATGTTGAGAATCTCATAACATTGTTATATGATAACAATGTTGCGATATAGTTCGTAACAGAATTTAGAGCTCACAAGATGTCGAGAGACATACTCCGAATTGTTCCATATGATAAAACAATTTATCACCGTCAGAGAAAGTAGACTGGCATAGTAGATAATTAAAACATAATAGCATACCCGTTCATAGAGGGACTGACTCAGTTGGTTTTGAGAAAACCAATTGGAGAAGTCGGAATAAGATTACATAATTGACCCCAAGTGCAAGTGGAAGATTAATATAGTTAGGGGTATACCCTAAGGGCAATTATGTAATTTGTTACAGATATCCACCTAACTCATTGACCAATCCTGTTCGAAATAAAGGTGTTTTCTTTCTATAATATACTTGATATAATGTGGTTATATTAATTAACTAATTAAATTAAAAGTATATTCAATAGAAAATCCGTAAATGGTATGTTTTGTGATAGTAGCTACAAAGCGGTGTAACCATGGGTAATTTATCATAATAAAATTAAATATACCATTTTAAATGTTCCTAGTCAAGATGCATCGAGACTAGATATTGATGTATCCATTGAGACTAGAGTACATAACGCTCTCCAAATGTTGGAAAGTGTATTACTCATGACTGTTGGGGGCACCTAGGGGTTACATGCTTATAGTTATTGGATAACTATGGAATGACTCATTTGATAGTTTTCTATTGGTTAATATAACTAAGGTCAAATAAAAAATATCGATGTGAATAATTTACACATTTCTTTCGATTTGAGAATACTGTGAATCTTCAATATGAAAGCTCCGTTTTGATTAAAGTCAAATCATGGCAAAACATCAATCGAGTGACTATAGTTGGATCGAGTGGAAGTATTGGAAGTGAAGCACTATTTAAGAGAGGATTCGTCTCCTCAGTTATATTGGGTTAGTATCACGGTCAACTCAAGTCACGTTCGAATAGTTCGACGTTAATCGCTGGCTGAATTTACACCCAAGAGTCACACAACCGAAACGATGAATTCTCTTTTGACCAAACGATTTAATTAGTTTATAATTGTTATAAATTCATTAAATTAATTACTATTTATGAAATATTAATTATGAAATTTGAATGTGATTTGAGATATAAAATTGTTGCATATATTTATAAAAATTATGAATATATTGATCTATATGAGATATCGATGAAAAAATAGGTTAAATATGATTTTTCATATTTAATTTGAGTTAAATAGGCTCACAACCCATTAGATTTGGAAAAGATAGGCATTGGTTTGAAAGAGGTTGGTGGCGGCTATAACATAGGATTAGGGTTTGGAGATGTGTGGCTAAGATTTAGTGAGAAACTTACATGGTTTGCTCTCTTATCCTACGCGAATAAATACTAATCTCAAAACCCTAATCTAAGGCGAATTTTGTTTTTATTGAGCCCCCACATTCTTCTTCTTCCTCCTCATTTTAATTGCAGCAACTAACCTCTAAAACAATCTCAAAAAATTCTCAAATCCAATTTAAATTAAAAATACTAATTTGTAGTAGAAGGTCTCCAATCCTAGATTTGCAACCTGATGGATTGGGAATTGTTCTAAGAAGAGAAATCATTGTTCAATGTGGACTCAAAAGCTTTATTAAGAGATGAACTTTCATTAATTATTATTGTTTTGGTATCAAGTTTATCATGTAACAGTTGATTTACATCAAAATCATCAATTTATATTCAGATATGTTTATTGTTTAGATTATGTGAGATTTTTATGCGTATATGTGTTTGTTACAATTAGATTGGTTATGTGCTTATTATAATATTTTGTTTATTGATTTATTGTTGAATTAAATTTTTGAAAAAAGTTAAATTATATATGTATAGACTAAATGTATAGAGATATACAAATTGTCAATATGTTTAATTGTATATATGATTAAATATCGTATATATTTGATCTTAAGATTTTCTTATGATGATTTATACTTATTATGAACTATAAAATATAAAGATATTTTATTAAACATGTATATACATATTTTATTAAACATGTATATACATATTTTATTGTAATTTAATGATTTTGTTTGTTATTTATTATGTATAAAATAATTAATGCTTTAATTCAATTTTATATCTTTTAAACTTCTTCACTATACAAGAAGCTTATTGTAAAATTTTCAGATTTTTAAAAATTAATTTATTCTTTTTTAAAATTAATTTACTTTCGGCCTACAATCAATTATTTAATTAAAAATATAATTTTAATTGAGAAAATTCTAAAAAAAATTCTTAATCCTGTTATCCCAACTTTTGGCAAAGCCGAGATACCCAAAGATTAACTAAAAATCAATGATTATTAGTCATGAACATCGATTGTGCATCGCAGGTTCACCATGGATATCGATGAATTTTTTCCGAGTCCGGATCGGGCTACAATTGATAAGGCATGTCAAGCAAGGCCAGATAAAACAACATTCCAAATCTCGAGTCGATCCGAGTTCGTACGCCCAAGATATCATCGACGCAAGTGAAGGACATAGCCTTGTGTTCGTCTCCATATGGTTCGTATCCATCAAGGTCGACTCCATCAAGATTGACTCCATCCACTTCGTATCCCTCAGGGCAAACCCTTAGCTCGAATCCATCGTCCCTGCATTACTTCGAATCCATGAGAAGTACCATTGCTTCGACTCCATCAAAACACCCTCAACGTTCGAATCCATCCAAGGCCTCCCTTAGTTCGAATCCATCAGAATATTTCCAGCTTCGAGACCACCAAGGGAACACCCTTCGAATCCATGAAGTTGGATTACTTCGCATCCGTCCAGTGACTTAGCTTCGAACCCATCCTGCTATGATGGCTTCGAATCGATGGGCTGCAGTGCAACACAATCGATTCGAACAAGCACACGTTCGAGTCCATGAGCGAAGGAGCATGCCTTCGAATCCATTACCTCGAACCCACCAAGTCAAAGCTGCTAAAACCATGGATTCGACCCAGTCAACTCGGCATAGAAGTCGGATCGATACGAAGAAGGCGCTCCATGTCATCATAGAAGCGCACGCTTGATCGATTCGAAGCAATCGAGTCGAACGTAATCGATTCGAACAGAGCACTGCAACCAGAAAAGCGACCTTGAATCGATCATAACTCGAGATCTACGGGTCCAAATGCTACGAAATTTTCACAGTAGTTTGAGCACATGTTGAAGAATGTTCACACAAAATTTCAGCTCGATTGGACAATTTCTTGATCGATTCGAACGTAGCTTCGAATCGATCAAAAGGTGGGCCCGGACTTCCAGAAAGCGGGCATGTGGGCTCCCTCACGTGCCAGAACTGGTCTCCCCTCAATTTAGGCGAAATATCAGCCTCCTACATCTATAAATAGAGCCCCTGGTCATTCAGAAAGGAGGGGGGACAATTTCAAGAGCTAAAGAGCACCCAGACTCTGCCAGATTTACTTCCAGATCACCATTGCTGCCTTAGGTTCAGATTATAATCATCAAATCTGTTGTACTACGCAATAAGAAATTGTAATCTTCAAGCATCGAGCAATAAAATCATAAAAACCTTGAAGTGGACGTAGGCCGGAGATAGCCGAACCACTATAAATTTCGTGTCACTGTTCTTTATTTCTGGATTACTGTTTGTTGCTTGCTTAGATCTGAGTTTTGTGTTTGAATATTTCTGATTTGTATTCATACACTGGTGCTTTCACAATACTTGGGGTTTGTGACCATTTTTGGCGCAAACACTTTGGTGCTTTCACTGAGAGTTGAACTCAGGAACTCCCAAACACCAGATTCAAAGTTTAGATTTGAAATTTTAAGGATTCAGATTTGGCTCTACAATGACTCGACAAACAAGACAAAGAGCTGAGAGGAGCCAACAGGGAGGAAGTCAAGAGGCATCCTCTGGCGCTGGAGAAGGACAAGCTTCGATCTACATTACTAGAGATGAGATGGAGGCTATGAATAACCTAATGCAGGAAAGAATGATGAAAAGCCAACAAGAGATGCTGCAGAATTTCTTCGAGCAGATGAGAGCTGCAGGGGCACAGAACCCTGGACCAGCTACAGCGGCTGTGAATGTGGAACAAGGAGCTAGGGCTATGGAACCCAACGGAGGACAGAATACAGAACCAGAAGGCAATCAACAAGGGCTTGGGGCAGGCCCGCAGGATCCAACGCAGAAGAAACTTTGGAAGGAGCTCAACCGGCTAGGGCTAACACAAATGCTAACGAGCCACCCGAAGAGTACGTACCAGAATTCCCTACAAGACTCAGAGGGCAAGACAGAGACATGACAAGGGGGCAACCCCTGGATGGAGATGAGAGAATGATTGGCCTAGTGAGACGGATCTTGAGAGGGGGATTGTCAGGAGGAGGATTGGAAGAAGTTAGTCGGAGTCCGTTCGCTCCGAATATCAGGAATGCAAAGAACCCTCCAAAGTTCAAACTACCAATGCTGGATCCGTATGACGGGAAGTCGGATCCAACCATGCATATTACCAAATACATTAGACACATGGAAGTACTGGGAGCATCCGAGGAAGTGATGGCACGATGTTTCCCTTTATTTTTATCAGATTTGGCTGCACTTTGGTTCAGACAATTAGAGACTGGATCAATCAGAACATGGGGCAAGCTTGTGGATTGCTTCATGAGACAGTTCAGGGTCCACGTAACACGGCCCAAGAGTGTGATGACTCTAGCTTCAATAAAGCAAAGGACCGGAGAGTCCATAAAAAAATTTCTTCTATGATTCAATGCAACGGTGGCTTCTGTAGATCACCTGGATCCATCAATGATTCTGATGGCGGTAGTGGCAGGAATTGGGGAAGGCACCGAATTTAAAGACTCTTTGACTAAAGATCCACCGCAAGATTTGGGAGAGTTTTTCCATGAAGCTGAAAAATTCATTCGATTAGAAGAATCACGAGCCGAGAGGCAGGAAATAAATGTTGTACAAGGCGAAGGAACCGCCAGGGAGCAGTCCAGGGCAGACAAAGGAAAGAGAAAGTAGGATGACGTACATGATGGTCCTGATAAACGGAAGATATTCCAAGAGCCTAGATTCAGGCAATACACAGATTTGACGGCAAGCCTAGGAAGGATTTACACTGAAACTCGAGGGCAACTCCCCTATCGAAAACCACCCAGGAGAGATCCCACGGAGCGGGAACGCAGGACTGGAAAATACTGTCTATTCCATGAGCTGGATGGGCACACTACCGATGAATGCCGCCACCTGAAGGATGAGGTGGAAGAACATGCCAGGAGTGGTAGGTTGCCACAATATACCAGAGAACGGGCGGCGACAGTAAGACCTGAACAACCACCGCCTCCACCTAACAGGAATGATCCTGGATCGGGATCACGACTTGTCATCAACTGATTTTGATGGCAAGGGCCAAGTTCAAGATTTGGACTCTGGTCGATTAATTTTCTTAGATTTGATTTCCAAAATAAAACGGCTATCCCACTTACTCATGTATGGGAACCAGAGAGATCCCTAGGCATGCTCTAAGATGGAAATAGACCGCTCCGCCCGGAGAGGCGTTGTCTTGTTTTTCCTGGTGTTTGAGATTGAACACCTAGGATTTGAATTTAATAAAGAAACATTTATTGAAACAAACCTTTGATCGGAGAGTTAAAGATAAACATTAAATATCAATATAAAGATGATCGCTTTATGATCCTACCCGGAGAGGCAGGGTCCGGAGTGCAAGAAGTGAGTTGCTTCGCCGGAGAGCGACAGGATCGACTCACTTAAGCATCGTTTCCTATTTACCAGAGAGTGATTGGATCGGGATTCGATAAGAGCCCGGAGAGGCTGTGATCGGCCGACGATTCAGGTCATGACATCGCTTAATGTTCAGATACACTAAACCGGAGTGCAAGAAGTGGGTCTCTTCGCCGGAGAGCGACAGGATCGACCCACTTAACGTTGTTTCCTCTTCACCGAAGAGTGACAGGATGGGATCCAGCATGAGCCCGGAGAGGCTATGATCGGTCCAGAACGACCAAGACATCGCTTTACGCCCTAACTGGGGCCAGAGTGCAAGGAATAGAAAGCAACGCCGGAGTGCAATAGGATCTTTCTATTCGATCGCTAAGTCTGGAATGGGCTTGGCAAGGGTCCGGAGTGACCACCGATAGTATGGAGAGACTGTAGAACTTTGTTCTTAACTTCCACTGGAAAAAATTGATAACGATTCGGCTTCGAACAGCCATGGACTTGATTGAAAATGCTATAAGCTATGAGTAAAACATGAACTCACTGCATTTGACTTGAGACTGATCAAAACACGCCTTTTACCAAAAGGCATGTTTTGGGGGGCAAAATGTTATCCCAACTTTTGGCAAAGCCGAGATACCCAAAGATTAACTAAAAATCAATGATTATTAGTCATGAACATCGATTGTGCATCGCAGGTTCACCATGGATATCGATGAATTTTTTCCGAGTCCGGATCGGGCTACAATTGATAAGGCATGTCAAGCAAGGCCAGATAAAACAACATTCCAAATCTCGAGTCGATCCGAGTTCGTACGCCCAAGATATCATCGACGCAAGTGAAGGACATAGCCTTGTGTTCGTCTCCATATGGTTCGTATCCATCAAGGTCGACTCCATCAAGATTGACTCCATCCACTTTGTATCCCTCAGGGCAAACCCTTAGCTCGAATCCATCGTCCCTGCATTACTTCGAATCCATGAGAAGTACCATTGCTTCGACTCCATCAAAACACCCTCAACGTTCGAATCCATCCAAGGCCTCCCTTAGTTCGAATCCATCAGAATATTTCCAGCTTCGAGACCACCAAGGGAACACCCTTCGAATCCATGAAGTTGGATTACTTCGCATCCGTCCAGTGACTTAGCTTCGAACCCATCCTGCTATGATGGCTTCGAATCGATGGGCTGCAGTGCAACACAATCGATTCGAACAAGCACACGTTCGAGTCCATGAGCGAAGGAGCATGCCTTCGAATCCATTACCTCGAACCCACCAAGTCAAAGCTGCTAAAACCATGGATTCGACCCAGTCAACTCGGCATAGAAGTCGGATCGATACGAAGAAGGCGCTCCATGTCATCACAGAAGCGCACGCTTGATCAATTCGAAGCAATCGAGTCGAACGTAATCGATTCGAACAGAGCACTGCAACCAGAAAAGCGACCTTGAATCGATCATAACTCGAGATCCACGAGTCCAAATGCTATGAAATTTTCACAGTAGTTTGAGCACATGTTGAAGAATGTTCACACAAAATTTCAGCTCGATTGGACAATTTCTTGATCGATTCGAACGTAGCTTCGAATCGATCCCAAGGTGGGCCCGGACTTCCAGAAAGCGGGCATGTGGGCTCCCTCACGTGCCAGAACTGGTCTCCCCTCAATTTAGGCGAAATATCAGCCAGCCTCCTACATCTATAAATAGAGCCCCTGGTCATTGAGAAAGGAGGGGGGACAATTTCAAGAGCTAAAGAGCACCCGGACTCTGCCAGATTTACTTCCAGATCACCATTGCTGCCTTAGGTTCAGATTATAATCATCAAATCTGTTGTACTACGCAATAAGAAATTGTAATCTTCAAGCATCGAGCAATAAAATCATAAAAACCTTGAAGTGGACGTAGGCCGGAGATAGCCGAACCACTATAAATTTCGTGTCACTGTTCTTTATTTCTGGATTGCTGTTTGTTGCTTGCTTAGATCTGAGTTTTGTGTTTGAATATTTCTGATTTGTATTCATACACTGGTGCTTTCACAATACTTGGGGTTTGTGACCATTTTTGGCGCAAACAAATCCTAAAATGTGTCTCACGTAACTTAAGAAAAATGTTTAAATTTTTATACTTTAATTAAATAAATTTCTTACTAATTTTTTTCAGCGTGCAAGAAATTATTTAATTAAAAATATAACTTCAATTGAGGAAATTCCAGAAATCTTTCCTAAGCCTAAAATATCTCTCGGGTACCTTCAAAAATAGTTTTAGAAATTTTCACTTTAATTTCATATTTTTAAGAATTAATTTTATTTTGGGCTGTTATCAATTATTTAATGATAAATATTATTTTGATTTAGAAAATTCCATAAATTATTCTTAAGTCTAAAATGTGTTTCCAAATTTTCTAAAATTATAAAACTTGTAATTTTTCATATAATTATTTTATACTAATTTATTATGGCAGAAACAGTTTTATTCAATAATATATATGTATGTATGTATATTCATTTACATACGTTAATATCTTGTTTTGCCATATTATATAAGCATATATTTGGACAAATTACAGTACACATAAAATGAGCTAGTGTGTCTGTTGTAATGTAAATCCCGACATCTATATACGTGCACATTATACCATTCACAGATTATTATGTTACACATGCACGCGTGCACACGCACGTATGTGTGTGTATTTGATACACACACAGATATATATATATATATATATATATATATGTGTGTGTGTGTGTGTGTGTAAATTTAATCTAATCAGTCAATTCAAATTAAAGAGAGAAATAAATGTTCATCTCTTCGTTTAATGCAATTAATTACTTGTTTATGGAAAGAAATGAAATATTTCTTCCTATATACATTATATCTTATTAATGCTCTCAATTAATTGCTTGTTTTAGGGAAAGAAATAAAAGGTTTCCTTCCCCATATATATATTAACTCTTACTAATAAATGTTAGGTGTATTTGATACACTATACATTTAAAATTAAGTTTATTTAAACTTCCCTTTAACTAAATAAAATAAAATAAATGATTTTATTTAAAACAAATTTAGAAATGTTTTGATTAAATTAGGCTTCATAGGCTCAACTAAGATCCAAGGTTTTTTTTTTGAAATTCACCAATTTCTTCCACTACGTGCTGGCCTAGTTCCTTTAATGATATCAAAGCCTAATAGCCTATGCGGTCTGAATTAGTAATATTAAGGCTAACTTATTAAGGTTACCCACGGAGTACGGTATCTAGAAAGGTAATATCTAGGATTGGAATTGGGTAATCAAGTACCATGTCCTACATGGTTACTAACCTGGCTTGAAAGGTGATATGATTCCAAAGGTTGCTCCTAATAGAAAAGGCTCAACTTGTATTGGTCCTTGGGCTAATTTTCAAAATCCTTTTGAAAGTTAAAGTTAAAGATTTCAAATTTAATAGTCAAATTTAAAATAAAATATGTTTATTATAAAATTTATAATACAACATAATTTTTCAAAATGTTTGAAAAAAAATTCACAGTAATTTTAAATTTTAAATTTATTAATAAGATTAATAAAAGTATATTAATTAAATAAGTTAATTAATTAATAAACAAGTGCATGTATTATATATAGAGATATATGTTATGTTGTTTTAAATTATTTAAAATAACATATGTATACATGTATGTTTATGAATTGAAGTTTGAAATTAATATAATTTAATTAAAATAGTTTAATTAAATAAATTAATTAAAAGGCTAAATGATTAAATAATATACACATGTATATGATATATGTGTTATAATATAAAGGTTATAGTATATAATAAATATTAAATATAAATGTTATATTGATATAAAATTAATTAAAATATCAATTAATTAATATTAATTAAATAATATTTAATTAATATAATGTTATACATAAGACTGTTATATAAGTAATATAAAATATAAAAGTTATATAATAATAAAACTTATATAACGTGAATGTATAAACTAAATGTGGAACATTAAAGAAACACTAAATAGACTTAAGAAATAAATACACACATACTATATGTATACCATGATTTCAGATGTGCTTAACACTTGAATCACGAGGGTATTTCGTAAGTAATACATTATTCCATAAGTCGACATCGCTCAATATAATATATTGAAGATTATGAATCTTTAATATTATGTTGTCCTTTACCATATATATATATATTAATAAATTACTTGCATGCTCCTTAGTAGTTGAGCAAACTCAAGCTAGGGATGTTTTGTGTAGTATTATTGATATATTGAATAGATGAGGTAAGATAACCATATGTATTTGTTGAGCAAACTCAAGGTACATATACTATAGTTAGGTCGTCCCGATATGGTAGGTATGAGTGAATAATATCTTTTGGTTTGTTGAGCAAACTCAAGGTCGAAATGAGATTAGGACGAGGGGCCATAGGTTAGGAGTTATATGTGATACCACCGATAAGGAGTTATACATCATCCATAGAGCTATGACTTGTTGAGCAAACTCAAGGTTAGAATTCCACGACAGACGAGTCCTAAACCCACTAGTGAAGTCGAAAGACTTCTTTGTTTTACTTAGGGTTTTGTGAAGCATAAAAGACCAGTGGGAGCCTTATTAGAAAAATGAAATGACAACATTTAAACTTTCTAATATTCTAAGAACATAAGCTTTATAATGTTATAATAATCTACATTGATAAATTTGTGCTTTTAATAAGATTAATAAAATGTTTATCAATTAAGACATACAAATGAATTGAATACTAACAAATAGAACTATAACATATACCTGCAAATAAAATATTATTGCATGTAACGTTTCAACACACATGCAAGTGCCTGATATTGCAACTACTAAATACATTCGTATTTTGTTCACTTACGTATTTATTTGGTAGAGATCATGTATTGCATTTTATGAGTTTCGAAGTCTAAAAACAATACAAGACTAAGATATTTAATCCATATACAATCACATATAAATATTATATGGTGAACCATCAAAGTTTGTAATGCACAATAATTCGATGAAATTAGTTCATCCGAAAAACCCAATAAACCTTAGTGCAAGATCAAATACTCGATTTGATTGATTACAATAAGATCGTACTGTGTTAACACTAGACCAAAACTATGA
Organism: Allium fistulosum; assembly: GCA_030737815.1. Taxonomy (NCBI): domain Eukaryota; kingdom Viridiplantae; phylum Streptophyta; class Magnoliopsida; order Asparagales; family Amaryllidaceae; genus Allium; species Allium fistulosum. The sequence goes on from CM060902.1 coordinate 1,299,729,521, forward strand.
GGTCATCTAAGAACTCGATCGCTGAAATGTCAATTTGATCAGTTTACGCAAAGAGCAACATATTTGATGTCCTTAAATGTTAAGGATGATCGAGTACGCTTTTGTAAAGAGTTCATTTTGATATTGTAGTTAGGGTTTTCTTTTGAATGGTTTGACCATTTAGAAAGAATAACGAATGTACAAGAATATATATGACTTAAGGTACAGTTGGGATGAAAAGAGTGAATAGTCATTTCTGATTCATAAAGAAACAACGGAAACAAGAATTGTAATAATAGTGATTGATATTTAATATTGGAATAAGAAATATGATTTCTATTCTGAAATGTATTTTCATATGGAAAATTATTTTCTATGATATTTATTTCTCTCGAGTTCAAGATATTCGATCGAAGAATTCTCAACGGTAAACTAGTTACAGTATGTGAAATAAATAAATATATATTAAGTGAATGATGGACCTTCGAATTTAATACGCTACTATAGTAATGGGATAAATAGTAAGACCATGTCATATAGCACTTGTTGATTGCATCATATTACGAAAATTGTTTTCGTAAAACGTACTGAACATTATTTATGAAATAATGACTATTTTTCAGTGTTGACTAAGAAATAGGCATAGCTATATTTCGATATGAATATTCGTTATGAAATAAAACTATAATGTGGTATTTGTTTTCATAACAGAAGTGATGCATTGGAAAATATAGAAGCACCTAATATTATTTAAAGTTGTTTTGGAATTATAGGCTAAGCCATAGTTTTGAGAAAATAATTTTATTATATGATTTTGAATCATACGATACTGATTAATTATATCTCAAACAATTAAGGGCTATGCACCTATTCAGTTGGAGTATCATAAGAGTTGATGAACTATTTGGATTAATACGTATAGATGTATGCAATCGTAAGTCTATTAATACCAAAACAATTCCACGTACTTCGCAATATTCACCGATGATTTATCACCAACATGTACATGTGTATTCGATACACATGTAATATGTCTATGGTAAACTCATAAAACATAAAATAGAAGTAAATAAAATAGCATGCGATAGAAAAGATTCGATTTGATCGAATGAACGAGTGTATTAGAAATGGTTCCAAACATACCTAAAAAATAAATAAAGACCCAATCTCAAAAGTCACTCCTCCATGTGATACATAATGATACATCGATAAGGAATAATCAAATATTGTTAGACAATATATGATTACTTGCGAGTGAAGTTGAGTTTGTTTCTTTCTATAAGATCGCGTACTTAAAAGTAGTACACAAGGTTAATTTTATCTCATCTAAATAACAGTTTACAAATCATGCAAGATAAGGGTTTATAAAAAACCCCAACATATCATAGGCCAAGGAGTTAGCAGGTTGTGCGAGTCGAAAGATTACACGTAATAATTGTTCGTGAGAGATCTTGTACGAATCTTTCCAAATGGATTTTGGGAAAACTATTATTGGATGACATATTTATGTTTCGAACATAAGTTTTGTAAACTAAAACCAAATCAGTTTTATAAAAAAAGAAATTCATAAAACGTTTATGAATACCTATTCTATTGCACTGGAAAAAAATTGTTTTTTCAAAAAATACAAACTTCATTGTGAAGGAATTTCTTTAAGGAATTATTGGTAATAAAATGAAATTGGATACGATCCATAGATATAACTGATTAGATGAGATGTAATGAAAGTCACTAACCTAAATGCACATATCGCATTTGAGTGTCTAATAAGTATTCTCGCACATTGAGGAGAAAGTATCAGTTTCTTATCAATGCTGAAAATATATAATCCTTATTTGTTTAGTTAAACCATTAAGAGTGTTGACTCTATGATATGGTATGATGCGCAATCTGAAAGCATTCTAAGTACGCTATTAAAATATGATTTTGAAAGTCATAACCGAAGGGATGTGATCCATTAGCGGCAATTGTGTCTTTATAAGAAAGACTAATGCAGTTGGAATTAAATGAGCGATGTTGATAAGAATAATAACACAAATTTCAGTTGTTGAAATTAGCATAATAGATTCGGTATTCAACATGCTCAAGTTAATTAGGATTTACTCACAAAATTACCACTTAGTATGACTTTATATTTATTACATATGTATTGAAACAGAAAAGTCTAAATAATGATGTAGAGTAAGCTGTTTACATATAATAACAAAAAATGTCTCCAAATCAATGGAAGCGATATTGAGTTTGTGAGTTTTTGGATATAATCTAAGAAATGATAGAAAGTATAATTTTATAAGCATCAAAATTAAAAAATATTTTTATAGAAATACCAAATAGTTTGATTATGAATCAAAATGCAGATGAAGCGTGTGCTCATAAGAAAGAACATTAAAAGGTACATTAATATTTCTAAACTATAAGTGAACAACATGTTGTAGATTTTAACAATGTGCTTGTGTTAAAATCAACCTTAGTTGTTTTAATACTCAAATTTGGATTGTAAATGATGTCTTTTATAGTGGGTATAAAAGATATTGGAAATGTCCCAAATCGATGTGCAAAGACACCTTATTAAATTGTTTCATACAGAACATATGAGGTTATTTCCTTATGCATTGGCAATAGTAACTGTTACCCAAGTGTTTGGCCCGGTTACGAGAGGTTTGTCAAGAAAGTGCATCTTTCGGCATAGACAAGTGGTTCGGCCTGGATGTCGTTCGGCATAGACGTGTGTCCATAGACGTGTGGTTCAGCCTGGATGTCGTTTGGCATAGACGAGTGGTTCGGCCTGAATGCGTTTGACATAGACGTGTGGCTCGGCCTGAATGCGTTCGGCATAGATGTGTGGCTCGGCCTGAATGCCATTCGGCATGGACGAGTGATTCGGCCTTGACATTTTGCTTTAGCTTGGATGCCGTTCAGCTTAAAGGGGAAGATCAGCATTCAACCTGGAGTGAGGGTGTAGTCGCTCGGCATACCTCACTCAGTAAGCATCGCCCGACAAGGTGACGTTCAGCATGTCTTGTTCGGCGCACATCGCTCGGTGCACTCCAGAGAAATTGTTAGGCTATCGGGACTACAACAAAGTGAAGCGATCGACATGGTTTCACTTCGAATCAACCTAACATTTGCTTCGAGTACCTTGATGTTTTACTTCGAGTCACTATTTCAACGACCAGATAACTCTCGACCGGCATTCCTCGCTCAGCATTCCTCATTCGGCATCCCAGGCTCGATGTGCAGGAGTCACCCACTACGGGCTGAAGTACTTTGTTTTTGGGCTCGTGGAGGAAGTCCAGCCTGTCTTCGTCTATAAATAGAGGAGCAGGGACATAGTGAAAAGGGACCTTTTTTTGGGAACTCCGGGGAGACTATGCCATTTTCAAGATTCACTTATTTTCCATTCAAACTTGTATTCAAGTCGTTGGTGTATGGATTGTATCTGTATTCAATTATTTGAAAAAGCAATAAAGATTGAACTCAAAGTGGACGTAGGCAGTTACGTCGAACCACTATAATTCCGATGTTCTCGTTTTTTGCATTTAGTTTTGCATACATTCCTCTATTTTAATTTTCTATCTTCATTAATCTCTCTACACAAATCTTTCTTTGGGTGATAGTGACCAATTTTGGTGCTTTCACTGAGAACTCATTCTCAGGTTATTAGGATCTACTTTGTAGCTACTAGGTTGAAGAAATCCCCCGAAGGAGATCCAAGTCATTCACAGGAAGTCCGTTGATTCTATTCAGAGTTTCTATCAATAACTCTACAATGGGAAGACCATGTACCAGGTCAGCCTCACACAACGCGGACGTAAACAAGACTGCTAGCGTCCAGGGAATAGGACCCAGCAACCAACAGGTTAATCCGGGCATAGGGACTGTTGCCACCCAAAACCAAATGAAGATGTCACTAGGACAGAGTTCAACGAGCTGATGAGAGAACTCATGGAAAGCAGGAGACAACTTAGCGAACAGATCCAAGCCAACCCCAACCTTATGACTTAGCTTACTCAACAATAGCATCAGAATGCTGGAGGAAGCCTCGCTCCTTTCTCCTCATCCGACAACACTGCTTCATCTGATGAACCTCCCAAGCGTAGGCGCCATAGAACTGAAACAACACAAACAGGTGCACTACTTCAAGAAAATCGTGCCCAAGCTGAAACTGTGAACTTAGGATCTGGAGCACGAGTGAAAGCTGGACGACCGGCTCATCAAGGTCCTAATGATGCTGCTCCTCAGGATACACGCTTGGTAGATCGCCAACAGAGGAGACACCAACCAGAACGGTCTCGCAGGACGGACACCAATCTGCCATCTTCCATACAAACCCCAAACCTATCAGCTATGGTCAGACAGCTGATGAGAGAGGATCAAGGCTTGTCAACTGATGATGGGGGATATCCAGGAGTCATATTCCATTCACAGATGCTATCTTACAGGCCGAGTACCCCAGGAAGTTTAACATGCCGACTATTCTAGCCTACGAAGGAAAGACTGATCCCTGCCAGCATGTGATGAGATATGAATGGATGATGGACTCAGCTAGGGCAAACGATGCAACTAAGTGTAGATGCTTCCCAATAACTTTATCTGGAATCGCTACCATGTGGTTCACCTGACTTCCTCCGCGGATTATCTCCAACTTTGATGAGTTAGCGACGAAATTTGTGGAACAGTTCAGGATTCATGCCACCTGTCCCAAGGACGTGATGTCCTTGTCCAGTGTGATTCAGGGTCCAGGGGAGTCATTAAAAGAGTACTTACAAAGATTCCACGTTGCCGCAACTGAAGTTAGCAACCCCAACGACCATGCTATTTTAATGGCCGTGATGCGAGGAGTAAATCCGGATTCAGAGTTTAGCGATTGGCTGGCGGGAAAGCCTCCGACTACACTGGAACGTTTTTATTCAAAGGCACACCAATTTATAAGAAGGGAGGAAGCTAGGTGGACGAGGCGAGACAATGCACCAGTACTTGGCAAGGAGATTGTGCAGAGCAACACTGCTGTAAAACAATCCGGTGACAACTTTGGGAAAGTACAAGTCAATGTTCAAAACAAGCCTGAGCAATCTAAAGGATCTGGTGGGGCAAATCTTGGAAAGAAAAGAGAAGTCAGAAAGTGGAAACCAAGGATTCCAACTTACAACGAATACACTCCTCTGAACGCATCTCTGGAGAATATTTACCTGTCGACTTGTAATACTTTCCAATATCAAAAGCCACGACCAAAAGAGTCCACCGAGGAGCAAAAGAGGACTGGGAAGTATTGCCGCTTCCATGAGACTTACGGGCACAATACCAAGGAGTGTAGGCACCTCCACGACGCTATAGAAAAGCTGATTCGACAGAAGAAGTTGCAGGAATTTGTCAAGAATCCGCCGGATGGTGGACAAGGAGCATCAGACCCCGGTCGCGGGCAAGCTCCACGCCATCTTGAGGAACCAGCTCGGATCGTAGGAAAACTAATCATAAACACGATGGTCGGAGGGCCTCACCTGGCAGACAAGGTTGGCAAGAGATGGAACATTATGCTAGTTCCCTAAAACATGCAGATTTCGAATGTCGTTCAAACACGAAAGATGGTACCCCAGCTAAACAGCAGCGAATGATGACGGATGATATAGTGTTTAGAAGTAGAGATGCCGATCAGGTGGAGGCACCTACCATTGACCCGATGGTCATTTCGGGCACTATCAGGCCAGCATTTGTGAGAAGGATACTGATTGACTGTGGAAGTTCTTTTAATATCATCTTCAAAAAGGCATATGATCAGATGAAGATGGAGACAAAGGACCTGAATCCATCTAAAGCCCGTATTCATTGCTTTAATGGTGCGGCTACCGATGCGGTGGGCTTTGTTGAATTGCCAGTTGAACTTGGGGAAGGAGAACGTAGGAGGGTGCAGATCCTACCGTTCGTAGTTTTGGATGTCGACTCCCCGTATAATATGTTCTTGGGCCGACCGGCCCTGGCGGAGTTTAGGGCAGCTTTGGCCCCATGGTGTTTAACTCTTAAGTTTCCAACAGAAAGTGGAGTTGGTGTAGTGCATGGCGATCAAGCGACTGGTCGTGCATGTTATGTGACTGAGCTGAGAGAGGCTCAGCGAAGAGAGAAAGGAAAGGTTGTGGACAGCTCCGTCCGCATCCAAGTTGCAGAAGATTGACAAGTAGTGCCCGAGCCTTGGCTCAGGCAACATGATCGGATCTATAGGGACATAGATCCGAGAGATGATGATGAAGAACCCAAGGAGGCAAAAGCAGCACCGGCTGAACTGAAAATTGACATTCCAGTCAGCCATGATGATCCATCGTGAGTACTTAAGATTGGATCACAACTTGACCCCTCGATGATCGAGGATCTTACTGATTTCCTCCGAGCAAATCTGGATGTTTTTGCTTGGACACATTCTGATATGTGCGGGATTTCTCCCACCATTGCGAGTCATATGTTGAACATAGACCCAAAATACGTGCCAATAAAGCAAAAAAGGAGAGGGATGGACCCGGATAGGTCCGCCGCTCTCAGAGAGGAGGTGGACAAACTCAAAGCCAATGGGTTCATCCGTGATGCCCTCTACCCTGAATGGGTATCTAACCCCGTTCTTGTGAGAAAAGCGAATGAGAAATGGAGGACCTGTGTTGATTACTCAGACTTGAACAAGGCTTGCCCTAAGGATAGTTTCCCTTTACCCAGAATTGACCAGCTGGTCGACTCAACTGCTGGGCACGAGTTGTTGTCATTTATGGACGCATACTCGGGATACAACCAAATCCCGATGCACATTCCAGATCAGGAACACACTAGTTTTGTCACAGACGTTGGACTGTATTGTTATGTAGTGATGCCTTCTAGATTGAAAAATGCGGGAGCAACCTATCAACGTCTGGTGAATCGGATGTTTAAAGACCAAATCGGTAGGACGATGGAAGTATATGTGGATGACATGCTCATGAAGTCACGACAGTCAAACGACCACATTCGAGACTTGGCGGAAATGTTTGGTATACTCAGGTATTACGGAATGAAAATCAATCCTTTGAAGTGTTCTTTTGGCATTGCGTCAGGAAAGTTCTTGGGTTTCATCGTTAACGCACGAGGAATTGAAGCTAATCCAGAAAAGATTCAGGCTATTCGAGACATTCAAGTGCCCAGAACTATAAAGCAAGTACAAAGCCTGAACGAAAAAGTGGCCGCGTTGAGTCGATTCATATCCAGAGCAACCGACAAGTGCATTCCTTTCTTCGATGTAATAAAGAAAGGGAAGAGAAATTTTGAATGGACGCCCAACTGCGAGGATGCATTCCGATCTCTGGTAAGACATTTGGAAAGTCCCCCGGTGCTGTCGAAGCCTATAGACCACGAAGTGTTATATGTATACTTGGCCATATCTCAACATGCCATCAGTACGGCTTTGGTTTGTGAGGAGGAACGAGTTCAAAAGCCGGTGTATGTCAGTAAACGTTTAACGGGGGCAGAAAGAAATTATCCTAAAATTGAGAAGCTAGCCTACTGCTTGGTGATTGCATCATGCAAGCTTTGTCCGCACTTTCAGGCATACCCGATTAGTGTTTATTCCGATCAGCCTCTATGACAGGTGCTCCAGTGACCAGAAAACTCTAGAAGGTTGCTAAAGTGGAACATCGAGTTAAGTCAATTCGATTCACCTACCTACCATGGAGAGCTATCCAAGGATAGGCGTTAGCAGACTTTATTGCAGAATTCACAATACCTGTCGAGCAAAGTAATGAAGACATGATTCCCCCCATTCGATGGAAGTTATACATCGATGGGGCGTCAAATGGCCGTTGTTCTGGGGCCGGAGTTATTCTTGTGACTCCCGAAAACCGATCGATTTGTTATGCTTTGAAGCTCAATTTTCGGGCCACAAACAACGAAGCCGAGTATGAAGCGTTGATTGCCGGCTTAAAACTCACCAGTGAACTTGGAATAAAATCGATCGAGATCTTTTGTGACTCACAATTGGTGGTGTACCAAGTTCATGGAGACTATCAAGCAAAGGGGAAGAGGCTTGCTCCATACCTCGCTCATGTTCAAGATCTTTTGGCAGACCTTGAATATTATGATATTTCACATGTCCTATGTGAACAAAACAGGGAAGCCGATTCATTAGCAAAATTTGCAAGTACTGGCGATGCACAACAAATGGGCTTGGTTCCTGTTGAAGTTTTGCAATTTCCAAGTATAAACGAGATGGAAATAGACTTTCTGCTAGAAGAAGAAATTGGAAAGGAGTCATGGATGACCCCATTCAAACAATACATACTTTATGGGACTTTGCCCGATATAAAGAATGAAAGACGATAGGTCATTCGTAAAGCTTCACGATATATAATGCAAGATGGAATAATGTATCGGAAGGGGTTTTCGATTCCCTTACTCTGGTGCATCGCACATGATGAGATAAAATGAGTCTTGAAGGAAGTTCATGAAGCAGAATGTAGCGACCATACTGGGTGGCAGACACTAGCAAAAAAGATCCTCTGCTATGGATACTATTGGCCCACTGTAAATCGGGATGCTGCAGACTACGTAAGAAAATGCGACAAATGTCAAAAGTCTGCAAAAATCCTGAGAGATCCGCCGGTGGAATTCACTCAAATGGTTAGTCCCTGGCCATTTGCGATTTGGGGGATCAATATAATCAGTTCCTTACCGATTTCCAGAAGTGGTGCAAAGTATGCAATTGTTGCAGTTGATTACTTTACTAATTGGGCCAAAGCAGAGCCTTTAGCTACGATCACCACTAAGAAAGTAATTATTTCGTTGTACGAAAAATCATATGTCGCTTTGGCCTCCCATGAACTATCATCACGGACAATGGAACTCAATTTGAAAGTAGAGAGTTCAACGAATTTTGCCAAAAATATCACATTGAGAAAAGGTTTTAGGTGGTCGCTCACCCTAAAGCGAATGGACAAGTGGAAGCCGTAAATAAAATAATAAAATCAATATTAAAGAAACATTTGGAGAAAGCTAGAGGCAAGTGGATGGATGAGCTTCCGACAGCGCTCTGGGCTTACAGGACCACCCACAAGTCCGTGACTGGCCACATTCCATTTACTTTGGCATACGGCGCTGAAGCCGTGATACCTGTGGAACTTGAAGTTCCCTCTCATCGGGTAACCTATTATGACCCCAAGACAAATCAAAATCTCTTATTAAAGTCGCTGGACGTTGTTGAAGAAAAGCGTGAAGAAGCTGATTTAAGAGCGGTTGCACATAGGCACAGTGTTGCTCGATATTATAACGAAAAAGTCCGACCAAGAAGTTTTGATGTGGGAGATCTCGTTTTGAAGCGAGTCTTTCCGGTCCCATCACATCTGAATCCCACATGGGAAGGTCCGTATGTCATCGAACGTAGGCTTGGAGAAGGAACTTTCAAGCTAGCGACCGTAGATGGCATGGCACTTCCCCATGCATGGAATAGCGAGCATTTGCGTCGTTATTACACCTAGTATTTTTCTTTTGCATTTTAGTAGCAATTGTGTCCAATGTATGTTCTTTTCGTTGTTTTTAGTTTTCGGCATGTAATAAGACAATTTAGTTTGTTTTCATTTGTTATGATCAATAAAGGCTTGAAGCCATCTTTTCTATGAACTATTGGTGTTTCTGTATGCTACAACTCTGTAACAAGAATTAAACTACATTGTTCTATACGGCGTATGAACGCAAACTCAAACTAAAAAAAATCTCTAAGTCCCCAGAGTGCGGACTAGAGTACTCTGAGTCCCAGAGTGCGGACTAGAGTATAAACGACTCGTAATAATCTCTAAGTCCTCAGAATGTGGACTAGAGTACTCTGAGTCCCCAAAGTGCGGACTAGAGTATAAACGATTTAAAAATCTCTAAGTCCGTAGAGTGCGGACTAGAGTACTCTGAGTCCCTAGAGTACGGACTAGAGTATAAATGACTCGTAAAAATCTCTAAGTCCCCAGATTATGGACTAGAGTACTCTAAGTCCCCAGAGTGCGGACTAGAGTATAAACGATTTAAAAAATCTCTAAGTCACCAGAGTGCAGACTAGAGTATAAACGATTTAAAAATCTCTAACTCCCCAGAGTGCGGACCAGAGTACTCTGAGTCCCTAGAGTGCGGACCAGAGTATAAACGATTTAAAAATCACTAAGTCCCCAGAGTGCGGACTAGAGTACTCTGAGTCCCCAGAGTGCGGACTATAGTATAAACGATTTAAAAATCTCTAAGTCCCCAGAGTGCGGACTAGAGTACTCTGAGTCCCCAGAGTGCGGACTAGAGTATAAACGACTCGAAAAAATCTCTAAGTCCCCAGAGTGCGGACTAGAGTACTCTGAGTCCACAGAGTGCAGACTAGAGTATAAACGATTTAAAAATCTCTAAGTCCCCAAAGTGCGGACTAGAGTACCCTGAGTCCCCAAAGTGCGGACTAGAGTATAAACGACTTGAAAAAATCTCTAACTCCCCAGAGCGCGGACTGAAATTGAAGCAATTCAGAATACTCTGAGTCACGTGGAAGTGAGCAAGTACTTGCCTGACCCACATAACTTTGGATTTCAAACACAAGACGGATGGTAAGCTAATCATCGAACATCATCAGAAAAACAAAAATTTTATTCACTAATCCCAAAACAGAATTCCACTACAACTCCTCCTAAACTCGGAGTTAAAAGTCTGTTAACATCGACTACGAAAATAAATAAAATAATTACATAATCCGGGCTTATTCACGTTAAATGAAGCATGATAGCTACTTCTTCGACTTCTTCTCCTTCTTCAGTTTCTCTGAAGACTCCTCCACCGGTCGCTTTTTGCTAGACGCTTACTTGCAAGGGAAGCGGTGCCTGGGGAAGGAAGAGGGACTTCCCGTGGCGAGGCTCCACCGGGGAGTATAACCTTCAAGGGTTTGTTCAATGGATCATCAAGTTCCACCACCTGAGGCTCAATCTTAATCTCAGCCTTCGTTTTCTTTTCTTCTATGATTTTGTTCCACCATGCTCGATTTTGAAGTGTGTTCACAGGCGCCTGTGATTTCAACTTCATAATGTTATTCTGAAGGAGAAGGGTTTTCAGATTTGTCTTCATCAAGCGCCTCGATCACTTGAGCGCCAGGTCCAGGAGTTTCTTCAGTTTGAATAGCCTCTCCCATTTTCTCTTCCCTCTCTGTGGCGACATCGCTCCTTGGAGTAGGTTCGGGATCAGGATGGCCTACACGAATTCATAAGAAACAAATGTTAGAATACATTTATCACTCATTGAAAACGAGAACCCTTTGAACTTTGGAGGAAAAGTTATGTACCAGTTTCTAGTTGACTCTCAACTGTTTGGGGAGTTTCGCCTTCTGGAATAGGAGATAGAATGTGAATATTAAGTCCAAGGTCCTCTGGGTCATAGCCAATACGTTGCTCGAAGGGGTCAAGTGATGGGCAACTAGACGGCTGAGTAGGGGGAGGAACCGGAGACTCAGTTCCGGACGGACCGGCAATGGCATCTTTTCCTTTTGATAAGGGGGAGTCTCTATTGTAAAGAGTCTTCGCCGCAGACAAGTCCGAAGGCTCATTTCCCCGAAGAAATTCCTTCGCTAAAGCTTCTTCGTCAATCTCTTCCATTCCCAACTCAACCTTTTTGATTTTGATTAGAGTGTCCCATGCTTCGGCCAAAGATTCAAGGTAACCCTCGCCAAGAAATGTTAAGTCACGATGCATGAGAACTCGAGCATTATATTCGGCTATGAGCGGATCAAACAAGCACTTGATTTCCTCCCTACCAGCCTCGGTAGCCGCCTCAAGGCGAGAGTCAATTCCTGAGAGCGCTATTCTTTTACCCTCCTCACAGGCTTCATCCTTCAGTGCTTCGACCTTGGAGAGTTCTTCATCGAGCTTTGATTTCAGGAGTCGCGTAGCAACAATTTCGTCGCAATATCGTTGCGACTCCTCCTGAGCAGCAATCTTTTCTTCCTTCTCTTTGAGAAGCAGCTCTTCCAACTCTTTGACTCGTTGAGCGAACGCATCTCTCTCCTTATGAACGGAGTCTTTCTCTAAAGCTAAAGCGCCACAGCGTTGGACAGCTTCATCGATCTTCTTTTTGTGTATGGCCTCCAGGCGAGCGGCTGCCTCAGCGGTATCTTTAGCATTCTTCTAGGCAGCCTCAAGTTGAGATTTATACGTGGAAAGCTCTTTATCATAGGCTCTAATAATGTCTTTGTAATGGATGGCCTTAAGCTTCAGACGATCGATTTCATGTTTGCGTTCCATAGAAACTTCAGAAACTTTTTTTGCCAAGTGAACGAATGCGTCGTGTTGGACGTAAACATCATTGTTGTAAGCAATGGCACTCTGTTTGACATGCCCCGGAATAGGATGGATGGCTGGAAGGAATTTTAGTCCATCAAAGCATATTTTTGGGAATGTGGCTTTAAGCTCAACTAGCTTCTCCGCTATCGACGGATCAGGTGCAGGAGTAGAGGAAGTTTGTTTAGTCGAAACCACGGACTTCTTGTGAACCTCCCGAGATTGCCTAGTACATGAGGAACCCGAGTATTGGTCGTGAGGAGTTTCAGATTGTGATCCCCTTTGACCTGATTACTCCCTGCCTTGTTCTGGTGGAGGAGGAGGATCGTTGGAGTACGATGAGTGACTGTGAATTTTCCTTCGAGAAGATGAATCTCGGGGGCGCTAATCTCTATCGCTGTCGTCATCTCTATCTCGATGTTTGCCATATCCAGAGTCTCGGCCGGAAGGATGGAAAACAGAAGAGCCGCGAAGGCGGTCGAATCCATGTGAGCATCCCATATCACCTACGCAAAAGTTAAGTGATGATAAGTTAGCAAAAATGGCATGATGGCTGAAGTTTAAGTGCAAGGAGAAGTGTGAGTGTTCGTGTGTGTCCTAGTGGTTCCCCCCGACGGACCAGTTTCTTTAGCTTTACTTATTGGAGTTTTTTCTCCTTGGTGATGGGCTTGAACGCCTTCACTGCCTCTCGTCGGCGAATGAAGTTTTATGGCTTTCAGGTCGTCGAAACCGTAGTTGAGCAAATCATCAAGAATTGTAAGGTCAGAAAAGCCTTTCAATGAACCTTCTAAGTGTTGTGGAGACGGCTCTTTCTCCATTGGAGTAATTATCACTTTCGAACCTCCGCCCACTACCTTCTTCCTCAGCTTGTAAGCTAGTTTCTTTTTTCCTTTTGAGGGGGGAGGTGGTTCATCAGTGCCATGTGCTTCAACTGCTGGTTCCGGAGCAGGACTTACACTCTCACTCGGAGTTTCAGCCTCCTTTATTTCACCTTCCTCAAATACATCGGGAGTCTCTCTTGTCATAGGCACCGAAGGCCCAACTTGCCTTTTTCCTTTATCCAAGGCAGGTCTGGTTGTGGTGGCACTGTGAGGAAGACTTATTTAGCGACCTTCCGCCAACAATCCAAATCTTGAAAGCGATTCATTGGAAATGATGAATTTGATGTCCCGGTCTCCCGCGGGAACAGCCCGAATAGCTTCGACAGCCTCAGAGTACCCGGAGCCTTCGGGACGTGGGATAACACCTGTAAAAATTGAAAAAAAGTTTAAAAAGAATGCACTTCCTGCCACGTACAATTATTGATCTAGAAAAGGAACTTACTCCCTTCCATCCATCTCCTCGCAAAGCCAGGGGGGCAGCGCACATAAAACCATTCCTGCTTCTATAGGGCAAATTTGCTCCACGCCCCTGTTAAGATTTGGCACTTGGAGTGTGGCTCAATGAATATGAAGGATGGGCTAACGGACCGTCTCTTGAAACAATAGATGTATCAGATATCCCCGAGTGTGGGTAGTCTGAACAGAACACACATGAAAAGAATACATGTGCCATAGAGGAACGCATGACTATTGGGATGTAGTTGTGCAGGGGCGATTTCCATATACTACAGCACATCACGAAGGAAGGAGTTGAAAGGTGGCACACTACCAACCCAGCACATGAATTCGTTGCAAGCCGTATACCCGGCTGGGGGTAGGTGGGGACGATCTTGTCTCGATGGAACCAGCACGTCATCAAAAGGGATTCCGTGGATTGAGCATAGTCGGCGAAGAGCATTTTCATTGATTCTCGAAGCTTGAGAATTGACCGGGTTGTCTAGGATGATTGCTGCACCTATGGCATCAGGAGCTAAGTCAATAGTCGCAGTTGTTGGACTCGGGATATTTTGTGCAGGAGTCGTCGATCGATTCGAAGTTTTCACTACTTCCTGTCGAGAACTCGTCCCGGGTTTATCTGAAACTGTGGCGGAGCTCGACTTTCTAGACATCTTTAACGAATGCCAAATTCGAGTAAACTCCTGTTTGAACTATACTTGAAAGACAATTGATATTAGTCATAACGACAAAAGTGCTTCCCCCGTGTGGTGTGTGAACTAATGTGATGGTTCGTGTAAAGAATATAAATAAATTAAGGTTCTGAAAATTGAAGTGTAGCACGACGAGCTTTAAGTTGCCCTCTTCACAGAATTTTAAGTTCACGTTTATTATGGTCTCAATCGTGAAGTTATCAGTCCAAATCAGTTCGATGTGCTTAAATGTTTAAGTTTTTTGTCCTTGTTTGTTGTCATATGATTAGGCATGGGAGGTAAGTGAATTTAACATGTGTTGTGGTCAAGTCAGAAAGATGTTAACTGTCATTGCCTACTTAAAGGCTAGATGCCGAGTGACTTCCTAAACATACTACCGAACGACCTTCTAGACTAAAGATGCCGACCCACTTATCCTCCTCACCAATGCACTCTCGACAACGAATGAGACCGAGCCGCTAACCCTAACGCCCGAAACCAGCCATGATGACCAGCCTACCCACTTCCTACCTCCCTAACACTACTCTCACATGAAGACCACCGAATGCAAATGTCGACCCGTTCACACTCACTTATCCCTCGCTCCTTGGTTACCGAATGACCTCAACCAACGATTTAGTTCCACTTCAACTACCTAACTCCCGCGCTCGGTGACCCAGCAGGAGCCTACGACCTAGCAACCACCGATGTCCTATTCCCTTCTCCTATCCATTTCACCAACCTTGAAAATAGTTAAAAATTGTACCAAGTTCCAACCCTAAGACATGTTCAAACTTTGAGCCGTCTTCCTCATCTACACGACTTCTACCGTGCATAATTTGAAGAAATTTCGCAAATTCGAATTTCATGCTAAACTTCCTAATTTGGAGACAGCATTTGAATGATAAATTCTTACCTAAGAGGATGATCGAAGCTTAGGGAATTGTCAGGTTTAAGATTGAAGTCGTTTAGACTCGATATAGGACAGGGCTATAGGGAAAACTTACACGATTCGTTTAGACTCGATATAGGACAGGGCTATAGGGAAAACTTACACGATTCAGGGTAAGGGAAGGAGGTTGAAGAGGTAGCCGAAGTCTGAGGGAAGGTAAGCTATGAGTTCTTGTAGAGTCGAAGTGAAAGTAAAGAAGTCAAGGAGAGAGGTTTTGGATTTTATATATGAAGAAGGGGAGGTGAACAGGCATCAACCAGTGGTCCGGTCAAGATATCTCAGTGGTTCGGTGAGCAGTTGTGCCAAGAGGCGGAAGACTTGCCGAACGAGTGGTTCGATATCCATGTGCCGAATGACCCCTTATTTATGTATAAGGGAAAGGAGGGGAGAGAATAGACTCTAAACTGCCGTGCTTTGATCTTCATTGAGCACATTCAACTTCTGACAGTAGGAATTAGATATTGGTTCAAAGCGTGTCGTGTTCCCTCACACGACACACTTAGGGGGGCAAGTGTTACCCAAGTGTTTGGCTCGGTTACGAGAGGTTCGTCAAGAAAGTGCATCTTTCGGCATAGACGAGTGGTTCGGCCTGGATGCCGTTCGGCATAGATGAGTGGTTCAGCTTGAATGCTTTCTGCATAGACGTGTGGCTCAGCCTGAATGCGTTTGGCATAGACGTGTGGCTCGGCCTAAATGCCATTCGGCATGGACGAGTGGTTCGGCCTTGACATTTTTCTTTAGCTTGGATGCCGTTCAGCTTAAAGGGGAAGATCAACATTCAACCTGGAGTGAGGGTGTATTCGCTCGGCATACCTCACTCAGTAAGCATCACCCGGCAAGGTGACATTCAGCATGTCTTGTTCAGCGCACATCGCTCGGTGCATTCTAGAGAAATTGTTAGGCTATCGGGACTACAAAAAGTGAAGCGATCGACATGGTTTCACTTCGAATCAACCCACCATTTGCTTCAAGTACCTTGAGGTTTTACTTCGAGTCACTATTTCAACGACCAGATAATTCTCGATCGGCATTCCTCGCTCGGCATTCCTCGTTTGGCATCCCAGACTCGGTGTGCAAGAGTCACCCACTACGGGCCGAAGTACTTTGTTTTTGGGCTCGTGGAGGAAGTCCAGTCTATCTTCGTCTATAAATAGAGGAGCAGGGGCACAGTGAAAAGGGACCTTTTTTCGGGAACTCCGGGGAGTCTCTGCCATTTTCAAGATTCACTTATTTTCTGTTCAAACTTGTATTTAAGTCGTTGGTGTACGGATTGAATCTGTATTCAATTATTTGAAAAAGCAATAAAGATTAAACTCAAAGTGGACGTAGGCAGTTACGCCGAACCACTATAATTCCGGTGTTCTCATTTTTTGCATTTAGTTTTTCATACATTCCTCTATTTTAATTTTCTATCTTCATTAATCTCTCTACACAAATCTTTCTTTGGGTGTTAGTGACCAATTTTGGTACTAACAGTAACTATCATACATGTTATATTGTTTACGATATCGTGATTTGTTTATATATTTGATACATGAAGCAAATATCAAATCCAAAATGATATCACTAAATGGTTGTTTAAAGTGTTCTCGTGTATTATGAAATACTAAAGAATTGTTTGCAGAAACAAAAACACCCGATGAAAAAGTGTTCGGACTCAAACTTCATAAGTGATATTAAGTATAATATGTCAATATTAAATTTAAGGTAAGAATATTTAAGTTGGAAATGTTCCAAATGAAAGACCATGGTTGATTCAGTGAAAAAGGCTTAAGTACATCGTATAGAATAGCGCCGCAATAAAAACAATGTATATAGATATGAAAGTGCACAAATTCATAACTGAGCCAATTCTATATGTTGAGAATCTCATAACATTGTTATATGATAACAATGTTGCGATATAGTTCGTAACAGAACTTAGAGCTCACTAGAAGTGGAGAGACATACTCCGAATTATTCCATATGATAAAACAGTTTATCACCATCGGAGAAAGTAGATTGACATAGTAGATAATTGAAACATAATAGCATACCCGTTCATAAAGGGACTGACTCAACTGGTTTTGAGAAAACCAATTGGAGAAGTCAGAATAAGATTACATAATTGATCCCAAGTGCAAGTGGAAGATTAATATAGTTAGGAGTATACCCTAAGGGCAATTATGTAATTTGTTACAAATATCTACCTAACTCATTGACCAATCCTGTTCGAAATAAAGGTGTTTTCTTTCTATTATATACTTGATATAATGTGGTTATATTAATTAATTAATTAAATTAAAAGTATATTTAATAGAAAATCCGTAAATGGTATGTTTTGTGATAGTAGCTACAAAGTGGTGTAACCATGGGTAATTTATCACAATAAAATTAAATATACCATTTTAAATGTTCCTAGTCAGGATGCATCGAGACTGGATATTGATGTATCCATTGAGACTAGAGTACGTAGCACTCTCCAAATATTGGGAAGTGTATTACTCATGACTGTTGGGGGCACCTAAGGGTTACATGCTAATAGTTATTGGATAACTATGGAATGACTCATTTGATAGTTTTCTATTGGTTAATATAACTAAGGTCAAATAAAAAATATCGATGTGAACAATTTACACATTTCTTTCGATTTGAGAATACTGTGAACCTTCAATATGAAAGCTCCGTTTTGATTACACTCAAATCATGGCAAAGCATCAATCGAGTGACTATAGTTGGGTCGAGTGGAAGTATTGGAAGTGAAGCACTATTTAAGAGAGGATTCATCTCCTCAATTATATTGGGTTAGTATCACGGTCAACTCAAGTCACGTTCGAATAGTTCGACGTTAATCGCTTACTGAATTTACACCTAAGAGTCACACAACCGAAACGATGAATTCTCTTTTGACCAAATGATTTAATTACTTTATAATTGTTATAAATTCATTAAATTAATTAATATTTATGAAATATTAATTATGAAATTTGAATGTGATTTGAGAAATAAAATTGTTGCATATATTTATAAAAATTATGAATATATTGATCGATATGAGATATCGATGACAAAATAGGTTAAATATGATTTTACATATTTAATTTGAGTTAAATGGGCTAACGACCCATTAGATTTGGAGAAGATAGGCATTGGTTTGAGAGAGGTTGGCGGCGGCTATAACATAGGATTAGGGTTTGGAGATGCGTGGCTAAAATTTAGTGAGAAACTTACATGGTTTGCTCTCTTATCCTACACGAATAAATACTAATCTCAAAACCCTAATCTAAGGTGAATTTCGTTTTTTTAAGCCCCCACGTTCTTCTTCTACCTCCTCATTTTAATGGCAGCAACTAACCTCTAAAAAAATCTCAAAAAAAATCTCAAATCCAATTTAAATTAAAAATACTAATTTGTAGTAGAAGGTCTCCAATCCTAAATTTGCAACCTGACAGATTGGGAATTGTTCTAAGAAGAGAAATCATTGTTCAATGTGAACTCAAAAGCTATATTAAGAGATGAACTTTCATTAATTATTATTGTCTTAATATCAAGTTTATCATGTAACAGATAATTTACATCAAAATCATCTATTTGTATTTAGATATGTTTATTGTTTAGATTATATGAGATTTTTATGCGTATATGTGTTTGTTACAATTGGATTGGTTTTGTACTTATTATAATATTTTGTTTATTGATTTATTATTGAATTAAATTTCTGATAAAAAAAATTATAATTTTGATTTATATTAATATATATATATATATATACACACACACACAGATTTAGAATAAATGTATAGAGATCTACAAATTGTCAATATGTATAATTGTATATATGATTATATATCGTTAGGTTTGATCTTAAAATTTTCTTATGATTATTTATACTTATTATGAATCATAAAATATAAAATCATTTTATTAAATATGTATACACATATTTTATTATTATTTAATGATTTTGTGTGTTGTTTATTATGTATAAAATAACTAATGGTTCAAAATTTCTATTTTATCCTTTCTAAATTTACTTCACCATAAAATAAGCTTATTGTAAAAAAATTAGATTTTGAAAACTTAATTTAATATTTTTTAAAATTAATTTACTTTTGGCCTACAATCAATTATTTAATTAAAAATTCAATTAAAAAATTCTAGAAATTTTTTAAGCCTAAAATTTTTGTCAGGTACCTTTAGAAAAATATTAAGATTTTTATTACTTAATTTAATAATTTTTGTAATTAGTATCTTTTTTGCCTGCAATCAATTATTTAATTAAAAATATAATTTCAATTGGGAAAATTCCAAAAAAAATTCTAAGCCTAAAATATGTCTCAGGCACCTTAATAAAGAGTTTTAGAAATTTTCAACTTGATTTCATATTTTTAAGAATTAATTTAATTTTGGGCTAATAAATATTATTTTAATTGAGAAAATTCCATAAATTAGTTTTAAGTCCAAAATGTGTTTCGAAATTTTCTAAAATTATAAAACTTGTAGTTTTTCATATAATTATTTTACATTAATTTATTATGACAGAAACTGTTTTATTCAATAATATATATGTATACGTATATGTATATTTATATGTACATATGTATGTGTGTGTATTATGCATTCATATATATATATATATATGTATATGTATATATTCATTTATATATGTTAATATCTTGTTTTGCCATATTGTGCAAGCACATATTTGGACAAATTACAGTACATACAAAATGAGCTAATGTGTCATTGCAATGTAAATCCCAACATTTATATATAGGCACATTATACTCTTAAATCCTAACATTTATATATGGGCACATTATACTCTCCATGGATTATCATATTACACATGCACACACACACACACACACATATATATGTATATGTATTTGATACATATATATGTAAATTAAAGCTAATCATTCAATTCATATTAAAGAGAGAAATGAATGGTTTATCTCTCCATTTAATGCAGTTAATGCTCCCAATTAATTACTTTTTTTAGGGAAATAAATGAAAGTTTTACTTTCTTATATATATACATCAAATCTTATTAATGCTCTCAATTAATTACTTGTTTAGAAAAAGAAACAAAAGGTTTCCTTTCCTATATAAATTAACTCTTACTAATAAATGCTAGGTGTATTTGATACACTATACATTTAAAATTAAGTTTATTTAAACTTCCCTTTAACTAATTTAAATAAAATAAATGATTTTATTTAAAACCAAGTTAGAAATGTTCTAATTAAATTAGGCTTCATAGGCTCAACTAAGATCCAATAGGGTAAAAAAAATTTGAAAGTCTCCCATTTCTTCCGCTGCGGCCGACCTAGTTCCTTCATGTGCCCTATGAGCAAATATGTAATTTGTTATATAACTTAATTTTATATAGAATCTTTCTCAAATGAAGTACACTTTTTGTATTTATATTCTTTTATATATGTTGTTATATCAAGATCTATGTAATGTTAATTAACACATTAAACATATATAAGTAGAAAATCATGAAGAAGTATTTTATTGATTGTAGTTATAAATGTGTTCATAACTATGGGTATTGAATAGATATTTAAATACATACTCCTCGACTGTTCCTAGTCAAGATGTATTGAGAAAAGTTTATCGATACATCTATTGAGACTAGCGTATGTTATGCTTTCCATATGATGCACATTAATTACGCATGACAGTTTGGGGCATGTAACACCTTAGATTTTTGGTAACATTATTTAGGTCATTTACTTAGTTAAATTAAATAAAATAATGTATTGATTATGGGATCGAGATTTGATTTAATTAAAGGGTAGCCGTGCCATTTAACCTATGAATTAAAATAAGAGTTTAATTGAACTAAAGAGGGGTAAAATAGGAAAGAGGTCTTTCCTATATCCCTTAAACTTGGCCGTGTATTCTCGTATACATGTTCACTTTTCATTTTCAAAATTTTTAAAGAGGCCAGACACCATTAATAAGAGAAAGAGGAAGAAGATTAAGAAAAGCTAAGGAAGAAGCTTAAGTAAATCAAATCAATTCACATCTCAATCACTTAAATCTCTAAAGCTAAGGTGAATAATGTGTGCATCTCAAATTTTTATTGTTTTCAGTTTTAAGATGAATTCCAAATATTTTTCATTGATTTGCGATGTTTTTGAATGATGGAATGATTATATATACACTTGTTGATGAGTTATGGTTGTTCATATTGAATTTATGATATGTTTAAGATGAAAACCCTATTAAATGACATCTAAATGCTTTGCGAATTTTTATAAAGATCATAAATGATATTTTAAAGATGAGTTTTAATTTTCAGAATTTTCTAAATTTTGTGGAATTTATATGAATTTTCTAGTAAAGAAAATGTTAATTTGGGTTATAATTTATTTACGATTAAATAATAAAGGTTTGGGTCTGAAATTTTTATATGTTGGAAAACATGTTAAAAGAGATTTTCTATAATTTTGTAGAATTTTCCTAAGTGTTTTAATGGATATATAAAGTTATTTAAGGTATGGGACTTAAATGTTTTATATATTTATAAAAGGAGAAGGGGCTTTTTGTAAATAATTCAAATAGTTACTTCTGAAAATTGCCGCACTTTTTAGTGGTAAAGAAAAGAGGCAACCAATCAAAATTAGACACATAAAGCAGGTTAGGTGAAAAGAACTATTTGGTACATGCTTTTTATTGTTTCGATGCTTTCGACACCAGGTTCCGCCTCCTTAGCTTCACTTCCAACACAGTCAAAACCAACGCACATGGTATCGGGGAACTTGTACATGGTGAATTGGATACATGCGGAAGGTATGGAGTCGAAACAGGGGTTTCCGAAGGTGTCGAGGCATCACTTTGCTTCTAAAATAAAAAATGTGCCTACTTGCTTTCGACTAAATTGCTTTCGACTAAGTAGCTTTCAACTAGGTCAAATGGATTTAAAGGAAATGGTTTCGATTGGGTTGCGCCTTTGTTTTTAAATAACTACTTTCGACTATGTCGAAACCTTTTGCTGTCGCCTTTTTACCTTTCGACTCAGATGGTTTCAAAGGGGTTGCCTTGTTTTTAAAATATGGCCACTTCTCCAATGCTTTCGAAGGGATGGTTTCGACACCATCACTTCTTTACCTAGGAAATTGTTTCGAAGTAGATGCTTTCGACTTAAATGTTTTAAAGACCTTTTTCTACGATTGAAGTAAAACCCAAATGGTTTCGAATGAGATGGTTCTAAATGGTTTCGAATGAGATGGTTCTAAATGGTTTCGAAACAGATGTTTTCGACTTTAATGAGTTTCTGATCCTTTTGCTCTACTTGATGGCAAAATCCAAAGGATTTCGAAGGGGTAAATTTTTGAATGGTTTCGAAAGGTTTGCACTTGTTTTAAATTGAACCCAAAAGCTTTCGAAAGGTTTATATTTTAATACTTTCGAAATGGTTTTAATGAATGGTTTCGAAGGGGTGGTTCCCTAGGGTTTCAAATGGGTTGAAATGAAAGGTTTCTTCTATGTTTTCGAAAGGCAATATTTAAAGGTTTTAAAGGAGGATGTCTACTGTTTCGAAGCTTTCGGAGGAAAGAAAGGAAAGGGTTTTCCAATATTTTCAAAAGGCATGGTTTAATGGTTTAAAGTTTTTGAAGGAAAGGCTTTTAATGGTTTCGAAAGGGTTACTTTCAAGGGTTTCGAAAGGGTTGTTTAAAGGTTTAAAACAAAGGTTTTGAATGTATTAAATAGGCAATATAGTCTAAGTATTTTCAAGTTAAAAAGGGTTTTAACTTGTTTTAGGAAGGATAGCCAATCCCCATTAAAATTCATCAACATTATTTTGGGTAAAGTATATATAATATGGAAAAATAGCTTAGAGTAAAGCTAAGAAAATATTTTCCATGTATAAGTATGATTTAAAAGGTTAAATCATTTTGAAAAGGTTTTCAAGGAAAAAGATGAAGGATTGTTAACCCTATGAAAATAATTTGGACAGATAGTCCATTTTGATTGGACAGTTAGTCCAATTTGCGGATAGTTAGTCCAGTTTGTGGGTAGTCAGGCCAGTTTTGGACAGATAGTCCATTTACTGCTTATGGACAGATAGTCCACTAGTTACCTGATTATAGCTTAATGGATTTATCTATTATTATCATTATTATATCAGTTTGGTTAACCAGTTTGGTTGTAGGAAAGGATTTGGAAAATATATGTTTTAAAGAGGATATTAGTGAGGGGAAACCCGTTCCGCTAAGCTGCGTGGTCTCACTTAATATCAGTAAACCGAGATGTAACAATATTATTCAAACTAGGCTTTATGTCTGACTCGAAGTTTTTGTTTCCCCTTAAACTCTCGGGTGCTCAAAATTGATTTGAGTAGGCTGAGGGTTATGGTTTTTAGGTTTAGAATTTTGGTGAATAAAGCTTCCGGAGACGAGCAGGTGGCTAACGAATAGCTAATTAGGAGTTATAGATTATTATTTTTATTTCCACTGTGTATTAAGTCAGATATGACTATATTGCTTTAATCAACTAAGGAGGCATCGTCATATGCCATTCTTGGTGTATTTTGTAATGATTATAATTAATCTTTACCTGGGAAACGATATGGGATTATGTAACTTGGATATGAATTTTTTTTTGAAATGTAATCGGTAAAATGTTGTTTTAGAAATCTATGACTTTGTTCATATTCAAGTGCTTCTGATATTATGGATACCATTAGCATTACTGTATTTTGTTACCAAAAGTTAATATTATGGATGACTGCAGCATCTGTAGCGCTTAGCTTTTGGCCTCTAGATACGGGATGTTACAACTTGGTATCAGAGCATAGGTTTATGAAAACTTTAAACTAAAATTAATTTTTTAAAACATAATCCTAAGGAATTAGAGTAAGATTGGGGTATGGGATAACGCTATAGTATTGTACTTGTATGTGCTATATATAAGTATACGCTCTATCTCTAGTCTCCTATCTTTGTTATGTTATTTTTTCGTATCTCATGAGGTTTAAATACAGATATGGATGGTAGAAGAGGAAGAGTTAATCCAGGAGGGGAGGGCACCGATGGGAATGCCAGACCTAATGTGAGGAGAGGTCAAGGTCAGGCACAAGCAGAGAATGTGGGAGCTGAGTCCCGCAAGTTGGAATGGAAGCTATGTATCAGTTTTTCATGAATCTGATGTGAGCGGGAGTTGCAACTGGACTGTTAGGAGGAGAAGTTGCAAGTGCAGAAGTTCCGGAAGTTCCGGTAGTTAACCATTATGCTAAGTTAAGTGGAGATTACGCTAAGCTTGGAGCGAAGCCATTTCTGGGCAGAGGATGCTATAGAAGTGGAAAATTGGTTGCTGCACTGTGAGAGAATCTTTGCAGACCTGGGGTTCAATGATGAGAAGAAGAAGAGGTTGGCATCCAGACAACTTCAGGGAGTCGCTTTGTTTTGGTGGAACAATGTGACGGCTGGTGTGGATGAGGAAACCTTGACATGGGCAGATTTCAAGGGGAGGTTCCAGGACAAGTTCATGTATGTGATGACACAGTCAGCTCTGATCAAAAAGTTTGTTAAATTAGAGTAGGGAGAGATTTCTATTCTGGAGTATGCTAGAAGGTTTGAAGAGTTGGCCGAGTATAGGTATGCTTCAGTGGATACAGTGATGAAGAGGAATGAGAAGTTTATGAGGGGATTGAAGCCTGATTTAGTAAGGGCTACATTACCTCATATTAGAGATCCTTCTGACTTTTTAGTGGAGATGGCCTTAAGGCATGAGGAGATTTTTGATTCCCTAGAGAAGAATAAGCCTAAAGAAGTCCAGGTTGGGTAGAATCAGAAGAGGAAGTTCTTTCCTAAGCAAGGTGCTCAGAAGGGTGGAGCAGCTAAGAAAGGGAAGTCTGAGATTGTTTGCTTCAGATGTGACAAGGAAGGGGCACTTTACTAATGAGTGTCGTGTTGGAAAGGCAAAGGAGGTGTTGGGAAAGAAGAATGTCAGGTGCTTTAATTGTGACCAGAATGGCCATTACAGGAACTAGTGCAAGGAGCATGTCAAAGATGGAAAGGGTAAAGTGTATGCATTGAAGCCTGCTACTTCGAAGCCAACAGCTCAGTAGAAGGGAAAGGCGGTTTTGGGAGGTACGCTTCAGATTCATGGTTTGTTAGCATTCTATTTGATACTAGTGCATCACATTCTTTTATATCTAGATGTTTGATAGATAAGCTTAACCTAGAACACTCATATTTGGTTACTTTCTTACAGGTTGTGAATCTAATAGGAGGATATCCAACTCTAGGGTTGAGATGTGACCAGTTAGAGTTTGACCTGTTAGGTCATACCTTTATTTGCAGTTTGCATTTGTTTGGTTTTGTGGGGTTCCAGATTATTCTTGGGATGGATTGGTTAAGTGAGTACAATGCTAGGATATTTTGCTAGGATAGGAAAATATCACTTAAACACCCTGATTGTAGTCATCAGATTGTTTATACCGTAGATGGTTCTAGCGGTGAGGTGAACGCTTTGTTGGGTGTTATGGAGTTAGAGGAAGAGCTGAATCGAGTTTTCGTGGTTAGAGAATTCGTGGATGTTTTTATGCCTGTAGTTAGATTGCCACTGAAATGAGCCATTGAGTTTCACATAGATTTGGTTTTGGGAGCATAGCCCGTGAGTACGCCACCGAGCAGGATGACCCCTACAGATAAGGGAGTTGAAGGTGCAACAGGCGGATTTAGAAGGCAAGAGTTTTATCAGGCCGAATAGTTCACCTTGGGGAGCAGCCACAATGTTTGCGAAGAAGCCAGATGGATCGTTAAGGCTATGTATCGATTATCGTAAGTTAAACGAGAGAACGATAAAGAATCGATATCCATTTCCAAGGATTGATGATTTGTTCGACCAGTTGAGTGGAGCCAAGATATTCTCGCAGTTAGATTTTGCAATAGGTTCCCATCAGCTCAGAGTAGCGAAGGATAGTATACCTTTGACGGTGTTTAAGACCAGATATGGATCGTACGAGTGATTAGTTATGCCGTTCGGACTGACTAATGCACCGACATTTTTTGTGGATTTGATGAACCGAGTTTTACGAGAGCACTTGGATAGGTTAGTATTGGTTTTCCTAGATGATATCTTGATATACTCTAAGGATGAAAGAGAGCATGAAGTTCATCTTAGAGTAGTGCTTGAGACGTTGATGCAGCATCAGCTGAAGGCGAAGTTTTTGAAGTGTCATTTCTGGAAGAAAGAAGTGAAATTTCTTGATCATGTAGTCTCAGAGAGAGGGTTATCAGTAGATCCGACTAAGATTAAAGTGGTGAATAGTTGGAAGAGGCTGGAGATAGTGACGGAGATAAAGAGTTTCCTTGGGATGGTTGGTTATTATGAAGTGACCCTCTACTTATTCAATTATTTTTAATGAATTTTCAGTTGAGTTTTTTTTTTCATATGTATATATCTCTGTACATATATATATATATACTTCACTGGATCACTTCCCATTTAATCATTTTTCCCAAGATTCCTTATTCTACCAATATAAAAATATCAGTATATAAAATCAGATTAGATCATTTATATATATGAAGATATATAGATGACTCTTTGCCTATCAGAGTAATTGAAGTTGGCAAAGGAATTTAATCACACCTTATTTCTCATGTTTCAGAGTTTTTGGTGTCACATAGCCCTTCTTTTCTTGATTTTCTTACTTAAAACTTAGGCTTGATTATAAGATCAAGTAATAACATTTTTCCTAATTTTCTTGCTTTTCTTCTCAGTTGTTTAATTCCTGGATTTAAAGCCATATATAATTAGATTCTGGGGTTTTCTAATTTGATACTTATAGTTCTATGCTAAATGAGAGGGTGTTTAAAATAGCTCATTCCTTCTAGTTTGGCCCGGGGTTCCTAATTCATATTTAAACAAATTTTTGTATTAGGTAAAGGTACTCATATATTAATTTTGTTATTTTGCAGGAATCATATGAGTGATCAAGAAACAAATTGAGTAGAAGACCAAGCAGAGAAAACACAATCCATTTAGACAGGGTACAAGTGCAACACACATAATGCCTTAAGACTTAGCATATATTTGGAGACAAAATGATTCAAGCTAAGTTACAAACTAAATTAATACAAATTCTCAGGTGAACTCTTCTGGTAGACAACTAATGATCTTTTTAATATTGAATGGTAGTATCTAAGGTGTTGTTAAGTGATGGACATGCCTATTGCAAACAGGACTACTAGTTATTTAACCAGCCTCAAGTTGGTTATGACCAAATGCATCCCTACTTGAGTCTTATACCTAAATAGAGAGATATGTTGAACATAGTGCTGTGAAACTACAAGTAATATAAAAAATGCATATGGGTCTACTTCATAAATCAATGCAAGCTTCTACTGTGATTTAAATGCCTAAACTAAGAAATTAGGGGTATCATTTTCAGGCTTGACATATACTTATACCAATTATAAGCCATGATCATGCATTTCTGATTAACTCAGTTTTGGTTCAACTCAGACTTTAGAAAATTTACTGAATGTCTATATTCCTTCTTTTTTTTTAACTATTTCTACTTTTCCTTTTTGAAAACTAGTCAGACATTGCCAAGGGAGACATGGTCACATATCAAATTATATGACATGATCCCCTACATCATACTTCACCAGAGATTATCCAGTTCAGTCATTTGAAACAGAAACCAATAAACACATATATGCAATACAAGGCTTCTACATATTCTTCACTCAGAAAGATAAGCACATATATCAATCCAGAAAATACTTAAACATAATGAAGTTTTGCTTAGCCTAATTATTACAATATTTCTGCCAAATTCCTTAAGCATTCTAAATGCAAGTGGGTCTTCAAGTATCCATGCTAACAAGTTTCTTATGCTTCCTTTCCTGCAGCAACATCTAGAGCTACCTCAATAAAAATGAGACACCCCAAATGTCACAAAGCAACAAATAGGGTCAGAAATAAATTTCTGGTATGAGTGAAATCACATGTTAAACATTTTGTAAATTCTTAATGCTACAGAGAAAAACATATCAGTTAAATGAGAACTAATTCATACTAAAATCTGAATATTTGTAAACTTGTCTATCATTTATACACTCAAACAACCATGCATTCATTCCATCCAGATTATTTTATACATACTCATATGAAATTATTTCCAATTTCATAGCCTGACTGATCAATCTCATTTCATTTATTTTTACATTTTGTGTTTGGTCTAACTCCTTGCCATTGAACTCTATGTGTGCATTGAAAAGGGGCTCAGTTCTGTTATCCCTTTTCACAGAGGCCTACAGGACTTTAGCAAGTCATGCACATACCCATCATCCTCCTGATGATGAGCAGATCAAGGCACTATTCCTAAATTATTTTTATAATTTAGAGACCATATTTATTTGTCTTCTGAGAATTTTATTATCTCTTGGAATGCTTTGCATTCCTTTCCTTTTCTCTCATGGGTCAATAGTTAAGGAACTACATCAGGGGTTTTTGATTAGCCATAACATGCTTTTCATGCAAAAATACTAAATCCCATCCCAAGGTTGATTTATTCAAATCATATTTCTGAAACTTTCATACATATATATCTACAAGAAGTTTTCCTATATCTCATAAATCTGATGAAACCATATCCCATTTATTTACTTTTATTAGGAACATAGGACATGATTTTCCTTTAAGAAAAACCCATAAAAACATAACAACTTATCACCTATGCATGATACTGCATTGTTCATACCATTTTAATATAGACTAGGCATAAGCATAAATCTCATTATTCATACTGCCTGCTATTTTTCTTTGATATCCCATTTCTCAGTAAAACATTCAGTTTATTTCTCACATAAAACTGGATCATTAAATCCACTTCTATGATCTAGATACATGTTTGATTACTTATGTTTTAAAACAAAAGACTGAAACAATCTTGTCAAACCAAGACAGATCAAAACTCCAACCAAAAGTTCAATCAAAATATCACCCATAATTAGCATGCATTTATTCAGAGAATAAAATCAAACTGAAAATCATAATAAATTTTTATACATGAAAATAACTTGGCTGCCCTTAACATGGGTCTTAGTGCCATACATATCAAAGTGATTACCACTCATCTTCCTTTGCTTCTCTTCGGGAGTGCTCAGGTCTGAGGACAATGTAAGTTTATTTTATTTTAATTCTGTTTTCTCCCCCTGGACCACTATTGTTCCTCCCCTGATTTAAATCATTCTGTTAGGGTTTTAAATGGAGGAAAAACCCATTCTGTCCTTACCTTACTCAGGGATTAATGTATGCATTCTTATGGCTATAAGTGCCATTTTCTCTTGGTTTCCATTTTCAGCAAAACAGTTGCCTCATTACTTTTCTGTGCACATGCTATTTGCATGATTTCCTTGCACATCATTTTTATGTGACTCAGCCCTATATTTCTTTTTCTCTTTTCTTTTGTAAGCTTGATTTTTAGCTAACAAATTTTTATTATCTATCTTGCTTTATAAAAAAAATACATTCATACCTATAAATATTACTTGATTGGTTGGTATGCATTTCAATTATAAAGATAAACTATTTTACTACCTAAATACTTTTCTGGCCATATAAATTTATAGTTTTCAGGAGATGTGTGTATTTACAACTCATTCATACCTTAGTTAAGTTTCTTTTTCTTCTCATTATTTGTTGAAACATTTATTCCCTTTTTAATATTCATTTTCAAATCATCTTATTCTTCAATTATCTTCTATTTACTAATTTTATTATATTATATATTTTCTTTATTTCAGCATTATTTTTATCTCATAAATTTTGGGTCTTCACATACTCTCCTCCTAAAAGGAATTGTGTCCCACAATTATAAATACATATTTTTTTTCCACTGTGCAAGAGTTTTAATCTTGATCTAAGCAGCTTAAAAAAAAAACTTATGCATCCAGAACTATTCAAATATATATATGTTTAAATAGTTCTCAAATTTATTATAATTTCAGGCATACCTTTATGCAGAGAATAGATTAGGATATTTATCCTTCATCCTATCTTCAGCCTCCCAAGTGCAATCATTTCCATCTAGACTCCACTGTATTTTAACCAACTTTATTATTTTGTTTCTCAATTTCTTCTCCTCTCTAGCCACTATGCCTACTGGTTCCTTCTTATAAACCAGGTTTTCTTGAATTTCAACATGTGTAGGGGATTCAGGAATAGTTTCCTTGTTATGCACCCACTTTCTTAATTGAGATACATGAAATACATCATGTATGTTGCTCAATTCCTCTGGCAACTTCAATTTATAAGCCAAAGTTCCTATTCTTTGAACAATTTCATATGGGCCTATATACCTTGGTGATAGCTTTCCAGCTTTGCCAAACCTTAGTATTTCCTCATGGGTGAAACTTTGAGAAATACATAATCCCCCACTTCAAACTCTACTGGCCTCCTTCTTTTGTCTGCATATGCTTTCTGTCTTTCTTGTGCCACTCTCATTCTTTGCCTCACTAATTCAATTCTTGCAGAGGTTTCCTTCACATGTTCTGGTCCAAGCAATACTCTTTCACCTGCCTCCATCCAACATGCAGGAGATAAGCAAGGCCTTCCATACAAAGCCTCAAATGGAGCCATACCTATGGTGGTCTGGTAGCTGTTATTATAAGCAAACTCAGCTAAATAAAGGTGATCTTCCCAGTTGCCACCAAAATCAAGTATGCATGCTCTAAGTAAGTCTTCTAAAACTTTATTAACAATTTCAGTTTGCCCATCAGTTTGTGGGTGGTAGGCTGTGCTTAGACTTAGTTCTGTTCCCATGGCTTCTTGAAAGCTACTCCAAAATCTTGAGGTAAATAGGGTGTCTCTGTCACTAATGATAGTCTTAGGAATACCATGTAATCTCACTATCTCTTTTACGAATAATTGAGCTAGCTTATGAGCATTTCTGCTAGAACTTATAGGGATGAAGTGTGCTGTCTTTGTAAGCCTATCAACCACCACCCAAACACTATCATTGCCTCTTCTTGTTCTTGGCAAACCATCCACAAAATCCATTGAAATGCTTTCCCACTTCCAGGTAGGCACTTCCAAAGGCTGCAGTAAGCCTGAGGGTCTTTGATAATCTGCTTTAACTAGTTGGCATGTTAAACAATTTGCCACATATTTTGCCACTGCTCCTTTCATCCCTGGCTACCAGTAATTTCTCTTGAGATCATGGTACACTTTTGTACCACCTGGGTGTATTGTATATTTTGTTTTGTGATGTTCATCCATAACTTCTTGCTTCAATTCCTCCATGTTTGGTATGCAGAGTTTCCCCTTTTTCCTTAAATAACCTTTTTCATCCACTTCATAATTTTCCACTGTCATGCCTTGTGACATCATATCTTTCTTCCCCTTTAAATCTGTGTCTTGATCCTGCATTTGTCCTATTTTATCAACCAGAGTTGACCTTAAAGAAATGAGGCTTAGTTTTCCATATTCGGTCATATCATTGTGTGCTTCATCTGATACCCCCATTCCTTCTTTTACTTCTACTTCACTAAGGATGGTCAAACCCTTGAATTCAGTCATCATTAAGTTTGCCAATTTTGCTTGATGCCTACTCAATGCATCTGCCACTTTGTTAGCTTTTCCAGGGGTATATAATATATCAAGATCATAGGCAGCTAGAAATTCCACCCACCTATGTTGCCTCATGTTCAAGTCTTTTTGAGAAAATAAGTATTTAAGTGACTTATGATCAGTAAACAATTCAAACTTAGCACCTAATAAATAGTGTCTCCATAGTTTCAATGCATATACTACAGCAGCTAGTTCTAAATCATGTGTAGCATACCTGGTTTCATTTGGCTTGAGTTTCCTTGATGCATATGCTATGACTTTACCATGTTGCATGAGCACTGCCCCTAATCCAGATCCACTAGCATCTGTATAAACCACTAGCCCTTCATTACCCTCTGGCACTTGCAAAACTGGAGCTTCCACCAGTGCTTTCTTTAGTGATGAAAAAGCTTGTTCACACTTCTCTGTCCACACATAGGGTTGCTCCTTTTTAGTTAACTTGGTCAATGGAATGGCTATTCTTGCAAAGTCTTTTATAAACCTTCTATAGTAGCCTGCCATTCCTAAAAATGATCTCACCTCAGTCACTGATTTGGGTCTATCCCATAACTGCACTGCTATCACCTTAGTTGGATCTACACTAACTCCTTGTTGTGATACAATATGCCCCAAAAACTTTACTTCATTTTGCCAAAATGTACATTTAGAGAATTTGGCCTTTAAATCATGTGTCCTCAGTCTAGACAAAACCAGATGCAAGTGTTTTACATGATCCTCTTCTGATTTTGAAAACACTAATATGTCATCATTGAAAACAACCATAAATTTGTCTAGAAAGTCTCTAAATGTCCTATTCATTAAATCTACAAAATAGGATGGTGCATTTGTCAATCCAAAAGGCATTACCAAGAATTCATATAAGCCATACCTTGTATTGAAAGCAGTGTATTTAATGCTCTCCTCTTCAACCTTCATTTGGTGAAATCCAGAGGCTAAATCCAGTCTTGAGAAAATCCTTGCTCCATTCAATTGATCGAATAGATCATCAATTCTGGGGAGTGGGTATTTGTTCTTGATGGTGACTTTATTTAGTTCTCTATAATCAATACACATTCTTGGTGTACCATCATGCTTTTTCACAAATACAACTGGAGAACCCCAGTTTGAACTACTAGGCCTTATGAAGCCTTTTTGCTCTAATTCCTCCAACTGTTGCTTTAATTCTACTAATTCCTTTGGACCCATTCTAGTAGGCTTTTTGATAATAGGACTTGATCCTGGGATCAGCCTTATCTGAAATTCCACTGGTCTATTTTTTGGAATTCCCACAACTTCCCCAAAAACATCTGGATATTCATTCACTAC
This sequence comes from Allium fistulosum, assembly GCA_030737815.1. Taxonomy (NCBI): domain Eukaryota; kingdom Viridiplantae; phylum Streptophyta; class Magnoliopsida; order Asparagales; family Amaryllidaceae; genus Allium; species Allium fistulosum. Next base: position 1,299,762,636 of record CM060902.1, read on the forward strand.
TTTTTGGTCTTTTAAGGTCAATTCCTTTTCAGTCATACTCCATATTTGATTAAGACAATTTGTTTTGGCTACTTCACTCATGACTATGATGTTTTTACCATTTTCTATTTTCAAAGAAATTGTAAAATTTTCTAAATTCAAAATTGCTTTGAATTTATTCAACCAATCTACTCCTAGAATAATTCCTATTCCAGGATATTTTAACACAAACAAGTCAGATTTAAACATATTTCCTCCTATGTTTAATTCTACTCCCAAACATTTTAATCCTAGCAGACAAGAGCTACCTAGTGGGCTTTGAATAAACAAGGGTTTTTCAACTGTATTGTATGTGAGAGCTAATTTATCCACTATGTCTTGTGATATCAGAGAATGTGTAGCTCCAGTGTCATATATAACTGTGATTGGGTAATTTTTAATTACAAGTATACCTTCCAATTTTCCAAAGTTTCCCACTGCATTTGCCTTAGCCTTGGCTTCCAGTGCTCCTACCCTTGCCCCTTTCTTGAATTCTGGGCAGTTCCTCTTAATGTGACCTTCTTTCCCACAGTTGTAGCAGCCGAATGGTGCTTTCTTAGCTGCTTGACACCTATTGCTCATGTGTCCTTCCTTGCCACAATTGTAGCAGGTAACCTTCTTCTTAACCTCCCCAGTGGCTGCTCCTTCAACTTTCTTGTCTACATTCTTCTTGTCATAAGGATGTGCTCTATTCTTCCCTTTCTTTTGATTGTTAGTTCTCATGTTTCTGAACTTTTCCCTTGCATTGTCATGTTGTTCAAAAGAAAGAGTAAGATCTATGACTTGATCAAATGTTCTGTCTTTATATGGTAGCATTGCTCTACTCAAACCAGCATTGAGTCCCTGAATGAACCTTGAATTCTTTGATTCTTCATTCCGTATGAGCATAGTTCCATACTTGGACAAACTCTCAAATTTTTGAGTGTATTCAGTCACACTCATTGGTCCTTGCCTCAACCTTATAAATTCCTCAAGCAATGTTGCCTTAGCTGTTGCTGGAACAAACCTTGCCTTAAGCATCTCCTTGAATTGATTCCATGTTATCTCATCTTCTAGCCTTCCTGTAATAATTACTTCCCACCAATCTAGTGCTGCTCCTTTGAGCCTTCTTGAAGCTATCTGCCTTTTCCTTTGATCATTAATTTGCATGTCTGCAAATATTCTTTCTAAAGTTCTCAACCATGTTTGCACACCCATAACCCCTTCAGTGCCCTCAAAGTCCTTGCCTCCTAGGTTTGAGAATGTCTTTAATAGCTTAGCTAATTCCTCATGAGGATTCTCTTCCCTGTGCACTGCTCCTTCTCTAAAGGCCCTCACCAAATCTTGCAAATTAACCATTGGTGTTGTATTGGAGGGTCCTGCTCCATGAATTGGTGGTCTTCCTACCATGATTTGCTATACAATTTTTACATAACTAGTTAGTTTAATTTGTAACTTAATTGTTTCAGTAATCTCATTTGTACTGAAAATTGTGTGATGTATTTAGTCTCATAAGAATTTATTTTGATAAGAGAATCTGATCTTTATTTCTGCTATGTTTAATAACATAGCTCTGATACCAACTGAAGTGACCCTCTACTTATTCAATTATTTTTAATGAATTTTCAGTTGAGTTTTTTTTCCATATGTATATATCTCTGTACATATATATATACTTCACTGGATCACTTCCCATTTAATCATTTTTCCCAAGATTCCTTATTCTACCAATATAAAAATATCAGTATATAAAATCAGATTAGATCATTTATATATATGAAGATATATAGATGACTCTTTGCCTATCAGAGTAATTGAAGTTGGCAAAGGAATTTAATCACACCTTATTTCTCATGTTTCAGAGTTTTTGGTGTCACATAGCCCTTCTTTTCTTGATTTTCTTACTTAAAACTTAGGCTTGATTATAAGATCAAGTAATAACATTTTTCCTAATTTTCTTGCTTTTCTTCTCAGTTGTTTAATTCCTGGATTTAAAGCCATATATAATTAGATTCTGGGGTTTTCTAATTTGATACTTATAGTTCTATGCTAAATGAGAGGGTGTTTAAAATAGCTCATTCCTTCTAGTTTGGCCCGGGGTTCCTAATTCATATTTAAACAAATTTGTGTATTAGGTAAAGGTACTCATATATTAATTTTGTTATTTTGCAGGAATCATATGAGTGATCAAGAAACAAATTGAGTAGAAGACCAAGCAGAGAAAACACAATCCATTTAGACAGGGTACAAGTGCAACACACATAATGCCTTAAGACTTAGCATATATTTGGAGACAAAATGATTCAAGCTAAGTTACAAACTAAATTAATACAAATTCTCAGGTGAACTCTTCTGGTAGACAACTAATGATCTTTTTAATATTGAATGGTAGTATCTAAGGTGTTGTTAAGTGATGGACATGCCTATTGCAAACAGGACTACTAGTTATTTAACCAGCCTCAAGTTGGTTATGACCAAATGCATCCCGACTTGAGTCTTATACCTAAATAGAGAGATATGTTGAACATAGTGCTGTGAAAACTACAAGTAATATAAAAAATGCATATGGGTCTACTTCATAAATCAATGCAAGCTTCTACTGTGATTTAAATGCCTAAACTAAGAAATTAGGGGTATCATTTTCAGGCTTGACATATACTTATACCAATTATAAGCCATGATCATGCATTTCTGATTAACTCAGTTTTGGTTCAACTCAGACTTTAGAAAATTTACTGAATGTCTATATTCCTTCTTTTTTTTAACTATTTCTACTTTGCCTTTTTCAAAACTAGTCAGACATTGCCAAGGGAGACATGGTCACATATCAAATTATATGACATGATCCCCTACATCATACTTCACCAGAGATTATCCAGTTCAGTCATTTGAAACAGAAACCAATAAACACATATATGCAATACAAGGCTTCTACATATTCTTCACTCAGAAAGATAAGCACATATATCAATCCAGAAAATACTTAAACATAATGAAGTTTTGCTTGGCCTAATTATTACAATATTTCTGCCAAATTCCTTAAGCATTCTAAATGCAAGTGGGTCTTCAAGTATCCATGCTAACAAGTTTCTTATGCTTCCTTTCCTGCAGCAACATCTAGAGCCGCCTCAATAAAAATGAGACACCCCAAATGTCACAAAGCAACAAATAGGGTCAGAAATAAATTTCTGGTATGAGTGAAATCACATGTTAAACATTTTGTAAATTCTTAATGCTACAGAGAAAAACATATCAGTTAAATGAGAACTAATTCATACTAAAATCTGAATATTTGTAAACTTGTCTATCATTTATACACTCAAACAACCATGCATTCATTCCATCCAGATAATTTTATACATACTCCTATGAAATTATTTCCAATTTCATAGCCTGACTGATCAATCTCATTTCATTTATTTTTACATTTTGTGTTTGGTCTAACTCCTTGCCATTGAACTCTATGTGTGCATTGAAAAGGGGCTCAGTTCTGTTATCCCTTTTCACAGAGGCCTACAGGACTTTAGCAAGTCATGCACATACCCATCATCCTCCTGATGATGAGCAGATCAAGGCACCATTCCTAAATTATTTTTATAATTTAGAGACCATATTTATTTGTCTTCTGAGAATTTTATTATCTCTTGGAATGCTTTGCATTCCTTTCCTTTTCTCTCATGGGTCAATAGTTAAGGAACTACATCAGGGGTTTTTGATTAGCCATAACATGCTTTTCATGCAAAAATACTAAATCCCATCCCAAGGTTGATTTATTCAAATCATATTTCTGAAACTTTCATACATATATATCTACAAGAAGTTTTCCTATATCTCATAAATCTGATGAAACCATATCCCATTTATTTACTTTTATTAGGAACATAGGACATGATTTTCCTTTAAGAAAAACCCATAAAAACATAACAACTTATCACCTATGCATGATACTGCATTGTTCATACCATTTTAATATAGACTAGGCATAAGCATAAATCTCATTATTCATACTGCCTGCTATTTTTCTTTGATATCCCATTTCTCAGTAAAACATTCAGTTTATTTCTCACATAAAACTGGATCATTAAATCCACTTCTATGATCTGGATACATGTTTGATTACTTATGTTTTAAAACAAAAGACTGAAACAATCTTGTCAAACCAAGACAGATCAAAACTCCAACCAAAAGTTCAATCAAAATATCACCCATAATTAGCATGCATTTATTCAGAGAATAAAATCAAACTGAAAATCATAATAAATTTTTATACATGAAAATAACTTGGCTGCCCTTAACATGGGTCTTAGTGCCATACATATCAAAGTGATTACCACTCACCTTCCTTTGCTTCTCTTCGGGAGTGCTCAGGTCTGAGGACAATGTAAGTTTATTTTATTTTAATTCTGTTTTCTCCCCCTGGACCACTATTGTTCCTCCCCTGATTTAAATCATTCTGTTAGGGTTTTAAATGGAGGAAAAACCCATTCTGTCCTTACCTTACTCAGGGATTAATGTATGCATTCTTATGGCTATAAGTGCCATTTTCTCTTGGTTTCCATTTTCAGCAAAACAGTTGCCTCATTACTTTTCTGTGCACATGCTATTTGCATGATTTACTTGCACATCATTTTTATGTGACTCAGCCCTATATTTCTTTTTCTCTTTTCTTTTGTAAGCTTGATTTTTAGCTAACAAATTTTTATTATCTATCTTGCTTTATAAAAAAAATACATTCATACCTATAAATATTACTTGACTGGTTGGTATGCATTTCAATTATAAAGATAAACTATTTTACTACCTAAATACTTTTCTGGCCATATAAATTTATAGTTTTCAGGAGATGTGTGTATTTACAACTCATTCATACCTTAGTTAAGTTTCTTTTTCTTCTCATTATTTGTTGAAACATTTATTCCCTTTTTAATATTCATTTTCAAATCATCTTATTCTTCAATTATCTTCTATTTACTAATTTTATTATATTATATATTTTCTTTATTTCAGCATTATTTTTATCTCATAAATTTTGGGTCTTCACATATTATCAGAGGTTTGTTAAGGATTTTTCATGGATAACGGCACTGATGACCAAGCTAACGAGAAAGTATGTGAAATTTGTGTGGACCGATAAGTGTGAGGAGGCATTTTAGAGTTTGAAACACTTATTGACCCACGCACCTATGTTAGTTGTTCCAGAAGGGAATCAGGATTTGGCAGTTTATACAGATGTGTGTGGAACGGGATTAGGAGCTGTGCTGATGCAGAGAGATAAAGTGATTGCCTATGCTTCTAGACAGCTTAGACCTCATGAGGTCAGATATCCGACACATGATTTGGAATTAGGTGTAGTGATTTTTGCATTAAAGGTATGGAGACATTACCTTTTAGGAGAGAGGTTTGAGTTATATACCGATCATAAGTCGCCGAAGTATTATTCTCTTAGAAGGAGCTGAACATGAGGCATCAAAGATGGTTAGAGTTTATTGCCGCTTATGATTTTGGGATTGAGTACACACCGCGGGCAAGGCAACAAGGTTGCAGATGCACTTAGCAGGAAACATCAAAATGCAGTATTGGCGATGATTGCTAAGTGGAAAGATTTGGAAGCATTAGCAGATTGTAGAGTGCTGTAGAGATCCGAGGCTGGGTCTAGCGGAGAAACCATAGTGTTATCTTGTTTGGAAGTTCAACCGATGATGATCGAAAAGATTGCTTCTAAACAGGAAGAAGATCCGATATTAGCTGAACCGATCAGGAAGTTAAGAGATGGAACCGAGGGCGATGACTTGAAAGATTTTAGTCTTGACCAGAATGGGAGGTTGAGAAAGAAAGAAAGATTATGTGTTTTGAGTGTAGAAAACATAAGGAAAGAGGTCTTAGAGGAATTCCATCATTCGAAGTTCTCTATTCATCCTGGTGGTACTAAGATGTATCGAGATATTAAAAGAAGTTTCTTCTGGGAAGGTATGAAGCGGGATATTGGTTTACGGGTAAAGCAGTGCTTGATTTGCCAACAACCAAAGGCCGAACACCAGAAGCCAAGTAGGTTGCTTCAGCCATTAGATATTCCGGTATGGAAATGAGCTTCTATTTTTATGGATTTTATTGACGGGTTGCCAAGGTCGAATGGGGGAAATGATAGTATATGGGTCATAGTGGACAGACTGACCAAGAGTGCCCATTTCATTCCAGTTAAGTCAACCAGAACGTCACCTGTTTTGGCAAAGTTGTTTATAAAGAATGTGGTTAGACTGCATGGAATTCCAAGTAGCATAGTTAGTGATAGAGATTCCTTATTCACTAGTGGGTTTTGGAAGAGTCTACATGAAGTTTTGGGAACCAAGCTCAAGATGAGTACCGCTTACCATCCGCAGACAGATAGGCAAACAGAGAGAGTTAACAAAGTCTTGGAAGATTTGTTAAGAGCTTGTGTTCTAGAATTCGGGGGATCATGAGAAGACCATTTGCATTTAGTCGAGTTTTCGTATAACAATAGTTATCAGACTAGCATTGGGATGGCACCGTTTGAAGCTTTGTATGGAAGGCCATGCAAATCTCCCGTATGTTGGTTAGAGACCGGGCATAGGTTGGTTCTTGGTCCAAATTTGGTCAGAGGAGCTGCAGAAAAGATTAAGGTCATTCGAGCTAGAATGAAGGAGGCTCGGTCTATGGAGAAGAGTTATGTAGATAAGAGACGGAAAGATTTAGAGTTCTCAGTTGGAGAATAGGTTTTCATCAAAGTGCCACCGATGAAGGGTGTGATTAGATTTGGAAAATGAGGAAAGTTAGCACCGAGATTCGTTGGACCTTTTCCTATTGATGAGAGGATCAGGAAACTCGCATATAGAGCTGAGTTACCTAGCAGTTTGGCAGGAACCTACAATGTTTTCCATGTTTCTCATCTCAGAAAGCGTGTTAGAGACCCGGAGACTGCTATTGCACCGACTGTGCTAGATGACTTAGTAGTAGAACCGGATTTGACTATAGTGAGAAAGCCTATTCGTATTATTGCGAGAGATGAGAAGAGGCTTAGAACCAAGATGGTTAGATTGGTCAAAGTCTGGTGGAGCAACGATGACAGAGACTGTACTTGGGAGATTGAGGGCAGAATTAGAAATACTTATCCTGACTTGTTTGATAATATGTTTTACCTTCTTGATTGATTGTTGTGTACCTTATCGTAATTTCGAGGATGAAATTCTTTAAGGAGGGGATCTGTAACACCCCAGATTTTTGGTAATATTATTTAGGACATTTAATTAGTTAAATTAAATAAAACAATGTATTGATTAGGGAATTGAGATTTGATTTAATTAAAGGATAGCCATGCCATTTAAACTATGAATTGAAATAAGAGTTCAATTGAAATAAAGGAGAGGTAAAATAGGAAAGACGCATTCCTATATCTCTCAAACTTAGCCATGTATTCTCATATACACGTTCACTTTTCATTTTCAAAATTTTTAAAGAGGCCGGCCACCATTAACAAGAGGAAGAGGAAGAAGATAAAGAAAAGCTAAGGAAGAAGCTTAAGCAAATCAAATTCATTCACATCTCAATCTCTTATCTCTAAAGCTAAGGTGAATAATGTTTACATCTCAAATTTTTATTATTTTCGGTTTTAAGAAAATATTTTGCATTATTTGCCATGTTTTTGAATGATGGAATGTTGTTGATGAGTTATGGTTGTTCATATTAAATTTATGATATGTTTTAAGGTGAAAACCCTATTAAATGACATCCAAATGCTTTGCGAATTTTTATGAAGATCATAAATGATATTTTAGAGATGAGTTTTAATTTTTAGAATTTTCAGAATTTTTGTGGAATTTATATGTTTTTTAGTAAAGAAAATGTTAATTTGGGTTATAAATTATTTACGGTTAAATAATAAAGGTTTGGGTTTGAAATTTTTATATGTCGGAAAACATATTAAGATAGATTTTTTGGAATTTTTATAGAATTTTCCTAAGTGTTTTAATGAGTATATAAAATTATTTAAGGTATGAGACTTAAAAGTTATTTATATTTATAAAGGGAGAAGGTGATTTTTGAAAATAATTCAAATAGTTACTCCTGAAAATTGCATCACTTTTTAGTGGTAAATAAAAGAGGCAACCAATCAAAATTAGACAAGTAAAGAGGTTAGGTGAAAAGAACTATTTGCTACATGCCTTTTACTATTTCGATGCTATCGGCACCAAGTTCCGCCTCCTTAGCTTCGCTTCGGACACAGTCGAAACCAATGCACATGGTATCAGGGAACTGGTACGTAGTGAATTGGATGTAGGTAGAAGGTATAGAGGCGAAACCAGGGGTTCCAAAGGGGTTGAGGCATCACTTTGCTTTTAAAATTAAAAATGCGCATGCTTGCTTTTGACTAAATGACTTTCGACTAAGTAGCTTTCGACTAGGTCAAATGGAAATGGTTTCGATTGGGTTGCGCCTTTATTTTAAATAACCGCTTTTGACTAAGTCGAAACCTTTTGCTACCGCCTTTTTACCTTTCGAAATAGATGGTTTCGAAGGGGTTGCTTTGTTTTTAAAATATGGCCTCTTCTCCAATGCTTTCGAAGGGATGGTTTCGACACCATCACTTCTTTACATAGAAAATGGTTTCGAAGCCGCTGCTTTCGACTTAAATGTTTTAACGACCTTTTTATATGATTGATGTAAAACCTAAATGGTTTTGAAAGAGATAGTTTTAAATGGTTTCGAAACAAATGTTTTCAACTTTAATGAGTTTCTGATCCTTTTGCTCTAATTGAAAGCAAAATTCAAAGGGTTTCGACCAAGACGATTTTCAAGGATTTCGAAAGGGTAAATTTTTGAATGGTTTCAGAAGGTTTCCACATGTTTTAAATTGAACCCGAAAGCTTTCGAAAGGTTTAGTACTTTAATACTTTCGAAAGAGTTTTAATGAATGGTTTCGAAGAGGTGGTTCCTCAGGGTTTCGAAAGGGTTGAAAGGAAAGGTTTCTCCTATGTTTTCGAAAGGCAATATTTAAAGGTTTTAAAGGAGGATTCTAATGTTTTGAAACTTTTGGAGAAAAAAAAGGAAAGATTTTTCCAATATTTTCAAAAGGCATGGTTTAATGGTTTAAAGCTTTCGAAGGAAAGACTTTTAATAGTTTCGAAAGGGTTACTTTCAAGGTTTTCGAAAGCGTTTTTTAAAGGTTTTAAACAAAGGTTTCGAATGTATTAAATAGGCAATATAGCCTAAGTATTTTCAAGTTAAAAAGGGTTTTAACTTGTTTTGGGAAGGATAGCCAATCCTCATTAAAATTCATCAACATTATTTTGAGTAAAGTATATATAACATGGCAAAATAGCTTAGAGTAAAGCTAAGAAAATATTTTCCTTGTATAAGTATGATTTAAAGGCTTAAATCAATTTGAAAAGGTTTTCAAGGAAAAAGATGAACGATAGTTAACCCTAAGAAAATAATTCAGATAGATAGTCCATTTTGATTCGGACAGTTAGTCCAGTTTGCGGACAGTTAGTTCAGTTTGCGGGCAGTCAGCCCAGTTTTCTGACAGATAGTCCATTTAGTGCTTATGGATAGATAGTCCATTGGTTACCTGATTATAACTTAACGGACTTAGCTATTATTATCATTATTATATCAGTTTGATTAACCAGTTTAGTTGTAGGAAAGAATTTGCAAAATATACGTTTTAAAAAGGATATTAGTGAGGGGAAACTCGTTCCGCTAAGCGACATGGTCTCACTTAATATCAGTAAACCGAGATGTAACAGTATTATTCACACTAGGCTTTATGTCTAACTCGAAGTTTTTATTTCCCCTTAAACTCTCGGGTGCTCAAAATTGATTTGAGTAGGTTGAGGGATAAGGTTTTCAGGTTTAGAATTTTGGCGAATAAAGCTTCCGGAGACGAGCAGGTGGCTGACGGATAGCTAATTAGGAGTTACATATTATTTTGTTTATTTCCACTGTGTATTAAGTCAGATATGACTATATTGCTTTAATCAACCAAGGGGGCATCGCCATATGTCGTTCTTGGCGTATTTTGTAATGATTATAATTAATCTTTACCTAGGAAACGATATGGGATTATGTAACTTGGATATGAATTTTTTTTTTAAATGTAATCAGCAAAATGTTGTTTTGGAAATCTGTGACTTTGTTCATATTCAAGTGATTCTGATATTATGGATACCATTAGCATTACCGTATTTTGTCACTAGAAGTTAATACTATGGATGACTGCAACATCTGTAGCGCTTAGCTTTTGGCCTCTAGATACGGGGCACCAAGAGTTATGTACTTATGGTTGTTTGGAACAATCACAGAATAACTATGAAAGTGCTAAAGGATCGTATATTGCTAATATGATCTGAATTTTAAGGAATTAAGTAATATTAAAAATAGTAAATAAATAGTAAGCACACTAGAGATTTTATACTAGTTTGGAGTGCCTTTCCTTCGTCCAGTCTCTAAACACCTTTTAGGAATTTCACTAGGAACACCCTCACTTTACCCAGATGAATAAATTTACACTTCTAATTGCCTGAGCACGACTAAATCTGTTATGACTTTTACGTAAAGATGTTTTTGAAAATAGATGTGTCTTATACACTAATTTCGCCAATTCAAGTACAATATCTCCTATAACCACCCGATATGATACATACTTGAATGAACGTGGTTAGGGAGTATAAGTTTGCAGTAGAGAGTAAAGAATTAAATGCATTGTAAGTTAAGATAACAGAGTATAGAGAAGTAAGGCGAGATCTTTGGTTGCGATCTATATGTTTTATATAGTTGGTTTAGGGTTGTAATGAAGGGTCGTAATATTTTAGAAAGTTGCAGAGAAGGGTTGCGATGTTATGAAAGAGATATGACAAAGAGACGCAAAAAAGATTGGGACAGTTGCGCGGGAATGGTCGGGAATTGTCTTGACTAGTGCACCAATGCCATTCCCACCAAATGATCAGTGGAACCGGTAGTAGCACTAATGGCCCGGCCATGTAATTCTCGAGCCTTTCTCTGCTTTTTATTCCTGCCTTTTCTTCTGTTTTTTCGTGTATTCTTCAACTACATATGAGTTGAATGGTCATTGACCATTTGTGCAGGTCATATGAGTTGTTTTCAAATAACATATAGTTGGTGATATGATGGACGATCTCTAAGTGTTCATGTGCTATGATTGTCACATTTGCTTTGACTTGCGTGCGATTGGGATGGATGTCATGTGATGTACGTATTATTGTGTTGAATACTCTAACTTCCTATATTGTACTTAGGTAGTACACCATATGATGATAGTATAACATATATTGTGTTATAAGCTAACTTGTTGGATACATGGGCATGTCACGTATGATTCTCCATACCTTGTGTTCCTCTTACCATATCAGTTTTATATAATTTGAGAATACAGATCGCATATATCAAACTGCTGTCTGACTCGAGGTTATTTAATTTGCTTCTTATTATCTCATGTACTCTTAAATGAGTAGGTTAAAGATTGTTAGTTCCTGAGATGATGGTTTTGATGACGACAACCTTAGGACTTGTTATAAAATATAAATACTAATATCTTTGTCTAGATATATATATATATATATATATATATATATACGCAGGATATATATATATGCAAGTACTGAGAATGAAGACTGTACAGCATAGAGATTCAAGACTGACGAATTCAAGATTGTAGAAATCAAGACTGAAGACTCATGAGTATCAAGATTACGACGAGTTCAAGATATCAAGATTATCAAGAGTTCAAGATATCAAAATAAGTAATAAAGTCTAGATTTATGTTAAAACTTCATAATAGCACTTAAATCTTTATTCGGATTTTAATTGTGGAATGAAATACACCTTCTCGCTTTAATAGTAGGATGGAACCCATGACCTTCTCTAGTGGAATGGAATCCACGAAATTTTCAAAATGACTTATTTTTAGATTTTTTCAAAACTATCTTTTTAAAAGACATCTCTCTCGGTTCAAATATTTTAGCCTTAATTCAAAAACTATTTTTAATCATATTAATTTCAAAATCATTTCTTGTTTTTAAACTATCTTCTGGTTTTAAAGTATTAGCTTTAATCTCAAAATATTTATATTTAGTTTTTATTACTTTTATATTTCGTAAGATCAGTTTTTAAAGGGTTTTTATAATCATAAAGTATATTAAAAATAGTTTACAAAGTTCTAAGATTATTTCGATAAATTTTAGAAAGAAAATCTCTTTTAAAACAAAAATCAATTTTCAGAAAATACTTGGGGATGTCGACATGCCTATACCCCCCATGTCGACATGGTAGCCATAGATTTCAAAATTCAAATTTTCAAAAAAAGTGTCTATTCGTCATAACCTTTGGCGAATGGACATGACCGTTATTCTCCTATATATACCAGTTGTTTTCAAAGAATTTTAAGTAAGCTTTGCTTCATTTCTTCACTCCTTCTTCTCCACTCAAACATTCTTTTATATTTCAAATGCTTTAACAAAATTCTGTCGAAATCCTAAGTGAATCAAACTCGATCATCACTAGTTTGATTCTCTGTCACTCTCTCTCAAAGATCTCAGTGCTATTCAAATTTATAGGATCATTTGTAATCAAAGATCGAAAGATCAAAGTGTATCGAGTCTCTCTCTATTAAAGTGTGATTGGAAACGATGTGATTGTGGCCCGTAAATCAATTAGGTCTGATTGTAGCCCGTAAATCAATTAGATGATCCTGTAGCCTGATTAAATCAAGAGAGATTACCCTGGACTCGGAGACAGGAGGGTGTATCTTATGACCTTGAAATCGAGGTTGTAATATCGACATTATATTTGAAAAGAAATCTGCATAAGAAATTATGTGGGACTGGATGTAGGGTAACTCCGAACCAGTATAAAATTCCGGTGTGTTCTTTCCTTTACTGCTTTTATTTACTATTTGCATATGTGCCTGGTTCTATGATTGTCTCTGTGTTTGTGAATTGCATGTGTTTGGGTTTAATTTGAAAAGATTTCAAAAAGATTCATAAAATTAATTAAACACTATTCACCCCCCCTCCAGTGTTAATTCTGCCTTAAGATCCATAATCCGCATTTCCTACATTTTGTGTCAGAGCATTGGTTTTTAAAGTTATCATTATCTAAATTTTGAAAAAGTTTAAAATGGCAATTTCGGAGATTCTGTTAACACTAGTTCAAAACTATCCAAATCATCATTGTCTCATAAGTCTCCTATTATTATTATAAAAAATAAATTATCTACCGAATTGGTGTGTTGTGCAGGAACAAATGTGTTATATGGCCTTTGAAGAGTCAACACTCAATGGACAAATGGGGCAAATCAAGAAAAACAAATGGATACTTGATAGTGGATGTTCAAGACACATGACTGGTAATCCGAAGATACTGAATGACATAATTTATGAAGATGGAGGATGGTCAACTTTAGAGACAATTCAAAAGGATACGTGATTGGCATCGGCAATGTCGGTAACTCTAAAACTCCTACTATTTTTGATGTTCTGTTAGTTAGGAATCTAAAACATAACTTACTTAGCATAAGTCAACTATGTGATAAGGGCTACAAAATTAAATTTGAAAAGGATAAGTGTCACATCGAAGATAATAAATCAAATATTATCTTTGAAGGAATTAGGAAGACAAATATTTATATCCTCAGTATGAAAATATCAAATGATAGCCTATGTCTTTTGGCTAATATAAGTGACCCTTGGATTTGGCATAAAAGATTTGGGCATTTGAATTTCAAACCCTTATCTAAACTATTAAAACTTGATCTAGTAAGAGGTTTTACTAAAATGGATTTTAAAGTAGATAGTATATGTGATGCTTGACAATTAGGAAAACTTAGGAAGAGTTCATTCAAATTGAAAGATATGATTTCAACTTCAAAACCTCTTGAGTTACTTCATTTAGATCTGTTTGGTCCATCTCAAATTTAGTCAATAAATCATAGTAAATATGTTTTTGTAATTGTAGATGATTATTCAAGATTTACATGGACAATTTTTCTGAAATATAAAAGTGATGCTTTTGATTTATTTAAAACTTTTGCAAAAAGGGTTCAAAATCAACTTTCTTTAAAAATCAAAACTATTCGTAGTGATCACGGTGGAGAATTTGAAAATGAAAATTTTGAGAATTTCTGTAATTAAAAAGGAATAACTCATAATTTTTCTTTTCCAAGAACTTCACAACAAAAAAGAGTGGTAGAGCGTAAAAATAGGACGATTCAAGAGTGTGCAAGAAATTGCTTTCAGATAGTAAATTACCAAGAAATTTTTGGGCTGAAGCAGTCGCTACAGCTTGTTACATTTTGAAGAGGATTTTAATTAGACCTCTAACCAAGAAAATACCATATGAACTTCTTTTCAATAAGAAACCAAAGGTAACTTATTTTAAAGTGTTTGGAAGTAAATGCTTTATTCTAAATACAAAGGACAATTTGGATAAATTTGATCCTAAATCCGACAAAGGAATCTTTATCGGCTATTCTAATAGAAGTAAAGCATATAGAGTTTTCAATTTAAAAACTAACACCATTGAAGAAACAATGCATGTATCTTTTGATGAAAATTTCAAAGATTTTGTTCAAATAAATGGTGAAGATGATTTTGTTACTTTAAATAATGAATCAAATGAAACAAATTGTGAAACTATTCATCCTAATAAAAGGATCAGGCTTTTAAAAGATCATCCTATAGAAAATATACTAGAAAATATTGAATCTGTTGTTAGAACTAGAAATCAACTAAATAAGATAAGTAATGTAGCTTTTATATCAACTATTGAACCCAAAAATCCAAAGGAAGCATTATCTGATGATTCATGGATTCTTCCTTTGCAAGAATAATTGAATCAATTCACCAGAAATGATGTATGGGAACTTGTTCCTAGACCTGAGGACAAAATTATAATAGGAACTAAATGGCTTTATAAAAATAAAATGAATGAACAAGGTGAGGTCGTTAGAAATAAAGCTCGTTTAGTCGCGCAAGTTTATTGTCAAGAAGAAAGAATAGACTTTGATGAAACCTTTGCACCCATAGCAAGATTAGAAGCCATTAGAATTCTACTTGCTTTCGCAAACCACAACAATTTCAAATTATTTCAAATGAATGTCAAAAGTGCATTTTTAAATGGTTTTGTTAAAGAGGATGTTTATGTTGAACAACCTCCACTTTTTGAAGAAGAAAAGTTTTCAAATCATGTTTACAAATTAAGAAAGCTTTATATGGTCTGAAACAAGCTCCTAGAGCCTGATATGACAGACTAAGATTTTACCTATTACAATCAAATTTTGAAATTGATAGAGTAGATAATACTCTTTTTATTAATAGAAACAAAAACGATATCCAATTAGTACAGATTTATGTAGATGATATCATTTTTGGATCAACAAACAATGAAATGAACAAAAAAGTTTTCTGAAATAATGACAAAAGAGTTTGAGATGAGTCATATGGGTGAACTTACTTTCTTTTTAGGATTGAAAATAAAACAATTAGATAGTGGTATTTTCATTAGTCAAGAAAAGTATGCTAGGGATCAAGTTAGTAAGTTTGATATGACCACTGCGAGTGGAAAACCCACTCCTATGGCAACCAATGAAGGCTTGAATAGAGAAGACATGTCAAAAGATGTTGATCAAAAACTATACAGGGGGATGATTGGATCGCTACTCCATATAACTGCGAGTAGGGCTGATATCATGCATAATGTCTGTCTCTGTGCAAGATACCAATCTCAACCCAAAGAAACCCATTTAAAAGCTGTTAAACGTATCCTAAGATATGTAAACACACTTTAGACTATAGCCTATTTTACCCTAAAAATGATTCATTTGATTTAATCTCATATTGTGATGCTGACTATGCTGGTTGTAAATCAGACCGAAAAAGTACAAGTGGAACTTCTCACTTTTTAGGACATTCTTTGGTTTCCTGGTTTAGTAAAAAGCAAAATACTATCTCACTATCAACAACTGAAGCAGAATATATCTCTACTGCTTTGGCTTGTTCTCAAGTTATCTATATGCAACAGACCCTACAGGATTTTGGATTAAATATTTCAAAATCACCAATTTATTGTGACAATACAAGTGCAATAAATTTATCCAAAAATCCTACTCATCATGCCAGAACCAAACATGTTGATATCAGACATCATTTTCTCAGAGATAATATAAGTAAAGAGATTATTTCTTTTGAATTTATCAACATTGAGAATCAAATAGCTGATATTCTGACCAAACCCTTGAATCAATCAACCTTTACTCTATTAAGAAGAGAATTAGGTATTTGTTCTATAACTGAGATATAGAATACAGATATAGTAACATATATATTTAAATAAATAGAGAAAAACAAAATTGTCAAAATTTTTAAAGGGATGCCGACATGCCCATACCCCCTATGTCGACATACAACGGTCAGATTAGAAATTTTGATTTTCCCTCTAAAATCAGTTTGGTGGTTATATAACCATAATATTTCGAATTAATTTGTCTTCTCACTTCATTTTCTCTGTAATAAACTTCTGAAAATACAAAGTAATGGCCTCCTCTTCTAAATCAAACCAAAATGCAACCATTTCCTTCCCTTCTCCTAATTCCGGTCTGTTCCAACGTACTACATTGGCTTGAGTAATGAAGATCGAGGAAATTATGAAGGATTCTCTGTAAATGCTGACTGAATTACAAGTCATGCAAATAACGATGGCAAAGGAACAAGAGAAACAAGGCAAGATTCTTATAAATTTACAAAAATTTCTAATGGATAATCATGTAGACCCTATTGTGATTGAAGATGATTCCTTTAACATACGTATTCATAATTCATTAGAGGACGATGAAGAAGAAGAAGAAGAGAAAGAAGCACAAATGGACGAGGACGATAATGTTGTTTGCGTTGGAGAAGTCTGTTTTGACAAAAATGATAATTTGGTCGAACAACATGGAAACTTTTGTCACCATTACCCTAATTGTTCGATTCACAAGTCATCCATTATCAAGGACTCTCGTTAGATTGTTATTATAATAATGTTTTTATATTTTGTGTACTTGTATATATTTGTGTCTATGTTTCATATATATGTGTAATGTAACATCATATATAATAAAATTAGATTTATGTTTCGTTTATTATACTTTGTTATTAGCATTTAGTTCCATAGTATTAGTTTAAGGGGGAGTTATGTAGTTCAGGCTTAGTTTTTGTTGATGACAAAGGGGAAGAATTATAAACTAGGATACTTAGACTATTAGTTATGCTTAGATTAAGGGGGAGTTAGTAGATTAAGGGGGAGTTGTTGGAATAAGGGGGAGCCAGAGTAAAATTGAAATTTGGTGGAGTATATTTTATAAACATAGATTGTCATCATCAAAAGGGGGGAGATTGTTAGTTACTGAGATGATGGTTTTTGATGACAACAACCTTAGGACTTGTTATAAAATATAAATACTAATATCTTTGTCTAGATATATATGTATATGCAGGATATATATATATATATATATATATATATATATATGCGGGTATTGAGAATGAAGACTGTATAGTATAGAGATTCAAGACTGACAAATTCAAGATTGTAGAAATCAAGACTGAAGACTCATAAGTATCAAGATTATCATAAGTTCAAGAGTTCAAGATATCAAGATTATCAAGAGTTCAAGATATCAAGATAAATAATAGAGTCTAGATTTATGTTAAAACTTCATAATAGCATTTAAATCTTTATTCGGATTTTAATTGTAGAATGGAATCCACCTTCTCGCTTTAATAGTGGGATGGAACTCACGACCTTCTCTAGTGGAATGGAATCCACGAAATTTTCAAAATGACTTATTTTTAGAATTTTTTCAAAACCATCATTTTAAAAAGACATCTCTCTCGGTTTAAATATTTTAGCCTTAATTCAAAAACTATTTTTAATTATATTAATTTCAAAATCATTTCTTGTTTTTAAACTATTTCCTGGTTTTAACGTTTTAGCTTTATTCTCAAAATATTTATATTTTGTTTTTATTACTTTTATATTACGTAAGATCACTTTCCAAAGGATTTAATAATGATAAAGTATATTCAAAATAGTTTACAAAGTTCTAAGATTGTTTTGACAAATTTTAGTAAGAAAATCTCTTTTAAAATAAAAATCAATTTTCAAAAAATACTAGGGGATGTCGACATGCCTATACCCCTCATGTCAACATGGCAGCCGTAGATTTCAAAATTCAAATTTTCAAAAGAAGTGTCTATTCGTCATAACCTTTTGCGAATGGACATGAACGTTATTCTTCTATATATACTAGTTGTTTTCAACGAATTTTAAGCTAGTTTTTATTCATTTCTTCACTCCTTCTCCACTCAAATATTCTCTTATATTTCAAATGCTTTAACAAAATTCTATCAAAATCCTAAGTGAATCAAACTCGATCGTCTCTAGTTTGATTCTCTAACACACTCTCTCAAAGATCTCAGTGCTATTCAGAGTTATAAGATCGTTTATAATCAAAGATCAAAATATCGAGTCTCTCTTTATCAAAGTGTGATAGGAAACAGTGTGATTGTGGTTTGTAAATCAATTGGGTGTGATTGTAGCCCAAAACTCAATTAGATGATCTTGTAGCCTGGTTAAATCAAGAGAGTTTGCCCTGGACTCAGAAACAGGAGGGTGTGTCTCATGGCCTTGAAATCGAGGTTGTAATATCGACATTATATTTGAAAAGAAATCTGCATTAGAAATTGTGTGGGACTGGATGTAGGGCAACTCCGAACCAGTATAAAATTCTGATGTGTTCTTTCCTTTACTGCTTTTATTTACTATTTGCATTTGTGTCTGGTTCTGTGATTGTCTCGGTGTTTGTGAATTACATCTGTTTGGGTTTAATTTGAAAAGATTTCAATAAAATTCATAAAATTAATTAAACACTATTCACCCCCACTCTAGTGTTAATTCTGCCTTAAGATCCGTAATCCACATTTCCTACAAAAATAACATGCATGAGATAGCGCATGGAACTATGTAGAGGACGAGTAGGTGGCTAGCGCTTTCGTATGTCTGCACTTTAGAGCTATTATTATTACTTTCGATGTGCAATGCCGTGGAGCTATTTCAGCATTTATCATCTATTATTAGAGAGATATATTTGGAGTTTATTATTTGATGTATAAAGTCTAATGCTATTTTCTTTGTATAACTATGATGAATTGATGCACTCTGATTTATTCTGATTCACCTAGTTATATATCTGTCTCGCCTAATTTATATCTATGTTGGTTATTATATTTTATCCTACGGGCAGTCAAATATACGTTAGATTCTACCTTGAATTGCTTTTATTTCACCTTGACCACCATTCTACCTCGATAATGTACCGTAGCAACGCATTATTATGATTTTGGGTACTACAGGCGTCAGATGGTCGTCACAAGTATGCTTTAGCTACAGACTTTAACAGTTAAATTATTTAAATATTACCAAGGACCCAGTTCGAACTTAGGAGTCTTACAATCATATCCAAAAATTAACTCAAATAAGAAATGTATAAATGTTACAAATCATTGTAGAAAAAAATTATTTGTTATATTAATTTAATTGTATATTATATTATTCATATTATTAGAGGATTGAAAATTTAAGTGATAAAATACGTAATTATAGTAGATGTATTCAATTATTTATATGGATTGAAAATAATATTTATTAAATATTAGATATTGTATGTTGGTTGAAATTATTAATATTGATTAATAATTAGAGTGCAAGCCATATTGATAATAGCTAAATTGTTTATTATTTAATCGAGTTGATGAACCTAACTATTAAATAAAATCCGACGTATGAAAATATTAAGGAGATATTTTAGAATCCGATGCTGCAAAAAGACCTATAGAGTGTTAGAAATATAATTTTAGTGTTTTGATGATAACAACTATAAGTTTTGATTAAAACCAAAGGGTCTGCACAAATTCTAAAGTGGTATTCATTTGTTGTGCATATCTAACTGGAAACTTATGTATAATCCGTAGATTGTAATTGTCATCTTCAGGGTTAGAATGATGTGAATTGGATTAACTTCATCTTATTTTTGCCTATTTTCCTAGCAATATTGGTTGAACGCGTTGACATTTCAACGTTTTTTTTGTTTGAAAAGCAGGAAAAAAATGATTGAAATTGAAGGAAAATAGATAGATGTTTGACCTTTTTTTTTTAATAAAAAGGAAATATATATAAA
Organism: Allium fistulosum; assembly: GCA_030737815.1. Classification (NCBI taxonomy): domain Eukaryota; kingdom Viridiplantae; phylum Streptophyta; class Magnoliopsida; order Asparagales; family Amaryllidaceae; genus Allium; species Allium fistulosum. The sequence goes on from CM060902.1 coordinate 1,299,782,878, forward strand.
TAGGAGGAGAAAAAGCGCTTTTCTCCGGTGGCTAACACAAAAGGCGGAGCATATGAAGATCATATACTCCCCAAACCAAATAAAGATAAAATAAAAGCAGAAAGACACGAACTAAAGCCATAGCATAAAGCAACATGCCTGCTAGGCAACAACAAAACAAAATCAGGGAAAAAGCCCACCGACAAACACCAACCCGCCTTAACCCGTAGGTAAAGGCCAGACCTCCAATCTCAGCCAACAAAGAGAACTAATCGAACTGTAGAAGAAATAGAAAGCAGATCCCTGAGCAAGGATAGTCCCACCGAGAAACAATAGCACGACGAAAATACCGTCAAAGATCAACAAAAAGCAGAAAACCCTGAGAACCCGATCCAAGGACGGCGAAGGAGGCTAACGCCACATAACAACAAAAGACCGCGAAGCCAAACCGGGATAGGACAAAAAGATGCAGCGCAGAACCAACACCGAGCCTACAAAAGCCATCCCAAAAAACAGCCAACCTAAGCACTCTTCCGTAAAGGAATCGAACAGGGAAACCTGGAAAAAAACACTAGCGAACGCATTAAAACCAAAACAGCCGGGGGGGGAGACCGAGTGATGGGTGAGGGCCAACGCTCGAGAGAAGGAATTCAACCGACTCCCTGTCTAGCAGACGACAGAGCACAAGAAATAGACAGAAGACCAACCAGCCTACTGGATCGGGGGCTTATGGTTCCCCTGAACGGTCTACCACGAAAAGCCAGGAAGACGTCATTCCTCACACGCCGAATAACGGACGGAGGATCCATAGGAGTATTATCGAATATAGCCTTATTCCGCGCGCACCATAGATGCCAGCAAATAAGGCAAGGAATCAAACGGAACACGATAGAACGAAGATATTTTCCAGTACTTCTAGCCCACCAGGAAGTTTGGAGATCCAGAGCAGAGCTGGCAAAGCGACGAACACCAACTAGGTTGCCGAAGTAATTCCAGCACGATCTGGCAGAAAAACCACCAAAGAACAAGTGGTTTAAAGATTCCACTTCCCCGTTGCCACAGCAACGACAACGGGAAACAAAGGGGATGCCGATGTTTTGAAGATTCACATCCAATGGTAACCCATCGTGAAGGATTCGCCACATCAAAATAGAAGCCTTGGGAGGAATACGAGTATCCCAAATGAACGAGAACACCGGGCGAGCGGGTGCGGGAGTTCTAATCGAATTCCAAGCTTTAAGGACGGAAAAGGAAGCGCCGTCCCAGCCAATAGACCCACCATGAGCGTCAGATAATGGCTTCACCGACTGCATATGCTTCCAGGTCTCGCTAGCATAGGACGGTGAACCTGAGAAATTAGAATGCGCAAGCCTTCGGTATTTAGCATGGAGAAAAGAAGCCCATAAAGAGTCGTTAGTACCAAATCGGTACCACAATTTACAGGCAAAAGCAGCACAAAGGTCCTTAGGATTTCGAAGACCCAAACCACCTTCGATTTTGGGATGGCAAAGCGCTTCCCACGACACCCAGTGGTGACGTCGGGCGTTGGCCTTATTGCCCCAGAAAAAAGAAGAAGCCAAAGCCCGATATGACCGAAAAAACGAAGAAGTAGGGGACATAGACGCGAAAACATGAGTCCCCATCGAGTCTAAAACCGACTTGATAAGGACCAGTCTGCCAGCTTGGGAAAGCAGAGCTGCATTCCAACGTAAGATCTTGCCCCTCACTTTGTCTGCCAAAGAGTCGAAAAAAGCATTGAGCTTTCTACCTCTGTAGAGAACGATGCCCAGATAAGGAAGAGGGAGAGCAGCTTCCTTGAACCCCGAGACAGACTCAATCCAGGAAGCGCGAGGGGCAGACAAGTCCTTCGCGTGGACGAAGCTACTCTTGGAAGGGTTAACGAGTTGGCCCGAGGATCTCTCATATTGATGGAGAAAGCTCAGAAGTCTCCGAACGGAAGAACGACTCCCATTAGAAAAAATGACAATGTCATCAGCAAAGGACAGAGAAGAAATAAGGGGACAACCCCTTGGAATCCCAAATCGTTGGACCTGACCGTAAATAGTTAGAGTATGGATACCGCGGATGAGAGCCTCCGCAGCTATCACAAAGAGAGTTGGCGAGAGTGTGTCTCCTTGACGCAGACCCCTCCCCGCCCTGAAATAACCATTAGCCGATCCATTAATGAGCACAGAGAACCAACAGTTGGAGATGAGCCTCCAAACCGAGTCAATTAGGGATTCCGGAAACCCGAAGGCCCGTAAAACCTTGATGACGAAAAACCAGGACATGCGATCGTATGCCTTAGCCATGTCTAATTTGAAGACAACATTAGACCCCCTAACTTTCCGATCAATCTGGGAGATCAGTTCTTGAGCGAGAAGGACGTTATCAGTGATCAAACGGCCTTTAACAAAACCCGCTTGAGAAGGGGAAATAATACGTTCAAGAAAAGGGGCCAGGCGAGAGACAAGGATCTTAGAGATAACTTTATTCGAAAAGTTACACAGGCTGATCGGCCGACAATCCATACACTTATTAAATAGATAACATTAGATAGATGTTTGACCTCATATGCATATTTGATAAGTACTTGAGTATTGAATGCTTATTAAATAAGCGTTTGATGACTAGACACTTATTAAATAAAGTCTTGAGTTTTAGTTGTTTATGTAATAGGTGATTAAAATACAAACGCTTATTAAATAAGTGTTCGCTTGTTGGCCCCTCTCCAATTCACCCTTTAATATCCAACTCTTGAATATTATGAATTGAATCCATTAGAGTCTAACAAAATATTAAATATAATGAAGGTAGACCAACTGAGTAAAAAGTAATTATACATTGAGATACATTAGCATAATCAGCTAATCAATTATTCACCATAGAATTGTTCGATCAACACATTGTCCATGATGGTGACGACATTGATATTATTCCAAGAATTCTTTATTTGTAAGAAATCTTAATGTATGAATCTAAAAGTCATCTATTTCATTTTATAATATGTTTGCCCCAAGAAACGGTATGCGCGTATACAGTACATATAAAGGGGCTACAAATGTTGTTAAATAAAGGGAGCTGTTCATAGCTTATTATGTATGAACTAGTGCAAACCCGTGCTACGCACACGGATTATCGCTATAAGGTTGTAGTGGAAATATTGTATAAAATTAGGATACTTGACCCTGAAATAATTTGTTTTTACTTAAAACAACATTACAATCTCATAAATAAGTCCCAGTATAAAACCTTAGACATAATGTGGTTAAATACAAAACGTAATTTCATTTGATGTTAATTGCAACTTATGAAATAGTATGTTAGATGTTCAAAATTGCATAGCCAGAAGCAAAGTTTAATATTATGAAAGTTGAAGTAGTTTGGGCCAAGTATGGATGAAAATAATGTTAACTCAGCTAGTAACATAATTATATCCGCAAATAAAGATGAAATTATTATTGTATAAACTTGTAACGTTATGGAAAAAAACAAACCTATGTAGAAAATAGTATAATTAAGCTTTCAACAGGTAGATACATTCATTTAAAGACCAGGCGGGTGGAAATAAATTTTGTATTTAAAGCGAAGATGATAGCATTTACAGCTTATTTTGTAGGCAATATCACATAAGATCAGAAACAACTTCAGTTTCCCATTTATGAGAGCATGCAGTAAGAGGCAAGAAAGTTTAACTGTTTAATAACTAAACAGATGAGTTCAAATGATGTAATGTCGATAAAATACTTCAGCCACCATGCATTGGTTAATTCAAGTGTCGTTCTTCTTCACTGCCTTCATGTAAAAGCCAACTGCTAGTTATGTTTTAAGTCCTGAAAAACAGAAATAAATAAAATAAAACAACCTAAAAAACAACATATGTTTCCACATTTTGTGTATGAATATGCCTAAAAATGTTTCATTGCATAAACAAAGGAAAGAGTACGGAATAATTGTATGCAAATAATTGTGTCATTCTGTCGATATTTGAAGAATATGGTAAATTATGGGAATGGAGCAGCAAACTATAGCAGTAAGCCCGTACACATTAACATAGTTGGATAACTTGCTACCATTCTGGTGAATTAGCAAAATGAACCATTATGTTAGTAGAAATCCATGGTACCGCATAACAAACCTGTCCCATGGGTCATAATAGAATCATCTGTAACAGTTACAATTTCAGTGTTTCAGCATATTTTACCACTTTATTGTGGTTTACCGTTATTATGAAAATTAAATAAAACCTAGTACATATATATCTATATAGTCAAATGTTCCAATTAGCGACAAACAGATAATATGGTTAGCCAGATGTCTATTGTTATTGAGTTTTGTCAAACATGGTAAAGTATAGTTATTCAAACCATTAATTTATTTGAAACTCAGTATTAACTTTTCAATTTCCAATCAAGCAATGAATAAATTTGAAAAGCCAATAATCCTAATACAACCATATAATGTAGGTTATATCTCAGGTATACGTAAAACAACAGAGATTCCTTTTGATTCCCATTATTTCCAAACATTTTTTGTAAACGGATCCAAATTTTGATCAACACCAATTTCAGCAAATCAGAAAGACTATTTATCATACTCTTCACAGTGTGAGCATTTATAGTAGTATATACAGGTAGTTATTGATTCAATATTGAAATAAAGTCAAATTAAGACTTAAGTATAAATGTGATGTTCAAAAGCAAACATGGGTTATCTATGTATAAATGTACATATTCAAGTAGGTTGACACTACAGCAACACTAAGTAATTGTAATAAACAACAATTTAGTAATTAGATTGGAATTAAAAGTCATGTAAACCTAAAGTAATAAACATGTTCATAAACCATTTAGTGTCACCGAGAGTCGAAGTACTCCACTATACATGTCTTCATGGATGTAGCATATGCCCACTCCTAAGCGTTCTCTTTAGAATTCAAGAACAAAGTTTGGATGCACTATATTCTACTTTAGAGAAGATTGGAGAACAATAATATAATGTTCATTTTGTTGCCTTGGAGAGTGCTTAGCTGTAAGGCAGTTGCTGATAATAGGTATGCATAGAATTACAACCAAATATGATAAATCATGTTGATAATGGAGTGCCAAAAGAACCTGTAATTACAGTTCTAACGTATCCCTATGCCATGTTTGATGAAAACCACAATACATACCATGAGAAGTTCATGCTTTTTTAACTCAATCGACAACCTATATATCAAGTTTTTTGTCCTAATACATGAAGATATAACATGAAATAATGAAGTAGATAAAGCTTATAGCCAGTGTACTATCTAGAAATAAATAATATACATGTTCCAGTGATATCAAATTTAGACTACATGTATCTGCAGCGAGTCTATGAGCACTAATAAAAACATGAAAAATACTATTTTGTAAATGGGGTATCAAGTTTAATGTATGAGAATAATGTTGAATAAAACTACATAGTTTAAAAAAAGAAGTATGTTACTGTAAGTGGTTGTTGCTAAAATAGTCCGGAATGATCATCCGATGTAGAATTAAGATTTGATGAGAAAAGGATAGGTTTATAAAACTGAAAATTCTAGGAAAGAGTAAGAAATAAGGCGGTGTTTGGCTTGAGAATGTAGTTTTATGTTTGTGTTTCAAATATTTATATCAAATGGCATGAAAGAGAGAAGTGGGAGTTGGACAATCCTAGTCATCCCAATAAAGAGGAGAAAGAGAAGAGAAGATAGTTTTTGATATTTCTCCAAAGGCAGAAAATAAGAAAAAGTTATTTTAAAATTTATATGTTGAAACTATTTTCTAAATCAACGGTTTTCCGTCTCCTTCTTCTCTTCTTGCATTTTAAAGTACACATCATTGAAAATGAAAAAAAAACAAAAATGTTTTAAACCAAACAGTGCATAAGTTTTTCCCACTGGTCTATTGTTTTGGTTAGCTAAAAATCATTTTTTACCTATATCCTAACAATAAGAAAATTAACTCTCATTTAATCTTTTTATTCCACATGAAATTTGTGCCTTTAATCCTTTAGTTCAAACTATCAAGGGGGTAGAAATGAACCTCATCATCTGTTTTACTAAATATACAGCTGAATTCAGTAAAATAATGCATATTATGCGAATAGTTAACCACATGCAACATTACCCATTTGAAGCATATGTTATACCTTGATTATCATTTGATCTAATACCTTCTTTGTTTTCATTTTTTTCCTTTAATACGGGTTGTAGAATCCTTCGAACTCGATTTCCCAGCGAGTGAAATTTGTGATATGGATTGGTAACCAAATAAAAAGGAACATGACAATGTAATATTTAACATGCTAACATGATGAGGTTATGCTACATATTGGACTTAATTTATATAGAGCTGGATAAAATGGCAGGATAAAGTTATTTATTTGTAAGCAAAGGAGGTTATATTAAATCCAATAAAAAAGGCAAAAAAAAAGTACGTTAAAAACTACTTGTTGAACTATTTTGTTACATGTAATGTAAATTTGGGTGTTCATTTAGAGACACACTGACTGAAGCAAATTTATGTCTTCTCTCATACTTGGAATGTTTTGCCATCTTCTCTACCTGCTTGCTAGTTGCCAATGAAGACTCCATTTTCACCAGCCCTTCTATGATTATTCAATGTGTTAAATTTTTGTTTATAAAATAGTTATTTAAATAAAATTACGGATTAGGTAATTGTTGAAAGTACATGGTTGAAGAAAAATAATATTAAATTAGCAAGTAAATAAAATTACAAAAATCATATGCAAAACTTCATTGCAGATTAAAAAAAATTAGAAATCTTATAACCTTATTTTATAAATATATGCCATGGCATATGCATTAGAAATCTGATTATTGTTGATTTGATAAACACATATTTCAAACAATTATACTACAAATTTCCAAAAGAATAATTAAATCTCAAAAGTCAATTGCCATTGGAATAGTTGATGTATACAAATAGTTACTTTATTAGACTTCCATCCTTTAGACAACAACTAAAATTGATCTAGAAATGTGGGTACACAACCTTTTTCAAATAGATCTAAAATTGAACGACTAAAATGAATGAAATTAACTGCAACTAAATGTTTGAGATCCACAACAATTAAACTACCTTCTCATGTTAGTGAGAGTATATATTTAACCTACAATTAAATGCAGATTTGGATTATAAAACATGTAAATAAACCATAGAGAAAATATGAAGGAACTAAAATACCACCATTGCTTACATGAGAAAGTGCACATCCAAATACTTCAGGTCTCTACATTGCTTTTGTTCAGAACATCAAAGCAAAATGACATTTCTACTACAGAAACAGGAAAAAAATAAAAAACAAAAATACCTGATTCACGCATGAAGGAACTAAAATACCACCATTGCTTCGACCACGCCTTTAAAATAGATCAGTCTTCTGAAACCCTAGCCAAAAACATCATTTAATAATTGAACTATCATAAGGAGTCTTCACCGAACTACCAAGAAGAGGGACCTATCTAATTCAAAATCAGTTGCCAAGAAGAATAAACAGGTGCTTACATCGGAGAAGAGCTCGCAAACCCGAAGACACCCCTTTAACGAACCGGTTCCGTCCATGCCTAATCTGGAAGGCGACGTTGGAAGTAATTAGCGACAACGGTGGACGGAGCAGAGAAAGATGAAATCGGCTGCTATGTTATTTTTAGGTCTGGAAAAAGGGAGGAAATGGAGGGGCTAATTTTTTTCTTCACGCAAAAGGATGATGAAGCGGAGAGCAAGGTCAGGGAAGTAATCGGCGTCTGGAAAAAGGGAGGAACTAGAGAGGCTAATTTTTTTTTTCTTTGCACAAAAGAATGATGAAGCGGAGAGCCGTGACAGTTGGGTTGAGAAAGAGAAATAATGATTTAGGGTTAACTCGGAGACTCTTCGGTTGCCAAATTTCAAGGGAGTCTGTGTGAACTTGAAATCTAACTCACTAATAATAATATAGTATAGACATTCATTAAACTGAACATTAAAATCAAATACTGTTAATGCCCAAAAAACATGCATATAATGCGTCTGTTTTTCTTTTCAAATTCCTACGCTTCTTTTTCCTCTCTGATTTTCCGACTCCCAAACATTTTGTTTCCTAAAATTTTCCATTTCTTACAGCTTGCTTCAATTCTTCCTCATATTTCTCGTGATTAATTTTCTACCTAGATCCGACTTACTTCAACCGTTTCTCATATTTTTCGATATCAATTTTCTCACCAGATCCAATCGTTATTAATTAATTTATTTTGTTGCGTTATTAGGATGAGATCTTTGTTTCTTATTGAAGGATTATTTATCAGATGGAAACGAATATCCGATCACATAATCAGATATGTGATGGTTGTATCCAAAATTGTATAGGGAAGTTTATTTTATCTTTCTCGTGGTGTTTATAAATGAATTTCACTGTTGTTTTTACTTATTATATTTTAGTTTCGATCCTAAAATCTTCATTTTGTACTGTGGTATTTGTTTTTATGGTAGTCTAATTTGTTGTTGATTAAATTGTACGAATATTTTTTTTCTTAAGCAATGTTTGACATGAAACTAATGACATAAGTTCGCAAAATTTATGAACCAGATACAAAAAGACATAATGTATAGTAATGAGTCTAATGATCACAAACAATTGTGCATAATACAAATCCCATATAATACACATTTAATGCTAACAACATTTGAGTGGTTAATCTTATCTCTTTATAATTTTTTTGGCTAAACCTGCTTTCTAGGTTATGTGATATGTCATCTTATTCTCAATAAGTGATTCAGAAATTTCATATATGATAGGTATGTGTAAAAGGAGCCACTAGACATGATCGAGAGAGCCAAAATGTTGCAGATGGTCAAAATGCAAAATGTAGTTAATTGGATATCAACCGGGCATAGATAAGAAGGTATGTACTAGACATAATTTGGTTGGCTTGAATTGATTCCTTTATCAAATACTGGCAGCGAGTGTTATTGTTTGTATTGAATCATCATGTTGTCTGTACTATTGTTGTCTCATGTGTGAATGCTTTGAGTTATTCAGTAATGATAGGTTTAATGTTGTACATATGTTCCTGGCAAAACCTGAAACCCTCACTATATTGTGTTTTTTGATTATAATAGAACTAAAACATTAACATATATCATCAGTTAACCATTAACAGAAGCAGTACATACTGAAGCACTTAATGCAGCGATATTATGTTGTTGCATGTATCTTTTTATCACAAAAAAGAAAACCAAAGAGGTTAGGGAAATGAAAATAGAAATGATCTCCACTGGTCAGTGGTCACTTTGAAGACAATGACTCGGGTTGGTTAGAAAAGAAATTATTGTGTACCATACTCATACGACTTGCCAATGGTAACTAGGATGTATATAATGCTATGTTTACAAAGGCATCAGTTGTGGTTGCAAATCCGAATTAATTTGGATTATTTATTTCAAAAATGTTCAGCAGATGTTTATGTGAAAGGAGGAGAAAAAAAATTAAAAAAAGGTAACTGATTTACATGTAGTTATAATATTATATCGTGTAATACTAAAACTAGGTTAGTAGCAAGAGCATGTATTAGATATTTCGTTGCTTTTGCATGACATCTTTAATTATTGCTACTTCTGGATGTAAACTGTATTTTGTTGAACATTTGATCTGTAGCTCTCAGTTTTGACGTTTTGTGCACTGCTATATTTATTTGTTTCTAAGTTGTTTATATGACTGTGATTTCTTGGTATGATTTATTTCCAAAACATTTTGGCTAATTTCATAAACTTTCGAATCCTCGTACTTTAAATGTTTTGAATTCAAAATGTAAACTTAAAATCCAAGGCAGTGTTTGGTTTAAAAATGAATTTTGTGTTTTTGATTTTCAATATGTATATCAAATATACGAAGAATGAAGGGATGACGGAGGGGATGAAAGAAAGACGGATGGGAAGACGAAGGGGATAGAGGGGCGACAGAAGAATGGATTGTTTCACATGCTTTTGTTAGTTCACAAAACACGGGAAACAAAAAAAAGTTGTTTTCTATTTTGTATGTTAGTTTCGTTTTCTAAATTGGTCGTTTTCGACAATATAAATGCGTCATGTGCATTTTTGTATGAACGAAAACCCAAAACTAAAATTAACAAACCAAACACTACCCAAACTTTTGAAATTCCAATTTTCAATTTTAGATCTGTAAATTATCAAATTCAAAATTCAAATTTTCAAAGGCAAAAATAAAATTTGAATTTTATAATTCAAAGAAAAAAAAATCAAATATTCCAATTTTTGTATCTAATGGTTTCAAATTCACAATTCAAAATTTACACTTTTGAAATTCTAATTTCAAATTCAAAACTCCGAAACTGTGAATTTTCAAAAATTCAAGTTTTTAAAACTTTAAATTTTCAATTCAAATTTTTAGAATTCAAATTTTAAGATTTCAGAAATTAAAATTCTCATAACTTCAAATTTCATATAGTTTTTCTCCTTTTTGAAGTAGGTTTATCAACTAAACACTTACTTTAAAAAAAATAACAATTGGAAAAATGAATCAAATTTTAAATATGAATTTTCAAATTCAGTTTCAAACTCTAATTTTGTCACTTAAAAGTTCAAAATGTCATTTCAAATTCAGATCTTGAAAATCTTACACTACACCATAACAGCCATTTCGTAACACTTATTTTTTTCAATTGCCAACACTTATTTGTGTTGTACGTTAATCACACTAATATCCGTTGCTAAGCTAAAAATGTGTCACCAAAAAATACACATTTACTTTTTTTTATTGCTAACACATATTTGTGTTGGAAAATCTAGTTAAATTGAAATTAACTAAATATTGTTTGGGGCAATAAAGGAAATGAGCATCTTGTCATCCATAGCCCTAATTCCTTCTCAACTCTTTCATTCAGCCACTGCTGAAAGATAAAATAAAATCGACTTGATTCCAGGCGATTCGATTATGCCGCTCGCTCTCGCGCTGGATTTCAGGCACTCGCTCTCGACGTCAGGCATTGCTATGCATGCTGTTTAAAATCTAACTTTTCAGGTTTGTTTCATTTGCATACTCAGTGTTTTTCTCTTCAAATTTTCAGAAAGAAGATGATTGACTTTTGCAACGCATGCTGTTTAAAATGCATGTTTGCATTTTGTGCTAGGTTATAATTTTGGCTTTATCAGAAATATTGGTGTTTAAAATTTGATATCGAGTACATAGACTGAGTTGTCGATGCTGATGCGATTAGCTTGTAAGGATATAGTTTGATGCGAGTTAATTTGATTTTTTTTCTCAAACTATGGGTTACGGTTCGAAGTGGTTCAATTTCGAAGTTAGAAAATATATTTCATTAATATTGGCCAAGAGTTTGGTTTTTTTCCACATATTTTTTAGAATGTATGTTGGATCAACATTTACTGTTAATTATGATTTAAATAAACTTTCATTCAATTATCAATATCCAAAATAGTAAACGTCAGCAAGACTGCAAAATAAATTTGTTGTAAGATAATTTTCCTGCTGGTTAGCGAAGTACAACAAAATGTGATTATTTCCACTGATATATCACATATGGCGCAGCTGAAACAATAAACATAGAGTAGGAAAAGACTATGAACCGTGGCCATCTGAGATTGAATAATTTAGATTAACTCAAATTACTGAGCTCAACAGATGTGCCTAAATTTTTAAGCCATATCATCCAGCATTTCCATATTCCAAAATTTTATGTTTAGCATAGTTGCCGATCAGAGTCCCCACTTAAACTTTAAATGATAGTTATAATAATTATGGTATGTATTGTAAACACATGCTCCTTTTACACTATTACTATTAAGCATTAGGCAGCAATTGTAACTATTAAGCATTAAGCAATTTTGTAGTGTTTATTGAAGTTCTTAATATTTATTACAATATAAAATTTTTCGTTATGCATACATTTTGATCGTAAACAAACATACCTAATCAACAATCAACAATTAGACTTCTTGTTAATGCAACCAACATCCCAATAACGTTCTTACTTTTGATTTCAAATTCATGTTTCAAATTTGAAATTTTGTAGGTTTAAATTCAAATGTTTAATTGTTACTTTTTGAAATAAATTTGATTTCAATTCTCAAATTTAAAATGTTTATTTAAAATTTCAAATTTTAACTTATAATCTTCTCGAACATATTTAATTGAAATGAATACAAAACTGTAATAAACATAATTTTTCAAAATTATACAATCGGACGGTCGTTTTTTCCACTATTGTATGGTTGTACTGGTGTATTTAAGGGTGTGTTCTTAACGAACGGAAAATAGAGATTTTGAGCAGGGCATTTGAGCGTGGAAATTGAGTGAACGAGAAATGCGTTTGGCGCTACGAACGGGGTATTTAAGTTGTGATTTTTAATTTAACTGATTTATAACTTATTAATTATTATTTTTATTATATAATATCAGTTTAATAATTGCAGATAATAAAAAATAAATTGCTTGATTTTTCATTAAAACAAACTAATACAAATTAAATTCAAATACATGCAAAGAAACAAACTAAACAGTAGACAATATAGTAAAACGACTCTACAGGACATTCGTGAAACAGTCCTTCCGAATGAACGACCGTCCAATGACATACCCAGTAACGACCCGTAAATTTTAACGGTTTTAATAACGTAATTAACTAAATTTTTGTGAACTATAAGACTTAGCAATGAAAATTTAGTATTTGAAATGCGTCTATTTAAACATAACAAATGACAGATTTTCATCTGAAAATATGACAGTCGGTTCTGTTGTATAATTTTCAATTTCAATTTAAAATCAGTTAAATTGTAGAAAATAAACTATTTTCGAAATCTGAATATTTTTATATAATAAAAATGTAGATCATATTCTGAGTGAGACGTCATATTTTGTTTCGCCAAATTTGGACTGCTATAGCCCCGTTTATCTTATTTTCGGCGTTTTAGCAGCATTTTCGGCACCTAATATCGACTTTTGATAGGATGATCGTATCATTAATATCTGTATACCATTTTGTTCATCTCGTCGTGATGATCTCCGCAGTATATTCATTTGTGTGTTTCGGCGTCCGGTGGATGGCAAAATCTGTGAGACGGTGGACAGTATCCGTACCGGTTTTGAGCCTTTTTTCTTTCCTTGTGACTATTCATTATCCATCGTGTAAAAATGAATAACCATTAGCATTTATATCTTCCTAAATTCAAAACTATTCCCCTAGATTGATATTTATTTTTGTTCGTCTATTTGCTTTCTCTTATGTCATTTTGATCTTCTTCATTGAAAAAAAAGAAAGAAACAAAGCTTGCATATGTCAGACTTCTTTCTTCTATATTTTTCCCATGGCCGTGCCTCACTTGCTCCAACGCCGACCTCCCCTTGTTTTGCAGCACCCAACCTCGTCCACTTGCCAACCGTCTCCGCCTCCCTGAATTCCAACGCACGCAAACCCATCCCAATCCTTAGCTGACCACACACCTATCCACGCAAGCGTCCACCACAGCCCACGCCAATCTCCGCTCCGAGCATAGCCTCCTCTAGTCGCCTACCAGACCACTGGCCCTGAAATAACACCATCCTCTCCCCAAACCCGAACCTCACCCATCCTCCAATCTTCCACGCACAGCCATCCTCCACCGTTCCATGACAAACCGGCTCCCTCACTGACCCACAGCCACCCGATGCCGCCGACTTTCCGCCTTACTTCCCATCAGACTCTCCCATGCTCGTCTCTTCCACGCTCACCCTCCCACCATCCTTTAGCATACACCAACTCATCACCCTAACCCACTTTCGCCACCACTGCACAACCCCACCTCCCTCTCCAGAAACCCGCCGTGTCATTCCTCCACGACCTATGGCCTCACTTCAGTCCGCCAACCACCATCAGCCGCTTTTCCATCTTCTCCGACCGAGCTTGCCTCCTTGCTTCGCCCATTCCTCCTTCTTTTGTATAGAGGTATATATGTTTACAGTGGTATATATGTTTACAATAGTATATATGTTTACAATGGTATATATGTTACAGCAGCTTCTCATATTGTTGCTATATATATATATATATATGTGAGCACAGCAACCGTCTATTTTGTTTGTTTAAAAAAAAATTGTTTTATATGTATTACATATATGTTACATATATACGTATTATAATCTATACTTGAAATTTTTAAGTATGATTGATTACATACATATTACCTATATATATTATATAATTGATATTGGGTATTTGTTTGAAGGGTATATATGTATATAATGTGTTAAAATATATATTTGAATTTATTGTTAATATTTGGAAACAGTTTTGTAATAGCTTTAAATTATATTATGTTTAAATATCCATTTGGAAATCTTTGAAATATATATATATATATATATGGGTTTATAAATTTTAAGAAAAAAAAGGAATTTTGAGAAAAAGTATATGTTTTGATTTTAAATTAAAATATAATATATAGATATGTTATTCTAAATATGTATTTTTAAATTGAATATTGGTTTTAAGAAAAAAAATATAATATACATTTCGTTTCAGTTATATCAAGCTGATTTTGATTTGTTTCATCGATTCCTTATTATCAGTCTTGTTCGTCGAATCCGTGTTCACCTTGCTTTGCTTTGAGGTTTGTCGTTTGGATTGGTCGATTGTCGAGTTCGTGATTCAATTCGTAGCTTGTCGTGTTGTCTAATTTCTCTAGCCTCGAAAGGTGAGCAACCACTCACGATTAACGTTCTAATATTTAGTAAATTTAATTTGCATGTAATGACGATTGAAATATGCTTTTAAATTTGAATTGTTAAGTTATTTAATTTTTAAATATGATATGCCATTATCTGCAATTGTTTACCTATGACATATGATACCATAACCTGTTGTATATATTATATTTAAATTTGTTACCGATGATATATGCATGATGTTGATATGTTATATGTAACGTCCCGGGATTTTTGGCGTCTCGAGTTTTGAATATTAATTTTTAATATTCAATAATACGATACTTTAATCAGACAAAAATCCCCGTTAAATAACAATTGGCAATAATATACAGTTTTTCAAACCAAGATAATATTTGGGATTTCCAGATTTCTATTTATAAAATAGGAGATTGATTTAATTGGAATTTCTTGTTTATATATATATATATACATATTCACGACAACAAAATTTATATATATAAATTGGGAACATACTCATTTCAAATAAGTATGGATGAAATAAGAAAGAATAAATTATAAATAGAAAAGGTATGATTTATGGAAAATACTGTATTATAATTAGATAGAGATTAAATTGGATTTTCTTATATATACATGTTAGCGCCAAATTTGGTCACTAACACCCAAATCCAAGCGAAAGCACCAAATACCTGTCATAGCTCACAGATAGAATATATGTGGTGAATATTAATATGGAGAACAACAAAAAATTAAAATGAAAGCAGTAAAGAACAACAGATTTTATAGTGGTTCGGCTAACTGCGGCCTACATCCACTCCAGAAGTTTCCTTTTTATTGATGTTAGAATCGATTACAGTTACAAAATGGCAGAGTTGCCTTAGCCTTAGAAAAGAGAAAGTAAGAGAGTTGAAAGGAAGATCCCTTTTCTGAAGTCCTACATGCTGTATTTATAGGCAAATCCCGAGTTACTGGGCTTCCTGAGTAGTCCGGGCCCATCAGGATCATAGCCGAGCCAATATCCTTCATCATGACCGACCCACACTGCTATGCCGTCCAACCTATGCCGATCCACTCCATACTCTAGTATGCCGATCCACACCACCAATGACCGAGCCACACCACCATGTCGTCCACACCACCAAGTCACCGAGCGGCACTTGTCGAACCAACCACGCTGAGCCACATCCCACGAAGTCGACCCGAAGCAGCAACTTCTTGGACACGAGGCTACCGAACGATGTCATGCTGACCCACTTTATATCCCACTGAGATACCGAGCGACAACCTGAAACGAAGGACCTTAGGACTCGAAGCAACCGAGCCCCATTCCATACCTAGCCAGTTCCTTCCATTCCTACCGAGTCACCCCGACCGAACCACAATGCCGAGCGACAACCAAGGCTGACTCATGATCTAACTAGGCCGAACCACCTTCCATGATGAGCCACCAACACGGCCGAGCCACCAATGCCGAGCCACCCATGCTGAGCCACCAATGCCGAACCACCTAAAAGACTCGAAGAAATCATCCATACAACTCGAAGCTCGACTCCATACGACTCGAAGCAAATCCAGGGCGACTTGCGACTTATCGAAACCCAAGTTTCGAGTATCCAATAACCTTCGTCCATTGACTATGTTGAATCCCGGCTGTAGATCCATGATTATTATCCATGCTTGATCGTCCATCCATCTAGTTGACTAAATCCGTCATGAACCAACCTCGACGAACGAGTAGTCAATTTAGTTAAGTCCACCTATCTACGGCATTGCCAAAAGACGGGTTAACACTTGCCCCCCAAAACATGCCTTGCTTTGAAAGGTGTGTTTTGAATAGCCTCAAGTCCAATATCCGAAGTTCGTATGTTATCCACATCCATACGTTTCGATTCGTAATCCAATCCATTTTATCCAAGTGCCATCGCCGTATCCTTATCCGAATTTACGACTGCTCTGAGTCGATATCCGATTCTGAATCCAATGACCAAACCCTAAGCCAATTCCATAGCCATCTGTACCCGTCAATCGAGTTTTATTCCATCCATAACCAATAGCCAAATCTATGACCTTTCTAGGTCGATATCCGAACTCGGGACCGCTCCGGGCCCTTTTCCAAATCCAGGACCTCACCGGGTCAATCTATCCTAAGACGAAATCCAAATCCATGACCTCTTCGAGTTTAACTTTGAATCCGTAGACCTCACCGGGTTGCGTTATCCTATTCCAGCCTTGACCCTCCGGTCAAGGGCTTGTATGTTCTCCGGCCTCGGCTCTCCGACTGAGGACTTCCATATTTTCCAGCCTCGACTCTCTGGCCGAGGACTTCTTATATTCTTCGGCCTCGACTCTCCGGTCAAGAACTTTTATATTCTCCGGCCTCGACTCTCCAGTCGAGGACTTTGTATTCCCCGGCCTCCACTCTCTGGTCGAGGACTTTTATATATTCTCCGGCCTCGACTCTCCGGTCGAGGACTTCATATTCTCCGGCCTCGACTCTCCGGTCGAGGACTTTGTTGATTTCTCCGGTCTTGGCTCTCCGGCCGAGGACTTTTATATATTCTCCGACCTCGACTCTCCAGTTGAGGACTTCATATTCTCCGGCCTCGACTCTCCGGTCGAGGACTTTGTTTATTTCTCCGACCTCGGCTCTCCGGCCGAGGACTTTGTATATTCTGTTCGAGTCCATTTCGTTGCTCTTCGGCAAAGGGACTCGTAATTCGCGATTACTGCCCCGTTTCTTCAGTCGGGACGGTAATCGCTTGGCCTGTATTATTTATTGAATTATTCCAATCCCAATCATCACAAAATTCAGTTATCAAAGCGAAAGTTCATACAACAAAGGGAATTAAATGTCTGAAGTACCAAAGAAGAAACCAGAGTTTGTAGAAAAATAGAAAGAAAACAGGATTTCATAGATCTAAGCAGTACAGTGTTTCGTCATCTCAGAGCACGCCTAGGGACCATCGTCGATCCCGTATGTGTGTAAGTGACCTAGCTGTAGTACTTTGAGTTCTATTACTTATTCAGAACCATAAATCCATTCAGTTGATAACAAGCTAGCGGTGACTAGATCCAGCGCCACCTTCGTTCGAGGTAGGCGGTGGCCGCTCCCGTTCCACTGCTACAGCTCGATTCCTTATGTACTGTTGCAGGTGACCATTCCTTACATGCTCCTCCACGATATCTTTCAAATGCCTACAATCGTTTGTGTTGTGCCCATCTAGCTCATGGAATAGGCAATGCTTTCCTGACGCCCGCTCGTATTCCGATGGTTCCCTCGTAGCCGATCTTTGATACTGGAGGTGCCCCCGAGTATCCAAGTAAATCCTTTCCAGAGTCTCATTCAAATCCGTATAAGAAGAAAATTTTGATTCTCTTTATTTCCTTTTTGAGGGGTTACCATTGTCACTCATTTTCCTTTTGCCCTTATCATCCTTGTTTGGTTCCTCCCTGAGTGGACCTCCACCTCTAACAGCATAAGCTTCAGCCTCTCTCCCTTCTCTTTCAGTCTACGCGTCCTCCTGCCTTAGGAATCTCTCCGCTTCATGATAAAACTCTCCAAGATCCATTGGGGGGTCCCGTTCCAACGATATATTAAAATTCGAATTATCCGCAATTCCAGAAACTACTGCCATCAAAACCATCGACGGATTGGGTCGATCCACTGAAGTTATCACCGCATTGAATCTGGTTAAGAAATCCCTGAGCAACTCTCCCTTGCATTGTTTCATCGATGTCAAGGTCATTACGTTCTTGGGTCTGACTATATGGACCCAAAACTGCCTCATAAACCTTTCAATCAGCTTCGTCCAAGTGTCAATAGAACCACTCTCCAGCTGTCTGAACCACATAGCTGCGATATCTATCAAATACAAAGGGAAGCATCGAGCCATGACCTCATCCGATTCCCCCAGTACCTCCATATGCCTCATGTACCTCGTCAGGTGAACGGCCGGATCTGTCCTCCCATCATACATCTCCAACGTTGGTAGCTTAAAATCCAGTGGGTTCCTAGCTTGCCTGATAGTAGGAGTAAAGGGACTCCTCAAATCCTCCAAGTCTTTATTTACCAATCTACCTCTCATAGCTCGTATGGCCATCTCCGCTAATCTGTCATTCTCGCCAAGCTGTAATCCTTATCTGCTGCCTCCGATCTGCCCCCGAGTTCACGAGGGAATCCTGGCACATATTCCTCATCACATACTCCTGTATTCCTGTTGATGCTGGGTTGCACAGCATCGTCAAGTATCCCTCCATGGATTGGTCCAGCACTACCTATTGGTATGCCCCCAAGTCTTGGTCCATCCGAGTTAATAGTTGTTCGCTGATCAGGGGCTGCTCCATACTGGACCACTCCATCTGCTTGTTGGTTGAGTGCTTCTGATCCAGCTCCACGGTTCCGAGCTCCTGCAGTTTCTGCTTGTCCAAATTGTCTGAGAAGAGTCTGCATCATCTCCTCTTGTCTTTTCAGCATAGCTTCCATCTCGTCTCTGGTGATGTAGATGGATGCTTGACCTGCTCCAGCTCCATAGGAGGCCTCTTGACTTCCCTCTTGATTGCTTCTTTCTGTCACTTGCTTCCTTGTTGGTGGCCTAGCCATTGCTTCCTTGAATCCAAGTTCCTAAGCTTCTGAATCCAAAATCCCCAAGTGCTTGCCTTCTCAATGAAAGGGGCCAAAATGTTAGCACCAAATTTGGTCACTAACACCCAAGTCCAAGTGAAAGCACCAAATACCAGTCACAGCTCACAGATAGAATATATGTGGTGAATATTAATATGGTGAACAACAAAAAATTAAAATGAAAGCAGTAAAGAACAACATATTTTATAGCTGTTCGGCTAACTCCGGCCTACGTCCACTCCAGAAGTTTCTTTTTTATTGATGTTAGAATCGATTACAGTTACAAAATGGCATAGTTGCCTTAGCCTTAGAAAAGAGAAAGTAAGAGAGTCAAAAGGAAGATCCCTTTTCTGAAGTCCTACATGCTGTATTTATAGGCAAATCCCGAGTTACTGGGCTTCCTGAGTAGTCCGGGCCCATCAGGATCATAACCGAGCCAGTATCCTTCATCATGACCGACCCACACTGCCATGTCGACCGACCTATGCCGATCCACTCCATACTCTAGTATGCCGATCCACACCACCAGTGACCGAGCCACACCACCACATCGTCAACACCACCAAGTCACCGAGCGGAACTTGCCAAACCAACCACGCCGAGTCACATCCCACGAAGTCGACCCGAAGCAACAACTTCTTGGACACGAGGCTGCCGAACGATGTCATGTCGACCCACTTTATATCCCACTGAGCTACCGAGCGGCAACTTGAAGCAAAGGACCTTAGGACTCGAAGCAACCGAGCCTCATTCCATACCGAGCCAGTTCCTTCCATTCCTACCGAGCCACCCCGATCGAACCACAATGCCAAGCGACAACCAAGGCTGACTCATGATCTAACTAGGCCAAACCACCTTCCATGATGAGCCACCAACACGGCCGGGCCACCAATGCCGAGCCACACATGCCGAGCCACCAATGCCGAACCACCTAAAAGACTCAAAGAAATTATCCATACAACTTGAAGCTCGACTCCATACGACTCGAAGCAAATCCAGGGTGACTTGCGACTTATCAAAACACAAGTTTCGAGTATCCAATAACCTTCGTCCATCGACTATGCCAAATCCCGGCTATCGATCCATGATTGTTATCCATGCTTGATCGTCCATCCATCCAGTTGACTAAATCCGTCATGAACCAACCTCAACGAATGAGTAGTCAATTTAGTTAAGTCCGCCTATCTACGGCCTTGCCAAAAGGCGGGTTAACAATATATATATATATATATATATATATCTGTGTGTGTGTGTAAAGTATGCATAAGCTAAATAGAAGTAGTATGTTGAAAAACAATATATGAAATGGTAAGTAATATATATATATAGTTATTGAAAATAATACATACATACATACATATATATATATATGTGAAAATTGAAAGAAAGGATATATATGGAAATATATGATTGGAATGAGAAGATTTATAAAATCATTTTTAAATAAGGGATCTTTTACAAAATAATGTTGTAACCAAACTGTTATTTGTGTACATTTAAAATGAAATAGCACAAATTTTCATTTGTTTTGAGTTGTTCATTTTTAAAATATAATAAGAAGAAAATGTAAAAAAAAAATTTATCTAAAATAGAATAGAAAATTTTATAGTGTTTTGAGTAATATATTTTAAATGTAAAAATAGATATAAATATGAAGAAGGAGGCTTAAAATTGTTTTATTCAAAAGCACTATACAAATGGTTTTCAAATTGTATATGAAAGCATGTATAGGATCAATGGAAGTATAAAGAAAAGTAAACAAGTAAAAATCTAGACAAGTTTAAAACTTTTTCTTGGTAAAAGTAAATCAAGAAAAAAATGGGTAAAAACATAAATTTAAACACATAAGCATTGTCTGGTCAAATACAGTAAAAACCAAAACGTACAACTTAACTTCTCTTCATCTCAACATAATATCAACTCAAACCACCCAAAATTCCAATCAATCCATCACCAAACAATTGTACAGCAAAAATCAAATCCCTCTTGAGCCAAAAGACTGAAAATATACATCATTACAAACGTGTGTATATATAGGTTGTATGTATGTAGGCATCAGTTTTCAAAAAGCTTGTAAGCAAAGTCTTAAAAGAAAAAAAAGAAGAAGGAAGAAGCATTCTCTTATAAATAAAAGGCAAGGGGATTCGAGTTTTCAGATCATTAACTAAGATCCAATTAGAAGATTTCAAAAGAATTCGACATGTTCAAGGTGAGAAATTATGTTAATGTTTGCAAATGTTTCAAATTCTACTCTGTCATGTTAAACAGAGTTGAAAATACATATATGATCTAGTTCAAAGATCTATATCTCTCTCCTCGATTTGAATTTGTGGATGATACAAACTAGTGAATTGCTTGTTTTTGAGTATAGATTACACTAAAAATAGTTTTAGGGTGATTCATGCTATATGTTGTGAGAAATCTTGAATTTACAGTAAGCAGTCATATATTTGGCAATTTTCAACATACCTAAAACATTGAACCAAGATTTTAATCGTGTTTAACATGTGAGGATTGGATTTTTAGGCAAGAAATCCTATTTTTAGTAGCCAAAATCTTGAGAAAAATTGAGTTGATCAAAATTCACTTGAAAATTAATTCCCGGCGACGTAGTTGACGTGAGGCAGGGTGGTTTGGTCGAGGAGGGGCATTGCGAAGTGGGTAAGATGTTCACTATAGCCGAATTTCAAATTAGGCTTTAACTTGAACGGGCGTGGAGTTTTAAGGTTTAGGGATATGATGTGTGATGGTGTGGAACGCGGTGGTTTAGGGAAAGGCACGAAGGGTTGAGCTTGGCGTGGGTTGGCCAGGGGGTGCGTTGGAGCCTAGGTGTTCGTGCGGTGGTGGCGGCCGAGTTGCAGGTAGTCGAGTTCGTGAGAAATCGAAGATTTGGCGGAGTTTTGTTGCGTGTTCAAGTGAAAAGGGGCTGTTCGAATTAGCGTTTTGAAATGGGGATGACCAGAGCTTGGAAACGTGGGACGATCGTGATGACCGGAGCAAAACGCACGTGTGGGTGTCGTCGAGGCGGAGCATAGGGAGGAGCAGCCCTGCGTACGTGCACACGCATGCACGAACATGCACACGGGAATTAGGGCAAGGGTGCTATAGGTTTGTAAATGATGAAGATGAGTGGTTCGTTCCTTGTTTATCTCCTGCAGTTAAATTTGGGAAGAACGTGTGGTATGAAATTGTGGGTTCGGCCATGTTGTTGCCAGTGGGTTCGATCCTTGTTCAAGAGAGAAAAAGGAAAAGAAAATGAAAGGGAAAAGAAAGAAGGAGGGGAAGGGAAGAAGGTGACGACCATTGTCTTGGTGGGGAGATTTGGGCTTCGGCCCAACCAAATTTGCAAAAGGGGTTTTAAATTTAAAATGTTTTAAATATATATTTTTGGAATTTTAAAATGATATAGTCGATGCGTACGAAACCTGTTCGATGCAAAACTGATTGCGATGGTTTCGTATCGACAAACATTATGTCATCGTATGAACTGTTATCGAGTTTGATCGAGTGAGAATTTATGTTATATTTAAACGAATAGAAATTTAATCAACCGATTTGGTACAAATATCATCGTTTAAATTTATATGACCTGCCTACTGAAGTTATTTGTCCAGATAAAAATAGTGATGAGTTAATTTAATTTAATTGCAATATTTTGACATCTGTTTAGCGGAATAAAACACCATTCCGCTAATTGTATTTAATTGGACCCCTGTTGACAGAATAAATTAATGTTCTTCCATTATTACTGAATATATCTGCTGTGGACATTTACCAGCTGAAACAAAACCCTATTATGCTATTATATTTGTACGGACACCTATTTATTTTCTTGATAAATTATATTGGCAATATGTTGTTGAATTGATTGTTGTGGATATCTGTATCTGTTATTCTGGGCTTTTCTGAAATTGAATGGTAACTTGATTAAGTACCATTGGAATTATTAAGCCTTCTTTTCCGATTTGGAAGTGGACTGTTGAACCAAAATTGTTTAAGGATGATTATTATTTATTAATGATATTTTAAAGTTAATTGGTAAACATTTTGATAATGATTTAAAGTAACTATTTTATTATTCTAAAAAATATATTTAAAAAGTATTAATTATTGTTTTAAAGTTATTAATTATCTAAATTGTTTAAGGTATATTAATTATTAATTAAAGTTATTTTATAGTGATTGTTTAAAGATAACTCAAGGGATTAATTAGTATTAAAGTATATTTATTACAAGGATAAATTATTAAATATTAATAACGTTTTAGGAATAATATATTATATAGTAAACTTATATAAATTAGTATTTTACTTAATTAGAACTTGGAAAAATATATATTGTAACTTTATAAGTATTATTTTAAAAAAAAATTAAATGAAGTTTTCGGAAAGTAATAGTATGCTTTCATAGCGTAATTGGAGGCAAAGAGTGCCTGCAGTCAAGTTTTGCATTTCTCTAGGATAAAGGCGTAACCATTGAGCTGTGAATCCATAGTTGATACCACAGTGGTGCTTTCCAGATTTATTTTAAAAGGGGGTTTCAAATATTTTGAAATAAATGGTTTGTGAATATACTTATCCGGTGAGATAAGCATATGCTGTTTTGATTAAGTAATTTTAACTTATTGAAATTTAAATTAAATAAGACTTAATGTTTTCAGTGGGAAATGAGATATTTTGATTAAATGATTGTTTATTTGATAGTTGAATAACCGACTATCAAATCTGGATCCAGAAACATAACTTTGGGAATATCTAGAAGAAACACGGGGATTATGTGGTACAGTTGTCGTTCGAGGTGCTATACTGTACGTATAAACTCGTTTCGTTCTTCTAGGACGATGGTAAGGAAATCCGTCCACTAGACGGTTAGGAGGTGATCTCTGATCTTATTTTCGTTGGTGTATTTCCTAAAGAACCGGAGTTGAGTTTACTGGAATATCGAACGTTGTTTCGAAGAGACCGGGATTAGATAAGTTATCCGAAACCACTTCGATCCAACAAATACGTTTCAAATGAAGAAAAGAGCATGGAGTCGAAGATGGAGCATTGAAGTGCAAGGGCTAATCACCACTAATCCTGAGGATGATTCCAAAACGGATGTAGTAGGAATAGTGCTTTCAGTCCCGTTCGGACCCAGAACGGACTTGTATGGACGAATGCTATCAGTACATTATCATTGGAGGACAATGAACATTCTAAGTGGAAATTTCTTAAAAAGGTAATCGTAGCCTCAAGCCTCATCAACCGAGAATGGTTGAAAATCAAGGGAGATGCAGCAAGGCTAAGTGGGTCGCACCTAAGTAGGGAATGTTTATCACCTTTCTAGATAATCTTGAATATCATTTTATCACTACGATACATGGAAGTTGCTCAGAGAGGGTGGGAACACCCAGGGTGATAGCATATTAGGTCTATCTAGGTTATGGATAGTCCGGTCTTGTGTTGTAGGGGATCCCGGTGTGGCCCTCGGTACGCTGATTCTAGACGCGTACTGTGACAGGTGGTACCCCAGTGCCTAGTCATTCGTATTGAATCCATTCTCCCATACGTGCCTTTACGGTTTTGGTTGTAGCGCCTAGTATGCTGGAATTTAATTAATGTAACAATTTCAGCTATTTGAATAAGTATTTGTACTTAGACACTATTATAATATCATTGGATTTTCTATAAAAGTGTTTTGGTTACAATAAGGGAAAAACCCATCGTGTTTATGTGTGGCACAGTCTTACGGAATACCTTTGATTTTAAAAGGATTTTGAAAGTTATAACGAATAAAATTCCTTGTGATTTAAATTCTCACGCTGGTTTTACCAGACTGACCCGGGCGTGGTTTTTCTATATGCTCGGGTCAGACCGAGCATATTCCCAGATTTAGCTGGAAGGAGTGGTGCTTCAGGAGAGGAGCTGGAGGCCCAGAGTCATATTCACATAGATGAGTATATTCCGTTGCATTTAGTTGGGTATATCAGCAATTGTAAGGACTGGTTGTTATAACTATCCATGCTGAATGGGTTGTATACTCTGATTGATGTCTATTTAAGTTACAATTTTTGTTTTATGTAAAGACTTGTTCTATATTATAGATTATTCGTTCCGTTGTGAGATTCTGTGTTGTTCTATTTTCTTTCTATCTTCTTTCTACTTTCTTTTCTTACTATCCGCTTTTCTATTCAATTTGGACTCGACAAGTGTGGTAAAGTGTCAGTTCGAACTGTACGGAAAAAGTGGGTCATGACATCGTGGTATCAGAGCTTAGGTTGAGCGAATACCTAGGCTTTGGTGGGATTGCTCATTAGAGATAGGGTCAATAGTACACTAGAATGAGTTTGAGTGTGTATATATATACGGGAGTGCGTATTTGTTAGTGATATAAAAAAATGTTTTTGTATTGTGTTAGTTGATCTGTTGAGTGGCATATGGATTCTGGTCAATACGAGTAGCTAACGTTATTGATAGGGATCTCTAAACACTCTTGAACAAGACCAACAGACACAATATTGTTTTAAGAGGGAAGATGAAATAATTTTACCTAGGATATATTTTATATATTAAAGGTAATGATTTTCAAAAATATATGGTATTTGAGGTGTTGTTTGATAAGTGATGATAATAATTTATCATCTAGGAATTGATTGGTCGTAGCCATCTAGTTTGAGTACTCTCTATTGCCGATCCTTTTGACTTGAATATTTCCTTAGTGATCTGAGTCCTGTAAGATAGGAACTTTGGGGAATTTGGATTTTTAGTAAATTGTGTTTACTAAAGGAAATTTGAATATTTTAAATAAGTATTTTAGGAAGATTTTTCATAGATAAAAGCAAATTTTATAATAATTTATCTATAAAAGAGATATTTGAGGATTAAAACTCCGGCGATTTTGGAAAATTTGTTTAAAACAAAATTTTTGAGGAAAATGATTTTTGTATTACTTAAGTAAAGTTTTGAATGGTAGCAATTTAAAAAGGAAAAGTTATTTGAAGTGTGAACCTATATATGTACTCTTTAGCACATATGAATTCCTGAAACCTTAGGATCTCATTCTTGGTTTTGCAAATTAATTGTAGAGAACTCGTAGTATCGTTCGAGGAGGAGCACTTTCGAAGGTTAGGAGAGATGGTGATCATGACTTAGCTAGAAGGATTCTGAAGGATCTTAACGAGCCATCGATTTATGAGGAAGGATTAGAGGAGGAAATAGATCCTGTCGAGCAGCCATCGCATTAAGAAGAGGAGCCCAAGGAAGAAGTAGAAGAGGAGCCCGAGGAAGAATTCGAGGATGAGGAAGAGTTCGAGGATGAGGAAGAATTCGGGGACGAGGAAGAATTCGAGGACGAGGAGTAATTTGAGGATGAAGAGGAATTTGAAGCAGAGGAAGAACCCGAATCAGAAAATGATGACGCTGCCATCTGGGAAATGGATGAAGTTGAAAATGAGCCAGTTGCAAATGGAGATAACCGTCAGAGGGTACCAAGCCCGGTGTTTGCATGGGTTTCGGATAACGATGTTGAATCTACGGAATTGAAAGGACCCGAAGTGGAGGACTCGAATGGAGAGAGTCCGCAGTGAGTGTTGGTTTAGGATGAGTGGTCTCTTGGTAGTGTATACCCTATTAGTATGTATTAGTAACCTGTAGACGTCATGTTTGTTGGATTGTAGTCCAGTAAGGTATCTCAGTAGATGTTTGGTATGATTATATATATGTGTATGTGTATATAATGATGGTAATTGTGAAAGTATTCTAGTTGATCTAGATGTAACTGATATTTGGTAATATATATAAATATATATTTTGACTTATGTGATATGGGTGTTTATTAATTCATTAATAAGTTAAAAATTCGGTTAGTTTGTTTACTATTCTGGTTATGGAAATTTCAAGGATAAAATTTTTTTAAGGGGGAAGGAATGTAACGACCCGGGATTTTTGACGTCTCGAGTTTTGAATATTAATTTTTAATATTCAATAATATGGTATTTTTAATAAAACAAAAATCCCCGTTAAATAACAATTGGCAATAATATACAGTTTTTCAAACCAAGATAATATTTGGGATTTCCAAATTTCTATTTATAAAATAGGAGATTGATTAAATTGGAATTTCTTATTTATATATATATATATATTTAGGACAACAAAATTTATATATATAAATTGGGAACAAATTCATTTCAAATAAGTATGGATGAAATAAGAAAGAATAAATTATAAATAGAAAAGATATGATTTATGGAAAATACAATGTATTATAATTAGAAAGAGTTTAAATTGGATTTTCTTATATATATATATATATATATATATATATGCATACTAGTTAAGAAGAAATGTAAAGTATGCATAAGCTAAATAGAAATAGTATGTTGAAAAACAATATATGAAATGGTAAGTAACATATATATATATATATATATATAAACTAAATAGATATAGTTGTTGAAAATAATACATACATACATACATACATATATATATATATATATTGGAAAATGGAAAGAAAGGATATATATGGAAATATATGATTGGAATGAGAAGATTTATTAAATCATTTTTAAATAAGGGATATTTTACAAAATAACATTGTAACCAAACTGTTATTTGTATACATTTAAAATGAAAAAGCACAAATTTTCATTTGTTTTGAGTTGTTCATTTTTAAAATACAATAAGAAGAAAATGTAAAACAAAATGTTAGTTTATTTAAAATAGAATTGCAAATTTTTTAGTGTTTTGAGTAATATATTTTAAATATAAAATAGATATAAATATGAAGAAGGAGACTTAAAATTGTTTTATTCAAAAACACTTTACAAATGGTTTTCCAATTGTATATGAAAACATGTATAAGATCAATGGAAGTATAAAGAAAAGTAAACAAGTAAAAATCTAGACAAGTTTAAAACTTTTACCTAGTAAAAGTAAATCAAGAAAAAAAATGGGTAAAAACATAAATTTAAACACATAAGCATTGTCTGGTCAAATACAGTAAAAACCAAAACATACAACTTAACCTCTCTTCATCTCAACATAATATCAACTCAAGCCACCCAAAATTCCAATCAATCCATCACCAAACAATTGTACAGCAAAAATCAAACCCCTCTTGAGCCAAAAGACTGAAAATATACATCATTACAAACATGTATATATATAGGTTGTATGTATGTAGGCATCAGTTTTCAAAAAGCCTGTAAGCAAAGTCTTAAAAGAAAAAAAGAAAAAGAAGGAAGAAGCTTTCTCTTCTAAATCAAAGGCAATGGGATTCGAGTTTTCTTATCATTAACTAAGATTCAATTAGGAGATTTCAAAAGAATTCGACATGTTCAAGTTGAGAAATTATGTCTGCAAATGTTTCAAATACTACTTTGTCATATTAAACAGAGTTAAAAATACATATATGCTCTAGTTCAAAGATCTATATCTCTCTCCTCGATTTGAATTTGTGGATGATACAAACTAGTGAATTGCTTGTTTTTGAGTATAGATTACACTAAAAATAGTTTTAGGGTAATTCTTGCTATATGTTGTGAGAAATCTTGAATTTACAGTAAGCAGTCATATATTTGGCAATTTTCAACATACCTAAAACATTGAATCAAGATTTTAATCATGTTTAACATGTGAGGATAAGATTTTTAGGTAAGAAATCCTGATTTTTAGTAGCCAAAATCTTGAGAAAAATTGAGTTGATCAAAATTCACTTGAAAATTAATTCCCGACAACGTACACTAGTACAAAAAGTGCATATTGCTTCGCCTCATTTGCATCGGTTGAAGTAAAAACTGATGCAAATAGAACTATTTGCATCAGTTCTATCTTAATAACCGATGCAATTGGTACGTGAAAAGTTATAGGTAATAAAAAAAATCAAATTTTCATCAGTTCTCACCAACAACCGATGCAAATAGTTTTAGTCGCATCGGTTTTAATGTCAACCGATGCAACTACATGTTGATGGCAATATGAAATTTAGGTGGGAAATAATGAAAAATTGGCTCCAAAGTTACTACTTTGGACAAATGTGCTCCTTCCTCCTCAATAACCCAGTCCAAAAAAAATTTTTCTCCACCTCAGAATCGCCGGTGCCAGAAAATTTATTTTTTACTTTTTTTTCTTCTTCAACAAATTAAACGAGATGCTAAAATGGGTTTTTTTGCTGCTAATTAACGTCTGCTATTAGTCTTCAAGCTAAAATCCAAGCACTACTCACCGCAGATTCAAGCAATTTGATTCGGGTGATTGGATTTCCTTGTTCGGTTGTTGTTCTAGTTGTGGTCGTGGGGAGGAGGTTGACAGTGGTGGTTTGTTCTCAATTTTGGTTGCGTGATTTTTGTGGCGAAGGGGGTTCACGCATCACGGGTTCGAAGGAGAATTGTGGTGAGGGAAGGTTGGCGGTTTGAATTGCAGGCGATTGAGGTGTCGAGTCGATTGGTTCGTTTAATTGATGGCAAGTGATTGAGGTGTTGGAAGCTGCTTTGGGTCACGACGATTTGGGAGGTAGATGGTGGAATTGTTTGATGAGTAGCAGTGGCCAGTGAAGAAGTTTGAAAGTGGAAGCTCTCTGGTGGTTTATATGGTGGGTATAGTGGTTGTTGATTGCAGTTTTGTGATGGCAGTGGTTTGGGTAGATGTTGAAACCGGAGTTGCTGTTGTGGGTTGATAGAGACTGTTTGTAAGCAGTGTTGATGATATGGGTTGAGATATTATTATGTAATGTGTAGAGGAGGCAGTTGATGATTATGGCAGAGAAGTGAGCTGTAAGCAAGGTAGTTTTAGTTGTAAGCAAAGAGAGTTGTAGTTGCAGTAAGGAATGTAGAACTGTGATGTAACAGACAGAGGGGAAGAAGTTGTGGTTTGAGATGTTGTGAGGGCAGAGGATGATGGTGCAGTTTTAATGTGAATGCAGGGGGCTGGTTGAACTGTGAATGCATGGGGTGAAATGGTGAGTGGTGATGTTTGTTGCTGTGTTGAAGTGGTAGAAGGCAGCAGTAAGGAGGTTGTAGCAGTAAGTGAAGTGAATGTTATTTGATAATGGTACGTTCTACTTTCATTTTGTAGGTTTAGGAGTTTTTATTTTTATTCAACTTTGAAACTTGATCATATCATCTTGATATGTTTGAAATTAATTAATTGATTTTCAGAGATTTTAGAAATTAAGTTGCTTTTGAGGATTCTAAACATGTTTCTTTCTCTCTTTTTCTTTCATATATGGCCTGATTCATCCTTTTGATTAAAAATTAAAAAATAAAAAAATCAGATCACACTTTCTAGTTAATTTGCTTTAACAACCTTTTTTAAAGTCCTTAAAAAATAACAAAAAAGAAGGGGAAATATGCATGGGTGAATTGTAATCATGGCCAGCCAGTCTTTTGTATTGTGTTAGTTTGTGATTGCTTACATATACTGTGGTCATAATTATAGTTAGAGTACAATGCTTTGTCCTCTTTTAACAAATTTGTCATTGTAAATCAGTGTACGCCATGAAAGCCCAGTTCTTGCCGCAGTATTATTAGGAACACTAATTAAATTTGTACCATTTCTTAAAATAATACTTATAATCTTAGAATACAAAACAGTAGCATTCTTAGAAAGTGACTAAGCATTCTGGCTAGCAGTTAATGTAAAGCTTTTTACAAATAACAACATGTATAGGCTAAGACACTATTGGTTCAGTGTGTTTTTTTTTCTTTTTTCACTCTTGAATATATTTTATACTTCATACTTTGATCATAATTTGCACCCTTTTACAATTTTTGTCTGCTATTCAGTTGTGCAGGGGTTAGGAGGTATGGATGATGTTGTTGGTTTGAGTGAAGTGCAATTTTTGTTTGCAATGAAGTGAGTTGGTGGTGGTTATGGGATGGTATGTATGCAAGTATAGGATGGCAATAGTTTTTTTGATCAGCGAAGTGTTGGCAGTGCAAATGGTTGATGCTAGAGTGGTTGATAGTGAATGGTAGGAGGAATTGTGGCAGTGGTGGTGACTGGTTTGGGTACAGTAGCAGGGTGTGCAGGTGAATGGTATGGGGCAGTAGTTTGATATGGTCAGAGGGGTTGTAGCAGGGGCAGATGATGGGGGATGTTGAAGGTGTGATGGTTGAGTGATGTAGTTTGTATGTATGTGAGTGATGTATGTATGGAGGTTCGCAATGGGGCAAGTATGGTGCTGTGGTGGTATGTCAAGTGGTTGCGGGGGAATGGCTATGTGCAAGGACATGGTGAGTGGTTTTAGGAGATGCACTCAGCTGAATTATGGTTTTTGGAGATTGACAGTGTTCGGGATGATGTCTTTCAGGGAGCAGTGGTAGGTATGTAGTTGTTGAGTTGAAGATGAAGTGTATGAAGTGACGTGGAGGGAGTATATGTTGACAGAGGTTGATATGTGATGTTTGAGCACTGTGCATGCAGTTGTTAAGGGTAGTGGGAAGGCATGAAGAACAGCGGGGACTAAATGAAATGGTGAAGGTGATTTGCGGCAGTGGGTTTTGTATGTGATGGCAAATTTTGGTGATATTGTGGCAGAAATGGAGGGTTGTATGGTCAGATGTGGGTGGCGATGGAGATGATTTGTAGAAGTACAGGTTGATGGCAAGAATCTTTTGGGTTGTGAAAGAGGTATGTATGAGATGTAGTGATGGTCGGCAGTAGTCTGGGGTTTAATGTGTGGATGGATGAGCTGTTTGAAGTGTTTGGGCAGTGGTTGTTTTGGTAAGAACATTAAGATATGTTTATTTTTACAGTAACAGAAAGAATGCTATTAATGCAATGGACCTTCAATTGGATTTGTTTTTCAGTTATTTTTGACATGGTTATTTTTTGGGAAGTGGAAATATGGAGTTGCAGCACTTTTTCTTACTTTAGATGCTTCACACCATGGGTTACATTGTTTGATTATGTCGTTTTTGGAGGTTGTCCTAATTCTTTGACAGGCTTCTTGTTTGAAGCTATTTCTAAATTCTGGGGATGAATTAAGCTATCCATTGGCTAAAGAGTAATGTTATGGAAAGGTTTTAACTCTATAGTTTTAAAATATGATGCATTTCATTTTATTTTATGCTAATACTAATTAAAAGCAGGTTTGGTACAGAAAAATATATCAAAAATTTGATTCATCCTTTTATCTGATACCCATAAAGTTGCAACTATAAAAAAATGATGTATACATGTATCATGTAATATATACATCAAATATTAAGTACTGAATCAAAAGATTCATAACTTTGATGTAGTGGGATGTTTCAGTTTTTTCTTTGATCATTTGCAATCTAAGCATTACTTTCTAGGTTTATCAAATTCACAGTGTCAACAAAACACTTGTCTTTATTGGTTTAGTGAGTGAGACGAAATGGAAGAATACATTTTAAATTTTTATCACTCAACAAACACCATACTATGTTTTTTTTCTCCTCATTAATCTCCTAAACATAGTCTACCTAGTACCAAAACATAGTCTACCAAGTGGCTGTCATGGCAATAATTTTGGTATTATCAAACATTGATACTATTGACTGGAAATTTGAGAAATGCTGAAAACTTGCAGTGGATGCCCTCTCTATATAAATTGTACTACTTTTTTCAGTTTAAATGTAAAAGAATCATGTAATCATGTTTCTTCTATCACATATATGAATTTCAGATAGCGATAACACATGAGAACTTTATCCAGATTTATGTTTAAATTTATCGAATGAATATAGACGAATGAATAGAGATGGCTACTTGCTCAGTCATTGTAGGAACATGGTATGTTCATACATCTACCATTCACTAATCTGTTTTTTCATTGACTTAGATGGATCTATGGAATCAATGTAGGCGTGGTATTGGTCCGACAAAGGGCCTATTTGCTTATATTACTCTAGGAAGTTATTACTTAATTGGAGTTCCTGCTGGGTTTGTATTCAGATTGGTTTATGACCTTCAAGTTGAGGTATGTCCTAATCATATCTACTTGATATTAGAGGAGCAACATGTGTATATGTGTCAAAAAATTCTCAATAGTATTCTTGGTTACATAATTATGATCAAAAAATCAATTGACAAAGCAAGCATTGTAGATGTGTAATCACTAGTATTATAACCTGTTTGTGTTGGCTAGCTTCAGTAGTATGACGGTATTGTTAATTGTTGGTGATTGTAGTCAATTTTTTTTTTAAGTTTGTTCCTGACTTTCTATAACAGTGTTGTCATTTTTTAACTCTTTCTTAATAATATTTTCTTGCTATGCAGTTAAAGAGGGTCATGGAAATTTATATGATATGGACATTGTACATATTGATTTTGAAAATAAAAACCCCATGACATGCAGTACTTGTTCCTGTGAAATCAATAGTTTCAATTTTGCCGAGGTCTGGTACTTGAACGATTTTTATCTTTCCTACTGTTTTTATTTGTTTATATTTTTACAAAGAGAAAATTTGATTTTCGGCACATGCTTTGAATGTTTTTAGCTACATGATTATTAAGTTCACCAGCACAAAGTATGGCTCGGTGATGTGTAGATTATATCTTCCGCAACATTCAACGTACTATTTGATCATGTAAATTTTTCTACAAAGACCCTAAATTAGAGATGTGCGTGCAGCATATTGATTTTTTTTTGTATGATCTGAATATGGTTGGCTAAAATATCTCAAATTTTCAGCGATTCAGCACACCTACTACTAACTTCATTGAAACAGTGCAAAACGATATTACTCAGAGCATGAGGGTGTTCTAACTGATTGGCTTGTTGAGGTATATAAATCCTTTATTTTCCATTTGCCATTTTCCCCCTTGCAATCTAGTCCTAAAATTCAGAGTTGTAAATAAAATACACCTCAGATATGTATGCTACAGCTTATGTTATATAGTTTGTTATGGTTCAGTCAATTCATTGACAATAGAATAATATTATCTGTGGACATTATTGTTTTGGTTGTCAACTAATTCTAGTTTGTTTGTTAACCTACTTTCTAATTTATATAGTAAATTATTTATGTGTCCTATACTTGATATATTACTTAAAATGGTTCAAAGCAAGCCCCAATTCTTCTATTACCATCAGAGTTATCAAGTTACTATATAGATATCCCACATACTCACTAAATACTTCAAACATAAAAAATTTACGTAAAGTGGATTTCGATTGTTAATAAAATAAATATAGTGACAGAGCTGATGAGGTTCTGAAGCAGTTAGTTGCCAGTGATGTGGCTGTAGAGGAAGGCATGTGAGTGTGGTGGTATGGTGACAGAGCTCTTGTGGGTTTGCGATTTGAATGAAGCAGGACGAATTGCTCGATTGGGATGTCCCGAGTTCGAGGGTATAGCTTCAGGCGAGTTCGGTTGTGGACTGTTGGTTGAAGCAGTAATGATATGGTCAGGTGGAGGAGCAGTAGATGGTTATGTGGTGAGTTGTTTTGTGATATTGAAGGAATGCAATAATGGAAGGTAGGGAACTAGTGTGACAGGTAGGGTGATGATGTTGTGGTTTGTTTGAGATAGTGGTTGTATGCAATTTGGAGCAGTAGGAGTTGATCGGACAAGGGTGTTGTGTGGGGGTTTATGGTGATCAGGTATGTGCAGTGAAATCTGCAGTGTGGTGTTGAACTGTAGGGTAGTAGTGGGAATGTTGGATTGTTGTTCTCTGGTTAAATGTGTTGCAGGTGTTGAAAGTGCAGAAGGCAGGCAGAATTGAAGTGTTGACAGTGGGTTTTGAATTGAAGTGATGAAGTGTTGACAGTGGGTTGTGGAACTGATGATGTAGAATGGATATTGATGGTGATGGCGTGTGTTTGCACAAAAAATGGGCAAACACCTCCAAGTCGTATGATTTAGTTGATTTTATATTGTTTTTAGTGATCTGGATGATTTATGCAAATATGTAAAAAGCAGGGACTAAACTGTAAAAGACACACAGATTTATAGTGGTTCAGCCAGAATGTGCCTACGTCCACTTTATATATTATTTCTCCTTTCTTGTTCAGATTACAAGTACAAAGCTTTGATACAAGTATATGAAAGTTGTTTGAAAGTTCTATCCGTGCTTTAGCTCTCAAACTTCTCCCCCATCGTTGTACCCCTGCCTCTCTATTTATAGAGTGGGGCTGGAGGTAGGGGTCTTGGATCTATATAGCTGCTGGTGGGCCTGGGCTGATGCAATCTGGCCTGGTAAAGTTGGTTCGGTAGTACGTTGGTTCGGTGGAGGTCGATCTGGTAGTGCGTTGGTTCGGTGGAGGTCGATCTGGTAGTGCGTTGGTTCGGTGGAGGTTGATCTGATAGTGCGTTGGTTCGGTGGAGGTTGATCCGGTGGATGTCGGTTCGGTGGAGGTTGATCCGGTGGAGGTTGATCCAGTGGATGTTGATCTGGTAGTAAGTGGCCCGGTGGTGGCTTTCCTTGCTTCTGGTTCGGCAGTGGATGGAGGTAGATGATTCGGTAGTGTCTACGTAGCTTCGACTCGGTAGTGCCGGAAGTGGGTTGGTTCGGTAAGTTGGTTGGTTCGGTGGACTTGGTCCGGTGAAGGGTGGAAACGCACCCAACATTTGCCCCCCAAAGTGGGGCATAGGCCATCATATGTCGCGCTTTGTTTTGGTTTGGTGGATTCTCATCCGGCTCTGTGTGCCGAACCTGTTGGTCCGGTTATTTGTATTTTGCCTATAAGTATGGGCCTAATGCTTTTATTATTCCTTATCAACTGAACCAAACTTCTCATTTTTTTGCCGAATCAAACGTATTAGCCGAGCCAAAATCTCATCTGCCGGACCAGGTGAGGCCCTCTTCCACCGAATGATTTTTTGCTTTGAACTACCGAATGGACTCGGGGACGTGACATACCGAATGAACTTTAAACCTTTCATAAATTACGAGTGAAATTCCAGACTATATACACCTGCTTGTTTACTTCCCCCATCCTAACGACGCACTTTTTTTTGTGTTTGCAGATAATGTCTCGTAAAGTTGAAACCCATTCCGACAAGAAGAAATCTACAGACAGAAGAGAGTCCCCTGTCGTGCCCCCAGTCCAGCCGAATCTAGAACGACATGGACCCGCCCCGAGATCGCTAGTGGATGGGTACGGTCCTCAAGAGCTTCTGAACTCACCTCCTGATTGCTCCCCTAGCTCCCTCAAAGATGAGCAGCTTGATGTCATTTCTTGCTCTTTTGGGATTGACAGAGCGCTTATGCTGTGGCCGGGGGAAGGAGTGATGCCATATAATCCCACCGAAGGATATTTCGCTTATAGTAGGTACCATTGTATGTGCGGGGCCATTCCACCGATTAATGCTTGGATAGTCAGCTTCATCACCTACTTGAAGGTGGCTCCATTCCAGCTTCAGCCTAACTCCTACGCCATCTTGGTGAGCCTATTTGTTATCTTCCAGAGGAGATACGGGCGTCCTCCTTCCAACCGGGAAATCCGGTATCTGTACAACTTAAGAGGCTACAAGAAGGGGTCTCCGTATATTAGCTTGGAGTCGGCCGTGTCCTTCAAGCCAGTCCTGGATTTATATTCAAAATTCAGCATGTTCAAGAAGGAATGGTTTTTTTATCAAGGATGACTCTGTTTCTATCCGTCGCTTCACCTCTGGCTGTAAGTTGAAGCTTATTTATAATTTCCGTTCTGACCGCAGTGCTTCTTCTTATGTGTTCTTATTTCTTGCTAGCGACAGGTGGCTTTGCGGTCGTGGAGAACGATCGCCTGGTTCAGATGGCTGCGGAAATAGAAGCCATTTCGGGAAGGGATAGGTCGGCTTCTTACTTGATTAGGAACGCTACACTTCAGGGGCACAACCTGATTCTACCACATCAGTCCGTGGTCAAGCAGAGAGACACGGCGGAGGAGAGGGCTGCCAAAGCTACAGGAGGGGCCACAGCGAAGAGCAGCAAAAGGAGACCCTTCTCGATACATCCAGTCGCCGGGGGGAAGAAACTCAAGAAGTTCGATGGACCCTCTCCCAGCACACATCCAGATGTTCAGGAGGAGGAAAATGTGGAGGGGGAAAAAGGCGAGGATGAAGGAGGTGAGGCGGAGAGTGGAAGTGGTAGAGAAGGTGATGGTGATCGTCATGGCAATGATGGTAGCGAAGGACAGGGCGGTGATGGCACCGGGGCTTTGCCTCCTGGGCAGGCAGGCGTGATTCAAGAGTGGACAGATGACGCTCTCCGCCAAGCCTTCAAAGAGTTGGAGGAAGGACCGGCCCTGGCGGAGAAGCCCAAGAAAGCTGGTAAGGCCGGGACTGGCGCCGATTTATCTTCCGGGAGTGCTTCTACTGATGCAACTTCTGCGATTCAAGGTGAATTTCTTTTTATTCTTTTTAATTCTTGAATGATGGCTCAATGCATGCTGGTGACGCTTGGTTTCCATTCCAGGAGTGGGCAAAACGGCCAAGACCTCAGATCTTTGGCACAGGCTCGAACAATACAGACTTCTCAAAGCTTCTGCCAAACCGAAGCCTCCTACTAACCGCCCTGGAGACGTAGTCGGCTATCGTCCTCTTCTTGGAGTTATTGAAGAAGATATACAAAAGAGGAAGAGGAGTCGATCTTCGTTTGAATCTCCTACTGGCCCTCCGGCCCCACTCCAGCCTATTCACGATATTACGGAGGAGGATACTGAGTTTATGCCCTCCCCACATCCGTCTGAGAATCCAACCGTCACCCCGATAGATCACCCTGGCTTGGTTCGTAATCCGTTTGCGGGTCATCCAGACCTGGACCCGGCCTCTCATGACATCTCCTTCGATGAGGCTACTGGTGAGCACCTTCTCCCTTGCAATCCTATGGTACGGGTGCTTGACGAAGCTAAGTCCCTGGACCTTGATTTGCTTACCACCCGGGTTGTAACTCTGGGGGATGAAGCTAAGGCGAACATCGACCGGGTTGCCGAGGAGACCAAGAAATTAATGGGGCATCATGCCCGACTAGTCAAGGCCGGGGAGGAAATTGGGAGTGCCAACATTCGGTTACGGTTAATGGTTTCCGACCAGGCTAAGCAACTTGTCGATCAAGCCATTCAAATTTCTCAGCACAAGGCCGCATCCAGGCAACTAAAGAAGACTATGGAAGAGGCCAGCAGGGCAGAGTTGAGAAAAATGGAGGCCGCCTGCAAGGAGCGGATTGACATGGCTATTGCGACGGTGGATGAGGTTCGACAAGCGGACCTCGAGCGGGTATAGGAATTATCGGGGATACTTGAGGCCGCGGAGCTTGCTCAGTCTAGGTTGAAGGAGGAGATGGAGGCGATGAGGATATCCTTTCAGGCTGACCGCTCACGATATCGATCGGAGAGGGATGCTGCCGTTGCAAAGCTGTGTGCTTCTGAGGTCCGAATGAGGGAGCTTGAGGAAAACGAGGGGATGATGGATGAGATGCTCAAGGATATGTATTTCCGTACTTGGAAACAGGGTAACTTATCCTGGATGGATGATTACCCCCGAGTTATGGCCAGGATTTATCTCAGGGCTCTGGAGGAGGCTAGGGCTGATGCGGATAAAGAGGGTGGCGCGGTCTTCAGAATGGATGTGGTCACTGCCTAGTTTACCAAGGAGGAGAAGGTGGCGGTGAAGGAGGGTATGCGGCTGCTTGCTGCTGAGGAGGCAGGTGTGCAAGTAGAGGATGATGATCAGGATGGTCAGGAAGCAGGCGCTGGTAAGTCTTCCCTTCTTGTCTTTCCGTTAACTTGGTTGCTTATCACTAACGAATTCTTTCTTTGACCGGACAGCTGGGCAACAGGACAAGGGTAAAGCTCCGATGCTGCCGGCTCCTTGACTTGACCTGGATATCTTTTTGTTGACTTGACATTGTTGGACATGTTAGTCTCAAAATAGTAACGTAAGTTTTAGGTTGCAATTATGTTACTTGTAATAAACAACATTACTTTTGGCGTGTAATTTTTTAACTTAAGCCGATTCTGTCGTATTTGAATGCTTTTGTTGTTTTGACATGTTGTATAAGAAATATAGCTATGCATATGCCTGCGATTCAATTGTGTTTGACGCCAAGTTCTTGCTTAAAACATAATTTCATGTCTTGCAATGTTAGTGTGATGTGTGAATAAATTACAGCCACGTATTTATACACGAAAGAAGAAAATACCGCCCTTCATATTTTACTTGTAGATGGCAGCTTTGAATGTCTTGTGTGACTGAGTATGGAATGCGGCCTAGTATCCCGTTGTGAGTTCCCACTCCCATTAGCGAATGTCTCCTATTCTGTGTCCTGTACTTTAGGGATCGTTATAGAGGATAGGAGAAAAGTTTTTTAAATAAAATGGGAATATGAGAAATAGTAAAACTTCCAATCACGGAAGGCCTTCGATGTGCTTAAGTTCGTGGCAAACGGGCTTTGTAGTCACTTTCCCTAGCTGTGGGTCTTGGAGACATTTGTCACCCATCTTACGCCTCCGCGGGGAGTTAATCTTTTTTACCACAGCCGTACTTAAGACGCATCGGAGCCGAGATCGCTCACAGTAACTACCCGGGCCATTATGGCCCGTAATCGTGGGGATTATTCGATTTACTGTCGCCGGCTAGCGTGGGTGCCGATCGTCAACCGTGAACTACCCCTGGCTGGCCACACCTTATGTTGGGGCTTAAAGTAGGTTCACAGTTGCCGGCGAGCCGAACGCCATAATGAGCTGCCTTGGCTATAGTCGTCCTTCTTGGTGGCTTATAATCGGCTCATTACAGTTGGCTTTGAGGGCCGTCGCGAGCAATGAGTTAACCCGCAGCAGAGGGATGCCGGAGCAAAAGTGTCTCATTGGTGAGGGCATAGATTCATATAGTACCTGTTAGGTCTTGTCCAGGTGGAGTCGTGCTGCGATGTGTTTTGAATGGAAATGTCATTACACAGGATTTTGTTCAACAGAAAAGGATAAAGTTGACAAGCAGCCAAGATATAAAGGAACAAGTTAAAAAGAGACAAGTTTTTTAAAGTGGTTCGGCACGAAAATGCCTACGTCCACTGATTCTCTTTGTTAATTCACTTCATATGGACAGTACAAGTTAAGAAAATTATCGACGAAGGTGTTGGATGTTCCATGCCCTCTGGAACACCTCCCCGTCCAACATTGACAAAATATAAGCTCCATTGTGGAGATCTTTATGAATTACATATGGCCCGTCCCAGACTGGATCTAGCGCTCCGGGGCGCGGGAAGATTCGCTTGAGGACAAGATCTCCTTTTTGTAAGCTACGATGCTTGACTTTGGAGTTGTATTGCGTTGCCACTTTTTGCTTGTGAGCTGCTGCTTTGAGGGCTGCATCATTTCTTCTTTCCTCAATTAGATCCAAAGA
Organism: Allium fistulosum; assembly: GCA_030737815.1. NCBI lineage: Eukaryota > Viridiplantae > Streptophyta > Magnoliopsida > Asparagales > Amaryllidaceae > Allium > Allium fistulosum. The sequence goes on from CM060902.1 coordinate 1,299,823,437, forward strand.
CATGTGGAGGAGCTCTTCGTTCTCTTCTGGGTTATAGTGGATCCTACGGTGGGAAGGCACTATAGTTTCAACTGGGAGCATAGCCTCCGATCCGTATGCCAAAGAGAAAGGAGTATGCCCCGTTGATGTTCTTTAAGATGTGTGATAGGCCCATAGTGCCGTAGGAAGTTCATCCACCCAAGCGCCTTTTGACTTTTCGAGTTTCTTTTTTATTAGAGTTTTGAGAATTTTGTTGACAGCTTCGACTTGTCCGTTTGCCTGGGGGTAAGCTACGGATGAGAAGCTTTTGTGAATTCCGTGCTCTTGGCACCAGTTGGCGAACTCTTCGCTGTCAAACTGAAGTCCATTGTCCGATATGATTTTGAATGGGACTCCGTACCTGCATAGAACATTTTTGATCAAGAAGTTAATAACTTTTGCTGAAGATACTTTATTTAGGGGTTCTGCTTCCACCCATTTGGTGAAATAGTCGACTGCCACTATAGCATATTTGGCCCCGCCTCGGCCCATTGGTAGTTCGCCAATCAAGTCAATTCCCCATACTGCAAAGGGCCAAGGGCTGGTCATTTGAGTAATCTCAGTTGTTGGTAGCCGCGGAATCTTAGCAAACTTCTGACATCTGTCACATTTTCTGACGAAATATAAGGCGTCCTTGCTTAAGGTGGGCCAGAAATATCCATATCGGAGTATCTTTTTTGCCAAAGTCTGCCCTCCAGTGTGATCTCCGCAGCTTCCTTGATGGATGTTGGATAAGATTTCCTTGGCTTCCCTTCCAGTGACACACCTTAATAAGGGGTTAGAGAAGCCACGCCGATAGAGGGTGCCTTCTTGTATTGTGTAGCGGGAAGCTTTCCTCAAGATTTTCTTGACTTCGTTACGCCCGTTGGGCAGTGTGCCACTTTGTAAGTAGTCTCGAATGGGAGTCATCCAAGTTGCTTCTTCGGTTGCAGCTATCAGATTCACTTGCTCAAAACTTGGGGTCAGTTGCTTTGAGATGGCTACTGCTCCGGAAATAGTGCCGTCTCTCATGCTAGCTTGCTTCGCCAATTCGTCGGCCTCTTGGTTCTCTTCCCGAGGGATGTGTTTGATTAAATAGTGATCCAATCGATTGAGAAGCAACTTGGTCTTCTTTAAATATGCTATGAGTCGTTCTTCTCGAGCCTGGAATTCTCCTAATATTTGATTTACAATAAGTTGAGAATCGCTATGAAGACACAAAGAATTGGCTCCGATTTCTAAGGCAAGTTTTAATCCAGCTATCACTGCTTCATACTCTACATCGTTGTTGGTGGCAGCGAATTCCAACCTTATAGCATAGTGTAGCTTATTTCCCCTGGGAGTGATTATTACCACACCTGCCCCCGAGCCTTGTTCGTTCGACGCACCATCCACAAAGAGATTCCACTTCATGTCTTCTGCTATTTCCGATTGCTCCTTACCTTCGTTGGTAGTGAATTCGGCAATGAAATCGGCCATGGCTTGTCCCTTGATGGCGGTGCAAGGATGGTAGGTGATATCATATTGACTTAGTTCAATGCACCATTTAAGTAGTCACCCAGAAGTTTCGGGACGATGGAGTACCTGCCTCAGCGGTTGATCGGTTAGAACTCTGATGGAATGAGATTGAAAATAGTGTCGCAGTTTTCGTGATGTGATTAGTAGACAGTATGCTAGCTTCTCAAGTTTAGGATATCTGGCTTCCGCCCCTGTAAACCTCTTGCTTACAAAGTATACTGGCCGCTGCGTGCATTTGTCTTCTCTCACCAATGCGGCGCTTAGAGCATGAGATGACACAGCAAGGTATAGGTATAGTTCTTCGCCTTTGTTTGGAGTTGAGAGTACTAGTGGTCTCTGGAGGTGTTCGATTAAGTTAAGGAAAGCTGTTAAGCATTCGTCAATCCATTCGAATTTTCATTTCTCTTTATTTAGAGCTTCGAAGAAGGGGATGCATTTGTCGGTCGCTTTGGAGATGAATCTGCTCAGGGCGGCCACCTTCCCATTTAGGCTCTTCATTTCCTTTCGGGTAGAAGGTATCCTGATATCTTTCAGAGCTCGGACTTGTTCAGGGTTTGCTTCGATTCCTCTAGCATGGACAATGAATCCTAGAAACTTTCCTGATGATACTCCGAAGGAGCACTTTAGAGGATTCAGCTTCATTCCATATTGGCGAAGTACTTGAAACATTTCATCCAGGTGGCTTACGTGATCGTCGGCTTCCCTTGACTTTACCAGCATGTCATCCACATAAACTTCCATAGTTTGTCCTATTAGTCCTGCAAACATCTTGTTGACGAGGCGCTGATAGGTGGCTCCTGCGTTTTTAAGTCCGAAAGGCATTACCTTGTAGTAGTACAATCCCCGGTCAGTGATGAAACTAGTGTGGTCTTGATCGGGAGCATGCATAGGAATTTGGTTATATCCTGAGTATGCATCCATAAAAGATAAGAGTTCGTGCCCGGCTGTGCTGTCCATAAGCTGATCGATTCGGGGAAGTGGGAAGCAATCCTTCGGGCAGGCGTCATTTAAGTTGGAGAAGTCAATGCATGTTCGCCACTTCCCATTAGCCTTTTTTACCAGCACCGGGTTGGCGATCCACTCTGGGTAGATGGCTTGTCGTATGAAGTCATTGGCAAGTAGGTTCTTTACTTCTTCATTGAAGGCTATCGATCGTTCTGCCCCCATACTTCTCTTTTTTTGTTTTACTGGCGCCTTGGTAGGATCAATGTTTAGTACGTGGCTTGCTATGTCAGGGGAGATTCCGGTCATGTCAGCGTGTGACCATGCAAATACATCCAAGTTTTGGCGGAGGAAGTCAATGAGTCATTCCTTCAACTCTGCTTTTAGTTGGGACCCGACTTTCAATAGTCTACTCGAGTCATGTCTGTCTACAGATACAAATTCCATAGCTTCTGCAGGCTCGGCGGTGGCCTCCTCCTCTTTGTCCCTGGGGTCTAATTCATTGAAAGGGTCGCTGGTATATCGAAGAGGAGGGGCTTTCGTTAGTTGCTATGCTTTCAAACTTTTTGTGCAGAGGGCAATCTCTACACTCTTCCCTTTATCCTTCCTGTGGTTATTGCAAAGTTCAGTTACATAGCATTCTCGAGCAATGTCCTGGTCTCCCTCTACCTCCCCTACTCCATTGTCCGTTGGAAATTTCATCTTCAGGCACCATGGGGCCAGGTCAATTTGGAAGTCAGACAAGGCTGGCCTTCCTAAGAAAGCGTTGTAGGTCGAGTGGCTTTCTATCAGCACAAATGTTTGTTTCCGCACAACGGAGCGGGGATGACTTCCAATTTCAACAAAGAGATCCAGTCGCCCGAGGGGCATCTTCGCATTTCCTGTGAAACCGTGTAGTGGTTTATTGCAGGGAAGAACATCCTTTAATGACAGCTTCATTTTGTCAAAGGCATGCTTGAATAGGATATTCACTGAGCTTCCAATGTCTACTAGAATTCGGAAAACCTCGGCTGGACCGAGCCGGGCAGAGATAACCATGGGATCCATGTGAGGGTACTGCCTTCCCTCCAGGTCACGCCTACCGAATGTGATGTCACCCTTCTCTATCCGCTTCGGGTGGCGTTCTTCTATAATAGAATTGACGCATTCTTCATTGTTTCTAAGTGACTTTCCGTACCTTTCCATCTCTGTCCAGCTTCCGTCGGCGATGTGCGGCCCTCCCGAGATGGTATGGACCACTATCTTCTCTTGACTGGATCCGCTGGTGTTGCAATTTCCTCTGCCTATTTCTGAGGAGGGTAGCCTTGGGTTCTCGTTGGCAGGAACTGGAGTCCTGTTCTGGCCTTTTACATAGCGTTCTAGTCTTCTTCTTCTGATGTGCTCTTCAATCAAGTCCCGGAGATGATGGCATTCGTTGGTATCATGCCCATGGGATTCGTGGAAGCGGCAGAATTTTCCAGACTTAATTGCGTTATCTGATTCTTTCTTGTGCGGGGGGAGTTTGTATTTAACTTCGTCTTGAGTGGCCAGGAAGATGTTTTTGATCGTTTCATTCAACAGGGTGTAAGCGTCAAATCTCGGTCTTGGCCGATATAGACGCTTTTCTCCCTTCCTACCCCCAGCGTTGTCTCTAGAATCATTTCTTCGAACGTCCTTTGCTACAGCGGGCGAGTTGCTGTGAGCTGCCTTATTTTGTTGCCCTGTCTGCCTCTCAGTGGCAGCATCTTCAAGCCTCGTATATTTCCCAGCTTCATGGAAGAAATCGGGTAAAGTAGCTGGTTTTTCTTTGGTCAATCTCCTAGCAAATTTAGTATCCGGATGCACACCGCTACAGAGGGCCATTAGGATAAGCTTCTCATCGGCATCTTGGATTGCGGCCGCTGCGACATTGAATCGGGTTAGATATTGCTGCACTTTCTCTCCAGGTTTCTGTTTGATACTGGATAAGGAATAAGCGTCCTTGGGATGCTCCACATGAATGCGGAACTGGCTGATGAACTTTTCTTTCAACATCTCCCATGAGCTGATGGACCCTTGGGGTAGATGGCAGAACCAGGAGGTAGCTAGATCTGCTAAGAATAGCGGAAAGCATTTGCACAGCACTCCTTCTGTTGCTCCACTCATGAGCATATGCTGTGTGTATCTCTGTAAGTGTACAACGGGGTCGGAGGTTCCTTTGTAAGGTTCCATTGTTGGCATTTTCCATTCTCGGGGGGTGATGGAAATTTCGATATTGCGGGCGAAGGGGTTGGTTACCCTAGCGCCTATCCCTCGATCTCTTTGATCCCGTTGGACGCACTCTCTGAACAAGCGTGCCATCCTTTCATCAGAATTTGGAGCAGATAGAAATGAGTTCGGTTCTGCTCTATGGGATTGATTCCGTCCAGATGACCTGTAGGGATGGTATCGTCAATCATTCCTAATATTTTCCAGTGGCTATCTTTGGTCTTCTGGGAGCATGCTAGGGTCAGCTACAGTTGGCCCTTGCCTTGATCTTCCCATGCTGGGTTCTGATCTAAGCACTTCCTCGGGTCCAACTTCGGGCTGGACTCTAGCTCGGCTCCGTTCACTGGTGTTTCCATGGTTAGGCAGTACGATAGGCTCGGCTATAGTTGACCTTCGCCCAGTACCTCCCCCGTTAGGTTCGGTTCCAAGCGTTTCCTCAGGTCTAACTTCGGGCTGAGCTCGGTCTCAACTCCTACCATGGCCGCTTCTGTCGTTAGCTCCTTCGAAGAAGGAAGATCTTTGTTGTCTCTGAGATCCTCCAGACTGGGACTCACCCCATGATTCAGTGTTACGGTTGGACTCTTCAGCATCCCTTAAGCGTGACATGAGTTGGTCCACCAAGGCTTCCTACTGGGATGTGAAGCGGTTAGTCACTTCAGCCACAACCCTGTCTAGATCTGTCCTAGTAATTGCTGCCGGCTGTTCTATGGCAGGGGTTGTCGGATTTGCCTGACCTTCACTTGGTACTGCTGCTGGAATGGGACGATTTACTTGATCTGTGACCACTGGATCTGGAACACTGCTAGTTGCGATGTTCTTTCCTTTGTTAACATCTTTTTTCTGCCTTGGAGGCATGTTTTCCAAGCAATGAACGACGCTGTTAGGAAGAAGGTTAAGTGGGAGAAGCTGAAGCTTCGAGCTTCTCGTTCTCAGTGAAAGCACCAAAAATGTTTGCACAAAAAATGGGCAAACACCTCCAAGTCGTATGATTTAGTTGATTTTATATTGTTTTTAGTGATCTGGATGATTTATGCAAATATGTAAAAAGCAGGGACTAAACTGTAAAAGACACACAGATTTATAGTGGTTCAGCCCGAATGTGCCTACATCCACTTTATATATTATTTCTCCTTTCTTGTTCAAATTACAAGTACAAAGCTTTGATACAAGTATATGAAAGTTGTTTGAAAGTTCTATCCGTGCTTTAGCTCTCAAACTTCTCTCCCATTGTTGTACCCCTGCCCCTCTATTTATAGAGTGAGGCTGGGGGTAGGGGTCTTGGATGTATATAGCTGCTGGTGGGCCTGGGCTGATGCAATCTGGCTTGGTAATGTTGGTTCGGTGGTACGTTGGTTCGGTGGAGGTCGATCTGGTAGTGCGTTGGTTCGGTGGAGGTTGATCTGGTAGTGCGTTGGTTTGGTGGAGGTTGATCCGGTGGATGTTGATTTGGTGGATGTCGGTTCGGTGGAGGTTGATCCGGTGGAGGTTGATCCGGTGGATGTTGATCCGGTAGTAAGTGGCCCGGTGGTGGCTTTCCTTACTTCTGGTTCGGCAGTGGATGGAGGTAGATGATTCGGTAGTGTCTACGTAGCTTTGACTCGGTAGTGCCGGAAGTAGGTTGGTTCGGTAAGTTGGTTGGTTCGGTGGACTTGGTCCGGTGAAGGGTGGAAACGCACCCAACAGCGTGCCTTGTAATCAGCTGATGATTGGTGGATGAAGTTGCTGTTCTGATAGAAGATGGTATTGGCAGAGACAATGAAATCTATTGGGTATATGCAGTGATATGAATTTGTTGAAAGTGGTTGTATGAACTTGCGATGTTTATTTTGGTATTATGTTATTCAGATTGTATTTGCCTTCAAATTTAATTTTGAATGATTGTAATATTGCATGCAATAATTGTTTGTTATAATCAATAATATATATATATAGTCTATTTGAGTACTGTAATAATGGTTTCTGAGAATGGCTTTTTTGCATCAGGTATAAACAGCTAATGCAATAGAGGGATTAGTTTGCATCGGTTGTTATAAAAAACCGATGCAACAAGTTCCTTTGTTGCATCGGTTTTCATTACAACCGATGCAACATGGGGGCTGTGTCCAAGCAACCAACCATGATATTTTGCATCAGTTGTTAGTAACAACCGATGCAAAAAGGACCTTTTTGCATCGGTTTCAGAACTGATGCAAAAGTGTTAAGCCTGTTGCATCGGTTGCATATGCATCGGTTGTTGAACTGATGCAAAAGGGGGGGTAAACAACCGATGCAAATGGCCTGTTTTGTAGTAGTGGTAGTTGACGTGAGGCGGGGCGGTTTGGTCGAGGAGGGGCGTTGCGAAGTGGGTAAGATGTTCACCATGGGCGAATTTCAAATTAGGCTTTAATTTGAAGGGCCTGGAGTTTTAAGGTTTAGGGATATGTTGTGTGATGGTGTGTAACGCGGCGGTTTTGGGAAAGGCACGGAGGGTCGAGCTTGGCATGGGATGGTCAGAGGGTGCGTTGGAGCCAGGGGTTCGTGCGGTGGCGGCGGCCGAGTTGCAGGTGGTCGAGATCGTGAGAAATTGAATATTTGGCGGAGTTTGGTTGCGTGTTCAAGTGAAAAGGGGCTATTCGAATTAGCGTTTTGAAATGGAGATGAGCAGAGCTCGGAAACGTGGGACGATCGTGATGGCCAGAGCAAAACGCACGTGTAGGTGTCGTCGAGGTGGAGTATAGGGAGGAGAAACCCTGTGTACGTGCACACGCGTGCACGAATGTGCACACGCGAATGAGGGAAAGGGTGCTATGGGTTTGTAAATGATGAAGATGAGTGGTTCGTTCCTTGTTTATCCCGTGCAGTTAAACTTGGGAAGAACGTGTGGTATGAAATTGTGGGTTCGGCCGTGTTGTTGCCAATGGGTTCAATCCTTGTTCAAGAGAGAAAAAGGAAAAGAAAGAAGGAGGGGAAGGGAAGAAGGGGACGACCTTTGTCTTGGTGGGGAGATTTGGGCTTCAGCCCAAACTAATTTGCAAAAGGAGTTTTAAATTTAAAATGTTTTAAATATATGTATTTTCGGAATTTTAAAATGATATAGTCGATGCGTACAAAACCTGTTCGACGCAAAACTATTTGCGATGGTTTCGTATCGACGAACATTACGTCGTCGTATAAACCGTTGTCAAGTTTGAACGAGTGAGAATTTATGTTATATTTAAATGGATAGAAATTTAATCAACCGATTTGAAACAAATATCATTGTTTAAATTTATATGACCTACCTATTGAAGTTATTTGTCCAGATAAAAATAGTGATGAGTTAATTTAATTTAATTGCAATATTTTGATATCTATTTGGCATAATAAAACACCGTTCCGCTAATTGTATTTAAATGGACCCTTGTTGACTAAATAAATTACCGTTCTGCCATTATTACTGAATATATCTGTTGTGGACATTTATCAGCAGAAACTAAACCCTGTTCTGCTATTATATTTGTACGGACACCTATTTATTTTCCTGATAAATTATATTGGCAATATGTTGTTTAATTGAATTTTGTGGATATCTATATCTATTATTCTGGGCTGTTTTGAAATTGAATGGTAACTTGACTAAGTACCATTGGAATTATTAAGCCTTCTTTTCCAATTTGGAAGTGGATTGTTGAACCAAAATTGTTTAAGGATGATTATTATTTATTAATGATATTTTAAAGTTAATTTGTAAACATTTTGATAATGATTTAAAGTAACTATTTTATTATTCTAAAAAATTATTTAAAAAGTATTAATTATTTTTTTAAAGTTATTAATTATCTAAATTGTTTAAGGTATATTAATTATTAATTAAAATTATTTTATAGGGATTGTTTAAAGATAATTATTACTTAAGGGATTAATTAGTATTAAAGTATATTTATTACAAGGATAAATCACTAAATATTAATAATGTTTTAGGAATAATATATTATATAGTAAACTTTTATAAATAAGTATTTTACTTAATTAGAACTTGGAAAATTTTATATTGTAACTTTATAAGTATTTTTTGAAAAATTTTATATTGTAACTTTATAAGTATTTTTTGAAAAATTTTAAACGAAGTTTTCGGAAAGTAATAGTATGCTTTCATGGCGTAATCGGAGGCAGAGAGTGCCTATAGTCAAGTTTTGGAATTCTCTGAGATAGAGGCGTAACCATTGAGCTATGAATCCATGGTTGATACCACAGTGGTGCTTTTCAGATTTATTTTAAAGGGAGTTTCAAATATTTTGAAATAAATGGTTTGTGAATATACTTATCCAGTGAGATAAGCATATGCTCTTTTGATTAAGTAATTTTAATTTATTGAAATTTAAATTAAATAAGCTTAATGTTTTCAGTGGGAAATGAGATATTTTGATTGAATGATTGTTTATTTAATAGTTAAATAACCGACTATCAAATCTGAACCCAAAAACATAACTTTGGGAATATCAAGAAGAAACACGGGGATTATGTGGTACAGTTTTCGTTCGAGGTGCTATACTATACGTATTGTAATGACCCACTATTTTGGACCATTCAAATCGACAATAAAACCACACATGTCGGACTTGAATAATACAAAACAATAGATTGTAAATAAATTTGGAGCAAATAAAAACAATCACTGAATCACAGACACAGAATATCAGAATAACTCGCAGCGGAAATTTAAAATAAATAGTGGTTCATGAAGCCACTAAAATTAAATAGTCTCAAAACAGATACAAAATACCATAGTTTGAAAAAAAACAGATACAACAGAAGTCTGAATACATAAGTTCACAAATACATAAGCAAAGCTGAATGAAATAACTAAAATGGAAAGACAACTAGATAGACTGATAAACTCCAGAAATCTTTAGCTCCAGAAGGTGACTCCAAAGCTGTAATACTCAGGCTGACACGAGCGTAAAGAAAAACACAAACACTCGAGTCAGGACATACATACTTATACAATGTAAACCAACTCAAGTGAACTGTAATAGAAATGCACAAGTAACTTAAAGAATGCTTGGGACCGCCCATTCTTTAAGGATTCATTAAACTATTTACTATGTAGTAATATTTGTTATTATAATAATGTCTAAAGTAACATAAGCTTACTTTTAAATAGCGTTAAGGCTTTACATTTTCCACCTTAACACCTAATAGTCCCAGTAGTCTATCCAGTATCAGCGTACCCCCAGATCAGGAGCTACCCTCAATACTCCACAGGCTACGGCACAAAACCAAACTCGTAGTAAAGCTCGCTAGGGTAGGTGACACATCACAACTAGGCAATGCCAGGGTAGATATACCAATTACGCATCCGGGCTGGTGGTAACGCATAGCAGCCACTACCGCCCACCTCGAGCCACACTCTTAAAATCAAAGGGGTGCACCCAATCAATAACAAAAGTAATAGAATGGCATCGAAGAAGTGTGTCTGATCATAGGGGCTACCTCATTGGCCTGAGAATCGCTCCTGTTTTAGCCACCTTATGCCAACTCACGGGAGTCGGGTCCACGTATATACCTCAATAGGATCGTCGCGACCATCCTACTTCATTCTGGAATCTCCACCGCGTACACAGTTATTAAAGTTGTTTTCGGTGTCGACAGAGTGTATGTCCATATCTGATCCCGGTCTCTTTAACAACAAATCGTTATTATAACCCGTGGTTATAAATTTCAAAAATGGTTTATATTTCACTTCAAAACATATTCCTTTAAACCATTTAAATTCAATATCAAATAATATTCATTTCTAAGTTGTAACATTTATAAGTTCATCCATTCAATTATAAAGTTTCCAAAACATTGTAAATTTCAGCTATAACCACACTTATAAAATGTTACGGTAGATATAGTAATATTTAAAAACATTGTCAAATTCAAAACAGCAGCACTTACCAAGTGCTACAGTAGGTATTAGTAATTTAAAACATTTCAGTTTCATTTCAGCCACCACAGCACTTACCAAGTGCTACAGTAGCTATTTAGTTATTCAAAACAGTTTACTTTATGCAACAACAGCACTTACCAAGTGCTGCAATAGCTCTTTGGTTATTCCGAATTTTAGTTTAGTTTCAGCAACAACAACACTTACAAAGTGCTGTAGTAGCTCTTAGTTATTTCAGAACTTAGTCTATTTCCAGGAATGACAGCACTTAACAAATGTTGTCCTAAAACCACAACATTTCTGAAGTGCTACCAATATTAATTCCAGATTTATTATAAAATTCCAAAAACATTAAAAATTCAATTTTAACCATTTATAACTTATAAAAATCAAATTTTTCGCTTTAGAAAAATATTCATTAACTTATGATTTTCCAAAAATAAACTTTTTGTGAATTAATATCCAACTTAAATAATCATTCATTTATTAAGTCAAAAGTACATTATTTCTTAACTTTATTTTTCTCAAATGACTTAATACTTAAATTTAAAATAAAACCAAATTTCCTCTTATTTGCTTAACTTAAATTTCTCATTTAAAAACCCAAATCTCAATTTAACAAGTTAGGTCTTATTTTTCTTCATACGTTCAATCATTATTTTCTTATACAGTTTATTTACAAAAGTCACTATAAAGTTTATTTAAATCAATTAAATCCAATTTCATTAAAATTTCATATTTCTATATTTAAAAATACTTATACTTTCAGAAAAATATATATAAAAATAACCACGGGTCTATATAATATTTTCTAACCTAGGTCAAGTGATACAGATAATATATCATTTCAATCCGTAATTTAAAAAGAAAAATCCGGGTTCTATCATTTCAAACCCGCAATCCCAAGTAAAACAAATACAATAAAAATCACTCGAGCCTATCATTTCAACCCATAATGATTTTTCCTTATTCTAAAGTCCGTTCGGGTATGTATCATTTCAACCCATAGTGATTCTATTCTACAGGGAACTTGTAATGTGAGAAGCAATAATTAAATGACAGTAAAACATATAAAATAATAGCAGATGATGTAACAGGTATAAAACAGCATTTATCATCATATAAATATATCACAGGCAAGTATGAATATCATATCAATTTATACAGCTTCACTTGCCATCATTTCACAATAATATAAGTACATATGTCTAGGGTGATAAAACTCACCTCTAAAGCTAGAGATCCAAATCAAACACAAGACAAACAACTCCCTAAAGCACGAATCAAATACGAGTGGATGGAGAAGTAGCACCTAAATCCAAATCTCGTAAACAAATAAAAATAGAATTTATATAAGTATTCATATATTCAACACAAAATGTTGAATCAAAATAAAACAAGTGAAGAACCAATTGGTTTAACCAACAAATGGCTCGGCCATCATGCAAGTCGGCTTGACCACTTTGGTTGTGCTCGGCCATGGTCAGTTTTGAGACAAGTAGGCTCGGTTATGGACAATTAAACATACGGCTATGGGTTAGAATGTGAAGGGGTAGGAGTTACAAACCAAGTGAAGGCAAAAAGGCAAAGTGCACAACTACTTTGGGTTCGGCCCTAGGCTATATTGGCTCGGTCCGGTGGCAACTACAGGGTCAGGTCTGGTCGGTGGTAGGCCAAGGGTCATGTCAGGTCGTGGGAAGGAGCACATGGTGGAGGCCGAGGTGAACAAAGGAAGGTGGTGATAGACTAAGGAGTTCGGCTATGTGTTTGCATGGAGTTTTGTGGTGGATGTTCATCATGGTGGCCACGACAATGGTTTGGCCAGTGGAGATGGTGATGGAGGCCGGTCATGGGTGGTGATGAAGTAGTGGTGATGGTCGGTGGAGGAGGAGGATGGGTAGAGGCCGAGCACTTGCTTTGAGACAAAGTGAAAACAAAATGAAAAAGAGAATAAGAAAGGAAGAAACCATGGAAAAACTTACATTTTTTTCTCAAGAATGAAATGAACGTGAGAATGAGATGTTGAGAAGTTTGTACGTGATTTACCAAAATAAATGAATGGCTAAACAAGGTAAAGGTACGGCTATGGCAATGAAAAGAAAAAGAAAAGGAAAAGTCACAAGTTAAAGTATGTAACTCTAGTCTCTTTGAATTTCCAAATCCATTTATTCAAAATAAACCAATCAAAAATCAAATAAATAACATAAAAGTCAAAACAAAATAAAGTAAATAAAAATAGATAAATGGTCTTAGGAAAAATAGAAAATGAATATAGAAAATAATTTATTTTATTGAAATTGGAATTAAAATTGTAAACAAAATACAACTTACATTGGAAAATTCCAAACTACACTTTTTAAATGATTTAAAAATCAAATTTTGAAATAAAATCTATTTAAAAATATTTACAAAATCTTGGGTTGTTACATTCTCCCCCACTCAAATCTTTTCGTCCTCGAAAAGAAACGAAACAAGGAAAACAAAGAAAGATAAGATGGAATAGCAAAAAGTACCTGAAACAAACAATTCCGGATTCGAAGCACGAATGCTCTCCTCCATCTCCCAGGTACAATCCCGATCATCAGTACTCTACTGTACTTTGACTAGACTGACAGATTTCCTTCTTTGCTGCTTCGTACCTCTATTGACAGTACGATGTGGCTTCCTTTCGACAGTCAGATTTGGCTCATTATCCAAACTATCAAGAGCAGAAGGCTGGACAATAAGAGATGGATCATGCAGATAGCGACGAAGATGCGAAACGTGGAATACATTATGCACTCCAGAAAACTTCTCGGGAAAATCCATACGATAAGCTAAAGAACCAATCCTCTCCAAGATGCGGAAAGGACCAATGAACCTAGGAGCAAGCTTCCCTCTACGACCAAAACGAATCACATTCCTTAAGGGAGAGACCTTAAGAAAAACCAAATCACCAACATAAAAATCCAAACTCCTCCTACGCCGATCAGCATACTTCTTCTGCCTATCCTGAGCAATCCTCATCTTCCTCTTAATCTCCTCAACCTTCTCCGAAGCTTCCAAAATCATATCAGGACCAAGAACCAAACCATTACCGGATTCAATCCAGCAAGATGGGGATCTACAAGGTCGTCCGTAAAGAGCAGCAAACGACGACATTTTAATACTAGCCTGAATTCAAAGATAGAAATGAGATAGATAAAAGATTAAGACAAGATTTAAAACAAAAGATTGAGATTATACCTGATAACTATTGTTATAGGTGAATTCGACAAGATGGAGATGATCTTCCTAAGATCCTCCATAATCAAGCACACAAGCACGAAGAAGATCCTCTAGAATCTGATTCATTCTTTCCGTTTGACCGTCGGTCTATGGATATTAAGTAGTGCTCAGATTCAGATGAGTACCCAAAGATTCCTGAAAAGATTTCCAAAACTGACTAATAAAGATAGGATCACGATCACAAACAATACTGACAGGAACACCATGGAGGCGAACAATCTCCCTCACATAGATCTCAGACAAGCTAGAAGCAGAACGGGTAGGCTTGACCGGAATGAAATGAGCTGACTTGGTCAATCTATCCACAATAACCCAAATACTCTCATTACCTCTCCTAGACCTCGGTAATCCATCAATAAAATCCATAGAAACTTGTTCCCACTTCCAATTAGGAATCTCAAGGGGCTGCAATAAACCAGGGGTCTTCTGATGATCTGCCTTGACTTGCTGACAAGTCGCACACCTACTAATAAACATAGAGATATCCCGCTTCATACCCTTCCACCAATACAACCTCATCATATCCTGATACATCATCGTCACACCTAGATGAATAGAAAGTCTGGACCGATGATTTTTCCAAAGTAAATCCTATCTCAATCCATCAACATTCAGGACACAAATCCTATTATTAATCCTCAAAATACCTCTATCATCGATCTGAGCTCCACTACCATCAAGGCTACTACCACCAACCCTGCTATGAACACTCTCCTTAATCATCTTAAGCATCTTGTCCTCATCCTTCCTAGCAATGATCTGATCCAAAAGAGAAGAGGAAGAAACAACAAGCTGACACAACATCGCCTTCTTTCGACTCAAAGCATCTGCCACAACATTAGCTTTCCCAGGGGTATAGTTGATGTCGAGGTCATAGGAAGAAAGGAACTCCAACCACCTAACTTGCCTTTGATTCAAATCCTTATGGGTGAAAATATACTTCAAAGACCGATGATCCGTAAAAAGCTCAAACTTAGCTCCCAAAAGATGATGCCTCCAGAGCTTCAAAGCAAAAACCACAGCAAGAAATTACAAATCATGAGCAGCATAATTAGCTTCATGGGTCTTCAACTGGCGACTGGCATAAGCAATGACCTTCCCATCTTGCATCAGAACAGCTCCCAAACCTTCACGACAAGCATCAGTGTATGTCGTTATTCCCTCATTTCCATTTAGAACGGTAAGAACTGGTGCGGAAGCAAGCATATGATTTTTGTTTGATGATAATAAACATATATATATATTCATTTAAATGTATTTGTTAATGTACTATTTTATTTTTCACATAATTAAATAAATATTTGCTGAATAAAATAAATAACACAGAATTTAAATTCAAACAGATATTTTATTCAAACAAATATTTATTACAATTTCGAATAGTACAAATTTGAGCTCTCACTATATATATACAATTTCAATTACAATACAATTTCAATCACATCACAATTATAATTTACATATGCACCTCACTACATTTCACTCATTCACTCGTATTTTATCTTCAACTTCATTCCAGATTGAATCCAGCATCTGAGCAATCTGCAAAAATACACACCGTCGTAGTAAAATTGAAAATGAAATATTTTTGCAGTGTAAAATAAAATGTATTTTTGAAAATATTATTTACCTCAGTTATTTGGGTTGTTCGTCATCATTTAATTTTGAATTCATCATACACGAACAGCTTATGACATGCACAGTGTATCACTGTACATGCCACAAGGCCGTGCACACCGATATACACTTGATAAAATTACAAAGACAGGTGAGCACAAGTTCAAACCCAAATCAAAAGTCGGGTTCAACTCAAGTGAAATAAATATCAAGTCACGATATCAACACAAGGTCAAACCCGTGCTATAAGCTGGATTCATCGCAGGTGAAATACAAATTGTCAAGTACAAGTGTAATGCACAGTGAAGTATAGAAGTCAAAGACAACTGCAATTCAAAGCAATACTGAAGTCACAAACGAAAACAAGTTCATGCAGACACAAACCAAGTGGCTCAACTACTCAATGACAGTTTCAAAAGACTACAAAGCCTCAACCAAGACCACACTACAATTACAAAGTATACAGAAACCAAAACAGCACCAGTCTCGACCAAGACCACTTCTAGTAGCAGTAAAAAAATAATGCGGTGCAACAAAACAACTCGACCGGTTCAATATGCTATGCACAGGAACCAAGGCCAAGACCAGTGAACAGCAAGTGTCGACCAAGCAGCAAACAAGTATAAAACAATGTATCAAGACTCAAGTGAAGAATGGATGCAACAATGCCCAAAACAAATGAAACAGTGATACCAGAGACATGAATATGACTCGAGAACAAGCATACATGAAGACTACAAGAATGCACAGTACATAATACATGCTAAAAGGACATAAGTGACATCAATGTACAAATATGCAAGACCAAATGCCATCAGACAAACGAAATAGTGCAGCATCCATTATTACTCACAAATATACATATATACATGAGTGAACACACATGTATACATATATACATGCAAGCTATCAAATACAGGATCGAATACAGTGAACCAGAACCCAGAGTACATAAAACAGTGGCATACCAAAACAAGAACAAGTCTGGCATCAAAGTGTCACCCAGTTCAAAAAGAAACTCAACCGTATACAAATGCAATGCACAAGTGCAGTGAAATCCAACAGACTCACATAGACCAGGAACCAAGACAAAATTCAAACCCAGTGCAACTTCAACCTGAACCAGAGCATGTACAAGCTCATATGCAATATCAAAATACATGAAGTGTAACTACAAATACCAAAGTGAAGCAAGAAGACTTCAATATGAAGAGAGGCAAGGAAAGTGATCGAACAATCAAAGTCAACGCCAGTTCAAACTAAATTATCAAGTCATGTAACAGCAGTGCACAAGTCGAATGAGTCAACATAAATTCAAAACACCAGATATTCAAACTCATGAATAGAACAATGCATATTGAAATACATAGCAATAGACAGTGCAATGTAGACCAAACTGCAACACTACAGGAATTAACACACACGTCAAAGCCAGGTGATAAGAATCAAAGTGGCGGAAGTCAAAATGAAATCGTCAAATCCCAGAAATTCGAAACCGTGGTGGCCAAGGAATCAATCACAAACAATTCAAAGCCGTGGGAATCAAGCTAACACAAAATATACGATTTTGAACAAGTCAGAAAAAATAACCATCATTCAAGCATAATCGAACGACCGAACAAAATAGTTGACGAATTCAAATAAATTCAGACTAACGAAAATAAAGGGGTTCGAACCCTATATAAACGATTAACATCATCGGTAGATGGTCATTCGAGTGCGAGCTAAACAGACAAACAATAAATCATTAACACTCGAATCAATTCGAATTCAAGTACAACAGAGAAGATTAAATCAATAACTCGAATCAAATTGAGTTCAAAGCTTATCAACGTGAGGAACAAAGAAATTACATACCAGATTATTCAGTTCGAACTCAATTCGTCGAAGCAACCGTGTGCAAACCGAAGGAAAGAATCGATCGACAAAGACAAGAAATCATCTATTCAATCGATCAACAGAAGTCGATAGCTTCGATAAAGAGAAGCCCTAATTTGGAACGAAGAGGAACGAACGCCATTATTTTCACAAGTGGAAGGAACCAGGCCGATAAAATAAAAAAGAGAAGAGGGACATATTTTCTATCATCTAATTTTTGTGGGTCGGTTTCATAATCTAGTTTGGGATTTTATTTTTTAATTAAGGGCCTTGTTATTTAATTTGTTTTTAAATTTGTAATTTCCTTTTAAACAATTGTAATTCCTAGTCGTGTGACTAGGGGCCAAACTACGTGGCGTAGTTTGAGAATTCGCAACTCAGTGGCTGAGTTGTGGCAGGGTTTTGAGCGTAGAGTTAGGTTAGTCGATAGCGGGTGTCGCAAGTTTGCATGTGTAAGCGTCTGACTATCTAATTTCTAGTAGAAACCTTGGGGGCAGCACGTAGGCATGGTTTTATCGAAGCTGGGTAAATCTGTGTGTTCTATTTCTGTATTTATTATTCTGCTATTATCTGTGCTGTTATTATTCTGTGCTGAAAATATTTTATAAACTTCCGCAATAATTTTTATAATTAATAGTATCACCCTATTCACCCCCCTCTAGGGTGAAATCGATCCTACAAAAACTACGGATATCAGTTGGAGTCCTAGGAGTTTCCTAATCCTGCATAGAATAGGGATAAATAAGGACAACAGAAAAGATAGAATAACTAAGCAAAGAGAGAAGAGAGAAAGGCTTACATTGATCGCAGCGATCTTGACTGGATCAACAGAAACTCCATTACCAGAAACAATATGTCTGAGAAATCGGACTTCATCCTTCTAGAAATGGCATTTAGGAAATTTAGCCTTCAACTAATGATTTCTAAGAGTCTCAAGAATAGATTTCAAATGCGACTCATGCTCTTCCTTGGTCTTAGAGAAGACAATGATATCCTCAACAAAGACTAAAACAAATTTATTAAGCACATCACGAAAGACACGATTCATCAAATCAACAAAGAAAGCAGGAGCATTAGTCAAACCGAAAGGCATGACAACCATTCATAAAACCCATTCTTAGTACGGAAAGCAGTCTTGGGAATACTTTCCTCAGCAACTCTGAGCTGGTGGAAACCTATGGCAAGATCAAGCTGAGAGAAAACAATAGCACCATAAAGCTGATCAAACATATCATTGATGCGAGGCATTGGATATTTGTTTTTCATAGTGAGCTTGTTCAGCTCCCTATAATCAACACACATCCTCAAAGAACCATCAGACTTGGTGACGAAAACCACCGCTGCTCCCCATTCGGAGTGGCTAGGTCTGATCAGACCCTTGGAGAACAAGTCCTCAATTTGATTCCTCAACTCAACCTTCTCACGGGGTGCCATTCTTCTGGGAGGAAGAACTACAGGTCGAGCTCCAGGAATAAGATCGATACGGAAATCAATTTCCCGCTTAGGAGGTAAAGTAGTGACTTCACCAAATACATCAGGATAGAGTTTAACCACATGATCAACAGGAGAAGAATCCAGAGAATAAATAAAGCTGCTAGCATAATCATGAGGCATACGACATTGAATAACCAAAGGATTACCCCGATCATCAACAAGAGAAACAGTTCGGGATTTACAAGAGATATGAGCATCATGATTCCTTAACCAATCCTCTCCGAGCAATAAATCAAAAGTATCAAAACCCAGAACATAAAAATCACCACTAAAGCGATGATCAGAATGGAGAAGTTTCACTCCTCTACAAATCCTACTAAGGTTCGCATGATCCCCAATAGGATTAGAAACCCATAAAGGAACAGAAGCATACTCAGGAGAAAGGCGATGCTCAAACTTATCACAAATAGCCATAGAAATAAAACTATGTGAAGCTTCAGTATCAAATAAAACACGAACAGGATGATTAAATAAAAAAAAGTGCCCTGGAGAGTACCTTGATTATCACTAGGAGCAGGAGCAGGTGCAGGTGGAGTAGGTGAAGAAGTAGAGGTAACAGTAAAAATACCAGACGGCTTGCCCTTCTGATACAAAGGACAATCATTCTTGAAATGACCAGGCTGCAGACAGACATGACAGAGGTTGTTCCTGGTATTCTGAGGTGAAGGAATAGCAGCACCAACTGAATTAGGGCAACTATTAGCATAGTGTCCCTTCTGATCATACTTGAAACAGGTGATGGAAGATAGGTCGATAGGCTGCCTCTGAGAAGGAGAAGATAAAGATCCCTGACCCGGATTCTTAAGCCAATTCTTCTTCTGCTGATGGAAATTTGGCTTTCTCTTCTTAGAGTTAGCAGAGGAAGACTGAGACGAAGGAGCACTAGCAACAGCAGGACCCTTGGAAGTAGGGTTCTCATAACGAATAGCCATATCCATAAGCTCGGTGAAAGTGCCATGAACATGAGAAATGAGACGATCATAGAACTCTGGGCGAGCTCCAACTATGAACTTCTCATTCTTCTTAAGTTGGGTGTCAATAAGGCCAGGACCAAACTTGGAAAGTTCATTGAACTTCCGCTCATACTAAGAAAAGGACATGGTACCCTGTTTGAGATCCATAAACTCCCGATAAAGTTGAGATTTCCCGGCTTCGGGCATCCATTTTTCCACAAAAGCCTCCCTGGGAAAAAAATAGATAAGCTTAAGGTAGATTTTAAAGAGAAAAAGCTGAACATAACACAAGGCAACACAAGAAGATACCTAAACTGATCCCAAGAAATATCTGCCTCCCAGTCTGAGCTGTGACAGACTCCCACGAATCAAAGGCTGATTCCTTCAACTGCCAAGCTGCCAACTGACGCTTCTGCACATCAGAAATCTCCAAACCAACAAAAATCCTCTCAAGACTCCTCAACCACTATTGAGCCTCTATGATGCTCTCAGATCCAGTAAACTTGGTACCACCAAGTTGAGTGAATTCCTTGCAAAGAGTAGTGAACCTGATGGGTACAATAGGCTCGGGAACTAGGGCAATACCACGGCCCCTACCTCTAGCATTCACACGATTCATCCTAAAAAGATCAAGAATGAATTTTAGGACAAAGGTAAAATAGAAAGACAAAGATAAGATTCAACTAGAATGGAAATTCTAATCAATGAATTCAAATAAACAAGATGGATTCGAAAGGAATGAAGTTAAGAAAATGAGATTTTAAACAAGACAATTTATATCCAAAATAATCCTTTAAAAATCCTTTAAAATCATTAGAAAAACATTTATACTTAAAAATACGTTCTCTCACAAAGAAATGATTCTAAGATTGATTTCACTCATTCTAGGGTATTTCTACCCTATCTCTAATGAGTTTTGCTCCATAGGCTAAGGTTTTCCTAAACCAAAGCTCTGAAACCAAATGTAACGACCACTATTTTGGACCATTCAAATCAACAATAAAACCACACATGTCGGACTTGAATAATACAAAACAATAGATTGTAAATAAATTTGGAGCAAATAAAACCAATCACTGAATCACAGACACAGAATATCAGAATAACTCGCAGCGGAAATTTAAAATAAATAGTGGTTCATGAAGCCACTAAAATTAAATAGTCTCAAGACAGATACAAAATACGATAGTCTGAAGAAAAAAAACAGATACAACAGAAGTTTGAATACATAAGTTCACAAATACATAAGCAAAGCTGAATGAAATAACTGAAATGGAAAGACAACTAGATAGACTGATAAACTCCAGAAATCTCTAGCTCCAGAAGGTGACCCCAAAGCTGTAATACTCAGGCTGACCCGAGCGTAAAGCAAAACACAAACACTCCAGTCAGGACATACATACTTATACAATGTAAACCAACTCAAGTGAACTGTAATAGAAATGCACAAGTAACTTAAAGAATGCTTGGGACCGCCCATTCTTTAAGGATCCTTTAAACTATTTACTATGTAGTAATATTCGTTATTATAATAATGTCTAAAGTAACATAAGCTTACTTTTAAATAGCGTTAAGGCTTTACATTTTCCACCTTAACACATAATAGTCCCAGTAGTCTATCCAGTATCAGCATACCCCCATATCGGGAGCTACCCTCAATTCTCTACAAGCTACGATACAAAACCAAACTCGTAGTAAAGCTCGCTCGAGTAGGTGACACGGCACAACTAGGCAATGCCAGGGTAGATATACCAATTACGCATCCGGGCTGGTGGTAACGCATAGCAGCCACTACCGCCCACCTCGAGCCATACTCCCAAAATCGAAGGGGTGCACCCAATCAATCACAAAAGTAATAGAATGGTATCGAAGAAGTGTGTCCGATCAGAGGAGCTACCTCATTAGCCCGAGAATCGCTCCTGTTTTAGCCACCTTATGCCAACTCACGAGAGTCGGGTCCACGTATATACCTCAATAGGATCGTCGCCACCATCCTACTTCATTCTGGAATCTCCACCGCGTACACAGTTGTTAAAGTGGTTTTCGGTATCGACAGAGAGTATGTCCATATCTGATCCCGGTCTCTTTAACAACCAATCGTTATTATAACCCGTGGTTATAAATTTCAAAAATGGTTTATATTTCACTTCAAAACATATTCCTTTAAACCATTTAAATTCAATATCAAATAATATTCATTTCTAAGTTGTAACATTTATAAGTTCATTCATTCAATTATAAAGTTTCCAAAACATTGTAAATTTCAGCTATAACCGCACTTATAAAATGTTACAGTAGATATAGTAATATTTCAAAACATTGTCAAATTCAAAACAGCAGCACTTACCAAGTGCTACAGTAGGTATTAGTAATTTAAAACATTTCAGTTTCAGTTCAGCCACCACAGCACTTACCAAGTGCTACAGTAGTTATTTAGTTATTCAAAACAGTTTACTTTCAGCAACAACAACACTTACCAAGTGCTGCAGTAGCTCTATGGTTATTCCAAATTATAGTTTAATTTCGGCAACAACAGCACTTACAAAGTGCTGTAGTAGCTCTTAGTTATTTCAGAACTTAGTCTATTTCCAAGAATGACAGCACTTAACAAATGCTGTCCTAAAACCACAGCATTTCTGAAGTGCTACCAATATTAATTCCAGCTTTATTATAAAATTCCAGAAACATTAAAAATTCAATTTTAACCATTTAAAACTTATAAAAATCAAATTTTTCGCTTTAGAAAAATATTCATTAACTTATGATTTTCCAAAAATAAACTTTTTGTGAATTAATATCCAACTTAAATAATCATTCATTTATTATGTCAAAAGTACATTATTTCTTAACTTTATTTTTCTAAAATGACTTAATACTTAAATTTAAAATAAAACCAAATTTCCTCTTATTTGCTTAACTTAAATTTCTCATTTAAAAACCCAAATCTCAATTTAACAAGTTAGGTCTTATTTTTCTTCATACGTTCAATCATTATTTTCTTATACAGTTTATTTACAAAAGTCACTATAAAGTTTATTTAAATCAATTAAATCCAATTTCATTAAAATTTCATATTTCTATATTTAAAAATACTTATACTTTCAGAAAAATATATATAAATATAACCACGGGTCTATATAATATTTTCTAACCTAGGTCAAGTGATACGGATAATATATCATTTCAATCCGTAATTTAAAAAGAAAAATCCGGGTTCTATCATTTCAAACCCGCAATCCCAAGTAAAAAAAATACAATAAAAATCACTTGAGCCTATCATTTCAGCCCATAATGATTTTTCCTTATTCTAAAGTCCGTTCGGGTATGTATCATTTCAACCCATAGTGATTCTATTCTACAGGGAACTTGCAGTGTGAGAAGCAATAATTAAATGAACAGTAAAACATATAAAATAATAACAGATGATGTAACAGGTATAAAACAGCATTTATCATCATATAAATATATCACAGGCAAGTATGAATATCATATCAATTTATACAGCTTCACTTGCCATCATTTCACAATAATATAAGTACATATGTCTAGAGTGATAAAACTCACCTCTAAAGCTAGAGATCTAAATCAAACATAAGACAAACAACTCCCGAAAGCACGATAAAGCATGAATCAAATACGAGTGGATGGAGAAGTAGCACCTAAATCCAAATCTTGTAAACAAATAAAAATAGAATTTATATAAGTATTCATATATTCAACACAAAATGTTGAATCAAAGTAAAACAAGTGAAGAACCAATTGGTTTAACCAACAAATGGCTCGGTCATCATGCAAGTGGGCTTGACCACTTTGGTTGTGCTTGGCCATGGTCAGTTTTGAGACAAGTAGGCTCGGTTATGGACAATTAAACATACGACTATGGGTTAGAATGTGAAGGGGTAGGAGTTACAAACCAAGTGAAGGCAAAAAGGCAAAGTGCACAACTACTTTGGGTTCGGCCCCTAGGCTATATTGGCTCGGTCTGATGGCAACTACAGGGTCAGGTCTGGTCGGTGGTAGGCCAAGGGTCATGTCAGGTCGTGGGAAGGAGCACATGGTGGAGGCCGAGGTGAACAAAGGAAGGTGGTGATAGACTAAGGAGTTCGGCTATGTGTTTGCATGGAGTTTTGTGGTGGATGTTCATCATGGTGGCCACGACAATGGTCTGGCCAGTGGAGATGGTGATGGAGGCCGGTCATGGGTGGTGATGAAGTGGTGGTGATGGTCGGTGGAGGAGGAGGATGGGTAGAGGCCGAGCACTTGCTTTGAGACAAAGTGAAAACAAAATGAAAAAGAGAATGAGAAAGGAAGAAGCCATGGAAAAACTTACATTTTTTTTCTCAAGAATGAAATGAACATGATAATGAGATGTTGAGAAGTTTGTACGTGATTTACCAAAAGAAATGAACGGCTAAACAAGGTAAAGGTACGGCTATGGCAATGAAAAGACAAAGAAAAGGAAAAGTCACAAGTTAAAGTATGTAACTCTAGTCTTTTTGAATTTCCAAATCCATTTATTCAAAATAAACCAATCAAAAATCAAATAAATAAAATAAAAGTCAAAACAAAATAAAGTAAATAAAAATAGATAAATGGTCTTAGGAAAAATAGAAAATGAATATAGAAATAATTTATTTTATTGAAATTGGAATTAAAATTGTAAACAAAATACAACTTACATTGGAAAATTCCAAACTACACTTTTTAAATGATTTAAAAATCTAATTTTGAAATAAAATCTATTTAAAAATATTTACAAAATCTTGGGTTGTTATACGTATAAACTCATTTCGTTCTTTTAGGACGATGGTAAGAAAATTCGTCCACTAAACGGTTAGGAGGTGATCTCTGATCTTATTTTCGTTAGTGTATTTCCTAAAGAACCAGGGTTGAGTTTACTGGAAATATCGAACGTTGTTTCGAAGAGACCGAGATCTGATAAGTTTTCCGAAAACCACTTCGATCCAACAAATACGTTTCGAATGAAGACAAGAGCATGGAGTCAAAGATGGAGCATTGAAGTGCAAGGGCTAATCGCTATTAATCCTGAGAATGATTCCAAAACGGATGTAGTTGGAATAGTGCCTTCGGTTCCGTTCAGACCCAGAATGGACTTCTATGGATGAATGCTATCAATACATTGTCATGGAGGACAATGAGAATTCTAAGTGAAAATTTCTTAAAAAGGTAATCGTTGCCTCAAGCCTCATCAACCGGGAATGGCTGAAAATCAAGGGAGATGCAGCAAGGCTAAGTGGGTCGCACCCAAGTAGGGTATGTTTATCACCTTTCTAGATAACCTCGAATATCATTTTATCACTACGATACATGGAAGGAGCTCAGAGAGGGTGGGAACACCCGAGGTGATAGCATATTCGGTCTATCCAGGTTAGGGATAGTCCGGTCTTGTGTTGTAGGGGATCCCGGGGTGGTCCTCGGTACGTTGTTTCTAGACGTGTACTGTGACAAGTGGTACCCAAGTGCTTAGTTATTCGTATGGAATCCATTCTCCAATATGTGCCTTTACGGTTTTGGTTGTAGAGCCTAGTATGCTGGAATTTAATTAATGTAACAATTTCAGCTATTTGAATAAGCATTTGTACTTAGACACTATTATATTATCATTGGATTTTCTATAAATGTGTTTTGGTTTCCGTAAGGGAAAATCACGTCGTTTTATGTGTGGCGCGGTCTTACGGAATACCTTTGATTTTAAAAGGATTTGAAAGTTATAACGAATAAAATTCCTTGTGATTTAAATTCTCAAGCTAGATTTACCAGACTGACCCGGACGTGGTTTTTCCTATATGCTCGGGTCAGACCGAGCATATTCCCAAGTTTAGCTAGAAGGAGTGGAGCTTCAGGAGAGAAGCTGGAGGCCTAGAGTCGTATTCACGTAGATGATTATATTCCATTGCATTTAGTTGTGTATATCAGCAATTGTAAGGACAGGTTGTTATAACTGTCCATGTTGAATGGGTTGTATACTTTGATTGATGTTTATTTAAGTTAAGTTACAATTTTTGTTTTTTGTAAAGACTTGTTCTATATTATAGATTATTCGTTCCGCTGTGAGATTCTGTGTTGTTCTATTTTCTTTCTACTTTCTTTTCTTACTATCCGCTTTTCTGTTCAATTTGGACTCGACAAGTGTGGTAAAGTGTCAGTTCGAACTGTACGGAAAAAGTGGGTCGTGACAATATATCCCCGTTAGTTTTGAAATTTCCTGTAGGTTGAAATGATACATACCCGAACGATCTTATAGATTAGGAGAAAATCGTTATAAGTTGAAATGATAAACCCAAGCGATTTTATTTAATTGAATTTTGGGATTGTGGGTTGAAATGATATATACCCATAAATTTAAATAAATGCGGATTGAAATGATAAATATTCGTATCACTTGACCATATGATAAAAAATTATATATGGACATCGTTGGTCTATTTTTGAAATGATTTCCAAAGTTTGAAAAGGAAATATATGGGTTTTATTAATTGTTAATTTTAAAATGTAATATAAAGATTTTTATTTTAATATATGTGAAAAGTTTAGATTTAAGGGCCTCTGTTCCCTCCTTTCCTCCTACCGTACTTTCAAGCTTCCCTCCAACTGTTCATCCCCTGTCCCCTCAAGTACCCCCTGACCCTATCCCGCCTGACCCATCCCCTCCTCTGCCTACTGCGACCCCATCACCACTTCCTCCTCCCCATGGTCCTTCATCAATCGTCCTTTCTCAGATCTTCCCTTCTCCGCCGTCAGTTCCCTCTGTCCAATGGAATTCCCTTTTCAAAGATAAACCTCGAAATGCTGGGCAGCACTCCCCTATAAAAATGCCACTGGTCTATGATGGGGAGGTGTTGGTTCCTCCAGAGAATGTTATAAAGGCAGGCAATGAAGTTTAGGGTGACTACTTGGTAGGATTTTTTCTTGATAAACCTCTTTCGTATCTAACGGTTATAGCTCATCTTAAAAGAGTTTGGAAACTAAAGGGTTTAATTAAAGTCAAATCTGATGGATTTCTGTTCCTATTCAATCTGTCTTGTGAGGAAGATAGAAGGAAAATAATTGCTTCAGATCCAATTATCATGAGGAACAAAATATTCATAGTTAAGCAATGGGATCCAAATGTTGGTAACAGCTGTAGTACGATTAGATCTGTTCCTGTGTGGATTAAGCTCTCAAATATACCATTATATGCTTGGTCACACCTGGGTATTAACTGGCTTGCTTCAAGGGTTGGAACTTTCATGTGTATGGATGAGCAAACTGAAAGGTTAGAAAGAATTGGATATGCAAAATGTATGGTAGAAATTTCACCATTAGTGGAGTTGCTGGAAGAATTTGCAGTGAGGTTACTTGATGGATCAGAGCAGATTGTTAAAGTTGACTACCTGTGGAGACCAGAAATATGCACAAGTTGCAATGAGTTTGGCCATATGACTGACAAGTGTATGAAATTGAAATTGAATTATGAAGAGAAGGCAAGAACAAAAGAAGAAATAAGTAAGGAATGCAGGGTGAATGAAGTTGAGAATGAAAAACTAATAAGGGTCAATAAAAAAAGTAGGAGTGGAGAAAGGTTGAAAATAGAGGTACTAAAATGAAAAGAGATAAGGAAAGAAATATGCAAAATGAAAACCATAAAAATAGAGCAGGAAATTCAGTAGATGATGCCAAGAGTAAAAAGTTACCTGAAGCACTTTCTTGCTCAGTGGAAAAAGGTAACCCATCAAAAATAAATGAAGAAATCAATAGAGATAGCAATAGATTTAATGTTTTGATGGAAGAAAATGAGACTGAGCCATGCTATGTAATCTGTGATAATGAACCATGCTATGTAATCGGTGATAATGAAGAGCAGGAAGAGGAGGGAGAAATCATAAGTAAAATGCAGACTGATTTAATGGAAAATGTTGATCAAGTGCCTACAAACTTACTTGTGCACTCTGAAATAGAGGATCGGGCAAATAATGAAAACAGGAGAGAATCACCAGAAACACCAAGTGGACCACAAGCAGAGTACAATATGACTCGAAGTAAGTCCCAAAGTAAGATTAGGGAAGATATACATGTGCACACTAACAAAATTATACATGAAAATGCCAGTACTAGTGGAGGAAATTCTCAACCAACATGTGATACTCAGGATAAGAATGATAAAAATTGAAGCGCAATAACAAATTCACATCAAGCAGAAACTCAGTTCAGAGAAACCCTAGAAAATGAAATATTTAACTTGTGCATGACTGTGCAAAAAGGAAACACCATTCCCACTGCAAGTTTTTACTCATACAATGGCACCTTGCCTGGTTGGATCTCCCTACCAACATCACCAAGAAATACTCCTCCCTATCTTATGGCAGAAAAGAAAAGTGATAAAGGTCTAAACCTTAAAAGAGATGACAATGTTGATCATATCTCTGCTCATAGGGGTTCTCCTTCAACAAGGGGCATGAAAAATGTAGTTCATCAATCATTGAAGTATACCAAATGATGCAGTCCTATGCAATATGGAATATAAGAGGAGCACATTCCCTAACTAATATAGATCAAGTAAAGTATCTCATCAACCATTACAAAATATCACTATTTGCTATTCTGGAAACAAAACTGAATGAATCCCTAACTAATAAAGCTGCTAGGCACATTAACCCTACATGGACTCTCAACCATAATCTGAATCAAGCTTCTTATGGTCGAATCATGGTTATCCATGACCCATCTGTTTTGACCCTATCCTCTGTGCTATGTACTGATCAAGTAATGCACTTCCAAACCAATCTGAATGAGTCTTCTTCTTCCTTCTACCTATCTATAATTTATGCTCACAATTCTATGAGCTCAAGGCAAGCTCTTCTTGATCTACTTCCAGCCTTTAGGCAAAATTCCCATCCCTGGCTTGTCTTTGGGGATTTCAACTGCTGTTTTTTCTTACATGATAAACTAGGAGGCACCCCCCTTCTCCCAAAAGACATTTATCCTCTCAATAAAGCTATTGAGGATTCTAGTTTGCTTCCTATTCCCACTTCTGGTGCTGAGTTCACTTGGAATAACAGGAGTCGAACTGGAGTCAGAACATTTACCAACATTGATCACTCATTTGCTAACCTCCAAGCCTTATCCTTTTGGCCAACTATGTCTTCCTTTATCCCCTAACCAGTCTTGTCTGACCACTCTCCTATAATATTCTCCTCGGGTCAGAAGTTGTTAAAAGAAAAAAAAGCTTCAAATTTTATAATGCTTGGGTCCTTGAACCTGAGTATACTAGTATAATAAATAAAGCATGGTCTGAAAATTTTTATGGAAATCCAATGTTTATTTTTTTGCAGGAAATTAAGAGCTACAAAATATGCTTTAAGGGATTGGGCCAGGAACAAGTTGGGTGATGGAACTTTGAAATCAACTATGCTAAGGAAGAAGCTCTTGGAAGCTCAAGAAATAATGATGAACAATCCAGCTAATTCAACAGCTGCTGAATCTGAGAGAAAATACTTTGATGAGTTAAATGAAGCTTTGAGAACTGAGGGGAATATGAAGAGGCAGCAACTGAGGCAAAAATGGGCAGCTGAAGGGGACAACAATACCGCATATTTTCATGCAGCAATTAAGGTTAAACAGGCAAAGGAGCATATCTCAACTATTTATGATGAGTTTGGGGTCCTCCACTCTAACCCATCAGAAGTAGACAAAGCTCTTCTTAACTATTTTAAGAATATGTTAGGAAACAATGATGATTTCAATCCCCAAATTGAAGAACTAAACCAATTGCAGTTACCAGAAGTGCAGCCTGAGGAAGCTGACAATCTTGTCATTAAGGTAACAGATAAGGAAATAAAAGAAACTCTTTTTTCCATGAATAGACAATCAAATGGAGGTCCAGATGGGTTCAATGTTCAATTCTTCATTCACAGTTGGGATATGATCAAGAAAGAATTTCTAAAAGCAGTTCATAATTTTTTCACCAAATTCAAACTGCTAAAGGAAGTGAATGCTACAAATCTGGTACTTTTTCCTAAAGTCCACCCTCCCTCTTCTGTTGCATCCTTTAGGCCCATTTCTTGTTGTAATGTAATGTATAAGTGTATATCAAAAATCTTAGCTTCTAGACTTGTTGTGGTACTTAGCAGATTAATTTCCAGGAATCAGTCTGCTTTTCTTCCCAGGAGGAATATCCTTGACAACATTTTGATTTCTCATGAATTATTAAAAGGGTATGGTCGTGCTCAAGCTACACATAATGCCATGTTAAAATTGGACTTAATGAAGGCATATGATAGCATACACTGGACATCTATTGTGAGAATAATGGCTCTGATGAGATTTCCAAAAGTTTATATGGCTTGGATATACGCCTGTCTCTCAACTCCCACCTTCTCAATAAAATATAATGGCTTCACATCTGGATTTTTTATAAGTAAGCAGGGGATCAGGCAAGGTGATCCTATCTCATCTTATATATTTATTCTTGTTATGGAAGTTTTAACTACTATGTTGTCAAAGAGTTATGTGCAGAATGATATTTTGTTTCATTCTAAATGTAAGTCCCTTCAAATATCATCCCTCCTATTTGCTGATGATATCATGATATTCACAAAGCCTGATCAGAGCTCCTTGGAGAATATTATAACTATGCTTCACAAATTCTACCATATGACTGGCTTGAAACTGAATGCAAATAAATCTCATATTCTCACTTCTGGTATTTCTACTGAAGAAGCTAATCGATTAATTGCCATAACTGGATTGCAATCTATGAATAATAACATGAATTACTTGGGCCTTCCACTTTGCTCTTCAAGAATTACTACAGTTAACTGCCTGCCTCTGTATTCAAAAATATGTGGCTTAATGTCCAGTTGGGCTAATAGATTTCTCTCACAAGCTGGAAGACTTGTGCTCATCAAGTCTGTTATTTCATCTATAATGGTGTATTGGTCTAGGGTGTTTATTCTTCCCATTAAGCTGGTGAAAATGGTTAGAAATGCAATGTTGAGATTTTTCTGGACTGGCTCAATTCTTTCTAAGAAAATCATTCCGTGCTCCTTTGCCAAAATGGAGTTGCCTAAAAAGAAAGGTGGACTTGGAATTTTTAATTTGCAAACATGGAATAAAGCAGCCTTTAGTGCTCATTTTAATGCCTTGCTAAGTGGTGTTGATTCCTTATGGGTTGAATGGACCAAAAAATATAATCTGGGTAGAAGGAACTTCTGGACTATGTCTGTGCCCCAGAATTGTAGCTGGACTTCGAGGAAGATGCTAGACTTAAGAACTACTTACTCACCATTTATAAAATTTGAGCTCTCTCAATCCAGTTCTATCAATTTCTGGAATGAACCGTGGATGGCTGAAGGCTTATTGCTTGGGAAATTCTTTACCCCACACCAGATTGCTCAGACTGGAATAAGTAGGGATGCTCATGCTATAGACCACTTGAATAATGGCAAGCTTATGCTGCCATACACCAATAATCAGGAAATTAGGGCTGTTTGGAACAAATATCAGGGTCAAATCTACCATATAGCTAACAATGACAAAATGCTTTGGAATGGAAAGCCTCACTCAATCCCTGCTACATATGATCTCCTTACTAATGTGACTGGAAGCCCTGAAATAGTTTGGCATAAGGTTTTATGGTCAAGAAACTCTCCTGCCAGGGACAACTTGATGATGTGGAAGGTCATCATGAATGCCTTGTTGACCAAGAGTAAATTGATGTATTATGGTATGTTAGTTGATCCACTATGTGTTTTCTGTAAGCTGCAGACTGAAACTGTGGCTCACTTATACTTTGAGTGCACTGACTTAATGGGACTTTGGGGCAGATTGGTGAGAAGAATAAATATAGATCATATGCATGGTTTGTCTTCAGTAGAGTGGGATTTAATAAGCAAATCAACTAAATGGAGGAAGCATGACATAATTGTTTATTTCTTCTTCTTTAAGAAGTACTTGAAATTGGTTTGGGAGGAAAGAAATTTAAGATGTTTTGAAAATAAGAGAAGGGGTATGGATCAGCTATAGGAAGCCCATAAGAATGTTATCATCATTGTTATGAAGGAAAGCCTATATGACTTCAGTAGTCATATGACTGACGTTTGGATTTAGCTTTTGAATGTGCTTTTGTTCCTCTTTCTCCTTTATCTTGTCTTGTTTCATTTGTGTGGATTTCTTAGTAGCTTGTCTTTGTGTGGATTTTCTATTTTTTCTTTTCTTTTTCTGGTGGTTATGAGCATGTTCATAATCATTTTCTCTTTTTTATTCTCAATAAATTGGTAGGGGACCAGTTAACCCCGCTTGCCTTGCAAAAAAAAAAGTTTAGATTTAAAAAAAATATGTTTGAAATTTTAAATTTATAAGTTAAGTTTTGAAAAATATAAATTTTAAGATTTTACTTATAATTTTAAATATATAAATAAGATTTAAAATAGATTTAATAATAATAAGATTTAATTTAATAATAATTAATATAATAAATTTAATTTAATAATAATTAATATAATAATTTAATAAGAATTTAATTTAACTAATATATATATAATATGTTTAATATTTATTTACAATTTATAATAATATTTTGAAAATATATTTTGTATTAAATTTAATAAAATAAAGGTTGGGAAGATAAATTAAGTTAATTTGTAATTTGATTTGTTTAGGAATTTAATAAAATTAAGATTTAATTAGAAACTTATTTTGAGATTTTAAAAGGTATGATTTTACAACTTGATTTAATTAAAGGTGATTAAATGAATATTGTCAAGTTTAAATAAAGTTGAATATTAAATTTTGGTTTAAGTTTGTAATTGGAAATTTTATTTAAATATTTATAAAAGGTGACTAGGTGAATATTTTATATATAATTAAAGTTAGATATTTGATTTATTGATTTTATTTAAATTTGTAATTTGAGATTTATTTAAATGTTATTAAAAATGATTTAGCGAATAATTTCAAATTTAAATAAAACTAAATGTTGAATTTGAAAATATAAATGAAATTTATCAAATTGAGTTATTGTAAATGTTTGAATATTTAACTTTAAAACCCATTGAAATTGAAATGGTTTAAATTTGTAGTTCAAATCTGAATTTGAAACCGATAAATTAAAATGGTTTTAATGAGAATTTGAATTGAGGTTGATTTAATTGAATTTGGAAATAAAAGGTTGATTTGAATTGATTTGTAAAATTGGAAGAAACCAATTCTAGTTTGAAACGATTTTTAATATAAAACTATTTTATTTATAACCTATTTTAAATATAAACTATTTTAATATATATAAAGACTACTTTTAAATATTCAACTTGTTAATTGGACACTGTTATGATTTAGATTTAATGGATTTAAAGGCAAATATTTAATAAGATGATTTAATCTATTTTGTAGTTATGATTTCGAAAGTGAATACGATTTCGGAAGCGATATGATTTTTTTTAAAAAGATTATGATATTTTGATATGAATTATAAACGGTTTGAAATATAAATTGACCACGGTGTGAAATAAGCGTTTGGTTGTTAAAGAGACCAAGTCCGATATTGTCATACTCTCTGCCAATACCGAAAACCACTTTAACAACTGTATACGTGGTGGAGATTCCAGAGTGAAGTAGGATGGTTTGGCGACGATTCTATATGAGGTATTAACACAGCCCTGACTCTCACGAGTCAGCTTGATGTGGCTAAAATAGGAGCTATACCTAGGCCAAGTGAGGTCGCACCTCCGATCGAGCATGCTTTTTCGATACCATTCTATTACTTTGTGATTTGATTGGAGGATATGGGTAACGCCTTAACGCTATTTTAATAGTTTACTTTACTGTAGACATATCTATGTAGCGTATTGTACTATGTATGTAGATAGTTTTACAAATCCTTAGAGGATGGGAATCCCAAACATCCTTTAAGTTATTTTGTATTTTACTTGACATTTCACTTGAGTTGATTTACTGGTATAAGAATGTTAATCTTGACTCGAGTGTTTTGTGTTTTGCTTTATGCTCGGGTCAGATTGAGTATCATAGCATTTGAGACTCATCTTTGGAGCTTGGAGCTTTGCTTGGATATCCATCTCTATTTGATCAGCTTCCAGTTGTTTCCAGTTGTTTATATTCAGACTTGTCAGTAGCTTTTGTATTAGTGACTTATTGTATTGGGATTTCTATTGTATTTTATTTCAAACTCTTATGTTTATATAGTAGCTTCATGAACTGCTATTTATCTATTTCCGCTGCTTATTGTTGTAATAATCTGTGTCTGTGATTCTGTGATTGTTTATTTACTATATATGCTGAGTTTTTCCAAATATAAATTGACAATCTGTTGTTTTGAGCAATTTAAGTCTGACATGAGTGGATGATTGTAGATTTGAACGGTTCGAAATGCCAGGTCGTTACATGTGGTATCAGAGCTCTGGTTTACGCAAAACTTAGCATATGGAGTAAAAACTCAATAGAGATAGGGTAGTGATACCCTAGAATGAGTTGAATCAATTATAGAATCATATTCATTCGAGCTTAAATTCTTTGTTAGGATCCCCTTTAATTGGATTTCCTTTTGAATTCTGGAACTTTCCCTTTGCTCTGAAATCCATCCTCGTCTTTTCCTGTTCGTGTTCTTTTGATACTGGAGCATCCCATAGCTTCATCCACCCCAATTAGCAACTTCATCCTTTTGTGTGACTAATCCCTTCGGCGGTCCCGCCAATTTTAGTATGATTTGTAAAGGGGTGAAACTCCTTTACAACAGGCGTCGATCCACCGGAGATTTCAACGTCCTCGTTTTTTTTTCTATTATCTCTTGCAAAGCCCGAACCGTTTCTTTAGTAGACGACCATGGTAATTCTCTTTTGATAGAATGCTGATTGCCGCAGGATTATATAGGCAGTTTCATCTCTTTGCTTGATTCTCGGCCTAGTGATCTTGACTCCACTCCTACAGTCAGGAATTATCCTGATGTTTTGGTGAAGTCACTCCTCCCTCTTAAGTGGGAAATTGAATTCCACATCGATCTTATTTCTGCAACTCAACCTGTTGTCCTTCCACCGGACGAATGGTTTCCATGAATGGTTAGTCATGCCCTTTTTAAATTAACCAATGCTTCTGCCTTCTTCGTGGATCTCATGAATCGTGACTTCCGCGATGTTCTCAACATGTTCGTCTTGTTTTTTGATGATATTCTCGTCTTTTCATTAGTCTCGGTTGACCCGGTTAAGGTCGCCCTTGATTAATATAAGTCTATCAATCTCTTCTCTTTTGTAATTATCTTATCTTATCTTCTTTCCGAGCATATCCTCATAGTTAGAAATTCTCTTTGATTAGGGTTTCTCTAAATTTAAAACTCTATCCTTGTTCTAAAATCCACTCTTGAATCATCCTAAGAGAGAACGTATTTGTAAATAATATAAAATGTTTTATATTGTGTTGTTTGAATTGTTAAGTTTGATTTTGGGTTTCGATCGATTCGTCTGGCCAATGCTATCGTTAGAAATTAGAAAACACTTGATGCAACGACGCAAAATTTAACCCGTAATAATTAATTTGTTAATTAACTAAATAATAGAATAACTTTGTGAAATTATCAAAATTGAGCCACAAAAGTTGCACCATTGGGTCCGTGGTAATTTTCTAGTCAGTTTCCATATATAGAACGTCAGAATCCGAGTAAATATGAGCTAGAAACGGAATAAAAAAGATATCAAAAGAAAATAATAATAATAATGTATATACGTTGGGTGGTCGACCGGTCGGTCGACCATCCCAAGGCAACGGTCGACCGGTCGGTCGACCGTGCCCAATGGGCGGTCGACCTCAAGGTCGACCCACCTAACGTTTGAGGAACGAAGAAAAATACTTCGTTCCAGTTCATTCCAGAAACCTCCTATGCGTTGTTTTGCATTCTTTCACTCAATCCGGTCCTTCCATTCTTGCATCTGATGGCTCCTATTCAGCCTATGATGTGGTTGCATCCTATTCAATCAAAAAATCCAATGGTCTGAGATCCACTTCTACCTCTATAAATAAGACCCTAGGCCTAAAACTTTTTCTCATTCTAGATTTTCTCCGCTTGGGTACATCTTTTTAGGAAGGACTCTAAAAGGAATAATTTTTCAAGGAGAGAATCTTTTTAATAAAAATATTTTAATACCCTCAAGTGGATCCGGGAAGACCAAAAGGGGAGAGCTTAGGACCACAGGTGAGTGATTGTAATTATTTTAAATTTCTTTAAGTAATTTAAAATAATAGGGTTTCCAATAGTTGTAGTTTTACTACGATTTTTGGAGTAACCTTTTTAAAAATTTATTTACAGTTTTTAGAATTATTTTCAGTCTATTCCTTCTAGCTATTCTTTTCAGTTAATTTTAGTTTATTTCTAGATTTTCCATTTATTTACAGTTTATTTACAGTATTTTAGTTTATTTACTGTTATTTATGCATCATTTACATCTTCTTCTTACGCCTTGGATTTCCTTCTATTTTTAGTTTTTCTTTTATTCCTCCTCCTTCTTCTTCGTGTATGGATTAGAATAGAATTAACGCGAAATTGGATTAAATTATAAGAAATATGAAATAATAGAATATAAGATGTAAATTATAAAGACTATAATATAAATCTAATTGGACTAAAATTATGCCTAATTATGATATTAATTGGACTGAATTAAAGAGATTGGCCTAGTTATAACTTAGAATTATAACTAAAAAGAATAAAAGGAGAAAAGAAGCTTATTTTCACACTTTGACCTTGGGTTGTAATAAGCATGATTATAACGTAGGTTATAATAAGAAATAGAACAGAATAAGACTTATTTTAATACTTAGGATATATTAATAAGCACAGATAGTAAGAACAAGAGTAAAGGCTTATTTAAATAATTTATCTAAGTTAATAAGTAAAGAATTAAAGTAGGATCTATACCAAATAGCATTCCCATATTATTTTCTATGGGTACGGTGTTTCACATAAACCTGAAGTGAGACGAGGGGCACGCTTATGCTAGTAGTGGTAGTAATTGGTCAATATAGAGATGCTCAAATCACGGGGGATTTGGACAAGGGTGCTATTAGATATTGTTTGGATGACGGGCCAGTACCGGCAGCATTCCCCTATATTTTCTATTGACATGGTGTTTCACATAATCCTGTAGTGAGACGAGGGGCACGCTTATGCTAAGTCGAGGTAATAATACGACCCAATAGGTGCAGTAACATATAGCATGAGCATGTGGCAGTTACGCGTGCGACTTCCATTCGGTGCTCAGTAATCGCTATGAGTTCCAAGCGCTTAGTATGTGTGTCTTTCGTAGACACCATTGCCTTCTGTGTAGGGAGCTATGTATCGTCTAGTCCACAGTGGGTGCTTTGTGTATCTTTCGTAGTTACCATTGGCTGCTGTGTAGGGAGTTATCTAGCGTCTAGTCCGTAGTAAGGTCTATGGAGTAGCAGGCCGATCAAAGGGTAGAATTAGGATTTTAGCCTAATTATAGGATTAGGAATTCAGCCTAATCAAGCAGCTATCAAAGACAAGTGCAAACAATCAAAGTTGACCTATCTTATCAATTGTAATAGTTTAGTTGTATTTTCTAGTTTATCTCTTGAAAGTCTATACAAAGTGGATCGTGTAGTGTATATGCAAGTATATGTGGCAAAATATATGATGCAACTAAAACAATATTAATCTAAGTAAATATAAAATAATCACACCAGGATTTTATACTGGTTCGGACCTCCCGTCCTACGTCCAGTCCCGAAGCTCCTCTTCGGAATTTCCTTTCACCAAATAACCCTCACTTCACCCGGAGGAACAGGTTTACAATAGCAGAGTTTCTTTGTCAATTGTGTGTTCTCTATTACACGGATTTTGACTATGTAGTACAATTGAACTTCTTATATCTCTTGGATGATTGAATACAATATTGTTCGAGAGAATATAGAACTGTATGATCTCAGATTTTCAGATTGTATAGCAAGTGGATGATTAGAACAAGAGATGATCAAGATAGAGAGTCGAGTCGTAAGATAGTCAGATCTCCTTTCTCTTGATTCCTGATGCTATATATAGTTGTAAATAGGTATGTTGAGTAGTTGCATCCATTAATGAGTTCTCTATAGTTGCTTCTGTTGATGATGAAGAGTTGCAGCGAAGAGAAGCGGAGATGTCTATTCGAATGTGACAGTTGAAGTTCTTCTTTGAAATCCGAGTTTGAAATCAGACGTCTGGTATTTGTATCAGACGTCTGGTAGTATATAATTTTTATACAGGGTAGATTTCCAGATGTCTGGGTGTATCTACCAGACGTCTGGTCTTGTCTGTTTTGTATTCCAGAGGATTTCTTCAGACGTCTGGCTAGTGCACCCAGACGTCTGAAACCTGTGCATGTTGAATCTGTGCATCTGTGTCATTGCTCCATTTAATCCTATCGACTTGTAGTCTTTTGTAACTTTCTTTGAGCCTTGTTCTTGTCTTTCTAGTGATGTTGCTCTAGCAAGTTCTTGTATACATATATATGTACATTTGATTTTCATTGTATAGTTGTTGTCATTAAAACTATGAATTTGATTTCCTAACAGTCTCCCCCTTTTTGATGATGACAACTATACAATGTACTTATATGTAATTTTTATAAATCTCCCCCTGAATATGTGCTTTCCATTATCTCTCCCCTTTTGTCATTATCAAAAAAGAATGAGGGAATCATATTTGCAAATTCCAAAATCTTTCCTTTTGTTTCTTCGAGTACCTGTAATAAATAAAAAACATTTTTTGGTACCCACTTACTATGTTAGGGTCCGGGGGGTTAGATCTTTGGAAACCATACCCATTTGAGTGTGGTTGAACCTTTATAAATACAATTTCATTATTAACTACCATATCAAAATAATCATTAATGTATTTTTCTCTATTTTGCCAATTAACAGTAACCCAAATACTTAGATAATTTTTATTCATATTTTCATTCAATGATTTTGTACTTCTAGAGAAATTATAAATATTATTGACCATGGCAGTATTTGAATTTCTATAAGAATTTGATCTAGACTTTACTCAAAATTTAGTACTAGCACTAACATTTTTACTATACATGAAAGCGTATCTAGTGCTATTTCTACGATCATTTTTATTATATCCTAAACCACTTTTGTCATGTAAAGGTCTAGAATTAGATAAAATCATGTTTAAATCGTTTTGACCTTTATTAAATTTTGTGACTTCAGTGTTAAGTTTATCAAATTTAGTTTTGAAGTCAAAATTATTATTTTCAAAAGAAATATTACTGTTTTTCAAAATATCAATTTGCTTGTTTAATTCAGAATTCTCCCTTTTTATTGTACAGTTCTTATTTTCGAGAAGAAAAATTCGAGATTCTGAATTATCTAAAGATGATTGTAATGAATCATTTTGTCTTTTCAAATCCGTAATTTCTTTTGAAAAAGTTTCCTTTTCTTTATCAAAGATAGTATTTTTATTTTGCAAAACGTTGATTTCCTCTAAAAGATCATTGTTTTTATCTTCTAACTGCTCATTTTCTTTTTGTAGGAAATCTTTTTGTGAAACAAGTTCTTCTACGGTATTTTCAAAACATTTAGTTTGTTTTATCAAAAATTTATTCTCCTCTTTTAAACTGGAATTTTCTTGCTCACACTCTTTTAACTTTTCTAAAGCAATTCTATTAACTTTATTCAAGGTTTTACAATCTTTTAATAATTCATCATGTGCTGACAGAAGATCATTATATAAAGAATCTAAGCATACCGATTGTGATCTGAGTTTAGCCATGAAGCAATTGTTTGTTTTCTCCTTTGATTCTTCCTTATTGCTCTTCCTCTTTCTATAGCCTTGAGTAGATCTCTTTATAGCCATTTATTCTAGGATGTTGTTACGATCTCTAGAATCCCAGGCTCTGATACCAATTGAAAGTCTATACAAAGTGGATCGTGTAGTGTATATGCAAGTATATGTGGCAAAATATATGATGCAACTAAAACAATATTAATCTAAGTAAATATAAAATAATCACACCAGGATTTTATACTGGTTCGGACCTCCCGTCCTACGTCCAGTCCCGAAGCTCCTCTTCGGAATTTCCTTTCACCAAATAACCCTCACTTCACCCGGAGGAACAGGTTTACAATAGCAGAGTTTCTTTGTCAACTGTGTGTTCTCTATTACACGGATTTTGACTATATAGTACAATTGAACTTCTTATATCTCTTGGATGATTGAATACAATATTGTTCGAGAGAATATAGAAGTGTATGATCTCAGATTTTCAGATTGTATAGCAAGTGGATGATTAGAACAAGAGATGATCAAGATAGAGAGTCGAGTTGTAAGATAGTCAGATCTCCTTTCTCTTGATTCCTGATGCTATATATAGTTGTAGATAGGTATGTTGAGTAGTTGCATCCATTAATGAGTTCTCTATAGTTTCTTCTGTTGATGATGAAAAGTTGCAGCGAAGAGAAGCGGAGATGTCTATTCGAATGTGACAGTTGAAGTTCTTCTTTGAAATCCGTTTGAAATCAGACGTCTGGTATTTGTATCAGACGTCTGGTAGTATATAATTTTTATACAGGGTAGATTTCCAGATGTCTGGGTGTATCTACCAGACGTCTGGTCTTGTCTGTTTTGTATTCCAGAGGATTTCTTCAGACGTCTGGCTAGTGCACCCAGACGTCCGAAACCTGTGCATGTTGAATCTGTGCATCTGTGTCATTGCTCCATTTAATCCTATCGACTTGTAGTCTTTTGTAACTTTCTTTGAGCCTTGTTCTTGTCTTTCTAGTGATGTTGCTCTAGCAAGTTCTTGTATACATATATATGTACATTTGATTTTCATTGTATAGTTGTTGTCATTAAAACTATGAATTTGATTTCCTAACATCTCTTTCCTATTTCCTTTGTTTCCTTTTGTATATACTAGAACTATTGAAGAGTCTATTACTTTTACTTTGCTTAAAGATTCTAGTAGTTACTATCATTCACCAGACTTTTAGTCTAACCCACTCCTCTATTTTCCCCTTTCCTCCCCATAGGCAATTAAGAGAGAGGGCAGTAGATTGCAGTTGCTCGGAGGTATCTTGGAGAAGATTCTACTATGTATTTCCCTACTTTTATTTCCTTTTTTCTTTCTTTGTACTGGCACTTGAGAGGGATATTTATACTCTGATTTTTGTTGAGACTACGAGTTTTTATTTCATGAGACATATTGGGTTATGAGACATGTATGATGTATTTGGTATTTGAATTATTTGGTTTATGAAGCAATTATGAAGTTTTTGTTTTTGAATAAGTCATCATTTTAGTTTTCGTTGTTTTTACCTATTTTTGTCTTGTGAATCTTAGTCTCTGTTAGTTTCACATATACCTACAACGCACCACGCCTTTTAATGTGTCCTTTTGGGTATACTAAGGGGTGTGCGGTGTTTCACTTGGTATTAGTGCCTAAAGTTACAGGATTCCTAAAAATTTATTCTAAAATAAAGCATTTTCCGAAATAACTTGTTTTAAAAAGTATTTTTTAGAAAATAACTCTTAGAAATGTTTTTAGGTATAAAAGAGTTTTTATAAAAATCCCCTCCAAGTCCAATGCAATCTTCTTTCGATTCTTTCGAGCCTAAATTCTCTTTTCTTTGCATAGAATGGTTGATTGGTTCCATAGAGCTACGGTACCAGAGGTGCAAGGGCAAGTGCCCAATACAACACCAGTAGGTGGAAATCCCTTTAATTCACCCACATTAGCCCCCTTTTCTAAGCTATGCAAGGACTTTACTAGTATAGGAGGCAGAACGTTTTATGGCATGGAGGATTCCAAGAAGACACGGGTTAGTTTTGAGAATATGGAGCAAATGTTTAGGCGGTTAGGTTTGGAGGACCGACAGAGTGTTCAACCTATGTCTTGGCAGTTGGAAGAAGAGCTTAAGGAGGTTCCTACAAGCTCTAAGAACCATGATGGAAGGGCTAGAAGGATAAGAGGAAAAGGAAAGGCCCTCAGAAGAGAATCAAGAAAAAGTGAAGTGCCATAGTTGCAGAATGATTGGTCATTCCGCAATAGACTGCAAGAAAGAGAGAAGATGAGAGGAAAGTGCTATAGTTGCGGGCAACCTGGTCACTGGAGTAGGAGTTGCCCCCAGCAGACGGGGTAAGGTGCGGGTGTACCGGTAGCATAGATCCAGACTTTGGATACAGCGCCTTCCATCAGTAGTCCAAATCTAGGTAGGAAAATTTGATTTCTATTTCTGATTTTCCCATTGGGACTCTTTTCGATTCTGGAGCATCACACTCTTTTATCTCTAGTTCTTATATGGATTGTTTGCACTTAGACATTTCTTTAGTAGTAGAACCCATCTTTGTTTCAAACCCCATAAGAGGATCAACACCCTTGTCTATGGTTGGTAGGGGTTTGAAAATTTATATCCTAAGCGTAGAATTCTACTACGATGCCTATGTTTTGGGATTCTCGGGGTATGGGATGATCTTGGAGAGTCGGTAGATTAGAGACAGGCATCAGTAGGACTCTCGAGATTTCTTGCGACTTGCAAGGGTTAGTTATGTTAAGCTTCCTGTATTCCCTCGATTTATCATCATTAGAGTTAGATTCGGTTTCTGTCGTCAAAGATTTTCCAGACATCTTTGAGGAGTTTAAAGGACTACCCCCCTAAGAGAGATATTGACTTCATGGTTTATTTTGCTAGCCAGTAGCATTACCGTAGGTCATATGGCGCCTAAGGAAAGGAAGGGATTGAGCAAGCAGATCCGTGAGCTTTTGAGAAAGGTTTCATAAGAAGAAACATATCGGAATAGGGAGCGCCAGTCGTCTTTGCTAACAAAGCAGGTGGTTCTCTTCGACTTTGCATTGACTATGGAGAATTGAATAAGTCACAAAGAAGAACCATTATCCACTCCCTAAAATAGATGATCTTTTCAACCAGTTAGTTAGCTCTTCAGTATTTTCTCAGATTGGTCTAGCCATCGGATTTCATCAGCTTGGGGTAGCTGATAACAGCATTGCTAAGACCACATTTAGGACACCCGACGGATTCTTTGAGTGGTTGGTTATGTCCTTTGGGCTAACCAATGTCTCAGCCTATTCTATAGATTTGACGAACCATATTTTTAGAGATGTCCTAAAATAAAGTTCGTGGTGGTATCGTGGTCGACATTTTGGTGTTTTCCAAGAAGTATGGAAGAGCATGTTATTCATCTAAAGGAGGTTCTCCATACTCTTCGTGTTCATCAGATGAAGACAGAGTTCTTGAAGTATCACTTTTGAAGTACGTTTATTGGGGCATAGAGAATGTCTACACATGGTAGGGATTTAAGAAGCGGTTTTGTACATTTAGGATCGAACTGTGGAAATCCAAAGAGAGGTAGGCAAAGATTGGGGGATGCACAATAGGTTCAATTGATAAGAAAAGATGAAAACCCATGTGTAGATAATTACAGAAATTATAATTGTTTCATATAAGTGGATTTAACGGTAGTACCTTGGAATAAATATAATGAAAGACTTTGGTAAGGAAATGAGATTTCCAAGGTTTAAGAAAAGTACTCCTAGGTTAGTAAGGACAAAATCCACTTTATGCCAAGCCCAATAAAACGAAAATTTTGAAATTTAAAAAGTTGAAAAAAAATGTAATTGTTAGAATTGAAAATTTTCATTGTTAATATTTTCTTTTAGAAAATAAATAT
The DNA here is from genome assembly GCA_030737815.1 of Allium fistulosum. Classification (NCBI taxonomy): domain Eukaryota; kingdom Viridiplantae; phylum Streptophyta; class Magnoliopsida; order Asparagales; family Amaryllidaceae; genus Allium; species Allium fistulosum. Next base: position 1,299,866,911 of record CM060902.1, read on the forward strand.
GGGGTTTTTGGAGAATGGTATGAAATTTAAGTTGGTTTTTATATAATGAAAAATTGAATTCTTTTTGAAGAATTATGGAATATATATATAACTCACTAGTTTCATTGTAAGTAAACAAAGATTTTAAACACAAAAACCTAGAGTGTATCAAGTATCGAAAACATGGATTACAACTTTTATTGTAGTAATAAATGTTTTCGTGAAAAATAAGTGGAGCATATGCTATAACACTATAGTTATAGTAAGTGACTCCTAAGAGAAATATTTTTACATAGGTATATGAGATTTATTGGTATTTATTTAACTGAATCCATACACTAGTATTTTTTTGGGTTGTAGTAACGGTGTTTTACGCAATATCCATTTTACCCAAATAAAAATGTATTTTAAAAGGTAATTTCTAAGTATAGAAACAAAATGGTTTGTAAAGTAAACTTATTATTTTTAATAAGTATAAGGAAATGTTTTTGCAGTTATGGGAATATTAAAACAGTTTTGAAGATGAATTTTTCTGAAAGGAAAATGTGCAAGTTGGATATTAGAAAATATTTGTCATGGAAGAACATAAATTAAACATACTTTAATCTATTGGAATGAAAAGAGTAATGGTATAATTTTCTATGAAACCAAAAAAAATGTTTTGTGCAAGTTAGAAGGAATACATGAAAGAGATATACAAGGTATGAAAAGCACCATATTTTGTATAGCCTATTTCGAAAAATATAAAATATGTTCCTTGTAATTTCACATAAACCTGAAATTCTCTTTTAAAAGGTTCATAGAAGATTTTAGCGTTAATAATTTCTCATTTTAGAAAGTAGTTCCAATATACTAAGGTATGAGACCGTAAGGTATAATAAGAAGATGTTTTGAAAACACATAAAAATAGTTTAAAGATATTTTAAAAGAAAATGGTTTGGTGAAAAAGTAAATAAGTTTTTGAAAATGAAAAACTTAATAAAAGTAGAATTTGAAAATTCAAGTTTTTATAGAAAACTGAAAAGGCCTTTAAAAGAAAACGAGGAATAAGTTTTGGACTTAGAATTTGAAAGTTTTCGCCTCTAAGTTGGGAAATAATGTTAAGCAACCAAGTATTTTTGAATTTAATAGAAACTCAAAAATAACACTTTTTAAATACAAAGATTTTAGGATTTTATGTTTTAAAAATTTAGAAACCTTAATTTTTAAAATGAAACGATAAATACCTAACCAAACTCTTACAAATATGGAGTATAAAGAAATCATTTCCTAGGTGTAACGGAAAAAGTGCAAGACCATGTAGGGGATAGCAGTGATTACTTTGGAAGTAATAATAGAAGTTCCCGTGGAATGTATGGGACACTAGTAAGAACCTAGAAATGTTGATTCATGTGTGTAGACTAAAGAAGACAGTAAAGTGAAATGAGTAAGGTAGTAAGGCACGCATGGTTGAGAATGGATATTCCTGATTTTGGAAGAACTTGGGTAAAGCATCTTCCTTTAGTGGAATTCGCATAAGATAGTAGTTCTCAAGCTAGCATTGGAATGACACCTTCCGAAGCTCTTTATGGAAGACCGTGCAAGTCTTCTTTTGCATTGGATAGGGTCTATAGAGGGATTTCCTTGGTTCCGACATAGTTAAGAAGACTTCAGGGAGGATTGGTTTGATTGGGAGATAATTCGTATTTCGTATCCACATTCCTTTGATAATAAGTTTTTAGAATTTCCTATTTCCATCTTTAGTTTTGAATAGGATCTTTCCTTTATTATCCTTTGGGAGGGTAGAACTTAGGGTTTAACCTATGGATGGTAGGAATTGATGTAAACATGTTATTAGAACATGTTATGAATGATGTATGCTAGTGATTGCAAGTGCTTGCTAGTGGATGCTAATGGATGCATATAGGTACACTAGGCATTTTTATTCTTTAGGGATCGGCCTAACTAGGACACTAGAGCATATGCATATGGATGTGTGCGCATTTTATTCTATTTTCCATGGTTGCTATAAATGGATGGTTTTCACATGGTTGTTACATTTGGATGATGTTTGTAGCACGCATATAGAATTATCAGTTATCGTTAGGAAATTTTCACATTCATTTGGATACATGGCACAGACATGATTGCATAAAAGGAGGGCAACTGAATCAGTGGACCGCCTAACCTTTTGCATTAGTTAGGAACATTTACACTACACTAATTGCATAAGTATCATAAATGGCATTAGAAAAACTTAAGGACAATGGATGAATGGTTGATGATTGAGTAGTTAGTTGTAGAATTGGATGAAAACATTTAGTACATTCTTTTATCCTTAGAGATTACGGGGATGGAATCCCTTAAGGAGGTGAGAATGTAACAACCCGAAATTTAACCCATAATAATTAATTCGTTAATTAACTAAATAATAGAATAACTTTATGAAATTATCAGAACTAAGCCACGGGAGTTGCACCATTGGGTCTGTGGTAATTTTCTGGTCAATTTCCATATATAGAATGTAACGACCCGTAAATTTTAACTGTTTTAATAACGTAATTAGTTGAAATTTTGTGAAATTTTAAACGATAAAATTTTGAAATACAAATTTGATATTTGGAATGCGTCTAATTAATCATAGCAACTGGTAAATTTTCATCAGATAATTTGGAAGTTTATTTTCTAGTGTAATTTTATTCAAATTTATATCAGTTAAAATTGATGATAATAAAATATTTTCCAAACCTGAATATTTTACATAGAAAAATTCTAATTCATCTTCTGACTAAGACATCGGTTTTCGTTTTTCCAAATTCGGACTTCTTTAGCTCCGTCGATCTTATTTTTCTGCGTTTTTGCTGCATTTTCCGCTAGTAGAAATTTGAATTTTTATAATTCAATCATACCACTGATATCTGTATACCGTTTTGATCGTCTCGTCGTGCTGAGCACAGCGGTATATTCATTTCTGTTTTTCGAACCCTGGTGTGTTGTGAAATCAGTATAACGGTCTCCATATCGATACCGTTTAAACCTTTAAACTTCACGTGACCATTCAAATTTCTCCCGTATAAAATCAATAGCCTTTAGCCTTTTCCAATTCCCAGAATTCAAGCTGTAATTTATCTATTCCCTAGGCCATTTATGCGTTGTTTCATTCATCTTCATTGGTCCCTTCATTTTTTCTCTTCTGTACGTAGAAAATAATATAAAGTTAAACTGTTGCTCTTCTTCCGCTCTCTGTCCTTCATTTCTTCCATACATCATTATTATTTTTTTGAATAAACTGCAGCAACCAACCTTTTCTTTTCTCCTCTACATTCGGCCTCGTTCACCCAAACCTCCCATCCTTCCCATGCACAACCCTGACCGATGCGGCCCCGCCTTACAAACTCCGAGCATTCGCCATGTCCCGCCGAAGTCTCGACCAGCCTTCCCGACTTATTCCATCTCGCCCACCATCAGCTTCACCTCCACCCACGAAAATCCCTACGGCCATGTCTTCTCTCCTCGCAAGTTTCCACCATATCATCATCTTCCACTAAGTTGGCAACCGCACCTCCCTGTAGCATGCTTGGCCATTCAAACCCCAGCGCCTCCATTTCCCAAGACTGTACAACATATCAAACTTGACCACGGCCTAACACCTTCGCCCACCTATTCACTAAACCGAGCCCATCGCCTTGTTCCTCCCTGACCCGAGCTTTTCCGAGTTCCTCCCATCACGCCCAGCTCGGCCCCCTCTTGCCCCACCTCCTTCCGACCAAGGTAGCCTCCCTACCTTATGTATAAGGTATTTACGTTGGTTATTTATATATTCTATTTCATACAGCATGCTCATTTTGGTATATGTATTATACGTGTATTATGTAAGTGCAGTATTTTATTATTTTTTAATCCTAAAGTATTATATATCTATATATTGTATTATAAAGTTTCGAGCTTTAAATTAGTAAACTTATGTATGTTTTATGTTTGAGAATGCTTACATATTTGAACTGTATGCGTATATATAATATGTTTGCATGTCTGAAGTTATATGTTTTAAATATAGATTGTTTTCAATATGATATCAGAGAATGGTTATTGCATTTTTGGTTCGTATATTTTATAAACATGTATGTATATTATTGAAGTTTGTTTTGGTTATTTAAAGGCCGTTGCATCCATATGTAGTATATATAAGATATAAAGTATTCAAGATTTGCTGTGGCTTGTTTATTTTGTATATATAAGTGTTTCAATATATTAGTGTGTGCGTGTTATATTTTAAGTAGTGTTGTATAATATCTTGTAATATGTTAAAGGGTATAGAGTATAATATGTTTTAAAGCTCTGTTTATATATGTTTATATGTTGGAGCTGTACGTGTTTGGGTTCTTGTTTTTTTGTATATGTATATAAGCCCGTATATTAGTATATAAGCATTTGCATGAGTGATTTTTTTTAAGTAAAACGTATGGGTTTATGTTAATGTCCAAAACATGTTTGAATAATAAAAAAATGATTTTTGATGTATATAGATTTAAAATTTAAGGTTTATATATATTGTTGTTTTATACAAAGTGATATGTTATTTATCTATATAAGTATTTATTCCAAAAATATATTATATATATATGGTAGATTTTAAAATATGTGTTTCAAATTTAGCAGAGATTGTGCAATATAATATATATAGATTTTGCTAATACAATTGGTTTAAAAATCTAAATTTAATTTTGGTTATATATATATATATATATATTTCGTTCCAGTTATCAACTGATTTTGAATAGCTCTCATCGTTTTTCCCATTTATCAATTGTCCGTCGAATTCGTGCCTATCTTGCTTTGCTTTGGAAATCGTCATTTGGATTGGTCAATTTCGCAATTCAAATCATAGCCTGTTGCGATGTCAACCTTCCCTCTAGCCTCGAAAGGTGAGCAATCACTCACGATTAACGTTCTTTTATTTATTAAATTTGATTTCAATTGAAACGATAATTGAAATATGCTAATGTTAGTTATGTATGTTGCTATATATATGCCATCATCTGTATCTATTCACCTGTGACATCTGACACCATTATCTGTTATTTATATTGATATATATATATGCCATTATCTGTATCTGTTCACCTGTGACATCTGACACCATTATCTGTTATTTATCACTGATGATATATGCCTGTTACTGTTGTTATATTATTATCATATCTGTTATCACTCCGCAAGTTCCCAGTTAATGTAGAATTCACTATGGGTTGAAATGATACATACCCAAACGATCTGTAGAATAGGAGAAAATCGTTATGGGTTGAAATGATAAACCCAAGCGATTTTCATTGACATTGATTTGGGATTGCGGGTTGAAATGATATATACCCGTATATACTTAAATTGCGGATTGAAATGTTAAATATCCGTATCACTTGACCATAGGATAGAAAATTTTATACAGACACCGTTGGTCTAATATAAATAATTTGAAATGATTACTATGGTTTTGGAAGGAAATATATAGTTTTATTAAATATTGATTTTAAAGACTTATTAAAGTTGATTTAATAAATTTGACATATAATATGTTTAAGTACTTATTTAAATTTATATTTTCAAAAAAATAGAGTTTGAAATGATTCAGGTTGAAAGATAATTTGAAATTGATTTGAAAATTTATATTTATTTAAGAATCATACTTAAATAAGTTTGGGTTGAAATTTATTAAATTTGAAATTGTAAAGATATGTTTATAACTTGAATTTGATTAAAAGTGACTTAAGTGAATATTTCAAATTTATATAAATTTAAATGGGATATTTTGTTTATTTAAATTTGTAAATTGAAGTTGTATTTAGATGTTATTGAAATGATTAAGTAAATAATTCAAAACTAAATAATAGTAAAGTGAATTTGGTATATATATGAAATGATTGAATTTAGTTTTGAAATGTTGAATATTTAAAGCTTTGAAATATATTGAAATTGAAATGGCTTATTTTGTGGTTCAAATATGTATTTGAAATTGATAATTTGAAATGGTCTATTTAGAAACTGAATCGAATTGAAATTGATGATTTGAGATTTGATTAAATTTGAATTTTGGAATCCGAGTTGAGTTGAATCGATTTGTGAAATTTGAGGAAACTATTTTATTATATAAAGTATTTTAAATTATATTTAAACTATTTTATATTATTTTATAAACTATTTTTAATATAAACTATTTTAACTTATAACTATTTTATATAAATTATTTTATTTTGTAAACTATTTTATTTTATACACTAATTTTAATATCTAAACTGTTTAAGAGGAAAGTGTTATGGATTCCGAATGTTATGATTTCAAGCTATAGTTTCAAAGTGTTATGAATTTTAAGGTTTTGATTTCCACAGTGTTTTGATTTTTAAAGACTTACGATTTCGAAAGCAATATAACTTTGGAAAGTGATACGATTTTGGAAATGGATTTATTTGAAGTGAAATTGATATCATATTGATATGGTTTTGAAATGAAAATGATATTTCGGTTTTGAAATATAAACTATTTTGGAAGTTTATTAAATGACCAATCGGTGTAATAATTACGTAGTTATTGAAGAGTCCGGGATCGGTTAGGGACATACTCTCTGTCCAAACCGAAAACCACTTTAATAACTATTATACGCGGAGTGTGATCCAGAATGAAGCGGTTGGAATGATGACGTTGTTGGATTTGAAGAAAGAGAACGATAATGGATGACCTTGACACTTGTGTCAAATTGGAAATGACTTAAAAAGGAGCCGTGCCGGGCCAGTGAGGTTAGCTACCTCTAGCGGACACACTTCTTCGTAAACTACTCATTACTTGTTTTTGATTGGTGCGCACCCTTGATTTGGGAGTGTTGTTTCGCGGTGTTGCGATCGTTGCGGCAATGCATTCTCACCAGTCCGGATCAGGCAAACGGTAGTTTCACTACCTTAGGTATTGCCTCATGTGCCTTGTCATACTCGTATCCCTATACGCGACCACTACGATTTGTTTTGTGTTATACCTATGGAGTACTCCCTGATAGCTCACTAGTTTACGGTGGAGTTTACAGTGCTGTATAGACTATGATGCTTATATAAAATGTGTTAAGGGGGATAATGGTAACGCCTTAACGCTATTTTGATACTTTATATTACTGATAGGCATTATCTACTTAGCGTACACTACTACATAGTAGATAGTTTAATGGATCCTTAGAGGATGGTTATCCCAAATATCCTTTGAGTTACTTGTATTTCAGTCGTTATTTCACTTGAGTTGGATTTATTGATATAAGAATGTTAATCCTGAATCGAGTGTTTTGTGTTTTCTTTACGCTCAAGTCAGACTGAGTGTACCAGTATTCGAGACTCACCTTTGAAGTTGGAGCTTCGCTTGGAGATCCAGCTATCTATCCAGCTTTCAGATATTCAGTTGATTCTAATGATGTATTCTGATTCTTGTATTTGACTATTGTATTCGAGATCTGTTGTAACTTATTTAACTCTGTTATATATATATTGTGACCCCCCACCTCTATACCCACACTAGCCAAGAACACTACGGAGTAATGCCGTCGACTAACACGGAGAATAAGTCTGTTGAGGAGCGACCATCCATGTAACTTCTTTGTGCGAGCACCGATATGTCAGATAGTATAGCATGCATTTCATTTAAGGAGGAAATCCGACATACCGATACAAACTCAAAGCTATCACACAGTGGCTATATATAATCTTCGGAAACAAATATAGAAATAAATATAACACAAACCAGTCACAGACATCCATATCACAAAGGCGGAAAAAGATATGAATATATAACACATGAAAGTGTACATCAGAGTAGTGGTCAGAAAGATCCACGATAATACAAAAGAATAGCAACATGTGCTACACAAAAGAATACATCTATGAGTCGATATCTCAAATGTATACAACAAAAACTACTAATCTAAGTAGTTTGCCAAAAGTCAGAGTAATAGATCCCTGGAGAGAAGTCAAGCAGAAGCACCTGTAACATCTCGGTCTGACCCGAGTATTATTTCATAAGAAAATAATAAACGGATCAGTCTAGCTATAAATATCAGATAACATGATATAGAATAAGAGATATGGCATAAACGTATAATAACCATAATGGCATACTACTATAAGTATGTAAAGGATAATCAACAAGAGATTAATCAATATCACAAGAATCTTCTCAAAGATCCAAATCCACAAAAAGGTAATGACACACGAATTCACCAATGCACAAAAATTGATAAAACATATCAATGAAAATCACGAAAATTGGTGAAGCACAAATTCCAGAAATCAACACACGAAATCCAGAACAAATTCCAGAAATCACAAAAAGGGGGGAGGCCTATCACACGAACGGGAGCATGAAAGCTCACCAACATATGTAACACACGAACGAGAAGCTATCTCATGGAAGCTAACCATTTAATTTTTCGAACACGCGAATGGCCCGAAGACCTTTGAACACACGAACGGCCCAAAGACCATGGGGCGCTACCCCACATATTTGAGTAGAAACATCACACAAACGGGGTCTAGTCTCCCTCATAGACAAAGAGACATCGCTCAATCGCTAGTCTAAATCACAAAATGATCGTCATGATCATCAAGAAGTGTCAATTACACTAAGCTAGTAAATATATGAGTTTAGCTTCATGTCCCATAACCACTAGCTTAACTTAAATATTTACGAACAAACTGTAGATCTTCACTAGGAAATTGTCACAAAAGGTTCAGTCGAACAAGTCCAAGAATTAACCAACGAAGTAAACGCAAGCGTTTCATACCACCTGTTTTGCTAAACCGTTTAATTAGATTTCTCATCCGAGTGAAGTAAAGGCTTGTATATACTAATAGATTGGAAAACGGTTTAGGAAAAAGAGCTTTGTAATAAAATAGAGTTGAAATCGTTTTGATGAAAGAGTTTTGATATTTACTACTAGTGTTGAAACATTTATAATTTTAAAGTGACAAGTCACAAAACGATTGTTGAAACAAATCGAATCACAAAAATTCACATTCGAAGACGTGAGAAAAATCCAAGGAATTCAATTCCAAATCCATCAAAGTAGAAATGCAGACTAAACTCCACGGCCTACGACCTAGGGAATCTACGACCTAATGTGGCCGACCTAAGGTGCAAGCGACCTAAGGAGCTACGGCCTAGGAGTAGCACGCGACCTAAAAGATGGCGCGACCTATGGAGCGAACAGGTCGAGCGACCTAAAGTGATGGAACGACCAAAGCATGGTGCGACTTAACGTGGTCGAGCTAAAGTGCAACGACCTAAGGATGGCATGGTCAAGCGACTTAAGGCATAGCGCGACCTAACGATAGAATGGCCGAGCAACTTAACGTATTCTGCGACCTAACGATAAAATGGCAGAGTGACCTAAATGGTTGCGAACTAGCTGAGCGACTTAAGCGCGGAACGACCTAATGGTGGCGCGACCTAAGGAGATCGTAAGCAGGTCGTACGACTTAAGGTAGTGAGACTGAGTGACTTAGGGGTTTACGACCTAACCAAAGCAGGCCGAGCGACCTAGGGACAGAACGACCCAACGAGTCACGACCTAATGTGGCGCGACCTAAGCCTTAGCGACCTAAGTGTGGGACGAACTAGGCAAGCGACCTAGTGATGTTTTTAGATCGCCGAGCGACCTAAGGAGTAAACGAGCTAAGGGGCGAACGACCTAAGCCCAGAACGTGCTATATGCAGGCAGAGACTTTCCCACGCAAGCGAGCTAACAAGGCAGAACGACCTAAGCCCAGATTTTTGCCAAAAACACTAAAAATTGGGGTTTTTCGCCAATCCAATCCAAACCAAATGCAAATGCACATGCTAAAGTGATAGGAATTCATTTCCAACAATCCAAGATAGTTATAGACAAGAATGTGAGATAAAAATCTCACCTTTTCACAGAAATTGATGGAAATCAAGCTTGAAAGCAAAGTGAGAACAGTCCCTAGCTTGAATCAATGTCTTCTCTTTGAATTTGGAGTTGAATGATGGATTTGCAAGAGAACTTAAGCTTGGAGTTTTAATTTCCCATTCCCTCCTCCATTTTTGATGAAGCTTGAATGTTTAAGCAAAATAGAATGAAGTTTTGAAGAGAAGGGGTTGGACTGAGCTAATAAGTGGTTCAGCCCAAACCAAAGCCACAAGCGAAAAAGTGGCGAAAATTCCACTATCTCCAAACATGTCAAAGTTTATACTTAAAAAGATCGCAAACGTCATTTTGAACTCAATGGGGGTGGTCTCGAGTCCTAATTTGACTGTATGCAAAAAGTAGCTTTTCGGACTAAGATCCGATTAACGATTAAATATTTAAAATAAGATATTCAAATACATAATCGTCAAATATGCGGGTTGTTATAGACTCTCCTCCTTAAAGAAATTGCGTCCTCGCAATATATATATAAGATGGAAATAAAAAGTAACAACCATAAAAGCATATTAACACAAAAGAAATTTGAAATAAGAAGTTTACCTCAAAGAGGATGAGAAAGTAAGTCCGGATGTGTACGCTCGATGAATTCTCTAGATTCCCAAGAGCAATCCTTAGGATTCAAGGACCATTGAACTTTAACAAGCGGAACTTCTTTATTTCGAAGTCGTTTGACCTCCGAAGCAATAATTCGAATAGGATGCTGCTCATAAGTTAAATTAGGCGAAACTTTAATCTCTTCCACAACACCGGGCTCAAGAATAGATTTGGAATCCCGAAGACATTTCCGGAATTGAGAAACGTGAAACACGTCATGCATGGCAGAAAACTGAGCCGGTAATGAAAGGCGATAAGCCATGGAGACAATACGTTCGGTGATAGGAAATGGCCTAATATATCGAGGCGCTAACTTTCCCGATCGACTGAAACGTACAACACCCTTCATAGGGGAAACACGAATAAATACAAGATCTCCAACAGAAAATTCTAATTTCCTTCTTCGATTATCGGCATAGGATTTTTGTCTACTCTGGGCTTCTTTCATCCTATGACGAATAAGATCAATCTTTTCTATGGAATCTCGAATAAAATCTGGACCTAAGACCAGCTTCTCACCGGCCTCAAGCCAACAAGAAGGAGATCGGCATGGCCTTCCATAGAGTGCCTCGAAAGGTGCCATACCAATACTAGCTTGGAAGCTGTTATTATAGGAAAATTCAACAAGTGAAATATGATCTTCCCAACTTCCACCGAAATCAAGCACACAAGAACGAAGAAGATCTTCAAGAGTTTGATTCACACGCTCAGTTTGTCCATCGGACTAGAAGTGATAAGCAGTGCTAAAATTAAGCTTCGTTCCCAAAGCTTTTTGAAGACTCTTCCAGAATCCACTAGTAAACAATGGATCATGATCACTAACAATAGAAGTAGGAACTCCATGTAATTTAACAATTTCTTTGATAAAGAGTTTGGCCAGAAGAGGAACGGTTCGGTTCGACCGAACAGGAATAAAATGGGCGAATTTAGTAAGTCTATCAACGATCACCCATAAGCTATCATGACCCGAACGAGAACGGGGAAGGCCATCAATAAAATCCATGGAAATTTGATCCCACTTCCAAACCGGAATTTCCAAAGGTTGCAATAACCCACCGGGCCTTTGATGTTCGGCCTTGACAAGTTGGCAAGTCATGCAACACTTAACAAAGTTAGAAATATCAGATTTCATTCCCTCCCAATAATAAAGTCGCTTCATATCCGCGTACATTTTACTACTACCGGGATGAATGGAATATTTGGAACGATGAGAATCTTCTAGAATATCTTTACGAAGATCACTAATATTTGGCACTACAAGTCTACCAAATTTTCGAATGCTGCCACGAGAATCAATATCAAAGTCTTTCAAACCTTCAATATCGATTTTATCCTTAATTTTTTGGCCAAGAAGAGCCAATTTAGGATCTAGCCTTTGAGCTTCGAGAATGCGGTTTAAAAGAGAAGGATGAGCCTCAAGACTATATAAAACAAGAGATGAACATAAATCGGAAACACGATCTCGAATTTCACAAGTGGATAAAACCTCAAGATCATTCCATTCGGATATCATCATGGAAACAACCGCTTGTTATTTGCGACTAAGAGCATCAGCAACTCGATTTCCCTTTCCGGAAGTATAAAGAATATCCAGATCATAAGAGGCAAGGAATTCGAGCCAACGCTGTTGACGCAAATTAAGTTCCTTTTGAGAGAATAAATATTTCAAAGACTTATGATCAGTATAAAGTATAAATTTCTCTCCCAAAAGATAATGTCGCCAAATTCGAAGGGCGAAAATGATAGCCGCGAGTTCTAAATCATGTGTGGCATATCTAGTCTCAGTCGGCTTCAATTGCCTAGAAGCATAAGCAATAACACGTTCTTTTTGCATAAGAACGGCACCAAACCAACGCGACTAGCATCGGTATAAACAACAAAATCTTGATTCCCTTCGGGAATAACAAGAATAGGAGCATCAGAAAGGAGTTCTTTTAATTTCTGAAAAGAAGTTTCACATTTGTCCGACCAAATGTATTTAACACCTTTCTTGGTTAAGCCAGTAAGAGGCACGACAATTTTAGAAAAGTCTTTTATGAAACGACGGTAGTAACCCGCCAATCCAAGGAAGCTACGGATTTCCGTTACACTCTCCGGTCTCTTCCAATTTTGAATCGCTTCAATCTTTGAAGGATCCACTGATATTCTGGATTCGGAAATAATATGACCAAGAAACTTCACACTAGGTTTCCAAAAGTGTCATTTAGAAAATTTTTCTTTTAACTGATTACTCCTAAGAGTTTCCAATACAATCCGAAGATGTTTTTCATGTTCCTCCTCGGTTTTAGAATACACAAGAATATCATCAATAAAGATGAGAACAAACCGATCGAGGAAATCTTTGAAAACTCGATTCATAAGGTCAACGAAATAAGCCGGAGCATTCGTTAAACCAAATGACATAACTAGCCATTCATAAGATCCATAACGGGTACGGAACGAAGTCAAAGGAATACTATCCTCTGCAATACGAAGCTGATGAAAACCGGTAGCCAAGTCCAATTGTGAAAAGACTCTAGCACCACTAAGTTGATCAAACAGATCATCAATCCGAGGTAAAGGATATTTATTTTTAATAGTAAGATCATTAAGCTTGCGGTAGTCAACGCAAAGCCTAAGAGTACCATCGGATTTCTTCACGAAAATTGCCGAAGCTCCCCAAGGAGAGGAACTAGAGTGAATAAATTGCTTCGTCTCCAATTCGGATAATTGTTTGCACATCTCTTCATTCTCCTTATTGGGCATGCGATAAGGAGGACGAGTAATAGGTTGAGCTTCAGGTGAAAGATTAATTCTGAACTCAATTGCTCGCTTAGGTGGTAATCCTAAAACGGGCTCAAATATGTCGGAAAATTCACGAACGACGTAAATACGAGAAATGACATCCTCCTCATCATCATTATCATCATCATGAGGATTTAAAGAATATAAAGATGTAGTCAAAGTGGAATTCGAATCTTTAAGAATAATAGAAATCTGCTTTACAGATTGCGGATGTCGGAGATAAATAGTCTGCTCAGGACATAGGATATGAGCTTCATAACGGTTAAGCCAATCCATACCCAAAATCATTCCAAAGCCTAAATAACGCATGACATGCAAATCGGCTAGGACAGGAAAATCACACAAAATAATCTCCACATCTTTACAAAGCAAACTAAGAGTTGCGGATCCACCAACCGGATTCGCAATTCTTAATGAAGTCATTAAAGCAATAACACTTAAAGAAAAAGTGTCTACAAGTTCCTTTGATATAAAAGAATGGGATGCACCCATATCAAAGAGAACTCTAATAGGTTGATCATGAAATATAACAATGCCATCAAGGACAGAATGAGACATACCTTGACCGCGAGATGTGTTGCCAGGGGCTTGAGCAACGTTTAACTTTCCCTCCTTCTTGCCTGGAAGCTTAGGGCATAGATGCATATAATGATCCGGAATTTTACAATAGCGACAAGAACGGGGCTTTGAACACTTGTTCGCAAAATGGTCCCTAGAACCACAATTGTAGCATTTCCCATCACTAGAGGAAAAAGTCTTTGCAGTAGGAGTTGCTTGTTTCCCCTTATTATTGGGATAAGGGCCTTTGGATTTGTTTGGCCTTTTTCTGTTGTTGAAGTTTGGTTTGGAACCTACCACTTCAACATCACTTTCCCTATCCGCCTCTTCAAGACGAAGAGCGATATCAATGAGTTGATCGAAAGAAACTTCTAATTTTAGAAGTAATGGCTTCTTGAGATTCTTGTTTAAGCCATAGACGAATCTTTGGTTCTTCTTCAATGGGGTGTTGTTGTATTCAACCCCATATTTAGACAGTGACTCAAAGGATGCGACATAATCTGTCACAGAGGATTCACCTTGAACAAGGTCTATGAAACGTGAGCCAATGTCACTTTCTCTGCTTCTGGTACGAATTTTAATTCGAAGCGTTCCCGGAATTGCTCCCAGGTGAGATCCGCTTCATTAATTTCAGAAATTAGAAGTTCGTACCAGTCCAATGCTCTTTCTTGGAGCATACTGGAGGCCACCTGAACACGGTGAAGATCGATAAGATTCATGCGAGAAAAGATTCGATCGCATGTTCTTAACCAAGCCTGGACCTCAATAATAGTTTCGGAACCTTTGAATGGTTTCCCACCCAAGTTGGTATAATCGTTGCACAAGCGTGCAAATCCAGACTTAAGATGAGTAGGTTCTTGATTAGGACCAGCTGCTTGAGCATTCTTTACTAAATCAAGAAGCTGTTGAGCAGTCATAAAAACTCCATCCTGGGGAGTAACAGTAGATGGTCCGGCTCTGGGACGGCCTGGTCTAGACATTCTCTTCTTTAAGAAAGAGAAAAGATGAAAAGTTATTCTCCAAATAAATATCAAGCAAATCTTGATAGATAAAACAATCATACATAAAAGGAAATAAGATGAATCGGTATGAAGACTCGAATTAATTCCTAAGGCACGACTCCTAAGTTGGACTTAGGACGATGATCCTTGTTAAGTTATTCTACATTGTTCTGAAGTTTGGCTCTGATACCAAGCTGTGACGCCCCACCTCTATACCCACGCTAGCCAAGAACACTACGGAGTAATGCTGTCGACTAACACGGAGAATAAGGCTGTTGAGGAGCGACCATCCATGTAACTTCTTTGTGCGAGCACCGATATGTCAGATAGTATAGCATGCATTTCATTTAAGGATGAAATCCGACATACCGATATAAACTCAAAGCTATCACACAGTGGCTATATATAATCTTCGGAAACAAATATAGAAATAAACATAACACAAACCAGTCACAGACATCCATATCACAAAGGCGGGAAAAGATATGAATATATAACACATGAAAGTGTACATCATAGTAGTGGTCAGAAAGATCCACGATAATACAAAAGAATAGCAACATGTGCTACACAAAAGAATACATCTATGAGTCGATATCTCAAATGTATACAACAAAAACTACTAATCTAAGTAGTTTGCCAAAAGTCAGAGTAATAGATCCCTGGAGAGATGTCAAGCAGAAGCACCTGTAACATCTCGGTCTGACCCGAGTATTATTTCATAAGAAAATAATAAACGGATCAGTCTAGCTATAAATATCAGATAACATGATATAGAATAAGAGATATGGCATAAACGTATAATAACCATAATGGCATACTACTATAAGTATGTAAAGGATAATCAACAAGAGATTAATCAATATCACAAGAATCTTCTCAAAGATCCAAATCCAGAAAAAGGTAATGACACACGAATTCACCAATGCACAAAAATTGATAAAACATATCAATGAAAATCACGAAAATTGGTGAAGCACAAATTCCAGAAGTCAACACACGAAATCCAGAACAAATTCCAGAAATCAACACACAAAATCCAGAAATCACAAAAAGGGGGGAGGCCTATCACACGAACGGGAGCATGAAAGCTCACCAACATATGTAACACACGAACGAGAAGCTATCTCATGGAAGCTAACCATTTAATTTTTCGAACACACGAATGGCCCGAAGACCTTTGAACACACGAACGGCCCGAAGACCATGGGGCGCTACCCCACATATGTGAGTAGAAACATCACACAAACGGGGTCTAGTCTCCCTCGCAGACAAAGAGACATCGCTCAATCGCTAGTCTAAATCACAAAAACGATCGTCATGATCATCAAGAAGTGTCAATTACACTAAGCTAGTAAATATATGAGATCAGCTTCATGTCCTATAACCACTAGCTTAACTTAAATATTTACGAACAAACTGTAGACCTTCACTAGGAAATTGTCACAAAAGGTTCAGTCGAACAAGTCCAAGAATTAACCAACGAAGTAAATGCAAGCGTTTCATACCACCTGTTTTGCTAAGCCGTTTAATTAGATTTCTCATCCGAGTGAAGTAAAGGCTTGTATATACTAATAGATTGGAAAACGGTTTAGGAAAAAGAGCTTTGTAATAAAATAGAGTTGAAATCATTTTGATGAAAGAGTTTTGATATTTACAACTAGTATTGAAACCTTTATATTTTTAAAGTGACAAGTCACAAAACAATTGTTGAAACAAATCGAATCACAAAAATTCACATTCGAAGATGTGAGAAAAATCCAAGGAATTCAATTCCAAATCCATCAAAGTAGAAATGCAGACTATACTCCACGGCCTACGACCTAGGGAATCTGCGACCTAATGTGGCCGACCTAAGGTGCAAGCGACCTAAGGAGCTACGGCCTAGGAGTAGCACGCGACCTAAAAGATGGCGCGACCTATGGAGCGAACAGGTCGAGCGACCTAAAGTGATGGAACGACCAAAGCATGGTGCGACTTAACGTGGTCGAGCTAAAGTGCAACGACCTAAGGATGGCATGGTCAAGCGACTTAAGGCATAGCACGACCTAACGATAGAATGGCCGAGCGACTGAACGTATTGTGCGACCTAACGATAAAATGGCAGAGCGACCTAAATGGTTGCGAACTAGCCGAGCGACTTAAGCGCGGAACGACCTAATGGTAGCGCGAACTAAGGAGATCGTAAGCAGGTCGTACGACTTAAGGTAGTGAGACCGAGCGACTTAGGGGTTTACGACCTAACGAAAGCAGGCCGAGCGACCTAGGGACAGAACGACCCAACGAGTCATGACCTAATGTGGCGCGACCTAAGCCTTAGCAACCTAAGTGTGGGACGAACTAGGCAAGCGACCTAGTGATGTTTTTAGATCGCCGAGCGACCTAAGGAGTAAACGAGCTAAGGGGCGAACGACCTAAGCCCAGAATGTGCTATATGCAGGAAGAGACTTTCCCACGCGAGCGAGCTAACAAGGCAGAACGACCTAAGCCCAGATTTTTGCCAAAAACACTAAAAATTGGGGTTTTTCGCCAATCCAATCCAAACCAAATGCAAATGCACATGCTAAAGTGATAGGAATTCATTTCCAACAATCCAAGATAATTATAGACAAGAATGTGAGATAAAAATCTCACCTTTTCACGGAAATTGATGGAAATCAAGCTTGAAAGCAAAGTGAGAACAGTCCCAAGCTTGAATCAATGTCTTCTCTTTGAATTTGGAGTTGAATGATGGATTTGCAAGAGAACTTGAGCTTGGAGTTTTAATTTCCCATTCCCTCCTCCATTTTTGATGAAGCTTGAATGTTTAAGCAAAATAGAATGAAGTTTTGAAGAGAAGGGATTGGACTGAGCTAATAAGTGGTTCAGTCCAAACCAAAGCCACAAGCGAAAAAGTGGCGAAAATTCCACTATCTCCAAACATGTCAAAGTTTATACTTAAAAAGATCACAAACGTCATTTTAAACTCAATGGGGGTGGTCTCAAATCCTAATTTGACCGTATGCAAAAAGTAGCTTTTCGGACTAAGATCCGATTAACGATTAAATATTTAAAATAAGATATTCAAATACATAATCGTCAAATATGCGGGTTATTACATATATAGTAGCTTCATGAACTACTATTCATTTGTTTCCGTTGCATATTGTTATATTACTCTGTGTCTGTGATTCTGTGATTATTTATTTACTGTATATGCTGAGTTTTGCCAAATTTTATTTACAATCCATTGTTTTGAATTATTCAAGTCCGGCATGTGTGGATTTATTGTCGATTTGAATGGTCTAAAATACTGGGTTGTTACAGTTGGTATCAGAGCTCTGGTTTTAAGCAAAACTCAGCATATAGAGTAAATTCAATTACAGAATCACGTTCGTTCGAGCTTGAATTCCTTCTTCTTTGACTCGGTTTCCTTGAATTTTGGAACGTTCCCTTCGGTTCCACAGTCCATTCGTGTCTCCCCTATTCGTGTCTTTTTAATTCTGGAGTATCCCATAACTCCACTTCGAATGATCTCTATAATAAATCGACAGTCTCGCCAATATCTGAATAATTTGTAAAGAGTGAAACTCCTGTACAACCAGCATTGATTCACCGAAGATTTCTGTATCCTCGGTTTACGATGCTGTTATCTTTTGCTATACCCGAATTCTATCTCTAGCGATCGGATGTCGATTTGTCGCAGAATTCTGCAGCGAATTTATTCTTGGAATCACGGTTGACCCGGTTAAGGTTACCCGCGATTTATATAAGTTTGTCCATCTTCTGTTTGAAAACTCAATTATCTTATCTCCCTATCGGGTCTACCTTTTAGTTGAATTCTTTTAGTTAGAGTTTCTCTAATCTGAATCTCTACCTTTGTTTTGAAATCCATTCGAGGATATCCGAGTGAGGGAGTGTATTTGTAATTAATATAAAATATTTTATGTTTATAGTGTGTTGTTTGAGTTGTTGATGTTGGTTTGGATTTTCGATCGATTCGTCTGATCAACGCTATCGATAGGATTTCCAAAACACTTGAACAGAGCAAACTGACACAATATTATTTTCAAATTTGGTAAATGAAATAAAATTGTATGAATATATTATAAATATATATAAGTAAAATTTTCTGAAATTTAATAAGTTAATTAAATTGGTTGTTGAAATGATAATAATTGATTATCACTTATTGTTCTATAAATGAATTTTTAAACATGGGTTATAAACTGATTTGAAATTTAAATGAATTCAAAATTTAGAGTTTGAGAATTTAATTTCCAATGATTTCAAGCTTTGGTTTTTAAATTTTTAAAATGTATATTATTGAAGGTATTTTCAAATAGAAACCATTTTCAAAGAATTTTAAAATGTTGTAATCAGTGCTCTTCTCTTTGTCACTGGAAAATAATTTCGGTGATGGCGGCCGCATCATCGACATTCATTTTCGAGTTTCGAAGTGGAGAAACCATTCTGTAGCTTTGCTACGGTTTTGTTTGGAAAAATATTTTAATTAGAATTTCTTAAGTATGACTCGATTTATATATATATATATATATGGGTATATTATTTTAAATTTAATTTGATTTAATATATATAGTATATACATAATTATCTCTAAAGGGTTTGAAATTAAACGGAAATTTAATTCTTAAAATTATGTTAAAGGATGTTTTCAATTATAAGTAAAGCTAAATTTTGGATAAATATTTAAACTTGAAATAATTGAATTTGAAAATTTTATTTGTATAGTACTAAATTGCATTCCAATATAACTTACCTAAATTATTCAGAAGTTAAAATGTAATTGGATAATATACAATATAAAATGATTTTATAAATAAATTTGAGTGTTTATAATAAATTTTATACACTTAGATTTTAATTATAAAAAAATGCTAATAAAGATGATAGAATAATAAGTTAATTGAATGAGATGAATATAATAAATTTTGTTCTGAAAGAATTAACAAATTGAAATTAGATCAACTTATGGAAATACCTTAAATTTAAACCAATTATTGAATATAAATTAATTTAAATTAAAATTTATATGGTTCAAATTAATTTATATGGTTTAAATATATGTCATAAGATATATTAAGTGGAATAAACTTAATAATAATTTGGAATAAAAGAATTAAATTGTTGAATAAAATATGAGTACAATAAATGATTATACAAATTGATGATTTAGAAATTGTTAATTGAGGATGACTAGATAATAAGATAATGAATTTAGAAATAGATAGATTGATTTAACTTAAGTGAACTCAAAGGGATTTAACCAAATTGTTAAATATTAATTAATTTAAATTGAAATTTATATGGTTTAAATTAATTGTTTTACTTGTATTCCAATCTATTTTCTTTCTGGTTGTTTCTATTCTCCTACTTCCTTCCTTTTCGAGGACGAAAAGTTTTGAGTGGGGGAGAGTGTAACGACCCGTAAATTTTAACTGTTTTAATAACGTAATTAGTTGAAATTTTGTGAAATTTTAAACGATAAAATTTTGAAATACAAATTTGATATTTGGAATGCGTCTAATTAATCATAGCAACTGGTAAATTTTCATCGGATAATTTGGAAGTTTATTTCTAGTGTAATTTTATTCAAATTTATATCATTTAAAATTGATGATAATAAAATGTTTTCCAAACCTGAATATTTTTACATAGAAAAATTCTAATTCATCTTCTAACTAAGACGACAGTTTTCGTTTTTCCAAATTCGGACTTCTTTAGCTCCGTCGATCTTATTTTTCTACGTTTTTGCTGCATTTTCCGCTAGTAGAAAATTCGAATTTTTATAATTCAATCATACCACTGATATTTGTATACCGTTTTGATCGTCTCGTCGTGCTGAGCACAGTGGTATATTCATTTCTGTTTTTCGAACCCTGGTGTGTTGTGAAATCAGTATAACGGTCTCCATATCGCTACCGTTTAAACCTTTAAACTTCACGTGACCATTCAAATTTCTCCCGTACAAAATCAATAGCCTTTAGCCTTTTCCAATTCCCAGAATTCAAGCTGTAATTTATCTATTCCCTAGGCCATTTATGCGTTGTTTCATTCATCTTCATTGGTCCCTTCATTTTTTTCTCTTCTGTATGTAGAAAATAATATAAAGTTAAACTGTTGCTCTTCTTCCGCTCTCTCTCCTTCATTTCTTCCATACATCATTATATATTTTTTTGAATAAACTGCAGCAACCAACCTTTTCTTTTCTCCTCCACATTCAGCCTCGTTCACCCAAACCTCTCATCCTTCCCATGCACAACCCCGACCGATGCGGCCCCGCCTTCCAAACTCCGAGCATTCGCCATGTCCCGTCGAAGTCTCGACCAGCCTTCCCGACTTATTCCATCTCGCCCACCATCAGCTTCACCTCCACCCACGAAAATCCCTACGGCCATGTCTTCTCTCCTCGCAAGTTTCCACCATATCATCATCTTCCACTAAGTTGGCAACCACACCTCCCTGTAGCATGCTTGGCCATTCAAACCCCAGCGCCTCCATTTCCCAAGACTGTACAACATATCAAACTTGACCACGGCCTAACACCTTCGCCCACCTATTCACTAAACCGAGCCCATCGCCTTGTTCCTCCCTGACCCGAGCTTTTCCGAGTTCCTCCCATCACGCCCAGCTCGGCCCCCTCTTGCCCCACCTCCTTCCGACCAAGGTAGCCTCCCTACCTTATGTATAAGGTATTTACATTGGTTATTTATATATTATGTTTCTTACAGCATGCTCATTTTGGTATATGTATTATACGTGTATTATGTAAGTGCAGTATTTTATTATTTTTTAATCCTAAAGTATTATATATCTATATATTGTATTATAAAGTTTCGAGCTTTAAATTAGTAAACTTATGTATGTTTTATGTTTGAGAATGCTTACATATTTGAACTGTATGCGTATATATAATATGTTTGCATGTCTGAAGTTATATGTTTTAAATATAGATTGTTTTCAATATGATATCAGAGAATGGTTATTGCGTTTTTGGTTCGTATATTTTATAAACATGTATGTATATTATTGAAGTTTGTTTTGGTTATTTAAAGGCTGTTGCATCCATATGTAGTATATATAAGATATAAAGTATTCAAGATCTGCTGTGGCTTGTTTATTTTGTATATATAAGTGTTTCAATATATTAGTGTGTGCGTGTTATATTTTAAGTAGTGTTGTATAATATCTTGTAATATGTTAAAGGGTATAGAGTATAATATGTTTTAAAGCTCTGTTTATATATGTTTATATGTTGGAGCTGTACGTGTTTGGGTTCTTGTTTTTTTGTATATGTATATAAGCCCGTATATTAGTATATAAGCATTTGCATGAGTGATTTTTTTTAAGTAAAACATATGGGTTTATGTTAATGTCCAAAACGTGTTTGAATAATAAAAAAAATGATTTTTGATGTATATAGATTTAAAATTTAAGGTTTATATACATTATTGTTTTATACAAAGTGATATGTTGTTTATCTATATAAGTATTTATTCCAAAAATATATTATATATATATGATAGATTTTAAAATATGTGTTTCAAATTTAGCAGAGATTGTGCAATATAATATATATAGATTTTGCTAATACAATTGGTTTAAAAATCTAAATTTAATTTTGGTTTTATATATATATATATATATATTTCGTTCCAGTTATCAACTGATTCTGAATAGCTCTCATCGTTTTTCCCATTTATCAGTTGTCCGTCGAATTCGTGCCTATCTTGCTTTGCTTTGGAAATCGTCATTTGGATTGGTCAATTTCGCAATTCAAATCATAGCCTGTTGTGATGTCTACCTTCTCTTTAGCCTCGAAAGGTGAGCAATTACTCACGTTTAACGTTCTTTTATTTATTAAATTTGATTTCAATTGAAACGACAATTGAAATATGCTGCTGTTAGTTATGTATGCTGCTATATATATGCCATCATCTGTATCTGTTCACCTGTGACATCTGACACCATTATCTGTTATTTATATTGATATATATATGCCATTATCTGTATCAGTTCACCTGTGACATCTGACACCATTATATGTTATTTATCACTGATGATATATGCCTATTACTGTTGTTATATTATTATCATATCTGTTATCATTCTGCAAGTTCCCTGTTAATATAGAATTCACTATGGTTTGAAATGATACATACCCAAACCATCTGTAGAATATGAGAAAATCGTTATGGGTTGAAATGATAAACCCAAGCGATTTTCATTGACATTGAATTTGGGATTGCGGGTTGAAAAGATATATACCCGTATATACTTAAATTGCGGATTGAAATGATAAATATCCGTATCACTTGACCATAGGATAGAAAATTTTATACAGACACCGTTAGTCTAATATAAATAATTTGAAATGATTACTATGGTTTTGGAAGGAAATATATAGTTTTATTAAATATTGATTTTAAAGACTTATTAAAGTTGATTTAATAAATTTGATATATAATATGTTTAAGTACTTATTTAAATTTATATTTTCAAAAACATAGAGTTTGAAATGATTCAGGTTGAAAGATAATTTGAAATTGATTTGAAAATTTATATTTATTTAAGAATCATACTTAAATAAGTTTGGGTTGAAATTTATTAAATTTGAAATTGTAAAGATATGTTTATAACTTGAATTTGATTAAAAGTGACTTAAGTGAATATTTCAAATTTATATAAATTTAAATGGGATATTTTGTTTATTTAAATTTGTAAATTGAAGTTGTATTTAGATGTTATTGAAATGATTAAGTAAATAATTCAAAACTAAATAATAGTAAAGTGAATTTGGTATATATATGAAATGATTGAATTTAGTTTGGAAATGTTGAATATTTAAAGCTTTGAAATATATTGAAATTGAAATGGCTTATTTTGTGGTTCAAATATGTATTTGAAATTGATAATTTGAAATGGTCTATTTAGAAACTGAATCGAATTGAAATTGATGATTTGAGATTTGATTAAATTTGAATTTTGGAATCCGAGTTGAGTTGAATCGATTTGTGAAATTTGAGGAAACTATTTTATTATATAAAGTATTTTAAATTATATTTAAACTATTTTATATTATTTTATAAACTATTTTTAATATAAACTATTTTAACTTATAACTATTTTATATAAATTATTTTATTTTGTAAACTATTTTATTTTATACACTAATTTTAATATCTAAACTGTTTAAGAGGAAAGTGTTATGGATTCCGAATGTTATGATTTCAAGCTATAGTTTCAAAGTGTTATGAATTTCAAGGTTTTGATTTCCACAGTGTTTTGATTTTTAAAGACTTACGATTTCGAAAGCAATATAACTTTGGAAAGTGATATGATTTTGGAAATGGATTTATTTGAAGTGAAATTGATATCGTATTGATATGGTTTTGAAATGGCAATGATATTTCGGTTTTGAAATATAAACTATTTTGGAAGTTTATTAAATGACCAATCGGTGTAATAATTACGTAGTTATTGAAGAGTCCGGGATCGGTTAGGGACATACTCTCTGTCCAAACCGAAAACCACTTCAATAACTATTATACGCGGAGTGTGATCCCGAATGAAGTGGTTGGAATGATGACGTTGCTGGATTTGAAGAAAGAGAACGATAATGGATGACCTTGACACTTATGTCAAATTGGAAATGACTTAAACAGGAGCCGTGCCGGGCCAGTGAGGTTAGCTACCTCTAGCGGACACACTTCTTCGTAAACTACTCATTACTTGTTTTTGATTGGTGCGCACCCTTGATTTGGGAGTGTTGTTTCGCGGTGTTGCGATCATTGCGGCGATGCGTTCTCACCAGTCCGGATCAGACAAACGGTAGTTTCACTACCTTGGGTATTGCCTCATGTGCCTTGTCATACTCGTATCCCTATACGCGACCACTACGATTTGTTTTGTGTTATACCTATGGAGTACTCCCTGATAGCCCACTAGTTTACGGTGGAGTTTATAGTGCTGTATAGACTATGATGCTTATATAAAATGTGTTAAGGGGGATAATGGTAACGCCTTAACGCTATTTTGATACTTTATATTACTGATAGGCATTATCTACTTAGCGTACACTACTACATAGTAGATAGTTTAATGGATCCTTAGAGGATGGTTATCCCAAACATCCTTTGAGTTACTTGTATTTCGGTCGTTATTTCACTTGAGTTGGATTTATTGATATAAGAATGTTAATCCTGACTCGAGTGTTTTGTGTTTTCTTTACGCTCGGGTCAGACTGAGTATACCAGTATTCGAGACTCACCTTTGGAGTTGGAGCTTCGCTTGGAGATCCAGCTATCTATCCAGCTTTCAAATATTCAGTTGATTCTAATGATGTATTCTGAATCTTGTATTTGACTATTGTATTCGAGATCTGTTGTAACTTATTTAACTCTGTTGTATATATAGTAGCTTCATGAACTACTATTCATTTGTTTCCGCTGCATATTGTTATATTACTCTGTGTCTGTGATTCTGTGATTATTTATTTACTGTATATGTTGAGTTTTGCCAAATTTTATTTACAATCCATTGTTTTGAATTATTCAAGTCCGGCATGTGTGGATTTATTGTCGATTTGAATGTTCCAAAATACTGGGTTGTTACATAGAACGACAGAATCAGAGTTAATATGAGCAAGAAACGGAATAAAAAGAAATCAAAAGAAAAAAAATAAAGTAATAATGATGTATATACGTTGGGAGGTTGACCAAGAGGTCGACCATCCCAAGGCAATGGTCGACCGGCCGGTCGACCGTGCCCTATGGGCGGTCGACCTCAAGGTCGACCCGCCTAACGTTTGAGGAACGAAGAAAAATACTTCGTTTCAGTTCGTTCCAGAAGCCTTCTATGCGTTGTTTTGCATTCTTTCACTCAATCCGGTCCTTTCATTCTTGCATCCGATGGCTCCTATTCAGCCTATGACGTGGTTGCATCCTATTCAATCCCCAAATCAAACGGTCTGAGATCCACTTTTACCCCTATAAATAAGACCCTAGGCCTAACACTTTTTCTCATTCTAGATTTTCTCCGATTGGGTTCACCTTTTCAAGAAGGACCCTAAAAGGAATAATTTTCCAAGGAGAGAATCTTTTTAATACCATCAAGTGGATCCAGGAAGACCAAAAGAGGAGAGCTTAGGACCACAGGTGAGTGATTATAATTATTTAAAATTTCTTTAAGTAATTTAAAATAATAGAGTTTCCAATAGTTGTAGTTTTACTACTATTTTTGGAGTAACCTTTTAGTAATTTATTTACAGTTTTTAGAATTATTTTCAGTCTATTTCTTATAGCTATTCTTTTTAGTTAATTTATTTCTAGCTTTTCCATTTATTTACAGTTTATTTACAGTATTTTAGTTTATTTACTGTTATTTATGCGTTATTTACATCTTCTTCTTACGCCTTGGATTTCATTTTATTTTTAGTTTTTCTTTTATTCCTCCTTCTTCTTCTTCGCGTATGGATTAAAATAGAATTAACGCAAAATTGGATTAAATTATAAGATATCTGAAATAATAGAATATAAGATGTAAATTATAAAAACTGTAATATAAATGTAATTGGGCTGAAATTATGCCTAACTATGATATTAATTGGACTGAATTAAAGAGATTGGCCTAGTTATAACTTAGAATTATAACTAAAAAGAATAAAAGGAGAAAAGAAGCTTATTTTCACACTTTGGACTGAATTAAAGAGATTGGCTTAGTTATAACTTAGAATTATAACTAAAAAGAATAAAAGGAGAAAAGAAGCTTATTTTCACACTTAGACCTTGGGTTGTAATAAGCATGATTATAACGTAGGTTATAATAAGAAATAGAACATAATAAGACTTATTTTAAGACTTAGGATAAATTAATAAGCATAGATAGTAAGAACAAGAGTAAATGCTTATTTAAATAATTTATCTAAGTTAATAAGCAAAGAATTAAAGTAGGACCTATACCAAATAGCATTCCCATATTATTTTCTATGGGTACAATGTTTCACATAAACCTGAAGTGAGACGAGGGGCACGCTTATGCTAGTAGTGGTAGTAATTGGTCAATATAGAGATGTTCAAATCACGGGGGATTTGGACAAGTGCGCTATTAGATATTGTTTGGATGACGGGCCAGTACCGGCAGCATTCCCCTATATTTTCTATGGACATGGTGTTTTACATAATCCTGAAGTGAGACGAGGGGCACGCTTATGTTGAGTCGAGGTAATAATACGACCTAATAGGTGGAGCAACAGGTAGCATGAGCATGGTGCCAGTTACGCGTGCGACTTCCATTCGGTGCTCAGTAATCGCTATGAGTTCCAACTTCCAAGTGCTTAGTATGTGTATCTTTCGTAGACACCATTGCCTTCTGTGTAGGGAGCTATGTATCATCTAGTCCATAGTGGGTGCTTTGTGTATTTTTTGTAGTTACCATTGGCTGCTATGTAGGGAGTTATATAGCATCTAGTCCGCAGTAAGGTCTATGGAGTAACAGGCCGATCAAAGGGTAGAATTAGGATTTCAGCCTAATTATAGGATTAGGAATTCAGCCTAATCAAGCAGATATCAAAGACAAGTGCAAACAATCAAAGTTGACCTATCTTATCAATTGTAATAGTTTAATCGTATTTTCTAGTTTATCTCTTTCCTATTTCCTTTGTTTCCTTTTGTATATACTAGAACTATTGAAGAGTCTATTACTTTTACTTCGCTTAAAGATTCTAGTAGTTACTATCATTCACCAGACTTTTAGTCTAACCCACTCCTCTATTTTCCCATTTTTCCCCCATAGGCAATCAAGGGAGAGGGCAATAGATTGCAGTTGCTCGGAGGTTTCTTGGAGAAGATTCTTCTATTTATTTTCCTACTTTTATTTCCGTTTTTCTTTCTTTGTACTAGCACTTGAGTGGGATATTTATACATAGATTTTTTGAGACTACGAGTTTTTATTTCATGAGGCCTATTGGGTTTTGAGACATGTATGTTGTATTTAGTATTTGACTTATTTGGTTTATGAAGCAATTATGAAGTTTTAGTTTTTGAATAAGTTATCATTTTAGTTTCCGCAGTTTTTACCTATTTCTGTCTTGTGAAACTTAGCCTCTGTTAGTTTCGGTTCTACCTACAATGCACCACGCCTTTTAATGTGTCATTTTTAGTATATTAAGGGGTGTGGGGTGTTTCACTTGAACAGACCAAACTGACACAATATTGTTTTCGAAATTGGTAAATGAAATGATTTAAATTAAAGATTTGAGAATTAAAATTTCGGTGATTTTCAAAATCTAGTTTTCAAAGTTTTGAAAATATATATTATTCGAAAATATTTCGAATGGAAATTGTTTTTAAAGAATTTTAAGAGAAGTAAGTCTGCACTCTCCTCTTATGTCGTTGGAAAATAATTTCGATGATTACTACAACATCATCGACATTCATTTTCGAGTCTCTAAGTGGGGAGGCCACTTTGTAGATTTGCTACACTTTTGTTTTGGGAAATGGATTTATTTGAATTTTTTAAATATGATTTGATATACAGAATATATAAATGGATCTGATTTAAAATGTCTTGAGTATGATTTGATGTATAAATTATATATGTGTATATATTTATTTCAAAATGGTTGAAGTAAGACCAAAAATTTAACTCCTAATTTATGTTAAGTAATGATTTTCAATGATTGAAAATAATAATAACAATTGAAGTGTTTAAAATGAGAAATGAAATTTAAACACCTTGAAATAGTTGAACTAGGATAAAATTTATTTGTATAATACTCAATTGCACTCTATAACATATATGACTTACATGAAATATTCAAAAAGTTGAAATGTTAATGTGATATGTAATTTGAAGGTTATACAAGAGAAAAATTAAGTAATAAAATGTTCAAACTAATTTTTTCTAAATAGGAATGTTGTAAATAAAAGGTAAATTTGTATAGTGTTTAATTACACTCAGAAACATTAATATAACTTACCTAGAAAAAGTTAAATGTTAATGATAAAATGTAATTGAATAATATATAATATTAAATGTAAGTAATAAAATGTCCAAAAATAAAATTTTGTTAAGGGAATTTTTAAACCAATATTGATTATTATAATAAATGTTTATACACTTAATCTATGTTACAGATTTGTTAAGTGAGATAAATTGATAATAAAAAGGAAAAGAAAATACTATTTAAGTAAGTAAATATGAACTTAAGAAAATACACACGTAATAAATAAATTTATATATTTTTTAAACTATTTATGATATAAAGGTAAATTACGAAGAATAGTTGAAATTGAATTTTAAGTGGAATCAACTTAACTGAAGGTAAATGGATTAAATAAATGAGTTAAATAAAATAAAAATTGTTTTGAAAGAAATTTTTTGTAACAAATATTAATAAATGAAAACAAATCAAATTGAATGAAAATACATTAAATTGAAATCAACCAAATGTGAATATATTGAATATTATTCATTAAATAAAATGGATTGAAACCAAATTTATTGAATATTAATCAATCTATAAACTAATAATAATTTATATGGCTTTAAATTAATTTTTTGATTTTGTATTTCAAACCTATCATTCCTTTCTGTTACTTCTATTCTCCTATCTCGTTCCTTTTCAGGGACAAAAAGTTTTAAGTGGGGGAGAGTGTAACGACCCGTAAATTTTAATGGTTTTAATAGCGTAATTAACTGAATTTTAGTGAACTATAAGATTTAGCAATGAAAATTTAGTATTTGAAATGCGGCTATTTAAACGTAACAAATAGCAGATTTTCATCTGAAAATATGATAGTCAGTTCTGTTGTGTAATTTTCAATTTAAATTAAAATCGGTTAAATTGATGAAAATAAATTATTTTCGAAATCTGAATATTTTTATATAATAAAAATGTAGATCATATTCTGAGTGAGATGCCATATTTTGTTTCGCCGAATTTGGATTGCTATAGCCCCGATTATCTTATTTTCGGTGTTTTAGCAGCATTTTCGGCACTGGATATTGACATTTGATAGGATGATCGTATCATTAATATCTGTGAATCATTCTGTTCGTCTCGTCATGCTGATCTTTGCAGTATATTCATTTGTGTGTTTCGGCGTCCGGTGGACGGCGAAATCTGTGAAACGGTGGACAATATCGGTACCGGTTTTGAGCCTTTTTTATTTCCTTGTGACTATTCATTATCCATCATGTAAAACTGAATAACCATTAGCATTTATATCTTCCTGAATTCAATGAGCCAGCTGTCACTATTCCCCAAGATTGATATTTATTTATGTTCGTCTATTTGTTTTCTCTTTTGTCATTTTGATCTTCTTCGTTGAAAAAAAAGAAACAAAGCTTGCATATGTCAGATCTGCTTTCTTCTATATTTTTCCCATGGCCGCGCCTTACTTCCTCCAACGCCGACCTCCCCTTGTTTTGCAGCACCCAACCTCGTCCACTTACCAACCGTCTCCGCCTCCCTGAATTCCAACGCACGCAAACCCAACCCAATCCTTAGCCGACCACACACCTACCCATGCAAGCGTCCACCACAGCCCACGCCAATCTCTGCTCCGAGCATAGCCTCCTCCAGCCGCCTACCAGACCACCGACTGTGAAGCAACACCATCCTCTTCCCAAACCCGAACCTCGCCCATTCTCCAATCTTCCACGCACAGCCATCTTCCGCCGTTTCATGACAAACCGGCTCCCTTACAGACCCGCAGCCACCCGATGCCACCGACTTTCCGCCTTCCTTCCCATCAAATTCTCCCCTGCTCGTCTCTTCCACGCTCACCCTCCCACCACCCTATAGCGCACACCAACTCATCACCCTAACCCACTTCCGCCGCCACTGCACGACCCCACCTCCCTCTTCAGAAACCCACCGTGCCATTCCTCCACGACCTATGGCCTCACTTCAGCCACCACCATCAGCCGCTTTTCCATCTTCTCCGACTGAGCTTGCCTCCTTGCTTCGTCCATTCCTCCTTCTTTTGTAATAGAGGTATATATGTTTACAGTGGTATATATTTTTACAATAGTATATATGTTTACAATATTATATATGTTACAGCAGCTTCTCATATTGTTGTTATATATATATACATATATAGGTGAGCACGACAACCATCTATTTTGTTTGTTTTAAAAAAATATTGTTTTATATGTATTACATATATGTTACATATATACGTATTATAATCTATACTTGATATTTTTAAATATGATTGATTACATACATATTACCTATATATATTTTATAGTTGATATTGGTTATTTGTTTGAAGGGTATATATGTATATAATGTGTTAAAATATATATTTAAATTTATTGTTAATATTTGGAAATAGTTTTGTAATAGCTTTAAATTATATTACGTTTAAATATCCATTTGGAAATCTTTGAAAAAAAAATTATATATGGGTTTATAAATTAAAAAAAAGGAATTTTGAGAAAAAGTATATGTTTTGATTTTAAATTAAATATAATATAATGATATGTTATTTTAAATATGTATTTTTAAATTGAATATTGGTTTTAAGATAAATAATAATAATAATATAATATACATTTCGTTTCAGTTATATCAAGCTGATTCTGATTTGTTTCATCGATTCCTTATTATCATCCTTGTTCGTCGAATCCGTATTCACCTTGCTTTGCTTTGAGATTTTTCGTTTAGATCGGTCGATTTTCGAGTTCGTGATTCAATTCGTAGCTTGTCATGTTGTCTAATTTCTCAAGCCTCGAAAGGTGAGCAGTCACCCACGATTAACATTCTTATATTTAGTAAATTTAATTCACATGAAATGACGATTGAAATATGCTGTTAAATTTGAATTATTAAGTTATTTAATTTTTAAATATGACATGCCATTACCTGCAATTGTTTACCTATGACATATGACACCATAACCTGTTGTATATATTATATTTAAATTTGTTACTGATGATATAGGCATGTTGTTGATATGTTATATTATTATCATATTTGTTCTCACTCTGCAAGTTCCCCATTAGTTTAGAATTCCCTATGGGCTGAAATGATACATACCCGAATGATCTTATAGATTAGGAGAAAATCGTTATGGGTTGAAATGATAAACCCAAATGATTTTATTTAATTGAATTTTGGGATTGCGGGTTGAAATGATATATACCCGTAGATTTAAATAATTGTGGATTGAAATGATACATATCCGTATCACTTGACCATAGGATAGAAAATCATATACAAACACCGTTGGTCTATTTTTGAAATGATTTCCAAAGTTTGAAAAGGAAATATATGGGTTTTATTAAATATTAATTTTAAAACATAATATAAAGATTTTTATATTAATATATGTGAAAAGTTTAGATTTTAAAAAAAATATACGTTTGAAATTTTAAATTTATAAGTTAAGTTTTGAAAAATATAAAATTTAAGATTTTACTTATAATTTTGAATATATAAATAAGATGTAAAATAGATTTAATAATAATAAGTTTTTATTTAATAATAATTAATATAATAAATTTAATAAAAATTTAATTTAACTAATATATATATATAAAATATGTTTTAATATTTATTTACAATTTATATTAATATTTTGAAAATATATTTTGTATTAACTTTAATAAAATAAAGGTTGGGAAGATAAATTAAGTTAATTTGTAATTTGATTTGTTTAGGAATTTAATATAATTAAGATTTGATTTGAAACTTATTTTGAGATTTTGAAAGGTATGATTTTACAACTTGATTTAATTAAAGGTGATTAAATGAATATTGTCAAGTTTAAATAAAGTTGAATATTAAATTTTGGTTTAAGTTTGTAATTGGAAATTTTATTTAAATGTTTATAAAAGGTGACTTGGTGAATATTTAGAATTTTATATATAATTGAAGTTATATTTGATTTATTAATTTTATTTAAATTTGTAATTTGAGATTTATTTAAATGTTACTAAAAATGATTTAGCGAATAATTTCAAATTTAAATAAAACTAAATGTTGAATTTGGAAATATAATTGAAATTTATCAAATTGAGTTATTGTAAATGTTTGAATATTTAACTTTGTAACCCATTGAAATTGAAATGGTTTAAATTTGTAGATCAAATCTGGATTTGAAATCGATAAACTAAAATGGTTTTAATGAGAATTTGAATTGAGGTTGATTTAAATTGAATTTGGAACTAAAAGGTTGATTTGAATTGATTTGTAAAACTGGAAGAAACCAATTCTAGTTTGAAACGATTTTTAATATAAAACTATTTTATCTATAACCTATTTAAATATAAACTATTTTAATATATATAAAAACTACTTTTAAATATTGAACTTGTTAAGTGAGAACTGTTATGATTTAGATTTAATGGATTTAAAGGCAAATTTTTAATAAATGATTTAAACTATTTTGCAGTTATGATTTCGAAAGTGAATTCGATTTCGGAAGCGATATGATTTTTTTTAAAAAGATTATGATATTTTGATATGAATTATAAACTGTTTAAAATATAAATTGACCATGGTGTGAAATAAGCGTTTGGTTGTTAAAGAGACCGGAATCAGATATTGTCATACTCTCCGCCAATACCGAAAACCACTTTAACAACTGTATACATTGTGGAGATTCCAGAACAAAGACTTAAATAAATAAAGTAAAAACCAAGATGAACTAAACTTAAAAAAATAATCTAAACCACTGTTCTTTCCGGCCCAACAAGAAACGAGATAACCACTAACCCAAATATAATCAAAACTCCTCCCGTTCTCTCTAAAAAAAATCACAATTCTGTCCCACTTAAATTGTATTTAGCTCCGCTTAAAATCGAATTCAGCTCCACTTAAAATCGAATTTAGTTCCACAAAAAGTCACAATCCCATTCTCTCGATAGTTGAATTCGGTTCCTCTTAAAATCGGGTTCGAGTTCAAGTTAAAACTTCGGATTGATCGGGGATTAATTTGGGTCCTCGGATTCTTGCGAATTTTGTGGTTTCGAAATAGATTGCAAGTGATGAGGAGGCTGTTGAATTGGGATTGCCGCGATTTAACTGCAAGTGTTAATGTGAAAGAGGGCAGTTCGAATTGAGGTTGGTCAAGACTCGTTGCTGAGGTTGAAGTCGCAATGTGGTGATGCTCGAGTGCACTTGTGAATGGTATGTGAAAGGTAGTTTTTTTTGTTGAATTCAGTAGCAGGACAGTAAATGGGAGAATGTGTTTGTTTCAAGGCTAATTGATTTGGAAGCAGTGAGAAATTGAAGCACAATAGCGGTTTGAACTGTGGTTTGTAATGTGTTGACTGTGGTGAGGGAAGTTGTTGTGGTCTGCTAAGAGTTCAGGCAATTGCTTGAATTAATTGTGATGTATTATTGTAACTGTGACAAAGGCAGTTTGCAATGAGAAGAGGTGGAAGTATGCATGGAGGCTGCAAAGTATGTATGTAAGGTAGTTGAGTTATGTGAAGTGAAGTGTATGTTTTGTTGTTGACTTTTCTTCTTGGTTGTGTTGATATGCTTGGACAGTTTCAATGGCGATGAACTTTGTGGTAACAGTTATGATCAGAGGTTGTGGTTTGAATGGTTGATTTGTAGTGGAGGAACTGCAATGTTCGTAAAGGCGATTTGCTTGGTAGGGGACAGTGAATGGTTGCACAGGTTTGAATGGTGGAGCAAGTCTTGTAGTAAGGTGTAGAGGGGTGGCAAGGCAGTGATGTAATATGAAGTGGCATGATAAATGGCTTTGAAAGAACTGTAATGCAGGGTGTTTTGGTGCACTGATATGAGTAGCACTGGGATAATGAAGGATGTTCAACTGCTACATGGGCTGTCTGAAGTAGATTAGCGGTGGTAAGAAGGTGACTGGAAAATGTGGCAGTGATAACACTGATATGTATGTAGTCAGATGTGATGATATTCAGTAAGGAGGTATGGTGGTTTTGTGTGGAAGTTTTGATTAGTATGCAGGGAAGATGGTGATATTGGTGTTTGACTAGTGTTGAGGTGGTTCAGTCGAACCAGGTTGGTGTGCAGATGGATAAAACAGTGGAGTTGATGGTTGGAGTGTTATCAGGCAGCAGTGTGGTTTGTTGAAGTATTTGGGGGAGTGGTGCACAGATGCAAATAAACTATGCACGGATGCACATATGGATGTGAAGGGGTATGCTGTTATGGGATAGTATCAAGTTCAGGTGAACTAGAATGAACAGACAGAGATGAACTATGATGTCGGATAGAAGAGTATGGTGGATTTGCTATTGTTAGCTTTGTGATGGTGGTAAAGGAAGGTGTAACTGTACACAGTACAAGTGACAGTAAAGCTTTGTGACTGTTTGTAAAAATACAAAATATGAAAGAAAGCAAATGTAAATGTAAATTTGAAATGTAATAAAAAAAATTTGTTTTTCTTTTGTTTTGGAAATTGTATGTTTTTTTTTTAATTCTAATGCAAAGCAACTAGAAGAACAAAAGAAAACACACAAATGAAAACAAAAATCAAAAGACAATCACACAATTTTTTTTAACAAAAACAAACACACAAAATAAAACACACAAAAATATTAAACAACAAATAATTCGAAGAATAGAAAATTAAAATCAAAACAACTCCCCGGCAACGGCACCAAAAACTTGATAATCGGCTAATTTTCTATCGATTAGAAAATAGTCGAAAAATTTTGAAATAAAATTTACCGCAAGCGCACGGCGTACACTTTGTAGTACGTGGCGAATACGGACCGATCCGCAGGGAATTGTTAGAGTTTAAAAATCTATTCAATCAAATTAGACCAAATGTAGGAGAAATTGTTAACTAGAAATAAAATGAAGCTAAACTAGAATAAAAATTTGTTTTAAAAAAACTATTAGACTAGAGAACAATTTAGAGATAAATCCACTTTCATATTTTTTTGTAACTCAACAAACAATAATTTATGATCTCTAGTTATAAGTGAAATAATCGTTGCATTTATCATAAGTATGGTTTGTTTACGTTATTGATTAACATAACTCAAACCGTCAAACTATAATACAACAATTATACCCCTTAGTATTCTCATGAAAATGAAGCCAAAGCAAAAGCTATTTTAAGTATGATCTATTTACTATTGTAACTAGTAATATAGATCATCAAATTTCATTTTTACTTTCATTTCAAAATCAAAAATTAATTAGCAAATGATGATGTAAATTGTGTTTATGTTGAATAAGAATAGCTCATTTGCATAAGCAATATAAGCCATCAAACCCACTAAAATTACATCAAAATTTACTTTCATAAAGCACAAGCTAAAGAGATCATAAATCAAAGAAATGTTGAAATTACATAATATTTGAAAGCTTCATTACCCCTAAATTGAAGGGGTTTAGCTACTCATTTGTGGCATTGAAGCAACACAAGTAAATTTCAACATTAAAAAGAGAAGAAAATAGAGAATAAGCAAAGAAAGCAAAAGAGATTAGCTACTAACTACTTGCATAAAAATATAAACTACATTACTTGCATGAATGTAATTTTAATCTACTAGCAAAGAAAAGAAAAGAATATAAATAAAAGCATTAACATGAAAACAAAGAGAAGCAAGAAGAAAAGAGAGAGAAAAGAGGCTTGGAAGGCATTTTATTTCATATAACATTGAGCTTACAATTTGATCTCTTAATTTCCTAAGTAAAATGAAAGAGTAGATGATAATTTCATGTACATAAGAGGGTTATTTATACATGCATAAAACCCTAATTCTATTTTTAGGGGCTTCCTAAAATACCCCTTAGGAAGCGTGGACGCCAAGTAATCATTAGAATCTACTAATCATCATTTAAGTGTACATGAAGCCATTAATTCCATAAGCATATTCATTAGCCTCTAATTTGTATATTAAGGTAGGTGGGTAGGTGGGGTCCCCCATGATCTTCACTTTGAATTATTTCCCTCTTCTTTCCTTTGTATTCATTTGTGCATGCATGTATCTTCATATAAGTCTCTTCCATATGCATTCAAATTCCTATAAAAATCATCAAAAATGTCCAAGTAAAAATTCTCAAATTTACACATGCACAAAAATGACCATTTTGCCTTGAATGAAGATGAATATATGATGATTTGAAATTAATTGAATTTTGGTTTTAAACGTGTTAAAATACCCAAATTTGATATTTATTTAAATAAAAAGAGATAAAATATAGATGTATATATATGCACATTTACGTGCACATCAAATACGATTTCGGAAGCGATATGATTTTTTTTAAAAAGATTATGATATTTTGATATGAATTATATACTGTTTGAAATATAAATTGACCATGGTGTGAAATAAGTGTTTGGTTGTTAAAGAGACCGGAATCAGATATTGTCATACTCTCTGCCAATACCGAAAACCACTTTAACAACTGTATACGTTGTAGAGATTTCAGAACGAAGTAAGATGGTTTGGCGACGATTCTATATGAGGTATTAACGCAGCCCCGACTCCCGCGAGTCGGCTTGATGTGGCTAAAACAGGAGCTATACTTGGGCCAAGTGAGGTCGCACCTCCGATTGAGCATGCTTCTTCGATACCATTCCATTACTTTGTGATTTGATTGGGTGCACCTTCGATTTTTGGGAGTGTGTCTCGAGGTGGACGGTAGTAGCTGCTATGCGTTACCACCAGCCCGCTTCTGCAAAACGGTAGAATCCTACCCTAGGTATTGCCTCGCGTGCCTTGTCACATGCCTTATCGCGCCTTCTACGAGTTTGGTTTGTACCATACCTATGGAGTACCCTCTGATAGCCATCCAGTTTACGGAGGAAGTACGGTACTGTATAGACTATGAGAATATATAAAATGTGTTAAGGGGGATATGGGTAACGCCTCAACGCTATTTTAATAGTTTACTTTACCGTAGACATTATCTATGTAGCGTATTGTACTATGTATGTAGATAGTTTCACGGATCCTTAGAGGATGAGAATGCCAAACATCCTTTAAGTTATTTTGTATTTTACTTGATATTTCACTTGAGTAAATTTACTGGTATAAGAATGTTAATCTTGACTCGAGTATTTTGTGGTTTGCTTTATGCTCGAGTCAGATTGAGTGTCACAGCATTTGAGACTCACCTTTGGAGCTTGGAGCTTCAGTTGGATATGCATCTCTATCTGATCAGCTTCCAATTGTTTCCCGTTGTTTATATTCAGACTTTTCAGTAGCTTTTGTATTAGTGACTTCTTGTATTGGGATTTCTGTTGTATTTTATTTCAAATTCCAATGTTTATATAGTAGCTTCATGAACTACTATTTATCTATTTCCGCTGCTTATTGTTGTAATACTCTGTGTCTGTGATTCTATTATTGATTTATTTACTATATATGCTGAGTTTTGCCAAATATAAATTAACAATCTGTTGTTTTGAGCAATTCAAGTCTGACATGAGTGGATGATTGTCGATTTGAACGGTTCAAAATGCCAGGTCGTTACATGGCTCAAGCTGCCATGCTCGGTTTGTCTACAACGTCCAGGCTAAATGAGTTTAGTGTCACGAGCCACCAATGGGAGTACAAATCTCCATCGGCAGTAGTGAAGTATGAAGTATCAGATATTTACACGTGCCCTTTCTAATGCAGTCTCCAAAAAGCCGATCCAACTCTCTGACTTTGAGTAGGGAATTTTTTTCTGAATTTCGTATATCTTCGTGTAGTGATGTTCCACCACTCCCCGGAACCGTCTAACTAATCGTTCTCTTCATCCCACATCCCTTCTTCTATTTGTTGAAATTTGTCATAATCAGTCCAAGAACGCTTTAGGTTGTCCCATTTGTTCTTCATCTATGTGTGTGACATGTCAAGCCAACTTGTCGTTAAATGCAGCTGCCACTGGCGCATAAAACTCATTGACTGAACTCCTTCTACGGTGGAAAAATCAACGCACAAATCTACGTAAAGCTTCTCCCATTCGGGTGTTCTTAAAGCAATGGGCTGAGAGAAAACAGAAGCAGTAGTAGAAGCAGATGATAGCTGCCCCAAACCAAAAAATGGAAATGGCAAAATATAGGAAAAAAAATCCCAAAAAAATATATGTTATAGATAGAAAAACATAAACATAATAGTGGAAAAAATATCTGAAAATATGCTCGAGCGGTTCGGTAGAAATTGAGAAAGAAGAGGGTGGGGGGCTGTTTGCTGCTGGTGTGGGAAGAAGGTTGGGGGGTGAAAGTATAGAGGAGGAGGGAGATGGAAAAATGCAGCCGTTGAAGTGAAATGGCACGACAGGTCCGACGCGTCGGACATGAACGTATGTTTTCCCTCCAACAGGCCGACATCGGATGCATGGCCAATGGTAATGGGGTAATTTTTTACTGCGAACCATACCTAAATGAATGTATCAAATCATGTTGCAAATTGCTATGGATGCGTTTGCAACAAACGGAGACGGGGAATCTGAGCGGGAAGTTGAGTTAAAGGGGTAAGCGTTTGTGTGAGCGAGCGGAGAATCAGAGCAGAGTATTTGAAGGGATGATGGCGAGGAGAAAGAAATCAACGGTTGGTGATGTCAACCGTTGGGTAGGCCTATAAACAAGTACTTTCGAATATGGATAGTGCCATATCCGTATCCGAAATCATTTTCAGATATTAGATATCTGCATTCGTAGATACAGACGAATATATGATATTTATCGGATATTCTTCAACCAGTTCACAACCAATAAATCTAAACAAATAAATAGAAAATTTTCATTTATTATAAATCCATTTTTATACTAAATATATAAAAATAATAAATACACTAAGAAATATAATTTTAAATGGCAAAATTGATGTTTATATACATATTAATTTTTTTAACTGGATAAAATGATAAATGACAATAATTTTATGTACTAAATACATAAAAAACTACCTATAATATTGATAAAACCGGACGAATAATCATCATGTACAGATATGGCAATATCTCTATCCGTATCCTTTTATGAATATCGAATAATATTTCATATTTCGAATACGGATATAAACGAATTTCAAATTTTTTGGATACTCATTGACAGTCCAATTGTTGAGGATACGTCCGAAGTCAACGTACCTTCCTCAAGTATTCTCCAACGGAGCTGGACTGGAAACGGGCTAACGCTGTTGGAACGTAGGACGCGTCCACAACAGGAACGGGTCAAAATATGACTCTGAACCGCAACTTTACCTAGACGAAGATTCAAAATTTGGTGTACTATATTACTGGTAAAATGTTATAATTTGTCATTGTCTTGTTTCGTCATCATCAGTCGTCAAAATATTCACAAGTATAGATTTATCATTAACGCCAAAATAAATCATCTAAGCAACCAATAACAGTACAGTCTCAATTTCTTAAGCAATCATCTTCGAAATCTTTCGTCATACCAGCAAACCATGCTCAATCCAACCAACACCTCTACGATCGCAGCCTCAGTCTTAACCCTATCCGCGAAATGCAACGTCTGCATCAAATACGTCCTCTCCCTCACCTCAAACCTCCTCCTCCTCTCCGCATTCCTCTCCATTTCCCAGTTAACCGTATCATGGGCCACCGGCCCTAACCAGTCCATTATCCTCCACACCGCATCCTTCCATCCCTTCGCCAATTCACTGTCCACGCCCCCTCGTTCCCTCCACGTTTTTCTCAGCTTCCCTTTCACGCTGCGCCTCAGTTCCTCCGGGATCATCCCGTACAGTTCCTCTCTGTCCACTTCCCTCACTTCCCCGTCCATCATAATCTGCTCCGCCATCACTGCCACGTTCGCGTACCTCACTGCCAGTCCCGATCCACCCACCGTACCTCCACCTCCTCCCAACTCTCCGTTCCAGTTCACGATCACCGACTCTCTCCCACTTTTAATTATCGGGCACGAATTCCCTCTAGGAATTTCTCTATGATCTAATGGGCCAGTCGTCGTGGGCCTGATCCTCATTTTCGCATGCGAGAAGAACAATCGCGAATGTTCTTTATCCACCACTATACGAGGTAGCCCATACACAAAAGGGCTAAACGCTATGCAGATGCGTACGAAAATCGAGTAGCAGGCTAACGCCATGAGCCCGATCGCCTTATCAAACGTTTGATTCCATAGCGATTCCTCTTTCGTTTTGCTTACCTTCTGCGCTTGTGACTTCAAATCCGTATGTGTAATCGAGTTGTTTGGTTTCTGTGTCGGTATTGGTCCGCTGAACCTTCCATACTTCTTGTTCTCGCTGTCTTCCAACTCAGATAGAATTCCCATTTCGCCGTAGAGTTTGGATACGATCTGGATGTGTTTTTCCAGTTTTCTGAATGTTTTGGATTGGCCTTTGGCAGTAGCTTTGATGCCTAAACGGGCGGGGTCGATAGACCCTGATTTAAGGTCGGAGTAGATGCGCTCGAACCCGATTGGGAATGCGCTCCGGCAGCGGTGGCTGAGACGGGAGATGAAATCGGCAGCTAGGTCGAGGTCTGTGATGAGTTCGGCGCAGCATTGCTTGATCAGAACGGATTGATTGGTTGAGTTCAAGTAGGCCACGCCTTGGGAACGCATGGTATCGGATCTGAGTTTCGAAATCAGCTGGTCGGATAGCGTGTGGTGGAGTGAGACGAGGGTGGACATGGTGGATGCCGTCTCGAATGCGAGGATTCCGACACGTGGCGAGTGTGGGTCTTTGTGAATGGATGAGACCATCGGTATGTGTTTTTTTATGTTTTGTTAAGATTTTTTTTTGGAATGGAAAGTATTTGTAGTGATGAACAAATGAGAATAACGAGGAGGGTTCAAGGATGTTGCTTAGGCCGTAACGCGTATCAAGAGTTAGTTGGGGTTACTTAGACAGGAGGAAGAATTGAGTGTACAATTGGATAACGGCTTTTATAATTACAATTGAGTAGTTTGCATTTAAGTTCACTCGTATTATTTTATGTGTTCAGACTACTCGTTCCAATATATATATAACAGAAACTGTTTTTTTTTTTGTTTACAGACTTGAAACTTTGGTCGGCAAACTACAATTGGTTGAATACTATTTTTTTTCTCAGAAAATTAGGAAGAAGGACAAATTTTGGAAATAAAATTATAATAAAAGACAACAAGTTTTATTTTTGAGTTGAAAGACAAACTAAAAAAAAAGGCGGAAGGAAAATGATATTCAGTTTTTACACTATACAAAATGCTAGTTACAACTAGCATTATATTCAGTTTTACACTGTACAAAATGCTAACTAATTAGTATTGTCCTTCCGGTCTAAATTTTTTTCAAAGTTTGTCCTTCTGTCCAAAAACGAAACATGTTGTCCTTCAATCTAAGTTGTTTTCAAAGTCTGTCCTTCTGTCCAAAAACGAAACATGTCGTCCTTCAATCTAAGTTTTTTTCAAAGTTTGTCCTTGTGCCTATTTTCCAGCTTTTTTTTACGTTTTCATTCCATTTTACTTTAACATATTTTGTTGGATTATAGGGTCAAAGAATATTTGAATAGAGTATTTGAAATGTAATTTTAATTTAATGATATATAATTAATTAATTATTTAATTTTATCAGAAAATAGACACAAGGAAGAAGTTGCAAAAAAATTTAGTCTCAAGGTGATGTAGGCCAAGCTATAATTTCCCAAGGCATAAGTCGTAGCCGACTTATCAGAGCAAAGGACATAAGTCGTGATCGACTTATGGAAGGCGAAGGCATAAGTCGTGACCGACTTAAGAAAGACGAAGGTATAAGTCGTGACCGACTTAAGGAAGATATATGTCGTCTCCGACTTATAGAAACAGGCGTGAGTCGTGACCGACTTAACTGGAGAGAAGACATAAGTCGTGACCGACTCAACTCGAACGAGCTACGACCTAAAACTACAGGAGGAGCAACACGAGGTGGAAAATGTGAAGGCTTAAGTCGGCAACGACTTAAGGGAAATGTTTTGATTAATGTACGACTTATCGGAGCAAGTGATAGGTCGGCACCGAGTTACGACTTATTTAAGTCGGTCGAACTTTAAGCCGTGAAAGCCCTGAAGCCATGGATTTCCTGCCGAGTTAATCTGGACCGTTGTGTCTGAAGTCACTGCTATTGATGAATCGTGATATGTTGTTAAGTCGGCAACGACTTAAGTAATGTTCTGTTTGTACTTTTCTGTCTTTAAGTCGTATGTCGCCATATGCTAAGTCGGAGGATATCTTAAGTCGGAGCCGAGTTAAGGGTTGTGGTACTGTGTTGTATTTTATTAAGTCATAAGTCGGTTGTAATACACATGTATGTTGAGTCACGTCATTTATAAATCGTATGTCGTCTGTATTCATAAGTCGTTCTGTTTGAAGACAAGTGTTGTAACGGTTGTGTCTTAAGTCGTCACCGAGTTAGGCTGAGTCGTAGGTCGTAAGTCGGTTGCCGACTTAGGAGTTAGAGACTTTTTTTGTTGTTTTGTAAAACGCCTATAAATAGGCCGGGTCTCTCATTTGTAAAAGGTTGTTGATTTTTGAATAAAATTCTCTTTTGATTGCTTTGTGCTTTCATTCAAATTGGTAGTTGAGTGTAATCTCCTATCTCCTCTTTCGGTTAATCGAGTGCGCTCGATTCAACGATTGTAGAAGCCGATTCGCGGAATCAAGTGCGCTTGATCAACGCTTGAAGAATTGAAGATCTTTGAACCCGGTATCGTGCGCGATCAACGAGTTCGAGATAGCTAGAGTTCGGTATCTTCGGATCAACGAATTCGGGCAATTCAGCATTCATCAATCCATCGACTGCTACATTCAACGATCTACATCATTTTTGTAATATCCGCTGCGTCACAAGGACAACAAGTTTGTTTTTTAGTCTAAATGACACTTTTTAGTGTAAACAGAAAATGATAGTTACAACTATCATTCTGTGATTTATACTAGAAAGTGTCCTTCAGCCTTAAAAACAAACTTCTTGTCCTTAAAACTAAATTTTTCTTCAACTAATTTTATTTTGTAATATATGTTAAAAAATTGCAATTAAAATAAAATAAAAGTAAAAAGTAATTGAAATACATTAAAATAAATTAAAATACCTTAAAAAATACAATGATAAGCAATGTCTATAACATTCAATAGAACTATCGATTTTTGAAAATCATATATGTTGGCACAAACTTGTTTTATTAGATATGTTTGGTACTCTTTGCAATTACCGACAACAACCAACTTTTTACAAATTCGTTGTTTAGAATATTGAATACCTCTCTCTTATCGGGTTGCATAACAAATTTCAACGCCTCACCAAAATCAAATTCTCCCCCTCTTCAATTCGTTGAAGATGGGCAATCATATTTACATAGTTTACAGAATTTTCTATGGAATCTACGTTGTTTGTCTTCTTGCATGTATTTGGATTTTTTGAATCCGTACGAGATTTTTTCATATGTTTCTCGTGCATTTGGTCAATGATTTCATACAGCTTCTCATTGGTTTCTCCACGACGTCTTCTCCCACCACTAGGTACTTTATTATTACTAGAAGA
Source organism: Allium fistulosum (assembly GCA_030737815.1). Taxonomy (NCBI): domain Eukaryota; kingdom Viridiplantae; phylum Streptophyta; class Magnoliopsida; order Asparagales; family Amaryllidaceae; genus Allium; species Allium fistulosum. The sequence goes on from CM060902.1 coordinate 1,299,911,218, forward strand.
TGAACCAACTAACAGTCTGTTGCAATAGATGATTGTTTGGGGAATTCAAATTTAAAATTTGTCCACGGTGAATATTAGTTTCAGCAAGTTGACCATAAAACCCATCAAAAGCTCATGTTCAATCAAACGGTGTTGGTGTACGAGGAATAGTTTGTTGTTGCGGTGGTTTTTCGTTAGCATCGGGCATATACGATGGTTGTCTAGCTACATTCGTCCTCTGAAATAAATATTGCATCAACTCCAAATTGTCAATCGGTTTTCTTTTATATTTCAAAACAACATGTCTAAACTCCAACAAGTAAAACCATAAAAAAACTAATAAAACATTAATGTATGCAATATAACAAAAAATATAATGCATATATGAAATAGCTTAACATGATCAATCCACCATTTATCATTGCCTAAAACGGTTTGTCTTTGAATATCACAATCAAAACTAGTTTTGTTGCACAAATTTTCAAATTTAACTCGTTCTCTTCTAAGACTATTGTATTTATGTTGGAATGTGCTTTCATTTATCGATCTAATGCACGGAATATTTTCTATAGCTCGGTTGAACTTTTCCGCAACAATTTTGCCCACTTTTTGTATAACTATCACAACCAACACACGTTTCTATAGCACATTTTAGCAAAACTTGAGTAGCCTCAGATGACCAACTGTGTGGACTCTTTCGAGCGTTACTTGTAAGTTTATTTTTCATACCGGTTATTGTTGGTTATAAAACCGGTGAGAACTGATTCAGTGTAATTTTCATGGTAATTCCCAACTCATTAAATTAGGGTATTTTGAGGGGTCGTAATTTTTTTTTATCAAATATGCTCTCACTAATTATATTGTAGAATTAATCTCCACAAAATATAAGAATATATGCATGTGATGTTATTTTAGTGGAAAACTCTCAAAATCGGTGTATGTTAAATTCGCAAGTATACATTAATCGGTTATAACAACACTTCATGTAAACCGATCAAAACCGCTACGTTCACCGACGATCAAAATCAGTATTCTCAAAATCTCTCATAACCGTACCACAAAACTCCACGGCGTAGCCTCAGTGACTTAAATAAAAGATATGTCCTGAATTTCGAGTCATTAATAAACATCTGTTAGGTCATTCCATATCTTAATGTTTACGAAGCTGGAGAATATTTGACTAGCTATAATTAATTAACATATTATTTTTATCAATAAATTATGCATCCTACTGGCTATGAATAGGCATATTCCAACACCCATAAAAGTTTTCTAGTCTTCTACAGGTTTACTTTATGTTGGTGTTGCTCACACGTAAAAAGGGTCAGGATCCGGAGATCAGGCAGAAAAAAACCGACTATGCACCCTAGTTACTGCATGTCTGCATTTTTGCGATGATACAACCTCATAATACGATAGTCCTAGTCCTATAACTAATTAAACTTTTACTTTAGCATCAATGATAAACGGCAGTTATCACGAATATTTATTTTTACCGTCACTTTTATATATGATATGATCCAGAATTATAATAACAAAAATGTCCACAGACAGAGGATTTGAACTTGCGTATGGACACCATTGAAACAACAAACTGTACAAAGAATGCAAATTTGAGTTAGCAGTAAAATAGGCATAAATATAGTCTCCTTCAGAACAGTAGTAGAGGGGACAAATTTTTGCCAGAACTTAATGCGCTGTACCTCCTCATGCTTGAAAAAAACAAAGAAAAAAGAATTATATGTACAGAAACTTGACTTGGATAAAAATGTGTTGAAATTTTGTTAAGTCGATGACTTAAACTATACATATATCCGTGTCGTATGAAATGGCTACTACTGAATGCAAGAAGAAAAGGACACTAGCAAGACTTTGATTTATTATCACCGGCATATACCTTTATTCTTCGTTTCCCACTGATCATTATTTTAATTCATATGCTAGTCTTCGAAAATATAATTTTGCAAAAGAACATTTATTGCAGTTATGCATTGTTTTCGATCAAACATAAAATGATAACCTGTTCGGTAAAAAATATCCATCCTTACAAGGAAAAATAAAAATATCAAAGAGAATGTATACTGGAAAACAATCAAAAATCATGTATTGAAAATGAGATTTCAAATTTCAAGTAGTCTGAGTTATCTGTTAGCTCAGAGTCGCCATGACTTCATCATTGAAACTACTTAAGTACATGGGTACCACAGACGGAGATTTTGTCAAGTTCTCTTTGCCAACGTACTTTTATAACACACCGTATTCTGTGTCTTAGAAGGAAGGAACTCGATCCAGCAACTTATTTCAAACTCCTGTACATGAATCATTTTTGAGCTAGGATCCAATAGTATGCTATTGCATATCATCTTCTGAGTCAATAGCATGTACCTTATCAGGTTTATAAAGTGATACGCACACTGTGTTTCAATTTTCATTTTCATTTTCACACAGAGTTCCATCAGCAAAACTCTGCAAGTGCTAAGCAAATTAAAAAAAAAGTTTGACAAACATGCCATACTAATTTTTGAATTAGTTTTTACTTTATCTGGGCTCAATCCTAAGAACAGCTAACCAAATAACTCGAAATAGGCCAATGGTAAAACTGGCAAAAAAATCATTCCTACAGAAATATGCTTTCCTTTATTTCCCTGTATCACTTGCAAGTGCTTCAAATTTGGAAGTGAACCTCGTGTTGCTATTATAGCTAGGCGATAGATATTATAACTATATGTGGAAAACAAAGTGTAAAAAAGGATGTATGAATCTGAAACACCACCAAAATGTCAAAAAAAATGATGCATGAAGCTGAAACACCCCCAAAATGTCGAAAGAGCAATTATGACCAAAACATTGATATGTCAAAAACTCAGCGTGCGCAGAAATTCATTGATACAGCCAAATAAATGTTGGAATTTAGGAGGTTTAGTAGGATAGCGGTACGTCTAATATACTTTTTACTTCAAAGATCTAAATGATGACTCTTCTGACTTGAATTCAAAGGTTCTACGTCATTGGTTCAGCTAAGAACACTTTATATTTTCAGAGCTGAATGATGCAATTTATGAAGATAAAAAGTGAAGAAGAAATGAGAAAAACAGACGGATCAAAAATTGGTTGGTTAGAAATCTTTTCAGACATATTTTAGATCAGACCCGGTCTGACGCGGGCGATCAACCGATCGAACAGGCGACGGCCACACGCATATGTTGACATGAGAGTCTCCCTCTTTTGAAAACATTAAAGTGTCCAAAATGGCTAAACCTTTCTTGACAAACCACTATATAAACAAAATTATTTTTGTTTATCTCAAGAGGTGGGACTAAAGTTTCTGCATCTCTTCTTCCTTCTAAAACAAAACCCCAAACTCAAATCTATTTTGAATATTTTCTCCATTTTCAAAATAAAAAATAGAATAAAAAGGAATCACCGCAACACTTAGCTAACTACTTACGTACCCAAGTAGGATCAAGCCGACGTAGTTGAAGATCAAGAATTTGCGTCAGCGTAAAGATATCTTTTGGATTTGAATCTTCTCTTAGTGTAAATCCTTCGTAGTCCTATTGAGGACACCGCTTAACTAGTCTTGAACCAAATATCCTATGATAAAACCGGAACAGTCACATATATTGATTTCCGTAAATAGAGTGTTATGTATGTCCAACACATTAATGACCATGTGCTTTTAATACGTTCACGAGTCTACTTTAGAAAGCGGTCTTACTTTCGTACGAAACATGTTGATTTCCATACTTGTAACGACCCGGAATTTTTAACGTTTCGAATGAAAATGTTTAATTTATTTAAATATTCAAATTTGATTCAAATATAATAAATAATAAAGAAATCAATTGGTAATAAAATGACTTGATTTTTTAAGGACGTATTTTTATTTATATTTACAGGATTTTTTTCATAATTTATAATTTGAAAAATAATTAAATTTTCGTTTGACGCTTTTTGCAGCAAACTTCGGTATTTTTGAAACTGCACAGAATTAGTTAATCTGCGTATTTTATGTTTGTTTTGTGATCGTGTCACATTCTAATACACGATCGTATTTTTATTTATGTCGTTTCCGGCTCATACGCGAACGTAGTATTGTGTTGCGGACATCCATTGCACAACAAAATCTACACAATATTCATCCAGTACACATCACTTTTGTTTTCGTTTCATTCCCATGCTTCCATCTTCTCCTTCCTTGATTCTTGACCATGATGCTTGCCTTGTTTGGTGGAAGATAGGAATGGTGCAACATCATTTGGAGGACAAGGCATTTCTTATATATGTACACTCATAAGCAACGCAGGGAGAAAATACACAGAGCCACAGACAGAGCACCAATTCCTTGTTATTCATCTTTTCTTTTTTCCACAGAATAAACATCACCATTTTACACATTCAAAAATCAAAATCTCCGGTTCCAATTACATTTAGTCAAATCTTCCAACACACAAATTGTAGAGGAGACTCTCCAGTAATTTTTAAAAACGATCGCTCGCTGTTTCGACGAGTGGAATGACAGAAATTGCTCTATGATTAATGGTGGTCGAAAATGTACCATAAACTTTAAAAATCAAATTTTCTTGATTCGCTTGAAACTAAACGACGCCATTTGCGTCGTTGGCATTGTGAAGTGATGTAGTATTTTTGGTGAAGTGCGGCTATGGATGGTGATGTGCGACATTTTGATGTCGCAAGGAGGACGAGCAGGTCGAGTTCGGCCAGGGAGGTGCGAATGGCAATTGGTGGGGTCGGTCAGGTCGGGTCGGGTTTGCGAAGAGAAAAATGTTGCCGAAGTCCGTTCGCCGATCGGAGGTTCGTAGCTCCGTGTCAGTGAAAAAGTGCGTGGTGGAAAAATGGTTTTGTGCACGTACACGAGGATGGAGGATTAGGGAGATGAAGCACTATTGCAATCGGGTTTGGGGTTAGTGGGCTTTAGGCCTTTGGGTGAGATTTAATTATTTTTTGTCATTTAATTAAAAAGTGTTAACTTTTAAAATCCATAACTCACTCGTTTTAAGTCCATTTGATCCGCGGATTTTTGCGTTAGGTTCGTAATGACATCTAGAGCATAATAATCTAATTATTTGATTCATTTGGTGAAATATAAAATATTGATAAATTAATAGCGGTAGAATATAATTACATTGATTAAAATAATAACATAGTTAAATTAATTATACTTCATTAATGACATCTATTGAGCAGAATAAATTCCTGTTCTGCTATTATATTAATTTGAAAATGAATTAATATGTTGATTAATAAATAAATAATGTGTTAACTATTGATAGTTAATTGTTGATAATAATGTGTTATTTATAAGTGACATCATTTATAGAAATGCTATCTTTGCTATTTGAAACTATAAATTGTATAAAACTGATATTTAAATTATGTATTTTTCTCTAGTCTTTTAGGGTTGTTTTCTAACTTATAATAGAGTATTTTAAAATCGGTTTCAAGTTTAAATATATTTTTAAAAATTAATTATGAATTTTTGTACCAAGTGGTTTTTAAAATAAAACACGTTTATTTTGGTTTTTCTAATTTAAAATTTTGATTTTTACATAATATTCTATATAAATAATTATCATATATTTTAAAGTAGTTTTAAAAGTGTTCTAAAATATTATCATATATTTTAAAGAAAGTAGTATTAAAAGTGTTCTAAAATATTAGTATGACATGCCAAGTGATAAATTCCCGGGTCCTGACGGGTTTCCTATCTTATTTTATATTACTTTTTGGGACGTTTTAAAATTTGACTTTAGTTAATATGTTTAACGATTTTTACAATGGTAATTTGCAATTAGGGAGATTTAACTTCGCAAATGTTATTTTGTTACACAAAAAAGTAGGAGCTAAAAACTTAAAAGATTTTAGACCTATTTCTTTGATTAACTGTTCAGTTAAAATCATTTCTAAAGTCCTAGCTAATAGACTTAGTAAAAGAATGAATGATTTAATCGATTGTTCACAATCGGCTTTTATTAAAGGGAGAAATATCACTGATGGGGTGGCAGTTGTTCAAGAATATATTAATTACTGTTGTAAGAATAACATAACTTGTGCGATTTTAAAACTTGATTTTGCTAAAGCTTTTGATTCAGTAAATTGGGATTTTTTTTGTAGATATTTTTCATGCTAGAGGTTTTAGTCATAGATGGATCTATTGGATTTTGACCTTGCTTAGAACTGGAAACTCTAGTATTATGGTTAACGGTATATTAGGTAATAGAATTCAATCTAAGAGAGGTTTAAGGCAAGGGGATCCCTTATCGCCTTTATTATTTAACTTAGCTGCTGATGTTTTTGCTAAAATTATTAAAAGAACAGTGGATAATGGATCTCTTGGACGTGTAGGCAATGAAATTTCGCGTAATGGTTTATCGATTCTTCAATTTGCTGATGATACCTTACTTTTTTCTTCCCATCTTCCAAGACACATCATTACCCTTAAGTTTATTCTTTACAGTTTTGAACTTTTATCTGGTTTAAGAATAAATTTTGATAAAAGTTCCGTTTTAGTTTTAAATTATTTTGATAAAGTTGAAAACTTAGTTGCTAATACTCTTAATTGCAAAACTATGAGCTTTCCTTTTGACTACCTTGGTTTTGTGATTAGACCCACCAAACTCAAACATGACGACTGGATTATTATCATTGATAAAATTAAAAATAAGATTTCTAACTGGAATGGGAGATTTCTTTCTAGAGCAGGTAGACTAGTTTTAATAAATTCGGTTTTATCAGCTATTCCGATTTATTGGATGTCCTTGCATTTATTCCCGGATTGGGTTATTGATAAAATTGATAAGATTAGAAGAGATTTCCTATGGAGTGGAGAAAACTCTAGTAATAATATTAAATGTCTAGTTAACTGGGAAACTGTCTGTAAGGCCAAAAAAGAAGGTGGATTATGTGTTATTAATTTGCGTAATATGAATTTGTCTATGTTAGGTAAATGGCTTTGGAAGTTCAAAGATATAAATGATAACACTATTTGGAAAGAGATCATTTCTAAATATTTCTATAATGGAAATATCAATTTATATCAAATTGCTTCTCCAGTCACTCAAAATATATCTAACTTTTGGAAAAACATTTTAAAATGTAATGAGATATTTAATTTAGGAATAAATACAATTGTTCACTATGGTAATCATACTTCGTTTTGGCATGACCGTTGGATTTCGATCTTGCCTCTAAAGATAGAATTTAAGGATCTATATGATATTTGTAACTTTAAGTTTGCTTTAATTAATGAAGTTTATTCTCTAGAAAATGATTCTCCTTGGAATTTCAGTTTTAGCAGAATTTTAGTTGATTCAACTTTTAGACAACTTTCTTTGCTTTATGCCAGATTAAATCTTTATAATATTGATAATGACAATGATTTTATTAGTTGGGAATGGGATAAAAGTAAGAAATATACTTCTAATTCTTTCTACAGATTCATTAATTTTTCGGGTACAATAAATAACTCTTTTAAATATATGTGGAATTCTAATGCTCCTCCCAAATCCAAAATTCACATGTGGTTAATTCTTCATGGAAAACTTAATACAATCGAATTTTTAAAAAGAAAAAATATTCCAAATGATAATAAATGTTATTTTTGTAATCTGTATCTTGATGACATTAATCATTTATACTATAATTGCATGGATTCTAATTACATTCTAATCAATACTCTTAAAATTTTTAACTTTAATATAACAACTAAAATTTTGGATTGTGAATTTTATTGGAATAATTATAGATTCAAGTTCAATAAGGATATTAGATTTTTACTAGACACTTTATTCATTATTATTAGTTGGTTTATTTGGTTTGAAAGAAATCAAAGAATTTTCAATAATAATAATTGTCATTTTAACAAATTGATTTTTACAATTTCTACATATTGTTTTAATTGGATCTCTAACCCCAAATATAAATTAGCCAAAAATATCCTTTTCAAAAGGTATCTTAACAAGGTTAATCATAATATTTATTTCTTTAAACACAACAATAATTTTTTTAACATTAATAATAGTATTATTAATATTTTCTCTAATTTAGATGATGATTTCACTTCTAATCATAACTTACTTATGATTAAAGGTTCATAAGATTTATCGGTCTCAATATTTGTGCTAGTTTCTGTTTGGTTTTGGTTTTAAGTATTTTTATTTATATTGTTATTGTTCAGTTAGTCTTATTTAGGTTCTTATTTCCTTCCTTATTAATACATATATATGTATATTTATTATATAAATATACATATATATGTATCATTCTAATTTTTTCTTTAGTCATTTTCCAGTTACAAGTATGGGAGATAGGATATCAGATTCATTTTGCAGGTTTTCTTATCTTCAGATAGCAGGACACCAGATGGTAGATAGGTCAGTAGAGCAAAGTATCTTCATCCAGGAGGCATATTCTTCAGTTTGGTACCCCTTTCTCTTGATCAGAGGCTTCAGAGCGGTTTCTCTTTCCAGCAGATCCACTGCAGAGCAGATGCTTATTCACCTTTTCTGATTAAGTTGGTTGGAGTTTCCTCATTAGTCTGGGACGTCATCTAGTAGTTTTTGTTTTTTTCCACTAGTTTTTTAGGTTCTTCTAACACCTTAATATCGGGCAGTGGCCTTGCCGGAGCTCGATATCGGGGTGTGATGGGTGGTGACCTTGCCGGAACTCATCTTAGGAGAACCTAAGATTTGTTATTTTTGTATTTGGTTTTTTGTTACCTGCCAGGCTTGTTGGCAGCACTTTATATTCGATATATATATATATATATATTCGCATGTATGCTCTCCTCTCTTCGTAGAGGATCACACATTTTTCTCAAAAAAATAAAATAAAGGAGTTTTAATTTTTAAAGGAAGTCCTGATTAATGAAAGAAGTTTTATTAGGTAAAAAGGTGTTTGACTAATAAAAAGGGTTTTTAATTAATAAAGGATAAATTAACTAAAAAGGAATAAAGTTCATTTATATGACTTGATCGTGCTTATGTGTTTAACCGTGCTTGGTTCCTTGTAAATTAAGCCTTTGAATTAGTTGTTTATTTTTATTTGATAGTTAAATAACCGACTATCAAATCTTAACCAAACATACTTTGAAATATCTAGAAGAAACACGAGAATTATATTGTACAGCCATCTTTGATGATGTTATACTATACATATAAACTCGTTTCGCTCTTTTAGGACAATGATAAGGAAATCCGTCGCTTAAACAGTTAGGAGGTGATCTCCGCTCTTATGTATGCCTAATTATTTCCCACAGAACCGAGGTTGAGATTACCGAAAACCATCGATCGGTTTTGGAGCACTCGCTAAGCGAAAGAGTGTACTTATATGAGATGATTTGAAACCATAACCACTCCAAAACTACATACGGGTTGTATGCTTTGGAGGAGATTCATGATTGGTTCGAGATGCTGGAATCTATGTAGGGATTCGAGATCTATTTGAGATGCTCGAATGCATGTAGTTGTTCATGAAGTAGTTCGACTCATTCACATACAGATCATGAATGTTTGGAATCCATATTATGCAAGGAGACATTGCTTTTGCTAATTCGAATTGAACGGCGATATCAAATCGGTCTATTTTCGGCGTCATATACATAATTAGCACATTCGTCACAGTTAGCAGCTTTGAGATATGGGAATCCATATATGATTCCGAGACCTGTCGAGGTATGAAAATCCATGTGTAGTTCCGAGATCTATTCAAGTTATGGCTTGTATGCTAGAATGTCGAACATAACCTTATCATCGGTATTGACAAAAACCATAGTAAGGAGGCACAATCCAAGGGTCTTTCTAACCCAAAGGGGTATTATCAACTCCTTTATCTAGAGTATGTTTCGATTGTTGGGCCCAGAGTTGTTGATATCTGGTGGCCGCGTAGTTCACATTATTGTTCTGGCATTGGGCCCGGTTGTGTGAATCTTATGGTACATCACTAGAGATGTATGCTACTCGGAAGGATATCTCTGATCCTTGTGTAGGGATCTGCCTCATAACTATGTGGGCGTCTCCACGGAATCCTAGACAATTAGCGAACGCGCCTTAGCGGTTTGATTTGTATACCTATTATTAATGTGTTTTACACTCACTCACAACATAGCTATTTCTTATGTATTTTCAACTCTAGACATTATTATAATATCAATAGATTTTCTTATAAAATGGTTTGGTTATCGTAATGTAAAAACCCATTTGTGTTTATGTACGGCGTGGTCTTACAAGATACCTTTATTTCAAAAGGTTTTATAACGTTAAATAATTCAAATGACGAGTTTCTCCTGCTACTTTACTAAACTGATCCGGTGTTATTTCTCTAATAATGCTTGGGTCAGCCCCGTGTATAGTTCCAGATTTCGCTGATGTTCATTGGAGCTCTTGGAGAGGAGCTAGATGATTACCTACCGTAGTTTTTCTTTTTCAACTGTATTACTTTGTTTATTTATACCACCATTGTAAGAATGGGTAGTTATAACCGTCCAGGCTGATAATATGTTAGTTTGCTCTAATTATTATATCTATACAGTTTTCTTTGTAAAAGTATCATTCAGATATTATATGTTATCATTCTGTTGTAAGATTCCGATGGTTTTGTTCTACTTTTCTTGTTCTTTTTTTTCTTCTTTTTAATTTTATCCAAACATTCTGTCTTTTCGGCACTTGGGTGCTTGGCACGTGAATACTGTGGATTTATTAATGTTGACATTTGTGGGTCAAAAAGGTGATCATTACAATACTCATATTGGTATGTCTCTTATGATTTTTCTATGATACAGCTTGTTAGATATTTAAACTTATTAACGATCTTCATCCATCCTGGTTCATGTAGAATCCAATACTAATTTATGAGAAATTGTTTTAGTGTTCCATAACCATTCTTTTAACTTATTGGTACCTATTGAACCTTATTTATCAATTTCAAAACATAGGTTGAGTTTCTATTAAGGATGATCAACCTTTATTCATAGACATTAGTCCTATCTATTTTTATTTTATAAAAACCATTGCTTTTGGAAGACTCTTAGTCAGTGGATCGGCTAAGTTTTTCTTTTATTCTATACAATCGACTGTGATTACTCCTCTGTTGAGTAACTGTCTTATCATCTGATGTTTAAGACTCACATATTTAGACTTCCTATTAGATGTTTTGTTAGAAACATAATAAATCATAGCCGAATTATCACAATTAATTATGGCTGTAAGAGATGACTTTTTCCATAGAGAAACTTCTAAGATTCCTAAACCATTCAGCCTCTTTTTATGCATTGGCTAATGCAATTAATTCTGACAACATTGTTAATTAGAAATATAAGTCTAATTCTTGGAAACCCAAGTCACAATAGCACCTCCTAATGTAAAGATCCATCCAGTCGTAGACTTGGATTCAAATTCTACATTGTTCCAAGTTGTATCGCTGTATCTTTCTAATATAGTAGAATATCCTTTATAATATAAACCATAGTCTATGGTTCCTTTCAAATAGACTAAAACATTAGAAAATTGCTTTTCAATGTTCATAACTTGGGTTACCCGTGAATCGATACAACATGCTTATAGTATTTGCTCTATCTGGTTTAGTGCAATGCATAACATACATGACTCTCTATAATACTAGAATATTCAAATTGAGAAATAGTTATTCCAGTATTTTTCATTAATTTAATACTAGGATCTAAAGGAGTTGGAACTGGTTTGTCACTGTAATGACCGTACTTCTCAAGGAACTTCTTGTGATCGATAGCCCTATACCATCGGTACCCAATATACCGGTATAGTGTGTGCAATGGTACCTAACCGATATAAAGCAATAGTCAAAGGTAAAATAATCAAACTTTAATGGATAATATGTTGTATATCTCACATCGTATCAAATAAAATGTAATAGTAGAACATATATAAAACGCTCGAGACATAAATATAACTACATGAACCATCACAAATCAAAGCATAGGTTCTACATAGTTATACAAAGTAGTAATAGAGTTTATAGAACTGATAAGTAGACTTGATATCTGTCTCAATAGCAATATGTAGCACTGATAAAGCTCCACATCACTGCATAGTGGAATAATCAAATAGACTCAGATAATAATATAAAATAGCGCTAGCCTCCTGCTCATCTTTTAAACAGCTCCATGCGTTAATACCAGACTGGGTATCTAATATACTCATTTAAGAATACCCAAGATAACAAGATGAAAAACATAAAACCTCGAGTTAGACAATAGTCTGATATGAACGATAAATAATCTAAGGATACTATAAAGGTCAATATAGTATAATGAACATTAGTTGTGAGAAGTTGTACCTAACATGTCCATGCATCCAAACACATGATCTCAAATATATGCTAAACCATCATCGTAGGGTTTACTAATACTCAATGTACAAAATAGGGTACCGGGGTGTCTATATCAACAATATCACAAGACATCCATCTTGCACGTCAATCAATGCAATCATAGCACTCAATGCAATTCAAGCAATCAAACAACCATCACGCTCTCGAATGCTCCTAGATAGCTCATGTGACTCACTCAGATGGTCAACGACCACTCAGAATTATAGATATTCAATAATCAAGCTCATGCCTACTCAGATGGCTGGGGATGCAGACCACTTAGATGTCCACATATGGATCCAACTCATAGGTGCACTCAAACTACCCCACGGTACACTTAGACTACCCTGCCCCATATGAGCACCTAACACTAGCATACCTATTGATAGTAGAACCATCTCTCGTCTATGTCGCAAGTGATCTCTCAACACTTTCTCACTCGGTAACTTTCCAATGCTATAGTCACTTCCCTCATGAATACTCGATCGAACATCTCATGTCGTCGATCCATTGAAGTTCGGAACTCTACACTTAGTTCCTAAGGCTATACCATACTTAGTGGGCCCATGAAGTCTAATGGTTGTACTAGATCCAATCTAGTTAGTTTAAATAAAATCATATTTATGTATGTTAACTAATTTAACATTTATATGTTTTGAGTATATCAATGTATACTCACGTGTATATATATAATGTAATGTGCAATATAGCAAGGTATATATGTTAATGTTTACATAAGTCAATATTTGGATTTATATCCACTACATAAGCATTGGTCATTTGTACATGAGTTAATTGTCTTAAAAAAATTGTTTAAAATATCTAAAATATAAATATAAATATAAATATTGAAATCATTATATACTCAAAATATGCAATTAACACTTAGTAAAATAGTTTATAATTCAAAACTAGATCTTAAATAAAATTATTAGTAAAAATATTTTTAACAAATTTAAATATGTATATTTATATAAAAACTGTATATTTATATAAAAGCTAATTATTACAATTGAAATTAAATTTTATGTGCTTATTTATTTATATTTATTTACTTATTTCAAATAAATAACGCTATTTTGATATGTATAATACACACACTCACACACACACATACATATTTATTACAATATAAATATTTTAAAATTATATTTAAATATATAGATATACATATATGTAAAACATATTTGCCACTATGAATTTTTTTAAATTTCAAAGCTAATTTTAATGAATGTGCGTGTGTATTATAACATTATATTAATTAATAATTAATATATATAATATGATTAAATTAAATTAAATTTTGATCAGAAAAGTTTTTAAAATTTAATTAGTCAAAATTTATTTTGAAATAATTTAATATATTTGTATGTATTTCATAAATATGATTTAAATGAATTTTACGTTTCAAAATTAATAAATATCAATAAAAATTATTTATAATTCATAGAAATTGTAATATATATTATAGTGTAATATACACCCAAATTATAATGTTTACACACATATTTGATTTCTATTTTCGTATTAAATTAATTGTTTTATGTAAAATTATTGTTTAATAAGATATAATGCATTTATAATTAAGGGAAGACATTAACACATATATAAAATAATTATACATATAAACAGATAGCATATATTATGAATATAGAATTTCCCTAAAGTGATTGATGTCTTTGACTCACACCTTGAACTATCGGTGTTCTAGTTCTGCACCATTGTTGCTAGCATCGATATGTCACCATTGAAAATTGTTGTAGCTCCTTGTATTTGGACAAATGAGGTTGAAAATTTGTTAGTTGGGTAGTGCAGCTAAAACTAGGGAGGGGGGAGGTAAAAAAAGTCAAAAATAAAGTGATTACTTGGATTTATATTTATAGGGAGGACTAGAGTACCAAATCTCCACATTTCTCACCTAGAAGTTCAAACCCAGATCCACACCATTCTCCCCCCTTTTGCCCCTTCTTTGGTTGACCTATGTTGGTCCCATAATGGACCATTAAATACTCAGACTCATTTGTAATTAGTTCTATTTAAATCAAATTTAAATGTATATCGATATCAAATAGTGATATGTACACATGTAACTTTTATACACGTAGCTAATTGATTACTAATATCACTTAGAACATTTCTAGAGACTACCCAATTTACTAAATACACCACATATAATTATTACAACAATAATTAATATTTCATAAATATCAATTAAGTTAATAAATTTATAGCCATTATAAATCAATTAAATCGAGCAGTGTTTCGAAGACTGAATAGATTCGGTTCTGCGATTCATGGATGTGAATTTAGCCAGTGATTATCGAACATTTCATATACTACTGCTTACATGCCACCTTAGCTGATGGTGTGACGATTTGAGTTAATTCATCACTTACCAATGTCGTTGGTAAAATCCAATTTTATAACTTTAATCACACCTTTTAGTAATGATTGTTTATACCAATTCTCTTCATCTACATCATAACACTTTAAGATTTATGGAATTTTATTTTGGTCAAAATTCTAGTATCATCATATTTAACTCGATTAGTCCATAAACAAAGAGATTTATCTAATAACAACTTTTATTATTAACCATGCTACTTTGGCAAGAGATTTTGACTTAAATTAACTACAGTTGACTGTGATACCAACCTCATATAACAGAGGAGGCGAATTCACTATTGGATAGTGTTTCACTTCCAATGTTTCAACCCAGACTTAACTATAGTCGCTCGATGGTCCCCATGTCATGATTTAACTATGATCAAAGTGGAGTATCCCATTGAAGGCTCAATAGTATTGTCAAATCGAGAGAACAATGTAATATCTTCACTATAAGATTTGTTGTTTTGCCTAGTTGTTAATAAGCAAAAAAAAATCTCGGTTGAGTCTTTCCATAGTTATCCAATAACTATTGGTACGTAACCCCTTGGTATCCCAAAAACCATGAGTAATACATTGTTCAATATTTGAAGAGCATTATGTACTCTGGTCTTAACGGATGTATTAATATCTTTCTTGAAACATCTTGACCAGGAATATTTAAATTAATATGTTATTTTATATTGTAACAACCCATACCTTAATGGGACTAAATTTCGACAAAAATCGAAACCCAAGTCCATCAAAGCACAGATCGTTGGATTTGGTACTTGTAAATAAGCATAAGCATTATCAGAAATCGATAGAAATCTAAACTCATAGCGAAAACAATAATAATATAAGAATACTTACTATGACTACTACCTTGGAATTAATGGTATTCCTTGGATAGAAGATTGTCTTATTAGCATTGAGCATGAGAGAAAGAAGACTCTTCAACAACAAAGCACATCCAGCTTCAGTGACCTGTTCCTCTAAATCTATCTCATGGGTTGTAATGAGGAGGGGGTGGGGGTCAGAACAACGTTCTGGTGACTGGAAAAAAAATATAAACTGTCCATAACATAAACTTATATCGATAGGTTTCCATTTAATAGTTATGTCCATTAAGGTTAGAAATTCTAATCTAACCTTGTATTGCACACACGATTACTTACTTACCCCTTCCCAAGGTACGAAATACTAATGAAACCATATCTACCACCCAATACTTCCAAACCCATTAGGCACTTAATACTTCTAAATATGAAGCGGGCTTTTATAATACTTTTAAAAGAGAAATAGGCAGATTTTGTCATTTACGACCTTAATTGAGGTAGACCCCATCATTTAAGACCAACTCTCAAAGTGGTTTCCTAACAATGTTGTCAATGGTCAGTGGGTCCTAGCTATAAAACCTCTAACCACTATTTAAGGCTTCTGACATTTAAAGTCCAACTATTACCGCATCTATCATCGATAAAATCGTAGTCAAGTAATAAATAGTACCCGAGCCACTTAATTCCTTTTTATTAGAAAATAGGCAGACTTTGGCCATTTAAGACCTTAACTAAGGTAGAATCCATCATTTAAGACCTATCCCCAAGGTGTGCTCCTAAATGGTACTATTATTACTACTATGGCTTTAGCAACGTAAGAGACTGTACCCAAGCCACTTAATGCTTCCCAGTGGAAAATAGCTAGACCCCGTCATTTAAGACCTACTACCAGAAGCATGCTCCTCAATGGTACTATCTAGCTGTCATTGCTTGGAAATCTTATTGGGCTACTTAATACTTCTTTTATAGGAAAGGGGAGGACTTTATGGTCACTTAATACTCCAAACTTGAAGCAAACCCTTTCCGAGATATCCACTCTCACTCTTTAATTATAAATATGGCATCTTATTAGGTTACTTTTTTCGGTAGGGAGGTGGACCCTTTAGCCATTTAAAACCTCAACACTGAAGTAAACCCTTTTTAGAGACATCCTTATCTATTTATTTGAAACCTCACTAGGTTACTTAATACTTCCATTTAGGAGAGAGGCGGACCCTTCAACCACTTAAGACCTCAAACCAGAAGCGAACCCCTATGAAGATATCCCTCACCACTCCTAATTCTAAATTTGGACCATGTAATACTTTCCAATTAAGAAAGCAAACCCAATCTCTCACGTCGTCATGGGTCATTGGATTAGTGATATCTCACATCAGTAGTAAGTACACTCGACCGCTGGTAGCCTCAAAGTGAAGGACGGTCTTCCATCGTCTGACTCTACTGACCTTGCATCACTAACCCACCAAGTCCAATTAACCATCCTAAGTCTTTATTTATATTATCATAGGTAGACATTGGACTTAGCTTAATAATTCCCTTTTATTTAAGGCAATAAGATTTACCTCAAATATTTATCTACTCATAAATCCCCGTTTAATGCTCATAAATCTCAGTTTGTCCATAAAATCCGAACGGACATTTCCTAAGACATTTATGTATGATTAATAATTCAAATTAGTAACATTTTATATCTATTCTATTTTTACCAGTCTCATTAGTCCATTTACCATATTAATTTATTGCAACTCCCACTTTTGTTACCATTTATTAGAGTTACAACCTTTTAAATTCTTTTCTTATTAGTTAATTATCCTAAATGTGAATATTACGCGCAAGCGTTGTTATTAGCTTTTTATTGAATTATTATAAGCGCAGTAATTACGTACAAATATTTACTTTTAAATATGTTCTAGTTATATATCTTCACTAGGATATACTTTTCCCTGCTGAATTGTTGGAATCATATCTAAAAAGATTATCCGCTATAATTTCCATAAATTAGTCGATAACGAAAGATTTAACTTTAAAATATAAAAGATTACATCGTTTGAAATTACAAGGAATAATCATTTCTTTTTATTACTGAAATAGACAGTGTAAAATACAATGAATTCATACTTTACACATCTCTTTCACTTTCTATTTGCATATATTCCTTGTTAGATCAAACATTGTATCCTTCTAAAAGGGAAAGAAATCAAACTAATTTACAAATATTAAACGGATCTAAATTCCAATAATTCCAAATATAGAAAAGTTTATATTCTAATAAGATTAGGGTAATAATCTAAATTTATAACATTCTTATATAACCTATTTCAGATCTGGAATAAATTTCATTTAAATAAATATTCTAAATTCATACTTTTGGGACTAATTTCCAAATCAGGTTGTATACAATGCTAAATCAACTCATAAACAAGCATATACTGGCAATATTTATTATATTCAGATCGTATTCAATTCATTGCCTACAATTCATATACAATTATCCAATTGGCATAAAAATTAAAATAAATACCGACGGGATAATTTTCATATTATAACAATCTATAAAGATTCTCACTCAAATTTTAAAAGCAATCCAAATCTCTAGATCTGAAGTAGAACTTTTGATTCCTCTTCAAATCCTTTTTAATTCAAGAGATATGTATAAAAGGGTATATACATAAATTAGAATTACAAATATGAAAAGAGATTTGGGATTGGGAGAGAAAATAGATAAAAAATATATATAAATATATAAATTACCTCAAATACGCATATGGTTGATTCTCTTCTCTTCTTCTTTTTATTCGATTTCTACTCTTCTCCGATTTGTATGAATATTGATACAAATATCTTATCTTTATAATTTAGAAAGAAGGTGGAAAAGAAGAAATGGCAGAGCTTAGCTACCGCTTCCATAAAAATATGAGAAGAGAATAGAGGGTTAGGCCTGAATTAATAGGTGCTAGAATAGACCAGAACCGTTAGATCGAAATATATTAAATTCGGGCCGTTGCGGCCTAGGTTTAATGGAGTTGCCAGGTCACCACCCATCAACCATCCTTGGGTGATCTGTCAACCGTTAGGGGTCGACCTTCCCCAATGATGGGTCGACCTGTGGGCTCGGGTAATTAATATTAAAATGTTAATTATTTCTTATTTAATTATTTTCATTTCGAATTCGTTTTTCATCCATAACTTCTTTGTTCGGACTACGATCACAAAACTCCAAATGTGAAAGTTGCTCATAATTTTGCTACGAAAACAATGGTGCAAGTTTAGTGGTCAAATTCCATCATTTGAACAAATCTCATTTTTGGAGTCTAATTAACTAACTAACTAACTAATTAAATGACTAACACCAAATTACAGGGTGTCACATATATTGTGATAGTTTTCACATGGTTATAGCTCCTTGTAATTATTATCACATAACATAACATTCCATTTAATTTTTTTATATTTAATATGCTTTACATTAAATACTTGATCAATTATATCACTATACAATAAAGCATATAGAAATCAAATACCTATATTATGAACAAGATTGGTGATATATATATATATATATATAACAAATTACATAATTGCTCCTAAGGCATATTGTGACGACCCACATTTCGGAAGGTTTAAATTGAAAATAATCCACACATGTCTAATCCAAACAATCCAGAACATAGATAATCATTGGGGTTAATTAAGAAAAATAAGAAAAGAAGAAGAAAATAAACACAGAATCTCGCAGCAGAATGACAAAAATATAATAATCAAATAAATAGTTCATGAAGCTGTTTATAATATACATTTGATTATGATCTATACAACATTCATCAGAGTTATATATATACATCAGAGATAAATAAATAATGTAGCAGACAAATGATGCAGGCATATTAATAGTAATAATATACCAAATCTTCGTCTTCGTCCTCCAGAATAAATCTTCAATAAGCTGAAAAACTCAGGACTGACCCGAGTGTAATGAAAAGACAAAACACTCGAGTCAGGACTAAAATATTATTATGTGAGTCAAATCGATATCGCATATAACATGAGTGTCACGGCGTCAGAGATGCTTACGGGTTTTCACACCTCTTATCCAGTGTATAACGTGCGTGCAATAACTCAAGAGATGTTATGGGATTTTCCATCTCTTAAGGATCCGTCAAAATATTTATATGTAGTAGAATACACTACATATATAATGTCTACTCAATAAAATAAATATTTTTCTTAGCGTTAAGGCTTTACATTGATCCCCCTTAACGCGTTTTTAAGCATTGGCGTACAGTTTGCATTTGACACCACCAGTATTACGTCGGTAGTCAGGGATGCGCCATGATACGACAACACTAAACCAAAATCGTATGGGTCTTGTTTAAGGATAAAAGTATGACAAGGCACGTTAGGCAATGCCCAAGGTAGAATACTACCAGTTTACCCTTCCCGGCTGGTGGTAACACATCATAGCTATGATCGCCCATCACGTCCAACACTCCCATAATTTGGAGGGTGCACACCAATCAATCACAATGTAAATGATGGTAATATGAAGAAGTGCGTCCGCTCGGGGTAGCTAACCCACTTGGTCGGTACGGCTACTGTTTTGGTCATTTCAAATTGGCACAAGTGCCAGGCTAATCCATCATTGTTCTCTTGCTTCAAATCCAACAAACAACGCCAAATCCAACCACTTCGTTTTGGAGTCTCCTCCACGTACACAATTGTCAAAGTGGTTCCGATATCGACAGAGAGTATGCCCATATCCTGCTCCAGTCTCTTTAACAACCAAACGTCGTTTTACCCACCGATTGGTACTTTTACATTTCGAAAACAGTTCATACTTGATATCAAAATATCATATTCGCTTCAAACGAAATCCATTTCGAAATCATCATATTTACTCAAAATATACCATTTCACCTCAAAAATCATTTTCGCCTCAAGAGTTTCGCCTCCAAAATCGTCTCGAATTTCAATTTAGGTTATAACTTCATTTTAACCCAATTCGTATTTAAATCCATGATTTATAAATAAACATTCCACCCATGACCAGTTTGAATTTTTGATAAATAGTTTGAATAGTTTAAATAATTAAAATAGTTAAAATAGTGTAAATGGTTAAAATAGTTAAAAATAGTTTAAATGGTTAAAATAGTTTAATATAAAATAGTTTAAGTATGAAAATGGTTTATATAGTGAAAAAATTGGAAAACCAAAATAATTTGCATATTTAAGAACATAGCGTTTAAATAGTTTTATATTAAATAATTCATTTGAAAATAGTTTCAAAGTCAAACTGATTTAATTCCAACTTCCCAATTCAAATCAATTCCAATTTCCATTTAATCGATTCAATTTCGATTTCAATTCAAATTAATTTCAACCTCGATTTCAAATTAATTCAATTCCACTTTCAAATCCAATTAATTCAATTTCAACAATTTATATCGATTTCGAGCTTGATTTTCAAATATCGATTTCGAGCTCGATTTTCAAATATCGATTCAAAACATTTAAATCAAATTATCCTTCAATATTCAGTTTAAAATCCCAATCTTCAAATATAATTCAATTCCGAGCTCAATTTCAAAATATCATTTTTATATCACTTTTACTTAGTAATATTCAATGTTCGAATAAAAGTTCAATCTTTTAAAACAAATCGATTTCCAGAATTCAAATTATATTTCGATTATAACTTCAAAATCTCAGCTTCCATCATTTAAACAAATTCGATTACCAAATTTAAATTTCAACATTCAGGGCTCAAGTTCGAAAATAATTTGATTTCTATAAATTTGATTTTTGTTTCCTTTAAATCAAAACCATTTAAATAATTTCAAATCAAAATTTTTAAAATCATTTAATTTAACCAATCCGGTGTCCGTATATAATTTCCTATCCTATGGCCAAGTGATCAGTTATTTCAATTTAATTTCAGGGATGGATATATATCATTTCAATCCAAATCACGGTGTCATAAGTATATATCATTTCAACATATTTCTTAATTTATTCAAAATAATTCAATTTACAGTTTTATACACTGTAAATAATATACAGGGTGATAACAGGATATATTAGAACAAATAAACATCCAAATCATCCAAAATATCAACCAATAGCATCCATCGCAATCAATCATCCAAATAGTCAATATAATTCGCAACAATTTCATAGTTATTAATATCAGGTGTTTTATTTGCAATTAAATTCCAATTTCAAACTTAACTGTCAATTTTAATTTTTGAACAGTTAATTCAATGATAGTTTAGATGAAAATTAAATTTATCAAACAACAATCAATAAATTTATATAACTGCACAATTTTGAATTTAACTAGCATAAAATATTTTTGTACGTGTGAGCGTTATAAAACACTCACCTTGAGTTTTAAATTTCAAATCTAATCGAACAATGTTCAATTTAACCTAAACTTTTAACTAGCTCCAAACAACTCCAAATCTATTCCATAACATAGCGCTCGTCGCCACGGTTCCGTCACCGCTTGTTTCGTCCAATTCCGACTTCGTATGACCAAGATATACATTTTATAAGATTTCATATTATATAATATAATTAATATTCAATTTCTTAATAAATAAATAAATAAAGAAACCCACCCCACGAAAACCGGGCCAAAGCCCAAACGCAATGCTTCTTTCCCAAATTAAGCTTCTCCTTCCCCTGTACATGCAGTGTACGTGCCGTGCATCACCACCAATGACACGGAGCTCCAGACCTCGATTTCAAATTCCAACAGCGCTACAAAACATCTCTCGACAAAATCGACATGCCCTAAATAAAAATAACGAGCTTCCCTCATCCATTCGAAACGCGACCAGACCATTCTCTTCGTCGACCGTACACAGTCGCCCCCCTTCGAACACGACCGTACACAGTCGCCCCCCTCCGAACACGACCGTACCTTCCCATTTTCCCCACCAAGATGCTATTCTTCCCCACGAGTCAAAAAACAAGTTCCATTCCTCGAATCGATGACCCCAAACTCCAAAAACTTGAACCCTAGCTCGTGTTCATGCTCTGACATTAAAGTCGAACATCATAAACCAAGGCCGCACTCTACAACACTTATACCGGTTCGAAGAGAATTAAGAAATAGGATTTTAGAAACTGGTTTTGGATTTTTCCACTGAGTATATGTTGTGAAATCTTTTTTTTAAAGTTGCCATTTTATTTGTTTTCTTTGTTCTGCTTCAATGTAACTGTTGCATGATGTTTTTAAATAGAAGAGGTTGTGTAATGAAGAGGGAAAGGCAAGATCATGTGATTGAATAGAATACGGCTATGATTTGACTAAAACAAAATTTTAAAATATTATTTGATTTCAAATGTCTTGTTTAAACCAGCATAAAATTCTGAACTCCTATCGAGGCGTACCGCTAGGTGTTCGTAAAGTTATACCCCTATTCCGAATGTAGTGGAAAAGATTTCAAATCCAAATTCGATCGTATGGAGTTGGACTCAATTATTATATTGAATTTTCGATATTAATTTCAACGCGTTTATATCCCGTACGACCAAACGATGATTCTAAACGCTACGAACTTTGAAATCCGATAATAATATACTATTACGGATCCAATAGAACTACTTTCGTCGAAATCTGAGACTGTGCCCCGAATCGCTATTTTAACGTCTTGTTATAATATAAAATTTCCAATTCTAAGTATTCACTTTAAATCCAATTTTAAATGTTTCCGATCTCCATTGTTGTTTAAATAAAGTTTACATAAACTTCTGATATCATTTTCAATCACATTAAATTCAGAATTCAATTATTTACATAATTTCGAATATTAAATTTAAAAAAATTTAATTGTTCAATATTCAACAAATTACAATATTAGATTTTAATTGAATTTTAGTTGTCAATCGATTACTTTATTCACATCTAATGAATTTAACATTTATTACCTAAATCTTCAAAATCAGTTTATTTCAAAATTTTATTCAAGTTCCTATCCAAAACTTACATTCAAAATCATTAAATTTTTATTTTTAACCATTCCTATTTTATAATTACATTAAATTTAATAATTTAAATTACCTAAAAATACAGGTCGTTACATATATCCTTAACTCTCTATATCAACCTAATGTTGAGCGATAATTAATTAATAATAATAAGGCTGATTAAATTAATTAAAATGGATTTTTAATATTAAATGAGAGTAAATTGGAATTATTTGGTAAATATTAGAATTTGGATAACAAAAACATTTTGGTGGAATCTAAATTGTTTCAGGAAGAATTATTCAAAACTTTTTAAGCGAAGTATTTTGGTTAATTAAATAGTTTGAAGATTTTGAATTATTAATAAAATGAGGAGTTTAAATGTTTAATTGATGATGATTAGACTTTTGAATTTAAATAGTTTTAAATATGATAAAAATAATTGAATAATTTTATAAAGTCTAACATTATTAGTAATTGGGATTATAAATGTATTTTAAAGGAAAAGAAGTTTTATTTTTATTTAAATGAGTAGTTTTGGAATTTATTTGGTAAAGGCATTTTAATTTGGAAATGATTTAAAGTAAATAAACTAAAATGTGAGATTAATATTTCATAAAATTATATAATGTTTGAGAAATGAAAATTTGCGATAGTAATAATTTTTACATAAAGATTTGAATTAATTTTAGGTTATAAAAAAGATTTTACTAAGTGGGCTAAAGATGGTAGTTTTGATTAAATTAATTAATACAAGAAAATTTATGGAAAATAAATTCTGTAGAAACTTCATAATGTTGAGTAAACATTTTAATGATAATAATATGATTTTTAATTGAAGTTTTATAATGTTTTGTGTTGGAAAGAAAATGGTTAGTAAAAGATGAAGAAGAGAAATAAATAAATGGTCTAGGAATCGTGCAAGCCTCAAATACATGAAGCCTAAACCCAACTTCTCCTTTATTATGTCTCGACAATTCCAAGTCTAGTTAGCACATGAGATTCGTTCATGATTCTTTCTCCATCTTCATTTTTCTGCTTTTGTTTCAACAAGCAAAAATGAAAGTATACCCTCTTATTCATTCTAAAATTAAAATAAAATATAAATAAATTTTCAAAAATTTCCAAATTCAAATATATCATACTCAAGACCATGCTACACCATATACTATGAAGAAGTATGCATATTGTCCTGGTTTTAGAGTATGAAGATTTAAAAAAAGAAGTAAGATATGAAGTAAATTATATTAGCTATGGCCAAGGTGAGTGTTTCTTCACTCACAACCATGTTTATATACTTGAATTTCATTTTGTTTATGTTGATGTGTATGGGATTCATGTATGTTCACCTCTTATAGACCTTATGCTGATTTGTTTTGATTAGTTTTTGAATAATAATGAGATATATTGGAATTTGAATTGTTTGCATAAGGTCACTTTTCAAATTTGCAGTAATTTAGTCGATTGGAAGAAGAACTCAATTGACTGAATCTTTGTATATTACATCGTCGAGAAGAAAACCCAAAAATCTAAAGACTGGAGGAGTTGCTCAGTATACTAAATTTGAATTCAACCAAATGGTTCAGTCGACTCAGGAGCAATTTCAGTCGACTAAAACTATGCATTTTCTGATTTTTTGAGATGATTTCTATTATTTTCTTATTTTTTAGTTTTTATTTTTATTGTTATAGGTGTTTATTTAATATTATATATTGTATCCAGAACTTTCTAAAGAATATTTATAATGTATGAAAATTTATTTAATATATATATGTATCTTTTAATCTAGAAATTTATTTTACTTAATATATATTCATTTAAAATTAGATTATTTATGAATAAATTATGAAATAACCTTCAGATGTTATTAAATGATTTTGATATAATAATTAATGACTTTGAATACATATACAGTAGGATTTGAATTACATATATTAATGGATTGAAATATAAAGGAATTGCTTTAAAAGTGAGTTAATTTATTTTAAAGTAATATTTGAGTATAGATAATTTGGAAATGACTTCTATAATTATATGTAACTTATAAAATGATTTGGAAGTTTGAATATATATAGATTTGGAAATGAATTTTTGTATTTAATCCTATTTGTGATTATATAAATGAGTTAGAGGTATTATCCAATAATTAAGAGTATAAGATATTTCTTTTACACATTTTTTAAAATATTATTTTACTTCAATTTTATGATTTCATCTTTTTTCTACCATATTGATTATTGTCATGAATGATTCACCATTAGCTATTGATTTGATCAATTACATTCAATGTGATTTCATATGGTGATGACATCCTTCTGTATAATTTTATGATATTGTATTCTATGTGACGAGGAATCTGAATAAACAGATTAATAATACCATTTGGGATGAATCGTTCGGTAATACTTTTTCGTATTCTTTAGAGTCGTCATATAGAATATTGAAAGAGATAGTGTTATGCATGAGCACCAAATAAATGGACTAGCAACATGCATTGGTATGGGACGTTATTGTGATATTTATTTTGTTATTCTTTGCTAATGGATGACACTCATACAGGGGTATGTTGTGCGTGACTCGTTGTGGTGTGCATATCTGTAGGCTACTTGTTAGCCATAGATTATATATACATTACGTGTAGCTCCCTTTATGTCTTAGGAGTGAACCAAATTGGCCAGTACCTACCCTGGTAGCCTGATAGTGGGGTCGCACCCCAAATCCGTGACACCCTTATATTATTAGCAATTGCTGCGTGGTTGCCATGTCACATAGGCCAAAAGTCAGTTACTATGGCGCATATATTAGGTCATGACCGAAGAGGCTATGTATAATTAGGCCATGGTGGATTATTGTTACGATACCGAGGGAGAGGTAATGGTAACCGATGATTGTAGGCGTCGTGTCAAATGGATATACATGTGGCTCCTGGAGCAAGCAGACATGCTATCAGTCTCTTGTCTGGTTCTGGTGTATATGTGGTAGATAGGCATACACTAGGATGAGATGTGATTATACTTGGGATAGTGTCTAGAGTATGGTCAACCTCGTGTCCTTCTTAGCCCCATGTTGCCTTATTCTTATTTGGATGGTTAGCCATTTTACTACGTTGATTATAGTAGACCCAGGAATGTGCACTATACACATTTACCTTTGGGCGTTGTTGTGTGATAGCCCGATTTTACTTGATGACTTCATCTTCTATGATCATGACATAATTTTATGGATGATTCACCCATCGGATATGGTTTTTTGGGTTTCTGCTGATTTGATTTATATGGGTGATGACGCTTTTCTATATGGGTTTGTTGTGAATGTTGTTTTGAGATATTTTGAGATTGTTATGCCATCCTTATTATACTTTTCGTATTAACTTTATTTTTCTATTTTGACATCTATCATTGTAGACATAATCTGACCCATGTGTTATTTATAATACTCGGGTCAGTCCAAGACATTTCATGTATAGGAATAGAGAGACCAACTTTTGTATTGGGTATATATGAGGCTAGTAGTTTATCATTTTGTATTGTATTATCTCTTGTATATATATTCATGTGATCTATATTAGATATACCAAGTATATTTAGTGTTATATATTATCACTACGATTCTGACTCTATGTTCTCTAATATTTATTGTAAATTATGGATTTTTCTATCCTAAGGCACATGTGTTTATTGCTATGTGCTAATATTGCATACATATAGGTGAGTTATTTATTCGATGTTTAAATACATACCGATGTTAGCCTAAGGGATTACTCACGTGTATACCCTATATAGCCTCATTCTCCGTATTATCGGACAACGTTACCTTACAGTACTCTCTGATAGTATAATTATAGAGATGGGATGTTACAATTTGGTATCGGAGCAAGCTTTTACAAGTTGGTATCAGAGAAAGCTTAAGAATAATACATCATATATACGAGACACGAGCCACTGGCCTAGATGAGACTTCGGCTACCTGCCCATTGGGTGTGCTGGGATAGTAAGTATATAATAGGAGTGTGTGTGTGTCTATATATTATACAATGATTACTAGGGTAATCATTTAGGGATGTATTTGTATTTTGTATATAAATATAATATGACTAACCACCGGTGGCTTAGTATAAATTATTATGTTCTGATCCTTTAGTGATCAGAGTGCATAGCGAAAGTATATGGATTACTTTCTGCTAAGCATGTGGATGTTACTTTATATTTATATTTGATTGATTGATGATTATTAGTATTAATTTGTAATTACTTATAGTAAGGTATTGCGATGCTTTCAATGGTGAAGTTGCCGCTAGGAATTTTGAAAATTATATTTTTATAACTTGTTATTTATTTATATTATTAATTACAGAGAAATATTTGGTAAAGTAGATTTAAAATTTTGTGTTTGCTTGTTATTCTATGAATTGTTGGAAGTTATTTATTATTGTAAAGGATTTTTGGCAAAAAATTAAATATAAGTAAGTTATGGTTTTGATTTATAGAGTAAGTAGAATGTTTTATGAAAGCAAGAAATGTTTTCATTAGAAAATGTTTTGATAAAATATATGTTTATATAAGTATACTTGATTAAGTTTCATTTAAAAGATATTATCACACAAGGTATGATTTAATATAAGTGTACATAGATAAGATAATTTGAAGAATTTTTGAAATTGAATTTGTGTTAATTTGTTCGTTGAGTGCTTTAAAATTCTGGTCGAAGCGCCCGATCAACGTTATCAATAGGGGTTCCTAAACACTACGACGAGGCATATGGACACGAAGTTTTGAAACGTGTTGAGAAGTTTTGAAAAACTTTGTTAATTTTTGAACGTTTTATAAAGCTTTATAAGGAGATTAAATATTTTGAAAGGAAATAAATGTTTCTTGAAAAGTATAATTTATATTTTGTAAATTTATTTGAAAAGATCATTTGGCAAAATAAAATTTTAAAATTATTGATTATAAATTTTAAATCATGCTATGTTTTGATTATTTATGATTTTAGAAAAGTTTTGAGAATAGAATACGAATTTTATTTCAAGAGTCTAGTGAATTTTGAAATTGCTTGATAAATTTAGGATTTGAACTAGAACACTTGTTTTCCAAAGTTATCTGTTTTCTAGGGTTTGAAGTTTTAATAATTGATGTTATTCTTAATAAGCGTGTATTATTTTGATAATCGAGTATATAGACTTAAATTAAGTGGCTTTAGTAAAGCTAATTATTTTAGTTTGTTATGGATTTCCTCTATAGAAAATTGCGAGGACGCAATTTTCTGAAGGAGGAAGCATGTAAAAGCCCGATGCTGCGCAATAATAAATAAATAATAATAATAGTGATTTAATTAATTAAAATGGATTTTTAAATATTAAATGAGAGTAAATTTGAATTATTTGGTAAATATTGGAATTTCGATAATAAAAATATTTTGATGGAATCTAAATTGTTTCGGAAGAAATACTAAAAAGCTTTTTAAGTGAAGTATTTTGGGAAGTTAAATAGTTTAAAGAATTTGAATTATTAACAAAATGAGGAGTTTAAAATTTTAATTGATGATGATTAATCTTTTGAATTTAAACAGTTTTAAATATGATAAAAGTAACTGAATAATTTTATAAAGTCTAGATTATTAGTAATTAGGATTATAGATGTATTTTAAAGGAGAAGAAGTTTTATTTTTATTTAATGATTTGTTTTGGAATTTATTTAGTAATGGCATTTTAAATGTAATTTGGGAATGATATAAAGTAAATAAGTTAAAATAAGAGATTAATATTTTATAAAATTATATAATGTTTGAGAAATGAGAATCCATGATAACAATAATTTTTAAGTAAAGATTTGAATTAATTTTGGTTGATAGAAAGGATTTTGCTAAGTAGGCTAAAGATGGTGGTTTTGATTAAACTAATTAATATAAGAAAATTTATGGAAAATAAATTCTATAAAAACTTCATAATGTTGAGTAAACATTTTAATGATATTAATAAGATTTTTAGTTAAAGTTTTATAGTGTTTTGTATTGGAAAGGAAATGGTTTGGAAAAGAAGAAGAAGAGAAGAAATAAAATGGGTTAGAAATTGTGTAAGGCCCAAATGCATGAAGCCCATACCCAACTTATCCTTTATCATGTTTGGACAATTCTAAGTCTAGGTAATTCCTTAGCACATGAAATCTGTTCACATTTCTTTCTCCATCTTCATTTTTCTACTTTTGTTTTAGCAAACAAAAATGATAATAAACCCTCTTCTTCATTCTAAAATTAAAATAAAATATAAATAAATTCTCAAAAATTTCCATATTCAAATACTCAACACTGCCAAATCGCTTTTTAGCAAAGCAAATTTCAACTGGACTTAGAAGATTCGAACGACAAAAAAACCACTTGAAAACATGAAGGCACGCTTAAAATGACTAGAGAATTGAACTCAAGAAATTTGAAAGAAAAATACACTAAGGAGAGATGTCGGTACCGACCTCTCATGTAGGTACCAACCTCTCACATTAACTCCATAGATGTTGCGACTTCTTGGGACACCTTTATATGAAATTAGAAGAGTGTTGTAAAAATTAAAATTTATTTCGAGCTAAGAAAAAAAGTCACTACTGACCTCTTAGGCAAAAAGGCAGGTACCTGGCTGTTTTAGAGAGAAGTAGATAATGACTTGTTTTGGACGACCAACGATCTATGGAAATAGCATTGGACACCTTGAATAAAGTAAGAAGAAGGATGCAAGATGGTTCGAAGTGATTCGAACTATGGTGAGAAGTCAACCCCAACTTGAGAGGTCGACATCATCCTCTATGGTTAGCTTGGGAGATCCTGGAACTTGGCACACTACTTCGGGCCGATATTTGGAATCTGCCCTAGGTGGATTTCTGGCCCAACACGACTATTTCCTTAATAAATACAAGCCATAGAGTAACCAAAATGGAATCTAAATTCTCTGACCGCGGAGATTCTACCATTTCTTTACCTCTAATCTCTCCTCCATTAGAGCTACCTAGGAAACAAGTATTTGTTGTTCTAGGACTTAGATCAGTAGATTCTTTATACTAGTGACTCATAAACAACCTAGAAATTCCATTGTAAATCTAAAATCCAGTAGATTGTGGTCAGATCAAAGAAAACTAGTGGTAATCCAGAGAGAGAATAATTAATAAAAAGATCAAAGTGGACGTAGGCTGAAGATTACGCCAAACAACTATAAAAACTTCTGTGTGTTCTTATCTATTTTCTGCCTTTTCTTTTACTTTAATCTGAACTGGTGCTTTCATCTTGATTTTGGATGTTGATCCAATTTTTTAGGTTGACAGTTTGGTGCTTTCATTGAGAAGAACTAGATTTGAAGACTTGAAGCTTGGTCCTTAGATTTGAATAAGCCAAAGAGGCTAAACTCCAGATCTAAGGATGGAGGAAGCCAATCAGAGCATGGGGGAAACTAGGAGGTGTCCTCAAATTCTCATCAATCCAAATACATGACCAGAGAAAAGATGGAGAAAATGATGAAAGAAATGCAAGATGGAATAATGGATTGATAGCAGGAAATGATAGAGGGATTTTTCAGAAGGATGGATCAAAAAGGAATGGTTGGAACTATTGGAATTCAGAAAAAAAGACCAGAAACCAATGTAGGAGCATATAGGAATAGAGAAAAGCAAACTAAAATAATGCCTCTATGATTGGAGGGCATGATCGATTTGGATCTAGGATGAGCTTTAGTGCCCGGAACGGGTGATGTTGGAGCCAAAGTGGCATATAGAAATAAGAAGGCATGACAATAGAAAATAGAAGCTCACTGTTGGAATGGGGGAAAGAGTGAAGTTATGGATCAAAGACTTCCATCGGATGACAGTCCCATGATCGGGAAGAACGAAAGTCAAAATTCAATTCTCGCACTTTGCTTTTTTCCTTTCTTTCTTGTTTTTTGCTTTTCGCATTAAGCAATAAAGATAATAATAACCTCATACCACTTACATGTATAAGGGATCCTAAAGGTCCGTAGGCACACTCTGAGTCGGATGTCTAAGATGACTATTTAGGACGATAATAACCTCGAACCGCTTACACATGTACAAGACCTAGATTTGTCTCTAGGCACGCTCTAAGTCGGATGTCTGGGATAAACAATTAGGATTTCTACTTATTTGACACTTGAAAATCCACTTGAATGTAATGACTGATATTGATCACTTTAAGTCCCGACTGGAGAGACGGGACCGGAGTGCAAGGTGCAAGCTCCCTTGTCAAAGAGCAAGTGGATTGGCTTGTATGGAAAGTAACCCTTATCGAAGAGTGAGTGGATGGGCTTGCTTGCTCGTTGAGTTCCTTTGCTGGAGAGCAAGTGGATCCAGTAAGGATCTGAAGAGATCAAAACCCAAGACTTAGACGATAAACAACCCAGAGAGATCAAACGTTAAATAAAATACTAAACAATTCAGAGAGATCGTCCCCTTAACTGAAACACTGAACGATCTGGAGAGATCGTCCCCTTAACTTAAACATTAATCGATCTGGAGAGATTGTCCCCTTAACTTGAACATTAAACGACCCCGAGAGATCACACATTAGATTAAATGAAAAATAATCTGGAGAATCGAACCTTAGAACTGACCTAATACTGATAAGTCCTGGATGAACACGGGATGATTTTGGATATGTGATGTAATAACTTCGAATGAAATCAGATATGATATGTAATAAGAGATATGTGATGTAATAACTCTAAATGAAATCAGAATGATTGTGATGTATAAACTATACTCAAGAAAAGTCTAGAGTCTTAGGCTGTAATAGGTTTGGAACGAGCTGTGATTGAGAAGAGAATCTAAAGAAACTGGATGATTCAACAAGACCGAAGTAGCTGGAGAGCTCAACTATCGAAAACTGATTACTGGAACTCTTTTTTGAGCAAAGCACACCTTACATTCGAAGGCATATTTTGGGGGGGGGGAAGTGCTAATCCGCTTTTTAGAGAAGCAGATTTCAACTGGATTTAGATGATTCAAACAAGGACGAAATGACTTGAAAACTTGAGTGCACACTTAAAATGACTAGAGAATTGAGCTCATGAAATTTGGATGAAAAATACACTATGGAGAGATATCGGTGCCTACCTCTCATGTTAACTCCGTAGATGTTGTGGCTTCTTGAGACACCTCCATATGGAATTGGAAGAGTGCTGTAAAAAGTATAAGTCATTTCAAGCTAAGGAAAAAAGTTACTACAGACCTCTTATGCAAAAAAGCTAATACCGGGCTGTTTTGGAGAGAAGTGGATGATGAATTGTTTTGGACGACCAACGATCGCTGGAAATAGCATAAGACACACCTTAAAATGAAGTAAGAAGAAGGATGCAAAATGGTTTGAAGTGATTCAAACTATGGTGAGAAGTCAACCCTGACTTGAGAGGTCGGCAACAACCTCTGTGGTTAGCTCGGGAGATCCAGCAACTTTGCACACTTCATCAGGCTGATATTTGTACTCTGCCTCAGATGGATTTTTGGTCCAACATGACAGTTTTCCCTATAAATACAAGCCATAGAGCAACCAAAATAGGATCTGAATCCTTTGACCGTAGATACTCCATCATTTCTTCCCCTCTAATCTCTTATCCATTATAGTCACCTAGGAAGCAACTTTTTGCTATTCTAGGACTTACATCATCAAATTCTTAGTATTAGCGACTCACGAACAACCTAGAAATTCCATTGTAAATTGGAGATCCACTAGATTATGGTCAGATTCAAGAAACTAGTTGTAATCCAGAGAGAGAACAACTAATAAAAAGATTGAAGTGGACGTTGGCCGAAGATTACACCGAATCACTATAAGAACTTCAGTGTGTTCTTATCTATTTTCCGCTTTTTCTTTTATTTTAATTTGAACTAGTGCTTTCATCTTGATTTTGGGGGTTGATCCAATTTTTGGGTTGATAAACACCATGCTACGCCATATACTATGAAGAAGTTTGCATATTGTACAAGTTTTAGAGTATGAAGATTTTCAAAGAAGAGGCAATAAATGGGTATGAAGCAAATTATATTAGCTATGGCCAAGGTGAGTGTTTCTTCACTCACAACTATGTTTATACTTAAATTTCAATTTTTTTATGTAGATGTATATGGGATTCATGTAAGTTCAACTCTTATGGAACGTATATTGATTTGTTTTAATTAGTTTTTGATTAATAATAAGATAAAATTTGAATTGTTTGCATAAGGTCATATTTCAGATTTGTAGTAATTCAGTTGACTGGAAGAAGAAGTCAATCGACTAAACCTTTGTAAATTACATTGCCAAGAAGAAAACCTAAAAATATGAAGTCTGAAGGACTTGCTCAGTCGACTAATTCAGTCGAATGAATCTGAATTCAGTCAACTAGTTCAGTCGTTTGAGGAGCAATTTCAGTCGATTGAACCTATGCATTTTTTGATTTTATGAGATGATTTTTATTATTTTATTATATTTTAATTTTTATTTCTATTGGATTTAAAAGCATGATTATAGGTGTTTATTTAATATTATATTCGTATTAAGAACCTTTTGAAGAATATTTATAATGTTTGAAAATTTATTTAATATATTTACAATGCTATTATAAACTAATATATATATATATATCTTTTATTCTTGAAATTTATATTCCTTAATATATTCATTTGAAATTAGATTATTTATGAATAAATTATGAAATGACCTTCAGATGTTATTAAATGGTTTTAATATAATAACAACGACTCCGAATACAAATATAGAAAGATTTAAATGTTATATACATACATACATATGTACATACACACACATAGATATATATACATATATTAGTGGATTGAAATATAAACGAATTACTTTAAAACTGAGTTGATTTATTTTAAAGTAGTATTTGATTATAGATTATTTAGGAATCACTTCTACAATTATATGTAACTTATAAAGTGATTTGGAAGTTTGAATATATACAGATTTGGAAATGAAATTTTGTATTTAATCCTATTTGTGATTATATAAATGAATTAAAGGTATTATACAATAATTGAGAGTATAAGATATTATTTTACACATTTGTTTAAATATTATTTTACTTCATTTTTATGATTTCTTATTTCTTCCACCACATTGATTTGTTGTTATGAACAATTCACTGTTAGTAATTGATTTGATTAATTGCCTTTGATGTGATTTCATACGATGACGACATCGTTCTATATGATTTTATGATATTATATTCTATGCAATGAGGAATCTGAATAAACGGATTAGTAATACCGTTTGGGATGAGACATTCGGTAATACTTTTTCGATTATTCTTTGGATTCGTTATATATAATATTGAAGGATTAAGTGTGATGTGTGAGCACTGAATAAGCAGGACTAGTAACACGCGGTGGCATGGGCGCCGTTGTGATACTTATTTGCTTATTCTTTGCTCGTGGATGACAATCATATGTGGGTATATTGTGTGCGACTCACTGCGATGAGCATATGTGTAAGCTACATGTTAGCCATAGTTTATATATACTATGTGTCTATCTACCTTTGTCCAGCTCCTTTTATGTCTCGGGAGTGAACCAGGTCGGTTAGTATCTATCCTGGTGGCCTGATTATGGGATCATGCCTCTTGTCCGTAACACCCTTATATTATTAGTAGTTGTTGTATGGTTGCCTCTGTGTCATATAGGCTAGCAGTCGGTTACCATAGGGGCACATATTGGGTCATGACCGAAGAGGCTACGTGTAGTCGAGCCCTTGGTGGATCATTGTCACGATACCAAGGAAAGAGGTAATGGTAACTGATGACTATAGGAGTCGTGTTAGATGGGCACACGTGTGGCTCCTGGAGCAAGGAGACGTGATGTCAACCTTCTATCTGGTTCTGGTGTGTGTGTGGTAGATAGGCATATACTATGATGAGATGTAAGTATACCTGCGACCCTGTCCAGAGTATGGTCAACACCGTATCCTTCTTAGTCCTGTGTTGCATTATTCTTATTTGGATGATTATCCATTTTACTACGCTGATAATGGCAGGCCCGGGAATATCCATTATATATATTTATCTTTAGGCATTGCTATGTGATAACCTGATTTTACTTGATTATATCATTTTCTACAATTATGATTTATTTGTGTGGATAACTCACTCACTGAATATGTTTTTCAGGGTTTCTACTGATTTTATTTATATGGACGATGACGCTTTTTTATATGGGTTTGTTGTGGATGTTTTTTTCAGATATTTTGAGACTATTAAACCACCCTTATTATACTTTTTGCATTACCTCTTTTTTTCTATTTTGACATCTATCATTGTAGACATAGTCTTTCCTATGTGTCATTTATAATACTCGGGTCAGCTTAAGGCATTACAGGTGTTATCCAGGTTTTTAACCCAATAGAATTCAAAGGAAGTCAGAACATCTACGTCAAGTCGGAACAACTCAAGAACCAACTAGAAGGATAAAAAAAGAACCAAGAAGGACAGAAGAGGAAAAAGGCAAAAATTGCTTTTGGAGATGGATCGTTAGCGATCCATCACCCATGGATTACCAGTGATCTGTAAATATCTCCCATAAATCGTCCATTATTATTGCATCATGAAGCATTATCTTTTCTATGCACGCCTGCTAAGTTTCACGATGTTCCAAGCTAGCTAGACCGAGAAGTGAGCATTCATCTGATTCCAGCAACAGTTCAATACAACTAGTAATGAGTCATCATCAAAACAAAGCATATAGTCATGAAATTATATGGAGAGCATCTACACAAGGCAAGGAACATGATCCAATTGAAATGAGCTAAAAACACTCTGAATCCATGGATCGCTAGTGATCCATGCCCCATGGATCGCTAGCAATCCATCATATTGGGTCGATTCGCTGTGAAATTTCTTGAGCATCTTCATACCTTCAAATGTAAGTCTCTGGCAAAGAGGCTTTGGCCCAAATGATCTCTAGCCCCTATAAATACAATCCTACCTTCAACATCAAGTGGATCTTCTAGACTGGCTGCTGAAACTTTTCATAAACTATTCTTCACTCTTCTCTTCCCACACAATAGTCATTAAAAAGGTTCACTGTGATTCTCCCATGAACTCTAACACCGGTGACTTGATCTAACTCACAAGATCCAATCAAATTATGATCAGATTCAACTTTTAATTGCTATAGGTCAATGCAAAAGTTATAAAGTGGACGTAGGCTTAGTTAACAGCCAAAGCACTCTAAATTTTTTTTGTCTCTTTACTTTGTCTGCAAGTTATTATTCCTTGTTTCTATTTTATTTACCTTGATAAACAGGGCTGGTGATTTCACACTCAATCCAGGGTATTGATCCATTTTTTGAGTTAACATTTTGGTGCTTTCACTGAAAATTGAACTCAGGCTTAGATCTAGCTATTAACTTTGGATCAGATAGGTTCAAAGGTTAGATCCTCAATCTCTGCTTAGAAAATCTGCTGCTAAGAATTAATGGCACCTGGAAGAAGGAGAACTACTTACGGAAAATCCATAGGTGCTACCATTACTGGAGGAAAAACAAACCCTCAGCATATTGAAGTCAACAACCCCAACAATCTATAGTTAGGAGCTAATTCCGGAGATTAGGTTCCCGGATCCTCTATTCAGCATAAAGTTGTCACTAGAGATGAATTAACTAGAATGGTTGACGAAATTAATCAGAAGATGGAAAACAGCCAAAGGGCTCTGATGGAAAAATTAAATGCCCTATTGACCTTACATTCACATGCTGCTCCAGAACCATGACAGAGTCCATGGCTGCCATAGAATAAGAAATTTCTTTCGTCTCTGGCCTGAACAGGAGGAACGGGAACCAGCCGTAGAAAGGGGTGATAGATGGAACCATAACATTCAATATGGAAGGAAACACCAACACTCCACCAACTGCGAGGCAACCAACTATAAACTTGAATCTAGGAGTGAAAACCACATGGGAAGGTATAGCCATGGATCTCTCTGACTTAGAAGATAGTGAGCGACTTTATGATGACAAGTTGGAAGGAAATATCAATGCATTTAATGATGCCACGGAGATCCAAACCGCCCCCATCAAACCAACTGCAAGCCAATGGAACCCTGAGAGAGTGGCTTTCCCGAAGACAGGAGAGCCTAGGCTTTAGCCCGCTCACTAAGATCGTTTGTAAAATCAAACACTTGGTGTAGTCAGTGACAGTCGACCCCCATATTACCGGACATCTAAGGCATATATCGCGGACATGGTCAAGCGACTAATGGATGAAAGTAAGGATAAAAGGGATGATGAAAGGGGATCCGCTCCAAGTTGGACTCCTTTCGCTGATGACATTTTGAATGAGTGATACCCTAAAAAGTTCATTATGCCAACTATTCCGGCTTACAATAGAACGAGAGACCCGAAACCCCACCTGTATAAGTACGGTTAGTACGTGGACGTAGCGGGTGCTTCGAATACCGTTTGATGTAGATATTTCCCAATTTTTTTGGAGGATATTGCTTCCATGTGGTTCAATAGACTTTCACCAAGATCCATCTCCAACTTCAATCTACTGGCAACAAGATTCCTTGATCAGTTTATACTTTACACGACACAACCAAAAGATGTGATGTCCTTATCCAGCCTATTCCAGGGATGGAATGGATCCCTGAAGTCTTTCATGAACCGGTTTAACACCGTGATAACTGAAGTAAGTAATCCGAACGAGGATATGGTTTTCATGGCCTTGGTCTGCCAATTCACCCCGAAACTAAATTCGGGAAATGGATCAAAATGAAACAACCTACCATTAGGAAGAACTTCAACTGAAAGCGAGCCAGTAGTTGAGGTTGGAAGAGGCATAGGAATTTGAAAGGAAATCTTCCAACTTACAACCAACCAACATTGAGCAGAGTGGTACGATGATAAACCAAGATATAAATACCTCCCAGACCGTGGAAGGGAATGCAGGAAAAAATAGGAATTGAAAAAGAAAGAACCAGAATTCCAATAAGAAAAACGGAAGTAGTAAGCGGTTCAATGGTTTGTGGCCCGAAGAATACACCCCGCTTAACGATACTCTAGAAAACATCTATCTCACGACACAGGGGACAAAAGAGTACAAGAAGCCGCCTAATAAGGAAGCAACTGAACAGCAAAAACAGTCTAGAAAGTACTGTTGCTTCCATGAGACACATAGCCACAACACGAATGAGTGTCGTCACTTGAAGAACTTGATTGAGGAGTTGATTTGGGAAAACAAGCTTCAGTAGTATATGAGGAAACCACTAAATCTTGATCAACCTGTAGCACCCCAAGCTCCTAGAGACCAAGGGAACCAAGCTGGAACCAGCAAAAAGGGACCCAGACAGACTGACCAGAGACTCGTCAGTAGAATGATATCTGGAAGGCCCCATCACGCGAAGAAGAGTTGAAGAGAAATGGAGTGGTATGCGACCTCATTAAAGCACGCTCCGAAAGATGCTTTCTTTGCGATCGAAGATGGAATCCCTGCTAAGTAGGAGATAACCTTGAATGATGACATTCTATAATCAAGACACTGAAGGAATAGAAGCTCCAACTCTCGGCCCCGTGGTCGTGACAGTGGGAATCAGACTCGCCATGGTCCAACGAGTATTGGTAGACAACGACAGTTCTATGAATATCCTTTTCAAACGCACCTTTGATCATATGAAAATCAGTATGAAAGATGTATCCGCTTACGCAAACAAAGATTGGGGATTCACCGGTGAACCCAAACAACCTGTCAAAACAATTGAATTACCTATAGAACTCAGATAAGGCGACCGAAGGGTCACCCTCATCCAAACCTTTGTGACCGTAGATGAAATTTCCACCTACAATGCCTTTCTAGGACAACCCGTCTTGGCAGATTTTAGGATTGCTTTGGCTCAATGGTGTCTAACTATGAAATTTCTGATGGAAAATGAAGTCGGGGTGATCAAGGGAGACCAAAATGCAGCTAGGGAATGCTATATCATGGAACTACGCAAGTCTAAAAGAAAAGAAAAGGGGAAGAATATGGGGAGAACTCTCCACATTTGTGAACCTGCTGAATAGCAACTACAGAGCCGCCCCTGGCTTGGGGACTATATCTGATTCGATAAGGCTTTGGACCCTAGAAAGAAGAGTTCAGGGGAGGAATGGGCAGCACTGGAAGAATTGATAGTGTCTGTCCCAATTGATATGGATGACCTAACACGGGTCCTCAAAATTGGATCGCATCTTGGAAACAGGATGCGATTGGAGCACATCAAATTTCTTCATGCCAATCTGGACGTATTCGTTTGGATGCATTCCGATATGTATGGGGTGTCGTTGGAGATAGCATGCCACGTACTTAACATTAATCCCAAGTATACTCCAGTGAAGCAGAAAAGGTGCAACCTAGGGCCAGAGCGGTCCAAAGTGCCAAGAGAAGAAGTGGACAAGCTGATGGCGAATGGTTTTATCCACGATGCAACCTACCCTGAATGGGTATCTAACCCAGTTTTGGTCAAGAAGTCCAACGGGAAATGACGAACTTGTATCGACTACTCGGATCTAAACAATGCTTGCCCGAAAGACAGCTTTCCTCTTCTTGGAATCGATCAACTTGTGGACGGGATAGATGGACATGAATTGCCATCATTGATGGATGCGTACTCAAGATACAACCAGATCATTATGCACGAGCCCGATCAAGAAAATACCAGCTTTATTACTGATCTAGGACTATATTGCTACAAAGTGATGCCATTTGGCTTAAACAATGCTGGGGCAACTTACCAACAACTAGTGAACGCCATGTTTAAACATCAGATTAGGAAGATAATGGAAGTTTATGTAGATGATATGTTGGTTAAATCACGCATAGCTACAAATCACTTGGACAATATCACCGAAATGTTCGAAATACTCTGCAAATATGTAATGAAGCTCAATCCACTTAAGTGTCATTTCAGAGTAGCCTTTAGAAAGTTCTTAGGATTCATCGTAAGCGCCAGAGTCAGCGAAGCAAATCTGAGCAAATAACCGCTTTGTGGGAAGTCTAGGCCCCGAGGAACATGAAAGAGTTACAAAGCCTGAATGGAAATGTTGCAGCACTGAGCCGGTTTATCTCAAAAGCAATCGATAAACATATACCATTCTTTGACGCGCTAAAGAAGGGAAAGAAAAACTTCGAATGAAATCAAGCTTGTCAAACTGCATTCGAAGAACTTCTGCGACATATGGAAACCCCGCCAATCCTGTCCAAGCTTGTAGACGGAGAAGATTTGTACATCTACTTAGCAGTCTCGCCATATGCATTGAGTGTCGCACTCGTACCATTCGAAGAAGGACGATTTGTTTGTTATGCCTTGCGCTTGGAATTCCCTGCAACAAATAATGAGGCAGAATATGAAGCATTGATAGCTGGGCTAAAGATTGTGAGGCAACTCGAGATAAAATCCATACACATTTATAGCGACTCTCAGCTAGTCGTCCGTCAGTTGAAAGGCAAATAATAGGTTCTGGGGAGAACCTTGCCCCATATCTATCTAAAGTGCAGGAACTGTTGAACGACATCAAACATTACACCATAACTCATATCCCGAGGGAACAGAACACAAAGGTAGATTATCTGACCAAATTGATCAGTTTCGGAGAAGCTCAGTCATTTGGGATAGTCCCAATTGAAACCCTAACCACTCCGACCATAAGCGAAATAGATATTGACTGGATTTTTAAGACAACAAATGAACCAGAGACATGGATGACGCTGATTAAAGATTACTTGCTCACAGGAGCTCTCCCCACTAACAGGAACCAGCAGAAAAAGCTTCTCCGAATGGTACGTGATTCATAATATACGATGGGATACTCTACCGAAGGGATTCTCCACCCCCTTGCTTAGATGGTTGACCAACGATGAAGCTCGAAGGATCCTTAAAGAAGTTCATGAAGGCGATTGTGGAGATTATATCGCAGGCAAACCCTTGCAAAGAAAGTTCTCCGGTATGGGTACTTTTGGCCAAAAGTGAACCGCGATGCAGTAGATTACAACAGACGGTGCGATCAATGCCAAAGATTCAGCAAGATTAAAAGAACCCCCTCGACGGAGCTAACAAAGATGGTCAGCCCATGGCCATTCGCAATCCGGGGAATCGATTTGATTGGT
This sequence comes from Allium fistulosum, assembly GCA_030737815.1. Taxonomy (NCBI): domain Eukaryota; kingdom Viridiplantae; phylum Streptophyta; class Magnoliopsida; order Asparagales; family Amaryllidaceae; genus Allium; species Allium fistulosum. The sequence continues at coordinate 1,299,952,852 of CM060902.1, forward strand.
GTATTATCAATGGCTAAAGGTGGAGCCTAATATTCTATCATTGCTGTTGACTATTTCGCCAAATGGGCCAAAGCGGAACCACTGGTCACTATTACCATAAAGAAAGTAATTAACTTTGTTACTAAAAATATTATTTGCAGGTTTAGGGTGCCACAGAAAATCTTCACGGATAACGGGGCTAACTTCGAAAGCACTGAGTTCAAAGACTTTTGCAAACGCTTCCGAATCAGGAAAAGCTTTTCCACTGTCACACATCCGTAGGCAAACGGGCAAGTGGAAGCAATAAATAAGATCATCAAGTCCACCATCAAAAACGACTAACTAAAGTAAAAGGAAATTGGGTTGATGAACTTCCACTCGCACTATGGTCCTACAGGAGAACACACAAATCTACAACTGGGCACTCTCCGTTCGCCTTAGCATATGATTCAAAAGTAATGATACCGGTTGAGCTAGAAGTCCCTTCTCATCGGAGGTGAAACTTCGATCAAAGGTAAAACGAACAACTCCTACTCGAGTCACTCGATATGGTCAATGAGAAGAGGGAAGAAGCTGAATTAAGGAATGCTGCTCATTAAAAAAGGGTCGCATGGTACTTCCACTCCAAGTTCATAACCGCACCTTCAAGGTGGGAGACCTTGTCCTCAAGAGGGTCTAACCTGTACTGGGAGCATCCAGACTAAATTGGGAGGGACCCTAAGTGATCGGTCTGAGGTTAGGGGATGGCACATTCAAGCTAACAATTGTTGATGGAGCCCAAATTCCCCGAGCATGGAACAACGAATTGATGCGTCCTTACTTTATCTAAGACTATCTTATGTATTTCCTATTTCCAGCAAATAAGCCACCTTGGAATACCGAAGGCATTGTAAATAGGCAGAACTTGCCCAACTTTCATTAATACAATTGCTTTGCTTTCCGAACCAATAAAACCGTGTTCACAAAGTAACCTGCCGTGTCGACGGGTCAAATTGACTCAAAACCATCTGATTGCTGCTTGAGATAGTGGAACCATGCTCAAGTATGCCCAATCCACCAGCCGGGTCGACGGAAACAAATCGACCCAAATTGTTGGATCGACGGAACTCGATCCCATCCTTCTAAGAACCAGTGTGGCACCGGCAACATCGGGAAGGCCCCAATCAAAGCCGCATGCCTCCATAAGAAGTGAATTGCTGAAACCATGCTCTCAAAATATGAACTCCTCGCGTTGCCCGAAGATTGGTAACGTCGGGATATTCGAAACCGTTCCAGATCGACGGGTCATATCGATCCCAAAAGCCACGCAACCCATAAGCCGCGCTTACTCTCAAAAGCCACGCATCTCATAAGCTGCACATACTCTTAAAAGCCGCGCATCTCATAAATCGTGCACACTCTTAAGTACCGGCATTGTCCCAGCAGTGTCGGGAAACTCGTCTATTGCAAGACTAACAAGAATCAATCCACTCCCACTATTAGGAGTAATGGGTATGAATCCGGCAATGACAACTACTACTAATCGACAAAGGATCCCGGTTATTGACCGAAAAAATCTCTAGAATCAAGACGATCAAATTGCAAGTTCCCGAAGATAGGAACTGCAAAATAGACTCGGTTGCAAACTTCCGAAGAATCACACGGATCAACCGATCATTCATCAAGTGTTTGAAGTAAACAACCCCATGAACTTGGGGGAACACACACCGATACTCAAAACAAAAACCAAGTACTTCATAGTTCTATTACTCCAAACAAAGAATTTTGGCAGTAATTACATGACTAGATAAAATAGTAGTAAATAAAATTGGCATAAGTGTATGAAACGTAGATAAGTAGATAGATAAAGTTACAATCAGAAAGTCAACATTGTACTATTTATAGCATTTTTTATATAAAGTCAAAATGTGGGGGTTATACCCACATAATATCGGCCAACAAAAAAATACAGATGCTGCAACAATCGAAGCAATAAGTGCAGGCTCTGCACTTTTACAAAACAGGTATCAAACAAAACAGAACGTCCCAAAATCTGGCTCCACTATTACTCGAGCCTGTCAATGCTTCTTTCCACCGCTCCCCTTCCCACCTTTAGTTGGAAGTTTCTTCTTCCTCTCAGAAGCCCTGCTAGGAGTAGTGTCGCTGCTTGAAATATCAACTATCTCCTCCATGCCAGTATTTCCTCCCTATTCTTCGACCTTCTCGGAAGACTCCCCTTTGGTCCTGCGCTTTCAGAACTTGCAGGAGCTCCTCGAAGATTTTCTCTCCTCGATCTTTTCCTTCTTAATAGCCACCATTTGCTGTTCAGATTTATTTAGATGGCCAGTTTGGTCTTCCTACTCTCGAGCTTTAACTTTCGTGAAATCGCCCTCCAAAGATATAGAGGGGTCGTCCAGACCGTGCAATGTAGCAATCTTCCCGAATTCCGGCCCTGGTTGTGAGCCAGACACAGTTGCAACAATTGAGGCGGCTATGAAATCGAGCATCGAGGCAGTTGAAATAGCAGCAAGCTCAGGGATAAAAGAAATCGGTAGGTCGGTAGGTAAAGAGACGGACCTATAAGATCAAAAATGAAAGCATTCGGTTCGTCTTGTTCTTGCGGCGTGAGCTAAAAATTCTCAAAGCCGTGGGAAACAAGAAAGTTTCTTGCATTAGAAGAATGGCCGAGAATTTCAATCTCATGCTTCCCACCTTCTACTTCTTCGGAGGGCTGCACGATCTTTAGAGAAGTTTCAGGACCACCTGAAGCTTCAAAGACTGCCACCGGAGGGGCAGACAACAAGGCAACACTGGCCGAACTCGCTACCTGATCGCAAGGCTGTTTTGATGATTCGCCAGGCTCAGAAATGAAAGGCTCTGGCAGCGTTTTAGCAGTGTCAGCCATAGCAACATCGGCGGCCTCTTGTTCCCTCTCAATTCGAATGATCTCTCGACCCTCTATCAAAGCTTTCTTCGATATTCATTGAGATATGCATCCTCCAACTCTTGCTTGGTGTATACATCCTCGTTCTCTCGGAAATGGGCTAGAACTTCTTCCCAAACCACGACAAGAGTACGTGGGAATTTGAGGCCCATATAACCAAGGCTCCCCTGATGCAGTAAGGAGTTAATATAGAAATTTAAGATGGTCTCATCCATCTTCTTTTCAAAAGTATCCTGCAATTCCAAGTAGTCCGTTGTCATGGCGGCCTTCTCAACTTCAATTCAGGTCTTCTCAGCATTAAGCTACGTGACTCTCTCCTGAAGCGAAGCAATCATTTGAGTCTGATCAGAAACGGTCTTGTCATGGGATTCCACCATTCTCGCGTAATCAACAATTGTCTTTTTATAGGCTTCAACAATTTTGTTATGATCGGCAATAGTTTTCTTCTGAGCTTCAATGATCACGTCACGGGCTTCAAGTTCCTCTTTTAGCTTAACCACATTTGCGTGGGCCTTCTTGATTTCGTCTTGGAATACCATTTCTATTTTTACGTGGGCCTCTTTTAGCTCCTTCAGCAAGCTGGCGTTGCTCTTACTCTTTTGGAGTGCAGCGTCCCTCTCCTTTGTTAATCGCTCGATTCTAGCGTCACGTTCCACTAATGCCCTCTCATAATCATCCTTTTTCGATTCAAAGGAAATGATCTCTTGATAATTATTGCGGTTTGTGTCTGCTAGTTGCATGCATAACTTTTCTCATCCTTCAGCTTGATCCAAATCACTTTGAATTTCCTGGAGATGAGGCATATAGGAATTTTACGGATTGGGTGCAGGTCGCAGTCAAACTTAACTCCCTTTAGAAACCACCTGGGGAGCGTAGCTTCGAGTCTAGGGGGACCGGATAGAAGAATATAAGCCAGCCTCCTACGAGGACGTGAAGAACTAGAAGCGGGCACCACGCGAGTCGACGGAGCTTGGGATGAAGGTGAAACTTGAACAGTGGAAGTCAGAACTTCAATTCCAATAGAGATTGGGGCCGGGGCAAAAGCTTGGTGCTCGAAGGGATGAGAACCATGATCTACCTTTGGCTTCTTGGGCGGCTCTTCTCGGTCGTCAGGAGTTTTTCTCTTCTCATAACCACTCTTGTAAACCCTACCCCGTTCTCTGTCGTCCCGACGACATACTTTAGCTTCCAAGTCTTTCCGCCTTCTCCACTTTTCCTCGGTTTCATGGTCCAGATGGAAGCTTGAAGACTGTATTGACCAACATTGCGAATTAGTGAATTGTTCAAGATCCTTGTAAAGTCCACAGCCTCTCATAGTACCTAATATAAAAAATAAATAAAAAGCTTTAGCAATAAAAAATGGACCTAAATAATGCATGTGTAAGTGAACGTGACCCTAGTGAAATGTGTAACATGTTATAGGCAGCCTAGGACGTCACAAACTGGATTGGGAAGCCACCGTGGTAGAAATCGGGCTGACTCTAGATACATTATGACTAGGATAAGGAGATGAGCCCTCGAATTCGAAATCTTCTCTCATGAGTTCATCGATATCTACGTAAACTTTGCTTAAATCCCCAAAAGTCAATACCAGTTTCCTTTAGCGGGGAATCCTAAAGTCGCTCGGCTGCTGGAGGTGCATCTTTATCACGAATCTCTTAGGGAGGCGAATCCGGGAGAATGGGACTCATTTCTGGAGTTTCATTATACAGTTCAAAGTTTCCATCACCGGAACTTGCATTGAATTCATCATCACTAGAGGAAGAATCATAACAGCTACTGCCCTTAATTTCACCCTCCTCCTTGTCTGTTGTCACTGCATCTTTGCCCTCATGCTACTTGAATTCTTCTTCCTCCTCCGGAATTGGGGGCATCCTAGAAGGGCAGTTGGCTTCAGTCGTAACACCCCTTCCTTCAAGAATTTTTTCGGTCAACCCGGCAGACGAACCTTCTCTTTCTAGGGGATCGCCCTCTTCGGAGCCGCGTGATGAAGAATTCGAACGTGCTCGAATTCTAGAACGGGATGGAGACGGAACTCCAACGGCCATGGCAGACAACCTGGGATGCAACAGCCCATACCGAAGCAAATTTTCATTCGTTAGCAAAAACTTGATCGATCTCTCTTGGGCATATATAGCCTTCAGAGTATGGAAAATCGGATCGAGTAATGGATCTTTGTTCAACATTGGAATAACTGCAAGAAGTATTCAATCTATCAAAAATCCCATAGCGACATATTAAATCCCAATACGTAAAAGATAGAACTTACCCCCCCTCCCCCCTATCGTCCAAAGACGATTAATCCCTCGGGACATCTAACGAAAAAATACCGGGTCTTGAACCGAGACAGGTTGCTTTAAAGCTGCAGCACGATCTTGCGGTTTCTTTGGGCCTCAATGATGATAAGGGACGGACATTCATCTCTCTTCTTGAATGAGAGAAAATATCTCAACTCATCGAAACTCGGGGCATGATTAAATTTCCTCATAAACAAGATGTGAAGGCTAGTCAAGATCGTGTACCCTTTAGGATGAATTTGAAATGGAGAAATTCCCAAGTTCAGTAGAGTTTCTTTCAAGAAGTGATGGAAGGGGACACTGCTCCATTTAAGCACATATACCGGCAGCAAGCGGTGTACCCCGAAGGTGGCAAATGTGCAAACTCATTCTTTGACGGAAGGCGCACATCATCATCTGGAATGCCGTGTTGTAAGCAAATGTTATGTAGAACTTTAGCAGAGATTACGGAGGAAGCTCTCTCGGGAGGATTGAGTCGAACTCTAAAATTTGGAAGAGTCTGGTCTACAACCGGACCAACCGGAACCAATTAATCGTATTCAGCTCGCGGTACTGAAGAAGTAGGCGCTATTGAAACTGTTTACGAAGGCACAACTGACGACGATTCAGCTTCTGAAAGTGTTCAACTTCCTCCAATGGACTTACGATGATATAACGAGTGCTTCATTTTGTATAATAGAACTTGTATCTAACGCTGTCAAGTAATTTTATCTTTGACTAAAAGCCCCCCCACGACACTTAAACTTCGAAAAAATATCGATCTATGTCGACACATTGGGTTCCAAGTGTTGACTGGGGCAAGCACAGTGTATTATCTATGTGAGATGGGCTCAGTGTCCTGAGCACTACAAACACTCCATTCTTTGTAGGTAGTTCGCAATGAAGAAAGAAAAGAGCTTCTCATATCATTTACTGAAGTTATTTCTCCTGCACTTACTCGTTATCGATCAACGACCGATAACAGATCCGTTGTCCGAAGCGACGCGGGAAGCTTTTCCCATCCCGGGTACACCGATTGTGCAATAAAGGGACCAATCCGTAGTGAGCCAATATAGATTGATGGGTCTGAATCAAGTAGAGAATTCTCAGCATAAGTCGATTTCAGCTCTCCGGAAGGTGATAACAACATAAGATGCACACGAGACTAATGTGCACGTAAATGTGCATATTTTTATTTCCATATTTAATCTAATTTAATTAAATAAATAAGCATATAGGGTGTTTTAATATATTTAAACCAAAATTCAAATTATTTTTAAATCCTCATTTATTCATCTTCATTTAGGGGCAAAATGGTCATTTTTGTGCATATATTAATTTGAGAAAATTTAATTGGACATTTTTATGTTATTTTATAGGAATTTGAATTCAAATGGAAGAGGTTTTCATGAAGATATGCATACATAAGGATGGAAACAAAGGAATGAAGATGGAAATAATTCAAACCATGCATCATGGAGGATCCTACTTACCTACTTACCATGATCCCCTATTAAGGGCTAATGCACATGATTAAAGGTACATGCACATTTAAATGGAGGGTTATACTAATACTAATGATTACTTAGAGGTTTCATTTTCTAAAAGGGTATTTTGGGTAGTCCTCAAAAATATGCATTAGGGTTTTAGGCTTGTATAAATACCCCATTGTTCATGTAATTAATCTCTTAACCTCCTCTTTAGTTAGTTTAGTTTTAGGCTCAAAAATAAATTATAAGCTCTCTTTCTCTCTTTTATGGCTACTTAGCCATTTTCTTTTATGTAATTTTCTTTTTATGAAATTTTAATTCATTCTTTTTTTATTTACATGCTTTTTCCTTTCATGTTAGCAGTGTAGATTTTTTTATTTATGCAAGTAGATTAGCTTTTACTTTATGTTAATTAGCTTTCTTCTTACTTAGCTTACATTTTTTTTCTGTTTCATGTTGAACTCTACATTTGGTTAAATGATAACAAATATGAGAGGCTAAACCTCTTCAATTTAGGGATAATGAAGCTCATTTATCATGAGATTAAACATTTTGATAATTTTTGATCTCTTTTTGTGCTTAATGGAAATGTTTGATGTGGTTAAACTTTGTTGTTTTAGCTTTGAATTTGATAGCCTATGTTGTTGACACCAAATAGACTATGCTTAAACAAACAAAAACACAAATTAGCTCTTCATCTACGTATGATTATGGTAATGAAGTGAATGTTAAAATCAAAATTTGATGGTATATATTTCTAATCAATAGTTACTAGATCATGCTTAGAATAGATTTTATTTTCAAGTTCATTGTCATTTTCATGAGAGTTAAAAAATGGTTTAGTGGGTATGTTAAAGTTTGATGGTTTATATTGGGCTAATTAATAGCACAAATATTCCATACTTATTGATAAACATATCAACTAAACTCACTAATGACCAAAAGAGAGATCATAATTTCATATATGTTGATTTATGTGATCTTGAAAAGAACATTGCCTCTAAATTGCCTTCTGCTCGCATATTTTTATCCATTCTAGCTTTTGTTAGTTTTTACTTTTTTTAGCTTAGCACAATCTCAAATTCTTGGTTTAATTTGATTGAATAAATTTTTTAAATCTAAACAATTACCTGCGGATTGACCCGTACTCGCCACATACTAGAATTGTACGCCGTGCGATTACGGTTAATTTTATTTCAAAATTTTCGGCTATTTTTCTAATCCGATAGAGATTTAGCCGTCAAACAAGTTTTTGGTGCCGTTGCCGAGGAATTTATTTGATTTTTATCTCTATTCTTCTAATTATTTTCGTTCGATTTTATTATGTGTTGTGTGTTAATTTTGCATTTTAAAAAAAATATGTCGTGTTGTGTGTTTGTGTGAATTTTGCTTTTATTTGTTTGTTGCTTCCTGTTGTTCTAATTGCATTCGCATTAGCATATTAGAAAAAAAAGAATTTTTTCTACACAATTTCATTTCATAAAGAAAAAGAAAGATATTCCATTTCATTTTCTTTGCAATATACACTACAACATTTTACATTTCAAATCGCTTTTCATTTGCATTTACGTTGTATTTCACTTTCATTTTTCCATTCACTATTTACAATTGCTCTGTTACATTTTTCATTTCATTTTTCCACTCATTGTTTACATTTTTCCACACTGTTTACAATTGCTCTGTGCATATCAGTGCACATATCACTCTACATTTCTGCAATCATACCATTTACTGCCCCTTCACTGCCCATACACCGACCATACTCCACATCCTCCTCTCCCTTCTGTTAACTCTCTTGCCGTCAACAACAAAAACAAACAACTCACATACACCATTGCCTCTACTGCTACATCCCATACACTTCAACCCATCAAACTTTCACTTGACCATCCTCACTGTTGCCACTTACATCACCCCTCTGACCTAAACACCACCATGCCTTCACAGTGCTACAAACAAACCACACTTGCATACCATACACTGTACCATCCAAAACAACAGCAGCCATATCCATCAGACCATTCATCCCTTCACTGTCTCCTTCTCAAACCAACTAACCTTCCCAACCCATTGCCTGCCATTGAAACACTACTGCAATTCTCCTTCATCATAGTCATCGCCATACTTCCCCCATACAAACCAATATTCATCTCCGTCCACAGACACCCTTCCATCCATCATTTCCACTATCATCGCACCTTTAACTTCCACCACCATCCATACTTCATAATTATCACTGCTGCAAACCAAAGCCTGTACAGCCACCATACATCTCATACACTTCACCAGTGCCACACATTTACAGTCAAATACCTCAACTTTCTAATCTCCTTTGTCTACATCATACAACCCAAAATTGCTCGACCACAAAACCATATCCCTTACATACATTCTGCCTGAATACATCTCTGTTACAAACATAACCATACTTTACTTCTACCACATACCTTACTTCTACTACATACCTAAACTAGCATATCCTTTGAAACCGTTACCACCTGTACACTACACATTCCTACCACCACAGAACCCCATAGAACCCCAAAACTTCAACCATCATCACTACCACCTCCCTGCAACCAACAATACTGTACATACAAGCCATATCTCCATCACCATCTGCCTATCATAAAATGCCGCCACAAACATCATCCAACTCTTCACCAACAATACTGCTATTCATATTTTATACTTCAACTTCCACACCTTCACAAAATAACATACGTTCACCACAAAATACACACATCACCTAAAATCCCCTACCCTTGGCAACTACTTAACCCTCATACAAACCATCCCTGCCACCAGTCCTCTTCGCAACCTCCCCTGAGTAATTTCCATTGAATACAGTGACCAGCAAACCACCCAATCGCTTACTGACAATCGCATACCCACTCTCCCACAAACCCGCTACCTCCGAACTCGACCTTAAATCCCCAACCGCAGCCACCATTTCTCCAAATCAACCACTGGATCCACACAAATCAATAACCCATCGCAAGCAACAAAGAAACCTAATCGCGACCACAACGTCAATCAAACCCGAATCGACCTTCTCAAATCCACCACCGTGACCAAATTTGATTTCTTGTTTGAATTGAGAAAGGTGTTTCTTCTTTTTTTAGTTTGCTGTTAGTTTTGTTATATTTGTTGTAGTAGAAGAAATAAACTTTGAGGGCATTGTTATGAATTGCGGGTTTGGGGCCGTTTGGGTTTGGGCAGTTTTTATCTAATTTTTTTTAGACAATTGAATAGTAAGTCATTTTGTTTTGTTTTATAAATTGTTTTGTTTTAAAAAAAAACTTTAAGAAAAAAAGGTGGGGTGTGTGTTTTATTTTGTGTGTTTTGGTCAATAACCTTGAACTTCATTAAAAACACTTTAAGAAAAAACCGGGGGGGGGGGGGTTAATTTTGCTTTTGTTTTCGTTCGATCTTTATAAAAAAATGGTATTCAAATCTCCTTTTCCTGGTTGTAATCTGCAGGAAATAAAAAGGAATTACTGCTTTTGACTGCTCCGCTTAGCTTGCGTATAAAAAAATAAAATAAATTGCTAATAATTTGCACGCCTTGGTATCATCTTCTAATCTCTAGTTTTATTTTATTTGCATTGTTGATTGCTTGCATTTGCGTTATATATAAAAAAAAATTCAAAAATCCAAAAAAAAAAACAAAAACAAATTTCATTGTAGTTGCATTATTAAAATCACATTAAATTTTTGCTTTGCATTCATCTCATCTTATTTTTATTTTCCAAGGGCAACACTCCAATCCACATAAGGTGGGGGATTTCATCTTCCCTTTCTTAGCCCACAAATTGTATTTCATCTTAGAATTTGATTAATAATAACGGTTAGACATCTTAAGGGTGTCGCGAGCTCACACCAAGGGCTTAATTGTATATTGACAAGTTGTCCTCTTTCGACAATTTAATTTCTTGGTGTCTAGGTTATGGCAGTGCAATAATCAGTTATACATATTATGGTGATTCGTAAATATTATACTGATTGTTTCTCAAGGTAAATAAACCTTCGGTTGCATTGCTACGGTGATTCGTGGTGCACCGATAACTCCTACCCATTACCTGGCTAAGAACTATTTTGTTGGATTAAGACAAAGTGTGATTATATAATTTTGGGTTAGGAGCTACTTAGGATAGAAAATTTGTAATTAAACCCTTGCATTCATTTAGTTGCATTAGTTCATGCATACTTAAAAAAAATCAAAATCCAAAACTAAAAAAAATTTGTAAACATTCCTTAACTTAGTTTTTAAATCATTTCTTTTGAAATTTTTAAATCAAAATCAAAAATCAAATTTTTTTTAAGTTAGTTTCTTTTTAGAAAAACAAAAATCCAAAAAAAAAAAATCTTTTTGAAAAAAAAATTCAAAAAAAAACAAAACAAAAATCAAATTTCCTTTTTTAAATAAATTCCCTTTCGTAAATATTATTTCTTTTCCTTTATAAAAAAAACTTTTGAAAATGTCTGAATTTCCCTACGCACATGAATTTTACGATAGTTGTGAAAATCAATATAATCCTTATAATTTCACATCAAATTCTTATGAATATTTTAATAACAACTATTGTATAAACAATTTGGATCTTGAAGAAAAAATTCTCAAAATAGTGAGCAACCCTCAACTCTTGAAAAGGGTATTGAAACGATTTCGTCTTACTTGAACTCTCTACACAAAATGATCAAATGATAAATGAATTGTGTAATTCATATTTATGCAATAAATCCAATCAAGATTTTTCAAATAATCAAAATTTGAATTCACCTCAAAATTCAAATGATTTCGATTATAACTCATGCCAATACAACTTCGAACTCCAAAATGAATTTCAAAGCCAAAATGGAAATGTGAACCATTTTTTAAATAATTTTGGTAATGAGAATAATCTCGATTATAGTGAAATTTTTTCCCAACAATTTCAAATTGAAAATTCTCAAGTTAATAATTATAAATTTGATTTTGTGGAGCAAATAGACGAAATTCACAAAGGTCACACAGACTCGTTGTTTGAAACATATCTGAAACAGCGCGAGGAACAAAATCAAAACCCAACGATTGACGAGTCAAATAATAATCCACCTTTTACCAAAATTGACGATTTTCGAATAACACCTTTTGAAATTGAAAACGACAATCTCAATGAAGTTGTTGGAAATGTGATTGTGATAATTGAGTTGGATTTCAATTCTTTTGAGAGTGTAGAACCAAATTTAAAGTTCGATCTTCCTTTTTCTGATTTCGAAAAATTGAATACAACAACTTTGGATTTTGAAATTGATACATGCAATGAAGTTGTTGATAATCCAACAAAGGAAGACGAATTCAGCGAACACAATTTTTTTGGACTTTTCGAAGATGAGTTGTCAAATTTTAAAGGGGAAGATTTAAATCACCATTTTGATTTTAAAATCGATAATTTTAAAGAAGTTTTCAATGATAAGCCTGACTTTCAATTTGGTGAAAATAAACTTGAACAACTAATTGTTCTATCAACCCCGAAAATCATCGGAAATAGAACAACTCATACGATTTTTAATAAAACGACATTCATTTTTCCAAATCAACATTCAACTCCGAAATCTTTTATGATTTGGTTTTTTTTGCTTAAGCTGTGTCTCTCATACTTGACGAGGCAAATGAATTGGTCTTTGGAAGTCCGTTCCATTTACTCTTTGACGATATACTTTCTAATGTCGTGTAAATAACAATCGTTTCATTTTCATGTAAATATAAGTCATATTTTTATTTTATTTATCTCCTTTCACTTGGGATTGATTGTGAGGACACAGTCAAAATCAAGTGTGGGGGGAGTCCCATCTTCTTTTTAATTTTTCATGGTTTATTTTTTTGCATTTTCCTTCCAAAACTCAAAAAAAAAATTAAAATTTTCTTTCTAGCATTTTGATTTACTTTTAAACAAACACTATAGGATAAGTATAGTATTTTGGTTATCAAATTGAAATTTTTGAAAATTATTATCCCAACAAATATAAAAATAAAGTTTGATTACAATTAACAATGATTTAACTAGTATATAAGAAGATTCATGGTGATAATTATGGAGTATATCCTAATTGAAAATCTTTGTTTAAAAAGTGGTGGATTTAAAGAAAAGGATATAACATTTTTTATCTTCTAAATTAAATGGTGCTAAAATGATTTTGCAAAACTCTCTCTTCAAAAAACAAAAAATATATATAACAATATATATATATATATTTGTATATATGTATATATTTTAAAAAACACCTAGAGTCATGTGTTCACACTTGTGTGTTCACTCGCCATGCTCTGTACCCTTCTCACTTAAGCCCGAAAGGCAGTGCCCAATCGGTATATCTGGTCTTAGTTTATCTGAGTTAGGTGTATGTATATAAAAAATTCTTTCATTAATAACGCCTACAGTCGATAGGTGTACACACTTGTGTGTTCACTGCCATGCTCTGTATTCCCCTCACCTAAGCCCGCTAGGTAATGCATGGGTAATATATCTGGCCTCAGTTATCTGAGTTAGGCATAAGTAAATATTATTAATATTAATAAAATTTTCAAAAATAGAGAGAGTAAGCAATTGAAACCTAAACACTACTTTGACTTGTTTGATTAAATTTGTTATTTAAAAGAAATGAAAATACCACTTTGAAAAACTTCGATAATCAACTAAGGCCATTTCATAGTTGCACTATGTTATCAACCGAAACAACTAGTCAAACGAGAGTCTAATTGTGATGATAACTTAATTTTATTTAAGTAAAAGGACTTAAATTTCATGATAATGACCAGAATGTATATTTAACTTATTCGTGTCGATTTAAAAGTAAATCCTTCATTTGTAAATATTTTCCAAAAAATTGCATTCATCTCTTTGTAAATAATCTTGGATTTAGGAATTTTTCACTTTGCATTTGGATTTTATGGGTAGTATCCGCTAAAAACCCTCACGAGACAACACTCGTCCTACTAGGGACACATAGAGGTTTAACGGCTTGTTGCATACGCTCAATGCAATCGTGCTTCCTACGAAAACATATTTATCTTAGTTTTAGTTTATTCGAGGACGAATAAAAAGATAAGTGTGGGGGTATTTGATGTGCACGTAAATGTGTATATTTTTACTTCCATATTTAATCTAATTTAATTAAATAAATGAGTATATAGGGTGTTTTAACATGTTTAAACCAGCATTCATATTTTCAAATCATCATTTATTCATCTTCATTTAGGGGCAAAATTGTCATTTTTGTGCATATTTTAATTTGAGAAAATTTAATTGGACATTTTTATGTTATTTTATAGGAATTTGGATTCAAATGGAAGAGGTTTTCATGAAGATATGCATGCACAAGGATGGAAACAAAGGAATGAAGATGGAAATAATTCAAACCATGCATCATGGAGACCTCACTTACCCACTTACCATGATCTCCTATTACGAGCTAATGCACATGATTAAAGCTACATGCACATTTAAATGGAGGGTTATGCTAATGTTAATGATTACTTGGAGGTTACATTTCCTAAGAGAGTACTTTGGGTAGTCCCCAAAATATGCATTAGGGTTTTAGGCTTATATAAATACCTCATATGATCATGTAATTAATCTCTTAGCCTCCTCTTTAGTTAGTTTAGGTTTAGGCTTAAAAATAAATTATAAGCTCTCTTTCTCTCTTTTATGGCTATTTAGCCATTTTCTTTTATGTAATTTTCTTTTTATGAAATTTTAATTCATTCTTTTTTTTATTTACATGCTTTTTCCTTTCATGTTAGCAGTGTAGATTTTTTTATTTATGCAAGTAGATTAGCTTTTATTTTATGTTAATTAGCTTTCTTCTTACTTAGCTTACATTTTTTTTCTATTTCATGTTGAACTCTACATTTGTTGAAATGATAACAAATACGAGAGGCTAAACCTCTTCAATTTAGGGATAATGAAGTTCTTTTATCATGTAGATTCAACATTTTGATAATTTTTTATCTCTTTTTGTGCTTAATGGAAATGTTTGATGTGGTTAAACTTTATTGTTTTAGCTTTGTATTTGATAGCCTATGTTGTTGACACCAAATAGGCTACGCTTAAACAAACAAAAACACAAATTAGCTCTTCATCTACGTATGATTACGGCAATGAAGTGATTGTTAAAATCAAAATTTGATGGTCTATATTTCTGATCAGTAGTTAAAAGATCATGCTTAGAATAGATTTTATTTTCAAGTTCATTGTCATTTTCATGAGAGTTAAAAAGTGTGGGCATGTTAAAGTTTGATGATTTATATTGGGCTAATTAATAGCAAAAATATTCCATACTTATTGATAAACATATCAACTAAACTATTTAATGACCAAAAGTGAGATCATATATTCATATATGTTGATTTATGTGACCTTGAGAAGGGAATTGCCTCTAAATTTCCTTCCACTGTCATATTTTTGTCCATTCCAGCTTTTGTTAATTTTTACATTTTTTTAGTTTAGCACAATCTGAAATTCTTGGTTTAATTTGATTGAATAGAAATTTTAAATCTAAACAATTACCTGCGGATCGACCCGTACTTGCCACGTACGAGAATTGTACGCCGTGCCCTTACGATTAATTTTATTTCAAAATTTTCGGCTATTTTTCTAATCCGATAGAGATTTAGCTGTCAAACAGAGATGCTACCCTAAGCTATTATCACCTCCAGAATAAACAAAACCAATCCACAAGACGTCGCGTCGAATTAACAATGTAACTCATTGCAAGTTAATTCTAATTCCATGGACGATGATAGCAAAACATGTTAAGCACCGGGGCAAGGCCCGAATTTCGTTCCGTGAAGAACTCTAGACTCGATTTACTATCTTCTACCACAAAATCGCAGTCAACTCGAATTCTCCATAACGATGACCACCAATACAACCTCATCGTCGAATTGCTAAACAAACGTCAAAATCTGCATCACCCACCTCTAGTCAAGAATCAAAAGGAGAACACGGTTGAACTTAGGATGTTGGCGACCTAAAGTAGGTAAGATCAGCGTCGAGCCAAAATACAAAGCAATGGGAACTAGGGGCTAGGATAAGGCGATGGCAGAGGTAAAGCTAGGGTTTAAATGCCTTAGTTCGGGTCACAAGGCAGAAGGATCGAGTCATAAATAAAGATATGAAATGGAAGAAGGTCGGCTTGAATGAACTAAATAGGACATTGCATAGGAAAAATATGCTAAGTCCTTGGATCGCTAGCGATCCATATAATTGCAACCAAACTTTCGCAAACTCACCAAGCATGATCTAAGTATCTTTACAAGCATCTTGGAAGTTGTGGGATTGAAATTGATTTATTATGACGAGTAACAGTGATTCACGTAAAAACTCAACAAATGGTTGGATAACCAAAACCAAATTCGTATGATAGCATCAACGCGATCAATTAAACTTCGGAAAGTGGGAACTCATAGGCAGTTACTTCCAGAGCACAACTTGTTTCCAACGAAAGCATACTCTGGAAGGCAAATGTTACCTAGGTTTTTAACCAAATAGAATTCAAAGGAAGTCAGAACATTTACGTCAAGTTAAAACAACTCAAGAACCAACATGAAGGATCAGAAGAAGGAACAAGAAGGACACAAAAGGAAAAAGGCAAAAATTGCCTTAGTAGATGGATCGCTAGCGATCAATAAATATCGCCCATGGAGTGTCCATTCTTCTTGCATCGTGAAGCATTATCTTTTTTAAGCATGCCTGCTAAGTTTCACGATGTTCCAAGCTAGCTAGACCAAAAAGTGAGTAGTCATCTGATTCCAACAACAGTTTAATGCAACTAGTACATGAATCATCATCAAAACAAGGCATCTATTCATGAAATTACATGGAGAGTATCTACACAAGGCAGGGAATATGATCAAATTGAAACGAGCTAAAAACACTCTGACTCCATGGATTGCTAGAGATCCATCATATTGAGTCAGTTCGTTGTTAAATTTCTTAAGCATATTCGTACCTTCAAATGTACGTCTCTGTCAAAGTGGCTTTGGCCAAAGTGATCTCCGACCCCTATAAATACAATCCTACCTTCAACATAAAGTGGACCTTCTGGACTGGCTGTTGATACTCTACAGAAACTATTCTTCACTCTTCTCCTCTCATAGAACAGTCATCTAAAGGGTTCATTATGATTCTCCAATGAACTCTAACAATGGCGACTTGATCTAACTTTCAAGATCCAATCAAATTGTAATTAGATTCAACTTGTAATTGTAGTCAATCAATAACAAAAGTTATAAAGTAGACGTAGACTTCGTTAATAGTCGAACCACTATAAAAATCTCTTGCCTGTTTACATTATCTGCAAGTTATTATTCCTTGTTTCTTTTTTATTTGCTTTGATAAACAGGGCTGGTGCTTTCATGCTCAATCCAGGGTGTTGATCCATTTTTTGGGTTAACAACAGATATAGGAACAGAGAGACCAGCTTTTGTATTGGGCATAGAGGAGGCTAGTAGTTTATCATTTTGTATTGTATTATCTCTTTTATATATATATTCATGTGATGTATGTTGGATATACCCTGTATATTTAATGTTATATATTATCGCTGCAATTCTGACTCTAATTTCTCTAATATTTATTGTACATTGTGTATTGTTCTATCATGAAGGCACACATGTTTATTGCTTTGTGCTGATATTATGTACGTATAGGTAAGTTGTTTATTCGATATTTAAATATGTACCAGTGTTAGCCTAAGGGAATACTCATGTGTGTATCCCATACTGTCTCAGTCTCCGCATTATCTGACAGTATTACCTAGTAATATTTTTGGATAGTATAAGTATGGAGATGGAGTGCTACACTCTCTCAGTGTCCTAAATAAGAATCAGACAGACACGAATTAGACATTTTACAGCCTTGAACTAACCCGAACATCGGACAATCGTATAAAATTTACATCCTTATGCTTGTCGAAGCAGGATCATGGTGACTATGGGGAAAAACTACCTTTGACTCTTCGAAAATGGCCATCGAGTGTATGTTGCCAGTAAATTTTTAACAAAATATTATCATCAACTTTTGACTGTTTATTGGATTTTTGACCGTATAAATTTCCTTTTGTATTTTGTTTACCGTATGAAGTTCAACTTTTTATTATTCTTGTTTACAATTGATTAGTTCTATTCTTCTTTATAAATGACTCTAAATGATTCATCTAGCTTATAATTCGATCATCATCTGATCGATTGAAATTCGACCTATAACACACGCGAGCTCATAACTTAATAAACCATGCTACAACAATCGATGACTTGAAGCACGAATCATATAGACTAGAAACAAAGGGTGAATTTCAAACGTTTGGGGTGACCGGGGAAGGGGGAGGGGGGGGGGTTGGGAAGTGGGGGCATTTAAGTTTCATCGTTTACGATTTCTTCCATAGTTAAATATGGTTCTACAACTGGTTGAAGTAGCATTTCGCAAAATTACATTGGAATACACTGTATTTTAAGAAAACGTAATGTAATGTTAGGTTTACAATATATTTTAGAACTTGTGTAATTTGAAAACCATATATAACTTATTATTTGTAATGTTTGCATTTTCTAATTTTGTCTTCAATAAATTAAAATGTCATGCTATCTACACATTATTCGTATAGTAATTATACCCTTAAACCTTAAATCTTTATCTCTAAGTAGACCATTTCAGTTAAGGTTGGCCAATAAAAGATACCATGTTAAATTCACATGTATGGGTCTAGATTATGATTTTTTCCAACACATAAAAGTTAGAGAAGTATCTAGCACATGAGAATATGTAATATGAGGACAAATGAATTGAGTTCCCCAAGGTTCACTCTAAGTCTTTTTGTGTTTTCCTTTGCATGGAAATTTGAAAAAAAGCTATGAATATACCCTTTAGAAAACAAGCCGCCCCAGTTCTCCCTTTAACTTCGCAAGGGCCTTATAAAAGTCAAGCATATTCAAGCATGAGGCCCATTCAATTAGGGAACAAATGACTACACATATCTAAACAAGTAGTAGCTTAACTTCAATTCTAAGCCAGAGTAGAACTAATGTAGCGGCATCCAAAATTGCACACTATTTTGCACCGTCCACTACATATAACCTCACAAGTTCAATAGCCCTATTAATTAATTATCGAAGTGTTTTTACATTCATTCTTATTATATTATACACACATACATCGATTCACTCAGTACTAAATACAGATTTCTTCAGGTGCGTAAATCACATCACATTCAAAGAGATCATGAACAAACCATTCATTAAAAGTCTTTGCCGTTTTCAATCTGGTGTTCCTTCTGCTTCCTGTAATCTCTATCCGTGCCAAATAACCTGTAACATTGTTATAATCAACATATTATGCTAACAAGATCAAGAAGGTTGAAAAAAAAAAAAATCTCATACTAACCGATCCATGTAAGTGAAAGTTGAAGAATAGTTTCCAGACTGAGTGTAAATCACACGATGATGAAAATCATGAAACTCAGCACTGTATGTACATAAATAGGTACTGTTATATTTGTATATGATGTTGCATTGCATAGCAAGTAAATAATCATATAATGTGTAAATTGATTAACCCACCCTCCATATAAGGGCAAAAATTTGGAGGGGCTCCATGGGAAATCATAGCCACAATGAGCTTCAACCGTTTCCATTAGCCTTAGTGACACCCATAACCACAGTGTTATCAAATGTGGCCCTGTCAGTGCTGGTCCGATTATAGTACCAAAACCAAGCATTAATATCTCAAAAGGGTGCGCGTATTCTGAAGATAGTCCAAATGGTGTTGCATATCTGCATATCATAGTATGTTAAGAATTGGTGCTAAACCGATAATAAAAATCCTTAAGAAAAAATGTATGTATGTGTGTGTGTTTTTCTTCTTCTTGTTTTCATCTTTATGTATTGGGTTAAACAACCTAGCTAATTGTGATACCTAAAAGGTTCCACCTGTAAATTATATGGTAGAAAGTGGCTCATGTTTTCTAATAAGTTTTCAGAATGATATATTCATGTTGAATGGCTTGTTCAATAATTATAAATAGACAATAAAAAAATGAAATAAAGCTTACTCATGATGAACACTGTGTACATGTTTGTACAGCCATTTTGTGTGCAGCATCCGGTGCCCCCAATAAAACACAAAATCCTCCAAAATGAAGTAAAATAGAATCTGTGATATGATCACTGACCTGTACACATCCACAAACCATTAATAATTTACACTGCATATATTTTCTTCACAATAACACCCTCTGTATGATGCAAATTGTGAAGAAAATATAATACACCGATTGATGGAGTCATTAATTAAGCCTTTTGATCTAGATTTCCAGATCTATTACCAAATAGAGAGAAAATATATATACATACCAGGGTGGCAAGGGAAGAGTGCTTTTGAAGCCCATTAATTTGAAAGCAGGATATGAAGCAAACATTATTGGCAAATTCACACACAAATGGTACATCATCAGCTTCATTATACATCTCCATTCTGCAGCTGCACTGTTCTTCTTTTTCTGAGAAATTGTTAATGAACATTGATTATTTTTGTACTGCATATATAGCATTTAAATAGCTATATATAACAGTAAGCACATCAAGATTGAGATTATGGAGAATGAAGATAAACCTGAATTTTGTAGCTGTCGAAAAGCCCGAATCTTTCAAATATCAAAGTTGGAATTCCAGATAAGAAGAAGACTGATTCATGTACAATGAATGTACCCAGCGTTGCCAGTTGAAAATCACTATAATTTGTTGTCAAATACTGCAATATTATGCTATGAATCAATCACAAGGATCTATACTATCAATTACTTATGAAACTAACATACACAAAAGTATCATGCAAAGCAATTAATTTTGTAGCGTTTACCTTCCATCCCAACTCAAGCTGAGTTGCCATGAAAGCTAGTTGTATGCAACAAGATAGAAAATAATCTGTGGCTCTTTATAAAGAAGAAATAGTAGTGGAGATCAGAAGCTTAAACCAAAATTTTGATTTTAAGTTTAGCTTGTTTACATAAACATTTTGAATACAATTAAGGTAGCACGAGGAGATAGAAGTGAAAGTGGGAATAATATTAAATTGTATCACGTGGAACTCGTTCTAATACAAAACTCAAACAATTATATATGTACATTAATTTTGTATTATATGCAGTACTGTTTCATAGAATCTTATTTTTAAAATTTAACATGGCCACATGTTATTGCAACGGATTCAATTTCTTCTTTTCTATTGACGGAGATGTTTTAATTCTCTTCTCTAGGGAATATGGTGTAAAACTTCCGGTTTTCATGATAAAAAAAGGTTCTTTTTAATCAAACAGACAGTTAGAAAAGTTTATTTAACGTGGACTTGCAAAATCAAATTATATGAATAAGAAAAAAAAAACATAAAATATATTTTTGGCATGTCTTCTCAAATAAGGCCCTTCTCACGAAAGAAAACCAAAATTTCAGTAAAACCTTTTGAAAGCCCACTCAAATAAAACCCATTTTAATAGTTCAAACTTACCTTTGAACCTTATTTCTACGTTACTTAAACACAACAAATTTGTAGTTGTAAATAGCAAAAGTATCATATATTTCTAAGATGGAGACATTTTGACGTTCGAAATAACGCATTTTCTAGATATTTCAATGTGCGCCACCTAACAAACAGAAGTACGATGTGGTTGGTTTTAGATGAGCATCGGGTTATGGTGGTATATATTCAACTTCTGGCACTATTAATGTAAACTAATTTTCTAAAAGTTAAATTATGCTAAGTAACTTTGAATAAATTTAACACAACAATAAGTTAAATTATGCTAAGTAACTTTGAATAAATTTAATACAACAATGCAATATGTACTGTCTGTTTCCTTTACCAAATTCCTACATTTGAATTATGAATGCAATTTTAAATTCAACGGACATATAACTGTTATCTAGGGCTGTTATGAACAATCAACAGGTCCCGACAGTTTGACAGGTTAAACCATTAAAACTTCTAACCTTGTATCATCACGGTTCAATCTTCAAAACTATGCTTATAATTGGTTGTGTATGCAATTACTATATCTATACCAAATTACTTTTCAAAACCATAGTTTTGAAGATTAGACCGTGGATTAAATCGCGATCATCCATGGTTGGTTGAAGTTCTTTTGATCCAATCAATTGAACCGCTAGAAACATCACGGTTATATTTTATGTATATTTGGACTTAATACAATTTTTTTAAAGGATATGGAACTAATTGATAAATAAAAATAAATAGAATAAAAAGGTTAAAAGGGGCGAACTGTAAAATTCCTCCAACTACTAGCTCTATTATATCTTGTCTTCCTCCTTAACAAAAGCCAATCCTAAATCTTCAAGTCCTTCAAAAAATCTCAAAATTATTACAATTTCAATCATTAATTCCACGATTCTATGATTTTTAATGTGGATTTCTAATGTTGAGTTGTGGTTCGATATCACTTGTGGTTATGTTGACCTCTGGCCCATAATGGTCAGTGGTGGGAGGTTTTAACGATTCGACCAGCGGTCTGGTCGGGCCTTTAAAACACTGTTCGAAACTACTGACAAATATTTTAATTTTATACTTTACAAAATTGTACCCCAAATTATAATTTGTAAAGACATATACATAAAAGTTAAGAATCCTATAGCGTTCCTTCGAAACCACTAGGATGATCCTATGGAGTTTCTTTCCACACTATTCATAGTTAGAAAAACACTATTGTTATTTTAACTACGTCATCTCTATATCATGTGGATGGAATATGGATAGGGTGTAGGAAATGTACGAGATGGGAAGGAAACACGAAGAAAGCTTAGGAATTATCTCCACCTAATTTTTCACAACTTACACTAGGAAAAGTATAGTGGGAGTGGGTAATTCACATTAGAGATGAAAAGGAGAAATAATTGCGTTGATCTCATGTAGATCTACTACCTACCTCAACCTCTATCTACCATGATCATCTCCACAATTTCAATCTCAAAACTGCTGAGCTGATTGGCATAATTTTCTCCTCTAAAACTTAATTTAGGGTTAGTTAATAGCTCATAATATATAAAATAACCAGTTTATATAAGTGTGAATAACTAAGTTGCATTTGCCGAGTTGGTTTTAATCGTGTAATAAAATTTTATATGAAGTTCACAAATTTATTTTAATGCTAACAACCTATACGGAAAAGTACAAAGTTCACTGGATTTTATACGTTCATAGAATTTATTTAACGCCAACATATTTTCTCATCAAAAGTATTTTATAAGAAAAACAAAAGCAAGGATAATGTAGACAACTGCATAGCTTGAGTAATATAAGTTAGTAAATTAATGGAACTTGCAATACTTCCCACTACCTCGAGGCTCCTTCTTTTGCCTTGATCAAGCTGTAGGTGGCCTTTGGTAGGGTGTGTGGTCCCTTTTGGCAAGATAAATGGTCTTCATATCATGAGTTAATGAGGCGTAATTTGTGTAGTTGGGGTTGAATCGAGAACCATGTTCAAGGGCGTTTCTTACTGTTCTCTTGACGACGGAGAGTATATACGAGTACAAAATTAGTCATGGGATAAGTTTAGTACATGTGTGGCACGTCTTCTAAGTTTGAGTTACGAAATACACATTTTTTGTCGATAAACAGGTGTTTTCCATTAAGAAATCGATTGTATTTTATATCTTGTGTAGAATTAGCCACATATGTAGTTTTGCCTTAAGAGGAGCGTTGACTTTCCAAATGAATTTGAAAATCTTTTGCTTAGTCCCTAAGAAATTTAAAAATTTGCTTAGTCTGGGAGAAATTTAAAACATTTTTTGTTAATTCATTCATCTTCATAGATATTAAGTTTGAATAGAATAAAATATATATTTTATATAAATATCATTTCTATTTCGGCATTTAAAAATATTTCCAATCGAATTATATTTATATTATGCTTTAAATATTTTAAATAATTATAAAATTAATTTCAATAATTTAAATATGCATATATACAAAATTAAATTTAATAAAAAAGGAACATGCTTTCATCAATTTATTATATCATATGTTTATAAATTCGATTTTTTTCTAATTATTAGCAAAAAATATTTTTGGTGTATATATATACATATATATAATTTTTGTAGTTACAGTATAAAGTAATACAAAGTCAAAATTTTAAGATATTTAGCAATTTTTAATTTTGATCTTAGATCTTGTTTGAAATTCAAATTTTATTTACCAAGTCAAAGTAGATATTTATTTAAAATTTAATAAATATAGATTTAGTCAAAATTTATATGATATTTTCAAAATATATTTATATAGGTTATAAATAATAGTTTCGAATTACTTATATATAGTATACAAACATATATACATACATATATGTATATGAACAATGGATAATGATATATATATATATATATATTATCCGGTATTTTGACCCGGCTATATCCGAACTGACTGAAAGTTGGATTCGACTATCGTTAAGGCCAGTAAATCCAGGGCGATGATTGTGAGGTCCAAAGATCAAGTACAGATGATAATATGAAGCCATGATCGAACGAAATTGAGAGATAGGCAATGCAAAATATTCAAAGTATGGAATATGGTTTAACATAGAAAAAGGATCTGCTATAATCCCTCTCAATTATAGGGATCGGTCTAATTTAGCCAAACAAGTGCAACTCAATGGAAAACAATCAATATCTCAAGATTCATAAGTTCACTGCATATGAAACTTTGGGAACAAGATGTAAGGACCCTAGGGAGCTTTCGCTAGGGATTGCACCTTAAAAGGATTGGGGAAGAGGGATCGACCCTCTTCCCTCCATAGGGGTCGGCCAAAATCTGGTAACAACACACTTTGCATCAATAATCGAGCAATAACTCAAGTTATACTAATCCAATGGAATGAAACTTAGAAGCTAAGCATATTACAACATGAGGAAGCTCCCACAGGAATCGAACTCCCAAATTCCTCCAAAATAGGGATCGACACTGATCCCAATTTCTTGGAATTTGGGCCATGCGATCCCACTTGTGGGTCTATATGGTTTTGGAGATCCTTCTGCTGAATTTTTAGTGAGATATTTGGCCATCTTCCTATAAATACAGGCTTGATTGTTCATTTTCGGGATTTGGACGCCGCTTGTTGCTTTGTATTCTTTTGTAACTAAGGATTCTAATCCGATCTCTACTGTACTTAGTTTACAAAGTGATTAATAAAGCTATCTCTTCAAAGTGGATATAGGAAAACAATGCCAAACCACTATAAATTGTTGTGTCTCTATTATTTGCTTATTTCTTATTGCTTTATTACTATATTCTCTCTATTTACATTTAATATTCTTCATTTATTACTCTACACAATCTCTATTCGGTGTTTGTACCAATTTTCGGTGCAAACATTTTGGTACTTTCATTGAGAACGAAGATTCTCAGCTCTATTTGGATCCCTTTGCTGCTACTGGATTACATAAATCCCTAGAAGGGATCCAGAATTATCTTCAAGTAGTTTATCTGTTCCATACAGATTTGCAAAAGTCTAAGAACAACTATCAATAATGGTTAGGAACACTAGATTTACCTTTCAAAACACAAAAGGAAATGAGAACGCTAGCATCAAGCAAGAAGGCCCGAGCAATCTACTAGTAGATGTGAATGCCACCAATCTAGTTGATGTCCAGAATCCGGCTGATTCCTTCACAAGAGCTGATTTTTAGAATTTGATAAGAGAGCCAGTGGATAGCCATCGACAGTTAAACCAGCAGATTCAAGCCAATATCGATCTAATGAATCAACTCAGATATCAACAACGCGGGAAAGCTAGGAGGGAGCCAACCCCTCATTCTACATCGGAGAGTTCTGGTTCATCAAATGATTATCACAGATGCAGACGTCGCGGAATTGACATATATCATGCAGAAGCTTCTGAACATCAACAGGAAAACCAACCTGGCTTATCGAGACCGATGGGTGTTGATCCCTTTATAGGGATCAGGGCCGATACCTCCTCCAACGGAGAAAACTTGCCTTTTCATGTTAGAGCACAAGCTGGAGCCACTGCGATTGATCAAATGCTGGAGTTCAGGTGGATATAGACCAATTACCACCCTGGAATGATGATGAAGTGAACGTACGTATATACACCATGAGGATGTTGAACCAAGAAGGCATGGAATGGCCTATAGGCATCGACCGGATCGTACACGTGAGGTGGAGCACAACTACCACTTGGATCCAACTATCCAAATGCCGGACTAGTCGACTATGGTTAGACAGTTAGTGAAGGAGAGCTAGGGCTTGACCAACGACGATTGTGGGATCTCGAGAAGCCATATCCCATTCACCGACAATTTCCTACACGCGGAGTATCCAGGGAGGTTCAGCATGCCATCAATGCTTGCCTATGAGGGAAACACAACCCCAGGCAACACATTATGAGATATGAATGGCTGATGGATTCTACACAAGCTGATGGTGTAACAAAATGCATTTGTTTTCCTATTACTCTCTCTGGCATAGCAATGATGTGGTTTACAAGATTAACCCCGTGGTCACTCTCTAGATTTGACGATTTGGCAACAAAATTTATGGAGCAGTTCCGTATGCATGTAACTCGCCCCAAAGATGTAATGTCCTTATCAAGCGCGATCCAGGCTCCATGAGAATCACTGAAAGATTATTTAGAGAGATTTCGTACAGCTATCCCAGAAGTCAGTAATCTGAATGACCATTCAATATTGATGGCGGTAACGAGAGGGATTGATCCGAAATCTAACTTTGGCGATTGGTTAGCTGACAATCCACTCGCAACGCTCAAGTATTTCTTTGCAAAAGCAGCTTAGTATTTGAGGAAGGAGGAAGCCAGATACTCTAGGAAGAAGAATGTTGTGGGATCGAGTGGAGAGGGAGTACAGAGTAACATTGCAGTGAAACCGTATGGGAAGAGTTCCAGAAAAATTCAAGTCAATGTCGAAAATAAACCGAATCAGTAAAAGAAAGGCGGTGATAGGAACTGTAACACCCCTAATTTTTAATAACATTATCCATGAGATTTAGTTAGATAAAATAAATAGAATAATGTAAATATTAGAGTGATAAGTTGATTGAGATTTGAAAATTTAATTAGAGGCCGTGCTAAATAAACTTAAAAGAATGAGTTTATGTAAATGGTTTTCTATGATAGCTAACAAGAGAATAAGGTAAAGGGCATTATGGGGAATAACCATCCACCATATCCCTTAACCCCTAAACCCTTATTCCTAATCTTATTTCACATGTTCAAAATCATAAAGCATAAACAAAGAAGAGCTCAAGCCGGCTATTACTTAGGAGAAGAAAATTCAAGTAAAAAGTTAAGGGATCAAGCTAGAAGAATTTAGCAACATCAAATCTCAAGTCCTTATCCAAATCAAGGTGAATAATAATCAAAACCATCTCTATTTTCATTTTTAAGAGCATTTGATTTTGGGTTTAAGTTTACATCCATTATGATGATTTTTGATGATGATATGCTTGGATTACATGATATGTTATATTCAAACAAGCTTGTTTGATATATGTTTTATTCGATTTTAAGGCTAAAAATCATTTATATTGGATTTCAAATGCCATAAGGATTTAATATGTTATGTAAAACATTATTTTAGAGATGGGTTTAATTTTTTATAATTTTCCAAGCTATGGAAAATTTATTATGAATTTTTGAAGGAAGAAATGAATATTTGGATTTAAATTTTATTTCGGCTGTTAAATGAAGGAATTTGGGTCAGAAGTTTTATATCTTAGATAACATATTAAAAGTGAATTTCTACGATTTTTAGGGATTTTTCCTAAGTAATTTACTATGGAAATTAAATTAATTTAGTTAGAGGTCTTAAATGTTTATTTGTTTTGTTTAAGGAAGGGCTTATTTGTTAAATTATTTTAATTAGATTTGGAATGAATTCGACAGTTTTATTTTGGAAAGAATTTGAAAAGTTTATGGCAACCAATTAAATTTTTACAAATAGGCAGGTTAGTTACAAAGCAATTACTGGAAAAGGCAATAAAACAGTTTTTGTATAGAAGTATGGTTTCGCCACTTCCAGTAGTACCTTTCGAACCTATATTTCTACCTCAACCAAGTCTAAACCAATACACAAGGTATCAAAGCATTGATATGTAGTGGATTGGAAAATGGCGGCAGGTATGGAGTCGAAACCATGCTTTCGACGGGGTCGAAACCCATTTAAACAGCTTTCGAAGATGCCACTTGCCTTGTTTTCAAAAGAATGCTTTTGAAAGGATTTAAAATAGCTTTTGTTTTATAAACATAATAAGCCACTTCCCAAAGCTTTCGAAAGTGCTCCAGTAGCCACATAAAGGTTTCGAAGGCAATGGCTTCGAAAGGGGTTTCGAAGCTATTCTTCCAAATGTTTTACTTAAATGCTTTAAGCTTTCGAAAGGATGGTTCTTAAGCCATCATTTTTCCCTAAACTCTTTTATATGAAGGTTAATGTTTTCGAAAGGGGTACTTTCGTTTTTATTCACTTTGACCTAAAAGATATTTATAAGGATAAACCAAATGGTTTCAAAAGGGGTACTTTCAAATGGTTTCGAAGCTATGCTTCTATAGGTTAATAAGTGGTTCTTAAATACTTTTGAAAGGTATGTTTTGATGGTTTCGAAAGAGATGTTTTAAAATGTTTCTAAAGCATATGCTTAGTGTTTTGAAAAGAAGATTTGATTGCTTTCGAAGGTGGTTAATGGTTTCGAAAGTAAAGGTTTAAGGTTTTGAAAGCCTTAGTTTTCAAAACGAAGAACCCAATCTCATTTTTTTAAAGGAAAAACCCATGGCAAAATAATTGAGTTTTGAAATGGCATTTAAGTATGGAGTTTTTGAAGAAGCTTTCCTTGATAAAGTAATGCGTTAAAGGGATTAACCATGTTTCACGTGAAAATGATTTCAAGGATATTAAACCCTAGTTGTTGGTGTTATTATGTTTGCTTCTTCTAATATACATATTCACTGTAAAATGGACCCATAACTGTATTTTGAGGAGAAAGGGTAGAATAACCATTAGGTTGACCCAATAGTGAATCTAAATTGAGTTAACTCATGAATGAGTAGAATTGCATCCAGGAGGTCAGGAAGACCATAATATAGGATGCCTAAATACTGACTAAAGAAGTTGTCAAATAAACAGGTTCACAGTAAACCCATGAAAACTATGTTTAGAAAGAGTTATTGTCAGGGGCCAATAGGTTTGTAGTGAACCTATAAAAACTATATCTGGACTAAGTTATTGATAGATGTCAATAGGTTCATAGTCAACCCATGAAAAATATGATATGAGAGAAGGTATTGGAGATACCAATATGTTCAGGGAGAATCCATGAATAATGAAGTTATTGGTAGGGGCCAATAGGTTCTTAGTGATCCCATGAAAACTATGAAATAGGATAGATAGCCCATAAGCTTTAAACAGGTTATTAGTCAGCCTATGAAAACTAATAGGTTAATAGTGACCCTAAAACTATAACTAAGATAGATAGTCAAAATGAATGGGGATGGGAAATCCAGAATGATTTACTTGTTTGCATATCATCATAATATTTTAGATTACTATGTTTTTAACCATTGTGGATGCAAGAGCACAGTATATGGTTATTATAAAGTTTTGGTTCAGATACTAGTGAGGGGAAAACCAATTCCGCTAGGCAGCGTGGTCTTACTAGATATCTAAATGGTTTGAGATGGTAGACTATTATTCATACCAGGCTTTATGTTTGACTCAAAGTTTCTGTTTTCCCCTTAAACTCTCGGGTGCTCAATTAACTTTGAGTATTTTGAGAGTTGTGGTTTACAGGTACCTCTTTAGACGAATAAGCTTTCGGAGACATGAAAGTTGTTTAATGATTTCAAAGGGGCATATTCATTAGCTAGTAGGAGTTCTTTTCTATTTTGATTCCGCTGTGTTTTGTGTAAAGGCAAAGTTGTTTAGTTGCCTGTGTTTAGACTCCGATCATCCAAGGGGGCACCTTTATATGTCGCTATTGGCGTATGTTGTAATAATCATATTTACTCTGAACGTGATTCTCGAATCTAGGATTATGTAATGAATTTGAAATGATTTGAAATGGAACGTGAAAGTTGTTTAGTGATTTTAAATTTTTTCCATATCCATGTGTTTCTGTTATATCAATATATCTAACATTACCATATTTGGTCACGAAGGATTAATAACTATGGATGACTGCAACATCCATAGCCATTTGTTTTGGGCCTCCAATTGGGGGATGTTACAGGAACCGTGAGCGAAAGAGGAATTTCAAAAGAGGAAAGCCTAAGATTCCAATGTTTGATGCCTACCCACCACTAAATACATCTATAGAGAATATCTACTTGTCTACATGTAATACCATGCAGTATAGGAAGCCACCTTTGAAAGAATCGTCGGAGAAGCAAAAACAAACTGGGAAATACTGTCGTTTCCATGAATGTTGTGGTCATAATACGAATGAATGTAGGTATCTCCTGGAAGTTATTGAGAAACTGATTCCGGAAAGAAAGTTACAGCGGTTTATTAAAGCCTCGCAGGATCCCGGGCAGGGGACATCCAACCCCAACCGAGGATAAGCGCTGCACAGGGTCGAGGAGCCTACGTGGAGTGGTGGAAGATTAGTGATCAATACAATAGTCAAAGGATCGCATCCAGCTGATAAGAGATGGCACGAGATGGAGCGCTGTGCTAGCGCAATCAAGCATATGAATTTTGAATGTTGTCCGACATAGAAGATGGCGCTCCGGCAAAAAAGTAGCGTACAATGGCAAAAGACATTATATTTAGAAACAGAGATGTAGATAAGGTGGAGGCACTGATGATCGACCCAATGGTCATTTCGGCCATGATCGACCCCACCTTAGTGAGGAGGATCTTGGTTGACCGTGGAAGTTCCGTAAATATAACTTTCAAAAAGGCTTATGATCAGATTAGGATGGAGGCCAAGGACTTGAAACAATCTAAAGCCCGCATTTATGGCTTTAATGGTGCTGCTACAGAAGCTGTCGGATATGTCGAATTACTCGTAGAGTTGGGAGAAGGTGACCATAGGAGAGTGCGGATGTTGCCATTTGTTATCTTGGATGTTGATTCTCCATACAATGCTTTTTGTGATCGACTAGCATTAGCTGAATTCTGGGTAGCTCTTGCCCCATTGTGTTCGACTTTGAAGTTCCTAATTGATAACAGTGTTAGAGTTGTGCATGGTGATCAGGCGATCGGATGTGCCTGCTATGTGGCTGAATTGAGAGATGCTTAATGGAAGGAGAAAGATAAGGGAGTGGAAAAGTCTCTTCGCATCCAAACCTTCGAAGATTGACAACCAGCTTCTGGGCCTTGGCTCAAGTGCCACAGTCGGGTCTATACAGACATAGATCCAACGGATAACGAGGAGGAGCCCAAAGAGACTAAGGCTGCACCAGCTGAGCTAATGATTAACATCACGGTCAGCCACGATGACCCGTCACGGGTCCTAAAGATCGGATCATAGCTCAGCTCCCCGATGATGAAAGAACTTGCTGGTTTTCTCCAAGCGAATCTTGATGTATTCGCTTGGACTCACTCTGATATGTGTGGGATCTCGCCTGCTATTGCGAGCCACACATTAAATATTGACCCGAAGGATGTCCTGGTGAAACAAAAAAAGCATGGCATGGTCCAGAGAGATTTGCCGCCGTTAAAGAGGAGTTGGATAGGCTCAAAAGCAATGGGTTTATTCGTGATGCCCTCTACCCTAAATGGGTGTCTAATCCTATACTTGTGAGAAAGGTTAATAGAAAATGGCGGGCATGTGTTGATTACTCAGACTTAAACAAGGCGTGTCTAAAAGACAGTTTTCCCCTTCCAAGGATCGACCGGCTGGTAGATTCGACCGCAAGACACAAGTTGCTATCTTTCATGGATGCGTACATGGGATATAACTAAATCCTGATGCACATTGCCGACCAAGAGCACACCAGTTTCATTACCGACGTCAAATTGTATTGCTATGTGGTAATGCCATTTGGATTGAAGAATGCAGGAGCAACTTATCAACACCTGGTCAACCAAATGTTTACATATCAGATTGGAAAGATGATGGAGGTATATGTGGATGATATGCTCGTGAAATCATTGCGATCAAGCGACACATTAGACACTTAGCATAAATGTTCGATATCCTCCGATATTACAAATGAAGATCAATCCTTTAAAATGTTCTTTTAGCGTTGCATCAGGAAATTATTTGGGTTTCATCATCAATGCTCGCGGAATCGAAGCTAATCCCGAGAAGATTTGAGCAATTCACAACATTCAGGCGGCAAAGACCAATAAACAAGTACATAGCTTAAATGGGAAGGTTACCGTCTTAAGTTTATTTATTTCCATAGCCCTCGATAAATGCATTCCTTTCTTCAATTAGATTAGGAGAGGGAAAAGGAACTTTGAATGGATGTAGGATTGTGAAGATGCATTCCAAGCTTTGGTGAACCACCTTGAGAGGCCTCCCATCTTGTCAAAGCCAGTAGATCATGAAGACTTATATATCTACTTAGCCGTGTCGGTACACGCCATAAGTGCAGCACTAGCGAGGAGAATCTAGTTCAGAAACCGGTTTATTATGTTAGCAAGCGATTCACATAAGCTGAAAGAAGCTATCCGAAGATAAAGAAATTGTGTACCGCTTGTTGATTGCTTCACAAAAGCTTCGGCTTTATTTTCAGGCTCATCCCATCAATGTTTACACCGATCAGCCGTTACGATAGGTCATACAGTGACCTAAGACGTCTGGAAGGTTACCTAAGTGGAACATCGAACTGAGCCAATTCGACATCACTTATCTCCCTCAGAAAGCCATCCAGGGACAGGTACTGGCGAACTTTATAGTAGAATTCACTGCATAGGATGTTCTCTCAGAGAGCGGTGGAGCCCCTATCATTTGTTGAAAAATGTATACAGATGGAGCATCCAATGATCGCTATTCTGGATTTGGAATCATGCTAGTAGCTCTAGAAGATCGATTAATTTGCTATGCTTTGAAGCTTTACTTCCCTGCAACAAACAAGGAGCTGAGTATGAGCTCTAAATGCTGGACTCAAACTTGCCCGAGAACTAAGGATAAAATCTCTTGAAATCTTTTGCGATTCATAGTTAGTGGTATACCAAGTTAGGGGAGATTACCAGGCTAAAGGACAATGACTCGCTCCATACCTTATCCAAGTTTAAGAGCTATTGACCGACTTTGAGTACTATGGCATCACACACATCCCTCGGGATCAAAACAGAGAGGCGGACTCATTGGCAAAGTTTGCTAGCACCGGAGATGCACAACAAATGGGTTTGGTTCCAGTCGAAGTACTAGACGCTTCGAGCATAAACCAGATGGAAATCGAGTGGGTACTAGAAGCGGAGCTTTAGAAGGAGTTGTGGATAACTCCGATTAAAGACTATTTAGTATAGGGACTCCTTCCAAAATGGAGGAATGAAAGGCGACAAGTCCTCTATAAAGCTTCACGATATATATTTAGGAAGGAGTCATGTATAGAAAGGGTTTTTCCGTTCCCCTACTCAGATGTATCGCCCATAATGAAATAAAAGAGTCCTAGAGGAAGTTCATGAAGGGGAATGTGGCGATCAAACTAGGGCAAATCCTAGCAAATAAAATACTCCGTTATGGGTATTATTGGCCGACTATCAACCGAAATGTTGCTATTTATGCTAAGCGATGCTACAAGTGCCAGATGTATGCAAAAATTCTGAAAGCTTCGCTAATAGAAATTACACAAATGGTCAGTCCATGGCCATTTGCCATATGGGACATAGACATTATTGGTTATTTACCAATCTCAAAAGGTGGTGCGAAGTACGTTATCGTAGCAGCTGATTACTTCACCAAATGGGCCGAAGCGGAACCTTTAACCATGATCACGACAAAGAAAGTTATCAACTTCATTATCCGGAACATCATCTGTTGTTTTGACCTTCCACGAACCATTGTAACTGATAATGGAACCCAATTCGACACATAGAATTCAAAGACTTCTGCCGTTAGCATCATATTGAAAAGAGATTTATGGCAGTTGCTCACCCTCAAGCAAATGGATAAGTTGAAGCTATGAACAAAATCATAAAGTCTACTCTAAAGAAACGTTTGGAAAAGGCTAGAGGAAAGTGGGTGGATGAACTCCCAACAGCATTATGGGCTGATAGAACCACCCACAAGCCCGTGACTGGCCATACTCCATTCGCCCTTGCTTACGGTTCCAAAACCGTCATTCCTGTTGAACTCAGAGTCCCTTCTCATCGAGTGACCTACTACGATCCCAGAACGAATAGGGATCTTCTCATAGAATCTCTAGATTTTGTAGATGAGAAGCGCAAAGAAGCTGATTTGAGGGAAGCCGCACATCGACATCGAGTAGCCCGGTATTACAATACTAGAGTCCGACCTAGAACCTTTGGAATTGATGAATCTCGTCTTAAAACGGGTTTTTCCTACCCCATCACATGTGAATCCTACTTGGAAAGGACCATATGTTATTGAACACAGGCTTGGAGAGAGAACTTTCAAGCTAGCGATTATTGATGGCGTCACACTCCCAAAGACATGGAATGACGAGCATTTATGATGCTATTTCACTTAGTTTATTCTTTTTCACTCAGTTGTATTCAATTTCAAATTTTCTTTAGCATTTGACTTTCCAGATATATAATAAGACAAATTACGTCATTTCTTTCCATTTGGTGAATAAAATTTGAAATTTCCTTCATATCTATGATTGTTGTAGCATTACATGTTAGTTATGATACCCGACTAACTAATATTGACATGTCTGAGCAGGTTCCCAAAGTTTGGAGCTAGCCAATTACATAAGTTCACGACTGAACTAAACAAAATGAACATGGTCTGATCGTGCATTTGATGATTATCACTCACAAACCGATGCACAGAATACCTAATGAGAAATGGATGTGACTCGACCATCCGATAAACAAATTAATCCTACCAAGCGATGGGACATACATGAATCAAAAGTGACCGTGATCCGACCGATCGCTCACTAAGTTAAACCCCGGGCTTGGAGGCAAATCAATAAATTAGGGGAAGTATGATTAACTATTTTTTGAAATAACTTTAAGTCCCCAGAGTGTGGACTGGAGTATAAAAACGAATTAGGTGCGATCTGATCGCCCGCCAAATGACTATTATCCCTAGAGTGTGGATATTAGTATAAACAAATAGACAAGTGCAGTTTAACCACTCACCACACCATAAACTCCGACCTAAAACCAACAGGAGGAGTATAAACTCGCTAAGGATGGAGTTTGACCATCCATTATCTAACTCCACTAACCCGAGACTAAGGGCAGGAGTATAATCGCTCAAACCGCTGAATCTGACGACGTAACACTAGGGCTCGAGCCCAGTGTTTGATATAACTTAAGGCCACGACCACATAGAAGCTTTAACTGAAAATTAACGGATGATTATCCGAATTAACAAGCAATGAATTACAATTAATTGAATGGAAAAGGATATCTTTATTACTTAAACAAAATTCACATAAGAGTTCGATAGAAAATAAAGATTTTTAATTTGCACATTAAACTTGAGAATTATAATGCAAGTTTATCCAAAAGCGGGGGCCGTACCCACACAAGCATGGCCAACAAAAAGAAAAACATCCATACAAGCTATATACAAACTAAGCCGAAGTGATGGCTACTGCTTTTGCCCTTTCTCTATTTAGGATTTCTTAGGAGTGGCACCACCCGAGCTTTCTCCTGTCCTTCTCTTCGATCCTTTACCACCCTTGACAGGAGAGCTTTCAGAGATTGGAGGGAGTTCTCTGTGAACCGACCTGCCGGGAGGAATTACTTGCAGTGGGATGAGATTTGAACCATCAACGTCCACATCAGCGGGTTCATCTTTAGCTTTTTTCTTCAATAACTCCTCTCTCTCAGTGCGCTCCTTCAAGCTAAGCTCATTGGTATGTTCGGGGGCACTAGTGATCACAACGTCATCCGATTCATCTGGCAGCAATTGGTCATCGGCTTTTTCATCATCAAGTGCTTCAATAACTTGAGCATCGGGCCCTGTAATGTCGGTAGCTATCCCAGTTTCAGTGGGTGTCAATTATTTCTCCACAGCAGCACCGCTTCCTAGAGTTTGACTAGGACTCGGAAGACCTGTAGATTCGCAGAAACAAGAAAATAAGCCTATAACTATTGGGCATGAGGAGCAAAACCTCTCAAATAATGGGGATTAAAGTGGGATACGTATGTCCAGTTGAATTTTAATGGTCACCGGAGTGCTCCCTTCTAGAAGAGGAGTCAACACCTTTGATTGATAACTGGGTCTATTCGAGTCATAGCTCAGATCCTATCCCGAGCTAAGTGAGACTAATGCTCCGACTGTTTGGGTTGATGGGGGACCTTTGGGATTAGACTCTAAAGCTTCAACAATGTTTTTCCTTTGTCAGAGGATGCTAAAATATCAAAGTACAGAACCTTGTAGCAGCAAGATCTAAAGGCCCATTCCCATGAAGGATCTCCCATGCCAGTTTCTCCTCATCCAAAGCAGATTTGCCAAGGGCTTTCTTCTTCATTTCCACAATATATTCCCAAGCCTTGGCGAGCGATTTGGGATAGCCCTATCCAAGAAAACTCAAATCATGATGGATTAGAACTTTAGCATTATATTCAACAATTGAAGGATCGAACATGTCCTTAATTTCATTCTGACCAGGTTTTTTGGCATCCTCCAACTGGGCCTTAATCTGTTCTCTTACTTCATTATGGCTACTTCCTTTGCTTCTTCCTTGTAGACTTCAATTTGAGCGAGTTTTCGTAAATTTTAATTTTCAGTCCCCGGGCTTCGACGACCTCTTCACAATATCTTTAAGACTCCTCTTGAGCTTCGAGTTTTTCTTCCTTCTCTTTCTTAAGGAGTTTTTCAAGTTCCTCAATGCGGTGGGCAAGGGCATTTTTCTCTTTTTGCAGCGTGTCCTTTTCCAAAGCAAGCACACTGTTGCGGTTGAAGGCAACATCCAGCTTCTGTTTGTGAGCTGTTTCCAGACGACTAACCACCTCATATGTTTCTTTAGGGCTCTTTTCTGCCGCAGCTAGCTTTGGATTCAACTCTGAGATATCATCATCTTGATGTTTAATTATGTCTTTATCACGGATCGCCTCTAGCTTAAGGCGATTGATTTCATGCTGCCTCTCGATAGACACCTCAGAGATTTTCTCAGCTAAATGCTACAATACTTCATGATGCATGAAAACATAATTGACATATGCAAGTGAACTCGCTTTATCACTCCCTGGAATTGTATGGATGGAAGGAAATTATGCCCATCAAAGCGGATTTTTGGAAAATTGATCTTAAGTTCGGCCAATATTTCCATCGTAGAGGCCTTAAGATCCATAGTAGCCAGAGCTGGATCAGAAGTAGCAATAGGACATTTGCTCGACCTATAATCGCGGGACTATCTAGAACAAGATGAACCCGAATAATGGTCAGGCTACACAACAATTTGTGAAGCATGGGAAGAGGTCTGATAGTCGCTATGTACAGGAAGATTGGGCTGAGCTTCCTGATGAGATGGTTGAGATTTGGACTTGTGTTTAGAAGATGAAAACTCCCTTGAACGATGGCTTCTTTCCTAGCTATCATCTCTTTCTCGATGCTTGCTAGGTCTGGACGCGACTAGATCCATACCGTGTTGAGGATCCCCTCAAGAGATCGAAGACATGGGAATGAGACATATCACTTGCGAATCAAGCAAGATCATATAAGTGACCATCAAATAAAAGATAGACGAAAATTGTGCAGTGTAGTGCACATGATTGTAAGTGTCCTAGCGTCTCCCCGAAGGACTAATTATTATAGCCTTGCTTATAGGAGTGTTTTCCCCTTTACTAGTGGGAGGAATGTCATCACCAGTCCTGTTGGGAGAATTAAGCCCCCCAATACTGATGTTGGGGAAGTCATAGGTCATGATATCATCAGGGATCGGGAGATTCGAGAACCCTTCCATTGAACGTTCTAAAATGTTGAGAGGAAGACTCTTCTTCAACAGAGGCGATGATGAACTCAGGCTCTTTAGCGGTTTTTCTCTTACGGAGTTTATAAGTGAGCTTTTTTCCTCTCCTTGTTGGCATATGAGATCGCGCACCTTGTAATGGCTCGACCATAGGCGCATTGCCTGGACCTACATCAGCATCGCTAGGCTTATTGGCTTCATCACCTCAAATTTGACTTTCTTCGGTGTTGTCTTGAGCTCCCCTCCCCCTCCCCCCCCCCCGACTGGGGGCACGACAGTGCTATTAGTACTGCCTTCTTGTTCTGCAGCATTCCTTAATGGTGCAATATTTCTTGGAAGCCCGATGCTGGACCTTCTTCTAATAGCTAAAAAAGAGATAACCATTCATTGGTTATAAGGGATCTGATGTCCCTATCCTCAACTGGGTTGGCGTGGATTGCAGAAACCGCTCTTGAAAAACTATCACCTTCAGGTCGTGGATGAACACCTGTAAATTTTCAAAGTATTAGTTAGTTTAGGATATGACTTAGGCTAAAGAATTTGAGAATAAAGTCAAGGCAACTCTTACGTCCTTCCAACCATCGCCTCCCGAAGCCAGGCGGATAACGAACATAGAACCATTCGTGTTTAAAGATGTTGAGCTTGTTCCAAGTGCCAGTTAGAACTTGACAGTTGGGTGAAGGCTCAAGGAAAGTGTAAGAAAGGCTTCATGTCCATCATTTGAAATTGCAAATAAACCTGATATCCTCAGGAGATAGCGGGCGGAACAGAAATCCATAAATAGCAAGAGTGTGCCATGAAGAAAACCATAACTATTCGGATGCAGCTGAGCAAGAGCTGTTCCAATATAATTTAGCATCTCTCAGATAAAAGAATTAAAAGGTGGCAAACATCTAGCCCCACACACATCCGGTAAATAAGCCCTGTCATTCACTAAGGGACTTAAACATCTTCAAACGGAATCCCATGTTTAGAGCAGAGTCTACAGAGAGCGGCCTCACCAATTCTGGAGGCTTGGGAATTCGTCGAGTTATCTAGAAATACAGCACCTTCTATAGTGTTGGGGGCAAGACTTATCTCTTCCACCGAAAGGATAGAAACATCAAAGAAAAGGTCAACTAACGGGCCGGAAATCTCCGGTTGCTCAGTTTGATGTTCAGGGGAAATTCTACTGGATACAGTCATAAACTTGACCTGGCTCCGAGATTATTGTGCCATGAAGGTTGTCCAGAAGGCATTGTGGCTAAAAGCTCTGAAAGTCTGGACCCTATATCAACTAAACTCAATAGATAATCAAGATTAGAAAATTTTACTCATCCTCAAATGCTAAGTGTAAACTAGTGTGGTGCAATGTTGTGAAGTGCAGAGATAAACAGTTTATAATTAAAAGCAAAAGTAAGTGACAAGACTTTGAATTATGACCAGAGTGACCATTACTGACCGTTTCAACCGACGTTTAGATTGATCGATTGTGTTAGCTTTGGGATTAACCATCGGCATATCGAAGTATGAAGTCACCCATATGTTAAGTTTTAGTTCATATTCGAAGTCTCGACAGTTTAGTTGTTCAATTTCAAATTCAAAGTCGTATATGTAAGTCCCATTGTTCGTTATCATCATATGTTCAAGTTCATTAAGATGGGATTGGTTCTGATTGTTCATGCAAGTGAATTTGGATTGGTTTGCTCAAGTTTTCAAGTTTAATTCAAGGCTTAGGTTCAACTAAGTCCCCATTGCCGATCTTTTTATACAACCGAATCCTCTCCAAAAACCCACAGTCGATCCCTCTCGCAAAGCTTATAATCGATCTCTCCTCAAATACACCACCACCGATCCCTATACTCAGCCGCTTTCACACTTCTCCTAAAACAAACAGCCGATCCCTTAATGCTCCACAAATGACCGACCCCTCTTTACTTCACGAACACCTGATTACCCTCCACATCAATGTACGACCGATCCATATACTTAAATTTTCTCATCCTCCAGTTCAACCTTCTGCGCCAGTCCCTCTAAACTTAAAGTAATACCGATCCCCTTGAATCCTTCATGCTTCACTCCTCACTTTCCTCCTCCTTTACCACCTTGTCAAGCTGTATCTCGCCACCGTCCATCTCATCTTCTCTAAGCTTAACCCATGCTCGAAACAGAAAACTCAACCGAACCAATCATCTCATCATAAACTAAAGACTAAATGCAAGGGAACTCACCTAAATGTTTAAAGTACAATTTGTTTGAAGGGAGATTTTGGATTTCGGTTCGAATCGAAGGTATAATGATGGTCCAAAATAGGATAAGATGGTGGATCTGAAGATGGAAGCAGTGTATGATTTGAGAAGAGGGGTCGGAGGCGAATTAGAGGGGGAAAGTTCGGAGCCGAGCTTAAAGAAAACGAAATGAAATAAAGTAAGAGATGTAGAGGAGAGTGTTAATTTATATACGAGACTAGAGAGATCAGCTTGCCTTTTCATTCTCCACGAGGCCTATAAGATTAAGTGCTCAACATATGAAGGGATCGGTTACGATCCCTCGACTTGGGGATCCAATCCGATCCCTATTAAAAAAAGAGAGAAAAGAAGAGAGAAGTTGGGAGAAAAAGGGATCGGCTAAAGGAGAATTCTGGTCCCAATTTAAAAAAAAGAAAGAGAGAGGGGCGATCGGCTAGAAGAATGCCAATCCCTATGAACAAAAAAAGGAAGAGAGAGAAGGGATCAGTTACGAACCCTATGTGCATGCAAACATGGACATTAAAATTATATAAAGTACATATATATAAAATGCAATGAAATTGCATCCAATTCAATGAAAATTGGCAAAGACTTCTGAGCATGCAAACGCATCCGGGAGCCAACGACAAGAATGTATGTCAGAATGTGCACATTAATGTTCTAAAAATTCAATTTTTGAAATCGACATATATTGAATTCTCACCTGATGTTTTCAAGGATGGAACTGGATCAAATAGCCAAAGCTTACTAGACCCGTAGAACCAGAAACAGATAGCAACTGATGGAATACAATCCTGAATTTATACCATTGGAAATCGACCAAGCATCATGACGATCAAAGAGAGATACGATGGTTTGGGTAAATAATTCAACGGAAGGATAACGACTATTTAGAAAATTGGATGGATTTCTTTCTGACAGCTCTATCTTGCTTTGATTCAAAGCACGTCATATTCAACACAAGATGTACTTTGGGGGGAAAGTGTTATTCGGTATTTTAACCCGACTATATTCGAACTGATTGGGCAAGTCAGATTCGACTGTTGTCAAGGCCAGTAAATCCAGAGGAATGATTGTGGGGTCCAGAGATTAAGTATAGTTGATAATATGAAGTCGCGATCGAACGGATTTGAGAGATATGCAATGGAAAATATTCAAAGTATGGAATATTGTTTAAAATAGAAAAGGGATCGGCTATAATCCCTCTCAATTATAAGGATCGGTCTTATTCAGCCAAACAAGTGCAACTCAATGGAAAATAATCAATAACTTAAGATCCATAAGTCCAATGCATATGAAACTTAAGGAACAAGATATGGGGACCCTAGGGAGCCTACCCTAGAGATTGCACCTCAAAAGGATTAAGGAAGAGGGACCAACCCTCTTTCCTCCACAGGGATCGGCCAGAATTAGGTAACATCACACTTTGCAGCAATATTCGAGCAATAACTCAAGTTCTAATAATCCAATTGGCACAAAACTTGGAGTTAAAGCATATTACAACATGGGTAAGCTCCCATAAGTATTGCACTCCCATATTCCTCCAAAATAGGGATCGACACTAATCCTTATTCCTTGGGATTTGGGCCATGCGATCCCTTTTGTGGGTCCATATAGTTTTGGAGATCCTTCTGTCGAATTTTCAGGGAGATATTTCGCCATCTTCCTCTATAAATACAGGCTTGATTATTCATTTTCAGGATCTAAATGCCGCTTGTTGCTTTGTACTCTTTTGTAACTAAAGATTCTAATCTGATCCCGATTGTACTCAGTGTGCAAAGTGATTAATAAAGCTATCTCTTCAAAGCGGATGTAGGCAAAAAACGCCGAACCACTATAAATTGCTGCGTCTCTGTTATTTTCTTATTTCTTATTGCTTTATTGCTACATTCTCTCTGTTTACATTTAATATTCTTCATTTATTACTCTACACAATCTCTATTGGGTGTTTGTGCCAATTTTTGATGCAAATAAATAAACACATACATACATACATATATATATTGCTAAGTGTGTATATATAGTGATAGAGTTAGGAGTATGCCCTAGGGGCAATTATGTAAATTGTTACATATATCTAACTCGATAACAGATCTTACTCATAACAGAGCTGTTTGATTTCTATTAGATATTTATTATATAGTATATAATTAATTAAGTAATTAATTTGAAGTATATTAAATAGAAAATCCTTAAGTGTCATGTCATGTCATAATAATTATAATGTGTTATAATCATGAAAGTTTTATCATATCGAAATTTAACATATCGTTTTAAATAATCCAAGTCAAGGTGTTTTGGGAAATGGTTGACCCATCCATTGAGGCTAGAGGACATAACGATCTCCAAACGTTGGATAGTTTATTACTCATGGCTGTTGGAGAAACCAACGAGTTACATACTCATATTTATTGGATAACTATGAAATGATTCATTCGAGAGTTTTTTATTGGTTAATATAACTAAGGTCAAATAGAGAATCTCGAAGTGATGATATTATGCAATTCTCTCGATTTGAGAATATTGTTGAACTTCTATGTGAATATGTCACTTTGATTAAAGTTTAATCATGGCATGCCATTGTTTGATCTAAGTTGAAGCATTGGATGTGAAACACTATTCAATAGAGAATTCATCTACTCAGTTATATGAGGTTAGTATCACGATCAGTTGTAGTCAACTCAAAATAAAGTCTCTAGCCAGAATGGTTTGGTCAATAATAATTGTTATTATTGAACAAAGGATTTTGTGTTTTGACTAATCAAGTTGAATGTTGGCGATATTGGAATTTTGACCAAAACCAATTTCCATAAGTCCTAATATGATATAGTTTTAACAAAGAAAATTGGTGTAAATAATTGTTTCTACCAGGTATCGCTTATAATAGTAAAATTGGATTTTACCGAAAAGATGTGTAAGTTATAAATTTGACCAAAATGTCACAACACTAGCTAATATGACGTGTGATGTTAATATTTGAAATATTTTTTGATATTAATTGCTGACTAAATTTACACCTTTGAGCCGCATAACCAAAATGATGAATTCTCAAAATAACCGCACGATTTAGTTAATTTATAATCATTATAAACTAATTAAATTAATTAATATTTATGAAATATTAATTACTAATTTTTATTTGACTTTTTGAATACTGTTAGTATTTAATAAAGTGCATATATATAAGTTATATACGTGCGTATTGATATATGATATCAGTAGAATATTTAAATTATATTTAAATAGATTAATTGCTAAGTTGTTTTGAAAAAAATTTGAGGTTTACATTACCACCTTTATGGATGGCCATGCATGATGAGGGGGGAGAAGATTTGATGAGGTTTAAGGAGGAGTTTATAAATGTTTCAATGATTTCTTTAAAATAAAATTTTCTTTCATTCATTCATTGATTCTAGATACAATTTTTTTCTTCTACTCCCCTCTGCCTCTCCTATCATGGCCAAAAATTCATGGCCTTCCAACCATGAAAAATTCGAAAATAAAATAAATATAAAAACGGTGCTTAATATCGATGCAACTTCTAGAGGAGGATTTAATCGATCTAGGTTTTATTATTTATTCAAGATGTGATTTTTGGCTTCATCATTGGGTGATTTTCTAATTTTATTTGATTATAGTTTAATCATATTGATAAAGTTTAAATCTTATATATGCTACTTCTAATTTGATTATTTTTTCATCATGTTAATATATAGTTTAGATTTAATATTTGCTAAACTTTAATTGGTTGCACGTTCACCATGTTAATATAATTTAGGTCATATGCTGCATCTTATTTAGTGATATG
This sequence comes from Allium fistulosum, assembly GCA_030737815.1. NCBI lineage: Eukaryota > Viridiplantae > Streptophyta > Magnoliopsida > Asparagales > Amaryllidaceae > Allium > Allium fistulosum. Next base: position 1,299,996,642 of record CM060902.1, read on the forward strand.
TTCATATTCTTTGTATAGTTTAGATCTAATTCTTTTTAATGAATTTATATGTGCCTAAGTTATCCGATCCATCATTTGTCATTATTTTAGAAATTGTTGTTAAAATGGGAATTTTTGGATTGGAAACTAATTTTAAATTAATAGACATAATTTTGCACCTCTTTACATACACAAAAATAAATAATTTACGTGTGTCAATTATTTGAAATCACTTGGGAGATTGGACACATGTGTTACATGTTTATTGTTTGGAATATATTTCATTTTGTAATTGTTTACATTTGTATATAAATTGTTTTAATTCAAAATTCATAAGTGAAGTTTTTCCAAAACATTAAAAATCTTTTGAATCCTTCATAAATTAAAGATAGATTTTAGTTTTTTTACTTTGAGTTTTAAAACATATATTAAATTACAAAATTTATACATACATACATATATACATACATATACACATACACACACACACACATATACATACATAATTTTAAATTTAAAATGTTGTTTGTAATTACTCAGTACATATATGAATACATATGTTATTTCAACTCAAAGTTTAAAAAAATTTGTGTAAAATTACAAATATAAATCCTTCGTAAGGTAAAACTAGATTCAAAATTATTAGTTTTAGATTTCATAGCATATTAGCCAAAATTAGGATGTGTTTGAGTGTTCAAAATTATTTTGAAATGACACCAAAGGATGAGTAAATGAATGGGGATACCTCCTCCACCTTTTCCTCTCGTTATTAGTTGCTTACTTAAACACAATTGATTGTCACTTTGAATATCAGTAAACTTTTGATTAGTTAAAATAACATTATAACATATTATATATATACGTAAATATAAGTAAACTACACACACACATATTGTTACTTTATATAATTTCAACATTTAAACTTTGGACAACCAAGACATACATAAAGGGCAAATGTGTCCATTGCTGTGTAAATCCTAATGCATATATACACATTAGCTGTGTACACTACTTATATGTTGCACTAACAATATACACACATAAGTGTATTCGATACATTCATTATAATATATTTAAATTCAAATTACATTTGGAACTTCTCTTAAATAATTTACATAAAATAAAATTTTATTTTAAAAAAATTAGATTGGATCTAATAAATCTTTGTACTTTATAGGCCGAATAGGTCCAAAATAGGAAAAAAATTAAATCTACCTATTTCACCGGCTTTCGACTGCCCCAGTTCCTTCGCATAAAGGATATTAATCCCAGTATTTACTTATGTATAACTTGACCATGTACCCCTTTATTATGCTGGACATGCACGTTATACACATAGGAGCATTAAATGATATACTCTGAAAATATATGCAAATCATTTTAACTAAGCCATTAATTAAATAAATCATAAATAAAATAAATAAGATTTTATTTAAATAAATTGGATTGGATCTAATACGACCCTTTAGACTTCATAGGCATACTATGATCCAATATATGATTTTTTTTAAATCCACCTATTTCACCCATTTTAGACTGGTCTGCTTCCAACAACGTAGAAGAGCCAAAATCGTCTATGCCACTTGTGGTCTAAATTAACAACTTTAGGACAAACTAACAAAGCCTACCTATTCAATGGATGTCTAGAATAGTGGTTTCTAGGTTTGACATTGAATAATCAAGTGTTCTCCACTCCCTATCTATCAACCTGGCCCAACTAGTAGAGTGAGTCCAAAAGGTTAGCCCAATTATAAAGGCTCTAATTGATTTTGGCCGTGGGCTAATTTTCAAAATTAATTTTTTAAATTTTAAATATATTTTACATTTAAAAGTTAAATTTAAGATATAAAATAAATTTTATAGAAGTTACAAAATAATTTTCAAAATCGTTTTAATATTAAATTACTATTTTTAAATTAATATTCAATTAATTGGATTAATTATAAATAACTAATTAAAAGTTAGTTAATCAAAATAAATAAATATATATTGATATATGTGTGTGTGTGTATATACAATTATAAACATTATAGTTTAATATATATATCTTAAATTATTTAAGGTAAATTATAAATAAAAAATGTTAATAAAATTGTTTTAATTAAATTAAATATTTAATCGAAAAATTATTAACTGTTAATTAATAAATATAAATAAATAAATAAATACACATATAATGATACATGTATATAAAATTATAAATGTTATAGTTAACATTCATCTCAAACTTGTTTAGGATGAATGAAATAAAATAAATAAATTTAGAATGTTAAAATAATTTAATTAATTTGTTAATTAAATTAATAAATTAAAATCAATTAAAATTATTTAATTAATAATGTACATAAGAAAATTGTATAAGTTAATTAAATTAGAAAGATATATAAATAAATTAAACTTACATAATATGAATGTATAATTATAATTGGAAATGTAAGAAATCCAACTTAGATTTAAGGAATAAAAAATACATATTGTACATGTAAGGTAGTTTCTGATGTGTCCAATGCTTGAATCATGAGGGTATTTCATAAGAAATACATTATTCACTAAATTGATATGACTCAAAAAATGTATATATATCAAAGATTATGAATCCCCAATATATAAAGTTGTCATACACCATTTATATGTTAATAAATTACTTGCATACACTTTAGCAATTGAGCAAACTCAAGCTAGAGACATTATGTATAGTACAATCAATACATTGACTAGACGGGGTAAGATACACACACGTATTTTTTGAGCAAACTCAAGGTACATGTATTATACTTAGGTCGTTGCAAAATGATAGGTACAACTGAATAATCTCTTTCGATTTATTGAGAAAAATCCATGTCGAGATGAGATTGGGACAATGACCATGGATTATAAGTTATATCATATACAACCGATAAAGTGTTATCCATCGCTTATGGACCTATGATTTGTGAGCAAGCTTAAGGTTAGAATCTCAAGGCAAGCGAGTCCTAACACACACCAAAGAATTTAAAGATTTCTATCCTTTTCTCAAGGTTTTGAGAAACATAAAAATCTAGTGGGAGCTTATTAGAAAATGAAATGAGTACATTTAACTGTTCTAATAATTTAACATCTGCTATGTATAACTATTATCTACTTAAATTAAATTTGTAGCGAAATTACTAACCTAAGACTATTTTCGGAAAATAATAAGCTTTACATTGATTGGCTAAGAGTGACAAAGATTGCACACATCTATAAATGTTTATGGTCGTCAATTACCAACCTTTAAGAGAAAAACATACTGAAAATGTTGACCCCAAGACCGTTAAAGTTTACAGGACTTGGGCAGCCAATTGTGAAATCATTCAACTATTCGTGTTGTCTACTTTAGACAAGCTGTTGAAAAGGCAACACGAAAATATGTCTATCCATAAAAACTTTCAAAGCCTAAAAGCTTTGTTTGGGGAGCAATCTCATTCCACGAGGTACAAGGTTACAAAGAAGGTATTCAATACGAAGATGAGTAAGGGGATTAAAGATGAGGAATTTATCATGACAATGAAAGGATATATCGATATACTTTGTGAGCTAAATGTTAAAATAAGCAATGAACTGCTAGTGGTTTTGATCCCAGGCTCGATGACTCCACGGTTTGATCCATTCATATTAAGCTACAATATAAACAAGTGGAACGTAAGCTCGTTGAAACACCCCACACCCCTTAGTATTCCCAAAAAGAGCACACCAAAGGATGCTGTGAGTTATAGGTATAGCTAAAGCATTGTAGAGACTAAGATTCACAAGACAATAAGTAAAAACTGCGGAAACATTTAAATAATAACTTATCATTCAAAATCAAACTATATTTCAAAATAAGTCATAAAAACATAACATCTCTCAAAAACTCAAAATATCTCAAATTCATGTCTCATGAAAAATACACCTCAGTCTCACATAATCAGAGTGCAAAAGTAACAATAATGATCCCTCTCACAAGTGCCAATCCATAAATAAAAAAGATGAAAAGTATAGGAATACATCTGAAATGAGAAAACTCCGGGAATGGATCTCCAAGCAACCTAAATCAACTAAACTCTGCTGGCCTATTGGGGGGGGAGGGGGAAATAAAGGAGTGGGTCAGACAATAAGTCGTGTGAGTGAAAGTAATTACTAGCATTTCTAAGCAAGATAAAGATAATAGACTAAGCAATAGTTCTAGCTTGAAAGGAAAATACAGAAAAGATAAAACTGGGATAAAATACCGTTTCAAATTCTGTTTGACCGTTTGCTTTAATTGTTAGATTGTTTGCTTTGATTGTTTGATTGTTTGCACATGTCTTAAACTACTGTGATTAGGCTGAAACCCTAATCCTATCTCAACTGCTAACTTGATTAGGTTGAAATCCTAATTCTACCCTTTGATCGGCCTTTCCTATCTCTGTTGTGCCACTGTGAACCAATCTCGTTGGTCACAACAAAAGACACCTCTTTAGCGCGTAGGACGCAGTAGCGAATTATTTACCCTAATCGATGCCGCATGCTCGGTCATCGCCGGTACACACTAACTGTCGCCCCTATTTGACCCTTTATTTACCCTAATCAGCATAAGCATGCCCAGCCTCACCTACCTGTTGTGAGACCATCAGTCCTAGACCTGAAAGGGAATGCTGCCCAGCCTCACCTAACTGTTGTGAGACCATCAGTCCTTGACCTGAAAGGGAATGCTGCCGGTACTGGTCCTAACAATCAATCTTCTAGTTTTGCGCCCCTTGCCCAAATCCCCAGATTTGAGCCTCTATCTATTGGCCACTTATTTACCCTAATCAGCATAAGCATGTCCCACTATCACCTACTATTGTGAGACCATCAGTCCTAGATCTGAAAGGGAATGCTGCCGGTACGGGCCCTACTTCTATATTTTCTTATTAACTTAATCTAAGTTTTAAAATAAGCCTCTTCTATTATTTCTTTCTTTGCTATATTTGCTTATTAACTTAATCCAAGATCTAAGTTTTAAAATAAGACTCTTTTGTTATTTATGCTATATTTGCTTATTAACTTAATCCAAGATATAAGTTTTAAAATAAGTCTCTTCTGTTATTTCTTTCTTTCTAATTATAACCTGTGTTATAATTGTTCTTGCAGCTGTTATTCTTCTATTTTCTCTTTTTAGTTATAACCACTTGTTATAATTATGCTTGTAAATATCTTAAATTTTCCTATTTCAGTCCATCTCTATTTTTATTTCAGTTTTTCTCATTTTACATCTGATTTCTGTAAATTTAGTGTTATTCTATTTTAATCCATATTAGCGAATTCTTCTCTTTTTAATTTATTCGCGTAAAAAGGTATTAAATCTCTATAAAAAGAAACTAACATTTACAGGCTAAATTCCAACTTAAAACAGATGCAAATAACTGTAAATAACTGAATAAAATAACTGAATAAAATAGCTGAATAAAATAGACTTAAAATAACTTCTGAATTTACTTAAAACTGACTGTAAATAAACTTATATAAAAACTGTCTCAAAATTGTATAAAAACTACAACTATTGAGAACCCTATTAGTTTAAATTGCTTACAAATCTAAAATAATTACAAAACACTCACCTGTGGTCCTTAGCTCTAATCCTTGGCCTTCCTGGATCCACTTTTATGGCATAGAATAATTTTATTAAAAAGATCTTCTCCCTGGAAATTTTTCTATTTAGGATTAAGCCTCAGGCAATGAACCCAATTGGGAGAAAATCTGAATGAGAAAAATAGCTAGGTCTAGGGTCTTATTTATAGTGTGACTTAGGGATCTCAGGCCGTCGGATTTGAAGATTAAATCTGGTACAACCACGTCATAGGCTCACTAGGAACCGTCAAATGCAGCTAAGAACGCACGAGATTTGACAAAAATTGCAAAATAGATTGTTCGACTCATACTTGGACGTTTTCACGTCCAGGGATTTTGGCGGGTCGACCTGAGGGGTTTATGGGTCGACCTATAGGTCGACCCGACCCTGGTGAGGGTCGACCCCTTGGGTCATTTTTTTCATTTTAGTTTATTAAATTCCGAATTCTTGTTTCACTCGTAACTTCTCCATACTGACTCGGATTTCGACAAGTTATATATGGAAATTGATCAGAAAATCGCCATGGACCCAATGGTGCAACTCCCGTAGCTCGATTCTGACAATTGTACAAACTTATCTTACTGTCTAATTAATTCGTTAATTAATTATTATAGCTCAAATTTTGGATTCTTACATTCTTCATCCCCGAAATTTCCAAGGAAAGAAGAATGAAATAAATATTTTCATCCAAATTCTACAATAACATGTTCAATCATCATCCATTACATCCATTGTCCTTAAGCTTTCTAATGCAATTTATGTCATATGTAATAGTGTAGTGTCAATGCCCCTAACTAATGCAAAAGAAGGCGGTCTACTGATTCAGTCGACCTCCTTTTTATGCAATCATGTCCGTGCCATGTATCCAAATGAATGCAAGTTTCCTAATGATAACTGATAGTTCTATATGAGTGCTACAATTATCATCCAAATGCAACAATCATATGATAATCACCCATTCATAGCTACCATGAAATAAAAATGTAAGTGCACACACATCCATATGCATATGCTTTAGTGACCTAGTTAGGTCGATCCCTAAGAGATAATAATGCCTAGTGTGTGTATATGCGTCCATTAGCATCCACTAGCAACCACTTGCAACCACGAGCGTCCATCATACATAACATGCTCTAGTAACATGTTTACATTCAGTCCTACCATCCATAGGTTAAACCCTAAGATTTACCCTCCCAAAGGATACTAAAGGAAATAACCTATTCAAAACTAAGGATGGAAATAGGAAATTCAAGACGTACCATTGAAAATATGTGGATAAGAGGTACGTTTTTCTCCTCAGCCTCCCACGTAGCGTCCTCAATACTATCTCCCCACTACACCTTAACCAACGGGACTTCCTTATTCCTAACCTTCTTGATATCATGTCCAACGATCTTGGTAGGAATGCGACGAACCGATGCTTCTCTCTCCACTTCAATATCCTCAAGTAGGCTAGGTTCCACTACCTCTGCTAAATCATGTAAGTACTTCCTCAAGTGCAAAACATTAAAAACATCATGAACTCCTGTGAGCCTCTCCGGTAGATTTATCTGATACGCCATCTTCCCTACCCTTTCCACAATAGGGAACGGTCCTACGAATCTGGCAGCAAGTTTCCCACTTGATCCAAACCACACTACTTTCCTTATCGGAGACACCTTAATGAAAACCAAATCTCCTACCTCAAACTCAATATCCTTTCTCCGCTTATCTGCATAGGATTTATGCCTATCTTAATCCGTCTTCATTCTTCTTCTAATCAAATCAAGATTTTTCAAAGTCTCTCTAACCATGTTGGGACCAAGTAGCAACTTTTCTGTAGACTCCAACCAACACGAAGACGACTTGCAAGGTCTTCCATAAAGAGCTTCAAAAGGTGCCATTCCAAGCTAGCCTGAAAACTATTATTACATGCTTATTCCACTAAAGGAAGGTGCTCCTCCCAATTTCCTCCAAAATCAAGAATGCATATCCTCAATAAATCCTCAAGAACTCTATTAACTCTCTCTTTTTGGCCATCCGTTTGAGGGTGATAGGCCGTACTCAATCTAAGCTGTATCCCTAAAGCCTCTTGCAAGCTTCTCTAAAACTCGTTAGTAAAGATAAGGTCTCTGTCACTCACTATGCTAGAATGAACTCCATGAAGTCGGACTATCTCACGAACGTATAAGCATGCCAAATAAGGTGCTGTCCTCTTACTCTTGATCGGAATGAAGTGGGCACTCTTAGTCAAACGATCTACAATCACCCAAATACTGGTATTCCCCTTCCAAGGTCGGGGTAAACCATCTATGAAGTCCATCGAAACACTATCCCACTTCCATTTGGGTATATCCAATGGTTGAAGCAATCCGCCAGGCCTCTGCTACTCTGCCTTAACTCTTTGGCACACAAGACACTTATCCACAAACTCTGCTACATCCTTTTTCATGCCACTTCAATAAAACACTCTCTTCATGTCCCTATACATCTTATCAGGGCCTGGATGAATAGTCATCCGAGAATGGTGTGCTTCTACTAGAACCGCATTCATCAAATCACCAGTGCAGGGTACACAAAGTCTTCCATCTCTCCTTAGCTACCCTTTACTATCGATGGAATAGCGTTGGAGATGTCTAGAGACCTCTCCATTGCTAATATTGTCCAAAATATCCATAAGCTCTGAATCCTCTTGCTGCCTTGAGCCAATCTGATCTATGAGGGTAGGCTTAACCTCAAGTGCTGCCACTAATCTAGGAGTAATGTCCGTAAAGGACTTAAAATCAAAGGTGGAAATAAACTCTAAGATTTTACACTCCACAAACATTGGACTAAGGTTTGTTCTCTTCCTACTCTTGGAAAACACCAGAATGTCGTCCACTACAATGAACTTATTTTGGACATCTTGAAAAACATGGCTCATCAAATCTACAAAATATGCTGGGACGTTGGTCAGCCCAAACGGCATAACCAACCACTCAAAGAATCCATCGGGTGTCTTAAATGCTGCCTTATCGATGCTATTGTTAGCGACCCTAAGCTGATGAAATCCAGTGGCTAAGTCAAGCTGAGAAAATACTGAAGAGCCAACTAACTGATCGAAAAGATTGTCTATCTTAGGAAGTGGGTAACGGTTCTTCTTCGTGAGCTTATTCAACTCTCTATAGTCTACGCAAAGTCAAAGGGAACCATCTGCCTTTGTAGCGAAGACGGTTGGCGCTTCCCACTCAGATATGCTCCGTTTGATGAAGCCTTTCTCCAATAGCTCACCAATCTGCTTACTTAACTCCTTCCTCTCCCTAGGAGCCATATGTCTCACGGGCAATGCCACTGGCTTAGCATTGTCATTTAGATAGATCCTAAAGTCGATCTCTCTTAGGGGGTAGTCCCCTAACCTCCTTAAAAACGCTTGGGAAATCTCTAACAACTGGAACTGAATCTAACTCTTCTAGTGATGAATCAAGGGAATAAAGGAAGCTCAACATGACTGACCCCCGTGGGTCGCAAGAAATCTCGAGTGTCCGTCCGCTACATGTCTCTCGTCTAACGACCCTCCTCTCACAGTCCAATATCGCACCATAAGTGGATAACTAGTCCATCCCAAAAATAATCCTATATCCCAAAAATCCCAGTACATAGGTGTCACAATCAAACTCTATGCCTAGTATAAATTTTTTTCAAACCCCTACAAATCATGGATAAATGTGTCGATCCTCTTATGGGGTTTGAAACAACTATAGGGTCTACAACTGAAGAAATGTCTAAGTGCAAACAATCAACCAAGGAAGTAGAAATGAAAGAATGCGATGCTCCGGAGTCAAAAAGAGTTCGAATAGGAAAATCTGAAATAGAGACTAAACCTTCTACAGAGACTTTCCTACCTCGATCCGGTCCACTACAAGAAGGTGCTGCATCCAAAGCCTGTACTTGCACCGTAGGTGCGCCTGCTCTCTGCCCCGTCCTCTGAGGACAAGCTCTACTAAGGTGTCCAGACTGCCACTAGTTGTAACACCTTCCCTTCATTGTGTCCTTCTTACAGTCCTTTGTGAAATGCCCAACCAATCCACAACTATGACATTTCTCGCCTTTATTGATCTATCCCTTTTGAGGTCCTCCTCCTTTCTTCTTGTCCTTACCTTTTTTCTCTTCTTCCTTAGCAGCATCTGTCATGAGAGCCATTTCCACAAGTGACTCATACGTCGCTACCATAGGTAAATGTGTCAATGCCAACCCTTGGAGGGGCTGGTCCAAAACCTTAACAAACTTGATGGACTTCTTATGCGGTATATTAACAAGCTCCATCCTGATCCTCGATAACTCATTAAACTGATTTATATACTCCTTCAACGAAAGACTCCCTTGCTTCAGACCAATGAACTTCTCCAACCGCATGCTTTCCTCGGCTTGCAACGAGAACTTTCTCTCAAACCTTTCCCAAAATCCAAACCAATCTATGTCTCTAGCTTCCATCTCTACAATTTCCCACCAGTAAGAAGCCTCTCCCTTCCACTGCCAAGATGCAAGCTGAATTCTCTGCTGGTCCTCCAATCCTAATAGCCCGAATATCTGCTCTGTATTCCTCAACCAAGTTCGTGCCTCTACGAAATCCTCTGCGCCAGAAAACGTTCTACCTCCTAAACTAGTGAAGTCCTTGCATAGCTTAGAAAAATTGTCTACTATAGGTAAATTAATGGGATCTCCACCAGCTGGTGCTGTATTGGGCGCTTGCCCTTGCACCTCTAGTGCCATAGCTTGGAGGTATCTATGGAACCAGGCAGCAACTTGGACACCCTTTGGAAGATTTGGGGCGTCCACCATACTTTGCAAAGAAAAGAAAATTTAGGCTCGAAAGATTCGAAAGAAGATTGAACTGGACTTTGAGGGGATTTTTATAAAAACTCTTTTATACTTGAAAACTATTTCTATAATAAGAGTTTCTTTCTGAAAAATACTTTTAGTTTAAAGATATGTTATCTTTGAAAAATACTTTACTTTTAAAACCAAGTTTTTAGGAATCCTGTAACCTTAGGCTCTGATACCAAATGAAACACCCAATACCCCTTAGTATTCCTAAAAAGGGCATACCAAAGGATGTGGTGCGTTATAGGTATAGCTAAAGCATTGTAGGGACTAAGATTCACAAGACAAATAGGTAAAAACAGCAGAAACATTTAAATAATAACTTATCATTCAAAATCAAACTTCATTTCAAAATAAGTCATAAAAACATAACATGTCTCAAAAACTCAAAATATCTCAAATTCATGTCTCATGAAAAATACACCTCAATCTCACAAAATCAGAGTGCAAAAGTAACAATAATAATGATACCTCTTACAAGTGCCAATCCATAAATGAAAAAGATGAAAAGTAGAAGAATACATCTAAAACGAGAGAACTCCAGGAATGGATCTCCAAGCAACCTGAATCAACTCAACTCTGCTGGCCTATTGGGGGGAGGAAGGGGAAATAGAGGAGTAGGTCAGACAATAAGCCCGGTGAGTGAAAGTAATTACTAGCATTTCTAAGCAAGACAAAGATAATAGACAAAACAATAGTTCTAGCTTGAAAGGAAAATACAAAAAAGGTAAAATTGGGATAAAATACCGTTTCAGATTCTGTTTGATTGTTTGCTTTAATTGTTTGATTGTTTGATTGTTTGCTTTGATTGTTTGCACTTGTCTTAAACTATTGTGGTTAGGCTAAAACCCTAATCCTATCTCAACTGCTACCTTGATTAGGTTGAAATCCTAATTCTACCCTTTGATCGGCCTTTCCTATCTCAGTTGTGCCACTGTGAACCAATCTCGTTGGTCACAACAAAAGACACCTCTTTAGCACATAGGACGCAGTAGCGAATTATTTACCCTAATCGATGCCGCATGCTCGGTCATCGTCGGTACACACTAACTGTTGCCCCGTATTTGACCCTTTATTTACCTAATCAGCATAAGCATGTCCAGCCTCACCTAACTGTTGTGAGACTATCAATCCTAGACCTGAAAGGGAATGCTGCCCAGCCTCACCTAACTGTTGTGAGACCATCAGTCCTAGACCTGAAAGGGAATGCTGCCGATACTAGTCTTAACAAACAATCTTCTAGTTTTGCGCCCCTTGCCCAAATCCCCAGATTTGAGCCTCTATCTATTGGCCACTTATTTACCCTAATCAGCATAAGCGTGTCCCAGCCTCACCTACTATTGTGAGACCATCGGTCCTAGATCTGAAAGGGAATGCTGCCGGTATGGGCCCTACTTCTATATTTGCTTATTAACTTAATCTAAGTTTTAAAATAAGCCTCTTCTATTATATATTTCTTTGCTATATTTGCTTATTAACTTAATCCAAGATCTAAGTTTTAAAATAAGCCTCTTTTGTTATTTCTGCTATATTTTCTTATTAACTAAATCCAGGATCTAAGTTTTAAAATAAGCCTCTTCTGTTATTTCTTTCTTTCTAATTATAACTTGTGTTATAATTGTTCTTGCAGCTGTTATTCTTCTATTTTCTCTTTTTAGTTATAACCACTTGTTATAATTATGCTTGTAAATATCTTAAATTTTCCTATTTCAGTCCATCTCTATTTTTATTTCAGTTTTTCTCATTTTACATCTAATATCTGTAAATTTAGTGTTATTCTATTTTAATCCATATTAGCGAATTCTTCTCTTTTTAATTTATTCGCGTAAAAAGGGATTAAATCTCTGTAAAAAGAAACTAACATTTACAGGCTAAATTCCAACTTAAGGCAGATGTAAATAACTGTAAATAACTGAATAAAATAGACTGAAAAGAACTTTTGAATTTTACTTAAAAACTGACCGTAAATAAACTTATATAAAAACTGTCTCAAAATTGTAGAAAAACTACAACTATTGAGAACCCTATTATTTTAAATTGCTTACAAATCTAAAATAATTACAAAACACTCACCTGTGGTCCTTAGATCTAATTCTTGGCCTTCCTAGATCCACTTCTAGGGCATAGAATATTTTCTCCCCAGAAATTTTTTCTATTTAGGGTTCAACCTCAGGCAATGAACCCAATTGGGAGAAAATCTAAATGAGAAAAATAGCTTGGTCTAGGGTCTTATTTATTGTGTGACTTAGGATCTCAGGCCTTCGGATTTTAAGATTAAATCTGGTGCAACCACGTCATAGGCTCACTAGGAACCGTCGGATGCAGCTAAGAACGCATGAGATTTGACAAAAATTGCAAAATAGGTTGTTCGGCTCTTACTTGGACATTTTCACGTCTAGGGATTTTGGCTGGTCGACCTAAGGGGTTTATGGGACGACCTATAGGTCGACCCTACCCTGGTGAGGGTCGACCCCTGGGGTCGTTTTTTTTTCATTTTAGTTTATTAAATTCTGAATTCTTGTTTCACTCGTAACTTCTCCATACCGACTCGGATTTCGACAAGTTATATATGGAAATTGATCAGAAAATCGCCACGTGTGCAATGGTGCAACTCCCGTAGCTCAATTCTAAAAATTTCACAAACTTATTTTATTGTCTAATTAATTCGTTAATTAATTATTATAGTTCAAATTTTGGGTTGTTACACTCGTCGAGCTACTCGATATATTGATGTCAACTCATGGATCATTCAAGGGTGTTACCTGTAAAGGGTATGGCATTGTCGTCGAAAGGTTCAAAGAAGTGTAAGCATGGTTCTAAGAAATGTAAGAAAGATGCTCCTATTGGCAATGGTGAATGTCACCAGTAACACCTTAGAAATTTTAAAAGTAAATTAAAATATTACTAACGATTAAAATATAATTTTACATAAAAAGTCAAAATAGTACATTTTCATAAACGTTGGAATTAGACCACACGGCCTATTCCATTATGTTCAAAATATATATAACTTTTTAAATTTGATAAACCGGTTCAAAATTAGTGAAAACTATGACCAGTAACCAATAACATTTTCATAATTATTAATTTCGGGTTTACACCAAATAACCAATGTTTTCAACCTATAAATTAGACCCTAACCCTCACTCATTTTTACTCTAAATCCTAGCCACCGCCTCATCATTTCTATATGTTCAGTTTGTTTTTTCCTTCCTCCTTAGAAAGTCCAATTTCTCAAATCTCTTCTCTAATTTCTAAAATTAAAACTAAAAAAATTAAATTAAATAAGAGAGGGAGAGAGAAAGAATCAAAGAAGTAGAAGATTCAAATTAAAAGAAGGAGCAAATCAACAAAGAAGGGATGCCGTGGATTCAAATCAAACTAGAAGATGGATTCCTTCAAGGTGAGTGAGTTGATTACGATGCCACGATGATTCATAATTAGTTAAATTCCTTTACAATTCTACCAAATTTAAAAATATAATTATTGAATTCGAAACAATAGTTCCAACGTTGATTTTTTTGATTTAAAATTCAAACTATAAATAAAAAACAATAGTAATGATGGGAAAACCCTAGGCGTTAATTTAATAAGAATAATTGTTAAAAAAGGAAAAAGGATAGATTAGTAAAATAATATAAGATTCTATGAAGATAAATCTTTATTGATAAAGTCTGGTTTGATTGAATAAACAAATTAGTCGAATATCCATTTTTCCTTGCTTTATATTGATTATACAAGTTGGAATACACACATAGATCTTTGTTTGAAGGTATATAGGTAGTTTATTTAAAACTTGTATATATATATATATAGTCGTTGAAATTAACTAGTGAATTCATGTAAACAAAGATAGAGACTATCACAAGGACTAGTTAAAAATGAACCTTAAATTAATGCTTGAATCGACAAAGAAGACAAACGAAATAAAAAAAATAAACAAATATTATAAAATATGGAAAACATCAAACCACAGTTTTGAATAGGAAATTAGATGTCTGATTTAAGATTCAGACGTATAGATTTCAAACAATTCCAACCCGAGAGCAATTAGTTCAAATTCGACTTGATTTAGACGACTGAATCATTTTTCAGACGTCTAGAATCGAAGTCAAACGTTAGAGTAAGGATGTCAGATGTTTGAGATATAAAATTATTTTCATAAAGAGGGTCAGATATCTAAAGTATTTTCAAATGTCTAAATTATTTCAGCAAGCCCAGGTTGAGCCTAGACCTAGTGCAGACCAAGTAGGGAAAATAAGAGGGCTTGTCTCCACTTTCTTGACATTAGGGAGTTCACATAGCTGTGTGGAGAGAGTGTAATATTTAGTATCAGTTCTACACTAGATGACGTACCTAGATTCACAATTCATGGTGGACGTAGTATGGAACTCGACAAGGCATGTGATAGCAATGCGACTAGAAGCTCTTATTGTTACTAAGGAATGCTCGGTCACATTTTAAACATGTAAGAACTAGGTAAGGGAGGTAGAGACATCCGCAATATGAGAGCTATATGGCTAGGCATCAGCTGGTCCTTTAGGGAAACGCTAAAGTAGAGCTATATAGGAATCACATTTTAAACATGTAAGAACCAGAGAAAGGAGACATAGACATCCGTAATAGTAGAGCTATATGCATAAGCAATGACTGGTCCTATGGGGGAATCACTAGAGTGATTTCTTTAGCTTCAGGTTGAATGATAAAGAGCATATGACACATTTACTATTAAGAAGTTGACACGAATGCTTAGGTAGGCTATAAATCTTTGAGGCATTATACTTAGCATGGGTCCAGGCATTACAATGTTCATTCAGTATGTAAGTGCGATATACGTGATTCGTCATTGATAATGTTAACTCAATATTGTTTAAGAAGTCATTTATATGGACCATATACCATGAATTAACCAAGAATTATTAGTTGTTGGTTTTTCAAACCTAAATTGGAAACCTTTATAAGTTGTTTATGGATGTAGATGTAAATAGAATTATACCCCATGATTCGTAAATAACCAATCCTTTATAAGTAATACACGAACACAAATGGACATTCTAAGTTGTGTAGATTATAAATGAAGTTAATTGCATGTATACATATACACACATGTGAAAATGGTAATTTAAGATTAAAATTTCAAATAAATAAAGTTGCCTAAATATTAAGACATTGAATATATTAATTGAAAAACAAAATTATCATACATAAAAGATTCAACTTGGTATTAATATACAATTTTGGAAAATGTTCATCTCAGAAACATCCAAGTATTTTTTCAAAGTAATCATGACGCTGAATACTTTATTGATTAGGAATCATCAAAATAAAGTAATGTTAAGATTTTCTTTAAAGGAAGTACTTATTCATAATAATGCTAACATAATTATGAGGTAAAATATCCAAACTTGATGAAAAGTCCTTATCAAGTTCGTAATCAATATATTATAATTTTAGTACTTAAAATGGAAAAAGGAAATAAAATGCTGAAAGCAAGAAAATAATACAGAGATTTTACGTGGTTCCGATGTTAATGAATCCTACATCCATGAAACTACATCCTTTTCTTCCTCTTTTGGTTCTTAGTACAAAGAAACAGCGATAGAGAGTACAATTTTTGATTTCAATGTTGCTAAAAAGAGAAAAGTCTCAAAATATTCCCCTTTATTCTACAGTACCCCATTTATTTATAGTACATTGATGTTCACATAGGTTGCCAACATCATTCTTCTTCTCCGTTGATTTTTGCCCTTAGATGATGCCATGTGTCGATCATCGATTTAGCTTATTTACTGTACATGGATTGCCAACGTGGCCTTTGGTGGGAAACCATAATTTGAATTGGTGAATTTTGAATTTGGGCGGGAAGCTTGAAATTGAGACTGGAAATCCCAAATTTGAGTAGACCATGATCTGATGATTCCATGAAGCAATAAATCAATGGACTGCATATATGTGTTAGGGGAACTGGGATGAGAATCTACCCCCATTTCAGGAAAGTTGTATAGTTATAAGAATTCTAGGACTTCGCTATTGTGAATGAGCTATTGGGATTTGTGCCTCCATGATTATGCTGGTGATAATATTATACCGCATTTTAACTATATCGACATTCTTGAGTCCTACTGCATCGTTTACTAGAAATAAAGACAAAGCACTATGTTTGGGGTAATTGAGGCTGAGCTATATGGTTCAGTAAATAAGACTGCACTACCATTTTGAGGGGAAGTCATATCGCTTGAACCCATTATGTTCTGTCTTTGTCAATAGAGGACTGTGCCACTGTCCTTCTGTTTAAATCATGTTTTGGGATCTTGAGCATGAAATCATAGCTTCTTGGCTTGCTTTTCGGGATCATACCTTGGCTTATGGTCGTAGACTAGTTTTTTCTATAGCATCATTCTTTGAATCTTTGTAACTATGAGTAACATCTTCTTTGAAATTGTAGCGCAATTGTACCACTTTGATGTCAAATCAGGATGATGACGCATCCTTGTTATTTTTAATGTTAATATAAGATTATGGCGAACCTTGCCACTTTCAATGTCAAATCACGATGGTGGCACATCCTTATTTCTTTTAATGTTAACGTAAGATTGCGGCACAACCCTGCCACTTTTAATGTTAGTTTAATAATAGTGGCGCATCCCTATCACGTATAGTTGATATAAGGATTGTGCCGCAGTTTTTATATTATACCGCAACACAACTTCCATGTTTGGAAATTGAAAGCCATGCCATAGTTCTGCTTATTGAAGTAATTGTTACTATTGCAGATCAGTCCTTGTATTTTGCGGCTGCCTCAGATTACTAGCATAGTCCAAGACTTTAGCTCTCGCTTCCTTTTATAGTATCATTTCTATCATAGGAGCAGTTCTCTTGGCTTTATGCTTGCATGGATTTACTTTTCATAGCATTCAAAAAATATGGGTGTAACACTTGCTCCAAACTCTGTAGTAATTTTAGATTGGTGTGGATTTGTCTCTACATCAATATTTTTTCTATAATTCATCACTTCTCGTTCTTCTCCTTCTTTAATAAGGAAAAGTATTTATTGCCATTTTGCATTTAATGCCCACATACACATGTCATTCCTTTATTGGCTATTCTTCTAAAAAAAGCTATAACTATAGTCTTTTTGACTCCTAACAAAATCTATATAGATCCTCACGTTGATATCCTCTATCATTAATCAACCGACGTTTTGGAGTTCTTCCATCATTGCAATTTTATGGTTGAAATTCAAATTGAGGTAAGTGTATATTTTTTCTTTTTTTCTTCCTTATTTCTTTACGTGCTTTCAAAAAGAAAATCCTAGTTGCCAATATCGTCTTCTCTAAGAACCGTTTCTTTTTTGAACTAAAGTAAGGACCTTCTTTCTTTTGTAGTTTCCATTTTCTTATACTTTAACAACAGCCGATAATCAACCCAAAAGTTTTGATATGGCAACCACTTCCTCCTTTCCTCTATCTTTACCATCTAGGATAAACAAATTAAGGGAAATAGAGAATGTTATAGATCATTTTGGGTTCGAGGGTTATGTAGGTAGGGTATTGGAGTCTCATGAACACATCCATACACCTCCCAACAGTTTTATTTCAATTATTTTCGAGCATATTCTGTGTGGACTTATCTTCCTTTCAACCAAATTCTTCGCGAATGGCTAACTACCATCGGTATCATTCCCATCCAACTTGCTCCCATTTCTTATTCCCTTTCAATTGCCAATTTTATTCTTTATACGAAGAAGTGCTCTCCCCCTTCCGGTAAAGAACTTCAACTCTTATTCGATATTCATAAGAGTCCTTTCAGGGGAAATTTTGGGTTCTACTATGCCCAGGAAATGAAATCGGTTCTTATTTATATCCTTCGTAAGGCCTAGATATCGAATGATCAATATTTTTTCATTTCTAATCTAGATAACTTTGCTTCTTCCTTCCAACCATACTCTAATCATCCTATTTTTTCAACCGAGCCACTAGTTCATACAAATCTCATAGGAGGAACATCATAGGTTTAGTTGAAGATGATAGGAAAATAAAATTATTTTTTACCGAGTTGCTACTGTAAAATATGATTTTTTTATGCACTACTACAACTACTATCACTCATTTTTAAATTCTCCTCAGTTACAGATGAAACTAGAGGTATAATTTGATTAAATGGACAATGAAATTTTCACTCTTTTTTTATAAGGACAATTACCGATCCTGATTCTTTATTTTTATGCAGGTAAAATGGGTGCCATTTTTTTTGATTTATTTCTTGATGATTCCCCGTTAAAGAGATTGAAGACTTCAAATAAGGGTTAAAAGAAGATAAAGAATTACATTGAAACTTCCGACCAACCTTTTAAGAGACTGCATGTGCCTCCTCCTCCTCTTCCTTCCTCAGAGGCACTTCCTATCTCTCCCCTTCAATCCTCCTAAGACCCTCGCATTTGCTTCTTGCCTTTACCAGCGTGTGCTGTTACAGATCTTGCTAAGTAGCAATGGCGTATCACTCTGGATTGCCTATCCAATATTATCTATGCTTCACAATCTTACCCCATTGCTCTTCCATTTCCTACACTCTCCTTCTTTGAGCTTGCCAATGAACTCAAAAAGTTTTTGGTCTACGTACATACCTTCTTCTCCTTCTTTATTCAATGGCGATTTGCTTTATCGATTCTCACCTTATCTATATTTACTTTCTAAAAAGTAAGTGCCATGATAGCCGAGGCTCGGAAGAGGGCGGAAGATGAATAGGCCTTATCCAGTTCCTGTACTGCTAAGCTTAAGGCAGACCTTGTTGCGGTAGCTTCTTAAAAAACATGACTAGAAGGAGAGCTTAAGGCTCAATGGGAGAAAGCAAAGAAAGCGGAGGAGGAAGCGAAGGAGGTCGACAAGGACTTGGTGTTGAAGGGTCAAGGGTTGGGAGAGAAGAACAAATTATTGGGGGAGAAGGATAGAATATTAGGGGAGAAGGAGGTGGAGAAGTTTAGTGGCAATCTTGAGCAGATTACTTATTAGGTGATTTATAAGATGTACACTGCAGTCAAGCGTCAGTTTTTTTCCAACCGCTTAAATGATACTTCCCCCGAGGTTGATCTCAGCATTTTGGGGGACTCTACAAAGATTGAAAATGCACTTACTTGTTGCAGGACTTAATGTGCTAAGGAGCTGGTCATAAAGCATGCTTCCCCTTCTACTTCTCATGATACTTCTATACAACAAGATGACGAGGATGCACAATCTAAAGGGACAGAGGTCACCTCTACTACTCAAGTTCATGTAATTACCTGAACCCTTGTAAATGACCTCACTCTTTCTTATGTAATAAAAATAAATTTGTTTTCCAGTTTCGTTATGGTCAATTTCTTTAATTTACTTATTGTTTTGGTACCACATTACGAATGACCATGTTATTTTCATTTCTTGGTCCTTTATAGTCTTCTAAGGAAGTACTATTTAATAAACTCCTAAAGGAAAGCATGGAAAAACTCCAGTCCATGACCGTACATCGTCTTGGTCTTGATGGGGTGGTAATTTGCAAGCGTGAATAGAGTTAAATGAGTCGTTCACGCAACTTAAAGAGGAAACCTAAGGGTTGCTTTTGAAAATTAACCAAATAATAAAGAAAAAGAAGCACTTAGTGATTCTATACTGTATCGATGGCATTATACCTTAGACAATGGTTCCTTCCTCATGATAGTCCTCACTTGTAGTGGTTTAGGCTTAGGCTAAGTAATCTAAATAAGAGTGAGTGCAGTGTATTATTATTACTTTTGTAAGCAAATTTGATACATTCTCCATACATAAAATTGGTCTTTATGTGATATGTTTTTCTAAACTTAGCTTTGTGTGATTTGGTTTCTTTTAGATTAAAATTCAATTACTACCAACTAGGTCGGTCCCTATTGGCCCCCTTCCGAGCCTACCGGAGCCTTTGATTCGATGAACCTTTGGTTCCCACCATTTATGGCCTTGCTGATGTAGGTGTGCCAGTGCTCGAGGTTACAACCATGAATTTTTCCGCGGCATTGGAGGAAGAGAATTGCTATTTAACGTTTACTAACGAAGGGCTTGAAAGGGACTCGAGGACCCTTTCTGAGCTCAAAAAAGCTAAGGATGCACTTGAGCGCCAACACCAATATAATATTAGGTTGCGCATCGAGCTAGATGTCTCCAAAGTGATCGAATTACAGCAGACACTGAAGGATAGTGATGTGCTTTGTGGGATTGTCTGTGAAAATGAGATTAAGGTTGAAAAGACTATGGAAAACACGTCTCTTCAGGTTGCCTATCAATATAAAGAGAATAAGGGTGACGGAGGAGGGTAGATGGCTGAGGGGGTTGACTTATATGCAGCCTCACTCCTCCTATAAGCATGGATACCTCATTGGTGGATGCATGGAGAAGGAAATTGGAATTACACTACAAAGGTAAACTTAAGGAATTGGAGGCCCACTATAAGCAGCAGTTAGAATGACCTGGGCTAACGATGCCCCCTCGCACATATATGAAGGGATGAAAAGCAGATGCTCTCAAGTATTTTGGTTGTTTTTCAAGGGATTCCAAAAGGACGCGAGCCAAATTAATAAACACTTTAGAACAGACGTGAGAGAGATGCATGCTTAAAATTTATGAGCTCAAAGATCGTTTGTAAGAGCTCGGGTTGCTTCTAGTTTTATAGCAACACCTGCTACTGTACTAAGGCGGGGTCGTGTTGCCTTGCTTGAAGAGAAGCTTAGGAAAGAGAATGTCAGATGTATGATGGGGCAGATCTCTTTACAACAAGCTAAAGATATTTTTAATTTTTTTTACCCAACGCTCGACTTGAGCTTTCTCTATGATAAAGAAGGCTTTATGGTGGGGATCCGACATACTCGTGGATGGGTGCTAGCTACGATCCTAGAAAAACATTTTATGTTAGAAGGGACCAAACTTTGGATAGAATTCCTTAGATTGGATATGTAACATCCTCTATCTTGAGGCCCGAAGCTAAGCACTATAGATGATGTAGTCATCTTAGTATTAACTTCCGGTGACAAAATACGATAATGTTATTAGTATCCATAATATTAGAAGCACATGAATATGAGACAAAATCATAGATTCAAAAAACAACTTTACAGATTACGTTGCAAAACTATGTTTCGTATTCCACTACATAATCCCAAACGATTCCCAAGTTTTGATCAAATATAATTATAACAAATTACGCCAAGAGCGACATATGAAGATGCCCCATTGGATGACCAGTACTAGATAGACATATTAGTCTTAATACGTCACAGCAGAAATTAAACTAAATAGCTCCTATATAGCTACTTTTGCCTCCTGAACATCTTTAGAAGCTTTATTCGTCCAGCTTACTAAACCTGAAAAACCTTAATTCTCAATCTACTCAAATTGAATTTTGAGCACCCGAGAGTTTAAGGAGAAAAACATAAACTTCGAGTCAGGCATAAAGCCTGGTGTGAAAAATACAATTACATCTTGGTTTGCTGATATTAAGTGAGACCACGTCGCTTAGCGGAAAGGTTTTCCCCTCACTAATATCCCTTTAAAACATATTTTTTTAGCAAAATCAGAATCCTGCAATCAAACGGATTAAAACAATAATAGCAATATCATATATGCTCATAAATCAGGTAACAAATGGACTATCTGTCCGAACAATATAGTTTTGCTTGGCTAACTACTAAGCATTGGCTGACTCGGGCCTACCAGACAAAATAAATTTTTTAGCATTTGTTAGACACACTTCTGGACGATCTGTCCTTAACTTACTTCTCCCAAGGTCAACTGATCCTAATGGTTTTGCGGGCTCACCAACAACCTATCCTCCTTCTCTATATATTCCTTCCTGTGTGTAACATCATTTGAGTCTTACCTATGACTAAGTCCTACACATTGGAATTTTGGACTAAATTAGCTAGGGGCTATAGATAATGTACAGGGCGCGACCCTATACCAGTCCCATCTGGTATTCAAATATCTGAGTCATTTACTTAGGGTTAACTACCCGTCAAATTTTCCTTGAAAACATCTTTCAAATTGATTTAAATCGTTAAATCATACTTAAACAAGGAAAACATACTTTTGCTTTACTCAAATCTCTTTGCCATGATATATGGTTTACACATAACATTGTTAATGAAGACCTTCGAAACCTTAGTTTAAAAGCTTAAAACAATCTCTTTGGAAATATATGAAAGCACCTCTTTTGAAACCATTTAACTACTTTACCTTGAACTCTAGGCCGAAAGGCCAAAACATTCCTTTCGAAATCATTTATAATATACCTTTCGAAACCATTGAAAGTGTCCTTTCGAAAGCTTTATAAAACCTTAGACATCCTCTTTCAAAACGTTTCAAACTTGTCTTTCGAAAGCATTGGAAACCTTCCCTTTAATTACTAAAAGCAATCCTTTTGAAAAAATTGGAGAATAACCCCTTCGAAACCTTTATCATATACCTTTCGAAAACATTGGGGAACCTCCCCTTCGAAACCTTCATTAAATACCTTTCGAAAGCATTAAAGTCCTAAACCTTTCGAAAACATTGGGTTCAAGTAAATGTTTATGGAAAATAGTTTCGAAACCATTTAAATCCTTCCTTCGAAACCTTTTGGGTTTATCTTTCAATAGAACAAAGGGTCTTAAAAGAACTGGGACGAAAGCACCTCTTTCGAAAGCATTTTTCCTAAATAAAAGAAAGTGGATGGTGTTGAAACCAACCTCTTAGAAAGCATGGAGAAGCAGCTTCACAGTTAAATGAAAAGAACCCTTACAAAGGCATTGGTTCGAAAGGTAGAAAGCGGCAGGAGGGGTTTCAACCCCTTCAAAAGCTTATTCTTTAAAGCAAAGGCGACAACCTATTTTGAAAGCTCTTTTCTTTTAAAACATTCGACCAAGTCGAAAACTGTTTCCTTTGAAAGCCTCATTTATAACCAAAACGGTTCTAAGTTTACCAAGCTACTTCAACCCCTTTGAAAGCCTGTTTCGACTCCATACCTTTTGCCTAACTCTAATCCACTATGTACCAAGGCTGATACCTTGTGTATTGGTTTCAACCTTGATGGAGGCAGCATTATGAGGTCGAAAGGTGGCTGCTATAAGTGGTGAAGCAATAAAACTTTGTAAAACTGATTTTTAACTTTTTAAAGAAATTTCTTTCCAACTAACTTGCCTTGTTTGTCAACATATTATTGGTTGCCAATTCTTTTTTGAAATCATTTCTAAAAGTGCTGCCGAATTTCAGCAATTAACAAATTAAAACATTTACAAATAGCCCCTTCTCATTTTATAAACATATAAAATATTTAAGTCCCATACCTTAAATAATTTTATATATTGAATAAAACACTTAGGAAAATTCTCCAAAAATTCCCTTAAATCACTTTTAATATGTTTTCTAACATATTTAAATTTATGACCCAAAATAAACATAAAATAGCTATAATTAATTTAAACCAAATTTAATCATTTTCTTCACTTGAAAATTTATAATAAATCCATATTAATTCAGAATATTATGAAACCTAAAACCCATCACCAAAATATTATTTCTAACCTTATATCAAAAACACAAGACATATGGATGTCATTTGATAGGATTTTCCCATCAATACTTAACATAAATCTATATAAAATAGCGTAAATCATCAACAAGCATATATATCCATTTAAACAATCAAAACATGGCAAATCATTTCCAAAATAAATTCAGATCTCAACTAAAAACCGAAAATCGTAAAAATGAGATGTAATGTATTATCCACATTAGCTTGTTGTTAAAGGTTTGAGATTTGCTCTTGAATGAATTTGATTAAGCTTCTTCTTTCTGATTCTTGATTATCTTCCCCTTTATCTTCTTTTAATGGTGGCTGGCCTTACTTAAGTTTAATTTTTGTTTGTGAACGTGGAAAATGAAAGTGAGAGGAGGGTTTAGGGTATAATAGTATAACCTATTCCTATTTTGCCCTTATCTATTACCCTTCCTTATTTTATGTTAATACCCTTTTGTTCATTAGTTAATTAGGCATGGCTACTTTAAAGTTTTACAAATCTCAATTCCCTTAACCATTTACATTATTTCATTTAATTTACCTAATTAAATTTCCTAAATAATGTTAATCAAAATTATGGTCGTTACAGACAACCCTCCTTAAAGAATTCCGTCCTCGAAATTACGATAAGGTACTAACCAAAATCAATCATAAAGGTAGAACATACCATGAAATAAGTCAGGATAAGTATCTCGAATCCTGCTCTCAGTTTCCCAAGTATAGTCTCTCTCATTGTCACTCCACTGGACTTTGACTAATTTGACTGACTTGTTCCTTAGCCTCTTCTCATCTCTCGCTACTATACGAACTGGTTTTCTAACTATAGTCAAATTCGGTTCCACTACTAAGTCATCTAACATATTCGGTGCTATAATAATCTCTGGATCTCGAATACACTTCCTTAGATGAGAATTATGAAAAACATTATGGACTCCTGCCAAACTACTTGGTAACTCCACTGTATATGCGGGTTTCCCAATCCTTTCTATAATAGGAAATGGTCCAACGAATCTCAGCGCCAATTTTCCTGATTTTCCAAATCGAATTACACCTTTCATCGGTGATACCTTGACGAAAACGTGATCTCCAACTGAGAACTTTAAGTATTTCTATCTTTTATCTACATAGCTTTTCTGCCTAAACTGAGCTTCCTTCATTCTGGTTCGAATGAACTCAATCTTTTCTGCAGCTTCTCTAACCAAATCCGGACCCAGTACTAACCTATCCCCGGTCTCTCACCAATAAATGGAAGATTTGCATGGCCTACCATACAAAGATTCAAACAGCGCCATTCCTATACTAGCCGGATAACTATAGTTATACAAAAACTCGACTAAGTGTAGATGGTCTTCCTATGATCCTCCAAAATCTAGTATGCAAGCTCGTAACAAATCTTCTAAGACTTTGTTAACTCTTTCCGTTTGCCCATCTGTCTATGGATGATAAGCGGTACTCATCTTGAGCTTGGTATCCAAAGTATCTTGTAGACTCTTCCACAACTCGCTAGTGAATAAAGAATCTCTATCACTTACTATACTACTAGGAATTCCATGCAGTCTTACTGTATTCTTCATAAACAACTTAGTTAAAACAGGCGCTGTCCTGGTTGGCTTAACTGGAACAAAATGGGCACTCTTGGTCAACCTGTCCACTATAACCTATATACTTTCATTCCTTCTATTTGACCTTGGCAACCCGTCTATAAAATCCATTGAGATAAAATCCCATTTCCATACTGGAATATCTAAAGGTTGAAGTAACCCACTTGGTTTTTGATGTTCGGCTTTTACCTATTGACAGTTCAAACACTGTTTCAGCCATAAGCCTACATCTTTTTTCATACCTTCTCAGAAGAAACTTATTTTCATATCCTGATACATCTTAGTTCCTCCCGGATGAATAGTGAACTTCGAATGATGGAACTCTTCAAGAACTTTGTAACGACCCGCTATTTTGGACTATTTGCATCCGCACATGTCGGACTTGAATAATTCAAAATACCGAATTGTTAATTTAAATTTGGAAAAACTGAGCATATACAGTAAATAAAATAATCACAGATCACAGACACAGAGTAATAAATGCAGCGGAAACAAAAGATAGTAGTTCATGAATCTACTATATACATATCAGAGTCAAATAAGGTACAACAGATGTCTCGAATACAATAATCAAATACAATATCAGAATACATCACTAGAATAAACTGGATATCTGAAACTGGATAGATAGCTGGATCTCCAAGCGAAGCTCCAACTCCAAAGGTGAGTCTCGAATACTAGTACACTCAGTCTGACCCGAGCGTAAAGCAAAAACACAAGACACTCGAGTCAGGATTAACATTCTTATATCAATAAATCCAACTCAAGTGAAATAACAATTGAAATACAAGTAACTCAAAGGATGTTTGGAATAACCATCCTTTAAGGATCCGTTAAACTATCTACTATGTAGTAGTGTACGATAAGTAGATAATGCCTATCAGTAAGATAAAATATCAAAATAGTGTTAAGGCGTTACCATTATCCCCCTTAACACATTTTATATAAACGTTATAGTCTATGCAGCACTGTAAACTCCACCGTAAACTAGTGGGATATCAGGGAGTACTCACTAGGTATAACGCAAAACAAATCGTAGTGGTCGCGTATAAAGGGATACAAGTATGACAAGGCACATGAGGCAATACCCAAGGTAGTGAAACTACCATTTGCCTGATCCGGACTGGTGAGAACGCATCGCCGCAGCGATCGCAACACCGCGAAACAACACTCCCAAATCAAGGATGCACCAATTGATAACAAGTAATGAGTAGTTTCGAAGAAGTGTGTTCGCTCGAGGTGGCTAACCCCATTTGGCCCGGCACGGCTCCTGGTTTAGTCATTTCCAATTTGACACAAGTGTCAAGGCTATCCATTATCGTTCACTTTCTTCAATCGTCAACGTACATCATTCCAACCACTTCATTCTGGATCACACTCCGCGTATAGTTATTAAAGTGGTTTTCGGTTTAGACAGAGAGTATGTCCATAACCGATTCCGGTCTCTTTAATAACTTTCGTAATTATTACACCGATTGGTCGTTTAATATATTTCAAAACCAAATCAAATTCAGTTTCAATTAGAATTTTATAAACCAATATTTCCTTTGTCTTTATATATCAATTTCCAAAATTTTACGTTTCAAAACTTCCAAATCACCATTTCAAAATCTTATAATTCAATTTCAATTTTTTTATTAACAACAATTCAAATATTGATTCAAGTTCGTATATAAGTTTCATTCCGAAATCATTTAAATTAATTTAATTTAACATTCAAATCAATTTAAATTCATTTATCTATTTCATTCAATATTTGTTAAGTTAATTTGACATTCAAAACAATTTCTATTAAATTTCCAATTTATTAAATCGATTACTTAAGTTCAACATCATTATATCAAAACTTCAAATTGAATTAAATTAGATTTGTAAAATCAATTCTTTAAATTACAAGTCTTACATTAATTTCAATAAATCACATTTTTATTTCTTGTTAAAGAAATTCGATTTCACTTATTTATTTACTTAGTTACAAATTTCAAAACTTAATTATTTCATAACTCAACTTTACTTATTAAAGAAGTTCAATTTCACTTATTACGAAGTTCAATTTCACATATCAAGAATTCAATTTCATTTAATTATTAAATAATTCAATCTTATTTAATTATTAAATAATTTAAAAAACTTAATTATTAAATAATTTCAAACTTAATAATTAAATTTTAAACAACATCCTTTCATCAACTACTATGTTAATATTTTGTTTCGGATTATTACATATTAACATTTTCCTTTCATAAAAATTCAAATTCCAACTTCATTTTAAAACCTTATTATTTATTCAAATAAAATCTTTATTTTTTTTAAAAATCAAATTATTGACCAATCGAGTTTTATTTAATTCTCTATCCTAGGTTAAAGTTTAATTCGGGTATTTATCATTTCAACCCGATTCCAATTCAATTCAAAATCAAAGCATAGCAAATGGAACTTGCAGTGTGATAACTGGGATGGTGTCAAAGTAAATAAACAAGCAATAACAACAACCAATATCAATCCAATAACCAATTCAAATAATCTCTAAATAATCGTATTAATTCACATTGTTGTTTGTGCAAATTAATATAATTATTTCTAGAATCTACACTATCATTTCATATAGATTAAAGATTATTACAATAATATTAATATGGTTCTTCATTTGATATCAATTATTCAGTTTCATACTACATAAATTTTACAACATACATTCAATGGTTCAAGGTGTGGTTAATACTATTTCTACGTGTCAATTTATTTAACATTTAAAAGAGGTCATATTATACAAATGTCATCAATCAAATTAACACATATATCAAATCTAACTATCCTACGTCAACTTCAATTTCATATTATTTATCACTTACAACATTAACAATTTAACGTCAAATGTCAACATCAAACAATCAATCATTTATCAACCAAACTGGATTATCATTGTATAAATAACAGATAATGATGTCAGATGTCACAGGTGAACTGATACAGGTAATAACATATATAACAGTGTGATTAACTAACAGTCGCATATTTCAATTTGTCGTTTCAATTGAAATCAAATTTAATAAATAAAGGAACATTAATCGTGAGTGATTGCTCACCTTCCGAGGCAAGAGAGAATAGACAATGAAACGAGTTACGGATCCAAGCACGAATTCCGAATCAAAGTAAGATGGCACGGATCGACGATCAAGGCTGATAAATAGGAATGGACAAAATCAATCAAACTGGATTGATGACGATCAATATTATAAGTGAATTTTATATAGATATATGTACACAAAATCATATTCCAATTTCAATTATTCATTAATAATATATATACATGCATTTCAAACTCATTGTTCTAAATTGAAACACATAAAACAAAATCTCTATGTATAAATTCAAAACTAACTAATGTACACTTAGAAATCAATATCCAGTTTCAACTTTACACAAAATTTTCAAATATCCATATATCTTTATAAAACAATATACAAACATCACATTTAAATCTGCAGTGAGAAATATATACAAATGAATACATATCTAAATCAAACTATAACAGAGTATATGCTATATCGATGTATGTGCAGACCAGAGAATACATGAAACCAAACAAAACCAAAACGTGCAACTGACATACTATTTGGTAAACACTAAACTTTGTAATATATATATATATAAACTACTTTATATCTATATAAATAAAACTAAACAAACAAATATATTACTGACATAACTTATCTAACTAATATCTATAATATACAAGATGTTATATACTTATATAACTAACATTTGAATATGATATGTATATTCTTAAAACAATATATATATATACATATATATTACATGTTAACTTGAGTTAAACAATACCCAGATAGATCAAGTAACATGATATTTCCTCTAAACTATTACAACCTTTACAGCATATATATGAACCAATGCGTACAATGAAACATGCATGCAGACAATGTACATATATATAGAATATATATATATATATAACCTTTAAATACATTTCCTGTTATAAAAATATAGTCTTTATAAAACTTTCAAAATATATACAACAGATCATAGCTTATATCGTAACATTGCATATAACAACTATTTATATAAAATACTTATATAAACTATATACAACAGAGAAAGGCTGCTCAGGCATAAAAATAACTAACCCATGTATAACCTGAGACACATCATACAAAAAAATATGCGTATATATTCATACGCTATATATAAACAACATATATACGTTATATAAAATCAAACATAAATATATATAGGTATATATAACTAGCGAAAATAATACTAAGTTTGCCATGCATATTAAAACGAAACATATAACAGCTACAATGTAGAATGAAGCTAAGGTATTTTATATATATTTTAACTTCTATTAACATAATATATATTTAAACTTTTACAAACACCTAAAACATGCACAAAACTGTTATAATTTACAAAAGCCTTAACTGGTCATAAATCTAGGCTTATATATACAATACCCTATATATAAATAACTTATGTTATACTCCCAGATCTGAGAGCAAAAGAAATAAAAATTGTATATATACTACACTAATATAAATTGATATCTGCTAATATATACTTTAAAATAATAAATATATATTTAAACATACGGCTTAGATATACTCTGAAAGAGAAAAACAACTAACCAAAAATAAGAAGAAGGAAACACGGCTGGAGAGTGGAAGGCGTTGGCAAAGAGGCTGACTGGGCTGGTGCTCACGCGGGCGAAGTCGGAGGAGGGTGAGGCCGTGGGTTCCAATGAATATAAATGGAGTTTTAGGGAATAGAGAAAGCAACAGCTGCTGTTTGGAAACAGTGGAAAAATGTAAATGCAACCGGCAAAAAAGAAAATGAGAAAAATGGAAATAGAAAAGGTCTCGAAAGTTGCATTCAAGGAGATTAAATGTTGATGTCCATTGGAGTTTTACACGGTTGTAACCCAACAGGAAAATATAAAAAAAATCAAAACGTTCAAAACAGTACCGATACAAATGACCGTTTTGCAGTTTCTACGGCGTACCAGACTTCAAAACACAAAAGTGAATATGCCGCTGAGATCAGCATGACGAGACAGTCAAAACGGTATACAGATGTCAGTGGTTCGATTGAATTATAAAAATTCGACTTTTATACTAGCGGAAAATGCAGGAAAAACGTAGAAAAATAAGATCGACGGAGCTAAAGAAGTCCGAATTTGGAAAAACGAAAAATGACGTACGTTTTGCTCAGAAGATGGTTTAGAATTTTTTTATGTAAAAATATTTAGGTTTCGAAAACAATTTATTTTCATCAATTCCTAACAGATTAAATTGAAATAAAATTACACACGAAAATAAACTTTCATATTTTTGGATGAAAATTTACCAGTTGCTATGTTTAACTAGACGCATTTCAAATATTAAATTTGTATTTCAAAATTTTATTATTTAAAATTCCACAAATTTTTTAACTAATTACGTTATTAAATTAGTTAAAATTTATGGGTCGTTACAAACTTCCTTCCTAATGCTTCCAAATTCGAAACACATAGTCTTCCTTTCTTTCATAACCACCCATTCTGGTCAAGACTAAAATCTTTCAAGTCATCGCTCTCTGTTCCATCCCTTAACTTTTAGATCCGTTCAACTAATAATGGATCCTCCTTCTGCTTAGAAGCAATCTTTTCGATCATCACCGGTCGAATTTCTAAACATGACAACATTGTTGTTTCCTTACTAGACCTAGCTTCAAATCTCCTATGTATCCTGCATATAGTCAATGCTTCTAAATCTTTCCACTCAGCTATCATTACCACTACTACGTTCTGATGTTTTCTGCTAAGTGCATCCGCAACCTTGTTGCCTTTTACTGGTGTGTACTCAATACCAATGTCATTAGCGGCTAAAAACTCTAACCACCTCTGCTGTCTCATATTCAGCTTCTTCTGAGAGAAGCAACTTATGATCCGTATACAATTCATATCTTTCTTACAAAAGATAATGCCTCCACACCTTCAATGCAAAAATTATTGTGGCTAATTCCAAAGCATGAGTTGGGTATCTAACCTCATGTGGTTTGAGCTATCGAGATGCATAGGAAATCACTTTACCCCTTTGCATTAACACAACTCCTAATCATGTTCCACATGCATCTGTATATACCACTAAATCTCGATTCACTTCTAAAATAGCTAACATATGTGCATTTGTTAATAAGTGTTTCAGCTCTGGAATGCTTCCACACACTTATCAGTCCAGGCAAATTTCACACCTTTCCGTGTTAGCTTAGTCGTCAGTGCTGCTATCTGTGAAAAATCCTTAATGAATCTCTGAGAATACCCAGCTAATCCAAGAAACCTCTTTATCTCAGTTACTATCTCAGGTCTCTTCCAATTATTCACCGCCTCGATCTTGGTCGAATCTACAGACAAACCTTTTTCTAAGACTACACAACCAAGAAACTTAACTTCCTTCTTCTAGAAATGACACTTCGAAAATTTTGCTTTCAGTTGGTGCTGCCTAAACATCTCAAGCACTACACTAAGGTGAACCTCACGCTCTCTTTCATCTTTAGAGTATATCAAAATATCATCTACGAAAACCAACACGAACCTATCCAAGTGTTCTCCGAAAACTCGGTTCATCAAATCTACAAAGAATGCTGGCGCATTAGTTAGTCCGAATGGAATTACTAACCATTCGTACGATCCATATTCTGTTCTAAACGCCATCAAAGGAATACTATCCTCTGCCACTCTAAGTTGACGGAATCCTTTTGCTAAATCCAACTGGGAAAATACTTTGGCTCCACTAAACTTGTCGAATAAATCGTCAATTCTATGTAATGGATATCGATTCTTTATCATTTTCTCATTCAACTTAAGATAATCGATACATAACCTTAACGATCCGCCCGGTTTGTTTGCAAACACTATGGCTTATCCCCAAGGCGAACTGCTTGGTCTGATAAAATTCTTGCCTTCCAAATCCACCAACTGCACCTTTAGCTCCTTCATCTCGGTAGGTGTCATTCTGCATGGCGGTCTACTCACCAGTTCTGCTCTTGGTACTAAATCTATCCGAAACTCAATAGCTCGTTTCGACGGCAATCCTATTACGGGTTCAAAGACATCTGCGAATTCTCTAACAACAAAAACTCGATTCAACTCGTCTTCTACCTTCACAACACCCAACAAAGCATTAACCTCAAACTAGGGTTTTCTACGGTGTATATAATCCGATCACTACAGTCGGGGTGTCCAAGCGATATTTTCCTATCATGACATATATCCTAGCATCGTATTTACTTAACCAATCCATACCCAAAATAATTCCGAAACCTACAAAATCAAACACATGCAAACTGCAAACAAATACATGACCTAACAATTCAAATTCTAGGTGGTCACATCCCATTCCAAGAGTCGCATATCCTCCTATCGGATTTGCAACCCTTAGGGAAGTAACTAGCTATGAGGATTCTAGGTTAAGCTTATCTACCAAACAATGAGATATAAAAGAATGCGATGCACCAATATCAAATAGAACTTTAACTGATACACCATGAATCAAAAGCGTACCTCCCAACACAGCTTACCTTTTCCATCCTTGGCTGGCTACTTGCACTGATTCTTATAGTGTCCAACCTGTTCATAGTTGAAACATCTCTCTCCTTTCTTCTCAGCAACTTTCTTCCCTTTGCCTGTCCGACATTCATGAGCATAGTGTCATTTCTTATCACACTTGTAACATACAACTTCTGCCTTCCCTCTCTTAGCAGCTCTACTCTTCTGAACTCCTTTCTTGTGGAAAAACTTCCTTTTCTACTTCTGCCCTCCTTGAGGCCCCCTTTGCTTTGTTTCCTTCAATATAAGCAAGCATATCTTCCTGCCTAAAAGCCTTCTCAACAACTACATCGCATGGATCTCTAATATGCAATAACATGACCTTAGCAAGCTCAAGCTTTAGCCCTCGAATGAACTTCTCATTTCTTTTGATGACAGTATCAACCGTAGCGTATCTATATCTTGCTAGCTCCTCAAATCTGGTTGCATACTCAAGTACTATCATATCTCCCTACTCTAAATTAGCAAACTTCCTGACCAGAGTAGACTTAGCAATCTCCGACATAAATCTTTATTCAAATCTCCTTGTGAACTCAGCCCAAGTCATAGTCTCCTCATTAACTCCAGCATTAACACTATACACCAATACAGTGCTGCTCCTTGTAGCTTTCTAGAAGCAAATCTCCTTTTATGCTCATCATTGAGCCCCAAATCAGCAAAAATCCTCTCGTAGTGAAGTAACCAATTCTCCACTTCGATTGCATCTTCAGTACTAAAAAATGGCTTTCCTCCCAACCGAGCATAATCTCTACTTAAAACAACATATTTATTAACCACTGGAGCTCCTAGATTTCCTCCTTCAGCATTTCCTCCAGCTAACCCCGCAGCAACTCCCGCTTACATCATGTTGACAAAGAACTGATACATAGCTCCCATATCAACTTGCGGCACTCCAGCACCCACATTAGCAGCTTGTGTTGACCTTGATTCCTTCTAATTTTTGGTCTGGCATTCCCATTGGTTGTGGTGCTTCTCCCACCAATGTTAACTCTTCCACTTCTAGCATCCATATCATATGTCCATAAAATCTGCATTCGAGTCTTTCTAAGATACTGAATAATAACCTAAGAGAGATGGGAGAATAAAAATAAAGCGTATACTTATATATAGCAAATACAAGTACGTTACTATAGCGTTATCGCATACCCCGATCTTTTCTCTAATTCCTTAGGATTATGTTTTCAAAATCATCTTAAGTTTAAAATTTCTTTTAAGTTTTTTATAAACCTATGCTCTAATACCAAGTTGTAACATCCCCTCTCTTGAGGCCCGAAGCTAAGTGCTACAGATGCTACAGTCATCTATAATATTAACTTCCGGTGACAAAATATGGTAATGTTAATGGTATCCATAATATCACAAGCACATGAATATGAAATGAAATCACAGATTGAAAAAACAACTTTACCGATTACGATGAAAAACTATGTTTCATATTCCATTACATATCCCAAACGATTCCCAGGTTTTGATCAAATATAATTATTACAAATTACGCTAAGAGCGACATATGAAGATGCTCCCTTGGATGACCAGAGTACTAAATAGACATATCAGTCTTAATACATCACAATGGAAATAAAACTAAATAGCTCCTATATAGCTAGCTTTGCCTCCTCCACGTTTTTGGAAGCTTTATTCGTCCAACCTACTAAACCTGAAAAACCTTAACTCTCAATTTACTCAAATTGAATTTTGAGCACCCAAGAGTTTGAGGGGGAAAACATAAACTTCGAGTCAGACATAAATCCTGGTGTGAATAATACTATTACATCTCGGTTTACTGATATTAAGTGAGACCACGCCGCTTAGCGGAACGGGTTTCCCCTCACTAATATTCCTTTAAAACAAATCTTTTTGCAGTCAGAATCCTGCAATCAAATGGATTAAAATAATAATAGTGTCTATACCAAAATTGGGCACAACACTCTTTGGAAAGGTTTGAAGAGATAAAATGCAGAAATTAAATGGAAAAGGAGGATTATCTAACAAACACTTCAAAAACAAACAAGAAAGTACACAGAAACACAGAAATTTAGAGTGGTTTGGCGTGTTGCCTACGTCCACTATGAAATGATTGATCTTTATTAACTTTTGGTTGTTGGTTACAACGAATTACAAAAATAAATCTCGAGTACAACAGTGGAGTTCGAGTACAATGGTGTATTTGGAAGAGTCTGGACGTCAAAGAGCCAAAAGATCCCTTTTCTGTAGGTTCTGGGTTGCTATTTATAGGCGTAGGTTGCAAATATCTCGCTCAGATCTTAGGAGACCTCTTCTGGCACGTGGGTGGGCCCACGCGATCGAATCCATGTGATTTGCACTCGGTCCGTGATCGATATGAACGAATTTCGTATCGATCAAGATTTGACCCAATCAAGTCGAAATTTAGCATGAACATTCTTTAGGTTGTATGTAAGCTCCTTTGAAAATTTGGTGGCATTTGGACTTGTAGATTGTGATTTATGATCGATGCAAGTTTGGGCTTTTCGATCGCGGTTCTCTTTGTATCGATGCTGTTCGTATCGTTCTGTTCGAATCGATCTAGGCACGTGCCTGCAAGTTGACGTGGCGCTAACTATTCGGATCGATCCATTTTTCGTGTCGAGTCGACCGAGTCGACCCAATATTCGCGCCTTGTTCGTATCGATTTGTAGCCCGTCGTTCGTATCGATCAGAACTCGCTATGTTCGTATTGATCACTCTGCTCTGTTCGTATCGATCGTTATTGCGTTGTTCGTATCAATCGAATGCATCTCACTTCGTATCGATCCTTTGCATGTCCACTGCGTATCGATGAGAGGTGTTGGTTTCGTATCGATGAAAGGCCGATCGATACGAAGTGTGTGTGATACTTGATCGATACGAAATGGACACTAACGCTACAATCAATGGATACAAAGTGCGACGCTTTTTCATGGATGTTGATCAGTGGTCACTTGATGGATACGAACTGAGGTCACTTGATGGATACGAACCAAGGTCAGCCGATGGATACGAACTGAGGTCACTTGATGGATACGAACCAAGGTTCTTTAGTTGATGGACACAAAGTGGTGCCTTTGATGGAGACGGCCTAACCGATACGAAACGATGGATGCGATTGAGATGATTTCTTTGGCTTGCATTGATCATATCTTGAGCATACGAACTCGGATTGACTTGAAATTTGGAACGTTGGCTTTCATAGCTTTGCTTGTCATGTATTGTCAATTGTAGCTTGATTCGGACTCAGACAAAATTCATCGATATCCATAGTGAGCCTGTGTATAACTGATCTTCGGGACGGATTGTCCATGGTTTCCAGTTAAGTTCTTGGTTTCATGGCCTTGCCAAAAGGCGGGATAACATTTGCCCCCCAAAGTACGTCTTGTGAAAACACAACGTGCTTTAAAAAGCTGCAATCTTCATTCTGAACAGTTCTATCTGACTTGTTAAACTGTTATCATCTTCTCGTCGGAAGTTGTAATATTTGATTGATCCATAGAGACATAAATTATGAACCGTAGACTGCCAACTGTTGTACTGTGTGCTATTGTAATCGAGCGATGTATGATAGTGATTAGTTGTTTGTTGTTGTAATAATCATCAAGTGGGCATTCGACCTGTAAATTTTGAAAATTGAATATTAGTCTGACATACATGCATATATGCTAATCTGACTCTCGTTAACGTTCGTACGTTCACAAGATGCTGTCAGTTTTTTTATATCGAATCCCGTATCGATCCTCTCCTGAATCGATGTGAAATTCAAGTTGTAACAACGCTTGACGGTTGTTTTTGGAATTCCCTTCGTATTGATCCTCTCCTGGATCGACGTAAAAGGTCGAAAGATTGTTCTCGTATCGATGTAATTCGCATTGATGGATACGAAATAAACACTTCGTTTCGATGGATATGAGCCTTTATGGGTTGTGTGTTAATGGATACGAACAGTACAGTTCGCATTGATGCGCCTTAGATGGAGACAAAAATAGCGGATACGAACAAGCGCTTCGTATCGATAAGATACGATCCGATGGATACGAACAGTACACGATGAGAAATCGGTTGGGATCGGTCACAATTACTGGGAGATGAATTGTTTCCCTTCACTTCCCTGTTCCATATATAAGCATTTTGTACTTAGGAAAATTTTCATCTGTTTTCATTTGACTTCCAGCCTTTGTCTCAATAAAATTTCAAAAGCGAGAAAACTGCATTTGCCTTCAAACCAAACCAAGTGTTAATCCCTTGAACTAAGTACTCAAATTAGGTAATCAATCGATCAATTCAGGTAGAAATTGGGAGGACTCGAGATTCAACGCCACTTCATCCAAAGCCTCGGCCTATTCCGGCGCTGTTGGTGCTGGAGTTGGGTCGGAGTGAGGCTTAGGGGTGAGCAATGGTGTTTGTGTTTATTGGAGAATAAGGAGTGTGGAGGGATATGATGAAGAAGCACTGCATCGTTCTATGTCGAAGGGAGAAATTATATCGATCTTGACATGACGAGGATTCATATCGGACAAAGGAAGCACTTCGTACCGATCGATGGCAAACTCTTCGTATCGACTAATTAAGGGTGACGTTCGTACCGATGGATACCCACTGGCATTCGTATCGATAAACCTTGATCGATACGAATTCCTGTGTGTTAATCGATACGAAAAGGAGGATACTTGAATTCCTGTGCATTGATCGATACGAAAAGGAGGATACTTTATCGATACGAAGTATCCTTTTAGTGACTGATACGAAGGGACGAGCAATGGTCAATACGAATTGCAACATTCTGGATCGGTATGAATTGCAACTTTCTGGTGACCGATCTATGTCTTGACCATGATGGATGCGAATATTTTGAACAATCGAACATTTAACTCCAGCGAGCTTCAATCTGGCATAATTGGACCTGACCGTTGAACTGCATATTTGACTATCCTTCGAAGCTCGTCGATGGAACTGTAACTTAACAAAATTTTAACGAACCCTGACTTGGATCGGTCTCTAAAGTCTGGATGGCACAGTCGTGATGGTCAGCGATGACGGTCACTCTAGTTGATTTCGAAGTCTCGTCGCTTGAATGTTTTCTTTAACTCTGTAGAATTTCTCAAGTAACATGTAGCACTACACTTGCACATTCACACATTTCACACTGGGGATCACACGGGCTTACTATCGTCTAACGATGGGTTTTAATGAGTTGATTAGTTATGGAGTCCACAAGTTCACAGCAACAGGAAAATCAGAGTCTGCCTCTTCCAATGATAGAATTGCCAGCCATCGCAGCCGAAGTCATAGACCCCACTCCGGACGAACTACCTGATGCTACGTTCATCGGTAATCCCCAAGATTATGTACCGTCCAACTCTCTGAAGACATGTTGGGGCGAATATGCCTAAGGCATGGTTTTCATTGGACGATGTACTATCGCCAGGACCAGACGATAGACCGCACGCTCCCCCGAAGGGGTTTACTGCCTTTAACCGTCATGCATGCACAACATGCACACTTCCTCCATTTAACCAATACATTAGAGAAGTGTTGTCTTTTTTCGGAATTGCTCCATCACAATTACACCCCAACGGATACACTATGCTGAACAGTTTATTTATTGTATTCATGGAGCATCTCTTTCGGCCACCGATTCCAATCGAGATTATGTATCTTTTCAACATCAAGAGTAGGGGAGATAGTCCATCTTTTACATTCCTAGAGGCGGTCAGGAATTGTCAAGTAGTAACCGGGTCCTGGACAAGGCTGAGTTACTTTAAAACAAAATGGTTCTACGTCCGATGCCCCCGAGGATTTGCTAGCCGATGGTTAGTCAAACGTAAGTGTTGTAGTCTTTTCCAAGAGTTATCAAGATAATAGTAGTTGATGTAAAAATAATATCTTCTTTTCTTTATAGCCGCAATTTCATGACCTGACGGTGGGTACTTCAAAGAAACAGTAAGGTTCCTTCAAGAAGTTCCAAGTGAAATGAGGGACATCGATTCGGTTCTAACCGACAGAAATTTGAGAATCGTTGGACTGATTGAGCAGAATCAAAGCATAAGGCTTGAAGGAACACTAAGAGTGGCCCCGACAAAGCGGATATAATGCAAAGAGCCCAGGATCATAATTGCTGAGGGAGGTGATGAAGAGAGAACGCCCACGGATGATGAACTTGTTGCTGGGCCTTCAGCCGGATTTCAAGCAATGGAAGGAAGGAGAAAAGGCAAGGCCGCTGCTCACAAACGTCCTAAGTCTTCGAGGTGGAAATCAGTTGTGGTTTCTTTGCCGGCCTTCGGCATTAGAATCTCAAAGGCTCATCCCTCGCCAATAGAGAGTCCTTTTGAAGGGCTTGCCGATATTTTGATTCCGGACTTTGTGTCACTTCCACATGATACCGGATTGGAGGAGCTTCAAAATGCTCCAGATTTAAGCAAGGCTCTACCCATCAGTGCAACCAACATTACCGGTTGGTCGGGGGTTGCACACACATACACACTTCACGGCACTACACAGTTTCCATCTTTAAGTTGCCTGTTTCAAAAATTCACTAACTCCGTTCTCCTTTTACTTTACAGATACGATGAACAAACGAGATTCTATGCTCAGCAGTCTTCGTTCGGCATGCCATTCATCAGGCTCGTATTATGAGTCCCGTCGGAGGGAGGATGACAGAAACCACGATCGAGGTTATTCTAGTCAGGAATGCTACGAGAGGGATAGAGATAGGGATTACAGAGAACAAAGATATCGATCCCGATCGTGCCCTCCACCCCTCCGACTCCCCACACAACCTTCGGGCCAAGGAAAATAACCGGTAGAGCCCCCTCATCACAAACCATCTTCGCATGCTTCAAGGTCCGAGTCGCAATGCCATAGAAATGAGGTTGAGTCTCCAGTCACCGCTGAACAAGCTATCACCGAGCCCACTGGGGTAGGGGCCATTAGAATTTCTCAGCTAAAGAAAGATTTTCCAAATATATGCTTTGACGGTTTCATTTTCCCTCCTCACTTAAAGAGAATTCCCTCAGAGGCAGAGAACACAATGCATGATTACATTCATGACATCTATTCCCAGTACAAAGAGCGGGCGAAGGCTGTAGAGAAAGCATCGAAGGTGGCCTTCGAGCGGGCTAAAATAATCGAAAAGTTAGAATCTAATCTCACCCAGAAGGACCGCATCATCCAAGTGCTTAATGATGAAGCCGAGTCCTCTCGGAAATTAGAGATAGAGGCCACTAAAAAGGCCGATGAGGCGAACTTAGCCATGGAGAGGATGAGGCACACACACTTTGCCTTGGTGGAGCAGATGGGCCATCGAAACACCACTGTCACAGCTGAACGGGATGCCGCTCTGAAAGAACTTGCTGAACTTAAAGCTAAATTTTCTGAAATCATCAAAGAAAAGGATGATGCAAACAAAGCCTCCTAGGAAGCATGTGAACAGGCCATTGTGCTTCGGGGAAAACGGGATGTGGCAACGGCTAAGGTCCGGGTGGTGGAGACTGAGGTCGAGGAGAAAGTCCGAATGGCTGAGTCTAGGCTAGAAGCTGATATTGAGGATCTCCTTATTGTTTACAACACTAACGTATTGAAGCACAGAAACCTAGCCTGGCTCGACAACTACCTGACACATTTATACAACGCTTGGGGCCGATTGGTTGAGGAGGAGAAGGCGGTGCATCTGGGTGAATCAATCGACGAGTTTGAACTTGAGAATCGTATGCTAAATGAAGACGAACGAAAGATTTTCCATCAGTCGATGATTTCACATGAAAAAAGAGGCTCGGCACCCAACACTTGGAGGCCGGAGAAGGTTCAGGTGTTGAGCACCGCGATGCAAGTTCTGAAGTTCCTATGCCAACCCAGCCTAAATTTGCACTTGTGGTTGATTCCCAATCAGTTCTGGCTTACAATCCGGATCAGCCACAGTTATCTCCGGCTAGAGAGCAAGTATCTGAAGCCATGAAGCCATCCACGAGCCAAATTAAGGAAGGCACTCTGAACATTCTGCATACTTGTTCAAAATCAGGAGCTTGATTTGAAGCGTTTACTAACAGTCCTCCTTTTTCTCTATCCAGTGATTGGAGTTACACCGATCGCGCCTCCTGCAACTCAAGAATTACATCAAGCGCAGGAGGCCATCATTACTGAAGTGACCATCACGACGACTATGGCACCGACTGATGGAACGCAGGGGAGCATGCTTATTTTTGATGAGCAGATGATGGAGGAAATCCTCAGTCATCACATCGATCCTTTTACGGACCTACCATTTGTTATGGGTGGAAGCACACCTGCTACTGGCTCTTCAATGCCAACCACTGATGCTCCCAGCGAGGCTCAGGAGATTCGTGAGGAAGAAATATTGGCTGAAATCGACGCTGAAATGGAGGCAGCGGCTCGTGGTGGTAGTTTTGGAGGTGGGATGGCGGCACCTGGTCCAGCTCCGTTAAGAATGATATCACCTGGTGGTACAGTTATTGATACCAGTGTGTCTATCCCACCTTCTATAGTCGATCCAGTTCCCCCGACTCCACCTTCAGGGAGCATTCTCGTACACTTGAGCTCGGATGAGGAAGTTGATATCATGCCCTCTACTGGAGATCAGCCGCCGAAAGGCAAAGGCTCGAAAAGAAAAATAAGTGGCAGCTCCAGTGGGTCCACATCGAAGAAGAAGCCAAAAAAGAAGAGAGAGTAGACGTGCTTCGTCGGTTTATTTTTGGTAGATATATAGGAATCTATCTTCATTTTTCTTTTGTAGGCCGTGTATAGATGCGGGTTCGGCCCCCACTAGCAGGAATTTTGGAATCAACTTGTACATAATTTCTTTTCACAAATAGTTGAAATGAAACTTTATTTTGTTTTGAACTTGATGTGTGTTTATTTGCTTAAGTGTTCCAGTTGTTGAATCACTAGTTTTGATTCATGACAAAACGGTTCAGAAGCTAAAGAAGAATATGCACTCATACATGACAAAAAGAAGACATCAGAGGATCAAGACTTCAACTCTATACTTAAAGTATTTATTATATATGTTGAGTCTTAGATATATGTTAAAATCAATCCTCAAAGTTTTAGTGTGCTAAAAATTCTTTAAAAACATAGTTCACTGTGCAATATATGCACAGCCAGTCGACTGGCTGTGCATGTCCAGTCGACTGACTGTGCATAATTTTTTTTACTTTTTTCAATTCAGTCGACTGATCGGAATCGACCAGTCGACTGACCGGGCTTCAACTGTCAGATTTTGAAAAGACATCTTCTCCCATGAAGAGTTGCACTTTGGGAAAAGATGCCTCTCTTGGCTGAAACTCTTCACTAAGAGTTGCATCTCTCTGAATACTATATATAGGAGTTCTCTTACACTTCACAATCACCAATTCTGATTTTAATTCTTTCCATTCTCTCTTGTGATTATTCTAGTGCATTCATATTCTTCATTGCTTTGAATTATTGAATTATATTTCATATACTTTGATTCTTAGCAATATTCTTCCTTTCAAATCTTCACATACACTTTATATACTTGAGGAATTGATTATAGGAAGTTTGTAATCTTAAAGACAAATCAGTGTTATCAAGAACACATTATGTCAACTACTTTTATATTTTGTTAAGTCCTATTCTACTGCTCAGGCAAGGGAAAGTCTTCTTCCGCTGCTGAGGCAAAAATCCTGTTCTGCTGCTCAGGTGTCTGTTCTGCTGCTCAGACCTATTCCTCCGGGTTAAGTGAGGGTATTGTCAGTTAAAGCCAGAAATTAGTCTGGGACTGGACGTAGAACGGGAGTTCGAACCAGTATAAAAATTCCTGGTGTGCTTACTCTTATTTACTTTACTGCTATTAGCTGCTTTCGCACTTAGTTTAATATATATTCCATATCAGTCGATCCACACGTTCTTTCATTTGGTATCAGAGCTTGGTCATCCAATAATTATAACACAGTTATTTGATATCTTGATAATATGGAAAACAACACTAACACTAGTTTCAATGAAGGACAGTCTACTGCACGACCACCTCTATTCAATGGGTTAAATTACAGTTATTAGTCCACTAGAATGAGAATATTTATGCAGTCAAACAGTTATGAAATCTGTAATATCACTCAGACTGAACATCATATACCAAATACTGAATATGCACAATGGTCACAAACACAGAAAACAAATGCTACAAATAATTCAAAAGCTATGAATATGTTATTTTGTGCTTTAGACAAAAATGAGTTTAATAGAGTCAGCATGTGCACTACAGCCTATGAAATATGGAGAACACTAAAAATAACTCATGAAGGTACAAACAAAGTTAAGCAAAGTAAGATTTCAATGCTTAAAAATCAGTTTCAAAACTTTAGAATGAAACAAGATGAGTCTATAAATGATATGTACTCTAGATTTCAAGACATATATCACTCATTATTAGCACTGGGAGAGAAATATACAAATTTTGATATTGTGTCAAAACTCCTCAACTCACTCACGGATGAATGGGAGAGAAAAGTTTTAGCTATCGAAGAAACTAATGATATCTCTACCATAAAACCAGAGGAGTTGATAGGTAATCTAATGTCTTATGAAGTTAATTTACAGGCTAAAAGAATACAGGCACAAGACAAAAAGAACATAGCTTTTCGAGCTGAAGAAGATGAGAATCAAGATTCAGATGATGAGAATTTAGCATTCATTGCCAAGAATTTCAAGAAGTTCTTAAAGTATCGAAAGAACAACAGATTCAATGATAAAAAGAACT
Source organism: Allium fistulosum (assembly GCA_030737815.1). Taxonomy (NCBI): domain Eukaryota; kingdom Viridiplantae; phylum Streptophyta; class Magnoliopsida; order Asparagales; family Amaryllidaceae; genus Allium; species Allium fistulosum. The sequence goes on from CM060902.1 coordinate 1,300,040,531, forward strand.
TCTCAAGCAAACCATCTGCATCAGCTTTAGAATGTTACAACTGTCATAAGAATGGACATATTCAGAAAAATTGTCCAGAACTAAAGAAGAGTTATTCCAACAAGGGCAGAAAAGACAAGTACAAAAAGAAAGCATTCTCTATCACATGGGACGACTCAGATTCCTCATCATTAGATAGTGAAAGTGATAGTGAAAATAAATAGGCAAATGTTTGTTTCATGGCTACAGAAAATGAGGTTAGTGATCTTACTTTTGATGATATAATAGAAATTAATTCAGAACTTTTGAACACACTAAAAGGTTTCAAAAGAAAATATAAAGAAGCTCGCGAAAATCAGAACAAAGCAGAATTCGAAAGAGATATGCTTAAAGATGAGAAGAAAATACTAGAGGAAGAAATTAAAAAACTTCAAGAATCAGTCTCTAATACTAATTCTCAACTTACTTTATTGAGTCAAGAAATTGAAACTCAAAAAGAAAAGAATGATGTTCATGTCTCTGAAAATCACGAGTTAAAAACAAAAGTAAAATTACTTGAACTAGACAATACTGGGCTAAAAAGTAAGTTAGAGAGTATTACTAAAAATGTTTCTAACTTTAATAAAGGAAGAGAAAATTTGTCTAAAATTATTGAGAATTCTCAATCAGTATCAAGTAAAAAGGGGTTAGGTTATGTTAAAAAGTCAATAGCTCCATCTAGAATAGAAAATAAAGGAGAATTGATTTTAAACCCACAATCACTAAAGAAAATTCATAAAGGACAAATTTGAAAACTATAAAAATATGGATTCCTAAAACAAACAATAGTTTGATTAGAAGGAATTATATGAACTCCTTTATAGAATCTGTACACAAGAATATAAATTATGTTTATAAAGGGAATATCGAACCTTCTTGGGTTTAGTTTCCTAAGATCTAACTCTTAGGACCCTATAAAAAGGTGGGTACCAATATTATTTTTTATTTTGCAGGACCCACTTAAAAAGAGAGGAAAATGGATATTAGACAGTGGTTGCTCAAAACATATGACAGGAGACAAAAATATGCTATCAAACATTATCTACTCAGATGGGGGTTCTGTCATCTTTGGAGACAATTCCAAGGGATATATCATCGGCAAAGGCGATGTGAGCAATGACGGTACATCTAATTTACCTCTTATTTCAAATGTTTTACTAGTCAAGAATTTAAAACATAATATCTTAACTATTAGCCAACTGTGTGACAAAGGATTCAAAATTACTTTTTCTGAAAATAAGTGTAGCATTTCTGATCAAAATCAAAATTTACTTTTTGAAGGAAATAGAGACAAAAATATTTACATTTTGAATATGAAAATAAATCATAATTCAGATATGTGTCTACTAGCCAAAGAAAACGATCCTTGGTTATGGCACAAAAGATTTTGTCACATTAACTTCAAAACTTTAACTAAGCTTTCTAAAAATGAGTTAGTAAAAGGATTACCTAAAATGAACTTTAAGATAGATCATATTTGTGATGCATGTCAATTAGGAAAACTAACTAAGTCTTCTTTTAAATCTAAAAAGGTTATTTCAACAACACAACTACTGGAACTATTACATATGGATTTATTTGGACCAACACAAGTGCAATCCATAAATCATAATAGATATGTGTTTGTAATTGTTGATGATATTTCTAGATATACTTGGACTATTTTTATGAAAAACAAAAGTGATACTTTTGAAAATTTCAAAGTCTTTTCAAAAAGAGTTCAAAATTTCAAAAACTTAAAAATAAAGAACATTAGAAGTGATCATGGAGGTGAATTCGAAAACGATGTTTTTGAACATTTTTGTAAAAAGAAAGGAATAAACCATAATTTTTCTTTTCCTCGTACTCCACAACTGAATGGAGTAGTAGAACGGAAAAATAGAACTTTACAAGAATGTGCAAGAACCCTGTTAAATGGAAGCATATTACCCAAACATTTCTGGGCAGAAGCAGTTGCAACTGCCTGTTATGTACTAAATCGTGTTTCTATAAGACCTTTAACTAAAAACACTTCTTATGAAAATTTTAATGGTCGAAAACCAAATATTTCTTACTTTAAAGTTTTCAGTTCAAAATGTTTGATTTTAAACACAAAAGATCAGCTTGGCAAATTCGATCCAAAATCCGATGAAGGAATCTTTATAGGATATTCAGACCGATGCAAAGCCTATCGAATTTTTAATAAAAGAACAAATATCATCGAAGAAACACTTCATGTATCTTTTGATGAAAATTTTAAACAAATTTCAAGTAGTAGAGACGACGAAGAAGTTCCTGAAAATATCACAAATATAGAATCTACCTTGTCTAACAATAATGAAAACATTTTTCCTAATAATGAATTAAGATCTCCACCAAGGATATTAAAAGATCATCCAGTTCAAAATGTCATAGGAGAAATTAATTCAAATGTTAGAACTAGAAATCAATTAAACCAAATGGGCTACGTAGCATTTCTTTCTAATATAGAACCTAAAAATATTAAGGAAGCCTCAACTGATGACTATTAGATTATAGCTATGTAAGAAGAACTAAACCAATTCGAAAGAAATGACGTTTGGGATTTAGTTCCACGGCCTACTGACCAATCAGTTATTGGTACTAAATGGGTTTTCAAAAATAAGGCTGATGAACATGGAAACATAACTAGGAATAAAGCTAGATTAGTTGCTCAAGGATATAATCAGGAAGAAGGAATTGACTACGAAGAAACGTTTGCTCCCGTCGCTAGATTAGAAGCAATACGTATATTATTGGCCTATGAATGTTTTCATAATTTTAAATTATATCAAATGGATGTTAAAAGTTCTTTTCTAAATGGTCTTATAAAAGAAAATGTTTATGTTGAACAACCTCCCTTATTCATTCACGAAAAATTTTCAGACCATGTCTATAAACTTAAAAAAGCATTATATGGACTAAAACAAGCACCTCATGCTTGGTATGATCGTCTAAAAAGTTATTTAATAGACTCTGGTTTTGAAATTGGGAAGGTTGATCAAACTCTTTTTATTAAGAAAAAGAAAGAAGGTATTTTAATAATTCAAATTTATGTTGATGATATTATTTTTGGTTCTACTAATGAAAAATTATGTCAGGAATTTTCTAAAATAATGACTAATGAATTTGAAATGTCTCAGATGGGAGAATTGAATTATTTTCTTGGTTTACAAATTAAACAACTTTCAAATGGAATATTTATAAATCAAGAAAAATATTGTAACAATCTAATCAAACGCTTTGGTATGGAAAATACTTCTGGCAAACCTACTCCTATGAGTACAACTATACATCTTGAAAAAGATGAAAACGGCAAAAGTATAGACAAAAAATTATATCGAAGCATGATTGGATCATTACTCTACTTAACAGCAAGTAGACCTGACATAATGATGAGTGTTGTCTGTGTGCACAATTTCAAGCAGATCCAAAAGAGTCACATATTAGAGCAGTGAAACGTATATTACGATATCTAAATAAAACCAAGGACTTTGGACTATTTTATCCGAAAGAATGTCCTTTCGAATTAGTTTCCTATAGTGATGCTGATTTTGGAGGATGTCGGACGGATAGAAAAAGTACAAGCAGAACTTGTCACTTCATTGGACGATCTCTTGTATCTTGGTTTAGTAAGAAACAAAATTGCGTCTCACTCTCAACTTGTGAAGCAGAATATATATCTGCAGCTTTGGCATGTACTCAAGTAATGTATATGCAGCAAACACTTCAAGCTTTGGTTTTAATTTATCTAAGTCAACAATTTTTTGTGATAATTTAAGCACTATCAATCTTTCTAAAAATCCAATCAATCATTCGTGAACAAAACATGTTGACATTCGTCATCATTTTCTTCGTGATTGTTTTGAAAAAGATTTAATAAATCTTGATTTCGTATCTTCTGAAAACCAGTTGGCCGATATTTTTACTAAGCCTTTAAATGAAAACACTTTTGTAAAATTGAGACGAGAACTTGGAATCATCTCATTCAAAAATTTATAAGTTTATTTTCTGCAGAAGCTGGGATTTTAACTCAGGACCTCTTGGTAAGTATGCATATGACTTTGCCAATATGCTATTTGATATTTCTTGTTTAAGCTTATAGCTTACTTCAGCTTATTTCAGTTTTATTATTTAAAGGTTCATATTAACTTGGTTTTTTGTCCTCAAATTTTCTTCTGGCTAAAATTAAATCATTCTACATTTAATCTTAGCTATTCATTGTTTAGCTTTCAGTATTATTTATAATTAATTTCATTCAATTTTTTTTTAAAAAAAAGGGAAAGAAGAAAATCAATCATGTTTTTCAACCTTGCATTGTTTATCTACACCATGGCCGGTTCATCTTCAGATGAGCCTTCCTCTCATTATTCATCTGGATATTCCTCAACTGATTTTGAAACTCCAAGTTTAGGGTCTTCAGAACTTCCAACTCCGACTCCTACTTATATTCCGATATGTCCACCACAAAGTCATCATACGGGATATACTCCAGAAAATAAACGCACGTGAAGAAACTTATTTCCATCCCCAACTACTAAAGAAAAGATAGATGACTTACATCACTATCAGAGGGAAACACTTAATCTTCAGCATGAAATGTATTATGAGCAAAAGAGTCATGGTAGGAGACTTAGTTTTCTTGAACGGTGTGCTGCAAAAATATGTGGTTCATCCCCGATCAACACAAACGCACATATTCACTCACCTCAACGCCCTCATGTATCTCCAAATTCATGGGAACATAGAGGACCAAATTCATGGGAACATGGAGGAACGAGTAACTCACCGATTCAAAAAAATTATTCACCTATAGAACCATTTGCTGAAAATACAAAAATTGAACCAGGAGAAGAATCGGAAGACTCACACTCTCATTTTTAAAATTTTCTTTACACAAAGTATGCTCATTGTTCTTGTTTGATAATGTATTAATGAAATAAACTTGTGTGTATTCTTGAATTAGTGCTAAAAAATTATTCAATATTTTTGTTTCCAATCAGTCGACTGAAATTCAGGCTCAATCGACTGACTGCAGGGTATCCAAACTCTCAGGAAACTATTCAGTCGACTGACCCATCACGATCAGTCGACTGACTGTATGAAATTCGTATTTTTTCTAGTGCACCAGTCGACTGACTATATTCGTACAGTCGACTGGCTGTAGACAATACTTACTGCTTCCCTTTTACAGTTGCTTTTTACCCAATTTCACTTTACCATTCTCAGTTTTCTACCCAAAATTCTTCTTGAGAAAAACCCTAAAATTCCAAATCCGATCAAATCTTTCATCAAATCCATCCTTAAATGGCTCCTACAAAGCGACATAGACAAAGCTCCTCCTCCGCCGGACCTACTAATAGCCAAATTGCACAATGGTTATATAACGATGTAGCAATTGCAAGATGGCATAAAATGGAAAATTCGTGGATCTTTGAAGGTTCTTTTATGGTCTATAATGATTTTGCGGCTTACGGTTTACAAGATCTTATGCGAAGATCCGGATTGGAATCTCTTCTCGACATGAATCTCAACTCTCACAAGATCAATCATCTCATGGTAAAGCTCTTCTATGCAAACTTAAATCTTCCTCATCAACGTCCATCAAATAGGGATGATTGTGTTTGGAGTTTAGTTTGTGGGCATCAAGTCTTTTTCTCCTTGGATCAGATGGCTCACATACTTCAATCACCTAACCAAGGTATTCCTCTATACAATATCGATTGCAATATCCAACAAAGAGATCGAGTTAGTCATATGTTCATGGGTGACAATATGACGGAACAAAAATCCATTCTTCTTCGACCAAAAGCAAGAATTCTTCACAAAGCTTTCATGAGAAGTATTCTTCTAAGAACCGGGTCATATGAACTTATCTACCCGGAAAATTTCAAAGCACTATATGCGGTATGAGGAGGAATTCAAGTAAATTGGCTAAGGAGAATATTGGATGAATTTCTCTCTTTCAACAATGGAAATATGAGAACAATTTACTTCGGGGAATATATTATGAGATTACTTTTAAATGTGGGTGCTCCTTAACCGGAATCCGAAACTTCTTCCGTTGGAGTTATAAACATTCGCACTTTGAGTCTCATGAAACTACCGTCAGCTCCTCCGGCATTTACCTCCTTTGAAGAATGGCGTCGCCAACACCAACAACGACAATCGGGCGGACCAATCATTCGAGAACACACACCCCAACCCGAAGAAGAGGAAGAAATTCGTCTTGCAACATCTGCTAGTACTCGAGAGTCCATAGAAATTCTTTCTAGAAATCAACAAATACTAGGGACTCGTTTGAAGAAAGTTGATAAAAAATTAGACAAGATCAAAGGATTCTTCTCTATACTATGGGATGCAATTTCATGTTCTTCATCCACAACTGCTTCTTCTGTAGCACATGGTAAGTGACCAACACCAAGATTCACATGGTCTACTTCCGAGGAACATACCGGAAGCGATACAAGCGGACCAAGTGGAAGTGGACAAGAAACATCAAGACCTGGAAAGGAGCATACCGAAGAATATGACTGGGATCGAGATGAGTAAGCCTTTTTGGTAAGATTTGATGAAATGGTGTTCTTTGTTCAAATTTTTAATCCTTGCAAAATACTCTGGTAAATTTTATGAGACTTGTAGTAAGTAGTCTCATTATTTTTGGTTATGTTTTTATCTCATGTACTATGATAATTTGTTTATCTATATGTATTGTTCTGTGTCTATTTGTGTGATACACTAAATTTTAATTATCTCTTTTTTGTCGATGACAAAGGGGGAGAAAAAAGTGTGTGCACTAACATATTTGATGCAGGAAAAAGATGTCATACTTTCAGGGGGAGAAAATTCTTTATCTTATATATATACGGGTTGTCATCAATCAAAAAGGGGGAGAATGTTGAATCACTAGTTTTGATTCATGACAAAACGGTTCAGAAGCTAAAGAAGAATATGCACTCATACATGACAAAAAGAAGACATCAGAGGAGCAAGACTTCAACTCTATACTTAAAGTATTTATTATATATGTTGAGTTAAGACATATGTTAAAATCAATCCTCAAAGTTTTAGTGTGCTAAAAATTCTTTAAAAACAAAGTTCACTGTGCAATATATGCACAGCCAGTCGACTGGCTGTGCATGTCCAGTCGACTGACTGTGCATAAATTTTTTTACTTTTTTCAATTTAGTCGACTGACCGGAATCGACCATTCGACTGACCGGGCTTCAACTGTCAGATTTTGAAAAGACATCTTCTCCCATGAAGAGTTGCACTTCGGGAAAAGATGCCTCTCTTGGCTGAAACTCTTCACTAAGAGTTGCATCTCTCTGAATACTATATATAGGAGTTCTCTTACACTTCACAATCACCAATTCTGATTTTAATTCTTTCTATTCTCTCTTGTGATTATTCTAGTGCATTCATACTCTTCATTGCTTTGAATCTTTGAATTATATTTCATATACTTTGATTCTTAGCAATATTCTTCCCTTCAAATCTTCACATACACTTTATATACTTGAGGAATTGATTATAGGAAGTTTGTAATCTTAAAGACAAATCAGTGTTATCAAGAACACATTGTGTCAACTACTTTTATATTTTGTTAAGTCCTGTTCTGCTGCTCAGGCAAGGGAAAGTCCTCTTCGGCTGCTGAGGCAAAAATCCCGTTCTGCTGCTCAGGTGTCTGTTCTGCTGCTCAGACCTATTCCTCCGGGTTAAGTGAGGGTATTGTTAGTTAAAGCCAGAAGTTAGTCTGGGACAGGACGTAGAATGGGAGTTCGAACCGGTATAAAAATTCCTGGTGTGCTTACTCTTATTTACTTTACTACTATTAACTGCTTTCACACTTAGTTTAATATATATTCCATATCAGTCGATCCACATGTTCTTTCACCAGCATTTGAATTCCTTGTTCAGTACACTTGTGAAGTTTAAACTCTTGAATCTCATTTGAGTTTATCCGTCAAGTTCTGAAATCACGGCCACAAGTCATGACTGGATATTAAGTTGAACTCCGATGTTGTACTACTTTAGTCGGTGATTGAAACTTAAGTTCTGCCCCCAGTTTCAGGGATGAATTAAAAAGATCGACGAGCGGTCGTATTTCGCCTCTAACGCATCATGCTTAATATCGTTGAATTGATGCTGAAACAAGGAGAATTCGAGTGGTCGAATCACACTCGCTCGTTTATTGATGATTGTATCCATACTCCTGGGATTGCACTTGTGCATCGGCGGTCGGTTACATCTACTCAAGTTTTAAGCGCAAGTTCATACTCCGGGGACTTAAGTCATTTTCGCGGGCGATCAGCCACGTTCGCTTGACACTTAGCATTTCGTCTGCACTCTAGGGACTTGAATAAATTCGTGGGTGCTCAGTCACACCCGACCTGAGTTTATACTCCGGTCCACGCTTTGGGGACTTAGAGTCAATTAGCATTTTACAATCCAGTCCATGCTCCGGGGACTTGGAGTTGGTTGACGTTTACTCTCCAGTTTGCACTCTGGGAATCCAGATCATTTCGATGTCTATACTTCGGTTTGCACTCTGGGAATCCGGAGTTAGGTGATGTTTATACTCCAGTTCACACTCTGGGAACTTAGAGTTAGTTGTTGTTTATACTACAGTTCACACTCTGGGAACTTAGAGTTAGTTGATGTTTATACTCCGGTTCGCATTCCGGGAATCAGGAGTTGGTAAACAGATGGTCAATCACATCTGTTGTGAGTTTTTGAATTTTGTTTGCACTTCGGGAACGAAAGGTGCATCAGGATCGTGGATGGTCGGATCACATCCACCCTGAGTTAACAAGTGAGGTCGTTAGATGGACGGGTCCATCCTCCTCAAACTTGGTTCGAATACGGGCGAAGTCGTTAGGTGGACGGATCTACCCTCTTCGAAACCGTATTTGTAAGTTTATACTCCAGTTCGCACTCTGGGAATCCACAGTTAGGTAAAGGATTATCGTGTATCAATCCTTTTTTGACTTTAGTGTGATGGCTTGTCCCTGAGTTCAGGTTTCACTTAGTGAGTGACAAGTCGTATCACAATCACTCCCTATTTGAATAAATTCCACCGTATGATGGAACTTCGCTCTCTGTGCATAGTGATGGTCATATGAAGTATTTCAAGTAAATCACAGCTCTGGCCCGAAGAGATTGCGCTTTATTGCTGAAATAAGAAAATACGACAAAATCAGTTGCCTTATTACAAATTCAATTTTCGAAGTGCATAAACAAATTGCAAATGAGAAATAGACTGAATAAATAAACTGAGCCTGTTATGTGTAGTAGCGACGAAGACTCTCGCTGTTCCAGGCTCTCGGAAGAGTGAGACCGTCAACGGTCGATAATTTGAATGTGTCATCTTCGAGCTTTCGTTCAATAACATATGGTTCTTCCCAAGTTGGCTTCATATGCAAAGGGACCGGATAAATTCTTTTGAGTACGAGATCGCCAAGTTCAAAGGTTCAGGGTCGGACCTTGGCATTGTATAATCGGGTGACTCGACTTCGATATGCGGTTGCCCTCAAATCAGACTCTTCACGCTTCTCATCCAATAAATTAAGAGATTCAGCAAGTAATATAGCATTGGTCTTTGGATCGTAGTATGTCACACGATGAGAAGGTACTTCTAATTCGACTAGAATAACAGCTTCTGAACCATAAGAGAGAGAGAATGGAGTGTAACCGGTCGAGGACTTGTGGGTTGTAATATCGATGAAATTTTTCCAAGTTCGAATCAAGCTACATTTGACAATACATGACAAGCAAAGCTATGAAAGCCAACGTTCCAAATTTCAAGTAAATCCGAGTTCGTATGCTCAAGATATGATCGATGCAAGCCAATGAAATAATCTCAATCACATCCATCATTTCGTATCGGTTAGTCCATCTCCATCAAAGCGCACCACTTCATGTCCATCAACTGAAGAACCTTGGTTCGTATCCATCAAGCAACCTCGGTTCGTATCCATCAAGCGACCTCTGTTCGTATCCATCAAGCAACCTCAGTTCGTATCCATCAAGTGACCACTGATCAATGTCCATGAAAAAATATCGCACTTCGTATCCATTGATTGTAGCATTAGTGTCCATTTTGTATCGATCAAGTATCACGCACACTTCGTATCGATCGGCCTTTCATTGATACGAAAGCAACACCTGTCATCGATACGTAGTGGACATGCAAAGGACCGATACGAAGTGAGATGCATTCGATCGATACGAACAACACAATAACGATCGATACGAATAGAGCAGAGTGATCAATACGAATAGAGCGAGTTCTGATTGATACGAACAATAGGCTACAAATCGATACAAACAAGGCGCGAACGTTGGGGAGACTCGGTCGACTTGGCACGAAAAATGGATCGATCCGAATAGTTAGCGCCACATCAACTTGCAGGCACATGCCTGGATCGATTCGAACAGAACAATATGAACATCATCGATACGAAGAGAACTGCGATTGAAAAGCCCAAACTTGCATCGATCATAAATCACAATCTACAAGTCCAAATGACGCCAAATTTTCACAGGAGCTTACGTACAACCTAAAGAACGTTCATGCTAAATTTTGACTTGATTGGGTCAAATCTTGATCGATACGAAATTCGTTCGTATTGATCACGGACCGAGTGCAAATCACATGGGATCGATCGTGTGGGCCCACCCACGTGCCAGAAGAGGTCTCCCGAGATCTGAGCGAGATATTTGCAACCTACGCCTATAAATAGCAACCCAGAACCTACAGAAAAGGGATCTTTTGGCTCTTTGACGTCCAGACTCTGCCGAATACACCATTGTACTCGAACTCCACTATTGTACTCGAGATTTACTACTGTAATTCACTGTAACCAGCAACCAAAAGTTAATAAAGATCAATCATTTCATAGTGGACGTAGGCAACACGCCGAACCACTCTAAATTTCTATGTTTATGCGTACTTTCTTGTTTGTTTTTGAAGTGTTTGTTAGATTATCCTCTTTTTCCATTTAATTTCTTCATTTTATCTCTTCAAACCCTTCCGGAGAGTGTTGTGCCCAATTTTGGTACAAACAAATAGCAATATCATATATGCTCATAAATCAGGTAACAAATTGACTATATGTCTGAACAATATAGTATTGTTTGGCTAACTACTAATGATTGGCTGACTCGGGCCTACCAGACAAAATAAATAATCTAACATCTGTTAGTCACACTTCTGGATGGTCTGTCCTTAACTTACTTCTCCCAAGGTCAACTGAACCTAATGGTTTTGCGGGAACACCAACAACCTATCCTCCTTCTCTGTATATTCCTTTCTATGTGTAACATCATTTAAGTCTTACCTATGACTAAGGCCTACACACTGGAATTTTGGACTAAATTAGCTAGGGGCTATAGATAATGTACAGGGCACGACCCTATACCAGTCCCATCTAGTATTCAAATATCTGAGTCATTTACTTAGGGTTAACTACCCATCAAATTTTCCTTGAAAACATCTTTCAAATTGATTTAAATCGTTAAATCATACTTAAACAAGGAAAACATAATTTTTCTTTACTCAAATCTCTTTGCCATGATATATGGTTTACACAAAACATTGTTAATGAAGACCTTCGAAACCTTAGTTTAAAAGCTTAAAACAATCTCTTTGAAAACATATGAAAGTACCCCTTTTGAAACCATTTAACTACTTTACCTTGAACTCTAGGTCGAAAGGCCAAAACATACCTTTCAAAATCATTTATAATATACCTTTCGAAACCATTGAATGTGTCCTTTCGAAAGCTTTATAAAACCTTAGACATCCTCTTTCAAAACATTTCAAACTTGTCTTTCGAAAGCATTTGAAACCTTCCCTTTAATTACTAAAAGGAAACCTTTTGAAAACAATGGGGAATCACCCCTTCGAAACCTTTATCATATACCTTTCGAAAACATTGGGGAATCTCCCCTTCGAAACCTTCATTAAATACCTTTCGAAAGCACTAAACTCCTAAACCTTTCGAAAACATTGGGTTCAAGCAAATGTTTGTGGAACGTAGTTTCAAAACCATTTAAATCGTTCCTTTCGAAACCTTTTGGGTTTATCTTTCAATAGAACAAAGGGTCTTAAAAGGACTGGGATGAAAGCACCTCTTTCGAAAGCACTTTTCCTAAATAAAAGAAAGTGGATGGTGTCGAAACCAACCCCTTCAAAAGCATGGAGAAGTGGCTTCACAGTTTAAAACAAAAGAACCCTTTCGAAGGCATTGCTTTGAAAGGTAGAAAGCGGCAGTAGGAGTTTTGACCCCTTCGAAAGTTTATTCTTTAAAACAAAGGAGACAGCCTCTTTCGAAAGCTTTTTTCTTTTAAAACATTTGACCAAGTCGAAAGCTATTTCCTTCTGTTATCCCGCCTTTTGGCAAGGCCGTGACACCAAGAACTTGAGTAGAGACCAAAGACAGTTCATCTAGAAAATCGGTTATACGCAGGTTCACTATGGATATCGACGAATTTTTTCTGAGTACGGATCGAGCCAAAATTAATATGACACGAAAAGTGAAGCTATGAGAGTCAACATTCCAAATTTCAGGTCAATCCGAGTTCGTATGCTCAAGTTATGAACGATACAAAATTTGATGAAAACCAACCACTAGTCGAATCGCTCAAATTCAACTCGCTTCACAACCATCAGAAGCCAACTTCGACTCGCTCCCTTTGACTCGCTTCGCAGAAGCCATCTTCGACTCGCTCCCTTCGACTCGCTTCACAGAAGCCATCTTCGACTCGCTCCCTTCGACTCGCTCCCTTCGACTCGCTTCGCAACCATCAGAAGCGACAACTTCGACTCACTTCGCTCCATCAGAAGCGACAACTTCGACTCGCTCAGATCGACTCGCTTCACGTCCATCAGAAGTGCTCCACTTCGACTCGCTCCACGCCCTTCAGAAAACAACACTTCGACTCGATCGATCAAAACAACACTTCGACTCGATCAGCCTCGCATCCATCCGAAGACTTCTACTTCGTATCCATCAAAGCGAAGCAAAGCACACAGCCGATACGAATGAAGCCTATCACCATCGATACAAACAAAGTGAGATTCAAGAATGACTCGGCCAAGGAAGTGGATCAACATAAGGAATGCTCGCCACATCATCTGATAATCGCGCCCAGCTATCGAGTCGAACGAAAGCGAGTCGAAACAAGAGCGAGTCGAACGAAACAGCCAACCGAGAATCCCAATTCGTATCGATCATACCTCCTAATCTACAAGTCCAAATGCTATGAAATTTTCACCGAAGACTACGTGCATGCTAAAGAATGTCCACGCCAAATTTCGACTCCATTGGATGAAATCTTGATCGATACGAAGCCTGTTCGTATCGATCACGGATCGGACCGAAACTTCACGGGCTTGGGCGCGCGGGCCTGGTCACGTGTCAGAGAGGGTCTCCCGAGATCTGAGCGAAATACCAGCCTCCTACACCTATAAATAGACCCCCAAATCCAACAGAAAAGGGGTTCTTCTTCTTCTTTGAGATCTCCAACGCCCAGACTCTGCCGGATCCAGATCCAAACTCCATTGCTACTGCTACCAACGAATTTCACTGCTGCAAATCAGAATTATCTGCTATAATTCATTGAATTCACTTGTAAACATCAAAGAAAGATCAATAAAGCAAACTACTTCAGAGTGGACGTAGGCAAGATCGCCAAACCACTATAAATCTTGTGTCTCTGTCTACTTCTTTCTGTTTTAAGTTTATTATTCTTCATTTTTATCCTCTACAATACTTAGATCTGAGATCTGTGATTATATATTGCTGATTTGTGTTCATACACTGGTGCTTTCACGACATTTGGGGTTTGTGACCATTTTTGGCGCAAACACTTTGGTGCTTTCACTGAGAAGAACTTGCACCCACTATACCATATTTAAAAGCTTGAAGAATTCAGATCTATAAGAGCTATGACAAGGCAATCAAATAGAAGACAAAGGCTAGAGAGAAGTCAGCATGAAGGGAGTCAAGAGGCTTCTTCAGGTGCAAATCAGACATCAATCTTCATCACCAGGAATGAGATGGAGACAATGATGAAAAGACAAGAGGAAATGATCCAGAATTTGCTTCTACAGATTGGGCAGCTTGGAGCGCAAAATCAAGGAGCAACCAGAGTTCAGAACGGAGCAGGACCATCTGGCACAACGCCAGAACTAGGGGGCAATAACCCAGAGCATGTTGGCCCAACCCCGGGCGGAGTACTAGGCGGAACTACGCAACGTGACATTGACAGAGAAATGAATGCTCAGCCAGGAGAACAGATTCCAGGAATCCCCCGTGAACTTGGGGGGCAAATTGGAAACGACGGACAAGGACTACAACTTGGAGATAATGACAGATTGGCGGAGATGGTCAGACGAGCCATGAGAGGTGGACTAGTAAATAGAGATATGGAGGATGTGAATAGGAGTCCCTTTGCTCCTACAATCAGGCAAGCTAGGAATCCACCAGAATTCAAACTACCATCAGTGGAAATGTACGATGGAAGGACGGATCCTGCAGTCCATCTGACGAGGTATATGAGGCACATGGAAGTGCTGGGGGCATCATAGGAAGTCATGGCCCGGTGCTTTCCATTGTATCTGACAGACATCGCAGCACTATGGTTTAGACAGCTGGAGAGCGGTTCCATTGGAACATGGACCGATTTGATCGAAAGGTTCATGAGGCAGTTCAGGGTTCACATTTCAAGACCCAAGAATGTGATGAGTCTGGCAGCACTGAAGCAAAGAACCGGGGAGTCTTTAAGGAACTTTCTGACACGATTCAACGCAGCGGCATCATCAGTGGATCGACCCGATCCATCCATGGTTTTGATGGCAGCTGTATCTAGCATAGCTGATGGCACAGAATTCAAGAATTCATTGACAAAGGATCCGCATATGGATCTGAGAGAATTTTATCATGAGGCTGAAGGATTTTTACGATTAGAGGATGCAAACGCTGAAAGAGAAGAAGGAGAAGGAACCGAGGTTTATGCAGTCAAGGGTGAAAATCCCCCTAGAACAGATTCAGGGACTAGTAAAGGGAAACGAAAGGCTGAGGATAATAGTGATGGACCAACACGACCACGGAAGGAACCAAGATTCACCTCCTATACGGAGTTGAATGAGACTTTGGAGCGAATCTACCAGGACACCAGGGGGCAGATTCCTTATCGAAAGCCAATGAGAAGAGATCCGACCAACAATGAAAGAAGGTTAGATAAGTACTGCTTGTTCCACGAGCTGAATGGTCATAGCACGAATGACTGCAGACACTTGAAGGATGAGGTTGAGGGACATATCCAGAATGGTATGCTATCACAGTATGTAAGAAGGGGAACAACAACGGTGGAACGGGAGCGGCCACCATCTGCACCTACTGGGGACGGCTCAGGATCGAGGCGTCAGCTTGTCATCAATTGATTGAGATAATGGTGAATAAGTAGCAAACTCCACACCAACAAGATTAAGTCTTTTTACACATGTACAGGACCGCGAATGGTCACAATTCGCCTCGAACGGCACCCGACCGCGAACGCTCACAATTCGCCTCGAACGGCACCCGACCGCGAACGCTCACAATTCGCCTCGAACGGCACCCGACCGCGAACGGTCACAAATCGCCTCGAACGGCACCCGACCGCGAACGGTCACAATTCCCCTCGAACGGCACTCGACCGCGAACGGTCATAATTCGCCTCGAACAGCACCCGACCGCGAACGGTCACAAATCACCTCGAACGGCACCCGACCGCGAACGGTCACAAATCGCCTCGAACGACATCCGATCGCGAACGGTCACCATTTGCCGCGAACGGCAACCGACAGCGAACGGTCACGTATCACCTCGAATGACATACGATCCCGAACGATCGTCATTCGTGGTCAAATAAAACTATCAATTCCTTTGCAGGTCATCAACAGGACAGAAACATCCAGCTTATGGCATTACAAAACACACCTTCTTATCACAAGGCATGTTTTGGGGGGCAAATGTTATCCTGCCTTTTGGCAAGGCCGTGACACCAAGAACTTGACTAGAGATTAAAGACAGTTCGTCTAGAAAATCGGTTATACGCAGGTTCACTATGGATATCGACGAATTTGTCCGAGTACGGATCGAGCCAAAATTGATATGACACGACAAGCGAATCTATGAGAGTTAACATTCAAATTTCAGGTCAATCTGAGTTAGTATGCTCAAGTTATGAACGATACAAAATTGGATGAAAACCAACCACCGGTCGAATCGCTCAGATTCGACTCGCTTCACAACCATCAGAAGCCAACTTTGACTCGCTCCCTTCGACTCGCTTCGCAGAAGCCATCTTCGACTCGCTCCCTTCGACTCGCTTCGCAGAAGCCATCTTCGACTCGCACCCTTCGACTCGCTTCGCAACCATCAGAAGCGACAACTTCGACTCGCTTCGCTCCATCAGAAGCGACAACTTCGACTTGCTCAGGTCGACTCGCTTCGCGTCCATCAGAAGTGATCCACTTCGACTCGCTCCGCACCCTTCAGAAAACAACACTTCGACTCGATCGATCAAAACAACACTTCGACTCGATCAGCCTCGCATCTATCCGAAGACTTCTACTTCGTATCCATCAAAGCGAAGCAAAGCACACAGCCGATACGAACGAAGCCTATCACCATCGATACAAACAAAGTGAGATTCAAGAATGACTCGGCCAAGGAAGTGGATCAACATAAGGAATGCTCGCCATGTCATCTGATAATCGCGCCCAACTATCGAGTCGAACGAAAGCGAGTCGAAACAAGAGCGAGTCGAATGAAATAGCCAACCGAGAATCCTAATTCGTATCGATCATATCTCCTAATCTACAAGTCCAAATGCTATGAAATTTTCACAGAAGACTACGTGCATGCTAAAGAATGTCCACGCCAAATTTCGACTCCATTGGATGAAATCTTGATCGATACGAAACCTGTTCGTATCGATCACGGATCAGACCGAAACTTCACGGGCTTGGGCGTGCGGGCCTGGTCATGTGCCAGAGAGGGTCTCCCGAGATCTGAGCGAAATAGCAGCCTCCTACACCTATAAATAGACCCCCAAATCCAACAGAAAAGGGGTTCTTCTTCTTCTTTGAGATCTCCAACGCCCAGACTCTGCCGGATCCAGATCCAAACTACATTGCTACTGCTACCAACGAATTTCACTACTGCAAATCATAATTATCTGCTGTAATTCATCGAGTTCACTTGTAAACATCAAAGAAAGATCAATAAAGCAAACTACTTCAGAGTGGACGTAGGCAAGATCTCCGAACCACTATAAATCTTGTGTCTCTGTCTACTTCTTTCTGTTTTAAGTTTATTATTCTTCATTTTTATCCTCTACAATACTTAGATCTGAGATCTGTGATTATATATTGCTGATTTGTGTTCATACACTGGTGCTTTCACGACATTTGGGGTTTGTGACCATTTTTGGCGCAAACACCTTCGAAAGCCTCATTTATAACCAAAATGGTTCTAAGTTTACCAAAGCTACTTCAACCCCTATGAAAGCCTGTTTCGACTCCATACCTTTCGCCTAACTCCAATCCACTATGTACCAAGGCTGATACCATGTGTATTGGTTTCGACTTAGATGGAGGCGGCTGTATTAGGTCGAAAGGTGGCTGCTATAAGTGGCGAAGTAGTAAAACTTTCTAAAACTGATTTTTAACCTTTTAAAGCAATTTCTTCCAACTAATTTGCCTTGTTTGTCAACATATGATTGGTTGCTAATTCTTTTTCAAAATCATTTATAAAAGTGCTACTGAGTTTCAGAAATTAACAAATTAAAATATTTACAAATAGCTCCTTCTCCTTTTATAAACTTATAAAACATTTAATTCCCATACTTCAAATATTTTTATATATTTAATGAAACACTTAGGAAAATTCTCCAAAAATTCCCAAAAATCATTTTTAATATGTTTTCTAACATATTTAAATTTCTGACCCAAAACTAACATAAAATTGCCGTAATTAATTAAACCCAATTTAACCATTTTCTTCACTAGAAAATTTATAATAAATCCACATTAATTCAGAAAATTATGAAACCCGAAACCTATCTCTAAAATATTATTTCTGACCTTATATCAAAAACACAAGGCATATAGATGTCATTTAATAGGTTTTTCCAATCATAACTTATCATAAAATCTATATGAAATAGCATAAATCATCAGCAAGCATATATATCCAATTAAACAATCAAAACATGGCTAATCATTTGAAAAATAAATTCGGATCTCAACTAGAAACCAAAAATAATAAAAATGAGATGTAATCTATTATTCACCTTAGCTTGTTGTTAAATAGTTAGAGATTTGCTCTTAAATGAATTTGATTAAGCTTCTTCATTTTGATTCTTGCTTATCTTCCCCTTTATCTTCTTCTAATGGTGGCCGGCCTTACTTAAGTTTAATTTTTGTTTGTGAACGTAGAAACTGAAAGTGACATGAGAGTTTAGGGTATAAGAATATAATCCATTCCTATTTTGCCCTTATCTATTACCCTTCCTTATTTTATGTTAATACCCTTTTGTTCATTAGTTAATTAGGCACGACTACCTTAAAGTTTTACAAATCTCAATTCCCTTAACCATTTACATTATTTCATTTAATTTATCTAAATTACCTAAATTGTGTTAATCAAAATTAGGGTCGTTACAAGATATTTCACACTTGTAGTGGCAGTACTTTAGGATTTATTCATTTACGACGTTTTGGTAAAATTAAGTTGTAGGAAATATTCCTTTTGGTTGTGCGAATACTTGTAAGGCTACTGTATAAATCGAACCTCCTTGTAAATGAATTTAAATTACTTGTGAGCTTTAATTTGTTCATGCTTTCTTACAATTTTGTTTATCCAAATTTGTTTGATTTTCTGCATTCCATCACCAAGCGACGTTCGGAAATAACTGACTTGGAAGAAATTTTTTGGTCTGCTCTGGTTCGAATTACAGAATTGGAGGGATTGTTGAAAGATGTCAAAGGGTTTATATAGAGTTTTATACAAAGACAAGATCAAGGCACTAGATGACAAAGTTGAAGAATTGTCTTTACAAATCGCTAAAAAACTAGTGTAGAAGATGATCTATTACATCCTTGACCCCCAATTTATTATTGAAGCCTAGTGTTGCTCTTGTGCCTCTATCTGAGGATGATGCTGATGTTGTCTTCTAGTAGATGTAGGATTTGAAGAACTATTATGAGGCTAAATTTCATGAGTTCAAGAAATATTATAAAAGGGAATCTCGACCTTCTGAGGTTAGTAGTTTGCAAGCTATATCTACTGCATAGGAGCTTTTTGGCTCCTATTCTAGAGCAATCAAGAGGACCCAAAATCAGCTTTTGGATGAGATTGAACGAGTTAGAAGGGTGGCTTTGGAGTGGGTAAATGCTCTTGAAAGAAAAATATCCACCTTAGAGTCTTAGTCTGATTCATAAGCCCTTGAACGGGTTCCCCTACTATGAAGCCTACGTCCACTTTATAGTTTTATTAAAGACTGATTGTTGTTACAAGGGATGTTTGATTACAAGGCTTTGATTATGTTTAGCTAGATTGAATCCCCAGAGTTGGAATCCACTGGAGAATCATAGTGAATTCCTTGGAGATTGTTGTGAGGGAGGTAGAGAGTGAAGAATAATTCTAACAGAGCTTCAGCAACCAGTCCCAAGAAGATCTATTTTATGTTGCAGGTAGGATGGTATTTATATGGATCAGAGAGCTTCTGGGCCAGGCTACGTCTTCATCAGCTCTCAGGTAGGTAGGAAACGACCCAGGTAGAGTTTGGCTCGCAAAACGAGGAAGAACCATAGGTCGTCAGCGACCCATGGCCTATGTGTCGTCAGCGACCCATAGACTTGGCTCGTTTGCAAGCCAATGTCTTGGCCTCTTTCATAGTATTCTTTGGCTAGTTTGTTTGAAGGTTTGTGGAAAAGTATGGGTCGTTGATGATCCAAACACTTAGGATTTTTTTGGAGTTTGGAATTGGAGATGTTCTCATAGTCTTTTATCGTAGTTGTTTCGTTTCGATGGCAACTCACTAGCTGTTTGCGCTCAGCTGCTGATTGGACTAAAAGAATGTTAATCTCTCGGCCTCCTTGATCCTAGTTATTACCTTAATCATATAGCCTGGCCCTTGTTAATCCCTTGTCTTAGCTTTTCTGGTTAAGTTCTGAACCATCCTGTTTACACGAGGTTGTCCTGTTTCTTTTTGGTTCCTGCTGCGTTAAAAACCCGAAAAACATTTGCCCCCTAGAGTACGTCTTCGTTGTAAACAAGGCGTGCTCTGGAAGTTATCGATCTCTCAATATCCATCCGTCGATCTCCAAGTGATTGCATTAGAGCTTTACGAATACGTTAACCCAATGCTGTTGGTCGTCTTTCTTTAATTCGGACTGCTACTATTTGCCACAACGTATCACATTTCTGCCTGTTTCCTGGCATGCCATGGAATGACGAACAATTGTAAGAGATCGAGTCTGAGAAGAATAGGTGAAGTTTCTTTTCCTCTTTCTCTCTTCTTTTCTTTTTCTTGGGTCACTAGCGATCCATGTAGGATGGGCCTCTATCGAACTAACTACATAGGAATTTTTTTAAAGTTATAGAGTTAGGTTGGGTCGCTGGCGACCCATGATGGGTCAGGTCGCTGGCGACCCGATTACTTAAACAAATTTTTTTCCTTTTCTGCTTGCCTACTTATACTCGAACCGACCCATCATTTCTTCACTCGATCCGAACAAAACTTGCCACTTCATGCGATCAAACCTCTGGCGATTTGATTCCATATGACCCAAGCATTTTGCTCGACCCGATTCATTACTTCACTCGAACCCATCCGTTGTTGATTCCTTCAAGCGCTTGCCCATTTCGTGAAACCCTAGTCATCCCATCATCTCATTTGAATCCAAACCCTAGCCTATTGTTGAATTGTAGCCGACCTATCATCAGCTCGCCACCGATCCATTAAATAGCTTGCTGAGATTGATTTTTGACTCTTCCTGTGCCTTTGAATCCATTTCTAAGTGGGTTTGTTGATTCACTAATTATTGCCTTCGTGTAATGATTTGATGACTAATGTCCATTTGCAATGTTGATTATGAGAAGTTAGAGTTGATTACGGTTTGACGGGTCGAGATAGCCAATCGAGTCTTGAGTTTCTTCTTGAAACGACATTTGGGCTGTGGTCCAATACTTGACGCGTTTTGCTATCTTTGTCCATTAGACCAAAATTGACTTGTGCCTAGTTTCATAGATGTTACCGCACGACACATCACCGGTGTATCCTGATTCTTCCAGAGAACTTGGGCTCATACTGCTTGTTTATTCATCACCTGGTGTTCCTACAGTGAGAAGAACTTTCCGTGTCGCTTAAGACAATGGATCCGTTACCGATCATTGATCGATAACGGGTAAGTGTACAAGGAGTAGAAAAAAAATGACACTTGAGGTTCTTTTCTTCTTCCACTGTGAGCGAACTATCTACACGAGATAGAGTGTTTGTAGTTTATTGAGCATCGAGTTTATCCCATATAGATAGCACACTGCACTTGCCCCAGTTCGCACTTGAAATCCGACGTGTCGATTACAAGTTGATGTTTCTTCGGAATTCAAGTGTGGTAGGGGAAACTTATAAAAATAGGATAGATTTACCTTACCATTTTCGGATGCGAGTTCTATTATATAGAATGAAGCAGCCATCTACGCACCGTAAGCTAAGTGGGCGAAGCCCGGCGCTCTCAAAGGCTGAGTCATCATCCACATCGCAAGCTCAATACAACCATTTAGTCCTGGTTGGGCCAATCGTGGATTGTACTCCCCCCAACATCAGAGTTCTGCTTAATCCTCCTGAGAGAGCTTCATTGGTGGTTTCTGCCAAGGTTGTTCATAATATCTGTACGCAACATGGAATTCCCAAAAAGGACGTGCGTCTGCCGGCGAAAGACGAATTCGCTCATATGCCCTCCCGGGGTACACCGCTTGCCATCAATACATGTGTCTGAAAGGAGCCGTGCCTCCTTTCAATGATTATCTGGGTGAGGCTCTCTCAAACTTGGGAATTTCCCCTTTCCAGCTTCATCTGAATGGCTACGCCACCCTTACTTGCTTGCATGTCTTATTCATGCGGACGTTCAACCGCGCTCCAAGTTTTGATGAGTTGCGGTATTTTCTGGCATTCAAGAGGAGAGATGACTGTCCTTCTTTGATTATAATCGAAGCCCAGAGAAATTAGAAGATCGTCCTGCGCTTAAAAAGCAACTTATCATAGTTCAAGACGTAGTACTTTTTTGTTAAATGCCCCAAGGGGTTCAACTGTCGGTGGACGACTGGAGGTAAGCTTCTCTATTCTATTTGTCGAGCTCTGAAGCGTTGTAGTGGAGTTTCTAACTAATTACACGTCTCTTGCAGTTATCCAAAGGACGAATAGAGATGTGACTCTTGATGAAGTTTGCCAAACTTTAAAGGCTATCGACGCCGAGGAGAGGTGCGTTAAAGTTCTGCTGACCGACGAGAACTTACGTCGATATAAACTGTTGGCTCCAGGTAGATCCACCGTTCAGATTGAAACTCCCTCTCCTGGCCAATCCATGGTTTGCACAAGATCCACTTCTTCATCCCATGTTTCCAAGGAAGGTCAAGAGAGAGGTAGCCCGTCCAGAGGATCACTCGGTGAGGCCCGCTAGGAGGAAGAGCTACTATGACTGGACTGAGCGGTTCAATTAGAATACCTCCAATTTTGGAGGAAGCAGAAGATGAGTTCACGCACAGAGAAGGCAAAGCCATGCTGGACTCAAGGAAATAAGAAGGAGAGTTCGAGAGTAGTAGCGACGAATCTACTGTTAGTGATTACTTCTTATCAGAATCTAATAGCGACGATTCAAAATCTTGCGATGAGACTCCAGGAATGAGTCCCATTCCCCCGAGTCCACCTCTTCTCGATGCAAGTGGCGAAGGCAAAGCCTCTATAACTGGAATGCATCAAGATTCTCCAAGTAGGGAGGTCGGAGCGGGGTTCGGAGATTTTAGCGATGTTTTTGTCGACTTCGACGCGCTCATGAAAGAGGACTTTAAATTTGACATGATGCCTTCCTGTTCAGGCGATATCGCGCCAGCAGTTAGCTCGGTCCTGCCTACAACAACTGAAGTCAGTCCGATCCAGCCTACGGCAGCCATTCGTTCAGGTTTGTGACAACGCCTTAGGCCCATATTAGAAACAAACAACACGTTGCACTAGGATTACACTTATTTCCATTCTCCATTCCTCCATATATTTGCTTAGCTTATGTTATGCTTCTAAAACCTTTTATTTATGCCTCATTCCAAGTATGACGACGGGACGAGACTTTTATGACGACTTTGAAGACTACACTGATTCACAGCGGTACCCCAAGCGCTCCTCCAGCCACCATCAAGTTCATGAGATGGAAGAAGAGTACAGGCGGAGGAAAGAACTCAAAGCTAAAACCCATTGCCAAGAAGAAAGAGATCAGGCTCGGTCATATAAAGGCGGGTATGAAAAAAGAAGGTCTCTTGAGGAAAGAGATGAGCCATCGAAAAAGTCAAAGTTTGATCATCGCCCCCTTCCTTCGGAGCGTGCTTCAAAACACTCTTCCGTGGGCCAGGAAATTCCCATCACTTCTACCCTGATTCTGCCTCCAACTCATATTTCGTCCCCTTCCATCATTACTGCCGCTCCTGATGCCTCTCGCCCCCATTGGAGGCCTGCCTACGTTCTTCCTTCGGGCCCTCCTAAGCTTGAGGCAGTGCTTCTGGGTTGGTTCTTAAAGAGGGTCAAGTTTGACCTAGATCTTTACCCCGTTCGTAGGGATTCTTTCATGCCTATCTCCAAGCTATCCAGAATGACCTAGAACAGGCCGAGAAATAGGAGAAGCATTGCAAACAGCTGGCTGATACAAATAGAAATAACTATTAGGAGATCCTTTCCTTTGAATCCGCAAAAGACATTGTTGAGAAGGCGTTGGTTGATCGGGATGCTAAGATTAAAAAATTGGAGCAAGAGAAGGAGGTGACACTTTGTGAAAGTAGGAGAACCACCGGTCTGATGAAGGAGTTGAAGGAGGCGTATGAAAAAGTTGAGATTGACTGGAGGGGTGAGATTAAAAAGACTCATGCGGAGGAGGCGAAGCTAAAAGAAGAAGTGGTCGCTTGTAATGTCATCATTGAAGCTCAAAGGAGAACTATCGCCGACCATGATCTAATTGCTGAGGGGTACAATAAAACTATCTTCGACCAAGCCGAGACCATTGCCAAGCTACAGGCTCAGGTCGTGCAGCTCAGTGCCGACATGACTGCCGTTGAAGTCGAGAAGGCTGCAGTGAAAGCGGATTACTTGGATCTCCAACATGCCTTTGACAGGTAAATGGAGAAGCTGGATGCGACTATTCTGAACTTCTATGTTAAATCTTTGCTGCATCAAGGGAGTCACAGCTATCTTGGCCCGAAGTATCCGTGCACTCTCGGCCTTGTTTGGGAGGAAATCTTATCTCACTTTGCTGAGAGCGGCAACGTTTATTCAGATCAAGAATTGTGAGACGCTTATCTTAATGCCGAATGGAAGAAAGCAATACTAGAGGGCCAGGAGATCCTCCGAATCAGATGAGATAAGGAGGCCACTGACGCTGCCTTGATGACCGCCACCAACGTGCATACCAGGCCTTCTATTTCCTGCGTGGGCAAACTATCGGAGCAGCTCCATGATCTGCCCACGAGTTCAGGACTTGATATTATTCCTCTTGTGGTAAAACCATCAAAAGAGGGCGAAGGTGGTGAGTTGGAGGTTGCCATTCATGATCGTTTCTCTGGTGCAGGTACCGTCCATGCTTCTCCCGAATTCGAGAGCTTACAACTTACGCCACAAGAGCAAGAGGAGTTTACTGCTTATATTTTTGATCTTATAGGTCCACCCACTTTTTCTGTTGATGCGCCAGCTACTTCGAGGCCTGTGCCTGCTGCCATTTCCACATCTTCTACGGTTGTATCTAATCCTGCTCCGGTTCACACATTTGTGTCTAGTTCGCAGCCGAGAAGGTAGCTGCGCTCCATGGCCTGGATGACCCTTCAGCGTCTTTGGAAGGTGATATAATTGCAGCTTAAGCCAAGGAGTAGGAAATGCAGATGGAGCAGCCATAGAAGACTCAACACGATTTGATTGCCATTAAGAAGGAAAAGGTAGAGGCAATTAAGGCTTCGAAGAGTTCCTAAAAATCGAGAAAATGCAAAGGGAACAGAGGCTCTTCTGAGAAAGTTTCGGAGGAGGAGCAGAACATCGCCACCAAAGTGTTCATTGATGTCATCGACGGCGACACTACTCCTGAAAGGAAGCAGAAAATACCAACCAAAGGTGGAAAGGGTAGCGGTGGCAAGAAGCGTTGAGCGGCCGGTGTGAGGATGGGCCTGATTTTGGCTTACAGCTTGCAGGAAGACTGACTCGCTCTTGTTTCCTTCTGAGTCATTCTATTCAAGTGCAGAGTCTGCACTTTGCGTCTTTACTGTAGAGCTTGTGTTTTCTTTTTGTTGGTTGTTGTTGTGTGGGTATGGCCCCCATATTTTGACCCTGTGTACAGATAACTATAAGCAATACATTGATATTGCGACTGTACTTTTATCTATCTATTCATATATGTTCTATGTACTTGTGCTTGTTTCATTTCATACTTCTCTAGTTCTGTGATTATAGTCAAAGCCCTTCATTCGAAGTGACAAAACTTAGAGATTATCAACACTTTAGAAGTTAATAGAACTTTAGAAATTAACATAACTTAGAGAATTTTTGTTCAAAAATTCATAGAACTTCTAAAAACTCTAAAACTTTGAAACTTTTGTTAGAATTTTAAAACAAATGTAAAACTTTGAGATAGAACTTGAGCACTTGTTGTTGTTTGGAGTAACAGAACTTGTGAAATTATTGTTTTCACGCGTTTCTATCTTTGTACAGGTGTATGCCCTCCAGTTTACAGGGCTATTTACTTTAAACAATTTTCAAGTAGCCGATAACTTAGGGTTTAGAAAATATTTATTGGAAATTTGGCTAAGTTCCAACTTGATTCTCTTTTTTTATTTTTTATTTTTGGAAGTTTTGCAACTTTAGCACGTAACCCTATCTTCGGGAAACACGAGGAGTTATTATTTTGGTGCATGGATTTTGTTTTTTCTCGGTGTGCCTATCTTTGGGCAACACGACGAGTTATTATTTTGGTGTGCGACTTATGAGATGCACGGCTTTTGTTTTTACTCGGTGTTGCCTATCTTCGGGTAACACGAGGTGTTATTATTTTGGTGCACGGCTTATGAGATGCGCGGCTTTTGTTTTTCCTCGGTGTGGCCCATCTTCGAGAAACACGAGGAGTTATTATTTTGGTGCGCGACTTATGAGATGCGCTGCTTTTTTTTTCCCTCGGTGTTGCCTATCTTTAGGCAACACAAGGAGTTATTATTTTGGTGCGCGACTTATGGGATGCGCGCTTTTGTTTTTCCTCGATGTTGCCTATCTTCGGGCAACACGAGGGTTATTATTTTGGTGCGCGGCTTTTGTTTTTCCTCGGTGTTGCCTATCTTCGGGCAACACGAGGAGTTATTATTTTGTTATGCGGCTTATGAGATGCGCAGCTTTTGTTTTTCCTCGGTGTTGCCTATCTTCGAGCAACACGAGGAGTTATAATTTTGGCCCTCACGATGCTGCCGGAGCAGCACCGATTTTCAGAGGGCAAAGATCGGGTTCCTCCGATCCAAAGGTTTGAGTCGATTTGCTTCCGTCGACTCGACGAGTAATTATTATGAACGTAGTTTGGTTGGTTCAAGATGTAAACTTTATTAGGGAAAGCATGGTAGATTCTTTGCCTATTTACAATGTCTCCATCATTTTCAGGATGGCTTATTTGTTGAAAAATAGAAAATACATAAAGTAGTTTTTTAAATGAAATAACGACAGAGCGATTTGCTATTCTAGGCTTTGGGAATTGCGAACCCGTCGACGGTTGTCAGCTTGAAAGTCTCGTCCTTGAGCTTTTGATTAACGACATATGGTCCTTCCCATTTCTGTCCGAAGGCCCCCGAAACAGGGTAAACTCGCTTCAACACCAGATCTCCGACTTCAACAGTTTGGCTGTAACTTTGGAGTTGAAATAACATGCGACCCTTTTTTGGCGGGCAACAGTTCTCAACTCTGCTTCTTCTCTTTTTTCATCAACCATGTCTAGCGATTCGAGTAGGAGCTGCTCATTTTCCTTTTGATCGAAATTCGGCCTTCGGTGTAAGGGGAATCCTAATTCAGCAGGAATCATTGCCTCTGAACCATATGCTAGGGCCAACAAAGTGTGGCAAGTTGCCGCTTTGTGTGTTGTCCTGTATGCCCATAGTGCGAGTGGAAGTTCGTCAACCCAATTTCCTTTTGCCTTTGTTGATCGCTTTTTGATGGTGGATTTGATGATTTTGTTTATTGCTTCCACTTGCCCGTTTTCTTGCGGATGAGCCCCTGCGGAAAGGCTTTTTTCGATTCGGAAGCGCCTATAGAAGACTTTGAACCTACAAATGTGTTCCATTGTCTGTGATGATTTTTTGCGGCACACCAAACCTACAAATGATGTTTTAGTAACAAAGTTAATAACTTTCTTTGTGGTTATGGTGGCCAACGGTTCCGCTTCGGCCCATTTTGTGAAAATCTACGACGACTATAGCATATTTGGCTCCTCCATTTGGTATCAGAATGACGCCAATCAAATCGATCCCCCATATCGCAAATGGCTATGGGCTAACCATCTGCGTCAGCTCCGTTGAAGGAGTTCTCTTAATTTAGCTGAACCTATGACAGTGATCGCATCTTCTAGCGTGATTTACGGTGTCACGATTTATTGTTGGCCAGAAGTATCAATATCGAAGGACTTTCTTTACCACGGTCTGCCCCGGTGTGGTCTCCACAATCGCCTTCATGTACCTCCTTCAGGATTCGTCGTGCTTCAGTGTTGGTCACACACCTTAGAAGAGGGGTCGAGAATCCCCTTCGATAGAGTATTCCATCTTGTATCATGAACTATGGAGCCTTTCAGAGGAGCTTCTTCCATTGATTTCGGTTAGTTGCAAGGGTTCCTTCAAGTAGATAGTTCTTTATCGGTGTCATCCATGTATCCGATTCGACAGTGGTCTCCAGAATATGGTCTACGTCCATTTCATCTATGCTTGGGTTGCTTAGCGTTTCAACCAGAATCAATCCCAATGACTGGGCTTCCCCTAAGCTTGCTAGCTTAGCCAAATAATCTGCCTTGGTGTTTTGCTCCCGTGGGATGTGAGTTATGGTGTAGTGCTCGATATCGCTTAGCAGCTCTTGCACTTTGGACAGGTACGGGGAAAGGATTTCTCCACGCACTTGGTATTCTCCTTTCACTTGACATACGACCAGTTGGGAGTCGCTATATATGTGGATAGACTTTATTCTGAGTTCTTTCACAACTTTCAGTCCTACGATCAGTGCTTCGTATTTTGCTTTGTTATTTGTAGCTGGGAACTCCAAGCGCAAAGCATAGCTAATGGCTCGCCCCTCGGGGCTTTCGAGTACTACTCCTGCGCCCGAACAGAAGTTGTTTAATGCACTGTCAATGAAGGCTTCCATTGCATGTCCATTTCTGACTGAACTTCCTCCTCGTTGTCTCTTATGGTAAATTCGGCAATGAAGTCGGCCAACGGTTCCCATTGATTGCTTTCCTTGGATGGTATGTTATATCGTATTGTCTTAACTCTATATTCCACTTGAGTAGTCGTCCGGAAGTTTCTAGCCAGTATAAAACTTGCTTCAGAGGTTGGTTAGTCAATACTTAAAGAGCCTAGAAGTATGGTCGCAATTTCCAGGACGTGATCAAAAGGAAATATGCTAGCTTCTCCAGTTTTGAGTAATTCTTCTCAGCTCTAGTGAATATTTTGCTAATGTAGTACATGGGTCGCTAGATTCTTGCTTTTTCTTGCATAAGAGCGGCGCTAAGTGTGTGCGGGGAAACTGCTAAATAAACGAATAAGTCTTCTCCATTGACTAGTTTCAATAAGATCGGGGGAGTTTCCATGTGTCATAGCAATTCCTTGAAAGCTATTTAACAAGCTTCACTTCATTCAAAGTTTTTCTTTCCCTTCTTTAGCGCATCGAAGAACGGTATACACTTGTCCGTAGCTTTTAAGATGAATCGACTCAGTGCTACGACTTTTCCATTCAAGCTTTGAAGTTCTTCTTATTTTTAGGGGCTTGGACTTCCCATAACGCTGTTATTTGCTCTAGATTTGCTTTGATACCCCGGGCACTTACTATGAATCCCAAGAATTTCCCAAAGACTACTCCGAAGTGGCGCTTGAGTGGGTTAAGTTTCATTCCGTACTTCTGGAGTATTTCGAACATTTCAGCGAGGCTGTCAAGATGGTTAGCAGCTACTCGGGATTTGACTAACATATCGTCCATGTAAACTTCCATAATCTTCCCGATCTTCAGTTTGAATATAGTATTCACTAGCCTTTGGTACGTTACCCCTGCATTTTTCAAACCGAATGGCATTACTCGGTAGCAGTACAGTCCTAAATCGGTGATGAAGCTGGTGTTCACTTGGTCTGGTTCATGCATCAGGATCTGGTTATAGCCCTAGTACACATCCATAAATGACAGCAGTTCATGTCTCGCCGTTCCATCCACTAGTTGATCAATCCTAGGGAATGGGAAGCTATCCTTTTGACTGGCTTTGTTGAGGCCCGAGAAATCAATACAAGTTCGCCATTTTCCATTGGACTTCTTTACTAGGACTGGGTTTGATACCCATTCAAGCTAGGTTGCATCTCGAATGAAGCCGTTAGCCATCGGTTTATCTACTGCCTCTCTCAATGCCTTGGACCGTTCGGGTCCCAAGCTGCGCCTTTTTTGCTTTACCGGTGTGAATTTGGGGTCAATATTGAGAGCATGGTAGGAAATTTCAGGTGATACCCCACACATATCGGAGTGTGTCCAAGCAAATATGTCCAAATTGGCATGAAGGAATTTGGTTAGTTCTGACCGCATCTTGTTTCCAAGCTACGACCCAATTTTCAGGACCCGTGTTGGGTCATCCATATAGACTGGGACAGACATCGTCAATTCAACCGGTGCTGCCTGATCCTCCCCTGAGCTCTTCTTTCTAGGGTCCAAAGCCTTATCGAATCGGCGTGCCTAAGCCAGAGGCGGCTTTGTAGTCGCTATTCGGAGGGTTCACGGATGTGGAGGGTTTTCCCCACATCCTTTCTTCTCGACTCACGCAATTCTGCAATGTAGCATTTTCGGGCGGCGCTTTGGTCTCCTTTCACAATTACAACTCCGTGTTCTGTAGGGAACTTCATTGTAAGGCACCATTAGGCCAGTGCTATTATGAAGTCGGCTGATGCGGGCCGTCCCAAGAAGGCATTATATGCTGACATTTCATCCATGATCACAAAATTCTGAATGAGGGTGACCCTTCGCTCACCCTCTCCAAGCTCCATGGGTAGGTCAATTGTTCCCACCGGTTGTTTAGGTTTACCAGTAAACTCCTGAATCTTTGTTCGGCACACGAATACACTTTTCATGCCAATCTTCATTTGATCGAAAGTGCATTTAAAGAGAATGTTAATGGAGCTGCCGTTGTCAACCAACACCCGCTGAACTATAGCAGGTCCAGTTCCTATCGTCACCACCATCGGATCGAGAGTTGGAGCTTCGATCCCTTCGGTGTCCCAATTTCGAAACACAATATCATCATTCAAGATCCTTTGCATCTTAACTGGAGTTTCGTCTTCCACAGCCAAACATGATTCCTTCGTAGCGTGCTTCAACGAACTTGCATATCGCTCTATTTCTCCTCAACTTCTTTGTGCGGGATGTGGTCCCCCAGATATTGTTTAGATAATAAGCCTTTGGTCAGTTTGTTTCGACCCTTCTTCACTGGATCCAGCTTGATTCCTTCGTTCTCTTAGGTGTTGAGGAGTTATAGATTGATCGAGGTTTTGTGGCTATTTTACGTACTACTGGAGTTTGTTATTTTGGATCAGTTTCTCAATGAGATTCTTTACGTGGTGGCATTCGTTTGTTCGTATTGTGACCGTGTATTTCGTGGAAGCGGCAGAATTTCCCCAAGCGCTTCTACTACTCAGTTGCCTCCTTTCTGGGTGGCTTTTTGCATTCCTCGGTCCTTTGAATTGCGAGAAAAATGTTTTTCGATGTGTTGCTTAGTGGAGTGTAGCCTACGGGCCTAAACCCTTTGAGCTTTTTATTGCTGCCATTACCATTCTTCTTATTGGATTTTTGACATTTTCTCTTTGAATTCCCGTCTTTCCCAGTGGTTCCTTCAGCAGTTCGAGAAGTGTGCGCATTTTGATTCATTGCTACATCGCTTTGCTCGAAATTTGCCGGTTGTACACTAGTAGATTTCCCTTCAAATTCCTACGCTACTTCCAACCTTAGGTACTGACTTGCTTTACGATTGAAATCTATCCTGGTGGTAGGTTGCTTCATCTCAATCCACTTTCCGAATTTAGTTTCCGAGTGAATGGCACAGACTAATGCCTAAAAACCATGTCTTCGTGGCGGTTGCTTACTTCCGTCACCGCAATGTTAAACTTGTTCATGAAAGATTTCAGTGATTCGTTACGCCCTTGGAACAATCCGGACAGGGACATGACATCTTTTGGCTGCGCAGAATGGAGTCTGAACTGATCAAGGAACCTTGTCGCTAGCTGGTCAAAAGTAGAAATAGATCTTGGTGGAAGCCTGGTGAACCACATTGACATAACCCCTTCGAAAAAGATAGGAAAGCATCTGCATCGAATAGCTTCAGAGGCATTTGTTCCGTCCATATACCAACTGTATTTGTACAAGTGAGGTTTCGGGACCTTTGTCCCGTCATAGGATGGAATAGTTGGCATTGTGAATAAATCTGGATATCTCTCGTTCAAGACTTCATTGGTGAAGGGAGTCCGACTTGGTGCAGATCCCTATTCATCACCTCTTCTATCTTTACTCTCCTCCATTAATCGTTTGACCATGTCTGCTATGTATTCGTCTGATGTCTGGTAGTCCTGAGGACGGCGATCAGTCACTGCGCCATGTGTTTGACTTTGCAAACAGTTTTAGTGAGTGGCCTGAGGCCTAGGCTCTCTTGTCTTCGGGAGAGCCACTCCTGCAGGGTCCCGTTGGCTTGCGGTTGGTCTCACTGGAGCAGTTTGGGTATTCCTTGCATTATCAAATGCATTGGCGTCTTCTTCCAATTTTTCATCTGGCTCTCCGTCCTCTAAGTCGGAAAGATCCATAGCTATGTCTTCTACGGGGGTCTTTGCCCTCTGACTCAAATTCAGAATAGTTTTCCTTATGGAATACAGAGTACTTGCATTTCCATCCACGTTAAGTCCCATTGTCACCCTTTTTTGTGGCTGTTTTCCGTTTCTTCTATGTAGACCAGAAACGGAGGAATTCTCTTGTTCCAGAGCAGCCACAGGTTCAGACATAGTCCTTGAAGCGGGATTTGACAACTTCATGCTGACTGGAGGAGGCACATGCCTGATTCCCTAAGTTAGCGCCATTCACTTCGGTTTGTTGGTGATTAACATCTTCTCCAACTACTACTGCCCCTATAGACCTTCCAAAGGTAGTTCTTCTTCTTCTAGGATCCATTGATTCCAAACAGTGGATTCTTCAAGCAAAGATTAAGGATCTAACTTCTAGACCTATAGGATCCAAGTAGATAGCTAGATCTGGATCCTAGGTTAGATTTCTCAGTGAAAGCACCAAAATGTTGACTCAAAAAATAGACCGACACCTTGGTTTGGATTTGAAAGCACCAGCCATGTTCTGACAGAGCAATATCATATATAACAGATACAGAAAAAGAATAGTAAAAGAAAGTAGACAGAGAATTTTTATTGTGGTTCGGCTGTTAATGAAGCCTATGTCCACTTTATAGTTTTATTAAAGACTAATTGCTATTACTAGAGATGTTTGATTACAAGGCTTTGATTATCTTTAGCTAGATTGAATCCCCAGAGTTGGAATCCACTGGAGAATCACAGTGAATTCCTTTAGAGATTGTTCTGAGGGAGGTAGAGAGTGAAGAATAATTCCAGTAGAGCTTCAGCAACCAGTCGAGAGAAGATCCAGTTTATGTTGCAAGTAGGATGGTATTTATATGGATCCGAGAGCTTCTGGGCTAGGCTATGTCTTCATCAGCTCGCAGGGAGTTAGGAAACGACCCAGGGATAGTTTGGCTCGCAAAACAAGGAAGAACCATAGGTCGCTGGCGACCTATAGACTAGGCTCTTTTGCGAGCTAATGTCTTGGCCTCTTTCATAGTATTCTTTGGCTAGTTTGTTTGAAGGTTTGTGGAGAGGTATGGGTCGTTGATGATCCAAGCACTTAGGATTTTTCTGGAGTTTGGAATTGGAGATGTTTTTATAGTCTTTTATCATAGTTGTTTCATTTCGATGGCAATTCACTAGCTGTTTTGCGCTCAGCTGCTAATTGGACTAAAAGAATGCTGATCTCTTGGCCTCGTTGATCCCAGTCGTTTCCTTAATCATATAGCCTAGCCCTTGTTAATCCCTTGTCTTAGCTTTTCTGGTTAAGTTCTGAACCATCCTGTTTACACGAGGTTGTCATATTTCTTTTCGATTCTTGCTGGGTTAAAAACCTGGATAACATCGTCCAAACGTAAGTTAGAATTATGATGTAATTTATTATAATACAGCCCATAGTTTCAAGCTTAATTTTTGATGTGACCTTGTGTGATGATCGGTTTACTTTTACTTGTAGTATATGTGTAAATGTGTGGAATATGCAGATACGAGTAGATTTTAGTAAATATTAGTAGATTTCAGTTTTTAATATTTACCTGGCAAGCTTTATGTAGTTTTGGAAATGCACCCAATTTGTAGGTTGTATAATGTTCCATGCATTGCCTTTTCATGCCACTTTTGATTGATTCCTCTTGTAGTTCATGCTTCCTGAACTTAGTCTTTAGCATTCATGCTTTGTCACGTGCTTGGCATGGTTTTTCCTGCTATATGGGGGTGGACTATTTCTTGATTGTGAAGTTTAGTCATGTATTCACAACCATTTTTAATTCATGCACATGGTTTTTGATAGCTGGTTCGAGCCGTCCAATATCCTATTTTCAACGCAATAATTTAGATGAAAAGTTGGACTGCGTATATGCAGTTTCATTTTTATAGTTGGCTCGGGTTGTCCAATATCCCTACGTCCAGCGTAGTAATTTGGCTAAAAAGTCGGACTACGTATATGCAGTTCCATTTTGATAGCTAGTTTGGGTCGTTCAATATCCCTACGTCCAATGTAGAAATTTAGCTGAAAAGCTGGACTGCGTATATGCAGTTCCATGATTGCATGACGGCTACCGCGTGCAATTTTATAATATATACATATATATATTATTTTTTATGCATTTCCCCTCTTTTAGCGTAGTCCTCTTGTTGTTTATTTTGGGACATGATTGACTTGTTTTGGGTTTTTGCCTATTAGTCTTGGGCCCCATGTGTTTGCATTCAGTTTCACCATTCTCAGTGTTAAGATTGCCACTATATTTGATGGCTGTATATTTTGTCTAGCCAGCAGTGTTGGCAATGAACTACAGAAGTGTAGGAGAGGATTCACATCAACCATAAGGCTGATCATTCCTTGCGGCACTTAGAATTTGGATTGCGCTGGGGACCCTCAATTTTAAGTAATTAGCGATTCCTTTTGAAATGGTTTCTTCTAATGTGAATGAGGGTATATGGTAGTGGGAGAGGCATAAAGAATTTTTTCTAGGGAGATAAACTACTGGGGCTAAGGGCCCCCTTTCTAGTGCTAAAAATGTTAGTGAGATTTTCATCTCAGAAACACCTAAGTATGTTTTCAAAGTAATCATGACGCTGAACGCTTTTGTGATTAGGAATCTACAAAATTAAGTAATGTTAAGATTGCCTTTAGAGAAACTAATTATGCCCAATAATGTTAACATAATTATGAGGTAAAATATCGAAAAATTGATACAAGTCCTTATCTAGTTCATTAATTAATATATTCTAATTTTAGCACTTAAAACGAAGAAAACGATATAAAGTACTAAAAGCAATAAAATGGCATTGAAAATTTACGTGGTTCAGGTGTTAATGAATCCTACATCCATGGAAAAATGTCAATTTCTTCCTCTTTTGGTTCTTAGTATAAACAAACAATGGCAAAGATTACAATTTTTGACTTCAGTGTTGCTAGAAAGAGAAAAGTCTCAAAAGATTCCCCTTTTCTACTAGTACCCTATTTATTTATAGTACATAGAGGTTAATACGAATTGCCAACGTCATTCTTATGCTCTTTTGATTTCTGCCCTTGGATGATGCCATGTGTCGATCATCCATTTAGCATATTTACTGTACATGGATTGCCAATGTGGCCTTCGACGAGAAATCATAATTTGAATTGGCGAATTTTGAATTTAGGCGAGAAGCTTGAAATCAAAGTGGAAATAGTAGACCATGACCTGATGATTCCTTGAAGCAATAAATCAATGGACTATGCATAGGTGTTGGGGAAACTGCGATGAGAAACCACCCCCATTCAGGAAGGTTGTATAGGTATAAGCATTCTATGACTTCGCTATTGCGAATGGGCCATTGAGAATTGTGCCTCCATGATTATGCTGGGTGACAATATTATATCGCATCTAAATTGCATCGACATTATTTAGTCCATACTGCATCATTTACCAAAAATAAAGAAAAAGCACTGTGTTAGGGGTAATCGAGGCTGAGCTATATGGTTCAGTAAATAAGACCGCATAGCCATTTTAAGGGGAAGTCATATCGCTTGAACCCATTCCGATATGTCTTTGTCAATAGAGGATCGTGCCACCACCCCTGTGTTTAAGTCTATTTGGGACCTTGAGCATGAAACCATAGCTTCTTGGCTTACTTTTAGGGATCGTACCTTGGCTTACGGTTGCAAAGCATTTTTTTCCTTAGCCCCATCCTTTGAGTCTTCATATCTACAGGTAGTACCTTCTTTGAAATTACAGCATGATTCTATCACTTCAATGTCAAATCAAGATGTAGGTGCATCATTATTGCTTTTAATTTTAACTTAAGATTGCAGCACAACCCTTTCACTTTTATTGTCAAATCAGGACGACGATACACCCTTATTGCTTTTAATGTTTACATAAGATTATGGTGCAACCCTGCTACTTTTAATGTTAGTTCAATGATTCCAGCGCATCCCTATCGCGTATAGTTGCTTTAAGGATTGTGCCATAGTTTTTATATCATTAGTGTCACCTTTGCGGCTACATCACAATCTTTATATCTTGTTGTTACTTAAAGATTGTGCTGCACTTCTAACTTATTAAGGTCTACCTTTTTGGAACTGCAGCACGACCTCCATATTTGGCAATTGAAAGCTATGCCAAAGTTTTGCTTATTGAAGTAATTGTTATTATTGCAGATCATTCCTTATAATTTTTGGCTACCTCAGATTACTAGTGTAGTTCTAGACTTTGGCTCTCGCTTCCTTTTTATAGTATCATTTCTATCATAAGAGTAATTTTCTTGGCTTTATGCTTATATCAATTTCCTTTTGATAGCATTTGGAAAATATGGTTGTAATAGAAACCATGAAAGGTAAAGCATACAAATATATACATATATAATTTAATTAATTAATATACTAAATCTATAATTATAAGTGAATTGAATTGTGAAAACAAATGTAACGCAACAACCCAAAATTCATCACTTTAGGAATATTCAAATATAAGATATTTAACATAATGATAATGTTTTGAACAATAAATAATATCGGTAATCTTATTTTGAATAAATATTTATAAAAATATATACTTTGGAAGAAATATCGATAAAATAAACGAAAATCGTTTTATCAATAAACAGCTCTTTGACCATCCGACATCAGGCACAAAGCTGGATACATACGCTCATTTTTCTATATGAGTCATAATATGTAATAAAATAATTTATTTTATTTTGGAAAATCAAAAGTATACAGGACATCATTAATAATGTCGCTATTTTGGAAACATTGATTTTAAATTGAGTTTAAATGATTTAATAATTATTTTAATTATGAAATGAACTCTTTTAATTATTATGCAATGATAGAAATATTATTATTAAACTTTGTTTATAAATATATGTATATTAACTAAGAAGAGAAAATATGATCGGAAATCAAAATCGGAATTTGTAGCGATTCAACGTGTAGAAGTTGTGCAATGTTGTGGATTTTATGTGACATACATATGCACATATACATGTACGGAATCAGAGCACCCAAGAGTTTTAAGGAAAGAAAATGAAACTCCAGGTCAGACATGAGTCTAGTGTGAGTAAACTCAAAGCAACTGAATTATTAAGTTAAAACTCTTTTGAAATCAAAGGTATCTCGTAAGACCACGCAGCACATAAACACAGATGGGTTTTTACCTTACGATAACCAAAACACTTTTATAGAAATTCAATGATATTATAATAATGTCTAAAGGTTCAAAGTGGAATATTAAAATAGCTGGAATGCTTGCATCTCACATTCCAACATATTTAGTATACAACTAAAAGTGTAAAGCTCATATTGGAGAATGGATTCCAACTAATGACTGGGCTACTGGGGCACCGCCCAATCACAGTACACGTCTAGAAAATGTACCGAGATCGTACCTAACGATCCCTGCCAACACAAGACCAGCCTACCCTTTACTGGATAGTACCGAATATGTCATCACCCCAGTCGCTATGCAAACCTTTTTGTAACAACCCGCATATTTTACGATTGTATATTTAAATGTTTTATTTAAATATAACATCGTTAGTCGAATTTAAGTCCAAAATGTCACTTTTTGCAAACAGACGAATTAGGACTCGAGACCACTTCCATTGAGTCCAAAATGGTGTTTGCGACCTTTTTGAGTATAAACATCGGTATGTTTGGAGTTGAGTGAAATTTTGATATTTTCATTTAGGGCTTTGGGTTTGGGTTTCAGCCCATGAACCCATCTAATACCCTAACTCCCACTCCACTCCTCTTCATTCCTTCATAACATTTCCTAACACTCAAGCTAAAGCATAATTGGGGGAAGAGAAAAGAAATCAAAATTCCTAAGCCCTAGTTTCTATTAGGAATTCAAATTCAAGTCCAAAATCAAGGAGAAGCTTAGGTAAGCATCCTCTTCATCTTCTCCATCTCTATCTCTCTTCAATTTCAGAAATTCCTAAACCCTAACTTAGGAAATATTTGCTTGTGAGCTTAGATTGGAGCTTCTTGAGTTGAGATTGAAGAGGAATTGGCCTTTCCTTTGTTTTAGAGCTTCTCATTCGTTGTTTTGGGTTGAAAAGGTGAGTTTTTGAACTCACATCTTTGTCTATATCTTTGATAGTTGTTTGGTAGTAATTCCTAACATCTATTCCTTGTCCATTTTCCTTTGAATTGAATTGGTTTGATGAATATTCCAATTTTTGTTGTTTTGAAGTAAAATCTTTAAAAATCCTATCTTTGATGTTCGAACATGTTGTTGGGGTGTATCGAAGAGCCTATAAGGCTGGGTTGTCGCTTGGCATAAATCCCTAGTCTCCGATGCTCGTCCGATCGCTCCCGTTTGAATTTTTGGCCCTTTTGGGGGCTAGGCTGAGAATACTGGAAACTACAATTCAGTCGACTGAATCTGGGACTAGAAAACTCTCTGGCTCTGTGTCAGTCGACTGACCATGCAGTTCACTCGACTGAACTGGGGACAGAAATGTTTATGTTCCTGTATCAGTCGACTGAACTGCAGAGTCAGTCGACTGAACCTCAAACCCGAGAGTTTCCAAGCATGTTTCAGTCGACAGACCCTACAGTGCAGTCGATTGAATTTGTGAAATTTGCTTTTTGCCTATTTTAGGCAGTTTTGTGCGGGTTTCTGATTTTTGATCGATTTTTGATGATCCGAATTGTTGTTATCATTTATCGACTTTGATGACTTCTTTTTCTGGATTTTGGGAATATTCATTTTGATGGATTTGATATCGATTTCTATGGTTTTGATTCACGTCTTCGAATGTGAATCTTTGGTGATTGATTGTTTCTACAATCATTTTTGTGATTTGTCACTTTAAAATACAAAGGTTTCTATACTAGTAGTAACTATTCAAACTCTTTCACAAAGATGATTTCACCTCTAAATTTTTAATACAACACTCGTTTATAAAACTGTTTTCCAACCTATTAGTATATACAAACCTTTACCTCATTCGTACGAGAAATCTAATTAAACGGCTTAGCAAAACAAGTGGTATGAAACGCTTGCGTTTACTTTATCGGTTAATTATTAGACTTGTTCGATTGAAATCTTGTGACAATTTTCGAGTGGAAATCTACAATTTGTACGTAAATATTTAAGTTAAGCCAGTGGTTATGGGACATGAAGCTAAACTCATTTATTTACTAGCTTAGTGTAACCGACTCTTCTTGATGATCGATGATGAACATTTTATGGTTTATACTAGCGATTTGCGATGTCTCTTTGTCCGCGTGGGGGACTGTACCCCGTTCTGTTGAGCGTCGTCTCATTTTTATAGGCTAGCGACCTATGGGTTTATTGGACTTCGGTTCATTGGGCGTTCGCTGTACTACGTCGATGTTACGGATTATTTGTGTTCAGGTTCATAGGGCGTTCGCTGTACTATGTCGTTGTGTCTGATTATTTGAGTTTGGTTCATCGGGCATACGCTGTACTACGTCGATGTTATGGATTATTTGAGTTTCTGGTTTCTCGGGCGTTCGCTGTACTACGTCGTGGCACCGGCTCTATGGTTAGCGACCATGGGATAGCGACCCATTTGTGATACACGTGTTGGTGAGTTTTCATGCTCCCGTTTGTGATAGGCCTTCCCCCTTTTGTGATTTCTGGATTTCGAGTTGATGGTTTCTAGAATTTGTGTTTCATCGAATTTTACGATTGGCATTGATATGTTTTGTCAATATTTGTGTTTTGGTGAATAATTTAAAGAATGCGATTCTTTTTGGATGTTTGAGATGATTTGGGATATTGTATGATTTTTGTTGTTATTTGATGTATACTTGTCGCAGTATGGCATTATTGTTATCATACGTTTTTGTCATATCTCTTATCCTATCTCATTTTATCTGATATTTATAGCTAGACTGATCCGTTTATTATTTTCTTCTTAAATAATACTCGGGTCAGACCGAGGTATTTCAGGTGCTCCTGCTTGACTTCTTATCACGGTCCTTCACCTGACTTTTGGCTAACTACTTTAGCATAGTAGTTTTTGTCAGTATACATTTGAGATAGAGACTCCTTGATGTATACTTATTCTTTTGTCTAGCACTTGTATCTATTCTTTTGTGATGTAGTGGATCTAGTTTGACCACTACTTTGATGTACACTTCTATGTGTTATATTCATATTTGTTTCCGCCTTTGTGATATGAATATCTGTGACTGATTTGTGTTATGTTTATTTCTGTATTTGTTTCCGAAGTCCTCATAGCCACTGTATGGTAGCTTTGAGTTTGTATTTGATATGTCAGATTTCCTCTTGAAATGAAATGTAAGATATGTTATCTGACATATCGGTACTCGCACAAAGCAGTTACACAAGTGGTCGCTCCTCAACAGCCTTATTCTTCGTGATAGTCGACGGCATTACCCTGTAATGTCCTTGGCTAGTGTGAGTATAGAGGTAGGGCGTCACAGCTTGGTATCAGAGCCAAACTTAGGAACAATGTATAATAATCTAGCAAGGATCATTGTCCTAAGTCTTTCTTAGGAATCGTGCCATAGGATTTAATTCGAGTCTTCGTACTGTTCTATCCTATTTTCTTTTGTGATGCCTTGTTTTATCAATCAAGTTTGTTTGATATTCATTCTAAGAATAACCTTTTTCCTCTTCTTTCTTTCTTTCTTTCTTAGAGAAGAGAAATGGTTAGACCAGGCCGTCCCAGCACCGGTCAATCTAGTGCTACTCCTCAGGATGGAGTATTTATGTCTGCTCAACAACTTTTTGATCTTGTGAACAATGCCCATGCTGTCGAACCCGTTCCAGTGCCTACTCACCCTAAATCCGGGTTTGCACGCTTGTGCAGAGATTATACCGCTTTGGGTGGAAGGCCATTTAAGGGATCCGAAAGTGTCATAGAAATCCAAGCTTGGCTTAGATCGTGCGACCACATGTTTTCTCGCATGAAACTTATTGACCTTCATCGAGTCCAAGTGGCTTCTAGCATGCTCCAAAAAGAGCATTAGATTGGTATGAGCTTTTGATTTCGGAAATTATTAAAGTGGATCTTACTTGGGAGCAATTCCGGAAAAGATTCGAATTGAAGTTTGTGCCGGAGGCTGAAAAGGTAACTTTAGCCCGACGCTTTATTGACCATGTTCAAGGTGAATCTTCTGTGACGGATTACGTCGCATCTTTTGAATCTCTCTCTAAATATGGGGTCGAATATATTAATACCCCATTGAAGAAAAAAAATCAAAGATTTGTCTATGGGTTGAATAAGAACCTTAAAAAGCCTTTACTTCTGAAACTAGAAGTTTCTTTCGATCAGCTTGTAGATATCGCTCTTCGACTTGAAGAGGTCGATAGAGAAAGTGATGTTGAAGTTGTGCGTGCTAAACAGAACTTCAACAATAACATGAAGAGGCCTATTAAGTTCAAAGGCCCCAATCCCTACAAGAAACAGAAGCAAGAAACTTCGGTAGCAAAGACTCCTACCTCTAGTCGTGGACGATGCTACAATTGTGGGTCTACGGACCACTATGCAAATGAGTGCCCAAAACCATTTTTTTGTCGTTATTGCAAAAGTTCGGGCTATCTTATATCTACATGTCCCATACTCCAAAGTAGGAGAGAGGGAGAGTTGAATGTTGTGCAAGCTCCTTGTGATACTTCTCTTGGTCAAGGTATTTTTCATTCTACCCTTGATGACATTAATTTGTTTTGTGATTATCCTATTCGAGTTCTTTTTGATACGGATTCATCTCATTATTTTATATCAAAAGAACTTGTTGATTCTTTTTCTTTAAATATTATGGACTTGATGACTTCATTTAGAATTGCGAATCTGATTGGTAGATCTGCAACACTCAGTTTACTTTGTGGAGATGTCGAGATTATTTTATGTGATTATTCTTTTCGAGCCGATTTGCATGTTATGCGTTACATAGGCTTCGAAATTGATTTTTGGGAAAGGATTGGCTTAATCATTATAAAGCCTATATCATTTGTCCTGAGAGGACTATCCATCTTCGACATTCTCAACCTGTTAAGCAGATTTCTATTGATTTTAATGATTTTGGTTTCCAAATTCGGTGGCATCATTTTATTCTTTAAACCCACTTAATGAGGAGAATGTTATTTCTCCCATTCAAGTAGTTTTTGAATTTTCTAGTATATTTGAGCTTGTCTTAGGATTATCACCTAAGCAATCTATTGAGTGGTGCTAAGGTCTTTTCAGCTCGACCTTGCCATCGGTTTTCATCAGCTACGAGTTGCGAAGGGTAGCATTCCACTTACCGCATTCTGCACTCGTTATGATTCTTATGAGTGGTTCATTATGTGATTCGGTTTGACGAACCTTCTACCTTATTTCATCCATCTTATGAATCGAGTATTCTACGAATATCTCGATGAGTTTATCCTTGTACTCATTGATTATGGATGAAACAACAATTTCTTGTAATAAGTTAATTTTTCTAAAAAGATGAATATATAAAGTTAATTATAATTTTGAAGGTCTTAGCTTTTCGGGGAAGAGGATCAATTAAAAGAACTCTTTTCCGATGATTTTACTCTTGCGATTCCCGAAGGGAACCAAGACTTTATTGTTTGTACAGATGCTAGTCGTATTAGTTTGGGTGTCATTCTCTTGCAAACAGAATGTGTTATTATATATGCTTCTTGACAATTAAAGCTTGTCGAGACTAGATATGCCATTCATGATCTAGTGCTCCCGGCCATTGTTTTTGCTCTTAGAATTTGGCGACATTATCTTTTAGGAGAGAAATTTGTTCTCTACACCGATCATAAATCTTTGAAGTATTTATTTTCTCGAAAGGAACTTAATTTTGCGTCAACAACGTTGGCTCGAGTTCCTTGCATCTTATGATTTCGATATTCTTTATACTCCCGGAAAGGGCAATCGAGTTGCCGATGCCCTTAGTCGTATGCAACAAGTGGTTGTTTCCATGATGATATACGAATGGAGTGATCTCGAGACTTTGTCCACTTGTGAGATTCGAGGTCATGAATCTGATTCATGTTCATCTCTTGTTTTGTGTAGCCTTAAGGCTTATCCTTCTCTTTTGGACCGTACCTCTTTTGGCTAAACTCTATGTCAAAGGAATTGTTAAATTGCATGGAGTTCCTACTTCTATTGTTAGCGATCGTGATCCATTATTTTACTAGTGGATTTTGGTAAGGTCTTCAGAAGCTTTGGGAACAAAGCTTAATTCTAGCACCGCTTATCGTCCTCAATCCGATGGACAAATAGAGCGTGTGAATCAAACTCTTGAAGATCTCCTTCGTGCATGTGTTCTTGATTTTGGTGGAAGTTGGGAAGATCATATTTCTCTTGTTGAGTTTTCCTATAATAATAGCTTCCAATCTAGTATTGGTATGGCCCCTTTCGAGGTACTCTACGGAAGGCTGTGCCGATCTCCTTCGTGTTGGCTTGAAGCCGAAGAGAAGCTGGTTTTAGGTCAAGACCTTATTGGTGTTCATTTGTGTTTCACCTATGAAGGGTGTTGTGCGTTTCAGTCGATCGGGAAAGTTAGCACCTCGATATTTTGGTCCATTTCCCATCACCGAACGTATTGGTTCCGTGGCTTATCGCCTTTTATTACCGGCTCAATTTTCTGCTATTCATGACGTTTTCCACGTCTCTCAACTACGGAAATACCTTAGGGATTCCGATTCTATTCTTAAGCCCGGTGTAATTGAACAAATTGAAATTTCACCAAATTTGACTTATAAGCAACATTCTATTCGTATGATTACTTCGGAGGTTAAACGCCTTTGAAATAAAGATGTTCTTCTTGTGAAAGTTCAATGGTCCTCAAATCCTAAGGATTGCTTTTGAGAATCTTGAGAATTCATCGAACAAACACATCCGGACTTACTCTTTCGTGCTCTTTATGGTGAACTTCTTATCTCAAAATTTCTTCTTTTGTGTTGTTATGCCGTCGTATGGTTGTTACTTTTTATCTTCCTCTTAATTATTGCGAGGACACAATTTCTTTAAGGAGGGGAGTCTGTAACAACCCGCATATTTTACGATTGTATATTTAAATGTTTTATTTAAATATAGCATCGTTAGTCGGATTTAAGTCCGTAATGTCACTTTTTGCAAACAGTCGAATTAGGACTCGAGACCACTTCCATTGAGTCCAAAATGGTGTTTGCGACCTTTTTGAGTATAAACATCGG
The DNA here is from genome assembly GCA_030737815.1 of Allium fistulosum. Lineage (NCBI taxonomy): Eukaryota > Viridiplantae > Streptophyta > Magnoliopsida > Asparagales > Amaryllidaceae > Allium > Allium fistulosum. The sequence continues at coordinate 1,300,085,079 of CM060902.1, forward strand.
TATATTTGGAGTTGAGTGAAATTTTGATATTTTCATTTAGGGCTTTGGGTTTAGGTTTCAGCCCATGAACCCATCTAATACCCTAAATCCCACTCCACTCCTCTTCATTCCTTCATAACATTTCCTAACACTCAAGCTAAAGCAAAATTGGGGGAAGAGAAAAGAAATCAAAATTCCTAAGCCCTAGTTTCTATTAGGAATTCAAATTCAAGTCCAAAATCAAGGAGAAGCTTAGGTAAGCATCCTCTTCATCTTCTCCATCTCTATCTCTCTTCAATTTCAGAAATTCCTAAACCCTAACTTAGGAAATATTTGCTTATGAGCTTAGATTGGAGCTTCTTGAGTTGAGATTGAAGAGGAATTGGCCTTTCCTTTGTTTTAGAGCTTCTCATTCGTTGTTTTGGGTTGAAAAGGTGAGTTTTTGAACTCACATCTATGTCTATATCTTTGATAGTTGTTTGGTAGTAATTCCTAACATCGATTCCTTGTCCATTTGCCTTTGAATTGAATTGGTTTGATGAATATTCCAATTTTTGTTGTTTTGAAGTCAAATCTTTAAAAATCCTATCTTTGATGTTTGAACACGTTGTTGGGGTGTATCGAAGAGCCTATAAGGCTGGGTTGTCGCTTGGCATAAATCCCTAGTCTCCGATGCTCGTCCGATCGCTCCCGTTTGAATTTTTGGCCCTTTTAGGGGCTAGGCTGAGAATACTGGAAACTACAATTCAGTCGATTGAACTGCAGAGTCAGTCGACTGAATCTGGGACTAGAAAACTCTCTGGCTCTATGTCAGTCGACTGACCATGCGGTTCACTCGACTGAACTGGGGACAGAAATGTTTCTGTCCCTGTATCAGTCGATTGAACTGCAGAGTCAGTCGACTGAACCTGAAACCCGAGAGTTTCCAGGCATGTTTCAGTCGACTGACCCTACAGCGCAGTCGACTGAATTTGTGAAATTTGCTTTTTGCCTATTTTAGGCAGTTTTGTGCGGGTTTTCGATTTTTGATCGATTTTTGATGATCCGAATTGTTGTTATCATTTATCGACTTTGATGACTTCTTTTTCGGGATTTTGGGAATATCCATTTTGATGGATTTGATATCGATTTCTATGGTTTTGATTCACGTCTTCGAATGTTAATCTTTGGTGGTTGATTGTTTCTACAATCATTTTTGTGATTTGTCACTTTAAAATACAAAGGTTTCTATACTAGTAGTAACTATTCAAACTCTTTCACAAAGATGATTTCAACTCTAAATTTTTAATACAATGCTCGTTTATAAAACCGTTTTCCAACCTATTAGTATATACAAACCTTTACCTCATTCGTATGAGAAACCTAATTAAACGGCTTAGCAAAACAAGTGGTATGAAACGCTTGTGTTTACTTTGTCGGTTAATTCTTAGACTTGTTCGATTGAAATCTTGTGACAATTTTCGAGTGGAAATCTACAATTTGTTCATAAATATTTAAGTTAAGCCAGTGGTTATGGGACATGAAGCTAAACTCATTTATTTACTAGCTTAGTGTAATCGACACTTCTTGATGATCGATGATGATCATTTTATGGTTTAGACTAGCGATTTGCGATGTCTCTTTGTCCGCGTGGGGGACTGTACCCCGTTCTGTTGAGCTTCGTCTCATTTTTATAGGCTAGCGACCTATGAGTTTATTGGAGTTCAGTTCATCGGCCGTTCCCTGTACTACGTCGATGTTTTGGATTATTTGTGTTCAGGTTCATCGGGCGTTCGCTGCACTACGTTGTTGTGTCTGATTATTCGAGTTTTGTTCATCGGGCGTACGTTGTACTACGTTGATGTTCTGGATTATTTGAGTTTCTGGTTCCTTGGGCGTTCGCTGTACTACGTCATGGCACCGGCTCTATGGTTAGCGACCATGGGATAGTAACCCATTTGGGATACACGTGTTGGTGAGTTTTCATGCTCCCGTTTGTGATAGGCCTTCCCCCTTTTGTGATTTTTGGATTTCTAGTTGATGATTTCTAGAAAATGTGTTTTACCGATTTTTGCGATTAGCATTGATATGTTTTGTCAATATTTGTGTTTTGGTGAATAATTTAAAGAATGCGATTCTTTCTGGATGTTTGAGATGATTTGGGATATTGTATGATTTTTGTTGTTATTTGATGTATACTTGTCGTAGTATGGCATTATTGTTATCATACATTTTTGTCATATCTCTTATCCTATCTCATTTTATCAGATATTTATAGCTAGACTGATCCTTTTATTATTTTCTTCTTAAATAATACTCTGGTCAGACCGAGGTATTTCAGGTGCTCTTGCTTGACTTCTTATCAGGGTCCTTCACTTGACTTTTGGCTAACTACTTTAGCATAGTAGTTTTTGCTTTTATAATTTCGACATAGAGACTCCTTGATGTATAATTATTCTTTTGTATAGAACTTGTACCTATTCTTTTGTGATGTAGTGGACCTTGTATGACCACTACTTTGATGTACACTTCTATGTGTTATATTCATATCTGTTTCCGCCTTTGTGATATGAATATCTATGACTGATTTGTGTTATGCTTATTTCTATATTTGTTTCTGAAGCCCACATGGCCACTGTATATTAGCTTTGAGTTTGTATTAGATATGTCGGATTTCCTCTTGAAATGAAATGTAAGTCATATCATCTGACATATCGGTACTCGCACAAAGCAATTACACAGATGGTCGCTCCTCAACAGCCTTATTCTTCATGCTATTCGACGGCATTACCCCATAGTGTCCTTGGCTAGTGTGAGTATAGAGGTGGGGCGTCACACTTTTCATCGAGATCTCATGCATAACCAATCCATAAATATGTAGATGTATCGTATCTAGAAGCGTGACAACATACCCTAATGGGTGCGGCCCATATAGCCTTGCTGCATCTCCCCTATTTTAGCCATTACTAATTGATGAGGCTTGAGGCTACATTTTACCTTTTTGAATAGCAGTCCCTCTTGGAATGCTAACACTGCGCTCCCAACAATAATGGAGTGTCGACATTCATCCATACAAGTTGTCCAGGATAAGGACAAACCGAAGGCACTACTTCTACTACATCCATTTTGGAATCACCCTCATGGTTAGTAGAAAGCAGCTCTTGTAATTCGGTGGATCCATCTTCGATCCCATGCTTCAAGATGTCTTCATTCTGAAATGCTTGAGTTGGATTGAAGTGGATATCGGATAACATATCCGATCCCGGTCTCTTCGAAACAACTTTCGATATTTTCCGGTAAACTCAACCCCGCTTCTTTAGGAAATAAATTGACAAACGATAAGAGCGGAGTTCACCTCCTAACCGTTTGTGGATGGATTTCCATATCATTCGTTCTTGAAGAACAAACGAGTTTATACGTACAACATCGCACCTTCGATGGTAACTGTACCATATAATTCTCATGTTTCTCTTAGATATTTCCAAAGTTACGTTTTGGTCCATATTTGATAGCTAGTAATTTAACTATCAAATGAAACAAAACAATCAAACTTTGATTCAATTCCATATGGAATCCTCTAAGCCTTTATTAGTTAATCCTTAATTAATAAAATCACTTTATAAAACCTGATCAAAAGATCCATCAAAACACTTTTCCCAAACTCCTAACATTCCCTTTAAACTTGGAAACAATTCACATTATTTACCAAAAACATTTTGGAAATTCCCTCTTCAAAATTCCATATTAAATGGCCAACATTTCCCTTTTAAAAACATCATCTATAATTAAACCCATTTACTTCACATTCCAAACCTCTTTATAAATTTCCAAACTAGATTTAAACTTCCTTTGAAATCTCTAAAATGATTTATAAATCTCTTTCTAATTTAAAACTCTTTATAAAACTTCTTTATGAAAGCTTTATAAAATTTCCTTTATAAAATATCATTTACAAATTATCTTTTGTAAAACACTTTAAGTAAACCTTCAGTAAAATCCCTTTATAAACAAGTTATTGCTTATAAATAACTTTACAACTTAATAGCATAACTTGAAAATCATTTATAAACGTTAAACTCTAAATTTATTTAAGAATTGATGTTAATTCAAAAACATACTTTATAAATTCAAAAAGAGGCTTAGCAATCCCAATGGTACTAATTTAAGTTACCATTCAATCTCAATTCCAATTTACTTAACAGTTATTTACATAAGCAACATGTATGTAAATACAACTCATATCCAATCAGGGAATAACATGTCAATATGAACTAACTATCATATACATGTCCAAATAACATTATAACAGGAGGGTGATTTGTCCTGCTAAATAGATGTTCAAACAATTCAATCAGTTCATAGTAGAACGAGGATTTATTCTGCTAACACATGTCCACAAAATCAAATCACTTACGCTACAGCAGAATGGTGTTTTGTTCTACTAACAAATGTTATTTAGTCTTCCTAATCATATAGGGCTACTTAAGGTCCAAACAAGAGATCCTCGGATTTGGAATCAGTTCACTTTAAAAAAAGAGATTTATTTAAAACACATTAGGTTCATATTTAAAATCACATTTGAAAAGATTTAAATAGATTTAATCAGCTTAAACCCTAATTAAATCTTAATTAACCCTTATTAATCAAGCTTAAGTCATAATTAATTTCTAATTAGGCTTAATGAACTTGATTAAGTGCTAATTAACTTACTAATGCAACTTGGTTAAGGTTAAACCAAATTGTTTAAAAGTTAAACCCTAACCAATTAAGTATCAATTAAATAATCCATTAACTACTTAATAATTAATCAACCATTAATCTTAATTAAATAATTAATAATCACTTAATTACTTCTTAACTATATAAAACATTAATTAAAACTGTATTAATTAATTAACAGTCATTAACTTAACTTAAGTGATGATTAACCTTTAATCACCTTCTTAATTACCGTTTAAGTGCTAATTACCTTTTAATTAACTAATTAATTATTTGATTAAATAATTATATTACAACTTAATTACTTTTTAATACTACTAATTAAGTTTGAAAAACTTTGTAAACAAATTTCAAAATAAAACAAATTTGAAATAGAAATTCAAACCTTTGTCGAACTGCATCCATAACGACTGTCGCTATGAGTGCAGTTTGCTCTAACCCACCTTTAAACGAAGCCACTTTACTAAAATCATACTATTTCATGATTAAAACATACCTTAGTAAATTTTTACACTTTAAAACCAATTACACAGACTTAACCAAAATCTAAACTTTAAACTCTTGAAATGAGTTTGATTTCAAATCCGACCTCAAATCTGTCGTGACTACATACAAAGTTTCAACTTTTTTTTCAACCCATCATGACTATAGTCAAGTTCATCACTAACCCTTTATATTCACACATCACATTCATACAACAAATTGTATACATATACCAATATATATACAATTACTAACTTTGCAATAACATATCCATTCGAGTGCTAACACTAACCCATACATTATCACTTATCATTACATTTCAAACATGCCAAGATCTAACATATATATAACATACATATAGCAAAGGATAAACACAACATATAAAGGAAAGTTCTTTCCAAAAAATTAGGAATTTACTCACCGAAAGTTATCCAATCTCTCGCTAAATTAGAGTATGACATAGCACTTCCATTCCTAAGTAACAAGATGGAGTCTTGAACCCTAAATGCAATAGGTAGGCTCGGCCTTGAAGGGAAGAGGAAGCGAGACTTGTTTTGGTAGGGTGGAGCGACTTCGGATAAACATCAAATTCTCGATAATAAACCCGAAAATAGGTAATTTTGCAACTAATTTTTGGGCTACCTACTCACGGAATTTCAAAATGCACTCAAAGAGAAAGTTATTGGATTCCTTTTTTCTATCGTTTTAAAAAAGAATCACTAATTTGAAATTTGATTTGAAGAAGTTATGGTCCAAAGAAGATGGACCATTTTCGCAATTTAAATTCTAAGCTCAAAATTGCTCTGTAAAGAATTGGTATTTTGACATAGCTATGATAGAAATTTGAAAAAGTGGTCAACTAGAATGTTGTAGCCATTAAAATTTTCCAAGGTTCCAAAAAACGAGAGACTCCATTTGAGTTCGAAATGAGGAAGAAAAGATTGGTTGAGTGAGTAGAAAAAATGGTGAAACATATGTGATATTTATAAGCAAGATTTCACATCTCATCATTTTGTCAAGTCACATCACTCTTTTCTTTCCCCTCATATGTCAGATTCCCTCCCCACTCTAGTCATATCACCTAAGTAACGATGGTTAATGACGATAACCCTAAGATGTGACAAGATATATATATATAAGTTTATTATTTTTAAATTTATGAATTTTCACATCACTCTGTTTATATATATATAGTTTAATTATTTATTTAACTAAGATGTGACAAGAGATAATTATGGTTAATGATTACCAATCTAAGATGTGACAAGAGATGAATATATATATATATATATATATATTTATATATATAAGATTATTATTATTAAATTTATGAATTGTCACATCATTTGCTAAACAAAAAACATAAGATAATATATCCTTAAGTACATTATTAGTTAGCTAATTAACTCTTATATATATGTACATCTGGTGCACAAAGATGAACAACATTCTCGACAACTTCCAATGTCAAAAGGTCGAAATTTCGAAAAATGTTCTTCGGTTACACTTTCAGTTTTTCTACGAACTATTTAATTTGGTAAACAAATTTTGAAAACGATTTTACCATCATCATTAATTAATAAAAATGAGTTTATTTATTTTCATTATAAACCTATGTATTGAATATTTAAAATTAATTAAATATTCACTCATCAAAGCAGTGAAATTCCGGGTCGTTGCATTAACCCCCTAAGTGCAAGTGGGAGATTGATAGAGTTAGGGGTATTCCCTAAGGTTAAAAATATAATTTGTTATGCATATCTAACTTGATAACAAATCTTGTTCACAATAAAGGCATTTGATTTCTATTATATGCTTTGTCATATTGTAATATAATTAATAAACTAATTAATTTAGTTAAGTAGAAAATCCTTAAATGATATGTTATGTGATAGTAACTACAATGTGTTGTAATTTTGAGAATTTTAGCACGTTGAAAAGTAACATATTATTTTAAATATTCCTAGTCAATATGCTTCGAGAAAGGGTATTGATTCACCCGTTGAGACTAAAATACGTAACGCTCTCCAAATGTTGGACAATGTTACACTCATTGTTATTGGGGGCACTAGGGGATTATGTATTGATAGTTATTAAATAACTATGTAATGATCCATTCGAGAGTTCTTTGTTGGTTAATAATACTTGGTTTAAATAGGCAAAGTGGCGATGTCAGACAGTTCCCTCGACTTGGGAATGCTATGAACTTTAATATGGACACTCCATTTCTATTATAGTTAAATCATGGTATGGCGTCAATCGAATGTCTATAGTTGGGTCTAAGTTGAAGCATTGAAAGTGAAATATTATTCAATATAGAATTCACCTCCTTGTTTATACGAGGTTAATATAATGCTCAACTTTAGGCAATCCAAAGTCAGAGTCTCTGGCCAAAGTAGTACGGATAATATTGATTGTTATTATTGAACCAAGAACTTTGTGTTTGATCAAAAAAGTTGAATATGGATGATGTTGGTGTTTTGAAGAAGACCATTTCATAAGTCCTAATGTGATATAGTGTTGACGAAGATGATTTATGTAAATAATCGCTACTACAGGTACCGCTGGTGTATAGGAAATAAATTCGACCAAAGTGTCACACCACTAGCTAAGGTGACGTGTGAACATTAATATTCAAATTATTCAGTAATAATTGTTCTCCGAATTTACACCTTTGAGTCGCACAACCGAAATGATGAATACTCCATATGAACCACACGATTTAATTAATTTATAACAGTTGTAAACTAATTGAATTAATTCATATCTATGAATATTAATTATTAAATTTTATTTGATGTTTGAATGCCATTAGTATTTAATAATATGTGTACATATAAAAAGTTATACATACATGTATTGATAAACGATATTTGTACAATATTTAAATTGGATTTGAGTGGAATAAATATTAAATGGATTTGGAAAATTTTGAGACCCATTTTTTTTCATGTTGTGTCCGACCATGGGGGAAGGAAGATTTTTCAATTTGAATTGAAAAGGCTAAAAAATAATTAAAGGAAAGTGAATCATTCGTAGCTTTAATTATCTTTTATTGCCTCCTTTAAAGATTTCATCATTTAGTCAATTGCCTCCTGCTTTCCCTCTATTCCAGCCGAAAATAATGGTCTTTAAGGCTTAAAAAATTCAAAAATTAAAGCTGAAAAAATCAAAACAAAAGGTGGTTTTTGTCTCTTGATTCCTGCCAGATCGAGAGATCGATTAAGTAGAATATAGGAGCATCGTTCAAGGTGGAACTTTCAGATACATCATAAGATACTTTTCTAATTGATTTAATTATATGTTTCTAGTGTTCACATGGTTTAGATTCTATATGCCTCACCTCATCTATTTCATTGTTCATTTTGTAATATGTAATTCAAATCCTTTTGTTAATCTTAATTACTAGTATGTTCCTAATGTTGATGTAATACAAATCCCTTTGTGTTCCATATCTCAATTTACAATATGTTCATCATAATTGATATACTTTAGATCCTCTGTCTGATTTGATTATTAGTGTTGTTCTTTTAGATCTGAATGTTTTTACCATGAATTTACATGTGCCTAAATTATCAAATTCCCCTTATTGGTTTTGGAAACTTCTGTCTAAAAAAACTAATTTTAATTAAGAAACCAACTTATAATTTTATAACCTTTGCATACATAAATATAAATAAACTGTATATGTTAATTATTTAGACTTGCCTTGAAAATTGATTTTTTATGCTATATTGATGTTTTGAATATTAGATATTGTTTACTTAAGGATAAAAAAAATTCAATCTAGAATTCATGAGTGGACTTGTGTGTAAAGTCCTAAATCTTTTGTTTCCATTCTGAATTTAAAGATTTGTGTAAAATCCTAAATCTTTTATATTCTTTCCAAATTAGACTTTTGGTTTACATTGATAACTTTAAATTTAAACATATATATATATATGTATGTATATGTATAAGTATATATATATGTATGAATATAATAAATTATAATCTTTACATATATAAATTGATTTAAATTTAAAACATTACATGCAATTATATATATGGAAACATATATGTATGTTACTTTAAGTCAAATTCATAAAATGAACTTTAGTGTAAAACTATAAAACTTAATCTCAAATTCTTCCTTAATTGAAACTAAATTCATTATTGTTAGATTTCAAAATATATAAAATGGTCAAACTTTATTTCAATATATATATATATATATCCATATATATCTATACATCTATTAATATATATTATTATTATTAAATCAAAAACTTGGACAACAAAAGCATATGTGAAGGGGAAATGGGTCCATTGTCACGTAAATCCTAGCACCCACTGTGACAACCCTCACCCCAATAGGCCTGAATTTTTGCTAAATCGAAAACAAAGTCCACCAAAGTATGGATCATTAGTTGGTATCCAGCAAATTAAACAAAGAATGCATATCAGAGCTCCATCAAAATAATTTGCAATGGAATAATTGAAATATAATTGATCACATAATTATTGACTAAGATTTGACATTTCAAAGTTAAGTGTCCTTGTCAGTACTGAACACGCCAGGCACCGGTATCTGTTCTTTCATCTAACCTATGGATTGTAATGAGGAAGGAGTCAGAACAACATTCTGGTGATTGGTAAATTATACATCTTATACATAACACTAGCTTATGCCGATTGTTCACTATTTCATGCTATGTTAGATTATATTATTAGTCGTTTAGACTCCATTTCTGCGTACGAACCATTCTCATCTACCTTCCGTAGATTTATATCTACGTATATAACTATATATATATATATATATATATATATCACATGGTCCCCTAATGGACTTAGATAATGTCCCCACTAGTATCTCTCATTCCACACCTCATCAGGATCTATCGCCTCGTTGTATCACAATAACCGTATAACTCGAGGAAATCCTATACTGTGCATCGACAACCTCTACTCCGTTAGGCCATGTTCTCTTGGAGATTTTCTTCTTTGTCTGCTTCCTATTATGTGGACTCGGCTCCACAAACCACCCTATCCACATTTGAAGGAATCTTGTTATGGGTTATCTAGCCTTGCCCTATCAAACAACTAGCAAACAACTGTGGCGTTGCATAACCTTACTGAATATCCCCGTAGGTGAATCATCCAGTCTAGGTGTAACCCCATCCTTTCCATTGACCGCAAGGGATCGATGATTGTCCATCGAAACCTGTGCAACCCTAACCTTAGTGGTTGGTAACCGCATGTCTTGTTGCATAGCATCCACCCCACTCACCATCCACTCAGATTGCTTAGTGCAATCAAGGCAATCCCCTCCTCTAACAAATGTGAAGCAGACTACTAGTTGTTATACAATCTTGCCATTCCCAAAAGGTCCGATAAGTGCTTGCAACTACGAAGATTCCGTTCCAAGCACTACCATAACTTAAGGGCATCACTTCGTCTATGCACATGCATATACTCTCCATAGGTCCTACAGTTGAATATGCTTTCGCACTTCAACCTACTCCAATGACTCTCAATGTCATTTTCTTTCTATAATTTATATCAAATTATAATTATCCACACCCATCATAAACAATTATCCGAGGTTACTTATATATATATATATCTCATATTCATGTATATTTATTCTTCCTACATTTCCTTCATTTACCGCTTCTCATTCTTAGTCACCAATATCGTTGCTACTACATTCATTAGTTTCACTTTGATTTCTATTCCATTTTATCTTTTATTCCATTATATCCTTGCCTATAACTCTGCATTTTATTATTATGTTACTTTCCATTTTATTGACATTTTTATTACATTCTTATCTTAATTTTCCACTGTTGGGATTTACTATATTTTAACAGATTGGAATTAAACTTTATTAATTAATTGTTAACCCAGTAAATTTCCATATCTTATCCAACAGAGATGGTTTGTGCAGTGTTTGTAATTACAAGGAATTCTCTTTTTATTTACTGAAATAGACAGTACAAAATACGGTACTCATCCGTATTTTTTGTATCTCTTTCTTTTATAAGCATGTATTTGTTCCTTGTTGTAAAAACCGGTACTTTAATAGGCCTGAATTTTGACAAAAATCGAAATCCAAGTCCACCAAAGCACAGATCGTTGGATTTGGTACCTGCAAATAAGCATAAGCATTATCAGAGATAGAAATCTAAACTCACAACAAAAACAATAATAGGATAAGAATACTGACTATGACCACTGCCTTGGAATTAATGTATTTCTTGGATAGTAGATTGTCACATCAACATCGAGCATGAGAAAAAGAAGACTTCTCTAACAAAAAAACCACATCTAGCTACAGTGACCTATTCCCTTAAATTCTATCCTACTGGTTGTAATGAGGAGGGGGTCAGAACAACGTTTTGGTGATTGGAAAGTATATAAATTGTCCATAACATAAATTTATACCGATTAGTTTCCATTTAATAGTTATGTCCATCAAGGTTACCAAATCTAATCTAACCTTGCATTGCACACACGATTACTTACCTACCCCTTCTTAAGGTACAAAATAATAATGAAGCCTTATCAACCTCCTAATACTTCCAAACCCACTTGCCACTTAATACTTGTAAAATGAAGCTAGTTTCTATAATACTTTTAAAAGAGAAATAGGCAGACTCTGCCATTTAAGACTTTAATCAAGGTAGACCCTGTCATTTAAGACCTATTCCCAAGATGGTTTCCTAACAATGTTGTAAATGGTCGGTGGATCCTAGCTACAAAGACCTCTAACCACTATTTAAGTCTTTCGACATTTAATGTCCAACTATTACCGCATCTATCGTCAAAAAATCGTAGCCATGTAATAAATATTACCCAAGCCACTTAATACCTTTTATTGGAAAATAGGCAGACTTTGATCATTTAATACCTTAATTAAGGCAGACCCAATCATTTAAGACCTATTTTCAAGGTGTGCTTCTCAATGTTACAATCATTATTACGGCCTTACCAATTTGAGAGACTGCACGAATCCACTTAATACCTCATTAATAAGGATGAGGTAGACCCCTGACCATTTATCACTTATTTATAGGTAGGCCTTTGTCATTTAATACCTAACCCTAAAGCGGACTCTTCACTGGTACTGTCTTGCTGACATTGCTTGGAAATCTCATTGAGCTACTTAATACTTCTTTTATAGGAAAGAAGCGAACCCTTCAGTCACTTAATATACCAAACCTGAAGCGAACCCTTCCCGAGATATCCAAATCACTCTTTAATTATAAATATGAAATCTCATCAGGTTACTTCTTTCGGTAGGGAGGCGGGCCCTACAACCACTTAATACCTCAACACTGATGTAAACCCTTTTAGGGACATCCTTATTTATTTGGAATCTCACTAGGTTACTTAATACTTCCATTTAGGAGAGAGGCGGACCCTGTAGCCACTTAAGACCTCAAACCAGAAGTAAACCCCTATGGAGATATCCCTCATAGCTTCTAATTTCAAATTTGGACCATTTAATGCTTTCCAATTAAAAAAGCAGGCCCAATCTCTCACATCGTCATGGTTCCTAGGATTAGTGATATCTCATATCAGTAGTACGTACACCCGACTGTAGCCTCAAAATGAAGGGCAGTCTTCCGGCGAGTGATTCTACTGACCTCGCATCACTAACATACTAAGTCCAATTAACCATCCTAAGTCTTTACTTATATTATCTTAGGTAGACATTGGACTTAGCTTACTAATTCTCTTTTTATTTAAGGCAATAAGATGTACCTTAAATATTTATCTGCCCATAAATCCCTATTTAATGCCCATAAATGTAAATTTGTCCATATAATCCAAAACAGACATTTCCTAAGACATTATGTATGATTTCTAATTTCAAATTAGTAATCTTTTATATCTATTCCATTTTTATCTGTTCCATTAATACATTTACCCTATTAGATTATTGCAACTTCCATATTTATTACCATTTATTGGAGTTACAACCTTTTAAATTCTGTAACGACCCAGAATTTTATATAAATTTAAATTGATAATTTAAAGAATTTTTGAATAAAATTTGTGAAATAAACCGATTTAAGTGATGCGAGTTTCCCCGATCTTGGAATAAATTTTGAAATAAATTTGAATTTGAAAAAAAAATATGTATATGATAATAATAAGAAAAATGTAATATAAAATTTATTTGAAAGCTTTTAATTCATGAGAAATACAATACCTATGTAGAAATGCAAATGTAAAATGAGACGGTAAGTATTAAAGTATAAAAATAGAAACAAATGTATATATAATAAACTATGAAATATAAATTAAAACACATAAATAAAATTTAAACAACATGTTAATAAATTATGTAAAAATATAAAGTAGACATTAGCAAAATTCTAACAACACATCAAAATAGAAAATATTCATATTATCAAGTAACAAGACTAAAGAAAATATAAGCATGAAGACATAAGTAAACAAACCAGGCATGAAAATTTATCTCTGTACATACGAAAGAGAATGGCATAAGTATGCAAAGAAATAAGTCAAACAAAGGAAAGGTAAGTTTGTACATATAATCATCTCTAGTACACAAGAGATATGTACCAGCCACCAACATATTATCATCTCAGCCGAAATGAAAAGATTTTATAAATATATTGTACAACATCAATTAATGCAGCCTCCATGAGCAAATAAAAAAATCTCTGATCTTGTTTTGTACTAAAAAGAAAAAAAATATCACCCTGTACAAAACTTTATAACCAATAAACACCTCCCCTCTGTAAACACTATCTCTCTTTATATATATATATATATATCTATTTTAGTCTTTGTTCGTTTATAAACAACTAAGTAAAATGGAAGTAAACAACAGCTTGAAAACTCAAACAACATTCCATTGAAAACAGCAAACAAATCCATGCAACCAAAGAATCAAACTAGGAAGTTTCAACTTGCAAATCTTTACAACCTGCTTCAACTTGAAATCTGTTTGTTCTTTAAAACAACTATGAGTAAAAAAAGATTTTTTTTTAAGTTTAAGTTAATTAAATAGTTCATGATCCTTAACTAGTATAATTTGTATATTGTTTATATTTGGGTATGAATCTGTATATATATATGTCATACTGCATATTTATCTTTCCTGCTATGTGCTCTATGTTGTTACAGTTGTTTATCCTTGTTCAAAACTCATGTTATTCTCATCAACTCTGATAATCTGTAATGTTTTTCAGCTTAAACAAAAATGTTCAAACTAAATTAAGATTTTATTTAAAGCCAATTTAAAGGGGTAGTAGGAAATACACCACTGTAACATGTTATACAGTTAAATCAAATACCTCTTTGATAAAGTTGAATGAGATAAATTGCTAATCCAAGTTTATACCTTGAATTAATATTAAAAGTTATGGTTTTTAAAATTTGAATGAAGATTTTAACTTCATTTTTCGAAGAGCAGTTCAAGGTTGAACAAAAATTGAATTTCTTTCGATTTCTAAAGTTTGAATCAATAATAAAAGTTGAAACTTGAATTGATCCTATTATTAACATCATGGATCATGAGAAAATTCTCAGGGAATTTTTCTAATGTATAAATTAAACAAACGAATACATTTTAGGGTTTATTTCACAGTTTTTATTTAGGTCAGTGATGTTTCGAATTCATCACCAATATGCGATCGAGTGGTTCGAGCGTCTGGAGGATGGTCGATTGTCTTGTTGTCGAGGCGTGGACGAAATCCTGATGTCTCTGGTGCCTTGTGTGGCGAGGATGAGGTGGTTTTGTCATTCGAGTTGGGTTCCAGGTTGTGTCGAGTAGCTCAATTTCGAGTTCGTCGTCGATTTGAAAATCTGGGTGTTCGTGATGGATGAGGGTGTGGTCGGCGACTTTGCGACGTGGTCGAGGGCGATCGTCGTGGCTCCGGCGTCTCGTGCACGTGTACGTGCATCTGGGTGTATCAGCTGTGTTCTGAACGTTGGGAAGAAGACGAGTTTTCGTCGAGTCGAACTCGAAGGAGATCGTGAAATAGCTCGAGTAAGTCTCGAGTCTGTAGATTTTAGTATAAAACAGTTTTTAAACTATTAAACAAAAGAAGTTGTTTTATACTCACTAAGTTTAAAGGTGTTTAAGATATATATATATCACTTTTATTTTAAAGAGTTTATTTTAAATAAACTTAATAACGTAATTAGAAAAGTTAATTAATAAGTTAAAATGTTTTCAAAAGTGAATTAACTTGAAGGTGTAAGTTAATGGGTTATTGATTTATTACTTAAGGTAGGTGATTAATAAAGGGATAATTTATTAATTAAGGGTTAATTTTGTGATCGACTTAAGAATGATTTATTTATGGTAATTAATTAATATGATTGATTAATTAATGTGATTAATTGAAGGTAAATTTGTCAAGATAAGTAATTAAAGAATTAATTGATAATTAAAGGTTAATTGATTTATTATTAATGGTTGATTAATAAATGATTAAAGAATAATTAATCAAAATGGTTGAAATTAGTTAATGATTAATTAACCAGGATTAGTAATTTATTAATCTGATTTGAATAAATCAAACAATTAACTGACCTTACTTATGAATGTTTGAATTCTATCGAATGTGAATTGTTTGATATCCTTGATATATGATCATTTGTGATATACCCTGATTTATGTTGTGTTGAGCTATGATTTCTGTTTCTGTGATATATTACTATGTGAATATGAAACCCTTGACCCGTAAACGACATTTGAATTTCGATGTGACAGGGAGTCGGATTCTAGTTGGTTATTCGAAACCCACATCGAATTGTAAGTGAATCTTTGTGACTGATAAATTTATTTTATCTATGAATCTGTGAATGTAGGTAAGCGTTGTGGATTATACCGCTTATCGATATTGATATATCTGTGATGATTGATGATGTTGCACTATTGTGTGTAAAATCCCTGGACTACACCATACACACACAAATATGGATTTCACGTGGAAATCGGTTAAGTCACAGATGATGTAAATTTAATGTTTTTGAAATTGAAATTTTAATTTCAATTGATTTTGAAATTGGTAATTTGGGTTTAAAGTGAAAAGCTTTTGAAATGAGTTTCAAAGATAAAAGTTATTTTGAATAACTTAATCGAGTTTTGAAAATTTAAATAATTTGATTTAAATTTGAATTCAAGTTTGAAATTGAATCCTATGATTTGAAACTAGGGATTAAAGATGCTGTACAAGTTATATATGGGTTAAACCATTTTAAAGGTATTGATTTGGGAATTTTGAATTTAATTCAAGGGTTTTAACTCGTGTAAATATAACTGGATTTTTATGAAACAAAAACTACATGTTTTCAAATAATAATAGCTTTCATTTTAAGAAAGGATTTCCAAATTGTGTTGAACAGGTTCAAGTTTGAAATAGAATTGAAATGTTTTGAAAACTATGAAATGAGTCTTTGATTTCAAAGATCGGACGAATTAATCCAACTTGAATTGGAATTGTTTTGAAAGACTATGAATGAATCTTTGGAAATGAGTTTTGAAAGCTATAAGTTAAATCTTGACTTAAAGATTTAACGAGTTAATTCAATTGAAATGGAAATTGTTTTGAAATCCATCAATGGATCTTTGTGAACGGTGTAAACTTTGTGAATTGAATCTTTTTGTTTAAAAGATTAAAAGTGTGGAAATTGTTTAAACCATTGAAGGTTTTTGAAATGAATCTTTTTGTTTAAAAGATTGGAAATGGTAAATTGTTTTACCATCCGAATGAAAAGTTTTGGGCTTTAAGCTATGATTTAACTGAGACCCCAGTATCCATATGATTTTTAATTGCGCTCGTTATTCGGTTTAGCCAGGAGAGGACCTTTGTGTCATATAACCCATTCGGAATAGTGTTACGACGATATGGATAGCATTTGAAGACCGGTGGTGAAGACCGGGTATTTGCGAGAGCGATAGGATGACCTATCGATTGTCTCTGCACTGAGTAGCTACGGTATAGAGATTCCCTAAGTGATGGGAAGTCCGATCGGGATTGTGAATACCCAGATTGCAAGGGCTTCTTTGGAAGTGCCTTCGGTTCTGTTCGAACCCGGAACAGACTTGTATGGATGTGTGTCTGACGTTACACTTTGAGATGTAAAGCTGGTTTCTATCAAATACATTTATGTTGGTGGCGGAGAATTTATTCTCTTAGCTTAACACCCTTCTCTGAGACGTACGAGCTCAGAGGTTATGTAGTTGATGGTTACTAGTGATTCATTCCCAATTTGGTAATGTGGCATACGAAGTGCTGTTGATCATTGGTTGATCAAAGCGTGGCTTTGTGAAAAAGCGTAGCTTTGTGGATGAAACTTCGTCGAGCCTCACAACCCGGTAATGGTCGAAACAGGAATGTTGCGGCAAAGGTTTGTAGGGGTAGCGCCCCTAGGGTATGTCATTTCCTTTTGGATAAAAGGGTGGTATCATGATATGGATCCCAGATACTTACTCATGTGGATACACTTTATTTATTATGTGTGATGTTGGTTACCGAGCGCTCGGATAAAGGTCGGTGACAACCGGGGGATGACATGACTCGTGTGTTAGTTACCTAGTTACAGCTGTACAGCGTGAGGTAGCGTCAGTGTGTTAGTTACCTAGTTACAGCTGTACAGCGTGAGGTAGCGTCGGCCTTTTGTTTGCAGAGATCCGGTTAGGATCCGGGGCGTCTTTCCAGAGGCGTTTCTATTTCGGTATAAGGAAGTTCCTTTGCCTGACCATTTGTTGGAAATCCAAAGAAACAATACGAACCTTGTACGGTTTTTGATTGTATTACCTGCTATGGAATGTGGCGGTAACCTGCTATTGAACGTAGTAGCTATAGTAGACATACAACAATGGTTGTATGTTGGCTAAGATTGATATTATATTTTCGAAATGTTTTCCACACTAGACATTAATAATAATATCAACTGATTTTGCGTAGTAAGCATTTTTAACTATCATAAGGAGAAATCTCCTCCAATTCTGCGTTTGCATTGTGTGTGTGGAAGGAGGTCTTATGGTAGTTTCATTTTCCCAAAAGCATTGCTGCGAAGTTGTTTTTATTTTCTTGTGAAAATAACTGTTTTACGATCTCACACCAGTCACCATGACTGACTCGGAGTTTATTGTTCCCTTTCTAAACTCTGGGTGCACATAATTTTCCACACGGGCAGTCTAGAGTTATGTTATCAGGATATTCTGGATATTCTGGAGCTTTAGAGATGAGCTGGATGGCGAAGCGTACTACCGTACTTGTTTATTATTTCCGCTGTGTATTCTGTATGTGGACAAGTTTATATAACTGTCCAGTGATGTGTATTGTTGTAAACTCTGATGATTGATGTATGTATAAACTAATGTAGTCTTTTGTTTTAAAGATTATTGATTGATCTATTGTATATTATTCCGCTGCGAATGTGAGATCCTGATATTGTTTCTGTTCTTTCTTTTCTTCTGTTCTTCTTCTACCTCTTCTTTTAACCCTAATGGTTCGGTTTTCCGGCATTCGATTGCGCGGCATTTTATACAGTGGACGTATTAATGTCGATTTTCGAGCGTCGAAAAGTCGAGTCGTTACAAATTCTTTTCTCATTAATTAGTTATCTTAAACGTGAATATTACGTGCATGCATCGTTATTAGCTTTTTATCTAATTATTATAAGCGCGGTAAATTACGTACAAATATTTACTTTTATCAAATATATTCTAGTTATATATCTACACTAGAATATTATTTTCCATGTTAACTTATTGGAATCGTATCTAAAAAGATTATACGCTATAATTTTCATTAATTAGTCCAAAACAAAAGATTTAACTTTAAAAAATTACATTATTTTAAATTACAAGGAATAATCATTTCTTTTTATTACCGAAATAGACAGTGTAAACTATAATGAATTCATACTTTACACATCTCTTTCTATTTGCATCTATTCCTTCTTAGATCAAACGCTGTATTTTTCTAAAAGAAAAAGAAATCAAACTAATTTACAAATATTAAACGGACCTAAATTCCAATAATCCCAAACATAGAAATGTTTAGATTTCGACAAGATTAGGGTAATAATCCATATTTGTAGCATTATTTTACAACCTATTTCAGATCTAAAATAAATTTCATTCGACAATATTCTAAATTCATACATTTGGGACTAATTTACAGATCAGGTTGTAAATGATTCTAAATCAATTCATAAACAAGAATATGTAGGCGATAGTTATTATATTCAAATCATATTCAATTTGTTGCCTACAACTCATATACAATTATCCAATTTGGCATAAAAATCAAATAAACACCAATGAGATAATTTTATATTATAACAATCTATAAAATTTCCCACTCATCTTTTAAAAGTGATTCAAATCTCCAAATGTGAAGTAGAACCTTTGATTCATCTCCAAATCCTATTTAATCCAAGAAATATGTATAAAACGGTATATACATACATTAAAATTACAGATCTGAGAAGAGATTTGGGATAGGGAGAGAAAGTAGATACAAATATATTGATTACCTTAAATACCCGTATGGTTGATTCTTTTCTATTATCCTTTTTATTAGATTTCTATTCTTCTCCAATTTGTATGAATATAGATACAAATATCTTATCTTTATTATTTAGAAAGAAAGTGAAGAAGAAGAAATGGCAGAGCTTTGCTACTACCTCCAGAAAAATAAGAGAAGAGAATGAAGGGCTATGTCTAAATTTATAGATGTAAGAATCAACCTCAAGCGTATGATTTAAAATATTAAATCCACGCCTTATGGCCTAGGGTTATTGTGCCTGTGGTTACCCAACCGGTCGATCGCCTTGTATGCACCGGTCTACCGCTACATGTCGATCGGTCAAAGTGAACGGGCGACCTATGGGCCTAGGTGAATAATTATAAACATTAATTTTTTTTATTTATTTATTTTCATTCCAAATTCATTTTTCATACCTAACTTCTTCGTTTGGATTTCGACAGCAAAACTACAAATATAAAAGTTTCTCAGAATTTCCCCACAAATGCAATGGTGCATGTTTCGTGGTTCCATCGTTTGCACAAATTCCATTTTTGGAGTGTACTTAACTAACTAACTAATTAAATTACTAACGCCAAATTACGGGATGTTACATTCTTCCCCTCTTAAAAAGAATTTCTTCGCCGAAATTTCACCAATGACTCAGTCAAGGTTTTGGCTCGTAATTATCCTAAACTACACAACCAATGTGCGTACAACAAATTTTGCAATCAAACGTGCATAAATGCATAATGTATTACTGTATCACCACGTAACAAACATGTATGCAGAATGATTCTAAATCGGATCCTCCTATATGAGGGCATTTCTTTTGAAAACATTTTTGCAAATATGATGCAAACAACCTACATATATACTAGCAGTTCTATACGTATACAGCTTTTGAAAACACTTTTCAACCAAAACCCCATACTTACGAATATAAGTATGAAGCAACAAATTTTCCATCCACTTCCTATCATCCAATAATCTAATGCATCAAAGAATCGCTTTCTAAACTTTACTCCTATGCCGGAAAAAGGAATTTAGGTGGAGAATTTAACATTCTTACTGTAATGACCCGCTATTTCGAACCATTCAAATCGACAATCATCCACTCATGTCAGACTTGAATTGCTCAAATCAACAGATTGTTAATTTATATTTGGAAAAATTTAGCATATACAGTAAGTAAATCAATCACATAATCACTGGCACATAGTAATATAACAATAAGCAGCGGAATAGATAAATAGTAGTTCATGAAGCTACTATATAAAACATCAAAGTTTGAAGTAAAATACAACAGATGTCTTGAATACAGAGTAGTCTTCAAATACAACAACTGATAAGTCTGAACATAAACAACTGGAACAACTGAAAACAACTGAAAGATGAATAGATATAGATAGAGCTTCAAGCAAAGCTCCAAGCTCCAAAGGTGAGCCTCAAATGATGAGACACTCAGTCAGACCCGAGCATAAAGGAAAACACAAAACACTTGAGTCAGGATTAACATTCTTATACTAGTAAATCAACTCATGTGAAATATCAAATGAAATACAAAGTAACTCAAAGGATGTTTTGGATTCCCATCTTTTAAGGATCCGTTAAACTATCTACATACATAGTACAATACGCTACATATATAATGTCTATAGTAAAGTAAACTATCAAAATAGCGTTAAGGCGTTACCCATATCCCCCTTAACACATTTTATATATTCCCATAGTCTATACAGTACCGTAATTCCTCCGTAAACTAGAGAGCTATCAGAGGGCACTCCATAGGTATGGTACAAACCAAACTCGTAGAAGGCGCGATAAGGCATGTGACAAGGCATGTGAGGCAATGCCAGGGTAGGATTCTACTGTTTGCACTCCCGGACTGGTGGTAACGCATAGCAGCTACTACCGCCTACCTCGAAACACACTCCCAAATCAAAGGTGCACCCAATCGAATCACAAAAGCAATAGAATGGTATCGAAGAAATGCGTCAGATAAGGGGAGCGACCCCACTTGGTCCGGTATAGCTCCTGTTTTAGCCACATCAAGCTGACTCACGGGAGCCAGGGCTACGTTAATACCTCATATAGAATCGTCGCCATACCATCCTACGTCGTTCTGGAATCTCCACCACGTACACAGTTGTTAAAGTGGTTTTCGGTATTGGCAAAGAGTATGACAATATCCGATCCAGGTCTCTTTAACAACCAAATGCTTATTTCACACCGTGGTCGTTTAAATTGCAAATAGTTCATACTTCATATCAAATATCACATTCATTTCAAAATCATATCACTTTCGAAATCATATTCACTTTTGAATCATATCACTTTCAAAACCAATTTTATATCATATTACTTTCGAACTCATATCTCTTTCAAAACCAATTTTATATCATATCACTTTCGAAACCATATCACTTCCGAAACCATATTCACTTTATATAATAATTCATTTCCAAAAATCATAACCATAAAATAGGTAAATCTGTCATATCAAAATTTCAAATTTAAACATTAAATCAAAATCATAACAGTTCCAACTTATCAGTTTAGATATTAGAATAGTTATACATTAAAATAGTTTATATAGAAAAATAGGTTATAGATTAAATAGTTTATATACTAAAAATAGTTTATATATTAAAAAGATTTTATATTGAAAATAGTTTCAAATTAGCATTATTTCCTCTTATTTCACAAATCAATTCAAATCAACTTTATATCCAAAATACAATTAAATCAATCTCAATTCTTTAATTACAATTCAATTCAAATTCTCAATAAAACCATTTTAATTTATATCTATTTCAAATACAGGTTTGAACTACATATTTAAACCACTTCAATCCAATAGGTTTAAAATTTTAAATATTCAATATTTACAATAACTCAATTTTGATAACTTTCATTTATATTTCAAAATCCAACATTTAATTTTATTTAAATTTGAAAATATTCACTTAACCATTTTTAATATCATTTAAATAGAATCTCCAATTACAAATTTAAATAAAATCAATAATTAAATATCTAAATTCAAATATATTTAATTCTAGAACATTCACCTAATCACATTTATAAGCATTTATATAAAATCTCAAATTACAAATTTAAATCAAATTAAATATTCAGTTTCGATTTCAATTAAATTCGAAATATTCATTAAATCACCTTTAATCAAGAATCCAGTTATCAAGCTATAAAAATCATATCTTCAAAATCTCAAGATTAATAAGTTCAGATCAATTCTTATTAAATATAATTATTAAACGAATAAAATTTCAAATCAATATAAATTTTATCTTTCCAACCTTAATTTATTAAAGTTATTACAAAATCTAATTGTAAAATATTAATATAAATTTTAAATAAATATTTAAACATACTTTATACATATTAGTTAAATTAAATTTTATTAAATTAAATCTTATTATTAAAATTTATTTTATGTTAAATCTTATTATATATATATATAAAATAACAAAATTATAAGTAAATCATAAAATTTATATTTTCAAACTAACTTATAAATTAAAAAATTTTAAATATATAATTTTAAAGATCTAAATTTTACACATATATAAAAATAAAATTTATATATTATATTTTAAAATCAATATTTATTAATATCCATATATTTCCTTTCAAAACCATGGAAATCAATTTCAAAAATAGACCAACGGTGTCCATATATAGTTTTCTATCCTATGGTCAAGTGATACAGATATTTATCATTTCAATCCATAATTATTTTAAATTTACGGGTTATATCATTTCAACCCACAATCCCAAAATTTCAAATCAATGAAAATCGCTTGG
Source organism: Allium fistulosum (assembly GCA_030737815.1). Taxonomy (NCBI): domain Eukaryota; kingdom Viridiplantae; phylum Streptophyta; class Magnoliopsida; order Asparagales; family Amaryllidaceae; genus Allium; species Allium fistulosum. The sequence continues at coordinate 1,300,108,577 of CM060902.1, forward strand.
GTTTATCATTTCAACCCATAATAATTTTCCCTTAATCTATAAGATCGTTTGGGTATGTCTCATTTCAACCCATCGGGAATTCTAAACTAACAGGGAACTTGCAGAGTGAGAACAATAAAACAATAATAAAATAACATAACATATCAATGATGAGCATATATCACAATTAACAATTTAAATATGTAATTAACAGGTCATGGTGTCATATGTCAATTAGCATAGGTGACCAAATGCAAACAATAGTAGATCATATTTAACAATTAAATAACTAACAAACAACATATTTCAATCATCATTTCATGTGAATTGGATTTAATAAATATAATAATGTTAATCGTGAGTGATTACTCACCTTTCGAGGCTAGAGAACAATGGACAATGAGAAGCAACAGAGTCGGATACGCACACGGATACGCAAGCGACACAGAGACAATGCTAGATCTATTGCTGTAAATTTGGATAGCGGAGAAACAATGCAAGGTGAATTTAGATTCGATGGACCAAGTATATATTCTAAACATATCATTATAGAATTATTACAAAATTTGTAACATAAATTCAAATAAATTTTTAAACATAATATTTATATATAAAAATTGTTACAAAAATTCTAATTTAAAAATAATAATATAAATATAAATAAATACAATTTTTACAAAAGCTATATATAATCTTCTTTAACCATACCATATATATAAACAAGATAACTTACTTATATATATATATAACTTACATTATTATTTCACATATTATATAAATACTTTGAAATAATATATAAATACATTAAACATTTTCATTGAAATATATTAAACACATAATACAAATACCCTGAACACATTGTAAATTAAAATAACGTTTAAACATTTCATGTATATATAACTTGATATATATATATATAAACTGGGAATCAAATCTTTATATATACACTGATATATATAACTTATACACTATAAACAACTTTATATATATTTTTATATTATAAACAACTAAACTTATAAACTTGCATAGATATAATATTTTTTTATAATATAATATACTGTAAACCTATATATTGTAAACGTATATAATATATACCTTTTTTTATAATATAATATATTGCAACATGTATAAATATATACCTTCATATATATATATACAAGAGATGAGGAGAGTAACTTCGACTGTTCAGGTGGGTGAAAAGGTGGATCTGAGCATGATGTGCGTGCTCATGGCTTCGATTGTAGGTTTCGCAGGCAGATGGTGGTGAAAAAGGCAGTTGGGGTGCTTGGTTGAGCAGGCGCAGGGGTGAGAGTGGGGTTTGTTAGTTGGTTGCGGGCGCTGGGTGGTCAGTGGGCGAGTCGAGAAGGAATTGGGTCGCTGCCGTTGTGGTGGACGAGGTGAACAGTGGGTAAGTGGTTACTGCTATATACTTTTTTTTAATTATAAGAGGAGGCTATGAGTTATGGCTACAGGGCTGAAGACGGAGGGACGGGCAGTGGCAAGCGAAAGAGGGAGGATGGCGTTAGTGGGTGCTGCAGGTTGATGGTGATGTGCTTGGCTTCGGGTGTGGATGCGTGGCATGGGAATGTTGATGAGGAATTGGAGGCCAGCGGTGGATAATGATGAGATGAGGCGATGAAGGATGGATCTCAAGCGATTCTCAGATATATAAGCTTTAGAATTTAAGTATGAAATCTTATATATCTTAATACTTATATATATAATTTTTTTTATCAAAGCTCAGAAAACAATGAATAGAAAAAGGAAGAATGGAGGATGAACAGTGAGGAAGATACGTGCATGCCTCCAGAACGAAGAATGCAAATGTATTATATATATTTATATTTAATTTTCAAAACGAAAATCAAGAAGAGAAAGAGCCAGCTAGAAACGAGCAACCTTATATATTTTGAAACCAGGAGAATACTGAAAGGCACACACGTGAATTCAGGAAGTATTAAAGGCAAATACCGGTGGACAATTTTAATGGACACAGGAAACCAAAAGGCTCAAGAAGGTACCGATACGGCGAATCGTTTCATAGATTTCGCCGCGTACCGGACGCCGAAATGCACGAATGAATATACCGCGAAGATCAGCATAACGAGACGAACAGAACGGTATACAGATATCAGCGATAAGATCATCCTATCAAAAGTCAATTTTTCGCTGCCAAAACTGCTGCTAAAACGCCGAAAATAAGATAAACAAGTCTATAGCAGTCCAAATTCAGTGAAACGAATTTTGACGCCTAACTCAGAAAATGATTTACATTTTTATTATACAAAAATATTCAGGTTTCAAAAATATTTTATTTTTATCAAATTAACTGATTTTAAATTGAAATTGAAAATTACACAACAGAACTAACTTACATATTTTCCAATGAAAATTTACCATTTACTATGTCTAAATAGTCGTTTTCCAAATATCGTTTTCATTGTTAAATTTAATTATTTAATTTCAAGCAAAATTTTAATTAATTACGTTATAAAAACCGTTAAAATTTACGGGTCGTTACACTTACAACACTATAATCTTCCTATTCCTGTAGTACAGTGGAAATTTTCCGCGTTGCCCCGGTTTTACTCCAAATTTTCCATGCACAAAATGCATAAGGAGGCTTATTTTCAAACTCTAAAATGAGTTTTAAAATAGACATGTGGGCGTCGCCAACAAGTTATGAAAATAGAAATTCCAAGGCTAAAATGGCTTTTCTCTTGTTACCTCTTGCATTTATCGCATCATCAACCCTAAAACACAGCTAAATTTGTAAATTCTAACTGTATTTGCCTTCCCTACGCCTAACATGTGGCCTTCAAAATCAAATTTTTCACAAAAATCTTTCTCACTTTTCAAATTTGTACATCATTTGGAAAATAAAATCCCAAAATATTTAGATGCACATTTTCCCTTGAGATAAAATTTTGAACAAAAACTCTAAAAATAATTTAAGACCAAAAATAACTGAAACACAAAACTTTTTCTTTCTTTCTTTTTTTCTCAAAAGAGAACTTTTCAAACCGAGGGGAAATTTTTCAAAATATTTTCCTTCTTAAAATTTTTGTTAAATCAAGCAACAATTTCAGCGTAGTCAAAAGTCGGTTATTTGCTAAACGCATAAACCAAATTCCAAAATTCTACAACTAACCTTTACCCAAAAATTTGACATTTTATTTAAAAATGTCAACACATCTATTGTTCAAAAAATTTAGCTTTTAAGGAACATGAGCATCAAAATAACTTTATAACGTCTTTCGCTAAAAAATTTGAACTATTTTAAACTTCCCGTCTTATATTGCATTTACTATTAGTTAGGTGTCTTTATGAGATTCCCATATTTATATTGCTTCTCTACTATGCATATATAGGAGCGATTTGCATATTCAGAAACTATAACACAGAAAATGAATAGAAACTCATAATATCGTGTGCCTTTTATAAGAGATAACTAACAGTTTTACAACCCAACAACCTAAAAGAAAAGAACAAATGCTGGAAATAAGAAGATAGAATAATCCTAAATAAAACACTGCCTACGTACTATGAGAAGGCCTCGCTCCGCAATGGGAGCTTGAGCCATTGTCGCGACCTCAGAATGGTCGTAGCATGGCGGCTATGCATCCAATCTCACACCTTTGGTGCTACTGCTCCGCCCTAACCTATCAGAGCTCTGTTTGAACTTGACGGATTGCAACAAGCTCAGGACTCAAGTATCCCTCGGTGCCCTAGGTTATCCCCTACTGCTAGTACTGGTGGTGCAGCAGGCGATAAAGGAATATTCACCATCTTAGTGGTCTAGTTGATGGCAGGAGGGACCTTCCTCACTACTGGCTCTCCGCTCAAATTTACCTCATAAAGCCTAATCACTCGAGTGAGCAAGTGCCAAAATGGAAAGAGAGTCCTTGGGGTACCAACTCCCTGATCAACTATATAGAGAATCAAAATACAAGCCCAATTGATGGCTATACCACCAACTATAGCATAGGCGGCTTTCCCCACTGTGCTATAGATATGGTTGAGGCTTCCCGTCTCTGGAATGATGTTGTGCTAAATGATGCGCACGATGAGACGGGCAACCGATCACAAATTATCGGTCCTCTAATCACCGATATTTCTAGAAAAGATCCACCGTAGAATCTTAGGATCAGTCGTCTTTATTTCATCCAAATACGCGCCTACGGCAGATATCTCCAAAACCCCAGCGAGATCATCATCTGTCATCTCGATCTGAGCTTTCTTCACCTCGGACTCAATATAGCTTTTGCCATCATCAAAATTCTACGCATTCTATGCATTGAAAAAATAGATGCAGCGTGGGTAATATTCCCGCTCATAAGTCTCGAAGCGGAGGATCGGTGCAAGTCCTCCCGTGATGAAAAGCTCTTGAAGCCCAAAAGCGGCGAAATGTTTGAATTTCACTGGTCACCCATGGAGAAAATCAAAGATCACCATTCCAAGATAAGTAGAAATCTTTCACTCTCTTTGGTCAAGCCAAGCGGCTTCCTATAGAGTAAGGCCGGGATGACGAGAGGAAGAGCCTCAGGTGCGTGGCGGTGTCATGGGATGAGAGGTGGTTGGAAAAAGTGAGAAAAGGGTTTAGAGCCGGAGTGGTGGTGGGGCAAGATCTGACGTGCAAGAATTTTGGCATCGCTTGGTGGAGGAATGGAGGAGAGACTTTGATTAAGGGAGGAAGGAGGAGGTGGAAATGAGATTCGGTTGCAAATGGAGAGGAGGAAGAGAATGAGGAGGGTGCGGTGGTTGATAGTTTGGACGCGAATTATAATCGCGTTCCAGGTTCGGGTTCGGCCTAAATCCACCTAGCAGTCGACTGCTATTATACTGGTCCACCGCTACGTTCGACCGCTTGCGATCGACTACTAGCCCAGATTTGGGCATGGCCGGAACTGGAACAAATAGGCCGGTTAAATTAATTAATATTCTAATGAACGTTCCACACACCATCTTCAGCTTAACACATCCAAAAAAATTCTACCTTCCACACCACGGTATCCAACTTACCATGTAGACCCTTCCTTGGCAAGATTGCGATAACCTCGACAAAACTATTACGATCAACAACACTTCCAAAAACACAAAAATATTACAGCTGCTATTTTCTGCCTACTTTGTATGGAAATATTTCTTCAAATAGCTGGTGGGTGCAAAAACTCTTCGAACTACATACCCCAATAAAGTTGATGTCATTCCTATTTTGTCCGTACCTTAAAGAGAGAAAATATAAAAACCTCGATTTTGTAAACTGAAAAATTACTGAGCTATATGCTCCTTTATACTTGTTTCTAAATAATAGAAACTATTTCAAACCAAAACTTCCCTTAAAATCAAACTTACGTAAATATTTTAGGGTTTCCAAAAACCTTCTTTTTGAAATATAAAATTTCCAATTTGGAAAACTATTTCCTTGACAAAAATCAAGCCTTTACTGATATATATAACTATTTAAGGATTTAAATAATTAATCTTTCGTAAACTAAGAATTTATTAGCACGACAAACTTAGTGGTACACGTGTTTCTTTGAAAATTAAAATTTCGAAACTTTCCCAAAACAAAATATCCAAAATAAATCTTTGTGAAAAGAAATCCTTTGAAAACCCCTCTTTCCAAAATCTAAGGCATTACCAAAATATAATTTATAAAAATTCTCTCATAGGTTTTAGACTAAGGATTTGACATTAATTATCCAAATAAAAGTCCGGTTTGCCATCAAAGATGTTATTAATGAATGCACCCTAGCAAAAACTTGCTTTTTTGGACAGTTGCGACATACGTGTTTCTCTAACTGGAACTCAAAATCCAAAATCACAAGGTAGCTAGAATCTCAATAGTCTAGTCGAACACCTCCAATCTCTAGGATTCAGCCATATGTCGTACTCATGCTCTTCATTAACAGTGCTTTACGCATCTCTAGCACTCCATTGGGTACTTCGGAGTCGGTGTGAAAATCTTAGCTTTAAGATATTTCGAACCCATAGTTGCTTTTTCCATTCCTTCAGAGTGGGACTGCAACTACTTCTATAGTCAGAACTCTTAGAATCTAGCATAAGAATATAATATTACTTGATAGGAAAGTACGAATACATTCTCTAAATTTATCCTAATTCCTTTGATCTACTAACCTAGGCTCTAATACCAAATGTAACAACCTATACCTTAATAGGCCTAAATTCGACCAAAAACCGACCCCAATTCTATTAAAGCACAGATTGTTGGATTTGGTACCTGCAAATAAGCATGAACATTATATGAGATTGATAGAAACCTAAAATCATAGTGCATACAATAATAGGGTAAAGATACTGACTATGACCAATACCTTGGAATTAATGGTATTCCTTGGATATTAGATTGTCACATCAGCATCGAGCATGAGAGAAAGAAGACTTCTCCAAAAAAAAAGCGCATCCAGCTACAGTGACCTGTTTCCCTAAATTCCATCCTGTGGGTTGTAATGGGGAGGTGGGTCAGAACAACGTTCTGGTGACTGGAAATATATAAACCATCTATAACATAAATTTATACCAATTAGTTTCCATTTAATAATTATGTCCATTAAGGTTAGCAATTCTAATCAAACCTTGCACTATACACACGATTACTTACTAACCCCATCCCAAGGTACAAAATATTGATAAAGCCTTATCAGCCACCCAATACTTCCGAATCCATTTGCCACTTAATACTTTTAAATATAAACCAGGCTTTTATAATACTTTTAAAAGAGAAATAGGCAGATTTATCCATTTAAGACCTTAATCAAGGTAGACCCCATCATTTAAGACTTATTCCCAAGGTGGTTTCCTAAAAATGTTGCAAATGGTCAGTGGGACCTAGCTACAAAAACCTCTAACCACTATTTAAGGCTTCCGACATTTAATGTCCAACTATTACCGCATCTATTGCCGATATAATCGTAGCCATGTAATAAACAGTACCCAAGGCACCTAATACCTTTTATTGGAAAATAGGCAGACTTTGGTCATTTAATATCTTAATTAAGGCAAATCCCATCATTTAAGATCTATTCCCAAGGCATGCTCCTCAATGATACTATTGTTATTACGGCCTTAGTAATGTGAGACTATACCAAGCCAATTAATACCACAATAATAAGGACTAGGCAGACCACTGATCATTTAACACCTATTTATAGGTAGGCCTTTGTTATTTAATACCTAACCCTAAGACGGACTCCTCACTGGTACTATCTAGTCGATATTTCTTTGAAATCTCACTGTGCTACTTAATACTTCTTTTATAGGAAAGAGGCGAACCCTTCGGTTACTTAATACCCCAAACCAGAAGCGAACCCTTCCTGAGATATCCATTATCACTCTTTAATTATAAATATGAAATATCATTAGGTTACTTCTTTTGGTAGGGAGGCGGGCCCTACAGAAACTTAATACCTCAACACTGAAGTAAACCCTTTTAGAGACATCCTTATTTATTGGGAATCTCACTAGGTTACTTAATACTTCCAATTAGGAGAGAGGCGAACACAACAACCACTTAATGTTGGAACTGGACTAGCCCATAACAGAAGTTATGAGTGAATTTCAAAATTTTACCCTATTGGATCTTTTATTGGGCCTATAAAGTCTAACTGAATTAGAACATTTCTAAATTTCGTTTAAATAAAATTATTTATTTCATTTAAATTCAAATATATTAAGATATGAAATTAATTTTATTTGATTTAGTTTATACATAAATGTATCATATACATAAATGTATCATATACATATATGTGTGAGTGCATGTGTAACATAATAATCCGTGAAAGGTATAATATGCCCATATGTAGATATTGGGATTTACATTGCAATAGACATATTAGCTCATTTTGTATATCAAGTATGTTATCCAAATATGTGCATGTATATGTGTTACAATATATATATATATACACACATATATATAAACACACATATGTATGTATAAATATATTATATATAATATATGAAGATAAAACATTTATATATAGATAAATATATATATAGAAAGAGAGAGAAAAATTATTAAAAATTATTTATAATTAAAAATTAACTTAGTTTTGCAAACATAATAATTTTAGCATTTTAATCTGTATATAATATGAATAAAATAATGTTTTCATCCATAAATAATTAACATAAAATAATCTATTGATGAAAATTCAAATTTTGCAATTTTCAAAAATCTAGGATCATCAAATAGAGCTTAGGAAAAATCTGGAGATTTTTCAAAGTTGAAATATTATTTTTAGAAACAAATACATTGATTTCGGCAATAATTATTTAATATAAAATAATATATTTTTATAAATCAAATTTTAAAATTTCATAAATTCTAGGATCATGAATGAAAGGTTATGAAAAATTTAGAAGAATTTTTCAATTAAATTATTTTTTTTAATAAATCATAAACAGTTTTTCCAAAATAATATTAATTATTAAAAATAATAAAATTTATTAAAAAATTCCAAAATTTTTTCCATATGTTTTTGAAATGATATAAATATTTTTTTATAATATAAAATTGAATTTTTAATGTAATAATTATTTTATATATAAATAATTAAAACATTCAATAAATGTTAATTTAAAAATATGAATATATGTATGATAATTAATTTTCGAATTTGTAAATTCATATTATATATAAATAAGTGTACTAAAATTTTTAAATCATATATATATATATATCTTATATATGCATATATGCTATTATGAGAGAGAAATATACCTTTATATATATATATATATATAAATTTATTAATAAATACAAACAATTATTAATGATGAAAATTTATTTTGTACAGTAAACAACATTTGTCTATACATAAATCAAATAGTATAATAAACAAATTATGCACATAACCAAACTGATTTGTGACAACCACATCTACCTACAAAAATCTCACCTAACTAAACATATAGTAGCAATATATTTAAACAGATATGAAATTGCTCATTATAAGATCATAGAATAAAATTTAATTACTGTAATATGAATTAAAATTACCAATTTAATGATGCCTTTGAATCCACGTTGAAGCAATGACTTCCCTTCCTTTTACTGTTCTTGATTCGTCAGATTGCAAGTCCGGAATCACCGACCTCTAACTATCGAATAGTATAATTTCAATTTGAAATATATTTGAGAATTTTGGAGTGGATTGAGAGCTATGTTTTAACTAGCAATGTAGAAGGTAATAGCAGCCAAAATGGTTAGTAAATGTTTTTAGAGATACACACACACACACACACACACACACACACACATATATATATATATACACACACGAGTACTTTGGCACGTGCGATGCACGTGCGCAAGAGGAAATGGTATTATAAAACACAGTTTGCAAGATTTTTTTTAATCGTATGAAATGACTTGATGTGCACATAATTTTGCATTTTCTATGTGCATACACACAAAAATCAACCATTTATCAAAACATACTATGTTATTTTAGGAAATAATTTAACGGGTAAAAAGAGTAGTTAACTATTACATCAACATGTACAGATATGTAATAAATATTAAAATTAGCATTTCAATAGTTTGGAACTTAAAAAACTTGCGTCATCTCTATCTCTATTTTAAATAGTAATAATTCAGTATGTTAATATATAAGGAATTTTTCTTTTGAACTATAAAGTTCGCACCTCCCATGATACCCCCTTCCTCATGAACTCCCAATACTTGTTGAAGTATAAAACTACTTGATGCTAGTGTATAGATTTCGAATTATCGTTTATTTTTATATTATTATAAATGTATATATATATTTATTTATTATGTATGTATATATATATATTTGTGCATATGTATAAAAGAATTATTAATATATTCATATATATATACATACATGTATTTCCTATGATTTAAAGTTTTTTATAAAAAATTTCTTTATATTTAAGTAAGTCTATTATATAATATATGTATACAATATTTATATTTTATTTAAATGATTACTTTTAAATAAATATATATATATATATATGTAGGTATGTATGTATTTATGTAAAATTATTTAAACAATACTGTAATGTGTATATATATATATATATATATTTGTGTATATGTATGCTTTTTCAAGGTTGATGTCAATAGCATTAGCTTGTAAGTAATATGAAAGAACTAAGTACAGTTGTAGTAATCATTTTCTCTCCTCCTTGTCCTAGGCTTGAGACCGGCATCAATAATATGTTTATGATGGAGTTAAAGACATTTTATAAGGGAATTTTTTATGTTAACTACAATTCTATTCTAATAAAGTTATAAATTTCCTTTCATACATATATAATATAATTAACCCAACGATGTAATTTATAGAAGCACTACTTGAAAATATGATATAAAAAACAACAAAATCGAGAAAACGATGCAAATTGCAATTATTACTCATTTACGGTCATATAATAAATCCTTGATGTAAATAGTGTAATATAATAAGTGTGGAAAACATGTGTATGCATGTTGAAGTATAATATTTACCATAAAATTATGGCCTGTGAAGTGGAAAAAACGAAGTATAGCCAGCTAAGTTCATGAGTACATGTTAATAATACGTCCTTATATACTGCATTTCTAGTATGTGCACCCTTTCTATTTTGAACCTTTCCATTCTTTTACCAAAACTTTTGTTATTTTTCATGCAATACCTCTAAATAAAGCAACGTATAGTTAATCGTAGCTGAAAACATGCCCAGGATGATAAATACCAGCTTGAGGGATGGTTTGACCACAGTCGGATATCATTTTCTAATTACATTGTTGCTGCCAAATATTTTTAATTGCTTCATTCCTAATTCAGTTTAACAAAGTTAGGTAGGTTGTTAGTAATAAGCAGCTTTTTCTCTAGTATAATGCATGTTTCACCTGAATGGCAAAAGAAGATTATGTAATTCATCCATTTGTAATATACTGTTGCGTACTATCTATGTTGCAAGCATATTATTTAGTACCATCTATATTGCAAGTGCTTCGGTTTGCTTTATTTGTATTATGCTTGTGAGTATAAGAAGAGATCTACATTTTTATTTGTATAGTAGGTGTATATTATTTCTTGATTTCCTAAAGGTAAGCGGTTGAATATTGACTTTGTTTACCCTTTGGTTATAGAATAAACTATCGGCAATGATAGAAAGAACAGGTCAATAAAACGTATAGTAGTATAATAATGTACTTCATTGGTAATATGCACATAGCATTCAATCATCTTCAATTTGATAATTTAATGATTACATTGCCATTTGTGGTTGTATATATTTAATTGTCTACTTGAACAGAATGATGAACAAAATTTGATACGTAGAAATTTGAATATAATCACATTCTTCAAAATTAATATTTTACAAATCTAATATGTAATAAGAAAACTCATCGTGTAATGGTGCTAGTTCTTTAACTAACAACCATAATAAGAGTCATAGTCATGAAATACACTGGCACTATTACCAACTTCATCTTCTACTGCTGTTGTAGGTACCATCTATGTTAGGAAATCAAATCTACGGTTTCGATGACAACAACTATACAATAGAAATCGAATGTGCATATATATTTCTATATATAGGTACTTGCTAGAGCAACATCACTAGAAAGACAAGAACAAGGCTCAAAGAACGATACAAGAGACTACAAGTCAATAAGATCAAAGAAGCAACAAGAAAGATGCACAAAACAGACATGCACAATTTTCAGACGTCTGGATGCACAAGCCAGACGTCTGAAAAAGTCCTCTGGAACAACAAAACAGACAGAACCAGATGTCTGGTAGATGCACTCAAACGTCTGAAAATCTACTATGTACAAAAATATATAGTATCAAACGTCTGATACAAATACCAGACGTCTGATTTCAAACTCGGGATTTAAATTTAAACTTCAACTGTCTGATTTGAATAGACATCTTCGCTTCTCTTCGCCGCAACTCTTCATCATCAACAGAAGCAAATGTAGAGCACTTGTTAATGGATGCAACTACTCAAGAAACCTCTCTACAACTATATATATCATCAAGAATCAAGAGAACACTCACCTTACTTACTTACGCTCTCTACTTACATACTCTATTATATTCTTTATCTCTAGCAATCTGTACTTGTATTTCACTCTTCCATATATTCAGTTCTTCATAGACAATATTCACTAGATATATAGTGGAAGCATTTGTACTTATTAGTTAATATCCATGTTATAGAACACATATTTGACAAGAACAAGCTATTGTAACCAAGCCTATTCCTCCGGGCGAAGTGAGGGTGTTTGATAGTCGAATTCCAAGGGGAGCTTCGGGACTGGACGTAGGACGGGAGGTCCAAACCAGTATAAAATCCTGGTGTGCTTATTCTATAGTTACCTAGATTATTATTGTTTTAGTTGCATCATATATTTTGTCACATATACTTGCATATACACTACACGATCCACCCTGTAGACTTTCAATTGGTATTAGAGCAAGGTTAGATCAAAATATAGTAACACGTTTTTGAATCACTATTATATGGCAAGTATTTTTCAAGAAGGACAATCCACAGCACGACCCCCTCTTTTTAATGGTTCTAACTATGCATATTGGTCAACACGTATGAGAATTTTTATGGAAGCTAATGGATTAGAAATTTGGTCAGCCACTCAAAATAAATATGAAGCACTTGACATTGCTATGAACACATGGACTGATGCATAAAAAAACCGCAGCTTCTAATAATGCCAAAGCTATGAATGTTCTATTTTGTTCACTAGATAAGAATGAATTTTCACGTGTCATGTTATGTAACACTGCATATGATATTTGGCGTACCTTACAAGTTACACACGAAGGCACACACAAGTTAAACAAACTAAGATTTCAATTTTACAAAATCAATTTTCATCATTTAAAATGAAACAAAATGAATCTATAGTAGACATGTACTCTAGATTTCAAACCATTCAACACGACTTAATGGTACTTGGAGTCAAATTCACAAATTTTGACTTAGTATCTGGAATTCTCAATTCTTTAACTCCAGAATGGGAAAGAAAAGTATTAGCTATCGAAGAAGCTAATGATCTCTCAACACTCTTAGTTGAAGAATTGATAGGAAATTTAATGTCCTATGAAGCTAATTTGCAGGCATGAAAAGAACAAAATTCCAAAAAGAAGAACATAGAATTCCCAGCAACAAATGAAGACTCCGACTTAGACAAAGAAGAAATTGTATTTATTGCCAAAAACTACAACAAATTCAAGAAGTTTAGGAAAATGACTAAATTTCAGAAAGGTGAAAAATCAAGCTCAACAAATCAAACATCAATCAAATGCTATGAATGTGAACAATTTGGACATATGAAGAAAGACTGTCCCAAGCTCAACAATGATAAGAAGAAGAACAAATTTGAAAAATTCAAAAAGAAGAAATCTTTCAAAGTAACATGGGATAATTCAGATTCTTCATCATAATCAAAAAGTGATAGCGATAGTGACGGAGAACAAGCTAATGTGTGCTTTATGGCACAAACTGATGAGGTATGTCCCGAACTAAGTTATGATGAATTATTAGAACTTAGCATGGAATTAGATGATAAATTTAGACAAATTAAAAAATTAAACAAAGAACATATAGCCAAAATAAATAGATTAGAACTTGAAGAAGGAATGTTAAAAGATGAAAAAATTATATTAGAGGAGGAACTAGAATTATCTCAAGAAAAAATTAAAAATAGTTTGATTGGAAATGAAACTATAGTTATTGAAACTAGACTAGAAAAGGATGACTTGTTAAAAGAAAATATCAACTTGAAAAGTAATATTGAAACATTGAAAATTTAGAACTGAAAGAAAAATTAGATAAAATTACAAATCATGTTTCAAAATTTAATAAAGGAAAATAAGATTTGGAAAATCTTATCAAAACTTCAAAACCATCATGTAGGAGAAATGGAATAGGATTTAAAAATATTCCTAAACAAAAAGGGAATAATATTAAGAAATATAGTTGTATTTATCAAAAGACTAAAAAGTCACTTAAGTCTAAAATGAATACCAGAAATATAAAAATTTGGATTCCTAAGACAAATAATAATTTGATTAAACAAAAACATATTCATAATTTTTTAGAAAGTGTAGTCTATAATAAAAATTATGTTCATAAAGGTACCAAACCTTCTTTGGTATGGCTACCTACTCCTCATAACATTTAGGACCCTAATAGAGTATATAGGTACCAATTAAATCATCTTTTATTTTGCAGGTACCCAAAATAAAAAATAAGGAGAAATGGATACTTGATAGTGGATGCTCCAAGCATATGACCGGAAATTCAAAAATATTATCAAATATAACATACATCGATGGCGGAACGGTAACTTTTGGAGATAACTCAAAAGGATATGTCGTGGGCATTGGAGAAGTCATCAACACTGGTATTTCTAACTCTTCTATTATTACAAATGTTTTGTTAGTAGAAAATATAAAACACAACCTACTTAGTATTAGTCAATTATGCGATAAAGGTGTTCAAATCAATTTCGAAAAAGATAGAAGTAATATTTTCGACAATAACAAACAACTTATATTTGAGGGTTTTAGAAACAAAAATATTTATGTTTTTACATGAATATAAATCGAAATTCAACTTTGTGTTTAACCGCCAAACATGACGATCCATGGTTGTGGCATAAACGATTTTGTCATATTAATTTTTAATATATTAATAAATTAGAAAAATAAGAGCTAGTCAGAGGATTACCTAAAATAAATTACAAAGTAGAAAATTTATGTGACGGTTGTCAAATTGGAAAACTAAAGAAAAGCTCTTTTAAATCTAAAAATAATATTTCTACAAAACAACCATTAGAATTATTACATTTAGATTTATTTGGTCCAACTCAAGTACGATCTATAAATCACAATAAATATGTTTTCGTAACAGTTGATGAGTTTTCAAGATATACATGGACTTTATTTTTAAAACATAAAAGTGACACCTTTGGTATGTTTAAAATTTTTGCTAAAAGAATTAAAACACAAATGGATTTGAAAATTAAAAATATTCGAAGTGATCACGGTGGAGAATTCGAAAATGATCTTTTTACTAATTTTTGTAATAAAAAAGGTATAAGTCATAATTTTTCTTTTCCCCGCACACCTCAACAGAATGGTGTAGTAGAAAGAAAAAATCGTACGTTACAAGAATGTGCACGGACACTATTAAACAGTAGTGGTCTACCAAACATTTTTGGGCTGAAGCTATTGCCACAGCTTGTTATGTTTTGAATCGAGTAACCATACGACCTATGACTAAACAAACTTGTTTTGAAATATTTTTTGGAAGAAAACCTAAAGTATCATACTTTAAAACTTTTGGATCAAAATGTTTTATATTAAATACAAAAGATAATTTAAGAAAATTTGACCCGAAGGCCGATGAAGGAATCTTTGTTGGATATTCGAATCGTAGCAAGGCATATAGAATCTTTAATAAACAAAATAACACAATTGAAGAAAGTTTACATGTTTCGTTTGATGAAAATCTTCTTAACCATCATACTAATGACGATGAAGAAATAATTCCAATAACAAATACTGAGACAAATGCACAAAATAATACTTTAGTATCATCTCCTAGAATTCTTAAATATCATCCAAAAGATAATATCATTGGAGATCGCAATTCTAGAGTAACTAGAAATCAACTTAACCAAATAAGTCATATAGCATTTGTGTTCAAATTTTGAACCGAAAAATTATAAAGAAGCTTCAAATGATAACTTTTGGATAATAGTTATGCAAGAAGAATTAAATCAATTTGAACGTAATAATGTTTGGGAATTAGTACCAAGACCATAAAATCAATCGGTTATAGGAACTAAATGGGTATTTAAAAACAAAGCAGATAAAAATGGAAATATAGTTAGAAATAAAGCACGTTTAGTTGCTCAAGATTATAATCAAGAAGAAGGTATCGACTATGACGAAACTTTTGCTCCAGTTGCAAGACTCGAGGCCATACGTACACTACCCGCTTTTGCAAATCATCACAATTTTAAACTATTTCAAATGGATGTCATAAGTGCTTTTTTAAATGGTTTTATAAAAGAAAACGTATATGTTGAACAACCTCCATTGTTTGTTCACGAAAAATATCCCAACCATGTTTTTAAATTACAAAAGCCTTATATGGTTTAAAACAGGCCCCCACTGCCTGGTACGAACGTCTTAAAAATCATTTAATTACATCTGGTTTTTAAATTGGTAAAATCGATACAACTTTATTTATTAAATGGGAAAATAACGATATTTTAGATGTGCAAATTTACGTAGACGATATTATTTTTGGTTCAACTAACGAAAATCTTTGTAATCAATTTTCAAATATTATGAAAAATGAATTTGAAATGTCTCACATGGAAGAGTTAAATTTCTTCTTAGGTTTACAAATAAAACAACTTGAAATGGTATTTTTATTCATCAAGAAAAATATTGTAACGACTTATTACGGCGTTTTGAAATGGATAAAACTTCAAGCAAACCAACACCGATGAGTACTAGTGTTCACTTGGAAAAAGATGATAACGAAAAAGATTTCGATGAAAAATTATATCGTAGTATGATTGGCTCCTTACTTTATTTGACGGCTAGTCGACCCGACATTATGATGAGTGTATGTCTTTGTGCCCGATTTCAAGCAAAACCAAAAGAATTTCACCAAAGAGCTATTAAACGTATCTTACGATATCTATCTAATACTAGAGATTACGGTTTGTTTTACCCTAAGGGATCATCGTTCGAACTAGTTTCATATAGTGATGCGGATTTCGGTGGATGTAAAATAGATCGTAAGAGTACTAGCGGAACATGTCACTTTATCGGACAATCAATAGTTTCATGGTTTAGCAAAAAGCAAAATTGTGTCTCCTTATCTACTTGCGAAGCCGAATATATTTCAGCAGCTCTAGCATGTGCATAAGTGATATACATGCAACAAACACTTACGGATTTTGGCAAAGTTATCATTAAATCACCAATATATTGCGATAACACGAGTGTAATAAATCTATCAAAAATCCCTGTAAATCACTCGCATACTAAACATATAGATATATGACATCATTTTTTATGTGACAATGTAGAAAAAGGAATTATTACATTAGAATACGTAAATACCGAGAATCAAATAGCAGATATTTTCACAAAACCACTAAACGAACAAACATTTGTTAAACTGCGACGCGATTTAGGAATATGCTCTCTTAATGATCTTCTAAATTAATGCCACGTCTTCATTTTTTCTATATTTAACCAAAAGTGTTTTTATCCACAAATTAAAATTGATAACTCCTTCACCTTAAATTTTTAGGTGGTTGTTTTCTGAAATTACCTATAAATAATTTTTAAAATTATATATAAATCTTTACAAAACAAGAAGTAAAGGATATACAGATTTCATATTTTTACAACAATATAATCATGTCTTCTGAAAATTCTCATCTGTCCTTCTCGACACCTACAACGGATAGCTTAGCAGATACACCTCAACGCCTTCCTACCCCTACACCAAATCAGGAACCGACGTATAGGTGTTCCTCCTATCACACGGGATTCACTCCCGACAACAAGAAGTCCAAACGATCTTTATTTGTTTCTCCTAACACCAAGGAGAAAATTGATGAGCTACATCACTATCAAAAGCAACAAATAGATCTACAACGAGAATTATATTTTGAACAAAAAGTCACGGCACGACGACTAAGTTTTTTGGAGCAAGTAGCAATAAAATTTTGTAATTCATGGAAGAAGGATGTACATGAACCACTTCCGATTCCTTGCAGTTCTTTGGATCCCTCATCCTCGTATCGTACACCGTTGGATCCTTCACCAAGGCGATTCTCTAGTTCTCCGAGAACCCACGAGCGTGGAAATATACGGTCTTCACTCAAGCCATGGAGGGATGACAAGTCTGAAGACCACAATACTCCATCGCCATCTAAATAAATTAAATTATTCTCATTGTATTTGTATCTACGTATATTTGTAATTATGTTTCTAAAAAAAATAATACTATGTTTTTATAAAAAATAGAAAAATAAGCAATACCCTTCAAAATTAGGTTATTTTTAGAAAAAATGGTCATTCCAGACGTCTGAACATTGCCCTCAGACGTTTGACACACTAATATCACACAAATTTTACATCATCGTGAATATATCAGACGTCTAATATAATCTTCCAGACGACTGCTCAACTTACTTTCAGACGTCTACTATTTAACCCAGACGTCTAAAAAAACTATCTATCATTTAAAAATGAAAATTCGACCTATTCCAGACGTCTGATAATACCAACAGACGTCTGATAATTCTCTCTGACTATCAAATTTTACAAATCGATCAAATCTAGGCCTTTACCGCAACCAACCAGACGTCTGATTCTATTTACTGTCTTGAAACTAGGGTAATCAGACGTCTGATTTACCTACCAGACGTCTGAACTTCAATCGACACTCTTATATGCCCAAATAACGTCTTTTTAAACTTCTTTCACTTCGTTTCATTTTATTTCTTCTACAAATCGATTTCTTAATTCTCATAAATAATTCCTCTTCCAAACTTGATCAAATTCGATGGCTCCTAAAACAAAAAATCCTAAAATCTCTAAGCGAAAATAAGACCAAGCAACTTCCTCAAACCCCTAGGTTTGCTCAGATGATCAAATAGAACGATGGATGAATCGTGTACCTCATTCGCTCAAGAGATATGAGGACATTCATAAAAAGAAACTCCATATAAGTCCATTTTATAATTTACTCAAGTTTCCAATGTATGATTTAGACGAAATGTGTGAAACTGCTGGTTTAGAAACTTTGATATCCTTCAATCCCAATAACCTCCAAATTGATCAGTTGGCCATATTCCTTTTCTACGCTAATTTGGATAGCACAGCAGTTTGGAACACTGAAAATGAGGATAATTGGTTATGGTCTAGTGTTTATGGCAACACAATTAGGCTCACTCCATGAATCATAGGCAGAACTCTCAGATGTTCTGACTCTGGAGAAGATTTATATAGTATTCCCGATATGCATCTCAAACCGAGAGACAATATAACACATCAAATGTGGGAAGATGAAATGCCAAAATTCGCATCCAAATATCTACGGCCTAAGGCGAGACTTCTAACTCGAATGATTATCAACACTATCATTCCTCGCCTTGGTAGTCATGAGCAGATCACGGAACTAGAGCACAAGGCCTTATATGCTATATTCAATGGAACAAGGGTCAATTGGGCAAAATTTATATTTTACGAGCTCAAACACTTTTGGACTCGATCACGTCCATCCATCACCTATCCTACATATATCATGAGACTTCTACGAGCTCACAACTTTCCCTCATATCTATCAACTTTTGAAGAAATCTCTCCACAAATTTTTTCTCACTAATGCACCTACCGGAAAATCCTTCGGAATTTATATCATTTGAACAGTGGATGCAACGTCGTCAAGCCAGACAAGCTGGTCCTCCACCTCAACCACACCTGAACCATCACAAGAGGTGGAACAACATCGCAAAACTACTCCTCCTCCTCATGCACCATTTGATTATACGTGCCACGATGATAATTTAGAGACTCGAACAGAGACGAATCCAAATGAAAGTATTCGAGATCTCACTCTTCAAAATCAGCATATTTTATCTCGAAGTCAAAAAGTTTTGGCTAAGCGCATTGACAGTTTTGAAACATCCTTTGCTACATGCCTGGCCAAAGTTGAAACATCACTTCAACTGTATTATCGGTTCTAAAAGAGGTTCTTCAAAGGGTTCATGGTCCTACACCACCTTCTGAAGATTAGCCAACCCTAGTGCCTTCTCCTCCTTCGAAACATTCCAAACTTTTTGAAGAAAACGAACCTCTAGAACAAGCTCCGACATCTCCTACAAAACAACCTAGCTCTTCCAAAAATGAAGATAAAGGAGATGATCAAGAGAAAGCTTCCCCAAAAGACTCTTAGATTTCTAGGACTCCATCTTATGTATAAAAATGATTAAAATCTATGAATGTACTAGATTAATGTTATTAATGAAATTCCTCTTTTGGTGTGTTATTTCCGTGATTGGTAAATTTTTAATAATTTCTACATTTAAAAAGTTATATATCCTTTTTGATAATGCCAAAGGGGGAGAAATAATAAAGATCGCCATAAATTATTGTAAGCACATATTCAGGGGGAGGTTTATAAAATTATATATACGTACATTGTATAGTTGTCATCATCAAAAAAGGGGAAGATTGTTAGGAAATCAAATCTACGGTTTTGATGGCAACAACTATACAATAGAAATCAAATGTGCATATATATTTCTATATACAGGTACTTGCTAGAGCAACATCACTAGAAAGACAAGAACAAGGCTCAAAGAACGATATAAGAGACTACAAGTCGATAAGATCAAAGAAGCAACAAGAAAGATGCACAAAACAGACATGCACAATTTTTAGACGTCTAGGTGCACAAGCCAGACGTCTGAAAAAGTCCTCTGGAACAATAAAACAGACAGAACCATATGTCTGGTAGATGCACTCAGACGTCTGAAAATCTACTATGTACAAAAATATATAGTATCAGACGTTTGATACAAATACCAGACGTCTGATTTCATACTCGGGATTTAAATTTAAACTTAAACTGTCTGATTTGAATAGACATCTTCGCTTCTCTTCGCTGCAACTCTTCATCATCAATAGAAGCAACTGTAGAGCACTTGTTGATGGATGCAACTACTCAAGAAACCTCTCTACAACTATATATATCATCAAGAATCAAAAGAACACTCACCTTACTTACTTACGCTCTCTACTTACATACTCTATTATATTCTTGATCTCTAGCAATCTATACTTGTATTTCACTCTTCCATATATTCAGTTCTTCATAGACAATAGTCACTAGATATATAGTGGAAGCATTTGTACTTATTAGTCAATATCCGTGTTATAGAACACATATTTGACAAGAACAAGCTATTGTAACCAAGCCTATTCCTCCGGGCGAAGTGAGGGTGTTTGATAGTCGAATTCCGAAGGGGAGCTTCGGGACTGGATGTAGGATGGGAGGTCCGAACCAGTATAAAATCCTAGTGTGCTTGTTCTATAGTTACCTAGATTATTATTGTTTTAGTTGCATCATATATTTTGTCACATATACTTGCATATACACTACACGATCTACCCTGTAGACTTTCAATCTGTACATCAAATCTGATATATTGACCCGTTAAGAATGATGATATTTTTCTAGCCAGAAGGGGCACATGTCATTCAAAATATTCCAATTAAGCCAATTTCATGTCCAATTATTGCATCTCTGGAGCATGGAGTTATAATTTTTTCCAACCTGATTAGAAAAGGATGTCATCTATGGGATGCATGTCCTTTAACTAATCAAAAGATAAGAAATAAATATATTTCTAAAATGAAGTTCATATTAGATAAGAACATAGGTAATGAATTTTGTAAAGAATATTCGCTAACTAATTATATTTGAGCCTCCGAATATTTATAGAAAATCATCTTATTTGGTGGTCATGATCTATAAGTGCAAAAGGATTCAATGGGTTGATTTTAGAATATGTCATCTCTTACTTTTGTCAGACAATTATATAATAACTTTTCTTCATCCACGTGATGTAAACATAGCTCTAATGATTTTGATTAACATTTCCCATAAAAAACATGATCATACAATATCATAAATCTACTTTATTCATTGCGCATGGATAAAAAAAGTAAACAAATAAAAACGATAGTAACAACATATGCCTAGATGAAAACCACTTTGCTATCCTTCACGTCATCACACAAAGTAATGCCCACTAATTTTGAACCTAAAGTCTGTATCCAATCCAAAGGTGTGACAAACTATTGTGTTCATTTTAGTTGTGTATGAAATCTTGGAAAATGAACCAGAAAATTCACCCGTAGTTACTCCATGAAATTCAAAAAAAATATTTCCAGCTTCTACAATCTTGAATTTGATTTCATATAATGCTATGCTAATGTTTCTTAGGGTGGATGCTTCAAATTATGGTAATTACAACCGAACGGGTACAAAGATAATACAACATAGGTTATATAGTTCAAATTTTTTGTATCATACATGATATCAAAACTCCAATAATAAAAATAGTTAGAATAATAAACTAAATAAGTGTAATAAAAAATTATCAAGTGAAATAACATAGGCTCTCTACTTGGCGATAACTTTGGAAGTCAATATTAAAATTGATTAAATAGTTGTTTGCCATATTATCCTCTCCATTGCTTATTTAACTCTTTTATACAACAAATTCAGAAGGCAATTTCACAATGATGAAAAAGGTACTCTAAAAATACTTTGAAATATCATTAGCGATCCCATATGACATGCCAAATTACCTTTGAATCTATTCATAAAATGTTTATAATTTATTTATAGATTTTGCAATAAGTTATAAAGTGTTGATAAATTTGAACAATAAGTGACACCCTTGATAATATTTAATGGAAATTTAAATCAACATCTCCAATCGTATCTGCTGTCTGGGTCTTAAATTTGATAATAAAACTATGGTCAGTACATGCACTAACATAAAGCAAGTAAAGACCAAAAAGAAATAAATAGAAAAAGTTGTCAATGAATTTATACACCTATTGCTAAAAAATAGACTAAGATGAACAAATAATACTTATTTGGGAATTAAAAATAGTGATGCTTGTGAAACTGATCAATGAAGCAACATATGAGCATTGAAAGAATAACAAATGCAAGTGATTACCTTTTAAATATTATAATTTGAACAATAATTTACAATTTTATGTCATCTGCAAACTTAATGGTTCATATTATGAATAGTATTCTTTTTTAAATAGAAACCTATAATAAGTAAAGTAAGATAGTATACAACTTAGGACTTTACACCTCATTCATTATGTGTTAGCATAAGCGAACATAAATTAGAATTTAGTGGAAACATTAGCTATAGTCTATTTAATTGGTAGATGCTATGGATACGTATTAGGAGGCTAGTGTATAGTGGATGATAATTACTTTGCTTCATTGTAAAGTACTGATATATGTAGACATAAAATGAAAATTAAACTGAAATTCAAAACATTATAAATTTCAAATATCCTTGGTAATCAATAATATGTTGAAATAAAGAGTACTACATTTCTTCCACTTTACAAACTTTTTTTTCTCTTTAAGTGAAAGTCCAATCAATCACCAATAATCAATGTAATCAAACATAAAACTCACACAATCAAAACCAACAGTTAAACGCAATTAGATCTTTAATCAAGCATCAATAAACATCAAAGTACGGCTCTTGACATAACAACTAATTGCATGCGTTGTGAATTGGTGCATGTGTCATAGAGTTTCATCCGTATGTTCAAAACCACAATTTAGGAACAAAAAACATATAAGCTAAATAGAACGAAAATCTAGATCAAAAGTAAAGAAGAACAAAAAATCATACAGACCTGAAATCGAAATCATTGGTTAGAGAATAATAACCTACCTCGATCTTGCTCGTCATCAAAATGATAGCTGGAGAACCAATATCCGAAAGATAAGTGGCAAGGCAGCATCTTTGAGTAGTGCACAGTCCCCCCGCTCACATCATCGTGTTCAACTGGTGGTAGAACCTATAATCAAAAAACTAAATAAAATCAGAGCAAGTCCTCAAGAGAACATAATGATAAGGGGAATGCCCAAGACATTTGGTTGAGTTTGTGCAAGATTAACAATCATATATACTTTATAGTTAGTGTACTAATTAAATTAATTTTTTGCCAAGCATTGTAAATTTGCAGTGATATCATTATTTAGGCATAAGTAGACACTGCCATAACATAAGTTTCAGAAGGCAGCATAATTAAGAGATTATCACCTTGATATCATGCTTCAAACCTTTTTATGCTGAATTAAGACTGGAAACATAAGTTTCCAAAGTTCTCCAATTATCTATAACTAAAAGACAAAGATTACCTAAGAGTTCTAGAAGATTCAGAAAGCAGGGTTGCTATAGAAAGGCATTCCGAGGTTCCAGTGGCTACGCCGTCGCTTAGGCCTCCTTATGCTAGCAGTTAACCAAACTTAACATCTTACTATCGATTAGGTTACGAATGATATGGTAAACTGAAGGAGGCTGCAAAAAACAAAACCTTCTATCAATATTCAACAAAATTAAGGTCTAAAAACCACTAATTACAACAATAAACCTTATCAAATGCAGAATAATTTCCCCCCATGAAGGTGAGCATTGAGAATCATCGAATCTGTTGTAATTACCTAACCACATACCCTACAAAAAGCATTCAAACACAAATCAAATTAAAAAAAGGATAATCCAGAAAATGATTACGAATGAAGTTTATCAAGATTATGGAGTTTGAGATATCAGAAGCATCTTTGGAAGTAGTGCTTTAGTTTTCCCATTCCAACACGAAATATTTTTTTGTAATTTTTCTAATATTTGTTGCAGTTTTCTTCTGAAAGGAGGGTCAACTGTAGTTTGATCTCGGGTACATATAAAAAAAGAACAAATAATAGAATATTTTGATTCTCTAACATCAACACGGAATATTTCCTACAGTTGTGATTCTCTAAGATCAACACAGAATATTTTGATTCTATAACTATACAATGTCGTTGAATAATTAAAATATATATTATCAAACTATGAAACTATTAAAGCGTTCAAAAAAAAATTGCTTTGTGTGCACAAATTAAAACAAATAAGCAAATTTTAGTTAATGACTAAAAAATGCTTACAGTTGTAAAAACCACAAAGTTGCATATGGAAAACTTAGTATTAACTAACTAAAAGAGATCCATAATTCATACATACTATTGATATTCACATCGCTCAGGCTGATGTTTTCTGAATGCAACATGTTACTGTGTATTCCTCTTGGTGTGACATTATTAAGCATAATACTATATACTTGTTGCTGTAGAGGAAAATGTGTACTCGGTTCCATCATAAAAGTATCTCGTGCAAAATATCATGAAGACTAATAATCGACAGTTACTTTGTATGAACCACAACCAACTGCAAAATTGATCACAAAAAAATTAGTTTATACAACTTAAGCTAGTACAGAGAAACAATATGCTACCTTTATATCTAGCAGTACAAAAAATTGTGATATCGTAATCAAAATGATTTTGTTGCTCTTGTATAATATCGGTAGGACAAAGGAGCCTAAAAGTAGGTTAAACCATGATAGCAATCAGTCAAAACTATATACTATTAAGCTTCCTATGTTATGACAAATTTTTAACTTTAATTCAAATCTACAACTAAAATATAGACAAAAATTTCACAATATTAATGGCTAAAATATATTAACGGTGTTGATTTAATTAAATTAATATGCCCCTATAACATACAAGATCAAAGAGAGAAAAACCGAACAGTACTTACAGCGAACAATTCATGGATCTCAATCTGAATTGATTTGCTCTTCCTTTTAGAATACCAAACAAAGCAAGAAGAAAAATGTACACCATTAGAGCAACAGGAAATAAATCGCTAAGTTGCATATCACGTTGAAACTCGGTTATTTTTTAAGTTAATTAAGCATAAATAGAGCATTGCATAAACCAAATAATTTCATCTATATGAAAATCATACCTTGGACTTTGGGAAAATTAAAGTAAATTAAGTAATTTCATTGTTTGAAGAAAGGGCCTGGTTGAAATGAGGGAGGGCGGAGAAAAGAGTGAGGTTAGAAGCCAATCATGAAGATTGGAGAATGAAGACATCAAATGTTATGTTGAAGTAGTTTGAGATTTTTATCGCCATTGAGAAGGGTAGGAGAAGTGGTGGGTCGACAGAACAAAGGACATAATGAAAAAAATTTAGGTTATTGGGAGACATGGGTGGTTGTACTGTGGGAAAAAGGAATTACAAAACCATCCTTCGTATAAAAATTTTATTTACAGTACACTAATGGGCTATTTTGGTAGAACAAAAAAGGCTTCACTTTGACTTGTTTGACTAGGGATTTGCTTTATGTATAAGATATAGGGTTGTATTAGAGAGAAAGGAGGAAAACCTTTTTACCCATTCTCACTTTATCTCAACCCATTATCTCCAAGCCAATTCCCTATGTTTTAGCCACTCCTAGACCTTCCCAAAACCAAAATTTTGCAGCCCTAATGATGTGCCTTAAACTCATCTAAGCCCAAGCCAAAATACTATGCAACTAAATCTAATTTAATCGCTTGTCGATATTGTATATCGATCGATATATTTATAACTGTTATAAATATACCTCAAATCATATTCAAATTTTATAATTAATATTTCATTAATATTAATTAATTTATAACAATTATAAACTAATTAAAATCGTTCGGTCTTAAGGGAATTCATCATTTCAGCTGTGTAACTCTTGGGTGTAAATTTGGTCAGCGATTAACATTGAACTATTCTAATGTTAATGTTCACCGTCACTTAGCAGGTGGTGTGACTTTATGGCCAAATTTATAGCTTACTCATTTTCGGTAAAATCCAATTTTAGTTTAATAAGCGTTATCCGGTTGTGACATTTGTTTACACCAATTCTCTTCGTCAAAACTATATCACTTTGGACTTATGGAATTTGGTAGTGGTCAAAATTCCAAACTCATCCACATTCAACTTTATAGTCCAAATACAAAGTCCTTGGTTCAATAATAGCAATTATTATTAACCGAAATGCTCTGGCCAAAGACTTTATCTTTGAGTTGACTTGAATTGACTGTGATACTAACTGCATATAACTGAAGAGACGAATCCTCTCTTGAATAGTGCTTCACTTCCAATACTTCCACTCGACCCAACTATAGTCACTCGATGGACGCCATGCCATGATTTGGCTATAATCAAAGCGGAGCTTTCATATTGAAGATCCATAGTATTCTCAAGTCGAGAGAACTGTGTAAATCAGTCACATCGGTTTTTTTTTCTGTTTGACCTTAGTTATATTAACCAACAGAAAACTATCGAGTGAGTCGTTCCATAATTATCCAATAACTATTAGTACATAACCCCTAGGTGCCCCCAGCAGTCATGAGAAATACACTGCCCAACGTTTGGAGAGCGTTACGTACTCTAGTCTCAATGGATACATCGATATCTAGTCTCGATGCATCTTGACCAGGAACATTTAAAATGGTATATTTGTTTCGTTGTGATAAATTACTCATGGTTACAACACTTTGTAACTACTATCACAAAATATACCATTTATGGATTTTTCTATTAAATATACTTTTAATTAAGTTAATTAATTAATATAATCACATTATATCAAGTATATATTAGGAAGAAAATACCTTTTATTTCGAACAAGATTGGTCAACGAGTTAGATATATGTAACAAATTACATAATTGCCCCTAGGGCATACCCCTAACTCTATCAATCTCCCACTTGCAATTGGGGTCAAGTATGACTTTCAACTTCTAGTGAGCTTTAAGTTCTATCATGACCAATTTCATGACATTGTTATCTTATAACAATATTATGGGATTCTCAACATTTGGAATCACCTTTGGCTCAATTATATATTTGTGCATTTATATCTATATACATTGGTTTATTGTAGCGCTATTCAAGTTAATATTCTCAACATTTCGTTGAATGGACCACAATTACCTTTATTTTGAAACATTTTCAAATTAAAGATTTTAACTTGAATTTTATCATTGACATGCTATACTCAATATCGCTTATAAAAGTTTGTGTCCAAACGTTCCATCATAACGAGTTCGTTGTTTCTATAAACAATTCTCTAGTATTTCATAAATACGCGAAAACACCTCAAACAGCCATTTAGTGATATCAATTTGGATTTTATATGTGCTCCATGCATCAAATACATAAACAAAACACAATATCATACACCACATAACCAGTATGATAATTCCTATTTCTAATGCATAAGGAATCCAACTTACATGTTCTGTTTTTAATAGGGTGCTCTTGTATATCGTTTTGGGAAAATCCCTATATCTTTTATACTCTCCACAAAAGACATCATTTACAATCCAAAATTGAGTATTAAAACAACTAAAGCTGATTTTAATACAAGCGTATTGTTAAAATCAACAACGTGTTGTTTACTTATAGTTTAGAAATATCAATGTACCTTTTAACGTTCTTTCTTATGAACACACACTTCCTCTGCACTTTGATTGAAAATCAAACTATTTGATATTTCTATCAAAATACTTATTCAATCTTGATGCTTATAAAATGATACATTCGTATCATGTGACGACCCGGAATTTCGAGCAATATCAATTTAATAATTTATATTAAATATTAAATTGATTTGATATATTTTTGAATTATAAACTTGAATTGATATTTTCTGCTGATAAATATCGTATTGGTGAGTTATATCTTTTAAAACTAGTAAATTATTTTCTATTTATTTTATATATATATATTGGTATATATTGTAGATAGGGAAGTTCTGTTTTAAATTTAATGATAAATTTTCTTTTCAATTTCTTATATATATCTTAGTGATTTGGGAATTATAATTTATTTGAAATAAAACTTTTAAAAGCTATTAAATAAATAAATAAATAAATATATACTAGAACCACATTTACACTACATCATCAAACAACGTGTTAAAATAACAACCACTTACATTTCATAATCAAACAATATGTTAGAATAACAACAAAACGAATAACAAAATAAATACCAAAAAGCAAACCTGTATAGGGCAATCTGGAAACAATGGTTCGAATGCATGCAAACTTAAAGGAATTAGAGGCAAAGTAAAATGTATATGCTGTGACTTGTTGATGAAGCCAAGCAAGTATGTATAAAAGAAATAAGATATGTACAAAATAAAACAACAAGTACAAGTATTAATTGCCTTCATTTATTAGCAGCCATACAACATCTGTTCGAAGTGTATTTCAGTCACCATATTGTAAAAATATCTCTGACCGTATACATAAAAAAAAGAAAAAAATGAAATGATATAAACCCTGTAAACTGTTTCATCCTATATACTTCTTCCTATCATTTTCCATTTCCAGTCGAGCTCAGCAAAAATAAGCTAAAACTCCATTTTAAAACCTAAACAAGTTTTCATCAAAACATCATCAGCAACTATAAACAAAACAAAAGCAAGATAGTTTGAAGATCAAGGCTGAAAAACACTTTCCAGTTTCTCAAAGAATTCCAAACTGTTGCAAACAAAGGGGTTCTGTTCTTCTCTTATATTTGGTGAGTAACTTTTTATTTAAAAATATAACTTAAGTTATATAGGAGCATGTTTTCCCTGTGAGAATATATCTGTTTGTATATATATATTTGTGCACATCTGTATGTACACCTGATACTCTGTTAAGCCTGTTGCCTGAGGCTATTCTCTTTTTAGTAGATATGTAAACAAACCACCATCTAATGATCTAGCAATTGTTTGAACATGGCATGTAAACAAATATTGTTTGTTTGGTCTTAAGCTAAGTGTTAAAAATATTTATAAGTTGAAACAACTTAGTATTGCTTCTGGGATTGTAAGACACAGTGGAAAACTTAAGTTTAGCCAAAAATCAATTGTTATGATTTATAAATTCAGGTATGTGAGATGAATTTACATACAAAAATATGATTTTTAAAACAAATATCACAATTTTTAGTGGAGTGGTTGAGTAGCAGTTCGTGATGGTCGGATTTGGGCATTTTGGGTTGCCGTGGGTGGTCGAGTTGATCGGAGACGTCGAGTCTTGGTCTGGGGATAGAGGAGTTAACGGGGAAGCTAGGAAAAATGGGGCAGTAGTCGATAGTCAACGGTGGTGGCGGCGACGAGGGTTTCTTTTCTGTAGACCTAATTTTAGTGGGCTGTGTTTTCTCGTCTCGTTCAACGTCAAGGATCGATCGAGTGTCGTGATGATCTGGGGTTTGGAAGAGGGGAGTTAGACGAGGCTATGGCCAGTGGTGGCGGTCCTCAGATGGTCGGAGGATGGGAAATGAGATGTTGACAAGTTAGTGGGTTCTGCAGATTCTCGAGCTTAAGGTTCGAATTTTGTTTCGCATGTATGTTGATGGATCTGGGTTCGTATTCTTGCTCGCGTGTGATTTTGGAATCATCATCGATGGTCGCGACGACCTTGGTTGGCCGGAGGCGTTTGGGTAGGTGCACGTGTATATGCTGTGTGCACTGGAATCATGTGTGTTGGGGAAGACGAGGTCGTCCCGAAGTGGAGCTCGTGTTTTCACGAAGACAACTCGAAGTTGAGGAAGTATGGGTGTCTTCAGGGCTGACTCGTGTGGTTTTGGGGTTTTACTCGGGTTATTTAAGTAACCAGGTTTGAGATTTTATAGCAAATTATATCTGGGTTTTAAAATTTAAAGCATAAACAAGTTTTTAAGTATTTAAAACAAGCTTAAATAAATAATTGATAATTTGATTAAATATGTCTGAAATGGTTTTCCAAAGAATTAAATATATTAATATTAAATGTTGAATTGTTTTGTCAAATAAATTATATTTCAAAATTTATTTCTAAATGGGTTTTAATGAAGTAAATGGTAGGAGCAAGTATTTATTATAAATACAAGGTTATTTTAAATTTGATATGTTGAGATTAATTAAGGATAATTAATCAATAAACTAAAAATTAAAGGTTAATTACATTTTGTAATTAAGGATGAATTATTAAATGAAATAATTAGTGGGAATGAACGTAATTTAGAAATTAATTAATTAAAGATTAAGTGATGGTTAATAGAGTAATTAATTTATGAAATTAAAGATGATCACTTATAGTTAATTAAGTATAATCGCTTAGTGAAGTGGTTGATATATTATTAAAGTCACATACGAGACTTAACTTAATTTATAAATGGTAAATTTAAACTTATTAATAATTGATAAGTTAATTACTTAGAATAGTGATTAAATAAATGTTAATGAAGGTCATTAACTGAATTATTTTATAATAAATTAATGTAATTGATTTTAATAAATTGATTGGATAAATTGATGTATTAATCAACATTTTAATTGTTTAAGTGTAAATAATAAATGAGAGGTAATTAAAGGAGTTAATTACTCATTTTAATTAATTGAGTAATTTGATTTATCTGGGTTAACTAATTTATTTTGATTAATTTGAATAAATCAATTGATGATGTGATAATTATGATTACTTAGAAAAGTAATTGATGTTTAATTACAGAGTGTAATTAATAGAATGATGTTTGTTAATAAAGTAATTTGAGTATAATTACTTTATATAATTAATCAAAGGATTAATTAGAGATAATAAATTATTGAGCAATTAATGAAGTAATTAAAGGAGTTAATTACTAGATTGGGATTAATCAAAGGCGATTAATATTGTGATTTAAATTAAAGATTAATTACTTTGATGTAATTAAATTTGTAAATGTAATTAGAGGTCATTAATTAATATGATTAAATGTTGAAGATTTAAATTGGATTCATTTGAAATAATTACTAAATGAAGAAATTTTATTAATAATTAATTGAGTAATGTAATTAACTTTAGTTAATTTAAGAAATGAAGTAATGTAAAGATGCATTTCTATATTTGGATCAAAGTAGTTAATTTGTGGGAAAAATCTAAAGATAATTACTTAAATGTAATTAAAGAAAATTAATCAAGGATGATTAATGGAAGGAATAATGGGATGGTGATTAATTAATTGATAGTTAATTAATTA
Source organism: Allium fistulosum (assembly GCA_030737815.1). Classification (NCBI taxonomy): domain Eukaryota; kingdom Viridiplantae; phylum Streptophyta; class Magnoliopsida; order Asparagales; family Amaryllidaceae; genus Allium; species Allium fistulosum. Next base: position 1,300,140,311 of record CM060902.1, read on the forward strand.
ATGGTAATAAGCAGGTTTAATAATGATGTGATGATTAATTTAATTAACTTTAAATTAATTAAGAATAAGGTAATTGATTTAATTCATTTTAAATTAATTATCAATAGTGTGATTTATTATCCTTGCTTATGTATGATGATTGATATTGACATCCCATTGATTGATTGTAATCTCAGATATGAGATGAGTGATATTATTGTGATATGAATGCTTTGATGATAGTTTGATGATATCGATTATCCATTTATGATGTTATGTGAATTATCCATCTGTGATGTTGTGTTTTATCTATCGGTGTTGATATAGATAATTGAATTGAATTGTTTTAAACCTTTAAAACAACTTGGCCTTAAAAGACACGTTTTGGATTTCGATGAGACCGAGATCGGGTTTCCGTATACCGGGATTCCAGGTTTGGAGACCCGAATACCACATCGATCCAAAATAACGTTAGGTCGTGAAATCCAAGTGGAGCAAGTGAAGACTCGAGGTATAAGAACTATTCGTCAGTATAACTCTGTGGGTGATTCCGTAATGAGTTTGACGGAGATAGTACTTATAGATTCGAGATGGTGATTCAGAATGCAAGGGTTATTGTCGTTAACTCTGAGGGTGATTCCAATACGAGTGTAACGAGATAATGCCTTCGGTTTCGTTCGAACCCGGAATGAACTTGTATGGATTGAATGCTTTCAGCACATCGTCAGGAGGGCGATGAGTATTCTAAGAGATGAGTTCTGTAAAGGTAATCATGACCTCAAGCCTCATCAACCGGGAATGGCTAAAACAGGGGAGGTGCAGCAAGGCTTCGTGGGTAGCCCCAATTTGAGAGTAAGGTTTACCCCTGTCTAGATGTCCCTATTTATTTCGGTTTAGTGTACGGTTGGTCGCGCCAACTGTGGGGTGATCTTATTTGGAACTGTCCAGTAAGGGATGGGTCCGGCCTTGTGTTGCAAGGGAGAGGGCGTACTCCTCGGTACGGTGATCTAGGCCACGTACTGTGACGGGCGGTACCCCAGTAGCCCAGCCATTGTTGGAAACCCATTTTCCCTACGAGACCTTACGGTTTTGATTGTAAACTTAGTATGCTGGAATTTAATCATGTAACAATTTCGGCTATTTTCTATTTACTTGAAAACCCTAGACACTATTATAATATCACTGGATTTCCTAAAAATGTTTTGGTTAGCGTAAGGTAAACACTTTTCCATGTTTATTGGTGGGAAGTCTTACGTGATACCTTTTGTTTCCAAATGATTTCCAAAGTTAAACAACTTTAATCTGTTACTCATACCAGACCCATGTCTGACCCGAAGTTTATTTCTGTTTTTCATAAACTCTCGGGTACCCAAATTTTTACGAGTAGTCAAGGGATTCAGGTTTAGCTTTGACGAATTCTGGAGGAGCAATGGAGCAGGAGGCTTCAGCGTGTAGATATATAGTGATTCCGCTGTGATTAGAGTTTATTTTTTATTTCCGCTGTGTTGTATCTCTGTGATGTGTGAGTTGTATTAACTAGACAGATGTTTATAACTGTCTAGTATGTGATGTATTATCTGTGTAACTCTGATGTATATGATACTATGTATTAATTTATGTGGTATATTATATTTTATTCGTTCCGCTGTTGAGATTTGTTGTTGTTTCTTCTTCTTCTCTTTCTTTCTACTTTCTCACCTCTTTCTTTTCTTCAAAACGATACGACTTTCTGGGCGTAGGAAGTCGGGTCGTGACAGGTGGTATCAGAGCACTAGGTTGAGCGAATACCTAGGCTCTTAAGTGATTTCTTTCCTGAGAGAGCGTATTTGTTAGTGAATATAAAATTGTTTTATATTGTGTTGACTTATCGGTTAGGTGTTTATAGATTTTGATCGGTGTGTGGGACGCCACAATATCGATAGGAATTTCTAAACTCTTAAGAAGATAAACCGACACAATATTGTTTTAAAATAGGGTAAATGAAATAATTTTACCCAAATTATTTTTGTATATAAAAGAAATGATTTTCCAAAAAATTTTATAGTTATGTATGGTTGCTTGATTGTTAGGAAATGATAATATTAAACGATTATCATTGTCATTGGGAAAATTTAATAAGAATTGGAATTTAATCAATAGTCAAGAAATAAATTCATATAACCAAATGGAATTTTGTAAATGTGAATTATAAATGTGATTTGCAATTGAAATTGAAATAAAATTCCAGGGTAATGTTTGAATAGAAATTGGATGGATCTGGGATTTTGAGAAAATTTAAATTCTTTGGATTTGGAAGTGTTTTCAAAGGTTCTGGAAAAAAATATGGTATTATTTCTAGGATATTTTTGAGTTGGATTTGAAATCTGGAAAGATTTAAAATTTAAAATATTTGAGATGTTTAAAAGAAATAAAAGCATTTGAACTCTTTCGGTTGTTAGAAAATAACGTCGGTGATGACTGCAGCATCATCGATGTTCATTTTCGAATTTCCGAGAGAAAAGTTTGCTACCAAATTATTTTAAATTGGAATTGTTTGTGAACTGGGTTTGGTTTTGAAATTCAAAAGAATATTTGAATTGCCAAAGAATTTTGGATATAGTTGATTTCAAAGGTGATTTTGTACTTTGGAAATTGCTTAAACTCTGGAAGTAAATTTAAAATGTTGTGGAATAAATAGGGTTTGGAAAACTTAAAGTTTGAATTAAATTGGAATGTAACTAAATCGTGTCAAATGAAAGTGAAGTGTAGAATTAATAGAAGTGGACTGGAAGTAATAAGTGTTGGGAAACAAAATTTATTTATTGAAAACTAAATTTATGAATAAACAAACAAATTTATAATTGAGTGGTAATGGATGGAAGTCAGTGTTTTGTTAACATCTGGAGATTTAGTTTGGTATCGACTGTATTCCAGGAATGATACCGATGGTTTAACTTAGTAGTAGGATGGTTTTTGGAGGAACTTCTGAGTTTATTTTGGATCTGTTGAACCATATTTTCGGAATAGTTGGGAGGCTTACCAGTTGTGATTTCTGACTGATGGTTGCAAAGCCTAGGTCCATCACAGTTGGTATTAGTGAAAGTTTGTGCTTGTGTGCATCATCTATATTTCATCTACCATATCAGAGTTGTGCAGCGGAAGCAGTTGGGAGTGCGTCTGCTTTTCTTTTCTGGGAAAAGAGAAGTTGATTTCTACGGAGGATGGTAGGGTTATGTTCTTGATTTTGGTTAATTTCGAGAAGATCGTTCTACTAGATTGTTTTTGGATTCAGATTCGTTCTGAAAGGCATCAGCAGAGGTTTAGCTGATTGATAGTGATGAAGGCAGATTTGGATCGTCTGAAGAGTTTGGTAGATAAGAGACAGAGGAATTTGGATTTCAGAGTCGGAGATTTGATTCTGGATGAGTTTTCTTTGATTGAAGGAGCTGTATAGTTTGGTAAGTCTGGGAAATTAGCTTCGAAGTGTTCTGGATTTTCTCTGTGTTCTGGAGAAGTTAGTGTTTGTTCTTCTGGAGTGAATTGCCAGTTTGGATAGCTGGGATTCGTTGTGTTTCGCGTATCTCTGAGGGAGTACGTGTGAGATTCTATTTTTGGTTTTTGGAACCAGCAGTTCAGGAAGTTTTGGTTGTGAGTCCGACTCGTCTGTAGTCTGATATCCTATCTTGTCTTATAATGTAGATCTAGAGGAGTAGGAGCTCGGTAGCTTAGTGATATTGACTGTTTGGATTCTATAGAGCGAGTAACCCGGTATTTATACTCGGGGAAACTCGAGAAAATTCTACCCAGATTTTTGTCTGGATAGATAGATTTGTTTGATTGGATGCTATGGTTGTTAACATTGATTGATGTATGCATGTGTTTTAAAATTAAAATTTTAAATAGATTATTAAATTACCTTTGTTTTAAATTTCGGGGACGAAATTCTTTTAAGGGGGGAGGAATGTGACGACCCGGAATTTCGAGCAATATCAATTTAATAATTTATATTAAATATTAAATTGATTTGATATATTTTTGAATTATAAACTTGAATTGATATTTTCTGCTGATAAATATCGTATTGGTGAGTTATATCTTTTAAAACTAGTAAATTATTTTCTATTTATTTTATATATATATTGGTATATATTGTAGATAGGGAAGTTCTGTTTTAAATTTAATTGATAAATTTTCTTTTCAATTTCTTATATATATCTTAGTGATTTGGGAATTATAATTTATTTGAAATAAAACTTTTAAAAGCTATTAAATAAATAAATAAATAAATATATACTAGAACCACATTTACACTACATCATCAAACAACGTGTTAAAATAACAACCACTTACATTTCATAATCAAACAATATGTTAGAATAATAACAAAACGAATAACAAAATAAATACCAAAAAGCAAACCTGTATAGGGCAATCTGGAAACAATGGTTCGAATGCATGCAAACTTAAAGGAATTAGAGGCAAAGTAAAATGTATATGCTGTGACTTGTTGATGAAGCCAAGCAAGTATGTATAAAAGAAATAAGATATGTACAAAATAAAACAACAAGTACAAGTATTAATTGCCTTCATTTATTAGCAGCCATACAACATCTGTTCGAAGTGTATTTCAGTCACCATATTGTAAAAATATCTCTGACCGTATACATAAAAAAAAAGAAAAAAAATGAAATGATATAAACCCTGTAAACTGTTTCAGCCTATATACTTCTTCCTATCATTTTCCATTTCCAGTCGAGCTCAGCAAAAATAAGCTAAAACTCCATTTTAAAACCTAAACAAGTTTTCATCAAAACATCATCAGCAACTATAAACAAAACAAAAGCAAGATAGTTTGAAGATCAAGGCTGAAAAACACTTTCCAGTTTCTCAAAGAATTCCAAACTGTTGCAAACAAAGGGGTTCTGTTCTTCTCTTATATTTGGTGAGTAACTTTTTATTTAAAAATATAACTTAAGTTATATAGGAGCATGTTTTCCCTGTGAGAATATATCTGTTTGTATATATATATTTGTGCACATCTGTATGTACACCTGATACTCTGTTAAGCCTGTTGCCTGAGGCTATTCTCTTTTTAGTAGATATGTAAACAAACCACCATCTAATGATCTAGCAATTGTTTGAACATGGCATGTAAGCAAATATTGTTTGTTTGGTCTTAAGCTAAGTGTTAAAAATATTTATAAGTTGAAACAACTTAGTATTGCTTCTGGGATTATAAGACACAGTGGAAAACTTAAGTTTAGCCAAAAATCAATTGTTATGATTTATAAATTCAGGTATGTGAGATGAATTTACATACAAAAATATGATTTTTAAAACAAATATCACAATTTTTAGTGGAGTGGTTGAGTAGCAGTTCGTGATGGTCGGATTTGGGCATTTTGGGTTGCCGTGGGTGGTCGAGTTGATCGGAGACGTCGAGTCTTGGTCTGGGGATAGAGGAGTGAACGGGGAAGCTAGGAAAAATGGGGCAGTAGTCGATAGTCAACGGTGGTGGCGGCGACGAGGGTTTCTTTTCTGTAGACCTAATTTTAGTGGGCTGTGTTTTCTCGTCTCGTTCAACGTCAAGGATCGATCGAGTGTCGTGATGATCTGGGGTTTGGAAGAGGGGAGTTAGACGAGGCTATGGCCGGTGGTGGCGGTCCTCAGATGGTCGGAGGATGGGAAATGAGATGTTGTCAGGTTAGTGGGTTCTGCAGATTCTCGAGCTTAAGGTTCGAATTTTGTTTCGCATGTATGTTGATGGATCTGGGTTCGTATTCTTGCTCGCGTGTGATTTTGGAATCATCGTCGATGGTCGCGACGACCTTGGTTGGCCGGAGGCGTTTGGGTAGGTGCACGTGTATATGCTGTGTGCACTGGAATCATGTGTGTTGGGGAAGACGAGGTCGTCCCGAAGTGGAGCTCGTGTTTTCACGAAGACGACTCGAAGTTGAGGAAGTATGGGTGTCTTCAGGGCTGACTCGTGTGGTTTTGGGGTTTTACTCGGGTTATTTAAGTAACCAGGTTTGAGATTTTATAGCAAATTATATCTGGGTTTTAAAATTTAAAGCATAAACAAGTTTTTAAGTATTTAAAACAAGCTTAAATAAATAATTGATAATTTGATTAAATATGTCTGAAATGGTTTTCCAAAGAATTAAATATATTAATATTAAATGTTGAATTGTTTTGTCAAATAAATTATATTTCAAAATTTATTTCTAAATGGGTTTTAATGAAGTAAATGGTAGGAGTAAGTATTTATTATAAATACAAGGTTATTTTAAATTAGATATGTTGAGATTAATTAAGGATAATTAATCAATAAACTAAAAATTAAAGGTTAATTACATTTTGTAATTAAGGATGAATTATTAAATGAAATAATTAGTGGGAATGAACGTAATTTAGAAATTAATTAATTAAAGATTAAGTGATGGTTAATAGAGTAATTAATTTATGAAATTAAAGATGATCACTTATAGTTAATTAAGTATAATCGCATAGTGAAGTGGTTGATATATTATTAAAGTCACAGACGAGACTTAACTTAATTTATAAATGGTAAATTTAAACTTATTAATAATTGATAAGTTAATTACTTAGAATAGTGATTAAATAAATGTTAATGAAGGTCATTAACTGAATTATTTTATAATAAATTAATGTAATTGATTTTAATAAATTGATTGGATAAATTGATGTATTAATCAACATTTTAATTGTTTAAGTGTAAATAATAAATGAGAGGTAATTAAAGGAGTTAATTACTCATTTTAATTAATTGAGTAATTTGATTTATCTGGGTTAACTAATTTATTTTGATTAATTTGAATAAATCAATTGATGAAGTGATAATTATGATTACTTAGAAAAGTAATTGATGTTTAATTACAGAGTGTAATTAATAGAATGATGTTTGTTAATAAAGTAATTTGAGTATAATTACTTTATATAATTAATCAAAGGATTAATTAGAGATAATAAATTATTGAGCAATTAATGAAGTAATTAAAGGAGTTAATTACTAGATTGGGATTAATCAAAGGCGATTAATATTGTGATTTAAATTAAAGATTAATTACTTTGATGTAATTAAATTTGTAAAGTAATTAGAGGTCATTAATTAATATGATTAAATGTTGAAGATTTAAATTGGATTCATTTGAAATAATTACTAAATGAAGAAATTTATTAATAATTAATTGAGTAATGTAATTAACTTTAGTTAATTTAAGAAATGAAGTAATGTAAAGATGCATTTCTATATTTGGATCAAAGTAGTTAATTTGTGGGAAAATCTAAAGATAATTACTTAAATGTAATTAAAGAAAATTAATCAAGGATGATTAATGGAAGGAATAATGGGATGGTGATTAATTAATTGATAGTTAATTAATTAATGGTAATAAGCAGGTTTAATAATGATGTGATGATTAATTTAATTAACTTTAAATTAATTAAGAATAAGGTAATTGATTTAATTCATTTTAAATTAATTATCAATAGTGTGATTTATTATCCTTGCTTATGTATGATGATTGATATTGACATCCCATTGATTGATTGTAATCTCAGATATGAGATGAGTGATATTATTGTGATATGAATGCTTTGATGATAGTTTGATGATATTGATTATCCATTTATGATGTTATGTGAATTATCCATCTGTGATGTTGTGTTTTATCTATCGGTGTTGATATAGATAATTGAATTGAATTGTTTTAAACCTTTAAAACAACTTGGCCTTAAAAGACACGTTTTGGATTTCGATGAGACCGGGATCGGGTTTCCGTATACCGGGATTCCAGGTTTGGAGACCCGAATACCACATCGATCCAAAATAACGTTAGGTCGTGAAATCCAAGTGGAGCAAGTGAAGACTCGAGGTATAAGAACTATTCGTCAGTATAACTCTGTGGGTGATTCCGTAATGAGTTTGACGGAGATAGTACTTATAGATTCGAGATGGTGATTCAGAATGCAAGGGTTATTGTCGTTAACTCTGAGGGTGATTCCAATACGAGTGTAATGAGATAATGCCTTCGGTTTCGTTCGAACCCGGAACGAACTTGTATGGATTGAATGCTTTCAGCACATCGTCAGGAGGGCGATGAGTATTCTAAGAGATGAGTTCTGTAAAGGTAATCGTGACCTCAAGCCTCATCAACCGGGAATGGCTAAAACAGGGGAGGTGCAGCAAGGCTTCGTGGGTAGCCCCCATTTGAGAGTAAGGTTTACCCCTGTCTAGATGTCCCTATTTATTTCGGTTTAGTGTACGGTTGGTCGCGCCAACTGTGGGGTGATCTTATTTGGAACTGTCCAGTAAGGGATGGGTCCGGCCTTGTGTTGCAGGGGAGCGGGCGTACTCCTCGGTACGGTGATCTAGGCCACGTACTGTGACGGGCGGTACCCCAGTAGCCCAGCCATTGTTGGAAACCCATTTTCCCTACGAGACCTTACGGTTTTGATTGTAAACTTAGTATGCTGGAATTTAATCATGTAACAATTTCGACTATTTTCTATTTACTTGAAAACCCTAGACACTATTATAATATCACTGGATTTCCTAAAAATGTTTTGGTTAGCGTAAGGTAAAAACTTTTCCATGTTTATTGGTGGGAAGTCTTACGTGATACCTTTTGTTTCCAAATGATTTCCAAAGTTAAACAACTTTAATCTGTTACTCATACCAGACCCATGTCTGACCCGAAGTTTATTTCTGTTTTTCATAAACTCTCGGGTACCCAAATTTTTACGGGTAGTCAAGGGATTCAGGTTTAGTTTTGACGAATTCTGGAGGAGCAATGGAGCAGGAGGCTTCAGCGTGTAGATATATAGTGATTTCGCTGTGATTAGAGTTTATTTTGTATTTCCGCTGTGTTGTATCTCTGTGATGTGTGAGTTGTATTAACTAGACAGATGTTTATAACTGTCTAGTATGTGATGTATTATCTGTGTAACTCTGATGTATATGATACTATGCATTAATTTATGTGGTATATTATATTTTATTCGTTCCGCTGTTGAGATTTGTTGTTGTTTCTTCTTCTTCTCTTTCTTTCTACTTTCTCACCTCTTTCTTTTCTTCAAAACGATACGACTTTCTGGGCGTAGGAAGTCGGGTCGTGACAGGTTCTTGGATTATATCCAAAGACTCACAAACCCAATATCGATCCCACTGACTTTGAGCCATTTTGGTTAATATGTGTAAATGACTTACTCTAAATCATTATTTAGAATTTTCTGTTTCAATACATAAATACCAAACATTAAGTCTTATCAAGCGATAATTTTGTGAGTAAATCTGAATTAACTTGAGCATGTTGAATACCGAATCTGTTACGCTAATTTCAATAATTGCAATTTGCGATATTATTCTTATCAACATTGCTCATTTAATTCCAACCACGTTAGTCTTTCTAACAAAGACACAATCTCGGTCGATGGATCACATCTCTTTGGTTACAACCACCAAAATCATATTTTGATAGCATACTTGGAATTCTTTCAGATTTGCGCATCATACCATATAGAGTCAACAATCTTAATGGTTTAATTGAACAACCGAGGGTAATGTATATTTTCGACATTGGTAAGAAACTCATAGTTTCTCTTCGATGTACGAGAATACTTATTAGACATTCTAATGCTATGTGTTCATTTAGGTTAGTTAATTTCACTTCATCTCATATAATTGGTTCTATTTATGAATCAGATCCAATTCCATTTAACTACCAAAAATTTCTCAAAGAAATTCCTTCACACTGAAGTTGATATATCTTGAAACAACAATTGTTTCTTAGTGCAAATAGAATAGGAATTCATAAATGCTTTATGAACCTTTTTATCTATAAAACTGGTTTTATTTTACAAAAGTTATGTTCAAAACATAAATATGTCATTTGACGCAGACCTTTCTAAAAAAAATTGGAGATTCATACAAGATCCCTCATGAACAATTATTGCGTGCAATCTTTCGACTCACACAACCTGCCAACTCCTTGGCCTAGGATATGTTGGGATTTCTTACAAACCCTTATCTTGTATGATTTTGTAAACTGTTGTTTAGATGAAATAATATCAACCTTGTGTACTAATATTAAGTACATGACCTTATAGAAAGAACTCAACTTCACTCACAATTAATCGTAAATTGTCCAACAATGTCTGATTACACCTTATCGATGCATCATTATGTATCACATGGAGGAGCAATTTTGAGATTGAATCTATATTCATTTTTAGGTACATTTGGAACTCTTTCCAATATACTCACTTATTCGACCAAATCAAATCATTTTATTTTATTGCATGTTATTTTATTTACTTTTCTTTTATATTCTATGATTTTATCATAAACTTACTACATGTGTATCCAATACTTATGTACATGTTGGTAATAAATCATCGATGAATATAACAAAGTATGTGGAACCCTTTTGGTATTAATAGACTTGTGATTGCATACATTAATATGTATTAATTCAAAGAGTTCATCAACTCTTATGATGCTCCCACTAAATGGGAGAATAGCCATTAATTGTTTGAGATATAATTAACCAGTATCATATGATTCATAATCATATAGTAAAATTATTTCTCAAAACTACGGCTTAGTCTATAATTCCAAAACAATTGTAAATAATATTAGACACATATGTATTTTGTTGCATCACTTTTACTATGAAAATAAATTCCATAATATAGTTCTATTTCATAATGAATATTCATAATACTCATGTTGAAATATAGTAATATCTATTTTTCAGTCAATACCAAAAATAAACATTATTTCACAAATAATGTTCGGTACATTTTACGAAAACAATTTTCGTAATTTGATGCAATCATTAGGTGCTATATGGCATGCTCCCACTATTTCCGCCATTACTATAATAGCGTATTAAATTTAGAGGTCCATCATTCAATTAATATTGTTAATATTATTTACTAATTTCATATGATGTACCTAGTTTACAGTGGAGAGTTCTTTGAGATATGAAAATACATTTCGGAATAAAAATCATATTTCATATTTCAATATTAAGTATCAATTAGTATTACAATTCTTGTTTTCAATGTTTCTCTATGAAGAAGAAGTGACTATTCATTCTCTTCATTCCAACTTTTTACCTTAAATTACATCTATTCTTATACATTTGTTTTTCTTTCAAATGGTCAAACTATTCAAAAGAAAACCTTACTACAATATCATAACAAACCTTTTACAAAAGCACATTCGATTATTCTTAACATTTAGGACATCAAATATGTTGCATTTTATGCAAACCGATCAAGATGACATTTCAACGATCGAGTTTTTAGATGTATCTCGTAGTTTATGGTCTTATGTTACATTAACACAATATGATCCTTTTGAAATCATTCAAGTTGGATACATGATCTTAAAATATTGTTTATTAGCTTACTTCGAATGAACTAACTTCAGCGAAATATTATACCCCACAAACTATGACTGTTCACTATATAACATTTATATGTGAAAGTATATGGATCAAATATACATAGTCTTGAATTCATTTAGAGTTCAAAAACTCATAAAATGCAGTACACGGTCTAAACCAAATAAACATATAAGTGACCAACTTATAAATGTATTAAGTAGTTGAAATTAGGCACTTGCATGGGTATAGAAACATTATATAACATGCAATTAGAATTATTAGTAAGTATATATTATATTTCTATTTGTCAACTTTCAATTCAGTTTGTATATATATGTTAATTGACAAACATTTTATCAATCATATTAAATGCACAAATTTATCATTGTAGAAAATTATAACATTATATAGCGTATGTTCTTACAATATTAGAAAGGTTAAATGTTACCATTTCATTTTTCTAATAAGGCTACCACTAGTCTTTTATGTTTCTTCAAACCATAAAATGAAACATAGAAGTCTTACAACTTCACTAGTGGGTGTTAGGACTCATTCATTTTGGTATTACGACCTTGAGTTTGCTTTACAAATCATAGCCCCACAAATGATGGATAACTCCTTATCGGCTGTATCACATACAACTCCTAACCCATTTTTCTTTGTTCTAATCTCATTTCGACCTTGTGTTTGCTCAACAAATCGAAAGAGATTATTCACTCATCTTACCATATCGTGATGGCCTAAGTATAATATATGTACCTTGAGTTTGCTTAACAAATACATATAGCTATCTTACCTCATCTGTTCAATATATTAATAATACTACGCATAACATCCCTAGCTTGAGTTTGCTTAACAACTAAGGAGTATGTAAGTAATTTATTAATATATATGTGGTAGAGGACAACATTATATTGAAGATTCATAATTTTCAATATATATTGAGTGATATCGACTTATAGAATAATATATTTCTTTTGATATATCCCAGCGGTTCAAGTGTCAGACACATCAGAAATCACGGTATATGTACATTTACATATGTATTTATTTCTCAAGTCTATTTGGTTTTCTTTAATGTTCAACATTTAGTTTTCACACATATCATACAAGTTTTATTGTTATATAACTTTTATATTTCATATTACTTATATGAGAGTCTTACATATAATATATCATTAATTAAATCTTATCTAATTAATTTTAATCAATTAACTCTTTAATTAATTTTAAATTAGTATTCCAATCTAAACATATCTACTATAACATTTACAGTGTATACTATAACCTTTAAAGTGTAACACACATATATCATATATATGTGTATTTTATTTAATTAATTAAGCTTTAATTAATTTCTTTAGTTAAACAATTTTTATTAAAATTTATTAATTTCAAAATTTATCTTGTATACATACATGTATACTTATGTTATCTTAAACATTTTAAAATAACATAACATATATCAACATATGTAATACATGCATATATGCATTAATTAATTAACATATTTAATTAATTTATTTTATTAATCTTATTAATAAATTTAAAATTCAAAATTATTATATAAATATTTTCAAACATTTTGAAAATATCATTATCCTTTCAAACATTTTGAAAACTTATGTAGTATTATAATTTTTATAATAAACATGTTTTATTTTAAATTTAACAATTAAATTTAAAATCTTTAACATTAATTTTTAAAAGATTTTAAAAATTAGCCCAAGGCCCAAATTTAGTTGGGCCTTTTCTATTAGGAGCAACCTTTAGGCTCACTTCACCTTTCGGGCCAGGCCGGTAACCAGGTAGGACAAGGTACTTGATTACCCAATTTCAATCGTAGACATTACCTTTCTAGACACCGTATTAAGTGGGCAAGCTTAGTTAGTTAGCCCTAATATGACTAATTTAGACCGCATAGGCTGTTGGGCTTCGATACTATTATTGAAACTAGACTAGCCCGCAGCGGAAGTTATGGGTGAATTTCAACATTTTACCCTAGTGGATCTTTTATTGGAACTATGAAGTCTAACTGAATTAGAACATTTATAAATTTAATTTAAATAAAATCATTTATTTCATTTAAATTCAAATATATTAAGATATGAAATTAATTTTATTTGATTTAGTTTATACATAAATGTATCATATACATATATGTGTGAGTGCATGTGTAACATAACAATCCGTGAAAGGTATAATATGCCCATATGTAGATGTTGGGATTTACATCGCAACAGACATATTAGCTCATTTTGTATCTCATGTATGTTGTCCAAATATGTGCATGTATATGTGTTACAATATATATATAGACACACACACACATATGTATAAATATATTATATATAATATATGAACATAAAACATTTATATATAGATAAATAAATAAATAAATAAATATGTAGAAAGAGAGAGAACAATTATTAAAAATTATTTATAATTCAAAATTAACTTAGTTTTGCAAACATGATAATTTTAGTATTTTAATTTGTATATACTATGAATAAAATAATGTTTTCATCCATAAATAATTAACATAAAATAATATATTGATGAAAATTCAAATTTTACAATTTTCAAAAATCTAGGATCATTAAATAGAGCTTAGGAAAAATCTGGAGATTTTTCAAAGTTGAAATATTATTTTTAAAAACAAATACATTGCATTCGGAAATAATTATTTAATATAAACTAATATCATATTAAAATTAATATTTTAAAATTTCAAAAATTCGAATATCATGAATGAAAGGTTATGAAAAATTTTGAAGAATTTTTCAATTAAATTATTATTTTTAATAAATCATAAACAATTTTTTTGAAATAATATTAATTATTAAAAATAATAAAATTTATTGAAAAATTCCTAAATTTTTTCTATATGTTTCTGAAATGATATAATATTTTTTTTAAATATAAAATTGAATTTTTAATGTAATAATTATTTTATATATAATAAAAAATTCAAAAATTCAATAAATGTTAATTTAAAAATATGAATATATGTATGATAATTATATTTTGAATTTGTAAATTCATATTATATATAAATAAGTGTACTAAATTTTTTAAATCATATATATATATATATGTATATATATCTTATATATGCATATATGCTATTATGAGAGAGAAATATACCTTAATGTGTGAGCGTGTGTGTGTGTATGAATTTATTAATAAATATATATAAAACAATTATTAATGACAAAAATTGATTTTGTACAGTAAACAACATTTGTCCATACATAAATCAAATAGTATAATAAACAAATTATGCACATAACCAAACTGATTTGTGACAACCACGTCTACTTACAAAAATCTCACCTAACTAAATATATAGTAACAATATATTTAAACAGATATGAAATTGGTCATTATAGGATCATAGAATATAATTTAATTACTATAATATGAATTAAAATTACCAATTTAATGATGCCTTTGAATCCACGTTGAAGCAATGACTTCCTTTTCTTTTACTGTTCTTGATTCGTCAGATTGCAAGTCCGGAATCACCGACCTCTAACTATCGAATAATATTATTTTAATTTGAAATATATTTGTGAATTTTGGAGTGGATTGAGAGCTATGTTTTAACCAGCAATGTAGAATGTAATGGCGGCCAAAAAGGTTAGTAATTGTTTTTAGAGATACATATATATATATATGGTTGTATTAGAGAGAAACGAGGAAAACCTTTTTACCCATTCTCACTTTATCTCAACCCATTATCTCCAAGCCAATTCCCTATGTTTTAACCACCCCTAGACCTTCCCAAAACTGAAATTTTGCGGATCTAATGATGGGCCTTAAACCCATCTAAGTCCAAGCCAAAATACTATGCAATTAAATCTAATTTAATCGATTGTCGATATTGTATATCGATCGATATATTTATAGCTGTTATAAATATATATAACACTATTTATTTCTCAAATCATATTCAAATTTTATAATTAATATTTCATAAATATAGTAATTAATTTAATTAATTTATAACAATTATAAACTAATTAAATCGTTCGGTCTTAAGGGAATTCATTATTTCGTCTGTGTAACTCTTGGGTGTAAATTTGGTCAGTGATTAACATTGAACTATTCTAATGTTAACGTTCACACGTCACTTAGCAGGTGGTGTGACATTATGGCCAAATTTATGGCTTAACCATTTTTGTTAAAATCCAATTTTAGTTTAATAAGCTGTAACGACCCGTATTTTTACGGATCGAAATATTGTAAAACAGTTGTTATTAGATTGTTAGTGTGTTAAGTTGTCCAGAGTTTAGGTCGACTAGAGCTTAAGTCGTGTAGAAGTTAGGTCGTCTAGAAGTTAAGTCGTGTGGTAGCTTAGGTCGTGGGGTAGGTTAGGTCGGGTGAACGACCTAAAAGATTGTAGCAACCTACAGGAATTGGCGACTTAAGGGGTAGCGACTTAAGAGTTAACGGCTTAAGTTAGTAAGCGACTTAAGAAGGGTAGGCGATCTAAGAAAGTGTGCTACTTAAGGGGTAGCGGCATAAGAATAGCAACCTAGGAGACTAGGCGACTTAAGGAGGATAGGTCGGCAACGACCTAAGGAAGTTGGTGGTAGCAGTTAGCGACCTAGGGGTTGAGTGAGTTAACGACTTAAGGAAGTTAAGTCGTGGACGAGTTAAGGTGTTAGGTCGTTGAGTTGCTATGGCGTGTTTAGTTAAGTCGTAGACGACTTATGTTAGGTCGCGTGGGTGCTTAAGTCGTTAGGCCACATTTTTGTTAAGTCGTAAGTCGCGCACTTGCATTGTCATTAAGTCGTTGAGTCGCATGGGTATTTAAGTCGCTAGATCGTGAGTATAGTTAGGTCGGCATCCCAGTTAAGTCGTAGGGTTTGCTAGACCGTGTGTGTGTTAGGTCGCAACTTTTGTTAAGTCGTTAAGCCGCATCTCAGTTAAGTCGTGGGGTTTTAGGTCGTAAGTTTTATGAGTCGTAAGTCATGAGATTTGTTAGGTCGTAGGTCGTAGGGTTTTGATAAGTCGTGGACGACTTAAGGGGGCGGACGACTTAAGGAATTTCCAGCCTATAAATACACGTCCATTTCCTCACTTTTTGGGATCCGGATTTTGAAGCGACGAAGTGCTGCTGTTTTGAGAACTCGAGTTCTACACTTCTTCACTTCTTTTCTCCACTTTAATCTTGTGATTCCTTCCATCCAAATCGAAGATCCAAGAGCTTAGATTGAAGATCTACATCCATCGAAGAGAGATTTCATCGTTTGAAGCGGAATTTTGGTAGGTCGAGTTAGATCCTTTGCTGTCCAGATCTGAAGTGTGTTGCTTTTAAGGTGTTTAGGTGATTTGGTGAGTGGTGGTTATCTCTCACACGGATCCAAAGGAGTATATCGGATTGTTGGCTTGATTTGGTGTTAAAATAGTGATTTCCATGCATTTTCTTAAACTTAAGCTTAGATCTATTGTTCATAATGATTTGACATCCATTTTACTACATGCTAACCTATGTAAGTTCATTCATCAAGTTGTAGAGATATTGCTCATAATTCATGCTTGTTAGATTTGGACTCTTTATTTACAAGATTGCCATTATTGTTATAATTGTTTATTTGATCATGTTTGAATGCTTGATTACTTGGATTAATGATTGACTTGATTGATTGTTATAAATTAGTTGCTTGATGATTTGATTTGGACAAGTTGGTCGAAGATGATTTAAAAGCTAAGGGAAAGGCTCTTGAATTGGAAAAGCTGCTTGTGGCATATGTGGCGGATGATGAAGCTCATATGTATAGATTTGATGATGTTGATGTTGAGATGAGGCTTTGCTATGATGAGATGAAGCGAGGCATGGTATGAGATAGCCTTGGTTTAATCCAGACGGGATCATTCCAAGCATGTTGATAACTCGGTGAAATGGTTCGGGTTTGAGAATAATGGTTTGCTCGAGAGGCGCTTGAGCTAGTATGAGAATAGTCGTCGAGGAGGATGACTAGAAGGCTGAGATTTCATCGTTGTTGAAGGTTCTAGCAGGCTCAAAGCAAGAGTACGTTAGGCAGATTCGATAGTCCCTAAAGACTATGATTGTAGTCGAGTACTCTGGGCAGATTCGATAGTCCTAGGCACGGGCTGCGACAATGTGCAGAGTTCTGTCTAGAACCGGGGTTGCCATTAACCCTTGACGGACGGCTGAAAGAATGTGCCGGTCATTCAATTAACGGTGGTATCGAGGCAATGATAACAGTGATAGCCAGAGTCATGGATGTTTGGTTGTATCGTCATTCGGTCTCAAGAGCGATGTTTTCTGGGTGCTTATCTGATCTAGGTTTAGGCCTTGGGGGTTTGTACTTGGAAAATGTTGACCTTGACTCGAGTGATAATTGCTTTACTTTAAATGTCTGCTTTGCTATGTTTACTTCTGCTTAGTGTGTCTGGGGGCTATCACTGTAGAAAGAGGTGGAGTGGGAGGGTTGGATTTGTAACAACCCGGGATTTCATATCGATTTATAATCATCATTAAAGGATTAAAGTGTTGGCTGATTGCTTTGGGAAATTTTTGTTAGGATGAAATTCTTTAGAAATTCGTTGAGGAATAATATGGGCTTCATTATCAAAGAAATTGTGGTCTTGTTCCTTTGTCTATTTGGGCCGTGATAATTATCAAAAGGGTATAGCCTATTCCCCTTTTTATTTTTCTCGTTCGTTTTAAAACCGTTCCTTTTTTTCGTTCTTTCCATTCACTTTCGTAACCCTAAACCTAATCAAAGAAACGAGAATGGAGGCCTCGTCTTCGTCTTCCACCGCGTCGCTGCCTCGTTCGACCTATTCACTGTTCGATGGCGATTTATCCAACTTCGTTCGAGATTGCTTCGGCTTCGCTTCGACTGCTCGACTCGTCTCTTTGGTCTTGCTCGCTGATGCTAAGGTGAGAGAATCCTCACATCTAATTCCAACTCAAGTTTATTCGTGTTCGAATTTGATGATTTTCGGTCGTATATGTTTTCTGAGATTTGTTGTTTGCTGTTCGATTTCATTTGGATGTTGATGATTTTCCCTACCTGGTTCGATTTCTGTATTGACCATATTCTGACATTATTGCAACGACGATGTCTCTTTGGGTTTGTTAGTTTGATTTTCTACTGTCCCCATTACTTTTAATTTTGGAATTTGACAGTTTTGGTTGTTTTGGTGGTATTGATTTTGTTGACTTCAATTTACTCGGTTTGGCATCAGTGATTATATCATCTTTATGTATACTTGTTGTTGCCTGGTGGTTTTCCAGTCTCTGTAATATCTCGACTCATGTATTTTGGCACTGAATTTATTATCGACAGTGTTGGGTTCATGGGCATTGTCACTGCGTATTTGGTCGCATCATTGACCTAGTTGTTCTACAGTTCATTGTTGCCAGTACCTTGTTAAACACTTGTGCCTGCTTTTATTATGCATATCACCGCCTAGACTTGCTAACTGTCGATGTTTACAACTTTGATTCGTTCACCGTTGATCATGGTGTATTTGTATTTCATTTGAACTAATTTGGTTTTGTAATCTCGGGTGACTATTGCTTTACTTGAATTTTCTTTTTGGTAAAACTCACGCATGCATTAACTCACGCCTGACATTGTTTGCATAACTCACGCATGCAATTCTCTGTAAAGGCTAAATGTAAATTAGCAAACACTAGGAAGTGGACACGTGTCAATGCAAATTTTCAATGCAAACAAATTTAATTTATACCCTCCTGGACTCACACATGTACTAGAATTGGAAAGATTGCAAATGCACACAAATTTTCTCTTAGCATGCATTACAGGTGTAAATTGATAATATGGGGGATCTGGACTCATACTTTTGGCTTCAGTGTCGATTTTGGTTTAAAACTGTTGTTGCCAGTTTTCTTTGTTGTGCACTGAGTCTCGACTTGTATCACAGCAAACCGTATGCTAGATTTCTTGAGTTAAAATGAATTTAGTCTTGCATCTCCATTTGTACCCGAGTTTGAATCTAGTTTGTGTCGATATTTGCACTGTTGCACTTGTGCCCTCGACGTCTGGTCGAGTTTACACTACCCAGTTTTATTTAGTGTTCACTATAGCATATGTACGCATTCACTTATCATGCTGACACGTGCATTGCCTTCACATTTTATAGTTGCCCCTCCTGACTTGGTCTTTGCTCGAATTTATACATTTTGTGGTTTATAAGTTCCACAGTTTTGGTTTGATTCCCTGATGACTTTGGCAGAATTTGATTCAAACTGCAGTGTTTGTGGACTTGGTTTAAAAGCTTGATTTTGAGAATATAATCTGAGTTCGATTTTGATAAAACTGCTATTTGACTATGGTCATTCTCAAAACTGGCTGCTGGATTTGTGTTTTGTTCGAACATGCTATTTCTTAGATCAGTGGGCACCATACTGGTACTCTGATCTTTGCTAGTCCTGTTTTATTTGGATTTATTGATCTTCTGAGCATTTGATAGACTGTATTGGCGAGGTAGTACACGTTAGCGTGTACTGCAGCCAATCGGTATTGTTGCTTTTAAATTGACATATCAATTGTTTAAATTGATTTGGGTTGCTGATTTGTTGTTTAACACTGATTAGTGTTATATCTGCCATTATCCGATTCTTTTATCGAGGAGTCGGATATATGAGATTTCTGTGACTGTCGTCTATTTGACTATCTGATCATTATTGCTGCTATGCACTAATAACTGAGTTTGAATTAGACTGACCCGTGTATTATTTTCTTTTGAATTTAATACTCGGGTCAGACCCGAGTTATTTCAGGTTGTAGATTTTCTTCTTTAAGTTGCTTTTCAGGACATGAAGACTTTTCACATCTTCTGAAGTTGTCAGTGTCATTTTGTAGTAGTCGTGTCATTGTATAGAATGATATGTATTCATGTATATTAGTCGATAATGTACTTGTATATATAACTTCTAGAGTCGACAGTTGTAGTTGTATCATATGTATCGTGTCAACTATATTGTAATTGACATCGGTTATATATATATGAGATTTTTGTTAATCTGTGTTCCGCAATTATATTATCTGTGTTATTGTTATATCTAATGTCCTAAACTATTATGAACTATCGTAGTTTGTTTTATACTGATAATTGGATATGTCGATGGGAGTAAATAAATAATAGATGAAAAATAAAAAGCATATACCACTCCTATCGAGATAACCAATATTAGTGTAAGGCCAACTACGGATGGTCGCTCCTATCCAGCCTTATTCTTCGTAATAATAGACAGTATTTCTTTTAATACTCTTTGTTATTATGAGCATAGATGTGGGGCGTTACAGTTGGTATCAGAGCTTGGGGTTTATGGACATAATATAAAACATAACTTGGATGGAACATATGTTACAACTATTAGTCGATGTTTTATTTGTGATTTGAGTCAAAACTAAAGTTTTGAAATTTTGATGAAATTTTTAAATATCTTTATTTAAAAATAAAAGGTGAATTTGTGTTCTGATGATTTGATTGATTTGAGTACTGTTTATCAGAGTGTGCAGCGGAAACAATGAAACTGTCTTCGCTGAGTACAACTGATAATCTATTTAATTCAGAAATTGAAATAAATTTCATTGGTTGTTTACATAGCTGTAATTATTTTGTTTCTTTGAGAATTTCGAATCCGAATTGAGGATTCGAAGAAATTATAGTTATGTGATTTTTGTTGAAATTTCCGCTGGCTTTCTTTTGAACTAATCATCTATTGATTAGATTTTGCTGTTTTGAATTGTCTTCATTGAAGATGCATTCGAATGATTTCTTTGTTTATATTGTAATGTGCGTGCAAATATGAATTTGCACGATACTGCATTTATTTTATGTTGAACCGATGCTTGGTTATGAAACGTATTTTGTTGCCGTTATTTTTATAACGGGATTTTTACACCAATGCTAAATTTTTGAAGCAAGGTGTTTTGTTGGCATTTTGATGAATGAAAATTCACTGATATTACATTTTGATGTAAATTATTTTAATGAGGTTTTGACGTTTTAAAATTACTGTCGCTTTGACTTCAGCAACTGTCAAATTTTAAAAGTGGATTTTCAAGCGGTTATACCGCAATGCTAATTTGTGACCGTATTTACGGTATTTTGAGAAGTACAATTTCCTTATCGAAATTGTTACTAATTTGCTGCTTTAATCACATGATTGGAAAATCGTTTTAAAATGAAAATTGTTTTATAAATTTTTAACAATTTGCGTTTTCAAAAGAATGAGAAAGCGACTTAAACGATTCAGCAAAATCGAGGATTATGACCCCTTTCTTTTACTGTTTCGCTTAACTCCGGACTTGTCCAGTTGAGAATGTGAATTGTTATTTTTACAAAATAAATAAAAATTGTTTTCAGAAATTTTAACAGTTTGCGCTTTCAAAAGAATGAGGAAGCGATTTAAACGTTTCAGCAAAATCGAGGACTATGACCCCTTTCTTTTACTGATTCGCTTAATTCCGGACTTGTCCGTTTGAGAATGTAAAGTGTATTTTTACAAAATACACAATTTTGCACTTTCAAGGAAACGATGAAGAGATTTAAACGATTTAGCAAAAGTGCGGAGTATGGAACCACACTTTTACTATTTCGGTTAATTCCAGACTCGTTAATTGAATATCTGTTGTTTTGATGATTTTGATGAATTTTACACTTTCAAGGAAACAATGAAGAGAATCAAACGATTTAGTAAAACACGTGGTATGGGACATGTGCGTTTGCTATTTCGGTTAATTCCGGACTCGTTAATTGAAATATTTGATGCTTTCGTGTGCTTTCGAGCCACTATGATGGACCTTCGGGTCATATGATGGACCTTCGGGTCAAATACCAGTACTAGACCTTCGGGTCACTCTGCGGACCTTCGGGTCAATCTGATGGGCGCCAAAATTATGTTGAGTACTTGGTAGGCTTCGGCCATTTGTTGATGCCCGTGCGGCGAATTAAAAACTCGCCATCTGATGGGATCGATCCAAGCTTTTATGTTGATTTTCTAGTCTTCTTAATTGATTTCTAGATATTTGTTGCTTCCAATTATCTGCAGGTAATTGGATATTTGTTGATATGAGTTCTGATTATCGTTTTTGATAATCAGATATTTGTTGTTTCTAATTATCGCTTGTGATAATTAGATATTTGTTGATATGAGTTCTGATTATCGTTTTTGATAATCAGATATTTGTTGTTTCTAATTATCGCTTTTGATAATTAGATATTTGTTGATATGAGTTCTGATTATCGTTTTTGATAATCAGATATTTGTTGTTTCTAATTATCGCTTGTGATAATTAGATATTTGTTGATATGAGTTCCGATTATCGTTTTTGATAATCAGATATTTGTTGTTTCTAATTATCGCTTGTGATAATTAGATATTTGTTGATATGAGTTCTGATTATCGTTTTTGATAATCAGATATTTGTTGTTTCTAATTATCGCTTGTGATAATTAGATATTTGTTGATATGAGTTCTGATTATCGTTTTTGATAATCAGATATTTGTTGTTTCTAATTATCGCTTGTGATAATTAGATATTTGTTGATATGAGTTCTGATTATCGTTTTTGATAATCAGATATTTGTTGTTTCTAATTATCGCTTTTGATAATTAGATATTTGTTGATACGAGTTCTGATTATCGTTTTTGATAATCAGATATTTGTTGTTTCTAATTATCGCTTGTGATAATTAGATATTTGTTGATATGAGTTCTGATTATCGTTTTTGATAATCAAATATTTGTTGTTTCTAATTATCGCTTGTGATAATTAGATATTTGTTGATATGAGTTCTGATTATCGTTTTTGATAATCAGATATTTGTTATTTCTAATTATCGCTTTTGATAATTAGATATTTGTTGATATGAGTTCTGATTATCGTTTTTGATAATCAGATATTTGTTGTTTCTAATTATCGCTTGTGATAATTAGATATTTGTTGATATGAGTTCTGATTATCGTTTTTGATAATCAGATATTTGTTGTTTCTAATTATCGCTTGTGATAATTAGATATTTGTTGATATGAGTTCTGATTATCGTTTTTGATAATCAGATATTTGTTGTTTCTAATTATCGCTTGTGATAATTAGATATTTGTTGATATGAGTTCTGATTATCGTTTTTGATAATCAGATATTTGTTGTTTCTAATTATCGCTTTTGATAATTAGATATTTGTTGATATGAGTTCTGATTATCGTTTTTGATAATCAGATATTTGTTGTTTCTAATTATCGCTTGTGATAATTAGATATTTGTTGATATGAGTTCTGATTATCGTTTTTGATAATCAGATATTTGTTGTTTCTAATTATCGCTTGTGATAATTAGATATTTGTTGATATGAGTTCTGATTATCGTTTTTGATAATCAGATATTTGTTGTTTCTAATTATCGCTTGTGATAATTAGATATTTGTTGATATGAGTTCTGATTATCGTTTTTGATAATCAGATATTTGTTGTTTCTAATTATCGCTTTAGATAATTAAATATTTTCTGATTTGAGATTTAATTACCGCTTTAGATAATTAAATATTTGCTCATTTCGAATTTAATTATCGCTTTAGATAATTAAATATTTGTTGAATTTGAAATTTAATTATCGTTTTTGATAATCGAATATTTGTTGAATTTGAAATTTGATTATCGTTTTTGATAATCGAATATTTGTTGAATTTGAAATTTGATTATCGTTTTTGATAATCGAATATTTGTTGAATTTGAAATTTGATTATCGTTTGTGATAATCGAATATTTGTTGAAATTGAAATTTGAGCATCGTTTTTGATAATTGAATAATTGTTGATTTGTTTTCTGACTGTCGTTTAGATAACTAGATTTTATTGAATCGCCGTTTCTATCTATTTCTGTGAATAATTAGAGTTTGTTGATTATGAGATTTGTGGTTTCTAGTTAATTATTGAATAACTAGATATTTGCAGTTGCGATTTGTGATTTGTGTTTCATAATTATCCTTGTCGATAATTATATTTTGTTGTTCTCTAATTAACGTATCGCTAATTAGATATTGGTGTTTTGTGATTTTTCTGAATTTCAATTATCTGGTTGATAATTAAATATTGCTGATGTTTGCATTTATTCAGGTTGCTGTCTTCTGATTATCTTTTGATAATTGGACTTTGTTGAGGATTTGTAAAATTGCTTTTATGGAATTGAAAGATTTCTTTGGCGTTTGTATTCCCGTCTTTTATTTTCTAGCTTAACCAGTTTAGGTTAGAAAATTTATTGTTATTGACAACCTTAATTATAAAAATTGCGGGGACACAATTTTTATAAGGAGGGGAGTCTGTAACAACCCGGGATTTCATATCGATTTATAATCATCATTAAAGGATTAAAGTGTTGGCTGATTGCTTTGGGAAATTTTTGTTAGGATGAAATTCTTTAGAAATTCGTTGAGGAATAATATGGGCTTCATTATCAAAGAAATTGTGGTCTTGTTCCTTTGTCTATTTGGGCCGTGATAATTATCAAAAGGGTGTAGCCTATTCCCCTTTTTATTTTTCTCGTTCGTTTTAAAACCGTTCCTTTTTTTCGTTCTTTCCATTCACTTTCGTAACCCTAAACCTAATCAAAGAAACGAGAATGGCGACCTCGTCTTCGTCTTCCACCGCGTCGCTGCCTCGTTCGACCTATTCACTGTTCGATGGCGATTTATCCAACTTCGTTCGAGATTGCTTCGGCTTCGCTTCGACTGCTCGACTCGTCTCTTTGGTCTTGCTCGCTGATGCTAAGGTGAGAGAATCCTCACATCTAATTCCAACTCAAGTTTATTCGTGTTTGAATTTGATGATTTTCGGTCGTATATGTTTTCTGAGATTTGTTGTTTGCTGTTCGATTTCATTTGGATGTTGATGATTTTCCCTACCTGGTTCGATTTCTGTATTGACCATATTCTGACATTATTGCAACGACGATGTCTCTTTGGGTTTGTTAGTTTGATTTTCTACTGTCCCCATTACTTTTAATTTTGGAATTTGACAGTTTTGGTTGTTTTGGTGGTATTGATTTTGTTGACTTCAATTTACTCGGTTTGGCATCAGTGATTATATCATCTTTATGTATACTTGTTGTTGCCTGGTGGTTTTCCAGTCTCTGTAATATCTCGACTCATGTATTTTGGCACTGAATTTATTATCGACAGTGTTGGGTTCATGGGCATTGTCACTGCGTATTTGGTCGCATCATTGACCTAGTTGTTCTACAGTTCATTGTTGCCAGTACCTTGTTAAACACTTGTGCCTGCTTTTATTGTGCATATCACCGCCTAGACTTGCTAACTGTCGATGTTTACAACTTTGATTCGTTCACCGTTGATCATGGTGTAGTTGTATTTCATTTGAACTAATTTGGTTTTGTAATCTCGGGTGACTATTGCTTTACTTGAATTTTCTTTTTGGTAAAACTCACGCATGCATTAACTCACGCCTGACATTGTTTGCATAACTCACGCATGCAATTCTCTGTAAAGGCTAAATGTAAATTAGCAAACACTAGGAAGTGGACACGTGTCAATGCAAATTTTCAATGCAAACAAATTTAATTTATACCCTCCTGGACTCACGCATGTACTAGAATTGGAAAGATTGCAAATGCACACAAATTTTCTCTTAGCATGCATTACAGGTGTAAATTGATAATATGGGGGATCTGGACTCATACTTTTGGCTTCAGTGTCGATTTTGGTTTAAAACTGTTGTTGCCAGTTTTCTTTGTTGTGCACTGAGTCTCGACTTGTATCACAGCAAACCGTATGCTAGATTTCTTGAGTTAAAATGAATTTAGTCTTGCATCTCCATTTGTACCCGAGTTTGAATCTAGTTTGTGTCGATATTTGCACTGTTGCACTTGTGCCCTCGACGTCTGGTCGAGTTTACACTACCCAGTTTCATTTAGTGTTCACTATAGCATATGTACGCATTCACTTATCATGCTGACACGTGCATTGCCTTCACATTTTATAGTTGCCCCTCCTGACTTGGTCTTTGCTCGAATTTATACATTTTGTGGTTTATAAGTTCCACAGTTTTGGTTTGATTCCCTGATGACTTTGGCAGAATTTGATTCAAACTGCAGTGTTTGTGGACTTGGTTTAAAAGCTTGATTTTGAGAATATAATCTGAGTTCGATTTTGATAAAACTGCTATTTGACTATGGTCATTCTCAAAACTGGCTGCTGGATTTGTGTTTTGTTCGAACATGCTATTTCTTAGATCAGTGGGCACCATACTGGTACTCTGATCTTTGCTAGTCCTGTTTTATTTGGATTTATTGATCTTCTGAGCATTTGATAGACTGTATTGGCGAGGTAGTACACGTTAGCGTGTACTGCAGCCAATCGGTATTGTTGCTTTTAAATTGACATATCAATTGTTTAAATTGATTTGGGTTGCTGATTTGTTGTTTAACACTGATTAGTGTTATATCTGCCATTATCCGATTCTTTTATTGAGGAGTCGGATATTTGAGATTTCTGTGACTGTCGTCTATTTGACTATCTGATCATTATTGCTGCTATGCACTAATAACTGAGTTTGAATTAGACTGACCCGTGTATTATTTTCTTTTGAATTTAATACTCGGGTCAGACCCGAGTTATTTCAGGTTGTAGATTTTCTTCTTTAAGTTGCTGTTCAGGACATGAAGACTTTTCACATCTTCTGAAGTTGTCAGTGTCATTTTGTAGTAGTCGTGTCATTGTATAGAATGATATGTATTCATGTATATTAGTCGATAATGTACTTGTATATATAACTTCTAGAGTCGACAGTTGTAGTTGTATCATATGTATCGTGTCGACTATATTGTAACTGACATCGGTTATATATATATGAGATTTTTGTTAATCTGTGTTCCGCAATTATATTATCTGTGTTATTGTTATATCTAATGTCCTAAACTATTATGAACTATCGTAGTTTGTTTTATACTGATAATTGGATATGTCGATGTGAGTAAATAAATAATAGATGAAAATAAAAAGCATATACCACTCCTATCGAGATAACCAATATTAGTGTAAGGCCAACTACGGATGGTCGCTCCTATCCAGCCTTATTCTTCGTAATAATAGACAGTATTTCTTTTAATACTCTTTGTTATTATGAGCATAGAGGTGGGGCGTTACAGGATTCCTATTCCTTTTTCCTTTATGCTCTTTTGGTATGTTGTTAGTTAATTTACCGCTCACTAAGACTGTTGTCTGACTCAAGGCTTTATGTTTAACTCTTATTGTTGGGTTGTTCATCCGCTTTGGGATGGGCAGACTAGGTAGCAGGTGACAGGTGCTGTTCTTCGTTTTCGACGATGCTGATGACGAAGACGAGCTGGAGGCTTGCATATTATTTTCTTACTATATGTACTGGATGTTCCGCTGCTTTGTATAATTCTCTGAGTGATATGTAGTGAGGCTTGATGTATTGACTATTCAGATGTTTGTATTCAACTATTATGAAGCTTAATTGATTAGATTCTATTTTGAGATGCTTCAATATATATATTCTCTATTGTATTTTATCCATGCGATGTGAGAAATACGATAGATTCTGCTGTCTTAACTTAACCTTGGCAACCGTCCATGGCTGCCTGGCACACTTTACAGCGCACTATTCCTATGTTCAGTGCGGGGGTCATGGGCGGTCGTCACATTTGGTATCAGAGCATTGGTTAATCGATTTTACCGAACGCTCGCTAACGTAACTATGTATGAGAGACGTAATTGTATTTTGATGGATGATTACTATATATAATATAGTAGCTTAGAAGTATGTGAGTCCTTTATGCGGTTGTTCTCAAGGTGTATTGATCATTCCTTTTTATAGATATTAAGAATGAGTCGAAGAGGGAGACCAGCTGCTAGGGAAGGCCGTGCTACTGAGGGGGCTGCTGATTATGCTGCTATGTTCGGAGCTATGATGACTTCGATCATGAGAAGGATGCCAGCTCCGGGGCCATCAGTAGATGTTGGAGTTCAAGTTCAAACTCCAAAGCTGGTGAATTTTGCTAAGCCGTGTAAGGATTATACTACTCTTGGAGGAAAAGTTTTCTTGGGAACAGAGTCAACCATTGAAGTTCAGAGATGGATAGATGCTTGTAGAAGGATCTTTGGTGATTTGGGAATCGAGGATGCAACCAAAAGGAAGCTAGCATCAAGACAGCTTCAAGGTAGAGCTTCTGATTGGTGGAACTCTATCACCATTGATACTCCGGAGGAAGAAATTACTTGGGTGCAATTCCAAGCCAGATTTGAAGCTAAGTTCATTTCTACAGCTCAGAAGTCTGTTCTGTTCACGAAGTTTGTGGAGCTCAAGCAAGGTGGAAGACCAGTTCTTGAGTATGTTTCTGAGTTTGAAGCCTTGTCTAAGTATGCTCGGTCGTATATTGAATCTCCTTATCAAAAGAACGAGAAGTTTGTGACAGGCTTGGACAGTTATCTTGGGAGGCAGTTGGTGGATCATTTAGACGATTCATTTGAGAAGCTTGTGGAGAAAGCTCTCAGGCACGAGAATCTGTTTCCTAAAGAAGGATCTGTTGTTGTTGTAACCAAGGAAGAGTCTAAACCACAGCAGGGGGGAAACAAGAAGAGGAAGCAGCAGCAGCAAAAGGGTAAGGATGGCCAGAAGAAGCCGAAGGGCGAAGTGACCTGCTACAATGGTCAACAGAAGGGCCATTTCTCTAGGGATTGCAAGAATCCAAAGGTGCCGGTGAAGTGCCACAACTGTGACAAGCCGGGGCATATCAGGAAGAATTGTCCAGAACCGCGAAAGGACAAGCAGATTCTGCAAGCTTATGCTTTGGGGGTTGTTCCATCATCTTCAAAAGCTCCTACCGCTGAAGAGAAAGGAAAGAGTGTGGTGGTTCAAGGTACTCTTTCCATATGTGGTGTTCCAGTTAGAGTGTTATTTGATACTGGGGCGTCGCATTCTTTTGTTTGTAATGAACTTGTAGGCCGGTTGGGTTTAGAACCGGATATCGTTGATAGACCATTGGTTGTGACTAATCCAGTTGGGGGTTCGTCTTGTCTGTGTATGCTATGCCGTGGTCTGATTGTATCGAGTCATGATTGCTCTTTTGTTTGTGATTGTTTTGTTCTGAACTTTGCGGGGTTCGGAATTATTTTGGGTATGGACTGGCTTAGGAAGTATGCGGCAAAGGTTGATTGTGAAAGGTTGGAGGTGACAGTCGAGAATGTGGAAGGGCGAAAGTTTGTGATACGATGTAAGCATGAGGAAGGCGTCTTCATGAGCTTCATGTATTCGCTGGTTGTTCCACGGGATGGACTGTCATCAGTACCAATCGCTAATGGATTCGAGGATGTCTTTGATGAGGTCAAAGGGTTACCGCCACATAGAGAGATCGAGTTTTGTATCGATCTAGTTGAAGGAGCCAGACCTGTTGTGATGCCTCTTAGGAAGATGGCACCTAGGGAACAGCAAGAGTTGAGGGTGCAAGTTGATGATCTTTTACAGAAAGGATTCATTCGGCGTAGTGTGTCCGAATGGGGTGCACCAGTTGTGTTTGTAACCAAAGCGGATGGATCGTTGAGGTTGTGTGTGGATTATCGTGAGCTGAATAAAGTGACTAAGAAGAATAAGTATCCATTGCCGAGAATAGATGACTTGTTTGATTAGCTTCACGAAGCTAAGGTGTTTTCTCAGATGGATTTGGCAACGGGATTTCACCAGTTAAGAGTGGCTAAGGATAGTGTGCCGAAGACTGCTTTCAGGACACCATCCGGTTTCTTTGAGTGGCTGGTAATGCCGTTTGGATTGACCAATGCACCAGCATATTTTGTGGATCTTATGAATAGAGTGTTCAGAGATCAGTTGAACAAGTTCGTACTAGTGTTCGTGGATGATATTTTGATTTATTCCAGAACTGAAGAAGAGCACAAGACGCACTTGCGTATTGTTTTGGAAATTTTGCGGAAACATCAGCTGAAGGCTAAATTTTCGAAGTGTCACTTCTGGAAGAGCGAAGTGAGGTTCTTAGGCCATATTATCTCTGGAAATGGAATAGCGGTTGATCCCGCTAAGGTGGCAGCAATCCAGGATTGGGTTAGACCTAAGAATGCATCTGATGTGAGAAGTTTTCTTGGATTAGCAGGATACTATCGTCGATTTATCAAAGACTTTTCCAAGGTGGCTGCACCATTGACAGGATTGACGAAAAAGAATCAAGTATTCAGATGGGATGCTAAGTGTGAGCAAGCTTTCGGAATCCTGAAAGAGCGATTGAAAAGTGCTCCTGTTTTGACTATTCCAAGTGGAAATGAAGAGATGGTGGTTTACACCGACGCATGTGGTACTGGACTTGGAGCAGTGCTGATGCAGAAGGGTAAAGTTGTTGCATATGCAAGTCGACAACTGAAGCCGCATGAAAGGAATTATCCGACTCATGATTTGGAGTTAGCGGTGATTGTGTTTTCTCTGAAGATGTGGAGACATTATCTATTGGGAGTTCGATTCGAGTTGTTTACAGATCATAAGTCGTTGAAGTATCTTTTCTCCCAAAAGGATTTGAATCTTTGACAGCAACGATGGCTAGAGTTTTTGGCATCATATGATTTTGGTATAGCCTATACTCCGGGAAAGGGTAACGCAGTGGTAGATGCGTTAAGTCGAAGACATGCAGGATTGGGAGCCATGTTTTCAGAATGGAAGAATCTCGAGTATTTAGCTGGATTTGACTTCAGACCTAGATGTGAATTGGAACCTGGGATGTTGGCAAACTTATCGATAAGACCGACTCTTGTGGAAAGAATTGGCAAGAGCCAAAAGCGAGACGATAAGCTTGTCAAGATTATCCGTGATTTGGAATCTGGATTGGACCCAGAAAAGGGTAAAGGATTCAAGGTCGATCGAGAGGGTTGACTTCGAAAGCAAGGACGACTAGTTGTTCCCGATATAGATGAATTGAGAAATGAAGTTCTGAATGAAAGTCATCACTCGAAGTTGACAATTCATCCAGGTAGAAATAAGATGTATCGGGATATGAAGAGAACCTATTACTGGGAAGGTATGAAGAAGGATGTTGGAAATTTTATTTCTAAGTGCATGAACTGCCAGTTGGTAAAAGCCGAACAAAAGAAGCCAAGTGGATTGCTTCAGCCATTAGAAGTTCCTACATGGAAGTGGGAGCAAATATCGATGGATTTTATCGATGGACTACCTAGAACCAGAACGGGAAATGAAGGGATTTGGGTTATTGTAGATCGTTTGACTAAGAGTGCAAGATTTATTCCTGTTCGATCAACTAGGACTGCATCAAAGTTGGCTGAGCTGTATGTTAAGTGGATAGTTCGATTCCATGGTATTCCGAAGAGTATAGTGAGCGATCGAGACCCATTGTTCACTAGTGGATTTTGGAAGAGCTTCCAGGAAGTTCTGGGAACCGAGTTGTGTTTGAGTACAGCTTATCACCCCCAAGTAGATGGTCAGACCGAGAGAGTCAACCGAGTTTTGGAAGATCTCCTTAGAGCATGTGTTTTGGATTTCGGAGGATCATGGGAAGATCACCTTCATTTGGTGGAATTTTCGTATAATAACAGTTACCAGTCAAGCATTGGTATGGCACTGTGTGAGGCATTGTATGGAAGACCGTGTAACTCTCCGACATGTTGGTTAGAAACAGGAGAAAAGCTGATACTTGGGCCAGAAATGATTCGACAGACTTCGGATTGCATAGAGATCATTCGGCAACGAATGAAGGCAGCCCAAGACCGACAGAAAAGTTATGCTGATAAGCATCGTAAGGATTTGGAATTCGACGTAGGTGATATGGTTTTTGTGAAGATTTCTCCACTGAAGAATGTTATTCGATTCGGGAAGAAAGGAAAATTGACTACGAGATTTGTTGGACCATTACCGATCATCGAGCGAATTGGAAAGCTCGCCTACAAATTGGAGTTACCAGTAAAGATGTCGAGTGTGCACAATGTTTTTCATGTATCGTATCTACGGAAGTATGTGCACGACTCGAATACAGTGGTTTCTGCTGATAGCTGTGAAGATGTTGAGATTGATCCAGTCGATAAGAGACCTCGTAAGCCGCTTCGTGTTGTGGAAACTGACACGAAACAGCTTAGGAGGAAGGTAGTTAGGTTGCTCAAGATACAATGGAGTGATGATGATAACGACTGTACATGGGAGGTGGAAGAGAGGATGAAGGTAGCTCATCCTGAACTCTTCAAGGTATGGCCATAAGGTGTCGTGTTATCTCACGACATTGTAACTTGTTCTAGTTTTAGAATTCTGCATGCTAGGCTAGAATTCGATGCATGGTTTGTTGATTGCTATGGATGGTGGGCATGCAGAATAGTTTTTGATTGCTCTTGTTTGTTTGGAATTTCGGGGGCGAAATTCCTAAGGGGGAGAGAATGTAACGACCCGTATTTTTACGGATCGAAACATTGTAAAACAGTTGTTATTAGATTGTTAGTGTGTTAAGTCATCCAGAGTTTAGGTCGACTAGAGCTTAAGTCGTGTAGAAGTTAGGTCGTCTAGAAGTTAAGTCGTGTGGTAGCTTAGGTCGTGGGGTAGGTTAGGTCGGGTGAACGACCTAAAAGATTGGAGCAACCTACAGGAATTGGCGACTTAAGGGGTAGCGACTTAAGAGTTAACGGCTTAAGTTAGTAAGCGACTTAAGAAGGGTAGGCGATCTAAGAAAGTGTGCGACTTAAGGGGTAGCGGCTTAAGAATAGCAACCTAGGAGACTAGGCGACTTAAGGAGGATAGGTCGGCAACGACCTAAGGAAGTTGGTGGTAGCAGTTAGCGACCTAGGGGTTGAGTGAGTTAACGACTTAAGGAAGTTAAGTCGTGGACGAGTTAAGGTGTTAGGTCATTGAGTTGCTATGGCGTGTTTAGTTAAGTCATAGACGACTTATGTTAGGTTGCGTGGGTGCTTAAGTCGTTAGGCCACATTTTTGTTAAGTCGTAAGTCGCGCACTTGCGTTGTCATTAAGTCGTTGAGTCGCATGGATATTTAAGTTGCTAGATCGTGAGTATAGTTAGGTCGGCATCCCAGTTAAGTCGTAGGGTTTGCTAGACCGTGTGTGTGTTAGGTCGCGACTTTTGTTAAGTCGCTAAGCCGCATCTCAGTTAAGTCGTGGGGTTTTAGGTCGTAAGTTTTATGAGTCGTAAGTCGTGAGATTTGTTAGGTCGTAGGTCGTAGGGTTTTGATAAGTCGTGGACGACTTAAGGGGGCGGACGACTTAAGGAATTTCCAGCCTATAAATACACGTCCATTTCCTCACTTTTTGGGATCCGGATTTTGAAGCGACGAAGTGCTGCTGTTTTGAGAACTCGAGTTCTACACTTCTTCACTTCTTTTCTCCACTTTAATCTTGTGATTCCTTCCATCCAAATCGAAGATCCAAGAGCTTAGATTGAAGATCTACATCCATCGAAGAGAGATTTCATCGTTTGAAGCGGAATTTTGGTAGATCGAGTTAGATCCTTTGCTGTCCAGATCTGAAGTGTGTTGCTTTTAAGGTGTTTAGGTGATTTGGTGAGTGGTGGTTATCTCTCACACGGATCCAAAGGAGTATATCGGATTGTTGGCTTGATTTGGTGTTAAAATAGTGATTTCCATGCATTTTCTTAAACTTAAGCTTAGATCTATTGTTCATGATGATTTGACATCCATTTTACTACATGATAACCTATGTAAGTTCATTCATCAAGTTGTAGAGATATTGCTCATAATTCATGCTTGTTAGATTTGGACTCTTTATTTACAAGATTGCCATTATTGTTATAATTGTTTATTTGATCATGTTTGAATGCTTGATTACTTGGATTAATGATTGACTTGATTGATTGTTATAAATTATTTGATTGATGATTTGATTTGGACAAGTTGGTCTAAGATGATTCAAAAGATAAGGGAAAGGCTCTTGAATTGGAAAAGCTGCTCGTGGCATATGTGGCGGATGATGAAGCTCATATGTATAGATTTGATGATGTTGATGTTGAGATGAGGCTTTGCTATGATGAGATGAAGCGAGGCATGGTATGAGATAGCCTTGGTTTAATCCAGACGGGATCATTCCAAGCATGTTGATAACTCGGTGAAATGGTTCGGGTTTGAGAATAATGGTTTGCTCGAGAGGCGCTTGAGCTAGTATGAGAATAGTCGTCGAGGAGGATGACTAGAAGGCTGAGATTTCATCGTTGTTGAAGGTTCTAGCAGGCTCAAAGCAAGAGTACGTTGGACAGATTCGATAGTCCCTAAAGACTATGATTGTAGTCGAGTACTCTAGGCAGATTCGATAGTCCTAGGCACGGGCTACGACGACGTGCGGAGTTCTATCTAGAACCGGGGTTGCCATTAACCCTTGACGGACGGCTGAAAGAATGTGCCGGTCATTCAATTAACGGTGGTATCGAGGAAATGATAACAGTGATAGCCAGAGTCATGGATGTTTGGTTGTATCGTCATTCGGTTTCAAGAGCGATGTTTTCTGGGTGCTTATCTGATCTTGGTTTAGGTCTTGGGGGTTTGTACTTGGAAAATGTTGACCTTGACTCGAGTGATAACTGCTTTACTTTAAATGTCTGCTTTGCTATGTTTACTTCTGCTTAGTGTGTCTGGGGGCTATCACTGTAGAAAGAGGTGGAGTGGGAGGGTTGGATTCCTATTCCTTTTTCCTTTATGCTCTTTTGGTATGTTGTTAGTTAATTTACCGCTCACTAAGACTGTTGTCTGACTCAAGGCTTTATGTTTAACTCTTATTGCCTTGGGCTGTTCATCCGCTTTGGGATGGGCAAACTAGGTAGCAGGTGACAGGTGCTGTTCTTCGTTTCCAACGATGCTGATGACGAAGACGAGCTGGAGGCTTGCATATTATTTTCTTACTATATGTACTGGATTGTCCGCTGCTTTGTATAATTCTCTGAGTGATATGTAGTGAGGCTTGATGTATTGACTATTCAAATGTTTGTATTCAAATATTATGAAGCTTAATTGATGAGATTCTATTTTGAGATGCTTCACTATATATATTCTCTATTGTATTTTATCCATGCGCTGTGAGAAATACGATAGATTCTGCTGTCTTAACTTAACCTTGGCAACCGTCCATGGCTGCCTGGCACACTTTACAGCGCACTATTCCTATGTTCAGTGCGGGGGTCATGGGCGGTCGTCGCATAAGCGTTACCCGGTTGTGACATTTGTTTAAACCAATTCTCTTCGTCAAAACTATATTACTTTGGACTTATGGAATTTGGTAATGGTCAAAATTCCAACCTCATCAACATTCAACTTTATAGTCCAAATATAAAGTCCTTGGTTCAATAATAACAATTATTATCAACCGAAATGCTCTGGCCAGAGACTTTGACTTTGAGTTGGCTTGAGTTCACTGTGATACTAACCGCATATAATTGAAAAAACGAATCCTCTCTTGAATAGTGCTTCACTTCCAATACTTCCACTCGACCAAACTATAGTCACTCGATGGACGCCAGGCCATGATTTGGCTATAATCAAAGCGAAGCTTTTATATTGAAGATCCATAATATTCTCAAGTCGAGGGAACTGTGTAAATCAGTCACATTAATATTTTCTATTTGACCTTAGTTATATTAACCAATAGAAAACTATCGAGTGAGTCGTTCCATGGTTATCCAATAACTATTAGTATGTAACCCCTAGGTGTCCCCAGCAGTCATGAGTAATACACTGCCCAACATTTGGAGAGCGTTACGTACTCCAGTCTCAACGAATACATCGATATCCAGTCTCGATGCATCTTGACTAGGAACATTTAAAATGGTATGTTTGTTTCGTTGTGATAAATTACTCACGGTTACAACCCTTTGTAACTAATATCACATAATATACCATTTATGGATTTTTCTATTAAATATACTTTTAATTAAGTTAATTAATCAATATAATCACATTATATCAAGTATATAATAGGAAGAAAATACCTTTTATTTCGAACAAGATTGATCAACGAGTTAGATATATGTAACAAATTACATAATTGCCCCTAGGGCATACCCCTAACTCTATCACTTAAGACCTCAAACCATAAGCGAACCCCTATGGAGATATCCCTCACCGCTCCTAATTCTAAATTTGGACCATTTAATACTTTCCAATTAAGAAAGGAGGCCCAATCTCTTATGTCATTACGGGTTCTACGATTAGTGGTATCTCACATTAGTGGTAAGTACACCCGATGCCTGGTAGCCTCAAAGTGAAGGACAATCTTCCATCAAGTGACTCTACTGACCCCGCATCACTAACCTACTAAGTCCAATTAACATCCCTAAGTCTTTACTTATATTATTCTAGGTAGATATTGGACTTTGCTTACTAATTCCCTTTTTATTTAAGGCAATAAGACTTACCTTAAATATTTATCTGCCCATAAATCCCCGTTTAGTGCTCATAAATGTTAATTTGTCCATAAAATCATAACGGACATTTTCTAAAATATTTATGTATGATTACTAATTTCAAATTAGTAACCTTTTATATTTATTCCATTTTTATCAGTCCCATTAATCCATTTACCTTATCAAATTATTTCAACTCCTATATTTATTACCATTTATTGGATTTATAACCTTTTAAATTCTTTTTCCATTAGTTAGTTATCCTAAATGTGAATATTACATGTAGGCGTAGTTATTGGCTTTTTATTTAATTATTATAAGCGTAGTAAATTACGTACAAATATTTACATTTATCAAATATATTCTAGTTCTATATCTTCACTAGAATATTCTTTTCCATGTTAAATTGTTGGAATCATATATAAAAGGATTATCTGTTATAGCTTCCATAAATTAGTCCAGAATAAAAGATTTAACTTTAAAAGATTACATTATCTGAAATTATAAGGAATAATCATTTCTTTTTATTACTAAAATAGAAAGTGTAAACTACAACGAATTCATACTTTATACATCTCTTTCTCTTTCTATTTGTATCTATGCCTTGTTAGATCTAACGCTGTATTTTTCTAAAAGGAAAAGAACTCAAACTAACTTACAAATATTAAATGGACCTAAATTCCAATAATTCTAAACATAGAAATGTTTACATTTCAACAAGATTAGGTCAATAATCCAAATTTATAGCATTATTACACAACCTATTTCAGATCTGGAATAAATTTCATTCAACAATATTCTAATTTCATACTTTTAGGATCGATTTCCAGGACTGGTTGTAAACAATTCTAAATCAATTCATAAATAAAAATATGTAGGCGATAGTTATTATATTCAGATCATATTCAATTTGTTGCCTACAACTCATATACAATTATCCAATTAGGCATAAAAATCAAATAAACACCAACGGGATAATTTTCATATTATAAAAATCTATAAAATTTCCTACTCACATTTTAAAAGTGATTCAAATCTCTAGATGTGAAGCAGAACCTTTGAGTCATCTTCAAATCCGTTTTAATTCAAGAGATATGTATAAAAGGGTATATACATACATTACAATTACAGATTTGAGAAGAGATTTGTGATATGGAGAGAAACTAGATACAAATATATAGATTACCTCAAATACGCGTATGGTTGATTCTCTTCTCTTCTCCTTTTTATTAGATTTCTATTCTTCTCCAATTTGTATGAATATAGATACAAATATCTTATCTTTATGATTTATAAAGAAAGTGGAGAAAAAGAAATGGCAGAGCTTCGCTATTGCCACCAGAAAAATATGAGAAGAGTAGGAAGGGTTAGGCCTGAATTTCTTGGCGTAAGAATCAACCTTAACCATACGACTTAAAATATTAAATCCGGGTCGTTGTGACCTAGAGTTATTGCGTCCGTGGTTACCCAACCGATCGAGTGCCTTGTATGCACTCTTCGATCGCTACATGTTGACCGGTCGTAGTGAACTGTCACTCTGTGGCCCCGGGCGAATAATTATAAATGTTAATATTATGTATTTATTTATTTTCGTTTCAAATTCATTTTTCGTCCGTAACTTCTTCGTTTGGAATCCGATCCCAAAACATCAAATATGAAAGTTGCTCAAGATTTCGTCACAAACGTAATGGTGCAAGTTTCGTGGTGAAATTCTGTCACTTGCACAAATTCCATTTTTGGAGCCTAATTAACTAACTAACTAACTAATTAAATAACTAACGCCAAATTACGGAGTGTTGCACTTGTTATTTCAAACATCACTTTTGTTAATTTAGACTTGATAATGTATGGAAATTTACTTGCAAGCATATAAATTCCAATAAACTAAAATATCTTTGAAAACCCAAAATCAAATAACTTAATTCTCTAATTTTTATTCATCAACGTCGAATATAAAAGAAATTCTAATCAATAGACTGTTTATTAACATACCATAAAACATATGTCCGTCGCATAAAATAAAATTCTAATCATTATGCTTTATTAAATTAATATCTGACATAGAGACTAACAATTCTACTCATTACGCAACTTTAATCGATTACATATAAAATTGCAAACTTGTTCATAATAGGGAAGTATTCAATTTTAACAATAAAATTCATAGGTAATCTTAAATTAAATCATTTCATATAGCGGGGATTAGCTTGAAATTTAATATAACTTATCAGGCATGTTGGAATAGTTATGCAACAATGTAAATTAGTATTATATAAAAATATATTGTAACGACCCTGAAATTCCGACCCAATTTTAAAAAAAAATTAGAACCGTTATTTTAATATAAGATGTGAAACTTACATACGATTTCAATTAACGTCCAAACTTTGTTTCTAAATTACGCCTCGATGGTTATAGATATGGGTAAAGTTTCGTCGGAAAATACCGCAGTAAATTTCGTTTGCATTTTATTGCACATCAGTTCATTTTAAAACGTGAAAAAAAATTTATCTTCCGAACCTGAATATTTTTATATAGAGAAATTTTAAATCATCTTCTGACTAAGACGTCATTTTTCGTTTTTCAAAATTCGGACATCTTTAGCTCCGTCGATCTTATTCTTCTGCGTTTTGCTGCATTCTCCGTAATAGAAAATTTCGAATTTTTATAATTTAATCATACCACTGATATTTATATACCGATGGGTTCGCCTCGTCGCGCTGATCAAAACGGTATATTTATTTGTATCAAACGGAGTTAGGCGTTGTGAATTATAATTGTTTAACGGATCACAAACTGGTCCGTTACGCAGCACAAACCGGTACCCAATTTTTCTACACTGTTCAGAATTCTAGGAGTCCTTTGACTATTCAGCTACCTAGGGAACCCAATGGACTTTGCAGTTACCAAGGTGATTTAACGGGTGGCTTTTGAATTTCTGAACTACTTTTATAAACTAGCTTCGTCATAAGAATTCATTGGTTTGCAAATTCTAGTTACTGGTTCTTATTCATTTCTCTGCTCTCTTTCTTTCTTCTTCTCCAGAGAAATGCTCAGTTCACATTATTTTATTTTTCTTTTTTTGAAACTCCCCTACTGCCTTCCAGTCCACCCGCCACCGCCGCTACACGCGCCCGGCCACCAGCAGCCCAGCCGCCCGACCCACGCCCTGCTGCCCGTTCGTTCCCATTGGCCACGACCTGCTGCCCGATCGCCTCCCACTGCCAGCCTCCGCCTGTCAGTCCTTGACCCACGCCCAGCCACCAGCACCTGACCCCTGTCCGCCTCCCACCAGCCCAGCCCGCCTGCCCGCGACTGCACCCGGTCCACCGCCTGCCGCCTCCGAACCCCTGCCCGGCCAGTTCACCCGAACCCAGACTCCACCCGAAACCCATACTCCGCCGCCCGCCTTTCACCTTCCAGTCCACTCACCAGCGCCACCCGAACCCGCAGCGAACCAGCCCGCCTCCTCCGACTGCCTCGACCACCGTGCCTCGCCTTGGCCAAAATCGCATCGCATTCCATTCCGTAGTGTGTATATAAAATACATATATGAAATTGTTATATTATGTATCAGTATTTACTTTTGAAATTTCTGTTTGCTCATATATTCTGTTGCTGTGTTTTGGGTCCAGCTACCGCTTCGGAGTCCTAGGCATTCATCCGGCTTGTCGATCTACCTAGCTTCTTTGATTTGTTTGTGTTTGCTTTTGTGTCGTGCTTGTTAGCGTCTATCTTATCCATCGTCTTCGTGCTTCGTCGTCCAATCTTCTACCACGCAAGGTGAATACTTCATTCACGACTCAAAATTTATTATGTTATGATAATCAAGTGTTAGATGTTGTTAATATTAATTTGGATGATAGAATGGTTGATGTTAAAATTGTTCACATAAACTGTTAATTGTTATACAAGTTAAATTTAGTATTGTTAGAAATTTAAAATTGCTGAATTGACGCCATATAAAAAAAAGGTTTAATGTGTTAAATTGTGATTGATGTTAGTTTATGAAAATTTTGTGACGCTAAATGTGTTATGTGATGATTGAATTTAATATAAGTGATGATTAATATGAAATTGAATTTGATATAAGATAGTTAACAATTTAAATAGATTATATATGTTGAACTTGACCCTTTTAATGTTAAACAAATCAACACGTAGAAGTAGCGTTAACTACACTTTGAAACATTGAATGTATGACTAATGTAGTAATTTGATAATAGACACCAAGTGTAAAAACCCATAATGTGATAATCTTTAATCTGCATGAAATGATAGTGTGGATTCTAGGAATAATTTTATTAATTTGCATAAATGACAAATGTAAATTAGTACAATTATTTCGGGATTATTTAAATAAATTGTTGAATTGTTATGTATGGTTGCTATTGATTGTTTATTTATTTTGACAACATCCCAGTTATCACACTGCAAGTTTCCTTTGCTATGCTTGTTTTATTTAATGGTATTGGGTTGAAATGATAAACATCCAATTGAACAACTTTGGCCTAGGATAGATAATTAAAAATAAGAAACCCGATTGGTCAACAAAAATCATTTTTGAAATTTAAATCTATTTGAAATTAAGGAATGAACTTAAGAATTGTTTGGAAATTAAGTAACGAACTTAATGAATTTAATTGTAATAAATTAATGGATTTAATTGTAATAAATTAATGGATTTAATTGAAATAAATTAATAGATTTAAAGGAAATAAATTAATGAATTTAATTGTAATAAATTAATGGATTTAATTGTAATAAATTAATGGATTTAATTGAAATAAATTAATAGATTTAAAGGAAATAAATTAATGGATTTAATTGAAACGGATTAATGGGTAAAATTGAAACGGATTAATAAATCTATTTAATTGAATAAAATGAATTGACAAATTTAATTGAAATGGGATTTAGAACTTGTTAGAAAATTTAATTTGAGATTAGGTAACAAATTGACTTAAGAGGAATACAAAACTAACTAAAGTTTTATGGATTTGATTTAGCGATAATTTAAATTTAAAATGATTTTAAAATGGATGAATTAATTAAAGTAGGACATTGTAAACCGATTATGGATTGGGTTGATTTGTAACTCGGAAACCACTTATTTGTGATAGGTAGATCATAGAACCAAATGAATGAAATGGATTTCTTTAAAATAGTAATTTAATTGAATTTGGTAAATAAATCAATGAAGTTTGATAAAAGGGAATTTAGTTAATGAAATTGATTTAATCGAATTTATGATTATATTTAATGTAACGATGAATGTAAATAAGAATTGAAAGGAATAGAATTTGATTTAATGATTTGAACTAAATTGACCATTAAATTGAATCCATGGATTTTGAATTAAATTTAATAAGTGAAATCTGGATCTTATTAAATTGAACTAAAATACTAAATGATTGTTAACTCAAGGGTTTGAACTAAAATTTCATTTGGAAATATGATTTTAAAATATTTGAAATAAATCGAATTGTGAAATGTCAAATTTTGAAAGTCAAATTTGCAACTTGACTTTTGGACTTTGATTTGTTTAAACTTTAATATTAAATGACCATCGGGTAATTAATGCGTAATTATTAAAGAGTCCGGGATCGGATATGGACATACTCTCTGTCGATACCGAAAACCACTTTAATAACTAATATGCGCGGAGTGTTGATCCAGAACGAAGTGGATGGTTTGGTGGACGCGTTGACTGAAGAAAGAGAACGATATTGGAAGACCTCTGACATGACTAAAACAGGAGCCGCGCCGGGCCATTGAGGATCGCCATCTCTAGCGGACACACTTCTTCGATACCTTATCTATTACTTATGTGATTCGATTTGGGTGCACCCCTTGATTTGGGAGTGTTGTTTCGTGGTGTTGGGATAGTAGCTGCTATGCCCAACATCAGTCCGGATCAGGCAACTACTAGTATCCTAGTTGGTATCGCCTCATGTACCTTGTCATACTGATTATCCTATTCGCGACCACTACGATTTGTTTTGTGTTATACCTATGGGGTACCCTCTGATAACCACTAGTTTACGGTGGGGTTTACGGTGCTGTATAGACTACGGCATTATAAAATGTGTTAAGGGGGATTATGGTAACGCCTTAACACTATTTTGATATCATATTTTACTGATTAGACATTATCTATTTAGCGTACTCTATTGTATATATAGATAGTTTACCGGATCCTTAAGGATGTTTATTACATTCATCTTTGAGTTATGGACTTTATCATTTGCACTTGATTATTCCGTATAAGATTTTGAGTCCTGACTCGAGTGTTTCTTTTGTATATGCTCGGGTCAGTCTGAAGCTATCCAGTTGCTGATCAAGGTTGGTTGAAGATGCCGAAGACTTAGCATTTATCTTTATCAGTTTATTTCCTTTCCAGTATTTGATGAACTTGTGTATTGAACATCTTGTATTTCCTCTTTGTCACTTTATGTTGAGACATTGTTGTATTTCCTGTAGTAGCTTCATGAACTACTATTATGATGATGTACTTTTCCGCTGCATTATTCTGTGACTATTCTGTGTCTGTGATGTTGTATTGATTCTCATTTACATATATGTATTCATAATCCCATAATGATTCGTGTTTTGTATTATTTAAGTTGAC
Organism: Allium fistulosum; assembly: GCA_030737815.1. Taxonomy (NCBI): domain Eukaryota; kingdom Viridiplantae; phylum Streptophyta; class Magnoliopsida; order Asparagales; family Amaryllidaceae; genus Allium; species Allium fistulosum. The sequence continues at coordinate 1,300,183,713 of CM060902.1, forward strand.
ATGTGTGGATTATTGTCAATTTAAATGGTCCAAATATACGGGTTGTTACAGTTGGTATCAGAGCTTCGGTTTACCTAAAAACCTTAGTTTGGGATTATCTAAACTCATTAAAGATAGGGTAGTAATACCCTAGAATGAGAAGAATCGATTCAAAATCCAATCCTTTCAATTCAAACTTCTTTTGATTCATTGATAGGACTTTCCTTAGAGTTCTATGAATTCTATCCTTGGTTTCTAAAATCTCTTTTGGTATTTCAGGATGAGTGCCAGAAGAAACAATAGGGGAGGAAGAGGCCATGGTCCTGCTCAGGCTGCACCTACCGCTCCAGCTCTTGTCAAATTCACCACTCTTAGTAAGGAGTACACACAGCTTGGAGGTATTAAGTTTGTTGGATCCGAGAACATTATCGAGGCTCGGCAATGGCTTAAAGGCTTAGAGAAGATATTTTCGGGTCTGGAGATCACTGATGCTCAGAAGCGTCAGCTTGCTGCTTGGCAACTTCAAGATACCGCACAGGATTGGTGGGAATCTGTTACTTCACGTATCGAGGAAAACACCATCACTTGGGCCCAGTTTAGGTATAAATTTGTTTTGATTTCATAGTCTAAATTCTTCCTTCAATCTTTGGAATGATTGTTCATCTAGTCTATCTTTTGATTAGGGATACTTTCTCGGCACAATGGATGCCAGCTGCTGGGAAAACCCAACTTTATAGAGCTTTCATGGATCTTAAGCAAGGCAATATGACTTTTTCTGAGTATGAGAGGAAATTCAACGAACTCTCCAAATTCGGACCTGGCTTGATCGATACACCACTTCTGAAGAACGAGAAATTCATTTTGGGAGCTAGACCAGAATATTATGACTTGCTTACTGGCCACACTCACTGCACCTTCACAGAACTTGTTGACTATGCTCTTAGATATGAGGCGAAGCCTAAGGGACCTACTGCCGAGGCCACTCCTACTCAGCCCTCTTCTAGCCAGCCCGGAAAGAGGAAGATGAACTTTGATCAACAAAAGAAAGCTTGGCAGAAGACTACTGGATTGGGATATGCCTAGAAAAGCCCAATCGACCTTGCTAATATCACTTGCTTCAAATGAGATAAGAAGGGCCATTATGCTAATAGTTGTCCATCTACCGGAGCTGCTATTCCACCACCTTCTATGACTAGGAGAGATTTATGCCATGTCTGCCTCCAGCCTGGACATTTCAAGAAAGACTGCCTAATGCATAAGCGTGGCACCACTTCTGGAGTATTTGCTATCACCACACCTACACCCTATGCACCACCCGTCCAGGATGACCAAGGTACCTTACGGAGTATTTTTCATTTACATGCTACACCTGTTAGGGTATTATTCGATACTGGTGCTTCACATAGCTTTATATCAGTTGACCTTTGTAATAAACTCAAATTAGAACCTACTCTTGCCACTACTTCTTTATGTGTCTCTAATCCTATCGGAGGACCTGCTAACCTCCGAAGTGTTTGCAAGGAAGTTGCACTTATGTACGATTTTTCTCGATTCACTTGGGATTTCTATGTACTTGGATTCCAGGCATTCGACTTTCTTTTAGGAGCTGATTGGTTAAGCAAATTCGATGCTGTTATTTCCTACAAAACTCATTCAGTTTCTTTAGTAAGCGACAAGGGTCAACCACTTGTCATTGAATGCAAATCACCTCAGAAATATGCCGGAAGCTTCATATTCTCTCTTGATGCTCATCCGGATGATCTTAATACTACTCATATTGTTCAGAAATTTCCTGATGTATTTGGAGAGGTCAACTCTCTACCGCCTAAACGGGAAATCGATTTCCGTATTGATCTTATTCCTGGAGCTACTCCTGTAGTTCTCCCACACCGAAGGATGGCTCCTAAAGAAAAAGCTGAACTAAAAACTCAAATTGATGATCTATTTGCTAAGGGTTTGATCAGGAGAAGTTGTTCTAAATGGGGCGCCGCAGTTGTATTTGTCACCAAGTCAGATGGATCTCTTCGCATGTGTGTTGATTACAGAGAACTAAACAAACGCACTCTCAAGAATCGTTATCCGAAGCCTCGCATCAACGATTTATTCGATCAACTCCATGGAGCTAAAGTTTTCTCACAACTTGATTTAGCCACCGGGTTCCACCAACTCTGAGTAGAGGAAGATAGTATCCATAAGACAGCTTTACGTACCGAGAATGGATTATATGAATGGTTGGTTATGCCATTCGGTTTGACCAACGCACCTGCTTATTTTGTAGACTTGATGAATCGAGTCTTTCGTGATGTACTTAACAAATTTGTTCTTGTATTCATTGATGATATTCTTGTCTTCTCCAAAGACGAGAAAGAGCATGAAACACATCTCCCTTATGTTCTAGAAACTCTTCGAAACCATCAGCTTAAAGCCAAGTTCTCTAAATGCCATTTTTGGCGAGACGAAGTAAGATTCCTTGGCCATATTGTTTCTCAAAATGGGATTTCGGTTGATCCAGCTAAGATTTCCATAATCAATGATTGGGAGACTCCTAAAACTCCTACAGATATCCGTAGTTTCTTGGGCTTAGTCGGTTATTATCGCAGATTTATTGAGCACTTTGCCCGGATTTCTGCCCCACTTACTGCTTTAACTCGGAAGGATGTTAAGTTTATTTGGAGTGAGAAGTGTGAATCAGCTTTTAATGAGCTGAAGCGCAAGTTAACATCAGCCACAGTTCTTGCGTTAATTGATGGAAGTGAAGGATTAACTGTCTATACAGATGCTTGTCGAGAAGGTTTAGGCGCTGTCCTTATGCAAAATGGAAAGGTTATTGCTTATGCGGGACGTCAGTTGAAGACTCATGAATTAAACTATGCCACACATGATCTTGAGCTTCTTGCCGTAGTATTTGCTTTGAAACTATGGAGGCACCATCTTTTGGGAACAAAATTTGAATTATTCACTGATCATAAGTCCTTGAAGTATATCTTTTCTCAAAAAGATTTGAACCAGAGGCAAGTCCGATGGCTCGAATTTTTAGCTGCATATGATCTCGACATCACTTATACTCCTGGGAAAGCAAATGTTGTAGCCGATGCATTGAGTCATAGCAAAGCATTGTCTTGCTGTAATCTTGTTGAAGGCATGTTATTTCAGCTCGTCATCTCTCCATCTCTTATGGATCGCATAAAAGCTAAACAATATGAGGACACTTTGCTCTACCGTATGAAGGAGTTAGTTCTTGGAAGAGTCGGAAATGTTGACGGTAAAATTGGAGCACAGATTGATAGTAATGGAGTTCTAAGGATCGACAACCGTATTTGTGTTCCTAATGTCGATGGTTTGAGACAAGAAGTACTTAGAGAGAACCATCAGTCATCACTTTCATTTCATCCTGGTGTCACTAAAATGTATCGTAATATGAAGCGTTTATATTGGTGGAGTGGGATGAAGAGAGATATTTCTATATATGTCAGTAGATGCACAACTTGCCAACAAGTCAAGGCCGATCACCAGAAGACTGCCGGTTTACTTCAACCCCTAGAGATTCCATGTTGGAAATGGGATCAGATTTCTATGGACTTCATTAATGGACTACCGAGGACCAAAAAGGGTAACGAGAGTATATGGGTGATCGTTGATAGGTTGACAAAATCTGCTCACTTTATTCCTGTTAAAACCACTCGTACTGCTTCGAGTTTGGCTGAGATTTATATGAGAGAGATTGTTAGACTTCATGGAGTTCCATCTAGTATTGTATGTGATCGAGACCCTATATTCACTAGTAAATTCTGGAAGGCATTTCAGGACGTCTTAGGCACTAAACTGAATCTAAGCACAGCTTATCATCCTCAAACAGATGGCCAAACGGAAAGGGTAAATCAAATTTTGGAGGATCTACTCCGAGCTTGCATAATTGATTTCGGTGGATCTTGGGAAGACCATCTCCATTTGGTTGAATTCACTTATAATAACAGTTATCAGGTATGTCAAAATTTCAATTTGAATAAGCAAATTTGAATTGGTATTTAACCACCTTTATAATCAGGAAAGTATCGATATGGCACCGTTCGAAGCTTTATATGGGCGGCCATGCAAATCGCCAGCTTGTTGGATTGAACTTGGAGATCGATTAGTTCTTGGCCCAAATATGATTATGGAGGCATCCGAGATGGTAAATGAGATCAGAAAGAAGATGAAGACCGAACAGGATAGGCAGAAGAGCTATGCAGATAGGCGTAGAAGAGATCTGGAATTCCAGGTTGGAGATGAAATATTTCTGAAAGTATCACCTTTGAAGAATGTTATTCGATTTGGTCGTAGGGGGAAGCTCGCTCCTAGATTTTTTGCACCATTTACTATCACCGAGAGAATTGGTACACTAGCTTATAGAGTTGCATTACCAAAAAAGTTTGAGGGCGTGCACAACGTATTCCATGTTTCACATCTTCGGAAAGTCGTGCGTGATCCATCCATGACCATTCCTTTTGCTCAGTTAGACGAGGTTGATATTGAGCCGGATTTGACTATAGAGAGGAGACCACTTTGTATTATTGATAGGGATACGAAGCAGCTTAGAAGGAAATATGTTAGCCTAGTCAAAGTCCAATGGAGTCCCGATGATCGTGATTGTACTTGGGAAACCGAGGAGAGTATCCGAGATTCTAATCCAGAATTATTTGTTGAAGGTAAATTCCATTCGATATTCTATGCTTAATTGGATAACCTATGCTATATCCATCGTATCTCTTTTATCTGTTCTTCCACTCTTTACCTTGTTCCTTTTCGAGGATGAAAAGTTTTGAGTGGGGGCGAATGTAACGACCCTGAAATTCCGACCCAATTTTTAAAAAAATTTAGAACCGTTATTTTAATATAAGATGTGAAATTTACTTATGATTTCAATTAACGTCCAAACTTTGTTTCTAAATTACGCCTAGATGGTTATAGATATGGGTAAAGTTTCGTCGGAAAATACCGCAGTAAATTTCGTTCGCATTTTATTGCACATCAGTTCATTTTAAAATGTGAAAATTTTTTATCTTCCGAACCTGAATATTTTTACATAGAAAAATTCTAAATCATCTTCTGACTAAGACGTCATTTTTCGTTTTTCAAAATTCGGACATCTTTAGCTCCGTCGATCTTATTCTTCTGCATTTTGCTGCATTCTCCGTAATAGAAAATTTCGAATTTTTATAATTTAATCATACCACTGATATTTATATACCGATGGGTTCGCCTCGTCACGCTAATCAAAACGGTATATTTATTTGTGTCAAACGGAGTTAGGCGTTGCGAATTATAATTGTTTAACGGATCACAAACTAGTCCGTTACGCAGCACAAACCGGTACCCAATTTTTCTACACTGTTCAGAATTCTAGGAGTCCTTTGACTATTCAGCTACCTAGGGAACCCAATGGACTTTGCAGTTACCAAGGTGATTTAACGGGTGGCTTTTGAATTTCTGAACTACTTTTATAAACTAGCTTCGTCATAAGAATTCATTGGTTTGCAAATTCTGGTTACTGGTTCGTATTCATTTCTCTGCTCTCTTTCTTTCTTCTTCTCCAGAGAAATGCTCAGTTCACATTATTTTATTTTTCTTTTTTTGAAACTCCCCTACTGCCTTCAAGTCCATCCGCCACCGCCGCTACACGCGCCCGGCCACCAGCCGCCCGACCCACGCCCTGACCCACGACCTGCTGCCCGTTCGTTCCCATTGGCCACGACCTGCTGCCCGATCGCCTCCCACTTCCAGCCTCCGCCTGTCAGTCCCTGACCCACGCCCAGCCACCAGCACCTGACCCCTGTCCGCCTCCCACCAGCCCAGCCCGCCTGCCCGCGACTGCACCCGGTCCACCGCCTGCCGCCTCCGAACCCCTGCCCAGCCAGTTCACCCGAACCCAAACTCCACCCGAAACCCATACTCCACCGCCCGTCTTTCACCTTCCAGTCCACTCACCAGCGCTACCCGAACCCGCAGCGAACCAGCCCGCCTCCTCCGACTGCCTTGACCACCGTGCCTCGCCTTGGCCAAAATCGCATCCCATTCCATTCCGTAGTGTGTATATAAAATACATATATGAAATTGTTATATTATATATCAGTATTTACTTTTGAAATTTCTGTTTGCTCATATATTCTGTTGCTGTGTTTTGGGTCCAGCTACCGCTTCGGAGTCCTAGGCATTCATCCGGCTTGTCGATCTACCTAGCTTCTTTGATTTGTTTGTGTTTGCTTTTGTGTCGTGCTTGTTAGCGTCTATCTTATCCATCGTCTTCGTGCTTCGTCGTCCAATCTTCTACCACGCAAGGTGAATACTTCATTCACGACTCAAAATTTATTATGCTATGATAATCAAGTGTTAGATGTTGTTAATATTAATTTGGATGATAGAATGGTTGATGTTAAAATTGTTCACATAAACTGTTAATTGTTATACAAGTTAAATTTAGTATTGTTAGAAATTTAAAATCGCTGAATTGACGCCATATAAAAAAAAGGTTTAATGTGTTAAATTGTGATTGATGTTAGTTTATGAAAATTTTGTGACGCTAAATGTGTTATGTGATGATTGAATTTAATATAAGTGATGATTAATATGAAATTGAATTTGATATAAGATAGTTAACAATTTAAATAGATTATATATGTTGAACTTGACCCTTTTAATGTTAAACAAATCGACACGTAGAAGTAGCGTTAAGTACACTTTGAAACATTGAATGTATGACTGATGTAGTAATTTGATAATAGACACCAAGTGTAAAAACCCATAATGTGATAATCTTTAATCTGCATGAAATGATAGTGTGGATTCTAGGAATAATTTTATTAATTTGCATAAATGACAAATGTAAATTAGTACAATTATTTCGGGATTATTTAAATAAATTGTTGAATTGTTATGTATGGTTGCTATTGATTGTTTATTTATTTTGACACCATCCCAGTTATCACACTGCAAGTTTCCATTGCTATGCTTGTTTTATTTAATGGTATTGGGTTGAAATGATAAACATCCAATTGAACATGTTTGGCCTAGGATAGATAATTAAAAATAAGAAACCCGATTGGTCAACAAAAATCATTTTTGAAATTTAAATCTATTTGAAATTAAGGAATGAACTTAAGAATTGTTTGGAAATTAAGTAACGAACTTAATGAATTTAATTGTAATAAATTAATGGATTTAATTGAAATAAATTAATAGATTTAAAGGAAATAAATTAATGAATTTAATTGTAATAAATTAATGGATTTAATTGTAATAAATTAATGGATTTAATTGAAATAAATTAATAGATTTAAAGGAAATAAATTAATGGATTTAATTGAAACGGATTAATGGATAAAATTGAAACGGATTAATAAATCTATTTAATTGAATAAAATGAATTGACAAATTTAATTGAAATGGGATTTAGAACTTGTTAGAAAATTTAATTTGAGATTAGGTAACAAATTGACTTAAGAGGAAAACAAAACTAACTAAAGTTTTATGGATTTGATTTAGCGATAATTTAAATTTAAAATGATTTTAAAATGGATGAATTAATTAAAGTAGGACATTGTAAACCGATTATGGATTGGGTTGATTTGTAACTCGGAAACCACTTATTTGTGATAGGTAGATCATAGAACCAAATGAATGAAATGGATTTCTTTAAAATAGTAATTTAATTGAATTTGGTAAATAAATCAATGAAGTTTGATAAAAGGGAATTTAGTTAATGAAATTGATTTAATCGAATTTATGATTATATTTAATGTAACGATGAATGTAAATAAGAATTGAAAGGAATAGAATTTGATTTAATGATTTGAACTAAATTGACCATTAAATTGAATCCATGGATTTTGAATTAAATTTAATAAGTGAAATGTTATCCCGCCTTTTGGCAAGGCCATGACACCAAGGACTTAACTAGAAACCAGTGACAGATTGTCTCAAAGACCAGCTACGCGCAAGGATCGCTATGGATATCGATGAATTTTGTCCGAGTCCGGATCTGGCTACAATTGATAAGACATGACAAGTAAAGCCATTCAAGCCAACTTTTCGAATTTCAAGTCAATCCGAGTTCATACGCTCAAGATATCATTGATACAAATTGGAAGAAATGGCCCTTAGTTCGACTCCATAGGCCAAGTCTATGACTCGAATCCATCAGAAGATGTCATGGATCGAATCGATCTGAAGTAGCCTTAAGATCGAATCGATTTGAGGTAGCCTTAGGTTCGAATCCAACAAATTTCTCTACTTCGAATCCATGGAGGAAAAGTGCCTCGAGTCCATGGAACATAGCCTTGCTTCGAATCCAGGAAGAATACCTAGCTTCGACACCATCAAGCGTAGACCATGACTGATTCGAACGCACCTTGCCCCGAATCCATAGGCCAGGCCCCAATCCGAATCCATGGAACAACCATTGTTCGACTCCATCGGACCTCCCTTGCTTCGACTCCATCGAACAAACCTCTGCTCAAGTCCATCGAGGGATGGCTCCTTCGAATCCATACAACTGGATAAGCCTCGACTCCACCATCTTCGAATCCACTCAACTGAGAGTCCTCGACTCCACCATCTTCGAATCCACTCAATTGAGAGTCCTCGACTCCACCATCTTCGAATCCAAGCCATGGATTCGACCCAGTCAAACAGGAGTACAAAACGGATCGAGGCGAGATACGCGCGCCACGTCGCAGCAAGCATCGAGTCGACCGAATCGATTCGAACTAAGATCGATTCGAAGTATCCCTGTTCTCCAGAAATGCAACATTGAATCGATCATATCTCGAGTTCTACAAGTCCAAATGCCATGAGATTTTCACAGAAGCTTAAACACATGATGAAGAATGTTCACACCAAATTTCAGCTCGATTGGATGATTTCTTGATCGATTCGAACCAAGGGTCGAATCGATCCCAAAGTGGGCCCGGATCTCCAGATTTCGGCCATGTGGGCCCCCTGACGTACCAGAACTGGTCTCCCCTCATTTTAGGAGAAATATCAGCCTCCTACACCTATAAATAGAGCCCCTGGTCATTCAGAAAAGGGGTCGGAGAATTCTAAGTACTGAAGAGCGCCCAGATTCTGCCAGACTTACTCCAGAACACCGCCACTGCTTTAGATTGAGGCTTAGCATATAAATTCAGTTGTATTACATTATAAACTACTGTAATCTTCAAGTATCGAGCAATAAAATCATCAAACTTCATAGTGGACGTAGGCAAAATGCCGAACCACTCTAAATCGCTTGTCTTTGCAACTTATTTTCTATTACTTGGAGTTTTTGTTAGATAATCCACAGTTTTAATTTTCATTCTTCACTTTTATCTCTTCAAAAACTTCCGAAGAGTGTTGTGCCCATTTTTGGTACAAACACTTTGGTGCTTTCATTGAGAAAAAACCAGCTTTTTTCTCCTGCTCCTTGGATCTACCATCGATACCGGATTGCACAAATCCAAGAGGAAGATCCAGATCTCTAATTCATAATCCTTCCATTCTATTCAGATTTGCATAAAGTCTAGGAAAAGGATTCTTCAGTGAAAATGGTTAGCACAAGGACCACTTTCTACAGCTGTTGGACAAGAAGGTAGGGATGGACAGAATCCTGCTCAGCAGCAGCCATCCAACCAAGGCAACACTACCCACTCGGATCCGTCTGGGGCAGTCACTAGACAAGAATTCCAAGTATTGCTTCAAGAGCTGACTCAGAGTCGGCAGCAATTAGCCGAACAGTTGCGTGCCAATATCGAATTGACAAACCAACTGAACCGCCAGGGCCGTAGGAGGTCCAGAAGGGATGATGTTTCCCGCTCATCCACTGAAAGTTCTGCTTCATCAGACTACTATCATAGATCTACCCGTCCTCGATTAGACGGGAGTCATGCACAAACGACCGGATATCAACCCGCTTTGACTGTTGGACAGTTGAGGGCAGGACCGTCAACCAGCTTTCAGGCCGGGCCCTCCACACAAGGAGGCCCTACTACACAGCATACCGCGGACAATCATGCTGCAGCTGCCACAATAGAAACAAGGATTGATACCCGAAATCTTTCAGAGCCAAATAATTGGCAACGTGGGCGTACTCCTGAACCGTACGTCCTAGAGGACGCTGAGCCAAGGAGGCAAAATTTGGACCATCGACAGCGCCCGGTCCGAACTCGCGCTGTGGAACCCGACCACACCTTAGCTCGGCAAGCTCAAAATGTAGCAATGCCAGACATCTCGACTATGATACGTCAGATGATCCGCGAAAGCCAAGGCCTTACCAACGATGACTGGGGACTTTCCCGTAGTCATACTCCCTTCACAGACGAGATACTGAATGCTGAACCTCCTCGGCGATTCAAAATGCCAACCCTTCCTATGTACGAAGGAAATTCTGATCCCAATCAACACATCTTGAAATATGAGTGGTCGATGAGCGCCGCAAGGGCCGATGATGCAGTAAAATGTCGAAGTTTCCCCATCTCTCTAGGTGGGATTGCAACGATGTGGTTCACAAGATTGCCACCTAGGTCTATCTCTTCATTTGATCAACTGGCTAAGAAATTTGTTGAACAATTTCGCATGCATGTCGCTAGACCCAAAGATGTCAACACCTTATCCAGTGTTACCCAAGCTCGTGGGGAAACGCTAAGGCGTTACTTAGAGAGATTCCATGCGGCATGTGTGGAGATTAGTAACCCCAACGATAACTCAATCTTAATGGCATTGACAAAGGGGATTGACCCTGATTCTGAATTTGGAAACTGGTTAGCTGGAAAACTGCCCGCATCGTTGGACCGTTTCTACTCCAAAGCCGCACAATTCTTACAACAAGAGGACGCGAAACAGTCTAGGAAGCAGGACGATGCGGGACCCAAGAGTGAAGGGATACAGAGCAATGTAGCAGTAAAACAGTCCGGTGACAATTCCGGAAAAGTTCAGTTGAACATACAGAACAAGCAAACTCAGCCAAGAGGTAACAATGATCAGAATAAGAAAAGAGATCCAAATCGAGGTCCACGGCGTGAAGCTCCGATGTTCGATAATTACACACCATTGAATACATCGTTGGAAAATGTGTACCTACAGACTTGCAATACTATGCAATACAAGAAGCCGGCTCCGAAGCAATCGTCGGAGAGGCAGATCCAAACAGGGAAGTTCTGTAGATTCCACGAAAGTTATGGCCACAACACCAATGAATGCCGACACTTGCAGGACCTCATTGAGAAGTTGATCAGGGAGAGGAAGTTAGACCAGTTTATGCAGGCACCGCAGTCTGAAGGGGCGGGCCCCTCAAATCAAAATCATGTACAGAATCCAGAAAGACAGGAAGAACCAGGTCGTGTCGGAGGAAGACTGGTAATTAATGTTGTAAGTGATAGTCCTTGTACAGCGAAGCGAAGCTGGGGAGAAATGAAATCATATAACAACTTGGCTAGACGAACAGACTTTGAGTACGATGATAACTTGGACAATAAACCTTCGACCAAACGAAAGAGAGCGACAATTAACGACATCACTTTCCGAGACAACGATACTGATTATGTCGGAAGCCCGACTACTGACCCACTCGTGATATCGGCACAAGTAGGTCCAGCTTGGATGAAGAGGATACTAATTGACTGCGGGAGCTCTGTGAATATCCTTTTCATACATGCTTATAATCAAATGAGGATGAAAGCCAGGGATTTGGAACCTTGCCAAACTCACCTCCATGGATTCAACGGTAGCACTACCGTACCTATTGGGATGGTGAAGTTACCAGTTAGGTTGGGATCTAAGGAACATAGCAGAGTTCGGACATTACAGTTCACTGTGTTGAACATAGTCTCGCCATACAACGCTTTCTTAGGACGACCTGCCCTTACTGAATTCAGAGCCGCAATTGCCCCGTGGTGCTTGACCTTAACGTTCCCCACCGTCAACGGAGTTGGAGTCGTCCAGGGCGATCAGGTTGACTTGAGAACAGTCATACACCGAAAACGAGTCGCCCGATTACGCAATGCCGAGGACCGACTTAAAACTTTTGAACGCAATGAGATTGTCATTAAAAAAGAATACCCAGCACTACTACACATGAAACCAACATGGAAGGGATCACATGAGATTAAGCAAGAGCTCGGGGATGATGTATATGAGATGACGACCGCTGATGGTCTAGCTTCACCAAAGGCCTTGGATAGCGAAAGACTTCGTCGCTATCGCACATAACAGGCTATGTTTATCTATTTAGTTTAAATTCTGTTTTAGAATTTGTTTCTGCATTTCGAAATTAGAATTTGTAATAAGGCAACTGACTTTGCCATGTTTTCTTATTTCAGCAATAAAATGCCATCTCTTTGAGCTAGAGCTGTGATTCATTAAATACAATGTACAACATCACGATGCACGAAGAGCTAAATTCCATCACACAATGGGATTTATTCAAGTAGGGAGTGGCTATGAAGCAATCAACCACTCACCAAATGAAACCCGAGCTCGGGGGCAAGCCATCACATCAGGCCAGAAATGGGTTGATACACGACAACCTTTTCCTTAACTCCGTACTCCCAAAGTGCAAGGCGGAGTATAAACATTCATTCAACTCCGTACTCCCAGAGCGCGAGACGGAGTTTAAACATTTACAAAATCCCAGAGTACTCCGAGAGCGCGAGCTGGGTACAAACTTTTTAACTAACTCCGTACTCCCAGAGTGCGAGGCGGAGTATAAACATTTTCCTAAATCCCAGAGTACTCCGAGAGCGCGAGCTGGGTACAAACTTTTTAACTAACTCCGTATTCCCAGAGTGCGAGGCGGAGTATAAACATTTTCCTAAATCCCAGAGTACTCCGAGAGCGCGAGCTGGGTACAAACTTTTTAACTAACTCCGTACTCCCAGAGTGCGAGGCGGAGTATAAACATTTTCCTAAAACCCCAGAGTACTCCGAGAGCGCGAGCTGGGTATAAATACCAACAAACTCCAGCTTCCGAGAACGCGAACTGGAGTATAAACATTAACTAACTCCGGATTCCGAGAGCACGAACCGGAGTATAAACATCAACAAACTCCAGCTTTTCGAGAGCGCGAACTGGAGTATAAACATTAACTAACTCCGTACTCCCAGTACGCAAGGCGGAGTATAAACATACATCAACTCCACACTAATCCCCAATACTGGGGGCAGAACCATAACACATAACAAGTTGGAGACAAAAGGGAATACATTCTCATTTCCACTATCAACAAAAAGAATCTGATTACAAAATGGTTCAAGAAATTGCTACTAGTGGGAGCCGAATCCACATCTATACACGGCTATAGAAAAATCAACAAAATGCTACCCTACGCAACAGAGATTTAAAGAAAGAGTTCAATCTTTCTTCTTCCTTATCTTCTTCTTCGGGGTAGCTCCACCCGATCCGCTGCCCGATTTTCTCCTCAACCGCTTACTCTTTTCAGGCTTGCCCTCCGGCAGCGATATGATGTCAACGTCTTCCTCAAAACTGGAGGCGACGGAAGTTCTTCTAGGAGGTCGAGCTGGAGGCATGGGAGTAGTAGCAGGAGGAGGGACAGGAGCAGTTTCAATCACTACGGTACCGCCCAGTGAAATCACCATTAACGGGGCAGGCCCGGGCGAATTCATACCAGCATTCCCTGTTGCCATCTCGGCATCAATCTCAGCCATAACATCGTCCTCACGGGATACTTGGGCTGCATCAGATGTGCCAATAGCTGGCATGGATGAACTAACGGCCGGAGCAGCCCCACTCACAGCATCGGACGGGTTGACAAAGGGATCGATGGGTTCATTAAGAAGCTCCTCAATCATTTGAGCGCTGAAAGAAAACATATTTGCATCTCCCTCTTCGCCGATCAAGGTAGAAGTCGTGATGGCTTCAGTAAAAACAACCCCTTGTGTTTGATGTGGAACTGATAGAGCAAGAGGCGCAGAAACAACGACTTCAGTCACTGAAATGCGACAAAACGAAGATTGTTAGCCATGTGTGTTGCTTAAAGTTCTCCACAACTAAACTACGAGAAGCGTTCAAATACCTTCCTTAGTCTGGACCGAAACGTGGGAGGAATCATCGGCTGAAGATAATAACGGTTGGTCAGGATTATATGCAGGAATAGATTGGGGATCTACCGCACCAGTGGTTTCGGGCAATGTTGGGATTACAGCTCCAACACTTGCCTCGTGATGCGCGGTCCCCGAACCTTCGCCTGTCTCTAGAGGTTGAACGCCAAGCTTTTCTTTCGCCATAGAAATCGCCGCCTCGTGAAGGACCTTCCTCTCATCTTCGGTGAGCAAACGCATCTCCAACTCAAAGTCGTCAAGTGTTTCATCTGGATGCGCTGCTCTCTTTTCATCCAATAGCTGGGTCCAGGCATTGTACAAGATCGTGGAGTCATCTCCCAGCCACGCTAGATTCCTGTGTTCCAACACATTTGCGTTGTACGTGACCAAGAGATCATCAAACTCAGAATCTAGCCTGGACCTCTCCTCCAAAATCTTTTCTCGAATTTCTGCTTCCGCAGATTTAGCCTTGACCGTCGCCGCAGCAAGTTCGGCCCTGAGAGATACTACTTGGTCGCAAGCCTCTTGAGCAGTGGCGTTTGCATCGTCCTTCTCCTTCACCATTTCAGTGAATTTGGCCTTGAGCTCGTTTAGCTCTTTAACGGCTAAGTCTCGCTCAGCTGCAATGGTGGTGTTGCGGTGGCCCATCTCCTCTACCGTGGCGCAATGTTCTTGTTGCATCCTAGCCATTTTGGCCACGGCGTCCTCGTGCTTCTGGAGAGCTTGAAGTTCAGAATTCCGGGATGTCTCCATTTCAGATTGAAGAACTTCAACGATGCGTTTCTGTTTAGCAATTTCAGCATCGCGTTCAGCAATAGTCTTCGCCCTGTCAAAAGCCACTCTAGAAGCCTTCACGGCTGCCTTGTACCACTCCTTGTACTGAGCGTAGAAGTCGTGGATATAACAATGAGCGGTGGTCTCAGCTTCCGGAGGAATTCTTTTAAAGTTAGGAGGGAAGATATAGCCATCCATGCAAATTTCAGGGTAGTCATTTTTCATTTGGGCGAGTTTAGCAGCTCCCTCGCTTGTCAACTCAGCCGGAGCTTGTTCAATTATAGCGGCTGTCGTCGGTTCCATTCTTGGCCGTTGAGCATCAGGCCGAGAAGATTGAGAAGGCAACTGTTATTGATGAGATGGCCCTGGGAGGTCTACTGGAGCCCTGGGGGGCGGAGGAGAACGAGATCGGGGTCGGTACTGGTATCCCCGGTCTCTGTCAGAGTAATCATAGCCAGAACGGCTACGCGAGTAATCTCTGTCTCTATCATAACGTTCTTGACTCGAATAGCCTCGCCCATGATCCCTATCTGTCTCTCTCCTACGGGAATCGTAAAATGGAGAAGATTGGCGCACATTCCGAAGCCTATCTAGAGTAGAGCCACGTCCTGACATCTCACCTGCGATAAGAAAGAATTACGGATTAAAATCCCATAAAGCAATGTTTACTATGCAAAAGTCATGAAGTGCCGTGGAAGTGTGTGTAAATGTGTAAACCCCCAAAACCGACCGGAAGTGTTGACCGCACTTAAAGGAAAGGGCTCGTTCATGTTTAGAACATCTTGAAATTCCTCCAACCCAGGATTATGAGAAATCGATATATAATCTGGGATAGGAATATCGTCTAGCCCTTTGAAAGAATCTCTCGAATGAGAAGGGGCGGCCTCAGAAATCATGACCCCGGAAGCGGGAAGAAATGCATCTACGGATTTTCCCCCCTTGGACTTAAGTTTTTTGGAAACGGCGGCCTTGCCTTTCCGTTTTTCTCCCGATTCTTCAAAGTTTCCCGAGAGATCAGCCATCGGCTCTGAATCTGTGTGGGTTCTTTCTTCGTCACCCGCCTCAATTATTCTGATTCCGAGTGACTTCTTCACTTTTTTCTTCTTGATTTTCTTCTTGATCTTCTTCTTATCTCCCTTCTTGGAGGCGGACTTTGCAAATCCCTCAACAACTATGCTTTGATTGATGTCGATCAAACCCAGAACTCTTAAGTTGTAATCATTCAGCACCGAGTCAATATGCCTCAGCTCGCTTGGGACTTCTTGAAGACTCCGGACGGTACCCTTGAAACGCCCTCCATCGGGCCTAGAGATAATAGCTATAAAAGGAATGAAATGTCAATTCTAACACCGAAGAGCTATTGGTCAAGGAAACAGGTTAAGGCGCTTACGTCTAGACAACCATCGCCTAGCGAAACCCGGAGGGCACCGAACGTAGAACCACTCGTTCTTGAAATAGCTCAGTCGAGTCCAAGCTCCAACTACAACTTGGCAATTTCTAACTGCTTCCAAAAATGTAAAAGACGGGCTATCACCCCTACTCTTGAAGTTAAATATGTGTCTGATCTCGGAGGGCCTCGGCGGGCGAAAAAGACAGTCCATAAATATTACAAAGGCACTGTTCAGCAACGCGTGCCCGTTGGGATGAAGTTGTGAAGGAGCGATTCCTAAATATGATAGCATCCCTCTGATATATTGGTTGAAAGGAGGAAGAGTTCCGGCCGCACAAGCATGACGGTAGAATGCTGTATATCCTTCAGGCGGGTTATGCGGTCTATCAGTGGCGCTGGGCAATAATACGTCACCTAGAGATATGTTATGCTTTAAGCGTATTCGTCCCAATAAGGATTCAGAGAGGTTAGACTGAACCGAATCAACAGGGTCCTCAATAAATATCGCCTCCGGCAATTCATCTGGAGCTGGATCGATTACATCGGCAGGGATATCGGGAATCTCAAGAACCAGAGGAGTCGAGCTCTGTACCTCTTGTTGTTGGGAGCTCGAAGATTCCATAATTAACTAACTCATCAGAAAGCAACGTTAAGTTCATAAAGAGCCCGTGCATTCCCCAGTGTAGTGTGTATGAACGTGTCATGCAGTGCAAGTGCTGTACATTACTTAAACAGATTCTACAGATTAAAGTAAGATGTCCGTACAGCAAAACTTGGGAATTTGAGAGTGAAAATGACCATCATCGCTGACCGTCACTCCCACGCCATCCAAACACTACGAACTACTTCAAGTATAAGTCAGTTATATTGTTGGTTAAGTCACGGTTCCATCGACGAGCTTCAAAAAGGAGGTCAAATCTTTCGGTCAAGTTCGACTATGCAAGGCCGAAGCTCATCGGAGTCAAGTATGCTAAAGTTCATTATGTTCGTCAAAGATCAACTTAAGATTGGTCGTAGTTCGGATGTTGGAGCAAAATCAGAAGAGAAGATATCAGAACGTTCGAATCGATTGACTCGAATCGATGGCGTTCGAATCCACACACCTCGACTCCATTAAGGTCGACTCGGTGAAGCCTTAGGATGGAAAAGCACTACGAGTCCATGATCTTTGCATGACTTCGAATCAATCAATATTGAGATCCTTCGAATCGACCGATTTATCGCTACTTCGAATCGATCGCCGCGAACTTTCTTTCCTTCTTTCTCTTGAGACAATCAATTCGAAGCTCTGCATTCAAAATCGATTCGAATGACTCGTTCCTGGAGCAGTGCGAAGCAATGGAAGGCGACACCCTAATCAGTACGACTCGAATGATTTCATTCCCCAATTCCATCGAGTCGACCCACTTTGCTCAGACCTCATCTCTCCTCGAAGTTTTAAGAAGGAAAGACTGAATCGTTGCTAAAGATCCTAAGTTCTATCTTTCACATCTCAAATCGATCCCTTGATTACCTGATTTTATGAGAGCGTGAAGGGGTTCGATCGATTCAAAGAGAGCACGTTCGTCTTGGCCTTGGAGAGGTCGATTCGAAGAAGAAGCTATAGCAGCAGTGAAAAGTAAAAAGTGAGAAATGAATAGGACCCCGGTATATATAGGGAGAAATGACGATTCGCATCCCGGTAAAAGTAGACCGGCCATCCCAGGTTTACAGTCACTTCGATTCGAATGATGCCCTCGAATCGATCACTGAAGAGTTTCTATCGAATCAAGGGAAACAGTGGCAATCACCAATCCAAGACCGTCCTTCGTATCCATCTATCCAATATACAATAGGTTCATCGATACGAAGTACAGAGCAAGAGTGTCCCTAAAAAAAACGTTCGACTCCAACAACTCAGACAACCACATCGAATCCACACAGTATCGATTCGAAGCATTATCGATTCGAAGCCGTAACCGAACAGAGGCTGGATTGAAAGTCATATCGATTCGAAGCACGAGGTCCCTCAAACCCTCGATTCGAAGGCCATCAATTCGAGGAGGCATGGCTTCGAATCCATCAGATACCACCAATCAGACGGACGAATCATTTCAATATGACAAATTTCTTGTCCACTCTTTGTACCGATTCAGGAGAGGATCAATACAAGAGGATGATCATAGGCAATCATAAAAGCGATGTTTTAAATCGAGTCTCAAACCGGTTTAGGAGAGGACCGAGGCAGATTTCGATAGCAAACCGAACTGACAATGACTTGCGATCACGCAACGTTAACCAAAGTCAAAATAATACACGTATGCGCGTATTCCTGACTAATGGTTGGTCTTTATTATTTACAGGGATCAAATGATTCATCTCATCATGACTCAAAAACCTAACGGCCAGTCACAATTATACGACGGTCGATTACTGCAATACAGAATGCAACTTTCGGTAAAACATGTCATAGCTGTCCAAAGAGAGACTGCAGCATTTCAAAGCACGTCATGTTTACACAAGACGTACTTTGGGGGGCAAATGTTATCCCGCCTTTTGGCAAGGCCGTGACACCAAGGACTTAACTAGAAACCAGTGACAGATTGTCTCAAAGACCAGCTACGCGCAAGGATCGCTATGGATATCGATGAATTTTGTCCGAGTCCGGATCTGGCTACAATTGATAAGACATGACAAGTAAAGCCATTCAAGCCAACTTTCCGAATTTCAAGTCAATCCGAGTTCATACGCTCAAGATATCATTGATACAAATTGGAAGAAATGGCCCTTAGTTCGACTCCATAGGCCAAGTCTATGACTCGAATCCATCAGAAGATGTCATGGATCGAATCGATCTGAAGTAGCCTTAAGATCGAATCGATTTGAGGTAGCCTTAGGTTCGAATCCAACAAATTTCTCTACTTCGAATCCATGGAGGAAAAGTGCCTCGAGTCCATGGAACATAGCCTTGCTTCGAATCCAGGAAGAATACCTAGCTTCGACACCATCAAGCGTAGACCATGACTGATTCGAACGCACCTTGCCCCGAATCCATAGGCCAGGCCCCAATCCGAATCCATGGAACAACCATTGTTCGACTCCATCGGACCTCCCTTGCTTCGACTCCATCGAACAAACCTCTGCTCAAGTCCATCGAGGGATGGCTCCTTCGAATCCATACAACTGGATAAGCCTCGACTCCACCATCTTCGAATCCACTCAACTGAGAGTCCTCGACTCCACCATCTTCGAATCCACTCAACTGAGAGTCCTCGACTCCACCATCTTCGAATCCAAGCCATGGATTCGACCCAGTCAAACAGGAGTACAAAACGGATCGAGGCGAGATACGCGCGCCACGTCGCAGCAAGCATCGAGTCGACCGAATCGATTCGAACTAAGATCGATTCGAAGTATCCCTGTTCTCCAGAAATGCAACATTGAATCGATCATATCTCGAGTTCTACAAGTCCAAATGCCATGAGATTTTCACAGAAGCTTAAACACATGATGAAGAATGTTCACACCAAATTTCAGCTCGATTGAATGATTTCTTGATCGATTCGAACCAAGGGTCGAATCGATCGCAAAGTGGGCCCGGATCTCCAGATTTCGGCCATGTGGGCCCCCTGACGTACCAGAACTGGTCTCCCCTCATTTTAGGCGAAATATCAGCCTCCTACACCTATAAATAGAGCCCCTGGTCATTCAGAAAAGGGGTCGGAGAATTCTAAGTACTGAAGAGCGCCCAGATTCTGCCAGACTTACTCCAGAACACCGCCGCTGCTTTAGATTGAGGCTTAGCATATAAATTCAGTTGTATTACATTATAAACTACTGTAATCTTCAAGTATCGAGCAATAAAATCATCAAACTTCATAGTGGACGTAGGCAAAACGCCGAACCACTATAAATCGCTTGTCTTTGCAACTTATTTTCTATTACTTGGAGTTTTGTTAGATAATCCACAGTTTTAATTTTCATTCTTCACTTTTATCTCTTCAAAAACTTCCGAAGAGTGTTGTGCCCATTTTTGGTACAAACATGAAATCTGGATCTTATTAAATTGAACTAAAATACTTAATGATTGTTAACTCAAGGGTTTGAACTAAAATTTCATTTGGAAATATGATTTTAAAATATTTGAAATAAATCGAATTGTGAAATGTCAAATTTTGAAAGTCAAATTTGCAACTTGACTTTTGGACTTTGATTTGTTTAAACTTTAATATTAAATGACCATCGGGTAATTAATGCGTAGTTATTAAAGAGACCGGGATCGGATATGGACATACTCTCTGTCGATACCGAAAACCACTTTAATAACTAATATGCGCGGAGTGTTGATCCAGAACGAAGTGGATGGTTTGGTGGACGCGTTGACTGAAGAAAGAGAACGATATTGGATGACCCCTAACATGACTAAAACAGGAGCCGCGCCGGGCCATTGAGGATCGCCATCTCTAGCGGACACACTTCTTCGATACCTTATCTATTACTTATGTGATTCGATTTGGGTGCATCCCTTGATTTGGGAGTGTTGTTTCGCGGTGTTGGGATAGTAGCTGCTATGCCCAACATCAGTCCGGATCAGGCAACTACTAGTATCCTAGTTGGTATCGCCTCATGTACCTTGTCATACTGATTATCCTATTCGCGACCACTACGATTTGTTTTTTGTTATACCTATGGGGTACCCTCTGATAACCACTAGTTTACGGTGGGGTTTACGGTGCTGTATAGACTATGGCATTATAAAATGTGTTAAGGGGGATTATGGTAACGCCTTAACACTATTTTGATATCATATTTTACTGATTAGACATTATCTATTTAGCGTACTCTATTATATATATAGATAGTTTACCGGATCCTTAAGGATGTTTATTACATTCATCTTTGAGTTATGGAATTTATCATTTGCACTTGATTATTCCATATAAGATTTTGAGTCCTGACTCGAGTGTTTCTTTTGTATATATGCTCGGGTCAGTCTGAAGCTATCCAGTTGCTGATCAAGGTTGGTTGAAGATGCTGAAGACTTAGCATTTATCTTTATCAGTTTATTTCCTTTCCAGTATTTGATGAACTTGTGTATTGAACATCTTGTATTTCCTCTTTGTCACTTTATGTTGAGACATTGTTGTATTTCCTGTAGTAGCTTCATGAACTACTATTATGATGATGTACTTTTCCGCTGCATTATTCTGTGACTATTCTGTGTCTGTGATGTTGTATTGATTCTCATTTACATATTTGTATTCATAATCCCATAATGATTCGTGTTTTGTATTATTTAAGTTGACATGTGTGGATTATTGTCAATTTAAATGGTCCAAATATACGGGTTGTTACATATATAATATTTCCACTCACCCTATTTTAGTGTCCCCAAATCTCTAGATCTAATCCAGATCTCATTTCTATTAGTTGTATTCTCCATTTAGACTCCCTATTCAGATCCACAAATAACATTTATATAGACCTATTAGAATTTGGATTGGAGAAGAGAGATTTAGGTTTAATTTTATTAATTAAGATCAGATCTAAAATTTTACCTTTATTGTAGCAACTTGATTTGAACCTATCTCTATCCTCCATCCTTTTCTATTCTTCTCCAAAGTGTATCCGTGCAATCTAGATCTATTTCTATGTATTTAATATTTTTTGAAGGAGAAGAGAAAGTGACAGAGGTTCCGTGCTCAGTAGAAAATAATGAGTTAGAAGTGAAGTCCTAGGTCCTAATTTATAGAAGTTCAAATTAGTGTTAACCGTCGGATGAAACTAGATTAAATCCAGAACGTTGGAAAAAAATCCATTGCCACTCACAAACCTTTTAGGTCGACCGTCCTAGCCTATGGTCGACCTTAGGAAGGTCATGATCGGCTTACGTAGGTTATTTTTGAGTATTTTTAATTGTTAGTTGACTTAGTTTGTATGTTTCCTTTGTTTGAGAGATTTTTCATGATTGTTTCCTTTATTAGTTGATCTCATTCAATCCTTACCCTTTTT
Source organism: Allium fistulosum (assembly GCA_030737815.1). Lineage (NCBI taxonomy): Eukaryota > Viridiplantae > Streptophyta > Magnoliopsida > Asparagales > Amaryllidaceae > Allium > Allium fistulosum. The sequence goes on from CM060902.1 coordinate 1,300,205,911, forward strand.
AATAAATCCTCTAAGATTTTAAATTTAATGTTAACACTGTTCGAATGGCTAAATCTTTATCGGTTTAGAAAATAGCCGATCAAATTTTAAATTAAAATTACCGCAAGCACGCGGCGTACAATTCTATTATGTGGCGAGTACGAGTCGATCCGCAGGGAATTGTTTAGATTTCAAATTCTATTCAATCAAATTAACCAAGATTTGAAAATTGTTTTGAGCTGGAGAAAATGAAAAAACTAACTACTACAAAGGTGAATGAAAACTATGAGAAGAAAAAACAATTTAGAGATAAATCCACTCTCATGATCACATAAATCAACGCAACATGAAATTTTTTTTTTTTTTTGAGATCATGGGGAACCTTAAGATCATGGTATTCATTGATACTCACTTAAGTAAACCCCACGCCGTGTGTCTACCCCGCTTTTATTTAGTCGTCGCACACGGATGCTTAACGTTGAAACTCCCACTGATGGTTTGGCGCTGGGATTCGAACCTGCCCGGACACAGTCCTTTGGTTCCCATCTCCCAGCTCCCAAACCAACCGAGCTACGAACGGCGGGTCGCAACATGAAATTATGATCTCTCTTTTTTGGTCATTAGTGAATTTAATTGGTGTGTTTATCAAGTATGGAATTTTTGTGCTATCGATTAGCCCAATATAAACCATCAAACTATAACGCATCCATTAAACCACTTCTTAATTCTCATGAAAATGACAATGAAATTAAAAATAAAATCTATTTTAAGCATGGTCTATTAACTATTGATTAGAAATATAGACCATCAAATTTTAATTCCAAATCCACTTCCATTACCAAAATCAACTAGTTAGATGATGATGTAAATTGTGTTTATTTGAGTAAAAATAGCCTATATGTGATTAACATCATAGACTATCAAATTCATTAATAAACTTACATCAACATGCAACTTCCATTAAGCACAAAAAGAGATCAAAAATGAGCAAATTATGTTGAATCTACATAATTAGAGAGCTTCATTACCCCTAAATTGAAGGGGTTTAGCCTCTCATATTTGTTATCATTTCAACAAATGTAGCATTCAACATGAAATAAAAAAAGGAAAATAGAGTGCAAATTAAAATAAAATGAAAGCTATTCTACTTGCATAAATAAAAAGATCTACACTACTTATGAAAGGAAAAAGCAAGTAAATAAAGAAAGAGCAAGAATTAAAATTGCATTAAGAAGAAAATCACATAAGAAGAAGAAAATGGCTAAGTAGCCATGAAATAGAAAGAGAGCTTATATTTTATTTTTGAGCCTCAAACTAAACTAACTACAAGAGGAGGCTTAATGGAGGCTAAGAGAAGAGTTACGTGAACATATGGAGTATTTATACATGTTTGGAAATCCTAATCATATTTTTGGGAACTATCCAAATTGCCCTTGAGGAAGTGTGGCCACTAAGTTATCATTAGAATGAATTAATCATCCACTTAAATATGCATGTAGCTTTAATATTCATTAGCATGTGCATTAGCTCCTAAGTGTACATCATGGTAAGTAGGTAGGTGGGGGCCTCCATGTTTCATGAAATGAATTATTTCCATCTTCATTCCTTTCTTTCCTCTTGTGCATGCATATTTTCCATGAAGCCACTTGTAATTTGAATTCAAATTCCTACAAAATAACATATAAATTTTCAAGTAAATTTTCTCAAATAAATATATGCATAATATTGACTATTTTGTCCCTATATGAAGATGAATAAATGATAATTTAAAAATAATATGAATTTTGGTTTAAACATGTTAAAATACCTATATGATCATTTATTTAATTAAATTCGATTAAATATGGAAGTAAAAATATGCACATTTATGTGCACATCAAATACCCCCACACTTATTTTTAAGTCATCCTCGATAAACTAAAACTAAGATAAATCCGATTTCGTAGGGAGCACGATTGCATTGAGCGTATGCAACAAGCCGTTAAACCTCTAGGTGTCCCTAGTAGGACGAGTGTTGTCTCGTGAGGGTTTTCAAGGGATACTACCCACAAGATCCAAATGCAAAGTGCAAAATCCTAAATGAAAGATTTATTTACAAAGATACAGATGCAAGTTTTCAAAAATATTTACAAATGAAGGATTTACTTTTAAATCGACACGAATAAGTTAAATATAAGTTCTGGTCATTATCAAGAAATTTTAATCATTTTACTTGTCAAAATTTCCAATAAAAATTAAGTTATCATAAAAAATTGATTATAGTTTAACTCGTTGTTTTGGTTTATAACACAGTGTAACTATGAAATGGATCCTTAGTTGATTTTCAAAGTTTATCAAAGTGGTATTTTCATTTCTTTGAATAACAAGTTAAATCAAATAAGTAAAAATAGTGCTAGGATTTCAATTGCTTACTCTCTCTATTTTTTAAAATTTTATTGATATTAGCAATATTTACATATGCCTAACTTAAAAAACTGAGGCCAGATATATTTACCCATACACTGCCTATCGGGCTTACGTGAGGGGAATATAGAGCGTGGCGAGTGAGCATACAAGTGTGTTCACCTATCGACTATACGCATTATTAATTAAAGAATTTTTATATACATACACCTAACTCGGATAAACCGAGGCCAGATATATCGATCATGCACTGCATTTCGGGTTTACGTGAGAAGGGTATAGAGCATAGAGAGTATACACACTTGCATGTGAACACATGACTCTAGGTGTTAAAAAAAATATACATATATACAAAAAAAAAATTGTTATATATATATATATTGTTTTTTTTGAAGAGAGAGTTTTGCAAAATTATCTTACCACCATTTAACTTAGAAACCTTAAAATGTTATAGCCTTTACTTTAAATTCACCACTTTTTAAAACAAAGATTTTCAATTAAGATATAGTTCGTAATTATCACCCATGAGTCTACCTATATACTAGTTAAACCATTGTTACTTGTAATCAAACTTCATTTTTATTTTTGTTAAGACAAATAATTTTTTAAAAATTTCAATTTAATAACCCAAACCATATATTTATCCTATAGTGTTGCTTTAAAAATAAATCAAAATGCTTAAAAAAAATTTGAGATTTTATTTTAATTTTTTTTAAGTTTTGGAAAGAAAATGCAAAAATAAACCATGAAAATATAAAAATTACCATGAAAAATAAAAAATGAAGATGAGACTCTACACTTGATTTTGACCGTGTCCCCACAGTCAACCCAAGTGAAAGGAGAAAAAGAAAATAAAAATATGACCTATATTTACATGGAAATGATAAGATTATTATTTAACGGACATTAGAAAATATATTGTCAAAGAGTAAATGAAACGGTCTTCCAAAGACCAATTCATTCGTCTCGTCCAGTATGAGAGACGTAGCTTAAGCACAGAAAACCAAACCATAAAAGATTTCAAAGTTGAATGTTGATTTGGAAAAACGAATGTCATTTTATTAAAAATCGGTTGAGTTGTTTTATTTTCGATTATTTTTGGGGTTGATAGAACAATTGATTGAATTTCAAGTTTATTTTCACCAATTTGAAATTCAAACTTATCATTGAAAACTTCCTTTGAATTATTGATTCCAAAATCAAAATAGTGATTCAAATTTTCCCCTTCGGAATTTTACAACTCATCTTCGAAAAGTCCAAAGAAACCGTGTTCATTAAATTCATCTTCCTTTGTTGAATTATTCACAACTTCATTGCATATATCAAGTTCAAAATCCAAAGTTGTTGTATTCAATTTTTCAAAACCGGAAAAAGGAAGATCGAATTTTAAATTTGGTTTCACATTCTCAAAAGAAATGAAATCCAACTCAATTACCAAATTTTCAGCAACTTCATTAAGATTGTCGTTTTCAATTTCAAAAGTTGTTATTTTGAAATCGTCAATTTTGGTAAAAGGTGGATTATCACTTGACTCGTCACATGATGAGATTTGATTATGTTGCTCATGTTGTTTCATGTACGTTTCAAACAATAAATCCAAGTGATCTTTTTAAATTTCGTTTATTTGCACAACAAAATCCATTATATAATTTTTAACTTGAGAATTTTCGGTTTGAACTTATTGAAAACAAAAATTTCAATCGCATCGTAGTCGAGATTATTCCCATTGCAAAAATCATTTTAATAGTGATTTATATTTTCGTTTTAATTTTGAAATTCATTTTAAAATTCGAAATTGTGTTGGCATGGGTTATACTCGAAATCATTTGAAATTTGAAGTGAATTCAAATTTTGATTATTTTGAAAACTTTTACTTGAGTTATTACATAAATATGAATTACACAAATCATTTATCTTTTGATTTTGTTTTATAGAGAGTTCAAGTAAAGACGAAATTGTTTCAATGCTATTTTCAGTAGTCGACGGTTGCTCATCATTTTGAAAATTTTGTGATTAAAAATTCAAAATGTTTGTATAATAGTTGTCATTGAAATATCCATAAGAATTTGGTGTGAAATTATATGGATTATATAGAGTTTCGCAACAATTTTAAAATTCATGTGAGTAGGGAAATTCAAACATTTTCGAAAGTTTTTTTTTGGATTTTTTTATAAAGGAAAACTATTTACCAAAAGGAATTTATTTTTTAAAAAGGGAAATTTGTTTTATTTTTTCTCTTTTAGAAAAGGTTTTATATTTTTTTGGATTTTTGCTTTTCTAAAAAAAACCAACTCAATTTTTTTTTGGAATTTTGATTTTTGATTGAAAGATTTCAAAAGAAAGGATTAAAAAAACCAAGTTAAGAAAATTTACAATTTTTTTTAGTTTTGGATTTTGAATTTTTTTTAAATATGCATGAACTAATGCAACTAAATGAATGAAAGTGCTTAATTACAAATTATCTATCCTAAGTAGCTCCTAACTCAAAATCGTATAATCACATATTGTCTTAAATCAACAAAATAGTTCTCAACCAGGTAACAGACATGATTTATCGGTGCACCACGAATCACCGTAGCAATGCAGCCGAAGGTTTAAGTACCTTCAGAGAAACAATCAGTATAATTTTTACGAATCACCGTAATATTTATAACTGGTTATTGCTCTGCCATAGCCTAGACACCAAGAAATTAAATTGTTCAAAGAAGATAACTTGTCAATATACAATTAAGCCCTTGGTGAGCTCATGACACTCTTAAAATGTCTAACCGTTATTATTAACAAATTCTAAGATGAAATGAAATACTGAAATTAAACATGATTTAACAATGCAACTACAATGAAATTTGTTTCTGTTTTTGAATTTTTTTGAAATTTATATATATATATATATATATATATATAAATGCAAGCAACCAACAATGAAAAACAAATAAAAACAAATGATAAGAGCACAATACCAGAGCGTACAGAATTATTAGCAATTATTTTAAAGCAACAATATTTTTTATAAGCAAGCAAGTAGTTATTTTTTTGGCAAGCTAAGCAAAGCAAGCAACTTTTCGTATCTGCTTTGGGAACCTGAAACTAAAAACAAGATATATACAAGTTTTTGTTTTGTTTTTTTAATATGAAAGAAATAACTAAAATAAAGGAAAATCAAAACAATTGAAATCAAAAGAAATAAAACAAAATCAAAGATTTTTTTTCTTTTCTTTATTTTCATTTTTTAACAAAAAGAATATTACAACAAAAAACTTAAAACAAAGGAAAACAAAAAAAATGTTTTTTTCTTTCTTTTAATAACAAGGAAACTAAAAAGAAAGAAACAACTAAAAAGAAACTAAACAACTACAAAAAGAAAGAAACAACTAAAAAGAAACTAAACAAACAACTTAGGCCATTAATTTGTCTTTTTTTCTTGTTTTTTTTAACAAAAGAACAAACCTACAAGCTAAAAGTCCTTTTAAATTCCCTTACACTTATTTCTTATTTCAACGTGTCTTTTCTTTCTCTTCTGTGTTCAAATCGCATTAATGAGAAAAATAACAAAAAACTCGAGTGGAACTCCTCTTTTGAAATCGCAAAATAGAAAATGAATCCAAAATTGAAAAAGACTCGCGAATTGAAAATGAATTGAATCGAGTCGCGGTTGCTCTAGAGGATTTGAGGCAATTATTTTGAGGAGATTGGGGATGATGAAGGCGATTGTAAGGTTGGGGAGGAGTGATGATGGGTGAAATGAGGTTAAGGATTGTTCGATTGTTGAATTGAGTTGGAGATTGTCGCGGGTGGTCGCGATTTTAAGGAGAGTGATGCTTGCTGTCTGATTTCGTGTATAAGGTTGGTTTTTTTTGGCACGTCGCGGTGGTGAGCTGAAGTGACAGTTATGGTTTGTGCGGGGGGTAGGAGGTGTGGATGATGTTGTTGAGTGGATAAGGAGCTTGTGAGGAATTATGTGGTAGATGATTTGGGGAAGTTTGGGAAGTGATGGTAATTTGTAGCGCAGTAGGCAAGTTGGAGATTGTCAGATGAATATGGTTATATGGTGAAATCTGGGAAGAAGGTGATTAGAAGTTGCAGTGCAACAGTGGATGGAAAAAATTAGAGATGATGGTGGCTGGGAGTTTGTGGCAATGTTGTGACAAATGAATGAGCATGGAGATAACGGATTGATGGTGTTGCAGTAATTGATGTTGGAGTGTGTCGTTTCAGGCAAGAGTGTATGTGGGAACTGTGTGGAGAAGATGGTGTAGGCACTTGAGGCAGTGGGTGGTATAGTGTAACAGAGTAGATGAAGTGCAGAGAGAGTAGTGATGGGAGATGCAACAGTAAGTGTATATGACAGTCTGTAAAGAGAGGTGTTGAGAAGTATGATGACTTGGCAGAGTTATGTTATGGAAGAGGAGATGTATGGTGTTGGAGTTGTTGATTTGTATGTAGTATTGATATGATTTGAAGAGAGTGCAGGAAGCTTTTGGCTGGCAGTGAGTGATCAGGAGATCTGCAGCAATTGTTGAGGTGGGGTGATGGCTTGTAGATGACTGTTAGGGTATTTTGTGTCAGTTGTGCACTGTGTGCACTGAAGTGCAGTTTGAAGTAGTGGGTTGATATGTGCAGTTTTGTAAACAGTCTAAAGTATGTTGGCAGAAGTACAAGGAGGAGCAAGCCAGTGGACAGCAGGAGTGAAGAGGTGGTTAGAAGGGAGTAACAGAGAGTTGTGTGCACAAAGATGTGCACAGATTTTTTTTTCGTAAATGTAAAAGAAGAAAACTAAAATGAAAATGAAATGTAAATGTAAAAGTGTAAATGCAATAAACTAATTTTTTTTTTGAAATTGTGTATGCTTTTTTTTAAATATATAAAATGCAAATGCAAAGGAACTAGAATAGCAACATGGTCCAAATCAAATGCAAACAAAAATCACACAAGCACACAACAATTTTTTTTATAAATGCAAACGCACACAAAAATCAAACAACAACTAATTCGAAGAATAGAAATTAAAAATCAAAGACAACTCCCCGACAACGGCGCCAAAAACTTGTTCGAACGGCTAAATCTCTATCGGTTTAGAAAATAGCCGATCAAATTTTAAATTAAAATTATCGCAAGCGCACTACGTACAGTTCTAGTACGTGGCGAATACAGGTCAATCCGTAGGGAACTATTTAGATTTAAAATTCTATTCAATCAAATTAACCATGATTTGAAATAGTTTTGATCTGGAGAAAATGTAAAAACTAACTACTACAAAAGTGAATAAAAACTATAAGAAGTAAAGAAATTTAGAGATAAATCCACTCTCATGATTACATAAATCAACACAACATGAAATTATGATCTCTCTTTATTGGTCATTAGTGAATTTAATTGATGTGTTTATCATAAGTAAAGAATTTTTGTGCTATTAATTAGTCCAATATAAACCATCAAACTATAACACACCCATTAAACCACTTCTTAATTCTCATGAAAATGACAATGAAATTAAAAATAAAATCTATTTTAAGCATGACCTATAACTATTGATTAGAAATATAGAGCATCAAATTTTGATTCCAAATCCACTTCCATTATCAAAATCAATTAGTTAGATGATGATGTAAATTGTGTTTATTTGAGTAAGAATAGCCTATAGTGATTAACATCATAGACTATCAAATTCATTAATAAACTTACATCAACATGCAACTTCCATTAAGCACAAAAAGAGATCAAAAATGAGCAAATTATGTTGAATCTACATAATTAGAGAGTTTCATTACCCCTAAATTGAAGGGGTTTAGCCTCTCATATTTATTATATCATTTCAACAAACGTAGCATTCAACATGAAATAATAACAAAAGAAAAATAGAGAGCAAATTAAAATAAAATGAGACCTATTCTACTTGCATAAATAAAAAGATCTACACTACTAATTTGAAAGAAAAAAGCATGTAAATAAAGAAAGAGCAAGAAATAAATTGCATTAAGAAGAAAATCACATAAGAAGAAGAAAATGGCTAAGTAGCCATGAAATAGAAAGAGAGCTTATATTTTATTATTGAGTCTCAAACTAAACTAACTACAATAGGAGGCTCAATGGAGGCTAAGAGAAGAGTTACATGAACATATGGGGTATTTATACATGTTTGGAAACCGTAATCATATTTTTGCGAAAACTACCCAAATTGCCCTTGAGGAAGTGTGGCCACCAAGTTATCATTAGCATGAATTAATCCTCTACTTAAATAGGCATGTAGCTTTAATCTTCATTAGCATGTGCATTAGCTCCTAAGTGTACATCATGGTAAGTGGGTAGGTGGGGTCCTCTATGTTTCCTGAAATGAATTATTTCCATCTTCATTCCTTTGTTTCCTCTTGTGCATGCATATTTTCTATGAAACCACTTGTAATCTAAATTCAAATTCCTACAAAATAACATTGAAATTTACAAGTAAATTTTCTCAAATTCATATATGCGTAAAATTGACCATTTTTCCCCTATATAAAGATGAATAAATGATAATTTGAAAATAATATGAATTTTGGTTTAAACATGTTAAAATACCCTATATGATCATTTATTTAATCAAAGTCGATTAAATATAGAAGTAAAAATATACACATTTACATGCACATCAAACATTTATTAGCATCTAATTAATCTTAATTGGTTCCATTACCATATTTACATATATAATTATTTTCGATGCTAAAACTGAAAACGTTAATAACTTTTCCGTCTGAACTCCGATCGGAAAGAAAATTGATCAGAAAATCTTCACCAACACAATGGTTTAAGTTTCGAAGCCAAATTCTGATATTTGTAAAAATTCCATTTTTCACTGTTTACTATTTATTAATTAATTATTTTTAATTAATTAGCGTTAAAAACACGGGGTGTTACACCTATATACGATCTCATTAACAATGTACACTTATTAGCCATAGCATGTGCACTATACACAAATAAGTATATTTGATACACTTATAAATTAAAACCAAATAATAATAAATAAATAAAATTAACAGCTAAATAAAATTACGATCTTATTTAAAATATTTTAGATAGGATCTAAAACCTATTTAGACTTCATAGGCTCAACAAATACCTAAAATGGAAGGAAAAAAATTCACCCATTTAAACCATTTTTGGCTCACCCGGTTCCTTTATAAGTAACCATTACTAAATGACAATGCTTAAATTGTAAAATTTGATTTTACTGATGAAGATGTATAAGCGATATATTCTGCCAAACTGTCACTCCACTAACTGATAGTAGTGAAAGATAAGGTGTTAATTTTGATGTTTTGTACACCATCTAGATTTTATGCGTAATTTGTTATGTCGTTCCAGCTACCGATGTACTTTGTTGATCTTTACTCATGTTTTCATAAATTTATAATTGTGTTCATCAATAATATTCTTATATGTTCACAGATGGAAGAACATAAGATGCATTAGAGAGTTATGCTTGAGACATTAAGAAAGCACCACTCGAAGGCGAAGTTTGTAAAGTGTCACTTCTAAAGGAGAGAAGTGAAGTTCTAATGTCATGTTGTTTCAAAGCAAAGGCGTCGCTACTGATCTTGCCAAGGTAGTAGCAGTACAAGATTTGGAAAGACAAGAATGCTACAGATATGAGAAGTTTCCTTGGGTTAGCTGGTTACTATAGATGTTTCATAAATGACTTCTCTAAGGTACCTATAACACCCCATAAAAATTAATAAAAATTAATTAATTAAAAATAAGGCTTAAAATAGAAAATTTTCAAACGTCGGAATTTGGCCACGAAAGTCATACCGGTGTTTATGGTGAATTTCTGGTCAACTTTCATATATAAAGTTTTGCGATCGGAGCTCAAACACTATTATGGTAAGATTTGAGATTTTCATTTACAAGACATTGTTGTTATGACTCGCTCCTCATTATAGCCCACAGGTTAGGGGGAACGATGCTGATGGAGAAGACGGAGGTGGCGGTGAATATTTGTGGTAGTTTAGTTATTTATCTATGTTTTTGATGTATTCAAATGTACCCAGATTTCAAACGTGTTGAGGTTTTATTTTGAGATAATGTATTACAGATATTTTAGGATATTGCAATTCTGAGATTTGATTTTTATGATATGGATACTTATTTTTTCTATTATATTTTATCCCTTCTACTGTGAGAATTTTGAAAGCATAGATAGATTGCTCGATATATTGATCATTGTATCAATTTTACCAACTAACAACCAGCTTTGGAATGGACTTGAGATTCGATGGGATTTTATTTGGTCGAAAATTAAGCTCATTCTGGAGAGGGTTATTATAGTACCAGCGACGTTGACTAACTTAAGAAAGAAGAACCAGACCTTTACTTGGGATGTAAGGTGTGAGCTTGCATTCATTGGTTTGAAGAAAAGGTCACCGAATGCACCGATGTTAGTCATTCTAGATAGGAATGAGGAGTTGACAATTACACAGATACATTTGGTACTGGAATTGGGGCAGTATTGATATAGATAGGTATGGTTGTCGCTTACGCGGGTAGGTAACTAAAAACGCATGTGAAGAAATACCCTACCCATGTTTTCTAGGAGAAAGGTTCGGGTTGTTCACCGACCATAAGTCATTGAAATACCTATTCTCACAAAATGACCTCCACCTTTGACAACAACGATGGTTAGAGTTCTTAGCCCCTTTTATGACTTTGATATTTCCTATACGCTACGCAAAGGAAATTCAATCTTAGATGCATTGAGTTGGACAGGTGCCATATTAGGAGCTATGTTCCTAGAGTGAATGCATTTGGAATATATAGCTAGTTTTGATTTCCAACCTAGATGTGAGCTAAAGCTAAATGTGTTAGGGAGTTTGATTGTTAGACACACTCAAATAGAGTGGATTTGTACTAGTTAAAAGCATGACGCTAAAATAGCAGAGATTATGGCTAAGCTAGAGACATGAGTAGAGTCTAAGGAAATGAATTAGTATAGATTCGATCGAGATGGTTGGCTTTGTAAGGATGGTAGGTTGTATGTACTCAAGCTTGGTGTACTTACCGATAGAGTTAGGGGTATGCCCTAGGGGCAATTATGTAAATTGTTACATATGTCTAACTCGATAACTGATCTTGTTTAAAATAAAAAAAGGTGTTTTCATTTTATTATATGCTTGTTATATTATGATATAATTAATTCAGTTTTTAATTTAAATTATAATCTATAGATAATCCTAAAATAATATGTTATGTGATAGTAATTACAATGTGTTGTAAACATTAGAAATTTATCACGTTGAAAATAAAATATTATTTTAAATATTTCTAATTAAGATGTTGCAAGAAAGGATATCGATTCATCTATTGAGATTAGATTACGTAACGCTCTCCAAATGTTAGGCAATGTATTACTCATGGATGTTGGTGGCACCAAGGGGTTACGTACTGATGGTTATTGGATAATTATAGAATAACTCGCTCGAGAGTTCTCTATTGGTTAATATAACTATGGTCAAACAGACAATCTTGAAGCAACGATGTTGCACATTTCCCTCGACTTGAGAATAGTTTGAACTTCAATATAAATACCCCACTTTGATTATAGTTAAATCATGGCATGACATCCATCACACGACTATAGTTGAGTCTGACTTGAAGCATTGGAAGTGAAACACTATTCAATAGAGAATTCGTTTCCTCGGTTATATGGGGTTAATATCACGGACAACTATAGTCAACTCAAAGTCAAACTCTCTGGTCAGAGCAATAAAATTAATAATATGTGTTGTTATTAAATCAAGGATTTTGTGTTTGAACTTACAAAGTTGAATATTAGCCAAAACCAAATTCCATAAGTCCTAATGTAAAATAGTTTTGACGAAGAGAATTGGTGTAAATAATTGTTACTACCAGGTACCTCTTATATAAGTAAAACTGGATTTTACCAAAAGATGTATAAGTGATAAACTAAGCCAAAATGTCACACCACTGGCTAAGTTGATGTGTGAACATTAATATTTGAATTGTTCGATATTAATCGCTGACTGAATTTACATCTTTGAATCGCACAACCGAAATGATGAAAACACTGAATGAACCACATGATTAAATTAATTTATAATCATTATTAATTAATTAAATTGATTAATATTTGTGAAATATTAATTATTAAAATTTATTTAATTTAGTTGAATGCCATTAGTACTGAATAAAGTGCATATATAGAATTTATAAACGTGTATATCGATATATGATGTCGGTAGAATATTTAAATTGGATTTATATAGAATACATGCTAACTGTGTTTTTAAATTAATTAAATTAATTTTTATTTATGAAATATTAATTATTAAAATTTTGTTTGATTTATTTGAATACCATTAGTATTTAATAAAGTGCGTACATAAAAGTTTTAAACGCATTTAGCGATATACAATATCGGTAAAACATTTAAATTAGATTTAAACAAGATTAATGCTAATGGAATTTTGGAAGTTTTAAGAGCCCATGTGGTACATCTATGGCTGGCCATGCATGTAGAAGAGGAAGAGGATTTTACTGATATTTAATAAAGAATTATAGGAGGAAGGTTTTAAGTAAAAAATACGAAAGGTTTCTATTATTCCTTTAAAACAAATCTCCCTTCATTTCTTTCATTATTCATTCTTTTCTGACAGAACCTATTTCTCTCTCCCTGTCAAGCCATGGTCAAAAATTCATGGGGTTCTAGGGGCTAAAAGTTATAAAGTCAAATATAAATTAAATCAGTTTAAAAAAGGTGGTTTATACCTCTTGATCTTTATAAAATCTAGAGGTTGATTTCTAAATCTAGGAGCCTTTGATTAATCGTTTAAGGTGTGATTTATAGGCAACATCCAATGGAAATGCTCTAATTAACTTATTCTTATGTTTTTTCTTTTATATGGTTTGAACCATCCACTTCTTATCTCTTCTATATGTATAATCTTTTGCAATATAATGTGGATCCATCACCCGTTTTGTTTATTTGTTAATTTAATATATTTAGTATAGATTTGAATCCTATTATCATGAATTCATATATGCCTAAGTTATCTACTTCTTTTCTACCTTAGAGCGTATTACATGAACAATTTTTGTCGAAAACTATTTTGATTAATTTATTTAGGTTGTATGTTACAAGTTTGAGAATTGACTATATATGTTACAAGTCGTATTGAAACAAATTGTGGTCATTACTTACATAAGAATACTAGTTAATTCAATTCAAATTTACAAGTGGGATTTTCTATAAAGTATTTTAAAAAAGTTTTGATTTCTTTTGATAATAATGGGGTTTAAGTTTGTTAATTTTATTTATTGAAGGTATACATTTTTAAGCTAAAAATTAATTGAGTACATATGTTGCATGTTGTTTTGAATTTAAAACAATGACTCAATTATTGCATATATGTATATGGATTTATGTAGACACACACACATATGTATATACATACACACACATACATATATACATACACACACACAGACATGTGCTTAATTCAAAGATTACAGAATCGACTTTAATGTAAAATATTGATTTTGTTTTAAAACTATTCCCCAATTAAAATAGCCTTAAATTATTTGCTTTAATTTTAAACCATGTAGAGTGATGAAAATCAATTTTAATGTAAAAGTGTGTGTGTGTGTGTATCAGTATGTGTGTGTGTATGCATATTAATATAAAATAAATGCTTTTTCATTTCAAAAAAATGGACAACAAAGGCATATAGAAAGGGAGAATGTGTCCAATACGGTGTATACTCTAGCACCTAAACACGTACACATTAACTACGTACACTTCTCATATGTTGTACTTACATAATATACAATATAGTATATTTGGATATAATAACATATTATGTTATATATAATTACACATTAATGACATTTAATAAATCATTCAGTTTAATTAATGAGAGAGAAATGAAAGGTTTCTCTCTCCTAAATAATGAAAAATCTTCCCTAAATTAATTGCATAAGTTTTAGAGAAAGATATGAAAGGTTTCCTTCTCTAAATTAACTCTTATAAGTAACTATTACACACATAGGTGTATTTGATACACTATACATTTATATTTAAATTAAATTAAAGGTCCTTTTTAACCGATCTTATATAAAATAAGACTTTATTGAAATATTTATGTGACTGGATCTAATATAATATTAGATTTAGATCCAACATAAGGAAAAAAAATTAAAATATACTTATTTCACCCGGTTTTGACTGACTCGATTCCATCACTTAAAGATGAGGTGCTACATGAGTGCTATTATTCAAAGTTGACTACCATCATGTAGGAAATGAGATGTACAAAAATATGAAACATACATTTTTTGGGAAGAGATGAAGAAGGATGTGGGACATTTATTTTGAAGTGTGAATTATCACCTGGTGAAGGATGAGTAAAACCAAGTGGTTTGCTGTAACCACTGAAGGTTCCGAAGTGGAAGTGGGAACATACATCAATGGACTTCATCGATGGATCGCTAAGGAATAAAGGTTGGAACAATAACATATAGGGTATAGTTAATAGTTTGATGAAGATTGCTAGATTAATACTTTGGAAGTCCAATAGAATGGCATAGAAATTGGCTGGGTTGTATATGAAATGGATCGTGTGATTCCATAATGTACCGAAGAGCTTTGTAAGCAATTGAGACACGTTATCCCACCTTTTGACTAGGTAGTATACAAACAAACTTGACGATTCAAACTTCGAAGTTATCAAGGCAAGACGCCCGGAGAGACAATGGCGAAGCCCAAAAACCAAACACATCTAAGATCGTAAGGCAAATGCCAAACCAACCCGAGACCAGAGAAGCAAGATCCCACCAAAGTTGTGGGTTGTTACCGTTCCAACATGCAGGGTCGGTACTGATCCACAAATGCTCCTCCAAGAGGGCCCAACCTCTGCATATGTGCTTTACTTGATGTCAAAAGCTTATACCAAGTGTTGTTTCGTTGATATAATGAAATTCTCTATCGATCTCCATGAATTCCTGAATCAACAACTCCGTTCTTCAACGGATCCATCGTTTGGACCCAAAGACAAGCTAACATTGGTGCAAACAACTATGGAATCACGAAGCTAACTACAGGACGAACCAAAGCGAAGAGTTCAAGATGACCAGATTGTCCATCTCTCGGAATCGTACAGACCCAAGTTCTTGGAGTCATACCGACCTATATAAGTTGATGAGGCGGGTGTCCTACTTTGGTGGAGAAACAGTCTAAGGCATGGAAAACGAGGTGGATATCTTCTCGGCGAGATTTTAGGCTCCCTACCTCTATTAATAGGAAGGTAGGGCTCATTTTTGAGGATCTTCTAGGCGCTTACTCTCCTTTCTCTGATTTCTGGTAATCACTGTCAGAGTTGTACCGACCCGTAAGAACTTCCGCCTCCAAGTCAGAGTATAAGCAATAAAATCATTAAGTGGACATAGGCCAAGATTAGACGAACCACTATAAACTGCTATGTGCTCTTTTCTACTGGTTTTTCATTTATTTTCTTTACTTTTCATTCTCTGCTTAATCTATTTAGTGTTTGTGTCATTTTTGGTTCAAACATTTTGGTGCTTTCCCCGAGAAACACTTGAAATTGTTGATTTCAGACTTGGAAAGATTCAGAATGACTAGACAATTAACTAGGAAGGCCATAACTAGATGAAATTAAGATGGTGTAGCTAAGAGGCGTCCTTAGGAGCTAACCCCTCGTCAATCTACATAACCAGGGATGAGATGGAAACCATGATTAATGGATTGCAAGATAGGATGATTTCTCATCAGGAAGAGATGACAGAGAATTTCTTCAGGAGAATGGGACAGATGAGAATAGCTGGAGCTGCTGCAAATTAGAATCAAAGACCAAAAGCCGGAGCATAGTATAACATCCCCCATTAGAGGCCTAAAACTAACGGCTACGGATGCTGCAGTCATCCATGGTTATTAATCCTCGACGACCAAATACGGTAATGTTAATTACACTGATATATCAGAAACACATGAATATGGAAGAATTTAAAATTTCAAAATAACATTCATATTCCATTCCAAAAACCTTTTCAACATTCTTTACATAATCCCACAACGTAGCCACATTCAGATAAATATATTTAATACAACATACTCAAGAGCGACATATGAAGATGCCCCCATGGTGATTAGAGTATATAATAGGCAATTAACAACTTTGCCTTAACAAAATGTAGCACAACAGAATCAAACTGAACAAGAACTCAAAATAGCTATAATGCCTTATGCACGTCTCCCGATGCTTATTCGTCTAATGAGGTACCTGAAAACCTCAATCCTCAAACTACTCAAAATTAATTGAGTACCCGAGAGTTTAAGGGGAAAACAAAAACTCCGAGTCAGACATAAAGCCTAGTATGAAGAATAATCTACCATCTCAAATTATTTAGATATATAGTTGGACCACGCCGCTTAGCGGAATGGGTTTTCCCCTCACTGGTATCCTAAAACATTTATAAAACCATATACTATGCTCCTGCATCCACAATGGTTAAAACATCTCACAATAATATAATATGATGATATGTAAAACAAATGAATAAATTCTGGATTACCCATCTCCATTCATTATGACTATCTGTCTCAATTATAGTTTTTAGGATTACTATTAACCTAATAGTTTTCATGCTCTGACTAATAACTGGTTAAATGTTTAAGGACTCCCTGTCCAATTACATAGTTTTCATGGGATCACTAGGAACCTATTGGTAACTCCAATATCTTTTCATTTATTCTAGTTTTCATGGGCTGACTAGGAACCTATTGACTAACTGTCAATATCTTTTCTTTTATCCTAATTTTTATGGCCTTACTATGAACCTATTGGCCCCTGCCAATATTTTTCCATATACACAGTTTTCATGGGCTTACTATGAACCTATTGGCCCCTTCCAATATCTTTAATTTATATTCACCGTGGGTCAACCTAGCTGGTTATTCCACCTTTCCCCAAAATAGTGTTATGGGTTAATAAATATGTGAATAAATATATGACGAAGTATACATAACAGCAATTAATACCAACAACTGTGGTTTATTATCTTATATATATATATCCTGGTTAAACCCTTTACCTTTATAATAAATGAAAACTTCTTCATTTCATAATCCTTTTTGTTTATTTATGCCATGGTTATTCCTTTAAATTGAGATTGGGTTTAGGTTTTGAAATCTTAAAAACATCTCTTTCGAAACCTCTGGATGACTTCCGTCGAAAGCAAAAACTTCTTTTCAAAACATAATAAACATTCCTTTCGAAGCCCTTGATAATTGTTCTCTTTCAAAATTAAATATATCTTTCGATGGTATCAAAACGTCCTTTAAAACATAGCTTTGAAACAAATAAAAGTACTCCTTTCGAAAGTATTGGTTTTATGCTTTACAACATCATTTAGGTCAATGGGTTTATATACGAAAGCATCTCTTTCGAAACCCTTATACAATTGTTTGGGGAAAAGTTGATGGTGTCGGAACCATCTAGTCGAAAGCACAATCCTTTAAATTAAAACTTTAAAGGATAGAGTCGAAACCCCCTTTCAACTCCATTGCCTTCGAAACCCTCAACCCCTTTCGAAAGCATTTAGGAAGCGGCTTAACCTTTCTTTAAAACAACACTACCCTTCAAAAGCATTGATGACTTCAGTACCCTCGAAAGGTACGAGAATTGGCGGCAGGGTTTCGACTGAGTCGGAACCCCTTCTTTCGAAAGCATTTGTTTACAACTAAAAGAACTCATTCAAAAGCCCTTTACTTTTAAAACAAAATATGGCAACCCCTTCTTTCGAAAGCTATTATAAACTCCTTTCAAAACCATATGTTCGACTATGTCGAAAGTTTTAGTAAAACTAAGGCAAGCGCTTAATATTTTAAAACAAACACAGGTATCAACTCCATCGGAAGCAAAGCTTTCAACACCATACCTTCCGTCTTTCTCCAATACACTATGTACAACCTAGATGATACTCTATGTATTAGTTTTAGCTTAACGGGGTTTCGATTTAGTCAAAGGCAAAAGCTATGATTCGAAAGGCACCTTTAATAGAGGCGAAACCTGTTTTTCTGTGTTAAATGCCAAATTTATATCAACTAGCTTGCCTACGTGTAATCATATAATTAGATGCCTCAACTTTTTCCATGCTTTACAAAACTAACCGCCTTTTATTTTTGGATAAACATTAATATTAGCCTTTTGCAGATAAACCCTTCCCCTTAATTTTTACAAAAATCACTTAGATCCTTCTTTTAAAATAATTTATTTCATATTGTAAATTACTTAAGAAAAACCCCCAAAAATTTCAGAAATTCACTTTGATAATGTTATCTAACATATCAAAATTTCAAACCCAAATTCTTAATATAATTACTGAAATAAATTCTTAAATCCAGTTAATCATATTTTCATATGAAAATTCATAATAAACTTTCCATAGCTTGGAAAATTATCAAATTTGAAACCCAACTGCAAAATCATGTTTTGCATAAATATAATTTTTCCATGGCGTTTAAACAAGAGTATCCCTCGGTTTTGGCCTAAAACCGTATGAATCTTCATTTAAATAATCTTGTTTAAATTTAAACAAACCTTAATTCAAGCATATCATCATCAACCATCATATAATCTAATTTAACCTTAAATCTGAAACATATATTCAAAAATTAGAGATGGAAATTATTATTTATCTTTATTTATGATAAGGAGATTGGTTTGGATTTGAGATTATTCCCTTTCCTTAATTCTTTTACTTTTCTTGGAATTTCCTTTCTTTTTTCCTCTCTAATAATGGCCGTACTTATCCTCTTAAGCTTACGTTTATATTTTTTTTCGTGAAAAAGTGATTAATGAATGTATATGGTCTAAGAGGTAAACATATATATACATATAAGGGTAAAGGTTATGGGTAGCCAATATCTATTATACCCTTATATAATTTAATTAGTATATAAACCATTCTTTAGCCCTATTAAATTAATAAACATGGCCACTTAAATTTATTCAAATCTCAATCCCCTTATCACTTAACATTTACATTATTCTATTTAGTCTATCTAATTAAATATCTTGAATAATGTATTAAAATTAAGGGTGTTACATGCAGGTAACTAGAAGCGAAGTAGAACGACTCGGGACAAATCCCACGCCAAACATATGGGTTGGTACCGACCCACAGGCATGGGTCGGCATCGACCCACAAAGGCTCGAGGGCATGGGTCATCCTGGCTTAGAAAGGAATGATACATGACCTAGAGATGATGCAGCATATGAATGCGAATTAGAATGTAGAAGCATGAACGAAGGAATGCGTACCTGAATTTCCTCACAGAGTCGGGGGCAGGTTGAGATTGCAAACTTGGGAGTACGTTTAGATGACAATGGCAGAGTTGCTGAGATGGTAAGACGAGCTATGAGGGATGGACTGCCTAACTGGAGCTTAGAGGATGTGAATAGGAGTCCATTCACTCTAAACATTCGGTACGCTAGGAATCCACCTGATTTCAAGTTACCTACGTTGGAAACACATAACAGGAAGGTGGATCCAACGTTTCATTTGATGAGGTACATCCGGCACGTGGAGACATTGGATGCATATGAAGAGGTTATGGGATGGTGTTTCCCTTTATATTTGACATATTTGGGGGCATTATGATTTAGACAATTGGAAAACGGGTCCATTGGCACATGAGCTGAGTTAGTAAACAAATTTGTGAAGTAGTTCCGGGTCTATCTCACGACCTAAGAATGTACGTTAGCAAGCATGAAGAAGAGGGTCGGAGAGACCCTTATGAGTTTTTTGACAAGGTTTAATGCGGCAGCTACGATGGTTGATAAGACGGACCCTTTAATAGTTCTGATGGCGACGATTTCAGGAATAACCGCTAAGACGGATTTCAAGGTTGCGTTGGAATGTGACCCTCCTAGGGATCTCATAGAATTTTATCATAAGGCCAAGAGGCACTAGCATCAGGAGGATGCTGAGGCCAATCAGGAAGAGCTCAATACTGTGGATGGCGGAGGACCACTCGGAGAAGTATCTAGCAAAAGCAAAGGAAAAGGGAAGAAGGAAGATGAATGATGGCTTGGAAGGACCAAAGCGGCAAAGGAGGGAACCAAAATTCTCTTCTTACATGGATTTAAATGAACCACTAGAGTGGATTTATCTGAATACCAGGGGATAGATCCTCTATTAAAAGCCAGTAATAAGAGAGCTCACAGACCGTGAAAGGACGTCTGAAACTTATTGCCTATTCCATGAGATGGATGGGCATAACAAAAATGACCGCAGCCACCTATAGGATCTGATCGAGCAATAGGTCAGAGATAACCAATTAAAGCAGTACATGAGAAATCGAACTACGGTGGTGGAATAAGAACAACCATCAACCGCAGCGAATGGAAATATCCCTGGATCAAGCTCGAGGATAGTCATCTCTTGATCGAGATAGTAGGGAATCCGGTTCAACCCTCATACTCTATCTTCCCTTTTCAATAAACAATGCAATAATAAAGTCTTGCCACTTACTCGTGTACAAGATCTCGATCGGTCCCTAGGCACACTATGAGCTAGATGCTAGACTGTAACGTCCAGTGAGGCAACTATCTTGATATTAGGTTTTATGTTTTTATGTTTGAATTTGATTCCATTAGATGAACCTATGATTATTAAAATCCACAGTGAATGTGATGACTGATATTGATCGCTTTAAAGTCCCGTCATGAGAGAAGAGACTGGTGTGCAAGGTGCAAGTCTCCTCGTCGGAGCGCGAGCGGATGGACTTGTATGATATTAACTGCTATAAAGTCCCATCTGGAATGACTGGACTGTAAAGCAAGAAATAAGTCACCCCGTCAGAGCGTGAGTGGATGGGCTTGCTTGTCGTTGAGTCCTCTTACCAGAGAGCGAGCAGATTAAGCTCAGAAAGGGTCCAAGGAGATCATGGATTTGATTATCGGTCTTGAACGACCATGAATTTGATTAACGATCCGGAGAGGTCGCAGATTTAACTATCGGTTCTGAACAGCCACAAATTTGATTACCGATCCAGGGAGATCACGCATTAAACCGAATATAAAATGATCTACAAAGATCGAACATAAGAATGAAAACAGATTTGATTTTGATAAAAGGATTTGAATGCCTTGTAATTAGAATAGAATTGACAAAACCCGGATGAACACGGGGCAATTTGATATGTGATGTAATAACTATGAATGAAATCAGAATTGTGATGTATAGACAACACCGGCAGAGTCTAGAGTCTTAGGCTATAATGGGTCTGGAATGACCCGTGATTGACAAGAGAATCCAAAGGAATAGGAAGATTTGCAACGGCTTGATCGACTAATAACTAGGAAATTCAACTACTAACATCTCATTGAAACCAACATTTTTTCTTGAGCAAAGCACACCTTCTATTTGCAAGCATGCTTTAGAGGATAAGTGTTATCCTGCCTTTTGACTAGGTAATTGTTATCCCGCCTTTTGGCAAGGCCGTGACACCAAGAAATTGACTAGAAATCAATGACAGTCCATCCTGTAGGACGGTTACATCACAAGTTCACCGTGGATATCGATGAATTTTGTCTAAGTCCGGATCAGGCTACAATTGATAAGACATGACAAGTAAAGCCATGCAAACCAACGTTCCAAGTTTCAAGTCAATTCGAGTTCGTATGCTCAAGATATAATCGATGCAAGATGAGGACATGGCCTTGAGTTCGAATCCATAGGCAGAAGCATGTGTTCGAATCCATAAGCCAGGCCTACGTTCGAATCGATCGGCCTCTGTTCGTATCCTTTGGTTCGAATCCATCCAGTTCGCAACCACAAGCACTCATTCGAATCGGTCAGGATGTGCCGCTTCAAATCCATCAGGGGTCATTGGCTCGTATCCATCAGATTAAAGCCCTTCGAATCGATGAGACAAAAGTCATTCCAAATGCTTCGAATCCATGAAGCCACTATACTTAGAATCCATCCGGTTGAGACGGCTTCGTATCGATCAACCGTTATAGGCCACGATCGATACGAACGCACCTTGCCTCGAATCCTTTCCCTCGAATCCACCAAGTCGAAGCAGCGAAAAACGTGGAGTCGACCCAGTAAACTCGGAGAAAAAGCTGGATCAACCCGGGAAGCGCGCACCACGTCAACATCCTCACGCGTAAGCATATCGATTCGACCCTATCGATTCGAACAGGATCGATTCGAACGAAGCAATACGACGAAGATCAGCATTTCGAATAGATGATATCTTGAGATCTACAAGTCAAAATGCTATGAAATTTTCACAGGAGCTTACATACATGTTAAAGAATGTCCACGCCAAATTTCGTCTCAATTGGATAAATTCTTGATCGATTCGAACGAGTGCTTCGAATCGATCCTGACGTGGGCCCAGATTTCCTGAAGCCGTACATGTGGGCCCCCTCACGTGCCAGAAGTGGTCTACCAGGTTTTCAGCGGGATCTCAGCTCCCTACGCCTATAAATAGAGCCCCTGGTCATTCAGAAAAGAGGTCGGAGAATTTATAGAGTAAAAGAGCGCCCGGACTCTGCCAGAATCATTCCAGAACTCCATTGTTGCCATTGATTTTTAATTTTAATCATAAGACCTGCTGTATTAGACGATAAAAAGTTGTAATCTTCAAGTATCGAGCAATAAAACGATAAAACTTCAAAGTGGATGTAGGCAAGATCGCCGAACCACTATAAACCTTGTGTTCTGTTTATTATTCTTCATTTTATAATCGTCTGCTTCGCTTAGATTTGAGATTTGTGTTTGAATACTGCTGAATTGTATTCATACACTGGTGTTTTCACGACATTTGGGGTTTGAGACCAATTTTGGCGCAAATAGTAATATATGAACAAACTTAATGAGTCATACTTCGACGTTACCAAGGCAAGAGGCCCGAAGAGACGACCGTGAAGCCCAAAAGCTAGACATATCTAAGATCGTAAGGCAAATGCCAAACCAACCCAAGACCAGTGAAGCAAGATCCCAGCAAAGTGGTGGGTCGGTACCAATCCAAGAATTCTCCTCCAAGGGGGCCCATCTTATTCCTATGTGCCTTACTTGATGTCAAAAGCCTATACCAAGTGTTGTTTTGTTGATCCAATGCAATTCTCTATCGATTTCCACGAACTCCTGAATCAACAACTCTGTTCTTCCATGGATCCATCATTTGGAATTAGAAACAAGCTAATATTGGTGTAGATAACTATAGAATCACGAAGCTAACCACCCGAAGAACCAAAGCGAAGAGTCCAAGATGACCGATTGGCCATATTTGGAGTCATACCAAACCAAGCCCTTGGAGTCATACCTATATGTTGATGAGATGACGTCCTACTTTGGTAGAGAAACAATCTAAGGCATGGAAAATGACATAGAGATCTTCTGGGTGAGATTTTATGCTCCCAACCTCTATAAATAGGAAGGTATAGCTCATTTTTAGGATCTTTTAGGCTCTTACTCTCCTTTCTTTAATTTCTTCTAATCTATGTCGGAGTTGTACCGACCTGTAAGAACTTCCACCTCTAAATCAGAGTATAAGCAATAAAATCATTAAATGGACATATGTCAAGATTAGCCGAACCATTATAAACTGTTGTGTGCTCTTTTTCATTTATTTTCTTCACTTTTCATTCTCTATCTAATCTAAATGTTTGTGCCATTTTTGGTTCAAACAAGACCCATTATTCATGAGCGGATTATGAAAGAGCTTACAAGAGGCATCGGAGACAAAGTTACATTTGAGTAAACCTATCAACAACAAACTAACAGTTAGACCAAAGAGAAAATCGTATATTAAAGGATCTTTTACGAGCTTGCATTCTTGACTTTATAGGCTTGTGGGTGGATAATTTGCATTTAGTAGAGTTTGCATACAATAATAGTTATCAATCTAGCATTGATGTGGTACCATTTAAGGCACTACCTAGTCGACCATGCAATACCCTTCATGTTGGTGGGAAGAAGGTGGAAAACCGATACTTGGGTCAGATATTATTAAAGGGACCTCGGAGAAGACTTAGGTCATTAGATAATGAATGGAAGATGCATAGGATAGAGAGTAGAGTTACAGTGATAAAAGACGATGAGATTTATAGTTCTATATTGGCGATATGGTGTTTATTAAGATCTCTCCATTGAAGAATACAGTCTGATTCCTTAATAAAAGGGAGTTGGCACCGAGATTTGTAGGACCTTTTCCAATACTCGGGAGGATTGAGAACCTTACATATTGTTTGCACCATAAGTGGTACAAACACCCAATCGATTAACAAGTAAAAATTATGGAAATAAAGAAATTAAAACAAAATAAGACAACATGAGAATTATGGTGGTTCATCCAAAATCAATAGCCTACGTCCACTATCAACTTTGTTGATGATTCCTTCTTTCTCTTACAAGAGTGATTTTACAACTTGGTTGCTTACGATTTGGGTAATGATCCAATAGAGTATATAGGTAAAAATCGAATATTTCATAAAGTAAGAAGAAGATTCCAACGTCCCTCCTCATTTGCATCCTCCTCCTATTTATAGACGAAGGTCATCAAAATATGCTCTGGAATTTTCTTACCACGTTCCCTATATCCAACACGATGCTCCAAATGAAGATCGTGGCCGGACCATTATAATGGACAACTCAGTACTGAGTTGTGATTGTAACTCGACACTAAGTTTATAAAACTTCTCGTTTTTACTTGCTTTATGTTGCTTTGTCTTCGAATCTTTGACCACATGCTTTGCTGACCCATTATTGGACCATACAAATCGACATTGATTTATGAAGTTAGTTTGTACTTTCATCCTTTGCTTCTCTCTACTTGACTAGTTTCTAAATGGATTTAGTACTTCTTTGTGGCAAGTAAGGATTAGTGTCCATTCTCTGGACTTCATTAAAATTTTTGGCATTGTACTAGCCTTCTAGACTTCTGGTTTATTTCACAACCATTCAATTGTTCTGATTCATCATGATATTGCTTAGTTCAAAAGTGGTCTAACACTTTACCAATAGGTATGTCTTGTGTTAACAAAGCATGTTTTGGATCAAGACAAGCTATTGACTTTGAACTCTAATATGAAAAGATGTCCCCATCCTCTAAACCATTTTCACAAAGCAATGCATTTTCTTTGGATCAACTTGTCGCTTTAAACATTTGTGGACTAATATCTTTTGGAAGGTATAAGAGTGGAAGTATCACACTTAGGCTCATCACTTGATTCTGGAAATTCTAGAAGTCTTTCCTTTTATTCGGTCAGGTAGGAATTCATCTTCCCATTTCGATTGTTTTTCATTACTACTTTCATTGCTAATCTTCGCTTTTTCCTTTTTTCTTTCCTTTTCTTTTCTTATCTTTTTTCTATAACTCGGTAGTGAGTCATGAGCCTTAACTCATTATTAAGTTTTCCTTATAATTTAACTTAAGTAACTTTTCATTTCTTCTCGTCTTTTACTTTTATCTTACCCAGCATTTATTACTTACGAATACATCTTCCAGCCCTTTCAAATTTCAATTCAAGCTGCAGCTTACATCACCATTAACACTTTACCACCGCATAGCTTTAGCCACTACCTTTGTCAACTTATGAAAATTTTTACACCCTCAATTTATCCATATTTTCCACAGATTCTATCTAGTTTTGACTCGACTCCTTCAACTCGATGTTGCCCCCTATGTCATCTTAAACCTTCGATATGTCACCACCGCACTTTGGTCATCTGTGAGTGGTGGTGGTCCTCTAATTCATATTCAACCTTGGTCCTATTTTCCTCCTTCTTATGCTCTATTATGGCTTACACAAAATTCAAACTTGAGGGGCCTTGATTACTCGAGACTGACCCGAGTTTTTTCTTAAATTTCTAAGGCACCACCCCGAGTTTTCTCTTACCTTCGGATGCTTAGAATTAGACATTGGTTATTTCAAGGCTTGCTTTGGGTTTTTTGTGTATCCATATGCTTTTGGATTTTCAATAATTTTGGCAAGTTTTAATTTCAAGTACAAGAAGGAAAATATTCAATATTTGTTCACCCTTGGTTCAGTATGGATTGGTGGCCAAGTTTTGATGGGACAGTTTCAAAGAACGGCCACATTGAACATGCTTCGTGTCTAGTCGAGTCATTCATTACAGGTTTGGGTCAAAAACTTCATCTCTATGTCTCTGCAAAGGAAAGTTCCATGTTGTTTTGGACGATGCTTATTTTATCGTAAATCGTTCGATAACGGGTAAAATCTGACAAACGGTTCCATAGTGCGATGGGGTGTTGTTTGCCAACATGTGCAAGCTATCTACATAAAGTGTTCACATTTACCATGCTCTAGACATATATAGGATACAAACTGCATATATTGAATTGCATATCACCCACCCATCAATGCATAACGGTTGTTCAATACACATTGACATCCATTGGGTCGTATACATTGGCTATACAAAGCCTAATTATAGCAGAAATATAAACTGAACCTTACCTGGCCTTGCTCATCGATTGATTTTTTCAGTAGTTATGAACCGTAGAGTGTAACGACCCAAGATTTTGGACCATTCGCATCCATTATAAGTGTATAGGTAGACACTCATGCCGGAATTGAATTGCTCAAAATACCGCGTTGTTAATTTAAATTTGGCAAAACTGAACATATACAGTAAATAAATAATCACATATTACAGACACAGCGTAATAATTGCAGCGGAAATAAAAGAGATAGTAGTTCATGAAGCTACTATATGAATATATAAAATACATCAAAGTTAAACCAGATACAACGGAAGAGTAACACGATACATCAGATACAAATCAGAATACATCACTGGAATCATCGAATACTGAAAGCAGAATAGATGGCTGGATCTTCAAGCAAAGCTCCAACTCCAAAGGTGAGCATCGAATACTGGTACACTCAGTCTGACCCGAGCGTAAAGCAAAAACACAAGACACTCGAGTCAGGATTAACATTCTTATATTAATAAATCCAACTCAAGCGAAATAGCAATTGAAATACAAGTAACTCAAAGGATGTTTGGAATAACCATCCTTTAAGGATCCGTTAAACTATCTACTAGGTAGTAGTGTACGATAAGTAGATAATATCTATCAGTAATATAAAGATATCAAAATAGTGTTAAGTCATGGCCCATTCCACCCATAACACATTTTTATTCCCAAAAGCATATACAAGACCGTAGTTTCCCCAAAACCGGAAGTCACCAGAGGGAAATCCATATACTAAAGGTACAAACCAAAATCGTAGTGGTCGCGAATAAAGGGATACAAGTATGACAAGGCACATGAGGCAATACCCAAGGTAGTGATACTACCGTTTTCCTGATCCGGACTGGTGAGAACGCAACGCCGCAGCGCCCGCAACACCGTGAAACAACACTCCCAAAATCAAGGGTGCACCAATCGACAACAAGTAATGAGTAGTTCGAAGAAGTGTGTCCACTTGAGGTAGCTAATCCTCCATTGGCTCGGCACGGCTCCTGTTTTAGTCATTTCCAATTTGACACAAGTGTCAAGGCTATCCATTATCGTTCTCTTTCTTCAGTCATCACGTACATCATTCCAACCACTTCATTCTGGATCATCACTCCGCGTATAGTTATTAAAGTGGTGTCGGTTTAGACAGAGAGTATGTCCATAACCGATTCCGGTCTTTTTAATAACTTCCGTAATTATTACACCGATTGGTCATTTATATATTTCAAAACCAAATCAATTTCAATTTCAATTTGAATTTGTAAATCAACATTTCATTTGTCTTTCGAAATCAATTTCCAAAATTTGCGTTTCAAAACATCAAAATTACCATTTCAAAATCTTATAATTCAATTTTAAGTTCTATTTGAAACAATTCAAATATTGATTCAAGTTCGTATACAAGTTTCATTTTGAAATCATTTAAAATGATTCAATTTAACCTTCCAATCAATTTAATCTTCATTTATCGATTTCATTCAATATTCATTAAGTAAATTTATCATTCAAAACAATCTCTATTTAATTTCCAATTCATTAAATCAATTACTTAAGTTCAATGCCATTACATTAAAACTTACAAATTTAATTAAGTTAAATTCGTCAAATCAAATTCTTTAAATTACAAGTCTTACATTAATTTCAAAAATATCACATTTTATTTCTTGTTAAAGAAAATCAATTTCACTTATTTACTTACTTAAATAATTTCCAAAACTTAATTAATAAAGAAAATTCAATTTCAATTATTTACGAAGTAAATTCACTTATTCAAAAGTTCAATTTCACTTATTAAAGAATTCAATTCAATTTGATCATTAAATCATTCAATCTTATTTAATTATTAAATAATTCAAAACTTAATTATTAAATAATTTCAAAGTTAATTATAATTTCAAACTTAATTATTAAATCATTTCGAACTTAATTCAATCATTTCTCAAATTAAACAACATTCTTTCATCAATTATATTGTTTTGTTTCAGATTATTAAATATTAACATTTTCCTTTCATTAAAATTCAAATTTCAACTTCATTTCAAAACCATATTATTTATTCAAATAAAATCTTTATTAAGTTTTAAATCAAATTATTGACCAATCGGGTTTTATTAAATTCTCTATCCTAAGTCAAGTTCATTTGGGTATTTATCATTTCAACCCGATTCCAACTCAATTCGAAATCAAAACATAGCAAAGGGAACTTGCAGTGTGATAACTGGGATGGTGTCAAAGTAAATAAACAAGCAATAACAACAATCAATATCAATCCAATAATCAATTTAAATAATCCTGAATTAACCGTATTAATTCGCATTGTTATTTGTACGAATTAATATAATTATTTCTAGAATCTACACTATCATTTCATGTAGATTTAAGATTATTACATTACGGTTTTCATTTGTCATCTATTACAATTTCATCCATCATCAATTTAACAACATACATTCAGTGGTTCAAGATGTAATTAAACAAATCTTACATGTCAATAAATTTTGACGGTTAAATGGGTCATATTATACAAATGTCATTTAATCAAATTTAACATTTAACTATCCTATATCAATTTCAATTGCATACTATTTATCATTTTAACATTAACAATTTAACGTCCAATATAAACATCAATAATCAATCAATCATCAGCCAAACTGAATTATCATCGCATAAATAATTAACAGATAATGGTGTCAAATGTCATAGGTGAACTGATATAGGCAATAACATATATAACAGTGTAATTAACTAACAACAGCATATTCAATTGTCGTTTCAATTGAAATCAAATTTAATAAATAAAAGAATGTTAATCGTGAGTGAGTGCTCACCTTTCGAGGCTAGAGAATACAGAAGATGACACAGATACGTACTCCGATATGGACACTGAAATTTTGAATGATTGAACCGAAGCACAGCAAAATCGACACGAATTCAACGATTTAAAGCTGATAATACAAATAGACAAAATCCCATTAGAACCGGATCGATGAAAAATAATCGGAATCATTTTGATAGAGCAGAAATTATATATGTAATTATTTCTAGGAAATCGATACTTAAGTTAAAACAAGTATAAAATAACATATATACAATTAGAAATCATTATTTTACATTAAATGCATACATCAAATCAACCCTCTACCAAAATAAGATCCATATATCATTTATTTAGTACGCATATATATAAAAAGAACTTATAAATAGCACCGCCATATCATGTGTTGTCAAAAATGAATACACTTTCAAACTACACGAATTATTCTTAAAATAACAAACTAATAACTTATAAGTAATATATACATATAGCCCACAAATTTAAATACTTATACTATATATAACCACCTTGTTTACATGGCTTAATACAACAATATACAGAAAATAGAACGAAGATGATAGCAGGTACAAATGCGAACTTTAAGACTTCATACTTACGGTAATATAAATATAGCTTTTTCGAAGGAGACAAGACTAGACACTATATGAAAATAAAAGGGCAAATAACATGCAACCCTCAATATTCAAATAAAACCAATATAACCCACGCAACAACAGTAACATATATAAGGTGTATATATAGGTTGTAAACAGCTAGTAACCTGCACATTTTATTTATTTATAGATAACAAAACTTAGAAAATTTCATATCATAATATATAATACAATACTTTAAAACACTGTAACATATAAATAGCTTCATAGATATGCAGACCAACACATACAGACACTTTAAAACAAAAATTAAATGGCCCACAAAACAGAACGTATTTACGTATATATAACTTATACTTCTCTGTGAAATAACAGAATCCAAACATATTACATACAGATACTAACTTTGATATATAACATAGATTTCCTTTTAGTAATACAAACATAGCCCAACTTTAATTAAACAAACAAACATTACTTGTATTATAACTGCAAACAAAACCCGAATGTATACATATCAAAGTATATATAAGATTTACATACATACATAGCATCATTTTTGGAAACAATTTATAAAGTTATTACGAAACAAAAGCAAAACAATATAAAACGAAAATAACAACAACAGTTATAAATGAAAATATATTATACCAAAAGTATAAACAGAACTGTTAAATAACTATCTATATAACTATATAGTGACTAGAAATTAGAAATCTCAATATACAAATTATAGTTTCTTCTTACAGCAACATATATATGCTTCAATACAATACTAATAACTATATATAACATATACATATATAAATAGTAGGTCTAAAATGAAAACATATATCTCAGATCCAACAAACTTAGTTTACTATAATATATTATATATGTAGTACCTTATAACAGCAAAGCACTAAGGGCGACAAAGATGGCTGAGAAGAACAGCGGGAATGAGATGACGAGGCAGTCGGAGATCGGCGGCTGGGTAAGGTCGCGGACAGGAGAAGTGAAGGCCGAGACTGGGAAGGTTGGCTAGTGACGAGCTGAAGGTGGTGATGCGGCTTCGGCTACGAGGTCGCGTAGGGTGGTTGGAAGTGTCTGTTCAGAGGCGAAGCAAGGAGAAAGCGGCATTGCTTTTGGCGGGTCGGGTAGAGAGTTCGGCGGCTACAGGGCTGAGCAAGTGGATCGATTTGGCCAGAGCAAGGCTGTATGGGGTGTTGGTTGCCTTCGCATGGAGGAGGAATGGCGAGTTTGGAAGGGAAGACGGTTGCTCTGACTGTCCTGGAGTGGAGTGGCTGTTACGAGGCAAGGGGTGGGTTGTACGTTCGACTACTGTGCGATGCGGAGGGGCCATACTGTGGTGGGGAGGCAGAGCGGTGTGGGTAGGCCTGTGGGGATGCTTGGCGGTGGAAGTAAGGGGTGAGGGAATGGCGGGTAGGCTCGACAAGAAGAAGGAAAGATTTGGTGGGTTCGAAAGTGATCGACCATGAAGGGAAACAACAAAGGAATATGGGCACAGGAACGCATAGATTATATGTAAAAACTTAGTTCATATTATATTATATTATAAAAGAGGAAGAGCAAACGAATGGAAGCAAGTTACGAGAATAAAAGATGATACACGGAAGTGGAACGTACCATCTAAATGTAAATGGAAACTAGGAAATATAAAAGTCTGCTTGAATTCAAGGCAACAATTAAAGCTGATGACCGTTCAATTTTGGAACGGTGGAATATAATAAGTAAGGAAAATCAAAAGGTTTAAAACCGGTACGAAATCATTTTTTGCTGATTTCACTGCATATCATATCTCGAAACACAGAATTTAATATACCGCAGAGATCAGCACGGTGGGACGATCAAAACGGTATACAAATATCAGTGGTATGATTGAATTATAAAATTCGAATTTTTCTACCGACGGAAAATGCAAGAAAAACGCTGAAAAATAAGATCGACGGAGCCAAAGATGTCCGAATTTGGAAAAATGACAAACTGACATCTTGCTCAGAAGATGGTATAGAATTTTTCTATGTAAAAATATTTAGGTTTCGGAAACATTTTATTTTCACCACTTTTTAACTGATTAAATTGAAGTAAATTTACGCGCAAAATAAACTTTCATATTTTCGGATGAAAATTTACCAGTTGCTATGTTTAACTAGACGCATTCCAAATATTAAATTTTTATTTCGAAATTTTATCGTTTAAAATTTCACAAAATTTTAACTAATTACGTTATTAAAACAGTTGAAATTTACGGGTCGTTACATTCTCCCCCACTCAAAACTTTTCGTCCCCGAAAAGGAACGAGGTAGGAGAATAGAAACAACTAGAAAGAAAAACAGATTTTGAAATACAAAATAACAATTAATTTAAACCATATAAATTCAAATTTAAATTAATTGATATTCAATAATTGATTTAATCCATTTGATTTCACTAAAATCAATCTCACTATTTCTAAGTTCATTATCTTACTATCCAATTATCCTCAATTTACAATTTCTAAAACCATAAATTTGAATAATCTTTTATTATAATCATATTTTATTTTCAACAATTTAAATTCTTCTTTATTCCAAATTATTGTTAAATTTATTCTACTTAATATATCTAACCACATATATTTAACCCATATAAATTAATTTAAACCATAAAAGTTTCGATTTAAATTAATTTATATTAACTAATTGCTTTTAAATTCAAGATATTTCCATAAGTCGATCGAATTTCAATTTATCAATTCCTTAAAATAGAATTTATTTTCTCTATCCCATTTATTATTCAATTAACTCGTTATTCTATTTTTCTCTATTAATCATTTTATAATTAAACTTTAAGTGTATAACATTTATTATAAGCACTCAAATTTGTTTTATAAGGACATTTCATATTGGTATTATCCAATCATTTTATATTGCATAATATTCAATTACATAGTAAACTTTTGAAAAATGTAGGTAAATTATATATATAATGCAATTGAGTATTATACAAATAAAATTTTTCAATTCAGTTATTTCAAGTTAAATATTTATTCAAAATCTTTATTAAAATTTACTATTTGAAATCATCTTTAATCATAAATTTAAGAATCAAATTTTCGAGTAACTTCAAATTTATTTAAAGACAAATAAATATATATCATATATAAAATCAAGTTTTTTTTCTCTTTACATTCATCAATATATTACAAATCAAATCATTCTTTAAGAAATTCAACTCGATTTATTTTCAAAACAAACCGTAGCAAAGCTACAGAATAGTCTCTTCCACTTCGAAACTCGAAAATGAATGTCGATGATGCGGCCGCCATCACCGAAATTATTTTCCAGCGACAAAGAGAAGAGCACTGATTTCAACATTTTAAAATTCTTTGAAAACAGTTCCTATTTGAAAATACATTCTATAATATACATTTTAAATATATATATATATATATAAACAAAGCTTGAAATTTTAGGAAATTAAATTCTCAAATTCTTACTTTAAATTCATTTAAATTTCTAAATAAATCTATAAACCAACTTTTATAATTCCATTTATTTTTATGTTGGAATAATCAATGATTTACAGTACAAATAGTGAAAATTTAAATATTACCTTTCTGACAACCAATTCAGTTAACAATTCAATTTCAGAAAATTTATACTTATATAAAATATAATCATACAAGATTATTTTATTTACCAAATTTTGAAAATACTATTGTGTCAGTTTTCTCTGTTCAAGTGTTTTGGAAATCCTATCGATAGCGTTGATCAGACGAATCGATCGGAAACCCAAATCAACATCAACAACTCAAACAACACAGTATATATTAAAACATTTATATATTAGTTTACAAATACATTTCTTTGCTCGACGATACAGGAATGAATTTTCAAAATAAGGATAGGGTTTCAAATTTGATGGACTCAAACCAAAGAGAATTTTGATTCGAAGACAAGTTCGAAACAAAGATACGATGATTAAATAACAAAGTAGGAAGATTGATACTTTGTATAAATCGCGGGCAACCTTAACCAGGTCGACCGTGACTTCAAGAATTAGATCGATGCAGAGTTTTGAGTTAAATCGACATTCAATCTCAAGAAATAGAATTCAGGTATAATAGAAGATAGATAGCACCGTAAACCGAGGATACAGAAATCTCCGGTAAATCGATGTCTATTATAAAGGAGTTTTGCTCCTTTACGAATCATTCGAAGATTGGCGAGACCGCCGATCTATTATAGATATCATTCAAAATGGAGTTATGGGGTGCTCCAGGATTGAAAGAAGACGAATAGTGAAGGACACGAATGAATTTCGGAACCGAGGGGAACGTTCCAAAATTCAAAGGAATTGAGTCAAAGGAAGAGATTGAAACTCGAATGAGAGTGATTCCGTAAATACATTTACCCTATATGTTAAGTTTTTCCTAGAGCTACCAAAGCTCTGATACCAACTGTAATGACCCGATATTTTGGACCATTCGCATCCATTATAAGTGTATAGGTAGACACTCATGCCGGAATTGAATTGCTCAAAATACCGCGTTGTTAATTTAAATTTGCAAAACTGAACATATACAGTAAATAAATAATCACAGATCACAGACACAGAGTAATAATTGCAGTGGAAATAAAAGAGATAGTAGTTCATGAAGCTACTATATGAATATATAAAATACGTCAGAGTTAAACCAGATACAACGGAAGAGTAACACGATACATCAGATACAAATCAGAATACATCACTGGAATCATCGAATACTGAAAGCAGAATAGATGGCTGGATCTTCAAGCAAAGCTCCAACTCCAAAGGTGAGCATCGAATACTGGTACACTCAGTCTGACCCGAGCGTAAAGCAAAAACACAAGACACTCGAGTCAGGATTAACATTCTTATATTAATAAATCCAACTCAAGCGAAATAGCAATTGAAATACAAGTAACTCAAAGGATGTTTGGAATAACCATCCTTTAAGGATCCGTTAAACTATCTACTAGGTAGTAGTGTACGATAAGTAGATAATGTCTATCAGTAATATAAAGATATCAAAATAGTGTTAAGTCATGGCCCATTCCACCCTTAACACATTTTTATTCCCAAAAGCATATACAAGACCGTAGTTTCCCCAAAACCGGAAGTCACCAGAGGGCAATCCATATACTAAAGGTACAAACCAAAATCGTAGTGGTCGCGAATAAAGGGATACAAGTATGACAAGGCACATGAGGCAATACCCAAGGTAGTGATACTACCGTTTGCCTGATCCGGACTGGTGAAAATTTTTACACCCTCGATTTATCCATATTTTCCACAGATTCTATCTAGTTTTGACTCGACTCCTTCAACTCGATGTTGCCCCCTATGTCATCTTAAACCTTCGATATGTCACCACCGCACTATGGTCATCTGTGAGTGGTGGTGGTCCTCTAATTCATATTCAACCTTGGTCCTATTTTCCTCCTTCTTATGCTCTATTATGGCTTACACAAAATTCAAACTTGAGGGGCCTTGATTACTCGAGACTGACCCGAGTTTTTTCTTAAATTTCTAAGGCACCACCCCGAGTTTTCTCTTACCTTCGGATGCTTAGAATTAGACATTGGTTATTTCAAGGCTTGCTTTGGGTTTTTTGTGTATCCATATGCTTTTGGATTTTCAATAATTTTGGCAAGTTTTAATTTCAAGTACAAGAAGGAAAATATTCAATATTTGTTCACCCTTGGTTCAGTATGGATTGGTGGCCAAGTTTTGATGGGACAGTTTCAAAGAACGGCCACATTGAACATGCTTCGTGTCTAGTCGAGTCATTCATTACTGGTTTGGGTCAAAAACTTCATCTCTATGTCTCTGCAAAGGAAAGTTCCATGTTGTTTTGGACGATGCTTATTTTATCGTAAATCGTTCGATAACGGGTAAAATCTGACAAACGGTTCCATAGTGCGATGGGGTGTTGTTTGCCAACATGTGCAAGCTATCTACATAAAGTGTTTACATTTACCATGCTCTAGACATATATAGGATACAAACTGCATATATTGAATTGCATATCACCCACCCATCAATGCATAACGGTTGTTCAATACACATTGACATCCATTGGGTCGTATACATTGGCTATACAAAGCCTAATTATAGCAGAAATATAAACTGAACCTTACCTGGCCTTGCTCATCGATTGATTTTTTCAGTAGTTATGAACCATAGAGGCTCCTCACATCTCTCTGCAATGGGTGAAAGTCCATCTACTTCAGAGTTCATCTTACCCACAACAGCTTTGACTTCTGCCTCGACATCCATTTCATCATATACTTCTTCGTCTCCTCGGCCTCTACCATCTATTTGTCAAGCCAAACAGTCTCTACAAATAGTTCCACTTTTGATGGAAGGTGAATCCTATGCAAAAGTGGCCCCAATATTAATTTTGAGTGCATTGTAATTCTTAATATTCTTTTGGACTCTCCAACGTCTACACTGGATGAGGCAGATATCAGGAGAATTTGCGACGGGCATAGCATCCCTTTTGAGGATGTCCTAGTTCCGTAGCCTTTTCAGCATAACCATGATCCATCTGAAGGATACAGAGCCTGTTATATTTATATGTGCTTCTTTGGGGGAGTCCCTCCATTTAATCATTTTATTCGGCACATCCTCTAGTTTATGAAGCTTGCATTTGCTTAGCTGTAACATTCCCCACTTGAAACCCGAAGATGAACGTCAAAGATGCTGTAGTCATCACCGGAAAGTTCTTCTGGAAAAGTGGGTTTAGTATAATATGAATACATAGTTTAATAGACATAGCAACTAGGTAATTCTATTACGTAACAATTTCTTTCGAATATTCTTTACAACACTTCGGTTAATATTTTTCCAAAACGTGCCCACGCAGAGTTCAAAATATAATAGACAAATAACATAATAAAGAGTCGGGTCCACATATGAAGATGTGGCCTGCACTCCTTTATACAGCGCAAACAATATCTTTATTAGCTAAAGAGCCTCCTGCTTCGTCTTCAGTCCTCGTGTAGTGGAAAATTTCCCACCTGCTTACCCATATACTAAGCCTACTCAAATGAGTACTCTTGAGTTTATGGGGAAAACAATACAAAAACACGGGTCGGATATAAAGTCTAGTGTGAATAGTAATATCCCCAAAAACAAACACAGAGTGAGACCAACCTACACAGGTTAGGTTTCCCCCTCACTATTCAATCAATCACGTGTAAAACATTTAAACTACCGACGCAGTTATTTCTTATTTACATCTTCAATTAAATGCTTCCTTAAGAAGATTTTTCTTTCCTACTGCGCACACTATGCACCGTACCCTGACCCTATCCGAGTCCTAATTTAGATTGTTTTAAAATCTAAGTATGAAATACTACGGTCCTTCCATAGATCCACCATGGTTTCCTTTATAGACTCTTCATTACTTGTCCATTTACTCTTGCGCCCCTATGAATTACCTTTTCATTCTCTATTGAGTTTATGCTGGGACCCTTGCAATGTTTCTTAGCCTCTCATTAAGGTTTGATTCTTAACTTTTACTGCTTAGAATCACCCACCGCGGTACTCTTTTAGAGTCATTCTTTTGGAGTTTGTCTTTTGTCTAATGCTGCTTTGAATCCCCCATCGCGGTATACTTTTATTTTTCTTCTTTTACTCGAACTGCATCGACTTAGCCTCTCACAGTATTTAATTATTTAGTTAGTTAATATTTGGACTACAAAGAAACAACCATCTGTAGCCCTATATTTATTTACTAAATTTTCTAACTGCTTGGAACCACCCCATCGTAGTAATTCATTTACTTATTTTTCTTTAAACTGCTCGGAATCACTCACCGCAGTAGACTACAAAGAAAATCACATGTAGCCTTTAAACACTTTTTTGTTTAGTTTGAAATTACTAGGCCCTTGCTATCGCAGTTCCTAGAAGTTGAATGCCTCTCTTCACCTTTCCTGGGCGTGCATTCGAGAGAGCGTCCCCACCTGACATTAATAGCCCTTCCAACTCCTTCCCTTCCTTAAACTAACACCATGGCCCTTGACTTCTCCTTTATAATTCCTATATATACCTATCTTTATAGCGCAGAATCCGCCTGACCCATGCAATACGCTTTATATTTTACGTGTTTAGTGTTCCTTTCTTTCTGAATTTTTAGCGCAGTACGATCCCCTCATATCTAGCGCAGTTCCCTTACTTATACAAATAGAGCCGCCGCTCTAATGCTGTACCCCAACAATCCCGACATCCCTGATGAGTCTTTACACGTGCCAATTTTCTACCGTTTCCTATTATACTTTCTATTATTTGCAGTTTTCCTTTCAACAAATAATTTGGATTCTGTCCCCTTTTACCAACCCCTGTTAATATATTTTTACATGGAGTTTATTTTACTGCGTCCCTTGCAATATCCGTCTACCCCAGCGCAATATTAAATTGGTTTTACTTCTATTTTGTTATAGAAAATTATGATAAAGTCCTTAAATCGCCCAAACTCCAGTTCTTTCCTTGTTTAATTTTATTCACCTTTTAAGGAGATTCTCCTTGTTGTTTTACAAGTTAAACAACTTCAAAAATTTATATAAATTCATATAAGCTTATGAAATCTCTTAAAATGTGAAACTATCATTAGGTTTCGAAATTTTTTAAATAGGGAAAACATAAGAAAATACCCTATTTACCTATCCTTTCCGAAAACATTCATTAAGACTTTTATACTTTTACATGAAAACCCATATGAACCCCGTCATTACCTAAAACATATATCTAGACCTATTCCATGCATATAACAAATCAAATTAGAAGGGTTAAGTATTACTCATCTAGATCTTTTAGATGTATAGCTTTAGTCTTCCTTAGCCTCTTCTAGCTTGCATTTTTGTATCTTCTTCTTATTTGCCTTCTTATCCTTCTACTATTAACGAGTTTCTCTAGCTTTAGTTTTTAGTTTGAGTAGAATGAAATAAATGAATAGAAATAAGTAATGTATATTGTCCCACAATAAGTTGGGCCTGGGCCCTATACTCGCTTCTATTGATTTATACCCTTTTACCTCTATTTAGTAACCCACTATTTTCCATTTTAATTAACCTTTTTGATTAATTATTAATTTTAGAGTTATTATAGTCTCCCTTCCTTAAAGGAATTTCGCCTCGAAATCCAATTAAGGTCAACTAGGGACTAGTTCTCTCTTTTATGCTTACCCTAAGCATTGCCATGAATACTCCCTCCGTGCATACATAAACGTACTAATACGACCTACTAATACGACGAACAACCATAATATCATTTATATAAATGATCTACA
Source organism: Allium fistulosum (assembly GCA_030737815.1). Classification (NCBI taxonomy): domain Eukaryota; kingdom Viridiplantae; phylum Streptophyta; class Magnoliopsida; order Asparagales; family Amaryllidaceae; genus Allium; species Allium fistulosum. The sequence continues at coordinate 1,300,245,540 of CM060902.1, forward strand.
TTAGTACAACTCAATACATAATATATATGCTAATCCATGACAAGCAATTCTAGATAGGTCCCCTAATCTTATCCTCCGTTTCCCATGTGCAATCCTCCCGATCTATGCTCCACTGAACCTATACAAGCTTCACTACCTTATTCCATAGCTGCTTCTCATCCCGATCCACTATCTAAACCAGTCTACGCTCATAAGTCATATTTGGTTTAATAACCAAGCCTTTTACTAGGTCTACTATTGTGCCTGGATCCCTAATGCACTTCCGCAAACATGATACGTGAAACACATTACGAATCCTTACAAAAACAGTAGGCAGATCCACCTTATATGCCACCTTCCCAATCTTTCCTATGATCGAAAACGGTCCTACATATATGGGTGCTAACTTCCCAGCTTTCCCAAAACGCATCAAGCTTCTCATTGGAGAAACCTTCATGGATACCTAATCACCTACTACGAATTCATGTTCCTTTCTCCTAGTATCGGCATAACTCTTTTTTCTAGACTGTGTTGCTCTCATCCTATCTCGAATCAATTCTACTTTCTTAGTAGCATCCTTCACCACTTCTGGTCCTAACACAACCTATCTTTTGCTTCTAACCAACATGCAGGCGACTTACATGGTCTTCCATACAAAGCCTCAAATGAAGCCATTCCAATACTGCTTCGGTGCTATTATTATATGAGAACTCTACCTGGTGTAGATAATCTTCCCAAGATCCACCAATGTTTAAAATACATGCTCTTAGCAAATCTTCTAAGACCTTGTTGACCCTCTCAATCTGCCCATCTATCTTAGATGGTGTGCAGTACTCATGCGTAATTCTGTACCTAATACTTTCTACAGACTACTCCAAAACATGCTAGTGAACGACAAATCTTGATCACTAACAATAGTGCTTGGCACCCGTGCAGTCTCACTATCATCTTCATGTATATTTCTGCTAACTTTAGCACGATCCGCTTAGCCTTCACTGGGATGAAATTGGCACACTTAGTTAGTCTATCAACCATAATCCAAATGGCTTCATTTTATGCCCTTGTCCTGGCCAATCAATCAATGAAGTCCATAGATACCGAATCTCATTTCCACATTGGAACTTCTAAAGGCTGCAGAAGCCCACTTGGTTTATGATGTTCTGCCTTCACTTACTGGCATGTAAGGCATCTCCTCACGTACTCTCCTACATCCTTCTTCATTTCTTCCCAGAAGAAACTCCTCTTCATATCTCGGTACATCATCATACTTCCAGGATATGTGGTAAACTTTGAACAATGACATTCGTCCAATACTACCTTCTATAGTTCTCTAGTACTTGGAATATACAACCCGTCATTCTTCTACCGTGCTCCTTTCTCATCCACGCTGAACCCTTGCAGTTCTACTACCTCAACTCTTGAGTCCAAACTCCTTGCTATATCTGCACAAAACCTATCATTCTTCTACAATTCAGCTATCCTTTCTACCAGCATGCTAATATCATGTTTGCACTGCTTGCTCCTGCACTAGAGCAATACTGCAAATTACACGCAGACAATGTTTCTAACACGATCCATTCTTCAAACATTGTCAAAACACAACTTTACTATCTCCGGCTCAAGGCATCGACTACTTTATTACCTTTTGCTGGGGTGTATTCTGTCCTAAAATCATATGTTGCTAGAAACTCCAACCATCTTTGCTGCCTCACGTTCTGCTCCTTTTGAGAGAGAAAATATCTCAAAGACTTATGGTCAGTATATAACTCAAACATCTCCTCCAAGAGATAATGTCTTCAAATCTTCAGCGCAAAGACTATCGCGGCTAACTCCAAATCATGTGTTGGATACCTAATGTGACGCCCCACCTCGAGACCCACACTAACAAAGAATATTACAAAGTAATATTGTTGGCTAGTGCAGAGAATAGGGCTGGTTAGGAGCGACCATCCATGAATTTTAATTTAAGCGAGCATCGATACGTCGATTAATATGTTATACATTTCTTTAATCAAGTGGAATCGATGTATAAAATTCAGTCTTAAAACAAAACTATAATGGTTATAATAAAGTCCAGAACAATATATAATAAATATAAATCACAGAATCATGGATCAGACAGAGCAGAATACAAATAGATATAAGTTTGAACCGACCAATAATATATACTTGGTGTAGACTACACATATACATGGTGCTACATCTCAAAATATGAATATGTACACAAAAAGAGTCTAGCTCGACAGAAGAAACAACATAACATCACATATATAAATAGAAGACAAAAGTAACAACTGCTAACAGATAGCACATCCACTCTAAAGCATCAAGCTGGAGGACTTGAAGCATCTCAGCCTGACCCGAGTATTATAAAAATAATAAACGGGTCAGTCTAGACTAAGATAATTGAGTTAGCAAAAGTGAATGATAGATAAAGTAAACTAGATCTCAAATATAGTCATATATCTACAAATATCAAACATGCATCAATAACTTTAAATCACCAAATACTAAAACTCAAGATAGCTTATTAAAAGCAGAAATCCCCAAAATGCTTTGGTGATAATTCAAATAACATCAAATCAAGAAATCTCACAAATAGAAATCCAAAAATGTCACAAAAAGGGGGAAGGCACCAAACTCCAATATTGGTGAAATAAGTTCACTTACATGCATGTAACTCCAAGATAAATGTATAAGTCTATAAACATCAAGGTAGGGATGGGACCTATAAACATTAAGATAGAAACAAGTCTAATAATCTCCGAAATAGGTTCGAGACCTATAAACATCAAGATAGGTACGAGACCAATAAACATCAAGATAGGAACAAGTCCTATAAACATCAAGATAGGTACAAGACCTATAAACTCCAAGATAGGGATAAGTCCTATAAACTCCGAAGGCGAGTTATAAACTCGTCGATAAAAGTGTTAAATACTTTCATATATCAACCGAATAGATAACGACTATGTATCCCATACCATGCGGGTTTACCCAAATGTTTACCATACAATAGTAAACTCCACTTTCATGTAGCAATGGTTCGGTCTAGCAAGTCTGAGAATTAACTGGTAAAACAAACGCAAGCGTTTCATATCACTCATTGTATTTAAACGTTTAAATCAATTCCTCATTCGATGACGTAATGCAATTTTTATAAAATTCTTCACTCTAAACTCATTTTTTGTAAAACATTGATTTATAGAGGAAACACACACACACACATACACTCTTTTCAAATCATTGCTCCAAATTATTTTTAAAACCTTTTTCAAAGAGAATAATTATATATATATATATCTAAAACTATTTATATAGAAATTAGATGTGTACTGAAAAGATTTTTATAAAATGGTTTGATTTAGAAATCGACATTTTAAAAATACGATTTGAAAATGTGCATCAAAAGTGTGTCTTACTCCTAAGATCCATAGAACATTTCTATGGTATAATAACTTCAAAATGAATTTCAAATTCATATATCAAAATCCATAAATAACATCGAAATAGGCGTAGGAAATAGCACCAAAATCAACAATTGGGTTCAAGCGATCAAATGGACGAACAAAGGAGCAAACAGAGTTTGAAGCAGCATGACCTGGGTCTTAGCCCTGGTCATGACCAGTCCATCGGTGGTGATTACCGTTGCACCGGTTGGCATGCCTAGGCTGAGCCCCAGGCATTGCCGATGATGCTCCAATTGCCCGTTGGCGGTGATTTCTTCGCCGATTTTCGCCATGACCTCAAATGCGCTGAAATAGCATTCAAACAAGCATGCAAACATGTACAATTTGATGCAAATCATGATTATACGATGTGGGTTTTCAGCAAACAGGGTATTGCATAGCATAAGATGCAAATAACATAAGAGATTGAGATCATTTCAACAATAGATTCATTCAATCAACAAACAACCACATGCATCCATCTATAGACTATAAGTATGAGTGAAACTCAGCTAAACCAATCCAAAATGGAAGATTATAGCTTGGAACCTCCTACGACTTTCTAATATAGCTTCAACCTAGGCTAGATTCAAAAATTGGAGATGAATGATTAAAATCAGAAACTAAAACTGAAATTAATCAACAAATAGATGCATAGATAGGTGGAAGAGATTACCTTTTATCAATATACGCTTAAATTAATCAAACGCCCAAGGATTTCTAGCTTTGATTTGGGAAATTTGAGAACTAGGGTTTAGGGACTTAGAGAATTTTGTTTTTTGGTTTACGGAAATGAAAATATGAATGAGAAACTTGTATGTATGTTTCTCATATCATATTCTTCTTGTTTGGGATAAATGGGTTAAGATGTGGATCCATTTGCCAAGTGTTACTAATTTTCTAAAAAGAAAGTGTTGCTAATTTTTTAACACTTTATAAATACCAATTTGAACTAAACAATATTCTATTAAACTAACATTGATATCTTTAAATTTTCCCAACATAAATAACATGCCAAATTCTCATTTCTTATTAGTGTTGAAATATCTTGTGAAATTATATACAAATTTTTAAAAATAAAAGTTATTCTCAATAGTTTTAATAAAAGAAACGATTAGTTAGAAAAATCTCATTTTTAACAATAAATCTTAATATTTCCATTTAATTAAATTTAGAACATTTACTGCAAGAACTTGAAATGGAAATTATTTATCATACATCTCCTTTATAATAAATAAGCGAATAAACTTTGGAAAATTCATATTTTAAATTACAAAATTATTTCCATATATTTTATTCACTCATTTTTTCAAAACTACCCTTATATTATTATTTTTAAGAACAAAACTACATAATTTGTTATTTCTATAAATTCTCAATTTATCAATCATTACTTGGAAATCCTTTTATAAATTTCCTTATTTATTTCAATCTAAATCCATTTTTAAATTCGGAAATAAAAATAAATATAAATATAAATTCCCTAATTTGTTCTCATAGAAATTAGTTATGACTAATATAAATAATATTTTAGATTTAATTTCAGGTAATCTCGACTAGAGTTGTTATAGACTCCCCCCTTACAAAAATTGCGGATGCAATTTTGCTTAAGGACAAAGTCTATAATAAATTACAAAGAACGTATTTTCTCAATGGTAATTGAGTTATGAACGAGAGATAACTCAAAACAAGAGTCTCATCAAAAATGAACTCAGGAAATTACACAGGATGCGTTCGCTCGAGGAACTCTCTCGTTCTATAAGAATAGTCCTTAGGCTCATCGGGCCATTGGACTTAGATAAGCGAAACTACAATATCTCGAAGGCATGACACCTTCGAGGTAACAAAACAAATTGAGCTCTGATCACAAGTTAGATTTTTGTTAGGTCTCAAGTGCAATAGGAATTCTATGCCTAAGACTAGAACTGAAATTTCTAAAGTGTTTCCAAGGCTGAAACCCAAGAAGGACACCATGAATGCCAGAGAACTGGACTGGAAAAGAAATTCAGTAAGCAACAGGGCTACTACAGTCAATGGTTGGGTAGGGTCCCATATATCAAAGAGTTATTATCCCAAACTGACTGAAATACTAGTCATCCAACAAGGAAGAAACACGAATAAAGATTTATTCTCCAATAGAAAATTCTGAAATCTTTCTAAAAGATTCGCAAATAGAGTCGGATTTAAGGTCAATTTCTTTTCCCCTACTCAAACCAATAAGAGAATGATCGATAAGACTTTAAATAAAGTCTCGAGAGGAGCCATACCGATATCGGATTTGAATTTATCAATAATAGGAACATTCAATGAAGGTAGACACGATCCTCCTAGCACTATCAAAGTTAAAAAATACAATTATGAGTAGATTTCTAAGATTTTATCTACACTCAAACCTCTTAGAAGCTCTGTATTAAATTTTCTCATGAAATACAGTTTTGATTATTACTTATGTAAGATAAATTCAAATGATTGGTTTAAGTTCTCATTCCTAGATCTCATTATAGATTACTCCTATAACTTGTATAAAGGATTAGAATTTTACAAATTCCAACCTCATTCAATCAAACAAAGGTTATAATCCCAAAAGGAAGTTCCTAGTTGTAAATTTCCAAGCAAGTTTTAATCCAAATTTTCACATTTCAATTTATTAAAAGTATTTTATCTATTCAAAATACTTAACATTCTTAATGTTCCAAGAGACTTGCTAAATTAATCAATTTCAAAAGTTGTGGATTAATTCTAGGAATTCTCTTTGATATGACTTCTAGATTCATAGTATAAATATATCTTACCACAAAATCCTTTGCAATGGGTTTTAATTTTAAAATTCACAAAAACCATAATTACAAATTATATTCCTTTTAAATTTTCATCCTACTCATTTCTATATTAAGTAAACTCTTTACTGGTTTTTAATTTGAAAGACTCAAATTATATAACCTATTCTAAAGTATTCATGTTATTTAATCAAGTTTCCTTTATAGTCTTACACTACAAATTTCATTTCAAAATGAAGATTACTTTTTACCAAAGAAATCCTAATTATTTTTCTTTGCTAAATATTTATTTCTCAAATAAAGAAAACTTCCTCTAGTTATTTCAAAACTTAGATTTAAGATTTTAAAACTTGAAGATTTTCCAAAAGAGGTTTTTGTGGTTAAAGCCATTAAAGTTCAACCATTACCTTTTACCTAGGCACTTCACCTTTATTGCATAGCATGTATATAAATCAATAGGATCCTCCAATTAGATCTCATCCTATTCAAGAATATACCAATTAAATTTTCCATTTTCTTTTATTGATAAAACGAAATGATTAGCTTCCTAAGAAATTATTATAATAACCAAGTCTCCAAAAATTCATTTTCCCATTCGAAAATCATTTACAATTTCTCATTTTTGAAATTCCTAATAATATTTCCAAATCCTAGATTATTTTTTATTTTGAAATAAATCCTTTCCTTAATGCAAGTTCGAAACTTCAGACACTACCTAATTTAAGGTTGAATTAATATATAGACACACACACATTATAAACAATACATATATATTATACGGATTCAATTCATTAACCTCTTCTTAGGAGTGTAATCAATTTCATTTTAATGTTTTAATTAATATCCAAGAGATAAATAAATCCATAAATTCATTTTCACAAATTGTTATTTCGAATAAAATTAGAGATGGCATCTTCACTTACATATCATTTAACCTAAACTTAAGCATTCAGAATTTGTTTCCAATTGATTTTAAATAAAAGAATCATGCTTCTCTTTAGCTTTCGCTGATTTACCTATCTAAGTATTTACACTTATGTGTTTATACTTAAATTATAATTTTCTTTAAAAGCCTATTCAAAGCATACCTCTCAAGGATCTATCGGCCCTCGGCGGAACACCAAAAGGGAATATACTCTAAAGTGCCAAATACTATCACTTTCAGTAATCACTAGAATTTAACCAAAACATCCCATACCGCTTGGTGAAATTCAAGTATTTTCTAGAAGTTAGTAAATATCATTTGTTGCAGATACCACTGGAAAATCTGAACTATATTCCCGTAATGATCTATCAGTCCCACCGAACACCGAACAAGAATACAATCCAAAAGTGTTAAATACTTCCTAATAGCAATTACAAGAATTTAACCAAGACATCCCATACTACCCGGTGAAATTCAAGTATTCACTAATGGGCTAGTAAGTTCCACTCAAACATTATATTCAATGAGTTATACTATATTCGATGAAGTGTTACTCGAGAGCATTTAAACCAATTGATAACACTAGATCGATTATTAGCACTTCCCCGTATTATAGAACTAAGGCTCTCAAAACATTTTCCTTATAAGATTATAATTTAGAAATCCAATAATATACTCTTTCAAATAGAAAATGATTTCTGAATATTATTTATCTTTATTGATATTTCCATTCTTTCTATATATAAAAATACCCTTGTATTTCCAAAATCTTAATGTATAATTATAATTATATACCTTTGTATGCATATCCAAATATCATTTTATTTTGAGCCACATTAGTTTCAAAATGTTTTTATTCCTTCTTCAATTAACATATTTCTAAAAACATGATTTTCCAAACACTTATTTTGATAAAAGTGTATGTCCAATTGTCTCATTTGAATGTTTAGGAATTCCCGTCGAGTACGTTGGCTAGAGGTCCACGACTAGAATCCTTAAAGCATCCAACAGGCAATTTAACACCCATAAATGTATATTTCAAAGATCCTCTTTTAAAATGGAGAATACTTATATCTTTATGTATACTCGAGTTAATGCATATAATAACAAACCTATAATCATCGCCATTAAACATCTTATAGAAAACTTATAGGATAGTATTTCCCTAATTGGGCGATGATTGCATAAAAAAATTCTTAATCAAACTCTTGGTATAGAGTAAATAATGAATCATTTATTATTTTTGGTTAATTGGTAATCAAATACCAAACTTATCTCCATTTCCAATTGATTAATATTCTTATAATTACAAGATTTGATCCTTGTTATTTGTATACCCAAGAAATTCAATTTCTCTTATGGGGATTTCCAATACGAAGATACTACAAGATTCAATTATTAATCTTCAATTAGAATTCTAATTATCAAGGAATATTTCTTAATTGAATTAGAATTATCACTAGGAATCTTATGCAAACATACATTCAATCAACCAATCAAATCAATCATTTATAGGATAATATGCCCAGCGGAGCTTTCTATTCGCTTCCGCTGCCCAACTCTGATCATAAAAAGATTGACCACAAATTTCATGATTTGCTGGACAAACAAAGTAGTACGTCTTAACTGGGCTTGCTGGACTGCCCAATACTAGAACGAGTGACTCATCCGCCAGCCAACTATACTTCTGAAATGGATAAGATTGGATCAAAGATTGCTTAGGAATCACATGATTTGATAATAGGAACATCAAAGAGTGGAAATGAAGGAAAACGTTTTTAGAACCTCAAAAATAACTTTCTTATTCAAAAAGGGGATGATTCCTACTAACTAACCCAAGAACTCCTAATGGACGGTCTCTAAGACTCATCTATGCCAAGATTTGTATTCGTAATATCATATTTTGTTCTGAACTCAGCTCTGATACCAAGCTGTGATGCCCCACCCCGAGACTTACACTAACAAAAAATATTACAAAGTAATATTATCGGCTAGTGCAGACAATAGGGTTGGTTAGGAGCGACCATCCGTGAATTTTACTTCAAGCGAGCATTGATATGTCGATTTATATGTTATACATTTCCTTAATCAAGTGGAATCGACATATACAATTCAGGTTTAAAACAAAACCGTGATGACTATAATAAAATCCAGAAAACATATAAAGAATACAGATCACAGAATCATAGGTCAGACATAGCGGAATACAAATAGATACAAGTCTGAACTGACCCAAAATAGATAGTTGATGTAGACTACACATATACAAGGTGCTACATCTCAAAATATGATTATGTACACAAAAGGAGTCTAGCTCGACATAAGATACAACATAACATCACATATACATAGAAGACAAAAGTAACTACTAGCTAACAGATAGGACATGGACTCTAAAACATCAAGCTGGAGAACTTGAAACAACTCGGTCTGACCCGAGTATTACAAAAATTATAAATGGGTCAGTCTAGACTAAGATAAATGAGTTAACAAAAATGAATGATAGATAAAATGAACTAGATCTCAAATATAGTCATATATCAAAAGATATCAAACATGCATCAATAACTTCAAATCACAAAATACTAAAACTCAATGTAGCTTATTAAAAGTATATATCCCCAAAATGATTTGGTGATAATTTAACAACATCAAATCCAGAAATCTCACAAATAGAAATCCAGAAATCTCACAAAAAGGAGGAAGATGCCAAACTCCAAGACTGGTTAAATAAATTCACCTAAATGCATTTAACTCCAAGATAGATGTATATGAAACACCCCACACCTCTTAATATACCCAAAAGGACACATTAAAAGGCATGGTGCGTTGTAGGTAAAACTGAAACTAACATAGACTAAGATTCACAAGACAAAAATAGGTAAAAACAGCGGAAACTAAAATAATAAGTTAATTAAAACAAACCTTCTTGATTACTTCATAAATAATTCAAATATCAAATACAACATCTATATCTCAAAACCCATCATTGTCTTATGAAATAAAAATTCAGTCTCAAAATCAGAGTACATAATATCCCTCGTAATAAACCAGTACACAAAAAGAACTAAAGCTGAAATAAAAGAAATACATAGTAGAGAACTCCTCCAAGAAACCGCAAAGCAACATCAATCAATTGACCTCTCCCTTGATTGCCTATGGGGGGAAAAGGGAAAATAGAGGAGTGGGTCAGACTAAAAGGCTGGTGAATGATAGTAATTACTAGAGTCTTTAAGCAAGATAAAAGTAATAGACTCTACAACAGTTCTAGCATAAATAAGGATAATAAAGGGAATAAGAAAGAGATAAACTGGAAATAAGTACGATTAAATATTACTCAATTTATAAGATAGGTTAACTTTGATTGCTTGCACTTGTCCTTGATTTCTGCTTTAATTAGGCTGAATTCCTAATCCCGTAATTAGGATGTGACCCTAATTCTACCATTTTTGATCGGCCTACTACTTCATAGACCTTACTGCGAACCAGCCGCTATATAACTCCTTATACAGTAGCCAATGGTATCTACAAAAGATACACAGAGCAACCACTGTGGATCCGGATGACATATATAGCTCCCTACATAGAAGGCAATGGTGTCTACAAAAGACACTCATACTAAGCGCTTGGAACTCATAGCTATTACTGAGCACCCGAATGGAAGTCGCATGCGTGATTGCCACCACGTCCATGCTACCTTTTGCTCCACCTATTGGGTCTTCTTATTACCTCCAACATCCAGCATAAGTGTGCCCCTCATCCCACTTTGGGCTAACGTGAGATCACCGTGTGTCCATAGAATCTATAGGGGAATGCTATTGGTACTGGCCCTTCATCCAAACAATATCTAGTTGTGCCCCTTATCCAAATCTCCCAAGATTTGGACTTATATTTGACCAATTACTACCATTCTTAGCATAAGTGTGCCCTAGGCTCACCATTTTGTCTAATAGGGAATGCTATTTGGTACAGGTCCTACTTTCATCTTTGTTAATTAACTTAGGTAAATTATTTAAATAAGCCTTTACATTTTTCTCTACTATCTGTGCTTATTAATTTCTCCTAAGTCTTAAAATAAGCCTTATTATGTTCTTTTTCTTATTATAACCTACGTTATAATCATGCTTATTACTTAACCTAAGGTCTAAGTGTGAAAATAAGCTTCTTTCATTTTTTACACTTTTTAGTTATAATTCTAAGTTATAACTAGACCAATCTTTTTAGTTCAGTCCAATTAACATCATAATTAGGTGTAATTTCAGTCCAATTCCATTTATATTATAGTCTTTGAAATTTACATCTTATATTCCATTATTTCAGTGTTCTTACAATTTAATCTGTATTCGCGTTAATCCTATTCTAATCCATATGCGAAGAAGGAGGAGGAATAAAAGAAAACTGAAAATAAAAGAAAATCCAAACCGTAGAAAGAAGATGTAAATAACGTATAAATAACAGTAAATAAACTTAAATACTTTAAATAACTGTAAATAAACGGAAAAGCTATAATCTACAGAAATAAACTAAAATTACTGAAAAGAATAGACTAAAAATAATTCTAAAAACTGTAAATAAACTACTGAAAAGGCTATTCCAAAAATCGTAGTAAAACTACAACTATTGGAAACCCTATTATTTTAAATTACTTAAAGAAATATTAAAATAATTACAATCAGTCACCTCCGGTCCTAAGCTTTTCCTTTGGTCTTCCCGGATCCACTTGGAGTTATGAAATAATTTAATTTATAACGATTTTCTCCTTTGGAAAAATTATTCCGTTTAGGGTCCTTCCTAGAAAGGTGAACCCAATTGGAGAAAACCTAGAATAAGAAAAAGTGTTAGATCCTAAGGTCTATTTATAGGTGTAGAAGTGGATCTTGGACCGTTGGATTTCGAGATTAAAAAGGATGCAACCACGTTATAGGCTGAATAGGGGCCATCAGATGCAGAAACGGAGGGACCAGATCAGTTAAAACGATGCAAAATACGTCGGTTGGGGGTTCTGGAACGTTCGAACGAACGAACGTTCATTCGCTTGCCAAAAGCAAGGCGGGTCGACCGGGCGGTCAACCACCCCCTTGCCCAGGTCGACCGGCCGGTCGACCTGTATATATATATATATATATGTGTATATATATATATATTCTTTTTATAACTTGGTCATATTAGCTCAGTTTCTGACATTATATATATGGAAATTGACCAAAAATTCCCACAGACACAATGGTGCAACTTCCGTGGTTTAATTATGATAATTTCACAAAGATATATTATTATCTAATTAATTAACGAATTAATTATTATGGGTTAAATTTCAGGTTGTTACATTCTCCCCTCCTTAAGTGATTTCGTCCTCGAAATCTCTAAGGATAAAAGAATATACTAAATGTTTTCATCCAACTCTACAATCAACTACTCAATCATCAACCATTCATCCGTTGTCCTTAAGTTTTTCTAATGCAATGAATGATACTTATGCAATTAGTGTAGTGTAAATGTCCCTAACTAATGCAAAAGATTAGGCGGTCCACTGATTCAGTTGACCTCCTTTTATGCAATCATGTTCGTGCCATGTATCCAAATGAATGCAAAAATTTCCTAATGATACTGATAATTCTATATGCGTGCTACAAACATCATCCAAATGCAACAATCATGTGATAAACATCCATTTATAGCAATCATGGAAATAAAATAAAAATGCACACACATCCATATGCATATGCTCTAGTTCCTAGTTAGGCCTATCCCTAAGGAATAATAGTGCCTAGTGTACCTATATGCGTCCATAACATCCACTAGCAAACACTTGCAATCACTAGCATACATCATTCATAACATGTTCTATTAACATGTTTACATCAAATCCTACCATCCATAGGTTAAATCCTAAGTTCTATCCTCCCAAAGGATAATAAAGGAAAGAACCTATTCAAATCTAAAGATGGAAAAAGGAGTTCTAAAACTTACTATCAAAAAGATGAGGATAGGAAGTACGAATCTTCTCTTCTACTTCCCAAGTGGAGTCTGCAACATCATCTCCCTATTGCACCTTCACCAGTGGAACCTCCTTATTCCTTAGTTGCTTGATGTCTCTTCCCACAATCTTCATGAGGATATGCCGAACAGAAGCTTCTCTATCTACCTCCACCTCCTCCAACTGGCTAGGCTCTGCAACCTCCGTCGAGTCATGTAAGCACTTTCGCAAGTGCGAAACATGGAAAACGTTGTGCACTCCTGCGAGCCTATCAAGTAGCTTCACTCGGTAAGCCATCTTCCCAACTCTCTCCGTGATAGGAAATGGTCCAACAAATCTAAGGGCTAACTTTTCATTTGATCTGAAACTTACCACCTTCCTAAGCAGGGATACTTTAATAAAAACCAAGTATCCAACCTCAAACTCTAAGTCTCTCCTCCGCTTATCCGCATACGACTTCTGTCTGTCTTGAGCCGTCTTCATCCTTCGCCGAATCAAATCCAACCCCTCAAAGGTCTCCCCAACCATATCAGGTCCAAGTAATAACTTCTCCGTAGACACTACCCAACATGATGGGGACTTGCAAGGTCTCCCATATAAAGCCTCAAATAGTGCCATTTCTATACTTGTTTGGTAACTATTATTCTACGCAAACTCAACCAACGGAAGATGCTCCTCCCAAGTTCCTCCAAAGTCCAAAACGCACATCTGCGGCAAATCCTCAAGCACCTTATTTACCCTCTTCGTTTTTCCATTTGTCTGGGGGTGATAGGCCGTACTCAACCTAAGTTGCGTCCCTAGCACCTCCTGTAAGCTTCTCCAAAACTCACTAGTGAAAATGGGATCTCTATCACTAACAACGCTAGAAGGAACTCCGTGTAGATGGACTATCTCTCGAATATACAAGGATGCCAAATATGAAGCCGTACGCTTACTCTTAACTGGGATGAAGTGAGCACTCTTGGTAAATATATCAACAATCACCCAAATGCTAGTGTTCCTCTTCCTAGAATGGGGTAAACCATCAATGAAATCCATAGAAATACTGTCCCACTTCCAATCCGGCACATCTAAGGGCTGAAGTAATCCACCGGGCTTCTACTGCTCTACTTTTACCCTTTGGCATATGAGACACTTAGCTACGAATTCCGCCACGTCCTTCTTCATACCACCCTAATAGAACATCCTCTTTATATCCCGATACATTTTATCACCACCCGGATGAATAGTCATACGGGAATGGTGCGCGTCCTCCAAAACTGCTCTCAATAAGTCACTAGCACGTGGAACACAAAGCCTCCCATCTCTCTTAAGCCACCTTCTGCTATCAATGGAATAGTGTTGGAGATGTCTCAAGATCTCTCCTCGGCTAATCCTATCCATAATGTCCATGAGCTCTGAATCCTCCCGCTACCTCGAGCCAACCTGATCCATAAGGGTAGGCCTCACCTCTAATGTTGCCAACAATCCGAGAGTAATGTCCATAGAGGGCTTAAAATCAAAAGTAGAAATAAACTCCAGCTCTCCACTCTATTAACAAAGGACTAAGGGTTGCTTTCTTTCTTCTTAATGCATCCGCAACCACATTACCCTTGCCAGAGGTATAAGCTATCTCAAAATCGTACGAGGTAAAAACTCCATCCACCTCTGTTGCCTGAAGTTCAAGTCCTTCTGCGAGAATAGGTACTTTAATGACTTGTGGTCGGTAAAAAGCTCAAATCTCTCCCCAAGCAAGTAGTGCCTCCAAGCCTTTAGTGCAAAAACTATGGCAGCCAACTCCAAATCATGGGTAGGGTAGTTCTTCTCATGCATCCTCAACTGCCTACTACCATAACACACTACCCTCCCTTCTTGCATCAACACTGCTCCTAGACCCGTCCCGCATGCATCATTGTATACAGTAAAAGGCTTAGCTCCATCGGGTAAAACTAACACTGGTGCACTAGTAAGGGCTCTCTTAAGCTTCGTGAAGGAATCCTCACAATCCACGTCCCATACAAAAGCTTTATTCTTCTTAGTAAGGCACGTGAGTGGTGCCGAAATCTTGGCAAAGTCTCTAATGAACTTCCTATAGTAGCCAGCCAATCCTAGGAAGCTTCTAACCTCGGTAACGTTCTTGGGGGCCTTCCAATCTTGTACTGCAATAACCTTTGCGGGGTCAACAGCCAAACCTTCCTTCGTGACTACGTGCTCCAAGAAACAAACTTCCTCTCTCCAAAAATGACACTTTGAAAACTTAGCTCTCAAATGATGACTACGAAGTGTGCAAAGAACTTCTTCTAAATGAACAGCATGCTCCTCCATATTCTTGGAAAATACCAAGATATCATCCACGAATACCACCACAAACTTATTTAGGACATCCCTAAAGACGCGACTCATCAAATCAACAAAATAGGCTGGAGCATTGGTTAGCTCAAAAGGAATAACCAACCACTCGAAGAATCCATCCGGTGTCCTAAAGGCAGTCTTATCTATGCTATCATCAGCGACTCTAAGCTGATGGAATCTCGTGGCTAGATCAAGTTGAGAGAAAACCGAAGAACCTACCAACTGGTCAAAAAGATCATCAATCCTAGGGAGTGGATATCGGTTCTTCTTGGTGAGCTTATTTAATTCTCTATAATCCATGCAAAGTCGGAGAGAACCATCCGCCTTAGTGGCGAAGACGACTGGCGCTTCCAACTCCGATGTGATCCTTCTTATGAATCCCTTCTCCAACAGCTCACGAATCTGCTTGCTCAATTCTTTCCTCTCCCTAGGTGCCATGTGCCTCACAGGTAACGCTACTGGCTTGGCATTCTCGGTCAAATAAATCCTGAAGTCAATCTCTCTCTTAAAGGGTAGTCCCCTAACCTCCTCAAAGACGTCTGCAAAATCTCTGACGACAGGAACTGAATGCAACTTTGATGACGATGAAATGAGGGAATAGAGAAAACTCAACATGACTGACCCTTGAGGGTGGCAAGATACCTCCAAAGTCCTACCACTGCAAGTCTCAAGTCTAACGACTCTCCTCTCGCAGTCTAAGATAGCTCCATATGTGGATAGCCAATCCATCCCTAAGATCATCCCATACCCCAAGAATCCCAAAACATAGGCTTCGCAGTCAAATTCTAAGCCTAGGATAAAGATTTTCAAACCCCTACAAACCATAGATAAGTGTGCCGATCCTCCTATAGGGTTTGAAACAATAGTGGGGTCTACTACTAATGATATGTCCAAGTGCAAACAATCTACTAGAGAACTAGAGATAAAAGAATGTGATGCTCTAGAATCAAATATAGTCCGAATGGGAAAATCAGATATAGAAACCAAACCTTCGACTGTGACTTTCCTACCTCTATCTGGTATGCTACCGGAAGGTGCTGTGTCTAATGCCTGAATCTACACAACTAGGGCACTCGCTCCTTGGGGAAAACTCCTACTCATATGAC
Source organism: Allium fistulosum (assembly GCA_030737815.1). Lineage (NCBI taxonomy): Eukaryota > Viridiplantae > Streptophyta > Magnoliopsida > Asparagales > Amaryllidaceae > Allium > Allium fistulosum. Next base: position 1,300,262,084 of record CM060902.1, read on the forward strand.
CGGGTTGCTCGCAAGTATAGCACTTATCCTTCATCTTCTCCTTCCAGCAATCCTTGGCCATATGTCCAACCTTCCCACAATCATGACACTTTATTCCTTTCTTAATCAGCTTCTGAGGACCATCACCTTTCTTCTTCTTCTTATTCTTTTCCCACCACTTCTTCTTTAAACCTTCTGACTTAACCTCCTCTTTAGTCTCTCCCTCCTTGACTGTATCCAACATAAGCACCATCTCGACCAAAGACTCATAAGTAGGTCCCATCAGTACATGAGTCAGCAATAATCCTTGAAGGGGTTGATTCAATCCCTTGCTAACTTCATGGCTTTCTTATGCTGTGTGTTCACCAAATCCATACCAAACTACGACAACTCATTGAATTGATTGATGTATTCCTTAATAGACAAACTCCCTTGCTTCGAATTGATAAACCTCTCCAGCTAAACACTCTCTTCTGCCTAAGATAGAAACTTCCTATCGAATTGCTCCCAGAATCCATCCCAAGTAACATTTCTACCCTCTAACTCGATCACCTTCCACCAATAAGATGCCTCCTTCTTTAGCTGCCAAGCGGCTCACTGAACTCGATGCTGACCATCCAATCCCAAAAGACCAAAAATCCTCTCTGTGTCCCTAAGCCATGCTCTTGCCTCCACAAAAGTCTCCTTGCCAGAAAAGGTCTTCCCGCCCAAATTTGCAAAATCTTTACAAAGTGTAGAGAAATTAATGTCGGCAGGTGGGTTGAAAGGATTCCCACCCACTGGAGCAGGATTGGGCGCAGGCCCGTGCACCTCTGGTGTCGTGGCTTGTAAGTACCTATGAAACCAGGCTAAGACTGGAATGCGCTCGGGAAGGTTCGGGGCATCATCCATTCTACGAAAAGAAAAGATAGTTAGGAAAGAGTCAAAGGGAGGTTGAACTGGACTTACGAGGGGATTTTAATAAAAATTCTTTTGTACTTAAAAATCATTCCTAAAAGTCCTTTTCTGAAAAATACTTTTAAAACAAATTATTTTGAAAAATACCTTACTTTTAAAAAAATTTGGAATCCTGTAACCTTAAGCTCTAATACCAAGTGAAACACCCCATACCCCTTAATATACCCAAAAGGATACATTAAAAGGCATGGTACGTTGTAGGTATAACTGAAACTAACAGAAAATAAGATTCACAAGACAAAAATAGGTAAAAACAGTAGAAACTAAAATAATAACTTAATTAAAACAAAGCTTCATGAAGTAGTACTTCATAAGTAATTCAAATACCAAATACAACATCCATATCTCAAAACCCATCATGTTTTATGAAATAAAAATTCATAGTCTCAAAATCAGAGTACATAATATCCCTTGTAATAAGCCAGCACACAAAAAGAACTAAAGTGGAAGTAAAAGAAATACATAGTAGAGAACTCCTCCAAGAAACTGCCAAGCAATAGCAATCTACTGACCTCTCCCTTGATTGCCTATGGGGGGAAAAGGGAAAATAGAGGAGTGGGTCAGACTAAAAGTCTGGTGAATGATAGTAATTACTAGAGTCTTTAAGCAAGATAAAAGTAATAGACTCTACAACAGTTCTAGCATAAATAAGGATAACAAAGGGAATAAGAAAGAGATAAACTGGAAATAAGTACGATTAAATATTACTTAATTTATAAGATAGGTTAACTTTGATTGCTTGCACTTGTCCTTGATTTCTGCTTTAATTAGGCTGAATTCCTAATCCTGTAATTAGGATGACCCTAATTCTACCCTTTTTGACCGGCCTGCTACTCCATAGACCTTACTACGGACTAGCCACTATATAACTCCCTACACAGCAGCCAATGGTATCTACAAAAGATGCACAGAGCAACCACTGTGGATCCGGACGACATACATAGCTCCCTACATAGAAGGCAATGGTGTCTATGAAAGACACTCATACTAAGCGCTTGGAACTCATAGCTATTATTGAGCACCCGAATGGAAGTCCCACGCGTAACTGCCACCATGCCCATGCTACCTTTTGCTCAACCTATTGGGTCTTCTTATTACCTCCAACATCTAGCATAAGCGTTCCCCTCAACCCACTTCAGGCTAACATGAGATCACCATGTGTCCATAGAATCTTTAGAGGAAATGCTGTTGGTATTGGCCCTTCATCCAAACAATATCTAGTTGCGCCCTTTATCCAAATCCCCGTGATTTGGACTTCTATATGACAAATTACTACCATTTTTAGTATAAGCGTGCCCTAGGCACACCATTTGGTCTAATAGGGAATGCTATTTGGTACAAGTCCTACTTTCATCTTTGCTTATTAACTTAGGTAAATTATTTAAATAAGCCTTTATATTTTTCTCCACTATCTGTGCTTATTAATTTCTCCAAAGTCTTAAAATAAGCCTAATTCTGTTCTTTTTCTTATTATAACCTATGTTATAATCATGCTTATTACTTAACCAAAGGTCTAAGTGTGAAAATAAGCTTCTTTCATTTTTTACACTTTTTAGTTATAATTCTAAGTTATAACTATGCCAATCTTTTTAATTCAGTCAAATTAACGTCATAATTAGGTGTAATTTCAGTCCAATTCCATTTATATTATAGTCTTTGAAATTTACATGTTATATTCCATTATTACAGTTTTCTTACAATTTAATCTGTATTCGCGTTAATCCTATTCTAATCCATACGTGAAGAAGAAGGAGGAATAAAAGAAAAATGAAAATAGAAGAAAATTCAAACTATAGAAAGAAGATGTAAATAACGTATAAATAACATTAGATAAACTAAAATACTGTAAATAACTGTAAATAAACGGAAAAGCTATAATTTACAGAAATAAACTAAAATTACTGAAAAGAATAGACTGGCAATAATTCTAAAAACTGTAAATAAACTACTAAAAAGGCTATTCCAAAAATAGTAGTAAAACTACAACTATTGGAAACCCTATTATTTTAAATTACTTAAAGAAATCTTAAAATAAATTCAATCACTCACCTCCGGTCCTAAGCTTTTCCTTTGGTCTTCCCGGATTCACTTGGAGTTGTAAAATAATTTAATTTATAACGATTTTCTCCTTTGGAAAAATTATTCCGTTTAGAGTCCTTCCTAGAAAGGTGAACCCAATTGAAGAAAACCTAGAATGAGAAAATGTGTTAGGTCCAGGGGTCTATTTATAGGTGTAGAAGTAGATCTCGGACCGTTGGATTTGGAGATTGAATAGGATGCAACCACGTCATAGGGTGAATAAGGGCTATCGGATGCAGAAACAGAGGGACTAGATCAGTTAAAACGATGCAAAATACATCGGTTAGGGGTTCTGGAACGTACGTTTGAACGAATGAACGTTCGTTCGCTTGCCGAAAAGCAAGGCGGGTTTACCGCCCCCTTGCCCTGGTTGACCGGCTGGTCGACCCTAATATATATATATATATATATTCTTTTCTTTTTATAACTTGGTCATATTAGCTCGGTTTCTGACGTTCTATATATGGAAATTGACCAGAAAATTACCACGGACACAATGGTGCAACTTCTGTGGCTTAATTATGATAATTTCACAAAGTTATTTTATTATCTAATTAATTAACGAATCAATTATTACGGGTTTTCGGGTTGTTACAGTATAAGTCTATAAACATCAAGATAGGTACGAGACCTATAAACATCAAGATAGGAACAAGTCCTATAATCTCCGAAGTAGGTATGAGACCTATAAACATCAAGATAGGTACGAGACCTATAAACATCAAGATAGGAACAAGTCCTATAAACATCAAGATAGTTACGAGACCTATATACTCCCAGATAGGGACAAGTCTTATAAACTCCAAAGGCGAGTCCTAAACTCATTGATAAAAGTGTTAAATACTTTCATACAACAAACGAATAAATAACAACCATGTGTCCCATACCACACGGGTTTACCCAAATGTTTACTATACTTTACTAAACTCCACTTCTGTGTAGCAATGGTTCAGTCGAGCAAGTCCGAGAATTAACCAGTAAAACAAACGCGAGAGTTCCATACCACTCGTTTTTTAACCATTTAAATCAACTCCTCATTCGATTAATGTCGTGTAATTTTTATAAAATTCTTCACTTTAATTTCATTTTTTGTAAAACATTGATTTATAGTGGGGATATATATATATAAGTACACTTTTAGAATCATTCCTCCAAATCATTTTTAAAACCATTTTTAAAGAGAATAACGCTATATATTTCTAAAATTATTTATATAGAAATTAGATTTGTACTTAAAAAGATTTTTATAAAATGGTTTGATCTAGAAATCAGCCTCTTATAAATTCGATTTGAAAATGTGCATCAAAAGTGTGTCTTACTCCCAAGATCAATAGAACACTTCTATGGTATAATAACTTCAAAAACGAGTTCTTAAATTCGTAAATCAAAATCCATAAATAGCATCAAAATTGGCATAGAAAACAACACCAAAAGCAACAATTGGGTTCTAGCGATCAAACGGATGAACGAAGGAGAAAACAGGAGGAAACGAAGCCCGAAACGACGTGACATGGGTCTCAGCCTAGGTCATGACTGGTTCACCGGTCATCATGACTAGTGCACTGGTTGGCATGCTTGGGCTGAGCCCCAGGCATCATCGACGGTGCTCTGATTGCTCGTTATCGGTTTTCTTCACTGATTTTCACCATGACCTCAAATGCAATGAACTATGCCTTCTGTATTTATAGGGGTAGATGACCAAATATCTCAATGATATTTCTCCTGCAGAACCTCGCCGCCAAGACCTACTCACCAAAGAAGTTTGAGCTCCAAATTCGCGAAGAAGGGGGATGAGTATCGATCCCTAAATACTTAGGCATGGGTCGAGCAACTTCTTTTATTGGTTCATATTAATGTTGGCTTCATATTTCCAAGGTTTTTTTTGCATATTTTCCCAGATGTTTTTGGTCCAAGCGATGGATCTACAAAAGGTTGAATTTCTACTTTAGACTGCGTATAGGGATTGCCATGCATAGAAACTCTAGAAAAACACTTGAATCAGGCTCTATGTAGATAGAGAAGAGTTCCATAGGAGTGGGGGTATGTTTGCACATACTCTTAGGGGTTGGTACCGATCCCTTATGTAGGGTGGATACCAATCCATACTTAGTATCTTCCAGGTGTTGCTCTTTTGAGTTCGTTTGACCGTCGTCTCATTGAGATCGATAGAGAATTGCATAGGATTGATGAAATGGAACTTGAAACATGCTCTTGGCATCATCGGTAGTGACGTACTTGAGTTTTGAGCTTTGTAGTTATCTTTTCAGGTTTCCTGCCTTGATAACTTTCAAGTTCGATTCATCCAATCCATCCGAATGTTGCCTAGTCAAAAGGCTTGATAACATTTTTCCCCCAAAGTATACCTTGTTTCAAACATGATATGCTTTGAATCAATACATGTCGAGATTTCTCTAAAGGATTCCACTATGAGCTTTGAATGGTCGTTATCCTTCTCTCATATTGCTTTTGTAAAGAGTTATATCCACAACTATAAGTCAGGACACTTGACCAGCGTCCAGTGTTATAAATTTGTAGAGTGATCTCTCAATCTATTGTTACAAGGTTAGTAATTCTGAACTACTTTCCCTTATGGATTTTCAAAGTATGAGTCTGCTTTTCTTTGACTCTAGTTGTTGGGTGTCGAACATAATTACATATAAGTATACATGTGCACTCCTTTGTAGAAGCTCTCGATCACATTCACGTACTTATATAGGCATTTATAGGTCATCATCTTCATTGTTGTTGTTGTTGTTGTTTGTTTTGTGTAGCTAGACTTACTTTTGGTTTGTAGTTGTAGGAATTTGTTTTTGTTTTTAAGATGACATTGTGCGGGTTTGGCCCCAGCTTTTGTTTTCAACTTTGGTGTAGATAAAACATGTACTTTCCTTCCAAGTTCTATTTTGAATGTGAATAACAATTTGTTTCGTCCAATCTTTGTGTGAATTTGTCTAAGTATCTGAGAAATGTGCTTTCTATTCAATGTACTTGCAATCCATTTCTTATCAGGATTATTGCAGGACTAAGTCATTAGCCCATTTCGTGATTTGCCGACCTTTCATCATAAAGCAATCATCGAAGCATCGATATTTTGTCGTTTACATATAATCATATCTAATTCTTAAACCCGGTCGAACTTCGATCACCTAGAAAGGCGATTCAAGCATTCCTTTTGGAGGACCGTCAAAAGCGATTGCGCCTGCCTTCGGGCATCAATTGAAGTAAATTGCCTTGAATAGCACATCGGACCTCCTTCTCTGGGATGCATGTTTTGACCCCGCCGAACTCCAGGCATTGGTTATGACTAACCACTTAAGTTCATGATTTAGGATCCTTTTCTAAGGTAGTAACATTCGATCACGCTAGACTTGGGGCATCAATCAAAATTTATAAGTAAGATCCTTCTTTTCACTGGGCGCAGGTCTTTTACCTCGCCTACTCTGAGCGAGGATCTATGACCTTGCCATCCTTTGGGCAAGACATTAAAGCTCTACCAAACTATGGGCATGAGCAAATGAGTGGACGGTCATGTCACATCCACTTTGACTTTCCTCCATGTTATGGGTAGAAAGAGTTGACCGGCATCTACCTCTGGATGCCAAGGAAGGTTGAACTTCAAGGGTTCGATAATGGACTGTAGAAGTTTGGTCGGCACCTAACTCCAGGTACATGCACTCCTTGGTGTTGTAGTATCAGGCGTTCTGGCTTTGGTGTGCAGCTGCTCTCAAGTCATCTTTATCGCGCTTCTCATCAATCATATCACGAGACTCCAGCAAGAGTTGTTCATTAGTCCATGGATTGTAGTGAGTCATGCGACGAGAATGTACTTCCAATTCGACCGAAATTATAGCCTCTGATCTGTAGGCTAGGACAAATGGAGAGTAGTAGTGTTGGCTTATGGGTTGTTCAATAAGCCTATAGTACTAATGGAAGTTCATCGACCCACTTGCCCTTGGCCTTTTCCAATCGCTTCTTAAGATTGGATTTGATAATCTCGTTTACAGCTCCAACCTATCTGGAGATGTGCCACCGCAGCAAATTTATTCTCTATGCGATGTCGGCGGCAGAAATCTTTGAATTCTGTACGATCGAATTATTCCCATTATCGGTAACGATTACCTGTGGAACTTCAAAATGACATATGATATTCCAAACAATAGAGATGATTACCTTCTTTATGGTGATCGTGGCTAACGGCATTGCCTTAGCCCATTTGGTGAAGTAGTTAATTGCAAAGGTGGCGTACTTTGCGTCGCCATCGGATATCGGCAACACACCGATGATATCGATTCCCTATACGACAAACTACCAAGGACTGACCATTTGAGCAATCTCCTTTGCTAGGGCTCTCAGAATTTTAGCAAATATTTGGGACTTGTCACATTTTGGGTGTAATCAGCTGCTTCTGTGTTGAAAGTTGGTCAGAAGTATCTATAGCGGAGGATCTTCTGCGCTAGGGTTTGCCCCCCAGTGTGGCCTCCACAGGCCCCTTCATGAACTTCGTTTAGTACTTTCTTGGCCTCGTCATGAGCGACACACCGAAGCATATGAACAGAGAAACCCTTCTTATAAAGTACTCCTCCCTGCATGTTATATCTCAAAGCATGACGAAGGAGTTTTCGTTGCTCGTTCTTTCTGTCTGGGTGGATTCCTCTTTACAAGTAGTCTTTTATTAGAGTCACCCATGACTCCTTTTCTAGTGTAGCCTCCGAAATCCAATCGACATCCATTTATTCGACGCTCGAAGCTGATAATACCTACACCAAAACCAAGCCCATGAGCTATGCATCTATAGAACTTGCCAACATAGCTGGTGAGTCAGGCTTTTCATTTCCTCTCTGGGATTCCGAGTGCGATCACGCCTACCTCTGGGCATCGATCAAGATTAACTACTTAGGATAACAGTTCTGGTATCCCTTTTCGACTGCGCCAAGCTCTAGGTGTTAGCTTAAGTTAACTACTTAAGAACGTAGTTCGTACATCCTCAACCAAGATGTTTATTTCCAATCATGCCTAACTTCAGGCGTCGGTTCAAAGTTTATAGGTAAGATTCCATCTTACGTTGGGTATGGATCTTCTATTTTGCCTACTCAAGGAAAATGTCAAGGATTGGAGGTCATATTACGACCATTTCAGTTTATACTCATGCCGCCAATCCAAGGACAAGAGTTGAAAGAGTGAATGGTCGTATCACATTCGTTTTGGTTTATACTCATGCCTCCACGTCAAGGAGGAGAGTAGCTGATGGACAGTCATGTCACATCCATCTTTAGTTTATACTCCTACCTTCAATCTGAGGACAAGAGTTGGATGGTATTAATCTCCAGATATTGTGAAGAACTTCAAGGGTCTGATCATGGACCGTAGAAGTTTGGTTGGCACCTATCTCCAAGTACCTGCATACCTACACTATACACATGCAGATTCATTCGACTCGGTTTAGTCACAACTCTTAAGTAGTGGAAAAACAAAGTCTATGTCTTGAAAAGCCATTTTATACTATAAAAGGTGAGAAATGACAGGCTCTATCTTGGACCTTCCAAATGTTGCCATAGCAACATTGGTTCTTAAAAGGTTAGGGTATCGAATGCGACTGTCACCCTGGTGGTTAGGACCTTTCCAGTGTTGTCGGGGAAACACCGGTTCTTAGAAGGTTAAGGGTCGAATGTGGCCGTAAACCCAATGCCAGGACCTTCTTAGCGCTGTTGGAGCAATGCCAGTTCTCAGAAGGTTAGGGGTCGAATGTGACTGTCGACCCGATGGTTAGGACCTTCCCAGCATTGCTGGAGCAACATTGGTTCTCAGAAGGAAAGGGGATCGAATGTGACCATCGATCTGGCGGTTAGGACCTTCCCAGCGCTGCTGGAGCAATGTCGGTTCTCAGAAGGTTGGGGGTCGAATGTGACCGTCGACCCGGTGGTTAGGACCTTCCCAGCATTGCCGAAGCAATGCAAATTCTTAGAAGGTTAAGGGTCGAATGTGACCGTCGACCCAACGGTTAGGACCTTCCCAGCATTACCGGAGCAATGCCGGTTCTCATAAGGTTAGGGGTTGAATGTAACCGTCAACCAGTCGGTTAATGAGTCTATATCCCTCTTCTGTCATTCGATGACAAAGGAGCGTTCCTCGGTTGTGCTGATGGTTTCGCGACATGGTAGTTTTTACTTGTAAGAACACGGTTTTATTGGTTCAAGAAGCAGATTTTATTACAAAGTAGAAGAAATGGCATGACCTGCCTATTTGCAATGCCTTAGTGTCCCTAGGAGTCTTATTTGCAAAAGGAAATTATGTAATGAGGAACGTGACAGCATTGTCATAGGTTGATGCTTCATCCATGGGTGACCGGTTAGTTGATAACCAGACTTTCATTAGCTCATCTTGGCCCCTGATTGCTAGATTGAGGCAGTTCTCCTAGAGCGGGTAGACCCTAAGGTCTTATAGTTTCCAAGCCGTTTGGTGGTTCCTTAATGTATTACTGGAGCTTTTTATTCCTTATCAGCTCCTCAATCAGACTTTTCAAGTGTCGACACTCATTAGTATTATGTCTGTAAGTTTCATGGAAACAACAATATTTTCTTGAGCGCTTCTATTCATCAGTCACCTCTCTCCGGGGCGACTTCTTGTATTGCGCCATCCCTTGCGTGGAAAGGTAGATGTTTTTCAATGTATCATTCAAAGGTGTATATTCTTCTGATCTCAAGTTCATCGGGCGCTCGTTGTTATTGTTGCGTTGGTGCTTGGACCTTGATTTCACTTCCTCTGATTGTTAGAATCCCTGGCATTAACTTGTGCATTCGCAAAGAGTCCTTCGGTCTGCTTCACAGCGACATTACCATTTCTTACTTCAACCGAACCCCCGACATCATTCCTTTGAGGACATTTGTGTGCTTCTTCCAAGCATAAGTACCTGTTGGCCTTTTTATAGAAAGCATCCATCGTCGGTGGGGGTTTCCTTTCCAACCATCCCCAAAACCCATATCAACATGAATCCCCCTGATCAATGCCATCAGCACTATGTCATCCTTGGGATCTGTAACTTCTGTCACGACGTTATGGAATCGATTCAAGAAATCCTTTAGTGACTCTCTATCACCTTGGAAGAGGTTTGAAAAACACATGACATGTTTCGGATGTGAAGTATGTAAGTAGAATTGCTCTATAAAGTTTCGCGATAACATAGCGAAGGACGATATTGACCTCAGCGGAAATACAGTGAACCACATCGTAGCTACTCCTTCAAGGAAAGTTAGAAAACATCATCATTCCACAGCATAGGAAGCTCTGGCAGAATCCATATGCCACTTAGATCTCATCAAATGCAGTCCAGGATCTGTTGTCCCTCCATACAATGGTACAGTCGGCATTACAAACCTTCGAGGGTATCTCTCAAGTAAGATGTTCTCAGTAAATGGATTCCAACTAGGAGAGGTACCACACTCGTCATTGGTTTGGAAATGATTTTCATTTACAAGTCCCTTAACTATATCCCTCAGGTAGTCCGTGTCAATAGGTTCGAATGAAAGGCGGTAATCGAGCTCCGTCCTGAGTGTTCGGTCCGGTGAACGCTCTCTGTTTGGCTCTCGATACCTAGATTCTCCAAACACTGGAAGATCCATTCGTCCAGCAGTCCGTCCTATTTGACTCACGTAAGCAATATCATCAGTAGCAACATGATTTCCTAGATTTCGATCATTAGCAGCACATCCGGAGATCACGTCCACTCCACCTTTCAGATGATGGGCACTAGGCCACCATAGGTGGGGTCGGTACCGACCCGTCCTCTAGGTTCGGTACCGATCCATGAACTTGTGCCTTGTGTCAGTATTCTCCTTTATTATTCCACTCACGTAGTGTTTTGAGTCCTCTTCTGCCTTCTATCCCTCCGTGTCTTCTCGGATGAAGAAGGACTCTCTGACTCTAAAGTAGAATCTCTTCTACTCCGTCTTCGGCTGTTTTGAGTTAGCTCATTCAGCAGGCTCAATCTCCACTGCATCATTTGATTCATCTCATTATGACTATCCTGGAATCAAACCTCCATTCGCTTTATCATCCTATCCATCTCCACTCTGGTCACAACTTCAGTTGGAGTCTGGATCTCCATTTACTCTAGCGGTTAGCTTCATTCCCATGTTGGGGATTCTAATTCTTAGCATCACTGGTGGTAGCTCCGGTGATTATGGTACATGTTTGGAGTTCCTTCCTTGATGGATGAGTTCGATACCGATCCATATGGAGAGGCGATCGGTACCAACCCTTATGCCTAGGTGGGGGTCAGTTCTACGTAGAGGTTCTTGCTTCATATGCCTACATCCTTCACCTTTTGTTTCTTTGGAGGTGGTCAGGATGATGAGGAACTGCTTGATTATGAGTATGAAGGAGATGGCTCTCTCCTAGTCTTCCTATAGTGAGTATTCAACTAGGTCATCAAGTTTCTGTTCACTTGGATTTGCCGGTTCAACTCCGCATGGCTATCCTATAGCTCTTTCATCAAATGCTATAAATCAATCCTAGTGATAGCATCTAAAGGATTCTAGACATTAATAGCTTCATACTATGCATCTTCATCCAGGATGTGAAGGTTAGCATTCTCTATTTCATCGGTAGCTCTTGAGGAGGCAATAGCTTTATCTTTCCTGGAGGCTATTGAAGATCTCTTCCTTGAATTTTAGGCAATCCAATAGTAGAAATGGATTCAGATAGCCTAAGAATTGATTTCTTAGTGGAAGCACTAAAATATTTGAACCAAAAATGATCCAAACACCCAAAAGAGTAAGAGAGTAGAGATTAAATGAAGAAAGTAAATGAAAAATAGAAGAAATCAACAGAAAACAAGCACACACAAATTTATAGTGGTTCGACAATCTTAGCCTACATCCACTTAAATGATTTTATTGCTTTTACACTAGTTTTTGTGATTACAAGTAGGAGAGATCATACGGATCCCAGAGTACAATGGAGTTTGTGTGTAGAAGCAGCGTAAAGATCCTTAAAATGAACTATGCCTTCTGTATTTATAAGGGTAGACGACCAAATATCTCACAGATATTTCTCCTGCAGAACCTCGCCACCAAGACCTAGTTACCTATGAAGTTTGAGCTCCAAATTTGGTAAGGAGGGGGATCTGTACCAATCCCAATAGGGAGATCAGTACCGATCCCTAAATACTTAGGCATGGGTTGAGAAACTTCTTTTGTTGGTTTGTCTTGATGTTGGCTTCGTGTTTCCAAGGTTGTTTTGCATGGTTACCTAGATTTTTTGGGTCCAAGCGATGGATCTTCAGAAGGTTGAATTGCTGCTTTAGACTGCATATGGAGATTGCCAATACGATGCATAGAAACTCTAGAATAACACTTGAATCAGACTCTATATAGATAGAGAAGAGTGCCATAGGAGTGGGGGCATGTTTGCACATACCCTTAGGGATCAGTACTGATCCCTTATGTAGGGTGGATACAAATCCACACTTAATATCTTCCAGGGTGTTGCTCTTCTGAGTTCATTCGACCGTCGTCTCGTGGAGATTGATAAAGAATTGCATAGGATCGATAGAATAGAACTTGAAACATGCTCTTAGCATCATCAGTAGTGATGTACTTGAGTTTGAGCTTTGTAGTCATCTATCCAGGCTTCTACCTTGATAACTTTTGAGTTCAATTCGTCCAATCCATCTGAATATTGCCTAGTCAAAAATCTGGATAACATTTACATATATGAAATTGTTTCCCCAGTTGATATGATTTGTTTGAGTAAATATTCAGGATAATTGATTAATATCCCATATATTTATATTGTGTTATATTCATGTCGAATAGAGTTCGACAGAGATGATATTAATTTATAGTGATTATAAATTAGTTAAACTCTAATTTGGAGTTATATTAGTGATAGAAATACCATTATATATTTGATTGCTAATATTTGGGATAACTGATTAATATCTCATATTTGTAGATATTGAATTATATTCGTAGCTAATAGAATTAGATGGAGTTGATGATAATTTGTTGCGTGATTATATATTAATCAGAACTCTAATTAGGAGTTTTATTGGTGTTAGAAATATTATTATATATTTTATCACCAACCGAAAGTTAGAAATTGCAAAAGAAGTATTTTATTACTTAATAGGGTTTGATAAGTTGAAAAATCCAGAATATTGCTATAACGGGATTTATTAAATTTAGACCCTAAGAAATGGTTTTAAATTTATGTGTATACATATACATAAATTTTATACAAGATCTATATAGCATTTTGGGGCCTCATTGGTAGCTAAACTTAATTTTAATGGCATAATTAAGTAAAATTTAGCTATAATATGATTGGTAGGCAAAGGTATTATTTTATAAAATAAGTTTAGGACTTCTATAAAATAATACGAAGAATATATGATTTGAGTAAATAAATAATAATCTTATTGTTGAATTAAATTCTCAAGTAAGATGAATTTGGTTGTATTGGATGTTAGGATTTATAGAAAATTCTTAATGTTGTGAATGGGCTAGTCTAGATAATTATACAATATGGATTTTATTAAAAAAATTAAATTAGTTGAATGAGTAAAACTACGTGAAAGAATGTGTATACATTTATACGTAGTCTGTATATACTCGATGTAAGCTTATAGAAATATATTTAGTGAAGTTTGATATTCAAGAAATATATTTGGACGAGTTAAATAAGTTAAAGGAGTAAAATATCCTAGATTGTGATCTAGTTGTCGGTGATCGAGTATCAAGTTCCGATGGTAAGATGATGTAATTGATATAGTCGAGATGATATCCAAAACGAGGTGGAACTTGTATGATGTTTTAACTCGATGCAAATGAGATGTTATCCGCAAGATGTCATGATAATATGACTTATTAGGCGAGACTAGAGCTATACGTTAACTCTAGTTGTTTGATACGTATGTTTGAGAGGTGATACATTCTATACGGCTTTGCTGGAGTGTCTTGAGCTACTGAGAGGAGGTTATACGGGATATGCCCATTATCTATATAGTATGGATATGTAGTAATTACCTTGATAATCCAGGATACCATGGGAGAACTGCACGACTTGCATAAGAGATTCCGGAGCATGTTCAGAGAGCGATGGTGATGGCTATCTAAAATAGATCATATATCACCCATACCTGTAATAGAGGTCAAGGTAAGATCTTTACAAGTCTATTTCATTATGATGCGACTCGGAGTCTATGGTATATTTAGATATCGACTTATATATTCTAGTTTGTTCTCCAATGGTTAGCCAATAGAAGGAGGATAATTAATATATCATGTAGTAGACGATTATTAATATACCATATAATAGAAGATTAGTAATATATCGTATTGTAGGCAATAGATAGTATAATATATAATAGACGATTTATGGTATATCATATAATAGATGGTTTAAAACGAATAGTGATGGTACGATTATTTTGTGGAGTTTTGTATACTTGTGCAAACTGCTTGACATTGGAGGTAGACTTAGATTAGGATTTTTATACCATCACCAGTCTCAAGTGAGTGTAGTTTTGACCTTACACTCATACAATAGGATCTTCCTCGCATTTCGCTATTGTGCATGCAGTTTATAGTCACAACATTACATTTATTCATAATGGATTTAATGGTACATGAAGGAAGGTAAGGTATGATTCCCTATCGTTTAGGATGAGTTTACTCTACTTGCTTATAGGCAGTCTGGATTTCCCCTGAACTACGCTTGTGGAGAAAGCCAACTGTGATTTAATCATCCCTGTTTATTTGTATATAGTTTTAATATACAGTATTCTGAAATAGTTCCCCTCACACCAGACTTTATGTTTGACCCGTGTTTTGTCTCTATCTTCTTATGTCATGAAATCTCTTGGGTACTCGATTGAGTAGTTTGAAGTCAGGTCCTTTTGGGGTTGCGCTTATAGGATGCAGCTAGAGCATTTTGGAGGCGTAGCATTGATATTTTGAGATATATATACTTGATACATTTGTAGTATATGATAGACTTATTTATTTATATACGAGTCTGCTGTATTAGATATTTATCCATTCTATTGGGAGTTGAAGTATTCTGATTTTCCGTATTGACATTTATTTATCAATCACTTCCGTTTGTGTGGTCTCTTAGAGATTTTCATCTTATTCTATTCATGTATATTCCGTATACTTGTTGTCATTTCGTTGTGAGATCTTGTCGATGTCTTGGTTTAGTGTTTTGTTTTAATTTAACCCCGACGGACTGTTTTTGTTGTACTTGAGAGTCAGATGTTGTCATTCGATGTTGATTTAGGGTATTACAAAGGATAGGTCGTTACAATACCTCTCCAACCATCCCAAAAATAACTCCAAATCCTATAAAGTCCACAAGAAAACTTACACCCACCTAACTCAATATTTAGGTCAGTGCATCTCAATCCGAGAGTGACATACCTTATATTGGATTAGCTACACGTATGGATGTGACTAAATAGGTAACCCTTAACCCAAGTCTATTAACCAAGTCTTTAGCTATAAATGAATGTGTAGTTTTAGTATCGTACGGTACTCTAACCGAAGTACCAGAAATCAAAGCCATACCTTCTAAGATTTTCCCTTTGCCTTTATCCTCGGCAAATAGTCCTTCCCTTAGTCCCTTTAAAGCATACACCTAGGCCTTAAGCTCTGGACAGTCTTTCTTCAGATGTACCATCTTTTCACACTTGAAGCGATTCACCCTTAAGCATTCTTAGGCATAGGGCACTTTGTAGCATAGTGTCCCTTCTGTCAGTAGTTATAGTAGACTACTTTCGCAATGGCAACTTCAGTATTTGCAATTGCATCCGTCCCCTTCAGCACTCCTTTCTTGCCTTTAGTGTATGGGGCGAACTTCTTCTGTTTGGCCTTAGACATTGTCTCCACCCATCTCTTCTCCTGATGCATGCTATCATATCTCCTAGCCAAATCAACCACGAACTCGAAAGAAGATGCTAGATAAGCCATCACCTTATGATCAAGCCCTTGCTTCAAGCCTCGATTGAACTTCTCATTCTTCTTCATAGGGGTATTAATGATCTCCCTACCATACTTGGCCAATATATTAAACTTCTGGATGTACCCTTTAACAGTTGGTCACCCTGCCTC
This sequence comes from Allium fistulosum, assembly GCA_030737815.1. Taxonomy (NCBI): domain Eukaryota; kingdom Viridiplantae; phylum Streptophyta; class Magnoliopsida; order Asparagales; family Amaryllidaceae; genus Allium; species Allium fistulosum. The sequence continues at coordinate 1,300,278,208 of CM060902.1, forward strand.
AAATCGATGGACACCCTCAACATTACACTCTGTCGAGACTCAGAAATAAACTGTGCTTCAAATCTTTGCTTAAACCGCTCCTAAGTGATTACCACCTCTGGGTCTCAGCAATAACGGTCTCCCACCAATCCAGTGCATCATCTTATAGCTGCCTTAATAGAAGTCTTCTCTTCTATGCATCATTCAATCCTAGATCACCAAAGATGTGTTCGCAGCTCCTCAACCAGTTTAGTACTTCTACTATAGGTTCTTTTACACTAAACGCTTTCCTCCTAGATTTCTATAATCCTTGCTCATCCCAGGGAAATCCCTCATAACTGCGGCTCTTGGCTGTGCTGCCTCCAATGCAGTCTCCCTCAACATCTGAGATATAAATTCTCTAAACAAGACGTTTATATCCATGCCTTCCACATTAGTTGGTTGTGCAGTTCCTTCCCCTACCGCCCTGAGAATTCTCTCCTCATTCCCTTCATTAGTCTGAGTTCCTTCATTCTCCCTTCTGGCACTTGCCCCTCCTATTTTGATTCGTTCACTTCTCAAGTCCATCTTGCTTTTACTGTTAAACAAGTCTTCATCGTAAACGATAAGATAGTGAGTGAAAAAACAATAGAAGAATAGATATATCTTCTGATATATCTATATAGCAACATATAAATACGTTATATACACGTATATATTAGCACATCCCCTACCCGATGAGCTTACTATATCCTATATACTACTCTTATCCTTTATTAGCTCAGTTTTATTTAAGTCTTCCCTAACCTATGCTCTAATACCAACTCTGTAACATCCCCTACTTGAAACCCGAAGATGAATGCCGATGATGTTGTAATCATCACCGGAATTATCTTCTGGCGACTAAAGTGAGTACGGTATAATATGAATACATGGTTTAATAAATATGGCAACTAAGTAATTCTATTATGCAACAATTTCTTTCAAATATTCTTTACACCACTTCGGTCAATATTTTCCCAAAACATGCCCACGCAGGGGTCAAAATATAATAGACAAATAACATTGTAAAGAGTCGGGTCCACATATGAAGATGTGACCCACACTCCATTATACATCGAAAATGAAATCTTTATTAGCTAGAGAGCCTCCTGCTCCATCTTTGGTTCTTATACCATGGCCAATTTTCCACCTGCCTATGCATATAAGCTCAGCCTACTCAAGTAAGTACCCACGAGTTTATTGGAAAAAAATAATAAAAACATGGGTCAGTCATAAAGTCTAGTGTAACTAATATTGTCCCCAAAAACAAACATATAGTAAGACCAACCTACACAGGTTAGGTTTCCCCCTCACTATTCAATCAATCATCTGCAAAAAGAATTTAACTACTAACGCAATTATTTCTTATTTACATCTTCACTTAAATACTTCCTTAAGTTGATTTTTGTTTACTACTACACACCCTGCACTGACCCCAATCCGAATCCTGATTTAGATTGTATTAAAATCTAAGTATGAAATACTACCCTCCTTGTGCAGACCCACCCAGATTTCCTGTATAGAATCTTCATTACTTGTCCATTTACTCCTATGCCCCTACACATTACCTTTTCATTCTTTATTGAGTTTATACTACGCCTCTTGTAGGGCTTACTTAGCCTCCAATTAGGGTTTGATTCTTAACTCTTACTGCTTGGAATCACCCACCGCAGTACTCTTTTAGAGTCCATCCTTAGGAATTTGTCTTTTGTCTAATAATGGTCGGGATCCCCTACCATAATAAACTTTTATATTCCTTCTTTAACTCAAAATGCGTTGACCTAGCCTCCCGTAGTTGTTAACTATTTAGTTAGTTAATCTTTGGACTACAAAGAAATAGCCACCTGTAGTCCTACATTTATTTAATTTAATAATAGCTTGGAACCATCCCACCATAGTAATTCATTTACTTATTTTTCTTCAAACTGCTTAGAATCACCCATCGTAGTAGACTACAAAGAAACTCGCATGTAGCCATTAAACACTCTTTTGTTTAATTTAGAACTACTAGGCATTCACCACCGCAATTCCTAGAAGTTGAATGTCTCTCCTCGCCTTTTTTGGGTGTGCATTCGAGTGATCGTCCCTACCCGACATTAATGGCCCTTCCAACTCCTTCCCTTCCTTTAACTAACGCATGGTCCCTTCCCCGTTCTGGCATGGCCTCTCCCTAAGTCCCTTGACTTCTCCTTTACAAGTCTTATACATACCTATCTTTGTAGTGCAGAATATGCCCGACCCTCGTAGCACCCTTTACATTTTACTTTCTTAGTGTTCCTTTCTTTCTAAATTTTTTACATAGTATGATCCATACATATCTAGCACAATTCTCTTACTTATACAAATAGAGCCACCGCCCCAATGTCGTACATCGACAATCTTGACATCCCCGACAACGTCATTACATGTGTTGATTTTCTACTTATTCCTATTACACTTTTTGTTATTTGCAATATTCTATTTAGCAAATAATTTGGATCTTGTCCCCTTTTTACCAACCTCTGTTAATATAGTTTTACACGGAGTTTATTTTACTACGTCCCCTGCAGTACGCATCTAACCCAACACGGTATTAAGTTGGTTTTACTTTTACTTCATTATAGAAATTCTGATAAATTCCCTAAATCGCCCAAACCCAGGTTCTTCCCTTATTTAACTTTATTCGCCTTTTTAGGAGATTCTCCTTGTTGATTTACAAGTTATATAACTTCAAATATTTATATAAACTTATGTAAGCTTATGAAATCTCTTAAACTGAGAACCCACTTTATAAATCTGGTTATAAACATCCTATAAACTTTCATTAGGTTTTGAAACTATTTAAATAGGGAGAACACATGAAACCACTCCATGTACCCATCCTTCCCCAAAACATTCAATCAACCTTTTATACTTTTATATGAAAACCCGTATGAACCCCATCATATTTAAAACATAGAGATCTAAACCGATCCTATGCATATAAGAAATTAGATTAGAAGGGCTAAGTATTATTTACCTAGATCTTTTAGATGTATAGCTTTAGTCCTCCTTAACCCCTTCTAGCTTGCGTTTTTGTATCTTCTTCTTATTTGACTTCTTATGCTTCCACCATTAACGAGTTTCTATAGCTTTTGTTTTTAATTTGAGTATAATAAAATGAGTGAAATGAAATGAGTAACGTGTATTGTCCCACAATAAGTTGGGCCTGGGCCCTACCCGCTTCTATTGATTCGTATCCTTTTACCCCTTTTTATTAACCTGCCATTTTCCCCCTTATTTAACTTTCTTAATTAATTATTAATTTTAGGGTTATTACAGTTTTACATGAATGGCTATGCTTCTTTGAACTACATTTTCATGGTTTTTCTTTACCATTTGGACAAGGTGCCTACACTGAAGGAGATTTGATATTTTTTCAATTTTAAGAAGTGGCAAGACAATCCTACTTTGACCTACTTAGAATCATCCAAAGGCTACCAAGATATTATTGGTCTTTGGAACAAGCTTAGCAACTTTAACAATAAATACTTTTTTATACGCTGTCCAACCGGCTTCACTCAGAAGTGGATATCAAGACGTAAGTTCTATTGTCACTCTTTACCTTGGTGAAGCTTATTCTGTTGAAATCATTAACCCTATCATCTCGTAAATTTACAGATATTCCAAGGAGACCTAGTAGTGCAGCTCTAGCACACACTCTCCAAGCCCTGCCAAACATCTCTGTTGAAGGAAAAAAATGAAATTCCTTTTGACAAATTCTAAGATGCGATAATTTCGAATTTTACACAACGATCACAGTCTTTGTATGTTCTTGTTGCAATTAGGGGCGCACAGTCTACACAAGAGACTGAGATCAAGCCCCTAACTGCTAAAAATCTAGAAGTTCCCCTTAAATAGGATCCTCCCATTGATCAAACAAAATACGAGAGTGGTTATGACAATGAAGATAACGATACAGGTGGAGATGATGATGATGAAGATTATAATAACGAGGATGGGGTGAGGGTGAAAATTGAATCTTGATCACGAGTCTATAGGAGAGACTGGTTGTGATGGTCAAGTATCGCCTACTCGCCGTCATCCAAGTTTAAGATTATTTCACCCTATTTGTCTTACATCCACATCAGACTCGAACCGGGGAGACAACTATGGTCCCTTCAACCGGTGATATCTATGATTTTGTTAGGATCCTTTTTGGATAATATTCCTTTTATGACATTGCCAATTTCTGCCTTCTTGATATTGATTCCCCTATTCACACGTCTGTAGACGTACCTTCAACTGTTATGGAGGAGGTCACTCCACTCAAACAACTTCATGAGCATGGTCCAAGGGGTCACCAGGGCACATCAACACTTTACACGACATCTAAAGTCACCACACATTTACACTGCACATGCTATTCCTTGACTTAAAAATCTTACCATAGTCACATCTTCCTTTCAGGTACAATGGCATGCCCTAATCTTTTCAATGATCTCCATAGCCAAACTACTGGTTATCGCGTGCATAACCCCTTGTGCTAACATCGTAAGCCATCTTATGATTCTGATTTGGCAAGGCGTCGAAGGAAAGATTAGGAGAGAAAAAATGAAAAGGAACGTAGTCATCGTGATGATCATGAGCATGAGTCTCACAATCTCTCTGGATCGAGCATGATATCTCCCTCTCAACATTATGCTCATTCTCCTCTCCAAAAAAATTCTAGATCCATATTCTTCAAAGCTTAATGTTGTCCCCTCTTCTAAAGCTCCAACAACCCTTACTTTAGTGATGCCTTCTACATAATCTATGGTATCCTCTTATTACTCCAAACAAGTTATTCGACCATTTGGTTCTACCACCTCTGACTCTACAAACAAAGGCTTGGTAAAGAACATACTTATGCTCATGCTTCATTTTTAGTTATAGAGTCTACCTCAAATCCATACTTTGCTTTACTACAGATAACCTTTCCTATATTCAAATCCACCTCTAAGTCTACCAAACAAAGGCTTGGTAAAGAACATACTTCTGCTCATGCTTTTATGTTAGTTATAGAGTCTACCTCAATCCACACCTTGCTTTACTACAAATAGCCTTTCCTACATTCTGCTTTGAGGGGATTAAGTTTTTCTATCCCTTGAGGGATACTCTACTTAATGTAGCCGATGACGTCAAAGATTGTGTGAATGACTCTTACGATCAATATTATATATGAAAGAAGTTCACATAAGATTTGTCTTACATTAACAGAGCTAATAAATTGCTCTTTCGAGGGAAGGAGATAGAGAAAAGGATATAACGAGTGGATCATTGCTAATTATGATAAGGAGCTAGAGGGCACTAAGAAATCCCTCATGGATGTGGAAAGAAATTTGGATGAGATAAAACTTCGAGGATAAATTTAAGATTCAATAAGTGCAGCTTGAGGCTACATATCATAGATGTTACATTCTCATCATAGAAAAGGATGTTGTCCAAACCACAGTCAATGAACAAACTATAAAGATTTTGAATTTAAAGACCACGCTAGAGGCTGAGAAGAAAGAAAAGTGTGGCACTTTGACTACAGCTGAAGAATCTACCGGTATAGTGCTCGATGCCAAACAGGCACAAAGAGATGCGAAAGCCCATGCGGCTAATGTAGAAGAAAAGATCAAGTCCAATATTGAACACACTCTAGTTTGCTTCTATACGAATGTCAAGAAATTTAGAGACTTAAATTGGCTTAGTGAAAAATATCCTTGTGCACTTGCTATATCCTGGGAGGAAATCATTAAATAAGAAAGAAAATACTTAGGCGGGGTTGATGAAGATGAGCTAAATGTTGACATCTTAGATAATAAAGAATTAGATGCTTTTTTTGTAGGCAGGTGACATTAGATCCTATGGCCTCTTGTTTGCTCAGGTTCCTGCTAGGGCCCTTCCCAAATCCGGCTCTAAGGATTTGGGTGAATGTTCAATTTCCATCTTTCAGGGACTCCTGGTAGAGACTACTAACTTAGTGATGACTACCTCTGGTGCCGTTACTTCTGCCTCATTTTGGCCTCTTATCTTTGAACTCATTATTCCTTCTTCCTGGGCTTTTGAAACTTCAACTACTACGATGACTTCTTTGTTAGTCGATATGCATAGGATCAAAAATGGCCAACAGTTGTAAACAATGTAAATGCAGAGGAAATAAAACAGTAGATAACATAGTCAATTTTATACTGGTTTGGACCTCTTGTCCTACGTCCAGTCCCTAAGAACCTCTTAGGAATTTCACTATCAACACCTTCACTTCACCCGAAGAAACATGTTTACAGACTTCGCTTGAACAACCAAACATGACTTCAATCTTTTCTATTACAAAGAAATAACTTGACTATATATTGTGTCTTCAATACAATGAGTAGTCGCACTATAGTACAAACTTCAATAACCATTAAAAAGATGCATAGTGAGTGAGCAGAGGTTAGGAAGTGACTTAGGACCAGATTCAAATATTGTGGAGTGAAAGAGCACTGGTCTAAACTTGCTTTTGGAATAAATATGGAGTTTAGAGCGTTTGGAAGCAATATGAGAATGATTTGGGAGAATACGATTGTGTGTATGCTATTGAGATGGTAAGAGGCTTATATAGGAGGGATAAGATGCCATTGAACAAGAGCAACCCTTCAGAAATTCAGTTCGGAAGAGATGCATCCATTGGTAATTGCAACTCTTCAAAAAGGTGTTTAAATGGACACTTGACCATTCGTTTTGCAACCGTTATATGAAATAGTTAGAGAGCTTGAATTCAAAACTTCGTGCAGCATAGTTAATAAAGAGGCGACATGTCTCCTTAATGGCCAGGGTTCGAATCCCACAATGTCTAAATTTTGAACAGTTTATTTTCCCTTTACTCCCATATGAAACCTCTGCTAACAAGTTAATCACAAATGCACTCGTAGTCTTATTGGTAAAGCATGCGGCTTCCTTCGTTCTCCACCTGGGTTCGAATTCCACTTGCCCACTATTTTAAGCTATTTATTTTATGAATTTAACTTCTAATAACATGTTGTTGCTAACCATCATTTAACCAAAAGCGGTTAGGTTGGTAAGCATGCAGTGTTTCTACTTGTTATGTTAGGTTCGAGTCCCACCCTTGCCTATTTATTTTTGCTTAGCTTTGTTTGACTATGCCGCAATAAATAAAATTGCTACTTGCCTCTTCAACAAAAGTGCTTTCAACATAGTTGGAAAAGGGGCCACTTCCGTCTTCAAGCGCTTGGGTTCAAGTCCTAGTGCATTTCTTTTTTTTCATTGATTTAGTTCCAACTTTCCATGCTACAAATATTGTTCAATACTACTTTTATAAACTTTATCCTCCATCATATGGCTGCTTGGCCTAAAATTACTTAACAAACATGTTAGTAGCACTGTCATATAGTTGCTAGCATCAAAACACAAATCATGTTTTCAACGTTCTCTCCATTTTTAATGATGACAACTACAGGACTGTTTAAAAATAATTTTCTGTTGCTCCCTCTTAGTAGCTGCTCCTCCTAACTTTATATACTCCCCATACAAATATATTCGGATTTCTCCCCCTTTGTCATTAACAAAAAGGTTGAAATCATAGGTTATGGGTCGTATATAAATCTAGATATAAATTTAGTCAAAAGTAATTTTCTTAAAAAAAATTTAAAATATTTTGTACAAGGAAAGAATAATTCTAAATGTGTTGACCAAGTTCTAGAATTTGGTAAAATTGAATTTAAGCTATTTTGACCTTTGTTAAATTTTGCGGCTTTTTCATTAAGCTCATCAAATTTAATTTTATAGAAACACTTTTCTTTTTTAAAAGACTCGTTGCTATTATTTAAAGTATCAATTTCTTTAACCAATTCAAATTTACCATCTTTCAAAGCGTGGTTCTCTTTTACAAGAGACGAAATTTGAGTAACTGAATTGTTTAATTTTTTTTGCAATATATCATTATGATTAATTAAGTTAGCAACTTCTAAATATTTTTCATTTAAAAAACCATTTAGTATCAAAATATTTTTCAATTTATAATTTTCATTTTCTAAACTCTTTTTTCATTTTCTAGTTTTGCAATCTTGATTTCATAAGTTTTCATTTTTTCTAACATGATCAAATTAATTTTTGATACTTTGTCAAAATTATAACATAATTTATTGTAATTACTAGAAAATTGATCATATGAATAATAAAGTACCATATTGTAGTTTGTAGTTGCTTTAGCAATAGCGTTGCTATTTTTATTGCTAACAGTGTCTCGACTAGATCTTGTTCTAGCCATTGTTCTTGGATGTTGTTACGATCAGTAGAACACCAGGCTCTGACACCTCCACTTTAAAAACCAAAAGATAATCTTGGCTAATCAACGAGCTTTAAACAGAAAGATGACTGGATTGGAATGTTCTTTCTCCACAAGGATGACAAAAAAGACTTTTGGACAAAGTGGTCTCCACTTTAGGCAAAGTGATGCGCAAAGTACGTGGTAGATCTTCTTCTCACTAATCATCCTCGCCTTCACCAATACCTCCAACTCAAGCTCAAGCCGCAGTTTATCGTTCTCAAGCCTCAACCGAAGGTATGCCTCACGATAGAGGTGACCGAGGGAAGGCTCCAGTTCACGCATAACCTAAGGAGGAAGAAGAAGATAGTGATGACCTGTACGTGTCTGATACTCCGCATTATCAATAACAATTATACATGGCATTTCAAGGCCTTTCAATTCACGAAGATGAGGAGTACAATGACTAAACACAATGGCCGGGTACATACGAGTAGTATCCATCTTCTTATTGGGAATATTATGAGAACTATGAGGGCTTATCTTACTCACAAAATCAGTACAATTAGAATTTTATTTTATTTTACAATTCTTAAGTTTGTTTGTTTCACTATTTACAAATTTTGCTACAATTTCCTAAAGTTTTATTTGAACTTCCATATTTTTCCATGGTCTTAATGGATAACATGTTATGTCTATTTAATATCTCTGTATCTTATATCGTTTCTCTTCATTTTGATCATGACAAAGGGGGTGAAATCTATGCGTATACATAGGGGGAGACAAACATAATAATACTTCCATTGTATAGTTGGTTTTTGATTGTATAGTTGTTATCATCAAAAAGGGGAGATTGTTAGAACCTCCAGTTTATGTTTCAATGATAACAACTATATAATCATATACATACATACATACATATATATATAGAGACCTTATAAAGATTTCTGGTATATGCTACAAGAAGAACCAATACTTGAAGATATTGAGAGTCAAAGAGAAACGAAGATTCACTGACCATACTGCTGTTAGTAAGGTTATTCTACTATAAAAGAGTCCTAGATATATTGTTAAGGTCTCCTTGAGTATATATGTGTACACAATCACACACAATTTCATATGCATTAAAATTAAGTAGACGTCCGAGGTTTTACCACCATACGCCTGTGATAATTCTTGGGTTAAAATTTTCTAAAGTCACAGACGTCTGAGGTTTTACCACAGACGTTTGTCATGTGCAAAAACTGTCAATTTTAAAAAGACACTTCTGCTTGAAACAAAAAGAAATCACCTTTCAACGAAAGGTTGCAGTCATTAAAGTGAATAGACTTTCTCAAATAGTAACAACTCTTCATCTGCACCTTTTTGAATCTATAAATACCACTTTGATTGAGAAGTAGTACCCAACTAACTTGAATTAATTCATTCTTTCATCTCTTGATTTCTAAACACTTTCTTGCATATACATTGTTCGCATACTCTCAATTTATTATAACCAAAATATAATTTTGGTTAAATCACTTCCTATAACTCAAAGCATTCATATTCATCTACTCAAAGGATATCGTAGGAAGATTTGTACTATAAGTCAAAAACCGTGTTATTTGGAACACATGATTGTCATAAAAAATTTTATTAGCCTATTCCTACGGGCGAAATGAGAGTAATTTGGTTAAAGAAAATACCGAAAGGGAGCTTCGGGACTGGACGTAGGACGGGGTCCAAACCAGTATAAAAACTCTGGTTTGCACGCTTTTTATGCTTTACTATTTATTATCTACTATAGGATTAACTGATACACTTGCATATTTTACACAAGTTAGAAAATATACAATCCACGAGACTTTCATTCCTTGGCAGCAACTTCTTCAACATCCTCAGCTCATGTTCAATATAATCCCGAGGATCCTAGTTACATACTGCCCAAGTCGACCCTGAAGCTTCATGCTTTATCCCTCATTATAAAGGAAAGTCGGATGGGGACTCCTTCCTAAACAACTTGTGTTTCTTCTGGAGGAATATCACTAGTTTCTTCTATGTTCAAGAAAGCTATGATGATACCAATGGATGTTTCTAATCTTTATTTTTCACTTTCTCAAGTTTTAGGTTCACTTGCCCTTTCCCTTTACCAAAAGTTAATCTAGCTTCAGGCTCTCAAGCTTTAATGACCAAATCTATCATTGTCTCTACCCTACCTTCAGTTCTAACCTCTTTATCCAAGTATGCTCTAGGTCTCGACGTCGAAAAGATTCATGCATTGAATGAAGAGATTATTGATGATTATAATATGATGTAGGGCAATGAAGACTTAACTACCATAAGGGATACGGACCATGATTCTGGACCGTCAACGTCAGAAATGCAAATTGCGTATAAAAGAATAATAAAGAACATTAAGAAAGAAAAAGAAGATGATAATATTCCACCCCTACTTTCAAGAAAAAGGCCAACTGCAGCCTCTCCATAAGGAAAAAGGAAGAGTAAGGGGAAGAAGAAGAAGAACGATTAGATATCATTTTCTTATGTATTGTTTGTTTTAGTTTCGACACTTGTATATTGGTTGTTATTGTACGGTTATGACCCACGCTTTTGCTTTTGAAAGTTAGATGTGAAAAAGTTTATTTTCCTTTTCGACTTTTGTCTTATTTTATTTCTCTGTTTTTATGTCTATGCACCTATATACTTGAATTAATAAGTTTGTGATGATCGCATTTTAATTTGCGCAATGTTGTTATTCACCATAACTTTGTACGTATAAGTTCTCGCAATTGCAGTGGTACTTCATTATCTAGTTCAGCTTATTGTTGCCAAAGTATTTCCTTCATAGCTAATAGAACTATGATGGTCCAGCTAACTCTATGGCCTATCTTATTTACCTATTATCAGGTTCCGTTTGACTATAAACATAGTTATGGTCACAAAATCTCCTAACTTGTAACAATCCTACTTTCCGCGCTATATAAAATAAATAAATCAATCAAAATAGAAGCGTTTTAATTCAATTTCTGATGATTTATAAATTAAATAAGGTATTTTAGTGAATATAAATATTTGGAGGGGTAAATAATTCTAAATATATTTGGAATAGTGGGAAATTAAATTTATTTTGTGATAAATACAAATGATAATTAAGTAAAAATAAATAAGTGTTGAACTGAAATAATGTGGACAATTATCGAAATAATATAGTGTAATAATTTGAATAGATTGGCATAAATTTGCATATAAATAAAAAAAGGGTTATTAAAAGAAGAGAAATGGAAAATTTATTAAATTGAAATCAAAGCTTATATTATATTCACTAATTTTGGAAATCATTGAGCCATGCCCACACTACTTTATAAACCAAATAACCCATGCCTATTTTCTTTTTTAGCCCTAATTCCTTCCAAATAATTCACGATTTCAAAAAATGCAATATCTCAATTAAAAAAGAAAAAAAGAAGACGCGATGGTTACGGTTTGGGCCAAAGTGTGGCAGGTTGAGCGTGGACTAGCCCAAGGCGGTCGATGCCAGCGAAGACGATAGTAATACTTGTAGTGATGATGAAAATGTTTGGCTGCCATCGATTTTGGAGCGAGCGACCTGGGCGGCATGAAGGAGACCACGATGTGGATCTACGGTTTTCGTGACTGGAATTCTCGTGCGTGGAAGTAAGCCTGAGGACATTTCTTGGTGAATGGCTGCTGATGTTTTAAGGCAGTGGGATGGCAATGACATTTGATGGCTGTGATGGATGGTGTAACGAGATGGTGACCATCCCGATTGCGCGCAAGTTTCAAGTGATGACATATAGGCAGTGGTCGGCAACAACATCATCCAGAGCAGAATTCAATTCTTACATTCAACAATTCAGTGAGTTTTATACTCACATATCTGTATCTATCATTTATCTCTTGTTGTATACATCTATATACATAATTATCCCATTTATTGCTTGAATTATTGGTTGAATGAATTGTCTGATATATTGGATGAGATGAAATTGAGTGGTATGGGTGTTGTTGAGTGAAATAACATGACACATCCTTGTACTGTTTGATTATTTGTTAGGGATTGATAGTTGTTTAGTTATTGGTTATTTGTATGAGTTAGAAGTGTCAATATACAAATGGAATTTTGTTCATTTTCAAATTGAATCAAATAATTATTTGTATGTTGATGTGTGAATTTTATAGATGATCGGGGTTTGATGGAACTCAACTCGGATCACTCGATATTTATTGTGACGATCGTTAATATGTTATGGAGTAATTTTACTCCATAGTTTTATATATACATATATAAATATTTATTCATTTCTTGTTCTAATGAATGTTTGAGAAGCTTAAAAATATTAATTAAGGGTTTTAAAATCTTATTATGATTATTTTGTAAATATTTTACTAAATTTTGCTTAATTTAACCAGTTTCGGGCATATAGATCTATTTTATTATAAATACAAATATAGCTTCTTTTTTTGGTTATAAAACTCTTTTTGGAATTAATATTATAGCAAAATATAGAAATTATTTTATAAAGTAATTAAATGATTTTATTAAATATTAACTTAATTTTTTTATAATTATATTTATTTAGATAATCTATTTTTAAATGTTTATTAAATTAATATTTGAAAATATATAAGTGGTTGAGAAATTAATAAATTATTGAAAAGCGAATTTTATATTTAGTTTAGATCATTTATTTAAAGCATATAAATTATAGAAATTATAAGAACTTCAAAGATTGGTATTTTAAATATTTCAAACAGTATTTCTTTAATAATATAATTATTAGTGAACTTTTTTATATATGTTATAAAGATGTTTAGTCATGGTTTCTAAGTTTTTCTGATTTTTATCTTCTCAATATTGATTGATATTATGAGTGGTTGACCTTTGAGATGGATTTGATTTATGATTTTTATATGATATGGCGATGGCATCTTTTTAAGTGATTTTGTAATGATTTATATTTTGTGTAATGAGGAATATAAATAAACGGGGTTATAATACCATTTGGGATGAGGCAGTCGGTAATATTTCTTCGGTTATTTTTTGGACTCGTTATATAGAATATTGAAGGAGCGAACATGACATGTGGGTACTAAATAAATAGACTAGCAGCACACGGTGGTATGAGATGCCATTGTATTATTTATTCGGTTATTATTTGCTCAGGGTTGACACTCATATGGGGGTATGTTGTGTGTGTTACTCACTACGGTGAGCATGTATGAAGGATACTTGTTAGCTACATAGTTTGTGTACATTATATGTCTGTCTATCTTTATCCAACTCCCTTTCTATTTCAGAAGTGAACCAGAATGGCCAGTATCCACCCTGGCGGCCCGATCGTGGGGTCACGCCCCAAATCCATGACACCATTGTTATTTATGACATTTGATGTAAATTACAAGACTGGTAGTTGGTTGCCCCTTCTGTCGCATAGACCAACAGTCAGTTACAATAGGGGCATGTGTCGGTAGTCGTGGCCGAAGAGGATACATGTTGTCAAGCCTATGGTGGATCATTGTCATGATACCAAAAGGGAGAGGTAGTGGTCACCGATAACTGTATGAGTCATGTCATATGGACCACATGTGGCTCTCGAAGTAAGCAGACTACTATTAGTCTCCCATCTAGTTCCGGTGTGGGTGTATGTATATGGGTAGTAGTAGACATATATTATGTATGGATGAGACTATACCTGAGACTGTGTCCATAGTATGGTCAACCCCGCATCATTCTCAAGCAAACGGCCTATGTACTATTGATTTGTTGTTTCTATCTCTTAAGACCTTTTAGTCGAGAGTTTCGCCTCTCCAAGGGCTATCGGTCGAGATATATGATTTTGCACATTGCTGCATTGTTATAAGCTAGCTCAAATCTTTCTTATTGATGTGATAATGGTATTTTATAAAAGAGACTGGGAGAGATTGTGGGCATTGCTTCATTACTCCTACTTCACTTAGGGATATCTCATTATTTATTATTTCTGGTTTTGATGATGATTTTGAAATGTGTATGATTTACCCATTCGATGTTGTTTAGTGTAAATTTTGATTTGATGAGTTTTATATAGGTAATGAAGCTTTCCTTTTTGGATTTGCTAAGAATGTCATTTGAAATATTATGAGATTGTAATTTATAATTCTTTTTATAATATTACTGTATGTTATATACATCCATCGTTGTAGATATAGTCTGACCCGTTTATTATTTATATAATATTCGAGCCAGTCCGAGACATTTCAGGTACATGGACAACATGACCAACATTTGTTTTATTGGGCATAGTAGAGGTGTATATTAGGATTATTGTATAATACATATATGCCAATGGTTTACTATATATGTCGTACATTAAGTTATATATTGATTATTCATCATATTACATTAAGATAGATTAAAATTGAGATGTTTTGTATCATTAGAGTATTATTGTATAATTTACTACATTATATGTTATCGCTGCGATTGACCCTGTGTTCTGTGTTATTCGCTGTATATTACGTGTTATTCTGTACTCGAGGCACAAATGTCTATTGCTTTGTACCGATACTGTCTAATGACCCGCGGCTTTTTAACGTTTCAAATGATAATATTTAATTTATTTAAATATTCAGGTTTGATTCAATTTGAAATAAATAATAATATGAAGTAAAATGACTTAGATTTTTGAATGGTTTATAATTAAATATTAGAATTAATTAAATAATAGGATCTTGGATTTATTGTGAATTAAAATGATTTTTGAAAGCTAATATAAATTCTGTTTAAATAAGAATGACAATAGTAAACTTTTAATTTAGAATTAGAAGTGATTAATTTGGTTTTAAAAAACATAATCATTTTAATTAACGTGTGAAATTACCATCCGGGGCACTGTCTCGAATTTTAACGGAACTAGTGTCATTGGGTCCAGAATAATGAATCATTGTACGCCGACGAGTTTCGTGACGAACGGATGTACTGTGTGGTCGTGCGAGCTCAAAACGCATAGCGATTAATTTCAGGAATTAAAATATAATATAATTTGATTAAAAAAGCTAACTTCTATATATGATGGAATTAGGTCCCGATACTAGTTCCATTATATTTGAAACAGGGGTAGTTTGCTAAGAACATCGGTGAGCACGCTTCGTTTGGAGTTCGTGATTTTAGGGGGTGAATAGTGCCAGAGATTTTTCCATATAAGGACCCTTACTTCTCTCATTTGTTCCAAACTCTAACCCTAGCCATCGAATCCAACGGCCACATCACCCACGACGATAGGGGCTGAATCTGGCAAAGGTGTCAACATCTAAGTGGAGCGGCGTGGCATGAGGAGTTCACCAGCGGTGGTGGATCGTCGAATGGAGGACCGAGGTGGCGACGAAGTCAATTTGATCGGCGGAAATGTTTTGGGTTCGATCTCCTTAACGGAGGTGATTCAGGGGACGATGTTGGTGTCGATGGAGGCGGGTTGGTTGGGGCGACATCTGGTAGTGAAGTGGCGGCGGTTCAGGAGATGTGGCAGCAACGTTTGGTTCGTGAAGTAAGTGGTCTGAGTTGAAGAATCGCGATCGGGTTAGGGCAAAACTTGAAGATGGAGTTACGACCTAGGTTTAGCAAGAGAGGATTAAGGTTCAAAACGGGATTAGCAAGGTAATTAGTTAATTACCTAATTGTTTAAATAATTAATTAAATTTGAAATGTTAATTAATTCGTATCTATCTCTTATGAGATCAGATTTGAACGCAATCTTTTGCATTGGAGTCGGATTCGTCGAGTTTGGTGTAAGTGGAAATTTTAGTCAAAATTGAATGACATTCGATTTTGGACTATTTGGAAATGCGTAAGCGATAGATGGAATTTGGGTGAGTTTTACTCACCAGTTATTTGTATGTTGTGATATAAATTGTTGTTGTGAACAATATAAATAAAAACATATAACAACGCAAGTTATCACTTTTGGACCCCTCGTTGCTTTTAAAAGTAAATGATAACAATAAATGTAGTGTAATCTCTCTTATAAATCCTCTATAACATGTATCGTGACTCAAACTACTTATTTAAATGTTTTATAATGCCATTTGATTCAGTTGGAAATTATATTGCGAATGTTTAAAGCGAGACAGTCATTATAAACGTGCTTGGAAATTCCTGGTTTTTGACATGTGTTAAATTCGATAAATTGTGATATATATTAAGGATATATATATATATATATATATATAGGGCTGTGCTACACACGTTTGGCATGTTGGACATAAATGGATAACTTTGGAAGTTATAGAAATTGGATAACAAGTAATGTTTATTTTAATAAAGTAAAAATGGCTTTTACTTTAGATATTCTTTCAAATCTTTTTAAAGTAGTTTTGTGAAAATTTATTAAAGTGGTTTAATAAAGAAGTTTTGATGTTTAAAAATGTTTTATAATTATTTCTGAAGTTTCATAATAAAGGATTTTATATTATAAAGTATGTTTTTATGGATTTTAAATAAATTATAAAATAAGTATTTATAAGTGATATCTAATATAATAGTTTTTAAAGAACTTCTAAGTATACAATAGTTTTTAAAGTATTTCTAAGTATATAATAGTTTTTAAATTAATTTTAAGTATATATAGTTTTTAGAAAGTGGAAATTAGCCACACGGGCCTCTTTAGTAAGTGGAATTAGTTTCTAGGACACACAACTGAAATAATTACTTTCAAGGACAAAACGTAAAATACTTAGTTTCTAGGGCCTAAAAACCTATGAAATTATGTCCTTGAAATTAATTGGACTGCTGACTTTGTCCTTAAAAGTAATTATTCTGCTGACTTTGGCCTTGAAAGTAATTTCTTTGAATGTGTGTCCTAGAAACTAATTGGACTGCAAAGTTTGTCCTTCTGGTGAAATGCCCCTTTTAGAAAATTAGTTAAATATTTTATTATAGTAAATAGAAGTTTAGGTAATATAATATCTTTTTGAATTGCCTTATTTATTAAATATTTTACCTTATAAATAAGTTAGTATACATACATACACACACATATATATATGTACACACACACATATATACATATACATATACATATACATATATATATCAAATTAAAGTGGTTTTAAAAGTATTTTAACATATTAGTAAGTATTTTACAAGTATTCATATATGTATATAAGTTTTAAATCATAAATTAAGTATTTTATAAATTTAATAAAGGAAGTTTGGGTTTTGATACTTGAGTTAAAATGAATGGTTCTATGAAATTAAGTAAAAGTGTATTATCTTAAGTAATAAGTGTGGACATGCTTTGATCTTTAAAATAAATGTTTTAAAGTTAGGGATTGATATAAGTAAAAGATTTTGAGTTGCAGTAAACATTGTTTTAGTAGCAATTGTTATTAACCCTTATTATTAATTATATTTAGGGATATAATAAAATATTTATTATTGAATATTTTAAAGATCATTGTAAGTGAAATTTTTTAAAGTATGAAATGATTCAGATTTGTGTGACAATATTTTAAACAACATTGTCTTAAACTCTTATGTATAAACAAATCTTTAGAAGCAAGTTTTAAAGATAATGATTAAATGTGAAGTGTTTTGGGTTTGCAGTAAACAATGTTTTAATAACATTTGTTTTTATAACCTTAAACTATATTTTTAATTTGAAAAATATTATAAATATAATTAAATCTTTAATAATGTAATTTTAAACATAATAACAAGTACTGAAATGTTTTATAAAACAATAGAAAATGTTATAGATTTGATTTATAAATAAGATGAGGTTTATAGTAATAATGTATTAGTAATATTTATTTTTAACCTTTTTGATTATATTTTAAAGTAAGTAAAAACTTGTTAAGTAATTGGTGAATACACTTATAATATTGAGATAAATATATGAATACTTTTTAAAGTATTGAAAAGAGTGTAAGTGAATATTGAAATAGTAGAATATAAGTATGTATCTTTTATAAAGAAGAATTATATATATGTGTGTGTGTGTGTGTGTGTGATACAAATTTATAAAGGGTGTTTTATTTAATAATGAATTATTAATTAATAAAGGAAATTTGGACTAATAAAAGAAGATTTATTAGATGAAAAGATGTTTTACTAATAAAAAGGGTTTTAATTAATAAAGGATAAATTAATTAAAAAGGGATTAAAAGTCGTTTATGTGACTCGATCATGCTTTGGATGAATTGATAGAGCTTGTATGTTTTCTTGCTTGTGGAGAGTATATGAGACCTAGTTCCCTTATGCAATCATTCACATTATTGTTGAATAAGACCAAATTCATCGACCCGGTCTTCAGGAGACCAGGATCAGTATGTATTACTCTACTTATCGAAAACCACTTCAAGACTGAGATATGGGTTCTATGTTTTGGAAATGAATGATGGAGTCCATGTATGGTTCCGAAATATGTTGAGATGATGGAATCCATGTGGGATTCATTATTTGTTCGAGTGTTGAAGACTCATGTAAAGATGATGAACGTAGCCTCGACATTGGAAAAATAACTAAAGACGGAGTAGGCTGCACGATCTTAAGGTTTAGTTGACTTATGAGGGGTACATAAACTCTATATCTAGAGTATGCTTATCGATATGTTGCACACAGGGAGTTTATGATACATGGTACACACTGTTCTTGAGAGTGTTCGGATGACGACCCAGTTGCGTTTTTCTTATGGTATATTTTATCTAGAGATATACGACGCTTAGATAGGTATCTTCTGATCCTTATCATAGGAGATCAGTCTCATTGAGGAGTGCTCCGTGGAAAATTCATTTATACGAATGCCCCTTAGTAATTTTGTTTGTATACCTAAATATGTTGTTGAATGTAACAAATATAACCACTCTAGCCATGATTTATATTTATTTGAACCATGACATTATTATAATATCATTTGATTTTCTAATAGAAATGGTTTGGTTATCGTAAGGTAAAAATATGTCCGTGTTTATTTGCAGCATGGTCTTACGAGATGCATTTATTAGAGAAGGTTTTACAACATTAAATAATTAAATGACTTAAGTTTCTCACGCTTGTTTACTAGACTGACACGGGTGTTAATTTTTTATTATAATGCTAAGGTCAGCCCACATATATTTTATATTTCATCGATGATTCATTGGAGCACTTGAAGAGGAGCTGGATGATTACCTACCGTAGTTTATCTTTTTCCACTGCATTTCTTTGTTTATATTTATCAGCAATTGTAAGGACATGCTGTTATAATTGTCCAGGCCGATGACATGTTAGTTTAGTCTGCTGTTGTATGTATATTAAAATATTCTTCTTATAAAGATCTATTGAGATATTATATGTTATCATCCCGCTGTGAGATTCTGATGTTTTTATTCTCCTCTTTCTTGTTCCTTTTCTTTTCTTTCCAGCACTTGGGTGCTCGACACGTGAATACCGTGGATGTACGACATTTGTGGGTAAAAAAAGCAATCTTAACATTTTGGTATCAGAGCTGAAGGTTAAGCGAGAACCTTGGCTTTGTAGGGGTATAACTCATTAAGAGATAGGGTAATGGAATGCCTTATTATGATTTGAGTGTATTATATATACAAGAGCGCGTATTTGTGAGTGCTATAAAAATGTTTTATTGTGTTAATTGGCTTGTTGAGTGATTTATGAATCCTAGTCGGTACTTGGGACGCCATGGTATCGATAGGGATTTCCAAATACTTAAATAAGATAAACTAACACAATATTGTTTTGAGATTGATAAATGAATAATTTTACCTAGGATTATATTTTCTATATAAAAGAATAATTTTCAAATACTTGATATAGTTATTTATATTGTGTTTGTTTATTAGGAAATGATAATATTCAATCATTATCATTTATTGTTTGCTTAATTGTGCTCGGCCAGTTTATGAGCATTGACTATTGTAAGTTGATTTTTAAATTGTGCTTAACTAGTTTATAAGTGATTTGCCTTTATACAACATGGAATGGGTAGATTGTAATTTATGGGGACATTGAAATGAATATCTTGTGAATTGAGTTTCAAAATTTGACTATAAGGCATTCGGTGATAATGTTGGGTTGAAATTTAATTTTAATAAAAGTTGTTTATTACAGTCTTAAAGAAATGTAAGATATTTTTAAGATAAACACTTGTGTAATAGTTTTATATGAGAAAGTGACATATAAATATGGTTTATAAGCATGGTTTATAAATATAAAAAGAATTTAAACTGAGAATTTGAGAACTTAAATCTCGGTGTTTTTGAAATTGGTTTTCTAAGATTTTGAAAAAATAATACTAGTATTATTGGAAAGTAAATATTTGAAAAATTGGTTTATGAAATTGATATCTTGGTACTTAGTAATATTTACGAAGTATTTGATACCGTTTTGGACATGATTTTGGTTAAGTCCGTAAGACATGAGTTACAAATACTGAACTCGCTTCTATCGCTAGAAAATAATTCCGGTGATGAATGCTGTAACAACCCACACCCCAGTAGGCTTAAATTTTCGATGAACCGAAAATCCAAGTCCACTAAAGCACGAATTGCTGGTTTGATATATTGCAAATAACAAAGGCAAGTCAGAGTAATGTTTATAAAATCTCACAGCGGAATAATGATAAAGTATTCAACATATGGTTACTAACCAGGATTAGGCTACTTTCCCTAACAGTGTTGAACCTAGGAGTGAAACTTGCCTTTTTACTAAATCCCAATAGTTTCTAAACTGTCTTCCTGTGATTTGGAAAAAATAGATAAAATAGGAATGGGTCAGACATAATGTCTGCTGAATGAGAAATAAAATGAAGGAGAAAGAATAAAACAGTTTAATTCTAGGTCTTCCCCGGATATCGCAGAGGGTGAATAATATAATGCAGTGAATCCTTCTTAGATACAGTTCCTAAGAAGCCAAAGTCCATGGTCACTCTAAGAAAGTCAACCATGCAGTAGTACTAAACATTAATCGGCCTGTCGGACCTGCTGTCCTTACCTATCCACGTGCTACAACGTGAAAGTCGTGCTCTTCACCCGTGCACTGTGATTAAATGCCTCTTACGTCTGACCGGCGCCGACTCAAACAACCTCGCAGGACCCCGAAGTTGCGCTCAGGCTCCAACAAACTGGACTCCTATCCTCTTATCTCCTTGGTCACTAATGTGGAATTGCCCCTATCCAAAGTGTCGGTCCCCCGAAAGAGTGCCCATAACTGGGTCGGCTGCGCAAAATCCTCCAACGATCTGCCTAAAGAAGCCTACGTCGGAGCACACTTGTCATGTTCTGTCCGCGTCGATCTACTTGAAGAAGCCTACGATTGCAGATGCTATCTATCCTACGTACTAGCAACCTATGAAAGGTAACAAACATCCTTGAGAACCTACTTGCCCGCTCCTAGTACGTACAGCCAAAACTATATTTTGGTCTTAACTGCATGAAACATCTATCCAGACCTTTACAAGGTCTGCCTACCAAATCGCTTCCAGATTAATTAATTTTACTGGTATAGTTTACATACTATTTATTTCCGTTAATCTGCTTTTGGCCATTTTTACATTCGATTTGGTTATTTCACAATTTCCATTTTGCTTACACAAAAGGTGTTTCAATTTCAAGTCCGTTCAGTCCGTATGGTTTGTCTGTAATTTTTATACCATTTTGTTATAGATTTACACTAGCCTTTAGGGTCCATTTAATTTACATTTTTTTTCCACCCTAATTTACGTTCTCCTTTTAGAGATTTAATCTGTACAAAGTTTTTATCCAATGGCCACAAACCATTTAATTACACAAAATTCCACTTTTTACGTTTAAGGCCGCATATGGAATAAACACATATACCAATTAAAATTCCCAATTTTGTTCCATAACCATATTCAGAATTATGTAATTATACCAACCAAATTTCCAATTTTATTCAAAGAACATATTCTGAATTTATCCAACTAACCAGTTATGCCATTAAAAATTGAATAACAATTCTAATTCAATTTAATTAAACCAGTCTCGTTTACGCCATAAAACGTGAATAAGCAATTTATATGTTCCATATTTTAAACCAAACATGAATTAGAATTGAGAAGTGGTAGAAGAAGAAGTTACAATAATTTGCATCAAACCTCAATTATTAACAGAAATTAATTCATATTATCGTGCCGGAAAAGAACTAAAATTAAACTACTTTATTTTTCTGTTTTATATTAATTCCCACTCACCTGGTACTTGAGCTTGTATAAATTTGAAAAGCTTTTCTTCTTCTTATCTTCCTCTTTCTAAATTCTTCAGAATTATTCAAATAACTCGTATATTTTTTTTTTACTTTGATTTGGAAGAGAATTATTTATTTAGTGGAGAAAAGGAGGAAGAAGAATACACACAAATTTTTCTGTAGACTTATGGCGACGGCTGAATAAAAGAATAGGTTTTAGGTTAGATGGTTTATTTATAGATAGTGTGAGTGCATATAATCCATTAGATTTTCCTAGGTTAAATCATGTTCATCTGAACACCTCATGGTTATCCACTCTGGCTCATACACGTCACTAGACCAATAGAATGCTAGGAAATCAAAAACCACGTCACTCAGTCTAATAGAAAACCACCATGTCAGAAAATAAATCAGCGTTCATTAATTATTCCCATTAATTGATTGCATTGCAAAATTTCCATTTTTTGTTTGTGTGTATACATTACACTTTTTGAGAGATTATACTCCCGCCTCTTAATTGACTTTACAAATTGTTTCCCATTTATAAATCTCATTAGATCTTTATTCTAAATATTTGCATTTGTTAGCAATCAATCCGTCTTAATTTGTCAAATTTACATCCATAATAATTTCTTTTGTTATACATTCTCATTAATGTCAATTATGTTATTAATTCAGCCAATCAATTTATTCCCAATCCTTATCTTTTCATCAATCGGGTATGTTACACATTTATTTACACTTTTGAATGTGTACAATTAATTGGGATATATGTATATATACATATACAATTTAAATTAATCAATCCCTTGGTTAATTTTATTCATTCATAGTTAATTTTCCTAATTGATTGCTTACTAATTTTAACCATTCCCCATTGATTCTTTCCCGTCATAACATTTATTTATTAACGTTTTATCCTCCTTTCTAAATCTTCTTTTTATAAACATTAAAGATTTAAACTTCAAGAATATATATTTTATAAACAAATTTAGTTTCCTCATCTTACATGTTTACAATCTACGTTGATTTTCAATTAACGTACATTAGTAAATGTTGTAACGCATGTTAATTACAATTGTAACGTACATTAATTACTAATAATGTGCATTTATTGTCAATAAATCTTTTTACCATTTCTCTCCTTATACATGTGTGTGTGTATATTAATACAATACTCTTGTTTCCAATTAATTTTATTAATCAAATTCAAACGTTTAAATGTGCGCATAAACACGTAAGCTATTAAAATAATTCCAAACTTTGTGTATATAATATGTTTCCCTTTTTAATAAATTCTACCGACTCATTGCTGAATGTGTACATATGTAATTTAACACACATCAACAATCAATCAATCAGTTATAATTAACGTAAGTTACCAATTTCATACGTGTAATTGTTTTTGATGCCAAAACTTCAAACGGTCATAACTTCTTCTTTTGAACTCCATTTGGAAAACATTATATATGAAAATTAATCAGAAAATTACCACGAACACAATGGTATAAGTTTCGTGGCCAAATTACAATATTTGAAAAATGTCCATTTTTTGCAGTTGTCTGAGTTTATTAATTATATTTCAATTAATTAATTAGTGTAAAAAACGTGAGGTGTACTTTAATTTACACGTTTCCTTTAAATTTTCTTTTAATAATAACTTCTTCTATTTTAATTCCTTTATAATTATTTTTTCCCCTGAAATATCGGGGTGTTACAAATGCAGCATCATCGACGTTTATTTTCGAGTCTCAAAGTGGGGGATGCTACTATAGTAGCTATGCTTCAGAATTGTTTTAGATAAACAGATTTTGATTTAAATTTCAAATCTAAGATTTGATATACAAAGGTTGTAAGTATATATTATTTTAAAATGATTTGAAATGAAGCTCGGTATTTGGTTCTTAAGTTTTCGGTTAAGGTATATTATTGACATATGTATCTTATTCAATTGGGTAATTTGGTTGTGCATCTAGTTTGATCTGTTGGTTGGTAGTGTTTAACTATTGAAATGAAATGGGATCTTCAGCGATTTTGAACAGTCGGAAATTTCCAGATTGATATAGAAATTAAAGCTAAATGTTTTTGTGAGCATATAAAAAATAGAGTTTTGTAACTGTAGAATGGGAAGATAATAGAAATTAAACAAGTTTTAGTTGGTATAACATCTTTGTTAAGTAGAACATTCGATGTTATTAGGCCCACTAATACACATCTTTACCATAGGGTTGTCTAAGGAAAGTAGACTTTAGTCATGAATTTGGATACTAGACTCCGACTCTTTCTAGCTACTTGCCTAACCCGACGAATGAAGAAACAAAGAAGGTTGACTCAGTAATAAGATCCAGATTTATCCTGGACCTCCATTGGAATTTTAGTAAGTTATAACAGGTTTTAAATTGTTAAGCGAATGAATAAGATTGTATATAGGGATAGTTTGGCTCACATCCCTGTTAAATTTCAAAATAGAGAAAACATCCTTCCCAAACTAAAGCTACGTTTCTAGTCCCTGTTTTCAAAGCCGCCTACGCCAAAAGACCCAAATACCCTTTATATTTTTAGCATTCAAACGCGTATAACTTTCTGTAGAAACATCGGATCAGCATACCGTTTTCACCAAAAAATCATAAATTTTCAGACCTTTAAAATGAGATCCATTGTTGATACCAAAAAAATCATATTTGCAGTAAGGCTACAATTATTCCATATATTTGCAAAGAAGTCTGCAATTTTTGAACACCATTGATTTTTCTTCAAATGCCCGTAATTATTCCATATAATTGCAGACTTTTATGCAATTATAATGAATAATTGTAGACTTTTATGCAATTATATGTAATAATTGCAGACTTCTCTGTTATTATTCCATATAATTGCCGACTTTTCTACAATTATTCAGTATACTTGCCATTTTCTTCAATTATATGAAATGATTATCGGTTTTTCTTCAAATATCAGCAATTATTCCATATAATTGTAGACTTTTATGCAATTATATGGAATAATTGCATATTTTTTTGCAATTATTCCGTATAAGTGCATACTTTTATGCAATTACATCAAATGATTGTAGAAAACTCTGCAATTATTCCAAGTAATCACAGAAAAGTGCAACTATACCATATAATTGAAGACTTTCATGCAATTATTGCATATAATTATTGAATTGTTTGCAATCATACTATATAATTGCAGACTTTTCTGCAATTATTGCATATACTTGCTAAATTGTCTACAATCATACCATATATTTGCAGGGGTGCGCTGCCATCTGTAAACCCCCAGCCAACTCAACATGGAGTTGGATCCATGAATAACTTGTCCTACCGTTGCTTTTACATATGCACAATGCCACTCATTAGAAAGATAATAAAATTTGTGATTTAATGGTGAAAACGGTTTGTTAATCCATCATTTCTATAAAAAGTTATTGTGTTTTAAAGATTGATAATTAATGGGGTGCAAAATTTAATTATGGATGTGGGAATAGCATCCACATATGAAGAATCAACGTTCAACAATGGAGCAAAGGGGTATTTTAGGGAAGAAAATTGCAATATTTGAAAATAGGGATGTAATTTATATCTTTTTTTTGGGAGGATGTTTTTTGTATTAAGTTTGATTCTAGGGATGTGTCTCTTATTTTCACTTGTATATATATACTCTTAGGATGTAATATAGTATTATACAAGTATGAACTTAAGTCTTGAAATGTTTTAAACTGAAATTGTGTTTCAGGAAATGTTTATAAATGGAGTTAAGATGTTTATAAAATGTTTATAAATTTAATAATTATTTTATGAAATGTTTTAAGAAAGAAAATAAAAATTTGAGTAGTAAAAGAGAATACTATTTAGATAAACAGACATGAACTTTAGATAATGAAATGTTATATAAATAAAAGTGTGGTGTTTTGAAATAAATAATGAAATTGAGTAATATTTTATCAGTAAAGATAAGTCTTTGCAGAATGTTTATAAACTAAAATAATTGTTTGTTTAATGTTTTGCAAATAAATTTAGTATTAAATGGGAAATACTGTGTGTGAAAATAAATGTGATTTGAAATGTGTAGAAACGTAAGTAATATTTTAAGGAATAATTCACTAATTATTTTAATATTAAATGGAAAATAATCTATGTTAATAAATGGGATTTATAATGAATGTGAATTAAGAAGTAATTGGTATAATAGTGAAACTAATAGGAATAAATGCATAAGTTGTACGTAGATCATTTATTCACATAACTGTTTTGATCCAAATTCGAGTACACGATCTCGAGGTGAATTACACCGGTCCGAGTTAGGATTTTACACTCGATTCCTGACGGCGAACACTTGATATGGATTATTGATTTGATCCTAAATTTTTCTATCATAGTAAATTTTTCTAATCAAGGATCCTAATTGGAGTCTGCACTAGGGAAGTCGAGTGAGCCATACTAGTTCGGAAATGGAATTTGTGTGATCGAGCGAGTGATCGGTTTTGATGTTGCATAAGGATGACATATGTACATCTTATGTGCTTTAATATAATTGATATGCTTTTGAAAAAAAATGTAAGTTGTTTGGTTGTATATCATTTGTAACCGAGTTACCAGTTCTAGGAAGTAAAGGCTAGTTTGATGCTTTTGGTTTCATGGGTAGAGTATGATTGCTCGACCAATATGTACACCTTTATGATATTATTGATGGTTTTATGCCCCAAATATGGGAGACCACTTTTGGGTTTTTGTTTTCTTTTGTTTGTTTGGGCCATTGTGGCAAGTTGTAGATTTTTCTTCGAATCGAGCCGTGTAAAGAGGTGTATCAAAATTTTCTATAATCTGTGAGATTTCAAAAGTTAATAACTCATTTTAGTAATGTAACGACCCATAAATTTTAATAGTTTTAATAAACATAATTAACTGAATTTTTGTGAAATTTTAAATAATAAAATTTTGAATTTAAAATTTAATATCTGAAATGCGTCTATTTAAACATAGCAAATGGTAAATTTTCATCAGATAATATGGAAGTTTATTTTCTTGTGTAATTTTTATTTGAATTTAAATCAATTAATATTTGATGATAAAAAATTAGTTTCCAAACCTGAATATTTTTATATAATAAATTTGTAAACCATCTTCCGAGTAAGACGTCATATTTCGTTTCTTCAAAATTTAACTGTTATTGTTCCGTTTATCTTATTTTTGGCGTTTTAGCAGCATTTCGGTACCGATTATCGACTTTTGATAGAATGATCGTACCACTAATATCTGTATATCATTTCGATCGTCTCGTCGTGCTGACCTTCGTAGGATATTCATTTGTGTGTTTCGGTGCCCTGTACGCGATGAAACCGATGAAACGGTTAACCGTATCGGTACCTATTTTTCGAACCTTCTTTGTTCTGTGTCCCTTCGTTATCCAACGTGCAATACGAAGAGCCATCAACAATTAATATTTTTAGCCTCTGTCCTTTAATATTTTCTGTATTCAATATAATATTTTATGACTTGTCCTATCACATACATTGTTCAGCTTTTCGGTTTGGGTTCTGCATGTTCCCTTAAGAAACGTATATTACAATATAAGTTTATATTAATATTTGGCTTACAGCTGTTCTTCTTCATTTTTCTATCTGGTTTCATTTGGAAATTTATATTGTAAACTACCTGTCCTTCCTCATTGAGCCGATCAAATTTTTTCCTCTCCGCTCGACTTCAACATCACCATCACCTTCCTCTCCAAGTTCACCCACTACAAACCCACCATCCTCCTCCTCTCGCCTTTGCACGCGTGCACCAAGCCTCGCCTAACCATCATCTTCCCTCTGGCCGAGACCCACTCGAACACCCCAAACCCGCATCGGCCACAGCAGCTTCGAACTGCCACCAGTCTCCTTGCCGAAGCCAACCTGTCGCGGCCACACACTCACCACCTCGGCTACCTCATCGCGCAAGCTGCTCCTCCTTCCTTGAAGTGACCCACTTTTCTTCACCTATATTTTAATGATTTTTAGTTGAGTTTTTTTAAACAAGGGATCACTTCTTTTCTTGCCTCCTTTATTTCTTTTAATAAATTTCCCAAGATCCAGAATTTACTAATATAAAAATATCAGTATTTAAATCAAGTCATATCATTTATATATGTAAAGATATATAAATGTTACTTTGCCTATCAGAGTGTTAAAGTAGCAAAGAAATTTAATCACACAATATTTTCCATAATTGAGAGGTTTTGTGTCACATAGCTATTTCTACACTTTAATCTTTTTATTGACTCAAGATTGACTAATACATGATTCAAGTGTTACCACCTTA
The DNA here is from genome assembly GCA_030737815.1 of Allium fistulosum. Classification (NCBI taxonomy): domain Eukaryota; kingdom Viridiplantae; phylum Streptophyta; class Magnoliopsida; order Asparagales; family Amaryllidaceae; genus Allium; species Allium fistulosum. The sequence continues at coordinate 1,300,306,940 of CM060902.1, forward strand.
AAATGACTCAAGATTGACTAATACATTTTCAGGTATTATCATCTTGGAATGACTCAAGATTGACTAATACATTTTTCAAGTATTAGCATCTATTATTCTCTTCTTCATTTTCCAGATTATTCTATAAACCAGATTGATTAATTTGTGGATTTATAACCCATGTATTTGATCTTTGGGATTCAGGAAATCATACATGTTGTTTTAGAATGATAAAACATATTAAAACTTGGTTTGATCTATGGATCACTGGTTAGTCTAGCCCAGATTCAGGATTCAAACATAAACATGCACAAAACATGCACAAACATGCACAAGCAATTCAGGTCAAGCAAAATGCACATATCCAGGTTCATAAAGCATGTAATGATCATATGAGTAATAGAGTTGTAAACTAATTTAAAGGTCACACAGATTCTGATATTTAGATTTGAAATAGTGTTGAATATGATTTTAGAGAGATCTTTGCATATTTCTGGCTAAAAGCATATAAAGTGTGATGTTCTGGATTTTTAAACACTTAACAAAATTACTTTACATTCTTGTTTGAGTCTATATTGTCTATCCCTATTTCTGGCTTGCTACTTCAGTTTCATATTGAAGTCAGTTCCAAATTTTCCTAATTCCAATTCCTAAATCCTTATATACTTATCATTTTCAGGTTTTATGGTATTATAATCCTACTCTTGTTCTAGACATATCATAGGATTTAGTTGTATTTCAAATTAGCTTACACTATGGTTTTTTTTTGCTTCAGGAATCTAAAGACTATGACTTCAAGCTTTTGCATGTACTTGTATCAATTACAAGACATGTACAAGCCTTACTGGTTAGCCAAGACCATGTTCAACCCATCTACTTAATACTTTGGCACATATTTATTCAAAAACAACTTTAACTTTATAACTGAAATATAACATACATGCCAAGGAGAATATATCCACATATATTCATATATAAGCTCTTACTAAAATCTTGTTCATACTAAAATCTGAGTATATATATATACATATATAAGCTCTTACTAACATACATGCACACAAGCATTCATTCATCAACACAATTCAGTTATATGTACATATACTCCTATGGATTAACTCCCTTAATTCCACAGTTCAATTTCTCAATCCCCATTTATCATTTATTTGGTCTTAACTCTTGCCATTGAACACCATGTGTACATTGCAAAAGGGCTCAATTCTGTTAACCCTTTACACAGAGGCCTACAGGACTTAAACAAGTCATGCACATACCCATCATCCACCTAATGATGAATATATCAAGGCACTACTCCTAGATTAGCTTTATAATCTAGAGACCATTCTCATTTTCTTTCAGGAGAATTTTATTAATTCTAGAAATGCTTTATATACTTTTCTTCCTTTCATAAATCAAAGAGTATTAAACTCACTCAGGGATTTCAGCCAGACATACAAAGCATTCATGCAAAACACCACATCCCATTTTAAGGTCATTTTTATTCAATCATATTTTCTAAAACTTGCATATATTTATTTCCAGAAACATTCCCATTTCTTACATAAATCTGGTGAAGTCATATAAAACATTACATTTATTTTACTGTGAATATAGGGTATGGTGTTTTGAGATAAACCCATAAAAACATATCATCTTGTGATTTGAACAAATCAGCACATATATATATAATATTGCATTGTTCATATCATTTTTAAAACGAACTAGACATAAGCATGAATCCCCTTATTCACACTGCCTACTTCATTCTTCATTAATACCCTATTTCTCAGTAAAAATATTTAACTCATCTCCATATAAAAACTGGATTATAAGTTACAGAATCCATTTCTGTGATCAGGTTGTTTGTCTTTTCAAAGCATTAATCAAAACAATCAAAACAGATCAAAACATCAACCAAAGACTCAGCCAAAACAACAACCATAATCAACATTTATTTATTCAGAGAATAAAATTAAACAAAAACATGATATGGTTTTATAAAAGTAATATGGTTTCCCTTAACTTGGGTCTTAATGCCTTAAATCTCATAAGATGATTAATCACTCACCTTCCTTCTTTCCCCGAGAATGCTCTAACTTGAAAACAGTGTGAGTTTGCTCTTCTTTTTATTTTCTAAAATATCTTTCTGTTTTCGAAAATAAACTGCTGCTTATCCTTTTATTTTCAAAACATTTAGCTAGGGTTTTAGTGAAGTGAAAACCCCATTTTATCCCCACACAAATAAGAGAATTCTCTATATGTGTTTATGGCTAAATATGCCATTTTCTTTTTGATTCCATTTCGGGTATTACAGTTGCTTTTCTTCTTTTTCTGTGTACATGTCATTTGCATGTTTCACATACACACTATTTTCATGTGACTTATCTACATTATTTATTTTCTTAAGATAAATCTGTAATGTTCACATATATATATCTTTTTATCAATTAATTCCTTGCTAATGTTTCAAACCATTTGTTTTCTCTTGATTTTAAAATGTATTTATACATATATAATACTAAACTGGTTTCATATATTTTAATCATCATAAGAGTTTATTTTATCACTCTATACTCCTCTGGCTAATTATATACAATATATATATAAGATATGTGAATATAAAACTCATTCATACTTAGTTATTTTCTTCTCATTATTATTTACTGAAAACAACTATCCTCTTCCTTATTTATTTCACTCATTCTTGATATTTATTTTCAAACTATTTTATTCTTTGAATATTTTCCATTAACAGATTTTTATAAAATCATTTTCATCTCAATAATTTGGGTCTTCACATACTCTCCTTCTAAAAGGAATTGTGTCCCACAATTATTTTTTTCTCGTACATTTCCATCCAAATGTATAAAAAGCATAATTTCATTTCAGAAATATCAGAAACTCATGCATTCAAAACCAATCAAACATACATAAGTAATGTTTAAGTTTATCATAATTTTAGGCATACCTTTAAGCAGAAAATAGATTAGGATATTTATCCTTCATCCTATCTTCAGTCTCCCATGTACAATCATTCTCATCTAAACTCCACTGGATTTTAACCAATTTAATTATTTTATTTCTCAATTTCTTTTCTTCTCTAGCCATAATACCCATTGGTTCCTTCTTATAAACCAGATTTTCTTGAATTTCAACTTGTGTAGGAGATTCCAGAATGGTCTCCTTATCATGCACCCATTTTCTTAATTGAGATACATGAAATACATCATGTATATTACTCAATTCCTCTTGCAATTTCAACTTATAAGCCAAAGTTCCTACTCTTTGAATAATTTCATATGGCCCTATATATCTTGGTGACAATTTTCCTGCCTTGCCAAACCTCAATATTTTTCTCATTGGTGCAACTTTAAGAAATACATAATTTCCCACTTCAAATTCCACTGGCCTTCTCCCTTTATCTACATAGGCTTTTTGTCTCTCTTGTGCTGCTCTCATTCTCTGCCTTACAAGTTCAATCCTTGTAGAGGTCTCTTTCACATGTTCTGGTCCAAGCAACACTCTTTCACCTGCCTCCATCCAGCATGTAGGAGATACACAAGGCTTCCCATACAAAGCCTCAAATGGAGCCATACCTATAGTGGACTGATAGCTATTGTTATAAGCAAATTCAGCTAAATAGAGATAATCTTCCTAGTTGCCTCCAAAATCAAGTATACATGCTCTAAGCAAATCCTCTAAAATCTTGTTAACAATCTCAGTTTTCCCATCTGTTTGTGGGTGGTAAGCTGTGCTCAAGCTTAATTCTGTCCCCATAGCCTCTTGAAAGCTACCCCAGAACCTTGAGGTAAACAAGGTATCTCTATCACTAATGATAGTCTTGGGGATTCCATGTAATCTCACTATCTCCTTCACAAATAATTGAGCTAATTTGTGAGCATTTCTATTTGAATTCACTGGAATGAAGTGAGCTGTTTTTGTGAGTCTATCAACCACAACCCAAATACTATCATTGCCTCTTCTTGTTCTTGGCAAACCATCCACAAAATCCATTGAAATGATTTCCCATTTCCAGGTAGGCACTTCCATAGGTTGTAGTAGGCCTGAAGGTCTTTGATAATCTGCCTTGACTTGTTGACATGTTAAACACTTTGCCACATATCTTGCCACTGCCCCTTTCATTCCTGGCCACCAATAGTTTCTTTTAATATCATGGTACATTTTTGTACCACCTGGATGTATAGTGTACTTTGTCTTGTGATGCTCATCCATAACCTCTTGCTTCAGTTCTTCTACATTGGGTATGTAGAGTTTCCCTTTCTTTCTTAAGTAGCCTCTATCATCAACTTCATAATTTTCCACTGACATGCCTTGTGATATCATGTCCTTCTTTTCTTTTAAATTAGTGTCTTGATTCTGCATATTTCCTATTTTATCAACCAGGGTTGATCTTAAGGAGATGATACTTAATTTTCCATATTCAATCATGTCACTATGTACATTGTCTGATGCACCAATTTCTTCCTTCATTTCTACTTCACTAAGGATTGTTAAATCCTTGAATTCAGTCATCATTAAGCTTGCCAATCTTGCTTGATGTCTACTCAAAGCATCTGCTACCTTGTTAGCTTTTCCAAGAGTATATAATATATCAAGATCATAGGCAGCTAAAAACTCTACCCACCTATGTTGTCTCACATTCAAGTCTTTTTGAGAAAACAAATACTTAAGTGATTTATGGTCTGTAAACAATTCAAATTTAGTACCTAACAAGTAGTGTCTCCATAGCTTCAATGCATAAACAATGGCAGCAAGCTCTAAATCATGAGTGGCATATCTGGTTTCATTTGGCTTGAGTTGCCTTGATGCATATGCTATGACTCTTCCATGTTGCATGAGTACTGCCCCAAACCCAGACCCACTAGCATCAGTATAAACCACTAATCCTTCATTTCCCTCTGGAACTTGCAAGACCGGAGCTTCCATCAATGCCTTCTTCAATGATTCAAAAGCTTGTTCACATTTTTCTGTCCATACATATGGTTTCTCTTTTCTGGTTAGCTTGGTTAGTGGAATGGATATCCTTGCAAAGTCTTTTATAAACCTTCTATAGTAGCCTGCCATTCCTAAAAATGACCTCACCTCAGTCACTGATTTGGGTCTACTCCATGATTGCACTGCCATGACTTTGTTTGGGTCTACACAAATCCCTTGTTGAGATATAATGTGTCCCAAAAATTTGACTTCATTCTACCAAAATGTACACTTAGTAAATTTTGCCTTTAAATCGTGTGCTCTTAATCTTGACAAAACCAGATGCAAGTGCTTTGCATGCTCCTCTTCTGATTTTGAATACACCAATATATCATCAATGAAAACAACTACAAATTTATCTAGAAAATCTCTAAATGTCCTACTCATTAAATCTACAAAATAGGATGGTGCATTTGTCAATCCATAAGGCATTACTAAAAATTCATATAGCCCATACCTTGTGTTGAATGCAGTGTATTTAATACTCTCCTCCTCAACCTTCATTTGATGGAATCCAGAGGCTAAGTCTAGCCTTGAAAAGATTCCTACTCCATTTAATTGATCAAATAAATCATCAATTCCGGGGAGTGGATATTTATTCTTGATGGCAACTTTGTTTAATTCCCTGTAATCAATACACATCCTCATTGTACCATCATGTTTCTTTACAAATACCACTGGAGAACCCCAGTTTGAACTACTAGGCCTTATGAAGCCTTTCTGCTCCAATTCTTCCAATTGTTGTTTCAATTCCACTAATTCTTTAGGACCCATTCTGGTAGGCTTCTTGATGATAGGACTTGCTCCTGGGATTAATCTTATAATCTGAAATTCAACTTGCCTATTTTCTGGAACTCCTATAACCTCTCCAAAGACATCTGGGTATTCATTTATTACTTTTATGTCTTCCAGAATTAATTCTTTTTCAGTTATGCTCCACATTTGGTTAAGGCAATTTGTTTTGGCTATTTCACTCATGACTATAATATTTTTACCATTTTCTATTTTCAAAGAAATAGTAAAATTTTCCAAGATCAAAATTGCTTTGAATTTACTCAACCAATCTACTCCTAGAATAATTCCTATTCCAGGATATTTTAACACAAACAAATCAGATTTAAACATATTTCCACCTATGTTTAATTCTACCCCCAAACATTTAATTCCTAGCATGCAAGAACTACCTAGGGGACTCTGAATAAACAAAGGTTTATCAACTAAATTGCATGTGACAGCCAATTTATTCACTATGTCTTGTGATATTAAAGAATGTGTAGCCCCAGTGTCATATATAACTGAGATTGGATAATCTTTAATTAGGAGTATACCTTCCAATTGTCCAGAATTTCCCACTGCATTTGCTTTTGCTTTGCCTTCCAATGCTCCTACCTTTGCTCCTTTCTTGAACTCTGGGCAATTCTTTTTGATATGACCTTCTTTCCCACAATTATAGCAACTGAATGGGGTTTTCTTAGCTGCTTGACACCTATTACTCATGTGTTCTTCCTTGCCACAGTTGTAGCAAATAATTTTCTTCTTAACTTCCCCACTGGTTTCTCCTTCAACCTTCTTGTCTGAATTCTTCTTGTCATAAGGATGTGCTCTATTTTTCCCTTTCTTGTTGTTGTTATTAGCTCTCATGTTCCTGAATTTCTCCCTTGCATTATCATGTTGTTCAAAAGAAAGAGTGAGATCTATGACTTGATCAAATGTTCTGTCTTTGTATGGTAGCATTGCTCTACTTAAACCAGCATTAAGTCCTTAAATAAATCTTGAATTCTTTGACTCCTCATTCCCTATGAGTATGGTTCCATACTTAGACAAGCTCTCAAACTTTTGAGTGTATTCAGTCACACTCATTGATCCTTGCCTCAATCTTATGAACTCCTCAAGCAATGTTGCCTTAGCTGTTGCTGGGACAAATCTAGCCTCAAGCATATCCTTGAACTGATCCCATGTTATCTCATTTTCTGGTCTTCCTGTGATGATTACCTCCCACCAATCCAGTGCTGCTCCTTTGAGCCTTCTGGAAGCTATTTGCCTCTTCCTTTGGTCATTGATTTGCATGTCTGCAAATATCCTTTCCAAAGTTCTTAGCCATGTTTTCACACCCATGACTCCTTCAGTGCCTTCAAAATCCTTGCCTCCTAAATTTGAGAATGTTTTCAGTGGCTTAGATAACTCCTCATGAGGATTTTCTTCCCACTGCACTGCTCCTTCCCTAAATGCCCTCACCAAATCTTACAAATTGACCAATAATGTTGCATTAGAGGGTCCTACTCCAGAGTTTGGTGGTCTTCCTACCATGATTCGCTATACAATTTACATAGCTAGTTAGTCTTGTTTTTGATTTAATTGTTTCAGTAATTTATTCCTACTGAAAATATTTTTATGTGGTTTGTTCCTTATGATTTTATCCATATAAGAAAATTAGAATTTTTTTTGGCTATGTTTCTGGTAACATAGCTCTGATACCAACTAAAGTGACCCACTTTTCTTCATCTATATTTTAATAATTTTTAGTTGAGTTTTTTTTAAACAAGGGATCACTTCTTTTCTTGCCTCCTTTATTTCTTTTAATTAATTTCCCAAGATCCAGAATTTACTAATATAAAAATATCAGTATTAAATCAAGTCATATCATTTATATATGTGAAGATATATAAATGTTTCTTTGCCTATCAAAGTGTTAAAGTAGCAAAGAAATTTAATCACACAATATTTTCCATAATTGAGAGTTTTTGTGTCACATAGCTATTTCTACACTTTAATCTTTTTATTGACTCAAGATTGACTAATACATGATTCAAGTGTTACCACCTTAAAATGACTCAAGATTGACTAATACATTTTCAGGTATTATCATCTTGGAATGACTCAAGATTGACTAATACATTTTTCAAGTATTAGCATCTATTATTCTCTTCTTCATTTTCCAGATTATTCTATAAACCAGATTGATTAATTTGTGGATTTATAACCCATGTATTTGATCTTTGGGATTCAGGAAATCATACATGTTGTTTTAGAATGATAAAACATATTAAAACTTGGTTTGATCTATGGATCACTGGTTAGTCTAGCCCAGATTCAGGATTCAAACATAAACATGCACAAAACATGCACAAACATGCACAAGCAATTCAGGTCAAGCAAAATGCACATATCCAGGTTCATAAAGCATGTAATGATCATGTGAGTAATAGAGTTGTAAACTAATTTAAAGGTCACACAGATTCTGATATTTAGATTGGAAATAGTGTTGAATATGATTTTAGAGAGATCTTTGCATATTTCTGGCTAAAAGCATATAAAGTGTGATGTTCTGGATTTTTAAACACTTAACAAAATTACTCTACATTCTTGTTTGAGTCTATATTGTCTATCCCTATTTCTGGCTTGCTACTTCAGTTTCATATTGAAGTCAGTTCCAAATTTTCCTAATTCCAATTCCTAAATCCTTATATACTTATCATTTTCAGGTTTTATGGTATTATAATCCTACTCTTGTTCTAGACATATCATAGGATTTAGTTGTATTTCAAATTAGCTTACACTATGGTTTTTTTTTGCTTCAGGAATCTAAAGACTATGACTTCAAGCTTTTGCATGTACTTGTATCAATTACAAGACATGTACAAGCCTTACTGGTTAGCCAAGACCATGTTCAACCCATCTACTTAATACTTTGGCACATATTTATTCAAAAACAACTTTAACTTTATAACTGAAATATAACATACATGCCAAGGAGAATATATCCACATATTAGATTATATGGCATGTTCTCCTTCATTATGATCCACTAGATTATTTCCAGAGTCTGCTACTTAAATCAACAACTCACAAGCACATATAATACTTAAGTTTTTTTTACATGTTCTTTTCAAGAAAACAAAGCAAGTATCAATCCTGGAAATACACAAGACATAAGAGAGTTTGCCTAGATTATTTATTACAATTAAACTTCTACTTCTCTAAAGCATTTTAAAACCAGCAAGTTCTTCAAACATCCATACAAGCAAGCTACTCAAGCATCTTTCCCTGCAGCAACACTTTGAACTGCCTCAATGAAAATGAGACACCCCAAAGATTGCAAAGGCAACAAATAGGGTCAGTAAATATATTCTGGTGTGAGTGAAATAATAGATTATAAATAACTTGTAATTACTAAATACTGTGTAGAGATTCATATGTTTGATGCTTATTTAAATTCATACTAAAATCTGAGTATATATATACATATATAAGCTCTTACTTACATACATGCACACAAGCATTCATTCATCAACACAATTCAGTTATATGTACATATACTCCTACGGATTAACTCCCTTAATTCCATAGCTCAATTTCTCAATCTCCATATCATTTATTTGGTCTTAACTCTTGCCATTGAACACCATGTGTGCATTGCAAAGGGGCTCAATTCTGTTAACCCTTTACACAGAGGCCTACATGACTTAAACAAGTCATGCACATACCCATCATCCACCTAATGATGAATAGATCAAGGAACTACTCCTAGATTAGCTTTATAATCTAGAGACCATTCTCATTTTCTTTCAGGAGAATTTTATTAATTCTTGAAATGCTTTATATTCTTTTCTTCCTTTCATAAATCAAAGAGTATTAAACTCACTCAGGGATTTCAGCCAGACATACAAAGCATTCATGCAAAACACCACATCCCATTTTAAAGTCATTTTTATTCAATCATATTTTCTAAAACTTGCATATATTTATTTCCAAAAATATTCCCATTTCTTACATAAATCTAGTGAAGTCATATAAAACATTACATTTATTTTACTGTGAACATAAGGTTTGGTTTTTTGAGAAAAACCCATAAAAACATATTAACTTGTGATTTGAACAAATCAACACATATATATATATATATAATATTGCATTGTTCATATCATTTTTAAAATGAACTAGACATAAGCATGAATCCCCTTATTCACACTGCCTACTTCATTCTTCATTAATACCCTATTTCTCAGTAAAAATATTTAACTCATCTCCATATAAAAACTGGATTATAAGTTACATAATCCATTTATGTGATCAGGGTGTTTGTCTTTTCAAAGCATTAATCAAAACAGATCAAAACATCAACCAAAGACTCAGCCAAAACACCAACCATAATCAACATTTATTTATTCAGAGAATAAAATTAAACAAAAACATGATATGGTTTTATAAAAGTAATATGGCTGTCCTTAACTTGGGTCTTAATGCCTTAAATCTCATAAGATGATTAATCACTCACCTTCCTTCTTCTTTCCCCAAGAATGCTCTAACTTGAAAACAGTGTGAGTTTGCTCTTCCTTTTATTTTCTAAAATATCTTTCTATTTTCAAAAATAAACTGCTGCTTATCCTTTGATTTTTAAAACATTTAGCTAGGGTTTTAGTGGAGTGAAAACCCCATTTTATCCCCACACAAATAAGAGAATTATGTATATGTGTTTATGGCTAAATATGCCATTTTCTTTTTGATTCCATTTCGGGTATTACAGTTACTTTTCTTCTTTTTCTATGTACATGCCATTTGCATGTTTCACCTACACACTATTTTCATGTGACTTATCTACATTATTTATTTTCTTAAGACAAATCTGTTATGTTCACATATATATCTTTTTATCAATTAATTCCTTGCTAATGTTTCAAACCATTTGTTTTCTCTTGATTTTAAAATGTATTTATACATATATAATACTAAATTGGTTTCATATAATTTAATCATCATAAGAGTTTATTTTATCACTCTATACTCCTCTTGCTACTTATATACAATATATATATGAGATATGTGAATATAAAACTCATTCATACTTAGTTATTTTCTTCTCATTTTTATTTACTGAAAACAAATATCCTCTTCCTTATTTATTTCACTCATTCTTGATATTTATTTTCAAACTATTTTATTATTTGAATATTTTCCATTAACTGATTTTTATAAAATCATTTTCATCTCAATAATTTGGGTCTTCACATTCCTCCTCCACCTCAGCGCCTGCCTCGGCCTCTTTCCCATGCTCGACTTCTAATAGCAGCAGCAGCTTCTCGAAATTTATATGTTTGTATGAGGTATATTCATATAGATGTATGTTAGTTTTATATTATATTGGTTATTATAACAGGTTAGTATATATATATATGTAAAGTAATATAAGTCATATCATACATTAGTTTTATATATAGCCTATATAGGTTGTATATGGCAGGTTATATGCATATATTTATATCTTATATTCATTAGTACATATTATGATATTGATTTATACTATCTATGATTTCAAAACAGTTTGTACAAATATATTTAAGATTTTTGTCACGACCCGGCTTTCTATGCCCAGAAAGACGTATCGTGAATTAAGAAAGAAAGGGATAGAAGAAGAAAAGAAAGAAAAGAAGAAAGAACAACAACATCAGAAACTCACAGCGGAACGAATGAAATATAATATATCATATAAAATATTACATAGTATCATATACATCAGAGTTACACAACTTATACAACACATATTAGACAGTTATAAACATCTGTCTAATTCATACAACTCAAGTATCACAGATACAGACACAACATATACACAGCGGAATCATCATATATCTACACGGTGAAGCCTCCTGCTCCAAATCTCCTCCAGAATTCGTCAAAGCTAACCTGAATCCCTCGACTACTCAATACAATATTGAGTACCCAAGAGTTTAATAAAACAGAAAATAAACACTTGGGTCAGACATGGGTCTGGTGTGAGTAAACGGTTAGATTGCTTAACTTTGAAAACTTTTGAAAACAAAAGTATCACGTAAGACTCCCCACAAATAAACATGGGTAAGTTTTTACCTTACGCTAACTAAAACGTTTGATAGGAAATCCGATTGTATTATAATAGGGTCTAGGGTTTTCAAGTAAAATACAGAAATAGCTGAAATGCTTACATCTCACATTCCAACATAGTTGGGCACAACTAATACGTACGGCACTTATTGGAGTTTGGATTCCATACAATGGCAGGGCTACTGGGGTACCGCCCGTCACAGTACGTGGCCTAGATCACCGTACCGAGGAGTACGCCCGCTCCCCTGCAACACAAAGCCGGAACCATCCCTTACTGGATAATTCCGAACAAGACAATCCCGTGGTTGGCGCGACCAACCACACACTAAGCCGAATAAAAGAAAAGGGACCTCTAGACAGGGATCTATCTTGCTCTCAGTGGGTGCTACCCACGAAGCCTTGCTGCACCTCCCCTGTTTTAGCCATTTCCGATTGATGAGGCTTGAGGTTACGATTACCTTTAATCAGAACATATCACTTAGAATGCTCATCGTCCGCCTGACGATGTGCTGAAAGCATTCAATCCATACAAGTTCGTTCCGGGTTTGAACGAAACCGAAGGCATTATCTCGTTACACTCGTTTTGGAATCACCCTCAGAGTTAACGACAATAACCCTTGCACTCTGAATCTTCATCTTCACTTGAGATTCACGACCTATCGTTAATTTGGATCGATGTGGTATTCGGGTCTCCAGACCTGGAATTCCGGTATACGGAAACCCGATCCCGGTCTCATCGAAATCCAAAACGTATCTTTTAAGGCCAAGTTGTTTAAAGGTTTAAACATTTAAAACTTATATTTAGGATGATATAAACAGATAGATAAATAACATTATCACAATAGATAATTCATATCAACATTCATCTCACAAAGCAGCTTATAGATATCATATCCAAATCATCCAGTATCAACCAATCACCCAATATCAATCATCCAATATCAATCAATCATCCATAAACAGAATTGATTAACTCCAAATCAATTTAATTAACCTTTAATTAAATTAATTACTATTCTTTAATTATTTGGATTATCTTAATCCTGCTTACTATCATTAATTAATTAATCATCTCTTAATGAACTTCCTTAATTAATCTTTCTGGATTAATTATACTTTAATTACATTCAAGTAATTAGCCTTAACCATATACAGTAATTAAAATTACCTTTAATTACTATCATTAATTACAATAATTAATGAACCTTCATTAATTTATTAACTATAATTAATTATATTAATCCTCAATTAATTATAATTAATTAATCATACTTAAATTAATTTCTTTTATTAATCAAACTTGATTAACTTTATTAATTATATTAATTAATAATCCTCCAATTACTTCATTAATTAATTACCTTCTAGTTAATTAAATAATTAATCTTTAATTAACTACATCCATTAATTAACCTTAATTAATCATAAACAGTAATTAACCATCCTGTAATTACTTACCTTAATTAATTAACTCCTTAATTAATTATATTAATCCTTTGATTACTTCCATTAATTAATTACTCATTTAATTAATCACCTTAGCAAATAATTAATCACATTATTAATTAACCTTAACTCTTTAATTAATTAATTACTCTTTAATTAATTAATTAATTAATTAACTTTTTAATTAATTTTATTAATAAATCCTTTAATTAATAACATTAAGTGATTAACCCTTATTCACTTCCATTTAATTACTTTCATAATTAATTACTCTTTCCTTAATTACATTCAGTAATTATCCATTAATTACTTGACTAAGTAATTACACTTAATTAATCATAAATGATTATCTTAACTAATTAGACTAATTAATTAATCATCACTTAATCTTTAATTAATTTATTTCTACTAATTACTTCATTAAGTAATTTTCCTTAATTACAATTAAGTAATTAACCTTACATTAATTATCCTTAATTAATCTCAACTTAACTGATTAAGAATAAACTCTTTATTTAATTTAATTACTTATTCCAATTATTAACTTATTTAAAACCAATTTACAATCAATTATATATTTGAAATATAAATCTTACTTAAGAAACAAACAATTTAAACATTAAATTTTTGATATATTTAAAACCCAGTTAAACATATTTAATAAATTAAACGGATATTTATCTTTGAAATCTTAATTATTATATTTTCTAAACTTATCCATTCAAAATAAAACTTGAAATCTATTTTAAACATTTCTTTATAATTTTCTTTGAAAATAACTTTAATTGGAAAACTTGTTTTTACTTTACTTTAAACTTTGAAACATTTGAAATGCTTGAGTACATTCTTTAATAACCTGGTATACTAAAATTACCCGAGCCAAACACGTTTCTTTCCCGAGCTAGCTTCGAGTCACTCGCCTTTTCATCTGCTTCGAGTCGCCTACCCTAAAACGCGAAAGCTATCCCGAGTCTCTTCCTTCTTCCCCAAAACGTCGATCCCTCTGTTACACGAACGTGCACACAAATGTACACGTGCACGTGCACGACGCCCCTGGCCGCCGACGATCCTCACTCCGGTCTCCAATACATCGCTCTCGACCGCGGCAACAACATCGACAACCCAGAAAACCTCCATTCGATCGAACAACGAATCGACCCCTAAACCCAACAGCCTGGGAACGAACGTCACCAGAAAACTCACCTCTCCGATGATCTATGCCACGATAAATCTCGCCATCACAACCCTAGCTCCGCCTCACTCCCCAGTGCCTCCAGAACCACGTGCGGTCGACTCCGGTACACCATCGTCATCGTGCGAAGCTCGACAACCACCTCAACAAAAACCGGTCACCAAGCCCTAGTTCAATCGAATTCGAGCAATTCGTCTAACAGAAAATTCCAACTACAATTTTCCTTTCATCAACAATTCATAAGCTAGCTTCAACCAAGATTTCAATCCAAATTATTGAGTTGAACATCGGCAAATGCCAAAAATCCCAAAAACAATCAACACTGAATATCTCCTTGAATTCCAAACTAGAAATTCCAATTCTTATATCTAAATTCATGATTTGGTACAACGATTCAGCTTGCATAATCAAACATTAAAATTAACAAGTTTGATTTTTACCCATTTCTTGATTTTCACTGTAAATTTTAAAATTTGAGTTAAATAATAATTGCATACCCTTGAATTTATTTTAAAATTTGAATTGTACTGTTAGAAAACTTTTTCATTTACATGCTCAAGCCTAAAATTAAATGTAAATGAAGATAAGAATTTTTCTACCAAAACTGAAGCCTGAACAAGAACAGAGGCTTATCTATGCTTATCTACAGGCATATACAGGCATACATCTACATTTATATATTCACACACACTTCATACATGAAAATATTATTCATCTGGTTATCACATGCACTAAACTTTTACAAACCTATTTAAGTTTTTAAAGGTTTTGTTTACTCTCTTGTTAAAACAGAAAACAAGATGTAAAAATATGCAGACATACTTACACACATACATATCAATCCATATACAACTGAAAGATTTTCACGCAACAATAATATCAATTAACAGATCAACACATGCATTAGAGCCATTCATAATTTAACTGTTTTTAAAACAAAATTGTTTACTCACCTTATTTAATTTGCAGAGCACAGCAGTATTAATACTTCTAGGTTCTGGATAAGATGTTTTGAGTGCTAGCTATTGAAATCCCTTTGCATGTTTGAAATCTTTGATTTAAAGCTGCTGAAACTTGTATGGGATCATCCATTTTAGTTGCAGTAGGTTTGAATATTGCAGATTTCTAATTTCTGGTTTGATTTTGCAGTAAAGAACTTGTATTTGATTTTGTTTCTGGCAATACTTTTGATTTCTCTTTGTTGTTGAAATCCTTGCATGCTCGTTTAATGTTGAATCTGATCTATCTTTACTTGACTAGGCTTAGTTGAAATGAAGCTTGAAAGAAACTGTTGTTTGAGTTTTGTATTTTGATTTTCAGTTTTTTTTATGTTTAGAAGAAGAAGAGAGAAAGATTTGAGAAAGTAAAAATGTTTCGATCTGAAAAGAAATTCCAGGCTTCTCCTTAATACAACATTTTTATATATACTTAAATTTCTTTTAACAAGGTGTTGCCATTTGTTTTATTGCATGTGTATACAATTGTTAAGGCATATTTAGTTTTCTTACAAATGTTATTACCATGTGTTAAGATATTAACACATGTCCTAAGTAAATAAAAAAAAAATTATTTAATTTAAAGGTTAATATCTTACCTTTCATACTTACTTTAATTAATTAATAACATTATCTTAGTATATATGTATATATATAATTACTTTTAGAGAAAAAATATTATAAAACAAATCCTAGTTCAAATAAATTCTTATACATATATCTTTAACTCCAAAATAATTATTTTTATTGTTTAAGAGATAATTTTTAAAAGAAAGTTTATTTTAAATTTTAATATATAAATTTATAAACCATTTTAGTCTTATACTTATTAAAAGAAACAAATTAAAACCTTTATTAAATTTTAAACACTTTAAAGAATACAAAATAAAACTTTATTTAAACTATCATATTTAAAATAAACAATTATCTTATATTTTGAAAACAATTGAATAAATCTTAAAGTAATTTTTGGAAAAATATTAATTTTAAAACAAAGCTTTAGATCACAATATATACATACATATATATTACAATTTGAAAAATTCATCTTTTAATTAAAACAAAAGATCTCTCTATCCACAATATATAAAATATATATAGAATAATATTTTATTAGCTTTTAAAAGATTAAGTTACCAATTTAAATTAAAATTATAAGGGAAAATTACCAAATCAATTTAATTATTAATACTGATTATTAAATTGATATTGCCCAAAATCCCGGGTCATCACATTCCTCCCCCCTTAAAAGAATTTCGTCCCCGAAATTTAAAAGCAAAGATAATTTAATAATCCAGTAAAATTTTAATTTTAAACAGCAACCATACATATCAATCATATTCTAACAACCATAGCAAACAATTTAATCAAACAAATTTAACTATCCAGTCAAAATCTGGATAGAATTTACTCGAGTTTCCCCAAGTATATATATACCGGGAGACTCGTTCTACAGGATCTAAACTAACTATCTACAATAATCTAGAAGTCCTTCCTTTCTAGATCACAAATCTGAACCAGATATCAGACTAACTCAAAACCATCCCAACTATCCTTCTGAACTGCTGATTCCATTACTCGATGAATCATACACATATTCCTCAGAGATATGTGAAATAAAATGAATTCCAGTTATCCGAACCGGCAACTCAATCCTATAGATCAAAGAACTAATCCTTTTGAGAACACAGAAAAATCTCATAGTACTTCCGGAGCTAACTCTTCAGTCTTACTAAATCTTATATCTTCTTTGATCGGAGAAAACTTAAACAATATCAAATTTCAACTTCAAAAATCCAAATTCCATCAATTCTTAACTGCATACTCTCCTGATAATCCTGAGTCACTTCATTCTTCTTGATCAGCTTAACTCTTGCTGATGCCTCTTGAAACAAACTAGACCAATATCAAACAAATTTCTGGATTCTATTCAACAAAATGGTTCTTCCAAAAATATACCGAAATACAGAACATAACTCTACTCCATACTCATTAGAGAACTTCGAACTATCTCTCCTATCTGAAATAGTCAAAACAGTTGCACTTGACAACTTTACCTCCAAATCCCGAAAATTTCTTCACACTTAGAGATACACTTGAATTTCCTATAGAAATCCTCTACTCGAAGAAAATTACAACTCTCGGTTGCTTCCACTCTAGAATAGCTGCTATCTTGCTTTCGCTGCACAATTCTGATCTTGAACAGATGAGAATGTCATCGGAGAAACTCGAGCACAAACTTGATCATCCAAAGTTCATCAGACCATAAAATCTTAGCGACTCCATTCCATTTGGTCAGAAACATCTCGCAGAAACTTCTCCAGAAAAACTTGGTGTGATCAATCCCTCTCCAAAGAATTCTGAGCTGCTTCCCAAATTCTTCTCTCGGAGACATCCTTCTACTAAGCTGAACTTCCGGTAACTTCATGAATCAAGTCGATACAGAATCTCAATCTCCAATAACCCAAGAGAATACTTAAACAATCGCAAGTCACTTTTGCGATCAGCCCGGCTTAATTTCCAAAGATAACTGTTCTCTCTTCACTAATCAGAACAGCTTACACTTATCTATCCAATTCATCGAAGAAATGGATTCACTCAGTTGCTTCTGAACTTCACCTTCAGAAAAACTGCTCAGCCAGAAACTTTCTGCCTACATAGAACACTCCGAGTCGCATTGCTGCCACAAACCAAAGACTTCTTATCCGAAACTCCTCGAGAAACTCGGACTTCAAAGCAAAAAGAAACACCCCACTGGACTCAGCCACAACACCGAAGCAGACACTCTTCCTCAAACTTACTTCAGAAGGAACATCTTCAGAAATGTCCATAGTCACTGCGTCTCACTATACAGCTACTACTTCTTGAAGTTACCAAAATACCATCACTCGCTTCAGCTCATCCAATAGATCTACTCTATTCATCCAACTTCAAAGATAAACTCCGAACTTAAACAGTTTCCTTCGGAGATCGATGAAATCCTTACATCACAACAAAGTTTACTCGAGACGGTATTTGGTCTACAGTCTTGTCAGATACACTTCCAACCTCAACATTCAAACTCTAACTATTGGTAATTGTGTTACACATACTACCACCTTATCTACCTTTATAACTTATATTGGAAAACCCGAACAGGTAACCCAACAAATAGGTAGAAATACATAAATATATATATTTAAAATGATACTTTTTATATAGAAATTATTTCTGGGTAGAATTATTTCATCTACCTCTTTAAAACAATATTGTGTCCGTTGACCTGGTTCAAGTGTTTAGAGATCCCTATCAATAACGTTAGCTACTCGTATTGACCAGAATCCATATACCACTCAACCGATCAATTAACACAATATAAAACCATTTTATATAACTAACAAATACGCGCTCTCGAATATATATATATTCAAACTCAACAGGTTGCTACAGATCCTATTTCTAATGAACAATCCTTCCGAACCTAGGTATTTACTCAACCTAGTGTTCTGATATTCACTTAACCAAAGCTTAGGCATTCGCTCAACCTATGCTCTGATACCAACTGTCACGACCCGGCTTTCTATGCCCAGAAAGACGTATCGTGAATTAAGAAAGAAAGGGATAGAAGAAGAAAAGAAAGAAAAGAAGAAAGAACAACAACATCAGAAACTCACAGCGGAACGAATGAAATATAATATATCATATAAAATATTACATAGTATCATATACATCAGAGTTACACAACTTATACAACACATATTAGACAGTTATAAACATCTGTCTAATTCATACAACTCAAGTATCACAGATACAGACACAACATATACACAGCGGAATCATCATATATCTACACGGTGAAGCCTCCTGCTCCAAATCTCCTCCAGAATTCGTCAAAGCTAACCTGAATCCCTCGACTACTCAATACAATATTGAGTACCCAAGAGTTTAATAAAACAGAAAATAAACACTTGGGTCAGACATGGGTCTGGTGTGAGTAAACGGTTAGATTGCTTAACTTTGAAAACTTTTGAAAACAAAAGTATCACGTAAGACTCCCCACAAATAAACATGGGTAAGTTTTTACCTTACGCTAACTAAAACGTTTGATAGGAAATCCGATTGTATTATAATAGGGTCTAGGGTTTTCAAGTAAAATACAGAAATAGCTGAAATGCTTACATCTCACATTCCAACATAGTTGGGCACAACTAATACGTACGGCACTTATTGGAGTTTGGATTCCATACAATGGCAGGGCTACTGGGGTACCGCCCGTCACAGTACGTGGCCTAGATCACCGTACCGAGGAGTACGCCCGCTCCCCTGCAACACAAAGCCGGAACCATCCCTTACTGGATAATTCCGAACAAGACAATCCCGTGGTTGGCGCGACCAACCACACACTAAGCCGAATAAAAGAAAAGGGACCTCTAGACAGGGATCTATCTTGCTCTCAGTGGGTGCTACCCACGAAGCCTTGCTGCACCTCCCCTGTTTTAGCCATTTCCGATTGATGAGGCTTGAGGTTACGATTACCTTTAATCAGAACATATCACTTAGAATGCTCATCGTCCGCCTGACGATGTGCTGAAAGCATTCAATCCATACAAGTTCGTTCCGGGTTTGAACGAAACCGAAGGCATTATCTCGTTACACTCGTTTTGGAATCACCCTCAGAGTTAACGACAATAACCCTTGCACTCTGAATCTTCATCTTCACTTGAGATTCACGACCTATCGTTAATTTGGATCGATGTGGTATTCGGGTCTCCAGACCTGGAATTCCGGTATACGGAAACCCGATCCCGGTCTCATCGAAATCCAAAACGTATCTTTTAAGGCCAAGTTGTTTAAAGGTTTAAACATTTAAAACTTATATTTAGGATGATATAAACAGATAGATAAATAACATTATCACAATAGATAATTCATATCAACATTCATCTCACAAAGCAGCTTATAGATATCATATCCAAATCATCCAGTATCAACCAATCACCCAATATCAATCATCCAATATCAATCAATCATCCATAAACAGAATTGATTAACTCCAAATCAATTTAATTAACCTTTAATTAAATTAATTACTATTCTTTAATTATTTGGATTATCTTAATCCTGCTTACTATCATTAATTAATTAATCATCTCTTAATGAACTTCCTTAATTAATCTTTCTGGATTAATTATACTTTAATTACATTCAAGTAATTAGCCTTAACCATATACAGTAATTAAAATTACCTTTAATTACTATCATTAATTACAATAATTAATGAACCTTCATTAATTTATTAACTATAATTAATTATATTAATCCTCAATTAATTATAATTAATTAATCATACTTAAATTAATTTCTTTTATTAATCAAACTTGATTAACTTTATTAATTATATTAATTAATAATCCTCCAATTACTTCATTAATTAATTACCTTCTAGTTAATTAAATAATTAATCTTTAATTAACTACATCCATTAATTAACCTTAATTAATCATAAACAGTAATTAACCATCCTGTAATTACTTACCTTAATTAATTAACTCCTTAATTAATTATATTAATCCTTTGATTACTTCCATTAATTAATTACTCATTTAATTAATCACCTTAGCAAATAATTAATCACATTATTAATTAACCTTAACTCTTTAATTAATTAATTACTCTTTAATTAATTAATTAATTAATTAACTTTTTAATTAATTTTATTAATAAATCCTTTAATTAATAACATTAAGTGATTAACCCTTATTCACTTCCATTTAATTACTTTCATAATTAATTACTCTTTCCTTAATTACATTCAGTAATTATCCATTAATTACTTGACTAAGTAATTACACTTAATTAATCATAAATGATTATCTTAACTAATTAGACTAATTAATTAATCATCACTTAATCTTTAATTAATTTATTTCTACTAATTACTTCATTAAGTAATTTTCCTTAATTACAATTAAGTAATTAACCTTACATTAATTATCCTTAATTAATCTCAACTTAACTGATTAAGAATAAACTCTTTATTTAATTTAATTACTTATTCCAATTATTAACTTATTTAAAACCAATTTACAATCAATTATATATTTGAAATATAAATCTTACTTAAGAAACAAACAATTTAAACATTAAATTTTTGATATATTTAAAACCCAGTTAAACATATTTAATAAATTAAACGGATATTTATCTTTGAAATCTTAATTATTATATTTTCTAAACTTATCCATTCAAAATAAAACTTGAAATCTATTTTAAACATTTCTTTATAATTTTCTTTGAAAATAACTTTAATTGGAAAACTTGTTTTTACTTTACTTTAAACTTTGAAACATTTGAAATGCTTGAGTACATTCTTTAATAACCTGGTATACTAAAATTACCCGAGCCAAACACGTTTCTTTCCCGAGCTAGCTTCGAGTCACTCGCCTTTTCATCTGCTTCGAGTCGCCTACCCTAAAACGCGAAAGCTATCCCGAGTCTCTTCCTTCTTCCCCAAAACGTCGATCCCTCTGTTACACGAACGTGCACACAAATGTACACGTGCACGTGCACGACGCCCCTGGCCGCCGACGATCCTCACTCCGGTCTCCAATACATCGCTCTCGACCGCGGCAACAACATCGACAACCCAGAAAACCTCCATTCGATCGAACAACGAATCGACCCCTAAACCCAACAGCCTGGGAACGAACGTCACCAGAAAACTCACCTCTCCGATGATCTATGCCACGATAAATCTCGCCATCACAACCCTAGCTCCGCCTCACTCCCCAGTGCCTCCAGAACCACGTGCGGTCGACTCCGGTACACCATCGTCATCGTGCGAAGCTCGACAACCACCTCAACAAAAACCGGTCACCAAGCCCTAGTTCAATCGAATTCGAGCAATTCGTCTAACAGAAAATTCCAACTACAATTTTCCTTTCATCAACAATTCATAAGCTAGCTTCAACCAAGATTTCAATCCAAATTATTGAGTTGAACATCGGCAAATGCCAAAAATCCCAAAAACAATCAACACTGAATATCTCCTTGAATTCCAAACTAGAAATTCCAATTCTTATATCTAAATTCATGATTTGGTACAACGATTCAGCTTGCATAATCAAACATTAAAATTAACAAGTTTGATTTTTACCCATTTCTTGATTTTCACTGTAAATTTTAAAATTTGAGTTAAATAATAATTGCATACCCTTGAATTTATTTTAAAATTTGAATTGTACTGTTAGAAAACTTTTTCATTTACATGCTCAAGCCTAAAATTAAATGTAAATGAAGATAAGAATTTTTCTACCAAAACTGAAGCCTGAACAAGAACAGAGGCTTATCTATGCTTATCTACAGGCATATACAGGCATACATCTACATTTATATATTCACACACACTTCATACATGAAAATATTATTCATCTGGTTATCACATGCACTAAACTTTTACAAACCTATTTAAGTTTTTAAAGGTTTTGTTTACTCTCTTGTTAAAACAGAAAACAAGATGTAAAAATATGCAGACATACTTACACACATACATATCAATCCATATACAACTGAAAGATTTTCACGCAACAATAATATCAATTAACAGATCAACACATGCATTAGAGCCATTCATAATTTAACTGTTTTTAAAACAAAATTGTTTACTCACCTTATTTAATTTGCAGAGCACAGCAGTATTAATACTTCTAGGTTCTGGATAAGATGTTTTGAGTGCTAGCTATTGAAATCCCTTTGCATGTTTGAAATCTTTGATTTAAAGCTGCTGAAACTTGTATGGGATCATCCATTTTAGTTGCAGTAGGTTTGAATATTGCAGATTTCTAATTTCTGGTTTGATTTTGCAGTAAAGAACTTGTATTTGATTTTGTTTCTGGCAATACTTTTGATTTCTCTTTGTTGTTGAAATCCTTGCATGCTCGTTTAATGTTGAATCTGATCTATCTTTACTTGACTAGGCTTAGTTGAAATGAAGCTTGAAAGAAACTGTTGTTTGAGTTTTGTATTTTGATTTTCAGTTTTTTTTATGTTTAGAAGAAGAAGAGAGAAAGATTTGAGAAAGTAAAAATGTTTCGATCTGAAAAGAAATTCCAGGCTTCTCCTTAATACAACATTTTTATATATACTTAAATTTCTTTTAACAAGGTGTTGCCATTTGTTTTATTGCATGTGTATACAATTGTTAAGGCATATTTAGTTTTCTTACAAATGTTATTACCATGTGTTAAGATATTAACACATGTCCTAAGTAAATAAAAAAAAAATTATTTAATTTAAAGGTTAATATCTTACCTTTCATACTTACTTTAATTAATTAATAACATTATCTTAGTATATATGTATATATATAATTACTTTTAGAGAAAAAATATTATAAAACAAATCCTAGTTCAAATAAATTCTTATACATATATCTTTAACTCCAAAATAATTATTTTTATTGTTTAAGAGATAATTTTTAAAAGAAAGTTTATTTTAAATTTTAATATATAAATTTATAAACCATTTTAGTCTTATACTTATTAAAAGAAACAAATTAAAACCTTTATTAAATTTTAAACACTTTAAAGAATACAAAATAAAACTTTATTTAAACTATCATATTTAAAATAAACAATTATCTTATATTTTGAAAACAATTGAATAAATCTTAAAGTAATTTTTGGAAAAATATTAATTTTAAAACAAAGCTTTAGATCACAATATATACATACATATATATTACAATTTGAAAAATTCATCTTTTAATTAAAACAAAAGATCTCTCTATCCACAATATATAAAATATATATAGAATAATATTTTATTAGCTTTTAAAAGATTAAGTTACCAATTTAAATTAAAATTATAAGGGAAAATTACCAAATCAATTTAATTATTAATACTGATTATTAAATTGATATTGCCCAAAATCCCGGGTCATCACAATTTTTGTTTTGGTATTGGTTTTTTTAAAGTACAGATGTAGTTTATATAAATCGTATATATATATCAGTTATATATATGTGGTTTATGAAAGTGTTTATACATTGCTTTAGTTGATCTAATAGTCAATATGAAGATAGTATATATACATATAATGTTAGTCTGTACATTTTGTCTACATATTTACTTGTGTCTACCTAGTACATTTTGTTGTATCTGAACCTTTTGTCAGCATAGTATATTAGTCTACAAATCAAATAATATATGTTGGTATATGTTTTACGTATATATGTGATATTGTTTTATCAACTCTTCTGGCCATTTTAAATCTGCATATATTTGGTTACCTGTTGAGTTATGTATATATATATATACACTAACTTCAATAAAGTATTGACTTTAAAATAAAATAACTTTTTCATACTTGCATTTGTATGTATATATTTTACAGTAAAGTAAGTTTTATTTACTGTATATGATACTATCATGTATGAAAGCTTATATTATCATTTTCTGTTGTATAAATTATATTACATATGTTAATTTATACTGATGTATTTATATATAACTTTCTAAAGATGTATAACATGAATATTTTATGTAATGAGTGTATTGTTTGGCTAGTATATATTTGTATAAGGTTACTGTATATATATATGGGTGTCGTTTCAGGTAGCATGCATATCTATTTTATTGTATATATATCATATATATATATTAGAGTTGTATATATGGGAAGCCTGCATATATATTTTATTTGGGTCTGCACATATTTATAATGGGTTTGCATACATTTTGAGTAACATGCATGTAGTTGTTTACATATATAAATAGCTTACATATATTTGGTTATATATATATATATATACTATTTTGGATTTAAGTTGATTTTATAAATACAAATTATATATATATATATTGTTTTAAATATAACATATAGTGTTTATATTTTATCAGTCTTAAACCTTTGGTTTCTTGGTTGATTACATAAGTTATATAAATATATATGTTAAACTGTTAAGTTTTAAATGTATTGATTCAAAATTTATTATTATATATATATGTTTCACTTTAATATTTGAGTTTTAGTTTAAAACAATGGATTTTAAAATGCATATATATTTTATTTAATATATGTTTGAATTTAGAATTTGATTTATATATATATATAGTTATATATAGTTATATATAAGATCTCTTATACCATTGATCTTCATCAATCCAGTTTGATTTGATTTCGTCAATTCCGAGCTATCAGCCGTGCTCGTCAAACTCGTGCCAATCTAGCTTTTCTTTGGAAGTCGTGCTTGCATTTTGTAACTCAATTTCATTGTCTATCCTCTCTAGCCTCGAAAGGTGAGCAATCACCCTCGATTGACGTTCTTATATTTTTGTTAAATTTTATTTCAATTGAAACGACAATTGAAATATGATGTTGTTTGTTATTTACATTTCTATATGTGACATCCCAGATTTTGACAGTATTATTTTAAATAAATATTTAACTGAATTAATTAAAAATGCAGCCTATTATTTTAAATTATATATATATAGGTATTTGGGGGAAACTATGATTTGGAAGGTAAAATAAAGAGTTTATTTTAAAAATGAAATCTATTTTAAAACAAATTAAGCTCTACTTATTGATATTTGATTTCAAGATATATATATATATTTTTTATCTAAATCATAGTTGTTAAATAAGATAAATCTTATCAATATTGAATCTAAGTATGAAACAAATATATGGACTTAAGAGACTTTAATTTTGACACAAGTATAAAAATTTATTTTAAATAAGAGTTGATAGTTATGGAAAAGAAAATATATATAATACAAATTTAACTTACATAATAATAAAATAAATACATATGTAGACATACAAGGTAGTAAGTATTGAAGTAGAAAATAAGTATTAGGTTAGAAATATAAATAAATATATATAAGATAAATTATATAATATAAAGTCAATACATTTGACAAATTCTAATATCATGTTAAAGATAGAAATGTATTTCTGTCACAAAGTATAAGACAAAGGAAATAAAAATGATGATAATAGTAGCTTATGAAACAAAATAAAGCTATGTATATATTTGAATGTAAAAAATCAAGTTGTATAAAGAAAAGATAAGTATGACAATATAAAACAAGACAAGTGTAATAAATGTTAGCTCAAATTTATCATCTCAGCCACCATAGTACATATCATATCAGCTGAAACTTTAGATCAAAGAAAATGTAAAATATATGAATATCTGTACCACCTTGGCTTGCCCTGTAAGCCTCATATTCCCAGCATATACATCCATCATGTCTTCATTTATCTTCGAACTAAGTTTAAAAAAAAAGAAAAAAAAACAAACAAAACCTGAGGTAAAAGTTCAAAGCTTAAGTCTTCTCTATAACAAGCACTTCAGTTTTAAAGATAGTATTTTCAAATTTCAAAAGATCTAACAATTCAATGCAAACCAAAGAATCGAGAAAAGAGCTTTCAGCTAGCAAGTGCAAACCTGTTTCCAAATGAATGAAGCTCTGTCCATTTTCAAACATACAACCAACTTAAACAACAATTCAACAAATCAAGCAGGAAGATTTAAAGGAAAATCAAGTTAGCAGCACCCAGAATTGTTCTCTGTTTCAACAGCAATATTAGGTGAGTAAACATCAAATTTTGAAGCTTTAAGTTGATTTAAAATAGTTCTGGATTTATTGATAATATGGTTTACATATATTATGTTATGGTATAAACAAAATGTTGTGGTGCTCTGTATATTGTTACAGGTTACATATTTCTTTCCAAAACTCAAATCTTTGTTCATCAAGTTAGGGTAAAACTTTCAGTTTCAACCAAAATAAGATTTTTAACACTTAAACAAAGTTTTTCAAGGCTGGCTAAACATGTTAGTGGGTTTTTTTACTGGAAGCCTTGTTTACAGAAAATCAAGCAATAGATTGATAAATCCAATTGTTATAAAAAGTTAATTCAAGGTTATATCTTGAATTCTTCTTGAAATCTATGATTTTTAAAAACAAAACGAAGATTTTTAGTTCGTTATTATAGGAGCAATTTGTATTTGAAATAAATTTGCATTTCTTTCGTTCTCAGGCTACTGAATCATTAGTAAATGTTGAAATTTGTTTTGGAACTAGTATGAACATCTATGATGTTAGGAAAATTACTGAATAATTTTTCAAATTCATGAATTTGTCGAATGAATCTGTTTTAGGGTTTAAGGTCAGTTTTGTTAAGTGTTAAGAAAAGGGGTGTGCTCGACCTCAATACGTGATCGAGTTACATGGAACTCTGGTGGAGGGTTGCTTAACGTGTCGGCATGGTATGGCCGAAGATGGGGCGCCTCTGGTGATCGGTGTCGACTGGACGAAGCGACAAGTGGTCGGAGCACTTTGTTCTGATGGTTTGAAATCACTCGATTTTGATTTCTAGATGGGTCGTGGAATCTGGGTAGAAGAATAGGACGTGATGATCATTAGCGACTCAGTGGGGAACGGGAGGTTGGTCGGAGGCGGTCGGTTTTGCTGTGCACGTGCACATGACCGGAATGTTTGGTGATTTCCGATGGGTGGTTTTTCAAGCTTGGTGTCTGGTTCGTGCTCGAGTTTCACTCGAGAATAACTCGAAGCAAGTGAAGTATGGGCAGCTGAAGTTTGGCTTGGGAAACTTAGAGATCGGCCTGGATTTGAGAGTTTTGTGTAAACAGTTTTTTTTGTTAAAAATTTTTGACCAAATTTTATAAATCTTAATTGAAACTTCAAAGCAAACAGCAAGGCTTCAAGTCCAATATTTGAACAAGTTTCAAGCCTAAGATTTTAAATCAAATGGTTTTGAAATTAAGTTGTTTGTTTGAAATTTTTATATAATGTTTTAATTATTTATTTATACTGCTAAGTGATTTTCAACAATGATTAATAATGATTAAGAAATCAATTAAGATGATGGATTATCCTAAGTTAATTAAAGTAATTAAGGATAAATAAATTACTGCATATGATAATCAAGGCAATTAATATGATTACTTGTTAAATATGGTTAAATTAAGAAGAAAACTAAATTATGGAAATAATTAGAGGATCATTACTTTATGGAAGTAATTCAATGGAAGTAAGTAAGAATAGATAAATCAGAGTAATAAATCAAAGGATTAATTAATTAAGGAGTTAATTAATTAAGGAAGGAAATCACAAGATGGTTAATTGCTATTTATGACTAATTAATGTTAATTAATAAGTGTGATTAATTAAAGATTGATTATTTAATTAACTTGAAAGATGATTAATTAATGAAGTACATAGAGGATCATTTAATAAATATAATTATAAGATAATTAATCAAGGAGGATTAATTAAGATGGATAATTAAAGGATGATTAATTAATTGGTTTGTAATTAATTAATGTTAAGTAAAGGTAATCTAAGTGATTTAAGTTAGTAATTAATTTAATTAGAGATAAATTAAATTCATTTTGGAAGTGATAAATCTTGCTTATGAATGATTGAATGATGTTAAATGCCTTGAATTGGTTGATATCTCTGATATGAAATGTTTTGTGATATGCTATGTTTGGTTTGAACTGTGATAATCTTTCGGTGATGAATGACTATGTAAAAGTTGGTATCCTATATTTAAAATTGAATTGTTTTCACTTGAATAACTTGGGTTAAGGTGTCATTGGATTCGAAGAGACCAGGGTCGGGTATTTGTAAATACCCGAAACCACTTCGATTTGGAATCTACAATACTTCTTTATAAATATGATATGTGAAATCAATAGGATATGATGGAATAAAATGGACCTTTGAAACTAAGTAAGAATACTTAGAGTTTTATTTGTGAAAATAAGTGTTGACTATTACAAGTTATGATCTCGTTGTAAGATACGAGTTACCCAGGGTTTTAATGAGTTCTATGCATTGGTATTTCATATTTTGGATTTACTCACGCTGGTTTCTAGCCTGACCCGGGTGTTACTTTGTTGTAATGCTCGGGTCAGACCGAGTATTACAGATTTTCAGGTAAGGACATTCTAGACCTCAAGAGACGAGCTGGATGGCAGGAACGTATGGAGTGTTCCGCTGTGACTATTATTTCTGTTTATCTGAGATATATTTGATTTGTATATGCTGATTGTTGTGTATGAGAGTAACTCTGATGTATTATAAATGTAAATTGACAGATATAGTATTCTTTGTAAACTGTTATTATTTGATATTATATTTTGATCCGCTGCGAATGTGAGAATCTGTAGTGTGTTTCTGTTTCTTCTTCTTCTATCTTTTTCTTCTTTTCCTAACTATCTGGAATTTTCGGGATCGAAAATTTAGGGTCGTTACACTATATATATGTTATTATTTGTATCTGTTCACCTGTCACATCTGACACCATTATCTATTATTTATATTGATGATATATGCATGTTATATTATTATTATATCTGTTATCACTCTGCAAGTTCCCTGTTACTATAGAATTCCCTATGGGTTGAAATGATACATACCCGAACGATCTGTAGAATATGAGGAAATCGTTATGGGTTGATATGATAAACCCAAGCGATTTTCATTGAACTGAATTTGGGATTGTGGGTTGAAATGATATACTTGTTGATATTTAAATTGCGGATTGAAATGATAAATATCCATATCACTTGATTATATGATAGAGAATTATATACATACACCGTTGGTATATATATATATATATTTTGAAATGTTTTCCAAGGTTTAAAAAGAGATATATATATATGGTTTTATATAAATATTGATTATTAAATATGAAATGACCCGCCCATCTCGTCTCTCGAAAATCGACACAAAATTCACCACAGTATAATATGCCGACGATCGAGTGCTGGAAAAGACAGATTGTTGAGGAAAAAGAAACACTACGCCATAGATGGACTATTGCAACGAAATTACAAGGTGTTGCTAGCTACAATGTAACGATAGCTATGCTGATTTTTGTCTATTGCAACATTCACTTCAATGTGTTAGCATTGATATCAACAAAATGTTGCAGTAGCTATAAATATATTCAAATTAAAAAAATTAACAAAATTTTACACCTCAGCGATCCACACCATCATTTAAAACAAAATCTCGACCATTAATCCACACCATCAATCCACACCTTAACAATTTCCATTTCCCGCTTTACTTTTCTTTCTCGTTCCTCTCTGTGTGAAAATTAGGGCATGCGGTTTTTCTTTCTCGTTCCTCTTTGTGAAAATTAGGGCACACGAAAATTAGGGCCTTCTGGCTTGACGTCTTCGTTTAGTCTGGAATTGAAGCTACGGCTTCTTCTTTTCGTTGCTTATGAAATTAGGTCTTCGACCTTGCTTTTGCTTCTGTGAGAAATTGCTTCCGATCTCGACAGTTGGGTTCGGTATGTATTTCTCTGTTGTTCTCTCGATTTGAACTTGAATACTTTTGCTTTTTTGTTGTCGGTGATGATTGGGTTTTCTCTGATTTTCACCACACCTCGTCAATGATGATTTTGGATCCTTTATATAAGCGTCTGATTTGATTTACGTGTTCTTCACGTTGTTGAAACTTTCCTGTTTTAATCTTTGATATTTTTGGAAATTCTTTATGCACACGGCTTCAATTTTGAATGTGCGTTCCTCTGTTTGAAAAGTCGAATCTTTCCTAATTTTTAAATCTGACATTTTCAAAAAAACATACGGCTTTGATATTTTTCTTCTCGTTGACTTCACTGTGACTTCTCTGATCACCTGACTTCTGACTACTCTGCATACTTGTTTTGTGACATCCTGGCCGCGTCTTGATCACCGTTAATCTAAGTATTTCCAACTTGAATTTTGATATTGCTACATTATCACTTCACTGTTGTGCTTCACTTTAGCATGTGTATCTGATCATTGCATTTGTTATCTTTTCACTATGACCTTGTTTGGTTGATTTACCTGTTGTGATAATGTTTGTATTGTTGTTTTGAGTTCGGTCTTGTAGTTGTTGTACTTCATTGTTGCTGTGTTGGCGTAACTGTATGTAGATGTATGCTCTGACCATTTTCACTGGCCTGTACTACATTGTTTTATCACATTCCATTCAGTTGTACTGTGAAGCAGTTTGTTGATATTGTTGCACTGCTGTGTTCATGTGTTTACTTGTAGTCTGTGATATTTGTTGAGTCTTCACTATCATATCTTGTAGCCTTGATTCCATATAGATGATGATACTGGTTATTTCCAAAATGCTTGTTGTCACTGCATGCTGTAGTTATTCATATCCCAGTTAGCTTGCATCTACTTGTAGTTCTGTATATTGTAGCTTGATCATTTTTCTTTGTCTACTGCCTTGATCAAGGGTCTTGTAGTCACTTGGTTCTTGTATCACTTTGTCACTGCATTCATGCTTTGTGGTTGTTTCTGTATTTTTGCCTTCCATACTGTTGTGACCTGGTTTGGTGGCATCATGTATATTCTGTGGTCATTTAGCATTGTGAACTGCCTGCTTGATTTCCTTGTTGTTCATTTGGTATTCTGATCCATGCTTGCTTACTTGGTGGCTTTTGTTGCAGTTACACTTTGAATTTTGATCGATTCTATTGGCACTTGTGTTGAATCTAATTTTGATTTGACCTTGTGCACTCGAGTTGGCGAGGCAGTGCACACGTGCATACGTGTGTACTGCAGCCACTCGTAATTCCCTGTCCCTGATATGAATACTGATATGCACAGATACTACACAATCAAAGATGATGACGTTTAACCCATATATCTAAGACAGCTTTAAAAACAAATTTTATATTTTTGCAAATTAAATTTGTTTCTGTTCAGATTACTGCTGTAGATTGTCAATTATACAGGTACACAAGAGACAAGACGAACACTGAAGCTGGACAATGCAGATGAGTGATTGAGTGATGTAGTGAGGTTGTTACTGTAAAATCGAATTGTGATGTATTCAGAAATTGTACAGTTATAGTGAGAGTCAGAATTTGTACCATTCAAAATTTGTAATAAAAGATGTAGTGAGGAATATCTGTATATGTGAATATCAGTGTTATTTATCATTGAATTGTAAAATAGTGGAGTCAGGAATTTGTACTATTTTAAATGTTGAAATAAAATATTTATTTAAATAAATTACTGTTTGAATATCAAATTCTGTGCAATAGCATTTTATTAAATAAATATTTATTTCTATTAAAAAATCAAATATGCTCTACATTGTGGGCCCCACAAATTCAGAAAGTTAATATCTATAGCAACATTTTGGAATGTTGGTACAGACATCTATGGATGTTGCTATAGACCCAAATAGGGTTCTATTGCAACAATATTTCTTATGTTGCCTTAGATAGTCAAAATGTTGCCTTTGAGGTCTGCGGCAACGCGGCAAAATGCATCACCGAGAAAGTGTTGCCTTTGCCCTTTTTTAGCCTACAACAACATTTTTTGGCACTTACTGCATCACTTCTTGGGTGTTGCAGTATGCAATCTATGGCGTAGTGAAAGAAGATAGAAGAAAGAAGGAACTAAACAACATCAGAATCTCACAATCGCAGCGGAACAAAATATAATAAATAATAACATATCTTTACACAAAATGAAAGCATATCTGTTATATACAATACATCATCAGAGTATATCACCAGTAAAGAACAATTACCAGCCAGGCAGTTATATCAGCTTGCCTCACAACTTGCTGGCAATTTCAAACAAAACACTACAGCGGAAATAAACAAGTACAAGTAATACGTCTCGTTGTCCAGTTCCTCTCCTGAGCTCCAAAGTATCCAATCCTGAACCTGTAATACTCGGTCTGACCCGAGCATTATAATAAAATAACACCCGAGTCAGTCGGGAATACCAGCGTGAGAGAAATACATCCAAACTGATTTTTAAAGTTTCAAAAAAATCCTTTGAAAATCAAAAGCATCCCATAAGACCATGCCACAAATAAACATGTCGGGTTTTTACCTTACGATAGCCAAAACACTTTTTATCAAATCCATATGATATTATAATAGTGTCTATAGAAAGTAAAATAGAATCTAGCTGAAATGCTTGCATCTCACGTTTCAACAATAGTTGGACACAATCAAAACCGTACAGGCGCGTAGGGAAAATGGAATTCCAACTAATGATTAGGCACTGGGGTACCACCTGTCACAGTACCTGGTCTAGATCAGCGTACCGAGGATCCACCCTAAATCCCCTACAACACAAGACCGGACTACCCCTTACTGGATAGCCCGAGTAAGATCACCCCGCGGCTGGGATCAGTAACCGCCCACACAACCGAAATAAAAAGGTACATCTAGACAGGGATGACCTCACACTAATGGGCGCTACCCACTTAGCCTTGCTGCATAACCCCTGATTTTCAGTCATTCCCGGTTGATGAGGCTTGAGGCTAAGTGCTACCTTTTTAGAACATATAACTTAGAATGCTCATCGTCCACCTGACGATGTTCAGAAAGCATTCATCCATACAAGTCCGTTCCGGGTTCGAACGGATCCGAAGGCACTACTCCTACTACATCCATTTTGGAATCACCCTCAGGATTAGTAGCGACTAGCCCTTGCACTTCACTACTCCATCTTCAACTCCGAACTCGTTTCCCCACGAAAACGTACAAACCGAATCGAAGTGGTTTTCGAGAAATTAAACCTGATCCCGGTCTCTTCGAAACGATCAGTGCATTGGCCAATATTGATAGTCGGTTATTTAACTATCAAATAACATTCACAAACATCCATCAAACATAAATAATTCCGCAAATTTATGTTTTCCTCAAAATATCTTAGCGAGATATATTTTCATTTTTCAACCCTTTGAAAACAGTTTAAACCAACTTTTTTTTACGGAATAGATTCCCAAACATTTTCTATTCCCACTGAAAATAACCAAGTCCAAACATTTTAGATTTTAAAACAATTAAATCACTTTATTCTAAAATATACCTTAAAATATTTAAATTAAACTACTTAAAACACTTTATTCAAAAAAATCTATTTCAAAGATATTTAAAAATAAAGCTACCTTACAAAATATAAGCTAATTTTAAAATAAAAGTTAAGTTAAACTAAATTTTACCAGGAGAGTTACAAAATCCTATACAAGTTCCAGATAAAACTTTGACCAACTATCCATAAAATAAATCCATTTTATAAAATATGAATATTTATAATATTCTTTCAAAACATAATACCAATTACCCCATTAAAATAATTATTACTATAACTAATTTATTAAATATTTACCTTTAAAATTTTCACAACTCAAATAATTTCTTAAAACATTCTTTTAAAAACAATTTCAAAACTTCTAACTTTTGCTCAAAAATCTGCTTTAAAACGTACTTGGCTTTTCGGGGAAATACACTCCCATTTCAGAATAAACCAAAGAATTCTTTTATAAATCCTGCTGGATTTATCTCAATTCAAATTTACGTTTAAATCCCGTAAATATCTTTCAACCCTTTAAAAATAAACACCTTTTATTTTTAACACATTTTCCATTCCTGGAAAATCACTTCCAAAATATATACTTGAATTATTTAAAATCAGAAACCAAATTCTCCATTCAAAATAAAATTTTGCAAATCTATAAAAGTTTCCTGCATAACTTAAATCAAAAATTTCTTTTAACATAAAGTTATTATATCAAATACTTATAATCAAATTTCTTTTAGAAAACATACTTCATTTCCTAGGAAAAATACACTTCCCATCATTTTTAAACATAATCCCACTATTACTTTTAAAACAATTTGCATTCCTTATAGAAATTCCCACCGAAAATCTATACTTTCAATATTTATCCCCCGATAAATACTCCATTACATTTATAAACCCCGTTTATAAATTCTCATTCCTCATTTCCTTTTTAAAACACCATTTCAAAACACACTTCAAATTCCAAACCAATTTCCTGAATTTAATTTCCTTAAATTCATTACTTAAAAATTCCTTTTATTTTCCTTTTTTTTAATCCCAATTCATTTTATTTATACTTAAAATGCCAGATTATATTTATCCAACCATAACACAACTAAATTTCCAAATTAATCTATCACAGGATATAAATAAAGTACAACAGAGATTATGAGGATAATTTCTATATTGTGAGGAATCCAGTTGGATCCCTTCAACCTGTTTCCCTACATCTACAGATGTTAGCACAACAAATAAAATATCGATCCAATCTGATAATACTTTCCACATTCAACCAATCAATCAATCATTTAAATTATTAACTAATTAAATTAACTGGAATTCCAGATGTGAGTGAGATTAACTCACCTTGAATTTAAAACGCGGAGTGTTACAATTTCAAATTAAATCGAGCGCCTTTGATTTAATCTAAAATTTTCACGAGCATTAATCGTTCCCAGATCTACTCCACTACGTAGCGCTCGTCGCTGCGATTCCGGCGCTACTAGTTTCGTCGGAATCTGTCAATGTATGAAATAGTTATGGATTTATAAGTTTTGTATATACTTTTATAAACAATTTTATTTCATCACAAATTTCAACCGTTGACTTGCTAAAAGAAAATCGAGCCACATACCCCTCTACACGAACGAGCTCCAGCTACATCACGAACTAGTGAACCAATCGTTCACCGTTAGGGCCACATCGCCGCTCCTCCTCGGTCATCACGAACTCGATCAACAGCCGCCATTCGAACGCCCTTCGCAAACCCTACCTCCGCCCCTGACCTTGGCGAACTCGAGTTCCCCCTCAACCCAGAAATCGTGATCGAACGGCCAACCAAAACGAGCAGCCCACGCCTCCATTGTCCCCTCATATGCGATCTCCACCATTAGATGGGTGGATCTCCTTGAGCTCTTTCACTTTGCAGTTGAAGATTTCGCCTAAAAGTTGATGGATCTCGAGATATTTGAGGGGAAACGAAGGTGTTTCTCGGCCATTGAATTGTTTTGTGGCGGCCGAAGAAAATAGCTAGGGTTTCGGCCCCTTAAACGTGTATATATACACGTTTGATAAATATTATTTTATTAATATTCTCAATTTCAACTGCTAATTCGAACGAACTCCAAACAACACGTGCCACCTGGTGTTCATAAGGATTTACCCGCGTTCCGAACACAATGGAACGTGTTTTGGAAGCCAATTTGATCATATGTGGAAGATAGCTTTTTGAATCGAGTTAAAATATTAAATAGTCGATTTAAATCTCAGCGCGTTTCTCACTCGTACGAGCAAACGGTAGCTCCAAATGCTACGAAAAATGAAATCCGATAATAACTAACTATTACGGATCCAATGGAACTGGTTTCGTCGAATTCCGAGACTGTGCCCCGAAAGGCTATTTTAACTCGTCGATTAATTTGAGCGATTTCAGAATCGTCGAAATCACTTAAAATTTCACTTTTAACATTTTACTAACGTAATTATAAATCATATAGAATTTAAAATCACATTAGAAATCATTCTGATTTATTTTAAATCAAAATCTGATTATTTGCATTATTATAATATTAAATTCCATTATTAAATTAATATAAAAATTCCAAATTTAACTTATCGACTTTTGATTCCATCCAAAAGTCCAACATTAAAATTCAAATCAAACTAGACTCAAAATAAATCTTAGAAACCATTTTCATACTTTTACATCCAGATTCACAAATTATCCCAATTTCAAATATTTAATTATTATTATTCAAATCCAATTGAACTGCCATATTTGAAATTTTAACTTATTATATTGATTTAACCAAAATCTTCTTGTTTCAAAATCAAATTATAATTCACATTCAACATTTAAATTGAATTAAATGTTCAAAATCTAACGACCAAAATTCCGGGTCGTTACATTCCTCCCCCCTTATAAAAATTTCGTCCCCGAAATTTGCTAAGGTAGGAAAATGCTACTAACTCATTTACTTACCCAGACTTGCTTAGTTAAAACTTACATTCACTTCACCAAAACTTTTAGCTCAATTCCAAAACCATTTGCTTATTTATAGCTTAAAAGTTTTGTTTACAATTTTATTTCAAAAACAACTTTCTTAATAAAACCAAATACCAAAATTCCCAAAAAATTTCTAACTTCCAAAATTTCCGAAAATTTTTGGCAGATCTCCCTTGTACGGGGGAGCTTTTGCAATATCACAATAGATATAAATATATATACATCGACCCACACGGTCGGAAAACAAAATATACCACAATATATATATATCATTTTCCCAATTTATTGCGTAAGCGTACCTTAGATTAGCATTTTAAAAGCAAGCAGCTAATTAATATTGCATTTACGCGCTCCAACTCTATCGATTGCCTCTCGTACCTGTACTTACTCAAACAAGCACATAAGTTTTCAATAATATGAAATTTTAACAACATTCCATTCATTTAACTAGCCAAACACATCAATTACATAACCTATCCAACCAATTTCCATAATTCTACATGCTAACCATTCTTATAAGCATTCACATGGTTTAACCATTATTTTAATCTCCTTTACAAATCCATATTTCATTTTATTTCACTCGAATGACTTACATCCAAGTTTACTATTCTCAATTCATATTCACTTTCATTTCTATGCAAATCCATTTAAATTAGATTTCATTCTATTCCAATATATTCAAAAACCAATTTTATTGCTTTCTTTTATGTCCAACGACAAATTTTTATGCACATTTTGATATTTTCATGCAAATAATCATGACTTAAGCTTAAAGTCATTTTAAATTAATTCCAACTTAAATTTATATTAATATCATTCCATTCTGAATTATTTACAACTCATACATTCTTACTTCATTGCCATTATTAAATTAAATCTCTACTCTTACATTTTGATTTCATTATCCAAACAGGTTTCATTCAAGACCATTTCATAAAACTCGACAACACTCATTTCACATCTTCTTAAGTTATTTCAATTCCAAAAAAACTCTATTCCTTCTTACATCAATTTTATTTCCGTTTCCATTTTGATTCTCATCCAGTCAAATTCTAAACCATTACAAATTTTAATTCAACCAGTTTACTTGAAATTCATTTAATTCTAATCCACCTTCTCAATTCATTTCTGAATTAATAACATGACCTTTCCAATTATTCTAAACCAGAACGGGGTTTTATTTTGCTTTTCAAATTTTTTTTACAAGCTGCAAATTTTTTATTCATCCCATAACCCTTTGTATTTAATTTAGCTTACGCCAAATTCATCTTCAACAATTCTTTTGAATTTAGTTGAGTGGGAATTTACTTCATTCAATCTCATCTCAACTTGATTAAATTTTCTTTCGTTTAACCTTTTTTCGATTTAATTCAAGTTCAACTAGATTTCATTTAGCCAACTTAAATTCATACCACTTCCTTTACTATTTTAAATAAGAATTGAATTTCATTCAATGTCATTTATAACACAACTGAATTTTGATTTCAATTTAATCCAAATTCATCTCTATTCCATTAAATTAAATTTAAATTCAATTCAATCCCATTTTATTTCTCAATATATAAGTTCAAAACTTATTTACTAACCAAAGTCCATTCACAAGTTATATTTACTTCACCGTATCTCACTTTACATTTCACTTAGGATTTAAATTTCGATTTACCATAAAATATCAACCATTTATTTTGGTTTACAATTTCATTTCTCTATTCATAAGTTCACCAACTTATTTATTTAAAAGCTTATATTGCTTGTTGGAGTCATTTTCACCTTATAATCACAATTCCAAATTATATATATACCACTTAATAGCTTAAGGGTATAAATTTCCATTACACAATTATAACACATAATTATAATCATTTTACATTTCGACTTTATCCAAATTAGTTCAATTCCAAATTGAATTCTATTTAACTTATCCTGAGTTAAATTCGAATATATCTTATTCACTTCCATTTACTCAAGTGAAATCTTAATTCCCTGATTAAGAGTTCACTTTCCCTTTCTCATTTAAATCAACTTCACTTTATAAATTGCATAGTTGATTCACCTTAACTTTTCACATTATTTAAATAGAATTTCCAGAATTCAACTGCCTGGCTTTATTTCAAAACCATTTTGAAATAATAATCAACACATACCCACTTGGCATATCAAATCAAACCTCCAGATTTCCAAAACAACTTGGTTTTACCAAAACGATTTCCCTTTTGAAATTTTCTAAAACGAACTTGTTCATCAAACAAGTCCAACAAATAAATATACTAAACCACCTAGTAGCAATCCATCACTTTAGAAACTCGAAAATGAATACTGATGATGTGGCCATCATCACCAGGATTATTTTCCAGCGACTGAAGTGAGTTCAGTGCTTCTTTACTTTCAAAATCCATCTCAAAACAATTTCCATCCAAAAATATTTTCCAAAATAATACTCCCTTATTTCCTTCAAACCCTCTGGAAAACATTTCAAACATTCCCAAGATTTTAAATTCCCAAACCTTTTTGTTTGAATTCATTAAAACCCTTTCCAAAATTTCTGGGATTTAAATTCTGGTTTAAATCAAATTTTAGTTATACCTCTTTGGTTAAGTCATTTATAGAATTTTATTTGGTTATAAATCATTTCAAATTTTAGATTCTTATATTTGATTATAATATTAACAACCAAACATCCCAGTATATATATAATAATTTCAGAAAATCATTTCTTTTATATCAAAATATAATTTTGGATAAAATTATTTCATTTACCCACCTTTAAAAACAATACTATGTCGGTTTATCTTGTTTAAGAGTTTAGAAACCCCTATCGATACGGTTATACTTCTCGTACCGACCAGAATTCATAAACACTCAACCGATAAATCAACACAATATAAAAATAGTTTTATATTCACTAACAATTACGCGCTCATAGCTATTATTACACTCAAACTCATTTCTAGAGTACTATTGACTCTATTCTTAATGAGTAATTTTTCCCACCAAAGCCTAGGTTATCGCTAACCTAAGCTCTGATACCAAATGAAACGACCCGCCCTTCTCGACTCTCGAAAATCGACACAAAATTCACCACAGTATAATATGCCGACGATCGAGTGCCGAAAAAGACAGATTGTTGAGCAAAAAGAAAGAAGATAGAAGAAAGAAGGAACTAAACAACATCAGAATCTCACAATCACAGCATAACAAAATATAATAAATAGTAACAGATCTTTACACAAAATGAAACCATATCTGTTATATACAATATATCATCAGAGTATATCACCAGTACAGAACAATTACCAGCCTGGCAGTTATATCAGCCTGCCTCACAACTTGCTGGCAATTTTAAACAAAACACTACAGCGGAAATAAACAAGTACAGGTAATACGTCTCGGTCTCCAGTTCCTCTCCTGAGCTCCAAAGTATCCAATCCTGAACCTATAATACTCGGTCTGATCCGAGCATTATAATAAAATAACACCCGAGTCAGTCTGGAATACCAGCGTGAGAGAAATACATCCAAACTGATTTTTAAAGTTTCAAAAAAATCCTTTGAAAATCAAAAGCATCCCGTAAGACCACGCCACAAATAAACATGTCGGGTTTTTACCTTACGATAGCCAAAACACTTTTTATCAAATCCGTCTGATATTATAATAGTGTCTATAGAAAGTAAAATAGAATCTAGCTGAAATGCTTGCATCTCACGTTTTAGCAATAGTTGGGCACAATCAAAACCGTACAGGCGCGTAGGGAAAATGGATTTCCAACTAATGACTAGGCACTAGGGTACCACCTGTCACAGTACCTGGTCTAGATCAGCGTACCGAGGATCCACCCTAAATCCCCTGCAACACAAGACCGAACTACCCCTTACTGGATAGTCCGAGTAAGATCACCCCGCGGTTGGGATCAGCAACCGCCCACACAGCCGAAATAAAAAGGAACATCTAGACAAGGATGAACTCACCCTAATGGGCGCTACCCACTTAGCCTTGCAGCATAACCCCTGATTTTCAGTCATTCCCGGTTGATGAGGCTTGAGGCTAAGCGTTAGCTTTTAGAACATATCACTTAGAATGCTCATCGTCCACCTGACGATGTTCTTAAAGCATTCATCCATACAAGTCCGTTCTGGGTTCGAAATGAACCGAAGGCACTACTTCTACTACATCCATTTTGGAATCACCCTCAGGATTAGTAGCGACTAGCCCTTGCACTTCACTGCTCCATCTTCGACTCCGAACTCGTTTCCCCACGAAAACGTACAAACCGAATCGAAGTGGTTTTCGAGAAATTAATCCCGATCCCGGTCTCTTCGAAACGATCAGCGCATTGGCCAATATTGATAGTCGGTTATTTAACTATCAAATAACATTCACAGACATCCATCAAACATAAATAATTCCTCAAATTTATGTTTTCCTCAAAATATCTTCACGAGATATATTTACATTTTTCAACCCTTTGAAAACAGTTTAAACCAACTTCCTTTTTAAAGAATAGATTTCCAAACATTTTCTATTCCCACTGAAAATAACCAAGTCCTAACATTTTAGATTTTAAAACAATTAAATCACTTTATTCTAAAATATACCTTAAAATATTTAAATTAAACTACTTAAAACACTTTATTCAAAAAAAATCTATTTCAAAGATATTTAAAAATAAAGCTACCTTATAAAATATAAGCTAATTTTAAAATAAAAGTTAAGTTAACTAAATTTTACCAGGAGAGTTACAAAATCCTATACAAGTTCCAAATAAAACTTTGACCAACTATCCATAAAATAAATCCATTTTATAAAATATGAATATTTATAATATTCTTTCAAAACATAATACCAATTACCCCTTTAAAATAATTATTACTATAACTAATTTATTAAATATTTACCTTTAAAATTTTTACAACTCAAATAATTTCTTAAAACATTCTTTTAAGAGCAATTTCAAAACTTCTAACTTCCGCTCAAAAATCTGCTTTAAAACGTACTTGGCTTTTCGGGGAAATACACTCCCATTTCAGAATAAACCAAAGAATTCTTTTATAAATCCTGCTGGATTTATCTCAATTCAAATTTACGTTTAAATCCCGTAAATTTCTTTCAACCCTTTAAAAATAAACACCTTTTATTTTTAACACATTTTCCATTCCTGGAAAATCACTTCCAAAATATATACTTGAATTATTTAAAATCAGTTACCAAATTCTCCATTCAAAATAAAATTTTGAAAATCTATAAAAGTTTCCTACATAACTTAAATCAAAAATTTATTTTAACATAAAGTTATTATATCAAATACTTATAATAAAATTTCCTTTAGAAAACATACTTCATTTCCCAGGAAAAATACACTTCCCATCATTTTTAAAAATAATCCCACTATTACTTTTAAAACAATTTGCATTCCTTATAGAAATTCCTACCGAAAATCTATACTTTCAATATTTATCCCTCGACAAATACTCCATTACATTTATAAACCCCGTTTATAAATTCTCATTCCTCATTTCCTTTTTAAAACACCATTTCAAAACACACTTCAAATTCTAAACCAATTTCCTAAATTTAATTTCCTTAAATTCATTACTTAAAAATTCCTTTTATTTCCCTTTTTTTTAATCCCAATTCATTTTATTTTTACTTAAAATGCCAGATTATATTTATCCAACCATAACACAGCACAACTAAATTTCCAAATTAATCTATCACAGGATATCAATAAAGTACAACAGAGATTATGAGGATAATTTCTATATTGTGAGGAATCCAGTTGGATCCCTTCAACTTGTTTCCCTGCATCTACAGATGTTAGTACAACAAATAAAATATCGATCTAATCTGATAATACTTTCCACATTCAACCAATCAATCAATCATTTAAATTATTAACTAATTAAATTAACTGGAATTCTAGATGTGAGTGAGATTAACTCACCTTGAATTTAAAACGTGGAGTGTTACAATTTCAAATTAAATCGAGCGCCTTCGATTTAATCTAAAATTTTCATGAGCATTAATCGTTCCCAGATCTGCTCCACCACGTAGCGCTTGTCGCTGCGATTCTGGCGCTACCAGTTTCATCGGAATCTGTCAATGTATGAAA
This sequence comes from Allium fistulosum, assembly GCA_030737815.1. Classification (NCBI taxonomy): domain Eukaryota; kingdom Viridiplantae; phylum Streptophyta; class Magnoliopsida; order Asparagales; family Amaryllidaceae; genus Allium; species Allium fistulosum. The sequence continues at coordinate 1,300,350,366 of CM060902.1, forward strand.
TAGTTATGGATTTATAAGTTTTGTATATACTTTTATAAACAATTTTATTTCATCACAAATCTCAACCGTTGACCTGCTAAAAGAAAATCGAGCCACACAACCCTCTACACGAACGAGCTCCATCTACATAACGAACTAGTGAACCCATCGTTCACCGTTAGGGCCACATCGCCGCTCCTCCTCGGTCATCACGAACTCGATCGACAACTGCCATTCGAACGCCCTTTGCAAACCCTACCTCCGCCCCTGACCTAGGCGAACTCGAGTTCCCCCTCAACCCAGAAATCGTGATCGAACGGCCAACCAAAACGAGCAGCCCACGTCTCCATTGTCCCCTCATATGCGATCTCCACCATTAGATGGGTGGATCTCCTTGAGCTCTTCCACTTTGCAGTTGAAGGTTTTGCCTAAAAGTTGATGGATCTCGAGATATATGAGGGGAAACGAAGGTGTTTCTCGGCCATTGAATTGTTTTGTGGCGGCCGAAGAAAATAGCTAGGGTTTCGGCCCCTTAAACGTGTATATATACACGTTTGATAAATATTATTTTATTAATATTCTCAATTTCAACTGCTAATTTGAACGAACTCCAAACAACACGTGCCGCCTGGCATTCATAAGGTTTTACCCGCGTTCCGAACACAATGGAACGTGTTTCGGAAGCCAATTTGATCGTATGTGGAAGATAGCTTTTTGAATCGAGTTAAAATATTAAATTGTCGATTTAAATCTCAACGCGTTTCTCACTCGTACGAGCAAACGGTAGCTCCAAATGCTACGAAAATTGAAATCCGATAGTAACTAACTATTACGGAACCAATGGAATTGGTTTCGTCGAATTCCGAGACTGTGCCCCAGAAGGCTATTTTAACTCGTCGATTAATTTGAGCGATTTCCAAAATCGTCGAAATCAATTAAAATTTCACTTTTAACATTTTACTAACGTAATTATAAATCGTATAAAATTTATAATCACATTAGAAATCATTCTGATTTATTTTAAATCAAAATCTGATTATTTGCATTATTATAATATTAAATTCCATTATTAAATTAATATAAAAATTCCAAATTTAACTTATCGACTTTTGATTCCATCCAAAAGTCCAACATTAAAATTCAAATCAAACTAGACTCAAAATAAATCTTAGGAACCATTTTCATACTCATTTACATCCAGATTCACAAATTATCCCAATTTCAAATATTTAATTATTATTATTCAAATCCAATTGAACTGCCATATTTGAAAATTTAACTTATTATATTGATTTAACCAAAATCTTCTTGTTTCAAAATCAAATTAAAATTCACATTCAACATTTAAATTGAATTAAATGTTCAAAATCTAACGACCAAAATTCCGGGTCGTTACAAAATATTATATATAAAAATGTTATTTTATATAGTTAAATTTTTTATTTTTAAAATTATATGTTTTGAAAATTTTAAAATTATAAGTTAGTTTTTAAATTATAAATTTTAAGAATTTACTTATAATTTTACTATTTTAAAATATGTATAAATTAGTTTTAATATAAAATAAGTTTAATAATAAGATTTAAGTTTAATAATAAATTTGATTTAATTAATATATAATATGTTTAAGTATTTATTTAAAATTATATTTTTAAAATAAATTTTATAATAATTTGAATAAATTAAAGTTGGGAAGATAAAATTAATTTAATTTGAAATCGTATTCTTTTGAGAGTTATATTAATTTTAAAATCGATTTGAAACCTATTGAATTTGAGATTAAAGATATGATTCTATAACTTGATTTGATTTAAAGTGATAAATTGAATATTTTATGTTTAAATAAATTGAAGGAATATCTAGTTTATTTCAAATGTAATTTAAAGTTTATTTAAATGATATTGGATTGATTAAGTGAATATTTCAAAACTAAATAATAATGAAGTTAAATTTAGATATATATGAAATTATCAAAATTAGTTTTGAAAATGTGGAATTTTTAAAGCTTTGAAATATATTGAAATTGAAATGGTCTATTTTGTGGTTCAAATCTGTATTTGAAATCGATATAGTTTGGAAGGGTTTATTGAGAAACTGAATTGAATTGAAATTGATGAATTGGGATTGAATTAAATTTGAATTTTTGAATTTGAGTTGATTTGAATCGATTTGTGAAATTTGAGGAAGCTATTTTATTATATAAAGTATTTTTAAATTTTATTTAAAACTATTTATATATTTTACTTTATAAATTTTTAATATAAACTGTTTTAATATACTAATTATTTTAATATAAACTATTTTAACTTATAACTATTTTTATATAAACTATTTTATTTTATAAACTATTTTATTTTATAAACTATTTTATTTTATAAACTATTTTATTATATATACTATTATTAATATCTAAGTTGTTCAAGTGGGAAGTTATGATTTCAAAGTTATGAATTTCAAAGTATTATGTTATCAAGTGTTATGATTTCCAAAGTGTTACAAATTCTAAGCTTTATAATTTCGAAAGTGTTATAACTTTGAAGTGCTATGATTTTGGAAATGAATATATTTAAAGTGAAATGATATCGTATTGATATGGTTTTGAAATGGAAATTATATTTTGGTTTTGAAGTATAAACTATTTTGAAATGACCGCGGTGTTATAATAAGTTTGGTTCTTAAAGAGACCGGGATCGTTTATTGTCATACTCTCTGCCAATACCGAAAGCCACTTTAACAACCGAGTACGCGGTGGAGATTCCAAAATGAAGTATGATGGTGGCGACGATTCTATATGAGGTATATACATGGACCTGACTCCCATGAGTTAGCATAAGGTGGCTAAAACAGGAGCAATTGACGGGCCAAGTGAGGTAGCTCCTCCGATTGGACACACTTCTTCGATTGGCATTCTATTACTTTGTGATTGATTTGGTGCACACCTTTGATTTGGGAGTGTGGCTCGAGGTGGGCGGTAGTTGCTGCTATGCGTTACCACCAGCCCGAAAGTGTAATTGGTATATCTACCCTGGCATTGCCTAGTTGTGCCATGTCACCTACCTTATCGATACCTCTACGAGTTTGTTTTGTACCATACCTATGAAGTGCCCTCTGACGACGCCCAGTACGGGCGAGATTACGGTACTGTATAGACTATGGAAATATATAAAATGTGTTAAGGGGGATATGGGTAACCCCTTAACGCTATTTTAATAGTTTACTTTTCTTTAGACATTATTATAATAGCGTATATTACTACATAGTAGATAGTCTCACGGATCCTTAGAGGATGGTTATCCCAAACATCCTTTAAGTTACTTGTATTTCAGTTGATATTTCACTTGAGTTGGATTTATTAATATAAGAATGTTAATCCTGACTTGAGTGTTTTGTGTTTTTGCTTTACGCTCGGGTCAGACTGAGTGTCACAGCATTTGAGACTCACCTTTGGAGTTGGAGCTTCGCTTGGAGATCCATCTATCTATTCAGCTTTCAGTTATTCAGTTGTCTCCATTGATATATTCAGATTTTGTTATTGACTACTGTATTGAGACTTCTATGTATTTGTGACTTCTGTTGTATCTTGTTTAACTCTGTTATATATGTAGTAGCTTCATGAACTACTATTCATTTGTTTCTGTTGCTTATTGTTATATTACTCTGTGTATGTGATTCTGTGATTGATTTATTTACTGTATATGCTGAGTTTTGCCAAATATAAATTAACAATATGATATTTTGAGCAATTCAATTCTGACATGTGCGGATGCGAATGGTTGAAAATATCGAGATGTTACAAGTAAATTGGTTTCGAAAGCTTAAGCGTTTGGTAACATTTTTCTACCTTTGGAAATTTTGGGGACGAAATTCATTTAAGGGGGAAGAATGTAACGATGCGCAACTTTTTAACGTTTTAAATGAGAAAATTTAATTTATTTAAATATTCATGTTTGATTCAATTTGAAATAAATAATAATATAATAAATCATTAGTAAAATGACTTCGATTTTTGAACGGTTTATAATTAAATATTAAAATTAATAAAATAATTGAATCTTGGATTTAATTTGAATTAAAATGATTTTTGAAAGTTTTTTTAAATTCTATTTAAATAAGAATGATAATAGTAAACTTTTAATTTATAATTAAAAGTGATCAAGTTGGTTTAAAAAGTTATAATTCGTTTTAATTAATGTATAAAATTACCATTCTAGGGCACTATCTCGGATTTTGATGGAACTAGTGCCTTTGGGTTCGTAATAATGAATCATTGTACGCCGACGACTTTCATGACGATTGGACGTACTGTGTGGTGGTATGAGCTCGAAATGCATAGTGATTAATTTCAAGAACTAAAATACAATATAATTTGATTATAAAAGCTGAATTCTATGCATGATGAAATTAGGTCTCGATACTAGTTCCATTGTGTTTGGAATAGGGGTAATTAGCTACGAACTTCGAGCATGCCTCGTTTGGAGTTCGTGATTTTGGGGTGCATAGTGTCAGAGATTTTTCTATATAAGGACCCTCACTTCTCTCATTTTGTTTCAAACCCTAACCCTAGCCATCAAATCGAATGGCCCACATCACCCATGACGCTCGGGAACATCTCAGGCCAGGGTTTCAAGATTAAAGTGGAGAGGCGTGGCGTGGTGAGTTCATCGGTTGTGGTGGATCGTCGAACGGAGGATAAAGGTGGGGGTGAAGTCAATTTGATTGACGAAAACACTTCGGGTTTGATCTCCTTAATGGAGGCAATTCAGAGGACGATGTTGGTATAGATGGAGGCGGCTTGGTCAAGGCGACGTATGGTGGTGAAGCGACAGCGGTTCAGACGATATGGTGGTGACATTTGGTTTTTGATGTTTACGGCATGAGTTAAGGAAAGCACCACTGTATGAACAAAAATCAGCAATATATAATCACAGATCTCAGATCTAAGTATTGTAGAGGATAAAAATGAAGAATAATAAACTTAAAACTGAAAGAAATAGACAGAGACACAAGATTTATAGTGGTTCGGCGATCTTGCCTACGTCCACTCTGAAGTAGTTTGCTTTATTGATCTTTGTTTGATGTTTACAATTGATTTCAGCAAATTACAATGAATAACAATGATTTGTAGTAGTGAAATTCGTTGGTAGAAGCAGCCATGGAGTTCAGATCCATGTTTGGCAGAGTATAGGCATTGGCGATCTCAAAGAAGAAGAAGAACTCCCTTTCTGTTGGCTTTGGGGGTCTTTTATAGGTGTAGGAGGCTGGTATCTTGCTCAGATTTTGGGAGACCCTCTCTAGCACGTGACCATGCCCGCGCGCCCAAGCCCGTGAAGTTTCGGTCCGATCCGTGATCGATACGAACAGATTTCGTATCGATCAAGATTTCATCCAATGGAGTCGAAATTTGGCATGGACATTCTTCAGCATGGACGTAGTCTTCTGTAACAACCCGGGATTTACATTACCAATTAATAAATAAAAGTTAGGATTTTATTTATTTTAATGAAGCATAAAAGGATTTGGAATAACAAAATTTATTTGAAAAAAGGCTATTTTAATTAAATGGGAAATATGAGATTTTAAAATGAGGATAAAATGTTATTTTTGAAAAGTTAAATATTTTAGGAGAGGATTTAAAATGGGTTTGAATAAGAAAAGTGAGTTTTATAAACATATATGAACACTTAGAAATTTTTTGAAAACATGGAAATAACACTCTTCATATTGGGTTATTAAACCTAACCCAATAACCCACCCTAAACCTCCTCTATAAATTATCTCATACTCTCATAACCTCATTCATTCAACCCTAATCAAAACCCTAATCATTTCCTAAAGCTTTCATAACAAAAATGGCTTCAATCTTCATCTCCTTCTAGTTTTAGCTTATGCAAGTCATTCTATGCAAAGGTAATGCAAATACCCACCTCAAATCCATTTTTATATCTTTCTCATTTCTGAAATGTATTTGGTAACACATGTTTTATGTGTTTTTTTTGATCTTATAGCCTCCTAATCATCTTTTGCTAACTTGGGTTGATGCTATAATAGTCTTTGTTGCTTTCAAGAGAGGTATATTGCTAAAAACCTCTTCTAATATATGTTTAATCATCTTTTGATTTTGGTAATCAGTTAGTAACACATGTTTTATTATGTAACATGTGAATCATAGCTCTTTGATCATCTTTGCTTTCATTTTGGGGTGTGCACATAAGGTATTTGTAATATATGCTAGCTGAAATTATAATTAGTTTATTGCTGTTAGTAAATTAGGCATATCTTATTCATCTTAAATCGGAATTAAGATTTTCTTGAAGTTCTGGAAATCTTATTCTGTAGGCTATAACTTTTATGTTTTGAGCTTTGCCTAATTTTGTGGTTTGTATGGTCGAAATCACGTATGTTTGTCGCTGACCTGACAACAAACACAGGGTTGATAAAATAAAACCATGAAATTGATTTGGCCATAAGTTACTCATTTCTTATCCAAATCTAATAATTTTGGATGTTATGGAAAGCATAGATTTAGGGCTAATACTTTCATGTTTTGAGTTTCATGTAATTTCGAAGTTAATTTGGTCAAAACTGTGCATTCTTACCACTGTCCCGAGAGCACAACGACAGTGATATAAAATTTAGATCTGAGAATTGTTTTAGTCATAGAATTTTCATCTCTGGTCGGAATTTGACGATCTTGGTCATTCCGGAAAGCTTAGAAACTAAGCTACAACTTTCATTTTATTCATTTTGCCAGAATTTGAAGTAAACTATGCCAAAATTGTGGTTTTTCATCTCTGGCCAGTTAGCGCATAGCTATAGGCCCTAGTCTCTTTTCTCCCGTTGTTTTCAGCGTAGAACCCCGACTTTGCGACGCCATCCCGGGCTCGTCCTTTGTCGGATTTCATCGTTTTTGGTCTCGTTAAAAAGATGAGATCGAGATCTTTAACCATGCAAAGTTTGGTTTAGATCTGGGTGCATTAGGTACTTCGTTTCTATTGCCGAAGTAGCACCCAGAAACTGTTTTACAATAGTGATCATTTTCAGTTATCGTCGGACCAACTTTGAAACATTGTCGTTTCTTCGTTTCAAGTCGAAACCGAACGATTATTGTAGCATATCAAAGTAGGAGTACTTTACTACGCTCCTGCATATTTTCATCAAGATCTGAGTTCATGTGACCCTTCGACCATGTCGTCGAAGTGGGACCTTTACACTGTTTTGACACAGTAAAGTTTTATGATTTTTGTCCGACTTTGAGACGACACCGTTTCTTCGTTTCAAGTCGGAATTTCCCAATTCTTTTTGCATCTTAAAGTAGGGATGTTGGACTACATTCCTGCAAATTTTCATGACATTTGGACACAGTTTGCTAGTCCAAATAAATTTCCGAACTTGGGTTCGCATCAGTTTTTTTGAATGTCTACAAACACTTAGAATATTTTTCAGTGATTTTCTGGTTTTATTGATTTCTTTGAGATTTGTCTTTAGATTTCATACACGGGCTTTATAAAAAGGTTTTAAAAGGATTTTTCACTCAAAAATGGCTTTTGAAAATTATTATATAATATTATTTTAATTATTAAATTAATTACTCCATAATAGGAGACCTTTCAAAAGACCGTTTTAAAAGTGATTTCGAAAATCAATTATAAATCCATTTTACACCATTATTTTATATAATAAAAATCTCACACTCACTTTTAGCACGTCGAACGAAGTGGAAAGGTGCTTAAACGGTTAGGAAATCTCCGGCCTATGGAAACCGTGTGTATTTTCTTTCCGGTTAATCCCCGACCTATTCGATTGATCGTTTTGACCTTTGGGTCTAGTTTACCGATGATATGAGGTAGACTTTTTATTGTTTGGAGTGTGAGCTTGCTATTGGTTAGGAAACCGTTTAGTGCGAACGTGGGGTATGGGACTCATTGTTAACACTTTGCGGGTTCCTCTCCAAGAAGTTAGTGACACATTAGCCTCTGGGCGGCCAGTACTGGACCTCTGGGTCACCACGCCTCTGGGCAACCGTCTCTGGACACCTGCTCTTTGGAGTAGTTTATTTTTCGGCATGTGCCTCTGGGCCTTTATCCTTCTGGGAAGGATCTTGCCGTCTCGCGCGTTCCGCATCTGTGCGAGTGATCGATCACAACTCTACAGTACTTGGCAACAACGACTCTGGTCGGTGCACGTGCAATATTGTTATTATTTGATGATTTTTATATCCATTCGAGTACCGCCATTCGGTGTTGGTTCTATGGAACCATACGATGTAAGTGTGATTACCTTGTGGATTCACAGTGTCTCTGGACATTGCTTTTCAGTGTTTGATTTCATTGACTTTTCAGTATATCCCCATTGCTCTTTGGAGCATCGATCTTTGCTTGGGCATTGATTACAGACTCTGGTCATTCTTGGGATTATTGCCTATGGGCATCTTTTTATAGCTTTGGCTACGCCGATGATATGAGGCGATTCTATTTATTCTACACTTTGGTGTTGATTTCTCTTTGGAGATTTTTATTGTTTATTGATGATTAGGGATCGCCATTATATTCATGTGGTTCATAACATACTTCTCTTTGGATAAGTACTGTTTTATTTATGTACCACATTATTATATATCTCAGTTATTACTGATTGTTTAGCTAGCCTGACCCGAGTGTTTTCACTCGGGTCAGACCGAGTTGTTTCAGGTTAGGTCTCTGGACTTAGCTTCTGTGCTTCCGCTTGGACATTATCTGCTATGCTGATAGATAGCGCTTTTATTTGTCCACTATTCCGCTACTCTGTTATTATTCAGACTTTGATATGTACATATTTTTAACCCACATGTGTGGGCAGTGGCTTTGTACCCACTTATTGTATTTGGATCTGTATTGACGATGAATTGTTCTGGGATTTTATATCTGTTATGTGATTCTGTTCTGTGATGTTTTATCATTTATTATTATGCTTTGTCCTGATAGATCTTTAGCCATTTGTAATTTCGTTATAAGTATTTACCGAATATGTCGAACCACTTGAAAAAAATATATATAGATATCATCCTTTCGACGTATTCAGTAGATAGTTATAGCTTGATTACAAATGGTCGCTTCCACTATACTCTATTCTCCGCTTTAACAGACAGTATTACTCCCGTAATACTCTTTGTTACAGTGGGTCTCAGAGTGGGGCGTCACAGCTTGGTATCAGAGCCAGGTTTCAGGAATAAGCATAATAAACACAGAACAGATACACTTAGTACAATACATTTTAATTAGATCCGAATTAAATCAAATCCCTTCCTTATGTTATTGATAGATAAGTTAGGAATATGTATAGGAATCCGTTATATTCCGTAGTATTCCTTAATTAATTATCTATCATTGAATCATGGCTACTCTGCTGGATTGGCTCGCTCAGTACGACGCCAAAATCATTTGTTCGGAGTGGATATTATTCATTCATCACCCTGACTCGTCCTCTCCGTTAGCTATTGTTCTTCAAGGTGTTGGGCTTTCTGATGATTACTTTATTTTCTCTCGATTCACGAGATGAGGATTTTAACTTATCTCGTATTCCTGTTGTTCGGGATTTCCCCGACGTTTTCGAGCCAGTATCCGGACTGCTGCCAAAGCGAGCTATTGAGTTCCGCATCGATCTCATCCCAGGCTCTCATCCAGTTGGGCGTCCTCCCAAGAGGATGTCTACTAAAGAGAATGAGGAACTCAGGAAGCAGTTAGTTGAGCTTGAAGCGAAGCAGTTCATCCGGTCCAGTTCTTCGCCATGGGGTGCTGCTGTGGTCTTCGTTAAGAAGCCCGATGGCTCTCTTAGGCTTTGCATTGACTATCACAAGCATTAATGAGTTGACCATCAGAAATCGTTATTCATTGCCACGGATAGACGACATGTTTGACCAATTGAGCGTTGCGAAGGTCTTCTCTCAGCTTGACCTTGCCACCGAATTCCATCAGCTACGAGTCGCGGAAGACAACATTCCTCTTACAGCATTTCGCACTCGTTATGGTTCTTTTGAGTGGTTGGTCATGCCGTTCGGCTTGACGAACGCTCCGGCTTTCTTTGTCGATCTTATGAATCGAGTATTCCGGGAATACATCGATAGATTCGTTCTGGTTTTCATCGACGATATTCTTATTTATTCTAGATTCGAGGTAGAGCATGCTCATCATTTGCGGATCGTCTTGGATACTCTTCGTTAGCATCAGCTTAAGGCCAAGCTCTCCAAGTGCCATTTTTTGGAGAGCAAGGTCAAGTTCTTGGGCCATATTGTATCATCTGAGGGTATTTCTGTCGATCCTGCCAAGATCGAAGCTATTCAGAATTGGAAGCAGCCCGAGAACGTTCATGATATTCTCAGTTTCCTTGGGTTGGCGGGTTATTACCGTCGATTTATCAAGGATTTCTCTCGTGTTGCACTTCCCCTCACGACTCTAACTCGTAAGGGGGTTCACTTTATTTGGTCTGATAAGTGTGAAGTTTCTTTCCAGCGATTGATGGAACTCCTCACTCATGCTCCTATCCTTGTAGTTCCTGAGAGTAACTAGGATCTTGTTGTTTACACTGACGCTTGTGGTAGCGGCCTCGGTGCTACGCTTATGCAGAAAGATAGCGTAGTTGCTTACGCTTCTAGGCAGCTACGTCCGAATGAGGTTCGCTATCCGACTCATGATCTTGAGTTGGCAGCTATCGTCTTTGCTTTGAAGACGTAGCGTCACTTTCTATTAGGCGAACGCTTCACTCTTTTCACCGATCACAAGTCGCTGAAGTACTTATTCAGCCAGAGAGATCTCAATATAAGGCAGCAGCGATGGCTTGAGTTTCTCGCCTCATATGACTTAGATATTCAGTATACCCCTGGCAAGGGTAATCGTGTGGCTGATGCACTCAGTCGCAAACACTCGGCAGTAGTTTCTATGATGATAGCCGAGTGGGATATTCTTGAGACTCTTTCTATGTGTGATATTCGAAATCGAGCTCCGTCTTCTGATCCTTAGATCTTGTTATTCAGCTTGGAAGCTCGGCCTATTCTATTGGATCGCATTGCCCATGCTCAGCGGTAGGATCTAGACTTGTTGCGATATATTCATCTCCTTGAGTCGGGATCCAGTGATGAGACATTGTTGGATTATTCTATTGATTCTCATCGATGTCTTCGCAGGAAGAACCGTATTTTGGTACCATCTGATTTATCACTTAGGCGTGACATTCTAGATGAGTGTCATCGCACTAAGTACACTATACATCCCGGGTCGAGTAAGATGTATGCCGACATGTGTCGCCTATTTTATTGGGAGGGCATGAAGAGTGATGTTGCAAGTTATGTAAGCCGTTGCATGACTTGTCAACAGATCAAAGCTGTGCATCAGCGTCCATCTGGTCTTCTTCAGCCGCTAGAGATTCCATTGTGGAAATGGGATCAGATATCCATGGGCTTTATTGACGGTCTGCCTCGATCGAGGTCAGGCCATACTTCTATTTGGGTCATCGTCGATCGCTTGACCAAATCAGCTCATTTCATTCCTATTAAGTCCACTCAGACTGCTCCTCAGCTTGCCAAGCTATATGTGAAGGAAGTCGTTCGACTTCATGGCATTTCTAGCTCTATCTTCTGTGATTGAGACACTATCTTTACTAGTCACTTCTAGAAGTGCCTACAGTCAGCTTTGGGCTCAAAGCTGAATCTCTCGACTGCTTATCATCCTCAGATCGACGGTCAGACGGAGAGGGTGAATCGTGTTTTAGAGGATCTTTTGCGCTGTTGTATTCTGGATTTCAGAGGTAGTTGGGAGGATCACTTACCGCTTGTAGAGTTCTCCTACAACAACAGCTTTCAGTCTAGTATTGGCATGGCTCCTTTCGAGGCTCTTTACGGAAGGCCATGTCATTCTCCTTCGTGTTGGTTAGAATCTGGCGAGAAGCTCCTTCTTGGTCCAGATTCAGTTCGGGAATCTTCTGAGAAGATTATTCTTATTCGTTAGAGAATGAAAGAGGCGCAGAACCGTCAGAAATCCTACGTGGACAACCGTAGGAAGCCTCTTGAGTTCTCCATTGGTGATCATGTCTTTATTCGGGTCTCTCCCATGAAGGGGGTTGTGCGTTTCAGCTCTACCGAGAAGTTGGCTCCTCGCTATGTTGGACCATTTCCTATTACGGAACGCATTGGCCCCGTTGCTTATCGTGTGGATCTACCTGCTCACTTCTCTGGAATACACGACGTGTTCCCTGTTTCCCAGCTTCGCATGTGTGTCCGCGATCCTGATTCTATCATTGAGCCACATGTTGTGCCTGATTTAGAGATCTTACCTGATTTATGTTTGGAGCAGCAACCTATTCGTGTGCTTGATTCAGAGGTTAGACGCCTTCGCAACAAAGAGGTTCCACTCGTGAAGATTCAATGGTCACCGAATCCTAAGGACTGCACTTGGGAGACCAGAGAATCTATCGAACGCTCTTATCCTGGCTTTCTCCCATCTTCTTCTGCAGGTGAGAATTCTCTTTATTATCTCTATCACTTCTTTTGTGGATTTGACGTTATAGACGACATCTATCTTAAGGAATTGCGGGGACACAATTTTCTTAAGGGGGGGAGTCTGTAACAACCCGGGATTTGCATTACCAATTAATAAATAAAAGTTAGGATTTTATTTATTTTAATGAAGCATAAAAGGATTTGGAATAACAAAATTTATTTGAAAAAGGCTATTTTAATTAAATGGGAAATATGGGATTTTAAAATGAGGATAAAATGTTATTTTTGAAAAGTTAAATATTTTAGGAGAGGATTTAAAATGGGTTTGAATAAGAAAAGTGAGTTTTATAAACATATATGAACACTTAGAAAATTTTTGAAAACTTGGAAAAAACTCTCTTCATATTGGGTTATTAAACCTAACCCAATAACCCACCTTAAACCTCCTCTATAAATTATCTCATACTCTCATAACCTCATTCATTCAACCCTAATCAAAACCCTAATCATTTCCTAAAGCTTTCATAACAAAAATGGCTTCAATCTTCATCTCCTTCTAGTTTTAGCTTATGCAAGTCATTCTATGCAAAGGTAATGAAAATACCCACCTCAAATCCATTTTTATATCTTTCTCATTTCTGAAATGTATTTGGTAACACGTTTTATGTGTTTTTTTGATCTTATAGCCTCCTAATCATCTTTTGCTAACTTGGGTTGATGCTATAATAGTCTTTGTTGCTTTCAAGAGAGGTATATTGCTAAAAACCTCTTCTAATATATGTTTAATCATCTTTTGATTTTGGTAATCAGTTAGTAACACATGTTTTATTATGTAACATGTGAATCATAGCTCTTTGATCATCTTTGCTTTCATTTTGGGGTGTGCACATAAGGTATTTGTAATATATGCTAGCTGAAATTATAATTAGTTTATTGCTGTTAGTAAATTAGGCATATCTTATTCATCTTAAATCGGAATTAAGATTTTCTTGAAGTTCTGGAAAGCTTATTCTGTAGGCTATAACTATTATGTTTTGAGCTTTGCCTAGTTTTGTGGTTTGAATGGTCGAAATCACGTATGTTTGTCGCTGACCTGACAACAAACACAGGGTTGATAAAATAAAACCATGAAATTGATTTGGCCATAAGTTACTCATTTCTTATCCAAATCTAATAATTTTGGATGTTATGGAAAGCATAGATTTAGGGCTAATACTTTCATGTTTTGAGTTTCATGTAATTTTGAAGTTAATTTGGTCAAAACTGTGCATTCTTACCACTGTCCCGAGAGCACAACGACAGTGATATAAAATTTAGATCTGAGAATTGTTTTAGTCATAGAATTTTCATCTCTGGTCGGAATTTGACGATCTTGGTCATTCCGGAAAGCTTAGAAACTAAGCTACAACTTTCATTTTATTCATTTTGCCAGAATTTGAAGTTTACTATGCCAAAATTGTGGTTTTTCATCTCTGGCCAGTTAGCGCATAGCTATAGGCCTTAGTCTCTTTTCTCCCGTTATTTTCAGCGTAGAACCCCGACTTTGCGACGCCATCCCGGGCTCGTCCTTTGTCGGATTTCATCGTTTTTGATCTCGTTAAAAAGATGAGATCGAGATCTTTAACCATGCAAAGTTTGGTTTAGATCTGGGTGCATTAGGTACTTCGTTTCTATTGCCGAAGTAGCACCCAGAAACTGTTTTACAATAGTGATCATTTTCAGTTATCGTCGGACCAACTTTGAAACATTGTCGTTTCTTCGTTTCAAGTCGAAACCGAACGATTTTTGTAGCATATCAAAGTAGGAGTACTTTACTACGCTCCTGAATATTTTCATCAAGATCTGAGTTCATGTGACCCTTCGACCATGTCGTCGAAGTGGGACCTTTACACTGTTTTGACACAGTAAAGTTTTATGATTTTTGTCCGACTTTGAGACGACACCGTTTCTTCGTTTCAAGTCGGAATTTCCCAATTCTTTTTGCATCTTAAAGTAGGGATGTTGGACTACATTCCTGCAAATTTTCATGACATTTGGACACAGTTTGCTGGTCCAAATAAATTTCCGAACTTGGGTTCGCGTCAGTTTTTTTGAATGTTTACAAACACAGAATATTTTTCAGTGATTTTCTGGTTTTATTGATTTCTTTGAGATTTGTCTTTAGATTTCGTACACGGGCTTTATAGAAAGGTTTTAAAAGGATTTTTCACTCAAAAATGGCTTTTGAAAATTATTATATAATATTATTTTAATTATTAAATTAATTACTCCATAATAGGAGACCTTTCAAAAGACCGTTTTAAAAGTAATTTCGAAAATCAATTATAAATCCATTTTACACCATTATTTTATATAATAAAAATCTCACACTCACTTTTAGCACGTCGAACGAAGTGGAAAGGTGCTTAAACGGTTAGGAAATCTCCGGCCTATGGAAACCGTGTGTATTTTCTTTCCGGTTAATCCCCGACCTATTCGATTGATCGTTTTGACCTTTGGGTCTAGTTTACCGATGATATGAGGTAGACTTTTTATTGTTTGGAGTGTGAGCTTGCTATTGGTTAGGAAACCGTTTAGTGCGAACGTGGGGTATGGGACTCATTGTTAACACTTTGCGGGTTCCTCTCCAAGAAGTTAGTGACACATTAGCCTCTGGGCGGCCAGTACTGGACCTCTGGGTCACCACGCCTCTGGGCAACCGTCTCTGGACACCTGCTCTTTGGAGTAGTTTATTTTTCGGCATGTGCCTCTGGGCCTTTATCCTTCTGGGAAGGATCTTGCCGTCTCGCGCGTTCCGCATCTATGCGAGTGATCGATCACAACTCTACAGTACTTGGCAACAACGACTCTGGTCGGTGCACGTGCAATATTGTTATTATTTGATGATTTTTATATCCATTCGAGTACCGCCATTCAGTGTTGGTTTTATGGAACCATATGATGTAAGTGTGATTACCTTGTGGATTCACAGTGTCGCTGGACATTGCTTTTCAGTGTTTGATTTCATTGACTTTTCAGTATATCCCCATTGCTCTTTGGAGCATCGATCTTTGCTTGGGCATTGATTACAGACTCTGGTCATTCTTGGGATTATTGCCTATGGGCATCTTTTTATAGCTTTGGCTACGCCGATGATATGAGGCGATTCTATTTATTCTACACTTTGGTGTTGATTTCTCTTTGGAGATTTTTATTGTTTATTGATGATTAGGGATCGTCATTATATTCATGTGGTTCATAATATACTTCTCTTTGGATAAGTACTGTTTTATTTATGTACCACATTATTATATATCTCAGTTATTACTGATTGTTTAGCTAGCCTGACCCGAGTGTTTTCACTCTGGTCAGACCGAGTTGTTTCAGGTTAGGTCTCTGGACTTAGCTTCTGTGCTTCCGCTTGGACATTATCTGCTATGCTGATAGATAGGGCTTTTATTTGTCCACTATTCCGCTACTCTATTATTATTCAGACTTTGATATGTACATATTTTTAACCCACATGTGTGGGCAGTGGCTTTGTACCCACTTATTGTATTTGGATCTGTATTGACGATGTATTGTTCTGGGATTTTATATCTGTTATGTGATTCTGTTCTGTGATGTTTTATCATTTATTATTATGCTTTGTCCTGATAGATCTTTAGCCATTTGTAATTTCGTTATAAGTATTTACCGAATATGTCGAACCACTTAAAATATATATATATATATAGATATCATCCTTTCAACGTATTCAGTAGATAGTTATAGCTTGATTACAAATGGTCGCTTCCACTATACTCTATTCTCCGCTTTAACAGACAGTATTACTCCCGTAATACTCTTTGTTACAGTGGGTCTCAGAGTGGGGCGTCACATCTTCTGTGAAAATTTCATAGAATTTGGACTTGTAGATTAGGAGATATGATCGATACGAATTGGGATTCTCGGTGGGCTGTTTCATTCGACTTGCTCTCATTTCGACTCGCTTTCGTTCGACTCAATAGCTGGGCGCGATTGTCAAATGACGTGGCGAGCATTCCTTATGTTGATCCTCTTCCTTGGCCGAGCCATTCTTGAATCTCACTTTGTTTGTATCGATGGTGATAGGCTTCGTTCGTATCGGCTGCGTGCTTTGCTTTGCTTCGATGGATACGAAGTAGAAGTCTTCGGATGGATGCGAGGCTGATCGAGTCGAAGTGTTGTTTTGATCGATCGAGTCGAAGTGTTTTTTTCTAAAGGATGCAGAGCGAGTCGAAGTGGAGCACTTCTGATGGACGCGAAGCGAGTCGATCTGAGCGAATCGAAGTTGGCTTATGCGGAGCGAGTCGATCTGAGCGAGTCGAAGTATGGCTCGGAGCGAAGCGAGTCGAAGTGTTCACTTCCGATGGTTGTGAAGCGAGTCGATCTGAGCGAGTCAAAGTATGGCTCGGAGCGAAGCGAGTCGAAGTGTGCACTTCCGATGGTTGTGAAGCGAGTCGAACCTGAGCGATTCGAAGTATGGCTCGGAGCGAAGCGAGTCGATGTAGACGGAGTCGAACTGTTGTTTTCTGAAGGAAGCAGAGCGAGTCGAAACAAGAGGCTCTGAGGTGGAGTTGAAGTGGAGCGAGTCGAAGTAGGCTTCCATGATGGATTCGAGCAGAGCGAGTCGAAGTGGGCTTTCCTGAGGGATGCGAACTGAGTGAGTCGAAGAAGGCTGTTTTTAATCAATTTTGCATCGATCGTAACTTGAGCATACGAATTCGGATTGACCTGAAATTTGGAACGTTGACTCCCCTAGCTTCGCTTGTCGTGTCATATCAATTTTGGCTCGATCCGGACTCGGAAAAAATTCGCCAATACCTATAGTGAACCTGCATATAACCGATTTTCTAGACGAACTGTCTTTGATCTCTAGTCAAGTTCTTGGTGTCACGGCCTTGCCAAAAGGCGGGATAATAATGATGTTTACGGCATGAGTTAAGGAATCGCTATCGAGTTGGGGTAAAACATGAAGAGGAGTTACGGCCTAAGTTTGGCAAGAGCGGATTAAGGTTCAAAACGGGATTAGCAAGGTAATTAGTTAATTACCTAATTGTTTAAATAATTAATAAAATTCAAAATGTTAATTAATTCGTATCTCTTTCGTACGAGGCGGATTTGAACGCAGTCTTTTGCATTGGACTCCTAGTGATTATATCTACATGTTGTAGTTAGATTCGTCGAGTTTGAAGTAAGTGGAAATTTAGTCAAAACCGAACAACGTTCGATTTTGGACTATTTGGAAATGCTTAAGCGTTAGCTGGAATTTGGGTGAGTTTTACACACCAATTATTTATACGTTGTGATATAAATTGTTATTGTGAAAAATATAAATTAAAATTGATAACAATGTAAGTTATTACTTTTGAACCCCTCATTGCTTTAAAAAGCAAATGATAACAATATATGTATTGTAATCTCTCTTATAAATCCTCTATAACATGTATCGTGACTCAGACTACTTATTGACATGTTTGATAAAGTTATTTGACTCAGTTGGAAAATATATTATGCATGTTTGAAGCGATATAATCATTATAAACTTGCTTGGAAATCCTTGGTTTTGACATGTGTTAAATTTGATAACTTGTGATATATATTGAGAATATATATATATATATATATATATATATATTGCGTTGTTCTATACACGTTTTGGCATGTTAGACATAAATGGATAATTTTGGAAGTTATAGAAATTCGATAACAAGTGGTGTTGGAAATATTAGTTTTAATAAAGTAAAAATGGCTTTTACTTTAGATATTCTTTCAAATCATTTTAAAGTAGTTTTGTGAAAATTTATTAAAGTGGTTTAATAAATAAGTTTTGAAGTTTAAAAATGTTTTATTATTATTTATGAAATTTCATAATAAAGGATTTTATATTATAAAACATGTTTTTACGGATTTTAAATAAATTATGAAATAAGTATTTTTAAGTGGTATTTAATATAATTGTTTTTAAAGTATTTCTAAGTATATAATAGTTTTTAAAGAATTTCCAAATATATAATAGTTTTAAAGCAACTACAAGTATATATAGTTTTTAGAAAATTAGTTAGATATTTAATTAAAGTAAATAGAAGTTTAGGTAATATAATATCCTTTTGAATTGTCTTATTTATGAAATATTTTACCTTAAGTTAGTATAAATATACATATACATACACATACAGATATATATATATATATATCATTTTAAAGTGGTTTAAAAGTGTTTTAACATATTAGTAAGTATTTTAAAAGTATTCATATATGTATATAAGTTTTAAATAATAAATTAAGTATTTTAAAAATTTAATAAAGGAAGTTTGGGTTTTAATACTAAAGTTAAAATGAATGGTTTTGTGAAATTAAGTAAAAGCGTATTATCTTAATTAATAAGTGTGGACATGCTTCGATCTTTAAAATAAATGTTTTAATGTTAGCGATTGGTATAAGTAAAAAAGTTTGGGTTGTAGTAAACATTGTTTAGTAACAATTATTGTTAACCCTTATTATTTATTATATTTAGGGATATAATAAGATATTTATTATTGAATATTTTAAAGATCACTATAAGTGAAATGTTTTAAAAGTATAAAATGATTTGGGTTTCTGCGACAATGTTTTCTACAACATTTGTCTTAAACCCTTACGTATAAATAAATCTTTAAAAGAAAGGTTTAAAGATAATGATTAAATGTGAAGTGTTTTATCTTTGTAGTAAATAATGTATTAGTAACATTTGTTTTTAAACCCATGAATTATATTTTTAAGTGGAAAAATATTATAAATATGATTAAATCATTAATACTGAAATTTTAAAGATAATAACAAGTATTGAAGTCTTTTATAAAAAGATAGAAAATGTTATATGTTTAATTTATAATAAGAAGAGGTTTATAGTAACAATGTTTTAGTAATATTTGTTTTTAACCTTTTTGATTATATTTTAAAGTAAGTAAAAACTTGCTAAGTGATTTGTGTATATACTTGCATTGTTGAGATAAGTATATGAGTACTTTTTAAAGTATTGAAAAGAGTATAAGTGAATATTAAAATTGTAGAATATAATTATATATCTTTTATAAAGAGAAATTAAATATAAATATATATAAGTTTATAAAGGAAGTTTTATTTATAATGGAGTATTAATTAATAAAGGAAGTTTTGATTAATAAAAGAAGTTTTATTAGATGAAAAGATGTTTTACTAATAAAAAAATAAAAGATAAATTTATTAAAAAGGGATTAATAGTCGTTTATGTGACTTGATTGTGATTTTGATGAATTGATAGTGCTTGTATGTTTTCTTGTTTATGGAGAGTATCTAGGACTTAGTTCCTTTATGCGATCATTCACATTATTGTTGAATAAGACCAAATTCATCGATTCGGTGTTGAGGAGACCAGAATCAGGAAGTATTCTACTTATCGAAAACCACTTCAAGACTGAGATACGGGTTCTATGTTTTAGAAGTGAACGTTGAATCCATGTGTGGTTCCGAAATATGTTGAGATGATGGAACCCATATGAGATTCGTTATTTTTTTGAGTGCCGAAAGCTTGTGTGAAGATACCGAACGTAGCCTAGACATTAGAAAATTGACTAAAGACAGAGAAAGCTGCACGATCCTAGGGTTTAGTTAACCCATGAGGGGTACATCAAATCCGTATCTTGAGTATGCTTATCGATATGTTGCGCACGGGGAGTTGATGTTACTTGGTATACATTGTTCATGAGAGTGTTCGAATGATGGCCCAGTTGTGTTTTCCATATGGTATATTTTATCTAGAGATAAACGACACTCGGAGATGTTTCTTCTGATCCTTGTTATAGGAGATCGGTCTCATTGAGGAGGTCTCAATGAAAAATTCATTTATACGAACGTCCATTAGCGGTTTTGTTTGTATACCTAAAAATGATAATGAATGTAACAAATGTAACCATTCGAGCTATGATTTATATTTATTTGAACCTTCACATTATTCTAATATCATTGGATTTTCTAATAGAAAATGGTTTGGTTATCTAAGGTAAAAACCCGTCCATATTTATTCGCGGCGTGGTCTTACAAGATACCTTTATTTGAAAAGGTTTTAACAATAAATAATTCAAAGGACTTGAGTTACCACACTGGTTTACCAGACCAATCCGGGTGTTATTTTTCTTATAATGCTCAAGTCAGCACCATGTATATTTTGGATTTCGTTTATGATTCATTGGAGCTCTTGAAGAGGAGCTGGAACACTGTTCAGGCTATAACATGTTAGTTTATCAGCAATTGTAAGGACATGCTGTTATAACAGTTCAGACTATGACATGTTAGTTTACTTTGTTGTGCATGTATATTAAAATGTTCTTTTTATAAAGATCTATTGAGACATTGTAACAACCTATAAATTTTAACAAATATTTTTAAATTAATTTATTTCAAAACATTGATTTTTAAATCATTTTAATTGAATTTTTGGAATTTTCCAATGCAATTTTGGATTTTAGTTATAATTTATTTTTCCAAATATAATAAAATAATGATTTTCTGGAAATTTGTATTTTTGTTCAACTTTAGTCAAACGATGATTTTCAGTGAAATTTTAAATTTGAATTTTAAATTTCTAATCTTTTTCTTTTAAACTGTATTTATTTCTGATATTCGTTCTGCTTTTCGTTTTGTTAAATTCTGTTTTATACTTTTTAAATCTGATAAATTCATCATTTTACAAGTAATTATTTCCAGTATTTTATTGTCTATATTTTTAATTGTTATTTCTATTTTATTTTAGTTTTGGACTTGGTTTATTTATTTTTTGTTTTGAACTTATTTGATTTTGGGCTTGGAAACTCAAGAGACTTGAGTTATTTGTTTAATTGAAGCCTTTACATTTTCTAGCCTTTTCATTTTTCTTTAGCCGTTCATTCCACTTCTTAGCCGTGTATTTTCTTTCCAATAGCCGTACATCCCATCTCCATTTTCATTTCTAACAAAAACAAAAAAAAAGATTAAAGTAAGTTTCCATGGCTCCTTCTTCTTTCTCTTTTCTTTTCTCCTTTCTTTTATTTTCTTCTCTTATGTTAATTCGGCCATCACCATGCTTCATCCTCTAGGCCTTGCCGACTTATCAACCATCACCTCCACCACCACCTGTACGGCCTCACCAGGATCTGACCCAGACTTGGCCGTGAACACCATGATCCAAAAATCTATCACATAATTGCCTTGAAAACCCTAACCAAACTCCACTATACATCATCCACCATCTCCTTGTAGCCTCGGCCACCACCACCATTGTCATCTCCTCTAGCCCATGACATCACCACTGACCTTAGCCACACCACCTGGTGATGATGACCTGACCTGACCAAGCCTAAGCACCCAGGCCGAACCATGTTTGCTATGGCCGAACCCACTTGAACCCCAAGACCTTTCATTGCCTTGCCTATTTGCATTCCACAACTCCTATCTCTTCATATTCTAACCCATAGCTATGCCTTGTGTGACCATAGCCGAGCCTAGTTGCTTCAGATCTGACCATGGCCGAGCCACTTTTGGTGTTGGTCAATCCCTATGGTGATGCGGCCGAGCCCACTTTATTGAATCAAGCCTTGTTTTCCACTTGTTCTTTCCTTTTGCTTTGTTTAATTCTTATATTCTTTTGTGTTGAATCTTTTTCTTATATATATTCTATTTTTTTATTTGTTACAAGTTTTGGATTTGGGTGCTACTTCTCCTCTAATCTGATTCGTGCTTTGTCGTGCTTTTTCGGAGTTCGTTCTTGTGTTTGAATTTGATCTCTAGCTTTAAAAAGGTGAGTTTATCACTCTCGACAAAATCATACTTATATAAATGTGAAACAATGTCACTTGAATTGTAGTAGTTGATATGCTATGTTATATGTTCACATCTGCCTGTTATCTGACATTATATAATGATATAACCTGTTTATATACCTGTTACATCACCTGGCATCATATGATATGTTTTACTGTTTATTTAATTTCTATTTCTCACACTGCAAGTTCCCTGTTAGTATAGAATCACTATGGGTTGAAATGATACATACCCGAACAGACTTTAGAATAAGGAAAAGTCGTTATGAGCTGAAATGATAGGCTCGAGCGATTTTTATTTTATTTGACTTGGGATTGCAGATTTGAAATGATAAAACCCGGGATTTTAATTCATTACAGATTGAAATGATATATTATCCGTATTCACTTGACCTAGGTTAGAAAATATTATACAGACCCATGGTTAATTTTAAATATAAGATTTTCTGAAAATGCAAGTATTTGGAATTTAAATATATGAGGTTTTAACTTAAACTGGATTTAAATTATTTAAATAAATTTTATAGTGATTTTCTGTAAGTTGAAATTGTATGAATTATTAAATGATTGAAAATGTAAATAAAAATGTGATTTTATTTAATATTTGAAAATTTGATTTAAATGGAAATTTTGGCTTAACTTGGTAATAAAATATTTTATTTATGAAATGGATATTTTTAAAAGTAAATAAAATATCTAGTTGTTTGTTAAATTAAAGTTAAGCAAATTAAATGAAATTTTGACTTAATAAATGAATTATTGTTTAATTTAGATATTTTATTTATAAATGTTATTTTATTTAAATCATAAGTGAAATGATATCAAAATAAATAATTTTGAAAAGTGATATATGTTTGATAAGTTAAAAATGAGAAAAGTTGAAAATATATTGTTTTAAATTGTTATAATAAACGTATAACAGTCATTGTAGCGTTTCAGAAATGCTGTGGTTTTAATGTAGTGTTTTCCAAATTACTATTATACATACTGTACAGTTTATAAATGTTGTTGTTTCTGTAAATGAACTGTTTTCTGCAATAATACTACTACCTATTGTAGCAGTTTATAAGTGCTGTTGTTTCTATAAATGAACTGTTTTCTGAAATAATACTACTATCTACTGTAACATTTTATAAGTGCTGCTTTTTCTAAAAAAGATAATATTTCTGAATACTATATCTACAGTAACATTTTCAAAGTGCTATGAATGCTGAAAATACAATGTTTTGAAAATGGATAATTGAATGAATGAACTTATAAATGATACTACTTTGGAAATGAATATTATTTTGAAGGATATTAACATTGAATTTAAATGGTTTAAATGAATATGTTTTGATTTGAAATATAAACCATTTTGAAATTTATAACCACGAGTTATAATAACAATTGGTTGTTAAAGAGACCGGGATTGGATATGGACATACTCTCTGTCGATACCGAAAACCACTTTAACAACTGTGTATGCGGTGGAGATTCCATAATGAAGTAGGATGGTGGCGATGATCCTATTGAGGTATTTACGTGGACCCGACTCTCGTGAGTTGGCATAAGGTGGCTAAAACAGGAGCGATTGACGGGCCAATGAGGTAGCTCCTCTGATCGGACACATTTCTTCGATACCATTCTATTACTTTGTGATTGATTGGGTGCACCCTTTGATTTTTGGGAGTGTGTCTCGAGGTGGGCGGTAGTGGCTGCTATGCATTACCACCAGTCCGGATGCGTAATTGGTATATCTATCCTAGCATTGCCTAGTTGTGCCGTGTCACCTACCCTAGCGCACCTTACTACGAGTTTGATTTGTGTCGTACCTATGGAGTATCCTCTGGTAGCCTCCCGATCTGGAGGTATTACGGTACTGTATAGACTATTGGCACTATATATGTGTTAAGGTGGAAAATGTAAAGCCTTAATGCTATTTTTAAGTAAGTTTACTTTACTTTAGACATTATTATAATAGCATATATTACTACATAGTAAATAGTTTAACGGATCCTTAAAGGATGGGCGATCCCAAGCATCCTTTAAGTTACTTATGCATTTCTATTGCAGTTCACTTGAGTTGGTTTACATTGTATAAGTATGTATGTCCTGACTCGAGTGTTTGTGTTTTTATTTATGCTCGGGTCAGCCTAAGTATTACAGCTTTGGATTCACCTTTGGAGCTAGAGATTTCTGGAGTTCATCTGTCTATCTAGTTGTCTTTCCATTTTGGTTATAACATTCAACTTTGCTTATGTATTTGTGAACATATGTATTCAGACTTTTGTTGTATCTGTTTTTCAGACTATGGTATTTTGTATCTGTTTTGAGACTATGTATTGTAGTGGCTTCATGAACCACTATGTATTTTTATTTCCGCTGCGAGTTATTCTGATATTCTTTGTCTGTGATTCTGTGATTGGTTTTTTTTGCTCCAAATTTATTTACAATCTATTGTTTTGAATTATTCAAGTCTGACATGTGTGGATTTATTGTCGATTTGAATGATCCAAAATAGTGGGTCGTTACATTTGGTATCGGAGCTTTGGTTTTAGGCAAACCTTAGCCTATGGAGCAAAAACTCATTAGAGATAGGGTAAAAATACCCTAGAATGAGTGAAATCAATCTTAGAATCACTTCTTTGTGAGAGAACGTATTTTAAGTATAAAATGATTTTTCAGATGTTTTTAAAGGATTTTAAAAGATTATTTTGGATATAAATTTTTTTCCTGTTTTAAAATCTAATTTTCTTAACTTCATTCCTTTTCGAATCCACCTTGTTTATTTGTTATCTTTGATTAGGATTTCCATTCTAGTTGAATCTTATCTTTGTCTTTCTGTTTTACCTTTGTCCTAAAATTCATTCTCGATTTTCCAGGATGAATCGTAGGAATGTCAGAGGTAGGGGTCATGGTATTGCCCCAGTTCCTGAGCCTGTTGTACCCATCAGGTTCACTACTCTTTGCAAGGAATTCACTCTGCTTGGGGGTACTAAGTTTACTTGATCTGAGAGCATCGTAGAAGCTCTGCAGTGGTTGAGGAGTCTTGAGAGGATTTTTACTGGTTTGGAGATTACTGATGCTCAGAAGCGTCAGTTGGCAGCTTGGCAGCTTCAGGAGGAAGCCCAGGATTGGTGGGAGTCTGTCACAGCTCAGACTGTGGAGGCAGATATTTCTTGGGATCAGTTTAGGTATCCTTTTGTGTTAGTCTTGTGTTTGTTTCAGCTTTCTCTCTTTGAAATCTATCTTAAGCTTATCTATCTCTTTTCCAGGGAGGCTTTTGTGGCCAAATGGATGCCCGAAGTCGGGAAATCTCAGCTTTATCATGAGTTTATGGATCTTAAGCAGGGTAGCATGTCCTTTTCTGAGTATGAGCGGAAGTTCAATGAACTTTCCAAGTTCGGTCCCAGCCTGATTGACACCCAACTTAAGAAGAATGAGAAGTTCATAGCCGGTGCTCATCCGGAGTATTATGATCGTCTCATTTCTCATGTTCATGGCACATTTACCGAGCTTATGGATATGGCTATCAGTTATGAGAATCCTACTTCTAAGGATCCTGCTGTTGCTCGTGCTCCTTCTTCTCAGTCTTTCTCTGCTAATTCTAAGAAGAGAAAGCCTAATTTCCTTCAGTAGAAGAAGAATTGGTACAAGAATCTAGGATTGGGATCTTCATCTTCTCCTTCTCAGAGGCAGCCTATCGACCTATCTTCTATTACCTATTTCAAGTGTGATCAGAAGGGACACTATGCTAATAGTTGCCCTACTTCAATTGGTGCTGCTGTTCCTCCACCTCAGTTGACTAGGCGTGATCTATGCCATATTTGTTTGCAGCCTGGTCATTTCAGGAAGGATTGTCCTACTCAGCAGAAGTGCAAGCCATCTGGTATTTTTGCTGTTACCTCTGCTTCTTCACCTGCTCCACCTGCTCCTGCTCCTGCTCCTAGTGATAACCAAGGTACTCTTCAGGGCACCTATTCTCTGTTTAATTTTCCAGTTCGTGTTTTATTTGATACTGGAGATTCCCATAGTTTTATTTCTGTGGATCTTTGTGATAAGTTTGAGCATCTTCTTTCTCTTTTGTATGCTGTTGAATCTTTGTGTGTTAAAAATCCTATTGGTGGTCCCGCGAACCTTAATAGGATTTGTAAGCAAGTGAAACTCTTCTATTCTGGCCATAAATTTTCTGGTGATTTCTATGTTCTTGGTTTCGTGCTTTTGATTTATTGCTTGGAGGTGATTGGCTTAAGAGGCATGACGCCGTTTTCTCTTGTAAAACCCGAACTATTTCTCTTGTTGATGATCGGGGTAATTCTTTGGTGATTCAGTGCAGTATGCCTCAGGATTTTGCTGGCAGTTTTATTTTCTCTTTGGATTCTTCTCCTGGTGATCTTGATTCAACCCCTGTGGTTATGCTCTATCCCGATGTATTTGGTGAAGTTTCTTCTTTACCTTCTAAGCGGGAAATCGAATTCCATATTGATCTTATTCCTGGCGCTCGACATGTAGTTCTTCCTCCTAGAAGAATGGCACCCCGTGAGAAGGTTGAGTTGAGGAAACAAATTGAGGACTTGTTCTCCAAGGGTCTGATCAGACCTAGCCATACCGAATGGGGAGCAGCAGTGGTTTTCGTCACTAAGTCTGATGGTTTTTTGAGGATGTGTGTTGATTATAGGGAGCTGAACAAGCTCACTATGAGGAACATATATCCTATTCCTCGTATTAATGATATGTTCGAACAACTTTATGGTGCTACTGTTTTCTCTCAGCTTGATCTTGCCATAGGTTTCCACCAGCTCAGAGTTGCTGAGGAAAGTATTCCCAAGACTGCTTTTCGTACTGAGAATAGTTTCTATGAATGGTTAGTTATGCCTTTTGGTTTGACTAATGCCCCTGCTTTCTTTGTTGATTTGATGAATCGTGTTTTTCGTGATGTTCTTAATAAGTTTGTGGTTGTCTTTGTTGATGATATTCTTGTCTTCTCTAAATCTGAGAAGGAGCATGAATCCCATTTGAGATTTGTTCTTGAGATCTTAGGAGTCACCAATTGAAAGCTAAGTTCTCTAAATGCCATTTCTGGAAGGATGAAGTCTGATTCCTTGGACATATTGTTTCTAGTAATGGAGTTTCTGTTGATCTAGTCAAGATCGCTGCGATCAATGTAAGTCTACCTTTCTCCTTTTCTTTTGTAATCCCATTATTCTATCTTACTTTGTGGATCTTATTTTTCCTATCCTATTTTAGGATTGGGAAACTCCTAGGACTCCATCTGATATCCGTAGTTTTCTGGGCCTTGCCGGTTATTATTGGAGATTCATTGAGAATTTTGCTCGGATTGCTGCACCTCTCACTGCTTTGACTTGTAAGAATGCTAAGTTTATATGGAATGATAAGTGTGGAGCTGTATTCAATGAGTTAAAGCGCAAGCTTACTTCCGCACCAGTTCTTATCGTTCCAAATAGAAATGAGGGATTAACGGTATACACTGATGCTAGTCGTGAGGGTTTGGGAGCTGTTCTGATGCATGATGGGAAGGTCATTGCTTATGCCAGTCGTCAGTTGAAGACCCATGAAACCAATTATGCTGCTCATGATTTGGGATTTCTTGCTGTGGTTTTTGCTTTGAAGCTCTGGAGGCATCATCTTTTGGGAACTAAGTTTTAGCTTTTCACATATCATCAGTCTTTGAGATATAATTTTACCCAGAAGGATTTGAATCAGAGACAAGTTAGGTGGCTAGAGTTCCTTGCTTCTTATGACCTCGACATCAACTATACCCCTGGGAAAGCTAATGTTGTGGCCGATGCTTTGAGTTGGAAGAAGGCGATGTTGTGTCAGCTTGTTGTTTCATCTCCTCTTTTGGATCGTATCATGGCTAAGCAGGATGAGGATTGGATGCTTAGGCTTATTAAGGAGAATGTTCGTAGCAGGGTTGGAGGTAGTAGTATTGATGGTAGTGGAGCTCAGATCGATGATAGAGGGATTTAGAGGATTAATAATCGGATTTGTGTCCCGAATGTTGATGGATTGAGACAGGAGTTACTTCGGGAAAATCATCGATCCAGACTTTCTATTCATCCGGGTGTGACGAAGATGTATCAGGATATGAAGAAGCTGTATTGGTGGAGAAGTATGAGGCATGATATCTCCATTTTGTTAGCAGGTGTGCGACTTGTCAGCAAGTCAAGGCCGATCATCAGAAGAACCCTTGTTTGTTGCAGCCCCTTGAGGTTCCCAATTGGAAATGGGAACAAGTTTCTATGGATTTTATTGATGGATTACCGAGGACTAGGAGGGGTAATGAGAGTATTTGGGTTATCGTGGATAGATTGACCAAGTCAGCTCATTTCATTCCGGTCAAGTCTACTCATTCTGCTACTAGCTTGTCTGAGATCTATATGAGGGAGATTGTTCGTCTCCATGGTATTCCTGTCAGTATTGTTTGTGATCGTGATCCCATCTTTACCAGTCAGTTTTGGAAAGCTTTCCAGGAATCATTGGGTACTCACATGAATCTGAG
This sequence comes from Allium fistulosum, assembly GCA_030737815.1. Taxonomy (NCBI): domain Eukaryota; kingdom Viridiplantae; phylum Streptophyta; class Magnoliopsida; order Asparagales; family Amaryllidaceae; genus Allium; species Allium fistulosum. The sequence goes on from CM060902.1 coordinate 1,300,379,131, forward strand.
CACAGACCGACGGTCAAACGGAATGAGTGAATCAGATCCTAGAGGATCTTCTTCGTGCTTGTGTTCTTGACAATGGAGGATCTTGGGAAGATCATCTCCATCTTATTGAATTCACCTATAACAATAGTTATCAGGTATAATCTCAATCTTTTATTCGAATCTTGTCTTAATCTTTAATCCATCTCATTTAATCTTTTGAATTCAGGCTAATATTGAAATGTCTCCGTTCGTTGCTCTTTACGGACGACCTTGCATAACCCCATCTTGCTGGATTGAGTCCGGTAATCGTTTGATTCTTGGTCCTGATATGATTCTTGAGGCTTTCTGAGAGAGTTGAGGAGATTAAGAGAAAGATGAGGAGTGCTCAGGATAGACAGAAGAAGTACGCTGATAGGCGTAGGAGGAGTTTGGAGTTTTCTGTTGGTGATTTGGTTTTCCTTAAGGTCTCTCCCTTAAGGAATGTGATTCGTTTTGGTCGTAGAGGGAAGCTTGCTCCTAGGTTCATCGGTCCTTTCCGCATTTTGGAGAGGATTGGTTCTTTAGCTTATCGTCTGGATTTGCCTGAGAAGTTTTCTGGAGTGCATAATGTATTCCATGTTTCGCATCTTCGTCGGTATCTTCATGATCCATCTCTTATTGTTCAGCCTTCTGCTCTCGAGAGTTTGGATATTCAGCCTAATCTGACTGTCGAGAGGAAGCCACTTCGTATTGTAGATAGAGATACGAAGCAGCTGAGAAGGAACTCTGTCAATCTGGCCAAAGTGCAGTGGAGTACTGATGACCGGGATTGTACCTGGGAAACTGAGGAGAGCATACGTGCTTCGAATCCGGAATTGTTTGTTTCAGGTACTATTCGTTATTCTATCTTATTCTTTCCTTGTTTTTTGTGTTTCGTTACTTTTCGAGGACGAAAAGTTTTGAGTGGGGGAGAGTGTAACAACCCATAAATTTTAACAAATATTTTTAAATTAATTTATTTGAAAACATTGATTTTTAAATCATTTTAATTGAATTTTTGGAATTTTCCAATGTAATTTTGGATTTTAGTTATAATTTATTTTTCCAAATATAATAAAATAATGATTTTCTGGAAATTTATGTTTTTGTTCAACTTTAGCCAAACGTTGATTTTCAGTGAAATTTTAAATTTGAATTTTAAATTTCTAACCGTTTTCTTTTAAACTGTATTTATTTCTGATATTCGTTCTGCTTTTCGTTTTGTTAAATTCTGTTTTATACTTTTTAAATCTGATAAATTCATCGTTTTACAAGAAATTATTTCCAGTATTTTATTGTCTATATTTTTCATTGTTATTTCTATTTTATTTTAGGTTTGGACTTGGTTTATTTATTTGTTGTTTTGAACTTATTTGATTTTGGGCTTGGAAACTCAAGTGACTGGAGTTATTTGTTTAATTGAAGCCTTTACATTTTCTAGCCTTTTCATTTTTTTTAGCCGTTCATTCCACTTCTTAGCCGTGTATTTTCTTTCTAATAGCCGTAAATCCCATCTCCATTTTCATTTCTAACAAAAACAAAAAAAAGATTAAAGTAAGTTTCCATGGCTCCTTCTTCTTTCTCTTTTCTTTTCTCCTTTCTTTTGTTTTCTTCTCTTATGTTAATTCGGCCATCACCATGCTTCATCCCCTAGGCCTTGCCGACTTCTCCACCACCACCTGTACGGCCTCACCAGGATCTGACCCAGACCTGGCCGTGACCACCATGATCCATAAATCCATCACATAATTGCCTTGAAAACCCTAACCAAACTCCACTATACATCATCCACCATCTCCTTGTAGCCTCGGCCACCACCACCACTATCATCTCCTCCATCCCATGACATCACCACTGACCTTAGCCGCACCACCTGGTGATGATGACCTGACCTGACCAAGCCTAAGCACCCAAGCCGAACCCTGTTTGCTATGGCCGAACCCATTTGAACCCCAAGACCTTTCATTGCCTTGCCTCTTTGCATTCCACAACTCCTATCTCTTCATATTTTAACCCATAGTTGTGCCTTGTGTGACCATAGCCGAGCCTAGTTGCTTCAGATCTGACCATGGTCGAACCACTTTTGGTGTTGGTCAAGCCCTATGGTGATGTGGCCGAGCCCACTTTATTGAATCAAGCCTTGTTTTCCACTTGTTCTTTCTTTTTGCTTTGTTTAATTCTTATATTCTTTTGTGCTGAATCTTTTTCTTATATATATTCTATTTTTTTATTTGTTACAAGTTTTGGATTTGGGTGCTACTTCTCCTCTAATCTGATTCGTGCTTTGTCGTGCTTTTTCAGAGTTTGTTCTTGTGTTTGAATTTGATCTATAGCTTTAAAAAGGTGAGTTTATCACTCTCGACAAAATCGTACTTATATAAATGTGAAAAAATGTCACTTGAATTGTAGTATTTGATATGCTATGTTATATGTTCACATTTGCCTATTATCTGACATTATATAATGATATAACCTGTTTATATACCTGTTACATCACCTGACATCATATGATATGTTTTATTGTTTATTTAATTTCTGTTTCTCACACTGCAAGTTCCCTGTTAGTACATAATCACTATGGGTTGAAATGATACATACCCGAATGGACTTTAGAATAAGGAAAAGTCGTTATGAGCAGAAATGATAGGCTCGAGCGATTTTTATTTTATTTGACTTGGGATTGCCGGTTTGAAATGATAAAAGCCGGGATTTTAATTCACTACGGATTGAAATGATATATTATCTGTATTCACTTGACTTAGGTTAGAAAATATTATATAGACCCATGGTTAATTTTAAATATAAGATTTTCTGAAAATGTAAGTATTTGGAATTTAAATATATGAGATTTTAACTTAAACTGGATTTAAATGATTTAAATAAATTTTATAGTGATTTTCTGTAAGTTGAAATTGGATGAGTTATTAAATGATTGAAAATGTAAATAAAATGTGATTTTATTTAATATTTGAAAATTTGATTTAAATGGAAATTTTGGCTTAACTTGGTAATAAAATATTTTATTTATGAAATGGATATTTTTAAAAGTAAATAAAATATCTAGTTGTTTGTTAAATTAAAGGTTAAGCAAATAAAATGAAATTTTGACTAAATAAATGAATTATGGTTTAATTTAGATATTTTATTTATAAATGTTATTTTATTTAAATCATAAGTGAAATGATATCCAAATAAATAATTTTGAAAAGTGATATATGTTTGATAAGTTAAAAATGAGAAAAGTTTAAAATATATTGTTTTAAATTGTTATAATAAACTTATAACAGTCATTGTAGCGTTTTAGAAATGCTGTGATTTTAATGTAGTGTTTTCCAAATTACTATTATACCTACTGTAGCAGTTTATAAATGCTGCTATTACTGTAAATGAACCATTTTCTGAAATAATACTACTACCTATTGTAGCAGTTTATAAGTGCTGTTGTTTCTGTAAATGAACTGTTTTCTGAAATAATAATACTATCTACTGTAACATTTTATAAGTGTTGTTGTTTCTAAAAAAGATAATATTTCTGAATACTATATCTACAGTAACATTTTCAAAGTGCTATGAATGCTGAAAATACAATGTTTTGAAAATGGATAATTGAATGAATGAACTTAGAAATGATACGACTTTGGAAATGAATATTATTTTGAAGGATATTAACATTGAATTTAAATGGTTTAAATGAATATGTTTTGATTTGAAATATAACCCATTTTGAAATTTATAACCATGAGTTATAATAACGATTGGTTGTTAAAGAGACCGGGATTAGATATGGACATACTCTCTGTCGATACCGAAAACCACTTTAACAACTGTGTACGTGGTGGAGATTCCAGAATGAAGTAGGATGGTGGCGACGATCCTATTAAGGTATATACGTGGACCCGACTCCCGTGAGTTGGCATAGGTGGCTAAAACAGGAGCGATTGACGGGCCAATGAGGTAGCTCCTCTGATCGGACACACTTCTTCGATACCATTCTATTACTTTGTGATTGATTGGGTGCACCCTTTGATTTTTGGGAGTGTGGCTCGAGGTGGGCGGCAGTGGCTACTATGCGTTACCACCAGTCCGGATGCGTAATTGGTATATCTACCCTGGCATTGTCTAGTTGTGTCGTGTCACCTACCCTAGCGCACCTTACTACGAGTTTGATTTGTGTCGTACCTATGGATTATCCTCTGGTAGCCTCCCGATCTGGAGGTATTACAGTACTGTATAAACTATTGGCACTATATATGTGTTAAGGTGGAAAATGTAAAGCCTTAATGCTATTTTTAAGCAAGTTTACTTTACTTTAGACATTATTATAATAGCGTATATTACTACATAGTAAATAGTTTAATGGATCCTTAAAGGATGGGCGATCCGAAGCATCCTTTAAGTTACTTGTGCATTTCTATTGCAGTTCACTTGAGTTGGTTTACATTGTATAAGTATGTATGTCCTGACTCGAGTGTTTGTATTTTTATTTACGCTCGGGTCAGCCTGAGTATTACAGCTTTGGATTCACCTTTGGAGCTAGAGATTTCTGGAGTTCATCTGTCTATCTAGTTGTCTTTCCATTTTAGTTATTTCATTCAACTTTGCTTATGTATTTGTGAACTTATGTATTCAGACTTCTGTTGTATCTGTTTTTCAGACTATGGTATTTTGTATCTGTTTTGAGACTATGTATTGTAGTGGCTTCATGAACCACTATGTATTTTTATTTCCGCTGCGAGTTATTCTGATATTCTATGTCTGTGATTCTGTGATTGGTTTTATTTGCTCCAAATTTATTTACAATCTATTGTTTTGAATTATTCAAGTCCGACATGTGTGGATTTATTGTCGATTTGAATGGTCCAAAATAGTGGGTCGTTACAGACATTATATGTTATCACTCCACTATGAGATTCTGATGTTTTTGTTCTCCTCTTTCTTGTTCCTTTTCTTTTCTTCTTATTCTTTTACCCAAACGTTCTGTCTTTTCGACACTTGGGTGCTTGACACGTGAATACCATGGATGTATTAGTATCGATATTTGAGGATCGAAAAAGCGATCATTACATACCGTGTACGTATAGATATTTGAATTTTAAATTTCTAATCTTTTTCTTTTAAACTGTATTTATTTTTGATATTCGTTCTGCTTTTCGTTTTGTTAAATTCTGTTTTATACTTTTTAAATCTGATAAATTCATCATTTTACAAGTAATTATTTCCAGTATTTTATTGTCTATATTTTTAATTGTTATTTCTATTTTATTTTAGTTTTGGACTTGGTTTATTTATTTTTTGTTTTGAACTTATTTGATTTTGGGCTTGGAAACTCAAGAGACTTGAGTTATTTGTTTAATTGAAGCCTTTACATTTTCTAGCCTTTTCATTTTTCTTTAGCCGTTCATTCCACTTCTTAGCCGTGTATTTTCTTTCCAATAGCCGTACATCCCATCTCCATTTTCATTTCTAACAAAAACAAAAAAAAGATTAAAGTAAGTTTCCATGGCTCCTTCTTCTTTCTCTTTTCTTTTCTCCTTTCTTTTATTTTCTTCTCTTATGTTAATTCGGCCATCACCATGCTTCATCCTCTAGGCCTTGCCGACTTATCAACCATCACCTCCACCACCACCTGTACGGCCTCACCAGGATCTGACCCAGACTTGGCCGTGAACACCATGATCCAAAAATCTATCACATAATTGCCTTGAAAACCCTAACCAAACTCCATTATACATCATCCACCATCTCCTTGTAGCCTCGGCCACCACCACCACTGTCATCTCCTCTAGCCCATGACATCACCACTGACCTTAGCCACACCACCTGGTGATGATGACCTGACCTGACCAAGCCTAAGCACCCAGGCCGAACCATGTTTGCTATGGCCGAACCCACTTGAACCCCAAGACCTTTCATTGCCTTGCCTATTTGCATTCCACAACTCCTATCTCTTCATATTCTAACCCATAGCTATGCCTTGTGTGACCATAGCCGAGCCTAGTTGCTTCAGATCTGACCATGGCCGAGCCACTTTTGGTGTTGGTCAATCCCTATGGTGATGCGGCCGAGCCCACTTTATTGAATCAAGCCTTGTTTTCCACTTGTTCTTTCCTTTTGCTTTGTTTAATTCTTATATTCTTTTGTGTTGAATCTTTTTCTTATATATATTCTATTTTTTTATTTGTTACAAGTTTTGGATTTGGGTGCTACTTCTCCTCTAATCTGATTCGTGCTTTGTCGTGCTTTTTCGGAGTTCGTTCTTGTGTTTGAATTTGATCTCTAGCTTTAAAAAGGTGAGTTTATCACTCTCGACAAAATCATACTTATATAAATGTGAAACAATGTCACTTGAATTGTAGTAGTTGATATGCTATGTTATATGTTCACATCTGCCTGTTATCTGACATTATATAATGATATAACCTGTTTATATACCTGTTACATCACCTGGCATCATATGATATGTTTTACTGTTTATTTAATTTCTATTTCTCACACTGCAAGTTCCCTGTTAGTATAGAATCACTATGGGTTGAAATGATACATACCCGAACAGACTTTAGAATAAGGAAAAGTCGTTATGAGCTGAAATGATAGGCTCGAGCGATTTTTATTTTATTTGACTTGGGATTGCAGATTTGAAATGATAAAACCCGGGATTTTAATTCATTACAGATTGAAATGATATATTATCCGTATTCACTTGACCTAGGTTAGAAAATATTATACAGACCCATGGTTAATTTTAAATATAAGATTTTCTGAAAATGCAAGTATTTGGAATTTAAATATATGAGGTTTTAACTTAAACTGGATTTAAATTATTTAAATAAATTTTATAGTGATTTTCTGTAAGTTGAAATTGTATGAATTATTAAATGATTGAAAATGTAAATAAAAATGTGATTTTATTTAATATTTGAAAATTTGATTTAAATGGAAATTTTGGCTTAACTTGGTAATAAAATATTTTATTTATGAAATGGATATTTTTAAAAGTAAATAAAATATCTAGTTGTTTGTTAAATTAAAGTTAAGCAAATTAAATGAAATTTTGACTTAATAAATGAATTATTGTTTAATTTAGATATTTTATTTATAAATGTTATTTTATTTAAATCATAAGTGAAATGATATCAAAATAAATAATTTTGAAAAGTGATATATGTTTGATAAGTTAAAAATGAGAAAAGTTGAAAATATATTGTTTTAAATTGTTATAATAAACGTATAACAGTCATTGTAGCGTTTCAGAAATGCTGTGGTTTTAATGTAGTGTTTTCCAAATTACTATTATACATACTGTACAGTTTATAAATGTTGTTGTTTCTGTAAATGAACTGTTTTCTGCAATAATACTACTACCTATTGTAGCAGTTTATAAGTGCTGTTGTTTCTATAAATGAACTGTTTTCTGAAATAATACTACTATCTACTGTAACATTTTATAAGTGCTGCTTTTTCTAAAAAAGATAATATTTCTGAATACTATATCTACAGTAACATTTTCAAAGTGCTATGAATGCTGAAAATACAATGTTTTGAAAATGGATAATTGAATGAATGAACTTATAAATGATACTACTTTGGAAATGAATATTATTTTGAAGGATATTAACATTGAATTTAAATGGTTTAAATGAATATGTTTTGATTTGAAATATAAACCATTTTGAAATTTATAACCACGAGTTATAATAACAATTGGTTGTTAAAGAGACCGGGATTGGATATGGACATACTCTCTGTCGATACCGAAAACCACTTTAACAACTGTGTATGCGGTGGAGATTCCATAATGAAGTAGGATGGTGGCGATGATCCTATTGAGGTATTTACGTGGACCCGACTCTCGTGAGTTGGCATAAGGTGGCTAAAACAGGAGCGATTGACGGGCCAATGAGGTAGCTCCTCTGATCGGACACATTTCTTCGATACCATTCTATTACTTTGTGATTGATTGGGTGCACCCTTTGATTTTTGGGAGTGTGTCTCGAGGTGGGCGGTAGTGGCTGCTATGCGTTACCACCAGTCCGGATGCGTAATTGGTATATCTATCCTAGCATTGCCTAGTTGTGCCGTGTCACCTACCCTAGCGCACCTTACTACGAGTTTGATTTGTGTCGTACCTATGGAGTATCCTCTGGTAGCCTCCCGATCTGGAGGTATAACGGTACTGTATAGACTATTGGCACTATATATGTGTTAAGGTGGAAAATGTAAAGCCTTAATGCTATTTTTAAGTAAGTTTACTTTACTTTAGACATTATTATAATAGCGTATATTACTACATAGTAAATAGTTTAATGGATCCTTAAAGGATGGGCGATCCGAAGCATCCTTTAAGTTACTTGTGCATTTCTATTGCAGTTCACTTGAGTTGGTTTACATTGTATAAGTATGTATGTCCTGACTCGAGTGTTTGTGTTTTTATTTACGCTCGGGTCAGCCTGAGTATTACAGCTTTGGATTCACCTTTGGAGCTAGAGATTTCTGGAGTTCATCTGTCTATCTAGTTGTCTTTCCATTTTAGTTATTTCATTCAACTTTGCTTATGTATTTGTGAACTTATGTATTCAGACTTCTGTTGTATCTGTTTTTCAGACTATGGTATTTTGTATCTGTTTTGAGACTATGTATTGTAGTGGCTTCATGAACCACTATGTATTTTTATTTCCGCTGCGAGTTATTCTGATATTCTATGTCTGTGATTCTGTGATTGGTTTTATTTGCTCCAAATTTATTTACAATCTATTGTTTTGAATTATTCAAGTCCGACATGTGTGGATTTATTGTCGATTTGAATGGTCCAAAATAGTGGGTCGTTACAGACATTATATGTTATCACTCCACTATGAGATTCTGATGTTTTTGTTCTCCTCTTTCTTGTTCCTTTTCTTTTCTTCTTATTCTTTTACCCAAACGTTCTGTCTTTTCGACACTTGGGTGCTTGACACGTGAATACCATGGATGTATTAGTATCGATATTTGAGGGTCGAAAAAGCGATCATTACATACCGTGTACGTATAGGTAAGTTATGTTTTCAATTTTTTAATATGGAACGGTGTTAGTCCAAGGGAATATTCATGTGTTTGCCCTATATCACTTTATTCTATGTATTATTCGATAGTATTACTCTACAATACTCTTGGATAGTATGGGTATAGAGGTAGGGATGTTACAACATGGTATCAGTGTAGGTTCAGAACAATACATTGTATATATGAGAACAAGTCTTGACCTTAGTGAGACTTAGAGCCCTTGTCCTCGTGGGTGTGGTAGATTATTATTTATGTTTATGTGATAGTAGGAGTATAATATGATTACTGGGGTAATCATCTGGAGACGTACTTGTTGTTTTCCTACTACATTTATAATTTTTATTTCTATTATTTATGTGTTGACTTCGTCGAAAATTCAAGTTGTTTTCGAAGATAGAAAAGTAATGAGTTGTTAGCCTGACCAGTGGTGTCCGCATTAGTGAAGGTGTATAAACCTCTGCGTGCACTACAAGAATAGCTTAAAATACGGATGACCCTTGGCGATGGCTTCTGACGGCGGTTTCCAACAGCTTTCGACGGGCCGTCGGCGGCCGTCGAAAGTCGTCAGAAATTCACGTTATATAGGTCTCGGCTGAGACCTTTCTTCCTCAATCCAACTGAACGAAAAAAAATTTGAAAATCCCTAAAACTCATTTTCAAGCTTCCAAACCCTAAATTCAAGCTTTCGGATCTTTCATGGCTCGTTAATCACTCTCTATTGCTTCCTATCTCATGTATAATCTCTAATTTTTATGAAAAACCTAATTTTAACCTAAATTTAGATTTGTCTATTTTGATAAATTAGGGCTAATTAGTGATTCTAATTGTTTCTAATAGCCTAATGATGGTTTATAGTATCCCATGGAATACCTATTTTATTTGTTAGCTTTAAATTGTGAAAAGTAGGTATAATTCGTGAAATTGTGCATATGTGTAAACCATTATATATATGTTATTTTTAGCACTATCTTGTGTTAATTAGGGTGTTTATGTGTTCATATATGTGTGTTTATATGTGTTAAATATTATACACACACACACTAATTAATAATTAAATAAATTGTTTTCTATCGAAAACGTCGTAAAAAAACAATTTACATATCTACTATAATACGCTGAATTAACCTTGTTCGATAAAATACGCGGAAAGTGGTAAACTAATATTTTTTCAAAATATATAAAATTAGTTAATTTTCAACCATTTACAAACAATAATATATTATATAATAAATAAGAAGTCAAACTATAAAACTTCAAATTTTTGTATAAACTACCTTTTATTACGTCCCTTAGAGAGTTTTGGCCCCGTCCGACAAGTGTTGTACATGATCGTTATATAGATATTCGTTTTTTCATAAGACGGACATTTATATTCATCTGGTACAATACTTGCTGGATTTGTCCCTGTATTGGAAAAGTTATAAACACAGTAAACGATTACATTTCATACATTATTTCATTTTAAACGGTTCACATAATTTCGCTGTCGTTTTTCTTTTTGTTTCCTATGTACACACATTTGTGTACAATACAGGAAACAAAAGGGAAGTACATGCATTTCTGTACAGGCATTTGTGGACATTTCTCTTAGGAAGTGTAGAATATGTAACGAGGAAAGGTATATGATAGGATTGAAATCTTCAACTTTTCTTGTACTATCACCGCACGAGTCAATCTACCACTGCACTACTGTTCTACAACATCGATTTTTGAAGGTTAATTGACAACTGATTTATTTTTCTTTGTTAAGTAAGTTTTGGTTGCTTGTATTAAAAGCATATCAGCGCGCATACCTATTATACGACATGTATACAAAAATAGATATCAATCGATTATAAACTCCTCACACAAGTTTACAAATCAAATTTCCACCACTTTGGAATTATGTATCAGTAATTTTGAACAATAACTATTGTTGTAATGAATTTACAACAACAAACTATAGCAATAACAACAAAAAAGTGCTGTGTTAAACTATAGCTATAAACAATCATTGTACTACTTCGTAGAAACAGTACAACTTTGAAATGAAAAGATTACAGAATGATGTGCATATATAAAAATAAACAAGAAATCTAACCAGATGAAGAAGGAAATTTCGTTTGAGACTTGCCGTAACAATTTACTTAAGACTTTATTCAAAGTCTCCTAAGATACAACAGACATGATATGCTCGAGATTGTGGTGCGTATGAACTTAAAATGGTATGGAGGACTGTTTTTCAGAAAGGAAAAGGACAAAGAGAATTGGTTGGAATTGGAAAGTGATCGGGTTTCCTTTTCTTTATATAGGAAAAATTCCAACGGCTACACCCGTTGGAAAAAGGTCGTGTCTCCTCAGCAAATTTGCAATGGCTACATCCGTTGGAAAAAGGGCCCGTCTCTTCGTTTCATTTTGCAACAGAAAATTCACAAGGCTATATCCGTTGGAAACCGGTCGCGTTTCTTCATTTTTCCAGCAAAAATATAATACGGTCCGCTCTTATTGGACCCGCACCCGACCCGGTTCGGTACGGGATGGGCGGGCGGCGCACGCGCGCGTGCTTTAGTTCATGGCCATATAGGTCCTCTCCCTCGTACAAAATTCCCTGACCCTAAGGGCTAATATATGTTTGAGAGATTTACTATATAAACATGAAAATGCATATATTTTTGGCGATGTGGGACAATATCTCATTCATCAATATAGTGGTTTCTAACAATCGCCCACATGAATGACGATATATGTCATCCCCACACAAAGTGTAATATCACATAGTTCATATGAGAATAATGCTATATCGAGGATAAGTATATGTTTCACTTTGAACTTTTCCTAGTAAAAACTTATCGGATATACTTGGCTAGTCGGTGAATTATTTCATCTTGAACCGTCAGCCGTTAGTGCATAACCAGACAATAAGCTTTACAAAGCATTGTTCCCCTTCACATTCAATGTCTTGGTTGTGTTCATTTTGGTCCTGAACAATTTGGTTCTGTGAGTGTTTATAGAGAATCAAAGCTTTTAATATTCTCATAGAGCCAACCCAACTCACACTAACATAGGTTATCACAACCATTATGAGTATCCTACATATACCCCACTTGTTATATTCAAGATATGGTCATCATTAAAAAAACATAGTTTTAACCTTTGAATAATTCTGTAGGCATGCATTCTATTGTGCACTATAGGAATGGAGTAGGACTAAGTCCAAACAAATGCATTACTTCTTGAGTTACTCAGAACTAGTTTGCCTATTGATCCTAGTCCGTGGGATCTCTAGTCGCTAGGATAGGTTTCTGTATAAGATAATTCTTGTTGGTTTAGGCTTTTAAACCCATTCCCCTCGATGAGCAGTCAATTTTTTCTCTCTTGATAATCCTTTAGTAAATGGATCCGCAAGGTTATCAGTAGTTCTCACATAATCAATGGAAATAGTTCCATTTGAGAGTAACTGCCTAACTGTGTTATGGCGTCAAAGAATATGTCATGACTTTCCATTATACACAAAGTTTTGCGCTCTGCTTAACGCTGCTTGATTATCACAGCGTATGCATATGGCCGGTACAGGTTTAGGCCAAAATGGAATATCTTCTAAAAAATGACGAAGCCATTCTGCTTCTTCGTCTGCTTTATCTAAAGCGATGAACTCTGATTCCATAGTGGATCGAGCTATGCACGTTTGTTTAGTACATTTCCATGACACTGCTGCTCCTGCTAAGGTGAAGACATAACCACTAGTTGATTTAGATTCCTCTGAATCAGAAATCAAGTTTGCATCACTATATCCTTCTAAGACGGAAGGATATTTTCCGTAATGTAGGGAAAAGTTCATGGTACTCTTTAAATATCCCAACACTCTCATTAGCGCTTTCTAGTGTTCTTTTGCTGGGTTGCTTGTATACCTGCTCAGTCGACTTACTGCATAAGCTATATCTGGTCTTGTGCAATTCATGAGATACATAAGACATCCTATTACACGAGAGTATTCAAGTTGCATTACACTCTCATTAGTGTTTTTATGCAGTACTTCCGACGGATTAAAAGGTGTTTTTACTCCTTTGATTCCATAATTTTGAAATTTTGAAATCACTTTTTGCACATAGTGTGACTGAGATAGTTCAATTCCGCTAGGTGTTTATATTATTTTGATTCCCAAAATAACATCTGCAACTCCTAAGTCTTTCATATCAAAATTGTTGATTAACATTTTCTTTATGGTCTCTATTACCTTACTATTCGGACCAAAGATTAGCATATCGTCTACATATAGACAAATCATCACGTATGATTGTCCAACTTGTTTATAGTAAACACATTTATCACATTCATTTATACGGAAACCATTTTTCATCATGATACTATCAAATTTTGTGTGCCATTGTTTTGGAGCTTGTTTTAGTCCGTATAATGATTTTACTAATCTACATACTTTGTTTTCATTTCCTTTGGAAACAAAACCCTTAGTTGCTCCACGTAAATCTCCTCATCAAGATTTCCATTTAAGAATGATGTCTTTACATCCATTTGATGAATCTCTAGATTATATATGGATGCAATTGCTATTAACATTCTTATAGAGGTTATTCGTGTAACCAGTGAATAAGTATCAAAGAAGTCTATACCTTCCTTTTGACGATATCCTTTGGCTACCAATCTTTCTTTATATTTATCAATAAAGCCATCTGGTTTCATCTTCTTTTTGAAGATCCATTTACAACCAATCAGTTTTATTCTAGGTGGAAGATCAACTATTTCCTAAGTTTTATTACGTAGGATTGAATCAATTTCACTTTTGATTGCTTCTTTCCAACATGAAGATTCAGAAGATGACATTGCTTCCTTGTACGTTTGAGGTTCGTGTTCTAACATTTATGTTAGAAAACCTGAACCAAATGTCTTGGACGTTCTTGCCCTTACGCTTCTTCTTGGTTCTAATTCCTCAATTTCACGATGAGTTTCATCTTCATGTGGCTTGTTTGATTCTTCTCTTGTCCTTTTAAGGACATAATTTCCTTCATTCCTTTTGTGCGGAAACACATCTTCAAAGAATGACGCATCTTGCGACTCTATGATTGTATTGACATTAATATCGGCTACATCAGACTTGAATACCAAAAATCTATAGGCACTACTATTTTAGGCCGGTCCTAGATAGTAACAATCTACGGTTTTTGGTCCAAGTTTGACTTTCTTGGGAGGCGGAACTAGAACTTTTGCCAAGCACCCCCACACTTTGAGGTGTTTGATGCTTGGTATGTGTCCTTTCCATAACTCATATGGAATTGTTCCTATTTTATTGTGAGGAACCTTGTTTAATATGTGATTAGACATATTTAAGGCTTCCCTCCATAAGTTGTCGGTAGGCCAGAGGTCAATAGCATTGCATTAATCATGTCTTTTAATGTTCTATTCTTTCTCTTGGCAATACCATTTTGTTGTGGTGAATATGGAGTTGTTGTTTGATGGATTATACCATTTTCTGCATAGAATTTTTCAAATGGTGATTCATATTCTCCACCTCGATCAGATCTCAATATCTTGATCTTTTTATTTAACTGATTTTCTACTTCAGCCTTATATTTTATAAAGAATATAATTGCTTCATCTTTACTATTTAAAAGATATACATAGCAATATCGTGTATAGTCGTCAATAAAAGTGATAAAGTACTTTTACCCACCTCTTGTAGGTAATGATTTAAAATCACATAAATCAGTATGAACCAAACCTAGTGGTTCAGTACTTCTATTAACAATATGAAATGACTTTTTGACCAATTTTGCTTCTACACATGTCTCACATTTGTAGTTTTTATCTACTTGGAATTCAGGAATTAATCCCAAGTTTGCTAATTTTTTCATTTTTCAGAAATTTATGTGTCCTAATCTATCATGCCATAAAAAAATTTCATGCTCAACCAAATAAGAAACTTCATTTTTATTAATAGCACAATCAGATTACATAGTTTTATTGCCGACTATGGCTATATTTGCCTTAAATAGGCCATTACATAAATAACCCCTTCCTATACAAATTCCAGCCTTAGATAGAACTATTTTATCTAACTCGAAGACCATTCAGAATCCTTTCATTGAGAGCACAGGTCCAGAGATAAGATTCTTATGGATATTCGGAACATGAAGAACTTCATTTAGTGTCACGGTTTTTCTGGATATAAATTTAAGGACGACGGTGTCGTTCCCTTCGATCATGGAAACTGCAGAATTACCCATGTAGAGATTTTCTTCCCGATCGTATTTCTTGTAATTGGAGAACATAGATATATCAGAACAGACATGACGAGTAGCGCCTGTGTCTACCCACCACTGTACAGGGTTCTGTACTAAGTTGCATTCTGAAACAACTCCTGAAAAGTTCATCTCCTCAATGGTTGAACTCAAATTTTCCACTATATGCCACCGATTTTTCATTCGTCTACTTGTGCCTGCAATCTTTAGCTGCATGCCCAGTCTTTCCGCAGACCCAACATCCGTCTTTGAACTTCTTGATTTGCTTATCTTTGGATTGATTATCTGCTGCCTTTCTCGTTTTCTTTTTGTTGTTGAAGTGTCCTTTCGTCTTTGACCCTTTTGTAACAAATGCCTCTTCGCCTTTGGGTTGTGTTATTCCGCGATTATCTGCCTTAACTTTGAATCTGACAATGAGATCTTCTAAAGAAATCTCCTTTTTCTTACGTTTTAGATAGTTGCGGTAGTCTATCCAGGATGGTGGTAATTTTCCTGTTATCGCTTCAACAAGGAATGATTCTCTAACTTTATGTTCTTCCGATTCAAGTTCATGGATTATAAGTTAGAGTTCTTGCACTTGACTAGTTACGGATTTAGAATCCACCATTTTGTATTCCACAAATTTATCTACTATGAACTTCTTCAAACTGACATTCTGCGTCTTATATTTATTTGCAAGTGCAGTCCATAGGGATTTTGCTGTCTGGTGTGGCTGATACACTTTATACAGTACTTTATGCAAACAATTCAGAATGTAGTTTCGGCATAGGAAGTCTGGATGCTTCCATGAGTCAATTTTGAGAAAAACATCTGCGTCTTTTTATCTAGTCTGTCTATCCTTGGGCTTTGGTTCATCCTCCTCAATGCACTTCTGCAGCCCTAACTAAAGAATGTGCTACTATATGATTTTTGTTTGATGATAATAAACATATATATATTCATTTAAATGTATTTGTTATCGTACTATTTTATTTTTCACATAACTAAATAAATATTTGTTGAATAAAATAAATAACACAGAATTCATATTCAAACAAATATTTTATTCGAACAAATATTTTATTACAAATTCAAATAGTACAAATTTGAGCTCTCACTGCATATATAAATTTTCAATTACATTGCAATCTTGATTACAACACAAAGTTCAATTTACATATCACTCCTCACTACATATTCACTCAACACTCGTATTTTTATGTTCAACCCTATTCCAGTTTGTACCCAACATCTGAATTATCTGCAAAATAAACACTAACGCGGTAAAATTGAAAAAGAAGTATTTTTGTAGTGTAAAATAAAATGTGTGTTTTTGAAAATGTTATTTGCCTCAGTTATTTGGGTTGTTCGTCATCATTTTCGTTTGAATCCATCATATACAAACAACTTGTGACATGCACAGTGTATCACTATACATGCCACAAGGCCGTGCACACCAATATACACTTGATAAAACTGCAGGGACATGTGAGCACAAGGTCAAACCCGAGCCATGGCTGGATTCAACTCAGGTGCAATACACAAAGACTTCAGACCATCATAGCCAAAGCACATGAAAACAAGTCTGGCCATAACAAGTAACATATATATACATATGCAACCAGACCAGGCACAAGCTTAAACTTAAAGGCAACAACAAAAGTTTTCAAATCAATGTACACATGAGCACTTGAACCAGACTCCAAGAAGGTCACAGAAAGATCAGTGGTAGCATACAAGTAAATGTAAAACATGAAGCATCTACATCAGTTCAGATGCCACAAGTCATGTACATATTCAAGTGGTACAAACTGTTCAGAAATTAAGCAGTGGAATAGTATTGGTGCATATGCATACAAACTCAACAATGAATTGATCAGGATGCAAATGCAACACAAAACCAGATCAGACCAAAATACAAGGCAACCCAGGTTTAAAATATGCAAAGCACTTGAATAAAAAGTGCATATGAAAAAATGTATCAGACCAGAACAGCTCATATGTACACAGCCAAGTGTGAGAACATTCAAATGCTCATAAGAACAACAAGCTTCAGGAATAGAAAACAACAATATGCACAAGGACAACAAGGCATCAAAGCAATCACACACATATATACATACATATATGTGTGTATATATATATGTATGGATACTATCAACACAATTAAAAGCTACAGGAACCAAAATAGTGCAGACTCAAAAAGGATGGACTCACAGTCTGAAAACAGTACAAGTAAACAAATGGAGCAACAAGTAAATAGCAGAACCAAGGCCAACAACATAGCCAGATCATATAATACATGGTGTAGAAAAGCATACATGCAGATGAAGCCTCAACCAACACACCAGACATCACCACCAACATAATGCATGACTCGAAGAAATGCAGACCAGTCGAAGTTCACAGGAAACAAGACTTCAAGTATATATGGTGGTCATGGCAAACGAAGAACAAACCCAACAAACCAGTCCAAGTTCAGACTGCAAATGCAACTATCCAGACATAGTAAAGTGACAAATGTATGCACATATGCATATAAGTATAAACATATATCAGTTCAGAGTGGTCAGTTCGAACAAGGAATAAGACAGCAATCACTCATGTACATTTACAAGCCAGTACATGAAGCAACTAAATAAACCAGTAGAGCATGCAAGTGAAGCTCAACTAAACAACTACAAAACAAAACCGCACCACACATACATACAAGACTACATGACAGTATGGGTAACAAGACTTCAAATGGATCAATGCAGCAACACTAACATGTGAAAAAGAGTTATGATCAGTTTGTAGTAGAGTGTGTCAACACAATAGCAGTTTGAGTAACAGAATCATGGTTCAAAAGAGAATGTAACAGCAGTTAACAAAAATTTTATTCAAAATGCCAAAGAATAAAAGCCGTGGTGACCAAGGTAGTAGCAACAAAAAATCACAAACACGATGGACAAGTCCAAATTATCACAATTTCAAATGGCTGAAGTTATAGGTGAAATGAACAGAACCGACTAAAATATATTCAAGCAAATTCAACACGAACGAGTCAGAATAAATCACAAGCGCTCAAGATAAATCGAATGGACAAGTGCAAATCATGAAGAATTCAAAAGAAAATATACAAACGTAAATATAGGGTATTCGATCCCTATATAACCCAAAATCATCATCGGTAGTGAATTATTCGAGTTCAGGACAAAATCAGAGAGAATACTTAGAACAATCCAGAACTCGAATTGAAGTCGAGCATAATCAAAATCGAAAAGGGGAAATATCACGTACCATTTTGTTTATCATTCAGCCGAACTCGACAATTGGAGCAACCGAAGGCGAACGAAGGAGCAATCGATTGACAAAGCAATCCAAAGCAAACACATACTTCAATCGAAGCAAAAGATCAAGTGGCAGCTTCAACACAGCAAAACCCTAGGTCTTGAAAGAGGAACGAAGAAGGAATCAGCCATTGGATCATACGAGAAATAGAAAGAGTAAGTCTTCTTTTAATAACAATTGGGCCGGTTTTAATTTACGTTTGGGCTTGAATTATAAAATAGGGTTTTGTTTAGTATTTTTTATTTATTTTGTAATTTTCCTTTTAAATTGTGTTACAATTCTAGTCGTGTGACTAGGTTGCGAACTACGGTGGTGTAGTACGAGAATTCGCAACTCAGTGGATGAGTTGTGGCAGGGTTTTGAGCGTAGAGTTAGGTTAGTCGATAGCGGGTGTCCTAAGTTTACGTGTGTAAGCGTCTGACTACTTAATTTTTAGTAGAAACCTTGGGGATAGCACGTAAGCAGGGTTTTGCCGAAGCTGGGTAAATCTGTGTTGTTCTATTTCTACTTTTATTATTCTGCTATTATCTGTGCTGCAATTATTATATATATTTCCGCATTATTTTTTTTATTAATATCACCCTATTAACCCCCCTCTAGGGTGAAATCGATCCTACAAGTGGTATTAGAGCTAGGAACAAAAACCATTTTTTGTTTTAAAAATTTGATTTTTCAAAAACCAATTTTTGTTTTTAATTTTTTTTAAAATGGTTTCTTTTAATAATGCTTTTGTTGAGGGTCAGTCCATAGTTAGACCATCCATGTTCAGTGGTGAATATGCTTACTGGAAAAATAGAATGAATTTTTTTTTGAAAAACCATTGATGCTTGGAATATTGTTGAGACAGGATATAGGAGTGGTAGATAATCAAGAAATTGAAAACTGATGGATCAATGGACAAATCTTGAAAATAAACTGCAGAATGCTAACGCTAAAGCTATGAATTTTATTATTTGTTCATTAGATCAAATTGAATCTAATCGTGTCTCACATTGTCTAACTGTGCAGGAAATTTGGCACACACTTGAAGTGACTTACGAAGGAACCTCCCAAGTCAAAGAATCTCGCATTGCCATGCTCAGTAGCGAATACGAAAACTTCACAATAGCAAAGGATGAAAGTGTCAAAGAAATGTATGGACGACTTTCTAATTTAGTATACAAATCAAAATCACTTGGAAAGCCATACACAGAGCTAGAAATAGTTCAACAAATCCTCAGAGTCCTTCCACGAAATTTTGAAGCAAAAGTGACTGCCATTCAAGAATCCAAAGATCTGAAATGAATCAAAGTTGAAGAACTCATCAGGAATCTCACCACTTATGAGCTAGAAATAAAATTCAAGGAAGAACGTGAAGAAGGTAATACACGAAAGAAACCAATAACTCTGAAAGGAAAAACAGAAAGTGAAGATGATGATGATGGAGCAGCTAAATTGGCGATGATAATAAAGAAATTCAAAAGGTGGAATCACAAGTATGGAAATCCAGCTCTAAATCAACAACTGAAAAGCATAATAGTCAAAGTACTAGACAACTCAAAAGAGCAGAAGATCATTTGCCACAAGTGCAATAAACCCGATCACATCAAGCCCAATTGTCCTCAGAATCGACTCGGCCAAGGAAAGAAACCGAAAAGGAGAAGTTTTGCAGCTACTTGGGATGAAACTGATGAAAGTGATGAAAGCACCGGCAGTGAGAATGGAAAGGCAAAACTGTGTCTTCGAGGAGAAATAAGTGATAGCGATGATGACGAGCTAAGCGAGGTATCAAAACTTACTCACTCAGAATTACTTATATATTTTCACGAAGTAAATGGCTGTTTTGAACGACTTAGGGAGAAGTACGCTAAAATTGAATCACAAAGAGATAGTTTAATAGAACTAAATAAACAGCTTGATCAATTGGTTAAAAACTATCAAAATAAGAGCTCTAAGTGTGCTAACCGTCCATCATTTGAAGAAGATATTAAAAATCAGAAATTAAAATTAAATCACTTGAAAATGAAATTCTGATTTTGAAAGAAATTGAAAATACTAGGAGAGAAAATTCTATTAAAAGGTGCACTTTGTTATTGAATGAGAATGAATCTCTCAAAACACAAGTCCAACAATTGTCTACAACTTTAGGGAAATTCTCCAAAGGAGAAAGATCACTAAATATGTTATTAGGGAAACAAATTGTCAATACTGTTAGACAAGGACTTGGGTATACTCAATCAGAATGTGTTAGAAGCGAAATTAGTCAAGTCAATTCCAGGTGCACGATTTGTGGAAAAATTGAACACAATCACAATAATTGCTGGTATAGACCCAAACACGTAAAAACCATACCAATTTGGGTTCCAAAAGACACAAAAGTAAAATCCCTTAAAGTCAAACAAATCTGGGTGCCAAAAGGAACAAATATAAGTTGTTTTGGGTCTACCTAAACTTGTTTTTCAAAATCATCTATCACTAAAAATCATGGACCTATAAAAACAAATAGGTTACAAAAATCTTTCCTCGTGTAGGTATGGTGGCAGGCTAAGGAACAACAAGAGTGCTACCTGGATTCTGGCTGTTCCAGGCACATGACGGGCGACAAATCAAAGTTCCTTAGCCTAGAGAAGTACAAAGGTGGCAGAGTCAAAATGGGTCAACCGGTGTATTATATGTTGAAAATCTACACCATAATCAAATTTCAATCAGCCAGCGATCAACTGAGAAAATTTTGAGCATCACAGTTAAATTTGACAAGGATGAAAAAGGTAAGGTAGTTGATAAAAAAGAAACATCAAGGTATGATTGATCACTTCTTCATCTTACTGCTTTTAGACATTGTGTTCTCTGCCTACTTGTATACACGGTTTCAATCATATCCAAATGAATCTCATTTTAAATGCTGTTAAATGATTATAAGGTATTTGTTGCACACATCATGGTTTGGTCTATGATAACTATGATTTAAAGGGGTATTCAGATGCAGATTCTGCTGGTAGTCTAGTTGATAGAAAAATTACTAGTGGAATGTGTTTTATGTAGGGACATTCATAAATTACATCACATTTCCAAATAAAATATCTGCATAATTTTCATTTTAACTGATTTTCGATTGGCAGACATTTTTTTTTTCATAAAACCCCTTTCAGAAAATAGTTTTTGTTGGCTTCATTTCAGATTAGGCATTTTAGAAAATTTGATTTTATAATTATTTTTGGATTTGATCTTAAATGACTACATTAACTAATCTGACTCCCTAATGATTATCGAAAAGATAAATAGTAATTAAAATAGTGATGAGTGTTGATATTAATCATATATTATGACTTGAGACAGTATATTTAGTAAATTTCTTTAAAAATTTAAATAAGATTTATAATAACTTTTGTTGGTGAAAAATTCCATGACCATCTCTATTTCTATCATATTTCTAACGTTCATCACTCATCAAAATCCAATACAGTATGTCAAAATGTGGTATTTTAAATGGGAAATTATTCGCTTTTATTTTCTATTTTTTGACAATAAAAACATCCAAAGTATTCACTCTCATTTAAAAGTCCTCACGGTTATGCATAGGTGAATTACTTGGAATATTTGTTTATGTTCTTTCATGCTCTTTTAAAAGTCCTCACGGTTATGCATGTATGGAACACATATCAAAATTGATTATTAAATAGACAAGTTGATTCTAATCCCATTTAAAAGTCCTCATGGTTATGCGTGGTTAGAAGATGCTTGAAATTCATTTTTTTATATAAAAATTGGGAATACTACTAATCTCATTTAAAAGTCCTAACGGTTATGCATGGTTAGTAGATATTCAAATTCCTGATATAAATAACCACAAATAGACACAACTATATGGTTTTATATACCGACATCACCCCTATCACTCTAAAGTGGAATATGCGCCTAACAGAGTATTTATGATTTTTGTTTGATTTTTTATTAAAATTTAATATTTATTCTCGATTGGGTATTAATGTTGTATTAATGTCTATCACTTTATCTCTATGTTTCTAACACTATTACTCTTTTGCTAATAACAAAAGGGGGAGAGAGAAGTTAAGATTTTGGCAAATAAAGTTCAAATATTTTGTTTTTTAATTGAATATTCTCATCTAGGCTCATTTGCATGATTTTTTTTTTTATTTTGCAAATTTCTTTTTACTTATTTTCATGCATATATGAAAGGAGAGCCTTGTTGTAAGGGGAGCATTCAAGTAGGGGGAGCTAATGGAATTCATCAAAGTCAAATACATTTAATAGAGTCAAAATCTTAATATATGTTTGTTATCATCAAAAGGGGGAGATTGTAGAATATGCTACTATATGATTTTTGTTTGATGATAATAAACATATATATATATATATATATATGTGTGTGTGTGTGTGTGTTCATTTAAATGTATTTGTTATCATACTATTTTATTTTTCACATAATTAAATAAATATTTGTTGAATAAAATAAATAACACAGAATTCATATTCAAACAAATATTTTATTACAAATATAAATAGTACAAATTTGAGCTCTCACTACATATATATATTTTCAATTACATTACAATCTTGATTACAACAGAAATTTCAATTTACATATCACTCCTCATTACATATTCACTCAACACTCGTATTTTTATCTTCAACTCTATTCCAGTTTGTACCCAGCATCTGAATTATCTACAAAATAAACACTAACACAGTAAAATTGAAAAAGAAGTATTTTTGTAGTGTAAAATAAAATGTGTGTTTTTGAAAATGTTATCTGCCTTAGTTATTTGGGTTGTTCGTCATCATTTTCGACTGAATCCATCATACACGAGCAACTTGTGACATGCACAATGTATCACGGTACATGCCACAAAGCCGTGCACACCAATATACACTTGATAAAACTACAGAGACAGGTGAGCACAAGGTCAAACCCGAGCCATGGCTGGATTCAACTCAGGTGCAATACACAAAGACTTCAGACCGTCATAGCCAAAGCACATGAAAACAAGTCTGGCCACAACAAGTAACATATATATACATATGCAACCAGACCAGGCATAAGCTTAAACTCAGAGGCAATAACAGAAGTTTTCAAATCAATGTACACATAAACACTTGAACCAGACTCCAAGAAGGTCATAGAAAGATCAGTGGTAGCATACAAGTAAAAGTAAAACATGAAGCATCTACATCAATTCAGATGCCACAAGTGATGTACATATTCAAGTGGTACAAACTGTTCAGAAATTAAGCAGTGGAACAGTACTGGTGCACATGCATACAAACTCAACAATGAATTGATCAGGATGCAAATGCAACACAAAACCAGATCAGACCAAAATACAAGGCAACCCAGGTTTAAAATATGCAAAGCACTTGAATAAAAAGTGCATATGAAAAAATGTATCAGACCAGAACAGCTCATATGTACACAGCCAAGTGTGAGAACATTCAAATGCTCATAACAACAACAAGCTTCAGGAATACAAAACAATAATATGCACAAGGACAGCAAGGCATCAAAGCAATCACACACATATATACATACATATATGTATGTATAAATATATATATGTATGGATACTATCAAAACAATTAAAAGCAGGAGGAACCAAAATAGTGCAGACTCAAAAAGGATGGACTTGCAGTCTGAAAACAGTACAAGCAAACAAATGGAGCAACAAGTAAATAGCAGAACCAAGGCCAACAACATAGCCAGATCATATAGACCAGCAAACATGCAGATGAAGCCTCAACCAACACACCAGACATCACCACCAACATAATGCATGACTCGAAGAAATGCAAACCAGTCGAAGTTAACATGCAACAAGACTTTAAGTATATATGGTGGTCAAGGCAAACAAAGAACAGACCCAACAAACCAGTCCAAGTTCAGACTACAAATGCAACTATCCAGACATAGTAAAGTGACATATGTATGCACATATGCATATAAGTACAAACATATATCAGTTCAGAGTGGTGCAGTTCAAACAAGGAACAAGACAGCAATCACTCATGTACATATACATACATGGCAGTACATGAAGCAACTAAATAAACCAGTAGAGCATGCAAGTGAAGCTCAACCAAACAACTACAAAACAAAATCACACCACACATACATACAAGACTACATGACAGTATGGGTAACAAGACTTCAAATGGATAAATGCAGCAGCACTAACAAGTGAAAAAGAGTTATGGTCAGTTTATAGTAGAGTGTGTCCACACAGTAGCAGTTCGAGTAACAAAATCATGGTTCAAAAGAGAATGTAACAGCGGTTAACAAAAATTCAAAATGCCAAAGAATCAAAGTCGTGGTGACCAAGGTAGTAGCAACAATAAATCACAAATACGATGAACAAGTCCGGATTATCACAATTTCAAACGGTCGAAGTTATAGGTGAAATGAACGGAACCGACTAAAATATATTCAAGCAAATTCAACACGAACGAGTCAGAATAAATCACAAGCGCTCAAGCTAAATTGAATGGACAAGTGCAAATCACGAAGAATTCAAAAGAGAATATACAAATGTAAATATAGGGTGTTCAATCCCTATGTAACCCAAAATCATCATCGGTAGTGAATTATTCGAGTTCAAGACAAAATCAGAGAGAATACTTAGAACAATCCAGAATTCGAATTAAAGTCGAGTATAATCAAAATCGAAAAGGGGAATATCGCATACCAATTTTTTTATCATTCTGCCGAGCTCGACAATTGGAGCAGCCGAAGGCGAACGAAGGAGCAATCGATTGATAAAGTAATCCAAAGCAAACACATACTTCAATCGAAGCAAAAGATCAAGTGGTGGCTTCAACACAGCAAAACACTAGGTTTTGAAAGAGGAACGAAGAAGGAATCGTCCATAGGATTATACGAGAAATAGAAAGAGGAAGCCTTCTTTTAATAACAATTGGGCCGGTTTTAATTTACGTTTGGGCTTGAATTATAAAATAGAATTTTGTTTTGTATTTTTTATTTATTCTGTTATTTTCCTTTTAAATTGTGTAACAATTCTAGTCGTGTGACTAGGTTACGAACAACGATGGTGTAGTTCGAGAATTCGCAACTCAGTGGCTGAGTTGTGGCAAGGTTTTGAGCATAGAGTTAGGTTAGTCGATAACGGGTGTTGCAAGTTTACGTGTGTAAGCGTCTGACTACTTAATTTCTAGTAGAAACCTTGGGGGCAGCACGTAGGCAGGGTTTTACCGAAGCTGGGTAAATCTGTGTTGTTTTATTTCTGCTTTTATTATTTTGCTATTATCTATGCTGCAATTATTATATATATTTCCACATTTATTTTTATTATTAGTATCACCCTATTCACCCCCCCTCCTGTAGGGTGAAATCGATCCTACACTAACGTGGTGAGATAAAACTGCATTTGATTCTGCCATGTTAAGAAGTCATCACCATCTCCTCTAAACGGATCGGGTCTGTTGTGAGTAGCAGTTTTTGCTGATAATTCAACTACCACCATCTCTAATTCGGTAAAAACTGGAAAGTGTTAAGATGTTATACGACGTGTGTACAAAAACAGAGATCAATAAGATATAAACTCCTCACACAAGTTTTGAATTCAGATTTCCACTACTTTGGAATTATGTATCAGTAATTTTAAACAATAACTATCGTTGTAATGAATTTACAATAACAAAGTGCTGTGTTAAACTATAGCGATAAACAATCGTTGTACTACTTCGTAGAAACAGTACAACTTCGTAACGGAAAGATTAGAAAATGATGTATATATATAAATAAATAAGAAATCTTACCAGATGTAGAAGGAAATTTCGTTTGAGGCTTGCCGTAATAATTTCCTTCAGATTTCATCTGAGGCTTTCGTTTCATATAAGACCGGTCGCGTCTCTTCATTTGAAAAGCAGCGTCTATGTCCGTTCGAACATATGTGACTCTCATCTGTTTAAATTTAAACAATCAAAAAACTGTCCACTTTTGTCCAGCAAAAATATAACACGGTCCGCTCTTATTGGACCCGACCCGGTTCGGTACGGGACGGGCGGGCGACGCATGTTATTTCATGACCATATAGGTCCTCCCCCTCACACAAAATTACTTGACCCTAAGGGCCAATATAGGTTTGAGAGATTTACTATATAAACATGAAAATGCACATATTTTTGACGACATGGCACAATATCTCATTC
The DNA here is from genome assembly GCA_030737815.1 of Allium fistulosum. Classification (NCBI taxonomy): domain Eukaryota; kingdom Viridiplantae; phylum Streptophyta; class Magnoliopsida; order Asparagales; family Amaryllidaceae; genus Allium; species Allium fistulosum. The sequence continues at coordinate 1,300,405,872 of CM060902.1, forward strand.
ACCGATATAGTGGTTTCTAACAATACCAAGCTTGCAATGATGACACTAGAGTTTCTCTATCATATGTTTCTACATAAAGACATTTGTATGAAAAGTTGGTTTGTTTTCTGAATGTACTGAAAACTTTTCAACTACCTCCAATGCAGTTATTAATTTTTTTAATCAAACATCAGTCAAAGCACACATTTGAAGCCATGGATGCAAACTCCATGAATAAAGAAGATGGAAATCAAAATTCTCCCTCTGTACTCAAACTAAAAGCCATATAAGATGAATGCATGATTCTTTAAGAGAAATTGACTGCATTGGAAAATGAAAACAATCTGCTCGGGGAAAAGGAGCTAAAAAGTCAAGAAACCATAAAGAACTTGCTAAAGAAGACTAAAAGAGTTGATAACGAATATGGCTTTGAGAGTTAGAAATTGTTTTAATTATTAAAGTATAACGAATTAAGATATTATGCTATTAATTTCAAATGTATTTTTATTTGTTCATGCAGGCACGGTTTATGGAACAAAGGCAGAAACTCCTGGAGGAAACAGGTCGAGAGCAGCTGACTACGGACGAGGAGGATGTAATTTTTGAGTCAGTCATGGATCCACCTTCATGGAATAGGCGTTACGGTTATGACAATCAAGCGGTAATGAATAATATATTTAGATATAACATTTTAGTAATCATTCAGTTCTAAAGAACTTCAAATTGCTTTAGTTTCGATAATACGTTTATAGATATAACAATTAAAATATTATGTTGTAGCTTCGATAGTATGATTATAGTAATTGAACTTTTACTAAATTAAATAAGTATTGCAGGGTAGACAGAGGAGAGCCAGCCAAAACAAAGCTCGGATCGATCTAGCAGAGATCGTGGAATTGAGAGTTAGGGTGGCGCAGTTGGAGGAGCAGAACCATCGGTAGACAATTGAGTTGACCAGTTGCTGGACCAACGTATTGCTGAGTACATGCAACAGTATAGTGGCCGCTTTCCATCTTTAGCTGGTTCCAGAGGTTCTGGAGGTGGCTGACAGGATTAATAGGTATGTTTTTTTGTTATGCGACATTGTTTAGTATTGTTTGATGATACACTGAGATGGTGCAATTGGATACTTTGAGATGTTTTGTATATTATTTGATGGTACATTTGGTGATGGTCAGTTTGACATTTGTGAGTTGATGGTGGTGACTTGTTGATGATGCCATTTGAGTTGTCGATGGTGTGAGATTTGTTAGTGTTTCACGGTGTATATATTGTATGATGACATGTATGTATATTATGTCAACGAAGTGTCGGTTGGTTTGATGTTATGTGAGTTATGGTTGGTTTAATTTTCTTTATGTGATTTGAGTATATTTGTATGATTTGAGATTATATTGAATATCTCAATTCGATATGTGCTTCTGTGTGACTATATTATGTTTCTGAATTGTGTATGTGAGGCTAGCATGTAGCAAAAATTAGGAAAAATGGTTTAGGTACTCCGATGGATTCTGACGGCTGATGACGGCTTACATGTCAACATTTTCCAACGGCTTCCGACGGCTAGTGGCGGTTCTGTTGCTTCCCTTTGATCGGCCACGTGTCTTCGGCGGCCATCTAGAACCGTCGAATTTTCTCTCGGCAGCCGTCGAAAAGTTTACGACGGAGGTTGTTGTAAGCCGTTGGAAAAACTGTGCGGTGACGGGGCAAATGGTGACTGTTTTTTGTGTCGGTTTCCGACGGCTACCGACGGTCGTCGACGGTTTTCAGCCGTCGAAAATCGTACGTTTTCTTGTAGTGTGGGCTTTGAATATAATAGCCTGATCTAGTAGAAATCAGAATGCACTGCGGATGCTGATAAATAGCTTTCTGTTGAAGATGTTTGTTTATTGATTTGTTGATGTATGTTTGATTGTATTGTTATTAATGATTGTAGAATTACATGTATATACGAGTTTTAAAATTTAATATTTTATTTCGAATAAGCAAATAAGTTAATAAAATATGAAGATTGGTTTATATAGTGATTGAAGAGTTTTTATAGTTTGTTTTGGTGTTAACTTATCCATCGAGCGCTTTAAGAATTCTGGTCGATGTATCTGACCAACGTTATCAATAGGGATCCCTAAACACTAGGATGAGACATTTGGACACAATAATTTTAAAAGAAAACAATATTTCGAAGGAGAATATAATGTTTTGGAACAAAACTGTGTTTAGGATAAAATTAATAACAATATATAGTGTTTTGGAAAGAGTGTCATGTTCCGAAAAAATGAAATAATATTTAAGAGATACTATGAAACATGTTTTGAAAGGGAAATATGTTTGAATGAGTTAAATAACATTTAAAAAAATGATTTATTGTGCTGTTATTTTTATTTGCATCTTAAATTCATATATTTAATGTATAAATTAAACAACCAGATAAGTAGGCTTATAGCATAGGAGTGTAATAATTATTATTTCATGATATATAGTATTTGTGAATATAAACTCATTAATTTGATTGTGCTAAATTGATTGATTAAATAATAAATATATTATATTAGTATTCATAATATATGAATGTAACACTATTTATACAAGAATATATATACCATAATTTTGGGAAAATAAATTATTATTCAAATTATTGACAAAATACTTTTAAAATTTTTTTAATGTCCTCTGACCCCCTCTTTCCCTCCCAACACTTACCGTCAAACATCCCCATCGTCCTCTCCTCCATACCTCCTCCTGTTCACCCATCACCTCAACTTCCTCCCGAACCACACCCGCCTGACCCACCTCAACCAGCTGTTCCACCGCTCCCTCCTCCACTCCTTTTTGGTCCCCCCGTCGAAGTCACACCTAATATCTCTTCCTCCAGCCTTAACCCCATTCCTGCTAAATGGAACTCCCTGTTCAAAGTGAAGCCGCGTAATGCTGGTCATCATTCCCCTGTTAATGTCCCATTGGTTTTTGATGGCCCCATCTTGGTTCCACCAGAAAATGTTATCAAGGCAGGGAATGATGTCTGGGGAGATTACTTGGTTGGTTTTTTTCTTGATAAGCCTTTATCATACATGACTGTAATCTCGCATCTTAAAAGGATATGGAAACTTAAAGGCTCGATCAAAGTTAAATCGGATGGATTTCTGTTCCTATTCAATCTGTCTTGCGATGAAGATAGAAGGAAGATAATTGAGTCTGATCCAATTATAATGAGGAACAAAATATTCATTGTTAAGCAATGGGATCAAACAGTTGGTAATACTTGTAGCACAATAAGATCTGTACCTGTGTGGGTTAAATTACACAACATCCCTCTTTATGCGTGGTCTCATCTCGGAATTAATTGGATTGCCTCTCGTGTTGGTTCATTCATGTGTATGGATGCACAAACTGAAAAGTTGGAGAGGATAGGATATGCAAAATGTATGGTGGAAGTCACACCATCTGATGAACTCCTGAGTGATTTTCCTGTAAGATTAATGGATGGCTCAACGCAGATTGTCAAAGTTGAATATCTATGGAAACCTGAGATATGTACCTTCTGTAAAGAATTTGGGCACAAGACACAGGAATGCTTGAAAATGGAACTTAACAACCAAGCAAAGGCAGATAAAAATCAAAAAGGAAATAATGAAAGCATGGGGAAGGACTTAATGCACAGCAAGGTTCTGAAGAATGTAAAACACAAGCAAGAATGGAAAAAGGTCGACAACAAAGGATCAAAAACATTTTTAGACAAAGAAAAAAATATAATATCAGAACCAATGGCAGAAAAGACAGGTAATGAATGTGATGGGGTGGGGAACAATTTATTGAAGGCTACAACTACCAGCAGTTTGAATAAAGAGAGTGCACTAAATTCAATGGTAGGGGGAGTTACAGTCACAAACAGATACAATGTGTTGATGGATGAGAATTTATCTGATGAATGCCATGAATATTGTAACAATGCAGTAGGAAATGGAAACTGTGATAAGAATTTTCAGATGGAGGAGGGAGAAATACAGGGAGTCAAGCATAGTGATACTGTTTTTAATCAACTGGACCCAGCATCAAGTAATATTCAGAATGAAACACAGGATCTTGAATGCAACAAATCCAAAGGAGAATCACACCAAACACTAAATAGTCTAGAAGAATATAATAACATGCCTGATTCAGTCAATAACTTTGGAGATATTACCTTACTTTCCAGGAATGAGATTCCCATGCATGAAAATAGCAGAAACTCAGCAAATTTATCAAAGATTGATGAAACTATGTTCAGAAATGCACTGGAAAGTGATATTCTTGCATTGTGCATGAATGAATCGGTAGATAACAACAGTCTACCCTACACCTTCACTGGTGCCCTACCGGGATGGAAATCAATCCCATCTTCTCCTACCAAGTCACAATCTCCTATTGTTTTATGTCTGGATAGTGAGAAAAGAACAAGACATAAAAAACAAGACAAAGCACCAAGAAGCATTGAACCCAGAGTCTCTCCTGCAACCAGGAGCATGAAAAATATCATCCACCAATCTTTAAAGTATTCCAAATGATGCACAACTTTGCCATTTGGAATATAAGAGGAGCCCACTCCTCTGTTAAGCTAGATCAAGTTAAGAACCTCATTTTCCAGCATAAACTCTCTCTTTTTGCCATTCTTGAAACCAAACTGAATGAAACCCTAACAGTGAAAGCAGCGAACCACATCGAACCAACTTGGACATTGCACCATAACCTTGTCCAAGCTTCTTATGGTCGCATTATGGTGATTCATGATCCCACTGTCATGACCCTTAACCCTATACTCAGCACTGATCAAGTTATGCATTTCCAAGCTAAAATGATCAATACTCAAATCTCATTCTATCTTTCCATTGTTTATGCTCATAATTCTCTGAATTCAAGAAAACTCTTCCTTGACCTTCTTCCTGCCTTCAGGCAAAATTCCCACCCCTGGCTTGTCTTTGGGGATTTCAATTGCTGCTACAAGTTAAATGACAAGCATGGTGGTTCACCCCTTTTACCCAAAGACATATTTCCCCTCAACAAAGCCATTGATGACTCTGGTCTCCTCCCTATTACCTCCTTTGGAGCTGCTTTCACATGGAATAATAGGAGTAGGACTGGTTCTAGAATTTTCTCAAACATTGACCACTCTTTTGCCAATCTCAAAGCATTAACCACTTGGCCTACCATGTCAACTCTTATTCCAAACCCTATCCTCTCTGACCATTCCCCTCTAGTTTTCTCCATGGGTCAGAGGATATTAAAAGGAAAAAAAGGCTTCAAATTTTATAATACTTGGGTCAATGATCCTGAGTATGCTAATATAATCAATAATTCCTGGTCAAAAATTTTTTTTGGTAATCCTATGTACATTCTTTGCAGGAAATCAAAAGCAACCAAAGATGCATTAAGAAAGTGGGCAAAGAAAAAATTTGGCAATGGTTCTCTTCTTTCAAATCAGCTCAGGCAAAAACTTGATGAAGCTCAGGACTTAATGATGAATCAACCTAATGATGCTGCTGCTGCTGAGAATGAAAGAATTCTCTTTGATCAACTAAATGAAGCTCTAATAACTGAAGGCAACATGAGGAGACAGCAACTAAGGCAGAAATGGGCTCAAGAAGGGGACTATAACACTGCTTATTTTCATGCAGCGACGAAGATCAAACATGCCAGGGAACAGATCACTCACATTTACGATGATTTTGGTACCCTACATTCTACACCAGCTGGTGTTGACCATGCCATTTTACAGTATTACAAAACATTGCTGGGTAACAAGGATGATTTTATACCTTTGTTTGATAATCTTGACCATGTGCATCTGCCCAAGCTCAACCTTCACGAAGTTAACAGTCTCATTATCAAGGTTACAAACAAAGAAATTAAAGACACCCTTTTCTCCATGAACAAGCACTCATGTGGGGGTCCGGATGGTTTTAACCTACATTTCTACATCCATAGCTGGGAAACCATCAAGGATGATTTCCTTAAAGCAGTCCACAATTTTTTTAATAAATCAAAACTGCTATCTGAGGTAAATGCAACAAATTTAGTGCTCATTCCTAAAATGCAACATCCTACTGCTGTTGATTCTTTCAGACCCATATCGTGTTGTAATGTGATTTACAAATGCATCTCAAAGATTTTGGCCTCCAGACTGGTTTTTGTTCTTTCTAGAATCATCTCTAAGAATCAGTCTGCTTTCCTACCAAACAGAAACATCATTGATAACATTTTACTTACTCATGAGCTTCTGAAAGGCTACGGACGTGCCCATGCATCAAAGAATGCTATGTTGCAACTGGATTTGAAGAAAGCTTTTGACAGTATTCACTGGAGTTCTATTGTGAGAATTATGGCTCTTATGGGATTTCCTAAGGTTTTTGTAGCTTGGATTTATGTTTGTATATCTTCCCCCACATTCTCAATTAAATACAATGGTTCTACTTCTGGATTTTTCAAGAGTAAGCAGGGGATCAGGCAGGGAGACCCCATCTCCTCTTATCTGTTCATACTTGTTATGGAAGTCCTGACTGTCATGCTAAACAGAAACTATGAGAACAATGTTATCTTGTATCACTCTAAATGTAAATCACCTACTATCACCTCACTGCTCTTTGCTGATGACATTTTGTTATTCACTAAACCTGATAAACGGTCTTTGGATAATATCAAGGCTACTCTCCACAGTTTCTATCTTATGACTGGCCTCCAACTCAATTTTAATAAATCCCATATTCATTTCTCTGGATTATCATCTGAGCAAGCTACCTCTTTAACTGTATCCTCTGGTATCCAAGCTATGAACAATAACATGACCTATTTGGGAATCCCATTGTGCTCCTCTAGAATCTCAACTGCTAATTGCTTGCCTTTGTATGATAAGATCTGCAGCAAAATGAGGTGTTGGGCAAATCGATTTCTCTCTCAAGCTGGAAGACTGGTACTTATCAAATCTGTTATATCTTCCATGATGGTGTATTGGTGCAGGGTCTTTATTCTTCCCAATAAACTCGTGAATATGGTGAGAACTGCTATGCTAAGATTCTTCTGGACTGGCTCCATCCATTCGAAAAATTTCATTCCCTGCTCTTTTTCCATCATGGAGCAGCAGAAACAAAATGGTGGGCTTGGAATTCCTAACTTGCTCAGGTGGAATAGAGCTGCCATTAGCTCTGTGCTTAATGATTTGATAGCTAATAGAGATTCTTTATGGGTTAGGTGGACCAAAATTCACAACTTGGGAAGTAGGAATTTCTGGACTATGACAGTCCCACCAAATTGCAGCTGGACTTAGAGGAGCTTGCTGAATTTAAGGCCCTCATTCTCCCTGTTTGTCAAAGTGATGATCTCTCCTATGAGCACTGCCAATTTCTGGGCTGTTCCATGGATGTCTGATGGCCTTATTCTTGGCAAAATCTTTTCCCCACAGCAGATAATTCAGTCTGGTATTAGTGCCAATGCTAAAGCTGCTGACTTCATTCATGATGGTAAGATCCTATTGCCTTATTCCAGCAACCAGGTTATCAGAGCAGTATGGAACAACTTTCAGGGCAAAACTTATCACTTCAGCAATTCTGATGATATTCAATGGAATGGAAAGCAGCACTCTATATCCTTAGTATACAAACTTCTTGACAATGCTCCTGTTAATGCTGCAATAAAATGGCACAAGGTAATTTGGACATTGAATTCTAATGCCAGAGACAACTTAATGCTGTGAAAGGTCATAAATAAAGCTCTTCTGACCAAAGACAAACTTCTGAATTATGGGATGATGGTTGACCACATTTGTGTCATATGCAACATGCACACTGAAACCGTGGACCATCTGTTTTTTGACTGCAGTGTGCTAAGAGGACTATGGACCACTCTGTTGAGTAGTATGAACCAGAATCACAATCTTGGTCTAACTAGTTTTGATTGGGATCTGATTGCCAAAGCTACCAAATGGAGGAAAAAGGATAGATTTGTGCAATTCTTTTTAATCAAAAGGTACATGACATTGATATGGGATGAAAGAAATCTGAGAATTTTTGAGAACAAATCAAGGAACATAAATATGCTATGGAATGCTTTGAAGGCTAGCATCAAGATTGGGATGAGGGAGAGTAAATTTGATTTCAGTAATTACTTCTCTTCTGACTGGCCGTAGCTCATGTCTTCCTTGTAATCATCTTTGTTCCTTCCCCTGTTTTTCTTATGTGTTGTTGCTCCCTTGTTCTTTCTTCTTTGTTTTTTTTTTTTTTTTTTTTTTTTGTGTTCTGTCTGGTGACTTGAGTCTGTTCTAGTCACCTATGTTTTTGTTCTTGTTCCTGTTTCTTCTTTTTTCTTTTCAGCAATAAACTGGTAGGGGACCAGCCAACCCCGCTTGCCTTGCAAAAAAAAAAAAAATATATATTGAGGAATGATTAGCAAAATAGATGAAATATCCGTAATTGTTGCATATGTTAATATATCATTATTACTAAAATTTATTTGAATGAATTAATGGCCACATTTAACATGATTAAGGTATGCATCAGCCAACATATCACCAAATTTGACCTGAGATTCTATAGTTAAATGTAAACCATCACTTTGTATGGGCATTCCCTTTGCATCTACGCGTATAACATTACGCAGTTTTATTGAAAGTCGTGCTTGCCTACTGTCTATATGTATTTTCCATCTGAGGCTTTAGCCACCTGCATATATAAATAAATAGTTGATCACCATTTTTTGATTACAGTAGTTAAAACTAAGGTATTTAAACGTTTTATTCCAATCAAATATGCAAACTAATGCTCTGGTTTAAACAAGCGTAGAAGCAACCTTCACATTATAGGGTTCCCTACAAGTGGATAAATAAATAGGCCAGCTATATTTTTATTTAAACCTACCCCTTTGTTACCATCAAAAGTTTTTTTCAAACATACAGCATGCTTTCAGTTTGTCAGGCATCAGTTTTATTAAAACAAGGGTTGATGAACTGTGTGTATGTATCATTTTTATGTAATGCATCATGATGTATATAAAAGTTTATTTTGCTTGATAAGTAGTTGTCATGGCTTTTGAAAATCTAATGTACATATGTGTGCAGGTTTAAGTATTCATTCAACACTTTATCATCGCTGAAACAATCACAATTGAAAATATTCACTTAGACCAATTCCAACTGTTGGTTGGATATCAGAAATATGAAAATCTGCACTAGAAGCTGGCTCCAACAGGATGCAGAAATCTGGATAGTGTCGATTTGGGGGTTCAGTGTGGGTATTCTGGATTTATTGAGGTGCCTGTTGAACATGCGCCTGATACCCAGACGTCTTTTACACAGGAGTATCAGGCGCTTGTTGAACGGGTGTCCGAATTATCGGACGTTTGTTCACCAGACGGCTGAGCATCAGGCGTCTGTTCAACAGACACCTGGCCTCATTTCTGTTGGAGAAATGAGGCCCCCAACATTTCGGAGTGTGGAAAATCGTATTTCCACACTCCGAACTGTTCGAGATGCTCTTATACAAAGGACATCTATTTCTACTTTTGCCACTTTAGTTTGGTAAATCATATATTACTATGCATCTAATTTATTGAATCACATTGAGGTTAAAAAAAATTGATAACTGGCCTGGCTGCTTGGCAACAGCCGTGCAACAGCACCACGTGGCTGCTGCATGATGCAGGGGCCAGGCCACTGGCCTGGCCACCTCTCTAGCCACCTGGCCGGACATGGGTCCACTCAGGGAGTGCTGACTTGCTGAGCCTGCAGCCTCGCACAGCCCAGGTTTGGCCGGGCCTTGAGCTCAGTCCCCACATTAAAAAGAAAGAAAAATAAAAGTAGGCTTCTTCGAAACGCAAGTGATTGTCTGTGTATATGTATGGTACCTTTGTCTTATGTCTGTCCTTTGTTAAAATGATCATGTAATAGCTGCTTAAGCAAATTTCTAATGTACGATAGTACCTTCTTCACGTTGTTCCCATCCATACAACCTCAATAGTTGCACACCCATTTGCTTGGTAAATTTACTCAACTAAACGCATTCTGCTAATTAAGTTTTTTTAATACTACAGGTTAATAGGCCAAAATAAACTACTATTTTAGTTTTAATTTTCAAACCTAGTTTGTTTGGCCATTTACAGGGTTAATTTAAATTACATCGGACAGGGTCCTACTCTCTTCAATATTAAGTTATAAAGCAATAAGAGTTTGATATTGATAATGAATTTAAAATTTAAAAATTATTAATGAGATAGTTGAAGTTTTAAACTGGATTATAAATTTTTTGTTATTATCTCGCAATGCACCAGTTTTTGTGACAATTAGTTGTAGCGATAACTTATAAACCGATTCTTTGTCCAACTTCATAATATTGATTGATTGGTAACATTTGTCTTTGGTATAGGCATGAAAGTACAGCCAATAGTTGTAATCATCTAGTATTTAAATAAAATATGAACTGAGCAGTGGGCTGTAGTCTTTGAATGAGATTTTGAACTGCAAAGAGAATGATAACTTTGTTTATTTTGATGATGGTATGAGGCAGCAGCAATGGAGTATGCCATTGATTTATAATACTGACATGCGTCAGTACTGTTAAATGAAATTCCCGAGTTTGCAAAGAAGTGGAGATTTGATATGAGATTATGAACACCCGTTAAAGTATGAGTTTGAAGTGTCATGTATTAGCAAGTATCATGTGAATTAGTAATTTTTATGTAATGCTATAATTAAATATATTTTTCCAACTACAATTTGCGTAGTTTAAACATCCACCAGTAAGGACTTGGAACCAAGAAGGTAAGTTTGCAAAATTCAAACATTATAATAAAAATAGGAAGTTAGCTTTGTTGAGACTAAAATGTATGTCAGGGCCGGCCCCAGGGCAAGGCAGGCAAGACAGCCACCTAGGGCAACCGACCTGGCAGGGGCAACGACGTGGTGGTGGTGATGGGTTCAGTCATTTATTTAGATAAAAATGGTTTATATAATTACAAAACTAATTGACAATGTAGTGAGGTGGTTAGGTTATTGTCATTTAAATCAAGCAACCAAAGTTTGAGTATGGAAAATCCCAAATTTTTGGGGCAATTTTTTTAAGTTCGAACTACGGCAACGTGACCGGTTGGGCCGAGCCTGATGTATGTGATATTATAATAATTGCTTGAGTTGAGTGTAGGTACAAGAAGATCTTTTGAACAAATGGGACACATATTTACATATAAATTAAGCGAACACGCTTAATAACGCAAAATTAGGTACGTTTTACTAAATAGAGTGATATGTTGTGAAATATATGCCGCATGGCAAGATTTTGGTATATAAATTGTTTCCAACCATGTTTGGTCGATGTATACATATTTATCATATTGTGATTTTTCGAAAGGCTCTCCGTATAAAAAGACTCTACTGAAATTTTTCAAAAATTTCAGGAGTATAGAAATTTTTTATAAGATATATTTTATGTGAAAAATAATAGACGCTAAAATGAAACTATTTAAAAATCATAGCATACGATGAGATATGTTGGAATGTAAGAGCCACATAAAGGATCGAGTAGTTGAGTTTGTTAGACGAGTGTGGAGTACGATGAAAGTCAGGGTAGGAGTTGTGTTTGATATCTTCCTATTTGAAATTGCGAGAACGTAATTTTATTAAGGGGGAGTCTGTAACAACCCTTCTTTTCACGCTGTATAAAATAAATAAATTTATCAAAATAAAAGTGTTTTAATTCAATTTTCGATGATTATAAATTGAATAAGGTGTTTTAACAAATATAAATTTTTTGAAGTGTAAATAATTTAAATATATTTGGAATAGTAGGAAAATAAATTTATTTTGTGATAATATAAATGATAACTAAATAAAAATAAACAAGCGTTGAAGTGAAATAATTTGGGCAATTATCGAAATAATGCAGTGTAAATTAATTTGAATAATTGGGATAAATTTGCAAATAAATAAAAAGGGTTGTTAAAAGAAGAGAAATGAAATAATTATTAAACTAAAATCAAAGCTCATATTATATTCACTAATTCTAGAAATTATTGAGCCAAGCCCATACTACTTTGTAAACCCAAACCCGTGCCTATTTTCTTTTCTTAGCCCTAATTCCTTCCCAACAATTCATGATTTCAAAAATCACAATATCTCAATTAAAAAGAAGAAGTCGCGGTTTGGGCCAAGTTTGGCACGTTGAACGAGGACCAAGCCAAGGCAGTCGATGCAAGCGAAGATGAGAGCAACGCCTATAGTGATGACGCGAATGTGTGGCTGCGATCGATTTTGGAGCGAGTGACCTAGGAGGCGTGAAGGAGGCCGCAATGTGGATCTATGGTTTTCGTGACTGGAGTTCTCGTGCATGGAAGTGAGGCCAAGGTTGTTGGTCGGTGAATGGGTGCTGATGGTTTGAGGTAGTGGATTGGCAATGACATTTGACGGCTGTGATCGATGGTGTTGCAAAATGGTGACTGTCCCGACTGTGTGCAAGCTTCAAGTGATGACATATAGGCTATGGCGGCAACAGAATCATCCAAAGTATAATCCAATTCTTACGTTCATCAATTCGGTGAGTTTTACACTCACATATCTACGTCTATCATTTATCACTGGCTGTATACATCTATATACATAATTATCCTACTTATTGCTTGAATTGTTGGTTGAATGAATTGTCTGATATATTGGATGAGATGAAATTGAGTGATACAGATGTTGTTGATGAAATTGTGTGACATCCTTGTACGGTTTGATTGTTTGTGATTGATAGTTGTTTAGTTATTGGTTATTTGTATGAGTTAGAAGTGTCAATATACAAACTGGATTTTGTTCATTTGCAAATTGAGTCAAATAATTATTTGTATGTTGATGTGTGAATTTTATAGACAATGGGGGTTTGCTGGAACTCAACTCGGGTCACACGATATTTATTGTGACGATCGTTGATATGTTATGGAGTAATTTTATTCCATAATTATATATATATATATTTATTCACTTCTTGTTCTAATGAATGTTTGAGAAGCTTAAAAGTATTAATTAAGGGTTTTCAAATCTTATTATGAATATTTTGTAAACATTTTACTAAATTTTGTTTAATTTAACCAGTTTTGGGCTTATAGATATATTTTTATTATAAATACAAATATAGCTTCTTTTTATGGGTTATAAAACCCTTTTTTGGAATTAATATTATAGCAAAATATAGAAATCTTTTTATAAAGTAATTAAATGATTTTATTAGATATTAACTTGGTTGTTTTATAATTATATTTATTTAGATATTTTAAAAATGTTTATTGAATTAATATTTGAAAATATATAAGAGGTTGAGAAATAAATAAATTATTGAAAAGCAAATTTTATAGTTAGTTTAAATCATTTATTTAAAGCATATAAATTATAGAAATTATGAGATCTTCACATATTGGTATTTTGAATATTTTAAAGAGTATTTCTCTAATAATATAATTATAAATGAACTTTTTAATATGTGTTATAAAGATGTTTATGTATGATTTCTAAGTTTTTTTTTTATTTTTATCTTCTCAATATGGTTGATATTATGAGCGATTCACCGTTGAGATGGATTTCATTTATGATTTTTTATATGATACGGTGATGACATCTTTTTAAGTGATTTTATGATGATTTCTATTCTATGTAATGAGGAATCCGAATAAATAGAGTTATAGTACCGTTTGGGATGGGGCATTCGGTAATATTTCTCCGGTTATTCTTTGGATTAGTTATATAGAATATTGAAGGAGCAAGTGTGGTGTGTGAACACTGAATAAACGGACTAGTAACATGTAGTGGTACGAGATGTCATTGTGTTATTTATTTGGTTATTCTTTGCTCCAAGATGATACTCATACGGGGTATTTTGTGTGTGTAACTTGCTACGGTGACCATCTATAGAGGCTACTTGTTAGCCACATAGTTTATGTACATTATATGTCTATCCACCTTTGTCCAACTCCCTTTATGTTTCGGGAGTGAACCAGATTGGCCAGTAACCATCCTAGCGGCCTGATCGTGGAGTCACGCCCTAGATACATGCCATCATTATTGTTTAAGATATTTGATGCGCATCATGAGATTAGTAGTTTGTTGCCCCTTGTGTCGCACAATCAGTTACCATAGGGGCACATGTCGGTAGTCATGGCTGAAGAGGCTACGCGTTGTCGAGCCTATGGTGGATCATTGTCACGATATCGAGAAGGAGAGGTAATTGTAACCGATGACTATAGGAGTCATGTCATATGGACTACATATGGCTCCTGGAGTAAGCAGACATGTTGTCAGTATCACATCTGGTTCTGGTATGGGTGAATGTATGTAGGTAGTAGATATACATATATTATGTATGGATGACACTATACCTAACACTGTGTTTATAGTATGGTCAACCCCGTATTCTTCTCAGGCAGACGACCTCTTTATTATTGATTTGTTGTTTCTATCTTGTAGGACCTTTCAGTCGAGAGTTTCGGCTCTCTAAGGGCTGTGGGTCGAGATATATGATTTTCCATATTGCTGCATTGTTATGAGCTGGTTCAAATCTTCCTTATTGATTTGATAATGGTATTTTATAAACAAGATTGAGGGAGATTGTGGACACTGCTTTTTTACTACCTGACTTCACTTGAGTACATCTCATTATTCATTATTTCTGGTTCTGATGACGATTTTAAGATGTGTATGATTAACCTATTCGATGTTGTTTAGTGTAAATTTTGATTTGATGAGTTTTATATAGGTGATGACGCTTTCCTATTTGGGTTTGCTGAGAATGTCGTTTGAGGATTATGAGACTATAATTTATTATTCTTCTTATATTAAAATGGTATGTTATATTACATCCATCATTGTAGATATAGTCTGATCCGTTTTTTATTTATATAATACTCGAGTCAGTCCGAGAGATTTCATGTACAGGGACACCATGATCGGCATTTGTTTTATTGGGCTTAGTGGAGATGTATATTAGGATTATTGTATAATATATATATATGCCATTATTTTACTGTATATGTCAAACATTGAGTTGTATATTGATTATTCATCACATTACATTGAGATAGATTACAGTTGAGATGTTTTGTATCATTAGAGTATTATTGTATAATATACTACATTACATTTTATCGCTGCGATTGACTCTGTGTTCTGTGTTATTCACTGTATATTATGTTTTGTTCTGTACTGGAGGCACACGTGTCTATTGCTTTGTATCGATACTATGTAGGTATAGGTAAGTTATATTTTCGATGTTTTAATACGTATCGGTGTTAGTCCAAGGGAATATTCACTTGTGTGCCCCAACTCACCTTATTCTCCATATTATCTGATAGTATTACTCTATAATACTCTTGGATAGTATGGGTATAAAGGCAGGGTGTTACATAACTCCACATTGTTTCCTATCTTTAGGAAACAACGTTTAGATGTCGATCTCTGGAGCTATGCAGTTAAAGTGCTTAGTTGTTCTATAGTGATGAAGGTGCAAATGGTTATAATGGGGATATAGTAGAAAATGAAGGAGATGCAAAAAGCTTCATCGAAAATAAAACCAAATATTTAAACTTACTTTATTCTCATTCTCACAGCATTTGTGTAGGAAAACAAAATATTGTTTAATCTTATATAAAAAGAAGAAGAATATCATGATTTATGCAGACTGTAATAGATTTCTAACTTATATTGAGCACTTGTTCCATAAAATTAGGGCTTTAACCTAACTTTGTTGATTTAGCATGAAAGAGAATTAGTCAAACCAACTTTTTATAGTAATTTTGCTAAAGAAAGTACTAAAAATCATTGATTTAGCGGGTGTAGCGGAAAATACCGAGACTTAATGCTTATTTACAATTTAACGGTGGTAAATTGAAAAAGCATAGTGGTCAAGGAGCGCTATGTACTACAGCAGGGCTTTAATTGCAAAACTCCAGACATCCATCTTTGATCCTGCCTATCTTTGGGCATCGATCAAGCGTATTCTGTAACGACCCGTATTTTTTGGATAAATAAAATATTAATGAAATAAGATTTTAGAATTTAATATTGAAAGAAAACTAAATTTGTGATTTTATAATGAAAGTAATAAGTAGAATGTAATGTTAGTAATGTTAATTTAAGGTAATTGCTAACTATTTTAAGTAATTCCAACTAATTAAAGTGATTGTAAAGTTAAAATTGGTTATAAACTGTAAATAAGGAAATACATTGGATGTGGAAATTATATGTGATCAATTAGAATTGGATAATATTGAATATGAAATCGGTGATGTTGTTTGAATGCTATTGATAACTATTTAATGTAATTTCAATCAATTGAAATAGATTGTAAGGTTATTTGGTTATAATTGAAAATAATGAAATAAATTAAATGATGCATTTAATGATGAGATTGTATGTAATCGATTGGAATAGATTAATATAGAATATAAAATCATTTTGTTATAACACTTGGTTGTAAATGATAAGATAATGGATATGAACTATTATTATAAACGATGGTTGTAATTGTCTTCTCATTAATTTGTCCGTTTGAATATTAAATGGGTAATTAATGGAAATAAGGCAATTGAATGTTGGAATTATATGTCGTTAACTGAAATTGAATATAATCAGTGATGTGTAAGTAGTCATAACATTTGTTGTAGATAATAATCTTATAAATATGATTAAATTACTTAAAGGTAACAATTGTTCATTTATCATCCCATTATTTAATATGTTTGGAATTAATTTAGAAATCAATGAAAATTTATGTAACTAATTATTGAAGTTAATATGGTAAAAGATGTTAATGGTAAAATAATGAATGTAATAAAATGTAAACTTATGTTAATATAATTCATAGAGTATTGTGATTGAATAATAAGGACGATAACATAGGTTTGAATGTAATTGGATGAGAATTGGATGCATAGTTAAAGGCATTTAACCTTTTAAATGTGATAAGGGGAAACAAATTAATATTGGATTAATTGATTACATCTTTTAATTAAGATAGAGTGTAACGATCCGTAACTTTTAACAACTTTAAAATGATAGTATTTTGAATTTAAATAAAAATTAATTAAATAAATAATTTGAATTTGTGATGTTGAGTGTTTTATTTGACCAAATTTAATAGAAATTTTTTTTTGTAAAATCTCAAATTTTGGTCAAACTTAGTCAAAGTTTGACTTTTGGTTGAAAAATTAAATTTGAATTTTTAATTTTTTTTCTTTTTATATGATACTAGACTGAATTCTGATCTTCCCTCCATTTTTCGTTTCATCAAAATCAAATTCCTATTGCTCTAAAAATTTGAATTACTGTGAAAAATTAACATGAATTGGTAGTGTTTAGTTGTGTTTTATTTGGCTAAGGCATATTGGATTTGTTTGGTCTAATGGGTCTTGGTTAACCAAGAGACTCTAGTTAGTCATTTGACCATTCCTTTGCCTATGACCATATGTTTCTTATCTGATAACATCTACGTACATAATTTTTCTCCCGAGAAACTTTCTCTTCACACTTCTTCCTCTTCCTCGAAATCTACAGAGAACTCTAGATCTAAAACTCCAAAAACCTCACAAATCAAAACTCCATTCCTCCTCTCCTTCAACCCTTCCTTCCTCCCCAATAGCTGCCGCCCTCTCCACCATCTCCAAGCCCATCTCCTTCCACGTTCTCTCTCCTCTTCTTTCTCCTTTTTCCCTTCTTTTCCCCTTCCATATTTTTCCTCTTTTTTCCCCTTATTTCCATGGCTTCTATATTCCACTAAATCACTCCAAATCAAGTAATTTCTTTTGAAATCGTGTATAATCCAATGGCAACAACTTTGTTGTTGAACCCTTCTTCCCATTCTGAATATTTATATATCAAAAACTCCAATTTTCAAGTCCTTTCTCGGGTCTAGTTTTGGTCGAAAATACCTCATATTGTATCTGAAGTGACCCACTTTTCTTCACCTATAATTTTTAGTGAATTTTAGTTAGGAATTTTTTTTTACTAAGGGATCACCTCTCTTCTTGCTCCTTTTATTTCTTTTAAATTAATTACCCAAGATCCTGAATTTTACTAATATAAATATATCAGTATTTAAATCAATTCCTATCATTTATATATACGAGGATATATAAATGTTTCTTTGCAAATCAAAGTGTTTAAAGTAGCAAAGAATTTTAATTCACACAATATTTTTCATAGTTGAAATGTCTTGTGTCACATAGCTTGTTTCTACACTTATATCTCTTCACTGACTAAAGATTGACTAATACTAAATACAAATATTATCACCTTAATGAGACTCAAGATTGACCAATGCATAATTCAGATTTTATCTTCTTTTATAATGACTCAAGATTGACTAATACAAAATAAAGTATTAGTTCCTCATATTTTCATTTGTATTGTTTTCCAGAGTTTTCATTAAACCAAATTATTTGATTTGTGGTCTAATATCCCATGGGTTTGATTCTGGGGTTTTAGTAATTCATACATGTTATTTAGAAATGATAGAAGATGTCAAAACATAATTTGATTAATGATTCAAGGGTTTATCTAGCCCAGATTCATGGTTTATACACAAACATGCACCAAACATGCACAAAACATGCACAAGCAATTCAGTTCAATCAAAATGCATATATTCAGGTTTATAAAACATGTAATGATCATGTAAGTGATAGGGTTGTGTGCTGATTTAGAAATCATACAAACTTTGCTAATAAAACTGGAAAACATATTGAGCTTGGTTTTGAAAGATCTTTGCATATTCTGAATGATAAGTGAGCAAAAGTAATGTTCTGGATTTCTAAATACTTAACCAAATTACTCTATTTTCTTACTTGATGCATTGAATCTTTTGATCTTCTTCTTTTACTAAACTTGCTACTTCAATCATATGTTTGATGTCAATTCTAGATTTTATCACAATTCAAATCCTAAAACCTTAGCTACCTATGATTTCCAGGTTCTATAACATCATATTCATAGTCTTATTCTGGATTCAACTTATGACTTGATTTCTTTTCAAATTAGCATTACACTATAGATTTACTTGCTTCAGAAAGTTGAAGCATATGGCTTCAGACATATGCATGCACTTGTATCAATTACAAGCCATGAATATGCCCTTCTGGTTAGCCATGGTCAAGCTCAAACTCATCTACTGTAACTCTTGTACATTCTCTTTTAACACAACTTAACTACTTATACAAGGTTTAGTTGCAATTCAAATTAACTTGTACTATGGTCTTGTTTGCTTCAGTGATTTCAAGCTTACACATGAACTTGTATTAGTTACAAGACATGTAAAAATCTTGCTGGCTAGCCAAGACCAAATTTAAACCCATCAACTCATTACTTTGACTAACATTCATTCAAAAACAACCCATAATCCTATCTGAAACTTAATCAATAATAGCAAGGAGAATATGTCCATATATCAAATTATATGGCATACTTCTCATTCATCATAGCTTACTGGATTTAATTCCAGAGCATATTACTTTGATCAACCACTCACAAGCACATATAAATGCATAAGTCCTACATATTCATTACAAGGAAACAAAGCACTAAGAATTCTAGACACACATAATCCTTAAGAAAGTTTTTGCCCAGATTATTTATTACAAATAAAAACTTCTACTTCTCTAAAGTATTTTAAAACAGCAAGCGCTTCGAACACCCATACAAGTAGAGCTACTATGCCTCTTTCCTTGCAGCAATACCTGGAACTGCCTCAATGATAATGAGACACCCCATAGTTTGCAAAGGCAACAAATAGGGTCAGAAATAAATTCTGGTATGAGTGAAATCAAAATATAATAACTTGTCATTTTCTAATTATTGTGTAGAGAATTCATATACTTGATGCTTGTTTGGATTTATAATGTAAACTGGGTATATATATATATATATATATATATATATATAAGCCCCTACTAACACTCATGCACACAAGCATCCATTCATCCATTCAATTCAGTACACATGTATACATACTCTTATGGATTAACTCATTTTAATACCATAGCTCAACTCTTAATCTCAATTTATCAATTTAATTTGGTCTTAACTCTTTGCCATTGAACACCATGTGTGCATTGCAAGGGACTCAATTATGTTAACCCTTGCACAGAGGCCTACAGGACTTAAACAAGTCATGCACATACCCATCATCCCACTTATGATGAATAGATCAAGGCTCTACTCCTAGATTAGCTTTATAATCTAGTGACCATTCTCATTTTCTTTCAGAAAAATTTATTAACTCTTGAAATGCTTTTATATTCTTTTCTTCTTTTTCATAAATCAAAGAGAGTTAAACTCACTCAGGGATTTCAGCCAACCATACTAAACATTCATGAAAAGAATACCATATCTCATTTTCCAGTTATTTTATTCAAAATATGTTTTAACACTTGCATGTCTCCTATATTCAGGAATATCATGACCACTTAAACAAATCTAGTGAAATCATATAAAATCCTTATACTCAATTCTACTGTGAACATAGGGTAAGGTTTTTGAGAAAAACCCAGAAAACATTTTAGCTTAAGATCTGAACAAATCAGCACATAAATAATTTATTGCATTGTTCATCTCATTTTTAAAACAGCCTAGACATAAGCATGAATCTCCTTTATTCACACTGCCTAGTTTATTTCCCAATAATACCCTACTTCTCAATAAAATGTATTTATCTTACTAAACATATTTATAAACTAATGTTTTAAGGTACTGGATCCATATCAGTGATCAGGGTATTTTTCTTTTCAAACAATCCATCAAAACAAATCAAAGCATCAACCAAAGATTTATCAAAACACCAACCATTCTCAGCATTCATTTATTCAGAATAATAGATCAAGCACAAACATGATATGGTTTTTATAAAATAATATGGCTGCCCTTAACTTGGGTCTTAATGGCTTAAACCTCATAAGATTAATTAATCACTCACCTTCCTTCCTCTTTTCCCGGAGAATACTTTAACTTGAAAATGGCTTTGGATTGCTCTTCTTTCTTTTCTTAATATTTTCTGTTTTCTGAAATGAGACTGCTGCTACCCCCTTTAATTTTTAAAACATTGTTTAGGGTTTTAGTAGAGTGAAAAACCCATCTTATCCCCACACAAATGAGAGAATTCTGCATATGATGTTATGGCTAGCAATGCCATTTTCTTTTTGATTTCCATTTCGGGTATTTTCAGTTGCTTTAGTTTTTTTTTTCTGGTTTGCATGCTATTTGCATGTTTCATACACACACCTTATTTTCATGTGACTTTATTTATAATCCATATATACACTCAGTCACATTTCCTCATTCCTTCTCTCTGAAATACCATTTCCTTCTTATTATTTATTTTTAATTACTATAAAAGTCTACTTTTATCATTTTATTCCTTTCTGACTATTTATATTCAATATATATATATATACATATGAATATAAGACTTACTCATACTTAGTTATTTTCTTCTCATTATTATTTTACTGAAAACAACTATCCCCTTCATTATATATTTAACTCATTCTCAATATTTATTTTCAAACTATATTTTTCCTTGAAAATTCTCCTTTCACTGATTTTATTAAAATTATTCTTATCTCAATAATTTGGGTCTTCACATACTCTCCTCCTAAAAGGAATTGTGTCCCACAATTATTCTCTCATACATTTCCATCCAAATGTATACAAAGCATAATTTCAATCGAATGAAATTTCAGAAACTCATTCATTCAAAATCAATCAAACACACATAAATAATATTAAGGTTTCATCATGATTTTAAACATACCTTTAAGCAGAAAATAGATTAGGATATTTATCCTTCATCCTATCTTCAGCCTCCCATGTACAATCATTCTCATCCAGACTCCACTGAATTTTTACCAATTTAATTATTTTATTCCTCAATTTCTTTTCTTCTCTAGCCACAATACCCACTGGTTCCTTCCTATAAACCAGATTTTCTTGAATTTCAACTTGTGTAGGTGATTCCAGAATTGCTTCCTTATCATGTACCCATTTTCTCAATTGAGATACATGAAATACATCATGGATATTACTCAATTCCTCTGGCAACTTCAGCTTATAAGCCAAATTTCCTACTCTTTGAATTATCTCATATGGCCCTATAAATCTTGGAGACAATTTTCCTGCCTTGCCAAACCTTAATATTTTTCTCATTGGTGAAACTTTGAGAAATACATAATTTCCCACTTCATACTCCACTGGCCTCCTTCCTCTGTCTGCATATGCCTTTTGCCTTTCTTATGCTGCCTTGATTCTCTGCCTCACCAGTTCAATTCTTGCAGAGGTTTCTTTGATGTGATCTGGTCCTAGCAACCCTCTTTCACCTGCCTCCATCCAACATGCAGGAGACAAACAAGGCCTTCCATATAAAGCCTCATATGGAGCCATACTTATAGTGGATTGGTAGCTATTGTTGTAAGCAAACTCAGCTAAATGAAGATGATCTTCCCAGTTGCCACCAAAATCAAGTATACATGCTCTAAGCAAATCCTCCAAAATCTTGTTAACAATCTCTGTTTGACCATCTGTTTGGGGGTGGTATGCTGTGCTTAGACACAATTCTGTCCCCATTGCCTCTTGAAAGCTTCCCCAGAACCTTGAGGTAAACAAGGTATCTCTATCACTAATGATAGTCTTGGGGATTCCATGTAATTTTACTATCTCCTTCACAAATAATTGTGCAAATTTGTGAGCATTTCTGTTTGAGTTCACTGGAATAAATTGGGCTGACTTTGTGAGTCTATCAACTACTACCCAAATACTATCATTGCCTCTTCTTGTTCTTGGGAAACCATCCACAAAATCCATTGAAATGCTTTCCCATTTCCAGGTAGGCACTTCCAAAGGTTGTAGTAGGCCTGAAGGTCTTTGATAATCTGCCTTGACTTGTTGGCATGTTAAACACTTTGCCACATATCTTGCCACTGCCCCTTTCATTCCTGGCCACCAATAGTTTTTTTTGAGATCATGATACATTTTAGTACCACCTGGATGTATAGTGTATTTTGTCTTATGATGTTCATCCATAACTTCTTGCTTCAGTTCTTCTACACTGGGTACACAGAGTCTCCCTTTCTTCCTTAGGAAGCCTCTATCATCTACTTCATAATTTTCCACTGATATTCCTTGTGAAATCATGTCTTTCTTCTCCTTTTAATTTGAGTCTTGATCATGCATATTTCCTATTTTATCAACCAGTGTTGACCTTAAGGAGATAAGACTCAATCTTCCATATTCAATCATACCATTATGCACATTGTCTGGTGCACTAATTTCTTCCTTCCTCTCCACTTCACTAAGGATTGTTAAATCCTTAAACTCAGTCATCATTAAGCTTGCTAATCTTGCTTGATGTCTACTCAATGCATCTGCCACTCTATTAGCCTTTCCAGGAGTATACAATATATCTAAATCATAGGCAGCTAAAAATTCCACCCATATATGTTGTCTCATATTCAAGTCTTTTTGGCTAAACAAATACTTGAGTGATTTATGGTCTGTAAACAATTCAAATTTAGTACCCAATAAGTAGTGTCTCCATAGCTTCAATGCATAAACTATGGCAGCTAACTCTAAATCATGTGTGGCATATCTGGTTTCATTTGGCTTGAGTTGCCTTGATGCATAGGCTATAACCCTCCCATGTTGCATGAGTACTGCCGCTAAACCAGTCCCACTAGCATCAGTGTACACCACTAAGCCTTCATTTCCTTCTGGCACTTGCAAGACTGGAGCTTCCATCAATGCTTTCTTCAATGATTCAAAAGCTTGATCACACTTCTCTGTCCACACATAAGGTTGCTCTTTTCTGGTTAACTTGGTTAGTGGAATAGCTATTCTTGCAAAGTCCTTTATGAACCTTCTATAGTAACCTGCCATCCCTAGAAATGATCTTACTTCAGTCACTGATTTTGGCCTACTCCTAGATTGCACTGCCATCACCTTAGTTGGGTCTACACTAACTCCTTGTTGTGATATAATGTGTCCCAAAAATTTTACTTCATTCTGCCAAAATGTGCATTTAGAAAATTTGGCCTTTAAATCATGCGCTCTTAGTCTAGACAAAACCAGATGTAAATGTTTTGTATGTTCTTCCTCTGATTTTGAATACACTAATATGTCATCAATGAAAACTACTACAAATTTGTCTAAATAATCTCTGAATGTCCTATTCATTAGATCTACAAAATAAGATGGTGCATTTGTCAACCCAAAAGGCATTACTAAATATTCATATAACCCATACCTTGTGTTGAATGTGGTGTATTTAATACTCTCCTCTTCAACCTTCATTTGGTGAAATCCAGAGGCTAAGTCTAGCCTTGAGAAAATTCTTGCTCCATTTAATTGATCAAACAAATCCTCAATTCTGGGAAGTGGATATTTATTTTTAATGGTGACTTTGTTTAATTCTCTATAATCAATGCACATTCTCAAAGTACTATCATGCTTCTTCACAAATACAACTGGAGAACCCCAGTTTGAACTACTAGGCCTTATGAAGCCTTTCTGCTCCAATTCTTCCAACTGATGTTTCAATTCCACTAATTCTTTAGGACCCATTCTAGTAGGCTTCTTGATGATTGGGCTTGCTCTTGGGATTAGCCTTATTTGAAATTCTACTTGCCAATTTTCTGGAACACCTATGACTTCACCAAAGACATCTGGGTATTCATTTATAATTTTTATGTCTTCCAGTGTTAGTTCTTTCTCAGTCATGCTACATATTTGGTTAAGGTAATTGATTTTAGCAATTTCACTCATGACTATAATATTTTTACCATTTTCTGTTTTCAGAGAAATAGTAAAATTTTCTAAGTTTAAAATTGCTTTGTATTTTCTTAGCTAATCTACTCCTAGAATAATTCCTATTCCAGGATATTTTAGCACAAACAAATCAGAATTAAGCATATTTCCACCTATGTTTAACTCTACTCCCAAACATTTAATCCCTAACATGCAAGAACTACCTAGTGGGCTTTGAATAAACAAGGGATTATCAACTAAATAGCATGTGAGAGTCAATTTATTCACTATGTCTTGGGATATTAGTGAATGTGTTGCTCCAGTGTCATATATAACTGAGATGGTGTGATCTTTAATTAGAAGTATACCTTCCAATTGTCCAGAATTTTCCACTGCATTTGCTTTTGCTTTGCCCTCAAGTGCTCCTACCTTTGCTCCTTTTTTGAATTTTGGGAAATTCTTTTTAATATGACCTTCTTTCCCACAGTTGTAGCAACTGAATGGGGTTTTCTTAGCTGCTTGACACCTATTACTCATGTGTCCTTCCTTGCCACAATTGTAGCAAATGATCTTCTTCTTGACTTCTCCACTGGTTGCTCCTTCAACCTTCTGATTTGAATTCTTCTTGTCATAAGGGTGAGCTCTATTTTTCCCCTTCTTATTGTTGTTGTTAGCCCTCATGCTCCTGAATTTTTCTCTGGCATTATCATGTTGTTCAAAAGAGAGAGTGAGGTCTATGACTTGATCAAATGTTTTGTCTTTGTATGGTAGCATTGCTCTACTTAAATTATCATTAAGTCCTTGAATAAATTTGGAATTCTTTGATTCTTCATTCCCTATGAGCATGGTTCCATACTTAGATAAACTCTCAAATTTTTGAGTGTATTCAGTCACACTCATTGATCCTTGCCTCAATCTTATGAACTCCTCAAGCAATGATGCCTTAGCTGTTGTTGGGACAAATCTGGCCTCAAGCATGTCCTTAAATTGATCCCATGCTATCTCATTTTCTGGCCTTCCTGTGATAATAACCTCCCACCAATCAAGTGTTGCTCCTTTGAGTCTTCTGGAAGCAATTTGCCCTTTCCTTTGATCATTTATTTGCATGTCTGCAAATATCCTATCCAAAGTTCTTAACCATGTTTGCACACCCATGACTCCTTCAGTACCTTCAAAATCCTTGCCCCCAAAGTTTGAGAATGTTTTCAGTAGCTTAGACGACTCCTCATGAGGATTCTCTTCCCTTTGCACTGCTCCTTCCCTAAATGCCCTCACCAAATCTTGCAAATTGACTAATGGTGTTGCATTGGAGGGTCCTGCTCCATGATTTGGTGGTCTTCCTACCATGATTTGCTATACAATTTACATAACTAGTTAGTTTAATTTGTAATTTAATTGTTTTAGTGGTTTTATTTACACCAAAAATATTGTTAAGTATTTGGTCTCATAAGATTTTATTCCTATAAGAGAATTTGATCTTTATTTCTGCTATGTTTAATAACATAGCTCTGATACCAACTGAAGTGACCCACTTTTCTTCACCTATAATTTTTAGTGAATTTTAGTTAGGATTTTTTTTACTAAGGGATCACCTCTCTTCTTGCTCCTTTTATTTCTTTTAAATTAATTACCCAAGATTCTGAATTTTACTAATATAAATATATCAGTATTTAAATAAATTCCTATCATTTATATATATGAGGATATATAAATGTTTCTTTGCAAATCAGAGTGTTTAAAGTAGCAAAGAATTTTAATTCACACATTATTTTTCATAGTTGAAATGTCTTGTGTCACATAGCTTGTTTCTACACTTATATCTCTTCATTGACTCAAGATTGACTAATACTAAATACAAATATTATCACCTTAATGAGACTCTAGATTGACCAATGCATAATTCAGATTTTATCTTCTTTTATAATGACTCAAGATTGACTAATACAAAATAAAGTATTAGTTCCTCATATTTTCATTTGTATTGTTTTCCAGAGTTTTCATTAAACCAAATTATTTGATTTGTGGTCTAATATCCCATGGGTTTGATTCTGGGGTTTTAGTAATTCATACCTGTTATTTAGAAATGATAGAAGATGTCAAAACATAATTTGATTAATGATTCAATGGTTTATCTAGCCCAGATTCATGGTTTATACACAAACATGCACCAAACATTCACAAAACATGCACAAGCAATTCAGTTCAATCAAAATGCATATATTCAGGTTTATAAAACATGTAATGATCATGTAAGTGATAGGGTTGTGTGCTGATTTAGAAATCATACAAACTTTGCTAATAAAACTGGAAAACATATTGAACTTGGTTTTGAAAGATCTTCGCATATTCTGAATGATAAGTGAGCAAAAGTAATGTTCTGGATTTCTAAATACTTAACCAAATTACTCTATTTTCTTACTTGATGCATTGAATCTTTTGATCTTCTTCTTTTACTAAACTTGCTACTTCAATCATATGTTTGATGTCAATTCTAGATTTTATCACAATTCAAATCCTAAAACCTTAGCTACCTATGATTTCCAGGTTCTATAACATCATATTCTTAGTCTTATTCTGGATTCAACTTATGACTTGATTTCTTTTCAAATTAGCATTACACTATAGATTTACTTGCTTCAGAAAGTTGAAGCATATGGCTTCAGACATATGCATGCACTTGTATCAATTACAAGCCATGTATAGGCCCTTCTGGTTAGCCATGGTCAAGCTCAAACTCATCTACTGTAACTCTTGTACATTCTCTTTTAACACAACTTAACTACTAATACAAGGTTTAGTTGCAATTCAAATTAACTTGTACTATGGTCTTGTTTGCTTCAGTGATTTCAAGCTTACACATGAACTTGTATTAGTTACAAGACATGTAAAAATCTTGCTGGCTAGCCAAGACCAAATTTATACCCATCAACTCATTACTTTGACTAACATTCATTCAAAAACAACCCATAATCCTATCTGAAACTTAATCAATAATAGCAAGGAGAATATGTCCATATATCAGATTATATGGCATACTTCTCATTCACCATAGCTTACTGGATTTAATTCCAGAGCATATTACTTTGATCAACCACTCACAAGCACATATAAATGCATAAGTCCTACATATTCATTACAAGGAAACAAAGCACTAAGAATTCTGGACACACATAATCCTTAAGAAAGTTTTTGCCCAGATTATTTATTACAAATAAAAACTTCAACTTCTCTAAAGTATTTTAAAACAGCAAGCGCTTCGAACACCCATGCAAGAAGAGCTACTATGCCTCTTTCCTTGCAGCAATACCTGGAACTGCCTCAATGATAATGAGATACCCCATAGTTTGCAAAGGCAACAAATAAGGTCAAAAATAAATTCTGGTATGAGTGAAATCAAAATATAATAACTTGTCATTTTCTAATTATTGTGTAGAGAATTCATATACATGATGCTTATTTGGATTTATAATGTAAACTGGGTATATATATATATATAAGCCCCTACTAACACTCATGCACACAAGCATCCATTCATTCATTCAATTCAGTACACATGTATACATACTCTTATGGATTAACTCATTTTAATACCATAGCTCAACTCTCAATCTCAATTTATCAATTTAATTTGGTCTTAACTCTTTGCCATTGAACACCATGTGTGCATTGCACGTGACTCAATTATGTTAACCCCTGCACAGAGGCCTATAGGACTTAAACAAGTCATGCACATACCCATCACCCCCTTATGATGAATAGATCAAGGCTCTACTCCTAGATTAGCTTTATAATCTAGTGACCATTCTCATTTTCTTTCAGAAAAATTTATTAACTCTTGAAATGCTTTTATATTCTTTTCTTCTTTTTCATAAATCAAAGAGAGTTAAACTCACTCAGGGATTTCAGCCAACCATACTAAACATTCATGAAAAGAATACCATATCTCATTTTCCAGTTATTTTATTCAAAATATGTTTTAACACTTCCATGTCTCCTATATTCAGGAATACCATGATCACTTAAACAAATCTAGTGAAATCATATAAAATCCTTATACTCAATTCTACTATGAACATATGGTAAGGTTTTTGAGAAAAACCCATAAAACATTTTAGCTTAAGATCTGAACAAATCAGCACATAAATAATTTATTGCATTGTTCATCTCATTTTTAAAACAGTCTAGACATAAGCATGAATCTCCTTTATTCACACTGCCTAGTTTATTTCCCAGTAATACCCTACTTCTCAATAAAATGTATTTATCTTACTAAACATATTTATAAACTGATGTTTTAAGGTACTGGATCCATATCAGTGATCAGGGTATTTTTCTTATCAAACAATCAATCAAAACAAATCAAAGCATCAACCAAAGATTTATCAAAACACCAACCATTCTCAGCATTCATTTATTTAGAAAAATAGATCAAGCACAAACTTGATATGGTTTTTATAAAATAATATGGCTGCCCTTAACTTGGGTCTTAATGCCTTAAACCTCATAAGATTGATTAATCACTCACCTTCCTTCCTCTCTTCCTCGAGAATACTTTAACTTGAAAATTAGCTTTGGTTTGCTCTTCTTTCTTTTCTTAATATTTTCTGTTTTCTGAAATGAGACTGCTGCTACCCCCTTTAATTTTTAAAACATTGTTTAGGGTTTTAGTAGAGTGAAAAACCCATCTTATCCCCACACAAATGAGAGAATTCTGCATATGATGTTATGGCTAGAAATGCCATTTTCTTTTTTATTTCCATTTCGGGTATTTTCAGTTGCTTTAGTTTTTTTTTCTGGTTTGCATGCTATTTTCATGTTTCATACACACACCTTATTTTCATGCGACTTTATTTATTTTCTTAAGACTAATCTGTAATGTATACATGTGTATCCTTTATCAATTAATTCCTTGTTAATGTTTCAAGCTATTTGTTTTCTCTTGATATATAAAATGTATTCATATATTTAATTACCATAGTGTTTTCCTTATTACTTTATATTTTTCCTGGTTGTAAAAATATAACATATGGTAATGTATAATCCATATATACACTTAGTCACATTTCCTCATTCCTTCTCTCTGAAATACCATTTCCTTCTTATTATTTATTTTTAATTACTATAAAAGTCTACTTTTATCATTTTATTCCTTTCTGACTATTTATATTCAATATATATATACATATGAATATAAGACTTACTCATACTTAGTTATTTTCTTCTCATTATTATTTTACTGAAAACTACTATCCCCTTCATTATATATTTAACTCATTCTCAATATTTATTTTCAAACTATATTTTTCCTTGAAAATTCTCCTTTCACTGATTTTATCAAAATTACTCTTATCTCAATAATTTGGGTCTTCACTGTATCAATCATATCTCCTTTAGGAATGAACAAAATTTCGTGATTCATTTTTTCAAACCAATTAATTTTCCAGTGGCTTCAACTTTCTTTTAGATCAGTTCTTCAAATTCCATAATTTTCTATGCCAAAAACTCAAATCTTTTCGAAGTATTTTTGAATTCAGATTTTCAACTCAGAAAACACCTATATTTGTTTTGACCATAACTTCCTCAAGACAGAAGCTTTTTGAGTGATTCTGTAACAACCCGCTTATTTATCGATTTTATATTTAAATATTTTATCGTTAGTCGAATGTTAGTCCGAAAAGCTACTTTTTGCATACGGTCAAACTAGGATTCGAGACCACCTCCGTGAGTTCAAAATGACGCTTGCGATCTTTTTGAGTGTAAACTTTGATATGTTTGGAGTTGGTGAAATTCTCGCTACTTTTTCCCGCTTGTGACTTTGGTTTGGACTGCACCTTCTTTAGCTCAGCCCAACCCTCTTCCCTTCATTACTTCATCTCTTCACTAAAACATTAAAGCTTCATCAAAAATGGAGGAGGGAATGGGAAATTAAAACTCCAAACTCAAATTCAATTGCAAATCCAACATTCAATTCCAAATTCAAGCAGAAGATATTGGATTCAAGCTTTGGATTGCTTCTCCTTCTTTCAAGCTTCATCTTCATCCATTTTAGTGAAAAGGTGAGATTTTTAATCTCACATCTTGCCTATAACTATCATTGGACTGTTGGGAATGATTCCCTATAGCATTAGCATCTTAGTTTGCTTTTGGTTTGGATTGAATGGGTGAAAAACTCCAATTTTCAGCGTTGTTGGCAAATCCTGGCCCTTAGGTCGCACTGCCTCGTAGACTAGCCCTGTAGTTTTCGTTCGTGCTTAGGTCGTTCGAAATTAGGTCGCTAGGTCGTAGGTCGCTGGACTATAGGTCGCTCTGGCGTGGAGAAGACTCTTCCTGCTTTTAGCTGCTCTAGACTTAGGTCGTTCGTCCCTAGTTCGTAGGTCGCTCGATCACCCTAGGTCGCTCGCGAGTTTAACCTTAGGTCGTTCGGCCTTTATAACGTTAGGTCGCTCACGTGTGAAAACTTTAGGTCGCGTGGCCATCCCTCTTAGGTCGCATAACCACTTAGGTCGCACGATCTTGTTAGGTCGCTCACCCTTAGCTCGCGTACCTTCTTAGGTCGCGCATCCCACTTAGGTCGCAAGACCACGATAGGTCGTAGGTCGCAAGACCCCTGTACCTTTAGGTCGTTAGACCTTATTTCTTTAGGTCGTAGGACCTTATTACAATTAGGTCGCAAGCCTAGCTCTTCCCTCAGGTCGCTCGACCTGGTATGTTTTAGGTCACTGGTCCTAGGTCGCTCACTTAGCTAGGTCGCCTCATTAGGTCGTGCTGCTCTCTGTTAGGTCGCTTGACCATTGATGCATCTAGTGAACTGCTAGGTCGTTCGACTTGTCTGCCTTTAGGTCGCTCGACCTGTTCTGCTGCTAGGTCGCACGGCATTTTACCCTTAGGTCATTCGACCTATTTGACTTGAAGTCATTGCACTTTAATTCAACCATGTTAGGTCGCAAGTATATTCCTACTTTGATGGTTTTGGGATTGATTTCTTTGGACTTTACTCACGTCTTCGAACGTGAATTTATGTGATTCGATTTATTTCAGCAATCGTTTTGTGACTTGTCACACTAAAGATATGAAGGTTTCAATACTAGTAGTAAATATCAAAACTCTTTCATCAAAACGTTTTCAACACTATTTTAAGTATAAAACACGTTCTCTCAAACCGTTTTTCAATCTACTAATATATACAAGCCTTTGCTTCACTCGGATGAGAAATCGAATTAAACGACTTAGTAAAATGAGTGGTATGAAACGCTTGCGTTCACTTCGTCGGTTAGCTCTTGGACTTGTTCGATTGAACCCTTTTGTGACAATTTCCTAGTGAAGATCTACAGTTTGTTCGTAAATATTTAAGTTAAGCTAGTGGTTATGGGACATGAAACTAAACTCATATATTTACTGGCTTAGTGTAATGGACACTTCCTTATGATCATGACGATCATTTTTGTGATTTAGACTAGCGATTGAGCGATGTCTCTTTGTCTGCGAGGGAGACTAGACCCCGCTTTTGTGATGTTTCGCCATCACATATATGGGGTAGCACCCCATGGTCTTCGGGCCGTTCATGTGTTAAAATTTAATGGATAGCTTCCATGAGATAGCTTCTCGTTCATGTGTTATATGCATTGGTGAGTTTTCATGCTCCCGTTCATGTGTTAGGACTCCCCCTTTTTATGTGTTTTCGGGATTTCTTGTGATGATTTCTGGAATTTTGTGCTTCACCAATTTTCGTGATTTTCATTGATATGATATCAATTTTTGTGCATTGGTGAATTCATGTGTTATTGACTTGTTATGAAAACAAGTTTAGGGTATGATACCCTATTTTATCTTAGAGAAGATTCTTGTGATATTGATTTATCTCTTGTTGATTTTCAATTACCTACTTATAGTAGTATGCCACGATGGTTATTACATGTTCCTGTCATGCCTTTTACTTTATACCAAGCTGTGACGCCCCACCTCTATACCCAAGCTAACCAAGAACACTACGATGTAGTGCTGTCAATTAGCACGGAGAATAAGGCTGTGGAGGAGCGACCATCCATGTAACTTCTTTGTGCGAGCAACGATATGTCAGATAGAATAGAATGCATATCATTTAAGGAGGAAATCCGACATACCGATACAAACTCATAGCTATCACACGGTGGCTATATATAATCTTCGGAAACAAACATAGAAATAATCATAACATAAATCAGTCACAGACATCCATATCACAAAGGCGGAAGAAGATATGAATATATATAAAACACATAAAAGTGTACATCAGAGTAGTGGTCAGAAAGATCCACGATAATACAAAAGAATAGCAACACGTGCTATACCAAAGAATAAGTACACATCATAGAATCTATATCTCAAAGGTGTACATCCAAAAACTACTAATCTATGTAGTTAGCCAAAAGTCAGAATAATCCTGAAGAGAAGTCAAGCAGAACCACCTGTAACATCTCGGTCTGACCCGAGTATTATTTATAAGTAAATAATAAACGGATAAGATCGAGATGTTACAGGTGCTTCTGCTTGACATCTCTTCAGGATTATTCTGACTTTCGGCTAACTACATAGATTAGTAGTTTTTAGATGTACACCTTTGAGATATAGATTCTATGATGTGTACTTATTCTTTTGTATAGCATGTGTTGCTATTCTTTTGTATTATCGTGGATCTTTCTGACCACTACTCTGATGTACACTTTTATGTTTTTATATATATTCATATCTTCTTCCGCCTTTGTGATATGGATGTCTGTGATTAATTTATGTTATGATTATTTCTATGTTTGTTTCCGAAGATTATATATAGCCACCGTGTGGTAGCTTTGAGTTTGTATCGGTATGTCGGATTTCCTCCTTAAATGATATGCATTCTATTCTATCTGACATATCGGTGCTTGCACAAAGAAGTTACATGGATGGTCGCTCCTCCACAGCCTTATTCTCCGTGCTAATTGACAGCACTACATCATAGTGTTCTTGGTTAGCTTGGGTATAGAGGTGGGGCGTCACAGCTTGGTATCAGAGCCAAACTTCGGAACAATGTAGAATAACTTAACAAGGATCATCGTCCTAAGTCCAACTTAGGAGTCGTGCCTTAGGATTTAATTCGAGTCTTCGTACCGAGTTATCCTATTTCCTTCTATGTATCCTTGTTTTATCTATCAAGATTTGCTTGATAATTATTTGGAGAATAACTTTTCTTCTTTTCTCTTTCTTAAAGAAGAGAATGTCTAGACCAGGCCGTCCCAAAGCTGGACCATCTACTGTTACTCCCCCGGATGAAGTTTTTATGACCGCTCAACAGCTTCTTGATTTAGTAAAGAATGCTCAAGCAGCTGGTCCTAATCAGGAACCTACTCATCCTAAGTCTGGATTTGCACGTTTGTGCAACGATTATACCAACTTAGGTGGGAAACCATTCAAGGGTTTCGAAACTATTATCGAGGTCCAGGCTTGGTTAAGAACATGCGATAGAATCTTTTCTCGCATGAATCTTGTCGATCTTCACCGTGTTCAGGTGGCCTCCAGTATGCTCCAAGAGAGAGCATTGGATTGGTACGAACTTCTTATTTCTGAGATTAATGAAGCGGATCTCACCTGGGAGCAATTCCGGGAGCGCTTCGAATTGAAATTCGTACCAGAAGTAGAGAAAGTGACATTGGCTAGACGTTTCATAGACCTTGTTCAAGGTGAATCTTCCGTGACAGATTATGTCGCATCCTTCGAGTCACTGTCTAAATATGGGGTTGAATACATCAACACCCCATTGAAGAAGAACCAGAGGTTCGTCTATGGCTTAAACAAGAATCTCAAGAAGCCATTATTTCTAAAATTAGAAGTTTCTTTCGATCAACTGATTGATATCGCTCTTCGTCTTGAAGAAGCTGATAAGGACAGTGATGTTGAAGTGGTGGCTGCCAAACCAAACTTCAACAACAAGAAAAGGCCTAACAAGTTCAAAGGTCCTTATCCCAACAAAAAGGGTAAGCAAGCAACTCCTGCTGCAAAGGCATTTTCCCCCAGTGATAGGAAATGCTTCAACTGCGGTGCTAAGGGCCATTTTTCGAACAAGTGTTCAAAGCCCCGCTCTTGCCGCTATTGTAAAAGTCCAGATCATTTTATGCACCAATGCCCTAAGCTTCAAGACAAGGAGGGAAAGTTAAACATTGCTCAAGCCCCTGGCAACACATCTCGCAGTCAAGGTATGTCTCATTCTGTCCTTGATGGCATTATTATATTTCATGATCAGCCTATTAGAGTTCTCTTTGATATGGGTGCATCCCATTCTTTTATATCAAAGGAACTTGTTGATAATTTTTCTTTAAGTGTTGTTGCTTTAATGACTTCTTTAAGGATTGCGAATCCAGTTGGTGGATCCGCAACTCTTAGTTTACTTTGTAAAGACGTGGAGATTATTTTGTGTGATTTTTCTTTCCTAGCCGATTTGCATGTCATGCGTTACTTAGGCTTTGGAATGATTTTGGGTATGGATTGGCTTAATCGTTATGAAGCTCATATCCTATGTCCTAAGCGGACTATTTATCTCCGTCATCCGCAATCTGTCAATCAGATTTCTATTGTTCTTAAAGATTCGGATTCCACTTTGGTTGCATCTTTATATTCTTTAAATCCTCGTGATAATGATAATGATGATGAGGAAGATGTCATTTCTCTTATTCGCGTCGTTCGTGAATTTTGCGACATCTATGAGCCCGTTTTAGGACTACCACCAGCGAGCAATTGAGTTCAAAATTAATCTTATACCTGGAGCTCAACCTATTACTCGTCCTCCTTATCGCATGTCTAATAAGGAGAATGAAGAGATGCGCAAACAACTATCCGAGTTGGAGACGAAGCAACTTATTCGCTCTAGTTCCTCGCCTTGGGGAGCTTCAGCTATTTTCGTAAATAAGTCCGATGGTACACTTAGGATTTGCGTCGACTACCGCAAGCTTAATGATCTTACTATTAAGAATAAATATCCTTTACCTCGGATTGATGATCTGTTTGATCAACTTAGTGGCGCTAGAGTCTTTTCACAATTGGACTTGGCACCGGTTTTCATCAGCTTCGTATTGCAGAGGATAGTATTCCTTTGACTTCATTCCGTACTCGATATGGATATTATGAATGGCTAGTTATGCCATTCGGTTTAACGAATGCTCCGGCTTATTTCGTTGACCTCATGAATCGAGTTTTCAAAGATTTCCTCGATCGGTTTGTTCTCATCTTTATTGATGATATTCTTATGTATTCCAAAACCGAGGAGGAACATGAAAAGCATCTTCGGATTGTATTGGAAACTCTTAGAAGCAATCAATTAAAGGCAAAATTTTCTAAATGCCACTTTTGGCAATCTAGTGTGAAGTTTCTCGGTCATATTATTTCCGAATCCGGAATATCAGTGGATCCTTCAAAGATCGAAGCGATTCAAAATTGGAAAAGACCGGAGAGCGTGACTGAAATCCGTAGCTTTCTCGGATTGGCTGATTATTACCGTCGTTTTATCAAAGACTTTTCTAAAATTGCCGTACCTCTTACTGGCTTAACAAAGAAAGGTGTTAAATACATTTGGTCGGACAAATGTGAAACTTCTTTTCAGAAATTAAAAGAACTCCTTTCTGATGCTCCTATTCTTGTTATTCCCGAAGGAAATCAAGACTTTGTTGTTTATACCGATGCTAGTCGCATTGGTTTGGGTGCCGTTCTTATGCAAAAAGAACGTGTTATTGCTTATGTTTCTAGGTAATTGAAGCCGGCTGAGACTAGTTATGCCACACATGATTTAGAACTCACGGCTATCGTTTTCGCCCTTCGAATTTGGCGACATTATCTTTTGGGAGAGAAATTTGTACTTTATACTGATCATAAGTCTTTGAAATATTTATTCTCTCAAAAGGAACTTAATTTGCGTCAACAGCGTTGGCTCGAGTTCCTTGCCTCTTATGACCTCGATATTCTTTATACTCCTGGAAAGGGAAATCGATTTGCCGATGCACTTAGTCGCAAGCAACAAGCGGTCGTTTCTATGATGATATCTGAATGGCGCGATCTCGAGGTTTTATCTACTTGTGAGAGTAGAGATCGTGTATCCGATTTATGTTCATCTCTGGTTTTATGTAGCCTTGAGGCTCGTCCTTCTCTTTTAGACCGCATTCTTGAAGCTCAAAAGCTAGATCCTGAATTGGCTTTGCTTAGCCAGAATATTAGGGATAAAACCGATATTGAAGGCTTGAAAGACTTCGATATTGATTCTCGTGGCGGCATTCGAAAATTTGGTAGACTTATTGTACCAAATATTAATGATCTTCGTAAAGATATACTTGAAGATTCTCATCGTTCCAAGTATTCCATTCATCCCGGTAGTAGTAAAATGTACGCAGATATGAAGCGACTTTATTACTGGGAGGGAATGAAATCTGATATTGCTAACTTTGTTAAGCGTTGCATGACTTGCCAACTTGTTAAGGCTGAACATCAAAGGCCTGGTGGGTTATTGCAACCATTGGAAATTCCAGTTTGGAAGTGGGATCAAATTTCCATGGATTTTATTGATGGCCTTCCCGTTCTCGTTCGGGTCATAATAGTTTATGGGTGATCGTTGACAGACTTACTAAGTCCGCCCATTTTATTCCCGTTCGCTCGAACTGAACCGTTCCTCTTCTGGCCAAACTCTTTATCAAAGAAATTGTTAAATTACACGGAGTCCCAACTTCCATTGTTAGTGATCGTGATCCATTGTTTACTATTGGATTTTGGAAGAGTCTTCAAAAAGCTTTGGGAACGAAGCTTAATTTTAGCACCGCTTATCACCCCCAGTCCGATGGACAAACTGAGCGTGTGAATCAAACACTTGAAGATCTTCTGCGTACATGTGTTCTTGACTTTGGTGGAAGTTGGGAAGATCATATTTCACTTGTTGAATTTTCCTATAATAACAGCTTCCAATCTAGTATTGGTATGACTCCTTTCGAGGCACTCTATGGAAGGCCATGCCGATCTCCTTCTTGTTGGCTTGAGGCCGGTGAGAAGCTGGTTTTAGGACCAGATTTTATTTGAGATTCCATAGAAAAGATTGAACTTATTCGACATAGGATGAAAGAAGCCCAGAGTAGACAAAAATCCTATGCCGATAACCGAAGAAGGAAATTAGAATTTTCTATTGGTGATCTCGTATTTATTCGTGTTTCACCTATGAAGGGTGTTGTACGTTTCAATCGATCGGGAAAGTTAACACCTCGATATATTGGGCCGTTTCCTATCACTGAACGTATTGGTTCCTTGGCTTATCGCCTTTTATTACCGGCTCAGTTTTCTGCCATGCATGACGTGTTTCATGTTTCTCAATTACGGAAGTGCCTTCGGGATTCCGATTCTATTCTTGAACCCGGTGTTGTGGAAGAGATTGAAGTTTCGCCTAATTTAACTTATGAGCAGCAACCTGTTCGAATTATTGCTTCAGAGACCAAATGACTTCGAAATAAAGATGTTCTGCTTGTTAAAGTTCAATGGTCCTCAAATCCTAAGGATTGCTCTTGGGAAACTAGAGAATTCATCGAGCGTACACATCCGGAATTACTTTCTCATGCTCTTTGAGGTAAACTTCTTATTTCAAATTTCTTTTGTGTTAATATGCATTTATGGTTGTTACTTTTTATTTTCGTCTTATATATTGCGAGGACGCAATTTCTTTAAGGAGGGGAGTCTGTAACAACCCGCATATTTATCGATTTTATATTTAAATATTTTATCGTTAGTCGGATGTTAGTCTGAAAAGCTACTTTTTGCATACGGTCAAACTAGGACTCGAGACCACCTCCGTTGAGTTCAAAATGACGTTTGCGATCTTTTTGAGTGTAAACTTCGATATGTTTGGAGTTGGTGAAATTCTCGCTACTTTTTCCCGCTTGTGACTTTGGTTTGGACTGCACCTTCTTTAGCTCAGCCCAACCCTCTTCCCTTCATTACTTCATCTCTTCACTAAAACATTAAAGCTTCATCAAAAATGGAGGAGGGAATGGGAAATTAAAACTCCAAACTCAAATTCAATTGCAAATCCAACATTCAATTCCAAATTCAAGTAGAAGATATTGGATTCAAGCTTTGGATTGCTTCTCCTTGCTTTCAAGCTTCATCTTCATCCATTTTAGTGAAAAGGTGAGATTTTTAATCTCACATCTTGCCTATAACTATCATTGGACTGTTGGGAATGATTCCCTATCGCATTAGCATCTTAGTTTGCTTTTGGTTTGGATTGAATGGGTGAAAAACTCCAATTTTCAGCGTTGTTGGCAAATCCTGGCCCTTAGGTCGCACTGCCTCGTAGACTAGCACTGCAGATTTCCGTTCGTGCTTAGGTCGTTCGAAATTAGGTCGCTAGGTCGTAGGTCGCTGGACTATAGGTCGCTGTGGTGTGGAGAAGACTCTGCCTGCTTTTAGCTGCTCTAGACTTAGGTCGTTCGCCCCTAGTTCGTAGGTCGCTCGATCACCCTAGGTCGCTCGCGAGTTAAACCTTAGGTTGTTCGGCCTTTATAACGTTAGGTCGCTCGCGTGTGAAAACTTTAGGTCGCGTGGCCATCCCTCTTAGGTCGCACGATCTTGTTAGGTCACTCACCCTTAGCTCGCGTACCTTCTTAGGTCGCGCATCCCACTTAGGTCGCAAGACCACGATAGGTCGTAGGTCGCAAGACCCCTGTACCTTTAGGTCGTTAGACCTTATTTCTTTAGGTCGTAGGACCTTATTACAATTAGGTCGCAAGCCTAGCTCTTCCCTCAGGTCGCTCGACCTGGTATGTTTTAGGTCGCTGGTCCTAGGTCGCTCACTTAGCTAGGTCGCCTCATTAGGTCGTGCTGCTCTTTGTTAGGTCGCTTGACCATTGATGCATCTAGTGAACTGCTAGGTCGTTCGACTTGTCTGCCTTTAGCTCGCTCGATCTGTTCTGCTGCTAGGTCGAATGGCATTTTACCCTTAGGTCGTTCGACCTATTTGACTTGAAGTCGTTGCACTTTAATTCGACCACGTTAGGTCGTAAGTATATTCCTACTTTGATGGTTTTGGGATTGATTTCTTTGGACTTTACTCACGTCTTCGAACGTGAATTTATGTGATTCGATTTGTTTCAGAAATCGTTTTGTGACTTGTCACTCTAAAGATATGAAGGTTTCAATACTAGTAGTATAAATCAAAACTCTTTCATCAAAACGTTTTCAACACTATTTTAAGTATAAAACACGTTCTCTCAAACCGTTTTTCAATCTACTATTATATACAAGCCTTTGCTTCACTCGGATGAGAAATCAAATTAAACGACTTAGTAAAACGAGTGGTATGAAACGCTTGCGTTCACTTCGTCGGTTAGCTCTTGGACTTGTTCGATTGAACCCTTTTGTGACAATTTCCTAGTGAAGATCTACAGTTTGTTTGTAAATATTTAAGTTAAGCTAGTGGTTATGGGACATGAAGCTAAACTCATATATTTACTGGCTTAGTGTAATTGACACTTCCTTATGATCATGACGATCATTTTTGTGATTTAGACTAGCGATTGAGCGATGTCTCTTTGTCTACGAGGGAGACTAGACCCCGCTTTTGTGATGTTTCGCCATCACATATATGGGGTAGTACCCCATGGTCTTCGGGCCGTTCATGTGTTAAAATTTAATGGATAACTTCCATGAGATAGCTTCTCGTTCATGTGTTATACGCGTTGGTGAGTTTTCATGCTCCCGTTCATGTGTTAGGCCTCCCCCTTTTTTATGTGTTTTCTGGATTTCTTGTGATGATTTCTAGAATTTTGTGCTTCACCAATTTTCGTGATTTTCATTGATATGATATCAATTTTTGTGCATTGGTGAATTCATGTGTTATTGACTTGTTATGAAAACAAGTTTAGGGTATGATACCCTATTTTATCTTTGAGAAGATTCTTGTGATATTGATTTATCTCTTGTTGATTTTCAATTACCTACTTATAGTAGTACGCCACGATGGTTATTACATGTTCTTGTCATGCCTTTTACTTTATACCAAGCTGTGACGCCCCACCTCTATACCCAAGCTAACCAAGAACACTACGATGTAGTGCTGTCAATTAGCACGGAGAATAAGGCTGTGGAGGAGCGACCATCCATGTAACTTCTTTGTGCGAGCACTGATATGTCAGATAGAATAGAATGCATATCATTTAAGGAGGAAATCCGACATACCGATACAAACTCAAAGCTATCAGACGGTGGCTATATATAATCTTCGGAAACAAACATAGAAATAATCATAACATAAATCAGTCACAGACATCCATATCACAAAGGCGGAAGAAGATATGAATATATATATAACACATAAAAGTGTACATCAGAGTAGTGGTCAAAAAGATCCACGATAATACAAAAGAATAGCAACACGTGCTATACCAAAGAATAAGTACACATCATAGAATCTATATCTCAAAGGTGTACATCCAAAAACTACTAATCTATGTAGTTAGCCAAAAGTCAGAATAATCCTGAAGAGAAGTCAAGCAGAAGCACCTGTAACATCTCGGTCTGATCCTTTTATTATTTTCTTATAAATAATACTCGGGTCAGACCGAGATGTTACAGGTGCTTCTGCTTGACTTCTCTTCAGGATTATTCTGACTTTTGGCTAACTACATAGATTAGTAGTTTTTGGATGTACACCTTTGAGATATAGATTCTATGATGTGTACTTATTCTTTGGTATAGCACGTGTTGCTATTCTTTTGTATTATCGTGGATCTTTCTGACCACTACTCTGATGTACACTTTTATGTGTTATATATATATATATTCATATCTTCTTCCGCCTTTGTGATATGGATGTCTGTGACTGATTTAGGTTATGATTATTTCTATGTTTGTTTCCGAAGATTATATATAGCCACCGTGTGATAGCTTTGAGTTTGTATCGGTATGTCGGATTTCCTCCTTAAATGATATGTATTCTATTCTATCTGACATATCGGTGCTCGCACAAAGAAGTTACATGGATGGTCGCTCCTCGACAGCCTTATTCTCCCTGCTAATTGACAGCACTACATCGTAGTGTTCTTGGTTAGCTTGAGTATAGAGGTGGGGCGTCACAGATTCATTTTTGAGTGATTCTAGTTAGTCACATTTACAGATTCAGTAATATTCTGGTCCAAATATTTTCTCAAAGATGACCTAGTTTTGGGTTTGTCCGTAGTTTGGATCTTGGGTTGTTTGGAAGTTGGAAGTAGTTGAAACTTGTTTATTGATTCGTGTTCGTGTCTAAACTTTGTCGGATTTGCTTTGCATTTGGATCTTTGCTAGGAATCTCCATATTGCTCCATTTTTATCATCACTTTCGTAGCCATGAAAGGTGAGAAAACACTCACAACTACTAGATTTTCTTTTGTTAGTTAAATTGAATTTATGATGTGATTAGAAATTGATTGGTCGCTGTTTAGTATATTTTAAATTGTCATTCCAGTTAAATCTGACTTTTATTGAATTTAAATACCATTTAATTTAATATTGAGTTTAAATTGCCAGTTAAATACCTGTTAACAATAACCAGTAAATTGTTGGTAGTTATTGGTTGATTTCAATGATTATTGTGTTGTATGTTCAATTGTTGATATTTGGGTGATTGGATGGATGTTATTGGTTGACATTTTGGATGATTGGATGTTATTTATGTCTATATCTCTGTTATCCCTTTGGGTTGAAATAATACATACCCGAACGATCTTATAGATTAGGGGAAAATAGTTATGGGTTGAAATGATAAACCCGAGCGGTTTTCATCGATTTGGAAATGTTGATTTTTGATACTAGTTGAAATGACATATACCCATATAATTTCTTGAATTTGGATTTTTATTTGGAATTGAATTATTTGAAGGATTTAAGTTAATTCGAACTTCAGATTTGTTTTAATTAGATGATTAAGATTTATATTTTGGATTATTTGAAACCCTATAATTAATTATATTCATGTTGTACAGTTGATAGGAGATGA
Source organism: Allium fistulosum (assembly GCA_030737815.1). NCBI lineage: Eukaryota > Viridiplantae > Streptophyta > Magnoliopsida > Asparagales > Amaryllidaceae > Allium > Allium fistulosum. The sequence goes on from CM060902.1 coordinate 1,300,448,624, forward strand.
AAATCCCGTAACATCTATGAAACCATTGCACTAATATTTCTATTTTACTTATTTTGATCTAACTTACATAAGATCTTTTAGTTCTGACTCAAGTGTTTTGTCTTTTCATTACGCTCGGGTCAGTTTGAGCTTTTCAGTGTATTGAAGACTATTTTCTGGAGGACGAAGACGAAGATTCGGTATATTATTGCTATTTATTATTCCACTGCATTCTGTGTTCTGCTGCATTATTTGTTTATTTTTGATGTATCTATAACTCTCATTTGAATTGTAAAAGTGTAATCAAATGTTATTTGTAAAACAGCTTCATGAACTACTTATTTAATTATTATATTTTGTCGTTCCGCTGTGAGATTCTATGTTTTGTTTTCTTTTTTTTTCTTATTTACCTCATTAACAATCCTCCCTTTTGAATGGTTTGAGTCTGACATGTGTGGTTTATTATCGATTTTAACCATCCAAAAAGGTGGATCGTTACAGTTGGTATCAGATCTTTGATTTAAACATACCTTAGCCTGTTGGGGTTAACTCATTAGAGATAGGGTAGTACTATCCTAGAATGAGTTTGTTTGAGTGTATATATATACGAGAGCGCGTGTTTGTTAGTGTTATAAAAATGTTTTATATAAGTTTTGAAATGAAATAATTTTCCTAATATTATATGTTATATATAAAGAAAATTTTTTGTAACTATTATAGTTATTTGTAATGTGTTTGTTTTATGAAATGGTAATATTTAATTATTATTATTTAATTTTGGCTTGTTGTATTTAGTCAAATTATAAGCATTGGCTATTATTGTTGATTGAATTTATGGATTGAACACTAGTTTAATAATGGTGTATTAAAGAGAATTAAGTGATTAATTAGGATATTTGATATGAAATTGAAATGTTGTTGTGAATTTTGGTTATTTGTTGACTGATAGTTTCAACTATTGAAATAAAATGGAATATTTGAATATTTTGGATAGTCGAAACTTCTGAATTAATATATGGGTTAAACTTAGTAATTGTGTTGAATTATGCCGTTGAATTTGACAACCGTAATTTGAAAGCAAGTGAAACAAGGTTTACATTTTTATATCTATGTTTAGTAAAAGAATAGAATTATTATATACATTATTGGCATGTAATGTAATAATATACAAATGTGAACTTTAAGCCTTGGAATATTTAAAATTGAAATTGTGATTAAAGAAACGCTGTAATTGTGAACTTAGTTAACATTTTATGAAATGTGTCATAAATAAATTTGGGAAGTCATGACCTGTAAATGAAGTCATGAACTGTAAATTTCTTATAAATAAATGGATGTTGCAAGAAATGGTTATAATTAAAGTTGTGATAACTTTAAACTCGAGTAATGTTTTATAAAAGAAGTCAAGCCTTTATAATTAGTTATAAACTTAAGGAAATTTCTTATGAAATGATTCGCAAATGAATGTAGTATTAAATGAGAAATATTACATGTGGAAACGAATGTAATTTAAAATGAATTGAAATATAAGCAATGTTTATGAATGATTAATGTTTATATTAAATGGAGAAATTTTGTGAAACAAATATTAAAGTATGAAGTGATATTTGTGTTAATCAATGAGATAAAAAATGAATTTAATTGAAATGTAATTGTGATGAAAAAAATTTGAAATAGATACCTAAGTTGTACGTATATTGTTTTATTCGCAAAATTAATTTGATCCGGATTTGAGTACACAAGTTCGAGGTGAATTGCACCATTTCGTGTTAGGATTTTTCGTTCGATTCTTGATGGCAAATATTGATATGGATTTTTGGTTTGATTCTAGAATTCTCTATCATAGTATATGGCTATGCAAGGAGAATGATGGTTAGTAATCAAGAAACCATATCGAAGCCCGCATTAGGGAAGTCGAATGAAAAATACTAGTTTGAAAGCGAACTTGTGTGATGGAGTAAGTGATCAAATGTGACTTTGCGAAATGATGACATATGTACATCTTATGTTCTAATATTATTGATATGCTTTGACGCTGAAATTGAAAGTTGTTGGGTTGGATATCTTTGTAATTTAAATTGGAATTTTTTTTCTTTTATGCAAAACTACTATTAATTTAAAACCATTTTACAAAACTATTTTCTTTTATTTTTCTTATACAAACTATTTTATTCTATTTTATTTACAAAACTATTTTACAGACTATTTTATTTACAAAACTATCTTACAAACTATTTTATTACAAAATTATTTTACAAACTATTTTATTTACAAACTATTTTTCAAAACTATTTTATATATAAAACTATTTCACAAAACGATTTTATATACAAAACTATTCTAAATTCAAAACCTTTTATAAAGCAAAGATGTTCAATCCCTATGGCTCTTCATGCAGCGTAATTGATTTTGGTAAAATTTGATTCTTGTATAAGACAGACTTTATATAAGTATAAGGTGATTTTGAAAACTGTTGATTTTGGAAGGTATTTGATCTGAAGAGATAAATTTTATATATAATGGAATTTATATAAGAATGATTTGATATATTTGAGACTATTGATTTTGGAAAGTACTCTATTTGAAAATGAAATCTTATATATAATGGAATTTATATAAGCGCGATATTTGAAGCTATGATGTTGAAAGGGTACTATATATGGTATGATATATTTTGAAGTAAATGATATGGGAAGTACCTTCCATCGGATCCCTTTGGTGGGTCATTTATCGGATCTTTGGTGGGTCACTTATTATATTCATTTGGTATTGTTGGATAGCGTAAATCGAGGGGCGAGATGTCTACAACTACAAGTGATTTCGCTGGGATAGCTGCGTAACCATTGCGTAACTGCGATCGATGGGGGAATGGGCTTTCCATATCTGTTTTTAATGTTTTTAAGTATTTTCACTAGGTGTTGAAATAGGTCTACTAAGTACTTGGAGAAGTCTAGCCTTGCGCCTGATCAACGCATGGCTAGAGTCTGCAAGAACGAGGATAAACTTGTTAAGGCATCGAGTTATGAATGTATTTTGATAAAGTATTATATAAATATAAAGGATATTTTGGTCATTTTTCTTTTTCTTTTCTAAATGCCTTTAAATTGTTTAAAATATTGTTTATTTATGTACAACTTGGTTTAATAGTTAATTATCAATGTTGTAAATATTGTTAGAAGTTATTAATTCAATAAAAAATATTTAAAGTTAATTATTATTGATTTATAAATAATGTTTGAAAAGTATTTTAGATTTAAAACTAATAAAATTTGTAAATAATGGATTTAAGGTTTTCAATAACCCAGATTAAAATAAGTAATGATGTAAATAATTATTCTCAAATAGTTACATATATTTATAAAGATGTTATTTAAGATTCTAAATGGTGTTTATAAATGAAGCAAGAAATTTTACAAATGAATTTTGTAAAGTATTAAAGATGATTGATTTGCAAATGAAGTTTTCAAATGAATATTTCATGTAAAATTTATGTAAGTTTCTTTGAATGTATATTTTTAAAGATATTAAATGATTCGGGAATTTATTATAGTAAAATATGCTTGAAAAATAAAGTGGAATTGCTATTTTGAAGTATGGTTTGAAACAATTACTTGATTTTGAAGTACTAATAGTTGTATGTGATATATTTGTTTGATAGTAAGTGAAATTTTATAAATATTGATTTCAAAATAGGATTTATAAATAAAATGAATTTAATTGGAAATTTGAGAACTTAAATTCTGGGATTTTTACATTATTTTCAAAGGATTTTGGAATATAATACTAAGTATTATTTGGAAGTGCTTTGGGATAAACATTCTCAAATGTGATTTGAAAGAAATGTTTTAAAGGAACCTTTAAAAGGAAATAAGTTCTGTACTCCCCTTTCTGTCGTTAGAAAATAATTTCGGTGATGAGTGCACATATCATCGACGTTCATTTTCGAATTTCAAAGTGGGAAGACCGTTGTAGTAGCTTTACTGCACATTTGTTTTGATAAACGAATCTTAATTTTAATTTGAAAATGCGATTTGACATATATAAAAGCTATGGTAATATATATTATTTCATACGATTCGAAGTGAACCCGGAATTTAGTTCTTAAAACTTTCTGATAATTAGTAGTTTTCAGTTATTGTAATATAATGAAATCTTGGCTATATTAATAATTGGAAACTTCTAAAATGAAAATAAGAAAATATATGCTAAGTGATTAATGAAATATATAAGATATTGGAAATTTGTAACTTGTAAATCGGAAGATATGAAATATTGAACATTTTGTTAACTAAAATGAATAAGATAAACTTGTGTAACATTCAATTGCATTCTATAAACATATATATAACTTACCTAAAATGTTTAAAAAGTTGTAATGTTAAATAGGAACATGTAATAGAATATTATACGAGTAAAACTTGAGTAATGGAAGTGTTCAATGGAATTATTTCTATAAATAAGAATTTTGATGTACAAGAAATGTTATGAACGTAAGTTAATATTGTGAAATAATTTATAAAAGTACATGAAAGAAAGAAAAATACATTGTATGAATGAATTAAAATAAATAAAAGGTAAATAATGATGTGAAAAGAAATCAATTGAATAAACATAAATAATATTTGAATTTCTTGGTTGTTTTGGCTTATGGGATGTTTGGGAATGGACTAATTGTTTAAGGTTGTATGGACAATCTATTAAGTAATTATCCAAGGCTGTTGAGCGTAGGGTACACTTGATAGTATATTTATCACCTTGCATGATTAAAAGTTTCTAAACTAAACAAACCATTGGTTTTGGTTGCTATGGATGTATGATTGATTACTTTGGTTGCATATGATGATTGTATGGTTTTGTTTGCAAGTGACTATTGTTATGTTGTGTTGGTTTGTTTTGCTATTGATTGCAACAACTTATGTAACGACCCAGAATTTTGGACCATTTGCAGCCATTATAAGTGTATAGGTAGACACTCATGCCGGAATTGAATTGCCCAAAATACCGTGTTGTTAATTTAAATTGGCAAAACTGAACATATACAATAAATAAATAATCACATATCACAGACACAGAGTAATAGTTGCAGCGGAAATAAAAGAGATAGTAGTTCATGAAGCTACTATATAAATGTATAAGTTACATCAGAGTTAAACCAGATACAACGGAAGAGTAATACGATACATCAGATACAAATCAGAATACATCACTGGAATCATCGAATACTGAAAGCAGAATAGATGGCTGGATCTTCAAGCAAAGCTCCAACTTCAAAGGTGAGTCTCAAATACTGGTACACTCAGTCTGACCCGAGCGTAAAGCAAAACACAAAACACTCGAGTCAGGATTAACATCCTTATATTTATAAATCCAACTCAAGTGAAAAAGCAATTGAAATACAAGTAACTCAAAGGATGTTTGGAATAACCATCCTTTAAGGATCCGTTAAACTATCTACTATGTAGTAGTGTACGATAAGTAGATAATGTCTATCAGTAATATAAGATATCAAAATAGTGTTAAGTCATGGCCCATTCCACCCTTAACACATTTTTATTCCCAAGAGCATATACAAGACCGTAGTTTCCCCAAAACCGGAAGTCACCAGAGGGAAATCCATATACTAAAGGTACAAACCAAAATCGTAGTGGTCGCGTATAAAGGAATACAAGTATGACAAGGCACATGAGGCAATACCCAAGGTAGTGAAACTACCGTTTTCCTGATCCGGACTGGTGAGAACGCATCGCCGCAGCGACCGCAACACCGCGAAACAACACTCCCAAATCAATGGTGCACCAATCGACAACAAGTAATGAGTAGTTCGAAGAAGTGTGTTCGCTTGAGGTAGCTGACCTCCATTTGGCCCGGCACGGCTCCTGTTTTAGTCATTTCCAATTTGACACAAGTGTCAAGGCTATCCATTATCGTTCTCTTTCTTCAGTCATCACGTACATCATTCCAACCACTTCATTCTGGATCATCACTCCGCGTATAGTTATTAAAGTGGTTTTCGGTTTAGATAGAGAGTATATCCATAACTGATTCCGGTTCCTTTAATAACCTTCATGATTATAACACCGATTGGTTGTTTATTTATTTCAAAACCAAATCAATTTCAATTTCAATCAGAGTTTATAAATCAACATTTCGTTTGTCTTTCTAAACCAATTTCCATAATTTACGTTTCAAAACTTCCAAATTACCATTTCAAAATCTTATAATTCAATTTCAATTTCTATTTAAAACAATTCAAATATTGATTCAAGTTCGTATATAAGTTTCATTCCGAAATCATTTAAATTAACTTAATTTAACATTCAAATCAATTTAACTTCATTGATCAATTTCATTCAATATTCATTATGTAAATTTGCCATTCAAAACAATTTCTATTAAATTTCCAATTCATTAAATCCATTAGTTAAATTCAACTTCATTATATCAAAACTTACAAATTTAATTTAAATTAAATTCATCAAACCAAATTCTTTAAATTTCAAGTCTTACATTAATTTCAATAAATCACATTTTATTTCTTGTTAAAGAAATTCAATTTCACTTATTTACTTACTTAAATAATTTTCCAAAACTTAATTAATAAAGAAACTCAATTTCAATTATTTACGAAGTAAAATTCACTTATTCAAAAGTTCAATTTTACTTATTAAAGAATTCAAGTCAATTTAATCATTAAATAATTCAATCTTATTTAATTATTAAATAATTCAAAACTTAATTATTAAATAATTTCAAAGTTTAATAATTTCAAACTTAATTATAATTTCAAACTTAATTATTAAACCATTTCAAACTTAATTCAATCATTTCTCAAATTAAACAACATTCTTTCATCAATTACATTGTTAATATTTTGTTTCAGATTATTAAACATTAACATTTTCCTTTCATTAAAAATTCAAATTCAACTTCGTTTCAAAACCATATTATTTATTCAAATAAAATCTTCATTTTATTTTTAAATCAAATTAATGACCAATCGGGTTTTATTAAATTCTCTATCCTAAGTCAAGGTTCAATTTGGGTATTTATCATTTCAACCCGATTCCATTTCAAATCAAAAATCAAAGCATAACAAAGGGAACTTGCAGTGTGATAACTGGGATGGTGTCAAAGTAAATAAACAAGCAATAACAACAATCAATATCAATCCAATAATCAATTCAAATAATCCCGAAATAACCGTATTAATTCGCATTGTTATTTGTACGAATTAATATAATTATCTCTAGAATCTACACTATCATTTCATGTAGATTAAAGATTATTACACTAATATTTATACGGTTCTTCAATTGTCATTCGATTTCAATTTTAACACTACAACAATTAATCAAATATACGTTCAATGTTCAAAGTATAATTATCACTATTCTACATGTCAATTAATTTAACAATTAAAAGGGGTCATATTCACTAATCAATTTAACATATAAATCAGTTTTAAAATCGTTAACTATTGTAACGACCCGTATTTTTAACACTTTAAAAATACGAATTAAAATGAAAATTTTGGATAAAAATCCGAAGGAAATAAAATTTTGTGTTGTTAAATGCGAATTACAAGTTAAAATACAAAACTGAATTCTGAAATAACTTATTTGTAAATTAAATATGGATGTTAACTTGTAGTGAATGTAAATAATGAATTGAATTTGATTGTAAACCAAATTGGTTATGATTGTAAATAAAGAATAAATAAAATGGTAGATTTAATAATGGAAGTTTATGTTATTGAAACTAAAATAAATAAATGTAACTTAATATTACAGTTGATTGAAAGCAGATAATAACTGAAACTGTAATTCGATAAAGATGTTAACTTGTAATTGAACGTAAGTAAAGGTTTAAATTTGAATGTAACAAGTAATTGAATTGAATTGAATTTGATTGTAAACAATGAAATAAATAAAATGTTACATTTAATATTGAAGTTATAATATGGAAATCAACGTAAATGAATGTAATTTAATATTACTGTGAATTTAAATAAGATGATAGCTGAAGAAAATGAAAGTAAATGAATTATAAACTATTGATAATAATGTATAAGTAAATGGTTGATTCAATAATGAAAGTGTAAATCGAAATAAAAGAATTCATTTGGAATTAAATAACTTGAATTTGAATTACAATATAATTGAACGTGGAATCTAATATAATCTTTTATATTGGATTTATAATGGAAAATTGCATTGTAAAAGATTGTTAATTACTGTGAAATAAGAAATGGAATTTGTGAACAATTGAAATTTGATTTAAAAGTTAGTAATTTAAAACTAGGAATTTTATATTGAAATTAAACAGTCGAATAATTTATTTTTCGAATATTGGATTTAATTAGACAATTAAATCGATAATTTATTAAGTTAAATTTCAGAAATAATTAAAAATCGAGTGGAATGTGATTGAAAATGATTTGTAAAATTTTATCTTATCATATTGGAGTTATAGTAATGTTATAGAACTTTTAAAATTGAATTTAAAGTTAATTTGTGAAAATTGAATATTTTAATATTTAATTATCGACTGAAAAATAGCCATTTTTCGAACAGTCTCAGAATTGAACGAAACTAGTTCCATTGGATCCGTAATAGTTTATTATTATCGAATTTCAAATTTCGTAGCAATCGGAGTTACCATTTGACCGTGGCAGTTGAAAACGCTTAGAAATTCATTTAATCGGTTTAATTTAAATCGATCGTTTATTTCCATAACTCACACAGACGATCGAATTAGGCCTTGAAACATGTTCCATTGTGTTCGGAATGCGGGTAAAACATTATGAACGCCTGTCGGCACGTCTAATTTGAAGTTCGTTCGAAAATCATGTTATTTGTGGATAATAATATTTAATAATTTGTTATATGCATATATACGCATTCATCCCGTAACCCTAGCTTATTTCGTGGCCGCCACTTAACAGTTTTAATGGCCGAAAACTAGTGATCTTCTCCCTCTATTTTCTTGAAATCCACGCTCCGATGGAGGAAACTCCCAACTAGGAAATTGTAGAACCCCTCGACCTCTTCACATCCATACGGTGGAGTGGCACGAAATTCGACAGGATGGCCAGAAATTGTCACCAAATGGGCAACGTTTATTCGCGTTTTTCGATGTATTGGGACAGCCGAGTTCGACCGCATTCCAGGCGGTAGTGCCACGTGCGAAGGGCTTCGATTTGAAGTCGCCTGATCATTGTCTCGTCGAGTGTGGTGGTCGCGACATTTAGGTTTCGAACGGCAGCGTTGGGTTTCCTCGTGTTCGACCTTTGCCTGTAGCACGCGTATGGAAGGAAGAAGGCTTGCGTGTGGCCTTGATTTGCTGGTGGAAGATCTAACGGCTGTGATTTTCTATGGTAAAAAAATGAAGGAAATTTGTTTTAAATTATAAATATATATATGCAATCTTGTAAAACTCATATCTCATCCATACGTTATCAGAATCGGACGAAACTTTTTGCATTGGAATCGTGGTGACAAGCTCTACGTCATGGAATTGATTTAGGGACGTTTGAGGCTAACTAAAATTTCAGGTTAAATCGGACGTCGTTCGATTTGATTTGAAATTGAAAACCAAGGTGAGTGTTTTATAATGCTCACAACGTACTAAATACCTTTATGGTAGTTAAATTTGACATTATGAAGTGTTATGATTTTATTTGTCGTTGTTTGATAAAAATTTAATTGTCATATAGATTGTCACTTGAATTAACCGTTGAAAAATAAATTGATAGTTAAATTGAAATTAAAATTGAATTGCGATTGAATTACCTGACATTGATAACTATGAAATTGCCATGAATTGTATTGTCTATTGGATGATGTATTTCGATGGATGTTATTGGTCGATATTTTAAATGTTTGGATGTTTACTTGCTTATATATACACTGTTATGCATACATATGACACCGTGATTTTGTTAAGTGATATATATTCATCCCTGACAATTAACTGAAATAACTAATCACTTGGCCATAGGATAGAAAATTATATACGGACACCGGATTGGCTAAATTAATAATTTTTAAAATCGTCGATTTGAAATTTATTTAAACGTTTTGATTTAAAAGTTATAAATAAAATCAATTTATAGAAATCGAATTTATCGCGGAAAAAAATTTTGAGGTCGGAAATGTCGAAATAAATTTTGGTTAAAAGAAATTGTTAAATAATTTAAGTTGAAGCTTTGAAATGTAAAAATTGGGATATGATTGAATTTCGGAAATTTATTTGTTTTAAAGACTGAACATTATTTCGAGCTTTGAGTATTACTAAGTAAAAGGGATATAAAATGATATTTTAAAATTGAGCTTGAAATTGAATCATATTTGAAATTTGGACTTAAACTTGAATATTGATCGATAATTTTGTTAAGTGTTATAAATGGATATTATTGAAAAACCAAGCTCCAAATCGGTATAAATTGAAATTGAATTAATTGAAAGTGAATATAAATTGAATAAATTTGAAGTCAAAATTGACGTTGATTGAATCGAAATCGAAATTGCATCGGTAGAAGGGAAATTGAAATTGTTTTGAATGGGGAAGTTATAATTGAAATGGTTTGGTTTTGAAGCTGTTTTATTTTGTTTTCCAAATTACTCAGTTATATAAACCATTTTTGAATACTTAAACTATTTTAATCTATTTTAAATCTACTTAACCCAATTTAAATTATTTTAAACTAATTTATCTATTTTAAATCCGTTTTAAGACTTTAAGTATTTTTCACTACTTTAATTATTTAACTACTTTTAAAACTACTTAAAACTATTTTCTAAAAGTTTCAAGCTGGTCAATAAGGTGAAATGTTTATATTTAAATCTTGAACTTAAATACGAATTGGGTTAAATGAAGTTGCAACCTAGATTGAAATTCGAAATGATTTTGAAATCGAAATGAGATATTGAGGCGAAAAATGATTTTGAAATGGAATCTTACATCTTGAATAGATATGATGATATTTGAAATGGATTTGATTTTGAAGCGAATATGATATTTTGATATCTGTTGGATATATTTCAACCGGTCTCCCCGAACCAAATACCATCTCACCCAACCGAACCAAGTAAGCCGGACCACCCAACATGCTTCCCACCGAACCAGATCCTTCCTAATACCCACCGAACCAGCTCCTTCCTCGTGACTACCGAACCATCACCCAAGACCAAAGGTGCCGGACCAACCCCTACCGAACCACCTCCTGCCGAACCAACATACACTCCACTCACCACCGGACCAACTCCTCTTCCATGCCTTGCCGGATCAACCACCAGTCCACCTACCACCGGACCAAGACTACAACCCAACCATCACCGGACCAAAACGTGCCAGGCCAGATCACATCAGCCCAGGCCCACCAGCAACTATACACATCCAAGACCCCTACCCTCAGCCTCACTCTATAAATAGAGGGGCAGGGGTACAACAATGGGGGACAAGTTTGAGAGCTCAAGCACGGAGAGAACTTTCAAACAACTTTCTTTTACTTGTATCAAAGCTTTGTACTTGTAATCAAAATAAGAGAAGAGAAATAACATATAAAGTGGACGTAGGCACATTCTGGCTGAACCACTATAAATCTGCGTGTCTTTTTTACAGTTTAGCCCCTGTTTTTCATATATTTGCATAAATCACCCAAATCACTAAGAACAACATAAGATCTACTAAATCATACAACTTTGTGGTGTTTGTCCATTTTTTGTGCAAACATTTTTGGTGCGTTCACTGGGAACAAGAAGCTCGAAGCTTCAGCTTCATCCACTTAACAGTTTTCCTAACAGCATCGTCCGTCACTTGGAAAACATGCCTCCCAAACAGAGGAAAGATGTAAACAAAGGAAAAAACATCGCGTCCAATAGTCTTCCAGATCCAGCTGTCACGAATCAAGTAAATCGTCCTCCTCCGGCAGCAGTAACAAATGAAGGACAGGCTAACCCAACCACTTCTGCCACAGAACAGCCTGCAGCAATTACTAGGGCAGATTTGGACAGAGTTGTGGTTGAAGTATCTAACCGCTTCACGTCCCAGCAGGAAGCCTTGGTGGACCATCTCATGTCACGCTTAAGGGACGCTGAAGAATCCAACCGCAACACTGAATCATGGGGCGAGTCCCAGTCTGGAGGATCTCAGAGACAACAAAGATCTTCCTTCTTCGAAGGAGCTAACGGCAGAAGTAGCCATGGTAGGAGCCGAGACCGAGCACAACCCGAAGTTAGGCCTGAGGAAACGTTTGGTACCGAACCCAATGGGGGAGGTACAGGACGGAGGTCAACTGTAGCTGAGCCTATCATACTGCCTAACCACGGAAACGCCAGTGAACGGGGCCGAGCTAGAGTCCAGCCCGAAGTTGGACCCGAGGAAGTGCTTAGATCAGAATCCGGCAGGCGAAGATCAAGGCAAGGGCCAACTGTAGCTGACCCTAGCATGCTTCCAGAAGATCAAAGGCAGCCACTAGAAAATATGAGGAATGATAGACGATACCACTCCTACAGGTCATCTGGACGGGATCAATCCCACAGAACAGAACCAAACTCATTTCTATCTGCTCCGAATTCTGATGAAAGGATGGCACGCTTATTCAGAGAGTGTGTCCAACGGGAGCAAAGAGATCGAGGGATAGGCGCTAGGGTAACCAGCCCTTTCGCCCGCAATATCGAAATTGCTATCACCCCCCGAGAATGGAAGATGCCAACAATGGAACCCTACAAGGGAACCTCCGACCCCGTTGTACACTTACAGAGGTACACGCAACATATGCTCATGAGTGGGGCGACAGAGGGAGTACTGTGCAAATGCTTTCCGCTCTTCTTAGTAGATCTTGCTACCTCCTGGTTCTGTCATCTACCCCAGGGATCCATCAGCTCGTGGGAAATGTTGAAAGAAAAATTTATCAGTCAGTTCCGCATTCATGTGGAGCAACCTAAGGACGCTTATTCCTTATCCAGCATCAAATAGAAACCTGGAGAGAAGCTGTAGCAATACCTAACCAGATTCAACGCCGCGGCAGCCGCAGTCCAAGATGCCGATGAGAAGCTTATCCTAATGGCCCTCTGTAGTGGTGTGCATCCGGACACTAAATTTGCTAGAAGGTTGACAAAAGAAAAACCAGCTACTTTACCCGACTTCTTCCACGAAGTCGGGAAATACATGAGGCTTGAGGATGCTGCCGTTGAGGGGCAGTCAGTACAGCAAAATAAGACAACCCATGGCAATGCCCCTGCTGTGGCAAGGGACGTTCGAAGAAATGATTCCAGAGACAATGCTGGGGGCAAGAAGGGAGAAAAGCGCCTATATCGGCCAGGACCAAGATTCGACACTTACACTCCTTTGAACGAGAGCGTCGAAAATATCTTCCTTGCCACCCAAGGCGAAGTTAGATACAAACGCCCACCATACAAGAAGGAATCAGATAACGCACAGAAGTCTGGAAAGTTCTGCCGCTTCCACGAATCTCACGGGCATGATACCAACGAATGCCATCATCTCCGAGATCTGATTGAGGAACACATCAGAAGGAAGAAACTGGAACTTTATGTAAAAGTTCAAGACAGGACCCCAGCTCCTACCAATGAAAACCCAAGGCTACCCTCACCGGGGGCCGACAGAGGAAACCGCAACGCTAGTAGCTCTAGTCAAGAGAAGATAGTGGTCCATACCATCTCAGGAGGGCCGCACATCGCAGACAGAAGCTGGAAAGAGATGGAAAGATACGGAAAGTCGCTTAGAGACAATAAAGACTATGTCAATTCGGTTATGGAAGAGCGCCACCCGAAGCGGAAAGAAAGTAATGACATCACATTCAGTAAGCGTGACCTAGAAGGAAGGCAGTACCCTCACATGGATCCCATGGTCATCTCTGCCCGACTTGGTCCCGCCGAAGTTTACCGAATCCTGGTAGACACTGGAAGCTCAGTAAACATCCTGTTCAAACACGCATTCGACAAAATGAAGCTATCAATGAAGGATGTATCTCCCTGCGATAAACCACTACACGGTTTCACTAGGGATGCTATGATGCCCCTCGGGCAACTGGACCTCTTTGTTGAGATTGGAAGCCATCCCCGCTCCATTGTACGGAAGCAGACATTCGTGCTAATAGAAAACCATTCGGACTACAACGCCTTCTTAGGAAGACCGACCTTGTCTGACTTCCAAATTGTCCTAGCCCTATGGTGCCTAAAGATGAAATTTCCAACAGACAATGGAGTAGGGGAAGTGGAAGGAGACTAGGACGTTGCTCGAGACTGCTATGTGACTGAACTTCGCAACAACCACAGGAAGGATAAAGGGAAGGGTGTAGAGATTGCCCTCTGCACAAAAAGTCTAGAAGCATAGCAACTAAAGAAAGCCCCTCCTCTTCGATATACCAACGACCCTTTCAATGAATTAGACCCTAGGGACAAAGAGGAGGAGGCCACCGCCGAGCCTGCAGAGGCTATGGAGTTTATATCTGTAGACAAGCACGACTCAAGTAGACTATTGAAAATTGGGTCCCAACTAAAAGCCGAATTGAAGGAACAACTCATCGATTTTCTCCGCCACAACTTGGATGTATTCGCTTGGTCATACGCTGACATGACCGGAATCGCCCCCGACATAGCATGCCACGTATTAAACATTGATCCTACCAAGGCGCCTGTAAAACAAAGAAAGAGAAGTATGGGGGCAGAGCGATCAGCAGCCCTCGATGAAGAAGTAAAGAATCTACTCGCCAATGACTTCATACGAGAAGCTATCTACCCGGAATGGATCACCAACCCGGTGCTGGTAAAAAAGGCTAGTGGGAAGTGGCGAACCTGCATTGACTTTTCCAACCTAAACGACGCCTGCCCAAAGGATTGCTTCCCACTTCCCAGAATCGACCAACTTGTAGACAGCACAGCCGGGCATGAGCTCCTATCTTTTATGGACGCATACTCAGGATATAACCAAATTCCTATGCATGCTCCCGACCAAGACCACACTAGTTTCATCACCGACCGGGGTTTATACTGCTATAAGGTAATGCCTTTCGGACTTAAAAATGCAGTATCCACCTACCAGCGCCTCGTCAACAAGATGTTTGCAGGGCTAATAGGACAAACTATGGAAGTATATGTGGATGACATGCTGGTAAAGTCAAGGAAAGCCAAAGATCACGTAAGCCACCTAGGCAAGATGTTTCAAGTACTTCGACAATATGGAATGAAGTTGAATCCACTAAAATGCTCCTTCGGAGTGTCATCAGGAAAGTTCTTAGGATTCATCGTTCATGCCAGAGAGATAGAAGCAAACCCTGAACAAGTCCGAGCGTTAAGGGATATCAAGATACCTTCCACTCGGAAGGAAATGCAAAGTTTGAATGGAAAAGTGGCCGCTCTAAGCCGATTCATCTCCAAGGCGATGGACAAGTGCGTCCCCTTCTTTGAAGCCCTAAAGAAAGACAAGGGAAAGTTCGAATGGACTGACGAATGCTTAACCGCTTTCCTTAACCTAATCGAACACCTTCAGAAACCACCGGTACTCTCGACTCCAAGCGAAGGCGAAGAATTATACCTATACCTTGCTGTGTCATCTCACGCCCTAAGCGCAGCCTTGGTAAGGGAAGACAACCGCACGCAGCGGCCAGTTTACTTCGTCAGCAAAAGGTTTACTGGGGCAGAAGTCAGATATCCTAAACTTGAGAAGCTAGCATACTGTTTACTAATCACATCACGAAAGCTGCGTCACTACTTCCAGTCCCATTCCATCAAAGTTCTGACTGATCAACCACTGAGGCAGGTACTCCATCGTCCCGACACTTCTGGGCGACTACTTAAATGGTGCATTGAACTAAGTCAGTATGATATCACCTATCACCCTCGCACCACCATCAAGGGACAAGCCATGGCTGATTTCATTGCAAAATTCACTACCTACGAAGATAAGGAGAAATTGGAAATAGCAGAAGATATCAAGTGGAATCTCTTTGTGGATGGTGCATCAAACGAACAGGGCTCGGGGGCAGGTGTGGTAATAATCACTCCTAGGGGAAACAAACTGCACTATGCTATAAGATTGGAGTTCGCTGCCACAAACAACGATGCAGAATACGAAGCGGTGATAGCTGGACTAGAAATTGCCATAGAAATCGGAGCCAATTCTTTGTGTCTTCATAGCGATTCTCAACTTATTGTTAATCAAATATTAGGAGAATTCCAAGCTCGAGAGGAACGACTCATAGCATATCTAAAGAAGACCAAGTTACTTCTCAGCCGATTGGACCACTACTTAGTCAAACACATCCCTCGGGAAGAGAACCGAGAGGCTGACGAATTGGCAAAGCAAGCAAGTGTGAGAGACATCACCATCTTCGGGGCAGTAACTATCTCAAAGCAATTGGCCCCAAGTTTTGAGCAAGTGAATCTGATAACTGCAACCGAAGAAGCAACTTGGATGACTCCCATCCGAGACTACCTACAAAGTGGCACACTACCCAACGGGCGTAACATGGTCAAGAAAATCTTGAGGAAAGCATCCCGCTACACAATACAAGAAGACATCGTCTATCGGCGCGGATTCTCTAACCCAGAACTGCGTTCCGGTCCTGGCTGAGCAGGGGGCACTGCGGAAGATTCTCCTTCGCCCTGGGACTTCTTTTTATCCGAGCGAGTTTCTGCTTTTCGAGACATTTATCTGCGACATAAAAAGCGTACTGTTAGAACGGAGGATGTAAACAAGTGGATGCAAAGGTTCATTCGGTATTATAGTATAGAAGTTCATTCGGTATTATAGTATAGAAGTCCATTCGGTAGTGCAATATGAAGGTTCATTCGGTAGGACAAATGCGAAGGTTCATTCAGCAGGGCAAATGCGAAGGTTCATTCGGCAGGGCAAATGCGAAGGTCCATTCGGCAGGACAGATGCAAGAGATCATCCGGTAATTCAAAATAGGCCCATTCGGCATTTGAACATACTTGGTTCGGTAATCAGGTTGATTCAGTAATCAGGTTGGTTCGGCTATCTCAAAACGATGAAGGATGACAGTAACCTAAAGCCTCTATTTATAAGCAAAACTTGTCGACCGGACCAACCGTATCGGCACACCCAAGACCGAACAAAGCCATCTCAGCCACAAGAAAACAAAGCGCGGCACCTACAAGCACGTACCCCACTTTGGGGGGCAAGTGTTGGATATATTTCAACCGGTCTCCCCGAACCAAATACCATCTCACCCAACCGAACCAAGTAAGCCGGACCACCCAACATGCTTGCTTCCCAGCGAACCAGATCCTTCCTAATACCCACCAAACTAGCTCCTTCCTCGTGACTACCGAACCATCACCCAAGACCAAAGGTGCCGGACCAACCCCTACCGAACCACCTCCTGCCGAACCAACATACACTCCACTCACCACCGGACCAACTCCTCTTCCATGCCTTGCCGGATCAACCACCAGTCCACCTACCACCAGACCAAGTATTACCGGACCAAGACTACAACCCAACCATCACCGGACCAAGTGCTACCGAACCAAAACGTGCCAGGCCAGATCACATCAGCCCAGGCCCACCAGCAACTATACACATCCAAGACCCCTACCCCCAGCCTCACTCTATAAATAGAGGGGCAGGGGTACAACAATGGGGGACAAGTTTGAGAGCTCAAGCACGGAGAGAACTTTCAAACAACTTTCTTTTACTTGTATCAAAGCTTTGTACTTGTAATTAAAATAAGAGAAGAGAAATAACATATAAAGTGGACGTAGGCACATTCTGGCTGAACCACTATAAATCTGCGTGTCTTTTTTACAGTTTAGCCCCTGTTTTTCATATATTCGCATAAATCACCCAAATCACTAAGAACAACATAAGATCTACTAAATCATACAACTTTGAGGTGTTTGTCCATTTTTTGTGCAAATAATAATATATTTCTACAGATTCACAGGGTGTCAATTTACTAGTTATTTAGGTACATATTGTCTGATGAGAATAACTCACCTGTTTAGAGCTGGAGATTTCCACCAAAGCACACAACACAAACACAATGAAGGCACGATGACATGGATATGACTTGAGAGTGGAGAGCCAAATAAAATTGCCTTGTATACATATAAATAAAACAAGACAATGTATACATAAATATGTAACACAAAACAATATCGAAATGACTTGAAATAAAAAGCAACAAAGGGCAAAGTGATTCGACCTTTCTTTAACCATTCAAGAGCTTGACCAAGGGGATCTTTTGCTCAGCCATAGCTAGACATAATCTCAGGTTATGGCATAAAAATAGCACGACAACAAGGAGATGATGATGGTAGGAGTTACATATGAATAAGACAAAGGGTCAAGGCAAAATAAGTGGAGTTTTGGTGCATTTTTGGCTCATCCAAAGGAAAGTGGGGCTCGGCCCTTGCATGGTTCAGGTCTGGACAGTAGTTTAATTGATGAGTAGGGGTCTGGACAAGGTGGTGGTGGCGGATAAAGGTGGTGGCCAAGGTCAAAAATGAAGGGGAGATGAAGGTAGGCTTGGCTATGTAGTTGTTTTTGGAGTTTTTAACATTGTTTTGTGGTGCTAGCCTCAAAGAGAGGTCACGGCCATGGATGGATCTGAAATGATGGCTGGAGATGGTGCCAAGGAGGAGTGGTAGGGGATGGTGGCCATGGCTATGGTGAAGGGGCCATGCAAATTAGAAGAGAAACAGGGCAAAAAGTAAGAAAAATGGAAGAAAAAGTGTAAAAGAGGAGGTCATTACCAAGGAGATTTTGAAGAAGCCTTGAGAATGAGAAGTGCTGATGTATTTTCACGTGAAAAGAATAGGTAATACACGGCTATGACATAGAATTGAACGGCCAATAATGCACATAATTGAGGAGTTTAAGAAATGAAGAGTTTTGAAGGTGAAAGGACTTATGTTTTTGCACTTTTTAAGACCTTTGGTATTTCCTTTTCTCTTTGATTTTAAATAAACAAAATAAACTCAGAAATATTATTTACAAACCGAAACTAAGTAAAAATATAAGAAAATAAATAATTAAATTTAAGAAAAATATAAAAAGAATGAAAGAAATTACTTAAAAATACAAAACAGCGTCCGGAAATTACAAATAAATCACTACTAGTCTTGGAAAAATATCCACTTCATTTTAAAAATATTATGAAGTGAAAATTTGAAATAAAATAATTTATTTATCATTTCCAAAATAAAATAAATAATTAAATTGGAGAAAATAGAAAAAGGAATAAAGAAATTGTTTAAAAATAGCAAACAGGACATAAAAATTACAAGAAAATTACCAATGGCTTTGGAAAATTATTTACTCCATTTTAAAATATTATAAGACAAAATTTGAAATAAAATGAATTTTAAAACATTTTCAAAGTGAATAAATAATTAAATTTTAATTATATAACTAAATTAAGAAAATAGCAAAGAAATGGAAACTAGGTTTTAAAATTAGAAAATAAATTCAATAAACTTTAGAAAAATTATACTATCACTTTAAAATTATTAAAAGATAAAAATATATATAAAATAACATATTAACACATATTAACATAAAATATAACAAAGAAAAAGTAATTTATACAATTTAAAATAGACAAAATTGTCAAATAAACAGTTTATACTCAAAATTGAAATGTACATAACTTTTACATTTTAACTCCATTTTCAACGAAACGAAAAGCAGTGTTCAAGTTATTACATCTATTTTCATAATAAAAGATAAAATATATAATTTCAAATATTTAAAATTTAAACTTAAAAGTCAAAGTTTGACTATTGACCAAAATTCACATTTTCTGGAAATATTAAATTTAGTCATATTTGGAATTCTAATCCACACAAAAAAATCAAAGTTTATATTTACAATAACAAAATTTATTCTTTTAATAAATAAAGCTTTTGAATCCGGAAAAATCGATTTAAAAATATTTGCAAAATATAGGGTTGTTACACTCTCCCCCACTCAAAACTTTTCGTCCCCGAAAAGGATTGAGGTACGGGAAAGCACAGAAAAAGATATAGCGAAATAAGATTAAAATAAGATGACAAGGAGATTTAAATTACACCTGATAACTGTTGGTATAGGTAAGTTTAACAAGAGGGAGGTGACCAAATCAAGAACACAAACACGAAAAGATCCTCTAGAGTCTGAATCACCCTTTTCACTTGACCGACGGTCTATGAATGGAAAAACAGTGTTCAGATCCAGATGAGTAACAAAGATTATCAAAGATTATAGAAAGATTTCTAAATAGAATGGTATAAGCAATAGCCTTCCCATTCTGTAACAAGATAAGGGAAATAAGGACAACCAAAAGATAGTTTGGAAAAAAAACAAAATAAGATAATAAATTTGAAACCATAATGCTTTGAAATCATAACAATTTAGGGATGTTTATCATTTGGAAATCATACTACTAAAATCATTACACTTTGGAAATGTTATTCTTTAAAAAACATAATACTTAGAAAATCATAACACCTTTTAAAAATAATCTTCATTTAAACCGTTTTAATCCAAGATCAAACAATATTCATTTTAAAGTTGTAACATTTCTAAGTTCATTCAATTTTTTAAAATTTCCAAAACATTGTATTTTCAAAACAGCAGCACTTATAAAATGCTACAGTAGATATATTAATATTTCAAATCAGTTTTATTCTAGAATATTCATTTGGATATCATTTAACTTATGACTTATTAAAACAAACTTTTATGAATGGAATATCCAAATTAAACTATACTTCGTTTATTAATTCAAAAGCTCACTATTTTAGTTAGCTCTTGATTTAACACATAACCTAACTCTTTATTTAAAATACCCATTTCATAAATAGATATTCCTTTAATAAGTTACACTTAAAATTCCATTTGAAAACCAAATTCTCAATTATCAAGTTTTAGTGATATTAAAATACATTTTAACTATTTAAATCATAATTATTCATTTTTTAAGACATATCTATTTCATAAATAAAATATTTATATAGCAAATATAACAATCAAATTTCTTTACACATTTATTCATTTAGACATCAATTAAACTATGAATTCAGGTTAAATAAACTTTATTACAAAAAGTCCAATTCAAATGTATTTTATTTTATCTATTCAAAGATACATTATTTATTATACAACATATTCATTTCAGGAAATAACCTTTATTAAAATTCCTAGGTTATGCTTAAGGTTCCATAGTAAATCAAATTTGATTATTAAGTTACTTAAATAAAATCTCTTTAAATTCCTTTTTCACTATTTGCCTCTGTTAATCTTTTATAACTAAAATTTAAGTGTATAACATTTATCATAACCACTCAAATTTTATTTATAAAATCCTTTCTATATTGTATATTATCCAATTTCATATTCAACTTCTATGTAGTTTAGGTAAGTTATATTGGAATGAAATTGTGTGTTATACAAATAAAACTTTCCAATTTAATCATCTCAAGTTTGAATCATTTATCCAAATTTTTGATTTTTTCTTTTTATAATTGAAATTATTCTTCAAGATAAAATTTAATAATTTAAATCTTCGAACATCTTCAAACCGTTTGGAGATGAGTAATTATATATACATAATATGTCAAATCAAATTTAAATCATATATCTATATATATATATATTATAAATCAAATCATATTTTAGAAATTCAAATTAATTAAATTCCCCAAAACAAAGCTGTAGCAAGACTACAGAACAGTCTCTTCACTTTGAAACTCGAAAATGAACGTCGATGATGCTGCAGTCATCACCGAAATTATTTTCCAGCGACAAAGAGAAGAGCACTTAATTTTTAAACTTTAAAATCCTTTAGAGACAAATTTTTATTCAAAAATACTTTAAATAATATATCCTTTTAAAAATTTTAAACACAAGGTTTGAAACCATCGGAAATTAAATTCTTTAAATTTCTTGTTTTAAACTCATTTCAGTTCCCAAATAAATTTATAAACAACTCTTTATAAATTCATTTGTAGAACAATAAATGATAAATCAAGTATTATCATTTCAAATTATCAATTCAAATCAATTTATTAAGTTCCATAAAATTATATATCCAAATTCATTTCACTAACCAAATTTTAAAATAATACCGTGTCAGTTTGTTCTGTCAAAGTGTTTTAGGAATCCTATCAATAGCGTTGATCAGACGAATCGATCGGAAACCCAAATCAACATCAACAACCCAAACAACACAACATATAAAACAAAACATAGATTTACAAGTACGATTCAAAATGTTTGGAGATAGTTTAGAAACAAAAGACAAGATGGTTAAACAGAGTAGAGAGATGGGTAAGCTTAAATAAATCGCGGACAACCTTAACCGGGTCAACCGTGACTTAATGAATAAGATCAAATGTGGATTTTCTAGGGTAAATCTACATCCGATCTCAAGAGATAGAGTTTGGAATAACAAAAGATATTAGCATCTAAACCAAGGATAGATATAAATCACTGGTGAATCGATGCAAATTTGTAAAGGAGTTTCCCCCTTTACCAGAAAATTAGAATATTGGCGAGACAGCCAATTCACTATAAAGATCATTCGAAGTGGAGTTATGTGACACTCCAAAATCAAAAGAAGATGAATAGTGAGGGACAAGAATGAATTTTGGAACCGCAGGGAATGTTCCAAAAATTCAAAGGAAATTCGAATCAAGAGGAAAAGATTCAAACTCGAACGAAAGTGATTCTGTAAATAAATCTACTCCATATGTTGAGTTTTGCCTCAAAGCCAAAGCTCTGATACCAACTGTAACGACCCGATATTTTCAACCATTCGCATCCATTATTAGTGTATAGGTAGACACTCATGCCGAAGTTGAATTGCTCAAAATACCGCGTTATAAATAAAATTTGGCAAATCTCAGAGTATGCAGTAAATAAATATAATCACAGATCACAAACACAGAGTAAAATAATGCAGCGGAAGTAAAAGAAATAGTAGTTCATGAAACTACTATGTAAATATATCAGAGTTACATAAGATACAACATAAGAAATAAAGTACAGTAGAAGTCTCAATACAATAACCAAGTACAGGCTGAATAGAACAACGGAACCGAAGTTGATAGAACAAGACTAGCAGATAATCTCCAGCGATTCAAATCTCTAGAAGGTGGAAATCCAAATCTGTGAATACTCAGGCTGATCCGAGCGTAAAGCAAAACACAAAACACTCGAGTCAGGACAATATATACTTATATAATGTAAACCAACTCAAGTGAACTGTAATAAAGGTACAAGTAACTTAGAAGATGATTGGGACCGCCCATCTTCTAAGGATCCGTTAAATATCTACTATGTAGTAATATTCGCTATTATAATAATGTCTAATCAGTAAAGTATAATCATATAGAAAATAGCGTTAAGGGGATGGAGAACCTTAACACGGTCGGATCTTAAAATCATAATCGTAGTGGGTTCGATATGGTAGGTGACACGGCACACAAGGCAATGCCAGGGTAGATATACCAATTATGCACACGGATTAATGGAGCGGATAGCAGCCACTACCGTCCACCTGGAACAACACTCCCAAATCGGAGGATGGCCATCTAATTAATCACAAGTAAGAGTATAATATCGAAGAAATGTGTTCGAGAAGAGGTGCTACCTCACTGGTCCGAGATCGCTCCTGTTTTAGCCACCTTATGCCAACTCATGGGAGTTGGGTCCACGTAACATACCTTAAGAACGTTGCCACCATCCTACTTCATTCTGGAATCTCCACCGCGTACACGGTTGTCAAAGTGGTTTTCGGTATCGACAGAGAGTATGTCCATATCCGATCCCGGTCTCTTTGCCAACAATTCGTTATTATAACCCGTGGTTATAACTTTTAAAAACAATACTTTACTTAAAAATAAAATATCATTTCAAACCATATCTTTATCAAAATAAAGATTAAATCAATTCCAAACCATTTTCATATATTTGAATTTTCATATCATTTCAAAACTTCATTTCAAATCATTTTAATATAATACATATCATATCCTTACAAAACTTCATTTCAAATCATTTTAATAAAATAAAATATCCTATCAGTTCAAATCTAAATATTCAACTTTAAATACCTTTTAAATTCAAAGATATCGTTCATTTACTATCATTTCAAATCACCTTTAAATAGTTTATATTCCAATCAAAATAATTCATTTAAACCTTTTAAAAGTGTAATTATTATATTTTCAAATCAAGTATTCAATTTCCATAGTTTCAAACCATTCTGAGTTCGTTTACTAAGTCAAAAACCCTAATTATTAAAATTTCAGCATTTCACAGCATTTAAAAACAACTGCTATAAGTAATATTTGAAAACATTTTTAATTCAGCAAAGACAGCACTTAAAACTGCTATTAAAACTCAGTTTTAGTTGAATTATAGTTCAAGACAGAAAAGACAGCATTTCAGAAGTGCTGCGGTAGTTCAGATTTCAAAACAAGGGTTAAATTTGATTTCACCATAGACTGCAGACCATTATAGCATTTCCAGAGAATGCTATAATAGGCCTGAGTTCAATATTAGCCTATAAGTTCAACTACAGCATTCCAAAAATGCTGTAATAGCTCCTTTTTACACAATTTTAGTTCAAAACAGAATCTATAGCATTTCTGAATGCTATTAAAAGTTAATTTCAGGTGTTAGTGTATTTCCAGCAATTAAATAACTTTAATTTAAAACACATAAACATTTTTAAAATCATATTTTAACATTTAAAATGTTCATTTACATATCATTTAACATATATCTTTTCACAATAAATTTCTTATAATCAAATCCAATTTTCAACAATTTACTTAATAAATTTTAGTGTAAAAGTAAACACTTCAAATTTAAATTACTATTTCACAATTTAACTAAATTTCCAATTTTATTTAATTAACTTAAACCTTTAATTAAAACCAAATTTCACATTTCCTAGTCAAGTTATATTATAAAAGATCACTTTTAAACATTCATTTATTTAACCACTTAAATTCATAGAAAAATCAATAATACTTTAATAAATCACTTAAATTCAAATTTAATCAAATTATCATATTTACCATTTCCAAATAAAATTTAATATCCATTTTATTTATATAACTTAAATATCATTTTTTTACCAAAATTCCAAATTTCCAACTTAAGTTATATTTCAAAAATCCAGTTAAACCATTCATTAATTACATTTTTAACACATAGAAAAATCATAATTTCTTTAACTCAAAATATTTCAAAATCTGTTTAAATCAAATTTCATAAATTTATATTTTTAAAATACTTAAAAATATTCAAAACACTTTATAAAATAACCACGGGCCTGTATATAGTTTTCTAGCCTAGGTCAAGTGATACGGATATGTATCATTTCAATCCGCAGTTTAAAAAGAAAAAATCCGGGTTCTATCATTTCAAACCCGCAATCCCAAGTTAAAATAAATTAAATAAAAACCATTCAGGCCTATCATTTCAGCCCATAACGATTTTTCCTTATTCTAAAGTCCGTTCGGGTATGTATCATTTCAACCCATAGTGATTCTAGTCTACAGGGAACTTGCAATGGTGATAACTGATATAAATAACAGAATAACATTAAATAACAGTAACATATGATATAACAGGTGTATAAACATCATATGATCATAACATAGTCAAGTATAACATGATAATATATTTCTACAGATTCACAGGGTGTCAATTTACTAGTTATATAGGTACATATTGTCTGGTGAGAATAACTCACCTGTTTAGAGCTGGAGATATCCACCAAAGCACACAACACAAACACAATGAAGGCACGATGACATGGATATGACTTGAGAGTGGAGAGCCAAATAAAATTGCCTTGTATACATATAAACAAAACAAGACAATGTATACATAAATATGTAACACAAAACAATATCGAAATGACTTGAAATAAAAAGCAACAAAGAGCAAAGTGATTCGACCTTTCTTTAACCATTCAAGAGCTTGACCAAGGGGATCTTTTGCTCAGCCATAGTTGGACATAATCTCAGGTTATGGCATCAAAATAGCACGACAACAAGGAGATGATGATGGTAGGAGTTACACATGAATAAGACAAAGGGTCAAGGCAAAATAAGTGGAGTTTTGGTGCATTTTTGGCTCATCCAAAGGCAAGTGGGGCTCGGCCCTTGCATGGTTTAGGTCTGGACAGTAGTTTAATTGATGAGTAGGGGTCTGGACAAGGTGGTGGTGGCGGCTAAAGGTGGTGGCCAAGGTCAAAAATGAAGGGGAGATGAAGGTAGGCTTGGCTATGTAGTTGTTTTTGGAGTTTTTAACATTGTTTTGTGGTGCTAGCCTCAAAGAGAGGTCACGGCCATGGATGGATCTGAAATGATGGCTGGAGATGGTGCCAAGGAGGAGTGGTAGGGGATGGTGGCCATGGCTATGGTGAAGGGGCCATGCAAATTAGAAGAGAAACAGGGCAAAAAGTAAGAAAAATGGAAGAAAAAGTGTAAAAGAGGAGGCCATTACCAAGTAGATTTTGAAGAAGACTTGAGAATGAGAAGTGCTGATGTATTTTCACGTGAAAAGAACAGGTAATACACGGCTATGACATAGAATTGAACGGCCAATAATGCACATAATTGAGGAGTTTAAGAAATGAAGAGTTTTGAAGGTGAAAGGACTTATGTTTTTGCACTTTTTAAGACCTTTGGTATTTCCTTTTCTCTTTGATTTTAAATAAACAAAATAAACTCAGAAATATTATTTACAAACCGAAACTAAGTAAAAATATAAGAAAATAAATAATTAAATTTAAGAAAAATATAAAAAGAATGAAAGAAATTACTTAAAAATACAAAACAGTGTTCGAAAATTACAAATAAATCACTACTAGTCTTGGAAAAATATCCACTTCATTTTAAAAATATTATGAAGTGAAAATTTGAAATAAAATAATTTATTTATCATTTCCAAAATAAAATAAATAATTAAATTGGAGAAAAATAGAAAAAGGAATAAAGAAATTGTTTTAAAATAGCAAACAGGACATAAAAATTAAAAGAAAATTACCAATGGCTTTGGAAAATTATTTACTCCATTTTAAAATATTATAAGAAAAATTTTGAAATAAAATGAATTTTAAAACATTTTCAAAGTGAATAAATAATTAAATTTTAATTATATAACTAAATTAAGAAAATAGCAAAGAAATGGAAACTAGGTTTTAAAATTAGAAAATAAATTCAATAAACTTTAGAAAAATTATACTATCACTTTAAAATTATTAAAAGATAAAAATATACATAAAATAACATATTAACACATATTAAAATAAAATATAAGAAATAAAAAGTAATTTATACAATTTAAAATAGACAAAATTGTTAAATAAACAGTTTATACTCAAAATTGAAATGTACATAACTTTTACATTTTAACTCCGTTTTCAACGAAACGAAAAGCAGTGTTCATGTTGTTACATCTATTTTCATAATAAAAGATAAAATCTATAATTTAAAATATTTAAAATTGTCACATCCCGAAATTTTCGACTTTCGAAAATTCAACATCGATACTCACTTTATCGACTGTCGAGCAATCGAGTGCCGGAAACTCCAATAGTGAGGGTTTTAGAAAGAAGAGATAGAAGAAAAAGAGAAGAAGAAGAAGATAGAAGAAAAAGAGAAGAAGAAGAATATAGAAGAAAAAGAGAAGAAAGAAACAACAACAGATACAGAACAGAGACAATATCAGAATCTTACACATCGCAGCGGAACAATATATAATAGATAAATGAATAATCTTTAAACAAAGAACTATATCATTTTATAACATACATCAATCATCAGAGTCACTATACAACTCAGTACAACAATGGACAGTTATATAAACTTGTCCTCATACAGAATACACAGCGGAATAAATACTATCAGATACAAATACTACGTCTCGTCATCCAAAATATCTCCAAACTCCAGAATATCCAGAATAACCTGGTAATATAACTCTAGGCTGCCCGTGTGGAAATTGGTGGGCACCCAGAGTTTAGAAGGGAAACAATAAACTCCGAGTCAGTCATGGTGACTGGTGTGAGATCGTAAAACAGTTATATCTTTAAAAACAACAAGATAATTTTTAAAATAAATTTCGCAATGCTTTTGGAAAATGAAACTACCATAAGACCTCCCGCCACACACACAATGCAAACGCAGAATTGGAGGAGATTTCTTCTTATGATAGTCAAAGATGCTTACTACGCAAAATCAAATCATTTTTGATATTATTATTAGTGCATAGTGTAGAAAACATTTCGAAAGTATAATATTAATCTTAGCCAACATACGACCAGTATCGTATGCCTACTATAGCTACTATGTTCAAATAGCAGGTTACCGCCACATTCCATAGCAGGTAATACAACTAAAACCGTACAAGTCACGTATTGTTTCTTTGGATTTCCAACAAATGGTCAGGCTAAGGAACTTCCTATCCACGATGGGTACGTCCCTGGAATAGACGACCCGAGAATCTAACGTTACGGTTAGATCTCTGCCAACACAAGGCCGGGTTACCTCTGCAAAAATAGGTAACTACTGACACGCGTATGCCATCCCCCGATCGTCACCGATCTTCCCGAGGATCCCCGATTCGCAACAAACCACATAGATAATAATAATGCAGTAACCACAGAGGTTAAGTATCTGGGCTCCATACCATGATACCACCTTTATCCAGAAGGAATGACATACACTAAGGGGCGCTACTCCCTAGAACCTTGCTGCATTCTTCCTGTTTCGACCATTTCCGGGGTGTGAGGCTCGACGAAGTCTCGTCCACAAAGCTACGCTTTCTACAAAAAGCCCTGCTTCGGGTCCAATAAAAATGATCAACCTATGATCACAAAGATATAAGATCAAATAAATGATCATATCGCAAATGATCAAACACTGATCATTTCACAGCAACACTCAGTATGCCACGGTACCAAATTGGGATATATCGCTGATGAATTTCAACTACATAACCTCTGAGCTCGTACGTCTCAGAGAAGGGTGTTAAGCTAAGAGAATAAATTCTCCGCCACCAACAGAAATGTATTTGAAAGAAATCAGCTTTATATCTCAAATTGTAACGTCAGACACACAATCCATACAAGTCTGTTCCGGGATCGAACAGAACCGAAGGCACTTCTCACGAAGCCCTTGCATTTCCGGATAAATTTCTAATCACGTCCGGACTTCCCGTCACTAAGGGTGATAAAACCTCTAAATCGAAGATCAGTCGATGTAGAGTAACTCGACGGTAATCCTTCCGTTTTCAAAAATATCCGGTCTTCAACACCGGTCTTCAAATGCGATTCATAACGACGTATCACATATTCGGAATGGGTTATACGACCCCATGGTCCTTTCCCGGCTAACCCGAATAGTGAGCGATTATTCAAAAATAAGTGTGGCATTCAAATTCATCCAATTCACAACAAATACCTATCTAAAGGTAATTATTGATAGTCGGTTATTTAACTATCAATAAAGATGCGCAACATCATCAGATTCCAAATAATTCTCCAAATTATTTCATCTTCAAAAATATCTTTACTAGATATAAAATTTCCACACTTCCAAAAATAAATCAACGTTTATTTTTAAACAACTTCCCATTTCTTTTTATAAATTCCATAGTGAATTTATATTTCAAAATATCTTCTGATATACGATTTTCAAATCGTTTTCAATATTCAATTTCAATTTATCTTTACAAAGATAAAATCTCAAAACGTTCATTTCATATTGGAAAAGCATTTCCATACTTATTTAAAAATAAGTATTTCACAAATCATTTATTTTCAACATTTGAAAATATTCGATATACTTAAATCAATATTAAGTATACATTTCATTCTTTAAGGAAATCATAAATTTTAACATCTATTTGAGTCAAAAACGAATGTTGCATAAAACATCGTTACGACGACTCAAAATCACTAGTATAGGGATTCGAAATTAAAATAGATATATAAATCCCAATACTACATAAAAATATTTCCTTTCGGAAATCATTTACTATAACAACAGTGTTATAGTCTACCATTTCCTTATTTTTCTCGAAAACGTCTATTTCAACAATGAATGTTGAAATCTATGTATTCGATACTTAACACGTTTTAAAACATCTTTTAAAACAGTTACTTCATTTTTAATATCACTTCTTCAAAAACGTATCCATTTTACTTAAAATTATATTCACTGTCCAAAATCGTGAATATACTTCACTAATTACATTTCACTATTTTCTACACGTTTTATTTCAATAATAATTCGCTATTCAAAATCGCGAATATATCTCCTTTGATAACCTGCTACATTTAATTTATCAAATTCAATTGATCTCGAATTTATAAAACAACGTTTTATAAATTCTCTTTCTATCTTTATTTTATAATCACTTTGATTTATAAATTTTCTTTATAAATCAATTCGATAGATATTCCATTTAAAGGCAAAATCCAATTTCCAAGTGACCTTCTTATAATCTTTTATTCTACAATTCCATTCATTTTATAGCTTCATACTTTATAAATCTATAAAACTTCACATTTTATAAATCTATAAACTTCGAATCTTCGCAATTTATAATCCTATAAATTTCCTATCTTTACAACTTATAATTTTTATAAGTTTCATATCTTTACAATTTAACACTTATAAAACTCGTTTAAAATTCCAATAATTTCAATTGATAAATATCAATTTTTGTACATCTTTTATATCCATCGTTTTTAATAATTCGAAATCCACATTTAAGCTATTTTATAAATTACTTAACTGTTTATTTCAAAAATCATCTCTGGGTTATATTTCACCCAAAATCTTAACCTTTATAACTTTAATAATTTTAACGTTTGTAAATTTATTCGAAAATTTAATAACGTATACTTACAAATAATCACTTTAAAAATCTCTTTTAAAGTTAAAATCGTTATTTTAAAACTTCAAAATTTGAATCCAATGATGCAACGCATCAATTAGTCAATCACAACATCAACATCATATATCAATATATGATAACAGAATATACATCAATCCTGTAAATAAATAACTACTGGTGAGGAATCCAGTTGGATCCCTCCAACCTGTTTCCCTGCATCCAAAGATGTTAGCACAATACCAATTCCGCTCCAGTACGGAATTATCGCGGTATATAGGTTTTTATAAATCCGCTTACTAACGGCGCAATAGGGTCTCATCCGCTATACGAGGCGGGAATCAATCAATCCAATATATACATATGCCAATATGTATATATTGCTATATATATAGATATATCCTATCATATCTAATAGCACATTCAAACAAATCAATCAATACTGCAATTCAATTATAAATCTGAGTGAGAAGATCTCACTTGTTTATATTTGCAATCCAATTTCAATCCCAGTTTGTTTCCTTTATTTCACAGGTTTTGACCTAGTATAAATAATTATACAATTCATTAATATTCGAATAAATTGACAATAAATTATCGTTTAGTAATTTTAATTATCCAATAAATTAAATTTCTAACAATTTTTCTTTTACAAAATATTTTCCATTTGAAAATAAAATTTTAATTCAACCAATAATTTAGTTTTAAACAAATTTTCCAAATCATTTGAAAATCTTATCTACCCAAATTATTTGTATACAATTCTTTGTAAACAACTAAACAGCACATTCCTTTACTAAAGGTATATATATCTACCTTACTTATACATATTAAAAATCAAATTTTTATAACTCCTTCAACATTTTTTTTTCTGAATACAAGAATTTGTTATCTTTACTTTAAATTTAAATTTTTATCAAAACTGGGATTACCTCACTGCGCTCTAGCAAACTCGAGATCACACTTCGTCGAACTTCAAACCACACAATCATCTCGAGCTCCTACCCAAATTGCCTCGACGAACTGCCCACCGCGAGCCCTGCCTGCACGCGTGACAAATAGCGACACCACCGTACGCTCGAACGCGACAAACCCTAAGTTGCCGACCGAACCCCTAGGCCCACGAACAGCTCGACCATCTTCACTGCCGCTCCTTTCCCCTTTCCACTTCAGCCTCACGCGAGCCCATCGCGAACGCCTTCACTGAATTGAACGAGTTGCCATCACGAATCGCCTGCCACCTTCCCCTCGAGATCGAACCCCTACAGACGTCTTCTTGCTCAAGATCGAGCTTGCGACCACGTACTCCTCGCCCTAAAAATCGCGACACCCAGAAACACGCCGCCCCAACTCTCCCTGTCACGCGCGATTCGAACTCGAGTTCGATACTTCCAAAACCCTAGCACGCTGCGATCTCGACCTCGCGAATGCCTTCACCCAACCACTCGCGTGGACTAACTGTCGAAGACGAAGAGGGAACTCGCGTTTTGATTTGGTAATTGCTTTCGTTTTGAATGAGGATGGAGGGCTTCGGGTTAATGGCTTCGTTCGATCTGATAAAAAGAGTGAAGGGGGATTTTTGTTTTGATTTCGAATGGGTTAAGGAAATGGGGAGAGCGAGAGGTATATTTAAAAATTGGAGGAGCATGGTTATCACGATTTCTTCCCGTGATGCTCGGCTGAAACAAGGGAAGAAACGTGTGATGTGATCAATATAAATTTTAATTTTAATTTGAATTTCATTTTATTTTAACGCGTTTAACTATCGTATGGTCACATAACAACCCCGAATGCTACGAAATTTGAAATCTGACAATAATACAATATTCCGGACCCAATGGAACTGGTTTCGTCGAATTCCGAGACTGCGCCTCGGACGGCTATTTTTAAATATCGGCTGAACGATAAAATTTTCTAAACTGAACAATTAACTGTAAACTTCAATTCTGAAGCTTCTATTATCTTCAGTGTTATCAATACGAATTTTAAAAGCTTTCGAAATATTTTTCTTCGGCTTAAAATCGAAGATACAAATTTTTATTCCGCATTCACTAGATTAAATTTTAAAGTTTAATCCCCAAATTCCAAGTTATATTCGGATTCAAATTAAATCATCGTTCAAATATTTAAAATTAATTAAATATTCTCAATTTAATTTGTTAAAAATTCTGGGTCGTTACAAACTTCCCTCCTTAAAAGAATTTCGTCCTCGAAATTACAAGTTGGAAAGAAAGGTCCTTAACTCGTCTACTATTTTTCACAATCTAAATAGTTTTATCAATTCATCAAAACAAATCTTTCTACTAAAGATTCGTTATCATTCAACTACATTTCGACTTCAACTCTAAGTTTCAAAACATCATTGTTTAACTTCAATATTCAAATTCGAGTTTACATTCAAATTTTAACTTTCAAAATTTCTCAAAAATTTTCTAACGCCCTAAATTTTCGAAAAATTTCGCCAGCGTCTCCTTTGCGCGGCTAATACGGTACGACTACAAAACGTCCCTACGGACCCTCAGATTTCAAAAAGAAAAAGAAAAAGCCAAGCGGCTAGACAAGAAATCATCAAAAACTCATATTATAATTCAAATACGTACCTTTTGTCGAGCAATTCAAATTATCAGTGAAATCAAATTCAATTCCTTTATACCTGTATATCCTACTAGCCATAATATCTAGTTATACATTCAAACATTTTGCAAATTTCACTACAAAAATTTCAATACAAACTGCTTATATCATTTTTAGCTTACTATTGAAGTTGCATATTCAATTTCATTCAATTTTTCAATTCTCATTTGAATTAAATTTACCATTCAATTCAATTTGGATTCAGTTTTAATTCCAGTTTTATTCTTTTGCTCATTTCCAAATTTGTTTTCAATTTACCCTACGGTTAAACCTACTTTCATTTAAACTGGATTTCCAATTCGAATTTAATTTACTTTTCTTTTGTAATTATTGAATTTAATTCGTTAAACCTTATTCATTCGGTCTATATTCAATTAGCTTCACTTACTAATTTTAGTTCAATACTTCACTTCATTTTTCACAAATCAAATTCAATTCAATCTATTTCTTACAATTTTGAAATGAATCACTTTTCAATCTCATTTTATTTAATTGATTCACTTGCAAATTTATTCATTCATTCTCAAATTTATTCCTTTCCAATTTGAATCTTATTCCAATCAGATTTCTAATGTTTTATAAGTTATCAACTTATTTACATTTCATAAATATGGTATTCCAGAGTCTTTTCAACCTTTTCAAAACCATCTTGAAAACAATTCAAATTATCCTTTTGAATTTTCAAAACAAAACCCAAATTTTCCAAACCCTTTCCATTTAAAACAATTTGGCAGCAATTCCTCTTCCGGAAACCCGAAAATGAACATCAGTAATGCTGCAGTCATTACCGAAGTTATTTTCCAGCGACCGAAAAGAGTTTAGAGCTTTTATCTCTCTAAAATACTTTTCAAACCTTTGAAATTCATTTTCAAATCAAAAATGATTTAAACTTTTCAAATCTCCAAAATTTTCAAATTCTTTTCAAAACATTTCCAAATACTTCTCTGGAATCTCATTTTAAATTACAATTCACATTTATAATTTACATTCTCAAATTTCATTTGCATGTGAATTTATTTCTTTAACTTTGGAGTTACGATTTGAATTTCTTATTCAATTTCAGTGATGATAATTCACTATTATTACTTCCTAACATCCATGCAACCATATACTATAGTACTTTATAGAAAAACATTTCTTTTCTATACAAAAATAGTTTTGGGTAAAATTATTTCATTTACCCTATTTAAAACAATACTGTGCCGAATTGTTCTATTCGAGTGTTTAGAAACCCCTTCGATACAGTTTTGCAAGACTGTGCCGATGAAGGTTCATATACCACTCAATAAACCAATCATCACAATATAAAACAATTTTATATTCAATAACAAATACGCGCTCATATTTATTATTACACTCAACTCATTCTAGAGTACTGCTGACTCTATCTCTAATGAGTAACACCGAACAGAGCAGGGTTGTCGCTTAACCATATGCTCTGATACCACTTTGTCACATCCCGAAATTTTCGACTTTCGAAAATTCAACATCGATACTCACTTTATCGACTGTCGAGCAATCGAGTGCCGGAAACTCCAATAGTGAGGGTTTTAGAAAGAAGAGATAGAAGAAAAAGAGAAGAAGAAGAAGATAGAAGAAAAAGAGAAGAAGAAGAAGATAGAAGAAAAAGAGAAGAAAGAAACAACAACAGATACAGAACAGAGACAATATCAGAATCTTACACATCGCAGCGGAACAATATATAATAGATAAATGAATAATCTTTAAACAAAGAACTATATCATTTTATAACATACATCAATCATCAGAGTCACTATACAACTCAGTACAACAATGGACAGTTATATAAACTTGTCCTCATACAGAATACACAGCGGAATAAATACTATCAGATACAAATACTACGTCTCGTCATCCAAAATATCTCCAAACTCCAGAATATCCAGAATAACCTGGTAATATAACTCTAGGCTGCCCGTGTGGAAATTGGTGGGCACCCAGAGTTTAGAAGGGAAACAATAAACTCCGAGTCAGTCATGGTGACTGGTGTGAGATCGTAAAACAGTTATATCTTTAAAAACAACAAGATAATTTTTAAAATAAATTTCGCAATGCTTTTGGAAAATGAAACTACCATAAGACCTCCCGCCACACACACAATGCAAACGCAGAATTGGAGGAGATTTCTTCTTATGATAGTCAAAGATGCTTACTACGCAAAATCAAATCATTTTTGATATTATTATTAGTGCATAGTGTAGAAAACATTTCGAAAGTATAATATTAATCTTAGCCAACATACGACCAGTATCGTATGCCTACTATAGCTACTATGTTCAATAGCAGGTTACCGCCACATTCCATAGCAGGTAATACAACTAAAACCGTACAAGTCACGTATTGTTTCTTTGGATTTCCAACAAATGGTCAGGCTAAGGAACTTCCTATCCACGATGGGTACGTCCCTGGAATAGACGACCCGAGAATCTAACGTTACGGTTAGATCTCTGCCAACACAAGGCCGGGTTACCTCTGCAAAAATAGGTAACTACTGACACGCGTATGCCATCCCCCGATCGTCACCGATCTTCCCGAGGATCCCCGATTCGCAACAAACCACATAGATAATAATAATGCAGTAACCACAGAGGTTAAGTATCTGGGCTCCATACCATGATACCACCTTTATCCAGAAGGAATGACATACACTAAGGGGCGCTACTCCCTAGAACCTTGCTGCATTCTTCCTGTTTCGACCATTTCCGGGGTGTGAGGCTCGACGAAGTCTCGTCCACAAAGCTACGCTTTCTACAAAAAGCCCTGCTTCGGGTCCAATAAAAATGATCAACCTATGATCACAAAGATATAAGATCAAATAAATGATCATATCGCAAATGATCAAACACTGATCATTTCACAGCAACACTCAGTATGCCACGTTACCAA
This sequence comes from Allium fistulosum, assembly GCA_030737815.1. Taxonomy (NCBI): domain Eukaryota; kingdom Viridiplantae; phylum Streptophyta; class Magnoliopsida; order Asparagales; family Amaryllidaceae; genus Allium; species Allium fistulosum. The sequence goes on from CM060902.1 coordinate 1,300,485,038, forward strand.
ATTGGGATATATCGCTGATGAATTTCAACTACATAACCTCTGAGCTCGTACGTCTTAGAGAAGGGTGTTAAGCTAAGAGAATAAATTCTCCGCCACCAACAGAAATGTATTTGAAAGAAATCAGCTTTATATCTCAAATTGTAACGTCAGACACACAATCCATACAAGTCTGTTCCGGGATCGAACAGAACCGAAGGCACTTCTCACGAAGCCCTTGCATTTCCGGATAAATTTCTAATCACGTCCGGACTTCCCGTCACTAAGGGTGATAAAACCTCTAAATCGAAGATCAGTCGATGTAGAGTAACTCGACGGTAATCCTTCCGTTTTCAAAAATATCCGGTCTTCAACACCGGTCTTCAAATGCGATTCATAACGACGTATCACATATTCGGAATGGGTTATACGACCCCATGGTCCTTTCCCGGCTAACCCGAATAGTGAGCGATTATTCAAAAATAAGTGTGGCATTCAAATTCATCCAATTCACAACAAATACCTATCTAAAGGTAATTATTGATAGTCGGTTATTTAACTATCAATAAAGATGCGCAACATCATCAGATTCCAAATAATTCTCCAAATTATTTCATCTTCAAAAATATCTTTACTAGATATAAAATTTCCACACTTCCAAAAATAAATCAACGTTTATTTTTAAACAACTTCCCATTTCTTTTTATAAATTCCATAGTGAATTTATATTTCAAAATATCTTCTGATATACGATTTTCAAATCGTTTTCAATATTCAATTTCAATTTATCTTTACAAAGATAAAATCTCAAAACGTTCATTTCATATTGGAAAAGCATTTCCATACTTATTTAAAAATAAGTATTTCACAAATCATTTATTTTCAACATTTGAAAATATTCGATATACTTAAATCAATATTAAGTATACATTTCATTCTTTAAGGAAATCATAAATTTTAACATCTATTTGAGTCAAAAACGAATGTTGCATAAAACATCGTTACGACGACTCAAAATCACTAGTATAGGGATTCGAAATTAAAATAGATATATAAATCCCAATACTACATAAAAATATTTCCTTTCGGAAATCATTTACTATAACAACAGTGTTATAGTCTACCATTTCCTTATTTTTCTCGAAAACGTCTATTTCAACAATGAATGTTGAAATCTATGTATTCGATACTTAACACGTTTTAAAACATCTTTTAAAACAGTTACTTCATTTTTAATATCACTTCTTCAAAAATGTATCCATTTTACTTAAAATTATATTCACTGTCCAAAATCGTGAATATACTTCACTAATTACATTTCACTATTTTCTACACGTTTTATTTCAATAATAATTCGCTATTCAAAATCGCGAATATATCTCCTTTGATAACCTGCTACATTTAATTTATCAAATTCAATTGATCTCGAATTTATAAAACAACGTTTTATAAATTCTCTTTCTATCTTTATTTTATAATCACTTTGATTTATAAATTTTCTTTATAAATCAATTCGATAGATATTCCATTTAAAGGCAAAATCCAATTTCCAAGTGACCTTCTTATAATCTTTTATTCTACAATTCCATTCATTTTATAGCTTCATACTTTATAAATCTATAAAACTTCACATTTTATAAATCTATAAACTTCGAATCTTCGCAATTTATAATCCTATAAATTTCCTATCTTTACAACTTATAATTTTTATAAGTTTCATATCTTTACAATTTAACACTTATAAAACTCGTTTAAAATTCCAATAATTTCAATTGATAAATATCAATTTTTGTACATCTTTTATATCCATCGTTTTTAATAATTCGAAATCCACATTTAAGCTATTTTATAAATTACTTAACTGTTTATTTCAAAAATCATCTCTGGGTTATATTTCACCCAAAATCTTAACCTTTATAACTTTAATAATTTTAACGTTTGTAAATTTATTCGAAAATTTAATAACGTATACTTACAAATAATCACTTTAAAAATCTCTTTTAAAGTTAAAATCGTTATTTTAAAACTTCAAAATTTGAATCCAATGATGCAACGCATCAATTAGTCAATCACAACATCAACATCATATATCAATATATGATAACAGAATATACATCAATCCTGTAAATAAATAACTACTGGTGAGGAATCCAGTTGGATCCCTCCAACCTGTTTCCCTGCATCCAAAGATGTTAGCACAATACCAATTCCGCTCCAGTACGGAATTATCGCGGTATATAGGTTTTTATAAATCCGCTTACTAACGGCGCAATAGGGTCTCATCCGCTATACGAGGCGGGAATCAATCAATCCAATATATACATATGCCAATATGTATATATTGCTATATATATAGATATATCCTATCATATCTAATAGCACATTCAAACAAATCAATCAATACTGCAATTCAATTATAAATCTGAGTGAGAAGATCTCACTTGTTTATATTTGCAATCCAATTTCAATCCCAGTTTGTTTCCTTGATTTCACAGGTTTTGACCTAGTATAAATAATTATACAATTCATTAATATTCGAATAAATTGACAATAAATTATCGTTTAGTAATTTTAATTATCCAATAAATTAAATTTCTAACAATTTTTCTTTTACAAAATATTTTCCATTTGAAAATAAAATTTTAATTCAACCAATAATTTAGTTTTAAACAAATTTTCCAAATCATTTGAAAATCTTATCTACCCAAATTATTTGTATACAATTCTTTGTAAACAACTAAACAGCACATTCCTTTACTAAAGGTATATATATCTACCTTACTTATACATATTAAAAATCAAATTTTTATAACTCCTTCAACATTTTTTTTTCTGAATACAAGAATTTGTTATCTTTACTTTAAATTTAAATTTTTATCAAAACTGGGATTACCTCACTGCGCTCTAGCAAACTCGAGATCACACTTCGTCGAACTTCAAACCACACAATCATCTCAAGCTCCCACCCAAATTGCCTCGACGAACTGCCCACCGCGAGCCCTGCCTACACGCGTGACAAATAGCGACACCACCGTACGCTCGAACGCGACAAACCCTAAGTTGCCGACCGAACCCCTAGGCCCACGAACAGCTCGACCATCTTCACTGCCGCTCCTTTCCCCTTTCCACTTCAGCCTCACGCGAGCCCATCGCGAACGCCTTCACTGAATTGAACGAGTTGCCATCACGAATCGCCTGCCACCTTCCCCTCGAGATCGAACCCCTACAGACGTCTTCTTGCTCAAGATCGAGCTTGCGACCACGTACTCCTCGCCCTAAAAATCGCGACACCCAGAAACACGCCGCCCCAACTCTCCCTGTCACGCGCGATTCGAACTCGAGTTCGATACTTCCAAAACCCTAGCACGCTGCGATCTCGACCTCGCGAATGCCTTCACCCAACCACTCGCGTGGACTAACTGTCGAAGACGAAGAGGGAACTCGCGTTTTGATTTGGTAATTGCTTTCGTTTTGAATGAGGATGGAGGGCTTCGGGTTAATGGCTTCGTTCGATCTGATAAAAAGAGTGAAGGGGGATTTTTGTTTTGATTTCGAATGGGTTAAGGAAATGGGGAGAGCGAGAGGTATATTTAAAAATTGGAGGAGCATGGTTATCACGATTTCTTCCCGTGATGCTCGGCTGAAACAAGGGAAGAAACGTGTGATGTGATCAATATAAATTTTAATTTTAATTTGAATTTCATTTTATTTTAACGCGTTTAACTATCGTATGGTCACATAACAACCCCGAATGCTACGAAATTTGAAATCTGACAATAATACAATATTCCGGACCCAATGGAACTAGTTTCGTCGAATTCCGAGACTGCGCCTCGGACGGCTATTTTTAAATATCGACTGAACGATAAAATTTTCTAAACTGAACAATTAACTGTAAACTTCAATTCTGAAGCTTCTATTATCTTCAGTGTTATCAATACGAATTTTAAAAGCTTTCGAAATATTTTTCTTCGGCTTAAAATCGAAGATACAAATTTTTATTCCGCATTCACTAGATTAAATTTTAAAGTTTAATCCCCAAATTCCAAGTTATATTCGGATTCAAATTAAATCATCGTTCAAATATTTAAAATTAATTAAATATTCTCAATTTAATTTGTTAAAAATTCTGGGTCGTTACAAAAATTTAAACTTAAAAGTCAAAGTTTGACTATTGACCAAAATTCACATTTTCTTGAAATATTAAATTTAGTCATATTTGGAATTCTAATCCACACAAAAAAAATCAAAGTTTATATTTACAATAACAAAATTTATTCTTTTCATAAATAAAGCTTTTGAATCTGGAAAAATTGATTTAAAAATATTTGCAAAATATAGGGTTGTTACAGCATGCGTGATAGGAAATAAATAGGATGGAAGTGTCATTGTCTACTCTAGTTTTATTGCTTAAAATTATAAAAGATGTTTTAGAAACAATGTAAAGTGTATTATTGGAAAATATGGTTTGGTATAACAATTGAGTTTTAAAAGCAAAACTTAATAAATGGTTTGAGCTAAAACTGCCACTTTTAAGAAGTAAAATCCTTGTTGTTAAAAGGCTTTAAAGGAAAAGTTGATTTGAATGACCATTCATGTAATAAAAACTTGATTCTTATTTGGAAAAAAGAAAGGGATCTTTTACAAAATAAAATTGCTAACATTTTCCTTGAGACTTAATAAATATACTTAATCGATAAATCTTAAATTATGGTTTGAAAAGTTAAGGCACCTACAATTAACATTTGTAACAACAGACCTTTCCAGCTCTCATAAGCCGACACTAATACATCCACGGTATTTACATGCCGAGCATTCGAGTGCCGGAAAGACAGATTGTTAGGGTGAAAGAAAATAAAAGACAGAATAGAATCTCACATTGTGACGAGTAATATATAATATACACATGACCTTTATGAAAAAAACTATAATATACATACATCAATTAGAGTAAACTCCTATCATCAGCCTGGACAGTTATAGCAGCGTATCCTTACAAATGTTGATAAATACAAAACAAGAAATGTAGTGAAAAATAAAATATGTGAATATGTCTTGGAGGCATCCAGCTCGTCTCCTGAAGCTCCAAAGCATCCATAACCAAATATGAAATATACTCAGGGCCGACCGAAGCATTTTAAGAAAATAACGCTTGGATCAGGCTGGCAAACCAACGTAAAAAACAAAAATCATAAAGATCTTTAATGTTATCAAACCTTTCAAAAATAAATGTATCTTCTAAGACCACATCGCACATAAACAAGATCGGGTTTTTACCCTATGATAACCAAACCATTTTATAAAAAAAATCTTGTGATATTACAGATAATGTCCAGGGTTTAAAATAAATATTTAATCATAGCTAGAATGATTACATTAATTACATTCAATAGCATATTTAGTATACAACTAAATCCGTAAGGCACATATTGGAGAATGAATTCATCAATGATAAGGCTACTAGGGTGTCACCTGTCACGGTACGCCTTTAGAGAAAATGTACCGAGGGCCTCACATGGACCCCTGCATGGCAAGAACAGCCTACCCTTTCCTGGATAGTACCGAAAATGATCATCCCTTGGTCGAATCCATAACCATACTGCTGAAGCATACATCCAAAATAATATTGATCTAGATCAGGGATGCTCATACCCTAATGGCAGCGAACCACATAGCCTTGCGGCATATCCCTTGTTTTAGTCATTACCGGGTGTGAGGCTTGAGGCTACCTTTTACCTTTTTAGAAAATCCCACTTGGAATGCTAATACTACATCCAAGCAACAATGCAGTGCCAGCATCCATGCATACAAGTTGCTCAGGATATGAACAAACCAAAGGCACTATTTCTAATACATCCTTTTTGCAATCACCCTCAAGATTAGTAGCAAGTAGCCCTTGCAATTTAAAGAACTTCGTCTTCGATCATCTTCAAGATGTCTCCAATTCGAATGATTATGCCGATTCGAAGTGGTTTTCGGATGAATCATACTTATCCAATCCCGGTCTCTCCAAACCAACAGTCGATAGTTTCAAAACTGGCTAAGATTTGATAGCCGATTATTTAACCATCAAATAAAAAAATAATCAAATCGGAAATTTAATTTCATATGGAAACCAAGCATGATTAAGCGCATAACTAACCACGAAGCCTCTTTAATTAATACTTTCATTAATTAAAATCACTTTGCAAATAATTGTATTAAATATCTTTACAAAGATATACATATATGTGTATATTACTCATTTATTCGTTTATACCCTTTCAATGCTTGGAAAAATATTTATATACTTATCTCATTGATATAAGTATATTCACAAACCACTACACTTTTAATACTTTGGAAATGTAACTATATACTTATCTTAACGGTATAAGTATATTCACAAAACACTACACTTCCAATACTTAGAAAATGTAACCATATACTTATTTCAATGGCATAATTATATTCACAAAATCTTAAGAAAGATTTCACTTCCAAAACCATATTTGTTTGGGTTAAAACAAATGTCATTTAAAACATAGATAACAATAAACCTAAAACACTTTGGTGTAAGTAAATGGATTGTATGGAAATTAGACTAAATATACTTACCACCACTTTCCGATTTCAAACTTGTACCAACCCTCGATTAACAATGTAGTCAGACAAGTTAGCATATTATCCTTGCCTCAACGTACATTCTTAAACTCTCACAGATAGAGACAAGTTTCCCTACCTTGGAATTTGGTGTTAAGTACGAATATAATACTTTCCATACCACCATAATTTAAAATGATCACTTATAGAAATCAAATCTCATTTCCTTTTATAAAATTTCTTTTTATAAATTTCTTTTATATTTATAAACTCCTTTTATAAATCCCTTTTCTATTTATAAAACTTCTTTATAATCTCCTTTATATTCATAAAACTTCTTTTATAAATCTCCTAATTTTATATCTCATATACTTATCACCAATCTTCGATTTCAAGATAGGTTTAGATACTTTCCATAAAACGATAATTCCATGTATCACTATAAATTCACAAATGTGATTTATTTCCTAATCTATCAAAATGATATTATTTCTCTTTTATGAAATACTATTTATAAATCTATCTTACTATGCAACATTTTATACAAAATGTTTCAGGAATATTTATTCCCAAAATATTTCTATCTTCATCGAAAACATAATGACTTTATTATAAAAGATCAATTCCCTCTTTTGTTTTCTTGATAATGAACGTTGATTATTATATTAACATTCTGTAAAATAAATACTTCCCGAAATACTTTTAAAACATTTCTAAAAAGATAGGTGTAAAATATAGAAGTTCAAAAACCCTTTCTAAATAAAGCACTACATAAAATTCCAAAAGTCACTTTTAAATTTATTCTCTGAATTAAAATCATTTTCAAATCAAAACAAAAAATAATAGTATTTCGAAATACCATAATAAGGCCCAGAGCTACCATAGCACTTAACTATTCATTGATCTACAACTAAAAGAATTCAATTTTTTCAACTTATCAAAGTCATATCCAATATAGTCAAGCTACTAAATTTTGAAATTCAATAATTTATACAATAATTATATAAATGAAATTAAAATCAACAGTGGCGAGGAATCCGGATTCCCCTGCAAAATTTCATGAGTTCCCTGTATTTCATTTTATAAGCCATCCACTTTCCAAAATGGAAATTCAACCAAACCAAACAAAGAAATCACTCAAGCACACAAGCAATAAATAACACATGCACACATATCTATATAATAAAATGTTCATTCAAAGATGAGTTAACACACTAAAATTCCAATCAATGCTTACATGTTCCTGCTCGATTACGTCCAACTTTAGCTCAAAATTATACTTGCTCCAAACTTGATAAAATCAGTTCCAATGCGTAGATAACACTCCTACGAGCGCAATGCAAAAGACTGCGTTCGATTTGGACCTTGTATGCAAAGGATATTGATTTTATAATATTTTGATTTAAAATATTCATTAATTAACTTTAATTTATAATTACAAACCTTAATTCTCTTTACTAATCATCTTCCCCAATTGCCTATGCACATATCCATGTACCAAAACCCATATTGAAATGCACACTTCGACCCCTAACTCGAGCTACAGCCCACAAATCGACAAACGGACAATTGCATTGCACTCCTCTACGGACGAGCTCCAAGAAAGACCTATTGAGACAAATCTCGAATTCCTCTCTCATGCCACGACCTAGCAACCCTAACCCCGCTTCACCGTGTTGTGAAGCCTACCAGGCGATCGCACGCCACCAGAGCACTACCTCGCCCGATGTCTTCGTCCCCCGAGTCAATCCCCACCTTCCAATCTGCCTAACTTTGCCTCTAGCTTTTCCAATTTCGAACCGTAGTCCGGCCACCACAACGACGACTACCTCAAATGATACTACATCCAACTTTGCCCCCATGGATTCGAAGCCCTTGCTCATACGAAGCTAACGGATCTAAAATCATCGTAATCCAAGGCCTGCAACTCCAGAAATAACTTTGGGTAGGAGGTGGCTCATATTTTGTTTACTAGAAATGAAAAAATAAAGAAAGAGGAGGAGTGTTGAAGAAGAGTAAGGTAGTTAGAGGTTGTTTATGTTATAATTTCCGGTACTTCGTCACACAATATCACGTTCGCGTATGAGCCACGGACGACAAAAATAAAAATATGATTGCGCACAATAATATGACATGATCATACAACAAAAAATTCACTGGTTAAATTATTCCGTGAAATTTCAAAAATACTGATGTTTGCCAAAGAATGTGTCAAACGATATTTTAAAGATTTTTAGATTAAAATTTATGGAAAAATCCTATAAATTCATTTAAAAATACGTCATTAAAATCAAGTCATTTTATTAATAATTGATTTTCTTATTATATATTAAATTTTAATATTTAAATAAATTAAATATTCCTATTTGAAACATTAAAAATTGCGGGTCGTTAAAACATTGATTAAAATAAAAGGATTTTCATGGTTCCTTTTTGAACGAAGTTATTGAAGAATTTAATAAAAAAGTTTCTTGGTTTATATTTTTAAAGATAAAATGTTTTTGAATTGAGTACTTTACGACTGCGAAGTTTTAATTTTAGAAAGAGGGATGAAACCCAAACTAATTTTTTAATGAAGTAGATAAGGATGACTGCCTAGGTAAGATGGGGTAGAAGTCAAGGCTATGAAAAAAATAGCGATGAATACTTGTAGAATAGAAATAACAAATCCTCTTTGGATATAAGGAATATTGGTTTGAGCCGAAGAATATTTCATTAAAAATATGTGAAGATCATAAAGAAGAACCCATAAGAAAATGGAAAATAGTATTTAAGTACATTTCTACGAGTTCTAGACTATACCCGCTTGAATGAGTAAAACTAAAAAAAACATTAACCAAGATTTGAGAATACTATCAAGAGGTTTGGATTAAAAGAAGCCATTAATATAATTGGTTATGATAATGGAAGTAATGGATGGACCTTATTTATTAGAAGCCAAAAAGAAAGTTATGATATGTGGGTTATAGTAGAATAACATGTTAAAAAGGATCATTTAATTTAAGTAAGAAGTGATAGGGCCACAATGTCATAAATGTCTATTGAGTTGAAGAGCGGCTTCCAGCAATTATTTCTTTTAGGCTTGTTAGGTTGTAAGCATTAGTTATCTCTGTTTGTATAAAACCATGTACGATATTTTATGAGAAAAGTTCATTTTTATTTATGTATTGATTTTCTAGATAAACCGCTACATATGTTTGAAAGCGGAATAAAATAAGGAAATCTCATAAAAGATACTTAACTAATGCAAAAAGTAATATAAAAGACTGGAAGTTTATAAAATAAATTAAAAAGTTTATTTATGGCTATTAAAAGAAAAATAAAGTTAAGTCCCAAAAAGCAGAAAATTTTTAAAAGATAAAATTTAGTGAACGAAGGACATGAAAAGGTTGTTGCAAAACCATGGATCAATATCCCTAGGCCTTAAAAGCTGAAATTGATAAATGAATTTGTGTGTTGATTCTTGTTCTAAAATAAAAGAAAATGTTTGGAGATTTGAAAATTTAGCGTGTAGTAGAAAATAGTCAATCATGGATGTTAACCCATTGATTAAATCCTGACTGTGTATGATAAGGCTAAATTTGTTTCGAAAAGTGAAAACACATAATTTTGAAAACTATTATTCAAAAATCTTTATTTAAAAAAGATCTTCTATTTTTAAAATTTTCCAACAATTTCAAAAAAACATTAATTGAAAAATATTTTGAACGAAAAAGAGATAATTTCTGATTTTTGAAATGCCACATGCTTAGCATAGGGAAAAATCGACGGGTTAGCAAATATGAATTTTACTATGTAGTAGATGTGACATTAAGTAAAATATAGTGAGTAACGAGGGAAAGAGCTGTTTTAGCTTTGGAATTTCATTTTTCATACCTCGTTGATAGCAAACAAGAATTGTTTTTCTATTAAATAATTCTAATTTAAAAATCTAAAAGTAAATTTCCTAATATGGACTGTACTTGGAAAAGTTGGAAAGGAATTGGGGGCAAAAATGAAGGTTCCAAGGTACTGTGGAAAGGGGGGTACACAAGAAAATGATGGAATATGGAATTCTCCATCTGAACCATTTTTCGACAAAAGAATACAAGTTTAGAAAACTAGAATTTTCATGATTTTGGATGTTAGAAATAGTGTACTAGGATTTTGGATGATAGGGATTGGATGCAAAATTGGTTGAACCATAATTCTATTCATAGAAGTGTGGGAAAATTTGTATGCAAAAACAATGATTTTGATTTTCAAAACTTTCATACATATAGAATTGTCAGTGTATTGAGGTCATTTGCGCCATATTTTCAAAATTGTTTTAAAGAATGCATATATATAGGAGGCACCGATTTAGTATTATTATGCATACATATCATATATATTGTGATACAACATGTGCTTGCACACAATTGGTTGCAAAATTTGTTGTATACCAATTGGATGGATAGCTTAGAATGGTTGCATGCTATGTTACCTAATTCAGTCCTTAAGGAATTTTGGGGATGAAATTCTTTTAAGGGGGAGAACGTAACACCCCGTAAATTGAACAATAATTATTTAAAAATAAATTGGTTAAAAATTATTAGAACAGAAAAGGGAAATTTCACAAATGATAGAATTTGGCTATGAAAATTGCACCATTGTATTCTTGGAAATTTTCTGATTAATTTTTACATATAAAGTTTTATGATCGAAGTTTAAACGGAAGTTATTAACGTTTGAAGTTTTTGGATCAAAAATAATTGAGAAGCAATTAAAGAAATAAATGTTAATAACTTAGCATTAAAGTGGACATTAAATATAAATGTTATTTAAGGGCGCTAAATCAAATTAAATCTAATTAAGAAAGCGTGTAAGTAAATAAATTGAGCATCGAAGGAAATAAATATCATTAATTTACTATTTTGACGTTAAATTAAATGTCAAATGTTAACATAAAAATTATATGGAATTAAATTGAATTAAATATAATGCATAAGGGAATAAATGATGATTTTTTTATGGTAACTAATTCTTAATCTCTGTGTAATGTTAAATTAATTTTAACGTTAACCTGAGATGGAATAAAATTAGTCGTGGAAGGAAATAAAATGAACAAATTAAAAACTTAATGTACATACAAGCGACCGGTCAGCCCCTTATTGGTACAGGTCGATTGATAGAGTTACTGATGTCGAACGGTGGCTATTATGGCAGCGATAATGAAACTAGGTCTAATGGCACGGATTTAATAAATTAAAATCTAACTGATGGAATTGGTTCGTGCGCCTATAAATACAGGCCTTATCCCTTACTTTTTTTCTCATATTTCCTGAATCAAAGGGCGAAGCTCTGCCATTTTATTTTCTCCACAAATTCTAAAAAATTTAAAAATTATAAAATATTATATTATATATATGTAGAGAATAAAAGAAAATAAAAGTGAAGAAGAATAAAGGGTGAATCGATTCTGGGGAGAAATGGTAAATTATAAGCCTAAATCCAAATCTACGTTTAATTTTAATCACTTCTCAGATTTATAATTCTAATAGATATGTGTACGTTTAATACATATTTTGGTAGAAGAAAAGTGAATCAAATAAGAAAAATGGATTTAGATTTGGAGATTTGGAAGCTAAAAGGTGAATAGAAAATTATATATTTTTATATAATATTGGATTTATATCGTTGTAAATCTGTTCATTGTATTCCTAAATATAAATCTTGGAGTTGTAGGCATAAATATACCTATGTAACGAATTTATGAACTATTTTTATATATTATGTGAATTGTTAACTTTGATTAAATATTGCATATACTAGAATTTGGAAAGTTAGGGCGAAAGTAGTCTTTAAATTTATAATATTGTACAATAATTCCAGATTTGTTGGTGGAATGATATATGTTAGTAAACATGAATTGATATTTATTACAATTTGGATTGGGCTTTAAGTGGTGTTTAATTCATCGGAATGATGTGTGTTGCAATGTAAATTTCTATATATTATCCAGATTTATAAATATAAATAAAAGTGTATTGTTTGAAATAAGAAGGAACATCTAAAAGAAAGAGATGTATAAAATTAGAATTAGAAGTAAGCGGTAAATGAAAGGAAAATCCACGATATTCAAATGTCGAACATCCAATCACTGAAAAGGATGATTGTTGGGGTAAAATAAATGGAACAAATAAGAAAAACAGAATCTCACAGCGAAAACGACAACATATAATATAATAAAGACAATATAAACTGTCACTCCAAGATACACGGTACATCAGAGTTAAAAACAAACATAATCAACTGGACAATTATAATTTCCTGACCTTACAATTGCTGAAGGTATACAATATAATACAATGGAAAATAAAATACTATGGTAAGCAAACATCCAGCTTTTCTCCAAGAGCTCCATAACACCAACGCCAACCTGGAAAACACTCAGCCAGACCCGAGCATTATAATAAAATAACACCTGAGTCAGTCTGGAAAACCAGCCTGAGAAAACTCAAGGGATATGGTAAACATAAAATAACTGGTGGTACTATGCCGCAAAAAGGAATGGGTTTTCACCATTCAAGAACAACATCGATACATAAGAGAATGGAAAAATAACATAAACAAATCCAAACATAAAGGATGGACAGAAGTAAGGACAAATCCCACACTTGAAGAATGTACAAAATCCTGACTTAAAGAATGGACAAAAATAGTTAAACACATAGAAGGGTACAAGGCACTTCTCGATGCAATTAAGAAAGATTCAACTCCAATGTTCTAATTAAAATAAGGAGAAAGAATTTATCTAACATGATAAGAAGGGTTCACCGCCCTACACCGAAAGTATACCTCTAGATAAAATATACTTGAGAGCCCATGCCAAATACGCATCACTCTCGGGAACTTCCAAGCCGGACCACACCTCAAACGAGCATCCGAATTTTTCGTATCACCATATGCATGCTACCAACAAATCTATAGATAAATGTCAATATAACCTAATGGGTGCGACACAACTGACTTGGCGCCCACTCGCTCTGTGGTTTTAGTTATCCATGGTGTTGGATGCCAATGCTCAAAATGAGCAAAAAATAATCTTAGATTGACGAAGCACAAAGAAGGATTTCAAAATCGATAGTCGATGAATCAACTATCGGAAATAAACTAGTATTTCTCCAGGGAAAACAATGAAGCCGGACAAGTTAGGGAAGTGTTGCGTCCTGTCTTGACTCGACATCATTCTTAACTTTAAGAATAGTAAGTGTTTAAATGCCCCAAACGAGCAAACAAATCATCTTGAATCGACATAACACAAAGGAGGATATCAAAATCGATAGTCAAGAAATCAACTATCAAAAGTAAACAAACAATTGTATATTGAAATTAGATCGCATGCACTTATTACCAATAAAAGAATCAAGCTTTTAAAACATTTGACTCTTACTTATGCTTGATTTTCACATCACAAATATTTATAAAGTACTTTAAAAATACCCTTTAAAAATATCACTTTAAAGAGATAATTAAGTGTATTAAAAAGAAGGCTCAAAACAAATGTCATTAAAACATTATTTACTAAAAACCAATAACAATTTACACTTAGCTTGATTTTTAAACATTCCTTCTAAAGATTTACATATTTATAAACTATCATTTATAAATTAAAAACAACATTTATTATCGTAGAAGATAATAAATCTATTTAAATACTTTTATAAATTTTTAAATAATGTTAATCATCTTGAAAGATAATTGATATAATTCTTTTATAAATTTAAAAACCATATTAATTATCCCAAAAGACAATAAATCAAATTATTATCTTTTTGTATATTTAAAACAATATTAATTATTCTAAAGATAATAAATTAAATTTAAAATATTTTTATAAATTTAGAATAACGTCAATTATTCCAAAAGATAAGTAATCAAATTTAAAACTCCTTTTATAAATTTTAATCAATACTTAACCTTTATTTTCAAAATTCTCAAAATATTTGAAAATATAGCTTAAACAACTTTCAAAGTGGAAAAACGCGGCCAAACATTTATTTGTAAAAATGGAGGCATAAGTTCAACACACATAAGGGTTGAAGGAGATGATATTTCATAAGTGATAGTATAGCGAAAATCACTATAATAACATTTACATAAATCATACAATTTGACATAAATATTTCGACCAAACATCAATATGAGCAATATAAGAATATAAATAAATCAATATAGCGAGAAACCCCTTAGGATCTCTCTAAAAAAGTCCCATGTAAATCTCATATATATACACTTCAAAGCGTCTCCTATTCGCTACGAAAACACTTCGTACTTCTTCGTTTTGTCCTCTGCAACAAAATGGTTATTTATGCGATCCGCTATCAAGCAGGATCAAACAACAATAACAAACATATTATTATCAACAATTAGCAATCAATAGCTAATATATCGTTTATTAATTAATCCACATATTAATTAACTTCAAAAATAATCTTCTTACTTTGCAAGCAAAAAACGATGATTTATTTTTGCTCGATAGATGTCCAAAATAATCCATTCAATTTAATTATAACAGACGGTGTTTTACTCTGCTAAAAAAAATAACAAACGAAGTATAACTAATTTAACTACGTTAAACGTAATTAAATTAAATTACTATAACTTTATTATTAATTTATACTTCATTAAAACTATCAACTACCATCCCAACATTCAACAATCATCTATAGCAACACAGATATCATATATTTTGTTTAGAGGTGGGTAAACTCACCAAAATTCCATTTGACGCTTTCGCATTCCGGTTTGACCTAGAATCGAATGATGTTCGATTTTAGCTTGAAATTCTACTAGCTCCAAATTCAACGAACCCAACTCCAACGCATACATAACATCGATACTAGTCCAACGCAAAAGACCACATCCAAATTCAACCTCGTATGAGAGAGATATCTATTTAATACAATTTTCGAATTAAAAATCTAATTAAATCACTAATTAAAAATTAAATTAATTAATTACCCCTAAAATCTTCTTCCCTCCCAAATACTAAATCAAAATCGTGCACACATATCACATCTGGTACACGATCAAATCCAACACGTTGCAACTTCCATCATCAAATTCTCCCTCCACGTTCAATTAAATTGAAAATCGACAACCGACAACTTCTACGAACTCCTTATCAAAATCTCATCTCCGCGGACACAATCAATTGAGACTCAGTATCACCGTTAAAAACGCGACCTGTAGGGTCCTTCCTATTGTTCACATGCATCGCTTCCACCTACACCATGCCACATTCCACCAAATCGTCGTAGCTAGCTCGCCCTCCCATGACAAACACCAATCCACACCCGACCGTGCCTAACTCCGCCGATAACTCACATAAATCAGAACCCTAGCTTCTTTATTACACACAGTCAAAACTACCGCTTCTCCCTAAACAACGCCGAACACCACAAACTTTATATAGATTCGAAGCATACTCCAGTACGAGTTCAAAGAATCTAACCTTATATTTTTTTTCACGAAGTAAACCATTATATTTGATTTTTTTGTGAAGGATTGACTTTCCTTCTTATAGTAATTGAAAATTAGAGAGAGAGAGAGAGAGAGAGAGGGAAACAAAAGTGAATTTTTTTTGTTTAAGTGTTGTTATTTGATTTCAAACCCAAAACCCATTTACTTTACTTCTATCTCAAGTAAACCCAAAATTTTCAAGCTAGCCAAAGATTCCAAGCAACACATCAAATTATCCTTAATGCAAGTTCAATATTTCGAATTTGATTTATTTAAAAATGTTTTGAAAAAAAAGGATTTGCAGTATTCTGCAACACAATCTTCTATTCGCGTACGAATCGCAAACGATAGAAATAAAAATACAATCGTGCACCAAAATGCATCACGATCACTTTAACAATTGAATAAAATACATAGATTATTTTATTCCATGAAATTTCAAAAATACCATCATTTGCCATAAAATATGACAAACGAAAATTTAAATATTTTCCAAATTAAAAATTATGGAAAAATCCAATAAATTAAATTAAACTTAAGTCACTAAAAATCAAGTGGTTTTTATTAACAGTTGATTTTCTTGTTATTTATTCGAACCATTTATTATGGTAAATAAATTTTCAAAAATAAGTTCACCGTTATTAATTTTTAATTAAAAGGAGTTAAATAAGGCTATTAAATCCATCTAATTAATATTAATTTCCAAATTCAAATATTAAAATAAAATTCCTATATTTGAATATAAGTCATTAGACTGCAAAAACCAATTATTTAAATATTTAAAATTAATTAAATATTCATAATTAAATTGATAAAATTCAAGGATGTTACATTCTCCTCCCCTTAAAAAATTTTTGTCTTCGAAATTCCCAAAGGAAGAAAATATCTCCAAACCCTTAAGGTTTAATGCTATTAATTAAAATGAGTTACAAGACTTTTAAAGTCCTTTATGTTGCAGAATATTTCGGTTCACCTCCTTTGCACGGTTGATTTGGAAAAACTACAACTCGCCACAAATGGCCTAAATCAATAAAGAAAACAAAAGCCAAGTAGGCTCCAATTTCTAGGGCATAAAGTCATCAATCAATTGCCAATCTCAAAATCTACAACATACCTCTTTTGCGTTTGATTTTTGTTTTTGCCAAACTTACTATCTCAATGCAAATGCAGGTGCACAAGAAATCAAATAGTAATCTCTTGCTTCCTTGGACCTATCTCGTACTTACATATTCCAAAAGTGTACCATGCTGACAAAAGAGCAATACACAAGATATTTCTATCATAAGCACAAGCAACATAAAAAATATAGCAACCTTATGCAACGAAAATACAGAGAATGCTCTGTAATAAAATACTAAGTATCCAATCTTTTCAAAAGATAAATTTAGAACTAAATGATCGAGTTTGATATTCAAAATATTTTTTCCCAAATTCCTCCAAAAAGGGAATATATCAAAACCAAAATCAATTATAACAAGGAGGGTGCTCCTTCTACTGAAGCATGGTATAACTCTAGAATCAAAACAACATGAAGCATCCAGTGGCATTTCGGTTTCTCCTAAAACAATATTTAAAGTAAACAAATATACCTGGAGAGCCTTCCAAACTGAAAAACTCCAATCGCCCAGCTTTAGTCATAACAAAATATTTGAAAAAAAACACTTCACTAAAACTCCTTTCAAATATTTTGAAATAATAATACTTAACCAAAGTTTTCAAAATAATTTTATTAATATTTCTTTCACAAATTCTTTTGAAATCACTTTTTCATAAGCATCAGGATTTAAGTCCTAATAAACAACAACTTTATAAACTGTAGTCTATAAAATCACACTATCAATCAAATCAAGTTCCATAAAGGAATAAACGAACACTTAACATTACTTAAAACGTTAAATGACTAACAAACAAGATTTAAAATTTTGCTTAGGTTTACAACTTTTTCGATTGTCTAAGGAAATAGATAATTTTCTAAGCGTACCCTCATCAGCCTTTGGTTATTTCTTAGAAGATTATCTAAGCTACTTTAGAAAAAAATTGAAAATCACACCCCCAAACTTTCCTAAGCCACACAACAAAGCATACAAATATACTTAAGCCATATGATGTATATAAATCATCCATACGCAATATTTGATCCGACCATTTGTTTGGATACATAGACTTTACTTCCGAACTAGTATCGCTCACTCGACCTCCCTAGGGCGGACCCGATTAGGTTCCTTGATTAGAAAACTTTGTTCTTCTTACATAGCCATATGCTATGATAGAAAACCTCGGTGTCATATCGAGAATTCAAATCAAGTGTTCGCTAACAAGACAAGCGATAAATCCTTTTTTGGACAGGTGTGAATCACCCCGAAGTTATGTACTCGAATCCTAGATCGAGAACCATGCGAATAAAATGGTGTATGTACAACTTACATACTTAATTTTTATTGGTTTCTTAACTACACCAAACTTTTTTAAAATCACTTTCATTTTCATTTCTAGTATTTCATTCAATACTAAAAGTATTTACGAATTATTTCATAAATTTTCACTTAAGTTTACAAATATTTTATAAAGACACATCTTTATAAAACATTAAATTAAAAACTTGCTCCACTTTTATTTACTTGTATAATGCTCTGCTTCATCCTAAGAATATACACAAAATGTCAATTTTATTTTATTTATTTTTACTTTTATTTTATTTTTTTAGAGTTCAAATGAAGGCCCAAACAAAATATGGTCTTAAAACCGAGTGACTTCTCCGACCTCTTTGCCTATCCGGTTTAGTAAGTAGCTAAGAAGAGTAGGATGCTGGTATCCAAACTCAGTTTTAGAATTCTACTTTCCTTAGACATCCCTAAGGTAAAGATGTTTATTTAGTCGACCCAATAACACAAAATAGTTTACAAAACTTAAATGATTAACAAAAACCGTGGTTTTAATAAAACGATGTTTATTAAACCTTTCTATCCAATTTAACCCATTTAAAAATGTAAGTTAAATTATCTCTTTTTCCACCAAAGAGTTTACAAATTTCATTTATCAAATAATTGATCAAAATAACATTTTATTTTAAATCAGTTTCCTTTAAGGAACTTGAGAACTAAATAGCTAGTTTTTATTTCAAAATTCTTTTTGAAACCATATTACATATATCTCTATATATATATATAACAATTTATTCACTAACACTCGATTTGAATTCTTCGGACTTGAACTCATTCCGATCGCACAATGATGAAGAGAATAATTTACTAACTGCACTATAACATTTGCCTAAGCAAATATTCGATCGTCACTTAGAAGCTTATTCAGATTACTACAAAACTAGTAGAGATGTTTTCTCTAAACTACCCAAAGAAAATTTATCTTTCTTAAAAATTCTCTTTGAAATGTTTATACTTACAACTATTTCCAAGTAATACTACCATTACTTTTCTCAAAATCTTTTTTGAAATCATTTCAAGCAATATCAGGATTTAAATTCTCAAAAACTCTTTTTACTTATAAAACATCATTTATAAATTATATGAATCATTTTATATTCCATACTAATATAAAATGTACCTTTAAAATCATCTAATATATTATAATTTTTTTTCTTTATTATAATAAACTTTTCACAAATATTTATCCTCTAAATGTCTTATCTTCCCATTTAGATTATATTAAACAACTTTATTAAAAGATGACTTTTAACTTAACATTTTCACAAAACACCTTATAATCAAATTGTGAAACTTAATTCACAAGGGGTCGTTTTTAAATCAAAGAAATAAAGGACCATAAACTGGTCTAGGATAAATCAACAGTCAATAAACAATAGTCAGTGCTCCCTAAACTAGGTAAGCATGACTAATCAAACAATAATGATAATAAAGTAATATTATTAACAAACAGTCACCGTAAATAACTATATAAATTTGAAAATTATTCCTTTATATGTATAAAATACATAATCCTAGGTAAATTATTTCATTTACCAAATTTTCAAAAATCAATATCGTGTTTATTTGCCTTGTATGAGTGTTTAGAAACCCCTATCGACACCGTGATTTCCTATATCTCAACCATTATTCATAAACCACTCAATAGACCAATTAACACAATATGTTTACGCTCTCATATATATAATAGTCTCAACTCATTATAGGGTGTTACTTACCCTACTTGTAATGAGTTTACCCCACCAAACCCAAGATTCTCGCTTAACCTTCAGCTCTAATACCAAATATAACGATCCACCTTTTCGACCATCGAAAGTCGGCATCATATACATCCACGATATTCCAATATCGAACATCCAATCGTCAGAAAGGAAGATTTTGGGGTAAAATAAAAAGAAAAAACAGGGAAAACAGAATCTCACAGCAGAAACAACAACATATAATATAATAAAGACAGTATAAACTGTCACTCCAAGATATAAGGTACATTATAATTAAAAAGAAACCTCATCAGCTGGACATTTTTAATTTCCTGACCTTATAATTGCTAATAGGTATACAATATAATACATGGGAAATAAAGTACTACGGTAGGCGAACATCCAGCTCTTCCCCAAGAGCTTCATAACACCAATGCCAACCTGGAAATTACTCGGCCTAACTAGAGCATTATAATAAAATAACACCCGGGTTAGTTTGGAAACCAGTGTGAGAAAACTGAATGGATATGGTAAACATAAAATAATTGGTAGGACCATGCCGCAAAACATGGAACTGGGTTTCACCATACAAGAACATCATCCATACATAAGAGAATGAACAAGCAACAGAAACAAATCCAAACATAAAGAATGGACACAAGTAAGGACAAATCTCATACTTGAAGAATGTAAAAAATCCAGACTTTAAATATGGACAAAATTAATTAAACAAGGAGAAGGGCATAAGGCACTTCTCGATGCAATTGCGAAAAAATCAACTCCGAGGTTCGTATTACAATAAAAGGAATGAATTTATCCAACATGACTAAGAGAGTGCGCCTCCTTACACTGAAAGTATGCCTTTAGATAAAATATGCTTGAGAGCCTACGCCAAACACGCATCACTCTCAAGAACTTCCAAGCTGGACCACGCCTCACACGAGCATCCGAATATTTCGCACCACTACATGCATGCTACCAACAAATCTCTATATAAATGTGAATATACCCTAATGGTTGCGACCCAACTGGCTTGGCTCCCACTCGCTCTTTGGTTTTATTTATCTGTGGTGTTGGACACCAATGCTCAAAGAAGGTTATCAAAATCAATAGTCGATGAATCAACTATCGAGAACGAACTAGTACTACCCCGGGAAAAACAATGAAGCCGGATAAGTTAGGGCAGTGTTGGTTCCTATCTTGACTCGACAGCATTCTTAACTTTAAGAATACAAGAGTTTAAATGCCCTAAAAGAGCCAACAAATCATCTTGAATCGACGAAACACAAAAGAGGATATCAGAATCGATAGTCAAGAAATCAACTACCGAGAATAAACAAATGATTGTGTATGGAAATTAGATCGCATATACTTGTCACTAATAAACGAATCAGGCTTTTAAAACATTTGATTCTTACTCGTGCTTGATTTTCACATTACAAATATTTGTAAAACACTTTATAAACACCCTTTAAAAATAATACTTTAAAGAGCTAAATACATTTCTATGTGTATTAAAAAGAAGGATAAAAAAAATGTCATTAAAACATTGTTTACCAAAAACCAATAACAATTTATATTTAGCTTGATTTTTAAACATTCCCTTTTAATGATTTCCACATTTATAAACTATCATTTATAAATTTAAAACAACATTTATTACCCCAGAAGACAGTAAATCAATTTAAATGCTTTTATAAATTTTTAAACAATGTTAATCATTCTCAAAGATAATTGATATAATTCTTTTATAAATTTTATAACCACATTAATAATCCCAAAAGAAAATAAATCAAATTATAATCTTTTTGTATATTTAAAACCACATTAATTATCCTGAAAGATAATAAATTAAATTTAAAATCTTTTTATAAATTTAAAACAATATTAATTATCCTAAAAGATAATTAATCAAATTTTTAACTCCTTTTATAAAATTTAATCAATATTTAACCTTTATTTTCAAAATTATCAAAAATTTGAAAATATAGTTTGAACAACTTTTAAAGTGCAAAAACGTGACCAAACATTTATTTTGTAAAAACACAAGAACAAGTTTAACACACACAAGGGTTTAAGGAGATGAGATTTCATAAGTGACGGTATAGCCAAAATTGATATAACGAACTAACACAAATCTAACAATATGTTACAAATATTTCGACCAAACATTAATATAAGCAATATAAGAATATAAATAAATCAATATTGGTGACAAACCCCTTAGGGCCTCTCTACAAAAGTCCCATCTAAATCTCATATGTACATATGCACTTCGAAGTGTCCCGTAGCGACCTATTCGCTACGAAAGCATTCCGGCTTCTTCTTTTTGTCCCCTGTAACAAAATGGTTATTTATGTCATCCGCTATTAAGTGGTATCAAACAACAATAACAAACATATTATAATCAACAATTAGCAATCAATAGCTAACATATCATTTATTAATTAATCCACATTTAATTAACTTCAAAAATAATCTTTTTTTCGGTGATTTATTTCTGTTCGATAAAGTTCCAAAATTATCTATTCAATTTTATTATAGTAGAACGGTGTTTTATTCTGCTAAAAAAATCACAAACGAAGTATAACTAATTTAACTACGTTAAACATAATTAATTTAAATCACTATAATTTTACTATTAATTTATACTTCAATAAAACTATCAACTACCATCCAAGCATTCAACAATCATCTATAGAAACACATATATCATATAGATACTTAGAGGTGAGTAAACTCACCGAAATTCCAGTTGACGCTTTCGTGTTCTAGTTTGATCTAAAATCGAATTTTAGCTTGAAATTCTACTATAAACTCAATTGTTATACGTATAATTAAGCTTAGAGAATTGTAAAACTGGTATATTATGTGAGTTTAGTGTTTTATTTTGTAGACTCGCAATTTTTATATGTATATGAGATTATTATTCCACTATGATCTATGATTGTTATTTATATGATATATTGTTCTGATTCTGAGAAATCAGTGTGTCTATTACTTTGTATTAATATTGTGCACGTCAAATTCAGTTCAGATATTAAGCGAAAAATTTTATAAATGACGTGTCAGTGTTAGTAGATAGATATATTCACATTCGATCACCCCTAACAAGCCGTATTTTCCAGATTAGCAGAGGACATTACTTGTAATGTTCTTTGCTAAACTGGGCATCGGGGTGGGGTCACTACAGTTGCTACAAATTCAACGAACCCAACTCCAATGCGTAGATAACATCGATACAAGTCCAACGCAAAAGACCGCATCCTAATTTGACATCGTATGAGAGAGTTATCTATTTAATACGATTTTTGAATTAAAACTTTAATTAAATCCCTAATTAACAATTAAATAATTAATTATCCCTAAAATATTCTTCCCTTCCAAATACCAAATCAAAATCGTGCATACATATCACACCCTGTACACGATCAAACCCAACATGCCGCAGGTAACGACCCAGTATTTTGAACCATTCGCATCCGCACATATCAAACTTGAATTGCTCAAAACAACATATTGTTATTTTATATTTGGCAAAACTCATCATATACAGTAAATAAATCAATTACAGAATCACAGACATAGAGTATTACAACAATAAGCAGCGGAATAGATAAATAGTAGTTCATGAAGCTACTGTAAAACATAAGAGTCTGAAACAAAATACAACAGAGTCTCAAATACAAATGAATCTCTAATACATAAGCAACTGACGAGTCTGAACACAAATGACCAGAATAAACTGAAATATCTGAAAGTTGGATAGATAGATCCTCAGACAAAGCTCCGATCTCCAAAGCTGAGTCTCAAATACTGTGACACTCAGTTTGACCCGAGCATAAAGCAAAACACAAAACACTCAAGTCAGGATTAACATTCATATATTAGTAAATTTAACTCAAGTGAAATATCAACTGAAATATACGTAACTTAAAGGATGTTTGGGATTTCCATCCTCTAAGGATCCGTGGAACTATCTACTATGTAGTAATATACGCTATTATAATAATGTCTACAGTAAAGTATTAAAATAGCGTTAAGGCGTTACCCATATCCCCCTTAACACATTTTATATATTTCTGTAGTCTATACAATGTCGTACGCTCCACCAAACCGGTGGTTTACCCAGAGGAGACCACATAAGTACGGTACAAAACAAACTCGTAGAAGGCGCGATAGGGCATGTGACAAGGCATGCGAGGCAATGCCAGGGTAGATATACCATTTGCACTCCCGGACTGGTGGTAACGCATATCAGCTACTACCGCCCACCTCGTGACACACTCCCAAATCAAAGGTGCACCCAATCAAATCACAAAAGCAATAGAATGGTATCGAAGAAATGTACCCAATCGGAAGTGCGATGTAACAACCCGCTTATTTTACAATTGAATATTTAAATATTTTATTTAAATATTTCATCGTTAGTCGTATTATAGTCCGAAAAGCAACTTTTTGCAAACAGTCAAATTAGGACTCGAGACTACCCCCATTGAGTTCAAAATGACATTTGCGACCTTTTATAGTATAAACATTGATATGTTTGGAGTTAGTGGAATTTTGCTACTTTTTCACTTTGGGCTTTGGTTTGGGTTTCAGCCCTATATCCTAACTCAAGCCCCTAGCTCCACCCCCATTTATCTCCATTCACTTCATTTTCCTAACACTTTCAAGCTCTAGATTAAAATGGTGGAGGAGAAAAAGAATTAGAATTCCTAAGCCCTAGTTCCATTTGCAAATCAAGTTCTAGCTCCAAATTCAAAGAAGAAGCTTTGGTAAGCCTTCTCTTCATCTTCTCCAACTCGTTCTCTTTTCAATCTCAGAAATTCCTAAACCTAACTTAGGAAATGTTTCTCTTTTAAGCTTAGATTCAAGATTGTTGAGTTGGAATTGAAGAGTGATTGTTCTTGCCATTGCTCTATAGCTTCTTCTTCCTTGTTTTGTGTAAAAAGGTGAGATTTTTATCTCACATCTATGTCTATAACTATCCTTGATTGCTTGGTATGGATTCCTAACACCCTTTCATGTTCATGTGATTTTGGTTTGGATTGATTCTGTGAACATTTCAATTTTTGGTGTTTTGGAAGTTAAAACTTTGAAAATCCTAGCTTTGATTTATGAACATGATTTTGGTGGTGTTTCGGAGAGCTTATAGGGCTGGGTTGTCGCTTGGCATAAATCCTTTGTCGCCGTTGCTCATTCAATCGCTCCGAATCCGAGAAGTTGTGAAGGTTTGCCCATTTAAGGGCTCTGAAAATTCTGTCCCTCTACAGGTGATAGATGTCTGTGGATTATCCACAGACGTCTATGGCTTCAGGAAAATTATTTCCCGAAACAGGTGACAGACGTCTGTGGATTTCCCACAGACGTCTGTGGCTGTTGATTTCCGGATATTAGCCTATTTTTATTTGGATTTCCAAATTTATCGATTTTTGATTATCCATATAGTTATTGTCAATTAATATCAACTTTGATGATTTCTTTTCTGGATTTTTGGTGTTTCTATTTGATCGATTTGATATCGATTTCCATGGTTTGATTCACGTTATCGAAATGTGAATTCTTGTGATTGATTGTTTCTACAATCATTTCTGTGATTTGTCATTTTAAAATATAAAGGTTTTCTATACTAGTAGTAAACATTCAAACTCTTTTACAAAGATGATTATTCAACTCTATTTTTAAATGTAAAGCTTGTTTTCAAAACCATTTTCCAATCTATTAGTATATACAAACCTTTACCTCATTCGTATGAGAAAATATAATTAAACGGCTTAGCAAAACAAGTGGTATGAAACGCTTGCGTTTACTTCGTCGGTTAATTTTTGGACTTGTTCGATTGAAACTCTTGTGACAATTTTCGAGTGGAAATCTACAATTTGTTCGTAAATATTTAAGTTAAGCTAGTGGTTATGGGACACGAAGCTAAACTCGTATATTTACTAGCTTAGTGTAATCGACACTTTTTATTGATCAATGATGATCATTTTGTGATTTAGACTAGCGATGTGCGATGTTTATTTGTTTGCGAGGGAGACTAAACCCCGTTTCTGTGGAAATTCAGTTCAATTTGGCGGGGTAGCGACCCGTGGTCTTCGGACCGTTTGTGGAGCTTTGGCTCAATATTTATGGTTAGCGACCATGGAATAGCGTTCCATTTTGTGATACACATGTCGGTGAGTTTTCATGCTCCCGTTTGTGATAGGCCTCCCCCTTTGTGATTTCTGGATTTCTACTTGATGATTTCTAGAATTTGTGTTTCACCTCTTTATGTGATTGGCAATGATATGTTTATCAATATTTGTAGTTTGGTGAATAAAATAAAGAATATGATATTCTTTTTGGTGCTTTGAGATTTATGAGATGTTGTATGATTTTGTCGTTGTTTATATCATATTTTTTCTAGTGTGACAATATCGTTATCATACGTTCTTATTGTATCTCTGCTTATATCTCATTGTGATAACCCTGATTTTTGTGAGCAATTTCATGATTTAAATTAGTTTATGTTTGTTTAAAAATTGCATTGAGAAAGATAGGAATGGAAACTAATTGCAAATGTATGGTTTAAACATGTACATGTGAACAAGATAGTGCACACACATGCACACATTTTTCTGTATAATGAAATAGGCAGAAATCAATATATAAATTAGAATAAATAATTTAGAAATACATATGTATGAAGATATGATTATGTCTTTAATAAGTTTGGCACAAAGAAAATAAAGGTTAGGCAGGAATAAATACATGCAAGAAAAATATTTAGGTACTTAAAATTATTTAAAGAAAGAAAATAAGGACTTAGGCAAAATAGGCATACATATATTATATATGTGCTCAAGCAAACACTTGCTGGAAGAAAACAAAAATTGCATGGAAATGGCATGAACCCTTAAGCAAGCACTTTATCCATTTCCAGCAATCCTTTTACTTTGGAAAATAAGAGTCATGCATATAACATGCCCGGGGTGAGATTAAAGAGATAAGGCTTATTTCTGAAAATAAAAACAAGGACCACATACCCTTTTCACTCTTGAATCAAAATGAGAGGCAGATCATGTTTTATAGGGTAAAAATGTAACGAACCGCTATTTTGGACCATTCGCATCCGCACATGTCAGACTTGAATAATTCAAAATATCGAATTGTTAATTTAAATTTGGAAAAACTGAACATATACAGTAAATAAAATAATCACAGATCACAGACACAGAGAAATAAATGCGGCGGAAGCAAAAGATAGTAGTTCATGAAGCTACTATATACATATCAGAGTTAAATAAGGTACAACAGATGTCTCGAATACAATAATCAAATACAATGTCAGAATACATTACTGAAATCAACTGAATATCTGAAAGCTGGATAGATAGCTGGATCTCCAAGCGAAGCTCCAACTCCAAAGGTGAGTCTCGAATATTGGTACACTCAGTCTGACCCGAGCGTAAAGCAAAACACAAAACACTCGAGTCGGGATTAACATTCTTATATCAATAAATCCAACTCAAGTGAAATAATAACCGAAATACAAGTAACTCAAAGGATGTTTGGAATAACCATCCTTTAAGGATCCGTTAAACTATCTACTATGTAGTAGTGTACGATAATAAGATAATGCCTATCAGTAATATAAGATATCAAAATAGTGTTAAGGCGTTACCATTATCCCCCTTAACACATTTTATATAAGCGTTATAGTCTATACAACACTGTAAACTCCACCGTAAACTAGTGGGATATCAGGGAGTACTCCATAGGTATAACACAAAACAAATTCGTAGTGGTCGCGTACATAGGGATCCAAGTATGACAAGGCACATGAGGCAATACCCAAGGTAGTGAAACTACCGTTTGCCTGATCCGGACTGGTGAGAACGCATCGCCGCAGCGATCGCAACACCGCGAAACAACACTCCCAAATCAAGGGAGCACCAATCGACAATAAGTAATGAGTAGTTTTCGAAGAAGTGTGTTCGCTCGAGGCAGCTAACCTCCATTTGGCCCGGCACGGCTCCTGTTTTAGTCATTTCCAATCTGACACAAGTGTCAAGGCTATCCATTATCGTTCTCTTTCTTCAGTCATCACGTTCATCATTCCAACCACTTCATTCTGGATCACACTCCGCGTATAGTTATTAAAGTGGTTTTCGGTTTAGACAGTGAGTATGTCCCTAACCGATTCCGGTCTCTTTAATAACTTTCGTGATTATTACACCGATTGGTCATTTATTTATTTCAAAATCAAATCAATTTCAATCTCAAATAGAATTTGTAAACCAACATTTATTTCTCTATCAAAATCAATTTCCAAAATTTACGTTCCAAAACATCCAAATTCTAATTTCAAAATCTTATAATTCAATTTCAATTTCTTTTTAAAACAATTCAAATATTGATTCAAGTTCGTAATATAAGTTTCATTCCGAAATCATTTAAATTAATTTAATTTAACATTCAAATCACTTTAAATTCAGTGATCGATTTCATTCAATATTTGTTAAGTTAATTCATCATTCAAAACAATTTCTATTTAATTTCCAATTCACTAAATCAATTACTTAAGTTCAACTTCATTGTATCAAAACTTACAAATTTGAATTAAATTAAATTCGTCAAATCAATTCTTTAAATTATAAGTCTTACATTCGTTTCAATAATTCACATTTTTATTTTTGTTAAAGAAATTCAATTTCACTTATTTACTTATTTGATTTAGACAAATTTCCAAAACTTAGTTTATTTCATAACTCAACTTTACTTATTAAAGAAGTTCAATTTCACTTATTACGAAGTTCAATTTCACATATCAAGAATTCAATTTCATTTAATTATTAAATAATTTCAAAACTTAATTGATAATTTCAAAAATTTAATTATCAAATAAATTCCAAAACCTTATTATTAAATAATTCCAATCTTAATTATTAAATAATTCCAAACTTAATTATTAAATAATTTCATAACTTAATTCAATCATTTCTTAAATTAAACAACGTTCTTTCATCAATTACTTTGTTAATATTTTGTTTCAGATTTAAATATTAACATTTTCCTTTCATAAAATTTCAAATTCCAACTTCATTTCAAAACCTTATCATTTATTCAAATAAAATCTTTATTATATTTTAAATCAAATTATTGACCAATCGGGTTTTATTTAATTCTCTATCCTAGGTCAAAGTTCAATTTGGGTATTTATCATTTCAACCCGATTCCAATTCAATTCAAAATCAAAGCATAGCAAAGGGAACTTGCAGTGTGATAACTGGGATGGTGTCAAAGTAAATAAACAAGCAATAACAACAATCAATATCAATCTAATAATCAATTCAAATAATCCCGAAATAATCGTATTAATTCACATTGTTATTTGTGTAAATTAATATAATAATTTCTAGAATCTACACTATCATTTCATGTAGATTAAAGATTATTACAATAATATTAATACGGTTCTTCATTTGATATCAATTATTCAATTTCATACTACATAAATTTTACAACATACATTCAATGGTTCAAGGTGTGGTTAATACTATTTCTACGTGTCAATTTATTTAACATTTAAAAGAGGTCATATTATACAAATGTCATCAATCAAATTAACACATATATCAAATCTAACTATCCTACGTCAAATTCAATTACATATTATCTATCACTTCAACATTAACAATTTAACATCTAATGTCCAACATCAAACAATCAATCATTTATCAACCAAACTGGATTATCATTGTATAAATAACAAATAAAAGTGTCAAATGTCACAGGTGAACTGATACAGGTAATAACATATATAACAGTGTAAATAACTAACAGCAGCATATTTCAATTGTCGTTTCAATTGAAATCAAATTTAATAAATAAAAGAACATTAATCGTGAGTGATTGCTCACCTTTCGAGGCTAGAGATGAACGAGAAGATGACACGGATACGCACACTGATACGGATGTTGAAATTGAGTTACGAATCCATGCATGAATCCCAAAACAAAGCTAGATTGGCACGAATCGACGAGCAAAGCTGTTAAATAGGAATTACCGAAATCAAATCAAAACATTCAACATAACAACAAATAAAAAAACATGTCCTGCGTCAAAGTTTAACAATATAATTCTATGTGCTACCGAGATCGAAATGGTCTGAAATTTGGTATGAATAAAGATCAAAACTTGTATTTCAAACTGAAAAAGAATCACTTGATTTGGACAAGAGACGAGAAAAGTTACGATGTCACGAACATAGACTCAGGCAATGTTGCGACTGTCAAATGTTCAGGTCTGAAAACCACTCTGGGTCTGACTTTCAGGTAAGAAACAGAGGACTGAACCACCTCGTATGAAGCTAAAATTTTATATACGGAAAGTAGAAAGCTTTATCTTTTAAACAAAAAGGGAATCACTGTATTCCGACCTAAGACAGAAGAGATACGATGCGTCAAACATGAACTCAGGTCGTGTTTGCAGCAGTGTAAAATAATTTCAAGTACAAAAGAACAGCTGCCTGGGTCAAACCTCCAGATCCTCGACCACTAATCAAACGATGTCAGATTTTGCTGAAATTTGACATGCATAAACTAGGTAACTTCGAATCTTTTATAAAAATAGAATCAACCCATTCCGATAAAACATGAGTGAGATATGATATCGTGAACATGAAGTCTAACTGCTGTTCAGAAAAAAAAATAAACATGCAAACAAGTGCAAAATCAGTTTGGTTGCAACTTTCAGGTATAAAGCAGAGGACCAAACGGCCTTGAATTGGACTGAAATTTTACATGCATAAACTAGAGAATCTCATCTTTCAATCAAAAAAAGAATCGTTGAATTTCGATAGGAAATGAAAGAGATACGCCGTGTCAAACATGGACACTGGTCGTGTTTGTAACATCGCGAATAATTCTAAGTACAGCTGAAAACAATCAACAGTCCAACTTACGGACACAAAACGGTATAACAAATTACATTCGATGAAATGAAATTTTTCAGGCATATACTAGAGAATCTCAACTTTCGAAATAAAAAGAATCATCGAATTTCGACAAGAAATACAGGAGATACGCTGCGTCAAACAATCAATCATTTATCAACAAACTTTGAAATACAACCACTGTATGTGCAACAAAATATACTTTTAATTATACTTTTAATGTACTTTAAAATAAGAATAAAGTTTGTATAAAGATGTATGCAGACTAAACGACACACAAATATATATACCATCTAATAAATATATATATAATTATGTATACAAGCTTCCCAGCAAACATCATAAGTTAAACATATATATATACCGAACATTATATATGTAAACTCTTAACACGTATATACCTATATGTATACTTTTTAAATATATTATGTAATACCCCTTTCTAAATTTAAACAAATCAAAAGTATTACTATTTACAATATCGCATGTATAATATTTCATAACATAAAATACTGAAAGCCTACGTACAGTAAAAATATATACATAACCTTAAATAGATAGTATCCAACTTATGTAAATAGGTTAACTAATATATAAAATAAAACTGTAATCATATGTATAAAATCTAATATATATAGAACTTCTATAAAACTATATATATATATAGCAGATCTTATATAAGTACCTTTAAATAATCAAAAGGAAGTATATGTTGCTCGATTTTGTAGAACAGAGAAAGTGGCTAGCGCATCTTAGGTGGAAGGCTACGCGGCCAGCGGAGGTAGTGCTCGGAACACGCGGATTATGGGTGAAGAACTGTGGTGAGTCAAGCTTCGGGTGGGCGAGCAGGAGAGGGAGAGAGGCGAGGCCGAGATTTGCTGTCATGTGGGCGTGCTTGGTTTGCAGGCGGCTGAGACCGAGGGGGAGAAGTGGGGTCAGTTCGGTGGCGGTGCTTTGGAGAGGGGTTTGAATAGCTGGAAAGGTGGGTGATCGGAAAAGAGTGGTCGAGCTAGTGGAAAGGTGATGGTAAGTCGGCTGTTGGTTGGGCAGTGGGGAAGCTTAGGCGTTGGAGATGACGGGATGGGGAATGCGGCCATTTGTGGGTTAGTAAGGAGGGAGAGATTTGGATTTCCTGGAAGAAACGCAACAGTCTCAAGCAAAATGAAATGGTTTCAATACTAATTTTGGTATGCTAAAATATTTGAAAGTAACAGCAACTAAACTAAAAAGTAAGAAAATGAATAGATAGCTAGTACATAGGGGATAGTGAATGTCAGTAAGGTAAAGTGAACCAACGTAAACAAAATATTATAACGGTAGAATAGTGAAAGTGAAGGGACACCGATAATAAATTGCCACCATGGAATCATAAAGTCATCACGAATTCAGGGATTTATTAATTGCAAGTAGCTGTTGGAGTTGGACAGGTAAGTAGATGAAAAGATAGATCGAAACCCAAAAAGGTTTTAAAACGGGTACCGATACGTTGGACCGTTACGTAGTTTCTGCTGCGTACCGTACTTCAAAACACAGAAATGAATATAGTGCAGTGCTCAGTACGACGAGACAATCAAAACGGTATACAGATATCAGTGGTATGGTTGAATTATAAAAATTCTAATTTTCTACTAGCGGAAAATGCAGCAAAAACGCAGAAAAATAAGATCGACGGAGCTAAAGAAGTCCGAATTTGGAAAAACGAAAAATGACCTCTTGCTCAGAAGATGGTTTAGAATTTTTCTATGTAAAAATATTTAGGTTTCGAAAACATTTTATTTTCATCAATTTCTAACTGATTAAATTGAAATAAAATTACACACGAAATAAACTTCCATATTTTTGGATGAAAATTTACCAGTTGCTATGTTTAACTAGACGCATTTCAAATATTAAATTTTTATTCTAAAATTTTATTTTTAAAATTCCACAAATTTTCAATTAATAACGTTATTGAAACCAGTTAAATTTACGGGTCGTTACACTCTTTCCCACTCAAAACTTTTCGTCCCCGAAAAGGAAGGAGGTAGGAGAATAGAAACAACCATAAGAAAATAGGCTTGAATTACAAAATAAACAATTAATTTAAACCATATAAATTTCAATTTAAATTGATTAATTTTTAACAATTTGGTTAAATCCCTTTAAGTTCACTCAAGTTAAATCAATTTCTATTTCTAAATTCATTATCTTATTATCTAGTCATCCTTTATTAACAATTTCTAAATCATCGATTTGTATAATCATTTATTGTACTCATATTTTATTCAACCAATTTAATTCTTTTATTCCAAATTATTATTAAGTTTACTTCGCTTAATATATCTTATTACATATATTTAAACCATATAAATTAATTTAAACCATATAAGTTTCAATTTAAATTAATTTATATTCAATAATTTATTTTAAATTCAAAGTATTTCCATAAGTTGATCTAATTTCAATCTATTAATTCTTCTTTATTCCGAATTATTATTAAATTTATTCTACTTAATATATCTTATCACATATATATTAACTATATTTACATTTATTATAACTACACAAATTTATTTGAAAATTCCTTTGATATCATTTATATTGTATAATATTCAATTACATAATTTACTTTTGAAATTTAGGTATGTTGTATATAATGTAACTGAGCATTATCCAAATAAAATTTTCAATTCACTTATTTCAAATCAAGCATTTAGTCAAAAAATTTGGCTTCACTGAAAATCATCTTAAAATCAAAATTTTAGGAATTCATTTCCGATTAAATTTAACCATTTATAACTAAAATAAATATGTATACATAATATCAAATCAAATTTAAAATCTTCAATATATATTAAAATCAAGTCATCTTTAGAAATTCAAATTAATTTTTCAAATAAAAGTGTAGCAGGGCTACAGAATAGTCTCTCCACTTCGAAACCCGAAAATGAATATCGATGATGCGGCCGTCATCACCGAAATTTATTTTCCAGCGACAAAGAGAAGAGCACTGATTTAACTTTTTAAATTCTTTGAAATGATTCTTTTCGAAAATATTTTAAATAATATACATTTGAAAACTTAAACCATAGTTCGGAATCATCAGAAATTAAATTCTCAAATACTTGTTTTAAATTAATTTTAAATTTACCAAATCAATTTATAAACCAAGTTTATAATTCCATTTATTTATAAGTTGGTAAATCAATGGTTTACAAAACAATAAATGAAAATCAAATATTATCATTTCTGACAACAAATTTATCAACAGTTTAATTTCAGAAAACTTATATTTATATATAATATAATCATACAAAACTATTTTGTTTACCAAATTTGAAAACAATATTATGTCAGTTTGCTCTACTCAAGTGTTTTGGAAATCCTATCGATAGCGTTGATCAGACGAATCGATCGGAAACCCAAATCAACATCAACAACTCAAACAACACAATATATAAAACATTTTTTTTATATAAATTCACAAATACACTCCCTCGCTTGACGACACAAGAATGGATTTCAAAGCAAGGATAGAGATTCAAATTTGATGGACTCAAATCAAAGAGAATTTTGATTCGAAGATAAATTCGAAAGAAAAGATAAGATGATTCAATAGCAGAATCGGGAGATGGGTAAGCTTATTTAATTTGTGGGCAACCTTAACCGGATTGACCGTGACTTCACGAATAAGATCGATGCAGAATTCTGAGGCAAATCGGCATCAGATCACAAGAGATAGAATTCAGGTATAGTAGGGAATAGATAGCATCGTAAACCGAGGATACAGAAATCTCTGGTAAATCAATACTATTGTAAAGGAGTTTCACCCCTTTACAAATCATTCGAAGTTTGGCGAGACTGCCGATTCATTATAAAGATTATTCGAAGTGGAGTTATGGGATACTCCAGAATTGAAAGAAGACGAATAGTGAGGGACACGGATGAATTTCGAAACCGAGGGAACGTTCCAAAATTCAAAGGAATCGAGTCAAAAAGGGAGAGATTGAAACTCGAATGAGAGTGATTCTGTAAATACATTTACCCTATATGCTAAGTTTTGTCTAGAGCTACCAAAGCTCTGATACCAACTGTAACGGACCGCGTCAGTGGGGTAACGCCCACCGTAGCATACAGTAGTACCTGTGTTTTGCCTTTACAGCCAGCCTCTCGACTGTACCAACCCCACATGGACATGTAGGAGTAAGAGTCATCCGCTCGCTACCAAACCAAATGCGAGAACCCCCTATCATGCTGCACCCGCCAAGTGCATAGGCAGACACACATGTCGGACTTGAATAATTCAAAATACTGAATTGTTAATTTAAATTTGGCAAAACTGAACATATACAGTAAATAAAATAATCATAGATCACAGACACAGAGAAATAAATGCAGCGGAAGAAAAAGATAGTAGTTCATGAAGCTACTATATACATATCAGAGTTAAATAAGGTGCAACAGATGTCTCGAATACAATAATCAAATACAATGTAAGAATACATTACTGAAATCAACTGAATATCTGAAAGCTGGATAGATAGCTGGATCTCCAAGCGAAGCTCCAACTCCAAAGGTGAGTCTCGAATACTGGTACACTCAGTCTGACCCGAGCGTAAAGCAAACACAAAACACTCGAGTCAGGATTAACATTCTTATATCAATAAATCCAACTCAAGTGAAATAACAACCGAAATACAAGTAACTCAAAGGATGTTTGGAATAACCATCCTTTAAGGATCCGTTAAACTATCTATTATGTAGTAGTGTACGATAAGTTGATAATGCCTATCAGTAATATAAGATATCAAAATAGTGTTAAGGCGTTACCATTATCCCCCTTAACACATTTTATATAAGCGTTATAGTCTATACAGCACTGTAAACTCCACCGTAAACTAGTGGGATATCAGGGAGTACTCCATAGGTATAACACAAAACAAATTCGTAGTGGTCGCGTATATAGGGATCCAAGTATGACAAGGCACATGAGGCAATACCCAAGGTAGTGAAACTACCGTTTGCCTGATCCGGACTGGTGAGAACGCATCGCCGCAGAAATCGCAACACCGCGAAACAACACTCCCAAATCAAGGGTGCACCAATCGACAACAAGTAATGAGTAGTTTTCGAAGAAGTGTGTTCGCTCGAGGCAGTTAACCTCCATTTGGCCCGGCACGGCTCCTGTTTTAGTCATTTCCAATTTAACACAAGTGTCAAGGCTATCCATTATCGTTCTCTTTCTTCAGTCATCACGTTCATCATTCCAACCACTTCATTCTGGATCACACTCCGCGTATAGTTATTAAAGTGGTTTTCGGTTTAGACAGTGAGTATGTCCCTAACCGATTCCGGTCTCTTTAATAACTTTCGTGATTATTACACCGATTGGTCATTTATTTATTTCAAAATCAAATCAATTTCAATATCAAATAGAATTTGTAAACCAACATTTCATTTCTCTTTCAAAATCAATTTCCAAAATTTACGTTCCAAAACTTCCAAATTCAAATTTCAAAATCTTATAATTCAATTTCAATTTCTTTTTAAAACAATTCAAATATTGATTCAAGTTCGTAATATAAGTTTCATTCCGAAATCATTTAAATTAATTTAATTTAACATTCAAATCACTTTAAATTCATTGATCGATTTCATTCAATATTTGTTAAGTTAATTCATCATTCAAAACAATTTCTATTTAATTTCCAATTCACTAAATCAATTACTTAAGTTCAACTTCATTGTATCAAAACTTACAAATTTGAATTAAATTAAATTCGTCAAATCAATTCTTTAAATTATAAGTCTTACATTCGTTTCAATAAATCACATTTTTATTTCTTGTTAAAGAAATTCAATTTCACTTATTTACTTATTTGATTTAGACAAATTTCCAAAACTTAGTTTATTTCATAACTCAACTTTACTTATTAAAGAAGTTCAATTTCACTTATTACGAAGTTCAATTTCACATATCAAGAATTCAATTTCATTTAATTATTAAATAATTTCAAAACTTAATTGATAATTTCAAAAATTTAATTATCAAATAAATTCCAAAACCTTATCATTAAATAATTCCAATCTTAATTATTAAATAATTCCAAACTTAATTATTAAATAATTTCATAACTTAATTCAATCATTTCTTAAATTAAACAACGTTCTTTCATCAATTACTTTGTTAATATTTTGTTTCAGATTTAAATATTAACATTTTCCTTTCATAAAATTTCAAATTCCAACTTCATTTCAAAACCTTATCATTTATTCAAATAAAATCTTTATTATATTTTAAATCAAATTATTGACCAATCGGGTTTTATTTAATTCTCTATCCTAGGTCAAAGTTCAATTTGGGTATTTATCATTTCAACCCGATTCCAATTCAATTCAAAATCAAAGCATAGCAAAGGGAACTTGCAGTGTGATAACTGGGATGGTGTCAAAGTAAATAAACAAGCAATAACAACAATCAATATCAATCTAATAATCAATTCAAATAATCCCGAAATAATCGTATTAATTCACATTGTTATTTGTGTAAATTAATATAATAATTTCTAGAATCTACACTATCATTTCATGTAGATTAAAGATTATTACAATAATATTAATACGGTTCTTCATTTGATATCAATTATTCAATTTCATACTACATAAATTTTACAACATACATTCAATGGTTCAAGGTGTGGTTAATACTATTTCTACGTGTCAATTTATTTAACATTTAAAAGAGGTCATATTATACAAATGTCATCAATCAAATTAACACATATATCAAATCTAACTATCCTACGTCAAATTCAATTACATATTATCTATCACTTCAACATTAACAATTTAACATCCAATGTGAAACATCAAACAATCAATCATTTATCAACCAAACTGGATTATCATTGTATAAATAACAAATAAAAGTGTCAGATGTCACAGGTGAACTGATACAGGTAATAACATATATAACAGTGTAAATAACTAACAGCAGCATATTTCAATTGTCGTTTCAATTGAAATCAAATTTAATAAATAAAAGAACATTAATCGTGAGTGATTGCTCACCTTTCGAGGCTAGAGATGAACGAGAAGATGACACGGATACGCACACTGATACGGATGTTGAAATTGAGTTACGAATCCATGCACGAATCCCAAAACAAAGCTAGATTGGCATGAATCGACGAGAAAAGCTGTTAAATAGGAATTGCCGAAATCAAATCAAAACATTCAACATAGCGACAATTAAAAAAACATGTCCTGCGTTAAAGTTTAACAATATAATTCTATGTGCTATCGAGATCGAAATGGTCTAAAATTTGGTATGAATAAAGATCAAAACTTGTATTTCAAACTGCAAAAGAATCACTTGATTTGGACAAGAGACGAGAAAAGTTACGATGTCACGAACATAGACTCAGGCCATGTTGCAACTGTCAAATGTTGAGGTCTGAAAACCACTCTGGGTCTGACTTTCAGGTAAGAAACAGAGGACTGAACCACCTCGTATGAAGCTAAAATTTTATATACTGAAAGTAGAAAACTTTATCTTTTAAACAAAAAGAGAATCACTGTATTCCGACCTAAGACAGAAGAGATACGATGCGTCAAACATGAACTCAGGTCGTGTTTGCAGCAGTGTAAAATAATTTCAAGTACAGAAGAACAGCTGCCTAGGTCAAACCTCCAGATCCTCGACCACTAATCAAACGATGTCGGATTTTGCTGAAATTTGACATGCATAATATAACGACCCGTATTTTTACGGATCGAAACATCGTAAAATAGTTGACATTTGGTCGCATTTTTGATAAGTCGTTCAGAGTTTAAGTCTTAGGTCGTATGGTGGTTAGGTCGTAGTAGACGACCTAAGAAGTGGAGCGACTTAAGAGGTTGGAACGACCTAAGTAGTTAGGTCGTATGATAGATAAGTCGTATGTTGAGGCTTAGGTCGTGAAGGAGGATAGGTCGTAGACGACTTAAGGGAATAGGCGACTTATAGAAACTGGCGACCTAAGGATGTTGGGGATAGGTCGTATAGGAGTTGGGTCGGGTGATAGCTTAGGTCGTAGGGTAAGTTAGGTCGAGTGAACGACCTAAGAGATAGGAGCGACCTATGGAATCAGACGACCTAGGGATTTCCGACCTATAGGAGTTAGCGACCTATAGGAGTTAGCGACCTAAGGGTTAGTAACCTTTAGTAGTTAGCGACCTAGTGCATAGTTAGGTCGGTAGACGACCTAAGGAATTAGGCCGTATCCTGGCTAAGAGTTAGGTCGTGTGTGTGTGTTAATTCGTTAGGTCGTAACCCAGTTATGTCGCGTGGGTATTAAGTAGTTAGGTCGCGCATTGTTTTAGGTCATTGGGTGTGTTAGGTCGTAGATCGCGTGTAAGCGCATGTGTTAAGTCGCGAGCGACCTAGGAGTTAAGCTGTTAAGTCGTAGGTCGGAGGAACTGTTAAGTCGTAGGTCGGAGGAACTGTTAAGTCATAGGTCGGAGGGTTTGTTAGGTCGAGGGGTCTTTAGGTCGTGGACGACCTAAAAGTGGACGACCTAAGGATATTTCAGCCTATAAATAGGAAGGTTTTTCTCACTTTTTGGGATCCAGATTTCGAAGCGACGAAGTGCTGCCATTTTGAGAGCTCGACTTCTACACTTCTTCACTTCTTTTCTCCACTCTAATCTAGTGATTCTTTCCATCCAAATCGAAGATCAAATTGAAGATTCAAGAGCTTAGATTGAAGATCTTCATCCATCGAAGAGAGATTTCATCGTTTGAAGCGGATTCGTGATAGATCGTGTTAGATCCTTCGCTGTCCAGATCTGAAGTGTTTTGCTTTTGAGTTGA
Source organism: Allium fistulosum (assembly GCA_030737815.1). Lineage (NCBI taxonomy): Eukaryota > Viridiplantae > Streptophyta > Magnoliopsida > Asparagales > Amaryllidaceae > Allium > Allium fistulosum. The sequence goes on from CM060902.1 coordinate 1,300,524,994, forward strand.
TTTGGTGATTTGGTGAGTGGTGATTATCTCTCACACGGATCCAAAGGAGTATATCGGATCGTTGGCTTGATTTTGGAGTTAAAGTAGTGATTTTCATGCATATTTGTAAACTTAAGTATAGATCCATTGTTTATGATGATTTGACAACCATTTTACTAAGTGTTAACCTATGCAAGTTCATTCATCAAGATTATAGAGACATTGCTCATGTTTTCATGCTTGTTGGACTTTTGACTCTTTATTTACGAAATTGCCATTATTGTTATAATTGTCTATTTAGATCATATTTGAATGCTTGATTACTTGGATTATTGTTTGACTTGATTGGTTGCTATGAATTAGATGATTGATGATTTGATTTAGACAAGTTGGTCGAAGATGATTCAAAAGCTAAGGGAAAGGCTCTTGAATTGGAAAAGCTGCTCGTGGCATATGTAGCGGATGATGAAGCTCATATGGATAGATTTGATGATGATGTCGAGATGAAGCTTTGCTATGATGATGATGAGGCGAAGCATGATATGATATAGTCTTGGTCTAATCCAGACGGGATCATTCCAAGCATGTTGATAACTCGGTGAAATGGTTCGAGTTAGAGGATAATGGTTTGCTCGAGAGGCGCTTGAGCTAGTATGGAAATAGTCGTCGAGGAGGATGACTAGAAGGCTGAGATCTCATCGTTGTTGAAGGTTCTAGCATGCTCAAAGAAAGAGTACGTTGGGCAGATTCGATAGTCCCTGAAGGCTAATGATTGATAGTCAAGTACTCTGGGCAGATTCGATAGTCCTAGGCACGGGTCACGATGACATGCAGAGTTATGTCTAGAACCGGGGTTTTCCATTAGCCCTTGATGGACGGCTGAAAGAATGTGCCGGTCATTCAACTAACGGTGATATTGAGGAAATGATAACAGTGATAGCCAGAGTCATGGATGTTTGGTTGTATCGTCATTCGGTCTTAAGAGCGGTATTTTCTTGGTGCTTATCTGATCTTGGTTTAGGCCTTGGGGGTTTGTACTTGGAAAGCATCGCCCTTGACTCGAGTGATAATTGCTTTACTTTAAATTGTATGCTCTGCTATGTTTGCTTCTGCTTAGTGTGTGTCTGGGGGCTATCACTGTAGAAAGAGGTGGAGTGGGAGGGTTGTATTCCTATTCCTTTTTCCTTTATGCTCTTTTGGTATGTTGTTAGTTAATTTACTGCTCACTAAGTCTGTTGTCTGACTCAAGGCTTTATGTTTTAACTCTTATTGCCTTGGGCTATTCGTCCATTTTATGACGGGCAGACTAGGTAGCAGGTGACAGGTGTTGTTCTTGCTTTCCACGATGATGATGTCGAAGACGAGCTGGAGGGTTGCATATTATCTTCTTACTATATGTACTGGATGTTCCGCTGTTTGTATATTCTCTGAGTGTTATGTAGTGAGGCTTGATGTATTGACTATTTAGATGTTTGTATTCAACTATTATGAAGTTTTATCGATGAGATTCTATTCTGTGAAGCTTCACTATATATATATTCTATTGTATTTTGTCCATGCGCTGTGAGTAATACGATAGATTCTGCTGTTTTTAATTTACCTTGGCAATCGTCCATGGTCGCCTGGCACACTTTACAGCGCACTATCTCTAGATTCGGTGCAGGGGTCATGGGCGGTCGTCACATTTGGTATCAGAGCATTGGTTAATCGATTTTACCCAACGCTCGCTGACGTAACTACGTATGAGAGACATAATTGTATTTTGATGGATGATTACTATATATAATATAGTAGTTTAGTATAGTTTGAGTCCTTTAAGCAGTTGTTTCTCAAGATGTTCTGATCATTCCTTTTTATAGATATTGAGAATGAGTCGAAGAGGGAGACCAGCTGCTAGGGAAGGCCGTGCTACTAAAGGGGCTGCTGATTATGCTGCTATGTTCGAAGCTATGATGACTTCGATCATGAGAAGGATGCCAGCTCCGGGGCCATCGGTGGATGTTGGAGTTCAAGTTCGAACTCCAAGACCGGTGGATTTTGCTAAGTTGTGTAAAGACTATACGGCTCTTGGAGGAAAGGTTTTCTTGGGAACAGAATCAACCATTGAAGTTTATAGGTGGATAGATGCTTGTAGAAGGATCTTTGGTGATTTGGGAATTGAGGATGCAACTAAGAGGAAGTTAGCATCAAGACAGCTTCAAGGGAGAGCTTCTGATTGGTGGAACTCTATCACTATTGATACTCCGGAGGAAGAGATTACTTGGGTGCAATTCCAAGCCAGATTTGAAGCTAAGTTTATTTCTACAGCTCAGAAGTCTGTTCTGTTCAAGAAGTTTGTGGAGCTCAAGCAAGGAGGAAGACCAGTTCTTGAGTATGTTTCTGAGTTTGAAGCTTTGTCCAAGTATGCCCGGTCGTATATTGAATCTTCGTATCAGAAGAACGAGAAGTTTGTGACAGGCTTGGACAGTTATCTTGGGAGGCAATTGGTGGATCATCTGGACGATCCATTTGAGAAGCTTGTGGAGAAGGCTCTCAAGCACGAGAATCTGTTTCCTAAGGAAGGATCTGTTGTTGCTGTGACCAGGGAAGAGTCTAAACCCCAGCAGGGTGGAAACAAGAAGAGGAAGCAGCAACAGCAGAAGGGTAAGGATGGCCAGAAGAAGCCGAAGGGCGAAGTGACCTGCTACAATTGTCAGGAGAAGGGCCATTTCTCTAGGGATTGTAAGAATCCGAAGGTACCGATGAAGTGTCACAACTGTGACAAGCCGGGGCATGTCAGGAAGAATTGTCCAGAACCGCGGAAGGACAAGCAGATTGTGCAAGCTTATGCTTTGGGAGCTGTTCCATCATCTTCGAAAGCTCCTACCGTTGAAGAGAAAGGAAAGAGTGTGGTGGTTCTAGGTACTGTTTCCATATGTGGTGTTCCAGTCAGAGTGTTATTTGATACTGGGGCGTCGCATTCTTTTGTTTGTAATGAAGTTGTAGGCCGGTTGGGTTTAGAACCGGATATTGTTGATAGGCCATTGGTTGTGACTAATCCAGTTGGGGGTTCATCTTGTTTGTGTATGCTATGTCGTGGTCTGATTATATCGAGTCATGATTGCTCTTTTGTTTGTGATTGCTATGTTCTGAACTTTGCGGGGTTCGGAATTATTTTGGGTATGGACTGGCTTAGGAAGTATGCGGCAAAGGTTGATTGCGAAAGGTTGGAGGTGACAGTCGAGAATGTGGAGGGGCGAAAGATTGTGATACGATGTAAGCATGAAGAAGGCGTCTTCATGAGCTTCATGTATTCGCTGGTTGTTCCACGGGATGGACTGTCATCTGTGCCAATCGCTAATGGATTTGAGGATGTCTTTGACGAGGTCAAAGGATTACCGCCGCATAGAGAGATCGAGTTTCGTATAGATCTAGTTGAAGGAGCCAGACCTGTTGTGATGCCTCTTAGGCGGATGGCGCCTAGGTAACAGCAGGAGTTGAGGGTGCAGGTTGATGATCTTTTGCAGAAAGGATTCATTCGGCGTAGGGTGTCCGAATGGGGTGCACCAGTTGTGTTCGCAACCAAAGCGGATGGATCGTTGAGGTTGTGTGTGGATTATCGTGAGCTGAATAAGGTGACTAAGAAGAACAAGTATCCATTGCCGAGAATAGATGACTTGTTTGATCAGCTTCACGAAGCTAAGGTGTTTTCTCATATGGATTTAGCAACGGGATTTCACCAGTTGAGAGTGGCTAAGGATAGTGTGCCGAAGACTGCTTTTAGGACACCATCCGGTTTCTTTGAGTGGCTGGTAATGCCGTTTGGATTGACTAATGCGCCAGCATATTTTGTGGATCTTATGAAAAGAGTGTTCAGAGATCAGTTGAACAAGTTCGTACTTGTGTTTGTGGATGATATTCTGATTTATTCCAGAACTGAAGAAGAGCACAAGACGCACTTGCGCATTGTTTTGGAAATCTTACGGAAACATCAGCTGAAGGCTAAGTTTTCGAAGTGTCACTTCTGGAAGAGTGAAGTGAGGTTCTTAGGCCATGTTATCTCTGGAAATGGAATAGCGGTTGATCCCGCTAAGGTGGCAGCAATCCAGGATTGGGTTAGACCTAAGAATGCATCTGATGTGAGAAGTTTTCTTGGATTAGCAGGATATTATCGACGGTTTATCAAAAACTTCTCCAAGGTGGCTGCACCATTGACAGGATTGACGAAAAAGAACCAAGTGTTCAGATGGAATGATAAGTGTGAGCAAGCTTTCAGAATCCTGAAAGAGAGATTGACAAGTGCTCCTGTTTTGACTATTCCAAGTGGGAATGATGAGATGGTGGTTTACACCGACGCATGTGGTACTGGACTTGGAGCAGTGCTGATGCAGAGGGATAAAGTTGTTGCGTATGCAAGTCGACAACTGAAGCCGCATGAAAGGAATTACCCGACTCATGATTTGGAGTTAGCGGCGATTGTTTTTGCTCTGAAGATGTGGAGACATTATCTATTGGGAGTTCGATTCGAGTTGTTTACAGATCATAAGTCGTTGAAGTATCTTTTCTCCCAAAAGGATTTGAATCTTCGGCAACAACGGTGGCTAGAGTTTTTAGCATCATATGATTTTGGTATAGCTTATACTCCGGGAAAAGGTAACGCAGTGGCAGATGCGTTAAGTCGAAGACATGCAGGATTGGGAGCCATGTTTTCAGAATGGAAGAATCTCGAGTATCTAGCTGGATTTGACTTCAGGCCCAGATGCGAATTGGAACCTGAGATGTTGGCAAACTTATCAATAAGACCCACTCTTGTGGAAAGGATTGGCGAGGGCCAAAAGCGAGATGATAAGCTTGTCAAGATTATCCGTGAATTGGAATCTGGATTGGATCTAGAAAAGGATAAAGGATTCGAGGTCGATCGAGAGGGTTGGCTTCGGAAGCAAGGACGACTAGTTGTTCCCGATATAGATGAATTGAGGAGTGAAGTTCTGAAGGAAAGTCATCACTCGAAGTTGACAATTCATCCAGGTGGAAATAAGATGTATCGGGATATGAAGAGAACCTACTACTGAGAAGGCATGAAGAAGGATGTTGGAAATTTTATTTCCAAATGCATGAACTGCCAGTTGGTTAAAGCTGAACAGAAGAAGCCAAGTGGATTGCTTCAGCCATTAGAAGTTCCTACATGGAAGTGGGAGCAAATATCGATGGATTTTATTGATGGGTTACCTAGAACAAGAACGGGAAACGAAGGGATTTGGGTCATCGTAGATCGTTTGACTAAGAGTGCAAGATTCATTCCTGTTCGATCGACTAGGACTGCATCAAAGTTGGCTGAGTTGTATGTTAAGTGGATTGTTCGATTCCATGGTATTCCGAAGAGTATAGTGAGCGATCGAGATCCATTGTTCACTAGTGAATTTTGGAAGAGCTTCCAGGAAGTTTTGGGAACCGAGTTGTGTTTGAGTACATCTTATCACCCCCAAACAGATGGTCAGACCGAGAGAGTCAACCGAGTTTTAGAAGATCTCCTCAGAGCTTGTGTTTTGGATTTCGGAGGATCATGGGAAGATCACCTTCATTTGGTGGAATTTGCATATAACAACAGTTATCAGTCAAGCATTGGTATGGCACCGTATGAGGCATTGTATGGAAGACCGTGTAACTCTCCGACATATTGGTTAGAGAGAGGAAAAAAGCTGATACTTGGGCCAGAGATGATTCGACAGACCTCGGATTGTATAGAGATCATTCGGCAACGAATGAAGGCAGCCCAAGACCGTCAGAAAAGTTATGCCGATAAGCGTCGAAAGGATTTGGAGTTCGACGTAGGTGATATGGTTTTTGTGAAGATATCTCCACTGAAGAATGTTATTCGATTCGGGAAGAAAGGAAAACTGACTCCGAGATTTGTTGGACCATTCCCGATCATCGAGCGAATTGAAAAGCTCGCCTACAGATTGGAGTTACCAGAGAAGATGTCGGGTGTGCACAATGTTTTTCATGTATCATATCTATGGAAGTATGTGCACGACTCGAATACAGTGGTTTCTGCTGATAGCTGTGAAGATTTCGAAGTTGATCCAGTCGATAGGAGACCTCGTAAGCCGCTTCGTGTTGTGGAAACTGACACGAAACAGCTTAGGAGGAAGGTAGTTAAGTTGCTCAAGATACAATGGAGTGATGATGATAACGACTGTACATGGGAGGTGGAAGAGAGGATGAAAGCAGCTCATCCCGAACTCTTCAAGGTATGGCCCTAAGGTGTCGTGTCATCTAACGACATTGTAACTTGTTCTAAGTTTTAGAATTCTGCATGCTAAGCTAGAATTGGATGCATGGTTTGTTGATTGCTATGGATGGTAGTCATGCAGAATAGTCTTTGATTGCTTCTGTTTGTTTGGAATTTCGGGGGCGAAATTCCTAAGGGGGAGAGAATGTAACGACCTGTATTTTTACGGATCGAAACATCGTAAGACAGTTGACATTTGGTCGCATTTTTGATAAGTCGTTCAGAGTTTAAGTCTTAGGTCGTATGGTGGTTAGGTCGTAGTAGACGACCTAAGAAGTGGAGCGACTTAAGAGGTTGGAACGACCTAAGCAGTTAGGTCGTATGATAGATAAGTCGTATGTTGAGGCTTAGGTCGTGAAGGAGGATAGGTCGTAGACGACTTAAGGGAATAGGCGACTTATAGAAACTGGCGACCTAAGGATGTTGGGGATAGGTCGTATAGGAGTTGGGTCGGGTGATAGCTTAGGTCGTAGGGTAAGTTAGGTCGAGTGAACGACCTAAGAGATAGGAGCGACCTATGGAATCAGACGACCTAGGGATTTCCGACCTATAGGAGTTAGCGACCTAGGGATTTCTGACCTATAGGAGTTAGCGACCTATAGGAGTTAGCAACCTAGGGGTTAGTAACCTTCAGTAGTTAGCGACCTAGTGCATAGTTAGGTCGGTAGACGACCTAAGGAATTAGGTCGTATCCTGGCTAAGAGTTAGGTCGCGTGTATGTGTTAAGTCGTTAGGTCGTAACCCAGTTATGTCGCGTGGGTATTAAGTAGTTAGGTCGCGCAATGTTTTAAGTCATTGGGTGTGTTAGGTCGTAGATTGCGTGTAAGCGCATGTGTTAAGTCGCGAGCGACCTAGGAGTTAAGCTGTTAAGTCGTAGGTCGGAGGAACTGTTAAGTCGTAGGTCGGAGGAACTGTTAAGTCATAAGTCGGAGGAACTGTTAAGTCGTAAGTCGAAGGGTTTGTTAGGTCGAGGGGTCTTTAGGTCGTGGACGACCTAAAAGTGGACGACCTAAGGATATTTCAGCCTATAAATAGGAAGGTTTTTCTCTCTTTTTGGGATCCGGATTTCGAAGCGACGAAGTGCTGCCATTTTGAGAGCTCGACTTCTACACTTCTTCACTTCTTTTCTCCACTCTAATCTAGTGATTCCTTCCATCCAAATCGAAGATCAAATTGAAGATTCAAGAGCTTAGATTGAAGATCTTCATCCATCGAAGAGAGATTTCATCGTTTGAAGCGGATTCGTGATAGATCGTGTTAGATCCTTCGCTGTCCAGATCTGAAGTGTGTTGCTTTTGAGTTGATTTGGTGGTTTGGTGAGTGGTGATTATCTCTCACACGAATCCAAAGGAGTATATCGGATCGTTGGCTTGATTTTGGAGTTAAAGTAGTGATTTTCATGCATCTTTGTAAACTTAAGTATAGATCCATTGTTTATGATGATTTGATAACCATTTTACTAAGTGTTAACCTATGCAAGTTCATTCATCAAGATTATAGAGACATTGCTCATGTTTTCATGCTTGTTGGACTTTTGACTCTTTATTTACGAAATTGCCATTATTGTTATAATTGTCTATTTAGATCATATTTGAATGCTTGATTACTTGGATTAATGTTTGACTTGATTGGTTGCTATGAATTAGATGATTGATGATTTGATTTAGACAAGTTGGTCAAAAATGATTCAAAAGCTAAGGGAAAGGCTCTTGAATTGGAAAAGCTGCTCGTGGCATATGTAGCGGATGATGAAGCTCATATGGATAGATTTGATGATGATGTCGAGATGAAGCTTTGCTATGATGATGATGAGGCGAAGCATGATATGAGATAGTCTTGGTCTAATCCAGACGGGATCATTCCAAGCATGTTGATAACTCGGTGAAATGGTTCGAGTTAGAGGATAATGGTTTGCTCGAGAGGCGCTTGAGCTAGTATGGAAATAGTCGTCGAGGAGGATGACTAGAAGGCTTAGATCTCATCGTTGTTGAAGGTTCTAGCATGCTCAAAGCAAGAGTACGTTGGGCAGATTCGATAGTCCCTGAAGGCTAATGATTGATAGTCAAGTACTCTGGGCAGATTCGATAGTCCTAGGTACGGGTCACGATGACGTGCAGAGTTATGTCTAGAACCGGGGTTTTCCATTAGCCCTTGACGGACGGCTGAAAGAATGTGCCGGTCATTCAACTAACGGTGATATTGAGGCAATGATAACAGTGATAGCCAGAGTCATGGATGTTTGGTTGTATCGTCATTCGGTCTCAAGAGCGGTATTTTCTTGGTGCTTATCTGATCTTGGTTTAGGCCTTGGGGGTTTGTACTTGGAAAGCATCGCCCTTGACTCGAGTGATAATTGCTTTACTTTAAATTGTATGCTCTGCTATGTTTGCTTCTGCTTATTATGTGTCTGGGGGTTATCACTGTAGCAAGAGGTGGAGTGGGAGGGTTGTATTCCTATTCCTTTTTCCTTTATGCTCTTTTGGTATGTTGTTAGTTAATTTACTGCTCACTAAGACTGTTGTCTGACTCAAGGCTTTATGTTTTAACTCTTATTGCCTTGGGCTATTCGTCCATTTTGTGACGGGCAGACTAGGTAGCAGGTGACAGGTGCTGTTCTTGCTTTCCACGATGATGATGTCGAAGACGAGCTGGAGGGTTTCATATTATCTTATTACTATATGTACTGGATGTTCCGCTGTTTGTATATTCTCTGAGTGTTATGTAGTGAGGCTTGATGTATTGACTATTTAGATGTTTGTATTCAACTATTATGAAGTTTTATCGATGAGATTCTATTCTGTGAAGCTTCACTATATATATATTCTATTGTATTTTGTCCATGCGCTGTGAGTAATACGATAGATTCTGCTGTTTTTAATTTACCTTGGCAATCGTCCATGGTCGCCTGGCACACTTTACAGCGCACTATCTCTAGATTCGGTGCAGGGGTCATGGGCGGTCGTCACACATAAACTAGGTAACTTCGACTCTTTTATAAAAACAGAATCAACCTATTCCGATAAAACATGAGTGAGATATGATATCGTGAACATGAAGTCTAACTGTTGTTCAGAAAAAAAAATAAACATGCAAACAAGTGCAAAATCAGTTTGGTTGCAACTTTCAGGTATAAACCAGAGGACCAAACGGCCTTGAATTGGACTGAAATTTTACATGCATAAACTAGAGAATCTCATCTTTCAATCAAAAAAAGAATCGTTGAATTTCGATAGGAAATGAAAGAGATACGCTACGTCAAACATGGACACTGATCGTGTTTGTAACAGCGCGAATAATTCTAAGTACAGCTGAAAACATTCAACAGTCCAACTTACGGACACAAAACAGTGTAAGAAATTATATTCGAATGAAATGAAAATTTTCAGGCATATACTAGAGAATCTCAACTTTCGAAAAAAAAAGAATCATCGAATTTCGACAAGAAATACAGGAGATACCCTGCGTCAAACAATCAATCATTTATCGACAAACTTTGAAATACAACCACTGTATGTGCAACAAAATATACTTTTAATTATACTTTTAATGTACTTTAAAATAAGAATAAAGTTTGTATAAAGATGTATGCAGACTAAACGACACACAAATATATATACCATCTAATAAATATATATATATAATTATGTATACAAGCTTCCCAGCAAACATCATAAGTTAAACATATATATACCGAACATTATATATGTAAACTCTTAACACGTATATACCTATATGTATACTTTTTAAACATATTATGTAATACCCCTTTCTAAATTTAAACAAAACAAAAGTTATTACTATTTACAATATCGCATGTATAATATTTCATAACATAAAATACTGAAAGCCTACGTACAGTAAAAGTATATACATAACCTTAAATAGATAGTATCCAACTTATGTAAATAGGTTAACTAATATATAAAATAAAACTGTAATCATATGTATAAAATCTAATATATATAGAACTTCTATAAAACTATATATATATATAGCAGATCTTATATAAGTACCTTTAAATAATCAAAAGGAAGTATATGTTGCTCGATTTTGTGGAACAGAGAAAGTGGCTAGCGCGTCTGAGGTGGAAGGCTACGCGGCCAGCGGAGGTGGTGCTCGGAACACACGGATTATGGGTGAAGAACTGTGGTGAGTCAAGCTTCGGGTGGGCGAGTAGGAGAGGGAGAGAGGCGAGGCCGAGATTTGCTGTCACGTGGGCGTGCTTGGTTTGCAGGCGGCTGAGGCCGAGGGGGAGAAGTGGGGTCAGTTCGGTGGCGGCGCTCTGGAGAGGGGTTTGAATAGTTGGAAAGGTGGGTGATCGGAAAAGAGTGGTCGAGCTAGTGGAAGGTTGATGGTAAGTCAGCTGTTGGTTGGGCAGTGGGGAAGCTTAGGCGTTGGAGATGACGGGATGGGGAGTGCGGCCATTTGTTGGTTAGTAAGGAGGGAGAGATTTGGATTGCCTGGAAGAAACGCAACAGTCTCAAGCAAAATGAAATGGTTTCAATACTAATTTTGGTATGCTAAAATATTTGAAAGTAACAGCAACTAAACTAAAAAGTAAGAACATGAATAGATAGCTAGTGCATAGGGGATAGTGAATGTCAGTAAGGTAAAGTGAACCAACGTAAACAAAATATTATAACGGTAGAATAGTGAAAGTGAAAGGACACCGATAATAAATTGCCACCATGGAATCATAAAGTCATCACGAATTTAGGGATTTATTAATTGCAAATAGCTGTTGGAGTTGGACAGGTAAGTAGATGAAAAGATAGATCGAAACCCAAAAAGGTTTTAAAACGGGTACCGATACGTTGGACTGTTACGCAGTTTTCGCTGCGTACCGTACTTCAAAACATAGAAATGAATATAGTGCAGTGCTTAGTACGACGAGACAATCAAAACGGTATACAAATATCAGTGGTATGGTTGAATTATAAAAATTCTAATTTTCTACTAGCGGAAAATGCAGCAAAAACGCAGAAAAATAAGATCGACGGAGCTAAAGAAGTCCGAATTTGGAAAAACGAAAAATGACCACTTGCTCAGAAGATGGTTTAGAATTTTTCTATGTAAAAATATTTAGGTTTCGAAAACATTTTATTTTCACCAATTTCTAACTGATTAAATTGAAATAAAATTACACACGAAATAAACTTCCATATTTTTGGATGAAAATTTACCAGTTGCTATGTTTAACTAGACGCATTTCAAATATTAAATTTTTATTTCAAAATTTTATTTTTAAAATTCCACAAATTTTCAATTAATAACGTTATTGAAACCAGTTAAATTTACGGGTCGTTACAAAAAATGACATTGGGTAATTTCACTAAACCCTAGTAGCAACCAGGGTTTTGTATAAGGAGGCTTAGTGTAGTGAGACCTTTCACAATTGCTCTTCATCATTTAAAGAAAAATAAAACATAAGCCAGAGAAAAATAAGGAGCACCGGCCATTAGAATTAGAAGAAGGCAGAAGACCAAAAGGGTTCAAAAAGCTTAGGAAAAAGAGGGATTAAGGTGAGTAACCTCACTGGAAACTTTGGCAATAAGTCCTGAATATTGAGGCAGCCTAATTAAATTTATATTTCACTTTTGCAAGCTATGTTCATTTTTAGGATTTGATAACTTTGGCTTGTCAATGATCTGCTCAAGTGTAAAACCCTTTATAGTGACTTATCCAGTATAAAAGAGTCATGGATTTCATGTTTAAATATGGTTATCTGTGTTGTGGTTTAACTTTGAGATGAAGTAGATTTTTTTATGGGTTTTCTTTATACATTTATTTACTTAAAAACCCAGGATTTATGTTGTAGATATATGGTCTAAAAATGAAAGAAAATGTGGGGCTGCAACATTTTGTTGTTGCTTATGTCTCATATCAACTAAAATAAAGATAAATGTAGAGGTGCAATGTTATACATGTGTTGAGTTTCTATGTTTTATGAACTCTCCAAATCAAAGCATATACTTGTGGTTTAGCCAGATCTTAAAGATTAACAAAGGTCTGATTGAACCAGAGGTAAAAGGAGACAACCAGAAAACTATCAATGACTATATGTTTGTAACTTGATCCATTGAAACCCATAGACAAAATAATATGCTTAGAAATCACATCTGTTTGCATGATTAAATGCTTGCTTATGAGAACATGACTTACCAATCTCTGGATGAATACATGTTGGCTGAATGTTTATTTCTCTGATTGAAATATGATATGCAGAAGGGATTAGCATAGGAATGAGAAATGGAAAGTAACACTTAGTAATTTAACTAAGGACTTTTGGATCTTAGGGCTACAAAATATGGCTTGGCAAGGTGAACATTGCAAGCTCACACATGTTATGCTTATACCCAGGGGCCTGAGTGTGCTGGGTTAACAGTGATATGTCCCAGGCAGTGTGTGGTTTAACAAGAGAAAGTAGCTAAAGACCATAATATACTTGATAGTGAACAATAGAAATAGGTTCATGAGAGGGCTTGGGTAAAATCCCTGATGGCCAGTAATTTGGTAGAAAAGGCTTGATGATTGAGTTGATGAATGTGTTGATTGGTTTATGATGTTTTATGGATGGATCCTATGATTGTTATCACTGAACTAAACCATTGAATCATGTATAATTTGTTGTGCACTAATGTATATGCACATGTATCACAGGAACATGCACAAGAGTGGTATTGAGTTCCTTTATCCATTTTGAAGTTATTTGAATATGAATAAGTGTCATATAAAAACATGTTTTCAGTTAGATTACTCATACCAGACTTTAGTCTGACCCTTGTGTGTTTTATGCACCATTGGGTGTCTCATTTTTATATGGGGCAGTTCATGGTGATTTTGCAGGAAGTAGGAATTTCTTTGATCAGGCTTTGGATGTTTAGCTGCTTAAGGAATTGGATGCTATATTTAAAGATTTGCTGAAGTTAAAATAGATGTTTCTGCTGAATTATGTTAAGCTATTTTGTTTAAATTTGCTTAGAAAACTAATGTATTGTTAGAACTACTGTTTTGCAAGTGTTGAACCTATATGTGTATCAGCTGAAACTTATGTGCTTTGTTTTGCAAATGTTTTGCTAAGAAATGGAACTTTTAAGCTTTAAGAATAGTTAGTTTATAATGGTAGAAAATCTGAGATTGAAAGGATTTATGGATTGAATGTACAATCAAGTATTTGACATAGGAAAATCCATGTTTAAGTTGATATAAAATCTGGCAGAATAAAGGTTTTGAGTTGCTTTGAAAAGAAAACAAAATGACATGTATTTTGCTTAAGAATAAGTGCAAGTTGAATATGGCTAACATGACCATTTTATTGAGCCTGGGTTAAGCCAGCACTAAAGAGTTTTAAGCTCAATTTTCAGTAAAGTTTTACAACCCAAATATAGGGTAGACTCAGTCATTTTTGCTAACAAGAATAGGTAAAATTAGGCACTTAAGTCTTCCATTGACACACACATGCATAGGAACATGCACACACATGCACATGCAAGAGCACAGTTCATACAGTAACAAAATTATGGAAATGTATGCAAAATGCTAAGTCTTGAGACATGAAACCAATAGTTATGCAATAATCTAAGTATGCTTGGAAAACCTGGTTTTTAGAAACACTATTGCTATGTAGGAATTAATTCTTTTAATGATTCCCAAATAGATTTCTACTTCCAAACTTTTGTACTCTGATTCAAGTAGAAAGTAACTTATATATCTTCACATATGTAAGTTTAAGATGATTTGAGCAAACCAATATTTTTATATTGGCATAAAGATCCTGGATAGAAGAAAATTAAAGTGTAATATTTTCTTGATTAAATGACCACTGCATATATATATATGTAAAAAAAACTTTAGGAACAGAAGGTGGGTCATTTCACTCATTCCTTTATCTGATATTTATAGCTAGACTGATCCGTTTATTATTTTCTTATTAAATAATACTCGGATCAGACCGAGATGTTACAGGTGCTTCTACTTGACTCCTTATCTAGGATCACCTTCTGACTTTTGTCTAACTACATTACAGTTGTAGTTTTTGTTGTTATACATTTGAGATAGAGACTCCTTGATGTATACTTATTCTTTTGTCTAGCACTTGTATCTATTCTTTTGTGATATTGTGGATCTTATTTGACCACTACTTTGATGTACACTTTTTTTGTGTTATATATTCATATCTGTTTCCGCGTTTGTGATATGAATGTCTGTGACTGATTTATGTTATGTATATTTCTATATTTGTTTCCAAAGGTCGACGTAGCCACTGTGTGGTAGATTTGAGTTGTATTGGTATGTCGGATTTCCTCTTGAAACGAAATGCATGTTATACTATCTGACATATCGGTGCTCGCACAAAGCAATTACACGGATGGTCGCTCCTCAACAGCCTTATTCTTTGCGCTAGTTGACGGCATTACGCCGTAGTGTCCTTGGCCAGCATGAGCATAGAGGTGGGGCGTCACAGCATGGTATCAGAGCCAAACTACGGAACAATATAGAATAATCTAGCAAGGATCATTGTCCTAAGTCTTTCTTAGGAATCGTGCCATAGGATTTAATTCGGGTCTTCGTACCGTTCTATCCTATTCCTTTTTATGATGCCTTGTTTTATCAATCAAGTTTGTTTGATATTCATTCTGAGATTAACCTTTTTCCTCATTTCTTTCCTTCTTAAAGAAGAGAAATGGTTAGACCTGGCCGTCCCAGCGCCGGTCAATCTAGTGCTACTCCCCAGGATGGAGTATTTATGTCTGCTCAGCAACTTCTTGATCTTGTAAGAAATGCTCAAGCTGTCTGACCTATTCCTGAGCCCACTCATCCTAAATTTGGGTTTGCACGCTTGTGCAGTGACTACACTAATTTGGGTGGAAAGACATTCAAAGGTTCCGAGAGTGTTATAGAAGTCTAGGCTTGGCATCGAACATGCGACCGTATCTTTTCTCGCATGAATCTTATTGGTCTTCATCGAGTCCAAGTGGCTTCTAGCATGCTCCAAGAAAGAGCATTGGATTGGTATGAACTCTTGATTTCCGAAATTATTGAAGCAGACCTTACTTGGAAGCAATTCCGGGAAAGGTTCGAATTAAAATTTGTGCCGGAAGCTGAAAAAGTGTCACTAGCTCGACGCTTCATTGACCTTGTTCAAGGTGAATCTTCCATGACCGACTACGTTACTTCTTTCGAATCTCTCTCAAAATATGGGGTTGAATACATTAACACCCCATTGAAGAAAAATCAGAGATTTGTGTATGGCTTGAACAAGAGCCTCAAAAAGCCATTACTTCTGAAATTAGAAGTTTCTTTTGATCAGCTTGTTGATTTTGCTCTTCGTCTCGAAGAGGCTGATAAAGATAGCGATGCTGAGGTCAAACCAAACATCAACAAGAAGAGACCTTTCAAATTCAAGCCTAATCCCAACAAGAAGGGAAAGCAAGCAACACCGGTAGCAAATGCTCCTAACCCTCACCACGAAGAATGCTACAATTGTGGTTCTAAGGACCATTATGCGAACAAGTGCCCGAAGCCTCTTTTCTGCCGCTATTGCAAGAGTTCGGGCCATACTTTATCTTTGTGTCCCAAACTCCAAGGCAAGAAGGAGGGCAAGCTAAATGTTGTACAAACCCCTTCTAACACTTCTCGTGATCAAGGTATTTCTCATTCTATCCTTGATGGTATTATTATGTTTCGTGATCTTTATATTCGAGTTCTTTTTGATACGGTTGCATCTCACTCTTTTATATCAAAAGAACTTGTTGATGCTTTGTCTTTGAATGTTATTGGCTTGATGACTTCTTTGAGGATTGCGAATCCGATTGGTGGATCCGCAACACTCAGTTTATTATGTAAAGATGTCGAAATTATTTTGTGTGATTACTCTTTCCGTGCCGATTTGCACATTATGCGTTACCTTGGTTTCGGAATGATTTTTGGAATGGATTGGCTTAACCGTTATGAAGCCCATATCACGTGTCCTGAGCGGACTATATATCTTCGACATCCTCAATCTGTTAAGCAGATTTCGCTTGTTCTGAAAGATTCGGATTCCAATTCGAAAGCGTCCTTATATTCTCTCAATCCTCATGACGACGATAATGATGATGAGGAAGATGTTATTTCTCTCATTCACATTGTTTATGAATTTCCCGATATATTTGAGCCCGTTCTAGGATTACCACCTAAGCGAGCAATTGAGTTCAGAATTAATCTAATCCCTGGAGCTCTACCTATTACTCGTCCTCCTTATCGTATGTCCAATAAAGAAAATGAGGAGATACGCAAACAATTATCCGAATTGGAAGTGAAGCAATTTATTCAATCTAGTTCCTCTCCATGGGGAGCTTCGGCTATTTTTGTGAAGAAATCTGATGGTACACTTAGGCTTTGCGTTGACTATCGCAAGCTTAACGATCTCACCGTTAAGAATAAATATCCCTTATCGCAGATTGATGATTTGTTCGATCAGCTTAGTGGTGCTAAAGTCTTTTCACAATTAGACTTAGCAACCGGTTTTCATCAGCTCCGTATTGCATAGGATAGCATCCTTTGACATCGTTCCGTACATGTTATGGATCTTATGAATGGCTTGTTATGCTATTTGGTTTGACGAATGCTCCAGCTTATTTCGTCGACCTTATGAATCGAGTTTTCAAAGACTTCCTCGATCGATTTGTTCTCATCTTTATCGATGATATTCTTATTTATTCTAAGACCGAAGAGGAGCATGAAAATCATCTTCGGATTGTATTGGAAACTCTTCGGAGCAACCAATTAAAAGCAAAATTTTCTAAATGCCACTTCTGGCAATCTCGTGTGAAATTTTTGGGACATATCATTTCTGAATCCGGAATTTCCATGGATCCTTCAATAATTGAAGCGATTCAAAATTGGAAGAGACCGGAGAGTGTGACGGAAATCCGTAGCTTCCTTGGATTGGCGGGCTATTACCATCGGTTCATAAAAGACTTTTCTAAAATTTCCGTGCCTCTTACTAATTTGACAAAGAAGGGAATTAAATACATTTGGTCAGACAAATGTGAAGCTTCATTTCAAAAATTAAAAGAACTTCTTTCCGATGCTCCTATTCTTGTGATTCCCGATGGGAACCAAGACTTTATTGTTTATACCGATGCTAGTCGTGTTGGTTTGGGTGCCGTTCTTATGCAAAGGGAACGTGTTATCGCTTATGCTTCTAGACAATTAAAGCCAGCCGAGACTAGATATGCCACTCATGATTTAGAGCTCACGGCTATTGTTTTCGCCCTTAGAATTTGGCGCCATTATCTTTTGGGGGAGAAGTTTGTTCTCTATACCGATCATAAATCTCTGAAGTATTTATTTTCTCAAAAGGAACTTAATTTGCGTCAACAACGTTGGCTCGAGTTCCTTGCATCTTATGATCTTGATATTCTTTATACTCCCGGAAAAGGAAATCTTATTGCCGATGCCCTTAGTCGTAAGCAACAAGCGATTGTTTCTTTGATGATATCCGAATGGAATGATCTCGCGACTTTATCCACTTGTGAAATTCGAGATCGTGAATCCGATTTATGCTCATCTCTTGTTTTATGTAGCCTTGAGGCTCATCCTTCTCTTTTAGACCGAATTTTTGAAGCTCAAAAGCATGATCCCGAATTGGTTCTTCTTAGCCAAAGTTGTAGGGATAAAATTGATATTGAAGGTTTGAAAGACTTTGATATTGATGCTCGTGGCAGTATTCGAAAATTTGGTAGACTTATCGTGCCAAATATTTGTGAGCTTCGTAAAGATATATTAGAAGATTCTCATCATTCTAAATTCACCATTCATCCCGGTAGTAGTAAAATGTATGCGGATATGAAGCGACTTTATTACTAGGAGGGAATGAAATCCGATATTGTTAACTTTGTTAAGCGTTGCATGACGTGTCAACTCGTTAAGGCCGAGCATCGAAAGCCCAGTGGGTTATTGCAACCTTTGGAAATTCCAATATGGAAGTGGGATCAAATTTCCATGGACTTTATTGACGGTCTTCCCCGTTCTCGTTTGGGCCATGATAGCCTATGGGTGATAGTAGATAGACTTACAAAATCCTCCTATTTTATTCCCGTTCGGTCCAATCGGACCGTACTTATTTTGGCTAAACTTTTTGTCAAGAAAATTGTTAAACTACATGGAGTTCCTACTTCTATTGTTAGTGATCGTGATCCATTGTTTACTAGTGGATTCTGGAAAGGTCTTCAAAAAGCTTTGGGAACGAAGCTTAATTTTAGCACCGCTTATCATCCTCAGTCCGATGGACAAACCGAGCGTGTGAATCAAACTCTTGAAGATCTTCTTCATGCATGTGTTCTTGATTTTGGTGGAAGTTGGGAAGATCATATTTCTCTTGTTGAATTTTCCTATAACAATAGCTTCCAATCTAGTATTGGTATGGCACCTTTCGAGGCACTTTATGGAAGGCCATGCCGATCTCCTTCATGTTGGCTTGAAGCCGGCAAGAAGCTAGTTTTAGGTCCATATTTTATTCGTGATGCCACAGAAAAGATCGACCTTATTCGTCATAGGATGAAAGAAGCTCAAAGTAAACAAAAATCCTGTGCCAATAATCGAAGAAGGAAATTAGAATTTTCTGTGGGAGATTTGGTGTTTATTCGTGTTTCGCCTATGAAGGGTGTTGTGTGTTTCAGTCGATCGGGAAAATTAGCACCTCGGTATATTGGCCCATTTTCCATCACTGAACGCATTGGTTCCGTGGCTTATCGCCTTTCATTACCAGCTCAGTTTTCTGCTATTCACGACGTATTCCACGTCTCTCAACTCCGGAAATGCCTTCGAGATTCTGATTCTATTCTTGAGCCCGGTGTTATTAAAGAGATTGAAGTTTCGCCAAATTTGACTTATGAGCAACATCCTATCTGAATTATTGCTTCGGAGGTTAAACGCCTTCGAAATAAAGATGTTCCTCTTGTGAAAGTTCAATGGTCCTCAAATCCTAAGGATTGCTCTTGGGAATCCAGAGAATTCATCGAGCGAACACATCCGAATTTGCTCCCTCGTGCTCCTTAAGGTGAACTTCTTATTTCAAAATTTCTTTTGAGTTGATATGCTTCTATGGTTGTTACTTTTTGTTCAATTGTTCCTTAAGATTGCGAGGACGCAATTTCTTTAAGGAGGGGAGTCTGTAACAACCCGCTTATTTTATGATTGAATATTTAAATATTTTATTTAAATATTTCATCGTTAGTCGGATTATAGTCCAAAAAGCTACTTTTTGCAAACAGTCAAATTAGGACTCGAGACTACCCCCATTGAGTTCAAAATGACGTTTGTGACCTTTTTGAGTATAAACATTAATATGTTTGGAGTTAGTGGAATTTTGCTACTTTTTCACTTTGGGCTTTGGTTTGGGTTTCAGCCCTATATCCTAACTCAAGCCCTTAGCTCCACCCCCACTTATCTTCATTCACTTCATTTTCCTAACACTTTCAAGCTCTAGATTAAAATGGTGGAGGAGAAAAAGAATTAGAATTCCTAAGCCCTAGTTCCATATGCAAATCAAGTTCTAGCTCCAAATTCAAAGAAGAAGCTTTGGTAAACCTTCTCTTCATCTTCTCCAACTCGTTCTCTTTTCAATCTCAGAAATTCCTAAACCTAACTTAGGAAATGTTTCTCTTTTAAGCTTAGATTCAAGCTTGTTGAGTTGGAATTGAAGAGTGGTTGTTCTTGCCATTGCTCTATAGCTTCTTCTTCCTTGTTTTGTGTAAAAAGGTGAGATTTTTATCTCACATCTATGTCTATAACTATCCTTGATTGCTTGGTATGGATTCCTAACACCCTTTCATGTTCATTTGATTTTGGTTTGGATTGATTCGGTGAACATTTCAATTTTTGGTGTTTTGGAAGTTAAAACTTTGAAAATCCTAGCTTTGATTTATGAACATGCTTTTGGTGGTGTTTCGGAGAGCTTATAGGGCTGGGTTGTCGCTTGGCATAAATCCTTTGTCGCTGTTGCTCATTCAATCACTCCGAATCCGAGAAGTTGTGAAGGTTTGCCCATTTAAGAGCTCTGAAAATTCTGTCCCTCTACAGGTGACAGACGTCTATGGATTATCCATAGACGTTTGTGGCTTCAGGAAAATTATTTCCTGAAACAGGTGACAGACGTCTGTGGCTTCAGGAAAATTATTTCCTGAAACGGGTGACAGACGTCTGTGGATTGTCCACAGACGTCTGTGGCTTCAGGAAAAATATTTCCCGAAACAGGTGACAGACGTCTGTGGCTGTTGATTTCCGGATATTAGCCTATTTTTATGTGGATTTCCAAATTTATCGATTTTTGATTATCCATATAGTTATTGTCAATTAATATCAACTTTGATGATTTCTTTTCTGGATTTTTGGTGTTTCTATTTGATCGATTTGATATCGATTTCCATGGTTTGATTCACGTTATCGAAATGTGAATTCTTGTGATTGATTATTTCTATAATCATTTCTGTGATTTGTCACTTTAAAATATAAAGGGTTTCTATACTAGTAGCACAACACCAGAAAGGCAATTTCCTCACGGTTATAAGCATGACAAAACTAATTTGTCACGGTTATAACCGTGAAAATAGGTACCGTGGGCAAATTCTGTCACACTTTTGCTCACGGTTATAACCGTGACAAAATAGTATTTACTCACGGTTATAACCGTGACAAAATAGTATTTACTAACGGTTATAACCGTGGCAAAATAGTAATTTCTCACGCTTATAACCGTGACAGAATAGTATTTACTCACTGTTATAACCGTGGCAAAATAGTAATTTCTCACACTTATAACCGTGACAGAACAGTATTTACTAACGGTTATAATCGTGATAAAATGGTTATTACTAACGCTTATAACCGTTGGAAATTTAGATAGTATCACACTTATAACCGTGACAGAACAATAGTTTCTAACATTTATAACCGTGACTGAACAATAGTTACTAACATTTAGATAGTATTACACCCAACCTATTAGCCTTTCAGTTCCTTTACAATCTATTATTTGTGCATTTTGTGTACTCTTCATTCCTAAAAAACTACAATTTCTTCATTTCTACAAAGCTGTACATACCCAAACTTCTCACTTCTTTCATCATACAACCATACAACTTCACTTCCTCAAACAAACACCCCCCTTGAAACCCACTATTGCCTTCAAAACCACGACCACAATCCTATTTTTTCCACTGCAAAACAATCTCACTCATACTCCAAACTGCCTCAAGCATACTTCAACCAACCAAACTTCATTCCCTGTTGACAAACTACCTGAACAACAGTCTTCATCTTCTAAGCACTTCAATCACCACCATCTCCTTCTTCAACTCTATACATCACTTGAACAGTGTTCCTCTCTATCAGCATGACCTACCAACCACACTTCCATCCTCTTACAGCAACACTTCATCAGCAACACTGCACCGCCTCCAACTCCCGATTCCTGAACTTCATCAACTACTTTGACTGAACTTTGCAAACAGAAGCACCAACCAAATCCATCTACTCAAACTCGATTCCAAACATCACAAACTCACTTCAACTTCCACCTTTCGCCTGAACCTCATCAACCATCACTACAAACTGCTTTAATGCAAACTGCATCACAATAGAACTTTACCACCCACATCAACACAAACCCGCCTCCACCTGCATCTACAACCTGCAATCACATCATTTTGACCATACCTCACAAATCTTCTGCAAAATCAACGACCAAACTCCTTCATTTACATCAAACTCACACTTCGATATCTCTTCACCAAATCCAAACATACAACTTCCTCACTACTGCCTAAACACATCCTCTTGCTAAACTTCCTCAACTTCCTCCACCTCCACCAAGCATAACCTCCTTCTGAACACTTGAACACCTTCTACTAGGCTGCCATTATCTTTGAGACTGTACATGTGTGCGTGCACATGCATTTGAGAATGGTTTCTAATTTAGTATCACTACACTTCAGTGCTAAAATTTATTAACAAAGCATACAAGCAAAATTTTGTTATTATACTTTCTTAGGGCACCTGACGATATCCTAATATAAAAAAGGTAATAAGATAACGAACAGATATATATAAAGCATCTTAACAAAATAGACAGATGATGTTATACTTTTGAGGTTGCATTTCTTAAATTATCACAAAAACATAAGCGTCTTGTGCATGTCACATTCAAAATATATATGGCGATGCATTGATGTGATATATATCTAATCTTTTAAAAAGAACTCAAATTAATGTGAAACCAATCACAAGCACAAGAAGATGACCTGTCAAAAATTAAAAAGAACGAGTTGAATTTTTTCTTCCAACCATCATTTAGTTGGCCCACATTAATTCACGACCCTATCCTTTCCTTAACCAATATTAAGTGATAACAACAACGGTAAAAGAACTTTATGAAGGGGCATATATTCTGGAGAAAGTCACTATTAATCTAATGTCTACATTAGCTGCTTTTAAGCATTAAAACGTGGCATCATAGGAAATATGCACAAGGTTAAGTCAGGTAAACATAAATAAGCTATGAATATATAGTTAGAAACAAATAGATAGGAAACAATACCTGCAACAGATGGAAATATATCCTGCAACAGATTGTTAGGAGATGAGAAACCATGTGATATTGGCCCAGGCTTCATTCCATCAAGTTCATAAAACATCCCTAACATCAAGATAATTTCACACATAAAAGAAGAAATATATCAAAAAGAAAAAGAAAAATAACATAGAAGGATCTACTGTTCATAAAACTACAACAACCGCAGAAAGACAACCCACATACCATTAACATAAGGGAAGCAAATATAATGTTCTTCCACATTTTGGGTTGCCTCACAGGCAATACAAATTTTCTTGTAAATACTTTAATGTATAGCTAAATTCATTATAACTCTCGGCAGCTGAAAACTTATGACTTAATTTGATAGATATCCTACCTTTGTGTTACCAGCAATTGCAGCCTAAGAATGTGCTGTTTCCATTTCTACGTTATTGTTAAGGAAAGTTGCACGCTGCAAATAAAAGATTTCAAAAGATCATAGTTTATAATTTGTATTAAAAACAAAATATTGTAACAAAAAAGTTTGAAAAAGATGTAATATTAACCGCAAAGGGATCCATCTTGGCTGTTAGACTGAAGAAATTACTTAAGCAAGACTCATCGACTGAAAGGAAGTAGAATCACATCATAAATGATGTATAGAAATTTGAATCAAGTTACTAGTACTCAGTGCGAACTTGTTAACATGAAAATTTCTAACAAGTTAGATGCATTAGGAGTTCCAAAATACAGTTCAATGGTGTATATTGTGCAAACATGCATATGCAACAAGATAAATTAAAGTTGTTAGTGAAATAAAAATAAAATCAACTCACTAAGCTCGACTTCAGAAGTTGCATTTCCAATAGCATGGAGAAGAGTAATAGTTCCAAATGCATTTCCCAAAGTTTCAGTTTGTTTCAAAAAATGCACATCCTAGCAGTATCCCTGTATAATAACATATGTACTATCACAATATGCAAGACAACCATGCCATCTATTTAAGTATACCACATTAATGTTTTTGGAGTTGTGCCAATGTAAATATAAATAAACTCGCATTATTTTTTGTTAGGTTGCATTACTAATGCCGAAGTAGCTTTATATTATTTCTCAGGGTTGAAGACATATAAGAAAATGTGCAAGCTTACATCAATTTCATTTACTGGAATTAGCTTATTGTCTGAGCATCCCTCCACTCCAGTCTAAGAAATTCCAAAGTCACAATCCATTCAGTATTCAATTTCAACAAAGAGAGGATCTATTTCTTTTGAAAATGGACGTTAATCTTTATAAAAAAATCGAGTATGTTTGCTGGGAAAAAACAGAATTATTAAGCTTTAAGGTTGATGTTAATAAGAAAGCTTAGTTTACTATCAAATGATAATTTTAATACCAGAACACTTTCACTACCTCAAGTAATACACATTTCTCTTACATCTTAAATAATTTTCTTTAAAAAAAATGTTCTGCAACTCATATGTACTTATCTATCTCTCGGCATGACTTCAAAATCTTTGGCCTGTAGTTTCTTTGTTGAAGCAAGAAAACATGTTAAGTGAATCAGAGCTCATTTTACGCATTTTTATGACTAATTTTGTTTTGCTTACATGCGAAAACCAGGTTACATAAACAAAATACCAAGAGAGCAAAAAATAATGTACTTTAAAAATGATAGCTGAAATAATATGAAAAGTAAATAATGATACGTGATGCCTAAAGTACATTATGAAGAGTAAGCATCGAAAAAATTTATTTCTTAAATGATTGATAATGAAGAAATGGGAGAGAAAGACCACAAACATTACCTAACTAGCCATACTTCTGCAAAAAGAAGAACGAAGTTGCAGCATCCGAGTCAAACTGGTGTTTTGTAGGCTCCTGTGGTTTTGGTTCGATTAGTAAAGTACTTAAAAACAAGAATTAATTTATTAACACTATCACCATCTACAAGAACCATGATATTAATGATTAAACTTATTTCAGGTACATATTTTAGGTTAGCTACACATAGGTGACCAAAATACCAAATGGACTGCAATCTGATTAGAACTACACAAGTGAACAAAGCCAGACAGTGAATTGAGTAAGATTTAAGGTCAAAGGGTCTGATTTAAAGTGCAATTTGATTAAAATAAATAAATAAAGCATGATATGCATATTGAGCCCGAAATAGCATCACTAAACAGTAGGTATAACAATATAGATGAATATGATCAAGTCTAATAGAATAAATATCCAAAATCATAATACAAGAATATGAACAAGTTCAACATCTAAGATTTAACAGTTACATTATGTGAATTGATGCATCTGTTCAATCTAATCGATGCATTTACCATATTGGTCTACATGGTCATAAACTAACAAGAAAGTTATTTGATTTGATTACAACAGTTACAACTCGAATAAAATATATTTTCCTTTACCTGAAGAAATATATTTTGATTATATACGCTAATGACCACAACTAGAGTGGTGAGGTTCTAGAATGATTTAGAAACTTCGGATCGTAATCCATTGGTATCATTAACTATGTTTTAAAAAAAAGATTACATATTCTATCGTGCTTGCTAAATAAAGGAACATCAATTAAAAGGCATCATAAATTCGTCTTTGAGTTTTGCCGATTTTCAGTAATAAAAAAAATGTTTTGAACATAAAATGACTTGCTGAGCATGAGAGATGAGCACAGACCTCAACTTGGAAGAAAGACGGTAAACTGAAACTGATATTACCACTGAAATAGTGAGATTTAAAAAAAAATAGGTACTTAAAAAAACGCAACAAAGGTTTGATTTTGAAAATCGGATAAATCAAGTTAGATCCATAAGTACAAAAAGATGTATTGCCTCCGACTTACATACTTCAAATGTTTGGCAACAGTTTTTTGTCACTTGCATATAAATCTTTGCATCAAATTTGCATATAAATGTATTTTGACTTGATGGACTATTCCTTAAACCAAACGATCCAGACAGAAAATAAAATCAAATTTCTTAAACAAATCAAGCAATAGACAAAAAGAAGTGAAATCAAAGCTACCTGCTTGCCCATTTGAAGAATAAGATAAGTGTAGGCCGAAGTTGGTCACGGACGCTGGAGATCAAAAGCCTAAGGAGGAGGAACGAGATGACGCGATGGATGGTGTCCGGGTAGGTTTCGCGTAGGGTGGGGTTTTGGGTTAGGGCGCGGTAGGCGAAAGAGAGGGGCGACACGCTGGATCGAAGGAGGCTTTGAAATAGAACGGCTTAAACCTAATTTGATTTGGGGGAAGAATGCCAGAAGAAGAAGCGTGACAATCAACTGAAGTAACGATTGAAACTTAAATGACAACTCTATCCAACGTCTTTATTTTATTTACGAAAAGCCCAAAATTTGTCATGGAAATAACCGTGATAATACAATGTAACAGTAATAACCGTTACAAATTTCCAACAATAATAACCGTGACAAAATGAAACGAAAAAAGTGTGACAAAATGGCATGTTTGGTGTAGTGTAGTAAATATTCAAACTCTTTTACAAAGATGATTTCAACTCTATTTTTAAATATAAAGTTTGTTTTCAAAACCGTTTTCCAATCTATTAGTATATACAAACCTTTACCTCATTCGTATGAGAAAATATAATTAAACGGCTTAGCAAAACAAGTGGTATGAAACGCTTGCTTTTACTTCGTCGGTTAATTTTTGGACTTGTTCGATTGAAACTCTTGTGACAATTTTCGAGTGGAAATCTACAATTTGTTCGTAAATATTTAAGTTAAGCTAGTGGTTATGGGACACGAAGCTAAACTCATATATTTACTAGCTTAGTGTAATCGACACTTTTTATTGATCAATGATGATCATTTTGTGATTTAGACTAGCGAAGTGCGATGTCTATTTGTTTGCGAGGGAGACTAAACCCCGTTTCTGTGGAACTTCGGTTCAATTTGGCGGGGTAGCGACCCGTGGTCTTCGGACCGTTTGTGGAGCTTCGGCTCAATATTTATGGTTAGCGACCATGGAATAGCTTTCCATTTGTGATACACGTGTTGGTGAGTTTTCATGCTCCCGTTTGTGATAGGCCTCTTCCTTTCTGATTTCTGGATTTCTACTTGATGATTTCTAGAATTTGTGTTTCACCTCTTTATGTGATTGGCAATGATATGTTTGTCAATATTTGTAGTTTGGTGAATAAAATAAAGAATATGATATTCTTTTTGGTGCTTTGAGATTTATGAGATGTTGTATGATTTTGTCGTTGTTTATATCATATTTTTTCTAGTATGACAATATCATTATCATACGTTCTTATTGTATCTCTGCTTATATCTCATTCCTTTATCTGATATTTATAGCTAGACTGATCCGTTTATTATTTTCTTATTAAATAATACTCGGGTCAGACCGAGATGTTACAGGTGCTTCTACTTGACTCCTTATCTAGGATCACCTTCTGACTTTTGTCTAACTACATTACATTTGTAGTTTTTGTTGTTATACAGTTGAGATAGCGACTCCTTGATGTATACTTATTCTTTTGTCTAGCACTTGTATCTATTCTTTTGTGATATTGTGGATCTTATTTGACCATTACTCTAATGTACACCTTTTTTGTGTTATATATTCATATCTGTTTCCGCCTTTGTGATATGAATGTATGTGACTGATTTACGCTATGTATATTTCTATATTCGTTTTCGAAGGTCCACTTAGCCACTGTGTGGTAGCTTTGAGTTGTATTGGTATGTCGGATTTCCTCTTGAAACGAAATGCATGTTATACTATCTGACATATCGGTGCTCGCACAAAGCAATTACACGGATGGTCGCTCCTCAACAGCCTTATTCTTCACGCTAGTTGATGGCATTACGCCGTAGTGTCCTTGGCCAGCGTGAGCATAGAGGTGGGGCGTCACATGCGACCTCACTTGGTCCGGTATAGCTCCTGTTTTAGCCACATCAAGCTGACTCATGGGAGTCAGGGCTGCGCTAAAACCTCATATAGAATCGTCGCCAAACCATCCTACTTCATTCTGGAATCTCCACCACGTACACAGTTGTCAAAGTGGTTTTCGGTATTGGTAGAGAGTATGACAAAATCCGATCCCGGTCTCTTTAACAACCAAACACTTATTTCACACCGTGGTCATTTCATTTCAAATAGTTCATACTTCATATCAAAATATCATATTCATTTCGAAACCATATCAATTCGATATCATTATTCACTTTAAATAATATTCATTTCCAAAATCGTAACACTTTCAAAATTATAACCCTTTCGAAATCATAACACTTTGGAAATCATAACATTTTTGACTTAAACAGTTTAGATATTGAAATAGTATATATATTAAAATAATTATAAATTAAAATAGTTTATATATTAAAATAATTTATATATTAAAATAGTTTATATATATTAAAATAGTTTATATATATTAAAAATACTTTATATAATAAAAATAGTTTCCTCCAATTTCACAAAATCAATTCAAATCAGCTTAAATTCCAAATTTAATTTAAATCAATCCCTATTCAACACTTTCAATTTAAAAGGTTAAAGATTCAATTCAAATTCTTAATAAACCAATTCAATCTTTATAAATTTCAAATCCAGGTTTGAACTATCATTTCAATTCCAATAAGATTCAAGGTTTAAATATTCAAACAATTTCAATATAAGTTGCATTTATATTTCAACACTTAACTTTAATTTTATTCAAATTGGAAAATATTCACTTAATCATTTTAATAACAATTAAATAAAATCTCAATTTATAAATTTAAATCAATATTAAATATTCAGTCTCAATTTTATTTAAAGTTGAGAATATTCATTTAATCACTTTTTATCAAATCAAGTTATAAATCATATCTTTCGAAACCTCAAAATCAATAAGTTCAAATCAATTCTTATTTAAATACAATTTTTAACCAATTTAAATTCCAAGTCAATATTAATTTATCTTCCCAACCTTTATTATTAAAGTTATAAAAATCTATTTTAAAAATATTAAAATAAATTTGAATAAATACTTAAACATATTATAAACCAATTAAATTAAATTTTATTAAATGTATTTTGTATTAAATCTTATTTTATATATTTTGTAATAATAAAATTATAAGAAAAATCTTAAAAATTATATTTTTAAAACTAACTTATAATTTAAAATTTCCAAAACATACTATTTTAAAAATCTAAATTTTTCACATATATTAAAATAAATTCTTTATATAATCAATTTAAAAATCAATATTTAATAAAATCCATATATTCCTTCCAAACTTTGGCAATCATTATTCAAAATAGACCAATGGTGTCCGTATATAATTTTCTATCATATGGTCAAGTATACGGACATTTATCATTTCAGTCCGCAAATTTAATATTTACAGGTATATATCATTTCAACCCACAATCCCAAATTTCAAAATCAATGAAAATCGCTTGGGTTTATCATTTCAACCCATAACGATTTTCCCCTAATCTATAATATCGTTCGGGTATGTATCATTTCAACCCAGAGGGAATTCTAAACTAATGGGGAACTTGCAGAGTGAGAACAAATATAATAAAAATATAACATATCAACAACATGCATATATCATCAGTAACAGATTTAAATATAATATATATACAACAGGATATGGTGTCATATATCATAGGTAAACAAGGTCAGATAATGGCATATCATATTAAACAATTAAATAATAAGCAATTCAAATTTAACAGTATATTTCAACTTGTCATTTCAATGTGAATTAAATTTATTAAATATAAGAATGTTAATCGTGAGTGATTGCTCACCTTTCGAGGTTAGAGAAATAACAAGAGCAAAATGCAGACGGACACTGATAAGCACGGATCGACATGCGGAACAACGACAAAGCTAGAAACTGCTGCTGCGACCAATTCTGGACAGCGGCGAGACAAAAGCAAATTGAACTTAGATTCGATGGAACAAAATATATACATATGATATATATCACATATTTTTTTCTCTTTCAAATAAATATTTAAACATATTATTTATATTTAAAATTGTTACAAACTCTATTTTAAAAATAATAATATAAATTTAAATAAATACAATTCTTTCCAAAGGCTATATATAAACTTCTTTATACGTATTATATATATATATAAGATAGCTTACTTATATATATAACTCACATTATTATTTACCATATTATATAAATACTTTAAACATAAATTCAAAATTGAAATAATATGTAAATACATTAAACATTCACATTGAAATATTTTAAATACATAATATAAATACACAAAACATATTGTAAATTAAAATAAATTCTTTCGCAATTTCATGGGTATATGACCAGATATATATATAGAGTGGGAAAACAAATGTATATAGGTACCCTGATATATACACATACTGTAGTATCTACTTATGTAAAGCTATAGAATATATATAACTTATATGTAAACTTATATATATATATATAACTCAAATAGATAATATACAACTTGTATAAAGTCATACATTATGTAGCGACCCGACCTTCTATCACCAGAAAGTCGCATCATCAATAATAAAGAAAGGGATAGAAAAGAGAAAAGATAGAGAAGAAAGAACTAAACAACATCAGAATCTCATAGCGGAATGAATAAATTATATTAATCACATAAGTATTACATAGTATACAACATCTATCAGAGTTACACAACTTATTCAAACACAAACTAGACAATTATAAACACCTGTCTAGTTATTACAATTCAATACAACACAGAGATACAAATAAACACTAACACAGCGGAACCAATATATATCTATATGCTGAAGCCTCCTGCTTCGTTGCTCCTTCAGAATTCGTCAAAGCAAACCTGAATCCCTTGGCTACTCGTAAAAATTTAAGTACCCGAGAGTTTAAGAAAAACATAAATAAACTCCGGGTAAGACATGGGTCTAGTATGAGTAAACGGTTAAAGTTGCTTAACTTTAAAAACCTTTTGAAATCAAAGGTATCATGTAAGACTCCCCACACATAAACATGGGTAAGTTTTTACCTTACGCTAACCAAACATTTGATAGGAAATCCAGTGATATTATAATAGGGTCTAGGGTTTTCAAGTAAATAAGAAATAGCTGAAATTGTTACATCTATTAAATTCCAGCATACTAGCCACAAAGTGGGCAATACAATCAAGTCTGCGATCACTTATTGGAGTTTGGATTCCATACAATGGTAGGGCTGCTGGGGTACTGCCCGACACAGTACGTGGCCTAGATCAACGTACCGAGGATCCACCCTAAATCCCCTGCAAAACAAAGCCGGAACCATCCCTTACTCGACAGTCCCGAATAAGATAACCCCAGCAGTTGTAGCTATTCAACCGCCCACACAGCCGAATAAAAAGGGACTCTAGACAGGGGTTCATCTCATCCTTCTTGGGTATGACCCACTTAGCCTTGCTGCACCTCCCCTGTTTTAGCCATTCCCGGTTGATGAGGCTTGAGGCTACGATTACCTTTATAGAACACATCTATCTTAGAATGCTCATCGTCCACCCGACGATGTGCTGAAAGCATTCAATCCATACAAGTTCGTTCCGGGTTCGAACAAAACCGAAGACATTATCTCGTTACACTCATTTTGGAATCACCCTCAGAGTTAACGACAATAACCCTTGCACTCTGAATCTTCATCTTCACTTGAGATTCACGACCTATCGTTAATTTGGATCGATGTGGTTTTCGGATATCCAAATCTGGAAACCCGATCCCGGTCTCATCAAAATCCAAATCGCCATCTTTTAGGCCCAAGTTGTTTTAAAGTTAAAACAATTCAATTTTATTATCTACATACACACAGATAGATAATTCATATCATCATCACAAACATATAATTCACATTATCATCATAAACAGATAATTCACATTATCATCACATTTCAACCAAAGCATCCATATCACACAGCATCACTTATCTCATATCTGAGATCTCAAACCATTCAAGGCAATCAATATCATTCAACATCCATAGGCAATGATTTATTAATCACCATCTATAATTAATTTAAAGTGAATTAAATTAATTACTTCCATCTCTAATTAATTTAAATAAATTAAATTAATTACTTTCATCACATAAATCTTGCTTACTTAATCATTAATTAATTACAAATCAATTAATTGATCATCCTTTAATTATCCATCTTAATTAATCATCCTGATTAGTTATTCTTAATTACCTTAAGTAATTAGCCTTTAATTAATTACACAAATTAATTATCCTTAACCATTCACAGTAATTAACCATTAATTACTTCATTAATTACATTAATTAATGATCCTTAATTAATTACTTCCATTAATTAATTAACTATAATTAATTACATTGAACCTTAATTTATTACATTAATTAATTAAACTTTAATTAATCACTTCCATTAATCAACCTTAATCATAAACAGAAATTACAATCCTGTAATTACTTACCTTAATTAATTAACTTCTAAATTAATTATATAAATCCTTTGATTAATTACACTAAGTAATTAATCTTTAATTACTTCTACCAAGTAATTATACTTTAATTACTTCCCATTAAGTAATTCCTTTAATTAATTACATCTAGTAATTATACATTAATTACTTACACTAAGTAATTATACTTATCAATCTCATTAAGTATTCATACTTAATCAATCATCAAGTGATTATCTTTAATTAATTATCAAATTAATTAACTAAAATTTATCACATTCACTTCCTTGATTACAATTGGTAATTCATCCCTTAATTACCTTTAAAACAAATTAATTAATATTTAATTGTAGATTAATTATCCTTTAATTATTAATTAATAAATCTTAATTATCAATTAATAAAACTTAATAACAATTTAATTAATCCTTAATTAATCAGTTAATCAATCCTTAATTACAATTAATTGACCCTTAATAATAGTTAATTAATTCTTAATTAAATTTAATTATAGATTAATTATTTATTAATTATTAACTAATAAAACTTAATTATTAATTAATAAAACTTAATTACATATTTCTTAATTACCAGCTAATTAATCTCTAATTACTTAATTAATTAACTTCTAATTACTAAAGTAATCAATCTAATTACTTAATTAATTAATTCTTAATTACAACCTAATTACTTAATCGATTAATCTCTAATCATTAATTAATAATCTCTAATTATCAAATTAATAATCCTAAACTATTTATTAATTTGTCCTTAATCATTAATTAATTACTCCTTAATTTCCCTAATTAACTTAATTAATTTCAAGATAATAAAACTTCTTTAACTTAAGATAAACATTATCTTATAAATACCTTAATTACCATTAAAACATTTTATCTTAATAATTAATTTTACTTAATTTAATCATTAATTAAGTTCCTAAACTACTCATTTAACTTGATAATTTAAAGTTACAAATCATAACTTACTCTAATGCTTTAAACATTATAAAGTAAAAGTTAAATCTAGTTTCAATTTTAAATTTAAAAACCCTGTAACAATTTAAAACTGTTAATAGGTTTAACATCACAAACTACTCGAGTTTAAACTCGAGCAAACATACCACAGACCCGAGCTTCAACCCGAGATCCAAACTCTCTCTTCCCAAAACACGAAACCGATACACCACCAACCCCGTGCACATGCACTGGCCATCGCCGATGATCCAGCCTCCATGATCACCTCTGACACATCGCCTTCTACCCACACTTGCCACCTAACCACCCAGAAATGCCAATCAACCTCGAAGACGAAATCGAGCTACCTCGATCAAAAATGTACAGCAACCATCGCCAGGAAAATCGCCTCGAACTCCCAAAGCCGACCACCGGAATCCCTACAACTCCGACCACACCTTGCCGACCCTCCACACCGTCATTACCCAAAGCCTCAAGCCACTCGATCTCTTAGAGATAATGCAGCAATCAAAAACCCAACCTCGACCAAACATAGGGCTTAAACCTTAAACTCACGTCGTCCGGCCACCTCATCGATCGAGAACACCTCCGATCATTTTTGTCGTGACCACCCATCATCATTCCACCTCCAGTCGAAACCCTGACCACCATAGTCCCTCTGTCAAAAACTATCTTCTGGTAATCGCCGAAATACTGCCCCAAACCCAATCTAAAAATCATGATTTTTATTTTAAAAATCATATTCCCCAGAGTTGATTCAAGATATATAATTGAATCAACAAATTACAATACTTGATTTTAACATGTTATTAAAATTTCTACTATATTTCTAAATTTACAGACAACATTTTAACTAATTTTACTTAACTTATTTTTTTAAACTAAATTCTTTGTTTAAACAAACACAAATTGTTTGAGAACTATAACCTACCAGAGATTTAATGAGGAGACAGGAATTTTTGATCTAAAATTTAAGCTCTGTAACTACAAGACAGAGATGAACAGATATCATACTTGCACAGTTTCTGACGCAGCAGATTATACAAAAATTGATGATACGATGAAAGTAGCAATCGGTGGATTGAGAAATACTGAAATGCCCAAATTCGTTGATCTGAAGATACCGAATTCTAGCTATCTCTGACACGTTGATCGCGCACGATACCGTGAAGAGAGATCTACAATTCTTCGAGCGTTGATCAAGCGCACTTGATTCCACGAATTGGCTTCAACGATCGAAGATTCAAGCGCACTCGAATGTCGAGGGTGGAGATTACACTCAACTACCAATTTAAGAAGAGGCACAAAGCTCTCAAACAAGAATTTTATTCAAAAATCAACAACCTTTACAAATGATACAACTTGCCTATTTATAGGCTACAACTACACACGACTCAAAAATAAAACGGTACAACACTTAGGTCGGAGCCGACCTAAAAACATCACAACCTAAAAACCAGCCAACCTAAAAATAGACGACCTAAAATAGTCGCGACTTAAAGACATCACGACCTAAGATAATCCGACCTAAAAGAAATAACAAATACAACATATTACATCACATAGATCGGTCTCGACCTAAAATACAACACGACTGAAAACATCACGACTTATCATTTGGACGACCTAAAAACAAGGTAGCATCTTCCAGGAATCCAGACGGCATGATCTTCAGCGAACTGTAGCAATTGGCGACCTAACGTTTCTCGCGACCTAACTTAGGTCGTGGGTCGTGCGTGACCTAACTTAAGTCGTAGTTCGAGGCAGTCTGCACTCGGAATATCAGAGCGACCTATCTTAGGTCGTAACTTGTTTACGTGACCTAACTTAGGTCGTAGCCCTTTTCCGCGACTTAGTATAGGTCGTAACATATCTCTGCGACCTAAAGTAGGTCGTAACCTTTTAGCTCGTCTGCATTCCATCACTTTGAATCCAGTAACCCGCGTGCTGCTTTTGCTAGGTCGTGAGCGACCTAAAATTTTGTTAGGTCGTGAGCGACCTAAGACTTCAACCTCCAACGACTTATTCCCAAGTCTTAGCTCGTTACTATCGAACCAGTTAGGTCGTAGCTCCTTTCCTGGTGGCTCGTTAGGTCGTGTACGACTCAATAATAGGTTAGGTCGTTTGCGACCTATCTCTCCACTATTCTGGGCTGCATCATCCTCCCTAGGTTGAGAAAAATTCATCCTCGAATTTGCGCCCTCTTCCTTCACAACAAACTCCTTCCCATGATACGGTATCAGATGTTTAACATTAAACACATCAAACGTGTACATATCCTCCGGCAGCTTCAACCTATAAGCGTTCTCATTGATCCGTTTCACAATTGTTACAGGACCAATCTTTCGAGCCTTAAGTTTATTGTATGCTCCCACTGGAAAACGATCTTTTGTTAGTAAAGCATATACTAAATCTCCTTCATTAAATTCAACGCTTCTTCGCTTCAAATCCGCAGATCGTTTATACTTTTCATTTGCTTTCTCCAGTCGTTCCTGAATGATTTTATGACATTCCGTCAACCCTTCAACAAAATCAGCAGCTTTCTTAACTGTCCCCTTCGAGTGTGGTATTACCGTTAAATCCAACGGTCCCTTCGGTAAGCTTGAATACATTATCTGAAATGGACTGAAACCCGTACTACGGTTTACAGCATGATTATGAGCAAATTTTGCTTGACATAGTTTCATATCCCAACTCTTCAGATTATCTTGCACAAGACATCTCAACAAATTTCCCAATGATCATTTCACAACCTCGGTCTGTCCATCCGTCTGCGGATGATAAGTGCTACTAAATTTCAATTTCGTTCCCACCATCTTCCACAAACTTAGCCAAAAATGACTTAGAAATCTAGTATCCCGATCAGAAACAATGGATTCCGGTAAACCATGTAAACGATATATCTCTTTGAAGAATAACTCAACAACCCGGACGGCATCAGCTGTCTTCTTACAAGCGATGAAATGTGCCATTTTGGAAAATCTGTCCACCACAACGAATATAGAATCATTTCCCCTTTGAGTTCTAGGCAAACCCAAAACAAAATCCATACTGATATCAACCCATGGTCTAACTGGCACAGGTAACGGCATATACAATCCCGCATTCGTCGCTGTTCCTTTCGAAACCTGGCAAATATGACATCTTTCCACAAACCTTCCGACTTCCCGCTTCATCAACGGCCAAAAATAAGATTGAGAAATCAGCTGTAGTGTACGGTCTCTACCCACGTGGCCTTCTTCGTGTAGCTCCTTTACAATCTTCATTCTTAAACTACAATCAGGTATGCACAATCGATTTCCTTTGAACAGAAAACCATCCACCATCATGAACTCATCCGTCTCCCCATTCTTGACTTTATCTACAAACTTCATAAAGTAAGGATCTTCAACAAATAATTCTGGTAGCACATCAAACCCTGTCACTTCAACTTTCATCGTAGTTAACAAGTAATTCCTTCGGCTCAAAGCATCAGCCACACGATTCGTCACTCCTGACTTGTGTTTGACAACAAAAGTAAACTGTTGTAGGTACGCAATCCACGATGCATGTCTCGCTGAAATCTTGTCTTGCCCTTGTAAATGCTTCAACGCCTCATGATCAGTATACAGAACAAACTCTTTCTAAAATAGATAGTGTCTCCAGTGTTTAATAGCTTGCACAACAGCATAAAATTACACATCATATGTACTATATCTCATCTTCAGTCTTGATAACTACTCACTGAAATATGCAATAGGACGTGCCCTCTGACTCAAGACTCCTCCAATCCCAACCTTTGACGCATCAGTGTGTAGCTCGAATAACAACTGAAAATCTGGTAATACTAGAATTGGTGCAGATGTTAGCAACTCCTTGATCTTCCCAAAAGCATCCCCTGCTTCCTCCGACCATGCAAACTGTTTACCCTTCATACAATCAGTCATAGGTGCCATCACACTACTAAAGTGTGGAATAAACCTTCTATAAAATGAAGCCAACCCATGGAAACTCCGAACCTCTGTTATCGTTTTGGGCTGTGGCCAATCTCTAATCGCCTCTACTTTATTCCGATCCACCTGTATCCCTTCCTCTGATACAACATACCCCAGAAATAAAACACTATGCGTCATGAACACGCATTTCTTCGTTGCAGCATAAAATTGTTCTTGTCGCAGTACCATCAGCACTTCTCTCAGATGATTCAAATGTTCCTCTGGACTTCCACTATATATCAGAATATCATCGAAATACACCACCACAAACTTCCCAATGAATGGTCTAAAAATCTGATTCATCACCCGCATAAATGTACTTGGCGAATTTGATAAGCCAAATGGCATTACCAACCATTCGTATAGACCCTCCCTGGTTTTAAAAGCAGTCTTCCACTCATCACATGGCCTGATACGAATTTGATGATATCCGCTCTTCAAATCAATCTTCGAAAAGATAGTAGCTCCGCTCAATTAATCTAGCAAGTCATCCAACCTCGGCATTGGAAATCTATATCTCATGGTAATCTTATTCAATGCTCGACTGTCAGTGCACATTCTCCACGTCCCGTCCTTCTTCGGTACTAACAAAGCTGGCACAGCACACGGACTCAAGCTTTCCTGCACACGCCCCTGTTCAAGCAATTCTTCCACTTGCCTACGCAACTCTTCATGTTCTTTCGGACTCATTCTATAGTGTGGTCTATGTGGCAACATTGCTCCCGGAACAAGATCAATTTGATGTTGAATGTCTTTCAGTGGCGGTAACTCCTTTGGTAACTCCTCTGGAAATACATCCTCAAATTCTTTCACTACTGGTTTCACTTCTTCTGGAATTTCAACCTCTTCACTGCTCTCACGCCCAATTAACAAGAATACTTTCGGCTCCTCTTCGACTTCTTTAACAAACTCCTTCAGGGATAATAAAGTTTTCAACTCTTCAATCTCCTCCAGTTTGTTTTCTTCTTGTGGTCGCTTCTTTGGAACTAGAGTAATCTTCGTGCCTTCAAACATGAAACTGTAACTATTGGTACGCCCATCATGTTGCACCGCCCTATCATACTGCCATGGTCTCCCCAGCAACAAATGACAGACATCCATATCTACCACATCGCACCAGATTCAATCCTTGTATTTCTTTCTAATTGAAAAATTCACACAAGCCCTTCGTCCAACCTTCACCTCCCCGCCTTTTCTCAACCAAGCCAGCTTGTATGGTTTCGGGTGTTTCTCAGTCTTCAATGCCAACTTCCTCACAGCTTCTGACGAAATTATATTATCACAGTTTTCAGCATCAATAACAAATTTGCAAACTTTCCCCAGAATAGTACATGTCGACTGAAATATATTGCTCC
Organism: Allium fistulosum; assembly: GCA_030737815.1. Taxonomy (NCBI): domain Eukaryota; kingdom Viridiplantae; phylum Streptophyta; class Magnoliopsida; order Asparagales; family Amaryllidaceae; genus Allium; species Allium fistulosum. Next base: position 1,300,563,557 of record CM060902.1, read on the forward strand.
TCAACCAACTACAATCCTCCTCTAGCTTTGGTGTCAAACAAGACCTCCTCATCATCAGATTACAACCTTCGTCTCCCGACACTTCTTCTACCTCCTCATCAGGTGGTGAATTGGAACATTCAGCTTCTTCATCCTCTTCTTCAACATCAGCAATCATCGTTCGCTTCTTCGGCTTTGGACATTCTCTACTTTTGTGTCCCATTTCTTGGCAATTATAACACTTGAAACCATTACTGACTTTCATCTTTCCAACCTCATTCACAACTGGTTTTGCAACAGCTTTTGAAACATTAGAACTTCCACTAACACCCTTCACTTGATTGTTGGAATTTGTAAACACACCACCTCCTCGTCTTCCCTGTTTCTCCCAAGCCAACGCCTTCTGGTGTGCTTCCGCTACAGATCTGGGATCAAACATGTTAACCATATCCTGAATCTGCATTCGCCACCCACCAACGAATCTAGCTGTCAATTGTTCCTCTGTCTCCATAATATCATTCCTTGCAATCAGTTGATAAAATTCGTCAGCATAGTCATTCACAGATTTCGTTCCTTGCCTCAAGTTTTGCAGCCTCTGATACATAAGCGACTGATAGTTATAAGGTAAGAATGTGGCTTTCATCATTTTCCTCATCTTTTCCCATGATTCAACCTTTGACTTTCCCATCCGTTCACGTGTAAGTTTGGTTTGCTGCCACCACGCCAAAGCTCTACCCCTCAACCTTGTAGCAACCAACTTCACTCTACGATGTTCTGGAACTTCCTTGAAGTCAAAAATCTCCTCCACATTAGACAACCAATCCAAAAACTCTTCAGCTTGCATACCTCCTTTGAATTCTGGTATTTCAGTCTTCATCCCAGATTCCCACTTATGATCATACTCCGACTGATTTCTTCCTTGTCCACGTCCTTGTCCATGAACACTGCCACCATCATACTCCTCTTCAAAATCAGATGTATATCGATGTCGATCCTTACCACCAACATCTCTACTCCCTTCGCGTCTTCCACCAACATACCTTCTATCTACATTCCTCCGTTCTTGATCATTATCAACGCTTCTCTCCCGATTGGAATGTGGTGAGACTCTACTTCCCCCATGGTTAGATTCAGGTGAAACCCTTCTCCGATTTTGATTCATCTCTAACATCATCTTCTCTAATCGACCAATTCCTTCATTAAGCTTTTCACTAAAATTTTCATTAATTCTTTGCTCCATCTCATCGGCTTCTTCTCTTCAATACAAAGCTTCTACGTTTTAGTGACGATTAGCTCTTCTTGGCGGCATGGTTGATTCTTCAAAACTTTGACTTTTGGCTCCAACTCCAAATTTCAAACACCTTTCGAATTTAGATCCAAAATGAAATGGATCGAAAACTCCCACTTTGTTGCAATTTGCGAAGAACACGATGAACAACAACTTCTCGGCCTTGAATGATATAGCTCGGCTCGACTTGATCTCTTCAAACTTCTTCAAAATAATTGGCTCCAAGACTCGATTTAGCTATGATTGGCTAAACAAGCTCTGATACCAAACTGACGCAGCGGATTATACAAAAATTGATGATACGATGAAAGTAGCAATCGGTGGATTGAGAAATACTGAAATGCCCAAATTCGTTGATCCGAAGATACCGAATTCTAGCTATCTCTGACACGTTGATCGCGCACGATACCGTGAAGAGAGATCTACAATTCTTCGAGCGTTGATCAAGCGCACTTGATTCCACGAATTGGCTTCAACGATCGAAGATTCGAGCGCACTCGAATGTCGAGGGTGGAGATTACACTCAACTACCAATTTAAGAAGAGGCAAAAAGCTCTCAAACAAGAATTTTATTCAAAAATCAACAACCTTTACAAATGACACAACTTGCCTATTTATAGGCTACAACTCCACATGACTCAAAAATAAAACGGTACAACACTTAGGTCGGAGCCGACCTAAAAACATCACGACCTAAAAACCAGCCGACCTAAAATTAGACGACCTAAAACAGTCGCGACTTAAAGACATCACGACCTAAGATAATCCGACCTAAAAGAAATAACAAATACAACATATTACACAACATAAATCGGTCTCGACCTAAAATAAAACACGACTGAAAACATCACGACTTATCATTTGGACGACCTAAAAACAAGGTAGCATCTTCCAGGAATCCAGACGGCATGATCTTCAGCGAACTGTAGCAATTAGTGACCTAACGTTTCTCGCGACCTAACTTAGGTCGTGGGTCGTACGTGACCTAACTTAAGTCGTAGTTCAAGGCAGTCTGCACTCGGAATATCAGAGCGACCTATCTTAGGTCGTAACTTGTTTACGTGACCTAACTTAGGTCGTAGCCCTTTTTCGCTACTTAGTATAGGTCGCAACATATCTCTGCGACCTAAAGTAGGTCGTAACCTTTTAGCTCGTCTACATTCCATCACTTTGAATCCAGTAACCCGCGTGCCGCTTTTGCTAGGTCGTGAGCGACCTAAAATTTTGTTAGGTTGTGAGCGACCTAAGACTTCAACCTCCAACGACTTATTCCCAAGTCTTAGCTCGTTACTCTCGAACCCATTAGGTCGTAGCTCCTTTCCTGTTGGCTCGTTAGGTCGTGTACGACTCAATAATAGGTTAGGTCGCTTGCGACCTATCTCTCCACTATTCTGGGCTGCATCAGTTTCCACACATTCATATATATACAGAAATCACTTATATACATAAGCGAGCATCAATCATTTCAGAAATCTAACAAGCAACAGACAGTTATTACTTAGGATTTAAAATAGATGTTTACTCACCATTTGAAAAGCAGAGTCTTTGAAACTGGATGAAAACTGAAGCTTTGAAACTGGAATGCTTCAAGACTGGAACATGATGATGATTCAAACTTGATTCCAGGCTTACAGTTTGAAGATGAAATCTGGTTACAGGCTTTGATTTACAGGGTTTGATATAAAATGGTTACAGATTTTGATTATGTTTCTTCTTGAGGAAAAAGTTACAGGTTTGAAAATGTTTTAAGGAAATGTTTTCAGGTTTGATGATTTTCTGGTATGCTATTGTTTTATGAACGAAAAGGAAAAGAAGATTGATATATAGAAAACAAGTGCATGGCTTTGTTTCTTGCTGGTACAATATTTGATCAGAGATTTTTCTTTTGTATGGTGGCTGAGATGATTGCATTAAATGAAGTTGTCTGGTTTACATTTTCATGCTTATCCCCTTTTTAATTCGTATGTACTAAGATGTTATTTTTCTTGCCTTGCAAACATGTATTCCTAAAGACTATATATCTCTAGAATTTTCTTATGTTCATTTCATATTTTTACATAACCATTTATTTGAAATATTTATTTCTATTTAGCACTTAATGTATTTAACTAATGTATTTGTTTCTATTTTAACCTTAAACTACCAAACACTTCATTTATAATTATTTATTTTTATACTTATGAATTGCTTTTTAGAGAAAATAAAATAAAACTATTTATATTTATATATAAGACAATACATTAATAATGTTATTTGAAAATAATAATTTGTCAAATTTAAATAATTTATAAAAGAGATTATAAATTCCTATTTATTAAACAATATTTTAAAACAAACCTTTTAATTAATCTTAAACTTAAGCTAAGATATAATTTAAATCAATTAAACATTTACCTTAAATATTTTAAAACCATATATTTTAAATTAAATCATAATCTCCAAATTACCAAAATATATTAGAATTTGAAAACAAGATTTATTTATTTATTAAATTCAAACCAAAGATTTCTATTTACAATATACACAAATATATACACATTATAAATAGAAAACAATTTATTAGCTTTTAAAAAGATAAAATCACCAATTAAATATTTATTAAAAGAAGATTATTAAATCAATTTAAATTTATCAACAAAAATTATCAAATCAATTTTAATTTCAATACAGATTATTAAATTGATATTGCCAAAAATTCTGGGATATCACATTCCTCCCCCCTTAAAAAAATTTCGTCCCCGAAATTTTAAAACAAAGGTAATTTAATAATCTCAGTAATGATTTAATTTTAAAAACACAAGCATATATTAATCATATGCTAACAACCATATCAACCAACTCATCCAATCAACAAATCTAACTATCCAGACAAAATTGTGGATAGAATTTCCTAGAGTGTCCCAAGTAAAAATACCGGGATACTCGCCCTACAGAACCCAAACAAAACTATACTACTAAGCTACGGAGCTCCTACTCATCTACATCTACAAAACTAGACAGGATATCAGACTATAGACAAGTCTGACTCAACAACCAACCCTTCCTGGACTGCTGGTTCCAAAACCAGTGATGGATCATACACATACTCCCTCAGAGATACGTGAAACACGCTGAATCCCAGTCTTCCAAATTGGCAATTCACTCCTGTAATCCAAAACACTTATCCTTACAAGAATACAGAAAGATCCAATATACTTCGGAGCTAACCTCACAGTCTTACCCAATCTTATTGCTCCCTTTACCGAAGAAAATGTCAACAACAACGAAGTCTCCAACTCCGAATTCCAAATTCCTCCATTTCTTATCCACATAACTCCTTTTACGATCCTGGCCTGTGTACATCCTTTCCTGATCAGCTCAATCTTTGCTGATGCTTCAATAAACAAACTGGATCAAAATAACTCAACAAAAAGATCCTCTCCAGATTTACCCAAAATCCAGAATATAACTCTACTCCACCATCATCAGTAGATTACAACTTACTTCTCCTATCCGGAAAAGACAAAACAAAAACACTTGCCAATCTGGCCTCAAATCTAGAAAAAATTCCTGTAGAAATTCTCTAATCCCAAAACACTGCAACTTCCGGTTGCTTCCACTCTAGAATAGCTGCCACCTTGCTTCCGCTGCACAACTCTGATCTGGAGTAGATGAGCAAGTCAATTAATTCGAGCAAAATCTTAATCAACACCTCCTGGACACACAGTTCATCAGATCCACCACAATCGGAAACGTTGGTTATCTCAAAGATATAACCAACTGCTCAAAGAAACAGATGAGTCCTCAGTCAAGGGTACTGTCTTCAGCTACCCTTAGCTGGAAGAAGCTCGAAACTAGATACAGAAGAGAAAACACAAATGCTCCACCAAATCTTCTTTAGAAACCATCCATCTCCTTAGCTGAACCACCGGTATCTCTTCCAGACCCAGGTCAATGGAAATTAAACTTCCTAATGTGGACGAACTGCTGGCTTCCTTGAAAACTTTTGGACAAATCTTTGATAACTCTATAACTCATACGTCCTCTAGGGATGCCATAAATCCATGCAAAAGATTATCCAAGAGAATCACTCAACTATCGCAAGTCGCTTTTGCGATCCCATCCAGACCAATATACACAGATACTATTCTCTCTTCACAAATCAGAACAGCTTGTCCTTGACTAACCAATCCACCGAAGAAATGGATCCACTCTGCTGCTTCTTAATTCCACCACTAGGGTACTATTAAGCCAAAAGATCTTCCTGCTGGCACAAAACATCTCCCAACTGCACTGCTACCACGGATGCCAAAAACTTCCTAATCCAAAGCTCCGTTGAGAAACTCGGACCTCAAACCAAACACAACATTCAGCTGAAACTCGGTCTCATCATCGATGCAGACACACTCTCTCAAACTTGTTCCAAAGAAAACATCTTCGGAAACATCCATAGTCACTGCGTCTCACCACACAACTACTACTTCCTGAGGTTGCCAACATACCATCACTTGTTTCTGCCTAACCGACAGATCCAAACTCTCAAAAAAATCCGCTCACACGAGCGCGATCAACTTGCACTTTAATGATGAACTCCGAACCTTAATAGGTTTCCTTCACAGATCAATAAAATCCTTACATCAAGCAAAGCTCACTCGAGACGATATTGGGTCTATAGTCTCGACAGATACTCTTCCAACCACAATACTCAAACTTCTTCCATTGGTAGTCGTGCTACACACACCACTACCTTATCTACCTTTATAACTTATGTTGGAAAACCCGAACAGGTAACCCAACAGATAGGTAGAAATATAGATATACATATATATATTCAAAATTACAAATACGCTCTCTCAAGATAGACACCACTCCAGAGCCTAGGTATTCGCTCAACCTATGCTCTGATACCAACTATAGCAACCCGACCTTCTATCACCAGAAAGTCGCATCATCAATAAGAAAGAAAGGGATAAAAAAGAGAAAAGATAGAGAAGAAAGAACTAAACAACATCAGAATCTCATAGCGGAACGAATAAATTATATTAATCACATAAGTATTACATAGTATACAACATCTATCAGAGTTACACAACTTATTCAAACACAAACTAGACAGTTATAAACACCTGTCTAGTTACTACAATTCAATACAACAAAGAGATACAAATAAACACTAACACAGCGGAACCAATATATATCTATACGCTGAAGCCTCCTGCTCCGTTGCTCCTTCAAAATTCGTCAAAGCAAACCTGAATCCCTTGGCTACTCGTAAAAATTTGAGTACCCGAGAGTTTAAGAAAAATAGAGATAAACTCCGGGTCAGACATGGGTCTGGTATGAGTAAACGGTTAAAGTTGCTTAACTTTAAAAACCTTTTGAAATCAAAGGTATCACGTAAGACTCCCCACACATAAACATGGGTAAGTTTTTACCTTACGCTAACCAAACATTTGATAGGAAATCCAGTGATACTATAATAGGGTCTAGGGTTCTCAAGTAAATAAGAAATAGCTGAAATTGTTACATCTATTAAATTCCAGCATACTAGCCACAAAGTGGGTAATACAATCAAGTCTGCGATCACTTATTGGAGTTTGGATTCCATACAATGGCAGGGCTACTGGGGTACCGCCCGTCATAGTACGTGGCCTAGATCAATGTACCTAGGATCCACCCTAAATCCCCTGCAACACAAAGCCGGAACCATCCCTTAGTGGACAGTCCCGAATAAGATAACCCCAGCGGTTGTAGCTATTCAACCACCCACACAACCGAATAAAAAGGGACTCTAGACAGGGTTTAATCTCATCCTACTTGGGTATGACCCACTTAGCCTTGCTGCACCTCCCCTGTTTTAGCCATTCCCGGTTGATGAGGCTTGAGGCTACGATTACCTTTATAGAACACATCTATCTTAGAATGCTCATCGTCCACCCGACGATGTGCTGAAAGCATTCAATCCATACAAGTTGGTTCCGGGTTCGAACGAAACCGAAGGCATTATCTCGTTACACTCATTTTGGAATCACCCTCAGAGTTAACGACAATAACCCTTGCACTCTGAATCTTCATCTTCACTTGAGATTCACGACCTATCGTTAATTTGGATCGATGTGGTTTTCGGATATCCAAATCTGGAAACCCGATCCCGGTCTCATCGAAATCCAAATCGCCATCTTTTAGGTCCAAGTTGTTTTAAAGTTAAAACAATTCAAATTTATTATCTACATACACACAGATAGGTAATTCATATCATCATCACAAACAGATAATTCATATTATCATCATAAACAGATAATTCACATTATCATCACATTTCAACCAAAGCATCCATATCACACAGCATCACTTATCTCATATCTGAGATCTCAAACCATTCTAGGCAATCAATATCATTCAACATCAATAAGCAATGATTTATTAATCACCATCTATAATTAATATAAAGTGAATTAAATTAATTACTTCCATCTCTAATTAATTTAAATAAATTAAATTAATTACTTTCATCACATAAATCTTGCTTACTTAATCATTAATTAATTACAAATCAATTAATTGATCATCCTCTAATTATCCATCTTAATTAATCATCATGATTAGTTATTCTTAATTACCTTAAGTAATTAGCCTTTAATTAATTACACAAATTAATTATCCTTAACCATTCACAGTAATTAACCATTAATTACTTCATTAATTACATTAATTAATGATCCTTAATTAATTACTTCCATTAATTAATTAACTATAATTAATTGCATTGAACCTTAATTTATTACATTAATTAATTAAACTTTAATTAATCACTTCCATTAATCAACCTTAATCTTAAACAGAAATTACCATCCTGTAATTACTTACCTTAATTAATTAACTTCTAAATTAATTATATAAATCCTTTGATTAATTACACTAAGTAATTAATCTTTAATTACTTCTACCAAGTAATTATACTTTAATTACTTCCCATTAAGTAATTCGTTTAATTAATGACATCCAGTAATTATACATTAATTACTTACACTAAGTAATTATACTTATCAATCTCATTAAGTATTCATACTTAATCAATCATCAAGTGATTATCTTTAATTAATTATCAAATTAATTAACTAAAATTTATCACATTCACTTCCTTGATTACAATTGGTAATCCATCCCTTAATTACCTTTAAAACAAATTAATTAATCTTTAACCGTAGATTAATTATCCTTTAATTATTAATTAATAAATCTTAATTATCAATTAATAAAACTTAATAACAATTTAATTAATCCTTAATTAATCAGTTGATCAATCCTTAATTACAATTAATTAACCCTTAATAATAGTTAATTAATTCTTAATTAACTTTAATTATAGATTAATAATTTCTTAATTATTAACTAATAAAACTTAATTATTAATTAATAAAACTTAATTACATATTTCTTAATTACCAGCTAATTAATCTCTAATTACTTAATTAATTAACTTCTAATTACTAAAGTAATCAATCTAATTACTTAATTAATTAATTCTTAATTACAACCTAATTACTTAATTGATTAATCTCTAATCATTAATTAATAATCTCTAATTATCAAATTAATAATCCTAAATTATTTATTAATTTGTCCTTAATCATTAATTAATTAAATTAATTAATTACTCCTTAATTTCCCTAATTAACTTAATTAATTTCAAGATAATAAAACTTCTTTAACTTAAGATAAACATTATCTTATAAATACCTTAATTACCATTAAAACATTTTATCTTAATAATTAATTTTACTTAATTTAATCATTAATTTAGTTTCTAAAATACTCATTTAACTTGATAATTTAAAGTTACAAATCGTAACTTACTCTAATGCTTTAAACATTATCAAGTAAAAGTTAAATCTAGTTTCAATTTTAAATTTAAAAACCCTGTAATAATTTAAAACTATTAACAGGTTTAACATCACAAACTACTCGAGTTTAAACTCGAGCAAACATACCACAGACCCGAGCTTCAACCCGAGACCCAAACTCTCTCTTCCCAAAACACGAAACTGATACACCACCAACCCCGTGCACATGCACCGGCCATCGCCGATGATCCAGCCTCCATGATCACCTCCGACACGTCGCCTTCTACCCACACTTGCCACCTGACCACCCAGAAATGCCAATCAACCTCGAAGACGAAATCGAGCTACCTCGATAAAAAAGGTACAGCAACCATCGCCAGGAAAATCGCCTCGAACTCCCAATGCCGACCACTGGAATCCCTACAACTCCGACCACACCTTGCCGACCCTCCACACCGTCATTACCCAAAGCCTCGAGCCACTCGATCTCTCAGAGACAATGCAGCAATCAAAAACCCAACCTCGACCAAACATAGGGCTTAAACCCTAAACTCACGTCGTTCGGCCACCTCATCGATCGATAACACCTCCGATCATTTTTGCCGTGACCACCCATCATTATTCCACCTCCATTCGAAACCCTGACCACCATAGTCCCTCCGTCCACCAGAATTTGCCCAAAAACTATCTTCTGGTCATCGCCGAAATACTGCCCCAAACCCAATCTAAAAATCATGATTTTTATTTTAAAAATCATATTCCCAGAGTTGATTCAAGATATATAATTGAATCAACAAATTACAATACTTAATTTTAACATGTTATTAAAATTTCGACTGTATTTCTAAATTTACAGACAACATTTCAACTAATTTTACTTAACTTATTTTTTTTAACTAAATTCTTTGTTTAAACAAACACAAATTGTTTGAGAACTATAACCTAACAGAGATTTAATGAGGAGATAGGAATTTTTGATCTAAAATTTAAGCTCTGTAACTACAAGACAGAGATGAACAGATATCAGACTTGCATAGTTTCCACACATTCATATATATACAGAAATTACTTATATATACAAAAGCAAGCATCAATCATTTCAGAAATCTAACAAGCAACAGACAGTTATTACTTAGGATTTAAAATAGATGTTTACTCACCATTTGAAAAGCAGAGTCTTTGAAACTGGATCAAAACTGAAGCTTTGAAACTGGTATGCTTTAAGACTGGAACATGATGATGATTCAAACTTGATTCCAGGCTTACAGTTTGAAGATGAAATCTGGTTACAGACTTTGATTTACGGGGTTTGATATAAAATGGTTACAGATTTTGATTCAGTTTCTTCTTGAGGAAAAAGTTACAGGTTTGAAAATGTTTTGAGGAAATGTTTTCAGGTTTGATGATTTTCTGGTATGCTATTGTTTTATGAACGAAAAGGAAAAGAAGATTGATATATAGAAAACAAGTGCAGGGCTTTGTTTCTTGCTGGTACAATATTTGATCAGAGATTTTTCTTTTGTATGGTGGCTGAGATGATTGCATTAAATGAAGTTGTCCGGTTTACATTTTCATGCTTATCCCCTTTTTAATTCGTATGTACTAAGATGTTATTTTTCTTGCCTTGCAAACATGTATTCCTAAAGACTATGTATCTCTAGAATTTTCTTATATTCATTTCATATTTTTACATAACCATTTATTTGAAATATTTATTTCTATTTAGCACTTAATGTATTTAACTAATTTATTTGTTTCTATTTTACCCTTAAACTACCAAACACTTCATTTATAATTATTTATTTTTATACTTATGAATTACTTTTTAGAGAAAATAAAATAAAACTATTTATATTTATATATAAGACAATACATTAATAATGTTATTTGAAAATAATAATTTGTCAAATTTAAATAATTTATAAAAGAGATTATAAATTCCTATTATTATTAAATGAATTAGTATATCATATTTATTAAACAATATTTTAAAACAAACCTTTTAATTAATCTTAAACTTAAGCTAAGATATAATTTAAATCAATTAAACATTTACCTTAAATATTTTAAAACCATATATTTTAAATTAAATCATAATCTCCAAATTACCAAAATATATTAAAATTTGAAAACAAGATTTATTTATTTATTAAATTCAAACCAAAGATTTCTATTTACAATATACACATATATATACACATTATAAATAGAAAACAATTTATTAGCTTTTAAAAAGATAAAATCACCAATTAAATATTTATTAAAAGAAGATTATTAAATCAATTTAAATTTATCAACAAAAATTATCAAATCAATTTAAATTTCAATACAGATTATTAAATTGATATTGCCAAAAATTCCGGGATATCACACATTATAACAACAAATCATATAAATCTTATACACACCTATATACATAAACTAATATATCATATATGACTTATATAAACCTATATATATATAAGTAAACAGACTATATATAATTTGTATACATTTATATATATGTATATAAATAGACTTTATAGTTTATATAAACTTTTATATAAAATAAACAGAACTTATAAATTATAAACACTTACATGTATTTTTTTCCTTCATAGAACAGTACCCAAAACAGAACTTTACAATATATATATAAAACAAAATTTTACAATATATATGAAACAGAACTTTACAATATATATATATATAATACCACTTTATATATACTTTATTTATAAAATAATACATACCTTTCTTTTGAAAAAAACTAACCGATCAGATGAACAAGAATGGTAAGAAGCAATAATATATAACGACTTGAACTAGCTCCAGGCAAATGAAGAAAGAAGAAGGGACGAGCATGCATGCAAGCAAAAAGGAACATGCTACAGGAATAGGCTACAACTGCATATATATGAATGCTCATATATATTATTTCTCTTTTTTTTATTTTTTTATTTTTTTTATTTTAAATGCACGGCAAGGGCTGGGTGGGTTGAAGGTCGAAGGAGGCACGTGCTCATGGCCAGGGGAGACAGAGGCTAGGTGTGGGAGCAGGCGGTTCGTGGGTCGGTCGGAGCACAACTGGTGGAGGGAGGCGGTGACTGCCTTGGTGCATGGAGGAGAATGCGGAGGGGGAAGGAGCGGAACTGTGTAGGCCTGTATGCATTGGGTGGCGAGCCAGCAGGGCAAGGCCATGGACGTGATAGGCTGGGTATTGTAGCGTTTGGCGACAGGGGATAAGGTGGAGGCGGAAGCCGTTGCTTTGGTTGTCAGGGCGAGTGGGAAGGACGTGGCGGCAAGGAGAAGATGTGGAACACGAGCTATGGTGTTGGGTTTCAAATGGAAGGTGACGAGCAGAAGAAATGAATTGCTCCAAATAAAACTTTATAGTATATACTTTTCTTCAATTTGAAGAAGACAGAACCAAGAATAAAAGGGAAAAGAGAAAATGAGTGGGCGAGTTTCAGATAGGAAGAAACTAAAAAGGCACAATATATATAAACTATTATATTATATATATATATATATATTTTTCGATAGCATGAATAAGAAGACGTGCAGGCTTTGAAAGAAGAGAGGGCGGCTAAAGGTTTGCATAGCAGGTTACATAAACAAACAACTATGAAAGCTTTAATTTATTATATTTTCTCTTGAGGTAAACAGTGAACCAATATGAAAATGAAACGACAAACCCACGTATATTAAACAGTGGGAATAGAAAAGGTCAAAAGTTGAAATTATTAATTGCAGATAGCTGTTTGTTTACACGATAGAAATGAAAGGACATTGGAAATTTAAAAGGCCCATATACGGAACCGGTATAGCTAATTGTTTTGTCGATTCAGCCGCGTATCGGGCTCCGAAATATACAAATGAATATACTGCGGAGATCAGAACGACAAGACGAACAGAACGGTACACAGATATCAACGATACGACCATCCTATCAAAAGTCGATATTCGTTGCCAAACTACTGCTAATTCATCGAAAATAAGATAAACAGGCGTGGAGCAATCCAAATTTGGCGAAACAAATATGACGTCTCACTCAAAAAATGGTTAACATTTTTATTATGTAAAGATATTCAAATTTTGAAAACATTATATTTTTTTCAATTTAACTGAATTAAGTTGAAAATTACACAACAGAATTAACTTTCATATTTTCTGATGAAACTCTGACATTTGCTATGTTTAAATAGACGTATTTCAAATAACAAATTTTCATTGCAAAATTAACTTGTTATATTTTCCAGAAAAATTCAGTTAATTACGTTATTTTAAACTATTAAAATTTACGGGTCGTTACACCACAACTTCCATCATCAAATTCTCCCTCCACATTCAACTAAATCGACAACCGATAACCTATACAAAATTCCTTATCAAAATCTCGTCGTCGCGGACACAATCATGTGAGGTTCGACATCACTATTAAAAATGCGACCTGTAGGGTTCTTCATACTGTTCACATGCGTCGCTTCCATCTATACCATGCCCTAGTCCACCAAAACATTGCCATTAGCTCGTCCTCCCACGACAAGCACCAATCCACACTCGGTTGTGCCTAACTCCACCTATATCTCAAGCAAACCAAAATCATAGCTTCCCTATTACACATTGTTTGCACAAAAAGTGGACAAACACCTCAAAGTCGTATGGTTTAGTAGATCTTATGTTGTTCTTAGTGATTTGGGTGATTTATGCAAATATATGAAAAGCAGGGGCTAAACTGTAAAAAGACACACAGATTTATAGTGGTTCAGCCAGAATATGCCTACGTCCACTTTATATGTTATTTCTCTTCTCTTGTTTAGATTACAAGTACAAAGTTTTGATACAAATAAAAGAAAGTTGTTTGAAAGTTCTCTCCGTGCCTCAGCTCTCAAACTTGTCCCCCATTGTTGTACCCCTGCCCCTCTATTTATAGAGTGAGGCTGGGAGCAAGGGTCTTGGATGTATACAGCTGCTGGTGGACTTGGGCTGATGCAGTCTGGCCTGGCAACCTTGGTTCGGTATAACTCTGGCCCAGTTTTAAGTAGACGGAGTTTGGTTCGGTAGGACTTTGGCAGGACTTGGTCCGGCGGTGGGATGAGATGGTCCTTGATTCGGCAGTGTTGGTCCGGAGGTGAAGTGATCCGGTAGTATTTGAATCGGTGGTTAGTTGGATCGGTGGGGACGTGGAGAGGAGTTGATTCGGTAGTGTTGGTTCGGCGTTGAGTTGGTGATATGGTTCGGTGGTGTTGGACCGGTAGTGGATGGATATGTGGTCCGGTAAGTTGGTATGGCATGGCCTCGGGGGTTTGGCTCGGTGATGATGTTACACCGGTCGAGATACACCCAACACTTGCCCCCCAAAGCGGGGTATGGGCATGCACATGGCGTGCTTTGTTTGAGGTTGGTCATCCTCATCCGGTTCTGTATGCTGAACCAGTCGGTCCGGTTGTTCGCCTTTGGCTATAAGTAGGAGGCTAGGGCCTCCGATACTTCTTACCAAACACGACAGCCGAGCGTTGACTTCTTGCCGAATCAGGAGTGTCGCCAACGTGTTCAACCGAACCAAAGCTTTAGCCGAACCAAGGTTTTTTGCCGAACCAAAGTGTTAACCGAACCAAAGTGTTTCTTTTCACCGAATCAGGTATAGATCCTCTCCCTTTTTACCGAATGGGTTTTCACCGAATGGACTTGGGGACTCCGAGTGCCGAATGAAATCATATTCTTGTTTATATCCTCTGTTCTAACGACGTTCTTTTGTGTTGCAGATAAATGTCTCAAAAAGCAGAAACTCGATCAGATAAAAAGAAGTCCCAGGGCGAAGGAGAATCTTCTGCAGTGCCCCTTGCACAGCCAGGACCGAAACATCACGGACCTGCCCCGAGATCACTGGTAGACGGGTACGGCCCTCAGGAGCTTCTGAATTCCCCGCCCGATTGCTTTCCCAGCTCCCTCAAGGAGGAGCAGCTTGATGTCATCTCCCGTTCTTTCGGAATTGATAGGGCGCGCATGCTGTTGCCAGGGAGAGAAGTTATGACATATGACCCTCCCGAAGGGTACTTTGCCTACAGCAGATACCACTGCATGTGTGGTGCCATCCCGCCTCTTAATGCTTGGGTAGTCAGCTTTCTTACATATCTAAAGGTGGCCCCATTCCAGCTCCAACCCAACTCTTATACTATACTGGTGAGCCTCTTCATCATCTTTCAGAGGAAGTATGGGCGTGCTCCTTCCAACCGGGAGATCTGGTACTTATATAATCTGAGGGGCTATAAGAAGGGGTCCCCATACATCAGCTTGGAGTCAGCTGTAACCTTCAAGCCGGTCTTGGATCTGTATTCTAAGTACAACATGTTCAAGAAGGAGTGGTTCTTCGTCAGGGACGACTCTGTTTCTATTCGGCGTTTCACCTTTGGATGTAAGTCGACGCTTTATTTATAATTTCCATTCTGGTTGCGATGCTTCTTCTCATATGTTTTCATTTTTTGCTAGCGACAGGTGGCTTTGCGGTTGTGGAGACCGATCGCCTGGTTCAGATGGCGGCTGAGATAGAAGCTATCCTCGGGAGAGATAGATCAGCTGCTTACCTGATCAGAAATGCGACCCTTCTGGAGTATAATTTGATCCTTCCACAGCAGTCAGTAGTCAAGCAGAGGGAAATGGCGGAGGAGAGGGCGGCTGCTCAAGCTAAAGGAGGTGTCATAGTAGAGAGTGGCAAGAGGAAACCTTTCACAAAACCTCCAGTTGTCAGAGGTAAGAAGCTTAAGAAGTCGGACGGTCCTTCCCCCAGCACTTGTCCAATTACTCCGGGGGAGGAAGATGTGGAGGAGGAGAGAGGTGAGGGTGGAGATGACCGGGAAGGTGGTGACGGTGGCGATGGCATCGGGGCCTTGCTTCCTGGGCAAGCAGGCGAGATTCAGGAGTGGACGGATGATGCATTCCGCCAAGCTTTCGAGGGGCTGGACGGAGAACTGGCTTCGGTAGAGAAATCCGGGAAAATTGACAAGGCCGGGACCAGTGCAAGCATGTCTTCCCAGACTATTCTAGCTAAGGTGGCTCCGACGACTCAAGGTGAACTTTTGACTTCTACAGGCTCCATTTATGATAGGGACTTAGGAATATTTTATGGTCCGCTCCCGTCCTGGAATGAAATCCATGACTTATTGCAGTATCCTACTCCTCCCCAGGGTTTGTATAATAGATGTGTTTCCTTTCTTCTTTTAACTTTTAATTTAACGCGTTTCTTGAATCATGGATCAATGTAAGCTTGTGACACTTGTTCTTCATCTCAGGGGTGAGCGAGGTGTCCAAGACTTCAGATGTTCATCACCGCCTCGAACAATACAAGCTTCTCAGAACTTTCTCCCAACCCAAGTCTCCGACTGGTCGTCCCGGAGATGTAGTAGGTTACCGCCCTCTTCTTGGGGTTATTGAAGAGGATGCTCGGAAGAGGAAGAGGAGTCGCCCTTTGCTTGAATCTTCACCCAGTCCTCAGGCCCCAACTCAACCTTCTCAGGATACCACCGAGGAGCACTTCATACCTTCTCCGCATCCGTCCGAACATCCCACTGTCATCCTGATAGAACACCCTGGTTTAGTTCGCAACCCATTTGCCGGCCACCCGGATCTGGATCCGAGTTCTCAGGATATTTCATTTGACGAGGCCACCGGTGAGCATCTTCTTCCCCGCAATCCCATGGTACGGGTGCTCGATGAGGCTAAATCCTTAGATCTCGATTTACTTACTACTCTGATAGCTACCATGAGAGATGAGGCCAAGGCTAATATTGACCGGGTGGCGGAGGAGACCAGGAAGCTGATGGGGCATCATGCCCGGCTGGTTAAGGCTGGAGAGGAGATTGGGAGTGCCAACATCCGACTACGATTGATGGTTTCGGACCAGGCCAAACAGCTTGCTGATCAGGCCATTCAGATTTTTCAGCATGAGGCTGCCTCCAGGCGGTTGAGGAAGACTATGGAGGAGGCTAGTAAGGCGGAATTGCGAAAGATGGAGGTACCTGCAAAGAGCGGGTAGATATGGCCATCTCGACAGTGGACGAGGTTCGGAGGGCGGAGCTTGAGTAGGTAGAGGAGCTGTCGGGGAGGCTTGAAGCCGCAGAGCTTGCTCAGGTCAGGCTAAAAGAGGAGATGGAGGCGATGAGGAGGTCCCTTCAGGTTGACTGCTCGCGATACCGACTGGAGAGGGATGCTGCCGTTGCAAGGCTATCGGTCTCTGAGGCTCGTATGAGGGAGTTTGAGGAAAATGAGGGGATGATGGATGATATGCTGCAGGATATGTACTTTCGCACTTGGAAGCAGGGCAGCTTATCTTGGATGGACGACTACACTCGGGTTATGGCTAGGATTTACCTCAGGGCTTTAGAGGAGGCCAAGGCTGAGGCGGATAAGGAGGGTGGAGCGGCCTTTAGGATGGATGCGGTCACCGCCCAGTTCACCAAGGAGGAGAAGATAGCGGTGAAGGAGGGGATGCGGTTGTTTGCAGTTGAGGAGGCAGGTGTGGAAGTAGGGGATGACAACCAAGACGATCAAGGGGAAGTTGCTGGTAACCTCTTCTTCATTAGTTTCTTCTTTCGTTAACTCTGTTGCTTATCACTAATGATTTCTCTTCTTGCCTGATCAGGTGGTCAACATCAATAAGACAAGGGTAAAGATCCAATGCAGCCAGCTCCCTGATTCGACCTGGATGTTTCTTTTGGTTGACTCGATACTGTTACACATGTTGGTTTTAAACCAGTAGCATGGCTTTCAAGTTGTAATGGTGCTACTTGTAATGAGAGATTTGATTTCCGGCATGTAACTCTTAACTTATGATAATTTCGTTATATATGGATGTTTTTTGTAGTCTTAACGTGCTGAATGAGAAATATAGATATGCATATTCTTGTAATCAAATTGTGTTTGATGTCAGGTTCTTGTTTAAAAAATAATTTCATGATTTGCAATGTTAGCGTGAGGTGTGAATAAATCATAGTCATGTGTTTACATATGAAAGAAGGAAATACCGCCCTTTATATTTTGCTTATAGATGGCAGCTTTGAATATCCTGTGTGACCGAGTAAGGGATGCGGTCCAGTATCTTGCTGTGAGTATCTGCTTCTATTAGTGAGTGTCTCCTGTTCTATGTCCTGTACTTCAGGGATTGTTACAAAGGATAGGAGAAGAGTTTCTTAAGTAAAATTGAAATATGTGAAAAAGTAAAACTTCCAATCATGGAAGGCCGTCGATGTGCTTAAGTTTGTGGCAATCGGGCTTTGTAGTCACTTTCCCTAGCTGTGGGTCTTGGAGACGTTTGTCACCCATCTTACGCCTCCGCGGGGAGTTAATTCTTTTTTTTTACCACAGCCGCACTTAAGACACATCGGAGCCGAGATCGCGCACAGTAACTACCCGGACCATTATGGCCCATAATCGTGGCTATTATTCGATTTACTATGGCCGGCTAGCGTGGGTGCCGATCGTCAACCGTGAACTGCCCCTGGCTGGCCACACCTTATGTTGGGGCTTATAGTCGGTTCACAGTTGCCGACGAGCCGAACGCCGTAATGAGCTGCCTCGGCTATAATCGGCCTTCTCGGTGGCTTATAATCGGCTCATTACAGTTGGCTTTAAGGGTCGTCGCGAGCAATGAGTTAACCCGCAGCAGAGGGATGCTGGAGCAAAAGTGTCTCATTGGCGAGGGCATAGATTCGCATAGTACCTGTTAGGTCTTGTCCAGGTGAAGTTGCGATGTGGAGTGCATTGAGTGGAAGTGCTATACGCATAGGATTTTGTTCAACAGAAAAGGATAAAGTTAACAAGCAGCCGAGATATAAAGGAACAAGTTACAAAAGAGACAAGGTTTTTTAAAGTGGTTCGGCACAAAAAGGCCTACATCCACTGATTCTCTTTGTTAATTCACTTCATATGGGCAGTACAAGTTAAGAAAAGTATCGACGGAGGTGTTGGATGTTCCATGCCCTCTGGAACACCTCTCCGTCCACTGTTGACAAAATATAAGCTCCATTGTGGAGATCTTTATGAATTACATATGGTCCATCCCAGATTGGGTCTAGTGCTCCGGGGCGAGGGAAGATTCGCTTGAGGACAAGATCTCCTTCTTGTAAGGTACGATGCTTGACTTTGGAGTTGTATTGTGCTGCCACTTTTTGCTTGTGGGCCGCTGCTTTAAGGACTGCATCATTTCTTCTCTCCTCAACTAGATCCAAAGGCATGTGAAGGAGTTCTTCGTTCTCTTCTGGGTTATAGTGGACCCTACGGTGGGAAGGCACAATGGTTTCAACTGGGAGCATAGCCTCCGATCCGTAGGCCAAAGAGAAAGGACTATGACCCGTCGATGTTCTGAAAGATGTGCGATAGGCCCACAGTGCCGTAGGGAGTTCATCCACCCAAGCGCCCTTTGACTTTTCGAGCTTCTTTTTTATTAGAGTTTTCAGAATTTTGTTGATGGCTTCGACTTGTCCGTTTGCCTGGGGATATGCTACAGATGAGAAGCTTTTGTGAATTCCGTGCTCTTGGCACCAGTTGGCGAATTCCTCGCTGTCAAACTGAAGTCCATTGTCTGATATGATTTTGAGTGGGACTCCGTACCTGCACAGAACATTTTTGATCAAGAAGTTAATAACTTTTGTTGAAGATACTTTATTCAGAGGTTCTGCTTCCACCCATTTGGTGAAATAGTCGACTGCCACTATAAAATATTTGGCCCTGCCTAGGCCCATTGGCAGTTCGCCGATTAAGTCAATTCCCCATACTGCAAAGGGCCAAGGGCTGGTCATTTGAGTAATCTCAGTTGTTGGTAGCCGCGGAATCTTAGCAAACTTCTGGCATCTGTCGCACTTTTTGACGAAATCTAAGGCGTCCTTGCTTAAGGTGGGCCAGAAATATCCATATCGGAGTATCTTTTTTGCTAATGTTTGCCCTCCGGTGTGATCTCCACAGCTTCCCTGATGAATGTTGAATAAGATTTCCTTGGCTTCCCTCCCAGCGACACACCTTAACAATGGGTTAGAGAATCCGCGCCGATAGAGGATGTCTTCTTGTATTGTGTAGCGAGATGCTTTCCTCAAGATTTTCTTGACTTCGTTACGCCCGTTGGGTAGTGTGCCGCTTTGTAGGTAGTCTCGGATGGGAGTCATCCAAGTTGTTTCTTCGGTTGCAGCTATCAGATTCACTTGCTCAAAACTTGGGGTCAGTTGCTTTGAGATGGTTACTACTCCGAAGATGGCGATGTCTCTCACACTTGCTTGCTTTGGCAATTCGTCGGCCTATTGGTTTTCTTCCCGAGGGATGTGTTTGACTAAGTAGTGGTCCAATCGGCTGAGAAGTAACTTGGTCTTCTTTAAATATGCTATGAGTCATTCTTCTCGAGCTTGGAATTCTCCTAGTATTTGATTAACAATAAGTTGAGAATCGCTATGAAGACACAAAGAATTGGCTCCGATTTCTATGGCAAGTTCTAATCCAGCTATCACTGCTTCATATTCTGCATCGTTGTTGGTGGCAGCGAATTTCAACCTTATAGCATAGTGCAGCTTATTTCCCCTGGGAGTTATTATTACCACACCTGCCCCCGAGCCTTGTTCGTTTGATGCACCATCCACAAAGAGGTTCCACTTGATATCTTCTGCTATTTCCAATTGCTCCTTATCTTCGTTGGTAGTGAATTCAGCAATGAAATCAGCCATGGCTTGTCCCTTGATGGCGGTGCGAGGGTGATAGGTGATATCATACTGACTTAGTTCAATGCACCATTTAAGTAGTCGCCCAGAAGTGTCGGGACGATGGAGTACCTGCCTCAGTGGTTGATCGGTCAGAACTTTGATGGAATGGGACTGGAAGTAGTGATGCAGTTTCCGTGATGTGATTAGTAAACAGTATGCTAGCTTCTCAAGCTTAGGATATCTGACTTCTGCCCCCGTAAACCTCTTACTGACGAAGTAAACTGGCCGCTGCGTGCGGTTGTCTTCCCTTACTAAGGCGGCGCTTAGGGCGTGAGATGACACAGCAAGGTATAGGTATAATTCTTCGCCTTCGCTTGGAGTCGAGAGTACCGGTGGTTTCTGGAGGTGTTCGATTAAGTTAAGGAAAGCGGTCAAGCATTCGTCGGTCCATTCGAACTTTCCTTTGTCTTTCTTTAGAGCTTCGAAAAAGGGGACACACTTGTCCGTTGCTTTGGAGATAAATCGGCTTAGGGCGGCCACTTTTCCATTCAGGCTTTGCATTTCCTTTCGATTGGAAGGTATCTTGATATCCCTTAGCGCTCGGACTTGTTCAGGGTTTGCTTCAATCCCTCTGGCATGGACGATGAATCCTAAGAACTTTCCTGATGACACTCCGAAGGAGCAATTTAGAGGATTCAACTTCATTCCATACTGGCGAAGTACTTGAAACATCCTGCCTAGGTGGCTTACGTGATCGTCGGCTTTCCTTGACTTTACCAGCATGTCATCCATGTATACTTCCATAGTTTGCCCTATTAGCCTTGCAAACATCTTGTTGACGAGGCGCTGGTAGGTGGCTCCTGCATTTTTAAGTCCGAAAGGCATTACCTTATAGCTGTATAAACCCCGGTCGGTGATGAAACTAGTGTGGTCTTGGTCGGGAGCATGCATAGGAATTTGGTTATACCCTGAGTATGCGTCCATAAAAGATAAGAGCTCGTGCCCGGCTGTGTTGTCTACAAGTTGGTCGATTGGGGGAAGTGGGAAGCAATCCTTTGGGCAGGCGTCGTTTAGGTTGGAGAAGTCAATGCATGTTCGCCACTTCCCATTAGCCTTCTTCACCAGTACCGGGTTAGCGATCCATTCCGGGTAGATGGCTTCTCGTATGAAGTCATTGGCGAGTAGATTCTTTACTTCTTCATCGAGGGCTGCCGATCGCTCTGCCCCCATACTTCTCTTTCTTTGTTTTACGGGCGCCTTGGTAGGATCAATGTTTAGTACGTGGCATGCTACGTCGGGGGAGATTTCGGTCATATCAGCGTGTGACCATGCGAATACATCCAAGTTGTGGCGGAGAAAGTCAATGAGTTGCCCCTTCAACTCTGCTTTTAGCTGGGACCCAATTTTCAATAGTCTACTTGAGTCGTGCTTGTCTACAGATACAAACTCCATAGCCTCTGCAGGCTCGGCGGTGGCCTCCTCCTCTTTGTCCCTAGGGTCTAATTCATAGAAAGGGTCGCTGGTATATCGAAGAGGAGGGGCTTTCTTTAGTTGCTATGCTTCTAGACTTTTCGTGCAGAGGGCAACCTCTACACCCTTCCCTTTATCCTTCCTATGGTTGTTGCGAAGTTCAGTCACATAGCAGTCTCGAGCAACGTCTTGGTCTCCTTCTACTTCCCCTATTCCATTGTCCGTTGGAAATTTCATCTTTAGGCACCATGGGGCTAGGACAATTTGGAAGTCAGACAAGGCTGGCCTTCCTAAGAATGCGTTGTAGGCCGAATGGTTTTCTATTAGCACAAACGTCTGTTTCCGTACAACGGAGCGGGGATGGCTTCCAATCTCAACAAAGAGGTCCAGTTGCCCGAGGGGCATCTTTGCATCCCCAGTGAAACCGTGTAGTGGTTTATCGTAGGGAGATACATCCTTCATTGATAGCTTCATTTTGTCGAATGCATGTTTGAACAGGATGTTTACTGAGCTTCCAGTGTCTACTAGGATTCGGTAAACTTCGGCGGGGCCGAGCCGGGCATAGATAACCAAGGGATCCATGTGAGGGTATTGCCTTCCTTCTAGGTCACGCTTACCGAATGTGATGTCATCACTTTCTTTCCGCTTCGAGTGGCGCTCTTCTATAACCGAATTGACACAGTCTTTATTGTCTCTAAGCGACTTTCCATATCTTTCCATCTCTTTCCAGCTTCTGTCTGCGATGTGCGGTCCTCCCGAGATGGTATGGACCACTATGTTCTCTTGACTAGAGCCGCTAGTGTTGCGGTTTCCTCTGCCGATCTCCGGTGAGGGTAGCCTTGGGTTCTCATTGGCAGGAGCTGGAGTCCTGTCCTGACCTTTTACATAGCGTTCCAGTTTCTTCCTTCTGATGTGTTCCTCAATCAAGTCCCGGAGATGATGGCATTCATTGGTATCATGCCCATGAGATTCGTGGAAGCGGCAGAACTTTCCAGACTTCAGCGCGTTATCTGATTCCTTCTTGTATGGTGGGCGTTTGTATCTAACTTCGCCTTGGGAGGCAAGGAAGATATTTTCGACGGTCTCGTTTAAAGGAGTGTAAGTGTCGAATCTCGGTCCTGGCCGATATAGGCGCTTTTCTCCCTTCTTGCCCCCAGCATTGTCTCTGGAATCATTTCTTCGAATGTCCCTTGCCACAGCAGGGGCGTTGCTGTGAGTTGCCTTATTTTGCTGTCCTGACTGCCCCTCAACGACAGCATCCTCAAGCCTCATATATTTCCCGGCTTCATGGAAGAAATCGGGTAAAGTAGCTGGTTTTTCTTTTGTCAACCTTCTAGCAAATTTAGTGTCCGGATGCACACCACTACAGAGGGCCATTAGGATAAGCTTCTCATCGGCATCTTGGACTGCGGCTGCTGCGGCATTGAATCGGGTTAGGTATTGCTGCAGTTTCTCTCCAGGTTTCTGTTTGACGCTGGATAAGGAATAAGCGTCCTTAGGTTGTTCCACATGAATGCAGAACTAACTGATAAACTTTTCTTTCAACATTTCCCACGAGCTGATGGATCCCTGGGGTAGATGACAGAACCAGGAGGTAGCGAGATCTGCTAAGAAGAGCGGAAAGCATTTGCACAGTACTCCCTCTGTCGCTCCACTCATGAGCATATGTTGTGTGTACCTATGTAAGTGTACAACGGGGTCGGAGGTTCCTTTGTAAGGTTCCATTGTTGGCATCTTCCACTCTCGGGAGGTGATAGCAATTTCGATATTACGAGCGAAAGGGCTGGTTACCCTAGCGCCTATCCCTCGATCTCTTTGCTCCCATTGGACTCACTCTCTGAATAAGCGTGCCATCCTTTCATCAGAATTTGGAGCAGATAGAAATGAGTTTGGTTCTGTTCTGTGGGATTGATTCCGTCCAGATGACCTGTAGGGATGGTATCATCTATCACTCCTCATATTTTCCAATGGCTGCCTTTGATCTTCTGGGAGCATGCTAGGGTCAGCTACAGTTGGCCCTTGCCTTGATCTTCCCCTGCTGGGTTCTGATCTAAGCACTTCCTCGGGTCCAACTTCGGGCTGGATTCTAGCTCGGCCCCGTTCACTGGCGTTTCCGTGGTTAGGCAGTATGACAGGCTCAGCTATAGTTGACCTTCGTCCGGTACCTCCCCCGTTGGGTTCGGTACCAAACGTTTCCTCAGGCCTAACTTCGAGCTGTGCTCGATCTCGGCTCCTACAATGGCTACTTCTGCCGTTAGCTCCTTCGAAGAAGGAAGACCTTTGTTGTCTCTGAGATCCTCCAGACTGGGACTCACCCCATGATTCAGTGTTGCGGTTGGACTCTTCAGCATCCCTTAAGCGTGACATGAGATGGTCCACCAAGGCTTCCTGCTGGGACGTGAAGCGGTTAGTTACTTCAACCACAACCCTGTCTAAATCTGCCCTAGTAATTGCTGCGGGCTGTTCTGTGGCAGGAGTGGTCGGATTAGCCTGTCCTTCATTTGGTACTGCTGCTGGAGGAGGACGATTTACTTGATTCGTGACAGCGGGATCTGGAAGACTGCTGGATGCGATGTTTTTTCCTTTGTTAACATCTTTTCTCTATCTGGGAGGCATGTTTTCCAAGTGGCGAACGATGCTGTTAGGAAAAATGTTAAGTGGATGAAGTTGAAGCTTCGAGCTTCTAGCTCTCAATGAAAGCACCAAAAATGTTTGCACAAAAAATGGACAAACACCTCAAAGTCGTATGGTTTAGTAGATCTTATGTTGTTCTTAGTGATTTGGGTGATTTATGCAAATATATGAAAAGCAGGGGCTAAACTGTAAAAAGACACACAGATTTATAGTGGTTCAGCCAGAATATGCCTACGTCCACTTTATATGTTATTTCACTTCTCTTGTTTAGATTACAAGTACAAAGCTTTGATACAAATAAAAGAAAGTTGTTTGAAAGTTCTCTCCGTGCCTTAGCTCTCAAACTTGTCCCCCATTGTTGTACCCCTGCCCCTCTATTTATAGAGTGAGGCTAGGAGCAAGGGTCTTGGATGTATACAGCTACTGGTGGGCTTGGGCTGATGCAGTCTGGCCTGGCAACCTTGGTTCGGTATAGCTCTGGCCCAGTTGTAAGTAGACGGAGTTTGGTTCGGTAGGACTTTGGCAGGACTTGGTCCGGCGGTGGGAGGAGATGGTCCTTGATTCGACAGTGTTGGTCCGGAGGTGAAGTGATCCGGTAGTATTTGGTTCGATGGTTAGTTGGATTGGTGGGGACGTGGAGAGGAGTTGATTCGGCAGTGTTGGTTCGGCGTTGAGTTGGTGATATGGTTCGGTGGTGTTGGACCGGTAGTGGATGGATACGTGGTCCGGTAAGTTGGTGAGGCATGGCCTCGGGGGTTTGGCTCGGTGATGATGTTACACCGGTCGAGATACACCCAACACACATGACCAAAACTATGACTTCTCCCCAAATAACATCGAACCCCACAAACTTTATATTAGATTTGAAGCATACTCCGCTACAAGTTCAAAGAATCTAACCTTATATTCTTTTCGTAAAGTAAATCATTAGATTTGCTTTTTTCTTTGTGGAGGATTAATTTTCCTTCTTACTATAATTAAAATGAGAGAGAGGGAAATAAAAATGAATTTTTTTTGTTTATGTGTTGTTATTTGATTTTATACCCAAAACCCATTTACTTTACTTCTATCTCAAGTAAACCAAAATTTTCAAGCTAGCCAAAGATTCCAAGCAACATATCAAATTACCATTAATGCAAGTTCTAAATTTTGAATTTGATTTGATTTAAAAAGGTTATGAAAAAAGGATTTGCGGTATTCCGCAACACAATATTCCTTTCGCGTACAAACCGCGAACGATAGAAATAAAAATACGACCGTGCACCAAAATGCGTTATGATCACAAATCAATAATAAAATACACAGATTATTTTATTCTGTGAAATTTCAAAAATACCATCGTTTGCTGTAAAATATGGAAAACAAAAATTTTAATATTTTCCAAATTAAAAATTATGGAAAACTTCATAAATTAAATTAAAAATAAATCAATAAAAATCAAGTCGTCTTATTAAAAATTAATTTTCTTATTATTTATTCGAACCATTTATTTTTGTAAATAAATTTAAAAAATGAGTTCACCGTTATTATTTATTAATTAAAAGGGGTTAAATAAAGCTATTACATCCATCTAATTAATATTAAATTCCCAATTCAAATATTTAAATAAAATTCCTACATATGAATATAAGTTACTAAACTCCAAAAGCAAATTATTTAAAAATTTAAAATTAATTAAATATTCAAAATCAAAATGATAAAATTCTAGGATGTTACAATTGCATCCTCCACACACATCATAGCAAATATCTGATCACTGTTTGTAACGACCCAAAATTTCAATCATTTGAATTTGGAATATTTAATTTGTTTTAAATATTGAAAAGTTAATTTATAAGTTAAATAACTTGAATTTCAAATATAGCGATTTATTTGATAATTAAATTATTAAATTTAATATTTGGAATTGTTTAAAATAATTGAATCTTGAATTTGATATGAATAAAAATGATTTTGAAAGTTGATTTAAATTCTATTTGAATAAGAATGTAACGACCCTGAATTTCGAACAAATTAAATTGAAAATATTTAATTAATTTTAAATATTTGAACGATGATTTAATTTGAATCCCAGATATAACTCTGAATTTTGCGATTAAACTTTAAAATTTAATCTATTGAATGTTGAATAAAAATTTGAATATTCAATTTTAAGCTGAAGAAAAATATTTCGAAAGCTTTTATGATTCGTATTGATAATTTTGAAGATAGTAGAAGCTTCAGAATCGAAGTTGGAATTGATTTGATCAGTTTTGAAATTTCATCGTTCGAATCGATATTTAAAAATAGCCGTCCGAGGCACAGTCTCGGAATTCGACGAAACCAGTTCCATTGGGTCCGTAATATTGTATTATTACCGGATTTTAAATTTTGTAATTTTCAGAGCCATCGTGTGATCGTACAAGATATAAACGCCGAGACAATAATTAACCGATTTGATTCAAAAAATAAATTTATACACTCTAATCAACATCAGCCGTTCTTCCTTCAAATCATTGTCCCCTTTTCTAGACTTAGTCGCAGAATGAAATCCTGCAAAAGAAAAAAAAAATGGCGACAAAATCATTTCGTCCCTCCTCAGTTCTGAATCAAACAAAAGAAATTTAAAGAATAATGGCCGCTCGTTCTTTCCCAAATCAAAATTCACAGACATACTGTCCTCGTTCAAAATCAAAGCATGGCTGCCTCGTTCGAATTTAATACTTCCTGCCCTTTTCAATTTGTTTTAAGTTCGAATCTCGTTCTCCCCAAATTGCTTTCCTTTATCACGAAAGAAAAAAAAATTGCAACCGTCGAAATCGCCGTGGTTTCTTCGAGCGACGATTCGTCGCGGTTGTTAATGGGGGTCGCGAGGCGTGTTCGTAGGAAAGTGAGGCGGCGCGTCGAGATGGGATGACTCGCGTACGCGCGCGAGGGGTCAGGTCACGGTGGCGAAACATCGACTCGAAGTGGAGGCGGTGTGGTTCCTGGAGGCGACTAGTGGCGTGCGCGTGCGAGCTTCATTTGGAGGCGGCGTCTTCAGTTCGTCGTTCAGTGGCGACGTGGGGATCTGGGCAACGTGTTGGCGAAGTTCTGGCAGGAACGCAAGGCAAGTCGAGGCATTTCGAGAGTCTCGACCTTCGGCGGTGACACTCGCCAGTCTAGATCGCGACGAGAGGCTTAGGGTTTCGCTAGTTGTCGAACTGTGCAGTAAGGTATTTTCAAATTTATTTTGCTAGATTATAAATGTTTATATATATATATTTTTTTTTCAGTAACGAGATTTTAGAAGTATTGATTTTTGCTGTAGGTCTTAGAAAATTTATATTTTGATTTAAAAAGATACATAGACAGAAATAATAATAATGTATACATGTGCAGATGTAAAATATATATGTAGTTTAAAAGGAGAATTTTAAAAGGGAATCACTTTAAAATATTATATTTGTTTGTTAAAAATAAATCATCAACAATTAAATTTGTTAGATTTAATATAAAAGTTATAAAAAAGAAATTGGTTTAAAATTAAATCACTGGCAAATTAAATTTATTGAATGGGAAATTGATTGGTTGGTGATTGGTTCGAATATTAATAAATCGTATAAATGTTTATACAGTTTGAAATCGTAAAGGGGACAAGACGAAATGGAAAAGGAATGCAAAATAAAAAGCTAAGGTGAGATCTTTTTCTCACTCAAATGAAGTTGGATTTTGATTGACTGATTGATTGCTGTTTGTATTAGATATAGTAGGATATATCTATATATATAGCAGTATATACATATTGGCATATGTATATATTGGATTGATGATTTCCCGCCTCGTATAGCGGATGAGACCCTATTGCGCCGTTAGTAAGCGGATTTATAAAAACCTATATACCGCGATAATTCCGTACTGGAGCGGAATTGGTATTGTGCTAACGTTTTTGGATGCAGGGAAACAGGTTGGAGGGATCCAACTGGACCCCTCACATTGATTGATTTTATTTATACTGTGGTATGAATCTGTGAATGATTATATCGATGTTATTAATCATATTGATATTTGGAAATTGTTTGAAAGCTAAAATTTAGCTGAATGGATGTTTTGACATCATTGGATTCCAAAGATAAACGAAATTGAATTTTTGAAATTCAAGTAGAAAATTTCTAAGTGAATCAATTTTTGAAATTGAAGAAATTTTGAAGAAAGGAATTTTTTTTAAATATAATCGTATTGAATAAATTCCAGAATAAAGTGAAAATGCTAAATAAATGGATTTCGTGAAGTAGTGATTATAAATTGAAGAATTTAATTTAAAATTTGGATTTTTAAAATAGATTGAAAGAAACGATTGAAATTTATTTTCTTAAAAAGGAATTTATTAAAAGAAGATAAGTTGGAAATCCGACTAGAAATTTACTTGGTAAATTGAAATGATTTGAGAAGTCAATGTAAAATGACTTCAATTTAAAGAATCCATTTAAAAACAGGATATTGAAAAATTTTGAAGGAAAATAAGAATTTATTTTAGTAGGGATAAATAAAATTAGAAATCAATCTGAAATTGATTTAATATTTGGAAATGGATTTTTGAGAAATCAGTATGGAAATTTTATTTTAAAGTTGAAAATAAATTTAGAAATCAATATTGAAATTGATTTCGTATTGAAGTTTTTATGAATGGAATTGGAATTTATAAAAGTTGGTTATAGATCCGAAATCACTTATCTTGATAAGTAAAGTATAGAAGTTAATAAAAAGAAATGTATAAGTCGAAGTTGTTATAAAATGGAAATAGAATTTATAATCGTTGTTTTATAAATTCGAAATCAATTGAATTTGATAAAATCAAATATAGAAGGTTATTAAAGAAGATATATTCGCAAATTTGGATAGCGAATTAGTTTTGAAATAAATGTGTAGAAAAGATTGAAATTTGGTTAAGTGAAGTATATTCACGATTTTGGACAGTGAATATATTATTGAATAAAATGGATTCATTTTTGAAGAAGTGATATTAAAAACGAAGTTAAACATTTTAAAGATGTTTTAAAATGTATTGTGAATCGAAAGCATAGATTTCAACAGTTCTTGTTGAAATAGACGTTTTCGAGAAATAAGGAAATGATGGACTATAACACTGTTGTTATAGTAAATGATTTCCGAAAGGAAATGTTTTGATGTAGTATTGGGATTTATATATCTATCTTAAAATCCGAATCCCTATACTAGTGATTTTTGAGTCGTCGTAACGAGGTTTTACGTAACACTCGTTTTGACTCAAATAAATGTTGTTATAATAGATGATTTCCTTAAAAGAATGGAATATACATATACTTAAATTGATTTAAGTATATCGAATATTTTCCAAGTGTTGAAAATAAATGATTTGTGAATTACTTATTTTTAAATAAGTATGGAAATGCTTTTCCAATATGAAATGAACTATTTTGAGATTTTATCTCCAAGATAAAATGAAATGTGGAAATTGATTTGAAATTGTTTTCAAACGGTTAAGTGTGGAAATTTTATATCTAGTAAAGATATTTTGGAAGATAAAATAATTTGGAAAATTATTTGGAATCTGATGATGTTGCGCATCTGTATTGATAGTTAAATAACCGACTATCAATAATTACCTTTAGATAGGTATTTGTTGTGAATTGGATGAATTTGAATGCCACACTTATCTTTGAATAAGCGCTCACTATTCGGGTTAGCCGGGAAAGGACCATGGGGTCGTATAACCCATTCCGAATATGTGATACGTCGTTATGAATTGCATTTGAAGACCGGTGTTGAAGACCGGATATTTTTGAAAACGGAAGGATTACCGTCGAGTTACTCTACATCGACTGATCTTCGATTTAGAGGTTTTATCACCCTTAGTGACGGGAAGTCCTGACGTGATTAGAAATTTATCCGGAAATACAAGGGCTTCGTGAGAAGTGCCTTCGGTTCTGTTCGATCCCGGAACAGACTTGTATGGATTGTGTGTCTGACGTTACAATTTGAGATATAAAGCTGATTTCTTTCAAATACATTTCTGTTGGTGGCGGAGAATTTATTCTCTTAGCTTAACACCCTTCTCTGAGACGTACGAGCTCAGAGGTTATGTAGTTGAAATTTATCAGCGATATATCCCACTTTGGTAACGTGGCATACTGAGTGTTGCTGTGAAATGATCGGTGTTTGATCATTTGTGATATGATCATTTGTTTGATCTTATATCTTTGTGATCATAGGTTGATCATTTTTGTTTGACCCGAAGCAGGGCTTTGTAGAAAGCGTAGCTTTGTGGACGAGACTTCGTTGAGCCTCACACCCCGGAAATGGTCGAAACAGGAAGAATGCAGCAAGGTTCTAGGGAGTAGCGCCCCTTAGTGTATGTCATTCCTTCTGGATAAAGGTGGTATCATGGTATGGAGCCCAGATACTTAACCTCTGTGGTTACTGCATTATTATTATCTATGTGGTTTGTTGGAATCGGGGATCCTCGGGAAGATCGGTGACGATCGGGGGATGGCATACGCGTGTCAGTAGTTACCTATTTTTGCAGAGGTAACCCGGCCTTGTGTTGGCAGAGATCCGGTTAGGTTCTCGGGTCGTCTATTCCAGGGACGTACCCATCGTGGATAGGAAGTTCCTTAGCCTGACCATTTGTTGGAAATCCAAACTCCAATACGAACTTTGTACGGTATTAGTTGTAGAACCTGCCATTTACGTACGGTGGTCACCACTGTTTAGATGGTAGCTATAGTAGGCATACGATACTGGTCGTATGTTGGCTAAGATTAATATTATACTTTCGAAATGTTTTCTACACTATGCACTAATAATAATATCAAAAAAATGATTTGATTTTGCATATCAAGCATCTTTGACTATCATAAGAAGAAATCTCCTCCAATTCTGCGTTTGCATTGTGTGTGTGGTGGGAGGTCTTATGGTAGTCTCATTTTCCAAAAAGCATTGCGAATTTACTTTAAAATTTTTCTGTTGATTATTTTAAAGAATAACTGTTTTACGATCTCACACCAGTCACCATGACTGACTCGGAGTTTATTGTTCCCTTCTAAACTCTGGGTGCCCACCAATTTCCACACGGGCAGCCTAGAGTTAGATTATCAGGATATTCTGGATATTCTGGAGCTTTGGAGATAAGCTGGAGGACGAGACGTAGTATTTGTATCTGATAGTATTTATTCCGCTGTGTATTCTGTATGAGGACGAGTTTATATAACTGTCCATTGTTGTATATTGACTCTGATGATTGATGTATGTATAAACTGATATAGTTCTTTGTTTTAAAAGACTAGTGTTTATCTATTATATATTGTTCCGCTGCGATGTGTAAGATTCTGATATTGTCTCTGTTCTGTGTTTCTATTGATGTCGTTCTGATGTTTTCTGTTGTTCTTCTTCTTTCTTTCTTCTCTTTTTCTTCTATCTCCTTCTTCTTCTACTTTTTCTTTTCTTAAAACCCTCACTATTGGAGTTTCCGACACTCGATTGCTCGGCAGTCGATAAAGTGAGTATCGATGTCGAATTTTCGAAAGTCGAAAATTTCAGGATGTGACAAAGTGGTATCAGAGCATATGGTTAAGCGATAACCCTGTTCTGTTGGGTGTTACTCATTAGAGATAGAGTCAGTAGTACTCTAGAATGAGTTGAGTGTAATAATAGATATGAGCGCGTATTTGTTATTGAATATAAAATTGTTTTGTATTGTGATGATTGGTTTATTGAGTGGCATATGAACCTTCGTCGGCACAGTCTGCGCAACTGGATCGAAAGGGTTTCTAAACACTTGAATAGAACAGTTCGGCACAGTATTGTTTTAAATAGGGTAAATGAAATAATTTTACCCAAAACTATTTTTGTATAGAAAAGAAATGTTTTTCTATAAAGTACTATAGTATTTGGATGCATGGATGTTAGGAAGTAATAATAGTGAATTATCATCACTGAAATTTAATGAGAAATTGAAATTATAAACCCCGAAGATAAGAAATGAATTCGTATACAAATGAAACTAAAGAATGTAAATTATAAATGTGAATTGTAATTTAAAACGGAATTCCAGAGAAATTTTTAGGAATTTGGAAGTTTAAATCATTTTTGATTTGAAAATGAATTTCGAAGGTTTTGAAAAAAATATTTTGAAGAGATGAAAAGCCCTAAACTCTTTTCGGTCGCTGGAAAATAACTTCGATGATGACCGCGGCATCATTGGTGTTCATTTTCGGGTTTCCAAAAGAGAAATTGCTGCCAAATGGTTTTAAAAGGAAGTTGTTTGGAAATTTTGGATTTTGTTTTAGAAAATTCAAAGGATAATTTGAATTGTTTTCAAAATGATTTTTGAAAAGTCGAAAAGACTCTGGAAGACTATATAAAAATATTTATGAAATGTTATTAAGTTGATAACTTATACAAATTGAATTTTGATAGAATAAATTTAACTTAAAAAGATGGAGTTAAAATAAAAGTAAGTATAAGTGAACAAAATTTAATGAAGTGAAATTGAAAGTTGAAATTCATTTCGAATTTGTAAGCATTGAATTGGATTGAATAACTACAAATGAAAGACGAATTAAAATTCATATGGAATTAGAAATTCAGTATAATATAAGTGGTGATAAACCAAAATAGTGAATTGAAAACAAAAATTTAATTTGTAAGTGGATTAGTAATTGAAATGAATTTGTAATTGAAACTAATCTAAAAAGAGCAGTTATGAATGAAAGTTGTTTGGTTAATAAAATAAACCGAATGAAAATATGAAATGCGAATTTGATTGAATGGAATCAATTGTAAATGAAGTGAACTAAAGATAATTGATAAATTCAATATTCAGAAGATAAAGTGAATCCAAATTAAATTAAATGTTGGAATTGAATTCAAATGAATTTGGAAATGTAAAAAAATTGAATGAATAGGATATAACTTCAATAGTGAACTAAAAGATGATATAAGTAGTATATATTGAAAATTTGTAATCGAATTTGCAAAATGATTTGAATGCTGTAACTAGATATAATGGCTAGTAGGATATACAGGTGTATAAAGGGATTGGAAAATTTATTTCACAGATAAATTTGAATTGCTCGACAAAAGGTACGTATTTGAATTATAATATGAGTTTTTGATGATTTTTCTCTAGCCGCTTGGCTGTTTCTTTTTCTTTTTGAAATCTGAGAGTCCGTAGGGACGTTTTGTAGTCGTACCGTATTAGCCGCGCAAAGGAGACGCTGGTGAAATTTTTCGAAAATTTAGGGTGTTAGAAAATTTTTGAGAAAATTTTGAAGTTAAAATTTGAATTTAAACTCGAATTTGAATTTTGAGGTTAAACAATGTTGTTTGAAACTTATAATTGAAGTTGGAAAACGAGTTGAATGATAACGAATCTTTAATAGAAAGATTTGTTTTGGTGAATTGATAAAACTATTTAGATTGTGAAAGATAATAGACGAGTTAAGGACCATTTTTCCTAACTTGTAATTTCGAGGACGAAATTCTTTTAAGGGGGGAAGTCTGTAACGACCCTGAATTTCGAACAAATTAAATTGAAAATATTTAATTAATTTTAAATATTTGAACGATGATTTAATTTGAATCCCAGATATAACTCTGAATTTTGCGATTAAACTTTAAAATTTAATCTATTGAATGTTGAATAAAAATTTGAATATTCAATTTTAAGCTGAAGAAAAATATTTCGAAAGCTTTTATGATTCGTATTGATAATTTTTAAGATAGTAGAAGCTTCAGAATCGAAGTTGGAATTGATTTGATCAGTTTTGAAATTTCATCGTTCGAATCGATATTTAAAAATAGCCGTCCGAGGCACAGTCTCGGAATTCGACGAAACCAGTTCCATTGGGTCCGTAATATTGTATTATTACCGGATTTTAAATTTTGTAATTTTCAGAGCCATCGTGTGATCGTACAAGATATAAACGCCGAGACAATAATTAACCGATTTGATTCAAAAAATAAATTTATACACTCTAATCAACATCAGCCGTTCTTCCTTCAAATCATTGTCCCCTTTTCTAGACTTAGTCGCAAAATGAAATCCTGCAAAAGAAAAAAAAATGGCGACAAAATCATTTCGTCCCTCCTCAGTTCTAAATCAAACAAAAGAAATTTAAAGAATAATGGCCGCTCGTTCTTTCCCAAATCAAAATTCACAGACATACTGTCCTCGTTCAAAATCAAAGCATGGCTGCCTCGTTCGAATTTAATACTTCCTGCCCTTTTCAATTTGTTTTAAGTTCGAATCTCGTTCTCCCCAAATTGCTTTCCTTTATCACGAAAGAAAAAAAAAATGGCAACCGTCGAAATCGCCGTGGTTTCTTCGAGCGACGATTCGTCGCGGTTGTTAATGGGGGTCGCGAGGCGTGTTCGTAGGAAAGTGAGGCGGCGCGTCGAGATGGGATGACTCGCGTACGCGCGCGAGGGGTCAGGTCACGGTGGCGAAACATCGACTCGAAGTGGAGGCGGTGTGGTTCCTGGAGGCGACTAGTGGCGTGCGCGTGCGAGCTTCATTTGGAGGCGGCGTCTTCAGTTCGTCGTTCAGTGGCGACGTGGGGATCTGGGCAACGTGTTGGCGAAGTTCTGGCAGGAACGCAAGGCAAGTCGAGGCATTTCGAGAGTCTCGACCTTCGGCGGTGACACTCGCCAGTCTAGATCGCGACGAGAGGCTTAGGGTTTCGCTAGTTGTCGAACTGTGCAGTAAGGTATTTTCAAATTTATTTTGCTAGATTATAAATGTTTATATATATATATATATATATTTTTCAGTAACGAGATTTTAGAAGTATTGATTTTTGCTGTAGGTCTTAGAAAATTTATATTTTGATTTAAAAAGATACATAGACAGAAATAATAATAATGTATACATGTGCAGATGTAAAATATATATGTAGTTTAAAAGGAGAATTTTAAAAGGGAATCACTTTAAAATATTATATTTGTTTGTTAAAAATAAATCATCAACAATTAAATTTGTTAGATTTAATATAAAAGTTATAAAAAAGAAATTGGTTTAAAATTAAATCACTGGCAAATTAAATTTATTGAATGGGAAATTGATTGGTTGGTGATTGGTTCGAATATTAATAAATCGTATAAATGTTTATACAGTTTGAAATCGTAAAGGGGACAAGACGAAATGGAAAAGGAATGCAAAATAAAAAGCTAAGGTGAGATCTTTTTCTCACTCAAATGAAGTTGGATTTTGATTGACTGATTGATTGCTGTTTGTATTAGATATAGTAGGATATATCTATATATATAGCAGTATATACATATTGGCATATGTATATATTGGATTGATGATTTCCCGCCTCGTATAGCGGATGAGACCCTATTGCGCCGTTAGTAAGCGGATTTATAAAAACCTATATACCGCGATAATTCCGTACTGGAGCGGAATTGGTATTGTGCTAACGTTTTTGGATGCAGGGAAACAGGTTGGAGGGATCCAACTGGACCCCTCACATTGATTGATTTTATTTATACTGTGGTATGAATCTGTGAATGATTATATCGATGTTATTAATCATATTGATATTTGGAAATTGTTTGAAAGCTAAAATTTAGCTGAATGGATGTTTTGACATCATTGGATTCCAAAGATAAACGAAATTGAATTTTTGAAATTCAAGTAGAAAATTTCTAAGTGAATCAATTTTTGAAATTGAAGAAATTTTGAAGAAAGGAATTTTTTTTAAATATAATCGTATTGAATAAATTCCAGAATAAAGTGAAAATGCTAAATAAATGGATTTCGTGAAGTAGTGATTATAAATTGAAGAATTTAATTTAAAATTTGGATTTTTAAAATAGATTGAAAGAAACGATTGAAATTTATTTTCTTAAAAAGGAATTTATTAAAAGAAGATAAGTTGGAAATCCGACTAGAAATTTACTTGGTAAATTGAAATGATTTGAGAAGTCAATGTAAAATGACTTCAATTTAAAGAATCCATTTAAAAACAGGATATTGAAAAATTTTGAAGGAAAATAAGAATTTATTTTAGTAGGGATAAATAAAATTAGAAATCAATCTGAAATTGATTTAATATTTGGAAATGGATTTTTGAGAAATCAGTATGGAAATTTTATTTTAAAGTTGAAAATAAATTTAGAAATCAATATTGAAATTGATTTCGTATTGAAGTTTTTATGAATGGAATTGGAATTTATAAAAGTTGGTTATAGATCCGAAATCACTTATCTTGATAAGTAAAGTATAGAAGTTAATAAAAAGAAATGTATAAGTCGAAGTTGTTATAAAATGGAAATAGAATTTATAATCATTGTTTTATAAATTCGAAATCAATTGAATTTGATAAAATCAAATATAGAAGGTTATTAAAGAAGATATATTCGCAAATTTGGATAGCGAATTAGTTTTGAAATAAATGTGTAGAAAAGATTGAAATTTGGTTAAGTGAAGTATATTCACGATTTTGGACAGTGAATATATTATTGAATAAAATGGATTCATTTTTGAAGAAGTGATATTAAAAACGAAGTTAAACATTTTAAAGATGTTTTAAAATGTATTGTGAATCGAAAGCATAGATTTCAACAGTTCTTGTTGAAATAGACGTTTTCGAGAAATAAGGAAATGATGGACTATAACACTGTTGTTATAGTAAATGATTTCCGAAAGGAAATGTTTTGATGTAGTATTGGGATTTATATATCTATCTTAAAATCCGAATCCCTATACTAGTGATTTTTGAGTCGTCGTAACGAGGTTTTACGTAACACTCGTTTTGACTCAAATAAATGTTGTTATAATAGATGATTTCCTTAAAAGAATGGAATATACATATACTTAAATTGATTTAAGTATATCGAATATTTTCCAAGTGTTGAAAATAAATGATTTGTGAATTACTTATTTTTAAATAAGTATGGAAATGCTTTTCCAATATGAAATGAACTGTTTTGAGATTTTATCTCCAAGATAAAATGAAATGTGGAAATTGATTTGAAATTGTTTTCAAACGGTTAAGTGTGGAAATTTTATATCTAGTAAAGATATTTTGGAAGATAAAATAATTTGGAAAATTATTTGGAATCTGATGATGTTGCGCATCTGTATTGATAGTTAAATAACCGACTATCAATAATTACCTTTAGATAGGTATTTGTTGTGAATTGGATGAATTTGAATGCCACACTTATCTTTGAATAAGCGCTCACTATTCGGGTTAGCCGGGAAAGGACCATGGGGTCGTATAACCCATTCCGAATATGTGATACGTCGTTATGAATTGCATTTGAAGACCGGTGTTGAAGACCGGATATTTTTGAAAACGGAAGGATTACCGTCGAGTTACTCTACATCGACTGATCTTCGATTTAGAGGTTTTATCACCCTTAGTGACGGGAAGTCCTGACGTGATTAGAAATTTATCCGGAAATACAAGGGCTTCGTGAGAAGTGCCTTCGGTTCTGTTCGATCCCGGAACAGACTTGTATGGATTGTGTGTCTGACGTTACAATTTGAGATATAAAGCTGATTTCTTTCAAATACATTTCTGTTGGTGGCGGAGAATTTATTCTCTTAGCTTAACACCCTTCTCTGAGACGTACGAGCTCAGAGGTTATGTAGTTGAAATTTATCAGCGATATATCCCACTTTGGTAACGTGGCATACTGAGTGTTGCTGTGAAATGATCGGTGTTTGATCATTTGTGATATGATCATTTGTTTGATCTTATATCTTTGTGATCATAGGTTGATCATTTTTGTTTGACCCGAAGCAGGGCTTTGTAGAAAGCGTAGCTTTGTGGACGAGACTTCGTTGAGCCTCACACCCCGGAAATGGTCGAAACAGGAAGAATGCAGCAAGGTTCTAGGGAGTAGCGCCCCTTAGTGTATGTCATTCCTTCTGGATAAAGGTGGTATCATGGTATGGAGCCCAGATACTTAACCTCTGTGGTTACTGCATTATTATTATCTATGTGGTTTGTTGGAATCGGGGATCCTCGGGAAGATCGGTGACGATCGGGGGATGGCATACGCGTGTCAGTAGTTACCTATTTTTGCAGAGGTAACCCGGCCTTGTGTTGGCAGAGATCCGGTTAGGTTCTCGGGTCGTCTATTCCAGGGACGTACCCATCGTGGATAGGAAGTTCCTTAGCCTGACCATTTGTTGGAAATCCAAACTCCAATACGAACTTTGTACGGTATTAGTTGTAGAACCTGCCATTTACGTACGGTGGTCACCACTGTTTAGATGGTAGCTATAGTAGGCATACGATACTGGTCGTATGTTGGCTAAGATTAATATTATACTTTCGAAATGTTTTCTACACTATGCACTAATAATAATATCAAAAAAATGATTTGATTTTGCGTATCAAGCATCTTTGACTATCATAAGAAGAAATCTCCTCCAATTCTGCGTTTGCATTGTGTGTGTGGTGGGAGGTCTTATGGTAGTCTCATTTTCCAAAAAGCATTGCGAATTTACTTTAAAATTTTTCTGTTGATTATTTTAAAGAATAACTGTTTTACGATCTCACACCAGTCACCATGACTGACTCGGAGTTTATTGTTCCCTTCTAAACTCTGGGTGCCCACCAATTT
The DNA here is from genome assembly GCA_030737815.1 of Allium fistulosum. Taxonomy (NCBI): domain Eukaryota; kingdom Viridiplantae; phylum Streptophyta; class Magnoliopsida; order Asparagales; family Amaryllidaceae; genus Allium; species Allium fistulosum. The sequence continues at coordinate 1,300,602,991 of CM060902.1, forward strand.
CCACACGGGCAGCCTAGAGTTAGATTATCAGGATATTCTGGATATTCTGGAGCTTTGGAGATAAGCTGGAGGACGAGACGTAGTATTTGTATCTGATAGTATTTATTCCGCTGTGTATTCTGTATGAGGACGAGTTTATATAACTGTCCATTGTTGTATATTGACTCTGATGATTGATGTATGTATAAACTGATATAGTTCTTTGTTTTAAAAGACTAGTGTTTATCTATTATATATTGTTCCGCTGCGATGTGTAAGATTCTGATATTGTCTCTGTTCTGTGTTTCTATTGATGTCGTTCTGATGTTTTCTGTTGTTCTTCTTCTTTCTTTCTTCTCTTTTTCTTCTATCTCCTTCTTCTTCTACTTTTTCTTTTCTTAAAACCCTCACTATTGGAGTTTCCGACACTCGATTGCTCGGCAGTCGATAAAGTGAGTATCGATGTCGAATTTTCGAAAGTCGAAAATTTCGGGATGTGACAAAGAATGAATATAGTGAACTTTTGAATTTGAATTTAAAGTGATTAAACTTTTTCTATAATAATCGTTTTAATTAACGTGTGAAAATTGCCTTCCGTAGCACTATCTCGGAATTGGACGAAACTAGTTTCATTGGATTTATAATAGTGAATTATAGTATGATGTCGAATTTCGTGGCGATCGGACGTATCGTTTGGTCGTGCGAGTTCGAAATGCGTAGAAATTAATTAAAGAAATTTAAATTAATATAATTCGATTTTGAAAAGCTAACTTCTGTATATGATGGAATTAGGTCTCGATACTAGTTCCATTGTGTTCGGAATAGGGGTATTACATATAGAACGCCAAATGGCACACCTCGTTTGGAGTTCGAAATTTCTAGGGATGAACAGTGCTTTGAAATTTCCTACATAAGGCCACCATAATTCACAAATTTGCAAAACCCCAGTTTCTAACTCCACATCCATCATTAAAAAGAAATCAAACAAACGACCATAAATTTAAGAGCTAGCAAAGAAATTAGCCCAAACATTCTACACGAAACTTGTAGCCCTCGTCACCACGTATCCATATCAGCTGATCATCCATCGGTGGACCACAGCGGTGGATATGGTCATTCGAAGGCAGTAGTTTTGGAGGTGAAATTCACGACAGCGGAGTGGATTTAGGCGACGCAGTTGGTGGCATGGGGGGGCTCGAGGTCGGGGCTATCTCAAATGGGTCGGCGGCGGTCTTTGACGATACGAACGACAACGGCGGCAATCACAAATACATGGTCACGTTTTGTTGCTTGGAAAGGAGCATACATGAGAGGGGAGGGGAAAGGTGAATTAAAGTTTAAATATTTATTAATTAAAGTTAATTATAATTTAATTATCCACAAATGTTCATTAATTCATAACTTTTTCATACGAGGTCGAAATCGAACGCGATAAGTTGCATTGCGATTGTATCAGTGATTACTACATTATGGAGTTGGAGTGGATGAATTTGGAGCCAGTAGGAATTTGAACTAAAATTGAATGCCTATTCAATTTTAATTCAAACCAGAGTGTTTTGGCGATTATTGGAAATAAATTGAGTTAACTCACCTCTCCGACCTACTTGTATTTTTATATAAGTGTGGATAATTTTATTGTTGATTGTTTGTTAGCTGTTTGGATGGTTTACTATTTTATTTGTTGGTTTAGATATATTCTCACCCCTGGAGCAGATGAGACCCTATTACGTTCGCATGTAAGAGCGGATGACCCTTTGTATACGATCCCGCCTAGAAGCGGTTGATTTATATTTGATGATTATACTGTATGTGATGCTAGGGGACAGGTTGGAGGGATCCAACTGGACTCCTCACACTGTTGATTTTACTTTTCATATATTTTGATATATGATGTGTTGGATGCCATATTTGATGACATGGATGATTTTTCCTTATTTAGTGTTATAGTAGCACTAGGCCAATTTTTAGTATTTTGAAATACTATAAAGTGAAGATTTAGTTTTTTAAAAAAGAAAGATTTTAAGTGATTTCAAAAATTTATACATTTTACTAATTATTCTTGAATTACTAAAAGAAGGAACTTATTTTAAATTAAATAAAAGGTATGATTCTTAGATATTATAAATTAAAAGTTTTATAAAATAATTTAAATAGAGATTTTTGAACTGTAAAACAAAGATTTTAAAAATATTAAAAATAAGTTTGTCTTTTATAATAATGGAATACATTTTTAAAAAGAAGATAGAAATATTTTGGTATTAATATTTATTAATTGTTTTACATAAAGTGATATATATATATATACACATATATTAAAATTCATTTACAAATGTAGAGATTAAAAAATGTGATAACTTATAAATGTGACATTTTACAAATAAAGTGAGGGTTTATAAAATCGTCTTTTATAAATTAAAGGGTAGATTTATAAATGGTGTTTATAAATAAAGGGAAACTTTTATCATTGGCTAAATTGAAGAAATAAATCGCAATTGTGGATTTATAATAATATGTGGAATGTTGTCTTAGAATAATAGTTGATTCTATTTTTGGAAATTGAAAGTGAGGGTAAATTTGGAGATGTTAAACGATATTTTATAAATAGAAGGAAATTTATAAAAGAAATTTATACATATGGAGGCAACGTTAAAAACGGATTATAATTGATATTTTAAATGTTATTTTAAATATTCAAATATAAAAAGAATTGGGGTTTAGTGGTGAATTCCTCTTGAAAGTTTAAAAAAAAATCTATGTGTTATAGAGTGAGGGTCACCACAGTTGAGATTTCTAAAGGGATATAGTTGTAAATGGGGTTTCATAAATAAAGGGATTTTATAAAAAGAAGTTTTATAAAATAGAAAGAGATTTATAAATATTATAAATATGGAAATGCCTCTGTTGAAATTTAAGTATGGATTTTTATCAAGGAAATATATTTACGTTTTTAAAAGTTAAAACAATCTTTTAAAGGGATGTTATGAAAGTGATATTTTCAAATGGAGTTTTATGGTTTTAAAAGGTGATTTAAAACATGTTAAGTGGTAGGAAGACATGGATTTCAACATTTTTATTGTAATAAATGTTTTCGAGAAAGTGAGGAGGATTAGACTATAACACTGTTGTTATAGTAGATGATTTCCAGAAGATGTTTTTATCTATATCCTATATTTGATGTTAAGTTTCGTGGTGTTTAACTTACATCCATTTTTAAGTTAAGAATATCATTCATTCAAGGTCTGAGAGGTAATGGTGCTCCAACTTGATCGGCTTCATTATTGACTAAGAAATAGTTTGAGTTCGACATCAAAAATTAATATTAAATATGACTAATTGGATCTCTATACTGGTGTTTTTGGGTTGTCGTAACAATGTTTTACAAAACATTCATTTTGACACTATAAAGTATGTTTTGGGAAATAAGAAGTTCTCCTCGAAAGGTGTAAATATACTTATTACGGATTTAAGTATATAGGGGCATCGCCTAAACGTTTAAAATGAAACGGCTTGTGAATATGCTTATACCATTGAGATAAGTATATGAAAATGTTTTCCAAAAATAGAAGATAAAAGGTGGTTTTGGGAATGTATCTTCATAAAGATATTTTGAGATAACTATATGAAAAAGTTTTCTAAAAATAGAAGATTAAAGGTAGTTTTAAGAATTTATCTTCGTAAAGATATTTTGAGTTAAATATTGGAAAGTGTGTTAATTAATGAAAACATTAATTAAAGAGACTTAGTGTTGCTTGGTGCTTAATCAGTGTTACTTCCATTGGAAATTGATCTTTGGTTGGATTGTTTTTTTATTTGATAGTTAAATAACTAACTATTAAATGTTGGCCAATTTATAAACTAACGTTGTCGGTTTGGAGAGACCGGGATTGAATATGTTATCCAAAAACCACTTCGAACTGGCATAAGCATTTCGAATTGGAATATCTTGAAGATATTCGAGATGAAGCTTTTGAAGTGCAAAGGCTACTTGCTACTAATCCTAAGGATGATTCCAAAATGGATGTAGTAGAAGTGGTGCCTTCGGTTTTGCTCAGTCCAAGAATGAACTTGTATGGATGAATGCTGACATTGCATTATTGCCTGGAAAGCAGTGTTAGCATTCACAGTGGGAAATGCTATACTGATGTGCACGTAAATGTGCATATTTTTACTTCCATATTTTATCGAATTTAATTAAATAAATGAGCATATAGGGTGTTTTGACATGTTTAAACCAAAATTCAAATTATTTTCAAATCATCATTTATTCATCTTCATATAGGGGTAAAATGGTCATTTTTGTGCATATATTAATTTTAGAAAATTTACTTGGACATTTTCATGTTGTGTTGTAGGAATTGAATTCAAATGGAAGAGGCTTCATGGAAAATATGCATGCATAAGATGAAACAAAGGAATGAAGATGGAAATAATTCAAACTCATGTATCATGGAGGACCCCACCTATCCACTTACCATGATCCCCTATTAGGAGCTATACACATGTTAATGAAGATTAAAGTTACATGCACATGTAATGGTGGATTATGCTCATGCTAATGACAACTTGGAAGCCACACTTCCTCAAGGGTATTTTGGGTAGTCATCAAAAATATGGATTAGGGTTTTAGGCTTGTATAAATACCCCATATATTCATGTAATTAAGCTCTTAGCCTCCTCTTTAGTTAGTTTAGTTTTAGGCTCAAAAATAAATTATAAGCTCTCTTCTTCTATTTCATGGCTACTTAGCCATTTTCTTTTATGTAATTTTCTTTTTATGCAATTTTAATCCATTCTTTTTTTTTTACATGCCTTTTCCTTTCATGTTAGTAGTGTAGATCTTTTTATTTATGAAAGTAGATTAGCTTTTATTTTATATTAATTAGCTCTCTTTTTACTTAGCTTGAATTTTCCTTTTTGTTTTTGTTTCATGTTGAATGCTACATTTGCTGAAATGATAACAAATATGAGAGGCTAAACCCCTTTAATTTAGGGGTAATGAAACTCTCTTAATCATGTAGATTCAAAATTTTGATAACTCTTGATCTCTTTTTGTGCTTAATGGAAATGTTTGATGTGGTTTAAACTTGTGGTTTTAGCTTTGAATTCGATAGTCTATGTTGTTGACACCAAATAGGCTATGCTTAAACAAACAAAAACACAGATTACCTCTTCGTCTGCATATGATTATGGTAATGAAGTGGATTTTAAAATCAAAATTTGATGGTCTATATTTCTAATCAATAGTTAATAGATCATGCTTAGAATAGATTTTATTTTCAAGTTCATTAACATTTTCATGAGAGTTAAGAAGTGGTTTAATGAGTGTGTTATAGTTTAATAGTTTATATTGGGCTAATTAATAGCATAAATATTCCACACTTATGATAAACACATCAATTAAATTCACTAATGACCAAAAGAGAGAACATAATTTCATATATGTTGATTTATATGATCTTGAGAGGGACACTGCCTCTAAATTGTTTTCTACTCTCATATTTTTATCCGCTTTCTTTTGTTAGTTTTCTACATTTTTAGCTTAAAACAATTTCAAACTCTTAGTTAATTTTATTGAATAGAATTTTAAAATCAATACAATTCCTTGTAAATCGACCCGTACTCGCCATGTACTAGAATTGTACGCAGTGGGCTTGCGGTTATTTTTAATTTGATTTTTCCGGCTATTTTTCTAATTCGATAGAGATTTGGATGTTAAACAAGTTTTTGGCGCCGTTCCCGGGGAATTTAATTTGATTTTTATTTATATTCTTCGAATTATTTTCGTTTAATTTTTTATTGTGTGTTAGTTTTGTGTGTTAATTTGCATTTAAAATATATATTGGTGTCTTTGTGTGATCTTTGTTTTCATTTTGTTGTGTGCATGTTGTTTTTCCCTTGCATTTACATTATATATATATATATATATATATATATATATATATATATATAAGAGCATATACAATTTCAAAACGAAAAAAATATACAATTTCATTTTTCATTTACATTTCACATTTTTGATTTTCATCGCTTTTAAAAAAAAAGGAGATAACATTGTGCACTCTAATCTTTGCCTGCACACAGTGCCTCTGTGCCATTCCCATTCAACCCTGTCGCTGTGCTTTACACTACATACTTCACTGACCTCCTTCAACTTGCAAACCAGCAACTCCATTCATCCACATTATACAACTACAAACTGCCGCTTCATTCACCTTCATCAATCAGCATTCATCACAGTGCATGTACAACTGTTGCCCCTACATACATCTTCCTTCAAACCTGCACAACACATAAGACATCCCCAACATCCTGCAAACAAATCACCTCTGTCCCAAACAAATACAACTACCTATCATTTCTTCAACCTACCACAAACCATTTACTTCACATTTGCACTGCACATTTACATACAACTGAACCACACCTGCGTTCAACATCACAAGCCTCACAGTTCAACTTCATATGACTTCTATCCATAACTCACTACCATCCTACCTACACAGTAACCATATTTCTTTTATCAGACATCACTGCCACCCTGCTATCAACACAACCCTGTACACACTTCTTCATATTCAGTGCACACTACCATATTATAGTCCATAACCACACCACTATGCATACACCTCTCTGCCACCAACATCTACTGCTGCTCCTCCTCTTCAACCTTGCATACACCTCCTGTCTCTGCCTGTCATCACCACTAACAACAACAACAACAACAACAAAAACACTGACAAGTTTCAATTGCATACTCCATACTGCCATTTCAACTACCTTAACCACTACACAAACCCCTTTCTGCCTTTAACAACACTCTACTAACCCCAGCAGCAACATAACAGTGCCATACAACCCCCATCTACAACCAAACATACATCATGTACACTGCCTACATCTCCAACATCTTTTACAAACCATCAGTCTACCATTAGACATCCCTGCTACAATAAGTTTCCTATCACACTATCCTCTCCTCCACCAACCAAAAACTGCTACTGCACAAACTCAAACCAACCAGAAGCATTTCCAAAACCATCGAACACAAACCACTGCACATCACCAATAGCCATTATCAACTTCTGCACTCCACTGTGCAACATTATCAAACATCACTGTTCTTCTCATTTTTAACCACCATCCATCTGCTACCAAAGTACCAACACTATCAGCAACACTTCAACATTAACCAAACTCACCTTCACACCTTCGTTGTCATACATATCTACCCACTCAACTGACCACAACCATTTTCCATCCATCACAACCATTGTCTCCCTGCCTTCATTTAATATCAGACAAACCTGCCAAACCACCTTACTGTTCCATCCAAACATTATCTGCTGCTTCAATCTTCCCACTGCTAACCATAAACTGACTTCCCTATCAAACTCCCACATTCATATCAATCACTTCTACTGCCTCAACACTACCCTTCCTCCCTGTCATACAAACATAACAACACCCACCACCTTAACTTGCTACCATCACATTCATTATCCTAAATTTCATCACAGCGGCACTTTCAAATGCCATGATACTTCACACTGCAACCTGTCGCATTTCGGGCTCTATCAAACTTCATCATCTCTTAACACCCTACCTCCTGCATCCACTATTCATCAACTTCATCCACTATCAAACCCGCATCCCTCAGCCAATTCGCCTGAATCAAAATCGCAATTCACAAACTCCCACACCCGCTGTTCACAAACCATCCCACGCAATACGACCTGCCACCAATCGACTTCCACCCTTGCATTCAATCCACCCTCTTTCGGCCTCACTCCAAATAGCAGCAAATCAAGAACAAATCCAAACCGAACACCCATCGCGACTAGTTCAAGCGACCTTAATCCAACCCGCAATCTATTTCTATGAATTTGCTTTTTAAATTAATTGAGTGGCTTCGTGAATTGAGAATTTTATTTTGAGAATTGAGAATTTTATTTTGAGGATTCGCTGTGTAATTTAGTGTGTTCGTTTATAAGTCGTTTTGAGGGGGATTAGTTTTTTTTTAAGTGGGTCGGGCTGTTGTGGAGTTATTCTTTCTTTCTTTCTCTTTTATTTCTTTTTTTGTTTTTCCTTTTTCTTCTTTATTTATTTATTTATTTATTTATTTTGTTCAAGCTTTAGGTCTTTCTCCTCTTTAAAAAAAAGAAAAAAACTTTCAATTTGTCTTGTTTTCTTGTTCGTTTTGTTTTCACTTGCTTTGTTTTGCTTTGATTTAGTTTCTTCTTTGACATATCTATAAAAACTTATATATATATCTTGTTTTTAATTTTAGTTTGCCAAAGCAGGAAATCAGAAGGAGAAGAACTACTGCCAAAAATTAATTGCTTGCTTGCTTATATTAAAAAAATCTACTACATTTAAAATAAATTTCTAATAATTCTACACGCTCTAGTATTGTGCCTTTTTTCCATTGTTTTTATTTTCTTTGCATTGTTGGTTGATTGCATTTTAAAAAAATTCAAAAACAAAAACAAAAACAAATTTCATTCGTAGTTGCATTGTTAATGCACGTTTAATTTCAGCTTTGAATTTCATCTTAGAATTTGCTAACAATAACAATTAGATATCTTAAGGGTGTCACGAGCTCACATAGAGCTTAATTGTATATTGAAAAGTTGTCCTCTTTCGGTAATATAATTTTTTGGTGTCTAGGCTACGGTAGAGCAATAACCATTTATAAATATTACGGTGATTCGTAAATATTATAATGGCTGTTTCTCTGAAGGTACTTAAACCTTCGGCTGCATTGCTACAGTGATTCATGGTTAATCGATAAACCCCGCTGTTACATAGCTGAGAGCTATCTTGTTGAATTAGGAAAAAGTTTGATTATACAATTTTGGGTTAGGTGCTACTTAGGATAGAAAATTTGTAATTAAGCCCTTGCATTCATTTAGTTGCATTAGTTCATGCATATTTAAAAAAAAATTCAACAGGCAAAACTAAAAAAAAATTTGTAAATATTTCTTAACTTAGTTTTTAAATCCTTCCTTTTGAAATTTTTCAATCAAAATCAAAAATCCAAAAAAAAATTTAGAAAAGTAAAAATCCAAAAAAATTATAAAACCTTTTCTAAAACATATAAAAAAAATTGAAAATCCAAAAAAAATCAAATTTCCCTTTATAAAAAAATCAAACAAAAAAATCCAAAATAAAAAGAAAATAAAAAACATTTTGAAAATGTCTGAGTTTCCCTACTCACATGAATTTTACGGTAGTTGTGAAAATCAATATAATCCATATGATTTCTCATCAAATTCTTATGGATGTTTTAATGACAACTACTGTACAAACAATTCAAATTTTGAACCAAAAAATTTTCAAAATGACGACCAACCCTCAAACCTTGAAAATAGCATTGAAATGATTTCGTCTTTAATTGAACTCTCTACACAACAAAATCAAAGGATAAATGATTTGTGTAATTCGTATTTGTGCAATGATTCAAGTCAAAAATTTCAAAATAATAAAAATTTGAATTCACTTCAAATTCAAATGACTTCGATTATAACTCAAGCCAATTCAATTTCGAACTCCAAAATAAATTTCAAAATCGAAATGAAAATGTGAACCAATTTTTAAATGATTTTAGCATTGAGAATAATCTCGATTATGGCGCACTAGACAATTTTCATTCTCGACAAGTTCCAATTGAAAATTTTCAAATTAATAATTATAAATTTGACTTTGTTGAGAAAATGGAAGAGATTTACAATGATCACACAGATTTGTTATTTGAAACATATATGAAACAATATGAGAAACAAAATCAAGTCCCAACGTGTAACGATTCAAATGATAATCCATCTTTTACCAAAATTGACGAATTTCAAATAACTACTTTTGAAATTGAAAATAACAATCTTAATGAAGTTGTTGAAAATACGGTAATTGTGTTGAATTTCAATTCTTTTGAGGGTGAGAAACTCGATTTAAAATTCGATCTTCCTTTTTCTGATTTCGAAAAATCGAATACAACAACTTTGGATTTTGAACCTGATATATGTAACGAAGTTGTAAATAATTCAACAAAGGAAGATGAATTTTGTGAACATGATTTCTTTGGACTTTTCGAACATGAGTTGTTAAATTCTGAAGGGGGAGATTTAAATCACCATATTGATTTTGAAATCAATAATTTTGAAGAAGTTTTCAATGATAAGTTTGAATTTCAATTTGGTGAAAATAAACATGAAATTCAACAAATTGTTTTATCAACCCCAAAAATCATCGAAAATAGAATAACTCATACGATTTTAATAAAACGACATTCATTTTTCCAAATCAACATTTAACTTTGAAATCTTTTATGGTTTGGTTTTCTGTGCTCAAGCTATGTCTCTCGTACTTGACGAGACAAATGAATAGGTCGTTGGAAGACCATTTCATTTACACTTTGACGATATACTTTCTGATGTCGTATAAATAATAGTCGTTTCATTTTCACGTAAATATAGATTACATTTTTATTTTTCTTCTTTCACTTGGGTTGACTGTGGAAATATAGTCAAAATCAAGTGTGGGGGGAGTCTCATTTTTTTTTCATGGTTTATTTTTTTGCGTTTTCTTTCCAAAACTTAAAATAAATTCAAAAAAAAAATCCAAAACAAATTTTCATTCTATAATTTTGATTTACTTTCGAAAAAAAACACTATAGGATAAATATATGGTTTTGGTTATTAAATTGAAAAATTATTTGTATCAACAAGAATAAAAATAAAGTTTGATTACAAGTAACAGTGGTTTAACTAGTACATAGGAAGATTCATGGTGATAATTATGAAGTATATCCTAATTAAAAATCTTTGTTTAAAAAGTGGTGGATTTAAAGTAAAGGTTATAACATTTTTTATCTTCTAAGTTAAATGGTGCTAAGATGATATTGCAAAACTCTCTCTTCAAAAAAAAAACAAAAAATTAAATAACCAAAAATATATATTTGTATATATGTATTATTTTATTAACATCTAGAGTCATGTGTTCACACGCAAGTGTGTAGGCTCGCTATGCTCTGTACCCTTCTCACGTAAGACCAAAAGGCAGTGCACGACTGGTATATCTGGCCTCAGTTTATCTGAGTTAGGTGTATGTATATAAATATTATTTTATTAATAATGCTTATAGTCGATAGGTGTTCAAGCTTGTGTGTTCACTCGCCACGTTCTGTATTCCCCTCACGTAAGCCCGAAAGGCAGTGCATGGGTGATATATCTGGCCTCAGTTTTTTGAATTACGCATATGTAAATATTGTTAATATCAATAAAATTTTCAAATAAGAGAGAGTAAAAAATTGAAATCCAAGCACTATTTTAACTTATGTGATTTGACTTGTTATTCAAAAGAATCGAATATACCACTTTGATAAACTTTGGAAATCAACTAAGGATCCATTTCATAGTTGCACTATGTTATCAACCGAAACAACTTGCCAAACTTGAGTCTAACTGTGATGTTAATTTTTATTGGAAATTTTGACAAGTAAAAGGACATAAATTTCTTGATAATGACCAGAACTTATATTTTACTTATTTGTGTCAATTTGAAAGTAAAGTCTTCATTTGTAAATATTTTCGAAAACTTGCATTCATATCTTTGTAAATAAATCTTGCATTTTGAAATTTTCATTTCGCATTTGGATTTTGTGGGTAGTATCCGCTGAAAATCCTTACGAGACAACGCTCGTCCTACTAGGGACACCTAGAGGTTTAACTGCTTGTTGCATACGCTCAATGCAATTGTGTTTCCTACGAAAACGGATTTATCTTACTTTTCGATTATTCGAGGACGAATAAAAAGATAAGTGTGGGGGTATTTGATGTGCACGTAAATGTGCATATTTTTACTTCCATATTTTATCAAATTTAATTAAATAAATGAGCATATAGGGTGTTTTAACATGTTTAAACCAAAATTCATATTAACAAATCATCTTTTATTCATCTTCATATAACGGCAAAATGGTCATTTTTGTGCATATATTAATTTTAGAAAATTTACTTGGACATTTTCATGCTGTGTTGTAGGAATTTGAATTCAAATGGAAGAGGCTTCATGGAAAGTATGCATGCACAAGAAGAAACAAAGGAATGAAGACAGAAATAATTCAAACTCATGTATCATAGAGGACCCCACCTACCCACTTACCATTATCCCCTATTAGGAGCTAATGCACATGCTAATGAAGATTAAAGTTACATGCACATGTAATGGTGGATTATGCTCATGCTAATGACAACTTGGAGGCCACACTTCCTCAAGGGTATTTTGGGTAGTCTCCAAAAATATGGATTAGGGTTTTAGGCTTGTATAAATACCCCATATGTTCATGTAATTAAGCTCTTAGCCTCCTCTTTAGTTAATTTAGTTTTAGCTAGGCTCAAAAATAAATTATAAGCTCTCTTCTTCTATTTTATAGCTACTTAGCCATTTTCTTTTATGTAATTTTCTTTTTATGCAATTTTAATTCATTCTCAGCTTTATTTACATGCCTTTTCCTTTCATGTTAGTAGTGTAGATCTTTTTATTTATGCAAGTAGGTTAGCTTTTATTTTATGTTAATTAGCTCTCTTTTTACTTAGCTTGCATTTTCCTCTTGTTTTTGTTTTATGTTGAATGCTATATTTTTTGAAATGATAACAAATATGAGAGGCTAAACCCCTTCAATTTAAGGGTAATGAAGCTCTGTTAATCATGTAGATTCAACATTTTGATAACTCTTGATCTCTTTTTGTGCTCAATGGAAATGTTTGATGTGGTTAACTTGTTGTTTTAGCTTTGAATTTGATAGCCTATGTTGTGACACCAAATAGGCTATGCTTAAACAAACAAAATCACAAATTACCTCTTCATCTACATATGATTATGGTAATGAAGAGGATTTTAAAATAAAATTGATGGTCTATATTTCTAATCAATAGTTAATAGATAATTGTAACGACCCGTATTTTTACGGATCGACAAGTTCGACAAAATCTGGAATTTTAGAATTTTTGAGCCATTTCAGATTTTAGGCGAAAATGGCTAAGTCCTGAGTCGTGAACGACTTAGTGTAAGTCGTAAGTCGTATACGACTTAGGGGATAGGAGCGACTCAGGGATTTGGCTAGCTAAGGGTGTAAGGATAAGTCATTTGAATGACTTAAGGGGTAGGCGCGACTTAAGGACTGGGCGAGATAAGGCTTAAGTTGTAACAGTTAAGTCGTGACCGAGTTAAGGTGATGAGTCGTACCCAAGTTATCTGATGAGTCGTACCCAAGTTATCTGATGAGTCGTACCCAAGTTATCTGATGAGTCGTACCCAAGTTATCTGATGAGTCGTATCCTAGTTATCTGATGAGTCGTCTGACCAGTTGAGTCGTAACCCCAGCTATTTGTTAAGTCGTGACCGACTCAGTAGTTGGCTGCTAGGTCATAAGTCGTAGACGACTTAGTAGTTGAGTCGTATATCCAGTTAAGTCGTAGACAAGTATCCCAGTAGCCTAGCTAAGTCGTGAGATTGATAAGTCGTAGCCGAGTTAACTGTTAAGTCGTAAGGGATCTGGGTTTTTGTTGAGTCGTAGGCGCACGCTATGAGTCGTGACCGACATAGGAGATAGCTGTTTTGTCATGAGTCGTAGGCAGATGTGTGTTAAGTCGCTAAGGGTAGTCTGGTTAGATCGTAGAAGCCAGAAGTTAAGTCGTAGGGTGTTGAGTCGTAAGTCGTAGACGACTCATGAGGGCAGACGAGTTACGACTTAGGGTATTTTCTGCTATAAATAGGAGAGCTTCTCTTCATTTTTGGGATCCGGATTTTGAAGCGACGAAGTGCTGCCATTTTGAGAGCTCGACTTCTACACTTCTTCACTTCTTTTCTCCACTCTAATCTAGTGCTTCCTTCCATCCAAATCGAAGATCAAGATTGAAGATTCAAGAGCTTAGATTGAAGATCTTCATCTTTTCAAGAGAGATTTCTTCGTTTGAAGCGGATTCGTGATAGATCAAACTTGATCCTTCGCTGTCCAGATCTGAAGCGTGTAGATTTGTGGTTGTTTAGGTGATTTGGTGAGTGGTGATTATCTCTCACACGGATCCAAAGGAGTATATCGGATTGTTGGCTCGTTTTGATGTTAAAATAGTGATTTCCATGCATTTTCTTCATCCTAAGTGTAGATCCATGTAGATCCATTGTTCATGATGATGTTACATCCATTTTATCACATGTTAACCTATGCAAGTTCATTCATCAAGTTTGTAGAGATATTGTTCATGTTTTCATGCTTATTGGACTTTCAACTCTTTAATTACGAAAATGCCATTATTGTTATAATTGTCTACTTAGATCATATTTGAATGCTTGATTGTTTGGATTAATGTTTGACTCGGATGATTGTTATGAATTAGATGATTGATGGTTTGATTTAGACCGAAGATGATTCAAAAGCTAGGGGAAAGGCTCTTGAATTGGGAAAGCTGCTCGTGGCATATGTAGCGGGATGATGAAGCTCTTATGCATAGATTTGATGATGTGACGTTGAGATAAGGCTTTGCGAGGATGTGATGAAGCGAAGCAATCATGTGATGAAGACTTGGTCTAATCCAGACGGGATCATTCCAAGCATGTTGATAACTCGGTGATATGATTCGAGTTGAGGATAATGAACGGATATGAGAATAGTCATCGAGGAGGATGACTAGGAGGCTTGGATAGCATCGTTGTTGAAGGTTCTAGCAAGCTCTAAGCAAGAGTACGTTTGGGCAGATTCGATAGTCCCAACGACCAACTGTTGAAGGTCGAGTACTCTGGGCAGATTCGATAGTCCTAGGCACGGGTTGCGACGACGTGCGGGAGTTATGTCTAGAACCGAGGTTTCCATTAGCCCTTGACGGACGGCTGAAAGAATGTGCCGGTCATTCAATTAACGGTGATATCGAAGCAATGATAACAGTGATAGCCAGAGTCATGGATGTTTGGTTGTATCGTCATTCGGACTCAAGAGCGGTATTTTCTGGGTGCTTATCTGATTTAGGCCTTGGTACTTGGAAAACATCGCCCTTGACTCGAGTGATAGTAGCTTTACTTTAAATTGTATGCTCTGCTATGTTTGCTTCTGCTTAGTGTGTGTCTGGGGGCTATCACTGTAGAATGAGGTTGGAGTGGGAGGGTTGTATTCCTATTCCTTTTCCTTTATGCTCTTTTGGTATGTTGTTAGCTAATTTACTGCTCACTAAGACTGTTGTCTGACTCAAGGCTTTATGTTTTAATTCTTATTGCCTTGGGCTGTTCGTCCATTTTGGGACGGGCAGACTAGGTAGCAGGTGACAGGTGCTGTTCTCTTCTCACGATGCTGATATCGAAGACGAGCTGGAGGGTTGCATATTATCTTCTTATTATATGTACTGGATATTCCGCTGTTATGTTTTCTCTGAGAGATATGTAGTGAGGCTTGATGTATTGACTATGTGGATGCTTGTATTCAACTATTATGGAGTTTTATATGATGTCATTTTGTTCTGTAAAGCTTCACTATACATATGTTCTATTGTATTTTGTCCATGCGCTGTGAGTAATACGATAGATTCTGTTGTTTTATTTTACCCTGACAATCGTCCATGGTCGCCTGGCACACCTTACAGCGCACTATCTCTAGATTCGGTGCAGGGGTCATGGGCGGTCGTCACATTTGGTATCAGAGCATTGGTTAATCGATTTTACCCAACGCTCGCTGACGTAACTACGTATGAGAGACGTAATTGTATTTTGATGGATGATTACTATATATAATATAGTAGTTTAGCAGTAAGTTAGTCCTTTACGCAGTTGTTTCTCTAGATGTTCTGATCATTCCTTTTTATAGATATTGAGAATGAGTCGAAGAGGGAGACCAGCTGCTAGGGAAGGCCGTGCTACTGAAGAGACTGTTGATTATGCAGCCATGTTCGAAGCTATGATGACTTCGATCATGAGAAGGATACCAGTTCCGGGGGGCAGCAGTAGATGTTGGAGTTCAAGTCCAAACTCCGAAACCAGTGGATTTTGCTAAGTTGTGCAAGGATTATACTGCTCTTGGAGGAAAGGTTTTCTTGGGAACAGAATCAACTATTGAGGTCCAGAGGTGGATAGATGCTTGTAGAAGGATCTGTGGTGATTTGGGAATTGATGATGCAACTAAGAGGAAGTTGGCATCAAGGCAGCTTCAAGGGAGAGCCTCTGATTGGTGGAACTCTATTACCATCGATACTCCGGAGGAAGAGATTACTTGGGAGCAATTCCAAGTTAGGTTTGAAGCTAAGTTCATTTCTACAGCTCAGAAGTCTGTTCTGTTCAAGAGGTTTGTGGAGCTCAAGCAAGTTGGAAGATCTGTTCTTGAGTATGTTTCTGAGTTTGAAGCTTTGTCCAAATATGCTCGGTCATATATTGAATCTGCTTATCAGAAGAATGAGAAGTTTGTGACCGTCTTGGATAGTTATCTTGGGAGACAGTTGGTGGATCATTTGGACGATTCATTTGAAAAGCTTGTGGAGAAAGCTCTTAGGCATGAGAGTCTGTTTCCTAAGGAAGGATCTGTTGTTGCTGTGACCAGGGGAGAGTCTAAACCACAGCAGGGTGGAAACCAGAAGAGGAAGCAGCAGCAGCAGAAGAGTAAGGATGGCCAGAAGAAGCCGAAAGGCGAGGTGACTTGCTACAATTGTCAGCAGAAGGGCCATTTCTCTAAGGATTGTAAGAATCCGAAGGTGCCAATGAAGTGTCACAACTGTGACAAGCCAGGGCACATCAGGAAGAATTGTCTAGAACCAAGGAAGGACAAGCAGATTGTGCAAGCTTATGCTTTGGGAGCTGTTCCGTCGTCTTCAAAAGCTCCTACTGCTGAAGAGAAGGGAAAGAGTGTGGTGGTTCAAGGTACTCTTTTCCTATGTGGTATTCCAGTTAGAGTTTTGTTTGATACTGGAGCATCGCATTCGTTTGTTTGTAATGAACTCGTAGGCCGGTTAGATTTGAAGCCGGATATTGTTGATAGGCCATTGGTTGTGACTAATCCAGTTGGGGGTTCGTCTTGTTTGTGTATGTTATGCCGTGGTCTAGTTGTATCGAGTCATGGTTGCTCTTTTGTTTGTGATTGTTTTGTTCTGAACTTTGCGGGGTTCGGAATTATTTTGGGTATGGACTGGCTTAGGAAGTATGCGGCTAAGGTTGATTGTGAGAGGCTGGAGGTGACAGTCGAGAATGTGGAGGGGCGAAAGATTGTGATACGATGTAAGCATGAGGAAGGCGTCTTCATGAGCTTCATGTATTCGCTAGTTGTTCCACGGGATGGACTGTCTTTAGTGCCTATCGCAAATGGATTCGAGGATGTCTTTGACGAAGTCAAAGGGTTGCTGCCGCATAGAGAGATCGAGTTTCGAATAGATCTAGTTGAAGGAGCCAGACCTGTTGTGATGCCTCTTAGGCGGATGGCGCCTAGGGAACAGCAGGAGTTGAGGGTGCAAGTTGATGACCTTTTACAGAAGGGATTCATTCGGCGTAGTGTGTCCGAGTGGGGTGCACCAGTTGTGTTTGCAACCAAGGCAGATGGGTCGTTGAGATTGTGTGTTGATTATCGTGAGCTGAATAAGGTGACTAAGAAGAACAAGTATCCATTGCCGAGAATAGATGACTTGTTTGATCAGCTTCACGAAGCTAAGGTGTTTTCTCAGATGGATTTGGCAACGGGATTTCACCAGTTGAGAGTGGCTAAGGATAGTGTGCCGAAGACTGCTTTTCGGACACCATCTGGTTTCTTTGAGTGGTTGGTAATGCCGTTTGGATTGACTAACGCGCCAGCATATTTTGTGGATCTGATGAATAGAGTGTTCAGAGATCAGTTGAACAAGTTCGTACTTGTGTTCGTGGATGATATTCTGATTTATTCCAGAACTGAAGAAGAGCACAAGACGCACTTGCGTATTGTTTTGGAAATCTTGCGGAAACATCAGCTGAGGGCTAAGTTTTCGAAGTGTCACTTATGGAAGAGTGAAGTGAGGTTCTTAGGCCATGTGATTTCTGGAAGTGGGATAGCGGTTGATCCCGCTAAGGTGGCAGCAATCCAAGATTGGGTTAGACCTAAGAATGCATCTGATGTGAGAAGTTTTCTTGGATTAGCAGGATATTATCGACGGTTTATCAAAGACTTCTCCAAGGTAGCTGCACCGTTACAGGATTGACGAAGAAGAACCAAGTGTTCGGTTGGGATGCTAGGTGTGAGCAAGCTTTCGGAATCCTGAAAGAGCGATTGACGAGTGCTCTTGTTTTGACTATTCCAAGTGGGAATGATGAGATGGTGGTTTACACTGACGCATGTGGTACTGGACTTGGAGCAGTACTAATGCAGAGGGATAAAGTTGTTGCGTATGCCAGTCGACAACTGAAGCCACATGAATGGAATTACCCGACTCATGATTCGGAGTTAGCGGCGATTGTATTTGCTCTGAAGATGTGGAGGCATTATCTGTTGGGAGTTCGATTCGAGTTGTTTACGGATCATAAGTCGTTGAAGTATCTTTTCTCCCAAAAGGATTTGAATCTTCGGCAGCAACGTTGGCTAGAGTTTTTAGCATCATATGATTTTGGTATAGCTTATACTTCGGGAAAAGGTAACGCAGTGGCAGATGCGTTAAGTCGAAGACATGCAGGATTGGGAGCCATGTTTTCAGAATGGAAGAATCTCGAGTATCTAGCTGGATTTGACTTCAGGCCCAGATGCGAATTGGAACCTGAGATGTTGGCAAACTTATCAATAAGACCCACTCTTGTGGAAAGGATTGGCGAGGGCCAAAAGCGAGATGATAAGCTTGTCAAGATTATCCGTGAATTGGAATCTGGATTGGATCCAGAAAAGGATAAAGGATTCGAGGTCGATCGAGAGGGTTGGCTTCGGAAGCAAGGAGGACTAGTTGTTCCCGATATAGATGAATTGAGGAGTGAAGTTCTGAAGGAAAGTCATCACTCGAAGTTGACAATTCATCCAGGTGGAAATAAGATGTATCGGGATATGAAGAGAACCTACTACTGGGAAGGTATGAAGAAGGATGTTGGAAATTTTATTTCCAAATGTATGAACTGCCAGTTGGTAAAAGCCGAACAGAAGAAGCCAAGTGGATTTCTTCAGCCATTAGAAGTTCCTACATGGAAGTGGGAACAAGTGTCGATGGATTTTATCGATGGATTGCCTAGAACCAGAACGAGAAATGAAGGGATTTGGGTCATTGTAGATCGTTTGACTAAGAGTGCACGATTCATTCCTGTTCGATCGACTAGGACTGCATCTAAGTTGGCTGAGTTGTATGTTAAGTGGATAGTTCGATTCCATGGTATTCCGAAGAGTATAGTGAGCGATCGAGATCCATTGTTCACTAGTGGATTTTGGAAGAGCTTCCAAGAAGTTTTGGGAACCGAGTTGTGTTTGAGTACAGCTTATCACCCTTAAACAGATGGTCAGACCGAGAGAGTCAACCGAGTTTTGGAAGATCTTCTTAGAGCTTGTGTTTTGGATTTCGGAGGATCATGGGAAGATCACCTTCACTTGGTGGAGTTTGCGTACAACAACAGTTACCAGTCTAGTATTGGTATGGCACCGTATGAGGCATTGTATGGAAGACCGTGTAACTCTCCGACATGTTGGTTGGAAATTGGAGAAAAGCTGATGCTTGGGCCAGAGATAATTCGTCAGACTTCAGATTGCATAGAGATCATTCGGCAACGAATGAAGGCAGCCCAAGACCGTCAAAAGAGTTATGCCGATAAGCGTCGGAAGGATTTGGAATTCGACGTAGGAGACATGGTTTTTGTGAAGATTTCTCCATTGAAGAATGTTATTTGATTCGGGAGGAAAGGAAAATTGACTCCGAGATTTGTTGGACCATTCCCGATCATCGAGCGAATTGGAAAGCTCGCCTACAGATTGGAGTTGCCAGAGAAGATGTCGGGTGTGCACAATGTTTTTCATGTATCATATCTACGGAAGTATGTGCATGACTCGGATACGGTGGTTTCTGCTGATAGCTATGAAGATTTCGAAGTTAATCCAGTCGATGGAAGACCTCGTAAGCCGCTTCGTGTTGTGGAAACCGACACGAAACAGCTTAGGAGGAAGGTAGTTAAGTTGCTCAAGATACAATGGAGTGATGATGATAACGACTGCACGTGGGAGGTGGAAGAGAGGATGAAAGCAGCTCATCCCGAACTCTTCAAGGTATGGCCCTAAGGTGTCGTATCATCTAACAATATTGTAACTTGTTCTAAGTCTTAGAATTCTGTACGCTAAGCTAGAATTGGATGCATGGTTTGCTGGTTGTTATGGTTGGTAGGCGTACAGAATAGTCTTTGATTGCTTTGTTTGTTTGGAATTTCGAGGGCGAAATTCCTAAGGGGGAGAGAATGTAACGACCCGTATTTTTACGGACCGACAAGTTCGACAAAATCTGGAATTTTAGAATTTTTGAGCCATTTCAGATTTTAGGCGAAAATGGCTAAGTCCTGAGTCGTGAACGACTTAGTGTAAGTCGTAAGTCGTATACGACTTAGGGGATAGGAGCGACTCAGGGATTTGGCTAGTTAAGGGTGTAAGGATAAGTCGTTTGAACGACTTAAGGGGTAGGCGCGACTTAAGGACTGGGCGAGATAAGGCTTAAGTTGTAACAGTTAAGTCGTGACCGAGTTAAGGTGATGAGTCGTACCCAAGTTATCTGATGAGTCGTACCCAAGTTATCTGATGAGTCGTACCCAAGTTATTTGATGAGTCGTACCCAAGTTATCTGATGAGTCGTATCCTAGTTATCTGATGAGTCGTCTGACCAGTTGAGACGTAACCCCAGCTATTTGTTAAGTCGTGACCGACTCAGTAGTTGGCTGCTAGGTTATAAGTCGTAGACGACTTAGTAGTTGAGTCGTATATCCAGTTAAGTCATAGACGAGTATCCCAGTAGCCTAGCTAAGTCGTGAGATTGATAAGTCGTAGCCGAGTTAACTGTTAAGTCGTAAGGGATCTAGGTTTTTGTTGAGTCGTTGGCGCACGCTATGAGTCGTGACCGACATAGGAGATAGCTGTTTTGTCATGAGTCGTAGGCAGATGTGTGTTAAGTCGCTAAGGGTAGTCTGGTTAGATCGTAGAAGCCAGAAGTTAAGTCGTAGGGTGTTGAGTCGTAAGTCGTAGACGACTCATGAGGGCAGACGAGTTACGACTTAGGGTATTTTCTGCTATAAATAGGAGAGCTTCTCTTCATTTTTGGGATCCGGATTTTGAAGCGACGAAGTGCTGCCATTTTGAGAGCTCGATATCTACACTTCTTCACTTCTTTTCTCCACTCTAATCTAGTGCTTCCTTCCATCCAAATCGAAGATCAAGATTGAAGATTCAAGAGCTTAGATTGAAGATCTTCATCTTTTCAAGAGAGATTTCTTCGTTTGAAGCGGATTCGTGATAGATCAAGCTTGATCCTTCGCTATCCAGATCTGAAGCGTGTAGATTTGTGGTTGTTTAGGTGATTTGGTGAGTGGTGATTATCTCTCACACGGATCCAAAGGAGTATATCGGATTGTTGGCTCGTTTTGATGTTAAAATAGTGATTTCCATGCATTTTCTTCATCCTAAGTGTAGATCCATGTAGATCCATTGTTCATGATGATGTTACATCCATTTTATCACATGTTAACCTATGCAAGTTCATTCATCAAGTTTGTAGAGATATTGTTCATGTTTTCATGCTTATTGGACTTTCAACTCTTTAATTACGAAAATGCCATTATTGTTATAATTGTCTACTTAGATCATATTTGAATGCTTGATTGTTTGGATTAATGTTTGACTCGGATGATTGTTATGAATTAGATGATTGATGGTTTGATTTAGACCGAAGATGATTCAAAAGCTAGGGGAAAGGCTCTTGAATTGGGAAAGCTGCTCGTGGCATATGTAGCGGGATGATGAAGCTCTTATGCATAGATTTGATGATGTGACGTTGAGATAAGGCTTTGCGAGGATGTGATGAAGCGAAGCAATCATGTGATGAAGACTTGGTCTAATCCAGACGGGATCATTCCAAGCATGTTGATAACTCGGTGATATGATTCGAGTTGAGGATAATGAACGGATATGAGAATAGTCATCGAGGAGGATGACTAGGAGGCTTGGATAGCATCGTTGTTGAAGGTTCTAGCAAGCTCTAAGCAAGAGTACGTTTGGGCAGATTCGATAGTCCCAACGACAAACTGTTGAAGGTCGAGTACTCTGGGCAGATTCGATAGTCCTAGGCACGGGTTGCGACGACGTGCGGGAGTTATGTCTAGAACCGGGGTTTCCATTAGCCCTTGAAGGACGGCTGAAAGAATGTGCCGGTCATTCAATTAACGGTGATATCGAAGCAATGATAATAGTGATAGCCAGAGTCATGGATGTTTGGTTGTATCGTCATTCGGACTCAAGAGCGGTATTTTCTGGGTGCTTATCTGATTTAGGCCTTGGTACTTGGAAAACATCGCCCTTGACTCGAGTGATAGTAGCTTTACTTTAAATTGTATGCTCTGCTATGTTTGCTTCTGCTTAGTGTGTGTCTGGGGGCTATCACTGTAGAATGAGGTTGGAGTGGGAGGGTTGTATTCCTATTCCTTTTCCTTTATGCTTTTTTGGTATGTTGTTAGCTAATTTACTGCTCACTAAGACTGTTGTCTGACTCAAGGCTTTATGTTTTAATTCTTATTGCCTTGGGCTGTTCGTCCATTTTGGGACGGGCAGACTAGGTAGCAGGTGACAGGTGCTGTTCTCTTCTCACGATGCTGATATCGAAGACGAGCTGGAGGGTTGCATATTATCTTCTTATTATATGTACTGGATATTCCGCTGTTATGTTTTCTCTGAGAGATATGTAGTGAGGCTTGATGTATTGACTATGTGGATGCTTGTATTCAACTATTATGGAGTTTTATATGATGTCATTTTGTTCTGTAAAGCTTCACTATACATATGTTCTATTGTATTTTGTCCATGCGCTGTGAGTAATACGATAGATTCTGTTGTTTTATTTTACCCTGACAATCGTCCATGGTCGCCTGGCACACCTTACAGCGCACTATCTCTAGATTCGGTGCAGGGGTCATGGGCGGTCGTCACATTTGGTATCAGAGCATTGGTTAATCGATTTTACCCAACGCTCGCTGACGTAACTACGTATGAGAGACGTAATTGTATTTTGATGGATGATTACTATATATAATATAGTAGTTTAGCAGTAAGTTAGTCCTTTACGCAGTTGTTTCTCTAGATGTTCTGATCATTCCTTTTTATAGATATTGAGAATGAGTCGAAGAGGGAGACCAGCTGCTAGGGAAGGCCGTGCTACTGAAGAGACTGCTGATTATGCAGCCATGTTCGAAGCTATGATGACTTCGATCATGAGAAGGATACCAGTTCCGAGGGGCAGCAGTAGATGTTGGAGTTCAAGTCCAAACTCCGAAACCAGTGGATTTTGCTAAGTTGTGCAAGGATTATACTGCTCTTGGAGGAAAGGTTTTCTTGGGAACAGAATCAACTATTGAGGTCCAGCGGTGGATAGATGCTTGTAGAAGGATCTGTGGTGATTTGGGAATTGATGATGCAACTAAGAGGAAGTTGGCATCAAGGCAGCTTCAAGGGAGAGCCTCTGATTGGTGGAACTCTATTACCATCGATACTCCGGAGGAAGAGATTACTTGGGAGCAATTCCAAGTTAGGTTTGAAGCTAAGTTCATTTCTACAGCTCAGAAGTCTGTTCTGTTCAAGAGGTTTGTGGAGCTCAAGCAAGGTGGAAGATCTGTTCTTGAGTATGTTTCTGAGTTTGAAGCTTTGTCCAAATATGCTCGGTCATATATTGAATCTGCTTATCAGAAGAATGAGAAGTTTGTGACCGGCTTGGATAGTTATCTTGGGAGACAGTTGGTGGATCATTTGGACGATTCATTTGAAAAGCTTGTGGAGAAAGCTCTTAGGCATGAGAGTCTGTTTCCTAAGGAAGGATCTGTTGTTGCTGTGACCAGGGGAGAGTCTAAACCACAGTAGGGTGGAAACCAGAAGAGGAAGCAGCAGCAGCAGAAGAGTAAGGATGGCCAGAAGAAGCCGAAAGGCGAGGTGACTTGCTACAATTGTCAGCAGAAGGGCCATTTCTCTAAGGATTGTAAGAATCTGAAGGTGCCAATGAAGTGTCACAACTGTGACAAGCCAGGGCACATCAGGAAGAATTGTCCAGAACCGAGGAAGGACAAGCAGATTGTGCAAGCTTATGCTTTGGGAGCTGTTCCGTCGTCTTCAAAAGCTCCTACTGCTGAAGAGAAGGGAAAGAGTGTGGTGGTTCAAGGTACTCTTTTCCTATGTGGTATTCCAGTTAGAGTTTTGTTTGATACTGGAGCATCGCATTCGTTTGTTTGTAATAAACTCGTAGGCCGGTTAGATTTGAAGCCGGATATTGTTGATAGGCCATTGGTTGTGACTAATCCAGTTGGGGGTTCGTCTTGTTTGTGTATGTTATGCCGTGGTCTAGTTGTATCGAGTCATGGTTGCTCTTTTGTTTGCGATTGTTTTGTTCTGAACTTTGCGGGGTTCGGAATTATTTTGGGTATGGACTGGCTTAGGAAGTATGCGGCTAAGGTTGATTGTGAGAGGCTGGAGGTGACAGTCGAGAATGTGGAGGGGCGAAAGATTGTGATACGATGTAAGCATGAGGAAGGCGTCTTCATGAGCTTCATGTATTCGCTAGTTGTTCCACGGGATGGACTGTCTTTAGTGCCTATCGCAAATGGATTCGAGGATGTCTTTGACGAAGTCAAAGGGTTGCCGCCGCATAGAGAGATCGAGTTTCGAATAGATCTAGTTGAAGGAGCCAGACCTGTTGTGATGCCTCTTAGGTGGATGGCGCCTAGGGAACAGCAGGAGTTGAGGGTGCAAGTTGATGACCTTTTACCGAAGGGATTCATTCGGCGTAGTGTGTCCGAGTGGGGTGCACCAGTTGTGTTTGCAACCAAGGCAGATGGGTCGTTGAGATTGTGTGTTGATTATCGTGAGCTGAATAAGGTGACTAAGAAGAACAAGTATCCATTGCCGAGAATAGATGACTTGTTTGATCAGCTTTACGAAGCTAAGGTGTTTTCTCAGATGGATTTGGCAACGGGATTTCACCAGTTGAGAGTGGCTAAGGATAGTGTGCCGAAGACTGCTTTTCGGACACCATCTGGTTTCTTTGAGTGGCTGGTAATGCCGTTTGGATTAACTAACGCGCCAGCATATTTTGTGGATCTGATGAATAGAGTGTTCAGAGATCAGTTGAACAAGTTCGTACTTGTGTTCGTGGATGATATTCTGATTTATTCCAGAACTGAAGAAGAGCACAAGACGCACTTGCGTATTGTTTTGGAAATCTTGCGGAAACATCAGCTGAGGGCTAAGTTTTCGAAGTGTCACTTATGGAAGAGTGAAGTGAGGTTCTTAGGCCATGTGATTTCTGGAAGTGGGATAGCGGTTGATCCCGCTAAGGTGGCAGCAATCCAGGATTGGGTTAGACCTAAGAATGCATCTGATGTGAGAAGTTTTCTTGGATTAGCAGGATATTATCGACGGTTTATCAAAGACTTCTCCAAGGTAGCTGCACCGTTAACAGGATTGACGAAGAAGAACCAAGTGTTCGGTTGGGATGCTAGGTGTGAGCAAGCTTTCGGAATCCTGAAAGAGCGATTGACGAGTGCTCCTGTTTTGACTATTCCAAGTGGGAATGATGAGATGGTGGTTTACACTGACGCATGTGGTACTGGACTTGGAGCAGTACTAATGCAGAGGGATAAAGTTGTTGCGTATGCCAGTCGACAACTGAAGCCACATGAAAGGAATTACCCGACTCATGATTCGGAGTTAGCGGCGATTGTATTTGCTCTGAAGATGTGAAGGCATTATCTGTTGGGAGTTCGATTCGAGTTGTTTACGGATCATAAGTCGTTGAAGTATCTTTTCTCCCAAAAGGATTTGAATCTTCGGCAGCAACGTTGGCTAGAGTTTTTAGCATCATATGATTTTGGTATAGCTTATACTCCGGGAAAAGGTAACGCAGTGGCAGATGCGTTAAGTCGAAGACATGCAGGATTGGGAGCCATGTTTTCAGAATGGAAGAATCTCGAGTATCTAGCTGGATTTGACTTCAGGCCCAGATGCGAATTGGAACCTGAGATGTTGGCAAACTTATCAATAAGACCCACTCTTGTGGAAAGGATTGGCGAGGGCCAAAAGCGAGATGATAAGCTTGTCAAGATTATCCGTGAATTGGAATCTGGATTGGATCCAGAAAAGGATAAAGGATTCGAGGTCGATCGAGAGGGTTGGCTTCGGAAGCAAGGACGACTAGTTGTTCCCGATATAGATGAATTGAGGAGTGAAGTTCTGAAGGAAAGTCATCACTCGAAGTTGACAATTCATCCAGGTGGAAATAAGATGTATCGGGATATGAAGAGAACCTACTACTGGGAAGGTATGAAGAAGGATGTTGGAAATTTTATTTCCAAATGTATGAACTGCCAGTTGGTAAAAGCCGAACAGAAGAAGCCAAGTGGATTGCTTCAGCCATTAGAAGTTCCTACATGGAAGTGGGAACAAGTGTCGATGGATTTTATCGATGGATTTCCTAGAACCAGAACGGGAAATGAAGGGATTTGGGTCATTGTAGATCGTTTGACTAAGAGTGCACGATTCATTCCTGTTCGGTCGACTAGGACTGCATCTAAGTTGGCTGAGTTGTATGTTAAGTGGATAGTTCGATTCCATGGTATTCCGAAGAGTATAGTGAGCGATCGAGATCCATTGTTCACTAGTGGATTTTGGAAGAGCTTCCAGGAAGTTTTGGGAACCGAGTTGTGTTTGAGTACAGCTTATCACCCTCAAACAGATGGTCAGACCGAGAGAGTCAACCGAGTTTTGGAAGATCTTCTTAGAGCTTGTGTTTTGGATTTCGGAGGATCATGGGAAGATCACCTTCACTTGGTGGAGTTTGCGTACAACAATAGTTACCAGTCTAGTATTGGTATGGCACCGTATGAGGCATTGTATAGAAGACCGTGTAACTCTCCGACATGTTGGTTGGAAATTGGAGAAAAGCTGATGCTTGGGCCAGAGATAATTCGTCAGACTTCAGATTGCATAGAGATCATTCGGCAACGAATGAAGGCAGCCCAAGACCGTCAAAAGAGTTATGCCGATAAGCGTCGGAAGGATTTGGAATTCGACGTAGGAGACATGGTTTTTGTGAAGATTTCTCCACTGAAGAATGTTATTCGATTCGGGAGGAAAGGAAAATTGACTCCGAGATTTGTTGGACCATTCCCGATCATCGAGCGAATTGGAAAGCTCGCCTACAGATTGGAGTTGCCAGAGAAGATGTCGGGTGTGCACAATGTTTTTCATGTATCATATCTACGGAAGTATGTGCATGACTCGGATACGGTGGTTTCTGCTGATAGCTATGAAGATTTCGAAGTTAATCCAGTCGATGGAAGACCTCGTAAGCCGCTTCGTGTTGTGGAAACCGACACGAAACAGCTTAGGAGGAAGGTAGTTAAGTTGCTCAAGATACAATGGAGTGATGATGATAACGACTGCACGTGGGAGGTGGAAGAGAGGATGAAAGCAGCTCATCCCGAACTCTTCAAGGTATGGCCCTAAGGTGTCGTATCATCTAACAACATTGTAACTTGTTCTAAGTCTTAGAATTCTGTACGCTAAGCTAGAATTGGATGCATGGTTTGCTGGTTGTTATGGTTGGTAGGGGTACAGAATAGTCTTTGATTGCTTTGTTTGTTTGGAATTTCGGGGGCGAAATTCCTAAGGGGGAGAGAATGTAACGACCCGTATTTTTACGGATCGACAAGTTCGACAAAATCTGGAATTTTAGAATTTTTGAGCCATTTCAGATTTTAGGCGAAAATGGCTAAGTCCTGAGTCGTGAACGACTTAGTGTAAGTCGTAAGTCGTATACGACTTAGGGGATAGGAGCGACTCAGGGATTTGGCTAGTTAAGGGTGTAAGGATAAGTCGTTTGAACGACTTAAGGGGTAGGCGCGACTTAAGGATTGGGCGAGATAAGGCTTAAGTTGTAACAGTTAAGTCGTGACCGAGTTAAGGTGATGAGTCGTACCCAAGTTATCTGATGAGTCGTACCCAAGTTATCTGATGAGTCGTACCCAAGTTATCTGATGAGTCGTACCCAAGTTATCTGATGAGTCGTATCCTAGTTATCTGATGAGTCGTCTGACCAGTTGAGTCGTAACCCCAGCTATTTGTTAAGTCGTGACCGACTCAATAGTTGGCTGCTAGGTTATAAGTCGTAGACGACTTAGTAGTTGAGTCGTATATCCAAATAAGTCGTAGACGAGTATCCTAGTAGCCTAGCTAAGTCGTGAGATTGATAAGTCGTAGCCGAGTTAACTGTTAAGTCGTAAGGGATCTGGGTTTTTGTTGAGTCGTAGGCGCACGCTATGAGTCATGACCGACATAGGAGATAGCTGTTTTGTCATGAGTCGTAGGCAGATGTGTGTTAAGTCGCTAAGGGTAGTCTGGTTAGATCATAGAAGCCAGAAGTTAAGTCGTAGGGTGTTGAGTCGTAAGTCGTAGACGACTCATGAGGGCAGACGAGTTACGACTTAGGGTATTTTCTGCTATAAATAGGAGAGCTTCTCTTCATTTTTGGGATCCGGATTTTGAAACGACGAAGTGCTGCCATTTTGAGAGCTCGACTTCTACACTTCTTCACTTCTTTTCTCCACTCTAATCTAGTGCTTCCTTCCATCCAAATCGAAGATCAAGATTGAAGATTCAAGAGCTTAGATTGAAGATCTTCATCTTTTCAAGAGAGATTTCTTCGTTTGAAGCGGATTCGTGATAGATCAAGCTTGATCCTTCGCTGTCCAGATCTGAAGCGTGTAGATTTGTGGTTGTTTAGGTGATTTGGTGAGTGGTGATTATCTCTCACACGGATCCAAAGGAGTATATCGGATTGTTGGCTCGTTTTGATGTTAAAATAGTGATTTCCATGCATTTTCTTCATCCTAAGTGTAGATCCATGTAGATCCATTGTTCATGACGATGTTACATCCATTTTATCACATGTTAACCTATGCAAGTTCATTCATCAAGTTTGTAGAGATATTGTTCATGTTTTCATGCTTATTGGACTTTCAACTCTTTAATTACGAAAATGCTATTATTGTTATAATTGTCTACTTAGATCATATTTGAATGCTTGATTGTTTGGATTAATGTTTGACTCGGATGATTGTTATGAATTAGATGATTGATGGTTTGATTTAGACCGAAGATGATTCAAAAGCTAGGGGAAAGGCTCTTGAATTGGGAAAGCTGCTCGTGGCATATGTAGCGGGATGATGAAGCTCTTATGCATAGATTTGATGATGTGACGTTGAGATAAGGCTTTGCGAGGATGTGATGAAGCGAAGCAATCATGTGATGAAGACTTGGTCTAATCTAGACGGGATCATTCCAAGCATGTTGATAACTCGGTGATATGATTCGAGTTGAGGATAATGAACGGATATGAGAATAGTCGTCGAGGAGGATGACTAGGAGGCTTGGATAGCATCGTTGTTGAAGGTTCTAGCAAGCTCTAAGCAAGAGTACGTTTGGGCAGATTCGATAGTCCCAACGACCAACTGTTGAAGGTCGAGTACTCTGGGCAGATTCGATAGTCCTAGGCACGGGTTGCGACGACGTGCGGGAGTTATGTCTAGAACCGGGGTTTCCATTAGCCCTTGACGGACGGCTGAAAGAATGTGCCGGTCATTCAATTAACAGTGATATCGAAGCAATGATAACAGTGATAGCCAGAGTCATGGATGTTTGGTTGTATCGTCATTCGGACTCAAGAGCGGTATTTTCTGGGTGCTTATCTGATTTAGGCCTTGGTACTTGGAAAACATCGCCCTTGACTCGAGTGATAGTAGCTTTACTTTAAATTGTATGCTCTGCTATGTTTGCTTCTGCTTAGTGTGTGTCTGGGGGCTATCACTGTAGAATGAGGTTGGAGTGGGAGGGTTGTATTCCTATTCCTTTTCCTTTATGCTCTTTTGGTATGTTGTTAGCTAATTTACTGCTCACTAAGACTGTTGTCTGACTCAAGGCTTTATGTTTTAATTCTTATTGCCTTGGGCTGTTCGTCCATTTTGGGACGGGCAGACTAGGTAGCAGGTGACAGGTGCTGTTCTCTTCTCACGATGCTGATATCGAAGACGAGCTGGAGGGTTGCATATTATCTTCTTATTATATGTACTGGATATTCCGCTGTTATGTTTTCTCTGAGAGATATGTAGTGAGGCTTGATGTATTGACTATGTGGATGCTTGTATTCAACTATTATGGAGTTTTATATGATGTCATTTTGTTCTGTAAAGCTTCACTATACATATGTTCTATTGTATTTTGTCCATGCGCTGTGAGTAATACGATAGATTCTGTTGTTTTATTTTACCCTGACAATCGTCCATGGTCGCCTGGCACACCTTACAGCGCACTATCTCTAGATTCGGTGCAGGGGTCATGGGTGGTCGTCACAATAATGCTTAGAATATATTTTATTTTCAAGTTCATTAACATTTTCATGAGAGTTAAGAAGTGGTTTAATGGGTGTTATAGTTTGATGGTTTATATTAGGCTAATTAATAGCACAAATATTACATACTTATGATAAACACATCAATTAAATTCACTAATGACCAAAAGAGATATCATAATTTCATATATGTCGATTTATGTGATCTTGAGAAGGACATTGCCTCTGAATTGTCTTCTACTCTCATATTTTTATCCACTTTCTTTTGTTAGTTTTCTACATTTTTAGCTTAAAAAATTTTCAAACTCTTGGTTAATTTGATTGAATAGAATTTTAAAATCAATATAATTCCCTACGGATCGACTCGTATTCGCCACGTACTAGAATTGTACGACATGTGCTTGCGGTTATTTTTAATTTAAAATTTTCAACTATTTTTCTAATCCGATAGAGATTTGGCCGTTAAACATATATAAAGGTAAAACGTAGTCTCAAGCCTCATCAACCGAGAAATGACAAAAATCGGGCATGCAGTAGGACCATGTGGGTCGCACTCATCAGGGTATGGTCATTCCAAGATCGATTACTATCTACCCATGTATGCTTCGGGGCCCATTAACGGAGGGGTGATCATATTCGGTACTACTAGTCAAGCAGTAGGCCAGTCCTATGTGGCAGGGGTACAAGATGTTCTTGTCAGACCCCGGTGCATTTTATCTAGAGATGTACCATCGAAAGATAGTTCCTTACCTTGTCATAGTATGGAATCCATTCTCCAATATGAGCTTTACGGACTTAGTTGTGCCCAACTATTCTGAAACGTGAGATGCAAGCATTTCAACTATTTTACATATTTACTTTAAATCCCTATGCATTTTTATAATATCACTAAATTTTCTATAGAAAATGTTTTGATTATCGTAAGGTAAAAATCCGTCCATGATTATTTGTGGCGTGGTCTTACGAGATACCATTGGTTTGAAAGGTTTTTGAATAAATATTAAAATCCAATCGAGTATGTTTTCCCACGCTGGTTTACCAAACTGACTTGATTGTTATTTTATTATAATGCTCGGGTCAGACCAAGCATATTAGCAGATTTCTTTTGGATGCATTGGAGCTCAGAAGACGAGCTGGAGTCTTCAAGTCATATTCATGTATATGTTTATTTTCAACTGCATTGGTTATTTTAAGTATCAGAAATTGTAAGGACAGGGAGTTATAACTGTCCAGGCTGATGATTGTGATTTGTTGTTGTACTCTAATGGATGTATGTGTATTACAGTTTCTCTTATGTAAAGATCATTGATAATATATTATATACTGTTCCGCTGTGATTGTGAGATTCTGTGTTGTTTTCGGTTTCTTTTTCACTTCTTCTTTCTTTCCCATAACTATCCGTCTTTCCATACAATTTGGACTGGACGTGAGTGGTTTATTATCAGCTTGAAATGTGTGGAGTTGGGGGTCGTTACACTGTTCCTCAGCCATGCCCGCATCTCGATAAATGATTCAGTTCCACAGTAATTCTTTCCACATCGACTCTCGAAATCCTGACATAGCTTTCCAAAGCTGGGGGTGGAGCTTGGACTGCAATTTGTGCTTGTACTACAGGCCTCCATTGGAGTTTAGTTCAATCTGGCCTCTTGCTTGAAGATACTGGTGGAACCATATCAAGACATTCATGCCCGAAACCTCAGCTGCTTCACTAACACTATTTCCAGTTTGATTGCTTATTTCACTTATCTATGATTTGGAATTGTTAGTAACTTTCCCCATATAGTATTATGCATTACTAGGATTTAAAGGGTATTTGTGTTATACTTATATATATATAGTAATTTTGAACATATATAAGTATGTTCTTTCAATAAGTGCCTCATCTCTAAATAATCCTGAACCTATATTCTGTACCAGCTATATCAACCCACTCTTTCGGACACACCGATCCAAAAACCAAAAGTGGCTTCTAAACTCGAGTCTTACCAAGAAGTACGAGTCATTAGGTTTTCAAAGTTACATGATGCTGAGATAAATATTTTTTTTAGATATTCTACACTTTTAGATCTAACAGCGGAAGGTAAAATATAATTACTGAAAATAACCAAATCAGGTAGTAGTCTCAACATTACATGGCCCTTATAGTAACTGAGAAATAGTGTCTCCAAATAACAATACAATAAGAGTAGGACTGATAGATATGATATAGTATAAAGTACAATAGGAAGTAACTATAAATAATTATAGCTCTAGACCACCAAGTCACCTCCTGCATGCACTGTATCCTGGCTAAATCACCTACTGGTTTGTCCTCCTGTAATAGGTATAAAAAGAGACAAATGAATGGGATCAGACAAGGTCTGCTGAGTGAAACATATTACTAGTGGTATGGGTTGGAAAGTAATTAAATTGCAGTTATAATCTACACAACCTAGGGGTTTTCATTTGGTTCGTGTACTAGGTATAATAAGTTTTCGATTTACATACTATGGCATAACCATCCTTAATACGGCTAAGCCCAAATATAACCTATGAGAATTTTCACCTGAAGGTTGGCCATCAAGAAACTAAGTGGACCTAGGAATATTCCTAGTATACGGTGTTGATAATAAGCCTCCTAACATATGTTGAGTTAGCATTCTCAATGGTAAACCGCTTTCGCTTAAACCACACATACACATTGATTTAACATCGTAATGCCCGAGCACACACCGAGCATACAACCCCAACGATTTATGGCCTACCAAAGCATTCATGTAACCTTCTCAATGGTAAACGTGTTTGACACTATATATCATTTAACTTGAAGCTAAAGAAGTCGTTTAACAACATGACTATGATGCCTCAGATTTTCGGACGAGTCAGAATTGCTGAAAACCCGTCCGTTAAAAACAAACAAATGATAGCTACCAATTTTAAACATATCATCACATTTATAAATATACAACACTAAACTAAAAGTATGTGATACAATTTCAATAATAAACTTATCAGAGAAATCGTATATCTGCTAGATATACTTTAATACATACCAATCTCAAATACTATAAATCTTCTGCTATGCAACACTGGTAAGAGAAAGACGGCAACATACTTTCCTACATACTCAATAAACATGTCATGTGGAATAATATAGTAGGCAGGAAAGATACATCAACATATGATAACATACACAGAACATGAAGGTGTTAATACGATAATGAAAAACAAATCTACTCATTGGATTAGGTCACTAACGTAGCGATTGCCTACGTACCTACGTAAATTAGGTGCACCAAATTTGTAACAGGATCAAATCCAAACGTAGTTCTTCAAGCCAAACAACAGAGTTAATAAACTCCAAAGGAGTTTATTATACATTCAACAAATATGCAATAAACAAATAGCATCATAGACATATAGTAAATATGCAAGAAGAATAGACATAAATAAATAAACAACAGAACATATATAATATGAAAATGTAGGTAAAGATATCAACAAAACAATCCATAACCTATAAAACAAGGGCTATGAAAATACAAGGGAAAATTAACATCAAGGAGAGCCTAAGATGCTTCTCGATGTAATGAAAAATGAATCAACCAAATGGGTCGAATCAAACAAGTAGAATAAAATTTTCCAACAATAACTAGGAGGGTGCGCCCCCTTTTACTGAAAGTATACCTCTAGAAAATATACTTGAGAGGGTCATATCAAAATTAATTTTGAATTATCCTAAATAAGGTATAAGTGTTTCATAAGAGTAGGCTGGGAATGTTATTCATTTAGAAATAATTTTAGCTCTTTTTAAAATAAGTGTTTATAAATGTTGTTACAAAGTGCTGTGGAAAGTCTAAGATAAATGTTATTCTTTTTATTTAGTTATAAAAGTAAACTAATACTTCAAAATTTATTTCTAGAATCAGTTTATAACTCTTTATATATTTTAAGCAACACTAATTATTTATAACTACCTTTTTATAAATTTAAAACAACATTATATTATCCCAAAAGATAATTAATCAAATTTATAACTCTTATTATAAATTTAAAACAACATTAATTATCCCGAAAGATAATTCATCAAATTTATAACTCCCTTTTTATAAATTTAAACAACACTTTATGTAAATTAACTCAAATTCCATGATTGGAATATTTACAAATATTTCATAAACAATTACTTTTATGAAAAACCACCTTTCAAACAACTTTATTAAATTTATTTTCAAATACTTAATATTAAATTATTACAACTAATTATAATAATTTAATAAATCGGTATTATTCCTAAACGCCTTGTAGTCAAATTGTGAAAGTAATTATAGGGTGTTAGCTTACAATTGTTTTCTACACAACCCATGCCAATTAAAAGGGTAATTACTCGTAAGCTGATCGAGCACAGTTCAATAATCAATAAATAATGATAAACGCATTTTTATCAACAACTGTAAATGGACAATAACATATAAATTAGGATTAACTAGCATATATATAATAAATGACCAAAATAATATAATTGCTAAACGGTGTTTTATTTTGCTAAAAGATGTCCAGAATAATCTATTTAGTTTAAAATAGTAGAACGGTGATTTATTCTACCAAAAAGATATCACAAAAGAAGTATAATTTATTTAACTACATTATTAATTAAATCAATGTAATAATATTCAATCACTATTATTTTATCATTAATTTATACTTCATTAAAACTATCGACTATTTATACCATAATGTTGTACTCGTCATCATGAGTCTAATGCTAGAAATCGAGGGTCAATCGGATTCCGAATAAAGGAGTTATGGAGTTTCAAAATTTGGGATATTCAAATAAGAATTCAAATTTAAATAAAATAAAATAAAACTCTCACCCAACAAGGCCCAAGCCCGAACTCCACAACCTAACCCGCCTTCAACAATGCATCATCCCTAAATCAAATACCCGCCTCAATTTCAAATTCGAGCTACCTCGTCCAACTCGGAACCACCGCTACCACATCCTTTCTTAGCCCACACCGCCACCATTATTGGAACCCTATCTCAACCCCTCACCTCCGAGCCCAACCATGTCGAACTCGGTACACCATGCTGCTGTTACAAGCCTAAGAATCAAACTTAAAAATGAAAAAATCAAAACCTAAGTGATGCATAACACCACCACTACAGTTAACCAGACCCTACGCCACCACTTCCATCGTACTCGTCTAGCATCGAGCTTCCATATGCACTCACCGTTCCTCCCCCTAGCCGCCTACATCAGTGGCTCCCAAGATGAATGGATAATGTTCATCAACCAACCATGGCCAACTCCGATCACCTAACACCCCACGAACGTCACTAAAATTCCTAGTTTGTCCATACGAAGGCAATTGTGTTCTCCATTCTACATTTTGTGATCGTTGAAATTCCATCATTATTTGACAACCACCGCTATCGAGCAATTGTCATTAATCCTCTAAACGAAACCTCGAGCGCTTATTTTAAGAAAATACTATTGACAATACTCTACAACATTGCGGTTGGAAGTCGGGGCTAAAAGTCGATAGCTTGTTAGGTAGTGATTTTGAAACTTGAGGGATGTTGTTTTCCATTTTCAGGAAAAGAAAATGAAGAAGAGAAGAGTGTTTTGTGTTGTTGCCTGTGCTAGTGTTCTATTTTGTTGATGCGTGCATATATATAATCAAAACTAACTAGCTTACTTAAAAGCAAAGCAAACCAAAAGTTCCAAGCAAAGCAACCCAAAAGTCATGATATGACTCCCATCAACCTATCAAATCAAGATTTATCATTCATGCCACAAAACAAGGAGCACGGTCTATAAGAAAATATAATTCTTGGTTTAGAAATGAAAAGTGGACATATTGATTTCCGATACCTCACTACACAAATGTAATGTTTGCGTACGAACCGCGAAGGATAGAAATAAAAATACGATCGCACATAACAATGCGACACACAAAGTAACAAAAAACATACTGGTTATCTAATTCTGTGAAGTTTCCAAAATACCAATGTTTGCCGCAAAATGCGTGAAACGAAAATTTAATTATTTTCCAAATTAAAAATTATGGAAAAATCCTATTGATTCATTTAGAAACACGCCACTAAAATTTAGGCAGTTATTTAAAACATAAATTTTATCATATTTAAATTCAAATTCGAATATTCAAATAAATTAAATATTCAAATTCAGAGACTTAAAAATTAGTCATAAACTTCTCCCCCTTAAAAGAATTTCGTCCTCGAAATTCCATGGAGTGGAAAATATAACATAAACATCTAGCTGATACCAAAATCAAGCATGTCAAAATAAATATCATCCATAACCCCAGTCGGAGGTATGGTGCCTTACCTACTTATCAAAATTAGGTAGTTTCATTTAACAATCCTAGGTTGATTTACTAACCCTAGGTGAATTTTTACTTAGGCACCAAACCTAAGCTCCGATACCAAATGCGACAACCCAGATTTTCGAACTAGTTAAAATTACCGAAAACCCGTCCTTTAAAAACAAATAAATGACGACTACCAATTTTAAATATATCATCACATTTATAAACATACAACACTAAACTAAATGTATATGATACGATTTCAATAATATACTTGTAAGAGAAATCGTATATCTAACGGATGTACTTTAACACACACCAATCTCAAATACTATATATCTTCCGCTGTGCAACTCTAATGAGAGAGAGACAGCAACATACTTTCCTGCAAACTCAATAAACATGTCATGTGGAATAAAATAGTAGGCAAGGAAGATACATCAACATGTGATAACTAACATACAATGAACATGAAATAGTTAATACAAGACTAGGAAAAACTAATCTACTTATTGGATTGGGTCACTATAACAACCCGCACTTGAGTGGGCCCAGATTTTCACTAAACCAAAAACCCAAGTTCACTAAAATATGGATCGTTGATTTGGTATCCTGCAGAAAGGAAAAATATATTAGAGCACTAATGATAATAACTCATAGTGGAAATAAGAAAATGTAATAGATCAATACAACTACTGACCAAAAGTTGACATCTCAAATGTTAAGAGCCTCAGCCAGTCAATTGTGCAAAATCAACACCAGTAACTACCCTTCTAAATCCTATGGATTGTAATGAGGAGGGTGTTAGAACAACATTCTGGTGAGTGGTAAATTATACATCTTATATATAACACTAGCTTATGCTGATTGTTCACTATTTGATGTTATGTCAGTTCTTATAATTAGTCGCTACGACTCCATTGCAACATACGAACGTACGCATCAACTCCATGTAGATTTATGTCTA
The DNA here is from genome assembly GCA_030737815.1 of Allium fistulosum. NCBI lineage: Eukaryota > Viridiplantae > Streptophyta > Magnoliopsida > Asparagales > Amaryllidaceae > Allium > Allium fistulosum. The sequence goes on from CM060902.1 coordinate 1,300,640,841, forward strand.
TATAGGTAAATATATACGTGTGTATATATATATATACCCCAAGTCCACTAATGGACCTAGATACTATCCCCATAAGTATCAATCACTCAACACCTCGTAAAGATTCATCTCATCGTATCACCGAGGAAATCCTGCCATGCGCACCGACGATCTCCAATCCACGAGATCCTAATATTTTGGTGATTTTTCACGCACACCAATCCTATATGTACCTCCATCTACTTCTAATATTATGGATTTTAGGCTCCAATGCACCACCTTGTAGAATTTAGGCTCTACGAACCACCTTTTAGAATTTAGGCTCTACAAACCACCTTATGGAATTTAGGCTCCATGAACCACCTTATGGAATTTAACCTCCATGAATCACCTTATCGAATTTAGGCTCCATGAACCACCACCCCATCTATGTTTTGAAGGAATATTTGTATGGGTTAACTAGTCTTGCACTATCAAACAAACTAACAAACAACTGTGGCATTGTATAACAAACAACCGTGGCACTATCAAACAAACTAACAAACAACCGTGGCATTGTATAACCCTGTCCTTCCCATTGACCGTATGGGACCGTTGTCTAGCGAGAGAAATGTGCAACTTCTACCCTAGTTTACAGTACCCAACCACGCCAGTATAGGTACACTAATTGCAACTCTTTTTGGTACCTAGGCACCCAAACTTTCTGTGCCCCATTGCATAAATTCGATCTCACTCACCTCCATTTAGATTGCCTAGTACAATCAAGGCAATACCCCTACTCTAAAACTTAAAGTAGACCTAATTTAACTGTGCATGTTTTCCCTTGACATAATTATAACAGATATTTATAATTTCAACAAACAATTTAATATCAAGGCAACGAGCATAGTATAACCTTGGGGTATCCCTCTAGTACGAAATCGTACACTCACTACGGGTCCTATTGGTTGGATATGTTTTTAGCATCCCAACCCAGTCTAACGACCTTTGGACATTGGTCCAACATAATTATAACAGATAACCTATAATTATACACACCCGTCATAAACGCATATCTGGGGCTACTTATATAGATATTTTAGACTTATATATACTTATTCTTTTTTTATTTTCTTCATCGCCTTAACATCTTTTTATGTTTGACTTTAAGTCTTCGGTCTAATTATGTGCTTATCTTTCATTTCATTAATTTAATTTACTACCTCTTATTTCAGTCATTAATATTGTTGCTACAACATTCATTAGTTCAACTTTGATTTCTTATTCCTTTTCATTCAATTATAAGACTTAATCCACTTCATTAATTCATCCAATTTCTCTTGCCTTTCTTTTTCATTAGTTTCTGTTTTATTAACCTTTTTATTTCATTCTTATCTAAATATTCCACCTTTTGGATTTACTACGTTTTAATAAATTAAAATTGAACTTTATCAACTAATTGTTACATGGTAATTTTCCATATCTTAGTAAAAGAGGTGGTTTGCATGGTGTTTGTAACTACAAGGAATTCACTTTTTATTTATTGAAACAGACAGTACAAAATACGGTAATCATCCCTATTTTATACATCTCTTTCTTTTATAAACATATATTTATTCTTTTTTATTTCAAACATCGCACTTTTGTGAATTTAGATTTGATAATATATGGAAATCTATTTGCAACAACACAAATTCTGTAACAACCCGAAATTTTCGATCGTGAAAATTCCAGATAGTTAGGAAAAGAAGAAAGAGATAGAAGAAGAAGAAACAGAAACACAGCACAGATTCTCACATTCGCAGCGGATCAAAATATAATATCAAATAATAACAGTTTACAAAATAATACAGTATCAGTTGATTACATTTTATACACCAGAGTTACACACATACTCAAACACTGGACATATACAAATCAACATGTCTCAGATAAATCGAAATATATCACAGCGGAAACACTCCATACGTTCCTGCTATCCAGCTCGTCTCCTGAGCTCCAGAACGTCCTTACCTAGAAATCTGTAATACTCGGGCTGACCCGAGCATTACATCAAAGTAACACCCGGGTTAGGCTAGACCAGTATGAGTAAACCCATACAGATTTGAAATACCAAGCTGTAAAACATAGTTGCAAACCCGGGTAACTTGTACCTTTCCTACGAGTTCTTAACTTGTTAAGATAAACCACTTATTTCACAAATCAATCCCTAATTACCACTATATAGTTTCAATGATCCAGTTACTTACATTATTCCATTCCAGCCTATTGATTACACATATCAAATCTATAAAGAATTTTTTTGTAGACTTCTAATCGAAGTGGTTTTCGGGTATTTACTGATACCCGACCCCGGTTTCTTCCATTAAATGTCGTCCTTAATACCAGTTGTTTAAGTGGATACAAATCAATTTTAAATACAGGTTATCATATTCTCACAGCAAATCAATTATCGATAGATAACTCACAATATCGCAGTTCAACCATCATATCATACCACAGTACATTACAAATTATCAGTCTAGATATTAATCACTCCAAGCATTCAATACAATTTAATCATCCATAAGCAAGATTAATTAGATATATAATTCCTAATTAATTTAATTAATGTCCAATTAAATTAATTACCTACTTTAATCACTTGGATTTCCTTAATCCTGCATACTCACATTTATTAATTACAGCCCAATTAATAAATCATTCCTTAATCATCCATCTTAATTAATCATCCTTGATTAATTATCCTTTAATTACATTAAATAATTAACCTTTAATTACCCCGTAGATTAATTAGCCTTAACCATTCACATTAACCTTTAATTAATCTCCTAAATTAATTAATCACATTAATGATTCTCTAGTCACTTGATTAAAGTAATTACTTAAGAATTAATTACTTAACCCTGATTAATCAATCATTAATTAATTACAAACCATTTAATTAATTTATCATCCCTTGATTGCCTTACAAAGCAATTAATTAATCTTTAATCACCTAATTAATTACCCTTAATTATTAATTAATAAACCTTAATCATTTATTAATTAATTTAATTAATGACTCTTTAATTGCTTCATTACTCATCACAACCTTAATTAATCTTAAGATAAACATTATCTTAATTAATCACTTAATTAAATCATTTTATTTTGAAAACAATTCCATATTAATTCAATTAATTAACCTAATATAAAATTTTCAAATAAAAAACAAATTGAATTTCAAACCATATGACTTTAAAATTTATTGAAAACTTGTTAACTAACTTATGTTTCATTTAAACTTGTTATTTTCCTTTATTTTAAACTGGATATCATAACAAAAGAAACCTGAGCTTAACCCATCATTTCCCCGAGCCAAGCCCCGTGTATTCCTCACATCATCTCGACTTCGAGTCAAACAACCAGATTTCCTGAGTTAAACCCCAAGACCCATTCTTCTTCCCAAATCAATCAACAACCCAGACACAATCGTGTACACGTGCACGTGCACGTCATGCCCTTGCTTCTTCGACCAATGTTCCGGCCACCAACCAGTCGCCGATCTCCCCCTCATTCGTCCTAACCACCCAGAACTCCAATCGACTTCGCCTATCGAAATCGAGATAGATGAGTACCTTTCTGGAACAAAACCCCTCATCAAAACCCTCATGCGCCGCCGCCTACGATCGCCTGAGACCTCACCATCACGTCCAGACCTTCACCGCAATCCCACGCTTCGATTCCCCCCCTTCTGATCGATTCCGGTGCACCCACGACGAAGCAATCGGGTCGACATCAACGTCGACCAAAACTGGTCGACAAACCCTATTCTGCCGTCGCCAGGCCACCACGGTGGTCTAGAAATCCACCGAGTATTTTTCCTGTGATCCCCATTGCACCAGCTTCCTCCATCATCAAGCACGACACCCAACCCTTCACCGATCATCGAGAATCGACGAAAGTCCCAATACCGTTCAACTCGTGAATTCTCAACAATCCAAAACTTAAAAATCTTGAAACTATTATCAAAATTCATCATTTCAAAGCTCGAATCCAGATATACAATCAGAACTTGAAATTTAAATAACCAAATTTTGACATGAGTTGATTTTCACTATACTTTTCTTCTTCCAGTAAAATAACTTACTATTTATACTTATAAATATATATATATATATATTTTAAATAGCATCAGGTTAATACAACAAATTTCTTTTAAGGATCATGGCCTAATATTGTTTAGGGGAAGAGAATTGGATTTTTGAACTGGGTTTAGTCTGTTAAAATCAAACAGAGGTTTGAATATACATATACACAGACTTGCATAGATTTATCATGTCATATACACGCAAACACTTTAATTCATCCCTGCAACACATTACTTCAATTGTTTATCACATGCAACAACATATAAAACAGATTAAGTTTTAAAACAGATGTTTACTCACCAGCATATGCCTTGAACAGAGGAGCAGTTTTGTTTCCAGGCTGATGGTTTCCAGACTCGTATGAACTTCTTTTATTTAAGTTGAGTTTTCCTTTATTTTCAGTTGAGTTTTTTTTAAGATGGTAGTAATGGATATTTGAATATATACATAAAATAGAGGCGTGCAGAAGAAGCTAGGCTGGGATATTTTGTGTACAATTTCTCACACATTTCTTTTTGTTTTGTTTTGATTTGTACAAACGTTGGTCTGATTTTGAACAAAAAGGTGAACTGATATTTTATGCTGATTTGATTAAATGGGTGCTTGTATTAAATGCTATGTTCCCTAGTATGTCTACATATGTATATATTTATGTATTTATTTTTTTCTTGTTTTATCTTGTATATATATATGTTCCTCAATATATTTATACCTATTTATATTTCTATGCCTATCTATGCATTCCTTGTTTGATTTGAGCATGTATGTATACATTTCTTATTTTAAAATTCCCATGTACATTTATATATTTTTCTTACTTCTACATACTTATGCATATTTATCAATATATATATATATATATTTGTATTTTAAACATCATAAACTAGTCTATATATGTATATATATATGTATGGATATTTTAACTTGAATTTAAATGGTGAAATATATTATTTATTTATTTATTTATTTACTATAAGATTTATCATCTCCGGAGATTTTGTAATTCAATATTTATTATAGCTTTAAATCAATTCATATATGTCCTAATAATTTAAATTATCAGAAATTTATTCATTCGACATATCAATATTTCCATAATTTAATCCAGTCAATTACCCAATTAACTTATGCTAAAAACCCAGGTTGTCACATTCCTCCCCCCTTTAGAACTTTTCGTCCTCGAAAAGGAACGAAGCCAGAATTATTAAATTGCTTAAAATCAGATAAATATTCTTTAATCATTTTTAAACACTTTTTTTAATATCCATATAATATTATTCCAAAGTAGTTTTTTTATACAAATACTTTTATAACTCGATGTTTCGACAAGTCCATCCTTGTTCTTACAGGAATTCAGTCATACGTTGATCAAGCGTAGGACTGGAAATCTATAAGTACTTAGCAGACCGATTTCAACACCTAGTGAAAATACTTTGGAAAATAATTTTATTGAAAATATAGAAAACAGTTTTGAAAATAGAGGAAATATCTTTGGTGAGAATGCTCTGGAAATCATCACTCCCATCCATGGTCGCAGTTACATCCTGGGTTACGTTGCCATCGTAGCAAAAGTCCATGTAACTGTAGGCACTCCGCGCCCCTCGATTACGCCATGGAACCCATAACAGATCGCAGTTACATTCCAGGGTTACGTTGCCATCACAGCAAAAGTCCATGTAAATGTAGGCATCAGCGCCCTCGATTTTCGCTGCCAAAAATGAAACTTCTCCACTCTTACATAGGTCGTAGTCTACCGATATAAAATCAAACGTAGATTGTTGGCTCTCAGCGGCACACACGACTTTCGCTATGTTACCATAGTGTCGCAGTCTACCGATATAAAATCAAACGTAGACTGTTGGCTCTCAGCGGCACACACGACTTTTGCTATGGTCTGCAGTAGATCGCAGTGACATCGAGTTACACTGTCGTCACAGCATAACCCAAATGCCTCTGTAGGCATCAGCCCCTCGACTTCTGCTACCAAATAATCCTCAGGAACTAGTTTTGTCCGGACTCCTCACAGGATCAACTTTAGAACCTCCCCCTTTGAGGCTCAAGGCAGTACCAACCTATGGTACTCCTGAGAAGTTCATTTCAAGGGAGCTCCTTTTTCCCCAGAGCCACTTCAAAACACTTTATACTATACACATATAGTATTTTCAAATCATACACCGAGTATGAATTCCATATAAAGCTCCTTTACAAAATCGATAATTCTCATATTAGGCTTTTCCAAATTCCAATATTGGTTTTACCCAAAAATCAAAAGCCTTTTTCAAATCCAAAGGTTCCCAAAACCTTTTCTCAAAATCATTCTCATAAGATCCTTTACATATATATACATATAGATATATATATAACTTTAAAAATCTTTGGATCACTTCAAACTTGTATAAATTCCCTTTCTATACTTCAAATACTTTTAAAACCCTTTTCTTCTGGCAATAGATTCAACAAGGGGAGTTTACCATATATAACAAAGATATATAACTTTGTTTAGTCCAAATCAAATATTCAAATTTGATTACTCTTTTATAAAGTTATTTACCATATTACTTAATTCCATAAAGTAAATTTTAATCATAGAAACATCCAATTTCCACTTTACTTCATCATATATTTCACAAAATATACTTTCAATTTCAAAAATCATTTACAATTCTTATCCACAAATTTTCAATATCAATTTTATTCAAACCCGTACGATGTCCACATATCATCCGTACGCCATATCAATCTGATCGCTCACTCGATCACACAATTTCACTTCCGAACTAGTATCGTCCACCCGACTTCCTAGTGCGGACTCAGATTTGGTTTCTTGATCAGAAACCGTTATTCTCCTTGCATAGGTCATAACTATGATAGAGAATTTCTAGGATCAATCAAAAATCCATATCCAGGTTCACCGTCGAAAATCGAGCGAAAAATCTCAACTCGGATCGATAATACTATCTCGAAATTCTGTGCTCGAATCTGGATCAAATCACTATGCGAATAGAATAATATACGTACATCCTACGTATTTATCTTCATTGATTATCAGTTAAATCAATTTCCTTTCTATTCACATTCACTTTAATTTTCATTCACTTATTCACAATTGCTTCAATCCTCTCTTGGATTATCACTTCAATTCTTATCTCAGTTGGGTATTTAATCAATAACAGTTTGAACTCCGACCAGTTTATAATTAGAAAATAGCTTGAAAATTTAAAAACAGATAAATAGTTGAAGAATAATTATTAGTTTGTAAAATAGCTGTAAAATAGTTAAGTAATCGTAAAATAATTGAAAAATAGTAAAATAATTGCAAAATAGTTGTAAAATAGTAACTAGTTATAAAGTAGTTGGAAAAATAGTGATTAGTTTATAAAATAGTTGTAAAATAGTTAAATAGTTCCAAAAGTAGTTGTTAAATAGATATAAGATAGTTTTAAAATTTTAAAAGAAAGGTTGTATAGTAAATAGTTAAGAAAATAGATTTAAACAGTTTATATCCAAAATGATTTATTTAAAAATAGTCCAGAGCCAACTGTTCAATTCCCCTTCAATTCAATTTAAATTCCCTTTCATTTGAATTGACCCAATTCTAATTTGAATAACTTCAATTTCCCTTGAACTTGATTTATCCCCAATTCAAGTTGAATTAACCTCGATTTCTTTCCAAATTCAGATCAAATTCCATTTGATTTTAAACATATTCACTTTAATTACAATTTCAAATTATTCAAATTAATTTAGAGTAATTTAAAATTCAATCCCACTTCAATTTCAAATCATTTCAATTTCTATATGAATTAATCCCAATTCCCATTTGAATTTGAACTCATTCAATCTTCAATTTTATTTCCAATTCAAATTTCCCATTTGAATTTTATACTTATCCATCTTCAATTCTAAGAAATTCAAACTAAATTCAATTTGAACTAATGAAATCTAAATCTCAACCTTAAACCATCTCGAATTATATAAATTCGAGTTAAATTTTCAAATGTTGATTTAACCCTTTAAATCAAATTAATCTTTATTTTACTCAACAATTAAATTCTTTAAATAATTTAATTCTGAGTCCAATTCTCAAAATTCCATTTTAAATTATCTTTACTTAACTTATTTCAAAGTTTAAATAAGAGTTCAAAATAATTTTATCTTAAAAATTCAATTTATTACCCAATTTTATCTTCCAGTTTTGAAACCAGTTCTTAAACAAATTTTAATTTACAAATTCAATTATTCAAATTTTCAGTTCAAAGTAATTCCATATCCTTAATTTCAAATTAAAGTTTAATTTCCCTTTTATCTCAATAATGGATATATTACCACACTTCATTTCTTATTCATTTAAACAAATCCAATTCACAATGTAAGGATTATTAATAACAATAGGATGATATCACTCAAAACATCCATCCATTTCCAATTTCCGGATCTTAAACCCATTTTAAGATCACACAAACTTCCCATTCAAATCAACTATTTAACTTCCCAAGTTAAATCTCAAATTTCATCTTGAAATTTCCAAATCAGGTTGCTTGTTAACTTATTTAACTTTCCCAAAGTTAAATTCAATTCATCCCTTCAGTCAACCTTACTCAAATTTGAATTCCCACTTCAAATTTTAAGCTTCACATTAATAATCTTATAAGTTCAAAAACTTATCACCCTAGATATCACATCTCATTCCAAATTTAAACTCAACATCTAGAGTTTATTTCAAACCATTTTAGATATTATGTATATTCCTCATATATACATATCATTTCTTTAAATTTTAAACCACCTTTGGTTTTTAATGCAAAACAAATTTCTCTTAACATTTGGAAATAATCCAAATGTTTCTAGACTTAGGTTTTAAAATTTCACAATTTAAAACCTACTTCTATTTAGAAGTTATACTCATCTTAAAAGTTTACTTCATTTGGCTTACTTATTAACAAATATATCATTATTAACACAATAACTATTTATGATGATACCCAAGATTATCATACCTGGATACCAATTCATTTTTATCTTATTCTGAAACTCCTTCCCAAATTCAAGATTTTAATTTTAGTTTGAATCCATTTTAAACTTACCTTTATTTAATTTCAATTTGGTTGTATTTCGATTACCTCTTAATTTAATTCCAATAATTTAACAACCACTTACCTTAACATTTATTGGTTAAGGAATATTGCTTTATATATATCAAAATATATTCTTATATAAAATCATTTAAAATCTTTATATATGAAAATAACAAGTACGCTCTCATATATATATATATACACACACACACACACTCAACTCATTCTAGGGTACTATTGACCCTATCCTTATGAGTACACCCACCAGAGCCAAGGTTCTCGCTTAACCTTCTGCTCTGATACCAAATGTAACAACTCGAAATTTTCGATCGTGAAAATTCCAGATAGTTAGGAAAAGAAGAAAGAGATAGAAGAAGAAGAAACAAAAACACAACACAAATTCTCACATTCCAGCGGATCAAAATATAATATCAAATAATAACAGTTTACAAAAGAATACTATATCAGTTGATTACATTTTATACACCAGAGTTACACACATACTCAAACACTGGACATATACAAATCAACATGTCTCAGATAAACCGAAATATATCACAGCGGAAACACTCCATACGTTCCTGCTATCCATCTCGTCTCCTGAGCTCCAGAACGTCCTTACTTGGAAATCTGTAATACTCGGTCTGACCCGATCATTACATCAAAGTAACACCCGGGTCAGGCTGGAAACCAGCGTGAGTAAACCCATACAGATTTGAAATACCAAGCTTTAAAACATAGTTGCAAACCCGGGTAACTTGTACCTTTCCTACGAGTTCTTAACTTGTTAAGATAAACCACTTATTTCACAAATCAATCCCTAATTACCACTATATAGTTTCAATGATCCAATTACTTACATTATTCCATTCCAGCCTATTGATTACACATATCAAATCTATAAAGAATTTTTTTGTAGACTTCTAATCGAAGTGGTTTCGGGTATTTACTTATACCCGACCCCAGTTTCTTCCATTAAATGTCGTCCTTAATCCTAGTTGTTTAAGTGGATACAAATCAATTTTAAATACAGGTTATCATATTCTCACAGCAAATCAATTATCGATAGATAACTCACAATATCACAGTTCAACCATCATATCATACCACGGTACATTACAAGTTATCAGTCTAGATATTAATCACTCCAAGCATTCAATACAATTTAATCATCCATAAGCAAGATTAATTAGATATATAATTCCTAATTAATTTAATTAATCTCCAATTAAATTAATTACCAACTTTAATCACTTGGATTTCCTTAATCCTGCATACTCACATTTATTAATTACAGCCCAATTAATAAATCATTCCTTAATCATCCATCTTAATTAACCATCCTTGATTAATTATCCTTTAATTACATTAAGTAATTAACCTTTAATTACATTAAGTAATTAACCTTTAATTACCCCGTAGATTAATTAGCCTTAACCATTCACATTAACCTTTAATTAATCTCCTAAATTAATTAATCACATTAATGATTCTCTAGTCACTTGATTAAAGTAATTACTTAAGAATTAATTACTTAACCCTGATTAATCAATCATTAATTAATTACAAACCATTTAATTAATTTATCATCCCTTGATTGCCTTACAAAGCAATTAATTAATCTTTAATCACCTAATTAATTACACTTAATTATTAATTAATAAACCTTAATCATTTATTAATTAATTTAATTAATGACTCTTTAATTGCTTCATTACTCATCACAACCTTAATTAATCTTAAGATAAACATTATCTTAATTAATCACTTAATTAAATCATTTTATTTTGAAAACAATTCCATATTAATTCAATTAATTAACCTAATATAAAATTTTCAAATAAAAAATAAATTGAATTTCAAACCATATGACTTTAAAATTTATTGAAAACTTGTTAACTAACTTATGTTTCATTTAAACTTGTTATTTTCCTTTATTTTAAACTGGATATCATAACAAAAGAAACCCAAGCTTAACCCATCATTTCCCCGAGCCAAGCCCCGTGTATTCCTCACATCATCTCGACTTCGAGTCAAACAACCAGATTTCCTGAGTTAAACCCCAAGACCCATTCTTCTTCCCAAATCAATCAACAACCCAGACACAATCGTGTACACGTGCACATGCACGTCGCGCCCTTGCTTCTCCGACCAACGTTCCGGCCACCAACCAGTCGCCGATCTCCCCCTCAGTCCTTCCGACCACCCAGAACTCCAATCGACTTCGCCTATCGAAATCGAGATAGACGAGTACCTTTCTGGAACAAAACCCATCGTCAAAACCCTCATGCGCCGCCGCCTACGATCGCCTGAGACCTCACCATCACGTCCAGACCTCCACCGCAATCCCACGCTTCGATTCCCCCCTTCCAATCGATTCCGGTGCACCCACGACGAAGTAATCGCTTCGACATCAACGTCGACCAAAACTGGTCGACAAACCCTATTCTGCCGTCGCTAGGCCACCACGGTGGTCTAGAAATCCACCGAGTATTTTTCCTGTGATTCTCATTGCACCAGATTCCTCCATCATTAAGCACGACACCCAACCCTTCGCCGATCGTCGAGAATCGACGAAAGTCCCAATACCGTTCAACTCGCGAATTATCAACAATCCAAAACTTAAAAATCTTGAAACTATTATCAAAATTCATCATTTCAAAGCTCGAATCCAGATATACAATCAGAACTTGAAATTTAAATAACCAAATTTTGACATGAGTTGATTTTCACTATACTTTCTTCTTCCAGTAAAATAACTTACTGTTTATACTTATAAATATATATATATATATATATTTAAATAGCATCTGGTTAATACAACAAATTTCTTTTAAGGATCATGGCCTAATATTGTTTAGGGGAAGAGAATTGGATTTTTGAACTGGGTTTAGTCTGTTAAAATCAAACAGAGGTTTGAATATACATATACACAGACTTGCATAGATTTATCATGTTCATATACATGCAAACACTTTAATTCATCCCTGCAACACATTACTTCAATTGTTTATCACATGCAACAACATATAAAATAGATTAAGTTTTAAAACAGATGTTTACTCACCAGCATATGCCTTGAACAGAGGAGTAGTTTTGTTTCCAGGCTGATGGTTTCCAGACTCATATGAACTTCTTTTATTTAAGTTGAGTTTTCCTTTATTTTCAGTTGAGTGTTTTTTTTTGAGATGGTAGTAATGGATATCTGAATATATACATAAAATAGAGGCGTGCAGAAGAAGCTAGGCTGGGATATTTTGTGTACAATTTCTCACACATTTCTTTTTGTTTTGTTTTGATTTGTACAAACGTTGGTCTGATTTTGAACAAAAAGGTGAACTGATATTTTATGCTGATTTGATTAAATGGGTGCTTGTATTAAATGCTATGTTCCCTAGTATGTCTACATATGTATATATTTATGTATTTATTTTTTTCTTGTTTTATCTTGTATATATATATTTTCCTCAATATGTTTATACCTATTTATATTTCTATGCCTATCTACACATTCCTTGTTTGATTTGAACATGTATGAATACATTTCTTATTTTAAAATTCCCATGTACATTTATATATTTTTCTTACTTCTACATACTTATGCATATTTATCAATATATATATATATTTGTATTTTAAACATCATAAACTAGTCTATATATGTATATATGTATGTATGGATATTTTATCTTGAATTTAAACGGTGAAATATATTATTTATTTATTTATTTACTATAAGATTTATCATCTCCAGAGATTTTGTAATTCATTATTTATTATAGCTTTAAATCAATTCATATATATCCCAATAATTTAAATTATCAGAAATTTATTCATTCGACATATCAATATTTCCATAATTTAATCCAGTCAATTACCCAATTAACTTATGCTAAAAACCCGGGTTGTCACAAATTCCAATAAAGTAAAACATCACTAAAATCCCAAAAGTAGAAATAGCATTATTAATTAACATCGAATAAAATTATCAGTCGTAAAACATGTAAATTATCAGTCATTAAACATGTAAATTATCAGTTGTAAAACATATAAATTATCAGTCGTAAATCATGTAAAATATCAGATGAAGAAATTAACAATTCTAATTATTACGTAATTACAGAAATAAAACTAATCGTTACATAATTATATAGGCGAGTTTACTGTCTTCAATATTTCACATTAATGAATTTATTCATAGTTTAAGTTCAATTTACGGACATAATAGAATAGGTTTGCAACGATATAATCTAGTATTATATAAAAATATATAATATTCCCACTCACTTTTATTTAGCGCTCCCAATTTCAAGATTTAATTCAGATCTAACCCTAATATTTGTATTCTCCACTTTTTGACTCCCTATTCGGATCCACAGACAATATTTATACCGATCCCATTAGAAATTTGATTACAGAAAAGAGATTTAGGTTTAGGTTTGTTAATTAAAACCAGATCTAAAAGTTTACCTTTGATGTAGAAAACTAATTTGAATCTATCTTCTATCCTCTATCCTTTTCTATTCTTCTCCAAAGTGTATACATGCAATCTATTATATGTTCGTATATTTAGGATTTTTGGAGGAAAAGAGAAAGTGACAGAGCTTCCGCGCTCATTAGAAAAATAATGAGTTGGAAGCGAAGCACTGGGTCCTAATTTATATAGGTTCAAATCAGTGCTAACCATCGGATGAAACTATATTAGATCTAGGCCAAACGGCCCTTAATATTACTGTCACCTTCAAACATGTGTGGTCAACTGCCTTAACCCATGGTCGACTGCTCACGGTCGACCTGGGTAGGTCATGGCCGACCTAGAATGTGCATTTTCATGCGTTTTGATTTTCATTTGATTCCTTTGTTGATTTATTTCCTTCGTTAGTTGATTGCGTTGATTAGTTTCTCTCTTACTTGATTCGTATCAATTCTTAACCATTTTATAAATCCTCTAAGTTACTAATTTGAATGTTAACAATTATTAACATCTAATTAGTCTTGATTGATTTTATTACGACATTTACGCATACAATTATTTCCGATGTTAAATTTTAAACGCTAATAAATTTTTCGTTTCAACTCCGATTGGAAAAGTTTATATATGAAAATTGATTAGAAAATCGTGACATATGCAGTGGTATTATGAGGAACCATTTCTTCGACTCTCAGAAATCGACACTAATACATCCTTGGTATTCGCGTGCCACAAATCGAAATGCTGGAGAAGCAGATTCTCAAAGGTGAGAAAGAAAATAAAAATAGAACATAATCTCACATATATTATTTCAACATAAACTTTACATCGGAAATTACATTTATCAGAGTTAAACGTGGACATTTATAAATTTTTGTCCTTACAAATGCGGAATACTATAGCACAAGAGTGTGGTGGAAATAGATAACAATCTTCAGAAAAATATTCTAGCTCCATGCTTTAAGCGCCATCCATATTTCTTCTAAACTAAACCTGACTACTAGGCTGCCTGGAAAAAATTAGGGCACCTAGAGTTTAAGGAAAAGGAAAATAAACTCCGGGTCAGTCATGGGACTAGTGTGAGAACTCAAAAATCCGCACTTTAAAAACAAAAAGGTATCTCATAAGACCACGCCGCACATAAACAAGAAATGAGTTTTTACCTTATGATAAGCAAACATTTGCTATGTAAAAATAACATTTGATATTATTTTTATTGACTTTCCTTTGAAAACATTTGCAAGTAAACTTATTAATCTTAGCCGAAATTGTTACAACATATTAACCACAAAATGTGTTCTACAAAAACAATGGCAGGCACTTATTGGAGAATGGATTTCCATCCAAATAACCAGGTCAAGGGACTACCTTCTGGCAGTACATCTCTAAAGGAATGTACCGAGGCCTAACTGATGATTCTCTACCAACACAAGACCAGCCTACCTCTTTCTAGATAGTACCGAATATGTCATCACCTCGGTCATTACCAACCTATTCGAGCGCTCATTTACCATACACCACATTAATTTAAACCCGAACGCCATAGCGGGTAGAAATATATCTAAAAGGGGATGATCATACCCTAATGGTTGTGAACCACATAGCCTTGCCGCATCTACCCTGTTTCGGTCATTTTCAGGTGTACGGTCTGAGGTAACGATAACCTTTTCACAGAGCACAACATTTTTCTTCTTTTGAATTCCAAATTGCCATTCCATAATCACACAATTGATTTCTATGAAATGTATAACTTCTGAGCTCGTACGTCCTAGGAAAGGGTGTTAAGCTCAGAGAAGTTGCCTTCTCCGCCACCAAGCAGAAATACATTTATAGAGACCAATTAATGTGATTTTAAAATGCAACGTAAAACATTCATCCATAAAAGTTCGTTCTGGGACTGAACGAAATCGAAGGCACTCCTCCTACCACATCCTGTTTTGGAAGTCATCCCTAGGATCAATAGCGATTAGTCCTTGCACTTCGAAGATTTTCATAACGGAGCACTACTTGCCACCATAAATATATGATATGGTAAATTTCACCCTGAGGGACTAGTGGCAAATAGCCCTACATCACGAATATCTTCATCTTCAATGATCTTATCTTTAACATGTTTTACTTCGAAATGTAAATTGGTTCGATGTTGTTTTCGGATAGGAATTACCCAGATACGACCTCGGTTTCTTCAAACCAACCATCGATAAAAGAGGTCAAGTAAATAGGTGAATAATATTTGATTATTTCATTTCTTTTATCAAAAATATCTTTTGGAGATATATAACTTTAAAAAAATTCTTTCCAGTACACATGGAATCATTAAACCTCTCTTTTCAAATTCTTTGATTTCTTAAAACCTTTTTTTAAATCTTGGAATATTTCTAAATCATTGCATTTTTCACTTAGGAAAACATTTTCAAAATCATATCATTTAAATTTGGACAAAGATTTCTTAATTCATAACTCGAAATTTTATTTGGTTAAAACCGTGCTATCTAGGATGTTAATCCAAAATCAGTAAATATTAAATGAGCATAATCTATAGAAATTATCTAATTCTACTCAATATCAATTCCCGTATTCAACAAATACCATGGGCGGAATAATGGCGAAATCACCTTTTAAATTCAATGAATAGTACGAGTACCCTCTTTGGGCTTTAATACTAAGTATAATAAGATCATCTCTATTCAATCAAAGTGGTATTTAATTTAAATTTGGAAAATTTAAATATCTTTATACTTAACTCGTTTCCGACATTTCGATCTTATTTATCCCTCGCTCAGGGAAGAGGCCAGGTGAGCCAGGGCACTGGTTGCTCCTAAACATCTCCTTAGTTTAAGCACCTCACATCTGGATCTAACGATAGAAAAATCCAGTCTACTCATCGGCTTTTAGAGCCAAGATTAAACCACTTAATTTGTAATAGCTTTTCTTTAAATCATTTATTTAAATTCTTTTTAGATAAACTATAAATCTTCCAAATCATCATCAAAACACTTAATTATTCACTTGAAAACATTTATAAAAGATTTGTAAAATAATTGTTAAGTTTAAGGCTATATTTCAAAGGTTGTCAAAAAGTGCTGCGGAAAGTGCTGCAAAAAGTGTTTTTAAAGCTATATTGATCAAAACGACTTTTTATCACTTCGAAATTCTTTTTTATAATTTAAATCACTTTTAAAACATTTTAAAAGATTTTTAGAATTTATTTCTTATTTTTAAACAAATTTAAAATATCATTTTGAAAGAAATCCTTATATTTCAAAATCTACTTATCGAAATCTCGATTTACTTTCTTTCTTTGAAGACTATGGATATAATAGTTTGGGAAATTCTTATCTCGAAGAATTCTGAGCTAGATTCCATTCAATATACTCGTTTGACTTTTATGGCGCGAAATCGCGAACTACCGTTACACGACGCGCCTATTTTTGACTAAATTTTCCATTACCTTTCAAACCTCACCAAAACACTTTCATATGTTTATAAAAGATTTCAAACTCATTTTTAAACAATTTTTAAGATGTTTAACATTCCATATACACCAATTCATTTAATATAGGAAAGTGATTTCCTTTGTGCTTATCGACGTGTATTTCCATGACTTGCATATATATTCAACATTCATATTAAACAACCAAACTTGATGATCAAAGCATATTAAACATCCATTGCAAACATCATATCATCATTCAAGAATATAATATAGGTAAGAGTTTCTCACTTATAGTTTATGTTGCTAATTACTTTTTCAAACATTCATCAACCAAACATCCAAACATCATTAGCATCCAAATAGTTATGTTAAACATTTATAACTACTTATAATGGTTTAAACTTAGAGTTCTCACCAATATCCAAAATGTTTCACTTCCTAACAACATTCATACTAATCCATGCTTCACAAACTACTTCGTGCTCCATTTAATAATTACCAAACAACTTTTTCTTTCTTCCAAGTTCTCGACCAAGGCTTGAGATGGAGGTTGGCCAAAAGTATAGAAAAGAAGTGGTGGAGTTTTGAACTTGAATTCTCAAAACTAGATCTGAAAAATAGGTCATCTTCTCTCTGGTTTTTGACCCTCTTACTCTCAAAATTTGAAAAAGTTAGAATGTTGTTGCAAATTCTTTTCTCTTGAATTTAAAAAAACGAATCACTTGATTTTGATTTTGTTTGAGGAAGTTATGGTCAAAAGAAGAGAGGGTATTCTCGGATTCATAAAAATGAAGCCCGAAAATGCACTGTAAAAAAGTGAAATTCTGACATGGTTATACTCATAACTGGAAGATGTGCTAAACATGAAAGTTGTAGCCATTGGAATTCTACATGATTTGAAAAAAATATTACTTCATTTGGATATGTTTATGTGGAGTTACACTCGAATGAAAAAAGGTATTTTCGGCCTTAAAATCTGGGTCTGAAAATGATTTTGAAAGAATTGAAATTTTGACGTAGTAACTCATATATTTTGAAGAAATGGTGTGAATGAAAATTGCAGCCAACTCTATTCTATTTATTGAAAAAAATAATTGCTCAATTTGTATTATTTTTGAAGAATTTATGGCCGTGAGAAGAAGAGGTAAAATATGAAAAATAGTGAGTTTGGTTTTGAGGCGAATAGATATCAATTTTATTTTGTATATATTTCGACATTATTTCATTCTAATTTTTTCCTATGGCATAGAAGCCAATAGAGAGGAGAGGAAGAAGATGAAGAAGCTTAGAAAAGTGATAAGAGAAAGTGTGA
This sequence comes from Allium fistulosum, assembly GCA_030737815.1. Taxonomy (NCBI): domain Eukaryota; kingdom Viridiplantae; phylum Streptophyta; class Magnoliopsida; order Asparagales; family Amaryllidaceae; genus Allium; species Allium fistulosum. The sequence goes on from CM060902.1 coordinate 1,300,659,226, forward strand.
ATGAAAGTGGAGATGAAGGTGGGTATTTGTACATGAAGTTTACACACAAAATACCTTAATACCCTTAACCCAAAATTCATTTCTAACCACATATTTATTCTTCCATTCCAATACAAGATTAGACCTTTAACCACTAGCATTTAATGAGATGGAAAGTATGTGTAAGGAGGTGAAAGGTGATGGTAAGTTTGCTTTTTTTACTTAACACTTAAGTATTTTTATTAAAAAGTAGAAATCAAATTAAAAGATTTTACTTACTTTATAAGTTTTCCAAAAGTAAACTCTTTTTGTCATTTTTTGCCAATTTTAGATGTTTTCAAAATGTGTATTAATATGTGTTAAAATTATGTTAACAATGTTGCAATGATTCGAAACAACTTCCGTTCGACGAACGGTCGAAAATCCAAAAAACGATCGTCGATCCCTTTTAAATTGTCGATCGTCGATCCAAAAAACAATGTTAACACTTTTAAATTGAATATATATATATATTTCGAATCATTGTTTCAAAGTGAAACACATATCCTATCTGCATAATAAAATTTAAAACAAATATATATAAATATACTTAATGAAATGCAAAATACTTACACAACAAAAAGGAAATTTAAAATATACGCACAACATTTGTAATATATATACATACTATCCCTTTCATGAACACACAGTACATATATTTGTAAAATACCATATATCATACATACAGCTGTAAAAATATTTATAAACTAAAGTGCGTACACTTTATAAAATCAACAGATCATATAAATAACAAATATATTATGAACAGCTTCGCATATAAACAACTCATCATTTAACTTGTACAAACTTAGATATACATATACACAAACAATTAATCTGCAACTTATATAAACTTAGTCTAAAACACACAGGTCTCATATGTCTAACAAATATACATACACAAACATATTTAAAATATATATGCATAAACCTCAATATATATATATATATATATACTACCGTAATCAAACTGACATATACAACATATATATAAACTACTATGTGTACAAACAAATACCATTTCAAACAGTACTTTTCAAAACATATAATATACAGACTTTGATAACCGTAACATATATATAATTATATATACAACAGTTCAATATTATTACTTAGTCTAAACACGGCTTTAGATATCATATATATATATATATGTGTGTGTGTATCTATCTAAGTGTAAACTATATATATAACAACAACTTATACAACAATATATATAGAACTATATACAACAGATAAACTAAATATTCATATATGTATACCTAAATATATGACAAACTTGTATAACAGAAATATATATACCTTTATCAATACTATACTTCTTTAAACACTCAAATGCACAACTAAATATATATATATATATATATATATACTTACATAATCCCTTTTATATATAAACACGTACACAGTTTAAAGCATGTTCAATATATAAAACTATATATATACGCACTGCATTTACTTAGACCAGCAGCTACTATTACAAACCACATAAATATATATATATATATATGTATGTATGTATATGTATATATAAATTTTTTAAAGAAGTGTAGAGGAAAGCTTACAGCTGAAGGAAAAACAAAGCTTGGCAAGCTGCTATGGTGCTTGGTCGGGAAGATCTGGGCGTTGGATATAGGCGAGCTCGGGTAGGAAGCTAGATCGGCCGAGCAAGCTAGAAGGTGGCCAGTTGACAGGGAAGTGGTGGCAGCGGGTTGGAAGCTGGGTCGGTGGGAGGAACTTGATGCTCTCAGCTATAGAGAAAAAAATGGACTTAGAGTAACAGAAAAAAGAAAAAAAAGGGGGGAGGAAAAGGAACTGCGGCTTCTCGGTGATGATTTGAACGAACAAAAGTCTAGAGGAAGTGAACAGGATTTATTAAATATAAGTTTTTTTCAATTGAAACTATCAAAATTTCAATAGTCACAGGCTGAAATTTTAGGAATTTTAAAAGGCTGCAGACTATTGGTTTTTCAACGGATGGGAAAATAAATGGTCACGGACAAACCAAAAGGGCAAGTTACGGAATCGATACGGTTACCATATTTCACGAATTCCGCTACGTACCAGACTTCAAAACACAGAAACGAGTAGACCGCAGAGATCAGTATGACGAGACGATCAAAACGGTATACAGATATCAGTGGTACGATCATCCGATCAAAAGTCGATATCGGTACCAAAATGCTACAAAATGCCAGAAATAAGACGAACGGAGGAACAACAGTCAAAATTTGAAGAAACGAAATATGATGTCTCACTCAGAAGATGATTTACTAATTTTCTATACAAAAATATTCAGGTTTGGAAAATAGTTTATTATCACTAAATATTAACTGATATAAATTGAAATAGAATTACACAAGAAAATAAACTTTAATATTATCAGATGAAAATTTACCATTTACTATGTTTAAATAGACGTATCCCAAATATCAAGTTTATATTTCAAAATTTTATTATTTAAAATTTCACAAAAATTCAATGAAATATATAAATAAAACAAATAAAATTATTAAAAATTTACGGGTCGTTACACTCTCCCCCACTCAAAACTTTTCGTCCCCGAAAAGGAAGGAGGTAGGAAAATAGCAACGCCCAGAAAAATAGATTCAAATCAATTAATTTAAACCATATAAATTTCAATTTAAATTAATTGATATTCACTAATTGATTTAAGCCATTTGATTTCACTTAAGTTAAATCAATCTTACTATTTCTAGATTCATTATCTTAATATCCAATTATCTTCAATTATTAATTTCTATAGTCATAAATTAAATATAACCATTTATTATAATCATATTTTATTCAATAAACTAATTCCTCTTTTTCCCAAATTGTTATTAAATTAATTCCACTTAATATATCTTATCACGTATATTTTAAACCATATAAATAAATTTAAACCATACAAATTGAAACGACCTGAAATTTTCGATCTCGAAAATTCCAGATAGTTAGGAAAAGAAGAAAGGAGATAGAAGACGAAACAGGAAACAAGTCACAGAATCTCACATTCGCAGCGGATGAAATATAATATCAAATAATAACAGTTATACAAAAGAATACTATATCTGTTAATTACATTTTAATACATCAGAGTTACACACATACACAAACACTAGACATATACAAATCAACATGGCTCAGATAAACAGTAATATATCACAGCGGGAACACTCCATACGTTCCTGCCATCCAGCTCGTCTCCTGAGCTCCAGAACGTCCTTACCTGAAAATCTGTAATACTCGGTCTGACCCGAGCATTACAACAAAGTAACACCCGGGTCAGGCTGGAAACCAACGTGAGTAAACCCATCTAACATGGAATACAACAGCATAAAACTTACATAAAACCTGGGGTAACTCGTGTCAATTTACAAATTCACAATTTGTTAGAGACATCACTTATTTCACACATCAATTTCTAAGTACCAAAACTTAGATTAAATGGTCCAATTCACTTAAATCATTCCATACCAGCCTATTGATTTCACATATCAATCTATAAAGAATCGAAGTGGTTTCGGGTATTAACTAATACCCGACTCTAGTCTCTTCGAATCCAATGTCATCTTAACCCAAGTTATTCAAGTGGTTAAATTTTAAATATAGGATGTCACTTTTACACAGCAATTCATCATAGATAACCATATTATCTCTGTTCAATCCAACATATCATATTACAAAAACATTTCATTTCACAAAGCATCACAATCACATATCAGGGATAACAAATAATCCAAGGCATTCAAATATCATTCAATCATTCATAAGCAAGATAAATTAGTCATACCATTTCTGATTAATTTAATTAACTACCAATGAATTAAATTAATTACTTTATTACTTAAAAATCTTGCTTATTTAACATTAATTAATTATATTCAATTAATTAATCATCCCTTAATTATTCATCTTGATTAATCATCCTTGATTAATCATCCTTGGTTAATCATTCTCTAATTACATTATGTAATTATCCTTAATTAATTACGCAAAGTAATTAAACCCAAAACCACTACCATTCTTCAATTAATTACATCCAGTAATTATCCACTAATTACTTCATTAAGTAATTATACTTTATAAATTACACTAAGTAATTTATACTTAACCCATCATCCAATGATCATTAATTAAACTAATTAATTAACATAAACTAGTCACATTAATTTAATTAATTACACTGAGTAATACATCCCTTTAATTACTTCCATTAAGTAATTATACTTAAACAATTCCACAAAAGATTTTTTTTAATTAATTAATATAATTAATTATTAAAATTAATCACATTAATTAATTATTTAATAATCCCTAGTTAATGATCTCTCATTAACTATTAACAATCCTTTAATTAATCACTTAAACCTTAATTAATTAATTTAATCCCTTAATTACTAAATTAATTAATCCAAATCATTAATAAATTAGATTAATTAATTATTCTTTAATTATCTTAACAATTTAATGAACCGCAAATCAGAAAATCTTAATTATCTTTTAAGATAAAGACATTATTCTTATTAATGATTAAATTGTCATTAACAAAAGCATTTGCAAACATTTTACTTTAAAATTTCATTTAAATTCCATTTCAAATTTAAGATTTAAAATGCATACAAATTTAACTTTACAAAATTTTAAAAAACAATTCAAAAAAAAATCCTTTTTAAATCCAAATGTTAAAGAATCACTTATCACTTATAAATTAAATTTATAAGAGTTTTAAACCAAACAGTTAATTTCAAATCATTTTTTTTAAATATACTTTAACATTTTTAAAGTTGTTAAAACATTTAAATTTTCTTAAACTTTATTTATTTTAAAACTAGGATACAAATTCAATTTGAATCCATACTTTAAAATTTGGTTTTAAACTTTGTTTAAAACCCTGCTTCCAAATTTAAATTTAAATTAAAGTTTGAAAATCTGATAGGTTTTAAAACCTGTCACAAACCTAATGCCCCGAGCCGCAAACCCAATACTCCGAGAACCCCTTCGAGTCTGACTTCCCAAAACTTTGAGTCACTCGCCTAGTTTACTCGAGAAACTCTTGGGCACCTCGTTCAAAAAGAGAATAGTTGTAACCAAACCCGAGACCTCAACCCTGCTCAAGCCAACATCACCAAAACAAAGAAAGTGCACCGTGCACATGCACGGTGACGCTGATCACCTCTGACCACCACTGATGATCTTCTCACATCAACAAACACTCATACACCCTAATATGATCATCAGATCGTCCTCCCAATCTCGAAATCGAATTCGAGATCTCAACCCAAACCTGGAAACCAAAACTGGAACCACCTTCAAACCAGAAAACTGCCTCGTCGACGACAATCTGATCACCGTTACTTCTGAAACTCCGGCCAAGTCTTCGTCAACGACCAAACTATCATCACCCAAAATCCCGTTGCACTCGATCAACTAGAGATGTTGTGCCGAACCAAAAACCCAACCTAGTTAAAACTAGGGTTCCAGACTAGAAACATCAACCACCACATCCACCATGCTCTGATCAACTTCCAGACAATTTTCCCTAAATCTCTTATCATTCTTCCACCTCCAAGAAGAACCCCGATCTCCAAAATCAAGTAGATCATCAGAAAATCCCAATATACCATTTTCAGTTCAAACAAGAACTGCACCTAAATCCTATTACTAAAAATTTTGATTTTAGTTTTAAAATTCATGTTTTTGCATGATGTTTCAGATCCTAACCCCGAAACAATAAATTATGATATTTAAATTTTCACTTATATTTAGACTTGATCAATTATTTTGATTTTCCAGAGTCATAACATTATTACTTTGACTTAAGTATAATTTTGAACTGGAATTTGAAATGAAACAAACCAGTTTCATTTGAATCTTAAGTTTAAACAGAGACCAAATTAAAAGATTTTGAATTTAAAATAAAACAAGGACTGGAAACTATAAACAGAGTAGATTCTGTTGCAAACAAACATGCATACATCATACATCCAAAAATACAACCATATACATACACAAACATACATATTTTCAGACAACTAGCATGCAACCAAATTATATACTTAAAACTTGTTAAAAGTGATGTTACTCACCTAAAAGATAATTTGAACAGAGAGCAGATTTCTTGTTTTGAACAGTTATCAGCCTGATCTTCTTGCTTGTTGAGTTGAGTTGTAAATTTAGCTTCAGAGGTAAGATGGTAGTGTCTACTTATTTTTATTTCTTTTCTGGTATGCTAAGTTTTTGATGAACGAAAAGAAATAAGGAGATTGATATATATATATATATAAGTTGTACAGGGGTATGTATTTGCTGGTACAAAATTTAGTCAGAGATTTTTTTCATCTTACTTGACCAGGTAACATTTTGTGGAAAAATGAAATGATTCATAATATTTCGAAATGACTCTCCTGTAGCTTTGAATTGATAGCATTAATTGTTTCCATCCTTATCCATTTATAGGTATGTACATATATATATATTTTTTCTTGCCTTGCAAATACATGTATTTCTATAGACTATATATCTCTAGAATTATCTTAAGTGTTCACTTTATGTTTTTATATAACCATATAATTTACCTTACATATTTATTTCTATTTCGAACATAACTCCCTATTTTTATTTTTATTTTAAGCTTAACTATCAACATTTAATTTATATTCATATATTTTGTTATACTTATATTTAGTGTTGATAAGATTTATTTTATTTCAAGCATTATTATCTAGATTACATCTATATATACATAAATAAATAGTAAATGGCCCAAAAGTTTTATTTGATTTTTAAAATGATAAGTTGTATTTTAATAAATCAGATTTCATAATTCAATATTTATTACACTTTCAAATTAATTATATATTCAGGTATTTTAATTATCATAGATTTAATTGTTTGACTAATTAAAACTAATATTCCAAAAAATTTCATATATATTGTCTAGCATCATAAAGCTTTGTACATATTTGTATATACATCACTGAATATTATATCTAAATTTTAAATGGCGGAATTTATATTCACACTTCTATAATATTTATTATATCCAGTAATTTAACTTATATATCCAGATATTTTAACCATCAGAAATTTATCTATCCGACTAATCAAAATTAATATTCCAATAGTTTGAATCAGTTAATTCCCCAATTAACAGACGTTAAACTCCGAGTCGTCACATAAATTTCAATTTAAATTAATTTATATTCAATAATTGATTTTAAGTTCAAGGTATTTCCATAAGTTAATCTAATTTCAATTTATTAATTCCTTCAAAACAAATTTATTTGTCTCATCTATTATTCAATTAACTTATTATCCTATTTATATCTATTAACATCTTTATAATGAAATTTAAGTGTATAACATTTATTATAACACTCAAATCTTTCCTTATAAAGTCATTTTATATTGTATATTATCCAATTACATTTTAACTTCTGAATAAAATAGGTAAGTTATATTGAAATGTAATTGAGTATTATACAAGTAAAATTATCTCATTCAGCTTATTTCAAGTTTAATATTTATTAAAAATCTTGGCTTTATTTTATACTTGAAATCACCTTATCAAAATTTAAGAATAAAATTTCTGGTTTCAATTCAAACCATTTAGAGATAAATATATATACTATATATATATATATATCAAATCAAATCTATGATCATATACCAATATATATATTATAAATCAAGTCATATTCGGAAATTCAAATAAAATTAATTTTCCAACCAAAAATGAAGCAAAGCTATAGAATGGTCTCTCCACTTTGAAACTCAAAAATGAATGTCGATGATGTTGCAGTCATCATCGAAATTATTTTCCAGCGACAAAAGAGGAGAGTACTGATTTAAACTTTTAAAATTCTTTGGAAATGATTTCCATTCGAAAATACTTTCATTAATATATACTTTAAAAATAAAAAACCAAAGTTGAAATCACCGAAAATTAAATTCTCAAATTCCTATTTTAAATTCATTTAAATTTCAAATCAATTTATAAATCATGTTTATAGATTCATTTATTAAATAATAAATGATAATCAAATATTATCATTTCAAACAACCAAATTTAATTAACTTTTTAAATTCCAAAAAATTTTACTTATATATTTATAATATAATCATACAAATTTATTCATTTACCCAATTTTTGAAAATAGTATTGTGTCAGTTTGCTCTGCTCAAGTGTTTTGGAAATCCTATCGATATCGCTGATCAGACGAATCGATCGAAAACCCAAATCAACATCAAGAACTCAAACAACACACTATAAAACATTTTAATACAAATACACTCCCTCACTCTATAATTCCAGAATGGATTCCAAAGCAAGGATAGAGATCCAAATTAGTGGGACCCTAATCAAAAGAATTCAAATTGGAAGATAAGCTCGAAACGAAGGTAAGATGATTAAGTAACAGAATAGGAAGATTGTGACGCCCCACCTCTATACCCACGCTAGCCAAGAACACTACGGTGTAGTGCTGTAAACTAGCACGGAGAATAAGGCTGTTGAGGAGCGACCATCTATGTAATTGCTTTATGCGAGCACCGATGTGTCAGATAGTATAACATGCATTTCATTTTTTAGGAGGAAATCCGACATACCGATACAAACTCAAAGCTACTACACAGTGGCTATAATAGTTTAGGACAATAGATATAAAAATAACACAGAAAACATAAATGCGGAATACAGATGGAACGAAAAGTCTCATATATATAATAACTGATATCAGTTACAATACATTTGACACAATACAAATGATACAACTACAATTGTCGACTCAAGAAGTTATATATACAAGTACATTATCGACTAATATACATGAATACATTATCATCTTAAAACAGACACACTGACTACTGCAACAAGACGAAGACCACTTCAAATAATATAAAAAGTCTTCATAGCTCTAGCAGCAACCCAAAGCTAAAAATCTACAACCTGTAAATACTCGGTCTGACCCGAGTATTAAATTCAAAAGAAAATAATACCCGGGTCAGTCTAATTCAAACTCAGTTATTAATGCACAGGAGCAATAATAATCAATATCGAATAGACGACAGTCACAATAATTCCCGTCTATCCGACTCTTTAAACAAAGAAATCGGATGACGGTCGATATAACACTTAATAGTGTTAAACAAAGATCAGCAGATTTAAATCATCAACAGAGATAAATAAACAATTTATCAAATCGACTAAATCCATTCAAAACTGTCGATTCTGGGTGGCTGCAGTGCACGCACGCGTGCACTGCCTCGCCACCACCGAAGATAAAGTCACCACCACAATGAAACTGCAGTAGCAAACAGGTATAAGGACAAAGGCAGGCTGCAACTAAACTGCAGAAAAGTCATCAACAGTTCAAGCATATGCAGCAATAGAGACGAATTCGAGTACATCATGAAGCAGAACCAAGTGCAGTTCAACTGAGATGGACAACTCGAGGATAAACATGTACAAACTGTTTCAGTAATCCAATGCCAACAAGAACAGATGAACATCAGTGCAGACAAGTATGAATTCGAACATGAAATGGAGAACATCATTGCAAGTGCAACAGGTAGAAGATGATGCAGTGAAGCATGTACAAGGGAAACATCAGCGACATAACAGTGTCAAAAAATGAAGAGACCAGAGGAATGCAACTAAAACTGATGATAGTGGTAATCACATAGTGGAATGCAACTGTAACTTCATGCTAAAAGAACTGGGCTAATGTCAATAGTGTAAATAAACACACACACTATAAAAATAGCACTGCTGGCCATAGTGAACACTAATGGTCAAGCTACAAGTGAAGAATGTACACAGGTGAAGCCTACGGACTCGAATTACTCAAGGGGTACAAGGACAATGCTCAATGCACATCAATACAAAACTCAACAATGCCAACATGATCAAGTTCAAAGCAATCAGGTCTTAAACAAGTTCAAATGCAAAACTGGTCATGTAAATAACAATGCACAGTTCAAAATGGTTGAGCAAATAACAAAGTTTCAAATGCAAAGACCACAAGTGCAAACACAATAGTTACAAGAGACACAGTGAAGTCGACAAGAAAAATCAACTCAGAAACAAAGTGCACAAGAGACTTGAGTGCACTGCTACAAGGGACTAGTTGGAAACTGCATATGACCAGAGGGAACTACATGAATGCACAGTCATTAGTTAAAATGGCAACTCAATATGCAGTAAACTATATTGACAGAATAGATTCCAAACCAGTGCACTACTGTGTCATCAAAAATATGCACAGGCAGAAAAAAAGAACTCAAGTATATGGATGCAAAGCTTCAACAAATTAAATAAACTAAATGCAAAGATCCAATGTCTCAAATGACTCAAGTACATGAATACAAACAAAAGCATGGACAGTAATCAACTACAAGGTATGCAAACAAATATGGAATGGAATGCATCTACAAGTGCGGATGGCCAGAGTCGAAACTAACAGTGAAACAATGAAGTGCACAGCTACAATGATGCATGATAAGCAATGGCAAAAAGATGGCCAGAGAGGAAGCTCACAGGGGCCAGTAAGCCAAAGAAATAAATCACAGTAAAGTCAACAAGGAACCACACGAAAACAAATTTTCAGAGATTCGAAACAAAAGAAACCCAACATCACGAGAATATATGCATTCGAACAAAGTCCAAGTAAACGAAATTGGACAAGTCAGAAAATCGAACCAAGGCAGGAAAATCATCATCGAAATAAAATCAACGATATAAGTACAGTGGGAATTTACATAGCAACAATGATTCCAACATCGAACGAAACAATGGCCAAGATAGACAATAACAAATCAAAATCGAATCGCAAGAGCACTGAACTAAGCATGTATTAGAAGTGAGTAAATAGGATTACTCACAATTTTTCGACGTGGCAGTGAAGCCGAAGCCTTAGCATACGAAGCGAAGACGAGCGCGGCAAACCCCTTTTTAAGCGACGTCGATTCGAAGTCTCGAAACCCTAAATCGCCAGGGGAATGAAGATACGAGACCGCCCCCATTTTTCTTTCTTAGACGTAGGGTTTTACGAATGAATGAGAGGGGATCGGGTTTGCCCCTGATATCATCTCGGCAAAGCCAAGAAACATGGGCCAAGATTCAAATTGTAAAGCCCGGTCAACATTTTTATAAAAGAATTTCAAATTGATTTTAAATTTCAATAGCAATTTTAAACGTCTAATATCGAAAATCGATTGATGCAAAATACTGGGTTGTTACAGACTTCCCTCCTTAAAGAAATTGCATCCTCACAATCATAAGGAATAAATGGACAAAAGGTAACAACCAAAAGAGCATGACAATGTCGAATGCATAAGCAAAGCAAATGTCAGCAGGGAAGAAATGGAATTATGGAAGTATCAGATATAGAATCAAAAAGGTTCGACTGCTTCAAGTCAAAAGAATCAACAATCGTGGGGATCAAGGAATCAAAATCAGACGACTATCAAAAGGGAGAATCAATCAGTTCCAGCATTTAAAAGAAAAGGAAAAACAGAGCAGAATTCACGTACTGCACGAATTGAATGTGAGTAAATCAAATTACTCACCTGAATCGTCAGAGAAAAAGACGAAGCTCAAATCTCAAAATCGCAAATATTCAATCATCAAAAACGATAATCGAATTTTCAAATCGCAAATAGGTTTAACTATCAAAAATGATAATCAAATTTCACAAATATCTGATTATCAAAAACGATAATCAGAAACACAAACATTCGATTAATCAAATCGAAAAATATTTAATTATCTCAAACGATAATTAAATTTCACAAATATCTGATTATCAAAAACGATAATCAGAAATAAGAAATATCCGATTATCTAAAACGATAATCAGAAGTCGAAAATATTCAATTAACGAGTCCGGACTTAACCGAAGTAGTAAAAGTATGGTTCCATACTCCTTACTTTTGCTAAATCGTTTAAATCTCTTTATCGTTTCCTTGAAAGTGCAGAATTGTGTGTTTTTAAAAATAACATTTCACATTCTCAAACGGACAAGTCCGGAATTAAGCGAATCAGTAAAAGAAAGGGGTCATAGTCCTCGATTTTTCTGAAACGTTTAAATCGCTTCCTCGTTCTTTTGAAAATGTAAACTGTAAAAATTTTGAAAACAATTTTAATTTATATTTTTGAAACAACTTTTAAAAATAAAGAATTTTGAAAACACGTGATTAAATTAACAATATCAGTAGCAACTCAGATAAGGAAATTGCACTTCTCAAAGTACAGTAAAACGGACAACAAATTCCGCATTGCGGGAGAACCGCTTGTAAATCCATTTTAAAATTGACGGTTACTGAAGTTAACACGTCAAAACTTCATCAAAATAACTGGCATCAAAGTATAATACCAATGAATTTTCATTCATAAAGAAATGTCACAAGAATCTTCTCAAAGATAGAAAGGGATATCATACCCTAAACTTGTATTCATAACAAGTCAATAACACATGAATTCACCAATGCACAATAAATGACATACATATAAATGCCAACTGAAAAAGTTGGTGAAACATAAATCCCAGAAATCACAACAAGAAATCCAGAAATCAAAAGAAAAGGATGGCCAATCCCAAACAGGAGCATGAAAGCCGGAACATTGACGCAGTGCAAACGGTACGTCCAATGAACCAGAAAGCCGAGACATCGATGTAGTACAAACGGTACATCAGATGAATCGAACATTGACGCAGTGCAAACGGTATGTCCAATGAATTGAACAATGACGCAGTGCAAACGGTACGTCTAATGAACTGGAAAGCCGAGACATCGATGTAGTACAAACGGTACATCAGATGAATCGAATATTGACGCAGTGCAAACGGTACGTCCAATGAATTGAACAATGACGCAGTGCAAACGGTACGTCCAATGAATTGGAAAGCCGAGACATCGATGTAGTACAAACGGTACATCAGATGAATCGAATATTGACGCAGTGCAAACGGTACGTCCAATGAATTGAACAATGACGCAGTGCAAACGGTACGTCCAATGAACTGGAAAGCCGAGACATCGATGTAGTACAAACGGTACATCAGATGAATCGAATATTGACGCAGTGCAAACGGTACGTCCAATGAATTGAACAATGACGCAGTGCAAACGGTACGTCCAATGAATTGGAAAGCCGAGACATCGATGTAGTACAAACGGTACATCAGATGAATCGAATATTGACGAAGTGCAAACGGTACGTCCAATGAATTGAACAATGACGCAGTGCAAACGGTACGTCCAATGAATTGGAAAGCCGAGACATCGATGTAGTACAAACGGTACATCAGATGAATCGAATATTGACGCAGTGCAAACGGTACGTCCAATGAATTGAACATTGACGTAGTGCAAACGGTATGTCCAATGAATCGGAAGGGGGGGAAATCGATGTAGTACAAACGGTACATCAGATGAATCAAAACACATTAAAAGTACTTGGGTTGCCAGCCCACAAAGAAATGAGACGAAGCTCAATAAAATGAAGTACAGTCCTTCATACGGACAAAGAGACCTCGCACAATTGCTAGTCTAAATCATAAAATGATCGTCATCGATCATAAAGAAGTGTCGATTACACTAAGATAATAAATATAAGAGTTTAGCTTCATGTCCCATAACCACTTGCTTAACTTAAATATTTACGAACAAACTGTAAATCTACACTAGAAAATTGTCACAAAAGGTTCAATCGAACAAGTCCAGGAGTTAACCGACGAAGTAAACGCAAGCGTTTCATACCACTTGTTTTACTAGGCCGTTTAATTCAATTTCTCATACGAGTGAAATAAAGGCTTGTATATACTAATAGATTGGAAAATGGTTTAAGAAAAAGAGCTTTGTAGTAAAATAGTTTTGAAATCGTTTGGAAAAAAGGATTTTAATATTTACTACTAGTATAGAAAACCTTTATATTTTTAAAGTGACAAATCACAAAAATGATTGTAGAAACAATCAATCACAAGAATTCACATACGAAGATGTGAATGGAATCCAAAGAAATCGATACTGAATCCATCAGAAAGTATGTTCACAAAAATCCCGAAGAAAATGTCATCAAAGTTGCTAATAAATGATAGCAACAAATCGGGGAAATGATCAAGAATCGATTAAATTAGGAAACCAAGTCAGTTCACTAAAATTTCACATTCGAAGACGTGAATAAAATCCAAAGAATTCGATTCCAAATTCATCAAAGTAGGAATACCCAAAAATTCCAGAAATAGAAGTTATCAAAATCGACAAAGGTGATAACAACTAATTAGAAAAGAAGAATCGATTATCAACTGGAAAAACAAAGCAAAACGAGCAGAAATGCATAAATGACTTCAACAAAAGTAAGAATCAAGTCAATGTCGAAGTCAACAATTAATAGCCGCAGTCGAGTACAAAATGATTCAATCATCATTATCAAAGAAACCAACGGCAAACAAAATCAGAGTCTTAAAAATCAAGAAATTAGCAATTTCTCAAAAACAAAGTGACCGAAGTCGAATGGAATTCAAGATGAGGAAAACACAAAATATCAAGTTCAAAATCGCTGAGATTCAAACTAGATGTGAATGAGAAATCAAAATTACTCAATTTGCAACTGGTCCAGCTATTTTTTCATCACAGTGTAACAGGTACACAATGACACTCATAGCATAGAACAAAAGTGGAACAAAGTCCAAAAGTCAAAATGGCTTTAATTTGCCAAATTAAAACAAAATCAACATCGGCTAAATCAATTCAAAGCCGAAAACACAAGAATAAGCGTTAGGAATTCATACCTAACAGTCAAAAATAATCATATGTAAAGATGAGAGATAAACATCGACAAATAGTTGTATCACATGCTCCATCTAAGTTATGTTTTATAATTGTCCTAAACCCCAGGCTCTGATACCAAGCTGTGACGCCCCACCTCTATACCCACGCTAGCCAAGAACACTACGGTGTAGTGCTGTCAACTAGCACGGAGAATAAGGCTGTTGAGGAGCGACCATCTATGTAATTGCTTTGTGCGAGCACCGATGTGTCAGATAGTATAACATGCATTTCATTTTTTAGGAGGAAATCCGACATACCGATACAAACTCAAAGCTACTACACAGTGGCTATAATAGTTTAGGACAATAGATATAAAAATAACACAGAAAACATAAATGTGGAATACAGATGGAACGAAAAGTCTCATATATATAATAACTGATATCAGTTACAATACATTTGACACAGTACAAATGATACAACTACAATTGTCGACTCAAGAAGTTATATATACAAGTACATTATCGACTAATATACATGAATACATTATCATCTTAAAACAGACACACTGACTACTGCAACAAGACGAAGACCACTTCAAATAATATAAAAAGTCTTCATAGCTCTAGCAGCAACCCAAAGCTAAAAATCTACAACCTGTAAATACTCGGTCTGACCCGAGTATTAAATTCAAAAGAAAATAATACCCGGGTCAGTCTAATTCAAACTCAGTTATTAATGCACAGGAGCAATAATAATCAATATCGAATAGACGACAGTCACAATAATTCCCGTCTATCCGACTCTTTAAACAAAGAAATCGGATGACGGTCGATATAACACTTAATAGTGTTAAACAAAGATCAGCAGATTTAAATCATCAACAGAGATAAATAAACAATTTATCAAATCGACTAAATCCATTCAAAACTGTCAATTCTGGGTGGCTGCAGTGCACGCACGCGTGCACTGCCTCGCCACCACCGAAGATAAAGTCACCACCACAATGAAACTGCAGTGGCAAACATGTATAAGGACAAAGGCAGGCTGCAACTAAACTGCAGAAAAGTCATCAACAGTTCAAGCATATGCAGCAATAGAGACGAATTCGAGTACATCATGAAGCAGAACCAAGTGTAGTTCAACTGAGATGGACAACTCGAGGATAAACATGTACAAACTGTTTCAGTAATCCAATGCCAACAAGAACAGATGAACATCAGTGCAGACAAGTATGAATTCGAACATGAAATGGAGAACATCATTGCAAGTGCAACAGGTAGAAGATGATGCAGTGAAGCATGTACAAGGGAAACATCAGCGACATAACAGTGTCAAAAAATGAAGAGACCAGAGGAATGCAACTAAAACTGATGATAGTGGTAATCACATAGTGGAATGCAACTGTAACTTCATGCTAAAAGAACTGGGCTAATGTCAATAGTGTAAATAAACACACACACTATAAAAATAGCACTGCTGGCCATAGTGAACACTAATGGTCAAGCTACAAGTGAAGAATGTACACAGGTGAAGCCTACTGACTCGAATTACTCAAGGGGTACAAGGACAATGCTCAATGCACATCAATACAAAACACAACAATGCCAATATGATCAAGGTCAAAGCAATCAGGTCTCAAACAAGTTCAAATGCAAAACTGGTCAAGTAAATAACAATGCATAGTTCAAAATGGTTGAGCAAATAGCAAAGTTTCAAATGCAAAGACCACAAGTGCAGACACAATAGTTACAAGAGACACAGTGAAGTCGACAAGAAAAATCAACTCAGAAACAAAGTGCACAAGAGACTTGAGTGCACTGCAACAAGGGACTAGTTGAAAACTGCATATGACCAGAGGGAACTACATGAATGCACAGTCATTAGTTAAAATGGCAACTCAATATGCAGTAAACTATATTGACAGAATAGACTCCAACTTAGTGCACTACTGTGTCATCAAAAATATGCACAGGCAGAAAAAAAAGAACTCAAGTATATGGATGCAAAGCTTCAACAAATTAAATAAACTAAATGCAAAGATCCAATGTCTCAAATGACTCAAGTACATGAATGCAAACAAAAGCATGGAAAGTAATCAACTACAAGGTATGCAAACAAATATGGAATGGAATGCATCTACAAGTGTGGATGGCCAGAGTCGAAACTAACAATGAAACAATGAAGTGCACAGCTACAATGATGCATGATAAGCAATGGCAAAAAGATGGCCAGAGACGAAGCTCACAGGGGCCAGTAAGCCAAAGAAATAAATCACAGTAAAGTCAACAAGGAACCACACGAAAACAAATTTTCAGAGATTCGAAACAAAAGAAACCCAACATCACGAGAATATATGCATTCGAACAAAGTCCAAGTAAATGAAATTGGACAAGTCAGAAAATCGAACCAAGGCAGGAAAATCATCATCGAAATAAAATCAACGATATAAGTACAGTGGGAATTTACATAGCAACAATGATTCCAACATTGAACGAAACAATGGCCAAGATAGACAATAACGAATCAAAATCGAATCGCAAGAGCACTGAACTAAGCATGTATTAGAAGTGAGTAAATAGGATTACTCACAATTTTTCAACGAGGCAGTGAAGCCGAAGCCTTAGCATACAAAGCGAAGACGAGCGCGGCAAACCCCTTTTTAAGCGACGTCGATTCGAAGTCTCGAAACCCTAAATCGCCAGGGGAATGAAGATACGAGACCGCCCCCATTTTTCTTTCTTAGATGTAGGGTTTTACGAATGAATGAGAGGGGATCGGGTTTGCCCCTGATATCATCTCGGCAAAGCCAAGAAACATGGGCCAAGATTCAAATTGTAAAGCCCGGTCAACATTTTTATAAAAGAATTTCAAATTGATTTTAAATTTCAATAGCAATTTTAAACGTCTAATATCGAAAATCGATTGATGCAAAATACTGGGTTGTTACAAAGATGGACATATTGATATTTATCGCGGGAGACCTTAACCGGGTCAACCGTGACTTCAAATTAAGATCGATGCAGAATTCCGAGGCAAATGGACATTCGATCACAAGAGATAGAATTCGGGCATAGCAAGAGATAACATCATCTAAACCGAGGATATAGAACTCTCCGGTGAATCAATGCTGGTTGTAAAGGAGTTTCACTCGTTTACAAATCATTCAGTGGAGCTATGGGATACTCTAGAATCAAGAAGAATACGAATAGGGAGAGACACAAATGGATTGTGGAACCGAGGGGAACGTTCCAAAAATCCGAAGGAAACCGAATCAAAAGAAAAGAATTCAGGCTCAAACGAAAGTAATTCTGTAATCAAATTTACTACATATGCTAAGTTTTGCCTAAAACCAGAGCTCTGATACCAACTGTAACATCCTGGTATTTTCAACCATTCGCATCCATACATGTCGGATTTGAATTGCTCAAAATATCAGATTGTTAATTTATATTTGGCAAAACTCAGCATATACAATAAATAAAATAATCACAGAATCACAGACACAGAGTAATATAAAAATAATGCAGTGGAAACAAAAGAATAGTAGTTCATGAAGCTACTATCTATATATCAGAGTTAAACAAGATACAACAGAAGTCTCGAATACATAGATGTCTCAATACAATAATCAAATACAAGATCAAAATACATCACTAGAATCAACTGAATAATAGAAAGCTGGATAAATAGATGGATCTCCAAGCGAAGCTCCAACTCCAAAGGTGAGTCTCGAACACTGAGCCACTCAGTCTGATCCGAGCATAAAGCAAAACCTAAAACACTCGAGTCAGGATTAACATTCTGATATCAATAAATCCAACTTAAGTGAAATATCAACTGAAATACAAGTAACTCAAAGGATGTTTGGGATAACCATCCTCTAAGGATCCGTTAAACTATCTACTATGTAGTAATACGCTATTATAATATGTCTATAGTAAAGTAAACTATTAAAATAGCGTTAAGGCTTTACATTTTCCACCTTAACACATTTTATATATTCCCATAGTCTATACGGTACCGTAATCTTCCCCGTACTGGGCGTCGTCAGAGGGCACTCCATAGGTATGGTACAAAACAAACTCATAGAAGGCGCGCTAAGGTAGGTGACACGGCACAACTAGGCAATGCCAGGGTAGATATACTAATTACACTTCCGGGTCGGTGGTAACGCATAGCAGCCACTACCGCCCACCTCGAGGCATACTCCCGAAAAATCCGAAGGTGCGCACCAAATCAATCACAAAGTAATAGAATGGCATACGATGGAGTGTGTACGATCAGAGGAGCTACCACATTAGCCCGTCAATTGCTCCTGTTTTAGCCACCTTATGCCAACTCATGGGAGTCGGGTCCACGTATATACCTCATATAGGATCGTCGCCACCATCCTACTTCATTCTGGAATCTCCACCGCGTACACAGTTGTTAAAGTGGTTTTCGGTATCGATAGAGAGTATGCCCATATCCGATCACGGTCTCTTTAACAACCAATTGTTATTATAACACCGCGGTCATTTCAAAGTAGTTTATACTTCAAAGCCAAACTATCATTTTCATTTCAAAACCAAATCAATACGATATCATTTTCACTTCAAATATATATCCATTTCCAAAAATCATATCACTTTCAAAGTTATAATACTTTCGAAACTAACATTTTGAAATAATAATACTTTCGAAATCATAATACTTTGAAATTCATAACTTTGGAAATCATAACACTTCAAAATCATAACACTTTCCTTCAAAGAGTTTAGATATTAATAATAGTATATAAAATAAAATAGTTTATAAAATAAAATAATTTATATAAAATAGTTATAAGTTAAAACAATTTATATTAAAATAATTAGTATATTTAAAATAATTTATAAAATAAAATAGCTTCCTCAATTTCACAAATCGATTCAAATCAACTCAATTTCAAGAAATTCAGATTTAATCAAATCGCAAATCATCAATTTCAATTCGATTCAGTTTCTCAATAAACCATTTCAAATTATCGATTTCTAATACATATTTGAACCATAAAATAAGTCATTTCAATTTCAATATATTTCAAAGCTTTAAATATTCAACATTTCAAAACTAAATTCGAAAATTTCATATATATATCAAATTCACTTCTCTATTATTTAGTTTGAAATATTTACTTAATTATTTCAATAACATCTAAATACAGCTTCAATTTAAAATTTTAAATAAACAAAACATCCCATTTAAATATATATAAATTTGAAATATTCATTTAAGTCACTTTAATCAAATTCAAGTTATAAAACATATCTTTAAAATCTCAAATTTAATAATTTCAAATCAAATTTATTTAAGTAAAATTCTTGAATAAATATAATTTCAAATCAATTTCCAATTTATCTTTCCAACCCGAATCATTATAAACTCTATATTTGAAAATATATATTTTAAATAAATACTTAAACATATTATATATCAACTTTATTAAATCAACTTTAATAAATCTTAAAAATCAATATTTATTAAAATCATATATTTCTTTTCAAAACCATAGAAATCATTTTCAAAATATTTATATATAGACCAACATTGTCTGTATATAATTTTCTATCCTATGGTCAAGTGATACAGATATTTATCATTTCAATCCGTAATTTAAATATATACGGGTATTTATCTTTTCAACCCGTAATCCCAAATTCAATTCAATTGAAAATCGCTTGGGTTTATCATTTCAACCCATAACGATTTTCTCCTATTCTACAGATCGTTCGGGTATGTATCATTTCAACCCATAGTGAATTCTATACTAACAGGGAACTTGCAGAGTGATAATAGATATGATAATAATATAACAGGCATATATCATCAATATCAATAACAGATAATGGTGTCGGATGTCACAGGTGAACATATACAGATAATGGCATATATATGCAATATAAATAACAGATAATGGTGTCAGATGTCACAGGTGAACAAATACAGATAACAGTATATATATGTCAATGTAAATAACTAACATCAGCATATTTCAATTGACGTTTCAATTCGAATCAAATTTAATAAATATAAGAACATTAATCGTGAGTGATTGCTCACCTTTCGAGGCTAGAGAAGTTCGACAAATGAAATGAGTTATGAATCCAAGCATGAATTCCAAAGTAAGGCTAGATGGTCAGGATTTCGACGAGTAAAGCTGATAAATAGAAATTGCCGAAATCAAATCAGAACTGGATCGATGAAGATAATTGAGATAAGTGAACTTATATATAACTATATATCTATCTATATATATATCTAAAACATATTCTGAATACAAACACTTTTAAATTGAATATATATATATATATATATATTTCAAATCATTATTTCAAAGTGAAACACATAAATACACATCCTATCTACATAATAAAATTTAAAACAAATATATATAAATATACTTAATGAAATGCAAAATACTTACACAACAAAAAGGAAATTTAAAATATACGCACAACATTTTTAATATATATATACTATCCCTTTCATAAACACACAATACATATTTTTTTAAAATACCATATATCATACATACAGTTGTAAAAATATTTATAAACTAACATGCGTACACTTTATAAAATCAACAGATCATATAAATAACAAATATATTATGAACAGCTTCGCATATAAACAACTCATCATTTAACTTGTACAAACTTAGATATACATATAAACAAACAATTAATCCGCAACTTGTATAAACTTAGTCTAAAACACACAGGTCTCATATGTCTAACAAATATACATACACAAACATATTTAAAATATATATACAGAAAGCTCAATATATATATACTACCGTAATCAAACTGACATATACAACATATATATATATATAAACTACTATGTGTACAAACAAATACCATTTCAAACAGTACTTTTCAAAACATATAATATACAGACTTTGATAACCGTAACATATATATATATATATTTATATATACAACAGTTCAATATTATTACTTAGTTTAAACATGGCTTTAGATATCATATATATATATATATATATATATATCTGTGTGTGTCTATCTAAGTGTAAACTATATATATATCAGCAACTTATACAACAATATATATAGAACTATATACAACGGATAAACTAAATATTCATATATGTATACCTAAATATATGACAAACTTGTATAACAGAAATATATATACCTTTATCAATACTATACTTCTTTAAACACTCAAATGCATAACTAAATATATATATATACTTACATAATCCCTTTTATATATAAACACGTACAAAGTTTAAATCATTTTTAATATATACAAATATATATATATATATACGCACTGCATTTACTTAGACCAGCAGCTACTATTACAAACCACATAAATATATATAAAATTTTTAAAGAAGTGTAGAGGAAAGCTTATAGCTGAAGGAAAAACAAAGCTTGGTAAGCTGCTATGGTGCTTGGTCGGGAAGATCTGGGCGTTGGATATAGGCGAGCTCGGGTGGGAAGCTAGATCGACCGAGCAAGCTAGAAGGTGGCCAGTCGATAGGGAAGTGGTGGCAGGGGGTTGGAAGCTTGGTCGGTGGGAGGAACTTGATGCTCTCGGCTACAGAGAAAAAAATGGACTTAGAGTGACAGAAAGAAGAAAAAAAGGGGAGAGGAAAAGGAACTGCAGCTTCTCGGTGATGATTTGAACGAACAAAAGTCTAGAGGAAGTGAAAAGGATTTATTAAATATAAGTTTTTTTTCAATTGAAACTATCGAAATTTCAATAGTCACAGGTTGAAATTTTAGGAATTTTAAAAGGCTGCAGACTATTGGTTTTTCAACGGACGGGAAAATAAATGGTCACGGAAAAACCAAAAGGGCAAGTTATAGAACCGATACGGTTACCGTTTTTCATGGATTCCACTACGTACCGGACTTCAAAACACAGAAATGAGTATATCGTAGAGATCAGTACAACGAGACGATCAAAACGGTATACAGATATCGGTGGTACGATCATTCGATCAAAAGTCGATATCGGTAACAAAATACTACAAAATGCCAGAAATAAGACGAACGGAGCAACAACAGTCAAAATTTGAAGAAACGAAATATGACGTCTCACTCAAAAGATGATTTACAAATTTTCTGTACAAAAATATTCAGGTTTGGAAAATAGTTTATTATCACCAAATATTAACTGATATAAATTGAAATAGAATTACACAAGAAAATAAACTTTAATATTATCATATGAAAATTTACCATTTGCTATGTTTAAATAGACGTATCCCAAATATCAAGTTTATATTTTGAAATTTTATTATTTAAAATTTCACAAAAATTAAACTAAATATATAAATAAAACAAATAAAATTATTAAAAATTTACGGGTCATTACAATGTGAAAGCACAAATATCCAATATTTAGATCCAAACAGAGAAGTACAGATTCACAGAGCACAGAATAGATTGCAGAAAAGTAAATGAACAAGCAAGTTTTATAGTGGTTCGGCAAATTACGGCCTACGTCCACTCCAATAATCTTTTATTTAAATTGTAAGATTTCAAGTACAGTTGTTTTTGCTTTAGAAAAATAATGGACGAAGAGATAGGTCGTGATGAAGGAGAGCCTAAAAGTCCTTTGCAATGAGCCAAGTCCGTTGTACTTATAAGGAAAGATGAAGAGATATTTTGCTAAGATTTTGGTAGAAGGCTCTCTTGGTCCATAGGGGCCCACAATATCGATCGGCGATGCTAACTTGATGATTGAGAAGATCGGTCTAATGTTAGCCGATCCTTTTTCTAGGCTTCAATCATAGTGCGATCGTTTTTGGGGGATCCCACATGCCTCTTGATACTGCTTATAAAAGATGGAATCAGTCTGACTTGTAAATCTAGAGATATGGATCGATCTTGGTTGAAGTTGAAATATGCACTGGAGTATACCGATCGTTTTAGGGCTTGGCCAAAACGATTAGCCAATAACGATCAGCTAAACCATAAACGTAACTGTAAGACTCACGATCATTTTTAGGGGGTCGTACATGTCTCTTGATACTCCCTTTGAAATATGGAATCATTCTGACTTGTAACTTGGGAGATATGGATCGATCCTGGTTGAAATTAGATCGTTCATCGAGTCGTACCGATCATTGTTAAGGATCGGCAAAAATGATCGACCATCCTTGAATTTCAATGTTTTGACCTACGATCGTTTTTGTAGGCTCCACTCTTCATTTTATTAACGCTCTAAAAGTTTCAAGTGAATTGGCCTTGTGGATTTTGAGATATTGATCGATCTTCATCGATCTACGCTTTGTAATGGACTGTTCCCGATCGATCCATATAAATTCTTCCTTTGCCCATAACTCGAGTATACGAACTCCGATTGACTTGAAATTTGAAATGTGGCCTCACAGGGCCTTCTTTTGTCACTTCATATTGATTGCACCTTGATTGTGACCGGGTCCGGATTTGCCCAACTATTCCTATAGTTCCTAATATAATCGATTTCTGAGCCTGATAACCGTCTGTCCAGGCTTCCTGCCTTGATGATCACAAAAGCCATTTAGCCAAGTTTTATGATATATTTCCTGGTCAAAAGGTTGTATAACATTTTCCTCCCAAAACATGCGTTGCGGTAGGAAGGCGTGTTTTGAATTGCCTTAAGTCCAATGTTCGAAACCCGTTGATGACCTCTGAACAAATCTGTGATCTTGCCCGATTGTCAGTAACGGCCATTGCGGACCGTTAATCAAATTTATAGCCATCCTAGGCGGATGATGATCGCATGGGATCGAGTGTCTATTCTAGGCGAAATGCCATCGTTCGAGATCGAATGCCTATTTGAGGCGAAATGCGATCGTTCGAGATCGAGTGCCTGTTCGAGGCGTAATGTAATCATTCGAGATAGTGCCATTCGAGGAGAAATGTGATCATTCGATATCTAGTTCCTGCTCGAGGCGTAATGTGATCGTTTGAGATCGAGTGATGTTCGAGGTGAAATGTGTTCGTTCGAGATCGAGTGCCTATTCGAGGCGTAATGTGATCATTCGAGATCGAGTGCCTGTTCGAGGCGTAATGTGATCGCTCAAGATCAAGTGCCTGTTTTAGGCGTAATGTCATCCTTCGAGATCGTGTGCCTGTTCGAGACGAAGTATAATCGTTCGAGATCGAGTGCCTGTTCGAGGCGTAATGTGATCATTCGAGATCGAGTGCCTATTCGAGGCGTAATGTGATCGTTCAAGATCGAGTGCCTATTAGAAGCGAAGTGTGACCGTTCAAGATTAAGTGCTGTTCAAGGCAAAATACTTGTTTTCACATTCAAGTGAGTTCCGAAATCATTTGTTATGGCGGTTTATCGCCATCTCAGTGCATGCCTAGGGACCGACCTCGATCTCGTACATGAGTAAGTGACTTAGCCATTTTAAGTGGAGTTTATTTTACTTCATGCCATCTCGATCAAGAGATGATGACCTGTGCCCTTAAGCTGGGCTCGCTCCAATTTGTGGCGGATGATGGCTGCTCCTATTCCTTCACCGCTATCCATTTTGCTTACAAAGCGATCCAAATCTGTGCCCCTAGTTCCATGGCTAGTAGTGCTAATCCATTCCCCTTGGCCGAGGTTTGCCCACGGTTGCTCCAATCCATATCCAAGTCTGTTAGTTTTCGCTCCAAGTCATGGATTCCAATTTCCAACTATTCCAGCATCCATAAGTTGTCTTTGATCATCATTTCCATCCTGCCCCCCGAGTCTACTAGGGAATCCCAGATTATCCTCTTCCAAATACGCATCCAAGTTCCGATTGATACCAAACTGCTCAGCACCATCCGATATCCTGCCTGGGATCGATCTAGCATGACCCGAGGGCATGCCCCCCAGTATGGATCGATCGGCACTGATCATTCTTGGTTGATCAAGGGCCGCTCCCGGCTGTTTCACTCCATCCTGCATCTTATTAGCTGTGTTTCTTTGTGCTCTATTTTGATTTCCAGTAGTTCCAGCTACTCCATTTCCTTGATCCATATTTCCAGCGTTTCCTGCTACTCCATTTCCATGGTTTTGCACTCCAGCATGTCCAATCTGTCGGAGTAGATCTTGCATCATCTCCTCCTCTCTCTTTAGCATCCTTTCTTGCATAGCATCCATCATCGTTTCCTTCTCATCTCTGGCAATGAAGGTTGAGGTTTGATTAGCTCCTGAGGAAGCCTCCTGACTCCCTTCATGATGGCTCTTATCCGCTCTCTGTCTCCTTGTTGATGGTTTCATTATTACACTAATTCCAAGTTCTCTAGTTGATTCCAAATCTGAACTCCAAATTCATGGGGGCTAGCTTTCTCTGTGAAAGCACCAAAATGTTTGCGCCATAAATGGTCACAAACACCCTGTTGTATGTGAAAGCACCAATATCCAATATTTAGATCCAAACAGAGAAGGATAGATTCACAGATCACAGAATAGATTGCAGAAAAGTAAATGAACAAGCAAGTTTTATAGTGGTTCGGCAAACTCCGGCCTACGTCCACTCCAATAATCTTTTAATTATACTCTAAGGTTACAAGTACGGTTGTTTTTGCCTTAGGTCGTGATGAAGGAGAGCCCAAAAGTCCTTTGCAATGAGCCAAGTCCGTTGTATTTATAGGGGGAGATAAAGAGATATTTCGCTAAGATTTCGGTAGAAGGCTCCCTAGGTCCATAGGGGCCCACAATATCGATCGGTAATGCTAACTTCATGATTTAGAACGATCGGCCAAATGTTAGCCGATCCTTGTTATTGGCTTCAATCATAGTGTGATCGTGTTTGGGGGGGTCCCACATGCCTCTTGATATTGCTTCTAAAAGATGGAATCATTCTGACTTGTAAATCCAGAGATATGGATCAATCTTGGTTGAAGTTGAATTATGCACTGGAGGATACCGATCGTTTTAGGGCTTGGCCAAAATGATCGGCCAATAAAGACCGACTAAACCCTAAACGCAACTTTAAGACTCGCAACCGTTTTCGAGGGGTCGCACTTGTCTCTTGATACTCCCTCTGAAATATGGAATCATTCTGACTTGTAACTTGGGAGATATGGATCAACCTTGGTTGAAATTGGATCGTTCATTGAGTCATATGATCGTTGTTAAGGAACGGCAACAACGATCGGCCTAAAACGGTCGGCCATCCTTGAATTTCAATGTTTGACTTGCGATTGATTTTTTAGGCTCCACTCTTCGTTTTATTGATGCTCTAAAAGTTTCAAGTGAATTGGCCTTGTGGATTTTGAGATATTGATCGATCTTCGTCAATCTACGCTGTTTTATGCATCGTTCCCGATCGATCCATATAAATTCTTCCTTTGCCCATAACTCGAGCATACGAACTCCGATTGAATTGAAATTTGAAATGTGGCCTTGGGACCCAGTCTGAATTCGCCCAACTACTGCCTAAAGTTCCCAATATAATCGATTTCCGAGCCTGATAACCGTCTCTCCGAGCTTCCTGCTTTGATGATCACAGAAGTCATTTAGCCAACTTTTATGATATACTTCCCGGTAATAAGGCAGTATAATAGAAACATAAATTGGTCCGAAGTGGTTTTAGGATAGGATTTATCCAAATCCGACCCCGGTTCCTTCAAACTAACCATCGATAACAAAGGTCAAGTAAATAGGTGAATAATATTTGATTATTTCATTTCTTTTACCAAAAATATCTTTTGGAGATATGTAACTTCAAAAACATGTCTTTCCTGTATATATGGAATCATTAAACCTCTCTTTTCATATTCTTTGATTTCATAAAACCATTTTTTAAATCTTGGAATAATTCTAAATCATTGCATTTTTCACTTCGAAACACATTTCCAAAATCATTTCATTTAAATTTTAACAAAGATTTCTTAATTCAAAACTCGGAATTTTATTTAGTTAAAACCGTGCTATCGAGGATGTTAATCCAAAATCAGTAAATATTAAATGAGCAGAATCAATAGAAATTATCTAATTCTACTCAATATCAATTCCCATATTCAACAAATATTATGAGCGGAATAATGACGAAATCATCTTTTAAATTCCATGAATAGTATGAGTTCCCTCTTTGAGATTTAATACTAAATATAAGAAGATCATCTTTATTCAATCAAAGTTGTATTTAATTTAAATTTGGAAAATTTAAATCTTTTTATACTTAACTCGTTTCTGACATTTCGACCTTATCTATCCCTCGCCCAGGGAAGAGGCTAGGTGGGCCAGGGCACTGGTTGCTCTTGAACATCTCCTTAATTTAAGAACCTCACATCCAGATCTCACGAGTAGAAAAATCCAGTTTACTCGTCGGCTTTTAGAGCCAAGATTAAACCACTTAATTTGTAATAGCTTTTCTTTAAATCGTTTATTTAAATTCTTTTTAAATAAACTATCAATCTTCCAAATCATCATTAAAACACTTAGTTATTCACTTGAAAACATTTATAAAAGATTTGGAAAAGAATTGTTAAGTTTAAGGCTATATTTCAAAGGTTATAGAAAATTGCTGTGGAAAGTGATGCAAAAAGTGTTTTTAAAGCTATATTGATCAAAACGACTTTTATCATTTGGAAATTCATTTTTATAACTCAAATCACTTTTATAAAATTTTAAAAGATTTTTATAATTTATTTCATATTTTTAAACAAATTAAAAATATCATTTTTAAAGAAATCCTTTTATGGATTCCGAACTACAAAACCGCTATTTTTCCAAAAATTTGTTTTTACTCATATTTCAAAATCTACATATCGAAATCTCGATTTTCTTTCTTTCTTTGAAGACTATGGATATAATAGTTCGAAAAATTCTTATCTTGAAGAATATCGAGCTAGATTCCATTCTATATACTCGTTTGACATTTATGGCGCGAAATCGCGAACTACCGTTACGCGACGCGCCTATTTTTGACTAAATTTTCCATTACCGTTCAAACTTCACCAAATCACTTTCATATGTTTATAAAAGATTTCAAACTCATTTTTAAACCATTTTAAAGAGATTTAACATTCCATATATACCAATTCATTTAATATAGGAAAGTGATTTCTTTTGTGCTTATCGACGTGTATTTCTATGACTTGCATATATATTCAACATTCATATTAAACAATCTAACTTGATAATCAAAGCATATTAAACATCCATTGCAAACATCATATCATCATCCAAGAACATAATATAGGTAAGAGTTTCTCACCTATAGTTTATGTTGCTAATTACTTTTTCAAACATTCATCAACCAAACATCCAAACATCATTAGCATCCAAATAGTTATGTTAAACATTTATAACTACTTATAATGGTTTAAAGTTAGAGTTCTCACCAATATCCGAACTATTTTACTTCCTACCAACATTCATACTAATCCACGCTTCACTAAATACTTCATACTCCATTTAAAAATTACCAAACAACTTCTTCTTTCTTCCAAGTGCTCGACTAAGGCTTGAGATGGAGGTTGGCCAAAAGTATAGAAAAGAAGTGGTGGAGTTTTGAGCTTGAATTCTCAAAACGAGATCTAAAAAATAGGTCATATTCTCTCATGTTTTTGACCGTCTTACTCTCAAAATTTGAAAAGGTTGTTAACTAGAAAGTTGTTACAAATTCTTTTCTCTTGAATTTATAAAAACGAATCACTTGATTTCGATTTGTATCGAGGAAGTTATGATCAAAGGAAGAAGGGTATTCTTGGATTCATAAAAATGAAGCCTGAAATTACATTGTAAAAAGTGGAATTTTGACATGGTTATACTCAAAACTGGAAGAAGTGCTAAACATAAAAGTTGTACCCACTGGAATTCTACATTATTTGTAAAAAAATTACTTCATTGGGATCTTTTTTTAAGGAGTTATACTCGAATGAAAAGGGGGTATTTTTGGCCTTAAAATTTGGGCCCGAAAATGATTTTAAAAAAATTGAAATTTTGACATAGTAACTCTAAGATTTTGAAGAAATGGTGTGAATGAAAATTGTAGCCAACTCAATTCTCTTGAATTTAAAAAAAAATAATTTCTCAATTTGGATTATTTTTTAGGAAGTTATGGCCATGAGAAGAAGAAGTAAATATGAAAAATAGTGAGTTTGGTTTTGAGGGAACGAATATCGATTTCATTTTGCATATTTTGTATATATTTTGACATTATTTCTTTTTAATTTTTTCCTATGGCATAGAAACCATAGAGAGGAGAGGAAGATGGTGAAGAAGCTTAGACACAAAAGACCTTAATACCCTTTATCCAAAACTCATTTCTAACCACATATTTATTCCTCCATTCCAATGCAAGATTAAACCTTTAACTACTAGCATTTAATGAGATGGAAAGTATGTGTAAGGAGGTGAAAGGTTGTCACATACCGAAATTTTCGACTTTCGAAAATTCGACATCGATACTCACTTTATCGACTACCGAGAAATCGAGTGCCGGAAACTCCAAAAGTGAGGGTTTTAGAAAGAAGAAATAGAAGAAAAGATAGAAGAAGAAGAAAAGAACAACAATAGAACAGAAAACAATATTAGAATATTACACATCGCAGCGGAACAATATATAATAGGTAACACTAGTCTTTTAAAACAAAGAACTATATCAGTTTATACATACATCAATCATCAGAGTCAATATACAAAAATGGACAGTTATATAAACTTGTCCTCATACAGAATACACAGCGGAATAAATACTATCAGATACAAATACTACGTCTCGTCATCCAGCTTATCTCCAAAGCTCCAGAATATCCAGACTATCCTGATAACATAACTCTAGGCTGCCCGTGTGGAAATTGGTGGGCACCCAGAGTTTAGAAGGGAACAATAAACTCCGAGTCAGTCACGGAGACTGGTGTGAGATCGTAAAACAGTTTATCTTTAAAATAAACAACAGGAAACTTTAATGTCAATTCGCAATGCTTTTGGAAAATGAAACTACCATAAGACCTCCCACCACACACACAATGCAAACGCAGACTTGGAGGAGATTTCTTCTTATGATAGTCAAAGATGCTTACTACGCAAAAATCAAATTCTTTTTGATATTATTATTAGTGCATAGTGGAAAACATTTCGAAAGTAGAATATAAATCTTAGCCAGCATAGGTACCATTATATTATGCCTGCTATAGCTGCCTCCTGAGGAGACAGGTTATACAATTGAAATCGTAAAGGCTCGTATTGTTTCTTTGGATTTCCAACAAATGGTCAGGCTAAGGAACTTCCTATCCACGATGGGTACGTCCCTGGAATAGACGACCCGAGAACCTAACCGGATCTCTGCCAACACAAGGCCGGGTTACCTCTGCAAAAATAGGTAACTACTGACACGCGTATGCCATCCCCCGATCGTCACCGATCTTCCCGAGGATCCCCGATTCGCAACAAACCACATAGATAATAATAATGCAGTAACCACAGAGGTTAAGTATCTGGGCTCCATACCATGATACCACCTTTATCCAGAAGGAATGACATACACTAAGGGACGCTACTCCCTAGAACCTTGCCGCATCCTTCCTGTTTCGACCATTTCCAGGGTGTGAGGCTCGATGAAGTCTCGTCCACAAAGCTACGCTTTCTACAAAGCCCTGCTTCGGGTCAAACAAAAATGATCAACCTATGATCACAAAGATATAAGATCAAACAAATGATCATATCAAAAATGATCAAACACTGATCATTTCACAGCAACACTCAGTATGCCACGTTACCAAATTGGGATATATCGCTGATAAATTTCAACTACATAACCTCTGAGCTCGTACGTCTCAGAGAAGGGTGTTAAGCTAAGAGAATAAATTCTCCGCCACCAACAGAAATGTATTTGAAAGAAATCAGCTTTATATCTCAAATTGTAACGTCAGACACACAATCCATACAAGTCTGTTCCGGGATCGAACAGAACCGAAGGCACTTCTCACGAAGCCCTTGCATTTCCGGATAATGTTCTAATCACGTCCGGACTTCCCGTCACTAAGGGTGATAAAACCTCTAAACCGGAGATCAGCCGATGTAGAGTAACTCGACGGTAATCCTTCCGTTTTCAAAAATATCCGGTCTTCAACACCGGTCTTCAAATGCGATTCATAACGACGTATCACATATTCGGAATGGGTTATACGACCCCATGGTCCTTTCCCGGCTAACCCGAATAGTGAGCGATTATTCAAAAATAAGTGTGGCATTCAAATTCATCCAATTCACAACAAATACCTACTCAAGGTAATTATTGATAGTCGGTTATTTAACTATCAATAAAGATGCGCGACATCATCAGATTCCAAATAATTTTCTAAATTATTTCATCTTCAAAAATATCTTTACTAGATATAAAATTTCCACACTTCAAAAATAAATCAACGTTTATTTTTCTAAACAGTTTCCCTTTCTTTTATAAATTCCATAGTGAATTTATATTTCAAAAATATCTACTGATATACGATTTTCAAATCGATTTCAATATTCAATTTCAATTTCAATTTATCTTTAAGAAGATAAAAATCTCAAAACGTTTCATTTCATTTTGGAAAACATTCCATACTTATTCAATAATAAGTGTTTCACAAATCTTTTATTTTCAACATTTAAAAATATTCGATATACTTAAATCAATATTAAGTACATATTCATTATTTAAGGAAATCATTCTTTTTAACAACATCTATTTGAGTCAAAATGAATGTTACGTAAAACATCGTTACGACGACTCAAAATCACTAGTATAGGGATTCGAATTTTTAAAATAGATATATAAATCCCAATACTATATAAAACATTTCCTTTCGGAAATCATTTACTATAACAACAGTGTTATAGTCCACCATTTCCTTCTACTTCTCGAAAACGTCTATTTCAACAATAAATGTTGAAATCTATGTATTCGATACTTAACACGTTTTAAAACATCTTTTAAAACAGTTACTTCATTTTTATAATATCGCTTTCCCAAAACCATATCCATTCTACTTCAAAAATATATTCACTGTCCAAAATCATGAATATACTTCATTTAACCAAATTTCAAACTTTACTACACATTTATTTCAAATAAAAATTCGCTATCCAAAAACGCGAATATATCTTCTTTAAATAATCTTCTATATTTAATTTATCAAATTCAATTGATTTTCGAATTTATAAAACAATGTTTATAAATTCTATTTCTCTCTTATAACAACTTGCTTTATAAACTCTCTTAGATAACCTTCCATAATTCATTTATCAAAATTGAGTGATTTTAGATTTATAAAATAATTTTTATAAATTTCTTTTACGCTTTATAACAATTTCAGCTTCAAAAATCATTTTATCAGCAAGTTCTATTTATATTCCATCTAAGGGCAAAAAAAATCAAATTTATAAGTAGATTTTCTTATAAATCTTTTATTCCACAATTTCATTCACATTTTATAACTTCATAATTTATCAATCTATAAATTTCATATCTTCACATTTTATAATTATAAAATTTCATATCTTCACATTTTATAATTATAAATTTTTAGGCGTTTATTTATTTGAAAATAAATCAACTCACAAATTAAATAAAACGTCTATTCCAACAAATCACTTTAAAAACCCTTTTAAAGTAAAAGATGTTATTTTTAAACTTCAAAACTGAATCCGATGATGCAACGCATCAATTAGTCCATCACAACATCAAACATCATATATCATTATATGATGACAGAATATATATCAACATCTGTAAATAAATAAATACAGTTGAGGAATCCAGTTGGAACCCTCCAACCTGTTTACCTGCATCCAAAGACGTTATCACAATACCATTCCACTTCGAGGTGGAATATCGCGGTATATAGGTTTTATAAAAATCCGCTTACTAACGGCGCAATAGGGTCTCATCCGCTATACGAGGCGGGAAATCAATCAATCCAATATATACATATGCCAATATGTATATATTGCTATATATAGATATATCCTAAAATATCTAATATCAACAATCCAAATAGACCATCAAACAATAACTGAAAATTCCACTTTTCAATTTGAGTGAGAAAATAATCTCACCTTAGCTTTTATTTTTGCAATCCCACTTCGATTCCAATTTCTGCTTTGATTTCTCGTTTTATAGACCTTGTATAAATAATTTATACAATCTATTAATATTCGAAATAAATCGAATAACAATTTTCATTTAAAATCTGACTTAGCTATAAATTAGTTTTAAACTAATTCTTTTCTTTTAAAAAAAATTTCTCAATCATTATATAAGCTAATTTTAACAAGTTAATTTCCTCTTTAAAAATCTAGTATGTATATATATATATTTTCTATTTTTTTCCTTTTGAAACTGCTTATGTTCAGAATAGCTTATATACATCTTAAAAATCCAACTTTTATATAAATTCATGTTTACATAAAGTAACTTCATAACTTGTTTTATTCGTATATTCATTTTACTGTAATAAATCAAAAGATTTTATACAGATTTTTTTCCTAGTTCTAAATAAAGAATTTAGACAAAACAATAGATACCTTCTCTGTCGATTGCATGGTCGAAGCCCTGCCTGCTTCTCGCGAGTGCACGTGATGACCAAAATGAAAAATGCGTGGCGACAATCGCCGATCCTCACAGAGTTGCTCCTCGTATCGTCATCTCCTCACGCAATTTCGAAAACGTCCCCCTAAGCTGCTGCCCCCATCACGAGATATCTCCGAACGTGCTTCCTTGACGACGCGACTGCCTTTGACGAACTCACCCAAAGCCTCAGTCACCGAGATCGACTTCGAGCCCTCTAGGAACCCTATCAGCTCCTCCACGTTCGCGTGAGTACCACTACTCAGTCGAAACTCCTCCCTCCGGCGACGTCGAAATCGAATTCGATCAGGAAGAATCATGACGTTATCGCGATTCGTTCCTCCTCTCGTCAATTTCCCTTTTTATTATTGTAGATTTCCACAACTGGGGTATTTCGATTTGTGAAAAGGGAAATGGGATGCGTGGCCTTATCCTTTTCTGCTTCGGCCATTAATTGATTTTTTTGTTTTAATTTTGAACGAGATATTATTTTTCTCCAAGTGATCTACCTGCGTGATAATTTAAAAAGAGATGGGGAGGAGACAAAAGAACGTGCAATCACGATTTCTTTACCATGATCTTCTGCGTGATTTGAGGGGAGGATAACGTGTTGTTATTTAACCAAGTTAAATAAATTTAAATTTAGATTTAAAGTGAATTCAATTTAAATTTCAATGCGTTTAACCGTCGTACTGTCACAAAACAACTCCGAAAAATATGAAAATTTAAATCCGGTAATAACTCGATATTACGGACCCAATGGAACTGGTTTCGTCAAATTCCGAGACTGTTTGAAAAATGACTATTTTTAATTATCGGTTCAAACCATTAAATTCAAAACTGATCAAATCGATTTAAATTTCGATTCTGAAGCTTCAATCATCTTCAGTATTATCATTACGAATTTTAAAAGCTTTTGAAATATTTTTCTTCAGCTTATGATCGAAGATTCAAAATTTTTTTTATTCAGTATTCAATAGATTAAATTTTAAAATTTAATCGCCAATTTCAAAGTTATATTCCGGATTCAAATTAAATCATCGTTCAAATATTTAAAATTAATTAAATATTCTCAATTTAATTTGTTCAAAATTCTGGGTCGTTACAAACTTCCCTCCTTAAAAGAATTTCGTCCCGAAATTACAAGTCAGGAAAAAATGTCCCTAACTCGTCTACTATTTTCACAATCCAATAATTTTATCTAATTTTATCAAAACAAATCTTTCTACTAAAGATTCATTATTAATTTAACTAACTTTCCAACTCAAATTATAAGTTTCAAAACAATATTGTTTTACTTCTCAATTCAAATTCGAATTTAAATTCAAATTTAAACATTCAAATTTTCTCAAAAATTTCCTAACGCCCTAAATTTTCGAAAAATTTCGCCAGCATCTCCTTTGCGCGGCTAATACGGTACGACTACAAAACGTCCCTACGGACTCTCAGATTTCAAAAAGAAAAAGAAAAAGCCAAGCGGCTAAACAAGAAATCATCAAAAACTCATATTATAATTCAAATACATACCTTATTCGAGCAATTCAAATTATCTTCGAAATCAAAATTCCAATTCCTTTATAACACCTGTATATCCTACTAGCCATAATATCTAGTTACATATATTCAAACCATTTTGCAAATTCCATTACAAAATTTTCAATATATACTGTTTATACATTTTTACTTCACTGTTGAAGTTACACTTTATTCGTTTTCATTCAATTTCACATTTCAAATTTTATTTGAATTCAATTTACTTTTCTTTTATAATCATTGAATTTAATTCGTTCAATACCCAATTTCATTCGTTAAATGGATTTTTTTTTAAACTTTAAACTTTACAAGTTATCAACTTCATAATATTTCATAAATATTTTTTTATAGTATTCCAAAGTCTTTTCAACATTTCAAAGCCATTTTGAAAACAATTCAAATTATCCTTTGAATTTCAAAAACAAAACCCAAATTTTTCAAACAACTTCTTTTTAAAACAACTTGGCAGCAATTTCTCTTTTGGAAACCCAAAAATGAACATTGATAATGCTGCAGTCATTACCGAAGTTATTTTCCAGCGACCGAAAAGAGTTTAGAGCTTTTCATCTCTCCAAAATACCTTTCAAAACCTTTGAAATTCATTTTCAAATTCAAAAAGAATTTAAACTTTCCAA
The DNA here is from genome assembly GCA_030737815.1 of Allium fistulosum. Lineage (NCBI taxonomy): Eukaryota > Viridiplantae > Streptophyta > Magnoliopsida > Asparagales > Amaryllidaceae > Allium > Allium fistulosum. Next base: position 1,300,695,724 of record CM060902.1, read on the forward strand.
ATCCCCAAAATTTTCGAATTCTTTTTCAAACATTTCCAAAAACTTCTCTGGAATTCCGTTTTAAATTACAAATCACATTTATAATTTACATTCTTTAAATTTCATTTGTATATGGATTTATTTCTTAACTTTGGAGTTATGCTTTAAATTTCTTATTCAATTTCATATAATAATGATAACATCTCACTTCTAACAACCATGCAACCATATACTGTAATAATTTACAGAAAATCAATTCTTTTATATACAAAAATAGTTTTGGGAAAAATTATCTCATTTACCCCATTTTAAAACAATACTGTGCCGAATTGTTCTATTCGAGCATTTAGAAACCCCTTCGATACAGTTTTGCAGACTGTGCCGACGAAGGTTCATATGCCACTCAATAAACCAATCATCACAATACAAAACAATTTTATATTCAATAACAAATACGCGCTCATATCTATTACTACACTCAACTCATTCTAGAGTACTGCTGACTCTATCTCTAATGAGTAACACCCAACAGAGCAGGGTTGTCGCTTAACCATATGCTCTGATACCACTTTGTCACATACCGAAATTTTCGACTTTCGAAAATTCGACATCGATACTCACTTTATCGACTGCCGAGAAATCGAGTGCCGGAAACTCCAATAGTGAGGGTTTTAGAAAGAAGAAATAGAAGAAAAGATAGAAGAAGAAGAAAAGAACAACAATAGAACAGAAAACAATATCAGAATCTTACACATCGCAGCGGAACAATATATAATAGGTAACACTAGTCTTTTAAAACAAAGAACTATATCAGTTTATACATACATCAATCATCAGAGTCAATATACAAAAATGGACAGTTATATAAACTTGTCCTCATATAGAATACACAGCGGAATAAATACTATCAGATACAAATACTACGTCTCGTCATCCAGCTTATCTCCAAAGCTCCAGAATATCCAGACTATCCTGATAACATAACTCTAGGCTGCCCGTGTGGAAATTGGTGGGCACCCAGAGTTTAGAAGGGAACAATAAACTCCGAGTCAGTCACGGAGACTGGTGTGAGATCGTAAAACAGTTTATCTTTAAAATAAACAACAGGAAACTTTAATGTCAATTCGCAATGCTTTTGGAAAATGAAACTACCATAAGACCTCCCACCACACACACAATGCAAACGCAGACTTGGAGGAGATTTCTTCTTATGATAGTCAAAGATGCTTACTACGCAAAAATCAAATTCTTTTTGATATTATTATTAGTGCATAGTGGAAAACATTTCGAAAGTAGAATATAAATCTTAGCCAGCATAGGTACCATTATATTATGCCTGCTATAGCTGCCTCCTGAGGAGACAGGTTATACAATTGAAATCGTAAAGGCTCGTATTGTTTCTTTGGATTTCCAACAAATGGTCAGGCTAAGGAACTTCCTATCCACGATGGGTACGTCCCTGGAATAGACAACCCGAGAACCTAACCGGATCTCTGCCAACACAAGGCCGGGTTACCTCTGCAAAAATAGGTAACTACTGACACGCGTATGCCATCCCCCGATCGTCACCGATCTTCCCGAGGATCCCCGATTCGCAACAAACCACATAGATAATAATAATGCAGTAACCACAGAGGTTAAGTATCTGGGCTCCATACCATGATACCACCTTTATCTAGAAGGAATGACACACACTAAGGGGCGCTACTCCCTAGAACCTTGCCGCATCCTTCCTGTTTCGACCATTTCCGGGGTGTGAGGCTCGATGAAGTCTCGTCCACAAAGCTACGCTTTCTACAAAGCCCTACTTCGGGTCAAACAAAAATGATCAACCTATGATCACAAAGATATAAGATCAAACAAATGATCATATCACAAATGATCAAACACTGATCATTTCACAACAACACTCAGTATGCCACGTTACCAAATTGGGATATATCGCTGATAAATTTCAACTACATAACCTCTGAGCTCGTACGTCTCAGAGAAGGGTGTTAAGCTAAGAGAATAAATTCTCCGCCACCAACAGAAATGTATTTGAAAGAAATCAGCTTTATATCTCAAATTGTAACGTCAGACACACAATCCATACAAGTCTGTTCCGGGATCGAACAGAACCGAAGGCACTTCTCACGAAGCCCTTGCATTTCTGGATAATTTTCTAATCACGTCCGGACTTCCCGTCACTAAGGGTGATAAAACCTCTAAACCGGAGATCAGCCGATGTAGAGTAACTCGACGGTAATCCTTCCGTTTTCAAAAATATCCGGTCTTCAACACCGGTCTTCAAATGCGATTCATAACGACGTATCACATATTCGGAATGGGTTATACGACCCCATGGTCCTTTCCCGGCTAACCCGAATAGTGAGCGATTATTCAAAAATAAGTGTGGCATTCAAATTCATCCAATTCACAACAAATACCTACTCAAGGTAATTATTGATAGTCGGTTATTTAACTATCAATAAAGATGCGCGACATCATCAGATTCCAAATAATTTTCTAAATTATTTCATCTTCAAAAATATCTTTACTAGATATAAAATTTCCACACTTCAAAAATAAATCAACGTTTATTTTTCTAAACAGTTTCCCTTTCTTTTATAAATTCCATAGTGAATTTATATTTCAAAAATATCTACTGATATACGATTTTCAAATCGATTTCAATATTCAATTTCAATTTCAATTTATCTTTAAGAAGATAAAAATCTCAAAACGTTTCATTTCATTTTGGAAAACATTCCATACTTATTCAATAATAAGTGTTTCACAAATCTTTTATTTTCAACATTTGAAAATATTCGATATACTTAAATCAATATTAAGTACATATTCATTCTTTAAGGAAATCATTCTTTTTAACAACATCTATTTGAGTCAAAACGAATGTTACGTAAAACATCGTTACGACGACTCAAAATCACTAGTATAGGGATTCGAATTTTTAAAATAGAAATATAAATCCCAATACTATATAAAACATTTCCTTTCGGAAATCATTTACTATAACAACAGTGTTATAGTCCACCATTTCCTTCTACTTCTCGAAAACGTCTATTTCAACAATAAATGTTGAAATCTATGTATTCGATACTTAACACGTTTTAAAACATCTTTTAAAACAGTTACTTCATTTTTATAATATCGCTTTCCCAAAACCATATCCATTCTACTTCAAAAATATATTCACTGTCCAAAATCGTGAATATACTTCATTTAACCAAATTTCAAACTTTACTACAAATTTATTTCAAATAAAAATTCGCTATCCAAAAACGCGAATATATGTTCTTTAAATAATCTTCTATATTTAATTTATCAAATTCAATTGATTTTCGAATTTATAAAACAATGTTTATAAATTCTATTTCTCTCTTATAACAACTTGCTTTATAAACTCTCTTAGATAACCTTCCATAATTCATTTATCAAAATTGAGTGATTTTAGATTTATAAAACAATTTTTATAAATTTCTTTTACGCTTTATAACAATTTCAGCTTCAAAAATCATTTTATCAGCAAGTTCTATTTATATTCCATCTAAGGGCAAAAAAAATCAAATTTATAAGTAGATTTTCTTATAAATCTTTTATTCCACAATTTCATTCATATTTTACAACTTCATAATTTATCAATCTATAAATTTCATATCTTCACATTTTATAATTATAAAATTTCATATCTTCACATTTTATAATTATAAATTTTTAGGCGTTTATTTATTTGAAAATAAATCAACTCACAAATTAAATAAAACGTCTATTCCAACAAATCACTTTAAAAACCCTTTTAAAGTAAAAGATGTTATTTTTAAACTTCAAAACTGAATCCGATGATGCAACGCATCAGTTAGTCCATCACAACATCAAACATCATATATCATTATATGATGACAGAATATATATTAACATCTGTAAATAAATAAATACAGTTGAGGAATCCAGTTGGAACCCTCCAACCTGTTTACCTGCATCCAAAGACGTTAGCACAATACCATTCCACTTCGAGGTGGAATATCGCGGTATATAGGTTTTATAAAAATCCGCTTACTAACGGCGCAATAGGGTCTCATCCGCTATACGAGGCGGGAAATCAATCAATCCAATATATACATATGCCAATATGTATATATTGCTATATATAGATATATCCTAAAATATCTAATATCAACAATCCAAATAGACCATCAAACAATAACTGAAAATTCCACTTTTCAATTTGAGTGAGAAAATAATCTCACCTTAGCTTTTATTTTGCAATCCCACTTCGATTCCAATTTCTGCTTTGATTTCTCGTTTTATAGACCTTGTATAAATAATTTATACAATCTATTAATATTCGAAATAAATCGAATAACAATTTTCATTTAAAATCTGACTTAGCTATAAATTAGTTTTAAACTAATTCTTTTCTTTTAAAAAAAATTTCTCAATCATTATATAAGCTAATTTTAACAAGTTAATTTCCTCTTTAAAAATCTAGTATGTATATATATATATTTTTTCTATTTTTTTCCTTTTGAAACTGCTTATGTTCAGAATAGCTTATATACATCTTAAAAATCCAACTTTTATATAAATTCATGTTTACATAAAGTAACTTCATAACTTGTTTTATTCGTATATTCATTTTACTGTAATAAATCAAAAGATTTTATACAGATTTTTTTCCTAGTTCTAAATAAAGAATTTAGACAAAACAACAGATACCTTCTCTGTCGATTGCATGGTCGAAGCCCTGCCTGCTTCTCGCGAGTGCACGTGATGACCAAAATGAAAAATGCGTGGCGACAATCGCCGATCCTCACAGAGCTGCTCCTCGTATCGTCATATCCTCACGCAATTTCGAAAACGTCCCCCTAAGCTGCTGCCCCCATCACGAGATATCTCCGAACGTGCTTCCTTGACGACGCGACTGCCTTTGACGAACTCACCCAAAGCCTCAGTCACCGAGATCGACTTCGAGCCCTCTAGGAACCCTATCAGCTCCTCCACGTTCGCGTGAGTACCACTACTCAGTCGAAACTCCTCCCTCCGGCGACGTCGAAATCGAATTCGATCAAGAAGAATCATGACGTTATCGCGATTCGTTCCTCCTCTCGTCAATTTCCCTTTTTATTATTGTAGATTTCCACAACTGGGGTATTTCGATTTGTGAAAAGGGAAATGGGATGCGTGGCCTTATCCTTTTCTGCTTCGGCCATTAATTGATTTTTTTGTTTTAATTTTGAACGAGATATTATTTTTCTCGAAGTGATCTACCTGCGTGATAATTTAAAAAGAGATGGGGAGGAGACAAAAGAACGTGCAATCACGATTTCTTTACCATGATCTTCTGTGTGATTTGAGGGGAGGATAACGTGCTGTTATTTAACCAAGTTAAATAAATTTAAATTTAGATTTAAAGTGAATTCAATTTAAATTTCAATGCGTTTAACCGTCGTACTGTCACAAAACAACTCCGAAAAATATGAAAATTTAAATCCGGTAATAACTCGATATTATGGACCCAATGGAACTGGTTTCATCAAATTCCGAGACTGTTTGAAAAATGACTATTTTTAATTATCGGTTCAAACCATTAAATTCAAAACTGATCAAATCGACTTAAATTTCGATTCTGAAGCTTCAATCATCTTCAGTATTATCATTACGAATTTTAAAAGCTTTTGAAATATTTTTCTTCAGCTTATGATCGAAGATTCAAAATTTTTTTTATTCAGTATTCAATAGATTAAATTTTAAAATTTAATCGCCAAATTCAAAGTTATATTCCGGATTCAAATTAAATCATCGTTCAAATATTTAAAATTAATTAAATATTCTCAATTTAATTTGTTCAAAATTCTGGGTCGTTACAAAGGTGATGATAAGTTTGCTTTTTATTACTTAACACTTAAGTATTTTTATTAAAAAGTAGAAATCAAATCAAAAGATATTACTTACTTTATAAGTTTTACAAAAGTAAACTCTCTTTTTCATTTTGTGCTAATTGTAAATGTTTTCAAAATGTGTATTAATATGTGTTAAAATTATGTTAATAACGTTGCAACAATTCGAAACAACTTCCATTCGACGAACGGTCGAAAATCCGAAAAACGATCGTCGATCACATTTTCAGTTTTTAATCAAACTATTTATTTATGTAAACAAAAATTAAAATTAAGTTTCTTATCATTTTTAATTAATTAAAACAAGTTTATTTAAGTTATAAAACCATATTAAATAATATTAAAATCTAATTGTAAAATTGCGACGTCGATTTGTCAAAGTGCGACGAAATTTGTCAATCTTTATAAAACTATTATAAATGATTTATTATCACTTTATAACTATTCAAAATGAATTGCATCATTTAAAATTATTATTAAATCATTAAATCATAATTTAAATTCATAAATCTATATTTACATACGATGCCATTATCGGTGATGACATAAATACATTTTATTTTCAAAAATAAAATAATTAATTTTCTTTTATATTCTTGTTCAATTATAAAAATAAGTGTATGTATCCAGTTCCGCACGCGAGTTTTTCGATTATAGAGCTGGTTATAGATAAAACAATTTTCGGCCATTTTATCGATTTAAATTTTTTGAGGAAAATATTTTTGTAGATATCTATTCAAAATAAGATTACTATTACTTATTATCACTCAAAACAATATTATTTGTATTATCAACCTTTTATTTGAAATTTATTAAAAATAAATATAATCTATCAAAGTGATAAATAGGTCATTACAGGTATAAGTTTTGTGGCCAAATTCCAACATTTTTAAAAATTCTATTTTCATTGTTTGTTATTTATTAATTAATTGCTTTTTAATTAATTATCGTAGAAACGCGGGGTGTTTCATTCTCCCCCCTTAAAAGAATTTCGTCCCCAAAATTCCACAAGGGTTCAATCATGTAAACTATCGCACATCCATTTTATGCTAACAATCAATTAGTGTACAACCAATTTTTCAATAACCTATGTACATGTGCACGGTGCATCATAATACATATGATATGCATGAACAATAATTTCTGATTGGCGCCTCCTATAGAAATGATTTCTTTTAAACAAATTTTCGAAAATATGATGCAAACATCCTAAATATATTGGCAGTTCTACATGAATGTAGCTTTCGAAAAAATTAAAAATGGTTTTTCACCCAAATTTTCCCACACTTCTATAAATAGAAGCATAGTTCGACCAATTTTCCATCCAATCATTACCATCAAATTTCCTAGCACACCATTTTTAACATCCAAATTTTGAAAAGTTTCTGTTTTCTAAACCTATTTTCTTATACTTGGAAATGGTCTAGATAGAAAATTCCATACTTCCACTATTCTCTTATGTAACCTCTTTCCATTGTACATTGAGATCTATTTCTTATGCATCCATTTCTCTTCCTTCTTTCCCAAGCATAGTTTGCATAAGTAATTTTTTATTTTAAATTTCCAAAACATTATTGTTTCAAAAATCATCTTTTTAAATTTTCACTCATTGACAAGGTATATAGGAAAAATGCTCAATCAAAAAAATAGCTTCCTTGTCGCTCACCATATCCATTTTACTACAAACACAGCTATGTAGAAAAATCTATACTAATCGTATTGACTATTCCTTATTGTCATCATGCAATATTTCAAAATTTCTAAAACTCAAAATCTTTAGCTTATTAAAATCTTTCCAAAGATATGTGTATTTTTTTTCAAAGTCATATTATTTATAATGATAACTTTTCATAAATAAATTTTACATAATATTTGTCTTTTTCAAAATACATGCATAATTACTTTTATAAATAATTTTCCGCATTTCTGACATCATGGTTTAGTCCACAATCCATTATCCATAATGGACCTCACTTAATTGCGTGGTGAATTTTTAAGTTCTCACATTTTTTCTTTATTATTAATATCAACCAGCAAATATATTGAATTATAAATTTCAGTCTTCGAGGAAAAGGAACCTTGACCCATGGCTCACCCCTCCGTAATCCTGTCCTCTGCCTTCTGAAATTTATTATCCGAAAAATTCCTATTTTTCTAAACTTACATTTTTCATTTTACTTTTATTTAGTAGCCATTCAAATAAATTTTCTTAATTTATTACTTAACTTCTAGTGCCAACTATTTTCTTTTCCCTTGCATTAGTTAAGTGACTTCACAAAATTTCCTTATTTTATTGTTTTCTCAATCATAGCGGTCCACACAGAAAACACATAAAAGGAAAATTTCCCTAAACGTATGCAGCTCATAGCAACAACTAATTCTTACAACCTACAAAAAAAACTATACTGAAAGGAACACACCACTAACTACTACCACAATTAGAATGGACCTTTGTGGCGCCCCACCTCTATGCTCATAATAACAAAGAGTATTAAAGGAAATACTGTCTATTATTACGAAGAATAAGGCTGGATAGGAGCGACCATCCGTAGTTGGCCTTACACTAATATTGGTTATCTCGATAGGAGTGGTATATGCTTTTTATTTTTCATCTATTATTTATTTACTCCCATCGACATATCCAATTATCAGTATAAAACAAACTACGATGGTTCATAATAGTTTAGGACATTAGATATAACAATAACACAGATAATATAATTGCGGAACACAAATTAACAAAAATCTCATATATATATAACCGATGTCAGTTACAATATAGTTGACACGATACATATGATACAACTACAACTGTCGACTCTAGAAGTTATATATACAAGTACATTATCGACTAATATACATGAATACATATCATTCTATATAATGACACGACTATTACAAAATGACACTGACAAATTCAGAAGATGTGAAAAGTCTTCATATCCTGAACAGCAACTCAAAGAAGAAAATCTACAACCTGAAATAACTCGGGTCTGACCCGAGTATTACATTCAAAAGAAAATAATACCCAGGTCAGTCTAATTCAAACCAGTTTATTAGTGCATATAGGCAGTAATAATTTAAATAGACGACAGTCACAATAATTCCCGTCTATCCGATTCTTTAAACAAAGAAACCGGATAACGGTCAATATAACACTTAACAGTGTTTAACAAAAATCAGCAGATTTAAATCATCAACAGAGGTAAATAAACAATTTATCAAATCGACTAAATCAAAAGCCATTGAAATTGTCACTTTAAAACCATCAAAACTCGATTGGCTGCCGTACACGCACGCGTGCACGGCCTCGCCAATACGGCATAAAAGATTAATGCATCACGACACGAAAGAAATATTAATTCAAAACTGTCGAGTTTGGGTGGCTGCAGTGCACGCACGCGTGCACTGCCTCGCCACTACAGTCCGTAGAAACTGCAAAGGTCAAACCCAAAAATCGGGTTCAACTCAAGTGTAAGAAAACAAATGCAGAAGTGGATAAGGTTACTCAGTGTAAATGGTATGCAAACTGTCTCAAATGGTCAAGACAACTGTAATGAATGACCAAACTCGATGAAACCCCACTGCAGATGCAGCATGGCCCACCTAAATGCCCACCCAAATAAACTACATGATATACAAGAGTGCAGTGACTACATTAATGAGTATATGCAGAGTCAAGGCCACAATGAAATCACAAACCAAAGGAGTGACACAAACAAAGATAAAATATGTATGCACTGTAAACTGGATAGTGCAACTATCTTACTCACGACCAAAGGCCGTAATACATCTCAACTCGACTGCAGGTGAGTTAGTGAACAACAAAGCCCAAAAGAAACTGGACTAGTAACAAAACCCAAGTCAGGTGGATAACCAATGCAATAACTCAGGTCAGTGAGTGCTTCATAAATGCAGACCAGATCAGGGTGGCAACAGTATGGAAGGCAAAAATACAGAAACAACCACAACGCATGAATGTAGTGACAATACACAAGGTAAGATGTAAAGTCAAACTCATTTTCTTCTCACAGGAGGTAATATGAGAAGCACAAGTTACCAAAAATCACTTTCAAACAAAGCATCAAGCTAACTGCTCATGAATATGAAATCTAGTCTCATAGGCGAACAGTTCAAAATAAGCCTTTTCACGTAACAGTTTTAAAACAAAGACTGTTTTTACAAAAGTATCAACTAAAAAAACACCAATAGGTCCAGTTGAGAGACACACACCAAAGGCCAGAGTCACAAAACAGCAGGTATCAAGTTCTAACCAAATAAATGTCAAAAAGGAATTGTTTTTGAAGAATGATTCTAACAATACCATAGTGTAACAAAGTCAAAGTCGAATATGCTACAGACTAACCATGTCAACCATGGAATAACTAATCAGAGACTAGTGATGAACAAATGGTCAAAATCAAAGCATGTACACAGCAACATTCAAGTGTACAAGACAAGTATGCAAAGAGCAACATGAAGACTGGAATGAAGGACCCAAATGTTCGACTACACAGTTGCAATATCAACAAAGTAAACAAGGAAGTCAAGTTGTAAAACTGCAACTACAAAGGCTATAGTAATCAAATGAACAAATATCACAAATGCAGACAGGCCAGAGTCGAAGTACACAAGTGAATCCAGATCAGGTTCCATAATGATCAACTTCACAAATGTCAAAACAAGGGCAGCAGTAAGAATCAAACCAGTTCTGATATCAACAAAGGTGGTCAGAGACTAGGCAGAAGTGATACAGTGAATGGTACGAGTGTAAATGCAAATGAGATACACTTAGGTCAAAGATCGCAGACTAGAGTTCAAGTAACTTCAGAAGTAAATGAAGCATAAATATACACATGCATATGAACTAGTAAATATGCAGCCGAGAGAACAACTGCAAGTAACCAGAATTTCAAGTGAGAGCAGAGGTGATATGCACCAGTGTATCAATGACTGTACAAACTAATGCAAACTAGAACATTATCACCACCAACCGAAGTCAAAGGAAATTACAGGGATCGAAATTTTGGTGGTCACGACGAAATTACATCGCCAAATAAATTCACTTGTAGCAGTTTCAATCCAAAGCCCAAAAGTCCAAGTATTCAAACCTGAGCGAATAGAAAACATCAGAGAAAAACACACCATCGAACCAAAATTTAACAGCCGAAACTCAAGTGACTAAAGTCATGTTAAGCAGCAACAAATTATACGAAGAAAAGAAATAGAAGAAACATGTAGTTCGAATTGGATGTGAGTGATATGTATCACTCACCTTTGCCTCGGAGTGCATGATTTGCTAACCAAAGCCTTGAAATCGCTGATTCGCGAAACCTTATCGAAGTCGAACTCCTTCGACAGAAGCAGCTGAAGTGGACGAAGAGAAGTGAGCGTCGATCGACCAAGTCATTCGATCGTGCTAAGAAAAGTCGGCCTCTTCGATTTTCCATTAAAGCCCTAATTGATTAATTTCTTGATCGAGCAGCCTTTGTAAAACTCGGTACCCTATTTCTTTGCTGGAGAAGACGAACGAGAGAGCTGCCATTCTCGTTTCTTTGATTAGGTTTAGGGTTACGAAAGTGAATGGAATGAACGAAAAAGGGAATGGGTTTTATATCACAGCATTCTGAAGATGTGGGCTGAGATTATAAGTTAAAGCCCTTCAACATTTACCCAAACATTTATTAAAGAATTTTACAACTTAAAAAGAATTTCAATTCGATCAAAATTGCTGATAGAAATTTGTTATCAATTTCAATCGTCTAGTGACGATAACAAACTTTTACAAAAAGGATTCCGACTCGATTAAAATCTACATTAGCAATTAACAATGATTTAATCGTCATTTATAAACTGACGCGAAAAACCAGGTTGTTACAGACTCCCCTCCTTAAAGAAATTGCGTCCACGCAATCATAGGGAATAAATGGATAAAAGGTAACAACCAAAAGAGCATGGCAATGTCGAATGTATAAGCAAAGCAAGTGTCAGCGGGGAAGTGTTAGATAAGAAATCAAAAGGTTCGACTGCTTCAAATCAAAAGAATCAACATCGTGGGAATCATGGATCAAAATCAGACGACTAACACAAGCAAGAACAATCGAGTTCCAGCAACTAAAAGAGAAGGAAAAACAGAGCAGAAATCCCATACAGAGCACGAATTGAATGTGAGTAAATCAAATTACTCACCTGAATTGCCAGAGAAAAAGACGAAGCTCAAATCTCAAAATCGCAAATATTCAATCATCAAAAACGATAATTGAATTTTCAGATCGCCCATATTTACTTATCTCAAATCAACAAATATTCGATTATCACAAACGATAATCAAATTTAAAATTCAACAAATATTCGATTATCAAAAACGATAATCAAATTTCTCAAATCAATAAATATTTAATTATCTAAAGCGATAATTAAATCTCAAATCAGCAAATATTTAAATTATCAAAAGCGATAATTAAATCTCAAATCAGCAAATATTTAATTATCAAAAGTGATAATTAAATCTCATATCAGCAAATATTTAATTATCTAAAGCGATAATTAAATCTCATATCAGCAATTATTTAATTATCAAAAGCGATAATTAAATCTCAAATCAGCAAATATTTAATTATCAAAAGCGATAATTAAATCTCAAATCAGCAAATATTTAGTTATCAAAAGCGATAATTAAATCTCAAATCAGCAAATATTTAATTATCAAAAGCGATAATTAAATCTCAAATCGGCAAATATTTAATTATCAAAAGCGATAATTAAATCTCAAATCGGCAAATATTTAATTATCAAAAGCGATAATTAAATCTCAAATCAGCAAATATTTAATTATCAAAAGTGATAATTAAATCTCATATCAACAAATATTTAATTATCTAAAGCGATAATTAAATCTCATATCAGCAAATATTTAATTATCAAAAGCGATAATTAAATCTCAAATCGACAAATATTTAATTATCAAAAGCGATAATTAAAAGCAACAAATATCCGATTATCGAAAACGATAATCAGAACCCATATCAACAAATATCTAATTATCACAAGTGATAATTAGAAACAACAAATATCCGATTATCAAAAACGATAATCAGAACTCATATCAACAAATATCTAATTATCACAAGCGATAATTAGAAACAACAAATATCCAATTATCAAAAACGATAATCAGAACTCATATCAACAAATATCCAATTATCACAAGCCATAATTAGAAACAACAAATATCCAATTATCAAAAACGATAATCAGAACTCATATCAACAAATATCCAATTACCTGCAGATAATTGGAAACAACAAATATCTAGAAATCAATTAAGAAGACTAGAAAATCAACATAAAAGCTTGGATCGATCCCATCAGATGGTGAGTTTTTAATTCGCCGCACGTGCATCTCAGAGTGGCCGAAGCCTACCAAGTACTCAACATAATTTTGGCGCCCATCAGATTGACCCGAAGGTCCGTAGAGTGACCCGAAGGTCTAGTACTGGTATTTGACCCGAAGGTCCGCAGAGTGGCCCGAAAGCCCAACAAATGACCCGAAGGTCCGTAGAGTGGCTCGAAAGCCCAACAAATGACCCGAAGGTCCGCAGAGTGGCTCGAAAGCACACAAAATCATCAAATATTTCAATTAACAAGTCCGGAATTAACCGAAATAGCAAACGCACATGTCCCATACCACGTGTTTTACTAAATCGTTTGATTCTCTTCATCGTTTCCTTGAAAGTGCAAAATTGTGTATTTTGTAAAAATACATTTCACATTCTCAAACGGACAAGTCCGGAATTAAGCGAATCAGTAAAAGAAAGGGGTCATAGTCCTCGATTTTGCTGAAACGTTTAAATCGCTTTCTCATTCTTTTGAAAACGCAAACTGCTAAAATTTTATAAAACAATTTTCATTTTAAAACGATTTTCCAATCACATGATTAAAACAGCAAATCAGTAACAATTTCGATAAGGAAATTGTACTTCTCAAAATACCGTAAAAATGGTTACAAATCAGCATTGCGGAATAACCGCTTGAAAATCCACTTTTTAAAATTTGACGGTTACGGAAGCCAAAGCGACAGTAGTTTTAAAACGTCAAAATCACATCAAAACAATCTACATCAAAATGTAATGTCAGTGAATTCTCATTCATCAAAATGCCACAAAACACCGTACTTCAAAATATAGCATTGGTGTAAAATTCCGTTGTAAAAATAACGGCAACAAAATACGTTTCATAACCAAGCATCGATTCAACGTAAAATAAATGCAATAACGTGCAATTTAAATTTTTGCACGTACTACAAAATGAACAAAGAATCATTCAAATGTATCTTCAATGAAGATAATTTAAAACAGCAAAAATCTAATCAATAGATGATTAGTACAAAAGAAAGCCAGCGGAAATTTCAACAAAAATCACATATCTGCAATTTCTTCAAATCCTCAATTCGGATTCGAAGTTCTCAAAGAAATAAAATAATTACAGCTATGTAAACAACAAATGAAATTCATATCAATTTCGTATTTTGATTTTTAAATCAAAAAGATTATCAGTTGTACTCAGCGAAGACAGTTTCACTGTTTCCGCTGCGCACTCTGATAAACAGAACACAAATCAATCAAATCATCAGAACACAATTTCACTATTATTTTTAAATAAAGTTATTTAAAAATTTCATCCAAATTTCAAAACTTTAGTTTTGACTCCAGCACAAATAAAACATCGACCAATAGTTGTAACATATGTTCCTTCCGAGTTAAGTTTTATATTATGTCCATAAACCCCAAGCTCTGATACCAACTGTGGCGCCCCACCTCTATGCTCATAATAACAAAGAGTATTAAAGGAAATACTGTCTATTATTACGAAGAATAAGGCTGGATAGGAGCGACCATCCGTAGTTGGCCTTACACTAATATTGGTTATCTCGATAGGAGTGGTATATGCTTTTTATTTTTCATCTATTATTTATTTACTCCCATCGACATATCCAATTATCAGTATAAAACAAACTACGATGGTTCATAATAGTTTAGGACATTAGATATAACAATAACACAGATAATATAATTGCGGAACACAGATTAACAAAAATCTCATATATATATAACCGATGTCAGTTACAATATAGTTGACACGATACATATGATACAACTACAACTGTCGACTCTAGAAGTTATATATACAAGTACATTATCGACTAATATACATGAATACATATCATTCTATATAATGACACGACTACTACAAAATGACACTGACAACTTCAGAAGATGTGAAAAGTCTTCATATCCTGAACAGCAACTCAAAGAAGAAAATCTACAACCTGAAATAACTCGGGTCTGACCCGAGTATTACATTCAAAAGAAAATAATACCCAGGTCAGTCTAATTCAAACCAGTTTATTAGTGCATATAGGCAGTAATAATTTAAATAGACGACAGTCACAATAATTCCCGTCTATCCGATTCTTTAAACAAAGAAACCGGATAACGGTCAATATAACACTTAACAGTGTTTAACAAAAATCAGCAGATTTAAATCATCAACAGAGGTAAATAAACAATTTATCAAATCGACTAAATCAAAAGCCATTGAAATTGTCACTTTAAAACCATCAAAACTCGATTGGCTGCCGTACACGCACGCGTGCACGGCCTCGCCAATACGGCATAAAAGATTAATGCATCACGACACGAAAGAAATATTAATTCAAAACTGTCGAGTTTGGGTGGCTGCAGTGCACGCACGCGTGCACTGCCTCGCCACTACAGTCCGTAGAAACTGCAAAGGTCAAACCCAAAAATCGGGTTCAACTCAAGTGTAAGAAAACAAATGCAGAAGTGGATAAGGTTACTCAGTGTAAATGGTATGCAAACTGTCTCAAATGGTCAAGACAACTGTAATGAATGACCAAACTCGATGAAACCCCACTGCAGATGCAGCATGGCCCACCTAAATGCCCACCCAAATAAACTACATGATATACAAGAGTGCAGTGACTACATTAATGAGTATATGCAGAGTCAAGGCCACAATGAAATCACAAACCAAAGGAGTGACACAAACAAAGATAAAATATGTATGCACTGTAAACTGGATAGTGCAACTATCTTACTCACGACCAAAGGCCGTAATACATCTCAACTCGACTGCAGGTGAGTTAGTGAACAACAAAGCCCAAAAGAAACTGGACTAGTAACAAAACCCAAGTCAGGTGGATAACCAATGCAACAACTCAGGTCAGTGAGTGCTTCATAAATGCAGACCAGATCAGGGTGGCAACAGTATGGAAGGCAAAAATACAGAAACAACCACAACGCATGAATGTAGTGACAATACACAAGGTAAGATGTAAAGTCAAACTCATTGTCTTCTCACAGGAGGTAATATGAGAAGCACAAGTTACCAAAAATCACTTTCAAACAAAGCATCAAGCTAACTGCTCATGAATATGAAATCTAGTCTCATAGGCGAACAGTTCAAAATAAGCCTTTTCACGTAACAGTTTTAAAACAAAGACTGTTTTTACAAAAGTATCAACTAAAAAAAACACCAATAGGTCCAGTTGAGAGACACACACCAAAGGCCAGAGTCACAAAACAGCAGGTATCAAGTTCTAACCAAATAAATGTCAAAAAGGAATTGTTTTTGAAGAATGATTCTAACAATACCATAGTGTAACAAAGTCAAAGTCGAATATGCTACAGACTAACCATGTCAACCATGGAATAACTAATCAGAGACTAGTGATGAACAAATGGTCAAAATCAAAGCATGTACACAGCAACATTCAAGTGTACAAGACAAGTATGCAAAGAGCAACATGAAGACTGGAATGAAGGACCCAAATGTTCGACTACACAGTTGCAATATCAACAAAGTAAACAAGGAAGTCAAGTTGTAAAACTGCAACTACAAAGGCTATAGTAATCAAATGAACAAATATCACAAATGCAGACAGGCCAGAGTCGAAGTACACAAGTGAATCCAGATCAGGTTCCATAATGATCAACTTCACAAATGTCAAAACAAGGGCAGCAGTAAGAATCAAACCAGTTCCGATATCAACAAAGGTGGTCAGAGACTAGGCAGAAGTGATACAGTGAATGGTACGAGTGTAAATGCAAATGAGATACACTCAGGTCAAAGATCGCAGACTAGAGTTCAAGTAACTTCAGAAGTAAATGAAGCATAAATATACACATGCATATGAACTAGTAAATATGCAGCCGAGAGAACAACTGCAAGTAACCAGAATTTCAAGTGAGAGCAGAGGTGATATGCACCAGTGTATCAATGACTGTACAAACTAATGCAAACTAGAACATTATCACCACCAACCGAAGTCAAAGGAAATTACAGGGATCGAAATTTTGGTGGTCACGACGAAATTACATCGCCAAATAAATTCACTTGTAGCAGTTTCAATCCAAAGCCCAAAAGTCCAAGTATTCAAACCCGAGCGAATAGAAAACATCAGAGAAAAACACACCATCGATCCAAAATTTAACAACCGAAACTCAAGTGACTAAAGTCATGTTAAGCAGCAACAAATTATACGAAGAAAAGAAATAGAAGAAACATGTAGTTCGAATTGGATGTGAGTGATATGTATCACTCACCTTTGCCTCGGAGTGCATGATTTGCTAACCAAAGCCTCGAAATCGCTGATCCGCGAAACCTTATCGAAGTCGAACTCCTTCGACAGAAGCAGCTGAAGTGGACGAAGAGAAGTGAGCGTCGATCGACCAATTCATTCGATCGTGCTAAGCAAAGTCGGCCTCTTCGATTTTCCATTAAAGCCCTAATTGATTAATTTCTTGATCGAGCAGCCTTTGTAAAACTCGGTACCCTATTTCTTTGCTGGAGAAGACGAACGAGAGAGCCGCCATTCTCGTTTCTTTGATTAGGTTTAGGGTTACGAAAGTGAATGGAATGAACGAAAAAGGGAATGGGTTTTATATCACAGCATTCTGAAGATGTGGGCTGAGATTATAAGTTAAAGCCCTTCAACATTTACCCAAACATTTATTAAAGAATTTTACAACTTAAAAAGAATTTCAATTCGATCAAAATTGCTGATAGAAATTTGTTATCAATTTCAATCGTCTAGTGACGATAACAAACTTTTACAAAAAGGATTCCGACTCGATTAAAATCTACATTAGCAATTAACAATGATTTAATCGTCATTTATAAACTGACGCGAAAAACCAGGTTGTTACAACCTTCCTAACAGGCCATCCCTCAGCAAAAATCTTCAAATCTTATCCTTCCATTATTACATACGATGAATAAGGTCTATTCATCTCTTCCATTCCGTACCCAATTATGGAATAATCATGCTTCTTCTCATTGTAGTGGATAATAAATATAATATATGCAGTCTTTATACTAAATGGCAAATAAGCTTGGGGAAATAACCTTTCCCATTTCCTCTTTTGTTTCTCTAACTTAAGTTTACCAATATCTTCCATTTTTTTATTACCATCTCACTATCAACTATTACTATCTTCTCTTAATCTCATTTTTTTGATAGTATTCTCAATCTTTGGTTTTTTTTATTCATAAGCCTTATACAAGTATATTCCAAAACTTATAGAAGTGAACTTTAATATCATCTTTATGTTTTACACACATATCATCATAATATTCCTAGGCTTTTTCTAGCGTCCTCACACTCTATAGGGATTCCTTATCACTTTTCCAAAAGTAATCATCGCTATTTCCTTCATACCCTTTGTAACGACCCGTAATTTAATCACTTATAAATCTCAATGTTTAATATATTTTTAAATAACTAATGAATAAATATTATAACACAAACTCTTTTAAATAATAACTAGTGATAGGAAAATGATTTTCAAATTTTGTTTACAAAAATAATTACTTTAAAGAAAAATAGAAAATGTGACCGGAAATCGTTTTTCTATTTTTCGGTGTCTAAAAGTTGTCGGAAACGTTGTGTACATTATAGTTAATGTATACACGTATATTTACTAAATAATTTTTAAGTATGGTTAGTAAAAATAAGTGGTAAATATTTATTTACTTAAGGGTAAAGGAAGGGGATATGACATTTTATTAAAAATTTATATAAAAATGAAATAAGAAAAAGAAAATGTCACATTTTATGACACACAGGTACATGTAAGTGTTTTACATGTTGGATAATAGATGGAGGGGGTGGGTAACGTATAAATGAAGGCAACAGAGGAGGATGAGGTGACGATGTGGAGTTTAATGAGTGGAGGGTATGCAAGTAAGGTCAATTTAGTAATTTTCCAAATGTACTTTGTATAAAAGAAATCTCTTTATTTTTTTTCATTTTATCACTTCATTTTTCCCACTTTCCAAAACTACATATCCTTCTTCCTTTAATGGCTTCCAAAGGGTTTGAAAATTAAGAATCCATTCTTTTTCTCTTTTTCCTTGAATTAAAACACTAAGACACCTTTCTTTCTTCACTACACCTCAAATACTCCAAAATAGGACTCATATTCACCCAAAACAAGCAAGGCCGAGCCTAAAACCTCCTAAGGCCGAACCACTTAGGCCTTATAATGCTCCAAAATCCCATCATGTACAAGTTAAAGATAAGATCTAGTGTTGATTGAAAGTTCAGTGGAAGTTCGTGTCGTTTAAGTGAGTAAAATCTCATTTTTTATATATAAAGTTCTTAACATTGTTTATGCTCATAATATTGGTTGCTAGTTGCTTTCTTTTATGTATTATAAAGTGATGATGTTTGGTGTGATTTCCTATTTTTAAAAAGTTGACATCTTGGTAATTAGTTAGTGACTTGAAGTTCGTCGTAAAAAGTATAAGTATATAATGTTAGAAAACTCTCTACATTACATAAGTTGTTACATGCCTTTATATTTGTGTTCAGCCTTATGTTATGTATGCTTGGTTGAATAAGTGACATGTCAAAGTGCTTATGAAAGTGTCCGTATAGCGACTATCGCTATATCGGCACTTTGAAAATGTTATTCCTTTTGAAATCTTTTGTTTAATCTTGTATATAAGTTTTCTAAAGATAATTAATTATTAACATAAAGATGTGATTAAAGTTAATTAAATATTTTAATAATGATATTATAAATTTAAAATTAATCATTTTAAATAATGATGATTAAGATTAATTAATTAACGATGATTAATACTACTTAATTAATTAAATAATGATGTGATGAAGATTAATTAATCATTTTATTAATGATGTGTTAAAATTAATTAATCGTTTTAATTAATGATGTTTAGTGTTAATTAATTATTTAACTAACGATGTATTAAAGTTAGTTAATCATTTTGTTAATGATGTTTTAGGGTTAAATAGTCACTTTAATAACAATGTTCTAAAAATTAATTAATTGCTTTACTCATAACAATTTTAAAATCAATTAATTATTCTAATAATAATGATTTATAATCAATTAATTATTTTAGTAATGGTGTTTTATAATTAATTAATCATTTTAATTGATGATATTTTAGTTTAATCAATCATTTTAATTAAGGATATTTAAAGTAATTAATTAGGATTAAAGTTAATTAATTATTTTAAATGAATATGTTTTGAAGTAATAATCATTGACTAAAGTTGATTAATTATTTTAAGTGGTTATTTTAATTATTTTAAATGTGAAACCCCAACACAAGTTTGGTTTTAAAAAGTAAAAGTATCGATTCGGTTATGGAAAAGAAGTTTTCATAAACGATATAGCTTATATGGAAAGAATTTATTCATGCCCCCGACACTAAACGTCGAGGTATGGAAACTTGCCACTATCTCGAAAGTTAAAAATATCATCAAGGCAACGCCTAGAGGTAACGCTACCTTCACTTGCCCGACTTCATTTTTAACCAAGAAATAGTACAAGTTTGAAATCGACGAGTAGTGATAGGAATATGAGGTTTACTGTCCATATACGATCATATTTATTTATTCTTGATAGTTGATTTATTAACTAATTGTTCAGCTTCCTTCTTTGGTATCGTCGGTTTTAGATGATTTGTTGCTATTTGAGCTTTGTTATCCTTTGTCGAAAATAACTAAACCCGAAAAGCAAGTAGGGGCCAAGTTATGTGGGGTTGCTCCCATTAGGGTATTTTCACATCTACTCTAGGTTGGTTATGGTTATATGTGCACTAAGATGTGAAATACTTGGATACTCGGTAAGGTTGGTAGGGTCTGGCTTGGAGTTCCTGAGAGGTGTCATAGGAGAGAATGACCTCTCAAGTATATTGACTAGGGGTATACTTTCGCTAAGGGGGTGCACCCTCTTAGTCATTTGTTGGAAAATTTCCCTTTTTACCTTTGATTTCAAATTTTTAAATTTACCCCTTTCTTCATTGCATCGGGAAGTGTTGTAAGCACTTCGCGAGGTTAATTTATTTGTATCCACTGTTGTGATTGGATGTTTTTATTGTGAGGGGAAACCCGTTCAACAGTTGGCGGTGTGGCTCACATACTATATTCATTTCCACCCTTTTATTTAGAGATTTGCTAATACCAGACTTATTATCTGACCTGAGTTGTTTGTTTCTATAAACTCTTAAGTACTCAATTATATTTGCGTAGTCCAAGAGTAGCATGTTTTCTTTGGGCTCTTTGAAGACGATAGACGAGCAGGAGGCTCCTTTATCTAACTAGTTATCTATTTTCGCTGTATGATTATGTATATGTATTTTGTATCAGAGAGTGTAAAGGAAGAATGTATAACTGCCTAGTCTAATAGTGGTAGTACTTTTGTGTAACTCTGATAACTCCATGTTAGGAGTAACCTGATGTACTATATTACTTTTGTATTATATGTAACCGTTCCATTGTGAAATTTTATGTTCTATTATGTTATATTATTTACTTTACCCTATGACAACTCGTCTTTCAGATGCTTAGGCAACGACACAGGAACATCAAGGTTGTGTTTGGTGTTGTTCTCAAGGGTCAGAAAGGTGGGTCATCACAGTTGGTACTAGAGCTTTAGTTGAGCGAACACCTAAATCTTACTGGGGTACAACTCATTAGAGATGGGGTAAGTAATGACCTAGAAGGAGTTAAACTTGGGAGAGAATAATTGTAGTTTTCTTTATAATGATAATATCTATCCTCCAAACGCCTCATTTTTTATCCTTTGGAGTTGATTTTCTTATATCGTTTTGATCCAATTCTTGTGTTCTAAAGATACCTATTATATATCCAGGTGATAAAGGATGAATACAAGATGAGGAGGAAGGTGTGGATCTAGAACTAGCATAGCTAGAAATGGGAGAGCAGCTAGAAATGGCCCAACTGTAGGTCCTGTAGAGGAAGTGGTAGCGCAAGTTCAACCTTCTATGAATTTCGCAACTTTATGCAAGAATTACACCACTTTGGGCGGGAAACCATTCTATAGTACTGAGGATATTCTTGGAGTGAAAACTTGGCTTAGGTCCTATGAATGGATATTTGGAGTCCTTAGGTTGGACGACGTAGAGAAGTGTCTGTTGGCATTGCCACAACTTCAGAAGTCAAGGATGGATTGGTAGGATTCTATTACGGCTATTACTCCATAGGAGGAATTATTTTGGGCGCAGTTTAGGGAAGTCTTTGAAGTGTAGTTTATCCCTGAAGCTAGAAGCACGCAGTTGTTTAGAAGTTTTCTGGATTTGAAGTAAGATGATATGACGGTGGCATGGTATGAGCACAAGTTTAATGCATTATCTCATTTTGGACATGGATTAATAAACACACTGCTCAAGCAAAATGAAATGTTTGTGAAAGGGATGCGACCAGAGTTCCATTGGGAAATGACTAGTCATGTTAATGGTACATTCACCAACTTTATCAGTATGGCTCTTAGGTTTGAGGCTCCTGACATTAAGGAAGGAGTCCAGAAAGGAGTAGTGCCAGCAATAGATGCCAAGCCTTTATCAGTGATACCAGTTGGAGGCAAGCCAAATTTCAAGTGCAAAGGAAAGAAGCAGTGGTCAAGAAAGAAACACAGAGGTGGAGCCCCAACACAGAAGAAGCCGCGGGACCTTGTCCAAAATTCTTTGTTTCAAATGCAATAAGATGGGTCACTTCACTAATCATTGCACTAACCCTCCTAGCGATCCAATCTGCTACAATTGTAACAAGCAAGGATACATAAAAAATGAGTGCCCTTTCCAAAAAAGGGGTCAAAAGGACATGCTTTTGCTATTGAGGATATATCATCTACCTCTTCAGGACAAAAGGGGAAGCAAGTGTTGCAAGTTACTCTATTCATCTATGAACTTCCTATTAGGATATTATTCGATACGGGTGCTTCCCATAGTTTTATTTCAGTTGATCTTATTGATAGGCTTAACCTTAAACACATCCTTTTAAATAATCCCTTTTGTGTGTCAAACCCAATTAAGGGTCCAACAAATCTTGACACAATGTGTTTACATGTGCCTGTTTCTTTTCAAAAAAATTCCTTTTATCTAAGTTTAGAGCGATCTTGGATTGTGATCGAAGGATCGTTAAAGTTTGAGATATGGGAGATGTTGGCATGGATATATTCTACAAGGAGCCAAACAAGTTGATGAGTGGTTTCCTATATTCCCTCAAAGTAGCTAAGAAGGAGCTTAGGGATATACCCATTTTCGGGATTTCATGGATTTTTTCGATGAAGTGCAAGGTTTACCTCCCCATCGTGAAGTGGAGTTTCAAATTGATTTGATTCCAGGAACCAGACCTATTGTTCAACCTCCATGAAGATTAGCTCCAAAAGAAAGGAGAGAGTTAGAAATCCAAACATTTGACTTGTAGCAAAATGGATTAATTAGGCGTAGTACTTCTTGTTAGGGATTACCAATCGACTTTGTTACCAAGGCGGACAGTTCTTTAAGATTATGTGTAGACTACCGGGAGTTGAATAAAAGGACTGTTAAGAATAAATACCCTCTACCTAGGATCAATGACATGTTTGATCAACTCCACGGTGCTCAGATATTTTCCCAATTGGATCTTGCCACCGGTTTTCACCAATTAAGGTTAGCAGAGGAGAATGTGCCCTTAACAGCTTTTAGGACTCCAGATAGTTTCTATGAGTGGTTAGTCATGTCGTTTGGGCTGAGTAATGCACCCTCTTTCTTTGTGGGCTTAATGAATCATGTATTCTGAGATGTTCTTAATAAGTTTATTCTCGTCTTTATTGATGATATTTTTATCTATTCAATGATGGAAAAGGAGCATAAGTACCATCTTCGAGTCGTACTCGATACCCTAAGAAGTCATCTATTGAAGGCTAAGTTTTCTACGTGCCATTTTTGGAAATTTGAAGTTAGGTTTTTAGGGCATGTTGTTTCGGGAAAAGGCATATCAGTTGATCCAGCTAAAGTGGTTGCAGTTCAAGACTAAAAGAACCCAAGAATGGGATGGAAGTTAGAAGTTTCTGGGGATTGGCTAGTTTTTACCATAAGTTCATCAAGGATTTCTCAAATATTTCTTCTCATCTGACGAAGTTAATGAAAAACGATGTTAAGTTCGTATGGACACCTAAGTGTGACCAAGAATTTAATGAATTAATGGAGAAGTTGACTAGCGCTCCTTTTTTGATTATTCCAAATAGGATTAGAGGTTTAACGGTATATACGGATGCTTGTAGTTCTGGTTTGGGAGCAGTTCTGATGCAGCATGAGAAGGTTATCACCTATGTGAGTCGACAGCTGAAGCCACATGAGAAAAATTATCCTACGCATGATTTGGAGCTTTTAATTGTTGTCTTAGGGCTAAAGATATGAAGGAACTATCTTCTGGGTGAAAAGTTCGAGTTATTCATGGACCACAATTTCTTAAAGTATCTTTTTACCCAGAAGGATTTGAATTTAAGGCAATAGAGATGGCTGGAATTTCTCGCTTCTTACGATTTGGAAATACTTTACACACCTAGGAAAGCTAATGCTGTAGCAGATGCATTGAGTAGGAATGCTATGATGGTTGCTAACTTAGAAGTCAAGCCAATGTTGATGGAGAGGATTGCGGCTAGTCAAGAAGAAGATCCTATTTTAGCTCGACTAAAGATGGATGTCCAAGAAGTTATTATTTCTAATTTTGAGATTGATCCTCAAGGAGTATTGAGAATGAACGGGCATATCTGTGTTCCGAATGTTAATGGTCTCGGAAGAGAAGTGTTAGCAGAATGTCACAGTTCGAAGTTATCTGTCCACCTAGGAGTGACCAAGATGTTCAAGGATATAAAGAGAGTCTTCTAGTGGAAGGGGATGAAGTGAGATATTTCGATCTTTGTGAGTTAATGTGCAAACTGCCAGCAGAAGTCGGTTGGACCGCTTCAGCAGCTTGAGATCCCGAAGTGGAAGTGGGAGCAGATCTCTATGGATTTTGTTGATGGACTTCCTAGGTTAAGAAGAGGGAACGAAGTAATTTGGGTTATAGTTGATCGGCTGACCAGGAGTGCTCATTTCATTCCGGTTAAGCCGACTAGGAATGTTGAAAGTCTAGAGAATTTGTATGTGAAGGAGATTGTGTGGCTTCATGTTATTCCTTATAGTATTATAAGCGACCGAAACCCGATATTCACTAGCAGGTTCTGGGAAAGAATGCAAACTGCTTTAGGGACTGAGCTGAATCTAAGTACAAATTACCATCCCCAGATAGATGGGCAGACAGAGAGAGTGAACCGGACCTTGGAGGATTTATTGTGAGCATGCATTCTCGATTTTGAAGGTTCTTGGCAAGATCATTTACCCTTGGTCGAGTTCACTTACAATAACAGCTATCAGGCAAGTATCGGCATGGCCCTTTTCTAAGATCTTTATGGTTGTCCATGTCATTCTCCTTCATGTTGGGTTGAGTCTGGTGATAGGATTGTTCTTGGGGCTGACATGATCTTAGAAGCAAGTGAGAAGGTAGCTGATATCAAAAGGAAGATGAACAAGGCGTAGGATCGGCAAAAGTGTTATGCGTATTGAAGGCATATGGATCTTGAGTTCTCAGTGGGAGATTCGGTGTTTGTGAAGGTTTCTCAATTAAAGAGTGTTGTGAGGTTTAGGAAGTCAGGAAAGCTAGCCCCTCTATTTATTAGCCCTTTTCTCATTCTAGACTGGATTAGTAGGCTAGCTTATATAGTAAAGTTACCATAAAGACTGTCGGATGTGCACAACGTTTTCATGTACCTCATCTACGTAAGTATGTACACGACCCTTCGACGGTAGTGGAACCGGCACAACAAGTTGATTTGGAAGTTCAGCCTTACCTAACCGTTCTTTGGAGGCTTATTCGTATCGTCGCTCAAGATATAAAGCAACTGAGGAAGAAGGAATTGAATCTTGTTAAGGTCCAGTAGGGTGAGGATGATAGGGATTGTACTTGGGAAATCGAGGATTATATTAGAGAATCTTATCCTGAGTTGTCATAAGTTTTTTGTATGTTGTTGAGTCTTTTAGTGTACTCACCGATTGTGGTGGAGTCACTTTCTTTGTACTTGTTTGATTTAATGATATCATTTGGGTTCCTTTTTGTATCTATTATGATGTATGATAAATTTCGGAGATGAAACTTTCTTTAAGGGGTGGAGGATATAACAACTCGTAATTTAGTCACTTTTAAATCTCAATATTTAATAAATTTTTAAATAATTAATTAATAAATATTATAACACAAATAAAACTCTTTTAAATAATAACTGGTGATAGGAAAATGATTTTCAAAATTTGATTACAAAAATATTCAGTTCAAAGAATAATAGAAAATGTGATCGGAAATCGTTTTTCGAATTTCCGATTTTTCGGTGTCTAAAAGTTGTCGAAAACATTATGTACATTATAGTTAACATATACACCTACACTTACAAAATAACTTAAGTATGGTTAGTAAAAATAAGTGGTAGATACTTATTTACTTAAGTGAAAAGGAAGGAGATGTGACATTTTATTAAAACTTTAAATAAAAATGAAATAAGAAATGCAAATGTCATATTTTACGACACACAAGTATATGTATGTGTTTTACATGTTGGATAATAGATGGAGGGGTTGGTAACATGCAAATGAAGGCAAGAAAGGAGGATGAGGTGATGATATGAAGTTTAATGAGCGGAGGGTAAGTACGGAAGGTAGTAATTTGCCAAATGTACTTTGTATAAAAGAAATCTCTTTATTTATTTTTTCAGTTTATCACTTCATTTTTCTCACTTTACAAAACTACATCTCCTTCTTCCTAAACATTTTAATGGCTTCCAAAGGGTTTGAAAATTAAAAATCCATTCCTTTTCTCTTTTTCCTTGAATTAAAACACTAAAACACCTTTGTTTCTTCTCTACACCTCAAAGACTCCAAAATAAGACCCATATCCACCAAAAATAAGCATGGACAAGCCCACTTATGCCTTATATGTAACATCCTGAAATTTTCAACCATTCGCATCCAACATGTCGGACTTGAATTGCTCAAAATATCAGATTATTAATTTAAATTTGGCAAAACTCAGCATATACAGTAAATAAATAATCACAGAATCACAGACACAGAGTAATATAACAATAATGCAGCGAAAATAAAAGAATAGTAGTTCATGAAGCTACTATGTATATATAACAGAGTTAAACAAGATACAACCGAAGTCACAAATACATAGATGTCTCAATACTATAGTCAAATACAAGATCCGATCACATTACTGGAATCAACTGAATAACTGCAAGCTGAATAGATATAGCTGGATCTCCAAGCGATGTTCCAACTCCAAAGGTGAGTCTCGAACACTGAGCCACTCAGTCTGACCCGAGCGTAAAGCAAAACACAAAACACTCGAGTTAGGATTAACATTCTTATATCAATAAATTCAACTCAAGTGAAATATCAACTGAAATACAAGTAACTTAGTGGATGTTTGGGATAACCATCCTCTAAGGATCCATTAAACTATCTACTATGTAGTAATATACGCTATTATAATAATGTCTACAGTAAAGTATACTATTTAAAAATAGCGTTAAGGCTTTACATTTTCTACCTTAACACATTTTTAGGTGTGCCAATAGTCTATACAGTACCATAATACCCCGTAAACTGGGGTTACCAGAGGATACTCCATAGGTACAACACAAATCAAACTCGTAGTTAAGCACGCTAGGGTAGGTTACACGGCACAACAAGGAAATGCCAGGGTAGATATACCAATTACGCATCCGGACTGGTGGTAACGCAGAGTCGCAGCAATCGCCCACCTCGAGCCACACTCCCGAATCAAGGGTGTGCACCAAATCAATCACAAAGTAATAGAATGGTATACGATGGAATGTGTCCGATCAGAGGAGCTACCTCATTGGCCCGGAATCGCTCCTGTTTTAGCCACCTTATGCCAACTCACGGGAGTCGGGTCCACGTATATACCTCATATAGGATCATCGCCACCATCCTACTTCATTCTGGAATCTCCACCGCGTACACAGTTGTTAAAGTGGTTTTCGGTATCGACTGAGAGTATGCCCGTATCCGATCCCGGTCTCTTTAACAACCAAACGTTATTATAACACCGCGGTCATTTCAAAATAGTTTATACTTCAAAACCAAAATATCATTTCCATTTCAAAACCCATATCAATACGATATCATTTTTCACTCAAATATATTCATTTCCAAAATCATAGTACTTTCAAAGTTATAACACTTTCGAAACCAAACACTTGAAATTATAACACTTTGGAAATCACAACATTTTGAAATCATAGCACTTTAAAAATCATAACACTTCCCTTCAAACAGTTTAGATATTAATAATAGTATATAAAATAAAATGGTTTATAAAATAATTTATATAAAATAGTTATAAGTTAAAACAATTTATATTAAAATAATTAGTATATTTAAAATAGTTTATATTAAAATAGTTTATATTAAAAATAGTTTATATTAAAAATAGTTTATATTAGAAATAGTTTATATTAAAAATAGGTTATATTAAAAATAGTTTATAAAAAAATATAAAATAGTTTATATTAAAAATAGTTTATATATAATTTAAAATACTTTATATAATAAAATAGTTTCCACAAATTTCATAAACAATTCAAATCAACTCAAATTCCAAAATAAATTTTAATTCAATCTCAATTCATCAATTTCAATTCGATTCAGTTTCTCAATAAACCATTTCAAATTATCGATTTCAAATACATATTTGAACCATAAGATAAGCCATTTCAATTTTAATATATTTCAAAGCTTTAAATATTCAACATTTCAAAACTAAATTCGAAAATTTCATATATATATCAAATTCACTTTACTATTATTTAGTTTTGAAATATTTACTTAATCATTTCAATAACATCTAAATACAACTTCAATTTACAAATTTTAAAAAACAAAATATCCCATTTAAATTTATATAAGTTTGAAATATTCATTTAAGTCACTTTTAATCAAATTCAAGTTATAAAACATATCTTTAAAATTTCAAATTTAATAAATTTCAAATCAAACCTATTTAAGAAAAATTCTTTAATAAATATAATTTCAAATCAATTTCAAATTTATCTTTCCACCCTGAATCATTATAAACTCTATATTTGAAAATATAAATTTTATATAAATACTTAAACATATTATATATCAACTTTATTAAATCAACTTTAATAAATCTTTAAAATCAATATTTATTAAAACCATATATTACTTTTCGAAACCATAGAAATTATTTTCAAAATATTTATCTATAGACCAACGGTGTCTGTATATAATTTTTCTACCCTATGGTCAAGTGATATGAATATTTATCATTTCAATTCGTAATTTAAATATATACGGGTATATATCTTTTCAACCCATAATCCGAAATTCAATTCAATGAAAATCGCTTGGGTTTATCATTTCAACCCATAACGATTTTCTCCTATTCTACAGATCCTTCGGGTATGTATCATTTCAACCCATAGTGAATCTATACTAACAGGGAACTTGCAGAGTGATAACAGATATGATAGATATGATAATAATATAACAGGCATACATCATCAGTATAATTAACAGATAATGGTGTCAGATGTCACAGGTGAACAGATACAGATAACAGCATATATATAACAATGTAAATAACTAGCAGCATCATATTTCAATTGTCATTTCAATTGAAATCAAATTTAAATAAATATAAGAACGTTAATCGTGAGTGATTGCTCACCTTTCGAGGCTAGAGAGAGATGAACTAGAAAGGAGTCGAGTTACGAATCCAAGCACGAATTTCAGAGCAAAGCAGGATTGGCACGAAATTGACAAACAAGCTGATAAATAGGAATCGTTGAAACAATTAGAATCAGTTTGATATAAACTGAAAATATTTTAACTTAAGACAAATGTTAAAATAATATAAAATCATTGTGTTAAATTAAACTCATATATTAAAGTCATAATATATGTTGAAAAAAAAATTACTTATATGTATGCTCGGCCATAACATTACTTATATATAAAACTAATATATATAAATCTATATATATAAACTTGCATACGTAAAATATTTTGGAATCAATAATATATATACCAATAAATAAACAAACGTATAGGAACATATATACAAACTGAAAAATATACATAACTAGCATATATATTCTTAAAATCAAAACATATGTATTTACATACTATATCTTCAAACCAATACTACAACTACAATAGTAGACTTATAAAATTGACATAGCCTGACATAAAAATAATATACTTCACATTAATCTATATATGTATAAAACAAAATGTATAGACTTTGTAGTAGGTGGGCTAGTCCCAGCTATGACATGTCACAGCCAATACTTTATAAACTTTATACATTGTTTTTATATATCATAAACAACTATATACATAACACCTCATTTTTATATAACTTGTACAATCTATATATATATATAGCTTCAGCAAATCAAATATATACACTGTAAACAAAATACTTCCTCTAAAATATACATACTTATATATAGGCATGAACAGTACTATATACTATATATATACAAATATCTATAAAACCAAATTCACGTATATAAACCAAATTCACATACAAAGTTTTCAAGCTTATATGAACTCAAAATATACATATGAAATCCGGTTATAACAAAGTTATACAAATCAATATATAACAGTAGTCAAATATATTTATATATATAATATAAACAATATAAAGAACAAATATTTACCTTCAATTCTATTATATAATAATCGAACAGATAGATATATATGATACTAATATTACTTATATATAACAACATCTCATACAAAACTTATACACTATATATATGTACCATAACTTATATATATATATAAGTACCGATATGTACATGAGCCACAGGAAATGCCAGCACATCTCAATTTGGAAATAAACTTTTATAAGCTCCAGTTATTAAAGAAATCAAGTATATATATACTTATTAACTTTGTAAGATTAATACTAAAAACAACAAAACTGTAAAATATAAAACTCTCGGCATATCATATATAATTATAACCACTGGGAAAAACTAACAACACATAAATATATACAATCTAATATATATTTAAAATCAAGAAAGGAGAAGAGCAAAGCTTACATCCAAGTCGTTTAGATTCGAACAAAGCGTGAGACAATGCAACAATTCGCATGCAGAGGTTTGGGAGGAAGAGGAGAGTGGATTCGGTAGGTTGGCTAGAGGAGAGGGTTGCTGGAAGATCTCGGCAAGGACAGAGGAAGGCAAAAGGAGTTCGGCTATGGTTTTTGTGAGGAGATGGCCGATCATATGATGGTGGTGGCCAGCTTGGAGAGGAGGAGGTGAGGCAAAAAGAATCTGGGTGTTTGCAAAAGTGGTGATTCGGTTTTGGGTTTCGGCCATGAACAGGTTTATTTGAAATAAAACAAATTTTCAAAACGTTATGAACAAATCAAAATGAACTGGCTAATATTTTGAAAAGGTAAGATTTCAACAGTCAAGCCAATTGATATATGTAAATATTTATAGCCAAGGGCTATTCAATTTCCACAGCTGAAAATGAAAGGACAGAGAACCAAAAGACTTTAGAAACGTATCGATACGGTTATCTGTTACGCGAGTTCCGCCACGTTCCAGACACCAAAACACAGAAGTGGATATACCACAGAAATCAGCACGACGAGATGATCAAAACGGTATACTGATATCAGTGGTACGACCATTCAATCAGAAGTCGATAATCGGTACCGAAAAATGCTGCCAAAACGCCGAAAATAAGATAAACGGAGCAATAGCAGTCAAAATTTGGAGAAACGAAAGATGGCGTCTCACTCAGAAGATGATTTACAAATTTATTGTTTAAAAATATTCAGGTTTGGAAAACATTTTATTACCATCAAATATTAACTGATTTAAATTGAAATAGAATTTCACAAGAAAATAAACTTCCATATTTTCTGATGAAAATTTACCAGTTGCTATGTTTAAACACACGTATCCAAATATTAAATTTTTATTTCAAAATTTTATTGTTTAAAATTTCACAAAATTTCAATTAAATATATTAATAAAACAAATGAAATTATTTAAAATTTACGGGTCGTTACACTCTCCTCCACTCAAAACTTTTCGTTCTCGAAAAGGAAGGAGGTAGGAGAATAGAAACAACCAGAAAGAAAAATAGGTTTGAAGACAACCTAAGACAGTTAATTTAAAACCATATAAATTTCAAATTAAACTAATTAATATTCAACAATCTGGTTTAATCCATTTGAGTTCATCTAAGTTAAATCAATCTATCTATTTCTAAATTCATTATCTTATTATCTAGTCATCCTCAATTAACAATTTCTAAAATCATCAATTTGCATAGTCATTTATTATACTCATATTTTATTCAACAAATTTAATTCTTTTATTCCAAATTATTATTAAATTTATTTCACATAATATATCTTATCACCTATATTTAGTATATTTACACTTATTATAACCACTCAAATTTATTTTCAAATTCCTTTAACATCATTTTATGTTGTATATTATTCAATTACCTATCTAACTTTTGAATAATTTAGGTAAGTTATATTGGAATGCAATTAAATATTATACAAGTAAAATTTTTCTAATTCAATTATTTCAAATCTAAATATTTATTAAAAATTTAAGAGTTAAATTTTCGATTTCAACTCAAACTATTTAAATATAACTATATATATACATATATATCACATCAAATCTATGATCATATACCTATATATATATAAATCAAATCATGCTTAAGAAATTTAAATCAATTTAATTTTGTTGGAATTAGCCACAAGGGCCTCTTTAGCAAGTGAAATTAATTTCTAGGACACACAACTAAAATAATTACTTTTAAGGACAATACGCAAAATAATTAGTTTCTAGGGCCTTCAAACCTATGAAATTATGTTCTTGAAAGTAATTGGACAGCTGACTTTGTCATTGAAAGTAATTATTCTGCTGACTTTGGCCTTGAAAGTAATTATTTCAGATGTGTGTCCTAGAAATTAATTGGACTGCAAAGTTTGTCCTTCTAGTTAAATGCCCCTTTAATTTTCAACATAAAAGTGTAGCAAAGCTACAGAATGGTCTCTCCACTTCGAAACTCGAAAATGAATGTCGATGGTGCTGCAGTCATCACCAAAATTATTTTCCAGCGACAAAATAGGAGAGTACTGATTTAAAACTTTAAAATTCTTTGAAAACCATTTCTATTCGAAAATACTTCAAATAATATACACTTTAAAACTTTAAAACCAAAGTTTGAAATCACCAGAAATTAAATTCTCAAATTCTTAATTTAAATTCATTTCAATTCCCAAATCAATTTATAAACCATGTTTATAAATTCATTTAGAACAATAAATGATAATCAAATATTATCATTTCAAACAATTAATTTAATTAACTTATTAAATTCCAGAAAATTTGACTTATATATATTTATAATATATTCATACAAATTTATTTCATTTACCAATTTGAAGAAATATTTTGTGTCAGTTTGCTCTGTTCAAGTGTTTTGGAAATGCTATCGATGGCGTTGATAAGACGAATCGATCGAAAACCCAAATCAACATCAACAACTCAAACAAAACACTATAAAACATTTTAATATTAATACAAATACACTCCCTCACTTGATTATACAAGAATGGATTTCAAAGTAAGGATAGAGATTCAAATCAGAGAGATCAGGCTCGATAGGGAGATAAATAGATTCCAAAGAGAGAAACAAATGGATAGACTTATATAAATCGCGGGCAACGTTAACCGGGTCAACCGTGACTTTAATAATAAGATCGATACAGAATTCTGATGCAAATCGACATTTGATCGCAAGAGATAAAATTCGGCATAGCAAGAGATAGCAGCATCTAAACTGAGGATATAGAAATCTCCGGTGAATCAATGCTGTTGTAAAGAAGTTTCACCCGTTTAGAAATCATTCGATGGAGCTATGGGTTGCTCCAGAATCAAGGAAACACGAATAGGGGAGACAAGGATGGATTTTGGAACCGAGGGGAACGTTCCAAAATTCAAAGGAAATCGAATCTAAGAGGAAGAGATTCAAGCACGAACGAAAGTGATTCTGTAGTTAAATTTACTATATATGCTAAGCTTTGCCTAAAACCAGAGCTCTGATACCACATGTAACATCCCGCATGGAAGTGGGGTAACACCCACCGTAGCATGCATTGGTACCTGTGTTTTGCCTTTACGGCCAGCCTCTCGACTACACCAACCCCGCAGGGACATGTAGGAGTAAGAGTCATCCGCTCGCTACCAAACCAAATGCGAGAACCCCATATCATGCTGCACCAGCCAAGTGCATAGGTAGACACACATGTCGGACTTGAATTGCTCAAAATATCAGATTGTTAATTTAAATTTGGCAAAACTCAGCATATACAGTAAATAAATAATCACAGAATCACAGACACAGAGTAATATAACAATAATGCAGCGGAAACAAAAGAATAGTAGTTCATGAAGCTACTATATATATAAAACAGAGTTAAACAAGATACAACAGAAGTCACAAATACATAGATGTCTCAATACTATAGTCAAATACAAGGGTTGATCACATCACTGGAATCAACTGAATAACTGCAAGCTGAATAGATATAGCCGGATCTCCAAGCGAAGTTCCTACTCCAAAGGTGAGTCTCGAATACTAAGCCACTCAGTCTGACCCGAGCGTAAAGCAAAACACAAAACACTCGAGTCAGGATTAACATTCTTATATCAATAAATCCAACTCAAGCGAAATATCAACTGAAATACAAGTTAATTAGAGGATGTTTGGGATAACCATCCTCTAAGGATCCGTTAAACTATCTACTATGTAGTAATATACGATATTATAATAATGTCTTTAGTAAAGTATACTATTTAAAAATAGCATTAAGGCTTTACATTTTCCACCTTAACACATTTTTAGGTGTGCCAATAGTCTATACAGTACCGTAATACCCCGTAAACTGGGGCTACCAGAGGATACTCCATAGGTATGACACAAATCAAACTCGTAGTAAAGCACGCTAGGGTAGGTCACATGGCACAACAGGGCAATGCCAGGGTAGTTATACCAATTACGCATTCGGACTGGTGGTAACGCAGAGCCGCAGCAATCGTCCACCTCGAGCCACACTCCCGAATCAAGGGTGCGCACCAAATCAATCACAAAGTAATAGAATGGTATACGATGGAATGCGCTCGATCAGATGAGCTACCTCATTGGCCCAAAATCGCTCCTGTTTTAGCCACCTTATGCCAACTCACGGGAGTTGGGACCACGTATATACCTCATATAGGATCGTCGCCACCATCCTACTTCATTGTGGAATCTCCACCACATACACAGTTGTTAAAGTGGTTTTCGGTATCGACGGAGAGTATGCCCATATCTGATCCCGGTCTCTTTAATAACCAAACGTTATTATAACACCGCGGTCATTTCAAAATAGTTTATACTTCAAAACCAAAATATCATTTCCATTTCAAAACCCATATCAATACGATATCATTTTTCACTCAAATATATTCATTTCCAAAATCATAGTACTTTCAAAGTTATAACACTTTCGAAACCAAACACTTAAAATTATAACACTTTGGAAATCACAACATTTTGAAATCATAGCACTTTAAAAATCATAACACTTCCCTTCAAACAGTTTAGATATTAATAATAGTATATAAAATAAAATGGTTTATAAAATAATTTATATAAAATAGTTATAAGTTAAAACAATTTATATTAAAATAATTAGTATATTTAAAATAGTTTATATTAAAATAGTTTATATTAAAATAGTTTGTATTAAAAATAGTTTACAAAATAATATAAAATATTTTATATATAATTTAAAATACTTTATATAATAAAATAGTTTCCACAAATTTTATAAATCAATTCAAATAAACTCAAATTCCAAAACAAATTTTAATTCAATCTCAATTCATCAATTTCAATTCGATTCAGTTTCTCAATAAACCATTTCAAATTATCGATTTCTAATACATATTTGAACCATAAGATAAGCCATTTCAATTTCAATATATATCAAAGCTTTAAATATTCAACATTTCAAAACTAAATTCGAAAATTTCATATATATATATATATATCAAATTCACTTTACTATTATTTAGTTTTGAAATATTTACTTAATCATTTCAATAACATCTAAATACAACTTCAATTTACAAATTTTAATAAACAAAATATCCCATTTAAATTTATATAAGTTTGAAATATTCATTTAAGTCACTTTTAATCAAATTCAAGTTATAAAACATATCTTAATAATTTCAAATTTAATAAATTTCAAATCAAACCTATTTAAGAAAAATTCTTAAATAAATATAATTTCAAATCAATTTCAAATTTATCTTTCTACCCTGAATCATTATAAACACTATATTTGAAAATATAAATTTTATATAAATACTTAAACATATTATATATAAACTTTATTAAATCAACTTTAATAAATATTTAAAATCAATATTTATTAAAACCATATATTACTTTTCGAAACCATAGAAATTATTTTCAAAATATTTATCTACAGACCAACGGTGTTTGTATATAATTTTTCTACCCTATGGTCAAGTGATATGAATATTTATCATTTCAATTCGTAATTTAAATATATACGGGTATATATCTTTTCAACCCGCAATCCGAAATTCAATTCAATGAAAATCGCTTGGGTTTATCATTTCAACCCATAACGATTTTCTCCTATTCTACAGATCCTTCGGGTATGTATCATTTCAACCCATAGTGAATCTATACTAACAGGGAACTTGCAGAGTGATAACAGATATGATAGATATGATAATAATATAACAGGCATACATCATCAGTATAATTAACAGATAATGGTGTCAGATGTCACAGGTGAACAGATACAGATAACAGCATATATATAACAATGTAAATAACTAGCAGCATCATATTTCAATTGTCATTTCAATTGAAATCAAATTTAAATAAATATAAGAACGTTAATCGTGAGTGATTGCTCACCTTTCGAGGCTAGAGAGAGAAGAACTAGAAAGGAGTCGAGTTACGAATCCAAGCACGAATTTCAGAGCAAAGCAGGATTGGCACGAAATTGACAAACAAGCTGATAAATAGGAATCGTTGAAACAATTAGAATCAGTTTGATATAAACTGAAAATATTTTAACTTAAGACAAATGTTAAAATAATATAAAATCATTGTGTTAAATTAAACTCATATATTAAAGTCATAATATATGTTGAAAAAAAAAATTACTTATATGTATGCTCGGCCATAACATTACTTATATGTAAAACTAATATATATAAATCTATATATATAAACTTGCATACGTAAAATATTTTGGAATCAATAATATATATACCAATAAATAAACAAACGTATAGGAACATATATACAAACTGAAAAATATACATAACTAGCATATATATTCTTAAAATCAAAACATATGTATTTACATACTATATCTTCAAACCAATACTACAACTACAATAGTAGACTTATAAAATTGACATAGCCTGACATAAAAATAATATACTTCACATAAATCTATATATGTATAAAACAAAATGTATAGACTTTGTAGTAGGTGGGCTAGTCCCAGCTATGACAAGTCACAGCCAATACTTTATAAACTTTATACATTGTTTTTATATATCATGAACAACTATATACATAACACCCCGTTTTTATAAAACTTGAACAATCTATATATATAGCTTCAGCAAATCAAATATATACACTGTAAACGAAAAACTTCCTCTAAAATATACATACTTATATATAGGCACGAACAGTACTATATACTATATATATACAAATATCTATAAAACCAAATTCACGTATATAAACCCAATTCACATACAAAGTTTACAAGCTTATATGAACTCAAAATATACATATGAAATCCAGTTATAACAAAGTTATACAAATCAATATATAACAGTAGTCAAATATATTTATATATATAATATAACAAGATAAGAGTGACAGGTCCCTGTTTTTGATGTTGTTATACAAAAAGTCCCTGCAGAAATGAGTTTGTAAATTTGGTCCCTATTTTTCAAAAATAAAAAAATGTAAAGCGTCTTGCACTTTTCTGACAGAAAATGCAAAATAACTTGCACTTTTCTAATTTTGAAATATTTTTTGAAATTTTTGAAATTTTCTAAAATTTGAAAATTTTGAAAAAACACAAGTTAACTTGCACTTTCTATCAGAAAAGTGCAAGCTAGTTTGCGCTTTCTAATTTTGAAATTTTTGAAAAGCGCAAGGTAACTTGCGCTTTCTAATTTTGAAAATTTTTTGAAAATTTTGAAAATTTTGAAATTTTTAAAAAGCGCAAGGTAACTTGCGCTTTCTATCAGGAAAACGCAAGCTGGTTTGCGCTTTCTGATTTTGAAAATTTTGAAAATTTAAAAAACGCAAGCTAACTTGCGTTTTCTGATTAGAAAAAAACAGGGACTAAATTTACGTATTTATTTCTACAGGGACTTTTCTTGTAACACCATCAGAAATAGGGACCTTTCGTGCAAAGCCCTATAATATAAACAATATAAAGAACAAATATTTACCTTCAATTCTATTATATAATAATCGAACAGATAGATATATATGATACTAATATTACTTATATATAACAACATCTCATACAAAACTTATACACTATATATATATGTACCATAACTTTTATATATATATATATATATATATATATATATATATAAGTACCGATATGTACATGAGCCACAGGAAATGCCAGCACATCTCAATTTGTAAATAAACTTTTATAAGCTCCAGTTATTAAAGAAATCAAGTATATATATACTTATTAACTTTGTAAGATTAATACTAAAAACAACAAAACTGTAAAAAAATATAAAACTCTCGGCATATCATATATAATTATAACCACTGGGAAAAACTAACAACACATAAATATATACAATCTAATATATATTTAAAATCAAGAAAGGAGAAGAGCAAAGCTTACATCCAAGTCGTTTAGATTCGAACAAAGCCTTAGACAGACAATGCAACAATTCGCTTGAAGAGGAGCAAAGGAGAGTGGATTCGGCGGGTTGTCTAGAGCAAAGGGTTGCTGGAAGATCTTGGCAAGGACATAATAAGGAAAAAGGAGTTCGGCTATGGTTTTTGTGAGGAGATGGCCGATCATATGATGGTGGTGGCCGGCTTGGAGAGGAGGTGAGGCAAAAAGAATCTGGGTGTTTGCAAAAGTGGTGATTCGGTTTTGGGTTTCGGCCATGAACAGGTTTATTTGAAATAAAACAAATTTTCAAAATGTTATAAACAAATCAAAATGAACTGGCTAATATTTTGGAAAGGTAAGATTTCTACAGTCATGCCAATTGAGATATGTAAATATTTATAGCCAAGGGCTATTCAATTTCCACAGCTGAAAATGAAAGGACAGAGAACCAAAAGACTTTAGAAACGTATCGATACGGTTATCTGTTACGCGAGTTCCGCCACGTTCCAGACACCAAAACACAGAAGTGGATATACCACAGAAATCAGCACGACGAGATGATCAAAACGGTATACTGATATCAGTGGTACGACCATTCAATCAGAAGTCGATAATCGGTACCGAAAAATGCTGCCAAAACGCCGAAAATAAGATAAACGGAGCAATAGCAGTCAAAATTTGGAGAAACGAAAGATGGCGTCTCACTCAGAAGATGATTTACAAATTTATTGTTTAAAAATATTCAGGTTTGGAAAACATTTTATTACCATCAAATATTAACTGATTTAAATTGAAATAGAATTTCACAAGAAAATAAACTTCCATATTTTCTGATGAAAATTTACCAGTTGCTATGTTTAAACAGACGTATTCCAAATATTAAATTTTTATTTCAAAATTTTATTGTTTAAAATTTCACAAAATTTCAATTAAATGTATTAATAAAACAAATGAAATTATTTAAAATTTACGGGTCGTTACATTATAAGGCTCCAAAATCTCATCGTGTATAAGTTAAAGCTAAGTTCTAGTATCGATTGAATGTTTCATGGAAGTTCGTGTCGTTTAAGTGAGTAAAATCTCTTTTTTTAATATAAAGTATTAGCTTTGTTTTTGCTCATAATAGTGGTTGCTAGTTGCTTGCTTCGATGTATTGTAAAATGATGATGTTTGCTATGATTTCCTATTTAAAAAAGTTGACATCTTGGTAATTAGTTAGTGACTTGAAGTTAGTCGGGAAAAGTTTAAGTATGTAATGTTAGAAAACTCTCTACATGACATATAGTTGTTACATGCCTTTATATTTGTGTTCTCCCTTTATGATTCGTTGAATAAGTGACGTGTGAAAGTGCTTATGAAAGTGTCTATATAGCGACTATCGATGTACCGGCACTTTGGAAATGTTATACCTTTTGAAATCTTTTGTTTAATCTTGTGCATAGGTTTTATAAAGACAATTAATTATTAACATAAAAATGTGATTAAAGTTAATTAATTATTTTAATAATGATATTTTAAATTTAGTTAATCATTTTAAATAATGATGATTAAGATGAATTAATTAATTAACTAATGATGATTAAGATTAATTAATTAATTAGATAATGATGTGATTAATATTAATTAATCGTTTTATTAACGATGCTTTTAAATTAATTAATCATTTTAACTAATGATGTTTAAGGCTAATTAATTATTTAATTAATGATGTATTGAAGTTAATTAATCATTTTTTAAATAATGTTTTAGGATTAATTAATCACTTTAATAACAATGTTTTAAAAATTAATTAATTACTTTGCTCATAATGTTTTTAAAATCAATTAATTATTTTAATAATAATGATTTATAATCAATTAATTATTTTAATAATAGTGTTTTAAAATTAATTAATCATTTTAATTAAGGGTATTTGAAGTAATTAATCAGGATTAAAGTTAATTAATTATTTTAAATGAAGATGTTTTAAAGTAATTAATCATCGATTAAAGTTGATTAATTATTTTAAGTGGTTATTTTAATTATTTTAAATTCGAAACCCCAGCACTTGGTTTTAAAAAGTAAAAGTATCGATTCGGTTATGGAAAAGAAGTTTCCGTAAACGATATCGCCTTTATGGAAAGAATTTAGTCATTCTCCTTTCCGTAAACTTGCCGCTATCTCGAAAGTTAATAATGTCGTCAAAGGAATGCCTAGAGGTAACACTATCTTCACTTGCCCGACTTCATTTTTAACCAAGAAATAGTAAAAGTTTGAAATCAACGAGTTGTGGTAGGAATATGAGATTTACTGTCCATATATGAACATTTTTAATTATTCCCAATGGTTGATTTATTAACTATCGGTTCAGCTTCCTTCTTTGGATATCGTCAGTTTTAGACGATTTGTTACTCATTTGAGCTTTGTTATCTTTTGTCGGAAATGACTAAACGCAAAAAGTGAGTGGGGGCCAAGTTATGTGGGGACGCTCCCATTAGGGTATATTCACATATACTATAGGTTGGTTTCGGTTATATGTGCAATAAGATGTGAAATACTCGGATAGTAGGTAAGGCTTGCGCGGTCGGGCTTGGAGTTCCCGAGAGGAGTCACGGGAGAGAATGACCGCTCAAGTATATTGACTAGAGGTATAATTTCGGTAGGGGGACGTACCCTCTTAGTCATTTGTTTGAAAATTTTCCTTCTTTCCTTTGATTCCAAATATTTAAATTTACCTCTTTCTTAATTGCATCGGGAAGTGTCGTGAGCACTTCGCGATGTTTAATTATTTATATCCATTTTTTTGATTGGATGTTTTTATTGTGAGAGTAAATCCATTCCGAAGTTGGCGGCATGGTCTCACATACTGTATTTATTTCCACCCTTTTCTTTAGAGATTTACTCACTTATTGTCTGACCCGAGTTGTTTGTTTATGTAAACTCTCTGGTACTCGATTATATTTGAGTAGTCCGAGAGTAGCAGGTTTTCTTTGGGTTCTTTTAAGATGATGGATGAGCAGGAGGCTCCTTTATCTGTCTAGTTATCTATTTCCGTTGTATGATTATGTATGTGTATTTTGTATCAGAAAGTGTAAAGGCAAAGAATTTATAACTGCCTAGTCATATAGTTGTAGTACTTTTTAGTAACTTTGATAACTCCATGTTCGGAGTATCTGATGTACTATATTACTTTTGTATTATGTGTAATCGTTCCATTGTGATATTTTATGTTCTATTCTTTCTTTTAATCTACGACAACTCATTTTTTGGATGCTTGGGCAATGGCATACGAACACCAAGGTTGTGTTATGTGTCATTCTTAAGGGTCAGAAAGGTGGATCTTCATAGCCTTATTATTTTCCCCGTCTTACCTAGGCACTAATTCCTATCTACTCCATACTTAAAATTCTGATTTGGTTGTTATCATTTAAAAAAAATTTAAAACTTCAAAATATTTGAAATATTTAATCCCAAAACTACTGCCTTTAGAAGTGATACTTAGAAACTTTTATTAAATTCAAAAATACTTGGTGTTTTTAACACTTTTTAAAACATACATTTTAAGATTTTTGAGTTTAACTTATTCACTAAACTTTAAAAGAAAACGTTAGAAATCCTAAGTTTAAAATCAAATCAGCCTTTTCTTTTAAAGGCCTTTCTAACTTTTATTAAAAATTTGGGATTTTGTCATTTATTAAGTTCTTCTTTCAAAAACTTATCATTTCACCAAACCATTCCTTTCAAAAATATACTTTACATGTTTCCAAAACATTTTTCATAACTTTTAAATTATAAAAACTAGAGTAGATAAGGACAACTATTATCTTATTATTTCCTTACACCTCATACTCATCCTACATCCAATATTTGGAAGAGTTTTAACTATCATAAAAGGGGGACATTCAAAAGACACCTAAATTAAATGAGCATAACAATGGAAAACATGCATTTCCCTTTATTTAGCTTCTTTAATCAGAATACTAGCATTGTTTAATATAATTTACTAACACTACTTCTAATTATTACACTTTTTATTATATTTAAGGATTCTATATTTTAATGCATTGAAACTACTTTTCCTCCAAGAGGAACCATTAACGCTATAATTCTCTATGAATCGCTTAAAAGAGAATTTGTGTTTTGTGTAAAATTACAAGGAATTATATTCCATTTTCTTTATTGGAATAGATAGTACAAAATACGGGTTCCGTATTTTGTACATCTCTTCTTTTTCATCTACATTCCTTATTATTTCAAACAAAACACTTTTACTGGTAACTTGATTTATTCATAGAAACTTATTTTGTTATCCCTTTTCATTCCAATGAATTAAAATATGTCAAATCCTGACCTAATTAAAATAAATTAAACATCTCTTTTATTTATATTTCAAAGTTTTCTATCATTCAATTCTTCAACCTAAACTGCACTAATTCCAACTATTTTTCTCTTAAATTTACCATCCTTTTACTAAAACTATTACAGTGTAGTGGTTTACATCTCAATTTATCTTCTTTTCTAAGCCATTTACTCTATTCCAAATCTGTACCACTTATATTGTCCACCCATATAAATATTTTCATACCTTAATTTTTTTTTCATTATATAGAAAGATTCACGAGCTATATTGCTACATCATTTCTTTTCAAAAGAAAAGAGCCTTTTACAAAAATTTCCATTACTGATATATACATATATAGATACATATACATACATACTTATATATATATATATTTCTTACAAAACCTTTAATATATATATATATATATTCTCAAAATTTAATACTTACTTTTTTTTCTC
The DNA here is from genome assembly GCA_030737815.1 of Allium fistulosum. Classification (NCBI taxonomy): domain Eukaryota; kingdom Viridiplantae; phylum Streptophyta; class Magnoliopsida; order Asparagales; family Amaryllidaceae; genus Allium; species Allium fistulosum. The sequence goes on from CM060902.1 coordinate 1,300,739,862, forward strand.
AAAATTCAATACTTGCTAGCTTTTCATTAAAAGTTCTAGTGGTCCAGTGGTTAAGACATAGTGGAGTTGCTACATTGTGTTGTAGTGGCACCGGTTCGATACCCAGCGGCCACAATAATGAGACATAGTGCACGGCCACTTATAAAACCGGCTAACCGAAGGCGATGGAATACAAAGTATCCATGGCCCCAAAGTTTTGTCAAGTTCTAGTGGTCCAGTGGTTAAGACATAGTGGAGTTGCTACATTGTGTTGTAGTGGCACCGGTTCGATACCCAGCGGCCACAATAATGAGACATAGTGCACGGCCACTTATAAAACCGGCTAATCGAAGGCTATGGAATACAAAGTATCCATGGCCCCAAAGTTTTCGTCTCCCCTGTCAAGTTTTTCCTCTCCCATCATGTCTGCTCCCGTACCCCCCTCCCTTGTCTCCCCTGTCATCAAACCATCCCCTATCCTCTCATCATCGAGCCCAACAACCTGTCCTTTAGATGAATCTGTTCCTCCTCCGGTCCATCCACCTGCCCCCCCGGACCCTCCACAGACTTCACCTGTCATTCTGCCTATCATCCATGACCCTCAACCCTCCGCTGTTGGATGCCATCCTGCTGATCCTTTGTCTCCTCGGGATGAACGTGTATGGACTTCTCTTTTTAAGCGTAAACCTAGGAACGCTGGGAAGTACGTCCCCGTTGATCTTGTTCCAGTTTATGATAATGGTGCCTTAGTTCCATCAACTGATATTATTGAGGCTGGAGCCAAAATTTGGAATGATATGATTGTAGGCTTCTTCCTAGATCAACCATTATCTTATACTGCTGTTATTCAGAGACTCAAGAAGATTTGGAAGCTAAAAGGGTCTGTTTCAGTGAAATCTGATGGTACTATATTTTTATTCTCCTTCTCATGTGTTGAAGACAGAAATATAATCCTTCAGAGTGACCCAATTATCATGAATAATAAACTGTTTATAATTAAACCTTATGATGCTGCTATTAGTAATGTCAGTGGTGCTGTGACATCAGTCCCCGTTTGGGTGCATCTTTATAATCTTCCCATCTATGCTTGGTCACCGCTAGGAATTAATTGGGTGTGTTGTCACTTGGGAAAACTACTGTGTATGGATGAAATGACTGAGAGACAGGAAAGATTAAGTTATGCTAAATGTTTAATTGAGATTAAACCAGATAAGGAATTAGTGAATGAGTTTATGGTCAAGTTGGTAGAAGGTGGGTATCAAAAAATATATGTTCAATATCTGTGGAAGCCGGACATTTGTGTCACATGCAAAAAATTTGGCCATACCACGGAAAAATGTGATAAAATGGTTCCTGATGAAACGAAAATTGTTGATGTAAGAAAAGTGAAGACAACTCAGAGCAGAGACAAAGAAAAATACCAAGAGCATGTCCCCAAATATCAAGGGAAAACTGGTAATGCATGGACGAAAGTTAGAAGATATAACAAGATTTATGCTATCAAGTCAAGGAAAACTCCAATAGGAACTAATCAGAATGAGAAGGATGAGTACATTACGCAAAAAGACAGTGTTGAGGAAGAGCAAAACTTAGGCGATAAAAACTATGACCAAAGCAATATCCAATTGGAAGAGGGTGAAATTGAAGAGTATGGAGATAGAGAACAAATAGTGGAAGAAAAGGGGACCATGGTCGATATAGCAACTGGTCTGAGTGTAATCAGTGAGTTAAATAAGAGTCGCAACTCGAGTCAAACTGTAGATTCCCTCCTAGAAAATAAGAGTGCGTCTGAAAGGAATAAAGTGGTTGTGGACAATCTCAATTCTATTGTAAGCAACAGATATGATGCCCTTTTGATGGTCAACGAAAACAATGAAAGTTTAAGTGATAATGATGAGATGGGGTTATGTGGAAGTGCTGCTGGAAGCATTCCTGAAGATACTCTTTTATGTAGTAATAACGAAAAATGCATGAATAGTTTGGAATTCAAGAATAATACTCCAAATGCTGTCCTTGGTGGCCAGTTGAAAGTAGATAAAACTGAATTGGATTTTAAAGTTGCTGATGCGATAATTGGCAACGTTAATGAAGATAAAAGTATGGTCAAAGATAATAAATCCCCTGCTAATCCAAGAAAGAAGAAAGGCAAAAATTGCAAGAAGGATAACTCATTAAATTCAAGTCAGGTTGTTGTGCAGTTTGCAGATCCCATGCATGCCTATGACTGCACGCCCCATGCACACCCAATCCCCAATTTAGCCTCTGACATTAACAACTCCACTCACATACACCCTAACTCTAAAATTATACCTCCCCTTAATCAAATATCTGAACCCATGCAATCTTATGCATGCATGCCCCATGCACATTCGATTCCCATACGTGAATCAGCCTCAGGAACCATCAACTCCACACAATTACACCCTTACTCCAAAATCACTCCTCCTCTAGCTTACAAACCACCCCCTCCTGCTACTGCTTCGCCCTCTAAACCAATTACCCTCCCCAGTCTAGATGCAACCACCCCCAATGACAATAACTCAACAAAAAATGCTGTCACTCCCCTGTCTGCATCTATTCCTAACTACTTGTCCTCCAAACAAGCAGTGACTAGGAAAATGAAATCTGAAATGCTCAACTCCCTTGAGTATCCACTATGATGACAGCCATTGGTGCCTGGAACATTAGAGGAGGCCACCATGTAATTAAACTCGACCAATGTAAAAAACTTATCTCCACTCACAAACTGTGTATTCTTGCCATTCTTGAAACCAAGCTGAATCTTGAGTTAACTAAAAATGCAGCTAACTATATCAACTCGGCATGGAAGCTTCTCCATAACCTCGACGAGGCTCCGTATGGTAGAATTATGATAATTTTTAACTCTGATCTAGTCCGTCTCAATCCCATCCTTTCCACTCCTCAGTTGATTCATTGTCATGCCATCTCCCTTTCTGATCATTCATCCTTTTACATTTCGTTCGTTTATGGTCATAATAATGTTACCTCCAGACAGTCCCTGCTTAATGACATTCCCTTCCTTAGACAATCATCTCATCCGTGGATTATTCTTGGAGATTTCAACTGTTGTTTCTCCCTCTCTGACAGAATAGGCGGGAACCCCCTTTCTCTAAATGAAATAAGACCCCTTGCTACCACTCTAAGTAATGCTGATCTCATTCCTATCAAGGCGATGGGCATGCAGTTTTCCTGGAATAACAAAAGGAAAGAGGGTTGTAGAACCTTCTCTCGAATTGATCACGCTTTTTGTAACCTTGTCACCTTCGACAAATGGCCCCTCCTTTATAATCTCCTTCCCCCTCCCCTCCTTTCCGATCATTCTCCTCAAATCATCCATTTCCGTCATGCAGACACGAGAGGAAAAACAAGTTTTAAATTTTTTAATATATGGGTGCATGAACCTGATTTCTTAAATATTGCTATTGCTGCATGGAATACGCCTAAGTATGGTAATCATATGGTTGTTTTGCAGGAAAAAATAAAGGAGATCAAGAGCGCTTTGAAAGAATGGTCAGTCAGAAAATTCGGTCAAGGGAGCAAACAAAGTACTGAGATTAAAACCAAGCTTGAGGAAGTTCAAAGAGCTATGATACTTGATGTTAATAATGCTGCCCTCCCTCAACTTGAAAGTGATCTTTCACAGCAGTATTTCGACGCTCTTGTTAAAGAAAATGATATGATCAGGCAGAAGGCCAGAATTGAGTGGCGAGAAAAAGGAGATAAAAATAATGCTTTCTTCCATGCTTCCTTGAGGAAAAAACACAATAATGATTCATTCGCGTCCATTGTCGATTCGAATGGAAATGAGCATACTTCGCCTGATGGCATTCAACGGGCATTTATTAATCACTTCTCCGGTCTGTATGGCAACAAGGAAAATTTTCTTCCCTCCATTGATTCTATTCCTTCTGATATTCTTCCTAGAATTAGTGAATCTGATTACGCCTTGTTGTGCGAAGAGGTAACCAATGATGAAATACGTCAAGCCATGTTTTCTCTGAATAGAAATTCTAGCGGTGGCCCTGATGGTTTGAACGCGTTCTTTTTTACTACTTGCTGGTCCTTTGTGTCTACTGACGTTTGCAATGCGATTAAGTTATTTTTTAAAAAGGCAAAAATAATCAATTCCTTTAATTATACGAATATTGCTCTCATCCCGAAGGTGTTAAATGCTACTGATGTTAATTCCTTTCGTCCTATATCATGCTGCAATTCAGTTTACAAATGCATCTCGAGAATTATAGCTGTTAGGCTGAAAAAAACTCTCCCCGCTGTTATTTCCAGAAATCAGGCAGCCTTCTTGCCTGGGCGAAATATACTTGATAATATCTTGTTATCCCATGAACTGCTCAGTGGTTATATGCGTAAGAATTCTCCGCCGAAGGCTATGTTGAAGTTAGATATTATGAAAGCGTTTGATATGCTCCAATGGGATAGTGTCGTTCGAATATTGGGTTATATGAATTTCCCCCCTCATTTTATTGCTTGGATTTATGAGTGTATGTCTACCCCTAAATATTCAATAGTCATTAATGGGTCATGTGCGGGATTTTTTAGTAGCAGGCAAGGGATTAGGCAAGGTGATCCTGTCTCCGGATATATATTCATCACTGTTATGGAGCTTCTTACTCAGTTGTTGATCAGACAGATAGGACAAGGCAGGTTTAAAGTTCATCACAAATGCAAAGATCCCCTGATCACATCGTTAATGTTTGCTGATGATTTGGTCATCTTTTGCAATCCTGATATGAATACTATAAGGTCTATATTCCAAACACTTGAGCAGTTCTACAACATGACAGGTTTAAAAATTAACTTGTCAAAATCTGACATCAAATTGGCGGGTGTTGGTCCGGAAGCAATCTTGCAAATCGAATCAATTTCTGGTCTATCGAACAACAGGAGTACCATTTCTTATTTGGGCCTCCCTCTCACTACCTCGAAAATAACTATGAATCAATGCCTTCCATTATACGACAGAATAATCTCTAAATTGGACTGTTGGTCTACTAGAAATCTCAGTCAAGCGGGTAGAGTGACTCTTATAAAGTCAGTCATCTGTGCTATGCAAGTGTATTGGGCGAGAATGTTTGTTATGCCGGCCAAGTTAATTAAGATGATACGTTCTGCATTCATGAAATTTTTGTGGACTGGCTCGACGGTTGGAAGATATGTCGCTCCTATTCGATTCTCAAAAACTGAACGAGCGATTAGAAAGGGAGGACTCGGCATTCTTAATATGTCGATATGGAACAAAGCTGCCTTCGCCAAGCACGTGGACACGTTCTTTAACTCTCAAGTTAGCTTGTGGGCTGATTGGTCCAGAAAGCATGTCACTAAAGGAAAATGTATATGGTCATTGTACAGACCGCAAAATATGAGTTGGACATGGCAATCTATTTACAAGCTTATTGAATCATTCCTGCCTTTGATTCAGTTCAGCAGCTCTCCGCAATACAATACATCCTTCTGGGATGACCCATGGTTGGAAAGAGGATTTATTCTACGCAGACAGCTGACACATGCTGAGATCCTTCAATCTGGTATTCCACTTCAAGCAAAAGTGAGAGATGTGACAAACTTGACTAATTCCTCTAATCAGAGAATACAATGTCTTTGGACCCAAATTCGTCAGTACAATTATAACGTTCCTTCTGATGTAATGGTAACATGGAACCGTAACAAGAAGGGGTGCAAAATTGCTGATATTTATCACCATTTAACTCATACTGATGACATGCCTAACTGTATTTGGTACAGAAAGATTTGGCACAATGATAATAATGCAAGGCAAAATATGATGCTCTGGAAAGTGTTGAACCGCGGAATTCATACGCGTGTGAAACTGAATAGTATAGGTTTTGCGGTCCCTATCCAGTGCCTGTTCTGTGATGACCTCCCCGAAACGGTGGAGCATTTATTTTTTGAATGTGATATGATAAAAGCTATTTGGATCATTGTCATGAATAGGATTGGGCGTACTGATGTGAGACAAGATAATAGAGTTGAATGGAATGCTATATATAATGCTACTGGTATTAAGAGCTCTAATAAGAGAATATTCACCTGCATTCTCAAATGTTTTATACATGCAGTGTGGACTGAGAGAAACGTGCGTGTATTCAAGTCTGAAAATGCCAGGAATGGTCCTTTGCTTCATGCATGGATTATGAATGTTATCCGTGATGGCATCAAGATGCTTCGTTTCACTTATGATCCTGGTATCTTGCATGCCTTCTCGCTTTCTTCTTAGTTTTCGCATGTATTTTTATTTTTTCTTTTCGTTTTTCCAGTGATTGTTGCACTATGTTCCCTCGTTGTTTTTCTTTAAGCGTTTGCTTATGTCTGTATTTGTCTCCCTAGTGCTTCAATAAAATGGTAGGGGACCATTCAACCCCGTCGGCCATGCCAAAAAAAAAAAAGAAAAATTTCTTATTATTGGGTTGGACTCAAAGTGGAGTTCTAATCTTTCTCTTAAGATCATCTTTCTTTCCATTAACTGACTTGTCCCTTTCCAAATCCAAAAATCTATTCATAAATTAGGAGTGACCATTTCACACCCTTTTCAGAGATGTCTCCATCTTCCACTTTCTATAACATATGGACTTTTTTTTCCCCTTTATCTGGAATTATTGTACATCATCAATCAGTAATCAAAAATGGGGATCAACAACCATTAGCCAATCAAAGCCAGACTAGGGAGTCAAGTACCATCCAGTTCTAGGGGTATTCCATATGAAACTACTCTATAGATGAAATTCTTAGGATTTTAGCATATACTATATTTATATTTATAGTCAAAACACAAATACGTTCACTCAGCATTTCCTAATTTTCAAGAATCAACTAACCTAAGCTCTAATACCAAATGTAACAACCCGCACTTCAGTGGGCCTAGATTTTCGCTAAACCAAAAACCAAGTCCACTAAAATATGGATCGTGGTTTGGTATCCTGTAGAAAGGAAAAATATATTAGAGCAGTAATAGTAATAACTCACAGCGGAAATAAAAAAATATAATAGATCAATATAATTACTGACCAAAGTTTGACATCTCAAATGTCAAGAGCCTCAGCCAAACAATTCATCCAAATCAATAATAGTAACTGCCCTTCTAAATCCTGTGAATTTAATGAGGAGGGGATCAAAACAATGTTTTGATGACAGTTAAATTATACAGCTTATACATAACACTGGCTTATACTAATTGTTCACTATTTCATGTTATGTCAGATTTTATTATTAATCGCTACGACTCTATTGCTACGCATGAACCGTACCCATCTACTCCATGTAGATTTATGTCTATATAGGTATATATATATATACACACACACACACCCCAAGTCCACTAATGGACCTAGATACTATCCTCACTAGTATCAATCGCTCAGCACCTTGTAAAGATCCAACGCCATTGTATCACCGAGAAAAGCCTGTCGTGCGCACCGACGATCTCCAATCTACAAGATCCTAATATTTTAGGGATTTTTCACATGCGCCAATCCTATGCGTACCTTCGTCTGCTTCTAATATTGTGGATTTTAGGCTCCAATGCACCACCCTATAGAATTTAGGTTCTACGAACCACCTTGTAGAATTGAGGCTCCATGAACTAACAAAGAACCGTGGCGTTGTATAGCAAACAACTATGGCGTTGTATAACGAACCGATGCCAAGCTCAAGAAATATGCAACACCTACCCTAGTTTATAGTACCTAAGTACGCTAGTATATGTATACTTATTGCAATTCATTTGTGTACCTAGGCACCCAGACTTTCTATGCCTTACCGCATAAATCCGATCTCACTCACCGTCCATTTAGCCTAGTGCAATTAAGGCAATACCCCCACTCTAAAACTTGAAGCAGACCTAATTTAACTGTGCACATTTTTCCTTGACATAATTATAATATATATTTATAATTATGACAAACAATTTATAATCAAGGCAACGAGCACAGTATAGACCTTGGGGTATCCCTCTAGTACGAAATCGTACACTCACCACGGGTCCTATTGGTTGGATATGTTTTTAGCATCCCAGCCCAGTCTACCGACCTTCAGATATTGGTCACTATAATTATAAATGATAACTTATAATTATACACACCTGTCATAAACGCATATCCGAGGCTACTTATGCATATTTTAGACTTATGTATACTTATTCTTCTTTTATTTTCTTCATCGCCTCATCATCTTTTTATGTTGGCTTTAAGTCTTCAGTCTAACTATGCGTTTATCTTTTATTTCATTAATTTCATTTACCGCCTATTATTTCAGTCATTAATATCATTGATACAACATTCATTAGCTTAACTATGATTTCTATTCCTTTCCATTCAATTATAAGACATAATCCATTTACTAATTCATCTTATTTCTCTTGCCTTTCTTTTTTGTTAGTTTCCGTTTTATTAACCTTTTTGTTTCATTCTTATCTACATATTCCACGTTTAGGATTTAATACATTTTAATAAATTAGAATTGAACTTTATCAACTAATTGTTACACAGTAAATTTCCATATCTTATCTAGAAAAGGTGGTTTGCACGGTGTTTGTAACTACAAGGAATTCTCTTTTTATTTATTGAAACAGACGGTACAAAATACGATAATCATCCCTATCTTGTACATCTCTTTCTTTTGTAGACATATGTTTATTCCTTATCATTTCAAACTTCACACATTTATGAATTTAGACTTGATAATATATAGAAATCTACTTGCAACAATACATATTCCAATAAACTAAATATCACGAAATTCCAAAAGTTGAAATAACATTATTAATTAACATCGAATAAAATGAAATTCCAATTCATTACTTTAAGGTAACTAAAATCCAACATAATTATCAATCATAAAACATGTAAATTATAAGTCGTAAAACATGTAAATTATTAGTTCTAAAACATGTAAATTATTAGACATAAAACATGTAAATTATCAGTTGTAAAAAACATTTAAATTATCAGCCATAAAACATAAACTAACAGTTCTAACCATTACATAATTACAAAAATAAAACTAATCATTACGTAATTACATGGGCAAGTTTCCAATCTTCAATATTTTACATTTATGAATTTATTCACAATTTAAATTCAATTTACCAACATAAAGGAATAGGTTTGCGATGATATAATCTAGAATTATATAAAACAAATATAATATTCCCACTCACCTTTAATTCGCACTTCCAAAACTCTTGGTTTAATCTAGATCTAACCCTATTATCTGTATTCTCTACTTTTTGACTCCTTGCTAGGACCCATAGAAAAAATTTGTGCAGATCTCATTAGAAATTTGATTAGGGAAGAGAGATTTAGGTTTAGGTTTATTATTAAGAACCAGATCTAAAAGTTTACCTTTGATGTAGCAACCTGATTTGAATATATCTTCTATCCTCTATCCTTTTCTATTCTTCTACAAAGTGTATACGTGCAATCTATTCTATTTTTGTGTATTTAGAATTTCTTGAGGAGAAGAGAAAGTGACAAAGCTTCTGTACTCATTAGAAAATTTTGAGTTGGAAGTGAAGCACTAGGTCCTAATTTATGGAGGTTTAAATCAACGCTAACCGTCAGATGAAACTATATTAGATCTGGGCCACACCACCCTTAATATTACTGCTGCCTTCGAACATGTGTGGGTTGACCACTCATGGTCGACCTAGGTAGGTCATGATCAACCTAGCATGTGAATTTTCATGCATTTTGATTTTCATTTGATTCCTTTGTGATTTATTTCCTTCGTTAGTTAATTGCGTTGATTAGTTTCTCTCTTGCTTGATTCGTATCAATTCTTACCCATTTTATAAATCCTCTGAGATATTAATTTGAATGTTAACAATTATTAACCTCTAATTATCCTTGATTGATTTTATTACCACATTTAAATATACAATTATTTCCAACTTTAAAATTTCAAACGCTAATAACTTTTTCGTTTGAACTCCGATCGGAAAGTTTTATATATGAAAATTAATCAAAAAATCACCATGAATCCAAAGTTATAAGTTTCATGTCCAAATTCCAACATTTTAAAAATACTATTTCCACTGTATATTATTAATTAATTTCTTTTTAATTAATTATCGTTAAAATGTGGGATGTTACAGTCAGCAACGTAGCAACTGCCTACATACCTACCTAAATTAGGTGCACCTAATTTGGAACAGGATCAAATCCAAATGTAGTTCTTCAAGCCAAACAACAGAGCTAATAAACTTCAAGGTAGTTTTTGATAAATCCAATAAATATGCGATAAAAAAACAACATCAATGACATATAATAAATAGGCTAGAAGACAAACATAAATAAATAAACAAGCAAAACAAATATGAAATGAATATAGAGCTAAAGATATACAAAGATATCAACAAAACAACCCATAACCTATAAAACAAAATTTATGAAAATACAAGGGAAGATTAACATCAAGGTGAGCCTAAGACGCTTCACGATGTAATGAAAAATGAATCCACCAAAACGGTCGAATAAATCAAGGAGAATGAATTTTTCCAACAATGACTAGGAGGGCACCCCCATTTACCGAAAGTATGCCTCTAGAAAATATACTGGAGAGGGTCATATACTCTTTGACTCTCTCAGAAATGCTCAAGCCGGACCCCGCCAACCTTACCGAGAATCCGAGGATTTCACATCACCGCATGCATATAACCGAATCCAATCTAAAGTAGATGTGAAAATACCCAAATGGGAGAAACCCCACATAGCTTGTCATCCACTAGCTCTTTAGTTTACTCATTTCCGACAAAGGATAGCAACGCTCAAATGAGTAACGAATCTTCTTAGATTGACGAAACAAGAAGGCGAAGAGATATGGTTAAACAAGGGTGTGATACCCTTTTAACCCAAAGAGAAACTAAGAGGGGTGAAATTCCCTCTTAATCAAATAAGATAGCTAAAAGGATTGTTATTTCCTTTTAACCAAAAAGTCACGAAATGTCAACCTAAATTAAAAGGTGGTGTAAGTTCCTTTTAACTTAATGTCAAGGTTAAATGGTGTGATTTCCTTTTAACCAAAAGATGTCACACACACTCAAATTTTACTAAGAGTATTTCCAATCAATAGAGTGATTCAATCCTTAACTAAACCTTTTTGAAATAATTTAACTATCCTTTTCAAATTACAACCTTTGAAAATTTATTTAAAAGGATAATCTTTAGTTTGAACATCATTTATAAGGAGACTAAAAATAAGAGCTACTAAAGCAAATGTTACGACGAGCATCCTTATTAAATTTAGCAACATTTACGAATGATTTTAATATCAAAATTAATTTTAAATTATACCAAAATAAGGTATATGTGTTTTATAAGAGCGGTATGGGAAAGTTATTCACTCAGAAATAATTTAAGCTCTTTTTAAAACGTGTGTCTATAAATGTTGTTACAAAGTGCTGCGGAAAGTCTAAGATAAGTTCTATTCTTTTTATTTAGTTATGAAAGTAAACTAATACTTCAAAAGTTATTTCTAAAATTAGTTTATAACTCTTTATATCTTTTAAACAACAACTAATTATACAAAACTACCTTTTTATAAATTTAAAACAACACTAATTATCCCAAAAGATAATTAAACAAATTTATAACTCTTTTTATAAATTTAAGACAACATTAATTATCCTGAAAGATAGTTAATCAAATTGATAACTCCCTTTTATAAATTTAAACAACACTTTATGCAAATTAACTCACCTTTCAAACAACTTCATTAAATTTAAGTTCAAATAATTAATGTTAAATTATTATAACTAGTTATAATAATTTAATAAACCAATATTATCGCTAAACACCTTATAGTAAAATTGCAAAATAAATCACAAGGTGTTACCTTACAATTTTTTTCTACCCAACCCATGCCAATTAAAAAGGGTAATTACTCGTAAGCTGATCGAGTATAGTTCAACAATAAATAAATAATTGTAAATGCATTTTTATCAACAATTGTAAATGATAATAACATATAAATCATAATTAACTAGAATATATATAATAAATGACCAATTTAATATAATAGTTGAACGGTGTTTTATTCTGCTAATTTTGACTTGTTTTATCAAGTTCAATAAGTTATATATGTTTTCTAGTCGTAAATGGCATTCCAAATACAATAGGAAAGGTTCTAATGCCTAATTCCAACTTCTATTAAAATTTATTGTTTTCTCTTTTTATGTAAAATTACATTTTTACCCCTATTAATAGTTTAATTTATTATTAAATATTCCGTGGCGTTACTGTTTCTAAAATATTTCTCCAAATCAAATAATTTTCTATCGAAATAGTTCTTCCATAAAAACATTCCTGAGATAGATACTCCTCAAATCATATAATATTTCTTGTAAAGAACTTTTCAACAAAACCTTTCTCTTTTCAAATAAGAATTCCCACTAAATATTTCTTAACAAAATACATATGATGAAACATTTTAAATTGGAGTACTTTTGCAAAAAATATATTTCATAATGTACTTTTCCAAACGAAGTTTTTAGACTAAAATCTATGTTTAAACAAAATGTTTTCTACCAGAATATCTGTCCATAGACATCAAACTAAATCCTTTGACAAAGTGATTTAAATAAAATATTTTACACAAATCATTTTTCATTCCAAAAATATCTTCAAAATAATATATTTCTTTAAGTTAAATGCTTTAATTTTTCACATGTAAACTTTTCAACAAATCACTTTTAGTCCAAAAATTTTCATTTTCCTTTAGTAAAATATCATTAAAACCAGAAATGTGTATCAAATATAACTTTCCAACAAAATAGTTTTCATTTAACTATATATAATTAAATAAAAAGACGGTTTATTAAGGTTAGAATTTAATATGAAATCATAACATCATATGTGTGTCACCCAGATTATAACTGGCACCCACTCTCTCCTGTAAGTGGTTATTCTACTCCGCTCTTACTGTATTTATTTCCCATTCAAAGTTCATTATAAATAAATGTTAGTGATAATGATCTCTTTTCCCATGTTTAACAAAACTTATGGTTTAAACCTACCCAAGACTCAGGTAATTGCTAAATTAAGCTCTAATATCAAGTGTGATGCCATAGTATTCTTAACATCTAAAATTAGTGACAAAAACTGTCAAAATATACATTAACACTAATCTGAGATGTAATTACAATGGGTCATTGATTATATACTTTAAAATTTAAAAATGTGAATAAAAGGGAAAACCTCATAGCAGAATTAAACCATAATATATGTATTATTTTGACAAATAGATATTGTACAAGGTCCAATACAACAAATGAATAGCTACACTTTCAAATACATTAATAATTATTAAATTTTTCAATGGTACAACAATAATACAGAAGAAATATTTTAAGTAAACAACCTGTAAGTGTGGCTTACTACCAGAATTTTTTCTTTCCCTTTGCTTTTACATGCATGCCTCTATAGTGCATAAAAGGAGAAAAATGATTAACTATATGGGCTATGCCTCACTGGACTACGCCTAACCCTATACACTCTAGCCTCAGGGGATCCGTGGGCTGTTGCAGAAGGAAACTACCTACGTACCCTTTCAAAATCAAATCCATGTAGTTCTATTTTTTCTCTTCTCTTGCATCAAATACTTGTTCGCACATCTTACAACAATAGAGACCAAGCGACCAATGCAAGCAGAAAAAATCATATTCTATAATGCTATCACAATCAATAATAAAAAATATGGAATAACAATAATAATAACAGCATGGCCATTAAGCATCAAACGAATTCAATAATATTCAGTGTCATTCCCAAACATCCAATAAATCAACAACAACTAATATAGTGTGTACTGATGATCGGTCATTCGTAACACAACATCAATAGCACAAATGCAAGTATAAATATAAGAAACATGAACTAACCACTCCATATTAGTAACACAACTTCAAACTCATCAAATGTGTAATATCACTCTACATTAGTTATATAAATGTCAAACTCACCAAATATGTACTAACTACTTTATATTAATAACAAAAACATCAATGTCGTCAATACAACAAAATCACAATTAACTACACAACATCCGTGTCATAATAATAGTAAAATATCAAATAATTCGCCGTAATGCAATTCCATCTTCACATCTATGCAGTTAAATTCCCGCTAAAGCCTCACTAATGCCCCACTAAAGCGCTTAACGCACTTCGATCGCTATACATTTCCAATTTAGCTCTATTAAATAGTAGATGCACTTAAAGCTTCACTGTTTTTCACTACGCCCGCTACATTAGGGGTTTTTAGCACTTGCTTTAGCAACTTTAATATAAAAAAGTTAATATTACCAATTCTCTTATAAAATAAATCAACAAAAATAGGGTATATGTCCAAGTTCAAGTTTTAAGTGCTTAACATAAATTAACTCTATTATATTCACCAAGTCCGAACTACATTGATCATGATATTATTATGTTTAATTATATAGAAATGGACAAAGTTCCTTTTTCTACATAAATTGTGACGCCCCACCTCTATACCCAAGCTAACCAAGAACACTACGATGTAGTGCTGTCAATTAGCGCGGAGAATAAGGCTGTGGAGGAGCGACCATCCATGTAACTTCTTTGTGCGAGCACCGATACGTCAGATAGAATAGAATGCATATCTTTTAAGGAGGAAATCCGACATACCGGTACAAACACAAAGCTATCACACGGTGGCTATATATAATCTTCGGAAAACAAACATAGAAATAATCATAACATAAATCAGTCACAGACATCCATATCACAAAGGCGGAAGAAGATATGAATAAATATATAACACATGAAAGTGTACATCAGAGTAGTGGTCAGAAAGATCCACGATAATACAAAAGAATAGCATCACGTGCTATACAAAAGAATAAGTACACAACATAGAGTCTATATCTCAAAGGTGTACATCCAAAAACTACTAATCTAAGTAGTTAGCCAAAAGTCAGAATAATCCTGAAGAGAAGTCAAGCAGAAGCACCTGTAACATCTCGGTCTGACCCGAGTATTATTTATAAGAAAATAATAAACGGATCAGTCTAACTATAAATATCAGATGATATGGTATACAGTAAAAGGCATGACATGAACATGTAATAACCATAGCGACATACTACTATAAGTATGTAAATGATAATCAACAAAAGATTAATCAATATCACAAGAATCTTCTCAAAGATAAGGTAGGGTTTCATACCCTAAACTTGTATTCATAACAAGTCAATAACACATGAATTCACCAATGCACAAAAACTGATATCATATCAATGAAAATCATGAAAATTGGTGAAGCACAAAATTCCAGAAATCATCATCAGAAATCCAGAAAACACATAAAAAGGGGGGAGGCCTAACACATGAATGGGAGCATGAAAACTCACCTACGCGTAAACACATGACGAGAAGTTATCTCATGGAAGCTATCCATTAAATTTTCACACAGGAATGGCCCGAAGACCGTAGGAAATGTGATGGCGAAACATCACATAATCGGGGTATAGTCTCCCACGTAGACAAAGAGACATCGCTCAATCGCTAGTCTAAATCACAAAAATGATCGTCATGATCATAAGGAAGTGTCAATCACACCAAGCTAGTAAATATATGAGTTTAGCTTCATGTCCCATAACCACTTGCTTAACTTAAATATTTACGAACAAGCTGTAAATCTTCACTAGGAAATTGTCACAAAAAGGGTTCAATCGAACAAGTCCAAGAGCTAACCGACGAAGTGAACGCAAGCGTTTCATACCACTCGTTTTACTAAGTCGTTTAAGTCGATTTCTCATTCGAGTGAAGTAAAGGCTTGTATATACTAGTAGATTGAAAATCGGTTTGAGAAAACGAACTTTTGATACTTAAAATAGTGTTGAAATCGCTTTGATGAAAGAGTTTTGATATTTACTATTAGTATTGAAACCTTCATATATCTTTAAAGTGACAAGTCATAAAACGATGGTAGAACAAATCAATTCACGTTCGAAGACGTGAGTAAAGTCCAAAGAAGTCAATCCCAAAACCATCAAAGTAGAAATTCTGATAAACGTTTTTCAGAAGAGATTGCCTACGCAGAGTAATACGGGGTTCGACCTAACCGGTCACGGTACGACTTATGCCTTTTTCCTGGAGATTATAGGTCGGCAGCGCCCACGGCGGGGTGCGGGGCAGCGCCCCGTCACGGTACGACTTAGTGAAGGCAAGCTGTCTCAAGAAGCCAAACCGGTCAAACGACCAAGTACTAACTCGCGAACGACCTAGGGGAAAAACAGGTCAAACGCCCAAGTACTAACTCGCGAACGACCTAGGGGAAAAACAGGTCAAACGACCAAGTACTAACTCGCGAGCGACCTAGGGGAAAAACAGGTCAAACGACCAAGTACTAACTCGCGAGCGACCTAAGGTCTGCGACCTAAATGCGAGCGACCTATCGAAGTGCACGACCTAACAGTGAGGCGCGACCTAAGGTGATTCGCGACCTAAGGGTACGCGACCTAACATGGTTCGCGACCTAAGACTCGCGACTTAAAGTTTGCCTGGGGAGTTATAGGTCGGCAACGACCTACGACTTAACAAAAGTCGAGCGACTTAAGAGGCATGGGAACCAGCGACCTAAAACTGGCGACCTAAGGATACGCGACCTAAAGGCTTGCGACCTAAAGGCACGCGACCTAGAGGTGAACGACCTAACGAGGTCCAGGGGAAGCGACCTAAAATGCTTCGACTTAAAGGTGCACGACTTAAGGTCTTACGACCTAACAACTTGGCTAGGCACGCGACCTAACGACTTAACTGGGCATGCGACCTAACGAATTAGCAAGGCACGCGACCTAACGACTTAAGCTTTGAACGACTCAAGGAGTTAACTCGTAACCGACCTAAGATTTGCCTTTAACTCCTGAACGACTTATACCTTTAGCTCCTGAACGACTTATGCCTTTTTCCTGGAGATTATAGGTCGGCAACGACCTACGACTTAAGGGCGAATACGACCTACGACTTAAGGACGCGCGACCTAACTCCGAACTAGCTAAAAATGGCCAGAACGACTTATGCTCCGTGTGGCTTTTCGACACGAACGACCTACGACTTAGGCTTATCTCGCGAACGACCTAGCGAAGGCAGAAACGACCTAAGTGCAGTTTTTCACCAAAAACACTAGAATTTGGAATTTTTCGCCAATCCAATCCAAACCAAATGCAACAAACATGCTAAAGTGATGAGGAATCATTCCCAACAGTCCAATGACGATTATAGGCAAGATGTGAGATCAAAAATCTCACCTTTTCACGGAATTTGATGAAGATGGAGATTTGAGAGCAAAGCAAGAACACCAACAAGCTTGAATCAATGGTCTTCACGTGAATTTGATGTTGAATCTCGGATTTGCAATGGAATTTGTGTTTGGAGTTTTAATTTCCACTTCCCACCACCATTTTTGACAAAGCTTGAAGTGTTTTGATGGAGTGAGGAAGATGGTTGGGCTGAACTAAAGGGGTGCAGTCCAAACCAAAGTCAAAGGCGGGAAAAAGTGTTGAAAATTTCACTATCTCCAAACATATCGAAGTTTACACTCAAAAAGATCGCAAACGTCATTTTGAACTCAATGGGGGTGGTCTCGAGTCCTAATTTGACCGTATGCAAAAAGTAGCTTTTCGGACTAACATCCGACTAACGATAAAATATTTAAATAAAATATTTAAATATAGAATTGATAGATATGCGGGTTGTTACATAAATGATGTGGAAATGAGAATAAATCAACTTTGAATATTTGATTTTATCTACGGTAAAAGTTTTTACACCTTCTTTATTTTAGATATATCCTCACCTTATCCTAACTTTAGCTTTTTGTACCTACATTGCTATAAAACCACTTTTTGTGCATTACCAATATTGGGAAATAATATTTTGGGTTTTTATAATAAAGGTTTTAAATGTTAAATGAGTTAAAAAAAATATAGTGCGAAAGTGACTTGTTTTGAGTACATTTGAATTGAATATTTTGTGGAGTTGGAAAAGTTTTAAAATAAGCTAATTATTTCTTTTCAAAAATCAATATTGGTATATTTAAATTCAAAATGATTTTTTATGAATTAAAAGTAGATTAATAATTTTATAAAATTAAATAGGTAAAATAAAATAATTATGGAATTAATTTTAGTGAAGAATGAATTTTAATTTAAATAACAAATGGAGTTTGTAACATTTTTGTGAATGGGCTAATTTGTGTAAATAAGAGAATATTTATTTTAATTTGGGAAATATGGGAATATGGTTTATATAAATATAAAAGGTTGTATAAATAAAATTATTTTATGAAATACGATTTTCTTTTGAATGGGATCTGGTTGGATTTTATTTGTTGAGTGGGAATTTTATTTTATAAAATGAAAGAGATGAGAAAATTCAAAAATATGTGTTCATTTGTATGCTACATCGTCCAAGTCAAAAACAAAATGAGAGCGCCAACTTATTCTTTTTCTACTTTTCTCGAGAGCTCTAGAAGCTACTTTCATCACTTTGAAAAATCAAGCATGTATCTCATGTTTACAACATGGTAAATTAGAAACTTAACCCTAACTCTCTATTTCAAAATTCAAAAGAAAATAAATAGAATACTATAAAATATGAAATTCATATATGTGCTTCTTAACTGCAAGCTACACCCATTGAAGCAATAAAATAGAGAATTTGATTAAGTTTGGTGCCTTATTTGAAAGATGCAATGGATGTTGAAGAAGAAATTAAAGAATAGCTGAAGAATTTGAGAAGGAATTAGCTAGCTAAACTTTGGGTGAGTAAGATTTACTCAAACTATGTTTAATATGGATGAATGCTTGAAGTTATTAAGTCATGAGATTTTTTTTGAGTTGAATTGTTTGTGCTATGTGTATTGTTTCCAATTTGAACCCAAACCCTTTTCTTCATGATCAAACCAAATTTTTTGTCGTATATGCATTGTTGGTTGATTGTATGAATAATAAATGTACGATAGAGCTTGAAATTACATTAAAATGGAAGCAATGGGGTTAGTAAAGTTAAAATAAGGAATACAAGCGTGCGCCTGGAGTAAAAATAGCTCCAAGTTGCGACCAGTCGACCCTTCCGTGGTGACCAATCGATCGCTCACCCTAAGGAGTTCGACCTGGAGCTATTTTGCTCCAAGCCAGTGCATGTTTGGTTGCATGTTTAATATATATGTATGTATGTATGTATGTAGGTATGTATGTGTTGATGTATGTATGTATGTATAATTAAAAAGTAAATTAAATTTTTGCAAATAAAAATGAGTAATATAAAATAGCATTATTTCGAAAAATAATTTTTTCTGAAAATGATTTTTATACAAGTAAATTAATTAACTAACCGAAATTTATATTTTTAGGATAAAAATATTTAAAAACTAAAGTTTATTAAGGAAGAACTTGATGATTTAAAATTGTAATTTTGTTTAGAAATATAGGAAAGATGTTTGAGAGTTTTTAGGAAATTTATTAAGGAGTTTTAATTTAAAATTGAGAAATGAACTTATAAAATTGTATTATTCACTATGTAGATTTTATGGTGGTTTTTGAGGTGCATAGGTATATATTTTTAAAAATAATTTTCTTTCCAAAATAAATTGGTGAATTGAATGAATGTGAGTGAATGTATGTAAATGTATTTTCTATATAACAAGGACATTAAATAAACTGAGTTACAATATCGAATTGTATGGGAAGTTCGGTAATATTTATCTACTTATTTTTTCAACTTGTTATGTAGAATATATGGTGTGTTTTGAGTGTAATCTATAAGCATTATGTAAATAAGCAAATAACACTTAAGTGATATTGGTTTGATCACTCATTATAAGTAAATGTCACTTGTGAAATGTTGGGGAATACGGGGTATCATTTAAGATAATAAAATAAAGGTGCTGGTAGCTAAGAGCAAGCAGGCTAAGAACCATTCTTATGTCTACTAACTACTATGGTAAGGAGTAAACCAGATTAGGTTAGTATTCATCCTAGCAGTCTGATTGTGAGGTAGCTCCCTGAATATCCTTGACATACTTTGAGATTTTTATATATATTTGTGAGATACCGCCCTAATCTCACAAATTCCATTAGTCTTTTATCATAAGGCAAGTTGCAGGGTCGTGACCATTGCATAGCGTGGTCTTGTAGTATGATGGATGTTGTTTCATGATGGCCATCAGGTAACTTAAAGAATGTAAGATTGGTGCTGAGAGCATGTGAGGAGGGCTTCTGGAGCAAGGCTGACAGCATATCAGTCTCCTACCTGGTTATAATGTAGACATATGATGTTGTGATTTCACCTCTTCGAGTTTATATATTGTAACGACCAGAAATTTTATCGCTTTGATTTGTGAATATTTAATTAAATTTTAAATATTCAATTAATGGTTTTTAATGGTCAAATAACCCTCTTTTTATTAAAAATATTGATGGTGGGCTTATTTTAAAAGTTTGTTTACAAAAATAAATAGTTCGATGAAAAATAAAAAATGTGATAGAAAATCATTTATTAGGTTTTCAACTTTTCGTCAAACAAAAGTTGTTGAAACTTGTTGTGCACTAGTTTATATTTGTGTAAAAATATAATAACAATTTAAATTGTATCTAAAAGATTTATTAACTCTAATTGTCATTTGAAATTTCAAAGTAATAATTAAATAAAGCAAGTAAGGATTAAGAAAAGAGAAGACTTTTGTCTATTAGTTTGTGTGTATTAGTACATGGAAGGGATGTGCACATGGCATCTTGTACTTTGGCACATGGATGTTGCATGGAGGAAGCTTAGCATGGAAGGAAAGGAAGGGTAAAAGAATAATTTGGCTAAGGAGTAATGGTTGTCTTTTGGCAACTTTTTTAATTTTATATAAAGGCCTCTCCACTTTCCTTTCTCAATTTTACATTTCCATTTCTATTTCATTCTTTCATTTCCTTTTCCACTGTGCTCTTCTCTTTTTCAACTCCTCCATTACAAACTCTTAAGTCCAAACAAAGAAAGCACTACTTTACACTTTCATTTCTAATTTTTTTACTCTAGTTTTCCTATCTTCCTCCATCTCCTTCTTCATTCGACATTAACTTCTAAAAATCTACTCCAAATCAAGTGATTCTTTTTTAAACCGAAGTGAATTGAATAAGAAAGAACTTTTATGTTGATCACTTTTTTAAATTTTGAGAGTAGTCATGTCAAAATCCTATATTTTTTACCAATGCCATTTTCTGTCCCAAATTTATAACATCGAAAATACCTCCCCTTCCCCAAGCCATAACTTTCACAAAACAACTCCAAATTATGCAATTTTTTTAAACCAAAGAGAATTGTATAAGGAAGAAATTTCATGTTAATCACTTTTCCAGTTTCATAAAGGTATCTTGTCAAAAAATAGTGAGAAGACAATTCATTTTCTAGCCTTGTTTTTAAGGCAAAAACTTAAACCCAAAACCCTCCTTTACATCATTGTTGAGCTATTGTTTGCAAGTAGTAGGGTTTGGTGGGTAGTAGCAAGGAGTAGTTATCTTTTCCCGAAGTCTAGATTGCTTTGAATGTGAGATTTCTTAGTTTAAAAGTGGTTTTAAAATTGACAAAATATTGCAATAATTTAGTGCTAGCCTATAGTATTATATATATATATATATATATATCTATGTGTGTGTGCACGCGCGCGTGTGTGTGTGTGTGTGTGTGTGTTTGGTGATGTTTATATATTGTTGTTATCGGTTCCCGCTTGAAAGCGGATAACATAAATAACCTTGTATTACAGGGGACAAAAGCAAAGTGAATGGAAGTCGAAGTGTCTTCGTAGCGAATTGGTCACTATAGAAGCACTTCGAAAAATAGAGATTTGTAGAGGGATCCTAAAGGATTTCTTGCCTTGTTGATTTTACTTTACATTATTACTTGCTATGTATGATTTAATGAAGTGGATGTTGTTGATAACCGACTTTCTTTAGTGATTTTTTATTATTGCGATATTGAAATCTCGTGCTTGCTTTTAAGTAATTTACTACTTGTTTTCAAACGTGTTTCGAATTGTTTTTTTTTCGAATGAATTTTGTTTTTCAAAACATGTTTGAAAAGGTATTAAAGTTTTTTAAATATAGAAAGAAAAGGGTTTAAAGGTTATATGATTTACAAAAAATAAATTTTAAAGTTACGGTCCATATAGCAATAGTCATTATGGATGCAGTTTGGAAATTAATGATTTTTGTAAAGTATAAAAGGGTTATCTACTTTGGATACTTTGAAAAGTCTATTCAAATATGTTTATAAAAGTGGTATAAGTATTTAGAAGGAAGTTTGAAGGTTTAAATATATTTTAAGAATTTATTTAGTTATTTAAACAAGAGGTTTAAATTTTATTCATTTGTTTCAAAAGTTAAGTTTGGTCAAAAGCGGCCATCTTTAAAGGGGCGTTTTAAATACAAGTTCAAACTTTTTTTAAAGATTTTTAAAGTAATTTTAAAGATGAAAGGAATCATAGATTACAATACTATTGTTGTAATTAATGTTTTTAAGAAAAGGAAACAGATTATGGACTTTAACATATTTGTTACAGTAAATGGTTTCAGGAAATTGGAAAGGAAGTAGCTTTATAACACTTTGTTATTATTAAATAAGTTGTTTACTTGTGTTAAGGGATGATGTTTTAGAGTGGTTTGGAATTTATTAATTTAAAAGGTGGTCTACTTTTATAAAGGAAAGAGGTTGTTTTTTTAATCAAACTTTGGTTTAAATAAGTGATTTTGATAAAATATTTTTAAGAACAAGTATACTGGAACTCTCGGATCTTATTTTGATTTCTAGAGTTCGAGGTAGGAAACTTATTTCCATTTTGAAAGTTAAAAGTGTTGTCGATTCAAGGTTTAAGAGGTAATGATACCCCAACTTGAACGGTTTCATTTCTAACCGATGAAAAGTACTAGTTTGAAATTGAAGGCTAGAAATATGTTTCCGGAGTTGGTTTTTACGATTTTTTCCAAATGATTTTTTTTGCAAAGGATTTCTTTAACAGTGCAATTAAGTAATAGAAAACAAATATGATAATGTAGTGCTAAAATGTTGACATGTTTATGGAAAGCAAGTCATCTTATATTTAGCACTAAAAGCCGATGAGTAAGTTTTCCTCTATCTGTGAGATCTAGAAACGTAGTATTTTAACTAAGGCAAGGCCGGAGCAACTAATGCTTTGACTTACCTGACTTCGATTTTGGGCAAGAGATGGAGAAACTGAAATGCCAGAAATGTGATAAGTATAAGAGGTTTAATTTCGATAAATGGGTCATAATTAAGTATTTGGAAGCTACATTATCTTACACTCGACACTAAATTTTGAGTTATGGAAGCCCTTTTCTATCTATGAGAGTTAAGAATGTTCTTCGAGGTAAGGTTAGTATGCTAGCTTGTCCGACTTCATTGTTAATCGAGGGATAGTATGGGGTTGAAATTCAAAAGTGGTGATAAGTATATGAAGTTCAATTTTCCATATGCAAACTATATACTTACACTCGATAGTGGTTTGTTCATTATTGATAACTTGACCTATTTTGACTTAAGAAGTATATGAAAGCTTCGCGATTTCATATGGTTTGAGATTCCCTTAGGAGAACTCATTCCGATGAAACATCTCTCGCTTTAAGGGGTATATTAGAGACCCACTTGGGACTCTTATATAGTCCGCTTACTTCTGAAAGAACCGAGATTAAGTTAGCCAAAAACTATCGGTTGTTAGTTTGAAGGGACCAGGATTGGATAAGCATGAGTTATTTGAAAACCACTTCGAAATGACATAAACATTTTAATTGGAGTTATCTTAAAGGTGATGGAATCAAAGACATAGTTCTTTGAAGCGCAAGGGCTACTTGCTACTAATCCTAAGGATGTAGTAGAAGTAGTGCCTTCGGTTTGCTCGTATCTCAAACAACTTGTATGTATGAATGCTGGCATTACATTATTGTCTGGAGGGCAGTGTTAGCATTCCAAGTGGGATTTGCTAAAAAGGTAAAACGTAGCCTCAAACCTTACACCCGAGAATGACTAAAATAGGGGATTGGTTCAGGACTATGTGGTCCACTACCATTAGGGTATGGTCATCACCTGATCTAGATCTATATTTAAGGATTTATGTATGCTAAGGGCCTAGTACGGTTGTATACAGCAACCGGGGTGATGAAGTATTTGGTACTATCCAGGAAGGGGTCGGTTGGTCTTGATCCACAAGGAGTCAGCTAAGGCCCTCAGTACATTTTTTAGAGGTGTATTGTGGAAGCCGGTACCCTAGTAGCCTTGTCATTATATGGAATCCATTCTCCAATACGTTCCTTTACGGGCTTAGTTGTGCCCAAATACTGGAATGTGAGATGCAAGCATTTCAACTATGATTCAATAATTATTTTAAACCCTAGACATTATTATAATGTCATTGGATTTTCTATTTGAAATGGTTTAGTTATTGTAAGGTAGAAATCTGTCCATGTTTATGAGCGGCGTGGTTGTTATCCAGCCTTCTAACCTAGCCATATTCGAACAAATTAAACCAATCAAGCACGAATCCAGAACGATAACTACTAAACTTGAATGCCAAACATAATCAAGACATAAGGTTGTCAACATGCAAATAACCTCCCAAAGTGGTCCACACACCATACTTCTTTAAGTACTTGAACCAGAGTTCAACATTTTAACATAGTTATGGATCGGTACCAATCCTCACTTTTTTCCCAATACCACTTCAAATCCACACAAACATGCCTAGAAACTAAATTGACCAAAATCACAAGGTGGAAGCTAGGCCATCGCAGAAGTATAAAAACCAAATGCATCAAGTGAGGATCGGTACCGATCCATAAACTAGCACCTATTTTGTCTCAAACTCCCTCTGCTTCCAAGACTTGGTGATTATAGCCTATTGCAAGCTTCATGGGATCGGTCGCATACAATTTTTATCGATCCCCTCAAGCATTTGAAACCAGCAACTCCATTCCCTCACTGATCCATCTTATTAGCCCAAAAACAAGGTTCTAGCAGAGCATCCAAGTAGGGAAACACAAAGCTAACAACATTTCATCATCATACAAAGAATTGTAGAAGGTCTATAAGACATTCTTATGGATCGACAACGATCCGTACTCATGAATCAGTATCGATCCATAGATACTGATGACATGGCCATGTCTTCTCATAGTTAATTTTCGCAAGATAGTGGGGGACGTGGTGGAGATCGTGGTTAAGCATTTCCCGGTGACCTATAGCTATAAATATGAGGCCAAAGGCCCATTTTTGGGGTCCTACTGCTTATTTTCTTTACTCTTTTCTCTACTATGCTCATTTGGGTGTTTATGCCACTTTTTGGTACAAACATTTTGGTGCTTCCACTAAGAACTACTTGAACGTGCTAATTTGAGGTTTGAAAAAGTTTAAAATAACGAGACAATCAACTAGGAAGATCGCTATTGGAGGAAATCAACAAGGGGGTAACCAAGAGGGGTCCTCAGGATCTAACCCCTCATCCATCTACATAACCAAGGATGAGATTGAGACTATGATGAATGAAATGCATAAAAGGATCAAAGCCCACCAGGAAGAGATGATAGAGATTTCTTCAAGAGAATGGGACAAATAGGAACTTCCAAAGTTGCTGCAAACCAGAACCAAAGGCCAGATCTAGAGCAAATGCACCTGGGAGCCGAATGGAACAAACTGGAACGAACCTTGAATGAGTCATACAGATTGGTACCGATCCCCAAGGACAGGAGGGCATGGCCAATGTTGACTTGGGTATAAATGACACACATTCGAAAAATAATGCTGACCATTTGAAGGTGAATCAGAATGTCGATGAACGACCGGAGGAGTACGTGCCAAGAATTCCCTCGTTGGAACGGAGGTCAAGCTAAGAATGCAAAATTAAGAATTCCCTTAGATGTTAGTGACAGACTTGCTGAGATGGTGAGAAGAGAAATAGAGGGTGGACTGCTTATCCAGAGCCTGGACGATGTGAACAGGATCCGTTCACTCTAAATATTCGGTACGCTGGGAATCCGCCTAATTTCAAGCTGCCAATGTTGGAAACGTATGATGGAAAGACGGATCCAATGGTCCATTTGATAATGTATATCCGGCACATGGAAGTGCTGGGTGCATCTGAAGAAGTGATGGGATGGTGTTTCCCTTTATGTCTAAAAGATTTGGCAGCGTTATGGTTTAAATAGCTGGATAACGGTTCCATCGGCACATAGGCCGAATTGGTGGAAAAATTCTTGAAGCAGTTCTGAGTCTATATTTCACAATCTAAAAATGTAATGACATTATTGAGTGTGAAATAGAGGGCCGGAGAGTCCTTCAAGAGTTTTTTGACAAGGTTTGATGCGGCAGCCACTGTGATTGATAGGCCGAATCCATCAGTGGTTCTTATAGCTGCACTTTCAAGAGTGGCCAATAAGATGGATTTTAAGATTTCTTTGGCTCGGGATCCACCAATGGACCTCGTAGAACTTTATCATGAGGCTGAAAGATATATGCGTCAAGAGGACGCTGAAGCTGAAAAGGAATAAATTAATGCTGTGGATGGAAGAGGACCGTCCGGAGCAGGATCTAGCAAAGATAAAGGAAAATGAAAGATGGACGATGGCTTTGAAGGTTCAAAGCGGCAAAGAAGAGAATAAAAATTCTCTTCTTACACAGATTTGAATGAAACCTTGGAGTAGATTTATCTTAACACCAAAGGATAGATTCCTTATCAAAAGACGAGGAGGAGAGAGCCCACTGACCATGAGAGGAGGTCAGGGAAGCATTGCCTATTCCATGAGCTGGATGGGCATAACACAAATGATTATAGGCACTTGCGTGATATGATCAAGAAATAGGTCAGAAACAACCAATAACAGCACTATGTGAGAAACTGAGCTGCAGTGATGGATTAGGAGCAGCCGTCATCTATAATGAATGGAAACGGCCTTAAATCAAGGTCGAGGATAGTCATCTCTTGATTGTGATAACAGGGAATCGGGATCATTTCTTGCACTCTATCCTCCTTTTTAATAAACAATGCAATATTACTGTTAAGCCACTTACTCGTGTATGGGATCCCGATCAATCCCTAGTCACGCTCTGAGCTAGATGCTAGGTTGTAATGCTCGGTGAGGCAGTTATCATGATGTCTAACTCTATGTTTATGAATGTTAGAATTCGAATCCAATAGATAGATCCCTAATTATTGAAATCATATGAATGTGATGATCGATATTGATCATGGTAGTCCCGACCGGAGAGACGGAGCGATGACCACAAGATACAAGTTCCCTTGCTAGAGAGAAAGTGGGCGGACTTGTACGATATTGATCGCATTAAGTCCCGACCAAAGAGTCGGGGTTGGAGTGCAAGGTGCAAGTTCCCTTACCGAAGAGCAAATGGATGGACTTGTACGATATTGATTGCATCAAGTCTCAACCGGAGAGTCGGGACCGAAGTGCAAGGTGTAAGTTCCCTTGCCAGAGAGCAAGTGGATTGGACTTGTACGAAAAGTAAATCACCACACCAGAGCGTGAGTGGATGGGCTTTTTTGGTTGCTGATTCCCCTCGCCAGAAAGCGAGCAGATTGGGCTCAACAAGGGTTTGGAGAGATGATGGATTTAATTATCATCCCAGAGTAGCCACAGATTCAATTAACGACCCGAAGAGATCGCAGACTTAACTATCGGCCCTGAATGGCCATAGATTCAATTAACGACTTAGAGAGATCGCGGACTTAACTATCGACCTTGAACGACCATGAATTCAATTAACGATCCAAAGAGATTGTGAACTTAACTATCAGCCCTGAATAGCCATGATTTCAATTAACGATCCAGAGAGATCGTGGATTTGACTATCGGCCTGGACATGCCACAGATTTCAACCAACGATACAGAGAGATCGAGATTTCAACTAGTGATCCAAAGATATCAAGCTTTAGGCTAACGATCCAGAGCGATCAAGAATTGAATCGGTAATCGAATACATGGCTCGGAGAAATTGAGATTTATACTCTGGCTTTAAACGCCATTTGACCTCGGAATGATTCATTAGAAATTATCGAATCGAGTCATTGATTTCAGAATGTGACTGCTAACTCCGGGAGGATCATGAGATGATCCCAATTCATGATGCAACATACAAGATAACAATTCCAGGAGAACACAGAATGATTATTTATTACTAACACTCAAGCAAGGACTCGAGTCTTTAATTATCATGGATTGGAATGATCTTTGATTTGTAATTGAATCCAAAGGAACAGGATGATTCACCATAGCTTGATCGCCTGATAGCCAGAAAGATAAACTACTAATGCTGCATCGACTTTGATATATGTTCTTGAGCAAAGCACACCTTCAATTCACAAGGCATGCTTTGGTGGGCAAGTGTTATCCAGCCTTTTGAGCAGGCCATATTCGAACGAAATAAATCGATCAAGCAGGAATCCAAAATGATAACTTCTAAACTTGGATGAAAAATAAAGTTAAGAGATAAGGTTGCCAACATTCAAACAACCTCCCAAAGTGGTCCATGCACCATACTGCTTCAAGTCTTAGAGCCAGAGTCCAACATTCAAGCAAAGTTATGTATCAATACCAATCCATGTCTATGGATCGATACCAATCCCCACTTTTTGCCCAACACCACTTCAAATCCACACAAACAAGCCTAGAACTAAGTACTACCAAGATTATAAGGTGGAAGCAAGGCCATCGCAGAAGTACCAAAAATAAATCCATCAAGTGATGGATTGGTACCGATCCATCCCTATGGATCGTTATCGATCTATAAATTTGCACCCAAATTACCTCAAACTCCCTCTACTTCCAAGACTTGGTGATTGTAGCCTATTTCAAGCTTCATATCATCGATCGTATACAATCCTTTATCTATCCCCTCAAGCATTTGAAACCAGCAACTCCATTCCCTCACCGATCCATCTTGTTGGCCCAAAAACAAGGTTCTAGCAGAGCATCCAAGTTGGGAAACACAAAGCTAACAATAATTCTTCATCATACAAAGCATTTGAGAAGATCCATAAGACATTCTTATGGATCGGTACTGATCCATATCCATAGATCGGTACCGATCCATAGACACTGATGACATGGCCATGTCTTCTCAAGGTTAATTGTTGCAAGATAGTGGGGGACGTGGTGGAGATCATGGTTGAACATTTCCCAGCGACCTACAGCTATAAATAGGAGGCTAGGGGCTCATTTTTGGAATCTTTTTGCTTCCTTGCAATTATTACATATTCCTTTGTAATCACCCGTAGAGTGGTTCCGCTATATAATAATTGTACGTTTAAACCACCACCAAATCACAAACAAAGCTAAGTGGACCTATGCAACGATTAGCCGAACCACTATAAAACTTATATGTCTATTTATTTATTGTTTTGCTTATTTTCTTTACTCTTTTCTCTACTATACTCATTTGGGTGTTCGTGCCACTTTTTGGTACTAATAGTAGTCTTACGAGATACCTTTATTTTTTAAAGGGTTTTATAAATATAACAATCCATATGATTTTAGTTTCTCATATTGGTTTACCAGACTGATCCGAGTGTTAATTTCTTATAATGCTCGGGTCAAACCCGAGTGTATTCCAGAGTTATCTTTGGATGCTTGGAGCTTTAGGCGATGAGCTGGATGCTTTCAAGACTTGACATATTTTATTTTCCGCTATATTTCTTGTCTTGTATTTATCAACATTTGTAAGAACATGTTGTTATATCTGTCCAGGCTAATGATAGGTTAGACTCCGATTATTGTATGTATATTAATGTTTTCTTTTGTAAAGTTCATTTGGATATTATATATCACTCGTCGTGATGTGATATTATGTTATATCTTTTCTTTTCTTTCACCCCAAAAGTCTGCCTTTCCGGAACTCGGATGCTCGGCACATGAATACCGTGGATGTATTAGTGTCGAATTTCAAGGGTGGAAAAAGCGGGTCATCATATATATAAGGCTGAGATTTCATGTGTCTATTCATTAGATAGAGAGTCAATTGAATAGAGTTGCCCCGTGCATATATACTTTATGATTACCTAAGAGCGAATTTTGGTATTGCTGAGAGCAAGCCATGTGTATGTATTTATTGTATGTTGGTTTGTGTATGGATGTATGGTTGTTTCACCCATTTTAGATCATGAGCTATTTGATGCGTAGCTATACTTGTATACTTCCCATGAGTGATGCTTCATGTGCATGAATATATATGTGATGATATACATAGAGGTGATTTATGCTATCTAGGTATTATATTCCGAACATGGTCTGATCCGTTTAATATTTATAAAATACTTGGGTTAGTCTGAAACATTTCAGGTTCAGGGACGAAGTAACTAGCTTGTTGTGGTTATGGGCTTCATTTTGGCGGTTAGTTATGTAGTAGGACCAAGTTCTATTTGTGTAGTTTTCTAGCCTCCTTTGTAAATGCTGATGTTATGTGATGGACTTATTATGTATATTTAAAGGTAACAGATATGAGACTCTTATTATGTAGACCCACCTAAACTTGTATATTTATCTAATGCATTTTAACGATGTGTTCAGATATGACTCCACGTTCTTTGTTATATATTTTGATTTTTTATGTCTTGGAAACACGCTTGTTTATTGCTTTATGCTGATATCGAGTACGCAAAGGTGAGTTGTGTATGATATTGAAATACGTACCAGTGTTAGCCCAAGGGAAAAATTCACACGTGTTAGCTTAATATCACCTCATTCTTTGCATTATCAAACACTATTAGACCATAATACTCTTGGCGGTACAAGTATGGAGGTGCGGTGTTACATCAACACCCAACAATCACTATAAGAAAAGCATTTTTAGTTCCATTTATTAGTAGCGTTTATTATCAAGTGCAATCCAAAAGTTATTTTAAGTGCAACCACTATTTTACGGAATAGTGTTTATCTAAGTGTAACCAATGGAGGGAACAAAAATTTAACGCGAGACTTAATTTTTTCATGGCCACACAAAAGCACTTCCTCCCTCTTTTATTTTCATTAACCACTTAAAACTTATTTTACTTTCTCCTTAAAATAATCAACCCTAAATCACTTAACATTCCCAAATCAAAATTTGTTGGCTGTTCCAATTCATTCATGACCCAATAGTTTTTCATCGTCGATTGAAAGCTACCGCCGAAGCTGGTAAATGATGCAAGCCAAACCTGTTAGAACTCTACTGTCGTAAGTGCTAAAACAATATGAGATATGGTATGAGCTATTATAGTATGGTGCAATGAGCGAGAAGATTGCCTGATGGTTTTCTGGCTGTTCAAGTCCACTATTCAAGGCACCATGAAATGTTAGAGGCGAGTTTGAGGTGCTCATTAATTCTTTCATGTTAATGCAGAAATGTTTTTGGCGGTTTTTCCATTCTGATGTGCTCCTTATAGCTCCCATCCATAAAATAATCTACAAAGCAATAAAATATATTACAGTAGTAGGATCTCTATACTTGTTATTATAAATGCATTGGTTTCTTTCAATCCATAAGCACCAACTGGTGATAATATACATTATATTTATGGTACTTCTTTATAGTTGATTATAGTTAAATCTAAATCCAATCCAGTAATGGAAGGGTGAGGGAATGGTATAATCTAATTGAAAATCATATTGGTCGATTAGTGTATTAATGATATTTTGCGAGTAGTTGCATTCATAGTATGAATGTGCCGTTGTTTTTGGGGTGAGTTACCAAAGTAGCACATTTCATTAACATTACTATTTTGGATTTTGTTCCTTATACTTACATATGTGTTAAGTTTGTTATGTATCACGATCTACTTAAGTATTTTAGTTTTGGGGATGCATGAGTTTTCCAAAGACCGTTAAAGTGATTTAATTTACTCTTGTAAAATTAATAAAACTATACATTCATTTTTAGGAGCATACGTTATTCTTGTTCTAAACCTAATCTAGGTTGTCATGTTATTCGTCCAAGTTGACATATTTGATTTTAGTTATAAGAATTTGAAATTTTCTGAATTTTTTTAAAGATAATTTAGTTACATGTTATAAGTTTGGTACTTCACATTGTTATTAAGATGGTTTGTATACTTAAAACCTTTAGTATAGTTACTTAGCATTTACAGTATGTCCTTTAACTATTAATCTTTTCTATATATTGGGTTTAAAGAGCCTGGACTTTGATTTTCAGTATCCACTATTACCATAAAAGCTAATAGTATCTTTTAAGGTTGGACACTATTTATAGTGATAACCAGTAATTAAGCTAATATCCATTGTTACTCTTTGATAACGAGGACTCTCATTTTTTAGTATAATATTGATATATGGAATGATAAATATTCAAACTACTCAACTACTTTTTCTTGTTTTTTTAGCAGCTTACTTGAAGAACATGTTTATCCAAGTCCCTTATTGCATTACTTCATTATGGAGGAGTTTCAAAAGATTTTTATGTAGATTTAGCAGCATTAGAGATCAATAGTGAAATGGATGCTCGGCTTAGCAGAAAGTCTGAACTAACATATTTACAGATAGTTTGCATTATTGATCTCTTGTGTTGTTAAATCTACAATAAACGCTCGACTTACCAGTAATACTGAAAGGTACCTTTTAAACAAATTCACAACATAGTAGGCAAAACCTGTCGTACTTAGCTTTAAATATGTACATTATGCAACATTATGTTTAACATTGCAGTTGCAGTTCACAATGGAAAAGTGGGAATTTGGGACCAAATGAAGGTTGTACACTACTGTATTTTGTCTTAAATTTTCTTAAATTTGGGACCTAGTGAAGTGGACATATCCTAAGCCCCAAACTTCACAACAAAAGAAACCTACAGATTTCCCTAATGCAGATCTAGAGAGAGTTCTATTTCGTTGTTTTCTAAAAGGTGGCTTTGGTCCATGGTATCTTTAAGTGCTATAGTCCAAGGTATTTTGTTATTTTGAAATTGATCTTCACTCAATGTTGTCTTTTTGGTTCATGTGGTATTTACTACTATCTTCTGTATTTTTTGTTTTATGTGGTATTTACTAATGTGGTCGTAATGCTATGTTAGACTTTTGGAATACTTCTTATCGTCCACCCTTGCTTCTTCTCTATCTATTTATTCAAAATTATGTTGCTATGTCTGTACAGATAAGGAAAAAACTTTAAAAGCATGTTTGTTTGTTGAAGTGAAAAAAATTTCGCAGCAAATATCAGCCTAGATAGGCTCAACATGTAATTATTTTTTGATGTATCTTTGAGTATATTTCTATACTTTATAGAAAATGGCAGTGAAGGAAAAATCAGGAATTAACATGGGAGCTAGATGTTCACAGGAAACTATATGCTCACATGACGTAAGTTCAAATTTGATTGTTTCTATTGACTTGTGGTGCAGGATTCTGTTTTACTAATAAGGATGATCAAATTGAAAGAAGAATAAGAGGTCATTTGGAATGGATGTCAGCAGCATTGAAATGAGCAAAAGAAGAAAAGTGATGGCTACACCTAAGAAGAAATATATGAAGAAACAATTTCAAGATAAAGTATACTCTTTTATACCTTCTACTCCAGTTGCAGTGATAAAAAAAGAAGAAATTGACGAAGAAAAAAGTGGGAAAGTTGCCTGTGATGATGCTTCTGAGGATTTGGAAACTAATTTTTGCCCTGATTATCCCAACCAAGGTTTGTAAAATGCATCAAGCTTCGTAATTGTTCTTTAAATATAAATGATAAAGCATGCAGAAGCTCTCAAATGATTAATTTTTGTATAACTACAATGTTGGGGACTGTGACTCGTTTAGATTAGAATGGTTTTGAACATGGTAGCCCTCTTCATGGCGGTGGAATGCTTTCAAATAAAGTAGTTGCTAATTCTATATCTCAAATTTTCTTATTCTCGTTAAACTTCTCTTAAAACTACAAATCTATATTCCAATTAAAACTTTAGATCCATAACTAAAAAATTCATCTCTCTTCGCCTGCAATCACATCGACAACTCATTGGTGCCGCTTAGCTCTAGTGTAGCCTATCACTAAGTCTCCAATGAATCTTATTCTCGCATCTACGAAGTATTACAATACACTGCTTCCCACACAAGTAGTGTTTTATACACTTATACACTACTTCCTAGGGGCAGTAGTGTTCATGGTTACACTACTGCCTAGGCAATAGTGTGGTGTGCACTACTATCTTTACACTACTGCCTAGTGCAGCAGTGTATATTATTACACTGCTGCCCATGGAAGTAGTGTACACTTATATACTTCTGCCATGGCAGCAGTGTACATTCGTACACTGCTACCACTGGGCAGTAGTGTACACACTACCCACAAGCAACAGTGTACACATTGCTCACAGGCAACAGTGTACACTTTGATACTACTACTAGGCAGCAGTATACACATCGCTGCCACGAAAGCAGTGTGAAGTACACTGCTGTCTAGTAGCGGCAGTGTATATTCTTACGCTGCTGCCATTAGGCAGCAGTGTATGCACTGCGGTGTACAACAGTGCATATATTTGTGCATTGTTGTCCACGGCATTATACCCTTTGTTTCGGACTCTGTCCGGGGGGCACCAAGCTCTGGCAAAGTTGGGGCGAGGTTCAGGTTTTACAAATTAAACAAAAATTAACTAAATTTAAGTTAACTAAATTTTATAAATAATAATAGTATAACTAATTTAAAAAAAATTAAAAATAATAATAATGATGGTGATAATGAATTAACTAAGTTTATAATAATAATGATAATAACATAATTAAGTTAATCAAGTTTTAATAATAATAATAATAATAAATTAACTAAGTTAACCAAGTTAATAAAAATTAAGTAAGTTTTGTTAAAATTAAACAAGTTCTATAAAATTAACTAAGTTTAAGCTAACTAAATTTTATAAATAATAATAATATAACCAATATAACAAAGTTTTATAAATAATAATAATGATGATGATGATGAATAACTAAGTTTATAATAATAATAATAATAATAATAATAATAATATAATTAATTGAAAGTCTACGGGGTGGATCGTGTGGTGTATATGCAAGTATATGTGACAAAATATATGATGCAACTAAAATAATATTAATCTAAGTAAATATAGAATAAGCACACCAGAATTTTATACTGTTTCGGACCTCCCGTCCTACGTCCAGTCCCGAAGCTCCCCTTCGGAATTCGACTATCAAAAACCCTCGCTTCACCCAGAGGAATAGGCTTGGTTACAATGAGTTGTTCTTGTCAAATGTGTGTTCTAATATAAGACGGATGTTGACTAATTAGTACAATTGCTTCCAATATATTTCTAAGGAATATTTTCTATGAAGAACTGAGTATATGGAAGAGTGAATACAAGTAAAGATTGCTAGAGTGCAGAGATCAAGAATATAGAATTAGAAAGCGTAAGTAAGTGAATTAAGTTAGTGCTCTCTTGATTCTTGATGCTATATATAGTTGTAGATAGGTATCTTGAGTAGTTACATCCATTAATGAATCCTCTAAGGTTGCTTCTATTGATGGTGAAGAGTTGTGGCGAAGAGAAGCGGAGATGTCCATTCACATGTGACAGTTGCAGTTCATTTCTGAAGTTTGAGTTTGAATTCATACGTCTGGTATTTATTTTAGACGTCTGATACTATAGATTTTTTGAATATATTAGAGAATCAGACGTCTAAGTGCTATTACCAGACATCTGGTTTAGCCTGTTTGTTGTTCTAGAGAACTATTTCAGACGTCTAGCTTGTGCACCCAAACGTCTGATATGGTGCATGTTAGTTTTTGTGCATCCTTTCTTTTACTTCCTTGTACCTATCGACTTGTAGTCTCTTGTAGTGTCCTTTGAGCCTCGTTCTTGTCTTTCTAGTGATGTTGTTCTAGCAAGTACATGTATATATAAATATATATGTATATTCGATTTCCATTGTATAGTTGTTGTCATCGAAACTGTAGATTGGATTTCCTAACATTCTCCCCCTTTTTGATGATGACAACTATACAATGTACTTAGATATAAATTTATAAATCTCCCGCTGAATATGTGTTTACCATTATTTCTCCCCCTTTGGCATTATCAAAAAGCATTAATACAAAAATATGTATGATATAATCAATAATCATGCCTTTAGATAGCATGTACACATTAATCAAAAAAATTATCCGATCGCCGTGTTATTGAAGTTAGCAATATATCGTGTGTAATTTTTATTTAATCTTAATTTAGATAGCATGTACACACTATTAATCTGGAATATTTACCAACCACCGGAAGGTTATAATATATCAATTTACTAAATTATCATGAATAGACAAAAGGTAACTAATTACGCATAAGTAACAAGCCAAAAAGCATTTTTAAAACCATTAAACATAGTGATTACATGCATAGATTTTTTAATAGTGTTCGTGCACATTCTTGCAACGTACGATTTTTTCTTTCTACTATAACATTTTGTTGTGGTGTGCGGGGAAAAGAGAAATTATGACTTATGCCCTTTTTATTACAAAAATTAGTAAAAAGATCATTTTCGAATTCTCCACCATGATCACTTCGAATATTCTTAATTTTCAAATCCATTTGAGTTTTAATTCTTTTAGAAAAAAATTTAAACATACCAAAAGTGTCACCTTTATGTTTTAAAAATAAGGTCCATGTATATCTTGAAAAATCATCAACTATTACGAAAACATATTTGTTGTGATTTATAGATCGTGCTTGAGTTGGACCAAATAAATCTAACTGTAATAATTCTAACGATTGTTTTGTAGAAATATTATTTTTAGTTTAAAAAGAGCTTTTCTTTAGTTTACCTATTTGACAAGCGTCACATAAATTTTCTACTTTATAATTTATTTTAGGTAAACCTCTAACTAGCTCATATTTTGCTAATTTATTAATATATTTAAAATTAATATGACAGAATCGTTTATGCCACAACCATGGATCGTCATGTTTGGCGGTTAAGCATAAATTTGAATTTCAATTTATATTTATATTTAAGAAATAAATATTTTTGTTTCTAAAACCCTCAAAGATAAGTTGTTTGTTATTGTCGAAAATATTACATCTATCTTTTTCAAAATTAATTTGAAAACTTTTATCGCATAATTGACTAATGCTAAGTAGGTTGTGTTTTAAATTTTCTACAAACAAAACATTTGTAATAATAGGAATACTAGAGTTGATGACTTCTCTGATGCCAACGACGTATCCTTTTGACTTATCTCCAAAAGTTACCATTCCACCATCGATATATGTTATATTTGATATCATTTTTGCATTTCCGGTCATATGCTTGGAGCAGCCACTATCAAGTATCCATTTCTTCTTATTTCTTATTTTGGGTACCTGCAAGATAAAAATGATTTAATTGGTACCCATATACTTTGTTAGGGTCCTAGATGTTAGGAGGAGCAGGTAGCCACACCCAAGAAAGTTTGGTACCTTTATGAACATAATTTTTATTATAGACTACATTATCTAGAAAATTATTAATATGTTTTTGTCTAATCAAATTATTATTTGTCTTAGGAATCCAAATTTTTATGTTTTTGTATTCGTATTAGACTTAGGTGATCTTTTAGTCTTTTGATAAATAAAACTATACTTCTTAATATTATTCCCTTTTTGTTTAGGAATATTTCTAAATCCTACTCCATTTCTATTACCTGAAGGTTTTGAAGTTTTGATAAGATTTTCCAAATCTTGTTTTCCTTTATTAAATTATGAAACATTATTTGTAATTTTATCTAATTTTTCTTTTAATTCAAAATTTTCAATTTTCAATGTTTCTATATTACTTTTCAGGTTGATATTTTCTTTTAACAAGTTATCCTTTTCTAGTTTAACTTTTTCAAAATCAATAGATGTAGTCTCATATTCAACTAAACTACTTTTATTTTTTTCTTGAGATAATTCTAGTTCCTCCTCTAAAATAATTTTTTCATCTTTTAACATTCCTATTTGAAGTTCTAATCGATTATTTTGGCTATGTGTTCTTTATTCAATTTTTTAATTTGTCTAAATTTATCATCTAATTCCATGCTAAGCTCTAATAATTCATCATAGCTAAGTTCGGGACATACCTCATCAGTTTGTGCCATAAAACATACATTAGATTGTTCTCCGTCACTATCGCTGTCACTATCTGATGATGATGATGAAGAATCCGAGTCATCCCATGTTACTTTGAAAGCTTTCTTCTTCTTTTTTCAAATTTGTTCTTCTTTTTATCATTGTTGAGCTTGGGACAATCTTTCTTCATATGTCCAAATTGATCATATTCATAGCATTTGATTGACGTTTGATTTGTTGAGCTTGATTTTCCTCCTTTCTGAAATCTGGTCATTTTCCTAAACTTCTTGAATTTGTTGTAGTTTTTGGCAATAAATATGATTTCTTCTTCGTCTAAGTCGGAGTCTTCATTTGTTGCTGGAAATGCTATGTTTTTCTTCTCCAAATTTTGTTCTTTTCTCGCCTGCAATTAAATTTCCTATCAATTCTTCAACTAAGAGTGTTGAGAGGTCATTAGCTTCTTTGATAGCTAATACTTTTCTTTCCCACTCTGGAGTTAAAGAATTGAGTATTCTAGATACTAAATTGAAATTTGTGAATTTAACTCCTAGTGTCATTAAATCGTGTTGAATAGTTTGGAATCTAGAGTACATGTCCACTATAGATTCATTTTGTTTCATTTTAAATGATGAAAATTGATTTTGTAAAATTGAAATTTTAGTTTGCTTAACTTTGTTCGTGCCTTCGTGTATAACTTGTAAGGTACGCCAAATATCATATGCAGTGTTACATAACATGACACGTGAAAATTCATTCTTATCTAACGAACAAAATAAAACATTCATAGCTTTGGCACTATTAGAAGCTGCGGTTTTTTATGCATCATTCCATGTGTTCATAGCAGTGCCAGGTGCTTCATATTTATTTTGAGTGGCTGACCAAATTTCTAATATATTAGCTTCCATAAATATTCTCATACGTGCTGTGGATTGGCCTTCTTGAAAAACACTTGCCATATTAAAGTGATTCAAGTACGTGTTATTGTACTTTGATCAAACCTTGCTCCGATACAAATTGAAAGTCTACGAAGGTGGATCATGTAGTGTATATGCAAGTATATGTGACAAAATATATGATGCAACTAAAATAATATTAATTTAGATAAATATAGAATAAGCACACCAGAATTTTATACTGGTTCGGACCTCCCGTCCTACGTCCAGTCCCGAAGCTCCCCTTCGGAATTCGACTATCAAAAACCCTCGCTTCGCCCGGAGGAATAGGCTTGGTTACAATGAGTTGTTCTTGTCAAATGTGTGTTCTAATATAACACGGATGTTGACTAATTAGTACAATTGCTTCCAATATATTTCTAAGGAATATTGTCTATGAAGAACTGAGTAAATGGAAGAGTGAATACAAGTAAAGATTGCTAGAGTGCAGAGATCAAGAATATAGAATAAAGTATAGAATTAGAAAGCGTAAGTAAGTGAAGTAAGTGAAGTAAGTTAGTGTTCTCTTGATTCTTGATGCTATATATAGTTGTAGATAGGTATCTTGAGTAGTTACATCCATTAATGAATCCTCTAAGGTTGCTTCTATTGATGGTGAAGAGTTGTGGCGAAGAGAAGCGGATATGTCCATTCACATGTGGCAGTTGCAGTTCATTTCTGAAGTTCGAGTTTGAATTCAGACGTCTGGTATTTGTTTCAAACGTCCGATACTATATATTTTTGAATAGTAAAGGATCAGACGTCTGAGTGCTATTACCAGACGTCTGGTTTAGTCTGCTTGTTGTTCCACAGAACTATTTTAGACGTCTGGCTTGTGCACCTAGACGTCTGATATGGTGCATGTCAGTTTTTGTGCATCCTTTCTTTTACTTCCTTGTACCTATCGACTTGTAGTCTCTTGTAGTGTCCTTTGAGCCTCGTTCTTATCTTTCTAGTGATGTTGTTCTAGCAAGTACCTGTATATATAAATATATATGTATATTCAATTCCCATTGTATAGTTGTTGTCATCGAAACCATAGATTGGATTTCCTAACATTAAGTTAATCGAGTTTTAATAATAATAATAAATTAACTAAGTTAACCAAGTTAATAAAAATTAACCAAGTTTTGGTAAATTAACTAAGTTTAAGTTAACTAAATTTTAATAATAATAATATAACTAATTTAACAAAGTTTTATAAATAATAACGACGATGGTGATAATAAATTAACTAAGTTTATAATAATAATAATAATATAATTAAGTTAACTGAGTTTTAATTATAATAATAATAATAATAATAATAATAATAATAATAATAAATTAACTAAGTTAACTAAGTTAATAAAAATTAACTAAGTTTTGTTAAAATTAAACAAGTTTTATAAAATTAACTAAGTTTAAGTTAACTAAGTTTTATAAATAATAATAATATAACTAATTTAACAAAGTTTATATATAACTGTAAGGTGGACTTTATTTATTTCATTTCGTTTATAACTTTTATTATTTATATGACATTATTTATAGTATGATATACTTGTATAATATTGTAGATGTTTGATATCAGATTTGAAGTCCTACAAATTAACATAATTATTTGACTATATGTTGTGCTTTCACTTGTGCAGGCATTGGACTTTCAAAGAGAGCAAGGTTGGACTTTTATGGTGTTAGCTTTCACTTGTGCATGCAATAAAGAATTATGGGTAATCCCGTGTTTTGTTAGTACTATTTAGGTATAACATTTTATTAGTACTAGGTGTGTACATTTGTATACGAATGGTTATTATATGTGAGTTTGGTCATTTTTTCAAAAAACTGTTGTATCGGAATGGTTATGGGTATTTTATTTGATTATATGGTTAATACATTTTTTTAATTGTTTGAATATGATAGTTATGTGAGTGGTTGTTGATTGATATAATAGAAACATAGTAGACCATAAACAGGGAATAATAACATGAAAAAATGCTGCAAAATAATCAACAACTTTTAGTAGCGTTTCAAAAACGCTAGAGAAATACATATAGTGGCCTTGAGTAAATGCAACCGTAATGCAGGGGTAAAGTTGAAAACTCTATTAGTAGCGCCAAAAAACTTTTTAGTGGCATTTTTAAAACGCTTCAAAATGATTTATACTTGCATTTGAGAAATGCAGCAATAAAAGGATTTATACTGGCGTTGAAATAAATGCAACTAAAAATCATGGATTTTTAGTTGCAGGTTTTATCGCATCGTTCATTAAAATGCTACCATAAGTTTTGATAGCGTCTTTTGTGCACCACCAAAAATACTTTTTCTTGTAGTGAATGCAACAATTAAATAGACAGACAACCAAATTGGAGCACATATCATATCAAAACATCAGAATAATCAAACAATCATAGAAGGACATAACATATAATAATAGATGTATATTTTAAGCGATGTATACGTAATTAATACTTTAAAATAAAAATACTTATAACCATTTAAATTCCACAAACATGATTTTCTAAACAGCTCCAAAAGTCAACAAATCGTATGCCAAACTGTCTAGAATTTCACCACGAATCCAACATAACAAATAGCGCATCAAATGGAGGTCGTATGCAAAGATATGATGATTAGAAAATTCAGAGGTATTTTATAATTTAATAATTAGAAAATTACCTTCCTCCTTCTGTAGTATCCACCATCCACATTCTAACCATAACCATGCAACTTTAATCAGAATTTCATCCACCTTCGTGTCATTTGAGATGACCGCGACAACATCATTAGCCTCCCCACCTCCTATGTTGTCGAACCAACCCACCGTAACTCCCCTGATATAGCCTCCACTTCGCATGTACGTTGTCAACATCATTATTTTCCAAGCTTAATTTAATTTTTGTCATCGATCCATGCAACTCCAAATCTGTCAGACCCTATCAACGACTCCATCATTGTCATCAACTTAAAAGTGATAACGGCATGGTATGGTGGTGGCTAGGGTTCGAAAAGGTTTGTATTTATTGCAAACATTCAGGTATTTTAAATCCAAAGCGATTCTGGGCCCAGAAATACCCATTTTAGTCAACATGTCTAAGCAAGAATGTATATTATATCCAAATTCTTTTCGAACATTCTAAATGCGATGGAAATAGAAAAATTTCCAGAAAGACAACTTTGCTCAGAATTGTCTTTTATCTTCAATTTAATTTAAATAATTATTTTTAATTATTAATAATTAAAATTTCAAATTTGAGGGTTGCTACATCAATTTTCTTTCCAGACCTAAGAGATATGACAACTTTAAATGAATTAATGTTCTCATGTTCATAAGAATTCACTCTATGAGAATTATATTTTGAATTTACTTCGTGTAACAACCCTGCATTTTTAACTATTT
Organism: Allium fistulosum; assembly: GCA_030737815.1. NCBI lineage: Eukaryota > Viridiplantae > Streptophyta > Magnoliopsida > Asparagales > Amaryllidaceae > Allium > Allium fistulosum. Next base: position 1,300,782,292 of record CM060902.1, read on the forward strand.
TTATTGTATATTTTAATTATTTAAATTTGAATTTTTGATTTAAAAACTTTATTTTATTTTGAAATTATTTTTTTTAAACTTTTTTTATTTCAAACATTTCATTTTAAATATAAATTTTGATTATCATATGAAATATAATTCCAAACTTGTATAAATTGAATATTTTCCTGAAAAGTATATTTGTGGTCAAACTGGTCAAACTTTGACTTTTAAATTTTAAATTTAAATATTTAAATTCTTAAATTTTATCTTTTATTATGAAAATAGACTTAATAACATGAATACTGCTTTTTGTTTCATTGAAAACGGATTTAAATTGTAAAAGTTATAGATTTTTCAATATTGTGTATAAACTGATTTATTTAGCAATATTGTTTGTTTTAAATTTTATAAATTATATTTCAATTGTCATATTTTATTTTAAATTGTGTTAATATGTTATTTTATGTATATTTTTGTCTTTTAATATTTTTAAAGTGATAATATAATTTTTCTGAAGTTTATTTGAATTTGTTTCAATTTATTTAGCCTAGTTATATATATATTGCTATTTTCTTCATTTAATTTAATTAATTTAAAATTTATTTATTTTGTTTATTTATTTATTTTATTTCTGAGATTATTTATCTATATTATCAGCTATTTTTATGTATGTATAAATTAAATATAAATGGTTGGAAATTTGAAAAGTTTTAAACTCTTTATCTTCCTAAGCCTTTTTACCTTCCACCTTTTCATTTCTTAACTTACATCATTTATTTTTTTTGCCATATGTTTCTTTCTCATTTCAGCCACTTCCTCATTTTCACGTGAATCTCAAATCATTTCTCAAATCACAAAAAAATATACGGTCATTGCTTGTAAGTGTTGAGGTAAAATTCTTTTTCTTTTTCTTGTTTTTTTTCTATCTTCCACTTTGATTTGTACCTTGTTTCTCAACTTTGTAGATCGGCTCCATGTTCAACCAGCCCTTGGCCGACCTCCACCACTCCATGACCTGATCATCATCCACTCCAGTCCATCACCACACTAGGCCGAGCCCACCTTGGTAAGAGATAACCACCAAAATCCACAAAACCATCACCTATGCCTTCTAGCCGACCTAGTTTTGGTACCACCACCTCTAGCTTCCTCTTGCCGCCACTTCTTCCACCACCACCACCTCAGATCTGACCACCACCCTCTGCCAAAACATCCACCACCACCTGGACCACTTACCATGACCCTAGAGCCTATGACCGAATCCTATTTGTAGCATTAAGTTGTTGAATTTGCCTTGTAGTGTTGTTCTTTTGCACCTATATATCTCCACACCAGAAACCAAGCTAGGCCGACCATTAGTGAACCCAAACCAGACCTTAATCCATGGCTTGGCCGTGCTATTTCAGTTCATAACTGAATTATGAGAAGTTGAGAACAAGTGCAAAGCATTTGTCTTTGTTTTGGGCTTCGATTTCTTACATTGTCTAGTGTGGAATTGTTTTGAAACTTATAAAAATTGTATTGTTTTGTATAAATGTATTCAAGGCTTTTAGCTTTGACTCTCCACTCTCAAGTCATTTTCGAGTTGTCGTGCCTTCGTAGTTTCAGAGTTATGTGTTTTGGTGGATATCTCCAGCTTTTAACAAGTGAGTAATTCTCACCAGACGATGTGTACTTATATAACTAGTAAACTAACACCATTTGAATCTGTAAAATTATATCATCCTGTTATAACTGTTATATTATGATCATATAATTCTCACCCTTGTTATTACACCTGTTATATCATCGGTTACTTTTATATGATGCTATTCTGTTCATTCATATCTGCTTATCACACTACAAGTTCCTTGTTAGTATAGAAATCACTATGGGTTGAAATGATACATACCCGAACGGACTTTAGAATAGGGAAAAATCGTTATGGGCTGAAATGATAGGCCTAAATGGTTTTTATTTATTTTATTTAACTTGGGATTGCGGGTTTGAAATGATAAAACCCGGTTTTTCTTTGTAAACTGCGGATTGAAATGATACATATCCGTATCACTTGACCTAGGCTAGAAAATTTTATACAGACCCGTGGTTTATATATTTTTCTAAAATTTTTAAAATATTTTAAAAATGTAAATATTATGATATTTTGATTTAAATTTTATTAAAATGATTTCTATAAAATATTAGTGATTTTCTACAAATTAAATAAGTGAATTAACTAAATGGTGAAGTAGAATTTGAAATATAAGTTAATTTTGGAATTTATGGTTTTATTTATAAATGGAATTTATGTAAAGTAAGAATATATGACAAATTTTGATTTGAAATGAATTTAATGATTTTATTAAGAAATAATGATTTTATAAAGTGTTAATGATTTTGTATAACTTAAAATATGAAATAAATGAATATTTAAGCTGAATTTGGAAATATAACTTACATTGAATTTTTGTGAAATTTGTTTAAAAGTGAAATTTTAATTAAGAATTTTTTTTAAATAAGTTATATTTTGGAAATTTAAACTTAAGTGTTAAGTTAAAAATTTTATTAAAGAAATGAATATTTAATACTTGAATTTAAATAAGAAAATTGTTATTTAATTTGGATTTTGTATGGAAATTTGACTTTATAAAATCATAGAAAAAAAGGTATTTAAATGATTGTTTTAAAATGTGAAAATATATTATTTTATAGGTTAAAATGATTTATATTAAAAGTTAATTATGTGTGAAATTGTAAATAAAACTCTAAATTTGATTTGACAGCATTTTTGAAATGTAATTACAGCATTGGAAAATGCTGTAGTTGTTTTAAATGAACCAAATAGCAAATTTGAACTAAGGGTTATTATAGCACTTTGTTAGTGCTATAGTTGTTAAATTTAACAAAAATTTTAATTGAAACTAAATTAAAATATTACAGCATTTAAATGCTGTCTTTTGTTAATGAACTATTTTAAAACATAACATTTCGTAGCATTTTCTAAGTGCTGCGAAAGTTGAATTTTCTTTGTTTAATAAATTAAAATGAATAAATGATCTTTGAAAAAGATTAAATTTTGGAAATTAAATATTTAATTATTAAATATAATGAATTGACTTTAAATGATTTAAATGGAATAGTTGATTTGGGAAATACAATTATTTTGAAATGTGATTAAATGGTATTTAAATTTAAATTAAATAAATGATGTTTTGAAATGATATTTTGATATTTTGAAATGAATTTGAAATGATATTAAATCTTGGAATGAATAATTGAAGTTTATATTAGTATGAAAAATATTTGGTTTACCTGTAATTTAAATCTATTTAAAAGATATTGGACTTATGAAATATAGGATATTAAAGCTTTGGAATTTATTTTAAAATTTGAATAGTTATTTTGTGGATTAAATCTATATTTGAAATTTATAAGATATGAAGTGGTCTATGGAAATTTAATTGAAATAAATGATTGAATTGAATTGAAACTTAGAAAATTGAATACTTGACTTGAAATGATAATAAATGAATGATATCTTTAAATTTAAAAAGTATTTAAAGTTGAATATTTAGATTTGAACTCAAATGATATTTTGATATATTAAAATGATTTGAAATGAAGTTTGGAAAGATATGATATTTTGTTATATTGAAATGATTTGAAATGAAGTTTTGAAATGATATGATATTTTAAAATTATTGAAATGGTTTGGAATTGATTTAATCTTTATTTTGATAAAGATTTGGATTTGAAATGATATTCTATTTTGAAGTATAAAACATTATTTTGAAATTTATAACCACGGGCTATAATAACAATTGGTTGTTAAAGAGATCAGGATTGGATATGGACATACTCTCTGTCGATACCGAAAACCACTTTAACAACTGTGTACGCGGTGGAGTTTCTAGAATGAAGTAGGATGGTGGTGACGATCCTAAGTTATATACGTGGACCCAACTCCCGTGAGTTGGCATAAGGTGGCTAAAACAGGAGCGATTGACGGACCAAGGAGGTAGAACCTCTGATCGGACACACTTCTTCGATACCATTCTATTACTTGTGATTGATTTGGTGCGCACCCTTGATTTGGGAGTGTTGTTCGAGGTGGGCGGTAGTGGCTGCTATGCGTCACCACCAGTCCGGGTGCGTAATTGGTATATCTACCCTGGCATTGCCTAGTTGTGCCGTGTCACCTACCATATCGAGCTTTACTACGAGTTTCTATTTGTGTCGTACCTATGGAGTATCTTCTCGTAGCCTCTCGGGGTATGCAGGTACTGTATAGACTATTGGCACTATTATGTGTTAAGGGCTATATGGGTAACCCCTTAACGCTATTTAAAAGTGTGTTTATTTTATGATTAGACATTATTATAATAGCGAATATTACTACATAGTAGATAGTTTAACGGATCCTTAAAGAATGGGCGATCCCAAGCATTCTTTAAGTTACTTGTACTTTTACTACAGTTCACTTGAGTTGGTTTACATTGTATAAGTATGTATGTCCTGACTCGAGTTTTTGTATTTTTATTTACGCTCGGGTCAGCCTGAGTATTCACAGATTTGGATTCCACTTTCTGGAGATTGGAATCGCTGGAGATTATCTGCTTATCTAGTTTTATCTATCTCAGTTCTGTTCTTCTATTCAGCTTGTACTTGGTTATCATATTGAGACTTCTGTTGTACTTTATTTCTTCTGTTGTATCTTATTTAACTCTGATATATTTACATAGTGGCTTCATGAACTACTACTTCTTTTACTTCCGTTGCACTTCTTACTCAGTGTCTGTGATCTGTGATTTTTTATTTACTGTATATTCTGAGATTAGCCAAATTTTATTTACAACGCGGTATTTTGAGCAATTCAAGTCCGACATATGCGAATGCGAATGGTTGAAAATAACGAGTCGTTACAGTTGGTATCAGAGCTTTGGTTTTGAGGCAAAACTTAGAATGTATGGTAAATTTAGTTACATAATCACTTTCATTCGAGCTTAAATCTCTTCATTTTTATTTGATTTCCTTTGAATTTTGGAACGTTCCCTGCGGTTCCAAAATCCATTCTTGTCCCTCACTATTCATCTTCTTGTGATTCTGGAGTATCCCATAACTCCGCTTCGAATGAGCTTTATAGTGAATTGGCGGTCTCGCCAATACTCTAATGACTTGTAAAAAGGGAAACTCCTTTACAATTAGCATCGATTCACCAGAGATTTATATCTATCCTTGGTTTAGATGCTAATATCTTTTGTTATTCCAAACTCTATCTCTTGAGATCGGATGTAGATTTACCCCAGAAAAAAATACACATTTGATCTTATTCATTAAGTCACGGTTGACCCGGTTAAGGTTGCCCGTGATTTATCTAAGCTTATCCATCTTCATATTTTGTTAATTAATCATCTTGTCTTTGTTTCCAAAATATCTCCAAACATTTTGAATTGTACTTGTAAATCTATGTTTGTTTTATATATTGTGTTGTTTGAGCTGTTGATGTTGATTTGGGCTTCCGATTGATTCGTCTGATCAACGTTATCGATAGGATTTCTAAAACACTTTGACAGAACAAACTGACACAATATTATTTTAAAATTTGGTTAATGAAATAAATTTTGATATAAGTAAATATTATGGAACTTAATAAATTGATTTAAATTGATTATTTGAAATGATAATACTTGATTTATCATTCTATAAATGAATTTATAAATAGTTGTTTATAAATTTGATTTGGGAACTGAAATGAATTTAAATCAAGAATTTGAGAATTTAATTTCCGATGGTTTCAAACCTTGTGTTTAAAGTTTTAAAAGGATATATTATTTAAAGTATTTTTGAATAGAAATTTGTTTCCAAAGAATTTTAAAGTTTTAAAATTTTAGTGCTCTTCTCTTTGTCGCTGGAAACTAATTTCAGTGATGACCGTGGCATCATCGACGTTCATTTTCGAGTTTCAAAGTAAAGAGACCATTCTGTAGTCTTGCTATAGCTTTGTTTTGGGAAATTTAATTGATTTGAATTTCTAAAATATGATTTGATTTATAATATATATAGACATATGATTTAAATTTGGTTTGACAAATTATGTACATACATTTATTTATCTCTAAATGGTTTGAAAGAAATCGGAAATTTTATTCTTAAATTCTATCTTAAATAATAACTTCAAGTATAAAAAGAAAATCAATATTTTGAATAAATATTCAAGCTTGGAATGATTGAATTAGAATGTTTATATTGTATATTAATTTTAGAAAGTTTTATTTGTATAATTCTCAATTGCATTCCAATATAACTTACCTTAATTTTTAGAAGTTAACAATGTAATTGGATAATATACAATATAAAAAGATTTTTATAAATAAAATTTGAGTGGTTATAATAAATATTATACACTTAAATTTTAGTTATAAAAAGATTAACAAAGGTAAATAGACTAAAAGGTTAATTGAATAATTTACAATATAAATGATGTTAAGGGAATCAGGAATAAATTAAAACAGTTATAATAAGTGAAAGTATATTTAACATTGGTGATAAAATATATTGAGAGGGATAAATTTAATTTTAATTAGGAATAAAGAGGAATTAAATTTATTAAGTACATTATGAGTATAATAAATAATGATTTTGCAATTCCATGATTTTTGAAATTGTTGGTTTAAGAAAATTGGATGATAAGGTAATGAAATTAGAGATAATTAAGATTTATTTAACTTGTGTAAAATTAATTATCTATTTAAGTTGAAATCTCCATGGTTTCAAACTTATTATCTTATTTTGTTTTCAAACTATCTAGTTGTCCTTATTTTCCTCATCTTGCTACAGACTGGTATAGACATCTTTCTATAATCTTTCTGTTTAGAAATCTTTATATAATCTTTGATAATCTTTGGTACTTATTTTGAATTTGAGCACCACTTTCATCCATAGACTGTCGGTCAAGCGGAAAAAGTGAATCAGATTCTAGAGGATCTTTTCGTGCTTGTGTTCCTGATTCTGGAGAATCTTGGGAAGATCATCTCCACCTTGTTAAACTTACCTATAACGAGTTATCAGGTATAATTTCAATCTCCTAGTCATCTTGTCTTAATCCTATTTCACTCTATCTTTTTCTATGCTTTCCCGTACCTCATTCCTTTTCGAGGACGAAAAGTTTTGAGTGGGGGAGAGTGTAACAACCCTGCATTTTGTAACTATTTTTATTGTATATTTTAATTATTTTAATTTGAATTTTTGATTTAAAAAATTTATTTTATTTTGAAATTATTTTTTAAAACTTGTTTTATTTCAAACATTTCATTTTAAATATAAATTTTTATTATCATATGAAATATAATTCCAAACTTGTATAAATTGAATATTTTCCTGAAAAGTATATTTGTGGTCAAACTGGTCAAACTTTGACTTTTAAATTTTAAATTTAAATATTTAATGTAACGGTACGGATTTTGCCCACTCAAAAATCGACATCCATACTTTACATCGTACTCGAATGCCGTAGATTCGACCGTTCAAATCCGAGTCGCCGGAGCTTATAACACAGTTAAGTAAATAACACAGCGGAAGAAATGAATAATATATTGATATACAGCTTTAATACAATATCTGATACAACAGAATGCTAAAAAGAATATCAATATACATCAGAGATGATACAACAAATAGCAGCGGAAAAGAAAAGATAACAACAGCAGCGGAACAATATCAATAGAAATGATAACTCCAAAATGATCTTCAGACAAGAATGAATCCACAACTTCAAGATAAGCAACTCCGATGAATGAACTAGCTCCAGATAATCTACTAAACCTGAATATCTGAAAAGAAACCCAACTCTAGACTGCTCGTGTAGAAAAATTTTGAGCATCCAGAGTTTAGGAAAGAAACAATAAACTCCGGATCAGTCATGGGACTGGTGTGAGCAACAAAAACAGTTTATCTTTTAAAAACAAATAGCAAAGAATTTTAAAGTCAATTCGCAATGCTTTTTTTTGAAAATGAAACTACCATAAGACCTCCCACCACACACACAATGCAAACGCAGAATTGGAGGAGATTTCTTCTTATGATAGTCAAAGATGCTTACTACGCAAAATCAAATCATTTTGATATTATTATTAGTGCATAGTGGAAAACATTTCGAAAGTAGAATATAAATCTTAGCCAACATACAACCATTATTGTATGTCTATTATAGCTACTATGTTCAATAGCAGGTTACCGCCATATTCCATAGCAGGTAATACAACTAAAACCGTACAAGTCACGTATTGTTTCTTTGGATTTCCAACAAATGGTCAGGCTAAGGAACTTCCTATCCACGATGGGTACGTCCCTGGAATAGACGACCCGAGAACCTAACCGGATCTCTGCCAACACAAGGCCGGGTTACCTCTGCAAAAATAGGTAACTACTGACACGCGTATGCCATCCCCCGATCGTCACCGATCTTCCCGAGGATCCCCGATTTCCAACAAACCACATAGAAAAATAATGCAGTAACCACAGAGGTTAAGTATCTGGGCTCCATACCATGATACCACCTTTATCCAGAAGGAATGACATACACTAAGGGGCGCTACTCCCTAGAACCTTGCCGCATTCGTCCTGTTTCGACCATTTCCGGGTGTGAGGCTCGATGAAGTCTCGTCCACAAAGCTACGCTTTCTCAAAAAGCCCTGCTTCGGGTCAAACAAATGATCAACCTATGATCACAAATATATAAGATCAAACAAATGATCATATCGCAAATGATCAAACATTGATCATTTCACAGCAGCACTTAGCATGTCACATTACCAAATTGGGATATATCGCTGATAAATTTCAACTACATAACCTCTGAGCTCGTACGTCTCAGAGAAGGGTGTTAAGCTAAGAGAATAAATTCTCCGCCACCAAACAGAAATGTATTTGAAAGAAATCGGCTTTATACCTCAAAGTGTAATGTCAGACATGTATCCATATAAGTCTGTTCCGGGATCGAACAGAACCGAAGGCACTTCTCACGAAGCCCTTGCAATTCCGGATAATTTCCAATCACGTCCGGACTTCCCGTCACTAAGGGTGATAAAACCTCTATATCGGGGATCAGCCGATGCAGAGTAACTCGACGGTAATCCTTCCGTTTTCAAAAATATCCGGTCTTCAACACCGGTCTTCAAATGCTATCCATATACGACGTATCACATATTCGGAATGGGTTATACGACTCAAAGGTCCTCTCCCGGCTAAACCGAATAGTGAGCGTAATATTTAAAAACATATGGATATTGGGATTTCAATTAAGTCACAACTTATTACCCAAAACTTCTCTTTTCAAATGGTTTAACAAATTACCAATTTAAATCTTTTTAAACAAAAAAGATTCATTTCAACAACCCTCAATGGTTTAAACAATTTCCACACTTTAATCTTTTAAACAAAAGATTCATTCACAGATTTTCCAAATTAATTTCCATTTCAGTTTGATTAACTCGTTAAATCTCTAAGATTTAACTTATAGCTTTCAAAACAATCTCATTTCAAATGATTTAAACCAATCATTATTTTAAATCTGTTAAAGATAACAGATTCAAATCATAGCTTTTCAAAACAATTCATTCATAACTTGGAAAACCATTTTCACTTCAATATTGAAATTCCTTGAATTAAACCGGAATTTTATTTCTTATCTAAAAGCTTTTATTCTTTTAAAACAACAGTTTCATTTCAGAAAATCTGATTCATTCATACGAGTTAAAGTCTTTGGGTTAAATCCAAATTCTCAAAATTATACTTTTAAATGGTTTAAATTCAGATAAACTCATAAATAAGTTGAACAGCCTTTTTAAACCCTAGTTTCCAAAACATAGAATTCAATTCCAAACTTGAATTCAAATTTAAATCAAATTATTTAAATTTTCATAACTCGATTAAGTTATTCAAAATAACTTTTATCTTTGAAATCCTATTTCAATAGCTTTTCACTTTAAACCCGAATTTCTAATTTCAAAATCAATTGAAAATAAAATTCCAATTTCAAAAACATCAAATTTAAATTATCTGCGACTTAACCGATTTCCACGTGAAATCCATATTTGTGTGTGTATGGTGTAGTCCAGGGGTTGAACACAATAGTGCAACACAATGAATCATTACATATATATCGATAAGCGGTAAAATCGATAACGCTTATCTTCATTCACAGATTCATAGATAAAATAAATTTATCGGTCATAAAGATTCACTATTTCAATTCGATGTGGGTTTCGGATATCAAACTGAAATCCGACTCCCTGTCGCATCGAAGTAAAAATGCCGTTATACGGGCAAAAAGGGGTTTTCACATCAATACAGAATTAAATCACAAATCACAGTTCAGCACCCAAAACAATCAGTGTCACAGTAGAAATATTTATTCAGTACAGAAAATTCGATGATTGTCGATCATCTCTAATTTGGGAGAATGTGATTTAAAAGTGAATTGACCACATAATTATCTTCATAAATTTTGATTTTATAATTAATTATCCTTGACTATAAATTAATTAGATTTTAAATTAACTTAACTAATTATCTTAATTCATTCATCCTTAATTGTTAATTTATTACTCTTAATTATCTTTATTAATTATCCTTTCAATTAATCAACTTTTAATTACAAGATAATTACAAATTATTAATTGTTTAATTATTGTTAATAATTTCTGTTTTAAGTTAAAAATTTAAATATTTGATTTACTCTTCAAATATTTTATCGAATTAATTTCCTAAACAATTTACTTTAAAAATTTAAGCCTTTAAAATACTTATTCATTTCAGAGAATTATTTCAAAACAATTTTAAACTCATGTTCAACATTTTCACAAAAGACTCAAATCTTCATTGTTTTTAACTTGACCCGAGACCTCCCCGAGTCACGCGCGAGTAAAACACCCTCCTGCTTCGAGTTTCTGGCAAAAACTACCCGTTACACATTTTCTTAAATTTTTGTTTAAGTTTCGAAAATCTACCCGACATCCTGTTAAAATAACTCGAGTCCGACTTCGAGTTCCCACCTCATTTTCCCGAGTGAGACTTCGAGCTCTCCTCCCATCTTCCCCAAACCATCACCACTGATACCATCTCGACCACGTGCACGTGCACAACAATGCGTCGCCATTCTGGCGAACGTCGCTAGCTCCGGCAAGTCCTGATCGATCGCCCCATCGACCTCCAATCAACGAACAACTCGTTCAGGCCCTCGTTCAAAATCAAGCATAGCTCGAGAGACTCGAACCCAGACTCCCACCACCAATTCATCTCGCTGATACGACGCCGACCATCTGAAGCCATAAAACTCAGGCCCAAGCACGACAACACCCCAAGCCATCATTCCCCGAGTTTTCGTGAAGCTCGATCAATTCGTGACGATGAAACTACCACGTTTCCAGACCGTATACCTTCGAGTTTAAAACCCTACTTCGATCTCGAACTCCCAATTCACGAAATGGAAAAATTCTTTGATAATTTTCAGGAAGTCTATGATGTTCAAGCTTGCTACAAACCAGATTTTAGCATTTATAATAGAATCGATTGTTATAAATTCATAAAAGTTCAATTTTTATTCAAATACAGACCACTCTTAAAATAACCAACTAAAATTCTTCATTTTTGTTTTAAAAACCATCGATTAAGGTATAGATTCAATAAATATTCTTGAACTCGTAATTTACAACAATTTATTTTTGTCGAATATTGATTTGAAACCTGTAACCGAGTTTACAGTGGAAATATAATTTACTGTATGTTCAAACAACTTTGGAAAAATATTATTTGAGCTTAACATCTTGGTTTAAGGCTTAAGTATAAATAAAGATTTGACCAAGAAAGATTGGTTCAAGATTTAATTTAAAACCTGGAAAACTAAAACAGCCTAGTTACAGAGGCTACAACATGTACACAGCAGATATCATATAATTCATATTTGTTTTTAGATTAAATAGTATGCAACAGATTTTCCTACTTAATTTTCTTAAAAAGTGAAGTTACTCACAGATAAATAAGAAAAATTGCTCACAGTGATTTGTTTGAAGAAGAACAGAGCATAAATCCTGGAAACTGCTAGCTTGATCTCTGGTTTGAGTTAAGCTAAATTGTTGTTCAAGTTTGTAGTTTTAAAGATGTTGCTTTTGTTTTTCTCAGCTTTGAAGATGGACGAAATGAAATGAAGAAAGCTTGATAAAAGAAGGAGTTTGATACAAGAAAATGAGTTGTACAGGGTATATTATTTTATACAAGTTGATATAATTTGCTTTGTACAAATACCAGGTTATTAAAATTTTGTACAACATAAGCCAGAGATTTTTCATCTTTTGGTGGCTGATACAATTGAACGTGATGGCTTCATTAATTAAAAGTTGTACCTATATATTTTTTTATGTCTTCATTTCGGCTGTAATGTTTGAAATAACATGATGGCTCTCTTTGCAAGCTAACACATATATTTGTTTTGCTATGACTTGTTAAATTTGTCTACATATATGTTTTGTTTTATTTCGTGAGGCTTGTACATATATTTTTATTTGTATGTCTAGTTTGTTTTTATTTTGTGTATATAGATATAAAGCTATAAAAATTATTGTTAAGGTTTAGCAAATGGTTTACTTTAGATTTTACAGTTTATCTTATACATACTACATGCTTTTTGTTTTGTGTTCATTTTACTTATATATATATTTTTGTTTGTTATTTTACTTTGTATTGTAAATAAATTTCTATTTTAATTATGTTGTTTGAATTTAACTATATGTTACTTTATATTTAATAATTTATCTTATTATATATATCTATTTGAATTTGTCAAATTTATTTTCTATTCCTAGTTTAAATATTTATTGAACCATCTATAATAAATACTAATTATTCTATGTTCATTTGGTAATATAAGTGAATTTCTAATTTTAGTTTGTTATTAGATTTTTATCCAATCTATTTATTCTATACTTTATATCTTATATATTTCATGTTTATTTTCAACCCATTTATTTACAATTTAAATTCAAGTCAAATATATATACATTTACAATATTTTTAAATTGAAATGATTCATACAGAATATACTTGAATCCGGGGAAACTCGCTCCATTTTATCAATTTAATTTTACAATTTTTATTCAAATATTCAATAATTATCCATTTAAAATATATATAAAATTCGGGGTCGTTACAGACTTCCCCCCTTAAAAGAATTTCGTCCTCGAAATTACCAAAGAGACAAAAAGATAGATGGAGAATATTTCATCAACTGAACATCTATTCTGCATTTGGCTTACCAAATCAGAATATCGATAATACACACAAGAACGAATCTGTTGAATTCTTTCACACGATACTCGGGTTATCCAGATCTACGAAATATGGAGTGGCATTGGTCAGTTCGAAGTGATAACTAACCATTCGTAGAATATATCGGACCCAAAGAATAGACAGATATATAGATACAATTTCAAAACCTTTAGTTTAAAACTAAGGTATACCTATCAACCATAGCAACAAAGCAACCAATACATCCAAACAAACAATTTGGCCTATCTGGAGTTTATGTCCCATATTAATATATCGAATCTTCTTCCTGGATCTACCAGAAATCATCGAAGAATTGAGAAAAGATGCTGAACAAAAGAGATTGATAGAAAAAAATTACTTCCTTGTTGTTACAGAGTATTGACCATTTATAGTCGCATTTCCCTGTCCCCTATCTCGTCCTCTTCTTGCACTCATACTCACTATCAGTGGATAGTAAGAGAATTTACTGAGGCGTACGGACGGATATCTGAGAATTACTCATACTAGAGTTTACTTCACTCTATCTCTAATGAGCTACTTAACGTGTTATACTCCTGAGCTAAAGTTCAACCTTAGCTCTGATACCACATGTAACGGTACGGATTTTGCCCGCTCGAAAATCGACATCCATACTTTACATCGTACTCGAATGCCGTAGATTCGACCGTTCAAATCCGAGTCGCCGGAGCTTATAACACAGTTAAGTAAATAACACAGCGGAAGAAATGAATAATATATTGATATACAGCTTTAATACAATATCTGATACAACAGAATGCTAAAAAGAATATCAATATACATCAGAGATGATACAACAAATAGCAGCGGAAAAGAAAAGATAACAACAGCAGCGGAACAATATCAATAGAAATGATAACTCCAAAATGATCTTCAGACAAGAATGAATCCACAACTTCAAGATAAGCAACTCCGATGAATGAACTAGCTCCAGATAATCTACTAAACCTGAATATCTGAAAAGAAACCCAACTCTAGACTGCTCGTGTAGAAAAATTTTGAGCATCCAGAGTTTAGGAAAGAAACAATAAACTCCGGATCAGTCATGGGACTGGTGTGAGCAACAAAAACAGTTTATCTTTTAAAAACAAATAGCAAAGAATTTTAAAGTCAATTCGCAATGCTTTTTTTTGAAAATGAAACTACCATAAGACCTCCCACCACACACACAATGCAAACGCAGAATTGGAGGAGATTTCTTCTTATGATAGTCAAAGATGCTTACTACGCAAAATCAAATCATTTTGATATTATTATTAGTGCATAGTGGAAAACATTTCGAAAGTAGAATATAAATCTTAGCCAACATACAACCATTATTGTATGTCTACTATAGCTACTATGTTCAATAGCAGGTTACCGCCATATTCCATAGCAGGTAATACAACTAAAACCGTACAAGTCACGTATTGTTTCTTTGGATTTCCAACAAATGGTCAGGCTAAGGAACTTCCTATCCACGATGGGTACGTCCCTGGAATAGACGACCCGAGAACCTAACCGGATCTCTGCCAACACAAGGCCGGGTTACCTCTGCAAAAATAGGTAACTACTGACACGCGTATGCCATCCCCCGATCGTCACCGATCTTCCCGAGGATCCCCGATTTCCAACAAACCACATAGAAAAATAATGCAGTAACCACAGAGGTTAAGTATCTGGGCTCCATACCATGATACCACCTTTATCCAGAAGGAATGACATACACTAAGGGGCGCTACTCCCTAGAACCTTGCCGCATTCGTCCTGTTTCGACCATTTCCGGGTGTGAGGCTCGACGAAGTCTCGTCCACAAAGCTACGCTTTCTCAAAAAGCCCTGCTTCGGGTCAAACAAATGATCAACCTATGATCACAAAGATATAAGATCAAACAAATGATCATATCGCAAATGATCAAACATTGATCATTTCACAGCAGCACTTAGCATGTCACATTACCAAATTGGGATATATCGCTGATAAATTTCAACTACATAACCTCTGAGCTCGTACGTCTCAGAGAAGGGTGTTAAGCTAAGAGAATAAATTCTCCGCCACCAAACAGAAATGTATTTGAAAGAAATCGGCTTTATACCTCAAAGTGTAATGTCAGACATGTATCCATATAAGTCTGTTCCGGGATCGAACAGAACCGAAGGCACTTCTCACGAAGCCCTTGCAATTCCGGATAATTTCCAATCACGTCCGGACTTCCCGTCACTAAGGGTGATAAAACCTCTATATCGGGGATCAGCCGATGCAGAGTAACTCGACGGTAATCCTTCCGTTTTCAAAAATATCCGGTCTTCAACACCGGTCTTCAAATGCTATCCATATACGACGTATCACATATTCGGAATGGGTTATACGACTCAAAGGTCCTCTCCCGGCTAAACCGAATAGTGAGCGTAATATTTAAAAACATATGGATATTGGGATTTCAATTAAGTCACAACTTATTACCCAAAACTTCTCTTTTCAAATGGTTTAACAAATTACCAATTTAAATCTTTTTAAACAAAAAAGATTCATTTCAACAACCCTCAATGGTTTAAACAATTTCCACACTTTAATCTTTTAAACAAAAGATTCATTCACAGATTTTCCAAATTAATTTCCATTTCAGTTTGATTAACTCGTTAAATCTCTAAGATTTAACTTATAGCTTTCAAAACAATCTCATTTCAAATGATTTAAACCAATCATTATTTTAAATCTGTTAAAGATAACAGATTCAAATCATAGCTTTTCAAAACAATTCATTCATAACTTGGAAAACCATTTTCACTTCAATATTGAAATTCCTTGAATTAAACCGGAATTTTATTTCTTATCTGAAAGCTTTTATTCTTTTAAAACAATAGTTTCATTTCAGAAAATCTGATTCATTCATACGAGTTAAAGTCTTTGGGTTAAATCCAAATTCTCAAAATTATACTTTTAAATGGTTTAAATTCAGATAAACTCATAAATAAGTTGAACAGCCTTTTTAAACCCTAGTTTCCAAAACATAGAATTCAATTCCAAACTTGAATTCAAATTTAAATCAAATTATTTAAATTTTCATAACTCGATTAAGTTATTCAAAATAACTTTTATCTTTGAAATCCTATTTCAATAGCTTTTCACTTTAAACCCGAATTTCTAATTTCAAAATCAATTGAAAATAAAATTCCAATTTCAAAAACATCAAATTTAAATTATCTGCGACTTAACCGATTTCCACGTGAAATCCATATTTGTGTGTGTATGGTGTAGTCCAGGGGTTGAACACAATAGTGCAACACAATGAATCATTACATATATATCGATAAGCGGTAAAATCGATAACGCTTATCTTCATTCACAGATTCATAGATAAAATAAATTTATCGGTCATAAAGATTCACTATTTCAATTCGATGTGGGTTTCGGATATCAAACTGAAATCCGACTCCCTGTCGCATCGAAGTAAAAATGCCGTTATACGGGCAAAAAGGGGTTTTCACATCAATACAGAATTAAATCACAAATCACAGTTCAGCACCCAAAACAATCAGTGTCACAGTAGAAATATTTATTCAGTACAGAAAATTCGATGATTGTCGATCATCTCTAATTTGGGAGAATGTGATTTAAAAGTGAATTGACCACATAATTATCTTCATAAATTTTGATTTTATAATTAATTATCCTTGACTATAAATTAATTAGATTTTAAATTAACTTAACTAATTATCTTAATTCATTCATCCTTAATTGTTAATTTATTACTCTTAATTATCTTTATTAATTATCCTTTCAATTAATCAACTTTTAATTACAAGATAATTACAAATTATTAATTGTTTAATTATTGTTAATAATTTCTGTTTTAAGTTAAAAATTTAAATATTTGATTTACTCTTCAAATATTTTATCGAATTAATTTCCTAAACAATTTACTTTAAAAATTTAAGCCTTTAAAATACTTATTCATTTCAGAGAATTATTTCAAAACAATTTTAAACTCATGTTCAACATTTTCACAAAAGACTCAAATCTTCATTGTTTTTAACTTGACCCGAGACCTCCCCGAGTCACGCGCGAGTAAAACACCCTCCTGCTTCGAGTTTCTGGCAAAAACTACCCGTTACACATTTTCTTAAATTTTTGTTTAAGTTTCGAAAATCTACCCGACATCCTGTTAAAATAACTCGAGTCCGACTTCGAGTTCCCACCTCATTTTCCCGAGTGAGACTTCGAGCTCTCCTCCCATCTTCCCCAAACCATCACCACTGATACCATCTCGACCACGTGCACGTGCACAACAATGCGTCGCCATTCTGGCGAACGTCGCTAGCTCCGGCAAGTCCTGATCGATCGCCCCATCGACCTCCAATCAACGAACAACTCGTTCAGGCCCTCGTTCAAAATCAAGCATAGCTCGAGAGACTCGAACCCAGACTCCCACCACCAATTCATCTCGCTGATACGACGCCGACCATCTGAAGCCATAAAACTCAGGCCCAAGCACGACAACACCCCAAGCCATCATTCCCCGAGTTTTCGTGAAGCTCGATCAATTCGTGACGATGAAACTACCACGTTTCCAGACCGTATACCTTCGAGTTTAAAACCCTACTTCGATCTCGAACTCCCAATTCACGAAATGGAAAAATTCTTTGATAATTTTCAGGAAGTCTATGATGTTCAAGCTTGCTACAAACCAGATTTTAGCATTTATAATAGAATCGATTGTTATAAATTCATAAAAGTTCAATTTTTATTCAAATACAGACCACTCTTAAAATAACCAACTAAAATTCTTCATTTTTGTTTTAAAAACCATCGATTAAAGTATAGATTCAATAAATATTCTTGAACTCGTAATTTACAACAATTTATTTTTGTCGAATATTGATTTGAAACCTGTAACCGAGTTTACAGTGGAAATATAATTTACTGTATGTTCAAACAACTTTGGAAAAATATTATTTGAGCTTAACATCTTGGTTTAAGGCTTAAGTATAAATAAAGATTTGACCAAGAAAGATTGGTTCAAGATTTAATTTAAAACCTGGAAAACTAAAACAGCCTAGTTACAGAGGCTACAACATGTACACAGCAGATATCATATAATTCATATTTGTTTTTAGATTAAATAGTATGCAACAGATTTTCCTACTTAATTTTCTTAAAAAGTGAAGTTACTCACAGATAAATAAGAAAAATTGCTCACAGTGATTTGTTTGAAGAAGAACAGAGCATAAATCCTGGAAACTGCTAGCTTGATCTCTGGTTTGAGTTAAGCTAAATTGTTGTTCAAGTTTGTAGTTTTAAAGATGTTGCTTTTGTTTTTCTCAGCTTTGAAGATGGACGAAATGAAATGAAGAAAGCTTGATAAAAGAAGGAGTTTGATACAAGAAAATGAGTTGTACAGGGTATATTATTTTATACAAGTTGATATAATTTGCTTTGTACAAATACCAGGTTATTAAAATTTTGTACAACATAAGCCAGAGATTTTTCATCTTTTGGTGGCTGATACAATTGAACGTGATGGCTTCATTAATTAAAAGTTGTACCTATATATTTTTTTATGTCTTCATTTCGGCTGTAATGTTTGAAATAACATGATGGCTCTCTTTGCAAGCTAACACATATATTTGTTTTGCTATGACTTGTTAAATTTGTCTACATATATGTTTTGTTTTATTTCGTGAGGCTTGTACATATATTTTTATTTGTATGTCTAGTTTGTTTTTATTTTGTGTATATAGATATAAAGCTATAAAAATTATTGTTAAGGTTTAGCAAATGGTTTACTTTAGATTTTACAGTTTATCTTATACATACTACATGCTTTTTGTTTTGTGTTCATTTTACTTATATATATATTTTTGTTTGTTATTTTACTTTGTATTGTAAATAAATTTCTATTTTAATTATGTTGTTTGAATTTAACTATATGTTACTTTATATTTAATAATTTATCTTATTATATATATCTATTTGAATTTGTCAAATTTATTTTCTATTCCTAGTTTAAATATTTATTGAACCATCTATAATAAATACTAATTATTCTATGTTCATTTGGTAATATAAGTGAATTTCTAATTTTAGTTTGTTATTAGATTTTTATCCAATCTATTTATTCTATACTTTATATCTTATATATTTCATGTTTATTTTCAACCCATTTATTTACAATTTAAATTCAAGTCAAATATATATACATTTACAATATTTTTAAATTGAAATGATTCATACAGAATATACTTGAATCCGGGGAAACTCGCTCCATTTTATCAATTTAATTTTACAATTTTTATTCAAATATTCAATAATTATCCATTTAAAATATATATAAAATTCGGGGTCGTTACATTTAAATTCTTAAATTTTATCTTTTATTATGAAAATAGATTTAATAACATGAATACTGCTTTTCGTTTCATTGAAAACGGATTTGAATTGTAAAAGTTATAGATTTTTCAATATTGTGTATAAACTGATTTATTTAGCAATATTGTTTGTTTTAAATTTTATAAATTATATTTCAATTGTCATATTTTATTTTAAATTGTGTTAATATGTTATTTTATGTATATTTTTGTCTTTTAATATTTTTAAAGTGATAATATAATTTTTCTGAAGTTTATTTGAATTTGTTTCAATTTATTTAGCCTAGTTATATATATATATATATATATATATATATATATATTGCTATTTTCTTCATTTAATTTAATTAATTTAAAATTTATTTATTTTGTTTATTTATTTATTTTATTTCTGATATTATTTATCTATATTATCAACTATTTTTATGTATGTATAAATTAAATATAAATGGTTGGAAATTTGAAAAGTTTTAAACTCTTTATCTTCTTAAGCCTCTTTACCTTCCACCTTTTCATTTCTTAACTTACATCATTTATTTTTTTTGCCATATGTTTCTTTCTCATTTCAACCACTTCCTCATTTTCACATGAATCTCAAATCATTTCTCAAATCACAAAAAAATATACGGCAATTGCTTGTAAGTGTTGAGGTAAAATTGTTCTTCTTTTTCTTGTTTTTTTTCTATCTTCTACTTTGATTTGCACCTTGTTTCTCAACTTTGTAGATCGACTCCACCTTCATCCAGCCCTTGGCCGACCTCCACCACTCCATGACCTGATCATCATTCACTCCAGTCCATCACCACACCAGGCCGAGCCCACCTTGGTAAGAGATAACCACCAAAATCCACAAAACCATCACCTAT
Organism: Allium fistulosum; assembly: GCA_030737815.1. Lineage (NCBI taxonomy): Eukaryota > Viridiplantae > Streptophyta > Magnoliopsida > Asparagales > Amaryllidaceae > Allium > Allium fistulosum. The sequence continues at coordinate 1,300,802,804 of CM060902.1, forward strand.
GCCTTCTAGCCGACCTAGTTTTGGTACCACCACCTCTAGCTTCCTCTTGCAGCCACTTCTTCCCCCACCACCACCTCAGATCTGACCACCACCCTCTGCCACAACAGCCACCACCACCTGGACCTCTGGCAATGACCCTATAGCCTATGGACGAATCCTATTTGTAGCATTAAGTTGTTGAATTTTCCTTGTAGTGTTGTTCTTTTGCACCTATATATCTCCACACCAGAAACCAAGCTATGTCGACCATTAGTGAACCCAAACCAGACCTTAATCCATGGCTTGGCCGTGCTATTTCAGTTTATAACTGAAGTATGAGAAGTAGAGAACAAGTGCAAAGCATTTGTCTTTGTTTTGGGCTTTGATTTCTAACATTGTCTAGTGTGGAATTGTTTTGAAACTTATATAAATTGTATTGTTTTGTATAAATGTATTCAAGGCTTTTAGCTTTGGATCTCCACTCTCAAGTCATTTTTGAGTTGTCATGCCTTCGTAGTTTCAGATTTATGTGTTTTGGTGGATATCTCCAGCTTTTAACAAGTGAATGATTCTCACCAGACGATGTGTACTTATATAACTAGTAAACTGACACCATTTGAATCTGTAAAATTATATCATCCTGTTATAACTATTATATTATGATCATATAATGATCACCCTTGTTATTACACATGTTATATCATCAGTTACTTTTATATGATGCTATTCTGTTCATTCATATCTATTTATCACACTGCAAGTTCCCTGTTAGTATAGAAATCACTATGGGTTGAAATGATACATACCCGAACGGACTTTAGAATAGGGAAAAATCGTTATGGGCTGAAATGATAGGCCTAAACGGTTTTTATTTATTTTATTTAACTTGGGATTGCGGGTTTGAAATGAGAAAACCCGGTTTTCTTTGTAAACTGCGGATTGAAATGATACATATCTGTATCACTTGACCTAGGCTAGAAAATTTTATAAAGACCCGTGGTTTATATATTTTTCTGAAAATTTTAAAATATTTTAAAAAAGTAAATATTATGATATTTTGATTTAAATTTTATTAAAATGATTTCTATAAAATATTAGTGTTTTTCTACAAATTAAATAAGTGAATTAAGTAAATGGTGAAGTAGAATTTGAAATATAAGTTAATTTTGGAATTTATGGTTTTGTTTATAAATGGAATTTATGTAAAGTAAGAATATACGAAAATTTTTGATTTCAAATGAATTTAATGATTTTATTAAGAAATAATGATTTTATAAAGTGTTAATGATTTTGTATAACTTAAAATTTGAAATAAATGAATATTTAAGTTGAATTTGGAAATATAACTTAAATTGAATTTTTGTGAAATTTGTTTAAAAGTGAAATTTTAATTAAGAAAAAAAAAGTTAAATAAGTTATATTTTGGAAATTTAAACTTAAGTGTTAAGTTAAAATTTTTATTAAAGAAATGAAAATTTAATACTTGAATTTAAATAAGAAAATTGTTATTTAATTTGGATTTTGAATGGAAATTTGACTTTATAAAATCATAGAAAAAAGGTATTTAAATTATTGTTTTAAAATGTGAAAATATATGATTTTATAAGTTAAAATGATTTATATTAAAAGATAATTATGTGTGAAATTGTAAATAAAACTCTGAATTTGATTTGACAGCATTTTTGAAATGTAATTACAGCATTGGAAAATGCTGTAGTTGTTTTAAATGAACCAAATAGCAAATTTGAACTAAGGTTTATTATAGCACTTTGTTAGTGCTATAGTTGTTAAATTTAAATAAAATTTTAATTGAAACTAAATTAAGATATTACAGCATTTAAATGATGTCTTTTGTTAATGAACTATTTTAAAACATAACATTTCATAGCATTTTCTAAGTGTTGCGAAAGTTGAATTTTCTTTGTTTAATAAATTCAAATGAATAAATGTTCTTTGAAAAAGATTAAATTTTGGAAATTAAATATTTAATTATTAAATATAATGAATTGACTTTAAATGATTTGAATGGAATAGTTGATTTGGGAAATACAACTATTTTGAAATGTGATTACATGGTATTTAAATTTAAATTAAATAAATGATGTTTTGAAATGATATTTTGATATTTTGAAATGAATTTGAAATGATATTAAATCTTGGAATGAATAATTGAAGTTTATATTAGTATGAAAAATATTTGGTTTACTTGTAATTTGAATCTATTTAAAAGATATTGGACTTATGAAATATAGGATATTAAAGCTTTGGAATTTATTTTAAAATTTGAATAGTTATTTTGTGGATTAAATCTATATTTGAAATTTATAAGATTTGAAGTGGTCTATGGAAATTTAATTGAAATAAATGATTGAATTGAATTGAAATTTGGAAATTGAATACTTGACTTGAAATGATAATAAATGAATGATATCTTTAAATTTAAAAAAAATTTAAAGTTGAATATTTAGATTTGAACTCAAATGATATTTTGATATATTAAAATGATTTGAAATGAAGTTTGGAAAGTTATGATATTTTGATATATTGAAATGATTTGAAATAAAGTTTTGAAATGATATGATATTTTAAAATTATTGAAATGGTTTGGAATTGATTTAATCTTTATTTTGATAAAGATTTGGATTTGAAATGATATTCTATTTTGAAGTATAAAACATTATTTTGAAATTTATAACCACGGGTTATAATAACGATTGGTTGTTAAAGAGACCGGGATCGGATATGGACATACTCTCTGTCGATACCGAAAACCACTTTAACAACTGTGTACGCGGTGGAGTTTCCAGAATGAAGTAGGATGGTGGCGACGATCCTAAGGTATATACGTGGACCCAACTCTCGTGAGTTGGCATAAGGTGGCTAAAACAGGAGCGATTGACGGACCAAGAAGGTAGCACCTCTGATCGGACACACTTCTTTGATACCATTCTATTACTTCTGATTGATTTGGTGCGCACCCTTGATTTGGGAGTGTTGTTCGAGGTGGGCGGTAGTGGCTGCTATGCGTCACCACCAGTCCGGATGCTTAATTGGTATATCTACCCTGGCATTGCCTAGTTGTGCCGTGTCACCTACCATATTGAGCTTTACTACGAGTCTATTTGTGTCGTACCTATGGAGTATCTTCTCGTAGCCTCTCAGGGTATGCAGGTACTATATAGACTATTGGCACTATTATGTGTTAAGGGCTATATGGGTAACCCCTTAACGCTATTTAAAAGTATGTTTATTTTATGATTAGACATTATTATAATAGCGAATATTACTACATAGTAGATAGTTTAACGGATCCTTAAAGAATGGGCGATCCCAAGCATTCTTTAAGTTACTTGTACTTTTACTACAGTTCACTTGAGTTGGTTTACATTATATAAGTATGTATGTCCTGATTCGAGTGTTTGTATTTTTATTTACGCTCGGGTCAGCCTGAGTATTCACAGATTTGGATTCCACTTTCTGGAGATTGGAATCGCTGGAGATTATCTGCTTATCTAGTTTTATCTATCTCAGTTCTGTTGTTCTATTCAGCTTGTACTTGGTTATCATATTGAGACTTCTGTTGTACTTTATTTCTTCCGTTGTATCTTATTTAACTCTGATATATTTACATAGTGGCTTCATGAAGTACTACTTCTTTTACTTCCGCTGCACTTCTTACTCAGTGTCTGTGATCTGTGATTTTTTATTTACTGTATATTCTAAGATTTGCCAAATTTTATTTACAACGCGGTATTTTGAGCAATTCAAGTCCGACATGTGCAGATGCGAATGGTTGAAAATAACGGGTCGTTACACTTTGGGATGAGTAGGAAATTTTCCTTTATTGTTACTTTTCATAAGTTCTTTCATCATATTCGTCATTTGTTCAATTTTAGCATCTTGATTAGTTATATATTCATTTAATTTAACAATTTCATACGAAGGTTGAGTGGACCAAGATGGCTAAGCTAAAAAGCATTGAAGATAAGATGCTTATATGGTTGATTTAAAGCTTTAAGTTGAGGTGCAACTTGCAGAATTGGGAGACTAGGAAATGGAACTTGATAATTCATACTTGGTATCATGGGATGGTTGCGAGATTGATTAGCCAAACTATTAGGGTTTTCTAAAGAAAAATATGGTTGATGTTTCCAATTAGGACTATATGTGGATCACTAAGAACTATTTTGGGCATAATATTGATTTATTTTTTAGTTTAGTAATAGGTTAGTCCTTCACCTATTTAAGGAGTTTGTGTTGATAAGGGAAATTTAATTGGATCCATGGCATGCAGTCCTCTAGTAGAACTACAGATGGGAACACGAATTGATTCCCACTGCTTGTCTTTTTTCAGAATAGTCCTCAAAGAATGTTCAATCTTCATTAGTTTTTTGACATGAACAATCCTCCACACATTTATTTAAGTTGGATTGTTGTTAGATAGTCTATCCCTTCGTATGACACAAATGGTGGTTGGTGATTGCATGATGTTGTACACCTATATTATAATTGATTCTATCTCTCAAATTTTTTTGAAAAAGTTCCCCTCATTTCGTGAGAATTTCTTGATTTTAATTTTGATATTAAGAGTTTTATGTTCGTCGACGGAAATTCTATCGGTTTAGAAAACCGTCGAGCGAATTTAAATTAAAAATAACCGCAAGCGCACGGTGTACGAATGTAGTACGTGGCGAATACGGGTCGATCCGCAGGGAATTGATGATTTTAAAAATCTATTCAATCAAATTAAACCAAAGTCGAGTGAAAGTTAAGCTAGAGAATTAGAGAATTAACTAACTAACTAAAAGAAAAGAAATGCAAATATAGGAGTTAAATGACAATTTAGAGAATAAATCCACTCTCTAGATTATGTAGTTCAACACATATGAAATCATAATCTCTCTTTTATGGTCATTACTGTAATTAGTTGATGTGCTTATCATAAGTATGGTATATTCGTGCTATTAATTAGCCCAATATAAACCATCAAACTATAACACAACCACTAATACACATTTAACTCTTATGAAATATGACAACAAAGTTGAAATAAAAATCTATTTTAAGCATAGCCTATTAACTATTGTTTAGAAATATAGGCTATCAAATTTCAATTTCAACATTCACTTCTTTGCCATAATCATATTTAGATGAAGAGGCAATTTGTGTTATGTTTGTTTAAGCATAGCCTATTTGTTATGAACAATATAGACTATCAAATTCAAAGCTAAACAACATCATTAAACCACTTCAAGTGTTTCCAATAAAGCACAAAAAGAGAGTATAAGCATCAAAATGTTGAAGCTACATATTAGAGAGCTTCATTATCCCTAAATTGTAGGGATTAAGCTCTCATATTTGTCATTTTATTAACATATGTAGCTTGCAACATTAAACTAAAAAGAAAGCAAAATGAAAGCTAAATGAAAAAAGAACTATTCTACTTGCATAAAAGAAAAGAGATCTACACTACAACATGAAAGGAGATAAACAAGAAAAGGAAAATAACATGTATTAAATTGCATAAAAAATTACATGAAAAGAAAATGGCTAAGTAGCCATGAAAAGAGAAAGAGAGCTTTCTTTTATTTTGAGCCTAAAACTAAACTAAAGAGAGACTAAGGGAGAGAGGAGGTTACATGAAACATAAGGGGATTTTATACATGTGTTAAACCCTAATTTATATTTTTGGGGAATGCCCAAAATACCCTCTTAGGAAGTGTAGAGGCCAAGTAATCATTAGCTTCAAATAATCCTCATTTAAGTGTACATGAAGCCATTAATTCCATAAGCATGTGCATTAGCCTCTAATTTGTACATTAAGGTAGGTGGGTAGGTGGGGTCCTCCATTATCTTCACTTTGAATTATTTCCATCTTCATTTGTTCTCTTCACTCTTGTGCATGCATGTGTCTTCATGAAACCACTCCTATTTGAGATCAAATTCCTACACAATTATATATAAATTTCCAATTAATTTTTCTCAAATTAATATATGCACAAAAATGACCATTTTGCCCTTGGATGAAGATGAATATGTGACGATTTGAAAATAATATGAATTTTGGTTTAAACAAGTTAAAATGCCCGATATGATCATTTATTTAATTTAAATAGATTAAATATGGTGGTAAAAATATGCACATTTACGTGCATATCATTTTATGAAAAGGGTTTTTTTTCCAAAAATACAGTGAAAAGTTAGTTCCAACTTTTTATCTAATATTTGGGTAGTATGCAATCTATTTTGCTGGTAGTCCAATTATAAAGGTGTGAATCACTAAGAATTCTGCAAATCCTTTATAAAATTCTTACAATATATTCGCGATCCAATCTTTTGAGAAAACAATTTTATAAGTACAGTCTTTAGATTATAATTATTTTTTAAATTAAATTAAATAGTTAAATTAAGAATAAAATTGCAAGAACAAAACTATTCAAAATTCAATTATTTTCTAATACCTTTGATGCATCGATAAATTTTTGATGTAACATGTATTATTTTCCTTTATAAGAGAAATTAACTAAATACCCTCATAATAGAATAGCCAACTTAACAATTAAAATTTAATTATTCAATGCATTTTGTTTTTCCTAACTCCTAACGAGCTTCTGATTTTGATCCTTAGTTCAACGTCTAATCAAATTTGAAGTCCAATATATATATATATATATATATATATATATATGCAAACGACAAAGCTTTTGTTATTTTAGAGCCAAGGAACTGTAATAACCTCATCACCTTGTGTTTGTAAAGGGATTTATTCCTAACAAGATTTACTTCAATATGCATCCAAAAGTATCAAATAGTAAATGCAGTAAAAATTTGTATAAGTATCTTTTTTTCATTCCTATCCTCTTTCTTTTTTACAAGTTATTTCATTTTAAAGTAAGGCGTGTATAGGGAAAAGAAAACTTACGATATGGAAAGGTAGTCCTTTTAAAGTTATCAAGCAACGCTAACAATTCAAACCCCAATAGTTTGTAGTTGTTCGATCGTTAGATCTGGATTTTATTACTTAAATTACTTTTCTTTGGTCCTTGCTTGTATTCTTTTCTTTTCCTCTCCTTAAAAAGGGATGATAAGAAGTTGATTTTTTTCCTTTGGTCTGTTTTTATGAAGCCTACCTCGGTTTTTGATCCAGAAAAGAGACCACTACCTATATTTTTTTTCTTAGTTTTTTTCCTATTAACTAATGGGATTTAAGTTTTGAATTTGTGTTTGGATTGGTATGCAAGGTGAATATTTTGCGATTAGGTGATAAGGGATTGTGGAGTGCTACAATTTGGGTTTCGGGTTTGAAGAGAATGACGAGGAAAACTTTGAGGTACAGTTACTAGTAGTGGAGTTAGGCAGTGTTATGGCGAATTGGTTGCATGGGTTTTTTGAGCAAAGTGGTTTAGGTTTACGATTTGGTTTGTCTCTAAGTATAGTTTGGTTGTGCTGGTTGTAGTAGGTTGTGGATGACAGGGAAGATGTTGTCTACATTGTGTAGAAGGGTGGTTGTGGTTTGATTTAGGTGATGGAATTCATGTTATGATGAAAGAGGAGGTCGCACAATGATGAAAGATGATCGATTAGTTGCATGTGAGTTTCTAGTGGAAGAGACAATGGAGAGTTGGACGTAGAGAATATACTCATAAACATATATGAAGTAGTACTTGTTTTGAAAAATATACACGATATGGGATTCAAAACTCACATCGTATTGGATGCACATCTACCAAACCAATTAAGCTACAACATTTTTTGTGCATGTATGTCCAACTGACTTCTTCTTAGTCTAGCTTTGAAGTTAAACTACAACTTTTCAATAATTTGTTCGCCCTTTGCAAAAACGAAGATCTTGCAATAAACACAAGAAAAATACCAAGTAACGTTGCCTTATAAATATTAAAATGTTTAAATAGGTAGCTTAAAATATACACAATTTGATATTTATCAATAAGTGAGTATATTTTCTGTATTTATGAATCATCACTTCTTTAAAATATTAGGAGTTATAAATAAATATGTAATAATGTTCACTTAAGTATATGTATAAAGTGAATAAGTTATAAGTAAAAGTGGGAAGTACTTTAATTATTCATTTGAGCAGATTGGTTTATAAATAAATATTTTTTCGATAAAAAGTTTATAAATTAATATGGAATAGTATAAATATTGATACATGCACTGATAAAGTTGTTTTATAAATATGAAAAAATTAATAAGGTGAAAAATGAATTAGGTGATGGGACCTTCGTATTATGGGTCATAATAGGAATTTAAGATTCCATAAGACCAAAAGAAAAATAAAAGGAAAACAAAAAACTAGGTTAATCATTTTAAAATGATGTATAAATAATGTATAAATATTTGTTTGCTCTTGCTTTTATTTTCATGATCATCTATGTAATGACTTCATATGTATGTTTGTATTTCTCTAGACATTTGTATGTTTTTGGTACTTATTAATATAATTACGAGTGCTCTCCTCTTTTGAGGACCACTCTTTTATCAAAAAAAAGATGCATGTCTGTGTAAGTAAGAAATTAGTAGATGTATGATACGTGGATGAATATAGGAGTCTATAAACGCTTGTGATATGTCAATAAATAATTATGAAATGAATATTTGTTCAATACATACGTGTGATAGAGTCAAGGGAGTGCCTTAGGGCAATTATGAAATTTGATTATAAAACTTGACTTTTATAGCGAATCTTGTTTGAAATAAAGTGAGTTTTTTTATTTTCTATTATATGTATTCTTACATTAAGATATAAATAATGTTTTAAATACATTAAATATATATACAAATAAAAAACCCTTAGAAAATGTATTTAATAAATTGCAGTTATGAATGTGTTCGTAACTAGTACTAGATCATATAACATAAACAGTTGTACTTAAATGTTTCTAGTCAAGATATATCAGGAATGGGATATCAATATACTTGTTAAGACTAGTGTATGTAACATTCTCCATATGGTAGATGGTGAATTACTCATATCTGTTAAGGACACCCAAGGGATACGTACAAATAGTTATTTAGAACAATTACATAATGAATCACCATGAGCCTTCTATATAAAAGGGTTAGCGGTATGTCCAAGGGGTATGTGATAACCCTGATTTTTTTGAAGTAATGATTTAAATTAGTTTATGTTTGTTTTAAAATTACATTGAAAATAGATAGGGATAGAAACTGTTTTGCAAGTGTATGGTTTAAATATAAATGTGTACACGAGATGGTGCACACACATGCACACATTTTTCTGTGTGATAAAATAGGTAACAGTTAATATATATGATAGGATAAATAAATTACAAATATATATGTAGGCAGATATGATCAGGTCTTTAAAAAGTTTAGCATAAAGAAAACAAATATGTATATAGGCAGAAATAGTAAGAAAGAAAAATAAAAAGACTTAGGCAAAAATAGGGATACATATGTTATACATGTACACAGGCAAGTATTGCAGGAAAAAAAAAGAAGAGAGAAAAACAAAGCTAGAATGGAAATGGTATGAACCCTTAAATAAACACTTTATCCATTTTCAGCAATTCTTTTTGCTTAGGAAAAATTAAAGTCATGCATATAACATGACCTGGGGTAAGGTTAAAAGAATAAGGTTTATTTTCTGAAAAAAAATAACAAGGACCACATACCCTTTTCTTTTATGAATCAAGTGTAAGGCAGATCATATTATGGGGTAGAACTGACATTGGGTAATTCCATAAAACCCTAGTAACAGCCAGGGTTTATATAAGGAGGCTTAGTGTAATGAGATCATACACATTTGCTCTTCATAACCTAAAGGAAAAATAAAAACATAAGCCAGAGAAAATAAGGAGCACCGGCCATTAGAGTTAGAGGAAGGCAGAGGATCAAAAGAAAAGAAAGGCTTAGGAAAAAGGAATTAATGTGAGTAACCTCACTGAAAACTTTGGCATTAAGTCCTGAATATTGAGGCAGCCTATTTGAATTAATAATTCACTGCTGCAAGTTATGTTCATTTTATGATTTGATGACTTTGGTTTGTTAATGATCTGTTCAAGTGTAAAACCCTTAATAGTGATTTACCCAAAAAATAAGAGTCATGGATTTCATGTTTAAATTGTTTATCTATGCTGTGAATTAACTTTGAGATGGAGTGATTTCTTTTTATGGGTTTTCTTCATACAGTTATTTATTAAATCCCAGGGTTCATGTTGTAGATATATGGTCTGAAAATGGAAAGAAATATAGGGCTGCAACATTGTGTTGTTGCTTATGTCTCATATTAACTGAAACAAAGGAAAATGTAGAAGTGCAATGTTATACATGTGCTGAGCTTCTATGTTTTATGAACTACCCAAATCAAAGTTTATACTTATGGTTTAGCCAGATCTTCAAGATTAATAAGGATCTGATTGAACCAGAGGTAAGAGGAGATAACCAGTAAACTATTTATGACCATATGTTTATAACTTGATCCATTGAAACCCATAGGCAAAATAATATGCTAAGAAATTACATCTGTTTTCATGATTAAATGTTTGCTTCTTAGAACATGACTTACCAATCTCTGGATGAATACATGTTGGTTGAATTGTTTATTTTTCTCTGATTGAAAAGTGAGATGCAGAGGGGATTAGCACAATTATGATAGAGGAAATAACACTTAGTAATTTAACTAAGGACTTTGGATCTTAGGGCTACAAAATATAGCTTGGCAAGGTGAACATTGCAAGCTCACACATGGTATGTTTATATCCAGGGGCCTGATTGTGCTGGGTTAACAGAGTGATGTCCCAGGCAGTGTGTGGTTTAACAAGAGAAAGTAGCTAAAGACCATATGATATTGGTAGTGAACTATAGAAATAGGTTCAGGAGAGGCTTGGGCAAAATCCCTGATGGCCAGTAAATTTGTAAAGGAGGCTTGATGACTGAATTGATGATTGCATTGGTTGGTTTATGATGTTTTATTGGTGAATCTTATGATTTTTTTTCTCTGAACTAAATCACTGTGATCATATATAATTTGTTTAGTACTGATATGAATGCACATGCCTCACAAAAACATGCACAAAGATGATACTGAGTTTCTTAATTAATTCAAAGTATTTGAATATAAATAAAAGTCATATAAAATCATGTTTTCAGGTAGATTACTCATACCAAACATTAGTCTGACCCTTTTGTGTTAATGCACGATTGGGTGTCTCATATTTGTATGAGGCAGTTCATGGTGATTATGCAGGAAAATAGGAATTTCATAGATCAAGCTTTGGATGAGTTAACTGCTTAAGGAATTGGATGCTATTTTTAAAGACTTTGCTGAAGTTAAATTAGATATTCATGTTGAACTATGTTAAGATATTTTGTTTAAATTTGCTTGGAAAATCACTGTATTGTTAGAACCACTGTTTTGTAAGTATTGAACCCATATGTATCAGCTGAAACTAGGTGCTTTGTTTTGCAAATACTTTACTAAGAAATGAAACTCTAAAACTTTTAAAGAACAGTTAGTTTAAATAGTTGAGAATCTGAGATTGAAAGGATTTGTGGGTTGAATGTATATCCAAAGAATTGACATAAGAAAATCCATGTTTAAGTTTAAAAAAAATCTGACAGAAAGGTTTTCAGTTGCCTTAGAAAACAAAACAAAATGATATGTACTTTGCTTAAGAAAAATGCAAGTTGAATGTGGCTAACATGACCATTTCCTTGAGCCTGGGTTAAGCCAGCACTAAAGAGTTTTAAGTTAAGTTTTCAGCTCTATTTTATAACCCAAGTATAGGGTAGACTCAGACATTTTGTTAACAAGAGAAAAAAAATAAGGCACCTGAATTTCCCACTGACACACACAGGCACAGAAACATGCTCACACATGCACATGCAAGAGCACAGTTCATACAGTAATAAAATTATGGAAATTCATGCAAAATGATAAGTCTTGAGACATGAAACCAATAGTTGTGCACTAACCCAAGTATACTTTGAAAATCTGGTTTTTAGATGCACTATTGCTATGTAGAGGGTATTTTCTTTAAGTAATACCCAAACAGATTTCTACTTACAAATTTCTGTACTCTGATTTAAGTAGAAAATGACTTATATATCTTCATATATGTAAGTTTAAGATGAAATGAGTAAACCAATATTTTTATATTGACAAAAGGTCCTGGATAGAAGAAAAATTGGAATGAAATGTTTTCTTGATTAAATGGCCACTATAAAAAAAAATTAAGTGGGTCATTTCATTTGGTATCAGAGCTATGTTGTTAAATAACATAGCAAAAATTTTGTATGAACTTGTTTGCATTGGATGTATGGAAGTGTTGACTGCTTTGGATGCTTTGTTTGTTAGTGTTTACACTATTAATATCTATTATGATAGAATAGTGATAGATTAAAATGAATTAATCTATAGAGTATTAGGCAAAACAGACTAACCTAAGTGTTATATCCATAGAGCAATGGTAGGACCCAGACATCAAAATGTAGGAACAAGTGAACCACCCATGGTGAATGTGCAAGAATTCATGAGAGCCATAAGGGATGGAGTAGGCAACAGGCAGGACAATCCACATGAGGAGCTTTCCAAACTACTCAAGACTTTTACCAATCTTGGAGGCAAAACTTTTGATGGCACAGAAGGAGTTATTGGAGTTCAAAATTGGCTCAGGATTTTGGATAGAATCTTTGCAGACATGCAAGTTGAAGACCAAAGGAAGAGGCAAATTGCATCCAGGCAATTGAGAGGAGCAGCTTTGGATTGGTGGGAGGTTATCATAGCTGGAAGACCTGAAGGAGAAGTGACATGGGATCAATTTAAAGCAATGCTGGAAGGTAGATTTGTCCCTGCATCAGCCAAGGAATCTTTGCTAGAGGAATTTATCAAATTAAGGCAAGGGACTATGAGTGTCACTGAGTACACTCAGAAGTTTGAATCATTGGCAAAGTATGGTGCAGTACTAATCACTACTGAGGAGGCTAAGAATGGCAGATATATTCAAGGGCTGAACCCTAGCCTTAGTAGAGCCATGCTACCATACAAGGACAGGACTTTTGATCAAGTTTTGGATTTGACTTTGAGCATTGAACAACATGATAATGCTAGAGAGAATTTCAGGGCATTCAAGAATAACCAAAACAAGAAGGGAAAGGGTAAATTTCACCCTTATGATAAGAAGAAAACAGACATAGCTTCCACCAAGAAACCAGAAGAAGTCAGGGCTGCTGAAATTAAGAAGAAGATTACTTGTTATAACTGTGGCCAAGAGGGGCATATGAAGAATAGATGCACAAATGTTAGGCCTGCATCCTTCAATTGTCACCATTGTGGGAAGGAAGGTCACATAAAGAGGAATTGTCCAGATTTTAAGCAAGGAAAATTAGGGGCTTTGGAAGGAAAAGGCAAGGCAGCTGAGGGATCAAGTGTTGAAAAACATGGTCAAGTTGAAGGTACTTTGCTTATTCACTCAATACCTTTTGCAGTAGTGTATGATACTGGAGCTACACACTCATTGATCTCCCATGATATTGCACAACAATTAAAATTGAATTGTATGATTGTTGATAAGCCACTGTTAATTAGAAGCCCTATAGGTAGTTCATGTGTTCTGGGTATGATATGTATGCAACTAGGGTTAAATATAGGAGGACATGTGTTTGAGTCAGACCTATATGTGTTGCAATATCTGGGCATAGGGATTATTCTAGGAGTTGATTGGTTGGGTAGATATAAGGCTATCATAAATATGGAGACATCCACCATATCATTAAAAGTTTCTGATGGACAAAGAATAGTTGTTCTTTGTGAGGCAAACAAGAATAGAAGTATAGCCAACCTTTTTACAATGTCTAATGAAAAACCCATGCCTGCATTAGAAGAAATCCCCACAGTGAATCAATATATAGATGTGTTTGGTGAACTTAGGGGAGTTCCAAACCACAGGCCAGTTGAGTTCTCCATTAAAATAATTCCAGGAGCTAGCCCAGTGGTTAAAAGACCAACTAGATGGGGCCTGAGGAGTTGATGGAACTGAAAAAGCAATTGGTTGAACTAGAAGAAAACGGTTTTATTAGACCCAGTTGCTCATCATGGGGAGCACCAGTAATCTTTGTTAAGAAACAAGATGGATCCCTTAGGTTATGTATTGACTATAGGGAATTAAATAAAGTCACAGTTAAAAATAAATATCCCTTACCAAGAATTGATGATCTCTTTGATCAATTGAGTGGTGCAAAATATTTTCTAGGCTTGATTTAGCTTCAGGCTTTCATCAGATGAAAGTAGAAGAGGAAAGCATTAAGTATACAGCCTTTAACACAAGATATGGACTTTATGAATTTTTAGTAATGCCATTTGGCTTGACAAATGCTCCTTCCTATTTTGTTGATTTGATGAATAGGATTTTTAGAGAATACTTGGATAAGTTTGTATTGATATTTATTGATGACATACTAATTTATTCTAAGTCAGTTAAAGAGCATGAAAATCATTTGCATATGGTATTCAAGAAACTGAGGCAAGAAGACATAAAAGCCAAATTTTCAAAATGCACTTTTTGGCAAAATGAAGTGAATTTTCTAGGTCATATTATATCAGAAAAAGGAATATCTGTGGATCCCAATAAAGTCATTGCAGTGCAAGCTTGGAAAAGGCCTACTAATGTCACTGAGGTCAGATCATTCATGGGAATGGCTGGTTACTATAGAAGGTTTATAAAAGAATTTGCAAAAATTTCAATCCCATTAACTAGATTGACTAGGAAAAATCAAGTGTTCACTTGGACTGAAGAGTGTGAGAAAGCCTTTGGGAAACTAAAGGAAGCACTAGTACAAGCTCTAATCCTTAAAGTTCCTGAAGGAAATGAAAACTTGGTGGTGTATACTGATGCAAGTGGACAAGGGCTTGGGGGCAGTATTGATGCAACAACATCAAGTGATAGCTTATGCTTCTAGGCAGTTGAAACCAAGTGAGCTAAGATATGCTACTCATGACCTTGAATTGGCTGCTATAGTGTATGCTCTTAAGTTATGGAGACACTACTTGTTAGAAGAAAAATTTGAAGTCTATACAGACCATAAATCACTTAAATATTTGTTTTCACAAAAAGAATTAAATATGAGGCAGCAAAGATGGATTGAACTCCTAGCCTCATATGATTTTGAAATATTATACATCCTTGGTAAGGCTAATAAAGTAGCAGATGCCCTAAGTAGACAACATGCTAACATGGCTAGATTGATGATAAAAGAGTTTAACACTTTATCATTGTTAGTTGATTCAGAAATAGAAAGTGATAATATAGAAAACATGAGCCTATGCAGTGAGAATGTAGAAATGGGAAAATTAAGTTTTATTACTCTGGGGTCAGAATTAAAGAATAAAGTTGTAAAGCTACAAGACCAAGATCCATTTTTAATTGAAAAAAAGACTCAGATATTAAATGGTGAGGCAGTGGAAGGTTTTCAGTTGAATGATCAAGGCCATTTGAAGAAAGGAAAAAGAATATGTGTTCCAGCAATTGATGAGTTGAAGCAAGAAATCTTGGATGCTTACCACAAAAGCAAATACACTATACACCCAGGAAGCACAAGAATGTATCACAACCTCAAGAGGGATTATTGGTGGAGTGGTATGAAGAGTGCAGTGGCAACCTATGTATCCAAATGTATGGTTTGCCAACAGGTGAAGGCTGAGTATCAAAAACCCTCAGGGATGCTTCAACCTTTGCAAATACCACAGTGGAAATGGGAAGACATATCAATGGATTTCATTGATGGTTTGCCTAGAACTAGGAGGGGAAATGACAGTATTTGGGTAGTGGTTGATAGGTTAACCAAGTCATCCCACTTTATACTAGTAAAATCAGAAAGAAATGCAAGTACACTAGCCCAGTTGTTTATTAAGGAAGTAGTCAGACTGCATGGTATACCAAAGACTATAGTAAGTGATAGAGATACCATCTTCACTTCAAAGTTTTGGCGGAGTTTTCACAAGGCAATGGGGATTGATTTATGCTTAAGCACAGCATACCATCCTCAATCTGATGGCCAAACAGAAATTGTGAACAAATTGCTTGAAGACATGTTAAGAGCTTGTGTATTGGATTGGGGAGGAAGTTGGGAGGATCATATCTTTTTAGCCGAATTTGCATACAACAATAGCCATCATAGTAGCATAGGCATGGCACCCTTTGAAGCTCTCTATGGGAGACCATGTTTATCACCCTCAAGTTGGCTTGAATCTGGGGAAAAAGTGGTCTTAGGACCAGAAAGTGTGAAGGAAACTTCTGAAAAGATAGCTTTGATCAGAAAAAGAATTGCTTCTGCCCAAGATAGGCAAAAGAAATATGCAGATCAAAGAAGGAAGGCAGTAAAATATGATGTTGGAGATTATGTATTTATCAAAATATCACCCATGAAAAAGGTTCTAAGGTTTGGGAAATAAGGAAAGTTGATTCCTAGATATATAGGGCCATATAAAATTTTAGAAAGAATAGGAACTGTAGCCTATAAGCTAGAGTTGCCAGAAGAAATGAGAGCAATGCATGATGTTTTTCATGTGTCTCAACTTAGAAGATGGGTTCATGATAAAGAGGCAATCCTAAAATCCTCTAAGGATGTGCAGATTGATCCCAGAATGATCTATGAAAAGGAGCCAGTGGGCATAGTTTTTAGAGAAACCAAGAAATTGAGAAACAAAGAAATTAAATTAGTGAAAGTGCAATGGAGTCTTGACCCAAATGATTGCACATGGGAAGTGGAGGATAAAATCAGAAATGATTATCCACAACTATTTGATTTAATGAAAGGTAAATTTATATATATACTGATGAATGTTTTGATTGAATTGCATTGTGATTTTTATTTTGATATGCCTAGAGTTTAATCAAATGATTGATTTGAGAATGGTTTGAGATCAGAAAAGTTGATTTTCTGGATAAATGATATTTAAGCTAAGTATGAGAGAATTGTGGGACACAATTCCTAAAAAGGAGGGGTATATGTGATAACCCTGATTTTTGTGAAGTAATGATTTAAATTAGTTTATATTTGTTTTAAAATTACATTGAAAATAGATAGGGATAGAAACTGTTTTGCAAGTGTATGGTTTAAATATAAATGTGTACATGAGATGGTGCACACACATGCACACATTTTTCTGTGTGATAAAATAGGTAACAGTTAATATATATGATAGGATAAATAAATTACAAATATATATGTAAGAAGATATGATCAGGTCTTTAAAAAGTTTAGCATAAAGAAAACAAATATGTATATAGGCAGAAATAGTAAGAAAGAAAAATAAAAAGACTTAGGCAAAAATAGGCATACATATGTTATACATGTACACAGGCAAGTATTGCAGGAAAAAAAAAGAAGAGAGAAAAACAAAGCTTGCATGGAAATGGTATGAACCCTTAAATAAACACTTTATCCATTTTCAGCAATTCTTTTTGCTTAGGAAAAATTAAAGTCATGCATATAACATGACCCGGGGTAAGGTTAAAAGAATAAGGTTTATTTTCTAAAAAAAAATAACAAGGACCACATACCCTTTTCTTTTATGAATCAAGTGTAAGGCAGATCATATTATGGGGTAGAACTGACATTGGGTAATTCCATAAAACCCTAGTAACAGCCAGGGTTTATATAAGGAGGCTTAGTGTAGTGAGATCATACACATTTGCTCTTCATAACCTAAAGGAAAAATAAAAACATAAGCCAGAGAAAATAAGGAGCACCGGCCATTAGAGTTAGAGGAAGGCAGAGGATCAAAAGAAAAGAAAGGCTTAGGAAAAAGGAATTAATGTGAGTAACCTCACTGAAAACTTTGGCATTAAGTCCTGAATATTGAGGCAGCCTATTTGAATTAGTAATTCACTGCTGCAAGTTATGTTCATTTTATGATTTGATGACTTTGGTTTGTTAATGATCTGTTCAAGTGTAAAACCCTTCATAGTGATTTACCCAAAAAATAAGAGTCATGGATTTCATGTTTAAATTGTTTATCTATGCTGTGAATTAACTTTGAGATGGAGTGATTTCTTTTTATGGGTTATCTTCATAAAGTTATTTATTAAATCCCAGGGTTCATGTTGTAGATATATGGTCTGAAAATGGAAAGAAATATGGGGCTGCAATATTGTGTTGTTGCTTATGTCTCATATTAACTGAAACAAAGGAAAATGTAGAAGTGCAATGTTATACATGTGCTGAGCTTCTATGTTTTATGAACTACCCAAATCAAAGTTTATACTTATGGTTTAGCCAGATCTTCAAGATTAATAAGGATCTGATTGAACCAGAGGTAAGAGGAGATAACCAGTAAACTATTTATGACCATATGTTTATAACTTGATCCATTGAAACCCATAGGCAAAATAATATGCTAAGAAATTACATCTGCTTTCATGTTTAAATGTTTGCTTCTTAGAACATGACTTACCAATCTCTGGATGAATACATGTTGGTTGAATTGTTTATTTTTCTCTGATTGAAAAGTGAGATGCAGAGGGGATTAGCACAATTATGAAAGAGGAAATAACACTTAGTAATTTAACTAAGGACTTTGGATCTTAGGGCTACAAAATATAGCTTGGCAAGTTGAACATTGCAAGCTCACACATGGTATGTTTATACCCAGGGGCCTGAGTGTGCTTGGTTAACAGAGAGATGTCCCAGGCAGTGTGTGGTTTAACAAGAGAAAGTAGCTAAAGACCATATGATATTGATAGTGAACTATAGAAATAGGTTCAGGAGAGGCTTGGGCAAAATCCCTGATGGCCAGTAAATTTGTAAAGGAGGCTTGATGACTGAATTGATGATTGCATTGGTTGGTTTATGATGTTTTATTGGTGAATCTTATGATTGTTTTCTCTGAACTAAATCACTGTGATCATGTATAATTTGTTTAGTACTGATATGAATGCACATGCCTCACAAAAACATGCACAAAGATGATACTGAGTTTATTAATTAATTCAAAGTATTTGAATATAAATAAAAGTCATATAAAATCATGTTTTCAGGTAGATTACTCATACCAGACATTAGTCTGACCCTTTTGTGTAATACACCATTGGGTGTCTCATATTTGTATGAGACAGTTCATGGTGATTATGCAGAAAAATAGGAATTTCATTGATCAAGCTTTGGATGAGTTAACTGCTTAAGGAATTGGATGCTATTTTTAAAGACTTTGCTGAAGTTAAATTAGATATTCATGTTGAACTATGTTAAGATATTTTGTTTAAATTTGCTTGGAAAATCACTGTATTGTTAGAACCACTGTTTTGTAAGTATTGAACCCATATGTATCAGCTGAAACTAGGTGCTTTGTTTTGCAAATGCTTTGCTAAGAAATGAAACTCTAAAACTTTTAAAGAACAGTTAGTTTAAATAGTTGAGAATCTGAGATTGAAAAGATTTGTGGGTTGAATGTATATCCAAAGAATTGACATAAGAAAATCCATGTTTAAGTTAAAAAAAATCTGACAGAAAGGTTTTGAGTTGCCTTAGAAAAGAAAACAAAATGATATGTACTTTGCTTAAGAAAAATGCAAGTTGAATGTGGCTAACATGACCATTTCCTTGAGCCTGGGTTAAGCCAGCACTAAAGAGTTTTAAGTTAAGTTTTCAGCTCTGTTTTATAACCCAAGTATAGGGTAGACTCAGACATTTTGTTAACAAGAGAAAAAAAATAAGGCACTTGAATTTCACACTGACACACACAGGCACAGAAACATGCACACACATGCACATGCAAGAGCACAGTTCATATAGTAATAAAATTATGGAAATTCATGCAAAATGATAAGTCTTGAGACATGAAACCAATAGTTATGCACTAACCCAAGTATACTTTGAAAATCTAGTTTTTAGATGCACTATTGCTATGTAGAGGGTATTTTCTTTAAGTAATACCCAAACAAATTTCTACTTACAAATTTCTGTACTCTGATTTAAGTAGAAAATGACTTATATATCTTCATATATGTAAGTTTAAGATGAAATGAGTAAACCAATATTTTTATATTGACAAAAGGTCCTGGATAGAAGAAAAATTGGAATGCAATGTTTTCTTGATTAAATGGCCACAATAAAAATAAAAAATAAAAATTTAAGTGGGTTATTTCAGGGTAGTTATGTAATTTGTTACATATCTAATTCTATAGTTAATCTTATTCGTAGAAACGATGTTTTTTTATATACTATGTTATATTATGATATAATTAATTATGTATTTAATTTAAAGTATATTAATAAGAAAATCATTAGATAAAATGTTATGTGATTGTAGTTGCAATTGTGAGTAACTATTTACAAAATAAAATGTCATTTTGTTTTAAATATTCCTAGTCAAGATGTTTCGAGAAAGCATATCGATACATCCATTGAGACCAGAGTGAACATTCTCTAAATGTTGAGCAATGTATTACTTATAGCTGCTAGGAAAAGGTTTTACGTACCCATAATTATTGGATAACTATTGAATGACTCGTCTGAGAGTTTCCTGTTGGTTGATAACAACTCTGTCAAATGGGAAATCTCAGTGTGAAGATGTTACACAGTTCCCTCGACTTGAGAATACCAAGGAACTTCAAATTGAATACTTCACTTTGATTATAGTTAAATCATGGCATGGCGATCCATCGAGCAACTATAGTTTGGTATGAGTTTGAAGCAATGGAATTGAAGCACTAGTCAATACAGAATTTGTCTCCTCGATGAAGGAAACAGGCCGGTCTTCGATGGTGAAATGGAAAGATTTCAAAAAATTCCTTATTTGGATCATAGTTAGCAAGTGAGTCTAATGTTTAATACTATATCCAATTTAGTTGTTTGATAAAATAATATTTTTATTATGAATGTATTGCCTTATTTAATTAATCTAAATGAACTAAATGTATTTACTGTGAACCGAATTCAATTAAATGAATGAGGGATGCTTTATTTTATTTAGAGAAAGAAACATTTTGTTTCTATCTCTTAAAACTTTCTCATTAATTAGATGAAGGCTATGTTTTATTTAAAGAGAGAAATCTTTCATTCCTTTCTCTTAGTTAAATTAATTGGTTCATTATTTATGTTAATTAAATTTGAGATTCGAAAACATCATATGCATTCACATTTGGGAGGTGTGACAATTGTGTAAAGCATACAGTGAATGAATTAATGGGCTAATGATATGAACAAATATAAGATTAATTCTAAGCATATAAGCATATCAGGGTCTAAAAGGACAGGGGTAAAAGGGGAATCAATGTTTGATTTCACATTTCCAATTTGACAAGCATTTAATAAATCCTACATCAAATTAATACATGTGGAATGATAAGTTACAACTATCTATTTAACGTGATAAAGGCAAAACAATGGTAGGGTTGATATACAAACATGGCTAGATAAGAGATATATACACATGGATATTTATTGGGATTTATATCTTCCTTGTATGTATGTAAGTATTTACAATACATATGTATATATTTTGGCCTTAACATTAAATTGTTCAATGGAAATAAATTTGAAGAAAATGAATTTTATTTCACAATTGTCGTCTTGAAGATGATCTGAATCTTTTCCAACCTCACCTCAAGATAAGCCTCCCTTTCTTTATGATATGGGACTCGTATATTCTTTTGAAAGTTTCCATCCTTATGTGGAAACTTCTCCATAATAGCCTCCCTCTAGACCACAACCTCACATACTTGAATATCCCCTTAGCTTCCAAGTGTAGATGCTTTGTATCAAATTCCGTCGAATCAATTCATCATCTTTTTGGTTCCAGTGACCTTCCTAAAGAGGCTTATCGACATTTTGAAGGCATTATGGGTCTTTGATATTCTATTCCCTCCTTACATCAGTGCCTCACTTCCATGTGGTCTTTAGCTAGTGCCAAAACCATTAGGGATATATAACATGACGGGTATCTGATGGAAAGCATATCTCTGGTCCTAAGATCATTAGGCTCATTCATGATGATACTAAACTTAACTTCTAATCTAAACAATATGGGAGCCTTAGGAATGGGTTCCAAAATTCTTTCATCGCAAATTTTTCCATTCAATATATAACATGACGGGTTCGCCTTTCGACTACCGTATCTCCGACCATGCCCACATTTTTATTACTACTCTCGTACATTATGCACTTATATATGTGTGTGTATATATATATATATTACCAGTAGTTGCTGTTTTGTTTTGCGCAATATGAATTCTCTAGCTTTGATTGCTTAGATGAGTGATTCTGCTACATTTGCCATTATTGCTATGTGACTATATGGATCAAGAACCAGGATGCTTTTAATTCTCTTTCTACCACAGACTTATAAGCTCGTGCATATAAGAGCTATTATTTTGGCATTTTTGCTTTTTCCCTTTTTTAAGCCCATGGAGGAAGGGAATTTTTCCTTCTATCTATTTTATATTGCAGAATATATTTAAGGGTTTTTGTACACTGCTCTAAAGCTTGTAGTTAAGAAGATGCTTTTCCTTTGGGTAGCCTTTTTCGAAAGAAAACATGCATTAATAATATAAAATGGACACAAATGTTTATGCATGCATATACTATATAAAAGATGTAAAGACTAGGAATGAATTATCATTGATTGATTATTTCCAGATTACATGTTTTTAACAATATATAAATATAAATGTAAATATATGTAAACACGTGTAAATAAATGTACAATTTTAAATACAATATAATTTTCAATTGATTCCAAAATATTTACATAACATTAAACCATCTAATTATTTGCAATTTGAATACAAATAAGAGTGTGTGTGTGTGTGTGTGTGTGTGTGAGTGTGTTTGTCTATGTATGTATACATGTGTGTGTGTATTGTTTCAAATTTTTTAATCAAACAGTAGCACACCAAAATTTCATGCATTAATCAAATAAGATGTTAACAATCAATTAATTCTGATATTGATTGAAAAATCAAATTAAAACGATTGAACCACTAAATTGTGTATCATATTTACTATTCTGTTACAAATAATTTCAAACATGGATTCATAAATTAAAGCATTCTTTGCGTTTATATATATAATTTTGGTTTATCGTGTCAAAAGTAGATCAAATTTGATAATAAATTTTTTTAATCATATTACCAATTTTTAATCAAACAAAGCAATAATATATTTAAACAAATATAATAATTAGACTAGATCTAAGAAATAAAATGAATTCAGAATATACCTTCAGATCTAGTAAAAATTTCACCTTGATTTGGAATTCTCTCTTAAGATTCTTGAATCTACACCCACCTTTGCAATAGAAGGATGAATCATGTTGCCTTTTATTTATTTGATGTTTTATGTTTACTTTAAAGCTAAAAATTTTCTAGAGAGGGGATGGATGAGGTCGAACATGATTGTAACGACCCTAAATTTTCGACCAAATTTAAAATTTTAAATTCATCGTTTCAAAAAAAAAAATTTGAAATTATAAACGATCTCAATTTACGTCCAAACTTTATTTATGACATACGTCTAGTTAGATATGGACATAGAAAAAGTTTCGTTGCAAATTATTATAGTAAAATCCATTCGCGTTTTACTGTATATCAGTCCATATAAAGCTGCGTAAAATTTATCTTCCAAATCCAAATATCTTTACAGAGTTATGTTGTAAAAATTATTCTGATCAAGATTTTGTAATTCGTTTCGTCTAAAACTGTCATCGCCTGCTCCGTTTAAATTGTTTTGCAAATCGTACAATTTAAGCGGCGTAAATGCAAATTTTATAAAATCATCGTATCGCAATAATCTGTGTACCGTCGGAAGCGCATCATCACACTGATCATAACGGTATATTTATTTGCGCGAATTGAAGTCCGACATCATCCGTCGCGTTAATTTAATCGCTACGTACGGTCCGGGTACACAAAATTGCAACCCAAAATCTTTAACCCGTTTACAAAAGGAAGTTGAAAATATAGTAAGGCTTGTATTTAATGGAGTAGTTAGAAGCTAGGAGTGCTTGGGAAATGGGAAAACATTTGGGAAAATAAGAAGATGTTTCGTAATGCTCACAAATTTATTTTCTGTTCAATAGTACTGCTATCCCTTCCTATTCCCATCTCTATATACCTCAAAAGCTCTGTAACCATTCACATTTTCACAGTTCCACTTCACATCATTTCGAAATCGTTTCAGGTATTCACCTCTCCTCCTTTCTTCTATTCTTTTTCTGAAAATTTCGAACAACAAAACCTTTCTAAGAAAAATGCAAAACTCAACCACCCAGACCTCCGTTCGCCTTTGCCACACCTTGTACTTTCACTCCACACGTCTCCATTCTTCTCACTATTTCCTACTTCCTGCAAATACAAAATGAAAGGCCAAACAGCACCCCATCTCCACTGCCCTCCGCCACCGCCAGCACCCACCTCCGCACTTCCCCAGCCCAACCATTCCTCTCGCTGCCTTGCACCACCCACCTACCAGCCACCGCCCCTCAAACCCGAGACACCCCTAGTGCCAGCAAGCATATGCATGTGCGTGAGTGTATAGTGTGTTGAGTGAGTGAATGTGCATGCATGTAACGTGTGTATATGGAGCGTGCGTGCCGAGTATTGAGCGTGTGTGTTATGTGCGTGTGTTTTGTGTTCTTTTTTTTAAAAAAAAAGAAAAGAAAAATATAGTAACATTTTACACGATGTTGCCTTGAAGATTTTACGCAAATATCTATTTTGGTTGCCGAAGATAGTAACCGACTTTTCTTTTTCGTTGTGTGCAGAAGCAACCGATTGACTTCTTTCGCAGCAGCAAATTTTCAGCTTCGTTCTTTTCTCCGTCTTCGGTAAGCGCATTTATATAAATTTACAAATTATATACTAACGTTCATTGTATTAATATCGTTTCCTTTCTATCGATATTACAGTGTCCGTTGTTCGTGCTGTACCGACTCTATTCTTACTTCTTCGTGCTTCGCCGTCAAATTTCTATATCCACGAAAGGTGAATTAATTTTCACGACTATATTCTTATGCTAGTTTGTTTTGTTGAATGATTGCTATGTGATTGAATTGAACGTTGATTGCTAATGAAAAGTGACAAATAATTTGCAAGTGAATTTGATATAGGATAGTTAACGAATTAAATTTGGATTATATATGTTGAATTTTGATTTGCTAAACCTGACCCCTTCATATGTAAATTCGATTAGTTAAATTGACCCTTTAAATTGTAAGTTAATTGACACGTAGAATTTGATAAATTTCGCTTTGGACACTTGAACGTATATTGAATTAACTGTTGTAGTTGAAATTGAACGACAAGTGAAACCGTAATGTTATAATCTTTAATCTACTCAAATGATAGGGTAGATTCTAGAAATAGTTATATTAATTTGCGTAAATAACAAACGCGAATTAATACGATTATTTCGGGATTATTGAAAATTGTTGAATTATTGTGAATGGATGTTATTGCTTGTTTATTTACTTTGACACCATCCCAGCTATCACACTGCAAGTTCCCTTTGTTTGTTTTGATTTTTGAATTGAAATGAAATTGGGTTGAAATGAAAAATACCCAAATAAATTTGACTTAGGGTAGAAAATTTAAAATAAAACCCGATTGGTCAATGTTTTGATTTAAATAAAAATTAAGTTTATTTGACTAATAACAAGGTTTTGAATAAATTGGAATTTAAATTCGAATGAATGTAAATGTGAATATTTGAATTTAAAACAAATATTAAACGTCGAAATTGACAAAGGAATATTGTTTATAATTTAATTATTTAAAAATTAAATTTGGAATTATTTGATAATAAATTTTTGAAAGTATTAATAATTAAGTTTTGAAAATTATTAATAAATTAACTTTTGAAATTATTAATAGTTAAGTTGTGAAATTATTAATAACGAAGTTTGAAATAATTAATAATTGAATTTTTGAATTTATTAACAATTAAGTTTGAAATTATTAATGAATGAGTTTGAAATGATTAATAATTAAGATTTGAAATGATTGAAAATTTGATGAGATCGAATTTTAATTAAATTGAATATCTTTATTAAGAGAAATTGAATTATTGAATAAGTGAAACTAAGTTTCTTTAACTAAGTTTTGAAATTTGAAAGGAATTTCTTTGATAAGAAATAGAATGCGCTTTAGCGAAACAAATGAAAGACTTGTAATTTAAAGAATTGGATTTGACAAATGTAATGGTAAATAAGTTGTAAACTTTGATTATGAAATCGAACTTAAGACGTAACGTAATGAATTGGAAATTTAATTGAAATTGTTTAAGGATAAATTAATTTATTGAATATCGAATGAAAGCGATAATTGATTTAAATCGTTTTGAACGTTAAATTTAGATAAATGATTTTGGAATGAACTTATATACGAAATGCAATGAAAATTTGAATTGTTTTAATTGAAACTTTGAAATTGAATTATAGAGATTTTGAAAACGAAATTGGGAAGTTATAAGACGTAATTTTGGAAATTGATTTAGGAAGACTATCGAATTGTCGATTACGAATTCCAATTGAAATTGAAATTGATTTGGTTTTGAAATATAGTAACGACCAATCGGTGTTATAATCACGAAGGTTATTAAAGGAACCGGAATCGGTTTGGGACATACTCACTGTCTAAACCGGAAACCACTTTAATAACTATACGCGAAGTGATGATCCAGAATGAAGTGGTTGGATTGACGAACGCGATGACTGAAGAAAGTGAACGATAATGGATAGCCTTGACACTTGTGTCAAATTGGAAATGACTAAAACAGGATACGTGCCGGGCCAATGGAGGATTAGCTACCTCAAGTGGACACACTTCTTCGTAAACTATTCATTTACTTTGTGATTGATTGGTGCGCACCCTTGATTAGGGAGTGTTGTTTCACGGTGTTGCGGGCGCTGCGGCGTTGCGTTCTCACCAGTCCGGATCAGGCGAACGGTAGTGTCACTACCTTGGGTATTGCCTCATGTGCCTTGTCATACTTGTATTCCTTTATACGCGACCACTACGATTTTGGTTTGTACCTTTAGTATATGGATTGCCCTCTGGTGACTTCCGGTTTTGGGGAAACTACGGTCTTGTATATGCTCTTGGGAATAAAAATGTGTTAAGGGTGTAATGGGCCATGACTTAACACTATTTTGATATCTTTATATTACTGATAGACATTATCTATTTATCGTACTCTACTATGTATAGATAGTTTATCGGATCCTGAAAGATGTTTATTCCAATCATCTTTGAGTTATTGTTATTTCAAATTTTGAACCATATTATCTGTATAAGAATATATGTCCTGATTCGAGTGTTTGTTTGTGCATATGCTCGGATCAGACTGAAGATTTCTGTTGCTGTGCTATTGGAAGCTGAAGACTTGAAGACTATCATTTATCTTTATCAGTATTGCTCCATTTTATTTTGTTATTGTATCGGACATCTATGTATTTCTTTTCACTATCTGCTTGTGACATTGTTGTATTTTCTTAGTAGCTTCATGAACTACTATTATGACATTGTTGTAATTCCGCTGCACTATTCTGTTATGTTATATTTTCTGTGATTCTGTGATGATTCTCATTTATATACTTATACTCCATTAATGATTCGTGTTTTGTACTATTTAAGTTGACATGTGTGGATTATTGTCAATTTAAATGGTCCAAATATACGGGTTGTTACATTTGGTATCAGAGCTTTGGTTCCCGATAACCTTAGCCTGTGGAGTTTAAAGCTCATTAGAGATAGGGTAAACATACCATAGAATGAGGAGAATCATTTCAGAATCCACATCCTTTGATTCATCTTTCTTTTTGAAATCATTGAATAGAATTTCCTTAAGTTCTATAAATTCCTATCTTTGATTCTAAATCACTTTTGGTATTCCAGGATGGCTACCAGAAGAAATGTTAGGGGCAGGGGTGGAAATGCTCCTGGTCCACATGCTCCAGCTCCCGCAGTCCGATTCTCCACTCTTAGCAAGGAGTATACTCAGCTTGGAGGAGTCAAATTTACTGGCTCCGAGAGTATTATCGAAGCACAACAATGTCTAAAGAGTTTGGAAAGGATCTTTTCTGGCTTGGAGATCGCAGATGCTCAGAAGCGCAAGTTGGCCGCTTGGCAGCTTCAGGATGCTGCACAAGATTGGTGGGAATCAGTCACTTCTCGAACTGATGAGGAAACCATCACTTGGGCCCAGTTTAGGTAGCTATCTATCTAAATTCCTACTAAGTAAATTTCTCTCTTATCTCGTCATAATTTTGACTCGTTTCATATCACTTGTAATAGGGATTCCTTTATGGCTCAGTGGTTGCCAGCTGCTGGGAAGGCCCAACTCTATCGGTCTTTTATGGATCTCAAGCAGGGCAACATGACCTTCACTGAGTATGAAAGGAAATTCAACGAACTATCTAAGTTCGGACCCGGTTTGATCGACACACCTCTGCTTAAGAATGAGAAGTTCATACATGGCGCACGCCCAGAGTATTACGAGCTCCTTACCGCTCATGTCCATGGAACATTCACTGAGTTGATGGATTTTGCTCTTCGATACGAGGGAAAGTCTAAGGGAACATCTGTCCCCAAAGCTCCAGTTACTCAGACACCAGCTAATTAGTCGGGAAAGAGGAACCAAAATTTTGAGCAACAGAAGAAGAATTGGCAGCAGAAATCCGGGTTTGGCTATTCTCAGAAGAAGCCTATTGACTTATCCTCCATCACTTGTTTCAAGTGCGACCAGAGGGGTCACTACGCCAACAGCTGTCCAACATCTGCCGGTGCCGCTGTTCCGCCCCCTCAGAATACCAAGAACGACCTCTGTCACATATGTTTGCAGCTGGGGCATTTCAAGAAGGATTGTCCTATGTATAAAAAGGGAAAGACGGCCAGAGTATTTGCTATGACTTCTTCCACCCGTGATCCACCTACCTCACCTGCTCCTACTGATAACCAAGGTACATTACAGAGTACTTTTATGTTGCATACTTTACCAGTTAAAGTTCTATTTGATACCGGAGCAACACATAGTTTCATATCTATTGATTTGTGCAATAAACTTGGTTTGGAACCCATCCTTTCATCTACTTTCTTATGTGTATCAAACCCTATTGGAGGGCCCGCTAACCTTAAAAGGGTTTGTAAATATGTCACTCTTATGCATGGCATTCACCACTTCACCTGGGATTTCTATGTCCTTGGATTCGAGGCATTTGATATTTTATTAGGCATTGATTGGCTACGGAAGTTCGAAGCCAATAACTCATGCAAAGCTCGAACATTCTCTCTCATCGATGACAAGAGTATGCCTTTGGTTATAAAAGGCAAATCACCTCAAGAATATGCTGGGAGTTTTATATTCTCACTTGACTCCCATCCAAATGAACTAAGCTCTACTCCAGTGGTCCAATCCTTTTCTGATGTGTTTGGAGAAGTAAATTCTCTACCACCACCATGGGAAATCGAATTCCACATTGACCTTATTCCTGGTGCCCGACCAGTAGTTCTCCCTCCCCGGAGAATGGCTCCTAAAGAAAAGGCAGAGTTGAATGTTCAAATTGAAGATTTATTTTCTAAAGGCTTGATTCGGCGAAGTCATTCGGAATGGGGTGCTGCAGTAGTGTTCGTCACAAAATCAGATGGTTCCCTCAGAATGTGTGTGGACTATAGAGAGCTGAACAAGCTCACACACAAGAACAGATATCCAATGCCCCGCATCAACGATCTATTCGACCAGCTCCATGGAGCTAAAGTATTCTCTCAACTCGATCTGGCTACTGGCTTTCACCAACTTAGAATTGCTGAGGAGAGTATTCCTAAGACAGCATTCCGCACTGAGAATGGTTTCTTTGAATGGCTGGTTATGCCGTTCGGTCTAACTAATGCTCCAGCTTATTTCGTCGACTTAATGAATAGAGTTTTCCGGGATGTTCTTAACAAGTTTGTTCTTGTTTTCATCGATGACATTCTCGTCTTCTCTAAGGATGAGGAAGAGCATAGGTCACATTTGGCTTTTGTTCTTGAAACTCTACGCAGCCATCAGCTTAAAGCCAAGTTTTCAAAATGTCACTTTTGGAAGGATGAAGTTCGATTTCTTGGCCATATTGTTTCAGAGAATGGGATTTCGGTCGATCCAGCTAAGATCGCCGTAATCAATGTAAGTTCTATTCTTACTTGTCAAATTCTATCAAAAACAACTTATCATTTTCATAATTCGAATCTTTGGAATTTGCAGGATTGGGAGACTCCCAAAACTCCTACAGACATCCGCAGTTTCTTGGGTTTGGCCGGCTATTACCGCAGATTTATAGAAAACTTTGCCCGTATTGCCGCACCACTTACCGCACTGACCAGAAAGAATGTGAAATTTATTTGGAGCGAAAAGTGCGAAGCAGCTTTCAATGAGATGAAGCGAAAGTTGACCTCTACCCCGGTTCTTACAGTTATTGATGGTAGCAAAGGATTGACCGTCTATACAGATGCCTGTCGAGATGGACTTGGAGCAGTTTTAATGCAGAAAGGAAAAGTTATTGCCTATGCGGGTCGTCAGTTAAAGACCCATGAAACAAACTACGCAACCCACGATTTAGAGCTTCTTGCGGTTGTATTTGCTCTTAAGCTATGGAGGCACTATCTATTGGGAACAAAATTCGAGTTATTCACTGACCACAAGTCATTGAGATATATCTTCTCGCAAAAGGATTTGAATCAGAGACAAGTCCGATGGCTCGAATTTCTAGCTGCATATGATCTTGATATTAATTACACCCCAGGAAAAGCAAATGCCGTAGCCGATGCTTTGAGCAGAAACCAAGCTATGATATGTTGTAATCTTGTTGAAGGGATGTTATTCCAGCTTTCCGTCTCCCCAGCTCTTATGAATCGTATTATAGCCAAGCAATACGAGGACACTTTGCTTTATCGCATCAAAGAAATAGTTCTTGGCAGAGTTGAAAATGCTGATAATAAATTGGGTGCACATGTTGATAGTAATGGAGTCTTGAGAATTGATAATCGAATTTGTGTTCCTAATATTGATGGTCTAAGACAGGAAGTGCTGAGAGAAAACCATAAGTCTTCACTTTTATTTCATCTCGGTGTCACTAAAATGTACCAGAATATGAAGAAGCTATATTGGTGGAGTGGGATGAAGCGCGATATCTCTACCTATGTTAGCAGATGCACAACTTGCCAACAAGTTAAAGCTGATCACAGAAAGACAGCAGGATTGCTCCAACCTCTAGAGATTCCAGGTTGGAAGTGGGAGCAAATTTCCATGGACTTTATTGATGGGCTGCCAAGGACTAGAAAGGGTAACGAAAGTATATGGGTGATTGTCGACAGACTGACGAAGTCCGCTCACTTTATTCCGGTCAAGACCACTCGTACAGCTTCGAGTTTGGCCGAGATATACATGAGAGAAGTTGTTAAACTTCATGGTGTACCATCTAGTATTGTATGCGATCGAGATCCTATTTTCACCAGTAAATTCTGGAAGGCATTTCAAGATACTTTGGGCACCAAACTGAATCTGAGCACAGCATATCATCCTCAGACAGATGGCCAAACTGAGAGGGTGAATCAGATTTTGGAATATCTTCTCCGAGCTTGTATTATTGACTTTGGTGGATCTTGGGAAGACCATCTTCACTTGGTAGAATTCACTTATAATAATAGTTACCAGGTAAAGAATTTGAATTTCAAATTTGAATAAGTATATTTGAATTTGAATTAATTATCCTTTATAAACCAGGCAAGCATTGGTATGGCACCGTTCGAAGCCTTATATGGACGGCCGTGCAAATCGCCAGCTTGTTGGATCGAGTCTAGAGATCGATTAGTGCTTGGACCAGAAATGATTATGGAAGCTTCCGAAAAAGTCGAAGAAATCAGAGAGAAGATAAAGACGACACAGGATAGACAGAAGAGCTATGCTGACAAAAGGAGAAGAGATCTCGAATTCAGTGTTGGAGACAAAGTATTTCTGAAAGTGTCGCCTTTGAAGAATATTGTTCGATTTGGAAGGAAAGGGAAGCTAGCTCCCAGATTTGTTGGTCCGTTTGAGATTACAGAAAGAGTCGGAACATTAGCATATAGAGTTCCATTACCAGAGAAGTTCGCCGGTGTGCACAACGTATTCCACGTCTCACATCTCCGTAAAGTTGTACACGATCCATCGATGACCATCCCTACTGCCCAGTTGGAAGAGATAGTTATTGAGCCTGATTTGACTATTGAGCGAAAGCCACTTCGGATAGTCGATCGTGAGACAAAGCAACTCAGAAGGAAGTCGGTAAATCTCGTCAAAGTACAGTGGAGTGCAAATGAGCGAGATTGCACATGGGAAACTAAGGATAGTATTCGGGATTCAAACCCCGAACTATTAATTTCAGGTATTATTCAAATTTCTCGAAATCTATCTTGACTTTTCTACTTATTTCATTTCTACTTCACTCGTCTCGTTCCTTTTCGAGGACGAAAAGTTTTGAGTGGGGGAGATTGTAACGACCCTAAATTTTCGACCCAATTTTAAATTTTAAATTCATCATTTCAAAAAAAAATTTGAAATTATAAACGATCTCAATTTACGTCCAAACTTTATTTATGACATACGTCTAGTTAGATATGGACATAGAAAAAGTTTCGTTGCAAATTATTACAGTAAAATCCGTTCGCGTTTTACTGTATATCAGTCCATATAAAGCTGCGTAAAATTTATCTTCCAAATCCAAATATCTTTACACAGTTATGTTGTAAAAATTATTCTGATCAAGATTTTGTAATTCGTTTCGTCTAAAATTGTCATCGCCTGCTCCGTTTAAATTGTTTTGCAAATCGTACAATTTAAGCGGCGTAAATGCAAATTTTATAAAATCATCGTATCGCAATAATCTGTGTACCGTTGAAAGCGCATCGTCACACTGATCATAACGGTATATTTATTTGCGCGAATCGAAGTCCGACATCATCCGTCGCGTTAATTTAATCGCTACGTACGGTCCGGGTACATAAAATTGCAACCCAAAATCTTTAACCCGTTTACAAAAGGAAGTTGAAAATATAGTCAGGCCTGTATTTAATGGAGTAGTTAGAAGCTAGGAGTGCTTGGGAAATGGGAAAACGTTTGGGAAAATAAGAAGATGTTTCGTAATGCTCACAAATTTATTTTCTGTTCAATAGTACTGCTATCCCTTCCTATTCCCATCTCTATATACCTCAAAAGCTCTGTAACCATTCACATTTTCACAGTTCCACTTCACATCATTTCGAAATCATTTCAGTTATTCACCTCTCCTCCTTTCTTCTATTCTTTTTCTGAAAATTTCAAACAACAAAACCTTTCTAAGAAAAATGCAAAACTCAACCACCCAGACCTCCGTTCGCCTTTGCCACACCTTGTACTTTCACTCCACACATCTCCATTCTTCTCACTATTTCCTACTTCCTGCAAATACAAAATGAAAGGCCAAACAGCACCCCATCTCCACTGCCCTCCGCCACCGCCAGCACCCACCTCCGCACTTCCCCAGCCCAACCATTCCTCTCGCTACCTTGCACCACCCACCTACCAGCCACCGCCCCTCAAACCCGAGACACCCCTAGTGCCAGCAAGCATATGCATGTGCGTGAGTGTATAGTGTGTTGAGTGAGTGAATGTGCATGCATGTAACGTGTGTATATGGAGCGTGCGTGCCGAGTATTGAGCGTGTGTGTTATGTGCGTGTGTTTTGTGTTCTTTTTTTTAAAAAAAAAGAAAAGAAAAATATAGTAACATTTTACACGATGTTGCCTTGAAGATTTTACGCAAATATCTATTTTGGTTGCCGAAGATAGTAACCGACTTTTCTTTTTCGTTGTGTGCAGAAGCAACCGACTGACTTCTTTCGCAGCAGCAAATTTTCAGCTTCGTTCTTTTCTCCATCTTCGGTAAGCGCATTTATATAAATTTACAAATTATATACTAACGTTCATTGTATTAATATCGTTTCCTTTCTGTCGATATTACAGTGTCCGTTGTTCGTGCTGTACCGACTCTATTCTTACTTCTTCGTGCTTCGCCGTCAAATTTCTATATCCACGAAAGGTGAATTAATTTTCACGACTATATTCTTATGCTAGTTTGTTTTGTTGAATGATTGTTATGTGATTGAATTGAACGTTGATTGCTAGTGAAAAGTGACAAATAATTTGCAAGTGAATTTGATATAGGATAGTTAACGAATTAAATTTGGATTATATATGTTGAATTTTGATTTGCTAAACCTGACCCCTTCATATGTAAATTTGATTAGTTAAGTTGACCCTTTAAATTGTAAGTTAATTGACACGTAGAATTTGATAAATTTCGCTTTGGACTCTTGAACGTATATTGAATTAACTATTGTAGTTGAAATTGAACGACAAGTGAAACCGTAATGTTATAATCTTTAATCTACTCGAAATGATAGGGTAGATTCTAGAAATAGTTATATTAATTTGCGTAAATAACAAACGCGAATTAATACGATTATTTCGGGATTATTGAAAATTGTTGAATTATTGTGAATGGATGTTATTGCTTGTTTATTTACTTTGACACCATCCCAGCTATCACACTGCAAGTTCCCTTTGTTTGTTTTGATTTTTGAATTGAAATGAAATTGGGTTGAAATGAAAAATACCCAAATAAATTTGACTTAGGGTAGAAAATTTAAAATAAAACCCGATTGGTCAATGTTTTGATTTAAATAAAAATTAAGTTTATTTGAATAATAACAAGGTTTTGAATAAATTGGAATTTAAATTCGAATGAATGTAAATGTGAATATTTGAATTTAAAACAAATATTAAACGTCGAAATTGACAAAGGAATATTGTTTATAATTTAATTATTTAAAAATTAAATTTGGAATTATTTGATAATAAATTTTTGAAAGTATTAATAATTAAGTTTTGAAAATTATTAATAAATTAACTTTTGAAATTATTAATAGTTAAGTTGTGAAATTATTAATAACGAAGTTTGAAATAATTAATAATTGAATTTTTGAATTTATTAACAATTAAGTTTGAAATTATTAATGAATGAGTTTGAAATGATTAATAATTAAGATTTGAAATGATTGAAAATTTGATGAGATCGAATTTTAATTAAATTGAATTGAATATCTTTATTAAGAGAAATTGAATTATTGAATAAGTGAAACTAAGTTTCTTTAACTAAGTTTTGAAATTTGAAAGGAATTTCTTTGATAAGAAATAGAATGCGCTTTATCGAAACAAATGAAAGACTTGTAATTTAAAGAATTGGATTTGACAAATGTAATGGTAAATAAGTTGTAAACTTTGATTATGAAATCGAACTTAAGACGTAACGTAATGAATTGGAAATTTAATTGAAATTGTTTAAGGATAAATTAATTTATTGAATATCGAATGAAAGCGATAATTGATTTAAATCGTTTTGAACGTTAAATTTAGATAAATGATTTTGGAATGAACTTATATACGAAATGCAATGAATATTTGAATTGTTTTAATTGAAACTTTGAAATTGAATTATAGAGATTTTGAAAATGAAATTGGGAAGTTATAAGACGTAATTTTGGAAATTGATTTAGGAAGACTAACAAATTGTCGATTACGAATTCCAATTGAAATTGAAATTGATTTGGTTTTGAAATATAGTAACGACCAATCGGTGTTATAATCACGAAGGTTATTAAAGGAACCGGAATTGGTTTGGGACATACTCACTGTCTAAACCGGAAACCACTTTAATAACTATACGCGAAGTGATGATCCAGAATGAAGTGGTTGGATTGACGAACGCGATGACTGAAGAAAGTGAACGATAATGGATAGCCTTGACACTTGTGTCAAATTGGAAATGACTAAAACAGGAGTCATGTCGGGCCAATGGAGGATTAGCTACCTCAAGTGGACACACTTCTTCGTAAACTATTCATTTACTTTGTGATTGATTGGTGCGCACCCTTGATTTGGGAGTGTTGTTTCACGGTGTTGCGGGCGCTGCGGCGTTGCGTTCTCACCAGTCCGGATCAGGCGAACGGTAGTGTCACTACCTTGGGTATTGCCTCATGTGCCTTGTCATACTTGTATTCCTTTATACGCGACCACTACGATTTTGGTTTGTACCTTTAGTATATGGATTTCCCTCTGGTGACTTCCGGTTTTGGGGAAACTACGGTCTTGTATATGCTCTTGGGAATAAAAATGTGTTAAGGGTGGAATGGGCCATGACTTAACACTATTTTGATATCTTTATATTACTGATAGACATTATCTATTTATCGTACTCTACTATGTATAGATAGTTTATCGGATCCTGAAAGATGTTTATTCCAATCATCTTTGAGTTATTGTTATTTCAAATTTTGAACCATATTATCTGTATAAGAATATATGTCCTGATTCGAGTGTTTGTTTGTGCATATGCTTGGATCAGACTGAAGATTTCTGTTGCTGTGCTATTGGAAGCTGAAGACTTGAAGACTTTCATTTATCTTTATCAGTATTGCTCCATTTTATTTTGTTATTGTATCAGACATCTATGTATTTCTTTTCACTATCTGCTTGTGACATTGTTGTATTTTCTTAGTAGCTTCATGAACTACTATTATGACATTGTTGTAATTACGCTGCACTATTCTGTTATGTTATATTTTCTGTGATTCTGTGATGATTCTCATTTATATACTTATACTCCATTAATGATTCGTGTTTTGTACTATTTAAGTTGACATGTGTGGATTATTGTCAATTTAAATGTTATAAATATACGGGTTGTTACAATGATAATGAGAGAAATAGAGAAAGAAAATTGACTGATGGGAATGAAATTAGTGGATTTAATTTTATTAAAAGAGTGGAACCTTTATGTTTTCCTTCGGTTAAACTTCCATAATAAATTACCATATTAATTTTCAATTACTCCACCTTTTGCTAACCCAATATGGCCATCTCTAACTTGAATTTTCATGATGTAAATTTTCCAAAATTCCTTCAAGCAATTATTTCTCATTTAAATCCCCTTTACAATTGTAACGACCCGACTTTCTATGCCCAGAAAGTCGCATCATTATGAAGAAAGAAAGGGGTAGAAAATAGAAAAGAAAAGAAGAAAGAAAGAAACAACAACAACGATCTCACAGCGGAACGAATAAAATATATTAATAACATAAACTATTACATAGTATACAACAATTTACAGAGTTACACAGCATATACATCACTTACTAGACAGTTATAAACATCTGTCTAGACATTACAACTCAAATACAAGACAAGACACTATCACAGATATCAACACAGCGGAATACTATATCTACGAACGCCGAAGCCTCCTGCTCCATTGCTCCTCCAGAATATTCGTCAAAGCTAAACCTGAATCCCTTGGCTACTCGTAAAAATTTGAGTACCCAAGAGTTTAATAAAACAGAAAATAAACACTTGGGTCAGACATGGGTCTGGTGTGAGTAAACGATTAGATTGCTTAACTTTGAAAAACTTTTGAAAACAAAAGTATCACGTAAGACTCCCCACAAATAAACATGGGTAAGTTTTTACCTTACGCTAACTAAAACGTTTGATAGGAAATCTGATTGTATTATAATAGGGTCTAGGGTTTTCAAGTAAAATACAGAAATAGCTGAAATGCTTACATCTCACATTCCAACATAGTTGGGCACAACTAATACGTACGGCACTTATTGGAGTTTGGATTCCATACAATGGCAGGGCTACTGGGGTACCGCCCGTCACAGTACGTGGCCTAGATCACCGTACCGAGGAGTACGCCCGATCCCCTGCAACACAAAGCCGGAACCATCCCTTACTGGATAATCCCGAACAAGATAATCCCGTAGTTGGCGCGACCAACCACACACTAAGCCGAATAAAAGAAAAGGGACCTCTAGACAGGGATCTATCTTGCTCTCAGTGGGTGCTACCCACGAAACCTTGCTGCACCTCCCCTGTTTTAGCCATTCCCGGTTGATGAGGCTTGAGGTTACGATTACCTTTAATCAGAACATATCACTTAGAATGCTCATCGTCCGCCTGACGATGTGCTGAAAGAATTCAATCCATACAAGTTCGTTCCGGGTTCGAACGAAAACGAAGGCATTATCTCGTTACACTCGTTTTGGAATCACCCTCAGAGTTAACGACAATAACCCTTGCACTCTGAATCTTCATCTTCACTTGAGATTCACGACCTATCGTTAATTTGGATCGATGTGGTATTCGGGTCTCCAGACCTGGAATACCGGTATACGGAAACCCGATCCCGGTCTCATCGAAATCCAAAACGTATCTTTTAAGGCCAAGTTGTTTTAAAGGTTTAAACAATTTAACTTATCTATACAGATAGATAATTCACAAGTTACAATTGATAATCACATTATCATTTAAACAGATGATTCATAACCAAATAGGTAATCCATATCAACATCACAATAG
Source organism: Allium fistulosum (assembly GCA_030737815.1). Classification (NCBI taxonomy): domain Eukaryota; kingdom Viridiplantae; phylum Streptophyta; class Magnoliopsida; order Asparagales; family Amaryllidaceae; genus Allium; species Allium fistulosum. The sequence continues at coordinate 1,300,841,227 of CM060902.1, forward strand.
TTAATCTATATTACCATTATAATGCAACCAAGTATTCATATCACCCAACATCTTATCTCATTTCTGAGATTACATCCATTCAATTCAAATCAATGCCATTCATTCTTATATAAGCAATGGTTTACTTAATCATAAGATAATTAATTTAAAATTTATTTAAATTAACTATCTCTATCTTTAATTAATTTAAAGTGGATTAAATTAATTACTTCATCTCTTAATTAATTTAAAGTAAATTAAATTAATTACTTCATTATAAACCTTACTTATATAATCATTAATTAATTACAAATAAATTAATTAATCTTTCTATAATTATCTATTTTAATTAATCACCTTTGATTAATTATACTTTAATTACATTTAAGTAATTATCTTAATTAATTTCACAAATTAATTATCCTTAACCAGTACAGTAATTAACCTTTAATTACTTCATTAATTAATTAATTATAATCAATTACTTTAATCCTTAACTAATTACAATTAATCACTTATCATTTGATTAATTAATCTTAATTAATCAACTCTTAATTACATCATTAATTATAAACTAATGATCCCTAATTACACCTTTAATTATTTATTAATTACATTAAGTAATTATTCTTAATTAATCCATAATTATTAATCACCTTTGATTAATCTAACCCAGTAATTAACTTCCTTTAATTACTTCCATTAATTAATTACCTTTTAATTAATTACCTTAACAAATAATTAATTACTTTATAATTAATCTTAATTAACTTAATTTAATAACACTAAGTAATTAACCTTAATCACTTCTTATTTAATTACTTTCATAAAATAATTATCCTCTAATTACTTTATTAAATATTTATCTTTACTAAATTACATCCAGTAATTATTCCTTAATTACTTCAACAAGTAATTATACTAAATTAATTTATAAATGATTATCTCTAATTAATCACAAATTAATTAATTAAACTTAATCATTTAAATTTAATTAAATGATTCTTAACTTACTATATTAAAAATTCTTAATTAAGAAACTATTATCTTAATTAAATCAATTATTTACCAATAACACTTGATAATTAAAATAATTTAATTTATCTAAATTTCCTTTTCAAATTTAATTAACTTTAATTAAATCAACATTTTGAATACTTAAGACAATTCTTATTTTAATTGATTACTAAATCTTAATCATTAAACCTTAATTAAATTAAAAATATAAGATTTAGAAATCAATAAATTATTAAACACATTTTAAATTAAACCTTTAATCTTTAAAACTTATTTTATTTTAAAACTTTCATATTTTAAAATATAAAAACTTGTTTGAAACTTAACTTGAAACAAATTTAGTTCATAAGTAAAAACTTGTTTAACTTTCGTTTAAACTTTTAAAACATTACTGTTGAATTTTAAAATCCTTTTGAAACTTCAATTTTAAAACTGTTAAACTCGAACGAATTCAAGCTTTGAAAAGAAACTCGAACAACCCTTAACAAAACCCACGTCAGCTCCGAGTAAACAGACCAAACTCGCGAAAACCCCTCAGAATCTCGCGTCCATCTTCTAAATACTCGAATGAAACCGAGTATTCCCTAACCCATTTCCTGCTTCGAGAAAAAAAAACTCAAAACCCCGATGGAAACTCGCGTTCCAGCCTTCTTCCCCAATTCAAAACTCCAGATGCACACGAACAAGCTCGTGCACGTGCACACGTAGTTCCCGCCGCCGCTACCTCTGGTGATCCTCCAGACACCTCGGCGAACCATCACCAAGACAACTCCGACCCACAAAACTGCGCCACGAAGCTCCAACCAAAATCGAACACTCTCGAACTCCTCCTGGTAAACAACTCTGGCCAAAACCTCCTCGTCCCGGCGACCCCTACCATCAGGCGACGTGAAAATTCATACACACCTCGACGAACTCCCTCGCCACCATATCCCAGTGTTTCATTGCACTCGATTCCCCACAAAAGTCACGACGACAAAATTTCTAAGCCTATCAAAAACTAGGGCTCTGGACACGAAAACGTCACCGCTGCCACCACGATGAAAATTACCGCCATCCAATATTTTTCTGAGCTCAACCGATCACTCCTCTACCCATTGGAGGAAACTCAACACTTCCAGTCCCCTAGATCGACCGAGGCAACTCGAATTGCTTAACACAGGTAAACCCAAACTGCTCTTTTTTGCTTATTCTAAAATTATAAAATTTGTTTTTAAAAATCATATTTAAGTATAAGAAATCGATTCATATGCCTGAATCTAAGAATTTTGATGGTTGGATTTTAACTTTTTAAGTGTACTCTGTATTTTTCTCTGTTCCAGATGCAACTCAAGTTGTTTATACTTAAACCAATTTGTATTCTAAGATATAACAACCAATATAGCTCTAAAACTCAGGTACAATGAAGATGAAATCATGAGTGTTTGATTTGTGAATAGGTTTAGAACCTGGAATTGAAACTAGAGAATATCCAGACCATAACACAAACATTTACATATATGTTCACAGAGCTTAAAACATCTCCACAGGCATATTTATATCTGAAGATGATCAAGTAAACAACTATATATTTATATTTTAAAAACATTTGTTACTCACCAGAACTTATAAACAGAGAGACAGATTTTGTATATATACAGACATACATACATTTCAGATATTTAAGCATGCATTCATATCATATACTAAGTAACACACTTTACACAAAACATCCATCACATGCATCCATCATAACAGATTTTTAAAACTGTTTTTAAGTTTAAAGTTTACTCACCAGAGATGTCAGAGAACAGAGAATAGAAGCTGTTTTCCAGGCTTTTCCAGATTTTCAAATTTGATTTCTTTTTGCTTTGTTGAATTTAAACTTGATGTTGATCTTTAAATTTAGTTGCTATTGAAATCTGAATTGCATGTTGAAGTTTACATCTTGCATTTGAATTGATGAAGTTGCTTGCCTCTGATTCATTTCCAGATTAACTCCTTTTGCTTTGAATTTTAGTTTCCAGGTTTTCTTTTGATTTTCAGGTCTTTCATTTTTCTTAGCATTTTGATTCGAATTGTATTAGTGGAGAAAGAAGAAGATAGTCTTAACTGAAAGTGAAAACAGATTTTCTTCTTTCCTATATTATTTATTTATGACTTTATTTTACAAAGAAAATAGCCACTTGTCCTCTTAAGAGTTAATTAACTTACACCTAAACATTCCAAGCTTCCATATGTTTACAAGTGTTAAACTTGTCTTTTATTAATTTATTTAAGTAATACATATGTATTTATGAATTATTTATATGTATATAATGTATTTATCTTTTTATAAATAAGCTTTTAGATTTTATAGTAAATATACAAATGTGAAAAACAATTATTTAAAATAACTTATGCTTTGATCAAATAAATATAACATATTTTTATATGCTTGAGAAACTTATTTTAACTTTATATATATTTTTACAAATCAATTTATCTTATGTTTGAATTTTATAACATAACTCCAATCACAATATATATACATATATATTATAATTTGAAAACATATCCTTTATTAAATTAAAGACTCCCTATTTATAATATATACATCAATATATATATACATATAAATAGAAAACATTTATATAAGCTTTGGAAGATAAATCTTACCAATTTTAAATTGTTTAGAAAAGATATTAATAAGTATTGCCAATTTAAAATATTATTAACTTTTAAAAGAATTAAACTTGTCAATTTATAAAATAAAATCAACAAATCAATTTAATTATTAATAAAGATTATTAAATTGATATTGCCAAAATTCCGGGATATCACATTCCTTCCCCCTTAAAATAATTTCGTCCCCGAAATTTAAAAGCAAAGATAATTTAATAACCCAGCAAATTTTTAATTTTAAACAGCAATCATACATATCAATCATATTCTAACAACCATAGCAAACAATTTAATCAAACAAATTTAACTATCCAGTCAAAATCTGGATAGAATTTACTCGAGTTTCCCCAAATATATATATATATCGGGAGACTCGTTCTACAGGATCTAAACTAACTATCTACAATAATCTAGAAGTCCTTCCTTTCTAGATCACAAATCTGAACAAGATATCAGACTAACTCAAAACCATCCCAACTATCCTTCTGAACTGCTGATTCCATCACTCGATGAATCATACACATATTCCTCAGAGATATGTGAAATAAAATGAATTCCAGTTATCCGAACTGGCAACTCAATCCTGGGGATCAAAATCTAATCTCCAAAGAACACAGAAAAATCTCATAATACTTCCGGAGCTTACTCTCCAGTCTTACCAAATCTTATATCTCCTTTGATCGGAGAAAAACTTAAACAATATCCAATTTCAACATCAATTTCCAAATTCCATCAATTCTTAACTGCATAACTCCTTTGACGATCCTGAGTCACTTCATTCTTCCTGATCAGCTTAACCCTTGCTGATGCTTCTTGAAACAGATTAGACCAACATCAAACCAATTTTCGGATCCTACTCAACAAAATGGTTTCTCAAAAATATGCCGAAATCCAAAACACAACTCTACTCTACAAACATTAGAGAACTTCGCACTACCTCTCCTATCTGAAATAGTCAAAACAGTTGCACTTGACAACTTTACCTCCAAATCCCGAAAATTTCTTCACACTTAGAGATACACTTGAATTTCCTATAGAAATCCTCTACTCGAAGAAAATTACAACTCTCGGTTGCTTCCACTCTAGAATAGCTGCTATCTTGCTTTCGCTGCACAATTCTGATCTTGAACAGATGAGAATGCCATCGGAGAAACTCGAGCACAACTTGATCATCCACAGTTCACCATATCTATAAAATCTTAGTGAACCATTCTACTTGGTCAAAACACCTTAACAGAATCCTCACCAGAAAATTAGGTGTGGTCAATCCCTCTCCAAAGAATCCTGAGCTGCTTCACCAAATTATTCTCTAGGAGACATCCTTCTACTAAGCTGAACTTCTGGTAACTCCACGAATCAAGTCGATATGGAATCTCAATCTCCAATAATCCCAAGAGAATACTTAAACAATCGCAAGTCACTTTTGCGATCAGCTCGGCCTAATTTCCAAAGATAACTGTTCTCTCTTCACTAATCAGAACAGCTTATATTTGACTAACCAATCCATCGAAGAAATGGATTCACTCTACTTCTTCTAAATTTCACCTTCAGAAAAACTGCTCAGCCAGAAACTTTCTGCCAACATAGAACACTCCGAGTCGCACTGCTGCCACAAACCAAAGACTTCTTATCCGAAACTCCTCGAGAAACTCGGACCTCAAAGCAAATAGAAACACCCCACTGGACTCAGCCACAGCACTGAAACAGACTCACTTCTTCAAACTTGTTCCAGAAGAAACATCTTCAGAAACGTCCATAGCCACCGTGTCTCATCACACAGCTACTACTTCCTGAGGTTACCAAAATACCATCACTCTCTTCAGCTCATCCAATAGATCTACTCTATTCATCCAACTTCAAAGATAAACTCTAAACCATAACTGGTTTCCTTCAGAGATCGGTGAAATCTTTACACCACAACAAAGTTCACTCGAGACAGTATTAGGTCTACAGTCTCGTCAGATATACTTCCAACCTCAACACTCAAATTCTAACTATTGGTAGTCGTGTTACTCACACTACCACCTTATCTACCTTTATAACTTATATTGGAAAACCCGAACAGGTAACCCAACAAATAGGTAGAAATATATATATTTAAAATGATACTTTTTATATAGAAATTATTTCTGGGTAAAATTATTTCATTTACCTCTTTAAAACAATATTGTGTCCGTTGGCCTGGTCTAAGTGTTTAGAGATCCCTATCAATAACGTTAGCTACTCGTATTGACCAGAATCCATATACCACTCAACCGATCAATTAACACAATATAAAACCATTTTATATAACTAACAAATACGCGCTCTCGAATATATATATATACACACTCAGACTCAAACAGGTTGCTACAGATCCTGTCACTAATGAACAATCCTTCCGAACCTAGGTATTCACTCAACCTAGTGTTCTGATATTCACTTAACCAATAGCTTAGGTATTCGCTCAACCTATGCTCTGATGCCATATGTAACGACCCGACTTTCTATGCCCAGAAAGTCGCATCATTATGAAGAAAGAAAGGGGTAGAAAATAGAAAAGAAAAGAAGAAAGAAAGAAACAACAACAACGATCTCACAGCGGAACGAATAAAATATATTAATAACATAAACTATTACATAGTATACAACAATTTACAGAGTTACACAGCATATACATCACTTACTAGACAGTTATAAACATCTGTCTAGACATTACAACTCAAATACAAGACAAGACACTATCACATATATCAACACAGCGGAATACTATATCTACGAACGCCGAAGCCTCCTGCTCCATTGCTCCTCCAGAATATTCGTCAAAGCTAAACCTGAATCCCTTGGCTACTCGTAAAAATTTGAGTACCCAAGAGTTTAATAAAACACAAAATAAACACTTGGGTCAGACATGGGTCTGGTGTGAGTAAACGATTAGATTGCTTAACTTTGAAAAACTTTTGAAAACAAAAGTATCACGTAAGACTCCCCACAAATAAACATGGGTAAGTTTTTACCTTACGCTAACTAAAACGTTTGATAGGAAATCTGATTGTATTATAATAGGGTCTAGGGTTTTCAAGTAAAATACAGAAATAGCTGAAATGCTTACATCTCACATTCCAACATAGTTGGGCACAACTAATACGTACGGCACTTATTGGAGTTTGGATTCCATACAATGGCAGGGCTACTGGGGTACCGCCCGTCACAGTACGTGGCCTAGATCACCGTACCGAGGAGTACGCCCGCTCCCCTGCAACACAAAGCCGGAACCATCCCTTACTGGATAATCCCGAACAAGATAATCCCGTAGTTGGCGCGACCAACCACACACTAAGCCGAATAAAAGAAAAGGGACCTCTAGACAGGGATCTATCTTGCTCTCAGTGGGTGCTACCCACGAAACCTTGCTGCACCTCCCCTGTTTTAGCCATTCCCGGTTGATGAGGCTTGAGGTTACGATTACCTTTAATCAGAACATATCACTTAGAATGCTCATCGTCCGCCTGACGATGTGCTGAAAGCATTCAATCCATACAAGTTCGTTCCGGGTTCGAACGAAAACGAAGGCATTATCTCGTTACACTCGTTTTGGAATCACCCTCAGAGTTAACGACAATAACCCTTGCACTCTGAATCTTCATCTTCACTTGAGATTCACGACCTATCGTTAATTTGGATCGATGTGGTATTCGGGTCTCCAGACCTGGAATACCGGTATACGGAAACCCGATCCCGGTCTCATCGAAATCCAAAACGTATCTTTTAAGGCCAAGTTGTTTTAAAGGTTTAAACAATTTAACTTATCTATACAGATAGATAATTCACAAGTTACAATTGATAATCACATTATCATTTAAACAGATGATTCATAACCAAATAGGTAATCCATATCAACATCACAATAGTTAATCTATATTACCATTATAATGCAACCAAGTATTCATATCACCCAACATCTTATCTCATTTCTGAGATTACATCCATTCAATTCAAATCAATGCCATTCATTCTTATATAAGCAATGGTTTACTTAATCATAAGATAATTAATTTAAAATTTATTTAAATTAACTATCTCTATCTTTAATTAATTTAAAGTGGATTAAATTAATTACTTCATCTCTTAATTAATTTAAAGTAAATTAAATTAATTACTTCATTATAAACCTTACTTATATAATCATTAATTAATTACAAATAAATTAATTAATCTTTCTATAATTATCTATTTTAATTAATCACCTTTGATTAATTATACTTTAATTACATTTAAGTAATTATCTTAATTAATTTCACAAATTAATTATCCTTAACCAGTACAGTAATTAACCTTTAATTACTTCATTAATTAATTAATTATAATCAATTACTTTAATCCTTAACTAATTACAATTAATCACTTATCATTTGATTAATTAATCTTAATTAATCAACTCTTAATTACATCATTAATTATAAACTAATGATCCCTAATTACACCTTTAATTATTTATTAATTACATTAAGTAATTATTCTTAATTAATCCATAATTATTAATCACCTTTGATTAATCTAACCCAGTAATTAACTTCCTTTAATTACTTCCATTAATTAATTACCTTTTAATTAATTACCTTAACAAATAATTAATTACTTTATAATTAATCTTAATTAACTTAATTTAATAACACTAAGTAATTAACCTTAATCACTTCTTATTTAATTACTTTCATAAAATAATTATCCTCTAATTACTTTATTAAATATTTATCTTTACTAAATTACATCCAGTAATTATTCCTTAATTACTTCAACAAGTAATTATACTAAATTAATTTATAAATGATTATCTCTAATTAATCACAAATTAATTAATTAAACTTAATCATTTAAATTTAATTAAATGATTCTTAACTTACTATATTAAAAATTCTTAATTAAGAAACTATTATCTTAATTAAATCAATTATTTACCAATAACACTTGATAATTAAAATAATTTAATTTATCTAAATTTCCTTTTCAAATTTAATTAACTTTAATTAAATCAACATTTTGAATACTTAAGACAATTCTTATTTTAATTGATTACTAAATCTTAATCATTAAACCTTAATTAAATTAAAAATATAAGATTTAGAAATCAATAAATTATTAAACACATTTTAAATTAAACCTTTAATCTTTAAAACTTATTTTATTTTAAAACTTTCATATTTTAAAATATAAAAACTTGTTTGAAACTTAACTTGAAACAAATTTAGTTCATAAGTAAAAACTTGTTTAACTTTCGTTTAAACTTTTAAAACATTACTGTTGAATTTTAAAATCCTTTTGAAACTTCAATTTTAAAACTGTTAAACTCGAACGAATTCAAGCTTTGAAAAGAAACTCGAACAACCCTTAACAAAACCCACGTCAGCTCCGAGTAAACAGACCAAACTCGCGAAAACCCCTCAGAATCTCGCGTCCATCTTCTAAATACTCGAATGAAACCGAGTATTCGCTAACCCATTTCCTGCTTCGAGAAAAAAAAACTCAAAACCCCGATGGAAACTCGCGTTCCAGCCTTCTTCCCCAATTCAAAACTCCAGATGCACACGAACAAGCTCGTGCACGTGCACACGTAGTTCCCGCCGCCGCTACCTCTGGTGATCCTCCAGACACCTCGGCGAACCATCACCAAGACAACTCCGACCCACAAAACTGCGCCACGAAGCTCCAACCAAAATCGAACACTCTCGAACTCCTCCTGGTAAACAACTCTGGCCAAAACCTCCTCGTCCCGGCGACCCCTACCATCAGGCGACGTGAAAATTCATACACACCTCGACGAACTCCCTCGCCACCATATCCCAGTGTTTCATTGCACTCGATTCCCCACAAAAGTCACGACGACAAAATTTCTAAGCCTATCAAAAACTAGGGCTCTGGACACGAAAACGTCACCGCTGCCACCACGATGAAAATTACCGCCATCCAATATTTTTCTGAGCTCAACCGATCACTCCTCTACCCATTGGAGGAAACTCAACACTTCCAGTCCCCTAGATCGACCGAGGCAACTCGAATTGCTTAACACAGGTAAACCCAAACTGCTCTTTTTTGCTTATTCTAAAATTATAAAATTTGTTTTTAAAAATCATATTTAAGTATAAGAAATCGATTCATATGCCTGAATCTAAGAATTTTGATGGTTGGATTTTAACTTTTTAAGTGTACTCTGTATTTTTCTCTGTTCCAGATGCAACTCAAGTTGTTTATACTTAAACCAATTTGTATTCTAAGATATAACAACCTATATAGCTCTAAAACTCAGGTACAATGAAGATGAAATCATGAGTGTTTGATTTGTGAATAGGTTTAGAACCTGGAATTGAAACTAGAGAATATCCAGACCATAACACAAACATTTACATATATGTTCACAGAGCTTAAAACATCTCCACAGGCATATTTATATCTGAAGATGATCAAGTAAACAACTATATATTTATATTTTAAAAACATTTGTTACTCACCAGAACTTATAAACAGAGAGACAGATTTTGTATATATACAGACATACATACATTTCAGATATTTAAGCATGCATTCATATCATATACTAAGTAACACACTTTACACAAAACATCCATCACATGCATCCATCATAACAGATTTTTAAAACTGTTTTTAAGTTTAAAGTTTACTCACCAGAGATGTCAGAGAACAGAGAATAGAAGCTGTTTTCCAGGCTTTTTCAGATTTTCAAATTTGATTTCTTTTTGCTTTGTTGAATTTAAACTTGATGTTGATCTTTAAATTTAGTTGCTATTGAAATCTGAATTGCATGTTGAAGTTTACATCTTGCATTTGAATTGATGAAGTTGCTTGCCTCTGATTCATTTCCAGATTAACTCCTTTTGCTTTGAATTTTAGTTTCCAGGTTTTCTTTTGATTTTCAGGTCTTTCATTTTTCTTAGCATTTTGATTCGAATTGTATTAGTGGAGAAAGAAGAAGATAGTCTTAACTGAAAGTGAAAACAGATTTTCTTCTTTCCTATATTATTTATTTATGACTTTATTTTACAAAGAAAATAGCCACTTGTCCTCTTAAGAGTTAATTAACTTACACCTAAACATTCCAAGCTTCCATATGTTTACAAGTGTTAAACTTGTCTTTTATTAATTTATTTAAGTAATACATATGTATTTATGAATTATTTATATGTATATAATGTATTTATCTTTTTATAAATAAGCTTTTAGATTTTATAATAAATATACAAATGTGAAAAACAATTATTTAAAATAACTTATGCTTTGATCAAATAAATATAACATATTTTTATATGCTTGAGAAACTTATTTTAACTTTATATATATTTTTACAAATCAATTTATCTTATGTTTGAATTTTATAACATAACTCCAATCACAATATATATACATATATATTATAATTTGAAAACATATCCTTTATTAAATTAAAGACTCCCTATTTATAATATATACATCAATATATATATACATATAAATAGAAAACATTTATATAAGCTTTGGAAGATAAATCTTACCAATTTTAAATTGTTTAGAAAAGATATTAATAAGTATTGCCAATTTAAAATATTATTAACTTTTAAAAGAATTAAACTTGTCAATTTATAAAATAAAATCAACAAATCAATTTAATTATTAATAAAGATTATTAAATTGATATTGCCAAAATTCCGGGATATCACAACAATGAAGTTGATATCTTGTATTAATAAGGGTAAATATAACTTTTATATATGCATTTAAAACATAGCAACTAACCTCAAAACATCAAATAAATTAATAATAATTAATATTTCCCGAATATTATTTAATTTAATCAATTTACAAAATTTTGTAAACAAATTATATCGTATGGTTATGTGAAGACCCAAATTATTGAGATAAAAATAATTTTTGAAAAAAATTTGGAAATCAGTTAACAGAGAATATTTAAAGAATAGAATAGTTTGAAAATAAATATTAAGAGTGAGTGAAATAATTAAATAAGAGGATAGTGATTTTTCAATGAATAATAATGAGAAGAAAATGATCAAGTATGAGTGAGTTTTACATACACATATCTCATATATATATATATATATATTAAATATGAGTAGCCAGAGAAATATAAAGTGATAAAATTAATCCTTCTGATAATTAAATTGCATAAAAACCAGTTTAGTATTATTTGTGCATAAATACATTTTTTAAAATAAATCAAGAGAAAAATAAATGGTTTGAAATATTAGCTAGGAATAATAATAAAAGGGGTATGAGTGAACTATTCAGGTTTAACAAAATATTCAATGAAGCTAAGTCACACAAAAATAATGTATAGGTGAATCATGCAAATAGCATGTACATAGAAAAGCAGTAAAAGCAACTGCTTTTACCTGAAATGGAAATCAAAGAGAAAATGGCATAATTAGCCATAAACATGCATACAAACTTCTCTTATTTTTGTGAGGATAAAATGGGTTTTTCCTCCATTAAAAACCCTTGTTAAATGATTTAAATCAAGGGCGAAGCAGTAGTTTTCTGTGAGGGAAAAACAGAAACATATTTTCAAAAAAAAATATAGAAGGGAAGAACTCACACTGTCTTCAAGCTTAAGCATTCTCGGGGAAGAGAAGAGGAAGGTGAGTGATTAATCACTTATGAGATTTGAGGCATTAAGACCCAAGTTAAGGGCAACCAAGTTATTTTATATAAAAATTATATTATGTTTTTCTATTTGATTTTATTCTCTGAATGAAAATATGTTGATCATGGATGGTATTCTGGTTGAATTTTTGGTTGAGATTTTAACCTGTTTTGATCTGTTGTGATGGTTTCAATTTTTGTTTTGAAATATAAATAATCAAATAAATACTCTAATCATAGAAATAGATTTTATATTCTAGTTTTTATATGAAAAGGAACTAAATGTTTTACTGAGAAATAGGGTATCAATGAAAGAAAAGAAGTAGGCAGTGTGAATAATGAGGTTCATGCTTATGTCTAGTTCATTTAAAAATTGATATGAACAAAGCAATATTATATATATGTGCCGATTTGTTCAGATCATAAGCCAACATGTTTTTATGGGTTTTTCTCAAAAACCATATCCTATATTCACAGCAAAAATAAATATAGTATTCCATATGATTTCATCAGATTTATGCAAGCAATGGGAAAATTTCTAGAAATAAATACATAAGCAGGATTTAGAAAATATGATTAAGCAAAAATGACTTTGAAATGAGATGTGCAATTTTGCATGAATGTTTTGTATGTCTGGATGTAATCTTTGAGTGAGTCTAATAATTTTTGACTTATGTAATGAAGGAAAGAACATAAGCATCTCTGGAATTAAAAAGAAAAATTCCTCAGAAAATAAATAAGCATGGTCTCTAAATTATAAAATAATTTAGGAGTAGTGCCTTGATCTATTCATCATCAGGTGGATGATGGGTATGTGCATGACTTGCATAAGTCCTGTAGGCCTCTGTGTAAAGGGTTAACAGAACTGAGCCCCTTTGCAATGCACACATGGTGTTCAATGGCAAGAGTTTCAGACCAAATAAAATGAAAATGAGGTTGAGAAATTATGCTATGGAATTTAGGATGTTATTCCATAGGAGCTTGTGCATGTACAACTGAATACAGTAGGATGGATGAATGCTTGGATGTATGATTGTTAGATGAGTTTAAATATACATATGCTCAGGTTTTAATATGAAATTGAATAGCATCAAACATATATGCTCTTTTCACAGTCACAAGAATATACAAGTTACTTTAATCCTTGATTTCACTCACACCAGGTTTATTTCTGACCCTATTTGTTGCCTTTTCAATATTTGGGGTGTCTCATTTTTATTGAGGCAGCTCAAAGCATTGTTGTAGGGAAAGATGCATGAGTAGCTTGCTTGCATGGATATTTGGAGATCTTGATGAATTTAAAGTGTTTAAGAAAGGTAGCAGTGTTATTGTAATAAAAAAGTTAAACAAACTCTTTTATGTCTTCTGTATTTCCAGGATTGTCTTTTGCTTTGTTATCTTGAAAAGAACATGTAAGAAGAAAAAGAAACTTAAGTATTATATGTGTGTTTATGAGTTACTGATTTAAGCAACTGATCTTGATGTTCTCTTGTAACAACCCGTATATTTGGACCATTTAAATTGACAATAATCCACACATGTCAACTTAAATAGTACAAAACACGAATCATAAATGGAGTATAAGTATATAAATTAGAATCATCACAGAATCACAGAAAATATAACATAACAGAATAGTGCAGCGGAATTACAACAATGTCATAATAGTAGTTCATGAAGCTACTAAGAAAATACAACAATGTCTCAAATAAAAGAAATACAACAACAGAGATGTCCAAATGGAAAGAACAATACTGATAAAGATAAGATAGTCTTCAAGTCTTCAGCTCCAAATAAGCAGCAGCAGCAATCCTCAGTCTGATCCGAGCATATGCACAAACAAACACTCGAATCAGGACATATATTCTTATACAGATAATATGGTTAGAAATTTTGAAATAACAATAACTCAAAGATGATTGGAATAAACATCTTTTAGGATCCGATAAACTATCTATATATAGTAGAGTACGATAAGTAGATAATGTCTATCAGTAATAATAAGATATCAAAATAGTGTTAAGTCATGGCCCATTCCACCCTTAACACATTTTTATTCCCAAAAGCATATACAAGACCGTAGTTTCCCCAAAACCGGAAGTCACCAGAGGGCAATCCATATACTAAAGGTACAAATCAAAATCGTAGTGGTCGCGCATAAATGGAATACAAGTATGACAAGGCACATGAGGCTATACCCAAGGTAGTGATACTACCGTTCGCCTGATCCGGGCTGGTGAGAACGCAACGCCGCAGCGCCCGCAACACCGTGAGACGACACTCCCAATTCAAGGGTGCGCACCAATCAATCACAAAGTAAAAGAATAGTTTACGAAGAAGTGTGTCCACTCGAGGTAGCTAATCCTCCATTGGCCCGGCACAGCTCCTGTTTTAGTCATTTCCAATTTGACACAAGTGTCAAGGCTATCCATCATCGTTCACTTTCTTCAATCATCAACGTTCGCCAATCCAACCACTTCATTCTGGATCATCACTTCGCGTATAGTTATTAAAGTGGTTTCCGGTTTAGACAGTGAGTATGTCCCAAACCGACTCCGGTTCCTTTAATAACCTTCGTGATTTATAACACCGATTGGTCGTTAATATATTTCAAAACCATTTCAATTTTCAATTTGAATTCGTAAATCGACAATTCGTTAGTCTTTCGAAATCAATTTCCAAAATTACGTTTCAAACTTTCCAATTTCAATCTCAACATTTCCATAATTCAATTTCAATGTTTCAATTAAACAATTCAAATATTCATTGCATTTTGTATATAAGTTCATTTCAAAATCGTTAACTAAATTTACATTCAAAACGATTTAAATCAATTATCGCTTCCATTCGATATTCATTAAATTAATTTATCATTAAACAATTTCAATTAAATTCCCAATTCATTACGTTACGTTCTAAGTTCGATTTCATTATCAAAGTTTACAACTTATTTACGATTACACTTATCAAATCCAATTCTTTAAATTACAAGTCTTTCATTTGTTTCGATAAAGCGCATTCAATTTCTTATTCAAGATATTCCTTTCAATTTCAACTTAGTTACAACTTATTTTGCTTGTTCAAAAATTCAATTTCTATAGATATTCAATTCAATTTAATTATAATTCGATCTCATCCACTTTCAATAATTTTAAATCTTAATTATTAATTATTTCAAAAACTCATTCGTTTATAATTCCAAAATTAATTGTTAATAAATTTAAAATTTATTAATTATTTCAAACTTCGTTATTAATAATTTCACAACTTAACTATTAATAATTTCAAAAGTTAATTATTAATAATTTCAACACTTAATTTTTAATTATTTCAAAAATTTATTATCAATTAATTCTAAATTTAATTATTAAATAATTAAATTTTAAACAATATTCTTTTGTCAATTACTACTTTAATATTCGTTCCAAATTCAAATATTCACATTTACATTTATTCCAATTTAAATTCCAAATTATTCAAAACATTTTTATTCGTCAAATAAAACTTTTTTTTTATTTAACTCAAAACATTGACCAATCGGGTTTTATTTTAATTTTCTATCCTAAGTCAAATTGTTTGGGTATTTATCATTTCAACCCGATTCCATTTAAATTCAAAATCAAAACATACAAAGGGAACTTGCAGTGTGATAGTTGGGATGGTGTCAAAGTAAATAAACAAGCAATAGCATCCATTCACAACAATTCAACAATTTCAAATAATCCCGAAATAATCGTATTAATTCGCGTTTGTTATTTACGCCAATTAATATAACTATTTCTAGAATCTACTCTATCATTTCAAGTAGATTAAAGATTATAACATTTCGGTTTCACTTGTCGTTCAGTTTCAATTACAACAGTTAATTCGATACGTTCAATAGTCCAAAGTGACATTATCAAATTCTACGTGTCAATTAACTTAACAATTTAAAGGGTCAATTTAATTAATCAATATTCATCATATAAAAGGGGTCAAGTTAACAATCAAAATTTGACATATATAATTCATTTTAAATCGTTAATCATCCTATATCCAATTTGCAATTAATTTATCACTTAACAATAATTTACATCCAATTCAACATCACATAGCAATCATTTATCAATTCAAACTTGCATAAGAATATAGTCGTGAAAATTAATTCACCTTCCGTGGATAAGAAATTTGGCGGCGAAGCTCGAAGAAGCAGAAAAGAGACGGTACAGCACAAACAACGGACACTGTAATATCGACAAAAGTAAACGATATTAATACAATGAACGTTTGTATATAATTTATAGATTTATATAAATGTGCGTACCGACGATGGAGAAAAGAACAAAAACTGGAGATTGACAATGCTGAAAAAGGCGCTCAAACGGATGTTTCTGCACACAACGAAAAAGAAAAGTCGGTTACACTTGAATCCATACGTCAACTCATATACACCAGTATATAAATAATGACGACAAAGAAAATGTTTTTTTTTCTTTTCCTTTCTTTTCTTTTCACAGCACACATCCAAGCCTTCTACTTGCTGCAAATTCCCACCACACGTAACTTTATATATTTTTTTTCTCTCCCTGCATAACATTTCCAACCTCCATCTTTCTTCTATTGCATGCCCCTTTAACTCATGCATCCTCCCACTTTCATTTCATGCTATACACGCACACAGCATCATTCTTTTTCTAATACCAATCAACATTTTTTTTTACACGTCACACACGCTTCACATTTTCATTCAAACCCACGCACACTTGCACGCCATACAAACAACACACGCACGCACGCACGCCATACAACAACACATGCAGGTCTCGGCTCAGGCAGTGGGCTGGCGGAGGAACGTGGTTGGGTGGGCGGTGCGTCAGGGGGTGGAGGACTGGGAGCTGTGGTTGTGGGTGAGGCCAGCGGGCGGTCTGGGTGGTGGCTGTACGGTGGCAGCGACGTGGAGGGTTGGCCGGGGACGATGGCGGAGCGGCGGTCAGGGAGTGGACGTGGTGGTGACCGAGTGGCAGTGGATCTGGGGCGGGTTGGCTGGTGAGTGTGTGGACATGGTGTACGGAAACTCGTCTAGAGTGGGATTTGGTGGCGAAGGGAGTGGGGCTCACTGTAGCGGGGTAGGCTCAACTGGCGGCGAGGTGGAGAGGTGGGGTGGATGTTTTGGACAGTCGCGCGGAAGAGGGTGAAGTGGAGAGGAGGTGTAGTTTTCTTGTTTACTTTTTATTGGGAAGCTCATGATATTTGCAGCAGATATAACGTGGAGAAGGAAGAAAAAAGGTGAGAAAAGAATAGAGAAATAGGTACCTGGTGTTTGGGATGCAGAGGAAAGTAAAAATGAGAATTGAGAAATGTTGACAGAGAGAGTTGAGTTGGACCCTTTACAATAAAATTTCTCAACCGGTTATTTACATTCCCAACCTTTCATCTTTTAACTTCCCAACGTTACACATTTCCAAGGCAACTTATTAGCTTCCAACCCACCAATCTAAACGTTAGTTCAGATTATATTTTCCAATTTCTTTTGTAAATGGGTTGAGATTTTATTTAACCGGTCCGTTCGGAACCGTTAAATCAATGCGACGGATTTTTGTCGGACCTCGATATGCGCAAATAAATATACCATTATGATCAGTGCGACGACGCGCTTATAACGGTACACAGATTATTGCGTTACGATGATTTTATAAAATTTGCATTTACGCCGTTTAAATTGTACGCTATGCAAAATAATTTAATCGGAGCAGGCGATTACAGTTTTAGACGAAACGAATTATAAAATCTTGATCAGAATAATTTTTACAACATAACTGTGTAAAAATATTTGGATTTGGAAGATAAATTTTACGCAGCTTTATATGGACTGATATACAGTAAAACGCGAACGAAGTTTACTGTAATATTTTTCAACGAAACTTTTTCTATGTCCATTTCTAACTAGACGTATGTCACAAATAAAGTTTGGGCGTAAATTGAGATCGTTTAAAATTTCAAAAATTTTATTGAAACGATGAATTAAAAATTTTAAATCGGGTCGGAAATTTAGGGTCGTTACAATCTCCCCCACTCAAGACTTTTCGTCCTCGAAAAGGAACGAGAAGAGTGAAGTAGAAATGAAATAAGTAGGAAAGTCAAGATAGATTTCGAGAAATTTGAATAATACCTGAAATTAATAGTTCGGGGTTTGAATCCCGAATACTATCCTCAGTTTCCCATGTGCAATCTCGCTCATCTGCACTCCACTGTACTTTGACGAGATTTACCGACTTCCTTCTGAGTTGCTTGGTCTCACGATCAACTATCCGAAGTGGCTTTCTCTCAATAGTCAAGTCTGGCTCAATAACTATCTCATCCAACTGAGCAGTGGGAATGGTCGTAGATGGATCGTGCACAACTTTGCGAAGATGTGAGACGTGGAACACGTTGTGAACACCAGCGAACTTCTCTGGTAATGTAACTCTATATGCCAATGTTCCAACTCTTTCTGTAATCTCAAACGGACCAACAAATCTGGGAGCTAGCTTCCCTTTTCTTCCAAATCGAACAATATTCTTCAAAGGCGACACTTTCAGAAATACTTTGCCTCCTACACTGAATTCGAGATCTCTTCTCCTTCTGTTAGCATAGCTCTTTTGTCTATCCTGTGCCGTCTTTATCTTCTCCCTGATTTCTTCGACTTTTTCAGAAGCTTCCATAATCATTTCTGGTCCAAGCACTAATCGATCTCCAGACTCAATCCAACAAGCTGGCGATTTGCACGGCCGTCCATATAAGGCTTCGAACGGTGCCATACCAATGTTTGCCTGGTTATTGAAGATAGTTAATTCAAATTCAAAATATACTTATTCAAATTTGAAATTTAAATTCTTTACCTGGTAACTATTATTATAAGTGAATTCTACCAAGTGAAGATGGTCTTCCCAAGATCCACCAAAGTCAATAATACAAGCCTGGAGAAGATCTTCCAAAATCTGATTCACCCTCTCAGTTTGGCCATCTGTATGAGGATGATATGCTGTGCTCAGATTTAGTTTGGTGCCCAAGGTATCCTGAAATGCCTTCCGGAATTTACTGGTGAAAATAGGATCTCGATCGCATACAATACTAGATGGTACACCATAAAGTTTTACAACTTCTCTCATGTATATCTCGGCCAAACTCGAAGCTGTACGAGTGGTCTTGACTGGAATAAAGTGAGCGGACTTCGTCAGTCTGTCGACAATCACTCATATGCTTTCATTACCCTTTCTAGTCCTTGGTAGCCCATCAATAAAGTCCATAGAAATCTGTTCCCATTTCCAACCTGGGATCTCTAGAGGTTGAAGCAATCCTGCTGTCTTTCTGTGATCAGCTTTAACTTGTTGGCAAGTGGTGCACCTGCTAACATAGGTAGAAATATCACGCTTCATCCCACTCCACCAATATAACTTCTTCATATTCTGGTACATTTTAGTGACACCGAGATGAAATGAAAGCGAAGACTTATGATTTTCTCGTAGCACTTCCTGTCTAAGACCATCAACATTAGGAACACAAATTCGATTATCAATCCTCAAGATTCCATTACTATCAACATGCGCACCCACTTTATTATCAGCATTTTCAACTCTGCCAAGAACTATCTCCTTGATGCGATAAAGCAAAGTGTCCTCATACTGCTTGGCTATAATACGATCCATAAGAGCTGGGGAGACGGAAAGCTGGAATAACATTCCTTCAACAAGATTACAACATATCATAGCTTGATTTCTGCTCAAAGCATCGGCTACAGCATTTGCTTTCCCCGGAGTGTAGTTAATATCAAGATCATATGCAGCTAGAAATTCGAGCCATCGGACTTGTCTCTGATTCAAATCCTTTTGCGAGAAGATATATCTCAATGACTTATGGTCAGTGAATAACTCGAACTTTGTTCCCAATAGATAGTGCCTCCATAGCTTAAGAGCAAATACAACCGCAAGAAACTCTAAATCGTGGGTTGCATAGTTTGTTTCATGGGTCTTTAACTGACGACCCGCATAGGCAATAACTTTTCCTTTCTGCATTAAAACTGCTCCAAGTCCGTCTCGACAAGCATCTGTATAGACAGTCAATCCTTCGCTACCATCAATAACTGTAAGAACCGGGGCAGAGGTCAACTTTCGCTTCATCTCAATGAAAGCTGCTTCGCACTTTTCGCTCCAAATAAATTTCACATTCTTTCTGGTCAGTGCGGTAAGTGGTGCGGCAATACGGGCAAAGTTTTCTATGAATCTGCGGTAATAGCCGGCCAAACCCAAGAAACTGCGGATATTAGTAGGAGTTTTGGGAGTCTCCCAATCCTGCAAATTCCAAAGATTCGAATTAAGAAATTGATAAGTTGTTTTGATAGAATTGATGAGTAAGAATAGAAGTTACATTGATTACGGCGATCTTAGCTGGATCGACCGAAATCCCATTCTCTGAAACAATATGGCCAAGAAATCGAACTTCATCCTTCCAAAAGTGACATTTTGAAAACTTGGCTTTATGCTGATGGCTGCGTAGAGTTTCAAGAACAAAAGCCAAATGTGACCTATGCTCTTCCTCATCCTTAGAGAAGACGAGAATGTCATCGATGAAAACAAGAACAAACTTGTTAAGAACATCCCGGAAAACTCTATTCATCAAATCGACGAAATAAGCTGGAGCATTAGTAAGACCGAACGGCATAACCAGCCATTCAAAGAAACCAGTCTCAGTGCGGAATGCTGTCTTAGGAATACTCTCCTCGGCAATTCTGAGTTGGTGAAAGCCAGTAGCCAGATCGAGTTGAGAGAATACTTTAGCTCCATGGAGCTGGTCGAATAGATCATTGATGCGGGGCATCGGATATCGGTTCTTGTGTGTGAGCTTGTTCAGTTCTCTATAGTCCACACACATTCTGAGGGAACCATCTGATTTTGTGACGAACACTACTGCAGCACCCCATTCTGAATGACTTCGCCGAATCAAGCCTTTAGAAAATAAGTCTTCAATTTGAGCATTCAGTTCAGCTTTTTCTTTAGGAGCCATTCTCCGAGGAGGGAGAACTACTGGTCGGGCACCAGGAATAAGGTCAATGCGAAATTCGATTTCCCAAGGTGGTGGTAGAGAATTGACTTCTCCAAACACATCAGAAAAGGATTGGACCACTGGAGTAGAGCTTAGTTCATTTGGATGGGAGTCAAGTGAAAATATAAAACTCCCAGCATATTCTTGAGGTGATTTGCCTTCTATAACCAAAGGCATACCTTGGTTATCGATGAGAGAGACTGTTCGAGCTTTGCATGAGATATTGGCTTCGAACTTCCGTAGCCAATCAATGCCTAATAAAACATCAAATGCCTCGAATCCGAGGACATAGAAATCCCAAGTGAAGTGATGAATGCCATGCATAAGAGTGACATATTTACAAACCCTTCTAAGGTTAGCGGGCCCTCCAATAGGGTTTGATACACATAAGGAGATAGATGAAAGAATGGGTTCCAAACCAAGTTTATTGCACAAATCAATAGATATGAAACTATGTGTTGCTCCGGTATCAAATAGAACTTTAACTGGTAAAGTATGCAACATAAAAATACCCTGTAATGTACCTTGGTTATCAGTAGGAGCAGGTGGGGTAGGTGGATCATGGGCGGAAGAAGTCATAGCAAATACCCCGGTCGTCTTTCCCTTTTTATACATAGGACAATCCTTCTTGAAATGGCCTGGCTGCAGACATACGTGACAGAGGTCGTTTCTGGTATTCTGAGGAGGCGGAACAGCGGCACCGGCAGATGTTGGACAGCTGTTGGCGTAGTGACCCCTCTGGTCGCACTTGAAACAAGTGATGGAGGATATGTCAATAGGCTTCTTCTGAGAATAGCCAAGCCCAGACTTCTACTGCCAATTCTTCTTCTGTTGTTCAAAATTTTGCTTCCTCTTTCCCGACTGATTAGCTGGTGTCTGAGTAACTGGGGCTTTGGGGACAGATGTTCCTTTAGGCTTTCCCTCGTATCGAAGAGCGAAATCCATCAACTCAGTGAAAGTTCCATGGACATGAGCGGTGAGGAGCTCGTAATACTCTGGGCGTGCGCCATGTATGAACTTCTCGTTCTTCAGCAGAGGCGTGTCAATCAAGCCAGGTCCGAACTTGGAGAGTTCGTTAAACCTCCTTTCGTACTCAGTAAAGGTCATGCTGCCCTGCTTGAGATCCATGAAAGACCGATAGAGTTGGGCCTTCCCAGCAGCTGGCATCCACTGAGCCATAAAAGAATCCCTATTACAAATGGTATGAAACGAATCAAAATTTTGACGAGATAAAAGAGAAATTTATTTAGTAGGAATTTAGATAGATAACTACCTAAACTGGGCCCAAGTGATGGTTTCCTTATCAGTTCGAGAAGTGACTGATTCCCACCAATCTTGTGCAGCATCCTGAAGCTGCCAAGCGGCCAACTTGCGCTTCTGAGCATCTGCGATCTCTAAGCCAGAAAAGATCCTCTCCAAACTCTTTAGCCATTGTTGTGCTTCGATAATACTTTCGGAGCCAGTAAATTTGACTCCTCCAAGCTGAGTATACTCCTTGCTAAGAGTGGAGAATCGGACTGCGGGAGCTGGAGCATATGGACCAGGAGCATTTCCACCCCTGCCCCTAACATTTCTTCTGGTAGCCATCCTGGAATACCAAAAGTGATTTAGAATCAAAGATAGAAATTTATAGAACTTAAGGAAATTCTATTCAACGATTTCAATGAGAAAGACGAATCAAAGGATGTGGATTCTGAAATGATTCTCCTCATTCTAGGGTATGTTACCCTATCTCTAATGAGTTTTAAACTCCACAGGCTAAGGTTATCGGGAACCAAAGCTCTGATACCAACTGTAACAACCCGTATATTTGGACCATTTAAATTGACAATAATCCACACATGTCAACTTAAATAGTACAAAACACGAATCATAAATGGAGTATAAGTATATAAATTAGAATCATCATAGAATCACAGAAAATATAACATAACAGAATAATGCAGCGGAATTACAACAATGTCATAATAGTAGTTCATGAAGCTACTAAGAAAATACAACAATGTCTCAAATAAAAGAAATACAACAACAGAGATGTCCAAATGGAAAGAACAATACTGATAAAGATAAGATAGTCTTCAAGTCTTCAGCTCCAAATAAGCAGCAGCAGCAATCCTCAGTCTGATCCGAGCATATGCACAAACAAACACTCGAATCAGGACATATATTCTTATACAGATAATATGGTTAGAAATTTTGAAATAACAATAACTCAAAGATGATTGGAATAAACATCTTTCAGGATCCGATAAACTATCTATATATAGTAGAGTACGATAAGTAGATAATGTCTATCAGTAATAATAAGATATCAAAATAGTGTTAAGTCATGGCTCATTCCACCCTTAACACATTTTTATTCCCAAAAGCATATACAAGACCGTAGTTTCCCCAAAACCGGAAGTCACCAGAGGGCAATCCATATACTAAAGGTACAAATCAAAATCGTAGTGGTCGCGCATAAATGGAATACAAGTATGACAAGGCACATGAGGCTATACCCAAGGTAGTGATACTACCGTTCGCCTGATCCAGGCTGGTGAGAACGCAACGCCGCAGCGCTCGCAACACCGTGAGACGACACTCCCAATTCAAGGGTGCGCACCAATCAATCACAAAGTAAAAGAATAGTTTACGAAGAAGTGTGTCCACTTGAGGTAGCTAATCCTCCATTGGCCCGGCACAGCTCCTGTTTTAGTCATTTCCAATTTGACACAAGTGTCAAGGCTATCCATCATCGTTCACTTTCTTCAATCATCAACGTTCGCCAATCCAACCACTTCATTCTGGATCATCACTTCGCGTATAGTTATTAAAGTGGTTTCCGGTTTAGACAGTGAGTATGTCCCACACCGACTCCGGTTCCTTTAATAACCTTCGTGATTTATAACACCGATTGGTCGTTAATATATTTCAAAACCATTTCAATTTTCAATTTGAATTCGTAAATCGACAATTCGTTAGTCTTTCGAAATCAATTTCCAAAATTACGTTTCAAACTTTCCAATTTCAATCTCAACATTTCCATAATTCAATTTCAAAGTTTCAATTAAACAATTCAAATATTCATTGCATTTTGTATATAAGTTCATTTCAAAATCGTTAACTAAATTTACATTCAAAACGATTTAAATCAATTATCGCTTCCATTCGATATTCATTAAATTAATTTATCATTAAACAATTTCAATTAAATTCCCAATTCATTACGTTACGTTCTAAGTTCGATTTCATTATCAAAGTTTACAACTTATTTACGATTACACTTATCAAATCCAATTCTTTAAATTACAAGTCTTTCATTTGTTTCGATAAAGCGCATTCAATTTCTTATTCAAGATATTCCTTTCAATTTCAACTTAGTTACAACTTATTTCACTTGTTCAAAAATTCAATTTCTATAGATATTCAATTCAATTTAATTATAATTCGATCTCATCCACTTTCAATAATTTTAAATCTTAATTATTAATTATTTCAAAAAATCATTCGTTTATAATTCCAAACTTAATTGTTAATAAATTTAAAATTCATTAATTATTTCAAACTTCGTTATTAATAATTTCACAACTTAACTATTAATAATTTCAAAAGTTAATTATTAATAATTTCAACACTTAATTTTTAATTATTTCAAAAATTTATTATCAATTAATTCTAAATTTAATTATTAAATAATTAAATTTTAAACAATATTCTTTTGTCAATTACTACTTTAATATTCGTTCCAAATTCAAATATTCACATTTACATTTATTCCAATTTAAATTCCAAATTATTCAAAACATTTTTATTCGTCAAATAAAACTTTTTTTTTATTTAACTCAAAACATTGACCAATCGGGTTTTATTTTAATTTTCTATCCTAAGTCAAATTGTTTGGGTATTTATCATTTCAACCCGATTCCATTTAAATTCAAAATCAAAACATACAAAGGGAACTTGCAGTGTGATAGCTGGGATGGTGTCAAAGTAAATAAACAAGCAATAGCATCCATTCACAACAATTCAACAATTTCAAATAATCCGAAATAATCGTATTAATTCGCGTTTGTTATTTACGCCAATTAATATAACTATTTCTAGAATCTACTCTATCATTTCATGTAGATTAAAGATTATAACATTTCGGTTTCACTTGTCGTTCAATTTCAATTACAACAGTTAATTCAATACGTTCAATGGTCCAAAGTGACATTATCAAATTCTACGTGTCAATTAACTTAACAATTTAAAGGGTCAATTTAATTAATCAATATTCATCATATAAAAGGGGTCAAGTTAACAATCAAAATTTGACATATATAATTCATTTTAAATCGTTAATCATCCTATATCCAATTTGCAATTAATTTATCACTTAACAATAATTTACATCCAATTCAACATCATATAGCAATCATTTATCAATTCAAACTTGCATAAGAATATAGTCGTGAAAATTAATTCACCTTCTGTGGATAAGAAATTTGGCGGCGAAGCACGAAGAAGCAGAAAAGAGACGGTACAGCACAAACAACGGACACTGTAATATCGACAAAAGTAAACGATATTAATACAATGAACGTTTGTATATAATTTATAGATTTATATAAATGTGCTTACCGACGACGGAGAAAAGAACAAAAACTGAAGATTGACGATGCTACAAAAGGCGCTCAAACGGATGTTTCTGCACACAACGAAAAAGAAAAGTCGGTTACACTTGAATCCATACGTCAACTCATATACACCAGTATATAAATAATGACGACAAAGAAAATGTTTTTTTTTCTTTTCCTTTCTTTTCTTTTCACAGCACACATCCAAGCCTTCTAGTTGCTGCAAATTCCCACCACACGTAACTTTATATATATTTTTTCTCTCCCTGCATAACATTTCCAACCTCCATCTTTCTTCTATTGCATGCCCCCTTAACTCATGCATCCTCCCACTTTCATTTCATGCTATACACGCACACAGCACCATTCTTTTTCTAATACCAATCAACATTTTTTTTACACGTCACACACGCTGCACATTTTCATTCAAACCCACGCACACTTGCACGCCATACAAACAACACACGCACGCACGCACGCCATACAACAACACACGCAGGTCTCGGCTCAGGCAGTGGGCTGGCGGAGGAACGTGGTTGGGTGGGCAGTGCGTCAGGGGGTGGAGGACTGGGAGCTGTGGTTGTGGGTGAGGCCAGCGGGCGGTCTGGGTGGTGGCTGTACGGTGGCAGCGAGGTGGAGGGTTGGCCGGGGACGATGGCGGAGCGGCGGTCAGGGAGTGGACGTGGTGGTGACCGAGTGGCAGTGGATCTGGGGTGGGTTGGCTGGTGAGTGTGTGGACATGGTGTACGGAAACTCGTCTAGAGTGGGATTTGGTGGCGAAGGGAGTGGGGCTCACTGTAGCGGGGTAGGCTCAACTGGCGGCGAGGTGGAGAGGTGGGGTGGATGTTTTGGACAGTCGCGCGGAAGAGGGTGAAGTGGAGAGGAGGTGTAGTTTTCTTGTTTACTTTTTATTGGGAAGCTCATGATATTTGCAGCAGATATAACGTGGAGAAGGAAGAAAAAAGGTGAGAAAAGAATAGAGAAATAGGTACCTGGTGTTTGGGATGCAGAGGAAAGTAAAAATGAGAATTGAGAAATGTTGACAGAGAGAGTTGAGTTGGACCCTTTACAATAAAATTTCTCAACCGGTTATTTACATTCCCAACCTTTCACCTTTTAACTTCCCAACGTTACACATTTCCAAGGCAACTTATTAGCTTCCAACCCACCAATCTAAACCTTAGTTCAGATTGTATTTTCCAATTTCTTTTGTAAATGGGCTGAGATTTTATTTAACCAGTCCGTTCGGAACCGTTAAATCAACACAACGGATTTTTGTCGGACCTCGATACGCGCAAATTAATATACCGTTATGATCAGTGCGACGACGCGCTTATAACGGTACACAGATTATTGCGTTACGATGATTTTATAAAATTTGCATTTACGCCGCTTAAATTGTACGCTATGCAAAACAATTTAATCGGAGCAGGCGATTACAGTTTTAGATGAAACGAATTATAAAATCTTAATCAGAATAATTTTTACAACATAACTGTGTAAAAATATTTGGATTTGGAAGATAAATTTTACGCAGCTTTATATGGACTGATATACAGTAAAACGCGAACGGAGTTTACTGTAATATTTTTCAACGAAACTTTTTCTATGTCCATTTCTAACTAGACGTATGTCACAAATAAAGTTTGGGCGTAAATTGAGATCGTTTAAAATTTCAAAATTTTTATTGAAACGATGAATTAAAATTTTTAAATCGGGTCGGAAATTTAGGGTTGTTACATCTCTGGTGGATTATGATGAAGGAAATTATGCCATATAATCTGATATGTCGACATACTTTCTTTGGCAATATTTGATAAATTTTTAATTATAAGGTTGAAGCAGATTTTGAAAAAGCATGTAATAAATTGTTAAGTGATAAGTTGAACCTGGTCTTGGCTAACCAGTAAAGCTTGACCATGCCTTATAATTGATATAAGACCATGGAAAAAGCTTGAAGCCTTAGCCTGCAATTCCTACTTGAATATCTGATTTCCAGTGGGAATTTGTATTGCATTGTATAGTAAGATGAGGTGCATGCTATATACTTGTAATATTTACTGCAACCATATTGAACTGAGCCTTGTTGTCTACCTATTTGATTTAAGTCTGGTTGCATTTTGTCTTAGACAAGTCAGTTGTAGTATGCATTGTCATGTAGTCTTATTTAGGTATTAAGCATGTCAATTATTCCACTGTTTATTGATCACAATCAATTGTTCCGCTATTTGGGGATTCATCAGTAGTCTTCACCATATGTCCATCTGAAAGTTTGGCATGAGTCTGATTTTGACATTGCTTTAATCATACCGCTTTCATGTATATACTAAGTCTTCATTTGATATGATAGATTGAGTTTGCATTTTGTTCAATTGTATTGTCTCCTCTGCTTGGCCTTTAAACTAGGTTATCACCTTGATATTCATCTGATCATTGCATACTTTATAAAATATGATATGAGCATATTTCCTGAAATAAAATTGTTTGTGTTTGAAATAAGAACCCCGGGCTAAACAAATATGCATGAGTTGTTTTAAACACCCTTTATTTAATCAAAAACAATTAGTATCAAATTACAAAATCCCAGAAATCAAATGTATGGCTTGTAAATCCAAGAATCAAATAATCTAGGCTATAGAACAAGCTGGGAAATAAAACAAGAAAATAATAAGAGGTCATATTTGAATTAAATATTAATTAGGCCTAAATTAAAAAAAAAAGAAGATTAAAAAGTAGAAATGACTATGGGACTCAAAATCTCTCAAATGTGAGAAATATTGTGTGATTGAATTTCTTTGCTATTTTAATTACTCTGATAGGCAAAGAAACATTTATATATCTTCATATATATAAATGACATGATTTGATTTATATACTAATATTTTTATATTGGTAAAATTCTGGATCTTGGGAAATTAATTAAGAGAAGTGATCCATTGTTTTATATTGTGTAAAAAAACTCATCTGAAAATCACTGCAAATAAATGATAAGAGAAGTGGGTCACTTCAGGTTATGTGGTTATGAGACTCAAAGGTGTGAATTTAGTCAGCGGTTAATTTTGAACAATTCCAGTATTAGCGTTCATACATCACCTTTGCTGGTGTGATAGTTTGGTTGAATTCATTATTTATAGACCTTTTGGTAAAATCCAACCTCACATTTTCTTAAGCAGCACCTTTTAGCAATGATTATTTACACCAATTCTCTTCATCAGCACTTTTGGGGCTGATGGATTGTGGTTTTGGTCAAAATTCCAAGATCGTCTAGATTCAACTGGGTTAGTCCTCAAACAAAATCATTGGTTCAATAATAACATTTATTATTAACCATACAGCTCTAGCCATAGACTTTGACTTTGAGTTGACTACAGTTGATAGTGATACTAACCTCATATAACTAAGGATACAAATTATCTATTGAATGACTTTCACTTACAATGCTTCAACTCAGACCCAACTATACTCGTTTGATGGATTCCATGCCATGATTTAACCATAATAAAAGTAGAGTATCCATATTGAAATTCAACTGCATTCTCAAGTCAAGAGAATCGTGTAATATCGTCACTTCGAGATTTCTTGTTTGACCTTAGCTATTACTAACCAATATGAAACTCTCGAGTGAGTCATTCCATAGTTATCCAACAACTATCAGTACATAAACCCTTGGTGCCCCCACCAGCCATGATTAATACACTGCCCAACAATTGGAGAGCATTACGTACTTTGATCTCAATGGATGTATCGATATCCTTTCTCGTAACATCTTGATTAGGACTATGTAAAATAAACTATTATTTTATACCATGATTAATTACCCATGACTGCAACTATTTGCAGCTACAATTACATAACAATTCATTTAAGATTTTTTATTTATATACTTTAGATTAATAACTTAATTCATTATATCACTATATAATAAAGTATACATTAGAAAAAAAATACTTATATTGTGAACAAGATTGGTCGCAGAGTTATACACACACACATATACAAATTACATAGTTACTCCTAAGGCATACCCCTAACCCTTTCAATCTCCCACTTGCACTTGGGGCCAATTATGAAATCTTATTCCAATTTCTCCAATCAGTTTTCCCAAAACCGATTGAGCTAGTCCCTTAGTGAATAGATATGCTATATTGTTTTAACTTTCTCCTCTATCAATCAACTCTCTTTGATACTGATAAACTGCCTTAATCATGTGGAACTTTTCAGAGTATGTTTCTAGACTTCTAGTGGGCTCTCCTTTTTTTAGTGATATATTGCAGCATTTTTTTCATATAACAATGTCATGGGATTCTTAATGTTTGAAATCACTCCTAGCTCAATTATGATTTTTTGCATATATATGTCTGTATGTATGTACGTGTATATATATAAGTATATGTATGTATGTATGTATGTATGTATGTATGTGCATGTGTATGTATGTGTGTGTGTATGCATGTGTATGTATGTATATGTGTGTATACATATATTTACACTGTTTTTATTGTTGCACTTATTCAAGGCGATGGTAATAGCTTATTGGTTAAATTGGCCACAACCTATTACTTGGAACATTTCCAACTTAAAGCTTCTTAACTAAGATTGATTATGAATTTAGGATTGACATACTATGCTCGATATCATTTATTAAGTTTAAGTCCAGACACTCCTTCATAAAAAGTTAGTTGTTTTTATAAACAAATCTAGTATTTCATAAATATCTAGAATACCTTTAACTACCATTTGGTGATATTAAGTCAGATTTGATACTTGTTTTACATATCAAATACATAAGAAAATTGTGATGTTGTAGACAACACAACATGTATAATAATTCCTATTGTTAATGCATGAGGAATCCATCTTACATGCTTTGTATTAAACATTTTAATATGATGTTTGTGATGACCCGCCTTTTCGACTCTCGAAAATCGACACAAACACGTCCTCAATATTCACGTGCCACAAATCCTAGTGTCGGAAAGACAGATCAATAAGGGTAAGAAGAAAATGAAGATAGAGAACAATATTTTACACGAATGGAATAACATATATTATTTCGATGTATAATCTTTACATCAAAATTTTTTAATACATACATAAGAGTCTATCCTAATCTCCGCCGGGACAGTTATAAATCTCTGTCCCGACTAGTGCTGAATACAAACAGTAAACAAATGCAGCAAAAATGGAAATGGATAACTATATACAAAGGAAACTCCAGCTCCAAGTTCCTCCAAAATGTTCCAAGCTAGACCTGAACTACTCGGCGACACCTAGATTTTGAGGGAAATGAAAATAAACTCCAGGTCAGTCATGGGACTGGTGTGAGAAACCTCAAAACATGGATATTTTGGAGAACAAATGATATCTCATAAGGCCACGCTGCACAAAAATACGGACATGTTTTTATACCGTATGATAACCAAAGCATTTGTTATGCAAAATCAAAGATATTATTTTTATTAAAATTCTTTGAAAACTCTTTCAAACAAATATATAAAATCTTAGACGAAATTATTACATTAATTAAATTTTAGCATACTAGGTTCTACAACTAAAACCGTAAAGGCTCGTATTGGAGAATGGATTCCATACAATGATAAGGTAAGGGACTACCTTCTGACAGTACATCTCTAAAGGGATACACCTGAGCCTCCAACCTCTACAACATAGAACCGGCCTACCCCTACTATAGATAGTATCGAATACACCATCAACCCGGTCACTCCCGACCTATCCATGGCCATAGCATACACAACAAAACCCAAAACATAGAGGGTAATCTAAAAAGGTAATAACTATATCCTAATGGGAGCGACCTACTTAGCCCTGCTTCATCTACCATGTTTTTGCCATTACCGATGTGTGAGGCTTGAGGTAACGTTTTACTTTTCACATGACAAATCCCACTTTGAATGCCACATACAAGTTGTCCAGGCACATGACAAACTGAAGGTACTTCTCCTACTACATCATGTTTAGGAATCAACCCTAGAATTAGTAACAAGTAGTCCTTGCATCGAAGATTTCAAATTGAAGGAACCACTACCACCATATATATGATAAGGGAATTACCCCAGAGGTTCATGACAAGCAACCCTACATTATGAAGATCTCCGTCATCAAAATCATTGTCTTCAACATATTTTCACTTTCTAACGTATATTGATTAGAAGTGGTTTTCAGATAGAAATCACCCAAATCTGACCCCGGTCCTCCGAACTAATTATCGATAAAAGTTGTCAAGTATATAGGTGACTATTATTCAATTAATCAATATCTTTTATCCATGTAAAATATCTCTTTATAGATAGACATCTTTATAACATATTATGTTTCAGTATATACGGGATAATTAAACCTCTTTTATCAAATCCTTAGGTTAATTAAAACCCCTTTTTTAACTTTGGAAATACCAAAACATTTCATTTTTAATTACTTGGGGAAAGTATAATTCAAATCTTAATGAAGATTTCACATTTCCAAAACATATCTTTAATTAGTCAAAAACAATGTTATTTAAGACATCATTTACTGTAAACCCAAACCAATTAGTATTGAATAAAAGGGATCCACAAATTTTAGACTGATTGTACCCAATACTAATTTCTGTATTCAACTTGTACTATTCGTCGAAAAATGGTGAAATCACTATTTAAATTCATACAGATAGTATGAGTTCCCTCCTCAGAATTTATATGGAGTTTAACTAGAATGTTTTCTTTAACAACCAAAATACTATTTTAAATCTTGTTTAACTTTTGGAAAGCTCAAAATCTATTTTTATCATGTGGTCCGAGTAAATCAAATTTACTATCCCCTCCGTCGGACCAGTCCGGATAGCTAGAGCGGAACCCTAACACTGGTTGTCCAAGCTTGAGTCTAAAGATTATCTCTCTATCACCCATATGGCGGTCAAGTTATTTGATCAACTCTAAACTCTTTTATATGATCTTTTAATAATAATTTTCATTTACCTAACACAATTCCAAATATAGTTTAAAACAATTTTTCTTTAACTATTTATTTAAAACTTCTTTAAAAGAATTATAAAACTTCCAAATCATCTTCAAAATACTTAATTATTCATTTGAAAAGATTTTGGAAGAAAATCCCAAGTTTAAATCATAATTTCAAAAGTTACCATAAAGTTCTGCAAAAAGTGCTGCGGACAGTGTTTTTAAAAGCTTCTTTAATCAAAACATTAACTGCATTCCACATATGTCCATTTTTATAACTCAAATCCCTTTTAAAATATTATAATATATTTATAGAATTTATTTCACATTTTTAAAGGTTTAAAAATATCCATTTTAAAGATTTTGCCATTTTGATTTCCGAACTGCCAAAAGCGCGATTTTATTAAAAACTTGATTTGGACATAACTCAAATTGTATTCAATGAAATCTTGATTTTTCTTCTTCATTTGAAAACTATAGTTATATGAGTTTGGAAAATTCTTATTTCGAATAATCCCGACCTATATTCCATTCTACACATTGATTTAACTTTTATGGCACGAAATCGCGAATTGCTGTTACGCGACGCGCCTATTTTTGACTCAAATTTCATATCTTGTCAAATCTTTTCCAAATTGAATTTATTGTTTATAAAACATTTATAAACCATTTTAAATCATTTTAAAGAGGTTTAACTATTCCGTAACACTTTTATAATTCATATAGGAAAGTGATTTTCTTTGTGTAAATTCGACGTGTATTTAACGTGAACTATTTCCACAACCAAACAAACATATTATCACATCCAAACATGATAAAAAAACCATCATAAAAAGGCATAGAAATCATATCATATCATCATAGATTTTATAAAATAAATTAGTAGAGTTTCTCACTTTCTGTAACATCCCCCTACTTGGAGGCCCAAAACTAACGGCTATGGATGCTACAGTCATCCATAGTTATTAATCCTCGGTGACCAAATACGGCAAGTTAGATACATTGATACACAGATCACAAGAATATGGAAAAAAAATTAACAAATCAAAACACATTTCCACATTACATTCAACACATTTCATGTTCATTGCATAATCCCACAAACGTTATCCACGTTCAGAAAAATATAATTATTACAAAATACGCCAAGAGTGACATATGAAGATGCCCCCTTGGTTGATTAGAGTATATAATAAGGCAATAAAACAAATCTGCCTTTACATCCAAAATACACAGCGGAAAAAAACTCTAAATATCTAACTGCCTCCTGCACGTCTCCGGAAGCTTTATTCATCTAAAAAAACCTAGAAACCTCAACTCTCAAACTACTTAAAATCAATTGAGTACTCGAGAGTTTAAGCGTAAAACAAAAACTTTGAGTCAAACATAAAGCCTGGTATGAATAATAATCTAACATCTCAAACCATTCAGATACCTAGTGAGACCACGGCGCAAAGCGGAATGGGTTTTCCCTTCACTAGTATCCTAAAAACCTTTATAAGACCATATATTGTGCTTCTGCATCCACAATGGTTAAAACATAGCATTTTAAAATATTATGATGATATGCATACATATTAAAACATCCTGGATTTCCCATCCCCTGTTCAATTGACTACATGTCATATTTATAGTTTCTAGGGTCACTATTATCCTATTAGTTTTCATGGGCTTACTAATAACATTTTTCATATTTTATGGACTCCCCGTCCTATTTCATAGTTTTCATGGGATCACTAAGAAACTATTGGCTTCTGCCAATGACTTGATTAATTTCATGGGTTCTCCCTGAACCTATTGGAGACTTCAATAATCTCTTTCTTATCTTATCCTAGTTTTCATGGGTTGACTAGGAACCTATTGACTTCTGTCAATAACTAATCTGGATATAGTATTCATGGGTGCACTACAAACCAATTGGACCCTGCCAACCACTCTTAAAAGCATAGTTTTCATAGGATCACTATGAACCTATTGGTTACTCTAGTAGCTTCCATAATCATAATTTTCATGGGTGCACTATGAACCTGTCTCCCTGACAACTTCTATATTTAGGCATCCTATATTCTGATCTCCCTGACCTCCTAGATGCAATTCTACTCATTCGGGAGTTTAATCAATTTATATTCGCTATTGGGACAACTTAGTTGGTTCTTCTGCCCTTCATCCCCAAAATGCAGTTATGGGTCCGTTATAATGTGAATATATTTATATTTGAAGAAGCAAACTTAATGACAAAACAATACCACTCCTGTGGGTTTAATGTCCTTGAATTACTTTTCATATAAAACATGGTTAATCCCTTTAACCTATAATTTTATTAAGGAAAGCTTCTTCTTAAAATCATTTCAAACATCCTTTATTTCAGCCATGGGTTTTTCCTTTAAAAATAAGTTTGGGTTATTGCTTTGAAAAAAAACAAAGCCTTTCGAAACCTTAAAAACCTTGCTTTTGGCCTCATTGGATAACCTCCTTCGAAAGCATATAAACCTATCTTCAAAACATTAGGCCCCTTCCTTTCGAACACTTTAAAACCTTCCTTTCGAAACCTTTCGAATGTATCAAAGTATTAACATTTAACTTTATGAGCATAGCTTCAGAACCAATTGAAAGTACCCCTTTCGAAACCATTGAAAGTACCTCTTTCAAAAACATTGAAAGACCCTCTTTCGAAGCCATTGGAAGTATCCCTTCCGAAGCCATTGGGTTTATATTTAAAATATCATTTGGATCAAAGTGAACATAAATGGAAGCATCTCTTTCGAAACCATTCTTTATCTTATAAAAGTATTGGGGAAAACATGATGGCATCGGCACCACCCTTTCGAAAGCATAAACATTTGGGTAAAACTCTTAAAGGTAGGCTTCAAAACTCCTTTCAAAAGCTATAGGAAGTGGCTTACATTTATAAAACAAAGATTAACTTCTGAAATCATTGATATTTTCAATACCTTTGAAAGGTATAAGGTTGTAGAAGGGTTTCGACGTGGTCGAAACTATCCCTTCCGAAAGCTTTAATTTGAAAACCAAGTAGCTCCTTCGGAAGCTACTACTTTTAAAAGGCGGCAACCCTCTTTCGAAGACTTTTTCAAAAATATCCTATCTCAAGCATTGGTTTCGGCTCCTTTGAAACCTTTTTGTAAAACAGGCAAGCTCTTTATCTTTTAGCAAACAAACCAATGGTTTCAACCCCATCGGAAGCTATGTTTCGACACCGTACCTTCCGCCTTTCTTCAATCCACTATGTATCAACCCACGTGATACCATGTGTATTAGTTTCGACCTGCTAGGTTTTGACCTGATTGACAGTGGAAGGTTTGAGTCGAAAGGGTGCTTCTGAAAGTGGCGGAACCAACATTTTCTAGGTAAAGGCTGTTTTTACCAAATAAAGTAATTTCTTTATAACTAACTTGCCAACATGTAAATGATTGGTTGGTTGCCTTAATTTTTCAAATTATTTTCCAAATACTTGCTGCATATTCTCAAATCTAAAACAATGATTAACTTTAACAAATAAGCCCTTCCATTAAGCAAATCAATTAAATCATTTAGGTCCTTTCAAAATAATTTAATTTCCATACTAAATCACTTAACAAAAATCCCCAAAAATCATAGAAATTCACTTTTAATATGTTATCTAACATATATAAATTTTAGACCCAAATTCATCATACAACCGAAAATAATTTTTAAACCTAATAATACTTGTTTTCCTTTAAAAATTCATAATTAATTATCCACGGCTTGGAAAATTATAAAAATTGTAACCCAACTGCAATATCATGTTTCTCAAAACATATAATTTTTCCATGGTATTCTAAAATCATATCATATGGATTTACCCTTAAAATCGTGTTTATCAAATGCAAACAACCTTGTTTGAATCTATCATTCATGTAAAATCAAGCTTATCATCAAAAATCATCTATTAGATTTAATCTTAAATCTGAAAATCAATGATCATATATAAACAAAAATAGAGATGTTTTGAGTAATATTCACCTTATATTGGATAAGGAAATTGGAGATTGTTTGAGATTGATTCCACTAGCTTGAATCCTAAGCTTTAATCTTAAATTTTCTCTTCTCTTCTTACTCCTAATGGCCGGCCTTGTCTTAGCTTTCTTACGTTTATTTTTGCTTGTGAAAAAAATGGACGTGAATGATAAGGTAACGTGAGTATAGGGTAGTGAACTATGGGTGCGGCAATTACCCTAATGCCTTTATGTTAATTAATTAACATTTAACCATTTATAAGCCTATTAGTGTTAAGCATGCACAGCCTCTAGCTTTATTAACAAACCACGATCTTCTTATCACTTTACTTTTACATTATTCTATTTAATTTATCTAATTAAATCTCCTGAATAATATTATTAAAAATTAGGGGTGTTACACGTTCATTGGTTTCTATATTTTCAAAATTTGACTATAGCTTCGCTACTATTTCACCGAAGCTTATGGAATCAACCTCGATTCCCTTTAGAAGGGCATGGCCTAGGCTTGTAGGAGAGATGGGCTCGGCCTTGACTAGCCGTGGGTTTAGAAGGAGAAGAAAAGGAGTTTGAACTTGTTTTTTGAAGTGGATTGATAATATATATATATATATATCTGTGTGTGTGTGTGTGTACATATATATATATATATCTGTGTGTGTGTGTTTTTTTTATATATATGTATGTATATATATATATGTGTGTGTGTGTGTGTAGACACCCACACACTCTTATATAAATTTACTTTCTCTTTGCCATAATTTTCACCATTATTTCTCTAAGGTAAGTAGCCATTAAAATAGCTTGAGAGGAAGGATAAGATAAAGAAGATTGGTGTGTAAAATTATGAGAGGTTGGGTAGGTATTTATAGAAAGAAAATGTGTAAAATATCTAAATGGTACAATTACCATTCTACCTATCGCCCACACCCATCCTCTCCCATCATGCACGGCCATCCTCTCCTCACCTACAGCCCCTTCCATGTGCCACCTCCATGTGGTGTGTAAGTGTGTAAGGTGATGTGAAGTCTTGTTTTATTACCTTTGTATAAATATCATGATATTTTGTGATATTTATATATGTATATATATGTATGTATACACATGTGTATATGTATATGTTAGGACATGCATGTGTATTTATATATGTGCACAAGACATATCAACAATGTTGCAATCACTTTGAACAACTTCTGTTCATTAAACCATTGAAAATCTGAAAGTCTATTCCCAATCACGTTTTCACTTATCAATTAAATTACATATAAATGTAAAAAAATTTAAAAACTAATTTCTCATCATTAATAATTAATTAAAATGATCACATTTGAATTATAAAACTATATAAACCAATATTAAACAAGTGTTTACAAAAGTGTTGTTACATCGATAAAGCATTATGAATTTTCTTATATTTTCAAATCAAGTATATATCTTTATAAACTGTTATAAATGATTTATTATCACTATATTATTAATTTAAATTAATTATTATAATTTAAAATAATTATTATAATTTAAAATAATTATTAAATCATTTAAACACAATTTAAATGCAAAAATCAATTATTTAAAAATGATGACATCATTGATGATGTCATAAAGGCATTTTATTTCCAAAAATAAAATAAATAATTTTATTACGTATTCTTGCTTAAATGGAGGAATAAGTGTATGTAAAAAAATCATGTGTGACTTTTTATGATTAAAAAGCTATTTGTTGATAAAACGATTTTCGGTCATTTTTTTCATAAAAAACCCCAAATATCCATAGTTTTTAATATACCTTTAAAACAAACTTACCATCATTATTTATGGTTCAAAACATTATAAATTGTGTTATAAAATCTTGTATTTGAATATTTCAAATATGAATATAATTTATCAAAGTGATAAATTTGTGGGTCGTTATAGACTCCCCACCTTAAATGAATTTCATCCCTGAAATTACACTTAATCAAAAACCCAGTAAAAATATTATTTTTAATTTCAAATACAAACCCGTGTTACGCTCACGGATTATCTATTTGTACTATCTAATTTGATCTTAAATTCGAATATACCACTTGGCTTCTAATTTAGTATTGATCCTCCGATCCTCTAGTGTCGACTTTGATCAGTGTAACGACCCGGAATTTTGGTCGTTAGATTTTGAACATTTAATTCATTTTAAATGTTGAATGTGAATTATAATTTGATTTTGAAATACAAAGATCTGGTTGAATCGATAAATTTAGTTATAATTTCAAATATGGCAAATTTAATTGGGTTTGAATAATAATAATTTGTTATTTGAAATTGGGATAATTGGTGAATCTGGATATAAATGGTTATGAAAATGGTTTCTAAATTTATTTTAAGTCTAGTTTGATTTGAATTTTAATATTGGACTTCTGGATGGAATCAAAAGTCGATAAGTTGAATTTGGAATTTTTATATTAATTTAATAATGGAAATTAATATATAATAATAATGCAAGTAATCAGACTTTGATTCGGAATGAATCAGGATGTTTTCTAATGTGAATATAAATTCTATTTGATTTATAATTGAGTTAGTAAAGTTTTAAAAGTGAGATTTTAAATGATTTCGACGATTTTGGAAATCGCTCGAATTTATAGACGAGTTAAAATAGCCTTCCGGGGCACAGTCTCGGAATTCGACGAAACCAGTTCCATTGGATCCGTAATAGTTAATTATTATCGAATTTCAATTTTCGTAGCGTTTGGAGTTACCCTTTGCTCGAACGGGTGAGAAACGTGTTGAAATTAAAATCGACAATTTAATATTTTAACTCGATTCAAAAGGCTATCTTCCACATACGATCAAATTGGCTTCCGAAACACGTTCCATTGTGTTCGGAACGCGGGTAAAAAATTATAATCGCCTATCGGCACGCGTTGTTTGGAGTTCATTCGAATTAGTAGTTGAAATTGAGAATATTAATAAAATAATATTTATCAAACGTATATATATACGTTTAAGGGGCCGAAACCCTAGATATTTTCTTCGGCCGCCACAAAACAATTCAATGGCCGAGAAACACCTTCGTTTCCCCTGAGATATCTCGAGATCCATCAACTTTTTTGACGAAATCTTCAACTGCAAAGATCGAGAGCTCGTTGAGCACTACGTTTCGAACGGTGGTGATCGTGTTTCGATCAACGATGAAGAAGATAGCGCAGCCGAAGATGCCACCGTTCGTTCTCGTTTTTGAAGCAGAGTGAGAACCGAGCTCGGCCGGCTTTGGGCTGAAGGAAGGCGTCGGGGTGAGCTTTCGTTTGGTAGGGATCGATCGTCGTCAAGCTCGTCGTGGTGGTCGCGTAATTGGAGGAGGAAGGGCGGCTGATGTGTTCGAGTAGCCTGTTGTTGGACGCAATGGAAGAGTAAACTTGCGGCCTAGATTTCCTGTGCAAGAGCGAACGACCGTGATTTTTTTATTTGGTAATAAAATTAAAAAAGAAATTGAAATTGTTTTATAAATTCTATTTAAAACCTTTAAAAATTCATATCTAATGCATTCGTTGTCAGATTCCGACAAAACAGGAAGCGCCGGAATCACAGCGATGGGATCTACGCTGCAGTGCTGATAGGGAGACGATTGGAGCTCGTGGAAATTTTAGATTAAATCGAAGGGCTCGATTTAATTTAAAATTTGAATGCTTGATGTTTTAAACTCAAGGTGAGTTAATCTCACTCACATCTGGATGCTAGTTAATTTAATTAGTTAATACTTAAATAATGGGCTGATTGGTTGAATGTGAATATCATTAGCAGTTGAATTTGGTATTGTATTGTGTGCTAACATCTGTGGATGCAGGGAAACAGGTTGGAGGGATCCAACTGGATTCCTCACAATGTAGAAATTATTTTCATAATTGATGATGTATTTTATTTATATACCGTGATAGATTAATTTGGAAATTAAAATGTGCTGTGTTATGATTGGATAAGTAAAATCTAGAATTTTAAAATATAATGAAATAAATTGGGATTAAAGGGAAATGAAAAGGAATTTTTAAGGAAATTAAATTTCAGAAATTGGATTGGAAATTGAAGTGTTATTGGAAACTGTGATTAAAAAGGAAATGAGAAATGGAAATTTATAAACTGGGTTTATAAATGGAATGGCATTTTATTGGGAAATAAATTTGAAGTATAGATTTCCAAGGGGAATTTCTATAAGAAGTGAAATGGATTAAAAATAATAGTGAGATTATTTTTAAAGGATGTAAAGTGTATCTTTCCTGGAAATTTAGTATGTTTCAAAGAAGAGCTTTCAAAATATAAATTGGCAGTTTAAAATGTGTTTGAGAATATTTTAGAGAGAAAATATTATTTTAATCATTTTTAAGTACAAGTAAATATTTATTTAAGTAACTATGGTATTTAATTATTTTAAAGGTAAATTAGTATTATGTTTTCTAAGGGAAATTTATTATAAGTATTGATATAATAACTTTATGTTAAAATGAAATTTTGATTTAAGTTATGCAAGAAAACATTTATAAATTTCCAAAATTTTATTTTGAATAAAGAATTTGGTAACTGATTTTAGATAATTCAAGTATATATTTTGGAAGTGATTTTCCAGGAATGGAAAATGCATTAAAAATAAATAAAGGTGTTTATTTTTAAAGTGTTGAAAGAAATTTACGAGATTTAAACGTAAATTCGAATTGAGATAAATCCAGCAGGATTTATAAAAGAATTCTTTTGTTTATTCTGAAATGGAAGTGTGTTTCCCTGAAAGCCAAGTACGTTTTAAAGTAGATTTTTAAGTAAAAGTTAAAAGTTTAAATTTGTTTTTGAAAAGGAATGTTTTCAATAAATTATTATTTAAGTTGTAAAAATTTTAAAGGTAAATATTTAATAAATTATTATAGTAATAATTATTTTAAAGGGGTAATTGGTATTATGTTTTGAAAGATTATTATTAATATTCATATTTTATAAAACAGATTTATTTTATAGATAGTTTGGTAAAAGTTTTATTTGAAACCTATGTAGAAGTTTGTAACTCTTATTTTAAAATTTAGTCCGACTTAACTTTTATTTTAAAGTTAGTTTTATACTTTATAAAAATGGTTTTACCTTAAATATTCTTAAATTATATTTTGGATAAAGTGATTTAAATTATTATAAATCTTAAGTGTTTGTACTTGATGATTTCAGTGGAAATAGTAAATGTTGGGAAATTTATTTCCGTAAAAGGAAGTGGGTTTAAACTGTTTTCAAAGGGTTGAAAATAGAAATATATCTTGCGAAGATATTTTGAGGAAAACATAAATTTGAGGAATTATTTATGTTTGGTGGATGTTTGTGAATGTATTTGATAGTTAACTAACCGACTATCAATATTGGCCAATGCGTTGATCGTTTTGATGAGACCGGGATCAGGATTAATTTCTCGAAAACCACTTCGATCTGGTTTGTACGTTTTCGTGGAAAAACGAGTTCGGAGTCGAAGATGGAGCAGTGAAGTGCAAGGGCTAATCGCTACTAATCCTGAGGGTGATTCCAAAATGGATGTAGTAGGAGTAGTGCCTTCGGTTCCGTTCGAACCCAGAACAGACTTGTATGGATGAATGCGTTCGGAACATCGTCAGGTGGACAATGGGCATTCTAAGTGATATGTTCTAAAAAGGTAACGCTTAGCATCAAGCCTCATCAACCGGGAATGACTGAAAATCAGGGGTTATACAGCAAGGCTATGTGGGTCGCACCCATTAGGGTGAGGTCATCCCTATCTAGATGTCCCTTTTTATTCGGCTTAGTGGTGCGGTTGCTGATCCCAACCGTGGGGTGATCTTACTTGGAATTATCCAGTAAGGGATAGTTTCGGCCTTGTGTTGCAGGGGATCGGGCGTATTCTTCGGTACGCTGATCTAGACCAGGTACTGTGACAGGTGGTACCCCAGTGCCTAGTCATTAGTTGGAAATCCATTCTCCCTACGTGCCTTTACGGTTTTTGTTTGTAGAACCCACTTTGTGGCTAGTATGCTGGAATTTAATCATGTAACAATTTCAGCTATTTGAATAAGTATTTGTATATAGACACTATTATAATATCAGAGGATTTGATAAGAAAGTGTTTTGGCTATCGTAAGGTAAAAACCCGACATGTTTATTTGTGGCGTGGTCTTATGAGATGCTTTTGATTTCAAAGGATTTTTGAAACTTTAATAATCAGTTTGGATGTATTTCTCTTACGCTGGTATTCCAGACTGACTCGGGTGTTATTTCATTATAATGCTCGGGTCAGACCGAGTATTTCAGGTTCAGGATTGGAAACTTTGGAGTTCAGGAGAGGAGCTGGAGACAAAGACGTATTACTCGTACTTGTTTATTTCCGCTGTAGTGTTTTGTTTGAAATTGCCAGCAGTTGTGAGGCAGGCTGATATAACTGCCAGGCTGGTAATTGTTCTTTACTGGTGATATACTCTGATGATGTATTATATAAAACAGATATGGTTTCATTTTGTGTAAAGATCTGTTATTATTTGTTATATTTTGTTCCGCTGCGATTGTGAGATTCTGATGTTGTTTAGTTCCTTCTTTCTTCTATCTTCCTTCTTTTTCCTCAACAATCTGTCTTTTCCGGCACTCGATCGTCGATATATTATACAGTGGTATATTTTATGTCGATTTTTCGAGAGTCGAGAAGGGCGGGTCGTCACAATCAGGCTTAGAAGCTTTTATTTTCCTTACATAGTTCTCAACTATGATAGAAAATGTAAGTATCTGACCACAAATCCTCATCAATGTTCGCCGTTAAGAATCGAGTGATAAATCCTTTTTCGGGCGGGTGTAAACTCCTCAAAAGGTCTATACTCGAGTCTTAGATCAGAATCTTGCGACAAATTGATCTACTTACCTCATACGTACTTAGTTATATGAAATTCCTT
The DNA here is from genome assembly GCA_030737815.1 of Allium fistulosum. Classification (NCBI taxonomy): domain Eukaryota; kingdom Viridiplantae; phylum Streptophyta; class Magnoliopsida; order Asparagales; family Amaryllidaceae; genus Allium; species Allium fistulosum. The sequence continues at coordinate 1,300,885,011 of CM060902.1, forward strand.
TTTCAAATTATTTATGAAAACATTTCGTAAAACCTTTACCTTTTGTTCGAACATTTTTATAAAGATGCTTCTCTATAGATAATAAAAATCTCTATCTTCTTTCCAAAGAAACCATTTCAATTTCAACACTCTTTATACTTAAATCCATAAAAATCTTTGAGGAAAGTTCATATTTTCCAAAACGCACTTTATCGGGTTAAAACGAATGTTGCATAAAACATCATTATGAAAACCCAAAAACACTAGCATAGGGATCTAATTAATTATACTTAACATTAATTTTCGATGTTGAACTTAAGCCATTTATTAGTTAACAATGAAGCCGATCAAATTGGGGTACCATTACCTCTCAAACCTTGAATGGATGACATTCTTAACTTAAAAATAAATATAAGTACCCACCTCGAATCTTAACATCAAATATAGGATATGTATAAATCGCATAGACTATATAAAACATCTCCTTTCGTAAATCACTTACTATAATAACGGTGTTATAGTCTATGTCTTCTTCGCTTACTTGAAAACATTTATTTATCATAATGATGTCGAAATCCATGTCTTCTTCCGCTTAAGCCCTTTTTTAAATCACTTTTAAAAATCTAGTTTAAATCTCATTCTAAATATTACTTCCAAATCATTTCTCTTAAAAGATATTACAACTTTATAAAAACTCTTTTATAAATATAAACTTTCCATTTTATAAACTCTACTCCAAAAATTATAACTTCTACCAAATCATTCTAAATTTTTCAAAGCTTTTCCAAAATACCAGGATTTAAAAACTCAAAATCTCTTTATATAAAACATATCTTCTAAATCCATCTTTTACAGAATCATTTCATTTTTGTAAAACACACTTTTATACAACTTGCTCTGTAACGACCTGGCATTTCGAACCATTTGCATCCACACATGTCGGACTTGAATTGCTCAAAAAAACAGATTGTTAATTTTATATTTGGCAAAACTCAGCATATACAGTAAATAAATCAATCACAGAATCACACACACAGAGTAAAATAACAATAAGCAGCGAAAATAGATAAATAGTAGTTCATGAAGCTACTATAATAAACAACAGAGTCTGAAATAAAATACAATAGAAATCTCGAATACATAGAAGTTACTAATACAAATGTCAATGACAAGTCTGAACAAAACAACTGGAATAAACTAAAATAACTGGAAAGCTGAATAGATAACTCAAAGCAGATCTCTAGGCGACAAAAGTGAGTCAAATGCTGTGACACTCAGTCTGACCCGAGCATAAAGAAAAACGCAAAACACTCGAGTCAGGATCAACATTCTTATACCAGTAAATCAACTCAAGTGAAATGTCAACTAACATACATATAACTTAAAGGATGCTTGGGATTTCCCATCCTTTAAGGATCCGTTAAACTATCTACATACATAGTAAATTATGCCACATAGATAATGTCTATAGTAAAGCAAACTATTAAAATAGCGCTAAGGCGTTACCCATATCCCCTTTAACACATTTTTATATATCCCGTAGTTTATACAGTATCGTATGTAACGACCTGCCTTTTTGGACGTTTTTAGCAAACACACACGTCAAACCTAAACGATTCAAGAGGGCAGATTGTTATGGGGTAAATAAGAAAAAGCAGAGAAAGAAAGGAAACAAATATAGAATCTCGCAGCGGAATGATAAAATATAAAAATCAAATAAACAGTTCATGAAGTTGTTTAGAAATAACATTGATTATACTTTTATAATACATATCAGAGTTACATACAGCAAGAATAAGTAATAAATAAATGCTACAGAATAACATGATGTAGTGGAATAATATAATACATAATAATAGTACAAAATCTTCATCTTCATCCTCCAGAAAGCAGTCTTCGGTAAACTGAAAAGCTCAGACTGACCCGAGCGAATTGAAAAGACAAAACACTCGAGTTAGATCTAAAAGATCTTATGTAAGTCAAATCGATAGTAAATAAATATGGGTGTAACGGCGTCAGATATGTTTACGGGGTTGACATCTCCTATCCAGTGTCTAACGTGAGTGCAGGAACTTAAGAGATGTTCGGGATTTGCATCTCCTAAGGATCCGTTAAACTATCTACTATGTAGTACAATACGCTATTATAATAGTGTCTATAATGAAGTAAAGTATTAAAATAGCGTTAAGGCATTACCCATATCCCCCTTAACACATTTTATATATTCCCGTAGTCTATACAATGCCATAGGCTCCACCAAACCGGTGGTTTACCCAGAGGACACCCCATAGGTATGGTACAAAACAAACTCGTAGAAGGCGCTCTAGGGCATGTGAACACGGCACTCGAGGTGATGCCAGGGTAGATTTACCAATTGCATAACCGGGCTGGTGGTAACGCATAGCAGCTACTACCGCCCAACTCGGAACACACTCTCATAATCAAATCGAGGGGTTGCCAACAAATCATCACAAAGTCATAATATGGTATTGAAGAAGCATGTCCGATCGGAGGAATGACATCACTTGGCCCAGGTATAGCTCCTGTTTTAGTCACATCTAAGCTGACTCATGGGAGTCAGGGTCATGTAAATACCTCATACAGAATCGTTCACCAAACCATCCTACTTCATTTTTGGAATCTCCACCACGTACACAGTTGTTAAAGTGGTTTTCGGTATTGGCAGAGAGTACGACAATATCTGATCCCGGTCTCTTTAACAACCAACCGCTTATTTCACGCCGGATGGTTCTTTTACATTTCAAAAGTCAATTCATAATTAATATCAAAATATCATATTCGATTTCCAAACCATATCACTTTCGAAATCATATTCCTTTCCAAAACCATATTCACTTCAAAATCATATTCACTTTCAAAAATCATATTCACTTATGAAATTATCGATAAGATATGTTAATTAAATCCTCGTTCCAAAATCATCATATTTGCTCAAATATGTCATTTCACAAAAAGGTATCAATTTCAAAACCCAACTTAGGTTGCATTATCATCAAGGATTTAAATGTAAATACTTTCTCTTTACAAAGTTTGAATTTCTAGAAAATAGTTTAGATAGGCATAAATAATTTTAATAGTTTAAAGATAGTTTAAATAGATTAGAATAGGTTAAATAGTCGAAATAGTTTAAAATAGATTTAAATTTGATTTAGTTAGATTTAAAATGATTTATATAGATTTAAAGTAGATTAAATGGATTTAAAATAGATTTAAATTATGTTAAATAGATTTAAAATAGATTAAATAAATTTTAAAATAGATAAATTAGATTAATTTGGATTAAAGAGATAAAATAGATTAAAATAAATTAAAAATAGTTTAATTTGATTAATATAGTTTAAATTAGTTAAAAATATATTTCAAAGTTATATCCAAACATTTTCAATAACTCAATTTCGATTATTCATTTATATTTGACACTTCAACTTGAAATTCCAATTTAAATCCTTTGAGCAATTCATTAAATCAATTCCAATTTCAACATTAACGCTTGGACTATCGAAAATAATTCAATATATACGAATCAATTTCTATTTCAAAATGCCAGTTAATTGAATTCAAAATTTAAAGAATTAAAAATCATTTAATTTAACCAATCCGGTGTCCGTATATAATTTTCTACCCTATGGTCAAGTGATACAGATATTTATCATTTCAATCCGCAATTTAAAATTTTGCGGTTATATATCATTTCAAACCGCAATCCCGAATTAAATAAAATCCATAAAATCGCTCGAGTCTATCATTTCAACCCATAACGATTTTTCCCTAATCTATAGATCGTTCGGGTATGTATCATTTCAACCCATAGGGAACTTGTAGTGTTATAACAATATAAAAATACAACATCAAGTCATCCAATATCAACAATCAAACATACATCACAATCATCATCCAAATCAACCAATAGACTCCAATAGACGACTGATTATCATTAACAGGTATTAAATTGACAACTAAATTCAATATTTAATTAAACGATGATTAATTGCAATAAAAGTCAATTTTAACTAAAATGACAATTTTAAACATACCAAACATCAATTAATCAATTTCTAATCACATCATAAATTAAATTTAACTAACATAGGATAATTTAGTAATTGTGAGTGTGTTAAAACACTCAACTTCGATTTCAAATCGATTTGAAATCAAAACTACGGCTCAAAATTCAACAGTCTCAGAATTCAACCAAACCAGCATTATATTCTCCAGAGTTCCGATACGATTCCAACAGAGAAAACCGCGCGTGAATCCGAGCTCGTATGCAAAAGTTATTAACGTTAGAAGATTGGAAAATTTCGACTTCGGGTCTTACTTCGAGTCACTGCTTCAATTACCCGGTGCTTGCTCTGAGTTTTTGCCAAAATGACCTGAGACCCGAATCATTTGGCTCCTGACCCAAAGTTGCTCCAGGGTTTTCGCCTCTGGAACTCGAAGCGCGCCCTGATCCGCCTTGTTTGGCATGGAACTCTCTCTGACCCCAAGTCGCTGCAGGGTTTTCGCCTCTGAAACTTAAAGCGAACCTCTTTCCGACTCGAAGTAAACGTGGAGCAATTTTTTTTTAAATTAGGTTTTAAAATTTGGGAATTAGGTTTGATGTTCAGATGCTTGAGAAGGAGTAAGGAGATGTACGTACAGAAAATAAAAAATGAGAAACACCTAGGGCTTATAACAGCTTATATATAGGCAGGGTTGGATCGAAACGATAACAATGACCCGAAAAGCCCGTTTCATTCCCGAAACGAAAATGGGTCATCCAATATATCAAAATATAGGATTTCGATATTTTTAAACTCAAAGGAACAAGTTTCAAGTCCTAATTCCGTTGTACAGAGGTTAGTTTTTAAAATCACCTTATTTCAAATTGATTTCAATTAAATTGATTTCTACGCGTTTCGAGCCCGCACGATCAAACGACAAGTCCGATCGCTATGAAACTTGAAACCCTAAAAAAATTCTCTGTTATGGATCCGATGAAATTGGTTTCGTCGAAATCCGAGACAATGGCCAAAATGGCTATTTTCACGTTAATTAAATAAATAATTATTAAATTGATTAAATTATTTTTTAATTTCAAAATTTATAACTAACAATTTTTATCATTTTTGATTACTTGGATATTTACAATAGTTTAAAATAAATTTACATGTCAATTCAATGTTAATTATTTTACTAATTACAGTGTTTAATTTCGATTGAAATAAATATAGTGATTATTACTTTAAATTCCAATAAATCCATTTATTTGCCTTTTCATCCTCTTATTCAATCAATTTTCATCTCATGGCTATAATTTACATTTGTTTATATCTTATTACACTAATATTTTACCATTATCATCTTAGTTTTCATTAACGTGGTATTTAATTACATTTAATTGCAATAAATCCATTATTATAACTTAAATTCCAATAAATTGATCAAACTTGATTCCAATTCTTTTTATTCAATCAATCGTCATATTATGAATAAAATTTACATTGGGTTACATCTTATTAAATTTATATTCTACAATTATCAATTTAATCTACATTAACTGCACTAATTAAGTGAATTAATTGCAATTGATTTCAAATTAAATTTAACAGACTAAATAAATAGGTAACGTATAATAATTGTCACCATTAACTTTTAATCGCATCTTATAAGTTATTATCCACAACAAGTGTTATAATTACTACCACAACACTAATTTTTATCAATTGCAATTAATTACATACTATTTCATAAATTTATACATATTTAAATTATCAATTACACCTTTTACAGTTATCGTCTTACTCACATTACGTAACATTTAATGACATTCAATTGCAATTGATTTAAATAAATTGGTAACGAATAACAATTGTCACCACTTCTATATTTAATCACATTTGTATGTCTATTATCTACACACAAATGTTATATTTATTTACACAACACTAATTTTATTCAATTTCACTTTATTACTTACTAATTCATTAATTAATCCAACATCTAAATTATCAATTATTCCTTTAATCCAATTATCAAATAACACACACATTATTACAATTAATTTACAATCTATAACTAATTATAACTTTTTTAAATCATTTCAATTAATAAGAATTACATTTAGAGCAGTTATCAATTACCTTAAATTAATACTATTACATTTCATTCTCGTTATATTCTTATTATTTAATCAATTTTTTTATTTCTTCCAACGTTAAATCACAAAAACCTTATTAAATTAACTATTTTTAATTATTGAAAATTACGGGTCGTTACACTCTCCTCCACTCAAAACTTTTCGTCCTCGAAAAGGAGAGGAAGGTAGAAGAGGAATTAAGTAATCAATATAACTTATTCAAAATATTAAATTTATAAACAATTAATTTACATAATTAAACAATTAAATCCTTTATATTCAAGTTAACAAAATTTTGGAAAACATTTCACAAAATTTTCTAAGTCCAAAATTTACGGAAAATTTGGGCAGAGTCTCCTTTGTACAGAGAGGTTTGGGAGAAATAATAATATCAATAATACAATATATATCACATATTTCAAAATAAAATATCCCAAACGATGGGAAAAACAATATAATATCGCTAGAAAACCGTAATCCGAGAACGTACCTATTTGTCAGGCAAACAAGCGCTAATTTTATGAAACCAAAAGCAGTAGCAATTGCTTCCATAACCTGTATTTCACTTATATAATCCGAAAGGGTTAATAATTATGTATAAGAGAAATATTTAAGTTGTTTCAATACATAACAAACAAATCATCACAATATAATAATAATCATTTGCAAACAAACAGTAAAAACATCATTTTCAACAAAGAGAGCAATCATCCATCCATAGCAACCAAAACAAATGGTTTGTTCGGGTTCAGAAACCCTTTTTCGTATAAAATGATAAATAAACTACTAAGTATACCATACACTCAACAGTCTTAGATAAAACTCAATAGATCATTTATACATCCTACACAATAGAAGTATCCTTTCCCAACCAATCCATAAGTCAAACAAACAATAATTTCAAATAATATTTTAAGTTTATTCTATTTATCTTTTTCACATCATTTATTGTTCATTTTTTTCTTCATACAATGATTCCTTTAATTCTCGTTCATTACTCACAAAATTCTAAATTTTCATTCATTCATGTAAGGCTTATTTCATTAATTTACATTCTTTACTTACATAAGTTATATCCATTTCAATTTATTTAGATCATAAATGAATCCATTATTGAAGTATTGTAGACATTTTATTTCAGTTTACTTCACATTTACAATTTAGTTTGATTCCCTCCCCCTCCCCTTTTCACATCCTTTACTTTCTTTTCTCATTCATAAAATGTTTATTTTCATTAATTTACATTCGTTATTGCTTACAAAAGTTCATTTCTCCTTTATTCATACAATGCCATTTCTTTCATTTTATTACTTTACACTCGTTGCGTAAATAAGTTATTTTTATTTCAATTATTGGATTATACATTATTAGGTAAGATTCTTTACAATTCAATTCACCATTTATAGATTATTTCTTTTCACATTCATTCTTCCATATAAAGTATTATTGAATATCAAATCCATTTCTAAATCATTTCCACTGTTCTCTGAAGTTATAATCATTTAATTTATATAGTACTCATTTTAGTTATAAATAGCTTCAATATTAATTCAAGTTTATAATTATTTACTTACAGTATTCCACCTTTACCATTAAATCTGCTTATAAATAGCTCAAAGTGTTAACTTAAGTTTAAAATCATTTTTCTTACCTTATTCACTTCCATTACATTTAATTAGTAGCATTTCAAATTATTGACCTAAGTTTATAACAATTTATAACATTAGAATTCTTATTTATAGAAGTAATTCCATTTAAAACTTTCATTTTTTTTCAAGTTTTACTTGTATAATATTCTATTACATATTCTTATTAACAGTTTAACTTTTAACATTTTGGTAAGTTATATATATGTCTTAAGAATGCAATTGAATATTACCCAAGTTTCTCTTATATATTTAGTTAACAAAATGTTCAACAATTACCATTTCTTATTTTCATTTCCTTTTTATTCACTGTTTACAAATTTTAAATTTCTAATCCATTTCATTAATCATTTTAACATCAAATTCTTATTTTCATTTTAGAAGTTTCCAATCATTAATATAGTCAAGGTTCCATTCAATACATTCAATTTCTAATTTATAGAAACTTAAGAACTAAACAACCGAGTTCCATTCTAGGCACTTAGAAAATAATATATATATATATATATATATATATATATATATATCTTCTAGAGATCAATCATATTTAGAAATTCAAAATTAAGGTTTTATTCATCAAAGCAGATGTGTAGTAAAACCACTACAGCAGTCTTCCTACTTTGAAACTCGAAAATGAACATCGATGATGCGTGCACTCATCACCGAAATTATTTTCAAACGACAGAGAGAGGAGTACAGAACTTATTTGCTTCAAAAATTCATTAAACATTTCTTTCAAATCATGTTGAAATATTTATACCAGAAAACAAATATTTTATTCCAAAACAATGCTAAGATTAAATTCCAAAATCTTTTGAAAGAAATTTCTAAAATCACGGGACTTAAGTTCTCAAATTCAATTTATATTCATTTTATTTGTAAGTCTTATTTTCAATCAATATTTATAAAATTTCTCTACCTAACAAACAAATATATACTAACCAACTATATCATTTATAAAATTCATTATTTTATACACAAAATATATACCAGGTAAAATTATTTAATTTACCTGTATTTCAAAACCAATATTGTGTCGGTTTGTCCTATTAAGTGTTTAGAAATCCTTATCGATGCCATAACGTCCTATGTACCGACCCGAATTTACAGAACGGAACAAATTGACACAATATAAAAACCTTTTATAACACTAACAAATACGCTCTCTCATATGTATACACTCAGCGACTCATTCTAGGGTATCACTACCCTATTTCTAAAGAGTCAGACCCCACAAAGCTAAGGTTATCGCTAAACCAAAGCTCTGATACCAACTGTAATGACCTGCCTTTTTGGACGTTTTAAGCATACACACACGTCAGACCCAAATGATTCAAAAGGGCAGATTGTTATGGGGTAAATAAGAAAAAGCAGAGAAAGAAAGGAAACAAATACAGAACCTCGCAGTGGAATAATAAAATATAATAATCAAATAAACAGTTCATGAAGCTGTTTACAAATAACATTGATTATACTTTTATAATACAGATCAGAGTTACATACAACAAGAATAAGTAATAAATAAATGCAGTAGAACAACATGATGCAGTGGAATAATATAATACATAATAATAGTACAAAATCTTCGTCTTCATCCTCCAAAAAGCAGTCTTCGGTAAACTGAAAAACTCAGGCTGACCCGAGCGAATTGAAAAGACAAAACACTCGAGTCAGAACTAAAAGATCTTATGTAAGTCAAATCTACAGTAAATAAATATGGGTGTAACGGCGTCAGAGATGTTTATGGGGTTGACATCTCCTATCTAGTGTCTAACGTGAGTGCAGGAACTTAAGAGATGTTCGGGAATTCCATCTCCTAAGGATCCGTTAAACTATCTACTATGTAGTACAATACGCTATTATAATAGTTCTACAATAAAGTAAAGTATTAAAATAGCGTTAAGGCGTTACCCATATCCACCTTAACACATTTTATATATTCCCATAGTCTATACAATGATGTAGGCTCCATCAAACCGATGGTTTACCCAGAGGACACCCCATAGGTACGATATAAAACAAACTCGTAGAAGGCACTCTAGGGCATGTGAACACGACACTCGAGGAAATGCCAGTGTAGATTTACCAATTGCAGAACCGGGCTGGTGGTAACGCATAGCAGCTACTACCGCCCACCTCGGAATACACTCCCATAATCAAATCGAGGGGTGGCCACCAAATCATTACAAAGTCATAATATGGTATCTAAGAAGCATGTCCGATCAAAGGAATGACCTCACTTGGCCTAGGTATAGCTCTTGTTTTAGTCACATTGTTTTTGACACATCTAAGCTGACTCACGGGAGTCAGTGTCACGTAAATACTTCATACAGAATCGTTCCCCAAACCATCCTACTTCATTTCTTGAATCTCCACCACGTACACAGTTGTTAAAGTGGTTTTCGGTATTGGAAAAGAGTATGACAATATCTGATCCCAGTCTCTTTAACAACCAACCGCTTATTTCACACTGGATGGTTATTTTACATTTCAAAAGTCAATTCATAATTAATATCAAAATATCATATTCGATTTCCAAACCATATCACTTTCGAAATCATATTCACTTCCAAAACCATATTCACTTCAAAATCATATTCACTTTCAAAAATCATATTCACTTATGAAATTATCGATAAGATAGATTTATTAAATCCTCATTCCAAAATCATTATATTTACTCAAATATGTCATTTCACAAAAAGGTATTAATTTCAAAACCCAACTTAGGTTGTATTATCATCAAGGATTTAAATATAAATATTTCTCTTTACATAGTCTGAATTTTTAGAAAATAGTTTAGATAGGCATAAATAGTTTTAATAGTTTAAAGATAGTTTAAATAGATTAGAATTGGTAAAATAGTAGGAATAGTTTAAAATAGATTTAAATTTGATTTAATTTTATTTAAAATGATTTATATAGATTTAAAGTAGTTTAAATGGATTTAAAATAGATTTAAATAGATTTAAGTCATATTAAATAGATTTAAAATAGATTAAATAAATTTTAAAATAGATTAAATAGATAAATTAGATTAATTTGGATTAAAGAGATAAAATAAAATAAAAATAGTTTAAATTGATTAATATAGTTTAAATTAGTTAAAAATATATTTCAAAGTTATATCCAAACATTTTCAATAACTCAATTTCGATAATTCATTTATATTTGACAATTCAACTTGAAATTCCAATATAAATCCTTTGTGAAATTCATTAAATCAATTCCAATTTCAACATTAACGCTTGGATTATCGAAAATAATTCAATATATACGAATCAATTTCTAATTCAAAATGCTAGTTAATTGAATTCAAAATTTAAAGAATTAAAAATCATTTAATTTAACCAATCCGGTGTCCGTATATAATTTTCTACCCTATGGTTAAGTGATACAGATATTTATCATTTCAATCCACAATTTAAAATTTTACGGTTATATATATTTCAAACCGCAATCCCGAATTAAATAAAATCCATAAAATCGCCTGATTCTATCATTTCAACCCATAATGATTTTTCCCTAATCTATAGATCGTTCGGGTATGTATCATTTCAACCCATAGGGAACTTGTAGTGTTATAACAATATAAAAATACAACATCAAGTCATCCAATATCAAAAATCAAACATACATGACAATCATCATCCAAATCAACCAATAAACTCCAATAGATGACTGATTATCATTAACAGGTATTAAATTGACAACTAAATTCAATATTAATTAAACAATGATTAATTGCAATAAAAGTCAATTTTAACTAAAATGACAATTTTAAACATACCAAACATCAATTAATCAATTTCTAATCACATCATAAATTAAATTTAACTAACATAGGATAATTTAGTAATTGTGAGTGGGTTAAAACACTCACCTTCAATTTCAAATCGATTTGAAATCAAAACTAGGACTCAAAATTCAACAGTCTCAGAATTCAACCAAACTAGCTCTATAATGTCTGGAATTCTGATACGATCCCAATGGAGAAAACCACACGTGAATCCGAGCTCGTATGCAAAAGTTATTAATGTTAGAAGATTGGAAAATTTCGACTTCGGGTCTTACTATGAGTCGCCGCCTCAATTAGCCGGTGCTTGCTCTGAGTTTTTGCCAAAATGACCCGAAACCCGAGTCATTTGGCTCCTGACCCGAAGTGGCTCCAGGGTTTTCGCCTCTGGAACTCGAAGCGCGCCCTGATCCGCCTTGTTTGTCATGGAACTCTCTTTGACCTCAAGTCGATGCAGGGTTTTCGCCTTTAAAACTCGAAGTGAACCTCTTCCCGACTCGAAGTAAATGTGGAGCAATTTTGAAATTAGGTTTTGAAATTTGGGAATTAGGTTTTGAAATTTGGGAATTAGGTTTGATGTTCGAACGTTTAAGAAGGAGGAAGGAGATGTACGTACATAAAATAATAAAATGAGAAACAACTAGGGTTTATAACAGCCTATATATAGGCAGGGTTGGATCGAAATGATAACAATGACCCGAAAAGCCCGTTTCGTTCCCGAAACGAAAATGGGTTATACAATATATCAAAATATAGGTTTTCAATATTTTTAAACTCAATGGAATGAGTTTCAAGTCCTAATTCCATTGTATACAGAAGTTAGTTTTTAAAATCACCTATCAAATTGATTTCAATTAAATTGATTTCTACGTGTTTCGAGCCCGCACGATCAAACGACAAGTCCGATCGCTACGAAACTTGAAACTCTACAAAAGTTCACTATTACGGATCTGATGAAATTGGTTTCGTCGAAATCCGAGACAGTGGTCAAAATGGCTATTTTCACGTTAATTAAATAAATTATTATTAAATTGATTAAATCACTTTTTAACTTCAAAATTTATAACTAACAATTTTTATCATTTTTGATTACTTGGATATTTACAGTAATTTAAAACAAATTTACATGTCAGTTCAATGTTAATTATTTTACTAATTACAGTGTTTAATTTCGATTGAAATTAATACAGTGATTATTACTTTAAATTCCAATAAATCCATTTATTTGCCTTTTCATCTTGTTATTCAATCAATTTTCATCTCATGGCTATAATTTACATTTGTTTATATCTTATTACACTAATATTTTACCATTATCATCTTAGTTTTCATTAACGTGGTATTTAATTACATTTAATTGCAATAAATCCATTATTATAACTTAAATTCCAATAAATTGATCAAACTTGATTCCAATTCTTTTTATTCAATCAATCGTCATATTATGAATAAAATTTACATTGGGTTACATCTTATTAAATTTATATTCTACAATTATCAATTTAATCTACATTAACTGCACTAATTAAGTGAATTAATTGCAATTGATTTCAAATTAAATTTAACAGACTAAATAAATAGGTAACGTATAATAATTGTCACCATTAACTTTTAATCGCATCTTATAAGTTATTATCCACAACAAGTGTTATAATTACTACCACAACACTAATTTTTATCAATTGCAATTAATTACATACTATTTCATAAATTTATACATATTTAAATTATCAATTACACCTTTTACAGTTATCGTCTTACTCACATTACGTAACATTTAATGACATTCAATTGCAATTGATTTAAATAAATTGGTAACGAATAACAATTGTCACCACTTCTATATTTAATCACATTTGTATGTCTGTTATATACACACAAATGTTATATTTATTTACACAACACTAATTTTATTCAATTTCACTTTATTACTTACTAATTCATTAATTAATCCAACATCTAAATTATCAATTATTCCTGTAATCCAATTATCAAATAACACACACATTATTACAATTAATTTACAATCTATAACTAATTATAACTTTTTAAATCATTTCAATTAATAAGAATTACATTTAGAGCAGTTATCAATTACCTTAAATTAATACTATTACATTTCATTCCCGTTATATTCTTATTATTTAATCAAATTTTTTTATTTCTTCCAACATTAAATCACAACAACCTTATTAAATTAACTATTTTTAATTATCGAAAATTACGGGTCGTTACACTGTAATTCTTCCGTAAACTGGAGGGCTATCAGAGGGCACTCCATAGGTACGGTATAAACCAAACTCGTAGAAGGCGCGATAAGGCATGTGACAAGGCACGCAAGGCAATGCCAGGGTAGGATTCTTCCGTTTGCACTCCCTTACTAGTGGTAACGCATAGTAGCTACTACCGCCCACCTCGAGACACACTCCCAAATAAAAGTTGCACCCAATCAAATCACAAAGCAATAGAATGGTATCGAAGAAGCATGCTCGGTCGGAGGTGCGACCTCACTTGGCCCGGTACAGCTCCTGTTTTAGCCACATCAAGCCGACTCACGGGAGTTAAGGCTGCGGTAATACCTCATATAGAATCGTCGCCAAACCATCCTACTTCGTTCTAGATTCTCCACCACATACACGGTTGTTAAAGTGGTTATTGGTATTGGCAAAGAGTATGACAATATCCGATCTCGGTCTCTTTAACAACCAAACGCCTATTTCACACCGTGGTCATTTTCATATAATCACTTTTATAATCATTTCAAACAGTTTATACTTCATATCAAAATATCATATTCATTTCAAGATCATATCACTTTCAAAATCATATTCACTTTTGAAATCATATCACTTCTAAAATCATAACTAGATAATAGTTTAAACCATCATATCAAAGTATTCGAATTTAAATCCATCAAATCTAAATTATAACAGTTCCAACTTAAACAGTTTGTATATTGAAAATAGTTTATATATATTGAAATAGTTATAATTTAAAATAGTTTATATTTAAAATAGATTATAGGTTAAAATACTTTGTATATTAAAATAGTTTATATATTGAAAATAATTTATGTATTAAAATAAATTTTCAAATTAGAATTGTTTCTTCCAATTTCACAAATCTATTCAAATCAATTTTAGTTCCAAAATTCAATCTCAGTTCAACAATTTCAATTCAAATTCTGATTAAAACCATTTTTAATCTATATCTATTTCAAATCCAGGTTTGAACTACAATTTAATCCACTTCCAATTTCAATAGGTTTCAAAGTATAAATATTCAGACAATTTACAATAACTCAAATTGATAAATTTCATTTATATTTCCAAATTCAACATTAATTTTATTTAAATTTGAAATATTCACTTAATCATTTTTATAACCATTTAAAAAAATCCCAGATTACAAATTTAAATCAAAATTAAATATCCAATTTCAATTTTATTTAAATTTAAAATATTCATTTAATCACCTTTGGTTAAACATTTAAATAAAATCTCAAATTACAAATTTGAATTAAACTTCAATATTCAAATTCAATTTTATTTAAATTTAAATATTCATTTAATCCTTTTTAATCAAAATCAAGTTATCAAGTTATAAAATCATACCTTTAAATTCTCAAATCAATAAGTTTCAAATCAATTTTTTTTAAATTCAATTCTTAAATAAATCAAATTACAAATCAGCTTTAACTTATCTTTCCAACCTTTATTTATTAAAGTTAATACAAAAAAATCTATTTAAAATATTAAAATGAATTTAAATAAATATTCAAACATATTTTACATATATTAGTTAAATTAAATTTTTATTAAATTAAATTAATTCAAACCTTTTTATTAAACCTATTTAAATCTTATTTTATATATTTTAAAAATAATAAAATATAAGTAAAATTTTTAAATTTACATTTTCACAACTTAACTTAAAATTTTAAAATTTCTAAAACATATAATTTAAAATCTAAATTTTTACACATATTAAAATAAAAATCTTTATATTATATTTTAAAAATCAAACTCATATATTTCCTTTCAAACTTTGGAAATCATTTTCAAAAATTGACCAACGGTGTCCGGATATAATTTTATATCCTATGGTCAAGTTATATAGATATTTATGATTTTAATCCGCAATTTAAAATTTAATATTTACGGGTATATTGTTCATCCTGCAATCCCAAAATTTAAAATCAATGAATATCGCTTGGGTTTATCATTTCAACCCATAACGATTTTCCCCTAATCTATAAGTGTCACGGTCGGGATTTCGACGCTCGAAAATCGACATCAATACGTCCACATTATTATATGCCGAACAATCGAATGCCGGAAATACCAGATCGTAAGGGAAAGAAGGAAGAGGTAGAAGAAAAAATAGAAATAACAACACAGAATCTCACAATCGCAGCGGAACAATATATAATAGATAACAACTGGTCTTTATACAAAAGAACTGTAACTTGTTATTTATACATTACATCATCAGAGTACAACACAATCAATAGCACAATACTGGACAGTTATAATAACTTGTCCTCACAATAGCTGAATATACAGCATACCATACACAGCGGAATATAAATCAGATACGTGATATACGTCTTCGCCATCCAGCTCGACTCCTGAGCTCCATAGCATCCTATCCTGTATTAGTAATACTCGGTCTGACCGGAGCATTATAATAAAATAACACCCGAATCAGTCTGGAAAACTAGCGTGAGAAAACACACTCAAATTGAATTATTAAAGTTATCAAATCCTGTAACAACCCGCATATCTATCGATTTTATATTTAAATATTTTATCGTTAGTCGGATATTAGTCCGAAAAGCTACTTTTTGCATACGGTCAAATTAGGACTCGAGACCACCCCCATTGAGTTCAAAATGACGTTTGCGATCTTTTTGAGTGTAAACTTCGATATGTTTGGAGATAGTGAAATTTTCGTCACTTTTCCCGCTTGTGACTTTGGTTTGGACTGCACTTCCTTAGTTCAGCCCAACCCTCTTCCTCACTCCATTCACCATTTGTTTTAACATTCAAGCTTCATCAAAAATGGTGGTGGGAAGTGGAAATTAAAACTCCAAACTAAAATTCTATTGCAAATCCGAGATTCAACTCCAAATTCAAGTAGAAGATAGTGGATTCAAGCTTTGGATTGCTTCTCCTTGCTTTCAATCTCCATCTTCATCAAATTCCATGAAAAGGTTAGATTTTTGATCTCACATCTTGCTTATAATCGTCATTGGACTGTTGGGAATGATTCCTCATCACCTTAGCATGTTTGTTTGCATTTGGTTTGGATTGGATTGGCGAAAAACTACAAATTTTGGTGTTTTGGTGATTTTCTGGCGTTAGGTCATTCTGGCCATCGCTAGGTCGTACGCGAGTTAGGGCTTTAGGTCGCGCGCGTTGAAAAGTCACCGCCTTCCTATTTCTATTCGACTGCGCTAAGTCGTTCACGAGTTAAGCCTTAGGTCGTCCACGAGTTAACACCTTAAGTCGTCCCCGAGTTAAGAGTTAAGTCGCTGCCTTCTGCTATCTCGCCCTGGCTTAGGTCGTACTGAGATAAGTCGTTAGGTCATATAGACCTTAGCTCATAGCTCGTATTTGAGCTTAAGTCGTTAAGTCGTATCGACTTTAGGTCGTTGGGTCGTATACCCTCTTAAGTCGTAAGTCGTTCGCGAGTTAAACCTTTAAGTCGTAGGTCGTCTCCGACCTAATATTTCCCCTGCTATTTCACTAGGTCGCTTGACCTTAAGTCGTGGGTCGTCTCCGACCTATGCCCCACTAAGTCGCGAACCCACTTAGGTCGCTTGACCTTAAGTCGTAGGTCATCTTCGACCTATGCCCCACTAAGTCGCGAACCCACTTATCCTTAGGTCGTATGACCTACTTTTCCTTAGGTCGCTTGACCAGCTTGCCTTCACTAGGTCGTACCGTATTACTCTACGTAGGCAATCTTATCTAAAAAGCATTCATCAGAATTTCCACTTTGATGCATTTTGAGCTGATTTCCTTGGATTTTGTTCACGTCTTCGAATGTGAATTTTTGTGCTAGATTGTTTCTACAATCGTTTTATGACTTGTCACTTTAAAGATATATGAAGGTTTCAATACTAGTACTAAATATCAAAACTCTTTCATCAAAGCAATTTCAACACTATTTTAAATACCAAAAGTTCGTTTTCTCAAACCGATTTCCAATCTACTAGTATATACAAGCCTTTACTTCACTCGAATGAGAAATCGACTTAAACGACTTAGTAAAACGAGTGGTATGAAACGCTTGCGTTCACTTTGTCGGTTAGCTCTTGGACTTTTTCGATTGAACCTTTTTGTGACAATTTCCTGGTGAAGATTTACAGCTTGTTCGTAAATATTTAAGTTAAGCAAGTGGTTATGGGACATGAAGCTAAACTCATATATTTACTAGCTTGGTGTAATTGACACTTCTCGTTGAACATGACGATCATTTTATGATTTAGACTAGCAATTGTGCGATGTCTCTTTGTTTGCAAGGTTAGACTAGACCGCAGTGGTGTGATTCCGACTCACACATATCTCTTTGTCCGCAAGGTTAGTCTAGACCGCAGTGGTGTGATTCCGACTCACACATACCTTTTTGTTTGCGAGGTTAGGCTAGACACCACTTGTGTGATTCCACTCACACATACCTTTTTGCTTTTTGGTTAGCCTAGGCCTCAATCAGTGTGATTTCGACTCACACATATGGGGTAGCGCCCCATGGTCTTCGGACCATCATGTGATAGGCCTCTTTCTCTTTTTATGATTTCTGGATTTCTTGTTTTGATTTCTGGATTTTTATGTCATTGACTTGTTATGAGTACAAGTTTAGGGTATGATGCCCTCTTTGGATCTTTGAGAAGATTCTCGTGATATTGATCATTTCTCATCGGTTGATCTCCTGTTGATCATCATTTTCATACTTATAGTAGTATGTCAGTATGGATATTTTATGTTTATGCCATATCTCTTATTTTATATCATGTCATCTGATATTTATAGTTAGACTGATCCGTTTATTATTTTCTTAAATAATACTCGGGTCAGACCGAGATGTTACAGGTGCTTCTGCTTGACTTCCTCCTGGGATTTGCTACTCTGACTTTTGGCTGACTATTTAGTTTAGCAGTTTTTGTTGTATACACTTGAGATATGGACTCATAGTTGTATTCTTTTGGTATAGCACGTGTTGCTATTCTTTTGTATTATTGTGGAACTTTTTGACCACTACTCTGATGTACACTTTCATGTGTTAGTTATATATTCATATCTTCTTCCGCCTTTGTGATATGGATGTCTGTGACTGCTTTGTGTTATGTTTATTTCTATGTTTGTTTCCGAAGATTATTTTATAGCCACCGTGTGATAATCAATTACATGGATGGTCGCTCCTCAACAGCCTTATTCTCCGTGCTAGTTGACAGCACTACATCGTAGTGTCCTTGGCTAGCGTGGGTATTGAGGTGGGGCGTCACAATCAAATCCTTTGAAAATCAAAGGTATCTTGTAAGACCGCGCCACGAATAAACACGACAGGTTTTTACCTTACGCTAACCAAAACATTTCATATCAAAATCCTCTGATATTATAATAGTGTCTAAGTACAAATACTTATTCAAATAGCTGAAATGCTTGCATCTCACATTCCAACATAGTTGGGTACAATCAAAACCGTACGGCGCTTATTGGAGAATGGATTCCAACTGAATGACTAGGCAATGGGTACCACCTGTCATAGTACATGTCTAGAAACACTGTACCAAGATCGAACCTATCGATCCCTGCCACACAAGACCGGACTAACCTTAACCTGGATAGTCCGAATAAGATCACCCCGCGATTGAGATCAGCAACCGCACCACACAGCCAAATAAAAAGGGACACTAGATAGGGGTAACCTTAACCTACTTTGGCGTGACCCACTTAGCCTTGCTGCATCTCCCCTGATTTTCAGTCATTCCCGGTTGATGAGGCTAGAGGCTACGATTACCTTTTTAGGAATATTCACTTAGAATGCTCATTGTCCTCCAATGACAATGAACGGATAGCATTCATCCATACAAGTCCATTCCCGATCCGAATGGAACCAAATGCACTATTCCTACTACATCCATTTTGGAATCACCCTCAGGATTAGTAGCGTTTAGCCCTTGCACTTCACTGCTCCATCTTCGACTCCATGCTCTTGCCTTCATTACGAAAATGTACTCGTTGGATCGAAGTGGTTTTCGGATCGCAAATCCGATCCC
This sequence comes from Allium fistulosum, assembly GCA_030737815.1. NCBI lineage: Eukaryota > Viridiplantae > Streptophyta > Magnoliopsida > Asparagales > Amaryllidaceae > Allium > Allium fistulosum. The sequence continues at coordinate 1,300,904,855 of CM060902.1, forward strand.
GGTCTCTTCGAAACAACGTTCGATATTTTTTGGTAAACTGAACCTGGTTCTTTAGGAAATAAACATACGAAAATAAGATCAGAGATCACCTCCTAACCGTTAGTGGAAGGATTTCCTTAAAAACGTCCTAGAAGAACGAAACGAGTTTATACGTATAGTATAGCACCTCGAACAGTAACTGTACCATATAATTCCCATGCTTCTTCTAGATATTCCAAAGTTATATTTAGATCCTGATTTGATAGTCGGTTATTTAACTATCAAATAAACAATCAATTCAACCAACACTTCATTTTACCCTTAAAAACATTAGATCACTTTTAAATTTAAATTTAAATACATTAATATCTTTATCCAACTTATACATACTTATCTTATCGAATTTAGTAAAATTTAAAAAAACTACCTTTCAAAAATATTTGAAAACCTTCTTAAAATAATGTGGAAAGTACCACTGCGATATCAAACCATGGATCACAGCTCAATGGTTACGTCTCTATCCCAGAGAAATTCAAGACTTAGCTGCAGGCACTCACTACCTCCGATTACGCCATGCGAGTATACCAATACTCTCCGAAAACTTTATTTTAAAAAATTTCAAAATAATACTTATGAGATTTCTATAAAAAATTTCAAGTTAACTTTAGACAAACTACTTTTTAAAATAAAAGTTATTATAAAAAATATATCAATATTGAATAATTATCCTTTTAAAATAATAATACGGATTAAACCTTTAATAATAATTAACTACTATAACTAAATTAATTAATATTTACTTTAACAATTTTAAAGCGATTAAATAATAAATTTTTTCAAAAACATTATTTTAAACACTTTTAAATTTTCTAGTTAATACTTAAAGTCTTTCTTTTAAAATAAACTTAACTTTTCCGAAAAATATATTTCAACTCCAATATAGCCAGTCTAATCATTTATAAATCCTTCCCGATTTATCTCCAGCTTAATTTATATTCCAATCCCGTAAATTTTCCTTTCACACATTTCTAAAAATAAAACTACTATTTATTTTTAAAAACGATTTACCCATTCCTTTATAAATCACCACCGTGAATTTATAATTTTCAAATTATCGATTGATAATTTACTTCACTTTATAAATAAAACTTCGTTTATAAATTCCATAGTCCCATTTTCCCCTTTAATCACTGTTTCACACTTAATTGATTTTCAAATCGATTTTCTGAATTAAATTCAATTTTAAAATTTATTTCTTGATTTACCCAAATTTATTCCAAAACCCCCTAATTTCAGATTTACTTCCTTTTTCTGATTTAAAATTTTATTTAAATTTGGAACATCAATTTCATACTTTATTTCAAAAATTCTCCTTTTATTTTTCCTAAATTATTTAATCTTAAATTTAAAATAAATTCCTTTATACGTAAAACAATATCGCTTAAGTTCTTATTTTTAAAAACCCTTTATTTCACATTTACTCAAAAATCTCTATTTTTCCATATTCGGAATTTATTAAATAGAATTTTAAAATCAAACTATTTACTTTTTCCAAATTCATTCTTTAATTTCTTCAACTTCACTATAAATATTGTACTTAAAATTTCCCATTTTATTTTCTTTTAAAAATCCAATTTTTTATTTATTTATATTTTTGATATTTTAAAATGCCAAAAATATATCCAGCAATGCCATAGCATTCAATAATTTTAGTTTTCATTATAATCTATCACAGATTATTCAAATAAATCATATCACTGAATATGAAAATAATTTCAATAATTTTGAGGAATCCAATTGGATCCCTCCAACCCGTTTCCCTGCATCCACAGATGTTAATAAGATATAAAAATACCAATCCCACTTCGAGGGGAATATCGCGGTATATAGGGTCATCCGCTATTATGCGGGGCGCATAGGCTCTCATCCACTATATAATGCGGGAATATCAATCACTCCAATATATACACTACTATATATAATAACACGTCAATTTGATAAAAATTATCAACTCAACAATCAACCAATAATTTATTTTAACTATTTAAAGTTAATTGTTGTAATCCAAAATTCAGTGAGATTAACCCACCTTTATTTTCGAATTTGCTGATCGATCCATTTTTGACACTATTGCACATTCCGTTCTATTTTAACCTCGTATAAGCAAATTTGAAGTATATATAAGTTATCGATTTCAGTTTTCAATTATAGTTAAATTTACTAATGACACTTAACCGGTGAATTATCTTATTTTAATTTTAATTACTTATAAATGAGATCAATAAATTCCTGAATGATTAATTCCTACTTAACTCAACTCAATGAAAAAGAATCTAAACTAATCCCTTACCTTACACCTACAGAACCACAAATCACCATTCGCCTGCGTAACCACCCTACCTTACATGCAACATACCTAGCCTCTAGAACGCGCCAACGCCCCCCTGCTTCGATTGAAAACCTCCAAGCCCTAGCCTCTACAAAGCCTTGCGGCTATGACAATCGAGCCCCAACCCATGCCGTACTTTCGCACTTCGACCAGAGGAGGATATATCCCTTTTGAATTCAAGCTCATCCTCTCCCACCTCGATTGACTCGGTCGCGAATCCTCCCTTATGTCTGACAACAATTCGGCATGATACACTACCTGACTCGATCATGAATCCTTCGAATAGGCAGTCGACTCGATCGTGACGTATAAAACGAAAGAATCTCGTTCGATTTCGTATTGGGAAATTTGAAGTTAGAACAAGAAGTGAAAGAAGAAGTTGTCGCCATTTTTTTCTTTTCGATTTGTTTACGGTTGGGAGGAGAGGGAAAATCAAAGTGGGATTTTGCGATTTTTATTTTCGTTCCTCTTTTTTTTTTAAACTACACGGCTGTTGTGTTAAAAAGGGAAGAGATTGCGTGTAGCATATGTCTTGCGTGTTTGAATGGTTAGTGTACAGTGTTTTGAAAAGAGGTGTAAAAGGTCTGATGTGAAGATTTTGTCAAATCAATTATATATTTATATATTTTAAATTTTCAAATCGTCTTGATTACGCAACTTAAAATCTTGACCTCCTATCGAGGCATGCTGCTAGGCGTTTATAATGTTATACCCCTATTCCGAACGCAATGAAAAAGGTTTCAGTCCTAACTCGATTGTATAGAGAAGATAGCTTTTTGGACCTAATTATTATATTGAATTTTCGATATAAATTTTCAACGCGTTTAAATATCGTACGATCACACGATAACTCCCAATGCTACGAAATTTGAAATCCGATAATATACACTATTACGGATCCAATGGAACTAGTTTCGTCGAAATCCAAGACTGTGCCTCGGAAGGCTATTTTTAAATGTCAATTTAAACAATATATTTTTAAAACTGATCAAATCGGTTTTAAATCCACTTTTAAAACTTCTTTTGTCTTCATTATTATTAATACATATTTTTATAAACCTTTAAAATATTTATAACAGGCTTAAAACTCGAGACTCAATATTTTACCCAATTTCTAATTTTTGTATTCAATAATTAAATTATCAATAAAAAGTTATATTTGAAATTTAAGTTAAAATTAACTTTTAAATATTAAAAATCAATTAAATATTCAAATTTCAAACACCCAAAATTCCGAGTCGTTACATTCCTCCCCCCTATAAGAATTTCGTCCATGATATTGCTAAGGTAAGAAGAATGGTTCAATACCTGTTTACTATTTTCCCAAAACCACACAGTTTCAAACAATTTTCCAAAATTAATTTTTATCGAAGCCACACTATCACTCTTACTAACTTCCTAAACTCACCCCTAGACATCAAATAATATTACTCCCTCAATTATCCAAATTATAATTTTAAAGCCAAATTTTAAATTATCAAAATTTCTTTGAAATTTTTCTAACTCCTTAAATTTTTGAAAATTTTCGCCAGCGTCTCCTTTGCGCGACTATATCTGAAAAACTACAAAATGCCTCTACGGCCCCAAATCATCAAAAGAAAACAAAGCCAAGTGGCTCAATCAGAAAATCATCAAATTTCATACGACAATTTAAATACGTATCTTTTTGACGATAATCAAATTTTACCTCCGAAACCTAAGACATCAATTTCTCCTTTGCCCTTAATCACCTGCAGCCTACTTACCAATGGTATCCGATCATATAATTCAAAATCATTTAATTCATTCCTTTTTAAAATTTTCAATATTTGCTTTACTTATTCCATACGATGTACATATATCATCCGTATGCAATATCAAATCTGATTGCTCACTCGATCACACAATTTCTCTTCCGAACTAGTATCATTCACACGACTCCCCAGTGCGGACTCAAATCTGGTTTCTTGATTAGAAACCGTCATTCTCCTTGCATAGCCATATACTATGATAGAGAATTTCAAGATCAATCAAAAATCCATATCCAGGGTTCGCCGTCGAAAATTGAATGAAAAATCCCAACTCGGATCGATATAACTGTCTCGAAATTCTGTGCTCGAATCTGGATCGAATCATTATGCGAATAAAATAACATACGTACAACTTACGTATTAATTTCCAATTGATTATTTTGCTATATCCAATTCTTTCTATTCACATTTATTTCAATTTCCTTTCACTTATTCACACTTACCCATAACACAACTTTATTAAATTTTCATACACATACCTACTCAGTATATTTTCCCATACCAATTTTACATAAGAATTTCACCGCAATTTTTTTCTTCTTAAGTAAATTTATAACATTTTTATTCAATGTCCTTAGATTTTATTTCCACCTCATCACTTTGGTTTATATCCATTTCTATTCAAATTCACTTTTCAAATTTCAAATTTTACTCAATTTATCTCCAAACTTTTAATATTGAATTTTATCAACCATTTCTCAAACCATAGTTAGTTCACTAATTACTTTAATTAGTTCCATCTACCAATTCATTTCAAATCTCAATAATTTTATTTCCAAACTTTTATTTTATTTAACATGATTCAAGTCAGATCTCATTCCACTATTTAATTCCAATTCATTTGCTTACCAATTTAAATCAATTAGTTTACTTACTAATTTTATTTTCAATCCTTTTTTTATTTAGTCCAACTTAGGCTAAATTTCCAAATCCCTCTTATTTAACTTAGTTCATGTCAGTTTCCTTTTCAGTTAAATTTTCCAATTTATGAGTTCAAACATACTAATATCCTATTCACCAATTCCTTCCAATTTATTTCACTTATTTGGTTTATTTTACTAATTTATTTCATTACCACACTTACTTTTATTTAACTCTTCTTAAGTTAAATTTTATCCTAACAAATCTCAAATTTTATAAGTTTCCAACTCATTTATATTCCATAAACATTTTTAAATAAACTCCTAGTGTTTAAACAATTTCTTAAGTATTTCAAAATCATTTTTGGAATCAATTATATCCAACATCCTTTGGTATATCAAATTATTCCTTTGCATTTCAAAATCAAAATAGTTTTACCAAACCAAAACTAAAATATTCAGGTAGCAATTCCTCCCTTGGAAACTCGAAAATGAAAGTCGATGATGCTGCGGTCATCATCGAAATTATTTTCCAGCGACCGAAGTAAGTTCAATGCTTTTATTCCCTGTAAAAAAAATTAAAAACATTTTAATTCAAAAATACCCTCCAAATAATATCACTATTACTTGCTAACTTTTAAAAACACATTTTCAAACCAACGGGATTTAAATTCCCAAATTTTCACCCTTTTTAAATCCTTTTAAATCTGTATTTAAATATCCCCTGGAATTTCATTCTATTTCAAATTATAAATCACATTTATAACTCATATTTACAAACTCCATTTTGTTATATGAATTAATATAATATCACCCTTTTTATTCAATCATCACAACAACAAATGATAATAGTTTAATATTATCACTTCCTAGCAACCAAGCAACCATATATAACTATAATAGTTTACGAAAATTATTCCTTTTATATATATAAAAATAATTTGGGTAAAATTATTTCATTTACCCCATTTCAAAACAATACTATGTCGAATTGTTCTGTTCAAGCGTTTAGTGATCCCTATCAATAACGTTAATTACTCATATTGACCAGAATCCATAAGCCACAAAACAAACCAATCAACACAATATAAAACAATTTTATATTCACTAACAAATACGCGCTCATATCTATTAATACACTCAAACTCATTCTAGGGTGCTACCGACCCTATCTCTAATGAGTAACCCCACTAGAGCCAAGGTTCTCGCTTAACCTTCAGCTCTGATACCAAATGTCACGGCCTCGATTTTCGACGCTCGAAAATCGACATCAATACGTCCACTGTATTACATGTCGAACAATCGAAAGCCGGAAATACCAGATCGTTAGGGAAAGAAGGAAGAGGTAGAAGAAGAAAATAGAAATAACAACACAGAATCTCAACATCGCAGCGGAACAATATATAATAGATAACGACTGGTCTTTATACAAAAGAACTGTAACTTGTTATTTATACATTACATCATCAGAGTACAACACAATCAATAGCTCAATACTGGACAGTTATAATAACTTGTCCTCACAAAAGCTGAATATACAACATACCATATGTGACGACCGCCCATAACCCCTGCACTGAACCTAGAGAAAGTGCACTGTAAAGTGTGCCAGGCAGCCATGGACGATTGTCAGGGTAAATTAAAACAACAAAATCTATCGTATTACTCACAGCGCATGTACAAAATACAATAGAACATACATATAGTGAAGCTTCACAGAATAGAATCTCATCCATAAAACTTCATAATAGTTGAATACAACATCTGAATAGTCAATACAACAAGCCTCACTACATAACACTCAGAGAAAATACAAACAGCGGAACACCCAGTACATATAATAAGAAGATAATATGCAACCCTCCAGCTCGTCTTCGATATCAACACCGTGGAAAGCAAGAACAGCACCTGTCACCTGCTACCTAGTCTGCCCGTCCCAAAATGGACGAACAGCCCAAGGCAATAAGAGTTAAAACATAAATCCTTGAGTCAGACAACAGTCTTAGTGAGCAGTAAATTAACTAACAACATACCAAAAGAGCATAAAGGAAAAGGAATAGGAATACAACCCTCCCACTCCACCTCTTTCTCCAGTGATAGCCCCCAGACACACACTAAGTAGAAGCAAACATAGCAAAGCACACAATTTAAGGTAAAGCAATTATCACTCGAGTCAAGGGCGATGTTTTCCAAGTACAAACCCCCAAGGCCTAAACCAAGATCAGATAAGCACCCAGAAAATACCGCTCTTGAGACCGAATGACGATACAACCAAACATCCATGACTCTGGCTATCACTGTTATCATTGCCTTGATATCATCGTTAATTGAATGACCGGCACATTCTTTCAGCCGTCCGTCAAGGGCTAATGGAAAACCCCGGTTCTAGACATAACTCTGCACGTCATCGTGACCCGTGCCTAGGACTATCGAATTTGCCCAGAGTACTTGACTATCAATCATTAGCCTTCAGGGACTATCGAATCTGCCCAACGTACTCTTTCTTTGAGCATGCTAGAACCTTCAACAACGATGAGATCTCAGCCTTCTAGTCATCCTCCTCGACGGCTATTTTCATACTAGCTCAAGCGCCTCTCGAGCCAACCATTATCCTCAACTCGAACCATATCACTGAGTTATCAACATGCTTGGAATGATCCCGTCTGGATTAGACCAAGACTATCTCATATCATGCCTTGCTTCATCACATCCTCGCAAAGCTTCATCTCAACATCATCATTATCAAATCTATGCATAAGAGCTTCATCATCCGCTACATATGCCACGAGCAGCTTTCTCGATTCAAGAGCCTTTCTCTTAGCTTTTGAATCATCTTCGGTTTAAATCAATTCATCAATCAACTAATTCATAGCAATCAATCAAATCAAACATTAATCCAAGTAAACAAGCATTCAAATATGAGCTAAATGGACAAATATAACAATAATGGCAATTTCGTAATTAAAGAGTCAAAAGTCTAACAAGCATGAAAACATGAGCAATATCTCTATAATCTTGATGAATGAACTTGCATAGGTTAACATGTAGAAAAATGGATGTCAAATCATCATGAACAATGGATCTATATGGATCTACACATATGATTAGGAAAATGCATGGAAATCACTATCTTAACACCAAAATCAAGCCAACGATCTGATATACTCCTTTGGATCCATGTGAGAGATAATCACCACTCACCAAATCACCTAAACACCTCAAAAGAAACCAACTTCAGATCTGGACAGCGAAGGATCTAACTCGATCTATCACAAATCCGCTTCAAACGATGAAATCTCTCTTCGAAGGATGAAGATATTCAATCTAAGCTCTTGAATCTTCAATTTGATCTTCAACTTGGATGAATGGAATCACTAGATTAGAGTGGAGAAAAGAAGTGAAGAAGTGTAGAAGTCTAGCTCTCAAAATGGCAGCACTTCGTCGCTTCGAAATCCGGATCCCTAAAAGTGAGGAAATGGACGAGTATTTATAGCTGAAATCCTCCTTAAGTCGTCACTCGGAATTAGGTCGTCCACGACCTATAGAGCCACGACCTACGACTTAAGAAAATGCCACGACTCACGACCTAGTGAAACACCCCATCCTACGACTTAACAGATTCCCTAGTCTACGACTTACGACCTAGCGCAAGCGCGCGACCTACGACCTAACACACCAGCGCTTAGCGACCTATCAAAGATCGCGACCTAACATCCTGCGACTTAAAAACCCCACGACTTAACTATTATGCGACTTACGACTTAGCAGAACTCCGCGACCTACGACTTAACAGGTATACGACATAACAACTCAACAACAGGTGCGACCTAACTGTATACGACTTACGACCTATCTCTGGCCGACTTAACACACACGCGACCTAATGTACGTCTACTACCTTAAGTCGCCAACTCTCCTAAGTCGGTCAGTTCCTTAGGTCGTCTATCTCTTAGGTCGTTAACCTGCCTATTTTCCTTAAGTCATCTACGACATAACTATTCGTGCTATAGCGACTCAATGACTTAACTGTCTCCGACCTATCTCCTTAAGTCGCCACTAACTTAAGTCGCATCATTCCTTAACTCGCTAAACCCCTTAAGTTGCAGACCTCCTTAAGTCGCTCACGACTTATCACTTAAGTCGTTAACGACCTATGATGACGCAACTGGTAAGTTGGAGCTAAAGCTCCCTAGGTCGCACACGACTTACTATATGTCTTAGGTCGTCTATGACCTAAGACTTAGTCAAATTTTCGCCTGGACTTCGTGATGTCCTATCTTCAACTCGATTCAAGCTACAACACTATCGTCCAAATAACACCGGTTTCAATCATTCGATCCGTAAAAATACGGGTTGTTACATTCTCTCCCCCTTAGGAATTTCGCCCCTGAAATTCCAAACAAACAAGAGTAATCAAAGACTATTCTGCACGCCTAACATCCATAGCAATCAACAAACCATGCATCCAATTCTAGCTTAGCATACAGAATTCTAAAACTAGAACAAGTTACAATATCGTGAGATGACACGACACCTTAGGGCCATACCTTGAAGAGTTCAGGATGAGCTGCTTTCATCCTCTCTTCCACCTCCCATGTACAGTCGTTATCATCGTCACTCCATTGTATCTTGAGCAACTTAACTACCTTCCTCCTAAGCTGTTTCGTGTCGGTTTCCACAACACGAAGCGGCTTACGAGGTCTCCTATCGACTAGATCAACTTCAAAATCTTCACAGCTATCAGCAGAAACCACTGTATTCGAGTCGTGCACATACTTCCGTAGATATGATACGTGAAAAACATTGTGCACACTCGACATCTTCTAGGGTAACTTCAATCTGTAGGCGAGCTTTCCAATTCGCTCGATGATCGGGAATGGTCCAACAAATCTCGGAGTCAATTTTCCTTTCTTCCCGAATCGAATAACATTCTTCAGTGGAGAAATCTTCACAAAAACCATATCACCAACGTCGAATTCCAAATCCTTACGACGCTTATCGGCATAACTTTTCTGACGGTCTTGGGCTGCCTTCATTCGTTGCCGAATGATCTCAATGAAATCCGAAGTCTGTCGAATCATCTCTGGCCCAAGCATCAGCTTTTCTCCTGTCTCTAACCAACATGTCGGAGAGTTACACGGTCTTCCATACAATGCCTCATACGGTGCCATACCAATGCTGGACTGGTAACTGTTGTTATACGAAAACTCCACCAAATGAAGATGATCTTCCCATGATCCTCCGAAATCCAAAACACAAGCTCTAAGGAGATCTTCCAAAACTCGGTTGACTCTCTCGGTCTGACCATCTGTTTGAGGGTGATAAGCTATACTCAAACACAACTCGATCCCTAAAACTTCCTGGAAGCTCTTCCAAAATCCACTAGTGAACAATAGATCTTGATCGCTCACTATACTCTTCGGAATACCATGGAATCGAACAATCCACTTAACATACAACTCTGCCAACTTTGATGCAGTCCTAGTCGATCGAACAGGAATGAATCTTGCACTCTTAGTCAAACAATCTACAACGACCCAAATCCCCTCATTTCCCGTTCTTGTTCTAGGTAGTCCATCAATAAAATCCATCGATACTTGCTCCCACTTCCATGTAGGAACTTCTAATGGCTGAAGCAATCCACTTGGCTTCTTCTGTTCAGCTTTTACCAACTGGCAGTTCATGCACTTGGAAATAAAATTTCCAACATCCTTCTTCATACCTTCCCAGTAATAGGTTCTCTTCATATCCCGATACATCTTATTTCCACCTGGATGAATGGTCAACTTCGAGTGATGACTTTCCTTCAGAACTTCACTCCTCAATTCATCTATATCGGGAACAACTAGTCGTCCTTGCTTTCGAAGCCAACCCTCTCGATCGACCTCGAATCCTTTATCCTTTTCTGGATCCAATCCAGATTCCAATTCACGGATAATCTTGACAAGCTTATCGTCTCGCTTTTGGCTCTCGCCAATCCTTTCCACAAGAGTGGGTCTTATTGATTAGTTTGCCAACACCTCAAGTTCCAATTCGCATCTGGGCCTGAAGTCAAATCCAGCTAAATACTCGAGATTCTTCCATTCTGAAAACATGGCTCCCAATCCTGCATGTCTTCGACTTAACGCATCTGCCACTGCGTTACCTTTTCCCGGAGTATAAGCTATACCAAAATCATATGATGCTAAAAACTCTAGCCCACGTTGCTGCTGAAGATTCAAATCCTTTTGGGAGAAAAGATACTTCAATGACTTATGATCTGTAAACAACTCGAATCGAACTCCCAATAGATAATGTCTCCACATCTTCAGAGCAAATACAATCGCCGCTAACTCCAAATCATGAGTCGGGAAATTCCTTTCATGCGGCTTTAGTTGTCGACTAGCATATGCAACAACTTTATCCCTCTGCGTTAGCATCGCTCCAAGTCCAGTACCACATGCGTCGGTGTAAACCATCATCTCATCATTCCCACTCGGAATAGTCAAAACAGGAGCACTTGTTAATCTCTCTTTCAGGATTCTGAAAGCTTGCTCACACTTATCTTCCCATCTGAACACTTGGTTCTTCTTCGTCAATCCTGTTAACGGTGCAGCCACCTTGGAGAAGTCTTTGATAAACCGTCGATAATATCCTGCTAATCCAAGAAAACTTCTCACATCAGATGCATTCTTAGGTCTAACCCAATCCTGGATTGCTGCCACCATAGCGGGATCAACCGCTATTCCATTTCCAGAGATAACATGGCCTAAGAACCTCACTTCACTCTTCCAGAAGTGACACTTTGAAAACTTAGCCTTCAGCTGATGTTTTCGTAAGATTTCCAAAACAATACGCAAGTGCGTCTTGTGCTCTTCTTCAGTTCTGGAATAAATCAGAATATCATCCACGAACACAAGCACAAAATTGTTCAACTGATATCTGAACACTCGATTCATAAGATCCACAAAATATGCTGGCGCATTTGTCAATCCAAACGGCATTACCAGCCACTCAAAGAAACCGGATGGTGTCCTAAAAGCAGTCTTCGGCACACTATCCTTAGCCACTCTCAACTGGTGAAATCCCGTTGCCAAATCCATCTGAGAAAACACCTTAGCTTCATGAAGCTGATCAAACAAGTCATCTATTCTCAGCAATGGATACTTGTTCTTCTTAGTCACCTTATTCAGCTCACGATAATCCACACACAATCTCAACGACCCATCTGCCTTGGTTGCAAACACAACTGGTGCACCCCACTCGGACACACTACGCCGAATGAATCCTTTCTGCAAAAGATCATCAACCTGCACCATCAACTCCTGTTGTTCCCTAGGCGCCATCCGCCTAAGAGGCATCACAACAGGTCTGGCTCCTTCAACTAGATCTATACGAAACTCGATCTCTCTATGCGGCGGTAACCCTTTGACCTCGTCAAAGACATCCTCAAATCTATTAGCGATTGGCACAGATGACAGTCCATCCCGTGGAACAACCAGCGAATACATGAAGCTCATGAAGACTCCTTCTTCATGCTTACATCGTATCACAATCTTTCGCCCCTCCACATTCTCGACTGTCACCTCCAACCTCTCACAATCAACCTTTGCCGCATACTTCCTAAGCTAGTCCATACCCAAAATAATTTCGAACCTCGCAAAGTTCAGAACAAAGCAATCACAAACAAAAGAGCAATCATGACTCGATACAATCAGACCACGGCATAACATACACAAACAAGACGAACCCCCAACTGGATTAGTCACAACCAATGGCCTATCAACAATATCCGGTTCTAAACCCAACCGGCCTACAAGTTCACTACAAACAAATGAATGCGACGCCCCAGTATCAAACAACACTCTAACTGGAACACCACATATGGAAAGAGTACCTTGAACCACCACACTCTTTCCTTTCTCTTCAACGGTAGGAGCTTTCGAAGACGACAGAACAGCTCCCAAAGCATAAGCTTGCACAATCTGTTTGTCCCTTCGCGGTTCTGGACAATCCTTCCTGATATGCCCCGGCTTGTCACAGTTGTGACACTTCATCGGCATCTTCGGATTCTTGCAATCCCTAGAGAAATGGCCCTTCTGCTGACAATTGTAGCAGGTCACCTCGCCTTTCGGCTTCTTTTAGCCATCCTTACCCTTTTGCTGCTGCTGCTTCCTCTTCTTGTTTCCACCCTGCTGTGGTTTAGACTCTCCCCTGGTCACAGCAACAACAGATCCTTCCTTAGGAAACAGACTCTCATGCCTGAGAGCTTTCTCCAAAGCTTCTCAAATGAATCGTCCAAATGATCCACCAACTGCCTCCCAAGATAACTGTCCAAGCCTGTCACAAACTTCTCGTTCTTCTGATATGAAGATTCAATATACGACCGGGCATACTTGGACAAAGCTTCAAACTCAGAAATATACTCAAGAACTGATCTTCCTCCCTGCTTGAGCTCCACAAACTTCTTGAACAGAACAGACTTCTAAGCTGTAGAAATGAACTTAGCTTCAAATCTGACTTGGAATTGTTCCCAAGTAATCTCTTCCTCCGGAGTATTGATGGTAATAGAGTTCCACCAATCAGAGGCTCTCCCTTGAAGCTGTCTTGATGCTAACTTCCTCTTAGTTGCATCCTCAATTCCCAAGTCACCAAAAATCCTTCTACAAGCATCCATCCATCTCTGGACCTCAATGGTTGATTCTGTCCCCAAGAAAACCTTCCCTCCAAGAGCAGTATAGTCTTTGCACAACTTAGCAAAATCCACTGGTTTTGGAGTTTGGACTTGAACTCCAACATCAACTGCTGCCCCCGGGACTGGTATCCTTCTCATGATCGAAGTTATCATAGCTTCGAACATAGCAGCATAATCAGCAGCCCCCTCAGTAGCACGGCCTTCCCTAGCAGCTGGTCTCCCTCTTCGACTCATCCTTAATATATATAAAAAGGAATGATTAGAACACCTAGAGAAACAACTGCATAAAGGAATCAAACTCTACTAAGCTACTATATTATATATAGTAATCATCCATCAAAATACAATTACGTCTCTCATACGTAGTTACGTCAGCGAGCGTTGGGTAAAATCGATTAACCAAAGCTCTGATACCAAATGTGACGACCGCCCATAACCCCTGCACTGAACCTAGAGAAAGTGCGCTGTAAAGTGTGCCAGGCAGCCATGGACGATTGTCAGGGTAAATTAAAACAACAGAATCTATCGTATTACTCACAGCGCATGGACAAAATACAATAGAACATACATATAGTGAAGCTTCATAGAATATAATCTCATCCATAAACTTCATAATAGTTGAATACAACATCTGAATAGTCAATACAACAAGCCTCACTACATAACACTCAGAGAAAATACAAACAGCGGAACACCCATTACATATAATAAGAAGATAATATGCAACCCTCCAGCTCGTCTTCGATATCAACACCGTGGAAAGCAAGAACAGCACCTGTCACCTACTACCTAGTCTGCCCGTCCCAAAATGGACGAACAGTCAAGGCAATAAGAGTTAAAACATAAAGCCTTGAGTCAGACAATAGTCTTAGTGAGCAGTAAATTAACTAACAACATACCAAAAGAGCATAAAGGAAAAGGAATAGGAATACAACCCTCCCACTCCACCTCTTTCTATAGTGATAGCCCCCAGACACACACTAAGTAGAAGCAAACATAGCAAAGCACACAATTTAAGGTAAAGCAATTATCACTCGAGTCAAGGGCGATGTTTTCCAAGTACAAACCCCCAAGGCCTAAACCAAGATCAGATAAGCACCCAGAAAATACCGCTCTTGAGACCGAATGACGATACAACCAAACATCCATGACTCTGGCTATCATTGTTATCATTGCCTTGATATCATCGTTAATTGAATGACCGGCACATTCTTTCAGCCGTCCGTCAAGGGCTAATGGAAAACCCCGGTTCTAGACATAACTCTACACGTCATCGTGACCCGTGCCTAGGACTATCGAATCTGCCCCGAGTACTTGACTATCAATCATTAGCCTTCAGGGACTATCGAATATGCCCAACGTACTCTTGCTTTGAGCATGCTAGAACCTTCAACAACGATGAGATCTCAGCCTTCTAGTCATCCTCCTCGACGGCTATTTTCATACTAGCTCAAGCGCCTCTCGAGCCAACCATTATCTCAACTCGAACCATATCACCGAGTTATCAACATGCTTGGAATGATCCCGTCTGGATTAGACCAAGACTATCTCATATCATGCCTCGCTTCATCACATCCTCGCAAAGCTTCATCTCAACATCATCATTATCAAATCTATGCATAAGAGCTTCATCATCCGCTACATATACCACGAGCAGCTTTCTCGATTCAAGAGCCTTTCTCTTAGCTTTTGAATCATCTTCAGTTTAAATCAATTCATCAATCATATAATTCATAGCAATCAATCAAATCAAACATTAATCCAAGTAAACAAGCATTCAAATATGAGCTAAATGGACAAATATAACAATAATGGCAATTTCGTAATTAAAGAGTCAAAAGTCTAACAAGCATGAAAACATGAGCAATATCTCTATAATCTTGATGAATGAACTTGCATAGGTTAACATGTAGAAAAATGGATGTCAAATCATCATGAACAATGGATCTATATGGATCTACACATATGATTAGGAAAATGCATGGAAATCACTATCTTAACACCAAAATCAAGCCAACGATTCGATATACTCCTTTGGATCCGTGTGAGAGATAATCACCACTCACCAAATCACCTAAACACCTCAAAAGAAACCAACTTCAGATCTGGACAGCGAAGGATCTAACTCGATCTATCACAAATCCGCTTCAAACGATGAAATCTCTCTTCGAAGGATGAAGATATTCAATCTAAGCTCTTGAATCTTCAATTTGATCTTCAACTTGGATGGATGGAATCACTAGATTAGAGTGGAGAAAAGAAGTGAAGAAGTGTAGAAGTCGAGCTCTCAAAATGGCAGCACTTCGTCGCTTCGAAATCCGGATCCCTAAAAGTGAGGAAATGGACGAGTATTTATAGCTGAAATCCTCCTTAAGTCGTCACTCGGAATTAGGTCATCCACGACCTATAGAGCCACGACCTACGACTTAAGAAAATGCCATGACTCACGACCTAGTGAAACACCCCATCCTACGACTTAACAGATTCCCTAGTCTACGACTTACGACCTAGCGCAAACGCGTGACCTACGACCTAACACACCAGCGCTTAGCGACCTATCAAAGATCGCGACCTAACATCCTACGACTTAAAAACCCCACGACTTAACTATTCTGCGACTTACGACTTAGCAGAACTCCGCACCTACGACTTAACAGGTATACGACATAACAACTCAACAACAGGTGCGACCTAACTGTATACGACTTACGACCTATCTCTGGCCGACTTAACACACACGCGACCTAACGTACGTCTACTACCTTAAGTCGCCAACTCTCCTAAGTCGGTCAATTTTTTAGGTCGTCTATCTCTTAGGTCGTTAACCTGCCTATTTTCCTTAAGTCGTCTATGACATAACTATTCGTGCTATAGCGACTCAATGACTTAACTGTCTCCGACCTATCTCCTTAAGTCGCCACTAACTTAAGTCGCATCATTCCTTAACTCGCTAAACCCCTTAAGTTGCAGACCTCCTTAAGTCGCTCACGACTTATCACTTAAGTCATTAACGACCTATGATGACGCAACTAGTAAGTTGGAGCTAAAGCTCCCTAGGTCGCACACGACTTACTATATGTCTTAGGTCGTCTATGACCTAAGACTTAGTCAAATTTTCGCCTGGACTTCGTGATGTCCTATCTTCAACTCAATTCAAGCTACAACACTATCGTCCAAATAACACCGGTTTCAATCATTCGATCCGTAAAAATACGGGTCGTTACACCATACACAGCAGAATATAAATCAGATACGTGATATACGTCTTCGCCATCCAGCTCGACTCCTAAGCTCCATAGCATCCTATCCTGTATTTGTAATACTCGGTCTGACCGGAGCATTATAATAAAATAACACCCAAGTCAGTCTGGAAAACCAGTGTGAGAAAACACACTCAAAATGAATTATTAAAGTTATCAAATCCATTGAAAATCAAAGGTATCTCGTAAGACCACGCTACAAATAAACACGGCGGGTTTTTACCTTACGATAACCAAAACATTTCATATCAAAATCCTCTGATATTATAATAGTGTCTAAGTACAAATACTTATTCAAATAGCTGAAATGCTTGCATCTCACATTCCAGCATAGTTGGGCACAATCAAAACCGTACGGTGCATATTGGAGAATGGATTCCAACTGAATGACTAGGCACTGGGGTACCACCTGTCATAGTACATGTCTAGAAACACTATACCGAGATCGAACCTATCGATCCCTACCACACAAGACCGGACTACCCCTAACCTAGTTAGTCCGAATAAGATTACCCTGCGGTTGGGATCAGCAACTGCACCACACAACCGAATAAAAAGGGACTCTAGATAGGGGTAACCTTACCCTACTTGGGCGCGACCCACTTAGCCTTGCTGCATCTACCCTGATTTTTAGTCATTCCCGGTTGATGAGGCTAGAGGCTACGATTACCTTTTTAGAAATATTCACTTGGAATGCTCATTGTCCTCTAATGGCAATGTACTGATAACATTCATCCATACAAGTCCGTTCCTGGTCCGAACGGAACCGAAGGCACTATTCCTACTACATCCATTTTGGAATCACCCTCAGGATTAGTAGCGATTAGCCCTTGCACTTCACTGCTCCATCTTCGACTCCATGCTTGTAACGACCCGTATTTTACGGATCGAAAAGTTTGTCAAAATCTGGGATTTTCAGCATTTTCTAGTTGTTCCAGATCTTGGTTGAAATTTGCCTAAGTCCTAGGTCGTACGCGGCCTAGAGGTTTAACTAAGTATTGTTGGCAACTTAGGAGATAAGTCGTGACCGACCTAAGAATGTTGGGGATTGGTGACCTTAAGGTTTGGAGTTAGGTCGTGTGATGGATGGTAAGGGTTTAGGTCGTAGACGACCTAAAAGGAAGGAGACTTTAGAGTTTCTGGCGAGTTAAGGTTGGTAGCGACCTAAGTAAACCCAGTAGTTAACGACCTAGGGATGAGCGACCTAGTGGTGCCGAGTTAGTATATTTAGGTCGGTAGCGACCTAAGGAAACTAGTGGTTAGCGACCTATAATAGTTCGCGACCTAGGAGTTGCCGTGTTAGCGACCTAAGGGGTTAGCTTGTTAGCGACCTAGGAGTTGCCGTGTTAGCGACCTAAGGGGTTAGCTTGTTAGCGACCTAGGAGTTGCCGTGTTAGCGACCTAAGGGGTTAGCTTGTTAGCGACCTAGGAGTTGCCGTGTTAGCGACCTAAGGGGTTAGCTTGTTAGCGACCTAGGAGTTGCCGTGTTAGCGACCTAAGGGGTTAGCTTGTTAGCGACCTAGGAGTTAACAGTTGGCGACCTTAAGAGTTAGGCTATGTGTTAGGTCGTAACACTGTTAGGTCGCGTAGGCTGCTAAGTTGTTAGGTCGCTAGGATTTAGGTCGCGTAGATCTATCTGTTAGGTCGGAGAAGCTTAGGTCGGAGAGGCTTAGGTCGGAAACGACCTAGGGAGATAGCCGAGTTAAGCGACTTAAGGAAATTTCTGCTATAAATAGGAGGGGTTGTTCTCACTTTTTGGGATCCAGATTTTGAAGCGACGAAGTGCTGCCATTTTGAGAGCTCGACTTCTACACTTCTTCACTTCTTTTCTCCACTCTAATCTAGTGCTTCCATCCATCCAAATCGAAGATCAAGATTGAAGATTCAAGAGCTTAGATTGAAGATCTTCATCTTTTCAAGAGAGATTTCTTCATTTGAAGCGGATTTGTGATAGATCTAGCTTAGTTCTTCGCTGTCCAGATCTGAAGTTGATATCTTTTGGATTGTTTAGGTGATTTGGTGAGTGGTGATTATCTCTCACACGGATCCAAAGGAGTATATCGGATTGTTGGCTCGTTATGGTGTTAAAATAGTGATTTCCATGCATTTTCTTCATCCTATGTGTAGATCCATATAGATCCATTGTTCATGATGATGTTACATCCATTTTATCATATGTTAACCTATGCAAGTTCATTCATCAAGTTTGTAGAGATATAATCCATGTTTTCATGCTTATTGGACTTTCAACTCTTTAATTACGAAAATGCCATTATTGTTATAATTGTCTACTTAGATCATTTTTGAATGCTTGATTGCTTGGATTGATGTTTGATTTGATTGATTGTTATGAACTAGATGATTGATGATTAGATTTAGATCGAAGGTGATTCAAAAGCTAAGGGAAAGGCTCTTGAATTGGAAAAGCTGCTCGTGGCATATGTAGCGGGATGATGAAGCTCCTATGCATAGATTTGATGACGTGAAGTTGAGATGAAGCTTGCGAGGATGTAATGAAGCGAGGCATCATATGATGAAGACTTGGTCTAATCCAGGCGGGATCATTCCAAGCATGTTGATAACTCGGTGATATGATTCGAGTTGAGGATAATGGATGCTCGAGAGGCGCTTGAGCTAGTATGGCAATAGTCGTCGAGGAGGATGACTAGGAGGTTGAGATCTCATCGTTGTTGAAGGTTCTAGCATGCTCTAAGCAAGAGTACATGGGGACGCCCAAAAGACTAAGTTGATGGTCAAGTACTCTGGGTAGATTCGATAATCCTAGGCACGGGTCACGATGACGTGCGGGAGTTATGTCTAGAACCGGGGTTACCATTAGCCCTTGACGGACGGCTGAAAGAATGTGCCGGTCATTCAATTAACGGTGATATCGCAACAATGATAACAGTGATAGCCGAGTCATGGATGTTTGGTTGTATCGTCATTCGGTCTCAAGAGCGGTATTTCCTGGGTGCTTATCTGACCTTGGTTTTAGACCTTGGGATTTGTACTTGGAAAACATCGCTCTTGACTCGAGTGACAATTGCTTTACTTTAAATTGTATGCTCTGCCATGTTTGCTTCTGCTTAGTGTGTGTCTGGGGGCTATCACTGTAGAATGAGGTTGGAGTGGAAGGGTTGTATTCCTATTCCTTTTCCTTTATGCTCTTTTGGTATGTTGTTAGTTAATTTACTGCTCACTAAGACTGTTGTCTGACTCAAGGCTTTATGTTTTTAATTCTTATTGCCTTGGGCTGTTCGTCCATTTTGGGACGGGCAGACTAGGTAGCAGGTGACAGGTGCTGTTCTCTTCTCACGATGCTGATATCGAAGACGAGCTGGAGGATTGCATATTATCTTCTTATTATATGTACTGGATATTCCGCTGTTTTATATTCTCTGAGAGATTTGTAGTGAGGCTGGATGTATTGACTATGTGGATGCTTGTATTCAACTATTATGGAGTTTTATATGATGTCATTTTGTTCTGTAAAGCTTCACTATACATATGTTCTATTGTATTTTGTCCATGCGCTGTGAGTAATACGATAGATTCTTTTGTTTTAACCTTACCTTGACAATCGTCCATGGTCGCCTGGCACACTTTACAGCGCACTATCTCTAGATTCGGTGCAGGGGTCATGGGCGGTCGTCACATTTGGTATCAGAGCTTTGGTTAATCGATTTTACCCAACGCTCGCTGTCATAACTACGTAAGAGAGACGTAATTGTATTTTGATGGATGATTACTATATATAATATAGTAGCTTAGTAGAGTTTGAGTCCTTTATGCAGTTGTTTCTCTCGGTATGCTAATCATTCCTTTTTGTAGATATTGAGAATGAGTCAAAAAGGGAGACCAGCTGCTAGGGAAGGCCGTGCTACTAAAGGGGCTGCTGATTATGTTGCTATGTTCGAAACCATGATGACTTCGATCAGGAGAAGGATGTCAGCCCCGGGGCCATCAGTAGATGTTGGAGATCAAGTACAGGCTCCAAGATTGATGGATCACTTGGACGATTCATTTAGGAAGCTTGTGGAGGAAGCTCTCAGACACGAGAATCTGTTTCCTAAGGAAGGATCTGTTGTTGCTGTAACCAGGGAAGAGTCTAAACCCCAGCAGGGTAGAAACAAGAAAAGGAAGCAGCAGCAGCAGCAGAAGGGTAAGGATGGTCAGAAGAGGCCGAAAGGCGAAGTGACTTGCTACAACTATCAGCAGAAAGGCCATCTCTCCAAGGATTGCAAGAATCCGAAGGCGCCGGCGAAGTGCCACAACTGTGACAAGCCAGGGCATTTCAGGAAGAATTGTCCAGAACCGAGTAGGGACAAGCAGATTGTGCAGGCTTATACTTTGGGAGCTGTTCCGTCATCTTCAAAAGCTCTTACTACAGAAGAGAAGGGAAAGAGTGTGGTGGTTCAAGGTACTCTTTTCCTATGTGGTGTTCCAGTTAGAGTTTTGTTGGATACCGGAGCTTCGCACTCGTTTGTTTGTAGTGAACTCATAGGCCGGTTAGGTTTGGAACCGGGTATTGTTGATAGGCCATTGGTTGTGACTAATCCAGTTGGGGGTTCGTCTTGTTTGTGTATGTTATGCCGTGGTCTAGTTGTATCGAGTCATGGTTGCTCTTTTGTTTGTGATTGCTTTGTTCTGAACTTTGTGGGGTTCGGAATTATCTTGGGTATGGACTGGCTTAGGAAGTATGTGGCTAAGGTTGATTGTGAGAGGCTAGAGGTGGCAGTCGAGAATGTGGAAGGGCGAAAGATTGTGATACGATGTAAGCTTGAGGAAGGCGTCTTCATGAGCTTCATGTATTCGCTAGTTGTTCCACGGGATGGACTGTCTTTAGTGCCAATCGCAAATGGATTCGAGGATGTCTTTGACGAAGTCAAAGGGTTGCCGCCGCATAAGATCGAGTTTCGTATAGATCTAGTTGAAGAAGCCAGAACTGTTGTGATGCCTCTTAGGCGGATGGCGCCTAGGGAACAGCAGGAGTTGAGGGTGCAAGTTGGTGACCTTTTGCAGAAAGGATTCATTCGGCGTAGTGTGTCCGAGTGGGGTGCACCAGTTGTGTTTGCAACCAAGGCAGATGGGTCGTTGAGATTGTGTGTGGATTATCGTGAGCTGAATAAGGTGACTAAGAAGAACAAGTATCCATTGCCAAGAATAGATGACTTGTTTGATCAGCTTCACGAAGCTAAGGTGTTTTCTCAGATGGATTTGGCAACGGGATTTCACCAGTTGAGAGTAGCAAAGGATAGTGTGCCGAAGACTGCTTTTCGGACACCATCTGGTTTCTTTGAGTGGCTGGTAATGCCGTTTGGATTGACTAACGCGCCAGCATATTTTGTGGATCTTATGAATAGAGTGTTCAGAGATCAGTTGAACAAGTTCGTACTTGTGTTCGTGGATGATATTCTGATTTATTCCAGAACGGAAGAAGAGCACAAGACGCACTTGCGTATTGTTTTGGAAATCTTGCGAAAACATCAGCTGAAGGCTAAGTTTCCAAAGTGTCACTTCTGGAAGAGTGAAGTGAGGTTCTTAGGCCATGTGATTTCTGGAAAATGGAATAGCGGTTGATCCCGCTAAGGTGGCAGCAATCCAGGATTGGGTTAGACCTAAGAATGCACCAGATGTGAGGAGTTTTCTTGGATTAGCAGGATATTATCGACGGTTTATCAAAGACTTCTCCAAGATAGCTGCACCATTAACAGGATTGACGAAGAAGAACCAAGTGTTCAGTTGGGATGCTAAGTGTGAGCAAGCTTTCGGAATCCTGAAAGAGCGATTGACGAGTGCTCCTGTTTTGACTATTCCAAGTGGGAATGATGAGATGGTGGTTTACACCGACGCATGTGGTACTGGACTTGGAGCAGTGCTGATGCAGAAGGATAAAGTTGTTGCGTATGCCGGTCGACAACTGAAGCCGCATGAAAGGAATTACCCAACTCATGATTTGGAATTGGCGGCGATTGTATTTGCTCTGAAGATGTGGAGGCATTATCTGTTGGGAGTCCGATTCGAGTTGTTTACGGATCATAAGTCGTTGAAGTATCTTTTCTCCCAAAAGGATTTGAATCTTCGGCAGCAACGTTGGCTAGAGTTTTTGGCATCGTATGACTTTGGTATAGCTTATACTCCGGGAAAAGGTAACGCAGTGGCTGATGCGTTAAGTCGAAGACATGCAGGATTGGGAGCCATGTTTTCAGAATGGAAGAGTCTCGAGTATTTAGCTGGATTTGACTTCAGGCCTAGATGCGAATTGGAACCTGAGATGTTGGCAAACTTATCGATAAGACCCACTCTTGTGGAAAGGATTGGCGAGGGCCAAAAGCGAGATGATAAGATTGTCAAGATTATCCGTGAATTGGAATCTGGATTGGATCCAGAAAAGGATAAAAGATTCGAGGTCGATCGAGAGGGTTGGCTTCGGAAGCAAGGACGACTAGTTGTTCCCGATATAGCTGAATTGAGGAGTGAAGTTCTGAAGGAAAGTCATCACTCGAAGCTGACAATTCATCCAGGTGGAAATAAGATGTATCGGGATATGAAGAGAACCTACTACTGGGAAGGCATGAAGAAGGATGTTGGAGATTTCATTTCCAAGTGTATGACCTGCCAGTTGGTAAAGGCTGAACAGAAGAAGCCAAGTGGATTGCTTCAGCCCTTAGAAGTTCCTACATGGAAGTGGGAACAAGTGTCGATGGATTTTATTGATGGATTGCCTAGAACCAGAACGGGAAACGAAGGGATTTGGGTCATTGTGGATCGTCTGACTAAGAGTGCACGATTCATTCCTGTTCGATCAACTAGGACTGCATCAAAGTTGGCTGAGTTGTATGTTAAGTGGATAGTTCGATTCCATGGTATTCCGAAGAGTATAGTGAGCGATCGAGACCCATTGTTCACTAGTGGATTTTGGAAGAGCTTCCAGGAAGTCTTAGGAACCGAGTTGTGCTTGAGTACAGCTTATCATCCCCAAACAGATGGTCAGACCGAGAGAGTCAACCGAGTTTTGGAAGATCTTCTTAGAGCTTGTGTTTTGGATTTCGGAGGATCATGGGAAGATCACCTTCATTTGGTGGAGTTTTCATACAACAACAGTTACCAGTCAAGCATTGGTATGGCACCGTATGAGGCATTGTATGGAAGACCGTGTAACTCTCCAACATGTTGGTTGGAAACTGGAGAAAAGCTGATGCTTGGGCCAGAGATGATTCGACAGACTTCGGATTGCATAGAGATCATTCGGCAACGGATGAAGGCAGCCCAAGACCGTCAGAAAAGTTATGCCGATAAGCGTCGTAAGGATTTGGAATTCGACATTGGAGATATGGTTTTTGTGAAGATTTCTCCACTGAAGAATGTTATTCGATTCGGGAAGAAAGGAAAATTGACTCCGAGATTTGTTGGACCATTCCCGATTATCGAGCGAATTGGAAAGCTCGCTTACAGATTGGAGTTACCAGAGAAAATGTCGAGTGTGCACAATGTTTTTCACGTATCGTATCTACGGAAGTATGTGCACGACTCGAGTACGGTGGTTTCTGCTGATAACTGTGAAGACTTCGAAGTTGATCCAGTCGATAGAAGACCTCGTAAGCCGCTCCGTGTCGTTGAAACTGACACGAAACAGCTTAGGATGAAGGTAGTTAAGTTGCTCAAGATACAATGGAGTGATGATGATAACGACTGTACATGGGAGGTGGAAGAGAGGATGAAAGCAGCTCATCCAGAACTCTTCAAGGTATAGCCCTAAGGTGTCGTCTCATCTCGCGAAATTGTAACTTGTTCTAAGTCTTAGAATTCTGTACGCTAAGCTAGAATTGGATGCATGGTTTGTTGATTGCTATGGATGGTAGGCGTACAGAATAGCCTTTGATTGCTTTGTTTGCTTGGAATTTCGGGGGCGAAATTCCTAAGGGGGAGAGAATGTAACGACCCGTATTTTACGGATCGAAAAGTTTGTCAAAATCTGGGATTTTCAGCATTTTCTAGTTGTTCCAGATCTTGGTTGAAATTTGCCTAAGTCCTAGGTCGTACGCGACCTAGAGGTTTAACTAAGTATTGTTGGCAACTTAGGAGATAAGTCGTGACCGACCTAAGAATGTTGGGGATTGGTGACCTTAAGGTTTGGAGTTAGGTCGTGTGATGGATGGTAAGGGTTTAGGTCGTAGACGACCTAAAAGGAAGGAGACTTTAGAGTTTCTGGCGAGTTAAGGTTGGTAGCGACCTAAGTAAACCCAGTAGTTAACGACCTAGGGATGAGCGACCTAGTGGTGCCGAGTTAGTATATTTAGGTCGGCAGCGACCTAAGGAAACTAGTGGTTAGCGACCTATAATAGTTCGCGACCTAGGAGTTGCCGTGTTAGCGACCTAAGGGGTTAGCTTGTTAGCGACCTAGGAGTTGCCGTGTTAGCGACCTAAGGGGTTAGCTTGTTAGCGACCTAGGAGTTGCCGTGTTAGCGACCTAAGGGGTTAGCTTGTTAGCGACCTAGGAGTTGCCGTGTTAGCGACCTAAGGGGTTAGCTTGTTAGCGACCTAGGAGTTGCCGTGTTAGCGACCTAAGGGGTTAGCTTGTTAGCGACCTTAAGAGTTAGGCTATGTGTTAGGTCGTAACACTGTTAGGTCGCGTAGGCTGCTAAGTTGTTAGGTCGCTAGGATTTAGGTCGCGTAGATCTATCTGTTAGGTCGGAGAAGCTTAGGTCGGAGAGGCTTAGGTCGGAAACGACCTAGGGAGATAGCCGAGTTAAGCGACTTAAGGAAATTTCTGCTATAAATAGGAGGGGTTGTTCTCACTTTTTGGGATCCAGATTTTGAAGCGACGAAGTGCTGCCATTTTGAGAGCTCGACTTCTACACTTCTTCACTTCTTTTCTCCACTCTAATCTAGTGCTTCCATCCATCCAAATCGAAGATCAAGATTGAAGATTCAAGAGCTTAGATTGAAGATCTTCATCTTTTCAAGAGAGATTTCTTCATTTGAAGCGGATTTGTGATAGATCTAGCTTAGTTCTTCGCTGTCCAGATCTGAAGTTGATATCTTTTGGATTGTTTAGGTGATTTGGTGAGTGGTGATTATCTCTCACACGGATCCAAAGGAGTATATCGGATTGTTGGCTCGTTATGGTGTTAAAATAGTGATTTCCATGCATTTTCTTCATCCTATGTGTAGATCCATATAGATCCATTGTTCATGATGATGTTACATCCATTTTATCATATGTTAACCTATGCAAGTTCATTCATCAAGTTTGTAGAAATATAATCCATGTTTTCATGCTTATTGGACTTTCAACTCTTTAATTACGAAAATGCCATTATTGTTATAATTGTCTACTTAGATCATTTTTGAATGCTTGATTGCTTGGATTGATGTTTGATTTGATTGATTGTTATGAACTAGATGATTGATGATTAGATTTAGATCGAAGGTGATTCAAAAGCTAAGGGAAAGGCTCTTGAATTGGAAAAGCTGCTCGTGGCATATGTAGCGGGATGATGAAGCTCCTATGCATAGATTTGATGACGTGAAGTTGAGATGAAGCTTGCGAGGATGTAATGAAGCGAGGCATCATATGATGAAGACTTGGTCTAATCCAGGCGGGATCATTCCAAGCATGTTGATAACTCGGTGATATGATTCGAGTTGAGGATAATGGATGCTCGAGAGGCGCTTGAGCTAGTATGGCAATAGTCGTCGAGGAGGATGACTAGGAGGTTGAGATCTCATCGTTGTTGAAGGTTCTAGCATGCTCTAAGCAAGAGTACATGGGGACGCCCAAAAGACTAAGTTGATGGTCAAGTACTCTGGGTAGATTTGATAATCCTAGGCACGGGTCACGATGATGTGCGGGAGTTATGTCTAGAACCGGGGTTACCATTAGCCCTTGACGGACGGCTGAAAGAATGTGCCGGTCATTCAATTAACGGTGATATCGCAACAATGATAACAGTGATAGCCGAGTCATGGATGTTTGGTTGTATCGTCATTCGGTCTCAAGAGCGGTATTTCCTGGGTGCTTATCTGACCTTGGTTTTAGACCTTGGGATTTGTACTTGGAAAACATCGCTCTTGACTCGAGTGACAATTGCTTTACTTTAAATTGTATGCTCTGCCATGTTTGCTTCTGCTTAGTGTGTGTCTGGGGGCTATCACTGTAGAATGAGGTTGGAGTGGAAGGGTTGTATTCCTATTCCTTTTCCTTTATGCTCTTTTGGTATGTTGTTAGTTAATTTACTGCTCACTAAGACTGTTGTCTGACTCAAGGCTTTATGTTTTTAATTCTTATTGCCTTGGGCTGTTCGTCCATTTTGGGACGGGCAGACTAGGTAGCAGGTGACAGGTGCTGTTCTCTTCTCACGATGCTGATATCGAAGACGAGCTGGAGGATTGCATATTATCTTCTTATTATATGTACTGGATATTCCGCTGTTTTGTATTCTCTGAGAGATTTGTAGTGAGGCTGGATGTATTGACTATGTGGATGCTTGTATTCAACTATTATGGAGTTTTATATGATGTCATTTTGTTCTGTAAAGCTTCACTATACATATGTTCTATTGTATTTTGTCCATGCGCTGTGAGTAATACGATAGATTCTTTTGTTTTAATCTTACCTTGACAATCGTCCATGGTCGCCTGGCACACTTTACAGCGCACTATCTCTAGATTCGGTGTAGGGGTCATGGGCGGTCGTCACAATGCTCTTGCCTTCATTACGAAAATGTACTCGTTGGATCGAAGTGGTTTTCGAATCACAAATCCGATCCCGGTCTCTTCGAAACAACGTTCGATATTTTTCGGTAAACTCAACCCTGGTTCTTTAGGAAATAAACATACGATAATAAGATCGGAGATCACCTCCTAACTGTTAGTGGACGGATTTCCTTAGAAACATCTTAGAAGAACAAAATGAGTTTATACATACAGTATAGCACCTCGAACGGTAACTGTACCATATAATTCCCGTGCTTCTTCTAGATATTCCAAAGTTATATTTTGGTCCAGATTTGATAGTCGGTTATTTAACTATCAAATAAACAATCAATTCAACCAACACTTCGTTTTACCATTAAAAACATTAGATCTCATTTTAATTTTAATTTAAATACATTAATCTCTTTATCCAAATTATACATACTTATCTTATCGAATTTAGTAAAATTTAAAAAAACTATCTTTCAAAAATATTTGAAAACCTTCTTAAAATAATGTGGAAAGTACCACTACGGCATCAAACCATGGATCACAGCTCAATGGTTATGTCTCTATCGCAGAGAAATTCAAGACTTAGCTACAGGCACACACTGCCTCCGATTACGCCATGCGAGTATAACAATACTCTTCGAAAACTTTATTTTAAAAATTTTCAAAATAATACTTATGATATTTCTATAAAAATTTTCAAGTTAACTTTAGACAAACTACTTTTTAAAATAAAAGTTATTATAAAAAAATATCAGTATTGAATAATTAACCTTTTAAAATAATAATATGGATTAAACCTTTAATAATATTTAACTACTATAACTAACTTAATTAATATTTACTTTAACAATTTTAAAGCGGTTAAATAATAAATTTTTCTAAAAACATTCTTTTAAATACTTTTAAATTTTCTAGTTAATACTTAAAGTCTTTCTTTTAAAATAAACTTAACTTTTTCGAAAAATATATTTCAACTCCAATATAGCCAGTCTAATCATTTATAAATCCTTCTCGATTTATCTCCAACTAAATTTACGTTCCAATCCCGTAAATTTTCCTTTCTGACATTCTAAAAATAAAACTACTATTTATTTTTAAAAGCGATTTTACCCATTCTCTTATAAATTGCCACCGTGAATTTATAATTTTCAAATTATCCACTGAAAATTTACTTCACTTTATAAATAAAACTTCGTTTATAAATTCCATAGTCCCATTTTTCCCTTTAATCACTGTTTCACACACTTAATTAATTTTTAAATCGATTTTCTGAATTAAATTCCATTTTAAAATTTATTTCTTGATTTACCCAAATTTATTCCAAAACCCCTAATTTCAGATTTACTTCCTTTTTCTGATTTAAAATTTATTTAAATCCGGAACATCAATTTCATACTTTATTTCAAAAATTCTCCTTTTATTTTTCCCAAATTATTTAATCTTAAATTTAAAATACATTCCTTTATACGTAAAACAATATCGCTTAAGTCCTTATTTTTAAAAACCCTTTATTTCACATTTACTCAAAAATCTCTATTTTTCCATATTCGGAATTTATTAAATAGAATTTTAAAATCAAACTATTTACTTTTTCCAAATTCATTCTTTAATTTCTTCAACTTCACTATAAATATTTTACTTTAAAATTTCCTTTTTATTTTTCTTCAAAAATCTATTTTTTTATAAATTTTTTGATATTTTAAAATGCCAAAAATATATCCAGCAATGCCATAGCATTTAAAATACATTTCCAAAAATATACCCACCTTTATTTTCGAATTTGCTGATCGATCCATTTTTGACACTATTGCACATTCCGTTCTATTTTAACCTCGTATAAGCAAATTTGAAGTATATACAAGTTATCGATTTCAGTTTTCAATTATAGTTAAATTTACTAATGACACTTAACCGGTGAATTATCTTATTTTAATTTTAATTACTTATAAATGAGATCAATAAATTCCTGAATGATTAATTCCTACTTAACTCAACTCAATGAAAAAGAATCTAAACTAATCCCTTACCTTACACCTACAGAACCATAAATCACCGTTCGCCTGCGTAACCACCCTCCCTTACACGCGACATACCCAGCCTCTAGAACATGCCAACGCCCCTCTTGCTTTGATTGAAAACCTCCAAGCCCTAGCCTCTACAAAGCCTTGCGGCTATGACAGTCGAGCCCTAACCCATGCCGTACTTCCGCACATCGACCAGAGGAGGATATATCCCTTTTGAATTCAAGCTCATCCTCTCCCGCCCCGATTGACTCGGTCGCGAATCCTCCCATATTCCTGACAACAATTCGGCATGATACACCACCCGACTCGGTCGCGAATCCTCCGAATAGGCAGTCGACTCCATTCGACTCGATCACGACGTATAAACGAACGAATCTCGTTCGATTTCGTATGGGGAAATTTGAATTTAGAACAAGAAGTTAAAGAAGAAGCTATCGCCATTATTTTTCTTTTCGATTTTTTACGGTTGGGAGGAGAGGGAAAATCGAAGTGGGATTTTGCAATTTTTATTTTCATTCCTCTTTTTAAAAAAAAAATTGCACGGCTTTTGTTTTAAAAAGGGAAGAGATTGCGTGTATCATATGTCTTGTGTGTTTGAATGGTTAGTGCACAATGTTTTTGAAAAGAGGTGTAAAAGGTCTGATGTGAAGATTTTGTAAAATCAATTATATATATATATATATATATATTAAATTTTCAAATCGTCTCGATTACGCAACTTAAAATCTTAACATCCTATCAAGGCGTGCCGCTAGGCATTTATAATGTTATACCCCTATTCTGAACGCAATGAAAAATGTTTCGAGTCCTAACTCAATCGTATAGAGAAGATAGCTTTTTAGACCCAATTATTATATTGAATTTTCGATATAAATTTTCAGCGCGTTTACATACCGTACGATTACACGATAACTCCAAATGCTATGAAATTTGAAATCCGATAATAATACACTATTACGGATCCAATGGAACTGGTTTTGTTGAAATCCGGGACTGTGCCTTGGAAGGCTATTTTTAAATGTCAATTTAAACAATTTATTTTTAAAACTGAACAAATCAGTTTTAAATCCACTTTTAAAACTTTTATTGTCTTCATTATTATTATCACATATTTTTATAAACCTTTAAAATATTTTTAACAGGCTTAAAACTCTAGATTCAATATTTTACCCAATTTCCAATTTTTTTTATTCAATAATTAAATTATCAATAAATAGTTATATTTGAAATTCAAGTTAAAATTAACTTTTAAATATTAAAAATCAATTAAATATTCAAATTTCAAACACCTAAAATTCCGGGTCGTTACAATAAGATAGTTCGGGTATATATCATTTCAACCCATAGGGAATTTCTAAACTAATAGGGAACTTATAGAGTGAGAACAAATATGATAATAATATAACATATCAACAACAGGCATATATCATCAGAAACAAATTTAAATATAATATATACAACAAGTTATGGTGTCATATGTCATAGGTGAATAATTGCAGATAATGGCATATCATATTTAACAATTAAATAACTTAACAATTCAAATTTAACAGCATATTTCAATCGTCATTTCATGTGAATTTAAATTTACTAAATATAAGAACGTTAATCGTGAGTGATCGCGCACCTTTCGAAGCTAGAGAAAACAACAGGAATGAGAAGCAACGGACACGAATACGAAATCGGGCACGACAAGTCAAAGATCTACGACAAGCACAAACAAATTTGAGCGACATGATTCAAGAAAAATCGAAATATATATATATATATAGACTTAGAGCAAAAAATACGCCTGGATTTAATGTGCAAATATTTAACTTTCTACCAACCAATATATATATATATATATATGTAATATATATATAACACATATATAAGTTTAGATTGAAGAACAAAGCAAATATATTGAAGGAACAACAACATACATATATATATACACACACACGTGACATATATTGATGGTCTGAGTGTACATATATACACTAGCATAATCTTTCTGCCGAAAATATATATATGCAACAACACATATACAATCTTTTGAACACTAACATATATATGATTTTGTATATGCGCAACATATATATATAAAAAGTTGTCATATATATTTCTTTTACAACAGAGAAGCAAAGAAAGATAGGAAGCAAGGTGAGGAAAAACTTGGTAAGGCATGGGTTTCCTTCGAGAAAACAATCAAAGATTAAATAAACTTGTATTATGAAAATTTTCTCAAAGCAAAACCCATACATATTAAAAATTGTCTCGAAGCAATAGGAAGGGCAAAGCAGGTGCGGGCAAAATACAAAGGATGAACAGGTCCCTTTGAGAAAATTAAGCATAGAAATATATATAACATATATTATAAAATTCTCATAGAAAACCTGATTTATATAAAAAAATTCCCAGGCAAAATGAAAGCAAGCAGGTCTGGAAACAAGATGGAACCATACCGTGTGATGCGGCAGGGCAGGGACATGGGGGGCTCGGCGTTTAGGTTGCGTAAAGGGGTGGAGCTTTGAGCTTGATTGAGGCAAGATGGCAGAACAGTAGGTTGAAGCATGAAGGACAAGCTGGGTGTTCCGGGACAGTGCGCGGAGGAGGGAAGGAACATGGTGGCTATCGAGGTAGGTAAGGCTGCTCGTGGTGGTATGGACGTGGCTGTGAGGTTGAAAGACTGGATCGGTTGCAGCAGGCAAGGGTTTCGGAGGTGAAGGGTTGACGTGGTTCAAAGGCGGATGTTGGTTGGTTGGCTAATGGATGAACGGTGCGGTCGCTGGTGGGGTTCGCTCGAGTTGTCAGGAGGTGGCACGGCAGTGGCAAAGGGAAATGGTGAGGCGAGCATGCTCAGGCGGAGGACGAGTTTGGTGATAGATATGAGAATGCAGACTTGATTACAACATTATATATTTTAAAAGCAAAGGCAGATTGAATGAGAAGGGAGAGGCGACAAGCAAGCTTCAGAAATTAATATAAAGCTTTCCCTTTTTTTCGAAGCTGTTGAACAGGAGATGAAGAAAATGAAACGCACTGAAAGGACGAACCAATAATATAAATTAAATATTGGGAATATTGAAAGTCAAAACTGAAATTCAAAAAATATTAATTGCTAGTGTCCATTGGAGGTATACGGTGGAAAATGATGAGACATAGGAACCAAAAGGCTCGAATGCGGAACCGGCATGGCTAGTCGTTACATAGATTTCACCAAGCGCGAAACGCCGAAATACAAGAATGAATATACTGTAGAGATCAGCACTACGAGACGAACAGAATGGTACACAGATATCAGCGATATGCTCAAGTTATCAAAAATCGATTTTCCGCTGTCGAAAATGCTGCTAAAACGTCGAAAATAAGACAAACTGAGCTATAGCAGTCCAAATTTGACGAAATGAAATATGACGTCTCACTCAGAAAATGATTTACAATTTTATTATATAAAAATATTCAGATTTCAAAATAATTTATTTCCATCTATTTTTAACTGATTTTAAATTGAAAGTAAAAATTACACAACAGAACAAACTTTTATATTTACCAATGAAAATATGACACTTGCTACGTTTAAATAGACGTATTCCAAATATCAAATTTTCATTTCAAAATTTTATTATTTATTTTTCACAAAAAATTTGGTTAATTACGTTATAAAAATCGTTAAAAATTACGGGTCGTTACATGCTCATTTATTAACTTATATAAATTCATTATCTCAACCCAACATTATTATCAAACACCTTATAGTCAAATCGTGAATCTTAATTCACAAGGTGTTCGTACTTAGATTTAACTAACCTGGTTTTAAACAATTATCCAATTTATAACTTAGCAACCAAACTAACTAGTTTCCAAAATATATTCTTTATATAAAAAATATAACCTTACGTAAAATTATTTCATTTACCATAATTTCAAAAACAAATCATTTATATATAGGTTTAGCAAATACGTGCTCTTATATAATATGCTCAAACTCATTCTAGGGTGTAACGACCTGCCTTTTTGTATGGTTTAAATCGACATACATGCCAACTCAAACCATTCAAAGGTGCAAATTATTATGAGGTAAATAAGAAAAAGCAGAGAAAGAAAAAACTAACACAGAATCTCGCAGCGGAATGACAAAATATATTAATCAAATAAACAGTTCATGAAGCTGTTTTACAAATAACATTTTATTACACTTTTACAATTTCGATCAGAGTTACATACAACAGGAATAAATAAATAAATGCAGCGAAATAACATGATGCAGTGGTGTGAATATAATAAATAATAATAGTACAAATCTTCGTCTTCGTCCTCCAAAAAGCAGTCTTCGATACACTGAAAAACTTAGACTGACCCGAGCGGATTGAAAAGACAAAACACTCGAGTCAGAACTAAAAGATCTTATGTAAGTTAAATCAACAGTAATTAAATATGAGTGTAATGGCGTCAGAGATGTTTATGGGATTTGACATCTCCTATCCAGTGTCTATCGTGAGTGCAATAACTTAAGAGATGTTCGGGATTTCCATCTCCTAAGGATCCTTAAACTATCTACATACATAGTACAATACGCTATTATAATAATGTCTACCATAAAGTAAAGTATTAAAATAGCGTTAAGGCGTTATCCATATCCCCCTTAACACATTTATATATTCTCATAGTCTATACAGTACCGTATGCTCCTCCGTAAACTGGAGGTTTACCGAGAGGGCACTCCATAGGTATGGTACAAAACAAACTCATAGAAGGCGCGATAGGGCATGTGAACACGGCATTCGAGGCAATGCCAGGGTAGGATTCTACCAATTGCGGATCCAGACTGGTGGTAACGCATAGCAGCTACTACCGCCCACCTCGGAACACAATCCCATAATCAAAAATCAAGTTGTGGCCACCAAATCATCACAAATTCATAATATGGTATCAAAGAAGCATGTCCGATAGGAGGAATGACTTCACTTGGCCCGGCGTGGCTCCTGTTTTAGTCACATCTAAGCTGACTCACGAGAGTCAGGGTCACGTAAATACCTCATATAGAATCGTTCGCCAAACCATCCTACTTTATTTCTGGAATCTCCACCACGTACGCAGTTGTTAAAGTGGTTTTTGGTATTGGCAGAAAGTATGACAATATCTGATCCCGGTCTCTTTAACAACCAAATGCTTATTTCACATCGGATGATTCTTTTACATTTCAAAAGTCGATTCATAATTAATATCAAAATATCATATTCGATTTCAAACCATATCACTTTCGAAATCATATTCACTTCCAAAACCATATTCACTTTCAAAATTTTTTTTAAAGTTATATTCAAACATTTTCAATAACTAATTTCGATAAAATTCATTTATATTTGACAATTCAACTTTGAAATTCCAATTTAAATCCTTTGAACAATTCATTAAATAAATTCCAATTTCAACATTAACGCTTGGATTTTCGAACATAATTTAGTTTATAGATATCACTTTCTATTTCAAAATACCAGTTAATTGAATTCAAAATTTAAAGATCATTTAATTTAACCAATCCGGTGTCCGTATATAATTTTCTACCCTATGGTCAAGTGATACGGATATTTATCATTTCAATCCACAATTTAAAATTTTACGGGTATATATCGTCTCAACCTGCAATCCCGAATTAAAATAAAATCCATAAAAACGCTCGAGTCTATCATTTCAACCCATAACGATTTTTCCTAATCTATAGACCGTTCGGGTATGTATCATTTCAACCCATAAGGAACTTGCAGTGTTATAACAATATAAAAATATAACATCCAGTCATCCAATATCAACAATCAATCATCCATCACAATCATCATCCAAATCAATCAATAAACATCAATAGATAACTGATTATCAATAACAGGTATTAAATTGACAATTAAATTCAATATTAAATTAAACGACGATTAAATGCAATAAAGTCAAATTTAACTAGAATGACGATTCAAATATACCAAACATCAACCAATCAATTTCAAATCATATCATAAATTCAATTTAACTAGCACAAGATGATTTAGTAATTGTGAGTAGGTTAAAACACTCACCTTTTGATTTCAAATCGATTTAAAATCCAAAATAAGGCCCAAAATTCAACAATCTCAGAATTCGTCCAAACTAGTTCCATAATATCCGAAATTTCGATACGATCCCAACGAAACAAACCACGTTCAAATCCGAGTTCGTATGCAAAAGATACGCGTGTTAGAACAATTGAATTTTAAAATTTAGATTAAAATAAACAATAAAAAATTAACAATTCATACCACGTCATCCCTCATCAACACGCTACAGCAAACCCTAAACAAAGTCGACCATGCACGCGCAACCCAGCCGCCACCCTAAACCTCGAATGCCGCGGCATCCCCAAAAGCACACGCCGTCGTCCCCCTATTTCGATAATTCTGGGGAATCCATCAACCTATAATGCGACCAAATGGCACGAATCGAACCTGCACGACACCACCTTCCCAACGCCGCCTCCCGATCGTCGATCGAATGACGATCAACCGTTGGATCGTCAAAACTTCATATGGACGACCGAAATTGAATCTTCAATTTCTGGAAAAATGGTGCTTTGAATCGAAAAACAAATCATTGCGGTAGAATGTGCTCTTCGAGAGCTTTCCAACGATATATAATGTGATAGAGTTTGTAGAGTTTTGAAATTTGAAATTGATTTGGAGATTGAATTTAGGGTTTGGATGTAAATTGGGTTTCTACCATTGAGGAGGAGAGAAGGAACAGTCAGATAGAACAGTACGTATAGGAATAAGAAATGACTGCTAGGGTTTTGAGAACAAGACTATTTATATGAACGAGGCCCGATAAGAAAATAAACACATATCGAATTTGTACGAACGACGAATAGCGACCCAAAAAGCCCGTTTCGCACCCGAAACGAAAATAGGTCATCCAATATACCAAAATAGATGTTTTCGATAATTTTAAACTCAATGGAATAGGTTTCAAGTCCTAATTCCATCGTTATAAGAAGTTAGCTTAAAAATCAGCTTATTTCAAATTGATTTCAATTAAATTGATTTCTATGCGTTTCAAGCCCGCACGATCAATGACAAGCCTGATCGCTATGAAACTTGAACCCTTACAATAATTCACCATTACGGATCCGATGAAACTGGTTTCGTCAAAATCTAAGACAGTGGCCAAAATGGCTATTTTCACGTTAATTAAATAAATTAATATTAAATTAATTAAATCACTTTTTAATTTTAAATTTAATAACTAACAATTTTCATCATTTTGATTACTTAGACATTTCCAATAATTTTAAACAAATTTACATATCAATCCAGTGTTAAATATTACCCTAATTACAGTGTTCAATTTCAACTGTAATTAAATCCAATTAATTAAAATTTAATTTTAATGAATTGAATAAATCTGATTTCAATCTTTTTATTCAATCAATCATTTTCCTACGGACATAGTTAACATTGATTTACGTCTTATTACACTAATATCTTACAATTATCATTCTTTCCCTTATTATTTGCAATATTTCCATTGTATTAAATTTTTGTCAATTTTCATATTAATTAAAATTTTACAGTCCCAATAAATTCATTTATCTTGGTTTCACTCCTTTTTTATTAAATCAATTTTTACCTTATGAATGTAATTGACATTTCTGTACATTTTGTTGCATTCACATTTTCCAGTTGTCGTCTTAACTCATTTTACGTAACATTTAATTTCATTTAATTATAATTGATTAAATAAATTGGTAACAAATAACAATTGTCGCATTTTCTACATATAATCACATTTATAAGTTTATTATCTACAACAAGCGTTATAATTACTACCACAACACTAATTTTATTCAATTACAATTTCTTACACATTATTTCATTAATTAATACAACCTTTAAATTATCAATTACTCTTTTAATCCAATTGTCAATTTATACACATATTATTACAATAAATTTACAATCTATAACCAATTATAACTCTTTAATCATTTTAATTAATTGGAATTACACTTAAAGCAGTTATCACTTACCTTAAATTAATACTATTATATTACATTTCATTCCAGTTATATTCTTATTATTAAATCACAAATTTTTATTTCTTCCAACATTAAATCACAAAATCTTATTAAATTAACTATATTTAATTATCGAAAATTACGGGTCGTTGCATAGGGTGTCGCGTACCTTATCTCTAATGAGTTACTCATCCTAGGGTGTTACTAACCATATCTCTGATGAGACTTTACCCCTATCGGGCTTAGGTTCTCGCTCAACCTAAGCTCTATTACCAAATGTGATGACCCGCCTTTTCGACCCTCGAAAATCAACACTAATATTTCTTCGTTATTCACGTGCCACAAATCCAAGTGTCGGAAAGACAGATCGATAAGGGTACGAAGAAAATGAAGACATAACAGAATCTTACATGAACGGAATAACATATATCATTTCAATATATAATCTTTACAGCGGAAATTTTATATACATACATCGGAGTCTATCCTAATCTCAACCTGGACAGTTACAAATCCCTGTCCCTACTAGTACTGAATACAAATAGTAAATAAATGCAGCGGAAATGGAAATGGATAACTATCTACAGAGGAAACTCCAGCTCCTACTGCAAGTTCCTCTAAAATGTTCCAAGCTAAACTTGAACTACTCGGCTGCTTGGAAAAATAGGGCACCTAGAGTTTATGGGAAAAAAGAAACTCTGGGTTAGTCATAGAACTGGTGCGAGAAAACTCAAAACACGGATATTTTTGAAAACAAAGGGTATCTCATAAGACCACGCCGTACATAAACATAGACATGATTTTACCTTATGATAACCAAAACATTTGCTATGCAAAATCAAAGATATTATTTTTAGTAACATTCTTTAAAAACTCTTTCAAACAAATATATATAATCTTAATCGAAATTGTTACATTAATTAAATTCCAATATACTAGGTTCTATAACTAAAACTGTAGAGGCTCGCTTGGAGAATGGATTCCATACAATGACAAGGTAAGGAAAAACCTTCCGACAGTACATCTCTAAAGTGATACACCTGAGGCTTCAACCTCTACCAATACAGAACCAGCTTACCTCAACCATAGATAGTCCCGAATACGCCATCACCCTGGTCGTACCCGACTTATTCATGACCACAACATACACAACAAAACCCAAAATATAGAGGGTAATCTAGAAAGGTGATGACTGTATCCTAATGGGAGCGACCCACTTAGCCCTGCCGCATCTACCCTGTTTTTGTCATTATCGGCGTGTGAGGCTTGAGGTAACGTTTTACCTTTCACATAAAAAATCGCACTTTGAATGCCACATTGCCATTTCTAACAACATACAATTGATTTCCACAAATGTAAAACCTCTGAGCTCGTACATCTTAGAGAAGGGTGTTAAGTGTAAGAGGGGTTACCTCCTATGCCAATAAACAGATGTATGTTTGTAAAAATTAATGTGCGTGGTCTTAGAAATGCAATGTCAAACACTCGTCAATACAAGTTGTCCAAGCACAGGACAAACCAAAGGCACTTCTCCTACTACATCCTGCTTGGGAATCACCCTTAGGATTAGTAGCGAATAGTCCTTACATCGAAGATTTTAAATTGAAGGAACCACTACCACCATATATATGATAAGGGAACTACCCTAAAGGTTCGTGGCAAGCAGTCCTATATTACGAACATATCCATCTTCAAAATCATTGTTTTCAACATATTTTCATTTTTGAACGTATATTGGTTCGAAGTGTTTTTCGGATAGGAATCACCCAAATCCGACCCCGGTTCCTTCGAACTACTTATCGATAAAAGATGTCAAGTGCATTGGTGATTATTATTCAATTAATCAATATCGTTTATTCAAGTAAAATTTCTCTTTAGAGATATACATCTTTAAAACATATTTTATTTTAGTATATACAGGATAATTAAACCTCTTTTATCAAATACTTTGTTTAATTAAAACCCCTTTTTTGACTTTGGGAATACCATAGCATTTCATCTTTAATTACTTAGGAAAAGTATAATTCAAATCGTAATGAAGATTTCACATTTCCAAAACATATATTTAATGTGTAAAAAACAATGTTATTTAAGAAATCGTTTACTGTAAACCAAACCAATTATGTAACGAACTGGATTTTCGACCCTGGAAAATCGACACTAATACGTCCACTGTATCACATGCCGAACATTCAAGGGTCGAAAATACCGATTTGTTAGGGTGAAAGAAGAAGGTAGAAGAAACTAAACAACACAGAATCTCACAATGCAACGAATAATATATAACACAACAATGATCTTTACAAAAAGGAAACATCTTTATTCATAAATACAACATCAGAGTACACTAGACTTATCCTAAAGTTAGACGTCATAGAAACCTAGCCTTACATTGACAAACATACACACTCTATAATACAGTGAAAGAAAAATATACGTGAATACGTCTTGACCATCTAGTTCCTCTTAAACTCTAAAGTATCCAGCTAAAACTAGGAAAACATGCTTGGTCTGACCCGAGCATTACATGGAATAATGCCTGGGTCAGTCTGGTAAATCAGCGTGAGTAAAATTTGATAACAAGTAACAACCAACTGATTTCTACATTTGAATTTTTTTTTCAAACAAAAGGTATCTCGTAAGACCACACCGCACATAAAAACGGATGGGTTTCTACCTTACGATAACCAAAACTTTTTATATCAAAATCTAGTGATATTATCATAGTGTCTAGGTTTAAAGTAAATAGATAAAATAGCTGAAATGCTTGCATCTCACATTCCAACATACTAGGCTCTGCAATCGAAAACGTAAGGCACGTATTGGAGATAGGATCCCAACAATGGCAAGGTAAGGGACTACCTTCCGATGATACACCTCTAGAACATGCACTGATGCTAACACAGAGCCGGCTGCCCCTTTAACATGACAGATCGGATTACCTCACCACCTTGACACTGAGGCCTTATATTACCATGGTGTTTGCGTGCAAACCAACTCTGAAAGGGAGATCGAGCATGGGGTGACTGCTCCTAATGATAGCTAACCACATAGCTCTGTTGCATGCCCTGTTTTTGCCATTCCTCCCGATTGTGAGGCTTGAGGCTACGTTTTACCTTTCTGAAAAGCGATCCATCTTGGAATGCTGATACTGCCCTCCAGGCATCAATGCAATGCCGACATTCATCTATACAAGTTTGTTCTGGGTCTAAACGAAACCAAAGGCACTAACTCTACTACATCCATTTTGAAATCACCCTCAAGATTAGTAGCAGTAGCCCTTGCACTTCAAAGAGCACCATCTTCAGTCATCATCAATATGTCTTCCACTCGAATGTACATGTTGGTTTAGAGTGTTTTTCGGATATAGATCCGATCCCAGTCTCTCCGTAACAACAACCGATAATTTCCGGTTGACTTATTCCTTGTTCTTTTGAAAGTAAGTATTCGAGACCTTATCTGGAAACTCGAATTTACATTCATACTTCCTAAGTCAAATTGGGTCAAACTTGATAGTCAATTATTTAACTATCAAATAAACAAACATCCAATCATGGTTTAATTTCCATATGGGATCCTCTAAGCCTTTATTAATTAAACTTTAATTAATAAAATCACTTTATAAAACTTGATCAAAAGATCTTTTCAAACCCTATTTCCAAACCTCTTACATTCCTTTTTACTTGAAAAGAACAATATAAGTATTTACCAAACATTTTGGAACTTCCATTTCCTGAAAATTCCCTATTAAATGGGCAAACAATTCCCTTTCAAAAACATCACCTCCTATAAAACAATTTACTTATTCCTTGTAAAAGTTCTTTTTATATGTTCACTTCACATTTCAATCCGCTTAAAAGTTTTCAAACTAGATTTAAAACTTCTTTCAAAAATATCTAAAATGATTTATAAAATCTCTTTCTATTTTTAAAACTATTTAAAAATCTTCCTTCATAATTTCTTTATAGAATCTCCTTTATAAAATATCATTTTCAAGATATCCTTTTAAATCAATCTAGGTAAAACTTTTATTTAATAAACCCCCTTTTAAAAACAAGATATTATTTAAAAGTAACTTTATAAAATAATAATAAAATTTGAAAACCATTTATAACCTTTAAACCCAAATTGATTTAAGAATTAAAGTTAATTCGAAAACATACTTTATTAATTCGAAAAGAGGCTTAGCAATCCCAATGGTACTAATTTAAGTTACCATTCAATTTTAATTCCAATTCATTTAACAGTTATTTACATAGGTCAACATATATGTAAATATAAATCATATCCAAAACAAGGAATAACATGTCAATATGAACTAATTATCATATACATGTCCAAGTAACATAATAGCAGGAGGGTGATTTGTCCTGCTAAACAGATGTCCAAACAATTCAATCAATTAATAGCAGAACGGAAATTTATTCTGCGAAACACATGTCCAAAAAATCCAAACAATTACCCTATAGAAGATTTGTGTTTTATTCTACTAATAAACATCCATACAACACAAATAATCACATTCTAACTTATTCACAGTTGTTTGTCTATTTAATATCATGGACAAGAGATCCTTTGGTTAAAATCAAACCACTTAGATAGAACCCAACTTAAAACACCACCGATAAAGTTTAAAATAACTTTTAATAATTAACTCATAATTTAATATAAATTAAAGCTTAATTAAATCTTAAATAATCAAAATCAAATCATAATTAAGTCTTAATTAATTAGAAGTAAACTAATAATTAAACTTTAAACAAATAAGCATTTACTTAAAATCAATCCCTAATTAAGTAATAATTAAGTAAATAATTAACCTTTAATTAAATAATAATTAATTAAATAATTCAACTTTAATTAAATAATAATTAAAATAATTAAACTTGATTTCATAAATTAATTACCCATATTAACTTAATTAATCATTAATTAAACTTCTTAATAACTTACTTAATTATCACTAATTAGTCACTAATTACTTAACCTAATTACTAATTAATTAATAAATAATTATCCTTAATTAATAAATTAATTAATTATTAAACATACGTAATCAAGTTATAATTAACTTATGTGTTGCTAATTACGTTTGAAAATAGGTTTTTAAATCATTTTAAAAAGAAACTTTAAAGTTAGAGATTAAACTTTTCCAAACTGCATCCATAGCAACTATCGCTATGGACGCAACAACTTAGAATTATTTCTCTAATTTACCATCTAAAATTTTAACCTTGCTTTGGATTACTTTTTTAATACATAAAGAAAAGGTTTCTGAAAACCTTAACTTGAGTTAGAATTTAAACAAAAACATTTACTAACTCCAAACTAGTAAATAATTATATTTCCAAAATGGATCTCTCAAGTCCCTTTACAACTCAAGTTCCTATCTTCCATACCATTCAACCATAATCCGAGCATATATGAAAGATACCAAATCACATCATCATTATATTGTAGTAAAATCACCACATTCATATCCAAACACATCACCTAACCATCAATCTCAAATCAAATGCTAAACTATAAGTCAGCACATACACAAAACATCCAAGCCATATCATAATCCAAACACAACATCATATATATATAACACCATATAACCAACAAATATATAAAGGTAAGATCTTTCCCAAAAAGTTAAGAATTTACTCACCGAAGGCTATCCAAACTTTCGCTGACTTAAGTACGACCTAGCACTTTCATTCCTAAGCAAAAAGATGGAGTCTTGAATCCTAAATGTACTAGGTAGGCTAGGCCATTGATGAATAAGGAAGTGAGACATGTTTTGGTAATGTAGAGCGACTTCGGATAAACATCGATTTCTCAATAATAAACCCGAAAATAGGTCATTTTGCAACTGATTTTTGGGCTATCTACTCACGAAATTTCCGAAAGCACTCAAAAAGAAAGTTATTAGAATTTCTTTTCTCTATCATTTGAAAAAAATAATCACTCATTTTGATTAGTTATAAAGAAGTTATGATCAAAATAAGAAGGATAATTTTTGGACTTGAAATTCTAGGTGAAAAATTGCTTTGCAAAGATTAGGTATTTTGACATAGCTATGATAGAAATTTGAACAAATGGTCAACTAGAATGTTGTAGCCATTAAAATTCACGCGGTTTCAAAAGAATAAAACCTCCATTTGAGTCAGAAATGAGGAAGAAAAGGTTGGTGGAAAGATGATGAAAAATGGAGAAACATATGGCTATTTATAGGCAAATTTCCTATGTCATCATTATATCTAGTCACATCATAAATCTTTTATAATATATATATATAATTATGTTTAATCGCATCACTCTTATATATATATAATTATGTTTAGTCACATCACTTTCTTTAAATATATATAATTATTATATTTAGTCGCATCACTTTTTTATATATAATTATTATGTTTAGTCACATCACTTTCTTATATATATATATAATTATTTATTAATTAACTAAGATGTGACAAGAGATAATTATGGTTAATGATTGAAAAATCTAAGATGTGACAAAATATGTTTATTATTTTTAAAACTATGTCTTGTCACATCATTTACTAATCTAACTTAATATAAGATAATTTATTTCTAAGTATTATTATTTAGTTAATGAACTCTTATATATGTGTGTGTATGGTGCAAAAAAGACGGACAACGTTCCCAACAACTTTCCGATGTCGAAAGGTCGAAATTTCGAAAAACGTTCTTCAGTCACATTTTCTATTTTTCTACAAACTATTTAATTTGGTAAACAAATTTTGAAAATTATTTTACCATCATTATTAGTTAATTAAAATGAGTTTATTTCCATTATAAAACCTATATATTGAATATTTAAAATTAATTAAATATTCACTAATCAAAGTAGTGAAATTCCGGGTCATTACAAATTAGTTTTTTAAAAAAAGAGCCATAAATTTTAGACTGATGATACCCAATACTAATCTCTGTATTCAACCTGTACTATTCGTCGAATAATGGTGAAATCACTATTTAAATCCATGCGGATAGTACGAGTTCCCTCCTCGGAATTTATATGGAGTTTAACTAGAATGTTTACTTTAACAACCAAAATCCTATTTTAAATCTTTTTTAACTTTTGGAAAGCTCCAAATCTCTTTTTATCTTAGGAAGATGTGGTCCGAGTAAATCAAATTTACTATCCCCTCTGTCAGGCCAGTCCGGATAGCTAGAGTTGAACCCAGACACTGGTTGTCCAAGCTCGGGTCTAGAGA
Source organism: Allium fistulosum (assembly GCA_030737815.1). NCBI lineage: Eukaryota > Viridiplantae > Streptophyta > Magnoliopsida > Asparagales > Amaryllidaceae > Allium > Allium fistulosum. The sequence continues at coordinate 1,300,949,796 of CM060902.1, forward strand.
CTATATCTCTGTCACCCATAAGGTGGTCAAGTTATTTGATCTACTCTAAAATATGATCTTTTAGAGATGATTTTTATTTACTTAACACAATTTCAAATATTGTTTAAAATAATTTTCCTTTAACCATTTGTTTAAAACTCCTTTAAAATAATTAAAAACTTTCAAATCATCTTCAAAATACTTAATTATTCATTTGAAAATATTACTAAAAAGATTTGTAAATAAAATCATAAGTTTAAATCTTAATTTCAAAAGTTACCAAAAAGTGCTGTGAATAGTGTTTTTAAAAGCTTCTTTGATCAAAAAATTAACTTCATTCCATATATGTCCATTTTTATAAATCAAATCCCTTTTAAAACATTTTAATATATTTATGGAATTTATTTCATATTTTTAAAGATTAAAATTATCCATTTTAAAGCTTTTGTAATTTTGGTTTTCGAACTACCGAAGCACGATGTTTTTTAAAAACTTGATTGGGACATAACTCAAATTATATTCAATGAAATCTTTATTTTTCTACTTCATGTGAAAACTATAGTTATAAGAGTTTGGAAATTTCTTATTTTGAATAATTTCGAGTTATATTCAATTCTACACATTGATTTAACTTTAATGGCGCGAAATCGTGAACTTCTGTTACGTGACGCGTCTATTTTTGACTCAAATTTCATATCTTCTCTAAAATTCTTCGAATTGAATTTTAATGTTTATAAATCATTTATAAACCATTTAAAATAATTTTAAAGGGGTTTAACCATTCCGTAACACTTTTATAATTCATATAGGAAAGTGATTTCCTTTGTTTAAATTCGATGTGTATTTAACATGAACTATTTCCATAACCAAATAAACATATTATCACATCCAAACATGATAAAAAACCATTATAAACAAGCATAGAAATCATATCATATCATCATATATTTTATAAAACAAATTAGTGGAGTTTCCCACATTCATTGGTTTCTATATTTTCTAAATTTGACTATAGCTTCGCTACTATCTCACCGAAGCTTATGGAATCAACCCTGGTTCCCTTTAGAAGTGCATGGCCTAGGCTTGTTGGAGAGATAGGCTCCACCTTGACTTGTGAAGTGGTGGCCGTTGGTTTAGAAGGAGAAGAGAAGGAGTTTGAACTTGTTTTTGAAGTGGATTGATAACACACACACACACACACACACACACACACACATATACACTTATATAAATTTACTTTCTCTTTTCCATAATTTTCACCATTATTTCTCTAAGGTAAGTAGCCATTAAAATACCTTAAGAGGAAGTAGAAAATGAAGAAAATTTGGTGTGTAAAATTATGAGAGAATAGATGGGTATTTATAGAAAGAAAATGTGTAAAATATCTAAATAGTACAATTACCATTCTACCCCTCACCCGAACCCCTCCTCTCCCATCATGCATGGCCGTCCCCTTATTACCCATACCTCTCCCATGTGCCACCTACATGTGGTTTGTAAGTGTGTAAGGTTGTGCGAACTCTTGTCTTATTACCTTTGTATAAATATCATGATATTTTATGATATTTATTTATGTATATATATGTATGTATTTGGTATGTATACATGTGTATATGTATATGTTAGGACATGCATGTGTATGTTATATATGCGCACAAGACATATCAACAACATTGCAATCACTTTGAACAACTTTCGTTTGTTAAACCGTTGAAAATCTGAAAGCCGGTTCCTAGTACATTTTCACTTATTAATTAAATTACATCTAAATGTAAACAAAAATTGAAAACTAATTTCTCATCATTATTAATTAATTAAAATGATCAAATTTGAATTATAAAACCATATCAACCAATATTAAACAAGTGTTTACAAAAAGTGTTGTTATATCGATAAAGCGTTATGAATTTTCTTATATTTTCAAATCAAGTATATATCTTTATATAATTATTATAAATTATTTATTATCACTATATTACTAATTAAAATGGATTATTATATTTAAAACTATTATTATATCATTTAAACTCAATTCAAATTCAAAAAAAAATATTTAAAAATGATGACATCATTAATGATGTCATAAAGTTATTTTATTTCCAAAAATAAAATAAATAATTTTATTACGTATTCTTGCTTAAATGGAGAAATAAGTGTATTAAAAAAATTCGTGTGCGACTTTTGACGATTAAAAAGTTGTTTATTGATAAAACAATTTTCGGTCATTTTTCTGATGAAACCCCTCAAATATCCATATTTGTTAATATACCTTTAAACCAATTTTACCATCATTATTTATGCTTCAAAACATTATAATTTGTGTTATAAAATGTAACGAACGCGATTTTTCGACGCTCGAAAATCGACATTAATACATCCACTGTATCAACTGCCGAGCAATCGAATGCCGGGAAACCGAATTGTTATGGTTAAAAAGAAGAGGTAGAAGAAGACAGAAGAAAAAGAAAGAAGAAACAACAGAAAACACAGAACAATATCAGAATCTCACATATCGCAGCGGAACAACATATAATAGATAAATGAATAATCTTTAAATCAAAGAACTATATCATTTTATACATTACATCATCATCAGAGTTTACAACAACAATACAACACTGGACAGTTATATAAACTTGTCCTCATACAGAATACACAGCGGAATAAATAATATCATGTACGAGTGATACGTCTCGTCATCCAGCTCGCCACTGAGCTCCACAGCATCTCCTGAATCCAGAATGACCTGATAACCTGACTCTAGACTGCCCGTGTGGAAATTGGTGGGCACCCAGAGTTTAGTAAGGAAACAATAAACTCCAGGTTAGTCATGGTGACTGGTGTGAGAACTAAAACAGTTATTATCTTTAAAACAACAACAACAAAGGGAGTAAAAGACATTCGCAATGCTTTTGGAAAATGAAACTACCATAAGACCTCCCGCCACACACACAATGCAAATGCAGAATTGGAGGAGATTTCTTCTTATGATAGTCAAACATGCTTACTACACAAAATCACTTTAATATTATTATTAGTGCATAGTGTGGAAAACATTTCGAAAGTATAATATTAATCTTAGCCAACATACAACCATTATTGTATGCCTACTATAGCTACCATCTAAACAGTGGTGACCACCATAAGTAAATGGAAGGTTCTACAAATAAAACCGTACAAGGTTCGTATTGAGATTTGGATTTCCAACAAATGGTCAGGCAAAGGAACTTCCTTACACCGAAATGGAAACGCCTCTGGAGAGACGCCCTGAGAGTCAACCTGCTCTCTGCAAACACAAGGTCGACGCTATCTCACGCTATACAGCTGTAACTAGGTAGCTAACACACGAGCTATGCTATCCCCCGGTCGTTACCGAACTTTATCCGAGGATCCTCAACCACAAAGTATAATAAATTTGCTGCATCAACATAGGTAAAATATCTGGGCTCCATACCATGATATCACCTTTTATCCAGAAGGGAATGACATACCCTAGGGGCGCGACCCCTAAAAACCTTGCCGCAACATTCCTGTTTCGACCACTAACGGGTTGTGAGGCTCGACGTATTCTCGTCCACAAAGCCACGCTTTTTCACAAAGCCACGCTTTGATCAACAATTGATCAACATCACTTCGTATGCCACATTACCAAATTGGGAATGTATCACTAGTAACCATCAACTACATAACCTCTGAGTTCGTACGTCTCAGAGAAGGGTGTTAAGCTAAGAGAATAAATTCTCCGCCACCAACAGAAATGTATTTGATAGAAACCAGCTTTACATCTCAAAGTATAATGTCAGACACACATCCATACAAGTCCGTTCCGGGATCGAACGGAACCGAAGGCACTTCCAAAGAAGCCCTTGCAATCCGGATATTCACTAATCACGTCCGGACTTCCCATCACAAGAAGAGTGATATAAATCTCTATACCGGAGCAAATCGGTGCAGAGACATTCGACAGGTTGTCCTTTCATTTTCGAAAATATCCAGTCTTCACCACCGGTCTTCAATACGATCCATATCATCGTATCACTAATTCGGAATGGGTTATATGACACAAAGGTCTTTTCCCGGCTAACCCGAATAGTGAGCACAATATTTAAAACATATGGATATAGGGATTTCAATTAAGTCACAACTTATTACCCAAATCCTTTCCTTCAAATGGTTTAAACAAATTACCATTTTAAATCTTTAAACAAAAAGATTTACTTCACAAAGTTTACCCAGTTTCACAAAGATTCATTCACAGATTCCCAAATCAATTTCCATTTCAATTGGATTAACCCATTAAATCTTTAAATCAAGATTTAAGTTATAGCTTTCAAAACTATTCACAATTCAAGTCTTTTATAATATAAAAGATACACCATTTGAAATACTCTTTGATTTCAAAACAAAGTTTAATCATCTTCACAAAGGTTAATTCATAGTTTTTCTAAACTATTCACAGTTTCATTTCGACTTGAAATGTTTCGATACAAATGGGAAATCTTTTCACTTTATGAAAGCTATTATCATTTGAAAACGGATAGTTTTCGTTTTTTTGGGAAAAACTGGTTACTATTACACAGTTTAAAACCATTCAAGTATAAAACTTGAATATACATTTAAATTTCCAAAACCATATTTTAAATGGTTAAAAACCCATATAAACACTTTTTTATACTTATAAAATCTTTTAAACCAAATTTCCAATTCATTGAATTCAATTTCAAAATATTGAATTCAAATTTAAATCAAATGATTTAAATTCCAATTTTATTAAGTTATTCAAAATAAATTTTATTTCTGAAACTCATTTCAAAAACTTTCAATTCCAATTCCAAAACCATTTTGGATTCAAAAACTCAATTTTCAAAAATTGATAAAAATCTGTGACTTAACCGATTTCCACGTGAAATCCACATTTGTGTGTGTATTGTGTAGTCCACGGTTTAACACAATAGTGCAACAACATTCAACCATCACAGATCAAATATAACAATAAATTTGATAAGCGCTATAAATTATAACACTTATGTTTCATTCACAAATCACAGATATATCTATCACAGATAAATAAATTACAGATCACACCTGTAACGACCCGCTATTTTAGACCATTCACATCCATTATAAGTGTATAGAAAGACACTCATGCCGGAGTTGAATTGCTCAAAATACCGCGTTGTTAATTTAAATTTGGCAAAACTGAACATATACAGTAAATAAATAATCACAGATCACAGACACAGAGTAATAAATGCAGCGAAAATAAAAGAGATAGTAGTTCATGAAGCTACTATATGAATATATAAGATACATCAGAGTTTACAACAGATACAATGGAAGAGTAATACGATACATCAGATACAAATCAGAATACATCACTGAAATCCGAATACTGAAAGCAGAATAGATGGCTGGATCTTCAAGCAAAGCTCTAACTTCAAAGGTGAGTCTCGAATACTGGTACACTCAGTCTGACCCGAGCGTAAAGCAAAACACAAAACACTCGAGTCAGGATTAACATTCTTATATTAATAAATCCAACTCAAGTGAAATAGCAATTGAAATACAAGTAACTCAAAGGATGTTTGGAATAACCATCCTTTAAGGATCCGTTAAACTATCTACTATGTAGTAGTGTACGATAAGTAGATAATGTCTATCAGTAATAATAAGATATCAAAATAGTGTTAAGTCATGGCCCATTCCACCCTTAACACATTTTTATTCCCAAAAGCATATACAAGACTGTAGTTTCCCCAAAACCGGAAGTCACCAGAGGGCAATCCATATACTAAAGGTACAAAACAAATTCGTATTGGTCGCGAATAGGGAATACAAGTATGACAAGGAACATGAGGCAATACCCAAGGTAGTGATACTACCGTTTGCCTGATCCGGACTGGTGAGAACGCAACGCCGCAGCGCCCGCAACACCGTGCAACAACACTCCCAAAATCAAGGGTGCACCAATCGACAACAAGTAATGAGTAGTTCGAAGAAGTGTGTCCACTTGAGGTAGCTAATCCTCCATTGGCCCGGCACGGCTCCTGTTTTAGTCATTTCCAATTTGACACAAGTGTCAAGGCTATCCATCATCGTTCTCTTTCTTCAGTCATCACGTACATCATTCCAACCACTTCATTCTGGATCATCACTCCGCGTATAGTTATTAAAGTGGTTTTCGGTTTAGATAGAGAGTATATCCATAACCGATTCCGGTCTCTTTAATAACTTCCGTGATTATTACACCGATTGGTCGTTTAATAAATTTCAAAACCAAATCAAATTCAATTCCAATTAGGATTTATAAACCAACATTTCATTTGTCTTTCCAAATCAATTTCCATGATTTACATTTCAAAACTTCCAAATTACCATTTCAAAATCTTATAATTCAAATTCAATTTCTATTTAAAACAATTCAAATATCGATTCAAATTCGTATATAAGTTTCATTCCGAAATCATTTAAATAAATTTTATTTAACATTCAAAACAATTTAAACTCATTTATCGATTTCATTCAATATTCGTTAAGTTACTTTATCATTCAAAATAATTTCTATTAAATTTCCAAATCATTAAATCAATTTCTTAAGTTCAACTTCATTAAATCAAAACTTACAATTTTGAATTAAATTAAATTCGTCAAATCAATTCTTTCAATTACAAGTCTTACATTAATTCCAAAAATATCACATTTTCATTTCTTGTTAAAGAAATTCAATTTCACTTATTTACTTTCTTAAATAATTTTTCCAAAACTCAATTTCAATTATTTACGAAGTAAAATTCACTTATTCAAAAGTTCAATTTCTCTTATTAAAGGATCCAATTCAATTTAATCATTGAATAATTCAATCTTATTTAATTATTAAATAATTCAAAACTTAATTATTAAATAATTTCAAAGTTTAATAATTTCAAACTTAATTATAATTTCAAACTTAATTATTAATTCATTTCAAACTTAATAATTTCAAACTTAATTATAATTTCAAACTTAATTATCAAATCATTTCTCAAATTAAACAATATTCTTTCATCCATTATATCGTTAATATTTTGTTTCAGATTATTAAATATTAACATTTTCCTTTCATTAAAAATTCAAATTTCAACTTCATTTCAAAACCATAGTATTTATTCAAATAAAATCTTCGTTTATTTTTAAATCAAATTATTGACCAATCGGGTTTTATTTAATTCTCTATCCTAAGTCAAAGTTTAATTTTTGGGTATTTATCATTTCAACCCGATTCCAATTCAATTCAAAAATTAAAACATAACAAAGGGAACTTGCAGTGTGATAACTGGGATGGTGTCAAAGTAAATAAACAAGCAATAACAACAAACAATAACAATCCAATAATCAATTCAAATAATCCCGAAATAACCGTATTAATTCGCATTGTTATTTGTACGAATTAATATAATTATTTCTAGAATCTACACTATCATTTCATGTAGATTAAAGATTATTCCACTAATTATTTATACGGTTTTTCACTTGTCATTCAATTTCAATTTTAACACTACAACAACTAATCCAATATACGTTCAATGGTTCAAAGTGTAATTATCACTATTTTACATGTCAATTAATTTAACAATTAAAGGGGTCATATTCAAGTAATCAAATTCAACATATATGTCGATTTAAAATTTCAATTATCCTACGTCAAATTTACTTGCATAATATTTATCACTTTATACATATCAATTTTAACGTCCAATTTTAAACATCAAACAATCAATCATTTAACAACCAAACTGGATTATCATTTCATATATAACAGATAATGGTGTCAGATGTCATAGGTGAACTGATACAGGTGATAACAGTGTAAGCAGCATATTTCAATTGTCGTTTCAATTGAAATCAAATTTAATAAATAAAGAACGTTAATCGTGAGTGAGTGCTCACCTTTCAAGGTTAGAGAGATTCGACAAAGAAAACGAGTTACAGTCCAAGCACAAATTTTCAGAGCCAAGCAAGAGTGGCACGAAGTCGACGGATAGAGCTGATAACAGGAATTGATGAGAACAAATCAAAATCAGTTTTGATATAAACTGAAAATATATACATTATTATTATAATATATATATGTGTATAAAAAAAATTAATTTAAACATATAATTTCAAATTATTATATGTAACCGTCGTAAAGTGTAGATATGACTAATATATCTAACAACATGCAAGTATAGCCTTTTTAAAACAAACAGACTTTACATAACCATCCATATATATTTAAATATCGCTTGATACTTATAAACGGTGCATATATATAACTACAAAAATGTTGATATTTTAAACATACATATACAAACTAAACTTTGAAGTATAAAACTGTAAATAACAAACTTACTGAAATCATATATATATACTTTCTATCATATTATAAATCCTTTTATATAGTCTAAAATATATGTGTATGTAGATTAAAATAAAGTATACATAAAACTGGATCTAGTTAAATATATACCACTGTAAAATTATATAATATTCACTAGTCAATCCATGCTTATAGATATAACTCACTTATAAAACTTTTTATAGCCTATCTATTATAATATATAAACTCAACAGCTAAGACTAACAAAATTCATTTTATATTTGTACACATTTGTATGCTACTGTAATTCATACGAAGGCTGCACATATGTAGACTTCATCAACATTCAAAACTCACATATATATAACGCATATGTATTCATTAATATTATAAAACATACCCAAAAGAAAACAATGTAAGCTTGGCTCGGAATGGAGACGAGAGGAAGGGAAACGGCTGGGTTCACTGGCAGAAATCGATGAGAAGGAGAGGCATGGCAAGGAGGGAGGACTTGCGGGCGGCGGAGGAGATTAAGCTCGGGTGGGACGGCGGGTTGCTGCGGTATCGGGTGATTGTAAGCGGCGTCGTTTGGAGACTGGGCGACACTAAGGAATAGGTGGTGGGACATGTTTGGTGAAAGGAGGAAACGGTGCAGGCAGTTCAAAGGAAGATGGGTTCAGAGATGGCTGCTGGGTGGAGATAAAGGTAAGGGCGGATCTGGTGGTTCGGCTATGGTGGAAGAGCGAGGCGTCGCTGGGTATGACTGGAACGTGCCGAGAGAAAAAGGAAAGGAATATGAAGGGGAGAGGAGAATCGGCAGTTGAATTTAGAAATAAACTCTGTCCCTTTAAATTTTTCTCGAAGCACGACCATCAGTTCACAAATTTTATAATATCATTGATTTCAAAAGTGGAATAAATTGAACAGAGGAGAAAGAAGGAATGAACCCAGGAATAAAGCATGGAACAGATTAGAATATGAACCAAATTTTCTTATATTATTTCTTTTGTTTATGGAATAACTAGAAGAAAAGCACGGAACCAACCACAAATGAATGAACCGACATGAAATAAATTGAAATAGGGAAACGTGAAAGTCACAAGTTGAATTCTGGGAATTGGAAAAAAAGATAACAGGCTATTTATGGGTGTGTTTCTCCAAGTTCTGCATAAACGATGCACGATCTTTAGGACATAATTTTTTTATGGACCAAAATCACATTTCATAGTAAAAAATAAACTTCGTATTGCCAAAGTAAACTCTTGTGCCCGTCCAAATATGCCATGCGGAAGCATGTGCTCTATGCATTGATACGTGTTAAAAAAAATGCACTACAAATTTTTATACTATGCATTGATACGTGTTAAAAAAAATGCACTACAAATTTTTATACTATGCATTGATACGTGTAAGCAATGTTTATGCTATAACTTATTTTATATGTTGGATGTGGACAGAAGCCTAAGTGATTGGGTACTCATATTCATTAAACAATACAGTACTGTTTTTTAATTCAATATCATGGGGTCGCGTAAACCATCCATGCAATTAAGTCCAACAGTTTACTACGATGTTGCCAGTACGTAGTCTAGTGTTAGGCATCATTATACGGTGGAAAATGAAAAGGCAAAGGAGATCAAAAGGTTTTATAACGGGTACCGATACGGAAATTGGTTTACAGATTTCGCCGCCCACCGGACGTCGAAACACACATACGAATATACCGCGGAGATCAGTACGACTAGGCGATCAAAATGGCATAGGGATATCAGTGGTACAATTGAATTATAAAAATTCGAATTTTCTAATAGCGGAAAATGCAAGAAAAACGCTGAAAAATAAGATCGACGGAGCCAAAGATATCCGAATTCGGAAAAATGACAAACTGACATCTTGCTCAGAAGATGGTTTAGAATTTTTCTATGTAAAAATATTTAGGTTTCGGAAACATTTTATTTTCATCGCTTTTTAACTGATTAAATTGAAGTAAATTTACGCGCGAAATAAACTTTCATATTTTCGGACGAAAATTTACCAATTGCTATGTTTAACTAGACGCATTCCAAATATCAAATTTATATTTCAAAATTTTATCGTTTAAAATTTCGCAAAATTTCAATTAATAACGTTATTAAAACAGTTGAAATTTACGGGTCGTTACAATCTCCCCCACTCAAAACTTTTCGTCCCCGAAAAGGAACGAGGTAGGAGAATAGAAACAACCAGAAAGAAAAACAGATTTGAAATACAAAATAACAATTAATTTAAACCATATAAATTTAAATTTAAATTAATTGATATTCAATAATTGATTTAATCCATTTGATTTCACTAAAATCAATCTCACTATTTCTAAATTCATTATCTTATTATCCCATTTCTTCAATTTACAATTTTTAAAACCATAAATTTGAATAGTCTTTTATTATAATCATATTTTCTCAGCAATTTAAATTCTTCTTTATTCCAAATTATTGTTAAATTTATTCTACTTAATATATCTACTCACCTATATTTAACCCATATAAATTAATTTAAAACATAAAAGTTTCGATTTAAATTAATTTACATCTATTAATTTCTTTTAAATTCAAGGTATTTTCATATGTTGATCAAATTTCAATTTATTAATTCTTTCAAAACAAATTTATTAATTCTTTCAAAACAAATTTATTTCATTATTAACTGAGTTTACTTATTATCCTATCTAACTCTATTAACATCTTTATAATCAAAATTTAGTGTATAACATTTATTATAAACACTCAAATTTTATTTATAAATTCAATTTATCTTATATATTATCCAATTACATATTCAACTTCTGAATGATTTAGGTAAGTTGTATTAGAATGCAGTGAACAATATACAAATAAAATTTTCCTAATTCAATTATTCAAGTTTAAATATTTATTCCAAATTTTGGTTTTATTTATAATTAAAATCATCCTTAACAAAATTTAAGAATTAGATTTCCGATTAACTTTAAACAATTTAGAGATATACATAATATATTTATATCAAATCAAATTAAATTTTAAAATGAGATACCTATATATATGTAAATCAAAATATACTGAAGAAATTCGAATAAAAAAAAAATTTCAAAACAAAACCGTAGCAAAGCTACAGAATGGTTTCTCCACTTCGAAACTCGAAAATGAATGTCGATGATGCGGCCGCCATCACCGAAATTATTTTCCAGCGACAAAAGAGAAGAGCACTGATTTCGACATTTTAAAATTCTTTGAAAACGATTTATATTCGAAAATATTTTAAATACTATACACTTTAAAACTTCAAATCAAAGTTTGAAATTACCGGAAATTAAATTCTCAACTTTTTATTTATTTAAATTCCTTTCAAATCCCAAATCAATTTATAACCAAGTTTCATAAATTCATTTATTTATATTATGCAATAATTAATGGTTTACAAAACAATAAATGAAAATCAAATATTATTATTTCTGACAACAAATTTATTAACAACTTAGTTTCATAATATAATCATACAAAACTTTATTTTATTTACCAAATTTGAAAATGATATTGTGTCAGTTTGCTCTGCCTAAGTGTTTTGGAAATCCTATCGATAGCGTTGATCAGACGAATCGATCGGAAACCCAAATCAACATCGACAACTCAAACAACACAATATATAAAACATTTTAAAATTAATTTACAAATACACTTCCTCACCTAACGATACAATAATGGATTTCAAAGCAAGGATAGAGATTCAAATTTTGATAGACTCAAATCAAAGAGAATTTCGATTCGAAGATAGGTTTGAAACAAAGACGAGATAATTAAATAACAAAATAAGGCGATGAATAAGTTTATATAAATCGCGGGCAACCTTAACCGGGTCGACCGTGACTCCAAAATAAGATCGGTGTAGAATTCCGAGGTAAATCGACATTCGATCTCAAGAAATAGAATTCAGGTATAGCATGGAATAGATAGCATCGTAAACCGAGGATACAGAAATCTCCGGTAAATCAATGCCAATTGTAAAGGAGTTTCACCACTTTACAAATCATTCGAAGTTTGGCGAGACCGCCAAGTTATTATAGAGATCATTCAAAGTGGAGTTATTGGATATTCCAGAATTCAGACGAATATGAATAGTGAGGGACAAGAATGAATTTCAGAACCGAGGGAACGTTCCAAAATTCAAGGAATCGAGTCAAAAGGAAGAGATTGAAACTCGAATGAGAGTGATTCTGTAAATACATTTACCATATATATTAAGTTTTGCCTAGGGCTACCAAAGCTCTGATACCAACTGTAACGACCCGCTATTTTGGACCATTCGCATCCATTATAAGTGTATAGGAAGACACTCATGCTGGAGTTGAATTGCTCAAAATACCGCGTTGTTAATTTAAATTTGGCAAAACTGAACATATACAGTAAATAAATAATCACAGATGTAACGACCCGTATTTTCACGGATCGAAACATCGTAAAGGAGTTGGCCTTTGGTTGCATTTCTGTTAAGTTTCAGATTTTGGCAGAATTTTGTCTATGTCCTAAGTCGGTTTGGACGAGTTAAGAGGTAAGTCTGGGTCGAGTTGCCGACTTAAGGAATTAACCGAGTTAAGGAAGTGGGGTTGACCGACTTAAGGTAGTGACCGACCTAGGTGATAAGTCGTGACCGACTTAAGAGGTTTAGGCGACCTAAGGAAGAGGAGTAGGCGACCTAAGTATTCTGGGGTTAGGTCGTGGGGTAGAGTTAGGTCGGTAACGACCTAAGGAGGACCAGCAGTTAGATTGCGTAGTGATTTAGGTCGCGAGTTAGTTTGGGTCAACCTATAGAATGTTTGCGACCTAAGGGAAGCGCGAGCTAAGGAACTTACGACCTAGTGGTTAGCGAGTTAGCGACCTAGTATTTAGTTAGGTCGGCAACGACCTAAGGAAGCTGGGGCTGTAGTGAGCGACCTAAGAGTTGAGTGGTAGGTCGTAACACCGTTAGGTCGCGTGGGTGCTAAGTGGTTAGGTCGCAGGGTTTTGTAAGTCTTAGGTCGTAGCTTAGTAAGTCGTTAGGTCGCGTGTTGGCTTAAGCGTTAGGTCGCGTGGGAGTCTAAGGTATTAAGTCGTAACCTCGTTATGTCGTAGGTCGGCAAGGCAGTTAAGTGTTTGGTCGCATTAAGACATGTGTGTTTTGTAGGCAGTTAGGTCGGCAACGACCTAAGTTAAGTCGCGCCTATGTGTTAAGTCGCAGATGCGCATTGTTGTAGGTCGTTAGGCTTAGGTCGGTGGGTTTTAGGTCGGCAAGGTCCTAGGTCGTAAGTCGGAAACGACTTAAGGAGATAACCAGATTACGACTTAAGAGATTTTCTGCCTATAAATAGAGGGGGTTGGCTTCATTTTTGGGATCCGGATTTTGAAGCGACGAAGTGCTGCCATTTTGAGAGCTCGACTTCTACACTTCTTCACTTCTTTTCTCCACTCTAATCTAGTGCTTCCATCCATCCAAATCGAAGATCAAGATTGAAGATTCAAGAGCTTAGATTGGAGATCTTCATCTTTTCAAGAGAGATTTCTTCGTTTGAAGCGGATTCGTGATAGATCAAGCTTGATCCCTTGCTGTCCAGATCTAAAGCGTGTTGATTAGAGGTTGTTTAGGTGATTTGGTGAGTGGTGATTATCTCTCACACGGATCCAAAGGAGTATATCGGATTGTTGGCTCGATTTGGTGTTAAAATAGGGATTTCCATGCATTTTTCTTCATCCAAAGTGTAGATCCATATAGATCCATTGTTCATGATGATGTTACATCCATTTTATCATATGTTAACCTATGCAAGTTCATTCATCAAGTTTGTAGAGATATAATCCATGTTTTCATGCTTATTGGACTTTCAACTCTTTAATTACGAAAATGCCATTATTGTTATAATTGTCTACTTAGATCATATTTGAATGCTTGATTGTTTGGATTGATGTTTGATTTGATTGATTGTTATGAACTAGATGATTGATGATTAGATTTAGACCGAAGACGATTCAAAAGCTAAGGGAAAGGCTCTTGAATTGGGAAAGCTGCTCGTGGCATATGTAGCGGGATGATGAAGCTCTTATGCATAGATTCGATGATGTGATGTTGAGATGAGGCTTTGCGAGGATGTAATGAAGCGAGTCATCATGTGATGAAGACTTGGTCTAATCCAGACGGGATCATTCCAAGCATGTTGATAACTCGCTGATATGATTCGAGTTGAGGATAATGAATGGATACGAGAATAGTCGTCGAGGAGGATGACTAGGAGGTTTGGATAGCATCGTTGTTGAAGGTTCTAGCATGCTCTAAGCAAGAGTACGTTTGGGCAGATTCGATAGTCCCAACGATTAACTGTTGATGGTCGAGTACTCTGGGCAGATTCGATAGTCCTAGGCACGGGCTGCGACGACGTGCGGGAGTTATGTCTAGAACCGGGGTTTCCATTAGCCCTTGACGGACGGCTGAAAGAATGTGTCGGTCATTCAATTAACGGTGATATCGAAGCAATGATAACAGTGATAGCCAGAGTCATGGATGTTTGGTTGTAACATCATTTCGGACTCAAGAGCGGTATTTTCTGGGTGCTTATCTGATTTAGGCCTTGGTACTTGGAAAACATCGCCCTTGACTCGAGTGATAGTAGCTTTACTTTAAATTGTATGCTCTGCTATGTTTGCTTCTGCTTAGTGTGTGTCTGGGGGCTATCACTGTAGAATGAGGTTGGAGTGGGAGGGTTGTATTCCTATTACTTTTCCTTTATGCTCTTTTGGTATGTTGTTAGTTAATTTACTGCTCACTAAGAGTGTTGTCTGACTCAAGGCTTTATGTTTTAATTCTTATTGTCTTGGGCTGTTCGTCCATTTTGGGACGGGCAGACTAGGTAGCAGGTGACAGGTGCTGTTCTCTTCTCACGATGCTGATATCGAAGACGAGCTGGAGGGTTGCATATTATCTTCTTATTATATGTACTGGATATTCCGCTGTTTTGTATTCTCTGAGAGATATGTAGTGAGGCTTGATGTATTGACTATGTGGATGCTTGTATTCAACTATTATGGAGTTTTATATGATGTCATTTTGTTCTGTAAAGCTTCACTATACATATGTTCTATTGTATTTTGTCCATGCGCTGTGAGAAATACGATAGATTCTGTTGTTTTAATCTACCCTGACAATCGTCCATGGTCGCCTGGCACACTTTACAACGCACTATCTCTAGATTCGGCGCAGTCATGGGCGGTCGTCACATTTGGTATCAGAGCCAGGTTAATCGATTTTACCCAACGCTCGCTGTCGTAACTACGTATGAGAGACGTAATTGTAATTTTGATGGATGACTACTATATATAATATAGTAGCTTAGTAGAGTTTGAATCCTTTATGCAGTTGTTTCTCTAGATGTTCTAATCATTCCTTTTTATAGATATTGAGAATGAGTCGAAGAGGGAGACCAGCTGCTAGGGAAGGCCGTGCTACTGAAGAGACTGCTGATTATGCAGCCATGTTCGAAGCTATGATGACTTCGATCATGAGGAGGATACCAGTTCCAGGGGCGGCAGTTGATGTTGGAGTTCAAGTCCAAACTCCGAAACCAGTGGATTTTGCTAAGTTGTGCAAGGATTATACTGCTCTTGGAGGAAAGGTTTTCTTGGGAACAGAATCAACTATTGAGGTCCAGAGGTGGATAGATGCTTGTAGAAGGATCTTTGGTGATTTGGGAATTGATGATGCAACTAAGAGGAAGTTGGCATCAAGGCAGCTTCAAGGGAGAGCCTCTGATTGGTGGAACTCTATTACCATCAATACTGCGGAGGAAGAGATTACTTGGGAGCAATTCCAAGCTAGATTTGAAGCTAAGTTCATTTCTACAGCTCAGAAGTCTGTTCTGTTCAAGAGGTTTGTGGAGCTCAAGCAAGGTGGAAGATCAGTTCTGGAGTATGTTTCTGAGTTTGAAGCTTTGTCCAAGTATGCCCGGTCATATATTGAGTCTGCTTATCAGAAGAATGAGAAGTTTGTGACAGGCTTGGACAGCTATCTTGGGAGACAGTTGGTGGATCATTTGGACGATTCATTTGAGAAGCTTGTGGAGAAAGCTCTTAGGCATGAGAGTCTGTTTCCTAAGGAAGGATCTGTTGTTGCTGTGACCAAGGAAGAGTCTAAACCCCAGCAGGGTGGAAACAAGAAGAGGAAGCAGCAGCAGCAGAAGGGTAAGGATGGCCAGAAGAAGCCGAAAGGCGAGGTGACTTGCTACAATTGTCAGCAGAAGGGCCATTTCTCGAAGGATTGTAAGAATCCTAAGGTGCCGATGAAGTGTCACAACTGTGACAAGCCGGGGCATTTCAGGAAGAATTGTCCAGAACCGAGGAAGGACAGGCAGATTGTGCAAGCCTATGCTTTAGGAGCTGTTCCGTCGTCTTCGAAAGCTCCTACTGCTGAAGAGAAGGGAAAGAGTGTGGTTGTTCAAGGTACTCTTTTCCTATGTGGTGTTCCAGTTAGAGTTCTGTTTGATACTGGAGCGTCGCATTCATTTGTTTGTAGTGAACTCGTAAGCCGGTTGGGTTTGGAACCGGATATTGTTGATAGGCCATTGGTTGTGACTAATCCAGTTGGGGGTTCGTCTTGTTTGTGTATGTTATGCCGTGGTCTAGTTGTATCGAGTCATGGTTGCTCTTTTGTTTGTGATTGTTTTGTTCTAAACTTTGCGGGGTTCGGAATTATTTTGGGTATGGACTGGCTTAGGAAGTATGTGGCTAAGGTTGATTGTGAGTGGCTGGAGGTGACAGTCGAGAATGTGGAAGGGCGAAAGATTGTGATACGATGTAAGCATGAGGAAGGCGTCTTCATGAGCTTCATGTATTCGCTAGTTGTTCCACGGGATGGACTGTCTTTAGTGCCAATCGCAAATGGATTCGAGGATGTCTTTGACGAAGTCAAAGGGTTGCCGCCGCATAGAGAGATCGAGTTTCGTATAGATCTAGTTGAACGAGCCAGACCTGTTGTGATGCCTCTTAGGCGGATGGCGCCTAGGGAACAGCAGGAGTTGATGGTGCAAGTTGATGACCTTTTACAGAAAGGATTCATTCGGCGTAGTGTGTCCGAGTGGGGTGCACCAGTTGTGTTCGCAACCAAGGCAGATGGGTCGTTGAGATTGTGTGTGGATTATCGTGAGCTGAATAAAGTGACTAAGAAGAACAAGTATCCATTGCCGAGGATAGATGACTTGTTTGATCAGCTTCACGAAGCTAAGGTGTTTTCTCAGATAGATTTGGCAACGGGATTTCACCAGTTGAGAGTAGCTAAGGATAGTGTGCCGAAGACTGCTTTTAGGACACCATCCGGTTTCTTTGAGTGGCTGGTAATGCCGTTTGGATTGACTAACGCGCCAGCATATTTTGTGGATCTTATGAATAGAGTGTTCAGAGATCAGTTGAACAAGTTCGTACTTGTGTTCGTGGATGATATTCTGATTTATTCCAGAACGGAAGAGGAGCACAAGACGCACTTGCGTATGGTTTTGGAAATCTTGCGGAAACATCAGTTGAAGGCTAAGTTTTCGAAGTGTCCCTTCTGGAAGAGTGAAGTGAGGTTCTTAGGCCATGTGATTTCTGGAAGTGGAATAGCGGTTGATCCCGCTAAGGTGGCAGCAATCCAGGATTGGGTTAGACCTAAGAATGCATCTGATGTGAGAAGTTTTCTTGGATTAGCAGGATATTATCGACGGTTTATCAAAGACTTCTCCAAGGTAGCTGCACCGTTAACAGGATTGACGAAAAAGAACCAAGTGTTCAGTTGGGATGCTAAGTGTGAGCAAGCTTTCGAAATCCTGAAAGAGCGATTGACGAGTGCTCCTGTTTTGACTATTCCAAGTGGGAATGATGAGATGGTGGTTTACACCGACGCATGTGGTACTGGACTTGGAGCAGTGCTGATGCAGAAGGATAAAGTTGTTGCGTATGCCAGTCGACAACTAAAGCCGCATGAAAGGAATTACCCGACTCATGATTTGGAGTTAGCGGCGATTGTATTTGCTCTGAAGATGTGGAGACATTATCTGTTGGGAGTTCGATTCGAGTTGTTTACGGATCATAAGTCGTTGAAGTATCTTTTCTCCCAAAAGGATTTGAATCTTCGGCAGCAGCGTTGGCTAGAGTTTTTAGCATCATATGATTTTGGTATAGCTTATACTCCGGGAAAAGGTAACGCAGTGGCAGATGCGTTAAGTCGAAGACATGCAGGATTGGGAGCCATGTTTTCAGAATGGAAGAGTCTCGAGTATTTAGCTGGATTTGACTTCAGGCCTAGATGTGAATTGGAACCTGAGATGTTGGCAAACTTATCAATAAGACCGACTCTTGTGGAAAGGATTGGCGAGAGTCAAAAGCGAGATGATAAGCTTGTCAAGATTATCCGTGATTTGGAATCTGGAGTGGATCCAGAAAAGGATAAAGGATTCGAGGTCGATCGAGAGGGTTGGCTTCGAAAGCAAGGACGACTAGTTGTTCCCGATATAGATGAATTGAGGAGTGAAGTTTTGAAGGAAAGTCATCACTCGAAGTTGACAATTCATCCAGGTGGAAATAAGATGTATCGGGATATGAAGAGAACCTACTACTGGGAAGGTATGAAGAAGGATGTTGGAAATTTTATTTCCAAATGTATGAACTGCCAGTTGGTAAAAGCCGAACAGAAGAAGCCAAGTGGATTGCTTCAGCCATTAGAAGTTCCTACATGGAAGTGGGAACAAGTGTCGATGGATTTTATCGATGGATTGCCTAGAACCAGGACGGGAAATGAAGGAATTTAGGTCATTGTGGATCGTCTGACTAAGAGTGCACGATTCATTCTTGTTCGATCGACTAGGACTGCATCAAAGTTGGCTGAGTTGTATGTTAAGTGGATAGTTCGATTCCATGGTATTCCGAAGAGTATAGTGAGCGATCGAGATCCATTGTTCACTAGTGGATTTTGGAAGAGCTTCCAAGAAGTTTTGGGAACCGAGTTGTGTTTGAGTACAGCTTATCACCCTCAAACAGATGGTCAGACCGAGAGAGTCAACCGAGTTTTGGAAGATCTCCTCAGAGCTTGTGTTTTGGATTTCGGAGGATCATGGGAAGATCACCTTCATTTGGTGGAATTTTCATATAACAACAGTTACCAGTCAAGCATTGGTATGGCACCGTATGAAGCATTGTATGGAAGACCGTGTAACTCTCCGACATGTTGGTTAGAGACTGGAGAAAAGCCGTTACTTGGGCCAGAGATGATTCGGCAGACTTCAGATTGCATAGAGATCATTCGGCAACGAATGAAGGCAGCCCAGGACCGTCAGAAGAGTTATGCTGATAAGCGTCGAAAGGATTTGGAATTCGACGTAGGAGATATGGTTTTTGTGAAGATTTCTCCATTGAAGAATGTTATTCGATTCGGGAAGAAAGGAAAATTGACTCCGAGATTTGTTGGACCATTCCCGATCATCGAGCGAATTGGAAAGCTCGCCTATAGGTTGGAGTTACCTGAGAAGATGTCAGGTGTGCACAATGTTTTTCATGTATCATATCTACGGAAGTATGTGCACGACTCGAATACAGTGGTTTCTGCTGATAGCTGTGAAGACTTCGAAGTTGATCCAGTCGATAGAAGACCTCGTAAGCCGCTTCGTGTTGTTGAAACCGACACGAAACAGCTTAGGAGGAAGGTAGTTAAGTTACTCAAGATACAATGGAGTGACGATGATAACGACTGTACGTGGGAGGTGGAAGAGAGGATGAAAGCAGCTCATCCTGAACTCTTCAAGGTATGGCCCTAAGGTGTCGTGTCATCTCGCGATATTGTAACTTGTTCTAATTTTAGAATTCTGTACGCTAAGCTAGAATTGGATGCATGGTTTGCTGATTATTATGGTTGGTAGGCGTACAGAATAGTCTTTGATTTCTTTGTTTGTTTGGAATTTCGGGGGGCAAAATTCCTAAGGGGGAGAGAATGTAACGACCCGTATTTTCACGGATCGAAACATCGTAAAGGAGTTGGCCTTTGGTTGCATTTCTGTTAAGTTTCAGATTTTGGCAGAATTTTGTCTATGTCCTAAGTCGGTTTGGACGAGTTAAGAGGTAAGTCTGGGTCGAGTTGCCGACTTAAGGAATTAACCGAGTTAAGGAAGTGGGGTTGACCGACTTAAGGTAGTGACCGACCTAGGTGATAAGTCGTGACCGACTTAAGAGGTTTAGGCGACCTAAGGAAGAGGAGTAGGCGACCTAAGTATTCTGGGGTTAGGTCGTGGGGTAGAGTTAGGTCGGTAACGACCTAAGGAGGACCAGCAGTTAGATTGCGTAGTGATTTAGGTCGCGAGTTAGTTTGGGTCAACCTATAGAATGTTTGCGACCTAAGGGAAGCGCGAGCTAAGGAACTTACGACCTAGTGGTTAGCGAGTTAGCGACCTAGTATATAGTTAGGTCGGCAACGACCTAAGGAAGCTGGGGCTGTAGTGAGCGACCTAAGAGTTGAGTGGTAGGTCGTAACACCGTTAGGTCGCGTGGGTGCTAAGTGGTTAGGTCGCAGGGTTTTGTAAGTCTTAGGTCGTAGCTTAGTAAGTCGTTAGGTCGCGTGTTGGCTTAAGCGTTAGGTCGCGTGGGAGTCTAAGGTATTAAGTCGTAACCTCGTTATGTCGTAGGTCGGCAAGGCAGTTAAGTGTTTGGTCGCGTTAAGACATGTGTGTTTTGTAGGCAGTTAGGTGGCAACGACCTAAGTTAAGTCGCGCCTATGTGTTAAGTCGCAGATGCGCATTGTTGTAGGTCGTTAGGCTTAGGTCGGTGGGTTTTAGGTCGGCAAGGTCCTAGGTCGTAAGTCGGAAACGACTTAAGGAGATAACCAGATTACGACTTAAGAGATTTTCTGCCTATAAATAGAGGGGGTTGGCTTCATTTTTGGGATCCGGATTTTGAAGCGACGAAGTGCTGCCATTTTGAGAGCTCGACTTCTACACTTCTTCACTTCTTTTCTCCACTCTAATCTAGTGCTTCCATCCATCCAAATCGAAGATCAAGATTGAAGATTCAAGAGCTTAGATTGGAGATCTTCATCTTTTCAAGAGAGATTTCTTCGTTTGAAGCGGATTCGTGATAGATCAAGCTTGATCCCTTGCTGTCCAGATCTGAAGCGTGTTGATTAGAGGTTGTTTAGGTGATTTGGTGAGTGGTGATTATCTCTCACACGGATCCAAAGGAGTATATCAGATTGTTGGCTCGATTTGGTGTTAAAATAGGGATTTCCATGCATTTTTCTTCATCCAAAGTGTAGATCCATATAGATCCATTGTTCATGATGATGTTACATCCATTTTATCATATGTTAACCTATGCAAGTTCATTCATCAAGTTTGTAGAGATATAATCCATGTTTTCATGCTTATTGGACTTTCAACTCTTTAATTACGAAAATGCCATTATTGTTATAATTGTCTACTTAGATCATATTTGAATGCTTGATTGTTTGGATTGATGTTTGATTTGATTGATTGTTATGAACTAGATGATTGATGATTAGATTTAGACCGAAGACGATTCAAAAGCTAAGGGAAAGGCTCTTGAATTGGGAAAGCTGCTCGTGGCATATGTAGCGGGATGATGAAGCTCTTATGCATAGATTCGATGATGTGATGTTGAGATGAGGCTTTGCGAGGATGTAATGAAGCGAGTCATCATGTGATGAAGACTTGGTCTAATCCAGACGGGATCATTCCAAGCATGTTGATAACTCGGTGATATGATTCGAGTTGAGGATAATGAATGGATACGAGAATAGTCGTCGAGGAGGATGACTAGGAGGTTTGGATAGCATCGTTGTTGAAGGTTCTAGCATGCTCTAAGCAAGAGTACGTTTGGGCAGATTCGATAGTCCCAACGATTAACTGTTGATGGTCGAGTACTCTGGGCAGATTCGATAGTCCTAGGCACGGGCTGCGACGACGTGCGGGAGTTATGTCTAGAACCGGGGTTTCCATTAGCCCTTGACGGACGGCTGAAAGAATGTGCCGGTCATTCAATTAACGGTGATATCGAAGCAATGATAACAGTGATAGCCAGAGTCATGGATGTTTGGTTGTAACGTCATTCCGGACTCAAGAGCGGTATTTTCTGGGTGCTTATCTGATTTAGGCCTTGGTACTTGGAAAACATCGCCCTTGACTCGAGTGATAGTAGCTTTACTTTAAATTGTATGCTCTGCTATGTTTGCTTCTGCTTAGTGTGTGTCTGGGGGCTATCACTATAGAATGAGGTTGGAGTGGGAGGGTTGTATTCCTATTCCTTTTCCTTTATGCTCTTTTGGTATGTTGTTAGTTAATTTACTGCTCACTAAGGCTGTTGTCTGACTCAAGGCTTTATGTTTTAATTCTTATTGCCTTGGGTTGTTCGTCCATTTTGGGACGGGCAGACTAGGTAGCAGGTGACAGGTGCTGTTCTCTTCTCACGATGCTGATATCGAAGACGAGCTGGAGGGTTGCATATTATCTTCTTATTATATGTACTGGATATTCCGCTGTTTTGTATTCTCTGAGAGATATGTAGTGAGGCTTGATGTATTGACTATGTGGATGCTTGTATTCAACTATTATGGAGTTTTATATGATGTCATTTTGTTCTGTAAAGCTTCACTATACATATGTTCTATTGTATTTTGTCCATGCGCTGTGAGAAATACGATAGATTCTGTTGTTTTAATCTACCCTGACAATCGTCCATGGTCGCCTGGCACACTTTACAGCGCACTATCTCTAGATTCGGTGCAGGGGTCATGGGCGGTCGTCACAACAGATCACAGACACAGAGTAATAAATGCAGCGAAAATAAAAGAGATAGTAGTTCATGAAGCTACTATATGAATATATAAGATACATCAGAGTTTACAACAGATACAACTGAAGAGTAATACGATACATCAGATACAAATCAGAATACATCACTGAAATCCGAATACTGAAAGCAGAATAGATGGCTGGATCTTCAAGCAAAGCTCCAACTTCAAAGGTGAGTCTCGAATACTGGTACACTCAGTCTGACCCGAGCGTAAAGCAAAACACAAAACACTCGAGTCAGGATTAACATTCTTATATTAATAAATCCAACTCAAGTGAAATAGCAATTGAAATACAAGTAACTCAAAGGATGTTTGGAATAACCATCCTTTAAGGATCCGTTAAACTATCTACTATGTAGTAGTGTACGATAAGCAGATAATGTCTATCAGTAATAATAAGATATAAAAATAGTGTTAAGTCATGGCCCATTCCACCCTTAACACATTTTTATTCCCAAAAGCATATACAAGACCGTAGTTTCCCCAAAACCGGAAGTCACCAGAGGGCAATCCATATACTAAAGGTACAAAACAAATTCGTATTGGTCGCGAATAGGGAATACAAGTATGGCAAGGCACATGAGGCAATACCCAAGGTAGTGATACTACCGTTTGCCTGATCCGGACTGATGAGAACGCAACGCCGCAACGCCCGCAACACCGTGCAACAACACTCCCAAAATCAAGGGTGCACCAATCGACAACAAGTAATGAGTAGTTCGAAGAAGTGTGTCCACTTGAGGTAGCTAATCCTCCATTGGCCCGGCACGGCTCCTGTTTTAGTCATTTCCAATTTGACACAAGTGTCAAGGCTATCCATCATCGTTCTCTTTCTTCAGTCATCACGTACATCATTCCAACCACTTCATTCTGGATCATCACTCCGCGTATAGTTATTAAAGTGGTTTTCGGTTTAGATAGAGAGTATATCCATAACCGATTCCGGTCTCTTTAATAACTTCCGTGATTATTACACCGATTGGTCGTTTAATAAATTTCAAAACCAAATCAAATTCAATTCCAATTAGGATTTATAAACCAACATTTCATTTGTCTTTCCAAATCAATTTCCATGATTTACATTTCAAAACTTCCAAATTACCATTTCAAAATCTTATAATTCAAATTCAATTTCTATTTAAAACAATTCAAATATCGATTCAAATTCGTATATAAGTTTCATTCCGTAATCATTTAAATAAATTTTATTTAACATTCAAAACAATTTAAACTCATTTATCGATTTCATTCAATATTTGTTAAGTTACTTTATCATTCAAAACAATTTCTATTAAATTTCCAAATCATTAATCAATTTCTTAAGTTCAACTTCATTAAATCAAAACTTACAATTTTGAATTAAATTAAATTCGTCAAATCAATTCTTTCAATTACAAGTCTTACATTAATTCCAAAAATATCACATTTTCATTTCTTGTTAAAGAAATTCAATTTCACTTATTTACTTTCTTAAATAATTTTTCCAAAACTCAATTTCAATTATTTACGAAGTAAAATTCACTTATTCAAAAGTTCAATTTCTCTTATTAAAGGATCAAATTCAATTTAATCATTGAATAATTCAATCTTATTTAATTATTAAATAATTCAAAACTTAATTATTAAATAATTTCAAAGTTTAATCATTTCAAACTTAATTATAATTTCAAACTTAATTATCAAATCATTTCTCAAATTAAACAATATTCTTTCATCCATTATATCGTTAATATTTCGTTTCAGATTATTAAATATTAACATTTTCCTTTCATTAAAAATTCAAATTTCAACTTCATTTCAAAACCATATTATTTATTCAAATAAAATCTTCGTTTATTTTTAAATCAAATTATTGACCAATCGGGTTTTATTTAATTCTCTATCCTAAGTCAAAGTTTAATTTTTGGGTATTTATCATTTCAACCCGATTCCAATTCAATTCAAAAATTAAAACATAACAAAGGGAACTTGCAGTGTGATAACTGGGATGGTGTCAAAGTAAATAAACAAGCAATAACAACAAGCAATAACAATCCAATAATCAATTCAAATAATCCCGAAATAACCGTATTAATTCGCATTGTTATTTGTACGAATTAATATAATTATTTCTAGAATCTACACTATCATTTCATGCAGATTAAAGATTATTCCACTAATTATTTATACGGTTTTTCACTTGTCATTCAATTTCAATTTTAACACTACAACAACTAATCCAATATACGTTCAATGGTTCAAAGTGTAATTATCACTATTTTACATGTCAATTAATTTAACAATTAAAGGGGTCATATTCAAGTAATCAAATTCAACATATATGTCGATTTAAAATTTCAATTATCCTACGTCAAATTTACTTGCATAATATTTATCACTTTATACATATCAATTTTAACGTCCAATTTTAAACATCAAACAATCAATCATTTAACAACCAAACTGGATTATCATTTCATATATAACAGATAATGGTGTCAGATGTCATAGGTGAACTGATACAGGTGATAACAGTGTAAGCAGCATATTTCAATTGTCGTTTCAATTGAAATCAAATTTAATAAATAAAGAACGTTAATCGTGAGTGAGTGCTCACCTTTCGAGGTTAGAGAGATTCGACAAAGAAAATGAGTTACAGTCCAAGCACAAATTTTCAGAGCCAAGCAAGAGTGGCACGAAGTCGACGGATAGAGCTGATAACAGGAATTGATGAGAACAAATCAAAATCAGTTTTGATATAAACTGAAAATATATACATTATTATTATAATATATATATATATGTGTATAAAAAAAATTAATTTAAACATATAATTTCAAATTATTATATGTAACTGTCGTAAAGTGTAGATATGACTAATATATCTAACAACATGCAAGTATAGCCTTTTTAAAACAAACAGACTTTACATAACCATCCATATATATTTAAATATCGCTTGATACTTATAAACGGTGCATATATATAACTACAAAAATGTTGATATTTTAAACATACATATACAAACTAAACTTTGAAGTATAAAACTGTAAATAACAAACTTACTGAAATCATATATATATATACTTTCTATCATATTATAAATCCTTTTATATAGTCTAAAATATATGTGTATGTAGATTAAAATAAAGTATACATAAAACTGGATCTAGTTAAATATATACCACTGTAAAATTATATAATATTCACTAGTCAATCCATGCTTATAGATATAACTCACTTATAAAACTTTTTATAGCCTATCTATTATAATATATAAACTCAACAGCTAAGACTAACAAAATTCATTTTATATTTGTACACATTTGTATGCTACTGTAATTCATACGAAGGCTGCACATATGTAGACTTCATCAACATTCAAAACTCACATATATATAACGCATATGTATTCATTAATATTATAAAACATACCCAAAAGAAAACAATGTAAGCTTGGCTCGGAATGGAGACGAGAGGAAGGGAAACGGCTGGGTTCACTGGCAGAAATCGATGAGAAGGAGAGGCATGGCAAGGAGGGAGGACTTGCGGGCGGCGGAGGAGATTAAGCTCGGGTGGGACGGCGGGTTGCTGCGGTATCGGGTGATTGTAAGCGGCGTCGTTTGGAGACTGGGCGACACTAAGGAATAGGTGGTGGGACATGTTTGGTGAAAGGAGGAAACGGTGCAGGCAGTTCAAAGGAAGATGGGTTCAGAGATGGCTGCTGGGTGGAGATAAAGGTAAGGGCGGATCTGGTGGTTCGGCTATGGTGGAAGAGCGAGGCGTCGCTGGGTATGACTGGAACATGCCGAGAGAAAAAGGAAAGGAATATGAAGGGGAGAGGAGAATCGGCAGTTGAATTTAGAAATAAACTCTGTCCCTTTAAATTTTTCTCGAAGCACGACCATCAGTTCACAAATTTTATAATATCATTGATTTCAAAAGTGGAATAAATTGAACAGAGGAGAAAGAAGGAATGAACCCAGGAATAAAGCATGGAAC
This sequence comes from Allium fistulosum, assembly GCA_030737815.1. NCBI lineage: Eukaryota > Viridiplantae > Streptophyta > Magnoliopsida > Asparagales > Amaryllidaceae > Allium > Allium fistulosum. Next base: position 1,300,976,953 of record CM060902.1, read on the forward strand.
AGATTAGAATATGAACCAAATTTTCTTATATTATTTCTTTTGTTTATGGAATAACTAGAAGAAAAGCACGGAACCAACCACAAATGAATGAACCGACATGAAATAAATTGAAATAGGGAAACGTGAAAGTCACAAGTTGAATTCTGGGAATTGGAAAAAAAGATAACAGGCTATTTATGGGTGTGTTTCTCCAAGTTCTGCATAAACGATGCACGATCTTTAGGACATAATTTTTTTATGGACCAAAATCACATTTCATAGTAAAAAATAAACTTCGTATTGCCAAAGTAAACTCTTGTGCCCGTCCAAATATGCCATGCGGAAGCATGTGCTCTATGCATTGATACGTGTTAAAAAAAATGCACTACAAATTTTTATACTATGCATTGATACGTGTTAAAAAAAATGCACTACAAATTTTTATACTATGCATTGATACGTGTAAGCAATGTTTATGCTATAACTTATTTTATATGTTGGATGTGGACAGAAGCCTAAGTGATTGGGTACTCATATTCATTAAACAATACAGTACTGTTTTAATTCAATATCATAGGGTCGCGTAAACCATCCATGCAATTAAGTCCAACAGTTTACTACGATGTTGCCAGTACGTAGTCTAGTGTTAGGCATCATTATATGGTGGAAAATGAAAAGGCAAAGGAGATCAAAAGGTTTTATAACGGGTACCGATACGGAAATTGGTTTACAGATTTCGCCGCCCTCCGAACGTCGAAACACACATACGAATATACCGCGGAGATCAGTACGACTAGGTGATCAAAATGGCATACGGATATCAGTGGTACGATTAAATTATAAAAATTCAAATTTTCTAATAGCGGAAAATGCAAGAAAAACGCTGAAAAATAAGATCGACGGAGCCAAAGATGTCCGAATTTTGAAAAACGACAAACTGACATCTTGCTCAGAAGATGGTTTAGAATTTTTCTGTGTAAAAATATTTAGGTTTCGGTAACATTTTATTTTCATCGCTTTTTAACTGATTAAATTGAAGTAAATTTACGCGCGAAATAAACTTTCATATTTTCGGACGAAAATTTACCAATTGCTATGTTTAACTAGACGCATTCCAAATATCAAATTTATATTTCAAAATTGTATCGTTAAAATTTCGCAAAATTTCAATTAATAACGTTATTAAAACAGTTGAAATTTACGGGTCGTTACAACAACACACATCAGGATATATCACAAAACATCACATATCAAAGATGTCAAACAATTCAACATCCAATATAATCCAAACATCCATAGATAGGATAAATTTAATCATCTGATTAATTTAAATCAAATAAATTTCCAAAGTTATTTCCTTTTTAAAATAAATTTCTTTAGCTCTTCAAATCTATTTAAAAATCCAAATTTTAAATAAATTCTTCAACTTATAAATAATATTACCCGAAATCCATTTATTAAGGCTTTTTCCCAAAATTTGGAATTTAATTCAATATAGTCCAAAAATAAGACTTTTATCTTTTTAAAACTCCTTCTAAATTTATCCAATTCTCAAAAATAAATTTTCATAATAAAATTTCAACTTGAATTTCAAAAATCCAATTTTATTTATTTCTGGTATCCAACGATACCAAAAATATATTCGGCTAAATTTTAGCCTTCAACAATCCCAATTCACAAATATAATCACACGGTGATTATAAATAAACAACACACAACATATGAAATAAATTCAAATGTTTGAGGAATCCAGTTGGATCCCTCCAACCTGTTTCCCTGCATCCACAGATGTTAGCACAATACCAATTCCACTTCAATGTGGAATATCGCGGTATATGGGATTTATAAATATTATCCGCTATTATGCGGCACAATAGGGTCTCATCCGCTATATAATGCGGGAAATCAACTCCAAATACATATATAATACCAATTCCACTTCACAGTGGAATTATCGCGGTATATGTTTTTAATAAATAACCTCCGCTTAATATACGGCGTATAGGGTCTATTTAACACAATAGATAACAATTATCATTCAATCCACACAATCAAGCAATATCAACAATTTTAAATCTAACTATTTAAAATTTAAATCGAAACAATTTCGATTGAGTGAGGAGTTCTCACCTTGAGTTTGTCGAACGTTTAAATTTTAAATTAAACCGAACCGTTCGATTTATTCAAAAATTCTCGCTTGCCCAGAATAATCCTAGAATATCTCCACTGCTTAATACTCGTCACTTCGATTCCAACGCTTCTGGTTTCGTCGAAATCTGATATCGTATGACAAAGTTACAGCCTTTTAAAGTTTATACGATTATATATATAATTAATTTCACAAATTTTTTTTATTTTATTTTAATTTTTTAAACCTTAGTTCATCAGGGCCGTCCATTCCCTAACCCTAGATCAGAGCCGCGTGAATCATCTTCCTCCCCCAAGAAATTCGAATGCAACAACAACCCACTGGCCGCCGCTATTTCGTGAATTAACGTGGCCACTACGATGAACTACACAGCGATCAGCTACCACCACTTGAACGTGCATCACGAGCTCCTCCATCACCGAGAAGTATGCAAAGCTCGGTCCCCTCTTTTCCATCAAAATCGTACACGAACACGTGGAGAACGGAACCCAATTTCGCCACCAACTGACGATATCACGCAAGATCCACCGTTGGATCTGGAGCTCTCGACGAGCTCGTCGTTTTGTAGTTGTAGATTTTTGATAAAAATGAGTGGATTAGAAGAGATCGAGGAGGAAAGGAAACAAATTCTCGGCCATTGAAACTATTAGGGCCGGCTGGAAGAAGAATTAGGGTTTGAGTGCAAAACAGAAATTCCGAGGCCTTATATAGAAAATTGCGCGACACTATTCATCTCCAAAATTTTCGAACTCGAAATCGAGCGTGTCGGCTGGCGTTTCTAAGGTTTACCCCGCGTTCTGAACACAATGGAACATGTTTCGGAAGCTAATTCGATCGTATGTGAGAGTTACGAAAATAAACGATCAAATTTAAATCAAATCGATTTCGATGCGTTTTAGCTTTCCCCGGACAAACCGTACATCCGATTGACACGAAATTTGAAACCTTACAATAATATCACATTACGGATCCGATGAAACTAGTTTCGTCGAAATCCGAGAGTGTTTGAAAAATGATTAATTTCACTCGTCAATTAAACATTAAAATATTCAATTTTCACAATTTAACTTTTAATTCAATTTTAAAAGTTCTATAACATCATTCTAACTCCAATATGATTTATAATAACTTTATAAATCATTTTTATACACATTTGATTCAGATTTCAATTATTTCTGTAAATTTCACATATTAATTTATCGATTTAATTAAACAATTAAATCACTATATCGAAATTAAATTAATTCGACTTCTAAATCTTACTTATTAATATTTAAAATTAATTAAATATACGAATTTCAAATGACAGAAATTCTGGGTTGTTACAAACTCCCCCCCTTAAAAGAATTCCGTCCTCGAAATTGCAAAGTAGGAAAAATGCCCCAAATTCATTAACTTTTCAAAAATCCACTTAGTGAAAATTTTATATTCACCTTTTCCAAAACCTTTAACTTCAACCAAAACAATGGTTTCCATTTTCTAGTTCAATTCCTATTTTTTTATTACAATTTAGAAATCAACTTTTCATTAATAAAAATTTTCCAAAATTTCCCAAAAATTTTCTAACGCCTTAAATTTTCAGAAAAATTTGCCAGCGTCTCCTTTGCGCGGTTCGATCGTAGTAGGATCACAATAGACATAAATATATATACATCGACCCACACGGTCGGAAAAGCAAAAAAACAGTTCATATTTCCTATTTTTATTGCGTAGACGTACCTTTTTAGCATTTTTAAGCAAAGCAGTTATTTATTTAGCATTTTAGCACACCGAAATCAGCCGAACGGCAGCCACGACACCTGTACTTACTCAGTTTAACCATGTAAGTGACATATATAGGAAATTCATTTACATTTCATTAATTTTCAATAACAAACACAAAGTTTCCATAAGCAATGCAATCAAATAATTCCCATAAGCAATTTATATGGTTTCAAAACGAATTCGAATGCTTTCAACAAAATTTTCAAACCATACATGTATTCATTTTCAATTAGTTCACATTCACTAATTTACATTCAAGTTGGTTCACTTTCAATTTAAATCCAATTACATAGCTTTCAATTTCACTAATTCAATTCCATTAACACTTAATAAATTTATATACGATCAACCAACAATCATATAACAACCAATGTCATTTAACACAACCAAATTATTAAATTTACTTACATTCAATTTGGTTCAACACATTTAATTCCAATTGGTTTAATATTAAATTGACTTCCATTCAATTTTCAATTTTTTAGCTTTTAATGAATTAACACTTACATTCATTATTCCATATCATTTTATTCACATTCGATTGATTAACATTCAATCCTTTTATCCAATTCAATTGCTAATTCATTTTACAAATAAAGTTGAATCTCCTTTATATAACTCAAGTTCACATTCATCACTTCATTTCATTAATTCACTTTATTAATTTACTTTGATATCAAAAATCAAATTCATTCATCATTACTTAAGTTATATTCCATTTCAACATCATTTGTTTAACTTAATTTGAATTTCCACTTACAAATCCAATTCAGGTTCCAATTCTAAAGTAAATTCTATTTACTTTTACCAAAGTCAAATTTATTATCTCATATTATAAGTTCAAAACTCGTTTCACTTATATTCATCAATTTCAACTTGGATTTTTAATTTAAATTTTGTTTATTACAACAAAACTTCAATTTTCAATTTACTATGGTAGCAAATCCATCACACAGAAACTCGAAAATGATACTGATGATGCTGCAGTCATCACCCTTATTATTTCCCAACAACACTAGTGAATTCAGTGCTTAATATTCTTTCAAAATTTCCTTTTATTTATAAATCACATTTATAAATCTTTTTCTCATATAATTTTACTATTTTTCTTTACTTATACAAGATTATTTCACAATTGCAAATCATATTAATTATAATTCCATACTTTTAATTCATTTGCTTATATACTTCATTCTTTTACAATTGTTGTTTTTATTTAGATTATTCAAAAAACTTTTATTAATTTATATATATTCACATTTTCAACAACCAAACAATTCAATTTATATACACTTAAATAATTCCTGAAAAATTATTTCCTTTATACACAAAATATAATCGAGGTAAAATTATTTCATTTACCCAATTTAAAATGATACTATGTCGACTTGCCTCGTTTAAGTGTTTAGAAACCCCTATCGATAATATGGCGTCCCACATACCGACCAGAATTCACAAACAGCTCAACGGATAAGCAAACACAATATAAAACAATTTCATATCACTAACAAATACGCGTTCATATCTATTATTACACTCAACTCGTTCTAGAGTACTACTGACTCTATCTCTAATGAGTAACACCCAACAGAGCCAAGGTTATCGCTTAACCATATGCTCTTATGCCAAATGTAACGAACGCGATTTTTCGACTCTCGAAAATCGACATTAATACGTCCACTGTATCAACTGCCGAGCAATCGAATGCCGAGAAACCGAATTGTTATAGTTAAAAAGAAGAGGTAGAAGAAGACAGAAGAAAAAGAAAGAAGAAACAACAGAAAACACAGAACAATATCAGAATCTCACATATCGCAGCGGAACAACATATAATAGATAAATGAATAATCTTTAAATCAAAGAACTATATCATTTTATACATTACATCATCATTAGAGTTTACAACAACAATACAACACTGGACAGTTATATAAACTTGTCCTCATACAGAATAAACAGCGGAATAAATAATATCATGTACAAGTGATACGTCTCGTCATCCAGCTAGCCACTGAGCTCCACATCATCTCCTGAATCCAGAATGACCTGATAACCTGACTCTAGACTGCCCGTGTGGAAATTGGTAGGCACCCAGAGTTTAGGAAGGAAACAATAAACTCCAGGTCAGTCATGGTGACTGGTGTGAGAACTAAAACAGTTATTATCTTTAAAACAACAACAACAAAGGGAGTAAAAGACATTCGCAATGCTTTTGGAAAATGAAACTACCATAAGACCTCCCGCCACACACACAATGCAAACGCAGAATTGGAGGAGATTCTTCTTATGATAGTCAAACATGCTTACTACGCAAAATCACTTTAATATTATTATTAGTGCATAGTGTGGAAAACATTTCGAAAGTATAATATTAATCTTAGCCAACATACAACCATTATTGTATGCCTACTATAGCTACCATCTAAACAGTGGTGACCACCATAAGTAAATGGCAGTAACTACAAATAAAACCGTACAAGGTTCGTAATGAGATTTGGATTTCCAACAAATGGTCAGGCAAAGGAACTTCCTTACACCGAAATGGAAACGCCTCCGGAGAGACGCCCCGAGAGTCAACCTGCTCTCTGCAAACACAAGGCCGACGCTATCTCACGCTATACAGCTGTAACTAGGTAGCTAACACACGAGCTATGCCATCCCCCGGTCGTTACCGACCTTTATCCGAGGATCCTCAACCACAAAGCAACAAACACAAAGTATAATAAATTTGCAGCATCAACATAGGTAAAATATCTGGGCTTTATACCATGATATCGCCTTTTATCCAGAAGGAAATGACATACCCTAGGGGCGCGACCCCTAAAAACCATGCCGCAACATTCCTGTTTCGACCATTAACGGGTTGTGAGGCTCGACGAATTCTCGTCCACAAAGCCACGCTTTTTCTCAAAGCCACGCTTTTTCACAAAGACACGCTTTTTCACAAAGCCACGCTTTTTCATAAAGCCACGCTTTTTCACAAATCCACGCTTTGATCAATAGTACTTCGTATGCCACATTACCAAATTGGGAATGTATCACTAGTAACCATCAACTACATAACCTCTGAGTTCGTACGTCTCAGAGAAGGGTGTTAAGCTAAGAGAATAAATTCTCCGCCACCAACAGAAATGTATTTGATAGAAACCAGCTTTACATCTCAAAGTGTAATGTCAGACACACATCCACACAAGTCCGTTCCGGGATCGAACGGAACCGAAGGCACTTCCAAAGAAGCCCTTGCAATCCAGATATTTACTAATCACATCCGGACTTCCCATGACAAGAAGAGTGATATAAATCTCTATACCGGAGCAAATCGATGCAGAGACATTCGACAGGTTGTCCTTTCATTTTCGAAAATATCCGGTCTTCACCACCGGTCTTCAATACGATCCATATCGTCGTATCACTAATTCGGAATGGGTTATATGACACAAAGGTCTTTTCTCGGCTAACCCGAATAGTGAGCACAATATTTAAAACATATGGATATAGGGATTTCAATTAAGTCACAACTTATTACCCAAATCCTTTCCTTCAAATGGTTTAAACAAATTACCATTTTAAATCTTTAAACAAAAAGATTTACTTCACAAAGTTTACCCAGTTTCACAAAGATTCATTCACAGATTCCCAAATCAATTTCCATTTCAATTGGATTAACCCATTAAATCTTTAAATCAAGATTTAAGTTATAGCTTTCAAAACTATTCACAATTCAAGTCTTTTATAATATAAAAGATACACCATTTGAAATACTCTTTGATTTCAAAACAAAGTTTAATCATCTTCACAAAGGTTAATTCATAGTTTTTCTAAACTATTCACAATTTCATTTCGACTTGAAATGTTTCGATACAAATTGGAAATCTTTTCACTTTACGAAAGCTATTATCATTTGAAAACGGATAGTTTTCGTTTTTTTGGGAAAAACTGGTTACTATTACACAGTTTAAAACCATTCAAGTATAAAACTTGAATATACATTTAAATTTCCAAAACCATATTTTAAATGGTTAAAAACCCATATAAACACTTTTTTATACTTATAAAATCTTTTAAACCAAAATTTCCAATTCATTGAATTCAATTTCAAAATATTGAATTCAAATTTAAATCAAATGATTTAAATTCCAATTTTATTAAGTTATTCAAAATAACTTTTATTTCTGAAACTCATTTCAAAAGCTTTCAATTCCAATTCCAAAACCATTTTGGATTCAAAAACTCAATTTTCCAAAATTGATAAAAATCTGTGACTTAACCGATTTCCACGTGAAATTCACATTTGTGTGTGTATTGTGTAGTCCACGGTTTAACACAATAGTGCAACAACATTCAACCATCACAGATCAAATATAACAATAAATTTGATAAGCGGTATAAATTATAACGCTTATCTTTCATTCACCAATCACAGATATATCTATCACAGATAAACAAATTACAGATCACAACACACATCAGGATATATCACAAAACATCACATATCAAAGATGTCAAACAATTCAACATCCAATATAATCCAAACATCCATAGATAGGATAAATTTAATCATCTGATTAATTTAAATCAAATAAATTTCCAAAGTTATTTCCTTTTTAAAATAAATTTCTTTATCTCTTCAAATCTATTTAAAAATCCAAATTTTAAATAAATTCTTCAACTTATAAATAATATTACCCGAAATCCATTGATTAAGGCTTTTTCCCAAAATTTGGAATTTAATTCAATATAGTCCAAAAAAAAGACTTTTATCTTTTTAAAACTCCTTTTAAATTTATCCAATTCTCAAAAATAAATTTTCACAATAAAATTTCAACTTGAATTTCAAAAATCCAATTTTATTTATTTCTTATATCCAACGATACCAAAAATATATTCGGCTAAATTTTAGCCTTCAACAATCCCAATTCACAAATATAATCACACGGCGATTATAAATAAACAACACACAACATATGAAATAAATTCAAATGTTTGAGGAATCCAGTTGGATCCCTCTAACCTGTTTCCCTGCATCCATAGATGTTAGCACAATACCAATTCCACTTCAATGTGGAATATCGCGGTATATGGGATTTATAAATATTATCCACTATTATGCGGCGTAATAGGGTCTCATCCGCTATATAATGCGGGAAATCAACCCTAAATACATATATAATACCAATTCAACTTCACGGTGGAATTATCGCGGTATATGTTTTTAATAAATAACCTCCGCTTAATATACGGCGTATAGGGTCTATTTAACACAATAGATAACAATTATCATTCAATCCACACAATCAAGCAATATCAACAATTTTGAATCTAACTATTTAAAATTTAAATCGAAACAATTTCGATTGAGTGAGGAGTTCTCACCTTGAGTTTGTCGAACGTTTAAATTTTAAATTAAACCGAACCTTTCGATTTAATCAAAAATTCTTTCTTGCCCGGAATAATCCTAGAATATCTCCACTGCTTAATACTCGTCGCTGCGATTCCAGTGCTTCTGGTTTCGTCGAAATCTGATATCGTATGACAAAGTTACAGCCTTTTAAAGTTTATACGATTATATATATAATTAATTTCACAAATTTTTTTTCTTTTTATATTTTAAACCTTAGTTCATCATGGTCGTCCATTCCCTAACCCGAGATCAGAGCCACGTGAATCATCTTCCTCCCCCAGGAAATTCGAACTCAACAACAACCCATTGGCCGCCGCTATTTCGTGAATTAACGTGGCCACTACGATGAACTACACAACGATCAGCTACCACCACTTGAACGTGCATCACGAGCTCCTCCATCACCGAGAAGGACGCATAGCTCGGTCCCCTCCTGGCCATCAAAATCGTACACGAACACGTGGAGAACGGAACCCAATTTCACCACCACCTGACGATATCATGCAAGATCCACCGTTGGATCTGGAGCTCTCGACGAGCTCGTCGTTTTTGTAGTTGGAGATTTTTGATAAAAATGAGTGGATTAGAAGAGATCAAGGAGGAAAGGAAACAAATTCTCAGCCATTGAAACTATTAGGGCCGGCTGGAAGAAGAATTAGGGTTTGAGTGCAAAACAGAAATTCTGAGGCCTTATATAGAAAATTGTGCGACACTATTCATCTCCAAAATTTTTGAACTCGAAGTCGAGCATGCCGGCTGGCATTTCTAAGGTTTACCCCGCGTTCCGAACGCAATGGAACGTGTTTCGGAAGCTGATTCGATCGTATGTGAGAGTTACGGAAATAAACGATCAAATTTAAATCAAATCGATTTAAACCGATTTCGATGCGTTTTAGCTTGCCCCGGACAAACCGTACATCCGATTGACACGAAATTTGAAACCTAACAAAAATATCACATTATGGATCCGTTGAAACTGGTTTCGTCAAAATCCAAGACTATTTGAAAAATGACTAATTTCACTCGTCAATTAAATATTAAAATATTCAATTTCCACAATTTAACTTTTAATTCAATTTTAAAAGTTCTATAACATCATTTTAACTCCAATATGATTTATTATAGCTTTATAAATCATTTGTATACACATTTGATTTAGATTTCAATTATTTCTGTAAATATCACATATTAATTTATCGATTTAATTAAACAACTAAATCACTATATTGAAATTAAATTAATTCGACTTCCAAATCTTACTTATTAATATTTAAAATTAATTAAATATACAAATTTCAAATGACAGAAATTCTGGGTCGTTACAAACTTCCCCCCTGAAAAGAATTTCGTCCTCGAAATTGCAAAGTAGGAAAAATGCCCCAAATTCATTAACTTTTCAAAAATCCACTTAGTTAAAATTTTATATTCACCTTTTCCAAAACCTTTAACTTCAACCAAAACAATGGTTTCCATTTTCTAGTTCAATTCCTATTTTTTTATTACAATTTAGAAATCAACTTTTTATTAACAAAAATTTTCCAAAATTTCCCGAAAATTTTCTAACGCCTTAAATTTTCAGAAAAATTCGCTAGCGTCTCCTTTGTGCGGTTCGATCGTAGTAGGATCACAATAGACATAAATATATATACATCGACCCACACGGTCGGAAAAGCAGAAAAACAGTTCATATTTCCTATTTTTATTGCGTAGGCATACCTTTTTAGCATTTTTAAACAAAGCAGTTATTTATTTAGCATTTTAGCGCACCCAAATCTGCCGAACGGCAGCCACGGCACCTGTACTTACTCAGTTTAACCATGTAAGTGACATATATAGGAAATTCATTTACATTTCATTAATTTTCAATAACAAACACAAAGTTTCCATAAGCAATGCAATCAAATAATTCCCATAAGCAATTTATATGGTTTCAAAAAGAATTCGAATGCTTTCAACAAAATTTTCAAACCATACATGTATTCATTTTCAATTAGTTCACATTCACTAATTTACATTCAAGTTGGTTCACTTTCAATTTAAATCCAATTACATAGCTTTCAATTTCACTAATTCAATTCCATTAACACTTAATGAATTTATATACGATCAACCAACAATCATATAACAACCAATGTCATTTAACACAACCAAATTATTAAATTTACTTACATTCAATTTGGTTCAACACATTTAATTCCAATTGGTTTAATATTAAATTAACTTCCATTCAATTTTCAATTTTTTAGCTTTTAATGAATTAACACTTACATTCATTATTCCATATCATTTTATTCACATTCGATTGATTAACATTCAATCCTTTTATCCAATTCAATTGCTAATTCATTTTACAAATAAAGTTGAATCTCCTTTATATAACTCAAGTTCACATTCATCACTTCATTTCATTAATTCACTTTATTAATTTACTTTGATATCAAAAATCAAATTCATTCATCATTACTTAAGTTATATTCCATTTCAAACATCATTTGTTTAACTTAATTTGAATTTCCACTTATAAATCCAATTCAGGTTCCAATTCTAAAGTAAATTCTATTTACTTTTACCAAAGTCAAATTTATTATCTCATATTATAAGTTCAAAACTCATTTCACTTATATTCATCAATTTCAACTTGGATTTTTAATTTAAATTTTGTTTATTACAACAAAACTTCAATTTTCAATTTACTATGGTAGCAAATCCATCACACAGAAACTCGAAAATGATACTGATGATGCTGCAGTCATCACCCTTATTATTTCCCAACAACACTAGTGAATTCAGTGCTTAATATTCTTTCAAAATTTCCTTTTATTTATAAATCACATTTATAAATCTTTTTCTCATATAATTTTACTATTTTTCTTTACTTATACAAGATTATTTCACAATTGCAAATCATATTAATTATAATTCCATACTTTTAATTCATTTGCTTATATACTTCATTCTTTTACAATTGTTGTTTTTATTTAGATTATTCAAAAAACTTTTATTAATTTATATATATTCACATTTTCAACAACCAAACAATTCAATTTATATACACTTAAATAATTCCTGAAAAATTATTTCCTTTATACACAAAATATAATCGAGGTAAAATTATTTCATTTACCCAATTTAAAATGATACTATGTCGACTTGCCTCGTTTAAGTGTTTAGAAACACCTATCGATAATATGGCGTCCCACATACCGACCAGAATTCACAAACAGCTCAACGGATAAGCAAACACAATATAAAACAATTTCATATCACTAACAAATACACGTTCATATCTATTATTACACTCAACTCGTTCTAGAGTACTACTGACTCTATCTCTAATGAGTAACACCCAACAGAGCCAAGGTTATCGCTTAACCATATGCTCTTATGCCAAATGTAACGAACGCGATTTTTCGACTCTAGAAAATCGACATTAATACGTCTACTGTATCAACTGCCGAGCAATCGAATGCGGAAACCGAATTGTTATGGTTAAAAAGAAGAGGTAGAAGAAGACAGAAGAAAAAGAAAGAAGAAACAACAGAAAACACAAAACAATATCAGAATCTCACATATCGCAGCGGAACAACATATAATAGATAAATGAATAATCTTTAAATCAAAGAACTATATCATTTTATACATTACATCATCATTAGAGTTTACAACAACAATACAACACTGGACAGTTATATAAACTTGTCCTCATACAGAATACACAGCGGAATAAATAATATCATGTACAAGTGATACGTCTCGTCATCCAGCTCGCCACTGAGCTCCACAGCATCTCCTGAATCCAGAATGACCTGATAACCTGACTCTAGACTGCTCGTGTGGAAATTGGTGGGCACCCAGAGTTTAGGAAGGAAACAATAAACTCCAGGTCAGTCAGGGTGACTGGTGTGAGAACTGAAATAGTTATTATCTTTAAAACAACAACAACAAAGGGAGTAAAAGACATTCGCAATGATTTTGGAAAATGAAACTACTATAAGACCTCCCGCCACACACACAATGCAAACGCAGAATTGGAGGAGATTCTTCTTATGATAGTCAAACATGCTTACTACGCAAAATCACTTTAATATTATTATTAGTGCATAGTGTGGAAAACATTTCGAAAGTATAATATTAATCTTAGCCAACATACAACCATTATTGTATGCCTACTATAGCTACCATCTAAACAGTGGTGACCACCATAAGTAAATGGCAGTAACTACAAATAAAACCGTACAAGGTTCGTAATGAGATTTGGATTTCCAACAAATGGTCAGGCAAAGGAACTTCCTTACACCGAAATGGAAACGCCTCCGGAGAGACGCCCCGAGAGTCAACCTGCTCTCTGCAAACACAAGGCCGATGCTATTTCACGCTATACAGCTGTAACTAGGTAGCTAACACACAAGCTATACCATCCACCGGTCGTTACCGACCTTTATCCAAGGATCCTCAACCACAAAGCAACAACCACAAAGTATAATAAATTGGCAGCATCAACATAGGTAAAATATCTGGGCTCCATACCATGATATCACCTTTTATCTAGAAGGAAATGACATACCCTAGGGGCGCGAACCTTAAAAACATTGCCGCAACATTCCTATTTCGACCATTACCGGGTTGTGAGGCTCGACGAATTCTCGTCCACAAGCCACGCTTTTTCACAAAGCCACGCTTTTTCACAAAGCCACGCTTTGATCAACAATTGATCAACAGCACTTTGTATGCCACATTACCAAATTGGGAATGTATCACTAGTAACCATCAACTACATAACCTCTGAGTTCGTACTTCTCAGAGAAGGGTGTTAAGCTAAGAGAATAAATTCTCCGCCACCAACAGAAATGTATTTGATAGAAACTAGCTTTACATCTTAAAGTGTAATGTCAGACACACATCCATACAAGTCCGTTCCGGGATCGAACAGAACCGAAGGCACTTTCAAAGAAGCCCTTGCAATCCGGATATTCACAAATCACGTCCGGACTTCCCATTACAAGAAGAGTGATATAAATCTCTATACCGGAGCAAATCGGTGCAGAAACATTCGACAAGTTGTCCTTTCATTTTCGAAAATATCCAGTATTCACCACCGATTTTCAATACGATCCATATCGTCGTATCACTAATTCGGAATGGGTTATATGACACAAAGGTCTTTTCCCGGCTAACCCGAATAGTGAGCACAATATTTAAAACATATGGATATAGGGATTTCAATTAAGTCACAACTTATTACCCAAATCCTTTCCTTCAAATGGTTTAAACAAATTACCATTTTAAATCTTTAAACAAAAAGATTTACTTCAAAAAGTTTACCCAGTTTCACAAAGATTCATTCACAAATTCCCAAATCAATTTCCATTTCAATTGGATTAACCCATTAAATCTTTAAATCAAGATTTAAGTTTTAGCTTTCCAAACTATTCACAATTCAAGTCTTTTATAATATAAAAGATACACCATTTGAAATACTCTTTGATTTCAAAACAAAGTTTAATCATCTTCACAAAGGTTAATTCATAGTTTTTCTAAACTATTCACAATTTCATTTCGACTTGAAATGTTTCGATACAAATTGGAAATCTTTTCACTTTATAAAAGCTATTATCATTTGAAAACGGATAGTTTTCGTTTTTTTTTTGGGAAAAACTGGTTACTATTACACAGTTTAAAACCATTCAAGTATAAAACTTGAATATACATTTAAATTTCCAAAACCATATTTTAAATGGTTAAAAACCCATATAAACACTTTTTTATACTTATAAAATCTTTTAAACCAAAATTTCCAATTCATTGAATTCAATTTCAAAATATTGAATTCAAATTTAAATCAAATGATTTAAATTCCAATTTTATTAAGTTATTCAAAATAACTTTTATTTCTGAAACTCATTTCAAAAACTTTCAATTCCAATTCCAAAACCATTTTGGATTCAAAAACTCAAATTTCCAAAATTGATAAAAATCTGTGACTTAACCGATTTCCACGTGAAATCCACATTTGTGTGTGTATTGTGTAGTCCACGGTTTAACACAATAGTGCAACAACATTCAACCATCACAGATCAAATATAACAATAAATTTGATAAGTGGTATAAATTATAACGCTTATCTTTCATTCACAAATCACAGATATATCTATCACAGATAAACAAATTACAGATCACAACACACATCAGGATATATCACAAAACATCACATATCAAAGATGTCAAACAATTCAACATCCAATATAATCCAAACATCCATAGATAGGATAAATTTAATCATCTGATTAATTTAAATCAAATAAATTCCCAAAGTTATTTCCTTTTTAAAATAAATTTCTTTATCTATTCAAATCTATTTAAAATCCAAATTTTAAATAAATTCTTCAACTTATAAATAATATTACCCAAAATCCATTTATCAAGGCTTTTTCCCAAAATTTGGAATTTAGTTCAATATAGTCCAAAAATAAGACTTTTATCTTTTTAAAACTCCTTTTAAATTTATCCAATTCTCAAAAATAAATTTTCACAATAAAATTTCAACTTGAATTTCAAAAATCCAATTTTATTTATTTCTGGTATCCAACGATACCAAAAATATATTCGGCTAAATTTTAGCCTTCAACAATCCCAATTCACAAATATAATCACACGACGATTATAAATAAACAACACACAACATATGAAATAAATTCAAATGTTTGAGGAATCCAGTTGGATCCCTCCAACCTGTTTCCCCACATCCATAGATGTTAGCACAGTACCAATTCCACTTCAATGTGGAATATCACGATATATGGGATTTATAAATATTATCCGCTATTATGCGGCGCAATAGGGTCTCATCCTCTATATAATGCAGGAAATCAACTCCAAATACATATATAATTCCAATTCCCCTTCACGGTGGAATTATCGCGGTATATGTTTTTAATAAATAACCTCCGCTTAATATATGGCGTATAGGGTCTATTTAACAAAATAGATAACAATTATCATTCAATCCACACAATCAAGCAATATCAAAAATTTTAAATCTAACTATTTAAAATTTAAATCGAAACAATTTCGATTATGTGAGGAGTTCTCACCTTGAGTTTGTCGAACGTTTAAATTTTAAATTAAACCGAACCGTTCGATTTAATCAAAAATTCTCGCTTGCTCGAAATAATCCTAGAATATCTTCATTGTTTAATACTCATCGCTGCGATTCCAGCGCTTCTGGTTTCGTCGAAATCTGATATCGTATGACAAAGTTACAGCCTTTTAAAGTTTATACGATTATATATATAATTAATTTCACAATTATTTTTTTAAAACCTTAGTTCATTAGGGCCGTCCATTCCCTAACCCTAGATCAGAGCCGCGTGAATCATCTTCCTCCCCCAGGAAATTCGAACGCAACAACAACCCATTGGCCGCCGCTATTTCGTGAATTAACGTGGCCACTACGATGAACTACACAGCGATCAGCTACCACCACTTGAACGTGCATCACGAGCTCCTCCATCACCGAGAAGGACGCAAAGCTCGGTCCCCTCCTAGCCATCAAAATCGTACACGAACACATGGAGAACGAAACTGTGATAACCCGGATTTCTGGACATCTGTAATTGATATAATAATTGGGTAAATTAATAGAAATACTAAATTATAGGTTGAACAAATGAATCTGATCAAATAAATATTTATATTTGTAATTGTGTTGTATATATATATATATGGATATAAGAAGATTTTAAATAAAAATATTATTATTTTCAAACAAAGTGAATTTGCGGTTGTTTAAGTAAATATATTTATATGAGTTAATTTTAAATTGGATTTTGAATTAAATTGAATTTGAATTAGAAATTCAAAAGATAGATATATATCTTAAATATATTTTGGATTTGAAAATATATTTTATATGATTTTATCTAGAATATAGTTTGCTTTATATTATTTTCTTTTATAGAATTTTATAAATTAAGATATGTATTTATTAATTAGGAAATTAGATATAAAAAGCTTTATAACCATTTAAAAAAAAATTTACTAAATTCATGCAAAATTACATGTGTTAGCTATTTATCTCTTTAATAACAAGTGTGAATGAATTAACTAAGGTAAAAGACAAGTGTTAAATGTAGAAGACATGTGTCACCATTTTATTTTTCATTTTCTTTTACTTTTAATAAATCCTAAATTTAATCTATATAAACCTATATTTTTTCTCATCATCTTTCTTTTCCTATCTTCATTCAAAACATAAGCCTGTTACATTTCAAAACAAAGAAAAACCCAAATCTGTAAAACATTTCTCTAACCTGAAAGCAAAAGCTTGTTTACATTTTCAACTACCTCAAATAATATAGCAGCAACTCTTCAACCTGAAATCACCAAAGCCAAATCTAAATCATCTCGGTCTTAAAAACAAGTTTCCAGTTTCAAACTTTCAAAGATCAAACATTTTTCCTTCCAGCATTCAAGTATTTTCAAGTTTCAGTTTTCAAGCTTTTCAAAATACCAGTTCAAACATCTCTGCTTTTATAAAACAGGTGAGTAAGCTACAACTTTTTATGGCTAAAATCTGTGTTATCTTGTTGCATGTGATAGATATATATGAAAAATATTGTGACAGTTGTTTTCATGAATGTAAATTATGCTGCATGTATGTAAATATGTATATTTTTAGCTGTGCATGTCTGCTTATACAGGCATACATCTATGTTCCAGGTTTACAAGAGTTAAACTTGTTAAAAATCTAAACTCTCTCTAAATCTTTTTAGGCTTCAAAGTAAAAACAAAAATTTGTTGTAAAATCAAGATTTGAAGTTCTAAAAATAATCTTAAGTTGAAACTGAAGGTAAATTTTGACTGGAAAGAAAATAAACAGTAAACCCAAATACATGTCGAAATTCAAGTATCTTAATTACTTGATTTACTTATACAATATGTTTCGCTTCTAGAAACTATGATTTTTAAAAGAAAAATCATGAATTTTAGTTTAGTAAATCGCGTGAAATTGCAAGATGAACGGGAATTGGGTTTTAGCAAATTTCAGGCGATCACAAGGTTCTGAGTTCTCATGGTTTGGGTCGAAGGTTGCTTAGTGGTCGAGGGTCGAGAGAAAAATGGAATTGTATTTTTCTGATCATCGTCGTTGACGATACGATGGGAAATAGGGTTTTAGGGGTAGTTTTGTTCGTCTGAGTTTGCGAGGCCATATCATCGTCGACGTCGCATCGGATGGACCGGTGGTGGGGGAAATCGAAGCTTGGGATCGTGATATTGCTTTGGGCATGGTGGCGTGGGTTCTGATGGCCTGTGGCGGCAGTTCGAGACGAATTTGGATGGTCAGTTTTGTTACAGTGGATAGTCTGGTAGCTCGATGTTGACTTCGTCATCAATTCAAGGTTTCGGGTGGTCGAGAGGCTCGTGGAGGTTGATGGCGACTTGGTGATGATCGATGACTTGATCGGAGTGAGGCGGAGCGATGTGCACGTGCACGTGGTTCTGTGAGTGTCAGTAGTTGGTTTAGGTTGCTGTAGGAATTTAAGCAAGAGAGAGAGCTCGGGGGGGAAAACGAAGGTTGGCTCGAGTTTGCTATCGGGTTGGTTTCGTGATTGACTCGAAGGAAAGTGGAAACATGAGATACTCGAGTTTGGCTCAGGAAAAATATAAAATAGGCTCGGGTTTTGTTTAAGTACCAGGTTTTAAAAAGAAATTTAGATAAACTTAATATTGTAATTTATTAAGAGATGGAAAACATTAAGTTAACTTAAAAATTTTAAGTTAATAATGGATTTATTTTAAAAGGTTATTAAATAGGATTTAAATGATGAAATGAGGTAGTTAATTAAGATAAAGGATTTATCTTAAATTAAGGTATTAATTAATGAATATTTCGGTGATTACGTAAGTGATTTATTAAGATTAATTAATGTAAGTAATTAAGGTAATTAATTACTTAAAAATAATTACTTAAAATCAAGTAATTAAGGATTAATTAAGTTACAGTTAACACTTAATTAATTAAATAATTAGGGTTAATTAATGGGTTATTAATGGTTAATTAATTTATAATTAATAATGATTAATGTAAGTTTTAATTACTTTAGAAAAGTAATTAATGAATTTTAAATAGTTAATGAAGATCATTAACTAAGGATTATTAAATAATTAATTAATGTGATTAATTTTAATAATTAATTAGATTAATTAATTTAAAAATAATCAATTGTGAAAATTGTTTAAATGTAATTACTTAATGGAAGTAATTAAGAAATTAATTACCCATTATAATTAATTGAGTTTAATTTGATTAGTTAAGTTAATTAATTAAGTTTAATTAATTTAAGATAACCACTTAATGATTTGTGAAGTATAATTACTTAATGTAATTTAATGAAGTATAATTACTTAGGAAAGTAATTAATGGATAATTACTGGATGTAATTAATGGAGTAATTAAGGGTAGTTAATTACTGAATGTGATTAATCAAGAGTGATTAATAATTATGATTTAATTAAAGGTTAATTTCTTAATGTAATTAATTTAATTAGAGTAATATTGAATGCCTTGGATTATTTGATATATCTGATATGTGATTGTGATGCTCTATGATACGAGATGCTTTGGATAAATTGTGATAATGTAAGTTATCTATCTGTGATAGAATTACTATATGAATATGATATCCTGTATTTAAATTAAATTGTTTAACTTAAACATCTTGGCTTAAAAAGGATGACATTTGAATTCGAAGAGACCGGGATCGGATATCAGCAATATCCGAAACCACTTCGATTTGAAATCTTCTATAATTCTTTATAGATTGATATGTGAAATCAATGGGCTGGATTTGTATAATATGGACCATTTAAACTAAGTTGGATACTTAGATATTGTTTTGTGATAATAAATGGTGACTATATAGGATGTTTATGTGTAGTATGTACGAGTTACCCCGGGTTTTAAATAAGTTATATGGATTGGAATTTTCTTGTTAGATGAGTTTACTCACGCTGGTTTCCAGCCTGACCCGGGTGTTACTTTGATGTAATGCTCGGGTCAGACCGAGTATTACAGATTTCAGGTAAGGACGTTCTGGAGCTCAGGAGGCGAGCTGGATGGCAGGAACGTATGGAGTATATTCCGTTGTTATATTATAGTTGTCTGAGACATGTTAATTTTAACTGTCTAGTACATTTGTGAATGTGTAACTCTGATGTATTAAAATGTAATTAACAAATACAGTTTTTCTTTGTATAACTGATATTATTATTTGTTATTATATTTAATCCGCTGCGAATGTGAGATGTTGTGTTCTCTGTTCTTCTTTCTTCTTTCTGTTTCTTTCTTCTATCTCTTTCTTTTTCTTCTAACTATCTGGAATTTTCGGTTTCGAAAATTCCGGGTCGTTACACTTGGTATCAGAGCTGAAGGTTAAGTGAGAACCTTGGCTCTGTTGGGATTACTCGTTAAGGATAGGGTCAATGGTACCCTAGAACGAGTTGAGTGTGTATATATATATATATATGAGAGCGTACTTGTTATTTTCTTATATAAAGGTTTTAAAATGGTTTTAAAAAAATAAATAAATGATTTTTATATAAGTTTATCTTTTGATATATATAAAGAAATAATTTTCTAATTATTAAATATATTAAAATATATTAAAGAATTTGGTTGTTGAATCATTGGAATTAAATAAAATAATAAGAATTAAGTGGTAATACAACCAAATTGAAATTAAATGAAGATAAGTTTGAAATGGATCCAAACTGAAATAAAAATCTTGAGTTTATAGAAGTATTTTCAGAATAAAGATAATAGCGAATTGGTTTCTAGATATGATAATCTTGGTTATTATCATATATGGTTGTTGTATTTAAAAATGAAATGTTTAGGGAAGTAAACATTTAGGTGAGTATGAATTATAAATTGAATTGAAGATAATTTAAAAATTGTGAAATTTTAAATCTAAATCTAGAAAACTTGAAATTGTTTTAAAGAAATTTGTTTGAATTAAAACCAAAGGTGGTTTAAAAATTTAAGGTATAACTGGGTGTGTAAAGGAAATAAATATGTATAAATGAGGATATACATTATATTAAAGATGTTTGAAATAAACTCTAAATATTGAATTTTAAATTTTCCTGGGAATGTGATGTGAAAACCCTAAATGAATTAAGTTTTTTTTTAAATTTAAAAAGGGGGAAAGATTATTAATCTGAAGTTTAAAATTTGAATGGGAATTCAAATTGTGTAAAGTTGACCGGATTAAGTAAATTTAATTTAACTTGGAGAAGTTGAATAAGTTTGAATGAATAACTTGAATTGGAAATTTCAAGATGAAATTTAAATTTAACTTGGAAAGTTAAATGGTTGTTTTTTTTTTAAAAAAAGGGGAGTTATGAGTGATCTCAAAATGGGTTTGAGATCTGGAAATTGAATAATGGATACTGTAAATTGGTGTTAGGCTAAATTTGGATGTTTATTTATCCTGATATTATTCTATTGTTATAAATAATCAATGAAATTGAGAATTGGTTTTGAAAATTGAAAATGGATAATAAATTGGAATCTGAAGAATAAATTGTTTTGAATTCTTATTTGAACTTTGTAATAAGTTAAGTAAAGATAATTTTAAAATGAAATTTTGGAATTTGGGTTCAGAATTAAATGGTTTAAAGATTTAAGTTGTTAAATTAAAAATTTAGGTTGATTTGATTTAAAAAGTAAAGGTTAATTTAATTTAAAGGATTAAATCAACATTTAAAATATTTAACTCGAATTTATATAATTCGAGATGGTTTTAAGTTAAGATTTTAATAGAATTAGTTCAAATTGAAATTGATTTGAATTAATTGGAATTGTGATTGAAGATGTATAAGTTTAAAAAATTAAAATGGTAAATTAGAATTGAAATGATTTGAAATTTGAAGCTGGTTTAATTTGAAATTAATCCAAATTGATTTGAAATAATTTGGAATTGTGATTAAAATTGAATATGTTTAAAATCAAATGAAATTTGATTTGAATTTGGAAAGGAATTAAGATTAATCCAACTTGAATTGGGATTAAATCAATTTCAATGGAAATTGAAGTATTGAGTCAATTTAAATGGAAGAGGAAATTTAAATTAAATTGATGGGAAATCAATTGGAAATGGAGATTGGGAAATTAAACAGTTTGGTTCTGGATTATTTTCAAAATAAATTGTTTTAATATAAATATATTTTTCCAAACTATTTACTATACAATCTTTCTTCTTAAACCCCAAACTATCTTATACTTATTTTACAATTATTTTGGAACTATTTAACTATTTTGAAACTGTCTTATAAACTAACTACTATTTTTCAGTTATTTATATCTAATCACTATTTTTTTTAAAAAAAAAAAAAAAACTATTTTGCAATTATCTAACTATTTTGTACCTACTTAACTATTTTACAGCTATTTTATAAACTAATAACTATTTTTCAACTACTTATCTATTTTAAAAACTTTTCCAAGCTATTTTTAAATTTAAACGGGTCAGAGTTCAAACTGTTTATAATTGAAGTATTAACTCAATTGTAAATGGAAGCAAGAGAATAGAATTAAAGGAAATGTGAATAGAAAAGAGAATTGATTTGGCTAATAACCAATAAAGATAAATACGTAGGATATACGTATATTATTCTATTCGCATAGTGATTTGATCCAGATTCGAACACAGAATTTCGAGATAGTATTATCGATCCGAGTTAGGATTTTTCGCTCGATTTTCGACGGCGAACCTGGATATGGATTGTTGATTGGTTCTGGATATTCTCTATCATAGTTGTGACTATGCAAGGAGAATGACGGTTTCTGATCAGGAAACCAGATCTGAGTCCGCACTAGGAAGCCGGGTGGACAATACTAGTTCGGAAGTGAAATTGTGTGATCGATTGAGCGATCAGATTGATATAGCGTACGGATGATATGTGTACATCGTACGGGTTTGAATGAAATTGGCATTTAAAATTTGAGGATAAGAAATTTGAAATGGTTTTCGAAAATGAAAGGTATATTATGTGAAATATAATGGAATTGGGTATTTCTTTGGTTGAAATTTACTTTATGGAGGTAAGTAAATGGTAAATAACTTTATAAAGAAATCAAACTTGAATATTTGATTTGACAATAAATAAAGTTATATTTTGTAATATGATAAACTTCCCTTATTGAATCTAGTCAGAATAAAAAAGGTTTTGAAATATTTGAAGTATATATATATAAAAAAAAAGAAGTTTTATACAAGTTTGAAATGATCCAAAGTTTTCAAAGTTATATATATCTATATCTATATATATAAAGGATCTTATGAGAATGATTTTGGAAAAGGTTTTTGGAAAGGTTTTTGATTTTTGGAAAAATCAATTTTGGGAATTTGGAAAGCCAAGTTTGAGAATTATCGATTTTGGTAATCAATTTTGTGTAAAGGAGATTTTGATAAATCATAAAGGATATGATTTGAAGATACTATAAGTGTATAGTATAAAATGTTTTGAGTATAGCTCTGGGAAAAAAGGCGCTTCCTTGAAATGAACTTCTCAGGAGTACCACTGGGTGGTACTGCCTTGAGCCCCAAGGGGGGTTTCTAAAGTTGATCCTGTGAGGAGTCCGGACAAATGTAACAACCCTGAGATTGCAATTACCGAAAAAAAAATTAAAATTATGATTTTAAGTGGAAAAGGGAGCTAAACAAAAATTTTGGGAATTTAAATTTGCAATTGGTTTGCAAATTAAAGTATTTTGAGTTTAAAAATGGGGAAATTAATATTTTTGGAATTTAATATTTAAAAGGGGAATTTTAAAGTGATTATGGGTTAATGGGCTAAATAAGACAATTATAAGGTTTTAATTAAAAATAGAATGCTTCTTAGGATTTTGGTTCACATGATAACATTAGAAAATAAACTAAGTCCTAATGGGTTTCTAAAACCCCTTACCATTACCCATTAGCCTAACCCACTCCTTTATAATATCTCAAACCCCCAAACCCTAACCCTCCTCTTCATAACTTCAAAACCTAGATCTAAACAAAATTAATGGCCTCCATTTAGAAGCTCCATCTCCTTCTCTTCATAAATTAGTTTAATCCTAGAAGAAAAAAAAGAAAGGTAATGCAATCTCTCATATTATCTAATCCTCCTTCTTAACCCATATTTATCTCAACCTTCATGTTGTAATTATTGTTTTATTTTTTTGTTGATTTTGGGTCCTTGAAGTCTCTTGATCATTGCTTGGAGGTTGAGGCTTTTGGCTTGCTTAATTGTGCACAAATACTATTTGTTCTTTTGCCTCATTAAGGTAATTACTATTGATTAGTAATATATGCTAGCTGAAATTATAATTAGTTTATTGCTGTTAGTAAATTAGGCATATCTCATTCATCTTAAATCGGAATTAAGATTTTCTTGAAGTTCTGGAAAGCTTATTCTGTAGCCTATAACTTTCATGTTTGGAGCTTTGCCTAATTTTGTGGTTTCAATGGTCGAAATCACGTTTGTTTGTCGCTGACCTGACAACAAACTAAAAGGTTGATAAAATAAAACCCTGAAATTGATTTGGCCATAAGTTACTCGTTTTTGATCCGAATTTGTTAATTTTGGATGTTCCGGAAAGCTTAAAACATATGCTACAATTTTTGTTCAGTGAGTTTTCTGTAATATTTCCATTTAGATGACCTGAAATGCGTTCAAAGACAGAAGACCAATTCTGTCTTTAACAAGTTATCTTGAGTTTCAATCTGATATTGTTTTGCATGTATCTCTCTCGTTTCTTATCCAAATCTAATAATTTTGGATGTTCTGGAAAGCTTAGATTTAGAGCTAAAACTTTCATGTTTTGAGTTTCATGAAATTTCGAAGTTATTTTGGTCAAAATTGTACATTCTTACCACTGTCCCGAGAAAAAAAAAATAATAATAATAATAAATAATTTTTTTTTAAACCCTGTTCCAGATTTTTGTTCTCCACTTCGCGATGCCGCCACGATCGCATCCGAAGTCGGAATTCGACGTTTTCGGTCTCGTTGGAAAGGTGGAGTTTCGAACTCCATCTCTGTAAAATTTAGGCATCATCGGCATTCTTTTGGTACTTCGAATTTCGTGTCGAAGTTGAACTCTTGTCGCTGTTTGTAAACAGTGTGAATCTTGTTCTGGGTCCAACTTTGAGACGTCGCTGCTACTTCGTCTCAACTCGGATTCCAGAAATTCTTTTTGCATCTTATAGTAGGGATGTTGGACTATATGCCTATCAGTTTTCATGTCATTTGGATTCAGTTTGCTGGTCCAAATAAATTGCCGAACTTGGGTTCGCAGCAGTTTTTGAATGGTCAAACACTTAGAATGAAAATCAAATATCCCTTCTGTTTCCAGCTTTTGAGCGCCACTCCGCGATGCCGCCACGTTCGCATCGGAAGTCGGAATTCGACGTTTTTGGTCTCGTTAGAAAGGTGGAGTTCCGAACTCCATCTCAGGAAAATTTGGACAACATTGGAGTTCGTTTGGTACTTCGAATTTCGTGTCGAAGTTGAACTCTAGTCGCTGTTTGTAAACAGTGTAAATCTTGTTCTGGGTCCAACTTTGAGACGTCGCTGCCACTTCGTCTCAACTCGGAATCCAGAAATTCTTTTTGCATATTAAAGTAGGGATGTTGGACTACATGCCTGCAAATTTTCATGACATTTGGACACAGTTTGCTGGTCCAAATAAATTATTGAACTTGAGTTCACAGCTGTTTTTGAATGTTTACAAACACTTAGAATATTTTTGATGATTTTCTGGTTTTCATTGATTTCTTTGAGATTTGTCTTTAGATTTCGTACACGGATTTTATGAATCATTTTCAAAAGATTTTTCACTCCTAAATGGCTTTTGAAAATTATTATATAATATTATTTTAATTATTAAATTAATTACTCCATAATAGGAGACCTTTCAAAAGACCGTTTTAAAAGTGATCCCGAAAATCAATTATAAATCCGTTTTACACCATTATTTTCTATAATAAAAATCTCACACTCACTTTTAGCACGTCGAGCGAAGTGGAAAGGTGCTTAAACGGTTAGGAAATCTCCGGCCTATGGAAACCGTGTGTATTTTCTTTCCGGTTAGTCCCCGACCTATTCGATTGATCGTTTTGACCTTTGGGTCTAGTTTACCGATGATATGAGGTAGACTTTTTATTGTTTGGAGTGTGAGCTTGCTATTGGTTAGGAAACCGTTTAGTGCGAACGTGGGGTATGGGACTCATTGTTAACACTTTGCGGGTTCCTCTCCAAGAAGTTAGTGACACATTAGCCTCTGGGCGGCCAGTACTGGACCTTTGGGTCACCACGCCTCTGGGCAACCGTCTCTGGACACCTGCTCTATGGAGCAGTTTATTTTTCGGCGTGTGCCTCTGGGCCTTTATCCTTCTGGGAAGGATCTCGCCGTCTCGCGCGTTTCGCATCGGTGCGAGTGATCGATCACAACTCTACAGTACTTGGCAACAACGACTCTGGTCGGTGCACGTGCAAAACTTGTATTATCTGATGATTTTTATATCCATTCGAGTACCGCCATTCGGCGTTGGTTCTATGGAACCATACGATGTAAGTGCGATTACCTTGTGGATTCACAGTGTCTCTGGACACTGCTTTTCAGTGTTTGATTTCATTGATTTTTCAGTATATCCCCATTGCTCTTTGGAGCATCGATCTTTGTTGGGCATTGATTACAGACTCTGGTCACTCTTGGGATTATTGCCTATGGGCATCTTTTTATAGCTTTGGCTACGCCGATGATATGAGGCGATTTTATTTATTCTACACTTTGGTGTTGATTTCTCTTTGGAGATTTTTATTGTTTATTGATGATTAGGGATCGTCATTATATTCATGTGGTTCATAATATACTTCTCTTTGGATAAGTACTGTTTTACTTATGTACCGCATTATTATATATCTCAGTTATTACTGATTGTTTAGCTAGCCTGACCCGAGTGTTTTCGCTCGGGTCAGACCGAGTTGTTTCAGGTTAGGTCTCTGGACTTAGCTTCTGTGCTTCCGCTTGGACATTATCTGCTATGCTGATAGATAGCGCTTTTATTTGTCCACTATTCCGCTACTCTCTTATTATTCAGACTTTGATATGTACATATTTTGACTCACATGTGTGAGCAGTGGCTTTGTACCCACTTATGATATTTGGATCTGTATTGATGATGTATTGTTCTGGGATTTTATATCTGTTATGTGATTCTGTTCTGTGATGTTTTTATCATTTATTATTATGCTTTGTCCTGATAGATCTTTAGCCATTTGTAATTTCGTTATAAGTATTTACCGAATATGTCGAACCACCTGATTGAGAAAAATTTAAATAGATTCCACCTTTCGACGTATTCGGTAGATAGTTATAGCTTGATTATAGATGGTCGCTTCCACTATACTCTATTCTCCGCTTTAACAGACAGTATTACTCCCGTAATACTCTTTGTTACAGTGGGTCTCGGAGTGGGGCGTTACAGCTTGGTATCGGAGCCATGTTTCAGGAATAAGCATAATAAACACAGAACAGATACACTTAGTACAATACATTTTAAATTAGATCCGAATTAAATCAAATCCCTTCCTTATGTTTATTGATAGATAAGTTAGGAATATGTATATGAATCCGTTATATTCCGTAGTATTCCTTAATTAATTATCTATCATTGAATCATGTCTAACTCTAATTCTCGTTACGACATGTTGAGCGGTGCGAAGGTCTTCTCTCAGCTTGACCTTGCCACCGGATTCCATCAGCTACGAGTCGGGGAAGACATCATTCCTTTTACAGCTTTTCGCACTCGTTATGGTTCTTTTGAGTGGTTGGTCATGCCGTTCGGCTTGACGAACGCTCCGGCTTTTTTCGTCGATCTCATGAATCGAGCATTCCGGGAATACATCAATAGATTCGTTCTGGTTTTCATCGACGATATTCTTGAGACTCTTTCTATGTGTGATATTCGAAATCGAGCTCCGTCTTCTGTATTCCTTTTGTGAATTAGATGTTATAGACGACTTCTATATTTAAGGAATTGCGGGGACGCAATTTTCTTAAGGAGGGGAGTCTGTAACAACCCTGAGATTGCAATTACCGAAAAAAAAATTAAAATTATGATTTTAAATGGAAAAGGGAGCTAAACAAAAATTTTGGGAATTTAAATTTGCAATTGGTTTGCAAATTAAAGTATTTTGAGTTTAAAAATGGGGAAATTAATATTTTTGGAATTTAATATTTAAAAGGGGAATTTTAAAGTGATTATGGGTTAATGGGCTAAATAAGACAATTATAAGGTTTTAATTAAAAATAGAATGCTTCTTAGGATTTTGGTTCACATGATAACATTAGAAAATAAACTAAATCCTAATGGGTTTCTAAAACCCCTTACCATTACCCATTAGCCTAACCCACTCCTTTATAATATCTCAAACCCCCAAACCCTAACCCTCCTCTTCATAACTTCAAAACCTAGATCTAAACAAAATTAATGGCCTCCATTTAGAAGCTCCATCTCCTTCTCTTCATAAATTAGTTTAATCCTAGAAGAAAAAAAAGAAAGGTAATGCAATCTCTCATATTATCTAATCCTCCTTCTTAACCCATATTTATCTCAACCTTCATGTTGTAATTATTGTTTTATTTTTTTGTTGATTTTGGGTCCTTGAAGTCTCTTGATCATTGCTTGGAGGTTGAGGCTTTTGGCTTGCTTAATTGTGCACAAATACTATTTGTTCTTTTGCCTCATTAAGGTAATTACTATTGATTAGTAATATATGCTAGCTGAAATTATAATTAGTTTATTGCTGTTAGTAAATTAGGCATATCTCATTCATCTTAAATCGGAATTAAGATTTTCTTGAAGTTCTGGAAAGCTTATTCTGTAGCCTATAACTTTCATGTTTGGAGCTTTGCCTAATTTTGTGGTTTCAATGGTCGAAATCACGTTTGTTTGTCGCTGACCTGACAACAAACTAAAAGGTTGATAAAATAAAACCCTGAAATTGATTTGGCCATAAGTTACTCGTTTTTGATCCGAATTAGTTAATTTTGGATGTTCCGGAAAGCTTAAAACATATGCTACAATTTTTGTTCAGTGAGTTTTCTGTAATATTGCCATTTAGATGACCTGAAATGCGTTCAAAGACAGAAGACCAATTCTGTCTTTAACAAGTTATCTTGAGTTTCAATCTGATATTGTTTTGCATGTATCTCTCTCGTTTCTTATCCAAATCTAATAATTTTGGATGTTCTGGAAAGCTTAGATTTAGAGCTAAAACTTTCATGTTTTGAGTTTCATGAAATTTCGAAGTTATTTTGGTCAAAATTGTACATTCTTACCACTGTCCCGAGAAAAAAAAAAAATAATAATAATAAATAAATTTTTTTTAAACCCTGTTCCAGATTTTTGTTCTCCACTTCGCGATGCCGCCACGATCGCATCCGAAGTCGGAATTCGACGTTTTCGGTCTCGTTGGAAAGGTGGAGTTTCGAACTCCATCTCTGTAAAATTTAGGCATCATCGGCATTCTTTTGGTACTTCGAATTTCGTGTCGAAGTTGAACTCTTGTCGCTGTTTGTAAACAGTGTGAATCTTGTTCTGGGTCCAACTTTGAGACGTCGCTGCTACTTCGTCTCAACTCGGATTTCAGAAATTTTTTTTGCATCTTATAGTAGGGATGTTGGACTATATGCCTATCAGTTTTCATGTCATTTGGATTCAGTTTGCTGGTCCAAATAAATTGCCGAACTTGGGTTCGCAGCAGTTTTTGAATGGTCAAACACTTAGAATGAAAATCAAATATCCCTTCTGTTTCCAGCTTTTGAGCGCCACTCCGCGATGCCGCCACGTTCGCATCGGAAGTCGGAATTCGACGTTTTTGGTCTCGTTAGAAAGGTGGAGTTCCGAACTCCATCTCAGGAAAATTTGGACAACATTGGAGTTCGTTTGGTACTTCGAACTTCGTGTCGAAGTTGAACTCTAGTCGCTGTTTGTAAACAGTGTAAATCTTGTTCTGGGTCCAACTTTGAGACGTCGCTGCCACTTCGTCTCAACTCGGAATCCAGAAATTCTTTTTGCATATTAAAGTAGGGATGTTGGACTACATGCCTGCAAATTTTCATGACATTTGGACACAGTTTGCTGGTCCAAATAAATTATTGAACTTGAGTTCACAGCTGTTTTTGAATGTTTACAAACACTTAGAATATTTTTGATGATTTTCTGGTTTTCATTGATTTCTTTGAGATTTGTCTTTAGATTTCGTACACGGATTTTATGAATCATTTTCAAAAGATTTTTCACTCCTAAATGGCTTTTGAAAATTATTATATAATATTATTTTAATTATGAAATTAATTACTCCATAATAGGAGACCTTTCAAAAGACCGTTTTAAAAGTGATTCCGAAAATCAATTATAAATCCGTTTTACACCATTATTTTCTATAATAAAAATCTCACACTCACTTTTAGCACGTCGAGCGAAGTGGAAAGGTGCTTAAACGGTTAGGAAATCTCCGGCCTATGGAAACCGTGTGTATTTTCTTTCCGGTTAGTCCCCGACCTATTCGATTGATCGTTTTGACCTTTGGGTCTAGTTTACCGATGATATGAGGTAGACTTTTTATTGTTTGGAGTGTGAGCTTGCTATTGGTTAGGAAACCGTTTAGTGCGAACGTGGGGTATGGGACTCATTGTTAACACTTTGCGGGTTCCTCTCCAAGAAGTTAGTGACACATTAGCCTCTGGGCGGCCAGTACTGGACCTTTGGGTCACCACGCCTCTGGGCAACCGTCTCTGGACACCTGCTCTATGGAGCAGTTTATTTTTCGGCGTGTGCCTCTGGGCCTTTATCCTTCTGGGAAGGATCTCGCCGTCTCGCGCGTTTCGCATCGGTGCGAGTGATCGATCACAACTCTACAGTACTTGGCAACAACGACTCTGGTCGGTGCACGTGCAAAACTTGTATTATCTGATGATTTTTATATCCATTCGAGTACCGCCATTCGGCGTTGGTTCTATGGAACCATACGATGTAAGTGCGATTACCTTGTGGATTCACAGTGTCTCTGGACACTGCTTTTCAGTGTTTGATTTCATTGATTTTTCGGTATATCCCCATTGCTCTTTGGAGCATCGATCTTTGTTGGGCATTGATTACAGACTCTGGTCACTCTTGGGATTATTGCCTATGGGCATCTTTTTATAGCTTTGGCTACGCCGATGATATGAGGCGATTTTATTTATTCTACACTTTGGTGTTGATTTCTCTTTGGAGATTTTTATTGTTTATTGATGATTAGGGATCGTCATTATATTCATGTGGTTCATAATATACTTCTCTTTGGATAAGTACTGTTTTACTTATGTACCGCATTATTATATATCTCAGTTATTACTGATTGTTTAGCTAGCCTGACCCGAGTGTTTTCGCTCGGGTCAGACCGAGTTGTTTCAGGTTAGGTCTCTGGACTTAGCTTCTGTGCTTCCGCTTGGACATTATCTGCTATGCTGATAGATAGCGTTTTTATTTGTCCACTATTCCGCTACTCTCTTATTATTCAGACTTTGATATGTACATATTTTGACTCACATGTGTGAGCAGTGGCTTTGTACCCACTTATGATATTTGGATCTGTATTGATGATGTATTGTTCTGGGATTTTATATCTGTTATGTGATTCTGTTCTGTGATGTTTTTATCATTTATTATTATGCTTTGTCCTGATAGATCTTTAGCCATTTGTAATTTCGTTATAAGTATTTACCGAATATGTCGAACCACCTGATTGAGAAAAATTTAAATAGATTCCACCTTTCGACGTATTCGGTAGATAGTTATAGCTTGATTATAGATGGTCGCTTCCACTATACTCTATTCTCCGCTTTAACAGACAGTATTACTCCCGTAATACTCTTTGTTACAGTGGGTCTCGGAGTGGGGCGTTACAGCTTGGTATCGGAGCCATGTTTCAGGAATAAGCATAATAAACACAGAACAGATACACTTAGTACAATACATTTTAAATTAGATCCGAATTAAATCAAATCCCTTCCTTATAATTATTGATAGATAAGTTAGGAATATGTATATGAATCCGTTATATTCCGTAGTATTCCTTAATTAATTATCTATCATTGAATCATGTCTAACTCTAATTCTCGTTACGACATGTTGAGCGGTGCGAAGGTCTTCTCTCAGCTTGACCTTGCCACCGGATTCCATCAGCTACGAGTCGGGGAAGACATCATTCCTTTTACAGCTTTTTGCACTCGTTATGGTTCTTTTGAGTGGTTGGTCATGCCGTTCGGCTTGACGAACGCTCCGGCTTTCTTCGTCGATCTCATGAATCGAGCATTCCGGGAATACATCAATAGATTCGTTCTGGTTTTCATCGACGATATTCTTGAGACTCTTTCTATGTGTGATATTCGAAATCGAGCTCCGTCTTCTGTATTCCTTTTGTGAATTAGATGTTATAGACGACTTCTAAATTTAAGGAATTACGGGGACGCAATTTTCTTAAGGAGGGGAGTCTGTAACAACCCTGAGATTGCAATTACCGAAAAAAAAATTAAAATTATGATTTTAAGTGGAAAAGGGAGCTAAACAAAAATTTTGGGAATTTAAATTTGCAATTGGTTTGCAAATTAAAGTATTTTGAGTTTAAAAATGGGGAAATTAATATTTTTGGAATTTAATATTTAAAAGGGGAATTTTAAAGTGATTATGGGTTAATGGGCTAAATAAGACAATTATAAGGTTTTAATTAAAAATAGAATGCTTCTTAGGATTTTGGTTCACATGATAACATTAGAAAATAAACTAAGTCCTAATGGGTTTCTAAAACCCCTTACCATTACCCATTAGCCTAACCCACTCCTTTATAATATCTCAAACCCCCAAACCCTAACCCTCCTCTTCATAACTTCAAAACCTAGATCTAAACAAAATTAATGGCCTCCATTTAGAAGCTCCATCTCCTTCTCTTCATAAATTAGTTTAATCCTAGAAGAAAAAAAAGAAAGGTAATGCAATCTCTCATATTATCTAATCCTCCTTCTTAACCCATATTTATCTCAACCTTCATGTTGTAATTATTGTTTTATTTTTTTGTTGATTTTGGGTCCTTGAAGTCTCTTGATCATTGCTTGGAGGTTGAGGCTTTTGGCTTGCTTAATTGTGCACAAATACTATTTGTTCTTTTGCCTCATTAAGGTAATTACTATTGATTAGTAATATATGCTAGCTGAAATTATAATTAGTTTATTGCTGTTAGTAAATTAGGCATATCTCATTCATCTTAAATCGGAATTAAGATTTTCTTGAAGTTCTGGAAAGCTTATTCTGTAGCCTATAACTTTCATGTTTGGAGCTTTGCCTAATTTTGTGGTTTCAATGGTCGAAATCACGTTTGTTTGTCGCTGACCTGACAACAAACTAAAAGGTTGATAAAATAAAACCCTGAAATTGATTTGGCCATAAGTTACTCGTTTTTGATCCGAATTAGTTAATTTTGGATGTTCCGGAAAGCTTAAAACATATGCTACAATTTTTGTTCAGTGAGTTTTCTGTAATATTGCCATTTAGATGACCTGAAATGCGTTCAAAGACAGAAGACCAATTCTGTCTTTAACAAGTTATCTTGAGTTTCAATCTGATATTGTTTTGCATGTATCTCTCTCGTTTCTTATCCAAATCTAATAATTTTGGATGTTCTGAAAAGCTTAGATTTAGAGCTAAAACTTTCATGTTTTGAGTTTCATGAAATTTCGAAGTTATTTTGGTCAAAATTGTACATTCTTACCACTGTCCCGAGAAAAAAAAAATAATAATAATAATAAATAATTTTTTTTTAAACCCTGTTCCAGATTTTTGTTCTCCACTTCGCGATGCCGCCACGATCGCATCCGAAGTCGGAATTCGACGTTTTCGGTCTCGTTGGAAAGGTGGAGTTTCGAACTCCATCTCCGTAAAATTTAGGCATCATCGGCATTCTTTTGGTACTTCGAATTTCGTGTCGAAGTTGAACTCTTGTCGCTGTTTGTAAACAGTGTGAATCTTGTTCTGGGTCCAACTTTGAGACGTCGCTGCTACTTCGTCTCAACTCGGATTCCAGAAATTCTTTTTGCATCTTATAGTAGGGATGTTGGACTATATGCCTATCAGTTTTCATGTCATTTGGATTCAGTTTGCTGGTCCAAATAAATTGCCGAACTTGGGTTCGCAGCAGTTTTTGAATGGTCAAACACTTAGAATGAAAATCAAATATCCCTTCTGTTTCCAGCTTTTGAGCGCCACTCCGCGATGCCGCCACGTTCGCATCGGAAGTCGTAATTCGACGTTTTTGGTCTCGTTAGAAAGGTGGAGTTCCGAACTCCATCTCAGGAAAATTTGGACAACATTGGAGTTCGTTTGGTACTTCGAATTTCGTGTCGAAGTTGAACTCTAGTCGCTGTTTGTAAACAGTGTAAATCTTGTTCTGGGTCCAACTTTGAGACGTCGCTGCCACTTCGTCTCAACTCGGAATCCAGAAATTCTTTTTGCATATTAAAGTAGGGATGTTGGACTACATGCCTGCAAATTTTCATGACATTTGGACACAGTTTGCTGGTCCAAATAAATTATTGAACTTGAGTTCACAGCTGTTTTTGAATGTTTACAAACACTTAGAATATTTTTGATGATTTTCTGGTTTTCATTGATTTCTTTGAGATTTGTCTTTAGATTTCGTACACGGATTTTATGAATCATTTTCAAAATATTTTTCACTCCTAAATGGCTTTTGAAAATTATTATATAATATTATTTTAATTATTAAATTAATTACTCCATAATAGGAGACCTTTCAAAAGACCGTTTTAAAAGTGATTCCGAAAATCAATTATAAATCCGTTTTACACCATTATTTTCTATAATAAAAATCTCACACTCACTTTTAGCACGTCGAGCGAAGTGGAAAGGTGCTTAAACGGTTAGGAAATCTCCGGCCTATGGAAACCGTGTGTATTTTCTTTCCGGTTAGTCCCCGACCTATTCGATTGATCGTTTTGACCTTTGGGTCTAGTTTACCGATGATATGAGGTAGACTTTTTATTGTTTGGAGTGTGAGCTTGCTATTGGTTAGGAAACCGTTTAGTGCGAACGTGGGGTATGGGACTCATTGTTAACACTTTGCGGGTTCCTCTCCAAGAAGTTAGTGACACATTAGCCTCTGGGCGGCCAGTACTGGACCTTTGGGTCACCACGCCTCTGGGCAACCGTCTCTGGACACCTGCTCTATGGAGCAGTTTATTTTTCGGCGTGTGCCTCTGGGCCTTTATCCTTCTGGGAAGGATCTCGCCGTCTCGCGCGTTTCGCATCGGTGCGAGTGATCGATCACAACTCTACAGTACTTGGCAACAACGACTCTGGTCGGTGCACGTGCAAAACTTGTATTATCTGATGATTTTTATATCCATTCGAGTACCGCCATTCGGCGTTGGTTCTATGGAACCATACGATGTAAGTGCGATTACCTTGTGGATTCACAGTGTCTCTGGACACTGCTTTTCAGTGTTTGATTTCATTGATTTTTCAGTATATCCCCATTGCTCTTTGGAGCATCGATCTTTGTTGGGCATTGATTACAGACTCTGGTCACTCTTGGGATTATTGCCTATGGGCATCTTTTTATAGCTTTGGCTACGCCGATGATATGAGGCGATTTTATTTATTCTACACTTTGGTGTTGATTTCTCTTTGGAGATTTTTATTGTTTATTGATGATTAGGGATCGTCATTATATTCATGTGGTTCATAATATACTTCTCTTTGGATAAGTACTGTTTTACTTATGTACCGCATTATTATATATCTCAGTTATTACTGATTGTTTAGCTAGCCTGACCCGAGTGTTTTCGCTCGGGTCAGACCGAGTTGTTTCAGGTTAGGTCTCTGGACTTAGCTTCTGTGCTTCCGCTTGGACATTATCTGCTATGCTGATAGATAGCGCTTTTATTTGTCCACTATTCCGCTACTCTCTTATTATTCAGACTTTGATATGTACATATTTTGACTCACATGTGTGAGCAGTGGCTTTGTACCCACTTATGATATTTGGATCTGTATTGATGATGTATTGTTCTGGGATTTTATATCTGTTATGTGATTCTGTTCTGTGATGTTTTTATCATTTATTATTATGCTTTGTCCTGATAGATCTTTAGCCATTTGTAATTTCGTTATAAGTATTTACCGAATATGTCGAACCACCTGATTGAGAAAAATTTAAATAGATTCCACCTTTCGACGTATTCGGTAGATAGTTATAGCTTGATTATAGATGGTCGCTTCCACTATACTCTATTCTCCGCTTTAACAGACAGTATTACTCCCGTAATACTCTTTGTTACAGTGGGTCTCAGAGTGGGGCGTTACAACAAACTAGTTCCTGAGGATTATTTGTGTAGCGAAAGTCGAGGGTCTGGTGCCCACAGAGGCATTTGGGTTATGCTATGACGACAGTTTAACTCGATGTCTCTGCGATCTACTGCAGACCATAGCGAAAGTCATGTGTGCCGCTGAGAGCCAACTGTCTACGTTTGATTTTATATCGGTAGACTGTGACACTATGGTAACATAGCGAAAGTCGTTTGTGCCGCTGAGAGCCAACAGTCTGCGTTTGATTTTATATCGGTAGACTGCGACCTATGTGGGAGAAGTTTCATTATTTGGCAGCGAAATTCGGTGGCGCTGATGCCTACAGTTATATGGGTTTGTGCTGTGCTAGCAACGTAAGGCCCGGGTATAACTGCGATCTGTAGCGGGTTCCATGGCGTAATCGAGGAGCGCGGAGACCTACAGTTATCTGTGGATTTTGCCGGGACGGCAACGTAACCATCGGGTTAACTGCGACCATGGATGGGAGTGATGATTTCCAGAGCATTCTCACCAAAGATATTTCCTCTATTTTCAAAACTGTTTTCTATATTTTCAATAAAATTATTTTCCAAAATATTTTCACTGGGTGTTGAAAATGGATCTGCTAAGTACTTATAGATTTTCAGTCTTACGCCTGATCAACGTATGACCGAATTTCTGTGAGAACAAGGATGGACTGTTTGAGACATCGAGTTATAAAAAATATTTTTATAAAAACTATTTTGATAATATTATGTAAAATTTTAAAATGTTTTGAAAAAAAAAATTTAAATAAAAAGAGTTAAGAGTTAAGATGTCTAAGGAATAATTTAACTGATAATCAACATTGTAAAAATTCTTGCTTCGTTCCTTTTCGAGGACGAAAAGATTTAAAGGGGGAGGAATGTGATAACCCGGATTTCTGGACATCTGTAATTGATATAATAATTGGGTAAATTAATAGAAATACTAAATTATAGGTTGAACAAATGAATCTGATCAAATAAATATTTATATTTGTAATTGTGTTGTATATATATATATATGGATATAAGAAGATTTTAAATAAAAATATTATTATTTTCAAACAAAGTGAATTTGCGGTTGTTTAAGTAAATATATTTATATGAGTTAATTTTAAATTGGATTTTGAATTAAATTGAATTTGAATTAGAAATTCAAAAGATAGATATATATCTTAAATATATTTTGGATTTGAAAATATATTTTATATGATTTTATCTAGAATATAGTTTGCTTTATATTATTTTCTTTTATAGAATTTTATAAATTAAGATATGTATTTATTAATTAGGAAATTAGATATAAAAAGCTTTATAACCATTTAAAAAAAAAATTACTAAATTCATGCAAAATTACATGTGTTAGCTATTTATCTCTTTAATAACAAGTGTGAATGAATTAACTAAGGTAAAAGACAAGTGTTAAATGTAGAAGACATGTGTCACCATTTTATTTTTCATTTTCTTTTACTTTTAATAAATCCTAAATTTAATCTATATAAACCTATATTTTTTCTCATCATCTTTCTTTTCCTATCTTCATTCAAAACATAAGCCTGTTACATTTCAAAACAAAGAAAAACCCAAATCTGTAAAACATTTCTCTAACCTGAAAGCAAAAGCTTGTTTACATTTTCAACTACCTCAAATAATATAGCAGCAACTCTTCAACCTGAAATCACCAAAGCCAAATCTAAATCATCTCGGTCTTAAAAACAAGTTTCCAGTTTCAAACTTTCAAAGATCAAACATTTTTCCTTCCAGCATTCAAGTATTTTCAAGTTTCAGTTTTCAAGCTTTTCAAAATACCAGTTCAAACATCTCTGCTTTTATAAAACAGGTGAGTAAGCTACAACTTTTTATGGCTAAAATCTGTGTTATCTTGTTGCATGTGATAGATATATATGAAAAATATTGTGACAGTTGTTTTCATGAATGTAAATTATGCTGCATGTATGTAAATATGTATATTTTTAGCTGTGCATGTCTGCTTATACAGGCATACATCTATGTTCCAGGTTTACAAGAGTTAAACTTGTTAAAAATCTAAACTCTCTCTAAATCTTTTTAGGCTTCAAAGTAAAAACAAAAATTTGTTGTAAAATCAAGATTTGAAGTTCTAAAAATAATCTTAAGTTGAAACTGAAGGTAAATTTTGACTGGAAAGAAAATAAACAGTAAACCCAAATACATGTCGAAATTCAAGTATCTTAATTACTTGATTTACTTATACAATATGTTTCGCTTCTAGAAACTATGATTTTTAAAAGAAAAATCATGAATTTTAGTTTAGTAAATCGCGTGAAATTGCAAGATGAACGGGAATTGGGTTTTAGCAAATTTCAGGCGATCACAAGGTTCTGAGTTCTCATGGTTTGGGTCGAAGGTTGCTTAGTGGTCGAGGGTCGAGAGAAAAATGGAATTGTATTTTTCTGATCATCGTCGTTGACGATACGATGGGAAATAGGGTTTTAGGGGTAGTTTTGTTCGTCTGAGTTTGCGAGGCCATATCATCGTCGACGTCGCATCGGATGGACCGGTGGTGGGGGAAATCGAAGCTTGGGATCGTGATATTGCTTTGGGCATGGTGGCGTGGGTTCTGATGGCCTGTGGCGGCAGTTCGAGACGAATTTGGATGGTCAGTTTTGTTACAGTGGATAGTCTGGTAGCTCGATGTTGACTTCGTCATCAATTCAAGGTTTCGGGTGGTCGAGAGGCTCGTGGAGGTTGATGGCGACTTGGTGATGATCGATGACTTGATCGGAGTGAGGCGGAGCGATGTGCACGTGCACGTGGTTCTGTGAGTGTCAGTAGTTGGTTTAGGTTGCTGTAGGAATTTAAGCAAGAGAGAGAGCTCGGGGGGGAAAACGAAGGTTGGCTCGAGTTTGCTATCGGGTTGGTTTCGTGATTGACTCGAAGGAAAGTGGAAACATGAGATACTCGAGTTTGGCTCAGGAAAAATATAAAATAGGCTCGGGTTTTGTTTAAGTACCAGGTTTTAAAAAGAAATTTAGATAAACTTAATATTGTAATTTATTAAGAGATGGAAAACATTAAGTTAACTTAAAAATTTTAAGTTAATAATGGATTTATTTTAAAAGGTTATTAAATAGGATTTAAATGATGAAATGAGGTAGTTAATTAAGATAAAGGATTTATCTTAAATTAAGGTATTAATTAATGAATATTTCGGTGATTACGTAAGTGATTTATTAAGATTAATTAATGTAAGTAATTAAGGTAATTAATTACTTAAAAATAATTACTTAAAATCAAGTAATTAAGGATTAATTAAGTTACAGTTAACACTTAATTAATTAAATAATTAGGGTTAATTAATGGGTTATTAATGGTTAATTAATTTATAATTAATAATGATTAATGTAAGTTTTAATTACTTTAGAAAAGTAATTAATGAATTTTAAATAGTTAATGAAGATCATTAACTAAGGATTATTAAATAATTAATTAATGTGATTAATTTTAATAATTAATTAGATTAATTAATTTAAAAATAATCAATTGTGAAAATTGTTTAAATGTAATTACTTAATGGAAGTAATTAAGAAATTAATTACCCATTATAATTAATTGAGTTTAATTTGATTAGTTAAGTTAATTAATTAAGTTTAATTAATTTAAGATAACCACTTAATGATTTGTGAAGTATAATTACTTAATGTAATTTAATGAAGTATAATTACTTAGGAAAGTAATTAATGGATAATTACTGGATGTAATTAATGGAGTAATTAAGGGTAGTTAATTACTGAATGTGATTAATCAAGAGTGATTAATAATTATGATTTAATTAAAGGTTAATTTCTTAATGTAATTAATTTAATTAGAGTAATATTGAATGCCTTGGATTATTTGATATATCTGATATGTGATTGTGATGCTCTATGATACGAGATGCTTTGGATAAATTGTGATAATGTAAGTTATCTATCTGTGATAGAATTACTATATGAATATGATATCCTGTATTTAAATTAAATTGTTTAACTTAAACATCTTGGCTTAAAAAGGATGACATTTGAATTCGAAGAGACCGGGATCGGATATCAGCAATATCCGAAACCACTTCGATTTGAAATCTTCTATAATTCTTTATAGATTGATATGTGAAATCAATGGGCTGGATTTGGATAATATGGACCATTTAAACTAAGTTGGATACTTAGATATTGTTTTGTGATAATAAATGGTGACTATATAGGATGTTTATGTGTAGTATGTACGAGTTACCCCGGGTTTTAAATAAGTTATATGGATTGGAATTTTCTTGTTAGATGAGTTTACTCACGCTGGTTTCCAGTCTGACCCGGGTGTTACTTTGATGTAATGCTCGGGTCAGACCGAGTATTACAGATTTCAGGTAAGGACGTTCTGGAGCTCAGGAGGCGAGCTGGATGGCAGGAACGTATGGAGTATATTCCGTTGTGATATTATAGTTGTCTGAGACATGTTAATTTTAACTGTCTAGTACATTTGTGAATGTGTAACTCTGATGTATTAAAATGTAATTAACAAATACAGTTTTTCTTTGTATAACTGATATTATTATTTGTTATTATATTTAATCCGCTGCGAATGTGAGATGTTGTGTTCTCTGTTCTTCTTTCTTCTTTCTGTTTCTTTCTTCTATCTCTTTCTTTTTCTTCTAACTATCTGGAATTTTCGGGTTCGAAAATTCCGGGTCGTTACAGAAACCCAATTTCGCCACCACCTGACGATATAACGCAAGATCCACCGTTGGATCTGGAGCTCTCGACTAGCTCGTCGTTTTTGTAGTTGGAGATTTTTGATAAAAATGAGTGGATTAGAAGAGATCGAGGAGGAAAGGAAACAAATTCTCGGCCATTGAAACTATTAGGGCCGGCTGGAAGAAGAATTAGGGTTTGAGTGCAAAACAGAAATTCTGAGGCCTTATATAGAAAATTGCGCGACACTATTCATCTCCAAAATTTTCGAACTCGAAATCGAGCGTGCCGGCTGGCGTTTCTAAGGTTTACCCCACGTTTCGAATGCAATGGAACGTTTTTCGGAAGCTAATTCGATCGTATGTGAGAGTTACGGAAATAAACGATCAAATTTAAATCAAATCGATTTAAACC
Source organism: Allium fistulosum (assembly GCA_030737815.1). NCBI lineage: Eukaryota > Viridiplantae > Streptophyta > Magnoliopsida > Asparagales > Amaryllidaceae > Allium > Allium fistulosum. Next base: position 1,301,018,842 of record CM060902.1, read on the forward strand.
GATTTCGATGCGTTTTAGCTTGCCCCGGACAAACCGTACATCCGATTGACACGAAATTTGAAACCTTACAATAATATCACATTACGGATCTGATGAAACTAGTTTCGTCGAAATCCGAGACTATTTGAAAAATGACTAATTTCACTCGTCAATTAAATATTAAAATATTCAATTTTCACAATTTAACTTTTAATTCAATTTTAAAAGTTCTATAACATCATTCTAACTCCAATATGATTTATTATAACTTTATAAATCATTTTTATACACATTTGATTCAGATTTCAATTATTGCTGTAAATTTCACATATTAATTTATCGATTTAATTAAACAATTAAATCACTATATCGAAATTAAATTAATTCGACTTCCAAATCTTACTTATTAATATTTAAAATTAATTAAATATACGAATTTCAAATGACAGAAATCCTGGGTCGTTACATAAAATCTTGTATTTGAACATTTCAAATATAAATATAATTTATCAAAGTGATAAATTTGTGGGTCATTACAATGTCCCTATATCATTTGGGACATTACCAACATCCTTTCATAACGTTTATAAAAGGTCTTTTTAGATCCTATATTGAGTATTAAACAACCAAACTAAAATGAATTTAACACGGGTACATCATTAACAATCATAAGTTTGTCATTTACTTATAGTTTTAAAAATAGTTTTGTATCTTTGATATTCTTTCTTATAGACACACACTCTTTCTGAATTTGGACTAAAAATTTGACGTTTTGATTTCCTTATCAAAATATTGCTTAATTCTGATGCTCGTCGAATGATACTTTTGTATTAGTTCTTGGATCATATCTGAAACCCAAAAACTTAGTATCGCTCCCACTGAATTCGAGATACTTTGGTTGTTATATGCAAAACTATCTATTCTAAATCATTATTTAGAATTTATTTCAACAGAAGTGTCACAAAACAAAAAATCATATTTGCGATAATTTTATGAGTAAAATTCAAAATAACTTAAGAACATTGAATGACGAATCTACTATGTTAATTTCAGTAATTGTAATTTATGATGTTACTCTTATTAACATTACTTACTATATTCCAACTGCATCATTCTACTTCTCAAAGACACATTTGCGGTCAATGGATCATGTCCATTTGGGTACAACTGTCAAAATCTTATTTTGATAATTTATTTGGAATCCATTATGGATTTGTGCATCGTACCATATGACAAAGTGAATGCTCTTAATGGTTGTTTGAAAATTAAGGAAATTCTTTTCTCGACATTGATACGAAACTGATGGTTTCTCTTTAATGTGCAAGAGTTCTTATTAGACATTCTAATAAGTGGTATCTATTTTGGCTTAGTTAATTTCATTTCATCTTAAATAATCAGTTTTACATTTGGATCATATCCAAATCCATTTTAATATCAATGATTTCTAAAAGGTATTCCTTCCTTATAAAGTCAACGTAAAACAAAAATGGTTTATCAATGCAATGAAATAGGTATTCGAAAATATTTTGTGAACTACCTCCATAAAACTGATTTAGTTTTAAGTCTATGAAACTTATGTTCATAGCATAAATTGGTCAATCAATATTGATCGGTCCCAAACTTCTTTGGGTTAATTAACAAAAGATTCCTTACAAACAAATATTATGTGTAGCCTCTAGACTCACATAACATGTCAACTTCTTGACCTAGAATATTTAGTGGTTTTTATCAACTCTTATCTTGTATGATCTTGTAAACTATGCTTTGGATGAGTTAAATTTAATGTTATGTACATACTCCTTAAGTACACATATTTACAGAAAGAAGTTAACTCAACTTCATTCAACATCTATCGTACTTTGTCCAACAAAATCTGATTACTCTTTATCAATAATTCCAAATCCATTTTTCCATACATTTTGAACCCTTCTTAACATACTCACTTATTTGACCAAATCGAATTCTTTTATTTCCTTTGCATGTTATGTTTTCAACTTTCATTTTATATTCAATGAACTTATCAAAAATATAATACTTGTGTATCGAATACACAATTTTTATTTTTATGATAATTTTTCGATGAAAATAACGAAGTATGTGGAACCATTTTGGTATTATTGGACATTGAATTACATACATCTACATCTATCAATCTGAAGAGTTCATTAATTCTTTTGTTGCTACCACTGACTGGGTGCTTCGCTTTTAATCTTTTAAGATACAATTCATCAAAATCATATTATTCATAATCATATGATTATTAATTTATTCCTCAAGGATATTACTTAGTCCATAGTTCCAAAAAAATTGTAAAAAAAATTCAGATGCATCTTTATTTTCTAATGTATCACTTTTGTTATAGAAAAAATACCATAATTATAGTTTTATCTTATAATAATTCATAATATTCATATTGAAATAAAGATATGTCTATTTTTAGTCAATACTGAATAATATTTGGTATATTAATGAAAATAATTTTTCACAACTTGATGTGTCCACTAAGAAGTGTTATATGGTATGCTCTTACTATTTTCACCATTACTATAATAGCGCATGAAATATGATGCTTCATTCAACCATTTATTACAGAATTCTAGTTTGTACATTGTAATTAGTTTACAATCGAGAGTTTCAGATCAAATATCTTGAACTTGAAGAAATAACTTCCATAGAAAATAATTTTCTACATGGAAATAAATTTAGAATGAGTTCTCATTCCAAGTATCCTTTAGTATTTTATACAACTCTCGTTTCTAAAGTTTCTTTATGAAGCATGATAACCATTACTTTCTTTATCCAAATCGTGCCTATCTTACACCTACTTTCAAACATTTGATTTCCTTTCCAAATGGTCGAACCATTCAAAAGGCAGCCTAACTACCAGACTGCACCAAATTCTATAAAAAATGCATTTGAACACCCTTGACATTTAGGGATATCGAATAAGTTGTACCTTATGTATAGTAATCAAATTGACATTTTGGTGATAGGATTCTTATGCCCTCCTTATAGTTCTTGGTCTAGTGTTACTCTAACATAACAAGATCCTTATCGTAATCAATTATATTAAATACATGATCTTGCAATATGGTTTATTTGCTCACTTTTGAATGAAACAATTTCATCAAGGTTTCATACATTATGAATTAAGACTATTTACCAGTGTGATCGAATATGGACCTAATATCCATATTCTTGTATTGATTTTAGAGTTCAAAACTCATATAAGACAATACGTAGTCTTAGGAAAATTAACACCTAAGTGGCTAATGTATGAATATATTTACTAGTTCCATGATTTTGCTCTTGCATGGGTCTTGAGTTGACAACGTGCGAAGAGATTTATTGGTAAGTATATTATATATTTCTATGTTAATCTTTATTCAGTTCATCTGTATATTTTAACCAATAAAGATTTTATCAACTGTAATGGTCGCACAAATTTATCTAAATAGATTATTTTAGGTAGTATAACTTATATTATCACAATATTAGAAAGGTTAAATGTATTCATTTCATTTTTTAATAACACTCAAGCTAGATTTTTATTTTTCACAAAACCCTAAGAAAAACATTGAAATATTTTGATTTCTCTAATGGATGTTAGGACTCGCTTGCTGTAACGACCCATAAATTTTATTTGTTTTATTTGTAGATTTAATTGAAATTTTGTGAATTTTTAAACAAAAAAATTTAATATTTGGAATACGTCTATTTTAATATAACAACCGGTAAATTTTCATCTAACAATATGAAAGTTTATTTTCTTGTGTAATTCTATTTCAATTTAACTCAGTCAATATTTGATGATAATAAAAATGTTTTTCAAATCCGAATATTTTTCTATAGAAAATTTGTAAATCATCTTCTGAGTGAGACGTCATATTTCGTTTCATCAAATTTGGAATTCTATTGCTCCGTTCATCTTAATTCTGGCAGATTTGCAGCATTTCGATACCGATATCGACTTTTGATAGGATGATCGTACCATGGATATCTGTATACCGTTTTGATCGTCTCGTCGTGCTGATCTCTATGGTATATTCAATTCTGTGTTTTGGAGTTCGGAATACGATGAAATCGATGGACCGATCAGTCGTACCGATATCCGTTTTGAACCCTTTTTCCTTCTGTCTCCCCAATTTCCCAATGCAGAAATACCAATGGTCCTTGGCATTTATTTTCTGAATTCACGTTTATGACTTTTGTCATTCCCCGGATACATTTGGTTGTGCCTTTTCCTTTTCTTTTTGGTTCGTTCATTCAAGTTTCTCTATTTCCTCTGTTCTTTATAATCAATATGAATTTGATTCAGCCATTTCCTTGCTCTACGGTTTGTCTTCCATTTCCTTCAAGAAAAAATATATATTATGTTTATAAACTTATATTTCTAACTGTTTGTATTCTCCCTATCTTCCTCTTCCTTTTATTGCTTCACATCTCACCAGAGTCCACAAATGAATGGCAAACCCAAACCAAACTTGCCTATCACCAGATCAACCGCTCCCCAATCAACGCATGAACTATGACCTCCACTTTTCCCCAGATCCGTCTTGCCCAACCCCTTCCTGCGTGAAACCTCCTGCCACCGAACAACCCTTCCCCTTAACCACCCGAGCACAGCTGTTCCCTCCTCCTACTTGCTGCCGAACCGTTCGTGCCTTGCTACCCATGCTTGCAGCCCTCTGCTGTTTGATAAGGTACTGGTACGAAGTTATATAAGGATGGGTTATATATGTTTATAAATCTGTTGTTTAAAAATCTATTCAAATATGGTCGGCCGATTTACCAAGAAAATATAGTAACATATGTGTAGCTTGTAGGCCAGTTTATATATGCAGTTTGAGCGAGTCGTATATATATTTACAGGCCTGTTTATGTATTTATATTTTAAAACGTCGGTATGTTTGTATGTAAAAAAATTTATGAGCTATGTAATATGTTGTCATATAAATTCATATATTTTCAAGATAAGTTTATATATAGGGATATACATGGGTTTGGTTTCGAGTACATATATATATATATATATATATATTGGCTGTATAGTTTATTTGTGGTTTACAAAGTTATGATGATATATAAATATGTGTATATATTGATACAGGTATATATTTACAAGTTATAAGACTGTTATAGTACTTTATATTTTATGAACTAACTGTATCTACATTTGATTTGTTTACAGTAATATATCTATCTGTATATATATATATATTTATAACTATATTGAGTTTAGTAGTATGTTGAAGGTTTACAGATATAATAGTTTACATTTTGTTATAAGATTTATATATAGGTATTTTGTACTTTAGTTAAGTATGGTATATATTTCAAATTCATTTATGCACGTATATATATATATATATAATTCTGTTGGGAAATATATACTAAGCTATATATGTGGTCAGTGAGTTATATAGATATATATATATTTAACAAAGTACCTATACTTGAATTTGGTTTTTGATATACGTATATATTTATTTTATAATAGTATTTTATAATCTGTTTTCTCTTGTTTCGTATTTACTGTTTATATATGTATATACATATATTGTGAGATGAAGGTGTTTAAAACTGGTAGTTGAGAATACATATTTCAGGTTAGGGTATGTTGTATGGATAGTTTTTCTTATAGTTATGTTCAAGTTATGTTAGATTATGTAAACTTACCTATGTTTTGTTTTCTTTTATTATACTTCCGGTTGATAAGCATACTTAATATTGATTTATATCTTAGCTATACTCATAAAGAGTCTACGTTAATTTATATATGTAGTTTAAGTGAGTTTATTTGGGTTTTGTATTATTGAATTTAAATTTTTATACATTATAGTATTATATAATATTTCATAATAGTGGGTGTATACATATATATATGGTCAGGCTGGTGCTTATATATATATGTGTGGATATATCTTTGTTTATAATATGTATTACATTTTTAGAAATATTGTATATGTGAGTTACAAAGTTACAATATATATAGTGGTGTATATAAGTATATAGTACTGTGTGTTAAGGTATATGTTGATTTTTATAAACGTAATATGTAGATATATCGATAAAAATGTATTTTTAAAATTTAGTATCTGTTTTATGGGAAATATTAATATAATATACATATCCTTTCGATTTTATCAAAACTGATTTGATTGGTTTTCATCGATTTCTGATATCAGCTGTGACATCAAATTCGTGCACATCTCACCTTGATTTGGATTCATAACTCATCTCATTTTTCGTTCATCTCCAGCCTCGAAAGGTGAGCAATCACTCATGATTTACGTTCTTATATATATTAAATTTGATTTCAATTGAAACGACAATCGAAATATGATGTTGTTAGTTATTTACATTGTTATATATATGCTATTACCTGTATCTATTCACCTATGACATCTGACACCATTATCTCTTATTTATATTGATGATATATGCATGTTATGTTATTATCATATCGGTTATCACTCTACAAGTTCCCTGTTAGTATAAAATCATTATGGGTTGAAATGATACATACCCAAACGATCTGTAGAATAGGAGAAAATCATTATAGGTTGAAATGATAAACCCAAGTGATTTTCATTGAATTGAATTTGGGATTGCGGGTTGAAAAGATATATACCCGTATATATATATATATATAAATTACGGATTGAAATGATAAATATCTGTATCACTTGACCATAGGGTAGAAAATTATATACAGACACCGTTGGTCTATATATAAATAATTTAAAATGATTTCTATGGTTTTGAAAAGAAATATATGGTTTTAATAAATATTGATTTTAAAGATTTATTAAAGTTGATTTGAATCAATATAAAATATGTTTAAGTATTTATGTAAAATTTATATTTTCAAATATAGAGTTTATAATGTTTTAGGTAGAAAGATAAATTTGAAATTGATTTGGAATTCTTAATTGTTTAAAAATTATACTTAAATAAGTTTGATTTAAAATCTATTAAATTTGAAATTTTAAAATATGTTTTATAACTTGAATTTGATTAAAATGTGGCTTAAATGAATATTTCAAATTTATATAAATTTAAATGGGATATTTTGTTTATATAAATTTGTAAATTGAAGTTGTATTTAGATGTATTGAAATGATTAAAGAAATATCTCAGAAACTAAATGTAATGAGATTAAATTGAGATATAAATGGAATTATCAAATTTAGTTTTTGAAATGTGGAATATTTAAAGCTTTGAAATATATTGAAATTTAATGGTTTATTTTGTGTTTCAAATCTGTATTTGAAATCGTTATAATTCGAAATGATTTATTGAGAAATTGAATTGAGTTGAAATTTATGAATTGAGATTGAATTAAGTTGAATTTGGAAGTTGAGTTAATTTGAATCAATTTGTGAATTTGTGGAAGCTATTTTATTTTATAAAGTATTTTTAAACTATATCTACAACTATTTATATTTTACTTTATAAATTATTTTAATATAAACTATTTTATATAAATCATTTTCAATATATATTATTTTATTATAAACTATTTTAACTTATAACTATTTTATATAAACTATTTTATTATATACACTAATTTTAATATCTAAACTGTTTAAGAGGAAAGTGTTATGAATTCCAAAATGTTATGATTTCAACTATAGTTTCAAAGTGTTATGAATTTCAAGGTTTTGATTTTAAAAGACTTACGATTTCGAAAGCGATATAACTTTGGAAAGTGATATGATTTTTGGAAATGGATTTATTTGAAGTGAAAATGATATCGTATGGATATGGTTTTGAAATGGCAATGATATTTCAGTTTTGAAATATAAACTATTTTGAAAGTTTATTAAATGACCAATCGGTGTAATAATTACATAGTTATTGAAGAGTCCGGGATCGGTTAGGGACATACTCTCTGTCCAAACCGAAAACCACTTTAATAACTATTATACGCAGAGTGTGATCCGGAATGAAGTGGTTGGAATGATGATGTTGCTGGATTTGAAGAAAGAGAACGATAATGGATAGCCTTGACACTTGTGTCAAATTTGAAATGACTTAAACAGGAGCCGTGCCGGGCCAGTGAGGTTAGCTACCTTTAGCGGACACACTTCTTCGTAAACTACTCATTACTTGTTTTAATTGGTGCGCACCCTTGAATTGGGAGTGTTGTTTCGCGGTGTTGCGATCGTTGCGGCGATGCGTTCTCACCAGTCCGCATCAGGCAAACAGTTGTTTCACTACCTTGGGTATTGCCTCTTGTGCCTTGTCATACTCGTATCCCTATGTGCGACCACTACGATTTGTTTCATGTTATACCTATGGAGTACTCCCTGATAGCCCACTAGTGTACGGTGGAGTTTACAGTGATGTATAGACTATGACGCTTATATAAAATGTGTTAAGGGGGATAATGGTAACGCCTTAACGCTATTTTGATACTTTATATTACTGATAGGCATTATCTACTTAGCATACACTACTATATATAAATAATTTAACGGATCCTTAGAGGATGGTTATCCCAAACATCCTTTGAGTTACTTGTATTTTCAGTTGTTATTTCACTTGAGTTGGATTTATTGATATAAGAATGTTAATCCTGACTCGAGTGTTTTGTGTTTTGCTTTACGCTCGGGTCAGACTGAGTGTACCAGTATTCGAGACTCACCTTTGGAGTTGGAGCTTCGCTTCGAGATCCAGCTATCTATCCAGCTTTCAGATATTCAGTTGATTCCAGTGATGTATTCTGATCTTGTATTTGACTATTGTATTCGAGACTTCTTTTGTATCTTGTTTAACTCTATTATATATATATAGTAGCTTCATGAACTACTATTCTTTTGTTTCCGCTGCATTATTGTTATATTACTCTGTGTCTGTGATTCTGTGATTATTTTTTACTGTATATGCTGAGTTTTGCCAAATTTAAATTAACAATCTGATATTTTGAGCAATTCAAATCCGACATGTATTGTGACACCCCACCTCTATACTCACGCTAGCCAAGAACACTACTGGGTAATGCTGTCGACTAGCGCTAGGAATAAGGCTGTTGAGGAGCGACCATATGTGTAATTGCTTTGGCTGAGTACCACACAGTGGCTATGAGGCCTTTAGAAACAAACATAGAAATAAAAATAACATAAATCAGTCACAGACATTCATATCACAAAGGCGGAAACAGATATGAATATATAACACAAAAAAGGTGTACATCAGAGTAGTGGTCAAATAAGATCCACTACATCACAAGAGAATAGATACAAGTGCTAGGCAAAAGAATAATTATACATCAAGGAGTCCATATCTCGAATGTATAATAACAAAAACTACTAAGCTAAAGTAGTTAGCCAAAAGAAGCAGATGATAATCCCTGATAAGAAGTCAAGCAGGAGCACCTGAAATATCTCGGTCTGACCCAAGTATTATTTAATAAGAAAATAATAAACGGATCAGTCTAGCTATAAATATCAGATAAAATGATATAGGATAAGAGATATGACAAAAAACGTATGATAACATAAATGTCATACTATGTCAAGTATACATCATATAACAACAAAATCATACTATCTCAAATCAACTCGAAGTACAAAAAAGAATCACATTCTTTAAATAATTCACCAAAACACAAATATTGTCAAAAACGTATCAATGCCAATCCACGAAAGTTGGTGAAACACAAATTCTAGAAATCACAACGAGAAATCCAGAAATCACAATAAGGGGGAAGGCATATCACAATCGGGAGCATGAAAACTCACCAACACGTGTATCACAAACAGAACGCTATTCCATGGTCGCTAACCATAAACCGAACATCGACGCACCTAGAAAGATACGCCCCATGCACAGTAGAACATCGATGCACCTGAAAAGATACACCCCATGTATAAACAAACATCGATGCACCTAAAAAGATACACCCCATGCCTAGTCGAACATCGATGCACCTAAAAAGATACACCCCATGCACCGACTTAATGAGCCGATTGCTCCACGAACGGTCCAAAGACCAAGGGTCGCTAGCCCATAAAAATGAGATGAAGCTCAAAGGAATGGGGTATAGTCCCCCATGCGGACAAAGAGACATCGCACAATGCTAGTCTAAATCACAAAATGATCATCATCGATCATCAAGAAGTGTCGATTACACTAAACTAGTAAATATAAGAGTTTAGCTTCATGTCCCATAACCACTAGCTTAACTTAAATATTTACAAACAAATTGTAGATTTCCATTCGAAAATTGTCACAAGATTTTCAATCGAACAAGTCCATAAATTATCCGACGAAGTAAACGCAAGTGTTTCATACCACTTGTTTTTCTAAGCCTTTTAATTAGATTTTCTCATACGAATGAGGTAAAGGTTTGTATATACTAATAGATTGGAAAACGGTTTTCAAAACGAGCTTTGTATTAAAAATATAGTTGAAATCATTTTAGTAAAAGAGTTTGAATATTTACTACTAGTATAGAAACCTTTGTATTTAGAAGTGACAAATCACAAAATGATTGTAGAAACAATCAATCACAAAATCCACATTCGAAGATGTGAATTAAATCCAAAGAAATCGATACCGAATCCATCAAAATGGATATTCTCAAAAATCCCGAAAAAGAAGTCATCAAAGTCAATAATAAATTATAACAATAAATCGGATAATCATGAATCGATAAAAATTGGAATCTCGAGCTAAATAGGCAAAACAGGAAAAATAGAGCAGGTCACATACTCCAAACGTCTGCAGTATATACTCAGACGTCTGCAGTAAGTTTTAGGAAATTCTCTGAAACAAACTCCAGACGTCTGAGCTTTCCTGCAGACGTCTGGTGACGAACATTTTTTAATAAACGGCTATCAAATGGAAGAGCAAACTCTCTCCATTTGCAACCGGTCGAGCAATGGACTTTAGGGGCTTTTGCTAATCGACACCCCAACCCTTTAGGCTCTCCGAAACACCACCAATAGCATGTTCATAAATCAAAGCTAGGATTTTCAAAGTTTTAACTTCAAAACAACAAAAATTGAAATTTTCACCAAATCAATCCAAACCAAAATCAAATAATCATGTGAAGATGTTAGGAATTCATACCTAACAATCAAGGATAGTTATAGACATTGATGTGAGATAAAAATCTCACCTTTATACCCAAAAACGATAAATGAGAAGCTTAATCACAAAGGAAAGATCAACACTCTTCACTTCAACCCAAGTAGCTTGAATCTAAGCTAAAAAGAAGAACATTCCCTAATTTAGGTTTAGGAAATTTCTGAAATTGAAGAGAGAATGAGTTGGAGAAGATGAAGAGGATGCTTACCTAAGCTTCTCTTTGAATTTGGAGCAAGAAATGGAGCTTGCAAAGGAAAGTAGGGTTTTGAATTTCTATTTCCAATCTTTTCCGCCATTAATCTCAAAAGCTTGAAAGTGTTAGGAAATGAAAGTGAATGAAGAGAAGAGTGGGGACTGAGCTAGGGGTTATGTTAGGTTATTGGGCTAAAAACCCAAACCCAAAGCCCTAAGTGAAAAATAGAAAAATTCACTCAACTCCAAACATATCGATGCTTATACTTAAAAAAGTCGCAAACGCCATTTTGGACTCAATGGAAGTGGTCTCGAGTCCTAATTCGACTGTTTGCAAAAAGTAGCTTTTCGGACTTCAATCCGATTAACGATTCTATATTTAAATAAAATATTTAAATATTCAATCGTAAAATATGCGGGTTGTTACAGACTCCCCTCCTTAAAGAAATTGCGTCCTCGCAATACTTTAAGAAGAAAATAAAAAGTAACAACCATAAAAGCGTATCAACACAAAAGAAAATTTGAAATAAGAAGTTAACCATAAGGAGCACGAAAGAGTAAGTCCGGATGTGTTGGCTCAATGGATTCCCAAGATTCCCAAGAGCAATCCTTAGGATTTGAGGTCCATTGAACTTTCACAAGAAGAACATCTTTATTTCGAAGGCGTTCAACCTCCGAAGTAATGATACGAATAGAATATTGCTCATAAGTCAAATCTGGGGAAACTTCAATTTCTTCAACAACACCGGGCTCAAGAATAAAATCGTAATCCCTAAGGCATTTCCATAGATAAGTGACGCGGAAAACGTCATGAATAGCAAAAGATTGAGCCGGTAATAAAAAAACGATAAGCCACGAAACAAATACGTTTGGCGATGGGAAATGGACCAACATATCGAGGTGCTAATTTTCCCGATCGACTGAAACGCACAACACCATTCATCGGTGAAATACGAATGAACACCAATAAGATCTGGACCTAAAACCAGTTCTCACCGGCTTTAAGCCAACACGAAGAAATTCGGCATAGCCTTCCGTAGAGTGCCTCGAAAGGTGCCATACCAATACAAGATTGGAAGCTATTATTGGAAGACAACTCAACAAGAGTAATATGATCTTCCCAACTTCCACCAAATCAGGAACACATGCACAAAAGAGATCTTCAGGAGTTTGATTCACACGCTCGGTTTGTCCATCGGACAAAGGATGATAAGCGGTGCAAAAATTAAGCTTTGTTCCCAAAGCTTTTGAAGACCTTACCAAAATCCACTAGTAAAATAATGGATCACAATTGCTAACAATAGAAGTAGGAACTCTATGCAATTTAACAATTTCTTTGACAAAGAGTTTAGCCAAAAGAGGTATGGTCCAAAAGAGAAGGATGATCCTCAAGGCTACATAAAACAAGAGATGAACATAAATTGGATTCACGATCTCGATTCTCACAAGTGGATAAAGTCTCAAGATCACTCCATTCGGATATCATCATTGAAACAACTGCTAGTTGCTTTCGGCTATGGGCATCGGCAACACGATTACCCTTTTTCCGGAGTACAAAGAAGATCAAGATCATAAGATGCAAGGAACTCGAGCCAACATTGTTGACGCAAATTAAGTTCCTTTTGAGAAAATAAACACCTTAAAGATTTATGATCCATGTAGAGAACAATTTTTTCTCCCAAAAGATAATGTCACCAAATTATAAGAGCGAAAACAATAGCTGCGAGCACTAGATCATGAGTGGCATATCTAGTCTCGACAAGCTTTAATTGTCAAGAAGCATATGTGATAACACATTCCCTTTTGCAAGAGAACGACACCAAAACCAATACGACTAGTATCGGTATAATCAATAAAGTCTTGGTTCCCTTCGGGAATCGCAAGAATAGAAGTATCGGAAAGGAGTTCTTTTAAATGATCCTCTTTCCCGAAAAGCTAAAACATTCAAAATTATAATTAACTTTATATAATCATCTTTTTAGAAAAATTAACTTTTTACAAGAATTTACTGTGTTTGACTATCTCATCATAGCGTTTAGGAGATTCCTATCGATAATGTTGATCAAGCGCACCGACCAGAATTCTTAAAGCACTCAATGGGCAAAATAACACAAAATCATCTTCTGTATGATAAACAAGTCTCTTATAAAATTTACAAATATTCTTTGCTCGTTTTAAGAACAAAATCCAATCTTACTTATAAATATCTTATTAAAAGATTTGCAAATTTTAAATTTGTTATTTTCTTCCTTAATCAATAAATATAAGGATAAACTAATCGAGATATTCGTAGAATACTCGATTCACAAAATGGATGAAATAAGGTAGAAGGTTCGTCATACCGAATGACATAACAAACCAAACACAAAAATCACAACGAGTGCGGAATACGGTAAGAGGATGCTACCTTCCACAACTCGTAGCTGATGAAAACCGGTGGCAAGGTCGAGCTGAAAAGACCTAAGCACCACTCAAAAGATTGCTTAGGTGATAATCCTAAGACAAGCTCAAATATACTGGAAAATCCACAAACTACCTGAATGAGAGAAATAACACTTTCCTCATCAAGTAAGTTTAAAGAATTAAAATGATATCACTGAATTTGGAAATAAAAATTATTTAGAACAAAAGAAATATGCTTAACAGATTGAAAATGTCGAAGATAAATAGTCCACATTGGACATAGGATATGGGCTTTATAATGATTAAGCCAATCCTTTCTCAAAAATCAGTTTCGAAGCCTAAATAACGCATAACATGCAAATCGGCTCGAAAAGAATAATCACATAAAATAAACTCGACATTTTCACAAAGTAAATTGAGTGTTGCGGATCCATCAATCGAATTCGCAATTCTCATTGAAGTCATCAAGCCCAAAAATTTAAAAAGAGAAAGAATCATCAAGTTCTTTTGATATAAAATAATGAGATGAACCCAAATCAAAAGGAACTCAAATAAGATAATCTCAAAACAAATATCGTCAAGGATAGAAAATACCTTGACCAAGAGAAGTGCTAGTAGAGGCTTGCACAACCTTTAGCTTTCCCTCCTTCTTGCTTGAAGTATAGGACACGCAGATATATGATGACTCAAACTTTTGCAATAGCGACAATAGAGAGGTTGCGGACACTCCTTTGCATAGTGGTCCATAGAATCACAATTGTAGCATCGTCCATGACTAGTGGTAGGAGTCTTTGCTACAAAAGTTTCTTGCTTCCCTTTCTTGTCGGGATTGGGCCCTTTGGACTTAATAGGCCTCTTCATGTTATTGTTGAAGTTCTGTTTGGCACCCACAACTTCAACATTACTTTCATTATCGGCCTCTTCAAGTCGAAGAGCGATATCAACAAGCTGATCAAAAGAAACTTCTAGTTTCAGAAGCAAAGGCTTTTTGAGGTTCTTATTCAACCCATAAACAAATCTCTGATTTTTCTTCAATGGGGTATTAATATACTCGACCCCATATTTAGAGAGAGATTCAAAAGATGCGACATAATCTGCCATAGAAGATTCACCTTGAACAAGGTCAATAAAGCGTCGGGCTAAAGTTATTTTTTAGCCTCTGGCACAAATTTCAATTCGAACCTTTCCCGGAATTGCTCCCAAGTAAGATCCGCTTCGATAATTTCAGAAATCAAAAGCTCATACCAATCTAATGCTCTTTCTTGGAGCATGCTAGAAGCCACTTGGACACGAAGTGAATCAATAAGATTCATGCGGGAAAAGATGCGATCGCATGATCTAAGCCAAGCTTGGATTTTTATAACGGTTTTGGATCCCTTGAATGGCCTTCCACCCAAAGCGGTATAATCCCTGCACAAGCGTGCAAACCCTGATTTAGGGCGAGTAGGCTCTGGAACGGGTCCGGCAGCTTGGGCATTGTTCACAAGATCTAAAAGTTGTTGAGCTGACATAAATACTACATCCTGAGGAGTAGCACTAGATTGATCGGCGCTGGGACGGCCAGGTCTAACCATTTCTCTTCTCTAAGAAAGAAAGAAAGAAAGAAGAGGAAAAAGTTATTCTCAAAATGAATATCAAACAACCTTGATTGACAAAACAAGGCATCACAAAAGAAAATAGGATAGAACGGTACGAAGACTCGAATCAAATCCTATGGCACGATTCCTAAGAAAGACTTAGGACAATGATCCTTGCTAGATTATTCTACATTGTTCCGAAGTTTGGCTCTGATACCAAGCTGTGACGCCCCACCTCTATACTCACGCTAGTCAAGAACACTACTGGGTAATGCTGTCGACTAGCGCTAGGAATAAGGCTGTTGAGGAGCGACCATCTGTGTAATTGCTTTGGGCGAGTACCGATATGCCAGATAAAATAACTTACATTTTATTTCAAGAGGAAATCCGACATATCTAATACAAACTCAAAGCTACCACACAGTGGCTATGAAGCCTTCGGAAACAAACATAGAAATAAACATAACATAAATCAGTCACAGACATTCATATCACAAAGGCGGAAACAGATATGAATATATAACACAAAAAAGGTGTACATCAGAGTAGTGGTCAAATAAGATCCACTACATCACAAGAGAATAGATACAAGTGCTAGGCAAAAGAATAATTATACATCAAGGAGTCCATATCTCGAATGTATAATAACAAAAACTACTAAGCTAAAGTAGTTAGCCAAAAGAAGCAGATGATAATCCCTGATAAGAAGTCAAGCAGGAGCACCTGAAATATCTTGGTCTGACCCAAGTATTATTTAATAAAAAAATAATAAACGGATCAGTCTAGCTATAAATATCAGATAAAATGATATAGGATAAGAGATATGACAAAAAACGTATGATAACATAAATGTCATACTATGTCAAGTTACATCATATAACAACAAAAATCATACTATCTCAAATCAACTCGAAGTACCAAAAAGAATCACATTCATTAAATAATTCACCAAAACACAAATATTGACAAAAACGTATCAATGCCAATCCACGAAAGTTGGTGAAACACAAATTCTAGAAATCACAACGAGAAATCCAGAAATCACAAAAAGGGGGAAGGCCTATCACAATCGGGAGCATGAAAACTCACCAACACGTGTATCACAAACGGAACGCTATTCCATGGTCGCTAACCATAAACCGAACATCAACACACCTAGAAAGATACGCTCCATGCACAGTAGAACATCGACGCACCTGAAAAGATACGTCCCATGTATAAACCAACATCGATGCACCTAAAAAGATACACCCCATGCCTAGTCGAACATCGATGCACCTAAAAAGATACACCCCATGCACCGACTTAATGAGCCGATTGCTCCACGAACGGTCCAAAGACCATGGGTCGCTAGCCCATAAAAATGAGACGAAGTTCAAAGGAACGAGGTATAGTCCCCCACACGGACAAAGAGACATCGCACAATGCTAGTCTAAATCACAAAATGATCATCATCGATCATCAAGAAGTGTCGATTACACTAAGCTAGTAAATATAAGAGTTTATCTTCATGTCCCATAACCACTAGCTTAACTTGAATATTTACGAACAAATTGTAGATTTCCACTCGAAAATTGTCATAAGATTTTCAATCGAACAAGTCCATAAATTAACCGACTTAGTAAACGCAAGCGTTTCATACCACTTGTTTTGCTAAGCCGTTTAATTGGATTTTCTCGTACGAATGAGGTAATGGTTTGTATATACTAATAGATTGGAAAACGGTTTTGAAAACGAGCTTTGTATTAAAAATATAGTTGAAATCATTTTAGTAAAAGAGTTTGAATATTTACTACTAGTATGAAAACCTTTGTATTTAGAAGTGAAAAATCACAAAATGATTGTAGAAACAATCAATCACAAAATCCACATTCGAAGATGTGAATTAAATCCAAAGAAATCGATACTGAATCCATCAAAATGGATATTCTCAAAAATCCTGAAAAAGAAGTCATCAAAGTCAATAATAAATTATAACAATAAATCGGATAATCACGAATCGATAAAAAATGGAATCTCAAGCCAAATAGGCAAAACAGGCAAAATAGAGCAGGTCACATACTCCAGACGTCTGCAGTATATACTTAGACATCTGTAGTAAGTTTCAGGAAATTCTCTGAAACAAACTCCAAACGTCTGAGCTTTCCTGCAGACGTCTGGTGACGAACATTTTTTAATAAACGGCTATCAAATGGAAGAGCAAACTCTCTCCATTTGCAACCGGTCGAGCAATGGACTTTAGGGGCTTTTGCCAATCGACACCCCAACCCTTTAGGCTCTCCGAAACACCACCAATAGCATGTTCATAAATCAAAGCTAGGATTTTCAAAGTTTTAACTTCAAAACAACAAAAATTGAAATGTTTACCAAATCAATCCAAACCAAAATCAAATAATCATGTGAAGATGTTAGGAATTCATACCTAACAATCAAAGATAGTTATAGACATAGATGTGAGATAAAAATCTCACCTTTGAACCCAAAAACGATGAATGAGAAGCTTAATCACAAACGAAAGATCAACACTCTTCACTTCAACCCAAGTAGCTTGAATCTAAGCTAAAAAGAAGAACATTCCCTAAGTTAGGTTTAGGAAATTTCTGAAATTGAAGAGAGAATGAGTTGGAGAAGATGAAGAGGATGCTTACCTAAGCTTCTCTTTGAATTTGGAGCAAGAAATGGAGCTTGCAAAGGAAACTAGGGTTTTGAATTTCTATTTCCAATCTTTTTCCCCCATTAATCTCAAAAGCTTGAAAGTGTTAGGAAATGAAAGTGAACGAAGAGAAGAGTGGGGACTGAGCTAGGGGTTATGTTAGGTTATTGGGCTAAAAACCCAAACCCAAAGCCCTAAGTGAAAAATAGCAAAATTCACTCAACTCCAAACATATCAATCCTTATATTTAAAAAAGTCGCAAATGCCATTTTGGACTCAATGGAAGTGGTCTCGAGTCCTAATTCGACTGTTTGCAAAAAGTAGCTTTTCGGACTTCAATTCGATTAACGATTCTATATTTAAATAAAATATTTAAATATTCAATCGTAAAATATGCGGGTTGTTACATGTATGGATGCGAATGGTTGAAAATTTCAGGTCGTTACACTTGCCTTGGGATTCTGATCATAAGGAAGCTCAACAAATCATAGGCATGCATACGATAGATAACACCTTATCAGTTGTGTCATATACAACTCCTAACCCATGATTTTGTCCTAATCTCATCTTAACCTTGAGGAAGCTCAATAATTAGAAAGAGTATTCACTCATACTTACCATTTCGTGACAGCCTAATTATAATGCACGTACCTTAAGGAAACTCAACAAATAAGTGTATGTATATGAAGTGACCCACTTCTTTTGATCAATTATTTAGAGAATTTTCTGTTAAGTTTTTTTTCTTTTTTTTCTTTTACAAGTATATATATATATACATACTTCAATGGACCACTCCTCGTAATTTAATTTTTCCCCAAGATTCCTTATTTTACCAATATAAAAATACTAGTATATAAAATTAACTTAATTCATATATATATATATGAAGATATATATGACTCTTTGTCTATCAGAGTAATTTAAATTGACAAAGAAATTCAATCACACCTAATTTCTCATATTCCAGAGATATGGTGTCACGTAGCCTTTTCTGTTCATTCTTTTTTTTAATCTCAAGCTTGATTATATGCTCAAATAACACCATTTTTCTTATTTTCTTGTTTTACTTCTCAGATTATTTGATCCCTTAATTTTACAAGCCATATATTTAGATTCTGGGATTTTGTAATTTACCACTATTTGATTCTATGCTAAATATCAGGGTGTTTAAGATAACTCATTCATTGCAGATTAGCCCGGGGTTCATAATTCATATTCAAACAATTTTGTTTCAGGTAAGGGTATTCATATTTTGATTTAAATGTTATACAAGGATCATATGAATAATCAGATGTTAAATTGGATTGAAGACCAAGCAGAGAAAGCAATATATTTAAGCAAAGTGCATATGCAAACACACATACTAAATGAAGGCTTAGCATATACATGGTCAAGGTAATGTCAAAGATCAGATCAATGCAATTTTTCAGATGAACATATGGTGCTCACATCTGGTAATCTTTAAATAACAGGTGATAGTAGTCAGTGTGCTATGGAATAATGGACATGCTTATTACTAATAAGATCACATGACACTACAGTCTACAACAGCTCTGATTATAGACAAATGAAACCAGACTTGCATCAAGTATTTAGACAATGGGGTTTAATTCAGCATAGTTGTAGTGTATCTTTCCAATACCAAACATGCATATGGACTTGTTACCTAAAACAATACAAGTTTTCACTGGAAAATCAGATGTCCAGACAGGATTTCAAGTTATGTTTTCAAACTCTTGCATGTGCTTGTATCAGTTACAAGCCATGATTAAGTTCTACTGGTTAACCAAGACATGATACCACCCATTTACTCAAAACTTGACACTTATTTATTCATGAACTATTTCAATGCCATAACTGAAGCTAAACCAATATGTTCAGGAGAACATTTCCACATATTAGATTATATGGCATGTTTTCTCCCATCTCAGTCCATCAAATCACTTCAGAAGCTATTGGATTAAATCCCTAGCTCACAAACACATCTGTTGCTTAAATCAACTATCCTCAAACACATATAATACCTCAGTTTTTACAAGTTCTTTTAAAAACTCCTTAGACATCTAATACTGAAAATTGCTTAAGACATCATAGAGTTTGCCTAACTTTACTTATTACAAAGAAACCATTGCATTTCCTAAAACATTTCTAAAAGCAACCAGATCTTCAAACATCCATGCAAGCAAGTTATTCATACTTCTTTTCCTGCAACAACATTTTGAGCTGCCTCAATAAAATGAGACACCCCAAATATTGCAAAGGCAACAAATAGGGTCAGAAGTAAATTCTGGTATGAGTGAAATCAAAATATAATAACTTGTCATTTTTAATTATTGTGCAGAGTATTCATATACTAGATGCAATTTGGATTTATAATGTAAACTGGGTATATATATATATATATATATATATATATATATATTTAAGCTCCTACTACACTCATGCACACAAGCAGTCATTCATTCATTCAAAACAATATACATATTCACATACTCTTATGGAATTAACTCATTTTAATTCCATAGTTCAGCTCTAAATCTTGATTCATCAATTTAATTTGGTCTTATCTCTTTGCCATTGAACACCATGTGTGCATTGCAAGGGACTCAATTCTGTTAACCCCTGCACAGAGGCCTATAGGACTTAAACAAGTCATGCACATACCCATCATACCCCTTATGATGAATAGATCAAGGCTTTTCTCCTAGATTAGTTTTATAATCTAGTGACCAGTCTCATTTCTTTTTTTTTAGAAAAATTCATTAACTCTTGAAATGCTTTTACATTCTTTCTTTCTTTTTCCATTAATCAGAGAGAGTTAGACTCACTCAGGGATTTCAACTGACCATACTATCATTCATGAAAATAATTCTATATCTCATTTTTTTTCCCAGTTGTTTTATTCAAAAATTTTTTTAACACTTGCATATCTCCTATATTCAAGAATGTCATGATCACTTAAACAAATCCAGTAGAATCATACAAAAATTCTTATACTCAATTCTATTGTGAACATAGGGTAAGGTTTTTGAGAAAAACCCATAAAACATTTTAGCTTTAGATCTGAACAAATCAGCACATAAATAATTTATTGCATTGTTCATCTCAAATTTAAAACAACCTAGACATAAGCATGAACCTCCTTTGTTCACACTGCCTAGCTTATTTTCCAGTAATACCCTACTTCATAATAAAATGTATTTATCTTACTAAACATATTTACAAACTGATGTTTTAAGGTACTGGATCCATATCAGAGATCATGGTATTTTTCTTATCAAACAATCAAACAAAACAAATCAAAGCATCAACCAAAGATTTATCAAAACACCAACCATTCTCAGCATTCATCTATTCAGAGAAAAACAAATTGATCAAGCACAAAAATAAAATGGCTGCCCTTAACTTGGGTCTTAATGCCTTAGCCTCATGAGATTGATTAATCACTCACCTTCCTCTTCTTTTCCCCGAGAATGCCTAAGCTTGAAAATAGTGTTAACTCTTTCTCTCTTTTTTATGTGTTTCTGTTTTTTTCCCCCAGAGAAAAACACTGCTTTCCCTTTTGATTTAAATCATTTTACTTGGGTTTTACTAAAGGAAAAACCCATTTTATCCTTGCATTACTCAGAGAATTATGTGTGTGCAGTTGTAGCTAAATATGCCATTTTCTTTTGATTTCTATTTTTGGTTAAACGGTTGTTTTTCTCTTTTCTGAATGCATGCTATTTGCATGATTCTTACCTGCACATTGTTTTCCTATGACTCCACTTGACACTGTATTTTATTTTATTTTTATTATACCTGAGTTATTTTTCATATTTCTTTTTATTAGTTTTGTTTTTAACTAACATAATTTACTATTTGCTTCTTTCTTGATTTATTCCAAAAATGCATCCATACTCATAAATATAGCTTGACTGATCTCTATGCATTTTAATTATCAAGAGAATTTTTATTTTATCATCCCATACTTCTCTGATCATATGTATATACTTTCTATACAATATTCACATATATACAAGTCATGTGAATTTTAGAATTCATTTTATACTTAATCATTTTCCTCTCATCACTGTATATAAAAATAACTATCCCCCTTGCATAATTACTTCACTTACTTCTAATATTCATTCTCAAGCTATTTTTATTCTTTGGCTATTTATATAATACATATATATATTTACACATAAAATATGTGAGTATAATGCTACTCTTTACTCAGCTATTTTTCTCCCCATTTTTATTTTCTCTAACTATCATTCTCTCACTTATTTACTTCATTCATTCTTGGTATTTATTTTTCATTTCTTGTTTTTTTAAGTAATTTATATTCTCAAAAATTTTGGGTCTTCACATACTCTCCTCCTAAAAGGAACTGTGTCCCACAATTATATGTTGGTTTATTAGTATATTTCAGACACATCAGAAATTCATTCATTCAAAGATCAGTCAAATACACTTAAGTAATATTTAAAGTTATTACAGTTCTAGACATACCTTCAAGCAGAAAATAGATTAGGATACTTATCCTTCATCCTATCTTCAGCCTCCCATGTGCAGTCATTCCCATCCAAACTCCATTGGATTTTAACTAGTTTAATTATTTTATTTCTTAGTTTCTTTTCTTCTCTAGCCACAATGCCCACTGGTTCCTTTTTATAAACCAGATTTTCTTGAATTTCAACATGTGTAGGAGATTCAAGAATGGTCTCCTTATCATGCACCCATTTTCTCAATTGGGATACATGAAATACATCATGTATTTTGCTCAATTCCTCTGGTAACTTCAACCTATAAGCTAAAGTCCCTATTCTTTGAACAATTTCATATGGTCCTATATACCTTGGTGATAGTTTCCCTGCTTTGCCAAATCTCAGTATTTTCCTCATTGGTGAAACTTTGAGAAACACATAGTATCCCACCTCAAATTCTACTGGCCTTCTCCTTTTATCTGCATATGCTTTCTGTCTCTCTTGAGCTACTCTCATTCTTTGCCTCACTAATTCAATTCTTGCAGAAGTTTCTTTTACATTGTCTAGTCCAAGCAACACTCTTTCACCAGCCTCCATCCAACATGCAGGAGATAAACAAGGCTTTCCATACAAAGCCTCAAATGGAGCCATTCCTATGGTGGACTGGTAGCTATTGTTATAAGCAAATTCAGCTAAATAAATATGATCCTCCCAGCTACCTCCAAAATCAAGTATGCATGGTCTAAGCAAATCTTCTAAAACCTTATTAACAATCTCAGTTTGCCCATCTGTTTGTGGGTGGTAGGCTATGCTTAGGCTTAGTCCTGTCCCCATAGCTTCTTGAAAGCTACTCCAAAACCTTGAAGTAAACAAAGTATCTCTATCACTAATGATAGTCTTGGGGATGCCATGCAACCTCACTATCTCTTTCATAAACAATTGAGCTAGTTTATGGGCATTTCTGTTTGAATTTATGGGAATGAAGTGTGCTGTTTTTGTAAGCCTATCAACTACTACCCAAATACTATCATTGCCTCTTCTTGTTCTTGGCAAACCATCCACAAAATCCATTGATATGCTTTCCCACTTCCAGGTAGGCACTTCCAAAGGTTGCAGTAAACCTGAGGGTCTTTGATAATCTGCCTTAACTTGTTGGCATGTTAAACAATTTGCCACATATTTTTCCATTGCTCCTTTCATTCCTGGCCACCAGTAATTCCTCCTAAGATCATGGTACATTTTTGTACCACCTGGATGTATAGTATATTTTGTTTTGAGATGCTCATCCATCACTTCTTGCTTTAGTTCCTCTACATTTGGTATGTAGAGTTTCCCCTTTTTCCTTAAGTATCCTTTATCATCTACCTCATAGTTTTCCACTGTCATGCCTTGTGATAACATGTTCTTTTTCTCCTTCAAATTTGTATCTTGATTTTGCATTTGTCCTATTTTATTAACCAGTGTTGACTTTAAAGAAATGAGGCTTAATTTACCATATTCAATCATATCACTGTGTGCCTTATCTGATACTCCCATTTCTTCTTTTATTTCCACTTCACTAAGGATTATCAAATCCTTGAATTCAGTCATCATTAAGCTTGCCAATTTTTCTTGATGCCCACTCAATGCATCTGCCACTTTGTTAGCTTTTCCAGGGGTATACAATATATCAAGGTCATAGGCAGCTAGAAATTCTACCCACCTATGTTGCCTCATGTTCAAGTCTTTTTGGGAAAACAAATATTTAAGTGACTTGTGATCTGTAAACAATTCAAACTTAGCACCTAATAAGTAGTGTCTCCATAACTTCAGTGCATATACTACAGTAGCTAGTTCTATGTCATGTGTAGCATACCTAGTTTCATTTGGCTTGAGTTGCCTTGATGCATATGCTATGACTCTACCATGTTGCATAAGCACTGCCCCTAATCCAGATCCACTAGCATCTGTGTAAACCACTAACCCTTCATTACCCTCTGGAACCTGTAAGACTGGAGCTTCCACCAGTGCCTCCTTTAGTGATAAAAAAGCTTGTTCACACTTCTCTGTCCACACATATGGTTGCTCCTTTTTAGTTAGCTTGGTCAATGGAATGGCTATTCTTGCAAAGTCTTTTATAAATCTCCTATAATAACCTGCCATTCCCAAAATTGATCTCACCTCAGTCACTGATTTGGGTCTACTCCATGACTGTACTGCTATCACCTTAGTTGGATCTACACTAACCCCTTGTTGTGATACAATGTGCCCCAAAAATTTTACTTCATTCTACCAAAATGTACATTTAGAGAATTTGGCTTTTAAATCATGTGCTCTCAGTCTAGACAAAACCAGATGCAAGTGTTTTGCATGATCCTCTTTTGATTTTGAATACACTAATATGTCATCAATAAAGACAACCACAAATTTGTCTAGAAAATCTCTAAATGTTCTATTCATTAAATCTACAAAATATGATGGTGCATTTGTCAATCCAAAAGGCATCACCAAAACTTCATATAACCCATACCTTGTGTTGAAGGCAGTATACTTAATGCTTTCCTCCTCTACCTTCATCTGGTGAAACCCAGAGGCTAAATCTAGCCTTGAAAAGATCTTTGCTCCATTTAATTGATCGAATAGATCATCAATTCTGGGGAGTGGGTATTTGTTCTTAATGGTGACTTTATTTAGTTCTCTATAGTCAATACACATTCTTAGTGTACCATCATGCTTTTTCACAAATACAACTGGAGAACCCCAGTTTGAACTACTAGGCCTTATGAAGCCTCTTTGCTCCAATTCTTCCAACTGTTGCTTTAATTCTACCAATTCTTTTGGACCCATTCTAGTAGGTTTCTTGATGATAGGACTTGATCCAGGAATTAACCTTATTTGAAATTCAACTGGTCTATTGTCTGGTACCCCTACTACTTCTCCAAAAACATCTGGATACTCTCTTATTACTTCTATGTTTTCTAAAATTAATTCCTTCTCAGTCATATTCCATATTTGATTAAGACAATTTGTTTTAGCTATTTCACTCATGATTAAAACATTTTTTCCATTTTCTGTTTTCAAAGATATAGTGAAATTTTCTAAATTCAAAATTGCTTTGAATTTACTCAACCAATCTACCCCTAAAATAATGCCTATTCCAGGGTATTTAAATACAAACAAATCAGATTTAAACACATTTCCTCCTATGTTTAATTCTACTCCCAAACATTTTAATCCTAGCAAACAAGAGCTACCCAGGGGACTTTGAATAAACAAGGATTTTTCCACTTTGTTGCATGTGAGAGCTAATTTATCCACTATGTCTTGTGATATCAGAGAATGTTAGCACCAAAATTGGTCACTAACCTCGTTCAGAAAGATTGTGTGGAGATATAAGTGATGAAAGAAAATTAAACAGAGAAGACAATGCTAATTTAAATGCAGAAAGTAAGAACACCAAATTTATAGTGGTTCGGCGTAATTGCCTACGTCCACTTTGTTCAACTTTATTGATTTCCTTTATGGTTGATTACAAATACAATTCGTAAATCAAATGCTTGAATGAAGTTGTTTGAATAGGGAAGGTGAGTCTTGAAAATGGCAGAGTCTTCCCGTCTTTTCTCTCCGAAAAAAGGATCCATTTCACTGTGACCCTGCCCCCCTATTTATAGGCAAATATGGGCTGGATTTCCCAAATGGGCTGGATAGCCGAACGGTCAAGCCTCAGTACGGTGGTCGCTGCATGCCGATCCTGGTATGCCGAACGCTCTGATGCCGAGCAGTCTTTCCCATGCCGAACGATGCTTTCCGTGCCGAACGGTCCTTGTGAAGTTGTGCTTACTGAATGCCTTCTGAATGTCGAGCGCTCTCGTTGCCAAGTTATCCTATCGCCGAGTGTTACTGATGTCGAGTACCCTGCGATGCCGAGTACCAGGGACGCCGAGCGCTCTTGCAGCCGAGTGCCAGTTGATGCCGGACACCACTTGACGCCGAGTACCTTGGGATGCCGAGTTCTCCTGATGCCGAACACCACTCGACGCCGAGTACCTTGGGATGCCGAGTTCTCCTGATGCCGAGTACCACGCCGAGTACTCCTGGATGACAAGTGCTTCGCCGAACACTCCTGGATGCCGGACACTCTCTGATGCCGAGCTCCACTGGATGCCGAACGCTAGCGCCGAGCATTGGTTGTCGCCGAACACTAACTGACGCCGAGCACTACGGATGCTGAACGCTATGGATGCCGGCTCCCATTGGATGCCGCGCGCTTCGCCGTGTCCTCCTGGATGCCGAACAGTCCTTCATGCCGAGTAGTGGCCAATGCCGAGCACTCGGTTGCCTGGTCAAATCTCTAGGAAACACTTGCCCCCCAAAGTGTATCTCGTGGCCGAACGTGGTACGCTTTGAACTGTGCAACCTTTTCGTCACGTCTTAAACCCTTGGCTAACCTCGAACGGAGACGCCCCCTTTGTGGGATCGATGTGTGCCGGACGTGTTCCAAATGCCGAACGAGACATGCGCGTTCGAACGGTGCTTCCTTGCCGAGTGATGCTTCAGTGCCGAACCGTTATGCGCCGGGGCCGGGCACTATGACCTTGACCGGTTCTACCGGTCATGGCCTTTTCGACTTCTACCTCCCTCTATATAACCAGTCGCCCTTCCACCACTTTCCCTTTACGCTTTCTCTTCTATTATTCCCAGAGATTTGCAATTCTTGCCACTCTATCAGATTTAAAGTCTAGTTGATCCTTCCTCAATCTCGATCGTCGAACTAGGTATCATTCCCTCCACGATTACATTACTTCAATCTTTAGGTTCATCACATGGTGTACAATGTGTGGTGAGTAGAAGTGGTTCGCACGTTCGGAGTCGCCGAACAGTGCATGGTAGTTAGACCTAGCTCCTTTGTGCCGATCAAGATTGGAAGAAAAAAGGGAGATGGGGCGTCGAACGGCGTAACCTTCGCCGGGCGATCTTGTCTCTGTCGTTCGTCGTGAATGGAGAAAGAGCAGGGCGGAGTTATGAACGAGGGCGGAGCACTGCCTTAGCCGAACGAACTAAGGCCGAACAGTACCCTTATGCCGAATAGACATATATGCCGAGTAGCTCCTAGACTGAACGACATAATTACCGAACAACTGTCATGCCGAACAGCTACATACCTGCCGAACAATATAACTGCCGAGCATTATATTTGCCGAACATCAAAAATGCCGAACAATATAAATACCTAGGCCGAACAACATACGCGCCGAACATCATATTTGCCGAACATCAAAAATGCCGAACAATATAAATTGCCGAACATCAAAAATGCCGAACAACATAAATACCTAGGCCGAACAATATATGTGCCGAACTATACTTAGGATGGACAATACAATTGTCGCACAATAATTCAAGCCGAGCAACATTCAAAGGCCGAACACTTGACAATGACTTAACCGAACCAAGATACATGCCGAACTCTTCTCAGGATGAACAATGTAACTCAAGGCAAGCTTTTTGAGACGGTCAGCGATGACGGTCTTCGAAGGCGATGATTCGAAGCTAATTATTATATCTTTAAAACCTTTAGATTCTTATTGTCTGTACACAATTGCTTGCACTAGTTCACACACCACGTGGGGGGAAAACTCGTGTTGCTAATTCTAACGCTCAACGTTTTTCAAGTATAGCTTTCTCAAGCATTTAGCCAGGTTCATTATTTATTCGGGATGTCAGGAAAATCTAGTTCTGCCACCATATCTGACAGGCCTGGGCCGTCAACAAAGCAAGGAGCCGCAGATGCTTCCAACCCGTCAATCTCTCCCGCTCATAATCTGGCGCCCGATGCTCTGGAGTCAACCAACTTACTGGACAATCCGGTCGATTCTCAAGCCTCGAGGGTCAATGAGGCCGCTCTGCGACGGATATGTTCCATTCACGGAATTCCCTTTACTGACGTGTTAGTTCCTTCGAGACACGACCGTCCTCATTTGCCCCCAGTCGGGTACACGGCCTGCAACAAGTTCATGTGCTGGATGGGCAGCGTGCCTCCGTTTAACCTATTTCTCCGGGATGTGCTGCAGTATATAGACATCGCTCCGTCGCAGCTGCACCCGAATGGTCATGCGTTCCTATATGGGACTTATTTACTCTTCATGGCTGTCTTCTCCAGACCTCCAACCCCCGGTGATATTCGATACATTTACATGTTCAAGAGACGGAAAGATAGCCCCTCCTTCATTTTCCTCGAGTCGTATCACAAGTGCCAGATCTTGACAGGGGCCTGCAGCAAGTTCGCCCTGTACAAACAGGAATGGTTCTATGTGCGATGCCCGTCTGGTTTTGCTAGGAGATGGGTTGAAGGCAGTAAGTCTCTCTGCTGAACCATTACTCGTACTTAATGGGAGTCACGTTTTTCTTAACTCTTCATTTCCTCTTTTCAGGTATTAACCCGCGTCCGGAAGGCCGAGGATATTCCGATGCTGTCGACGCGATTAGAGCTCTTCCGGCCGAGGATCGAGATATTCGAGCTATCATTTCAAATGAATCGCTGTCGGGGTTCGGCTTGCTAGCTCCTGATCGTCGGGTCAGCCTCCCAGAAGGTGTTACAATTCCCAAACCTTCATCAGGTAAAGGGAAAAAACTTGCCGGCCCGTCGTCGCGTCGCGCTCCCGACGCGCACGAAGAAGGCGAGCGTAGAGAGGATGATGCACCCGACACTCAGGGCGAGAACGTGGGTCCTGCTTGGAATCCGGCAATCGAAGTTCAGGACATTGAGACATCATCCTCCCCTTCGAAGGGAAAGAAAAAGCTGAAATATACGGTTCAGAAAGAGAAAGTTGGCGACACCTCAAAATCTACGCCTATCCCTCCTGAAAAAGAGGCTTCTTCGCAGCGTCTGGAGAGTTCTCTGAGAGGTCTCTCGAACCTCTCTATTCCCGAAGACATACTTAATTACGGGTTCGACGATCCTGAAGCTCTCAAATTCTCCTCGCCCGCTAGAGGCAATGTAGGAGTTCAACTACCGGCTCATAGAGACAATACACCGATTAGCAAAGACAAACGAACGGGTCCGTCGGGGGGAACACTTAGGACACACACGCACATGCGCATTCCATAACATACTTCAAGTCTTTTTAATTCGTGAATTCTCCTTAATTCGTTGTTATCTTCCTTCTTTGCAGGTGATATGGGCCGCTCCCACGGACTTGATCGCCTTCAGGGGTCTTCAATATTTCACCACTCCGGACGGGATTCCGGTTCAGGCAGACGCCGGGACCGAGGTGATTACGAAGATAGGGACAATCGCCCTCGCGAGTCGTCTCACCGCAAGAAAGCGCACTATCAATCTTCTCAGTCCCGTGATCTTCCTCCTACTGCTGAGCCGGATAAAGAGAAGTCTTTGCAGAAGGGTTATCAGTCTAATGCTGCTCGAGAACAACATTCCAGTTCATCGAGTACGAGGCAAGTTCGAGAGCCGCGTAAAAGAACGGAATTCTCTAAGCCTCCTCCTCCTGCTCCTGCCGTGGACCCGACTGTTGCAGAAAAGATGGTCGACCTTAAGGCCAAGTTTCCGAAAATTTGTTTTGACGGTTTGAAATTCCTCCCGGCCATCCATCATATTCCTGGGCACGTGAAGCAAAGTGCCATTGCATGCAACAATGACGTCTATGTTCAACACGACGCATTCGTGCACTTGGTGGAGAAGATATCAGAAGTATCTGTTGAGCGTCAACACGAGATTGACCGTCTGACTCTGGAGGCTGACAGCGATAAGAAAATCATCAAACTCCAAGATGAAGAACTCGCCTCTTATAAGTTAAAGCTAGAAGCCGCTGAACAAGGTGCAAAAGATACTGCCGAGGCAGTTACTCGCTTAGAGGTGGCTCACAAAAAGGAGCTTGACGAAGCAGTTCAGCGCAGCGGCGCCCTTGCCCTAGAAAAAGACTCTGTCCAAAAAGAAAGGGACGCGCTCGCTACTCAAGTCAAAGAGCTGAAAGAACAACTCTCCAAGGAGAAAGAAGACAAAATAGCCGCTCAGGAAGAATCACAGCGGTATTGTGATGAGATTGTGGCTACCCGGCTCCTGAAGGCAAAGCTTGATGGTGAACTTGCCGGGGTCGAGAAAATGAAGGATGAGGCCCGTGAGGAGGGCAAAAGAATGGCTGAGGAGGAGCTTGATTCTCGCCTGGGGGCGGCCGCAGAGACCGGCAGGGAAGAAGTCAAAAGTATGTTTGACCCGTTGATCGCCGAGTACGGAGCCCGCGTCCTTATGCACCGCGACCTAACATTCTTGGGCGACGGCTACCATGAATCCCTGGCTGAGGCATGGGAGACTCTGATAAAGATCAAGAAAGTCGAATCAGGCTCCGAAGAAATCGACGAAGATGCACTGGTGAAGGAGTTCCTGAGGGGGAATGAGCCATCGGATTTATCCGTAGCATTGGCTATCTATGGCAAAGGCTCTTCCCCTTCGAAAGAGAAGAATAACGAGGCTGGCCCGTCAGAGGCCGACACTACTACTCCTCACACTGCCGCTCCTTATGCTCCTCAATCGGCTGGTCGGTCGACGCTTGATCCATTCGAGCAGCATGCCAGCTACGACCCCGAAGATCCTGGGCTCGGCGTTCATGTGCTGTCACCTATCCTGGAGGGTGAAACCCCGCGCGCCACCGACAGCCAACCTGATCCTGGTAGGAGACTCTTCTTTCTCTAGAAGTCGAAGTGATCCGTCATTTTTTAGCAGTGGTTATTCGTTCTAATGCCCACTTCTTATATGTCTCACAGGTTGTTCTGACACTGAGCTAACTCCGAGGAGCGATGACGCCAAGGAGGAAGCGGGGAAAGCAAGCGACGCTGCTCACGCAGGGGTAACTCCCGGCCCAGACGCTCAAGTGATCGGGGCGCTTGACGATGACAAACTTGATACCTCGTCTCCTGCCGAAGGAAGCGACGAAGTTAAAATCACTGGCGCCTCTGAACATACTTCAGAGATGAGCATGAAGGATCGTCTTGCCGACGAGGAGAAGAGAAAGGTCAAAGTCAAAGTTGAATCTGAAGTCCTGGAACTTACTGACCCGCGGAATAGACCTTTGAAAATCATTCTCCCGGGCAGATCTAAACCATTAGATGTTCCGTCTCCTACTCCTGACTCCGTCTCTGTAGCAAGCAAAAAGTCCAAGAAGAAATGTGAGGGAGAGGAGTCGTCGGAAACACCGAAGGCAGACAAGAAGAAGAAGTCGAAGAAATGATCGATGCACTTGTTCAACAAGTTTTTTGCCTAAGTTTGTAACAGTTTCTATCTTTCATAACTTGTAGTTTGTATAGGCCCGAATTTTGTAGGAGTGATCTTGTATCCCTATTTTGGACTTATCGAATAAAATTTTAGTTTCTTCTTGTTTGAATGATTCTCTTGTCTTTATTTGGTTTGCTGACACTGTGCTCCGGGGACTTGGAGACTTGAGACTGTTCATACTCTAGTCCGCGCTCTGGAGACTTAGAGTACTCCGCTCCGCACTCTGGGGGTTCAGAGATTGGAAATTGTTTATACTCTAGTCCGCGCTCTGGGGACTTAGAGTACTCCGCTCCGCACTCTGGGGATTCGGAGATTGGAAATCGTTTATACTCTAGTCCGCGCTCTGGGGACTTAGAGTACTCCGCTCCGCACTCTGGGGACTCGGAGATTGGAAATCGTTTATACTCTAGTCCGCGCTCTGGGGACTTAGAGTACTCCGCTCCGCACTCTGGGGATTCGGAGATTGGAAATCGTTTATACTCTAGTCCGCGCTCTGGTGACTTAGAGTACCCCGCTCCGCACTCTGGGGATTCGGAGATTGGAAATCGTTTATACTCTAGTCCGCGCTCTGGGGACTTAGAGTACTCCGCTCCGCACTCTGGGGATTCAGAGATTGGAAATCGTTTATACTCTAGTCCGCGCTCTGGGGACTTAGAGTACTCCGCTCCGCACTCTGGGGACTCGGAGATTGGAAATCGTTTATACTCTAGTCCGCGCTCTGGGGACTTAGAGTACTCCGCTCCGCACTCTGGGGACTCGGAGATTGGAAATCGTTTATACTCTAGTCCGCGCTCTGGGGACTTAGAGTACTCCGCTCCGCACTCTGGGGATTCGGAGATTGGAAATCGTTTATACTCTAGTCCGCGCTCTGGGGACTTAGAGTACTTCGCTCCGCACTCTGGGGATTCGGAGATTGGAAATCGTTTATACTCTAGTCCGCGCTCTGGGGACTTAGAGTACTCCGCTCCGCACTCTGGGGATTCGGAGATTGGAAATCGTTTATACTCTAGTCCGCGCTCTGGGGACTTAGAGTACTCCGCTCCGCACTCTGGGGATTCGGAGATTGGAAATCGTTTATACTCTAGTCCGCGCTCTGGGGACTTAGAGTACTCCGCTCCGCACTCTGGGGATTCGGAGATTGGAATCGTTCGTATGAGTCTGTACGCCGCACAGAATAATGTAATTTATCATTCAATTAAGAGATACAGAAACTTCATAGAAAATGTGGCTTCAAGCCTTTATTAATGAAAATCAACTAAATTGCTCGATTACAACTTCAAAAGGAAACTAAATCATTATTGAACGAAAACATGCACAAAACAATAGTGCCTATAACAAGAAAGGGAAACATGCTAAATGTAATAGTGCCGCAAATGTTCACTGTTCCATGCTCGGGGGAGTGTCGCGCCATCGACGGTCGCTAGCTTGAAGGTTCCTTCTCCAAGCTTCCGTTCAATGGCGTATGGACCTTCCCAGCTGGGATTCATGCGTGATGGTACTGGGAAGACTCGTTTCAGAACGAGATCACCCACATCAAAGATTCTTGGGCGGACTCTGCCATCGTAGTAGCGCTTGACTCGTGTCTGTGCGCCGCCGCCCTTAACTCAGCTTCTTCACGCTTTTCGTCGATGTAGTCCAGTGATTCCAGCAAGAGGTTTTGGTTCGTCTTGGGGTCATAGTATGTCACTCGGTGCGATGGAACTTCAAGTTCCACGGGTATTACGGCTTCAGAGCCATATGCCAAGGCGAACGGAGTGTGGCCGGTCGCGGACTTGTGGGTAGTCCTATATGCCCATAATGCTGTCGGGAGTTCATCTACCCACTTGCCTCCAACCTTCTCCAGACGCTTCTTTAGTATGGACTTGATTATTTTGTTAACGGCCTCGACTTGCCCGTTAGCTTTTGGGTGTGCAACGGCAGCGAACTTTTTCTCGATGCCGTACTTTAAACAGAACTCTTTGAATTCTCTACTTTCGAATTGCGTTCCGTTGTCTGTAATGATGGTGCGCGGAAGACCAAAGCGGCATATGATGTTTCGTACAACGAAGTTAACGACTTTCTTAGAGGTGATAGTAGCCAAAGGTTCTGCCTCGGCCCATTTCGTGAAATAGTCGACTGCAACTATCGCGTATTTCGCACCACCTTTGGATAGAGGCAAAGAGCCGATTATGTCGATTCCCCAGATCGCGAATGGCCAAGGGCTGATCATTTGTGTGAGTTCCGTTGACGGAGCCCTCGGGATTTTTGCATATCTTTGACACTTGTCGCATTTTCTTGCGTAGTCCGCGGCATCCCGGTTTACGGTGGGCCAGTAATACCCATAGCGGAGGATCTTCTTTGCTAGCGTTTGCCCCACAGTATGGTCGCCGCATTCCCCTTCGTGGACTTCCCTCAAGACTCGCTTTGTTTCATCATGAGCGATGCATCGTAACAATGGGATTGAGAATCCTTTCCGGTACATGGATCCATCCTGCATTACGTACCGTGCAGCCTTTCGAAGGACCTGTCGTCTTTCGCTTCTTCTTTCTAGTAAAGCCCCGGTTGTCAGGTACAGTTTGAATGGGGTTATCCACGAGTCCTTCTCGATCTCTGTTTCCAACACAAGATCGATTTTCATCTCGTCCGTACTCGGGGCATGCAAGACTTCCACGGGATACAATCCCATTTGCTGAACATCGTCGGTACTTGCGAACTTAGCCAACAAGTCGGCTTCTTTGTTTTGTTCTCGCGGGATATGTGAAATGTCATAACGCCCAAGATTTGATAGTAGTTCCTGGACCTGAACGAGGTACGGAGCAAGCTTTCGCCCTTTTGCTTGGTAGTCTCCTCGTACTTGGTAAACCACTAACTGCGAGTCGCAAAAGATCTCGACTGATTCGATTCCGAGTTCTTTGATAAGCTTCAAGCCAGCGATCAATGCTTCATATTCGGCTTCGTTGTTTGTAGCCGGAAAATCGAGCTTTAGGGCATAACAGATTGATCGGTTTTCCGGAGTTATGAGAACTACACCTGCGCCGGAGCAACGGTCGTTTGATGCACCGTCAGTGTATAATTTCCATCGAATGGGGGGAATGATATCGTGATCGTCCGGTCTGATGGGTATGGTAAATTCAGCGATGAAGTCTGCTAACGCTTGCCCTCGGATGGCCCTCTGTGGTAGGTATGCGATATCGAATTGGCTCAACTCGATGTTCCATTTTAGCAATCTTCCAGAAGTTTCCGGTCGTTGAAGTACCTGCCTCAGGGGTTGATCGGTATAAACGCCGATCGAATGCGCTTGAAAGTACGGGCGCAGCTTGCGTGATGCAATCACCAAGCAATAAGCCAATTTCTCAATTTTAGGGTAATTCTTCTCTGCCCCCGTTAAACGCTTGCTAACATAATATACCGGCTTCTGAACTCGATCCTCCTCACGGACCAAAGCTGCGCTTATCGCATGAGGGGATATAGCCAAGTAAACGTACAGCATCTCATGGTCAACTGGTTTAGATAGCATTGGTGGGCTCTCCAGATGCCTTACCAGGTCCTAGAAAGCTTCCTCGCAGCTAGACGTCCATTCAAAATTCCTCTTTCCTTTCTTTATTATGTCGAAGAACGGGATGCACTTGTCAGTTGCCTTGGATATAAATCGACTCAGCGCAGCCACTTTTCCGTTCAAGCTCTGTACCTGCTTTATAGTCCTGGGCGCTTGTACATCTCGAATGGCTTGGATCTTTTCTGGGTTGGCTTCGATTCCCCTAGCGTTGACGATGAATCCTAAAAACTTCCCTGATGCAACGCCGAAAGAACACTTCAGCGGGTTGATCTTCATTCCATAGGACCTGAGTATGTTAAACATTTCAGCTAAGTCTTGAATGTGGTCGTTTGACTGCCGTGACTTCACGAGCATGTCATCCACATAGACTTCCATGGTTTTTCCCAGCTGGTCCTTGAACATTCGATTCACCAGACGTTGGTAAGTTGCTCCAGCATTCTTTAATCCAAAGGGCATCACTACATAGCAATACAGCCCGACATTTGTAACGAAGCTGGTGTGTTCTTGGTCCGGAATATGCATTGGGATTTGGTTGTATCCCGAGTACGCATCCATGAATGACAATAATTCGTGTCCTGCTGTGGAATCGACCAACTGATCGATCCTAGGCAACGGGAAACTGTCCTTAGGGCATGCTTTGTTCAAGTCGGAATAATCTATGCAAGTCCTCCATTTCCCATTTGCCTTCTTTACTAGCACGGGGTTGGAGACCCACTCCGGGTAGAGGGCGTCGCGGACGAACCCATTTGCTTTGAGTTTGTCCACCTCCTCTCCAAGAGCGGCGGATCTCTCTAGATCCATTCCTCTCCTTTTTTGCTTGACTGGGACGTATTTCGGGTCTACGTTCAACATATGACTTGTGATGGCGGGAGAAATCCCACACATATCAGAATGTGTCCAGGCAAAAACATCAAGGTTTGCTCGGAGGAAGTCGCTAAGGCCTTCTGTCATTGCGGGGCCTAACTGTGATCCGATCTTCAGTATTCGCGAAGGGTCGTCACGGCTAACCGAAATGTCAATTGTTAATTCAGCCGGTGCCGCCTTCTCTTCCCTGGGTTTCTCATCGTCGTCTCTCGGATCTATATCTCCGTAGATCCAAGAACTATGCCCGAGCCAGGGCTCGGGCACTACTTGTCAATTATTCGGGTTTTGGATGCGGACAGGATTGTCCGCACCCTTTCCTTTTTCCCTCCGGTGGGCTTCTCGGAGCTCGGCCACATAACAAGAACGACCAGCTGCTTGGTCTCCGTGAACAATGCCTACTCCTTTGTCAGTCGGGAACTTCAAAGTCAAGCACCACAGGGCTAGTGCCGCCCTAAATTCAGCCAGGGCCGGCCGACCCAAGAAAACATTATATGGAGAGTCCACATCCAAAACTACAAAGGGTAGAATTCGTACCCTCCGACGCTCGCCTTGTCCCAGTTCAACTGGTAACTCGACATATCCTACTGCATCAGTCGCAGCGCCGTTAAAGCCGTGGATACGAGCTTTGGATGGTTTCAAGTCTTTTGTCTCTAGCTTCATCTGATCATATGCCTTCTTGAAGATGATGTTGACTGAACTTCCACAATCAATCAAAATTCTTTTTACATACGCTGGTCCGATTGTAGCAGATATGACCATGGGATCGATGGTCGGAGCCTCTATCTGATCAGCGTCTCTGTTTCTGAACACAATATCGTCTGTCATCACGCGCTGCTGCTTAGCAGGGGCCCCGTCCTCTACGTTTGAACAGCACTCGAAATCCGCATGCTTCAAGGAGTTCGCATATCGCTCCATCTCTTGCCAGTTCTTATCTGCGGGATGAGGTCCGCCGATAATTGTATTTATAACCAGTCTTCCAACAGTCCGGGCAGGTTCCTCTGGATGACGTGGAGCCGGTGCACGACCTGGGTCGGACGTTCCCTGTCCTCCTTCCTGCGGATCCTTCACAAATTCTTGCAACTTCTTTTGTCTGATCAATTTCTCGATAGCGTCATGTAGGTGTCTGCATTCTTCCGTGTTGTGTCCATAGGTTTCATGGAAGCGGCAATATTTCCCAGTCCGTTTCTGTTCTTCAGTTGATTCTTTCGGACGTGGTTTTCTGTACTGAAAAGTATTGCATGTGGATAGGTAAATGTTCTCAAGTGGGGCGTTTAGCGGAGTGTACTCGCTGTAGCTTGGAATTCTCGACTTCCACTTTCCCGCTTCTTTCCTCTTTCCTTGACTCCTTCCTCCGGACTCTTTGGGCTGCACAGGCTTATTCTGGACGTTGACTTGGACTTTCCCTGAATTGTCTCCAGATTGCTTCACAGCAACGTTGCTCTTAATTGACTCTTGGGCAGGTCCCGGTGCCTTGTCTCGTCGTACCCACCTAGCTTCCTCTCTTCTTATGAACTGGTGCGCCTTGGAGTAGAAACGCTCTAGCGTAGTCGGAGGTTTTCCTGCCAGCCAATCTCCGAATTTAGAATCCGGATCAACACCTCTCATCACAGCCATTAGAATTGCATGGTCGTTGGGATTACTGACTTCAGTTGCCGCCATGTGGAATCTTTGTAAGTACTCCTTCAGCGACTCTCCAGAATTTTGGATTACACTTGACAGAGACATCACATCCTTCGGGCGTGTAGTGTGTATCCTGAATTGCTCAATAAACTTCTTTGCCAACTCCTCGAAATTTGATACGGATCGCGGAGGAAGTCGGGTGAACCACATAGTAGCGATCCCAGATAGAGTAATCGGAAAACACCTACACTTGGTGGCATCATTTGCTCTGGCTGAATCCATCATCCATTCATACCTCATTACATGTTGTCTGGGGTCAGTCTTTCCTTCGTATGCAGGAATGGTTGGCATGCTAAACTTCTTGGGGTAGGACGCTTGCGGCACAACATCCGTGAACGGAGTATGACTTCTTGACACTCCCCAATCGTCATTTGATAAGCCCTGATTCTCTTTCATCAGTTGCCTGATCATGGCTGTCAGATCGGGTGTCTGTATGGAAGCTGGGAGGTTGGAGTCAGTTCTACGTGCCTGTCCATGCTGATGCCTCCTTTCCTGGCGATCTGCCAATCGTGCGTCATGAGGTTCAACATTGTTAGCATTTTGATGGTCTGGAGCTCCCTCCTCCACCTATACTCCGGTTCGGAAGTTTCCAGTTCTGGCTTGGTCGCGGTCTCCTGCTGTTCGAACAGCGGCATCTGCCCTTGCAGTTTCAGTCTTACGGCGTCTGCGCCTGGGTGGCTCATCAGAAGAAGTTGAGCTATCAGAAGAGGAATAAGCAGCTGGATTGCCCCCAGCATTCTGTTGCTGCTGTTGAGTGAGTTGTGCCATCAGGTTGGCATTAGCTTGCATCTGTTCTCCCAGTTGTCTCCTGCTTTCCCTAAGTTCTCTCATCAAGTCGTTGAACTCCACTCTGGTGACAACTGGAGTCTGTTCTTGAGCGGCAATCCCTGCACTCGGGATTGCTGGTTGATTGCTAGGTCCTGCTTGTTGCACGCTAGCAGTCTCTCGGGCATCCGCATTAAGGGAAGCTGACCTGGTACGTGGTCTTGCCATTGTAGAGTTATCGGTATGAACTCTGAGTAGAATCAACGGATGTCCTATCAGTGAGTCGGATCTTTTTTGGGGGATTTATTCAATCCAGTAGCTTCAAAGCAGATCCTTGAGGTCTGAGAATTCAATTCTCAGTGAAAGCACCAAAGTGTTAGCACCAAAATTGGTCACTAACCTCGTTCAGAAAGATTGTGTGGAGATATAAGTGATGAAAGAAAATTAAACAGAGAAGACAATGCTAATTTAAATGCAGAAAGTAAGAACACCAAATTTATAGTGGTTCGGCGTAATTGCCTACGTCCACTTTGTTCAACTTTATTGATTTCCTTTATGGTTGATTACAAATACAATTCGTAAATCAAATGCTTGAATGAAGTTGTTTGAATAGGGAAGGTGAGTCTTGAAAATGGCAGAGTCTTCCCGTCTTTTCTCTCCGAAAAAAGGATCCATTTCACTGTGACCCTGCCCCCCTATTTATAGGCAAATATGGACTGGACTTCCCAAATGGGCTGGATAGCCGAACGGTCAAGCCTCAGTACGGTGGTCGCTGCATGCCGATCCTGGTATGCCGAACGCTCTGATGCCGAGCAGTCTTTCCCATGCCGAACGATGCTTTCCGTGCCGAACGGTCCTTGTGAAGTTGTGCTTACTGAATGCCTTCTGAATGTCGAGCGCTCTCGTTGCCAAGTTATCCTATCGCCGAGTGTTACTGATGTCGACACTACGCCATAAATGGCCTACTGCAACACAAAAAAAATGTTGGCTCAGGCCCGAAAAATGTTGCCATAGGTCTATGGCAACACTTTTAGGGTGATGCAATTTTTGCCGTTGCCTTAGACCTCAAAGGCAACATTTTGACTATCTAAGGCAACATAAGTAATATTGTTGCAATAGAACCATATTTGGGTCTATGGCAACACCCATAGGTATCTGTAGCAACATTCCAAAATGTTGCTATAGATATTAACTTTTCTGAAGTTGTGGGGCCCACAATGTAGAGCATATTTGATTTTTTAACAGAAATAAATATTTATTTAATAAAATGCTATTGCACAGAATTTGATATTTAAACAGTAATTTATTTAAATAAATATTTTATTTCAACATTTGAAATAGTACAAATTCCTGACTCGACTATTTTAAAATTCAATGATATATAACACTGATATTCACATATACAGATATTCCTCACTACATCACTCAGTTCACTCATTACATATGCAGTTTCAATTTATATAGACACCGACACTAAGAAATATATGCCGAGCCGAAGGCGAGCCGAGTGCCGAGCCGAAGGCGAGCCGAGAAGCGGGTCCGGGCGCAGCGCCGGCGGGGGTCCGGGGCACCGCAGTCCCGGCGGGGGCGCAGTCCCGGTGGGCACCGCCCGATTCATCCGATTTCGGAAGATCGAGCCTTCTTTGAAACGATGTAAAATGATGCACCACACATACTTCTAAACCACCAGCCTCCATCCTCTAATTGCCTCACCAACAAACTATTTCAGTTGCCAAATTCGACTTCAGGTTGCCAAATCGCCTAATCACCTAATCACAATCGCTGATTACCCATTCCGACAACCCAAACATCATCAAACTTTCACACTGCAAATTCGCAACAAAACCAAGCACCACCCTTGGCTGATAGCAAACAACATTGCTTCTCACATTGCTTATAGGTCAGTTCATACATGTACATTAGTTCAAAGCACCAAGCTATATATCTTCAGATTTGGACCATCATTAGCCTACAAAAGAAAAACCAAACTCGTTTACTCAATGTGAAAGAACAAAATGCAGTGAAAAATTTGAAGTATATCAATGTGAAACTACAGGAAACCGGACATTTTGATAACAATACCATTCACACAAAGTATCGAACACTTTTAGTGCATTACAAAATAGCTCTTCCAGTCATTCTCTATTCTATCTTCAAGGTGCAATATGGAAGACCACTCCAATCCAAATTCAACAATAGACCTCAAAATACATAAAGCAAGATGAAATTTGAAACTTACCATTCAGATACAGAAAATGCATAAAATCCACAGTATCAAATATCACAAAATGAAAAAAAAGGTCAAAACAAACCGGAAATTAGACAGCCTGCTCTTCATTGGACTGCAGTGGTATCTCAAGCAACTCAAGAGGCACAGTCTCGACGCTCTTAGGTGTGTTCCTGGCAGCAACAGGAACAACAAGAATCGTGTGCCCTAATTTTCACATAGAGAGGAACGAGAAAGAAGAGCTGATGGCGACGACAGCGGTGGCAAAAGGGGTTTGAACGGAAAACTTTGTTTGGCTTCGGGTTTTGGTGTCGTGACGGGGCTCTGGTTGGAGCTAGTTGGTGGCGATGGGTCAGGGGGTAGCTGGGGGCGATGGGTCAGGATTTGGTGGCGATGGGTCAGGGGGTAGTTGGGGGCGATGGGTCAGGATTTGGTGGCGATGGGTCAGGGGGTAGCTGGGGGCGATGGGTCAGGATTTGGTGGCGATGGGTCAGGGGGTAGCTGGGGGCGATGGGTCGGGATTTGGTGGCGATGGGTCAGGGGGTAGCTGGGGGCGATGCGTCAGGGGGTAGTTGGGGGTGAGGAACGAAAATATGATTTGGAAATTAGGGATTTGGAAATTGGGGGTGAGAACGAAAATGATATGAAAAGTAAAGCGGGAAAACAAAAATTTGCAGCAAATTGTAGCGGTGATCCAGTTTAACAATCGGATTAAATGTAGACCGTTGGATCGTATTCACGCGGATTGCTAATTTTATTAATTTTTTAATCTGAATACATCTATAGCAACACTATATAAAAATGTTGCATCGTGTTACACTTTTTTAGCTAGAGCAACACATTTTTATGGCTAAGGTAACACCATAAATACAACGTTGCAGTAGGACCAAAATTTTATATCTATCGCAACATTTTAGCTGGCAACACCTTGCAAAAATGTTGCAGAAGGTCATTTATGGCGTAGTGCGAGTACCCTGCGATACCGAGTACCAGGGACGCCGAGCGCTCTTGCAGCCGAGTGCCAGTTGATGCCGGACACCACTTGACGCCGAGTACCTTGGGATGCCGAGTTCTCCTGATGTCGAACACCACTCGACGCCGAGTACCTTGGGATGCCGAGTTCTCCTGATGCCGAGTACCACGCCGAGTACTCCTGGATGACAAGTGCTTCGCCGAACACTCCTGGATGCCGGACACTCTCTGATGCCGAGCTCCACTGGATGCCGAACGCTAGCGCCGAGCATTGGTTGTCGCCGAACACTAACTGACGCCGAGCACTACGGATGCCGAACGCTATGGATGCCGGCTCCCATTGGATGCCGCGCGCTTCGCCGTGTCCTCCTGGATGCCGAACAGTCCTTCATGCCGAGTAGTGGCCAATGCCGAGCACTCGGTTGCCTGGTCAAATCTCCAGGAAAAAGAGAATGTGTAGCTCCAGTGTCATATATAACTGTGATTGGGTAAATTTTAATTAGAAGTATACCTTCCAATTGTCCAAAGCTCCCCACTGCATTTGCCTTTGCCTTGGCTTCCAGTGCTCCTACTCTTGCTCCTTTCTTGAACTCTGGACAGTTCCTCTTAATATGACCTTCTTTCCCACAGTTATAGCAGCTGAATGGTGCTTTCTTAGCTGCTTGACACATGTTGCTCATGTGCCCTTCCTTGCCACAATTAAAACAAGTAACTTTCTTTTTAGCTTCCCAAGTGGCTGCTCCCTCCACTTTCTTATCCATATTCTTTTTGTCATAGGGATGTGCTCTATTTTTCCCCTTCTTTTGATTGTTAGCCCTCATGCTCCTAAATTTTTCCCTTGCGTTGTCATGTTGTTCAAAAGAAAGAGTAAGGTCTATGACTTGATCAAATGTTTTATCCTTGTATGGTAACATTGCTCTACTCAGACCTGCATTTAGTCCTTGGATAAATCTTGAATTCTTTGATTCTTCATCTCCTATGAGCATAGTTCCATACTTGGACAAACTCTCAAATTTTTGAGTGTATTCAGTCACACTCATTGGTCCTTGCCTTAGCCTTATGAATTCCTCAAGCAATGTTGTCTTAGCTATTGCTGGAACAAACCTTGCCTCAAGCATCTCCTTGAATTGATCCCATGTTATCTCATTTTCTGGCCTTCCTGTGATGATCACCTCCCACCAATCTAATGCTGCTCCTTTGAGTCTCCTTGAAGCTATCTGCCTCTTTCTTTGGTCATTAATTTGCATATCTGCAAATATTCTTTCCAAAGTTCTCAACCATGTCTGCACTCCCATAACTCCCTCAGTGCCTTCAAAATCCTTGCCTCCTAAATTTGAAAATGTCTTCAATAGCTTAGCTAATTCCTCATGAGGATTCTCTTCCCTGTGCACTGCTCCTTCTCTAAATGCCCTCACCAAATCTTACAAGTTAACCATTGGTGTTGTATCAGAGGGTCCTGCTCCATGACTTGGTGGTCTTCCTACCATGATTCACTATTCAATTGCATAGCTAGTTAGTCATATTTCTAATTTAATGATTTTCTAAAATTTATTTCTACTGTGGATATTTATTTCTATCATTACTATAT
Organism: Allium fistulosum; assembly: GCA_030737815.1. Lineage (NCBI taxonomy): Eukaryota > Viridiplantae > Streptophyta > Magnoliopsida > Asparagales > Amaryllidaceae > Allium > Allium fistulosum. The sequence continues at coordinate 1,301,062,111 of CM060902.1, forward strand.
ATATTTTTTTTAAATTTTATCCATACAAGAAAATTGGATAATATATTTATGCTATGTTTTAACAACATAGCTCTGATACCAACTGAAGTGACCCACTTCTTTTGATCAATTATTTAGAGAATTTTCTGTTAAGTTTTTTTTCTTTTTTTTTCTTTTACATGTATATATATATATACATACTTCAATGGACCACTCCTCTTAATTTAATTTTTCTCCAAGATTCCTTATTTTACCAATATAAAAATACTAGTATATAAAATTAACTTAATTCATATATATATATATATATATATGAAGATATATATATGACTCTTTGTCTATCAGAGTAATTTAAATTGACAAAGAAATTCAATCACACCTAATTTCTCATATTCCAGAGATATGGTGTCACATAGCCTTTTCTGTTCATTCTTTTTTTTAATCTCAAGCTTGATTATATGCTCAAATAACACCATTTTTCTTATTTTCTTGTTTTACTTCTCAGATTATTTGATCCCTGAATTTTACAAGCCATATATTTAGATTCTGGGATTTTGTAATTTACCACTATTTGATTCTATGCTAAATATCAGGGTGTTTAAGATATTCATTGCAGATTAGCCCGGGGTTCATAATTCATATTCAAACAATTTTGTGTCAGGTAAGGGTATTCATATTTTGATTTAAATGTTATACAAGGATCATATGAATAATCAGATGTTAAACTGGATTGAAGACCAAGCAGAGAAAGCAATATATTTAAGCAAAGTGCATATGCAAACACACATACTAAATGAAGGCTTAGCATATACATGGTCAAGGTAATGTCAAAGATCAGATCAATGCAATTTTTCAGATGAACATATGGTGCTCACATCTGGTAATCTTTAAATAACAGGTGATAGTAGTCAGTGTGCTATGGAATAATGGACATGCTTATTACTAATAAGATCACATGACACTACAATCTACAGCAGCTCTGATTATAGACAAATGAAACCAGACTTGCATCAAGTATTTAGACAATGGGGTTTAATTCAGCATAGTTGTAGTGTATCTTTCCAATACCAAACATGCATATGGACTTGTTACCTAAAACAATACAAGTTTTCACTGGAAAATCAGATGTCCAAACAGGATTTCAAGTTATGTTTTCAAACTCTTGCATGTGCTCGTATCAGTTACAAGCCATGATTAAGTTCTACTGGTTAACCAAGACATGATACCACCCATTTACTCAAAACTTGACTCTTATTTATTCATGAACTATTTCAATGCCATAACTGAAGCTAAACCAATATGTTCAGGAGAACATTTCCACATATAGATTATATGGCATGTTTTCTCCCATCTCAGTCCATCAAATCACTTCAGAAGCTATTGGATTAAATCCCTAGCTCACAAACACATCTGTTGCTTAAATCAACTATCCTCAAACACATATAATACCTCAGTTTTTACAAGTTCTTTTAAAAACTCCTTAGACATCTAATACTGAAAATTGCTTAAGACATCATAGAGTTTGCCTAACTTTATTTATTACAAAGAAACCATTGCATTTCCTAAAACATTTCTAAAAGCAACCAGATCTTCAAACATCCATGCAAGCAAGCTATTCATACTTCTTTTCCTGCAACAACATTTTGAGCTGCCTCAATAAAATGAGACACCCCAAATATTGCAAAGGCAACAAATAGGGTCAGAAGTAAATTCTGGTATGAGTGAAATCAAAATATAATAACTTGTCATTTTTAATTATTGTGCAGAGTATTCATATACTAGATGCAATTTGGATTTATAATGTAAACTGGGTATATATATATATATTTATTTAAGCTCCTACTACACTCATGCACACAAGCAGTCATTCATTCATTCAAAACAATATACATATTCACATACTCTTATGGAATTAACTCATTTTAATTCCATAGTTCAGCTCTAAATCTTGATTCATCAATTTAATTTGGTCTTATCTCTTTGCCATTGAACACCATGTGTGCATTGCAAGGGACTCAATTCTATTAACCCCTGCACAAAGGCCTATAGGACTTAAACAAGTCATGCACATACCCATCATAACCCTTATGATGAATAGATCAAGGCTTTTCTCCTATATTAGTTTTATAATCTAGTGACCAGTCTCATTTCTTTTTTTTTCAGAAAAATTCATTAACTCTTGAAATGCTTTTACATTCTTTCTTTCTTTTTCCATAAATCAGAGAGAGTTAGACTCACTCAGGGATTTCAACTGACCATACTATCATTCATGAAAATAATTCTATTTCTCATTTTTTTTCCAGTTGTTTTATTCAAAATTTATTTTAACACTTGCATATCTCCTATATTCAAGAATGTCATGATCACTTAAACAAATCTAGTAGAATCATACAAAAATTCTTATACTCAATTCTATTGTGAACATAGGGTAAGGTTTTTGAGAAAAACCCATAAAACATTTTAGCTTTAGATCTGAACAAATCAGCACATAAATAATTTATTGCATTGTTCATCTCAAATTTAAAACAACCTAGACATAAGCATGAACCTCCTTTGTTCACACTGCCTAGCTTATTTTCCAGTAATACCCTACTTCATAATAAAATGTATTTATCTTACTAAACATATTTACAAACTGATGTTTTAAGGTACTGGATCCATATCAGAGATCATGGTATTTTTCTTATCAAACAATCAAACAAAACAAATCAAAGCATCAACCAAAGATTTATCAAAACACCAACCATTCTCAGCATTCATCTATTCAGAGAAAAACAAATTAATCAAGCACAAAAATAAAATGGCTGCCCTTAACTTGGGTCTTAATGCCTTAGCCTCATGAGATTGATTAATCACTCACCGTCCTCTTCTTTTCCCCGAGAATGCCTAAGCTTGAAAATAGTGTTAACTCTTTCTCTTTTTTTTTATGTGTTTCTATTTTTTTTCCCAGAGAAAACCTCTGCTTTCCCTTTTGATTTAAATCATTTTACTAGGGTTTTACTAAAGGAAAAACCCATTTTATCCTTGCATTACTCAGAGAATTATGTGTGTGCAGTTGTGGCTAAATATGCCATTTTCTTTTAATTTCTATTTTTGGTTAAACAGTTGTTTTTCTCTTTTCTGAATGCATGTTATTTGCATGATTCTTACATGCACATTGTTTTCCTATGACTCCACTTGACAATGTATTTTATTTTATTTTTATTATACCCGAGTTATTTTTCATATTTCTTTTTATTAGTTTTGTTTTTAACTAACATAATTTACCATTTGCTTCTTTCTTAATTTATTCCAAAAATGCATCCATACTCATAAATATAGCTTGACTGATCTCTATGCATTTTAATTATCAAGAGAAATTTTATTTTATCATCCCATACTTCTCTGATCATATGTATATACTTTCTATACAATATTCACATATATACAAGTCATGTGAATTTTAGAATTCATTTTATACTTAATCATTTTCCTCTCATCACTGTATATATAAAAATAATTATCCCCTTTGCATAATTACTTCACTTACTTCTGATATTCATTCTCAAGCTATTTTTATTCTTTGGCTGTTTAAATAATACATATATATATATATATTTACACATAAAATATGTGAGTATAATGCTACTCTTTACTCAGCTATTTTTCTCCCCATTTTTATTTTCTCTAACTATCATTCTCTCACTTATTTACTTCATTCATTCTTGGTATTTATTTTTCATTTCTTGTTTTTTTTAAAGTAATTTTTATTCTCAAAAATTTTGGGTCTTCACAGTATCTTACCACGTTTAGTCAATATATTAACAGTACTGCACATAACATCTCTAGCTTAAGGAAGTACAACAACTAAAGAGTATGCAAGTAATGTATTAATATATAAATGGTAGAGGACAACTTATGTATTAAGAATTCATAATCTTTAATACAAGCACACACACGCACACACAAACATACACATTAAGTGATATCGATTTAGAGAACAATGTATTTCTATGAAAATACCCTTATGATTTAAGTTTTTGAGTTGTTTGAAATCATGGTATACAAACGCCTATACTCATTTTGTATACCCAAGTTGGGTTTCTTACAGTTCCACATTTCTTATGTTATAGATTATTGTTATATAAGTTTTAATTTTGATTATAACATGTATAATCAATTAACTTATACAAGCATAAATTTATCTAGTAATTAAATTTTATTTAATTGATTAAATCTTATTTAATTAACTAATTAATTAAATTTTATTTTGTTTAAAATTTAAATTTTTTATTTATTTACCTTAAACAATTTAAGATAAGTTTATCAACAACAACCTTTATAGCTAATTATATACACATCAATATATGTATATAACTTATTAATTAACCTTTAATTAATTTATTTAACAAAATTTCTTTATTTAATTAAACAATTTTAATTAATTCTAAAATTTTTATTATTTTATATCTTAAACAATTTTAAGATAATTCTCAATTATAACAATTATAATTGCATATATCATATGCACACATACATACATGTATGTATGTATGTACGCATGTTTAATTAATTAACAATTCTTTAATTATTCAATTAATCAAAGTTAATTAAGCACTATATTAAAATTCAAAATTTAATTTAAATTTTCAAAATTACAAAATTTTAATTTTATAAACTTTATAAATATTTTTTATATTTTAAATTGAACTTTTATATTAAAATATATGTTTAATTTTCAAACTAAATTTGAAAAATAGCCCAAGACCCAAATCAATTTGAGTATATCGTTTTGGTCTTATTCTATCACTTAGGCTAGGTCATTAGCCAAGAAGGATAGAGTGCTTAATTATTCAAACCCAAGTCTAGTCACTACATTTCTACAACAACATTTGGATAGATAGTCTTAACTAGTTTTCCCGTATATTGACTAATTTAGGCTGTATAAGCTATTGGGCTCTAATACCATTGAAGGAACCTGGCCGGTCTGTAGTGGTTGAAATGAAGAATTTGGGGAAAAAAATCCTTTTTGGATCATAGTAGGTCTATGAATTCTAATGCCTTATTTAATTTATCTAATTAATTAAATGTGTTTATTATGCATCAAATTCAATTAAATGTATGAGGGAGACTTTATTTTAGTTAGAGAAAGAAACCTTTCGTTTCTTTCTCATAGAACTTTCTTGTTAAATTAAAGGAAGGCTTTTTTTACTTAGAGAGCAACTTTTCATTCATCTTCGTTAATTAAATTAATTAATTAAATCTGCATTAATTGATTTTAAAATTCAAAAGGGAATGAGTACATCCAATGCATTCACATTTGAAAGGTGTAACAATTTTGTGAAGCATACAGTGAATGAATTAATGGATTAATAATGATAGAAACAAACATAAGACTAATTCAAATCATACAAGCATATATGGGTCCAAAAGAAAGGGATAATGTCACATACCGAAATTTTCGACTTTCGAAAATTCAACATCGATACTCACTTTATCGACTGCTGAGCCATCGAATGCCGGAAACCCGGAAAGTTATGGTTTTAAGAAAGAGAAAAAGTAGAAGAAGAAGAAAAAGAAGAAAAAGAAAGAAGGATAACAGAACAATATCAGAACAGAAAACAATATCAGAATCTTACACATCGCAGCGGAACAATATATAATAGATAAATGAATAATCTTTAAAACAAAGAACTATATCATTTTATACATACATCAATCATCAGAGTCAATATACAACTCAATACAACAATGGACAGTTATATAAACTTGTCCTCATACAGAATACACAGCGGAATAAATACCATCAGATACAAATACTACGTCTCGCCATCCAGCTTATCTCCAAAGCTCCAGAATATCCAGAATATCCTGATAATCTAACTCTAGACTGCCCGTGTGGAAATTGGTGGGCACCCAGAGTTTAGAAGGGAACAATAAACTCCGAGTCAGTCATGGTGACTGGTGTGAGATCGTAAAACAGTTTTTCTTTAAAATAAACAACAGGTAAACTCTAAAGTCAATTCGCAATGCTTTTGGAAAATGAAACTACCATAAGACCTCCCACCACACACACAATGCAAACGCAGAATTGGAGGAGATTTCTTCTTATGATAGTCAAAGATGCTTACTACGCAAAATCAAATCATTTTTGATATTATTATTAGTGCATAGTGTAGAAAACATTTCGAAAGTATAATATTAATCTTAGCCAACATACGACCAGTATCGTATGCCTACTATAGCTACTATGTTCAATAGCAGGTTACCGCCACATTCCATAGCAGGTAATACAACTAAAACCGTACACGTCGCGTATTGTTTCTTTGGATTTCCAACAAATGGTCAGGCTAAGGAACTTCCTATCCACGATGGGTACGTCCCTGGAATAGACGACCCGAGAACCTAACCGGATCTCTGCCAACACAAGGCCGGGTTACCTCTGCAAAAATAGGTAACTACTGACACGCGTATGCCATCCCCCGATCGTAACCGATCTTCCCGAGGATCCCCGATTTCCAACAAACCACATAGATAATAATAATGCAGTAACCACAGAGGTTAAGTATCTGGGCTCCATACCATGATACCACCTTTATCCAGAAGGAATGACATACACTAAGGGGCGCTACTCCCTAGAACCTTGCCGCATTCTTCCTGTTTCGACCATTTCCGGGGTGTGAGGCTCGACGAAGTCTCGTCCACAAAGCTACGCTTTCTCAAAAAGCCCTGCTTCGGGTCAAACAAAATGATCAACCTATGATCACAAAGATATAAGATCAAACAAATGATCATATCACAAATGATCAAACACTGATCATTTCACAGCAACACTCAGTATGCCACGTTACCAAGTTGGGATATATCGCTGATAAATTTCAACTACATAACCTCTGAACTCGTACGTCTCAGAGAAGGGTGTTAAGCTAAGAGAATAAATTCTCCGCCACCAACAGAAATGTATTTGAAAGAAATCAGCTTTATATCTCAAATTGTAACGTCAGACACACAATCCATACAAGTCTGTTCCGGGATCGAACAGAACCGAAGGCACTTCTCACGAAGCCCTTGCACATCCGGATAATTTTCAATCACGTCAGGACTTCCCGTCACTAAGGGTGATAAAACCTCTAAATCGAAGATCAGTCGATGTAGAGTAACTCGACGGTAATCCTTCCGTTTTCAAAAATATCCGGTCTTCAACACCGGTCTTCGAATGCAATTCATAACGACGTATCACATATTCGGAATGGGTTATACGACCCCATGGTCCTTTCCCGGCTAACCCGAATAGTGAGCGATTATTCAAAAATAAGTGTGGCATTCAAATTCATCCAATTCACAAAAAATACCTACTCAAGGTAATTATTGATAGTCGGTTATTTAACTATCAATAAAGATGCGCAACATCATCAGATTCCAAATAATTTTCCCAAATTATTTTATCTTCCAAAATATCTTTACTAGATATATAATTTCCACACTTAACCGTTTGAAAACAAATTTTCAAATATTCACTTTTCAATTTATCTTTAAAAGATAAAATCTCTAAACAGTTCACTTTATATTGGAAAAGCATTTCCATACTTATTTAAAAATAAGTAATTCACAAATCATTTATTTTCAACACTTAGAAAATATTCGATATACTTAAATCAAATTAAGTATATATTCATTCTTTAAGGAAATCATAAATTTCAACATCTATTTGAGTCAAAACGAATGTTACGTAAAACATCGTTACGACGACTCGAAATCACTAGTATAGGGATTCGGATTTAGATAGATATATAAATCCCAATACTACATCAAAACATTTCCTTTCGGAAATCATTTACTATAACAACAGTGTTATAGTCCACCATTTCCTTAAATTTCTCGAAAACGTCTATTTCAACAAGAACTGCGGAAATCTCTGCTTTCGATTTATAATACATTTTAAAAACATCTCTAAAATGTTTAACTTCATTTTTAATATCCCTTTTCCAAAACTATCCATTTTACTTAACGATATATTCACTATCCAAAATCGTGAATATACTTCAATAATTACATTTCAATCTTTTCTACACGTTTTATTCCAAGAATTATCCACTATCCAAAATCGTGGATAAAATTCCCTTAATAACTTCTATATTACATTCATCAAATTTGATTAATTTCGAATTCATAAAACAACGTTTATAAATTCACCTTTATATTTTCTAACAACTTCGATTTATAAAATTCTCCTCTTATTAACTTCTAAAATTACTTATCAAAATAAGTGATTTCGGATTTATAAACAACGTTTATAAATCACATTTATACTTCATAACAATTTCAACTTATAGGATCATTTCAGTTAGCAATTTCTGTTCAAATCTCATCTAAGTGCAAAAATCTAATTTATAAGCAAATTCCTTATAAATCTTCTATTCTACAACTTCTATACAATTTATACTTCACAATTTATAAATCTATAAATCTCGCTCACATATGATTTTTATTATCACTTCATTTTTAACACTTATAAAAACTTGTTTTATAATTCCAATATCTTAATTTATAAATTGTCAACTTTATAAACCTTTTAAGTAAACCGTTTATAATACTTTAAAAATTCCTTTCTTCAAAATTTCTTCAATTTCAAAAATTGATTCACTTAGAAATTTTCTACTTGAATTTCAAAAATTCAATTTCGTTTTTCTTTGGAATCCAATGATGTCAAAACATCCATTCAGCTAAATTTTAGCTTTCAATCAATTTCCAGACATCGATATGATCAATAACATCAATATAATCATTCACAGATTCATATCACAGTATAAATAAAATCAATCAATGTGAGGGGTCCAGTTGGATCCCTCCAACCTGTTTCCCTGCATCCAAAGACGTCAGCACAATACCAATTCCGCTCCAGTACGGAATTATCACGGTATATAGGTTTTTATAAATCCGCTTACTAACGGCGCAATAGGGTCTCATCCGCTATACGAGGCGGGAAATCAATCAATCCAATATATACATATGCCAATATGTATATACTGCTATATATATATAGATATATCCTATCATATCTAATAGCACATCAAATAGCAATCAGCACAATCAATAACTGCAATTCAAAATTAAATCTGAGTGAGAAGATCTCACCTTAGCATTTATTTTGCAATCCCATTTTCATTCTCGGCTTGATTTCTTTACAGATTTTGACCTAGTATAAATAATTATACAATTCGTTAATATTCGAACAAATCGAATAATAAATTTTTCATTTGATAAATTTATTTAGCCAATGATTCATTTTAAAATAATAGCTTGATTTAAACTAAAATTTTATCTCCACACTACAAAATTTTAGATTAAACCGTAAGTTAAAAATGTATATACCTATATTTACTTTTCTTTCGGGACTACACATTTTTTTCTTTCAAAACAAATCAATATAGATTCTAAAATTTAATTTTTTTTATATAACTTTCAGCATTCAAAATATCCCAATTTTTTTTTCTGTATATATTTTTTCCCAACTTTATATGTATATACTCTGGTTAAAAACATATAAATCTTATTTCAAATTTAAATAACTGCAATTTATTATCTGTAATTTAAATAAAACAATACCTCCATTTATCCGAATCGAAATCACGACTTTTGCCCAGCATCACGAGAGAACCCCTACTGTCAGAGTTCGCCATTGCGACCATCTTCCTTCGCTCGAACGACCCCACAACTACCACCACTTAGACGAACTCGCTGTCGAATTGCCTGAGATCGATCAAACTACACACCATCGCCATTTCCCACGACCCTGCTTCTGACGAAGACATGGACCCCACTGGTTTTCGACCACGCGTGACCCCACATCGACAAACCCAGATCGACCCCCACGGTGCCACCATACGTGTCGCCGATCCCCTTTCTTCATCGCGAACGTGCTGCCCCAAATCCCATCGCGATCGCCAACACGAGCTGCCGCGTCCACCTAGCCTAACGAAATCTCGATTCCAAATCACGAGACCCCCCCTACTTAATCGCGAAGCCTCCTCCTACTCGCGACTCTCTCGCGCGGTGATGCCGCCATCGCCTGCTCCTTGCGATGCCCTTTTCTTTAATTTCGAATGGATTTGTATTGAGCAGAGGAAGGTGAAGCTCGATTCTTTCTCGACGTTTTCTGATTTAGATTTTTGTTCGAAAAGGATTTTAAAAGGTGAAGGGGGATTTCGATTTCTTTTCGAATTGGATTGAACAGGCTTCAGCCATTGTTTTTATTTCCTCAGAGGATTTTGAATTGTAAAGAAGAAAACTCGGCTGTGATATAGAAGAAAGGGAGACACGAGAACGTGCTTTAGCAGGAGAACGTGCTTGCACGTTTCCTTTACGTGATCTCTGCGTGATTTTGGCGTGAAATTAGGCACGAGGTTAGGGACGCTGTCGTTAGTTTTTAAATTTTAAATTTAAATTTAAACTCAATTTGTTTTTCGATACCACTTTCAACGCGTTTACGTGTCGTATTCTCACATACGAACTCCGAAAAATACGAAATTTGGAATCCGATAATAATTCGATATTACGGACCCAATGGAACTGGTTTCGTCGAATTCCGAGACTGCGCCTCGGACGGCTATTTTTTTAAATATCGATACGAACGATATAAATTCCAGAACTGAACAAAACAGTCTGAAATTAAATTCTGAAGCTTCCGTTATCTTTAGTATCATCAAAATAAAATTTAAAAGCTATTGAAATATTTTTCTTCAGCTTAAAATTGAAGATATAAATTTTCGTTCAACTTACAATAGATTAAATTTTGTAATTTAATTGTAAATTTCAAAGTACGATCGGGGATTCAAATTAAATTATCGTTCAAATATTTAAAATTAATTAAATATTCTCAATTTAATTTGTTCAAAATTCTGGGTCGTTACAGACTTCCCCCCTTAAAAGAATTTCGTCCTCGAAATTACAAGTTAGGAAGAAAGGTCCTTAACTCGTCTACTATTTTTCAACATTCAATAGTTTTCTCAATTTATCAAAACAAGTCTTTCTACTAAAGATTCGTTATCATTCATACTAGCTCTCCAACTTCAATTATAAGTTCAAAACAACATTGTTTAACTTCTCAATTCAAATTCGGGTTTAAATTCAAATTTTAACTTTCAAAATTTCTCAAAAATTTTCTAACACTCGAAATTTCCGAAAAATTTCGCCAGCGTCTCCTTTGCGCGGCTAATACGGCACGACTACAAAACGTCCCTACGGACTCTCAGATTTCAAAAAGAAAAAGAAAAAGCCAAGCGGCTAGAGAAATAAGTCATCAAATCTCATATTCGAATTTAAATACATACCTTTTTCGAGCAATTCGAATTATCTTTGAAATCAAAATTCCAATCCCTTTTATAACACCTGTATGTCCTACTAGCCATGATATCTAGTTACACATTCAAACTAACATTTTGCAAATTCTATTACAAAATTTTCCGATATAAACTGTTTGTACATTTTTACTTCACTATTGAAGTTACATATTCAATTTCGTTCAATTTTTCATTTCAATTTCATTTGAATTCAATTTCACATTTCAATTTCCTATCTGAGTTAAATTTATCATTCAATTCAAGTTGGATTCTATTTATCTTCTGAATATTGAATTTCATCGATTAACTTTCATTTACAACTGCTTATTTTAGATTAGTTTCAATTACTAATTCATTTCAAATTCTAATCCACTTACAAATTCAAATTTGTTTTCAACATTCAGTTTTAATTCCAGTTTTTATTCTTTTTCAATTCTTAACTTAGAATAATTTCAATATCAAATTTTACTTAAGAATTTCACTCTTCCTTTCTTAGTTTCAATATAAATATTCTATATACACATGATATTTATTTTCAATTTACCACTTCGGTTAAATCTACTTATCTTTAAACTGGATTTCCAATTTCCATACGAATTTTAATTCATCTTTATATAGCATTCCAGAGTTTACCATCATTTCAAAGCCATTTTGAAAACAATTCAAATCATTCTTTGAATTTCTAAAACAAATTCCAAATTTTTTCCAAACAACTTCCATTTAAACAATTTGGCAGCAATTCCTCTTTTGGAAACCCGAAAATGAACACCAATGATGCCGCGGTCATCATCGAAGTTATTTTCTAGCGACCGAAAAGAGTTTAGAGCTTTTCATTCCTTCAAAATACTTTCCAAAACCTTTGAAATTCATTTTCAAATCAAAAAGACTTCATTTTCAAATCTCCAAAATTTTCAAGTTCTTTTCAAAACATTTCCAAATACTTCTCTGGAATTCCGTTTCAATTTACAATTCACATTTATAATTTACATTCTTAAATTTCATTAGTATGTGAATTTATTTTAACTTTGGAGTTACGATTTCAATTTCGTATTCAATTTCAATAGTAATGATAACATTTCAATACCATCACTTTCCTAACAACCAAACATCCATATACTATAATACTTCATAGAAAACCATTTCTTTTCTATACAAAAATAGTTTTGGGCAAAATTATTTCATTCACCCTATTTAAAATGATACTATGTCGTCTTGCCTCGTTTAAGTGTTTAGAAATCTCTATCGATAATATGGCGTCCCACATACCGACCAAAATTCATAAACATCTCAACGGATAAGCAAACACAATATAAAACATTTTATATTCACTAACAAATACGCGCTCGTATCTATTATTACACTCAACTCATTTTAGAGTACTACTGACTCTATCTCTAATGAGTAACACCCAACAGAGCAGGGTTGTCGCTTAACCATATGCTCTGATACCACTTTGTCACATACCGAAATTTTCGACTTTCGAAAATTCAACATCGATACTCACTTTATCGACTGCTGAGCCATCGAATGCCGGAAACCCGGAAAGTTATGGTTTTAAGAAAGAGAAAAAGTAGAAGAAGAAGAAAAAGAAGAAAAAGAAAGAAGGACAACAGAACAACATCAGAACAGAAAACAATATCAGAATCTTACACATCGCAGCGGAACAATATATAATAGATAAATGAATAATCTTTAAAACAAAGAACTATATCATTTTATACATACATCAATCATCAGAGTCAATATACAACTCAATACAACAATGGACAGTTATATAAACTTGTCCTCATACAGAATACACAGCGGAATAAATACCATCAGATACAAATACTACGTCTCGCCATCCAGCTTATCTCCAAAGCTCCAGAATATCTAGAATATCCTGATAATCTAACTCTAGACTGCCCGTGTGGAAATTGGTGGGCACCCAGAGTTTAGAAGGGAACAATAAACTCCGAGTCAGTCATGGTGACTGGTGTGAGATCGTAAAACAGTTTTTCTTTAAAATAAACAACAGGTAAACTCTAAAGTCAATTCGCAATGCTTTTGGAAAATGAAACTACCATAAGACCTCCCACCACACACACAATGCAAACGCAGAATTGGAGGAGATTTCTTCTTATGATAGTCAAAGATGCTTACTACGCAAAATCAAATCATTTTTGATATTATTATTAGTGCATAGTGTAGAAAACATTTCGAAAGTATAATATTAATCTTAGCCAACATACGACCAGTATCGTATGCCTACTATAGCTACTATGTTCAATAGCAGGTTACCGCCACATTCCATAGCAGGTAATACAACTAAAACCGTACACGTCGCGTATTGTTTCTTTGGATTTCCAACAAATGGTCAGGCTAAGGAACTTCCTATCCACGATGGGTACGTCCCTGGAATAGACGACCCGAGAACCTAACCGGATCTCTGCCAACACAAGGCCGGGTTACCTCTGCAAAAATAGGTAACTACTGACACACGTATGCCATCCCCCGATCGTAACCGATCTTCCCGAGGATCCCCGATTTCCAACAAACCACATAGATAATAATAATGCAGTAACCACAGAGGTTAAGTATCTGGGCTCCATACCATGATACCACCTTTATCCAGAAGGAATGACATACACTAAGGGGCGCTACTCCCTAGAACCTTGCCGCATTCTTCCTGTTTCGACCATTTCCGGGGTGTGAGGCTCGACGAAGTCTCGTCCACAAAGCTACGCTTTCTCAAAAAGCCCTGCTTCGGGTCAAACAAAATGATCAACCTATGATCACAAAGATATAAGATCAAACAAATGATCATATCACAAATGATCAAACACTGATCATTTCACAGCAACACTCAGTATGCCACGTTACCAAGTTGGGATATATCGCTGATAAATTTCAACTACATAACCTCTGAGCTCGTACGTCTCAGAGAAGGGTGTTAAGCTAAGAGAATAAATTCTCCGCCACCAACAAAAATGTATTTGAAAGAAATCAGCTTTATATCTCAAATTGTAACGTCAGACACACAATCCATACAAGTCTGTTCCGGGATCGAACAGAACCGAAGGCACTTCTCACGAAGCCCTTGCACATCCGGATAATTTTCAATCACGTCAGGACTTCCCGTCACTAAGGGTGATAAAACCTCTAAATCGAAGATCAGTCGATGTAGAGTAACTCGACGGTAATCCTTCCGTTTTCAAAAATATCCGGTCTTCAACACCGGTCTTCGAATGCAATTCATAACGACGTATCACATATTCGGAATGGGTTATACGACCCCATGGTCCTTTCCCGGCTAACCCGAATAGTGAGCGATTATTCAAAAATAAGTGTGGCATTCAAATTCATCCAATTCACAAAAAATACCTACTCAAGGTAATTATTGATAGTCGGTTATTTAACTATCAATAAAGATGCGCAACATCATCAGATTCCAAATAATTTTCCCAAATTATTTTATCTTCCAAAATATCTTTACTAGATATATAATTTCCACACTTAACCGTTTGAAAACAAATTTTCAAATATTCACTTTTCAATTTATCTTTAAAAGATAAAATCTCTAAACAGTTCACTTTATATTGGAAAAGCATTTCCATACTTATTTAAAAATAAGTAATTCACAAATCATTTATTTTCAACACTTAGAAAATATTCGATATACTTAAATCAAATTAAGTATATATTCATTCTTTAAGGAAATCATAAATTTCAACATCTATTTGAGTCAAAACGAATGTTACGTAAAACATCGTTACGACGACTCGAAATCACTAGTATAGGGATTCGGATTTAGATAGATATATAAATCCCAATACTACATCAAAACATTTCCTTTCGGAAATCATTTACTATAACAACAGTGTTATAGTCCACCATTTCCTTAAATTTCTCGAAAACGTCTATTTCAACAAGAACTGCGGAAATCTCTGCTTTCGATTTATAATACATTTTAAAAACATCTCTAAAATGTTTAACTTCATTTTTAATATCCCTTTTCCAAAACTATCCATTTTACTTAACGATATATTCACTATCCAAAATCGTGAATATACTTCAATAATTACATTTCAATCTTTTCTACACGTTTTATTCCAAGAATTATCCACTATCCAAAATCGTGGATAAAATTCCCTTAATAACTTCTATATTACATTCATCAAATTTGATTAATTTCGAATTCATAAAACAACGTTTATAAATTCACCTTTATATTTTCTAACAACTTCGATTTATAAAATTCTCCTCTTATTAACTTCTAAAATTACTTATCAAAATAAGTGATTTCGGATTTATAAACAACGTTTATAAATCACATTTATACTTCATAACAATTTCAACTTATAGGATCATTTCAGTTAGCAATTTCTGTTCAAATCTCATCTAAGTGCAAAAATCTAATTTATAAGCAAATTCCTTATAAATCTTCTATTCTACAACTTCTATACAATTTATACTTCACAATTTATAAATCTATAAATCTCGCTCACATATGATTTTTATTATCACTTCATTTTTAACACTTATAAAAACTTGTTTTATAATTCCAATATCTTAATTTATAAATTGTCAACTTTATAAACCTTTTAAGTAAACCGTTTATAATACTTTAAAAATTCCTTTCTTCAAAATTTCTTCAATTTCAAAAATTGATTCACTTAGAAATTTTCTACTTGAATTTCAAAAATTCAATTTCGTTTTTCTTTGGAATCCAATGATGTCAAAACATCCATTCAGCTAAATTTTAGCTTTCAATCAATTTCCAGACATCGATATGATCAATAACATCAATATAATCATTCACAGATTCATATCACAGTATAAATAAAATCAATCAATGTGAGGGGTCCAGTTGGATCCCTCCAACCTGTTTCCCTGCATCCAAAGACGTCAGCACAATACCAATTCCGCTCCAGTACGGAATTATCGCGGTATATAGGTTTTTATAAATCCGCTTACTAACGGCGCAATAGGGTCTCATCCGCTATACGAGGCGGGAAATCAATCAATCCAATATATACATATGCCAATATGTATATACTGCTATATATATATAGATATATCCTATCATATCTAATAGCACATCAAATAGCAATCAGCACAATCAATAACTGCAATTCAAAATTAAATCTGAGTGAGAAGATCTCACCTTAGCATTTATTTTGCAATCCCATTTTCATTCTCGGCTTGATTTCTTTACAGATTTTGACCTAGTATAAATAATTATACAATTCGTTAATATTCGAACAAATCGAATAATAAATTTTTCATTTGATAAATTTATTTAGCCAATGATTCATTTTAAAATAATAGCTTGATTTAAACTAAAATTTTATCTCCACACTACAAAATTTTAGATTAAACCGTAAGTTAAAAATGTATATACCTATATTTACTTTTCTTTCGGGACTACACATTTTTTTCTTTCAAAACAAATCAATATAGATTCTAAAATTTAATTTTTTTTATATAACTTTCAGCATTCAAAATATCCCAATTTTTTTTTCTGTATATATTTTTTCCCAACTTTATATGTATATACTCTGGTTAAAAACATATAAATCTTATTTCAAATTTAAATAACTGCAATTTATTATCTGTAATTTAAATAAAACAATACCTCCATTTATCCGAATCGAAATCACGACTTTTGCCCAGCATCACGAGAGAACCTGTAACAACCCGCATTTATACGATAATATATTTAAATATTTTATATAAATATGACATCGTCTTTTCGTATTTAAAATCCTAAATATGAATTTTTATCGTGTTCGAATTCGTTGTTCTAATGGATTCAAATCGTGTTTTAAATATCACCAAAGTGTTTAATAAACATGGTTAAAAGTATTCGGGCTTTATAAATTTTTAAAATCTTGGCCCATGCTTGATCCGTTGCCGTGATAAGTGATAACCCATCCCCTTCATCCATTCGAAATCCCTAAGCCCAAAATCGAAGAAAACGAAAGAATGGCGGTCTCGTCTCCTCCAAACTAGGGCTTCGATTGCGAATTCGCTCGTCCCTGTGATGCTTGGCCGCTTCCATGGAGTCGTTCTCGTCGCCGCTTCGAAGCAAGGTGAGTTTTCTCACATCTAATTCTTGCTCTATGCAATGGTGCTTTTGTGATTTACTCGGTTTGCTTTGGTTTTTCTGGTGTTGATTTCGTTTGTTTTGTTGTTTTCGACACTACCTTTAGTTAGAAAGCTACAGACTTATTTTTGTGAAATCGTTCATTTAACTTCGACTTGCGATGTTTTGACTTTCGCGGTCGAACTTGCTACTGTTTGATTTCTGGCAATCTAATGACTTCGTTCATTCGAAGTGATTTACTTTGTTAGGATGTTGATGAGTTTGTTTGACTTGGATAGATTCTTGTTGTCTTCGGCATTGTTCGCGATTTTGAACTGCATATTATCACGGTTTGATTGTATTTGATGATAATTTCTGCTAGTTGTTCCGTGACTTCATGCGATTTGGGGTTATTGTATTCTTGACAGTTTTGTATTGTTAGGTGGATCTGGACCCTTTTCATATGTGAGTTTAAGTTGGCATTTTGATGTTCATTTGTTATCGGACCTCATGTAGATATGTACCCCCTTTGTACATGTTGTAGAGAGTTGCATGTCTGGCCCCTGAGAACTTTTGTTCATTTTGTTCTGATTGCACACTGATTCACTGTTCTCTGAACAGTACCTAGACTTTATCTTATGTACACTTGGTTTGTTGCCTTTGTGCTCGAGCTTGATTCTTGCAATTTCCAGTTTCAAAATTGCTTCATGCTTTTGAGTGTGTGATCATACATGAATATATGTATGTGTTGCCCCATTAATGTTTCACTGTTTTCCTGAGTTTGTTCTAGTCTTCAAGTTTGTTACATGTATGTTCATTTGAGGCTGCTGTTCCAGTTCGTATGTAGATGTTTTGAACTGTGATTTAGTTTGATTCCTTGAATAATTAGCTTTGGCCTTGGCTTGAGACTTCATGTGCTTGCAGTGTTTACAGCTGCACGTGCCATTGTCGTCCTGTTGCTGTAGCTATGACCTACAGTCTTCACTGCACCCTTATTATCATTCGACTTTGCATTGTATATTTGTATGCATGCCACTGATCATATGTTGATATGTCCACTTGATACCCTTAAGTATGTTGATAATCTATAGTGTGTATTAGTCTAGTTCGCCTTGAACTTCATGCGTGCTCGAGTCTAGTTCCTGTATTCCTTTTGTGATGCCATTTTGTAACTGACTTGAGAGCTTTTGTGTTGTAGCACTGTCCACCCGAGTACAGTCCCCACTTCATTGCCCCTATGCACCTGTGTGGTTATATGAACTGGTACATTGCCTTTGTGGTCTTCATACCTGTAGTGTTTGAGTCTGATATCTTGATCATGTTTGTTGAGTTGCCTTGAGTCACTTGTGCATGCTCTCTGGAGTTGTGGTATTCATTTGTGGAATCTGTCTTACTGCATATATGTTTAAGGCTGTACATTGGAGTCATTTGCTTTTGATTCACTGAGCTTTTGTGTAATTCACCACTGTAGTGGCGAGGCAGTACACGCGTGCGTGTACTGCAGTCCTAGCAGGCTTGACAGATTTAGTTGATATTTCGATTGTTAAATTGTTTCGTTGGTTCAATTCAATATTCTGAAGTTGTATTTTGAAATGGTTTATTCTGATTTGAGTTGGATCCGTTTGCTTTTGAATTCATTGATCTTCTGAGTATTTCATAGGCTGTATTGGCGAGGCAGTACACGTTAGCGTGTACTGCAGCCAACCAGCATTGATATTTTTTTAAATTGACATTTCAATTGCTTAAATTGCGTTGGATTTCTGTTTTGTGGATTAACACTGTTTAGTGTTATATCTGCCGTTATCCAATTCTCGTATCGAGAGTTGGATATACGAAATTATTGTGACTGTCGTCTATTTAAATTATTACTGCCTATATGCACTAATAAACTGGTTTGAATTAGACTGATCCGGGTATTATTTTCTTTTGAATGTAATACTCGGGTCAGACCGAGTATTTACAGGTTGTAGATTTTTAGCTTTGGGTTGCTGCTAGAGCTATGAAGACTATTTATATCAGTTGATGTGGTCTTCGTCTTGTTGTAGTAGTCAGTGTGTCTGTTTTAAGATGATAATGTATTCATGTATATTAGTCGATAATGTACTTGTATATATATAACTTCTTGAGTCGACAATTGTAGTTGTATCATTTGTATTGTGTCAAATGTATTGTAACTGATATCAGTTATTGTATATATGAGACTTTTCGTTCCATCTTTATTCCGCATTTATGTTATCTGTGATATTTTTATATCTATTGTCCTAAACTATTATAGCCACTATGTAGTAGCTTTGAGTTTGTATCGGTATGTCGGGTTTCCTCTAAAAATGAAATGCAATATTTTATTATCTAACATATCGGTGCTCGCACAAGGCAATTACATAGATGGTCGCTCCTCAACAGCCTTATTCTCCGTGCTAGTTGACAGCACTACACCGTAGTGTTCTTGGCTAGCGTGGGTATAGAGGTGGGGCGTCACAGCTTGGTATCAGAGCTTGGGGTTTAGGACAATTATAAAACATAACTTAGATGGAGCATGTGTTACAACTATTTGTCGATGTTTTATCTCTCATCTTTACATATGATTATTTTTGACTGTTAGGTATGAATTCCTAACGCTTATTTTTGTGTTTTCCTAATCTGGATTTCCCTTCGACTTCGGTCACTCTGTTTTTGGGAAATTGCTAATTTCTTGATTTTCAAGACTCTGATTTTGTTTGCCGTTGGTTTCTTTGATAATGATGATTGATTCATTTTGTACTCGACTTCGGCTAATAACTGTTGGCTTCGACATTGACTTGATTCTTACTTCTGTTGAAGTCAATTATGCATTTCTACTCGTTTTGCTTTGTTTTTCCAGTTGATATCGATTCTTCTTTCCTAATTAGTTGTTATCACCTTTATTGATTTTGATAACTTCTATTTTCTGGAATTTTTGGGTGTTCCTATTTTAATAAATTCAGTATCGATTTCTTTGGATTCCATTCACATCTTCGTATGTGAATTCTTGTGATTGATTGTTTCTACAATCATTTTTGTGATTTGTCACCCTAAAAATATAAAGGTTTTCTATACTAGTAGTAAATGTTAAAATCCTTTTCTCCAAACGATTTCAAAAATTATTTTACTACAAAGCTCTTTTCCTAAATCGTTTTCCAATCTATTAGTATATACAAGCCTTTATTTCACTCGTATGAGAAATTGAATTAAACGGCCTAGTAAAACAAGTGGTATGAAACGCTTGCGTTTACTTCGTCGGTTAGCTCCTGGACTTGTTCGATTGAACCCTTTTTGTGACAATTTCCTAGTGAAGATTTACAGCTTGTTCGTAAATATTTAAGTTAAGCAAGTGGTTATGGGACATGAAGCTAAACTCATATATTTACTAGCTTGGTGTGGTTGACACTTCTTTATGATCATGACGATCATTTTTATGATTTAGACTGGACCTCATCGGTGTGATTTCGTCTCACACATATCTCTTGGGCTTTGAGGATTGTCTAGACACCAGTGTGTGATTTCGTCTCACACATATTGCACGGTTAGACTAGGCCTCATCGGTGTGATTTCGTCTCACACATATCTCTTGGGCTTTGAGGGTTGTCTGGATACTCTTTGTGTGATTTTTATGATTTAGACTAGCAACTGTGCGATGTCTCTTTGTCTGCGACCAAGAGATAGCGTCTCGTTCATGTGATACCGGTGTTTTGGAGTTTTCATACTCCCATTTTTATGCTAGGCCTTCCCCCCTTCATGTGTTTTCTGGATTTCATGTAATGATTTCTAGAATTTGTGCTTCACCAATTTTCGTGATTTCTATTGACAAGTTTCGTCAATTTTTGTGTATTGGTGAATTCATGTGTTATTAACTTGTTATGAATACAAGTTTAGGGTATGATATCCCTTTCTATCTTTGAGAAGATTCTTGTGACATTTTTGATGAATGAAAATTCATTTGGCATTATATTTTGATGCCAGTTATTTTGATGAGATTTTGACGTGTTAACTTCAGTACTCGTCAATTTTGAAATGGATTTATAAGCGGTTCTCCCGCGACACTGATATTGCTAATTTAATCACGTATTTACAAAATTCTTTATTTTTAAAAGTTGTTTCAAAAATATAAATTAAAAATTGTTTTCAAAATTTTTACAGCTTACATTTTCAAAAGAACGAGGAAGCGAATTAAACATTTCAGAAAAATCGAGGACTATGACCCCTTTCTTTTACTGATTCGCTTAATTCCGGACTTGTCCGTTTGAGAATGTGAAATGTTAATTTTTAAAACACACAATTCTGCACTTTCAAGAAAACGATAAAGAGATTTAAACGGTTTAGCAAAAGTAAGGAGTATGGAACCATACTTTTACTACTTCGGTTAATTCCGGACTCGTTAATTAAATATTTGTGATTTCTGATTATCGTTTTTGATAATCAGATATTTGTGAAATTGATTATCGTTTGAGATAATTAAATATTTTTCGATTTGATAATCGAATATTTGTGATTTCTGATTATCGTTTTTGATAATCAGATATTTGTGAAATTTGATTATCGTTTGAGATAATTCAATATTTTTCGATTTGATAATCGAATATTTGTGATTTCTGATTATCGTTTTTGATAATCAGATATTTGTGAAATTTGATTATCGTTTGAGATAATTAAATATTTTTCGATTTGATAATCGAATATTTGTGATTTCTGATTATCGTTTTTGATAATCAGATATTTGTGAAATTGATTATCGTTTGAGATAATTAAATATTTTTCGATTTGATAATCGAATATTTGTGATTTCTGATTATCGTTTTTGATAATCAGATATTTGTGAAATTTGATTATCGTTTGAGATAATTAAATATTTTTCGATTTGATAATCGAATATTTGTGATTTCTGATTATCGTTTTTGATAATCAGATATTTGTGAAATTGATTATCGTTTGAGATAATTAAATATTTTTCGATTTGATAATCGAATATTTGTGATTTCTGATTATCGTTTTTGATAATCAGATATTTGTGAAATTTGATTATCGTTTGAGATAATTAAATATTTTTCGATTTGATAATCGAATATTTGTGATTTCTGATTATCGTTTTTGATAATCAGATATTTGTGAAATTGATTATCGTTTGAGATAATTAAATATTTTTCGATTTGATAATCGAATATTTGTGATTTCTGATTATCGTTTTTGATAATCAGATATTTGTGAAATTTAATTATCGTCTGAGATAATTAAATATTTTTCGATTTGATTAATCGAATGTTTATGTTTCTGATTATCGTTTTTGATAATTAGATATTCGTGAAATTCGATTATCATTTTTGATGATTGAATATTTGCGATTTTGAGACTTGAGCTTCGTCTTTTTCCCTGTCGATTCAGGTGAGTAATTTGCTTTACTCGCATTCAATTCGTGCAGTATGTGAATTCTGCTCTGTTTTCCTTTTCTTTTAAATACTGGAACTCGATTGATTCCTGCTTTAGCAGTCGTCTGATTTTGATTCCTTGATTCCCTCGATGTTGATTCTTTTGATTTGAAGCATTCGAACCTTTTGATCCTATATCTGATACTTCCATAATTCTAATGCTTCCCCCTGTTGACCTTTGCTTTGCGTATGCATTCGACATTGCCATGCTCTTATGGTTGTTACCTTTTATCCACTTATTCCTTATGATTGCGAGGACGCAATTTCTTTAAGGAGGGAAGTCTGTAACAACCCGCATTTATACGATAATATATTTAAATATTTTATATAAATATGACATCGTCTTTTCGTATTTAAAATCCTAAATATGAATTTTTATCGTGTTCGAATTCGTTGTTCTAATGGATTCAAATCGTGTTTTAAATATCACCAAAGTGTTTAATAAACATGGTTAAAAGTATTCGGGCTTTATAAATTTTTAAAATCTTGGCCCATGCTTGATCCGTTGCCGTGATAAGTGATAACCCATCCCCTTCATCCATTCGAAATCCCTAAGCCCAAAATCGAAGAAAACGAAAGAATGGCGGTCTCGTCTCCTCCAAACTAGGGCTTCGATTGCGAATTCGCTCGTCCCTGTGATGCTTGGCCGCTTCCATGGAGTCGTTCTCGTCGCCGCTTCGAAGCAAGGTGAGTTTTCTCACATCTAATTCTTGCTCTATGCAATGGTGCTTTTGTGATTTACTCGGTTTGCTTTGGTTTTTCTGGTGTTGATTTCGTTTGTTTTGTTGTTTTCGACACTACCTTTAGTTAGAAAGCTACAGACTTATTTTTGTGAAATCGTTCATTTAACTTCGACTTGCGATGTTTTGACTTTCGCGGTCGAACTTGCTACTGTTTGATTTCTGGCAATCTAATGACTTCGTTCATTCGAAGTGATTTACTTTGTTAGGATGTTGATGAGTTTGTTTGACTTGGATAGATTCTTGTTGTCTTCGGCATTGTTCGCGATTTTGAACTGCATATTATCACGGTTTGATTGTATTTGATGATAATTTCTGCTAGTTGTTCCGTGACTTCATGCGATTTGGGGTTATTGTATTCTTGACAGTTTTGTATTGTTAGGTGGATCTGGACCCTTTTCATATGTGAGTTTAAGTTGGCATTTTGATGTTCATTTGTTATCGGACCTCATGTAGATATGTACCCCCTTTGTACATGTTGTAGAGAGTTGCATGTCTGGCCCTTGAGAACTTTTGTTCATTTTGTTCTGATTGCACACTGATTCACTGTTCTCTGAACAGTACCTAGACTTTATCTTATGTACACTTGGTTTGTTGCCTTTGTGCTCGAGCTTGATTCTTGCAATTTCCAGTTTCAAAATTGCTTCATGCTTTTGAGTGTGTGATCATACATGAATATATGTATGTGTTGCCCCATTAATGTTTCACTGTTTTCCTGAGTTTGTTCTAGTCTTCAAGTTTGTTACATGTATGTTCATTTGAGGCTGCTGTTCCAGTTCGTATGTAGATGTTTTGAACTGTGATTTAGTTTGATTCCTTGAATAATTAGCTTTGGCCTTGGCTTGAGACTTCATGTGCTTGCAGTGTTTACAGCTGCACGTGCCATTGTCGTCCTGTTGCTGTAGCTATGACCTACAATCTTCACTGCACCCTTATTATCATTCGACTTTGCATTGTATATTTGTATGCATGCCACTGATCATATGTTGATATGTCCACTTGATACCCTTAAGTATGTTGATAATCTATAGTGTGTATTAGTCTAGTTCGCCTTGAACTTCATGCGTGCTCGAGTCTAGTTCCTGTATTCCTTTTGTGATGCCATTTTGTAACTGACTTGAGAGCTTTTGTGTTGTAGCACTGTCCACCCGAGTACAGTCCCCACTTCATTGCCCCTATGCACCTGTGTGGTTATATGAACTGGTACATTGCCTTTGTGGTCTTCATACCTGTAGTGTTTGAGTCTGATATCTTGATCATGTTTGTTGAGTTGCCTTGAGTCACTTGTGCATGCTCTCTGGAGTTGTGGTATTCATTTGTGGAATCTGTCTTACTGCATATATGTTTGAGGCTGTACATTGGAGTCATTTGCTTTTGATTCACTGAGCTTTTGTGTAATTCACCACTGTAGTGGCGAGGCAGTACACGCGTGCGTGTACTGCAGTCCTAGCAGGCTTGACAGATTTAGTTGATATTTCGATTGTTAAATTGTTTCGTTGGTTCAATTCAATATTCTGAAGTTGTATTTTGAAATGGTTTATTCTGATTTGAGTTGGATCCGTTTGCTTTTGAATTCATTGATCTTCTGAGTATTTCATAGGCTGTATTGGCGAGGCAGTACACGTTAGCGTGTACTGCAGCCAACCAGCATTGATATTTTTTTAAATTGACATTTCAATTGCTTAAATTGCGTTGGATTTCTGTTTTGTGGATTAACACTGTTTAGTGTTATATCTGCCGTTATCCAATTCTCGTATCGAGAGTTGGATATACGAAATTATTGTGACTGTCGTCTATTTAAATTATTACTGCCTATATGCACTAATAAACTGGTTTGAATTAGACTGATCCGGGTATTATTTTCTTTTGAATGTAATACTCGGGTCAGACCGAGTATTTACAGGTTGTAGATTTTTAGCTTTGGGTTGCTGCTAGAGCTATGAAGACTATTTATATCAGTTGATGTGGTCTTCGTCTTGTTGTAGTAGTCAGTGTGTCTGTTTTAAGATGATAATGTATTCATGCATATTAGTCGATAATGTACTTGTATATATATAACTTCTTGAGTCGACAATTGTAGTTGTATCATTTGTATTGTGTCAAATGTATTGTAACTGATATCAGTTATTGTATATATGAGACTTTTCGTTCCATCTTTATTCCGCATTTATGTTATCTGTGATATTTTTATATCTATTGTCCTAAACTATTATAGCCACTATGTAGTAGCTTTGAGTTTGTATCGGTATGTCGGGTTTCCTCTAAAAATGAAATGCAATATTTTATTATCTAACATATCGGTGCTCGCACAAGGCAATTACATAGATGGTCGCTCCTCAACAGCCTTATTCTCCGTGCTAGTTGACAGCACTACACCGTAGTGTTCTTGGCTAGCGTGGGTATAGAGGTGGGGCGTCACAGAACCCCTACTGTCAGAGTTCGCCATTGCGACCATCTTCCTTCGCTCGAACGACCCCACAACTACCACCACTTAGACGAACTCGCTGTCGAATTGCCTGAGATCGATCAAACTACACACCATCGCCATTTCCCACGACCCTGCTTCTGACGAAGACATGGACCCCACTGTTTTCGACCACGTGTGACCCCACATCGACAAACCCAGATCGACCCCCACGGTGCCACCATACGTGTCGCCGATCCCCTTTCTTCATCGCGAACGTGCTGCCCCAAATCCCATCGCGATCGCCAACACGAGCTGCCGCGTCCACCTAGCCTAACGAAATCTCGATTCCAAATCACGAGACCCCCCCTACTTAATCGCGAAGCCTCCTCCTACTCGCGACTCTCTCGCGCGGTGATGCCGCCATCGCCTGCTCCTTGCGATGCCCTTTTCTTTAATTTCGAATGGATTTGTATTGAGCAGAGGAAGGTGAAGCTCGATTCTTTCTCGACGTTTTCTGATTTAGATTTTTGTTCGAAAAGGATTTTAAAAGGTGAAGGGGGATTTCGATTTCTTTTCGAATTGGATTGAACAGGCTTCGGCCATTGTTTTTATTTCCTCAGAGGATTTTGAATTGTAAAGAAGAAAACTCGGCTGTGATATAGAAGAAAGGGAGACACGAGAACGTGCTTTAGCAGGAGAACGTGCTTGCACGATTCCTTTACGTGATCTCTGCGTGATTTTGGCGTGAAATTAGGCACGAGGTTAGGGACGCTGTCGTTAGTTTTTAAATTTTAAATTTAAATTTAAACTCAATTTGTTTTTCGATACCACTTTCAACGCGTTTACGTGTCGTATTCTCACATACGAACTCCGAAAAATACGAAATTTGGAATCCGATAATAATTCGATATTACGGACCCAATGGAACTGGTTTCGTCGAATTCCGAGACTGCGCCTCGGACGGCTATTTTTTTAAATATCGATACGAACGATATAAATTCCAGAACTGAACAAAACAGTCTGAAATTAAATTCTGAAGCTTCCGTTATCTTTAGTATCATCAAAATAAAATTTAAAAGCTATTGAAATATTTTTCTTCAGCTTAAAATTGAAGATATAAATTTTCGTTCAACTTACAATAGATTAAATTTTATAATTTAATTGTAAATTTCAAAGTACGATCGGGGATTCAAATTAAATTATCGTTCAAATATTTAAAATTAATTAAATATTCTCAATTTAATTTGTTCAAAATTCTGGGTCGTTACAGATAAAGGTGGAATCAATGTTCAATTTCACCTTTTTTTTATTTTACAAGCATATCATAGATTCTACATCAAAGTAATACTAAGGGAATGATAAGTTATAACTATAAATTTAACAAGGCAAAGGCAAAAAACAATGATAGGGTTGATATATACACATTGGTAGATAAGATATACACATATCTACCACGGACACACACACACACACATGTGTGTGTATGTATATACACACGCTATTCTTATGTGTATACTCTTACATCAACATTAAATTATTCAATGAAAATAAATTGGAAGAAAATGAATTTTGTTTCACAATTACATGCCTTAACAATATAAAATGGACATAAATGTTTACGCATTCACATATTATATACACATACACATATACACATATGTGCACCCACACGCGCGCGCACACACACACATATAAGGTGCAATGACTAAGCCAAATAAATTTTCATTAATTAATTGTTCCAAATTACATGGTTTTAACAATATATAAATGTACAATTGTTAATAAAAGGTAGTTTCCAATTGATTCCAAAATATTTATATAACACTAAACCTTCAAATGTATATACAATCGGATACACATAAGTGTGTGTGTAGAGAGAGTTTGTGTGTGTGTTTGTTCTATTTTAGTTCTTTTTAATCAAATAATACAATATCAAAATTGTATGCATCAAATCAAATTAGATGTTAACACGACAAGCACCATTGTCCAACTGGTTAAGTGATTCGGCTTTAGTGCAAGAGGTCACAAGTTCGAAACTTGCATAGCATGATTCGAATGTTTGTTGACATGTGATATGTTGTCCCAGTGACACGTTGTAAATAAAATACCATTTCAAAAAAAATGTTAACATTTAACACTCTCTTGATTCCGGTGCCAACGACCTCTAACTCAAGTGGTTAAAGGTGTGGCGCTTTAGGTAAAGGTTCTAAAGGCTGTAACAACCCTGTATTTTGTGATTATTTTAATTGTATATTTTAATTTCTTTAATTTAATTTCCTGATTTAAAAACTTTATTTTATTTATTAAAATGAGTAAATTTTGTTATTTTAAATATAAATTTTGATTTTGATGTGAATTAGAATTCCAAACATGACTAAAAAGAATATTTTCCAAAAAAAAGTGAATTTTGGTCAATATGGTCAAACTTTGACTTTTAATTTAGAAATTTGAAAGTTTGAAAATTTGAATTTTATCTTTTATTATGAAAGTAAATAAAATTTTAAGAATAATGCTTTTCGTTTCGTTGAAATCTGATTTATAATGTGAAAGTTATGCCTTTTTCAATATTGTGTGTAATTTGCTGTATTTAACAAATTGTTTATTTTAAATTGTATAAATAATATTTTATTTGGTCATGTAATGTTCTAATTTATATTTATATGGGTAAAATAACATGTTATGCATATATTTTGGTTTTAAAACATTTTTTTAAAAGTATAATTGACATTTTCCAGTGTTAGTTGTATTTTGCTTACAATTTCTAATTTCCAGTTTCAATTAATTAAAGTAATTCTTTATTTATTTTTCTATTTTTTTCTTAAAATCTTATTTTATTCTCATTCCCACTTTATTTTGTTCCTCATTTATTTTATTTATTTGACCTTTTATTTGTTTTAAAGTGAAATAGAAATTTTCTAAAACTAGTGATATTCTATTTGTAAATTTTAAGTCCTGTTTTGAATTTTTAAACAATTTCTTTAGTTCTTTTTCTAATTTCTCTAAATTTAATTATTTATTTCATTTTGAAAATATAAATGAATTATTTTACTTCACATTTTTGTTTTAAAATATTTTTAAAATGAAGTTGTTAATTTTCCAAAGTCAATAGTGATTTATTTGTAATTTCTGGACCCTGTTTTCAATTTTTAAGCAATTTCTTATATTCTTTTTCCATTTTCTTTAAAATTAATTAATTATTTTTTTTTTATATTACTTTGTTTCGGTTTTAAAGTCAATTTACTGATTTTTTTTATTTGAATTTAAAGAAAAAGAAATATGAAGAGTTTTAAAAGCTTATTTACCTTAAGTCCTTTCATCTCCTTTGTCCTTTCATTTGCCATAACTCCTCAATTACTATCTTGGCTGTGCATTTTGGTTTGTAGCCGTGAGTTTTCAGCCTCCATTCACCCAAAAACATTTTACCTTCTCATTCATTCATGGCTTCAAGAAAAATCTATGGGTAATGGCTACTTTTTTACACTTTTCTTCTCATTTTTCATGTATTTTGCCTTGTATTCTTTGCTTCTTTAAATGGCCTCCACTCCATATCCATGGCCACCACCCCCTACATCTCTTCCCTGCCATCACCACCAGCTACTCCTCTGGTCTTGACCAAGGCCGAGCCACCATGATGCTAAAACTCCACAAAAATTGCAACACAAACCATAAAAACATGTTGTTTGACCACTATTTGTTCACCACTTCATTTTCCACCACCACCACCACCTTAGGCTGCCTCCACCATCTCTGGCCAGACCACCACACACCTTTCCTTCCACTGACCTGATCCATACCCCTCTGACCTGACCACACAAGCCCATGGCCGAGCCATTTTTGTGAACAAAACCCACCTATTTTGCCTTAAACTCTTCATATTCCTTTGTATAAACTTCCTCCTCATATTCTACTACCTAGGCCATGCATACACATGACCAAACCTGAGCCAAACTTGTTCAAACCAGAGCCAAAACCATCCCTAGGCCATGACAAAAGAATAGAGAAAGCAAGGCAAAAGATTTGGCATTCGTATCTCTTTTTATTTAAAAGTTATTTCATTTCTAGTGTATTGAAATTTATGGTTTGCTTTGACTTTGTTTGGGTTGTAACACAAGATCTATATCATTGGATTTTCTCTCCACACTCAAATTGTATTAGAGTTGTCGTGCTTTCGTAATCTTTGTGTTGTGAGCTTTGTTGGCAAATCTCCAGCTTAACAGGTGAGTTATTCTCACCAGACAATATGTACATATATAACTAGTGAATTGACCCCTTTTGAATCTGTAAAATGCATTATCATATTACATTTGCTATGTTATGATTTTATGATGTTCACCCATGCTTAAACACCTATTATATTATATTTTACTATTATATTATGTTGTTCTATTATTTTTATCAGTTTATCACACTGCAAGTTCCCTTTAGATTAGAATCACCATGGGTTGAAATGATACATACTCGAACGGACTTTAGAATAGGAGAAAATCATTATGGGCTGAAATGATAGGCCTGAATGATTTTCAATTATTTTTTATTTCCTTCGGATTGCGGGTTTGAAATGATCAAACCCGGGTTTTCTTTGTAAATTACGGGTTGAAATGATATATTACCCGTATCACTTTACCTAGACTAGAAATGAAATACAGACCCGTTGTTAAAATATATTTTTATAAAAATCTTAAAAATATTTTTGAAATGTAAATGTTATAATATTTGATTTAAACTAAAAAAAATGATTTATGTAAGCATTATTGATTTTTTTTGAAAATTTATAAGTGAAATAAATTATTGGTAAAACTAGAAATTTTGAAATGTAAGTTATTTTGGGAAATTTTAATTGGGTGATAATTGGAATTTAAATTAAATATTAAATGTGATAACTTCATGATAATTTGGATTAAAGTGAATTTAAAATTATATTAATGATTTTGAATAAAGTTAAAATGTGAAATGAATGAATATTTAAGTTGAAATTTTGAAATATAACTAAAATTGGAAATTTGTGAATTTGGCTTAAAAGTGAATTTTAAGTTAAGTAAATAAAAATGGAATTAAGTTATATTTGAAAATTTAAACTTAAGTGTTAAGTTAATTTAATTTAATGAATTTATAATTTAAAATTGGAATTTAATAAGTGAATTATTTTTAAATTTTGATTTTTGAATGGAGGTTTAACTTTATAAAATCATGAATATAAGGGTATTTGAATGATTATATATGATTTTATAAGTTAAAAATGATTTATATAAAA
Source organism: Allium fistulosum (assembly GCA_030737815.1). Classification (NCBI taxonomy): domain Eukaryota; kingdom Viridiplantae; phylum Streptophyta; class Magnoliopsida; order Asparagales; family Amaryllidaceae; genus Allium; species Allium fistulosum. The sequence continues at coordinate 1,301,093,311 of CM060902.1, forward strand.
ATATAATTGTTTGTGAAATTATACTGAATATTTGAAGTTAATTAACTGCATCTCTGAAATGCTATTAATTCTAATGTAAATGATAATACAACATTTGTAAATGCTGTAGTTGATAATAATGAACCAAATGGCTAAATTTAATTAAAGGCTATTATAGCATTTTTGTAATGTTATAATGGTTGAATTTAACTAAGTTTATTTGAAACTAATGTAACCCTATTACAGCAGTTTAAATGCTGTCTTTTGTTAAATTGAACTGTTTTAAATGTGACTTTCCGTAGCATTTTCTAAATGTTGCGAAAGTTGAATTTTCATTGTTTTAATTAATTTAAGTGAACGAATGAACTTTTAAAGATTAAAATTTTGGAAATTTAATAATTTTAATATTAATAATAACTTCATTTTTATGATTTAAAATAAAGTAATTTGTTTTGAAATATAAACTATTTTGAAATATGATATTTTGATATTTTAAAATGGATTTTTGAAGGATATTGAATTTTGAAATGATATTTTATTTCGAAGTATAAAATACCATTTTGAAATTTTAACCACGGGATGTATTTAATTTATAGTTTAACTGATCCTTAAAGGATGGGCAATCCCAAGCATCCTTTGAGTTATTGTGCATTTCTACTACAGTTCACTTAAGTTGGTTTACATTATATAAGTATATATTGTCCTGACTCGAGTGTTTTGTGTTTTACTTTACGCTCGGGTCTGCCTGAGTATTTACAGCTTAGCTTTGGATTTCTTTCTAGAGCTAGGAATCGCTGGAGATTCTGCTTGTCTAGTTATCTGTTCCTTTCAGTTCAGTTGTTCTATTTCAGTTCTGGTATTCATAAACTTCTATTTATTTGAGATTCCTATTGTATATGTTTTCAAGCAGATATTATGTATTATGTTTTGAGAGTTTGTTATAGTAGCTTCATGAACTACTATGGGTTTTATATTCCGCTGCGAGTTATTTTGATATTCTATGTCTGTGATTCTGTATTTGATTTTATTTGCTCCAAATTTTATTACAATCTGTTATTTTGAATTTTTCAAGTCAGACATGTGTGGTTATTGTCGATTTGAATGGTCCAAAATAGTGGGTCGTTACATTTGGTATCAGAGCTTTGGTTTTAGGCAAACCTTAGCCTGCGGAGCAAAAACTCATTAGAGATAGGGTAGAAATACCCTAGAATGAGTGAAATCAATCTCAGAATCATTTCTTTGTGAGGGAACGTATTTTCGAAGTATAAAATGATTTTCAAATGATTTTTAGAGAATTTTCAAAGATTATTTTGATACAAATTTCCTTGCTTTGAAAGTAAAATATTTCTTAAACTTCATTCCTTTCGTATCCACCTTGTTAGTAATTTCTTTGATTAGGATCCTCTAAAATTTTGAACTTCTCTCTTGATTAATCTAGATCCATTGTTGATAGGAATCTATTTTGGGTATGGCAAAATCAGTAGTTTGTTAGGTTGCTTTGAGTAAACTCTGTTGTATCTTTTGCTTAGCTTAAGTTGTCCAACTAAAGATATTTATGCTTCTGTTTTCGTATGTTATGAATTCGAGTCTTTCCAAATTTTGAATGGGAATTTTTCTGTATCGATATAGGTTATATATCTTTAATCTTCGTTTGGATTCTTATCGAATAAGATTCCTTTAAATTTTGGAACGCTCCCACTTGTTCTGAAATCCATTCTTGTCTCCCCTAATTGTATTCTTTTGATTTTGGAGCATTGCATCACTCCACTTTGTATGACCTTTATAGGGTGGCGATTCCGCCAATCTTTGAATGATTATAATTGGCATTGATTCATCGGAGATTTCTTTATCCTCGGTTTACGATGTTTTCTATCTTCTGCTATATTTAGATTCTATCTCTGGCGATCGAAGGTCGATTTGCCTTTGATTTTCGCATCGATTATATTCCTGAAGTCACGGTTGACCCTATTAATGTCGCCCGCGATTTACATGAGCTTATCCATCTTCTATTTGGTAATTTAATTATCTCATCTTCTTTCGAGCTTATCTTCGAATCAGAATTCTTTTTAATTGGAGTCCTCTAATTTGAATCTCTGTTTGTTTTGAAATCCATCCTTGAATCATTCCTTGGAAAATTTGTGATTAATTATCTTTTGAAAAATTTTGTATTCATCGTAGTTTTATTTTGATAAGGATGACCATATTTTTATATAAAGATGAAATGTTTTTGATAAGGATTATATACCTTTTAAAAAAAATGAGAATTTGAAGTTTTGAAATGATTTGAAATTGTGAAAATTTTATAAGAAATGGTTTCATATAAAATGATTTATAACTGAAGGTTTTGAATCTGAATTTAAGTGATTGAACTCCGACATTTTGGAACTGGTTTTAAGATTTTGAAATAATAAATAATATGATTTGAAATTATTTTTCCGAATAAGTAATGTTTCAATGATTTTAATGGGTTTTAATGATTTTGAAGGAATTTCAAAGAAGTTTTCAAAGTAAATGGAAGTCCAGAACTCACTTGTGTCGCTGGAAAATAATTTCGGTGATGAGTGCACGCATCATCGACATTGATTTTCGAGTTTCTGAGTGAGGGAGAGGCCACTTCGGTAGCCTTGCTATACGATTGATTTGTGAAACCAATTTTGATTTCAAATTCTGAAGTGTGATGTGATATTTGAAAGATATATGTATATATATTTGAACAATTTGAAATGAGCCGGTGTTCAGTTCTTGAGTTTTGATTTGATTTGATTTAACCCTACTTTTGGAATTGATTTACTGATTTGTTGGTGATTTCCAACTCTTGAATTTGAAAATGATTTCTTCAACTATTTTGAAGGTTCGGGGACTTCCAAATCAAGGTTAACTTTTCAAAAGCTAAGAAATCTTGAAGTATAAAGTATATAAGTTTGGTATGTATGTTTAAAGTATGTAGTAATCTGATTTAGATAAGTTGAAACTGTTTTGTTAAGTAAACGAATAAAGCTATTTTGAATTTTCTAATAAGAAATTTAGATTTGAAATGTTTGAAATTTTTTTGTCTTCAAATATTTTGAGAAAATATATAATTTAGTTTAAATGTTTAATTTAGTAACATCTTTATGAAACTATATATTTAACAAGTTGGAATAGATACATAAGTTGTACGTATGCTGTTTTATTTGCATAATTAAATTGATCCAAGTTTGGGCACACAAGTTCGAGGTGAATTACACCAATTCCTGTTAGGATTTTTCATTTGATTCTTGATGGCGAATATTTGATATGGATTTTGGGCTTGATTCTAGAATTCTCTATCATAGTATATGGCTATGCAAGGAGACTGATGGTTTCTAGTCGAGAAACCATATCGAAATCCGCATTAGGGAAGTCGAATGGACAATACTAGTTCGGAAGCGAACTTGTGTGATCAAACGAACGATCGAATGTGATTTTTGCGAAATGATGACATATGTACATCTTATATTCTAATATCATTGATATACTTGACGCTGAAATTGGAAGTTGTTGGGTTGGATATCTTTGTAATTTAATTGGAATTTTTCTTTTACGCAAAACTACTATCAATTCAAAACCATTTTTCCTTTTATTCTTCTTAAACAAACTATTTTATTCTATTTTACATACAAAACTATTTTATTTAAAATCATTTTCCAAAAAAAAACTATTTTTTATACAAAACTATATATATATATATTCTTCTTCAAAACTATTTTATATGCATGCTATTTTACAAACTATTTTATATACAAAACTATTCTAAATTAAAAATCTTTTATAAAGCAAAGATGTTCAATCCTATATGGCTCTTCATGCAGCGAAATTTATTTTTAAAATTTTGATTTCTGATATAAGTTGGACCTTATGTAAATATAAGATGATTTTGAAAACCATTGATTTTGGAAATGAATTGTTTGATTTAAATTATATTGATTTGGAAATTTGGATTTATTTTCTAAATCTATTATTTTGGAAACTTTGAAACTAAAGATATTTAATTTGAGAAGAAATAATTTGGTGAAATTGTATATGATTTTGAAATTGAACTGATATTGAAACAAATTTAAATTTGAGAACCTTATGTTACTAAACACTTGATTTGGGAGTTGTCGAACTTATATAAAATTGATTTGTATGAGTATGAAATTGATTCGAAAACTAAAGATTTGAAAAGGTACTCAATTTGAAAGTGAAATCTTATATAATTGAAGTCTATATAAGTATGATTTGATATATTATTGATTTTGGAAAGTATTTGATTTGAAAATTAAATCTTATATATAATGGATTTTATATAAGTACGATATTTGAAAGTGATTTGAAAAGGTACTATATGATACATATTTTCGAAGTAAAGATATGGAAAGTTCCTTCTACTTGATATCCGATTTGTGGCCACATCTTGGATTCATTCTATCGATATTATTCTCTCTGATTTTTGGTTTTCCGGATATGATACTCGAGTGTCCTTCGAATTCCATGGCGTTACCCATGGTCTTACGAGCGCGACTTCATAGCGCAACTGCCTGGCTGAGTCTTGCCTAGGGGTACGGATTGTTTCCTGGGGGATCCAGGCGTAACCATTGTGTATCCTGCAATCTGTGTAGGTCGCGAATAGTAGCGCAAATGCTTGGCTGAGTCTTGCTTGGGGGTACGGATTGTTTCCTAGGGGATCCAGGCGTAACCATTGTGTATCCTGCATTCTACTAGTCATCATGGCGTAACTCGCAGGGCTGAGAAAGCTTACGGATATGGATTGTTTCCTGGGGGATCCAGGCGTAACCATTGTGTATCTGCGAACCATGGCTAGACAAAGGTTTTGTTTGTTTTTGTTTGGATTGTACTTTCCATATCTGTTTTTAAAAAGTTTTCCAGTATTTTCACTGGGTGTTGAAACAAGTCTACTAAGTACCTGGAGAATTCTAGCTTTGCGCCTGATCAACGCACTGCCAGAGTCTGCAGGAACGAGGATAAACTTGTTAAGACATCGAGTTATAAAAGTATTTTGATAAAATATTATATAAATGATACTTTGATCAGTTATTTCCTTTTTAAAGGATTTTAAAGTGTTTTAAATATTTTACCTCTTTAACCAACAATTTTAATTAATGGCTCATCCTTGTCTTTCAACCCATTTTTCCCTCCTAGCTATCCCTATTCCCCTACCTTCTTTTCGGGGATGTCTTCCAACCTATTGTTCTGCCTAGTTGTTTCTCCTAAATTTTTTCCTTTTCGAGGACGAAAAGATTTGAGTGGGGGAGAGTGTAACAACCCTGTATTTTGTGATTATTTTAATTGTATATTTTAATTTCTTTAATTTAATTTCCTGATTTAAAAACTTTATTTTATTTATTAAAATTAATAAATTTTGTTATTTTAAATATAAATTTTGATTTTGATGTGAACTAGAATTCCAAACATGACTAAAAAGAATATTTTCCAAAAAAAAGTGAATTTTGGTCAATATGGTCAAACTTTGACTTTTAATTTAGAAATTTGAAAGTTTGAAAATTTGAATTTTATCTTTTATTATGAAAGTAAAAAAATTTTTAAGAATAATGCTTTTCGTTTCGTTGAAATCTGATTTATAATGTGAAAGTTATGCCTTTTTCAATATTGTGTGTAATTTGCTGTATTTAACAAATTGTTTATTTTAAATTGTATAAATAATATTTTATTTGGTCATGTAATGTTCTAATTTATATTTATATGGGTAAAATAACATGTTATGCATATATTTTGGTTTTAAAACATTTTTTTAAAAGTATAATTGACATTTTCCAGTGTCAGTTGTATTTTGCTTACAATTTCTAATTTCCAGTTTTAATTAATTAAAGTAATTCTTTATTTATTTTTCTATTTTTTTTCTTAAAATCTTATTTTATTCTCATTCCCACTTTATTTTTTTCCTCATTTATTTTATTTATTTGACCTTTTATTTGTTTTAAAGTGAAATAGAAATTTTCTAAAACTAGTGATATTCTATTTGTAAATTTTAAGTCCTGTTTTGAATTTTTAAACAATTTCTTTAGTTCTTTTTCTAATTTCTCTAAATTTAATTATTTATTTCATTTTGAAAATATAAATGAATTATTTTACTTCACATTTTTGTTTTAAAATATTTTTAAAATGAAGTTGTTAATTTTCCAAAGTCAGTAGTGATTTATTTGTAATTTCTGGACCCTGTTTTCAATTTTTAAGCAATTTCTTATATTCTTTTTCCATTTTCTTTAAAATTAATTAATTATTTTTATTTTATATTACTTTGTTTCGGTTTTAAAGTCAATTTACTGATTTTTTTTATATTTGAATTTAAAGAAAAAGAATTATGAAGAGTTTTAAAAGCTTATTTACCTTAAGTCCTTTCATCTCCTTTGTCCTTTCATTTGCCATAACTCCTCAATTACTATCTTGGCTGTGTATTTTGGTTTGTAGCCGTGAGTTTTCAGCCTCCATTCACCCAAAAACATTTTACCTTCTCATTCATTCATGGCTTCAAGAAAAATCTATGGGTAATGGCTACTTTTTTTACACTTTTCTTCTCATTTTTCATGTATTTTGCCTTGTTTTCTTTGCTTCTTTGAATGGCCTCCACTCCATATCCACGGCCACCACTCCCTACATCTCTTCCCTGCCATCACCAACAGCTACTCCTCTGGTCTTGACCAAGGCCGAGCCACCATGATGCCAAAACTCTACAAAAATTGCAACACAAACCATAAAAACATGTTGTTTGACCACTATTTGTTCACCACTTCATTTTCCACCACCACCACCACCTTAGGCCGCCTCCACCATCTCTGGCCAGACCACCACACACCTTTCCTTCCACTGACCTGATCCATACCACTCTGACCTGACCACACAAGCCCATGGCCGAGCCATTTTTGTGAACAAAACCCACCTATTTTGCCTTAAACTCTTCATATTCCTTTGTATAAACTTCCTCCTCATATTCTACTACCTAGGCCATGCATACACATGACCAAACCTGAGCCAAACTTGTTCAAACCAGAGCCAAAACCATCCCTAGGCCATGACAAAAGAATAGAGAAAGCAAGGCAAAAGATTTGGCATTCGTATCTCTTTTTATTTAAAAGTTATTTCATTTCTAGTGTATTGAAATTTATGGTTTGCTTTGATTTTGTTTGGGTTGTAACACAAGATCTATATCATTGGATTTTCTCTCCACACTCAAATTGTATTAGAGTTGTCGTGCTTTCGTAATCTTTGTGTTGTGAGCTTTGTTGGCAAATCTCCAGCTTAACAGGTGAGTTATTCTCACCAGACAATATGTACATATATAACTAGTGAATTGACCCCTTTTGAATCTGTAAAATGCATTATCATATTACATTTGCTATGTTATGATTTTATGATGTTCACCCATGCTTAAACACCTATTATATTATATTTTACTGTTATATTATGCTGTTCTATTATTTTTATCAGTTTATCACACTACAAGTTCCCTTTAGATTAGAATCACTATGGGTTGAAATGATACATACCCGAACGGACTTTAGAATTGGAGAAAATCATTATGGGCTGAAATGATAGGCCTGAATGATTTTCAATTATTTTTTATTTCCTTGGGATTGCGGGTTTGAAATGATCAAACCCGGGTTTTCTTTGTAAATTACGGGTTGAAATGATATATTACCCGTATCACTTTACCTAGACTAGAAATGAAATACAGACCCGTTGTTAAAATATGTTTTTATAAAAATCTTAAAAATATTTTTGAAATGTAAATGTTATAATATTTGATTTAAACTAAAAAAAATGATTTATGTAAGCATTATTGATTTATTTTGAAAATTTATAAGTAAAATAAATTATTGATAAAACTAGAAAATTTGAAATGTAAGTTATTTTGGGAAATTTTAATTGGGTGATAATTGGAATTTAAATTAAATATGAAATGTGATAACTTCATGATAATTTGGATTAAAGTGAATTTAAAATTATATTAATGATTTTGAATAAAGTTAAAATGTGAAATGAATGAATATTTAAGTTGAAATTTTGAAATATAACTAAAATTGGAAATTTGTGAATTTGGCTTAAAAGTGAATTTTAAGTTAAGTAAATAAAAATGGAATTAAGTTATATTTGAAAATTTAAACTTAAGTGTTAAGTTAAGTTAATTTAATGAATTTATAAATTAAAATTGGAATTTAATAAGTGAATTATTTTTAAATTTTGATTTTTGAATGGAGGTTTAACTTTATAAAATCATGAATATAAGGGTATTTGAATGATTATATATGATTTTATAAGTTAAAAATGATTTATATAAAAATATAATTGTTTGTGAAATTATACTGAATATTTGAAGTTAATTAACTGCATCTCTGAAATGCTATTAATTCTAATGTAAATGATAATACAACATTTGTAAATGCTGTAGTTGATAATAATGAACCAAATGGCTAAATTTAATTAAAGGCTATTATAGCATTTTTTTAATGTTATAATGGTTGAATTTAACTAAGTTTATTTGAAACTAATGTAACCCTATTACAGCAGTTTAAATGCTGTCTTTTGTTAAATTGAACTGTTTTAAATGTGACTTTCCGTAGCATTTTCTAAATGTTGCGAAAGTTGAATTTTCATTGTTTTAATTAATTTAAGTGAACGAATGAACTTTTAAAGATTAAAATTTTGGAAATTTAATAATTTTAATATTAATAATAACTTCATTTTTATGATTTAAAATAAAGTAATTTGTTTCGAAATATAAACTATTTTGAAATATGATATTTTGATATTTTAAAATGGATTTTTAAAGGATATTGAATTTTGAAATGATATTTTATTTCGAAGTATAAAATACCATTTTGAAATTTTAACCACGGGATGTATTTAATTTATAGTTTAACTGATCCTTAAAGGATGGGCGATCCTAAGCATCCTTTGAGTTATTGTGCATTTCTACTACAGTTCACTTAAGTTGGTTTACATTATATAAGTATATATTGTCCTGACTCGAGTGTTTTGTGTTTTACTTTACGCTCGGGTCAGCCTGAGTATTTACAGCTTAGTTTGGATTTCTTTCTGGAGCTAGGAATCGCTGGAGATTCTGCTTGTCTAGTTATCTGTTCCTTTCAGTTCAGTTGTTCTATTTCAGTTCTGGTATTCATAAACTTCTATTTATTTGAGATTCCTATTGTATATGTTTTCAAGCATATATTATGTATTATGTTTTGAGAGTTTGTTATAGTAGCTTTGTAACGACCCGCCATTTTGGACCATTCGCATCCATTATAAGTGTATAGGTAGACACTCATGCCGGAGTTGAATTCCTCAAAATACCGCGTTGTTAATTTAAATTCGGCAAAACTGAACATATACAGTAAATAAATAATCACAGATCACAGACACAGAGTAATAAGTGCAGCGGAAATAAAAGAGATAGTAGTTCATGAAGCTACTATATGAATATATAAAATACATCAGAGTTTACAACAGAAGAGTAATACGATACATCAGAGTTAAACCAGATACAAATCAGAATACATTACTGGAATCATCGAATACTGAAAGCAGAATAGATGGCTGGATCTTCAAGCAAAGCTCCAACTCCAAAGGTGAGTCTCGAAAGCTGAACCACTCAGTCTGACCCGAGCGTAAAGCAAAACACAAAACACTCGAGTCAGGATTAACATTCTTATATTAATAAATCCAACTCAAGTGAAATAGCAATTGAAATACAAGTAACTCAAAGGATGTTTGGAATAACCATCCTTTAAGGATCCATTAAACTATCTACTAGGTAGTAATGTACGCTAAGTAGATAATGTCTATCAGTAATATAAAGATATCAAAATAGCGTTAAGTCATGGCCCATTCCACCCTTAACACATTTTTATTCCCAAAAGCATATACAAGACCGTAGTTTCTCCAAAACCGGAAGTCAGCAGAGGGAAATCCATATACTAAAGGTACAAATCAAAATCGTAGTGGTCACGCATAAATGGAATACAAGTATGACAAGGCACATGAGGCAATACCCAAGGTAGTGATACTACCGTTCGCCTGATCCGGACTGGTGAGAACGCAACGCCGCAGCGCCCGCAACACCGTGAAACAACACTCCCAAAATCAAGGGTGCACCAATCGACAACAAGTATAAGTAGTTCGAAGAAGTGTGTCCACTTGAGGTAGCTAATCCTCCATTGGCCCGGCACAGCTCCTGTTTTAGTCATTTCCAATTTGACACAAGTGTCAAGGCTATCCATTATCGTTCTCTTTCTTCAGTCAACACGTACATCATTCCAACCACTTCATTCTGGATCATCACTCCGCGTATAGTTATTAAAGTGGTTTTCGGTTTAGATAGAGAGTATATCCATAACCGAATTCCGGTCTCTTTAATAACCTTCGTAATTATTTCCCCGATTGGTCGTTTATATATTTCAAAAACCAAATCAATTACAATTTCAATTAGAATTCGTAAATCAACATTCATTTGTCTTTCAAAACCAATTTCCAATAATTTACGTTTCAAAACTTCCAAATTATCATTTCAAAATCTTAAAATTCAATTTCAATCTCTTTTTAAAACAATTCAAATATTGGTTCAAATTCGCACAAAGTTTCATTTCGAAATCATTAGAATCAATTTAGTTTTAACATTCAAATCAATTTACATTCATTTATCAATTTCATTCAATATCATTAAATTAATTTATCATTCAAAACAATTTCTATTAAACTTCCAAATCATTAAATCAATTTCTTAAGTTCAACTTCATTAGATCAAAACTTACAATTTTGAATTAAATTCAATTCGTCAAATCAATTCTTTCAATTATAAATCTTGCATTAATTCCAAAATATCACATTTTCATTTCTTGCTAAAGAAATTCCATTTCACTTATTTACTTTCTTAAATAATTTTCCAAAACTTACTTAATAAAGAAAACTCAATTTCAATTATTTAGGAAGTAAAATTCACTTATTCAAAAATTCAATTTTTCTTATTAAAAAATTTCAATTCAATTTAATCATTAAATAATTTAATCTTATTTAAGTATTAAATAATTCACAACTTAATTATTAAATAATTTCAAAGTTTAATAATTTCAAACTTAATTATAATTTCAAACTTAATTATTAAATCATTTCAAAGTTTAATAATTTCAAACTTAATTCAATCATTTCAACCTAATTCAATCATTTCTCAAATTAGACAACATTCTTTCAACAATTACATTGTTAATATTTTGTTTCAGATTATTAAATACTAACGTTTTCCTTTCATTAAAATTCAAATTTCAACTTCATTTCAAAACCATATTATTTATTCAAATAAAATCTTCGTTTTATTTTTAAATCAAATTATTGACCAATCGGGTTTATTTAATTTTCTATCCTAGGTCAAATTCATTTGGGTATTTATCATTTCAACCCGATTCCAATTCAATTCAAAATCAAACATAGCAAAGGGAACTTGTAGTGTGATAACTGGGATGGTGTCAAAGTAAATAAACAAGCAATAACAACAATCAATATCAATCCAATAATTAATTCAAATAATCCCGAAATAATCGTATTAATTCGCATTGTTATTTGTATGAATTAATATAATTATTTCTAGAATCTACACTATCATTTCATGTAGATTAAAGATTATTACATTACGGTTCTTCACTTGTCATCTATTTACAATTTCATACATCATCAATTTAACAACATACATTCAGTGGTTCAAAATGTAATTAAACAAATCCTACGTGTCAATAAATTTAACAGTTAAAAGGGTCATATTATACAAATATCAGTTAATCAAATTTTTACATTTAATTATCAATTTCAATTGCATACTATTTATCTTTTTAACATTAACAATTTAACGTCCAATATAAACATCAACAATCAATCAATTAACAACCAAACTGGATTATCATTTCATATATATAACAGATAATGGTGTCAAATGTCACAGGTGAACTGATATAGGCAATAGCATATATAACAGTGCAATTAACTAACAGAAGCATATTTCAATTGTCGTTTCAATTTAAATCAAATTTAATAAATAAAAGAACGTTAATCGTGAGTGATTGCTCACCTTCCGAGACTAGAGATATGAACGGAAATTGAAGTGACTTATGGATCAACCACGAATTCCAAAACAACGTTAGACGGACACGGTTTCAGTGTAGCAAACAGGCACGACGGACAAGCTGAATATATGAATAGACGAAATAAATCAGAACCAGATCAATGATGATAGATAGTAGCCTGATATGTAACTATATATAACTATATTTATATAAATTCACATTCTATATTCTCAAACACAAGAAAAAAAAATATGTATATTATTTTACAATCCACTGTTTTAACAAAACTCAAATATTAAAGTTAAATAGATTTTTAAATTAATACCTATAAAGCTGAACGATTTAACATATATATATATATTATATAACTTATGAAATCAACCATCAAACCCAAAAGTTTGCTACTGATAAAATATAACATTATACGTTATATTTAAAACAATACTTATTATAAACTTAGTATTAAAAAAAATCAACTTAAATCCAAAGTGGTATATTTGTATAAACAAATACGTGTGCAGGCTGAAGAAAATATACACTTTTATAACAGTTGCATCCATATGCAGATCACAACTGGCCAGAACTATGTATACTTCTATATATAAAACAAATATATAAACAGTATCCAAAGAAAAGATGCCGATATAAACAAATGTATAGACTCAACAAGTATATATATAGGTGCGCGGCCTAGATTCATAGAGTTAGCTTGCTGTACTATTTGAAAGCAAAGTATACATGTAACTTTATATATAGTTGAAATTGTTATAGCCAAGTCCCATTATATAAATTAAAATTTTCATTTTTCAAGCAATATATATTAGTGTACGTATGCTGACTTCACCTATAACTACATATGCAGACCATACAAGTGCAAGCTTTTACTTACTAGTATATTATAAAACAAATCATGACTCATATAATGTTTAAAATAATGTATATATATTATAGTTTCTATAAAGCAACTGCAGTAGCATATTCTATTCATAAACTTATATTGTACTATCTTCAATCTTGAGTATACTGTGATGTGCAGACTCCACTTGCATTATATATACAATAGTTCACTCAAATTTTATTATGTAAACACTCATACGTTAAACTGTAGGAATTTTATAACTATATAAATACAATAGATCATGGCTTAAGTACACTATACATATATGCTTCACATAAAAATCAAAACAGAACAAATGTATACGCATATAACAAAACTATTTATATAACACGTAACATAAGGCTTATAAAACTAGTACTAGGAATGCACTACTTTTCTCAAACAATATAATACAGGAAAGCAATTTATATATGTATATAAATTAAAATACATACTTACATAAACTTACATACCAAAAACAATATATATACTCCAAACAAAATTCACAATACCTATGTACTAAGAGAAAGGTGCAGCGAACAGTTGATGGCAATGGCCTTCGGCTGGAGGTGAGGAAGGGCGGTAGGCTGCCGACAATGGTGGCGGGTTGGAGACTAAGGCCTGCAGGCGGCTGCTATGGTGGGGCAAGATCGGAGATAAGGCGGAGAGGTCGATGAGCGTGTCAGGTGGGGTTATTGGATCGTCTATGGAGGAGGACGGGGTCAGCTCAGCGAATGATGGTGAGGTGGTGATCGGCAAGGGAATGAGGCAGTGAGTCCAGGGCAGGGGTTTCGTTGGCCGTGATCAGGTGGTGGCTCGGAATTTGAGGGAGAGGGGCGTGAAGGCGGGGCAGATCTGGGTAGTGATGATTGCTAGGCTTCGGGTGGAAGCTTTGGAGATGGTGCTTGAGATCGGACAGTTAGTGGTGAAAGCTCGACAGAGGGAAGGACGGGAAAGATGGGCGACAGGTCTCTGGTCGGGGATGAGGCTTCGATTTGGCCAAGGGGAGTGGGGTTGCATGGTGGAGGGAAACTTGTGGTGGTGGTTCGGAGAGAGTTACGTGGGAACGAGCTATGATATAAATCTGGGAAGAAGTAATGAGCTTGATTATTCATATACTTTTTCTTTGATAACGTAGGTAAAGAGGAAATAGGAAAAAGCCAGAGCAACACGAACCAGAGATATGTATTGGGACTGGTGGAAATGCAAAAGGTCTCATCTGCTGAATTCCAGCGTATTAATGACAAACGACTAATTGATGAATACGTTGGAAAGTGAATGGTCACTCCAAACCAAAAGACGTACCGGTGTGGTTACCCGTTTTACGGATTTGCCACATACCAGACACCAAAACACAGAGACGAATATAGTGCAGTGCTCAGCACGACGAGACGATCAAAACGGTATACGGATAACAGTGGTATGATTGAATTATAAAATTCGAATTTTTCTACTGGCGGAAAACGCAAGAAAAACGCTGAAAAATAAGATCGACGGAGTCAAAGATGTCCGAATTTGGAAAAATGATAAACTGACATCTTGCTCAGAAGATGGTTTAGAATTTTTCTATGTAAAAATATTTAGGTTTCGGAAACAATTTATTTTCATTGCTTTTTAACTGATTAAATTGAAGTGAATTTACGCGCGAAATAAACTTTCGTATTTTCGGACGAGAATTTACCAGTTGCTATGTTTAACTAGACGCATTCCAAATATTAAATTTTTATTTCAAAATTTTATCGTTTTAAAATTTCACAAAATTTCAACTAATTACGTTATTAAAACAGTTGAAATTTTACGGGTCGTTACAAGCTTCATGAACTACTATGGGTTTTATATTCCGCTGCGAGTTATTCTGATATTCTATGTCTGTGATTCTGTATTTGATTTTATTTGCTCCAAATTTTATTACAATCTGTTATTTTGAATTTTTCAAGTCAAACATGTGTGGTTATTGTCGATTTGAATGGTCCAAAATAGTGGGTCGTTACAAAGGCCATGAGTTTGAGCCCTTGAAACATCACAAGTCTCATCTTGAATAAAGTATCACTCTTGTTATTAAAAAATCTCTTAATTCTAGTATTGATTGAAAATTCAAACAGAAACAATTGAATCATTGAATAGTGTATCATGTTTACAATACTATTACAAATAATTTCAAACATGGATTCACAAATTATAACATTATATATATATATATAATTTAGATTGAGATTTATTATGTCAAAAGCAGTTCAAATCTTATAATCAAAGTGTTTAATTCTTTTACCAATTTTTAATCAAAACAAGGTAATAACATTCGTACAAATTATAATAATTAGATTATATCTTCCAAGAAATAAAATGAATTTAGAAATACCTTCCGATCCAGCCAAAAATGTCGCATAGATTTGGAATTCTCTTTAAAGATTCATGAATCTACGCCACCTTTGCAAGAGAAGGAAATCACATTGCCTTTTATTTATTGATGTTTTAATTTTATTTTAGAGTTGAAAATTTTCTAGAGAGGGAGAGGATGAGGTCGGTCACGACAATGAGGGAATGAGAGAAAAAATTGACCGATAGGAATGAGATTAGTGGGTTTTCTTTTATTAAAAGAACAGAAACTTTCCATTTTTTCTAATTCAAACTAACCTAATTAATTCCCATATTAATTTTTAGTTACTCCACCTTTCACTTTCCTAAGTATGGCTGACCCAAGCTTGCACTTTCATGATGCAAAATTTTCAAAATCCCTTCAAGAAATTATTTCTCATTTAAAATTATATTGATATGTGCAAATATAACCTTTATTTGTGCATTCAAATAATTGCAAACGGCCTAAGACATCAAATAAATTAATAATAGTTAATATTTTTCAAATATTAATCGAATCAACTTATTTTCAACCTTTTATAAACTAATTAAATCGTGTGCTTTTTAGAGCATTCACATAAGAGGATGTGAGAATCAAGGGTGTGAATTTATTCAGTGATTATCTTTGAATATTTTAAAATTAAATGTTCACGTGTCACCTAAGCTAGTGGTGTGATAGTTTGGTCAAATTCATCGCTTACAGACCTTTTTGCAAAAAAAATTATGCATTTTCTTAGGTGGTAACTTTTAACAATGATTATTTATATTAACTCTCTTCGTCATCACTATATAACTTTAGGACCAATGGAATTTGATTTTGGTCATATTTCCAATATCGTCCACATTCAACTAGGTTAGTCCTTAAACAAAACCCTTAGTTCATTAATGACATTTATTATTGACCATATTTCTCTAGCCAGAGACTTTGACTGTGAGTTGACTACAGTTGACTGTGATACTAACCTCATATAACTGAGGAGATGAATTCTCTATTGAATGGTGTTTTACTTTCAATGCTTTAACTCGGACCCTACTATGGTCATTCAATGAAAACCATGTCAAGATTTAACTATAATAAAAATGGAGTACCCACATTGAAGTTCAGCAACATTCTTAAATCAAGGGAACCATGTAATATCATCACTTCAAGATTTCCTGTTTGATTTTAGTTATTATTAACCAGCAGAAAACTCTCGAGCGAGTCATTCCATAGTTGTCGAATAACTATCAGTGCATAACCCTTTAGTTCCTCCAATATTCATGAGTAATATGTGCCCACATTTGGTGAGCGCTACATATTCAGGTCTCAATGGATGTATCGATAGCCTTTATCATAACAACTTGACCAGGAATATTTAAAATAATATGTTATTTTATATTATGATTAATTGCTCATAATGCAACTATTTGCAACTACAATCACATAACATTTTATTGAAGGATTTTCTTATTTATATACTTTAAATTAATTACATGATAAATTATATCACTACATAAACAATATACAATAGAAAACAAATACCTTATTTTGAACAAGATTGGTCACAGAGTTAATATATGTAACAAATTACATAATTATCCCTAGGGCATAACCCTAAATCTATCACTTAGCTGTATGAGATTAGTTCCGTGGTCAGCTGTAGTTAACTCAAAATCAAGATCACTCGCTGGAGTAGTATAGTTAAATAAATATTATTATTAACCCAAGGACTTTGTTTTTGGACTATTCGAGTTAAATATGGATAATATTGGAATTTTGACCAATACCAAATTCTATATATCATAAAGTGATATAGTTTTGATGAAGAGAACGTGTATAAATAATCATTATTAAAAGGTGAAAATATGTAATTATATTTTACCAAAAAATCTATATGCGATGAATTTGGCTGAATTATCACGTCACTAGATAAGGTAACATGTGAATATTGACATTTGAATTGTTCACAACCGCATTTGTGAATTCTGTGGAAACCACATGATTTAATTAATTTATAAAAATTATTATTAAGTAATTAAATTAATTAATATTTAAGAAATATGTAATTTTAATTTATCTTATGTTTTGGGTGTTGTTAGTAATTATTTGGATGTATATATAAATGTTATGTACACATGTATTGATATACGATATCGGTATGTATTTAAATGGGCATTAAATATAGTTAATTACTTAACAGGCTTTTCGAAAAATTAGTCCATGCTAAGGGACATGCTTGGTCGGCCATGCAAAGGAAGGTTAAGGATTAACTTGATTAAAATTAATTAGAAACTAAAAGAGGAAGATTTTAAAGAAAAAATGGGAAAGGTTTCTATTCTTTCCTTACAATAATTCCTCGTATTCATTTCCATATTCAATTTTCTTTTACGCCTTCCCCTTTCCATGGCAATCTCATCTATCTCTTTCATAGCCAAAAAAATTTCTTCCACTTACCCAAAAATATACCAAATAAAATCAAATAAAGTGGTTGAGATTCATCCATCTCTTGCAAAGATTGGGTGTATGTTCAAGAATCTAAAGAGGGATTTCCAAATCAAAGTTTCATAGATTGGCCAGATCTATAAACTACGATCTAATGATCTATTTTCTTAGTGTGTATATATATATATATGTGTGTGTGTGTGTGTGTGTGTGTGTATTATTGCCTCACCTTGATTTAGCGTTTACATTACAATCTAAACATCATGTTAAATGATATGATTTGTTTTAACTTGATATTAAAACCAAATTTATATATGCATAAAATAATGTTTTTTGTTATGAATTTATATTTTAAAATAACCTATAATAAAATTCTAAACATATCATACAATTTAATGATTTTAACGTTTCTTCTTGAATTTTTAATCAACCCTAAAATATAGAGATTGTTGACATTTTGTTTAATTTGATATATGCAATTTTGGTTTTATAATATTCTGATTGTTTAAATAAAAAAACAAAATTTTATTTTTGGGATAAAATTATACACATACAAACACACATATTTATATGTATGTATATTTACAAATACATCAGAAAGATTTACTGTAATATGGATGTTTGTTTTGAACCAATTGAAAATTATATTGGAGACATTGTATGTAGCGACCCGCCTTTTTGGACAGTTTAAATCGACAATCAAACACACATGTCAACTCAAACCATTCAAAAGGGAGGATTGTTAATGGGGTAAATAAGAAAAGAAGAGAAAAGGAACAAGAAACAACCACAGAATCTTGCAGCGGAAAGATAAAATATAATAATCAAATAAACAGTTCATGAAGCTGTTTAATATACTTTTGATTATCATTTATACATCATTTATCAGAGTTATACATATACAACAGAACAAATAAAATAATGCAGCAGACAGCATGATGCAAGGATAATAATAGTAATAGTATACCCAATCTTCGTCATCGTCCTCCAGAATAGATCTTCAATAAGCTGAAAAACTCAGGACTGACCCGAGCGTAATGAAAGAACAAAACACTCGAGTCAGGACTAAAATATCCTTATGTAAGTTAAATCAATCGTAAACAAAGATGAGTGTAACCGCGTTAGAGATGTTTACGGGGTTTGCCATCTCCTATCTAGTGTCGACGTGCGTGCAATAACTCAAGAGATGTTACGGGATTTTCCATCTCTTAAGGATCCGTTAAACTATCTACTATGTAGTACAATACACTATTATAATATGTCTATAGTAAAGAAAACTATTAAAATAGCATTAAGGCGTTACCCATATCCCCCTTAACACATTTTTATATATTCCCATAGTCTATATAGTACCGTAATTCCTCCGTAAACTGGAGGGCTATCAGAGGGCACTCCATAGGTATGGTACAAAACAAACTCGTAGAAGGCGCTCTAGGGAATGTGAACACGGCACATGAGGAGATGCCAGGGTAGAT
This sequence comes from Allium fistulosum, assembly GCA_030737815.1. NCBI lineage: Eukaryota > Viridiplantae > Streptophyta > Magnoliopsida > Asparagales > Amaryllidaceae > Allium > Allium fistulosum. Next base: position 1,301,112,505 of record CM060902.1, read on the forward strand.
ATACCAATTGCACTCCCGGACTGGTGGTGACGCATAGCAGCTACTACCGCCCACCTCGGACACACTCCCAAACAATCGAGGGTGGCCACCAAATCAATCACAAAAGCAATATAATGGTATCGAAGAAATGTGCCCGATCGGAGGAAGGACCTCACTTGGCTCGGTATAGCTCCTGATTTTAGTCACATCTAAGCTGACTCACGGGAGTCAGGGTCACGTCATACCATATAGAATCGTCACCAAACCATCCTACTTCATTTCTGGAATCTCCACCACGTACACAGTTGTTAAAGTGGTTTTCGGTATCGATAGAGAGTATGCCCATATCCGATACCGGTCTCTTTAACAACCAAATGCTTATTACACACCGGATGGTTCTTTTACATTTTCAAAATCAATTCATAATTTGATATCAAAATATCATATTCGCTTCAAAATTAAATCCATTTCAAAATCATCATATATACTCAAAAATATACTATTCCAGTTCAAAAATCATTTCGCCCCAGTATCTCATTTCAATTTCAAAAATCGTTTCAAATCTCAATTTAGGTTATAACTTCAATTTAACCAAATTCGTATTTAAATACACAATTTAAATATAAACATTTCACCTTATTGACCAACTTGAAATTTTGGAAAATAGCATAAATAATTTAAAATAGTTAAAATACTCTAAAATATTAAAGATAGATTTCAAAATAGTTTTAAATTAGTTTAATATAGTTAAATAGATTTAAAATAGATTAAATATAATTAAATAGGTTAAATAGCTTTAAAATAGATTAAATATAATTAAAATAAATTAAAATAGGTAAATTAGTTTAAAATAAATTTAATTGGGTTAAGTAGATTTAAAATAGATTAAAGTAAGTTAACATGATTTAAGATAGGTTGAAATAATTAAATATAGTTAATATAGGTTAAAATAGTTTAACATAAAATAGATTCAGTATTTAAGATGGTTTATATAGCAGAATAACTTAGGAAAAACAAAATGAAATAGTTTCAAAGTCAACCATTTTAATTCCAACTTACCAATCTGAATCAAATTCAAATTTTCATTCAATCGATTCAAATCTCAATTTCAATTCAAATCAATTTCGATTTCAAATTAATTCAATTCCATTCCAAATCCAATTGTCTCAATTTCGATTCCAATTTATAATGATTTCGAGCTCGATTTTCAAAATATCAATTCAAACATTTAAAACAAATTATTCCTTAATATTCAGTTACAAAAATCCAAATCTTAAATAAAATTCAATGCCAAGCTCAATTTCAAAATGTTGTCTTTATCTCACCTTTACTATTCAAAGTCCAAATATTAGTTAAGTCCTTTAAAATCAAATCAATTTACGAAATTCAATCATATCACAATTTTAATTTCAAAGTCTCAACTTCAATTATTTAACAATTTGTTTAACTAAAATTTATTTCAACATCTCAACCTCAATTCGCGATAAATTCAATTTCTAAAAAAATTGATTTTTATTCCTTTAAATCAAACCATTTAAAGTAATTCCAAATCAAAGATTTTAAAAATTATTTAATTTAACCAATCCGGTGCCCATATATAATTTTCTATCCTATGGCCAAGTGATCAGTTATTTCAATTAAATTTCAGGAATAGATATATATCATTTCAACTTGTTTCTCAATTTATTCAAAATGATTCAATTTACAACTGTAATTAATACAAAGGGTGATGACAGGATATCTACAAACAAATAAGCATCCAAACATTTCAAATATCAATCAATAGCATCTATCGCAACCAATCATCCAAACAGACAATATAATTCACGGAAATTTCATAGTTATAAATGTTCGGTAATTTAATTGCGATTAAATTCCAATTCTAATTTGACTGTCAATTTCAATTTCTAACATTAAATTCAATGACAATCTAGATGACAGTTAAATTTTATCAACAACGACTAATAAAAATCATATTACTTCATAATATCAGATTCAACTAGCATCAAGATATTCTAGTACGTTGTGAGCGTTATAAAACACTCACCTTGAGTTATAAATTTTAAATCAAATCGAACGACTTCGATTTAACCTAAAATTTTAACGAGCTCAAAACATCTCCGGATCTGCACTGCAGTGTAGATCTCGTCTCTGCGATTCCGGCGTCGCCAGTTTCGTCCGATTCTGATAACGTATGAAGGAGTTATGCATTTTAGAGGATTACACGATTATTGTATAATAAAATTTATACACTTCTCTTTTTTTATTTACCAACGAATCGTGGCCGTTCGATCTTCCACCAGAGAATCAAGGCCGACCGAGTCTTCTTCCTTCATCGTTCCTGGTTCGAACAGAGTAACTCAACGTTGCCGCCTTTTAGCCCTTGATGCCGCACCATCATCGTCGCTCAAGACGACGATCCACCACCACCATCGTGCGCGTCACCCCCTGCCACCCCATCGCCCAAAACCACTCGAAGCTCGGTCGTCCCCTGGCCGTGAAAAAGGCGAATGAAATGAAGACGAACGCGGCCAAAATTCTTCACCATACGATGACGATAAACAAAATCTACTGTTGGATGCGTAGATGTTGAGGAGTTCTTCAACTTCCTAGTTGGAAGTTTCCTCCATCGGAGCATGGATTTCGAGAAAATAGAGGGAGAAGTAGAGAACATTTCGGCCATTGATAATAGAAGAAACGGCAGCCACGAGATATAAGCTAGGGTTCTGATGTGAACGCGTATATATACACGTATAATGAATTATTTTAATATTATTTTAAATTTTAACTGCTTTTCAAACGAACTCCAAAATAGACGTGCCGATAGGCATTCGTAATGTTTTACCCACATTCTGAACACAATGGAACATGTTTCAAGGCCTAATTCGATCGTCTGTGTGAGTTATGGAAATAAACGATCGATTTTAAATTAAACCGATTAAATGAATTTCTAAACGTTTTCAGCTGCCACGGTCAAATAGCAACTCCGATTGCTACGAAATTTGAAATCCGATAATAATAAACTATTACGGATCCAATGGAATAGGTTTCATCGAATTCCGAGACTGTGCCCCGAAATGCTATTTTTACTGGTCGATTAAATCGACGACTTTTCAAAATTTACAGAATTTCTTAAAATTCCAATTTGAAAATCTTATTAACTCTATTGTAATCCAAATATAACCTATATTCACTTTGGAAACCAATTTGAATCATATTAAATCAAATTTCAGTTATTCACTCTATTTTTATATATTAAATTTCAATATCAAATTAATCATATCAAATTCAAAATTTAACTTTTGAAACAAATTCAAATTATAGAACAACCATTCCCATTATACAGTTATTCAATTCCCGTTATTCAATTATTCAATTAATTTCCAATATTAATTTTAAACAATTTAATCATTCAATATTCGACAAATTCCAATATTGGATTTCTAAATGAATTGTACTTATCCATCAATTACTCTATTTACATCTAATGAATTCAGCATTATTATCAAATCCAACTATTGATTGTAAAGACATTCACTAAGTAGCATTTATATTTCAATACTTATTACTACTCAAATCTTCGAAATCAATCTATTAAAATTTTTATTTCTACCCAAATAATTCACAATTCTTATTCACTTATTTACATTTGTTTTTCCATATATTCCCTTATAACCAAGTTATAACTTTGAGTCATTTCAATTTGATTGGAATTTCATTCAATTCTTTAATAATTACTTGGATAAATATTGTTGCGATTCACTCTAGATATTATTATCATAAATAAATTACAAATTTTAAATTCTTCCAACATTAAACCATGAAATCTTATTAAATTAACTATTTTAATTATCGAAAATTTACGGGTCGTTACACTCTCCCCCACTCAAAACTTTTCGTCCTCGAAAAGGAAAAAGAAGGGAAAAGGAACCAAGTAAAGAATTCAACAGTTGATATATTTTATTCAAAGTTATCAACTTATAAAACAATGATGTAACGACCCGTATTTTTACGGATCGAAACATCGTAAAATAGTTGACCTTTGGTTGCATTACTGTTAAGTCGTTTCAGATTTTAGCAGAATTTTTCTTAAGTCTTAAGTCGTAGCCGACTTAGGAGATTTGGACGAGTTAAGAAATAGGTCTGGACGAGTTAATGACTAAGGGGTAGGTCGGCGACGACCTAAGGAAGATAGGGGAGTGGTTTAAGTCGGTTGATAGTTTGGGACGACCTAAGGAATTAACCGGGTTAAGGAAGTTAAGTCATAGGGTGGCTTAGGTCGAGTGACCGACTTAAGGGAGTAGCCTATCTAAGCAGTTGACCGACTTATAGTATTAACCGACTTAAGGATAGTGGTGAGTTAAGTTGTCACCGAGTTAAGGAATCAGCGAGTTAGCGAGTAAGGTGGTAAGTCGTGGACGACCTAGGGTATGATATAGGTCGTATGCGACTTAGTATGTTTGTCTTTTCGGTCCTATTTGTTTAAGTCCTAGGTCGTAAACGACCTAAGAGATAAGTCGTGACCGACTTATAGGGTAGACGACTTAGAGGCTAGCGACTTAGGAGAGGCAGGTTTGTGGCCTTATAGTTAGGTCGCACCTGTTGATGAGTTGGTAGGTCGTATACTTGTTAAGTCGTATCTCGCTGAGACCTGGTTTGTTAAGTCGTAGCTATTAGGTCGTACGTCGTATCCCAGTTTGTTCGCGACTTATGTTAGGTCGCGTGGGTGCTAAGTTGTTAGGTCGCAGGTTGGCTTAAGTGTTAGGTCGCGTGGGAGTCTAAGGTATTAAGTCGTAACCTCGTTATGTCGTAGGTCGCGTGAGATTGTTAAGTCGCGTAAGTTTTGGGTCGCGTGCCAGCGTTGTTGAGTTATTAAGGCACGCTAAGTCGTAAGTCGCTAAGTCGCGCATAGGCTAAGTCGTAGGTCGAAGGTAAGCGCATTGCTTTAGGTCGTCAAGTGTTAGGTCGCTGAGGAGTTAAGTCGTGCATCTGCTAAGTCGGAGAGGCTTAGGTCGGAGAGGCTTAGGTCGGAAGCGACTTAGGGAGATAGCCAGATTTCGACTTAAGGAATTTCAGCTATAAATAGGAGGGGTTGTTCTCACTTTTTGGGATCCAGATTTTTGAAGCGACGAAGTGCTGCCATTTTGAGAGCTCGACTTCTACACTTCTTCACTTCTTTTCTCCACTCTAATCTAGTGCTTCCTTCCATCCAAATCAAAGATCAAGATTGAAGATTCAAGAGCTAAAGTTGAAGATCTTCATCTTTTCAAGAGAGATTTCATCGTTTGAAGCGGATTCGTGATAGATCAAGCTTGATCCTTCGCTGTCCAGATCTGAAGCGTGTTGATTTGGGTTTGTTTAAGCGATTTGGTGAGTGGTGATTATCTCTCACACGGATCCAAAGGAGTATATCGGATTGTTGGCTCGATTTGGTGTTAAAATAGAGATTTCCATACATTTTCTTCATCCTAAGTGTAGATCCATATAGATCCATTGTTCATGATGATGTTACATCCATTTTATCATATGTTAACCTATGCAAGTTCATTCATCAAGTTTGTAGAGATATAATCCATGTTTTCATGCTCATTGGACTTTCAACTCTTTAATTACGAAAATGCCATTATTGTTATAATTGTCTACTTAGATCATATTTGAATGCTTGATTGTTTGGATTGATGTTTGATTTGATTGATTGTTATGAACTAGATGATTGATGATTAGATTTAGACCGAAGACGATTCAAAAGCTAAGGGAAAGGCTCTTGAATTGGAAAAGCTGCTCGTGGCATATGTAGCGGAATGATGAAGCTCTTATGCATAGATTCGATGATGTGATGATGAGATGAGGCTTTGCGAGGATGTGATGAAGCGAGGCAATCATGTGATGAAGACTTGGTCTAATCCAAACGGGATCATTCCAAGCATGTTGATAACTCGGTGATATGATTCGAGTTTGAGGATAATGGATGCTCGAGAGGCGCTTGAGCTTGTATGAAAATAGTCGTCGAGGAGGATGACTAGAAGGCTGAGATCTCATCGTTGTTGAAGGTTCTAGCATGCTCTAAGCAAGAGTACATGGGGACGCCCAAAAGACTAACTGTTGATGGTCGAGTACTCTGGGTAGTTGCGAAAATCCTTGGCACGGGCTGCGACGACGTGCGGGAGTTATGTCTAGAACCGGGGTTTCCATTAGCCCTTGACGGACGGCTGAAAGAATATGCCGGTCATTCAATTAACGGTGATATCGAAGCAATGATAACAGTGATAGCCAGAGTCATGGATGTTTGGTTGTATCGTCACTCGGTCTCAAGAGCGGTATTTCATGGGTGCTTATCTGACCTTGGTTTAAGACCTTGGGATTTGTACTTGAAAAACATCGCCCTTGACTCGAGTGATAGTAGCTTTACTTTAAATTGTATGCTCTGCTATGTTTGCTTCTGCTTAGTGTGTGTCTGGGGGCTATCACTGTAGAATGAGGTTGGAGTGGGAGGGTTGTATTCCTATTCCTTTTCCTTTATGCTCTTTTGGTATGTTGTTAGTTAATTTACTGCTCACTAAGATTGTTGTCTGACTCAAGGCTTTATGTTTTTAATTCTTATTGCCTTGGGCTGTTCGTCCATTTTGGGATGGGCAGACTAGGTAGCAGGTGGCAGGTGCTGTTCTCTTCTCACGATGCTGATATCGAAGACGAGCTGGAGGGTTGCATATTATCTTCTTATTATATGTACTGGATATTCCGCTGTTTTGTATTCTCTGAGAGATATGTAGTGAGGCTTGATGTATTGACTATGTGGATGTTTGTATTCAACTATTATGGAGTTTTATATGATGTCATTTTGTTCTGTAAAGCTTTACTGTAACGACCACGACTTTCTCTCCATAGAAAGTCGTATCGCTAATAAGAAAGAAAGGGGTAGAAAATAGAAAAGAAGAGAAGAAAGAAAGAAACAACAACAACGATCTCACAGCGGAACGAATAAATTATATTAATAACATAAACTATTACATAGTATCATATACATCATCTATCAGAGTTACACAGATTACACATCACATACTAGACAGTTATAAACATCTGTCTAGTTATTACAACTCAATACAAAACAAAGATCTAAACAAGATCAACACAGCGGAAACTACTATCTATATCTACAACGCTGAAGCCTCCTGCTCCATTGCTCCTCCACAATTCGTCAAGGCTAACCTGAATCCCTTGGCTACTCGTAAAAATTTGAGTACCCAAGAGTTTATAAAACAGAAATAAACAACTTGGGTCAGACATGGGTCTGGTGTGAGTAACAGGTTAAACTTGTTTAACTTCAAAACCTTTTGAAAGAAAAAGTATCACGTAAGACTTCCCACAAATAAATATGGGTAAGTTTTTACCTTACGCTAACCAAAACATTTGATAGGAAATTCGATTGTATTATAATAGGGTCTAGGGTTTTCAAATAAATATGAAATAGCTGAAATTGTTACATTATTAAATTCCAGCATGCTAGCCAACAAAGTGGGTTATACAATCAAGTCCGTTGACACTTATTGGATTTTGGATTCCATACAATGGCAGGGCTACTGGGGTACCGCCCGTCACAGTACGTGGCCTAGATCACCGTACCGAGGATCACTCCCAATCCCCTGCAACACAAGGTCGGAACATCCCTTACTGGATAATTCCCGCACAAGATACCTCACGGTTGGGATCAGCAACCGCACCACTAAGTCGAAAATAGAAAGGGACATCTAGACAGAGGTAACCTTGTCCTACTTGGGTGCTACCCACTAACCTTGCTGCACCTCCCCTGTTTTAGCCATTCCCGGTTTAATGAGGCTTGAGGTCACGATTACCTTTAATCAGAACACATCTATCTTAGAATGCCCATCGTCCACCTGACGATGTGCTGAAAGCATTCAATCCATACAAGTTCGTTCCGGGTTCGAACGAAACCGAAGGCATTATCTCGTTACACTCGTTTTGGAATCACCCTCAGAGTTAACGACAATAACCCTTGCACTCTGAATCTTCATCTTCACTTGATTCACGACCTATCGTTAATTTGGATCGATGTGGTATTCGGGTCTCCAGACCTGGAAATCCGGTATACGGAAACCCGATCCCGGTCTCATCGAAATCCAAAGACGTATCTTTTAAGGCCAAGTTGTTTTAAAGGTTAAAACAATTCAATTCATTATCTTTATACACATAGAAAGATAATTCATAATAGATAATCAACATTATCAATATAACAGATAATCCATATTATCATCACAATTCAACTAACATCCATATCACACAGCATATATCTCATCAGAGATATCAATCAATGCAAAGCATTCCATGTTATCATCCATCCATAAGTAATGATTTATATCATCTCTAATTAATTTAAAGTGAATTAAATTAATTACTTCATTCTATAAATCCTGCTTACTTAATCATTAATTCATTACAAATTAATTAATTATTCTCTAATTACCTTTTTCAATTAATCATCTTTGATTAATTATCTTTTAATTACCTTCAAGTAATTTATCCTTAATTAATTACTCAAATTAATTAACCTTAACCACTTATAATAATTAACCCTTAATTTCTTCATTAATTAATTAACTATAATTAATTAAATTAATCAACTATAATTAATTACATTAATTCTTAATTAATTACATTAATTAATCACTTCATTTATTAATTATTACTTAATAAATCAATCTTAATTACATCATTAATTATATTAATTAATGATCCTTAATTAAAAATTAATTATTAATTACTTAATTAAATTAATTACATTAAGTAATTAACCTTTAATTAAACAACATTTATTAATCACCTTGATTAACCTCATTCAGTAATTAACTCCCCTTAATTACTTTCATTAACTAAATTAATTATTCCTTAATTAATTTCTTAATTAATCCCTTGATTAATTCACAAGTAATTAAACTCAAATTACTTTTATTAATACATAACCAATCAATTAATTACTTCCAGTAATTATCTTATTATTTACTTCCCTAAATAATCATACCTTAATAATTACATTAAGTAATTATTATCAAATCATCTCTTGATTATTCTAAATTAATTAAACTTAATTAATTAACTTAAACTAATCAAATTAACTTAATTAATTACAATGAGTAATTAATTTCTTAATTACTTTCATTAAGTAATTACATTTAAACAATTTTCACAAATGATTATCTTTAAATTAATTAATCTAATTAATTATTAAAATTAATCACATTAATTTATTATTAAATAATCTCAAATTAATGACCTTCATCAACTATTAACAACTCTTTAATTACTTTTCTTAAGTAATTAACTTAGATTAACCATTATTAATTTCAAATTAATAAATCTTAATAACCAATTAATTAATCTCTAATTATTTAATTAATTAAGTGTTAACCATAACTTAATTAATCTTTAATTACTTTATTAATTAATTCTTAATCATTAATTAATATTCTAATTTATAATCCTTAATTTCAAATTAATTATTCTATTTAATTAATCTTAAACCTTAATTAAATTAATTTAAATCCTTAATTACAAGATAATGATCCCAAATCTTTTAATAAATTAAATTAATTATCCATATTAATTTACCTTATTAATTTAATTCATCATAAATCATTAAGTCTTTGGAAAAACATTTCCTTATTAATGATAATTATCATCCAAAACACATTTGAAAACATTTAACTTCCAAATTTACCTTTAAATTCCATTTCAAATATAAGATTTAAAATGAATAAAAATTTAACCTTAACAAAATTTAAAAATCCATTTACAAACTCTTAAAATCATATGGTGAAGAAATACTAATCTTATAAAAGAACTTAAGAATTTAAATCAATTTACTTTTAAATTCTACCCATTTAATATCCAAAACAATTAAAGTTATTTAAACAATTTAATTTAAAAAATTTCTTTTATTTCAAATCTGAGATATAGTTTTAAATTTGATTCCAGATTAACTCAGATTTAAACTTACTTACAATTTAAAACTTCATTTTTAAATTCAACTAACTAAACAATTTAAGGTTGTCCAAATATTTTAAATTTTAAAAACTTATTTTATTTTTGAACTGAGATTCAATTTAATACTTGAATCGGATTTAAATTTAAATTTAAAACTTGTTTAAACCTTTACTTAATCATTTAAATTCAGTTTTAAATTTTTAAAACAGAGCAGTTTTTAAAATCTGGAACCCAGAATTTTACCCGAGCCCACTCTAGAATACTTCGAGTCGCATCCTAAATTACTTCGAGTCTCACACGCCAGAAACTCGAGAACTCGAGACCTCTTCATTTTCCAAACCACTGACACTAGACTAAGTTGTGCACATGCACATCGATCGCCAGAGCTCCGGCTTCCACTTCCATCGTCGACAAATCCCCTTCGACCACCTCCAGCCATCTGACCACCCAGAAACACGAATTACACTCGAAAACGAAATCGAGTCTTAAAGCCAAAACTGGAACCACCACGAAAACCTGACATCATCACGTATTCGCGACTCCGACCATCAGAGAGGCTAATTTTCTGGCCAAGCCTTTGCCTATATCTAATCTTCTACTTCCCAAAATATTGTAGCACTCGGTCCCCCAGAGACATCACCTCGATCATCTGCGTCCAACCTATTCAAACTAGGTTTAAAATCAAAATCAATCGCATGTCGTCGCCACAGTGTTTTGATAACCTTCCTGATATTTTTTCCCCCATCACTGATCATCCCACTACCACCAGTGACGATCATAACTTCCCAGACCACTGAGATCATCAGATACTACCTAAAACTCATATTTTGTTCAAACCCGAAATGCTCATTCAAGCTTAATCTAAAAATTATAATTACATTCTTAAAAATCATTTTTAGGATCAAGGTTTCAGTTTATAATCCTGAATTGATGAATTAAGAAGATAGAATTACAACATAACTTAAAACTTGCACTGTTCTTCTTAGTTTCCAAAGAACTTCAAATTTAATTTTATCTAAATAAAATTTTAAACCTAAATCTATGATTAAGCAAACATATTTTGTATGAAACTTAAGTCCTAACAGAGATGGGTTAGGGAGATAATAAATTTTGATCAAAATCCTAGCTTAAAAACAAAGAACAGAGAGTGTCACACATATAAACAGGCATACACATATATCTATACATCCATATATATAAACTCACATATTTATACACACAAAAACATACTTTCTTTCAGAAGTTAACATGCAAACAGATTTATTATATTTAAGCTCTTTAAAAAAAATGTTACTCACCAGATTTATATAAACAGAGGCAAATTATCTTTGAAATAGCTTGTGAAACTGTTTTGCTTAAGACTGGAAAATGATTTGATCTTTTAAAACTTGAAACTGAAATGCTTTAAATCTCCAGAAGCTTTGCATGCTACTGAAGCTTGGTTACAGACAGTCTTGAAGAATAACTGCAGGCTTCCAGAGATGAAAAATGCAGGCAGTTCTCTGAGTTGATTCCAGATTTAAAATGAATGCAAGCAGTTTTTGATTTCAGATCTGTAACTTGGTTACAGATCTTATGTTTTGAGGAAGATTGTTTACAGATTTTGATTTTGTTTGAGGAAGAATTACTGATTTAGATTAGAGGAAAAGTTGAGAAGGGTTTGAGAATTATTGATTTCTAATCTGATTTGTATAAAGTCTGATCTGAAGATATATTGATTTCAGATTTTAGTTTTTAGAGAAAGATTATTGATTTCTCTTGGCTTTTGAAAAAGAATGAAGATTAGAAAGAATGAATTGAAGAAATGCAAATGTTAATATTCATGTATATTTTGGTTTATAAAATAAAAGAAAATGAAAATAATTAAGGACACTTGTCCTATACATTTGTTACTTAAATTACACATGTTTTACAAAGGCTTTAGATAAATGACACTTGTCTTTTAAGTATTTATTCATAATTCTATTTATTTTAAAAGTAATTAAAAAGCCCTTTTCTTATTTATTTAATCACTTATCTATATATATTTCTTTTTAAAGAGAAACAAAAGCTAATTACATTTATAAATAAAAGTTTATACAAATATTATAAAATCCAAAACAATTTAAATATATATTCTTTTGAATTTCAAAACTTTAAATTCAAGTTTAAATAAAATTTAATCCTAAGATTCAATTTAAAAGTTAAGTTATATATATTTACATACACTATTTATTCAATTTAAAATAACAATTCCTTTTAGCATTAAAATTCATACATATTAAAAATAATACATTATACTTGTTATTTGAAAATAACATATTTTATAATTTAAACAAGAGATTATATTATCAAGAAATATTTAAAAAAAAATAAAACAAACCATTTTTGTTAAATCTTCTTTATATAAGCTTAAGTAAAAATATATCATAAACCATTAAAATATTTACTTAAAGTAATTTAAAACTATAAGATTATTTATTTAAATAACTTTGAAAAGTCATATTAAATTAAATCTAAATTTCCAATTTTCCCAAAGCTTCTATTTACAATATATACAAATAAATATGTATATATTCAAATAGAAAATATCTTATTAACTTTTTAAAAGATAAAATCATCCATTAATACTAATTTAATCAGATTATTAAATTAAATTCAAATTTTATTATCAAAGATCATCAATATCAATTTAATTATTCAACAGATTATTAAATTGATATTGTCAAAATTTCCGGGATATTACATTCCTCCCCCCTTAAAATAATTTCGTCCCCGAAATTTAAACAAAGGTAATTTAATAATCTTATTAAAGATTTTAATTTAAAACACAAGCATATACTATCATCCATATGCTAACAACCATAGCAGCCAAATCATCCAATCAATCAATTTAACTATCTAGACTAAATTTTAGATAAAATTCCTCGAGTTTTCCCCAAGTATATATATATATCCGGGATACTCGCTCTACAAACAATCTAAACTACTAAGCTATAGATCTCCTACTCATCTAGATCTACAGAACTAAACAGAATATCAGACTACAGACGAGTCTGACTCAACTACCAAACTTCCAGAACTGCTGATTCCAAAACCAAAGATAGATCAAACACGTACTCCCTCAGAGATACGTAAAACACAATGAATTCCAGTTATCCAAACTGACAATTCAATTCAGAAGTCCAAATACTTATCCAAATCAGAACACAGACGAGATCCAAACACAACTCTACTTCACAATATCAGTAGATTCCAAACTTACTTCTCCCATCCAGAGATACACTCCAAACTACTTTCGCTGCTCAACTCTGATCTGAGGTAGAACACAAGCACAGACTGGACAACTTATTCCAGAAATAAGGTTCACTGATCCATAAAGAAAACTCAGATACTCCAGCAAAACTTGAGCTGCTTCACCAACTCCATCTCTAGGAAACATCCTTCCACTAGACTGAACCACCGGTATCACTCCTGGAATCCAAGTCGATAAGAAAACTCAACCTTCAGATGCGGACAAACTTCTGACTTCTCTGAAGACATCCAGAAAAATTCTGACAACCCAAGAGAACACTCAGACAATCGCAAGTCACTTTTGCGATCAACCCATCCTAATTCCAAAGAAAACTGTCCTCTCTTTACTAATCAAAACAGCTTACACTTATTTATCCAATCCATCGAAGAAATGGATCCTCTTTGCTGCTTCTGAACTTCACTTCCAGAAAAACTGCTCATCTAGAAAACTTCCTGCCATCACAGAATACTCCGAGCTGCACTGCTGACACTGATGCCAAGGACTTCCTACTCCAAAGATCTTCGAGAAACTCGAACTCCAAACCAAACAGAAACACCATGCTGAACTCAGCCACAACACCGAAGCATACACACTTCCTTAATCTTGTTCCAAAGAAAACATCTTCAGGAACATCCATCGTCACTGTATCTCATCATACAGCTACTATTACCTGAGGTATCAAGGTACCATCACTCGCTTCTGCCTTATCGACAGATCCAACTCTACTCATCCAAACTTCAGAGATAAACTCCGAACCATTACAGTTTCCTTCGGAGATCGATGAAATCCTTCACCACAGCAAAGCTTACTCGAGACGGTATTGGGTCTACAGTCTCGACAAATACACTTCCAACCTCAACATTTAAACTCCAACCATTGGTAGTCGTGTTACACACACCACTACCCTATCTACCTTTATATTCTATATTGGAAAACCTGTATGGGTAACCCAACAAATAGGTAGAATAGATATATATATTTAAAATGATACTTTTTATATAGAAATTATTTCTGGGTAAAATTATTTCATTTACCTCTTTAAAACAATATTGTGTCCGTTGGCCTGGTTCAAGTGTTTAGAGATCCCTATCAATAACGTTAGCTACTCGTATTGACCAGAATCCATATACCACTCAACCGATCAATTAACACAATATAAAATCATTTTTATATAACTAACAATTACGCGCTCTCAAGATAGACACCACTTCAGAGCCTAGGTATTCACTCAACCTCGCTCTGATACCAAATGTAACGTCCTAGGCTTTTCAACCTTCAGCAACGGTTCACGACCGGTAGGCTTTTCAACCATCCCAGCCCCGCTGTGGCTCACAGTGATACCTCGGGTTTGCTTTTACGGCCACCCTCTCGAGTCGCAACCAACCCCAAAAGGCCTTATACTACCCCCGGGGACATGTAGGGGTAAGAGTCTCCCGTTCGCCACCTAACGCAAAGCGAGAACCCCCTATCACGCTGTAATGTAGCAAACCCGATCCCGGTCTCATCGAAATCCAAAGACGTATCTTTTAAGGCCAAGTTGTTTTAAAGGTTAAAATAATTCAATTCATTATCTTTATACACATAGAAAGATAATTCATAATAGATAATCAACATTATCAATATAACAGATAATCCATATTATCATCACAATTCAACTAACATCCATATCACACAGCATATATCTCATCAGAGATATTAATCAATGCAAAGCATTCCATGTTATCATCCATGCATAAGTAATGATTTATATCATCTCTAATTAATTTAAAGTGAATTAAATTAATTACTTCATTCTATAAATCCTGCTTACTTAATCATTAATTCATTACAAATTAATTAATTATCCTCTAATTACCTTTTTCAATTAATCATCTTTGATTAATTATCTTTTAATTACCTTCAAGTAATTTATCCTTAATTAATTACTCAAATTAATTAACCTTAACCACTTATAATAATTAACCCTTAATTTCTTCATTAATTAATTAACTATAATTAATTAAATTAACCAACTATAATTAATTACATTAATTCTTAATTAATTACATTAATTAATCACTTCATTTATTAATTATTACTTAATAAATCAATCTTAATTACATCATTAATTATATTAATTAATGATCCTTAATTACAAATTAATTATTAATTACTTAATTAAATTAATTACATTAAGTAATTAACCTTTAATTAAACAACATTTATTAATCACCTTGATTAACCTCATTCAGTAATTAACTCCCCTTAATTACTTTCATTAACTAAATTAATTATTCCTTAATTAATTTCTTAATTAATCCCTTGATTAATTCACAAGTAATTAAACTCAAATTACTTTTATTAATACATAACCAATCAATTAATTACTTCCAGTAATTATCTTATTATTTACTTCCCTAAATAATCATACCTTAATAATTACATTAAGTAATTATTATCAAATCATCTCTTGATTATTCTAAATTAATTAAACTTAATTAATTAACTTAAACTAATCAAATTAACTTAATTAATTACAATGAGTAATTAATTTCTTAATTACTTTCATTAAGTAATTACATTTAAACAATTTTCACAAATGATTATCTTTAAATTAATTAATCTAATTAATTATTAAAATTAATCACATTAATTTATTATTAAATAATCTCAAATTAATGACCTTCATCAACTATTAACAACTCTTTAATTACTTTTCTTAAGTAATTAACTTAGATTAACCATTATTAATTTCAAATTAATAAATCTTAATAACCAATTAATTAATCTCTAATTATTTAATTAATTAAGTGTTAACCATAACTTAATTAATCTTTAATTACTTTATTAATTAATTCTTAATCATTAATTAATATTCTAATTTATAATCCTTAATTTCAAATTAATTATTCTATTTAATTAATCTTAAACCTTAATTAAATTAATTTAAATCCTTAATTACAAATTAATGATCCCAAATCTTTTAATAAATTAAATTAATTATCCATATTAATTTACCTTATTAATTTAATTCATCATAAATCATTAAGTCTTTGGAAAAACATTTCCTTATTAATGATAATTATCATCCAAAACACATTTGAAAACATTTAACTTCCAAATTTACCTTTAAATTCCATTTCAAATATAAGATTTAAAATGAATAAAAATTTAACCTTAACAAAATTTAAAAATCCATTTACAAACTCTTAAAATCATATGGTGAAGAAATACTAATCTTATAAAAGAACTTAAGAATTTAAATCAATTTACTTTTAAATTCTACCCATTTAATATCCAAAACAATTAAAGTTATTTAAACAATTTAATTTAAAAACTTTCTTTTATTTCAAATCTGAGATATAGTTTTAAATTTGATTCCAGATTAACTCAGATTTAAACTTACTTACAATTTAAAACTTCATTTTTAAATTCAACTAACTAAACAATTTAAGGTTGTCCAAATATTTTAAATTTTAAAAACTTATTTTATTTTTGAACTGAGATTCAATTTAATACTTGAATCAGATTTAAATTTAAATTTAAAACTTGTTTAAACCTTTACTTAATCATTTAAATTCAGTTTTAAATTTTTAAAACAGAGCAGTTTTTAAAATCTGGAACCCAGAATTTTACCCGAGCCCACTCTAGAATACTTCGAGTCGCATCCTAAATTACTTCGAGTCTCACACGCCAGAAACTCGAGAACTCGAGACCTCTTCATTTTCCAAACCACTGACACTAGACTAAGTTGTGCACATGCACATCGATCGCCAGAGCTCCGGCTTCCACTTCCATCGTCGACAAATCCCCTTCGACCACCTCCAGCCATCTGACCACCCAGAAACACGAATTACACTCGAAAACGAAATCGAGTCTTAAAGCCAAAACTGGAACCACCACGAAAACCTGACATCATCACGTATTCGCGACTCCGACCATCAGAGAGGCTAATTTTCTGGCCAAGCCTTTGCCTATATCTAATCTTCTACTTCCCAAAATATTGTAGCACTCGGTCCCCCAGAGACATCACCTCGATCATCTGCGTCCAACCTATTCAAACTAGGTTTAAAATCAAAATCGATCGCATGTCGTCGCCACAGTGTTTTGATAACCTTCCTGATATTTTTTCCCCCATCACTGATCATCCCACTACCACCAGTGACGATCATAACTTCCCAGACCACTGAGATCATCAGATACTACCTAAAACTCATATTTTGTTCAAACCCGAAATGCTCATTCAAGCTTAATCTAAAAATTATAATTACATTCTTAAAAATCATTTTTAGGATCAAGGTTTCAGTTTATAATCCTGAATTGATGAATTAAGAAGATAGAATTACAACATAACTTAAAACTTACACTGTTCTTCTTAGTTTCCAAAGAACTTCAAATTTAATTTTATCTAAATAAAATTTTAAACCTAAATCTATGATTAAGCAAACATATTTTGTATGAAACTTAAGTCCTAACAGAGATGGGTTAGGGAGATAATAAATTTTGATCAAAATCCTAGCTTAAAAACAAAGAACAGAGAGTGTCACACATATAAACAGGCATACACATATATCTATACATCCATATATATAAACTCACATATTTATACACACAAAAACATACTTTCTTTCAGAAGTTAACATGCAAACAGATTTATTATATTTAAGCTCTTTAAAAAAAATGTTACTCACCAGATTTATATAAACAGAGGCAAATTATCTTTGAAATAGCTTGTGAAACTGTTTTGCTTAAGACTGGAAAATGATTTGATCTTTTAAAACTTGAAACTGAAATGCTTTAAATCTCCAGAAGCTTTGCATGCTACTGAAGCTTGGTTACAAACAGTCTTGAAGAATAACTGCAGGCTTCCAGAGATGAAAAATGCAGGCAGTTCTCTGAGTTGATTCCAGATTTAAAATGAATGCAAGCAGTTTTTGATTTCAGATCTGTAACTTGGTTACAGATCTTATGTTTTGAGGAAGATTGTTTACAGATTTTGATTTTGTTTGAGGAAGAATTACTGATTTAGATTAGAGGAAAAGTTGAGAAGGGTTTGAGAATTATTGATTTCTAATCTGATTTGTATAAAGTCTGATCTGAAGATATATTGATTTCAGATTTTAGTTTTTAGAGAAAGATTATTGATTTCTCTTGGCTTTTGAAAAAGAATGAAGATTAGAAAGAATGAATTGAAGAAATGCAAATGTTAATATTCATGTATATTTTGGTTTATAAAATAAAAGAAAATGAAAATAATTAAGGACACTTGTCCTATACATTTGTTACTTAAATTACACATGTTTTACAAAGGCTTTAGATAAATGACACTTGTCTTTTAAGTATTTATTCATAATTCTATTTATTTTAAAAGTAATTAAAAAGCCCTTTTCTTATTTATTTAATCACTTATCTATATATTTCTTTTTAAAGAGAAACAAAAGCTAATTACATTTATAAATAAAAGTTTATACAAATATTATAAAATCCAAAACAATTTAAATATATATTCTTTTGAATTTCAAAACTTTAAATTCAAGTTTAAATAAAATTTAATCCTAAGATTCAATTTAAAAGTTAAGTTATATATATTTACATACACTATTTATTCAATTTAAAATAACAATTCCTTTTAGCATTAAAATTCATACATATTAAAAATAATACATTATACTTGTTATTTGAAAATAACATATTTTATAATTTAAACAAGAGATTATATTATCAAGAAATATTTAAAAAAAAATAAAACAAACCATTTTTGTTAAATCTTCTTTATATAAGCTTAAGTAAAAATATATCATAAACCATTAAAATATTTACTTAAAGTAATTTAAAACTATAAGATTATTTATTTAAATAACTTTGAAAAGTCATATTAAACTAAATCTAAATTTCCAATTTTCCCAAAGCTTCTATTTACAATATATACAAATAAATATGTATATATTCAAATAGAAAATATCTTATTAACTTTTTAAAAGATAAAATCATCCATTAATACTAATTTAATCAGATTATTAAATTAAATTCAAATTTTATTATCAAAGATCATCAATATCAATTTAATTATTCAACAGATTATTAAATTGATATTGTCAAAATTTCCGGGATATTACATTTACTATACATATGTTCTATTGTATTTTGTCCATGCGCTGTGAGAAATACGATAGATTCTGTTGTTTAAATCTACCCTGACAATCGTCCATGGTCGCCTGGCACACTTTACAGCGCACTATCTCTAGATTCGGTGCAGGGTTCATGGGCGGTCGTCACATTTGGTATCAGAGCATTGGTTAATCGATTTTACCCAACGCTCGCTGACGTAACTACGTATGAGAGACGTAATTGTAATTTTGATGGATGAATACTATATATAATATAGTAGCTTAATGGAGTTTGAGTCCTTTATGCAGTTGTTTCTCTCGGTATGCTAATCATTCCTTTTTGTAGATATTGAGAATGAGTCGAAGAGGGAGACCAGCTGCTAGGGAAGGCCGTGCTACTGAAGGGGCTGTTGATTATGTTGCTATGTTCGAAACCATGATGACTTCGATCATGAGAAGGATGTCAGCCCCGGGGCCATCAGTAGATGTTGGAGGTCAAGTTCAGGTTCCAAGACTGATGGATCATTTGGACGATTCATTTAAGAAGCTTGTGGAGGAAGCTCTCAGACACGAGAATCTGTTTCCTAAGGAAGGATCTGTTGTTGCTGCGACCAGGGAAGAGTCTAAACCCCAGCAGAGTGGGAACAAGAAAAGGAAGCAGCAGCAGCAAAAGGGGAAGGGTGGCCAGAGGAAGCAGAAGGTTGAAGTGATTTGCTACAATTGTCAGCAGAAGGGCCATGTCGCCAGGGATTGTAAGAATCCGAAGGAACCGATGAAGTGTCACAACTGTGACAAACCGGGGCATATCAGGAAGAATTGTCCAGAACCACAGAGGGACACGCAGATTGTGCAAGCTTATGCTTTGGGAGCTGTTCCGTCGTCTTTGAAAGCTCCTACCGCTGAAGAGAAAGGGAAGAGTGTGGTTGTTCAAGGTACTCTTTTCCTATGTGGTGTTCCAGTTAGAGTTTGATACTGGAGCGTCGCATTCGTTTGTTTGTAATGAACTCGTAGGCTGGTTAGGTTTGGAACCGGATATTGTTGATAGGCCATTGGTTGTGACTAATCCAGTTAGGGGTTCGTCTTGTTTGTGTATGTTGTGCCGTGGTCTGATTGTGTCGAGTCATGGTTGCTCTTTTGTTTGTGATTGTTTTGTTCTGAGCTTTGCGGGGTTCGGAATTATTTTGGGTATGGACTGGCTTAGGAAGTATG
Source organism: Allium fistulosum (assembly GCA_030737815.1). NCBI lineage: Eukaryota > Viridiplantae > Streptophyta > Magnoliopsida > Asparagales > Amaryllidaceae > Allium > Allium fistulosum. The sequence continues at coordinate 1,301,133,049 of CM060902.1, forward strand.
CGGCAGAGGTTGATTGCGAGAGGTTGGAAGTGACAGTCGAGAATGTGGGGGGGCGAAAGATTGTGATACGATGTAAGCATGAGGAAGGCGTCTTCATGAGCTTCATGTATTCGCTAGTTGTTCCACGGGATGGACTGTCTTTAGTGCCTATCGCAAATGGATTTGAGGATGTCTTTGACGAAGTCAAAGGGTTGCCGCCGCATAGAGAGATCGAGTTTCGTATAGATCTAGTTGAAGGAGCCAGACCTGTTGTGATGCCTCTTAGGCGGATGGCGCCTAGGGAACAACAGGAGTTGAGGGTGCAAGTTGATGATCTTTCGCAGAAAGGATTCATTCGGCGTAGTATGTCCGAGTGGGGTGCACCAGTTATGTTTGCAACCAAGGCAGATGGATCGTTGAGATTGTGTGTGGATTATCGTGAGCTGAATAAGGTGACTAAGAAAAACAAGTATCCATTGCCGAGAATAGATGACTGGTTTGATCAGCTTCACGAAGCTAAGGTGTTTTCTCAGATGGATTTGGCAACGGGATTTCACCAGTTGAGAGTGGCTAAGGATAGTGTGCCGAAGACTGCTTTTAGGACACCATCCGATCTCTATGAGTGGCTGGTAATGCCGTTTGGGTTGACTAACGCGCCAGCATATTTTGTGGATCTTATGAATAGAGTGTTCAGAGATCAGTTGAACAAGTTCGTACTTGTGTTTGTGGATGATATTCTGATTTATTCCAGAACTGAAGAAGAGCACAAGACGCACTTGGATATTGTCTTGGAAATCTTGCGGAAACATCAGCTGAAGGCTAAGTTTTCGAAGTGTCACTTCTGGAAGAGTGAAGTGAGGTTCTTAGGCCATGTGATTTCTGGAAATGGAATAGCGGTTGATCCCGCTAAGGTGGCAGCAAATCCAGGATTGTGTTAGACCTAAGAGTGCATCTGATGTGAGAAGTTTTCTTGGATTAGCAGGATATTATCGACGGTTTACCAAAGACTTCTCCAAGGTAGCTACACCGTTAACAGGATTGACGAAAAAGAATCAAGTGTTCAGTTGGGATGCTAAGTGTGAGCAAGCTTTCGGAATCCTGAAAGAGAGATTGACAAGTGCTCCTGTTTTGACTATTCCAAGTGGGAATGATGAGATGTTGGCAAACTTATCGATAATACCATCTCTTGTGGAAAGGATTGGCGAGAGCCAAAAAGCAAGATGATAAGATTGTCAAGATTATCCGTGATATGGAATCTGGATTGGAGCCAGAAAAGGATAAAGGATTTGAGGTCGATCGAGAGGGTTGGCTTCGGAAGCAAGGACGACTAGTTGTTCCCGATATAGATGAATTGAGGAGTAAGGTTCTGAAGGAAAGTCATCACTCGAAGTTGACAATTCATCCAGGTGGAAATAAGATGTATCGGGATATGAAGAGAACCTACTACTGGGAAGGCATGAAGAAGGATGTTGGAAATTTTATTTCCAAATGTATGAACTGCCAGTTGGTTAAAGCTGAGCAGAAGAAGCCAAGTGGATTACTACAGCCATTAGAAGTTCCTACATGGAAGTGGGAGCAGGTATCGATGGGTTTTATTGATGGATTGCCTAGAACCAGAACGGGAAATGAAGGGATTTGGGTCATTGTAGATTGTTTGACTAAGAGTGCTAGATTTATTCCTGTTCGATCGACTAGGACTGCATCAAAGTCGGCTGAGTTGTATGTTAAGTGGATAGTTCGATTCCATGGTATTCCGAAGAGTATAGTGAGCGATCGAGACCCATTGTTCACTAGTGGATTTTGGAAGATCTTCTTAGAGCATGTGTTTTGGACTTCGGAGGATCATGGGAAGATCACCTTCATTTGGTGGAGTTTTCATACAACAACAGTTACCAGTCAAGCATTGGTATGGCACCGTATGAGGCATTGTATGGAAGACCGTGTAACTCTCCGACATGTTGGATAGAGACTGGAGAAAAGCTGATGCTTGGGCCAGAAATGATTCGACAGACTACGGAGTGTATAGAGATCATTCGGCAACGAATGAAGGCAGCCCAAGACCGTCAGAAGAGTTATGCTGATAAGCGTCGTAAGGACTTGGAGTTCGACGTAGGTGATATGGTTTTTGTGAAGATTTCTCCACTGAAGAATGTTATTCGATTCGGGAAGAAAGGAAAATTGACTCCGAGATTTGTTGGACCATTCCCGATTATCGAGCGAATTGGAAAGCTCGGCTATAGATTGGAGTTACCGGAGAAAATGTCGGGTGTGCACAATGTTTTTCACGTATCATATCTACGGAAGTATGTGCACGACTCGAATACCGTGATTTCTGCTGATAGTTGTGAAGACTTCGAAGTTGATCCAGTCGATAGAAGACCTCGTAAACCGCTTCGTGTTGTGGGAACCGACACGAAGCAGCTTAGGAGGAAGATAGTTAAGTTGCTCAAGATACAATGGAGTGATGATGATAACGACTGTACGTGGGAGGTGGAAGAGAGGATGAAACCAGCTCATCCTGAACTCTTCAAGGTATGGCCCTAAGGTGTCGTGTCATCTCACGATATTGTAACTTGTTCTAAGTCTTAGAATTCTGTACGCTAAGCTAGAATTGGATGCATGGTTTGTTGATTGCTATGGATGATAGGTGTGCAGAATAGTCTTTGATTGCTTTGTTTGTTTGGAATTTCGAGGGAGAAATTCCTAAGGGGGAGAAATTGCTATGGATGATGTGATGATGAGATGAGGCTTTGCGAGGATGTGATGAAGCAAGGCAATCATGTGATGAAGACTTGGTCTAATCCAGACGGGATCATTTCAAGCATGTTGATAACTCGGTGATATGATTCAAGTTTGAGGATAATGGATGCTCGAGAGGCGCTTGAGCTAGTATGAAAATAGTCGTCGAGGAGGATGACTAGAAGGCTGAGATCTCATCGTTGTTGAAGGTTCTAACATGCTCTAAGCAAGAGTACATGGGGACGCCCAAAAGACTAACTGTTGATGGTCGAGTACTCTGGGTAGTTGCGAAAATCCTTGGCACGGGCTGCGACGACGTGCGGGAGTTATGTCTAGAACCGTTGTTTCCATTAGCCCTTGACGGACGGCTGAAAGAATGTGCCGGTCATTCAATTAACGGTGATATCGAAGCAATGATAATAGTGATAGCCAGAGTCATGGATGTTTGGTTGTATCGTCACTCGGTCTCAAGAGCGGTATTTCATGGGTGCTTATCTGACCTTGGTTTAAGACCTTGGGATTTGTACTTGAAAAACATCGCCCTTGACTCGAGTGATAGTAGCTTTACTTTAAATTGTATGCTCTGCTATGTTTGCTTCTGCTTAGTGTGTGTCTGGGGGCTATCACTGTAGAATGAGGTTGGAGTGGGAGGGTTGTATTCCTATTCCTTTTCCTTTATGCTCTTTTGGTATGTTGTTAGTTAATTTACTGCTCACTAAGACTGTTGTCTGACTCAAGGCTTTATGTTTTTAATTCTTATTGCCTTGGGCTGTTCGTCCATTTTGGGACGGGCAGACTAGGTAGCAGGTGACAGGTGCTGTTCTCTTCTCACGATGCTGATATCGAAGACGAGCTGGAGGGTTGCATATTATCTTCTTATTATATGTACTGGATATTCCGTTGTTTTGTATTCTCTGAGAGATATGTAGTGAGGCTTGATGTATTGACTATGTGGATGTTTGTATTCAACTATTATGGAGTTTTATATGATGTCATTTTGTTCTGTAAGGTTTACTATACATATGTTCTATTGTATTTTGTCCATGCGCTGTGAGAAATACGGTAGATTCTGTTGTTTAAATCTACCCTGACAATCGTCCATGGTCGCCTGGCACACTTTACAGCGCACTATCTCTAGATTCGGTGCAGGGTTCATGGGCGGTCGTCACAAATGAAATTTCATTTATAAAGTCGTTACTACGCTACTCCGATTGGCTTACAAAATTTACAAATTAGATATCCAAACAAGTTATAAAATTTTAAAACTTGAAAATATTTCTAACACCCGAATTTACGAAAAATTTCGGCAGAGTCTCCTTTGCGCGGCTCGATCGGCACAACTGCAAAAACGCCTCTACGGGCCCCAAACCAACAAAAGAAAACCAAAAGCCAAGTGGCTCCATCAAAAATCACCAAATCGAATGACAAATTAAAAACGTACCTTTTGTCGGGCAATCCAAATTTTCTTGATTTTAAATACCTGCATCTTATTTATCAATGATATCCAAGCATATAATTTAAAATCAATTTATAATTTTCATTTTCAATTTTCAATATTAGCCTTTCTTAAACCTGTACGAAGTACATATATCATCCGTACGCAATGTCAAATCTGATCACTCATTCGATCACACAATTTCACATCCAAACTAGTATCGTTCACACGACTCTCTAGTGCGGACTCAGATTTAGTTCCTTGATCGGAAATTGTTATTCTCCTTGCATAGCCATATACTATGATAGAGAATTCCAGAATCAAATCAAAAATCCATATCCAGGGTTCGTCGTCGAGAATCGAGTGAAAAATCCTAACTTGGATCGATATAAATTATCTCGAAAATTTTGTGCTCGAATTCGGATCAAATTGTTATGCGAATAAAATAATATACGTACAACTTACGTATTACCTTCCAATAGATTCCTATACAATTTATCTATATTAAATCATTTTATCTACCCTTGTTTCATTTACAATTAATTATTCATAATGCATTATTCATATCCCTTAATTACTTAGTATATCCATTTTAAACATTCTATATAAATTAATTAAATTTAATTTCACTTTCCATTGATTCTTAGCTATACAAAATTCTTTTGTTTACATTTACTTCATTTTCATAATTTCAGTTATAACAGATTTATTTGTGGAACATTTTGTTAACCATCACTTTAGTTTATAAATCATCCTATAAAAGTCATATATAAGAAGTTAGACTTTATCTCAGTTTATAATTATCTCAAAAGTCATAATTCAATTCCACAATTTCTTTGCAAATTTATATTAAATTCTATAACCAGTTTACAAAGATATTATTTGATTCATTTGTCTGATTTCTTAAGTTCACTTACTTATTCCATTTAGCCATTCATCATTTCATATTATACTTAAGTATATAACATTTTTATCACAACCAAATTTCCATTTATATACATTTTAATTACTTTTAAGTTTTGCTTACTTGTATATTTCAATTACTTTTAGGTTTTGCTTAGTTGTATAATATCCCATTACATATCCAAATCATCATTTTAACTTTTTAACATTTGGTAAGTCATATTATATGCTATTAGAATGCAATTTGGTATTATATAAATTTATAGGATTCATTTTACTTGATTAGAATGCTCACAAATTCTATAACCAGTTCAAAATTATAATGTTCACAATTTTTAACTTGTTTAAATTTTCTTTACTTTTCAATACTTTTCAATTTTAAGAGTAACACTTCAACTCTAAAGTTTCTCAAAACATTTAGCTTAGAGTTTTTAATCCTCTTATTATATAAGTTCTGGTTATTCACATTTCATTCAGATAATTTGAAAAATATTAATTAACAGAACTTAGAAATTTAAATGCCCGGTTCATTTCAAATCATTTGAAATAAATATATACATTTATATCTTTTATATATCAAATCATACCTTTGAAGTTTAAACCAAAATCCATTTTTCAAAACGGTTTCGAAGCAAAGCAAAGCTTCGCAGAAGTCTCCTCCACTTTGAGACTCGAAAATGAACGTCGATGATGATGCGCAGTCATCACCGAAATTATTTTCCAGCGATAGAAGAGAGGAGTACTGAATTTATTCCCTCTTAAAAATCCTTTCAAAATATTTCCCATAAATATTTTTCAACTAATATCACTACATATCTTTCTTCAAAGTTTTGAAAACCATTTTAAAAATCCCCGGGTCTTAAATTCAATATTTCAATTTAAATCTACTTTAATTTATAAGTCACCTTTATAAGCTATTCTTACTAAATTTTACTTTCTTAAAACATTTCACAAGTTGTTTTATCATTTTTTATTTTGTAATTACCCTTATTTATTAAAATACAGCATCCAATTAATGATAACAATCAATATTATCATTCCTATCAACCAAACAAGCTACAGAACCCATAATAATTTTCTGAAAATTATTTCTTTATATAAAAATATAATTAGGGCAAAATTATTTCATTTACCCAATTTCAAAAGGATACTATGTCGAATTGTTATGTTCAAGTGTTTAGAGATCCCTATCAATGACGTTAATTACTCGTATTGACCAGAATCCATAAGCCACTCAACAAATCAGCCAACACAATATAAAACAATTTTTATATCACTAACAAATATGCTCTCTCATATATATACACTCAGCGACTCATTATAGGGTATTACTACCCTATTTATAAAGAGTCAGACCCCACAAAGCTAAGGTTATCGCTAAACCAAAGCTCTGATACCAACTGTAGCGACCCGCCTTTTTGGACAGTTTAAATCGACAATCAAACACATATGTCAACTCAAACCATTCAAAAGGGAGGATTGTTAATGGGGTAAATAAGAAAAGAAGAGAAAAGGAACAAGAAACAACCACAGAATCTTGTAGCGGAAAGATAAAATATAATAATCAAATAAACAGTTCATGAAGCTGTTTAATATACTTTTGATTATCATTTATACATCATTTATCAGAGTTATACATATACAACAGAACAAATAAAATAATGCAGCAGACATCATGATGCAAGGATAATAATAGTAATAGTATACCCAATCTTCGTCTTTGTCCTCCAGAATAGATCTTCAATAAGCTGAAAAACTCAGGACTGACCCGAGCGTAATGAAAGAACAAAACACTCGAGTCAGGATGTAACGACCCCACTTTCCAGACCCGGAAAATCGAACCATTTGTGTTAAAGAAGAAGAGGTAGAAGAAGAAGAAACAGAAAATCAACAACAGAATCTCACATCGCAGCGGAATAAAATATAATATATACAAAACAGATCTTTACTCAAACAGAAAAATATATCTGTTTATACAATATATTTACAGAATACATCATCAGAGTTCATCACATCAATGACATACATCCAAATACACAGCGGAACAATAAACAAATACGGAAGTACGTATCGCCATCCAGCTCGTCTCCTAAGGTCCACAGCTACAATCTAAACCTGTTTATCTCGGTCTGACCCGAGCATCATATAAAACAATACCCGAGTCAGTCTGGAATACCAGCGTGAGAAAATCACACTCAATTGATTATTAAAGTTTCAAAAATCCCTTTGAAAACAAAAGCATCTCGTAAGACCACGCCACAAATAAACATGTCGGGTTTTTACCTTACGATAGCTAAAACACTTTTTATAAAAATCCTCTGATATTATAATAGTGTCTATAGAAAGTAAAATAGAATCTAGCTGAAATGCTTGCATCTCACATTTCAACAATAGTTGGGCACAATCAAAACCGTACAGGCACGTAGGGAGAATGGATTTCCAACGAATGACTAGGCACTGGGGTACCACCTGTCACAGTACGTGGCCTAGATCACAGTACCGAGGAGTACGCCCGCTCCCCTGCAACACAAGGCCGGAATCATCCCTTACTGGATAATTCCAAGTAAAATCACCCCACGGTTGGGATCAGCAACCGCAACACTAAGCCGAAATAAAAAGGGACATCTAGACAGGGATGACTTTACTCTCAAGTGGGGGCTACCCACGAAGCCTTGCTGCATAACCCCTGATTTTCAGTCATTCCCGGTTGATGAGGCTTGAGGCTAACGATACCTTTATAGCACATATCCCTTAGAATGCCCATCGTCCACCTGACGATGTCACGAAAGCATTCGTCCATACAAGTCCGTCCCGGGTCCGAACGGAACCGAAGGCACTATTCCTACTACATCCATTTTGGAAATATCCTCAGGATTAGTAGCGACTAGCCCTTGCACTTCACTGCTCCATCTTCGACACTGAACACGTTACACGAAACGTACAAACCGAATCGAAGTGGTATTCGAGTCTCCAGACCTAGAATCCTGGTATACGGAAACTCGATCCCGGTCTCTTCGAAACGATCAACGCATTTGGCCAATATTGATAGTCGGTTATTTAACTATCAATTAACATCCACAAGCAACCATCACACAATAAATAATTTCCCACATTACTTATTTGCCCCAAATATCTTTCCAAGATATATTTCCAAATTTTCAAAGTTCATTTGAAACAATTTCAAACAGTTTCCGCTTACGGAATACATTTCCCAAATAATTACTTCCACTGAATTCACCAAGTACAAAATACTTTTAAATTTAAAATAATTTAAAAACACTTTATTTAAATATACTTTATAACATTGAAATTTTAAAACTACTTTAATACCTTTCAAAATATATATACTTAAAGAATATTTAAAATGAAACCACTTTATAAATATAAACCAAATTTCTCTTTTTAAAACATAATGCCAAATCACTTTTATATAATTACTACAATAATAGATTTTGAAAATTTTACTTTAGACTTTAACATTTAGAAATAATCAATTTTCTAAACATGCTTTTAAACAAAATTAGAACTTTTAACTTATATTTAAAATTGCTTTGGGAAACGTACTTGGCTATCCAGAGAAATATACTTCTCTCCTCATCTTAAAAATAAAACACTGTTTATTTTTAAACAATTTCTCATTTCCCTTAATAAATTCCCAATTTGAATTTATTCTTTCCAAATATCCTCTGAGATATTACTTTACTTTTATAAACCCCGTTTATAAATTCCATTGCCACATTCTTCCTTCAAATTCCCAGTTTCACAAATTTAAATCAATTCCCAAATTGATTTTCAATTTAATCCATTTATTTCAAAAATCCTTTAACTTCAGATTTTAAACCCTTCATTTGATTTAAAATACTTTTAACTGGAAATACCCATTTTAGATTTCCCAAATTTCCTTTTTAAGTTAAACTTTAAATTTTTAAAAAATATTTCTTTATTCCTTTTCGAACAATAACACTTGAATTTACAATTCATTAATCCCTTAATTACTGTTATTGCAAATTCTTTACTTTTCATATTCAAAGTTATTTATTTGTATTTAACATCATTTCCATCTTTCAATTCATTCTTACTTCATTCAAATTTTCGATAATTATTTCTTTACAAATTTACTTCCTTTACTTCTTTCAAAAATCCAATTTATATATATCTGGTATTTCCTTATACCCAAATATTCAATCAAACAATAACATTCAATATTCCAATATAATTTATCAGGAAATATCAAACAATCACAACAGAGGATATTGAGTAATATAATAAATGTTGAGGGGTCCAGTTGGATCCCTCCAACCTGTTTTTCCTGCATCCACAGACGTTAGCACAATATAAAATACCAATTCCACTTCAAGGTGGAATATCACGGTATATGGGATTAAATAAATATCATCCGCTATTATGCGGCGCATAGGGTCTCATCCGCTATATAATGCGGGAATATCAACAACTCCAATATATACATATGCCAATATATATATATTGGTATATACTACTATATATGATATAGCACATCTAAAACAATTCAAGCATTCAATCAATTATTTAAATTTAACCATTTAAATTTAAAATAAAATTCAGCTGAGTGAGATTAACTCACCTTTTGCTATTATTTGCAATCCATTCCAGACCATCTTGTTTCTTTCCCGATTTTTACCTCTGACAAAATCGAACGAACCCTCCCTTCACATCTTCGCGACATCAAGACCACCGTTCCCACTGCGCACGTGCACCCCAGTTCCCAACCTCAACACGCCAACTGACCTCGTTGATTGCTCAGCTTCGTCGTCCCCGCATGATCCCCTCGACTTATTCGCGAGCGCCACCATCAGTTGCTCGAGCACGAGCGCCTCCGTCACGATGTCGCTGGCCCAGATGCTCTTTGACTTCAACATCGCGTTCGAGATCGAACTCGAATGTCATCCCCCAATCCAACCGCGACCAAGATTCCGACTACCTTCCCCTTTATCTCGCGAGCGCTCATCTCATCAACGATTTCCAGGCCTCGCGAACTGAACGCGAGCTCGAGCTTCTCCTCGAAGCTTTAATTGCCGCGATTTCAATGGGAAGGAGACTCGGTCTCTTCGATTTATTTGAATGATAGGGTCTCTGCAAATTTTCGATTTTGAATTGAGAAAGGATTCTTGAAAGAAGAGGAAAATAGGAAACGTAATATGCGATCTGAAGTGGAACCCCTTTCTAGGCCATTCTTTTATTTTTGAGTTGTGAATTTATTTTGAACGGGAAAGAAGAAAGAAATATCGATTCCAAGAGGCTTCTCGAGTACGCGTGGGAAATATCTCTGACAATGTACTTTTAAAATTCTAAATTATATTATAAAACTCTAAACCGTCTCGTTGCATAACGCGAAATTCCAAATTCCAAATCAGACATGCCGACAGTCGTTCTTAAGATTCTACCCATATTCCGAACATAACGGAACGCATTTCGGAGGCTAAATCAATCGTATGGAGAAGATAGCATTTTAGATCGAGTTATTATATTAAATTCTGATATGAATTATAGCGCGTTTATATATATCGTACGCTCACTCAACAACTCCAATACTATGAAATTTGAAATCTGATAATAATACAATATTACGGACCCAATGGAACTGGTTTCGTCGAAATCCGAGACTGTGCCTCGGAAGGCTATTTTTTTAATAAACGGTATAAATTTTAAAACCGAACAAACCACTATAAATTTCAATTTTACAAATTCTATTACCTTCAGTATTATCAATATGAATTTTATAAGCCTTCAAAATATTTTTAGTTAGCTTAGAATACCAGATTTACTATTTTATCCAACTTCAATATAAATTTAATTTAATTATTAAATTACTCAATAACAGCGATATTTGAAATTTAAGTTTATAATTAACCTCTGAATATTTTAAATTAATTAAATATTCCAATTCCAAATGCTCAAAAATTCCAGGTCGTCACATTCCTCCCCCCTTAAAAGAATTTCGTCCCCGAAATTACCAGTTAGGAAGAATGATTCGATTCCCGTTAACTATTCCCTCAACCCAAATAGTTTTTAACAATTCCCAAACAATCTTTTATTAATGATACACTAATCATCTTTTAACTTCCCAAACTTATTCATAAGTTCAACCCATACCACCTACTTATCCATTCAAATTTAAATTTGAATCCAAATTTTGAATTATCAAAATTTCTCAAAAATTTTCTAACTCTATAATTTCCAAAAAAAATTCGCCAGCATCTCCTTTGCGCGGCTAGCTCGGTACTACTACAAAATGGCTCTACGGCCTCCCAATCTCAAAAAGAAAACAAAAAGCCAAGTGGCTGGATCCAAAACCCAATCAAATTTCATATAGAAATTCAAATACATACCTTTTTGTCGGGCCATTAAATTTTATCTTCTAAATCAAAAATCCCAATTATCCATTGCTTTTATACACCTGTATATCCTACTAAGCAATAATCATAGGACTCAAAATTATTTTATCAACTCCTTTACAAATTTTAAATATTTGCTTTACTTATGCCCGTACGATGCACATATATCATTCGTACGCAATATCACATTCGATCGCTCAATCGATCACACAATTTCACTTCCGAACTAGTATCGTCCACCCGACCTTCTAGTGCGGACTCAGATCTGGTTTCTTGATCAGAAACCGTCATTCTCCTTGCATAGCCACAAACTATGATAGAGAATATCCAGAATCAATCAACAATCCATATCCAGGTTCGCCGTTGAAAATCGAGTGAAAAATCCTAATTCGGATCGGCATAATTACCTCGAAATTCTGTGCTCGACATCTGGATCAAATAGCTATGCGAATAAAATAATATACGTACACCTTACGTAATTAGCCCAATTGAATTATCCATTTTATCAATTTCCTTTTTATTCACATTCATTTTGATTGTTATCCACTTATTCACAACTATCCCATTTCACAACTTCCAGTTTTAGTCTTCATTCAACTATTCACTTAGAATAATTTTCCTCCATACCAAATTTATTTAAGAATTCACCATTCATTTCTTAAGTCCAATATAAACATTTTATATACTTCTTGGATTTGTTTTACTTCATTTTTGAAGTTTATATTTATTTTTACTTCCCCATTGAAGTTTATTTTCATTACTATTTACTTAGCCCTTACAATTTCATTTAAACTCAAATTGGCTTCCATTTTGAATATGGATTAGTTTCACTTACTATTTAATTTAAACCTCAAATAACAGTTTATTTACGAACTTTACTTTCTTTAGTTCCTTTGATTTCACTTCACCTTACATTCACATTTGAATGAGATTTCAATATCCAGTTTTAATTTCATTTGCTTAACAAATTTAAATCATTTATCGTAAATGAAAATTTTCTAACTCCCAAAATTTATGGAAAATTTTGGCAGAGTCTCCTTTGTACGGAGGGACTTCTGCGATATCGCAGGATGCACAAATATATATATACATCGGCCTCAGGCCGGAAATCACAATATATATCAATATATACAGTTCATATTTCCTATTTTTGAATTTTTTTGCATAAGCGTACCTTATTTAGCATTTATAAAGCAAGCAGCTATTTATTTTAGCAAATTTCGCAATCAAATCCAGCCAAACGGCTTCCCGGTACCTGTACTAACTCAACTTAAACAGGTAAGTGACACTATCCAAAGTTTGTTATCATTTCAATTAATTTCATTAGCTAACACATACAACATAAGCAATATTCACTAAACACTTCCATAAGTGAATTTATTAGGCCCAACACAAATTAAATGCTTCCATTTAAATGGTTTACACTACATTACTTACATTCTATTCATTTTAATCCAAATGAATACGTATTTATTACGATTGATTTAAAAATCAATTATATTTCCTATATTAACTCACATTTACTACAATTGATTCCAAAATCAATTTTATTTCCTTTCTATCAATTCATAGAATTTTATTTAACCTCGTTTTACCTCAAACGATCCATTTTCTAATACAATTCGACAATATCAATGTGAATAAATGATTACTTCTGCTTTAGAACCATTTAGGTTAAATTCAATAAATTTACATTTAACCTATTCCATTTTAAATTTATTCACAACTTCCATTGTATTTCTTCCATATCCAAAGAGTTTGATTCCAAACCATTTTATTAAACTCAGCCACCAATATATCAAATAACCATCACAAAATTTTACTCAAGTTATTTATTTTCTTCAAACAATTTCACCCAATAACTTAAGTTTATTTTATTCAACAACTTCCGTTCAAATCCTTGATTTCATTTTCTTTTAATCAAATCCCATATTTGATTTTCCTTTCATTTAACTTGAAATCCATTCTATTTGATTTCCTTGAGTTCAATCTTATTTTATATCCAAAGTTTGGATTTTCATATTTATCTGTTTGAGTAGAATTTTATTTCATTAAATATTATCTATACTCGGCAGAATTTATTTCTATCCAATTTAATTCAATTTCAATTTCAATTTATATAACTTATTTCAAGTTAAATTCAAATATATTTCCTTCACTTTCATTTACTTAAGTTAAATTTTAATTGCCGGATTACAATTTCCCAATTTCTTCTTATTAATATCAACTTCACTTTATAAGTACAATAGTTGATCCATTTATTCATTCACCAATTCATTATTTAACCAATAAATTTTATTTCCAAACATTAATTATTTTTAGTCCATCTTGACTACTTTTTCCCATTCACATTTTACCCTTTACTCCAGATTATACATTAAATTTTAGTCAAGTATATATTTTTCATTATTATTATTCTATAAATATTCCAAAATAAGATTCCAGAGTATACACAAATTTTCAAAATTTCAAAATCCCTTTTTGAAATCAACTATATCCAAACTCCTTTGGTAAATTCCATTATCTTTTTGAATTCTAAAATCAAACCCAGTTCGCAACAAATTCAATTTGAAACAATTTGGTAGCAATTTCTCTTTGGAAACTTGAAAATGAACACCGATGATGTCGCGATCATCATCGGAATTATTTTCCAGCGACCCAAGAGAGTTTAGTGCTTTTATCACTTTAAATCATTTCAAATATTTCCCAAAATAGTATCACTACTATTTCTTCCACACCCTTGAAAACCGTTTTCAAATCCAAAGGAATTTTAAGTCCTTTCTTAAAAATTCCAAATTTCCAACCCATCCAATTAAATTTAAACCTTTCTCTGGAATTCTATTTTAAATTACTATCTCATTTGGATATGGAGTTTATTCCAATTTATAATTTACATTTATAATCTATATTTCAAATTTTATTTTATTATAAAATTTGATTCTTTACTTTGGCTATAAATTTCAATTTCTAGTTAAGTTTCCATATAATAATGATAATAATCCAATATTATCACATCTAACATCCAAACAACCATATATATATATTAACTAGAATAGTTTACAAAACTTTCCTTTTTATACAAAAATAATTTGGGTAAAATTATTTCATTTACCCTTCTTTAAAACAATACTGTGTCGGTTTGTCTTGTTTAAGAGTTTAGAAACCCCTATCGATATTGTGGCGTCCCACACATCGACCAGAATCTATAAACACTCAACCGATAAATCAACACAATATAAAACCATTTTATATACACTAACAAATACGCGCTCATATCTATTAATACTCTCAAAATTCCCACCAGAGCCAAGGTTGTCGCCAGCCTAAGCTCTGATACCACTATAACGACCCCACTTTCCAGACCCGGAAAATCGAACCATTTGTGTTAAAGAAGAAGAGGTAGAAGAAGAAGAAACAGAAAATCAACAACAGAATCTCACATCGCAGCGGAATAAAATATAATATATACAAAACAGATCTTTACTCAAACAGAAAAATATATCTGTTTATACAATATATTTACAGAATACATCATCAGAGTTCATCACATCAATGACATACATCCAAATACACAGCGGAACAATAAACAAATACGGAAGTACGTATCGCCATCCAGCTCGTCTCATGAGCTCCACAGCTACAATCTAAACCTGTTTATCTCGGTCTGACCCGAGCATCATATAAAACAATACCCGAGTCAGTCTGGAATACCAGCATGAGAAAATCACACTCAATTGATTATTAAAGTTTCAAAAATCCCTTTGAAAACAAAAGCATCTCGTAAGACCACGCCACAAATAAACATGTCGGGTTTTTACCTTACGATAGCTAAAACACTTTTTATAAAAATCCTCTGATATTATAATAGTGTCTATAGAAAGTAAAATAGAATCTAGCTGAAATGCTTGCATCTCACATTTCAACAATAGTTGGGCACAATCAAAACCGTACAGGCACGTAGGGAGAATGGATTTCCAACGAATGACTAGGCACTGGGGTACCACCTGTCACAGTACGTGGCCTAGATCACAGTATCGAGGAGTACGCCCGCTCCCCTGCAACACAAGGCCGGAATCATCCCTTACTGGATAATTCCAAGTAAAATCACCCCACGGTTGGGATCAGCAACCGCAACACTAAGCCGAAATAAAAAGGGACATCTAGACAGGGATGACTTTACTCTCAAGTGGGGGCTACCCACGAAGCCTTGCTGCATAACCCCTGATTTTCAGTCATTCCCGGTTGATGAGGCTTGAGGCTAACGATACCTTTATAGCACATATCCCTTAGAATGCCCATCGTCCACCTGACGATGTCACGAAAGCATTCGTCCATACAAGTCCGTCCCGGGTCCGAACGGAACCGAAGGCACTATTCCTACTACATCCATTTTGGAAATATCCTCAGGATTAGTAGCGACTAGCCCTTGCACTTCACTACTCCATCTTCGACACTGAACACGTTACACGAAACGTACAAACCGAATCGAAGTGGTATTCGAGTCTCCAGACCTAGAATCCTGGTATACGGAAACTCGATCCCGGTCTCTTCGAAACGATCAACGCATTTGGCCAATATTGATAGTCGGTTATTTAACTATCAATTAACATCCACAAGCAACCATCACACAATAAATAATTTCCCACATTACTTATTTGCCCCAAATATCTTTCCAAGATATATTTCCAAATTTTCAAAGTTCATTTGAAACAATTTCAAACAGTTTCCGCTTACGGAATACATTTCCCAAATAATTACTTCCACTGAATTCACCAAGTACAAAATACTTTTAAATTTAAAATAATTTAAAAACACTTTATTTAAATATACTTTATAACATTGAAATTTTAAAACTACTTTAATACCTTTCAAAATATATATACTTAAAGAATATTTAAAATGAAACCACTTTATAAATATAAACCAAATTTCTCTTTTTAAAACATAATGCCAAATCACTTTTATATAATTACTACAATAATAGATTTTGAAAATTTTACTTTAGACTTTAACATTTAGAAATAATCAATTTTCTAAACATGCTTTTAAACAAAATTAGAACTTTTAACTTATATTTAAAATTGCTTTGGGAAACGTACTTGGCTATCCAGAGAAATATACTTCTCTCCTCATCTTAAAAATAAAACACTGTTTATTTTTAAACAATTTCTCATTTCCCTTAATAAATTCCCAATTTGAATTTATTCTTTCCAAATATCCTCTGAGATATTACTTTACTTTTATAAACCCCGTTTATAAATTCCATTGCCACATTCTTCCTTCAAATTCCCAGTTTCACAAATTTAAATCAATTCCCAAATTGATTTTCAATTTAATCCATTTATTTCAAAAATCCTTTAACTTCAGATTTTAAACCCTTCATTTGATTTAAAATACTTTTAACTGGAAATACCCATTTTAGATTTCCCAAATTTCCTTTTTAAGTTAAACTTTAAATTTTTAAAAAATATTTCTTTATTCCTTTTCGAACAATAACACTTGAATTTACAATTCATTAATCCCTTAATTACTGTTATTGCAAATTCTTTACTTTTCATATTCAAAGTTATTTATTTGTATTTAACATCATTTCCATCTTTCAATTCATTCTTACTTCATTCAAATTTTCGATAATTATTTCTTTACAAATTTACTTCCTTTACTTCTTTCAAAAATCCAATTTATATATATCTGGTATTTCCTTATACCCAAATATTCAATCAAACAATAACATTCAATATTCCAATATAATTTATCAGGAAATATCAAACAATCACAACAGAGGATATTGAGTAATATAATAAATGTTGAGGGGTCCAGTTGGATCCCTCCAACCTGTTTTTCCTGCATCCACAGACGTTAGCACAATATAAAATACCAATTCCACTTCAAGGTGGAATATCACGGTATATGGGATTAAATAAATATCATCCGCTATTATGCGGCGCATAGGGTCTCATCCGCTATATAATGCGGGAATATCAACAACTCCAATATATACATATGCCAATATATATATATTGGTATATACTACTATATATGATATAGCACATCTAAAACAATTCAAGCATTCAATCAATTATTTAAATTTAACCATTTAAATTTAAAATAAAATTCAGCTGAGTGAGATTAACTCACCTTTTGCTATTATTTGCAATCCATTCCAGACCATCTTGTTTCTTTCCCGATTTTTACCTCTGACAAAATCGAACGAACCCTCCCTTCACATCTTCGCGACATCAAGACCACCGTTCCCACTGCGCACGTGCACCCCAGTTCCCAACCTCAACACGCCAACTGACCTCGTTGATTGCTCAGCTTCGTCGTCCCCGCATGATCCCCTCGACTTATTCGCGAGCGCCACCATCAGTTGCTCGAGCACGAGCGCCTCCGTCACGATGTCGCTGGCCCAGATGCTCTTTGACTTCAACATCGCGTTCGAGATCGAACTCGAATGTCATCCCCCAATCCAACCGCGACCAAGATTCCGACTACCTTCCCCTTTATCTCGCGAGCGCTCATCTCATCAACGATTTCCAGGCCTCGCGAACTGAACGCGAGCTCGAGCTTCTCCTCGAAGCTTTAATTGCCGCGATTTCAATGGGAAGGAGACTCGGTCTCTTCGATTTATTTGAATGATAGGGTCTCTGCAAATTTTCGATTTTGAATTGAGAAAGGATTCTTGAAAGAAGAGGAAAATAGGAAACGTAATATGCGATCTGAAGTGGAACCCCTTTCTAGGCCATTCTTTTATTTTTGAGTTGTGAATTTATTTTGAACGGGAAAGAAGAAAGAAATATCGATTCCAAGAGGCTTCTCGAGTACGCGTGGGAAATATCTCTGACAATGTACTTTTAAAATTCTAAATTATATTATAAAACTCTAAACCGTCTCGTTGCATAACGCGAAATTCCAAATTCCAAATCAGACATGCCGACAGTCGTTCTTAAGATTCTACCCATATTCCGAACATAACGGAACGCATTTCGGAGGCTAAATCAATCGTATGGAGAAGATAGCATTTTAGATCGAGTTATTATATTAAATTCTGATATGAATTATAGCGCGTTTATATATATCGTACGCTCACTCAACAACTCCAATACTACGAAATTTGAAATCTGATAATAATACAATATTACGGACCCAATGGAACTGGTTTCGTCGAAATCCGAGACTGTGCCTCGGAAGGCTATTTTTTTAATAAACGGTATAAATTTTAAAACCGAACAAACCACTATAAATTTCAATTTTACAAATTCTATTACCTTCAGTATTATCAATATGAATTTTATAAGCCTTCAAAATATTTTTAGTTAGCTTAGAATACCAGATTTACTATTTTATCCAACTTCAATATAAATTTAATTTAATTATTAAATTACTCAATAACAGCGATATTTGAAATTTAAGTTTATAATTAACCTCTGAATATTTTAAATTAATTAAATATTCCAATTCCAAATGCTCAAAAATTCCGGGTCGTCACACAGGACTACAATATCCTTATGTAAGTTAAATCAATCGTAAATAAAGATGAGTGTAACGGCGTTAGAGATGTTTACGGGGTTTGACATCTCCTATCTAGTATCAACGTGTGTGCAATAACTCAAGAGATGTTACGGGATTTTCCATCTCTTAAGGATCCGTTAAACTATCTACTATGTAGTACAATACGCTATTATAATATGTCTATAGTAAAGTAAACTATTAAAATAGCGTTAAGGTGTTACCCATATCTGTAATGACCCAAAGATTTAGGAATTTATTCTAAAAAATATAAATAAATTCAAAATAATTTTTAAATAAATTTTGAAAGGGAATTGATATAGCTTGATAGTGTATCAGTATGTGTGTACATGTGTGCACAGGAAATGCACATGAACTAAAGCTAAAATCCCTGAACTCTAAGAATAAATACATATTGATATGTATGGGAATATAAATATATATATATATATTAAATCCTTAAAAGTTGTATGCATAAGTAAATATACATATATGGATGCTATTGAATATTTTTGAGTGTACATGTGCATGTGTGTGTCGATACAGAATGATGTATAAATATATATATATGGGTGTACTTATTATTTCAGTAAGACTTATATATATATATGTTAATAAAATACTAGAGTTCAAATTAGTAAAATAAAATATACAGACATATTTTAGTATATAGGCAGAAAGAAAAAAAATGAGGATATAAAAAGGAGTAGTCCTCTTGTAAATAAATAAAGGAAGAACATACCATTTACATGAAAGCTAAAAATAGGAAAAAATAAGACAAAACAGGGAAATGCTTGGTATAGGCAGAATTAGGAAGAGTATTTGATAAATAACAAATCAAGTCACATTTTTAGCATGATTGTAGACAAAGGAAAAAGTATTTTCTGAAAAGCAAATTTCTGAAATTAACCAAAAACAATATAACCACTTTTCTCTTCACCTAAATTAAGCCGGGAAGGGTAGAATTTTGGGTTCAAATAAAATGCAGATAACATAATTTTTCTGGTGGGCAAAAAATGGCTTTAGCCAATACCCAAAACCCTAAGGAGGACCCTGTATATATATATATGTATATGCAGCAGCCTCCTCTCCTTCTCAGAAAAGAACTTTGAAATAAAAACAAAAAAACAACACCATAGAAATCATAAGGCAAGGGAAGGAAAAGAGCTTGAGGCTAAAGGCAGAAGTTCATCAATTAATTAAGGAAGCAAAGAAGAGAGCTAGGTGAGAAAACTCACTCAACAACTTAAGGCACTAAGTCCTAATGAAGGCAGCCAGTTATAAATGAATTTTTCTTAAAAGTATATGTGATTGTTCTTCAGAAGTTAAGGATGCTTTAATGCTAAATGGTTGTTCTGGTTGTTTTATTTTGTGAATATTCTAAATATGATCTGCATGCATACATAAGTATCTTTGAAACCCAGATCTCTTTTTAATATGATACTGGTTAGAAACAAATAAATACCCAGAAAAATAAAATGTTGGATATAAGCAAGTAGTGTTGGTTTTGGCTCAACCCAGAAGAATTGATAAGCTTATAGGATGCAATATACATATGTATATGTGCTGAGGCTTAAAATGAAAAGGAATTAGGAGTGCAATAGGCTTGCCTATGTGCTGACACTCCTGATTCAAAGAAAATATACAATATCCACCCAGCAAATAGATTTTGTGATTTAGGAAGCTTGGTCAATCTGAGTTAAATAAAGCACAGATGTTTGCAATAAAATCTTCCCATAGAGCCATAAACCAATGTTAGTTGTCTATATCTCTTTAAAATTGCAAGAACATGTTTTAATAAGTACCAATACTAAAATTGCTTGGTTGTCTCTGTTTGTTTATGAGAATGATAAGGAATGCTATGAGGTGAATGCTTGTTTTTGTAAAATAACTCACTGATTGGGTTTGCTCTGAAAATTTTAAAAAGAGAA
The DNA here is from genome assembly GCA_030737815.1 of Allium fistulosum. NCBI lineage: Eukaryota > Viridiplantae > Streptophyta > Magnoliopsida > Asparagales > Amaryllidaceae > Allium > Allium fistulosum. The sequence goes on from CM060902.1 coordinate 1,301,153,919, forward strand.
AGTACCTAAGAATTTGATTAGGAAATGGGGCCAAGATTACTGCAGGAATGACTTGTGTTCTTGAGTAATGCAAGTTGACACATGGCTTGTTCAAGTCCTGAGATCTTTGTGTAATGGAGTGAATTAGTTCATTACAGTGTGTCCATTGATTCATAAAATTGCAGATGAGACCAGGATAGATAAATATACGAAGGGAAAAATATTTGATATGATGAGGAAACTAGAGTTTTTCCCAGAATTGAAATATGAGGATGGAATAAATGATTTAACTCATATTGGTTATTTTCCTGTTTGGTGTGAATGATTGTTTGACTATGACTGAATTGTATGCTTGAATGTATGTACCATATTTATATATGTAGTCTTTGGAAAGAAAGATTAAAATATGCACATGCACAATGACACAGAGCATGCACACAAGTATTACCTGTTTCCAAAGGGCAGAACTTTATGTATATGTACTTAACTTGATTTTAACCTAATTAATTAATTGCTTTTGTGAATTTTCTCATACCAGACATGTGTCTGACCCTAGTGTCCTAATGGCATCTGGGGTGTCTCATTTAAAATGAGGCAGCTTCAAATGCTTTTTCAGGGACAGCAGCCTCTAGATAGGAGTAGAAGCAAAGCATTGAGAAGAAGATTATAGCATGCTAGAATTAGATAGATAAGAGCTTACAAGATGAAATTTGCATGTATGATATTTTTAAAAAAAAATTCCATTGTACTAAGTACAGAGTGATGTTGGATATTTGGTTAAGTATTTTGAGAATTTGACTTGGAACTGGTATTTAAAATATCTGAGTTTTGTTATCTGGAATGTTGAAAAGTTTTAGCTATAATTTTGTAAGTTAGATCACCAGTAGGGATTTTATAAGATAGTGATGTTAGATCCATATTAGTAAATTATTTACATGTTCAGATATGATTTGCTCAGACACTGTCACACCAGTACCTTAGTAATTTTAACATAAAATCTGAATCCCTCTTTACTAAAGCTTTGGGCAAAATGCATTTTAAGACCTTCTGAAATATGTCTGAGTAGAGAGTCTGTTTAATCCATATTTTATTTGCTAAGTATCCATGTGTGAGGAAACTCACCCCGGACTGCATTTCATTTAGTCTAGTACCTTGGTATCAAGGAATCAAGCTTCTGGAATATGATGATTCACTTAAGAATATCCCAGACATGAGTTTGCATATAAGGTAGATATTATAAGAAAGCAAACATAGGAAATGATATAAGCTTATATCATTTTCAAAGCACAGACACTATACAATTGATTTTACAGATAACCATAACATAATTATCTGGGTTCTATGAATCATATTTCATGGAGAATCCAGCAAGCTATCAAAGAATAAAAACCATACTATTACCTATATGAATAAGATTTTCATTACTTAAATAATAAAATGAAATTAAGCTATGTGGGGATTGATTAAATTTAATCAATCACTATAACCTCTTGTTTGCTATAACCTGATTAAACCAGAGGGGCACATGCATCTTCATATGTGTGTGCATATTTTTGTGGTTGCACTGATATATCTATATTGGTAAAAATTTTGATCCTGGATAAAGTTTGTTTATTGGAAAAAAAATGACCCTGGAAAAATATATTTGTTAATAAATGATATATACATATATCATCTCTAAAAAAAATCCTTACAAAATGAAGGTAGAGAAGAGAGGGTCATTTCAATATCCCCCTTAACACATTTTTATATATTCCCATAGTCTATACAGTACCGTAATTCCTCCGTAAACTGGAGGGCTATCAGAGGGCACTCCATAGGTATGGTATAAAACAAACTCGTAGAAGGCGCTCTAGGGCATGTGAACACGGCACACGAGGAGATGCCAGGGTAGATATACCAATTGCACTCCCGGACTGGTGGTGATGCATAGCAGCTACTACCGCCCACCTCGGACACACTCCCAAACAATCGAGGGTTGCCACCAAATCAATCACAAAAGCAATATAATGGTATCGAAGAAATGTGCCCGATCGGAGGAATGACCTCACTTGGCCCGGTATAGCTCCTGATTTTAGTCACATCTAAGCTGACTCACGGGAGTCAGGGTCACGTCATACCATATAGAATCGTCACCAAACCATCCTACTTCATTTCTGGAATCACCACCACGTACACAGTTGTTAAAGTGGTTTTCGGTATCGACAGAGAGTATGCCCATATCCGATCCAGGTCTCTTTAACAACCAAACGCTTATTACACACCGGATGGTTCTTTTACATTTTCAAAATCAATTCATAATTTGATATCAAGATATCATATTCGCTTCAAAATTAAATCCATTTCAAAATCATCATATGTACTCAAAAATATACTATTCTAGTTCAAAAATCATTTCGCCCCAGTATCTCATTTCAATTTCAAAAATCATTTCGAATCTCAATTTAGGTTATAACTTCAATTTAACCAAATTCGTATTTAAATCCACAATTTAAATATAAACATTTCACCTTATTAAAGCTTGAAATTTTGGAAAATAGCTTAAATAATTTAAAATAGTTAAAATACTCTAAAATATTAAAGATAAATTTCAAAATAGTTTTAAATTGGTTTAATATAGTTAAATAGATTTAAAATAGATTAAATATAATTAAATAGGTTAAATAGCTTTAAAATAGATTAAATATAATTAAAATAAATTAAAATAGGTAAATTAGTTTAAAATAAATTTAATTGGGTTAAGTAGATTTAAAATAGATTAAAGTAAGTTAACATGATTTAAGATAGGTTGAAATAATTTAATATAGTTAATATAGGTTAAAATAGTTTAACATAAAATAGATTCAGTATTTAAGTTGGTTTATATAGCAGAATAACTTAGGAAAAACAAATTGAAATAGTTTCAAAGTCAACCATTTTAATTCCAACTTACCAATCTGAATCAAATTCAAATTTCCATTCAGTCGATTCAAATCTCAATTTCAATTCAAATCAATTTCGATTTCAAATTAATTCAATTCCATTCCAAATCCAATTGTCTCAATTTCGGTTCCAATTTATAATGATTTCGAGCTCGATTTTTAAAATATCAATTCAAACATTTAAAACAAATTATTCCTTAATATTCAGTTAAAAAAATCCAAATCTTAAATAAAATTCAATGCCAAGCTCAATTTCAAAATGTTGTCTTTATCTCACCTTTACTTAATAATATTCAAAATCCAAATATTAGTTAAGTCCTTTAAAATCAAATCAATTTACCAAATTCAATCATATCACAATTTTCATTTCAAAGTCTCAACTTCAATTATTTAACAATTTGTTTAACTAAAATTTATTTCAACATCTCAACCTCAATTCACGATAAATTCAATTTCTAAAAAAATTGATTTTTATTCCTTTAAATCAAACCATTTAAAGTAATTCCAAATTAAAGATTTTAAAAATTATTTAATTTAACCAATCTGATGCCCATATATAATTTTCTATCCTATGGCCAAGTGATCAGTTATTTCAATTATATTTTAGGAATAGATATATATCATTTCAACCTATTTCTCAATTTATTCAAAATGATTCAATTTACAACTGTAATTAATACAAAGGGTGATGACAGGATATCTACAAACAAATAAACATCCAAACATTTCAAATATCAATCAATAGCATCTATCGCAACCAATCATCCAAACAAACAATATAATTCACGGAAATTTCATAGTTCTAAATGTTCGGTAATTTAATTGCGATTAAATTCCAATTCTAATTTTACTGTCAATTTCAATTTCTAACATTAAATTTAATGACAATCTAGATGACAGTTAAATTTTATCAACAACGACTAATAAAAATCATATTACTTCATAATATCAGATTCAACCAGCATCAAGATATTCCAGTACATTGTGAGCGTTATAAAACACTCACCTTGAGTTATAAATTTTAAATCAAATCGAACGACTTCGATTTAACCTAAAATTTTAACAAGCTCCAAACATCTCCAGTTCTGCACTGCAGCGTAGCCCTCGTCTCCGCGATTCCGGCGTCGCCAGTTTCGTTCGATTCTGATAATTTATGAAGGAGTTATGCATTTTAGAGGATTACACGATTTTCGTATAATAAAATTTATACACTTCTCTTTTTTTATTTACCAACGAATCGTGGCCGTTCGATCTTCCGCCAGAGAATCAAGGCCGACCGAGTCTTCTTCCTTCATCGTTTCTGGTTCGAACAGAGGAACCCAACGTTGCCGCCTTTTAGCCCTTGATGCCGCACCATCATCGTCGCTCGAGACGACGATCCATCACCACCATTGTGCGCGTCACACCCTGCCACCCCATCGCCTAAAACCACTCGAAGCTCGGTCGTCCCCTGGCCATGAAAAAGGTGAATGAAACGAAGACGAACACGGCCAAAATTCTCCACCATACGACGACGATAAACAAAATCTACCGTTGGATGCGTAGATGTTGAGGAGTTCTTCAACTTCCTAGTTGGAAGTTTCCTCCATCGGAGCGTGGATTTCGACTAAATAGAGGGAGAAGTAAAGAACATTTCGGCCATTGATAATAGAAGAAACGGCGGCCACGAGATATAAGCTAGGGTTCTGATGTGAACGCGTATATATACGCGTATAACGAATTATTTTAATATTATTTTCAATTTTAACTGATTTTCAAACGAACTCCAAAATAGACGTGCCGACAGGCATTCGTAATGTTTTACCCACATTCCGAACACAATGGAACATGTTTCAAGGCCTAATTCGATCGTCTGTGTGAGTTATGGAAATAAACGATCGATTTTAAATTAAACCAATTAAATGAATTTCTAAACGTTTTCAGCTGCCACGGTCAAATGGCAACTCCGATTGTTACGAAATTTGAAATCCAATAATAATAAACTATTATGGATCCAAAGGAATAGGTTTTGTCGAATTCCAAGACTGTGCCTCGGAATGCTATTTTTACTCGTCGATTAAATCGACGACTTTTCAAAATTTACAGAATTTCTTAAAATTCCTATTTTAAAATCTTATTAACTCTATTGTAATCAAAATATAACTTATATTCACTTGGGAAACCAATTTGAATCATATTAAATCAAATTTCAGTTATTCACTCTATTTTCATATATTAAATTTCAATATCAAATTAATCATATTAAATTCAAAATTTCACTTTTGAAACAAATTCAAATTATAGAACAACCATTCCCATTATACAGTTATTCAATTCCCGATATTCAATTATTCAATTAATTTCCAATATTAATTTAAACAATTTAATCATTCAATATTCGACAAATTCCAATATTGGATTTCTAAATGAATTGTACTTATCCATCAATTACTCTATTTACATCTAATGAATTTAGCATTATTATCAAATCCAACTATTGATTGTAAAGACATTCACTAAGTAGCATTTATATTTCAATACTTATTACTACTCAATCTTCGAAATCAATCTATTAAAATTTTTATTTCTACCCAAATAATTCACAATTCTTATTTACTTATTTACATTTGTTTTTCCATATATTCCCTTATAACCAAGTTATAACATTTGAGTCATTTCAATTTGATTGGAATATCATTCAATTCTTTAATATCTACTTGGATAAATATTGTTGCAATTCACTCTAGATATTATTATCATAAATAAATTACAAATTTTAAATTCTTCCAACATTAAACCATGAAATCTTATTAAATTAACTATTTTAATTATCGAAAATTTATGGGTCGTTACATTGTATGTGTGTGTGTGTGTATTTGTATGTGTGTATGCAAGCTTGTGTGTATTTATATTTGTATTTATGTTTTATATTGTTAAGGCATGTATTTTAGAAATAATTTTATCCATACATTTATTTTTCATTGAACAATTAAAATTGAGACAATAATACACATACATACACACATTTAAACATGGTAGATATAGATCTCAATATCCATACTTGTCAATATTTACCATGTTATTGTTTGTTGCTTTTGTCATTTTAACATATCGTTGTAACACATAATTTCTTGTATATTAATTAGGTGTAGTATCAAAAAACTGTTTGTAAAAGAGGAAAGGTGGAAATCAATGATGTCACATTAATCTCTTTCCTTTTGGATCTTGATGTTATTATATCTTGATCTAATTTCATGTTTGTTCCCATTCTTGAACACCAAATAATTACACTTGCTATTCTTTTATATGTTTGTCACACCATTTGGAGATATGAATATAGTTGATATATTCAGACTTATCCAAATAACATACTAAATTAACATAGATTTATTTAAGGGTGGCCACGGTCAGTTAACCGAACCGATCGGTTAATTTGAGCGGTTAACCAATGAAAAGTAACGGTTCGGTTAACCGATTTATCGGTTAAAACCGGTCGACCGTACTGACCGATCCGGTTAAATTTAACCGCAGTTAACCAGTTAAAATTAACGGTTCAGTTAATCGTTCGAACCAAATGGTTAACCGTTGCAAACCATTTAAGTCAAATGGTTAACCGTTGCTTTAGTTAACCGATGGTTAACCGTATATATTGCAATATTTCATGACATGTATTGGTCAGTTCATATATAGGACGCTAGGACGGTAACAACACAGCAAAGAATCAAAGATCACATAAGTTTACACAGCTTAGCATAAACTGAACTATATAAAACTAAGTTTAATTTACACAATCCATGTCATATGTCAGTTCATATAGCAAAGATCACTCATCACATAAGTTTACAGCAAATATCACTCATCACACAAGTTTACAGCAAAGATCACAAAGTTCAGTTCATATGGTTAACACAGTCCAACATAAACATAAGCAGAAACAGAAACAGTCCACAATTCATAGTTGATAGTCCAATACAACATAGCACATGATACAATTACATTCATTTTCCACTACAAAATGCAATGAAAATTGAGCCTGAGCTAGTACAACTGATAGTTTGGAGATTGAGCCTGAGCTAGTGAGGTTCAAGTCCATCCATTTTCCACTGCAGAATGCAAATTTGTAGAACTATTATTGTAAATAAAAATGAATTGAAGTCCATCCATGCACAAACTATTTTGAAAAAAATGCAATGAACAAAAAGGCATGCACAGACTATTTTATTTTGAATAAAATGCAGTGTACAAAATCTTCAATTTTGTGGTGAACAAAATACCGTGAATTAAGATGCAATGCACATTGCACAGACTATTTTGAACTAATAGTAGATGGAATTAAACTACAAACTTTGATAATGGAATGCTCACTAGCATATGATGGATCACCAGAGACTCTAATAATGCTTGAAATCTGAGAACAAAGACAACATCTCTCCCTTAAAATACTCTTATGGATAGCTTTTGCACAAGTGTCAGGTTAGATCCTGGGGCTTCCCTAATTTTTACGTGATGTCGGACCCTTTTCTTAACGAACTGAATGAATAAAAATATGATATGGTGAGCTTTGAATATGCATCTGGATTTTAGTTATTCCACTCTGTTTTTATTTCTAGTAGACCAGAAAATAAGATTTCCAACCAATTTACTCTTTGCCAATAGATACTCTCAGCAGTATGCATGAAATAACTGCGTGATGCTTCATTTAAATTGAGACATACATATATCCATATGCTAAATTGATACAATTTAAAAGGTGGTGTAAAACATACCAAAAAAACATATATTGAATGTCCAAAAGCAATGAAAAATCACAAGCTGTAATCATATACTACAAATCAGTCCAATTGTGTTCAATATACTCACTAGTGAAGGAAATCATATGTTATTTACATGGTATAATCAAATGACAGATAGGGCTTTGGAACCATTTAATGTACTTGCATATAATCAAATGACATATAAGGCTATGCATGACAGTAAAGTGACATATATTAGTTTACAGTATATATAACTATTATACAAGCAATATTCATTTATTAGTTTACAGTATATATAACTATTATGCAAGTTACACACACACATATATATAAGTTTGCAAATTATAACAACATTGCTGCAAGTATAATACTAGTTCTGTAAGTATAATATCTACAAGTATACAATCACCAAATGTTGAGAACATTGACCTTAACCATCAGTATTTCTACAAGCAGCAACAAAAAAATGTAAAACAAAAACAAAAAGCATTTACATTTTATATTTTAGTGTTGAAAATAGATATTATGAAATATATAGAACTGGTATTTTATGACAGACATATTACTATGTACCAATTAATTATTTACCCCAAAAGGTTGCTACAAACTTACTACTGCTGTAAACAATATAAAAATTAGAAGCCATTAAAAAAGAAGAAGGAGACATTTTATTCATTCCTGAAATTAAAAGTCTATTTCCATTACATAGGCTTCTTTATATAAAGGTTTTGGAGCTTGGGATTGAACTTATCTCATGATGTGGGACTAAACAAAATATAAAAAACATTGTATAGTATATTCACTCTTTATAATTTACATATATTATAACGCTCCCCCTTGAATATGCATCTTCAAAATCTTGGATGCTCATATGGTAGCTTGAAATTGTCCATTTTGAAACGTGTATAATGACTGCTCCCCATCATTATTATCCTACTTTCATATATCCATTTAGTTGCTATAGATATTGTCTGTTGCCTCATTAAAAACCTCTGTTAGGAAAATCCAATGGGAAAAACCATAAACGAGGAAAAGAGTGCAACTTGTGAAATCATAGATATCATATAATGATATTCATTCTAAAGAGTTTGATACTTCGGGATCAAAATAATGTCTCATTAAAACCTTACGAAGAAAACCCGATGGGAAAATCTTAGTGAAAGAAAAAGAGTACAATGGCATATTTCAATAATTTACATAAAATGGAGTTTTATACTTCTAGATCAATGTAATGCCTCGTTAAAACCTTACTAAGAAAAACCCAGTGGGAAAAATCTTAGTAAAGAAAAAAGAGTGCATTATGATATACTTATGTATGCTCTCCTTGATTTTATAGTTTTCCCTTTAAGTTTGAATATATGTCATTATAATTCAAATCAGTTACAAATACTTTTGTAAAATAGCTTAGACAAGCATTAAAGTCCGAAGACAATAATTCTACTTTCCTTTCTTTAGATCTTCATCATTTACAAATAGTTTCCTTCGATACAATCAAATTTTCCAAGATTGTTTCTTCCAAATATGATTTGCGTTTTATGCATTTTGTATTCTACCTTTATGAAAAACACTTCTTATGCTTTCAATTTTGTGCTTCAAATCAGTTTTGCATATTGCAACTGCATCTTTGATGAATATTAAAAGTTTCATTACAACAATACATAAAAATAGGAAGTAATCTACTCATCATGAATTATATCAAGATTTTCATTACAACAATACTTAAAAGATGATTGTAATCTATGCTCTTTATTATTTGCATTCTTTATAACCACCAAAGTTATTTATATTCTTCAGGAATTTGTATACTTTCATCGTTTGATATGATTTAAGCAATATTTATACCTTCGGGGTATATTAAGTGTTTCAAACACTTCCGCTACTTTGCGGATTACAAATCCACATTTCTATATTAGTAAAGAATTCATGATGGCCAATCATGTTTCCTCTAATTCAAGATCTTTAATCTATTTATAAACATAAGCGCTTTTTATTATTTACAGATTTATCATCGATGATTATTTCTTGTCAGTTCTAGATATGATTTATTGATATCTCAATATTTATTCTAGTTTAGGTACCTAAACCACTTCTAGGTTTATTTGACAATCATGTCATGGGTCTCTTCCAGAGCACCCTTAAGTGTTTCTTAAAAAACACTCACCTCCTTTATTTGGCATCTTTATTACTCTCTCTAAAAATATTTCAAATTGACTTCTCTACCACACTTCAGATGTGATTTAGACCCTTTTGGTCCTTCTGGGATTTCAACTTATATTGGAGCAAGTATACTAGGGATATTATCGATAATTTATTCAAGTTACTCAATATTTTGCAACCAATATTTAATCTTGATAATCAAAATGAACTTGTATCTCTTTTATCCTCCCCCTCAATGTTGACGAACATTGTCACATTTAATAATAATCTTCTTTGGATTCTCATTTTGATCCATTATGATATATTGCTACTAGCAAATACATCATACATATTAATTATAGGAGGATAATTCCTTTACCAGTTGATAAGATGCATTCAATTGATAGTGCTTATTAGAGTTTGTTCTCATTCATTGATCTAGCCAATTGGAGGAATTTACTTATTGTGTAGATCATTTGAATACATACATGACTTTTTCGGGTCATTCAACATTTATGTTGATTGAATTTTAAATCACTGAATTATATCTATGTATAATCTATAAGATCAGCTCATAACAAATTTCAAGTTGTTATTTGAATATCTACATATATATAGATATATATGTGCGTCCACTTATTACATATATATTATAAATTTTCATATTCTTTCTCATTTAAGTTAGTGATTTTAGAACAAACTGTTACAACAATTAATTTCTGTTTATAGATCTATGTTAATGGGAATCATTCAAGACTGCATGATAATGTTCAAAACATCTAGTTTGGAACTATATTGAACTTTTGGCTCAATAAATTATATACACAACTTCAAGTTGTTAAGTTTTATTCCTCAATTATATCTCAAATATCACTTTTAAACATTAATTACGATTACTTATTAGAGAATAATACATAGTTATAATTGCATATAGACATTTCTACACATCTCTTCTGGAGAGTTCAACAAAAGAGATATACTTACAGAAAAAAGAGTAGCTTCTGGACACTTGGAATTTTATAAAAATATGCAGTTATATTAGTTGCACATACTGATCTCTTCAAGACGGTATTTATAGCTTTCATGAAATGTATGATATGACATATAGACTATCTCTTCAAGGGAATATTTAAAGACATTTCCTCGAGAAATGGTTATACATATAATATTTTTTATGAAATAATAACTACGACCATGACTTTTAGGATATAATTAGACACGTAAACATAGAATAGTGTATTCTAGAGATAGTTTGATATCTTACCTATTTGGGAGGTTTGATATAATCATAATGAAATATATGATACACATTACATAGCTCTCAAATTTTGAGTTAGAATCAGATCTAAAATAAATTGGAATCCTTCATAATCAAATTTTTATACATTTATTTGGTTTAATAAAATTACTAAATATATAAACAAATCTCTTCTAGAGATTATTTATCATTTCCAAATATATAAGTCTCTTCTAGAGATATTTTACTATCACCACTTCTAGAGCAAACTTATCTCTTCCAGATATATATATATATATATATATATATGCAAACTATTAGAATGTCATTATAATATACAATATTTATTTTACATAAATTACATAATTACTACTTTTACAGTAGTATAAAATATCCCTGCTGGAGATTTTTGTTGTAACTGCTTTTGAAATGTCATATCAAACTTTAAATACAGTAACAAAATTAGATGCACCAAATGAAAGTAAGATGCAAGAGATAAAACCACTACTTCTGGACTGTGATATTGGTATACAATACCCTTTTTTAGAGATAAATTATTGTTATTACTTCTAAAGTTTTATATGATATTCCTTCAGGGAATATAGTGTTTCTTTTTAAGGGATTACAATCTAACAAAAATAAAATTTCTATAACATCTCTTCTAGGACGTTGGATTTTGCAATATAAATTTTAAAGAAAACATCTCTTTGAGAGATTAATGTATACACACGCATCCATAAACTTAAATAGTATTTTATATGAGTTATCTTCTCTGGATAATACCAAAATGTATTTCGTCAATTAAATAGTTTGACTAATGCACCCAAAAATAATTTGTCAAAACTTTTGGTTTTATAACATAGTGCGATTAGTAAAGATCAGATCTATATTTAGACATATGATTGAGAAAGCAACAGAGAGAATAATTAAATTAAAGTTGCACATATTGAAATGAAATTATATTTCGCATTGCACGAAACCTATAAATTGACCATGTGTACTTTTACATAATTGGAAGTATATATAATTGGGGAAAACATTTTAAACTAACTACAACATAAAAACTGAAATGAAAAATGGGAAATATGGACTAAAATGTCATTTAAATTCATATTTTATAAATAATGAACATCCCTTTTCAAAGCTAAATTAATAATTAATTTTGAATTCAAGGCATATTTGAAATGTCATACAACACAATATCTTCAGGATATTTGGTCAATATAATATGTAAATGCAAAGATGTAAGTAAGATATAACTCATTTGGTGATTTTTGAAATCTCTTGAACGCACTGTCATAATCTTGTGTTATGATGTATTTATCTCTTTTAACTTCTTCAAGAAGTGTAATCTAAATATTTCACACAATTTCAAGAAAGCTTCCCGTTTCTAATTCATGAACTTCAAGCTCATTAATTTGTTATGAATTTCAGGTTCTCAAATTTTGTGTAAACTTCTTGTTTAGAAGCTTATACATTTCGACTAATAAAAACATAACTATAAGATTTCAAGTCATAGACTTTATCAACAAATCATTACATAATTCAAGACTTCAGGTCTCGGACTGAGTTATACAACTTCTGGATGAAAAAAAAATTCTTTGCACAACTTCAGGTTGTTGTTCAAACTTATTTCTTTCATTATATCGGGCATTTTTTCCATAATAAATACACCAGATAATAAACCATATGTCTATTCTTATTCCAAACATAAAAACACATCATTTAATTTACTATAGTCAATGCATTTAAGATGATAAGGTAATTTAATTTAGTACTATGACGACAACATTTAATGCATTTATAATTAAAAAATTAATGAAATTTACCATTATTGTGGCCTAAAATAGAAAATATTATCACAATGAATTGATTTCTTTACAAACAAATAAATCAATCTAACTAACGTTACTTAGCAAACTTTCATCTGAAATCTAAGTTCAATATATTCAATAATAAAATTAAAATGAATACCATAAGAGAACTTTATTTCTTAATAGTCAAAATTTCTAAAATAACTCTTATATATATCTCCCTTTTAATAATTCAAGTTTCTATTCTTTTTTTTTAGAACTTCTAGTTCTTTATTACAAGTAAATTTGAATTTTAATAATTTATGGAAACTCAAGCTTTAAGCATTATAGGAACCGCAAGTTCTCAACTTTTTTTTCAAATGCTAGAAATTAAGTTTACCATGTATGCTTTCATTAATGTTTCCATTCACTTCAGGTGTGCTAAATCAATATTAATATTGGATCTAAACTTAATATGATCTTCTAAATATGCATTATTCTTGTATATGTTTCTCTAAGAAACAATAAAATATTTCTTCTGGAAATATAAACTATATATATATATATATCAAAATCATTTCCAAAGTCAAAATCCAAATCAAAGAATTTTCAAAATGAAAACTTCATTTACCAAACATGTATAGAATACTTAGATCTATATCACAAACCAAAACGTAATCAAGTTCAATAAATTTATTTGAATCAACAACAGAAATTATCAAATTCAAAACTAGCTTTCCAAAATAATGAACTCAAAAAGCATGCGATAATAAGCAAGTTTGAAATCAGTTCAAATCCAAATTCAAAAAGTCACAAATTTTTATTTTTAAACCATGTACAAATCTCAAAGATATATTATTTGAGTTTGATTTTGAGATCTAAAATATAGTGAGATCAGAAAAATAAGAATAAAAAAATCAGATCTATAGTAGAATGAGATCTTAAATATAATGACAAAAATACATGTATAGTGGAATAAGATCTATAAATTTAGATCTATGATAAAATAAGATCCTGAAAAGATAAGATCTATTTAAACTTAAATCCAACTCTGAAAAATTAGGAAATAGATATAGAATTATGAAACAAGAATACTTAATTCTAGATCTAAATTAATCGCAAAACAAATCTAGAAAAGCAGATCTAGAAAATTTGAAATCTAATTTCATTGGTTAAATAAGAGGAAGAGATAGATCTGATTTTAGTAACCGATTAAGAGAAAGAGATGTATCTATATCAATGGAAAAAATGGATCTAACCATCTAGACTAGAATATACAATACATTTGAGAAAGAGATCATGCTGATAACGTGTTGTAAACAATATAAAAATAAGAAGCCATTAAAAAAAGAAGAAGGTGACATTTTATCCATTCCTGAAATTAGTAGTCTATTTCCATTACATAAGCTCCTTTATATAAAGGTTTTGGAGCTTGGAATTGAACTTATCCCATGATGTGGGACTAAACAAAATATAACAAACATTGTATAGCATATTCACTCTTTATAATTTACATCTATTATAACAACTACAAAACAAAAGGAAGCATATAATCACAAAATTTCAGCTGAGGCATATAGAAAACGCATGCACAAGCATTATTTATTGAAATATACATCAAAATATAGTTGGATTCAATATAACCCCAATGAAAGTTGATTAATACAACAAATTATGACAAACTATCAGGAAACTACAGAACATAACCAAGCAAACAACTAACTCAAATTTATGTTCATCGAAACTACACATGGTATACGTGACTAATGATTATAGAAATGGTAATCTAGAAGCAATGCTTATGATGCATATACGAGGGTTCAAAAACAAGGTCTGAATTTGAAACTGATAAAAACTTAGCTTCTTTTGACCTGAACTAATATACATCAATGAACTGCCACATCAATCCATAATATTATACAATAATATTGTTATATCAATCCATGAACTGCTGTTATAAGGATAAACGAATTAAACGCTATATAAAATTTAAATAAAATAGAAAAAAACTCTAAAACTACCAAAAATAAATCATACTCGCGTTTTTCCTCTACCATTAGCATTCACCATTGCTTAGAATTCAAATCGACGACTAAGATAGCAAAGAGTGAAACCAAAAAGGCAGCGGATTCGCGGAGGATCCCTTTGTATTTGGATTCGAAGGTTTAATAGTAGGGGCAAGAATTTTGTAGGTTAGTTTTCTTTTTTTAGGAACGAAAATGAACGAGATACTTTGTTTTAAGGAACGAATTTTGAAATAGCGGCTGAAGCAAGCATAATACGATTAGGGTTAGGGAAAAATGGGTGGGCCAGGTTGCGAATAGAAGTGGATTTGGGCTTTTTTTAATAATTTAAAAAATAGGTTTGGTTAATGGTTAACCGATATATGAACCATGGTTAATCGTTAACCGACTCGATTTTGGTCGGTTAACATCGGTCGGTTAACCGAAAGTTCAATTAACCGATTTTTTCGGTTAAAGCGGTTCGGTTAAGATTGGTTATCTTAATAAAATATGATTCTATTAAAAACAACAAGATTGGATCTAGTATTAAAATTAGATTTCGTAGGTCCACTACGATCCAATTATGAATTATTTTTTAAATCTTCCCATTTCAACTGCTGTGAAATAGACTGGGTTTCATCAATGGTATCAAAGCTCAAATGGTCTATAAAGTCTAATTAGTCAACATTTATGGCCAACTAATAAAACCTACTTATCCGATGGGTTTCTAGAATAGCAATGTCTACGCAAGGGGTTGAATAATCAAGTATTCTCCCCTCACTGGTTAGTGACTTATCCCAGCGGGTAGAGTAAGTCCATCAGATTGGTCCAATTGTAAGGCCCAAACTAATTTTTGGGCTCGCGCTAATTTTTAAATAAAAGTTTGAAAACTTAAATTATTATAAATTTTATATTGTTTAAAATATAAAACAATTTTTTTTTTGAAAGGCAAGCAGGGTTGAATGGTCCCTTACCATATTTATTAACCACACAAAAACAAAAACAAAAAGAGAGCAATAACAAACTAGAGCTCTCAAAAGCAAACAGGGAAAACTAAGAAGTAAAGAAAAATGAAACACTTAAAACAAACCAAACAAGAACAGCACAAGGAAAGGAAAGAATAAAAACCCTAATCCAGAGAGCCATAAGCAACATGTAGGGAAGACTTTTCCTTGACTCTAGATATTATGATGTTTATCAAGGCACTTTCAAGTTTCATTTTATTCTCAAAAACTCTAGCATTTCCTCAGCCCATATCACATCCACATAAACTTTCAGAAGCAGTAACAGCCTATAAGATGAAGCATCCTTCCATCTTGTTCTTCTGAAGACTCTATTCCATTCAGCATTACCATTCATTATTGGCTCAGAAAATCCTCCATTGAAGAGAATAGCTTTCCAGATTCTTTTAGTAACCATACAATCAAAATAGAGGTGTGAGCCATCTTCAATATGATTATTGCAGAAGTTACACATCAAGTCCACAGAAAAACCTCTCCTACATAATTTATCCTTGGTCATGAGGGCATTTCTTAGGACTTTCCATAAAAAGAAGTTCAGTTTTTGTGAAGTGTTTGTATTCCAGACTCTAGCATGCCATCTAAAGATAGGGCTATTCTCATCTCTTATCAAAGCATTATAAATTCTTGATATGGAGTGCTACCCAAGATTAGCAGTCCACACATACCCATCATCACCAGTAGGGTACTTCTTGCTTTGCACAACAACCCACAGCTGATTGATGATAGGATTGGAGGAGTAAGGCAAAACAATTTCACCGTTATAAAAATAATCAACTGCCCTGGCATTCAAGAGGATGACTGTTTGATTCCTCTGCTCATAGGAGAGCAAATCATGCAATATAATTCCTCTTCCCACCCATGGCTCAAACCAGAATTTAGCTTTACTATCAGGGCCAAGCACAAGCTGGACATGTGGAAGTAAACTGCCCCTGAGTTTAAGGATTGATCTCCACACCCAACCATACAAAGGAGAGGGTTCAATTTTCCAGAAGTTATTATTGCCAAGATGATGATGCCTAGCCCATTTTACCCACAAATTAGGTTTTTCATTAATCAAATTGTCAAAATGCTTTGAAAATGCAGCTTGATTCCAAGTCCTCATACATTTTATTCCCAATCCACCATATTTTTGTGGTTTCTCCAATTTCGCAAAAGCAATAGGAATGAGTATTGTAGAATACATATCCCCAGTCCATAGAAAATGATTCATTGCTTTCCTGATGCTAGATAAAAGAGCAGAAGGTAAAATAAAGCACCTGCACCAATAAACAGTCATAGCTTGTATTATAGATTTTATGATGGTGGTTCTGCCTGCCTGAGATAACTTATTGCTTGCCCATCTGTTCATAGCTTCAGTTATTCTTTCAAACAGAGGCAAACAAGCAGTTGCTCCAATTTTTCTAGAGCACAAAGGGATACCCAAATGCATGGTACCCTCAGGAAGATTAGGAAGTTGACTTTCATGGTGTATGTTCTGATTGTCATTGTCATTGAGTCTTGCCACCATTAGGAATGACTTGCTTCTGTTGACTTGTAGACCAGTGCACTTCTCAAAAGTGTGAAGGATGCCTCACATTCCATTGAAGATACTGTAGGCTTAATAAAAAGTATAACATCATCTGCAAAAAGAAGAGAGGTAATGAGAGGATTCCTGCATTTGGGATGCAACTTGAAATTGTTGTTCCTGACTTGATTGTTAATAAGCTGAGTAAAAAATTCCATCACAGTAATGAACAAATAAGAAGACATCGGGTCTCCTTGTCTTATTCCTCTCTGACTTCTAAAATATCCAACAGTGCTACCATTGTAACATAAAGAGAAGGAGACCGTTGAAATACATGTATATATCCAGCTGACAAAGTGGCAAGGAAACCCCATTAATCCCATAATACCAGTCAAAGCTTGCCAGCTAACTGTATCATAAGCTCTTCTTATATCAAGCTTCATCATAGCTCTTGGAGAAACATGAGCTCTACCATAACCATTAAGTAGTTCATGAGTAACCAGCACATTATCTAGGATACTTCTATTGTTCAAAAATGCAGCTTGGTTCTCAGAAATCACTGTAGGAAGCACATGTCTAAGCCTAGCAGCAATAACTTTAGATATGCATTTGTATATTATGTTACAGCAAGCAATAGGACGAAATGCATTAAGAGTAGCAGCATGCTTACCTTTTGGCACCAAACATAAGTTGGTAGCATTTATGGGAATAGGCAATTTATTGTGCTCAAAAAAATTATGCACGGCCGCCTTGAAGTCATTAGCAATGACATCCCAACAATGAATAAAGAAAACAGCATTAAAACCATCAGGACCACCACAAGAATCCCTCTTCATACCAAACATAGCATTATATATTTCTTCATCAGTTACTCATGAAGACAAAAATTGAATATCAGACTCAAACAGGACAGGCAAAGGAGTAGACATGAGCTCATGAGAGTTAGGGTTCCATGCTTCATTTGGGGAGTAAAGATTGATATAATGATCAATGAAAGCTTTGTCTTCATTTGGCTTGTTTAAAATCCTTCCTTCCTCATCTTATATCTGGTGGATGTTTCTTTTTGCATTTTTAATTTTTAGGGTACTATGATACAATTTAGAATTTCTATCACCATACAAATCCCACTCCTTCCTCAATTTTTGTTTCTTCATGCTTAGCTCAGAGGCCATTGCTTTTGATAATAGCTGTGTTAGTTCATGTTCTTGCTCAGATAGACTGTTATTACCTGGATCTTCAAGCATACTCAATTGAATTGTAGACAATTGATTCTACAGATTATTGGAGTTCTTGTTACCATCACCATACTTGTTCTTTTCCCATCTCTTTAAAGCTTCCTTGGTTGCTTTCAATTTTTGCTGCATAATAGAAATTTTGTTACCAAATTTAGGATGATTCCATACATTAACAACTAAAGGCATAAATTCCGGATCTTTAATCCACGAGTTAAAAAATTTAAAACTGGAGTTCCTTTTAATGGCATTGCATTCAGTGGCTAAAAAAACAAGTGAATGGTAAGAGAGCATAGGAGGGAGGATATGATTTAGAGAATTAGGGTATTGAGTTAGAGCTTTGGTGTTGAGAAAGGTTAAGTCAAGTCTACTCATGGTTCTCACTCCTGATCTACTTTTGTTGTTCCAAGTGTATTTTGGACCAACATAGGCAGCTTCATGTAAATTGGAGGAAGAGATAGCATGGTTGAGAGGAGCAATGTCAGAAATAGAAAGGGGAGTGTCACCACAACGATCATCAACAACTAACATACAATTAAAATCTCCTAACACAAACCAAGGATGTGTTTCCTGCCTAAGATGTGGTAAATAGTTCAACATATCTTGTCTTGCTGCAACATGGTTTTCCCCATAAATAAAGGTCAGATAGAAGGAAGTTGTGGTTGGTAAATGCAAGGCATGGAAATGAATGAATTGTTTGTGGGATATAATTGGAGTGGGAGTGTAGAAGGTTGGATCAGAAAGAACCATAATTCTGCCATATGGAGCCTCATTCAGATTATGATGAACACTCCATAGTGGATTAATAAGATTGGATGCTTTGAGGGTAAGATCAATGTTAAGTTTGGTCTCTAAAATGCCAAAGATTCCAAGATTATTATCAGAGATAATTTGTTTTGCTTGCACAAGTTTTATTTCCAAATGTGCACCTCTTATATTCCAAAACCCTATTTTTGTAACATGGATTAAACTAATGGTTGATTAGTTTGTAATCTCATAGACCTTCTAAGGCCTGAATTTGGAGTTGTATCCTTTTCAGGTAATGTTTCTACGCAGTCAACATCCTTGCCTTTGTCAAAATCTGACAAGTAACTTTCTTTTTTCCTCTTAATACTGCTGTGATTCTTATGTTGTGGGATTGGAGTTTTGGACAGTGTGGATTGTTGGTATTCTTGAGGAAGTATATAACTAGGAGGGGGAGATATATGAGAATAAGGAGGTATGGATTGATAGTTAGGGGTTATGGTTACTTCTGAAACATGCACACTGACATTGTGTACGTGTGAAGTTTCAGTTTGCTCATGATGATTGAGCATATTGATGGAATGAGATGCTTTGGTTATAGAGTTTTGAGTCAGCTTACTGGGTAATAGGGAATGCACACAATTTCCACCCAAATTGTCTTTACTTCCATTATTTTATGAATGCTTATTTGTTTCAGCTTGCATATCTACTTTTTGTTTTCCTTTTGTCAGTTCATACTCTTTTGCCTTTCTTACCCCAACCAATTCCTGAACTAGCATCCCATAGTTTTTAGCAAGTTGAGAATTAGCTTATAGATCTGCTTCATCAATTTGCACTTCTGAATTCTTCTCCTTATCTTCACCCAAACTTTCTTTAGCCACTATTGCTTCCTCAATTGTCAATCCAGTTGCACCATTTAACTGTTCAGTATAAATTTTATTTCCACTACCTTCAATACTCAGTTCTCCATTTTCCTCAATCAAATTTTTCAGCACTTGAAATTTATTGCTCGTATTATTCTCTAATTCCTCAACAACTTCTCCTTCTTCAACTAAATCCACAACATTGTCCTTGTTATTATAAGTTTCAATTCCTACTTTCCTTGTTTCATTTTCTTTGTTACTTCCATCCCTACCACTCCCACCATCTTCCTTAGTCTTCATTAAATCACTCTTTCTTTTGCTCCCATGCTCAACTTTTTTCCAAACTCTAGAGGACTTATTATGCATAATATTGACATTTTGATCTTTCACCAGGGAACATTTATTTGGAGCTTGTTTTGACAAAGTATTTGTATCATTCTTTATTGCTTCATCTGACTTTACACTATTTTTGCAACTAGAAATATCATGCCCAAACACCTTACAAGTTGTACATGCTTGTGGCCTCCACTGATATTCCACAAAAACAATCTGTTTTGTTCCATCCTTACACAGTACTTGAAATCTTTCAACTAATTCAGAGATGGGTGTCACTTCCACCAATGCTTTAGCATAGGTCGACCTTTCCATTCTTTCTGTACTTTCATCTAAACATTTAACACACCCTATTCTTCCAGCAAGCCAATTGATGCCTAGAGGGGACCACACTGCTAGTGGTATGTTGTAGATATGTATCCAAATAGGAACTGAAGTGACTGAGCCGTAAATATTGCTTATTGTGGGGTCCCATTGTTTTACAATAAACAATTTATTCCTCATGATTATCGGATCAGCTTGGATGATTCTTCTCCGATCATCCTTACTTGAAAATAGGAACATAAAGACTACTCCATCTGATTTAACCTTAATGCTGCCCTTCAATCTCCACACTCGCTTAAGGTGTTGCACCACTGTTGTAAATGATAGGGGTTCGTCTAGGAAAAATCCAACTACATAATCTTGCCATATACTTTGCCCAGCTTCTTGAACAGAGTCAGGAAGCACCAATGCATCCCCAACAAATTCATTGATGAAGTTAACACGCATGTACTTCCCCGCATTGCATGGTTTGTTCTTGAATAGAGAAGTCCATGGTTGTTGACTTGTGTT
Source organism: Allium fistulosum (assembly GCA_030737815.1). Taxonomy (NCBI): domain Eukaryota; kingdom Viridiplantae; phylum Streptophyta; class Magnoliopsida; order Asparagales; family Amaryllidaceae; genus Allium; species Allium fistulosum. Next base: position 1,301,175,253 of record CM060902.1, read on the forward strand.
GCTGATGGGAGGGTTAGACTGAACATACATAGGAGGAGAGGAGTTAGGAAAGCTTATAGAGGAAGAGGCTAAAGGATGGCCAGAGAGTAAGGGAGGGGGATCAGGGTCAGGCACAAGAGGGACAGGGGTAGGCAAAGGTTGGGCTGGAAGGGAAGGAGAAAGGTTGAGCTCTGCCATTAAAGGAAAAGAAAGGAAAAGGAAAAGTTATAAATATTTTTCAAATGGTTTTGGAAATAATATTTTCAAAATTTATTTAATATTTAAACAGCTTGATTATTCAATTAAAGGCTAATTAGTTAAAATAAATATATAATGATACATGTATATATATTTATCTTAAATTGTTTAAGGTAAATTATGCATAAAATATTCGAATTTATTAAAAATATGTAATTAAATTTTTTATTTAAAAGAATAATTTTTTTGATAAATAATAACTTAAATGTTAATTAATGTAAACATAAACATATATAATGATACATATTGACATAATTTAAATTTTTAAATAATCATTTAATTAAATAAAAGAATTTATCAAATAAATTAATTAGTTAAAAGTTAATTAGTTGATATATATATATATATATGCATATTTTAACATTTATATATAGAAAAAAGATAAACATTATAGTGGGTTGTTTTTCTTAAATAATTTAAGATAATAATATAAAATTATGAAATTTTATTAAAATTTAATTTAATTGGTTAAATACATAAAATTGAAAATTAATTAAATATGATTTAATTAATAAGAATTAAAACTGTTTGAATTAATAAAGATACATGTATATATTATATAAGTTAATTAAATTATAATGGTTATAAATAAATTAAACTTATATAACTATATATGCATAAATATAATGTAAGTGGAACTGAAATAAACCAAAAATAAATTTTTTAGAGTGAATACGTACGTATGATACGTATATCGTGATTTCAAATATGTACGACACTTGAATCACAGTTATAGAATAACCTAATAAACTAAATTAAGATTGACAAAGAAATGTAGAATATACTTACTAATAATGTTTTGGTATGTTTACATTTTAAGACCCATGTAAGTGCCAAAAGGTATAAATGTAACGACCCGGAATTTCGGACACTTCGTATTTAAATATCTGAATTATCTAAATATAAAAATCTTGGATTAAATGTTATTAAAATGATTTAATAAGTTTCTTAACCCCCTTTTGAATCATAACTAATGATGTTAAACTTGTTTTGGAAAAATATTTACAAAAATAAATACTTTGAAAAAATATCGATAATGTGACCGAAAATCGTTTTATCGATAAATGGCTATTTTCTTAACGGGAGTTATTCAAACTTTTACACATGTCTAATTAATCACTAAGGAGTTAATTAGAAACTAAAATTATTTTTATGTTTATGGCTAACTAAATAGGAAATGAGCAAATAAGAAAAATGAACAAAAATGGAAATAATTAACTCTTAAGCTAACATTTAATGAACGCATTAGCCTCTAATTAAACACTCTCCTCTTCGCAAAAGATTGGAAGGTTCTAGAAGCTTCCTAAAGGATAAGAGGTATTATGGTAAGGGTATAATAATAATTAGCCTAAAAGGAGAAGTGTCATAAAGTAAAGTAAGCATAAATGGAAATGCTTAAGTGTTGAGCAAATGATAAAGTAGATGTGATGGGAGGTAAGCCTTCCGAGGGGTGTGAGAGTACGCTTACGCTTCACCATTTGAAGCCTTTAAATAGAGGGGAGAGGTTTACTTAATAATCACAAATAAATTCCTAAGCTTGAGATGAATTAGGAGGGTTGAAAATGGTGGAAGTGCTTAAGCACTAATCCACTAATTACTCTCTAACTTTTTCAAAAGTTAACCAAATCTTCTCTAATCTCTTCTAAACTTTGGCTTTGGGCCTAAGACATCATGGGAAGCATGATTAGAAAGTAAGAAGTTGGAGGATGTGACAGAAAGAGGGGGATCTAGGATGGGCCGTGAGCATGAAGGAGGAGGAAGAAGGTTGCTTTGGTTTGGAAGTGCTAAAGGTTAGACTTTTAGGCTTGTGTTGATGGAAGGAGGTGGTTCTTTGGTTCTTATGGCTTTATGCTTGGGTTTGGCATGGATCTAAGTGAGTTATCTCACTATCTCTTAAGTATATATTGTGTATGTATATGTTGTGTGCAAATTATAAAGTTAAAGAGACATTAACTAAGTAAAGTTATAAACGTTGGACCCTACTTGCTTTTGAAAGCAAATGATAACTTTATATTGTATAACCTCACTTCTATTGCCCTCTTAAACATGTGGCGTGGTCTTAACTTTATGTTTAAATGGTTTTTTAACTTGTGTGTTAAATTGAAGTAAGTTCGAAAGTGTTTGAAGCAAGAATAGTCGTTATAAGTGCACTTTCGAATCCCTTGTTTCGAGAAATTTTATAGATAAACGAAAAGATATTCATAGGGATTTCTTTCCATGGTATTTAAGTACCCAAATGGTAATACTTACTATAAAAATTTCAAGTCTTATATCATTTGTTTAAGTGGTTAAAACTAATTGCAAAGATGGTGCTTTTCAGTGCTGTTTTAACAGGGACATTTAACAACACTTATAAATGTTGTAGTAGGTTGCTTAAGTTTTAAGTGTTTAAAATACGACATTTTGGCTAGTTTTTCGTGATTTAAATGACTTCTAAATTATTTTATTTATAAATACTTTGATGGAAGTTCTTATAAAATGTAATAAGGTATGAAAATAAGATTAGAAGATTTAAATATTGTCATAATAATTATTTACGAATATTGAAAGTAAAGTGCTGCAAAATGTAAAACATGTTTTTAATCAAACTTCTAAATTAGTTATTTTCAAGTAATATTTTACATAGGTATTTAAAACCTATTTACAAGTATTTATAATGTATTATTATATATATATATAAGTTTTGACAAAGGCAATTCACTATGCTTAATACTAATAAGCCGACAAGTAAACTTGTCATTTTGTGAGATTCAAGAATGAGGTGTCTAGGCATGGCTTGGAGCAACCAGTGCCCAAACTTACTTGGCTTCACTCTTGAATGAGGAACATTGTATGCTGAAATGTCAAAAATGTGTTAATCTTGTTGTTTACTTACTTGTTTAAAAAAGGTAATTAACTTTGCTTAACTCTAAAAGCCAAAGAAGTAAGTTTATCTATTTCTGAGAGTTAAAGATTGATGTCGAGTGGGGATGGAGCAATAGAGCTCTAACCTACCAGGCATTCCTCTTGAACGAGGAATAGTTAAGTCGGGAGTGTTGGAAACGAGTTAAGTATAAATATACAGATTTGTATAAGCAACTATTTTAACTGGATAATCGATTAATCGACTATCGAACTTAACTTATTATTAAACTTAGATCTTTAAAAGGATATTTTAAAGATAGTAACAAGTAGGAAAATGATTTGGGTTTGTTGTGATAGTGCGTTAATAGCATTCGTCTTTAACCCATTTCAATTATACTTACGGATGTAAATAGATCTTTAAAAAATGTTTTAAAGATAAGCATAAGCGAAATGGTTTTTGGGTTTGTTGTGACAATGTGTTAATCGCATTCATCTTTAACCCTTTCGATTATACTTAGGGATGTAAATAGATCTTTAAAAGGAATGTTTTAAAGATGAGATAAGTATGAATTGGTTTTGGGTTTGTTGTGACAATGTGTTAATTACATTCGTCTTTAACCCTTTTTTATTATACTTGTGAATGTAAATAGATCTTTAATAATGTTATGAAGATAAGCATAAGCGAAATGGTTTTGGGTTTGTTATGACAATGTGTTAATCACTTTCGTCTTTAACCCTTTTTGATTATACTTAGGAATGTAAATAGATCTTTAAAAGGAATGTTTTAAACTTGAGATAAGTACGAAATGGTTTTGGGTTTGTTGTGACAATGTGTTAATTACATTCGCCTTTAACCCTTTTTTATTATACTTGTGAATGTAAATAGATCTTTAATAATGTTCTAAAGATAAGCATAACTGAAACTGTTTTGGGTTTGTTATGACAATGTGTTAATCCCATTCGTCTTTAACCCTTTTTATTATATTTATGAATGTAAATAAATCTTTAAAAGAATTTTTTAAAGATAAGCATAAGTGAAATGGTTTTGGGTTTGTAGTGACAATGTTTAAATAACATTAGTCATAAACATTTTTGAATGGATTTCTGAAAGTACTTAGATCCTTAAAATGGATATTTTGAAGGAAATTAAAAGTAAGGAATCTTTTTGAAAAAGATAGAAAAGTAAAGGTTTAAAGTAAGAAATCTTGTAAATGATTACTGAATATACTTATACCATTTGAGATAAGTATATGAATACTTTTTGAAGTATTGAAAGAGTTCAAATGAATAATAGAAATTCATAAACGATGTTTTATTAAGTAAAAAAGTTTTACTAATAAAAGAGGTTTTAATTAATAAATGATTAATTAAATAAAAAGTGGATTAGAAGTCGCTTATGTGACTTGATCGTGCTTTATGTGACTTGATCGTGCTTTGTTTTCCTCGTTTATGGAAAACATTTAGTCGTATACTTAGCACTAAAAGCCGATGAAGTAGGCTTGTCTATCCTTGGGAATTAAGACTGATGTTCATGTAGGTATATAGGCAATAGAGCTCTAACCTACCAGCTTCACACTTGATCGAGGGATAGTGTGAGAGGAAAATATCGGAAACGTGATAAGTATATGAGACTTGGCTTCCATATGCGATCGTTCTCATTATCGTTGAATGACTAAATTCGTGGATTCAGTCTTGGAGAGACCGAGATCAGTAAGTGCTTTACTTATCGGAAACCACTTCAAGACTGAGATACGTGTTCTATCTCTTGGAAGTGGATTGGTTCTAGATGTGGGAATCTATGTGGAGAGTCGAGATCTATTTAAGATGCTCGAACACATGTAGTTATTTATGATCTATTCAGGATGTGGGAATCCATGTGTGATTTCGAGATCTGTTGAGATATGGGAATCTATGTGTTGTTTCGTGACCTTTTCGAGATATGGGGATCCAATTTGGTATTCGTGTTCTATACGAGTTATGAAGGCTTGTGCGAAAGGTGCCGAACGTTCGTCGACATCGAAATGGTTAAAGACATAGTAGGTTGTACAATCTGGGGTTTTTCTAACCCACAATAGGATATTGTCAACTCCAGATTTAGAGTATGCTTATTGATGTTGCATGTGGGAGTTGATGGTATTTGGTTCACGTTGTCTGTATTTATATTTAGGCGTGGGCCTTTGTGTTTTCCTTATGGTATATTTTATCTAGAGATATACGATGCTCAAAAGGTAACTTTTGATCCTTGTGCATGGAGTTTGGATCCGGCTCCACCGAAGAGATCTCCATGGAAAATCCATTATGTGAACGTTCGTTATCGGATTTGATTGTACTCCTAATATGCTGTTAAATGTAACCTATGTAACCATTTCAGCTATGTTATAATATTTATATTCTACATCCCAGACATTATCTATTATATCACCTTATGTACCAATTAGATGGTGGTTCTTTCGAGGGGATAATCGTTATGGCATTCCATGCGGTCTCAAAAGTACTGTTATATGTTGATCATATATTTCTTGAGTTTCTCATACTAGACTTATGTTTGACGCTTGGTTTTTGTTTTTCCAAAATTCCTTGCGTGCTATTTCGAGCAGCTTGAGAAAGGTAGGTTTTCGTTGATGTTCTTTGGAGCTCAAGAAGATGAGCTGGATGTTTCACCTGCCATAGTATTCCTATTTCTGTTGCATTACTATATTGTACATATCAGCATTTGTGAGGACAGGTTTTTAACTGTCCAGGCTGATGATAGTACTTAGGTTTTCTAACTTCGAAATTTCTGTTTCGGAGTAACCCCTTTGTACTATTCCTTAGGTATTATATATTATTGTTCCGCTGTGGGATTCTGATATTGTGTTCTCTTCTTCCTTGTTCTATTTCTTTTTCTTTTTATTTCACCTTAACAATTCGTCCTTTTGGCACTTGGATGCTCGACACACGAATACCGTGGATGTATTAGTGTCGGCATTCGATAGTTGAAAGGTCGAGTTGTTACAGCTGATATCAAAGCTAAAGGTTAAGTGAGAACCTTAGCTTTGGTGGGTATGACCCATTAAGAGATAGTAATGGAATGCCCTAGCATGAGTTGAGTGTATTATAGATATGAGAGCGTATTTGTAATTGTTATAAAGGAATACCTTAATTGTAACGACCCGGTATTTTCAACCATTCGCATCCGCACATGTCGGACTTGAATTGTTCAAAATATCAGATTGTTAATTTAAAATTTGGCAAACTCAGCATATACAGTAAATAAATCAATCATAGAATCATAGACACAGAGTAATACAATAATACGCAGCGGAATAAACAAGTAGTAGTTCATGAAGCTACTATAATAACATGAGAGTCAGAAATAAAATACAACAGAATATCTCAAATGCAGTGAAGTCTCCAGTACAACAGATGACCTCACTGAACGAATCAACTACAAAAGCTGAAAGCTGAGGCGATAGTTGGATCTCCAAAAGAAGCTCCAAACTCCAAAGGTGAGTCTCAAATGTTGTATCACTCGGTCTGACCCGAGCGTAAAGTAAAACACAAAACACTCGAGTTAGGATTAACATTCTTATATCAATAAATCCAACTCAAGTGAAATATCAATTGAAATACAATTAACTTAGAGGATGTTTGGGATAACCATCCTCTAAGGATCTGTGGAACTATCTACAACGTAGAAATATACACTATAACACCATGGTCATTTCAATTTAATTTATACTTCAAAACCCAAATATCATTTCATTTCAAATATATATATTTTCCAAAATAGTACATATATATTAAATAATTTATAAAGTAAAGTATTTATAATTTCTCAAGTCTCACAAATCGATTTAAATCAACTCAAATTCCAAATTCAAATGTATTCAAAGCTCAATTCATCAATTCAATTCAGTTCTCAATAGACCATTTACATTTTCAATATATTTCAAAGCTTTAATATTCAACATTTTCAAAGTTAAATTTAACAGTTTCATATAGCTCTTGATTTAACTTCATTATTATTTAATCATGGAATATTCACTTAATAAATTCAATATCATTTAACTAGCCTTAAATTACATTTTTACTAAATATTTCCTTAAATTTATTTAAACAAGAAATACTCATTAAATTACTTAAATCAAACCCAAGTTATAAATCATATCTTGGATCTCTATTTCAATAAGTTTCAAATCGGTTTAATTAAATAAAATTTTTATTGAATACAATTTTAACTAAATTCAAATTATCTTCCCAACCTTAACATATTCAAACTATTACCAAAATCTATTTTGAAATATAAATTTAAATACTTAACCATATTATATGTATTAAATCAATCTTAATTAAATTAAATGTTATTATTAAATCTATATATATATCATTACCATTTATTTATAATAATTTAAGAATCAACATTTATTAAAACCATATATTTCTTTCCAAAACCATAGAATTTATTTTCAAAATATTTATATATGGACCAATGGTGTCTGTATATAATTTCCTATCTCTGGTCAATTGATACGGATATTTATCATTTCAATCCGTAATTTAAGTATATACGGGTAGATATCATTTCGACCCGCAATCCCAAATTCAATTCAAATGAAAATCGCTTAGGTCTATCATTTCAACCCATAACAATTTTCTCCTATTCTAAAGTCCGTTCGGGTATATATCATTTCAACCGATAGTGAATTCTATACTAACAGGGAACTTGTAGAGTGATTACAGATAATATAAAATATAAAAAAATAGGCATATATCATCGATAACAATATAATATAAACAATAGGATATGGTGTCATATCACACAGGTGAACAATTACGGATAATAGCATATATAACAATTTTAAATAACTAACAGCGGCATATTTATATTGACGTTTCAATTGAAATTAAATTTAATAAATAAAGAACATTAATCGTGAGTGATTGCTCACCTTTCAAGGCTAGAGAAATTTGACAATGAAATGAGCTACGAATCCAAGCACGAATTCCAAAGTAAAGCTCGATGGACACGAAATCGACGATCAAAGGAAAGCGGGAAGTTTGAAATTGATGAAATCAAATCAAACTGGATCGAAGAAGATAATTGGTATAAGTGAACTTATATATAATTATATATATAACTATTTATATATAAAATCATACTTTAAATCCCAAACACATATTAAATTAAATATATATGTATTTTCAAAATCATTGTTTTAAATCAAAACACGTATATTGAAAGCAAACATATATACATATGATTTAGATAGATAGACTTAGATAGCATAATATATATATTTCCATAAACATATATATGTTTACAAATAGCCACTATGTAATATAATTTATAAAACATACATGCAAAGACATACCTATATATGAAAATGAAATTGTAAGTACATAGAAAAATATGCAGACTACCTTCAATATATACATGTCAAAGTAACCATGATATATATATATATATATATATATATATATATATATAAACATACTTTATTAATATAACATACATATGTATATATACTAACATCTATAAACCTGAAACAAATTATACTTATATATATGTGTATGTATGTATGTATGTATGCATACTTTCATACAGCATATATATTATAAAAATCATCACTTTTTTAAATATACAAGTTTGACTGTAAAACAAACTATAAATACTTAATAATATACAAACCAACATCTAAATATTTATATATAAATAGGAAATAGAAGCTACATCATTTACAACCTGAAGTGAAAATATATATACTGAAGACTCATATAAATATAATACTGTAACATATATAGTAGGCTTATATAATATAATATACTCATATATATACTTACCTATACAATACCCAGATTATATACATGCAGATTATAAATGAATATATGTAGATAAATATATATATATAACCCAGTAGTATATTATAACATTTTAAACAAAACAAAAATATATAGATATACCAGAATCCAACAAAACATATATCATATATATAAACTTAGTTGAATAGAAATGGAAAGCAGCAAGCTACCGCATATAAACTATGCATATTCTTTAACTATTTTTATAAAACTAACACAATATATATGTACTTAAAACACATGTTGAAATAAAATCGTGATATATATATTCAAAACAAAACACATATTTTTTTCTGTAACACCCGTATATATGTATTTATATACACTTTCAAAATCAATGCATACATTTATAAATAACAGCAAATGCAACTTTAAAAACTAACCCATATATAACTAACATAATATAAAATATATAATACATAAAACGCATCATATGTATACTTACATACAAGCATGGGTTCCTGGCGGAGAAAAGAAGGATGATTGTGGTCGGGCTTGGCTCGGCAGTGGATAAAAGCTTGGAAAAACTTGGATTGGCTGAGCTTTGGGTTCAAGCGCATAGTGACGGGTCTCGGCAAGGTGAGGGTTGTAGGAGGGAAAGAGTGGGTTTGGCCTTGAACGAGAGGGAGGAGAGGTGAGAAAGAAAGACGCACGTGAGTTCAGGTGGTGGGCTGCGCTTAGGAATGTGGGTTGCGAAGCTCGGTTGGGTTTGTGGTGGAGGAGCAGGCACGAGTGAGAGGAGGAGAGGTAGGCTGGCGATTGGGAGAGGTGTAACGGTTGCAGACTTGGATTTTGTGAGGAGAAAGATGCTCAGAGAAAAAGGTGATGTGAGGAGAGAAAAGAAATGAAAAGTAAAGTAACAGAAGAGGAGAGCTAATATAAAATTTTATATAAGCTTGTACAATATTAGCAGAATAGGAAACGTACAGGAAAATAATAAGTTGAAATGACCTTTGATTCAACAACGTTATTAAAGCAATTAATTGTATTGCTTGGCCTGCACGTTTAGATCTGAAAAGCAATTGAAAGTGAAAGGACACAAATTTGGTACCGTTATCATCGTTTCTGTTGCACACGGACCTCAAAACACAGAAATAAATATACCGTAGAGATCAGCATGACGGGACGATCAAAACGGTATACAGATATTAGTGGTACGATCATCCGATCAAAAGTCGATAATCGGTACCAGAAATGCTGCTATTTTGCCAGAATTAAGATAAATGGAGCAATAGAAGTCCAAATTTGGAAAAACGAAAGATGACATCTCACTCAGAAGAAGATTTGGAAATTTATTGTATAAAAATATTCAAGTTTGGAAAACATTTAATTATCACCTATATTTAACTGATTTAAATTGAAATAAAATTACACAAAAAAATAAACTTCCATATTTTCTGATGAAAATTTACCAATTTCTATGTTTTTAAATACGTATCCCAAATATAAAAAAATTATTTCAAAATTCAATTATATTGTTTAAAATTCACTAAATTTCAATTAAATATACTATTAAAACTATTAAAATTTACGGGTCGTTACATTAATGGTAATTATAACTCTGAAAATTAAAGATCTTATATAAGGTAACTTATATAAGTGAATTGTCAAAGTATAGTTTAATTAACGCAGGGGTTAATGAGATTTATCTATTATCCCTCATTAATTAGTTTAGTTATGCTCGGCCAGTTTATGGGTATTGACTATCATTTGTTGACTGTTAATTTGTGCTCGACTAGTTTATGGGGACTTTTACCTTTTTACTGCATGGGTTGGGCAAACAGTATTGTGGGTGCATTGAAACGAACACCTTGTGAATTTATGTTCACAATTTCACTATAGGCGTTCGGCGATAATGTTAGGTTAAATGTTAAATTTAGTAAAAGATGTATGTTTTAATCTGAGGAAGATAAGATATTTTGTAAGATAAATATTTGTGAAATGATTTTATATAAGAAAGTAATTTTATATAAGTATGGCTTATAAAACATGATTTATAAACAAGAAGGATTTAATTGAATTTTGAGAACTTAAATTCCGATGTCTTTGAAAATGTTTTTCAAGATTTTGGAAAAATAATAGTATTATTATTTGAAATTAAGTATTTGGAAAATTGGGTTATAAAATTGGGATCATGGTACTTAGTAATATTTATGAAGTATTTGATACCATTTTGAAATGATTTTGGTTAAGTCCGAAAGGCATGAATTGGATGTACTGAACTCACTCCTGTCACTTAAAAATAATTCTGGTGATGACTTCAACATCATCGGCATTCATTTTTGGGTCTTTAAGTGGGGGATGCTACAGGGTTGTTTTAGTAAAACAGATTTCGGTTTAAATTCCGAAAGTATGATTTGATATATAAAAGATATATGTATGTATTATTATTTCTAAATGATTTGAAATAAAACCCGTGTGTTTAGTTCTAAAAGTTTTCTTTGGAAAGAAATTTGATATGAACTTTCTAAGTAGAAAAGTTTTATATGTAGGGTGCCCGAGTGGTAGTGGCATAGCCCGGAATAAATGTTGGAACTTTAAAGGTTTTCCCTTTTTTTGGTAAAGTGTGTTTAATAAATTATTGAAATTTATTACGTTATTTTATAGATACATGTAGCATATGCATTAGGATTGTATGATATGTGAATCTTATTATGATATGTTGTTTGGTAGATTTAATTTGTTAAAATGAAATGGGATTTTCGATGATTTTGGACAGTCGGAAACTTCCGAATCATTATAGAATTGAAACTAAGTGTTTTGTGAAAATATAAAGATGATTTTATATAACACTTGAATTGAGAAGGTAGTAAGTTAAAACAAGTTTAATTGGTTAAACATACTTGTTAAGTAAAATGAATTTGATGTTTTGTATATACTCTTAGCATGTCATGGAGTATTATATGAATATGAACTTAAGTTGTATAACCATTTATAAACTTGAAGTTATGTTTTATGAAATGGTTCATAAATGATTTTAGTATTAAATGACATACTATTTAGATAAAAGAATGTGACTAAAAAGGAATTGGTGTAGTTAAGAAACCAATAGGATAAATACGTAAGTTGAACGTAGATCATTTTATTCCCATGACTGTTCCAAATCTAGTATTCAAGTACATGATTTCTAGGTGGTTTACACTGGTCCGAACAAGGATTTTTCACTCGATTCTTAACGGCAAACACTTGATATGGATTTTTGATATAATCTTGAAGTTTTCTATCAGTATATTATGTAAGAAGGATAGAGGTTTCTAATCAAGGAACCTGATCTGTAACGACCCAGAATTTTGAAAAAATTAAATTGAGAATATTTAATTAATTTTAAATATTTGAACGATGATTTAATTTGAATCCCGAATATAACTTTGAATTTGACGATTAAATTATAAAATTTAATATATTGAATGCTGAATAAAATTTAAATCTTCAATTTAAAGCTAAAGAAAAATATTTCAAACGCTTGAAAATTTTATATTGATAACACTGAAGATAATAGAAACTTTCAGAATCGAATTTGAAACTGTTCTGTTCAGTTTTGAATTTTTATTGTTCGAATCGATATTTAAAAATAGTCGTCCGAGGCACAGTCTCGGGATTCGACGAAACCAGTTTCATTGGGTGCGTAATATTGAGTTATGGTCGGATTTCGATTTTCATATTGTTCGGAGTTGATATGTGAGCACACGATATATAAACGCGGTAAACTTTGTTTTGAAATAAATTGAATTCAAACAAAAAAAAATGGTTGCTTTCCTTTGTCCGACCGTAAGTACAATACGCCTCCAATTTGTCTCGTTCGTACTCTATTTCTTTTCCCCCTTCTCTCTAAAATACGAAACCCCCCTCACTTTCGTTCAAATCAAACGAGAACAAATCTCAAACAGAGAAAAATAAAACAATGGTCGTTCCTCCTTTACGATTATAAAATCAAAACATTATCTCGAATCCCACTTTTATTTTCCCTCGTTCAAAACTGTTCGAAGAAGAAATTAATGTTCTCGTCTTTCCCGATCGAAATCTGAATGCCAAATCGAAGTCGAAGATGTCGCGTGTTCGTGCTAAGCAACAGCGATCGATCGAAGCCTGGTGGGGGGCGAGGGACTCTCGAGGTCGCGATTTGCGTTTGTCGGAGTGGTTTTCGATGAGGCGGAAGCTTCGAGGGATGGGGTGTCGAGTTTGTGCTGCCGCGTCGTGGTACGGCAGTGAAGGGGTGGGGAAAAATCGCGTGTGCGTGGGAGGATAGAGGAATTAGCCGAGCTTTGGAGGAGTGGATGGCGTCGAAGCTGGGTCGCGACTTCATCTCGAGCTCGAAGGAGTGAAGAAGGCGTTCGCGAAGAAGGGTTCGCCGATGACGTGTGGGGATGTGAGCTGCCTGATAGGAGTTCGAGCAAGCTAGGGCTTTGTGTAGCAAGATGTTCGTACCTGGCCGTGTACGTGATCTTTTGGGAAGAAGGTAACCTACTTTTCGGAAACATTTGTACCTTAATCAAAATTTTTACTGTAATAAGCTTATCTTGGGAACGATTAAAGTATGTGCAGTCTATTCTAATTCAATGTTTTGAATTTAATGGTAAGGGAAAACTTTAATTTAAACTTATCGTTGTTTATTAAATTTATTAGGAAGTGTACAGTATAAGTATGAATATACATATGCTAGTTTTAGTTTAAATATATATATACTCGCAGACACCCAGACATGTTTTATTAGATAAAAAAATATATATATACTTTTAGAAAAGAATGTTTACTGTTTAGTTTCAAATTTCAAAGTTTGAATTCATATATACAGGAAGTAGTTACAGTAAAGAAAAAATTTAAATCATTAGTTTAAAATTAAAATTTTAGTTAAGTAAATTTATTAAAAGGAGAAAATTTGTTTATAATATAATTCTTTGTTTAAAATAAAAACACGTGTAAATTAAATTTATTAAACGGAAATTTAATTATTCAGTTGATTCGAATATTGATAAATGGTATAAAATGTTTATACTAGGTCAAAATCTGTAAAGAACGAGCTGGAATAAAAATGGATGGCAAATTTAAAAGCTAAGGTGAGATCTTCTCACTCAATTGAATGTGGAATTATTTACAGTTATTGATTGATGATTGACTGTTTGGATGTGCTATTAGATATGATAGGATATATCTATATATAGCAATATATACATATTGGCATATGTATATATTGGATTGATGATTTTCCCGCCTCGTATAGCGGATGAGACCCTATTGCGCCGTTAGTAAGCGGATTTATAAAAACCTATATACCGCGATAATTCCGTACTGGAGCGGAATTGGTATTGTGCTAACGTCTTTGGATGCAGGGAAACAGGTTGGAGGGATCCAACTGGATTCCTCACCGTATTGATTATTTACAGATATTTTGATATATTCTGTTATCATATGATGATATATGATATTTGACTGTTATGATGGACTGATTGGTGTTGTTACATCATCAGATTCAGTTTTGAAATGTAAAAATGACGACTTTTAATTTAAAAGGGTTTTTAAAGTGATTTTTGAAAATATACGTTTTATGGAATTTTTGAATCGATTTATAAACGTAAAATTTTAAAGTTATAAAAGTTATAATTTTTAGTGAAATATAACCGAAGTGTCGTTTTTGAAATAAAAGTCGATTTATTTATAAAATGGTTTAAATAGAGATTTTTGAATTTATTATGAAAGCTCTATATATAAGATTTATAAAATTTGATTTTTATAAATCAAAGTGATGAAATTATAAAGGAGTTTTAAAGACGTTTTAAATGATGTAAAAATGGGTTTTATAAAAGGACAGAATAAATGATTTGTGAAGTCCTAAAAGAACGATTTTTATAAATAAACTAATTATAAGTGTTTAACTTATAGAATGGACTTTTGGTAGAAAATTGAGTTATAAATTGAATTGGATAATAAAAGGAATTTATAAGTTGAAGTAGTTATAAAATATAGAATTGTGATTCATAAACGTTGTTTATGAATCCGAAATCACTTATTGTGATAAGTGAATTGTAGAAGTTAATTAAAGGAATTTTATCCACGATTTTGGACAGTGGATAAACTTTTAAATAAAATGTGTAGAAATGTTGAATTGGGTTAGTGAAGTATATTCACGATTTTGGACAGTGAATATATTGTTAAGTAAAATGGATAGTTTTGGAAAAGTGGCATTGAAAATGAAGTTAAACATTTTAGAGATGTTTTTAAAATGTATTATGATATCGAATACATAGATTTCAACATTTTTATTGTTGAAATAGACGTTTTCGAAAAATAAGGAAATGGTGGACTATAACACTGTTGTTATAGTAAATGATTTCCGAAAGGAAATGTTTTTATGTAGTATTGGGATTTATATATCTATCTTAAATTCGAATCCCTATACTAGTGATTTTGAGTCGTCGTAACGATGTTTTACGTAACATTCGTTTTGACTCAAATAAATGTGTTTAAAGAGAATGATTTCCTTAAAGAATGAATATATACTTAATATTGATTTAAGTATATCGAATATTTTCAAATGTTGAAAATAAATGATTTGTGAAATACTTATTATTAAATAAGTATGGAATTGCTTTTCAAATATGAAATGAACTGTTTTGAGATTTTATCTTTTAAAGATAAATTGAAATGTGGAAATTGATTTGAAATTGTTTTCAAATGGTTAAGTGTGGAAATTTTATATCTAGTAAAAGATATTTTTGGAAAATAAATAATTTGGAAAATTATTTGGAATCTGATGATGTTACGCATCTTTATTGATAGTTAAATAACCGACTATCAATAATTACCTTTAGATAGGTATTTGTTGTGAATTGGATGAATTTGAATGCCACACTTATTTTTAAATAATCGCTCACTATTCGGGTTAACCGGGAAAGGACCATGGGGTCGTATAACCCATTCCGAATATGTGATACGTCGTTATGAATCGCATTTGAAGACCGGTGTTGAAGACCGGATATTTTTGAAAACGGAGGGATTACCGTCGAGTTACTCTACATCGGCTGATCTCCGATTTAGAGGTTTTATCACCCTTAGTGACGGGAAGTCCTGACGTGATTGAAAACTATCCGGATATGCAAGGGCTTCGTGAGAAGTACCTTCGATTCTGTTCGATCCCGGAACAGACTTGTATGGATTGTGTGTCTGACGTTACAATTTGAGTTATAAAGCTGATTTCTTTCAAATACATTTCTGTTGGTGGCGGAGAATTTATTCTCTTAGCTTAACACCCTTCTCTGAGACGTATGAGCTCAGAGGTTATGTAGTTGAAATTTATCAGCGATATATCCCAATTTGGTAACATGGCATACTGAGTGTTGCTGTGAAATGATCAGTGTTTGATCATTTGTGATATGATCATTTGTTTGATCTTATATCTTTGTGATCATAGGTTGATCATTTTGTTTGACCCGAAGCAGGGCTTTATAGAAAGTGTAGCTTTGTGGACGAGACTTCGTTGAGCCTCACACCCCGGAAATGGTCGAAACAGGAAGGATGCGGCAAGGTTCTAGGGAGTAGCGCCCCTTAGTGTATGTCATTCCTTCTGGATAGAGGTGGTATCATGGTATGGAGCCCAGATACTTAACCTATGTGGTTGCTGCATTATTATCTATGTGGTTTGTTGGAAATCGGGGATCCTCGGGAAGATCGGTTACGATCGGGGGATGGCATACGTGTGTCAGTAGTTACCTATTTTTGCAGAGGTAACCCGGCCTTGTGTTGGCAGAGATCCGGTTAGGTTCTCGGGTCGTCTATTCCAGGGACGTACCCATCATGGATAGGAAGTTCCTTAGCCTGACCATTTGTTGGAAATCCAAAGAAACAATACACGACGTGTACGGTTTTAGTTGTATTACCTGCTATGGAATGTGGCGGTAACCTGCTATTGAACATAGTAGCTATAGTAGGCATACGATACTGGTCGTATGTTGGCTAAGATTAATATTATACTTTCGAAATGTTTTCTACACTATGCACTAATAATAATATCAAAAATGATTTGATTTTGTGTAGTAAGCATCTTTGACTATCATAAGAAGAAATCTCCTCCAATTCTGCGTTTGCATTGTGTGTGTGGTGGGAGGTCTTATGGTAGTTTCATTTTCCGAAAGCATTTCGAATTGACTTTAAAATTCTCTGCTATTTATTATAAAGAATAACTGTTTTACGATCTCACACCAGTCACCATGACTGACTCGGAGTTTATTGTTCCCTTCTAAACTCTGGGTGCCCACAAATTTCCACACGGGCAGCCTAGAGTTATATTATCAGGATATTCTGGATATTCTGGAGCTTTGGAGATAAGCTGGACGACGAGACGTAGTATTTGTATTTGATAGTATTTATTCCGCTGTGTATTCTGTATGAGGACAAGTTATATAACTGTCCATTGTTGTATATTGACTGTGATGATTGATGTATGTATAAACTGATATAGTTCTTTGTTTTAAAAGACTAGTGTTATCTATTATATATTGTTCTGCTGCGATATGTGAGATTCTGATATTGTTTTCGGTTTCTGTTCTGATGTGTTTCCTGTTGTTCTTCTTCTTTCTTTCTTCTCTTTTTCTTCTATCTTCTTCTTCTACTTTTTCTTCTTTCTTAAAACCATAACTTTTCGGGTTTCCGGCATTCGATGGCTCAGCAGTCGATAAAGTGAGTATCGATGTTGAATTTTCGAAAGTCGAAAATGTTCGGGATGTTACAAAGTGGTATCGGAGCATATGGTTAAGCGACAACCCTGCTCTGTTGGGTGTTACTCATTAGAGATAGAGTCAGTAGTACTCTAGAATGAGTTTGAGTGTAATAATAGATACGAGTGCGTATTTGTTAGCGAATATGAAATTGTTTTGTATTGTGTTGACTTATCGGTTGATTGTTTATAGATTCTGGTCGGTGCAGTCTAGCTAACTGGAATCGATAGGGGTTTCTAAACTCTTAAACAAGATAAACCGACACAGTATTGTTTTAAATGGGGTAAATGAAATAATTTTGCCCAAAACTATTTTCGTATATAAAGGAAATAATTTTCTGTAAATTTTTACAGTATATGGTTGCATGGATGTTAGGAAGTAATAATAGTGAATTATCATCACTGAAATTGAATAAGAAATTGGAATTGTAACTCCAAAGTTAAGAAATAAATCCATATATAAATGAGATTTGAGAATGTAAATTATAAATGTGAATTGTAAATTAAAACGGAATTCCAGAAAAGTTTTTGGAAAGGTTTTGAAAGAATTTGAAAATTTTGGAGATTTGGAAAGTTTAATTTCTTTTTGATTTGAAAATGAATTACAAAGGTTTTGAAAAGTATTTTGGAGAGATGAAAGCTCTAAACTCTTTTCGGTCGCTGGAAAATAACTTCGGTAATGACTGCAGCATCATCGATGTTCATTTTCGGGTTTCCAAAGGAGGAATTGCTGCCGTATTGTTTTAAATGGAAAATTTGGGTTTTGTTTTGGAAATTCAAAGGATAATTTGAATTGTTTTCAAATGATTTTGAAATGTTGGTAAGATTCTGGAATACCATATGAAAATATCTATGAAATATTATGAAGTTGAATTAGATAAATTGAGACTTGAATTGTGAACTAAATAAAAGAATGGTTCGGAATTGCAAATAAATTCAAGTAAGAAGAAATAAATTTCAAATGAATGGAATTTACAATTGTAAGTGAATAAAGTTTAAACTGAATGTTGAAACAAATTTGAATTGTGTGAAATAAAATGAAGCTTTAAGATTAGTTTGAAGTGAACTAAAGATAATTGATGAAATTCAATATTCAGAAGTCAACTGAATCTAAATTAGATTGAAAGTGTAAATTAAATTCAAATGAATGTGAAATGTGAAATTGAATGATAATGGATATAACTTCAATAGTAAACTAGAAATGGTATAAGGAGTTGATATTAGAAGTTTGTAATAAAAGATTTGCAAAATGGTTTGAATGTTGTAACTAGATATTATGGCTAGTAGATATACAGGTATAAAGGAAATTGAATTTGATTTCACAGATAATTTGAATTGCTCGACAAAAGGTATGTATTTGAATTATAATATGAGTTTTTGATGATTTCTTGTCTAGCCGCTTGGCTTTTTCTTTTTCTTTTTGAAATCTGAGAGTCCGTAGGGACGTTTTGTAGTAGTGCCGTATTAGCCGCGCAAAGGAGACGCTGGCGAAATTTTTCGGAAATTTAGGGCGTTAGAAAATTTTTGAGAAAATTTGAAAGTTTAAAAATTTGAATTTAAACTTAAATTTGAATTGTTAAGTAAACAGTGTTGTTTGGAAACTTTGAAAGGTTTAGGAAAGTTAGTTGAAACTAATAACGAATCTTTAGTAGAAAGATTTGTTATGATAAAAATTGATAAAATTATTGGATGTTGAAAGATAGTAGACGAGTTAAGGACATTTTTTCCTAACTTGTAATTTCGAGGACGAAATTCTTTTAAGGAGGGAAGTCTGTAACGACCCAGAATTTTGAACAAATTAAATTGAGAATATTTAATTAATTTTAAATATTTGAACGATGATTTAATTTGAATCCCGAATATAACTTTGAATTTGACGATTAAATTATAAAATTTAATCTATTGAATGCTGAATAAAATTTAAATCTTCAATTTAAAGCTAAAGAAAAATATTTCAAACGCTTGAAAAATTTATATTGATAACACTGAAGATAATAGAAACTTTCAGAATCGAATTTGAAACTGTTCTGTTCAGTTTTGAATTTTTATTGTTCGAATCGATATTTAAAAATAGTCGTCCGAGGCACAGTCTCGGGATTCGACGAAACCAGTTTCATTGGGTCCGTAATATTGAGTTATGGTCGGATTTCGATTTTCGTATTGTTCGGAGTTGATATGTGAGCACACGATATATAAACGCGGTAAACTTTGTTTTGAAATAAATTGAATTCAAACAAAAAAAAATGGTTGCTTTCCTTTGTCCGACCGTAAGTACAATACGCCTCCAATTTGTCTCGTTCGTACTCTATTTCTTTTCC
The DNA here is from genome assembly GCA_030737815.1 of Allium fistulosum. Taxonomy (NCBI): domain Eukaryota; kingdom Viridiplantae; phylum Streptophyta; class Magnoliopsida; order Asparagales; family Amaryllidaceae; genus Allium; species Allium fistulosum. Next base: position 1,301,195,200 of record CM060902.1, read on the forward strand.
CCCTTCTCTCTAAAATACGAAACCCCCCTCACTTTCGTTCAAATCAAACGAGAACAAATCTCAAACAGAGAAAAATAAAACAATGGCCATTCCTCCTTTACGATTATAAAATCAAAACATTATCTCGAATCCCACTTTTATTTTCCCTCGTTCAAAACTGTTCGAAGAAGAAATTAACGTTCTCGTCTTTCCCGATCGAAATCTGAATGCCAAATCGAAGTCGAAGATGTCGCGTGTTCGTGCTAAGCAACAGCGATCGATCGAAGCCTGGTGGGGGGCGAGGGACTCTCGAGGTCGCGATTTGCGTTTGTCGGAGTGGTTTTCGATGAGGCGGAAGCTTCAAGGGATGGGGTGTCGAGTTTGTGCTGCCGCGTCGTGGTACGGCAGTGAAGGGGTGGGGAAAAATCGCGTGTGCGTGGGAGGATAGAGGAATTAGCCGAGCTTTGGAGGAGTGGATGGCGTCGAAGCTGGGTCGCGACTTCATCTCGAGCTCGAAGGAGTGAAGAAGGCGTTCGCGAAGAAGGGTTCGCCGATGACGTGTGGGGATGTGAGCTGCCTGATAGGAGTTCGAGCAAGCTAGGGCTTTGTGTAGCAAGATGTTCGTACCTGGCCGTGTACGTGATCTTTTGGGAAGAAGGTAACCTACTTTTCGGAAACATTTGTACCTTAATCAAAAATTTTACTGTAATAAGCTTATCTTGGGAACGATTAAAGTATGTGCAGTCTATTCTAATTCAATGTTTTGAATTTAATGGTAAGGGAAAACTTTAATTTAAACTTATCGTTGTTTATTAAATTTATCAGGAAGTGTACAGTATAAGTATGAATATACATATGCTAGTTTTAGTTTAAATATATATATACTCGCAGACACCCAGACATGTTTTATTAGATAAAAAAATATATATATATACTTTTAGAAAAGAATGTTTACTGTTTAGTTTCAAATTTCAAAGTTTGAATTCATATATACAGGAAGTAGTTACAGTAAAGAAAAAATTTAAATCATTAGTTTAAAATTAAAATTTTAGTTAAGTAAATTTATTAAAAGGAGAAAATTTGTTTATAATATAATTCTTTGTTTAAAATAAAAACACGTGTAAATTAAATTTATTAAACGGAAATTTAATTATTCAGTTGATTCGAATATTGATAAATGGTATAAAATGTTTATACTAGGTCAAAATCTGTAAAGAACGAGCTGGAATAAAAATGGATGGCAAATTTAAAAGCTAAGGTGAGATCTTCTCACTCAATTGAATGTGGAATTATTTACAGTTATTGATTGATGATTGACTGTTTGGATGTGCTATTAGATATGATAGGATATATCTATATATAGCAATATATACATATTGGCATATGTATATATTGGATTGATGATTTTCCCGCCTCGTATAGCGGATGAGACCCTATTGCGCCGTTAGTAAGCGGATTTATAAAAACCTATATACCGCGATAATTCCGTACTGGAGCGGAATTGGTATTGTGCTAACGTCTTTGGATGCAGGGAAACAGGTTGGAGGGATCCAACTGGATTCCTCACCGTATTGATTATTTACAGATATTTTGATATATTCTGTTATCATATGATGATATATGATATTTGACTGTTATGATGGACTGATTGGTGTTGTTACATCATCAGATTCAGTTTTGAAATGTAAAAATGACGACTTTTAATTTAAAAGGGTTTTTAAAGTGATTTTTGAAAATATACGTTTTATGGAATTTTTGAATCGATTTATAAACGTAAAATTTTAAAGTTATAAAAGTTATAATTTTTAGTGAAATATAACCGAAGTGTCGTTTTTGAAATAAAAGTCGATTTATTTATAAAATGGTTTAAATAGAGATTTTTGAATTTATTATGAAAGCTCTATATATAAGATTTATAAAATTTGATTTTTATAAATCAAAGTGATGAAATTATAAAGGAGTTTTAAAGACGTTTTAAATGATGTAAAAATGGGTTTTATAAAAGGACAGAATAAATGATTTGTGAAGTCCTAAAAGAACGATTTTTATAAATAAACTAATTATAAGTGTTTAACTTATAGAATGGACTTTTGGTAGAAAATTGAGTTATAAATTGAATTGGATAATAAAAGGAATTTATAAGTTGAAGTAGTTATAAAATATAGAATTGTGATTCATAAACGTTGTTTATGAATCCGAAATCACTTATTGTGATAAGTGAATTGTAGAAGTTAATTAAAGGAATTTTATCCACGATTTTGGACAGTGGATAAACTTTTAAATAAAATGTGTAGAAATGTTGAATTGGGTTAGTGAAGTATATTCACGATTTTGGACAGTGAATATATTGTTAAGTAAAATGGATAGTTTTGGAAAAGTGGCATTGAAAATGAAGTTAAACATTTTAGAGATGTTTTTAAAATGTATTATGATATCGAATACATAGATTTCAACATTTTTATTGTTGAAATAGACGTTTTCGAAAAATAAGGAAATGGTGGACTATAACACTGTTGTTATAGTAAATGATTTCCGAAAGGAAATGTTTTTATGTAGTATTGGGATTTATATATCTATCTTAAATTCGAATCCCTATACTAGTGATTTTGAGTCGTCGTAACGATGTTTTACGTAACATTCGTTTTGACTCAAATAAATGTGTTTAAAGAGAATGATTTCCTTAAAGAATGAATATATACTTAATATTGATTTAAGTATATCGAATATTTTCAAATGTTGAAAATAAATGATTTGTGAAATACTTATTATTAAATAAGTATGGAATTGCTTTTCAAATATGAAATGAACTGTTTTGAGATTTTATCTTTTAAAGATAAATTGAAATGTGGAAATTGATTTGAAATTGTTTTCAAATGGTTAAGTGTGGAAATTTTATATCTAGTAAAAGATATTTTTGGAAAATAAATAATTTGGAAAATTATTTGGAATCTGATGATGTTACGCATCTTTATTGATAGTTAAATAACCGACTATCAATAATTACCTTTAGATAGGTATTTGTTGTGAATTGGATGAATTTGAATGCCACACTTATTTTTAAATAATCGCTCACTATTCGGGTTAACCGGGAAAGGACCATGGGGTCGTATAACCCATTCCGAATATGTGATACGTCGTTATGAATCGCATTTGAAGACCGGTGTTGAAGACCGGATATTTTTGAAAACGGAGGGATTACCGTCGAGTTACTCTACATCGGCTGATCTCCGATTTAGAGGTTTTATCACCCTTAGTGACGGGAAGTCCTGACGTGATTGAAAACTATCCGGATATGCAAGGGCTTCGTGAGAAGTACCTTCGGTTCTGTTCGATCCCGGAACAGACTTGTATGGATTGTGTGTCTGACGTTACAATTTGAGTTATAAAGCTGATTTCTTTCAAATACATTTCTGTTGGTGGCGGAGAATTTATTCTCTTAGCTTAACACCCTTCTCTGAGACGTATGAGCTCAGAGGTTATGTAGTTGAAATTTATCAGCGATATATCCCAATTTGGTAACGTGGCATACTGAGTGTTGCTGTGAAATGATCAGTGTTTGATCATTTGTGATATGATCATTTGTTTGATCTTATATCTTTGTGATCATAGGTTGATCATTTTGTTTGACCCGAAGCAGGGCTTTATAGAAAGCGTAGCTTTGTGGACGAGACTTCGTCGAGCCTCACACCCCGGAAATGGTCGAAACAGGAAGGATGCGGCAAGGTTCTAGGGAGTAGCGCCCCTTAGTGTATGTCATTCCTTCTGGATAGAGGTGGTATCATGGTATGGAGCCCATATACTTAACCTATGTGGTTGCTGCATTATTATCTATGTGGTTTGTTGGAAATCGGGGATCCTCGGGAAGATCGGTTACGATCGGGGGATGGCATACGCGTGTCAGTAGTTACCTATTTTTGCAGAGGTAACCCGGCCTTGTGTTGGCAGAGATCCGGTTAGGTTCTCGGGTCGTCTATTCCAGGGACGTACCCATCGTGGATAGGAAGTTCCTTAGCCTGACCATTTGTTGGAAATCCAAAGAAACAATACGCGATGTGTACGGTTTTAGTTGTATTACCTGCTATGGAATGTGGCGGTAACCTGCTATTGAACATAGTAGCTATAGTAGGCATACGATACTGGTCGTATGTTGGCTAAGATTAATATTATACTTTCGAAATGTTTTCTACACTATGCACTAATAATAATATCAAAAATGATTTGATTTTGCGTAGTAAGCATCTTTGACTATCATAAGAAGAAATCTCCTCCAATTCTGCGTTTGCATTGTGTGTGTGGTGGGAGGTCTTATGGTAGTTTCATTTTCCAAAAGCATTTCGAATTGACTTTAAAATTCTCTGCTATTTATTATAAAGAATAACTGTTTTACGATCTCACACCAGTCACCATGACTGACTCGGAGTTTATTGTTCCCTTCTAAACTCTGGGTGCCCACAAATTTCCACACGGGCAGCCTAGAGTTATATTATCAGGATATTCTGGATATTCTGGAGCTTTGGAGATAAGCTGGACGACGAGACGTAGTATTTGTATTTGATAGTATTTATTCCGCTGTGTATTCTGTATGAGGACAAGTTATATAACTGTCCATTGTTTTATATTGACTGTGATGATTGATGTATGTATAAACTGATATAGTTCTTTGTTTTAAAAGACTAGTGTTATCTATTATATATTGTTCCGCTGCGATATGTGAGATTCTGATATTGTTTTCGGTTTCTGTTCTGATGTGTTTCCTGTTGTTCTTCTTCTTTCTTTCTTCTCTTTTTCTTCTATCTTCTTCTTCTACTTTTTCTTCTTTCTTAAAACCATAACTTTTCGGGTTTCCGGCATTCGATGGCTCAGCAGTCGATAAAGTGAGTATCGATGTTGAATTTTCGAAAGTCGAAAATGTTCGGGATGTTACATGATCAGAGTCCATACTAGAGAGGTCATGTGATCTATACTAGTTGGAAAGCGAGATCTATGTGATCGAGCAAGTGATCAGAATTGATAATGTGTACAAATGATATATGTGCATCATACGGGCTTTAGTATTTGCATACTATATTATGATTGGCTTAGAGGGAGTTTAAGAAATGACTCTTCGATTTGTTCTTGGGTGGAATGAATAATAGTCTAAGTAATAACCTAAGGCTGTTGAGCAAAAGGTACGCTTAGTAGATTGATTATCATCCTTGTGCGGTGAGAGGGTTTGGACTTGAGCAAACCATGAGATTTGTTTGTTAATGATTAGGATACTATTAAGTATCAAATATGTGATTGTTATTTGGTTGTTCGTGTTGGAATTTCGAGGACGAAATATTCTAAGTGGGGAAGAATGTAACGTCTGGAATTTCGAACACTTCGTATTTAAATATCTGAATTATTTAAATATCTGAATCTCGAATTAAATGTTAATAAAATGATTTAATAAGCTTCTTAAACCCCTTTTAAATCGTAATAATGATGGTAAACGTTTTTTGGAAAAATATTTACAAAAATAAATACTTTGAAAATATGTCGATAATGTGATCGAAAATCGTTTTATCGATAAATGGGTATTTTCTTAATGGAAGTTGTTCAAAATTTTTACGCGTGTCTAATTAATCACTAAGGAGTTAATTAGAAACTAAAAATATTTTCATGTTTATGGATAACTAAATAGCAAAATGAGCAAATAAGGAAAATGAGCAAAAATGGAAATAATTAACTCTTAAGCGAACATCTAATGAACACACTCTCCACTAATTATACCCTCTCCTCTTCATACAAGGTTGGAAGTTTCTAGAAGCTCCCTAAAGGATAAGCGGTATTATGGTAAGGGTATAATAGTAATTAGGCTAAAAGGATAAGTGACAAAAAGTAAAAGTAAGCATAAATGGAAATGCTTAAGTGTTAAGAAAATGATAAAGTAAATGTGATGGGAGGTAAACCTTCCAAGGAGGGTGAGAGTAAGCTTATGCTTCACCATTTGAAGCCTATAAATAGAGGAGAGGGGTTCACTTAATAATCATAAATAAATTCCTAAGCTTGAGATGAAGTAGGAGGGTTGAAAATGGTGGAAGTGCTTACGCACTAATCCACTAATTACTCCCTAACTTTTTCAAAAGTTAACCAAATCTTCTCTAATCTCTTCTAAACTTTGGCTTTGGGCCTAAGACATCATGAGAATCATGATTAGCAAGTAAGAATTGGGAAAATTTGAGAGGATGAGGGGGATCTTGGATGGGCCGTGATCATGAAGGAGGAGCAAGAAGGTTGCTTTGGTTTGGAAGTGCTAAAGGTTGGACCTTTAGGCTTGTGTTAATGGAAGGAGGTAGTTCTTTGGTTCTTATGGCTATGTGCTTGGGTTAGACATGGATCTAAGTGAGTTATCTCACTATCTCTTAACTATATATTGTGTATATATATGTTGTGTGCAAATTATAAAGTTAAAGAGACATTAACTAAGTAAAGTTATAAACGTTGGACCCCACTTGCTTTTGAAAGCAAATGATAACTTTATTGTAACAACCCTAGATTTCTGCATATATTTAAATTTGACTTTATTTTATTTTAAATTATTTTAAACTTTTTTTATTTCAAACATTTCATTTTTAAATATAAATGTTGATTATTATGTGAATTTTTTATTTCAAATTGGTATAAATTGAACATTTTCCTGAAAAAGGGATTTCTAGTCAAACTTTGATTTTTAAACCTTAAATTTAAATATATAAATTCTTAAATTTTATCTTTTATTATGAAAATAGATTTAATAACTTGAATACTACTTTTCGTTTCATTGAAAACGGATTTGAATTGTAAAAGTTATGTACATTTCAATTTTGAGTGCAATTTGATTTATTTAACAATTTTGTCTATTTTAAATTATATAAATTACATTTTCTTTGTCATATTTTATTTTAATTTGTGTTAATATGTTATTTTATGGATACTTTGTCCTTTAATATTTTTAAAAGTGATAATAAAATTTTTCCAAAATTTATTGCATTTATTTCCTATTTTTAAAAGGCTAGTTTCTATTTTTCTGCTACTTTCTTAAATTAAATTATATTTAATTAAAATTTATTTATTTACTTTTGTGAAAGAATTTTTATTTTATGTTATTATCTTTATTTATAAATATTTTCTAAGTCCATTTAAATCTTCCAAAGTTTATCCTGTTTATTTTCAAATTTTCTAGACTAGTTTTCATTTTGTACTATTTTCTTATTTTAATCGTATATAATTAATATTTATTTATTTATATTTTGTATATTTGTTATATTTTCGAATTTTAACTGAAATTATATGTATTTTCAGATATTTAAACTTATAAAAATAAAATACGGAAATATGAAGAGTTTGTGACTTTTGTTATTCCTAGTCTTTTTGTATTCTTGCCTTTTCATTTTCTAACCAACACTTGCATTTACTATTGGCTGACCTTATCATTTTCTTCAGCTTACTTCCTTCCATTTTCACGTAAAAAAAATAGCTTCTTACTCCAAAAAAATTGGCCTCCACACCTGAACAAAAATTTGGTAAACTTCTTCTTCTTTTCTACTCTTTTTCTTCTTGTTTCTTATGATTTTTGCAGTTGCCTTCAACTTTAGGTAGCTTGGCCTTGCTCCTCCATCACCATGGCTGCCTCCACCACCACCACATCAGGCCACCATCTTCTCCAGCCCACTGACCATCCATAGCCATGGCCATATATGATGTAGATCCACCAAAAATTGAGCAAACATCCACCTAAAACCCTATAGCCTAGCACCTATTGCCTTCCCCACTCCAACCACCACCTTGGCCGCCTCTTGCATCACTTCCACCAGCACCTACCTGGCCCAAAGCCATTGCCACACCATTCTCCATTCCACTACAGGCCTGGCCGTGCCCATGTTGCATAGGGTCGAACCATTTGTGGCATAGAAACCACTTGTAGTTGCCTTGTTTTGAAATTCAAGCACATATCCTTCATCTCCTCCTTATATTGCTATGGCCGACCCCTATATGGCTTTAACCTGATCCAAACCTGATCCAAAACCATCCCATAACAGTGCTTTTCCAGCCTATGGCTGAAGCATATGATGTTGAATGCAAGTGCAAAAGCTCTAGCTTTGAATTGGGTAGTTATTCCTAACATTGTTTTGTAATATTTCGGTTTGTAATTCATGTTTGTATTTGTTTTGTTTGATATTTAACAAGGAAATTAGATTTGGCACTCCCACTCTCAAATCATTGTCGTGTTATCGTGCCTTTGAAGTTCCTTGTTTGTGCAATTGGTTGTCATCTCCAGCTTATACAAGTGAGTAATTCTCAGCAGACGATGTGTACTTATATAACTAGTAAACTGACACCATTTGAATCTGTAATTTACATCATCCTGTTATAACTGCCATATTATATTCATATGATGTTCACACCTGTATTTACACCCGTTATACCATATGTTACTATTATATCATGCTATTCTGTTATTTATATCAGTTTATCACACTGCAAGTTCCCTGTAGATTAGAATCACTATGGGTTGAAATGATACATACCCGAACAGACTTTAGAATAGAGGAAAATCGTTATAGGCTGAAATGATAGGCCTAAGCGGTTTTCATTTCATTCTTACTTGGGATTGCAGGTTTGAAATGATCAAACCCGGATTTTTCTTTGTAATTACTGATTGAAAAGATATAGTATCCGTATTACTTTACCTAGGCTAGAAAATGATTTACAAACCCGTGGTTAAAATATGTTTTCTAAAATTTTTAAATTATTTTAGAAATGTAAATATTATAATATTTTGATTTCAACTTAATTAAAAATGAATTTGGTAAAGTATTTTGATTTTCTGAGAATTTATAAGTGAAATAAATAAATGGTAAAGTTGGAAATTTGAAATGTAAGTTATTTTGGAAATTCTAATTTGGTGATGAAATGGAAATTAAATTTAATATGAAATATGATAATTTTATGATATTTGGAATTAAAATGAATTTAAAATGATTTTATAATATATATTAATGATTTTTGAATAAACTTAAAAATGTGAAATGAATGAATATTAAGTTGAAATTTTTTTTTGAAATATAGCTTAAATTGGAATTTATGAATTTTGTTTAAAAGTGAATTTTTGAACATAAGTAAATAAAATGAAAATAAGTTATATGGGAGATTAAAACTTAAGTGTTAAGTTAAAATTTAACTATAAAGAATTGAAATTTAATGTTTGAATTTAATACGTAAATTATTATTAAATATTGACTTTTGAATAGAAATTCTACTTTATAAAATCATGAATATACGGGCATTTTAAATGATTGTTTTAAAGTGAGAAATTTTGATTTTTAAGTTAAAAATGATGTATATCAAAATATAATTGTTTGTGAAACCTTATTGAAAACCCTGAATTTTAATTACCAGCATTTCTAAAATGCTATTATTATTTTTAGGTAAAGGATATTACAACAATTGTAAATGTTGTAGTTGATATAAATGAACCAAATGGCTAAATTTTAATAAAGGGATATTATACCACTCTGTAAGTGCTATAATTGTGGAATTTAACTAAGATTTTATTTGAACTAATGTAACCCTATTACAGTATTTTTAATGCTGTCTTTTGTTAAATTGAACTGTTTTGAAAGTAACTTTCTGTAGCATTTTCCAAATGCTGCAAAAGGTGAATTTTCATTGCTTTGATAAGTTTAAGTAAATAAATGGACTTTGAAAGATTTAAATTTTAAAAATATAATAACTTCATTTTAATGATTTCAAATGAAGTAATTTGTTTGAAATATAAACTATTTTGAAATGTGTGTTGAAATGGTATTTTAAATAAAAGGAATGTAGTTTTGAAAGATATGGTATTGTGACATTTTGAAATGGATTTTTGAATGATATTGAATTTTTGAAATGATATTTGATTTCAAAATATAAATTACCAATTTTGAGATTTTAACCACGGGATGTATTTAATTTATGGTTTAACTGATCCTTAAAGGATGGGCGATCCCAAGCATCCTTTAAGTTATTATGCATTACTACTACAGTTCACTTGAGTTGGTTTACATTATATAAGTATATATTGTCCTGACTCGAGTGTTTTGTATTAGTCTTTACGCTCGGGTCAGCCTGAGTATTTACAGCTTAGCTTTGGATCTCTTTCTGGAGCTAGGAATCGTTGGAGATTTTGCTTATCTAGTTATCAACCCATTTCAGTTTCAGTTGTTCTATTTCAGCTCTGGTATTATAAACTTCTATGTATTTGAGGTTTCTATTGTATATGTTTTCAGACTGATATTATGTATTTTGTTTTGAGAGTTTGTTATAGTAGCTTCATGAACTACTATGGTATTTTAATTTTCGCTGCGAGTTATTCTGATATTTCTGTCTCTGTGATTCTGTATTTGATTTTATTTGCTCCAAATTTTATTACAATCTGTTATTTTGAATTATTCATGTCAGACATGTGTGGATTATTGTCGATTTGAATGGTCCAAAATAGTGGGTCGTTACATTTGGTATCAGAGCTTTGGTTTTAGGCAAACCTTAGCCTGCGGAGCAAAAACTCATTAGAGATAGGGTAGAAATACCCTAGAATGAGTGAAATCAATATCAGAATCATTCCTTTGTGAGAGAACGTATTTTCGAAGTATAAAATGATTTTCAAATGATTTTTAAAGGATTTTTAAAGATTATTTTGATATAAAATTTTCTTGTTTTGAAAGAAATTTTCTGGGCTTTATCCCTTTCGTATCCACCTTCTTAGTAATTTCTTTGATTAGGATCCTCTAAAATTTTGAACTTCTCTCTTGATTGATCTAGATCCATTGTTGATAGGAATCTATTTTGGGTATGGCAAAATCAGTAGTTTGTTAGGTTGCTTTGAGTAAACTCTGTTGTATCTTTTGCTTAGCCGAAGTTGTCCAACTAAAGATATTTATGCTTCTGTTTTCGTATGTTATGAATTCAAGTCTTTCCAAATTTTGAATGGGAATTCTTTTTTCATCGATATAGGTTATATATCTCTAATCTTGGTTTGGATTCTTATCGAATAAGATTCCTTTGAATTTTGGAACGCTCCCACTTGTTCTGAAATCCATTCCTGTCTCCCCTAATTGTACTCTTTTGATTTTTGGAGCATTCCGTAACCCCACTTTGAATGACCTTTATAAGGTGGCGATTCCGCCAATCTTTGAATGATTTATAAAAGGGGTGAAACTCCCTTATAATTGGCATTGATTCACCTGAGATTTCTGTATACTCGTATTACGATGTTTTCTATCTTCTGCTATATTTAGATTCTATCTCTGGCGATCGAAGGTCGATTTGCCTTAGATTTTCGCATCGATTATATTCCTGAAGTCACGGTTGACCCTATTAAGGTCGCCCGTGATTTATAAGAGCTTATCCATCTTCTATTTGGTAATTTAATTATCTTATCTTCGTTTGAGCTTATCTTTGAATCAGAATTCTATTTGATTAGAGTTCCTTTAAATTTGAATCTCTGTTTTATTTTGAAATCCATCCTTGAATCATCCCTTGGAAAATTTGTGGTTGATTGTCTTTTGAAACTTGTGTATTCATCGTAGTTGTTATTTTGATAAGGATGACCATATTTTATATAAAAGTGAAATGTTTTCGATAAGGATTATACACCCTTGTAAAATGAGAATTTGAAGTTTCGAAAGGATTTGAAATTGTGAAAATTTTATAATGAATGGTTTCATATAAAATGATTTATAACTAAAGGTTTTGAATCTGAATTTGAGTGATTGGACTCCGACATTTTTGAAATTGGTTTTAAGATTTGAAATAAAAATAATACGATTTGAAAGTATTTTCCGAATAAGAAATGTTTCAAATGATTTTAATGAGTTTCAAATGATTTCAAAGATATTTCAAAAGAAGTTTTCGAGAAAATAGAAGTCCAGAACCCACTTATGTCGCTGGAAAATAATTTCGATGATGAATGCATGCATCATCGACATTGATTTTCGAGTTTCTGAGTGGGGGAGAGGCCACTTCGGTAGCTTTGTTATGCGATTGATTTGTGAAACCAATTTTGATTTCAAATTCCTAAGTGCGATGTGATATTTGAAAGATATATGTATATATATTTGAACAATTTGAAATAAGCCGGTGTTCAGTTCTTGAGTTTTGGATTTGATTTGATATAACCCTACTTTTGGAATTGATTTACTGATTTGTTGGTGATTTCCAACTCTTGGATTGAAATATGATTTCTTCGACTATTTTGAAGGTTCGAGCACTTCCAAATCAAGGTTAACTTTTCAAAGCTAAGTAATTTTGAAAAGTATAAAGTATATAAGTTTGGTATGTATGTTTAAATTATGTAGTAATATGATTTAAATAAGTTGAAACTGTTTTGTTAAGTAAATGAATAAGGCTATTTTGAATTTTTTCTAATATGAAATTTAGATTTGAAATGTTTTGAGAAGAATTTGGTCTTCAAAATATTTTGAATAAAATTTAGTTTAAATGTTTAACTTAGTAACATCTTTATGAAACTATATATTTAAAAAGTTGGAATAGATACATAAGTTGTACGTATGCTATTTTATTCGCATAATTAAATTGATCCAAGTTTGAGTACACAAGTTCGAGGTGAATTACACCATTTCGTGTTAGGATTTTTCATTTGATTCTTGATGGCGAATATTTGATATGGATTTTGGGCTTGATTCTAGAATTCTCTATGATAGTATATGGCTATGCAAGGAGACTGATGGTTTCTAGTCGAGAAACCATATCGAAATCCGCATTAGGGAAGTCGAATGGACAATACTAGTTCGAAAGCGAACTTGTGTGATCGAGCGAGCGATCGAATGTAATTTTGCGAAATGATGACATATGTACATCTTATATTCTAATATCATTGATATACTTGACGCTGAAATTGGAAGTTGTTGGGTTGGATATCTTTGTAATTTAATTGGAATTTTTCTTTTATGCAAAACTACTATCAATTTAAAACCATTTTCAAAAAAAAACTATTTTATATACAAAACTATTTTTTTTCTTTAAAAATATTTTATATGCACACTATTTTACAAACTATTTTATATACAAAACTATTCTAAATTAAAAATCTTTTATAAAGCAAAGATGTTCAATCCCATATGACTCTTCATTCAGCGAAATTGATTTTTGAAAAATTTTGATCCTTATATAAGATGGACTTTATGTAAATATAAGATGATGTTGAAAACCATTGATGTTGGAAATAAATTGTTTGACTTAAATTATATTGATTTGGAAATTTGGATTTATTACCTAAATTTATTATTTTGGAAACTTTGGAACTGAAGATATTTAATTTGAGAAGAAATAATTTGGTGGAATTGTATATGATTTTGAAACTGAATTGATATTGAAATGAATTGAAATTGAGAACCTTGTTTTACTAAATACTTGATTTGGGAGTTATCGAACTTATATAAATGGATTTGTATAAGTATGAAGTTGATTTGAAAACTATGATTTAGAAAGGTACTCAATTTTGAAAAGTGAAATCTTATATAATCGAAATCTATATAAGTGTGATTTGATATACTATTGATTTTGGAAAGTATTCGATTTGAAAATAAAATCTTATATATAATGGACTTTATATAAGTATGATATTTGAAAGTGATTTTTGAAAGGTACTATGTGATATATATTTTCAAAGTAAAGATATGGAAAGTGCCTTCTGCTTGATATCCGCTTTGTGGCCACACTTTGGATTCATTCTATCGATATTATTCTCTTTGATTTGGGTTTTCCGGATATGATACTCGAGTTTCCATCGAATTCCATGGAAATCTCCATGGTCTTACGAGCGCGACTTCATAGCGTAATCATAGGGTTGGGGGCGGCCTACGGGTACGGATGTTTCCTGGGAGATCCAGGCGTAACCATTGTGTATCTGCGATCTATTGGGTTGCTTGGTAGCGTAATCAGCAGGAGCTGCGAGGGCCTAGGGTACGAATGTTTCCTGGGAGATCCAGGCGTAACCACTGTGTATCTGCAGTACTACCAGTCTTCATGGCGTAATCGCAAGGTTGGGGGGCGGCCTAAGGGTACGGATGTTTCCTGGGGGATCCAGGCGTAACCATTGTGTATCCACGATCCATGATCGACATGTTTTGTTTTTTTTTGGATTGTACTTTCCATATCTATTTTTAAAAGTTTTCCAGTATTTTCAATGGGTGTTGAAACAGGTCTACTAAGTACTTGGAGAATTCTAGCTTTGCGCCTGATCAACGCACTGCCAGAGTCTGTAGGAACGAGGATAAACTTGTTAAGACATCGAGTTAAAAAGTATTTTGATAAAGTACTATATAAAGAATATTTTGATCAGTTATTTTTCCCTTCCAAAGATTTTAAAATGTTTTAAAGATTGTTTACTTTGAACTATCAGATTTAAATCAAAAAACTATTCATCATATTACGAAATGTTTAAAATGTTATGAAATTTTAAATTGAAATATATAATGGTTTAAATAATGGTTCATCCTTGTCTTTCAACCTGTTTTCCCACCTAGCTACTTTTTCCCTACCTTCTTTTTGGGGATGTCTTCCAACCTATTGTTCATTCTATTTGTTTCTCCGCTTCCTTCCTTTTCGAGGACGAAAAGATTTGAGTGGGGGAGAGTGTAACAACCCTAGATTTCTGCATATATTTAAATTTGACTTTATTTTATTTTAAATTATTTTAAACTTTTTTTATTTCAAACATTTCATTTTTAAATATAAATGTTGATTATTATGTGAATTTTTTATGTCAAACTGGTATAAATTGAACATTTTCCTGAAAAAGGGATTTCTGGTCAAACTGGTCAAACTTTGATTTTTAAACCTTAAATTTAAATATATAAATTCTTAAATTTTATCTTTTATTATGAAAATAGATTTAATAACTTGAATACTACTTTTCATTTCATTGAAAACGGATTTGAATTGTAAAAGTTATGTACATTTCAATTTTGAGTGCAATTTGATTTATTTAACAATTTTGTCTATTTTAAATTATATAAATTACATTTTCTTTGTCATATTTTATTTTAATTTGTGTTAATATGTTATTTTATGGATACTTTGTCCTTTAATATTTTTAAAAGTGATAATAAAATTTTTCCAAAATTTATTGCATTTATTTCCTATTTTTAAAAGGCTAATTTCTATTTTTCTGCTATTTTCTTAATTTAAATTATATTTAATTAAAATTTATTTATTTACTTTTGTGAAAGCATTTTTATTTTATGTTATTATCTTTATTTATAAATATTTTCTAAGTCCATATAAATCTTCCAAAGTTTATCCTGTTTATTTTCAAATTTTCTAGACTAGTTTTCATTTTGTACTATTTTCTTATTTTAATCATATATAATTAATATTTATTTATTTATATTTTGTATATTTGTTATATTTTCTAATTTTAACTGAAATTATATGTATTTTCAGATATTTAAACTTATAAAAAGAAAATATGGAAATATGAAGAGTTTGTGACTTTTGTTATTCTTAGTCTTTTTGTATTCTTGCCTTTTCATTTTCTTACCAACACTTGCATTTACTATTGGCTGACCTTATCATTTTCTTCAGCTGATTACTTCCTTCCATTTTCACGTAAAAAAATAGCTTCTTACTCCAAAAAATTTGGCCTCCACACCTGTAACGACCCGTATTTTTACGGATCGACAAGTTCGTCAAAATCTGGAATTTTTGCATTTTAAAGTCATTTCAGATTTTAGGCAAATTTTGCCTAAGTCCTAAGTCGTTCACGACTTAGCATGAGTCGTGAGTCGTATACGACTTAGGAGAGGAGTTCTGGGCGAGTTAAGGACTCAAGGAGATAAGTCGTAGCTGGGCTAGGTTAGTAGGTTGAAGTTTACTCGGCAAGTGTTAAGTCGTAGGTTGTAAGTCGTTGCCGAGTTAAGGGATAACAACCTAAGGAAGTGACCGACTTATAGTTTTAACCGACTTAAGGATAGTGGTGAGTTAAGTGTTAAGTCGGCTGACGAGTCAAGATAGTGGTCGACTTAAGACCTGGACGACTTAGTAGTTAGTATGTCTGACCAGTTATTTGTTAAGTCGTTGCCGAGTTAAGGAAGTGGGGTTGACCGACTTAAGAGTTAGGTCGGCAACGACCTAAGGACATGTTGTGAGCGACCTAAGTGTTTGGGTGTTAAGTGTTAGGTCGGCAGGGTAATTGAGTCGGTAGGTAGTTGAGTCGGCAACGTGTGTTGAGTTGTGAGTCGGCAGGACGTCTCAAGTGTTAAGTCGTAACCCAGTTACGAGTTAAGTCGTAGTTGTATTCCTTCGTATGTCTTAAGTCGGCAAGGCACTTAAGTCGGCAACGACCTAAGTTAAGTCGTGCCTATGTGTTAAGTCGTAGTTGTATTCCTTCGTATGTCTTAAGTCGGCAAGGCACTTAAGTCGGCAACGACCTAAGTTAAGTCGTGCCTATGTGTTAAGTCGCAGTTGCGCTTTGTTGTTGAGTCGTCAACCGACTTAGGACTTGGGTTTTGCGGCAGTATGATGAGTCTGCTTCGTTGGGTCGGTCATATTGTTAAGTCGTAGGTCGGCGAGGCAGTTAGGTCGTTAAGTCGTAGGCGCATGCTATAAGTCGTAACCGACTTAGGAGACAACTGTTTTGTTGCGAGTCATAGGCAGATGAGTTTTTAGATCGGCAAGGCACTAGGTCGGCAAGGCACTAGGTCGGCATGGTGTTAAGTCGGCACCGACTTAAGGAGATAGCCGAGTTACGACTTAAGGGCAGTTTTCAGCTATAAATAGGAGGGGTTGTTCTCACTTTTTGGGATCCGGATTTTGAAGCGACGAAGTGCTGCCATTTTGAGAGCTCGACTTCTACACTTCTTCACTTCTTTTCTCCACTCTAATCTAGTGCTTCCATCCATCCAAATCGAAGATCAAGATTGAAGATTCAAGAGCTTAGATTGAAGATCTTCATCTTTTCAAGAGAGATTTCTTCATTTGAAGCGGATTTGTGGTAGATCTAGCTTCATCCTTCGCTGTCCAGATCTGAAGTGTGTTGATTTGAGGTTGTTTAGGTGATTTGGTGAGTGGTGATTATCTCTCACACGGATCCAAAGGAGTATATCGGATTGTTGGCTCGTTTTGGTGTTAAAATAGAGATTTCCATGCATTTTCTTCATCCTATGTGTAGATCCGTATAGATCCATTGTTCATGATGATGTTGCATCCATTTTATCATATGTTAACCTATGCAAGTTCATTCATCAAGTTTGTAGAGATATAATTCATGTTTTCATGCTTATTGGACTTTCAACTCTTTAATTACGAAAATGCCATTATTGTTATAATTGTCTACTTAGATCATTTTTGAATGCTTGATTGCTTGGATTGATGTTTGATTTGATTGATTGTTATGAACTAGATGATTGATGATTAGATTAGATCGAAGGTGATTCAAAAGCTAAGGGAAAGGCTCTTGAATTGGAAAAGCTGCTCGTGGCATATGTAGCGGGATGATGAAGCTCCTATGCATAGATTTGATGATGTGAAGTTGAGATGAAGCTTTGCGAGGATGTAATGAAGCGAGGCATCATATGATGAAGACTTGGTCTAATCCAGGCGGGATCATTCCAAGCATGTTGATAACTCGGTGATATGATTCGAGTTGAGGATAATGGATGCTCGAGAGGCGCTTGAGCTAGTATGGCAATAGTCGTCGAGGAGGATGACTAGGAGGTTGAGATCTCATCGTTGTTGAAGGTTCTAGCATGCTCTAAGCAAGAGTACATGGGGACGCCCAAAAGACTAAGTTGATGGTCGAGTACTCTGGGTAGATTCGATAATCCTAGGCACGGGTCACGATGACGTGCGGGAGTTATGTCTAGAACCGGGGTTACCATTAGCCCTTGACGGACGGCTGAAAGAATGTGCCGGTCATTCAATTAACGGTGATATCGCAACAATGATAACAGTGATAGCCGAGTCATGGATGTTTGGTTGTATCGTCATTCGGTCTCAAGAGCGGTATTTCCTGGGTGCTTATCTGACCTTGGTTTTAGACCTTGGGATTTGTACTTGGAAAACATCGCTCTTGACTCGAGTGAAAATTGCTTTACTTTAAATTGTATGCTCTGCTATGTTTGCTTCTGCTTAGTGTGTGTCTGGGGGCTATCACTGTAGAATGAGGTTGGAGTGGGAGGGTTGTATTCCTATTCCTTTTCCTTTATGCTCTTTTGGTATGTTGTTAGTTAATTTACTGCTCACTAAGACTGTTGTCTGACTCAAGGCTTTATGTTTTAATTCTTATTGCCTTGGGCTGTTCGTCCATTTTGGGACGGGCAGACTAGGTAGCAGGTGACAGGTGCTGTTCTCTTCTCACGATGCTGATATCGAAGACGAGCTAGAGGGTTGCATATTATCTTCTTATTATATGTACTCGATATTCCGCTGTTTTGTATTCTCTGAGAGATATGTAGTGAGGCTGGATGTATTGGCTATGTGGATGCTTGTATTCAACTATTATGGAGTTTTATATGATGTCATTTTGTTCTGTAAAGCTTCACTATACATATGTTCTATTGTATTTTGTCCATGCGCTGTGAGTAATACGATAGATTCTTTCGTTTTAAATCTTACCTTGACAATCGTCCATGGTCGCCTGGCACACTTTACAGCGCACTATCTCTAGATTCGGTGCAGGGGTCATGGGCGGTCGTCACATTTGGTATCAGAGCATTGGTTAATCGATTTTACCCAACGCTCGCTGTCGTAACTACGTATGAGAGACGTAATTGTATTTTGATGGATGATTACTATATATAATATAGTAGCTTGGTAGAGTTTGAGTCTTTTATGCAGTTGTTTCTCTAGATGTTCTAATCATTCCTTTTTATAGATATTGAGAATGAGTCGAAGAGGGAGACCAGCTGCTAGGGGAGGTCGTGCTACTGAAGAGACTGCTGATTATGCAGCCATGTTCGAAGCTATGATGACTTCGATCATGAGAAGGATACCAGTTCCGGGGGCAGCAGTTGATGTTGGAGTTCAAGTCCAAACTCCGAAACCAGTGGATTTTGCTAAGTTGTGCAAGGATTATACTGCTCTTGGAGGGAAGGTTTTCTTAGGAACAGAATCAACTATCGAGGTCCAGAGATGGATAGATGCTTGTAGAAGGATCTTTGGTGATTTGGGAATTGATGATGCAACTAAAAGGAAGTTGGCATCGAGGCAGCTTCAAGGGAGAGCCTCTGATTGGTGGAACTCTATTACCATCGATACTGCGGAGGAAGAGATTACTTGGGAGCAATTCCAAGCTAGATTTGAAGCTAAGTTCATTTCTACAGCTCAGAAGTCTGTTCTGTTCAAGAAGTTTGTGGAGCTTAAGCAAGGTGGAAGATCAGTTCTTGAGTATGTTTCTGAGTTCGAAGCTTTGTCCAAGTATGCCCGGTCATATATTGAATCTGCTTATCAGAAGAATGAGAAGTTTGTGACCGGCTTGGATAGTTATCTTGGGAGACAATTGGTGGATCATTTGGACGATTCATTTGAGAAGCTTGTAGAGAAAGCTCTTAGGCATGAGAGTCTGTTTCCTAAGGAAGGATCTGTTGTTGCTGTGACCAAGGGAGAATCTAAACCACAGCAGGGTGGAAACCAGAAGAGGAAGCAGCAGCAGAAAGGTAAGGATGGCCAGAAGAAGCCGAAAGGCGAGGTGACTTGCTACAATTGTCAGCAGAAGGGCCATTTCTCTAAGGATTGTAAGAATCCTAAGGTGCCGATGAAGTGTCACAACTGTGACAAGCCGGGGCATTTCAGGAAGAATTGTCCGGAACCAAGGAAGGACAGGCAGATTGTGCAAGCCTATGCTTTAGGAGCTGTTCCGTCGTCTTCAAAAGCTCCTACTGCTGAAGAGAAAGGGAAGAGTGTGGTTGTTCAAGGTACTCTTTTCCTATGTGGTATTCCAGTTAGAGTTTTGTTTGATACTGGAGCATCGCATTCGTTTGTTTGTAATGAACTAGTAGGCCGGTTAGGTTTGGAACCGGATATTGTTGATAGGCCATTGGTTGTGACTAATCCAGTTGGGGGTTCGTCTTGTTTGTGTATGTTATGCCGTGGTCTAGTTGTGTCGAGTCATGGTTGCTCTTTTGTTTGTGATTGCTTTGTTCTGAACTTTGCGGGGTTCGGAATTATCTTGGGTATGGACTGGCTTAGGAAGTATGCGGCTAAGGTTGATTGCGAGAGGTTGGAAGTGACAGTCGAGAATGTGGAGGGGCGAAAGATTGTGATACGATGTAAGCAAGAAGAAGGCGTCTTCATGAGCTTCATGTATTCGCTAGTTGTTCCACGGGATGGACTGTCTTTAGTGCCAATCGCAAATAGATTCGAGGATGTCTTTGACGAAGTCAAAGGGTTGCCGCCGCATAGAGAGATCGAGTTTCGTATAGATCTAGTTGAAGGAGCCAGACCTGTTGTGATGCCTCTTAGGCGGATGGCGCCTAGGGAACAGCAGGAGTTGAGGGTGCAAGTTGATGATCTTTTGCAGAAAGGATTCATTCGGCGTAGTGTGTCCGAGTGGGGTGCACCAGTTGTGTTTGCAACCAAGGCAGATGGATCATTGAGATTGTGTGTCGATTATCGTGAGCTGAACAAGGTGACTAAGAAGAACAAGTATCCATTGCCGAGGATAGACGACTTGTTTGATCAGCTTCACGAAGCTAAGGTGTTTTCTCAGATGGATTTGGCAACGGGATTTCACCAGTTGAGAGTGGCTAAGGATAGTGTGCCGAAGACTGCTTTTAGGACACCATCCGGTTTCTTTGAGTGGCTGGTAATGCCGTTTGGATTGACTAACGCGCCAGCATATTTTGTGGATCTTATGAATAGAGTGTTCAGAGATCAGTTGAACAAGTTCGTACTTGTGTTCGTGGATGATATTCTGATTTATTCCAGAACGGAAGAAGAGCACAAGACGCACTTGCGAATTGTTTTGGAGATCTTGCGGAAACATCAGCTGAAGGCTAAGTTTTCGAAGTGTCACTTCTGGAAGAGTGAAGTGAGGTTCTTAGGCCATGTGATTTCTGGAAATGGGATAGCAGTTGATCCCGCTAAGGTGGCAGCAATCCAGGATTGGGTTAGACCTAAGAATGCATCAGATGTGAGAAGTTTTCTTGGATTAGCAGGATATTATCGACGGTTTATCAAAGACTTCTCCAAGGTAGCTGCACCATTAACAGGATTGACGAAGAAGAACCAAGTGTTCAGTTGGGATGCTAAGTGTGAGCAAGCTTTCGGAATCCTGAAAGAGCGATTGACAAGTGCTCCTGTTTTGACTATTCCTAGTGGGAATGATGAGATGGTGGTTTACACCGACGCATGTGGTACTGGACTTGGAGCAGTGCTGATGCAGAAGGATAAAGTTGTTGCGTATGCCAGTCGACAACTGAAGCCGCATGAAAGGAATTACCCAACTCATGATTTGGAATTGGCGGCGATTGTATTCGCTCTGAAGATGTGGAGGCATTATCTGTTGGGAGTTCGATTCGAGTTGTTTACGGATCATAAGTCGTTGAAGTATCTTTTCTCCCAAAAGGATTTGAATCTTCGGCAGCAACGTTGGCTAGAGTTTTTGGCATCATATGATTTTGGAATAGCTTATACTCCGGGAAAAGGTAACGCAGTGGCAGATGCGTTAAGTCGAAGACATGCAGGATTGGGAGCCATGTTTTCGGAATGGAAGAGTCTCGAGTATTTAGTTGGATTTGATTTCAGGCCTAGATGCGAATTGGAACCTGAGATGCTGGCAAACTTATCAATAAGACCCACTCTTGTGGAAAGGATTGGTGAGAGCCAAAAGCGAGATGATAAGCTTGTCAAGATTATCCGTGAGTTGGAATCTGGATTGGATCCAGAAAAGGATAAAGGATTTGAGGTCGATCGAGAGGGTTGGCTTCGGAAGCAAGGACGACTAGTTGTTCCCGATATAGATGAGTTGAGGAGTGAAGTTCTGAAGGAAAGTCATCACTCGAAGTTGACAATTCATCCAGGTGGAAACAAGATGTATCGGGATATGAAGAGAACCTACTACTGGGAAGGCATGAAGAAGGATGTTGGAGATTTCATTTCCAAGTGTATGAACTGTCAGTTGGTAAAAGCTGAACAGAAGAAGCCAAGTGGATTGCTTCAGCCATTAGAAGTTCCTACATGGAAGTGGGAACAAGTGTCGATGGATTTTATTGATGGATTGCCTAGAACCAGAACGGGAAATGAAGGAATTTGGGTCATTGTGGATCGTCTGACTAAGAGTGCACGATTCATTCCTGTTCGATCGACTAGGACCGCATCAAAGTTGGCTGAGTTGTATGTTAAGTGGATAGTTCGTTTCCATGGTATTCCGAAGAGTATAGTGAGCGATCGAGACCCATTGTTCACTAGTGGATTTTGGAAGAGCTTCCAGGAAGTCTTGGGAACCGAGTTGTGTTTAAGTACAGCTTATCATCCCCAAACAGATGGTCAGACCGAGAGAGTCAACCGAGTTTTGGAAGATCTTCTTAGAGCATGTGTTTTGGACTTCGGAGGGTCATGGGAAGATCACCTTCATTTGGTGGAGTTTGCGTACAACAACAGTTACCAGTCAAGCATTGGTATGGCACCGTATGAGGCATTGTATGGAAGACCGTGTAACTCTCCGACATGTTGGTTGGAAACTGGAGAAAAGCTGATGCTTGGGCCAGAGATGATTCGACAGACTTCGGATTGCATAGAGATCATTCGGCAACGAATGAAGGCAGCCCAAGATCGTCAGAAGAGTTATGCTGATAAACGTCGTAAGGATTTGGAGTTCAATGTAGGTGAAATGGTTTTTGTGAAGATTTCTCCACTGAAGAATGTTATCCGATTCGGGAAGAAAGGAAAATTGACTCCGAGATTTGTTGGACCATTCCCGATCATAGAGCGAATTGGAAAGCTCGCCTACAGATTGGAGTTACCGGAGAAAATGTCGGGTGTGCACAATGTTTTTCATGTATCATATCTACGGAAGTATGTGCACGACTCGAGAACAGTGGTTTCTGCTGATAGCTGTGAAGACTTAGAAGTTGATCCAGTTGATAGAAGACCTCGTAAGCCGCTTCGTGTTGTTGAAACCGACACGAAACAGCTTAGGAGGAAGGTAGTTAAGTTGCTCAAGATACAATGGAGTGATGATGATAACGACTGTACGTGGGAAGTGGAAGAGAGGATGAAAGCAGCTCATCCTGAACTCTTCGAGGTATGGCCCTAAGGTGTCGTGTCATCTCGCGATATTGTAACTTGTTCTAATTTTAGAATTTCTGTACGCTAAGTTAGAATTGGATGCATGGTTTGTTGATTGCTATGGATGGTAGGCGTACAGAATAGTTTTTGATTGCTTGGAATTTCGGGGGCGAAATTCCTAAGGGGGAGAGAATGTAACGACCCGTATTTTTACGGATCGACAAGTTCGTCAAAATCTGGAATTTTTGCATTTTAAAGTCATTTCAGATTTTAGGCAAATTTTGCCTAAGTCCTAAGTCGTTCACGACTTAGCATGAGTCGTGAGTCGTATACGACTTAGGAGAGGAGTTCTGGGCGAGTTAAGGACTCAAGGAGATAAGTCGTAGCTGGGCTAGGTTAGTAGGTTGAAGTTTACTCGGCAAGTGTTAAGTCGTAGGTTGTAAGTCGTTGCCGAGTTAAGGGATAACAACCTAAGGAAGTGACCGACTTATAGTTTTAACCGACTTAAGGATAGTGGTGAGTTAAGTGTTAAGTCGGCTGACGAGTCAAGATAGTGGTCGACTTAAGACCTGGACGACTTAGTAGTTAGTATGTCTGACCAGTTATTTGTTAAGTCGTTGCCGAGTTAAGGAAGTGGGGTTGACCGACTTAAGAGTTAGGTCGGCAACGACCTAAGGACATGTTGTGAGCGACCTAAGTGTTTGGGTGTTAAGTGTTAGGTCGGCAGGGTAATTGAGTCGGTAGGTAGTTGAGTCGGCAACGTGTGTTGAGTTGTGAGTCGGCAGGACGTCTCAAGTGTTAAGTCGTAACCCAGTTACGAGTTAAGTCGTAGTTGTATTCCTTCGTATGTCTTAAGTCGGCAAGGCACTTAAGTCGGCAACGACCTAAGTTAAGTCGTGCCTATGTGTTAAGTCGTAGTTGTATTCCTTCGTATGTCTTAAGTCGGCAAGGCACTTAAGTCGGCAACGACCTAAGTTAAGTCGTGCCTATGTGTTAAGTCGCAGTTGCGCTTTGTTGTTGAGTCGTCAACCGACTTAGGACTTGGGTTTTGCGGCAGTATGATGAGTCTGCTTCGTTGGGTCGGTCATATTGTTAAGTCGTAGGTCGGCGAGGCAGTTAGGTCGTTAAGTCGTAGGCGCATGCTATAAGTCGTAACCGACTTAGGAGACAACTGTTTTGTTGCGAGTCATAGGCAGATGAGTTTTTAGATCGGCAAGGCACTAGGTCGGCAAGGCACTAGGTCGGCATGGTGTTAAGTCGGCACCGACTTAAGGAGATAGCCGAGTTACGACTTAAGGGCAGTTTTCAGCTATAAATAGGAGGGGTTGTTCTCACTTTTTGGGATCCGGATTTTGAAGCGACGAAGTGCTGCCATTTTGAGAGCTCGACTTCTACACTTCTTCACTTCTTTTCTCCACTCTAATCTAGTGCTTCCATCCATCCAAATCGAAGATCAAGATTGAAGATTCAAGAGCTTAGATTGAAGATCTTCATCTTTTCAAGAGAGATTTCTTCATTTGAAGCGGATTTGTGGTAGATCTAGCTTCATCCTTCGCTGTCCAGATCTGAAGTGTGTTGATTTGAGGTTGTTTAGGTGATTTGGTGAGTGGTGATTATCTCTCACACGGATCCAAAGGAGTATATCGGATTGTTGGCTCGTTTTGGTGTTAAAATAGAGATTTCCATGCATTTTCTTCATCCTATGTGTAGATCCGTATAGATCCATTGTTCATGATGATGTTGCATCCATTTTATCATATGTTAACCTATGCAAGTTCATTCATCAAGTTTGTAGAGATATAATTCATGTTTTCATGCTTATTGGACTTTCAACTCTTTAATTACGAAAATGCCATTATTGTTATAATTGTCTACTTAGATCATTTTTGAATGCTTGATTGCTTGGATTGATGTTTGATTTGATTGATTGTTATGAACTAGATGATTGATGATTAGATTAGATCGAAGGTGATTCAAAAGCTAAGGGAAAGGCTCTTGAATTGGAAAAGCTGCTCGTGGCATATGTAGCGGGATGATGAAGCTCCTATGCATAGATTTGATGATGTGAAGTTGAGATGAAGCTTTGCGAGGATGTAATGAAGCGAGGCATCATATGATGAAGACTTGGTCTAATCCAGGCGGGATCATTCCAAGCATGTTGATAACTCGGTGATATGATTCGAGTTGAGGATAATGGATGCTCGAGAGGCGCTTGAGCTAGTATGGCAATAGTCGTCGAGGAGGATGACTAGGAGGTTGAGATCTCATCGTTGTTGAAGGTTCTAGCATGCTCTAAGCAAGAGTACATGGGGACGCCCAAAAGACTAAGTTGATGGTCGAGTACTCTGGGTAGATTCGATAATCCTAGGCACGGGTCACGATGACGTGCGGGAGTTATGTCTAGAACCGGGGTTACCATTAGCCCTTGACGGACGGCTGAAAGAATGTGCCGGTCATTCAATTAACGGTGATATCGCAACAATGATAACAGTGATAGCCGAGTCATGGATGTTTGGTTGTATCGTCATTCGGTCTCAAGAGCGGTATTTCCTGGGTGCTTATCTGACCTTGGTTTTAGACCTTGGGATTTGTACTTGGAAAACATCGCTCTTGACTCGAGTGAAAATTGCTTTACTTTAAATTGTATGCTCTGCTATGTTTGCTTCTGCTTAGTGTGTGTCTGGGGGCTATCACTGTAGAATGAGGTTGGAGTGGGAGGGTTGTATTCCTATTCCTTTTCCTTTATGCTCTTTTGGTATGTTGTTAGTTAATTTACTGCTCACTAAGACTGTTGTCTGACTCAAGGCTTTATGTTTTAATTCTTATTGCCTTGGGCTGTTCGTCCATTTTGGGACGGGCAGACTAGGTAGCAGGTGACAGGTGCTGTTCTCTTCTCACGATGCTGATATCGAAGACGAGCTAGAGGGTTGCATATTATCTTCTTATTATATGTACTCGATATTCCGCTGTTTTGTATTCTCTGAGAGATATGTAGTGAGGCTGGATGTATTGGCTATGTGGATGCTTGTATTCAACTATTATGGAGTTTTATATGATGTCATTTTGTTCTGTAAAGCTTCACTATACATATGTTCTATTGTATTTTGTCCATGCGCTGTGAGTAATACGATAGATTCTTTCGTTTTAAATCTTACCTTGACAATCGTCCATGGTCGCCTGGCACACTTTACAGCGCACTATCTCTAGATTCGGTGCAGGGGTCATGGGCGGTCGTCACAACACCTGAACAAAAATTTGGTAAACTTCTTCTTCTTTTCTACTCTTTTTCTTCTTGTTTTTATGATTTTTGCACTTGCCTTCAACTTTAGGTAGCTTGGCCTTGCTCCTCCATCACCATGGCTATAACGCCCCACCTCTATGCTTATAATAACAAAGAGTATTAAAAGAAATACCGTCTATTATTACGAAGAATAAGGCTGGATAGGAGCGACCATCCGTAATTGGCCTTACACTAATATTGGTTATCTCGATAGGAGTGGTATATACTTTTTATTTTCCATCTATTATTTATTTACTCCCATCGACATATCCAATTATCAGTATAAAACAAACTACGATAGTTCATAATAGTTTAGGACATTAGATATAACAATAACACAGATAATATAAATGCGGAACACAGATTAACAAAAATCTCATATATATAACCGATGTCAGTTACAATTTAGTTGACACGATACATATGATACAACTACAACTGCCGTCTCTACAAGTTATATATACAAGTACATTATCGACTAATATACATGAATACATATCGTTCTATACAATGACACGACTACTACTAAATGACACTGACAACTTCAGAAGATGTGAAAAGTCTTCATATCCTGAACATCAACTCAAAGAAGAAAATCTACAACCTGAAATAACTCGGGTCTGACCCGAGTATTACATTCAAAAGAAAATAATACCCAGGTCAGTCTAATTCAAACCAGTTTATTAGTGCATATAAGCAGTAATAATTTAAATAGACGACAATCACAATAATTCCCGTCTATCCGATTCTTTAAACAAAGAAACCGGATAACGGTCAATATAACACTTAACAGTGTTTAACAAAAATCAGCAGATTTGAATCATCAACAGAGATAAATAAACAATTTATCAAATCGACTAAATCAATTTAAAGCCATTGAAATTGTCACTTTAAAAACCATCACAGTTCGATTGGCTGCCGTACACGCACGCGTGTACGGCCTTGCCAATACGGCATAGAAGATCAATGCATCACGACGCAAAGGAAATATCAATTCAAAATTGTCAATTCTGGGTGGCTGCAGTGCACACGCACATACATGTGCACTGCCTCGCCACACAATAATGGTAGTGAAATACAAACCAAAAGAGTGGCATAAACAAGGATAAAACAGGTATGCAAGTAACTGCAACATAAACTAAATAGGGCCCAGTAACAACTATATTTAGGTACATGAAGACAACAAATACAATTACACACGTGAACTACAAGTACAAGTCCAGATGCAACCAAGATATGACCACATAGGGGAAGCACAAACGAAACAGAGGAGGCACATGGATGTGCAGACCAACAGATGCATGAAACAGCTGTGTATACAAGTAGCAATAACAAAATGTCAACCAGAGAAATGGGTCAACAAGGCAACTGTAAGCAACTGACTCGAAGTGAATCGCATGCACATGTAAACATAACAGTGCAACAACAGTGTCTATACCAATACCATCAAGTGAACTACATGAAGACAAATGAATGCAAGACATACAAACAACAATTGTACTAACAAACACGACAGTGAAGTATGAATGCCACGGCATCAGAGGTGACTTCAACATAACAACAACAATAATGCAGACTAGACTACATGTGCAAATCCAATACGACAACATAGGCAGTGCTATTTCAAGTGAAGCAAAAGTCAGGGGAACATGAAGTATACAACACACATGTACAAGCTTCAGCTAGAACATCAGAAAGGGTTACGACTACAAGCATATCAGGCTACAAGATACAATGATATAGAAACAAGTATGAAATAGTGTCACGAAGAGCTACAGCCGATTGCTACAGATATGAAAGCGCAAAAATGCCAAAGTCAACATAATACCAAATGTTAAAAGAAAACGTTCTCACAAACTCTACTACAAACAAATACCCAAGGGTGTCGAAGTCAGATGCCTTCAACACAAAATACCAACCAAAGTGGAGATTAACAAGCATGATAAAAATTCAGTTTCAAGTCAAGACAACATGGAACAAAGAATTTGAAGTAGCAGTTTCATATAAAACTCAAAGCTGTGGTCATGCCGAAGCCAACCATTATCAGGACATCATGCCAAAGTCCCAAAAGCGAAAATCAATCAACAATTAATATCGAAATTTGAACAAGTCATTAATCATCTCGAACGCCCATACGAAGGTCGAATGGCCGTGCATAGTATTGTCACCAAGCAAAAGTCAACAAAACTGGGTGACCGAAGTCAATAAAAAAAACAGTAGATTCAAGGCCGAGAGTATCATGATTGACAACTTCAAGCAAATTCTTACGAGCGAAAATAAGGATTTCGAACCCTATAAAAACAGAAATCTCATCGGCAAGCAATTTCAATTTACAACTGCAAGGCCAAAGTCGAAAAGAAATCAATACAAAACAACATGAATCACTGCAAGTAAAATGAATCGACCCCCAAACATTGAACACGAACGAAATCACGAAGTTTAAACCATAAATACTTGAGATTAAACCAGATGTGAGTAATTAAGATTACTCACCTTTGCAATTGACGCGCGCAGATCCATCGATCGGCAAGCAAAGACGAACGAACAATGGAATTGAAGCCACGGCATCTCGAAGACCAGCGAGAAGGAGCAGTCAAAGTGAGCCATAAGGAATCGATCGAGCAAGTCGAAACTACGGCACCACGAAGTTGAACGAAGCCCTAATTGAAAGGAGGAACGGACGCGAAGAACATGTAGCCGCCATTTTTATTTTCTTTTCGATTTAGGGTTGAAAACGAAAATGAATGAAAAAGGGGAACGGGTTGAATTAGTTGTATAAGAAGGGAACGACATTCACTTTGAAAATCATCACTACCAAACATCGAAAGAAAATATGGACTACCATATTAAATTTTCAAAGTCCACATCTCCTTCACCAAATCGTAAAAGAATTTCCACTCGAATAAAATTCCAATTGCAATTGTCAAACAAATTAAATCATCATTTAACGATAATCAACTGTTATAAAACCCCAATGTGATAACCCGGATTTTTGGACATCTGTTAATTGGTAAATTAACAGGATTAAATTTATAAAAACACCGATTTGTATGTTAAACAAATAAATCTTTGGATAAATGAGTAATATATCTATATATATAAAGATATATGCAAAATTTATAATGTTGAAAATTTTAAATGTATACTTATACAAATATATAAGTGTGTAAATATATATATATATATATGTATATATATGCCATGGGTGGTAGGATATTTGTAAATTTGTAAAAGTGTGGATACATATTTAAAAATAAGAACAAATTGAGAGTATGATAAATATATATTAAAATATATTAATACATGGAAATTACAAATGTAAGTTAAATATATACAATTCAACAAATTCTCATGAGATTAACAAGTGTAAAGGATTTATGCCATGCATTAAACAAGTGTGTACTAAATTTCTACATGTAATACAAGTGTCATTTATTTTAAAATTATCAATTAAAGGAAATTTAAATATATATACACATCTATACTTTTGCTCTTCAATTTTCTTGGATACATTTCTAACCTGAAGATTAAAAAGAAAAAAAAGAGAACTGAAAACAAAATTCAAACCTGAGAAGGAAATCTGTAACAAAAATCCAGTAAACAAAATCAAATCAAAGGGTATCTCTTCACAAGTTCAAATCTGAAACAAAAACATAGAAGCTCAACAAATTCTCAAACCAAACAAGGATCAGATCTGCAGCTTCAAGGATTCAACCTGATTTAAATTCTTCCAGTTTCAAGTGCAGGAGCAGCTTTCAGTTCAAAAAGCTTCTCTGTTCATACAAATGTGAGTAAATCTCAGCTTTAAATCAAAATTTTATCAATATTCTGTGAGTAAACTATATTTTTAAAAACAGCTTAAAAATCTGGATTTCATTTTGATATATGAATGAAAATCATGTTGCTTGTCTGAAAATCTGGATTGAAATGGATGCATGTGTATGTGTTAGTATTGAATGCCTGTATATATGCTCTGTTGTTTTTAAATATTTGAAAGTTTATAAATAACAGTGAGTAACATCACCTTTAAAAATTTTAAGTATATGAAATAAGGTTGCATGATTTTATCTGAAGCCAAATATGTTTGTGTGTATATAGTAGTGAATATTTAGATGAGTAATGAATGTATGCCTGAACACTTTTGTTCCCAGTTTCAAAATTTAGGATTTAATCTAAAATGTTTTGTCTCTGGATCTAGTCATTATTAGGATTTAGTATTTAAACAAAATTTTTTAGCTTTATCATAGATTAAAGTTTAAAAATTATTTAAGTTAAAATAAATAGGTAATATCTCTGGAATCAAGAAAAACTGAGCAAATTTAATATAAGTCAAAAATTCAAACATCTTAAATTTTAAATTCAGGAATGAAAACTGAATTCTCATCCTAAAACATGATTTTTAAAACTGAAATCATAAATTGGTGATTTCTGAGAAGCTCGTTGGTCTGGAAGTTCGTGTATCTTTCTGGAGGAAGATGAGTGGTCAGAGATTTGGAGAAAAATGGTAGAAGTGTTGGTAGATCACCGTGGAGATGGCGATGGAAGTTTTTGTTCTGTAGCCCTAGTTTGTCTGGGAGGAATATTTTGGATTGGTTCGACTTACTCAGTGGATCGAGTGCAATGAAGTTTCTGGTGATGGTAGATGGTGGGTTGACGAGAACGCGGCCAGAGTTTCAGAAGTAACGGCGGTCGGAGCTTCGAGAAGGAGGCGTTGACAGGCTTTGATGGTGATGCCTGTTGTTGTTTCCAGGTTCGAGTTTGAAGTCTCGATTTGATTTCGAGCCTCTGTATGACGATCTGATGATCGTGGGGAGACGTGTAGCTGTTTGCTGATGGGGAACGATCGGCGAGGTTGGCTGAAGTTGATCGGAGCTTCGGTGCATATGTACGGTGTGCATTGTTTTGTGCCTGAAGATGTTTGTTAGGAAATAGTATACTCGAGTTTATCTCGAGTAATTCGAGTTTTGGCTCGAAGCAAGGTAGTGTTTTACTCGAAGCAATTAAGGGGTAGATCGGGTGAAAAGTTTGGTTACAGGTTTCTTTTAAACCTGTTTGTTCAAATTTTAAAAAGGGATTTTTTTAAATTTGAAGGTAAAGTTTTAAGCAAAATTTTAAATCTAGGTTTTAATCTGGAAATCAAATTTGATTTATATCCTAGTTTAACTTAAATTTAATGTTTTAAAACTTAATCATTTTATAAATATAATTAAATGTTAATTAAAGGTTAAGTTAATAATGTGATTTAGTAATTAACAAAGGAAAATGATTTGTTAAAGGTAATTAAATTTGTAATTAAAGATTAATTAATTGATTTGTAAGGTAATTAAGGAATGATTAATTAATTTAATGGTTTGTAGTTAATTAATGATTAAGCACGGTTAAGTAATTAATTTCTTAAGTAATTATTTTAATTAAGAAATTAGAGAATCATTAATTAATGTGATTAATTAACTAGGGAAATTAATTAAAAGTTAATAGCAATAGTTAAGGCTAATTAATCTATGGAGTAATAAAGGGTTAATTACTTAATGTAATTAAAGAATAATTAATCAGGAATGATTAATTAAGATGGATAATTAAGGGATGATAAATTAATTGGATTGTAATTAATTAATGTTAAGTATGCAGGATTTGAAAGTAATTGAAGTAATTAATTTAATCCAATTGTGGTTAATTAAATTAATTAGAGATGGTATGGTTGGTTAATCTTTGAATAATATTGTATGCCTTAGATTAGTTAATATCTCTGGTATGTGATATGGAATGCTATGTGATATAATATGTTGGGTTAAAATAGTGTCACCCTGTATTTAAAGTTTGAATTGTTTTTCATTTGAATAATTTGGATTAAGATGACATCGGATTCGAAGAGGCAGGAGTCGGGTATTAGTTAATACCCGAAACCACTTCGATTCTTTTTAAATCGATATGTGAAGTAAGTATTGAGCATAACAAGTAATGAACTCGTAGTGAAGCATGAGTTACCCGGGTTTTCAAAGAAGTTTTACAACCTTAGAATTTTAAATTATATGGGTTTACTCACGCTGGTTTCCAGCCTGACCCGGGTGTTACTTTGATGTAATGCTCGGGTCAGACCGAGTATTACAGATTTTCAGGTAAGGACGTTCTGGAGCTCAGGAGGCGAGTTGGATGGCAGGAACGTATGGAGTATATTCCGCTGTGATATTATAGTTGTCTGAGACATGTTAATTTTAACTGTCTAATACATTTGTGAATGTTGTAAATCTGATGTATTAAAATGTAATTAACAAATACAGTTTTCTTTGTATAACTGATATTATTATTTGTTATTATATTTAATCCGCTGCGAATGTGAGATGTTGTGTTCTCTGTTCTCCTTTCTTCTTTCTGTTTCTTTCTTCTATCTCTTTCTTTTTCTTCTAACTATCTGGAATTTTCGGGTTCGAAAATTCTGGGTCGTTACAGTTGGTATCAGAGCAAAAGGTTAAGCGAGAACCTTGGCTCTGTTGGGATTACTCGTTAAGGATAGGGTCAATGGTACCCTAGAACGAGTTGAGTGTGTATATATATATATATATATATGAGAGCGTAATTGTTATTTTCTTATATAAGGATTTTAAATGATTTTATATAAGAATATATTTTGATATATAAAATGATATTTCTTTCTAATAAATATTAAGGTAATTGGTTGTTAAAATATTGGAATTAAATTAAGTGGTAATAGAAATAAAGCCAAATTAAAATTGAATGAAGATAAGTTTGAAATGAATTCAAACTAAAATTAAAATCTTGAATTTGTAGAAATGTTATCAAGAATAAAGATAATAATGAATTGGTTTCCAGATATGATAATCTTGGTTATTATCATAAATGGTAATTGTGTTTAATAATGAATGTTGTTAATGATTTAGCAAAATGAAATGTTTAGGGAAGTAAACATTTAAGTGAGTATAACTTATAAATTGGAATTGAAGATAATTTAAAATTGTGAAGTTTTAAATCTAAGTCCAGAAAACTTGAGATCGTTTTAAAGAAATTTGTTTTGAAATTAAAAACCAAGAATGGTTTAAAATTTAAATTATAACTTGGTGTGTAAAGAAAATGTATATATGAGGAATATACATAATACCAATGATGATTTGAAATAAACACTTAGTGTTGAGTTTTAAATTGGAATGTGATGTAAAACCCAAAGTAAAGTAAGTTTTTAAACTTAAAAGGGGAAAGACTATTAATCTGAAGTTTAAAATTTGAAAGGGAATTCAAATTGTGAAAAGTTGACCGGATTAAGTAAATTTAACTTGAAGGAAGTTAAATAAGTTTGAATAAATAACTTGAATTGGAAATTTCAAGATGAAATTTAAATTTAACTTGGGTAGTTAAATGGTTAATTTAAATGGGAGTTATGAGTGATCTCAAAATGGGTTTGAGATCTGGAAATTGAAAATGGATAATAAATTAGAATCTGAAGATTAAATTGTTTTTGAATTCTTATTTGAACTTTGTAATAAGTTAAGTAAAGAAAATTTTAAAATGGAATTTTGAAATTTGAATTCAGAATTAAAAGGTTTAAAGATTTAATTTGTTTAAAAGTGAAGGAATTGTGATTTAAGGAATTAAATCAATATTTAAAAAATTTAACTCGGATTTATATAATTCGAGATAGTTTAAAATTGAGATTTAAATTGAATTAGTTCAAACTGAATTTGATTTGAATAAATGGGAATTGTGATTTAAGATGAATAAGTTTAAAATTCAAATGGAAAATTTGAATTGAATTAATTTAAAATAAAAATTGAAGATTGAATGAGTTCAAAAATTCAAATGGGAATTGGGATTGATTCATATAGAAATTGAAATGATTTGAAATTTAAGTGGATTCAATTTGAAATTAGTTTGAATAATTTGAAATTGTAATTAAAGTGAATATGTTTAAAATCAAATGGAATTTGATTTGAAATTTGGAAAGGAATTAAGGTTAATTCAACTTGAATTGGGATTAAATCAATTTCAATAAAAATTGAAGTATTAAGTCAATTTAAATGGAAGTGGAAATTTAAATTGAATTGATGGGAAATTATTTGGAAATGGAGATTGGGAAATTAAACAGTTTGGCTCTAAATTATTTTCAAAATAAACTGTTTTAATACAAATATATTTTTCCAAACTATTTACTATACAATCTTTCTTCTTAAAACCCCAAACTATCTTATACTTTTTTTTACAATTATTTTGGAACTATTTAACTATTTTGAAACTGTCTTATAAACTAATTACTATTTTTCAAGTACTTATATCTAATCACTATTTTAAAAACTATTTTGCAATTATCTAACTATTTTATACCTACTTAACTATTTTACAGCTATTTTACAAACTAATAACTATTTTTCAACTGCTTATCTATTTTAAACTTTTTCAAGCTATTTTTAAATTTAAATAGGTCAGAGTTCAAACTGTTTGTAATTGAAGTAATAACTCAATTGGAAATAGAAGCAATTGAGAATAAGTGAATGGAATTAAAGGAAATGTGAATAGAAAAGAGAATTGATTTGGCTAATAACCAATAAAGATAAATACGTAGGATATACGTATATTATTCTATTCGCATAGTGATTTGATCCAGATTCGAACACAGAATTTCGAGATAATATTATCGATCCGAGTTAGGATTTTTCGCTCGATTTTCGACGGCGAACCTGGATATGGATTGTTGATTGGTTCTGGATATTCTCTATCATAGTTGTGACTATGCAAGGAGAATGACGGTTTCTGATCAGGAAACCAGATCTGAGTCCACACTAGGAAGCCGGGTGGACAATACTAGTTCGGAAGTGAAATTGTGTGATCGATTGAGCGATCAGATTGATATAGCGTACGGATGATATGTGTACATCGTACGGGTTTGAATGAAATTGGCGTTTAAAATTTGAGGATAAGAAATTTGAAAGGGTTTTCGAAAATGAAAGGTATATTATGTGAAATATAATGGAATTGGGTATTTCTTTGGTTGAAATTTACTTTATGGAGGTAAGTAAATGGTAAATAACTTTATAAAGAAATCAAACTTGAATATTTGATTTGACAATAAATAAAGTTATATTTTGTAATATGATAAACTTCCCTTATTGAATCTAGCCAGAATAAAAAGGGTTTTGAAATATTTGAAGTATAAAAGAGGTTTTATACAAGTTTGAAATTGTAACGACCCGACTTTCTTAGCCCAGAAAGACGCATCGTTAAGAAGAAAGAAAGGGATAGAAGAAGAAAAGAAAAGAAGAGAGAACAACAATACATCAGAAATCTCACAGCGGAATGAGAAATATATTATCACATAAGATATTACATAGTATCATATACATCAGAGTACACAATTTATACATCACAGAATAGACAGTTATAAACTTCTGTCTATTATACAACACAAATATACCATTACAATACAGACTAATACAAACACAGCGGAAACTCTAAATATCTACTCGCTGAAGCCTCCTGCTCCTCAGCTCCTCCAGTATTCGTCAAGACTAACCTGAATCCCTTGGCTACTCGTAAAAATTGAGTACCCAAGGTTTAATAAAACAGAAAATAAACACTTGGGTCAGACATGGGTCTGGTGTGAGTAAACGGGTTAAAATTGTTTAACTTCAAAACCTTTTGAAAACAAAGGTATCACGTAAGACTTCCCACACATAAACATGGAAAAGTTTTTACCTTACGCTAACCAAATCATTTGATAGGAAATCCAGTTATATTATAATAAGGTCTAGGGTTTTCAAGTAAAATACAGAAATAGCTGAAATGCTTACATCTCACATTCCAACATAGTTGGGCACAACTAATACGTACGGCACTTATTGGAGTTTGGATTCCATACAATGGCAGGGCTACTGGGGTACCGCCCGTCACAGTACGTGGCCTAGATCACCGTACCGAGGAGTACGCCCGCTCCCCTGCAACACAAAGCCGGAACCATCCCTTACTGGATAATCCCGAACAAGACAACCCCGTAGTTGGCTGCAGTTCCAACTACCCACTAAGCCGAAATATAGAAAGGGACCTCTAGACAGGGATCTATCTTGCTCTCAGTGGGCGCTACCCACGAAGCCTTGCTGCACCTCCCCTGTTTTAGCCATTCCCGGTTGATGAGGCTTGAGGTTACGATTACCTTTAATCAGAACATATCACTTAGAATACTCATCGTCCGCCTGACGATGTGCTGAAAGTATTCAATCCATACAAGTTCGTTCCGGGTTCGAACGAAACCGAAGGCATTATCTCGTTACACTCGTTTTGGAATCACCCTCAGAGTTAACGACAATAACCCTTGCACTCTGAATCTTCATCTTCACTTGAGATTCACGACCTATCGTTAATTTGGATCGATGTGGTATTCGGGTCTCCAGACCTGGAATACCGGTATACGGAAACCCGATCCCGGTCTCATCGAAATCCAAAACGTATCTTTTAAGGCCAAGTTGTTTAAAGGTTTAAACAATTTAACTTATCTATACAGATAGATAATTCACAAGTCACAATTGATAATCACATTATCATTTAAACAGATGATTCATAACCAAATAGGTAATCCATATCAACATCACAATAGTTAATCTATATTACCATCATAATGCAACCAAGCATTCATACCACATATCATCTTATCTCATTACTGAGATTACATCCATTCAAGACAAATCAATGTCATCCATTCTTATATAAGAAATGATTTACTTAATCATAACATAATTAATTTAAAATGAATTAAATTAACTATCTCTATCTTTAATTAATTTAAAGTGAATTAATTACTTCATCTCTTAATTAATTTAAAGTAAATTAAATTAATTACTTCATCTCTTAATTAATTTAAAGTAAATTAAATTAATTACTTCATTATAAATCTTACTTATATAATCATTAATTAATTACAAATAAATTAATTAATCTTCTCTAATTATCCACTTTAATTAATCACCTTGATAAATTATACTTTAATTACATTTAAGTAATTATCTTAATTAATTTCACAAATTAATTATCCTTAACCAAATACAGTAATTAACATTTAATTACTTTATTAATTAATTAATTATAATCAATTACTTTAATCCTTAATTAATTACAATTAATTAGTTATCATTTGATTAATTAATTTTAATTAATCAACTCTTAATCACATCATTAATTATAAACTAATGATCCCTAATTACACCTTTAATTATTCTATTAATTATATTAAGTAATTAACCTTAATTAAACCACAATTTATTAATCACCTTTGATTAATCTAATCCAGTAATTAACTTCCCTTAATCACTTTTATTAATTAATTACTTTTTAATTAATTACCTTAACAAATAATTAATTACTTTATTAATTAACCTTAATCCTTCAATCAAATAAATTATTTAATTAATAACACTAGGTAATTAACCTTAATCACTTCTTATTTAATCACCTTCATAAAATAATTATCCTCTAATTACTTTATTAAATAACTACCTTTACTTAATTACATTTAGTAATTATTCCTTAATTACTTCATCAAGTAATTATACTAAATTAATTATTAAATGATTATCTCTAATTAATCATTAATTAATTAATTAATAATTAATTTAACTTAATCATTTAAATTTAATTAAATGATTCTTAACTTACTATATTAAAGGTTCTTAATTAAGAAACTATTATCTTAATTAAATCAATTATTTACCAATAACACTTGATAATTAAAATAATTTAATTATCTAAATTTCCTTTCCAAATTTAATTAACTTTAATTAAATCAACATTCTGAATACTTAAGACAATTCTTATTTTAATTGATTACTAAATCTTAATCATTAAACCTTAATTAATTTAAAATATAAGATTTTAGAAATCAATTAATAATCAACACATTTTAGATTAAACCTTTAAATCTTTAAACTTTTCCAAAGTTATTAAATATAATTAAATACAAATTTATTTCAAAATCTACTTATTTTATTTTGAAACTTAAGATTATAAAATATATAAACTTGTTTAACTTTTGTTTAAACTCAGAAAATATTACGAAAACAAAATTTCTTTTGTTTAAAACTTAAAAACATTTCCTGTTCAATTCTTACTACCAGCTAAACCCCAAACCCGAGTAAAACCCATGGAAAACTCGAAGCAACTCTTGAGTCAACCCACAACACTCCTGCTTCGAGTCACGCGAACAAAAATCCCGAGGAAGACCCTGATCTCAACCTTCTTCCCCAAACCATCAATCCACCCAGATGCACAAAAACGTGTACGTGTACGTGTACGCACACGCTGGACGACGGCGAACTCCGTTCAGACCCACGGCAACTCGACTTCAACCTCGTCAACACCATCGACCATTCCATTCTCTTCGATTCAAACTAAATCGAATTCGAGCGATTCGCACCCATCAGCTGGAACGAACATCATCAGAAAATACTTGCCTCCGATAATCCAAGCCTCGAATCACCACGCCCTCTTCACCATCGCTTCGTCACGTCTTCCCGCAACCACCAGTCACCATGCGATCAATTCCGATCACCTATCGATGCCGGAAATACCCCAAGAAACGCCGCGACAAAAACACAGACTAAAACCCTATTTTGTCGTCATTACACCGCCCCTACCATCAATAAATTCCAACTTGATTTTTCCTATGATCACCACCTTCCCCTTCACCTTCGAGTTCAACCACGGCACCCAGATCTCCCCCATTCGCCACCGATCGACCAAAATGCCCAAAACAGAAAATCCCAAAATTCTCTCGAAATACTAATCTAAAAATCTTGATACGAGCTTCAAAAATCACGATTTACTAGTCGCATATCAAAGATGAAATCAAAATTTAAAATTAAAATTATTAAAATTTGACCAAATTTGATTTTTACTGTAAACTCAAAATTTCAGAGCCAATTATTCACTTTTAAAACCTGTAATTATTTTTAGTTGATAGATTACTTGATTGTAAACAACTCCTATTTATAAATCATTAACCAATTCACAATCAACTTCAAGTTATTGATTTTATTATGAAATGAATACTGCTATTATCACACAGAGATCATGAAAACTTCACAGGCATTCAAATGTAACTATACAGGCATGCATACAGACATTTCAAACACTAATATACAAACATGCATTCATTACAACATTTCAGATAATAAATCATCACATAAACAAAACATAAATCTGTTTTTAAAATAATATTTACTCACCTGTCATATAAAACAGAGAAGAGAAATTGTTTCCAGTCTTTCCAGTTTTGAATTTAAGCTTGATTTCTCTTTCTTTGTTTAGTTGAATTTTAAATCCAGCTGTTGATTTATTTCTCTGATCCTCAGGTTGCATTTGAAGAATTTTGGAATTGACATTTAATTTAGCCCTTGATTTTCCCTTTGCTCTGATTTGTATTTGAATTTACAGATCTTCATTTCCAGATTTATTTTGCTTCTTAGCATTTTGATTTCCAGGCTTTCCTTTTTCTTTTTGATTTGATTTAGATTCGAATTTAGTTTTTTAGTAGAGAAAAGAATAGTTCAGCTGATAGTAAAAATCTTTCTTCTTACATATTAATTTTTAAATTTAGTTATTAAGAGAATTTGACATGTGTCTCTTTAATGCCTTAGTTTGTTTACACATATATACAATGACTTACAATTGTCACTTACATATATCAAAATGTGAACAAGTGTTTTTAATACTTAATTAATGATTTACAAATGTTATATAAGGGTTATTTAATGTTTAATTAATGTTTAACAATTGTTACAAAAGTTATTATCTTATTTAAAACTTATTTAAGTTATACATATATTTATTTATGAAATATTTACAAGTATAAAATGTATTTATCTTTTATAAATTAAGCATTTGAATTTCTATATAAATATACAAATGTAAAAATCAATTATTTAAAATAACTTATGCCTTGATCAAATGAATATAACATATTTTATATACTTGAGAAATTTATTTTAACTCTATATATATATATTTACAAATCAATTCAACTTATTTTTGAATTTAAAAAAAGAAAAGGATATTAAAAACAAATGAACTTCTTAATTTAAATCTTATTTAAAACTTAAACTAAAATATATATTTAAAATAAATAAGAAATTATTCTTGTTAATTAAATCTCAATTATCATTTCTAAAAGTATTATGTTAAATAAAATTTCCAAATTACAAACTATGTATATATTTAAAGTTTGAAAACACCTTTATTAAATTCAAGTCATTACCTTTCCATTTCAATATACAAATATATATATATATATATATTTTATATGGGAAATATTTTAACATTAGTTTAGATAATTATCATATTGAATTTAATACATAACTTCAAATAACAATATATATATATATTCATACATATTATAAATTTGAAAACATAGTTTTATTAAATTAAAGACTCCCTATTTATAATATATATACCTATATATATATACATTATAAATATAAACACTTATATTAGTTTTAGAAAGATAAATCTTCCCAATTTTAAATTGTTAGAAAAGATATTAATACATATTGCCAATTAAAATATTATTAGCCTTTTAAAATGAATAAACTTGTCAATTT
This sequence comes from Allium fistulosum, assembly GCA_030737815.1. Taxonomy (NCBI): domain Eukaryota; kingdom Viridiplantae; phylum Streptophyta; class Magnoliopsida; order Asparagales; family Amaryllidaceae; genus Allium; species Allium fistulosum. Next base: position 1,301,236,279 of record CM060902.1, read on the forward strand.
TATAAAATAAAATCATCAAATCAATTTAATTATTAATAAAGATTATTAAATTGATATTGCCAAATTTCCGGGATATCACATTCTTCCCCCCTTAAAATAATTTCGTCCCCGAAATTTAAAAGCAAAGATAATTTAATAACCCAACAAAAGTTTTTAATTTTAAACAACAATCACACAATCAATCATACACTATCAATCATAGCAACCATTTAATCTAATCAAACAATTTTAACTATCCAGACAAAATTCTAGATAGAATTTCCTCGAGTTTCCCCAAGTGTATATATATATACCGGGATACTCGCTCTACAAACAATCAAAACTACTAAGCTATAAAGCTTCTACTTATCTAGATCTACAGAACTAAACAAGATATCAGACTACAGACGAGTCTGACTCAACAACCAAATCCTCCAGAACTGCTGGTTCCACAACCAGAGATAGATCAAATACGTACTCTCTCAGAGATACGTGAAACAAAATGAATTCCAGTTATCCAAACTGACAATTCAATCCAGTAGATCAAAGCACTTATCCAAATCAGCATACAGAAGAGATCCAAAATAACTCGGAGCTGACTTCCCAGACTTACCCAATCTTATAGTTCCCTTTTTATCAGAGAAACTTCAACAACAACGAAGTCTCCAACTTCGAATTCAAAATTCCTCCGTCTCTTATCCACAAAAATCTTCAGACGATCCTGGGCTGTCTACAGATCCTTCCTGATCAGCTTAACCCTTGCTGATGCTTCTTGAAATAATCTAGACCAACATCAAACCAATTTCCGGATCCTACTCAACAAAATGGTTTCCAAAAATACGCCAAAATCCAGAACACAACTCTACTCCACAATCATTAGAGCACTTCGAACTACTTCTCCTATCTGAAATAGCCAAACAGTTGCACTTGACAACCTTACCTCCAAATCCTGAAAAATCCTTCATACTTAGAGATATACTTGAATTTCCTATAGAAATCCTTTACTCCAAGAAAATTACAACTTCTGGTCGCTTCCACTCTAGAATAGCTGCTATCTTGCTTCCGCTGCACAACTCTGATCTTGAATAGATGAGAATGCTGTCAAAGAAACTCGAGCACAAACTTGATCATCCACAGTTCACCATACCATAAAATCTTAGTGAACCACTCCACTTGGTCAAAACATAGAAGAATTCCCTCCAGAAAATTAGGACTGATCAATCCCTCTCAAAAAATCCTAAGCTGCTTCACCAAATTCTTCTCTAGAAGACATCCTTCTACTAAGCTGAACTTCCGGTAACTCCACTAATCAAGTTGATACGGAATCTCAATCTCCAATAACCCATGAGAACACTCGAACAATCGCAAGTCTCTTTTGCGATCAACTCGACCTAACTTCCACAGATACTGTTCTCTCTTCTCAAATTAGAACAGCTCATACTTAACTATCCAATTCATCGAAGAAATGGATCCACTCTGCTGCTTTTGGATTCCTCCTCTAGAAAAACTGCTCAGCTAGAAAACTTCCTGCCAACACAGAACACTTCCGAGTTGCACCGCTGACACTGACGCCAAAGACTTCCTAATCCAAAATTCTTCGAGAAACTCGGACCTCAAATCAAACATAAACACCCCGCTGGACCCAGCCACAACACCGAAGCAGATATACTTCCTAAAACTTGCTCCAAAAGAAACATCTTCGGAAACATCCATAGTCACTGCGTCTCACCACACAGCTACTTCTTCCACAAGTTACCAAGATACCATCATTCGCTTTTGCTTATCCAATTTCAAAGATAAACTCCGAACCTTAACAGGTTTCCTTCAGAGATCGATGAAATCTTTACACCACAACAAAGCTCACTCGAGACGATATTAGGTCTACAGTCTCGACAAATACACTTCCAAACTCAACACTCAGACTCTAACTATTGGTAATTGTGTTACACACACTACCATCTTATCTACCTTTATAACTCATATTGGAAAACCCGAACAGGTAACCCAATAAATAGGTAGAATAAATATATATATATAGTTATATAAAAATTACAAATACGCGCTCTCAAGATAGACACCACTCCAGAGCCTAGGTATTCACTCAACCTACCGCTCTGATACCAACTGTAACGACCCGACTTTCTTAGCCCAGAAAGACGCATCGTTAAGAAGAAAGAAAGGGATAGAAGAAGAAAAGAAAAGAAGAGAGAACAACAATACATCAGAAATCTCACAGCGGAATGAGAAATATATTATCACATAAGATATTACATAGTATCATATACATCAGAGTACACAATTTATACATCACAGAATAGACAGTTATAAACTTCTGTCTATTATACAACACAAATATACCATTACAATACAGACTAATACAAACACAGCGGAAACTCTAAATATCTACTCGCTGAAGCCTCCTGCTCCTCAGCTCCTCCAGTATTCGTCAAGACTAACCTGAATCCCTTGGCTACTCGTAAAAATTGAGTACCCAAGGTTTAATAAAACAGAAAATAAACACTTGGGTCAGACATGGGTCTGGTGTGAGTAAACGGGTTAAAATTGTTTAACTTCAAAACCTTTTGAAAACAAAGGTATCACGTAAGACTTCCCACACATAAACATGGAAAAGTTTTTACCTTACGCTAACCAAATCATTTGATAGGAAATCCAGTTATATTATAATAAGGTCTAGGGTTTTCAAGTAAAATACAGAAATAGCTGAAATGCTTACATCTCACATTCCAACATAGTTGGGCACAACTAATACGTACGGCACTTATTGGAGTTTGGATTCCATACAATGGCAGGGCTACTGGGGTACCGCCCGTCACAGTACGTGGCCTAGATCACCGTACCGAGGAGTACGCCCGCTCCCCTGCAACACAAAGCCGGAACCATCCCTTACTGGATAATCCCGAACAAGACAACCCCGTAGTTGGCTGCAGTTCCAACTACCCACTAAGCCGAAATATAGAAAGGGACCTCTAGACAGGGATCTATCTTGCTCTCAGTGGGCGCTACCCACGAAGCCTTGCTGCACCTCCCCTGTTTTAGCCATTCCCGGTTGATGAGGCTTGAGGTTACGATTACCTTTAATCAGAACATATCACTTAGAATACTCATCGTCCGCCTGACGATGTGCTGAAAGTATTCAATCCATACAAGTTCGTTCCGGGTTCGAACGAAACCGAAGGCATTATCTCGTTACACTCGTTTTGGAATCACCCTCAGAGTTAACGACAATAACCCTTGCACTCTGAATCTTCATCTTCACTTGAGATTCACGACCTATCGTTAATTTGGATCGATGTGGTATTCGGGTCTCCAGACCTGGAATACCGGTATACGGAAACCCGATCCCGGTCTCATCGAAATCCAAAACGTATCTTTTAAGGCCAAGTTGTTTAAAGGTTTAAACAATTTAACTTATCTATACAGATAGATAATTCACAAGTCACAATTGATAATCACATTATCATTTAAACAGATGATTCATAACCAAATAGGTAATCCATATCAACATCACAATAGTTAATCTATATTACCATCATAATGCAACCAAGCATTCATACCACATATCATCTTATCTCATTACTGAGATTACATCCATTCAAGACAAATCAATGTCATCCATTCTTATATAAGAAATGATTTACTTAATCATAACATAATTAATTTAAAATGAATTAAATTAACTATCTCTATCTTTAATTAATTTAAAGTGAATTAATTACTTCATCTCTTAATTAATTTAAAGTAAATTAAATTAATTACTTCATCTCTTAATTAATTTAAAGTAAATTAAATTAATTACTTCATTATAAATCTTACTTATATAATCATTAATTAATTACAAATAAATTAATTAATCTTCTCTAATTATCCACTTTAATTAATCACCTTGATAAATTATACTTTAATTACATTTAAGTAATTATCTTAATTAATTTCACAAATTAATTATCCTTAACCAAATACAGTAATTAACATTTAATTACTTTATTAATTAATTAATTATAATCAATTACTTTAATCCTTAATTAATTACAATTAATTAGTTATCATTTGATTAATTAATTTTAATTAATCAACTCTTAATCACATCATTAATTATAAACTAATGATCCCTAATTACACCTTTAATTATTCTATTAATTATATTAAGTAATTAACCTTAATTAAACCACAATTTATTAATCACCTTTGATTAATCTAATCCAGTAATTAACTTCCCTTAATCACTTTTATTAATTAATTACTTTTTAATTAATTACCTTAACAAATAATTAATTACTTTATTAATTAACCTTAATCCTTCAATCAAATAAATTATTTAATTAATAACACTAGGTAATTAACCTTAATCACTTCTTATTTAATCACCTTCATAAAATAATTATCCTCTAATTACTTTATTAAATAACTACCTTTACTTAATTACATTTAGTAATTATTCCTTAATTACTTCATCAAGTAATTATACTAAATTAATTATTAAATGATTATCTCTAATTAATCATTAATTAATTAATTAATAATTAATTTAACTTAATCATTTAAATTTAATTAAATGATTCTTAACTTACTATATTAAAGGTTCTTAATTAAGAAACTATTATCTTAATTAAATCAATTATTTACCAATAACACTTGATAATTAAAATAATTTAATTATCTAAATTTCCTTTCCAAATTTAATTAACTTTAATTAAATCAACATTCTGAATACTTAAGACAATTCTTATTTTAATTGATTACTAAATCTTAATCATTAAACCTTAATTAATTTAAAATATAAGATTTTAGAAATCAATTAATAATCAACACATTTTAGATTAAACCTTTAAATCTTTAAACTTTTCCAAAGTTATTAAATATAATTAAATACAAATTTATTTCAAAATCTACTTATTTTATTTTGAAACTTAAGATTATAAAATATATAAACTTGTTTAACTTTTGTTTAAACTCAGAAAATATTACGAAAACAAAATTTCTTTTGTTTAAAACTTAAAAACATTTCCTGTTCAATTCTTACTACCAGCTAAACCCCAAACCCGAGTAAAACCCATGGAAAACTCGAAGCAACTCTTGAGTCAACCCACAACACTCCTGCTTCGAGTCACGCGAACAAAAATCCCGAGGAAGACCCTGATCTCAACCTTCTTCCCCAAACCATCAATCCACCCAGATGCACAAAAACGTGTACGTGTACGTGTACGCACACGCTGGACGACGGCGAACTCCGTTCAGACCCACGGCAACTCGACTTCAACCTCGTCAACACCATCGACCATTCCATTCTCTTCGATTCAAACTAAATCGAATTCGAGCGATTCGCACCCATCAGCTGGAACGAACATCATCAGAAAATACTTGCCTCCGATAATCCAAGCCTCGAATCACCACGCCCTCTTCACCATCGCTTCGTCACGTCTTCCCGCAACCACCAGTCACCATGCGATCAATTCCGATCACCTATCGATGCCGGAAATACCCCAAGAAACGCCGCGACAAAAACACAGACTAAAACCCTATTTTGTCGTCATTACACCGCCCCTACCATCAATAAATTCCAACTTGATTTTTCCTATGATCACCACCTTCCCCTTCACCTTCGAGTTCAACCACGGCACCCAGATCTCCCCCATTCGCCACCGATCGACCAAAATGCCCAAAACAGAAAATCCCAAAATTCTCTCGAAATACTAATCTAAAAATCTTGATACGAGCTTCAAAAATCACGATTTACTAGTCGCATATCAAAGATGAAATCAAAATTTAAAATTAAAATTATTAAAATTTGACCAAATTTGATTTTTACTGTAAACTCAAAATTTCAGAGCCAATTATTCACTTTTAAAACCTGTAATTATTTTTAGTTGATAGATTACTTGATTGTAAACAACTCCTATTTATAAATCATTAACCAATTCACAATCAACTTCAAGTTATTGATTTTATTATGAAATGAATACTGCTATTATCACACAGAGATCATGAAAACTTCACAGGCATTCAAATGTAACTATACAGGCATGCATACAGACATTTCAAACACTAATATACAAACATGCATTCATTACAACATTTCAGATAATAAATCATCACATAAACAAAACATAAATCTGTTTTTAAAATAATATTTACTCACCTGTCATATAAAACAGAGAAGAGAAATTGTTTCCAGTCTTTCCAGTTTTGAATTTAAGCTTGATTTCTCTTTCTTTGTTTAGTTGAATTTTAAATCCAGCTGTTGATTTATTTCTCTGATCCTCAGGTTGCATTTGAAGAATTTTGGAATTGACATTTAATTTAGCCCTTGATTTTCCCTTTGCTCTGATTTGTATTTGAATTTACAGATCTTCATTTCCAGATTTATTTTGCTTCTTAGCATTTTGATTTCCAGGCTTTCCTTTTTCTTTTTGATTTGATTTAGATTCGAATTTAGTTTTTTAGTAGAGAAAAGAATAGTTCAGCTGATAGTAAAAATCTTTCTTCTTACATATTAATTTTTAAATTTAGTTATTAAGAGAATTTGACATGTGTCTCTTTAATGCCTTAGTTTGTTTACACATATATACAATGACTTACAATTGTCACTTACATATATCAAAATGTGAACAAGTGTTTTTAATACTTAATTAATGATTTACAAATGTTATATAAGGGTTATTTAATGTTTAATTAATGTTTAACAATTGTTACAAAAGTTATTATCTTATTTAAAACTTATTTAAGTTATACATATATTTATTTATGAAATATTTACAAGTATAAAATGTATTTATCTTTTATAAATTAAGCATTTGAATTTCTATATAAATATACAAATGTAAAAATCAATTATTTAAAATAACTTATGCCTTGATCAAATGAATATAACATATTTTATATACTTGAGAAATTTATTTTAACTCTATATATATATATTTACAAATCAATTCAACTTATTTTTGAATTTAAAAAAAGAAAAGGATATTAAAAACAAATGAACTTCTTAATTTAAATCTTATTTAAAACTTAAACTAAAATATATATTTAAAATAAATAAGAAATTATTCTTGTTAATTAAATCTCAATTATCATTTCTAAAAGTATTATGTTAAATAAAATTTCCAAATTACAAACTATGTATATATTTAAAGTTTGAAAACACCTTTATTAAATTCAAGTCATTACCTTTCCATTTCAATATACAAATATATATATATATATATTTTATATGGGAAATATTTTAACATTAGTTTAGATAATTATCATATTGAATTTAATACATAACTTCAAATAACAATATATATATATATTCATACATATTATAAATTTGAAAACATAGTTTTATTAAATTAAAGACTCCCTATTTATAATATATATACCTATATATATATACATTATAAATATAAACACTTATATTAGTTTTAGAAAGATAAATCTTCCCAATTTTAAATTGTTAGAAAAGATATTAATACATATTGCCAATTAAAATATTATTAGCCTTTTAAAATGAATAAACTTGTCAATTTTATAAAATAAAATCATCAAATCAATTTAATTATTAATAAAGATTATTAAATTGATATTGCCAAATTTCCGGGATATCACAGAAATGATCCAAAGATTTTCAAAATTATATCTATATATATAAAGGATCTTATGAGAATGATTTTGGAAAAGGTCTTGGGAACCTATGAATTTGGAAAAGGCTTTTGATTTTTGGGAAAATCAATTTTGGATTTTGGAAAGCCTAGTTTGAGAATTATCGATTTTGGTAATCGATTTTGTGTAAAGGAGATTTTGATAAATCATAAAGGGTATGATTTGAAGATACTATAAGTATATAGTATAAAGTATTTTGAAAATAGCTCTGGGGAAAAAGGCGCTTCCTTGAAATGAACTTCTCAGGAGTACCACAGGGTGGTACTGCCTTGAGCCCCAAGGGGGGTTTCTAAAGTTGATCCTGTGAGGAGTCCGGACAAACTAGTTCCTGAGGATTATTTGTGTAGCGAAAGTCGAGGGGCTGGTGCCCACAGAGGCATTTGGGTTATGCTGTGACGACAGTTTAACTCGATGTCTCTGCGATCTACTGCAGACCATAGCGAAAGTCATGTGTGCCGCTGAGAGCCAACTGTCTACGTTTGATTTTATATCGGTAGACTGTGACACTATGGTAACATAGCGAAAGTCGTTTGTGCCGCTGAGAGCCAACAGTCTGCGTTTGATTTTATATCGGTAGACTGCGACCTATGTGGGAGAAGTTTCATTATTTGGCAGCGAAATTCGGTGGCGCTGATGCCTACAGTTATATGGGTTTGTGCTGTGCTAGCAACGTAAGGCCCGGGTATAACTGCGATCTGTAGCGGGTTCCATGGCGTAATCGAGGAGCGCGGAGACCTACAGTTATCTGTGGATTTTGCCGGGACGGCAACGTAACCATCGGGTTAACTGCGACCATGGATGGGAGTGATGATTTCCAGAGCATTTTCACCAAAGATATTTCCTCGATTTCAAAAATGTTTCCTATATTTTCAATAAATTATTTTCCAAATATTTTCACTGGGTGTTGAAAACGGGTCTGCTAAGTACTTATAGATTTTCAGTCCTACGTCTGATCAACGTATGACCAAATTTCTGTGGGAACAATGATGGACTTGTTGAAACATCGAGTTATAAAAAGTATTTCTGTAAAAAATTATTTTATAATATTATGAGGATTTTAAAAGTGTTTCAAAAATGATCAAAGAATAAATTACCTAATCTTAAGTTATTAAATAAATTCTAGCTTCGTTCCTTTTCGAGGACGAAAAGATTCAAAGGGGGAAGGAATGTGATAACCCGGATTTTTGGACATCTGTTAATTGGTAAATTAACAGGATTAAATTTATAAAAACACCGATTTGTATGTTAAACAAATAAATCTTTGGATAAATGAGTAATATATCTATATATATAAAGATATATGCAAAATTTATAATGTTGAAAATTTTAAATGTATACTTATACAAATATATAAGTGTGTAAATATATATATATATGTATATATATGCCATGGGTGGTAGGATATTTGTAAATTTGTAAAAGTGTGGATACATATTTAAAAATAATAACAAATTGAGAGTATGATAAATATATATTAAAATATATTAATACATGGAAATTACAAATGTAAGTTAAATATATACAATTTAACAAATTCTCATGAGATTAACAAGTGTAAAGGATTTATGCCATGCATTAAACAAGTGTGTACTAAATTTCTACATGTAATACAAGTGTCATTTATTTTAAAATTATCAATTAAAGGAAATTTAAATATATATACACATCTATACTTTTGCTCTTCAATTTTCTTGGATACATTTCTAACCTGAAGATTAAAAAGAAAAAAAAAGAGAACTGAAAACAAAATTCAAACCTGAGAAGGAAATCTGTAACAAAAATCCAGTAAACAAAATCAAATCAAAGGGTATCTCTTCATAAGTTCAAATCTGAAACAAAAACATAGAAGCTCAACAAATTCTCAAACCAAACAAGGATCGGATCTGCAGCTTCAAGGATTCAACCTAATTTAAATTCTTCCAGTTTCAAGTGCAGGAGCAGCTTTCAGTTCAAAAAGCTTCTCTGTTCATACAGATGTGAGTAAATCTCAGCTTTAAATCAAAATTTTATCAATATTCTGTGAGTAAACTATATTTTTAAAAACAGCTTAAAAAACTGGATTTCATTTTGATATATGAATGAAAATCATGTTGCTTGTCTGAAAATCTGGATTGAAATGGATGCATGTGTATGTGTTAGTATTGAATGCCTGTATATATGGTCTGTTGTTTTTAAATATTTGAAAGTTTATAAATAACAGTGAGTAACATCACCTTTAAAAAATTTAAGTATATGAAATAAGGTTGCATGATTTTATCTGAAGCCAAATATGTTTGTGTGTATATAGTAGTGAATATTTAGATGAGTAATGAATGTATGCCTGAACACTTCTGTTCCCAGTTTCAAAATTTAGGATTTAATCTAAAATGTTTTGTCTCTGGATCTAGTCATTATTAGGATTTAGTATTTAAACAAAATTTGTTTGCTTTATCATAGATTAAAGTTTAAAAATTATTTAAGTTAAAATAAATAGGTAATATCTCTGGAATCAAGAAAAACTGAGCAAATTTAATATAAGTCAAAAATTCAAACATCTTAAATTTTAAATTCAGGAATGTAAACTGAATTCTCATCCTAAAACATGATTTTTAAAACTGAAATCATAAATTTTAATGGTGGGATGTATGAGTAGTTCGGGTTTGACCAGGAAATGGAAAATTGGTGATTTCTGAGAAGCTCGTTGGTCTGGAAGTTCGTGTATCTTTCTGGAGGAAGATGAGTGGTCAGAGATTTGGAGAAAAATGGTAGAAGTGTTGGTAGATCACCGTGGAGATGGCGATGGAAGTTTTTGTTCTGTAGCCCTAGTTTTTCTGGGAGGAATATTTTGGATTGGTTCGACTTACTCAGTGGATCGAGTGCAATGAAGTTTCTGGTGATGGTAGATGGAGGGTTGACGAGAACGCGGCCAGAGTTTCAGAAGTAACGGCGGTCGGAGCTTCGAGAAGGAGGCGTTGACAGGCTTTGATGGTGATGCCTGTTGTTGTTTCCAGGTTCGAGTTTGAAGTCTCGATTTGATTTCGAGCCTCTGTATGACGATCTGATGATCGTGGGGAGACGTGTAGCTGTTTGCTGATGGGGAACGATCGGCGAGGTTGGCTGAAGTTGATCGGAGCTTCGGTGCATATGTACGGTGTGCATTGTTTTGTGCCTGAAGATGTTTGTTAGGAAATAGTATACTCGAGTTTATCTCGAGTAATTCGAGTTTTGGCTCGAAGCACGGTAGTGTTTTACTCGAAGCAATTAAGGGGTAGCTCGGGTGAAAAGTTTGGTTACAGGTTTCTTTTAAACCTGTTTGTTCAAATTTTAAAAAGGGATTTTTTTAAATTTGAAGGTAAAGTTTTAAGCAAAATTTTAAATCTAGGTTTTAATCTGGAAATCAAATTTGATTTATATCCTAGTTTAACTTAAATTTAATGTTTTAAAACTTAATCATTTTATAAATATAATTAAATGTTAATTAAAGGTTAAGTTAATAATGTGATTTAGTAATTAACAAAGGAAAATGATTTGTTAAAGGTAATTAAATTTGTAATTAAAGATTAATTAATTGATTTGTAAGGTAATTAAGGAATGATTAATTAATTTAATGGTTTGTAGTTAATTAATGATTAAGCACGGTTAAGTAATTAATTTCTTAAGTAATTATTTTAATTAAGAAATTAGAGAATCATTAATTAATGTGATTAATTAACTAGGGAAATTAATTAAAAGTTAATAGCAATAGTTAAGGCTAATTAATCTATGGAGTAATAAAGGGTTAATTACTTAATGTAATTAAAGAATAATTAATCAGGAATAATTAATTAAGATGGATAATTAAGGGATGATAAATTAATTGGATTGTAATTAATTAATGTTAAGTATGCAGGATTTGAAAGTAATTGAAGTAATTAATTTAATCCAATTGTGGTTAATTAAATTAATTAGAGATGGTATGGTTGGTTAATCTTTGAATAATATTGTATGCCTTAGATTAGTTAATATCTCTGGTATGTGATATGGAATGCTATGTGATATAATATGTTGGGTTAAAATAGTGTCACCCTGTATTTAAAGTTTGAATTGTTTTTCATTTGAATAATTTGGATTAAGATGACATCGGATTCGAAGAGGCAGGAGTCGGGTATTAGTTAATACCCGAAACCACTTCGATTCTTTTTAAATCGATATGTGAAGTAAGTATTGAGCATAACAAGTAATGAACTCGTAGTGAAGCATGAGTTACCCGGGTTTTCAAAGAAGTTTTACAACCTTAGAATTTTAAATTATATGGGTTTACTCACGCTGGTTTCCAGCCTGACCCGGGTGTTACTTTGATGTAATGCTCGGGTCAGACCGAGTATTACAGATTTTCAGGTAAGGACGTTCTGGAGCTCAGGAGGCGAGCTGGATGGCAGGAACGTATGGAGTATATTCCGCTGTGATATTATAGTTGTCTGAGACATGTTAATTTTAACTGTCTAATACATTTGTGAATGTTGTAAATCTGATGTATTAAAATGTAATTAACAAATACAGTTTTCTTTGTATAACTGATATTATTATTTGTTATTATATTTAATCCGCTGCGAATGTGAGATGTTGTGTTCTCTATTCTCCTTTCTTCTTTCTGTTTCTTTCTTCTATCTCTTTCTTTTTCTTCTAACTATCTGGAATTTTCGGGTTCGAAAATTCTGGGTCGTTACACCCGGGTTGTTACAGACTCCCCTCCTTATAAAAATTGCGTCCACGCAATCATAGGGAATAAATGGATAAAAGGTAACAACCAAAAGATCATGGCCATGTCGAATGTATAAGCAAAGCAAGTGTCAGCGGTGAAGTATTAGATACGAAATCGAAAGGTTCGACTGTTTCAAATCAAAAGAATCAACCTCGTGGGAATCAGGGATCAAAATCAGACGACTAACAAAAGCAAGAACAATCGAGTCCCAGCAACTAAAAGAGAAGGAAAAACAGGGCAGAAATCCCATACAGAGCACGAATTGAATGTGAGTAAATCAAATTACTCACCTGAATTGCCAGAGAAAAAGACGAAGCTCAAATCTCAAGAATCGCAAATATTCAATCATCAAAAACGATAATCAAATTTCTCAAATCAACAAACATTCGATTATCACAAACGATAATTAAATTTAAAATTCAACAAATATTCGATTATCAAAAACGATAATCAAATTTCTCAAATCAGCAAATATTTAATTATCAAAAGCGATAATTAAATCTCAAATCAGCAAATATTTAATTATCAAAAGCGATAATTAAATCTCAAATCAGCAAATATTTAATTATCAAAAGCGAAATTAAATCTCAAATGAGCAAATATTTAATTATCAAAAGCGATAATTAAATCTCAAATCAGCAAATATTTAATTATCAAAAGCGATAATTAAATCTCAAATGAGCAAATATTTAATTATCAAAAGCGATAATTAAATCTCAAATCAACAAATATTTAATTATCAAAAGCGATAATCAAATTTCTCAAATCAACAAACATTCGATTATCACAAACGATAATTAAATTTAAAATTCAACAAATATTCGATTATCAAAAACGATAATCAAATTTCTCAAATCAACAAATATTTAATTATCAAAAGCGATAATTAAATCTCAAATCAGCAAATATTTAATTATCAAAAGCGATAATTAAATCTCAAATCAGCAAATATTTAATTATCAAAAGCGATAATTAAATCTCAAATAAGCAAATATTTAATTATCAAAAGCGATAATTAAATCTCAAATCAACAAATATTTAATTATCTAAAGCGATAATTAAATTCGAAATCAGCAAATATTTAATTATCTAAAGCGATAATTAAATTCCAAATCAGAAAATATTTAATTATATAAAGCGATAATCAAAAACAACAAATATCCGATTATCAAAAACGATAATCAAATTTCTCAAATCAACAAACATTCGATTATCACAAACGATAATTAAATTTAAAATTCAACAAATATTCGATTATCAAAAACGATAATCAAATTTCTCAAATCAGCAAATATTTAATTATCAAAAGCGATAATTAAATCTCAAATCAGCAAATATTTAATTATCAAAAGCGATAATTAAATCTCAAATCAGCAAATATTTAATTATCAAAAGCGATAATTAAATCTCAAATGAGCAAATATTTAATTATCAAAAGCGATAATTAAATCTCAAATCAGCAAATATTTAATTATCAAAAGCGATAACTAAATCTCAAATGAGCAAATATTTAATTATCAAAAGCGATAATTAAATCTCAAATCAACAAATATTTAATTATCAAAAGCGATAATCAAATTTCTCAAATCAACAAACATTCGATTATCACAAACGATAATTAAATTTAAAATTCAACAAATATTCGATTATCAAAAACGATAATCAAATTTCTCAAATCAGCAAATATTTAATTATCTAAAGCGATAATTAAATTCCAAATCAGAAAATATTTAATTATCTAAAGCGATAATCAAAAACAACAAATATCCAATTATCAAAAACGATAATCAGAACTCATAGCAACAAATATCTAATTATCACAAGCGATAATTAGAAACAACAAATATCTAATTATCAAAAACGATAATCAGAACTCATAGCAACAAATATCCAATTACCTGCAGATAATTGGAAGCAACAAATATCTAGAAATCAATTAAGAAGACTAGAAAATCAACATAAAAGCTTGGATCGATCCCATCAGATGGCGAGTTTTTTAATTCGCCGCACGTGCAACAACATATGGCCGAAGCCTACCAAGTACTCAACATAATTTTGGCGCCCAACAAATGACCCGAAGGTCCAACATATGACCCGAAGGTCTAGTACTGGTATTTGACCCGAAGGTCCAACATATGACCCGAAGGTCCAACATAGTGGCTCGAAAGCACACGAAAGCATCAAATATTTCAATTAACGAGTCCGGAATTAACCAAAATAGTAAACGCACATGTCCCATAACCACGAGTTTTACTAAATTGTTTAATTCTCTTCATCGTTTCCTTGAAAGTGTAGAATCATCAAAGCAACAGATATTCAATTAACGATTCCGGAATTAACCGAAATAGTAAAAGTGTGGTTCCATACTCCGCACTTTTGCTAAATCGTTTAAATCTCTTCCTCATTCTTTTGAAAGCGCAAATTGTTAAAATTTCTGAAAACAATTTTTATTTATTTTGTAAAAATAACAATTCACATTCTCAACTGGACAAGTCCGGGGTTAAGCGAAACAGTAAAAGAAAGGGGTCATAATCCTCGATTTTGCTGAATCGTTTAAGTCGCTTCCTCATTCTTTTGAAAACGCAAACTGTTAAAATTTTATAAAATAATTTTCCAATCACGTGATTAAAATAGCAAATCAGTAACAATTTCGGTAAGGAAATCGTACTTCTCAAAATACCATAAAAACGGTTACACATCAGTTTTGCGGAAATACCGCTTGAAAATCCACTTTTTTTAAAAATTTGGCTGTTACTGAAGTCAAAGCGACAGAAATTTTAAAACATCAAATATCTCATCAAAGGATTCACATCAAAATGTGACATCAGTGAATTTTCATTTATTAAAATTGTCAACAAAACACCGTGCCTCAAAATTCAGCATTGGTGTAAAAAGTCCGTTATAAAAATAACGGCAACAAAATACGTATCATAACCAAGCATCGGTTCAACGTAAAATAAATGCACTAACGTGCAATTCAAATTTTTGCACGTACTACAAAATGAACAAAGAAATCATTCAAATGTATCTTCAATGAAGATAATTCAAAACAGCAAAAATCTAATCACTAGATGATTAGTACAAAAGAAAGCCAGCGGAAATTTCAACAAAATCACATATCTGCAATTTCTTCGAATCCTCAATTCGGATTCGAAATTCTCAAAGAAACAAAATAATTACAGCTATGTAAACAACAAATGAAATTCATATCAATTTCGTATTTTGATTTTTAAATCAAAAAGATTATCAGTTGTACTCAGTGAAGACAGTTTCACTGTTTCCGCTGCGCACTCTGATAAACAGAACACAAATCAATCAAATCATCAGAACACAATTTCACTATTATTTTTAAATAAAGATATTCAAAAATTTCATCCAAATTTCAAAACTTTAGTTTTGACTCAAACACAATTAAAACATCGACCAATAGTTGTAACATATGTTCCATCCGAGTTAAGTTTTATATTATGTCCATAAACCCCAAGCTCTGATACCAACTATAACGCCCCACCTCTATGCTCATAATAACAAAGAGTATTAAAAGAAATACCGTCTATTATTACGAAGAATAAGGCTGGATAGGAGCGACCATCCGTAATTGGCCTTACACTAATATTGGTTATCTCGATAGGAGTGGTATATACTTTTTATTTTCCATCTATTATTTATTTACTCCCATCGACATATCCAATTATCAGTATAAAACAAACTACGATAGTTCATAATAGTTTAGGACATTAGATATAACAATAACACAGATAATATAAATGCGGAACACAGATTAACAAAAATCTCATATATATAACCGATGTCAGTTACAATATAGTTGACACGATACATATGATACAACTACAACTGCCGTCTCTAGAAGTTATATATACAAGTACATTATCGACTAATATACATGAATACATATCGTTCTATACAATGACACGACTACTACTAAATGACACTGACAACTTCAGAAGATGTGAAAAGTCTTCATATCCTGAACAGCAACTCAAAGAAGAAAATCTACAACCTGAAATAACTCGGGTCTGACCCGAGTATTACATTCAAAAGAAAATAATACCCAGGTCAGTCTAATTCAAACCAGTTTATTAGTGCATATAAGCAGTAATAATTTAAATAAACGACAATCACAATAATTCCCGTCTATCCGATTCTTTAAACAAAGAAACCGGATAACGGTCAATATAACACTTAACAGTGTTTAACAAAAATCAGCAGATTTGAATCATCAACAGAGATAAATAAACAATTTATCAAATCGACTAAATCAATTTAAAGCCATTGAAATTGTCACTTTAAAAACCATCACAGTTCGATTGGCTGCCGTACACGCACGCGTGTACGGCCTCGCCAATACGGCATAGAAGATCAATGCATCACGACGCAAAGGAAATATCAATTCAAAATTGTCAATTCTGGGTGGCTGCAGTGCACACGCACATACATGTGCACTGCCTCGCCACACAATAATGGTAGTGAAATACAAACCAAAAGAGTGGCATAAACAAGGATAAAACAGGTATGCAAGTAACTGCAACATAAACTAAATAGGGCCCAGTAACAACTATATTTAGGTACATGAAGACAACAAATACAATTACACACGTGAACTACAAGTACAAGTCCAGATGCAACCAAGATATGGCCACATAGGGGAAGCACAAACGAAACAGAGGAGGCACATGGATGTGCAGACCAACAGATGCATGAAACAGCTGTGTATACAAGTAGCAATAACAAAATGTCAACCAGAGAAATGGCTCAACAAGGCAACTGTAAGCAACTGACTCGAAGTGAATCGCATGCACATGTAAACATAACAGTGCAACAACAGTGTCTATACCAATACCATCAAGTGAACTACATGAAGACAAATGAATGCAAGACATACAAACAACAATTGTACTAACAATCACGACAGTGAAGTATGAATGCCACGGCATCAGAGGTGACTTCAACATAACAACAACAACAATGCAGACTAGACTACATGTGCAAATCCAATACGACAACATAGGCAGTGCTATTTCAAGTGAAGCAAAAGTCAGGGGAACATGAAGTATACAACACACATGTACAAGCTTCAGCTAGAACATCAGAAAGGGTTACGACTACAAGCATATCAGGCTACAACATACAATGATATAGAAACAAGTATGAAATAGTGTCACGAAGAGCTACAGCCGATTGCTACAGATATGAAAGCGCAAAAATGCCAAAGTCAACATAATACCAAATGTCAAAAGAAAACGTTCTCACAAACTCTACTACAAACAAATACCCAAGGGTGTCGAAGTCAGATGCCTTCAACACAAAATACCAACCAAAGTGGAGATTAACAAGCATGATAAAAATTCAGTTTCAAGTCAAGACAACATGGAACAAAGAATTTGAAGTAGCAGTTTCAAATAAAACTCAAAGCTGTGGTCATGCCGAAGCCAACCATTATCAGGACATCATGCCAAAGTCCCAAAAGCGAAAATCAATCAACAATTAATATCGAAATTTGAACAAGTCATTAATCATCTCGAACGCCCATACGAAGGTCGAATGGCCGTGCATAGTATTGTCACCAAGCAAAAGTCAACAAAACTGGGTGACCGAAGTCAATAAAAAAAATAGTAGATTCAAGGCCGAGAGTATCATGATTGACAAATTCAAGCAAATTCTTACGAGCGAAAATAAGGATTTCGAACCCTATAAAAACAGAAATCTCATCGGCAAGCAATTTCAATTTACAACTGCAAGGCCAAAGTCGAAAAGAAATCAATACAAAACAACATGAATCACTGCAAGTAAAATGAATCGACCCCCAAACATTGAACACGAACGAAATCACGAAGTTTAAACCCTAAATACTTGAGATTAAACCAGATGTGAGTAATTAAGATTACTCACCTTTGCAATTGACACGCGCAGATCCATCGATCGGCAAGCAAAGACGAACGAACAATGGAATTGAAGCCACGGCATCTCGAAGACCAGCGAGAAGGAGCAGTCAAAGTGAGCCATAAGGAATCGATCGAGCAAGTCGAAACTACGGCACCACGAAGTTGAACGAAGCCCTAATTGAAAGGAGGAACGGACGCGAAGAACAGGTAGCCGCCATTTTTATTTTCTTTTCGATTTAGGGTTGAAAACGAAAATGAATGAAAAAGGGGAACGGGTTGAATTAGTTGTATAAGAAGGGAACGACATTCACTTTGAAAATCATCACTACCAAACATCAAAAGAAAATATGGACTACCATATTAAATTTTCAAAGTCCACATCTCCTTCACCAAAAAAGAATTTCCACTCGAATAAAATTCCAATTGCAATTGTCAAACAAATTAAATCGTCATTTGACGATAATCAACTGTTATAAAACCCCGGGTTGTTACAATGGCTGCCTCCACCACCACCACATCAGGCCACCATCTTCTCCAGCCCACTGACCATCCATAGCCATGGCCATATATGATGTAGATCCACCAAAAATTGAGCAAACATCCACCTAAAACCTTATAGCTTAGCACCTATTGCCTTCCCCACTCCAACCACCACCTTGGCCGCCTCTTTCATCACTTCCACCAGCACCTACCAGACCCAAAGCCACTGCCACACCATTCTCCAGTCCACTACAGGCCTGGTCGTGCCCATGTTGCATAGGGTCGAACCATTTGTGGCATAGAAACCACTTGTAGTTGCCTTGTTTTGAAATTCAAGCACATATCCTTCATCTCCTCCTTATATTGCTATGGCCGACCCCTATATGGCTTTAACCTGATCCAAACCTGATCCAAAACCATCACATAACAGTGCTTTTCCAGCCTATGGCTGAAGCATATGATGTTGAATGCAAGTGCAAAAGCTCTAGCTTTGAATTGGGTAGTTATTCCTAGCATTGTTTTGTAATATTTCGGTTTGTAATTCATGTTTGTATTTGTTTTGTTTGATATTTAACAAGGAAATTAGCTTTGGCTCTCCCACTTTCAAATCATTGTCATGTTATCGTGCCTTTGAAGTTCGTTGTTTGTGCAATTGGTTGTCATCTCCAGCTTATACAAGTGAGTAATTCTCAGCAGACGATGTGTACTTATATAACTAGTAAACTGACACCATTTGAATCTGTAATTTACATCATCCTGTTATAACTACCATATTATATTCATATGATGTTCACACCTGTATTTACACCTGTTATACCATATGTTACTTTTATATCATGCTATTCTGTTATTTATATCAGTTTATCACACTGCAAGTTCCCTATAGATTAGAATCACTATGGGTTGAAATGATACATACCCGAACAGACTTTAGAATAGGGGAAAATTGTTATAGGCTGAAATGATAGGCATGAGCGGTTTTCATTTCATTCTTACTTGGGATTGCGGGTTTGAAATGATCAAACCCGGATTTTTCTTTGTAATTACTAATTGAAAAGATATAGTATCTGTATTACTTTACCTAGGCTAGAAAATGATTTACAGACCCGTGGTTAAAATATGTTTTCTAAAAATTTTCAATTATTTTAGAAATGTAAATATTATAATATTTTGATTTCAACTTAATTAAAAATGATTTTTGTAAAGTATTTTGATTTTCTGAGAATTTATAAGTGAAATAAATAAATGGTAAATTTGGAAATTTGAAATGTAAGTTATTTTGGAAATTCTAATTTGGTGATGAAATGGAATTTAAATTTAATATGAAATATGATAAATTTATGATATTTGGAATTAAAATGAATTTAAAATGATTTTATAATATATATTAATGATTTTTGAATAAACTTAAAAATGTGAAATGAATGAATATTAAGTTGAATTTTTTTTTTGAAATATAGCTTAAATTGGAATTTATGAATTTTGTTTAAAAGTGAATTTTTGAACATAAGTAAATAAAATGAAAATAAGTTATATGGGAGATTTAAACTTAAGTGTTAAGTTAAAATTTAACTATAAAGAATTGAAATTTAATGTTTGAATTTAATACGTAAATTATTATTAAATATTGACTTTTGAATAGAAATTCTACTTTATAAAATCATGAATATACGGGCATTTTAAATGATTGTTTTAAAGTGAGAAATTTTGATTTTTAAGTTAAAAATGATGTATATCAAAATATAATTGTTTGTGAAACCGTATTGAAAACCCTGAATTTTAATTACCAGCATTTCTAAAATGCTATTATTTTTTTTAGGTAAAGGATATTACAACAATTGTAAATGCTGTAGTTGATATAAATGAACCAAATGGCTAAATTTTAATAAA
Source organism: Allium fistulosum (assembly GCA_030737815.1). Classification (NCBI taxonomy): domain Eukaryota; kingdom Viridiplantae; phylum Streptophyta; class Magnoliopsida; order Asparagales; family Amaryllidaceae; genus Allium; species Allium fistulosum. The sequence continues at coordinate 1,301,256,910 of CM060902.1, forward strand.
GGGATATTATAGCACTCTGTAAGTGCTATAATTGTGGAATTTAACTAAGATTTTATTTGAACTAATGTAACCCTATTACAGTATTTTTAATGCTGTCTTTTGTTAAATTGAACTGTTTTGAAAGTAACTTTCTATAGCATTTTCCAAATGCTGCGAAAGGTGAATTTTCATTGCTTTGATAAGTTTAAGTAAATAAATGGACTTTGAAAGATTTAAATTTTGAAAATATAATAACTTCATTTTAATGATTTAAAATGAAGTAATTTGTTTGAAATATAAACTATTTTGAAATGTGTGTTGAAATGGTATTTTAAATAAAAGGAATGTAGTTTTGAAAGATATGATATTGTGACATTTTGAAATGGATTTTTGAATGATATTGAATTTTTGAAATGATATTTGATTTCAAAATATAAATTACCAATTTTGAGATTTTAACCACGGGATGTATTTAATTTATGGTTTAACTGATCCTTAAAGGATGGGCGATCCCAAGCATCCTTTAAGTTATTATGCATTACTGCTTCAGTTCACTTGAGTTGGTTTACATTATATAAGTATATATTGTCCTGACTCGAGTGTTTTGTATTTTGCTTTACGCTTGGGTCAGCCTGAGTATTTACATCTTAGCTTTGGATCTCTTTCTGGAGCTAGGAATCATTGGAGATTCTGCTTATCTAGTTATCTACCCATTTCAGTTTCAGTTGTTCTATTTCAGCTCTGGTATTATAAACTTCTATGTATTTGAGGTTTCTATTGTATATGTTTTCAGACTGATATTATGTATTTTGTTTTGAGAGTTTGTTATAGTAGCTTCATGAACTACTATGGTATTTTAATTTCCGCTGCGAGTTATTCTGATATTTCTGTCTCTGTGATTCTGTATTTGATTTTATTTGCTCCAAATTTTATTACAATCTGTTATTTTGAATTATTCAAGTCAGACATGTGTGGATTATTGTCGATTTGAATGGTCCAAAATAGTGGGTCGTTACATTTATATTGTATAACCTCACTTCTATTACCCTCTTAAACATGTGGCATGGCCTTGAATTAATGTTTAAATTGTTATTTTACTTGTGTGTTAAATTGAAGTAAGTTTGAAAGTGTTTGAAGCGAGAATTGTCGTTATAAGTGTACTTTCGAATCCCTTGTTTTCAAGAATTTTTATAAATAAATGAAGAGATATTCTTAGGGATTTCTTTCCATGGTTTTTAAGTACCCTAATGGTCATTTGTTTAAGTGGTTAAAACTAGTAGTAAATATGGTGCTTTTCAATGTTGTTTTAACAAGGACTTTTAATAGCACTTATAAATGTTGTAGTAAGTCGCTTACAGTTTTAAGCATTTGAAATGCGACGTTTTGGTTAGTTTTTCGTGATTTAAATTGTTTCTAAATTCTTTTATTTATAAATTCTTTTGATGGAAGTTCTTATAAAATGTATTTGAGTATGAAAAAAAATTAGAAGTTTAAATATAGTTTTAGTAATCGGTTGCGAATGTTGAAAGTAAAGTGCTGCAACATGTAAAACATGTTTTTATTCAAACTTCTAAATTAGTTATTTTCAAGTAATATTTATATAGATATTTAAAACCTATTTACAAGTATTTCCAAAGTATTATTTTATATATATATGTTTTGACAAAGGTGATTGACTATGCTTAATACTAATAAGTCGACGAGTAAACTTGCATGTTTATGAGATTCAAGAATGTGGTTTCTAGGCAAGGCTTGGAGCAACCAGTACCCAAACTTACCTGGCTTCACTCTTGAACGAGGAACAGTGTAAGTTGAAACGTCGGAAATGTGTTAATCTTGTTATTTACTTACTTGTTTAAAAATGGTAATTAACTTTGTTTAACTCTAAAAGCCGACGAAGTAGGTTTATCTATTTCTAAGAGTTAAAGATTGATATCGAGCAGGGATGGAGCAATAGAGCTCTAACCTACCAATCTTCCCTTTTTAATGAGGAATAGTTAAGTCAAGAATATCGAAAACGAGTTAAGTATACAAACACTGATTTGTATAAGCAACTATTTTAACTAGATAATCGATTAATCGACTATCGAACTTAACTTATTATTAAACTTAGATCTTTAAAAGGATTTTTTAAGACAGTCACAAGTAGGAAAATGATTTGGGTTTGTTTTGATAGTGTGTTAATCGCACTCGTCTTTAACCCATTTCAATTATACTTAGGGATCTAAATAGATCTTTAAAAAAATGTTTTAAAGATAAGCATAAGTGAAATGGTTTTGGGTTTGTTGTGACAATGTGTTAATCACATTCGTCTTTAACCCTTTTTTATTATACTTAGGGATGTAAATAGATCTTTAAAAGGAATGTTTTAAAGATGAGATAAGTACGAAATGGTTTTGGGTTTGTTAAGACAATGTGTTAATTACATTCATCTTCAACCCTTTTTTATTGTACTTGTGAATGTAAATAGTTCTTTAATAATGTTTTAAAGATAAGCATAAGCAAAACAGTTTTGTGTTTGTTGTGACAGTGTGTTAATCGCATTCTTCTTTATCCCTTTTCAATTATACTTAGGGATGTAAATAGATCGTTAAAAGGAATGTTTTAAAGATGAGGTATGTACGAAATGGTTTTGGGTTTGTTGTGACAATGTATTAGTTACATTCATCTTTAACCCTTTTTTATTATACTTGTGAATGTAAATAGATCTTTATAATGTTTAAAGATAAGCATAAGCGAAATAGTTTTGGGTTTGTTGTGACAATGTGTTAGTCACATTTGTCTTTAACCCATTTTGATTATACTTATGAATGTAAATAGATCCTTAAAAGAATGTTTTAAAGATAAGCATAAGTGAAATGGTTTTAGGTTTGTAGTGATAATGTTTAAATAACATTAGTCTTAAACCTTTTTAAATGGATTTGTGAAAGTACTTAGATCCTTAAAATGGATATTTTGTAGGAAATTATAAGTAAGGAATCTTTTTGAAAAAAATTGAAAAAGTAAAGGTTTAAAGTAAGAAATCTTGTTAATGATTTGTGAATATACTTATACCATCTGAGATAAGTATATGAATACTTTTGAAGTATTGAAAGAGTACAAATGAATAATAGAAATCCTTAAACGATGTTTTATTAAGTAAAAGAAATTTTACAAATAAAAGAGGTTCTAATTAATAAATGATTAACTAAACAATAAGGGGATAAGTCGCTTATGTGACTTGATCATGCTTCATTTGTTTCCTCTTTTATGGAAAACATTTATTCGTATACTTAGCACTAAAAGCCGATGAAGTAGGCTTGTCTATCCATGGGAATTAAGACTGATGTTCGTGTAGGGATATGAGCAATAGAGTTATAACCTACCGGCTTCACTCTTGATCTAGGGATAGTGTGAGAGGATAATATCGAAAATGTGATAAGTATACAAGACTAGGTTTCCACATGTGATCGTTCTCATTATCATTGAACAATCAAATTCATCGATTCAGTCTTGGCAAGACCGGGATCAGTAGGTGTTTTACTCACCAAAAACCACTTCAAGGCTGAGATACATGTTCTATCACTTGGAAGTGGATTGGTTCTAGATGCGGGAATCTATGTGGATATTCGAGATCTGTTTTAGATGCTTGAACACATGTAATTGTTTGTGATCCATTCAGGATGTGGGAATCCATGTGTGATTCCGAGATCTGTTGAGATATAGGAATCCATATTTAGTCTCGTGATCTGTTCGAGATGTAGGGATTAAATTTAGGAATCGTGTTCTATTCGAGTGATGAAGACTTGTGTGAAAGATGTCGAACGTAATCTCGACATCGAAAATGGCTACAGATAGAGTAGGTTGCACAATCTGGGTTTTTACCAACCCACGACAGGATACTATTAACTCCAGATCTAGAGTATGCTTATCGATGTTGCACGGGGGAGTTGATGGTATTTGGTTCACGTTGTTCATGTTTATGTTCGGACGTGAGGCTTTGTTTTTTCCTTATGGTATATTTTTTCTAGAGATATATGACGCTCGGAAGGTAACTTCTGATCCTTGTGCATGGAGTTCGGATCTAGCTCCACCAGAGAGATCTCCATGGAAAATTCATTATGCGAACATTCCTTATCGAATTTGATTGTACTCCTAATATACTGTTAAATGTAACCAATGTAACCATTTCAACTATGTTACAATATTTATATTCTACACCCAAGACATTATCTATTATATCACCTTATGTACCTATTAGATGGTGGTTCTTTCGAGGGGATAATCATTATGGCATTCCATGTGGTCTCAAAAGTACTGTTATATGTTGATCACATATTTCTTGAGTTTCTCATACCAGACTTGACAGTCTATGTGGATCGTATATGTATATGATATATGACAAGTGGATGAATAATAGTATGAATTGCATAGAATAATAATGCAGGTAAAAATTAAAAATAATCACACCAGGAATTTTATACTGGTTCGGACCTCCCGTCCTACCTCCAGTCCCGAAGCTCCTCTTCGGAATTTCCCTAACCAATTGCCCTCACTTCGCCCGGAGGAACAGGCTTATACAAGAATAGTTCTTTGACAACCGTGTGTTCTATGCAACACTGATTTTGACTTATAAGTACAACTTCTTCCTATAATCTTCTTAAGTAATATGCAGTTTAGGCTTTGATTTAAGGAAGAGATGATAGTGTATTTTTGAGTGCTTTTGTAAATCACAGAGATATTAGAAAGTATAGAAAGTTCAGAAAATGGCAAGTTGAAGTTCTAACTTTCAATTTCAAGTTTATTTATAGATGGTGAAGAGTTTTGTTTGAAGAGTAGTGACTTTTGATTTATTCTATTTCGGTCTAAGAGTCACAATGTTTAAGAAGAACAGTCATGATCAAAATAAGGAGATGCAACCCTTTGTTTTGAAGAAGATGCCTTTTGGGAAAAAATGGTCGTTGCCTAGCTCAAACGTCTGGACGTTTGTGCCAGACGTCTGGACGTTTATGCCAGACGTCTGGACGTTTGTGCCAGACGTCTGGTTTAGTAAGATTTTTAAAACAGTACGTGTTACCATACATCTGAGCTTATAAGCCAGACATCTGGTTTGTTACAGAACTTATAACCAGAACGTGATGCCAGACGTCTGATAGTAGAAGTCAGACGTCTGACACATGTCACTCTGTTTTCTTTATTTTATTAGTAGTGTGTATAAGCAAGTGTTTGTAAAGATTACTCAAGGAGATTGTACATATCATCTATTTACAAACTTAACAGAATGTACTAATATAATAACCCTTGTGTTGGTCTTCAAGTCTTGGATGCACAAGTCTACCTGCATATAAATGATATATATATATATATATACACCTATTTATATTAACTCCAAAAGCTTGTATAGTTGTTGTCATCGAAATTAAGGTTGTGACATTCTCCCCCTTTTTAATGATGACATCTATACAATTTATTTCAGAGGCTCCCCCTTTCTTCCTTAATATATTCTCTCCCCCTTTGTCATTATAGAAAAAGAGTAGATGCTATAGTAAAAATCATAGTACTACAGTAGCATAATAAAAGAGCATAATACAGTCAATGTTCAAAACAAAACTAATTATCATAATTAAATAAGTGGGAATGAAAAATTAGTAGATAGATCATTGGGAAGAGAAATAACCCCAAAGATTGGATGCAGTTTCATCGTAGTTTTGATATTGCCAGTTCGTCTGATCATGGTATTCTTCATTTTCTTGGATAGAAAGTCCTTGAAAAGATTGAAAATGTTCGCGATGTTCGGTTTCTTGTTGGAAATCTTCACTTTCCTCGATATCTAAAGTGTTTGGAGCCTTTCTAGGAGCATGGGTCTGTGAAGGTTCTCCCACTGTTTGTGATCTGGAAGGATGTGGATGAGGTACCGGAGGAGGTGTAGGAGATGGTGATGATGAAGAGCTTGAAGATGACCGTCCTCGAACTTTCCGCATAAATTTTTCCATAGTTGAAACGACTTTTTCTAAAGTCTTATCTACCTTAGTCATCCGTGTAGAAAAAGATCGTTCTAGACGGGAAACTTTCTTATCCAAGACTCTTTGATTCAAAGAAAGAATATGTTGGTTTTGAAGCGTGATATCCCTAATGCTTTCACCTTGTCCTATGGCAATCCTAACCTCTTGAATTTCGAGGTCAGAGTGATATCCTGTCGATTCAGAAGGCATTGAACTAGGAGTAGGTTGTATAGGGGTTGACTGTTGTGGTTGAGATTGATGTTATTGTTGCTGCTGATATTGAGCAAACGGTGTAATAGTTGGAGGAGTTTCAGGAAGATGCATTAAGGATAGGAAACGAATTCCACTTTCCTTGACCGGAAGCTCTTCATATTGTGATAGGAAAGATGATATGTTGTGTGCTCGGAGAATTCACATAATATAAGGAGCGTAAACAATTGTTTGACGAACCGGTGTCCAGAAGCTTTTAATTTGGTCAAAAATATATTGAGACCAATTTACTTTTATATGACCAAAAATTGCATATAAGGCCTTATGGTCATGATCATATACTTGTTCATGACTACCTAATCTAGGGAGTATGGTATTGACCAACATTCGATTAAGTAGTCTAACTTGTGGACGGAAATAAGTTGAAGATAATTTCCTCATATCATCTTCCCAAATGAGATGTGTTATAGCATCTCGTGGTTGATATCTCATATCAGGTATGTCTTGTAGCCTTATCCATGTATATGAGCATTGCAAAATTTGTCCAAGTATTTCGACATTGAATTTAATAATTTCCCCATAATAACTCGACCAAATCCAATTTTCGGGATCAGAGGGGTTCCAAATATGAAGTGAGCACAAATTGATGAAGAATAAGAAGATGGCCAATTGGTCAATTTGACCTGAGTTAGAGTCATAATTGATCAAATGGTGAATTTCAGAATTGCTTACCAAATCATCAATTTCATAGTTATAGAATTTTCGTAGCGGGTAAAATGGACCACAGTGGATCCTTTTCTTTTCCAAATCTTTAAGTTTTTGCATGCCATCTCTCTCGACCATCCAATCTTCAATAATTTCATCAGTTACAAAATGCTGAGATGATTGAGAGCTTTGACCAGTCTTCTTACGTTTGGGAAATGGTGTTTTAGGCTTGGGTTCCATGGATTTGAAAATTTTTGAGAAAGAAAAATAAACTGATTTTGGGTTTACGGTTTTTTGAGCTGCAGTTTTACGGTGAAAAAAATGAAGTGAAGAGGGAAAAAGATAACTTATAGATGAGGGTACAAGATTGCTTCGCAGTACGGTCAGACATCTGAAAGTATAAACAAACGTCTAGTCGTTTAGGTAAATTTGAGGTAGAGAACTATATCAGACGTCTGAGAGCAATATCAGACGTCTGAGCTGAGTAAGGTTGGTTTCCAGAGAAATGAACCAGACGTCTAGAAGCAAAAACAGACTTCTGAGCTGAAATGATATTTTTCCAGACCGTTGTTCCAGACGTCTGCCATTGATAACAGACGTCTGTGTTGATATATGGGCTTGTTTTGAGTTTAAAAATTGATAACTTAAAAAGATCATAAAATTATTTAATAGCCGGATACAAGTTATTGTTTTAATGTTATTACAAGTTGGAATAATGTATTGTACATATATGAAATACAAATTAAAGAAGAACAAAGTTATTTCTTTTCCCATGAATTTGGTTTTGCCTGGGTATTTTCTTTCGATGCTCATATTGGTGACCAAGAAGGAGGTATTGGACTGAATTGTCCTTCAGATGTTCCTTCTCCCCATAGTCTTCATGGAGTTATATGACGAGCACGCGAAGGAGTTTCTGTGATACAAGGAGAGCGTGCATGAACACAATCCTTAGTAGGAGAATGTCCACAGATGGCAAGAGTGCATTTTTTCAGAAAGTTTAAATGTGCTCCCTGGCGTCGTTGTTCATAATAAATTTCTCGTTGTACATCCATCATTTCTTTTTGATAATGATGGATTTCATCAGCTTTGTCCGAAAGAGAGGATGAGGGAAGATTCATATTATGTTTGGCTTTCTTCCTTTTTGGAGAAAAGCCTGTATGATATGATGGTGAGGGCATAATATGGAGAGATGGAGATGATTTTGGAGATGATTTTGGAGTTGTTTTAGCGGGAGATGTGTATGTACTCCCAGATGAGGGGGATGAAAAATAGATGGTAGAGTAAGTGGAATTGTGATCAGATAACATGTTTTAACACTTTTGATTTTGATTAATATATTGCAAAAGAAGTTTGTACTGTGATTTTGTTTGAAAATTATATGTATATATAAGAGTAGGAATTTGCTATTTTAATCATTCCATTTGTTTTAGTTTGTTAAATATTTTGTGGTGTTTAGAAAAAGTATCTGACCCATAGATTATGAGAGGTTTAAAATAAATTTTTAAAAATTTTATTCATGTTTCAAAACAGTTAGTTCATGGATTATAATTGGTTAACCAATGAAATGAAAATTTAGTATTAGTTGTTAAAATCGTTAAGAGAACATATTCCTAAATCACGTCGTAGTATAACAAACGTCTGTTCATTTAGTGGTTTTGTGAATATATCTGCTATTTGATTCTCAGTATTTACATATTCTAATGTAATAATTCCTTTTTCTACATTGTCGCGTAAAAAGTGATGTCGTATATCTAAGTGTTTAGTACGTGAGTGATTTACAGGGTATTCGATAAATTTATTGCACTTTATTATCGCAATATATTGGTGATTTATCGATAATTTTTTCGAAATCTTTAAGCGTTTGTTGCATGTATATCACTTGAGCACATGCTAATGCCGCTGAAATATATTCGGCTTTGCAAGTGGATAAAGAGACACAGTTTTGTTTTTTGCTAAACCATGAAACCAAAGATTGTCCGATAAAATGACACATTCTGCTAGTACTCTTACGATCTGTTTTACATCCACCGAAATCTGCGTCACTATATGAAACAAGTTCAAATGATGATCCCTTAGGATAAAACAAACCGTAATTTTTTGTATTAGATAGATATCGTAAGATACGTTTAATAGCTCTTTGGTGAGACTCTTTTAGTTTTGCTTGAAATCGGGCACAAAGACATACGCTCATCATAATGTCGGGTCGACTAGCCGTCAAATACAGTAAGTAACCAATCATACTACGATATAATTTTTCATCAAAATCTTTTCCATTGTCATCTTTTTCTATGTGGACACTAGTACTCATTGGTGTTGGTTTGCTTGAAGTTTTATCCATTCCAAAACGACATAATAGATCGTTACAATATTTTTCTTGATGAATAAAAATACCATTTTCAAGTTGTTTTATTTGTAAACCTAGAAAGAAATTTAATTCACCCATGTGCGACATTTCAAATTCACTTTTCATAATATTTGAAAATTGAGTACAAAGATTTTCGTTAGTTGAACCAAAAATAATATCATCTACGTAAATTTGTACAATTAAGATGTCATTATTTTCTCGTTTAATAAATAAAGTCGTATCGATTTTACCTATTTGACAACCAGACGTAATCAAATGATTCTTAAGCCGTTCGTACCAGGCACGAGAGGCTTCTTTTAAACCATATAGAGCTTTGTGTAATTTAAAAACAAGATCGGGATATATTTCGTGAATAAATAATGGAGGTTATTCAACAAAAACGTTTTCTTTAATAAAACCATTTAAAAAGGCACTTTTGACGTCCATTTGAAATAATTTAAAATTGTGATGAGTTGCAAAAGCAAGCAATGTACGTATGGCTTCGAGTCTTGCTACTGGAGCAAAAGTTTTGTCATAGTCGATAACTTCTTCTTGATTATAACCCTGAGCAACTAAACGTGCTTTATTCCTAACTATATTTCCATTTTCATCTGCTTTGTTTTTAAATACCCATTTTGTTCCAATAACTCATTGATTTTCTGGTCTTGGTACTAATTCCCAGACATTATTACGTTCAAATTAATTTAATTCTTCTTGCATGGAAATAATCCAAAAATCATCGTTTGAAGCTTCTTTATAATTCTTTGGTTCAAAATTTGACACAAATGCAATATGACTTATTTGGTTAAGTTGATTTCTAGTTACTCTGGAATTAAGATCTCCAATGACATTATCTTTTGGATGATCTTTTAGAATTCTAGGGGGTGACACTAGAGTATTATTTTGTGTATCTGTCTCATTATTAGATGAGTTTGTTGTATTTGTTATAGGAATAATTTCTTCATCGTCATTAGTATGATTGTTAAGAAAATTTTCATCAAATGAAACATGTAAGATTTTTTCAATTGTGTTAGTATGTTTATTAAAAATCCTATATGCCTTGCTACGATCCGAATATCCAACAAAGATTCCTTCATCGGCCTTTGGGTCGAATTTTTCTAAATTATCTTTTGTATTTAATATAAAACATTTTGATCCGAAAGTTTTAAAGTATGGTACTTTAGGTTTTCCTCCAAAAAATATTTCGAAGTAGGTATGTTTAGTCATAGGTCGTATAGTTACTCGGTTTAAAACATAACAAGCCGTAGCAATAGCTTCAGCCCAAAAATGTTTTGGTAATCCACTACTATTTAATAGTGTACTTGCAAATTCTTGTAACGTACGATTTTTTCTTTCTACTACACCATTTTGTTGAGGTGTGCGGGGTAAAGAGAAATTATGACTTATGCCCTTTTTATTACAAAAGTTTGTAAAAAAATAATTTTCGAATTCTCCACCGTGATCACTTCGAATATTTTTAATTTTCAGATCCATTTGAGTTTTAATTATTTTAGCAAAAATTTTAAACATACCAAAAGTGTCACTTTTATGTTATAAAAATAAGGTCCATGTATATCTTGAAAAATCATCAACTATTACAAAAACATATTTGTTATGATTTATCGATTGTACTTGAGTTGGACCAAATAAATCTAAATGTAATAATTGTAACGGTTGTTTTGTAGAAATATTATTTTTAGATTTAAAGGAGGTTTTCTTTAGTTTACCGATTTGGCAAACGTCACATAAATTTTCTACTTTATAATTTATTTTAGGTAATCCTCTAACTAGCTCATATTTTGCTAATTTATTAATATATTTAAAGTTAATATGACAGAATCGTTTATGCAATAACCATGGATCATCATGTTTGGCGGTTAAGCATAAATTTGAATTTCGATTTATATTCATATTTAACACATAAATATTTTTGTTTCTAAAACCCTCAACGCTAAGCTGTTTTTTATTGTCGAAAATATTACATCTATTTTTTTCGAAATTAATTTGAAAACCTTTATCGCATAATTGACTAATGCTAAGTAGGTTGTGTTTTAAATTTTCTACTAACAAAACATTTGTAATAATAGGAGAATTAGAAATACCATAGTTGATGACTTCTCCGATGCCAACGACGTATCCTTTTGAGTTATCTCCAAAAGTCACCGTTCCACCATTGATATATGTTATATTTGATAGCATTTTTACATTTTCGGTCATATGCTTGGAGCAGCCACTATCAAGTATCCATTTCTCCTTATTTTTTATTTTGGGTACCTGCAAGATAAAAATGATTTAATTGGTACCCATACACTTTGCTAGGGTCCTAGATGTTAGGAGGAGTAGGTAGCCATACCCAAGAAGGTTTGGTACCTTTATGAATATAATTTTTATTATAGACTACGTTATCTAGGAAATTATCAATATGTTTTTGTCTAATCAATTTATTATTTGTCTTAGGAATCAAATTTTTTATATTTTTGGTATTCGAATTAGACTTAGGTGATCCTTTAGTCTTTTGGTAAATAAAACTATATTTCTTAATATTATTCCCTTTTTGTTTAGGAATTTTTTTAAATCCTAATCCATTTATATTTCCTGAAGGTTTTGAAGTTTTGATAAGATTTTCCAAATCTTGTTTTCCTTTATTAAATTTTGAAACATTATTTGTAATTTTATCTAATTTTTTTTAATTCAAAATTTTCAATTTTCAATGTTTCTATATTACTTTTTAAGTTGATATTTTCTTTTAACAAGATATTATTTTCTAGTTTAACTTTTCCAAAATCGATAGATATAGTCTCATATTCAGCCAAACTACTTTTAACTTTTTCTTGAGATAATTCTAATTCCTCCTCTAAAATAATTTTTTCATCTTTTAACATTCCTATTTCTAATTCTAATCGATTTATTTTGGCTATGTGTTCTTTATTTAATTTTTTAATTTGTCTAAATTTATCATCTAATTCCATGCTAAGCTCTAATAATCATCATAGCTAAGTTCAGGACATACCTCGTCAGTTTGTGCCATAAAACATACGTTAGCTTGTTCTCCGTCACTATCGCTGTCACTATCTGATGATGATGAAGAATCCAAGTCATCCCATGTTACTTTGAAAGCTTTCTTATTTTTAAAAAGTTTGTTCTTCTTTTTATCATTATTGAGCATGGGACAATCTTTCTTCATATTTCCAAATTGATCACATTCATAGCATTTGATTGACGTTTGATTTGTTGAACTTGATTTTCCTCCTTTTTGAAATCTGGTCATTTTCCTAAACTTCTTAAATTTGTTGTAGTTTTTGGCTATAAATATGATTTCTTCTTCATCTAAATCGGAGTCTTCATTTGTTGCTGGAAATGCTATGTTTTTCTTTTTTGAATTTTGTTATTTTCTTGCCTGCATATTAGCTTCATAGGACATTAAATTTCCTATCAATTCTTCAACTAAGAGTGTTGAGAGGTCATTAGCTTCTTTGCTAGCTAATACTTTTCTTTCCCACTCTGGAGTTAAAGAATTGAGTATTCTAGATACTAAGTCAAAATTTGTGAATTTAACTCCTAGTGCCATTAAATCGTGTTGAATAGTTTGGAATCTAGAGTACATGTCCATTATAGATTCATTTTGTTTCATTATAAATGAAGAAAATTGATTTTGCAAAATTGAGATCTTAGTTTGTTTAACTTTGTTAGTGCCTTCGTGTGTAACTTGTAAGGTACGCCAAATATCATATGTAGTGTTACATAACATGACACGTGAAAATTCATTCTTATCTAATGAACAAAATAAAACATTTATAGCTTTGGCATTATTGGAAGCTGCGCTTTTTTATGTATCATTCCATGTATTCATAGCAGTAGTAGGTGCTTCATATTTATTTTGAGTGGCTGACCAAATTTCTAATCCATTAGCTTCCATAAAAATTCTCATACGTGTTGACCAATATGCATAATTAGAACCATTAAACAGTGTGGGGCGTGTTATGGATTGTCCTTCTTGAAAAATACTTGCCATATTAAAGTGAGTCAAATACGTGTTACTGTACTTTGATCAAACCTTGCTCTAGTACCAAATGACAATCTATATGGATCGTATATGTATATGATATATGACAAGTGGATGAATAATAGTATGAATTGCACAGCATAATAATGCAGGTAAAAATTAAAAATAATCACACCAGGAATTTTATACTGGTTCGGACCTCCCGTCCTACGTCCAGTCCCGAAGCTCCTCTTCGGAATTTCACTAACCAATTGCCCTCACTTCACCCGGAGGAACAGGCTTATACAAGAATAGTTCTTTGACAACTTTGTGTTCTATGCAACACTGATTTTGACTTATAAGTACAACTTCTTCCTGTAATCTTCTCGAGTAATATGTAGTTTAGGCTTTGATTTAAGGAAGAGATGATAGTGTATTTTTGAGTGCTTTTGTAAATCACAGAGATATTAGAAAGTAGAGAAAGTTCAGAAAATGGCAAGTTGAAGTTCTAACTTTCAATTTCAAGTTTATTTATAGATGGTGAAGAGTTTTGTTTGAAGAGTAGTGACTTTTGATTTAACTATTAGTGTCGACACTCGAATACCGTGGAAGTATTAGTGTCGACATTCGAGGGTCGAAAGGATGGGTCGTTACAATACAACTACTGAATGCATTTGTAACTTGGTCATATAACTATTTATTTGCCCGAAATTGTTTATTATATGTTATAAGTTTTGAACTCTAAAGCGATATAAGGATATTGATATTTAATCTATATTAGATCACATACAAAAGTCGTATTGTGAACGATCATGTTCGTAGTACATGAAATCTTGATGAAATTGGTTTCACTCGAGATAAGCTAGTAAGTAATGTTAGGATTTCAATATACTTTATGATAGATTAGTCATGAAACCCTAGATCTAAATATGTGACCCATATTGATTTGATTGAGAAGAAATTAGAGGAAGATAAATAAATTAACGAAAATTATACCTGAATCCATAGTTGTTGATTGAAAGAGAAGAAGAATTGGTTTGATCTTCCAAATTGACACAAACCCTTGATTTGAATTATTTCCATAGAAGAGATTAGAAGAATAAATAGAGCTTATGTAATTTAGGGACCATAACCCCTTATTTATAATGTTGGCATTTTCTAATTTGGCCCTTCGACAAATTAGAATTGCTCCGGTATCTACACATTAATGCCATGACAATTATACATGTAAGACTTTTAACTTTAATTCATAATTCGATCACTTTAGTTAGGCTTTACGCCAAAATGGCACAACATATATTATTTTACATATGTGGCTCATATATTGGAATTTTCCAACAATCTCCTCTTGGGTCATATATGTAATAATCTTATAAATGTGTATAACTTTATAAGCTCCAAAATTTGCTATTTATAACATATGGTGTTTTCGAAACAATCTCGTCCATTAACTATGTTGGCAAAGAATCAAAGTGGCTTTCGTTACTTTTAGCATAACTAAACCCATCAATGGTCACATATACCAATACAATCAAATGACATAGATCAATCATAGATGCGTAGCATCGAAATTACATAAGATGCGATCTATATATGTCTATTTCCAATTGGTCCTACTTTAGTAATATTAAAACGTTCAATATTTGAACAACCTAGAGTGCAAACAAAGCTTTATAACTTATTTCTGATCCGAAAAAATAACTTGATATATATTGTAACCAAAGTATAGAGCATTGTGTCATATAACAGTACCAAATACAAACTTCTCCTGAACCAAAATATTCTTACATAAAAGTTACACCAATTGAGCAACATGCTCATGAAAGACCTTGGGTGATGATCCTTTTTAAAGCGGATCCGTTACAATGGAGTTTGTCACAATATGCTCTATGAATTACAATCTATTTTGCACTCTCTCCTTATTAGAAAATAATATAATATTTGTTGTCATAATATTACTTTAGTGGTCTTTCAATTTCTTTATTCAACAGCCCATAACTTTGTGACAAAATTTTACAAATTATTTTCCATCATCGGATACTCATAATAGAAAATAGTAAAAATGTCTTAAGTATCTATATGACATCTTTCCTTATATAGCTTCACCAAAAAAAAATAACAACAACAACAATATTATTATTATTATGATCTAAAGTGGATCTTTTGTACTCTTGGCATCCAAAATAATCGGATTGTAATTCCTTATGATCTTCAACCAATCAAATCATTTATCTTGAGCATATAATCCTTTTGTTCCTTAAAGATATCTTGTAACCATTTTGGTTACTAACCATTAATCCACTTTCAATGTCAATATATATGCCTTAACATGCATGAGACTTCACATCGCAAATGCATGAGGAATCTTTTGCATTCCTTTAGCTTCAAGGATGTTCTTATATTACTATATAAGACAACATTTGTCTATTTTGGCAAAAGAGAACCAATTGATTCGCACTTTGTATACCAAACCCTTTTTTTATCTGCCTAGCCCTTTTGTGATAATCCAAATATCACCCCATGAATAATAATGGTGTATTTGAATCCCTAATACAAAAGGTAATCCATAAGTGGTTTTCTTAAGTTGTTTCATCGATGTCTCACTTAAGAAAAATGACTTTAATATCCTTTCGATATTGCTTAAAATCATAATCTACAACAGGTTTCAAAATAATTATAAAGAGTCTTTCAGTAAAACCAAGGAGAAAGTCTCCTTAAAAATAAAACTTTGTTTTCCTTTTGAGTATAGTATTTTCTATAATAAGCCTTATACCTTTCCACATTACCCCCTTGATCCCTTTTTATTTGGAATAGTTATTCACAACAGGTGATCTTGTTACCTTAAGGTGAAGGGAAATATCTCAAACTTTGTTGTCCTTATAGATTTACATTATATACATACCTTAAATCCACATTCCAAATTAGTACCTTGTATGGATTGATGTAAGTCCAAAGAATCATCTTGATCAATCCAATATTTATTTTTATGGAAAAATACTACATAGTCGTCCGAAATAGTATTTTTTCCTTTTCAAGTGGATTTCTGTGACGACCCACATTTCGAAGGTTTAAATCGACAATAATCCACACATGTCCGACTTAAACAATCCGGAACATAGATAATCAATGGGGTTATCTAAGAAAAATAAGAAAAGAAGAAGAAAACAAACACAGAATCTCGCAACAGAACGACAAAATATAATTATCAAATAACAGTTCATGAAGCTGTTTACTATACTTTGATTATAATTTATACAACATTTATCAGAGTTATATATACAACAAAACAAATAAAATAATGCAGTGGAACAAACAATGATGGAATAATACTAGTAATAATGTACCAAATCTTCGTCTTCGTCCTCCAGAATATTCTTCGATAAGATGAAAAACTCAGGACTTACCTGAGCGTAATGAAAAGATAAAACACTCGAGTCAGGACTAAAATATCCTTATGTAAGTCAAATCAATATCGCATGTAACATGAGTGTGATAGCGTCAGACATGTTTACAGGATTTCACATCTCCTATCCAGTGTATAACATGCGTGCAATAACTCAAGAGATGTTACAGGATTTTCCATCTCTTAAGGATCCGTCAAAAAATATATATGTAGTAGAATACGCTACATATATAAAGTCTAATCAATAAAATAAATATTTTTCTTAGCATTAAGGCTTTCCATTAATCCCCCTTAACGTGTTTTTAAGCATTGGCGTACAGTTTGCATTTGACACCACCAGTAGCACGTCGGTAGTCAGGGATGCGACGTGATACGACAACACTGAACCAAAATCGTATCGGTCTCGTATAGGGATAAAAGTATGACAAGGCACGTTAGGCAATGACCAATGTAGGATACTACCAGTTTACCCTTCCCGGCCGGTGATAATGCATCATAGCCATGATCACCCACCGCGTCGAACACTCCCAAAAATCTGAGGGTGCGCACCAATCAATCACAATGTAAATGATGGTAATATGAAGAAGTGCGTCCGCTCGGGGTAGCCAGCCCACTTGACCGGTATAGCTCATGTTTTAGTCATTTCAAATTGGCACAAGTGCCAGGCTAATCCATCATCGTTCTCTTTCTTCAAATCCAGCAAACGTATGCCAAATCCAATCACTTCGTTCTAGATAATCACTCCACATACACAGTTGTTAAAGTGGTTCCGGTATCGATAGAGAGTATGCCCATATCAGTCCCAGGTCTCTTTAACCAACAAACGTAGTTTTACACACCGGTTGGTACTTTTACATTTCGAAAACAGTTCATACTTGATATCAAAATATCATATTCGCTTCAAAATCAAATCCATTTCAAAATCATCATATTTACTCAAAATATACCATTTCACTTCAAAAATCATTTTCGCCTTAATATCTCGATTTCGCTTCCTATTCAACATTGCTTCGAATTTTCATTTGGGTTATAACTTCAATTTAACCCAATTAGTATTTAAATCCAAGATTTAATTGTAAACATTTCACCTCATGACCAGTTTAAATTTTTTTTTGAAAAATAGTTTGAATGATTTTAAAATAGTTTAATAGAAAATAGTTTAAGTATTAAAATGGTTTATATAATAAATAGCTTGGAAAATCGAATAAATTTTGAATACTTAAAAGAATAGACTTAAGTAGTTTATATTAAAATAATTTATTTGAAAATAGTTTCAAAGTGAAACTAAATTAATTACAATTCAATTAAATCTGATTTCGATTTCGAGTTAATTCAATTTCACTTTCGATTCTAATTGATTTCGATTTCAATTCCAACTTGAATAAATTTCAATTCAATTCTCAAATCTAAACCATTTCAATTTATATAAATTTGAGTTCGATTTTCGAAATATCGATTTAAATCACTTAAATTAAATTTAACTTCAATACTCAATTTAAGATTCAA
The DNA here is from genome assembly GCA_030737815.1 of Allium fistulosum. NCBI lineage: Eukaryota > Viridiplantae > Streptophyta > Magnoliopsida > Asparagales > Amaryllidaceae > Allium > Allium fistulosum. Next base: position 1,301,275,020 of record CM060902.1, read on the forward strand.
ATCTTTAAAATAATTCAATTCCAAGCTCAATTATTGAAATATCGATTTAAATTACTTTTACTTAGCAATATTTCGAAGTTCGAATAAAAGTCTAAATCTTTAAAACAACCCAATTTCCGAAATTCAAATCATATTTCAAATATAACTTCAAAATCTCAACTTCGATTATTTAAACCATTTCTGTTAACAAATTTAAATTCAACATTTCAAGCTCACGTTCGAAAATAATTCAATTTTCTATAAATTTGAATTTTATATCTTTAAATCCAAAATCAATTAAATAATTTCAAATCAAAAATTTTTAAATCATTTAATTTAACCAATCCGTTGTCCATATATAATTTTATATCCAATGGCCAAGTGATTAGTTATTTCCATTTAATTTCAGGGATGGATATATATCATTTCAATCCAAATCACAGTGTCATAGGTATATATCATTTCAACCTATTTCTTAATTTATTCGAAACAATTCAATTTACAGTTTTATACACTGTAAATAATTTACCGGGTGATAATAGGATATATAAAATAAATAAATATCTAATCATCCAAATATCAATCAATCGGCATCCATCACAATCAATCGTCCAAAAAGTCAAAATAATTCGCAACAATTTCATAGTTATTAATATTAGGTATTTTACTGGCAATTAAATTACAATTTCAAATTTAACTGTCAATTTTAATTTCTATTAGTTAATTCAGATGTCAATTTAGATGAAAATTAAATTTATCAAACAACGATAAATAAATTTATATCACTTCATAATTTCAATTTAACTAGCATAAAAATATTCTAGTACGTTGTGAGCATTATAAAACACTCACCTTTTATTTGAAACTGAAAATATTTCAGCTTCAAATAAATGCCACTTTGATTCCACGCCAAAGCCTTCGTCGATACGAATCCAATGTGATTTGTTTCGTTTGATTCTGACCTAAAATGTGCAAGTTATCCTATTTTTAAAATTACATGGTTTAAATAATATAACATTTTTTTAGTGACATACTTAAACATTTTAATTACCTAAAGCAACCGACCCGGCCCAAGAAACAAGAACCCAACCTGCCTCCTTTTCTTCTTCCCCCCTTCCTTCTTTCGCCTGCAGCTTCCTTTCGTGCACGCCCAAATGCACACGAACGTGCACGCCGCCACCTCGACGAACCACTATCTGAAACCTAAATTGAACCACGCCATCCTCCTTCCCATCAAAGATCGCACCTTTCCAACCCCACGGACCTCGACCAGTTCCATCATAGGAGAACGCGACTACCGTACAGTGCCGCAGCTCCCTCCTCTCGACCGCACCTCACCAAAATCGCTGCCGAGATGCTATTTCCCACGACAAGTTCGAATATGGCCTTCGTTTCACGAATTGAAACTTATAGCTTCAAATAACCCAAGCCCTAGCTTACGCCTGACATGAATGAGCATGTCCAGAGGCCACCGCAACCCACCAACAATACCTCAGATCGAAGTTCTAGGGGAAATAAGAATTTTCAAACTCGTTCCATGATTTTCCGATTTGTATTTCAAGAGCATTAGATTTTTAAAGTTTCCCATTTTCATTTTTTCCTTTCCTGTTGAATGCTCTATTAAATAATGAAAGAAAAGGGAAAGCGTATTTAAAAAGAAATAGGTGTTAGGTTACAGGTGTAGGGAGGCTGCGAGTTGACCAAAAAAAAGAGGCTGCTCAGTCAAATCGATTAAAATATATTATTAAAATTTCAAAATATCTAGCTATTAATTTCGAACTCCGATTGAAATGTGCCGCCAGGCGTTCGTAATGTTATACCCCTATTCCGAACGCAATGGAACAAGTTTCGAGTCTCAATTCGATCGTATGGAGAAGATAGCTTTTTAGACCCAATTATTATATTGAATTTTCGATATTAATTTCAACGCGTTTCTATCCCGTACGACCAAATGATAATCCCAAATGTTACGAAATTTGAAATCCAATAATAATACACTATTACGGATCCCATGGAATTGGTTTCGTCGAAATCCAAGACCGTGGCCAAAATGGCTATTTTTACTCGTTAATTGTAATATAAAATTTTCAATTTCTAATTATTCACTTTTAAACCCAATTTTAAATGTTAACAATCTTTATTGTTTTTTAAATAAAATTTATATCAACTTTCGAATCATTTTCATTCACATTAAATTCAGAATCCAATTATTCAAACATTTTCAAATATTAAATTTTAAACAATTTAGTTATCCAATAAATCACTATAATTGAAATATAAGTTATTGAACTTATAAAATTTAACTTTTAAAATGAATTCAAATTATAAAAAAACTATTTCCATTTCACAGTAATTCAATTTTTTATTATTCGATTCAACTATTGATTATAAATATATTCAATACGTAAAATTCATTTCAATATATGTTATTGCCAAAATCTTCGGAATTTATTATTTCGAATTTTTATTCAAACTCATATGCAATAACTACATTAATAATTCATTAAATTTTTATTTTTAACCATTTTTATTCAATAATTTCATTTAATTTAATAATTTAAAATAGCTAAAAATACGGGTCGTTACATTCTTCCCCACTCAAAATTTTTCATCCTCGAAAAGAGGTTAAGTAGAGAATTTAACGCTTGATATATTTCTAAAATTTACTCAACTTATAAAACATAGAATCTATTAGAAAAATTTTACTGCGCTTCCGCTACGCCACTCCGATCGACTTACGGAAATTACAATTTATTTAAGAAAACAAGTTATAAAAATTTTAAAACCTAATAATTTTTCTAACACCTGGATTTACGGAAAATTTCGGCAGAGTCCCCTTTGCGCGGCTCGATCGGAAAAAATTTGCAATTCAATATATAAACCAAATATACCAAATAGATATCAAATATACATCTCATCTCAATGATGAAGCATCTCGTAGGAAAAAATATAAAAGTGCGGTATGTAATCCGAGATATGTACCTTATTATTATTAATACGAGCGAGTTCGCCCGTATTAAGCGAGCAAAATGACATCAAAAGCCGCGTATACGTCCAAATGGTTTTCGTATGTACCTATCTCAACTCAATTTAAAATATTAGTCATTTATATAAGATATAGAACATGTACGAGTTTTATAAAAGCATATAACATGAATTTTTAACCCAAACCATAAACAAAGCATTAATATACGACAAACAACAATCATACGCAATAAAACAGTTATAACGACGATTTACAACAAAAGAAACCATTCAATTATTAGTATTCATCCATTTAATTTATAACGATATGAATTTTCATTATCCAATGTCAATATTTCAATTTATACACATCATTTCTTATTAACATTCAAGTTTTATTAACATTTAATGGATTTACTTCCAATTTATTCAAGTCTATTTCATTTGCATTCAATTTATTCAATTCAATTTGTTAAATTCCAATTGTTTCATTTTACGTTTGGCAACATCTCATATCAATTTATTTATTCACATTCATTCTACACTTAAGTTCATTTTCATTTTAAATCAGTGTTATTTTATTTACTCATTTTATTAATACAATTCACCAACTTCTTCCATTTATTCATTTCGGTTAGCTTTTCGTAAGTTAAAGTTCATTTCGTAATTCAATATTAACTTCCTTCCTTTAACATCTATATTCAATTAATTTAACATCTTGTTTAACTAACATTTATCAAAGCTATAAACTATAAACTTCACTTTACATTTTCGCGAAACGATTGAATTATAATGTTCATATCTCCATTTTTAGCATCAACATCATTAATGAATTATTTCTTATATCTTTACTTAAGTTTCTTAATTCACATTTATTTTCACTATTTCATTTAATAACAAATTTATTTGTGAAACATTTCATTTATCATTTCTTTAGTTTATCACCATTTTATAAACGTTTGTTTCTGTTATTCCAACTTGTTCGAGTTAATCCTTAACCAATTCATAATACACTAATTAAGCATATAACATTTATCATACAACTTAAATTTTATTTATAAACATTTTAATTACTTAAGTATTGGTTTGCTTGTATAATATTCCTGTAATGTCCCGAATTTTCGACGCTCGAAAGTCGACATTAATACGTCCACTGTATCAACTGCCGAGCAATCGAATGCCGGAAAACCGAATTGTTATGGTTAAAAAGAAGAGGTAGAAGAAGACAGAAGAAAAGGAGAACGGAAAAACACAGAAACAATATCAGAATCTCACATTCGCAGCGGAACAACATATAATAGATAAATGAATAATCTTTAAATCAAAGAACTATATCATTTTATACATTACATCACATCATCAGAGTCAATATAGACACAATACATCAATGGACAGTTATACAAACTTGTCCTCATACAGAATACACAGCGGAATAATAATATCATATACAAGTGATACGTCTCGCCATCCAGCTCACCACTGAGCTCCACAGCATCTCCTGAATATCCAGAATGACCTGATAACCTGACTCTAGGCTGCCCGTGTGGAAAATGATGGGCACCCAGAGTTTAGGAAGGGAACAATAAACTCCAGGTCAGTCATGGGACTGGTGTGAGAACTTAAAACAGTTTATCTTTAAAACAACAACAACAAAGGAAGTAAAAGACATTCGCAATGCTTTTGGAAAATGAAACTACCATAAGGCCTCCCGCCACACACACAATGCAAACGCAAAATTGGAGGAGATTTCTCCTTATGATAGTCAAACATGCTTACTATGCAAAAATCATTCGATTTGATATTATTATTAGTGCATAGTGCAGAAAAACATTTTGAAAGTATAATATTAATCTTAGCCAACATACAACCATTATTGTATACCTACTATAGCTACCATGTTCAATAGCAGGTTACCGCCACATTCCATGACAGGTAATACCACTAAAAACCGTACAGGGTTCGTATTGTTTCTTTGGATTTCCAACAAATGGTCAGGCAAAGGAACTTCCTTACACCGAAATGAAAACGCCTCTGGAAAGACGTCCCGAGAACCTAACCGGATCTCTGCAAACACAAGGCCGACGTTACCTCACGCTGTACAGCTGTAACTAGGTAGCTAACACACGAGCTATGCCATCCCCCGGTCGTTACCGAACTTTATCCGAGGATCCTCAACCACAAAGCAACAACCACAAAGTATAATAAATTTGCAGCATCAACATAGGTAAAATATCTGGGCTCCATACCATGATATCACCTTTTATCCAGAAGGAAATGACATACCCTAGGGGCGCGACCCCTAAAAACCTTACCGCAACATTCATGTTTCGACCATTACCGGGCTGTGAGGCTCGACGAAGACTCGTCCACAAAGCTATGCTTTTTCACAAAGCCACGCTTTGATCAACAAATGATCAACAGCACTTCGTATGCCACATTACCAAATTGGGAATGTATCACTAGTAACCATCAACTACATAACCTCTGAGCTCGTACGTCTCAGAGAAGGGTGTTAAGCTAAGAGAATAAATTCTCCGCCACCAACAGAAATGTATTTGATAGAAACCAGCTTTACATCTCAAAGTGTAATGTCAGACACACATCCATACAAGTCCGTTCAGGGATCGAACGGAACCGAAGGCACTTCCAAAGAAGCCCTTGCAATCCGGGTATTCACTAATCACGTCCGGACTTCCCATCACAAGAAGAGTGATATAAATCTCTATACCGGAGCAACTCGGTGCAGAGACATTCGATAGGTTGTCCTTTCATTTTCGAAAATGTCCGGTCTTCAATACGATCCATATCGTCGTATCACTAATTCGGAATGGGTTATATGACACAAAGGTCTTTTCCCGGCTAACCCGAATAGTGAGCACAATATTTAAAACACATGAATATTAGGATTTCAATTAAGTCACAACTTATTACCCAAATCCTTTCCTTCAAATGGTTTTAACAAATTACCATTTTAAATCTTTAAACAAAAAGATTTACTTCACAAAGTTTACCCAGTTTCACAAAGATTCATTCACAGATTTCCAAATCAATTTCCATTTCAATTCGATTAACCCATTAAATCTTTAAATTAAGATTTAATTTATAGCTTTCAAAACTATTCACAATTCAAGTCTTTTATAATATAAAAGATACACCTTTTAAAATCTTTTTTGATTTCAAAATAAAGCTTAATCATCTTCACAAAGGTTAATTCATAGTTTTTCCAAACTATTTACAATTTCATTTCAACTTGAAATGTTTCGATACAAATTGGAAATCTTTTCACTTTATGAAAGCTATTATTATCTGAAAATGGATAGTTTTCATTTTGGGAAAAACTGGTTACAATTATACAGTTTAAAGCCATCCAAGTATAAAACTTGAATTTAAATTTAAATTTCCAAAACCATATTTTAAATGGTTAAAAACCCATATAAACACCTTTTATACTTGTAAAATCTTTTAGACCATAATTCCCAAATCATTTAATTCAATTTCAAAATATTGAATTCAAATTTTAAATCAAATGATTTAAATTTTCATTTTATTAAGTTATTTAAAATAACTCTTATTTTTGAAACTTATTTTCAAAAGCTTCCAATTCCAATTCCAAAACTATTTTGGATTCAAAAATTCAATTTCCAAAATTGATAAAAATCTGTGACTTAACCGATTTCCACGTGAAATCCACATTTGTGTGTGTATTGTGTAGTCCACGGTTTAACATAATAGTGCAACAACATTCAACCATCGCAGATCAAATATAACAATATAATTGATAAGCGGTATAAATTATAACGCTTATCTTTCATTCACAGATCACAGATATTCTTATCATAGATAAATAAATCACAAATCACAACACAAATCAGGATATATCACAAAGCATCGCATATCAGAGATGTCAAACAATTCAACATCCAAGATAATCCAAAACATCCATAGATAGGATCAATTTAATCATCTGATTTATTTAAATCAAATAAATTTCTAAAGTTATTTCCTTTTCAAAATAAATTTCTTTATCCCTTCAAATCTATTTAAAAATCCAAATTATAAATAAATTCTTCAACTTATAAATAATATTATCGAAATCCATTTATTAAGCCTTTTTCCCAAATTTTGAAATTTAATTCAATATGGTTCAAAAATAAGACTTTTATCTTTTTAAAACTCCTTTTAAATTTGTCCAATTCTCAAAAATGAATTTTTCGATAAATTTTCAACTTGAATTTCGAAAATCCAATTTTATTTATTTCTGGTATCCAACGATACCAAAAACATATTCGGCTAAATTTTAGCCTTCAACAATTCCAATTCATAAATATAATCACACAGAGATTATAAATAATCAACACACAACATATGAAACAAATTCAAATGTTTGAGGAATCCAGTTAGATCCCTCCAACCTGTTTCCCTGCATCCACAGATGTTAGCACAATACCAATTCCACTTCGAAATGGAATATCGCGGTATATGGGATTTATAAATATTCTTCGCTATTATGCGGAGCAATAGGGTCTCATCCGCTATATAATGCGGGAAATCAACTCCAAATACATATATAATACCAATTCCACTTCACGGTGGAATTATCGCAGTATATGTTTTTAATAAATAACCTCCGTTTAATATATGGCGTATAGGGTCTATTTCAGCACAATAGATAACAACCATCATTCAATTCAGACAATCAACACTATCAACAATTTTAAATCTAACTATTTAAAATTTAAATCGAAACACAATTCGATTGAGTGAGGAGTTCTCTCCTTGCTTCTGATAACTGTTGCAGTGTTTCGTTTCGAATAAAATTAAACGAGCGTTTAATTTTACCCGAAATTATCACTGGATCCAATCAATCCCAAACCAGCTCCATCGCGTAGTGTTCGACAAAACGAACCCAACGCAAGTCGTTTCGTCAATTTTTGACCTCGTATGAAAAAGTTATGCATTTTTAAACATTACACAATTTTAAATATATAATAATTTACACTTTTATTTTAACTTTAAACCCTACAGAAATCTGGACCGTTCATTCCTGGATTGTTGATCATGGCCGCATATCCTATCTTCTTCTCCCAGTTCAAATCGTACGTAGCCGAACCCATAGCCGCCCCCTCTTCCTCAATTAACGCAACCGCCTCGAGCCACCTGAAGATGATCGGCGACTTCCATTCAAATGCCTCCGCCGCCAAGTGCCACCGCCCCAAATCCAGCCCCACTCGGTGATCATTTTACCTTGATTTTTGTGTGTGAACGTACAACCTTTGAACTCGATTTGCTGTTGATCGGCTCCACCATTTCCGATCACCGCCGTTGAAAACGTTGTACTCGATGCCCTCAACAAATTCCCAGTTGGAAGTTTCTTGAAATAAGGCGTGGATTGGAAGAAAATTAGAAGAGAAGGACGTTGTTTCTCGGCCATTAAATTGAAAACTGGCGGCTAGGGTTAGGGTTTTGCTTTTGTTTGCAAAACAGAAAATGTTTTGGCCTTATATAGAAAATTCTCCAAAACACTATTCATCGAAAATTTTCCGAACTCCAAACAAAGCGTGCCGGCTGGTGTTTCTAAGGTTTTACCCACGTTCCGGACACAATGGAACATGTTTCGGGAGCTAATTCGATCATATGTGCGAGTTACGGAAATAAACGATCAAATAAAAATTAAATCGATTAAAACGATTTCTATGCGTTTTAGCTTGCCCCGGACAATCGACAACTCCGATTGCTACGAAAATTGAAATATTACAATAATTTATCATTACGGATCCGATGAAACTGGTTTCGTCGAAATCCGAGACTGTTTGAAAAATGACTATTTTCACTAGTCAATTAAATATTAAAATATTCAATTTTAACAATTTAACTTTTAATTCAATTTTAAAAGTTTACAAACATCATTCTAACTCCAATATGATTTAATATAACTTTATAAATCATTTTTAATCATATTTAATTCAGCTTCCAATTATTTACGCAATTTCAAATATTAAATTGTCGATTTAATTATCCAATTACATCTCTATATTCGAGGTAAAATTTATTCGGCTTACAAATCTTACTTGTTAATATTTAAAATTAATTAAATATTTGAATTTCAAATGATAGAAATTCTGGGTCGTTACAATCTTCCCCCCTTAAAAGAATTTCATCCTCGAAATTGCAAAGTAAGAAAAAATGCCTCAAATCCATTAACTTTTCAAACAATTCGTTCAAATTAGATTTCAAAATCACTTAAGTGTACAACTTCCCCAAAATCCAATAGTTAAACTCTTTCAAAAACTTTACTAAGTTTTTCAAATCTATACTTAGTTATACTTTTCAAAACCAACTACATCGTTTAACTTTTAACTCCAAATCCAAAATTTAGTTTTCACAAATTTTCCAAAATTTCTCGAAAATTTTCTAACGCCTTAAATTTTCAGAAAAATTCGCCATAGCCTCCTTTGCGCGGTTCAATCGTAGTAGGATCACAATAGACATAAATATATATACATCGACCCACACGGTCGGAAAAGCAGAAAAACAGTTCATATTTCCTATTTTTATTGCGTAGGCGTACCTTTTTAGCATTTTTAAGCAAAGCAGTTATTAATTTAGCATTTTAGCGCAACCAAATCAGCCGAACGGCAGCCACGGCACCTGTACTTACTCAATTTAAACACGTAAGTGACATATATACGAAATCTATTAACATTTCTTTAATTTTTTCAATAACAAACACAAAGTTTCCATAAGCAATGCAATCAAATAATTCCCATAAGCAATTTATAAAGTTTTCGATACAAATTTTAATTGCTTACAACCAATTCACATTAGTTCACTTTCAATTCAAATTCAATTACATAGCTTTCAAACGTTAGCTTTCCATTTGATTAATTCAATTGCATATGAATTTCTATACAATCAACTAACAATCATATAACAACCAATGTCATAACCAACATAACCAAGTTATTCAATTTACTTTACTTACATTCAATTTGGTTCAACACTTTTAATTCCAATTGGTTTAATATTAAATTGGCTTCCATTGAATTTCCAATTTATTAGCTTTTAATGAATTAACACTTATATCCATTATTCCATATCAATTTACTTACATTCGATTGATTAACATTCAATTCATTTGTTAATTCAATTGCTAATTCATTTTATAACTAAGTTGAATTTCATTTATAAACCTCAAGTTCATATTCTTAATGACTTCATTTCATTAATTCACTTTATTAATTTACTTTGATATCAAAATCAACTTCATTCAACATTACTTAAGTTATATTTCATTTCAAACATCATTTGTTTAACGTAACTTAGATTTTCCACTTATAAATCCAATTCAGATTTTGTTTTTCTTGACAAAATTGTTTAACCATTTTAATAATTGGCGTTACTTACCTTTTCTCATTCTATAGGTTATATACCCTTTTATTTATTTGACCCACCAAATTCTTTAACTTTACCAAAGTTAAAATTTTTATTATTTCACATTATAAGTTCAAAACTCATTTTATTTATATTCATCAATTACAACTTGGATTTTTAAATTAAATTTGTTTATCACAACAAAACTACAATTTTCAATTTACTATGGTAGCAAATCAATCACACAGAAACTCGAAAATGATACTGATGATGCTGCAGTCATCACCCTTATTATTTCCCAGCAATAGTAGTGAATCCAGTGCTTAAATTCTTTTAAAAAATTCCTTTTATTTATAAATCACATTTATAAACCTTTTCTTATATAATTTCACTATTTAACTTTACTTATATAAGATCATTTCACAATTGTAAATCATCTTATTTATAATTCTATACTTATACAATTGTTGCTTTTATTTAGATTATTCAAACAACTTTTATTAACTCATATATATTCTTACATTTTCAACAACCAACCAATCAATTTTTTATACACTTTAATAATTCTGAAAGAATTATTTCCTTTATATGTAAAATATAATCGAGGTAAAATTATTTCATTTACCCAATTTAAAATGATACTGTGTCAGTTTATCCCGTTTAAGAGTTTAGAAACCCCTATCGATTACAGTTAGCTAGACTGCACCGACCAGAATCTATAAACAATCAACCGATAAATCAACACAATACAAAACAATTTCATATTCACTAACAAATACGCACTCATATCTATTATTACACTCACACTCATTCTAGAGTACTACTGACTCTATCTCTAATGAGTAATTCCCAACAGAGCCAAGGTTATCGCTTAACCATATGCTCTGATACCACATGTAACATCCCGGATTTTCAACGCTCGAAAGTCGACATTAATACGTCCACTGTATCAACTGCTGAGCAATCGAGTGCCGGAAAATCGAACTGTTATGGTTAAAAAGAAGAGGTAGAAGAAGACAGAAGAAAAAGAGAATAGAAAAACACAGAAACAATATCAGAATCTCACATTCGCAGTGGAACAACATATAATAGATAAATGAATAATCTTTAAATCAAAGAACTATATCATTTTATACATTACATCACATCATCAAAGTCAATATACACACAATACATCAATGGACAGTAATACAAACTTGTCCTCATACAGAATACACAGTGGAATAATAATATCATATACAAGTGATACGTCTCGCCATCCAGCTCGCCACTGAGCTCCACAGCATCTCCTGAATATCCAAAATGACCTGATAACCTGACTCTAGGTTACCCGTGTGAAAAATGATGGGCACCTAGAGTTTAGGAAGGGAACAATAAACTCCAGGTCAGTCATGGGACTGGTGTGAGAACTTAAAACAGTTTATCTTTAAAACAACAACAACAAAGGAAGTAAAAGATATTCACAATGCTTTTGGAAAATGAAACTACCATAAGGCCTCCTGCCACACACACAATGCAAACGCAGAATTGGAGGAGATTTCTCCTTATGATAGTCAAACATGCTTACTACGAAAAAATCATTCGATTTGATATTATTATTAGTGCATAGTGCAGAAAAATATTTCGAAAGTATAATATTAATCTTAGCCAACATACAACCATTATTGTATGCCTACTATAGCTACCATGTTCAATAGCAGGTTACTGCCACATTCCATGACAGGTAATACAACTAAAAACCGTACAGGGTTCGTATTGTTTCTTTGGATTTCCAACAAATGGTCAGGCAAAGGAACTTCCTTACACCGAAATGAAAACGCCTCTGGAAAGACGTCCCGAGAACCTAACCGGATCTCTGCAAACACAAGGCCGATGCTACCTCACACTGTACAGCTGTAACTAGGTAGCTAACACACGAGCTATGCTATCCCCCGGTCATTACCGACCTTTATCCGAGGATCCTCAACCACAAATCAACAACCACAAAGTATAATAAATTTGCAGCATCAACATAGGTAAAATATCTGGGCTCCATACCATGCTATAACCTTTTATCCAGAAGGAAATGACATACCCTAGGGGCGCGACCCCTAAAAACCTTGCCGCAACATTCCTGTTTCGACCATTACCGGGTTGTGAGGCTCGACGAAGACTCGTCCACAAACCAACGCTTTTTCACAAAGCCATGCTTTTTCACAAGCCACGCTTTTTCACAAAGCCACGCTTTGATCAACAAATGATCAACAGCACTTCGTATGCCACATTACCAAATTGGGAATGTATCACTAGTAACCATCAACTACATAACCTCTGAGCTCGTACGTCTCAGAGAAGGGTGTTAAGCTAAGAGAATAAATTATCCGCCACCAACAGAAATGTATTTGATAGAAACCAGCTTTACATCTCAAAGTGTAATGTCAGACACACATCCATACAAGTCCGTTCCGGGATCGAACGGAACCGAAGGCACTTCCAAAGAAGCCCTTGCAATCTGGGTATTCACTAATCACGTCCGGACTTCCCATCACAAGAAGAGTGATATAAATCTCTATACCGGAGCAACTCGGTGCAGAGACATTCGATAGGTTGTCCTTTCATTTTCGAAAATATCCGGTCTTCAACACCTGTCTTCAGTATGATCCATATCGTCGTATCACTAATTCGGAATGGGTTATATGACACAAAGGTCTTTTCCCGGCTAACCCGAATAGTGAGCACAATATTTAAAACATATGAATATTGGGATTTCAATTAAGTCACAACTTTTTACCCAAATCTTTTCCTTCAAATGGTTTAAACAAATTACCATTTTAAATCTTTAAACAAAAATATTTACTTCACAAAGTTTACCCAGTTTCACAAAGATTCATTCACAGATTTCCAAATCAATTTCCATTTCAATTCGATTAACCCATTAAATCTTTAAATTAAGATTTAATTTATAGCTTTCAAAACTATTCACAATTCAAGTCTTTATAATATAAAAGATACACCTTTTAAAATCTTCTTTGATTTCAAAATAAAGCTTAATCATCTTCACAAAGGTTAATTCATAGTTTTTCCAAACTGTTTACAATTTCATTTCAACTTGAAATGTTTCGATACAAATTGGAAATCTTTTCACTTTATGAAAGCTATTATTATCTGAAAACGGATAGTTTTCGTTTTGGGAAAAACTGGTTACAATTATACAGTTTAAAGCCATCCAAGTATAAAACTTGAATTTAAATTTAAATTTCCAAAACCATATTTTAAATGGTTAAAAACCCATATAAACACCTTTTATACTTGTAAAATCTTTTAGACCATAATTCCCAAATCATTGAATTCAATTTCAAAATATTGAATTCAAATTTTAAATCAAATGATTTAAATTTCCATTTTATTAAGTTATTTAAAATAACTCTTATTTTTGAAACTTATTTTCAAAAGCTTCCAATTCCAATTCCAAAACTATTTTGGATTCAAAAATTCAATTTCCAAAATTGATAAAAATCTGTGACTTAACCGATTTCCACGTGAAATCCACATTTGTGTGTGTATTGTGTAGTCCACGGTTTAACACAATAGTGCAACAACATTCAACCATCACAGATCAAATATAACAATATAAGCGGTATAAATTATAATGCTTATCTTTCATTCACAGATCACAGATATTCATATCATAGATAAATAAATCACAAATCACAACACAAATCAGGATATATAAAAAAGCATCGCATATCAGAGATGTCAAACAATTCAACATCCAATATAATCCAAAACATCCATAGATAGGATCAATTTAATCATCTGATTTATTTAAATCAAATAAATTTCTAAAGTTATTTCCTTTTTAAAATAAATTTCTTTATCCCTTCAAATCTATTTAAAAATCCAAATTTTAAATAAATTCTTCAACTTATAAATAATATTATCGAAAGTGAAAATTAGTCACGCATCCTTAAAACGTAACTTAATTTCAAAGCGGGTCCCTGTCATAAAGAATATATATTCTACGTCCATGTTTCTGTTTTCCGCTAATTTATTCCCCAAATTACCCCTGCGTTTCACTGCGAGCTCTAATTCTTCTTCTTCTTTTTTCGATTTAAATGAAAAACTAAAATTAAATTGAAGACGAATCAAGTTTTTTTACGAAATATGATATTCTTAATATTTGCAGTTATAAATAATCGCAACAAATTTCTGCAAATATATACGATAGTTGCAGAAATTTCTGCAACTATACGCAATAGTTGCAGACATTTCTGCAACTATGCGTAATAGTTGCATTTGTACAACTATATGCAATAGTTGTAGAAATGTCTGCAACTATACGCAATAGTTGCAGAAATTTCTGCAACTATTGCAAATAGTTGCAGACATTTCTGCAACTATACGCAATAGTTGCAGAAATGTCTGCAACTATACGCAATAGTTGCAGTTATTTCTGCAACTATAAGCAATAGTTGCAGAAATTTCTGCTACTATACGCAATAGTTGCAGACATTTCTGCAACTATTTGCAATAGTTGCAGTTATTTCTGCAACTATAAGACATTTCTGCAACTATTTGCAATAGTTGCAGACATTTCTGCAACTATATGCAATAGTTGCAGATATTTCTGCAACTATTTCGTATAGTTGCATAAATTTCTGCAACTATACCCAATAGTTGCAGACATTTCTGCAACTATACCATATAGTTGCAGAAATATCTACAATTTTGTGCAATTTTTATAAATTTGAAAAAAAATCGAACTGTTAAATATTTGCTGAATTGTCTGCAAATATTTGAAATAATTGCACCTTTAATACAAATATAAATTTTTGGTATCAACAATGGATCTCATTTTAAAGATCATAAAATTTGTGATTTTTTGGTGAAAACGGTATGTTGATCAGGTTTTTGTAAATAAAGTTATACGCGTTTGAAAAGTTTAAAACATAAAGGGTATTTGTGTATTTTTGCATGCGTGAATTTGAAAATAGGGAGCGGAAACGTAAATGTTGGTTGTGAAGGATGTTTTATCTATTTTAAAACTTGTTAGGGATGTGAGCCAAACTATCCCTTATCGAAATCCATTTATTAAGCCTTTTTCCCAAATTTTGAAATTTAATTCAATATGGTTCCAAAATAAGACTTTTATCTTTTTAAAACTCCTTTTAAATTTGTCCAATTCTCAAAAATGAATTTTTCGATAAATTTTCAACTTGAATTTCGAAAATCCAATTTTATTTATTTCTGGTATCCAACGATACCAAAAACATATTCGGCTAAATTTTAGCCTTCAATAATTCCAATTCACAAATATAATCACACGGAGATTATAAATAATCAACACACAACATATGAAACAAATTCAAATGTTTGAGGAATCCAGTTGGATCCCTCCAACCTGTTTCCCTGCATCCACAGATGTTAGCACAATACCAATTCCACGTGGAAAATCGCGGTATATAGGATTTATAAATATTATTCGCTATTATGCGGCGCAATAGGGTCTCATTCGCTATATAATGTGGGAAATCAACTCCAAATACATATATAATACCAATTCCACTTCACGGTGGAATTATCACGGTATATGTTTTTAATAAATAACCTCCGTTTAATATACGACGTATAGGGTCTATTTCAGCACAATAGATAACAACCATCATTCAATTCACACAATCAACACTATCAACAATTTTAAATCTAACTATTTAAAATTTAAATCGAAACACAATTTGATTGAGTGAGGAGTTCTCACCTTGCTTCCGATAACTGTTGCAGTGTTTCGTTTCGAATAAAATTAAACGAGCGTTTAATTTTACCCGAAATTATCACTGGCTCCAATCAATCCCAAACCAGCTCCATCGCGTAGTGTTCGACAAAACGAACCCAACGCAAGTCGTTTCGTCAATTTTTGACCTCGTATGAAAAAGTTATGCATTTTTAAACATTACACAATTTTAAATATATAATAATTTACACTTTTATTTTAACTTTAAACCCTACATAAATTTGGACCGTTCGTTCCTGGATTGTTGATCACGACCGCTTATCATATCTTCTTCTCCCAGTTCAAATCGTACGTAGCCGAACCCATAGCCGTCCCCTCTTCCTCAATTAACGCAACCGCCTCGAGCCACCTGGAAATGATCAGCGACTTCCATTCAAACGCCTCCGCCGCCAAGTGCCACCGCCCCAAATCCGGCCCCACTCGGTGATCATTTTACCTCGATTTTTGTGTGTGAATGTAACATCCCGCCTTATTGACCGCCCCTAGTCCGTAATTAAACCAACTTGAAACGTTCAAAATGACGGATTGTTATTTAGTTTATATATTTTAAACAGAATCAGCCATAGAAACACAGAATAATAATATTTCACAAAAATGAATTTTTTTTCTTTCCTTTTACAAGTATCAGAGTTTATACAATGTATTAGATTTATACAACGGAATATTTCTTTAAGTACAAAATCCCCGAACTAAAGCGAGTGTTTTCCCCCTCTCTCTAACTTCGCTGCCCGAAAACCTTCAAGTTGTAAAACACTCGGTCTGACCCGAGTATTACATTCAAAAGAAAATAATACACAGGTTAGTCTAATTCAAACTCAGTTATTAGTGCATAGAGGCAATAATAATCAAAGAGACGACAGTCACAATAATTCTTTTCTATCCGACCCTTTTAATAAAGAAATCGGATGACGGTAATTATAACACTTAACAGTGTTAAAAACAAATCAGTAGATTCAAATTATCAACGAAGATATATGAAAGGATTATCAATGAAGATAATTTGGAAAACATTAGAATTGCCTAAACGGCAATTATCAACAAAATCTAATTATTAAATAAATCATTAGAAACTCATAATCCAATTATTAAAAGATAATTAGACAACAACAAAATGATCAAATCAAACTAAATCAATTCAAACCATTGAAATGTCACTTAAAACATCAATACTGATTGGCTGCAGTACACGCACGCGTGCACTGCCTCGCCAATACGGCATATGAAATACGCAATGAACCAGAAACAAATGGCCTCAACTCAAATCAAAATGAACCATCAAATGAACAAAGTGCTCATGAAGGCATGATGAAAATTCACAACCAATCACAAGGTCAAACCCAAAATACCGGATTCAACTCAAGTGTAGTCAGAAAAACAATCCATTTGCATCAATGCAATGCAAAACCACAAGGGCCAAAACTGTGTAACAACCCGCATATTTATCGATTTTTATATTTAAATATTTTATTTAAATATAACATCGGTCGTCGGATTATAGTCCGAAAAGCCACTTTTTGTAAACAGTCGAATTAGGACTCAAGACCACTTCCATTGAGTTCAAAATGTCGTTTGTGACCTTTTTGAGTATAAACTTCGATATGTTTGGAGAAAGTTGAATTTTGCTATTTTCACTTTGGGATTGGGTTTGGGTTCAGCCCACTTGCCCAAATCTGGTTATATCTTTACTCCACCCCCTCTCCTCTTCATTACTTCACTTTCATTTCCTAAGTCTCAAGCTTCATCAAAAATGGGGGAAGAGAAAAAGAATTAGGAAATTCCTAAGCCCTAGTTCCATTGCAAATTCAAGTTCTTGCTCCAAATTCAAAGAGAAGCTATTGGTAAGCCTCCTCTTCATCTTCTCCAACCCATCCTCCTTTCAATTTCAGAAATTCCTAAACCTAACTTTGGGAATGTTCTTCTTTTAAAAGCTTGGATTCAAGCTTGTTGAGTTGGAATTGGAGAGTGATCGCCCTTGCCATTGCTTTCAAGCTTCTTCTTCATTGATTTGGGTTCAAAGGTGAGATTTTTATCTTACATCTTAGTCCATAACTACCTTCGATTATTAGGTATGAATTCCTAACACTTATTCTTGTGCAATTGTTTTTGGTTTGGATTGATTTGGTGAATATTCCAATTTTTAGTGTTTTGAGTTCAATTCTTTGAAAATCCTAACTTTGATGTTTTGATCATGTTTTTGGTGATGAATCGAAGAGCTTATATGGCCGGGTAGTCGATGGGCGTAAACCCTTAGTGCCATTGCTCGACCGATTGCATTTCGAAAGGGATTGGCATTCATTTGATTGGCATGGGAGTGCAGGAAACAGGCTCCGGTCGACCGACCTCAGGGTCCGGTCGACCGACCTGCTACTCTAGCATTTCCCTGCCTCTGTTTTGGGGAGTGCAGGTTACAGGCTTCGGCTGACCGACCTCAGGGTCCGGTCGACCGACCTGCTACCCGAGCACTTCTGCCTCTGGTCCGGTCAACCGACCTCAGGGTCCGGTCTGCTCCTATTTGCCAATTTTTCCTATATTGCCTATTTGTATGAATTTCCAACTTTAATCGATTCGTGTTGTTTCCCTTTTGTTGTTATCATTTATTACCGACTTTGATGACTTCTTTACTTCGGGATTTTTGGGAATATCCATTTGATGGATTCGGTATCGATTTCTTTGGATTTTATTCACGTCTTCGAATGTGAATTTTTATGATTGATTGTTTCTACAATCACTTCTATGATTTGTCACTTCAAAATATAAAGGTTTTCTATACTAGTATTAAATATCAAAACTTCTTCATCAAAACGATTTCAACTCTATTTTCAATATCAAACTCGTTTATAAAACTGTTTTCCAATCTATTAGTATATACAAACCTTTACCTTATTCATATGAGAAAATATAATTAAACGGCTTAGCAAAACAAGTGGTATGAAACGCTTGCGTTTACTTCGTCGGTTAATTGATGGACTTGTTCAATTGAAACTCTTGTGACAATTTTCTAGTGGAGATCTACAATCTGTTCGTAAATATTTGAGTTAAGCAAGTGGTTATGGGACATGAAGCTAAACTCTTATATTTACTAGCTTAGTGCAATCGACACTTCTTTATGATCGATGATGATCATTTTATGGTTTAGACTAGCAATGTGCGATGTCTCTTTGATTCGGTTCCTCGGACGTTACGCTGTACGACGTCGTTGTTCCGTTTTATCGTGATTTGGTTCATCGGACGTTACGCTGTACGACGTCGTTATTCCATTTTACTACGTTTTGGTTCATCGGACGTTACGCTGTACGACGTCGTTGTTCCATTTTCCTATGTGTTGGTTCATCGGATGTTATGCTGTACGACATCGTTGTTCCTTTTTATTTTGCTTCAGTTCATCGGACGTTATGCTGTACGACGTCGTTGTTCCATTTTCCTATGTGTTGGTTCATCGGATGTTACGCTGTACGACATCGTTGTTCCTTTTTATTTTTCTTCGGTTCATCGGACGTTACGCTGTACGACGTCGTTGTTCCATTTTCCTATGTGTTGGTTCATCGGATGTTACGCTGTACGACATCGTTGTTCCTTTTTATTGTGCTTTGGTTCATCGGACGTTACGCTGTACGACGTCGTTGTTCCTATTTATTTTGTCTCTGGATAATCGGACGTTACGCTGTACGACGTCGTTGCTTCGGATTATTTGATTTCTGGATATTGATTTTTGGAATTTATGTTTCACCACCTTTTTTCAGTTGGCATTGATATGTATGTCATTTATTGTGGCTTGGTGAATTAAATAAAGAATATGATATTCTTTTTGATGCTATGAGATTCTTGAGATTTTGTATGACTTTCGTGATTTTCTAATGTATACTTATCATAGTATGACATCTTTTTGTTATCATATGTTTTATTATCATATCTCATATTCTATCTCATTTTATCTGATAATTATAGCTAGACTGATCCGTTTATTATTTTCTTCTTAAATAATACTCGGGTTAGACTGAGATTTTACAAGTGCTTCCTCTTGACTTCCTATCTGGAACCATCATCTGACTTTTGGCTAACTACTCTAGTTTAGTAGTTTTTGTTGTATACATTTGAGATTAGACTCCTTGATGTATACATATTTTTTTGGCTAGCACTTGTATCTATTCTTTCGTGTTATTGTGGATCTTATTTGACCACTACTCTGATGTACACTTTCATGTGTTATATTCATATCTATTTCCGCCTTTGTGATATGAATTGCCTGTGACTGATTTATGTTATACTTATTTCTATATTTGTTTCCGAAGTCCATATAGCCACTGTGTAGTAGCTTTGAGTTTGTATCGGTATGTCGGATTTCCTCCTTAAATGATATGCATTATATTTTTATCTGGCATATCGGTACTCGCACAAAGCAATTATACAGATGGTCGCTCCTCAACAGCCTTATTCTCCGTGCTAGTTGACGGCATTACCCCGTAGTGTCCTTGGCTAGTGTGGGTATAGAGGTGGGGCGTCACAAACTGCATATAAAACGAAACTGCAGTCATAAATGAATACAAGGGCAATCTGCAACAAAACTGCAGTCACCACAAGATCACAAAGGAGAAACTGCAACAAAAGAAAGCAAGAAACAACTGCACAATAAAACTGCAGTTGAAACAAGCGATTAACTAGGAAACTAAACAGTCAAACAACGACAACTCAAGTGTCGAACTCAATTGGACAGCACAACCTGGTCAAAATATATAAAACAGTGGCATACCAAACAAGAACAGAGTAGTTCAGGCTTGAAACCATCAAGTGGACAAAGTACAAACTCAATTGAGATGCAACAGTAGTGAAAATAGAATGCATCAGAAGGTATACTATAAACATACCACTGAAGTCATGGAAGCAAGACTATATGAATCAGACTCAAGTCCAGATTCAAACAACACAAATGCAACACTTCAAATATCAATGCTGATGCCATTGAACAACAGGCCCAAAGTCAACACAGCAACAACCCAAAACATTTAAGCCTATGAATGCAAGTAAATGTCACTGAGAAACAATGTTTAGCATACATATGAATCCATTTCATATGTACAACAAAACACCAAGGACGACTCAGCAATGCAAAGGCTAGTGATGTAACTCAATGCATATACCACTACACTGCAGATACGAACCTATACAGTGAACTACATGATGAACTTGTATACAGTGACCAGTGAATAACACCAGATTCAAGTGAAGACTGAATGCAATAAACAACTCCAGACCAATGCATATGAAACTGAATATAAGTCAAAATAGTCAGCTCACCAAAATGCAAAGCTATGCAGCGTAAAGAAGAGTAAGTGCACTATGTAGTGACAGCAATTACACGTGTAGTTCAAAAGTACAGACAGTAATGTAATATGAAGATACTGAATCATGAGGGCATTTGTAGACTGACCCGAAGCATGCCTATGGTCAGGCAACGTGAAAGACAAAGCAATGCATAAGCATACAACTAAACAACCAAGGCCAGAGCAGAGATCATGTACAAAAATGTTGATCACATGAACCCACTCGACACAACATCAAGAATCACAATTCAAGTGAACAGTCGGTGGTACAAGACCGAACCAATTGAATTGCAACAGGTGATGATGTAATGAAAGCAACAGGAATGGTCAAAGCCATAATATTCAGATAATCAAAGAAGTTATAAATGCATTTGAACTCCAATAGTATTGGTGACCCATGGAGCTAAAAAAACTGAAATGCATCAAGTACTAGAGTTAACAGAGGTGTATTAAACACCATCATATAAACTACTAAAACTGAAAAAGAAATCATCTTAGAACATATATCACAAATGCATCAACAAAGATCAAGTAACAGTTTCAAACTAATGATGTGCAACAGGTAGTACAAGTTGAAACCTGCAATACTACGACTGGAACAAAATGCACAATTGAATTCCAATAAATTGTGGATAAACAATTTCACCATCAAAATAAAGGCTGAAGTCACCACTGAAAGAAATTTCAAAATCAAAGCAAATTCTCATTTAAATTATTTTCACAAAATTAAGTTGAAAATTTCAAATCAAGGCAGAGCCTAACTCAATTTCTTTCACAATTATTTTCGCTAAATCCAGTTAGCAACCAACTCAAAGTCGAACAGTTCAAACCAGGGTAAAAGAACAAGGTCGAAAATACTACAGAGATAAACAGTGTTCACCAAGTACCAAGGTCATCAGAAAATGAACGTAAACTTCTTATCTCTAAACAGTTTTCATAATCAAGTTTGCAGTCGAAGACAACTGCAGGTCGCATTAAAACCGAAGTCCACAGCATCAAGTCAAGACTGTGGCAACTAAGGCTACAATCGAGCAAGTTCACATTTTTTTACTAAAGCAATTGGCCCAAAGTCAAAGAGAAAAGAACGAAACTACAATCAAAGCAACAATTTCAAACCGTGACCAAGAAATCAAACTCAGAAATCAAAACCTAGAGTATCAATCATTCAAACAACGAAAATCACAGATTTGAACAAGCTAAAAATCATCAAAACTGAATTAGATGTGAGTAACTAAAATTACTCACCTTAGAACGAAGAGCCCAGATCGAAGAAATCGAAGTATCTGCAATTAATTCGACGTAGCGGCGCCTTTTATTTTCACGAGCCCAAATTTCAGAGCGAACGAAAAGAAGATAACGAGGCCGCCATTAATTTTTTTCTTTTATTCGTTTAGGTCTTAGGGTTTTTTTTTCGAATTGAAGAGGGCTTCGTATTTTATGAGGAAGGGGGAAGCGTGATTCCAGGCTGAAACAAAGTAAAGTTGCATGGCTTTGCAGAGAAAAGATCGTGCCTGCCTTACTTCTGATGTCGGCAAAAATTTAAATTTTAAATTTAAATTGAATTTGATTAAATTCCTACGCGTTTATACGTCGTATGTTCACACAACAACTCCGATAAATACGAAATTTGAAATCCGGTAATAATTTAATATTCCGGATCCAATGGAACTGGTTTCGTCGAATTCCGAGACTATGCCTTGGAAGGCTATTTTCAAATATCTATTCAAACGATACAATTTCAAAACTGAACAAATCACTTTCAAATTCAATTCTGAAGCTTCTATTATTTTCAGTATTATCAATGTGAATTTTCTAAGCCTTTAAATTATTTTTAATTAGCTTTATACTGAAGATTCAAATTTTTATTCAACCTTCAATAGATTAAATTTTAAAATTAAATCGCCAATTTCATTCTGATAATTTGACATTTAAGTCAAACCATCATTCAAATATTTAAAATAAATTAAATATTTTCAATTTAAATTGTCCAAAATTCAGGGTCATTACAATCTTCCCCCCTTAAAAGAATTTCGTCCCGAAATTATAAGTTAGGGAAAAATGATTGTTAAAATCTCACCGATATTTATACCCTACACAATTTTTACCAAGCTTGAAACTTATTAAAAATAAATAAATATAGGATTCATTCCATTTATTTTATCTCACTAGCTTTGTTCATTGATTTCTACAATCAAACGCAAAAGTCCTTTACCAAATTTTTCGACTTACAAAACTCAGATTTAAACTTGGAATTCTTCATGTTAGAGATTTGCATATTATATCTTTTCCAAAGTTGTGGGCTTTCAAGACATTTTAAAGATCTTCTTCCTTAGTTTATTAGGTTGGAATTAAGTTTTTTTTCAGACTATTGACTCGCTATTTAAAGTTTGAAAATACTTACTAATTCGAAGTTTAATAAGTCTATCGTCGTTCTTACAGACATTAGGCATACGCTGGCCAGGCGCAGGACTAAAAATCTCCAAGTACTAAATATACTTGCTTCAACTCCCAGTGAAAATACTTAAAAATCCTTTTTTTAAAATGGATATGGAAAGCACGTTCCCCCATGGATCACAGTTACTCAGCGGTTACGCTACTATCCCAGTAGAATCACTTGTAATCTGTAGATTTCGCATCTCTTGAATTTCGCCATGGTTGTTGCCATAGATTGTAGTTCACACGGCGGTTACGCTACTATCCCAGTAGAATCGCTTGTAACCGTAGGCATCACGCCCCTCGAATTTCGCTGTGGCATCTTGATCGCAGTTTACACGGCGGTTGCGCCACTATCCCAGTGGAATCGCTTGTAACTGTAGGCATCGCGCCCCTCAAATTACGCTAGTATACATCATAATCAATCAACATGATCCCATCACGAGGGATTCTAATTCAAATGGTCACTCCAACTAATGAAAATTCTACGTAGCTACGAATTTCAAATGGACACTCATACCGAGTTCCAACAACTTCACAAATTTTAAATGGAAGGTACTTTTCCATATCCTCAGTTTAGAAAACATAATGGCATACATATATAGTACTTCATTTCACATTTCGTACATATCATACCTATGTAAACTTACATAAGATTTCCATAACAATTACTTTCCAAACTGATGGTTTTCGAATTTACTACATTCTCATATATAAGTTCTGAAAACCTACATATCCCATACCCATAACAAAATAGAGGATTCCTGAATTTTCCATCTCGTTACCAATTTAAAATTTTCCTCTAAGTCGATTTGGAAGTTTAAGGTTATCTCAAACCCAATTCATATTCATAATTCAATTTATTATCGACTTCACATTCGATTTGGATTACACGTTACCTTGTCAATTCTCAACACATAATTGATGTCTACTGATATATAACCTCTGAGCTCGTACGTCTCAGAGAAGGGTGTATATAGCTAAGAGAATAAATTCTACGCCACCAAACAGATATATATTTAATAAAGATCAATTGCTATGTCATCAATTCACAATGTTAGACATACAATCCAAACCGACCATCCGAAATTCAAAACTCAACTTATATTGTTTTTGGTGTCGAAGTTAAACTCAATTTAACTCAAGATTCAATCTTTTTGAAAAATTTCAAGTTGAACTAATTGTTCAAATTTCCCATTTAATTTTTTCAATTTCGACTTAATTCATAGTTTGAATCCCGCATACTTTTCACAATATTGGTTTTAAACCGACTTCAAACTTTCCAATATTAAGTTTTCCACTTAACTCAATTCTCTGCAAGTTCAAATTTAAATTCATCACTGAATCTATTAATTTATTATGGATTATCATGTTGACAACTTCAAATTTGAAATTCTAAATCTCATTTGAACTTTGCATCTGCTTTCTATTTCCAAAATAATCAACTAGTTCTTTAGTAATCCATTCATCGACTTGGTTCCATTAGATTTATATCTCTATATTAACTATTTTAGGCATTAGTCTAAACTTGAAATATAAACTTTACCTCGAAACTAGTTTGATTCATACAGTTAAGTCGACAAATAAATTTCCTTCCCAAGATGCTATTTTATTAAAATATTTCTTTCCGTACAAAATTATACATAGCTTAATACTTTTAAAATACGTACATAGAAGATTTTGGATTACAAAAGATAGTATTATAAAATATACTGATTTCTTCAAATATATTGATTAGTTTAAGATTCAGAATTATTGAGGACTATCGACTTCCTGTATATACTACTAGTATTGTTCTTCAAAACATTTGAAATCAATTTTTCAAAAGAATTCAGAATCAAATTCCCAAGTTATAGTTCAATAATCCCCTTGGCTATAACTAAATCGACATGTCATTTTATTTCCCAATTATTACTTTGGAGATATTCAAAATATTTGATTTAACCAATTCATTAATTCACTTTACTTATATTTTATTTTTTCATAAATCTCGGCAATTCGATAATGGGTCGGGACTCAAATCTAAGGAGACCTTACTGAAGATAAACTATCGCAAACCTAAATTTAGAGAGGGGGATATCCGAAAAGGATTTGAATTTTCAGAATACCTTTTATTTTAAAAAATGATTTTATACTTCTTTAGATTTGAAAAACGCTTTCTATAAAGTGATTCTAGTAACTATTCATATTAAACGCCATAAACTAAGCTTTGTATAAACCAAAGCTCTGATACCACTTTGTAACATCCCGCCCTTTTGACCGCCCCTAGTTGGTAATTAAACCAACTTGAAACGTTCAAAATGACGGATTGTTATTTAGTTTATATAGTTTAAACAGAATCAGCCACAGAAACATAGAATAATAATATTTCACAAAAATGAATTTTTTTTTCTTTCCTTTTACAAGTATCAGAGTTTATACAATGTATTAGATTTATACAATGGAATATTTCTTTAAGTACAAAATCCCCGAACTAAAGCGAGCGTTTTCCCCCTCTCTCTAACTTCGCTGCCCGAAAACCTTCAAGCTGTAAAACACTCGGTCTGACCCGAGTATTACATTCAAAAGACAATAATACACAGGTCAGTCTAATTCAAACTCGGTTATTAGTGCATAGAGGCAATAATAATCAAATAGACGACAGTCACAATAATTCTTGTCTATCCGACCCTTTTAATAAAGAAATCGGATGACGGTAATTATAACACTTAACAGTGTTAAAAAAATCAGTAGATTCAAATTATCAACGAAGATATATGAAAGGATTATCAATGAAGATAATTTGGAAAACATTAGAATTGCCTAAACGGCAATTATCAACAAAATCTAATTATTAAATAAATCATTAGAAACTCATAATCCAATTATTAAAAGATAATTAGACAACAACAAAATGATCAAATCAAACTAAACCAATTCAAACCATTGAAATGTCACTTAAAACATCAATACTGATTGGCTGCAGTACACGCACGCGTGCACTGCCTCGCCAATACGACATATGAAATACGCAATGAACCAGAAACAAATGGCCTCAACTCAAATAAAAATGAACCATCAAATGAACAAAGTGGTCATGAAGGCACGATTAAAATTCACAACTAATCACAAGGTCAAACCCAAAATACCGGATTCAACTCAAGTGTAGTCAGAAAAACAATTCATTTGCATCAATGCAATGCAAAACAACAAGGGCCAAAACTACATATAAAACGAAACTGTAGTTATAAATGAATACAAGGGCAATCTGCAACAAAACTGCAGTGACCACAAGATCACAAAGGCGAAACTGCAACAAAAGAAAGCAAGAAACAAGTGCACAATAAAACTGCAGTTGAAACAAGCGATTAACCAGGAAACTAAACAGTCAAACAACGACAACTCAAGTGTCGAACTCAACTGGACAGCACAACCTGGTCAAAATATATAAAACAGTGGCATACCAAACATGAACAGAGTAGTTCAGGCTTGAAACCATCAAGTGGACAAAGTACAAACTCAATTGAGATGCAACAGTAGTGAAAATAGAATGCATCAGAAGGTATACTATAAACATACCACTGAAGTCATGTAAGCAAGACTATATGAATCAGACTCAAGGCCAGATTCAAACAACACAAATGCAACACTTCAAATATCAAAGCTGATGCCATTGAACAGCAGGCCCAAAGTCAACACAGCAACAACCCAAAACATTTAAGCCTATGAATGCAAGTAAATGTCACTGAGAAACAATGTTTAGCATACATATGAATCAATTTCATATGTACTGTGTACAACAAAACACCAAGGACAACTCAGCAATGCAAAGGCCAGTGATGTAACTCAATGCATATACCACTACACTGCAGATACGAACCTATACAGTGAACTACATGATGAACTTGTATACAGTGACCAGTGAATAACACCAGATTCAAGTGAAGACTGAATGCAACAAACAACTCCAGACCAATGCATATGAAACTGAATATAAGTCAAAATAGTCAGCTGAAACGTTCAAAATGACGGATTGTTATTTAGTTTATATAGTTTAAACAGAATCAGCCACAGAAACACAGAATAATAATATTTCACAAAAATGAATTTTTTTTCTTTCCTTTTACAAGTATCAGAGTTTATACAATGTATTAGATTTATACAACGGAATATTTCTTTAAGTACAAAATCCCCGAACTAAAGCGAGCGTTTTCCCCCTCTCTCTAACTTCGTTGCCCGAAAATCTTCAAGCTGTAAAACACTCGGTCTGACCCGAGTATTACATTCAAAAGAAAATAATACATAGGTCAGTCTAATTCAAACTCAGTTATTAGTGCATAGAGGCAATAATAATCAAATAGACGACAGTCACAATAATTCTTGTCTATCCGACCCTTTTAATAAAGAAATCGGATGACGGTAATTATAACACTTAACAGTGTTAAAAACAAATCAGTAGATTCAAATTATCAACGAAGATATATGAAAGGATTATCAATGAAGATAATTTGGAAAACATTAGAATTGCCTAAATGGCAATTATCGACAAAATCTAATTATTAAATAAATCATTAGAAACTCATAATCCAATTATTAAAAGATAATTAGACAACAACAAAATGATCAAATCAAACTAAATCAATTCAAACCATTGAAATGTCACTTAAAACATCAATACTGATTGGCTGCAGTACACGCACGAGTGCACTGCCTCGCCAATACGGCATATGAAATACGCATTGAACCAGAAACAAATGGCCTCAACTCAAATCAAAATGAACCATCAAATGAACAAAGTGCTCATGAAGGCACGATGAAAATTCACAACCAATCACAAGGTCAAACCCAAAATACCGGATTCAACTCAAGTGTAGTCAGAAAAACAATCCATTTGCATCAATGCAATGCAAAACAAAAAGGGTCAAACCTGCATATAAAACGAAACTGCAGTCACCATAAGATCACAAAGGAGAAACTGCAACAAAAGAAAGCAAGAAACAACTGCACAATAAAACTGCAGTAGAAACAAGCGATTAACCCGGAAACTAAACAGTCAAACAACGACAACTCAAGTGTCGAACTCAACTGGACAGCACAACCTGGTCAAAATATATAAAACAGTGGCATACCAAACAAGAACAGAGTAGTTCAGGCTTGAAACCATCAAGTGGACAAAGTACAAACTCAATTGAGATGCAACAGTAGTGAAAATAGAATGCATCAGAAGGTATACTATAAACATACCACTGAAGTCATGGAAGCAAGACTATATGAATCAAACTCAAGGCCAGATTCAAACAACACAAATGCAACACTTTAAATATCAATGTCGATGCCATTGAACAGCAGGCCCAAAGTCAACACAGCAACAACCCAAAACATTTAAGCCTATGAATGCAAGTAAATGTCACTGAGAAACAATGTTTAGCATACATATGAATCAATTTCATATGTACAAAAAAACACCAAGGACAACTCAGCAATGCAAAGGCCAGTGATGTAACTCAATGCATATACCACTACACTGCAGATACGAACCTATACAGTGAACTACATGATGAACTTGTATACAGTGACCAGTGAATAACACCAGATTCAAGTGAAGACTGAATGCAACAAACAACTCCAGACCAATGCATATGAAACTGAATATAAGTCAAAATAGTCAGCTCACCAAAATTCAAAGCTATGCAGCGTAAAGAAGAGTAAGTGCACTGTGTAGTGACAGCAATTACATGTGTAGTTCAAAAGTGCAAACAGTAATGTAATATGAAGATACTGAATCATGAGGGCATTTGTAGACTGACCCGAAGCATGCCTATGGTCAGGCAACGTGAAAGACAAAGCAATGCATAAGCATACAACTAAACAACCAAGGCCAGAGCAGAGATCATGTACAAAAATGATGATCACATGAACCCACTCGACACAACGTCAAGAATCACAATTCAAGTGAATAGTCGGTGGTACAAGACCGAACCAATTGAATTGCAACAGGTGATGATGTAATGAAAGCAATAGGAATGGTCAAAGCCATAATATTTAGATAATCAAAGATGCTATAAATGCATTTGAACTCCAATAGTATTGGTGACCCATGGAGCTAAAAAAACTGAAATGCATCAAGTACTAGAGTTAACAGAGGTGTATTAAACACCATAATATAAACTACTAAAACTGAAAAAGAAATCATCTTAGAACATATATCACAAATACATCAACAAAGATCAAGTAACAGTTTCAAACTAATGATGTGCAACAGGTAGTACAAGTTGAAACCTATAATACTACGACTGGAACAAAATGCACAATTGAATTCCAACAAATTGTGGATAAACAATTCCACCATCAAAATAAAGGCTGAAGTCACCACTGAATGAAATTTCAAAATCAAAGCAAATTCTCATTTAAATTATTTTCACAAAATTAAGTTGAAAATTTCAAATCAAGGCAGAGCCTAACTCGATTTCTTTCACAATTATTTTCGCTAAATCCAGTTAGCAACCAACTCAAAGTCGAACAGTTCAAATCAGGGTAAAAGAACAAGGTCGAAAATACTACAAAGATAAACAGTGTTCACCAAGTACCAAGGTCATCAGAAAATGAACGTAAACTTCTCATCTCTAAACAGTTTTCATAATCAAGTTTGCAGTCGAAGACAACTGCAGGTCGCATTAAAACCGAAGTCCACAGCATCAAGTCAAGACTGTGGCAACTAAGGCTACAATCGAGCAAGTTCACATTTTTTTACTAAAGCAATTGGCCCAAAGTCAAAGAGAAAAGAACGAAACTACAATCAAAGCAACAATTTCAAACCGTGACAAAGAAATCAAACTCAGAAATCAAAACCAAGAGTATCAATCATTCAAACAACGAAAATCACAGATTTGAACAAGCTAAAAATCATCAAAACTGAATTAGATGTGAGTAACTAAAATTACTCACCTTAGAACGAAGAGCCCAGATTGAAGAAATCGAAGTATCTGCAATTAATTCGACGTAGTGGCGCCTTTGATTTTCACGAGCCCAAATTTCAGAGCGAACGAAAAGAAGATAATGAGGCCGCCACTAATTTTTTTCTTTTATTCGTTTAGGTCTTAGGGTTTTTTTTTTGAATTGAAGAGGGCTTCGTATTTTATGAGGAAGGGGGAAGCGTGATTCCAGGCTGAAACAAAGGAAAGTTGCGTGGCTTTGCAGAGAAAAGATCGTGCCTGCCTTACTTCTGATGTCGGCAAAAATTTAAATTTTAAATTTAAATTGAATTTGATTAAATTCCTACGCGTTTATACATCGTATGTTCACACAACAACTCCGATAAATACGAAATTTGAAATCCGGTAATAATTCAATATTCCGGATCCAATGGAACTGGTTTCGTCGAATTCCGAGACTGTGCCTCGGAAGGCTATTTTCAAATATCGATTCAAACGATACAATTTCAAAACTGAACAAATCACTTTCAAATTCAATTCTGAAGCTTCTATTATTTTCAGTATTATCAATGTGAATTTTCTAAGCCTTTAAATTATTTTTAATTAGCTTTATACTGAAGATTCAAATTTGTATTCAACCTTCAATAGATTAAATTTTAAAATTAAATCGCCAATTTCATTCTGATAATTTGAAATTTAAGTCAAACCATCATTCAAATATTTAAAATAAATTAAATATTTTCAATTTAAATTGTCCAAAATTCAGGGTCGTTACAGTGAACGTACGACCTTTGAACTCGATTTCCCGTTGATCGGCTCCACCATTTCCGATCAACACCGTTGAAAACGTAGTACTCGATGCCCTCAACAAATTCCCAGTTGGAAGTTTCTTGAAATAAGACGTGGATTGGAAGAAAACTGGAAGAGAAGGTCGTTGTTTCTCGGCCATTAAACTGAAAACTGGCGGTTAGGGTTAGGGTTTTGCTTTTGTTTGCAAAATAGAAAATGTTGTGGCCTTATATAGAAAATTCTCCAAAACACTATTCATCGAAAATTTTCCGAACTCCAAACGAAGCGTGCCGGCTGGCGTTTCTAAGGTTTTACCCGCGTTTCGGACATAATGGAACGTGTTTCAGGAGCTAATTCGATCATATGTGCGAGTTACGGAAATAAACGATCAAATAAAAATTAAATCGATTAAAACGATTTCTATGCGTTTTAGCTTGCCCCGGACAATCGACATCTCCGATTGCTACAAAAATTGAAATCTTACAATAATTTATCATTACGGATCCGATGAATCTAGTTTCGTCGAAATCCGAGACTGTTTGAAAAATGACTATTTTCACTAGTCAATTAAATATTAAAATATTTAATTTTAACAATTTAACTTTTAATTCAATTTTAAAAGTTTACAAACATCATTCTAACTCCAATATGATTTAATATAACTTTATAAATCATTTTTAATCACATTTAATTCAGCTTCCAATTATTTACGCAATTTCAAATATTAAATTGTTGATTTAATTATCCAATTACATCTCTATATTCGAGGTAAAATTTATTCGGCTTACAAATCTTACTTGTTAATATTTAAAATTAATTAAATATTTGAATTTCAAATGACAAAAATTCTGGGTCGTTACAATTCCATTACATATCCAAATCATCATTTTGACTTTTAACATTTGGTAAGTTTTAGTATATGTTATTAAAATGCAATTTGGTATTATACAAATTAATATGATTCATTTTACTTAATTAGAATGTTCACTATTTTAACTCGTTTAAATTTTCTTTACTTTAAATTTTAGAATTGCAACTTCAACTCTAAAGTTTCTCAAAACATTTAGCTTAGATTTCTTAATTCTCTTATTTTATAAGTTCTGGTTACTTAAATATTTCATTTTACTCAAATAATTTTGAAGATTATTAATTAACAGAACTTAAAAATTTTAAATACCGGTTCATTTCAAATCATTTGAAATAAGTATATATACTTATATCCTTTGTGTATCAAATCATACTTTTGAAGTTTAAACCAAAATCCGTTTATCAAAACAATTTCATAGCAAAACTTCTCAGAAGTCTCCCCCACTTTGAGACTCAAAAATGAACGTCGATAATGTTGCGCAGTCATCACCGAAATTATTTTCCAACGACAGAAGAGGGGAGTACTGAATTCATTCCTTTAAAAAAAATCCTTTTTTTAAAAAATTATTTTCCATAAACATTTTCAACTAATATCACTATATTTTTCCAAAACTTTGAAAACCATTTTCAAAATTTCCAGGTCTTAGAATCAAAACTTCTCAATTTAAATCCATTTTATAAGTCACATTTATAAATGAGGAAATTAGTTTAAAGGAAAAAATTTATGCTAATTTTTAAATTTAGGACGGAACTTTTAAATTTAGCCCCAAGGACAGTAGCGCGTTCTATTCAACCAACTTCAACCGTTTCCTCCGTCGTCTGAAGCCATCGGCTGAAGCCTGCCATAGCCGCCCTAGCTCTAACCTGCCGTAGCCGCCACCGCCCTAGCCCAAACCTACCGTAGTCGCCGCCACTCAAGCCGCCGTCGTTCAAGCCGCCGCCATCGTCGAAGCTCCCGCCGTCCATTCCAAAATTGAAAAAAAAAACTAAGTCAACACTCCAATCCAAACATAAATTGAAAATTTCATGAAAATTGAAGTCGAGTGCCACTAAATCTAGAGGTAAGAAACAAATGGAGAAGCAGAATACAGAGGAAGAAGAAAGTCAAAAGGTTTTAATCACAAGTTGAATGATATTTAGATATAGCATTTCTACATTTGAAACACAATAGACAGTGTTTAATATGCTAAATGATAGACTAATATATCATTTATACTTTTAAAATATAGTAGCATTATCTTACTATGCAAAATGATATTTGGATATAGCATAAATATATTTCAATAGAACAAGAAGGATGAAAAAATATGCAAAATGAACTTGAATTTAGCGTAATTATATTTAAAGTGAAGTAGTATGAATATAATATAATGAAATAAGTATTCCTAAGGAGAACTACCAAATGCAAAATGATAATTGCATATAGCATATGTATTTTTAATGTAACATTTTAATCACAAAGTTCACCACTATGTTTATAATATGCGAAATGGTAGTTTAATGTAGCATTTGAGTTATGAAGTTCACTATCATGTTTAAAATATGCAAAATGATAGTATGATATAGCATTTTAGTTGTGAAGTCCAATATCAAAGTTACAATATGCAAAATGAGATTAATATATCATTTTAATTACAAAGTCCACTGGCATGTTTAAGTTATACAAAATAATAGTTTAACATACTATTTCAGTTAATGAAGTCCAATATCATGTTTACAATATGCAAAATGATAGTTTAATGTAGTATTTCAATTGCAAAGTCCACAAGCATGTTTAGGATATGCAAAATGATAGTTAGATTGATAATTACAGAATGATAATTGAATGTATCATTTTATTCATTATATGCATTATGTTGGAATGATAGATGAAAATAACATTCCAGTTTTTGGTAAATGTTAGATGATAGTTAGATTGATAATTGCAGAATGATAGTTGAATATATCATTTTATTTATTGCATGTGTTATGTTGGAATGATAGACGAAAATAGCATTACAGTTTTTGATAAATGTAGATGATAGTTAGATTGATAATTATGGAATGACAGTTGAATGTATCATTTTATTTGTAACATGCATTATGATAGAATGATGAATGAAAATAGCATTCCGGTTCTTGATAAATGTTAGATGATGGTTAGATTGATAATTGCAGAATGATAGTTGAATGTATCATTTTATTAATTGCATGTGTTATGTTGGAATGATAGACGAAAATAACATTTTAGTTTTTGATTGATACAGTATTTCAACCTTTAAACTGTTAAAGCATGGATTGAAAAAGAGTAATGATAGACAAATATAGCATTTAAAAAAATGATAGATGAAAATAGAATTATAGTTTGTTAAATATAAAATTATTCATTGATGGTTCTTTGTACAGGAATCCAAAGCTAAAAAATCAAAGAAAGCAAAAACTACAGAAGGAGGAAAAAAATCAAGGAATGAATCTCAAAACAAAATTCAGTACATATATAGTTTGATTCCAATGATAAAAATTTAGTACAAAAACTAAAGTAGTCGCCACCACCTACAGACCATCACCTTGGTCTGACGAACGAGCTCCACTTTCGCCTGAACGAGCTCCACCTTCGCCTGCGGTTGCGCCACCATCGCCTGTTCTTGTGATGCAGCGCCACCTATTATTGTGATGCCGCCTCCCGTACTAGTGATTTGATAACGAGATTTGAGAACGGTTTAATTTTTTTGTGAAGAATTTCCTTCAGGCGAAAGAATAAAACTTGCGTCCTTTAAGCGTAAAAATAATTGCCACGTCCTTCATTCCAAAAGGAATGCTAAGTTTTTCCTTCAGCCGATTTTCCTGTTTATAAATTATACTTATAAAATTTCACTTCCTTAAAACATTTCACAAATGTTTTATCATTGCTTATTTTATAATAAACATCTTTTATTAAGGCACAACAACCAATTAATGATAATATCAATATTATCATTCCTAACAATCAAACAGACAAACACACTATATATACCATAATAATTTCTGAAAATTATACCTTTATATAAAAAATATAATCAGGGTAAAATTATTTCATTTATAAAATTTCAAAATAATACTATGTCGAATTGTTATGTTCAAGTGTTTAGAGATCCCTATCAATAACGTTAATTACTCGTATTGACCAGAATCCATAAGCCACTCAACAAATCAACCAACATAATATAAAACAATTTTTATATTCACTAACAAATACGCGCTCATATATATACCCTCAAACTCATTCTAGGGTACTACTGACCCTATCTCTAATGAGTTACCCCATCAAAGCCAAGGTTCTCGCTAAACCAAAGCTCTGATACCAGCTTTGACGAGCCGACTAGGCTTTTCAACCATCACCAGCCAGTGAGTAAACCTACCATAGCACATAGCCGTACCTGTGTTCTACTTTTACGGCCAGCCTCTGGACTAAACCAACCCAAGGACATGTAGGAGTAAGAGTCATCCGCTCGCTACCAAACCAAATGCGAGAACCCCCTATCATGCGGCACCCACCAGGTGCCCAAACAGACACACATGTCCGACTTAAACAATCCGGAACATAGATAATCAATGGGGTTATCTAAGAAAAATAAGAAAAGAAGAAGAAAACAAACACAGAATCTCGCAGCGGAATGACAAACTATAATAATCAAATAAACAAGTCATGAAGCTGTTTACTATACTTTTGATTATAATTTATACAACATTTATCAGAGTTATATATACAACAGAACAAATAAAATAATGTAGCGTAACAAACAATGATGGAATAATACCAGTAATAATATACCAAATCTTCGTCTTCGTCCTCTAGAGAATATTCTTCGATAAGCTGAAAAACTCAAGATTGACCCGAGCGTAATGAAAAGACAAAACACTTGAGTCAGGACTAAAATATCCTTATGTAAGTCAAATCAATATCGCATATAACATGAGTGTAATAGCGTCAGAGATGTTTACGGGATTTCACATCTCCTATCCAGTGTATAACATGCGTGCAATAACTCAAGAGATGTTACATGATTTTCCATCTCTTAAGGATTCGTCAAAATATTTATATGTAGTAGAATACGCTACATATATTAAGTCTAATCAACAAAATAAATATTTTTCTTAGCGTTAAGGCTTTACATTAATCTCCCTTAACGCGTTTTTAACCATTGGGGTATAGTTTGCACTTGATACCACCAGTAGCACGTTAGTAGTCAGGGATGCGCCGTGATACGACAACACTAAACCAAAATCATATGGGTCTCGTATAGGGATAAAAGTATGACAAGGCACGTTAGGCAATGCCCAAGGTAGGATACTACCAGTTTACCCTTCCCGGCTGGTGGTAATGCATCATAGCCATGATCGCCCACCACGTCCAACACTCCCAAAAATCCGAGGGTGCGCACCAATCAATCACAATGTAAATGATGGTAATACGAAGAAGTGTGTCCGCTCGGGGTAGGAAGCCCATTTGACTAGTACGGCTCTTGTTTTAGTCATTTCAAATTGGAACAAGTGCCAGACTAATCCATCATT
Source organism: Allium fistulosum (assembly GCA_030737815.1). Classification (NCBI taxonomy): domain Eukaryota; kingdom Viridiplantae; phylum Streptophyta; class Magnoliopsida; order Asparagales; family Amaryllidaceae; genus Allium; species Allium fistulosum. The sequence continues at coordinate 1,301,311,952 of CM060902.1, forward strand.
GTTCTCTTTCTTCAAATCCAGCAAACGTATGCCAAATCCAACCACTTCGTTCTGGGTCATCACTCCACGTACATAGTTGTTAAAGTGGTTCCGGTATCGACGGAGAGTATGCCCATATCCGGCCCCAGTCTCTTTATCAACCAAACGTCGTTTTACACACCGGTTGGTACTTTTACACTTCGAAAACAGTTCATACTTGATATCAAAATATCATACTCGCTTCAAAATCAAATCCATTTTGAAATCATCATATTTACTCAAAATATACCATTTCACTTTAAAAATCATTTTCGCGTTAATATCTCGATCTCGCTTCCAATTCAACATTGCTTCGAATTTTCATTTGGGTTATAACTTCAATTTAACCCAACTAGTATTTAAATCCATGATTTAATTGTGAACATTTCACCTCTTGACCAGTTTGAATTTTTTTTGAAAAATAGTTTGAATAATTTTAAAATAGTTAAATAGCTAAAATAGTTTAATACAAAATAGTTTAAGTATTAAAATGGTTTATAAAATAAATAGCTTGTAAAATCAAATTAATTTTGAATACTTAAAAATATAGACTTAAGTAGTTTATATTAAAATAATTATTAGAAAATATTTCAAAGTCAAACTGATTTAATTCCAATTCGATTAAATCCGATTTCGATTTCGAGTTAATTCAATTTCACTTTCGATTCCAATTGATTTCGATTTCAATTCCAACTTGAATAAATTTAAATTCAATTCTCAAATTTAAACCATTTCAATTTATATAAATTTGAGTTTGATTTTCGAAATATCGATTTAAATCACTTAAATTAAATTTAACTTCAATACTCAATTTAAGACTCAAATCTTTAAAATAATTCAATTCCGAGCTCAATTATTGAAATATCGATTTAAATTACTTTTACTTAGCAATATTTCAAGGTTCGAATAAAAATCCACATCTTTAAAACAACCCAATTTCCGAAATTCAAATCATATTTCAAATATAACTTCAAAATCTCAACATCGATTATTTAAACCATTTCTGTTAACAAATTTTAATTTCAACATTTCGAGCTCACGTTAGAAAATAATTCAATTTTCTATAAATTTGATTTTTATTTCTTTAAATCCAAAATCAGTTAAATAATTTCAAATCAAAAATTTTTAAATCATTTAATTTAACCAATCCGGTGTCCGTATATAATTTTCTATCCTATGGCCAAGTGATCAGTTATTTCCATTTAATTTCAAGGATGGATATATATCATTTCAATCCAAATCACAATGTCATAGGTATATAAAATTTCAACCTATTTCTAAATTTATTCGAAATAATTCAATTTACGGTTTTATACACTGTAGATAATTTACCAAGTGATAACAAGATATATGTAATAAATAAACATCCAATCATCCAAATATCAATCAATCGACATCCATCACAATCAATCATCCAAACAGTCAAAATAATTCGCAACAATTTCATAGTTATTAATATTAGGTATTTTACTGGCAATTAAATTCCCATTTCAAATTTAACTGTCAATTTTAATTTCTATCAGTTAATTCAGATGTCAATTTAGATGAAAATTAAATTTATCAAACAACGATCAATAAATTTATATCACTTCATAATTTCAAATTTAACTAGCATAAAAATATTCTAGTACGTTGTGAGCATTATAAAACACTCATCTTTTATTTGAAATTGAAAATATTTCAGCTTCAAACAAATGCCACTTTGATTCCACGGCAAAGCCTTCGTCGATACGAATCCAATGCGATTTGTTTCGTTTGATTCTGACCTAAAACCAGTAAGTTATCAAATTTTTAAAATTACATGGTTTAAATAATATAACATTTTCTTAATGACATACTTAAACTTTTTAATTACCTTAAGCAACAGACCCGGCCCAAGAAACAAGAACCCAACCCGCCTTTTTTTCTTCTTCCCCCCTTTCCTTCTTTCGCCTACAGCTTCCTTTCGTGCACGCCCAAATTCACACGAACGTGCACGCCACCACCTCAACGAACCACTAGCCGAAACCTAAATCGAACAACGCCATCCTCCTTCCCATCGAAGATCGCACCTTTCCAACCCCACAGACCCCGACTTGCTCCATCACAGGAGAACGTGACTGCCATACAGTGCCACAACTCCCTCCTCTCGACCGAACCTCACCAAATCACTGCCGAGATGCTATTTTCCACGACGAGTTCAAATATGGCCTTCGTTTCACGAATTGAAACCTATAGCTTCAAATAACCCAAGCCATAGTGTAACGACCCGTATTTTTACGGATCGAAAAGATTGTCAAAATCTGGAATTTTAGCATTTTTGAGCCATTTCAGATTTTAGGCAGAATTTTTTTCTAAGTCCTAGGTCGTGAACGACCTAAGTGATAGGTCATGACCGACTTATAGAATTGGCGACTCAAGGGTAGGCAGACCTAGTGGAGTAAGCTGTTTAGGGGATAGGTCGCTATGTGTTAGGTCGTCTGGTAGCTTGGTTGGTTAGGTCGTAAGCGACCTAAGGGTTAAGTTGTTACCAAGTTAGGTCGACTGGGTGGGTTAGCGACCTAAGTAGATAAGTCGTAGCTGGGCTAAGTTAGTAGGTCGGAGTTAACTAGGCAAGTATTAAGTCGTAGGTTGTAAGTCGTTGCCGAGTTAAGGGATAGACAACCTAAGTAAGTAACCGACCTAGGGATTTACGACATAAGAGCTGACCGAGTTAAGTGATAAGTCGTCTAACCAGTTAAGTCGTATCCTTTAAGTCGTAGCCTAGTTGAGTCGTGGCCGTGCTAAGGAGTTATAGCGTGTTAGCGACCTAAGGAGTTAGCATGTTAACGACCTAAGGAGTTGGCGTGTTAGCGACCTAAGGAGTTAGCGTGTTAGCGACCTAAGGAGTTAGGTCGCATAAGTGTTAGGTCGTTGGGTTTTGCCTAAGTGTTAGGTCGCTGAGGTTATAGGTCGTAACCTCGTTAGGTCGTAAGTTGTTGGGCTTTGTTAGGTCGCTAGGTTTTGCCATGTGATAAGTCGTAAGCCTTTAAGTCGTTGAAGCGCCTGAATTGTTAGGTCGCTGATGTTCTTGTTAAGGTCGCTGGGTTTTGTTAAGTCGTAGGGGGCTTAGGTCGTAAGTCGGAAACGACTTAAGGAGATAACCAAATTTCGACTTAAGGAATTTCTGCTATAAATAGGATGGGTTTTTCTCACTTTTTGGGATCCGGATTTTGAAGCGACGAAGTGCTGCCATTTTGAGAGCTCGACTTCTACACTTCTTCACTTCTTTTCTCCACTCTAATCTAGTGCTTCCATCAATCCAAATCGAAGATCAAGATTGAAGATTCAAGAGCTTAGATTGAAGATCTTCATCTTTTCAAGAGAGATTTCTTCGTTTGAAGCGGATTCGTGATAGATCAAGCTTGATCCTTCGCTGTCCAGATCTGAAGCATGTTGATTTGGGTTTGTTTTGGTGATTTAGTGAGTGGTGATTATCTCTCACACGGATCCAAAGGAGTATATCGGATTGTTGGCTCGATTTGGTGTTAAAATAATGATTTCCATGCATTTTCTTCATCCGAAGTGTAGATCCATATAGATCCATTGTTCATGATGATGTTACATCCATTTTATCATATGTTAACCTATGCAAGTTCATTCATCAAGTTTGTAGAGATATAATTCATGTTTTCATGCTTATTGGACTTTCAACTCTTTAATTACGAAAATGCCATTATTGTTATAATTGTCTACTTAGATCATATTTGAACGCTTGATTGCTTGGATTGATGTTTGATTTGATTGATTGTTATGAACTAGATGATTGATGATTAGATTTAGATCGAAGATGATTCAAAAGCTAAGGGAAAGGCTCTTTAATTGGGAAAGCTGCTCGTGGCATATGTAGCGGGATGATGAAGCTCTTATGCATAGATTTGATGATGTGATGTTGAGGTGAGGCTTCGCGAGGATGTGATGAAGCGAGGCAATCATGTGATGAAGACTTGGTCTAATCCAGACGGGATCATTCCAAGCATGTTGATAACTCGGTGATATGATTCAAGTTGAGGATAATGAATGGATATGAGAATAGTCGTCGAGGAGGATGACTAGGAGGCTTGGATAGCATCGTTGTTGAAGGTTCTAGCATGCTCTAAGCAAGAGTACGTTTGGGCAGATTCGATAGTCCCAACGACTAACTGTTGATGGTCGAGTACTCTGGGCAGATTCGATAGTCCTAGGCACGGGTTGCAACGACGTGCGGGAGTTATGTCTAGAACCGGGGTTTCCATTAGCCCTTGACGGACGGCTGAAAGAATGTGCCGGTCATTCAATTAACGGTGATATCGAAGCAATGATAACAGTGATAGCCAGAGTCATGGATGTTTGGTTGTATCGTCGTTCGGACTCAAGAGCGGTATTTTCTGGGTGCTTATCTGATTTAGGCCTTGGTACTTGGAAAACATCGCCCTTGACTCGAGTGATAGTAGCTTTACTTTAAATTGTATGCTCTGCTATGTTTGCTTCTGCTTAGTTTGTGTCTGGGGGCTATCACTGTAGAATGAGGTTGGAGTGGGAGGGTTGTATTCCTATCAGGCTTTTAAATCTCCCCGAGATGGCCGAGATGAAAAATCGAGATATCAGCCAAAATCTGAGATTTGGCAGCCTATTTAGTTATAAGTGTTTTAAATATCGCCCGAGATAGCCGAGATATTTTCCCGAGATATTGGCCAAAATCCGAGATTTAAAACACTGATTCCTATTCCTTTTCCTTTATGCTCTTTTGGTATGTTGTTAGTTAATTTACTGCTCACTAAGACTGTTTTCTGACTCAAGGCTTTATGTTTTAATTCTTATTGCCTTGGGCTGTTCGTCCATTTTGGGACGGGCAGACTAGGTAGCAGGTGACAGGTGCTGTTCTCTTCTCACGATGCTGATATCGAAGATGAGATGGAGGGTTGCATATTATCTTCTTATTATATGTACTGGATATTCCGCTGTTTTGTATTCCCTGAGAGATATGTAGTGAGGCTTGATGTATTGACTATTTGGATGCTTGTATTCAACTATTATGGAGTTTTTATATGATGTCATTTTGTTCTGTAAAGCTTCACTATACATATGTTCTATTGTATTTTGTCCATGCGCTGTGAGTAATACGATAGATTCTGTTGTTTTAATCTACCCTGACAATCGTCCATGGTTGCCTGGCACACTTTACAGCGCACTATTCCTAGATTCAGTGCAGGGGTCATGGGCGGTCGTCACACATAGCTTACGCTTGACATGAACGAGCACGGCTAGAGGCCGCCGCAACCCACCAACAATACCTCAGATCGAAGTTCTAGGCGAAAAAAGAATTTTCAAACTCGTTCCATGATTTTCCGATTTGTATTTCAAAAGCATTAGAATGTTAAAGTTTCCCATTTTCATTTTTTTCTTTCCTGTTGAATGCTCTGTTAAATAATGAAAGAAAATGGAAAGCCTATTTAAAAAGAAATAGGCGGTAGGTTATAGGTGTAGGGTGGCTGCGAGTTGACTAAAAAACAGAGGCTGCCCAGTCAAATCAATTAAAATATATTATTAAAATTTCTAAATATCTAGCTATTAATTTCGAACTCCGATTGAAACGTGCCCCCAGGCGTTCATAATATTATACCCCTATTCCGAACGCAATGGAATAAGTTTCGAGTCCCAATTCGATCGTATTGAGAAGGTAGTTTTTTGGACCCAATTATTATATTGAATTTTCGATATTAATTTCAGCGCGTTTCTATCCCGTACGACCAAACGATAATCCTAAACGTTACGAAATTTGAAATCCGATAATAATACACTATTACGGATCCCATGGAACTGGTTTCGTCAAAATCCGAGACTGTGGCCAAAATGGCTATTTTTATTCGTCAGTTATAATATAAAAATTTCAATTTCTAATTATTCACTTTTAAACCCAATTTTTAATGTTAACAATCTTTATTGTTGTTTAAATAAAATTTTTATCAACTTTCGAATCATTTTCACTCACATTAAATTCAGAATCCAATTATTCAAACAATTTCCAATATAAAATTTTAAACCATTTAGTTATCCAATAAATCACTATAATTGAAATATAAGTTATTGAACTTATAAAATTTAACTTTTGAAACAAATTCAAATTATAAAATGTAACGACCACGACTTTCTCTCCACAGAAAGTCGTATCGCTAATAAAGAAAGAAAGGGATAGAAGAAGAAAAGAAGAGAAGAAAGAAAGAAACAACAACAACGATCTCACAGCGGAACGAATAAATTATATTAATAACATAAACTATTACATAGTATACAACACTTATCAGAGTTTACACAACTAAACAACACATACTAGACAGTTATAAACATCTGTCTAGATATTACAACTCAAATACAATACAAGACTCTAACACAGATATCAACACAGCGGAATACTATATCTACGAACGCCGAAGCCTCCTGCTCTATTGCTCCTCCAGAATATTCGTCAAAGCTAAACCTGAATCCCTTGGCTACTCGTAAAAATTTGAGTACCCAAGAGTTTATAAAACAGCAATAAACACTTGGGTCAGACATGGGTCTGGTGTGAGTAAACGGGTTAAAATTGTTTAACTTCAAAACCTTTTGAAAACAAAGGTATCACGTAAGACTTCCCACACATAAACATGGAAAAGTTTTTACCTTACGCTAACCAAAACATTTGATAGGAAATCCAGTTATATTATAATAGGGTCTAGGGTTTTCAAGTAAAATACAGAAATAGCTGAAATGCTTACATCTCACATTCCAACATAGTTGGGCACAACTAATACGTACGGCACTTATTGGAGTTTGGATTCCATACAATGGCAGGGCTACTGGGGTACCGCCCGTCACAGTACGTGGCCTAGATCACCGTACCGAGGAGTACGCCCGCTCCCCTGCAACACAAAGCCGGAACCATCCCTTACTGGATAATCCCGAACAAGACAATCCCGTAGTTGGCGCGACCAACCACACACTAAGCCAAATAAAAGAAAAGGGACCTCTAGACAGGGATCTATCTTGCTCTCAGTGGGTGCTACCCACGAAACCTTGCTGCACCTCCCCTGTTTTAGCCATTCCCGGTTGATGAGGCTTGAGGTTACGATTACCTTTAATCAGAACATATCACTTAGAATGCTCATCGTCCGCCTGACGATGTGCTGAAAGCATTCAATCCATACAAGTTCGTTCCGGGTTCGAACGAAACCGAAGGCATTATCTCGTTACACTCGTTTTGGAATCACCCTCAGAGTTAACGACAATAACCCTTGCACTCTGAATCTTCATCTTCACTTGAGATTCACGACCTATCGTAAATTTTGATCGATGTGGTATTCGGGTCTCTAGACCTGGAATACCGGTATACGGAAACCCGATCCCGGTCTCATCGAAATCCAAAACGTATCTTTTAAGGCCAAGTTGTTTAAAGGTTTAAACAATTTAACTTATCTATATTCAATACTTGAATTCACACAGCTTTAACATAGATAAATATTACACATTTATCACAGATATATCTAATATCATATCACAGAATATCATAGTATATCATCCAATAGATATCAACCAAATCAGACATCCTACTCAACCATCATTCATAAGCAACCATTTATTAATCTCTATTATAATTAATTTAATCAACTTAAATTAAATTAATTACTTAAGAATTAATTCCTATTCTTGCTTAATCAACATTAATTAATTACAATCCATTTAATTAATTAATCATTAAATATTAATCACTCTTGATTAATTATTTATTACATAAAGTAATTATCCTTAATTAATTACTTTAATTATTCTTTAACTATTAATTAATAAACCTTAATTATTAATCAATATCTTTTAATACAAAGTAATCAATCCCTAATTACTTTTTATAATTAATTAATTAACCTTAATTAACTAATTAATTACCTCTTAATTATTAATTAATAAAACTTAATTATTAATTAACAACCTTAATTACCAATTTAATTAATCCATAATTACCAATTAATCAATCCTTAATGATAATTAATTAACCCTTAATAACAGTTAATTAATCCTTAATAAATTTTAATTATAGATTAATAATCTTTTAATTATTAATTAAGAAAACCTAATTATTACTTAATAAAACTTTATTAAGTACTTCTTAATTACCATTTTAATTTACCTTTAATCATTTAATTAATCCTTATTAATAATTAATTAAATTAGCTAATTAAACTTAAATTTCTTAATTAACTTAATTAATTTCAACTCATTAAAAATCTTAATTAATCTTGAGATAAAACATTATCATTAGTAATTAACTTACTTAATTAATTCATTAATTAAGTTTTAAAATAAATAATCATTAATTACTTATCTCTAATTATAAATTAACAATCCTTAATTACAGGTTAATAAATCACTTGAAAACTTTAATTGTTAATTTACTTATCCTTAACCATTAACTAATTTAATTTAATAAATCACACTTTATTTATTCCATTATTATCAAACTTAAATTAAGTTTTAAGATAAAACATTTCTTTATTAATTACCTTATTTTCAATATTTAAATTTGAAAATAACTTAAGGATTTAACTTAATATATTTAAGTTAAACAAATCATACAAATTAATTTATACAAACTTTCCATTACAAAGAAATGTATTTTCAAGAAAATGATTTAACTTGATTATTTAAAGTTTAAACTTACTTTCTTTATTTAAATTTAAAAAAACTGGTTTAACATTTATTTTGGGTCTAACCCATATATATTTGAACCAAAACAAAACAAATACATCTTCCTCTTTCTTCATTTTAAAACAGAGTTTAGTTTTAATTTCTAAAACTGTTTTGAACTTAACAGTTCTCTCAAATTCTCGTGTCCAACTCTATCACACACCCGAGCCAAAGCCTTTCTTACCCGAGTAATTTTTAAACTGTTTGTTTAAAATTTTTTTTAAAACTGTTAAAACTTTAACAGTTATCACTTCCTCTCTCGCGTATCACCCTGGAAACGACTTCGAGCCAAGAACCCTTTTCCCCTAATCGTCTTCGAGAAAACACCCGAACCCAAAGACTAAACAAACTGACACACTGACATCAGGTGCACATGCACCGCCGATCGCCGGAGTGTTGGCATTCCTGATCATCTCCAATAAGTCGACTTCGACGAACTCTATCCATCAGATCATTCCCCATCCTCGATTGCCCACAGCAACAAAATCGAACCCATCGAAGCTTCCTGGACCCAAAATCAACGACCAAGAATCGCCTCCCCAAGCCGATTCCGACCACCAGAGTTTAAGCGACCTCGTCCCAAGCTTCGCCAGTATTCTACGTCACCCATGCCTAAATTCCGTTCAGCTCGACACACAAGAACATCACAGAAGCCTGAATTTAAAACCCTGACCAAAACTATGAGTTAAACCCTACTCCAACTCTTTGCCATTGCCATGACTATCATAAAATCCAACAAGTATTTTTTTTTTCAAGCTCCACTACTTCATCACCATCTCCAGAAACAATTCCGTTCATTCCAAACTACTTGATTAACAGATAAGACCAAAAACCCATTTTCTAAACAATCTTGTATATCTCATTTAATACTATCTTAAAAATTATGATTTAACTCTTAAAAATCATTATTTAAGACAAGTATTTAGATTATAAAATAAAATCAAAAGATTATAGAATTTCAATTTTTAACTTATATCAAAATTCCTACTGTCATTTCTTTTCCAAGTGATGTTTAAATTTTCCTTACTTAATTTTATTTTCAGAACTTAGATTAGGATTTAACAAACAAACCTTATTTGTTTTACAAAACTTGACAGAGAGCAGATGACCAGATTTTTGAATTTTTGATCACAACTTAAACTGTGAACCATAAACATAGATATACTCTAGCAACTAACATGCACACATGGTTTCTACAATTCATATACATGTATTAAGGTCTAAAAACACACATGCATATATATATATATATATATTTCAGACATACATTCCAAATTATTTCCAACATATAATATCTGCATCAAATCTAAAGGGAATTTATTATTCACAGTTAATAGGCAGTGGATTTTGACAACAATAAGATGTTTTAAAAATAACAGATATTGCACATCTTTAAAAACATACAAGCTTACCTAATTACAAACATGCAAAGAAATTATCATCACATTAATTCACATGCAATAAATATTTGATACTTAGATTTTAATTCAAAGGTTTACTCACCTATGTTATGATGAACAGAGCCCTCTTTTAGAAACAGTTTTGAAAAGCCTTAGCCTCTGGTTTTTGATTTAAAACTTGAGTTGTTAGCTTTATAAACTTGCATGCAGTCTTGATTTCTTGAAATGTTGCTCTAAATCAGGTTGTTTACTTCAGATTCGAAAAGAAGAAATTGCAGGCTTCCAGATTTGTAAAGAAAAACAGGTCTTGTCTTTGATTTTTGGAAAATGGTTACAGCTTTTTGAAGAAATACATTACAGATCTTTGTTTGAGGAATCTGGTTTGAGAGAAATTTAATTACTGATTTGGTTCTAGAGAAATAGGATTTGAATTGCAGATTTTTTTTAGAGAGGAAGATAGATTTGAGTTACTGATTTTGTTTTGAGAATTTTATTGCAGGCTGAAAGTTTCTTTTAAGATTTGAAAAGAAATAGAAAAAGGAAAGAAGATGAGAACATATACATATATAGGTAGATATGATTTATTCAAATAAAAAGAAAAACAAAAATCTAAAACTTGACATTTGGCATTACCATTGTATTATTAGTTTACACTTGTTATTACATAGCCTTATAAATTAACACATGTCCCTTTAATTAGTTTATATTTATTTTAAATGTAAATAAAAAGCCTTTACTTAATTTATTTAATACTTATCTATATATATATACTCTTAAATCTTATTTATTAAGCAATATTTCAAAAAGAAAATAAAATAAAATAATCCTTATTATTAATCTCATTTCAAAACCATATAGTTATTTTGTTTAAATAGCTTTGAAAAGCTTATATTAAATAAATCATAATTTCCTAACTATCAAAATATATATTAGAAATTAAAAACAAGATTTTATTTATTATTTAAATTACAAACCCAAGCTTATCTATTTACAATATATACAATTATATATATATATTATAAATAGAAATTATTTTATTAGTAAAATTCACTAATTAAATATTCATTTAATCAGATTATTAAACCAATTCAAATTTAATTATCAAAGATTATCAAATCAATTTAATTATTTAAACAGATTATTAAATTGATATTGCCCCAAATTTCCGGGATATTACATTCCTCCCCCCTTAAAATAATTTCGTCCCCGAAATTTAAAACAAAGGTAATTTAATAATCTTTTTAAATCACAAGGATGTATTATCATCCATATGCTAACAATCATAGCAACCAATCATCCAAACAAACAATTCTAACTATCCAGCGAAAAATTCTGAATAGAATTTCCTCGAGTTTCCCCAAGTATATATATACCGGGATACTCGCTCTACAAACAATCCAAACAACCAATACTAAGCTATAGAGTTCTTACTCATCTAGATCTATAGAACTAAACAAGATATCAGACTACAGACGAGTCTGACTCAACAACCAAATCCTCCAGAACTGCTGGTTCCAAAACCAGAGATAGATCAAACACGTACTCCCTCAGAGATACGTAAAATACCTTGAATTCCAGTTATCCAAACTGACAATTCAACCAAGTAGATCAAACTCTTATCCAAATCAGAATACAGAAGAGATCCAAAACAACTGGGAGCTAACTTCCCAGACTTACCAATCTTATAGCTTTATAATCGGAGAAAACTTAGCAAGTTTCCAATCTACAACTCCGAATTCCAAACTTTGCCTCATATCTACATAACTCACCAAACAATCTTGGACTACCCCATCTCTTCTTGATCAGCTTAACCTTCGCTGATGCTTCTTGAAATAAATTCGAACCAAGAACAAAATGATCTCTAGATCCTATTCAACAATATGAACTTTCCAAAATCTGTTGAAATCCAAACTTGAAAACTAGATCTGACCAATCCATTTCCAAAAATTCCTGAGCTGCTACACCAATTCTTCTTTCTCTAAGAACCATCCTACTACCAGACTAACCATCGGTATCGCTTCTGGAATCAAGTCGATACGGAACTCAACTCCAGATGAAGACAAACTTCTACTTCTTCGAAGACATCCGGAAAAATTCTGACTACTTCAGTAGCTCCTACTTCCATATGAGAAACCTCAATCAAACAAAATATTACCCAAGATGAATTCCCAAACTAATCGCAAGTCACTTTTGCGATCTACCTAGTTCGGATTCCAAAGAAATTGTTCTCTCTTTACCAATTAAAACAGCCTTAAGCTTTTCCAAACAAGGTAAACCCTTCAAGAAAGCCTTCACCATCTTCCCGGACTGTTGATAGAAAAACCACAAAGATTCTTGAACCATCGGAGAAACGAGCCACACTGTTGCTTCCAAATTCTATCTCTAGAACACTGCTAAGCTAAAGACCTCCTCGTCAGCACACCGAACACTTCGAGTTGCACTGCTAACACAGCTAACCAAAAACTTCTGATCCAAAGGCTTCTCAAACTAAGACCATCAATAAACCTCACAACGAATCTCCGAGATGGCGACATCCAAAAGAAACTCGGCCTCCAAACCAATCGCCAATAACTTACTCTTCTTAAGGGAATAATGAGACCATGTCCGAAGAACAACTAATCGACCTTAGTCCTATACTTCCAAACAGATAAAACTCTCTTACTCGATATCAAAGAATTCCTATACAGCCGAGTCTTTCCTATGGTAGACATCAACTGTTCCTCCAATACCTTCTTAATCTTGCTCCAAAAAAAAACACCTCCTTCGGGAACATCCATAGATACTGTGTCTTATCACACAGCTACTCCTTCCTGAAGTCGCCAAGCTACCATCACTTACTTCTGCACAACTGATAGATTCAATTCTAGAAAATCTGCTCACCCGAGCTCAACCAATCTTACATTCCAATAATGGACTCCGAATCTTGAAAAGGATTTTCTTCAGAGATCCGAGACATCCTTACTCCATACTGCCAATTTACTCGAGACGATATTGGGTTTACAGTCTCGGTATATACTTCCAACCTCAAACATTCAAACTCCAACTATTGGTAATTGTGTTACACACACTACTACTTTATCTACCTTTATAACTTATATTGGAAAACCCGAACAGGTAACCCAACAAATAGGTAGAAATACATAAATATATATATTTAAAATGATACTTTTTATATAGAAATTATTTCTGGGTAGAATTATTTCATCTACCTCTTTAAAACAATATTATGTCTGTTGGCCTGGTTCAAGTGTTTAGAGATCCCTATCAATAACGTTAGCTACTCGTATTGACCAGAATCCATATACCACTCAACCGATCAATTAACACAATATAAAACCATTTTTATATAACTAACAAATACGCGCTCTCAAGATAGACACCACTTCAGAGCCTAGGTATTCACTCAACCTACTGCTCTGATACCACTGTAACGACCACGACTTTCTCTCCACAGAAAGTCGTATCGCTAATAAAGAAAGAAAGGGATAGAAGAAGAAAAGAAGAGAAGAAAGAAAGAAACAACAACAACGATCTCACAGCAGAACGAATAAATTATATTAATAACATAAACTATTACATAGTATACAACATTTATCAGAGTTTACACAACTATACAACACATACTAGACAGTTATAAACATCTGTCTAGATATTACAACTCAAATACAATACAAGACTCTAACACAGATATCAACACAGCGGAATACTATATCTACGAACGCCGAAGCCTCCTGCTCTATTGCTCCTCCAGAATATTCGTCAAAGCTAAACCTGAATCCCTTGGCTACTCGTAAAAATTTGAGTACCCAAGAGTTTATAAAACAGCAATAAACACTTGGGTCAGACATGGGTCTGGTGTGAGTAAACGGGTTAAAATTGTTTAACTTCAAAACCTTTTGAAAACAAAGGTATCACGTAAGACTTCCCACACATAAACATGGAAAAGTTTTTACCTTACACTAACCAAAACATTTGATAGGAAATCCAGTTATATTATAATAGGGTCTAGGGTTTTCAAGTAAAATACAGAAATAGCTGAAATGCTTACATCTCACATTCCAACATAGTTGGGCACAACTAATACGTACGGCACTTATTGGAGTTTGGATTCCATACAATGGCAGGGCTACTGGGGTACCGCCCGTCACAGTACGTGGCCTAGATCACCGTACCGAGGAGTACGCCCGCTCCCCTGCAACACAAAGCCGGAACCATCCCTTACTGGATAATCCCGAACAAGACAATCCCGTAGTTGGCGCGACCAACCACACACTAAGCCGAATAAAAGAAAAGGGACCTCTAGACAGGGATCTATCTTGCTCTCAGTGGGTGCTACCCACGAAACCTTGCTGCACCTCCCCTGTTTTAGCCATTCCCGGTTGATGAGGCTTGAGGTTACGATTACCTTTAATCAGACATATCACTTAGAATGCTCATCGTCCGCCTGACGATGTGCTGAAAGCATTCAATCCATACAAGTTCGTTCCGGGTTCGAACGAAACCGAAGGCATTATCTCGTTACACTCGTTTTGGAATCACCCTCAGAGTTAACGACAATAACCCTTGCACTCTGAATCTTCATCTTCACTTGAGATTCACGACCTATCGTAAATTTTGATCGATGTGGTATTCGGGTCTCCAGACCTGGAATACCGGTATACGGAAACCCGATCCCGGTCTCATCGAAATCCAAAACGTATCTTTTAAGGCCAAGTTGTTTAAAGGTTTAAACAATTTAACTTATCTATATTCAATACTTGAATTCACACAGCTTTAACATAGATAAATATTACACATTTATCACAGATATATCTAATATCATATCACAGAATATCATAGTATATCATCCAATAGATATCAACCAAATCAGACATCCTACTCAACCATCATTCATAAGCAACCATTTATTAATCTCTATTATAATTAATTTAATCAACTTAAATTAAATTAATTACTTAAGAATTAATTCCTATTCTTGCTTAATCAACATTAATTAATTACAATCCATTTAATTAATTAATCATTAAATATTAATCACTCTTGATTAATTATTTATTACATAAAGTAATTATCCTTAATTAATTACTTTAATTATTCTTTAACTATTAATTAATAAACCTTAATTATTAATCAATATCTTTTAATACAAAGTAATCAATCCCTAATTACTTTTTATAATTAATTAATTAACCTTAATTAACTAATTAATTACCTCTTAATTATTAATTAATAAAACTTAATTATTAATTAACAACCTTAATTACCAATTTAATTAATCCATAATTACCAATTAATCAATCCTTAATGATAATTAATTAACCCTTAATAACAGTTAATTAATCCTTAATAAATTTTAATTATAGATTAATAATCTTTTAATTATTAATTAAGAAAACCTAATTATTACTTAATAAAACTTTATTAAGTACTTCTTAATTACCATTTTAATTTACCTTTAATCATTTAATTAATCCTTATTAATAATTAATTAAATTAGCTAATTAAACTTAAATTTCTTAATTAACTTAATTAATTTCAACTCATTAAAAATCTTAATTAATCTTGAGATAAAACATTATCATTAGTAATTAACTTACTTAATTAATTCATTAATTAAGTTTTAAAATAAATAATCATTAATTACTTATCTCTAATTATAAATTAACAATCCTTAATTACAGGTTAATAAATCACTTGAAAACTTTAATTGTTAATTTACTTATCCTTAACCATTAACTAATTTAATTTAATAAATCACACTTTATTTATTCCATTATTATCAAACTTAAATTAAGTTTTAAGATAAAACATTTCTTTATTAATTACCTTATTTTCAATATTTAAATTTGAAAATAACTTAAGGATTTAACTTAATATATTTAAGTTAAACAAATCATACAAATTAATTTATACAAACTTTCCATTACAAAGAAATGTATTTTCAAGAAAATGATTTAACTTGATTATTTAAAGTTTAAACTTACTTTCTTTATTTAAATTTAAAAAAACTGGTTTAACATTTATTTTGGGTCTAACCCATATATATTTGAACCAAAACAAAACAAATACATCTTCCTCTTTCTTCATTTTAAAACAGAGTTTAGTTTTAATTTCTAAAACTGTTTTGAACTTAACAGTTCTCTCAAATTCTCGTGTCCAACTCTATCACACACCCGAGCCAAAGCCTTTCTTCCTCGAGTAATTTTTAAACTATTTGTTTAAATTTTTTTTTAAAACTATTAAAACTTTAACAGTTATCACTTCCTCTCTCGCGTATCACCCTGGAAACGACTTCGAGCCAAGAACCCTTTTCCCCTAATCGTCTTCGAGAAAACACCCGAACCCAAAGACTAAACAAACTGACACACTGACATCAGGTGCACATGCACCGCCGATCGCCGGAGTGTTGGCATTCCTGATCATCTCCAATAAGTCGACTTCGACGAACTCTATCCATCAGATCATTCCCCATCCTCGATTGCCCACAGCAACAAAATCGAACCCATCGAAGCTTCCTGGACCCAAAATCAACGACCAAGAATCGCCTCGCCAAGCCGATTCCGACCACCAGAGTTTAAGCGACCTCGTCCCAAGCTTCACCAGTATTCTACGTCACCCATGCCTAAATTCCGTTCAGCTCGACACACAAGAACATCACAGAAGCCTGAATTTAAAACCCTGACCAAAACTATGAGTTAAACCCTACTCCAACTCTTTGCCATTGTCATGACTATCATAAAATCCAACAAGTATTTTTTTTTTCAAGCTCCACCACTTCATCACCATCTCCAGAAACAATTCCGTTCATTCCAAACTACTTGATTAACAGATAAGACCAAAAACCCATTTTCTAAACAATCTTGTATATCTCATTTAATACTATCTTAAAAATTATGATTTAACTCTTAAAAATCATTATTTAAGACAAGTATTTAGATTATAAAATAAAATCAAAAGATTATAGAATTTCAATTTTTAACTTATATCAAAATTCCTACTGTCATTTCTTTTCCAAGTGATGTTTAAATTTTCCTTACTTAATTTTATTTTCAGAACTTAGATTAGGATTTAACAAACAAACCTTATTTGTTTTACAAAACTTGACAGAGAGCAGATGACCAGATTTTTGAATTTTTGATCACAACTTAAACTGTGAACCATAAACATAGATATACTCTAGCAACTAACATGCACACATGGTTTCTACAATTCATATACATGTATTAAGGTCTAAAAACACACATGCATATATATATATATATTTCAGACATACATTCCAAATTATTTCCAACATATAATATCTGCATCAAATCTAAAGGGAATTTATTATTCACAGTTAATAGGCAGAGGATTTTGACAACAATAAGATGTTTTAAAAATAACAGATATTGCACATCTTTAAAAACATACAAGCTTACCTAATTACAAACATGCAAAGAAATTATCATCACATTAATTCACATGCAATAAATATTTGATACTTAGATTTTAATTCAAAGGTTTACTCACCTATGTTATGATGAACAGAGCCCTCTTTTAGAAACAGTTTTGAAAAGCCTTAGCCTCTGGTTTTTGATTTAAAACTTGAGTTGTTAGCTTTATAAACTTGCATGCAGTCTTGATTTCTTGAAATGTTGCTCTAAATCAGGTTGTTTACTTCAGATTCGAAAAGAAGAAATTGCAGGCTTCCAGATTTGTAAAGAAAAACAGGTCTTGTCTTTGATTTTTGGAAAATGGTTACAGCTTTTTGAAGAAATACATTACAGATCTTTGTTTGAGGAATCTGGTTTGAGAGAAATTTAATTACTGATTTGGTTCTAGAGAAATAGGATTTGAATTGCAGATTTTTTTTAGAGAGGAAGATAGATTTGAGTTACTGATTTTGTTTTAAGAATTTTATTGCAGGCTGAAAGTTTCTTTTAAGATTTGAAAAGAAATAGAAAAAGGAAAGAAGATGAGAACATATACATATATAGGTAGATATGATTTATTCAAATAAAAAGAAAAACAAAAATCTAAAACTTGACATTTTGCATTACCATTGTATTATTAGTTTACACTTGTTATTACATAGCCTTATAAATTAACACATGTCCCTTTAATTAGTTTATATTTATTTTAAATGTAAATAAAAAGCCTTTACTTAATTTATTTAATACTTATCTATATATATATACTCTTAAATCTTATTTATTAAGCAATATTTCAAAAAGAAAATAAAATAAAATAATCCTTATTATTAATCTCATTTCAAAACCATATAGTTATTTTGTTTAAATAGCTTTGAAAAGCTTATATTAAATAAATCATAATTTCCTAACTATCAAAATATATATTAGAAATTAAAAACAAGATTTTATTTATTATTTAAATTACAAACCCAAGCTTATCTATTTACAATATATACAATTATATATATATATTATAAATAGAAATTATTTTATTAGTAAAATTCACTAATTAAATATTCATTTAATCAGATTATTAAACCAATTCAAATTTAATTATCAAAGATTATCAAATCAATTTAATTATTTAAACAGATTATTAAATTGATATTGCCCCAAATTTCCGGGATATTACATAAAACAACTATTTCCATTTCACAGTAATCTAATATTTTATTATTCGATTCAACTATTGATTATAAATATATTCAATACGTAAAATTCATTTCAATATATGTTATTGCCAAAATCTTCGGAATTCATTATTTTGAATTTTTATTCAAGTTCATATGCAATAACTACATTAATAATTCATTAAATTTTTATTTTTAACCATTTTTATTCAATAATTTCATTTAATTTAATAATTTAAAATAGCTAAAAATACCGGTCGTTAAAATTTCTTTAGTGACCTTGCACTTTGAGATTTTAGAATTTGTTTTCTTAAAATATTAAACTTAATTGAAGAAAATTTGTTTAACATTATCTTATTATGGTTCCTAATTTACTTCTTGTTAATGAAATGAAACAAATCATATACATTATCCAAAGAAGCAACTGTAGTTGAATCAAAGATAATGATTCTCTTTAAAGACAATGATCCATACTATATTTCTCTCTTCAAACTTAACATCCTAAAAAAACTGTTGCATTTCCCATCTTAAAACTTTTCCTTAGAGGGTTCATAAAACTATAACTTTTAAGTCACTTTGAATATCAATAAAGTATTTTCTATCTTTAGTGCCTCGATCTAGAATTATATAGTAAGCTTAAAAAAATAACCATATTAATCACCAAATCAAAATTTGAGACTTCATTATAAAAGGTATTCAGCACAAGTAGATATAAACTATATTTTAAACATTAGGAGCTTTAATTCCAATAATGTTTGAATTTATTCATAAATCAATCTTATTATTTCTAAATGAAAAATAATAACCTAATTTGTTCGTTTAGAAATAGAAAACCGAAATCTGTCTAAATGACAGCATAGAAAAAATATCAAATAAATTTAAACAATATAACTGAAATCTCAATAATAACATAAACATATCTAGTATATTTTTCTTTATATGTCTGTATATCTCGTTAAAGAAACAACTATAAATATATATTTGTATTCTATTTCTTTTCTTTTAGATCCTTAGCAACTTCTTTATTCTTATTTATACATTTATTTACAATGTATGTTAAATGAGTACTTTCAATCTTACATGTTTCAGCCTCTCTTCTTCTTACCACAATGCTAATTGAGCTCAATAAGAGGTCATTTTGTTCGTAAAAATAATAATTAATAATAATCTTAAAATGGTTATACTGTGAATAAAGAAGGTAACAAAAAAATAACTTGAGTGCATTAACTTTTGAAGCAAAATTTTTTCATATAGTACCTATTTAAGTTTCCCTTACATTTATTTTATGGAATTAGGCAATATAAAGTGTGCTTGTTTCCCAAAATTATTATTTTTGGCAAAATGCTTTTCAGTTTATAAAGAACCCTTTAAAATTGATTATCCCAACGGATATCACACCCTTGAAACCCTTTTGAAATATTATACCTTATGATCATTTGACTCTTGCAATTTGAATTATTCTACCTCTCAATGTTCTTTATAACATTATAATATCATTCAACTGTAATAGGGGTGGTTGTGATCTTCTTGATTGTAATAGCTAGATCCACGAAATCAAGAAAAAATAATATGTTTTCTTACCAATCCATAGAGTTAGTTCCAAACCAGATGAGAATATTATTAAAATTGGCACACTTTAGTCAAATTAGTTGAAAATTGAACAAAAAAAATAAAGAATGACTGTGTATGCTCATATCCAAATTTCAACAATAGTAAATTCAAATAATTGGTGTGTCTCTTCTCAAGATACCTAGCACAACATTAATATCAAGTCTTTGGACAGTAACACTACGCCATAGATTGCATACTGCAACACCGAAGAAGTGATGCAGGAAGTGCCAAAAAATGTTGCCGTAGGCTAAAAAAGGGCAAAGGCAACACTTTCTCGGTGCTGCATTTTGCCGCGTTGCCGCAGACCTCAAAGGCAACATTTTGACTATCTAAGGCAACATAAGAAATATTGTTGCAATAGAACCCTATTTGGGTCTATAGCAACATCCATAGGTGTTTGTACAACATTCCAAAATGTTGCTATAGATATAAACTTTTTGAATTTGTGGGACCCACAATGTAGAGCATATTTGATTTTTTAATAGAAATAAATATTTATTTAATAAAATGCTATTGCACAGAATTTGATATTTAAACAGTAATTTATTTAAATAAATATTTTATTTCAACATTTGAAATAGTACAAATTCCTGACTCCACTATTTTACAATTCAATGATATATAACACTGATATTTACATATACAGATATTCCTCACTACATCACTCAGTTCACTCATTACATATGCAGTTTCAATTTATACAAACACCGACAAATATATGGCGAGCCGAGTGCCGAGCCGAAGGCGAGCCGAAAAGCGGGTCCGGGCGCAGCGCCGGCGGGGGTCCGGGGCACCGTAGTCCCGGCGGGGATCGACCTTCTTTGAAACGACGTAAAATGATGCACAAATGAAGATCGAGCCTTCTTTGAAACCACCCTTCACCATATTACAACTTTCCCAAACTTCCCAAACTTCACCAACCTTCAATACTCTATAAACACCAGAACACTCACCAAACTTAGCTGTAATAATCATCAAGCAAATAATTGTAAGTAAATCCACAAATAGTGACACTGTTGTAACAAGAATAGTTCAGTAAGTAACTTTCTCACTGTGTAGGTAAACGCTGAAACGGGAAGACTACTTTGTAGTGATCTTTTACAACATGATACGGGGGATTAGAATCGAGAAAAGGTCCAACCAAGTATTCCGACCAATAGTCCATTCCTGCTTGAATAATTTCAACCAACAACACCATCACTCCATCAATAACAGAAGTTTCAAAAGAATGAGGTGTGTACATACCCACATTTGTTGGCAACGATGTGAATAGCAAGGTCCATTTGTTAGAGGCCAAGGGAAGCAGTTGTCCAGTATAAATCAGAATTATCAGTAGCACTAATAGAGGCATATTGTCGAACATCTTGAGCCCGCTCACAACCCAAACCAACTTCTGCAGAATTCTGTGCATCAAAACTTATAACCATGGCATAGTTAATATTAAAAACAAAATCACCTATATTATCACAAACCAAAACACCAACAGCCAATGCTGATACATCCAACTCAACAGACAAAGGGCCTGTGTTCAAAAAGGCAAGACGCGTGTAGGAAAAATCACGAACTGGAGTATTGGGCTTTGTTTTAATACCGAAAATAGGCGAGAAAGGAGAAGACATTCGATCAATGGTATCTACCAGATCCATAAGCGAAGAAGTCAAGTCGCACATAGGAGAGGATGACGATGGTGCGGCCACCAGATGAAGCTATGAACTGTCAACCAGATCTGGTCGGCGAGGTTGCTTCTGTAGGATGGCTAGACAAGGGCTTATATTTACAAGCGCTTGCCATGGGAAGGGAAGAGAGGTGGGAGACATGATCCGATTATGAGAATTGGAATTGGGGGAGAAGCCCTAATTTTTTGATTCTGCGCGATTTGGAGGAGAAAGAAATGAAAAGAAGCGCGTGAATGAAAATGTTAGCGAGAATCAGAGGAAGCGTACATGATAGTGGATGAATGGTTGAGATTTTGTTTTAACTAATGGTGTGGATCGCTGAAGTGTAATTTTGTTTTAAATTTTTTTAATTAGAATATATCTATAGCAACACTATATCAAAATGTTGCATCGTGTTACACTTGTTTAGCTAGAGCAACACATTTTTATGGCTAAGGTAACACCAAAAATACAACGTTGTAGTAGGACCAAAATTTTATAGCTGTCGCAACATTTTAGCTGGCAACACCTTGCAAATCTGTTGCAGAAGGCCATCTATGGCGTAGTGTAATAATAACTGTAAGTTGTACTCATGTTGTAATGATCAAGCACTGACAATAAATTCAAGTCAAATAACAATCTTCCATTGGATCGATTAGGTATTCACTTGTAAAACCTTATAGTTGTCACATATTTATCATCACACATGTGTAGATGATATGGCCAAACACTAGTCTTCCTTTGGACCAGCTAATATCTGCGTGAATAAGTACACACAAATATCAAACATTTTCATGAACAACTAAAATAAGAGAGGTCATTTCGGTGACATGTTATTTCAATTAATTCACTTGGAATGTAGGATATTTACAATTAGTTTACAAAGAGACACCAAAAATATATTTAAAATTATTTCTTACTGTATGTACGATATATTTCGAGTGCTATAGAACACTCCTAAAAATGAACAAATTAGGTATGTGCAATATATTTCGAGTGCTATATCTACTGTGCCTTAGGTCTATATGACACTTAAAAAACTCGAAATTATAACCGTGACACAACATGTTTTAATCATAGTTGTTACATCTTTTGCTTTAAATATGATACAATGCATCATAAATAGATCACATAACAAATGTCATAGATGAATACTAGAATTAAATGCCACGTAAAATTATATGTAAATGACATAGTAAATGCCATTTTAAATAACATGAATGAATGTAGTAGCTACGATGTATTTCTGAACCATAATATAGTTTTACAGAATGCTACTGTATCACTTTATCTTTAGTTTGTTATTTGAATACTTAATTAAGGTTAGTAACCATGCATTTGGGCAAAATATGAAAATTGCTGCTCCTTTTATTTTATGCTAACCATAGAATGAAAGTGATACATGGTTTCAACGAGCATGGGTTATACATACAAAATATTTGTAACTACCAAACATAAATGCATCAAATAATAAGCCATATGTCATTTCTTATTTAAAATACAAATATACTGCATTACTAAATTTATTGCAATTGGCACATTTATTACATTTATGATAATAAGTTAATTAATTTATTACCATAACAACCACATTTAATGCATGTATGATGAAAATAAATGCAATTAACCGTTATGTGGTCCAAAATGTAAATTAGTGTCATGTTAAAATTTATTTCAATAATAAAATAAACATAAACATAACCTCTCCTTTTCAAAAAAATAAAAAAATAAACATAAACACATTAAAGGAGCATGCTTTATTTCTAATTAACCAAAAATTTTGAAATAAACCAAATACCTTATATAGGCATCCAAATTACTTAATCAAAAGCTAAGCAAGGTAAAATAATCATAGAACCGGATTTATGTTCCTTGTATAAATGGTTCTAAATTATATATATATATATATATAGATCCATACCATTAATAAACATTAAAGAAAATGACTGTACATATCAGATCCAAAGTATTCCTCACACTAAAATTCACAACTTATTAATAAAATATACAATAATAAACAAGTGCACTTTAATCAACATAAGTTGTTTTTGAAATTTAGAGGAACTTAGAATACTTCCTAAAAAAATAAATGATTTTAAAATTCTATCTTATTTCATGAATAAGATATAGATCATTTAGATCTATATTTCTACACCACAATAGTTTCACAAATCAACCTTTCAATATATAGTATAAAAAATTGATATTAAACCAAATCCAAAATCTTCACAAGAAAAACTCCTTCATACATAGATCAAGCGGATCTGAAATTTAAGTAGAATTAAATGACTTCTAAATGAAGCTCAATTCAAAAACTTACTCATAATAAAAATATAAAAATTTCCCAATGAAATCAATGATGGGTGGTTCTGATATCACTTATTAGGATTTCAATATACTTTAGGATAGACTAATTATGAAATCCTAGATCTGAATATGTGACCCATATTGATTTGATTGAGAAGAAATAAGAGGAAGTTAAATAAATTAGTGGAAGCCATACCTTAATCCATAGTTGCTGATTGAAAGAGAAGAAGAATTGGTTTGATCTTCCGTATTGACACAAACCCTATATTTGAATTATTTCCATAGAAGAGATAGGAGAATAAATAGAGCTTGTGTATTTGGGGACCATTACCCCTTATTTAGGAGAATAAATAGAGCCACGGTATCTACACATTAATATCATGACAACTATACATGTAAGCCTCTTAACTTTAATTCGTAATTTGATCACTTTAATTGGGCTTTACACGAAAATAGCACAACATGTTTTATTATGCATATGTGGAAAAATTCCAACAAATAATTGTGCAAAATCATGTGTTCAATATGACTGAATATGATGAAAATTTGTTGCATAGAAAATAATAAAAGACCGGCTAAGGATTTCGATCACTAAAATATCAATTTCGATTAGTTTACTTAAGTGCAACCTGATCGATATTTTTAAAATGTTAAGAATATCTAAATGGACTAACATAAAGAATTTGATGCAGTCTTTTAGTATAGTTGCCTTTTGAATGGTTCGACCATTTGAAAAGAAAGCGGAAGTTCGAGAGTAGATGTAAAATAGGCACAGATGGGATGAAGAGTGCGAATGGTCACTTCTTTTTCATAAAAGAAATTAGAAATGAGAATTATATAAAATTTAGTAAGATGCTTAGTATGGAATAAGAAATGTGAATTCTATTTCAAATGTAATATTATATAGAAACTTGGCTTTTATGAGAGTTATTTCTAGAAGTTTAAGATATTTGATCTTAAACTCTCGACTATAAACTAGTTATCATAAAATAAATAAATAAATAGCATATAAGTAGTTGAATGGAGCTTTGTATTTCATGCTCTACAATAGTAATGGTAGAAATGGTAGGAGCATGCCATATAACATTTATAAATGGATGCATCAAGATACAAAAGATTATTTTCATACACACACAGATATATATATATATATATATATATATATAGAATGTTATTTAGTAAATAATAAATGCTTTTAGTATTGACTGGAAATATATTTATACATATATAGTTCTATTTTGTTATGAATATTGTGAATGTTCATTGTAAATAAATCTAGAATAACAGTGTTTGTTGCATTAGCTACATAATACAAAAATATTTAAAATTTTAACAATTATTTTTTGGACTATAGACTAAGCTGTTTCTTAGAGGAATAATATTGGTAATAATAAGATTGTGAATCACATGATATTGATGAATTGTACCTCAATCGTATAAATTTGAATCAAACTCACAAACAATCGTATAAACATGTAACTATTAATCATATCTTTAAACCAAGCTTAGCACAATATCCATAAACAAAGACAACATCCATAAGCCAAGTTTACATAATACTCATAAACAAAGACAACATCCATAAAACAAGTTCGCACAATATCTGTAAACAAATACACAACATCGATAGATAAAGACACAATATCCATAAAGCTAAATAATAACTCATGACAAAATGCACAATCAAAAAGTGTCATATGCTTACTACACCAAAATGAGCTTCAAACGTCTAAAGAATGTGCCATCTTGTACATTTTTGCACCAAAGTCTTTAATTACCTATAATGAAGAAATTCAAAAGGAAATTGAAGATATCACGACATCTGAACAATAAGTATAACAACACATCCACAATACATGATTTTCATGATATACACTAAACATGATTTTCACAGTAAACTCCAATCTTTTAGAAATTATAGTATTATATCACCTGATTCAGAAGTACTAAATATTTTTTGTTAATTCTTCACTTGATTCAATTTACCCACATCGTAGTTGCTGAATTTATGCATTACACTAGTTTATAGGTTTCGATACATGAGGTGTAAAAGTAGATGAATTTTGTAGCAATAGAAGATGAATTACATTAATTTACATATAACGGTCATAAATAAAGTGTATTATCAGTGACTGATTCTCTGGAAGTGGTTGATAAAATATTAAACACTAAAGATTATTGACTACCTATTGTCCTTATATTTATATTAACTTATATCTTTCTATGATTTTCTTTATCCTTGCTTAATATGGCAAACGTAAAATTTTCTTAGTCTTTGCTTAATATGGTAAGCATAAAATATAGTTAATTTGTTAAATTCTTTGTTTTATATCATATTTGATATTTAATTATTCTTGAAACCAATGCTTGTTTTTTTGTTATTCAAAAGTTTACTGCACATGGTATATTAGTATATACTCATCGACCTACATACTTAAAAAATGCTAGTTAGTGTTAAAACATACCTCATTTTTTCTCGAAGTTTTCTCTTATGTGGATGCCAACTTTATCAGCTTTCCGTGCTATACCATCTCATCTTAGTTAATACTTAATTTATTTTATAAACTTGGTTCCTTTTATATATTTATTTAATTTTTATAAATTTAGTTAACTAAGTTAATTTTTATAAATTTAATTAATTTTTATAAAACTTGGTTAATTTATTAAATTTTTATAAAACTTGGTTAGTTTATTTAATTTTTATAAAACTTAATTACTTTTTATAAACTTAATTTTTTATAAAGTTATTTAATCTACATAAAACTTGGTTAACATAGTTAACTTTTATAAAACTTAGTTAATTTATTTGTTTTTATAAAAACTAGTTGATTTAGTTAATTTTAATAAATTTATTTAATTTTTATAAACTAAGTTAATTCTCTCGGAAACTTATTTAATTTTTTAAAACATTGTTAACATAGTTAATTGTTATAAAACTTAGTTAAGTTTTATAAAAATTAGTTAATTTTTATGAACTTAGTCAACTTAGTTAAATTTTTATTAACTTAATTACTTTTTATAAACTTAGTTATTTTTAATAAAACTTAGTTAACTTAGTTAAAAATTTATAAAACTTGGTTGATTTTTATAATATTGTTTAGTTTTTACAAAACTTAAATAACATGGAAATTTTGTGTAAAATTAGTTAATTTTTATAATTTTGTTTATTAATTAACTTTTATGAACTCGCTTAATTTTAAAAGAATCTGATAGCTCCACCTTTGCGCGATTAGTGCTTTCCCGCACAACCTAATTCAATATATGTATGTGCGCGCGTGCGTGTGTTTATGTATATGCAATCAAAATATGATTGGATTCATATCATATATCACAATATATACTCCATGGTATAATATACATATATATGTATATATACATATATGTGTTTGCACCAAAATTGGTCACAAACACCCAATTATACGTGAAAACACCAATATCCAGTCATAGATCACAGATAGTATATGATGTAGAGAATACAATATGAAGAATAATCAAATTAAAACGAAAGCAAGTAAAAGTGACAAGATTTAAAGTGGTTTGCTGACTCCGGCCTACGTCCACTCCAGAATAATTCTTTTTATTATACTGAAATTTGATTACAGTTACAATACAAAATTCCTTAAGAAAAATGGCAGAGTATTCCTTATGAAGAAGATGAAGAGGAACAGAAAAAATGAAAGTCCCCTTTCTGGAGCCGTGCTTGGTGTATTTATAGGTGAAGCTCCGGCTACAAGGCCTTCTCACCTACATGGGCCCACCATAACGATCGGCAAGCCCGAATCATCTAAAAATAACAATCGGCCTAGAACTACCGATCGTTATTTCTTCACTTCACTCAATGCCGATCGTTCCCTTTCCACACTGCTACGCCAACCTATCATCCTCCAACATACAATGCTGATCCATTCTTCCAGAGAAATGCCGATCCCTCCTCCTTCATGCAAAATGCCGACCCCTCTTCCTTCACGAAAAAGCCGACGCCTTCTCTTCTTGAGGATGTCGATCCACATTATGCTGAACCATCTTTAGCCAAACCCATACAATGTCAATCCATGCCATGTCGACCCACCATGCTTGGAATGCTATGCCGACCCAACGAGTGTCGATCCCTTACTTGAGAATTGATGTGTGTCGATCCCTTCTTGCCTACAGCGCCGATCCATCTTGCCTCGGACTATGTCGATCCTATTGCCTTTGCCAACGCCAATCCCTCCTTTGCTCCGACCACACCGACCCTTACCATGCCGACCCTAATCATGCCGACCCCTTACCTTGCCGACCCCAATCATGCCGACCCCATCCTATGTCGACCCCAATCATGCCGACCCTAATCATGCCGACCTCGTCCTATGCCGAGCCCAATCATGCCGACCGTTATTCCTTCTCACATACTGACCCATCACCATGTCGAACCCACCTATGCCGAACCCTCCTATGCCGATCCATCCTTAATCAAGCCAATATCCATCTTTCAAGCACCCTGCATCGTTTATCCACCGACTATGTTTAATCCTAGCTTCATATTATTATCTGTAGTTGATTGTCCATCCATCCATTTGAGTTAAACCCGTGATATCCTAGCCTTGATAACCGTGAAGTCTATTGGGTTAAACCCGCCTTGACAAAAGGCAGGTTAACACTATTACCCCCAAAACATGCCTTGCGATTGGAAGGCGTGTTTTGAATTGCTTCAAATCCAAAATCCGAAGTCCGTAATCCATTGATTGCCATATTATCCAATCCAGAATCCAATCCATTGCGAATCCAATTTATCGATCTCTCCCGGTCACTAGCGAAATCCATGACTGTTCTGAGTCGATATCCAATTCCGAATCCATCCCAAATCCATTTAACCAAACCCACGATCTCTTTGGATCGTTTTATCCAATTCCAAGGCCGCTCCGGGTCCATATCCAAATCCATAGACCAAATCCACGATCTCTCCGGATCGTTTTATCCAAATCCAGGACCACTCCGGGTCCATATCGAAATCCATAGACCAAATCCACGATCTCTACGGATCTTTTTATCCAAATTCGAGACCGCTCCGTGTCCATATCCAAATCCATACACCTCTCCGGTTCATTTTATCCAAATCTGGGGCCACTCCGGGTCCATTTCCAAATTCATAGACCTCTCCGAGTCATTAGCCTAATCCAAATCCATGATCTCGTTGGATCCTTGTCGAGCACAATACATACTCGACGACCTTGATCTCTCTGGATCCTTACCGAACACAATCCATACTCGACGACCTTGATCTCTCCGGATCCTTGCCAAGCACAATCCATACTCGACGACCTGTTGGGTTTTATTCTCCGGCCTTGACTCTCCAGTCGAGGGCTTAATCCAGGGGGTATCCTTCTCCAGCCTTAGTTCCCAATCGAGTACTTAATCCATGGGGTATACTTCTCCGACCTCGATCCCCCGTCGAGGACTTGATTCGTGGGGTATCCTTCACCGGCCTTGATCCCCAGTCGAGGACTTGATCTGTGTACAAGTCCATCCTGTCGCTCTCCGGTGAAGAGGACTCGCACCTTGCGGTTATTACCCCGTCTCTCCAGTCGAGGCCACAATCGCGACCAGTATTATTTATTACATTGATCCAGACTTAAGCATCCCTAAGTCCATGAAATAAAATTCCGTACAAGTAATAAACCAAAGTTCAAAGCAAATAAGAAAAAGAAAATTTTCACAAACCCAAGCACTATGGTTCATCATCATCTCAGAGCATGCCTAGGAACCATCTTCGATCTCGTACATGTGTAAGTGACTTAGCCGCATTACTACAGAGTTTATTACTTATTCCTTGCCATCCCGATCAATTGATGACAAGTTGGTGATGATGCCTTATTCCGGTGCCATTTTCATTCGAGGTGGACGGTGGCTGCTCCTGTTTCACCATCGCAGCCCAAGTCCTGATGTATTGTTATAATTGACCATTCCTCACGTGTTCCTCAATGATATCCTTTAAATGCCTGTAGTCATTTGTACTGTGCCCATCCAGCTCATGAAATAGGCAATGCTTTCCTGATGCCCGCTCACGTTCGGAGGGTTCCCTCCTTATTGGCCTTCGATATTGAAGGCGTCCCCGAGTATCCAAGTAAATCCTTTCCAAAGATTCGGCCAAATCCATATAAGAAGAGAACTTTGGTTCTCTCCATTGCCTTTTTGACTCGCCAGTGCCATAATTCATTTTCCATTTGCCTTTATCATTCTTGTTTACATCTCCCGATGATCCTCCACCTTGCACAACATTCACCTCCGGTTTGTTTGCTCGTGCGTCTTCCTGTCGCAGAAACCTTTCTGCTTCCTGATAAAATTCCCCGAGATCCATAGATGGTTCCGTGCCAATGAATCCTTGAACTCCATACCATTAGCAGTTCCAGATACAGCTGCCATCAAAACCATAGATGGATCTAGACGATCCACCGACGCCGCCCTGACATTAAACCGTGTTAGAAAACTTCTCAGCGACTCTTCGGTCCCCTGTTTCAGTGTTGCCAAACTCATCACATTTTTGGGTCTCGAGATGTGAACTCTAAACTGCCTCATAAACCCTTCGATCAATCCCGCCCACGTGCTAATAGAGCCGCTTTCCAATTTCCTAAACCATAGTGTAGCTATATCAGTTAAGTATAATGGGAAGCATCGTGTCATGACTTCCTCCGATGCCCTCAACACCTCCATGTGTCTCATGTATCTCGTCGGATGAACAGCAGGATCCGTTTTTCCATCATACGTCTCAAGCGTTGGCAATTTAAACTTCGGTGGATTCCTAGTTTGCCTGATATTAGGAGCGAAGGGACTCTTATTGACATCCTCGAGATCCCTGTTCACCAACCCTCCACGCATAGCTCGCTTTATCATCTCTGCAAACCTGACACTGTCTTCCATCAGTAGTCTCCTATCATCATGCCCAAGCTCCACCCGAGTCAACGAGGGAATTCTGGGACGTACTCCTCCGGTCGGTCATCCAAATTCCGATTGACACCAAGCTCCAAAGGATTGATCGCAGGTCCTCTGGCATCACGATCAACCAGACTCGGGGACATGCCCCCCAGCCCTTGGGGATCGATACCGATCCCTCTGGAGGGATTGGTGCCGACCCTTCTAGGTTGGCGGGGGGTTGCCCCCGATTGTTCTGCTCCATTCCTTTGCCTATTATTTTCGTCCCCGTGTTCCTGGTTTTGGTTTCCAACGATTCCTACAGCCTCGAATCCTTGGCCCACAACTCCAGTAGTTTCTATTGCTTCAACTCCTTGGTTTTGCATTCCTGCCACTACTATGGCTCCAGCCTATCCAATTTGTCGGAGTAGATTCTGCATCATCTCCTCCTGTCTTTTCAGCATCCTCTCCTGCATAGCATCCATCATTGTTTCCATTTCATCCCTGGTGATGTAGATAGATGCTTGATTAGCTCCAGCTTCTGAGGAAGCCTCTTAACTCCCTCCATGGTGACTCCTCTCCAGCAGCGTTCTCCTTATGGATTGCCTAGCCATTGCTTCCTAGATCCACTTATCCAAGCTTCCAAATGCGAGTGCAAGTCCTTCTCAGTGAAAGCACCAAAATGTTTAGGCCAAAATTGGTCACATATACGTGAAAGCACCAATATCCGATCACAGATCACAGATAGTATATGATGTAGAGAATACAATATGAAGAATAATCAAATTAAAATGAAAGCAAGTAAAAGTGACAAGATTTATAGTGGTTCGGCTAACTTTGGCCTTCGTCCACTCCAGAATAATCCTTTTTATTATGCTGAAATTTGATTACAGTTACAATTCAAAATTCCTGAAGAAAAATGGTAGAGTATCATTAGGAAGAAGATGAAGAGGAATAGAAAAAATGAAAGTCCCCCTTTTGGAGCCGTGCTTGGTGTATTTATAGGTGAAGCTCCGACTACAGGGCCTTCTCACCAACATGGGCCCACCATAACGATCGGCATACCCAAATCGTCCAAAAATAACGATCGGCCTAGAACTATCGATTGTTATTTCTTCACTTCACTCAATGCCGATCGTTCCCTTTCCACACTGCTACACCAACCTATCATCCTCCAACATACAATGCCGATCCCTCCTCCTTCATGCAAAATGCCGACCCCTCTTCCTTCACGAAAATGCCGACCCCTTCTCTTCTTGAGGATGTCGATCCATATGATTCCAAACCATCTTTAGCCGAACCCATACGATGTTAATCCATGCCATGCCGACCCACCATGCTTGGAATGCTATGCCGACCCAACGAGTGCCGATCCCTTACTTGAGAATTGATGTGTGCAGATCCCTTCTTGCCTACAGCGCCGATCCATCTTGCCTCGGACTATGCCGATCCAATTGCCTTTGCCAATGCCAATCCCTCCTTTGCTCCGACCACACCGACCCTTACCATGCCGACCTCCTCCTATCCCGAGCTCAATCATGCCGACCATGTCCTATGCCGACCCCTTACCATGCCGACCTCCTCCTATCCCGAGCCCAATCATGCCGACCATGTCCTATGCCGACCCCTTACCATGCCCACCCCAATCGTGCCGACCCCGTCCTATGCCGTGCCCAATCATGCCGACCGTTATTCCTTCTCACATACCGACCCATCACCATGCCGAACTCACCTATGTCGAACCCTCCTATGTCGAACCATCCTTAATCAAGCCAATATTCACCTTTCAAGCACCCTGCATTGTTTATTCACCGACTATGTTTAATCCTGACTTCATATTATTATCTGTAGTTGATTGTCCAACCATCCATTTGAGTTAAATTCGTGATGTCCCAACCTTGATAACCATGAAGTCTATTGGGTTAAATCCACATGTCTATTATCTTGACAAAAGGCGGGTTAACAATATGTATATAATGTCACTTTTTATTAGCAAATTTCAGCGAGCCATCTTCCATATAACAAAGCACTTATTTTACATACCTATGTAGCTAATTAGAGGGAATGATTGTCAAATTTATAAGTAAATCAAATTCATAAGTATATCTAGGAAGCAACTAAATGAAGCTGGCCATGTTTATAAGATCATGCATGTTCATAAGTTCATGCGATCATATGTTAGCACCACCATGCAACTGAGCCATGCCTTTATAATTAAAGCCATACGGATGATAAAATACATGTCAACTACATCCACGTTTCAGTATAGTTGTTGAATCTTCGTGCAACTATATATACTTAATTTTTCATTTGTACCCAGTATAAAGAAAACCTTAACTATTCTCTAATTTCAAAATGGATATGTTTCTCACATCTTAAAGAGAAGGGTGAGACATTACATTAACCATGGGTAGTATATGTA
This sequence comes from Allium fistulosum, assembly GCA_030737815.1. NCBI lineage: Eukaryota > Viridiplantae > Streptophyta > Magnoliopsida > Asparagales > Amaryllidaceae > Allium > Allium fistulosum. Next base: position 1,301,345,549 of record CM060902.1, read on the forward strand.
GTGTACTCAAGCCGATAAAATCCACTAGCTTGTGAATCACATGTTAAAAGTATGTTCAATGCATCAGCTCACCTTATAAATATATTTTTCATTGTGACTTTTACTTTTAGTTGTACATATTTAGTCTAATATATGGACTGCCTTCCCCAACTACTAACACGTCAGTAGCCAACGACGTATGCACATGTGATAAAAATTTGATTTCAAATTTTGACAACAACCTAACACGTTGTTATTTTTTAATGATGTTAAATAAAAAATGCTACAAAAATTTAGTAATGACAAAACTTGATTTTTGAGAAATTCTACACTAAAAAAAAAATTTAGAAAAAACAACAAATGAAAATTTTCCAATTACACTATTTTTGAATTTTGAGCAAATATACTTTTTATAATAGTAGCTAAGTTCTTTTTACATTTATTTTTTGGTATTTTGCTTCAAAGCAGTCATGGTTACCATCGTTCGCTTCTTTCAATCATGAATATGCACTGACTTTAGTGACTAAAATTAATATTTTCTAAAGTCATAAAAGTAATAAAAGAGATTGTTCCCCAACACTAGTTGCCTTCATTGGGTATGCAAACACTAAGCCATTTGTTGTTGAGCGCTAAAGTGGAGCTTAACAAAGCTTTTACTGCACAAATTCGTTGGTGATATTAATTTATATCATTTATAGGGTATAATTCATAGTTTGTGTGTGTGTTGACAAAAAAATTACTACACAAATTCATGTGTCGGCCTGTTGACAAGATATGGTGATGGTCCAGCCAACTATTACATGTAACAATGTATATTTTTATGTTACAGACTACGCGATTAACATGAAAATAACTAGAATAGAATCACTTATTAGTTGAATTCTTTAACATGGAAATAACTGAAGAATGGTGAATAAGCAGAAGTAAAGCAATACTTTAGCATTCAAATATCCTATCGAAACAAATTATATGAGTTAAGCATAAAAGAAGCTGTCAAGGGTAACAAAAAAGTATAAACTAAAGCAAGATACCTCTTGTTTAAATTAAAAAGTAGAGGCAACGGATGACTAGTTGAAAGCAAATAGCACTAGGTTGATGCAACTAATCAAAAAATGGAAGAGAACATGCTTCCAACTACAAAAGAGAAAATCATTGTTAATGAGCAAAACAATATGAAAATAAAAAATACATGGGCAAAGGAATTGGATATAATCTAACTGTGAACTAAGTCAAGTAAGAGGGTGGTAGCGGAAGAACAAAAGTAATAACGATGAAGAATATGATAACACACAAACGTGGAGTCCCGAAAGTATGATAGGAGAACAGCACATTTAAGGATATCCGACCACATGTAAATTGATTTGTCATGTTGTACCCCCTTGATCTCGGAAAATCTACAAAGTACACCTCAAAAATAAAAATAATAACAAAGAAAGAAAAGACCAAGGAACTATTTATTTGATGTACATACAAAGCTATGATGTGCCAGTGAAGAGTGTATATTTGGTTGAGACCAGTGAAGGACCTTCATACAATGATACAAAGGCGCTACCTAACAAGGTCCTTAATTTTGTCGTGCGGTGAGTTTAACTTGATGCTTCCTTTTGTGATTCTTGGTACACCAAAACAATAATGTATGGTTTAAAAGAGCAATAGACCAAAAACGTAATAATCCGCATTTTCACAAATGGATATTTAAATGATTGATTTAAACATTGCATCGTTAATTAATTGAAGGTAGGTCCAAATTCTGATTTTTCGTATATGGTCGAATTAGAATTTGAAACTACTTTTGCTGAGTATGGATCGACATTGCGAGTCAAAATGTGTATAAATATCGCTATATTTGAAGTCACGGTATTTTTATGATTTACATATTGTTATGCATGCTTCATAAAAATGCATGTATGGCAAGGGGGTGGTGCGACTTCGTCTATGGCATCGCGACATCATGAGGCGGCAAGGGGGTTGCCAAGTCACGATCTAAAAGGAGGGGCCGGACCTCATGTGGTCGGGTACATTGCAAAGTGTGTGCTAGTGGAGCCTATAAAGACAGTGCCGGGCGGCACTGCCTGTAATAGAAAGAGCATTTGCATTGGCTGTAAAGATAGTGCCAGGCGATAGTGCCTTCTGGTAGTGCCAGTGCACATTGCCTTGGGGAAGTGCCAAGAGGCACCGCCTTACGGGCAGTACCATGCAGATATAGGTTTTGGGGTTGCTTTTTGGAGAAATTGTTTGAGCTCGAAAACCTTCCGAATTTGTTCGGATAAAGCTATGAGAATGTTTTATCCTACATGGGGCACCTTTTTCCCCTCTTAAGAACTTCATCTCTTAAATTCATATGAGTATGATAATGCAACCTGACTGGCCAAAATTTCTAATCATCTACTTCTATAAATTTTATTCGATTTTTCCTTACGCGGTTAGTGTCGTTGGAACTTCCAAAGCACATAATATAATTCCTAACCATCAAAATTTTAAATCCCCTATTGTAATTCAGAAAAATTCACCAGCACCTCTTTTATGTGGTTAGCTACGGAAAAAGTCTCAAAACAACACACACATCTCATATCTTAGGCATCCCATGTCCGAGACACCTCATTTCTAAGAATATACCAGCATATATATATATATATATCCATACCATATACACTACAGATCTTACATACCTCTTTCTTAGCAAGAGCATCCATTTACATGTGAATCAGAGCGAATAAGCATCGCAATAGCGCATAAATGCTTCTATGTACCTAATCATGTACTCAACAAAGAGGAATAAACACATTTGCAACATTAAACCATGGATCTAAGCATGCTAAATCATATATAGCAATCATCTCAAATAAATATGTTATATCAAACCATGCAACAAGCATCTCAAATAAATATGTTACAGTTAACTATGCAACAAACACATCTAATGCAACAAGCATCTCCCATGCAACAAACACATCTAATGCAACAAGCATCTCCCATGTAACAAACACATCAAATAAACATGCTATAACAAACTGTGCAATAGGCATCCCTAATGCAACATGCATCTTTAATGTAACAAGCATCTCTAATAAACATTTTACCATCGAAAATAATAAGCATACTTGTAAAATACAAACAACAATAAAGCAAGGTCTACACTATGCTTTCTTACATTTTAAGAAAACAAAAAAATTCCCTTCACTAATTAAAGGCATACCAATACAAAACTCCATCGAACACGGACAAGCTTAACCCTATCGGTCTGAAGCCATATAGCCTTATTCTTAAAAATGAATAAACCCTTAAGGTCTAAAGCCACATCTGGTTCACTTCCACTTTCTCTACTAGACTCATCACGGCGATGTTACTAGAATTATACTCTTATACAAACAGAATTCATGAAATACGTTGTGCACTCCTTCTGCAAAAAGAAAAATTAACACAATATGTTAGCAGTAACAATCAACCAATAACTAAGCAACAACAAACAATCAATAAGCAAAAAAATTAATAAGCAAGAATAAACAATCAATCAATAACTAGCAATCATTAAGCAACAAAAATCAATAATCAGAATAAACAATCAATCAATAATCAAGCAGCAACAAGCAATCAATAAGCAACAAAAACCAATAATGAGAATAAATAACCAATCAATATTCAAACAACAGCTATTAATCAATAAGAAACAAAAATCAATAGTAGTTACTGTACAAACAATCAATTATTCAAAAGGATCTATAACAACATGCATGGTAACCAACAATAGTCATAGCATGCATGCCAAGCTGTAAACTCCCATGAGTCTGTTCGATATACAAGATGACCCAAACGCTTAAGTAGTGCAACTCCTTTTCATGAATACAATACATGAAAGACTATCACACATCCTGCTCTGAAAATGAAAACTTATGATAGGCTGAATCACCGATCCTCAAAACTCTCGAATAAACCTAGTAATCTAAGTGCCGACTTTCCTTTCCCTTCCGAAATGTTTAAACTCTCCAAAGGAGAAAGCTTTGCTAATTAATTCATTATTTAGTGACAATATATAAATGCTTGGGCTTGCTTCGGTTCAAACTCACCTCAACCGCACAATGATAATAAGGATAATATACTAAGTTACTGTGATGCTCGCCCAGGCAAGTATCATATCATCACATGGAAGATTATTTGAATCGTCACAAAACTAGTCGAGAGGTCCTTCCTCAAACTATTATAAACTATCTTAACTATACTATAATACAGTACAACAAAAATACCCTATTACAACGCCCTTTTTACAACGGGCATTGACTGCCCGTTGTAATAGATGCCCTATACAACGCCTTTTTTACAACGGGCAATGTCTGCCCGTTGTAATAGAATGCTATTACAACGGTCCTTCCAGACCCGTTGTAATAGGTGCCAATTTTACAACGTTCATAAAATGTCCGTTGTAATAGATGCCAATTTTATAACAGTCACAAAATACCCATTGTAAGAGATGCCAATCTTGCAACGGTCATAATGCCCGTTGTAATAGGTGTCAATTTTGCAACGGTCAAAAAATATCCGTTGTAATAAGTGCCAATTTTACAACGGTCGTAAAATGCCTGTTATAATCGATACCAATTTTACAACGATTATAAAATGCCCGTTGTAATAAATGTCCATTGTTAATTTTCGATAATCAATCATTAATAATTACAATGCTTTCTTAAAATTAATATTTATTATTTATTAATATTTAATAATTAATAATTAATCATTAATAAAATTATATTAATCATAGGTTACTGATTACTAATTATAATATTATATGCTAATTACTAATTACTAATCATTGATAATATTATATTATTTATTAATATTTAACAATTAATCATTAATAATATTATATTAATCATTTATAACTTATAATAATTAATGATTATTAATAAATAATCACTAATTATTATTTATTAACCTTTTTAGTTTACTAGGTGTAATAGATGTTAATTTTCAACAACTCTTAACCGATCATTGTTTTCTTCAATTATCTAATATCTTAGACGTCGTAGGAGGATAATAATCATTCAATAATTAATTAGAAATATTAATTAATTATTATTATTACTGACTAATATATTAATAATTATTATTCAATAACTATTAAATAATATAATAATTAATTAATAATAATTAATAATTAATAAATAAGAATTAATTTTTAATAATTAATTAAACAATAATTAATCAAAAAATATTTATATCATGAATATATATATATATATATATATAATTATCTTATATCTAATCTCTACTATTAATAAAGAGTATTCAATGAGTAGATTTGCATATTGTCCTTTTGAAATTTCAAAAATACCATCATCCATCAACGGAACCTTACCATCAATTTACAATAGACAACGGCATCCACTTTTCAACCATCTATCAATGAAATTTTGCTAACGATTTGCCAGCAACACAATCAATAAAATTGCTTCAAATAATAGTGTTGGGACTACCAAATGTTTTGCACTTATAGCACATATCCATCCATTGATTTTTTTATTAAATAAAAATTAAATATTTATAATTATTAGAGGTACGTACATGCGTTTTATACTAGGGGTGGGCATTTAACTGAATTAACCGAGTTAACTGACTCAACCGACCTTAACCGAATCGCATTAACCGACAAATTTGGTTAACCGAATATTCGGTTAACTAACCGATGAAAATCTGTTCGGTTAACGGTTAATCATATAACACATATCAGTTAACGGTTAACCAAAAATAATTTTTCACAATTACCCAGCAACAAATTACTCGCTTCGCTACCCGGCCCATCCCAATATCGCATAACAAAAGAAGGAAAATTGAAACATAACCCTAAAATCTTCATCCTCCTCGCTCGCTGCTTTCAGTTCAACACCTCGTTCCCAAAAATCCTCCTTTGCTAATTTCCTCATTCCCTAATCATTCCTAAAAAAACTCAGGTCGATCTACTGCTAATTCCCTCTACTAATCAATCTACAAGTTCAAATAAGGTGAATGTTAGCAGGAAAGGAAAAATTGTGAGTTTGTATTGATTATGTGTATTTGTAGTTTTTATTTGTTTTAATTTAGTTTTATTGACGATCTGTAGGATTCGTTATATACTGTGTTTTTACTTTCTGTATAATTTGTTTTCTTAGTTTTTATTGATTGTCTGATTGAAATTGGGAAAAAATGCTTAATTTTTTTCCTTCGTCTATTTAATTTTTTTTACTGTTTGTATAATTCGTTATACACAATAAAGAATAAATTTAAAAAAACAATTCAAACAAAAAATGTTTGAACTCTGTAATATTGGGACCAATTTTGAACTTATACACTGTCTATGTAATTTTTTTTATGTAGTTTTTATTGACTTTCTGATCAAAATTATGTACTGTTAATTATAAATTGTTATTTTGTTCTTTGGTTTCTTTTTGAATAAAAAAGTTTGGTATAAAAATAAACTTGAGCCTATTATATAAAAAACATTTTTTACCGATTCATCTTCTGGTCTTTTGTTTGCTAATTATTATCTTTCCTCTTAGCAACTACTACATATTAGGACTATATATTTGCAGACAATAAAAGCACTTTGAATTTGTAAATTAGTTTGCTATTAACATATATTGTGTATAATCCAATATTGTATTATATATTCAAATGATGTGTATCATATATGTGCGTTGCATATGCCCAGTCCATTTTACTGTCATGAGTATAATGTCCCTGCAAAATGTGTTTCATCCTGCATGTTGGAATTTCTATCCTAAAGTATATTTTGGATATCACAGGCCATGGTAATTGTTTTTATATATGATATGAATCATCATAATCTTTTCATAATCTTGGACCTTGTTCGGAGTTAGAGAAACTTTTAGTTCAAATTTGATTTTAGTGGCATGACTAAAAAAGCTAGGTACACCATAGTTTTCACTCATATCCTGTGATTTCCCCCATGAGTGTTGGAGATGTACATACATCACTTGCTATGAATGTAGGTGTGTATGGAGCAATGACACTAGCTGGAAGTTTCATATGTATTTGTACATACATCCAAATTAATATCTACATTCATAGTCAGTAAAATCTTTAACTTATTATTTTAAGTGCAGGTGTATATGGAGCAATGGCACTAGCTAGAAGTTTCATATGCTTAGTTACAGGAGTGGACAGTACGGAAGGATGTTATCCATCGCTGAAGGCAATAGTGGATGGGCTTGGTTATGCATCTCCTCCAATTATGGCACTTCTTTTCATTTTGGATGTAAGCATTTTTTTTCTTGTTTATTCTTGCATACTTAAATTATCCTTCTTTTTGTACATAATAGTGAAGTTAAATAGAATATAATCATGATATCCTCCATAAATTTTCACATTTGTGTACGAATATTCTAAATAGACCATATATACATATGGAAATCTCAAATCTGTTTGTGTTTTGTAGATATTTTTTTCATATACAAAATTTCCTACATTTGACATGGAGGGAGAATGACTATTGTTGTACCAGATAATAAAATGGTGACAGTTTCTTGTCTCTGCTCTCTAAATTCATTCAAATCATCTTCGATTCATTCTTTTGCACAGGTGGATAATTTTGATCGTAATCAAAATCGAGTTTCTTCTCATCATCATTCTTACGCGCAAGTGGTTAAGGATCGATTGCCATCAAGATTCCTGCAATCGAATTATCCTAGCAAATCTAATCTCGCGCAATCGAACAAGAATTGGATAGATTCAAAAATCAACAAGAATTTCTGTTATAGATGTGGAGATAGCAATCATCTTGCATCTCAATGCCGAGATCCAATTAGATGTTTCACTTGCGGAAAGTTCGGCCACAAGAGGAATAGGTGTTCGATCAAACACAGTCTTCCTATCTCTTCTGATATACTGGTAGAACATGGCTTTCGGTATGTTTTAAAGAGCATGTTATTGAAAGGGACTCTCATTGATTTTCTTTGGCATAAAAGAATAGAGGGTATCAAGTATCTTGAGGATATGCTAATTCATTTTAACATTGTTAATTCTCCAAATATTGGGATGGGGTACGAAGCAAGATTTGGCGATCCAGAACAATACTTCGGCAAAATGGAGTCTTCTTCTAATCACGATGTCTCTTCTTCAATGCTGGTGGAACACGGCTTCCAATTTGTACTAAAATTCTTACTATTGAAAGGAATCTTAATAGATCATCTTTGGCATAATAGAAATGAGGGTATAAAGTTTTTAGAAGATCTTTTAATTCATTTTAACGTTGTAAACTCGCCGAATATTGGAAAGGGCTATCAAGATAGATTTGGTGATCCAGAAAATCTCGTTATAAGTTCTGTTATTTCTGCGAATGTTCCAGAGGAAAATCTGGGTTTCTTGAATATGGAAAAAAGAGTTATCATCGATAGTGATAGGAGTCCATCATTTGATCCTATCTTGTACGATCCAGATGTTGCATCTTGTAAATGTGATCATCTTCTGGCTGTCACAGAGGCAAGGCGAGAAGACATTGTATTGAACAGTGGTTTCATTCAAGCAAAGGCCAAAAAAGGTAAATCACCTTCTCATAGTTTGGAATTTTTTGAGATTTTGACTTCCAATAAATTCGCATGTTTAGAAACAGAGACTATCTCAGAAAACTTTGCAGCTAAGTCTCATGGATGTTTCCATACTAGTGATGTAGTAGCTTGTGATGAAGCTGCAGTTGACTGTTTGGATAGAAGATTGAAAGACAATTATATTTTAAATGAATTGATGTTTGATATTGATCTTGATCAACAGAACCTAATATCAGATAGTGTTTCTGAAAGTAGTGGTATTGACTTGAGAATGAAATTTTTGGATGTTGATTTGTCTTTGGTTGTAGATTCTAAGCCTAGCATTGTTATAGTTAATTTTAGTAATTGGATTGATGAATTCTCGGTAGTGCTTGAGGAGTCTCTAATCATGGATGAGCTTGTTCCAGAAGGTGACAATTGGTTATGGCATTTAAGAGATTTTCATGAATGGATCTTAACAGATAATCACATTGATGAAGATAAGGAATCAGTGTTGGAAGATCGCATGTTTTTTGATGATATTATGGCAGTTGATCATGCAGATTCTGGTGTGCATGATGCACAGAGCGTGCATGATAATGCTGCACAGAACTTTCAAATGCCTGTAAATAGAATGTTAGTTGTTTATCCAGAAGAGAGAAAGGGTGTTGTTGATAGCATGGTTGATTTTTCGCTGGGTCATAAGGCAGTGGTTGGTACTTGTGTTTTGTGTGATGGTTCTTCTATAGGTGGGGGTGCGTTTGTCTTGGATAAGCTTGGGGATGATAGTGTTTATTCTCATTTATCAATGAATGAGGCTGCTATTGTTGCATACAACTCAGATCCTTATTCTTCTTCACTGAAGAGGGGTAGACGGAGGAATGGCGTTTCTACTAGAGGTTTTGTTCGTCGCGGTGTTAGACTTCAGGGTAGCCACTCTCGGTCCTCAGGTGAGTTTCCTGATTCGAGTACCAAGAGCGGTACTTTGAATTCAGGCTCAGGTATGTTTTCCAGTTTGGGTAGTACTTTTTCTTCTTACGCCTTAGGTAACTTGTCTTCTTTAGAGTTTAATCAGTTAGCTAGTGACACTGCGTTCATTTTTTCTGATATTGAGATAGATCGTGAGTACATTAGAAGTAAGGAAATTGATAGGGCTAGGTCTATTGGTACATGAGGATCATTAGTTGGAATATTAGGGGTTTGAATGACCTAAATAAATGTGATAAGGTTAGAATCTTTTTTAAAGACTATTCTATAGACATTGCTCTTCTTCAAGATACTAAAATCGATTGCCCCGATTTTCGTTTTTATAGAAGGCTAGGTGGTTATCATTTTAAAAAATGGGGTTTTTTACCTTCTAGAGGGTCGTTTGGGGGCTTAATGATTGGTTGGAGAGATAACTGTTTTAAATTTCTTCAATGTATCTACAAATTACACTCTTTACACATTATTCTAGTTAATCTTTCTGATAATTCTTTATTAAGTATTTCTAATGCGTATGGACCTAAATCAAAAATAGATAGACGGACCTTATGGAATGAATGTCTTGAGTTTAGATCTTTTGCCCAGGGTTCATGGATTTTGGGGGAGATTTTAACGTTACTCGTTTTATAGGGGAGCGTGCTCCTCGAGAGGGTGACTATTCTGCTATGGAGGAATTTGACAATTTTATTATTAATTCTAAATTGATTGAAATTCCTCTTTCTAATAGAGTTTTTACTTGGAGTAATAATAGGGAATCTCCTTCCATGGCTCTTCTTGATAGGTTTTTCGTTAGCGATGAAATAGAGGACATTTTTCCTATCTGTAGAGTGTTTGGTTTGCCTTACACTTTTTCAGACCATTATCCTATTATCCTCACTTGTGATCGCCATAGAGCTATTAGTAGATCTTTTAAATTTGAAAAAATGTGGTTACTTGATCCTAGCTTATCAAATTTAATTATTAATAAATGGATGTGTATGAGGTTTTATAATATTAAATATAGAGATAATTCTGCAAAAGCTTTTGTTTTAAAACTTAGAGAACTTAGGTTTACTCTTAAAATTTGGAATAAAAATATTTTTGGTAATATTAAAATTAAAAAAGAAAATATTCTCAATGAGATGTTTAAATTAAACAAAATAGAAGAAACTAGACATTTAAATATAGGCGAGTGGAATGTTCTCACTAATTTAAAAGAAGAACTTAACTCTATTCTTGAAAAGGAAGAAGTTATGTGGAAGCAAAGATCTAGAATCGAATGGATTAATGAAGGTGATAATAATACTAAATTTTTTCATAATATGGCCAATTGTAGGAAACGTAGTAATACAATTAACTCGATTTTAGTTAATAATGTTGAACTAGTTGACCAAAGAGATCTCAATAGGGCTTTCACAGATTATTATAAAGATATTTTTGGCAATAAAAATAAATGCAGTATTAATGTGAGATGGAATGATCTTTATCCGGGTGTATCCAATATTAATCTTTCTGATTTAGATGTTCCTTTTACTGAAGAAGAAATCCAAAAAGCCATTTTTGATTTACCGGGTGATAAATCCCCAGGTCCGGACGGATTTCCAATTTTCTTCTATAAAACCTTTTGGGATGTTTTAAAATATGACCTAATCAACATGTTTAATGATTTTTATAACGGAAATCTTCAATTAGGTAGATTTAATTTTGCAAGTGTTATTTTATTACACAAAAAAGTAGGTGCTAATAATTTAAAAGGTTTTAGACCCATTTCATTGATTAATTTCTCCGTTAAAATTATTTCTAAAGTTTTAGCTAATAGACTTAATACAAAAATGAATGACCTAATTGACTGTTCACAATCAGCATTCATAAAAGGTAGAAATATCACAGATGGCATGGTAGTTGTTCAAGAATATATTAACCATTGTTGTAAGAATAACATTACTTGTGTTATTTTAAAATTAGATTTCTCTAAAGCTTTTGATTCAGTTGATTGGGATTTTCTTGTAGATATTTTTCATGCTAGAGGCTTTAGTAATAGATGGATTAACTGGATTATGAATTTGCTTAAAACTGGCAACTCTAGTATTATGGTTAATGGTATTTTAGGTAATAAAATTCAGTCTAAGAGAGGTTTAAGGCAAGGGGACCCTTTATCACCCCTTCTGTTTAACTTAGCTGCTGATGTTTTTGCTAAGATTATTAAAAAAAGTAGTCAGTAATGGTTCTCTGGGAAATATAGGTAATGATATATCGAGTTATGGTGTATCAGTCCTACAATTTACAGATGATACTTTGCTTTTTTCCTCTCATCTTCCTAGTCACATTATTACTCTTAAGTTTATTCTTTATAGTTTTGAGCTTTTATCGGGTTTAAAAATAAACTTTGATAAAAGTTCTGTTTTTGTTCTAAATGATTTCGAGAAAGTTGAAAATTTAGTTGCTAATACATTAAACTGTAAAATTATGAACTTTCTGATTGATTATCTAGGTTTTGTCATTAGACCCACTAAACTTAAACATGATGATTGGTTAATAATCATTGATAAAATCAAAAAAAGGATTTCTAACTGGAATGGGAGACTTCTATCTAGAGCAGGTAGATTGGTTTTAATTCATTCGGTTTTATCAGCTCTCCCAATTTATTGGATGACTATGCATCTTTTTCCTGGTTGGGTGATAGATAAAATAGATAAAATTAGAAGAGATTACCTTTGGAGTGGTGATAATCCAAATAGTAGCATCAAATGTCTTGTTAATTGGGAAACTATTTGTAAATCCAAAAAGGATGGTGGTTTAGGAGTCATTAATTTGCGTAATATGAATTTGGCTCTTCTAGGTAAATGGTTATGGAAATTTAGAGATACCAACGATATTGCCACTTGGAAGGAGATTATTTCTAAATATTATTATAATGGTAATAATAATCTTTATTAGATTAGTCCATCGGTTTGTCGTAAGCAATCTTATTTTTGGAAATCCATTTTAAAATGTACTGAAATTTTCAACTTAGGTATTAATATTATAGTTCACTCTGGTAATAATACTTCTTTTTGGCATGATAGTTGGATTTCCGCTACTCCTCTTAGGAATGAGTTTGAAGATTTATATGATATTTGTAACTTCAAATATGCTTTTATTTCTGAAGTTTTTGATTCTGAAAATGACCCTCCTTGGAAGTTTAGTTTTAATAGAATTTTAGTAGGTTCAACTCTTAGACAGCTCAATTTGCTTTATGCTAGATTAAATCTTTATAATATCGATAATGAAAATGATTATATTAGTTAGGAATGGGATAATCGCAAGAAATATTCCACTAATTCATTCTATAGATTTATCAACTTTTCAAGTGTAACTAATAGTTTTTTTAAGTTTATTTGGAAATCTAACGCTCCTCCAAAATCTAAATTACACATGTGGCTTATTATTCATGGTAAATTAAATACTATAGAATTGTTAAAAAGGAAAAATATTTGCATTGATAATAAATGTTATTTTTGTAATATACATTTAGAAGATATTAATCATATTTACTATGATTGTATGGACACTCATTTTATTCTTATGAATACCCTTAACATATTTGAATTTTATATAAGTACTAGAATTACTGATTGTGTTTTCTATTGGAATTCTTTTAGATTTAAGTTTAATAAGAATAATAGATACTTGCTTGATACTTTATTCATTATTTCTAGTTGGTTTATTTGGTTTGAAAGAAATCAAAGAACTTTTAATAATAACAATAATCACATTAATAAATTGATATTTTTAATTTCATCTTTCTGCTTAAATTGGATATCTAATCCTAAATATAAATTAGCCAAAAATAATTTTTTTAAGAAATATCTTAGTAAGGTTAGTAATAATATTAATATTTTCAAACAAAACAATAATAATTTTAACATTAATAATATTTATACTAATACTTTTTCTAACTTAAACGATGATAATTTGGTGTATAATAATCTGCTTTCTATTGAGGGTCCATAAAGGGTCTTTTCTTGTATGTTTATCTTATTAGATTTTTGTTCAAACATATATGTATATAAATTCTATTTATATACATATATGTGACTTTTGCTAATTTGTTTCCTAGTTTAGTTTCAGGTCTGGATTAGATAGGTTACCAGAGCCTCTTTTCAGGTTTGCAGGATAGCTTGCGGTTTCGTGCAGGTGTATAGGATAGCTTTTGCCAGGAGTATTGATTGCATCAGGCGTTAAATTCAGCTTTATGGTGTCTTTAGAGCGGAGTTTCTTCTTTAAGGATCAGTTTCTTCTTCAGATTAGCCTTTTCCCTTAGAGGCAGCTTCATTTAGATGGTGTAGATTCCAGTGTCTCTAGATTTAGATCCTTTTTTCAGTTTTCCAGGTACTTCTAACACCTCATTATCGGGCGGTGGCCTTGCCGAAGCTCGGTATTGGGGTGAAATGGGCGATGGCTTTGCCGGAGCTCATTTTAGGGGTACCTGTTTTTTTTACCCTGTTATCAGTACATAGATTGTAAACTGTCAGGCATGTTGGCAGCACCATATTATGTTTTATATATATAGTTTCATGTGTGCTCTCCTCTTTTATTAGAGGATCACACATTTTGCTCAAAAAAATTTAACTAAATACAAACATGAACTCATCTTTCACGAGGGGCAACCAATTGTTGAAGTATAAATTAGAAACAAAGATTTTGAAAAACGAAATAAATCAATAAAGAGTTGTTGAGAGTCAAAGATAATTAGGGCATGGATGTAATAATAATCTGTAGTGATAGCGGGATGAATAGGTTAAGGCTACTCCCTTTTTTGGCTTGAACCTTGGCCAAGTTTGCGTTTGAGTTAGTATATAATAAATGCATAGTTAGCACTGGAAAATCAACTATGAACCATGAGCTTAAATTGTTGTATTATAAGTTAACGTGTTGGTTATGTTGGTAAAAACATTGTTACATTTGAACATATTACTTAAATTTTTGTATCCTAAGCACGTGAAGCGTTGGTTGTTTTTTGACATAAAAGTGGATGATTATTATTTTCTAAAAAAATCCTATAGTTTCGGTGTTTTTTGCTACATTTCATACACCCTTTCTAATTGGCATTGCTGATTTTCAAGCGTTAATTTTGTCATTCTTTGTCCCATTATCTTCATCCTGGAAAAAAAGAAATTATAGCAAATGTTTTACTTTTTTTTGTGTGAAGGAATATTTATTAAGGTGTTCTATAGGTGACATAAAGTTACTTATTTACTTGAAATTTGAAATATTAATATGCTTCTATAGGTCTATAGTTCATGCCTAAATGGTTACCAATTTTATCAGATCATAATTTTTCTAAAGCAACTATACAGTCTGGACTCTTTCTTTTTTATACAGACAACACTTAATTCATAGTGGAGGGGAAATTTTATTTTTTATACAAACAAAATGTCATCAGTATAGTTGCAAACAGAAAATTTTGGTTTATCAGAATATTACGTCGATATTTTTGCATTCATGATATTTAGACATAAGATATTTTTATTTTTTTTAACCAAGTAAAATAGACAGCCAGAGCGAGTCCAACATGACTTCTTCAGACATACTGAGTGCAGAAAGACGTCAGGTAACTTTGCAAACATAAGTATATTAATTTTCACTATCTGATAGAAGTTCCATATGTTACTTGTTTGATGGTGCAAGGATATTTAAGTTTAGTTGATTTTGTATATGCTTATATCTATGTCATTAAAACTACGCTCAAGTATGGAAGTGCTTAATTTTTGGCATGAATCGGTTTGTTCACCTTTTTGCCAATACTAATTCTATGGGGAACTACCATGTACCTCAAATTTGCCCCCCATTATTATTCGCTTTTCACCCCTTCATAAGTTCCAAAATTCATCTTACAACAAAAATTTAAAATTTGTTTGCCTCCTTCAGACTAGCCTTATTCAATTGGTTGTTTCTTAGCTTCTTTCTTCATAGTTATGACATTTTTTTTTCATATAGGTTCTGGAATACATGAATGCTCCGCTAGAAGAATACAAATGCATATGTACTGCAGGACATAGCAGAAGCAAAGGAATTTTTGAAGAAAAAAGGTGTTATGTGGGTTTTGATTTACTAAAATATTATGGTTCAAGGTTTGCTTCAATGTCGTTTGGTCTAAATTTTAAATCATGTTATTATTTGTACGTACTACGTGTTATGTTAGTTTAGGGTTGTATTCGATGTTTTATAACTATGTAAAATTTTATGAATGATGTGAATAGATAAATCTTTTTGTTATTTTGAAATATGAATTTCTTTTGCTATTTTTAGTACATAAGAATAAATATGGTTGTTATTAGTATAATAATTTTGTTTCAATTCAAATTAGTTTAAAATTTACACGTGCATTGTAGTAGTTTTATTTTATTTCTCATTTGAATTTTTTTAACAACAGGCAAAAACAATTGCAAAAGATCCTTTTGCAACGGGAAAAAACAGTTCTAAAAGGATTAATTGCAACGGACAAAAATAGTTGTAAAATACCCTTTTGCAATGAGCAAAAACCATTGTAAAAGACCCTTATTGCAACGGGCAATAACTGTTGTAAACTTCATCCACTCTATTACAACATCGCATAATACAACGAGCTTAGGCCCATTGCGAACCCCTATTACAACGGGCATTGCCCGTTGTAAAAGAGGTATTTTGTTGTAGTGATATAAATAACTTTAAAATGAATAAAGATCATCTAGAATAATATATAATGCCCGATCCAATCCTTTGTTTGCTTGCAAGATTTCCATGTTAAACTAGTACCGGTCACATGATTCCTCTTATGCAAATTCTGATCCATTTCTTTGTTCAACCACCAAAATTTCCTCGTACACCTATAGTCGCACTTCAAAAATATCTAAGTCGCCCCAAGAATTTGACACAAGTTCTCATTTTCAAGAATCAAGTGAAAAACCCTTGCCTAATAGGTGCAAATCACCTAGAACCCCACGCTTATACTAGGGCTTAATAAATGATATATAAATGGATCGATCTTTATATAAAAAAGCAATGCAGTTCATGGGATTAATACAACTACTTCAGGTGACAAAAGTTATATATCTCTAACATGAATGGCTCAACGTAAAACGTAGAAGTCATCCGCTCAGTTCTTGCTCATTATCAGGCAACCACCAAATCCTAATTGGATACAGAATCCAAGTCACACTTCATTGAACAACCCCACTCAACACAAAAGCTCGTGAATCAAGTTTGAATGGTAGTACTCTCGGTTATTGTACCTTAGCTCAACCACCAAGGTTACCATTCAAGGTTAAACATTATAAAAGAATCTACCTACAATACGAGGGGTCAAGAATGGGATATGTCTAAGCAATAAATCCCAAATCTAAGCCTGAAGACCTTAGGTAAGCTTCCTTACCTACTTCAAAGGAGTAATAACTATCTCTTCTTTGAATTTGGCCAAAAGGTTAAATCGACTAATATACTCCTTTGCTGACAAGCTATCCTGTTTGCACAAAAAATGGACAAACACCTCAAAGTCGTATGATTGAGTTGATTTTATGCTGTTCTTAGTGATTTGAGTGATTTATGCAAATATATGAAAAGCAGGTACTAAACTGTAAAAGGCACGCAGATTTATAGTGGTTCGGCCAGAATGTGCCTACGTCCACTTTATATATTATTTCTCTTTTCTTCTTTAGATTACAAGTACAAAGTTTTGATACCAGTATATGAAAGTTGTTTGAAAGTTCTCTCCGTGCTTGAACTCTCAAACTTGTCCCCCATTGTTGTGCCCCTGCCCCTCTATTTATAGAGTGAGGCTGGGGGCAGGGGTCTTGGATGTATATAGCTGCTGATGGGCCTGGGCTGACGCGATCTGGCCTGGTAGTGTTGGTCCGGAATGTCTTGGTCCGGTGGTAGGTGGTCCGGTAGGAGCTTGGTTCGGAACGTCTTGGTCCGGTGGTAGGTGGTCCGGTAGGAGCTTGGTTCGGAATGTCTTGGAGAAGGCTGGTTCGTTCCTTGCTTTGGTTCGATACCGAATGGTTCGGTGGCTGTCTCCTCGTGTTGGTTCGGTACCGAATGGTTCGGTGGCTACTTCTTTGTGTTGGCTCGGTAGTGGTACAAACGTACCCAACATTTGCCCCCCAAAGTAGGGCATATGCTAGCATATGTCGTGCTTTGTTCCAGTTTGGACGACCATATTCGGCCCGAGAACCGAACCGGCTGGTCCGGCTATCCATCCTTCCTCTATAAGTAGGAGCCACATGCCTTCGTCATTCCTCACCGAACGAAATATCTGAGTTAAATTCTGAACTGCCGAATCAACTTTTGTGCCGAACCAATCTTAGCTGCCGGACCAGGTAAGTTCTCTTCTACCGAATGACTTTTTAAGGTTGAATTTCTTTGTTTTACCGAATGAAACTAAAGACTTTCAATGCCGAATGGACATGAAAACTTTCAATACCGAATGGACTTGAGAACTTCTGTACCGAATGGACTTGAGAACTTCTGTACCGAATGATCTTGAGAACTTTCGTACCGAATGAACTTGAGAACTTTCGTACTGGATGAACTTGAGAACTTTCGTACCGAATGAACTTGAGAACTTTCGTACCGAATGAACTCGAGAACTTCAAGTTAAACTCCAGACATCATACACTTGCTTGTTTTGTATTTCTACATCCTTCGTTCTAACAACGTGCTTTCCTGTGTTTGCAGATAAATGTCTCACAAAGTGGAAACCCGATCGGAAAAGAAAAGATATACGGACAAAAGAGAATCTCCAGTCGTGCCCCCAGTTCAGCTGAATCCAGAACGACATGGACCCACCTCGAGATCGCTAGTGGACGGGTACGGTCCTCAAGAGCTCCTGAACTCGCCTCCTGATTGTTTCCCTAGCTCACTCAAAGACGAGCAGCTTGATGTCATTTCTCGCTCTTTCGGGATTGACAGAGCGCGTATGCTGTTGCCGGGGGAAGGAGTGATGCCATACAATCCCCCCGAAGGATATTTCGCTTACAGTAGGTATCACTGTATGTGTGGTGCCATCCCGCCTCTCAATGCCTGAAGTTGGCTCCATTCCAGCTTCAGCCTAATTCCTACGCCATTCTGGTGAGCCTCTTTGTTATCTTCCAGAGGAGATACGAGCGTCCTCCTTCCAACCGGGAGATCCGATATTTGTACAACTTGAGGGGCTACACGAAGGGGTCTCCATACATCAGCTTGGAATCAGCCGTATCTTTCAAGCCTGTCCTGGACTTATATTCGAAGTTCAATATGTTTAAGAAAGAATGGTTCTTTATCAGGGATGACTCTGTTTCCATCCGTCGCTTCACCTCCGGTTGTAAGTGTGAAGCTTTATTTATAATTTCCGTTCTGACTGCAATACCTCTTCTTATGTGTTTTTGTTTCTTGCTAGCGACAGGTGGCTTTGCGGTCGTAGAGAGTGACCGCCTGGTTCAGATGGCTGCTGAAATAGAAGCCATCACGGGAAGGGATAGGTCGGCCTCTTATTTGATTAGGAACGCTACACTTCTAGGGCACAACCTGATCCTACCACATCAGTCTGTGGTCAAGCAGAGAGACACGGCGGAGGAGAGGGCTTCCAAAGCCACAGGAGGGGCCACGACGAAGAGCGGCAAAAGGAGACCCTTCTCGGCGCATCCAGTCACCGGGGGGAAGAAGCTCAGGAAGTCCGATGGACCCTCTCCCATCACACATCCGGATGTTCAGGAGAAGGAGAAAGGTGAGGACGAAGGAGGTGAAGCGGAGAGCGGAAGTGGTAGAGAAGGTGACGGTGACCGTCACGGTGATGATGGTGGCGAAGGACAGGGTGGTGATGGCACCAGGGCTTTGTCTTCCGGGCAAGTAGGCAAGATGCAAGAGTGGACGGATGATGCTTTCCGCCAAGCCTTCGAAGGTTTGGAGGGAACTGAGAAGTCCAAGAAAGCTGATAAATTTGGGACCGGCGTCGATTTATCTTCCGGGAGTGCTTCTACTGAGGCAACTTCGGTGGTTCAAGGTGAATTTCTCTTTATTCTTTTTAATTCTCGAATGATGGCTCAATGCATACTCGTGACACTTGATTTTACTCCAGGAGTGGGCAAAACGGCCAAGACCTCAGATATTCGGCACAGGCTTGAACAATACAAACTCCTCAAAGCTTCCGCCAAGCCGAAGCCTTCTACCAACCGCCCTGGAGACGTAGTCGACTATCGTCCTCTTCTTGGAGTTATTGAAGAAGATATACAGAAGAGGAAGAGGAGTCGATCTTCGTCTGAATCTCTTCCTGGCCCCACCCCAGCCCATTCACGACATTACGGAGGAGGATACCGAGTTTATGCCTTCCCCCCATCCGTCTGAGAATCCAATCGTCATCCCGATAGATCATCCTGGCTTAGTACACAATCCGTTTGCGGGTCATCTGGACCTGGACTCGGCATCTCATGACATCTCTTTTGATGAGGTTACTGGTGAGCATCTCCTCCCTCGTAATCCTATGGTACGGGTGCTTGACGAAGCTAAGTCCCTGGACCTTGATCTGCTTACTACCCGGGTCGTAACTTTGGGGGATGAGGCTAAGGAAAATATTGACCGGGTTGCTGAGGAGACCAAGAAATTAATGGGGCACCATGCTCGATTGGTCAAGGCTGGGGAAGAGATAGGAAGCGCCAACATTCGGCTATGGTTGATGGTTTCCGACCAGGCTAAACAACTCGCCAACCAAGCCATCCAAATCTCCCAGCATGAGGCCGCATCCAGACAATTGAGGAAGACTATTGAAGAGGCCAGTAGGGCGGAGTTGCAGAATATAGAGGCCGTCTGTAAGGAGCGGATTGACATGGCCATTGCCACGGTGGATGAAGTTCGGCAAGCGGACCTCGAACGGGTAGAGGAACTGTCGGGGAGACTTGAGGCCGCGGAGCTTGCTCAGGCCAAGTCGAAGGAGGAGATGGAGGTGATGAGGAGGTCCCTTCAGGCTGACCGTTTACTGTATCGATCGGAGAGGGATGCTGTTGTTGCAAAGCTGCGGGCTTTTGAGGTCCGAATGAGGGAGTTTGAAGAGAATGAGGGGATGATGGATGGGATGCTCCAAGATATGTACTTCCGTACTTGGAGGTAGGGTAACTTGTCCTGGATGGATGATTATCCCCGGGTTATGGTTAGGATCTATCTCAGGGCTCTAGAGGAGGCCAAGGCTGAGGCGGATAAGGAGGGTGGTGTGGCCTTCGGGATGGATGTGGTTACCGCCCAGTTCACCAAGGAGGAGAAGGTGGTGGTGAGGGAGGGTATGCGGTTGCTTGCAGCTGAGGAGGCAGGTGTGCAAGTAGAGGATGATGATCAAGATGATCAAGGAGCAGATGCTGGTAAGTCTTCCTTTCTAGTCTTTCCGTTAAATTGGTTGCTTATCACTAATGAATTCTTTCTCTGACCGGACAGGTGGGCAACAGGACAAGGATAAGACTCCGACGCAGCCGCCTCCTTGATTGGACCTGGATATCTTTTTGTGGACTTGACATTGTTGTATATGTTAGTGTCAAAACAATAACATAACTCTTAGGTTGTAATTATGCTACTTGTAATAAACAACACTATTCTTGACGTGTAATTTTTTAACTTAAGCTGATTCTGTCGTCTTTTGAATGTTTTTGCTATTTTGACATGTTGTATGAGAAATATAGCTATGCATATTCTTGTAATTAAATTGTGTTTGACGTCAAGTTCTCGTTTAAAACATAATTTCATGACTTGCAATGTTAGCGTGAGGTGTGAATAAATTATAGTCACGTGTTTACTCATGAAAGAAGGAAATACCGCCCTTTATATTTTGCTTGTAGATGGCAGCTTTGAATGTCTTGT
Organism: Allium fistulosum; assembly: GCA_030737815.1. Lineage (NCBI taxonomy): Eukaryota > Viridiplantae > Streptophyta > Magnoliopsida > Asparagales > Amaryllidaceae > Allium > Allium fistulosum. The sequence continues at coordinate 1,301,366,839 of CM060902.1, forward strand.
GTGACCGAGTATGGAATGCGGTCCAGTATCTTGCTGTGAGTATCCGCTTCCATTTAGCGAATGTCTCTTGTTCTGTGTCCTGTACTTCAGGGATTGTTACAGAGGATAGGAGAAAAGTTTCTTAAATAAAATTGAAATATGTGAAATAGTAAAACTTCCAATCACGGAAGGCCTTCGATGTGCTTAAGTTCGTGGCAAACGGGCTTTGTAGTCACTTTCCCTAGCTGTGGGTCTTGGAGACATTTGTCACCCATCTTACGCCTCCGCGGGGAGTTAATTCTTTATTACCACAGCCGTACCTAAGACACATCGGAGCCAAGATCACGCACAGTAACTACCCGGGACATTATGGCCCGTAATCGTGGGTATTATTCGATTTACTGTGGCCGGCTAGCGTGGGTGCCGATCGTCAACCGTGAACTGCCCCTGGCTGGCCACACCTTATGTTGGGGCTTATAGTCGGTTCACAGTTGTCGGCGAGCCGAACGCCGTAATGAGCTGCCTCGGCTATAGTCGGCCTTCTCGGTGGCTTATAATCGGCTCATTACAGTTGGCTTTAAGGGCCGTCGCGAGCAATGAGTTAACCCGCAGCAGAGGGATGCCGGAGCGAAAGTGTCTCATTGGCGAGGGCATAGATTCGCATAGTACCTGTTAGGTCTTGTCCAGGTGAAGTTGCGCTGTGGAGTGCCTTGAATGGAAATGCTATATGCATAGGATTTCGTTCAACAGAAAAGGATAAAGTTAACAAGCAGCCAAGATATAAAGGAACAGGTTAAAAAAGAGACAAGGTTTTTTAAAGTGGTTCGGCACGAAAATGCCTACGTCCACTGATTCTCTTTGTTAATTCACTTCATATGGGCAGTACAAGTTAAGAAAAGTATCGACGGAGGTGTTGGATGTTCCATGCCCTCTGGAACAGCTCTCTGTCTACTGTTGACAAAATATAAGCTCCGTTGTGGAGATCTTTATGAATTACATATGGTCCATCCCAGATTGGATCTAGTGCTCCGGGGCGAGGGAAGATTCGCTTGAGTACAAGATCCCCTTCTTGTAAGGTGCGATGCTTGACTTTGGAGTTGTATTGTGCTGCCACTTTTTGCTTGTGGGCTGCTGCATTGAGGACTGCATCATTTCTTCTCTCCTCAATTAGATCCAAAGACATGTGAAGGAGTTCTTCATTCTCTTTTGGGTTATAGTGGATCCTACGGTGGGAAGGCACGATGGTTTCAACTGGGAGCATAGCCTCCGATCCGTATGCCAAAGAGAAAGGAGTATGCCCTGTTGATGTTCTGAAAGATGTGCGATAGGCCCACAGTGCCGTAGGGATTTCATCCACCCAAGCGCCTTTTGACTTTTCGAGTTTCGTTTTTATTAGGGTTTTCAGAATTTTGTTGACGGCTTCGACTTGTCCGTTTGCCTGCGGATACGCTACGGATGAGAAGCTTTTGTGAATTCCGTACTCTTGGCACCAGTTAGTGAATTCCTCGCTGTCAAACTGAAGTCCATTGTCTGATATGACCTTGAATGGGACTCCGTACCTGCACAGAACATTTTTGATCAAGAAGTTAATAACTTTTGCTGAAGATACTTTATTCAGGGTTCTGCTTCCACCCATTTGGTGAAATAGTCGACTGCCACTATAGCATATTTGGCCCCGCCTCGGCCCATTGGTAGTTCGCCGATTAAGTCAATTCCCCATACTGCAAAGGGCCAAGGGCTGGTCATTTGAGTAATCTCAGTTGTTGGTAGCCGCGGAATCTTAGCAAACTTCTGGCATCTGTCACATTTTCTGACGAAATCTAAGGCGTCCTTGCTTAAGGTGGGCCAAAAATATCCATATCGGAGTATCTTTTTTGCTAAAGTTTGCCCTCCGGTGTGATCTCCGCAGCTTCCTTGATGAATGTTGGATAAGATTTCCTTGGCTTCCCTTCCAGCGACACACCTTAATAGGGGGTTAGAGAATCCGCGCCGATAGAGGGTGTTCTCCTGTATTGTGTAGCGGGAAGCTTTTCTCAAGATCTTCTTGACTTCGTTACGCCCGTTGGGTAGTGTGCCACTTTGTAAGTAGTCTCGGATGGGAGTCATCCAAGTTGCTTCTTCGGTTGCAGCTATCAGATTCACTTGCTCAAAACTTGGGGTCAGTTGCTTCGAGATGGCTACTGCTCCGGGAATAGCGCTGTCTCTTACGCTTGCTTGCTTCGCCAATTCGTCGGCCTCTCGGTTCTCTTCCCGAGGGATGTGTTTGACTAAGTAGTGGTCTAATTGACTGAGAAGTAACTTGGTCTTCTTTAAATATGCTATGAGTCGTTCTTCTCGAGCCTGGAATTCTCCTAGTATTTGATTAACAATAAGTTGAGAATCGCTATGAAGACACAAAGAATTGGCTCCGATTTCTAAGGCAAGTTCTAATCCAGCTATCACTGCTTCATACTCTGCATCGTTGTTGGTGGCACCGAACTCCAACCTTATAGCATAGTGCAGCTTATTTCCCCTAGGAGTGATTATTACCACACCTGCTCCCGCGCCTTGTTCGTTTGACGCACCATCCACGAAGAGATTCCACTTGATGTCTTCTGCTATTTCCGATTGCTCCTTACCTTCGTTGGTAGTGAATTCTGCAATGAATTCGGCCATGGCTTGTCCTTTGATGGCGGTGCGAGGGTGATAGGTGATATCATACTGACTTAGTTCAATGCACCATTTAAGTAGTCGCCCTGAAGTGTCGAGACGATGGAGTACCTGCTGTTGAGTAAATTTCGACCGAGCCAATCCCTGACCGAACCAACCTCACCACCGAACCAACCTCACCACCGGACCAACATCACCACCGAACCAACCTCACCACCGGACCAACATCACCACCGAACCAACCTCACCACCGAACCAACCTCACCACCGAACCAACCAACCAACATCACCACCGAACCAGAATGCTACCGGACCAAGACGTGCCAGGCCAGATCACATCAGCCCAGGCCCACCAGCAGCTATGCACATCCAAGACACCTACCCCCAGCCTCACTTTATAAATAGAGGGGCAGGGGTACAACAATATGGGACAAGTTTGAGAGCTCAAGCACGGATAGAGTTTCCAAACAACTTTCATATGCTTGTATAAAAGCCTTGTACTTGTAATCTGAACAAGAAAAGAGAAATAATATATAAAGTGGACGTAGGCATATTCTGGCTGAACCACTATAAATCTGCGTGTCTTTTACAGTTTAGTCCTTGCTTTTTAACATATTTGCATAAACCTCCCAAATCACTAAAAACAACATAAAATCAGCTAAATCATACGACTTGGAGGTGTTTGCCCATTTTTTGTGCAAACATTTTTGGTGCTTTGACTGAGAAATAAAAGCTCGAAGCTTCAGCTTCTTCCACTTAACCTTGTTCCTAACAGCATCGTTCATTGCTCTGAAAACATGCCTTCCAAGCAGAGGAAAGATGTTAACAAAGGAAAAAACATCGCAACCAGCAGTCTTTCAGATCCAGCGGTCGCAGACCAGGTGAATCGTCCCCTTCCAGTAGCGGTACCAGATGAAGGTCAGGAAAACCCGACAACCCCAGCCTCAGAACAGCCGACAGCAATTACTAGGGCAGACCTAGACAGGGTTGTGGCGGAAGTGACTAACCGCTGCACATCCCAGTAGGAAGCCTTGGTGGACCATCTCATGTCACGCTTAAGGGATGCTGAAGAGTCCAACCGCAACACTGAATCATGGGGAGAGTCCCAGTCCGGAGGATCTCGGAGACAGCAAAGATCTTCCTTCTTCGAAGGAGCTAACAACAGAGGCGGCCATGGTAGGAGCCGAGACCAAGCATAGCCCGAAGTTAGGCCTGAGGAAACGCTTGGAACCGAACCCAACGGGGGAGGTACCGGGCGGAGGTCAACTGTAGCTGAGCCTGTCGTACTGTCTAACCACGGAAACGCCAGTGAACGGGGCCGAGCTAGAGTCCAGCCCGAAGTTGGACCCGAGGAAGTGCTTAGATCAGAACCCAGCAGGGGAAGATCGAGGCAAGGGCCAGCTGTAGCTGATCCTAGCATGCTCCCAGAAGACCAAAGACAGCCACTGGAAAATATCAGGAATGATAGGCGATACCATCCCTACAGGTCATCCGGACGGAATCAGTCCCATAGAGCAGAACCGAACTCGTTCCTGTCTGCTCCAAATTCTGATGAAAGGATGGCACGCTTGTTCAGAGAGTGCGTCCAACGGGATCAAAGAGATCGAGGGATAGGCGCTAGGGTAACCAGCCCATTCGCCCGCAATATCGAGATTGCCATCACCCCTCGAGAATGGAAAATGCCAACAATGGAACCTTACAAAGGAACCTCCGACCCCGTTGTACACTTACAGAGATACACACAGCATATGCTCATGAGTGGAGCAACAGAGGGAGTACTGTGCAAATGCTTTCCACTATTCTTAGCAGATCTAGCTACCTCCTGGTTCTGTCATTTACCCCAGGGATCCATCAGCTCGTGGGAAATGTTGAAAGAAAAGTTTATCAGTCAGTTCCGCATTCATGTGGAACAACCCAAGGACGCTTATTCCTTATCCAGTATCAAACAGAAACCTGGAGAGAAGCTGCAGCAATACCTAACCCGATTCAATGCCACAACGGCCGCAGTCCAAGATGCCGATGAGAAGCTTATCCTAATGGCTCTCTGTAGTGGTGTGCATCCGGATACTAAATTTGCTAGAAGATTGACAAAAGAAAAACCAGCTACTTTACCTGATTTCTTCCATGAAGCCGGGAAATATATGAGGCTTGAAGATGCTGCTACTGAGGGGCAGTCAGGGCAACAAAATAAGGCTGCTCACGGCAACGCACCCGCTGCAGCGAAGGACATTCGAAGGAATGATTCTAGGGACAATGCTGGGGGCAAGAAGGGAGAAAAGCGCCTATATCGGCCAGGACCGAGATTCGACACTTACACTCCTTTGAATGAAACCATTGAAAACATCTTCCTTGTCACCCAAGACGAAATTAGATACAAACGCCTACCATACAAGAAGGAATCAGATAACGCACAAAAATCTGGAAAGTTCTGCCACTTCCACGAATCTCATGGGCATGACACCAATGAATGCCATCATCTCCGGGACTTGATTGAAGAACACATCAGAAGGAAGAGACTGGAACGCTATGTAAAAGGTCAGAATAGGACTCCTGCTCTTGCCAATGAGAACCCAAGGCTACCCTCACCAGAGGTAGGCAGAGGAAATCACAACACTAGTGGCTCCAGTCAAGAGAAGATAGTGGTCCATACCATTTCGGGAGGACCGCACATCGCCGACAGAAGCTGGACAGAAATGGAAAGATTTGGAAAGTCGCTTAGAAACAATGAAGACTGTGTTAATTCTGTTATAGAAGAACGCCACCCGAAGCGGAAAGAGAGTGACGACATCACATTCAGTAGGCGTGACCTAGAGGGAAGGCAGTACCCTCATATGGATCCCATGGTTATCTCTGCCGGCTCGATCCAGCCGAAGTCTTCCGAATTCTAGTAGACACTGGAAGCTCAGTAAATATCTTATTCAAGCATGCATTCGACAAAATGAAGCTATCAATGAAGGACGTTTCTCCCTGCAATAAACCACTACACGGTTTCACTGGAGATGCGAAGATGCCCTTGGGCAACTGGACCTCTTTGTTGAAATCGGAATTCATCCCCGCTCCGTTGTGCGGAAACAGACATTTGTGCCGATAGAAAACCACTCGGCCTACAACGCCTTCTTAGGAAGGCCAGCCTTGTCTGGCTTCCAAATTGTCCTGGCCCCATGGTGCCTAAAGATGGAATTTCCAACGGACAATGGAGTAGGGGAAGTAGAAGGAGACCAGGACGTTGCTCGAGACTGCTATGTAACTGAACTTCGCAACAACCACAGGAAGGATAAAGGGAAGAGTGTAGAGGTTGCCCTCTGCACAAAAAGTTTGGAAGCATAGCAACTAAAGTAAGCCCCTCCTCTTCGATACACCAACGACCCTTTCGATAAATTAGACCCTAGGGACAAAGAGGAGGAGGCCACCGCCGAGCCTGCAGAGGCTATGGAATTTGTATCTGTAGACAAACATGACTCGAGTAGACTATTGAAAATTGGGTCCCAACTAAAAGCAGAGTTGAAGGAACGACTCATTGACTTTCTCCGCCACAACTCGGATGTATTTGCATGGTCACATGCTGACATGACCGGAATCTCCCCTGACGTAGCATGCCACGTACTAAACATTGATCCTACCAAGACGCCTGTAAAACAAAGAAAGAGAGGCATGGGGGCAGAACGATCAGCAGCCCTCGATGAAGAAGTAAGGAATCTACTTGCCAATGACTTCATACGAGAAGCCATCTACCCAGATTGGATCGCCAATCCGGTGCTGGTAAAGAAGCCTAATGGGAAGTGGCGAACATGCATTGACTTCTCCGACTTAAATGACGCCTGCCCGAAGGATTGCTTCCCACTTTCCCGAATCGATCAGCTCGTAGATAGCACAACCGGGCATGAACTCTTATCTTTTATGGACGCATACTCAGGATATAACCAAATTCCTATGCATGATCCCGATCAAGACCACACTAGTTTTATCACTGACCGGGGATTGTTTTGCTACAAGGTAATGCCTTCCGGACTTAAAAACGCAGGAGACACCTATCAGCGCCTCGTCAACAAGATGTTTGCAGGGCTAATAGGACAAACTATGGAAGTTTATGTGGATGACATGCTGGTAAAGTCAAGGGAAGCCGACAATCACGTAAGCCACCTAGGCGAAATGTTTCAAGTACTGTAATACCCCAAAATTTTGTGAAAAATCATTTTTGTAAAATGATTTAATTTTGAAATATTTAGATTTAAATATGGTGAAATTTCTGGAATAAATAGTGTGCAAGTATATGTGTGCACGTGCACACTGAAATGGCACAAGAAAGAACTCCAGATTTCTTGGATTTAAAACAAGAATTAAAGAGCAATACAAACATGATTTTGCAACATGGTTATTTGATTTCTGAGATTTTATGGGTCATCTTAGAAAATAAGAAAAGTAAGTTTTACTTTAGATCAGTAAACAAATTTATTTAAAACCCAGAAAAGAAAATAATATATATATATATTTGTAAACTTGTATACATATAGGTGCATATGTTTCTGAATTTAAAAGAGGAATTAAAATAAGCCTAGATAAGATATGTATACAAATATACATTTTTAAATACTGAAAAGTACATATATATATATATATTAGCAAGTGAAACCATAACATTAAAATGACATGAAATGTGATACAAGTCAATATGCTTGTGTAGGCAAAAATAGCAAAGGGGATTTTCAGAAATAATTAAAATAAATAGAATAGTCACACTTTTGACATGACTAAGTGAGTGGCCATTTTCTGAAAAAGTAAAAGAAAGAAAATGCAGCCTTTAAATTGGTTAATATGGCCGGGGTAATATGAATGAAAAATGCATGATGCTAAGCCAGGACAGAAATGGAATTCTGTTTCAATAAAACCCTAGAGGAAAAATGCTTATAAATAGGCAGTTTAGCCAGTAGAATTATTTTACCCCGAGCTGCATAAAAATAAGAAAAGAAGAAGAAAATATTGAAAGGAAGGAGAAAACACTCAAACAAGAATTTTCTGGATTAATAAGAAGAAACATTTAGGTGAGTAATCTCACTGAGTTCATGGCATTAAGACCTGAGTTGAGGCAGCCACTTTTTATATTGCCATTTATGTATTTCTGGTTTTGATGTATATGATTTCATCAATGCTTTTTGGATGTTTTATTTTAAATCTGATATGATTTAATATGGATGATTTTGATGATCTTTGATTGGTTGAGACATTTGTCTTTGGATGAGTATCATACTGTTTTATTTATACTCATAAATGTTAAAGTTTAGGATCTTAAAAATTATATAGAGAATACTCTCAACTGTTATAGATCTATGGCATGGAAACCTTATAAAATGATTGGAGCTGCATTATACTTGGTATAAGTGCTGAGGCTTGAAAAGAAAAATGTTAAGGGTGCAATAGAAATTTTCTAAGTGCTGAGCCCTTAATCAAAAAAAAAAAAAACCCACAAGCCAAAATTATGATTGAACCAGATCTTGAATCTGAATCAATCATAAAGGCTTGCAGATCAGTATAACATGCCATGCCTCTTTTACAGTTGAAAATGTTCTTATATTTACTAAGATCAAGACATATTGACCCCATTTAGGAAATGACTGTCTGATTATTTCTGAGGGGAAATTATGCTAGAAGAAATTATGGATGTTTCCATGTTTGCAGTGACATGTTCACTTAGCATATTTGATGTTAGGATTTAAGACAATACACTAGTAAATAAACTAGGGAAGGGAAGGCCAAGATGACTGCTGGAATGCTTGTCATATTTGAAGTATGCAAGTTGGCACATGGTTTGTTTAAGCCCTGAGATCTTTGTGCAATGATGTGAATTAGTTCATTGCAATGTGTCCCAGTGATTCCTTAATAGCAGATGAGGCAGGGATTTAAATTGAATATTACAACCTGTAAATGAAGAAATAGGAATGTGGATATTTCTTAGGTTGAATGGTATGGAACCAAGATGATTCCAGTAAATGAAATTGATGCCAATAGATAATCATGTTTGCATGATTATGTATGCAAGTGAAGGAATGATAAGTGAATATATCATACCTGAATCAACTTAATTATACTATGTTAAAATATTTGATTGCAGAAATTTGCTTAAATAACAAGTTAGTACCCTTATATTCTCTATTGCTTAATATCATGAATGAATTGATGTTATTCATACCAGATCATAGATCTGACCCTTGTTTGCTCATGGCATCTGGGGTGTCTCATTTTAAAATGAGGCAGCCACTTATGTTCTTTCAGGTAACCCAGGCACTAAGTAAAAATGAAGTTATGGCTTTTATGGAGGAGTGAATGAACATGCTAGCTAGTCTCAATAAGAGCTTAAATTGATTATATCTGCATGTATTCAGGAAAAATATTATGTTTCTAAGATTTCCAGTCATGTAATGAATTCTATTATGGTTAGATGAACTAGTTGTATCATGTTAAATATATTGTTATGCACTAAGGTTTAAAATCTCAAAGGAAAAATCTGACTGGGAAACAATGAAATGATTTTAATCATTGATATGAATGTTTGGAAGAGAAATAGGCACATGTAGTTGAGCTACTGTTTTGTATAATTTATATTATGTATTAGTTAACCTTGAGACATAACAGAGCACTGAGTTTTAGAACTAAAATCTGGATTTAGCAAGAAGTAAACTTAAAGGATTTTATTTTCTTTTTACTGAAATGCTTTGTAAATAAATCTGAATTCATTTCTGAGTTGTATTGAGAAAAGTAAAATGTTTTTCTAAAAGCTTCAGACAGAATGTAAAGAAAGGTATCTCCATTGCTTTGAACTAATGTGGTAGATACAGGATCCATGAGTTAACCAGCTCCAAATGAATGAAGTATTGGTTGATCATGATAGATTGTATTCTGAGAATAAAAGTGCATTTCAAAGCTTAGTACCTTTAGTAATTGTTTCACCCAGTTTTCTGGAAAATAAGCAGAGATATTGACATGTACATGTATATCTGTGTACATGTTGATATTTGAGCAAAAATATAATTATGATTCCTAGAACAGCTATAGGAATGGGATTCATGTTTAGTAAAGTAAGAAGAATTGTTTTGTATGTTAGGTTATAGGCAAACATTAAAAAAATATATGTAAAAAGATAGGTAGATATCAGATTACAAACCATACAGGAAAAAAAAAAGAAGAAAACAAAAATTGTGTTTGAACCGACCTGCATAGTACTCGAACCAGTGACCTCTTGTGTATAAGTTAGGCGCGTTTCCATTACGCCTAGATGTTGCTTGTGTTCACTTAGGATCCACTTTCTTTTATACTGAATTTGATACTATCCAGACTTTAACACAATCATCTATATTGAAAGCTTGTTTACCACTGATTATTACTTGATCATTTCTAAATTATAATGACAGTCTAAAATACATGTTTCCAGTGGATTTTAGGTCCAAAAATCAGGGTGCAATAATTAATCTGAAGTGCTAAAAATCTAAATCAAACAGGATGTTCTTGTACAAAAAAAAAGATAAAGTATATACTCTGAATTTAAACAAGAAGAACACATACATCTTCATATGTATGTGTATGTTATTAGATATACACTGATATATTTATATTGGTAAGTTATTTTGATCCTGGATATATTTTGTTTATTAGAAAAAAGAAAATGACCCTGGGAAATATATTTGTAAAGAATGATATATCTGTATATCATCTCTTAGCAAAAAAAAAAAATCCTTATGAAATTAGGGTGGAAATTAGGAGGGTCATTTCAGTTGGTATCAGAGCAAGGTTGCATTGATTGTTAAGTATTATAGAAATGTATAATGTCTGTTTGTTTTGGATGAAATAATTTAGATAAGAAATTAGAAATTATAGAAGCACTCATAATATACTAATACCATTTACCCAGAATTTAGTTAGCAGAACATGGTAGGAAGAGGATCTCATCACAATGCAGGAACCAGTGCACCTCAAATGCTTGATATGCAAGAATTTGTGAGGGTTTTAAGAGATGGAATTGGGCATAGGCCTGAGAACCCACATGAAGAGATTTCAAAACTACTGAAGACTTATTCCAATTTGGGAGGCAAGAGTTTTGAAGGAACAGAGAGTGTGATGGAAATTCAAGCATGGTTGAGAACACTTGATAGGATTTTCAATGACATGCAGTTGGATGACCAAAGAAAGAGGCAAGTAGCTTCTAGACAACTGAAAGGGGTAGCTTTAAGCTGGTGGGAGGTGATCATAGCTGGAAGAAATGAAAATGAAATCACTTGGAATCAGTTCAAGGAGATGTTGGAGGCAAGATTTGTACCAGCATCAGCCAAGACCATTTTGCTTGAAGAATTTATCAAACTTAGGCAGGGAACTTTGAATGTCACTGAATACACTCAAAAGTTTGAGGGGCTATCTAATTATGGAGCAATGCTAGTGGCAGATGAAGCATCCAAGAATGATAGGTATATAAAAGGGCTGAACCCAGGACTTAGCAGAGCTATGCTACCATATGCAGATAGAACATTTGATCAAGTAATTGATCTGGCTTTGAAACTGGAACAACATGACAAAGAAAGAGAGAAATATAGGAATTTTAAGAGCAACAACAAGAAGGATAAGGGAAGATATCACCCTTATGATAAAAAGAAGGAGGAGGCAGACAACAGAAAGAGTAAAGATACTAAAGCCAATGATACTAAGAAGAAATTGGTTTGCCATCATTGTGGAAAAGAAGGACACATCAAACCAAGGTGCCCAGAGTTAAAAGGAGGAGCCTTCAAATGCTACCTATGTGGGAAAGAGGGGCATATGAAGAGGAACTGTCCTGAGAATAAACAGCAAGGGAAATTGGCAACTTTGGAAGGAAAAGGCAAATCTGCAGTGAAAATTGATGCTGAAAATCATGGCCAAGTGGAAGGTACATTACTCATTTGTGCCATACCCATACCAGTAGTATATGATACTGGAGCAACACACTCTTTGATTTCCTATGAATTAGTTAAAGTGTTAAAATTAAACTGCAAATTGGTTGAAACCCCATTGCTTGTACAAAGTCCCCTAGGGAGTTCTAGTGTTTTGAACATGAATTGTGTGGATGTGGAGTTAAACATAGGAGGAAATATTTTTATTTCCAATTTATATGTTTTAAATTACCCAAATATAGGAGTTATATTGGGGGTAGATTGGTTAAGGCAATTTAAAGCCATAATTAATTTAGACTCATCCACCATATCATTGCAAGATTCTAGAGGCCAGAGAATCACAGTTCTATGTGAAATAGCTAAGGAAGGGAAATTGTATCATTTAGTTGACTTAGAAAAAGATCTGAGTGAACTAACCATTGAAGAAATTCCCATAGTTAATGAATACTTGGATGTGTTTGGGGAAGTTAAGGGTGTTCCACACCACAGACCAGTTGAGTTCCAAATTAATCTCATTCCAGGAGCAAGTCCAATAATCAAGAAACCTTATAGAATGGGGCCAAGTGAACTGAAAGAATTGAAAAATCAGTTGGAAGAATTAGAAGGCAAGGGATTTATAAGGCCAAGCAATTCTTGCTGGGGTTCTCCAGTGGTGTTTGTAAGAAAACATGATGGTACCTTGAGAATGTGCATAGATTACAGAGAACTAAATAAAGTAACCATCAAGAATAAATACCCATTGCCTAGAATAGATGATCTCTTTGACCAACTCAGTGAAGCTAAAATATTTTCTAGGCTAGACTTAGCATCAGGATTCCATCAAATGAAGGTTGAAGACTCAAGTGTTAAGTATACTGCATTTAACACAAGATATGGCTTATATGAATTTTTGGTCATGCCATTTGGTTTGACAAATGCTCCTTCATATTTTGTTGATTTGATGAATAGAATATTTAGAGATTATCTAGACAAGTTTGTACTGATTTTTATTGATGACATTTTGATTTATTCTAAGACAGTGGAAGAGCATAAAAATCATTTGCATTTAGTTTTGTCAAGACTAAGGGAAAATGATTTAAAGGCAAAATTTTCAAAATGTGCATTTTGGAAAGAAGAAGTGCATTTCCTTGGGCATGTCATCTCTGCCAAAGGAATATCAGTAAACCCTAACAAAGTAGTGGCAATCCAAGCATGGAAAAGGCCTAGCACCATCAGTGAGATTAGATCATTTATGGGGATGGCAGGATATTATAGGAGATTCATAAAAGATTTCTCAAAAATATCATCACCACTTACCAATTTAACTAGAAAGAACCAAGCCTTTGTATGGACAGAAAAATGTGAGCAAGATTTTATCAAAATAAAAGAAGCCCTGATTGATGCACCAGTATTGAGAGTGCCAGAAGGAAATGAAAATTTGGTTGTGTACACTGATGCAAGTGGCTCTGGGTTAGGGGCTGTGTTGATGCAGCAAGACCAGGTGGTAGCCTATGCATCTAGGCAATTAAAGCCACATGAAACCAGGTATGCAACCCATGATCTTGAACTAGCAGCAGTTGTGTATGCTTTGAAACTTTGGAGACATTATTTGTTAGGTGCCAAATTCATTTTGTACACTGATCATAAGGCACTGAAATATTTATTCTCACAAAAAGATTTGAACATGAGGCAACATAGATGGGTAGAGTTCCTAGCTGCCTATGACCTAGATATACTGTATACACCAGGCAAGGCAAATAAAGTTGCAGATGCCTTGAGTAGACAACATGCCAAGGTAGCCATGTTGATGATGGAAGAGTTTAGGGATTTGTCTATACTTACTGATTTGGAAATTGAGGAAAACAGTGAGGAACAAATGATGCCTATTGAAGAAGGTAAAGGTAAAGGAAAATTAAGTATGATATCTCTGCAATCAGATTTACTTCTTAAGATTGGACAAATGCAGGAACAAGACTTAAACATGATGGAAAAGAAAATGCTCATATCAAAAGGGGAGGAAGTAATAAATTATCAAATTGATAAAAATGGTTATTTAAGGAATAAAAATAGGATATGTGTTCCAGAAAATATAGAATTGAAAGAGGAAATATTAAATGAGTACCATAGGAGTAAGTACTCCATACACCCAGGTAGCACCAAGATGTATCAAAATTTGAAAAGAAATCTTTGGTGGAAGGGGATGAAGTCAGATGTGGCCAGATATGTTGCAAGGTGCATGACTTGCCAACAAGTCAAGGCAGAGACACAAAGGCCATCAGGACTATTGCAACCCCTTAGTATACCACAGTGGAAGTGGGAGGATATATCTATGGATTTCATAGATGGTCTTCCTAGATCTAAGAAGGGAAACACAAGTATATGGGTAATAGTGGATAGGCTAACTAAGGTAGCACATTTTATCCTAGTTAAAACAGAAAGAAATGCTCCAAAATTGGCTCAAATATTCATGAAAGAGGTAGTAAGGTTGCATGGCATACCCAAAACCATTGTGAGTGATAGGGATACCATCTTCACCTCAAGATTTTGGAAAAGTTTTCAAGAGGCTATGGGGAGTGAATTGTGCTTAAGCACTGCCTACCATCCACAATCAGATGGTCAAACTGAGGTGGTGAACAAAGTCTTAGAGGATTTGTTGAGAGCATGTACACTGGACTTTGGAGGCAACTGGGAAGACCACCTCCATCTAGCTGAATTCACCTACAATAACAGTTACCAAAGCACCATAGGGATGGCACCATTTGAAGCCTTATATGGCAAGCCATGTTTATCACCTATATGCTGGGTAGAGGCTGGAGAAAGGGCTATTCTTGGACCTGAATATGTTAAAGAAACCACAGAGAAAATTGGGTTAATAAGAAAAAGAATAGCAGCAGCTCAAGATAGGCAAAAGAAATTTGCAGATAGGAAGAGAAAGCAAGTGGAATATGAAGTGGGAGACTTTGTTTTCATCAAGATTTCACCTATGAAGAAAGTCATGAGATTTGGCAAGCAAGGTAAGCTTACACCAAGGTATGTTGGACCCTATAAAATTCTGGAAAGAATTGGTTCATTGGCTTACAAATTAGAACTACCAGAGGAGATGAAAGCAATGCATAATGTTTTTCATGTGTCCCAACTTAGAAAATGGGTACATGATAAGGAAGACATTTTGGAAAAGCCTACCAAAATTCAAATAAATCCTGACTTGGTTTATGAAAAAGAACCAGTGGGGATTATAGCCAAGGAAGAAAAGAAATTAAGGAGCAAAACCTTGAAACTAGTTAAGATCCAGTGGAGTAGTGATCCTAATGACTGCACATGGGAGTTAGAGGATAAGATTAGAATGGATTATCCTAAGCTTTTTGCAAATTAAAAGGTAATTTTTTTTTTCTTCTGGAAAAATTATTTGTTATGCATGGTTGATATGGTTGAATTTGTTTGCTTATGCATATATTTGATAAGTTTTCAGAAAAGAAAAATGATGCTTACTAAATGTTAGAAAAATTGTGAGGACACAATTCCTAAAAGGAGGGGTGAATGTAATACCCCAAAATTTTGTGAAAAATCATTTTTGTAAAATGATTTAATTTTGAAATATTTAGATTTAAATATGGTGAAATTTCTGGAATAAATAGTGTGCAAGTATATGTGTGCACGTGCACACTGAAATGGCACAAGAAAGAACTCCAGATTTCTTGGATTTAAAACAAGAATTAAAGAGCAATACAAACATGATTTTGCAACATGGTTATTTGATTTCTGAGATTTTATGGGTCATCTTAGAAAATAAGAAAAGTAAGTTTTACTTTAGATCAGTAAACAAATTTATTTAAAACCCAGAAAAGAAAATAATATATATATATATTTGTAAACTTGTATACATATAGGTGCATATGTTTCTGAATTTAAAAGAGGAATTAAAATAAGCCTAGATAAGATATGTATACAAATATACATTTTTAAATACTGAAAAGTACATATATATATATATATTAGCAAGTGAAACCATAACATTAAAATGACATGAAATGTGATACAAGTCAATATGCTTGTGTAGGCAAAAATAGCAAAGGGGATTTTCAGAAATAATTAAAATAAATAGAATAGTCACACTTTTGACATGACTAAGTGAGTGGCCATTTTCTGAAAAAGTAAAAGAAAGAAAATGCAGCCTTTAAATTGGTTAATATGGCCGGGGTAATATGAATGAAAAATGCATGATGCTAAGCCAGGACAGAAATGGAATTCTGTTTCAATAAAACCCTAGAGGAAAAATGCTTATAAATAGGCAGTTTAGCCAGTAGAATTATTTTACCCCGAGCTGCATAAAAATAAGAAAAGAAGAAGAAAATATTGAAAGGAAGGAGAAAACACTCAAACAAGAATTTTCTGGATTAATAAGAAGAAACATTTAGGTGAGTAATCTCACTGAGTTCATGGCATTAAGACCTGAGTTGAGGCAGCCACTTTTTATATTGCCATTTATGTATTTCTGGTTTTGATGTATATGATTTCATCAATGCTTTTTGGATGTTTTATTTTAAATCTGATATGATTTAATATGGATGATTTTGATGATCTTTGATTGGTTGAGACATTTGTATTTGGATGAGTATCATACTGTTTTATTTATACTCATAAATGTTAAAGTTTAGGATCTTAAAAATTATATAGAGAATACTCTCAACTGTTATAGATCTATGGCATGGAAACCTTATAAAATGATTGGAGCTGCATTATACTTGGTATAAGTGCTGAGGCTTGAAAAGAAAAATGTTAAGGGTGCAATAGAAATTTTCTAAGTGCTGAGCCCTTAATCAAAAAAAAAAAACCCACAAGCCAAAATTATGATTGAACCAGATCTTGAATCTGAATCAATCATAAAGGCTTGCAGATCAGTATAACATGCCATGCCTCTTTTACAGTTGAAAATGTTCTTATATTTACTAAGATCAAGACATATTGACCCCATTTAGGAAATGACTGTCTGATTATTTCTGAGGGGAAATTATGCTAGAAGAAATTATGGATGTTTCCATGTTTGCAGTGACATGTTCACTTAGCATATTTGATGTTAGGATTTAAGACAATACACTAGTAAATAAACTAGGGAAGGGAAGGCCAAGATGACTGCTGGAATGCTTGTCATATTTGAAGTATGCAAGTTGGCACATGGTTTGTTTAAGCCCTGAGATCTTTGTGCAATGATGTGAATTAGTTCATTGCAATGTGTCCCAGTGATTCCTTAATAGCAGATGAGGCAGGGATTTAAATTGAATATTACAACCTGTAAATGAAGAAATAGGAATGTGGATATTTCTTAGGTTGAATGGTATGGAACCAAGATGATTCCAGTAAATGAAATTGATGCCAATAGATAATCATGTTTGCATGATTATGTATGCAAGTGAAGGAATGATAAGTGAATATATCATACCTGAATCAACTTAATTATACTATGTTAAAATATTTGATTGCAGAAATTTGCTTAAATAACAAGTTAGTACCCTTATATTCTCTATTGCTTAATATCATGAATGAATTGATGTTATTCATACCAGATCATAGATCTGACCCTTGTTTGCTCATGGCATCTGGGGTGTCTCATTTTAAAATGAGGCAGCCACTTATGTTCTTTCAGGTAACCCAGGCACTAAGTAAAAATGAAGTTATGGCTTTTATGGAGGAGTGAATGAACATGCTAGCTAGTCTCAATAAGAGCTTAAATTGATTATATCTGCATGTATTCAGGAAAAATATTATGTTTCTAAGATTTCCAGTCATGTAATGAATTCTATTATGGTTAGATGAACTAGTTGTATCATGTTAAATATATTGTTATGCACTAAGGTTTAAAATCTCAAAGGAAAAATCTGACTGGGAAACAATGAAATGATTTTAATCATTGATATGAATGTTTGGAAGAGAAATAGGCACATGTAGTTGAGCTACTGTTTTGTATAATTTATATTATGTATTAGTTAACCTTGAGACATAACAGAGCACTGAGTTTTAGAACTAAAATCTAGATTTAGCAAGAAGTAAACTTAAAGGATTTTATTTTCTTTTTACTGAAATGCTTTGTAAATAAATCTGAATTCATTTCTGAGTTGTATTGAGAAAAGTAAAATGTTTTTCTAAAAGCTTCAGACAGAATGTAAAGAAAGGTATCTCCATTGCTTTGAACTAATGTGGTAGATACAGGATCCATGAGTTAACCAGCTCCAAATGAATGAAGTATTGGTTGATCATGATAGATTGTATTCTGAGAATAAAAGTGCATTTCAAAGCTTAGTACCTTTAGTAATTGTTTCACCCAGTTTTCTGGAAAATAAGCAGAGATATTGACATGTACATGTATATCTGTGTACATGTTGATATTTGAGCAAAAATATAATTATGATTCCTAGAACAGCTATAGGAATGGGATTCATGTTTAGTAAAGTAAGAAGAATTGTTTTGTATGTTAGGTTATAGGCAAACATTAAAAAAATATATGTACAAAGATAGGTAGATATCAGATTACAAACCATACAGGAAAAAAAAAAGAAGAAAACAAAAATTGTGTTTGAACCGACCTGCATAGTACTCGAACCAGTGACCTCTTGTGTATAAGTTAGGCGCGTTTCCATTACGCCTAGATGTTGCTTGTGTTCACTTAGGATCCACTTTCTTTTATACTGAATTTGATACTATCCAGACTTTAACACAATCATCTATATTGAAAGCTTGTTTACCACTGATTATTACTTGATCATTTCTAAATTATAATGACAGTCTAAAATACATGTTTCCAGTGGATTTTAGGTCCAAAAATCAGGGTGCAATAATTAATCTGAAGTGCTAAAAATCTAAATCAAACAGGATGTTCTTGTACAAAAAAAAAAGATAAAGTATATACTCTGAATTTAAACAAGAAGAACACATACATCTTCATATGTATGTGTATGTTATTAGATATACACTGATATATTTATATTGGTAAGTTATTTTGATCCTGGATATATTTTGTTTATTAGAAAAAAGAAAATGACCCTGGGAAATATATTTGTAAAGAATGATATATCTGTATATCATCTCTTAGCAAAAAAAAAAATCCTTATGAAATTAGGGTGGAAATTAGGAGGGTCATTTCAAGTACTTCGCCAGTATGGAATGAAGTTGAATCCCCTAAAGTGCTCCTTCGGAGTATCATCAGGAAAGTTCCTAGGATTCATCGTCCATGCCGGAGGAATTGAAGCAAACCCTGAACAAGTCCAAGCTCTGAGAGATATCAAGATACCTACCACTCGAAAGGAAATGCAAAGTCTGAACGGGAAAGTGGCCGCCCTAAGCCGATTCATCTCCAAAGCAACGGACAAGCGTGTCCCCTTCTTCGAAGCTCTAAAGAAAGACAAAGGAAAGTTTGAATGGACTGAGGAATGCTTAGCAGCTTTCCTTAACCTAATTGAACACCTCTAGAAACCGCTGATACTCTCGACTCCAAACGAAGGCGAAGAGTTATACCTATACCTTGATGTATCATCTCACGCCCTAAGCGCTGCTTTGGTAAGAGAAGACAACCGCACGCAGCGGCCAGTATACTTTGTAAGTAAGAGGTTTACGGGGGCAGAAGTCAGATATCCTAAACTTGAGAAGCTAGCATACTGCTTACTAATCAGATCACGGAATCTGCGTCACTACTTCCAGTCCCATTCCATCAAAGTTCTGACCGATCAACCACTGAGGCAGGTACTCCATCGTCCCGACACTTCTGGGCGACTACTTAAATGGTGCATTGAACTAAGTCAATATGATATCACCTACCACCCTCGCACCGCCATCAAGGGACAAGCCATGGCCGATTTCATTACAGAATTCACTACCAACGAAGGTAAGGAGCAATCGGAAATAGCAGAAGACATCAAATGGAATCTCTTTGTGGATGGTGCGTCAAACGAACAAGGCTCGGGGGCAGGTGTGGTAATAATCACTCCCAGGGGAAATAAGCTGCACTATGCTATAAGGTTGGAGTTCGCAGCCACCAACAACGATGCAGAATATGAAGCAGTGATAGCTGGAATAGAACTTGCTTTAGAAATCGGAGCCAATTCTTTGTGTCTTCATAGCGATTCTCAACTTATTGTTAATCAAATACTAGGAGAATTCCAGGCTCGAGAAGAACGACTCATAGCATATTTAAAGAAGACCAAGTTACTTCACAATCGATTGGACCACTACTTAGTCAAACACATCCCTCGGGAAGAGAACCAAGAGGCCGACGAATTGGCGAAGCAAGCTAGCGTGAGAGACGGTGCTATTTCCGGAGCAGTAGCCATCTCAAAGCAACTGACCCCAAGTTTTGAGCAAGTGAATCTGATAGCTGCCACCGAAGAGGCAACTTGGATGACTCCCATCCGAGACTACTTACAAAGTGGCACACTACCCAACGGGCGTAACGAAGTCAAGAAAATCTTGAGGAAAGCTTCTCGCTACACAATACAAGAGGACACCCTCTATTGGCGCGGCTTCTCCAACCCCTTATTAAGGTGTGTCACTGGAAGGGAAGCCAAAGAAATCTTATCCAACATTCATCAAGGAAGCTGCGGAGATCACACCGGAGGGCAGACTTTAGCAAAAAAGATACTCCGATATGGATATTTCTGGCCCACCTTAAGCAAGGACGCTTTAGATTTCGTCAGAAAATGTGACAGATGCCATAAGTTTGCTAAGATTCCACGGCTACCAACAACTGAGATTACTCAAATGACCAGCCCTTGGCCCTTCGCAGTATGGGGAATTGACTTAATCGGCGAACTGCCAATGGGCCGAGGCGGGGCCAAATATGCTATAGTGGCAGTCGACTACTTCACCAAATGGGTGGAAGCAAAACCCCTGAATAAAGTATCTTCAGCGAAAGTTATTAACTTCTTGATCAAAAATGTTCTATGCAGGTATGGAGTCCCATTCAAAATTATATCAGACAATGGACTTCAGTTTGACAGCGAGGAGTTCGCCAACTGGTGCCAAGAGCACGGAATTCACAAAAGATTCTCATCCGTAGCTTATCCCCAGGCAAACGGACAAGTCGAAGCCGTCAACAAAATTCTGAAAACTCTAATAAAAAAGAAACTCGAAAAGTCAAAGGGCGCTTGGGTGGATGAACTCCCTACGGCACTGTGGGCCTATCGCACATCTTTCAGAACATCGACGGGGCATACTCCTTTCTCTTTGGCATATGGATCGGAGGCTATGCTCCCAGTTGAAACCATCGTGCCTTCCCACCGTAGGATCCACTATAACCCAGAGGAGAACGAAGAACTCCTTCACATGTCTTTGGATCTAATTGAAGAGAGAAGAAATGATGCAGCGCTCAAAGCAGCAGCCCACAAGCAGAAGGTGGCAGCACAATACAACTCCAAGGTCAAGCATCGTATCTTACAAGAAGGAGATCTTGTCCTCAAGCGAGTCTTCCCTCGCCCCGGAGCACTAGATCCAATCTGGGATGGACCATATGTAATTCATAAAGATCTCCACAATGGAGCTTATATTTTGTCAACAGTGGACGGAGAGGTGTTCCAGAGGGCATGGAACATCCAACACCTCCGTCGATACTTTTCTTAACTTGTACTGCCCATATGAAGTGAATTAACAAAGAGGAATCAGTGGATGTAGGCATTTTCATGCCGAACCACTTTAAAAAAAACTTTGTCTCTTTTTTAACTTGTTCCTTTGTATCTTGGCTGCTTGTTAACTTTATCCTTTTCTGTTGAACAAAATCCTGTGCATATAGCATTTCCATTCAAAGCACTCCACAGTGCAACTTCACCTGAACAAGACCCAACAGGTACTATGCGAATCTATGCCCTCGCCAATGAGACACTTTTGCTCCGGCATCCCTCTGCTGTGGGTTAACTCATTGCTCACGACGGCCCTAAAAGCCAACTGTAATGAGCCGATTATAAGCCACCGAGAAGGCCGACTATAGCCAAGGCAGCTCATTACGGCGTTCGGCTCGCCGGCAACTGTGAACCGACTATAAGCCCCAACATAAGGTGTGGCTAGCCAGGGGTAGTTCACGGTTGACGATCGGCACCCACGCTAGCCGGCCACAGTAAATCGAATAATACCCACGATTACGGGCCATAATGGCTCGGGTAGTTACTGTGCGCGATCTCGGCTCCGATGTGTCTTAAGTGCGGCTGTGGTAAAAAAGAATTAACTCCCCGCGGAGGCGTAAGATGTGTGACAAATGTCTCCAAGACCCACAGCTAGGGAAAGTGACTACAAAGCCCGTTTGCCACGAACTTAAGCACATCGAAGGCCTTCCGTGATTGGAAGTTTTACTATTTCACATATTTCAATTTTATTTTAAAAAAAAGCTTTTCTCCTATCCTCTGTAACAATCCCTAAAGTACAGGACACGAAGTAGGAAACATTCGCTAATGGAAGCGGGTACTCACAACAAGACACTGGACCGCATTCCATACTCGGTCACACAGGACATTCGAAGCTGCCATCTACAAGTAAAATATGAAGGGCGGTATTTTCTTCTTTTTATGTATAAACATGTGGCTATAATTTATTCGCACATCACGCTAACATTGCAAGACATTATGTTTTAAGCAAGAACTTGACATCAAACACAATTAAATTACAAGCATATGCATAGCTATATTTCTCATACAACATGTCAAAACGGCAAAAACATTCAAAAAACGACAGAATCACCTTAAGTTAAAAAATTACATGTCAAGAATAATGTTGTTTATTACAAGTAGCATAATTACAACCTAAGAGTTACGTTACTGTTTTGAGACTAACATATACAACAATGTTAAGTCCACCAAAAAATATCCAGGTCCAATCAAGGAGCCGGCTACATCGGAGTTTTATCCTTGTCCTGTTGCCCACCTGTCCGGTCAAAGAAAGAATTCATTAGTGATAAGCAACCAAATTAACAGAAAGACTAGAATGGAAGACTTACCAGCACCTGCTTCTTGACCATCCTGGTCATCATCCTCTACTTGCACACCTGCCTCCTCAGCAGCAAGCAGCCGCATACCCTCCTTCACCGCCACCTTCTCCTCCTTGGTAAACTGGGCAGTGACCACATCCATGCTGAAGACCGCGCCACCCTCTTTACCCGCATTAGCCCTAGCCTCCTCCAGAGCCCAGAGATAAATCCTGGCCATGACTCGGGGGTAATCATCCATCCAGGATAAGTTACCCTGCTTCCATGTACGGAAATACATATCCTGGAGCATCTCATCCATCATCCCCTCATTTTCCTCAAGCACCCGTACCATAGGATTGCGAGGGAGAAGATGCTCACTAGTAACCTCGTCGAAGGAGATATCATGAGAGGCCGGATCCAGGTCTGGATGACCCGCAAACGGATTGCGAACTAAGCCAGGGTGATCTATCGGGGTGAAGGTTGGATTCTCAGACGGATGTGGGGAAGGCCTAAACTCAGTATCATCCTCCGTAATGTCGTGAATAGGCTGGAGTGGGGCCGGAGGACCAGGAAGAGATTCAGATGTAGATCGACTCCTCTTCTTCTTTTGTATATCTTCTTCAATGACTCCAAGAAGAGGACGGTAGCCGACTACGTCTCCAGGACGGTTAGTAGGAGGCTTCGGCTTGGCGGAAGCTTTGAGGAGTTTATATTGTTCAAGCCTGTGCCGAAGATCTGAGGTCTTGGCCGTTTTGCCCACTCCTGGAGTAAAAATCAAGTGTCACCAGCATGCATGGAGCCATCATTCAAGAATTAAAAAGAATAGAGAGAAATTCACCTTGAACCGCAGAAGTTGCCTCAGTAGAAGCACTCCCGAAAGATAAATCGATGCCGGTCCCAACCTTATCAGCTTTCTTGGACTTCTCCGTTTCCTCCAAACCTTCGAAGGCTTGGCGAAAAGCGTCATCGGTCCACTCTTGCATCTCGCCTACTTGCCCAGAAGACAAAGCCCCGGTGCCATCGCCACCACAATCACCTCCTCCTTTCCTTCCACTCTCACCTCCTTCATCTCCGCCTTTCCCCTCATCCACATCTTCCTCCTTCGGAGTGTTTGGACATGTACTGGGAGAGGGACCATCAGACTTCTTGAGTTTCTTTCCCCCGGCGGCTGGAGGTATCAAAAAGGGTCTCCTTTTGCTACTCTTCGACGCAGCCCCTCCTTTAGCTTGGGCAGCCCTCTCTTCCGCTATATCCCTTTGCTTGACCACGGACTGAAGTGGTAAGATCAGGTTGTGCCCCAGAAGTGTAGCGTTCCTGATCAAGTAAGCCGCTGACCTATCTCTTTTTGAAATAGCTTCTATTTCCACTACCATCTGAACCAGACGATCGTTCTCCACGACCGCAAAACCACCTGTCGCTAGCAAGAAATAAAAACACATAAGAAGAAGCATTACAACCAGAGTGGAAATTGTAAATAAGCTTTGACTTACATCCGGAGGTGAAGCGACGGATAGAAACAGAGTCGTCCCCGACAAAAAACCATTCCTTTTTAAACATGCTGTACTTCGAGTACAAGTCCAGGACTGGCTTGAAGGATACGGCTGATCCCAAGCTGATGTATGGAGATCCCTTCTTATAGCCCCTCAAGTTGTACAAATACCGGATCTCCCGGTTGAAAGGAGGACGCCCGTATCTCCTCTGGAAGATGACAAAAAGGCTCACCAAAATGGCATAGGAGTTAGGCTGAAGTTGAAGTGGAGCCACTTTCAGGTATGTGACGAAGCTGACTATCCAGGCATTGAGAGGCGGGATGGCACCACACATACAGTGATACCTGCTGTAAGCAAAGTAGCCTTCAGGGGGGTCATACGGCATCACTCCTTCCCCCGGCAATAGCATGCGTGCTCTGTCAATCCCAAAGGAGCGAGAAATAACATCAAGTTGCTCCTCTTTAAGGGAGCTGGGGAAGCAATCAGGAGGTGAGTTTAGAAGCTCTTGAGGACCGTACCCGTCCACTAGCAATCTCGGGGTGGGCCCATGTCGTTCTGGATTCAACTAGACTGGGGGCACGACGAGAGATTCTCTTCTGTCTGTAGATTTCTTCCTGTCGGAACGGGTTTCAACTTTATGAGACATTATCTGCAACACGAAAAAGCACATCGTTAGAACAAGGGATATAAAGATCAAACGAACAAGTGTATATTGTCTAGAGTTCCACTTATAAACACGTAAACACATTCGGCAATACAAGGAAGAAGCTTCATTCGGTGTTTAAGCCATCCGGTAGTACAAGGAAGAAGCTTCATTCGGCATTCAAGCCATTCGGTAGTTCAAGGAACAAATTTTCATTCGGCCTGTTACTCCCTAGTTCATTCGGTCAGTTCATTCGGCGCCCAAGCCCTTTCGCTAAAAATAATTGGGTTTGTTCGATGGATCAGTCTTAAAGTATCATTCGGCTCACCTAGGTTCGGCAGATGAATTGATTCGGTAATTGGTTGGTCCGGTTATCTCAAGCAAACAAGTCTGATTCGGTATTCAGTTGATTCGGCTATTCCAAACGGTGAAGGGTGAGTATAGACGCGAGGTCCATACTTATAGACAAATACTAATGACCGGACCAGTTGGTTCGGCACGCAGGACTAGGTGAGGATATCCAAGCTAAAGCAAAGCACGCCATGTGCGTACCCACATGCCCTACTTTGGGGGGCAAGTGTTGAGTAAATTTCGACCGAGCCAATCCCTGACCGAACCAACCTCACCACCGAACCAACCTCACCACCGGACCAACATCACCACCGAACCAACCTCACCATCGGACCAACATCACCACCGAACCAACCTCACCACCGAACCAACCAACCAAAATCACCATTGAACCAGAATGCTACCGAACCAAGACATGCCAGGCCAGATCACATCAGCCCTGGCCCACCAGCAGCTATGCACATCCAAGATCCCTACCCCCAGCCTCACTCTATAAATAGAGGGGCAGGGGTACAACAATAGGGGACAAGTTTGAGAGCTCAAGCACGGATAGAGTTTCCAAACAACTTTCATATGCTTGTATAAAAGCCTTGTACTTGTAATCTGAACAAGAAAAGAGAAATAATATATAAAGTGGACGTAGGCATATTCTGGCTGAACCACTATAAATCTGCGTGTCTTTTACAGTTTAGTCCTTGCTTTTTAATATATTTTCATAAACCTCCCAAATCACTAAAAACAACATAAAATCAGCTAAATCATACGACTTGGAGGTGTTTGCCCATTTTTTGTGCAAACACCTGCCTTAGTGGCTGGTCGGTCAGTACTTTGATGGAATGGGACTGGAAGTAGTGACGCAGTTTCCGTGATGTGATTAGTAAACAGTATGCTAGCTTCTCAAGTTTTGGATATCTGACTTTTGCCCCCGTAAACCTCTTACTTACAAAGTATACTGGCCGCTGCGTGCGGTTGTCTTCTCTTACCAACGCAGCGCTCAGGGCGTGAGATGACACAGCAAGGTATAGGTATAATTCTTCGCCTTCGCTTGGAGTCGAGAGTACCGGCGGTTTCTGGAGGTGTTCGATCAATTTAAGGAAAGCGGTTAAGCATTCGTCAGTCCATTCGAACTTTACTGTCTTTTTTAGGGCTTCGAAGAAGGGGACGCACTTGTCCGTTGCTTTGGAGATGAATCGGCTTAGGGCGGCCACTTTCCCATTCAGGCTTTGCATTTCCTTTCGAGTGGAAGGTATTTTGATATTTTTTTAGAGCTTGGATTTGTTCAGGGTTTGCTTCAATTCCTCTGGCATGGACGATGAATCCTAGGAACTTTCCTGATGATACTCCGAAGGAGCACTTTAGAGGATTCAACTTCATTCCATACTGGCGAAATACTTGAAACATTTCGCCTAGGTAGCTTACGTGATCGTCGGCTTTTCTTGACTTTACCAGCATGTCATCCACATACACTTCCATAGTTTGTCCTATTAGCCCTGCAAACATCTTGTTGACGAGGCGCTGGTAGGTGGCTCCTGTGTTCTTAAGTCCGAAAGGCATTACCTTGTAGCAGTACAACCCCGGTTAGTGATAAAACTAGTGTGGTCTTGATCGGGAGCATGCATGGGAATTTGGTTGTACCCTGAGTATGCGTCCATAAAAGATAAGAGTTCATGCCCGGCTGTGCTGTCTACAAGTTGATCGATTCGGGGAAGTGGGAAGCAATCTTTCGGGCAGGCATCATTTAAGTTGGAGAAGTCAATGCATGTTCGCCACTTCCCGTTAGCCTTTTTTACCAGCACCGGGTTGGCATCTACTCTGGGTAGATGGCCTCTCATATGAAGTCATTGGCAAGTAGATTCTTTACTTCTTCGTCGAGGGCTGCTGATCGTTCTGCCCCCATACTTCTCTTTCTTTGTTTTACGGGCGCCTTGGTAGGATCAATGTTTAGTATGTGGCATGCTATGTCGGGGGAGATTCCGGTCATGTCAGCGTCTGACCATGCGAACACATCCAAGTTGTGGCAGAGAAAGTCAATGAGTTGCTCCTTCAACTCTGCTTTTAGTTGGGACCCGATTTTCAATAGTCTACTCGAGTCATGCTTGTCTACAGATACAAATTCCATAGCCTCTGCAGGCTCGGCGGTGGCCTCCTCCTCTTTGTCCCTGGGGTCTAATTCATTGAAAGGGTCGCTGGAATATCGAAGAGGAGGGGCTTTCTTTAGTTGCTACGCTTCCAAACTTTTTGTGCAGAGGGCAACCTCTACACTCTTCCCTTTATCCTTCATGTGGTTGTTGCGAAGTTTAGTTACATAGCAGTCTCGAGCAACGTCCTGGTCTCCCTTTATTTCCCCTATTCCATTGTCCGTTGGAAATTTCATCTTTAGGCACCATGGGGCCAGGACGATTTGGAAGTCAGACAAGGCTGGCCTTCCTAAGAAGGCGTTGTAGGCCGAGTGGTTTTCTATCAGCACAAATGTTTGTTTCCGTATCACTGAGCGGGGATGACTTCCAATCTCAACAAAGAGGTCCAGTTGCCCGAGGGGCATCTTCGCATCTCTAGTGAAACCGTGTAGTGGTTTATTGCAGGGAGAAACGTCCTTTATTGAAAGTTTCATTTTGTCGAATGCATGCTTGAATAAGATATTTACTGAGCTTCCAGTGTCTACTAGAATTCGAAAAACTTCGGCTGGACCGAGCCAGGCAGAGATAACCATGGGATCCATGTGAGGGTACTGCCTTCCCTCTAGGTCACGCCTACTGAATGTGATGTCATCACTCTCTTTCCGCTTCGGGTGGCGTTCTTCTATAACAGAATTAACATAGGCTTCATTGTTTCTAAGCGACTTTCCATATCTTTCCATCTCTGCCCAGCTTCTGCCGGCGATGTGCGGTCCTCCCGATATGGTATGGACCACTATCTTCTCTTGACTGGAGCCGCTAGTGTTGCGATTTCCTCTACCGATCTCCGGTGAGGGTAGCCTTGGGTTCTCATTGGCAGGAGCTGAAGTCCTGTCCTGACCTTTTACATAGCGTTCCAGTTTCTTCCTTCTGATGTGTTCTTCAATCAAGTCCCGGAGATGATGGCACTCATTGGTATCATGCCCATGAGATTCGTGGAAGCGGCAGAACTTTCCAGACTTCTGCGTGTTATCTGATTCCTTCTTGTACGGTGGGCGTTTGTATCTAACTTTGCCTTGGGTGGCAAGGAAGATGTTTTCGACGGTTTCGTTCAAAGGAGTGTAAGTGTCTAATCTCGGTCCTGGCCGATATAGGCGCTTTTCTCCCTTCTTTCCCCCAGCATTGTCTCTGGAATCATTTCTTCGAACGTCCTTTGCCACAGCGGGCGCGTTGCTGTGAGTTGCCTTATTTTGTTGTCCTGACTGCCCCTCAACGGCAGCATCCTCAAGCCTCATATATTTCCCGGCTTCATGGAAGAAATCGGGTAAAGTAGCTGGTTTTTCTTTTGTCAACCTTCTAGCAAATTTAGTATCCGGATGCACACCACTACAGAGGGCCATTAGGATAAGCTTCTCATCGGCATCTTGGACTGCGGCCGCTGCGGCATTGAATCGGGTTAGGTATTGCTGCAGTTTCTCTCCAGGTTTCTGTTTGATGCTGGATAAGGAATAAGCGTCCTTGGGTTGTTCCACATGAATGCGGAACTGACTGATAAATTTTTCTTTCAACATTTCCCACGAGCTGATGGATCCCTGGGGTAAATGACAGAACCAGGAGGTAGCTAGATCTGTTAAGAATAGTGGAAAGCATTTGCACAGTACTCCCTCTGTTGCTCCACTCATGAGCATATGCTGTGTGTATCTCTGTAAGTGTACAACGGGGTCGGAGGTTCCTTTGTTAGGTTCCATTGTTGGCATCTTCCATTCTCGGGGGGTGATAGCAATTTCGATATTGCGGGCGAAAGGGCTAGTTACCCTAGCGCCTATCCCTCGATCTCTTTGATCCTGTTGGATGCATTCTCTGAACAAGCGTGCCATCCTTTCATCAGAATTTGGAGCAGATAGAAACGAGTTCGGTTCTATTCTGTGGGATTGATTCCGTCCAGATGACCTGTAGGGATGGTATCGTCTATCATTCCTCATATTTTCCAGTGGCTGCCTTTGGTTTTCTGGGAGCATGCTAGGGTCAGCTACAGTTGGCCCTTGCCTTGATCTTCCCCTGCTGGGTTCTGATCTAAGCACTTCCTCGGGTCCAACTTCAGGCTAGACTCTAGCTCGGCCCCGTTAACTGGCGTTTCCGTGGTTAGGCAGTACAACCGGCTCAGGTACAGTTGACCTCCGCCCGGTACCTCCCCCGTTGGGTTCGGTTCCAAGCGTTTCCTCGGGCCTAACTTCGGGTTGTGCTCGATCTCGGCTCCTACCATGGCTGCTTCTGCTGTTAGCTCCTTCGAAGAAGGAAGATCTTTGTTGTCTCTGAGATCCTCCAGACTGGGACTCACCCCATGATTCAGTGTTGCGGTTGGACTCTTCAGCATCCCTTAAGCGTGACATGAGATGGTCCACCAAGGCTTCCTGCTGGGACGTGAAGCGGTTAGTCACTTCAGCCACAACCCTGTCTAGGTCTGCCCTAGTAATTGCTGCCGGCTGTTCTACGGCAGGGGTGGTCGGATTTGCCTGACCTTCATTTGGTACTGCTACTGGAGGGGGATGATTTACTTGATCTGTGACCACTGGATCTGGAAGACTGCTGGTTGCGATGTTTTTTCCTTTGTTAACATCTTTCTTCTGCTTGGGAGGCATGTTTTCCAAGCAATGAACGATGCTGTTAGGAAGAAGGTTAAGTGAAAGAAGCTGAAGCTTTGAGCTTCTAGTTCCCAGTGAAAGCACCAAAAATGTTTGCACAAAAAATGGACAAACACCTCAAAGTCATATGATTGAGTTGATTTTATGGTCTTCTTAGTGATTTGAGTGATTTATGCAAATATATGAAAAGCAGGTACTAAACTGTAAAAGACACGCAGATTTATAGTGGTTCGGCCAGAATGTGCCTACGTCCACTTTATATATTATTTCTCTTTTCTTCTTTAGATTACAAGTACAAAGTTTTGATACCAGTATATGAAAGTTGTTTGAAAGTTCTCTCCGTGCTTGAACTCTCAAACTTGTCCCCCATTGTTGTGCCCCTGCCCCTCTATTTATAGAGTGAGGCTGGGGGCAGGGGTCTTGGATGTATATAGCTGCTGGTGGGCCTGGGCTGATGTGATCTGGCCTGGTAGTGTTGGTCCGGAATGTCTTGGTCCGGGGGTAGGTGGTCCGGTAGGAGCTTGGTTCGGAACGTCTTGGTCCGGTGGTAGGTGGTCCATTAGGAGCTTGGTTCGGAACGTCTTGGTCCGGTGGTAGGTGGTCCGGTAGGAGCTTGGTTCGAAATGTCTTGGAGAAGGCTGGTTCGTTCCATGCTTTGGTTCGGTACCGAATGGTTCGGTGGCTGTCTCCTCGTGTTGGTTCGGTACCGAATGGTTCGGTGGCTACTTCTTTGTGTTGGCTCGGTAGTGGTACAAACGTACCCAACATATCCTATTGCAAATGGATAAAATGCTTAAGCTGAACGTCGCTTTTGATCTTAGGAATAAACCGAGACTCAAAGTGATGTCTAGAATTAATCCAAGTTATGGCCTGCTTGTCATCCCTATCAACTTCTATGCCCCAAGAGATATACTACCTCCAATACCTACCGCAGTTATTAGAATGTTCACAGATGGCGAAACATCTCATGCATTCTCTAAATAGTCTCTGAACCAATTGAGCATCTCGGATTGCCTAATTCGCAATCGCTCGTGCACCCCGTCAGCTCATATAGATAACCTTAAACAAAGATGCCTTAGCCACTAGCGATTGAGTAAATTAAAGTTCAAGAGATAAGTGGTGTATGCAATATTATATAGTAGAAAAATAAAAATATGCTCTCTTAATATATCTCCAATACCAGGTTGCTTAACTCAAACTAGTATACTTGGTTATGAGTGTTGAGCCTAAGCTCTAATACCAACTATAATGACTTGCCCTTCGTGAAACCCTAAATCAACATCGAATGTCAATGTCTGACTTCTAAATACCATAAAAGACGGTCTATCGAGGTGAAATTAAAACCAAATACCATACTAAGGCACATTGATACAATATCACAACAAGAAGATAACATATAATATAATAAATATATCGAACTGAATAGGATAAACAACATATAAGAGACTGCACTAATGGAAGCGGCTGATAAATAAATATCAATACAAAATGTTAGAATACATTAACTCCATTCATATGGAATTCTGAATATAGTATATGATATCACAAGTCTCATATACAAAATAGTATGACTGCTATGTACTACAACATCAACAAGTATACATATCCAATATATCGAATTCACACCACCAAAATGCTCCAGCTGTTCTGTAAGCTTGTCCTCAAAAGCACCTAACACCCAAAATACTCAATTGAGTACCTGTGACGACCGCCCATGACTCCTGCACTAAACATGGAAATAGTGCGCTGTAAAGTGTGCCAAGCAGCCATGGACGATCACCAAGGTAAAATTAAAACAGCAGAATCTATCGTATTACTCACAGCGCATGGATAAAATACAATAGAGAATATGTATAGTGAAGCTTCACAAAATAGAATCTCTTCAATTAAGCTTCGTAATAGTTGAATACAACATCAGAGTAGTCAATACATCAAGCCTCACTACATATCACTCAGAGAATCATACAAAGCAGCGGAACATCCAGTCCATATAGTAAGAAAATAATATGCAAGCCTCCAGCTCGTCTTCGTCATCAGCATCGTCGGAAACTAAGAACATCACCTGTCACCTGCTACCTAGTCTGCCCATCCCAAAGCGGATGAACAGCCCAAGGCAATAAGAGTTACACATAAAGCCTTGAGTCAGACAACAGTCTTAGTGAGCGGTAAATTAACTAACAACATACTAAAAGAGCATAAAGGAAAAGGAATAGGAATCCAACCCTCCCACTCCACCTCTTTCTACAGTGATAGCCCCCGGACACACTAAGCAGAAGCAAACATAGCAAAGCAGACATTTAAAGTAAAGCAATTATCACTCGAGTCAAGGTCAACATTTTCCAAGTACAAACCCCCAAGGCCTAAACCAAGATCAGATAAGCACCCAGAAAACATTGCTCTTAAGACCGAATGACGATACAACCAAACATCCATGACTCTGGCTATCACTGTTATCTTTGCTTCGATACCACCGTTAATTGAATGACCGGCACATTCTTTCAACCGTCCGTCAAGGGTTAATGGTAACCCCGGTTCTAGATAGAACTCCGCACGTCATCGCAGCCCGTGCCTAGGACTATCGAATCTGCCCAGAGTACTCGACTACAATCATAGTCTTTAGGGACTATCGAATCTGCCCAACGTACTCTTGCTTTGAGTCTGCTAGAACCTTCAATAACGATGAAACCTCAGCCTTCTAGTCATCCTCCTCGACGACTATTTCCATACTGGCTCAAGCGCCTCTCGAGCAAACCATTATCCTCAAACCCGAACCATTTCACCGAGTTATCAACATGCTTGGAATGATCCCGTCTGGATTAAACCAAGGCTATCTCATACCATGCCTCGCTTCATCTCATCATAGCAAAGCCTCAACTCAACATCAACATCATCAAATCTATCCATATGAGCTTCATCATCCGCCACATATGCCACGAGTAGCTTTTCCAATTCAAGAGCCTTTCCCTTAGCTTTTGAATCATCTTCAACCATCTTATCCAAATCAAATCATCAATCAACTAATTTATAACAATCAATCAAGTCAATCATTAATCCAAGTAATCAAGCATTCAAACATGATATAATAAAAATTTATAACAATAATGGCAATCTTGTAAATAAAGATTCCAAATCTAACAAGCATGAATTATGAGCAATATCTCTACAACTTGATGAATGAACTTACATAGGTTAACATGTGGTAAAATGGATGTCAAATCATCATGAACAATAGATCTATACTTAAGTTTAAGAAAATGCATGGAAATCACTATTTTAACACCAAATCAAGCCAACAATCCGATATACTCCTTTGGATCCGTGTGAGAGATAATCCACCACTCACTGAATCACCTAAACACCTTAAAAGCAACACACTTCAGATCTGGACAGCGAAGGATCTAACTCGATTCTCCAAAATTCCGCTTCAACGATGAAATCTCTCTTCGATGGTTGAAGATCTTCAATCTAAGCTCTTGGATCTTCGATTTGGATGGAAGGAATCACAGGATTAAGGTGGAGAAAAGAAGTGAAGAAGTGCAACACTCGAGCTCTCAAAATGGCAGGACTTCGTCGCTTCAAAATCCGGATCCCAAAAAGTGAAGAAAAACCCCGTATTTATAGGCTGAATCCTTAGGTCGTCCGCCCCCTTAAGTCATCCACGACTTATCTCCTCCGACTTACGACCTAAAAAACCCTACGACTTATCCATCCCCTTCGACCTACGACTTATCAGGTCCTACGACTTAAGCCATAACACACGCGCGCACAAACCAGGACTCAACGGGATACGACTCAACAACTCAACGACTTACGATCCAACGACTTAACGCACGCGCGACTTAACGCTACACGACTTAACTGAGATGCCGACCTAACAACATACACGACCTAACCCCTTAAGCCCTCATGCGGCATACTACAGAAATAACCTAACGACTTAACAGAAGTCACGACCTAACACATACGCGACTTAACGACTTAACGACTCACCAACTCAATGACTCAACCAATCCTACGACTTAACCCTGCGCGACTTACGACCTAACTCCAACACAGGGTCTCCAATGACTTACGACCTATAATCCTTAAGTCGCTCGAACGACCTAACTTCCTTAAGTCGTTAACCCGCTTATCCCCCTATGTCGTTAACTCGCTAACTCCTATACTGCTAACCCTTAAGTCGCGAACTTCCTATAGGTCGCTCCAAACTCTTAAGTCATCTACCCCTTAAGTTGCTCCACGACCTAACCTCCTTCACGACCTAAGCTCCAACACGACCAAACTCCTTAGGTCTCTTCCATCCCTTAAGTCGCTCCATGACCTAAGCTACCACACGACTTAAGCTACAACACGGCTTATCTCCGAACGACCTAACTTCTACACGACTCAAGCTCTAGTCATCTTAACCTCTGAACGGTCTAGCTTAAATTCTGAACGACTTAACAACACTATCAATCTAATGACAACAGTTTTACGATGTTTCGATCCGTAAAAATACGGGTCGTTACATTCTCTCCCCTTAGGAATTACGCCCCCGAAATTTCAAGCAAACACAAGCAATCAAAAACTATTCTGCATGCCTACCATCCATAGAAATCAACAAACCATGCGTCCAATTCTAGCCTAGCATGCAGAATTCTAAAACTAGAACAAGTTACAATGTCGTGTGATGACACGACACCTTATGGCCATACCTTGAAGAGTTCAGGATGAGCTGCCTTCATCTTCTCTTCCACCTCCCATGTACAGTCGTTAACATCATCACTCCATTGTGCCTTGAGCAACCTAACTACCTTCCTCCTAAGCTGTTTCGTGTCAGTTTCCACAACACGAAGCGGCTTACGAGGTCTCTCAATAACTGGATCAACCTCAAAATCTTTACAGCTATCAGCAGAAACCACTATATTCGAGTCGTGCACATACTTCCGTAGATACGATACATGAAAAACATTGTGCACACCCGACATCTTTTCTGGTAACTCCAATTTATAGGCGAGCTTTCCAATTCGCTCGATGATCGGAAATGGTCCAACAAATCTCGGAGTCAATTTTCCTTTCTTCCCGAATCGAATAACATTCTTCAGTGGAGAAATCTTCACAAAAACCATATCTCCTACGTCGAACTCCAAATCTTTACGACGCTTATCGGCATAACTTTTCTGACGGTCTTGGGCTGCCTTCATTCGTTGCCGAATGATCTCTATGCTATCTGAAGTCTGTCGAATCATTTCTGGCCCAAGTATCAGCTTTTCTCCTGTTTCTAACCAACATGTCGGAGAGTTACACGGTCTTCCATACAATGCTTCATACGGTGCCATACCAATGCTTGACTGGTAACTGTTATTATACGAAAATTCTACCAAATGAAGGTGATCTTCCCATGATCCTCCGAAATCTAAAACACATGCTCTAAGGAGATCTTCTAAAACTCGGTTGACTCTCTCGGTCTTACCATCTGTTTGGGGATGATAGGCTATACTCAAACACAACTCGGTTCGCAAAACTTCCTGGAAGCTCTTCCAAAATCCACTAGTGAACAATGGGTCTCGATCGCTCACTATACTCTTCGGAATACCATGGAATCGAACTATCCACTTAACATACAACTCAGCCAGCTTTGATGCAGTCCTGGTTGATCGAACAGGAATGAATCTTGCACTCTTAGTCAAACGATCCACGATGACCCAAATCCCTTCATTTCCCGCTCTGGTTCTAGGTAACCCATCGATAAAATCCATCGATATCTGATCCCACTTCCATGTAGGAACTTCTAATGGCTGAAGCAATCCACTTGGCTTCTTCTGCTCGGCTTTTACCAACTGGCAGTTCATGCACTTGCAAATAAAATTTCCAACATCCTTCTTCATACCTTCCCAGTAATAGGTTCTCTTCATATCCCGATACATCTTATTTCCACCTGGATGAATTTTCAGCTTCGAGTGATGACTTTCCTTCAGAACTTCATTTCTCAATTCATCTATATCGGGAACAACTAGTCATCCTTGCTTCCGAAGCCAACCCTCTCGATCGACCTCGAATCCTTTATCCTTTTCTGGGTCCAATCCAGATTCCAAATCACGGATAATCTTGACAAGCTTATCGTCTCGCTTTTGGCTCTCGCCAATTCTTTCCACAAGAGTCGGTCTTATCGATAAGTTTTCCAACATCTCAGGTTCCAATTCACATCTGGGCCTGAAGTCAAATCCAGCTAAATACTCGAGACTCTTCCATTTTGAAAACATGACTCCCAATCCTGCATGTCTTCGACTTAACGCATCTGCCACTGCGTTACCCTTTCCCGGAATATAGGCTATACCAAAATCATATGATGCCAAAAACTCTAGCCATCGTTTCCGCCTGTGATTCAAATCCTTTTGGGAGAAAAGATACTTCAACGACTTATGATCTGTAAACAACTCGAATCGAACTCCCAATAGATAATGTCTCCACATCTTAAGAGCAAATACAATCGCTGCCAACTCCAAATCATGAGTCGGATAATTCCTTTCATGCGGCTTCAGTTGTCGACTTGCATATGCAACAACTTTACCCTTCTGCATCAGCACTGCTCCAAGTCCAGTACCACATGCGTCGGTGTAAACCACCATCTCATCATTTCCACTTGGAATAGTCAAAACAGGAGCACTTGTCAATCGCTCTTTCGGGATTCTGAATGCTTGCTCCCACTTAGCATCCCATCTGAATACTTGGTTCTTTTTCGTCAATCCTGTTAATGGTGCAGCCACCTTGGAAAAGTCTTTGATAAATCGACGATAGTATCCTGCTAATCCAAGAAAACTTCTCACATCAGATGCATTCTTAGGTCTAACCCAATCCTGGATTGCTGCCACCTTAGCGGGATCAACCGCTATTCCATTTCCAGAGATAATATGGCCTAAAAACCTCACTTCATTCTTCCAGAAGTGACACTTCGAAAACTTAGCCTTCAGCTGATGTTTCCGTAAGATTTCCAAAACAATACGCAAGTACGTCTTGTGCTCTTCTTCAGTTCTAGAGTAAATCAAAATATCATCCACGAACACTAGTACGAACTTGTTCAACTGATCTCTGAACACTCTATTCATAAGATCCACAAAATATACTGGTGCATTGGTCAATCCAAACGGCATTACCAGCCACTCAAAGAAACCGGAAGGTGTCCTGAAAGCAGTCTTTGGCACACTATCCTTAGCCACTCTTAACTGGTGAAATCCCGTTGCCAAATCCATTTGAGAAAACACCTTAGCTTCGTGAAGCTGATCAAACAAGTCATCTATTCTCGGCAATGGATACTTGTTCTTCTTAGTCACTTTATTCAGCTCACGATAATCCACACACAACCTCAACGATCCATCCACTTTGGTTACAAACACAACTGGTGCACCCCATTCGGACACACTACGCCGAATGAATCCTTTATGTAAAAGATCATCAACTTGCACCTTCAACTCTTGCTGTTCCCTAGGCGCCATCCGCCTAAGAGGCATCACAACAGGTCTGGCTCCTTCAACTAGATCGATACGAAACTCGATCTCTCTATGCGGCGGTAACCCTTTGACCTCATCAAAGACATCTTCAAATCCATTAGCGATTGGCATCGATAACAGTCCATCCCATGGGACAACCAGCGAATACATGAAGCTCATAAAGACGCCTTCCTCATGCTTACATCGTATCACAACCTTTCGCCCTTCCACATTCTCGACTGTCACCTCCAACCTTTCATAATCAACCTTTGCCGCATACTTCCTAAGCCAGTCCATACCCAAAATAATTCCGAACCCCGCAAAGTTCATAACAAAACAATCACAAACAAAAGAGCAATCATGACTCGATACAATCAGACCACGGCATAGCATACACAGACATGACAAACCCCCAACTAGATTAGTCACAACCAATGGCCTATCAACAATATCCGGTTCTAAACCCAACCGGCCTACAAGTTCATTACAAACAAAAGAATGCGACGCCCCAGTATCAAATAACACTCTAACTGGAACACCACAAATGGAAAGAGTACCCTGAACCACCACACTCTTTCCTTTCTCTTTAGCGGTAGGAGCTTTTGCAGATGATGGAACAGCCCCCAAAGCATAAGCTTGCACAATCTGCTTGTCCTTCCGCGGTTCTGGACAATTCTTCTTAATATGCCCCGGCTTGTCACAGTTGTGGCACTTCACCGGCACCTTCGGATTCTTGCAATCCCTGGAGAAATGACCCTTCTGCTGACAATTGTAGCAAGTCACCTCGCCCTTCGGCTTCTTCTGGCCATCCTTACCCTTTTGCTACTGCTGCTTCCTCTTCTTGTTTCCACCCTGCTGTGGTTTAGACTCTTCCTTGGTTACAGCAACAACAGATCCCTCTTTAGGAAACAGATTCTCGTGCTTGAGAGCTTTCTCCACAAGCTTCTCAAATGGATCGTCCAAATGATCCACCAACTGCCTCCCAAGATAATTGTCCAAGCCTATCACAAACTTCTCGTTCTTCTGATAAGGAGATTCAATATACGACCGGGCATACTTGGACAAAGCTTCAAACTCGGAAACA
The DNA here is from genome assembly GCA_030737815.1 of Allium fistulosum. Taxonomy (NCBI): domain Eukaryota; kingdom Viridiplantae; phylum Streptophyta; class Magnoliopsida; order Asparagales; family Amaryllidaceae; genus Allium; species Allium fistulosum. The sequence continues at coordinate 1,301,405,081 of CM060902.1, forward strand.
TACTCAAGAACTAGTCTTCCACCTTGCTTGAGCTCCACAAACTTCCTGAACAAAATAGATTTCTGAGCTGTAGAAATGAACTTAGCTTCAAATCTGGCTTGGAATTGTTCCTAAGTAATTTCTTCCTCCGGAGTATCAATGGTGATAGAGTTCCACCAGTCAGAAGCTCTTTCTTGAAGCTGTCTTGATGCGAGCTTCCTTTTGGTTGCATCCTCGATTCCCAAGTCACCAAAGATCCTTCTACAAGCATCTATCCACCTCTGGACTTCAATGGTTGACTCTGTTCCCAAGAAAACCTTTCCTCCAAGAGCAGTATAATCTTTACACAGCTTAGCAAAATCCACTGGTTTTGGAGTTTGAACTTGAACTCCAACATCTACTGATGGCCCCGGAGCTGGCATCCTTCTCATGATCGAAGTCATTATAGACCGAACATAGCAGCATAATCAGCAGCCCCCTCAGTAGCACGGCCTTCCCTAGCAGCTGGTCTCCCTCTTCGACTCATTCTTAAAATCTATAAAAGAAATGATCAGCACACCTTGAGAAACAACTACATAAAGGACTCACATACTTCTAAGCTACTATATTATATATAGTAATCACCCATCAAAATACAATTACGTCTCTCAAACGTAGTTACATCAGCGAGCGTTAGGTAAAATCGATTAGCCAAAGCTCTGATACCAAATGTGACGACCGCCCATGACTCCTGCACTAAACATGGAAATAGTGCGCTGTAAAGTGTGCCAGGCAGCCATGGACGATCACCAAGGTAAAATTAAAACAACAGAATCTATCGTATTACTCACAGCGCATGGATAAAATACAATAGAGAATATATATAGTGAAGCTTCACAAAATAGAATCTCTTTAATTAAGCTTCGTAATAGTTGAATACAACATCAGAGTAGTCAATACATCAAGCCTCACTACATATCACTTAGAGAATCATACAAAGCAGCGGAACATCCAGTACATATAGTAAGAAAATAATATGCAAGCCTCCAGCTCGTCTTCGTCATCAGCATCGTCGGAAACTAAGAACAGCACCTGTCACCTGCTACCTAGTCTGCCCATCCCAAAGCGGATGAACAGCCCAAGGCAATAAGAGTTAAACATAAAGCCTTGAGTCAGACAACAGTCTTAGTGAGCGGTAAATTAACTAACAACATACCAAAAGAGCATAAAGGAGAATAGGAATCCAACCCTCCCACTGCACCTCTTTCTACAGTGATAGCCCCCAGACACACTAAGCAGAAGTAAACATAGCAAAGAAGACATTTAAATTGAAGAAATTATCACTCGAGTCAAGGTCAACATTTTCCAAGTACAAACCCCCAAGGCCTAAACCAAGATCAGATAAGCACCCAGAAAACATTGCTCTTAAGACCGAATGACGATACAACCAAACATCCATGACTCTGGCTATCACTATTATCTTTGCTTCGATACCACCGTTAATTGAATGACCGGCACATTCTTTCAGCCGTCCGTCAAGGGTTAATGGAAACCCCGGTTCTAGACAGAACTCTGCACGTCGTCGCAGCCCGTGCCTTGGACTATCGAATCTGCCCAGAGTACTCGACTATAATCATAGTCTTTAGGGACTATCGAATCTGCCTAACGTACTCTTGCTTTGAGTCTGCTAGAACCTTCAATAACGATGAAACCTCAGCCTTCTAGTCATCCTCCTCGACGACTATTTCCATACTGGCTCAAGCGCCTCTCGAGCAAACCATTATCCTCAAACCCGAACCATTTCACCGAGTTATCAACATGCTTGGAATGATCCCGTCTGGATTAAACCAAGGCTATCTCATACCATGCCTCGCTTCATCTCATCATAGCAAAGCCTCAACTCAACATCAACGTCATCAAATCTATCCATATGAGCTTCATCATCCGCCACATATGCCACGAGCAGCTTTTCCAATTCAAGAGCCTTTCCCTTAGCTTTTGAATCATCTTCAACCATCTTATCCAAATCAAATCATCAATCAACTAATTTATAACAATCAATCAAGTCAATCATTAATCCAAGTAATCAAGCATTCAAACATGATCTAATAAACAATTATGACAATAATGGCAATCTTGTAAATAAAGAGTCCAAATCTAACAAGCATGAATTATGAGCAATATCTCTACAACTTGATGAATGAACTTACATAGGTTAACATGTGGTAAAATGGATGTCAAATCATCATGAACAATAGATCTATACTTAAGTTTAAGAAAATGCATGGAAATCACTATTTTAACACCAAATCAAGCCAACAATCCGATATACTCCTTTGGATCCGTGTGAGAGATAATCCACCACTCACCGAATCACCTAAACACCTTAAAAGCAACACACTTCAGATCTAGACAACGAAGGATCTAACTCGATTCTCCAAAATTCCGCTTCAACGATGAAATCTCTCTTTGATGGTTGAAGATCTTCAATCTAAACTCTTGGATCTTCGATTTGGATGGAAGGAATCACAAGATTAAGGTGGAGAAAAGAAGTGAAGAAGTGCAGCACTCGAGCTCTCAAAATGGCAGGACTTCGTCGCTTCAAAATTCGGATCCTAAAAAGTGAAGAAAACCCCCGTATTTATAGGCTGAATCCTTAGGTCGCCCGCCCCCTTAAGTCGTCCACGACTTATCTCCTCCGACTTACGACCTAACAAACCCTACGACTTATCCATCCCCTTCGACCTACGACTTATCAGGTCCTACGACTTAAGCTATAACACACGCGCGCACAAACCAGGACTCAACGGGATACGACTCAACAACTCAACGACTTACGATCCAACGACTTAACGCACGCGCGACTTAACGCTACACGACTTAACTGAGATGCCGACCTAACAACATACACGACCTAACCCCTTAAGCCCTCATGCGGCATACTACAGAAATAACCTAACGACTTAACAGAAGTCACGACCTAACACATACGCGACTTAACGACTTAACGACTCACCAACTCAATGACTCAACCAATCCTACGACTTAACCCTGCGCGACTTACGACCTAACTCCAACACAGGGTCTCCAACGACTTACGACCTATAATCCTTAAGTCGCTCGAACGACCTAACTTCCTTAAGTCGTTAACCCGCTTATCCCCCTAGGTCGTTAACTCGCTAACTCCTATACTGCTAACCCTTAAGTCGCGAACTTCCTATAGGTCGCTCCAAACTCTTAAGTTGCTCCACGACCTAACCTCCTTCACGACCTAAGCTCCAACACGACCAAACTCCTTAGGTCTCTTCCATCTCTTAAGTCGCTCCACGACCTAAGCTACCACACGACTTAAGCTACAACACGGCTTATCTCCGAACGACCTAACTTCTACACGACTCAAGCTCTAGTCATCTTAACCTCTGAACGGTCTAGCTTAAATTCTGAACGACTTAACAACACTATCAATCTAATGACAACAGTTTTATGATGTTTCAATCCGTAAAAATACGGGTCGTTACAGTACCTGAAACTTGTCATGACATTAACAGTCGAAGAAAAAAAGGGGCCAGACATAAAGTCTGGTGTAAAGGGAACTTCTCTAAATACTGTTTACATGCAACCTATATACATCTAATAAACATGAGCAAGGATCAATGGGTAATGCTAATCATATATCGCCCCACTTTACTTGTACACCAGCAAGTCAGATGATTCATAATAGTGGTTCTCTTATTAAAACATTAAATATTATAACAAGCCATTCTACTGAATCGGAAAAACGAGTGTAAGGGTAATACTACACATTATAAGAAATGGTGTCATAGATCTATCAATCCCTATCAAAGCATCTAATATGTAAAACAAATATAATAATATAACAATGCTACTAACATAGCATCTCTATACCCAACATCGAAATACTAATACCTATAACTGATAGCGATGTTGAATTTCCATTAGCAACCAAAGAGACCTATCAGGAGTCACAACTAACTTGCGGACTCCTTTGAAAATCAACACCTCAATAGAAATGTCGGCATGTACATCTTGTCGTGGCTCCCAATCATACTATGGAATAGTATATGACATAATCTAGACTGACGTTTCAATCTCTCTCCACCCTTGCTCAAGGACCACGTCTGCACGTTGTGCATCTCAATGGTACAATGGATTCCCTCACTAGCTTTTTTTCCTTCCAGTTGTCTACATCGACACATTAAAACCTAATGTAAATGCTAAACCCCACGTACAACGTTCCCATACATGCATACAACACCGAAGTATTATCATCCCCATGTGGATCGTGATTCATTCTTAAAGTACCTCGCACTACCCGGTTGCCCCAAGTTAGGCATCCCAAACTAATATATATATATATCACCCAAATTATGCATATATAAAACCATATATATCACTAGAATCACATATTTATACATTTGTATAATATATTTCATCCACTATTTGGTACCCTCTATTATAACTTCAATTATACAATTTCAATGACAACAACTATACAACCACATATACAAGATATATCTCATAATATTACAGGTATATATTAGAAGAAGATCACGGTGCATAACAAAATCATAGCTCAAAGATGATTGAAGAAAAGATGGATCATACTATTACAAGTAAGGTCATATTATTATACTATAGTCATATATATATATATGTTGTACAATCTCCTTGAGTGATCATAACACACACGATTTTATAGCGACAAATCTTAATAACAAACTACACAAGTTTTACAATTTAAACAGTGACAGATGTCGGTCACTTTACCACAGACATCTGTGACATACTGTTTGTTGTTTTCAGACATCCACAGACATTTGTGACATGTTTTAGCCTATAATCATAAAACTGCAACTGTCGTTTTTTGAATAGACGCTTCTCACCGATATGAACAAACCTCTTCCTCCTTCAATAGTTGCAATCATTAATCAAAGAGAAATCTTTCAAGAAGTCATACTTTTCAAATACAACTCTTTGATTCTATAAATATTTCAATCGATTGAGATTTTAATTTTGACTTGATTTACTACTCCCTAACTTCTATATTCATATTCTCTTATGCTATTATTGATTTAACATTCTCAATCACTTGCAACCAAAATCTATATTTTGGTAAAATTATTTTCTACAAATCCAGGCAACTCACACTCACTATCACTCAAAGGAGATTATAGGAAAAATCGTACTAGCTGTTAATATCCATGTTGTATCGAACACAAGGTTATCAAAGGAATACTTTTGTATTGGCATGTTCCTTTGATTGAAGCGAGGGTTATTGTTTAGTGAAATACCGAAGGGGAGCTTCAAGACTGGATGTAGGACGGGAGGTCCGAACCAGTATAAAAACTCTAGTGTGCTCGTTTTTATACTTTGCTTTTTTATATTGCTATATTTAGCTTATATATTGGCATACATTCACATACTAATACAGAAGTCATATTAGATACGATCCACTAGATTAACATTTGGTATCAGAGCATCGTTATTTTAATTTACAGTAACACGTGATTAAAAACTTTTTTATATGGGAAGTACATTTCAAGAAGTGGAAATTAGCCACAAGGGCCTCTATAGCAAGTGCAATTAGTTTCAAGGACACACAACTGAAATAATTACTTTTAAGGACAAAATGCAAAATAATTAGTTTCTAAGGCCTAAAAACCTATGAAATTATGTTCTTGAAAGTAATTGGACTGCTGACTTTGTCCTTAAAAGTAATTATTCTGCTCACTTTGGCCTTGAAATTAATTTCTGTGGATGTGTGTCCTAAAAACTAATTGGACTGCAAAGTTTGTCCTTCTAGTGAAATGCCCCTTTCAAGAAGGTCAATTAATTACTCGTCCCCCACTATTTACCGGTTCTAGTTATGCTTATTAATCAATACATATGCGGATTTCTACGGAAGCTAATGGTTTAGAAATTTGGTAAACTACTCAAATTAGATATAAGCACCTACCACTGACATAAGCACTTGGACCAATACACAAAAGAACACGGCAACTAATAATGCCTAAGCCATGAATGTTTTATTTTGTTCACTTGATTAAAATGAATTTTTACGAGTTATGCTTTGCACTACTGCATATGATATATGACGCACTTTACAAGTTACTCACAAAGGCATGAAAAAAGTTAAGCAAATAAAAAATTTTATTTTACAAAATCAATTTTCATCATTTAAAATGAAAGTAAATGAATCTATTATAGATATGTATGCTAGATTTCAAACTATACAACATGATCTTATGGCACTTGGAGTCAAATTCACTAATTTTGATCTAGTTACACGAATATTAAATTCTTTGAGTGTTGAATCAGAACGAAAAGTTTAGCCATCAAAGAATCTAATGATCTCTCTCAACTCAAAGTCGAAGAACTAATAAGAAATCCGATGTCATATGAAGCTAATTTATAGGCAAGAAAGAAGCAAAATCAAGAGAAAAAAATGCTTTTAAAGCAAATAATGACGGTTCCAACTAGCATGAGGAAGAAATTGTATTCCTAGCCAAGAACTACAATAAATTAAAGAAATTCAAAAAGATGACGAAATTTTAGAATAGTGGTAATTCAAACACATCAAATCAAATATCAATCAAATGTTATGGATGTGACAAGTTTGGCCATATGAAGAAAGATTGTCCACAACTCAATAATGACAAAAGGAAAATCAAATTCGAGAAATTCAAAAGGAAGCGAAGAGCCTTTCAAGTAACTTGGGATGACTCTGGTTCTTCCTCTGACAGTGATAGTGAAAGAGACTCAGAAAAAGCTAATGTCTGTTTTATGGCTAATACTGATTAGGTACGCCCTAAATTAACATATGTTGACATTTTGGAAATTAGCATAGAGTTAGATGATAAATATAGAGAAACTAAGAAACTAAACAAGAAATATATAGGAAAGATAAATATAGCAGAGCTAGAAACTAGCTTATTAAAAGATGAAAAAACAATATTAGAAGAAGAATTAGAAATAGCTCAAAAAGAATGTAAAAAGTTATCTTTTCAAATTACTACTCTATTACATAATTTATAAAATAGTAAATTAGAAAGTACCAAATTTGACAAAGAAAAACTAGAACTAAAGGCAAGTTTAGATTCTAGCAATATTGAAAATTTTCATCTTAAGAACAAATTAGGTAAAATAACTAGTAATGTATCAAAATTTAATAAAGGAAAAAGTAACTTTGAAAATTTGATCAAAATATTAAGACAATCAGGATATCAAAATGGATTAGGATTTAAAACTAAGGAAAATCATAGAAACTATAGTACACTATATACTAAGTTCAAGAAACCTATCTCTAAAATTAAGATTAATACTCCTAAAACAAGTAGTGTCAAAATATAGATTCCTAAATCAAATAAAAAATTTATTAGGCGAAAACATATCAATGAATTTTTTTTATAATAATAATTATGTTTATAAAGGTCCCAAACCCACTTGGGTATGACTAACTTCACTCATTAATATGTAGAACCCTAACAAGGAAGTGGGTGCCAATTAAACTTTTACTATTTTGCAGGTATCCAAAAATAAAGTTAAAAACAAGGAAAAATTAATACTCGATAGTGGATGCTCCAAGCATATGAAGAAAAATGCACACATGTGATGTTTGGAGATAACTCAAAAGGATTTGTCATTAGAGGTGTCATCAACATCGGTATATCCACCTTTTCCCTTATTACGAATATTTTGTTAGTAAAAAATTTAAAACATAACTAATTAAGTTTAAGTCAATTATGTGATAAAGGATTTAGAAATGATTTTGAAAAGATAAATGTAGTATATTTGATCAAAACAAAAATTTAATTTTTGAAGGATTAAGAAAATGAAATATTTATGTTTTAAATATGAATATTAAAAATAATAGTAATTTATGCCTTACCGCCAATCATACTGACGCATGGCTATGGCACGAACGCTTTTGTCATGTAAATTTTAAATATATAAATAAATTAGCAAAGAATGATTTAGTAAGAGGATTACTCAAAATTAATTATAAAGTTAAAATCTATGTGATGCTTATCAACTTGGAAAATTAAAGAAAAATTCCTTTAAATTTTAGAAAGAAATTACTACCAAACAACCACTTGAATTACGTCATCTAGATTTGTTTGGCCCAACTCAAGTACGATCAATAAATCATAACAAATATGTACCCGTTATCGTCGATGATTTTTCACGATACACTTGGACATTGTTTTAAAAAAATAAAAGTGATACGTTTCAAATGTTTAAAATCTTTACTAAGAGAATTAAAAATTTAATGAACTTAAAAATTAAAAGTATAAGAAGTAATCATGGCGGAGAATTTGAAAATGATATCTTTGAAAAATTTTGCAATAAAAAGGGAATTAGCCATAATTTTTCATTTCCATGAACACCACAGTAAAATGGTGTAGTGGAAAGGAAAAATCGAACATTACTTAGTAGCTGCAGTTTACAAAAGATTTTTTGGGCCGAAGCTATTGCTACTGCATGTTATGTATTAAATCGTGTAACACTTTAACCTATGACTAAGAATACATGTTATGAATTTTTTTTTAGAAAGAAACCTAAAATAGCATATTTTCATATTTTTGATTCTAAATGCTTTATTTTGAAAACCATGGATAATCTTGGAAAATTCGATCCAAAAGCCAATGAAGGAATTTTTGTTGGATATTCCGATCATAGCAAAGCATATAGAATTTTTAATAAACGAACTAATACTATTGAAGAAAGTCTTCATGTTTCTTTTGACGAAGATTTTAAGAATACCAAAAATGACGATGACAATGAAGTTTTAAATAATAATGGTATTAATAATACTTTTGTAACTGAAAATAATAATACCATAAATAATAATGATAATCTTTTGAGATCACCACCTCATCTTAAAAGATCATCCAATTGATAATGTAATTGATGATTTAAACACAGGAGTTTCAACTAGAAATCAATTCAATCAAATAAGTAATGTTGCATTATATCTAATTTTGAACCTAAAAATTATAAAGAAGCATCAAAAGATGATTTTTGGATTATGCAAGAAGAATTTTATCAATTTGAAAGAAATGATGTATGGGAACTCGTACCAAGACCAAATGATCAATCCGTAATAGGAACTAAATGGGTTTTTAAAAATAAAGCAAATGAAAATGAAAGCATTATTCGTAATAAAGCAACATTACTTACTCAAGGATACAACCAAGAAGAAGGAATTGATTATGAAGAAACATTTGCTCTTGTAGCACGTCTTGAAGCTATACAAACATTATTTGCTTTTAAATGTCATCATAGTTTTAAATTATTTCAAATGGATGTTAAAAGTTAATTTTTGAATGGTTTCATAAAAGGAAAAGTATATGTTAAACAACCTCCTTTATTTGTTCATGAAAAATGTTCATACCATGTTTTTAAACTTAAAAAGCGATTATATGGACTAAAACAAGCACCCCGTGTTTGGTATGAGAGACTAAAAACACATTTATTAAATTCTAGTTTTCAAATTAGGAAAATTGATTCTACATTATTTATAAAAAGAGAAGATAAGAATATACTAGTTGTACAGATATTTGCTGATGATATCATATTTGAATCAACTAATGAGAAACTATGTAACGATTTCTCTAACATAATGAAAAATAAATTCAAAATGTCGCATATGGAAGAATTAAATTTCTTTTTAGGTTTATAAATAAAACAACTAGAAAATGGAATTTTTATAAATCAAGAAAAATATTGTAGAGAATTATTAAAATGATTTGGAATGGATAGTACTTCAAGTAAACCAACTCCAATGAGCACGAGTTTACATTTAGATAAAGATGAAAATGGAAAGGATTTCGATCAAAAATTATACCGAAGTATGATAAAATCTCTATTATATTTAACGGCTAGTAGACCAGATATTATGATGAGCATTTGTCTATGTGCATGATTTCAAGTACAACCTAAAGAATCACATCATCGAGCGGTTAAAAGAATTTTGCGATACTCAACCAACACTAAAAATTATGGACTTTTCTACCCGAAAGGCAGCTCTTTTAAACTTGTATCATATAGCGATGCATATTTCGATGGGTGCAAGACGGATAGAAAATGTATAAGTGGCGCATGTCATTTTATTGGTCAATCTCTGGTTTCGTGGTTTAGTAAAAAACAAAATTGTATTTCTCTCTCGACATGTAAAGCCAAGTATAAATTAGCAGCCTTAGCTTGTGCACAAGTAATTTATATGCAACAAACACTTCAAGATTTTGGTAAAATTATAACTAATTCTCTTATAAGTTGTGATAATACTAGTGCTAATCTAAGAATCCAACTAATCATTCTCATACAAAACATATCGATATTCATCACCATTTTTTAAGAGATAATGTAGTAAAAGGAATCATTTCTCCTAAATTTGTTAACATTGAGAATCAAATTACTGATATTTTCACCAAACCGTTATGTGAATCAACTTTTATAAAGCTATGAAAAGACCTTGGTATATGTTCATTTAATGAATTAATTAAATAATTAGTATATGTCACATTTATTTATCATTATAAAATTTTGAACATTATTTGTCTATATAAATTTTAACTTGAATTTGTTTTAGTCAATCTTTTAACAACCATAACAAAAAACCTTTAAAAATTTATGGTTAAAACAGTTCTATCATACAAAGTTTTAACTATAAATAGACTATAAATTCTATTAATACACGGTTAAAGAAAAATAAAAATAGAAATATTATTTATAAACTTAGAAAAATTGAACATGTTTTCTGATCACGACTCCACTTACTCAACTATCGACTTTAGCTTACCTTCATCAAATAGCACCTACGTATCACCAATAATGTAACGGCCCGCATTTTCGACCGTTCAAGTTGACAAAACATACACACATGCCGACTCAAACAATCCAAAATACAGATAGTTATTGGGGTTAAATAAGAAAAGAAAAGAAAGAACAGAAACAACTCAGAATCTCGCAGCGGAAGGAACAACATATAATAATAAAATAACAGTTCATGAAGCTGTTAAATAAATAAATTTGATTATTATTATACATCATAAATCAGAGTTACATACATATCAGAGATAATACAACAATGTAGCAGAAAAAATAATAGAGTAGTAGAATACAAATGATGTAATACCGAACTCCGTCTTCGTCCTCCAGAATAGATCTTCTACCTTATCTGAAATGCTTAGGCTGACCCGAGCGTAATGAAAAGACAAAACACTCGAGTCAGGACTGAAATATCATGTAAGTTAAATCGAATAAGTAAATATGAGTGTGACGGCGTCGGAGATGTTTACGGGGTTTTGACATCTCGTATCCAGTGTCAATGTGAGTGCAATAACATAAGAGATGTTACGGGATTTTCCATCTCTCAAGGATCCGTTAAACTATCTACTATGTAGTACAATACGCTATATACAATAATGTCTATCATAAATTAAAATATCAAACTAGCGTTAAGCCATGGCCCATTCCACCCTTAACACATTTTTATTCCCAAGAGCATATACAAGACCGTAGTTTCCCCAAAACCGGAAGTCACCAGAGGGCAATCCATATACTAAAGGTACAAACCAAAATCGTAGTGGTCGCGAATAGGATAATCAGTATGACAAGGTACATGAGGCAATACCAACTAGGATACTAGTAGTTGTGTGATCCGGACTGATGTTGGGCATAGCAGCTACTACCCCAACACCGCGAAACAACACTCCCAAAATCGAGGGGTGCACCCAAATCGAATCACAACAGTAATAGATATGGTAACGAAGAAGTGTGTCCGCTAGAGGTGGCGAACCTCAATGGCCCGGCGCGGCTCCTGTTTTAGTCATGTCAGGGGTCATCCAATATCGTTCTCTTTCTTCAGTCAACGCGTTCATCAAACCATCCACTTCGTTCTGGATCAACACTCCGCGTATACTAGTTATTAAAGTGGTTTTCGGTATCGATAGAGAGTATGTCCATATCCGATCCCGGTCTCTTTAATAACTACGTATTATTACATCGATGGCTCTTTTACATTTCAAAATCAATTCACAATTGATATCAAAATATCATATTCGCTTCAAAATCAAATCCATTTCAAATATCATCATATCTATTCAAGATGTAAGATTCCGTTTCAAAATCATTTTCCGCCTCAATATCTCATTTCGATTTCAAAATCATTTTCGCCTCAAAATCTCATTTCGATTTCAAAATCATTTTCCGCCTCAATATCTCATTTCGATTTCAAAATCATTTTCGCCTCAAAATCTCATTTCGATTTCAAAATCATTTTTCGCCTTAATATCTCATTTTGATTTCAAAATCATTTTTCGCCTCAATATCTCATTTCGATTTCAAAATCATTTTTCGCCTCAATATCTCATTTCGATTTCAAAATCATTTTTCACCTCAAAATCTCATTTCGATTTCAAAATCATTTTCGCCTCAAATTCCACAAAACGATTCACATAAACTCGAATTCCAAAATTTAATCAAATCTCAAATCATCCATTTCAACTCGATTCAGCTTCTCAATAAACCATTTCAAATTATCACTTTCAAATACATATTTGAACCACAAAATAAACAATTTCACTTTCAATATATTTCGAAACTTTAAATATTTCACATTTCAAAACAGCTCATATATTTATATAAGAATATAAGATTCGCTTTAAAACCATTTCGTATTCAAATTAGAATATACTTCAAATTAAACATCTGTATTAAGTAGTTTACTTAATTTCTGGAACAATTCCAATTCAATAAACTTAGATTAACATTCGGATTTCAATAATTCATTTAAGTATTACATTCCAAATCAATTTCAGTTCAAATCCTATTCAAATCAATTTTATCTTCAAATTTAATTCAATAGTTTCAATTTAGTCCAATTCACAAATTTCTTTGAATTTCAATTAAATTCCAAATTAATTAAATCTCAATTTCAAATCAATTTTCAATTCCAAACTCAAACTTGAAATATCATTTCATATAAATTCTCTTAGAAATATTCAAAGTTCGATTAAAAGTCCAATCTTTTAAAACAAATCAACTTTCGAAAATTCACGCCGTATTTCAACTTTTCTTAAAAATCTAAACTTCGAATAATTAAACAAATTCATTTACCAAGTTTAAATTCCAACATATCGATCTTCGATTCAAAATAATTCAATTTCCATAAATTGGATTTTATTCTTAAAAATCAATTCATTTAAATAATTTCAAAACAACTTTTAAAATCATTTAATTTAACCAACCCGGTGTCCGTATATAATTTTCTAACCTATGGCCATGTAGATAATTATTTCAATTTTAATTTCAAGGATGGATATATATCATTTCAATCCAAATAGATGTCATAGGTATATCATTTCAACCTATTCCTTAATTTATTCGAAATGATTCAGTTTACAGTTTTATATGCAATAAACAATATACATGATGATAACATGATATTTCAAAATAAATAAACAACCAATATCGACCAATAGCATCCATCACAACCAATCAACCATAAAGCCAATAACATTCACAACAATTTTATAATGATCAATATCGAATAATATACTACCAATTTAAATTTATTTGACGGTCAATTTAAATTCTATCAATTAATTCATATATCAATACAGATGATAATTAAACCTACTAAACAACAGCCAATAAATTTCATATCACTTCAGAATATAAATTTAACTAACACAAAATTATTTTAGTCAATTGTGAGCGTATAAACACTCACCTTGGTTTTACGGTTTTTAAATTAAATCGAACGGCGTTCGATTTAACCTAAAATTTTAACGAGATCCAAACAGTCTCGGATCTGCACTGCAGTGTAGCTCTCGTCGCTGCGATTCCAACGTCGCCAGTTTCGTCTGATTCTGATAACGTACGACAAAGATATGAAGGTTTAAAGTTTATATATACAAATTTACATAAATTAAATTACAATCTCTTTTTTTTATATACCAATTTAAATCTGGCCGCTAGATTTAGATCAGAAGGTCAAGGCCGAACATTCCCTCATCTTCCCAAACGTGCTGCTACAGGCTACTCGTACGCAAGAACACCGCCACGAAGATGAACGACGTTCCTTCCTTCCATACGCACGCAACTAGGAGCGACCGAACGTTGATCAGGGGATGCCATCGCGTGCGCCTCTCCTTGCTCCACCTACGCGCCAAGTTTCACCACCCCATTCGCCACCGTTTGCAAGCAAACCAAGAAAAACCGTACACGCTTTCAAGTCAGATCTGGGCGAATCTGTGACGTAAAAGCATGGATCAACCGTATGGATTTGAAGAGCTCGCCGAGATCTACAACTTTGCTTTTGGAATTTTTTGATTTCGTTGAACGGATTGAGAGATATTAAGGAAAGAAGTTCGAGCGATTCTGGCCATTGAATAGGTGGTGGCCATGAGATAGAATTAGGGTTTCTGGATTAAAATGACAGTAAAACTGTCTTGGTTTGTGTGTGTATTTATATAGGTAGGTCCAAAGTCGTCCGAATTCCAATCGAGACGTGCCGCCAAACGTTTATAAGGTTTTACCCCCGTTCCGAATGCAATGGAACTAGTCCCAAGGCCTAATTCAATCGTACGTGGAAGATAGCTTTTTGAAGCCGATTATTTTAATTAACGACGTTAAATTTCTACGTGTTTCAAGCTCGCACGGCCAAATGACAAGTCCGATTGCTACAAAAATTGAAATCTTACAATAATTCACTATTACGGATTCGATGAAACTGGTTTCGTCGAAATCCGAGAGAGTTGTAAAAATGGCTATTTCTACAGTTTAATTTCAATATAAAATTCCCAATTTTAAATTATTAAATTTTAAATCAAATTTCAATTGTTCACAAATTTCATTTTTAATTTCACAGTAATTAACAATCTTTTACAATGCAGTTTTTCATTATAAATCCAGTATAAAAGATTACATTAGATTCAGCGTTCAATTATATCTTAATTTAAATTCAAGTTATTTAATTCCAATTGAATTCTTTTATTTCGATTTACACTTTCAATATTGAATCAACCATTTACTTACACATTATTATCAATAGTTTATAATTCATTTACTTTCATTTTCTTCAGCTATCATCTTATTTAAATTCACAGTAATATTAAATTACATTCATTTACGTTGATTTCAATATTATAGCTTCAATATTAAATGTAACATTTTATTTATTTCGTTGTTTACAATCAAATTCAATTCATTTCAATTACTTGTTACACTCAAATTTAAATCTTTACTTACGTTCAATTACAAGTTAACATCTTTATCAAATTACAGTTTCAATTATTATCTGATTTCAATCAACTGTACTATTAAGTTATATTTATTTATATTAGTTTCAATAACATAAACTCTCACTATTAAATCTACCATTTTATTTATTCTTTGTTTACAATCATAACCAATTTTCTTTACAATCAAATTCAATTCATTATTTACATTCAATACAAGTTAACATCCATATTTAATTTACAAATAAGTTATTTCAGAATTCAGTTTTGCATTTTAACTTGTAATTCACATTTAACAACACAAAATTTTAGTTCCTTCGGATTTTTATCCAAAATTTTTATTTTAATTCATATTTTTAAAGTGTTAAAAATACGGGTCGTTACAAACAAAAACCACACCTCCGTCAAATTGATCGACCTCATGAAAAATTGTGGCATCACCTACATATCACATCGGCTTCTCTCCAAAGAAAAAGAAATCTAAACGTGCGATTGATCTTGAATCAACATCTCTCAATACTAAAGTGATGGAATATATCACTATCAACAAGAAATGATGGGAGTTCAACGAGAATATATTACGAGCAACGACGTCAAGGATCTCATCTTCACTTTCTCAAAAAATGTATTCTGGCAATTTGCGGCCATTCACCAACAAAAAATTGTTTACATAAAAAATCTCCTCGTTTAATAGAAACTCCTGTAAAAACTTGCAACATTATTCCAAAAAACTTATGGAAGGCAGGTCCATCAAACAAAGACTGGACTGATACTCCAGCTCACCCAAGTTGGTCTCCACTTAAGCTTGAGATAAGAAAACTAACACAAACTCTTGGGATCAACCTGAATTCAAAAATTCACAATCTTCGAAAGATAAATAATTCTATATATATATATTTATTTACATATATATATATATATATATATATGTAAACCATATAATATATATTTTTTGTTTGTTGCTTGATTATAATAATCTTTTATTATGTTGATTATATGAAAATATACAATTAAAAATAAAAAAGTATAGACAATATAATTAAAAATAGAATTCTGCCTTTCTCAGACATCTGTGAAAACCTGATGGACTGTCAAATTTTTCAAGAAAATCTTCCTGTACGATCTCAAACATCTGTCATCTTTTCTCAAACGTCTGAGACGAGTTTCGGCTATTAAAGACAGCACTTCATATATATTTTTCTTACCCAATTCTTCAGTTATTACCCAAACTATTTCAGTTCTTAACTCCAACTCAAAAACCCTATCTTCCTCAAAACCCTAATTCGGCAAAAATGGAATCCAAAGCAAAGAATCCAGTCAACAAGAGATCAAAAAGAGAGCAATCTTTTTCTTCTCAAACCCATCTTGCCATCGATGCATATATTTAAGAATGGCTTCAGAATAGTCCAATCGCTAACAAAAGATTCGAAAATCTAAAACAAAAGAGACTACATTCTAGTCCTTTCTATCGACTACACAAATTTGGAGAATATAGTCTTCATGAACCCACCATCCCCTCCGGATGTCGTCAGTTAATTAATTTTGATGAAAATGAGGTACAAATTAATCGAATGGTCATCTTTCTTTTTTACACAAACTTATACAGTAATGATATTTGGATACCTGAAAATGAAGATGAAAGGTTATGGACAAGCGTGTACAAACGTGTTTTGAAAATTAATGTAAACACAATTGGTCATTTACTCGATTGTTCCTCTACTATGATGAAGTTACACACCAAATTTGGGAAGATATAATGTTGCAATGGAAATCATTTTATCTACGATCAAAAGATTGTTAAATCGTATAATAATTAATACGATAATTCCTCGATTAGGAAGTCATGAGCAAATATATGTAAATGACCACAAAGCCCTTTATGCTATATTTGTTTGAATTCAAGTAAATTGAGCTAAATATATCCATGATGAAATTAAAAGTTTTTGGTCTCACCATCGGCGCACAATTATATATGCTCCATACATCATGCATCTTTTACAAGGTCTTGGAGTACCTACTTATATTTCTCATTTTGAAGAAATTCTGGTAAAAGAATGCGGTATAAGGTTTTTATCCTCAATGGATCTTCCCGAAAGACCACCTCCAATCATGTCACTTGCTCAATTGACTGATCACCAACAACAACAAATGCATTTGATTCCTCCACAACTAGCTCAAGTACCTCCTCATGTGCAACCATCTGGTTCT
The DNA here is from genome assembly GCA_030737815.1 of Allium fistulosum. Lineage (NCBI taxonomy): Eukaryota > Viridiplantae > Streptophyta > Magnoliopsida > Asparagales > Amaryllidaceae > Allium > Allium fistulosum. The sequence continues at coordinate 1,301,422,513 of CM060902.1, forward strand.
ACTCACCATACTACCGAATATCATTCTAATTTAGAGATTTACGAAGCTCGCACTGAATTTAATCAAAATGAACCCATTCGAGATTTAACGCTTCGAAATCAGAAATTGATCACTGTAAATCAAAAATCTTTGGAGAAAAATAAAAAATCTTTACATAATAAAATGGTCAACTTGGAAAGATCTTTTTCTACACGAATGACTAAAATGGAGAAAAATTTGGAAAATGTTGTTTCCACTTTGGGCAAAGTTATGAGAAAAGTTCATGGTAGATCATCATCTAGATCATCCTCGTCTCCTTCTTCAACACCACCTCCTTAAGCACAAACTCCTGTTTACCATCCTCATAGATCATCTTCTTATGGAGGAAGTTCCCACCAAGATAGATGAAAGATTATTGTACAGGAAGAATCGAAAGAAGAATAAGAAGATAGTGATGATATGTCTTGGCCTGATCCTTTAGCAACACTGTTTGCAACCAAATTAGTCACAAACACCCAAGAATAGATTTATGTAGTGAAATAAATGAAGAAAGTAAAATTAAAATAGAGGAATAGAAAAAACTATCAAGCAAATCAAAGCAATAATCAAGAACACAAGGATTTATAGTGGTTCAGCGTTGTATGCCTACATCCACTTTGAAGATTCTCTTTATTGATTCACGAATAGTTTGATTACAGTAGTAAACAACAAGAAAATAGGAGAAAACTTGATTACAATAAAGACTAATGTAACCAGCAGCGTAAAGATCCTCAGAGTGACCCCCTAGACCAGTATTTATAGGTGAAGACGACCACCAATCTCTCTGAAACATTAGCTACAGGACCTTCTGATCCATGAGGGACCACTAGAGGGGTCGCTAGGCTCAAATTCGAATGAATAAGGATCGGTACCATTCACTTCATTGGTTGATTCTGGGGAAGCGATCCCTATGGTGGGTTCTTCATGTTTAAACATGTTGGCACTTCAAATATCATGTTGATTGGACAAGTGGAACTCATGCTTTTGTTTGATCTTTGGTTCAGATCCACTTGGAGGTTATTCTTGCTGCACCCTTCTAAATGGATTATGCCGATCCCTCGTAGTTGACTCTAGTATGTTGGTCCCTCTTACATGTTATGGTGATCCATCTACTTATTCAATCATGTCGATCCATGCCCTTCTACTTATGCCGATCTCTCCATTGCTTCAATTGTGCCAACCCTTTGTCTAACTAACTATGCCGAACCAAACATTTCCATCTATACCGATCCCAGGAGTTCCACTAAGTCATGTCATTCCATGCACCATCACCTATGTCGAACCATCTGTTACTTCATCCATGCCGACCGCTCATCCAACTAACTATGCCGATCCTAAGGGTATTACCAAGCTATGCCGATCCCTTGCTTATCCAAGCTAATTTCCATATTTCTAGCATCCCGCATCGTCTATATACCAACTCTGTTCAATCCTAGCTTCAAATAACCATCTAAACTCTACTTCCGGGTCTTACATCCATTGCTCCGTGGTCATCCACCTTGATAATAATCGAATCTATCTTGCATAATCAGTTTAATATAGCCGTTTAGGATACCGGGTAACACTTTCTACCCAAAGTACGTCTTGTGAGTAATATGACGTGCTTTGAATCGAAACCAATCTGAATTATCGGAAAGAAGCCCATCTAGCTTCCTGATTGATTGTTATTCCTTTGTCGAATCGTTTGCCAAGGCATTAAATCTTCGATTGAATGCCATGGATGTTGGTCGATTTCCAATAATATAAGGCTAGTGCCATATTTCGTCAGCATATACAAATCCTGTTATGCGAGGCTTATAAACTTTTTATTATCTGGTCTAGCCTCGAACTTGAAAGTTTCAGGTTTGATTTCAATTTCTGTTGATTTGAAGAAGTTGAACTTTTAAATCATTCACATGTATATTCATTTACACGTTTCCGTTGTTGGCTCCCAGACACGTTCGAACGCTCAAGGGTCGTTGCCAATTTTTATAATATTTTGTATGTTTGCGTTTGCAGTCAAACCTCCATGATCACTATCATCATTCATTTTTCTCTTATTATTCAATTTTTTTGTCATCTATACGGATCGGCATTCAACATGTCGATCCATTGTTGAAGCTACGCAAATAGGGATCGCCAGGTTCCTATACCGACCCCTATTCCCTTTTACTCGTTCAACATTCTCGTGGCCTAACCCTTTCCCATCCATATAAATATGAGCCTTTCTCCTTTTCGTTCTTCACTTTTCCATTCTACTTTCCTTTGCATAAAACTTCTCTTCCGTACCCAGGCTCTCCGAACTTCGACCTCAAATCCAACCTTAATTCCAGCCATCCCATTAACACATATCTCCTTCGCCTTCGATTCAATTACCCTCGAACGCTTGTCCCCAACTTAATTCGTACCTCCATGTTTTAATATAGGTATGGATTTATGAGATTTATTTTAATTACAAGGTTAGGTTATTGGTTTTGAGCTTCTGATGTGAGCATAAGGTGGCGATTAATCTCGGAGTAGTTAATGGTTGCTTGAATAAAGGTCTGTAGGTTGAATTATGCATAGCAAGAAGAAATGATGAGATAGAATGAAGGTTCGACGAGGGATCCTGAGGAAAAAAGAGGTGGATGTAGGGAGATCAAGGATTCGGTGGTGTTAGTGACTCTGGGTGAAGGTTCGACCTCGATGGAGGGATCGGTAGTTGATTGTAGAGTTGAGAGGGGAGAAGGATAAAGAAAATGAGTGGTCGGGGAAGGGCATTGATAGAGCAAGGGATAGATGTTGAGTGACATAGGGATCGGTAGACTTTGACATGGAAATGATAGGGACCGGTTGCTTTAGTTGTGGAGAGGGATCAGTGAGGAGGGTTTAGAGAAAGGGATCTGTATTGAGTAGTGATGTGGGGATCAGCGTTCCCTACTTTCGTATAGGGTTTGGTATTAAGGCCTTTGATCAAGGGATCGACATAGGAATTCTTGGGAAAGGGATCGGTATCTAAATGCTAGGGATCGACATATACCTTATAAACTAATCCAACTCAACTTATTCAAACAATCAATGCTAGTTTGCCTTGCTGACCTTGAACATACAATGACAATGAACAATATAACATGCATACTTGAATAGTCGAACCTGAAATTGATCAACCAAACTTCTGGAACTTCCAATATGGACTAAGCGATAGACTTGCTAATGAACTTAAGTAACAAACTTCATAATTCAATATGCGAATAGTCGATCCCAAAGCTTTCGTTGCCGATCAATTTTCTTATCAGTCGAGACAATCGGTGATGACGGTCTCTCTGGACAAAACTCCCAAATCTCATCATTTTGTTTCGCTTTTCTAATTTCAAACTGTTTATGTCTATTACATACTGCACCACACTAGCTCACACATAGCACGTGGGGAATAGGTTATTTTTGTAGTCTCAATTTTCTATTAAGTATAGCAGATATAGAACCTCGAAGCTCGAAGCATTCAGTTGACATGTCTTCTGATTCGACGACACGACACATTGGTTTTGAAGCGAAATCAAGTTCCGCAACTGTATCCGGCAGGCCTGCTCCAAGCCATCATGCGGAGAAAACAGAAGTCATTAATCCACAAGCTGATCTTTTCTCCAATGTCCTAGTCCTTCCAACGGAGGACATAAGCCTTGGCCTCGATACTGTAGAGGGCGCTATTCTTCTCGATAATCCAATGGATTCACAAGCCACTCAAATTGGCAAAGCTGCTCTTTGTCGGTTATGCTCTATCCACTGTTTGGGGACGTCTTGGTTACCTCAAGATAAGATAGACTTCACTTTCCACCAGCAGGGTATACAACTTGCAATAAGTTTATGTGTTGGGCTGGATGTGTACCACCCTTCATTCGTTTATCCGAAAGATGATGAGATATCTTTGAATCGCCCCTATACAACTTCATCCCAGTAGTTATGATCTTATTCATGGAACCTTCTTGCTATTCATAAATGTTCTATTCCGTCCGCCTACTCCTAAAGGCATAAGATTCATCTATAACTTCAAACGATGATCAAGAAGCCCCTCTTACGTCTTTCTTGAGCCTTCGCCAAATTGTCAAGTTCTGACGGGCGCTTGGAACAAACTCTAACTATTTAGCATGAATGGTTCTATGTGTTGCCCTTTTGGGTTTGCAAGACGATGGTTAGAAGGACGTAAGTATTACTTTCACTTTTCTCTTAAGTCCACTGATCTAAGTCATAACTTTTCCTCTAAATCGACTACATCCTGAGTTCTCTCAAGTGTTCGCCCATGTCCTGAAGGCACTGGTTTTTCTAGGGTCGTTGCTGCTATCATCGCTACTCCCATTGAGGATAGGACACCAAACTTCTTGTAACTAATGAACTGCTATCCTTATTCGGGCAATTAGAAGATGGTCGTAGTACTGGACTTCCTAGGAGTGTGGCACTATTAAGGAATGTTGCAGAATAAAAAAGGGATACTGTCAACCCCGTCGTGCCCCCGGCTAAGGGGACTTGGGATGATACTAATAAGGTAGAGATTAAGGCTTCGCAGAAGAAAAACGGCCTCGGACCCAGAGTTTGTTATTACTCCAGTTGAAGAGGAATCATCCTCTTAGCACTTGGAAAGCTCCTTAAAGGAGTTTTCTAGTCCTCAAATTTCGGAGGACATCATGTCCTATAACTTTCCAAACATCAGCATAGAAGGACTCAACTCTCCTAACAGAAATGGCGAAGGCATCCAACCTTCGGACAAAAGAGAGAAAACGTCGATGAGCAAAGCTACCTTTACTAGTTTATTGGGGGAAGCACTAGGACACTCACAACCACATGCATTTCACTGTACACTTCTATTGATCTTTCATGTGACAATTACTAATATGCTCCCATTCAATCTTTACAGGTGCAATGTCTTAATCAAGAGCCTTCGATTGCCTCAGAAGTTCTTCTGCATACCACCGATCAAGCCGGGATTTAAAGTCTACTCGGCGCTGAGAAAAAGAGGAGGGGCGAGATAAGAATTATCATTCAAGGGAGTCTTCTTCCTCTTTCGAACACAAATCCCAATCCCAAGCATCTCGACAAGGCGAACAATCTGACTTTCCTGCACAAAGTAGAGAGCATCCTTCCTTTCGTGGTCCTCATATCGCCGCGTCTCACGAGCCACATTTTGGCTCTTCAAGCTCCAGACAATCTCGAGACAATCTTGTGAGCGCCGACCAGGCCAACATCCTCTTGCTATCTCCAAACCACCTTTGTCGGCCTCTGCTCCTGACGTTTCCATAGCAGAGAAGTTGGCCGAGCTCAAGGTCACTTTTCCAAAGATTTTCTTTGATGGCCTTAAATTCCTTCCTTCTATTCATATAATCCCAGGGCATGCCAAGGAAAGTTCTCTCGCATGCATGAACGATGTATTTGTGCAACACGAATCATTTATACACTTGGCAGAGAATGTCTTTGAAGTTTCTATTGAGCGACAACACGAGATTGACCGCCTCAAGTTGGAAGCTATACATGACAAAGATATAATCAAGCATCAGGACGCCGAATTGCTAGAATTTAAAACCCAACTTGCTGAGGCGGAGAAGAACGTTAAGGAAACGGCAAAGGCAGTAAGCCGTCTGGAAGTTATACCCATAAAAAGGAACTCAACGCGGCACTTCATCGTAGTGGGACACTCACTTTAGAAAAGACTCACTGCACAAGGAGAAAGATGCTTTGGCTCACCGCGTTAAGGAACTTGAAGAACTTTTAAAGAAAGAGCGCGAGGAAAAAATTGAAGCTCAGAAGGAATCGTAGAAATACTGCGAGGAAGTTGTTGAAGCTAGATGCTTAAAGGCTAAACTTGACAAGCAATTTGCCAAAATCGAAGTTCTTAAAAAAGAAGCTCGAGCGGAGGGCCGAAGAGAGATGACCGAACAAATTAACTCCCAAGTGGAAGCTGCGATGGAGTCCGACGGGAATGAGATTAAGGACTTATTCGATCCGCTAATTATTGAATACAATGACAAAGTCCTGATCCATCGCGACTTAAGCTTTCTCGGTGAGGTTTACCTCGAATCGCTCATTGAAGCTTGGGAGCACATCGTCGAAATGAAGAAGAATGAGTTGGGTGAAGCCGATCTCAACCAGGAAGAATTAGCGAGGGAAATTCTTCGTGGGAACGAGCCTTCAGATCTAGCTACCGCAAAACATTGTTTTTTCAAGGCGTTTGCACCTACTAAAGGAGGAGAGAATATTGCCGAGTCTCACTACGCCATAGATGACCTTCTGCAACATTTTTGCAAGGTGTTGCTAGCTAAAATGTTGCGACAGCTATAAAATTTTGGTCCTACTACAACGTTGTATTTTTGGTGTTACCTTAGCCATAAAAATGTGTTGCTCTAGCTAAACAAGTGTAACACGATGCAACATTTTTATATAGTGTTGCCATAGATATATTCTAATTAAAAAAATTAAAAAAAAATTACACCTCAGCGATCCACACCACCATTTAAAACAAAATCTCAACCGTCGATTCACACCATCGATCCACACCTTAGCAATTTCCATTTCCCGCTTTACTTTTCTTTCTCGTTCCTCTCTGTGTGAAAATTAGGGCACATGATTTTTCTTTCTCGTTCCTCTCTGTGAAAACTAGGGCACGCGATTCCAGTTGCTTTGATGCTCGATTGATTGAATCTAGTGTGAGAAACGTTCCTGGTAGCTTGCTCCTTCGTTCTCCTTGATTGATTGCTCGAATTGCTTTGACTTCGTCGTCGGGTGCGATGTGATATTATTTGGTATGTTTTCTGCCTTCTGGTTTACTTGATTATTCTCGATTTTGGTTACACTCGCACGCTTTTGCCGATGATGAATTGGGATTTATTTATAGGCTTTATTTCCTATAATCTCGAGTTTAATCTTTCTGTTGGACTTTGAGAAATCTGGTATGTTGGATTGCGATGATGTATTGGTATGTTGGATTTTGGTTCACTGGCTTGATTTTGCTTTGCCGATGTTGAATTGCGATGTGATATTATTTGGTATGTCGGATTTTGGTTCACTGGCTTGTTTTTTATTTCTGATCTGAACTTGTTAGCTCCTTTCTGCTGCATTTGTTAAACCAGAACTTGAACCTTTGTTAAACTTGTTCACATACCTTTGTACCTTGCTGCATTTGTTAAACCAGAACTTGAAGTATTTGTATTCTGCTGTCCTGTTGAAAACTGCTTCACTTGAAAACTGCTTCACTTGAAAACTTCTGCATTTTTGAAAATCAGAACTTTGAAAGTGATCTTTGGTTTTCTAAAACTGTTGACTAATCTGAACATTGAGTTTTGATTTCCACGATATATACAAACATATGTGTGTTAAGCTTTGTTGGTTTTGCTTGGTCTGGACTGCACTGGTACCATGCTAACCTTGTTCTTTAACATGAACTGATGCTCCAAGTCCTCTGTATATCATATTACTGCCTATGTTTCTCTTATACATGCCTGATGCATTCACTGTTTTTGCTTGATGGGCTGCCTATGTGTACTGCTGTGTTTCTTGCACTGGCTTGTCTACATTTTGCTGAACCTGGTTCTTGTTTGTTTTGTTGGTTGCTTGGCCCTGAGTTGAATCCAGTCGATGACTTGGGTTTGACATTGTGCCGTGTCCATTTTTTTTGGTTTGTCTACATATCTGGCTGCACTTGAGTATGAACTTGCACTTGAGTAGTTGCAGTTGAGTAGTTCCTTGTACCAAGCCTTATGATGCATGTATGTTCATCCATGTACATGCATTTCTTCGTCATGTTATGTTGCTTGCTGTGTTGAGTACTACTTTGTGCACTTGGCTTCTCCTTTGTGCATTTTTGCCTGAACTGTTGCTTGTTGTCTTCCATACTGTCTTGTATCCATGTGTTACATTCATGTTTGGCTTATGCACTTGTGAACAGCTGACTTATGCATTGTTTTGTTGCTGCACTGGTTGACTAGGCCCTGAGTTGAATCCAATCGATGACTCGGGTTTGACCTTCTTCCATGTCCATTTTTGTGGGAATTGTCAATCGTCCATGAGATAAAAAATGGGAAACGGCCTTGTGATATATGCAGTGATACACTGTGTATATCACAGGTTATCCGTGGAAATATTTGGTCCCTGTCAGAAAAAAATATGAAAAGAAACAACCCAAATACCTGAGGCAAATAATATAACAAAAATATTTTCATTTTCTGTTTGAGTTTAATATTATTTTCTAGATTACTGCTTTTGAATTATATGTGACAAGTATTGAAGACTGGACAGCTGGATACAAGCTTGAAGACAGAGTCAAATCAAATGTGCATGAGTGTATGAGTGCATGAGCTTGAAGACAGCTTTCAAAGAAGGTCGATCCCCACCGGGACTGCGGGGCCCTGGACCCCCGCCGACGCTGCGCCCGGACCCGCTACTCGGCTCGCCTTCGGCTCAGCACTCGGCTCGTCATATATTTGTCAGTGTCGGTGTCTGTATAAATTGAAACTACATATGTAATGAGTGAACTGAGTGATGTAGCGAGGAATATCTGTATATGTGAATATCAGTGTTATATATCATTGAATTGTAAAATAGTGGAGTCGGGAATTTGTACTATTTCAAATGTTGAAATTAAATATTTATTTAAATAAATTATTGTTTGAATATCAAATTCTGTGCAATAGCATTTTATTAAATAAATATTTATTTCTATTAAAAAATCAAATATGCTCTACATTGTGGGCCCCATAAATTCAGAAAGTTAATATCTATAGCAACATTTTGGAATGTTGCTACAGACACCTATGGATGTTGCTATAGACCCAAATAGGGTTCTATTGCAACAATATTTCTTATGTTGCCTTAGTTAGTCAAAATGTTGCCTTTGAGGTCTAAGGCAACGGCAAAAATTGCATCACCCTAAAAGTGTTGCCATAGACCTATGGCAACAATTTTTGGGCCTGACCCAACATTTTTTTTGTGTTGCAGAAGGCCATTTATGGCGTAGTGTCTTTAGAGATTGATCCTAAAGGTCCTTCTCCATCCCAAGTAGCTAGAACATCAACCTCTCTTGATATGGAGCAGGATCTCGGTTATGATCCAGACAGGCCCGACTTCGAACCCAAAATGTTATCTCCCATTTTAGAAGAGGTACCCCGGCAACGACGAAGAGCCAACCAGATGCTGGTATTTTTTTTTACTCCTTAGTATATGAAATTTTTTCATTTTTCACGTGCAATATCTGAGGCAATCTCCCCGTTTTATCAAATTTTTTAGGTCTTCCGGGTCCTAGTCAAACTCTCATAAGTAGCACCGTTGTTGAACAACACAAGGAAATGGCTGAAGATTTGATAGTTGCTAATGTTCCAGGACTCGATGCTCAAATCATCTGTGCCCTTGATGAAGATAAGACCGAGGATCCACTCCCGGCCGACGAATCTAATGATGTGATAATTCTCGGTGCCTTGGAACACACTAATAAGACCAGCATGAGGGAGCAGATGGAAAAGGAGGAATTGTTGAAAAGAAAGGTTAAAATTGAGCCCACCGAGGTGGACGTCAATGATCCTTATCTCGTGCCTTTGCAAATTATTCCACCGGGTGGGTCGATCCTTGATTAACTTCCTCCTAGCTCCTCAAGCTCTCTCGCAAAAGGCAGTAAAACATCCTGAAAGAGAAGCATGAGAAACTCTACACCTAAGAAATCCAAAAGAAAGTCAAAGAAGTAGTTACTGCTCCAGCTCAATGTACATAGTTTGCATAATCGTCTCTTTCACTGGTTGTAGTTGTACGGGTATGAATCTCGATCTTTTGAAATAATTTGTACTGAAATTTCGGCACCTGTTTTGTAAATAAAAGCTCTTGTTTTCTACCATGCTTCATGTGAATTGTTATTTAAGTAGATGAACGATTACTTTCCATTCAATGCACTTGTAATTCATTGCTTGTGAATTCTGTTAACAATCCACCATCTCCATCCCAAGGCCTTCATGCGGTCGTGGCCTCGAGTCGTATCAAGCACCAGGCTCGGGCCTTAGTGTTGCGCTGTCGGATTCAACGGTTTTTTAAATAACTATGATTCTGCCCCCAGCATTGATTTGGCGAGGCCGTAAGTCGGATGGTCGAATTCCATCCTTTGTGAGTTTATACTCCTCTTGTCGATTTCAGGCTGGAGTTTGTGGAATAGAGAATGGTCGGAATCAACTCATCTATTCATGGAGTTTGTGGAATATAGAACGGTCGAAATCCACTCATCTATTCATCGAGGTTATGGAATGGAGAACGGTCGAAATCCACTCATATATTCATGGAGTTTGTGTAATAGAGAATGGTCGAAGTCCACTCATTTATTCATGGAGGTTGTGGAATAGAGAACGGTCGAAGTCCACTCATCTATTCATTCATATTTATACTCCAGTCCACTCTCTAGGGACTTAGAGTTATTTTGCTAGCAGTCGGTATCCTCCTGATTTATGTTTATACTCCAGTCCGCAATCTAGGGACTTAGAGTTGTTTTGCGGGCAGTCGGGATCCACCTAATTTATGTTTATACTCCACTCCGCACTCTAGGGATTTAGAGTTATTTTGTGGGCAGTCAGTATCCGCCCAATTTTTGTTTATACTCCATCCCACACTATGGGGACTTAGAGTTGTTTTGGAGAGCGGTCAGGTGGAATTCTTTTTTGGTTGATTAATTTTCCCCCCAGAATTTGGGGTTTTGGTTTAGCGGGCAATCGATCGAATTTCAGTCTCTTTAATTTCTGTTTCAGTCCCACAGTTCGGGCAGGAATTATTAAACGAACAAGTTGACTGAGCTTATTTTGTTTGATCCCAGCGGGAGTTAACACGATTGATCGATTCCAAACTCTGGGAGCAAGTGAAATGTAAAGGAAATAAGTTAAGTGAAATGGTATCGTAAATGTTCGCTATTCCATGCTCTTGGAAGTATAATGCCATCGACAGTTGCTAGCTTAAAAGTTCCTTCTCCAATCCTTTGTTCAATGACATATGGTCCTTCCCAAACTGGATTCATGTGTGACGAGGTAGGAAAAACCCGTTTCAAGACGAGATCGCCAATTTTGAAGGTTCTTGGGTGAACTTTAGTGTTCCAATACCGAGCAACTCGATGTCAGTGTGCGGCTGCCTTCAAATCAACTTCCTCGCAGTTCTCATCTATAAACTCCAAAGATTTCAAGAGGAGATCTCGATTTGTTCTGGGATCGTAGTAAGTCACTCAATGAGAAGGGACTTTGAGCTCGATAGGAATAACGGCTTCTGAACCGTAAGCGAGGGCGAATGGAGTATGGCAAGCCGTAGACTTGTGAGTGGTTCTGTAAGCCCAAAGTGTTGTAGGGAGTTCATCCACTCACTTGCTTCCAGCCTTCTCCAAACGCTTCTTTAGAATTGACTTGAGGATTTTATTTATAGCCTCAACTTGTCCATTTGCCTGAGGGTGAGCGACCGCCGCAAATCTCTATTCAATGTGGTATCTTCGACGGAAGTCTTTAAACTCAGTACTATCGAATTGAGTCCCATTATCTGCCACAATGGTCCATGGAAGACCAAAGTGACATATGATGTTTCAGACAATAAAGTTAATTACTTTCATGTCGTAATTGTAGCTAAAGGTTCCGCTTCGGCTCATTTGGTAAAATAAACAACTGCCACAATAGCTTACTTTGTGCCACCTTTAGAGCTTGGTCATGAACCGATAATATTTATACACCACATAGCGAACGGCCATGGGTTGACCATTTGTGTGATTTTTGTTGGTGGAGCTCTCGGAACTTTTGCATATATTTGGCATTTATCACATCGACTTAAATAATTAGCTGTGTCTCGATTTATGGTTAGCCAATAATACCCATAACGGAGTATCTTCGCATTCTCCTTCATGAACTTCTTTCAAAACATGTTTTATCTCATCATAAGCGATACACTGGAGTAGAGGGACTGAGAAACCTCTCCTATACATGACACCATCTTGCATAATATATCGTGAAGCTTTGCGAATGACCTATTGCTTTTCATTTCTTTTATCAGGCAGGACCTCGTGTAGAAAATACTCTTTAATTGGAGTCATCCATGATTCCCTTTCAGATTTCGGCTCCAATACTTGATCGATTTCCATTATGTTTATACTTGAGGTATATAATAATTCGATCGGTACCAAAACCCATCTGCTCTGCATCGTCGGTACTAGCGCACTTTGCCAATGAATCAACCTCTCTGTTTTGATTGCGTGGAATATGTGAAATGTCATAGTATTCCAATTCTGTCAACAACTCCTGAGCTCGGGTAAGATAAGGGGAAAGCCGTTCTCCCTTAGCCTGGTAGTCTCCTAAAACTTGATACACCACCAATTGCGAATCACAAAAGATTCCAAGAGATTTAACTCTAAGTTCTTTAGCGAGTTTAAGTCCAGCAATCAGAGCTTTATACTCAGCCTCATTGTTTGTCCCTGGGAAATCAAGCTTTAGAGCATAACAAATCGACTGATTTTCAGGAGTTACAAGCGCAATCCCAGCTCCAGATCAATGATCATTAAACGCCCCATCGGTATATAACTTCCATCGTATAGTAGGGATTTCACTTCCTTCTAGAAGATCATCCTGTACAGTAAACTCTGCTATAAAGTCTACCAAAGCCTGTGTCTAAATAGCTCTTCGAGGGAGATAAGTAATTTTGAATTGGACAAGCTCAATGTTTCACTTGAGTAACCTCCCAGATGTCATAGGTCGTTGTTAGACCTGTCGTAATGACTAGTCGGTGTAAATATTGATCGGATGTGCCTGAAAGTATGGACGAAGCTTTCATGATACAATTAGCAAGCAGTATGCCAGTTTCTCAATTTTCTGATAATTCCTTTATTCTCCTATCAATCGTTTACTAACATAATACACCGGCCTCTGGATCCAATTTTCCTCACGAACTAAGGCGACACTTATAGCGTGTGCTGATACATCCAAATAAATGAACTGCTCCTCATGATCTATCAGCTTTGACAAGATAGGGGGTCTCTCCAAATTATTCGCCAGAGCTTGGAACGCGTCTTTACAATCCCGCGTCCATTCGAAGTTTCTTTTTCCCTTTTTAATTAGGTTGAAGAAAGGAATGCATTTGTCAATAGCTCTGGAGATAAATCAACTTAAAGTGGCAACCTTCCCATTCAGACTCTACACTTGTTTAATGGTTCTTGGAGCTTGGATATCACAGATAGCCTGAATCTTCTTTGGATTAGCTTCTATTCCACGAGCATTGACAATAAAGCCCAAAAACTTTCCTAATGCAACACCGAATGAAAATTTCAAAGGATTGATTTTCATCTTGAAATATTGAAGGATGTCAAACATTTCTGCCAAGTCTTTGATGTGGTTGCTGGATCGTCGTGACTTCAAGAGCATATCATCCACGTACACTTCCATTGTCTTTCCAATCTGATCCCTAAACATCCTGTTAACAAAGCTCTAACAGGTTGCTCCGGCATTCTTCAATCCAAATGGCATTACTATGTAACAATACAACCCAACATCTATAACAAAACTAGTGTGCTTCTGATCGAGGATATGCATTGGGATATGGTTATATCCCGAATACACATCCATAAATGATAACAATTCATGCCCTATAGTTGAATCATCTAGCTGATAAATCCTGGGAAGGGGAAAACTGTCTTTCAGACATGCTTTGTTCAGATTTTAATAATCAATGCATGATCTCCATTTTCCATTTGATCATGCGCCTTTTTGAAGATTATATTCACTGAACTTCTACAATCAATCAAAATCCTTCTTACTAACGCAGGACCAATAATGGCTGAAATGACCATCGGGTCAATTGTTGGAGCCTTTACTTTGTTTGCATCCCTGCTTCTAAATACAATATCATCCACCATGGTGCGCTGCTGTTTTGCCGGAGTTTCTCCTTTCGTATACGAACAACATTAAAAATCTACATGTCTTATCGCGCTAGCATAACGCTCCATCTCCTGCTAACTCCTGTCTGCAGGGTGCGGTCCCCCAACTATTGAATTAATCACCAATCTTCCACTGATCCGTGCGGGCTCCTCAGCCCTACGCGGAGCTTGTCCTCGATTGGGGTCGGATGTCCCCTATCCGCCATCCTACGGAGTTTCCACAAACTATTGCAACTACTTTCCCGAATCAATTTTTCTATGACATCCTGAAGGTGCCTACATTCAATCGTATTGTGCCCATAACATTCGTGAAACTAACAATACTGAAAGAGTACGTGTAGTACTAAGGATCGTGTAATATGGTATATTAATGCGGAAACTGGTAATAACAGTAAAGTAAAAATTAAAGTAAGCACACCAGGAATTTTTATACTGGTTCGAACTTCCCGTTCTACGTCCAGTCCCAGAATACCCTCTGGATTTAAACTAAACCCCTCACTTAACCCGGAGGAATAGGTATACGACACCTGAGCAGCCGAACAGGAATTTTTCCGCCTCAACAACCGAAGAGGACTTCAACTTAATACAAAATGTTTGTTGACGAATGTGTTCTAAATAACACTGATTGTCTTTTGATAGTACAACTTTCCTATAATCAAATCCTCAAGAATATGTATGTGTGTGAAGATTTAGAAGGAAGATAATCACGTAGAATCGAAGTATATGAATAAATTCAAGGATTCTAGTGATATTGAATAAGAGTGAATGCTTTTATTTGCAGAAATGAAAAGAGATTAGATTTCAGAAATATAAACAAGAATCGGTGATTGTAGAAGTGAATTGAATATGTTTATATAGTTGTAGAAGAGTTGTAATCTTTCATGAAGAGTTTTAGTCAACAGTAGTGTCCATACCTCTTGAAATAGAGGACATTACTCTTCATGAAAAGATCGCGTCTCTTCAGAAAACTAGCCGTTTTTCCCTGGTCGGTCGACCGGAAAAACTGGCCGGTCAGCTGAATTGAAAAACGTATACAAAACAGAAAGTCACTGTGCATATGATACAGGGTCGGTCGACCGAGGATCCTGGTCGGTCAGCCGACCTGGTGTTATATGCACAGTGAACATATTTTTTGATATAAAATGTTTTGTGTGCGTGTGTGATTATTTGAGGAATGATTTTAACATTGTTCTAAGACTCAAATAAAATAAAATATCCATACTAATCTCTGAATTGTAAGATTATCTTCTTTGTAGTGCACGGTATGCACTTATTCTCTTTTTGTCGCTTTCATATAGCATTCTCGTCGTATGATCTCTGAAGCTTGTGTCATGAATCAAAACTCATGAATCAACATTCTCCCCCTTTTTGATTGATGACAATACTTATGCGACGAAGTAATATTGACATATATATTATAGTTCTCCCCCTGAATATATGGCGACTTTTCTGCAAAAATTCGTTAATTTGCATACATTTCTCCCCCTTTGTCATCGACAAAAAGGAATACTTATAACAGATTGAAGTAATGCAAAAAAAAACATTTTAAATTTACATGGTACATTCTTTGAGCTTGATTAGAAATAATTTAAAGATGTTTGCTTAGAACATAACATAACAATTAATTAAGAAACAAAATAAACTACAAGAGATTCTTGAAAGTTAAAATAAATTTAAAAAATACTACAATTACTCCTCATCATCGTTGGTATCCCACTGTTCTGGATGAAGATATTCATCGAGAGGAGCCGGTTCCTTACCCCGTCTGTGAGTGGTAGGTGCGGGAGTTGCCGATGTGCTGGAACTTGTGTTCTCGGATGTAAACCAAGAGAAATTTGGTGCGGGTCTTTTTCCAGGAGCAACAAATGAAGCACCGGCTTCAGAAGAGCATGATAAGGCATCCCATAAATTTACGAAGAAGCCTTTGATCTTTTTGAAACGCCCATCAATTTTTCGAAGGCGAGAATCCAAAGCTAGTTGATTTTGGGCTAAAATATCTATGGCAGTCGCTGTGCTAGTACTGGGAGGTGGTCTTTGGATAGAGGTTTGACGAGTTAAACGTTCTGTGGAATGAGTGGAGGGTTGAGGAGTAGAATAGCTACGACGTAGTTGTTCTCGTGGAATGGTACGCCATTGCTGAAAGGTTGTGATTTGGGATGGTGCATCGGGTAACTTCATCAATTTTATTGTTCGTGAGTCAAAGGTACGAACTTTGGATGTTTCGGATTCCGGTGCATGAGTGACAAAGTTGTTAATCAACCGCATTATGTATTCTCCATAGTAAATATGGAGCATTTTTCCTTGGTTGAATGTAAGGAATTCATCCATAAGAAGTTGTGTCCAATTTACCCGAATGTTTCCACACATAGCATATAACGCCTTAAAGTTTTCGGGATATACTAAGTGGTACGACCCTCCTCTTGGAACAATAGACTTCATCATGAATCGATGAAAAAGTCGTGCTTTAGGTCGGAGAGATGAAGTTTGCCTTAAGTCGGTAGCATCATCTTCAAAGAATAAGTGACTTAGGCGGTCACGAGTTGATGGATTACAATCTACATCATGTAATGAGATTCCACCCGGTCGAGCATTTAAAATATGATTCATTCGATCAATGGAGAGAAACATCGATGTGCCACATACCGAAGTCCAAACACAATTTTCAGTGTTTCTAGGTGGATTGACAAGATTGAGATTTGCTAAGAATAACTTGACCATTATATGATTAATCTTCAAGTTGTTTTTCCTATGGTCAAGAAAAGCATCAAGACCACTTTCAAGAGCGGCGTTTTCAACACCGTAGGCGGTAAAATCAGGATAACTTACAAAAGACTCCTCAAAGATTTTTGCATCTTGAAGCTTTATCCATCTTTCTAAAGCTTTTTCACTTACTAACCAAGAAGCAATTTGAGAATCTACAGGAGTTGAAGAAGATTGGCCAGCGGTAGTCTTAGATTTCTTTTTGGGAGCCATTTTTCTTGAAGAATTTGAAGAAGTTTAGAAAGGTTGTAATGGGGGCTAGGGTTCAAATCTGTTGTGAAGAGTAAAGTGAAGAGGTGAGATAAAAAGGTGAAGGATTGGGTTAAAATATGAAGGCAATTTTAGCAGAATAACACGTTCGGTCGATTGAAGGACCTGGGTCGGTCGACCGAGTTGAGGTTCAGAATAGTGCTGAAACTTTCGGGAAAAGCTTCGGTCGACTGGTGCAGGGAATTCGGTTGACCGAGTTAAAAAAATATTCTAATGTCATTCGGGAAATACGTTCGGCTGACCGAGTCAGGTATTTCGGTCGACCGACTTGGAAGAAATCTGTTTTTTTTTTAAAACTTCTCGGGACAGCTTCAGTTGACCGGTTCAGGCATTTCGGTCGATCGAAAGCATGTCAATAGACATTTTCATGTTGTTTTTTTTAAATAAGAATTATAGAAATATAATCATATTATTACATCATATTTATCTATACAGCTTATTAAAAAAAATAACATATATATACTAAAATATAGCCATGATGAATTAGCATCGACGTTCCCATGAATTTGGAGATGGAACGTTTTCTACCGGTGACCATATTGGAGCTATTGGAGATTGAACATGGTTAGAGGGAGATGGAGTTCTGTAAGAAGGTTCAGCAACATCATCCTTCTTAGATGAACAAAATTTCATGGCAATCTTTTCAAGGAAGCTTAAACGTCTTGCCGTGACTTTCTGTTCGTAATAAAGTTCCCTTTGCATATTCATCTGTTGTTGTTGGTAGTGATGAATTTCATCAATCTTTTGTTTGGTTGATGGAGTTACTACCATTTCCTTTTTCCCTTTCTTTTTATCAGTTGTATAACCTGTATGGGAGTCTTCCCATGGTTTCCACCTGTGTCGGGGATCATTATCTGGAGAGGGAAATTCTAAAACACGATTTGGCATTGGAAATGTAGGATAAGGACCACCTTCGGGGATACGATCAGAATAGTCGTCGTCCGGGGAAGTATAAGAGAGATGAGAATTTTCAGAATTGTAGACATCATTGTTAGAAGACATTTTTGTTTTAAGTTTTTGTTTTGTATTTGATGTTCTATTCAATAAGCATATGTATGTATATATATAACCATATTTTCTAAAAAAATAGTGGTCTAAAATCAAATTTTAGTTTTAATCACAGAATTCTTTAAACAAAAACTGTTTACAAATGAATGACATACAATGCTTTAGAGTTAAAAAAAATAGTATATTCTGAAATTAAGTTTCAATGATGTAAATTAGAAACAGAGGTGGAACAAGAAACACCCATAGCCCAAGTGGCTATACTACAACATCTAACATACAAGTCAGAAGTCATGAGTTCGAGTACCGCTTTGGTCAGAAAAATAATTTTATATTTTTCATCATTTTATATATATATATATATATATATTTATTTTTTTTTATTTTTTTTTTATTCATAAGTCTGTAAACGACATTATACCTAAATCTCGTCTTAGTTTTATAAAAGAAATTTCATTTAGTGGTTTAGTAAAAATGTCAGCTATTTGATTTTCAGTATTGATAAATTCTAGATTTATTAATCCTTTTTCCAAACAATCACGAAGAAAATGATGACGGATATCTATGTGTTTTGTTCGGGAATGATTGACCGGATTTTTTGAAAGGTTTATTGCACTGGTATTATCACAATAAATTATTGATTTTTCAAGATGACAATTAAAATCTTGTAATGTCTGTTGCATATATACGACTTGTGCACATGCCAAAGCAGCAGATATATATTCTGCTTCACATGTTGATAAAGAAACACAATTTTGTTTCTTACTAAACCAAGAGACTGAGGAACGTCCAATGAAGTGACACGTTCCGCTCGTACTTTTCCGATCCGTCCGACTTCCTCCAAAATCAGCATCACTGTAGGAAACTAATTCAAAAAGACATTCTTTCGGATAAAATAGTCTGAAATCTTTGGTTTTAGTTAGATAACGAATAATGCGTTTAACTGCTCTCATATGTGATTCTTTGGGATTTGCTTGAAATCGAGCACATAAACAGACACTCATCATAATATCGGGGCGACTCGTTGTTAAATAAAGTAAAGAACCTATCATACTACGATATAACTTTTGATCAACACTTTTGCCATCTTCATCTCTATCGAGATAAACCATTGTACTCATAGGAGTTGGTTTGGCAGCAGTATTTTCAAGACCAAAACGTTTGATTAAATTATAACAATATTTTTCTTGATTAATAAAAATTCCATTTTCAATTTGTTTAATTTGTAATCCAAGAAAATATGACAATTCTCCCATATGAGACATTTCAAATTCATTTGTCATTATGGTTGAAAATTCTTGACATAATTTTTCATTTGTCGAGCCGAAAATAATATCGTCAACATATATTTGAATTATTAAAATATCTTTATTAGTTTTCTTAATAAAAAGTGTTTGATCTA
This sequence comes from Allium fistulosum, assembly GCA_030737815.1. Taxonomy (NCBI): domain Eukaryota; kingdom Viridiplantae; phylum Streptophyta; class Magnoliopsida; order Asparagales; family Amaryllidaceae; genus Allium; species Allium fistulosum. The sequence goes on from CM060902.1 coordinate 1,301,441,829, forward strand.
CTTTACCGATTTCAAAACCAGATTCTAATAAATAACTTTTAAGACGATCATACCAAGCACGTGGTGCTTGTTTTAAACCGTATAACGCCTTTTTAAGTTTATATACATGATCTGGAAATTTTTCATGATTAAACAAAGGTGGTTGTTCAACAAAAACATTTTCTTTTATGAATCCATTTAAAAATGCACTTTTAACATCCATTTGATATAGTTTAAAATTATGAAAACATGCATAAGCTAATAATATTCGTATTGCTTCAAGTCGGGCGACTGGAGCAAACGTCTCTTCGTAATCAATACCTTCTTCTTGATTATATCCTTGTGCAACTAATCTAGTTTTATTCCTTGTTATATTTCCTAGTTCATCTGCTTTATTTTTGAAAATCCATTTAGTACCGATGACTGATTGATCACTAGGTCTAGGAACGAGTTCCCAAACTTCGTTTCGTTCGAATTGATTTAATTCTTCTTGCATGGCAAGTATCCAGTAGTCATCAGTTGAAGCTTCTTTTATATTTTTAGGTTCTATGTTAGAAAGAAAAGCAACATGACCAGCTTGATTTAATTGATGTCTGGTTTTAACATTCGTATTAACTTCTCCAATTATATTTTGCACAGGATGATCTTTTAAAATTCTAGGTGGAGATTTTATTAAATTAGAAGTTACATTTGTATTGGTTTCATGAATATCAAGATTTTCATTTGTACTAATATTCTCATTCTGAGTAGATTCATCATCAGAATCAATAGTAACACTCGGATTTATATTTTTAAAATTTTCGTTGAAAGAAACATGTAAACTTTCTTCAATAATTTGAGTTCATTTATTATAAATTCGATAGGCCTTGCTTCGTTCCGAATATCCAACAAATATACCTTCATCGGATTTTGGATCGAATTTGCCTAGTTGATCTTTAGTATTTAAAATAAAACATTTGGAACCAAAAACTTTTAGATATGAAATATTTGGTTTTCTTCCATTTAGAAGTTCATATGGTGTATTTTTAGTTAATGGTCGAATAGAAACGCGATTTAGTACGTAACAAGTAGTAGCTACAGCTTCTGCCCAAAATTGTTTCGATAAAGTTGTTCCATTTAGTAAAGTTCTTGCACATTCTTGTAACGTTCTATTTTTCCTTTCTACAACTCCATTTTGTTGTGGTGTTCTAGGAAAAGATAAATTATGGTTAATACCTTTTTTGTTACAAAATTGTTCAAAAACTTCATTTTCAAATTCGCCTCCATGATCACTTCTTATATTTTTAATTTTCAAAGTTTTAATATTTTGAATTCTTTTAACAAAAACTTTAAAATTATCAAAAGTATCACTTTTATTTTTCAAAAAGAAAATCCAAGTATATCTAGAGAAATCATCTACAATAACAAAAACATATCTATTATGATTAATAGATTGCACTTGAGTTGGACCAAAAAGATCCATGTGTAAAAGTTCAAGTGGTTGTTCTGTAGATATTACTTTCTTTGATTTAAAAGAAGATTTTGTTAATTTTCCTAATTTACATGCATCACAAAATATGTTAGTTTTGAATTTTATATCGGGTAACCCTTTAACTAATTTATTTTTAGCAAGTTTGTTGATGGTATTAAAATTTATGTGACAAAATCTTTTGTGCCAAAGGCAAGAATCATTCTCTTTAGCTACTAGACACAAATTTGAATCATTATTAACATTCATATTTAGGATATAAATATTTTTATCTCTATTTCCTTCGAAAATAATGTTGTGATTTTTATCAAAAATGTTACATTTATTTTCTGAAAAAGTTATATTAAAACCTTTGTCGCATAGTTGACTAATACTTAATAAATTATGTTTTAAATTTTTAACTAATAAAACATCAGTAATGAGAGGTAAATTAGATGTACCGTTGCTATTGACATTGCCTTTGCCGATGATATACCCTTTTGAGTTATCTCCAAAGGTGACTGCTCCTCCATTTGAGTATATAATGTTTGATAACATTTCTTTGTTTCCAGTCATGTGTTTTGAGCAACCGCTATCTAAAATCCATTTTCCTCTATTTTTATGTGGTACCTGCAAAAAATTATAAAAAGTTGGTACCCAATCTTTTTAGGGTCCTAAGAGTTAGATCTTAGGAAGCCAAAGCCATACGGGTTCAGAATTCCCTTTATAAACATAATTCTTGTTATTATGAACAGTTTCCATAAAACTTTTGATATGTTTATTCCTTATCAATGTATTATTGGTTTTTGGAATCCATATCTTAATAGTTTTAGTATTTGAATAAACTGTTTTCCTAATATCTTTCTTAACTTTATTATTAATTTTACTTTTAGCATAATTATTTTGTTTCTTAAATCCTAGTCCAGATTTATTGTTGGAAGTTTGAGAGTTTTCTAGTATAATAGAAAGATTTTCTCTTCCTTTATTGAAATTAGAAACATTTTTAGAAATATCATCAAATTTTATTTTAAGACTAGATTTTTCTAACTCTAAATCCTTAATTTTAGATATTAAATCATTATTTTCAAAAAGTAAAACATCATTTTTATTTTTCTGAATTTCTAGTTCCTCAGATATTGACGTAATTTGAGAAGATAAGTTAGAATTCGATTGTTGAGAGATTTCAAGTTCTTCTTCCAATATTACCTTCTCATCTTTTAACATATCTACTTCTAAAACTGTTCTATCTAACTTTCTTTGCAACTCCTTATTTTTCTTTTTAAGTTGTTTTGTTAAATTTACTAATTCAGAATTTATTTCAATTAAATCTTCAAAAGTAAAATCACTTACATCGTCTGACGAAGCCATGAAGCATACATTTGCTTGTTCATTATCACTTTCACTCTCTGATGAGGATGATGAGTCAGTGTCGTCCCAAGTGACTAAAAAAGCTTTTCGTTTGTTTTTGTCCTTCTTGAAATTATTCTTTTTGCGATCTGGACAATCTTTCTTCATGTGTCCTTTCTTGTGACATTCATAACATTCCATTGTTGAAGATGATGGTTTGCTGCTATTAGAATTGTTGTTGGAATTATTTTTGTTTCCCTTGAATTTGATTCTGTTGAATTTCAAAAACTTTTTGAAATTTTTAGCGATCATTGCCATATCTTCATTATCTGAGTCGGAATCATCTTTTTCTGCTTGGAATGCTACATTTTTCTTTTCTTGTGCTCCATTTCGTTTTGCCTGCAAATTTACTTCGTAGGACATTAAATTACCTATCAATTCTTCTGGTTTTAATGTTGACAAATCAGTTGCTTCTTCAATAGCTAGGACTTTTCGTTCCCATTCGTCCGTTAAAGAATTCAAGATTTTTGTAACAACATCAAAATCAGTAAACTTTTGTTCTAGAGACAATAGAGCATGATAAATATCCTGAAATCTAGAGTACATGTCATTTATAGATTCATTTGGCCTCATTTTAAAGTTTTCAAATTGATGTTTCAGCATAGAAATTTTTCTCAATTTAACTTTGTTCGTTCCTTCATGTGAAACTTTAAGAGTTCTCCAAATTTCATAGCCGGAAGTACACATACTAACTCTATTGAATTCATTTCTATCTAATGCACAAAATAAAATATTCATAGCCTTAGCATTTGATGTAGCATCTAGTTTTTGTGTGTTACTCCAAGTCGAGTATTCTCCAGTAGGAATTGTGTATTCCCTTTGTATAATATTCCAGATATCAAACCCACTTGATTGCATATAGATTCTCATTCTAGTTGACCAATAATTATAATTTATACCATTGAAAAGTGGAGGTCGTGAAGTCGATTGACCTTCTGTGAAACTAGAATTAGTGTGAGTGTTAACATCGTTAATTTGTGTGGTTGCCATATTACTAAAAATAAGTAAATATCAAATAACTTTGTGATGGTTATAAGATGACCTTGCTCTGATACCAAATGAAAGAGTACGTGTAGTACTAAGGATCGTGTAATATGGTATATTAATGCGGAAACTGGTAATAACAGTAAAGTAAAAATTAAAGTAAGCACACCAGGAATTTTTATACTGGTTCGAACTTCCCGTTCTACGTCCAGTCCCAGAATACCCTCTGGATTTAAACTAAACCCCTCACTTAACCCGGAGGAATAGGTATACGACACCTGAGCAGCCGAACAGGAATTTTTCCGCCTCAACAACCGAAGAGGACTTCAACTTAATACAAAATGTTTGTTGACGAATGTGTTCTAAATAACACTGATTGTCTTTTGATAGTACAACTTTCCTATAATCAAATCCTCAAGAATATGTATGTGTGTGAAGATTTAGAAGGAAGATAATCACGTAGAATCGAAGTATATGAATAAATTCAAGGATTCTAGTGATATTGAATAAGAGTGAATGCTTTTATTTGCAGAAATGAAAAGAGATTAGATTTCAGAAATATAAACAAGAATCGGTGATTGTAGAAGTGAATTGAATATGTTTATATAGTTGTAGAAGAGTTGTAATCTTTTATGAAGAGTTTTAGTCAATAGTAGTGTCCATACCTCTTGAAATAGAGGACATTACTCTTCATGAAAAGATCGCGTCTCTTCAGAAAACTAGCCGTTTTTCTCTGGTCGGTCGACCGGAAAAACTGGCCGGTCAGCTGAATTGAAAAACGTATACAAAACAGAAAGTCACTGTGCATATGATACAGGGTCGGTCGACCGAGGATCCTGGTCGGTCGGCCGACCTGGTGTTATATGCACAGTGAACATATTTTTTGATATAAAATGTTTTGTGTGCGTGTGTGATTATTTGAGGAATGATTTTAACATTGTTCTAAGACTCAAATAAAATAAAATATCCATACTAATCTCTGAATTGTAAGATTATCTTCTTTGTAGTGCACGGTATGCACTTATTCTCTTTTTGTCGCTTTCATATAGCATTCTCGTCGTATGATCTCTGAAGCTTGTGTCATGAATCAAAACTCATGAATCACAAATACTTCCCGGCCTGCATCTGTCTCTCTGACGACTCTTTTGGTTGCGGCTTCCAATACCGCATGGTATTGCAAGTGGATAGACAAATGTTCTCCAGGGACATTTTTAGCGGCGTGTAATTTTCATACACTGGAATCCTAGGCTTTAGTCTCCCGAAATCCCTCTTCCGCTCTCAATTCCTGTCTCCATCTTTCTTTTGTTGATTCGGCTTTTTCTGAACATTCACCTGAACTTTCACGGAATTGTCATCAGACTATTTTATTGCAATATTACTCTATACTGCTTCTCCACTCGGTCCTGCAACGTTCTTTTTCCTAGCGGACCCGACCTCCTCCTTCTTAAAAAACTAAGCTGCCTTTGAATAAAAGCGCTCCAACATGGAGGCGGTTTTCCAGCCAGCCATTTGCCAAACTCAGATTCCGGATCAATCCCTTTTGTCGCAACCATGAGTATATCATGATCATTCGGGTTATAACCTCCGTGGCGGCGATATGAAATCTCTCCAAGTAATCTTTCAACGATTTCCCTAGGGCCTGGATTACACTGGAAAGAGACATCACGTCTTTAGGATGAACCGCCTGCATTCAAAATTGCTCTGCAAACTTGGTTGCCAGCTCATCAAATCTCGCAATTGACCACGGAGGTAGTCTCGTGAAACACATCTTTGCTATCCTGGAAAGGGTTATGGGAAAGCATGTGAACTTGGTTGCGTCATTAGCTCTCAAACAGAATCCATCAACCATTCGTATCTCATGATATGCTGCCCGGGGTTGATTTTTCCCTCATAGGCAGGCATTGATGGCATGTTGAACCTCCTTGGGTATTCCGCATGCAGAACATTATCAGTAAACGGAGTATAGCTTCTCGAGATTCCCCAATTATCATTAGTCAAGCCTTGATTCTCTCTCACCAATTGTCTGACTATTGCGGATAAGTCTGGTATCTGGATGGTTGGTGCTAAGCGGTGGTCACGCTCCACCTCACGTGGATGGTCTGGTCAATGTCTACGGGTCGTTTCACGCCTTCTTGGTTCACCATCCTCTTGATACGCAACTTGAAAATTTATCTTGTTGTCATTCCAGCGGGGTACCTGGTCGGCATTCGATCGAGCTCCAGATCCAAGCTTCCGGGAAGAACTCCAGTGCAATTCCCTAAGTGTGATGGGGGAATCTCTCCTCTGGAGGAGGGATCGATACTGATCCATAGAGAGGGATCGGCACTGATTGGTCTTGGCAGACCATATTGGTCTACCAAGCGGTGCTCTGCCGTTTCTACATGATCTCCTTCAAGCCTACGACGTCATAGCCTCTGGTATTCATCTGCTGAGCTTGATCTTTCCAATACCAAGTAGGAAGTGGGATCCCTCCTGGCCTTCACACGCTGTTGTTGGGTAATCTGGTTCATCGGGCTAATATTGGTCTGAATCTGCTCATTTAGTTGTCGACGGCTTTCCATCAACTCTTTCATCGGATTATGAAATTCAGCTCGAGTTATAGAATCAGTAGGGTTTTGAACTTCAACCGGATCGGCATTCAAATTTGCAGGTTGGTTGCTTGGGCCTCCTTGTTGAATACTAGAAGTCTAATTTCCATTAACATTCTGAGAAGTGGACCTAGTATGTCTCACCATTGTCAATCTTCTTGTTTAGATTTTTGCAAATCTGAGTAGTGTAAGCAAGTTTATAAAGATAGCTATGGATCTCCTTCGGGGGATTTTCCTAATCCAGTAGCAGCAAAAGGGATCCTAACAGGCTGATAATCAAATTCTCAGTGAAAGCACCAAAATGTTTACAACCAAATTGGTCACAAACACCCAAGAACAGATTTATATAGTGAAATAAATGAAGAAAGTAAAATTAAAATAGAGGAATAGAGTAAACTAACAAGCAAATCAAAGGAATAATAAAAAAAATACAAGGATTTATAGTGGTTCGGCGTTGTATGCCTACGTCCACTTTGGAGATTCTTTTAATTGATTCACGAATAGTTTGATTATAGTAGCAAACAGCAAGCAATTAGGAGAAAACTTGATTACAATAAAGACTAATATAACCAACAACATAAAGATCTTCAGAATGACCCCCTCGGCCAGTATTTATAGGTGAAGGCGACCACCAATCTCTCTAAAACTTTGGCTATAGGACCTTCTAGTCTATGAGGGCCCACCAGAGGGGTTGCTATGCCCAAATCCCAATGAATAAGGACCGATACCAATCCCTTCATTGGTCAATTCTGGGGCAGCGATCCCTATGGTGGCTTCTTCATGTTTAGACATGTTGGCACTTCAAATATCATGTTGATTAGACAAGTGGAACTCATGCTTTTGTTTGATCTTTGGTTCAGATACACTTGGAGGTTATTCCTGTCGAACCCTTCTAAATGGATAATGTCGATTCCTCATAGTTAATTCTAGTATGCCGATCCCTCTTATATGCTATGGTGATCCATCTACTTATCGAATCATGCTGATCCATGCCCTTCTACTTATGTCTATCTCTCCATTGCTTCAACTGTGCCGACCCCTTGTCCAACTAACTATGCCGAACCATACATTTCCATCTATACCGATCCCAGGAGTTTCACCAAGTCATGCCAAACAATGCACCATCACCTATGTCGAACCATCCATTACTTCATCCATGTCGACCCCTCGTCCAACTAACTATCCCAATCCCAAGGGTATTACCAAGCTATGCGGACCCTTGCTTATCCAAGCTAATTTCCATATTTCTAGCATCCCGCATCATCTATCTACCAACTCCGTTCAATCCTGGCTTCAAATAACCATCTGAACTCTACTTCTGAGTCCTACAACCATTGCTCCATGGTCATCCTCCTTGATAACAGTCGAATCTATCTTGCACAATCAGTTCAATATAGTTAGGTCAGGATACCGAGTAACAAACACAGCAAATGAATCATTCAACATTTCAAGGATTGCCTATTTGTGAAGATGAGGAATATACTCAATGGCCGAGAAACTATCAATCTACTTCGTCCGCCTACTATGACTATTCTGATAATTATGGTGATTTCTTCGGTTACTATTATCACGACTATCCGTGATTGTTCTTTGCATATTTAGGATTATTTGTTTTTTTCATATTCGTACAAGTACTACCTTTGTTTTTTTCTTCATAACTATTTTATCATAATTCTTATAGCTATGTTTTAGTTCGGTTCCGTTGTAATTATTTTTGATAATGCCAAAGGAGGAGATAAATGTGTATATACATAAGGGGAGATAACATTCAGGGGGGAGCTATTTCTTAATTACATATTACTAACTATTGTATACTATCATCATCAAAAAGGGAGAGAATTTTAGAACCTCCATTTTACGATTTCAATGACAACAACTATAAAATCATATATACAAGATATATCTCATCATATTACAGGTATATATTAGAAGAAGATCACGGTGCATAACAAAATCATGGCTCAATGACAATTGAAGAAAGATGGATCGTACTATTTATAAGTAAGGTCATATTGTTGTATTATAGTCATAGATATATGATGTACAATCTCCTTAAGTGATCATAGCACACATGTTTCATATCGACGAATCTTAATAACAAACTTCCCATGTTTTACAATTTAAACAGTGACAGACGTCTGTCCTTCTTCTACAGACGTCTGCGACATATTCCTATTTGTTGTTTTAGGACATCCACAGACGTCTGTGACATAAGAACAATCGTCTGTGACATGTTTTGGCCTTTAATCATAAAACTACAATTGTCATAATTTGAACAGACGCTTCTCTCTCCTTTGAACAAACCTCTTCCTTCTTTAATAGTTGCAATCATTAATCAAAGAGCAATATTTCAAGAAGTCATAACTTTTCAAATACAACTCTTTGATTCTATAAATACTTCAATCGATTGTGATTTAAATTTAACTTGATTTACTACTCTCTAAGTTCTATATTCATATTCTCTTGTGCTATCATTGATTTAATATTCTCAATCACTTACAACCAAAATATATATTTTAATAAATTTATTTCCTACAAATCCAAGCCTCGCACGCACTATCACTCAAAGGAGATTGTAAGAAGAATTGTACTAGTAGTCAATATCCGTGTTGTATTGAACACAATATTGTCAAAGGAATACTTTTGTATTAGCTTATTCCTCTGGGCGAAGCGAAGGTTATTATTTAGTGAAATACCTAAGGGGAGCTTCGGGACTGGACGTAGGACGGGAAGGCCGAACTAGTATAAAAACTCTAGTGTGCTTGGTTTTATACTTTGCTTTTTTATATTGCTATATTTAGCTCATATATTGGCATACACTCACATACTAATACACAAATCATATTAGATATGATCTAGTAGATTAACAACCTCAATTTGGGCATACTGAATTATACATACACTTAAACTGAATATCAACAAATCATGTTGAATTGCCATTAGCTACCAAGGAGACCTATCGAGAGCCAAACTTAATCGAGATTGGCATCTCAATCTCTCTCCACCCCTGGTGTGGAATACGTCTGTAGATCATTTGTCTCAATAGTATAATAGATTATATGCACCAATCGGTAGCCTTAAGTTGGACATACCAAAACTATATATAAACGCTTTAAATAATATATCAATATATATGTAATATTCTATGCATCTCCCAATAGGCCCAAGTCGGACATACTAGAACTATATTTATACAAATAGACATATAAATCACTTAAGTTGTATGTAGATGTGTGTACATATATACAATATATATAGTCATATATATATATAACTAGTAAACTATATGGAACTAATAAATACATTTTGTGCACATTACATACATAAAGGCAATACATAACCAAAGTAACAAATCAATCATCTCAATATCAATAGCAATTCATACATACAATCTAATAAACAATTCAATAAAAATGCATCTTACCTAAGTAACCAATCTAATAATCTTCTTCGTATTATTTTATAGAACTCTTAGACTTATTTTTTAAATAATACTCCTGCCTATCAATCCAATTTTGTTTAATATCACTTAATTCTTCTATTAAAATTAAGTTTAGCTATTAATAAGACCTCAAATACTATATTTTCATGCATACAATAAACATATATGTGTGTGTGTGTGTGCATCTGCGTATCAAGGTTGAAAAAATTATCAGGCAGACGTTAGGCGGTAAGCCTTGACTAAGGATTAACCGTTGGAGCGAGGATTAATCGGAGTTAGGTATTTTTGATAACTTATGTATTTTGGATAATATTTTGTGTTTTATTTACCATCAATTGATATAAATTGGAAATTTGGGATTTTAGACGTGCTTATGAGTAGCCAAGGAGGCAACACCGCTTAAAACTAGCATATTAATGCTTATATGTGGCATTAAGCCTTAAATAATACCCAGCCGGTACCTAAATACATGTTCAGATTCTTTGATGAGATGGTATCCTTACCTAGGCAGGCCTAGGCAAATCGCTAGGTAGTAAACCCTGCCTAGCACCTAGGTGGCGCCTAGAGCTTAGGTGACGCATAGGTAGTGGTCTAGAAGGATTATTACAACAGTGATATATGTATATATGTATGTATATGTATGTATACACGTATATCACAAATCATTTCTTAGGGTTTGAAGTTAATAAATCATGTTATAATAATATTCAGGATTTTATAACCTTAATAAAATCCTTTAAATAATAAAATACTTTTTTTGTAATTTCTAACTTCTTAAATTACACTTATAAAAATGTACTAGTTAGTTAATTATTGAATTACACCATAGTAAACCATTACCAAGGCCAGGTAAACTTCGAAGCCCTTTTAATATAAGTTTAACCTACTTATACAATTATTTTAGCCTTATAGTTTATTTTAAAGGTCATACATTTAACTTTCGAATAGTAATAAAATATATCATGATATTTATAGCACTAATATAACTACAAATTAGGGTTTAGTTAATTTATAACCATGTTATAAATTAATATGAACTCCATCTAACAATATTCAACACAAATAGAACATAATATTTATATATACAGGATCTTCCCTAACATCAACTCAAACCAATCCAATCAAACATGGGAATAATCACCTATATATATGTATGATTCTAACTTTTCTAGGTACTATTTTTCAGTATATATAATTATGATGATTTATAAAGAAATATAAATTCAAAGTTATAATTTCTTTCACCTAAGTTGTAATTTCTCAAGTGCTCGGATCCAGTCAAACCATATACCATGTTGTAGTTAATCTCACTATGAATGCAATGACGGAAACTGCATCTCGATTTGGGCCTTTTATGCAAAAGACAAAAATTTTATGAGAATTTGAAATAAAGATATTAATTAATTAACTTAATAAAGTTAATTACCCCAAAATCATTTCTTCCCTAATCAAGCGTTGTGCACACCATGCACCAACCCATACACACACATCCCTCCCTGATCTCTCCCTCCTCGATTCACGAATTGATGCACCAACTTTGCCAACATGCTCCACCACACACACACTTCACAACGCATTCCACCATATGAGGCCCGACCCTTGCTCCAAGATCACCACGGGTAACCCCACTAATAGCCTTACGAAGTCGTAATGCCATAGACGAAGCCGCACCACTCCAAGAAGCCACCACCAACTTGTCTCTACATAAGAAGCACAACACCACTCTCTGTTTCACTCAATGTCTCCCCAAACTCCATCAATCCTTAACCCTAGGACGTTCACAAAAATGGGTATCACCAAGAACTGTCACACACCCGCACGTCATTATAAAGTTTCTCCTAATCTCACCACGAGTTCAATGAATCCATCCTCATCCTCTTTCAGGGTCTGAAGGTCTCAATTTAATTTAGCGAGGAGGAGTGGCAAATTTGGTTTGCTGGAGGAAGAGAAAATGATAAAGTGTCATAGATATTATAATAAGAAGGGTATATAATATATATATATATGTATATATATATATTATTTAATTTCTCAAATAAATCGTCCATGTTTTGAGCTCTTACAATCACAGTGCACATCGGATCGCCATGAAATTTGTCGGGGCACATCACCTCATTTTTCCTATCTCGATGGTATAAATTTCATCTTCATTCGAGTTGGAGCTCCGATACGATAATTTCATGCATTTGATCGTCCACGTTTTTCATAACATTTTTATCTACCACATATATATTTTGTAGCGTTTGTTTTGCTGTATATTCTTTTCCGTAGTGTTTATTAAATGCCACTAAAAATTGTTGATTTTCTAAGCAGATTTCTTTTGTTAAGGTAGTTCGTTCAGTTTCCACTTTATTTTGTTCACAACATATATATATATATAGTAATAATTAACATATTTCAGTCACTCATATAATTAACATATTCAAACAATCAAAAAACATATTAATCATATAATGATTTAGGATATACAAACAAATTGATACAAAATATTTTTAAACAAAATAATCACGTTCACATAAAATTCATAAACGTATAGATACAATAGTTTTAAGACAACCAAGTTAACGTAAAATTTATAACCGTACAAAGAGAAGTTTACACAATCAGTGCTAACAAAATGTTATAAGATATACGACGATTAAAGCTTAGTACCAATTCATTGCTGCAACTGATCAGTTCTTCAAAAAAGCTTTTGATAATTAAATGAACCGGTGGTAGAAAAATCATAGCTAATTTCGAAAACTTGTATAAAAATCAAAAATGAACCTATAGACAAGTATAATAATCCACAATGAAAACTTGTACAAAAATCTTTTAAGAAAATATGGTACATAACTAGTTTAAACTACATTATATAATATAGATGATAATTAAATGTACCAATGGTAGAAAAATCATTAGCTAATTTTGAAATCAAAAGCAAAATTGTAAATGTACATATGAGTATTGCCTACTTTTAACTAGATTTGTAGGGACTCTATTAATAACTATAAGCTTACTAGTATTAGCTACTTTTAAACCCTTGCTTGTACACTACAAGATGCATAAAACAGAAATTCAATGACTTGTTAGTTCATATGAAATCCATATCACCAAAATACCAAATCAGACAATATGTACATACGAATTTTACATGTTGTAAACTAGAAATATTATTTATAAACTTAGAAAAACTAAACATGTCTTCTAATCATGACTCCACTTACTCAACTATCGACTTTAGCTCACCTTCATCAAATAGCACCTACGTATCACCAACAAAAACCGCACCTCCGTCAAATCGATCGACCTCACTAAAAATTATGGAATTACTTACATATCACATCGACTTCTCCCCAAAGGTAAAGAAAGCTAAACGAGCAACTGACTTGGAATCAAGATCTCTCAATACTAAAGTGATGGAATATATCACTATTAACAATAAATGATGGGAGTTCAACGAGAAATATATTACGAGCAATGAAGTCAAGGATCTCATCTTAACATTCTCGAAAAATATATTCTGGCAATTTGCGGCCATTCACCAACAAAAATTTGTTTACATAAAAAATCTCCTCGTTTAATAAAAACTTCTATAAAAACTTGCAACATTATTCTAAGAAACTTATGGAAGGCAGGGCCATCAAAACAAGACTGGACTGATACTCCAGCTCACCCAAGTTGGTCTCCACTTAAGCTTAAGATAAGCAAAGTAACACAAACTCTTGGGATCAACCTGAATTCAAAAATTCACAATCTACGAAAGATAAATAATTATATATATATATATAATTATACATACATATATATATATATATATATATATGTAAACCATATAATATATATTTTTGTATGTTGCTTGGTTATAAAAATCCTTTATTATGCTGATACTACGAAAATATGCAATTAAAAATCAAAAGAATAGACAATATAATTAAAAATAGAATTATGCCTTTCTCAGACATTTGTAAAAACGTGACACATATCTGTCAAATTTTTTGGGAAAATCTTCTTGTATGATCTCAAACATCTGTCACCTTTTCTCAGACATCTGAGACGAGTTTCGATTATTAAAGACAGTAATTCATATATATTTTTCTTACCCAACTCTTCAATTATTACCCAAACTATTTCAATTCTTAACTCCAACTCAAAAACCCTATCTTCCTCAAAACCCTAATTCGCCAAAATAGGCATCCAAAGCAAAGAATCTAGTCAACAAGAGATCAAAAGGAGACCAATCTTCTTCTTCTCAAACCCATCTTGTCACTGATGCATATATTCAAGAATGGCTTCAGAATAGTCCAATCGCTAAAAAAAGATTCGAAGATCTGAAGTAAAAGAGACTAAATTCTAGTTCTTTCTACCAACTACACAAATTTGGAGAATATAGTCTTCAAGAACTAACCATCGCCTCCGGATGTCGTAAGTTAATTAATTTCGATGAAAACGAGGTACAGATTGATCGATTGGTCATCTTTCTTTTTTATGCAAACTTGTGCAGTAATGATATTTGTATACCTGAAAATGAAGATGGATGGTTATGGACTAGCATGTACAAACATGTTTTGAAAATTAGTGTAAACACAATTGGTCATTTACTCGATTGTTCCTTTACTGTGACGAAGTCATACACCAAATTCGAGAAGATAGAATGTCGCAATGGAAATCGTTTTATCTACGACCAAAAGAAAGATTGTTAAATCGTATAATAATTAATACGATAATTCCTTGATTAGGAAGTCATGAGAAAATATATGAAAATGACCACAAAGTCCTATATGCTATATTTGTTTGAATTCAAGTAAATTGAGCTAAATATATCCATAATGAAATTAAAAGTTTTTGGTCTCACCATCGGCGCACAATTATATATGCTCCATACATCATGCGTCTTTTACAAGGTCTTTGAGTACCTACTTATATTTCTCATTTTGAAGAAATTCCAGTAAAAGAATGTAGTATAAGGTTTCCATCCTTAATGCATCTTCCAGAAAGACCACCTCCAATCATGTCTCTTGCTCAATTGATTGATCAACAACAACAACAAATGCATCTGATTCCTCTATAATAGGCTCAAGCACCTCCTCCTCTACAACCATCTGGTTCTACTCACTCTACTACCGAATATAATTCTAATTCAGAGATTTGCGAAGCTTGCACTGAATTTAATCAAAATGAACCCAATCAAGATTTAACCTTCGAAATCGAAAATTGATCACCATAAATCAAAATGATTTAGAGAAAAATCAAAAATCTTTACATAATAAAATGGTCGGCTTGAAAAGATCTTTTTCTACATGAATGACTAAAATGGATTAAAATTTGGAAAATGTTGTTTGCACTTTGGGCAAAGTTATGAGAAAAGTTCATGGTAGATCATTATCTAGATCATCTTCGTCCCCTTCTTCAACACCACCTCCTTAAGCACAGACTCCTATTTACCATCCTCATAGATCATCTTCTTATGGAGGAAGTTACCACCAAGATAGAAGAAAGATTATTGTACAGGAAGAATAAGAAGATAGCAATGATATGTCTTGGCCTGATCCTTCAGCAACACTGTTTGCAACCAAATTAGTCACAAACACCCAAGAATAGATTGCTGTAGTGAAATAAATGAATAAAGTAAAATTAAAACAGAGGAATAGAATAAACTAACAAGAAAATCAAAGCAATAACCAAGAACACAAGGATATATAGTGGTTCGGCGTCGTATGCCTACGTCCACTTTGAAGATTCTCTTTATTGATTCACGAATAGTTTGGTTACAGTAGTAAATGGTAAGAAATTAGGAGCAAAATTTATTACAATAAAGACTAATGTAACCAGCAGCATAAAGATTCTCAGAATGACCTCCTAGGCCAGTATTTATAGGTAAAGGAGACCACTGATCTCTCTGAAACTTCGGCTACAGGATCTTCTAATCCATGAGGGCCCACCAGAGGGGTCGCTAGGCCCAAATCCCAATGAATAAGGATCGGTACCAATCCATTCATTGGTCGATTTAGGGCAGCGATTCCTATGGTGGCTTCTTCATATTTAGACATGTTGGCACTTCAATTATCATGTTGATTAGACAAGTGGAACTCATGCTTTGTTTGATCTTTGGTTCAGATCCACTTGGAGGTTATTACTATCGAACTCATCTAAATGGATAATACCTATCTGTCATAGTTGACTCCAGTATGCCGATCCCTCTGACATGCTATGGTGATCCATACCTGCTTATCAAATCATGTCGATCCATTCCCTTCTACTTATGCCGATCTCTTTATTGCTTTAACTGTGCCAACCCCTTGTCCAACTAACTATGCCGAACCAAACATTTCCACATATACCGATCCCAAGAGTTCCACCAAGTCATGCCGATCCATGCACCATCAACTATGCCGAACCACCCATTACTTCATCCATGCTGACCCCTCATCCAACTAACTATGCCGATCCCAAGGGTATTACCAAGCTATGCCGATCCCTTGCTTATCCAAGCTAATTTTCGTATTTCTAGCATCCCGCATCGTCTATCTACCAACTCCGTTCAATCCTGGATTCAAATAACCTTCTGAACTCTACTTCAGGGTCCTACAGCCATTGCTATGTGGTCATCCTCCTTGATAACAGTCGAATCTATCTTGAACAATCAGTTATATAGCCGGGGCAGGATACCGGGTAACACTTGCCTCTCAAAGTACGTCTTGTGAGTAAAATGACGTGCTTTGAATCAAAACAAATCTGAATTATCGGAAAAAAGCCCATCTAGCTTCCTAATTGATTGCTATTCCTTTGTCGAATCGTTTTCCAAGGCATTGAAATTTCCATTGAATCCCATGGCTCTTGGTCGATTTGCAATAATATAAGACCAGTGCCACATTTCGTTAGCATATACAAATCCAGTTATGCGAGGCTTATAAACTTTTTATTATCTGGTCTAGCCTCGAACTTAAAGGTTTCAGGTTTGATTTCAATTTCTATTAATTTCATAAAGTTGAACTTTTAAATCATTCATGTGTATATTCTTATATACGTTTCCGTTGTTGGCTCCCAAACGTGTTCGAACGCTCAACGGTTGTTGCCAATTTTTATAATATTTTGTATGTTCGCATTTACAGTCAAACCTTCATGATTACTATCATCATTCATTTTTCACTCATCGTTATTTTTTTTCTGTCATCTGTAGGGATCGGCATTCAACATGCCAATCCATTTTTGAAGCTACGCAAATAGGGATCGCCAGGTTCCTATACCGAACCCTATTCCCTTTTACTCATTTAACATTCTCATGGCCGAACCTGTTCCCATCCATATAAATATGAGCCTCTCTCCTTTTCCTTCTTCACTATTCCATTCTACTTACCTTTGCATAAAAATTCTTTGCCGAACCCAGGCTCTCCGAACTTCGACTTCAAATCCAACCGCAATTCCAACCATCCCACCAACACATATCTCCTTCGCCTTCGATTCAATTACCCTCGAACGCTTGTCCCCAACTTAATTCATACCTCCATGTTTTAATATAGGTATGGATTTGTGAGATTTCTTTTAATTACACGATTAGGTTATCGGTTTTGAGCTGCTGATGTGAGCATAAGGTGGCGACCGATATCGGATTAGTTAATGGTTGCTTGAACAAAGGCCTTGTAGGTTGAATTATGCATAGGAAGAAGAGATGATGAGATAGAATGAGGGTTCGGTGAGGGATCTGGAGGAAAAAAGAGGTGAATGTAGGGTGATGAAGGATTCGGTGGTGTTGGTGACTCTAGGTGAAGGTTCGGCCTCTATGGTGGGATCGGTAGTTGATTGCAGATTTGAGAGGAGAGAAGGATAAAGAAAATGAGGGGTCGGGGAAGGGCGTTGATAGAGGAAAGGATAGATGTTGAGTGACATAGGGATCGGTAGACTTTGACATGGCAATGATAGGGACTGATCGCTTTAGTTGTGGAGAGGGATCGGTGAGGAGGGTTTAGAGAAAGGGATTGGTATTGGGTAGTGATGTAGGGATCGGTGTTCCCTACTTTCGTATATGGTTTGGTACAGAGGCCTTTGATTGAGGGATCAGCATAGGAATTCTTAGGAAAGGGATCGGTATCTAAATGCTAGGGATCGGCATATGCCTTATAAACTAATCCAACTCAACGTAATCAAACAATCAACGCTGGTTTGCCTTGCTGACCTTGAACATACGATAACAATGAAAAATATAACATGCATACTTGAACCATCGAACCTGAAATTGATCAACCAAACTTCCGGGACTTCCAATATGGACTAAGCGATAGACTTGCTAATGAACTTAAGTAACAGACTTCATAATTCAATATTCCGATAGCCGATCCCAAAGCTTTCATTGCCGATCAATTTTCTTGCCAGTCAAGATGGTCAGCAATGACGGTCTCTCTGGACAAAACTCCCAAATCTCGTCGTTTTATTTTGCTTTTCTAATTTCAAACTGTTTATGTCTATTACATACTGCACTGCACCACATTAGCTCACACATAGCATGGGGGGAACATGTTATTTTTCTAATCTCAATTATCTATTGAGTATAGCTGATATAGATCCCCGATGCTTGAAGCATTCAGTTGACATGTCTTCTGATTCGACGACACAACACATTGGTTCTAAAGCGAAATCAAGTTTCGTAACTGTATCTGGAGGGCCTTCTCCAAGCCATCATGCAGAGCAAACAGAAGTTTTTAATCCACAAGTTGATCTTTTCTCCGATGTCCCAGTCCTTCCAATGGAGGTCATAAGCCCTGGTCGTGATGCTGTAGAGGGCGCTATTCTTCTCGATAATCCAGTGGATTCACAGTCCTCTCGAATTGGTGAAGCTTCTCTTCATCGGTTATACTCTATCCACCTTTTGGGGATGTCTTGGTTCCCTCAAGATAATATAGACATCACTTTCCCCAAGCAGGGTATATAGCTTGCAATAAGTTTATGTGTTGGGCTGGATGCATACCTCCCTTCAATTAGTTTGTCCGAAAGATTTTGAGATATCTTGGGATCGCCCCTACACAACTTCATCCCAATAGTTTTGCTTTTATTCATGGAACCTTCTTGCTGTTCATAAACATTCTATTCCGTCCGCCTACTTCCGAAGACATAAGGTTCATCCATAAATTCAACGACGATCTGGAAGCCCCTGTTACGTTTTTCTTGAGCCTTCGCTAAATTGTCAAGTTCTGACGGGCACTTGGAACTAACTCTCGCTATTTAAGCATGAATGGTTCTATGTGCATTGCCCTTCTGGGTTTGCAAGACAATGGTTAGAAGGACATAAGTATTACTTTCACTTTTCTCTCAAGTTCACTGATCTAAGTCATAACTTTTCCTCTGAATCGACTAACATCCGGAGTTCTTTCAGGTGTTCGCCCACATCCTAAAGGCGCTGGTTTTTCTAAGGCCATTGCTGCTATCCGAGATACTCCCGTTGAAGATAGGGACATCAAACTTTTCGTAATTGATGAACTGCTATTCTTATTCTTGCTATTGGAAGATGGCCATAGTACTGGACTTCCTGGGTGTGCGGCACTATTAAGGAATGTTGCAGAACAAAAGAGGGATATTGTCGACCCTGTCGTGCCCCTTGCTAAGGGGACTCGGGATGATACTAATGAAGGAGAGATTAAGGATTCTTAAGCAGAGAAGCTGGGAGATGTCGATGAAAGCCTCGGAAGAGCGCCAATGGTTGAATCATCACAAGTTGGACAATCCCGAACACCTACAAAGAGAAAGAAGAGGTTGGCATACAGGCTTCGCAGAAGAAAAATTGCCTTGGACCCAGAGTTTGTTATTACTCCGGTTTAAGAGGAATCATCCTATCAGCACTTGGAAAGCTCCTTAAAGGAGTTTTCTAGTCTTCAAATTCCGGATTTCCAAACATCAACATAGAAGGACTCAACTCTCCCACCAGAAGTAGCAAAGACATCCAACCTTCGGACAAAAGAGAGAAAACACCGATGAGCAAAGCTACCGTTACCGGTTTATTGGGGGAAGCACTAGGACACTCACAACCACATGCACTTCACTATACAACTCTATTCGTCTTCCGTGTGACAATTACTAATATGCTACCATTCAGTCTTTACAGGTGCAGTATCTCAATCAAGAGCCTTCGATCGCCTCAGAAGTTCTTCTGCATACCACTGATTAAGCTGGGATTCAGAGTCTACTCGGCGCAGGGAAAAAGACGAGGGGCAAGATAAGAATTATCATTCAAGGGAGCCTTCTTCCTCTTCTGAACGCAAATCTCAATCCCAAGCATCTCGACAAGGCGAACAATCTGACTTTCATACCCAAAGTAGAGAGCAGCCTTCCTTTCGTGGTCCTCATATCGTTGCGTCTCACAAGCCACATTCTGGCTCTTCAAGCTCCAGACAATCTCGTTAGCGCCGAATCACATAAACATCCTCTTGCTACCTCCAAACCACCTTTGCCGGCCACTGCTCCTGACGTTTCCACAGTAGAGAAGTCGGCCGAGCTCAATGCCACTTTTCCAAAGATTTGCTTTGATGGCCTTAATTTCCTTCCTTCTATTCATATAATCCCAGGGCATGCCAAGGAAAGTTCTCTCACATGTATGAATGACATATTTGTGCAGCACGAATCATTTATACACTTGGTAGAGAAATTCTTTGAGGTTTCTATTGAGCGACAACACGAGATAGACCGCCTCAAGTTGGAAGATATACACGACAACGATATAATCAAGCATCAGGACGCTGAATTGCTAGAATTTAAAACCCAACTTGCTGAAGCGGAGAAGAACGCTAAGGAAACGGTAGAGGCAGTATGCTATCTGGAAGCTACCCACAAAAAGGAACTCGACACGGCACTTCATCGTAGCGGGACACTCGCTTTAGAAAAGAAGCTATCGGACATCCACAATGTACCACCCAGTGCATACTTTGAGGACTATACGTAATCGTTTTATCTACACCCTGAATCCCGCCAACAAGATCTACCTTGTACGGAACTTAGTTAGGGATTTTCTATATCTGTAAAGGTCCGCTTCGTTAGGCCTACAATACATATATTCTACATGGTCCGTCTCTTTTCTCATCATGGCAATAGCCCTACGCAGCCCCCCTCAACTAATCAAAAGACCTCTCAAGAGCTAAGTGGTTGTGCCCTACTACTAACAATCTAAACATCCAATTGGCTGCACCCCTCATCCAATGTCTCGATAGTGAAAGAATCATTGGCCTGTTGGTTTAACTCTAGGCTTTTCCGAACTCGCTCCGATTGATGATGGCTTGATCTCCGCATGCAACTATTCTTTTGGGTCATGCCCACTAAAACCTACTCGTAACTAGGAGTATGGTGTCATACGAATATCCTACTCCATCATCAACCTTTTAACTGCCTACAAAGGTCCTCTTCGTTACGCCTGTAATGCAAAAGCAGTCAAGGCATACTCTCTTGATGGAACACCTACAGACCTACCTCTAAGGGTGCAGCTTCGTTAGGCCTACCCCAGAGGGCCATCCTAGAGTATTCTCACATCCCGTTGAAGTCTCGTACTTCATTCTAGCCCAAACTAACTAAGTTGGACGTGCTCTTTCTATACTAAAAATCTACGATGAACTGCTTTGTTGGGATCTTTATCCAAATTCTCTTTGGGCTATTTTAAACGCACCATGCCATTTTATTAGACCCTATGTCTAATCTTTATTTTGCATTTAGTTTACTTTTCTTATTTTGTTAGCTACTTATTTACCCGAATCAGCAAGCCTAGCCCCACTATGTGTGAGACCATCAGTCCTAGACCTAAAAGGGAATGCTGCCGGTACGGGCCACTTCTATTATTTTGCTTATTAACTTAATCCAAGATCTAAGTTTGATAAAATAAGCCTCTATTATTTCTTTCTTTTTAATTATAACCTACTTGTTACAATTATACTTGCAATTGTCACTTTTATATTCTTTTCTTTCTTTTATAGCCTACATGTTATAAATGTAATTTCAAGTGTCTCTTTTCTATTCTAGTCTGTCTTCTTTTATTAAGATAATAAATTTCCTTTAGTTCTCTTATATTATATGATAGTCTTAGCTTGGGACTACGTCCAACTGTCACAAATTAATTATCATAATAACTGCTTTACTTTTTATTCTACCATCTGCGCAGTAAATGCAGATCTAGTCACATATCCTGTTTATTGTTTCTAGTCTTGTCAAATAATTAACTTGATTATTTCTTCTTCTTTAATTTCTTTAACACTTCGCGTTATTCTCTTTTATTCTGGGAAGTAGTTCTATTCTTTTTGGTTGGTTACAAAAACTATGCTAAAAAACCATTTCCATATTTTAATACTGAATAATGCAATAAACAATAACTCGTAACTGCAAGATATTTATTTTATTGTTTCTTTAATTGTTGGGTAATTAAAAATATAGTAATGTCTCTATTTTGCACTAATTCCATTTTTCTTGCTTTTATTCTTGCAATTACGTTTACCATTTTTCTTACAATATTAAACTATGGAAATGTATTCCCTTTTCTAAACCAGCAACTAATCTATCACTAACTTCCAAATCAAGTTATTAGATTTTCCCTTTATTAATTCATTTCTCCCGTTTTAACATAATTTACTGTAATTTCTCACTTTTAGGTTTATGCCTTTCTCTACAACTTTTAAGCCTAATATTACTTATATTTAATTGGGTTTCTTTTCTTTCTTTTTTTGCCATATAAATAACATTTAAATATAAGTAGACTTTTCTTACAAATTTATAGTTTTAACATAACTAGCTAGTAGAACCAATTACTGAAATTAATCCAAATGCTAAATTAAATATTTAACGGGAATCTAACGATATTATATATCATAAACATAAAAGATATATAATTTAAATCCACTCACCTGAAAAGAAAACACTCCAAATTCCAGATCTGATTTTTAGTCCAGTTCTATTATCCATAGCCTTCCCCTTTGCAACCCTGTTTGGATCCACAAACTGGAATTTGTATGGATTTATAAATCTAGATCTAATTGAAGAAAAATAAACAGATAAACTAGAAAACCAAATCTGAAAACTCACCTCATATAGATGGCTTAATTTGGACATCTCTTCTCTAGATCTACAGTTTCTACCTCCAAATTGCAAATCAATAAACCTAAATCTAATATATTTGATTTATGAAGAATTGGAGGAGAAAGAAAAGTGACCAGGCTTCCGCACCTATTCAGAAAAATATGGGTTTGAAGGGTAGCCTTGCACATATATTTATAGAGAGCGAAAGCAACATCGTCCGTTCGTTTAAAGCGATTGAAATCTAGTTGTTAAAAACAAGCAAAACGCATTGGTTTTAACGTGTCTAACCTTTTTGTTTTATATGTATTAATTTATTTCCTCTATTTTTAAACGTTAAACTTTAACTTTTAACCATTTCCTATTCATTCTAATTAATTTCCATCAATTGCAAATTTAATTCCCTTTATAACACATGTTTATTTTGAAATTCAAACGTTGCTAACTAATGTAAATTAATTTCCTTTAATTGCTGATTTGATTAACATTGCCTACTAATGTTAATTAATTACCTCTAATTGCTGATGTCAATTAATTTCCTTTATGACGTGCGTCTATTTTGAAATTCCAACGTGCATTATTTCTAAAATTTATACGCGCATATATTTATAAACAAATATATTCACGCTCATTTTCACTATTTATAATTATTTTGATTATTTAATTATCTAAAAATGTGGGGTGTTACATTCTCCCACCCTTTAGGAAATTTCATCTTCGAAATTCGATAAGGGTAAAACTATGTAATTCTCTGCATCAATCACATCGATTTTGTGTACATCTAATTTTTGCAACCATCTGTATCTTTGTGCAAAGTTTCATTCAACATAAAATATATGCATGTACATGAATTTCTAAGCAATACCTCCTTTATGAATACTTTTCTTCTTTAAAAATTCCATTTTAAAATATGATGCACACATCCTAAATATACTTGCGATTTTTATACGAATGCAATCTTTTGAAAACTCAAAATGTTTTTCATCCAATTTTTTCCATACTCCTACTGAATAAGGGCATAGTTGAATGAATTTTACATCCAAACCCTACCACACAACTTTTAATATTCGAATTTCAGAAAAATCTAATTTTTTCCAAACTTGATTTCTTATGCCAGAAAGAAGGTAGAAAACGAAAAACCTCACATTTACTGTTTTACTTTTTTGCACCTCTTTCTCCGTACTTGGAACTTATGCCGCTATTCTATAGAAATCTCTATTTTTTCCCAAGCACGGTTCACATTAGAAAAAAAATTCAAATTTTTCTGTTGACGTTTCTGTTGCTTTCCTTAAATTTGTTGTCTTCCTTTTAGTTACTCTTTTTGCCTCTTACTTTTCTTTTATTATTTACGTCCTATATCCTTATTCTCTTCTTGTGAATATCACAAACACACAGAGAAAAAGCATCATACTAATCATCACTGATTTACTATAATAGGAACTAAATGCTTACATAGGAGTACAATCTCATAGCTAAAAGAGAAAACAAGTCCTACTACAAAGCGATACTAGATAGATAAATATAGCAGCTAAACACAGCCATCATCTAGGGCTAGGAGGCCTAGGACCATGTCCACCCTAACAAAGAAAGGTCCTACTCTAGGAATCCAAGTAACTCATATGCTCCTCCTGCTGCCTATTACTCGTTACTAACTCTCATTACTCGATGAATAAGATCTAATCACCTCTTCCATTCCATACTCAAAATGAAATAACCAAGTCTCATTTACTGCAACGAATAAGGATTTCAATCTATGCAGTCTCTATCTAAAAAGGCAACTAAGCTTGGGGAAATTTTCTCTTTACCTTTACCTTTCATTTTTCCCCAACTAAGGTCTACCTATCCCAACCACGTGTGTCTTACTATCTTACTAATATCACTTCACTATACTTCTATAGTCTACACACATAAAGCAACATTCCTAGGTTCTCACTAGTGTCCTATATACTTTACGCGAAATTTATTATTACCACTAAGAGTAATCACTGCTATCTCCTACATAGCCTTACATTTTTCCCATCACCTAGGAAATGATTCCTATCTACTCTATATTTAAAAGTTTGGTTTGGTATTTATCATTTCATTTCAAAAATTAAAGCTTCTAAATTTTTTTGAAACATCAAATTCCAAAATCCTTTCCTTTACAAGTGTTACTTTGAAGTTTCTATTAAGTTCAAAGGTACTTGGTTACTTAACATTTTATCTTTCTAGACTTGCATCTTTATAGCTCTTTGAATTTAAATTATTCCTCAAGCCTAGAGGGGAAAACTTACAAATTCTAAGTTCAAAACTTATTCCTCTTTTCCTTTTAAAGACCTTTACAGCTTTCCAAAAAAAATTTGGACTTTTAAATTTAACTGTCTACTAAGTTTTTCTCTTCCAAAAACTTATTTACTTTTTCACCAAACCATTTTTCTTTAAAATATGCCTTGCTTGTCCTTAAAACAATTTTTTTTCTTGACTTTCAAAAATGTCCTCACATGTTTTTAAAACATCTTCTTTTCATAGATTTTCAAATTTACGAAATTGGAGTAGATAAGAACAATTATTTTATCAAAAATCTCCTAACTTTCCTACTCTTCCAATTACCTAACCTTGGAGGAGTTGCTAACATACTACAAATGGGGACTTTCTACAAAGGCAAGCAACCAATGCGCATAATCAATGGAAAAATATGAAACTTCCATTGCTTAGCTTTCCTACTAAGGCTCTTTATAATATCCCTCTTAACTAACACTATCACTAATTATTATACTTCTCATTACACCTAATGGTTTTATACCTTAATGTATTTGAACTATTTTCTCTTATGAGAAACCATTAACGCTAAAACCTTTTATGAATCATTTAAAAGTGTATTTCGTGTTTATGTGAAATTACAAGAAACTTATTTTATAATTTTTCGAAATAGGCCATACAAAATATGGTGCTTTCCATACCTTGTACATCTCTTTCACGTATTCCTTATAACTTGCACAAAAAATCTTTATTTGTGATTTGGTTTCATAGAAAATTATATCATTATTCATTTCATTCCAATAGATTAAAGTATGTTTAATCTATTCACTTACAATAGATATTTCCAACTAAATTTATTAATTTCCTAATATTTAACTTACATATTTTTTTTCAAAAGAACTCATTTTCAAAACTGTTTTAATATTTTCATAACTAGAAAACATTTCCATATACTTATTTAAATAATAAGTGTATTTACAAGCCACTTTATTTCTATACTTAGAAATTATCTTCAAAACGCATTTTTATTTGGGTCAAAACAGATGTTGCGTAAAACACCGTTACTACAACCCAAAAATACTAGTATATGGATTTAATTAAAATAAATATTAATAAATCCCATATGCTATGTAAAAACGTTTCCCTTGGGAGTCACGTACTATAACAATAGTGTCATAGTCTATGCTTCCTTTATTTTTCACGAAAACATCTATTACAACAATACATGTTGTAACCTACGTTTTTGATACTTAACACACTCTACGTTTTTATATTTAAAATCTTTGTTTACCTACAAAGAAACTAGCGAGCTATACATGCTCTATAATTCTTCAAAAAGAATTTCACTTTTAAAAAAAATTCATCATATAAAAACCAATTTAAATTTCATACCACTTTTTTTTCAAAAACCTAATATTTACTTCCTCAAAAATATTAACAATTTTATTTTTCAACTTTTCAATTCCAAAAGTTTCATTTTATTGGGCTAGATATAAAGTGGATTTTCTTCTTACTACCCTAAAAATACCCTTCCTAAACCTTGGAAATCTCATTTCCTTACTAAAATCTCTTATTCCTTCCAAAATAAAAATACTCTCCCTACTATCCCAAGGGAACATTCCCACTTCCTATAACATATGGATACCAATCTTCTCTCAAAACATAGCTTATTGTACATTATAAATCAGCAATAACATAGGGCTCAACATCCTTTGGTCATCCCAAACCCAACTAGCAAACTATGCACAAATATACTTCTAAAAAATTTCCATATGTTAAAATCTATAATTGGGGACTATTTGGATTTTAGTACATAATATATTTATATTTTATTCAAGAATACAAATACGTTCACTCATATTTCCTAATTTACTTAGGATCTACTAACCTAAGCTCTTATACCAAATGTAATAACCTGAATTCCAATGGTTTCGGATTTTTCGCAAAAATGCTAAAATCCAAGCCCACTGAAGCCCGAGTTAGGTATATGGTATCTTGCAAATAGGCAAAGACAAATATATCAAAGCTCAAATAAATATCTCATAGCGGAACTGACTAAAATATAATAGTAAGTAAATACTCACCAATATAATAACACTTCCTAAACAAGTGTCTCAAAGCTGGAAAGTCTCTGCCATCTCCCTAGCCAGTGGGATGTTATGAGGAGGGGGTCAGAACTAAAGTTCTGGTGAATGGACAAATTATACACTTCTAAGCTTAATTCTACATATGTCATTTTATTTCCATTTTCTGTTATATTAGGTTTACTGGGCTTATAATACTCTCGCCTCCATGCATGAATCGCACCCATCTACTCCCTAGTATATTAAAACATAATAACTAATATATATGTAGCTACATGCCCAAAGACCGCATCGGTCCTATGTACTACCCATGGTACCTTCCGTATCCTCCTCGAAAAGGACTCCATCGTCTTGCTCCTAGAGCGTTCTGTAACTACATCTGTAAAGGACAGCTTCGTGAGGCCTTCAATACAGATATTCCGTCGTCTACTATGAAAACATAAAACTGCATCAGCACTATCTTATACTAGTGCTCGGGCATCCACAATGTACCACCCAGTGCGTACCTTGAGGACTATACGTAATCGTTTTGCCTACTCCCTGAATCCCGCAACAAGGTCTACCTTGTGCGGAACTCAGTCGGGGATTTTCTATATCTATAAAAGTCCGCTTCGTTAGGCCTACAATATAGATATTCTACTTAGTCTGTCTCTTTTCTCATCGTGGATATGGCCCAACGCAGCCCCCCCCCCCAACTAATCGAAAGACCTTTCAAGAGCTAAGTGGGTGTGCCATACTGCAAACAATCTAACATCCAATCGGCTGCACCCCTCATCCAATGTATCGATAGTGAAAGAATCATTGGCCTATTGGTTTAACTCTAGTCTTTCCCAAACTCGCTCTGATTGATGATGGCTTGATCTCAGCATGCGACTATCCATTTGGGTCCTGCCCACTAAAACCTACTCGTAACTAGGAGTATGGTGTCGTACGAATATCCTACTCCATCATTAACCTTTTGACTGCCTACAAAGGTCCGCTTCGTTAATCTTGCAATGCAAAAGCAGTCAAGGCATACTCTTTTGATGGAACACTTACAGACCTGCCTAGCATTTTTTGTTTTATACATATTAATTTATTTCCACTATTTTTAAACGTTAAACGTTAACTTTTAACCATTGCCTATTCATTCTAATTAATTTCCATCAATTGCAAATTTAGTTCCCTTTATAACACATGTTTTATTTGAAATTCAAACGTTGCTAATTAATGTAAATTAATTTCCTTTAAATGCTGATTTGATTAACATTGCCTACTAATGTTAATTAATTACCTCTAATTGCCGGTGTCAATTAATTTCTTTTATGACGCGCGTCTGTTTTGAAATTCAAACGCACGTTATTTTTGGAATTTATACGCGCATATATTTATAAACAAATATATTCATGCTCATTTTCACAGTTTATAATTATTTTGGTTATTTAATTATCTAAAGATGCGGGATGTTACACCAACCATATACCATGTTATAGTTAATCTCACTACGAATGCAATGACGAAAACTGCATCAGAATTTGGACCTTGTATGCAGAAGACACAATTTTTATGAGAACTTGAAATAAAGATATTATTAAATTAACTTAATGAAGTTAATTACCCCAAAATCATTTATTCCATAATCAAGCGCTATGCACACCATGTGCCAACCCATACACACACATCCCTCCCCGATCTCCTCCTCCTCGATTCATGAATTGATGCACCAACTTTGCCAACACGCTCCACTACGCGCGCACTTCGCAACGCAGTCCACCATATGAGGCATGGCCCTTGCTCCAAGATTACCACGGGTAACCCCACTTATAGCATTACGAAGTCGTAATGCCATAGACGAGCCGCACCACTCCAAGAAGCCACCACCAACTTGTCTCTACACAAGAAGCACAACACCACTCTCTGTTTCACTCAATGCCTCCCCAAACTCCATCAATCGTTAACCCTAGGACGTTTACAAAAATGGGTATCACCAAGAACTATCGCACACCTCCCACATCATTATAGAGTTGCTCCTAATCTCACTATGAGTTCAACGAATCCATTCTTATCCTCTTTCATAGTCTGAAGCTGTCAATTTAATTTAGCGAGGAGTGGAAAATTTGGTTTGCTGGAGGAAGAGAAAATAATAAAGTGTCCTAGATATTATAAGAATAAGGGTATATATAATAATATATATTACTTAGTTTCTCAAATAAATCGTCGATCACAGTGCACATCGGATCGCCAAGAAATTTGTCTGTGCACATCACCTTATTTTTCTTGTCTCGATGGTATAAATTTCATCTTCATTCGAGTTGGAGCTCCGATATGATAATTTCACGCATTTCATCGTCCACGTTTTTCATAACATTTTTTGTCTACACCATATATATTTTGTAGCGTTCGTTTTGCCATATATTCTTTTCCGTAGTGTTTATTAAATGCCACTAAAAATTGTTGATTTTTTAAGCAGATTTCTTTTGTTAAGGTAGTTCGTTCAGTTTCCACTTTATTTTGTTCACGACATATATATATTATATAATAATAATTAACATATTTCATCACTCATATAATTATCATATTCAAACAATCGAAAATCATATTAATCATATAATGAAATACGATATACAAACAAATCGATACAAAATATTTTTAAATAAAATAATCACGTTCACATAAAAGTCATAACCGTATAGATACAGTAGTTTCAAGACAACCAAGTTAATGTAAAATTCATAACCATACAAAGAGAAGTTTATACAACTAGTGCTAACAAAATGTTATAACATATATGACGATTAAAGCTTAGTACCAATTCATTACTACAACTGATCATTTCTTCAGAAAAGCTTATGATAATTAAATGAACCAGTGGTAGAAAAATCATTAGCTAGTTTTGAAATCAAAAGAAAAGTTGTAAATGTACATATGAGTATTGCCTACTTTTAACTTGATTTGTAGGGACTCTATTAATAAATATAAACTTACTAGTATTAGATATTTTTAAACCCTTTCTTGTACACTACAAGAGGCATAAAATAGAAATTCAATGACTTGTTAGTTCATATGAAATCCATATCACCAAAATACTAAATCAGGCAATATGTACATACGAATTTTACATGTTGTAAACTTGAGTTTGTGCAATATGCATGTGACGCCCCACTCCGAGAGCCTCATTAACAAAGAGTATTATATGGATAATACCGTCTGCTAATGCGGACAATAGAGTATAATGGAAGCGACCATGTGTAGTCTTACTTTAACTATCTACTGAACACGTCGAAAAGTGGTTTTTATCATCTCATGTGGTTCGACAAGTTTAATAAATACTTAAAGCAAAACTACAATGGCTATAGGATCTATCAGAACAAAATGTAACAACTCAATGTAATATACATCACAGAACAACGGATCATCATAAACACATATTCTGATACAAAGTAGAGTATACAAAATGATACATGTCAAGTGGTATAGCAAACCACAATATACAGACGAGTTCACAAGAATACATATCAGAGTTACAATAGATAAGGACTACACAAAAAGCTAAGACAAAAAGAAGCTAGCGGAATAGTCCATGCGGAAGCAAAAGGGGCTAAGTCCAAAAGCACCTAACCTGAAACATCTCGGTCTGACCCGAGTATAGAATACACGGGTCAGTCTAGCTAAACAAATCAGTTAGATAAACTGAACGATAATAAACCTGCAAGATCATATAGTATAACAATTATCTCTAAAGGAGATAACTCAATCATCTGACATAAGATGAATCATAACAAAACAAGCCTCGTATCATCGGCATCTCAAATAAACAAAGGACATCATATCCCAAATCAAGCCAAAAGGCAAATAATAAATACCAATAAAGGTATACAAGTTCCACTAGATGATCGCTACATATCATGCGGCTCAAAAAGACCAACACCGAAAGGCGATGCACTAGGGAATATACATATCAATCAAAACAACAAAAGATGCTCGAGCTTAGTACTGTATAAACAAGGATCCATGAGCCCGAAGGCTCCAAACCCAATATCACCCATGCGGCTCAAAAAGACCAACATTGGAAGCGATACTATAGGGCAACAAACCCGAAGGCACAAACCCGAAGGCACATACCCGAAGGCAACAAACCTAGGGAGACTGTCCGAAGACACTATCCCAAAGGCAACAAACCGTAGTGGTGAAGGTCCGGAGGCCCAGTACTGGACACCACTAACTGGCGGAATGTGTCATAACTC
This sequence comes from Allium fistulosum, assembly GCA_030737815.1. Classification (NCBI taxonomy): domain Eukaryota; kingdom Viridiplantae; phylum Streptophyta; class Magnoliopsida; order Asparagales; family Amaryllidaceae; genus Allium; species Allium fistulosum. The sequence goes on from CM060902.1 coordinate 1,301,473,235, forward strand.
TCGAAAAGGAACCCGAAAAGTGTTAATGTATGTCCCATAACCACTCGTTCGCACTAAATGGTTTACTATCCATTAGCCACTTTCACACTCAAAGCATTACAAAGTTTACCTCATGTCATCGGTAAACCAGACACAAAGGTCAAAACGATTAATCGAATAGGTCGGGGACTAATCGGAAAGGTGAACGTGCGGATTCATGGTCCGTGTTTTACCTAACCATTTAATCTCCTTTCCACTTCGTTCGAAGTGCAAAATCGTGTGTGTTTAAATAGAAATTTATAAAGCGGAGAAGGGAGCTTTTAATACGATTTAGAGGGATTATTTATAAAACTCGTGAATGAAGTCAAAAGTATGTTATCAAAGCCAAAGATGCAATAACAAACATTAAAAACCAACTTGCATTGATAAGATTTGGAAAACCGATCAAAACGAAAAAAAATATGCAAAACAGCCAAAACAGGAGCAGGTCGGTCGGCCGTCTACAGTGCTCGGTCGACCGGACACTGTCCTGGAAAAATTCTCGGGAAGCAGGTCGGTTGACCGGACTTCCTGGGTCGGTCAGCCGGAGCCTGAATTCCTGCACTTCCAAAACAAAGGCAGCACTACGCCATAAATGGCCTACTGCAACATAAAAAAAATGTTGGCTCAGGCCCGAAAAATGTTGCCATAGGTCTATGGCAACACTTTTAGGGTGATGCAATTTTTGCCGTTGCCTTAGACCTCAAAGGCAACATTTTGACTATCTAAGGCAACATAAGTAATATTGTTGCAATAGAACCCTATTTGGGTCTATGGCAACACCCATAGGTATCTGTAGCAACATTCCAAAATGTTGCTATAGATATGAACTTTTTGAATTTGTGGGGCCCATAATGTAGAGCATATTTGATTTTTTAATAAAAATAAATATTTATTTAATAAAATGCTATTACACAGAATTTGATATTTAAACAGTAATTTATTTAAATAAATATTTTATTTCAACATTTGAAATTGTACAAATTCGTGACTCCACTATTTTACAATACAATGATATATAACACTGATATTCACATATACAGATATTCCTCACTACATCACTCAGTTCACTCATTACATATGCAGTTTCAATTTATACATACACCGACACTGACAAATATATGCCGAGCTGAAGGTGAGCCGAGTGCCGAGCCGAAGGCGAGCCGAGAAGCGGGTCCGGGCGCAGCGCCGGCGGGGGTCCGAGGCACCGCAGTCCCGGCGGGGATCGACCTACCCGGTTAGGTCGAACAAGTGGGCACCGCCCGATTCATCCGATTTCGGAAGATCGAGCCTTCTTTGAAACGACGTAAAATGATGCACAAATGAAGATTGAGCTTAATTCCTATCCTCCATCTCCTCGCCTAAATCTGCTTGAATCCCCTACGGCCAAACACCAAAACTCTACTGCAAACTCTTTTCAATTTCCAATCACCACATTAGCTTCTCTCCGTAACCAATACACAACAGCACTCTACCATTGTCAAACTCCAAACTCCGTCTACATCTCTCTGCCAACATTCAGGCATCACACTGCCAACTGAAACTCCTCTGCATCACCAACTTCCACCATCACTTCCATAACTTACCAAACCAACCAACCAACCTTCAACCAATACAACTACATCCAGATTCAATGGTGAACCAACCAACCAGATTATGAACTTGCGATGGACTTGCGATGGAGGCTCAGGGCATCCAGAAGCAGTACATACCCAGCCAGATTCTGAAACATTAACAAGTGTTAAAGGAGCATTTGCACAAACATATGGGGGGCATACTATCTTATTGAAATTACCAGTACCAAGTGAAGCAACCGCAATCATAGGGGAAAGTACGAAGAGATCAGCCTAGGATCTGCTCTGAACTTGCGATGGAAAGTACGAAGTGAACCAAAATCTCGAGGGCAGCAGTTCGGGTTTTGGGAGAAATTAAGGCGCTAGAAGGGTTTTCAGGTGAAGTGGTCTAAAGGAGAAAGGTAGAGGGGTTGGTGGCGAGCAGGTCTTCGGTTGGAGGCGAGAGCTGATGGCGACGACAGCGGTGGCAAAAGGGGTTTGAACGGAAAACTTTGTTTGGCTTCGGGTTTTGGTGTCATGACAGGGCTCTGGTTGGAGCTAGATGGTCGCGATGGGTCAGGGGGTAGCTGGGGGTGAGGGTGACAATTTGGTGGCGGAGGCGAATGAGGAAGCAGAAGAAAAGGAGGGAGACAATTTGGTGGCGGAGGCGAATGGGAGGAGGCGACTGGGAGGAGGCGAATGGGAGGAGACGAATTGAAATGAAAACCAAAAGGGGATCTGAACTAGTTTAGGCGGGAAAACGAAATTTTGGGCCAAATTGCAGTGGTGATCCATTTTAACAACCAGATTAAATGTAGATCGTTGGATCGTATTCACGCGGATTGCTAATTTTATTAATTTTTTAATTTGAATACATCTATTGCAACACTATATAAAAATGTTGCATCGTGTTACACTTGTTTAGCTAGAGCAACACATTTTTATGGCTAAGGTAACACCAAAAATGCAACGTTGCAGTAGGACCAAAATTTTATAGCTGTCGCAACATTTTAGCTGGCAACACCTTGCAAAAGTGTTGCAGAAGGTCATTTATGGCGTAGTGCAGGGAAGTGCTTAAGTAGCAGGTCGGTCGACCGGACCCTGCATTCGGTCGACCGAAGCCTGTTTTTCAGCACTTCTTGCCCTATCAAAATGAAATTCCAATCCTTTCCAAACCAAAACAATAGCACATGAATACTTGTTAGGAATTCATACACAACATCAATGATATCAAGAGAAGTAGATGTGAGTTAAAAACTCACCTTTTTACACAAAACTAAGAAGAAGAAGGAGCTCAAATGCAAAGAAACAACCAATCACACTCCACTTCAATTCCACAAGCTTCAATCTAAGAAGACAACACATATTTCCCAAATTAGGGTTAGGAAATTTCTGAAATTGAAGAGGAGAAGAGTTGGAGAAGATGAAGAGGAGGCTTACCTTTCCTTCTCTTTGATTTTGGAGCAAGAATTCAAGTTGCAAGAAGAAACTAGGGTTTTGTAATTTCTAATTCCTCTTCATCTCCACCATTTTCAGTTTGCTTGAGGAAATGAAATGAAATGGGAGTGAATGGATGAAGAGTTAGAAAGCTAGGGGGTTAAGTGGGGTTAAGGGCTGAACCCAAACTCAAGCCCAAATAGAAAAAAGTGGCAAAAGTCATCTTACTCCAAACATATCAAAGATTATACTCAAAAAGATCGCAAACGCCATTTTGAACTCAATGGAAGTGGTTTCGAGCTCCAATTCGGCCATTTGCAAAAAGTAGCTTTTCGGACTATAATCCGACAAACGACATTATATTTAAATAAAATATTTAAATACACAACCGATAAATATGCGGGTTGTTACAGACTCCCCTCCTTAAGAAATTGCGTCCTCGCAATTCTTAAGAAGAAAATAAAGAGTAACAACCAAAAACATATCAACACATAAGAAGAACAGAAATAAAAAGTTCACCATGAAGAGCACGAAAGGATAAGCCCGAACTTGGTTGCTCAGAGAATTCTCTAGATTCTTAAGCTCAAATAATTCGGAACACCGACGTAATACAAACGGTACGTCAAATGAACCGTAGCTCAATGAAACAAAGTACAACAAAACGTCTGATGAACTTGGTAAAAAGATCATTCCATTCGGACATCAACAAAGAAACAACCACTTGTTGCTTCCAACAAAGGGCATTGACAACACGACTTCCCTTTCGGGAGTATAAAAACATCAAGATCATAAGATGCAAGGAACTCGAGCCAACGCTAAGTTCCTTATTAGAAAATAAACATTAAAAAAAATTATGATTGGTGAAGAGAACAAAATTCCTCACCCAAAAATAATGATGCCAAATACAAAAAGCGAAAACAATAGCCGCGAGCACTAGATCATGTGTGGCATATCTAGTCTCAATAGGCTTTAGTGATTTAGAGACATAAGTGATAGCACGTTCTCTTTTGCAAGTGAACGGCATCCAAACCAATACGATTTAGCATTGGTACAAAAGATAGAATCTTGGTTCCCTACGGGAATAACAAGAATAGGAATATTGGAAAGAAAGAGTTCTTTTAAAATAATCTTCTTCCCCAAAAAGCTAAGACTTTCAAAATTAAAATTACCTTTATGTAATTATCTTTTCAGAAAAACTTTTATTTTACAATTCAATTTACTGTGTCTGATTGTCTCATCAAAGCGTTTAGGAAATTCCTATCGATAACGTTGATCAAGCGCATCGACCAGAATTCTTAAAGCACTCAATGGGCAATACAATCACAAAATCATCTTTTAGATAATAAACATGTTTCTTAAAAACTTTTAAGAATATCCTTTGTTCTTTTAAAGATCAAAAATCCAATTGTACTCATAAATAAATCTTATGAAAAAGATTTGCAAAATTTTAAATTACTATTTTCCATCCAAAACCAATAAATACAAAAATGGAATCAGCAAGATATTCACAGAATACTCGATTCATAAAATGGATGAAATGAGCAAAACAAACTGAATGACATAATAAATCATTCATAAGAATCACAACAAGTGCGGAATGCGATAAGTGGAATGCTAACTTCCGCAACTCGTAGCCAAATGAAAACTGGTGGTAAGGTCGAGCTAAAAAGACCTTAACACTACTCAAAAGATTGCTTAGGTAAAAATCCTAAGACAAGACCAAAAATACCAGAAAATTCTCAAACCACAAGAATGAGAGAAACAACACTTTCCTCATCATGAGGGCTTAAAGAATAAAATGATGCCATCAAATTGGAATCGAAATCACAAAGGAAAAATAGAAATCTGCAAAAATAGATGGAGACATACCTCATCCCTGAGGAGAACCTCCAGAAGCATCCGCTATCCTTGGCTTTCCTGGCTTAGCACCACCAGGAACAGTAGGGCAAGCAGAAATATGATGACCTTCCTTCTTGCAGTAGCGGCAGAAGAGAGGCTTAGGACAAGCTTGAATCATATGATCAGGAGAACCACAATTGAAACACTTCCGAATGGAAGGCGTTCCAGCAAACTGAGACTGAGAATCAGATTCAACGGGCTTTTTCTTCTTGGAAGGGAAAAATTCCGGCTCATCCAATGGAGACTGCTTTTTGTTGGGGTTCTCGCGAACCTCAACATCATCACCACTATCGCAATCCCTCTCGATGGCTTCGAGATGAAGTGCAGAATCAACTAACTCCTCAAAAGAAAGTTTAAGCTCAAGCATTAAAGATTTCTTAAGATATTTCTTAAGACCAGAAACAAACTTCAGATTCTTCTTATAAGAAGTGCTAATAAATTCAAGACCATACTTAGATAAGGCCTCGAAAGATGCAACATACTCAGAAACGGAAGACTCCCCTTGCTTCAATTCAAGAAAGCGCTGGGCCAACAAAGCTTTCTCAGATTCAGGAACGAACTTGAGTTCGAATCGTTCCCGAAACTGAGTCCAAGAAAGAACAGACTCATCAAGTTTAGATATAAGAAGCTCGTACCAATCAAGGGCACGCTCTTGCAATAAACTAGAAGTTACAAGAACTCGATCATGGTCAGAAAGATCCATGCGAGAGAAGATACGTTCACAGGTGCGAATCCAAGCTTGGACTTCAAGGACGGACTCGGAGCCTTTGAATGGCTTCCCTCCAAGATGAGAAAAATCACTGCACAAGCGTGCAAAGGTAGACTTGCGAGGTGGAGATACACGAGTAGGAGCTGGAGGCTGAATGCTCCTAAACAACTCCATAAACTGATCGGCTGACATATAAACGCCATCCGGATGTGAGCCACTGGATTGCCCAACATCCGAACGTCGTCCTCTGCCTCTTCCAGCCATAAGCTGAAAGTCAAGATAAGAACAAGATTAATCACAAGGTAGATTCTTCAATATGGAATACTACGGAATAAAAATACATTCCTAGACGTATTCCCAAATCCTATCTACCCCAAAACACGGAAGGAATAGAGGCAAGATGATTCAAAGATTTGTAACACTGGTTACACTTTGATGTACCTTAATATGTGCTTCTGTTCTGTGTTTATCATATTTTGTTCTGAACCTGGCTCCGATACCAAGCTGTGACGCCCCACTCCGAGAGCCTCATTAACAAAGAGTATTATATGGATAATACTGTCTGCTAATGCGGACAATAGAGTATAATGGAAGCGACCATGTGTAGTCTTACTTTAACTATCTGCTGAACACGCCGAAAAGTGGTTTTTATCATCTCATGTGGTTCGACAAGTTCAATAAATACTTAAAGCAAAACTACAATGGCTATAGGATCTATCAGAACAAAATGTAACAACTCAATGTAATATACATCACAGAACAGTGGATCATCATAAACACATATTCTGATACAAAGTAGAGTATACAAAATGATACATGTCAAGTGGTATAGCAAACCACAATATACAGACGAGTTCACAAGAATACATATCAGAGTTACAATAGATAAGGACTACACAAAAAGCTAAGACAAAAAGAACTAGCGGAATAGTCCATGCGGAAGCAAAAGAGGCTAAGTCCAAAAGCACCTAACCTGAAACATCTCGGTCTGACCCGAGTATAGAATACACGGGTCAGTCTAGCTAAACAAATCAGTTAGATAAACTGAACGATAATAAACCTGCAAGATCATATAGTATAACAATTATCTCTAAAGGAGATAACTCAATCATCTGACATAAGATGAATCATAACAAAACAAGCCTCGTATCATCGGCATCTCAAATAAACAAAGGACATCATATCCCAAATCAAGCCAAAAGGCAAATAATAAATACCAATAAAGGTATACAAGTTCCACTAGATGATCGCTACATATCATGCGGCTCAAAAAGACCAACACCGAAAGGCGATGCACTAGGGAATATACATATCAATCAAAACAACAAAAGATGCTCGAGCATAGTACTGTATAAACAAGGATCCATGAGCCCGAAGGCTCCAAACCCAATATCACCCATGCGGCTCAAAAAGACCAACATCGGAAGCGATACTATAGGGCAACAAACCCGAAGGCACAAACCCGAAGGCACATACCCGAAGGCAACAAACCTAGGGAGACTGTCCGAAGACACTATCCCAAAGGCAACAAACCGTAGTGGTGAAGGTCCGAAGGCCTAGTACTGGACACCACTAACTGGCGGAATGTGTCATAACTCTCGAAAAGGAACCCGAATGTGTTAATGTATGTCCCATAACCACTCGTTCGCACTAAACGGTTTACTATCCATTAGCCACTTTCACACTCAAAGCATTACAAAGTTTACCTCATGTCATCGGTAAACCAGACACAAAGGTCAAAACGATCAATCGAATAGGTCGGGGACTAATTGGAAAGGTGAACGTGCGGATTCATGGTCCGTGTTTTACCTAACCATTTAATCTCCTTTCCACTTCGTTCGAAGTGCAAAATCGTGTGTGTTTAAATAGAAATTTATAAAGCGGAGAAGGGAGCTTTTAATACGATTTAGAGGGATTATTTATAAAACTCGTGAATGAAGTCAAAAGTATGTTATCAAAGCCAAAGATGCAATAACAAACATTAAAAACCAACTTGCATTGATAAGATTTGGAAAACCGATCAAAACGAACAAAAATATGCAAAACAGCCAAAACAGGAGCAGGTCAGTCGGCCGGCTACAGGGCTCGGTCGACCGGACACTGTCCTAGAAAATTTCTCGGGAAGCAGGTCGGTTGACCGGACTTCCTGGGTCGGTCAGCCGGAGCCTGAATTCCTGCACTTCCAAAACAGAGGCAGGGAAGTGCTTAAGTAGCAGGTCGGTCGACCGGACCCTGCATTCGGTCGACCGGAGCCTGTTTTTCAGCACTTCTTGCCCTATCAAAATGAAATTCCAATCCTTTCCAAACCAAAACAATAGCACATGAATACTTGTTAGGAATTCATACACAACATCAATGATATCAAGAGAAGTAGATGTGAGTTAAAAACTCACCTTTTTACACAAAACTAAGAAGAAGAAGGAGCTCAAATGCAAAGAAACAACCAATCACACTCCACTTCAATTCCACAAGCTTCAATCTAAGAAGACAACACATATTTCCCAAATTAGGGTTAGGAAATTTCTGAAATTGAAGAGGAGAAGATTTGGAGAAGATGAAGAGGAGGCTTACTTATCCTTCTCTTTGATTTTGGAGCAAGAATTCAAGTTGCAAGAAGAAACTAGGGTTTTGTAATTTCTAATTCCTCTTCCTCTCCACCATTTTCAGTTTGCTTGAGGAAATGAAATGAAATGGGAGTGAATGGATGAAGAGTTAGAGAGCTAGGGGGTTAAGTGGGGTTAAGGGCTGAACCCAAACTCTAGCCCAAATAGAAAAAAGTGGCAAGTCATCTTACTCCAAACATATCAAAGATTATACTCAAAAAGATCGCAAACGCCATTTTGAACTCAATGGAAGTGGTTTCGAGCTCCAATTCGGCCGTTTGCAAAAAGTAGCTTTTCGGACTATAATCCGACAAACGACATTATATTTAAATAAAATATTTAAATATACAACCGATAAATATGCGGGTTGTTACAATGCAACATTCAACTCTAAGTTTGTATTATTAATATAAGAGAAAATAAGATAGTTTTCATTACCTCCTAACATTAAGGGAGCCTTCTCTGCCTATTGGAACACATGTTCCAACACATTAAAAGCACGTAATAGGATTAGTTCAAAATAATGCTGGTCCTAAACAAATAATGTTTGCGATATTATAAAGTTTCATAAGATACAATGACAGACCTCTTGCTCTTTCAAACAACTTGACAATATCTTGTTGAATAGCTCGGACGGAACCTAAAAAATGTGAAAAGAAAAACAATTTACACAAAATTTGGGATTTAAAGTGGGACCTAACTAAGCATAAGAAGCAATCAAATAGTGCTTGAACTAGACTATCTAATCTGTCTATACATGTTAACAAAAGAAAACATTAAAAAGTCAAGAGCTATTCACAATCTTTCAATAGAAAAGGAAAGAAAATTAACTACCTTCACTCTTTTGATTATCATTTTGCACACATTGTTGTTTCCCCGAATTTATTAATAAATCTAACTTTCTAACCAAGCTTAAATTAGCAGCATTTGATGCTTGTGTTTTATTATTTTTGCTTTGTGATAGCAATGGAGACTTATATGGCTTCCATAATGTCCCACATCCTCCACTTATTTTCTTTAATTCGCATCCATAATAGCACTTTGATGCAAGAATGCAATCTACAATCTTGGTTGATGGTCCCACTTCCAAATTTTCCTTTTAGCAATAAATATTCAATGTCACATTTACTTTTGATGAAAAAATGGTCAAGTCTTGACATTAAATCATATGAAAGAACATTCTCGCTTTTACTAAGCAAAAATATCGCATAAAGGTAATCCAAAACTAACGGCACCACTAGTACTTCCCACTAATATAAAATGTCAATTGTATTATTTTGATTCATTTGAATTTAGATAAAGATTAATTAAGTGCAGGACTACCATATATGGCTCACAACTTAACATTATTTTATCCAAAAGCTTGAACTAAATAAAAATGAGATGAAATCAACATGTAATCAGATTGTACTTAACCTAAATAGCAATGAATATAAATCCAAAAAAAAACTAAAAATTCATATATACCTTTTCAATATCAACAGCTTCAAAGCTTGGTAGCTTCAACTCCTCAGCGATAATAAGAAAGTTGCGAATATTTTTAAAATATTGATAAGCAGGTAATGGTTGCACTTCCAAGTCAGATGTTGGAACATGATTCATAAAAACCATAACAAATCAAACAAAAAAAATGTTATTCGTAATGTCAGAAAAGTGTTAATTGTTAGACAGTAACGTCAGAAAAATGTTATGAAATTGTTAGACAGTAACGTCGGAAAAGTGTTACGAAATTGTTAGACAGTAACGTCAAAAAAGCGTTACGAAACTGTATACAAAAACTTTTAACAGTAACGTTACAAAAGTGTTACGACACTGTTACAATTATGTTGCAAATTGCAACAGCAACAAACTGTCACAGGCACGTTGCAAAAATGATACAAGTAGAACTGTGCAGTTAACAAATAAAGCGGTAAACAGCGTACCGATTATTTGTCCGAGTCCAGCGTTTAAAAGATGTTTCCTTGAAACAATATTGCTCCCTCTGTGGTGCTTAAGGATATCGAGCAATTGTACCCCAAGATGAAACGGACCTTCTCTACGGTGTTGTGCAACAATCGCAGAGCATTGACGAACTCAAGAGAGTATTTTTAAGAACATAGTGCTGTGAGGAGAAAGAAAATGAAGAAAAAACTTAATGTACGTTCACTATTTTCTTTCTGCCTATATATAGGCGTGGAGAGATGCACCTATTCGGTAATAGGTGCCTGTTCAAATGGATGCGACTGTTGGAAAGGTTGCGACACTTTACCAGGAAGTGCGACCATTTGAATTTGAACAGACAGAAATAAAAACTGTTCGTTCTGAACAGCCACGCCGAGCCAACTGCAAAGTGCTAAGTGCCTCTAATATGCCTCAAACGCCCATTCGCCCACACCGCAGATGCGGGTGCGAGTTCGGGTTTGGGTTTGGGCACGGGCGAGGGCACGTGTGTGCGGGGTGGTGCGCTGCACCACCCATCATGGCTTGTGTCTCTCTTTGTCTATAGGAATTATCATAGTGTCCACATCTTAGTATACAAACACAAATAGTTTATTTTATTCTAAGATGTGGGACTATTCATCTTCCAAGGCAATTAATGCCTTCACATTCCCCAATACTACTCATTCATTTCTAACAATCCCCCACATGAATGAGTAATTGTTCAATTAGTTCTTAAAATTATGGGAAACTTTTATCGTATTGGTTAAAGTAAAACATTAGCCTTGAACTTCCCTAGTGTTTATCCTTTTGACTTACTAGCGAATCAGTGGACTAGGTTGTCTTTAAAATGTAATCCTTTTGTGTAAATCTAAAATAGACAACACGCAATAAGTGTTTTTAATCCTCCTTGGTTCTCTGTTTGTGTTCGTTTTTGCCATGAACACCAGCTTGGTTTCATGAGTGCTTTGGAAAATTTGGCCTTACAATTCTCCTTGAAGCGGCGCCTTCACACTCACGTAGGTGATTCTATAACGAGTATTTTCTCAATACACTACTTGATTCTATAATATTACTAAGTATAGACATCATCAAAACTTATCCTATTCTCCGACGAGTAGTACACTGACTTATCATAGGAATGGTTTGAATATTTACAGTGCTATCAAGTTTATCTAAACTTAGTTGTCCTTTGAACCTAGATCTTGGGATATCCAGTCAACTAGGTGGGGTTTCCGTTTAAAGAAACTTTTAGTTTATGAGCCTTAACCCCATTCCCATCGATAAGATATTAACCTTCTTCCCTTGGTCCCTTAACAATCTTGAAACAATACTTATTTATTATTCATTGTTTTTCTAGATGAAATGTCTCATGAAAGCAATAATTCTGCACCAACACAAACTATGATTACTATTCAGTCTACAAGTATGGTTCCAACAATCGCGCTGTCTCATGGAGAATGGCCAGAAAAGTTCACACGGATGGACTTCAAACGCTGATAGCAAAAGATGACGTTTTACTTGATGACTTTGGGCCTTGCATAGTTTCTTACAGAAGATGCTCCCGTAGTCGAAGAATTGGAACCCGATGCAACAAAAGTTGAAGCCTTGAATATCTGGAAGAGTTTTGACTTTATGTGCAAGAACTACATATTAAATGGGAAAGACAACAGCCTATACAATGTATACTGTACAACTCGAACTTCCAAAGAACTTTGGACGGCATTAGGGAAAAAGTACAAAACTGAAGATGCGGGCATGAAGAAATTCATAGCAAAAAAATTCCTTGACTTCAAAATGATTGATGGAAAAACCGTTATCAACCAAATTCAAGAGTTACAAGTCATTACTCACCAACTGCACGATGAAGGAACGACTCTAAGAGAATCCTTTTAGGTTTCCGCTGCAATTGAAAAGCTTCCTCCATTATGGAAATATTTTAAAAACTACCTTAAGCACAAGCGTAAGGAGATGACAATAGAGGAACTTGTAATCTGATTGAGGATTGAGGAAGATAACCGAAAATCTGAGAAGAAGACTTTGCATACCACGATTGCTAAGGAAAATGTAGTCGAGTCAGAGAAACCCAACAAAAGGAAACGTGAGCATGCTCCTAAGAAACCAAAGAAATTTTAGGGTTCATGCCACAATTGTGGAAAGAAAGGAGACAAATCTGCCGAATATCGTGCACCTAAGAAAAAGAAATCAGAAGCAAACATGGCTGACATCTTAGAAGACGTGTCTAATATCTGAATGCAACCTTGTTGGTGACTTGAAAGAATGGTTTGTTGACACAGGAGCCACGTGACACATATGTGCAAATAAGTGGATGTTTACAACCTACAAAACTGCTACTGAGGACGAACGACTTTTTATGGGTAATTCATCCGCATCAAAAGTCGAAGGAAAAGAAAAGATTACTAAAAATGACTTCTAGAAAAGAACTAACTTTGGCATATGTTCTTCATGTTCCAAAGGTCCATAAGAACCTGATTTCTAGATCACTGCTTAGCAAGCATGGCTTCAAACCCACTTTTGTGTCTGATAAGTTTGTGTTGTCAAAGAATAGAGTGTATGTGGGAAGAGGATATGTTTTTGATGGTTTATTTAAGGCAAATGTAACCACTATTGTACCAAACAATGATATGAATAAAATTGAATCTTCTGCTTATATTGTTGATTCCTCTAACATATGACATTCTAGATTAGGCCATGTAAATTTCGATACCTTATGAAAATTGATTAATCTAGACTTTATAACAAAATGCAACATATATTCCAACTATAAATCTCAAGTTTGTGTAGAAGCAAAATTGACAAGAACCTCGTTTCATCATGTTGAACGAGAAACTGAACCTCTAGACCTAATACACATAGATGTATGTGACTCAAAAATGTGTCAAACTAGAGGTGGAAAAAGGTATTTCATTACCTTCATTTGTGTTTATATACTAAGATGTGGACACTGTGATAATTCCTATTGACAAAGAGAGATACAAGCCATGATGGGTGGTGCAACGCACCACCTCACACGTGCGCGCCCGTGCCCGAACCCGAACCCGCACCTGCACCCGCAGCGAGGGCAAATGAACGTTTGAGGCGTATTAGAGGCACTAAGCACTTTGCAGTTGGCAGTTGGTGTGGTTGTTCAAACGGACAGTTTTTATTTCTGTCTGTTCAAATTCAAATGGTCGCACCATCTGGTAAAGGGTTGCAACCTTTCCAACAGTCGCATTCGTTTGAACAGGCACCTATTACCAAATAGGTGCATGTAACGACCCACTGTTTTGGACCATTCAAATCGACAATAAATCCACACATGTCGGACTTGAATAATTCAAAACAATAGATTGTTAATTTAAATTGGCAAAACTCGGCATATACAGTAAAAATAATCACAGACACAGAGTAATAAACAATAATGCAGCGGAAACAAAAGAATAGTAGTTCATGAAGCTACTATATATATATAATAGAGTTAAACAAGATACAACAGAGGTCTCGAATACATAGATATCTCAATAAAATAGTCAAATACAAGATCTGAATACATCACTGGAATCAACTGAATATCTGAAAGTAGAATGGATAGATAGCTGGATCTCCAAGCGGAGCTCCAACTCCAAAGGTGAGTCTCGAACACTGTATCACTCAGTCTGACCCGAGCGTAAAGAAAACACAAAACACTCGAGTCAGGATTAACATTCTTATATCAATAAATCCAACTCAAGTGAAATAACAATTGAAATACAAGTAACTCAAAGGATGTTTGGGATAACCATCCTCTAAGGATCCGATAAACTATCTATATATACATTAGAATACGCTAAGTAGATAATGTCTAATCAGTAAAGTACGATATCAAAATAGCATTAAGTCATGGCCCTTTCCACCCTTAACACATTTTTACCATGTCATAGTCTATACAGCACCGTAAACTAGTGGTTATCAGAGGGTACCCCATAGGTATAACACAAAACAAATCGTAGTGGTCGCGAATAGGATAATCAGTATGACAAGGTACATGAGGCGATACCAACTAGGATACTAGTAGTTGCCTGATCCGGACTGATGTTGGGCATAGCAGCTACTACCCCAACACCGCGAAACAACACTCCCAAATCAAGGGGTGCACCCAAATCGAATCCCAAAAGTAATAGATATGGTATCGAAGAAGTGTGTCCGCTAGAGATGGCGATCCTCAATGGCCCGAAGCTGCTCCTGTTTTAGTCATGTCAGGGGTCATCCAAAATCGTTCTCTTTCTTCAGTCAACGCGTCCACCAAAACCATCCCCTTCGTTCTGGATCAACACTCCGCGTATATTAGTTATTAAAGTGGTTTTCGGTATCGACAGAGAGTATGTCCATATCCGATCCCGGTCTCTTTAATAACTACACATTAATTACACCGATGGTCATTTAGTAAACTTTCAAAATAGTTTATATTTCAAACCGAAATATCATTGCCATTTCAAAACCATATCAATACGATATCACTTTCACTTCAAATAAATCCATTTCCAAAATCATATCACTTTCCAAAGTTATATCGCTTTTGAAATCGTAAGTCTTTTAAAATCAAAACACTTTGGAAATCAAAACCCTAAAATCATAACACTTTGAAACTATAGTTTGAAATCATAACATTTTGGAATTCATAACACTTTCCTCTTAACAGTTTAGATATTAAAATTAGTGTATATAATAAAATAGTTTATAAAATAAAAATAGTTTATATAAAATAGTTATAAGTTAAAATAGTTTATAATAAAATAATATATATTGAAAATGATTTATATAAAATAGTTTATATTAAAATAATTTTTAAAGTAAAATATAAATAGTTAGAGATATAGTTTAAAAATACTTTATACAATAAAATAGCTTCCACAAATTCACAAATCGATTCAACTCAACTCGGATTCCAAAATTCAAATTTAATCAAATCTTAAATCATCAATTTCAATTCGATTCAGTTTTTAAATAGACCATTTCAAATTATCAATTTCAAATATATTTGAACCACAAAATAAACCATTAAATTTCAGTATATTTCAAAGCTTTAAATATTCCACATTTCGAAAACTAAATTTGATAATTCTATTTATATCTAAATTTAATTTCATTACATTTAGTTTCTGAGATATTTCTTTAATCATTTCAATACATCTAAATACAACTTCAACTTACAAATTTATATAACAAAATATCCCTTTTAAATTTATATAAGTTTGAAATATTTATTTTAGCCACTTTTTAATCAAATTCAAGTTATAAAACATATCTTAAGATTTCAAATTTAATAGATTTCGAATCAAACTTATTTAAGTATAATTATTAAATAATTAAGAATTCCAAATCAATTTCAAATTTATCTTTCAACCTGAAACATTATAAACTCTATATTTGAAAACATAAATTTTACATAAATACTCAAAACATATTTTTATATTGATTCAAATCAACTTTAATAAATCTTTAAAATCAATATTTATTAAAACCATATATTTCTTTTCAAAACAATAGAAATCATTTTTCAAAATATTTATATATATAGACCAATGGTGTCTGTATATAATTTTCTATCCTATGGTCAAGTGATACAGATATTTATCATTTCAATCCGTAGTTTAAATTATATTTGGGTATATATCTTTTCAACCCGAAATCCCAAATTCAATTCAATTGAAAATCGCTTGGGTTTATCATTTCAACCCATAACGATTTTCTCCTATTCTATAGATCGTTCGGGTATGTATCATTTCAACCCATAGTGAATTCTATACTAACAGGGAACTTGCAGAGTGATAACAGATGTGATAATAATATAACAACGGTAACAGGCATATATCATCAGTATAAATAACATATAAGGGTGTCAGATGTCACAGGTGAACAGATACAGATGATGGCATAGATATAGCAATATAAATAACTAACAGCAGCATATTTCAATTATCGTTTCAATTGAAATCAAATTTAATAAATAAAAGAACATTAATCGTGAGTGATTGCTCACCTTTCGAGGCTAGAGAAATAGACGATGAGATTGAGTTACGAAATCCAAGTACGAATCCCAAACGAAGCTAGATTGGCACGATTTCGACGAATATAGCTGATAACAAGAATCGATGAAATAATTAGAATCAGCCAGATAGACAGAAATTATCTAAATATATTTTATTTTAATTTTTTTCATGAAATCAATCTAAAATTTAAGACGACTATAAAAATAAAGTATATTTAAAAGTCATTGTTTATATTTAAAACACATATAATAAAGTATAGTTTCAAATCAATTAAGAGAATGGAAACAACTTTTCTAAAACATATATACTTAAAATCTGTATATAAAATATTTTACAAAACTATCACTCAACTTTAGCACATATACAAAATAAAGAAAAATTAATGTATATGTATCTATGCAGACCATAACAAGTATGCAAGCTCTTTCGTATGCAACCATACAGTACATATATATATATATATATATATATAACTTCCATCTTGAAACAAGTTAACATAAGAAAAAAATATATTAATATATACAACATTGACTACTAATATCAAAACTGTTTCAAACAATACTTATATACATATTAATATATATGCATATAACCCTTATGCACGACTATTATAAACCCAACATAACCACCCTATAATATACCTATACAGTAAAAAAAACAAGTATAGCTATAAATATCTAAGTATAAATTTTATATAAACTTACATCATAACTTTATACCCTTAAAACTTCAACAGACCAAAACTTATAATATAGCATACCCCAGTATAAAAGAATATAATACAATGTATAGATAATAATACCTTTCAAACATCCATGTATACCAAATATACATAACAACAGCATGCACACTATTATAAAATAAGTAAAGCTTAGTCATACATATAACAAACTATCATTTACACACTGACTATACATACATATATATATATATATAACTTAGGTAGATATATATTTTATTTTCAACAGATTACTGTCAACCAAAACAAAAATAAAATGAACTATATATACAAGTCACATATATATTATATATATGTACATAAAGCTGGCCTATACACTAATATATATACATATGTACTTACTACTATCATAAACTTATATATATATACATACAGTAAAGAAAACGAATAGGCTCAGATTTATAAACCTGTATATTTCTATATAAACAAATATATAACGTGTGCATATTTTTATTAAATAAGTACATATACTAGACTACTGTACAACATACATATACAATAGCCAAAATGTAAATAAACGTACGTGCACGTCATATATTAACATCATTATATAAACTACTACCTATAAACTAATGCATAAACATATATATAATATATAAATATATATACCGTACATAAGAAGGATAGCAACAGCAAATCCAAATAGCAAATATAAACCGGTCATGTTGCTGGGTGTTGACTGCAGAGGAGGAGAGAGCGAGAGGGGAGGAGATAAAGGTGGGGTATGGGTTGTCGAGTGGAGCAAGATGGCGTGGGTTTTTTTTGCCGAGGACAGTGGAAAATTTGGGTTGCGTGGTGAATGGATAAGGTGGCGGTCAGGTTTCGGGTCCATGGTGGCGATCACACAGCCGAGTTAGAGGAAGGTGTACGGTTAGTGGAAGAGGAGGCCGAGGTCGTGAAGGTTGGCGAAGCATTGATGGAAGATGGAGGCGAGTCGAGTGGGTTTGCAAGCTTCAGGGGAGAAGATGCGTCTGCTTTTTTTTTCTTTTTTCCAGAACAAAATAAGTGAACAATTCATAAAATTTTCTTCCCTTCAAAATGAACTGAAAGGAAATGGAAGAGTGAAAAGGTATAAATGAACCAACAATCATAAATTGGACCAGTGAATAACAAAGGCCTCATATTAAATTCTAGGAATGTTAAAGGTTATAACTGTTCAAATTTGGACAGGTAGGTAGATGGAAACCAAAAGAATTAAAACGGACACCCATACGAAATCGTTTTCGCAGATTCTATTACGTATCGGACTTCAAAACACAGAATTGGATATACCATAGAGATCAGCACGACGAGACGATCAAAATGATATATAGATATCAGTGGTATGATTGAATTATAAAATTCAAATTTTCTACTAGTAGAAAATGCAGCAAAAATGTAGAAAAATAAGATTGACGGAGCTAAAGAAGTCCGAATTTGGAAAAACAAAAAATGGTGCCTTAGTCAGAAGATGAATTAGAATTTTTCTATATTAAAATATTCAGGTTTGGAAAACATTTTATTATCATCAATTTTAACTGATATAAATTGGAATAAAATTACACTAGAAAATAAACTTCCAAATTATCTGATGAAAATTTACCAATTGCTATGATTAATTATACGCATTCCAAATATCAAATTTTTATTTCAAAATTTTATCGTTTAAAATTTCACAAAATTTCTACTAATTACGTTATTAAAGTAGTTAAAATTTACGGGTCGTTACAGTGCATCTCCCCACGCCTATATATAGGCAGAAAGAAAACAGTGGACGCACATTAGTTTTTTCTGCATTTTCTTTCTCCTCACAGCACTCTGTTATTAAAAATGCTCTCTTGAGTTCGCCAGTGCTCTGCGATTGTTGCGTAGCATCGTGGAGAAGGTCCATTTCATCTTGGGAAACAATTGCTCGATATCCTTAAGCACCGCAGAGGGAGCAAGATTGTTTCAAGGAAACAGCTTTTAAACGCTGGACTCGGACAATACAATTAGTATGCTGCTTACTGCTTTATTTGTTAACTGCACAATTCTACTCGTAACATTTTTTGCGATGCGCCCGTGACAGTTTGTTGCTATTGCAATTTGCAACAAATTGTAACAGTGTCATAACACTTTTGTAAATAATTTTTGTATACAGTTTCGTAACGCTTTTCTGACGTTACTATCTAACAATTTCGTAACACTTTTCTGACATTACTGTCCAACAATTTCGTAACACTTTTCTGACGTTGATGTCCAACAATTTCATAACACTTTTCTGACGTTGCGAATAACAAAAATTACATTAGACAAAAGAATTTTAGGTAAGGTCAAAAAAAGGAAGTCAATGTACTAGTGAAATAAAGGTAAACATTACTTTTGTTATGGAACCAGGTTTGACAACCAAGTAAATGTTCCTAACATTACCCTCCAACGTAAGTTGTTTAGGACCATCATTATTTTGAACATTCATGGAGTACATTAGCGTCTATGGATGTGTCAACAAAATCATTAATTATAATTATAATAGTAAGAAATACAAACATATGGCATTTTAATCATAATAAATAAATGTACTTATTGACTAAATAAAATCTGGAAACATTAATTATAATATAAGCCATACATACGTACTAGTAGTTTAAATGATCATGCCAAGACATGCTTAACAAAGCAATGGGAGAAGGAGAAGACAGAACAAGGAAAAATTTGATTCAAACTCACACTCTGATTCATATAAGTTTTATGTAGATTTTGATTGACCAATCATACAAGCCATATGTCAAATCAGCAAAGAAATTCCTCACAAACTCTTTCTGTGTTCTATAAAGCCCTTCCATTTCTCCTTCCTCTAAATAAAAATATTAAGTTTGAACTGCATTAACACAGTTTATGTTCCATCTAATGTTATGTATCTAAGAAGGGATCAAGTCCTTAGTGTATATATGGCTCTAAAGCTATCATCTCATTTTGGTTTCCTACAGCTTACCTTCTTCTTTGCATGTAGCAATGAGCAACTGAGGATTTTAGTACCCAGCGACAATTTTGCAACCAAGATTGATGAAGAATCTATGAAACTAAATATGATTTCGAGGGGCATGATACCGCATTCTGGGCATCAAAGAAACATAATGCAGAAAACTTTAATATTAAAGGCGAAAAGATAGAGGTTCCTTGAATTTTATGCTTAAAAATAGTGCCATGTGATCCAAATGACCGAAAAGATTAAGTAATATTATATTTTGTGCTACTATTACATTGTTAGAAGTTTAGATTACTAAAGGAATAATTTTACTAGAATAAAACAAAAGCAATTTTTATTTTTCGTGTCAAGCCATAGATGCATTTTAATTTGCTTGTGTTTCTATTATGTAAACAGGTTGGTTCTATCATAATATCATATATGTTATAATGAATGTCGTCTTGTGCAGAGAGTAAGATATTTGCTCTAATTTTTTATGTCGCTCAAAAATCTTGAATCAAATGAAATACGTCTTCCAAAGTGTTGCATATGTTTTTATTATCTACGAACTATATATGAATTATAAATTGGCAAATGTTACAAGTCTCCTAAATGTAATGCAAAAGCTCACGATATGTCCATTTGGTTAATTTTGAAGATATTAAAACTCAACCATTATACTAAAATTTCCTTGCACGTCTATAGTCGCGCTTCAAAAATCTCTAAGTCGGCCCAAGAATTCGACACAAGTGCTCATCTTCAAGAATCGAGTGAAAAACCCTTGTTAAACAAGTGCAAATCACCTAGAAACCCCACGCTTTAACTACTGACTAAGAAATGATATATAAATGGACAAATCTTTATAAAATACTAATGCAGTTCATGGGATTAATCCCACTAATTTAGGTGTGCTAACACAAAGTTAAATACCTCTAACATGAATGAATCAACGCAAAACATAAAAGCCATCTGCTCGATCCTAACTCATTATCAGGTAACCACCGAATCCTACTTAGATACATAATTCAAGTCAAACTTCACGGAACAACCACACTCAACTCAAAAGCTCATGCATCAAGTTTGAATTACAGTACTCTCGGTCATTGTACCTTAGCTCAATAGCTAAGTTTACCCATTCAAGGTCAAACATTATAAAAGAATCTACCTACAATACGAGAGGTCAAGAATGGGATATGTCTAAGCAATAAATCCTAAATCCAAGCCTTAAGACCTTAGGTAAGCATCCTTGCCAACTTCAAAGGAGCGATAACCATCTCCACTCTTAATTTAGCCCAAAGGTTAAATCAGCTAATATACTCCTTTACTAACAAGCTACCCTACTATAAATGGATGAAACGCTTAAGCTGCACATCGCTTTCGATCTCAGGAAAAAACTGAGACTCAAAGTGATGTCTAGAATTAGTCTAAGTCATAGCCTACTTGTCATCCCTATCTACTTCTATGCCCCAAGAGTTATACTACCTCTAATACCGAAGCTTTTGGAATGTTTGCAGATGGTGAATTATCTTGTGCGGCATACAAACAATCTTTGAACCAATCGGGTGTCTCAGATTTCCTAATTTGTAATTGCTCGTGCACCCCGTCAGCTCATACAGATAGCCTTAAACAAAAATCCCTTAGCCAATAGCGGTTGAATAAATCAAAGTTCAGGAGACAAGTAGTGTATGAAATATTATATAGTAGAAAAATATAAATACGTTCTTAAATTATATCTCCAACTACTAGATTGCTTAACTCAAACTGGTCTACTTGGTTATGAGTCTTGAGCCTAAGCTCTAATACAAACTATAATGAATTGCCTTCCGTAATACCCTGAATAAACATCGAATGACAATGTCTAATTTCTAAATACCACAAAAGATGGTCTCTTGGGGTAAAATTAAAACCAAACACCATACTAAGGCACATCGATATAATCTCATAATGAAAAGGTAACATATAATATACTTAATATACATGAACATAATAGGATAAACAATATACAAGAGACTACATTAGTGGAAGCAAATGATAAATAAATATCAATACAGAAAGTCAGAATATATTAACTCGCATATAGAGTTCTGAATATAGTATCTGGTATCATAAGTCTTATATACAAAATAGTATGTCCGCCATGTACTACATCATCAACTAGTATATATATCCAATATATCGAATTTATGCCACCAAAATGCTCCTACTGTTTTATAAGCATGTCCCTAAAAAACACCTAACATCTAAAATACTCAATTGAGTACCCGAGAGGTTTCATGACATAAACAAAAAAAGACCAAAAAATGGGTCAAACATAAAGCATGGTGTAAGGATAACTATATCTAAATAATGTTTACATGCAACCTATATACATCTAATAAACATGAGCAAGGATCAATGGGTAATGCTAATCATATATCGTCCTACTTTACTTATAGACCAACAATTCAAGATGAAACATAATAGTGGTTCTCTTATTAAAACAGTACATATTATAACAAGCCATGCTACTGAATATGAAAAACAAGTGTATGGGTAATACTACACTTCATAAGAAACGGTGTCATAGATCTCCCAATCCTTATCGAAACACTAAAATAACCAACACATCAACATAAATGTTGGTCGGCAGGTCCTGTCGCAGCATCCAATCATACTACAAAATAGTATATGACTACTTTAGACTTGCGTTCCAATCTCTCACTACCCTTGCTTGGGGACCACGTCGGCACACCATGTGTCTCAATAGTACAATAGATTTACTCACTAGCTTTCTTTCCTTTCAGTTGTCTACATCGACATACTAGAACCGTATGTAAATGCTAAACTTCACTTACACCATTCCTACACATGTACACAACACTGAAGTATTTTTATCCCCATATGGATCGTGATTCATAATTAAAGTGCCTCACACTACCCGATCGCCCCAAGTCATGCATCCCAAACCAATATATATAAATCGCCTAATTTATGCATCTATAAAACTATACATATACATATACATACTTATACATACATACATATATATATATATATACATATATACATATATATATATATATCTTGAACCATAATTTATACATTTGTATAATATATTTCATCCACTATTTGGTAACCTCAAGTTAGGCATAACGAATTAGACATTCTCTTAAATTGCATATCGTTAAATCATGTTGAATTGCCATTAGCTACCAAAGTGACCTGTCGAGAGCCACAAATAACTATTGGACTCCCCATAAAACCAAAAATTCAAATGAAGTTGGCATGTAGGTCCTATTGCAGCACCCAATCATACTATCTAATAGTATATGACCTAATATAGATTAGCATCCCAATCTCTTTTCGCCTCTGCTGTAGGGAATACGTCTACAGGTCATCCGTCTCAATGGTACAATGGATTCCATGCACTAATTGGTAGCCTTAAGTCGGACATACCAAAACTATATATAAACACTTTGAACCACATATCAAATATATATATAATATTATGTACATTTCCCAGTAGGCCCAAGTCCGACATACCAAAACTATATTTATACATATAGAAATATAAATCACATAAGCTGTATGTTGGTAAGTGTGTATGTATAGTCGCATGCGCGCGCTCACACACACACACGTGTGTGTGTGTGTACATATAACTAGTCCAAATATTTGGAACTAATAAACACATATTGTGCACAATACATGCACAAAAGCAATACACAACCAAATTAACAAATCTATCATCTCAATATCAATAATAATTCATATATACAATCAAATAAACAATTCAACAAAAATGCATCCTACTTAAGTAACTAATCTAAGAATTATATATTCTTCATATTACTTTATGGAACTCTCAAACTTATATTATAAAATAAAACTCTTGCATATCATTCATATTTAGCTTAATATCATTTAATTCTTCTATTAAAAATAAGTTTAGATATTAATAAGGCCTCAAAATATTATATAGCTCATGCATACAATATATATGTATATGTATGTATGTATGTATGTATGTATGTATGTATGTATCAAGTTTGTAAAAATCGCCAGACGAACGCTGGACAGTAAGTCTTGACTAGGGATTAATCGTTTGGACGAGGATTAGTCGAGGATTAATCAAAGTTAGGTAATTTTGATAATGCATGTCTTTTGGATAATATTTTAGTGTATTGTTTAGTAAATTGGAAATTTGGGATTTTGGAAGTGCTTAGGAGTAATCAGGGAGGCAACACCGCCTAAATCTAGCACATTAATGCTTATATTTGGCATTAAGCCTTAAACAATACCCAACCGGTACCTAAATGCATGCTTAGGTTTTTAAATGAGGTGGTAATCCTTATCTAGATAAGCTTAGGCAAATCGCTAGGTGGTAAGCCCTGCCTAGAACCTAGGTGGAGGCCTAGAAGGATTATTACAACAGTGATATATATATATATATATATATATATGCGTGTGCGTGTGTACGTGTGTGTATGTATGTATGTATTTATGTATGTATATACATATACCACAAATCATTTCTTAGAGTCTAAACTTAATCAATCATGTTATAACAATATTCAGGATTTTACAAACCATATTAAATAATATAATACTTCTTATGTAATTTCTAACTTTCAAATAACCTTTATAAAAATTTACTAGTTAGTTAATTATTGAATTACACCATGGTCAACCATACACACACACACACACACATCTCTGCATGACTTCTCCCTCCTTGCTTCACAAATTGATGCACCGACTTTGCCAAAAGGCTTCACTATGCACACATTTCACAACACACTCCACCGCATAAGGCCCGGTCCCTCCTCCTAAATCACCACTAGTAACCCCCCTTATGGCCTCACAAAGTTGCAATGCCATAAACGAAGTCGCACCACTCCAGGAAGCCACCACCAACTCGTCTTCGCACGAGAAGCACTACGACACTTTCTATTTCACTCAACGCATCCCTAAACTCCATAAATCCTTAACCCTAGTCGACATTCACAAAAATGAGTATCAACAAGAACTATCGCACACCTTTACGCCATTATAGAGTTGCTTCTAATCTCTCTACGAGTTCAGCGGATTCGTCCCTATCTTCTTTCATGGTCTGAAGCTCTCGATTTAATTTAGCGAGGAGGAGTGGCATGTTTGGTTTGTTGGAGGAAGAGAAAATAATAAGGTGCCATATATATTATCAAGGGAAGGGTATATATAATAATATATATGATTTAGTATCTCAAATAAATCATCCACTTTTTGAGCTTATACGATCATATAGCACATCAGATCGCCATGAAATTTGTCAGGGCACTCACCTCATTTTCATTGTCATTCGAGATGGTTCTTCGATATGATAATTTCATACATTTAGAGGTCATTTTGGCTATTGGAACGTCTAATTCCAAAAATTCTTCAACAACCCACCTCCTTATACCAGAAATACTAGTCCTGAGTCGAAATCCTACTGGATCCGACTACTTACACATTTTATAAAATACAAATAACAATATGTAAATAGTTTAAATACCATGACTCTAAATATAGTAATATTTATACACATTTTGATTTGCAACGTCAATCCGGACTCAATAGAAGTAGTCTCAAATTCTAATTCGGCCGTATGTGAAAAATTAAATTTTAGACCTTTAATTGATTAACAATTACATATTTAAATTAATTATTTAAATATCCAGTCATAAAAATACGATCTGGACTCAACAGAAGTAGTCTCAAATTCAAATTCGGCAGCATGTAAAATCAAATTTTGGACCATCAATTAATTAACAATTCAATATTCAAATTAATTATTTAAATATCAAGTCATAAAAATGCGGGTTGTTACAAAGAAGCTCGAACCTAATGTGGCACTTGCACAAAAGCTTATTATCGATATTTTGTTCAATTCCAGCACTTGGCTATATGGTAAAGTAAAACGGCAACTTCTATCCATAATGACCCGATAACATGTTGATAACTTGAGGTTACTTTTGTACATAAACTAAGAAAATTCGGGCTCACATGTGACGACCGCCCATGACCCCTGCACCGAATCTAGAGAAAGTGCGCTGTAAAGTGTGCCAGGCGACCATGGACGATTGTCAAGGTAAATTAAAACAACAGAATCTATCGTATTACTCACAGCGCATGAACAAAATACAATAGAACATATGTATAGTGAAGCTTTACAGAACAAAATGCCATCATATAAAACTCCATAATAGTTGAATACAAACATCCAAATAGTCAATACATCAAGCCTCACTACATATCTCTCAGAGAATACAAAACAGCGGAATATCCAGTACATATAAGAAGATAATATGCAACCCTCTAGCTCGTCTTCGATATCAGCATCGTGAGAAGAGAACAGCACCTGTCACCTGCTACCTAGTCTGCCCGTCCCAAAATGGACGAACAGCCCAAGGCAATAAGAATTAAAACATAAAGCCTTGAGTCAGACAACAGTCTTAGTGAGCAGTAAATTAACTAACAACATACCAAAAGAGCATAAAGGAAAAGGAATAGGAATACAACCCTCCCACTCCACCTCTTTCTACAGTGATAGCCCCAGACACACACTAAGCAGAAGCAACATAGCAGAGCATACAATTTAAAGTAAAGTAATAATCATTCAAGTCAAGGGCGATGTTTTCCAAGTACCAAGGCCTAAATCAGATAAGCACCCAGAAAATACCGCTCTTGAGTCCGAATGACGATACAACCAAACATCCATGACTCTGGCTATCACTGTTATCATTGCTTCGATATCACCGTTAATTGAATGACCGGCACATTCTTTCAGCCGTCCGTCAAGGGCTAATGGAAACCCCGGTTCTAGACATAACTCCCGCACGTCGTCGCAACCCGTGCCTAGGACTATCGAATCTGCCCAGAGTACTCGACCATCAACAGTTAGTCGTTGGGACTATCGAATCTGCCCAAACGTACTCTTGCTTAGAGCATGCTAGAACCTTCAACAACGATGCTATCCAAGCCTCCTAGTCATCCTCCTCGACGACTATTCTCATATTCATTCATTATCCTCAACTCGAATCATATCACCGAGTTATCAACATGCTTGGAATGATCCCGTCTGGATTAGACCAAGTCTTCATCACATGATTGCCTCGCTTCATCACATCCTCGCAAAGCCTCGTCTCAACATCACATCATCAAATCTACGCATAAGAGCTTCATCATCCCGCTAAAATGCCACAAGCAGCTTTCCCAATTCAAGAGCCTTTCCCTTAGCTTTTGAATCGTCTTTGGTCTAAATCAAACCATCAATCATCTAATCCATAGCAATCAATCAAATCAAACATTAATCCAAACAATCAAGCATTCAAATATGATCTAAGTAGACAATTATAACAATAATGGCATTTTCGTAATTAAATAGTTGAAAGTCCAATAAGCATGAAAACATGAACAATATCTCTACAAACTTGATGAATGAACTTGCATAGGTTAACATGTGATAAAATGGATGTAACATCATCATGAACAATGGATCTACATGGATCTACACTTAGGATGAAGAAAATGCATGGAAATCTCTATTTTAACACCAAATCGAGCCAACAATCCGATATACTCCTTTGGATCCGTGTGAGAGATAATCACCACTCACCAAATCACCTAAACAACCTCAAATCAACACGCTTCAGATCTGGACAGCGAGGGATCAAGCTTGATCTATCACGAATCCGCTTCAAACGAAGAAATCTCTCTTGAAAAGATGAAGATCTCCAATCTAAGCTCTTGAATCTTCAATCTTGATCTTCGATTTGGATGGATGGAAGCACTAGATTAGAGTGGAGAAAAGAAGTGAAGAAGTGTAGAAGTCGAGCTCTCAAAATGGCAGCACTTCGTCGCTTCAAAATCCGGATCCCAAAAAGTGAGAAAGACCCTTCCTATTTATAGCAGAAATTTCCTTAAGTCGTAACTCGGCTATCTCCCTAGGTTGTTTCCGACCTAAGCCTCTCCGACCTAACAGATGCACGCGACATAACAGTCTTCGACCTAACGACTTAGCCTATGCGCGACTTAGCGACTTACGACTTAGCGTGCCTTAATAACTCAACAACGCTGGCACGCGACCTAAAACTTACGCGACTTAACAATCTCGCGACCTAACACCAGCCACAGACAACTGGACTGCGACCTAACTACAAAGCCAAAGCCCAACGACCTAACAACTCGCGCGACCTACGACTTAACAAGTGCGCGACTTACGACTTAGAAATCTCGCGACCTAACACTTAAGATATACCATGCGACCTAACAACTCATACAACAAAACTACACACGCGACCTAACTGGGTTATGTTCTAACTTCTTAAGTCGCCTAACTCTTAGGTCGCTAACACGCTAACCTTCTTAGGTCGCTAACCTATAGGTCGCTCCAACATACTAAGTCGCCACATTCTATAAGTCGTTGGTTTTCATAAGTCGTCTACACTACCTAAGTCGTAAACTCCGACCTAACTATCATAGGTCGCTAACTCGAATTGCCGACCTAAAACTTAACTCACCCATACACTTAGGTCGCTCACAACAGTTTCCTTAGGTCGTTGCCGACCTACTCTACCCCACGACCTAACCCCATAATACTTAGGTCGCCTACTACTCTTCCTTAGGTCGCCTAAACCTCTTGAGTCGGTCACGACTTATCACTTAGGTCGGTCACTACCTTAAGTCGGTCAACCACACTTCCTTAACTCGGTGAATTCCTTAAGTCGGCAACTCGACCCAGACTTACCTCTTAACTCGTCCAAACCGACTTAGGACTTAGAAAAATCCTGAACGACTTGTCAACAATGCAACCAAATGTTAATTATTTCACGATGTTTCGATCCGTAAAATACGGGTCGTTACATTCTCTCCCCCTTAGGAATTTCGCCCCCGAAATTCCAAGCAAACAAAGCAATCAAAGATTATTCTGTACGCCTACCATCCATAGCAATCAACAAACCATGCATCCAATTCTAACTTAGCGTACAGAATTCTAAGACTTAAAACAAGTTACAATATCGCGAGATGAGACGACACCTTAGGGCCATACCTTGAAGAGTTCAGGATGAGCTGCCTTCATCCTCTCTTCCACCTCCCACGTACAGTCGTTGTCATCATCACTCCATTGTATCTTGAGTAACTTAACTATCTTCCTCCTAAGATGTTTCGTGTCGGTTTCGACAACACGAAGCGGCTTATGAGGTCTTCTTTCGACTGGATCAACTTCGAAATCTTCACAGCTATCAGCAGAAACCACTGTATTCGAGTCGTGCACATACTTCCGTAGATATGATACATGAAAAACATTGTGCACACTCGACATCTTCTCTGGTAACTCCAATCTGTAGGCGAGCTTTCCAATTCGCTCGATGATCGGGAATGGTCCAACAAATCTCGGAGTCAATTTTCCTTTCTTCCCGAATCGAATAACATTCTTCAGTGGAGAAGTCTTCACAAAAACCATATCTCCTACGTCGAACTCCAAATCCTTACGACGCTTATCAGCATAACTCTTCTGACGGTCTTGGGCTGCCTTCATTCGTTGCCGAATGATCTCTATACAATCCGAAGTCTGTCGAATCATCTCTGGCCCAAGTATCAGCTTTTCTCCAGTTTCTAACCAACACGTCGGAGAGTTACACGGTCTTCCATACAATGCCTCATACGGTGCCATACCAATGCTTGACTGGTAACTGTTGTTGTATGAAAACTCTACCAAATGAAGCTGATCTTCCCATGATCCTCCGAAATCCAAAACACAAGCTCTGAGGAGATCTTCCAAAACTCGGTTGACTCTCTCAGTCTGACCATCTGTTTGAGGGTGATAAGCTGTACTCAAACACAACTCGGTTCCCAAAACTTCCTGGAAGCTCTTCCAAAATCCACTAGTGAACAATGGGTCTCGATCGCTCACTATACTCTTCGGAATACCATGGAATCGAACTATCCACTTCACATACAACTCAGCCAACTTTGATGCAGTCCTAGTCGATCGAACAGGAATGAACCTCGCACTCTTGGTCAGACGATCCACAATGACCCAAATACCTTCGTTTCCCGTTCTTGTTCTAGGTAGTCCATCAATAAAATCCATCGACACTTGCTCCCACTTCCATGTAGGAACTTCTAATGGCTGAAGCAACCCACTTGGCTTCTTCTGTTCGGCTTTTACCAATTGGCAGTTCATGCACTTGGAAATAAAATTTCCAACATCCTTCTTCATACCTTCCCAGTAGTAGGTTCTCTTCATATCCCGATACATCTTATTTCCACCTGGATGAATTGTCAACTTCGAGTGATGACTTTCCTTTAGAACTTCACTCCTCAATTCATCTATATCGGGAACGACTAATCGTCCTTGCTTCCGAAGCCAACCCTCTCGATCGACCTCGAATCCTTTATCCTTTTCTGGATCCAATCCAGATTCCAATTCACGGATAATCTTGACAAGCTTATCGTCTCGCTTTTGGCCCTCGCCAATCCTTTCCACAAGAGAAGGTCTTATCGATAAGTTTGCCAACATCTCAGGTTCCAATTCACATCTAGGCCTGAAGTCAAATCCAGCTAAATACTCGAGACTCTTCCATTCTGAAAACATGGCTCCCAATCCTGCATGTCTTCGACTTAACGCATCTGCCACTGCGTTACCTTTTCCCGGAGTATAAGCTATACCAAAATCATATGATGCTAAAAAATCTAGCCAACGTTGCTGCCGAAGATTCAAATCCTTTTGGGAGAAAAGATACTTCAACGACTTATGATCCGTAAACAACTCGAATCGAACTCCCAATAAATAATGTCTCCACATCTTCAGAGCAAATACAATCGCCGCTAACTCCAAATCATGAGTTGGGTAATTCCTTTCATGCGGCTTCAGTTGTCGACTGGCATACGCAACAACTTTATCCTTCTGCATCAGCACCGCTCCAAGTCCAGTACCACATGCATCGGTGTAAACCACCATCTCATCATTCCCACTAGGAATAGTCAGAACAGGAGCACTCGTCAATCTCTCTTTCAGGATTCCGAAAGCTTGCTCACACTTATCATCCCATCTGAACACTAGGTTCTTCTTCGTCAATCCTGTTAATGGTGCAGCTATCTTGGAGAAGTCTTTGATAAACCGTCGATAATATCCTGCTAATCCAAGAAAACTTCTCACATCCGATGCATTCTTAGGTCTAACCCAATCCTGGATTGCTGCCACCTTAGCGGGATCAACCGCTATTCCACTTCCAGAAATCACATGGCCTAAGAACCTCGCTTCACTCTTCCAGAAGTGACACTTTGAAAACTTAGCCTTCAGCTGATGTTTCCGCAAGATTTCCAAAACAATACGCAAGTGCGTCTTGTGCTCTTCTTCCGTTCTGGAATAAATCAGAATATCATCCACGAACACAAGTACGAACTTGTTCAACTGATCTCTGAACACTCTATTCATAAGATCCACAAAATATGCTGGCGCGTTAGTCAATCCAAACGGCATTACCAGCCACTCAAAGAAACCGGATGGTGTCCTAAAAGCAGTCTTCGGCACAATATCCTTAGCCACTCTCAACTGGTGAAATCCCGTTGCCAAATCCATCTGAGAAAACACCTTAGCTTCGTGAAGCTGATCAAACAAGTCATCTATTCTCGGCAATGGATACTTGTTCTTCTTAGTCACCTTATTCAGCTCACGATAATCGACGCACAATCTCAACGACCCATCTGCCTTGGTTGCAAAAACAACTGGTGCACCCCACTCGGACACACTACGCCGAATGAATCCTTTCTGCAAAAGATCATCAACTTGCACCCTCAACTCCTACTGTTCCCTAGGTGCCATCCGCCTAAGAGGCATCACAACAGGTCTGGCTCCTTCAACTAGATCTATAGGAAACTCGATCTCTCTATGCGGCGGCAACCCTTTGACTTCGTCAAAGACATCCTCGAATCCATTAGCGATCGGCACTGATGACAGTCCATCCCGTGGAACAACCAGCGAATACATGAAGCTCATGAAGACGCCTTCTTCATGCTTACATCGTATTACAACCTTTCGCCCCTCCACATTCTCGACTGTCACTTCCAACCTCTCGCAATCAACCTTTGCCGCATACTTCCTAAGCCAGTCCATACCCAGAATAATTCCGAACCCCGCAAAGTTCAGAACAAAGCAATCACAAACAAAAGAGCAACCATGACTCGACACAATCAGACCACGGCATAACATACACAAACAAGACGAACCCCCAACTGGATTAGTCACAACCAATGGCCTATCAACAATATCCGGTTCCAAACCTAACCGGCCTACGAGTTCACTACAGACAAATGAATGCGACGCTCCAGTATCAAACAGAACTCTCACTGGAACACCACATAGGAAAAGAGTACCTTGAACCACCACACTCTTTCCCTTCTCTTCAGCGGTAGGAGCTTTTGAAGACGACGGAACAGCTCTCAAAGCATAAGCCTGCACAATCTGCTTGTCCCTCCTCGGTTCTGGACAATTCTTCCTGAAATGCCCCGGCTTGTCATAGTTGTGACACTTCATTGGCACCTTCGGATTCTTACAATCTTTCGAGAAATGGCCCTTCTGCTGACAATTGTAGCAGGTCACCTCGCCTTTCGGCTTCTTCTGACCATCCTTACCCTTCTGCTGTTGCTGCTTCCTCTTCTTGTTTCCACCCTGCTGGGGTTTAGACTCCTCCCTGGTCACAGCAACAACAGATCCTTCCTTAGGAAACAGACTCTCATGCCTAAGAGCTTTCTCCACCAGCTTCTCAAATGAATCGTCCAAATGATCCACCAACTGTCTCCCAAGATAACTGTCCAAGCCGGTCACAAACTTCTCATTTTTCTGGTATGCAGACTCAATATATGACCGGGCATACTTGGACAAAGCTTCAAACTCAGAAACATACTCAAGAACAGATCTTCCTCCTTGCTTGAGCTCCACAAACCTCTTGAACAGAACAGACTTCTGCGCTGTAGAAATGAACTTAGCTTCAAATCTAGCTTGGAATTGCTCCCAAGTAATCTCTTCCTCCGGAGTATCGATGGTAATAGAGTTCCACCAATCAGAGGCTCTCCCTTGAATCTGCCTTGATGCCAACTTCCTCTTAGTTGCATCATCAATTCCCAAATCACCAAAGATCCTTCTACAAGCATCTATCCATCTCTGGACTTCAATAGTTGATTCTGTTCCCAAGAAAACCTTCCCTCCAAGAGCAGTATAATCCTTGCACAACTTAGCAAAATCCACTGGTTTCGGAGTTTGGACTTGAACTCCAACATCTATTGCTGCCCTCGGAACTGGTATCCTTCTCATGATCGAAGTCATCATAGCTTCGAACATGGCTGCATAATCAGCAGTCTCTTCAGTAGCACGGCCTTCCCTAGCAGCTGGTCTCCCTCTTCGACTCATTCTCAATATCTATAAAAAGGAATGATTAGAACATCTAGAGAAACAACTGCACAAAGGACTCAAACTCTACTAAGCTACTATATTATATATAGTAATCATCCATCAAAATACAATTACGTCTCTCATACGTAGCTATGACAGCAAGCGTTGGGTAAAATCGATTAACCAATGCTCTGATACCAAATGTGACGACCGCCCATGACCCCTGCACCGAATCTAGAGAAAGTGCGCTGTAAAGTGTGCCAGGCGACCATGGACGATTGTCAAGGTAAATTAAAACAACAGAATCTATCGTATTACTCACAGCGCATGGACAAAATACAATAGAACATATGTATAGTGAAGCTTTACAGAACAAAATGCCATCATATAAAACTCCATAATAGTTGAATACAAACATCCAAATAGTCAATACATCAAGCCTCACTACATATCTCTCAGAGAATACAAAACAGCGGAATATCCAGTACATATAAGAAGATAATATGCAACCCTCTAGCTCGTCTTCGATATCAGCATCGTGAGAAGAGAACAGCACCTGTCACCTGCTACCTAGTCTGCCCGTCCCAAAATGGACGAACAACCCAAGGCAATAAGAATTAAAATATAAAGCCTTGAGTCAGACAACAGTCTTAGTGAGCAGTAAATTAACTAACAACATACCAAAAGAGCATAAAGGAAAAGGAATAGGAATACAACCCTCCCACTCTACCTCTTTCTACAGTGATAGCCCCAGACACACACTAAGCAGAAGCAACATAGCAGAGCATACAATTTAAAGTAAAGTAATAATCATTCAAGTCAAGGGCGATGTTTTCCAAGTACCAAGGCCTAAATCAGATAAGCACCCAGAAAATACCGCTCTTGAGTCCGAATGACGATACAACCAAACATCCATGACTCTGGCTATCACTGTTATCATTGCTTCGATATCACCGTTAATTGAATGACCGGCACATTCTTTCAGCCGTCCGTCAAGGGCTAATGGAAACCCCGGTTCTAGACATAACTCCCGCACGTCGTCGCAACCCGTGCCTAGGACTATCGAATCTGCCCAGAGTACTCGACCATCAACAGTTAGTCGTTGGGACTATCGAATCTGCCCAAACGTACTCTTGCTTAGAGCATGCTAGAACCTTCAACAACGATGCTATCCAAGCCTCCTAGTCATCCTCCTCGACGACTATTCTCATATTCATTCATTATCCTCAACTCGAATCATATCACCGAGTTATCAACATGCTTGGAATGATCCCGTCTGGATTAGACCAAGTCTTCATCACATGATTGCCTCGCTTCATCACATCCTCGCAAAGCCTCGTCTCAACATCACATCATCAAATCTACGCATAAGAGCTTCATCATCCCGCTACATATGCCACAAGCAGCTTTCCCAATTCAAGAGCCTTTCCCTTAGCTTTTGAATCGTCTTTGGTCTAAATCAAACCATCAATCATCTAATCCATAGCAATCAATCAAATCAAACATTAATCCAAACAATCAAGCATTCAAATATGATCTAAGTAGACAATTATAACAATAATGGCATTTTCGTAATTAAATAGTTGAAAGTCCAATAAGCATGAAAACATGAACAATATCTCTACAAACTTGATGAATGAACTTGCATAGGTTAACATGTGATAAAATGGATGTAACATCATCATGAACAATGGATCTACATGGATCTACACTTAGGATGAAGAAAATGCATGGAAATCTCTATTTTAACACCAAATCGAGCCAACAATCCGATATACTCCTTTGGATCCGTGTGAGAGATAATCACCACTCACCAAATCACCTAAACAACCTCAAATCAACACGCTTCAGATCTGGACAGCGAGGGATCAAGCTTGATCTATCACGAATCCGCTTCAAACGAAGAAATCTCTCTTGAAAAGATGAAGATCTCCAATCTAAGCTCTTGAATCTTCAATCTTGATCTTCGATTTGGATGGATGGAAGCACTAGATTAGAGTGGAGAAAAGAAGTGAAGAAGTGTAGAAGTCGAGCTCTCAAAATGGCAGCACTTCGTCGCTTCAAAATCCGGATCCCAAAAAGTGAGAAAGACCCTTCCTATTTATAGCAGAAATTTCCTTAAGTCGTAACTCGGCTATCTCCCTAGGTCGTTTCCGACCTAAGCCTCTCCGACCTAAGCCTCTCCGACCTAACAGATGCACGCGACATAACAGTCTTCGACCTAACGACTTAGCCTATGCGCGACTTAGCGACTTACGACTTAGCGTGCCTTAATAACTCAACAACGCTGGCACGCGACCTAAAACTTACGCGACTTAACAATCTCGCGACCTAACACCAGCCACAGACAACTGGACTGCGACCTAACTACAAAGCCAAAGCCCAACGACCTAACAACTCGCGCGACCTACGACCTAACAAGTGCGCGACTTACGACTTAGAAATCTCGCGACCTAACACTTAAGATATACCATTCGACCTAACAACTCATACAACAAAACTACACACGCGACCTAACTGGGTTATGTTCTAACTTCTTAAGTCGCCTAACTCTTAGGTCGCTAACACGCTAACCTTCTTAGGTCGCTAACCTATAGGTCGCTCCAAGATACTAAGTCGCCACATTCTATAAGTCGCTGGTTTTCATAAGTCGTCTACACTACCTAAGTCGTAAACTCCGACCTAACTATCATAGGTCGCTAACTCGAATTGCCGACCTAAAACTTAACTCACCCATACACTTAGGTCGCTCACAACAGTTTCCTTAGGTCGTTGCCGACCTACTCTACCCCACGACCTAACCCCAGAATACTTAGGTCGCCTACTACTCTTCCTTAGGTCGCCTAAACCTCTTGAGTCGGTCACGACTTATCACTTAGGTCGGTCACTACCTTAAGTCGGTCAACCACACTTCCTTAACTCGGTGAATTCCTTAAGTCGACAACTCGACCCAGACTTACCTCTTAACTCGTCCAAACCGACTTAGGACTTAGAAAAATCCTGAACGACTTGTCAACAATGCAACCAATTGTTAATTATTTCACGATGTTTCGATCCGTAAAATACGGGTCGTTACATCACATTTCATACAAATTATATAGAGGTTCAAAATCAGAAGTTAGATATTGTACGGCTTATTTTAGTTTGTAATGCATCAGGGGAATTACATTATTTGAGGTAAGAATTATTATAAGCGGTAGTCATTGAATAGAAATAATGCAAATTTTGATAAAGTCAAGGAAATTTTAAATACACTCACTAGTACAAAACAGGTTATTTGCGTCGGTTGTTTTACCCCTGTTGCGACGGTTCAGCAACCGTAGCAAATGCAGACGTCGCAACAGGCGTAAACCTTTTGCAACTGTTGTTTAACCATTGCAAGAAAATATTTTGCTACAGTT
Organism: Allium fistulosum; assembly: GCA_030737815.1. NCBI lineage: Eukaryota > Viridiplantae > Streptophyta > Magnoliopsida > Asparagales > Amaryllidaceae > Allium > Allium fistulosum. Next base: position 1,301,509,856 of record CM060902.1, read on the forward strand.
TTTCCAAATAACCGACGCAATAGGTTAGTTTTTTCGACGGTTCTTTACAACAACAGTAGCAAAAAGTTGCCATTTGAGTTCAAAAGTTTGGCCTTTTGCGACGATTTTCATAAAAAACCGACACAATAACTTTATTTTGTGCTACGTTTCTTCGTAATAATAGTAGCAACAGACTTTCGGGTTGTTTCAAAAATGTGGCTTTTTGCTACGGTTTTTTCTTGCGACCGTCGCAAAAAAGAGGGAAAAAATATTTTTTTTATTGCGGTTGTTTATATAAACTAGCTCAGTCACATTAACAAAATATCAGTAATAGAAAAATATATAAACAGTTATCTAATAAACGGCAATGAATACGAGAAATATATAAGCAATTCACATAATTTAATAACATATATTATCTTATAATACACTGGCAATATTGTTTGTACCAAAATTGGGCACAACACTCTTCGGATGTGTTTGAAGAGATAAAATGATGAAAACATATATAAATGAAGCAGATCTAACAAACACACCAATAAACAGATAAGAAAATGTATCGAAACACACGGATTTAGAGTGGTTCGGCGAATTGCCTACGTCCACTATGAAATGATTGATGTTTATTGAAATTCACTCGCTGTTTACAAAAGATTACAACAGTACAACTGAAGTTTGATAATCATTTCGGCATAATATCGGCGTAGAGAAGCCAAAAGTCCTTCTTCTGTAGGCCCTAGGGCTCTATTTATAGGCGTAGGAGGCAAATATCTTGCTCAGATCTCGGGAGACTTCTTCTAGCACGTGGGTGGGCCCACGCGATCGATCCCAGGTGATTTTGACTCGATCCGTGATTGATATGAATGAATTTTGTATCGATCAAGACTTGCTCCAATCGAGTCGAAATTTGGCAGGAACATTCTTTATGTTGTATGTAAGCTCCTGTGAAAATTTCATAGCATTGGACTTGTAGATCATGAGATATGATCGATGCAAGTTGGAGTTTTTCCATCCGTGATTGATACGAACGAATTTCGTATCGATCAAGACTTGCTCCAATCGAGTCGAAATTTGGCAGGAACATTCTTTATGTTGTACGTAAGCTCCTGTGAAAATTTCATAACATTTGGACTTGTAGATCTCGAGTTATGATCGATGCAAGTTTGGATTTCTCAACCGTGATCGATCAATATCTTGAGCATACGAACTCTGATTGACTTCAAATTTGGAACATTGGCTCTCATAGCTTCGCTTGTCGTGTCATATCAATTTTAGCTCGATCCGGACTCGGACAAAATTCATCGATATCCATAGTGAGCCTGCGTATAACCGATCTCCAAGAGGAACTGTCATTGGTTTCTAGTCAAATTTTTGGTGTCACGGCCTTGCCAAAAGGCGGGATAACATTTGCCTCCCAAAGTATGTCTTGTGTGAACATGACGTGCTTTAAAATGTTGCATCCTTCATTCTGAGAAAGTTCTATCTGATTCGTTGAGTTGTTGTATCTTTTTGTCAAAAGATGTAACCTTCGATTGATTTCCAGTAATATAAATGTTGATTTGTTGACTGCCAATGATTATGTAGTGCATTGTTGTAACAGAGTGTCGAGTGCTAGCGATTTGTTGTTCACTGTTGTAATTGTCATCAGGTAAGCATTCAACTCCTGTAAATTTTGAAAATCGAATGTTAGTCTGTCATACATGCATGTATGTTAGCCTGACCCCCGTCAATGTTTGCACGTTCACGGGTCGTTGTCAAGTATTTTATTATCGAGTATCGCAACGATCCTCTCCTGGATCGATGTGAAATTCGAGTTGTAACAACGTTCGATGGTTGTTTTAAGTCCTTCCTTTGTATCGATCCTCTCCTGGATCGATCTGAGATGTTGGAATGTATGCTTCGTATCGATGGATACGTAATATTGGGTCTCTGATCGATGGATACAAAAGTAATGCTTTGTATCGATGGAGTCGAACGATCCAGACATAATCATGCAGTGATGCTTCATGGAGGATATGCCATTTCTTATTCCTTTATTCAATAAGAATCCCCGATTGTGGATAATCTTTGATAGGAGTCATCCATGACTCTTTTTCTAGATCCGTCTCCAAGATCTAGTTGATCTTCATATGTCAATGCCTGGAATAATAAGCATTTCAAATGGGATAAAGTCTATTTGTCGCGCATCCATAGAACTGGCTAGCTTGGCGAGTGATTCGGCCTTTTCGTTTAGTTCTCTGAGGATTTGTGTAGTGGTGTAATAGTCGAAGCCGGCTAGTAGCTTTTAGACCCGGTTGAGATAAGGAGCAAGACGTTGCCCCCTAGTCAGATAATCTTCCCTGACTTGGCGTACTACTAACCAGTAATCACATAAGACATGTAAAGTTTCCACTCGTAGTTTTCTTGCAAGTTTGAGCGCCAAGGTTTCATACTTAGCTTCGTTATTTGTTGCAGGGAAGTTGAGTTTCAGGGCATAGCAGATCGTTCGTTCCTCAGGAGTCATTAACGCAGCTTCGATGTTAGAAAGCCGATTATTGGAAGTTCCATCGGTGTACGTTCTCCATCGGTTGGACGGTTCTCCACTGTTTTTCGGATAGTCGTCTGATGTGGTGGATTCAGATATGAAGTATGCTAATGTTTAACCATGGAGAGCTCTCCGAGGAAGATAAGTGATATCAAATTGGCTTAGCTTGATACTCCATTTGAGTAACTTTTCAGACATCTAAGGTTTTTATTGGACCAATCGTAACGGTTGGTCGATATGGACGTTAACGGGGTGATCTTGTCAATAGCCAGCCTTCATCATATACTGGTCTTTGGATTATTTTCTCTTCACATAGCATTGGGACGCTTATGGCGTGTGTTGACACGGCCCAATTAATGTATAAATCTTTGTGATCCAAAGGTTTGGGTAAAATGGTAGGTCTCTTTAAGCGATCTATCAGAGCTGGAAGTGCATCAACGTAGTTGTTAGTTCATTCAAAAGTTCTCTTCCCTCTCTTGGTCAGGTTGAAGAAGAGAATTCACTTATAGATGGTCCTAGAGTCAAATCAACTTAGGACGGTAATCTTTCGACTTAGGCTCCGTACCTACTTGGTTGTCCTCGGTACATGGGTGTCTCTAATTGTCGGAATTTTCTAGAAATTAGTCTTGATTCGATGAGAATTGATGATGAAAACAAAGAATCTTTCTGATGTAATGGTGAAAGAGCATTTCAAAGGATCGAGTTTCATCTTGCATTTTTTGGAGAGCACTGAATACCTCTGTCAAGTCATCGATATGGTCATTTGATAGTCGTGATCTCATGAGCATATTAACCACATCTACTTTCATCGACCGGCCGATATGATTTTTGAATGATCTGTTAATCGTCCTTTGGTAAGTAGCATAAGCGTTCTCAAGTTCGAATCCAAGGATTTCAGCATAGCACTATAGGCCCAGGTCAATAATGAAACAGTTGTATTCCTAGTCTAGGACATGCTTTAATATCCGATTGTATCTGGAGTTTGCATCCATGGATGTGAGTAATTCATGTCTGATGGTCACGTCCATCAGTTGGTTGATCATTGGAAGTGGAAAGCTGTGCTTTGTCATACCCCATGCAAATCTGAGTAGTTGATGTATGTCCTCCACTCTCTGTTCGTTTTTCTTATAAGTAAAGGATTGGATACTCACTTTGGTTGGAGGGCATCATGGATAAACCCACTGGTTTTGAGCAGATTCGCCTCCTCTTTAAGTGCAACAGATCTCTCCGGATCCATGTCGCATCGTTTTTGTTCACTGAGACATGCCTCAGATCGACATTTAATGCAGGGTTCTTCATGGCTGGCGAGAGTCCATATATATATATATGTATGTATGTATGTATATATGAGATTGAGTCTAAGCAAACACATCAAGATTCACCTGAAGTAAAACAGTTGACTCTTTCTTCATCATTGCGCAGAGTTGTGATCTGATCTACAATACTCGTGATGGGTTGTAGGCGCCTCATGTGTTTACTTGCAATGGTAAATGATCAGGCTTATAAAGATGTTAAATCAAAGGATTAGTAGAACTTAGCCTTGCACTGCATGCTGCTACATAGCTGGCTCCAGCTTTGAGATTAAATTTACTTGTGTTTCTGAATGATGCGCTTTTCATTCAATGTACTCGTGATCCATTGCTCATTGTAAGGGTCGGAATGATGATCGGTTTCCTATGAGTTTGGGTATTGATCCGATGATTCTATCTCTTGGCATCCTTTCGGTCATAACCTAGAGTTGTTATGAATATTAGGCATGGGTCATAGGTTCAAATTGTCATAGTCAACTCTCGGATAATCACTCTTTTGCCCCCAGTCTTGGGTTGGCGGATGCACTACGCGGACGGTCTAGTCTCATCCTAGATGTGTTTATATTGTAGTTCAAGCTTTAAGAATCAGAGTTGATTGATGAATGGTTGAATCATATTAATCTTATCTTCTTGCTCGTGCCCCCAAGTCTGGGGAATATCTCGATAAGTGGCAGGGTAGATAACGTCTGCTTCAATTTTGTATTCTATCCCATTAAACCATGGGATCGAGTTAACCGATGGTGGGCTAAGTCATGCCTATCCTGCATTATGTTCTAGTTCTTTCCTCTAGGCGGAATATATTGTTACTTTGCCGACATTCGAACATAAGCTAGATTCTGGATGGTCAATGACATTCACATCGCTGCTTATGTCACCATACTTTGGGCAAAAACTGAAGAGTGAATCGTCTAGTCAGATCCAATGCAGGATTGATTCTTCCCTTGTTGAATCCAGGGTAAGAGTCAGTGTGCAAATGTTTAGGTTGCACTTGTTTTGAATTGCTCTTTTAATCGAATCATTGTAAAAGTCAGAGAATGAATGGTCACATTGCATTCTCTGGGAGTTAGGAAATTAACTACATCCATTTCGGTATACATTCTCCCATCGGAACTTGGGATAATGTCAGCTCAAACGCAGTCAAGTCATGCCCATCCGGTTTCACGCTTTTCCAAATAGATCGTAGGAAGGCAACGGAGGACGAATAGTCAAGTCACACTCACTCGTGGTTTATTCTTCTATCCATGCCCTGTTGGTCAAAGGTATTCGATGGATGTTCGGGTCACATCGATTTGTGGTCGAAGAGGATCGATATTGACCGTTGATTCAAAGGCACGATGTAGAATGCTCGGACCTCATTTCCTATCGATCCAATGGTATGATATGAAAGGTGCAGATCGATATTTCCTGTCGATCCGGCGGTACGATATAATTGGTTGCCTATGACTTCGGACATCAGTCTGATTGGTTAGCATTAGGGTCTCCTTGTAGTTGTTGCCTTAAGTTGTAAAGGACGCTAAGCTGGAGATGTAGCGAGTCACCTTTCTCTTCTTTCAGTGATTTGTACTTCTACCTCCAGTCTTGAGTTAGAAGAGTTAGTTTGTGGATGGTCTAATTGCACATGTAGTGAGTTTACACTTCTCACGTCGAGTTCAGGTCAGAGTTGGTGTATGAATGGTCGAATCACGTTCATTCGTTTGTCTATTCCTGTAGCCACACTTTGAGCGTCAGAGTCAGTTGAAGGGCCATTCATCACACCTATTTGATGTTTATACCCCTATCCACACTCTGGGGACTAAGTTTTTTTTGTAGAAAATGGTCAGACCGCATTTTCCACGGTCAGTTCCTTTACCCCCAGTCAAGGGAAAAAGTCAAAGTGTGGTCGGTCAAATTACAACAACTTTAATTTGATGCTTCTCCCACTGAACTGTAGGAAGGAATTGATTGGCGGATGGTTAGGCCACATCCGTCCATGTTGCATGCACAACCCATCGGATCACAGGCAAGAGTTAGCAGATGAACGGTCATGCCACGTTCATTTGCGGTTGGATGGTAGTAATATCAATTCAGAATAGGACATCCAGCTAGGTCCATTTTTCGAATCAACGCCTCCTTGTCGAATCAAGGAAGAAATTTTGTCTTGTAGGGTTGGAGTGCATCCCTATAAATTTACGTTATTGGTCTCGTGCCGGGGACAAGAGTTGATGCATGGACGGTTGTGTCACGCCCGCTTAGTGCTGGATGGTCGGATAGCATCCAATTTTGTGTGTTAAGTGTGCTCCCATGTCAAGGGAAGATTAGAAAGCAGACGGTCGAACCACATCCGCTTTTTGTACTACAGAACTTGATGAGAAACCATAGCCGATAGATGGACAGTCGAATCACATCCTTTTTGGTATTCATATTCCAAACCATGCTTTGAGGACTGGAGTTGGTTGATGAGTTGTTAGTCACACCCATTTGGTGTTTATACTCTAGCCTGTGCTCTTGAGACTGAAGTAAGTTGATGGGTGGTCATTCGCACCCAGTTGGTGTTTATACTCCAGTCCACACTCTGGGAATCTGGAGTTAGTTGATGTTTATACTCCAGTTCGCACTCTGGGAATCTGGAGTTAGTTGATGTTTATACTCCAGTTCGCACTCTGGGAATCTGGAGTTAGTTGATGTTTATACTCCAGTTCGCACTCTGGGAATCTGGAGTTAGTTGATGTATATACTCCAGTTTGCACTCTGGGAATCTGGAGTTAGCTGATGGGTGGTCAGTCACACCCATTTTAGTGTTTATACTCCAGTCCGCGCTCTGGGGACTTAGAGTTATTTAATGTTTATACTCCAGTTCGCGCTCTGGGAATCTGGAGTTAGCTGACAGATGGTTAGTCACATATGTTTAGGCTTTAGGATTTCGTTCACACTCTAGGAACAAGAAGTTGATCGGGTACGTGGACGATTGTATCATATCCACCCTGAGTAGGCAAGTGAAGTCGTTAGATGGACGGATCCATCCTCCTCGAGCTTGTAAATATGGAAGGTGAGGTCATTAGATGGACTGATCCATCCTCCTCGAGCTTTTAAATATGGAAGGCGAGGTCGTTAGATGGACTGATCCATCCTCCTCGGGTTTAGGTTGAACACGGGCGAAGTCGTTAGATGGACGGATCCATCCTCCTCGAGCCCATGTCCGCAAGTTTATACTCCAGCTCACACTCTGGGAGCTGGAGTTAGTTAGAGGATTGTCGTGTATCAATCCCTTATTGCCGCAGTGTGATGGCTAGTCCCTGAGCTCGGGGTTTCACTTAGCGAGTGATCGGTGGGATCGCGATTAACTTCCACTTATATGCCCTTCAACGAAGGATGAGATTTAGTTTATGGACGGTTGGATCACGTCCATGTTTGTTTGGATTCCACTTTTGCTAAGCCTAAGGAGTAAAATTAGTGTTCTGGAAAGCTTTGTGCTCGAGCATAAGAAAGGATGGTCGAACTACATCCACTTTGAGTTGTGTATTTTCCTTTAAGTCGGGTGCAAGAATTGGAGAGCAAACAGTCGAGTCACGTCCAATTTATACTTTGCATTCTTTCGATCGAGCTAAGGAAGAGAGTTGAAATGATAGCTCGTGATGGTTAGCGAGTAGGCAGTCAGTCGTTGATGACTTTAAATTAAGGGTTAGACCCTGATGAAGTTTGTTTAAGGCATGACTGTTTTGCCGAATTACATAAGCAAATTGGAGAGTGAACGTTCAAATCATATCCACTTTAAACATGTGTTCTCTCAAATAATCCCAAGTGTCTAATGTAGGATTGGATGCATGGATGGTGACATCACTCTACCCTTGGTGTGATTCCGATTTTATCGGGCATCAGAAGAAGCATAAGTATTTTGGCGAGCTTCAAACACGAGATGGAGAGTGCATTGTTGGGACATATAACTCCAAGTCTTTCTTAAATCTCCTAATTAAATTGCATAGGCGGATGAGTGGATGGTCGGTTGCATCCACTTTGTACTAGAGTCCTGACCTTGTCAGTCTCTTCCGCTTTGATGCCTTGCCCCCAGTCAGGGGCATATAGTAGCTGATGAGTGGTTGAATCATGCTCGTCATGATGATACCTCAATGATTTGATCATAGTCCGTGGAGATTGTTTTGCACCCAATCTTAAGTACTCGGTTACCTGCATCATTTGCAAGTAGTTTAATTCAAGTCGGTCATATTTTGCAATGTAAGTGAAATTGAATTAGAAATAATTCAAAAGAGATTAGATCAAATCTCATTGATAAGTGAGGCAGCGTCATATGCTCGCTATTGCGCTTCAATCCAGCCGTTCTCAGTTGGAAGTCTAACACAAATGGTTCAATTTGATCAAAGTCCATGATCGATAGGGGTCGGACGTTCCCGGTCCTCCATTTTATAGGGCTTGCACATATTGTCGGAGCTATCCTTTTCGGAGCAGCCTTATGGCGTTGGCATTCACGGTAGCCATCTAGAGAAGAGGAGTTTTCCGATCTAGAGTATGGAGTAGGTGCCTTCCTTATATCGCCATGTTGATCCTTCATCTGGTTCATCAACTCAATATTGGCCTGGATATGTTGGTGTACTCGTCGGCGGCTACCCACCAGTTCTCTTATCAAAGTCTGGAAATAAGCTCTGGTGATGAATTCATTTATGGGTATTGGCAGCAACTGGCTATGGGCTTTGGATAAATTCGTTGGCTGCCAGCTTCTTCATTCCCTTCAACAATATGGAAAGTAGAACTGGTATGTCTAACCACGATTGACAATGTTCTTTGAGGAATGGGGGAAGACAGCTACATTTGATGGCAGTCGTCACTCTTGGTGCAAGCCATGCACAATTCTCACTTCATGAGGTAGTGTCGGGGGTTATATTTCCAAAGTACACTGACGTAGTCAGCGTGTTGAATTTTTGCTGGAAAATCTGCATGTAGGATGGTTTCAATAAATAGGTCTGGACTGGGAAAGATACTTCTATCAACATTATCAGGTCCATTTTATGGCTACGGGGTCTTGGAATACTGGTGTATGATGTGCATTATTGCCCAACATTCGAGTGGTTGGTAATGCTGATTGGATGGTGAGTAGGTTAAGATGGGCTCATAGGTTGGTGATTATTTCTAATTTTCACCCAGGTAGGAGGCCCATATAAGATAGTGAGGAAGTCCTCTTAAGGTTGTATGTCGTGCTTCTAGTCATATGGACACGGTATGATTAAGATGCGGGCATTTGAAGATGGTTCAACAGCGACCAGCTATGTTTTGAGTTGGTAGAGTAGACAGTGAAGGGCAGTCGCCATATTAGTCATTGTACCATAATTGTAAATTCAGGAGTTTAAAAGCTGGTCAATTGGAGGAAGTTACAGTCCACCTTAGAAGCATGATATATTAACCAACTCTAGTTCTGGGCATGTTAGTTAGGTTCTCCAGCCTCTGGGAGCACCGGTGAGTAGTATTCCTTTGCCCATTCCTTGATTGCAATTCACCATTTGTTGCTGTGATCCCCTATGTCTTGTTCAGTCATGGAAAAATCAGAATTGTGGATGGAATGTTTCTTCATTAAATTGGTGATCGAATTCACTATGCGGGTGCTCTACGCTGCGGCTAGGGTTCGGGGGGGAATTTGGGTCGTACCCGAATTTTTTTTTTTTCGAAATTTCGTATCGTTCTCAGTAACGTTTGAACGATACAAATGTAGGTGAAATCGAACGATCCGGAAAGTGGACAATTGGATCGATACGAAAGGCGTACAGCTGGACCGATACGAAGTGGATGTGAGTAAGTATCGATACGAATTGGGCGCAGATGGATCGATACGAACAGCATGTGACAATCGATACGAATTGGACGCAGATGGATCGATACGAACTGCGTGTGAGAATCGATACGAATAGGACGCAGATGGATCGATACGAACCGCGATCGATACGAACAGAGCAGTTGCGATCGATACGAACAGAGAATTTGCGATCGATACGAAAAGAGCAGTTGCAATCGATACGAGCAGAGCAGTTGCGATCAATACGAGCAGAGCAGTTGCGATCGATACGAACAGAGCATTTGCGATCGATACGAACAGGATGTGAGTATCGATACGAATTGGACGCAGATGGATCGATACGAATTGGACACAGATGGATCGATACGAACTGTGTGTGAGTATCAATACGAATTGGATGCAGATGGATCGATACGAACTGCGTGTGAGTATCGATACGAAAAGGACATAGATGGATTGATATGAACCGCGATCGATACGAACAGAGCAGTTGTGATCGATACGAACAGAGCATTTGCGATCGATACGAACAGAGCAGTTGCGATCGATTCGAACAGAGCAGTTGCGATCGATACGAATAGAGCATTTGCGATCGATACGAACATAGCAGTTGCGATCGATATGAACAGATCAGTTGCGATTGATATGAACAGAGCAGTTGCGGTCGATATTAACAGAGCATATGTGATCGATACGAACAGAGCATTTGCGATCGATACGAACAGGATGTGAGTATCGATACGAATTGGACACAGATGGATCGATACGAATTGGACGCAGATGGATCGATACGAACTGGGTGAGTATCGATACGAATTGGATGCAGATGGATCGATACGAACTGCATGTGAGTATCGATACGAAAAGTGATCGATACGAAGTTTGATTGATACGAATGTTGTCATATTTTCTGGATGTGAACACATGGATACGAAAATTTGAGTTTTCAATTTTAAACCAAATCAAACGACGTTCGATTTAGCTTAAAATTTTAGTTATTCCTAAACATCTCCAAATCGACTCCATGACGTAGTGCTCATCGCCACGATTCCAATGTCTCTTGTTTCGTCCAATTCTGACAACGTATGAAAAAGGTATACACGATTTTATAATATAAATAATTTACAAAATTTAATTTATTTTTTTTCTTCTTTTCTTTTGATTTAATCCGACCGTACGTTCAGATCCAACGACCAAGACCTTTTCTTCCATCGCATCTTCTCATTCGTCCCAGTAAAAACCGAAACCATCATGCACGAACTCTTCACGACCGCCGCTACCACCATGATGATCGTTATGATGATCGACAACCTCTCACGCGAGCGCCTCACTCCACTTCGTCACCGCCTGAAGCCATGCGACACTCGGTCACCCTCAGCACTCGAAAAACCCACCAAAACGCACGACGAACGCGACCCCCTTTCGCCTCCAATCGAAGACGTTACACGATTTCCCCCTTTGGATACGTCGAGCTCGACGAGCTCTTCGTCTTTCCAGTTGAAATTTTTTCATGAAAATGAATGGATTAAAAGGAAATTAGAGAGGAAGGTCGTAACTTTTCAGCCATTGAAAATAAGATAACGGCGGCTGTTAGTTTGCTAGGGTAGGGTTGTGGACGCGTATATATATACGTGAGGACATATTATTTTATTATTATTTTCAACTTTTTCCGGACGAACTCCAAACGAAGCATGTCGCCAGGCGTTTATAATGTTTTACCTTTATTCTGAACACAATGAAACATGTTTCGAGCCCCAATTCGATCGTATGTGAAAGATAGCCTGTTGAATCAAATTAAAATATTAAATTTTTGATATTTAATTCAACGCGTCTCTATCCCGTAAGACCAAACGGTAACTCCAAATGCTACGAAATTTGAAATTCGATAATAATACACTATTACGGACCCAATGGAACTGGTTTCGTCGAAATCTGAGACTGTGTCCCGGAAGGCTATTTTAACGTCTTGATTATAATATAAAATTTCCAATTTCTAATTATTCACTTTTAAATCCAATTTTAAATGTTAACAATCTTCATTGGTTTTTAAATAAAAATTACATCAACTTTCAATATCATTTTCAGTCATACTATATTCAGAAATTAATTATTCAAATAATTTACAATATTAAATTTAAACAATTTAATTATCCTATAAATTAATATAAATACATCATTAAGTTCCAAATAAATTTTTAGTTATCAACATCATTTTATTTCTATCTAAATAATTCACAATTATTATCCAACTTCAGTTATTGATTATAAACCCAATTAATATATATAATTTCATTTCAATACTCGTTATCGCCAAATCTTCGTAATTAGTTTATTTCAAAATTTTATTCAAGTTAATATCTAATACTTACATTCAAAATCGTTAAATTTGTATTTTTAACCATTTTTATTCAATAATTACATTAAATTTAATAATTTAAACAAGCTAAAAATACAGGTCGTTATAATCTCCCCCACTCAAAACTTTTCGTCCTCGAAAAGAAACTAAGTAGAGAATTTTACATTTGATGCATTTTATTAAAAATAATCTACTTGTAAAACAATAAAATCTTATTAGATAACTTTTACTACGTTTGATATATTTTCTACTACGTACTCCGATCGGCTTACGGAAATACAAGTTAGTTATCCAAACAAGTTAGAAAAAAATTTAAAACATCAAAAAAATTCTTACACTCGGATTTACAGAAAATTTCGACAAAGTCTCCTTTGCGCGGCTCGATCGGAACAACAACAAAACGCCACTACAGGCCCCAAACCAACAAAAGAAAACAAAAACCAAGTGGCTCCATCATAAAACCATCAAATCAAATGACAAAATAAGCATGTACCTTTGTGTCGGGCAATCAATTTTTTCTTGATTTTAAATACCTGCATCTTATTTGCCAATGGTATCCAATCATGTAATTTAAACTCATTCTTTTATTTTGCATTTTCAATTTCCAATATTTGCTTTATTTAAACCCGTACGATGTGCATATTTCATTTGTACGCAATATCAAATCTGATCGCTCACTCGATGACTGTAACGACCCATAAATTTCATTAATTAAATTTGTCATATAAATAAGATTTTTGAATTAAATCTACAAAGAAATATAATTGTTATAACCTGTAATGAAGTAAATGTTAAGAATTAACCTATGAAATATTTTATTTATTAAAATAGACCTAATTCAAAAAGGTTGAATTGAATAAATCCTATTTATTGGAACCTAAATTTTTTGGTATGCAAATTTATAATAAATGAGTTATTGTAAGAAATTGAAATTTGAATGAATGAAAGTAGTGAAAGGATTTTTCCCGGATGTAATTATATATGCGAAGTAAAAGGAAAGTATTAAATTGTTTAATGTAATGAAACCTTGGAAACGGTAATTGATTGTAAATTAAGGAACGTGATAATGCAAGTTATTATTTAACGAACTTGAATGAACGTTACAATTTAATTGAAATTCAAATATTATGACTTAGCTATAAACGATATATAATAGAAACTAATACAATCAATGTTAGAAACTAATTGTAACAGTGTAATTAAAATTAACAATTTAAAATGAAATTACAATTAATAGCATAAATTTACATACTTGGTTTTAGTTTAATATAAGAAACAAATGAGAATGTTGAATTTGTGATTTACCAGTAAAAATATTAACTAGAAGGGAATTCAAATTTATATGATAATGGAAAGTGTAAATTTGTTGCATTTGGGAATAAATTTAAAAGATAAGTAAATAAAAGTAGGCATTTAACTTACCGATGGAATAATACGTTGATTAATAGTAACTGAATGTAAAAATAAGGTAGGAATGTTAATGGCAGTTGATAAGTGACCTATTTAGTGCAATACCAATTAAATTGCAACTATTGTAAAATTTTAATAGATGGGATTTAGTACATTTGGGAAATAAATTCAAATGTATATAAATTGATAGAATAATATGTAGTAAAGTGGATTTAGTTAGAATTACATGAAAAGATGGTTAAGATTTCTAAGTTATAATTGAATGTAAACATGAATATTTGGTAATTAATTAAAATAAGAAGAATGAATGTAAATGTTATAACTTGGTTGCAAAATTTATATACGGAAGTGGATGAAAATATGAATTTATTTAATGTACGCATTACGTATAATGAGATAAAACATAAATTAATGTAATCAAGATGATGTAGGTTGATAAGTATTCATAAGGGTTGTGTTGATGAAAACGTACTTTAATGATTGTGATATAAAATAACGTAAGTGTGAATGGAAATTTATAGAAACGTAAACATATTTTAAGGTAATAAATGAAATGATTATGGGTTAAAAATAAAGTGTGAATAGGAAAATGATTGTTTATAGTAATTGAATGGAATTCCAATTTGTTGGAATAGAGTAAATGTATACTGGGTAATAAATTTGATAGAGGAAAACGAACTTAAATGTTGAATTAATTAATTAATATATATATATAATAAATGATGATTATAGGAGTGGAAATAATAAGCTTATAAAAGGTGATTAAGGGTGTGACCACAAATTTTTATGAGTATACATATATATTTAATTCATTCAATTGAATTGGAAATCATTGCTATAAATCTAAAAGAAAGGTTACGTTAATATAAATTTGGAAAATGGAGAATCAATTCAAAAGTTAACTAAGGAAGTAATACGTAACAATTTGAATATTACCTAATAAATTGGTCAATGAATTCATTACAAGTTACCTGTTTATTTGGGTTAATAATTAATAGGGGAATCAATTGGGATTAATTGTACTTTAATGTATATTAATGAAATTAATTACTACATTTTCTGAAATAAAAATAATATGAGAAAAATTAATGAAATAGCTTTAAATCCATTCTATTTCACTTTCTCTATAAATATCCTGCTATAAACCCTAGCCTCCCTAATTCTCATTTGTCTGTACATAAATTCATTCTATTCCTCCTCTTCCTCAATGGCAGACAAAATTCTATATTTCCAGATCCAATCCCAAATCAAATCCAAAGCTGAAAATTCAAACTCCTCAGAAAAATTCAGAAAATTTTTATATCGAAGCTCTTGGTGTACGCATCTCAGATCTGCAGTTCGTTCTTCGATCTGAGTTTCTATAGCCGAAATTGGTTCGTTGTTTTTTTGTTTTTTTTATATTTATTTTTAATTTTGATTTCAAATCATTCAAACACACATATCTTCCTCATGCGAACTCCAATTCACACGCGGTTTCTTTTGTCGGGATCGTAGTGAAATTTCTGACACTTTGACGCTAGTTTGGACGAATTTGGAGACTGTCAAATTTTTGAATTTAAATTAGATTTAAATTCAAAAGGTGAGTGTTTTAACCTACTCACAACTTCTAAGATTTCTTATGTTTGTTAAATTAAATTTTTATGTTATTTAAAATTTATCAATGATTGTTTGGGCATATATTTAATCATCATCTCGGTTAGATAGCATTTATTTAAATTAAATTGTTATTTAATTTTATTATTGCATATAATTTGACAGTTAAATTTATTTATTATTGCATATAAACTGCTAGTTAAACAGTTATTAATTTTTATTGAATATAAACTATTCGTTGATGCCTGTTATATTTTATATGATTTATATTCATGTTTTGTTTAAATTGGATGATGATTGTAATAAATGGTTGTTTATTGATATTTGGATGAATGGATGCTATATTATATATTGTATAAACTGCAAGTTATTATGCATCTTCATTTCATTCGGGATTGCGGTTTGAAATGATATATAACTATAAACTTTTATTTTAAAATTACGGATTGAAATGATAAATATCTGTATCACTTGACCATAGGATAGAAAATTATATACAGGCACCGTGGTCTATATATATAAAATATTTTAAAGTGATTTTCTATGGTTTGGAAAGAAATATTCGGTTTAATAAAATAAAATTTTGATATTATATAAATATTATTTTATATATAGTTAAATTCTAAATTTTAAGCTATGTGTAACTTGATGATGTTTTAAGTTGGTTTACGAATATTTCAAGTTTGAGCTTTATGTAAATGCTATTGAATTTATTTAATAAATATTTCTAAACTAAATAATAGTAAATTGAATTAAGGTATATATAAGATTATCAGATTTGGTAGGGAATTTTGGAATATTTAAGACTTGAAATATATCATAATTGAAATGTTTTATTGAAATTAAGGTATTATTGTTTTCAAAGTATTGGTTTTCGAAATTGTTATAACTTTGAAAGTAATATGGTTTGAAAATGAATTTATTTGAAATAGAATTTATTTAAGAATTATCTTTGAATATATTGATTTGTAACCGATTGAAATTTTGAGATTTAGAATATGACTACATTATATGATTTGGGTTTAAGATGGTTTTAAAGAATATTTCGAGTTTTATAAATAAAAGTAAGAATAGTGATTGAAAATTTGGATTTTATTTAAATGGTATATTATTGAATTTGGTTTTAAAGTATATACTATTTTGAAGTAAATGATATGGTTTTGAAATGGTAATAATTTTTTGGTTTTTGAAGTATATACTATTTTGAAGTAAAGGATATGGTTTTGAAATAGCAATAATATTTTGGTTTTAAAGTATATGCTATTTTGAAGTAAAGGATATGGTTTTGAAATAGCAATAATATTTTGGTTTTAAAGTATATACTATTTTGAAGTAAAGGATATGTTTTGAAATGGCAAAAATATTTTGGTTTTAAAGTATATACTATTTTGAAGTAAAGGATATGGTTTTGAAATGGTAATAATTTTTTAGTTTTTGATGTATATACTATTTTGAAATAAAGAATATGTTTTGAAAGGGCAATGATTGTGTTTTTAAAAGTATATATATTTTTAAATGACCACGGTGTTATAATAACGATTGGTTGTTAAAGAGACCGGGATCGGATATGGACATACTCTCTGTCGATACCGAAAACCACTTTGACAACTGTGTACGCGGTGGAGTTTCCAAAATGAAGTAGGATGGTGGCGACGATCCTAAGGTATATACGTGGACCCAACTCCCGTGAATTGGCATAAGGTGGCTAAAATAGGAGCGATTGACGGACCAAGGAGGTAGCACCTCTGATCGGACACACTTCTTCGATACCATTCTATTACTTGTGATTGATTTGGTGCGCACCCTTGATTTGGGAGTGTTGTTCGAGGTGGGCGGTAGTGGCTGCTATGCGTCACCACCAGTCCGGATGCGTAATTGGTATATCTACCCTAGCATTGCCTTGTGTGCCATGTCACCTACCATATCGAGCTTTACTACGAGTTTCTATTTGTTTCGTACCTATGGAGTATCTTCTCATAGCCTTTCGAGGTATGTAGGTACTGTGTAGACTATTGGCATTTTACGTGTTAAGGTGAAAAATGTAAAGCCTTAACGCTATTTAAAAGTATGTTTATTTTATGATTAGACATTATTATAATAGCGAATATTACTACATAGTAGATAGTTTAACGGATCCTTAAGAGATGTGACTCCCGAACATTTCTTATGTTACTACACTTACGTTAGACACTGGATAGGAGCTGTCAAACCCCGTAAACATCTCTGATGCCGTTTACACTCATATTTATTTCATTGATTTAACTTACATAAGATCTTTTAGTTCTGACTCGAGTGTTTTGTCTTTTCAATTCGCTCGGGTCAGCCTGACCATTTCAGGATTTGAAGGCCTTAATTCTGGAGGACGAAGACGAAGAATTATTATTACTATTTATTATATTCCACTACACCACTGTATTCCGCTGCATTAATTATCATTCTCTGGTATGTGTAACTCTGATACGTATTGTATAAGTATAATCAAATGTTTTGTAAAACAGCTTCATGAACTGTTATTTGATTATTATATTTTATCGTTCCGCTGCAAGATTCTATTTTGTTCCTTTTATTTCTCCACATTTTCTTCCTTCTATTTCTCCACTTTTTCTTATTTACCCCATAACAATCCACCCTTCTATATGTTTTAAGTTGGCACATGTGTCTGCTTAAGCATACAAAAAGGTGGGATGTTACAATGACCCAATTTCACTTCCAAACTAGTATCGTTCACACGACTCTCTAGTGCAGCCTCGGATCTGGTTTCTTGATCAAAAACCATCATTCTCCTTGCATAGCCATATACTATGATAGAGAATTCCAGAATCAAATCAAAAATCCATATCCAGGATTCTCCATCGTGAATCGAGTGAAAAATCCTAACTCGGATCGATATAAATTATCTCGAAATTCAGTGCTCGAATCTTGATTAAATCGTTATGCGAATAAAATAATATGCGTACAACTTACGTATTTATTCCAATTGATTCTTAGTTATACCAAATTCCTTTGTTTACATTTATTTCATTTATATTCAATTATACACAATTATCATCCACATTGCATTATTCACATTGCTTAATTTCTTAGTATATTTTTTCCAATACCAATTATCTCTTAAGAAATTTCTCATCAATTTTTCTTAAGCCAGTTATAACATTTTTATACAAAAGTTCTTAGGTTAATTACCATTTCATCACCTAAAATTTTATATCCACTTCTATTCAAATTCAATTCCATTTAACTCAATTTATCTCCCAATTTTAAATATTGAATTTTATCAACCATATTCAACTCACTAATTAATACAATTAGTTCATTCCTTAATTTATTTCCAAAATTTATTTTATTTAACCTAACTTAGGCTAATTTTCTTTCCATAATTCATTTATTCTTAACTTGAGTTAAGTTTAACTCCATAATTCAAATTCCAGATTTCTCTTTTTCTTGCATTCAAATTCAAAAAATTTAATCATTGATTTAACTCGCTACTTTTCAAATTTCATAAGTTATCAAACTTATTTTCTCATTTTTTTGATAAAACATTTAAAAGAAAACCCCAAAGTTTAAACACCTCGTTCTAAAGTATTTCAAATCAATTTTGAAATCATATATATATACACACAAAATTCCACTGGTATATCAAATCATCCTTTTGAATTTCAAAACCAAAACCAACTTTCCAAAACAAAACTCCAATTGGTAGCAATTTCTCCTTGGAAACTCGAAAATGAACGTCGATGATGCTGCAGTCATCACCGAAATTATTTTCCAGCGATAGAAGTGAGTTCAGTGCTTTTATTTCTTTTAAAACCATTCTTAATATTTTTATTCAAAAATACTTTCAAAATAATACTATCATTATTATTTTCTCCAAAACACTTTGAAAAACATTTCCAAAAACTCTTAAGATTTAAAAATTCCTAAATACTTGGTCTAATCCGTTTGAAACATTTCCCAAAATTTTTGGGATTTACATTCTGGTTTGAATCCAATTTTAGTTACAACTCGTATGTATAATCATACTTATACAATTTCTATTGGTTATATATCCCATTCCAAAATTTTAAAATCTTATTTTGATTATAACATTAACAATCAAACATTCCAATATACTATAATAATTTCTGGAAAATATTTCTTTTATATCAAAATATAGTTTGGGTAAAATATTTCATTCACCCTCTTTAAACCAATACTATGTCGGTTTACCTTGTTTAAGAGTTTAGAAACCCCTATCGATACGGTTGTACTTCCCGTACCTACCAGAATTCATTCATAAACACTCAACCGATAAGTCAACACAATATAAAAATTTCATATTCACAAACAAATACGCGCTTATATCTATTAATACACTCAAACTCATTCTAGGGTGCTACTGACCCTATCTCTAATGAGTTACCCCACAAAGGTAAGGTTATCGCTAAACCAAAGCTCTGATACCAAGTTCGACGACCCATATTTCGAAAGGTTTAAATTGACAATAATCCACACGTGTCCAATCCAAACAATCCGGAACATGTTAGAATGCGGATTAAGGATCTTAAGGCTAGAATTAACACTAGAGGGGGGTGAATAGTGTTTTAAGAAATTTGTTAATCTTTTTGAATTTATCTTAATTTGTTAACAATGTATACACTAATCAGACACAGATATGAACACAGAATCAAACACAGATGCAAATATAAAGTAAAAGCAGTAAAGGAAAGAACACACCGGATTTTATACTGGTTCGGAGTTACCCTACATCCAGTCCCGCAACACAAGTACGGATTTCCTTTCAAAAAATTTTTTTACAAATACAACCCTCGATTTCAAGGCTACGAGGTACACCGCTCCAGATTCACAATCCTCTGGGTAGAGATACTTGATTTCCGTGGCAACAAGTTCACCCAATTGATTTCCAAGGCTACAATCACACCTTTTCTTGCTTGATTGATTACAAAAAGTCTATAACTCAGATTAGCACTTGGATCTTGTAGAGATAGTGGAGAGAATCAAAACCAGAAATTATCTAGTTAGATTCGATATTGATTTCGGCAGAGTAATGGTGTAATTTGTAAATAAGAAAGTGGAGAAGAAGAAGAGAAGTAAAATCAGAAAAAAAAGTGATTAAAATTCGTTGAAAACACTTTATTTATAGTAGATCAATAGCCATGTCCATTGGTGAAGGAATGTGGCGAATAGACACTTCTTTTAAAAAACAATTTAACTATCACCATGTCGACAGGGGTACATGTGACCATGTCGACATGCCCTTGTATTTTTTTTGGTGATTTGTTTTTCTTTGAAAATAATTTCTATATTATATTATACTTATATTTAAACTTTATAAATATACTTATATATAGTTATAATACATAAATAACTCTAGAACAATATTGAAATATATATAATAATTTTCTATACTTTTATATTTAAATCTTAAGTATAAATATATAAAATAGCTAAATATATTAATATCAGAATTATAGTTTAAAAACTTAGGATAATAATTTAAAATCAAAGATATTTAAAATTAAGGATATTTAAAACTAAGGATATTTTTTAGGCTAAAATATATTGGAAAACCAGGACAGATGATTTTGGTTTTTAAACAGGAATATTTAAAATCATTTTGAAAAACAAGCTATATATTTTGAAAATCATTTTGAAATAAAAGTAAGTGGATACAAAAAGATGTTCCACTAGATTTTTCGTAGGTTCCATCCTACTTAGGGTACCATCCCTTTAACGAGCACGAAGTGGATTCCATTCCACGAATAAAATTGATTTTAAGATGTCTGTGCCTTTCTATGAGTTTTAACAATATTCCTAACTATATAACTTATCTTGGAAACTTGAACTCTTGAAATTCTTGATACTCATGAGTCTTGAATCTTGATATCTTCAATCTTTGATCTTGAATCTTTATACTGTACAGTTCTTCATTCTTTAGTACCTGCAAACATATCTATATATATCTACACAATAATGTTAGTATTATATATTTTATAATCTAATTCTAAGTAAGGTTGTTATCATCAAAACCAACTCCTCAGGGACTAACAATCTCCCCCTTTTTGATGATGACAACCTTTGTTTATAAAATATCAATTATATCCTAATACTTCTAATAACTCCCCCTTAATTTACGCCTAACTATCCTATTTTATACTTCTCCCCCTTTGTCATCAACAAAAAACCATATAACTCCATAATTATAATACTATATAATTCTATATAACTCCCACTGAAACTAAGACTACATTACTTGTGATTATAATGATAGTGTTATCATACATAATCAATACTTAACTTTAAACTAAACTCTTAATAACTACTTTTCCTAACTAATAAACTATATATTCAAAAGATACGAGAATATACGAATAAGAGAACACAATTTATTATATAATGTTATATTTACATGTGTGTAAACTATGTAAACAAATATACATGTGTTTTTAATATAAACAACTATATATACAACGATACAAACGAAAGAATGAAAGAAAGAACACTAAGGAGTATTCTTGACAATAAGAGAGTTAAATGAGAAAGTCGAGTTTATGTTTGAATTTGATGGAGAAGCCATTATTTTCTTTGTTTCAGAAGTTAAACCAGAAGAAAATGAGAGAGAATGAAGAGAAAGTCGAAATATGGAAGAATATATAACCAACTTTTCAAATTTTGGTGGGAATTTTAATTTCCAAAAAATACCGTTATATGTCGACATGGTGGGATATGGGGTTGTCGATAGGGGTGTTTTAATTTTGGCTTCTAATTTATTTTTAATTTATTTAATTATACTTGTTATATATTTCTGTTTTATATTTCAGTTATTGAACAAATACCTAATTCTCTTCTTAATTTAGTAAATATAGATTCATTTAATGGTTTTGTTAAGATATCAGCAGTTTGATTCTCAGAGTTTATATATTCGAGAGTAATTACTTCTTTAGTTATATTATCTCTAAGAAAATGATGTCGAATATCAATATGTTTAGTTCGAGCATGATGAGTAGGATTTTTAGATAAATTTATTGTACTAGTATTATCACAATAAATTGGCGATTTTGAGATATTTAATCCAAAATCTCTTAAGGTTTGTTGCATATATATTACATGAGAACAAGCCAAAGCAGCAGAAATATACTCTGCTTCAGTTATTGATAGAGAAACTGTATTTTGCTTTTTACTAAACCAGGAAACCAGAGAATGTCCCAAAAAGTGACAAGTTCCACTTGTACTTTTTCGGTCTGATTTACATCCAGCATAGTCAGCATCACAGTATGATATTAAATAAAATGAATCATTTTTAGGATAAAATAAGCCATAATCAGAGGTGTGTTTAATATATCTTATGATACATTTTATAGCTTTTAATTGAGTTTCTTTAGGATGAGATTGATATCTTACATAGAGACATACACTATGCATGATATCAGGTCTACTAGTAGTGATATAGAGCAATGATCTGATCATTCCTCTATACAACTTTTGATCTACATCTTTCGAGAGATCTTCTTTACTTAGATATTCATTGGTTGCCATGGGAGTAGGTTTTCCACTCGCAGTAGTCAAACCAAATTTATTAACTAGTTCTTTAGCATATTTTTCTTGACTAATAAAAATACCATTATCTAACTATTTTATTTGCAATCCTAGAAAGAAGTTTAATTCACCCATATGACTCATCTCAAACTCTTTTGTTATTATTTCAGAAAATTCTTTATTCATTTCGAAGTTAGCTGAATCCAAAAATGATATCATCTACGTATACTTGAACTAGTTGAATTTCATTTTTATTTCTTTTAATAAAAAGAGTATTATCTATTTTACCAATTTCAAAATTTGATTGTAATAAATAAGATCTTAGTCTATCATACCAGGCTCTAGGAGCTTGTTTTGGACCATATAAAGCTTTCTTAAGTTTGTACACATGGTTTGGTAATTTTTCATCTTCAAAAAGTGGTGGTTGTACAACATATACTTCTTCTTTTACGAATCCATTTAAAAATGCACTTTTAACATCCATTTGAAATAATTTGAAATTATTATGATTTGCGAAAGCAAGTAGAATCCTAATGGCTTCTAATCTTGCTACAGGAGCAAAGGTTTCATCACAATCTATACCTTCTTCTTGACAATAACCATGGGCGACTAATCATGCTTTATTTCTAATGACCTCACCTTGTTCATTCATTTTATTTTTATAGACCCATTTAGTTCCAATTATAGTTTTATCTTCAGGTCTAGGAACAAGTTCCCAAACTTCATTTCTAGTGAATTAATTTAATTCTTCTTGCATAGCCAAAATCCATGAATCATCAGTTGATGCTTCTTTAGGATTTTTGGGTTCAATAGATGATATAAATGCTACATTTCTCATTTTAATTAGTTGATTTCTAGTTGTAACAATAGATGGCATATCTCCTATTATATTTTCAATAGGATGATCTTTTAAAAGTTTAATCCTTTTATTAGGATGATTAATTTTATTATTAATTTCGGTTGATTCCTAATTTTGAGTAATTAAATCTTCTTCATCATTTGTAATTTCAAAATCTTTTAAATTTTCATCAAACGAAACATGCATTGTTTCTTCGATGGTGTTAGATCTTAAATTAAAAAATCTATAAGCTTTACTTCTATTAGAATATCCGATAAAGATTCCTTTGTCGGATTTAGGATCAAATTTATCCAAATTATCTTTTGTATTTAAAATAAAGCATTTACTTCCAAAAATTCTGAAGTATGATACCTTAGGTTTCTTTCCATGAAGAAGTTCATAAGGTGTCTTATCAGTTAAAGGTCTAATTAAAATTCTATTCAAAATATAACAGGCGGTAGCAACATCTTCTGCCCAAAAGTGTTTTGGTAAATTACTATCCGAAAGCATAGTTCTCGCACACTCTTGTATCGTTCTATTTTTACATTCAACTACTTTGTTTTGTTGTGGAGTTCTTGGAAATGAGAAATTGTGAGTTATTCTCTTTTTATTGCAGAATTCCTCAAACTTTTCATTTTCAAATTCACCACCGTGATCACTACGAATAGTTATAATTTTTAAAGATAATTGATTTTGAATCCTTTTTGTAAAGTTCTTAAAACATTCAAAAGTATCACTTTCATGTTTCAAAAATATTGTCCATGTAAATCTAGAATAATCATCTACAATTACAAAAACATATTTACTATGATTTATTGACTGAATTTGAGATGGACCAAATAAATCAAGATGAAGTAACTCAAGGGGTTTTGAAGTTGAAATCATATCTTTTAATTTAAAGGAACTTTTTCTAAGCTTTCCTAATTGACATGCATCACATAAACTATCTATTTTAAAATTCATTTTAGGGAGGCCTCTTACTAGATCATGTTTTGACAGTCTAGATAATAAATTCAAATGTCCAAATCTCTTATGCCAAATCCAAGGGTCACTTGTATTTGCAAAAAGACATAAGTTATCATTTGAAACTTTCATACTAAGAATATAAATATTCTTTTTCCTAATTCCCTCAAATATTATGGTTGAGTTATTATCTTCAATATGACATTTATCTTTTTCAAATTTAATCTTATATCCTTAATCACAGAGTTGACTAATACTTAGTAGATTATGTTTTAGATTCTTAACTAGAAAAACATTAGTAATAATAGTAGTTTCAGAGTTACCGACATTGCCGATGCCAATCACGTATCCTTTCGAGTTGTCTCCAAAGTTAACCAGACCTCCGTCTTTGTATATAATATTATTCAGCATATCCGGATTACCAGTCATGTGTCTAGAGCATCCACTATCAAGTATCCACTTATTCCTTTTGATCTGCACAGATGGTCCATTGTGGATTGATTCCTTAATACCCATAAAGCATCTTTCCTGCACATTATAAAATTTGGGTAGACAACTAGAATTTGAATAACATTCATATGCAGACTCATGGAACAATGATGATTTAAACAATTCTAAACTAGTTTTAACAGAATTTTCAAAAATAGCCATTTTAAAACTTTTCAAAATTCAGGTTATGAAACTTTTTAAAACAAAGCTCTGATACCAATTGTTAGAATGCGGATTAAGGATCTTAAGGCTAGAATTAATACTATAGGGGGTGAATAGTGTTTTAAGAAATTTGTTAATCTTTTTGAATTTATCTTAATTTGTTAACAATGTATACACTAATCAGACACAGATATGAACACAGAATCAAACACAGATGCAAATATAAAGTAAAAGCAGTAAAGGAAAGAACACACCGGATTTTATACTGGTTCGGAGTTACCCTACATCCAGTCCCGCAATACAAGTACGGATTTCCTTTCAAAAACAATTCTTACAAATACAACCCTCGATTTCAAGGCTACGAGGTACACCGCTCCAGATTCACAATCCTCTAGGTGGAGATACTTGATTTCCGGGGCAACAAGTTCACCCAATTGATTTCCAAGGCTACAATCACACCTTTTATCGCTTGATTGATTAAAAAAAGTCTATAAATCAGATTAGCACTTGGATCTTGTAGAGATAGTGGAGAGAATCAAAACCAGAAATTATCTAGTTAGATTCGATATTGATTTTGGCAGAGTAATGGTGTAATTTGTAAATAAGAAAGTGGAGAAGAAGAAGAGAAGTAAAATCAGAGAAAAAAGTGATTATAATTCGTTGAAAACACCCTTTATTTATAGTAGATCAATAGCCATGTCCATTGGTGAAGGGATGTGGCGAATAGACACTTCTTTAAAAAAACAATTTAACTGTCACCATGTCGACAGGGGTACATGTGACCATGTCGACATGCCCTTGTATTTTTTTTGGTGATTTGTTTTTCTTTGAAAATAATTTCTATATTATATTATACATATATTTAAATTTTATAAATATACTTATATATAGTTATAATACATAAATAACTATAGAGAACAATATTGAAATATATATAATAATTTTCTATACTTTTATATTTAAATCTTAAGTATAAATATATAAAACAGCTAAATATATTAATATCAGAATTATAGTTTAAAAACTTAGTATAATAATTTAAAATCAAAGATATTTAAAATTAAGGATATTTAAAACTAAGGATATTTTTTAGGCTAAAATATATTGAAAAACCAGGACAGATGATTTTTGTTTTTAAACAGGAATATTTAAAATCATTTTGAAAAACAAGCTATATATTTTGAAAATCATTTTGAAATAAAAGTAAGTGGATACAAAAAGATGCTCCACTAGATTTTTCGTAGGTTCCATCCTACTTAGGGTTCCATCCCTTTAACGAGCACGAAGTGGATTCCATTCCACGAATAAAATAGATTTTAAGATGTCAGTGCCTTTCTATGAGTTTTAACAATATTCCTAACTATATAACTTATCTTGGAAACTTGAACTCTTGAAATTCTTGATACTCATGAGTCTTGAATCTTGATATCTTCAATCTTTGATCTTGAATCTTTATACTGTACAGTTCTTCATTCTTTAGTACCTGCAAACATATCTATATATATCTACACAATAATGTTAGTATTATATATTTTATAATCTAATTCTAAGTAAGGTTGTTGTCATCAAAACCAACTCCTCAGGGACTAACAGAACATAGATAATCATTAGGGTTAAATAAGAAAAATAAGAAAAGAAGAAAAAACAAACATAGAATCTCGCAGCAGAATGACAAAATATAATAATCAAATAAATAGTTCATGAAGTTGTTTATATTTTACATTTGATTATAATAAATAATCAGAGATAAATAAATAATGCAGCAGACAACATGATGCAGGACTAATAATAGTAATAATATACCAAATCTTCTTCTTCATCCTTCAGAATAAATCTTCAATAAGCTGGTAAACTCAGGGCTGACCCGAGTGTAATGAAAAGACAAAACACTCGTCAGGACTAAAATATCCTTATGTAAGTCAAATCGATATCACATATAACATGAGTGTCATGGCGTCAGAGATGCTTACGGGTTTTCACATCTCCTATTCGGTGTATAACATGCGTGTAATAACTCAACAGATGTTACGGGATTTTTCATCTCTTAAGAATCCGTTAAAATATTTATATGTAGTAGAGTGCGCTATATATAATGTCTAATCAGTAAAATAAATATTTTCCTTAGTGTTATGACTTTACATTAATCCCGCTTAACATGTTTTTAAGCATTGGCGTACAGTTTGCATTTGACACCACTAGTAGAACGTCGGTAGTAAGGGACGTGCCGTGATACGACAACACTAAACCAAAATCGTATGGGTCTCGCTTAGGGATAAAAGTATGACAAGGCACGTTAAGCAATGCCCAAGGTAGGATACCACCAGTTTACCCTTCTCGGCTGGTGGTAACGCATCATAGCCATGATCGCCCACCGTGTCCAACACTCCCATAAAATCGGAGGGTGCGCACCAATCAATCACAATGTAAATGATGGATTGTGACGACCCTGACTTTTTGACATTGGAAATCAGAATATTTAATTGATTTTAAATAGCTGGAAGTTAGTTTAATTTGAAATTCAAATATCAAAATTTATTTGGCAATTTAATTATTGAATTTAATTTACTGAAGTTGGGTAAAAATTTGAATCTTCATTTTTAAGCTGATTAAAAATAATATGAAGTCTTGTAAAATCTATATTGATAATACTAAAGATAATAAAAGCTTCAGAATTGAATTTGAAACTGTTTTGTTCAGTTTTGAAATTTTATTATTTAAATCGATATTTAAGAAAATAGCCTTCTGAGGCACAGTCTCGGAATTCGATGAAACCAGTTCCATTGGATCCGTAATATTGTATTATTATCGGATTTCAAATTTTGGAGCGTTTGGAGTTGTCGTGTGAGCGTACGATATATAAACGCGTTGAAAATTATATCGAAATTTAATATTATAACTAGTCCAAAAATCTATCTTCTCCATACGATCGAGTTTGGACTCGAAACCTTTTCCATTTCGTTCGGAATAGGCGTATAACATTATGAACGCCTAGCGGCACGCCTCGATAGGAGGTCAAGATTTCAGGTTGCGATATCGAAGCAATTTGAATTTAAAATTTAAATAATATAATTATATTTGTTCCCAGTCAAAAACATATCAACATCAGCCTACATTTGTACGCCCATCGCAGTTTTCCTTCCTTTCAATTGTCACTGTAACTAATCGACTGATGCACGCTACTTTCTTTTTCAAAATCACATCTCTCTTTCCCTACCTTCAGTTCAAAATCTAATAATGGCGAATGAAGATTTCGTTCAAGAAAATAAAAAAACCCTTCTCGTTCAAACAATTCTAAATTAAACCCATAGCCGCCTCCTATTTCCAGAAAAAAAAATCAAATTCAAAAAAAAAAGGTGGGGCGTGTTCGAATCGCGACTCAGCGGCATCGCGATGGAGGCGCACGCTCGTGCACACGAAGGGAGGCGGTGACCTGGCGAGGCATTGTCGAACGGCGGCAGTTGACTTGGAGGTTCATAGTGGTGGTTCGCTGCCTGTGGCGCTCGCGTGTGGGATGCGACCGAGTCGAGTGGTATCGCGAGCGGAGGCCAGCAACTTGCCTGAGGTGGTCGTTGCGATAGTCGCAGCAAGGTATTAGACTTGTTTCTTTTTCAATTATGTATATATATGTGTGTATATATATTCTAAAAAAAATTATATAGTTATAAGGGTTATTATCAGGAAGTATATACAGATGAGATTTTGAGGTGGAATATATAGGAAACTGTAAACCAGTTTTTATTTTATTTTTACAAAATAAGTATATATGAAGAATTGCTGTTTGTTAATTACATAAATATTTTACTATGGGATAAAATAGTTTTTCTTTAGTTTAATATATAGGTGAAAGGAAATTTTATTAGGATTTAATATAGGTTTGAAAGAAAATCTGTTTATTTTATTGGAATTTAAAATGTTGAAGGGTTTATATAAAAATTAAGTCTTTAATTTTTAAATGTAGATTATAAACCTACTGTTTAATTTTTAAAGTATGGATTATAATGATTTACTTGGACGAGACCTCATCGGACCTCACGACCCGGAAATGGTCGAAACAGGAAGATGCGGCAAGGTTATGAGGGTCGCTCCCTTTAGGGTATGTCATTTCCTTCTGGAAAAAGGTGGTATCATGGTATGGAGCTCAGATATTTTACCTGTGTGGTTGCTCTAATCTCATTTACTGTGTGATTGTTGCTTTGTGATCGAGGGCCCTTAGATAAAGGTCGCAAACGACCGGGGGGGTGGCATACTCGTGTAGTAGTTACCTAGTAAGAGGTAACCCGGCCTTGTGTTGGCAGAGAGCTAGTTAGTTCTCGGGACGTCCCTCCAGAGGCATTCCCATGTGGCATAGGAAGTTCCTTAGCCTGACCATTTGTTGGAAAATCCAAAGAAACAATACGAACCTTGTATGGTTTTAGTTGTAGAACCTGCCATTTAACATGGCAGCTATAGCAGCCATAATATAATGGTACCTATGCTGGCTAAGATTAATATTATACTTTCGAAATGTTTTCCACACTAGACATTAATGATAATAAAAAAATGGTTTTTGCGTAGTAAGCATGTTTGACTATCATAAGGAGAAATCTCCCCCATGTGTGCGACTGCATTGTGTGTGTGCCGGGAGGCCTTATGGTGGTTTCATTTTCCAAAAGCATTACGAATTTCTTTTATTTTCTTTGTGAAAATAACTGTTTTTAAGATCTCACACCAGTCCCACGACTGACCTGGAGTTTATTGTTTCCTTTCTAAACTCTGGGTGCCCATAATTTTCCACACGGGCAGCCTAGAGTCAGGTTACCAGGTCATTCTGGAATTCAGAAGTTGCTGTGGAGATCTGGAGGCGAGCTGGATGGCGAGACGTATCACTTATACTAGTATTATTCCGTTGTGTATTAAGTTATGTGGATAAGTTTATATAATTGTCCAGTGATGTGTGTTGTTGATGTAAACTCTGATGATGTATTGTGTAAACTGATATAGTTCTTTGTAATAAAGATTATTCATTCATCTATTATATATTGTCCCGCTGCGAATATGAGATTCTGATATTGTTTCTGTTTCTTTTTCTTCCTTTCTTCTTCTACCACTTCTTTTTAACCCTGATGGTTCGCATTTCCGTTCTTCTTGAGTTGATTTGTTGGAAATAGATGTCAATTTAAGGGATACGGATTTGCGGGTCTTCACAGTAATACGAAGAAGTGCGTCCACTCGGGGTAGCTAACCCACTTGGCCGGTACGGCTCCTGTTTTAGTCATTTCAAATTGGCATAAGTGCCAGGCTAATCCATCATCGTTCTCTTTCTTCAAATCCAGCAAACGATGCCAAATCCAACCACTTCATTCTGGATCATCACTCCACGTACAAAGTTGTTAAAGTGGTTTTGGTATCGACAAAGAGTATGCCCATATCCGGCCCCGATCTCTTTAACAACCGAACGTCGTTTTACACACCAGTTGGTACTTTTACATTTAGAAAATAATTCATACTTGATATCAAAATATCATATTCGCTTCAAATCAAATCCATTTCAAAGTCATCATATTTACTCAAAATATACCATTTCAGTTCAAAATTGTTCTCGCCTCAATATTCCGATTTCGCTTCCAAAATCATTTCGAATTTCAATTAAGTTATAACTTCATTTTAACCTAATTCGTATTTAAATCCATGATTTCAAAATAAACATTCCACCCTTGACCAATATGAATTTTTTGAAAAATAGTTTGAATAGTTTTAAAATAGTTTGAATAGTTTTAAAATAGTTTAAATAATTAAAATAGTTAAAATAGTTTAAATGGTTTAAATAGTTTAAATGGTTTAAATGGTTAAAATAGTTTAAATGGTTAAAATGGTTAAAAATAGTTTAAATGGTTAAAATAGTTTAAATGGTTAAAATAGTTAAAAATAATTTAAATGGTTAAAATAGTTTAATATAAAATAGTTTAATTATTAAAATGGTTTATATAGTAAAATAATTTGGAAAACCAAAATAATTTGTATATTTAAGAAGATAGATTTCAAACAGTTTATATTGAAATAATTTTATTAAAAATAGCTTTAAAGTCAGATCGATTCAATTCCGACTTCCCAATTCGAATCAATTCCAATTTCCATTCAATCGGTTCAGTTTTCGATTTCAATTCAAATCAATTTCAACTTCGATTTCAAACTAATTCAATTCCACTTTCAAATCCAATTAATTCGATTTCAATTTTCAATTTATATCGATTTCGAGTTCGATTTTCAAAATATTGATTCAAAACACTTAAATCAGATTAACCTTCAATATTCAGTTTAAAATACCAATCTTCAAATATAATTCAATTCCGAGCTCAATTTCAAAATATTGTTTTTAAATCACTTTTACTTAATAATCTTCAAAGTTTGAATAAAAGTCCAATCCATTAAACAAATCAATTTCTGAAATTTAAATCATAATTCGATTATAACTTAAAAATCTCAACTTCGGTTATATAAACAATTTCGATTACCAAATTAAAATTTTAACACTTCGCGCTCAAGTTCGAAAATAATTTGATTTCTCTAAATTCGATTTTACTCCTTTAAATCAAATCATTTAAATACTTTCAAATTAAAATTGTTAAAATCATTTAATTTAACCAATCGGGTGTCCATATATTCTATCTTATGGCCAAGTGATCAGTTATTTCAATTTAATTTCGAGGTTGGATATATATCATTTCATTCCAAAATAAATGTCATAGGTATATATCATTTCAACCTATTTCTTAATTTATTCGAAATAATTCAATTTACAGTTTATATACTGTAAATAATATACAGGGTGATAACAGGATATATCAGAATAAATTAACATCCAAATCATCCAAAATATCAATCAATTGGCATCCATCACAATCAATCATACAAACAGACAATATAATTCACAATATTTCATAGTTATCAATATCAGATATTTTTCTGGAAATTCAGTTCCAATTTCAAATTTGACTATCAATTTTAATTTTTTAACAGTTAATTCAAATGACAATTTAAAGGAAAATTTATCAAACAACAATCAATAAATTCATATCATTTCATCATTTCAAATTTAACTAGCATAAAAATATTCTAGTACGTTGTGAGCGTTATAAAACACTCACATTGAGTTTTCAATTTTAAACCAAATCGAACGACGTTCGATTTAGCCTAAAATTTTAGTTATTCCCAAACATCTCCAAATCGACTCCATGACGTAGTGTTCACCGCCACAATTCCAACGCCTCTTGTATCGTCCAATTCTGACAACGTATGGAAAAGATAGACACTTTTAAAGATTACACGATTCTATAATATAAATAATTTACAAAATTTAATTTACTTTTTTCCTTCTTTTCTTTTGATTGAATTCGACCGTAGGTTCATATCCAACGCCCAAGACCTTTTCTTCCATCACATCGTCTCGTTCGTCCCAGTAAAAACCGAAACCATCATGCACGAACTCTTCACGACCGCCGCTCCCACCATGATGATCGTTATGATGATCAGCAACCTCCCACGCGAGCGCCTCACTCCACTTCGCCACCGCCTGAAGTCACGCGACACTTGGCCAACCAGAGCACTCGAAAAACCCACTGAAAAGCGTGACAAACGCGACCCCCTTCACCTCCAATCGACTATGTTACACGATTTCCACCGTTGGATACGTCGAGCTCGACGAGCTCTTCGTCTTTCCAGTTGAAATTTTTTCATGAAAATGAATGTATTAAGAGGAAATTAGAGAAGAAGGTCGTAACTTTTTGGCCATTGAAAATAAGATAACGGCAGCTGTTATTTTGCTAGGGTTAGGGTTGTGGACGCGTGTATATATATACGTGAGGATATATTATTTTATTATTATTTTCAACTTTTTCCAGGCGAACTCCAAACGAAGCGTGCCACCAGGCGTTTATAATATTTTGCCCCTATTCCGAACACAATGAAACATGTTTCAAGCCCCAATTCGATCGTATGTGGGAGATAACTTTTTGATACGAATTAAAATATTAAATTTTCGATATTTAATTCAACGCGTTTCTATCCCGTACGACCAAATGGTAACTCCAAACGCTACGAAATTTGAAATCTGATAATAATACACTATTACGGACACAATGGAACTGGTTTCGTCACAATCCGAGACTGTGTCCCGAAAGGCTATTTTAACGTCTCGATTATAATGTAAAATTTCCAATTTCTAATTATTCACTTTTAAATCCAACTTTAAATATTAACAATCTTCATTTTGTTTAACTAAAATTTACATCAACTTTCGATATCATTTTCAATCATACTATATTCAGAATTCAATTATTCAAATAATTTACAATATTAAATTTAAACAATTTAATTATCCTATAAATCAATATAAATACATCATTAAGTTCCAAATAAATTTTTAGTTATCAACATCATTTTATTTCTATCCAAATAATTCGCAATTATTATCCAACTTCAGTTATTGATTATAAACCCAGTTAATATATATAATTTCATTTCAATACTCGTTATCCCCAAATCTTCGAAATTAGTTTATTTCAAAATTTTATTCAAGTTCATATTCAATACTTACATTCAAAATCGTTAAATTTGTATTTTTAACCATTTTTATTCAATAATTATATTAAATTTAATAATTTTAACTAGCTAAAAATATGGGTCGTTACATTATATGTTCAAAAAAAAATTTGAATGTGATCTTTTATAATACATGGTTGGCCCAGTTTATTAGTTCCCCTAGATTGAATGAAGCACAAGTGTGCCAAGAATGGAACAGTCCGTCACTCCATTAGTTGTGTGCAAACGCTTCATAAATGAGCATTGTGCGCTTCTAAATGGGAAGTGAGCACTCCCTATGTAACGGAGCACTCCCATCATTTAATTAAAAGAAAATATTACATGACAAATGTCATTTTCAAGTCTCGACATTTTTATGACTTCTTAATTAAAAAATCACCTGTTATCATGGGATGTTCCCAATGCTAACATGTATATGTTTTCTTGCCATGTTTCAGTGATTTTTTTTAATTGATCAATGTCAGTTACTTTCATGGATATTGTGTAATTTTATATAATTCTCATTGTTTATTTATCCATGAGCTGATCTTCTTCTTCTTAGCTTCTTTTATTTCTTACAAAGATGTGTATATTTTTAACTGAAGAAGCTACATATCATTTTTGTTAGCTATAGCCTATAATAACAAGTGCAGAGTTGAAATGCAAAGTTGAAGTCTTCACTGAAATAATTATTTCCAGGCTGAAGACTGAAGATCTTTTATTTCGAGAAACTTTAACATAAAAATCATGACAACGCCATTAGTTAAGTATATAAATAACCAGTTGAGAAAATTTTCAAGTATGATTTATCTAAACTAATGTATCAGTATTACTAAATTTAATTTCATATGTTTATTTTGGTAAGGCGGTTTTCTTTATATTTATACAGAGGTCTATCGAATATTTATGAGTACTCTCTAACAATGTCATATATAAGAATAGTTATTCGATTGCATTGAAAAAGCAAGTAGTACTTTGATACAAATGATGCAACATCCCATAAATTTTACAATGCGTGTGAAAGCAAAACATATTTATTTTAGTTTTATTAAACAACAGAATTTGTTTGACGTGTAGTACACATGGTGCAATTCAACATTAGCTAATACGTGTAGTACATATGATGATGTTTATATTTATTCTAAAATCATATAAGAGCATCATTAGAGTACATAGGTTAGCACAAATGATATATAGAACAATAAAAACTGTGCTTGGAAAAAAGAACAAAAAATAGTTTAAAAAGCCAGGTTATACACTCATGGGCATGAGCAAAAGAACAAAAAATTAAAGCACCAATTGTGCAACCAAAGCTACATGCTTCAGAACTTCACTCTTGCAAGTTTAAGCCTTCTAATACATGTTGAGCCATAAATGTAAAAACCACATCACACCAGCAAGCAATTTCATATCCTCTAATTTACTCTAACATATGAAATAAAGCACAACTGAAAAAATGGTACTTTTTTTTCCTTGCTAATGCAACATAAATATATAATCAGTTAATTGAAACATATATAGTCAACTATTTGATACTGTTATATAAGTAAATACATCTTTTACTTATTGTCCCATAAAATTTATTAAAATGTTTAAAATAAGATCAAAATGTAAAATAAAAAACAATAACGTATGGAGCTGATCCCTGGCAGTATCTGAAAACAAAAACAAAAATATACCGGCAGCAGAAAAGCGGAGACGAGGTAGGCAGTGAGAGCGGCGGCGGCAGAAACGCGCAGACGAGGTCAGCAGTGAGAGGTCAATCAGCGATTTGAGATGTTGAAACAGAGTAGGCAGGCGGAGACGGCAGTTCGATTTTGAGAATTGTTAATATGCAAAGATTAAATGAAGAGCGGCAGATTTATTTTTTAAGAGGGAAATGAAATTAGGTCATACGCGATTTAGTCGGCTTGTTTGCTACGGCTGAACCACAACAGTCGCAATTTGTTTATGCATTTGCTACTGTTATATTATACAACCGTCGCAAAATTATTTTCTAATTTTTTAGTCACATTTGCAGTAGGTATTTGCTACGGTTATGAATATAACAGTCGCAAATAACAACGTATTTACTACGGTTATAGACAAAAATCATCGCAAATTGCTTTTATTAAATTTTCTCTCGTTTCTCATAGACCAACTGCTACGGTTTATAAGAAAAACCGTCGCATATTATATTATTTGCTACTATTTTTACCTAAACCGTCGCACCGTCGCAAATAAGGCGACGCAACAGACAGATTGTGTACTAGTGACACGTAGTATTTAAATTTCCATTAAAACTTCAACTTAATTTACTTATCAAGATAAACTAAAAACCTACTAGCTAACCATTAATGTACGTTGATATAAAATAAATAAACCATAGATATATAAACCAACACTAATTTTCCAAATATGTTATAATAAATTTAATATCAATATATACATATAGATATATATATTCATTACTAATTCATTTTTCATTATCTAATATGAGCAAAATAATAATATGTTATGAGTATTGGAACAAATTCAAAGAATATTGGTGTGAAGAGACAGTAATCACCTGCAAAATCTTATTAACATTAATAGCACCAAAGACTTTATGAACAATTATGAATTGTTGAGGATCATCGCAAGAGAGAAGGGAGCAAATATACAATATTTTGCACATCTTCTTCTCAATATTTTGCAAGGCGCGTAAGGAGATTTTCTAGCCTTGATTGTAGTAATCTCTATAGTTGAATGTCAATGAAAGCAACTGGGTTTGGAGTTGAAATGAGATGTTGCTCGGATGCAGCATCTAAAGTTACTAGGAAGAGTTCCTTTTCTTGCGTTAGTCTCTCTAGGGGAAAAAGTTTTGTGAATTCCTAAATGTTCCTGAGAGAAAAAAAATTTCTAGTGATTATACATACACACAGTGTGTGTGTGTATCCCAATTTGATTATTGCTATCCTTTATTTTAGGATAAAATGGAGCTGGAAGAGAATAAGATAAGAGTTAAAGGGCTTGGAAGAAAGAAGAGAAATAAGGTCGAGCATTTCTCGAGGAAGGATGATGTGAAAGTGGTGTGTGGGAGTCTCATCGATTCTGAGTGTACTGGCATAATTTTTGTGTGGATATATATATATATATATATATATGTATGTATGTATGTATGTATGTATGTATGTATGTATATGTATGTATGTATGTATATGTATGTATGTATGTGTATGTATGTATGTATGTATTTATGTATGTATGTATGTATGTATGTATATGTATGTATGTATGTATGTGTATGTATGTATGTATGTATTTATGTATGTATGTATACATACTACTACTAATGATCAACTCAAATAATATTAAATAAGACACTATTTTATTACATTTCTAAATGAAATTTCTTGTGGCTCTTTTATCCATTACATAATTTATCACTTTTTACTAGTGCAAAACTCATAATCTCTTTGCTTAAAGTTTACGATCCCTATGGATCTAGTAATGAGTTCACAAAGTTTGTTATATTAATGTTCACACACTACACTAGATCTAGTAATGTAAGTTCTTAAAATTTTATGAGATAGTTAAAGGAAACATATACATGCAAGTACTAGTTCAAAAAATAGATATAGCGCTGTCAATCTTAGAAATTGTAGGTTGTAATCTGTTGCGCCAAAAAGTGGCATAACACCTCAAAATCAATTGAAAACACCAGATCTAATGAAATAAATGTAAAAGCAATAAAAAAGACACAATTTTTATAGTGGTTCGGCAAATACTCTGTCCTACGTCCACTTTAATCCTATTATTTGATTGATTCTCTCTGAAATACAATGATTACAACTCAAATTTGGTCACAACTAGTACATCTCGGATTTGGGAATGTTTGAGGAAGATGATAGAAAAGGATTAAAGTGTCAAAAGTCCTCTTCTAGCTCTAAGTAGCTTGCTATTTATAGGCAAATCCCTGCTGTAACAAGATTTCGTCTAAGTCTCTAAGATCCACGAACATAGCATGAAGAATAGGATACCAAGCACAAATTTCAAGATGAAAAATCAGGTCGGTGCGTACTGACTACTTTTTTCTTCTTTTCGGTATAAGTTCCAATGTGTTTTTACAAGTCTTTATCTTCCAAAGCTCTAAAGTGGACACGCCTAGAGAAATTCTTCTCAGCACCGACCTCTTTTTTATTGCTCAATCTGCTTCCACATGTCTTGAGTTACTTCATGTCATTATTCTAGATAGTCCTAATCATGTTGAAGTGAATTATGTCTGTGAAAATCATAAGCTTCAGGTCAGGGTTGACCTGACTTGGTGTGCGACCCAATGGTTTGTGTGTTTGCTTTGGTCTTGCTTAGAGTCATCCTATAGTTGAAGTGCTTCGAGTCCTACCTGGGAATTTTTTGTGTGTTCGACCCGACAAAAATCACAACTCGGTATCAAATTATGACTTACAACTCGATACCGATTTTACTAAGGTCTGACTTGGGTTTGACTCTGGTTTGACTCCAAGTCATATTGTCTTGCCTTAGTATTTATCGACTCAGGCATTCCTTCGTTTTTCCAAGGTTCGGTTCAGGTACAACTAGGCGACCTGAAGCACCAAGTTGAAAAACTCAAGTCAACTTATTTCGATTATTTTTTATGTTTCCTTTTTCTTGCCTTTTTATGATGTTTCCAAAGTCCTTAGGTCATTTTCATCGTTTATTCATCCAATTCACTCATTTAAGTCTATTCGAAGACTGCAGAAAATTTGATTATAACACTTGCCCTTAAAATTACACCTTATGAATATACAATGCATTTTGCTTAAGAACAAGCTTCAGCAGTAGAGATCAATCATTGGCAGTCAAGCTTTTTGGCTATCCGTCGATTCAAGTTGTGGTAAATCATTCGATTCTTTCGGATTTACCTACAAATCAAAGGTCGTTCTAGAATATTATAGCTAAGGACTCTGGTTCTTGCTTTAGTGTTGGTTATAAATCATAATCAAAGAATTTTCATCCAAAGTATCATATCATGTATCAAAATCATCCCATGTTTGTCCAGGATTATCTATTCTAGTCTAATTACAAGGCATTCAATTCCTAATGTCAAGTTCAACGTCCTTTCTAGGGTCCAATCTCTTCGGATAGTTTAATAACCAATCTAGGATTCGATCTCTCCTGATCATTTAACATCCAATCTAGGATTCGATCTCTTCGGATCATTTAACATCCAATCCAAGGTTCAACCTCTTCAAATTGTTTAACATCCAATCTAGGGTTCGATCTCTCAAGATCCTTGCTGAGTCCAACCCACTCACTCTGCAGCGAGGGGGGCCAACATCCAAACAAGTCCATCCACTTACTCTCTAGTGAGGGGACTTACTCTCGTACAAGCCCAATCTACTCGCTCTTTGGAAAGGGGACTTGCACCTTATGGTCATCACTCCATTTCTTTGGATAAGACTATCATTTTCAATCAATATCATTCATCACGTTCAAGTGGTTTTCAAAAATCAAATATCCAAATTAAAGCACCAAATAAATATCCTAACATTCATCTCAAACATCCAATTCAGAGCGTGCCTAGGGACCAATCAAGGTCCCGTACATGTGTAAGTAGTCTGATGTCACTATTGCCTTATTTATCCAAAATAAAAGGCAAAACATAGGAATCGATCTTGACTACCATCCATCCCGATCATGGGATTTCCAATCTTGACCCAGATCCATGGTCATGTCTTGATTTATTCGCTGTAGATGATGGTTGTTCTAGTGCACCACTGCAGTCTAGTTTCTTATGTACTATTGTAGCTGGTTGCCCCAAGCTAGCTCTTCCATCAAATCATGAAGATATCTGTACTCGATCGTTTCATGCCCATCCGTCTCATGGAAAAGGAAAAATCTTCCAGCCCTTTTCTCCTGATCCATGGATTCCCTCTTAGTTGGCTTCCGGTAGAGGATATTCATCCTAGTGTCTAGGCATATCCTCTTTGGGGTTCCATTTAGATCAGTATAAGAAGTGAATTTTTGTTCCAATTTTTGTCGTTTCAGTCCTCTGAAGCCATCATCGGCTTTTCATTTTCCTTTGTCTTTACCATATCCTGCTTTGGACGGTCCTTCGTTATCCTTGACATTAACCACAGCATTACTAGCTTTAGCGTCCTCCTAATGCAAATATCTCTCAGCTTCATGGTGAAATTCCATGAGATCCATCGGTGGATCCCTTTCCAATGCAACTTTGAAGTTGGTCTTGCTTGTGACTCCAAACACAACCGCCATTAGGATTATCGATGGATTCTACTTATCGATTGTGGCTGCTGCTGCGTTAATTCTTGTCAAATAACTCCTCAAGGACTCTCTGGCCCTTTACTTTACGCTCGAAAGTGTCATCACATTCCTTGGTTCAAGAGATGTGACCTCTAAACTGTCTCAAGAACCTGTCCAACAAACGAGCCCACGTGCTTATGGACCCATTCTCTAACTGTCTGAACCACATAGCAGGCAACTCCGCTAAGAATAATAGGAAGCATTACCTTATTACCTCTTCAGACACACCCAACATTTCATTTGTCGGATGTATCTCATCAGATGGACGGTTAGATCTGTCCTTCCGTTGTATAGTTCCAATGTCGGTAACTTGAAATCGGGCGAATTCATAGCATACCGGATGTTAGGGATAAATCGATCCATGTTCACATCCGCAAAACTCTAGTCTGGGGGCCTACCTCCTTATTCGTTTGATCATCCTAGGTATTTGTTCATTGTCGTATAATGGAAGTCTTTAATCCATAGTTATATATTTACCCATTGTTCCTACGGGGAAACTCTAGACCATACTCCTTTGGTTGCTCGTTTGCATTCTAATCCACACCTTTAGCTTCATTCTGCCTCTCGTTCCAACAGGGAAACTCTGGCATATACTCCTTTGGTTGCTACGCATTTGCGTTTCAATTTTTGTTTCTGGCTCCAGCATCATCCGCTCCTGGCATCCCAGCTCATCCTAAGCTTAAACCAACCATGTCCTAGCACATTCTTGTTAGTATCAACCTAATTCTGGTCGGTATCAACCTATTCTGGTCATGAGCTCGGTTCTAGTTGGCTCTACACCAACTCCCAATGATCCTGCATTGCTTTCTAGCTTTGATTTTGAATTCTAGTTGCTATATATGTTCTTTTAGATCCATCCTTCTGAAAAGTTCATCTAGCATCTCCTACTACCGAGGTATTATTCCATCTTGCATTTCTTTCACCATCCTCTACTTCTCCTCTCTAGTCATGTAGACATATGGATTTGAACTTAAGGACACCTCCTAGATGTCCCATGCTTTGGTTGACTTCCTCTAGGAACAACTTTGATCGTAGGCCTCTTCATCTTTTCCAAACTTCAAAACCAAGCTTTAAATCTTCAAATCTAGCCCGTTCTCAATGAAAGTACCAAAAATGTTACGTCAAAATGGTACAGGACCCCAAAATCAATTGAAAGCACCATATCTAATGAAATAAATATAAAAGCAATAGAAAAGACATAATTTTTATAGTGTTTTGGCATATACTTTGGCTTAAGTCCACTTTAATCTTATTATTGCATTGATTCTCTTTGAAATACAATGATTACAACTCAAATCTGGCCACAATCTAGTAGATCTCGGATTTTGGAATTTATAGGGAAGAAGAAGATAAAAAAAAGAATCAAAGTGCCAAAAGACCTCTCCTAGTTTAGGTAGCTTGCTATTTATTAGCAAAGCCCTACTACAATCTCATAACCAAGCCAAAATTCGTCTAAGTCTCTAAGCTTTACGAACATAGCATGAAGAATAGGTCACCCCATACAAGTTTTGAGGTGAAAAATCAGGTCGGTACCGAGTACTTTTTACTTCTTCTTGGCATAAGTTCCCATATGTTTTTGCAAACCTTCATCTTCTATAGCTCTAAAGTGGACCCCACCTAGAAATATTCTTCTCGATACCGACCACAAAATGGTCAGTATCGACCTCTTTTTATTACTCAATATGCTTTTATATTTCTTAAGTTACTACATATCATCATTTTAGATAGTTTGAATCATGTTAGAGTGAATCATGTTGGTGAAAATTCTAAGCTTTAGGTCAAGATTGACCCGACTTGGTGTTCGATTTAACTGATTTGTGTGTCTGCTTCGGGTCTTGCTTGGAGTCTCTAAAAGTTGAAGTGCTTCGAGTCCTACCTGAGAGTTTTGTGTGTCCGACCTGAGAAAAATCATAACTTGGTACCGAGTTGTGACTTACAATTCAATATCGAGTTGACTCAGGTCTAACCCGAGTCTGACCTGGGTCTAACTCGGGTTTGACTCGGGTCTAACACCAAGTCATATT
This sequence comes from Allium fistulosum, assembly GCA_030737815.1. Lineage (NCBI taxonomy): Eukaryota > Viridiplantae > Streptophyta > Magnoliopsida > Asparagales > Amaryllidaceae > Allium > Allium fistulosum. Next base: position 1,301,551,654 of record CM060902.1, read on the forward strand.
GTCTTGCCTTGCTATTTCTCGACTCGGGTATTCCGTCATTTTTCCTAGGTTCAGTTCAGGTACAACTCCGGTCCAACCCAAAGCACGGAGTTGAAAAACTCAAGTCAACTATTTTCGTTCATATTTTACATTTTCTTATTCTTGCCTTTTTTTAATGTTTTAAAGTCCTTGAGTCATTTCTTCATCGTTTGTTTGTACAATTCGTTTGTTTAAGTCCATCCGAAGACGGCGAAAAATTTGATTATAACATAAATAGATAACATTTCGAATAGGAAATAGATGCATATCAATATAGTATATAATGGCATAAAATGTTTTTTACTAAGATGAAATTTTAGTTGAGTTGGAGAAGGTCTTGAGAATCATTTAACGAACAAGTAATTTCAAAATTATGGAATGATACAAGAAATGGTTAGAGTTTATGGCATCACTAGACCGCATTTACCTTATTTTGGATATATAAGTCCTTTTGAGACAAGTTCCAAGATGTGTATACTTGCATATCTTAAGGCGAGATAAATTAGATTAAGTGTTTAAAACTACTATGTAGAACAAAACTCAAAATTGAGCATAAAATAAGAGGATAAAGTAGATGGAATATATATACACACACTATACAGGTGTATCGACATGGTGGTGTCTACACTATATGTGTATCTTGGCATATAGTCAAAAGGTTCAGAACAAAAACTTCTCGATTTGAAGATCATGAAATAAAAGCAAACATATTAACCCAAGCAATAATTTAAACTCTTAACCTTCTATATGGTAATGATACCCTAGGCTTACATTGGCTAAACTGTAAATTGCAAATATTAGTATATAACACGATGATGACACTGATGATGGATAATTTATTGTAGCATATTTTGGAGAATCTTATGACCAATAAACAAATTTACTCTTCATTGTAGTATATTTCCGTGCCAATTCTGTATGTTGAAGACAGTAGTAAAATATTACTTGCAAACACAAAAATGCTCTTTTCTAGTCTTAAGCCAGTAATGTCACCTCTTTTGAAGTGGCAATATATGATGTATTTGTAGTAACTAAATCCGAAATTTGGACGGCTAAGATTGACATGAATTCACCCTTAAAACACTATGGGATGTTGTTGATGATGTACAGTTAATGATTGTGCCAGTTGGGACACCATGTGGCCTACATGATGTAGATGTAGATATCTAGCAATCTATGCCACGGAAACATCCATAAAACATGGTGGACGATCCGAAGTGGGTTGGCTATAGCAGGGGTACAAGATTAACAGCATAACATATAAGAGGGCTATTGCACAACGTCGGATGAGCTATGCTAGTGGAGACCGATTTCCTTATAGTGTGGCACAGAAGGTGCATCTTCTAATGTCAAGGGAGCTTGATGGTCTACAAGCATGGTTAAGGGACACTGGGTGGTTCCTATGATTGGTGGTAGGTTTAGGGTGAGGATGACGTCGAACGAGAATGCTATATTGGTTTTGTTGGTCGGCCAGATCAACCACCGTCAGACCTCGTCCTCCAAGAGTAGCCCGCCCCGATTATGGCTGCTATCTGTAAGGGAGAACAACCCGCCAGCTCTGTCAAAATGGATGAGGTGCTTCTACGAGCGTGCCCGACCATACAAGTAGATGAAACATGGAACCGAATGGTTATGTGATGGATGAGGATGGTGCATGATTTTTAAGATTACTATTTGAGCTAGGCCGGATGAAGAAATAAGATTGCATGCGTTTTCTAGGCTATGTTCTATGCATGAGCGTCATTTGTTACATACGTACATATACATACATACATGTATGTATGTATATGTATGTACATACGTATGTATATTGCACACTACTACAATATTCCCTTAAAATTACATATCCAATCTTATAGAAAGAATCTTTCCTTGATGAACTTCATAGACGAACCTTTTTTCGGCTTTTAGTGTTTGATGATCATTGTCATCATACCACTTATGGCTGTTATAAAATTCTGGGCCCCATAAACAATGAGAAGAAAACGAGGCCTTTGGATGTCATTATTACCAAACCACCTTCACTTGGCTAGGAGTAGGAAAAAACTCAGACCAGATTTACATATAGGACCAGGTCGGCCAATCACCTATAGTGGTGCAGGGTTTAAACATATTTTTTGTAGGTTGGGACGGTTCAATAACCTAGATGATTTGTTATTAATTGCAGATGGATGTACATAGGGTTATTAATTCCACGAGTGGTTGACAGCCCTTTTGTTGGGGGCTCTTGGGTCCAAGATGACTGATCAACCTAGAACATTCCTTGGATGACTTCGATTGTGAGGACATTGCACCATAGCACCCTCTTCTTAGAGACCGGCTAAACAACACACCCCCCTCCCCGGTCGAGCTACTTTTCCTAGCCACTTGCTTATATGAAAGTTAGGGTGACCACCCCTAAATCCATTCTCCATCAGGTTTCTGAATGCAAACCAACTAGCACCGGTACGTTGGCCAAGAATAGTTACAAGCTTCTGGTCGGGCTATATTTCATTTACCGCAAGCTGGACCTCCCTTAATCTGATCCTATGTTTATCCGTGTGGTTTTCAACTCTACATGTAGAAAAGAAACAAGCCAGCTAGTTATTATCATCTTCAGGCTGTTGATTCTATCGCATTGATCCATGGTCTCTCAAGCAAGGCGCCACCCTAAAAGGACCGGTTCTTTTTTGTTTCCATGGTTGTCAACCTAGGCCTTACACGTAGGTCTTTAGTGAACCTTGTAAGCTTTCTTTAACTTAATGAGAAATTTTTCCTAAATGTTGTCCTTTTTATGACTATCTTCTCTGTTTCTTTACAGTGACCCCTATTAGCCTCGGGGTAAGCCTTTCTATATACCATGGGTACCTTCGCATAATCAAGGATATTGTGGAACATGCAAGGAATCTTTCAATGACTCTAAATAATTTCAATCTTTACTAGGCCAGGTTGTTAGGCCCAAGGAAGACTATATGTGGAAGAGCTTCCGCAGTTAGGAACCCCACTGTGCGATCAGCTAGGATGATGGGGTCATGATTAAAGGAAGGGAGCGATGGTTACAACAGATGAGGATGAAGACAAGGATGAGGCTACTAAGTCGGGCTTTGGTGGAGGCCAGGGGTGATCAAGGTGAGTGGGAGTCCTACGATCTGTACCTTTTAGAGAATGTTGTGGTCCCTCATTGTGATACCATAATAGATTAGTCATTAGATTACACCAGGTTAGAAGAGACGCCCGAGTTGGGGAAGATAGGCGACCAAGCATAGGAGTTAGATACGCTGACCAGCAAGGGCTCCTCCTTCGGAAACCCCTTCGCCCATGGCTCTGTGGAACACGTAATCCAAAACGTGCCCCTTAGCACACACAACCATGAGGTGGCATAGCTCAGTAGTTATAGCATGTGGTCCCCCTACTCGCCCATAATCAGGAGGCGATCAGGGGACCGACCTATAGAAGGTAGCGTAGCTTTGTTTTGTTTCTCTTTTGATTTCTCCTTTTCCCTTTGTTGACTTGTGCTCTTGTCTTTTGGAGTGGTCGCTTTAAGTCTCGGTGTCGCTCTTGATGCTGCCGTGTAGGAGTCACGTTTCACCTAACCAATCAATATAATCCCAACACCATGTTGTACACGTTGAATAGCCCATCTCCGCCAAGTGGAAAAGGCAAAAAAAAATTCCATTGAAGGACCTAAACAAGATAACGAGGTGGAAATTGAGGAGGGCATCCAAGAGGCGTTGGGTTCCAAAGTCGGAGAGCTCGAAGAGTGTTTTGGCTTACCAATTTTCTACGGAGGTGGATGTGATCGGGCCCCTACCGAGGGTCGATGAGCTCGAGGTGGTGGGATCACAACCTTAAAGGCAGTTGAGGCAGATGACGGCCTACGGATGCTAGCGCTGGTGCTGGCTGGAGTGGTGACGGAGGTCATGTACCACAAGAGTCGAGCCCGGCCGAGCTTGGAGACCCATCCTATGAATGAGGCTTTCGACACTCATATGTCAGAAGCTTATCTGGTAAGTCTTCATACTTCAGCAAAAACTATTCTTATTTGCGACTTATGTTATGAACAACCTAGCATGTGGGCACCAATATAGCTTATGGCGTTCATTTGGGTTTGGTGGATCTTACAAGACAGCTGGAGGAGGATAAGAACATGCACCAGTAAGTGGAGGAAGAGAGGGAGGAGCTGCTAAAGAGGGCCCAAGATAATGAGAAAACGGAGGAGGCTTCTGAGCGAGCCAGGGATTCCGTTATTAATGATCTCACCACAGAGAGGAGGAAGTTTGACAAGGAGCTCAGGGCGGACCTAGAGAGGAGCAACAATGATGTTGGTGGGTTGAAGGATAAGTTGCAATCATACTTAGGTCATTCTTCCTAGAAGGAGTTTAAAGCCTTGAATTATCGATGGGAGGAAAGGTTGAATAGGATGTTAAAGCTGATTGTCTCGACTAACTTCCATCTCACATTGATGATTCCTTTCTCACCACGGAAGAGTATCAAGTGGCCCATGCAGAGGTTGTGGCGCAGTGACTGGGACGCTTCCCTTGGTGGATTTTAACCCCGAACGGATTTCCTCCCTGGCATATGGAACAAGCGGTAATGCTGCTTTGGACCTTCCATCGGTAGATGAAAAACAAATCTTTGATGATGACTGCTATATTAACTCATCTCTCCATCTTCTATAAGCTTTCTTGGAATTGGTCCACTTGTGATTTTTGTTATATTTGAATGATTCCTTAGTCGGCTGCAACTGTAATTGCCGAACATTGTTTATTTTCTTTTATGTTGAAAGTTGCTATTGATGATTTCCTACTAATCTGGATTACCTAAGTCTACCTTGTATCCTTTTGTTAACCATTGCACATACTAAATACGTCGTGTTTGTACCCTGTGCTTACCTTTTATGATTTGAACTCGGGATGCTTTAATGCCCCTTGTGTTTGCAAGTGAACACATAAGTAGCTCATGCCTAGGATTACATCAAAAAACGTGATAAAATCATAGGTTTATCTAAATAAGGTAAGACTTATCTTTTGGCGGAGGTGCTTGGTCCATATATTTAAATGATGGGCACGAGCTTTTGGTTAGTGCATGTATTGGGTTGACGATATGGCTAATATATCGTCAGGTTGTTAGTATATCACCCAACTGGGGGGGAGTGGATAAGATTACCAGTGAAGGAACGAGAGCCACTATGGGGGAGGTCTAGTCATTGAATTGCTGATGGTCTTAGTGAGGAAGGAAGCGTTGATCAGCTTGCACATTCCATTGTGATGCATATTAGATGCCTAGATTAGAGTTACAATATAGGTACGCATGCCTTCAAGGCACCAATGCTCCATCCCAATAAGGGATGGATTGCATCATAGGTGAACGAATCGGGATGACTATAGGGGCGGTCTCGCCATCGGTTCGTTGATGCCTCCTGTGAGGAAGAAAGTGTTGAGTGGCTTGCACATCCCCATGGAACAGCATTATGGATGCTTGGTTCGGAGTTACAACATTGGTAATTGTGCTTCTAGGACACTAATGGTACATCCCGCTACGGAGACAGGTAGCATTACAAGCGAATGAATTGGGAACACTGTGTGGGTGGTCTTGCCATCATTTCATTGAGGCCTCCTATGAGGACGGAAGCATTAAGTGGCTTGCGCATCCCCATGAAGCAGTACTAAAGATTCATAGTTCGGAGTTACCATGTGAGTAACTGCATCTCTTGGACACCAGTGCCTCATCCCACTAGGGAGACGTGCAGCATCATAGGTGAATGAATCGGGACTACTACATGGGTGGTCTTACCATTGGTTCGTCGATGCCTCCAGTGAGAAAGGAAGCTTTGAGTGGCTTTCACATCCTCACAAAGCAATCTCTTAGGCATTCCTTGATTATAGATAATGCATGGGAATAGCTTTTTTTCACAATTAGATGGGAGGTGGTGAGTTTTTGGCCCGGCCCCTCTGGATAGCCAATTCTACAGGGAACTCCAATGATGGTAGGGGGCCTAAACAGGCTGGCTCTAGTTGACTTGATGAATCGTAAATGTTCCAAAGTGTCCAATTCACATTCCAGATACCAAAGTAGAGATGATACAAGTGGTATTGCCTAATAAAAGCGGTAATACTTCATGGTGTTATAACAGCGGCTTACAATTCTTGAATATAAAATGCTCGAAGGTGTTCTATGTTCCATGCATGGGATACATTGGAGCCATCGAGCATCGAGATATAGTATGCATATGGGACTTCCAAGTTCTACCCTAGGACTTCTTTAGTTGGATCTTTGGTGTTCACGAAAACATGGCGTAGAACCAGGTTTCCAACTTTGAACTGGTGGAGCTTCACCGTTGCATTATAATGTTTGGCTATCTTTTATTTTTTACACCTCCGTCCATAGTGCAGCTTCCGCTCTCTTTTCATCCAATCCGCCAAGTTTGAGAGCGACCAGCTCTTCATTTTGCTCAAGCTCGTGAGTGAAGTGCCTTGGGATGGTATATCAACTTCGAGGGGTAACATAAATTCATACCCATAGGCTAAAGAGAATAGAGAATGCCTGCTTGACATGTGATTGCTAGTGTGGTGGGATTAGAGCATTAGTGGCAAGACTTTAGCCCAATTTCCCTTTATCTTGGTGATCTTCAATCTCGCCTTAATGGTTTTGTTCACAGCCTCCACCTACCTGTTAGCCTAGGGATGAGCGACTGAGGAGAATTCTCTATTCTATTCTGGTTGAAAAACCCCTAGAACAACCCACTCTCGAATTGGGTTCCATTATCAATTATGCCTTTTTTAGGATCCCGAATCAGCAGACTATATTCTTGATTACAAAGTTAAGGATTTTGGATGCGGTGACCTATGTGAGAGGCTCTGCTTCGACCAACTTTGTGAAATATTCAACAACTACTGTGGCGTGGTGGTATCCGCCTTTGGCGTTTGACAACTTGCCAAATAGTTTTATTCCCCAGGGATCGATAGCCAAGGGGACATCATAGGGCTCAGGAGGTTTGGGAGGCTCTTAGGACCCTAGCGAACCTTTGGTGGTTGTCAGGTTTCTTAACATAATTCATTGCGTCCTTGATCATGGTCGCCAGTAATATCCTTGTTGGGCGGCTTTCTTTGCTTGGCTTTCCTTTTAGCGTGATCTTCGCAAAAAACCCACATCCAATTCTTTCAGTACCTAAGTGGCCACTCCATTGGTCACACGTTTCTAGAGGAGAATTTAGTATCCCTATCAGTATGGCTTTGTATCCATAATAGTGTAGTGGGGTACTCAGTATAGGATCTTTCAAGCCTCCTTTCTTTCAGCAGGCAGATCGTTGCTTGCGAGAAATTTCATTAAGGGGGTCGTCCAAGATTCGAGACCTTGCTGATTTCCATGTTAGTTGCTCTTGGCTCATAATAGGGTTAGTCGTACCTCTATTGGGACCCAAAGGAGGCTTTCTTCAGGATTGGTTGCCGCCTTAGCCAATTGGTCTGCCTTGGTATTTCTCTCTCGGTGGATATGCTATATTTTGAAACTCACAAAGGAGCCAATGAGCTTTTTGGCCTCTACTACATAAAGGGCTAATGTTTTTCCCTTTACCTGGAAGCATTCCTCTACTTGATTAACTACAAATAAAGAGTCACTAAACATGTGTAGAGATTGCACTCGTAGTTCCTTTTCCACCCTAAGACCAGCCAGGACAGCATCATACTCAACTTCATTATTTGTGGTCTTGGAGCTTAAGCAGATGGCGAAACAATGTTCCTTACCATCAAGCGTGACCAACAACATTCTTGCCCCTACGACTTTCTTAATAGATTCGTCGTTTGTGTATAGCTTCTAGGAAGGTAAACCACTTGTCGCTTCCTTATTGTCGATGTGTTGCTTTTCATCAAGGGGGTCGTCCAAGATTCGAGACCTTAAGTCGGACAATAGTCTGGTGTGAGCGATAAAAAATCTCAAAATACTAAAAATTCGATATAGTATTTGGAACAGAGGGTATACAAATCATACCTGACCTATCCCTGCAACCAAAGAGTTAGCACATAACATCGTTAATATGTTACTCTATAAATGTCATAAAGGGTACTTCATACTTAGTAAACTATCGGGTTGCCTAGGTATCTCCATCCACAATACCTACTCCATACTAAGTAAATATTCGGGGTGTCTAGTTATCCTTATCCCAATACCTACCTCATGCGATGTCCCTAGAGTGACAGGTGGTTAGTAAAGCAAACATAACAAACATAACATCCATAAAACAATATTGACTGTCACCCAATGTGCCTTGGAAATATGATAATCATATGACCTTTTTACAGCCAGGGATTAATGGGTAAATCCCAATTTCAGTTATACTCTCTTTATCCTAAAGCTGGCCCTAGACCCAATCAACCAGTCCAGGATACATAGATCCAATCAACCGATCTGGGGTACTAAATCAAATATCCAACGGGCGGTCATGAGTAGGCAGTAGGCCATTTTTTTGACTTAGAATACCTTGTATCATGGCCTCTTAATCTTTTGCTTAGATAGTAGACATGGCGCTAGTTCTTATCCTCGTCATGGATCAAGGTGGCGCCGATCACGCGGTTAGTTATCACAAGGTATAGGTATAGGTACACTTTTTTTTCCACGTGAATGACTACCCCTCCTTAATGAGACCGAAGAAGGGTATACAATAATCAGTGGTTTTCGACATAAAGCGGCTTAGTGCTACGGCCATTCCATTCATGCTTTGCACCTACTTGACCATGTGCGGCACCTGGATCACTTAGATTACTTGAATATTGTTAGGTCCTTAATATCATTAGCACTCACTACAAAGCCGAGGAATTTCCAAATTGTACCGCAAAAGAATACTTCCTAGGGTTGAGCATATTGTATTTGTGGAGGGTGCTAAAATTCTCGACCATGTTCTTCATATACCCCTTAGGCCATTTATAGCTAACATGTCATCCACTCAAATCTCCATTGAGAGGCATATTTGCTAGGTGAACATCTGGTTGATAAGCCTTTGATATGTAACGTCGGTGTTACGAAGACCGACAGGTATGGCTCAGTAGCAGTAAAACCTAGAGTTAGTGATGAATGAGGTATGCCCTTGGTTAGGGCCATGGATGGCAATCTTGTTATACCCGGAGTAGGTGTCCATGAAGGTGAGCAATTCATGCTCGCTGGTTGTGTCCATGAGCTGGTAAATGCGGGGTAAGAGAAAAACTGTCTTTTGGAATGCTTTGATAAGATTTAAGAAATCGATGAAGGTCCTCCATGCCCTATAAAGTTTACGGACAAGTACTGGGTTAGCAACCCAAACTGGGTATGTCGCCTCATGGATGAAACCATTTTCCAAGAGTTTCTCTACCTCTTCCTTGAGTGCCTTATACTACTCGAGGTTAAATGGTCATCTCTTCTACCAGACGGTGTTGGCCATCAGGTCGATGTTGATGGCAAGGCATATAATCAAGGAGTTACCCATCATATCAGCATATCCCTAGGCAAACACATCCTTGCTCTTCCTCGAAAGGGAAATCGATTCGTTCCTTGCTTCTAGGCTTAACTCTTTGCTTACATTGACCTTGTTAGGGTCATTGCTATCAATCAAGGTTTGCCCTAACGGCGTGGCCAGCCCGCCTTCTGGACTGGAATCCCATATACAGGGATCAAGCAGGTCATCGTTGATATCTTCAATGTTATCTTCCAATTCATACTAGTCCAATGCACATATCATACACTCAATAACATCCTCCACTAGCATGGTTGTCTATGCCAGAGTCAAAAGAATGACTCCAACTTCAGCAGATGAGTCCTATGCTGAAGGGGAAAGAGCGCTAGTATCATCTGGCCCCATGTACCAATAGAGGTGAACCTATTTGTTTAATGTGCCGATGGGCTCCCTAGTCTTGCTTAGGCTAGCTAAGGAGAGGGCATTTCCCTCATGCATGCCATCTCGGTTAGTGGAGTAATCAACAAGTGCAGTTTGCTTTTAGTAAATGCAGTTCTTTTGGCACGATGGGAGTTACGGGATGCTTAGGTGATCCTCTAGGTGATCTACCAATGGTTGCCATTTCTTGCTGGATCATAACTACACCCTTTTTTTATCAATTGTAGGGAAATTCTATAATAATATCTGGAGGCATACTGATTGCCTAAAAAACACCTTATACCTCTTTTCGTTGGGAATTTCATTGTTAGGTGCTGGTAAGCCACTATCGCATCCATATCCACCAAAGGCTAATCTACCTATTAAAATATTATACACAAACGGGCAGTCCACCACAATGAACTGAACCTGGATTTTTGCTACTATGGGCTCCTCATTGAAAGTGACTACATGATACGTGACCTTCATGGGTACTAGTTGATGCCCCTCCAAAAATATAAATGGGTAGGGCGCTGGAATCATGGTTAAAGGTGGGAATCTTTATTCTATTGAATACATCTTTGTACATTACATTAACGGAACCATCCTTGTCAATAAAGACACGGTGCACCTTCGTATTGGCCATAGTGACTGAAATGACCATGGAGTCATGATGGGGGAAAATGACCCCTCTTTTATCCTCTGCAGTGAAGGTGATGTCAGTAGAATCTTCCTCGACCCGAAGCACCTTGGGTGCTCAGAGATCCATCGAATAGATATGATCCCAAAGCTCCCTTCTACAGTAGGCCTAGGCCCCTCGTTTACTTCCTACCATGTGTGGACTGCCACATATTGATAGGATCGCGATGTTGATCGTGGCTATGCTATTTTTATTTGCCTGCTAAGGTGGGGCAGGTGGATTTTGACGAGCTTTATGCTGCTCTATCTATTACCTAACATACTAAACCAACATCTCTCATAGATTAGTCCTTCTATGTCATCTTTGAGGTGTCGACACTCATTAGTTGAGTAGGCATTGAATTGGTGAAACTCGCTATTTGCCATCTCCTCTGGGCCTCACCCTCCATCCTGACCGAGAGGGAGCGGGCCGCTGAAATGCTATATGGCCATGGATGGCAAGGTAAATAGTTTCCACGTCATGGTTCAGGGTTGCATAGTTTATATCCTTGGGTTTGAAACGCGCTCCATCATTAGAATGCTTTTTTCCATTCTCATGTCAATTATTCTTTTGGCAATTATTTTCTCCCTGACCTATTTTGTCCCTCTAGCTATCCTTGTTGTTACTATCAGAGGTGTCCACCTCCTCTACTCTTATTGTAACAACAGGTTGTCAAGAAGAATTAATTAACAATTACATAAAAATAGTTAATTTATTAAATGTGATTAGAATTAATTAATATGAACTATGAAGATTATTTGAAAATTAGATAAGAAATATATTGCGAAAATGATAAGAATTAACTATGAGAAGAACATTGATTTAATAATCTGTTTAATAATTTTAAAATATGTAAATACAAATAAATTATTTGGAATATAATGTTAAATTAAATTTTTTAAGACTGAAAAATATTTTGATAAAAAAATATTATTTGGATGAGGTTTAGAAATAATTAGTAAATGAATTTAAGTATAATGGTTAATCAAATAAATAAATTGTAGAAACTAAATTTTGTAGAAATAGATTATGATATGATTTATTAATAAGAAATTAAGTGGAGAGTAATTAGTTAGTAAGTGGGCTTGAATTTCAATTGTTTCATGGATCAAATTAAAAGAAAGAAAAGAAACGAAGGAAGAAAACGAAAAAGAAATTGAACCAAGGCCTAACATCTCAAGCCCAAACCCTAAATTTTATTTTCTTAAGTTTTCCAATTCCATAGCATTCCATCTCCTAAAGATTCACCTCCATCTATAAATAAAACTCGAATGTTCTCCTTTTCTTATTTTGGAAAATCAAAATAAATGTCTGCACCAATTATTAAGCAAGGATTTAAGAGTTTGATCATTGTTTTGAAAAAGAAGTCACTTACGGTGAAAGAGAAAGAAGGAGCAGGAAGAAGCTAAGTGCATATTTGTGAATCTTCCATACAAGGTGAGTAGATCACTTACTTGTCTAACTTTGATGATAGACTGAAGTTTGTAAGTGTGTGTACAATTGTATATTCACTTCGCCGTATCATTGTTAATGCCCTTATCATTCTAAATTTGATTATCTTAGGTTGTTTATTTGTTGTTTGGAGATGATTGAATCATAGTATGCTTGTGTATGATGGTTTGCACATAAGAGAAGAAGTAGATGGAAGTAATGGTGAAGGAGGTAGCCTGAAACAGGCATATAAATTCGCGGCATCGGTCATTAGAATGGTAGACCACTAGCAGTTGACTAGTGGTTGCGACTAGTCAGTGCTTATTTTAAAAAAATAAAATAATAAAATAAAATAAATAAAAGTTAATATAAATAATATAAATATAATAATAATAGTCTAATATACTATAATTATACTTAGATATGAACATAAATTATGATGCTTAATAATTTAATTAAGTTATTTAATAACATTATATTAATAAGTTATTAAAAGGATTTGATAATTTCTACAATCTGATATTCTTATAATTTTTTAATGATTGTAAAATTTATAATAAGGATTTATAAAAGAATGCTGTGATGTTTAATAATTAATTGGATATTATTATATATAATTTAATAATGTAGTTAATTATGGAAAATATTAATTATATTTTCCAATGTTGTAAACATATATTTATAAAATTACTTTTCTTTATATGTGTGTATTTTCAATTCTGTGTGGCGAGAAATTTGAATAAATGGATTAGGAATACCGTTTGGTATGGGACTTTCGGTAGTACTTTTTCGATTATTCATTGGACTTGTTGCATGGAAATATATAGTGTGGACTGAGTGTATTTATGAACGTTTTTAAACATTTGAATATCATACGGTGCTATGGGATGCCTTTAGGTTATTTGTTTGGTTATTCATTATGAGTAAACATCACTCAAATGGGGATTAGATATTACGTAGGACTCACCGAGGTGATCACGTGTATAGGCATGTGTCGACAATAGTATCGATCTATGTGTTCGCCATTATATAAAGCCGTGTGTTGGCGTATGATTAGAGTTATGTGTTAGCTTTCTAACATAGATATGTCTATCTATCTTTTTCCAACTTCCTTTATGTTTTGGGAGTGAACCAGACTGGCCCGTATCCACCCTAGTGACTTGATCGTGGGGTCATGCCCTAGATCTATGACACCATTATATATTATTATGTGCTATCGTTGTGTGTGTTTGCCTCTGTGTCACCTAGGCCAACAGTCAGTTACATATATGGTTATTTGTCGTGTCATGACCGTGTAGAGTCCTCGCGTCGATGAGCACTTAGGTGGATCTTATTGGGATATCGAGGGGCGGTAACCAATCATTATTGGGGTCATGTTAGATGGACACATGTGGCTCCTAGAGCAAGCAGACATGCTGTCAGTCTCCCTTTTGGTTTCGGTGTGTGTGGTAAATAGACATATACTACTTATATTCCTCTGATGATGTATATGACTATGCTAAAGATTGTGAGTCTAAAGTATAGTTAGTTCCCATATGTCCATACTCCACTTTTTGATTACATTTACCTCTACGGATTACATTATAGATCTTGTATTACACTTAAATTGGATTTAGACATCGTTTGACCCCATGTATTTTATACTCGAGTTAGTCCGAGGCTTTGCAGGCATAGGTTCCATGTAGATAGCTGGATTCGCTTTGGCATTTTAGGAAGGCTAGTAGTATATAGGATGATACATTCTCTATACATTTTTGTAGCCTCGTTGATGTACTAGTAGTTGTATTGATGATGTATTATACAGTGGGCTAGAGACTCTGTGTACTTTGTAGCCTTTTGGATTTTGTATTATATTATGTAATATATTTTATCGACTGCGTTGTGACTCTGTGTACTTTGATATTATTCAGTGATTATGTATTGTTCTGTCCTGGTAGCACGTGTTTATTACTTTGTACTGAGACCATGTACATTTATGATGAGTAATATATGATATGTAACGGTGTTAGTCTAAGGGAATGTTCCATTGCATACCCTATATCGCCTCATTCTCCATATTATCGATAGTAGAACTTAGTAGTACTCTTGGATAGTATGGGTATAAAAGTGGGGGTGTTTCATTTTCGTATCAGAGCAGGGTTAGAATAATGCAGGTCATAAAGAGACATGAGCCATTGGCCTAGTTGGACTTAGGATTACTTATCCCTTGGGTATTAGGTTGATTACTTTTATATATACTATTTAGGAATACATGGTATTACAAGGTGTAGTCATCTTGGTGCGTATATGTATTTATTTGATTTGATATACCTCAATATCATTTTCTGTTCATTCTTGATTTGAATCTCACTTATTTGCAATAGTGAGAAATGATTGGACTTCGAGCTGGTCGTGCAGATCTATGTCAATCCAGTGGATCTGGGGAGTATATATGACTATAGAGCAGCTTATGGAATTAGTAAGGAGTATCCATCAGTCGAGTGCTTTCACCACTCAAAATCCTCATATACCTTGATTTACTTTTACTGGGCTATGCAACGACTACACGAGGCTTGGAGGAAAGACCTTCAAGGGCATAGAGGGAGTGATAGGAGTGCAGGCTTGGCTGAAGACATGTCAACACATTTTCACACGCATAGGTATTAATGACTAGCAGAAATTCCAAATTACTTCAAGTCAGCTTCAAGAAAGAGCTTCAGATTGGTACTACTATTGGTTGCTAAGACTAATGAGGCGAGTTGACTTGGGAAGAATTTAAGGGTTGCTTTGAATGGAAATTTCTTCCTAAGGCTAAGAAGGCAGCTACGTCCAAGAAGTTTACAGATCTTAAGCAAGAGTGCGCAGCTGTAGCAGAGTATGTTGCCACTTTCAAGGAATTATCCAAGTATGGTATAGACCTTATTAACACACTGCTAAAGAAGAAACAGAAATTTATGCATTGAACAAATTGTTAAGGATAGCTCTTCTACCTCAATTAGAGGTTACATTTGAGAAACTCATGGATACAGCACTGAGGCTGGAAGAGAGGAGAAAGAAAGTAGTGAAGGTGAACCAAAGGCCAAGGCCATTGTTTGATAAAAGCAAAGATTCCCTTCTAGGAAACTGAAGACTGGATTTCAGGGCAAGAAGGATAAAACTATCATGCCATGGTAAAAGGTTTGTGCTAGATATGTGGTCAAATGTTTCAATTATGGAGAAAATAGGCATTATTCAAGAGGGTGTACCAAGCTACGACCTCCTCCAAATTACAAGAAGTGCATGATCTATAATAAGGAAGGGCACCTCAGCTACACTTGTCCCATTGATGATAAGAAGACCGGGAAACGGAATGCTATAGAGGCAGCTGGCAGCACTTCTCAGGCAAAAGGGAAAGCTCCAACTTTTTTGGAAGTTATGATTTATTTCAAAGGAATTCTTATTAGAGTTCTTTTTGATACGGGAGCATCTCATTATTTCATATCTAAGGAATTAGTTGATAAATTTAATTTGGAAGTTGTGTGCCCAGTTACATCACTAAGAATTGCTAATCCTATCGAAGAATACGCAACCCTTAGGTTGATGGGTAAAGATGTTGAATTGGTATTATGTGATTAGTCATTTCACTGTGATTTGCATTTTCGAATATTTAGGATTTGGAATCATTTTAGTAATGGACTGGCTCAACCTTTGTGAGGCCCATCGCTATTGTCCTGAGAGTGTCATTACCTTAAACCATCTAGATTCCACTAATCGAGTTAGTTTAGTACTTAGGGACCATGATCAAGATTCTAGTGGATCATTATTAGCTCTTATGGAGAAAGATGGAGATTATATTATGAAGATTCATATGGTTAGAGAATACCCAAATGTATTCGAGCCAATTACAGATCTTCCTCCTAAGGGAGAAATCGAGTTTTGAATCGATCTTGTTCCAAAAGCTCAACCTATAAGTCGACCTCTAACAAGGATGTCAGCGAAAAAAAATGAAAAACTTAATAAGAAGTTGGTAGATTTGGAATCGAAACATTTTATTAGATCGAGCAGTTCACCGTAGGGAGCCGCAATATTATTTGTGAAGAAGTCAAATGGATCCCTTAGGTTGTGCATCGATTATAAGAAGTTGAATGAGTTGACTATTAAGAATAAGTACCACTTTCAAGAGTCGATAATATGTTCGATCAATTGAGTGGAGCTAGGATCCTTTTCCAATTGGATCTAGCTATGGGATTTCATCAACTAAGAATAGCTGGAGAGAGTATTCCATTAACTGAATTCAGGACCAAATATGGATCATATGAATGGGTGGTCATGCCGTTTGGTTTAATGAATGTGCATCTTATTTTGTGGATCTGATGAATAAAGTCTTCAGGGACTATCTGGATAAGTTCATCTTAGTTTTCATTGATGATATTTTAGACTACTCTAGATCAGAGGAGGAGCATGAAAAGGACCTCAAAAATATTTTGGAGACAATGAGGCAGAATAAGCGAAAAGCTAAACGCTCTAAGTGTAACTTATGGTAGAGGCAAGTCAAGTTCTTAGGCCACATCATTTAAGAAGAGGGTATTTCTATAGACCCAGCTAAGATAGAAGCCATTCAGAAGAAGCGACCTGAGAAAGTTTTGGAGATCCACAGTTTCTTGGGATTAGCCGAATACTATCGATGATTTATTAAGGATTTCTCGAACGAGTTAAGTTCCACTGGACAACTTAGTGTGAGAAAGCATATCAAAAGTTAAAGGAGTTGCTACAAATGCACCAGTGCTTATCGTACCAGAAGGTAACTTGGACCTGAAATTTTATACTGATGCGTGTGGTTTTAGGTTGGGCCCGGTTCTTATGCAGAAGGAAAAGTGGTAGCGTGTGCATCAAGGCAACTAAGGCCTAATGAGATTAGATATGAAACTGTTGACATGGAACTAGCAGCTATAGTCTTCACATTGAAGATATGACATCACTACTTACTTGAAGAACGATTTGTATTGTACACAGATCACAAATCGTTGAAGTATCTATTTACACTACACCAAATACTGAGATTTGCAACTAACCATCCGCACATTTGGCAACGGTTAATAACCGTTGCCATTTAGCAACGGTTAATAACCGTCTTGGTTCAGTTAGCAACGGGTTTTTCTTATTGCTAATTGGGAACGGTTATTAACCGTAGCTTCTTTGGAGACAAATGATGGCGGTGAATTTCATCCTTTCGCGCCATAATTTTTGGCGCGCTTCGTTCCAATTAGCAACGGTTTTCAACCGTGGCTAATTAGCAACGGTTATTAACCGTCCCAATCTTTTAGCCGGCCCAGTGGCAAGCCCACCAAGCCCCTGGGATGGGGCAACCAACTAAGCCGGGCAACACCCAAAATCTGTTTTACTTCACAGTTACAGCTCAATAGCAATCTCCATGTTGGCGATCTGCTCGAACCCAAAAATACTAGGGTTTCAAAAATCAACGCTTTCTAAATAATCATCGCTGCATACTCGGCTATTCCATCAGCCATCGTCGGCTCAAGCTTGCCTCCTACGCGATATTTTCTACTGCTGATTTGAAGTCCTGCTACAGTCTCTATACTGCCACTGCTAATTAAGTATGCGAATTTCTTGTTTTGAGTTGTCTAATTTTCTAAAATTGAGTCGCCCTTATCTGTTTTACTTCACAGTTACAGCTCAATAGCAATCTGGCGATCTACTCGAACCCAAAGAAACTAGGGTTTCAAAAATCAATGCTTTCTAAATAATCATCGCTGCATACTCGGCTATTCCATCAGCCATCGTCGGCTCAAGCTTGCCTCCTACGCGATATTTTCTACTACTGATTTGAAGTCCTGCTACAGTCTCTATACTGCCACTGCTAATTAAGTATGCGAATTTCTTGTTTTGAGTTGTCTAATTTTCTAAAATTGAGTCGCCCTTTTACTGCTTTAGATTTCATTAACCTTGAAAACGCCTGAAGCTAATAACTTATTAGTATTTAGTTATAAACAAGTAGTTTTCTGTAAATAATCGTTTAGGAATTGAAATTTGAAAGCTGAAGCTAAAAAACTAATAATTATTTAGGAACTGATACTTACATGCTAGTTAGACATAGTTGCTTATAGTGACTGCTAGGGTATAAGTTGATGCAATGAATTTTGTTTTACTAAATATGAGACCATATTTAGTAAGTGGATAAAATTATTGTTAATGGCGCAAACCAAGTATCAGGAGAGGGGTAATGCATAGACATTACTCTGGTGCTACAAAATGGCGCTGTTGTAATGGCAAATTTTTTGGAAACAGTTTGATGCTAATGTTAAATTTCAAGTGAAATCAAAAGAATATTCATCTGTTTAGTTAATATCAGAGTTGAACTTGGTGGAAAGCCATAAGATATTGTTACCCATGATTTATTATTAGCTCTTGTTATTTTCTTTCAGTATGTCTTTTAGTATAGACAAACAATGGATGAATCAATCTAATCGAAGAAATACAGAATATGTGGAAGGTGTGAGAAATTTCGTTAAATTTGTTGCTGAAAATGGTGGCAATAAGGAAAAGTATTCGTGCCCTTGCACGCGGTGCAAAAATGAAGATACATTCAAATTAAATGACATTTATTTTCATTTGCTTAGATATGGTATTGTTCAATCATATACCGTGTGGTGTTTTCACGGAGAAAGAATACAGGAGAAGCCAAAACAACAACCGGTTAGTCATGCCACAAATACTGATGAGTCCGAACATATTAGGATGGAGGATTTGATCAATGATGCAGATAGATTCCATCATTTTCAACCGACAAGTCAGTTTCATGATAATGCTAATATTGGTGAGCAGTTTACAGATAAATCATTTTTTGATAGTGCAACTGCAACAGAGCCATTGTATCCTTCTTGTCCAAAAGAGATTACAAAGTTGTATGCCATTGTGAAACTGAATAGCTTGAAGACCCAATACGGCTTTTCAGACAATGGTGTGACTGCAGTACTCGAATTCATAAAGGAGTTACTCCCCGAAGGTAACACGCTACCTTCAAAGTACCCCGACGTGAAGAAGATCATTAAGCAAGTTGGGATGAATTACATAACTTATGATGCATGCATTAATGACTGCATCTTGTACTGGAAAGATAATGCGAACAAAGTTTCATGTACAAATTGCAACGCACCAAGATACAAGACATCATTCGACGAAGAGAGAAAAGCTACCACAGTACCTCAAAAGACCTTAAGACATTTTCCTTTAATTTCTAAATTGAGAAGACTGTATACTGTACCATGGATAGCAGAAGCGATGACCTGGCATGGTCGTGCCAAGTTCGGTACAACCGTAATGCGTCATCCGCGTGATACTTCTCAATGGAAAACTACAGATTCTTTTGATTCTTCGTTTGCTGCTGAACCACGAAATATCACGCTTGGAATAGCAACAGATGGTTTCTGTCCGAATGCTTCTTTAACTAACCCTTACAGCTGTTGGCCAGTAATTGTAGTACCATATAACCTTCCTCCGTCTTTGTGCATGAAAAGAGAGTTCTCAATGTTAACACTGTTGATTTCTGGGCCAAAACAACCGGGGAAGGATATTGATGTTTATTTAGAACCTTTGATAGACGAGTTAAAGCAGTTATGGGAAGGAGTCGTTACATTTGATTCATTTATGAAATCTGAGTTCACAATGAGAGCTAGAGTGTTGTGGGCAATCCATGATCATCCTGCTCTTGGGACTTTATCGGGATGTACAACTCACGGCTACTTTGCATGTCCTCTTTGTGGAGAAGAAACTACATCTGTTTATCTCCCTGAAAGTAAGAAGATTTGTTACATGGGACATCGTAGATTTCTTCCGTCCGGACACAAGTTTCGATACGATAAGACAAATTTCAACAACGAGCAAGAACTTAAGCGTCCTCCAAAACCACTGACTGGTTATCAAGTTGAAAAAAGGTAGCGAATATAAAAATGAAAGTTGGTAAAAACATACCGGAAATTGGTCGAAAACGGAAAAAGACAATCGATGAAGAAGTTCCTGCATGGTATAGGAGGTCGAAGTTCTTTGATTTGCCATATTGGAAAACAAATTTGACCCGACATAATATTGATGTTATGCATACGGAGATGAATGTCACGAAACATTTGATCAACACAATTATGAACCATAAAGACATGTCAAAAGATGGGATCAATGCACGGAAGGATTTGAAAATCATGGGTATAAAACAAAAGTTGTGGGTGATAGAAGATTCTGAAACAAGTAAAGTAACCATACCAAATGCGACTTTCACTTTGAGC
The DNA here is from genome assembly GCA_030737815.1 of Allium fistulosum. Lineage (NCBI taxonomy): Eukaryota > Viridiplantae > Streptophyta > Magnoliopsida > Asparagales > Amaryllidaceae > Allium > Allium fistulosum. The sequence continues at coordinate 1,301,571,854 of CM060902.1, forward strand.
AAAGAAGAAAAGATACGGTTTTGCACCGTTTTGAAAAATTTGAAAGTGCCGAGCAAATTCTCTTCGAACTTCCATAACAATGTGAGCATCAACCCTCCTGAACTAAAAAATATGAAGTCACATGATTACCACGTCATAATGCAACATTTACTTCCGGTATTGCTTCAGCATTGTTTTCCGCAACATAAGGATCTACGGAATGCTATTCACCGCATTAGTCTCTTTTATAACATTTTGTGCTCAAAGGTGATCAACAGGGAACATCTTCTAAAAGCAAAGGCTAGTTTGGTAGAAGCAATGTGTGTTATTGAAAAACATTTTCCGCCTGCATTTTTTGATATCAGCATTCACCTTATGGTTCATTTAGCCGATGAAGCATTGATTTCTGGTCCTGTTAGATATAGGTGGATGTACCCATTTGAACGGTAAATTACTAATTTTAGTTATGTACATAATTATTCGATTTAAATAGCTATTGATGTCTACATTTTACAATTATTCATCTTCATAGGTTGATGAAAACATATAAAGGATATGTGCGCAACAAAAGATATATTGAAGGGTGTATTGCAGAAGGATATATTATACAAGAAGCTAGTCTTTACTGCATGGAGTATATGCCAAAAGGAGGTGCTGGCACTCATAAACATACCCGTGAAGCGTTTTTAGACGAGGATGATGAGTTTGCTGATGAAATAGCACTAGATAATGGTAAAGATATAACGTTAACTCAAGTGCAATTTCAACAAGTGCGTAAATGGGTCCTTGATAAATACGACGGATTGGATGAATGGAAGAAGTAAATTCATGAATTTGTTCTGAATTCTTATTATTGTAAATCAATTCATATATATATAGTATTTATTGTGTGTTTTTCGTAGGAGGTATAACTCCTATGTTCAAAGCACCAAATCTCAAACTCGAGGCGGGGGTACATCTGGGGAAGCTATTAAAAATTTCACTTTTTGGTTACGTGAGGAGGTATATGTATTAAATATTTAACGTATTTTCGAGTTGACCATACACCTCCTTGACAATGTTTTTTTACTTATTGTGTTTGTTGTAGTTGTTGAAGACCGTCGATCTTGACTCAACTCTTTGGCGGTTAGTTAACGGGCCGAAGTTTGATGCCCGTAGTTATATGAAGTACCAAGTGAATGGGTTTTTATTTTCTCCGAAGAGTTATGAAGAGCGAAAGCTAACACAGGATAGTGGTGTATGCATGAGAGCAATTACACAATTTAGAGCGAGTGGGAAGGATAAAAATTTTAAGGAAGCAGAAACAACTTATTACGGAGTCATTCAACAGATAATTGAGTTGGATTACATTGACTTCAAACAAACAGTTTTTTATTGTGATTGGGTAAAGGTCGAAGATAAGATAAATGGTTGTAAAATAGATTCTGTTTCAAGCTTGATCACAGTTAACTTGGGAAAATTGAAGAATAAAGATAGCGTGAATGATGAGCCATTTATTCTTGCATCGGAAGCGAGTCAAGTGTTCTACTCAAAAGATTTAAAAAATAACGGATGGTTTGTGGTTTTGCATACACCAAAACGGTTGACCATAAATGTGGATGACACTGAGTTTCCCACCGTTTATCAATCAGCTTTTGAAGACAATGAAAAATTAGAAGATCTTATCAAATGCATATGTTAACTTTGTATTTCAGAGCAGTTATTGTACCTTAACAAAATATTTATTTAAAATGGTGTAAAATGTAAAATATAGCGTGAATGATAGTAATAGATGCATTATATTTTTTATTAGTGTCATTATAATATTCTGATGGATCCATAAGGATGGATATATTGCAAGAGTTCATTTTGTGTTTGTAGTTGTAGGTACTTACATATGATCACATACATACACACATGTACACATACATACATATGATCAGCTTGACTATTCTTTCTTTCTTTCTTTCTTTGTGTTTGTAGGTAGACAGGCAGTTCAAGATATTGTATTTGCACCCTTTAGTTCAGCAGTGCTAAGGTAATATATTTTTGTATTTGCATCCTTTATTTCAGTCAGTATTTTAGATATTGTTTTGAATCCGCTTAAGTTTAAAATTCTGGTGATGCAGGAAGACTTTATCACTGCCGCATTAAAGTGAATGTTCCCCTTCCCGTCCATCCCTATGATCCCCGATTGATGTTAGCCACATTATTGCATGGACTTCCCTCCATAACAAGGTCAAACGCATTATATGACTTAATAAAATTGCTCCAAGCGATTACTGGTAAGCTGCTGTACAGCTGATATAGTAAACAACGTCCCCTTCTGATTTGTCTGATCCCACCATTCTCTCACCACATTACGATTATTGTCAGTCGGACTGACAAAAATCGTAATGTGGTGAGAAGTTGGTGGGATCAGACAAATCAATAAGGTGATGTTGGTTCATATATCAGATGTACAACAGCTTAACTGTGATCGCTTGGAGCAAATTTTATTAAGACATATAAGGCATTTGATCTTGTTATGGAGGGGACTCCATGCAATAAGGTAGCCAACATAAATCGGGCATCACAGGGATGGGCTGGAAGAGGAAGAACTGTACGTCATAATGTTGTTCGGATTATTTTAGGATTTGAGACTTTGCAGGACATAATGTCACAAGATGCCACACCACCGTCAACTGATACAACTTCCCAATCATCCACTTTAAAACGGGAGAAAATTGATATAGACAACTATGGTTCTCCAGTCGGAAAAAATGGTTCAAAGGTCGCTACGAAGATTGGTAAACTAGTAAGAAATCATGTGCCAATCTCATATCCAAGTTGGAAAAAAGTTCCGCCAAATTACAAGGAAGACGTGTGGAATCAATTGGAGGTAATAATGAGCTCCGTTTATTTATAATGCTTTCAATACAGAAATTAAAAATGGTTTACATGCATTTTTTGTTATGCAGAAATATTATGAGCTCGATCCTTTATCAAAGGACCTTATTATGAAAAAAATGTCTGAGGCTTTTAGGAGACACAAGAATGATTTGCGCAAGAATCATTATGACCTTTTCATCACTGACGAAGAAAGAATGAGAAATTGTCCATCGAAAATTGCTCAAGATGATTGGGATGAGTTCATAAGAAACGAATCAAAACCCGAGGCAAAAGAAAAAAGGAAGCGAGGCAAACAAAATAGATTAATGCTCGAATATGGTCATCATTCGGGACGTAAGAGTCACGCTATGATTACTCAAGAAATGGTATGTGTCATTGAATTGGTGCATCACATTGCATATACCGTTAGTTCCAAATATAATTTTAGGTCATTATATGCAGGTCGATTCAAGTAGTCCGGGAACAGAAGTATCACGTCTTCAAGTATGGGAGAAAACGCATAAGAAAAAAGATGGCAGCACGTCAGATGCGACATCTTCCTACTTTGTAAGTTAAACAAATAACAACGCCTCTAAATTAAATTTTCATTATTAATATATATGTATTTACTTTTTAGGACAAAATTGAAAAAGAAGAGGAAACGACGAGTGGTGGTGATGAAGCCGTCTTTATATCAGTGTTTGGTAAAGATGTAAAGGGCAGGAGCCGAAGTATTGGGACCAATATAGCTCCTAGCCAAGTTAAGAGTGCTGCCATTCCATGCAAACGGCTCAAACAGGCCCAAGGAATATATGAGCAACGACTGCAAAATGTGGAGCAAAAATTGATGAAGCTGGACAATATGGATGATAAACTGGAGCGTCTTCTCAGCATAGCCCAAGATAATCGTCAAGTAGGCAGTGAAATCGCATCTTCTCAGTTTGCCACTCCGAACAATCAGTTAATCGACCAAAGATGTGAAATCCTGAACTTCGAGGACGAAGTAATTGCAACAGGTACTATTTTATTAAAATTTGAAGAAAATAATATGTTGCAAAGTCAGTGAATGCTTAACTTCGTGAACGGGAGAGTGTATCAGGAAACATACAGGTCATCATATAGAATAATTTTATATGTTGTATTATTATTGTCACAGATATCTTTTGACTGCATTCATGGACAATCCGACCGCTCCTGATGACTCTGTTTGTGATTTAGATTAGCTTGGACATATCAATTTCACGTCAGGGTTTAGCGATCGAGAAAAAAAAACGCACATCTTTTCTTTTGTAAAAAGTTCACAGTGAACGTAAGAACCAATGCACCCATTTTTCCATTGTTGATTCTCAATTACCAACAAAAATTGTCATCTGTTGGTTTCATAATTTATTACTAATTTTTGCCCATGATTCATCTACTTCTAACTGACAGTCAGTACAATAACTCTTCATCAGGTTATCTTGGTTGCCTGAATCTAGTTATGTATTTGATTCCTTGTAATCAGCGATTAGCGTTGAGCCTTTGTGATGATAAGCAGTGACTACTGTTTCTACCATTTATATTCTACGACAGCAATTTTTATGCCACGAACAGTTACTTTGCTTAATACAAGTTTCCAGTAGTGATAATACCCCCTGTAATAGTTTCCAGTAGAATGACTTATGCTTCGATTTGCACGCATTTAATATATATGTTGCTTGGTTGCCAAAAAAATTCTCTGTAATTCACTTTTGGCATTAAACCCAAGTCATTATTAGGCAAATTTGGGTCTAGTTCATATGCTATGAAACTTGGGCCATCGCTGCATGTTTGTGAAATGGTTTTGGGTAGCATGAGTTTTGTTTTTTGTTAGTTCTGTAAATGTGAATCCATATATTCACTCCAAAAATGCTTATATAACAGGTACTATATGTCGAGATTCCACAGCATTAGTAATTCATGGAAAAGCAGTACCACCCACATATGAAAAAGTGTTGTTGGATAAAATTTTATTGCCGAATGAGCTAACCGCCAAAATATGTCGACAATTTACCGAGACCTTTGGGGATGTTGGAGTCGGAGGTTATGTGAGCCATCAAAAGGGTTTGATATGATATCTTTAGTCGGAGGTATTGATATTTCTGACTTGTTCTTTGCATATATTGCTGATTTTCTTTTGTTTTCCTGTACACAATAGTACACACAGTCATGCATACATAAATACAAGCATGTAAGCACCTTTCACAATTTACATTCAAGACTTATCACATGCAAAATAGATATATCAAGTTTTAAGAATTTATAAGGGTGGTTTGCTCACCTGGATAGTTTGACAGAGAGGAAAGAGAACCTGAAAAAGATTTCAAAATCTGGAAATTGAGGCTTGATCAAATTTTCTTTATCCTAACCGTTGTTTGCTTTGAATTGCTTTGTACTAGTAGTCTTGGCTTTAGTTAGATGTATATATATATATGCCTTGTACTTGTAGTCTTGGCTCTAGTTAGATGTGCAGTTTGCTTTATTACTGCCTGGTCTGTCGTAGATGTATACTTGTAGTTTCTTTTACTGGTCTGCCTTTGATCTTGTTTACAGTCTGGCATAGTATCCATACGCATTTGGTCCAACCAGTTTGTTCTTGTATATCATGTGATGGTTAGTTTGCATCAGTTATTTATGCATTTCAGTATAGTTGCATTCTTGTGCTTTGTCTCTGCATTCACTTCAGATATACTGACTTTTGTTTTCATCCCCTGGTTGCTTGGTACATTTCTGTAGCTCCACTGATGGTCTATATTGTGTTGAGCTTCAAGTCTGCACTGCAAATCATTTTGCCTCGAGTTTGTAGCTGCACTGCAAATCATTTCTGTAGCTCCACTGATGGTCTATATTGTGTTGAGCTTCAAGTCTGCACTGCAAACATTGAAGTCTGAAAACTGGAATGCTTTGCCCTGTAATGAACCATGTAGACTTCACTGCTTGCAAAACAATGTAGTGTAATTAATGAAATCTTTGTACTGTAGTGTAATAAACAATGCAGTGTAATAAGTATGATATTCCGGCACGGTAGTATTCTGTTTGCAAAACAATGAGTGTAATTATAAGTTTGATAATAATATTATATGTATGGAATATGTGCGATATGTTTATAGTGCTTGTGTACCAATATTTTGATATATATTGATATTCTGGTATATATACTGAGATATACGCAGTAGTGAGTTACAGATGTGATTTTGTAGGGGCAGGAGCAAACACTATGTGCAACGGTTGTTAACCGTTGCTTTATGTGTGACTTGGGCATAAAGCAACGGTTTTAAACCGTTTTTTACTGGACATAAAGCAACGGTTTATACCCGTTGCTTATTGTCCATAAAGCAACGTTTTATACCCGTTGCATATTTCCCAATTTGCAACGGTTAATACCCGTTGCCTTTGATCCAATTTGCAACGGTTTATACCCGTTGCCTTTGACACAATTTGCAACGGTTTATACCCGTTGCCTTTTGGACATAAAACAACGGTTTTGTCCCGTCGCTAAATTCAACCACTCCTGTAATGAAGACGGTTTTTACCCGTTGCTTTTAGACTTAACAACGGTTTATACCCGTTGTTAATATCTTATAATGGTGTAGTGTTACTCATAAGGATCTCAATATGAGACAACATCTATGGTTTGAATTTCTAGCAGCATACGACTTAGAGATCCAATACACACCTGGGAAAGGTAATCGAGTTGCAGATGCTTTGAGCACAAAGCACCAAGCTGTGGTCTCTATGATGATTGCTGAGTGGAAGGACTCAAGACATTATCTGTGTGTGAGATTTGAGATAATGATTCTGCAACTAATTCAAGAGCAATGATAGCTAGTCTTATGGCATGACCATCTCTGATTGATCGAATCATGGAAGCTCAGAAGAAAGACCCGACTACTTTAGTGCTTATTCAAAGATTAGAATCTGGTGATGAAGGTAAAGATATGGTTAACTATTCTTTAGACTCTTATGATTTTTTATAGAGAGGTAATAGATTAATAGTACTAGATGTTGATGAACTCTGTAAAGAAGTTATGCCATCGATCAAGATAAACTATTCACCCAGGCGGTAGTAAAATGTATATGACATGAAATGAATCTACTATGGGAAGGCATGAAACAGGATATAGGCAAGTTTGTGAATGAGTTTATGGCGTGTAATTTAGTAAAGGTCAAACATCAAAAGCTAAGCGGGTTACTTCAGCCATTGGAAATCCCTCAATGAAAATGGGATCTGGTACTAGTGGATTTGAATATTAATAATTCACTTTTATAAATCCCGTTAGAATAATATTGATATTGTGTTATTATAGGTGATGATGTATTTTATAGATGGGTTATCATGGTCTGGAAGTGGTCATAATAGCATATTGGTAGTGGTTGATCGCTTGACTAAGTCAACACATTTCATTCTAGTAAAGTCGAATCGAACCACACCGTATTTGGCTAATTATATGTAAAGGAAATAGTTAGACTGCATGGAGTTCCTAGTTCCATAGTATGCGACCGTGATCCCTTATTTACTAGTACATTTTGGAGAAGTCTTCGTGCAGCATTGGGAACAAAGCTAATTTTACCATAGAATATCACCCGCAAACCGATGGTCAGAAGGAGTGGGTGAATCAGATTCTTAAAGATTTGCTTCATGCTTGTGTGCTTGATTTAAATGGCAACTAGGAAGGTCTTCTTTGCTTGGTTGAGTTTTCTTATAATAACAATTACCAAGCTAGCATTGGCATGGCTCCATTCAAAGCTCTATATGGTAGACTATGATGACCGTCTTACACCTTCGATGCTCTTATCACCAAATAGTGCGGTGCTGGAGCATCCGGTCGACGTAGGAAGATTGTTAATAGAAAGAAAATAGAGGTGAAGAAGGGAAATAGAAAGGAAGATAAGGGAATAGAAGAGAAGAGATCACACTATCACATAACCTGTCATATATCTCACATCACGTTAGATTAAGTATAATAGTCATCATAGATATAAAACAGTCAAGAAAGTAATAGCTACATGAACCACATAATCAGAACAAACAGGCTCATAAAGTTGTACAAAACAGTGATAGAGTTTATATAATTGATAAATAAACTCAACCGATAACTGTCTCTAATAATAGAAAGTTAACACTGCCAAGGCTCCATAGTGTCACATGGCAGAATAAACAATAATAAGCTCAAAGTATAAGTATGAGAAATCGTCACCTCTTGCTTGTCCATTCGTATAGCTCTAAGTGCTGTTTACACCTGCTATCTAGACTACTCATTTAAGAGCACCCGAGATAATAAGAAGCAAAGCTCAAAAGCTTAAGTCAGACAACAGTCTGGTGTGAGCGATAAACAATCTCAAAATACTAAAAAGTCGATATAGTATATGGAACAGAGGGTATAAAAATCATACCTGACCTATCCCTACAACCAAAGAGTTAGCACATAACATCGATAATATGTTACTCTATAAATGTCATAAAGGGTACTCCTTACTCAGTAAACTGTTGGGGTGCCTAGGTATCTCCATCCACAATACCTACTCCATACTAAGTAAATATTCGGGGTGTCTAGTTATCCTTATCCCAATACCTACCTCGTGCGACGTCCCTAGAAAGACAGGTGGCTAGTAAAGCAAACATAACAAACATAACATCCATCAAACAATAATGACTGTCACCCAATGTGCCTTGGAAATATGATAATCATATGACCTTTTTACAACCAGGGATTAATGGGTAAATCCCGATTTCAGTTATACTCTCTTTATCCTAAAGCTGGCCCTAGACCCAATCAACCAGTCCAGGATACACTGATCCAATCAACCGATCTGGGGTACCAAATCAAATATCCATGGTTGTCCCCACAATTCCCCTACTCTGAGTATAATGAAAAACACTCTGAGTATCAACGATCCCTTAGTAGGCATATTCAAGCTGTATGCTGCTTCTTCCATTTCTACGATAGAACCATTCTATATTCTATCCAAGGGTCACCCTTAAGAACCCGCCCATGTGGAGAACCATCATGACTCCTATCGACATCAAGCCTCTAACCTTAGAACCAAACTCCATGCACCGACAAGCTACCATCTGAGGTCCTGAAATTTCCAACCTCGGAACCTAACTCCATGCACTAACAAGCTACCATTAGAAGTACTAAAAACTGCCATGTCAAAACGTCACATCGTCACGATCATCAAAATCACTCATCGTAGAGCAATACCATCAAGACACAGAGTCATTCGCACGAACTATCCATCATATCACACTCCTCTAAGCCTCCTCACTGTCCATGTCAAAGGTCGACTAAATTGATCATCATCAATAATGATGGGTACCGACCACTCTACAGTGGTCAATACCAAACACCCTGGTCATGTACTTAGCCAAAAATGGATAAGTACAAACTAACTAAAAACGTCTAGCATCCATCCTAAAGTTAGAAGCCCATCCAAATCCATCATCTCCCATTCTCAGATCCATCAGCACGTATACCAGTGCTCTCCTACAACTTATCCTGTTTGTTTGGGTTTCCAATCAATGGGACTGAACCCTAACACGCAGAATATTCCCTAATGTTGGATCTTTAATAAATCGGGGTTTCCAACCAAAACAATCAAACAAGCATACAAGCATTTATAATGGTCTACATACATCTTTAATAATATGTGTGACAATCTGCCTTTATTACACCCAAAGACGCCACGGAATACATTCTCAAAATTCATGTGCTGATCTTCTAAGTGTGTGAAAGACATGTCATGGGGTAAAGAAAATTAAAGACAAAGAAACAAACACATATTTTTCTCACAACGACAGAGTTACATATACATAATCACAAAGTAGTACATATAGTTACTCCAAAATGTTACATCAAGGTTACAACAAGTACTTCTAATACATAATATACAATTATAGTGGAATATAGACAACTACGAGATGATAAAGAAAGCTCCTACTCCATACTGCTTCCCAAAATGCTCCAAAGAAACCTGACTACTTAACTACACATAAAAATTTGAGTACCCAAGAGTTTAAGGGAAAGGAATAAAACTCCAGGTCAAAAGTGGGTCTGGTGTGAGTAAAGCATATGTTAACTTTATAAAAAAACCTTCAAGTTAAAGGTATCTCATAAGATCACGCCGCACATAAATACGGATGGGTTTTACCTTATGATAACCAAATCATTTCTATATAAAATCCTCTAATATTATCATAAAGTATAGGTTTAAAATAAATATGGAATCATAGCCGAAATTGTTACATTATTAAATTCCAGCATAATAGGTATACAATCAAGTCCGAAGGCTCGTATTGGAATATGGATTCCAACAGTGACAAGGTAAGGGACTACCTCCCGTATAGTACACCTCTAGGTAAAATGTACCTAGGGTCAGACCTTGAACTTGGCCTACCCCTGCTAACATCATACCAGCAAACCCCTGAACTTGGATAGTACCGAATATGATCAACCCTTGGTTGCGATCAACAATCATAAAAGGATCCCAAAGCATACATAAACTGTAGATATTGGTCTAGATTTGGCGATGATCATACCCGAATAGTCGTGACCCACAGAGCCTGGCTGCATCTACCCTGTTTTAGCCACCTTCGGGTTATGATGCTTGAGGCTATGCATTTACCTTCCTTCTTGCACACCATCTTGGAATGCTAATATTGCCCTCCAGGCATCCAATGCAATGATAACATTCATACATACAAGTTGTTCCAGGATCGAACAAACCTTCAACCTTTGCTATCTTCCATTTTGGAATCACCCTCAGGAAGAATAGTATAGCTCCATAACATACTTCGTAACAATCCATCACGAATGTTATTAGTTTGGAGTGGTGAGGATAAATTATACTAACCTAGAACCGATGTCTCCAAACTAAGCAATAATTCTTGGCTAACACAATGTTGGTTCTTTTGGAAGTATATAACCAGTATTTGAATCCTTACCGGGGAACTCTAATATGCACAACATACTTCCTGAATTAAAACAGGTCAAGTTATAAATAGTGAACGACTCCATTATCTGGGTGTAAAGATTTGCATATGGAATTACCTTTCATATGCTTAAGTTATCATAACCCGCTTATCGAAATTAACTCCCTTGCATTTATCATGTTTCCAAAATGTGGTTTTTACGATAAGTACAAGTCAGTTTACTTTCAATAAAACATGTCAACGTTTTACTATAGCAACTTTAATTTGTTTGGCTACTTAATGGCATGGACAAGAGATCCTTGGTTTAAAAACAATTCACTAAGAGAGATGGTTAATTTAAAATAAAGAACTATTGGAGTTTAAAATAATAAATAAATCATCATTAAGTCATAAATTAAAGCTTAATTTATCCTTAATTAATTATACTTAAATCAAAATTTAAAACCTTCATTATCTTAGTTAAGTCTTAATTAATTAATAATTACCCTTTATTAATCAACAATTAATTAAATAATTAAAATCTAGTTGAATAACAATTAAATCCTAATTAGTTAAAATAAATAAATAAATAGACTTTATTTAATAAACATTTATTATAAATTAAACCCTAATTAATTAATAATTAAGTAAATAAATAACTCTTAATTAAATAATTAAATACTAATCAAATAATTAATTTAAAAATAATTAACTAAATAAAATAAAATTAATTAAAATAATTACCCCTTAACTTGATTAATCATTAATTAAAACTTCTTAATTAACTACAAATGATTAACTTAATTAATTCTTAAACCCTAATCATTTAAACTAATTACTTAATTAAGTAATAATTATTTTTAATAAATAAATAAATAAATTATTTAACACATAAATTAAAAATTAATTTAGTTTTATAATATCCAATTAAGTTTGAAATTGTTTTCAAAACAATTTTAAAAGAAAACTTAAAAACTTGAAAATCGTATATTTCCGAACTACATCCATAGCGACTATCTCCATGGATGTCGTAACTTAGAATTACTTTTCTAAGTTACCGTCCAAAACATAAACTTCCACTCTTGTTTATTTTTAAAAAAAAACAAAAAGGAAGAAAGTTTAAAACTTTAACTAATTTAGAACAAACAAAACATTTATTAAGCTAAACAACTAAAACGATTAAATTTTCAAAGAGGATCTCAAGTCCTTTTAACATGTCAAAATTCTAACTTCCAAACAATTCATGACATATCCATGCTTATACAAACATAATCATACCATTCCATACATAAACAAAACCATAACTTACATAAAAAACAACACATCTTTCTACCACATGCATTACTTAAACAATCATTTCAAGTCCCAAAACTCAAACACAAGCTATCACATACACATACACCCAAACCATGCCATAATCCAAACAATAAACAACATGTTCACAACTATATAATCACCATATATATAAGCAAACATCTTTTTCAAATAGGTTTAAAATTTACTCACCTAGTTTAAACGAATTCTTTTCGAACTTTGTAAAAAGACATAGGATTTTTGAATCCGATGGAAAGACTTGAACTTTTCTTTGAAACTTTGGAGATGAGCTTGGCTTGTGCTCAATATGGTTTGGCCATAGACATGTAGGTGTACGGTCTTGGCTATTTAAGGTGAAGATGTGCTTGATTTTGGAAGAGAAAGTGATGTAATGAGTGTAGAAGTCTTTAGCAAGCTTTTATAGAAATTTCAAGTAGAAAACTAAGTTTTTTTATAACTTTGGAATATTTTTAGTAGCCATGAAAGATTTTTTTCAAGCTTATCAAGTTTAGAAATGAAGATAAGAATGATAAAAATATAAATAAATTAGGAAAAATTGATTTTATAATATATTAACAAGTGAATTTACCAAAATTCCCTTAGTACTATACTCCCCTCTCTTTTGTTGCCACCTCAACCCCTCTCTTTTCCTCGCAAATACCAACCCCTTCCTTAGCCATCATCCCATCTTGTCAAAACAAACACAATCATGGTCCTTACGTACTAAATGTTGGAGTAAAAATCTTATATAACATATATTTATATATATTACAAATAAAATCTTCTCTTATACATGCATATATACATACTCAAGTGTACATGCATGTACATATACATTCCAACACGGTTAAAGTGATTTATAAATGTATGTATGTGTATTCAAAAGTGTTATGATATTTTTGATAACTTTTAGTTGACGAACAATCGAAAATTTGGAAAATGACTTCCGGTCACATTTTTAATCTTTCTTCGAACTAATTATTTTTATAAACAAAATTTATAAATGATTTCACTATCATTTCTAATTATTTAAACGATTTTTATTTTCATTATAATATCTATTATTTAGATATTTAAAATTAATTATATTCGCAAATAAAAGAAGTGAAATTCCGGGCAGTTACAAAAACTATTTCACCATCTTTAGTTATTATTTAAAAGGAGTTTATTTGAGTTATAAAATCCATTAATTAGTTAATAAGAATATATTTAAATATTCATTATTAAGGTAATTAAATTATGGGTCATTACACTCTCTCCCCTTAAAAGAATTTCATCTCGAAATTAGCACATAAGAAGATAGCTCAATTACTTGAAAAGCTATATTTCATATCATAAAACACATACAAAAGACATACACTAAACATCCATAGCAAAAAATGATTAACTATACATACAAACAAACAACTAGCTATCCAAACATAAATTCAGGATAGGCCTCCATCATATGGTCTACAGTCTCCCATGTGCAGTTTCTAGGATCCTCGGTCCACTGAATTTTAATCAACTGCACTACCTTATTGCGCAACCTCTTCTCATCCTGATCTACAATATAGACTGGATGTCTAACAAATGTCAAGTATGGCTCCACTTCCAGATCCTTCGGCTTAGACGGCTCTATAATCAAGGTCGGATCATGCATAAATTTCCTTAAATGCGACACATGGAATACATTATGAACACTTGCCAATCTCTCCGGCAACTCAACCTTATAAGCAAGAGACCCAATCCTTTCGAGTATACGGAAAGGTACAATGTACCTTGGAGCTAACTTCCCAGCTTTCCCAAATCTAACAGCTCCTCTAATTGGCGAAATCTTAACGAACACAAGGTCTCCAACATCAAATTCCAAAACTCTTCGCCTCCTATCAGCATAACTCTTCTAGCGATCTCGGGTTGCCTTCATTCATTTCTTAATCACCCCAACTTTCTCTGTCGCCTCTCAAATAACATCTGGCCCAAGCACTAGACGATCTCTAGACTCTACCAAATAGGCTGGTGACTTGCATGGCCTTCCATAGAGAGCTTCATAAAGTGCCACACCGATGCTTGCTTGGAAGCTATTGTTGTAAGAGAATTCCACTATATGCATATGATCTTCCCAAGACCCTCCAAAATCCAAGATGCAAGCCCTCAACATATCTTCCAAGATGTAGTTAACCCTCTCAGTTTGTCCATCAGCTTGAGGGTGGTGGGTAGTGCTCAGACTCAGCTTTGTTCCCAATGCAACTTGCAAGGCTTCCTAGAACTGACTTGGAAAGGTAAGATCTTGATCACTTACTATACTCATTGCGACTCTATGTAGTCGAACAATCTCCCTCATATAAATTTCCACCAAAGAAACTGCAGTTCTTGTTGGCTTTACTGGGATAAAATGAGCACTCTTCGTTAGCCGGTCCACGATAAACCATACATCTTCATTCCTTTTCTAGTTCTGGGTAAACCATCGATAAAATCCATTGATATCATCTCCCATTTCCAATCTATAATTTCCAAGGGTTGAAGTAATCCAGTCGTCTTTTCATGATCGCCTTTTATCTGTTGACAGTTCAAACATCTGCTGACAAAGATTGAGATATCCCTCTTCGTTCCAGACCACCAAAATACTCGTTTCATATCTCTATGCATCTTAGAAACACCCGGGTGGATACTTAATTTGGATCGATGACATTCCGATTAAACATCTTGTCTAAGGCCAACGACATTAGGGATGCAGATCCTTTCATTCATACATAATATACCATGTTTATCTAACTCGAAACTTGAAGACTGCCCCCCCTTCCCAAACATCCTAGATGATCTTCTTTAGCTCGTCCTCCCTTTGCTTACTAGCAATCCTTTCTAAAAGAGTTGGTTTAATTTCTAAGAGTGCCAAAACTGCATTCCTACTAATAGCGTCTGCCACAAAATTTGCTTTTCCTGGCGTGTAGAGAATATCCAAGCTGTAGGCTACCAGGAACTCCAACCATCGTTGTTGCCTTAAGTTCAGATCCTTCTAAGTGAAAAGGTACTTTAGGGACTTGTGATCCATGAAGAGCTCGAACTTTTCACCTATTTAAGGAATGAAATTACTAATTAGGATCCCTAAAGATTAGAAAAAAACAAAAGAGGGAAAGAAGGATTCTTCCCAACAAGTAATGCCTCCACGTCTTTAACGCAAATACTATGGCTAATAGCTCGAAGTCATGCGTTGCATAATTCTTCTCGTGAGGCTTTAACTGTCTACTTGCATAGGCTATGACCTTTCAATGTTGCATCAACACTGCACCCAAACCACCTCTACATGCGTCCGTAAAAATAGTTAACCTTTCTCCTCCATCAATAATAGCCAAAACAGGGGCACTGGTTGATCCCTCTTTTAATTCGAGAAATGCACTCTCACACTTCGGAGTCTACTCGAATTTAACATCCTTCTTTGTTAGCTTGGTTAGGTGAGAGGCAATTTTGGAGTAATCCTTCATGAACCTTCCATAATAACTGGTCATCCCTAAAAAGTTTATCACTTCTGTGGGAGTTTGGGTTTTTTTGAAATCTTGCACAGCAGCTACTTTAGCCAGATCAACTGCAATGCCATCACCCGATACAATATGTCCTAGGTATCTCACTTCTGATTTCCAAAAGTGGCACTTAGAAAACTTAGCTTTAAGAATGTTTTTCTTAACGATTCCAACACCACTTCCAAATGGTGTTTGTGCTCTTCCTCAGTCTTTGAGTAGATAAGAATGTCGTCGATAAAAACCAACATGAACTTATTCAACACATCCCTAGAAACTTGATTTATAAGATCAATGAAAAATGCAGGTGCATTGGTCAACCAAAAGGCATAACCAACCACTCGTAGAATAATTCTGGTCCTCTAAAAGTAGTTAAGGGTATACTAACTGATGGAAACCCTTCGCAAGGTCCATTTGGGAAAATACTCTAGCCCCATGAAGTTGATCAAACATATCGTCTATTCGGGGTAACGGGTACTTATTTCGAATGGTTTGCTTATTTAGTTCCCCATAATCTACACACAATCTTAACGAATCATTAGACTTAGCTACAAAAACTACTGCTGATCCCAACTTGAACGGCTCGGCCTAATCAATCCTCTTCTCAAAAAATCATCGGTTTGATCCTTTAACTCTTGTTTCTCTCTAGGGGCCATTTTACGTAGGGGTTGAATAACAGGTCTAGCATCGGGAACTAGATCAATACGCAATTCAATTTCTCGATAGGGAGGCAAACTGCTAATCGGCTCAAAAATATCAGGGAAATCTTTAACAGCTTCTATCGATCCTAACTCTTCTTGGGATGATTCTAAGGCATACAAGAAACTGTGAAATAATTTGCTAGGCTCATCACAAGGCACCACCACCAAACTTCCTAGTTTGGTTACCAAAGATATTGTTCTTCTAACACAATCCACAATGGCTCTATTCTCTGCTAGCCAATCCATACTAAGTAAAATATCAAATCCCTTAAAATCTAAAACAAACAAGTTGCATGAAAAGTGGTGGGTAAGGTATGAAGCTTGCACATCTTTACAAACCATACATAGATTAGTTACGCCTCCTATAGGGTTTGACACATAGAGAGGGTTTTCTATGATTTTAGGGGAAATTTGAAATTTTCTAACTAAATCAAGAGAAATAAAACTGTGGGAAGTCCCGGTATCAAACAAAACTCTAACAAAAACTCTGTTAATAATTAAAGTACCTTCCAAGGCTCCCTTCCCTTTCATAGCTCTCTAAGTTGAGGATACGTCCTTGATTGCATAAACTTTGGCTTGTTGTCCTTTCTTTAATAGTGGGCAGTCCTTAACTATGTGCTCCGGCTGTTGACAATTATAACAAAGTGTCTTTTAGACCATCGAAGAGATAGGTCCTACCTGCCGACAAACTTTAGAAGTATGACCCTTCTGTTTGCAGTTAAAAGATTCAATATCTTTGAAATGGTTTCCTTGATCTACTCCTACAGGTTTTCCCTTTCCATGCTTCTTCTTCTAGTTTGGATTAAACTTTCTTTTATGTGGGTTAATTTTACCTCTACTAGTTGCTGCTGCTGCTGGCTTTTTCTTCAAAAGCACTTCATCTTAAGGCCATATCAACTAAATCCACAAACGATTCCTTTACATGAGTCGTCATCTTTTCATGGAACTCTTCTCTCATACCTAATACGAACATCTCGTTTTTCTTTAATGCCGTGTCAATAAGTCCAGGGTAAAAATGGGATAATTCGTTAAACTTTGACTCGTATTCAACTACCGACATGTATTTATGCTTGAGATCTATGAAACTTCTATATAATCGAGTTATGCCCGCAACTGGCATGAATTGGTCTTCAAATACATTTTTGAATCTAGCCCATGAGAACTCATCTTCTGGAACATTTGCGGTGATAGAATCCCACCATGTAGCTGCACCCTCTTGCAATTGCCATGATGCCAAGAATCATTTATGATCATCAAAAATGTCCAAACCTTTGAAAATCTTCTTATATGACCGTAGCCAAGCTTGTACTTCAATGATGGATTCGGTACCTTCGAAAGGTTTTCCTTTTAGGTTTGTGTAGTCCTTGCATAGAGTTGCGAACTCGATGCTGCATTAGAGCTACTGCCTCAACAACTATTCCACCTCTTCTAACATTCAGGGTTCTTCCATTTGTGGTTGTGGTGCTATTGTTTCCCATTCTTCGTCCCCTTCTCATACTCATTCTTTCTACTTGAATAAAGTAAGATATCTTTAGAATACATGGACAAGATTATCTTAGGAAAATGAGCATAAAACCAAACATATAGGTGTTGATCAAAACCATATGAAAACGCACTCTCAAAGACTAAACTCATTCTAGGGTACTACTAACCCTATCTCTAACAAGTTGACCCCCAACCAAGGCCTAGATGTTTGCTCAACCTAAGCTCTAATACCACGTGTGACAATCTGTCTTTTTTATACCCAAAGACGACACTAATACATCATCGATATTTATGTGTCGATCATATAAGTGTCTGAAAGACATGTCGTGGGGTAAAGAAAATAGAAGACAAGGAAACAACATAGATTTTTCTTGCAACGATGGAGTTACATATACATCATCAAAGAATAGTACATATGGTTACTACAAAATGTTGCATTAAGGTTACAACAAGTACTTCTAATATATAATATACAGTGAGGGCGGAAATATAGACAACTATGAGATGATGAAGAAAGCTCCTACTTCATACTGCTTCCCAAAATGCTCCAAAGAAACCTGACTACTTGGCTACTCATAAAAATTTGAGTACCTAAGAGATTAAGGAAAAGAAATAAAAACCTTGGTCTGACATGGGTTTGGTGTGAGTAAAGCATATGTTTAACTTTATAAAAAGATCAAATTAAAGGTATCTCATAAGACCATGCCGCATATAAACACGGACGAGATTTTACCTTACGATAACCAAAACATTTCTATATAAAATCCTCTGATATGGAAAGATTAGCAAACATCTTTTCCAAAGAGATTTAAAATTTACTCACTTAGTTTAAACGAAATCTTTTTAAACTTTTGCAAAAAGACTTAGGGTTTTTGAATCCTATGGAAAGATTTGAACTTTTCTTTGAAACTTTGAAAATGAGCTTGGCTTATGCTCAATATGGTTCGCCATAGACATGTAGGAGTACGGCCTTGGCTATTTAAGGTGAAGATATGCTTGATTTTGGAAGAGATAGTGAAGTAATGAGTGTAGAAGTCTTTAGCAAGCTTTTACTGAAATTTCAAGTAGAAAACTAAGTTTTTTTTATAACTTTGGAATATTTTTAGTAGTCATGAAAGATTGTTTACAAGCTTATGAAGTTTAGAAATGAAAGATAAAAATGAAAATAAATTAGAAAATTTTGCTTTATAATATGTTAACATGTGAATTTACCCATGTGAATTTACCAAAATGCCCTTAGTACTGTACCCCCTCACTTACAAAACAATGGCGTCTTTCTGTTTCTTCAGTCCCATATCCTTCTTTCATGTTCTTGCATTCTTTCTCCTCAAATTCACCCAATTCTTTCTCATACAACGACCAAGATTCATCCTTTAAATGAACCTATGCTCAAGTGATTAAGGATTTCCAATACTCTTCTCCGTGATCTTTAAATCAGAATTCTAAAGCAAAGAATTGGGTCGAATCCAGAAGAGGAAGGAAATTTTGTTATCGATGTGGGGATTTTAACCATTTGGCAAAGGAATGTCGCGACCCTATTAGGTGTTTTGCGTGCGCCAAGTTTGGACGTAAGAAAGTCGAATGTTCGACGATTTTAAATTCTTGCTCTGACAGAGATCTTATTTCTTCGTTATCTAATCATGGGTTTCTTTTTGTTCTTAAATGTATGAAACTTAAAAGGATTTTGTTAGATCATTTATGGATACAGAGGAAAGAGGGTATTGGTTTCTTGGAGGAGCTGTTCATTCATTTTGATAAGATTAATACGGATAATATTGGCAAGGGTTATAGAATGAAATTTCGGGATCCAGAAGATTATTTTGGGAAAACTGATTATTCTTTGAATGATGATGTTATGGATGTTGATTTGGGGGATGTATCTAATAGGAATATTGGTAATTTGAACTGCCTTGATGATGTTTATGAAGCTTCCGATACCGTTGCTTAAGTTCAGAAAGAGGAGTGTAGTTTCTTTGATTCAATACTTTTAGACCCTGCTATATTACGCTGTTGTTTGGATTCTCAATCTCGGATATCGAAAGATGTTGTATTGGATTATGAGTATACAAATTATTCTACTGGAGATCCTGGTTCTGATGTCCATCGGAGTGATTCGAGCAAAGATTTTGCTTATGTTCATAAGAATAGATTCGGTACAAAATCCGGTAAAGTGGAATGTTTTAAGTTATCCATTTCTAATAGATTTAACTGTCTTAAGTCAATAGATGATCCTGGTATAGATGCAGAGGTGAACTTCAAATGTAATATTGTTGATATTGTGGATCCTTCAAATTTCGATTCTTTGGTACATGAAAGCAGAATTGAAAATCAAAATCAGGAACGTGTTGTAGCTTCTGTCGGTCAATTTGAGAATTTTATAGATACAAATGTTAATAAGGTGGTTGAATATGGAGTAAGAAATGTTAATGGTAAACATATATTAGATGCTAATGTAACTAAAGACTGGATTGTTTCATATGGTTGTTTAGATAATGATTGGCTGCATAAAGTTTCCAGTATACCATGTGATACTCATAAAATTAGAAATTCTTCAGATGTTGTACATAAGTCTAGTGATATCAGTGTGCATGGAGATGATATGCATAGAGTAAATGATGGTATATCTAACTGTTTGGTTATCTATGGCGACCATTTATGTGAAGTGGTTGGGACTTTGAATGATGTAACTGAGAATAAGTTGTATGTCTATGATAACTTACTGGAGGATGTAGGGGTTCTTGATGAAATGGATAGGAGAAGACTATCAGTCTCTGGTGTGGTGGAGTTACAATCAGAGGTTGTTGGGGTTTTGATCGATGATGATAAGTATGTTATGATTTATAACATCATTCACACAATGGATGATAAAGTTCTAAACATTGGAGATGTTGAATTCAAGGAAAGTATAGATTTATATATAATAACAGATTCTGGTGATCTAGATGATGGGGATGGGAGAAGAGTTTATGTTCCAGGTGCTGAAGTGGCTCAGTTGGAGGTAGTGGGGATTCAGGTTGATGATGATTATAGTATCATGGCTGCTGACATTCTGGCAACATGCAGCTCTGATGTTAACGCTGATGTAGATGGGTGCAAAGATAATGTTGTACTTCAGTGCGCGTCAAACCCTTCAAATGGTTGGTGTGAGTGGTTTGATGGTAGTGTTGGTGGGAATGTGAATGTCAGTTTTGATTCCTATGGTTGCCTGGTGGTGAAAATAGATAGGGTGAGAAATTTAAATATACTGATGGTTGTTGATTTATTGGATACTAGTGTGCACTTTAACAACTGGTGGAAGGATGTAATGGTTAACCTGATGGCATACGATGATAGTGTAAGGGTCAGGTTCGATTTAGATGTGGTTGGTGATTACTTGAGTTTTATTGATTTAAAGAAGAGAATATGGGAGTGGTTGTCTGATGCAAGAAATTTTGTGACTCCAGTCAAACATCATATGGCTACCAATGTGTGCACGTTTCATGCAAATGTGTGCATGTCTGATACTGATATTGTGGAAGTGGATGTTACTGCAGCTGAAAGCTCATTGAATAATGTTGGGAAAAATAGGAGTGCCTTCGTGTAGTTCAGGTACTCTGCTTGTTGAGGAAGTGGTTGGCATTGCAGATAACTGTGATGATAAAGTAATTGATGATTTTAAAGATAAGATTCTTGATGATAGTTTAAATAAATTGATTAAGTTTGATGATAGTGTATATGGCGCGACTGGGGTAGTTGTTGGTGAGGCTGAAAATATTGTTCTTCAGGGTGAAACTGGTTCATTTTCAGTATTTGATAGAGAGAGTAGTTTTGGTAGCAGAGCTTCATTTTTATCTTCATCAGCTAAGCGAGGCAGGCATAGGAAATCTGTTATTGTTAGTGGTGTTGTTCGTCGTAGTGCCAGGGTTCGCAACAGTCAGTCTTCGTTTATGGGTGAGTCACCTAATTCGACTGTCATGAGTGGCAATTCGAACTCAGGCTCAGGTATGGTTTCTATCTTAGGCAGAACTTATTCTTTCTATGCTCTAGCTAGGTTATCCATTAGTGAGTTATCTCAGTTAGCTAGGGATACCGCTTTTGTTTTTACTGATGATGAGTTAGATTCTGCATATATTAGAAGTAAGGAGTTAGAGAGGGTTAGATCTTTTGGTTTATGAGGATTATTAGCTGAAATATTAAAGGTCGGCATGGTTTAAATAAATTCGATAAAATTAGAACTTTTTTTAATGACTATTTTATTGATATTGCACTCTTACAGGAAACTAAAATAGAGTGCCCTGGTATTCATTTTTATAGAAGATTAGGTGGTTATCACTTTAAGAATTAGGAATGTTTACCTTCTGTTGGAGCTTCTGGGGTTTACTTATAGGGTGGCGGGATAATTCTTTTAAACTTCTTCAATGTATTTCTAAGCAACACTCTTTGCATATTATTCTCATTAACCTTAGTGATAACTCTTTATTAAATATTTCTAATGTTTATGGTCTAAACTCTAAAATTGGTTGTAGAATTATATAGAATGAATGTTTGGAATTTAGATCATTCGCTCCTGGATCTTGGGTTATGGTTGGGGACTTCAACGTTACGTGTTTTTTAGGAGAACGTTCACCTTGGGAGGGGGACTTCTCTTCTATGAAAGAATTTGACCAATTTATTATTAACACTAATTTAATAGAATTACCACTTACTAATAGGGAATTCACTTGGAGTAATACTAGAGAATCTCCGTCTATGGCCCTTCTAGATAAAATTTTTCGTCAGTGACGAAATTGAGGACAAATTTCCCATTTGTAGAGTCTCTAGTTTACCTTATACTTATTATGATCATTATACAAATTACCCTATCATTCTTACATGTGATCACTATAAAATTGTTAATAGATCTTTTAAATTTGAAAAAATGTGGCTATTAGAATCCAATTTCTCTAATCTAATTAAAAATAAATGGATTTCTATGAATTTTTATAATATTTAAAATGTGGATAAATCTGCAAAAAAAAATTGTTTTAAAACTTAGGGGTCTTAGGAATTTTCTTAAAATTTGGAGTAAGAATGTTTTCGGCATTATTAAAATTAAAAAAGAAATTTTACTTTCTGAAATGCTTAATATTAACAAGATAGAAGAAACTAGACAACTAAATCTTGAAGAGCATAATTTTCACACCACTTTAAAAGAAGAGCTTAATTCAATTTTATAAAAAGAAGATGTTATGTGAAAACAGAGATCTAGAATTCAATGGATTAATGAAGGCGATAATAATACAAATTTTTTTCATAATATTGCTAATGGTAAAAAAAGTAGTAACACGATAAATTCTATTTTTGTGAATAATGTAGAATTGGTTGATCAAAGGGATCTTAATAAAGCATTTACTGATAATTATAGGGATATTTTCGGTAATAAGAATAAGCATAGAATTAATGTGATATGAAATGATCTTTATCCTGCTGTATCTAGAATTGATCTTATTGATTTTGATAATACTTTTACTGAAGAAGAAATTTTGAAGGCTATTAATGATATGCCTAGTGATAAAGCACTAGGCCCCGATAGGTTTCCTATATTATTTTACAAATCATTTTGTTATGTTTTAAAATTTGATTTAATTAGTATGTTTAATGAATTTTATAACGGAAAACTGCCATTAGGAAGACTTAATTTTCTAATGTCATTTTAATACATAAAAAATCGATGCTAATAACTTAAAAGATTTTAGAAAAATTTTCTCTAATTAATTGTTCTGTTAAAATTATCTCAAAAGTCTTAGCTAATAGACTTAGCACAAGAATGAATGATTTAATTGATTGTTCACAAATCGTTATCATTAAGGGTAGAAATATCACAGATGGAGTGGTTGTTGTTCAAGAATACATTAATCATTGTTGTAAAAAATAGTATTACATGTGCTCTTCTAAAACTGGACTTTGCGAAAGCTTTTGATTCGGTTGATTAGGATTTTCTAATTGATATGTTAGGGGCTAGAGGATTTAGTAGCAAATGGATTGGTTGAATTATGACTTTGCTTAAAACTGGTAATTCTAGTATAATGGTTAATGGTATTTTAGGAAATAAAATTCAATCTAAATGAGGCTTAAGGTAGGGAGATCCTTTATCGCCTCTTTTGTTTAACTTAGCCGCTGATGTTCACTATGATTATTAAAAAAGCGGTTGGTAATGGTTCTTTAGGGTGTGTTGGTAGTGAAATCTCATGCAATGGTATATATGTTCTTCAATTTGCGGATGATACCTTATTATTTACCTCTCATTTGCCTAATCATGCCATTACCCTTAAATTTATTTTATACAGCTTTGAACTTCTTTCTGGGCTAAGAATTAATTTTGATAAAAGTTCAGTTTTAGTATTAAATGATGTTGATAAGGTTGAAGGTTTAGTTGCTAATATGCTAAATTGTAAAACTATGAATTTCCCTTTTGATTATCTTGGTTTTTTGATTAGACCAACTAAACGTAAGCACAATGACTGGCTTATTATTATAGATAAAATTAAAAATAGGGTTTCAAATTGGAATGGGAGGTTTTTATCTAGAGCCGGTAGATTAGTTCTCATTAATTGTGTTTTATCAGCTCTTTCGATCTATTGGATGTCTATGCATCTTTTCCCAGATTGGGTGATTAACAAAATTGATAAAATAAGAAGTTTCTTATGAAGTGGCGATAATTCTAGTAGTAGTCTTAAATGTTTAGTTAATTGAGAGACAGTTTGTAAATCGAAAAAGGAAGATGGTTTAGGAGTCATTGATTTACATAACATGAATTTGTCTTTATTAGGGAAGTGGTTATGGAAATTTAAGAATATTAATGATAACTCTATTTGGAAAGAAATTATTTCTAAACATTATTATAACGGTAGTAATAATCTATATCAAATTACACCTTCTGTTACCAATAAATTGTCTAATTTTGGAAATCTATTTTAAAATGTCATGAGATTTTTAACCTTGGTACTAGTACGATTGTTCATTCAGGAAATAATACTTCTTTTTGGCATGATCGTTGGATATCTGTCATCCCTCTTAGGGTAGAATTTAATGAGCTTTACGAAATTTGTAAATTTAAGAATGCTTTAATTTTAGATGTTTTTTCTCCGGATAATGATCCCCCTTGGAATTTTAGTTTTAATAGAATCTTAGAAGGTACAACTCTTAGACAATTTTCTTTATTATGTGCTAGATTGAATTTATATAATATTAATAACGAAAATGATATTATTAACTGGGAATGGGATAAAAGTAAGAAATTCACTTCAAATTCTTTTTATAAAGTTCTTTATTTCTTGAGCATAACTAATAACTCTTTTAAACTTATTTGGAAAACAAACGCTCCTTCTAAATCTAAAATTCATATGTGGTTAATCATGCATGGGAAACTAAATACTATTGAATTTTTAAAAAGAAAGAATACGCAAATTGATAATAAATGTACATTTTGTAAATTTTATTTAGAAGATATTAAACATGTGTATTATGATTGCATGGATACTTACTACATTCTTAATAATACTCTCAAAATCTTTAACTTTAGTCTTACAACTAAAGTTACTGATTGTGATTATTGTTGGAACAATTTAAGATTTAAGTTTAAAAAGGAAAATAGATTTTTACTTGATACTTTATTCATTATAATTTGTTGGTATATTTGGTTTGAGAGAAACCAGAGACTTTTTAATAATAATAATAGTCATATTAATAAATTGATTTTATAATATCATCATTTTGTTTTAATTGGACCTCAAATCCTAAATATAGATTACCTAAAAATAATCATTTCAAAGAATATCTTAATAAGGTTAGTAATAGCATTAAGCTATTTAAACATAAAACAATATTTTTAACATTAACAATCATAGCATTAACATTTTCTCAAATTTGAATGATGATTTTACTGATTATCATAATGTTCCTTCGATTAAAGGAGCATAAGGATAATTTTTAAGATGTTTTAGGTTATAGGTTTTTAACTTCATATATTGTTAATTTTTTACCTTTTTGATTTCGATATCTTTTTTTTACATCTTTAGAGTTGGTTAAGATGTTGCATAATAAGCCTGGATTCTTTTTTAGTTTGTTTCTTATTTTAGATGCTTTTTGTCTTATAAGTTTAGCTTTAGTTTTATTACTTTTACTTCATTAATACATATATATGTATATAAATTTCATTTATATACATATATGTGTATTATTCTTATAATTTTCTTTAGTTCCATTTATAAATACAGGTTTAGGCCAGAAATGGTGCTAGATTACTATTTGCAGGTTTTCAGGATTGTTGTTGACAGGATTGCAGTGAGACGTTCATTCTGGACCTTCTGCATTCGCAGTGAGGAGTTCTTTCTAGTTCTTATGCATCTACAGTGTGGCGTTCTTCATTCTGGATCATCCGCATTTGCAGTGAGGCATTCTTTCCAATTCTTCCGCGTCTGCAGTGTGGCTTTCTTCTTTCTGTATCATCCAAATTTGCAGTGAGACATTCATTCTAGATTTTTCGAGTTTGCAGTGAGGCATTCTTTCTTAGCTAGAGCTGTCTATCGATCTCATCCGCACAAGGTTGCACCATGGATTTTTTGGGTACTTCTAACACCTCATTACTGGGCAATGGCCTTGCCGGAGCTCGATATTGAGGTGTAATGGGTGGTGGCCTTGCCGAAGCTCATTCTAGATGTACCTGAGTCCTTTTTCATTGTTTTTGTATTATGATTAGTTACCTGCCAGGCATGTTGGCAACACCATTGTTTTTAGTGATATATATATATATATACACACATATGTATGCTCTCCTCTACTTTTGAGGATCACACATTTCTCCCAAAAAAACTATACCCCCTCTCTCTTCTTTTGCCACCTCAGCCCCTCTCTTTTCCATGCAAATTCCACCCCTTCCTTAGCCACCATCCCACCTTTTCAAAACAAACACAATCATGGTCCTTATCTACTAAATGAGTAAGAATCTTATATAATATATATTTATATATTTTACAAATAAAATCTTATAATATACATGCATATGTACATACTCAAGTGTACATGCATATATATATACACATTCCAACATGACTAAAGTGAATTATAAATGTATGTATGTGTATTCAGAAGTGTTATGACATTTTTGATAACTGTTAATCGATGAACAATCGAAAATTCGAAAAACGACTTTCGATCACATTTTCAATCTTTTTTCGAACTAATTATTTTGTAAACAAAATTTAAAAATGATTTCACTATCATTCATTATTATTTAAAAGATTTTTATTTTCATTATAATATCTATTATTTGAATATTTAAAATTAATTAAATAATCGCAAATCAAAGTAGTGAAATTCTGGACCGTTACAAAAACTAGTTCACCATCTTTAGTTATTATTTAAAAGGAGTTTATTTGAGTTATAAAATCCATTAATTAGTTAATAAAAATATATTTAAATATTCATTATTAAGGTAATCAAATTCTAGGTCGTTACAATATGCATACAATGCATACAATATATCTAAAGCAACAATGTGGGATTAATACCAAAATAGCCTAAATCTATCAATATCATCAAAATAGTGTGTTAATGGAAAAAATGTGATATTTAATTTAAAACCACATAAAAAACTTTTAAATTCTTTTATAGAATAATGTATAGGTTTAAGTATTTTAGAAATCACATTTTAAAGTTAGAAATCATTTCAAAACGTCGTTTTAATACTATACTCACAATCATAGTATGATGAGAGACAATATCACTCACCTCAACAAAATCTGACCAAAACATTGCTAAGTCGTAGAGCTCTCCATCATGACCGCAACATAAGAAACGATGTCCAAAACGGACCTCGTATGCAAATGATATGGATTATATAAGTTTTCGGGATTAATTTAAAATTTCAATTGAGTTAAATGTAATTAACCAAAACTAATTACCTGGCTTAACTATTTCTTCCCAATCTTGCTTCATTGTACGTGCATGTATCAGGTCGTGCATCCAAACCAAAATTGTGAAACTTTATCCATCGATTTCTTGCTCCTTAGTTAACGAAAAGCAGCGTCCTCTTTGCCAATGAATCACATTCCGAAATCTCTTTGCTTCGGACCCAAAATAGCAAGGCTCGGCTGCCCCTTTCCACTTGTGACCTAGTAGACCAAATTCTTCCTGCATACAGATGTGTTCCATTATAGATAAACGAAGATGCTAGAAATTGCGACGGTGGTACTTCTCGACATGAGAAAAATAATGGCGCACTCAGATTTGATGATAGTTGCTTCTACCTCCACCTAGCCAAAACCCTAGCCGCTGCCCCAAAATGTCGATCTCGCCAAGAATGAATGCATGCTAAAAAAAATGAATATAGGCTTGAAGTTTCTATGGATATGAGTTCAACGAAGGTGGTTTGGTAATTTTTCGTTGAGCGAATGATCCGATTTTGATTTTTGAAATTAAATAAAGAGACGGCCATGTTTTTCTCAATGCAACAGTAAATCTAATAATAGATAATGAGAGAGAGATGAGGGTTTTAATTTAAATAATATTATTTTCATTTTATTAATTTCTCAAATAAAATAGTCATGCGTTTTGAGCTCGTACGATCAAACGATGCATTCGATTGCCACGAAACTTGTCTGCATTTTTTCGGCAACGATGGTATAAATTCCGTCCTATTCAAGAAAATGCTCCCGGGTGATAATTTCATGCTTTTGGATACCATTTCGACTATTGGATGGTCCGATCTCCAAATATAGCGATCCTTATACTCATTTTAATCCGCAACGTTGATACGAATTCAATGGGAATGAGTCCCGATTCGATCGTATGTGAAAAATCATATTTTTAGGACCGTCAATTAATTAACAATTCAATATTTAAATAAATTATTTAAATATTCAATCGTTAAAAATATGGGTCGTTACATTCTCCCCACTATAAAAGGATTTCGTCCTCGAAATCCCAAGTACGAAGCAACACAACCCAATACCATCGTATAAGTAATGACACAAGAAAATCATTACTTATCAACTCTCAACAGCGATCATGGAAAGTGATCACAACAAAGGGAATAGACTTCGAATCAGTTGGTGCCATCATCCTCATCCCTAAGTACAATCACTATCAAATCCGAAATCAGTGTGGCTAAGCCAAACGTTTTAGTTACACACTTATTTCCGAAGAAATGGACAATGGAAAACAAAAGTGCCAACTCACTAATCGAAAGGCAAATAAACTAAATATTATGCATTACCGACTCTCTCAACTATCAGAAACGTCTAATATCCTATACATTGACTTATCTCTCAATTTTTGCTTATGCCACGGAAAATTTCGGCAGCACCTCCTTTATGCGGCTAGGTCTGGGAAAAATCCCGATACAACATAGAAAAATATACAGTTCATATATGAGGCATCTCTTTTCCGAGGAGAACCAAATATATATCACCAAATCTACACTACAGATATTACACACCTCTTTTATCTATTTAGATGCGAATATAAGTGGGCAAGCATCTAAAATTCCAACACTTGCTTCCATGTACCCGATTAAGCACTCAACAAAGAGGATTAAACACAATAGTAACATCATCATGTAAATAAGCATACTAAATGGTATATATTCCAATCATCTCAAATAAATGTGCTACATCAAACCATAACTATCCCACATGCCTAACAACTATATAAGCATAAGTAATCATATCAAGAGCCAATAATCAAACATCAACAAGCACCTATAAGATCAAACATCAAAAGTAACATCCATGCCTATCCTAGCATCCAGGATACAAAACCATCTAGTATAAAACATCAAATATGATATCCAATATGAAAGCTGGCAAAAATAGAAATCTCCCCTTATGAAGAGCTCTGGACAAGCGGTCCTCATGCTCTCATCGGTCTTTCATATGCAATCCCCTTCGGTTTCACTCAACTGAACCTTTACTACTCCACTACCTTCCTCCTAACCTGTGTTCATATCAGGTCTATCGATATGAATAGGTCTACGAGGTCTCAAAGTTCTTGGTTTAATGTAACGACCCGTAAATTTCAACTGTTTTAATAACGTAATTAGTTGAAATTTTGTGAAATTTTAAACGATAAAATTTTGAAATAAAAATTTGATATTTGGAATACGTCTAGTTAAACATAGCGATCGGTTCGTCCGAAAATACGAAAGTTTATTTCGCGCGTAAATTCACTTCAATTTAATCAGTTAAAAAGCGTTGAAAATAAAATGTTTTCGAAACCTAAATATTTTTACATAGAAAAATTCTAAATCATCTTCTGAGCAAGATGTCAGTTGGTCGTTTTTCCAAATTCGGACATCTTTGGCTCCGTCGATCTTATTTTTCAGCGTTTTTCTTGCATTTTCCGCTATTAGAAAATTCGAATTTTTATAATTCAATCATACCACGGATATTTGTATACTGTTTCGATCGTATCATCGTGCTGATCTCCACAGTATATTCAATTGTTAATTTCGACGACCGGTGCATAGCGGAATCTGTGAACCGATGTAATCGTATCCGTATCAAAAATTAAACCTTTTAGACTTCTGGTCCCTTCATCTATCTATCTGATAAAACGATCTGTTATCAGCTTTTATTATTTCTTGAAAAGCAACGCATTGGTTTCCAGCCTTCAATTTGTTAGGTGCCTCGTTGCTTTTGAGATCTTTCTATAATATAAAATCTATTTACAGTACAAACTCATTTCATCTTCCCCATGAACCATCTTTCGCCCACTCCTTCAACTCTACATAAATAAAAAGCTATATGAAAGTTTGTCTGGAGCAAAGCCGATACTACCCTATCTCCGTGCATACCGTGCTCCAGCCTTGCATGACGCCCCAATCCTTGGCCAAACCACCACCACGAGCCTGGACCCCACCGACCTGCCACCACTGTCAGCCTCCGGACCCATTCCTTGCAACCACATCTCCTCCGGCCGTGACAAAACCCCACCATGGCCAGCCGAGACCTCACCCACGTGACCACCTCCGACTGAGCACCTCCAGGCTCCCCTGCCTCTTCTCCACTGACCCATTTCGCCATCTTCCCGGTCCTCCTCCCTGACCTGAACCGTCTCCACCGCCTCCACTTTCCCATCGGCCTCCATCCCTCGGCTGCTAACCCAGACTAGCCCAGATCCGACCCAAACCTTCACCACCCGCTGCCATACACACCTCCTCCTTTAAACCCAAGGCCGAGCCACCATTCGCCTACTCTACTACCAACCAAAACCGCACCAGTGCCAGCGACCGGCCTCTGCCGCCGTGGTCCCCTCCGCCTGCACGTTACCATCTCACCGCCGAGTCGCCATCATCAGCAACCAACCCACGCCTTGCAGCTTCTTCTATGTTTTATAGGTTAGTTATTATTATAAATGGTTTATGTAATATGTAGAAAAGGGAAATTCATATAGTTTTAAACAATTGTTTGCAGTTTGTATAATTTGTTAGCTTATACAAGTTATATTTCTTTTTTTCTTTTTTTCAGTTCATAAAGGTTAAAGTACATATACTTAAGCATATATAAGTTATGTTAGTTCTTCTTTTGCATGTTGGGCTTATATGCCAGTTTACATATATATCCATATATGATAGTTTATATGTGTTTTGATTGTATAAATATGTAATACTATGAGAGATTTATATGAGTCTGTACAATTTGGTTTAAGGGTATGTATAATATTATAAAGGAACTTATATATATAAGTATGATTTGTCTCAAGATTTTACAGTATATGTTACATAATATATGTGTTAAAAAAAATCACAGTGTTTGTTTATGTGAAGCGTGGGTATATATAAGTATTATAGATTAGTTAGAGATGTGATATAATAGTTTATTTTGTTGTTTCTATTGGTATATAAGGTTAAGCGTAAAGTTTTTTTATGTTACGGTAAAATTTTAATATGAGATATATACATGATTGCACATATTAGTTTATGCATAGTAGTTGGTTTTACACTCAGATCCTTGTTTACAGTATAACCGGTTTAAAGAAGTATGGCATGAGTTGGTTTTAAAATATAGATATTATACATATACCAGTTTGTAACATCTCAAGTATATTCATATATAGCATGCTCTGTTTTATACAAGTATATAGATTTTGAAAGTAAGTATAGGTGAATCTGGTTTTCAGAATATATGGATATTTTTATGTGTTTGAGAGTAAATAGTGATTTGGAATTAATATATATATGTATTTTTTTTTGTATGTGAGTTGTACGCGTTACATATTAATTTATATATAGAAGAGTATACCTGAGTTGAGTCTTAATAAACATATAGAGATTGTATTTTTGGTGTTTAGATTTAGTATTTATTTGAAAATGTGTATATATATATATATTAATTTAATGAGTTCCAATTTTAATATTGGTTAAGAGAGAAATATAATAGAATAATATATATATATTGTCTCGGTTGCTGACTTAATTTACTCCAATCGATTCTATTTATCAGCTTTGATCGTCGAATTCGTGCCGATCTTATTTCGCTTTGGATTTCGTGCTTGGATTCATAACTCATCTCGTTCTCGTTCATCTCTATGCTCGAAAGGTGAGCACTCACTCACAATTAACGTTCTTTTATTTATTAGATTTGATTTCAATTGAAACGACAATTGAAATATACTGCTGTTAGTTAATTACACTGTTATATATGCTAATACCTGTATCAGTTCACCTGTGACATATGACACCATTATCTGTTAATTATTTATGCGATGATAATACAGTTTGGCTGATAATTGATTGATTGTTGATGTTTATATTGGATGTTAAATTGTTAATGTTAAAATGATAAACAGTATGAAATTGAACTTGATATAGGATAATTAAATGTTAAATTTGATTAACTGATATTTGTATAATATGACCCCTTTTAATTGTTAAATTAATTGACATTGACATATAGAATAGTGATAATTACACTTTGAACCATCGACGTATATTGGATTAAAATTGTTGAAGTATAAAATTTGAAATAGATGACAAGTGAAAACCGTAATGTAATAATCTTTAATCTACATGAAATGATAGTGTAGATTCTAGAAATAATTATATTAATTCGTACAAATAACAATGCGAATTAATACGGTTATTTCGGGATTATTTGAATTGATTATTGGATTGTTATTGTTTGTTGTTATTGCTTGTTTATTTACTTTGACACCATCCCTGTTATCACACTGCAAGTTCCCTTTACTATGCTTTGATTTTGAATTGAATTGGAATCGGGTTGAAATGATAAATACCCAAATTGAACTTTGACCTAGGATAGAGAATTAAATAAAAACCCGATTGGTCAATAAATTGATTTAAAAATAAACGAAGATTTTATTTGAATAAAACCATATGGTTTTGAAATGAAGTTGAAATTGAATTTTCAATGAAAAGAAAATGTTAATATTTAATCTGAAACAAAATGTTAACAATGTAATTGATGGAAGAATGTTGTTTAAATTGAGAAATGATTGAATTAAGTTTGAAATTATTAAACTTTGAAATGATTTAATAATTAAGTTTGAAATTATAATTTAGTTTGAAATTATTAAATTTTGAGATTATTAAATAATTAAGTTTTGAAATTATTTAATAATTAAATAAGATTGAGGTTATTTAATAATTAAATAAATTGAATTCTTTAATAAGTAAAATTGAATTTTTGAATAAGTGAATTTTACTTCGTAAATAATTGAAATCGAGTTTCTTTATTAATTAAGTTTTGGAAAATTATTTAAGTAAGTAAATAAGTGAAATGGAATTTCTTAACAAGAAATAAAATGTGATTTATTGAAATTAATGTAAGACTTGAAATTTAAAGAATTTGGTTTGATGAATTTAATTTAATTTAATTAAATTTATAAGTTTTGATATAATGAAATTGAATTGAATAAATGATTTAATGAATTGGAATTTAATAGAAATTGTTTTGAATGATAAAGTAACTTAACGAATATTGAATGAAATCGACAAATGAATTTAAATTGATTTGAATGTTGAATTAAATTAATTTAAATGATTTTCGGAATGAAACTTATATACGAACTTGAATTGATATTTAAATTGTTTTAAATGAATATGGAAATTGAATTATGAGATTATGAAATGGTAACTTGGAAGTTTTGAAACGTAAATATTGGAAATTGGTTTAGAAAGACAAATGAAATGTTGATTTGCGAATTGAAATTGAAATTGAAATTGATTTGGTTTTGAAATAAATAAACGACCAATCGGTGTAATAATTACGAAAGTTATTAAAGAGACCGGAATTCGGTTATGGATATACTCTCTATCTAAACCGAAAACCACTTTAATAACTATACGCGGAGTGATGATCCAGAATGAAGTGGTTGGAATGATGTACGTGATGACTGAAGAAAGAGAACGATAATGGATAGCCTTGACACTTGTGTCAAATTTGAAATGACTAAAACAAGAGCTGTGCCGGGCCAATGGAGGATTAGCTACCTCAAGTGGACACACTTCTTCGAACTACTTATACTTGTTGTCGATTGGTGCACCCTTGATTTTGGGAGTGTTGTTTCACGGTGTTGCGGGCGCTGCGGCGTTGCGTTCTCACCAGTCCGAATCAGGCGAACGGTAGTATCACTACCTTGGGTATTGCCTCATGCGCCTTGTCATACTTGTATTCCATTTATACGCGACCACTACGATTTTGATTTGTACCTTTAGTATATGGATTGCCCTCTGGTGACTTCCGGTTTTGGGGAAACTACGGTCTTGTATATGCTTTTGGGAATAAAAATGTGTTAAGGGTGGAATGGGCCATGACTTAACGCTATTTTGATATCTTATTATTACTGATAGACATTATCTACTTATCGTACATTACTACATAGTAGATAGTTTGACGGATCCTTAAAGGATGGTTATTCCAAACATCCTTTGAGTTACTTGTATTTCAATTGCTATTTCACTTGAGTTGGATTTATTAATATAAGAATGTTAATCCTGACTCGAGTGTTTTGTATTTTGCTTTACGCTCGGGTCAGACTGAGTGTACCAGTATTCGAGACTCACCTTTGGAGTTGGAGCTTTGCTTGAAGATCCAGCCATCTATTCTGCTTCCAGTATTCGATGATTCCAGTGATGTATTCTGATTTAACTCTGATGTATCATATTACTCTTCTGTTGTAAACTCTGATGTATTTTATATATTCATATAGTAGCTTCATGAACTACTATCTCTTTTATTTCCGCTGCACTTATTACTCTGTGTCTGTGATCTGTGATTATTTATTTACTGTATATGTTCAGTTTTGCCAAATTTAAATTAACAACGCGGTATTTTGAGCAATTCAACTCCGGCATGAGTGTCTACCTATACACTTATAATGGATGCGAATGGTCCAAAAATTCCGGTTCGTTACATTTAATCTCGATATCATTTAGTCAATTTGATGTCAAATTTCCCAACGCTTCTTGTAAGTTCTCCTAAAACCCACTAGTGAACAACGGGTTTTGGCCACCTACAATGCTCTTGATACACAATGGAATCACACCATCCATTCCACTTATAACTCAACAAATTCAGATGCCATTCTACTAGACATAAGGAATACAAATCTAGCATTTTTCGTAAATCAATCGACTGTGACTCGAATGCTATCATACTACCTTTAGTCCTTGGCAATCCATATATGCAACCTATAAGTATCTGTCCCTACCACTTGAAAACAAACAACTTCTCATCCATACGGAACCAACAGACTCAGTCGGTTCTGCACTACATCACCTTTATAGACATTACTTGTTCCTCTAATTTAGCCAAGATCTACGCTAGCCTAGCTTTACGCCTTTGACTAGTATCGATCCGCAAAATCCAAGTAGGTTTGATAGTCAAACAAGCCATCATCTTTGACGGTAGCTCGCATTGAGTTTTGAAGTCATAACCAATGATAAACTCGAGCAATGCTCACTCTAGGAACATTGCTCTCGAACTGGTATGTCTTACACTCAAAGAACCAAAGTCTACATTTACCTTATATGCGTATAGGGAAACGTCAAAATTGTAGGAGGCTAAAAATTCCAACCATCTCTATTGGCAAAGGTTGAAATCCTTCCCAGAGAAGTGATACTTCAAAAACCACACCATCAATCAGTGTTTTCTCAACACCTCCAATACAATCATCAATCGTGTCTTGTGCTCCTCTTTCGTCCATGAGTAGATGAAAGTATCATCAAAAAGCACAAGCATGAACCTGCTCAAGTGATCTCTCAAAACATGGTCTATGAAATCAACTAAGCATGTCGACTCATTGCTTAGCCCAAACGGCATAACCAACCAATCAAAAATCAAACTGCATACAAAACGTTGTGATCGACACACTCTCTCTAGTTACTCTCAGTGGATGAAACCTCATCGTAAGGCCTAACTAAGAGAACACTTTTACGTCATAGTGTCGATCGAACAAACCATCTATAAGCGGGAGTGGATACTTTTTTGTCATCTCATTCAGCTCATGGAAATCAACGTACAACCTAAAAGAGCCATCCGCCCTAATGGCGAGCACCATAGGTGCATTCCACTCAAATATACTCCTATGGATGAACCCTAACCTCAAACAGTCATTCACTCGCACTTTTAGTCTCCTCTGCTATAACGACCCTAATTTTGACTAACATTATTTAGGACATTTAATTAGATAAATTAAATGAAATAATGTAAATGGTTAAGGGATTGAGATTTTTACAATTAGAAGGTAGCCATGCCTAATTAACTAATAAATTAAATGGAAATAAAATGAAATAGATAAGGGTAATAAGATAAGGGAAAAATAGGAATAAGTTATATTCTTATACCTAAACCCTCATGCCACTTTCATTTTCCACATTCATAAACAAAAATTAAACCAAGCTTGGTCGGCCACCATTAGAAGAAGATAAGGGGAAGATAAACAAGATTTCAAGAAAGTGGCTTAAATAAATTAATTCAAGAGCAAATCTCAACGCCTTAACAATAAGTTAAGGTGAATAATAGATTACATCTCATATTTCCTATTGTTGGTTCTAGATCAAATTCGAGTATATTTTGTAAAGTATTATGCCATGTTTGAATGTTAAATAGATATATATGCTTGTTAATGAATTTTTTTGGTTTATATAGATTTTATGATAAGTTATTATTTGAAAAACCTACCAAATGACATCCAAATGCCTTGTCATTTTGATATCAGGTCAGAAATATTATTTTATAAATGGGTTTCAAGTTTCATAATTTTCTGAATTAATGTGGATTTATTATGAATTTTCTAGTGAAAATAATGATTAAATTTGGTTTAAAATTAATTACAGAAATTATATGTTAGCCATGGATCAAAAATTTAAATATGTTAGAAAACATATTAAAATTGATTTATGGAAATTTCTGTAGAATTTTCCTAAGTATTTTATTAAAGATATGAAATTATTTAAGGTATGGGACTTAAATGTTTTATATGTTTATAAAAGGAGAAGGGGCTATTTGCAAATTTTTAAAATTTTTAATTTTTGAAAATTCGGCATCACTTTTAGAAAAGATTTTGGAAAAGAATTGGCAACCAATCATATGTTGACAAACAAAGCAATTAGTTGGAAAAAGATTGCTTTAAAAAGTTAAAATTCAGTTTTATAAGGTTTTACTGCTTCGCCACTTATAGTAGCCACCTTTCGACCTCATACTGCCACCTCCATCTAAGTCGAAACCAATGCACATGGTATCAGCCTTGATACATAGTGGATTAGAGTTAGGCGAAATGTATGGAGTCGAATCAGGCTTTCGAGGGGTTGAAGTAGCTTTGGTAAACTTAGAACCATTTTGGTTATAAATGAAGCTTTCAAAGAACTAGCTTTCGACTTGGTCAAATGTTTTAGAAAAAGGGCTTTCGAAAGAGGTAGCCGCCTTTGTTCTAAAAAGAAGCATTCGAAGGGGTCAATACCCCTGCTGCCACATTCAACCTTTCGAAGCAATGCCTTCGAAAGGGTTCTTTTGTTTTAAACTGTGAAGCCGCTTCTCCATTCTTTCGAAGGGGGTTGGTTTCGACACCATCCACTTTCTTTTATTTAGGAAAAATGCTTACGAAAGAGATTCTTTCGTTCCAGTTCTTCTAAGACCCTTTGATACATTGAAAGTTAAACCCAAAGGTTTTGAAAGGAATGGTTTTAAATGGTTTCGAAACTATGTTCCACAAACTTTTACTTGAACCTAATGCTTTCAAAAGGTTTGTTTTAAGTAAAGGGCTCTAAAGCTTCGAAAGGTGACTAATAAAGGTTTCGAAGGGGAGATTCCCTAATGTTTTTGAAAGGTTTGCCTTTAGTGTTTGAATGGAAGGTTTCCAATGTTTTCGAAAGGCGATTTTAAAATGTTTTGAAAAGAGGATGTCTAAGGTTTTATAAAGCTTTCGAAAGGACACTTTCATTGGTTTCGAAAGGTCTATTATAAATGATTTCGAAAGGTATGTTTTGGCCTTTCGGCCTAGAGTTCAAGGTAAAATAATTAAATGGTTTCAAAAATGGGTACTTTCAAAGGTTTTAAAAGAGATTTTTTAAAGCTTTTAAACAAAGGTTTCGAAGGTTTTCATCAACAATGTTTTGTATAAAGCATATATCATGGCAAAGAGATTTGAGTAAAGCAAAAGTATGTTTTCCTTGTATAAGTATGATTTAAAGGGTTAAATCAATTTGAAAGAAAGGTTTTCAATGAAAATTTGAAGGGTGGTTAACCCTAAGTAAATGACTCGGATATTTAATTACCAGATGGGACTCGTATAGGGTTGCGCCCTATATATTAGCTATAGCCCCCAGCTAATTTAGACCAAAATTCCAGTGTGTAGGGCTTAGTCACTGGTAAGACTTAAATGATGTTACACATAGAAAGGAATAAATAAAGAAGTAGGATAGGTTATTGGTGAGACAGCAAAACCATTAGGATAAGTTGACCATGGGGGAAGCAAGTTAAGGACAGACCATCCAGAAGTGTGTCTAACAGATATTAGGCTATTGATTTCGTCCGGTAGGCCCGAGTCAGCCAATGGTTAGTAGTTAGCCAAACAAAACTATATTTTTCGGATAGATAGTCCATTTATCACCTCATTTATGAGCATATATTATATTTCTATTATTGTTTTAACCAGTTTGATTGCAAGATTCTGATTTGCAAAAAATCTGTTCTAAAGGATATCAGTGAGGGGAAACCCGTTCCGTTAAGCGGCGTGGTCTCACTTAATATTAGTAAACCGAGATGTAATAGTATTATTCATACCAGGCTTTATGTCTAACTCGAAGTTTATGTTTTTTCCCTTAAACTCTCGGGTGCTCAAAATTTAATTTGAGTAGATTGAGAGTTAAGGCTTTTCGGGTTTAGTACGTTGGACGAATAAAGCTTTCAATGACATGCAAGAAGCAAAGCTAGCTATATAGGATCTATTTAGTTTTATTTCCGTTGTGATGTATTAAGACTGATATGTCTATTTAGTACTCATGTCATCCAAGGGGGGCATCTTCATATGTCGCTCTTAGCGTAATTTGTAATAGTTATATTTGATCTAAACCTGCGAATCGTTTGGGATTATGTAATGGAATATGAAACATGATTTTGCAATGTAATCAGTAAAGTTTTTTTCAATCTACAATTTTGTTTCTTATTCATGTGCTTCTGACATTATAGATACCGTTAACATTATTGTATTTTATCACCGGAAGTTAATACTATAGATGACTACAGCATTTGTAGCGCTTAGCTTCAGTCCTCAAGATAGGGGATGTTACAACTTGGTATCACAGCATTAGTTTATGAAAAACTTAAATGAAATTTCAAACTTAAAATGAGTTTGAAAACATAATCCTAAGGAATTAGTGAAAAGATTGGGGTATGGGATAATGCTATAGTAACGTACTTGTATTTGCAATATATAAGTATACGCTTTATCTCTCTTCTCCCATCTCTCTTAGGCTATTCTTCTGTATCTTACGAAGATTCGAATGCAGATATTACGGACCTAAAATATGGATGTAGAAGTGGAAGAGTTAACATTGGTAGTGGATGCACCACAACAAATGGGAATGCCAGACCAAATACTAGGAGGAACCCAGGTCAGGCACAAGCTACAAATGTGGGTGTTGGAGTCCCGCAAGTCGATATGGGAGCGATGTATCAGTTTTTCATTAACATGATGCAAGCAGGAGTTGCCGCTGGGTTAGCTGGAGGAAATGCTGAAGGAGGAAATCAAGGAGCTCCAGTGGTTAATAACTATGTTGTTTTGAGTAGAGATTATGCTCGGCTGGGAGGAAAGCCGTTTATTGGTACTGAAGATGCAATTGAAGTGGAGAATTGGTTACTTTATTGCGAGAGGATTTTTGCAGATTTGGGGCTTAATGATGAACATAAAAGGAGACTCGCTTCTAAATAGGTACAAGGGGCAGCACTGTATTGATGGAACAGTGTTACTGTTGGAGTCAATGAGGAGACCATGACATGGGCTGAGTTCAGGAGGAGGTTTAAAGAAAGATTTATGTCAAAGATTGCTAAGTCTACTCTGCTCAGGAAGTTTTCTGAATTAGAGCAGGGAGATATGACAGTGCTTGAGTATGCAACCAGGTTTGAGGAGCTAGCGAGATACGAATACGCCACGGTTGATATTGTCATCAAAAGGAATGAGAAGTTCATTCTTGAGTTGAAGCCTGAGCTTGCTAAGGCCACGTTATCACATATTAGAGATCTATGCGATGTAGTCATGGAGATAGTTTTAAGGCAGGAAGAGATGCTTGCTTATCTTGAAGGAAACAAGGCAAAGGCAGCTCAAGGAGGGTAGAACCAGAAAAGGAAGTTTTTCCATAAGAAAGGAGCTCAGAAGAGTGGAGCTGCTAAGAAAGGAAAGGCAGAAGTTTTCTGCTATAAGTGTGATAAGAAAGGATACCATGCTCATGAGTGCCGGACAAGCAAAGGGAAGAAAGCTGCTGACAAGAAAGGAGTGAGATGCTTCAACTGCGATCAAATTGGACATTATAAGAACCAGTGCAAGGAGCCAGTCAAGGATGGAAAAGGAAAGATGTTTGCATTGGAACCGGCTACCTCGAGTCCAACATCAAAGGAGAAGGGAAAACCTATGTTAGGAGGTACGCTTTTGATTCATGGTGTATCGGTTAGAGTTCTATTTGATACCAGTGCATCACATTCTTTTATATCTCGTTGTTTGGTAGATTAGCTTAACCTAGAACTCTCACACCTAGTTACTTCCTTAAGAGTTGCAAATCTGATAGGAGGGTATGCGACACTTGGGATGAAGTGTGACCAGTTAGAGATTGAATTGTTAGGTCATACATTTGTTTGCAGTTTGCATGTGTTTGATTTCTTAAGGTTCGAAATTATTTTTGGTATGGATTGGTTAAGTAAACACGATGCTAGGATATTTTTCCATGATAGGAAAATATCACTTAGACACCCTAACTGTAGTGATCGAATTGTATACACCATAGAAAACCCTAGTTTTGAGGTTAATGCTTTTTGGGTGTTGTGGAGGTAGAAGATGAGTTGAATCGAGTTTTCGTTGTTAGAGAATTCACAGATGTCTTTGAACCCATAGTAGGGTTGTCGTCGTAACGAGCTATTGAGTTTTGGATAGATTTAGTACCAGGAGCAGAACCGGTGAGTAGACCGCCAAGTAGAATGACACCTACCGAGATGAGGGAGCTAAAGGTGCAATTGGTGGTGTTGGAAGGCAAGAATTTTATCAGACGAAGCAGTTCACCTTGGGGATCAGCCACAGTGTTAGGTTATGTATTGATTATCGTAAGTTGAATGAGAAGATGATAAAGAATCGATATTTGTTACCTAGAATTGACGATTTGTTCGATCAGTTGAGTGGAGCCAAAGTATTTTCTCAGTTAGGTTTAGCAACAGTTCCATCAGCTTAGAGTGACAGAGGATAGTATTCCTTTGATGGCGTTTAGAACCAGATATGGATCGTACGAATGGTTAGTAATGTCGTTCGGACTAACTAATGCGCCGGCCTTCTTTGTAGATTTGACGAACCAATTTTTTTGAGAACACTTGGATAGGTTTGTGTCTGTTTTCATAGATGATATTTTGATATACTCTAATAATGAGAGAGAGCATGAAGTTCATCTTAGAGTGATGCTTGAGACGTTGAGGCAGCACCAACTGA
The DNA here is from genome assembly GCA_030737815.1 of Allium fistulosum. Lineage (NCBI taxonomy): Eukaryota > Viridiplantae > Streptophyta > Magnoliopsida > Asparagales > Amaryllidaceae > Allium > Allium fistulosum. The sequence goes on from CM060902.1 coordinate 1,301,613,769, forward strand.
AAGCAAAATTTTTGAAGTGTCATTTCTGTAAGAAGGAAGTGAAATTTCTTGGTCTTGTAGTCTCAGAGAGAGGGTTGTCCGTGGATCCAACTAAGATCGAGGTGGTGAATAATTGGAAGAGACTCGAGATAGTGACTGATATAAAGAGTTTTCTTGGATTAGCTGGGTATTATCGGAGATTCATTAAGGATTTTTTGCGGATAGCGGCACCGATGACCAAGCAAACGCGAAAAGATGTGAAGTTTGTCTGGATTGATAAGTGTGAGGAAGCATTCTAGAAGTTGAAACACTTATTGACAAATGCACCTGTGTTAATTTTCCAGAAGGGAATCGGGACTTAGTGGTGTGCACGAATGCATATGGAACAGGATTAGGAGCTGTGTTAATGCAGAGGTGTAAAGTGGTTGCCTATGCTTCTTAACAGCTTAGACCGCATGAGGTTAGATATCCAACGCATGATTTGGAGTTAACTGCGGTAATTTTTGTGTTGAAGGTGTGGAGACATTACCTGTTAGGAGAAATATTCGAGTTGTATACAGATCATAAGTCTTCGAGATATTTATTCTCTTAGAAGGAGTTGAATATGAGACAGCAGAGGTGGCTAGAGTTTTTAACCGCTTATGACTTTGGTATCAAGTACACATCAGGAAAAGGAAACAAGGTTGCGGATGCACTTAGCAGAAAACATTAGAATGCAGCGTTGGCAATGATAGCTGAGTGGAAAGATTTAGAAGCATTGACTACATGCAGGATGCAGTGGAGATCTGAAGTTAGATCTAGTGAGGAAACTACTATGTTGTCATGTTTAGAAGTTCGACCAATGACGATAGAAAAGATTGCTTCTAAGCAGAAGGAGGATCCATTATTAGTTGAACGGATCGGAAGGTTAAGGGATGGAACAGAGAGTGACTACATGAAAGATTTCAGTCTTAACCAGAATGGGTGGTAAGAAAGAAAGGCAGACTGTGTGCTCCGAATGCGGGAAACATTAAGAAGGTAGTTCTAGAAGAATGCCATCGTTTGAAGTTCACTATTCATCCGGGAGGAACTAAGATTTATCAGGATATGAAGAGAAGTTTCTTCTAGGAAGGTATGAAGAGGGATGTAGCTTGTGAGTGAAATAGTGTTTGAACTGTCAACAGGTAAAAGCCGAACATCAGAAACCAAGTGGGTTACTTCAGCCTTTAGATGTTCCGGTATGGAAATGGGGTTCTATCTCAATGTATTTTATAGATGGGTTGCCAAGGTCAAATTGAGGAAATGAAAGTATATGGGTTATAGTGGATAAGTTGACCAAGAGTGTCCATTTCATTCCAGTTAAATCAACCAAGACGGCACCTATTTTGGCTAAGTTATTTATGAAGAATGTAGTTAGACTGCATGGAATTCCTAGTAGTATAGTAAGCGATAGAGATTCCTTATTCACTAGCGAGTTTTGGAAGAGTTTACAGGGGACTTTAGGTACCAAGCTCAAGATGAGTATCGCTTACCATCCGTAGACAGATGGGAAAACAGAAAGAGTTAACACAGTCTTAGAAGATTTGTTACGATCTTGTGTGCTAGATTTTGGAGGATCATGGGAAGACCATCTATACTTAGTCGAGTTTTCGTATAACAACAGTTATCAGGCTAGTATAGGGATGGCACCATTTGAAGCTTTGTATGGAAGGACATGCAAATCTCCCGTTTGTTGGTTAGAGACCGGGGATAGGTTAGTTCTTGGTCCAGATTTGGTTAGAGAAGCTGCAGAAAAGATTGAGCTCGTTTGATCCAGAATGAAGGAAGCTCAATCTAGGCAGAAAAGCTCTGAAGATAAAAGACAGAAAGACTTAGAGTTCTCAGTTGGAGATCATGTTTTCGTCAAGGTATCACCGATGAAAGGTGTAATCAGATTCGAAAAATTAGGAAAACTAGCGCCGAGATTCGTTGGACCATTTCCTATTATAGAAAGGATTGGGAAACTCGCATATAGAGTGGAGTTACCAAATAGTTTGGCAGGAGTCCATAATGTTTTTCATATTTCTCATCTGAGGATGCGTATTCGAGATCCAGAGACTACTATAGCACCAACTATGTTAGATGACTTAGTAGTGGAACTGAATTTGACTATAGTTAGACATTTAGTTCGTATAGTCGCAAGAGATGAAAAGAGGCTAAGGAACAAGGCAGTCAGATTAGTCAAAGTCCAGTGGAGTGACGACGAGAGAGACCATACTTGGGAAACTGAGAGCAAGATTCGAGATATTTATCCTGACTTGTTTTATGGTATGTTTTACCTTTATGATTGATTTTGATAAGTACCTTATCGTAATTTCGAGGACAAATTCTTTAAGGAGGGGAGTTTGTAATGACCCTAACTTTGACTAACATTATTTAGGATATTTAATTAGATAAACTAAATGAAATAATGTAAATGGTTAAGGGATTGAGATTTGTATAATTAGAAGGTAGCTGTGCCTAGGTAACTAATGAACTAAAGCAAAATAAGGTGGTTGGTTTCAACACCATTCACTTTCTTTTACTTAGGAAAAATGCTTATGAAAGAGATGCTTTCGTCCCAGTTCTTTTAAGACACTTTGATATATTGAAAGTTAAACCCAAAGGTAGAGAAAGGAATGGTTTTAAATGGTTTCAAAACTAAGTTCCACAAACTTTTACTTGAACCCAACGCTTTCGAAAGGTTTGTTTTAAGTAAAGGGCTCTAAAGCTTTCGAAAGGTATAAAGGTTTCAAAGGGGCGATTCCCTAATATTTTTGAAAGGTTTGCCTTTAGTGTTTGAATGGAAGGTTTTCAATGTTTTCGAAAGGCAAGTTTAAAATGTTTTGAAAAGAGGATGTCTAAGGTTTTATAAAGCTTTTGAAAGGACACTTTCAATGGTTTCGAAAGGTCTATTATAAATGATTTCAAAATGTATGTTTTGGCCTTTCGGCCTAGAGTTCAAGGTAAAGTAGTTAAATGGTTTCAAAAGGGGTACTTTCAAATGTTTCGAAAGAGATTGTTTAAAGCTTTTAAACAAAGGTTTCGAAGGTTTTCATCAACAATGTTTTGTATAAAGCATATATCATAGCAAAGAGATTTGAGTAAAGCAAAAGCATGTTTTCCTTGTTTAAATATGATTTAAAGGGTTAAATCAATTTGAAAGAAATGTTTTCAAGGAAAATATGAAGGGAAGTTAACCCTAGGTAAATGACTCAGATATTTGATTACCAGATGGGACTAGTATAGGGTCGCACCCTATACATTAGCTATAGCCCCTAGCTAATTTAGTCCAAAATTCCAGTGTGTAGGGCTTAGTCACAGGTATGACTTAAATGATGTTACACATAGAAAGGAATATACAAAGAAGGAGGATAGGCTATTGATGAGTCCGCAAAACCATTAGGATCAGTTGACCCTGGGAGAAGTAAGTTAAGGACGGACCATCCAAAAGTGTGTCTAACAGATGTTAGATTATTTATTTTGTCTGATAGGCCCGTGTCAGCCAATGGTTGGTAGTTAGCCAAACAAAACTATATTGTTCGGACAGATAGTCCATTTATTACCTGATTTATGAGCATATATGGTATTGCTATTATTGTTTTAACCAGTTTGATTGCAGGATTCTGATTTGCAAAATATATGTTTTAATGGGATATCAGTGAGGGGAAACTCGTTCCGCTAAGCGGCGTGGTCTCACTTAATATCAGTAAACCGAGATGTAATTGTATTATTCACACCAGGCTTTATGTCTGACTCGATGTTTATGTTTTTCCCTTAAACTCTTGGGTGCTCAAAATTTAATTTGAGTAGATTGAGAGTTAAGGTTTTTCAGGTTTAGTAGGTTGGATGAATAAAGCTTCCAAAGACGTGCAGGAGGCAAAGCTAGCTATATAGGAGCTATTTAGTTTTATTTCCGCTATGATGTATTAAGACTGATATATCTATTTAGTACTCTGATCATCCAAGGGGGCATCTTCATATGTCGCTCTTAGCGTAATTTGTAATAATTATATTTGATCTAAACCTGGGAATCGTTTGGGATTATGTACTGGAATATGAAACATGATTTTGCAATGTAATCAGTAAAGTTGTTTTTGAATCTGTGAATTTGTTTCATATTCATGTGCTTCTGATATTATGGATACCATTAACATTACTATATTTTTTCATCGGAAGTTAATACTATATATGACTGCAGCATCTGTAGCGCTTAGCTTCAGACCTCAAGATAGGGGATGTTACATCTTCTCTTTGGACATCATATGTTTTAAAGGCATAACTACTAGTCAAGTACGTCTAACTAGATCGATACGAAACTCAATCGTAATATGTTGGTAATCCGGTCAGCTCGTCTAATGTGCCCGAACAGTCGCTAGTTACAAGTATAGATGACAACTCATTGTGTGGTATATCGAGTGAATATAGAAAGTTAAACATCACCTCATGATCAAATAGGTAGCCAGACACTACCTTCCGCTCATCATCACTCCCCATCATCACTAACGACCTCTTACAATCCACCACTATTCCGTACCCCTTTAGCTAGTCATTTCCTAGACTACAATACCGAACCCACTTAAACCCAAAACAAATCAATAGTAAACTAATAAACATCCATGATTGGATAGGGCAAAGTTTCAACATACCATGTGCAAGCTAAATATAGACAAACCATGTGGTAACATTCCACATTTTGAGGCTTGAAACTAAGCGCTACAAATACTGCAGTCATTCATAGTATTAATTTCTGATGACAAAATATGGGATGTTACACATGTATAGCCTAGCTGAGCCCCTAATAAGGTTCGTCATAATTTAATGGTTAGTCAACAATTTCTAGCCTCAATCCCAATCTATCTACAAATCACTAGATATGATGGATTATTAAACCTCGACATCCAATAAAACACGTATGGAAATGCCATAAATGGAAATCATACCCAGGGTGGTGATGCCCTTTCCCTTCTCTTTCATCGATGGAGCAATCGACGAAGTCAGAATGGCATTCAATGCATATGCTTCCATTATTTGCTCCTACTTAACTGGTTCGGGGAAATCCTTTACACTAGGTACAGGCTCTCACATCATAAAGCCTTTTCGATCAACTTCTCAAAGCTCTCATCAATACGGCCAATCAATCGCTTACCAAGATGATCACTCAAACCAATGATAATCTCTATTCTTTTTGTGTGGAGCATCAATGGGAAATAGACCGTACTTCGACAGAACGTCGAATTCAGTCGCGTACTTCGACATAGACATATTGCCTTACTTTAAACCGAAAAACTTCCTAAACAACGCCGACTTTTGAAAAGTCAAGATAAATTTCTTCGAAGCAAACTAGGAACTAATCCCAAGTAAAATGATCCTTAGGAATTGGAGCTATAAGGGAACTCCACCAGTTCATTGCTTGTACTTGGAGTCATCTAAAGGTTAACTTCTACTTTATTGCATCATCTAACTCTAAGTCATCGAAGATTCTTTCATAAATATCATCCCGTCTTACACCTCAACAATCGCCCTATTCCAAGGAACGGTATGCCTCTTAGACCCATAAATTCTTTATATAGCTTGGCAAATTCAACTCTAAGCGTTTACACTTATGCACCATAATCATTTAGAGTGACTTAGGCATTCCAGAGTAATGATTCCCACAATCTCTATGAAATATTTTGTACATCGAAGCTGGTGGTCCTCGATCTTGTCCACTCTCAAATCTGGAGATAGAGTCAATAGCAACATTTCTGGTATGCCAGATAACTCCTATTCTATAATAAGAATGATTAGTCTCTTGTAGAGAAAAAATGCATCAATAGTGCTCGTGTGTGCAATACAGCTTATATACTTTATATACTACTATATAGATTTTAAAATCAAAATATATAACAAATACGCACTCTCTCGTATATAGGTATACTCTCGATCCAGTCTAAGGTGACAACTCTTACCCTATCTCTACTGGATCATGGTATCAACTCAGGTTAATCATGTAACCTAAGCTCTGATACCAAATATAACAACCGCCCTACACCTCTGATGCTCATATAACCGAACAGTGCGCTGCTGGAGCATCCAGTCGATGTAGGACGATTGTCAATGGAAAGAAAATAGAAGTGAAGAAGGGAAATAGATAGAAAGAGAAGGGAATAGAAGAGAAGAGATCACACAATCACATAACCTATCGTATATTTCACAGCGCATCAAATAAAATATAATAGTCATCACAAATATAAAATAGTCGAGACAGTAATAACTACATGAACCATAGAATCATAGTAAACAGGCTCATACGGTTATACAAAACAATGGTATAGTTTATACAACTGATAAATAAACTCAACTGATAAACTGTCTCTACTAATAGTAAGATAACACCATCAAGGCTCCATAGTGTCATGCAGTTGAATAAACAATAATAAGCTCATAGTATAAGTATGAGAAAGAATCACATCCTGCTAGTCCATCTGCACAGCTCCAAGTGTTGTTTACATCTTCTATCTAGTCTACTCATTTAAAAGCACCTAAGATAATAAGAAGCAAAGCATAAAACCTCGAGTCAGACAACAGTCTGCTGTGAGCGATAAACAATCTCAAAATACTATAAAAGCCAATATAGTATATGGAATAGAGGGTGTACAAATCATACCTGACCTGTCCTTGCAACCAAAGAGTTAGCACATAACATCGATAATATGCTACTCTATAAATGTCATAAAGGGTACTCCATACTCAGTAAAACTATTGGGGTGCCTAGGCATCTCCATCCACAATACCTACTCCATGCTAAGTAAATAATTGGGATGTCTAGGTATCTCTTAGCCTAATACCTACCTCGTGTGATATCTTTAGGGTGACAAGTGGCTAGTGAATTAACCATAAAAACATAGCATCCATCAAACAATACTAACTACCACCCAGTGTGCCTTGGATATATGATAACCTGTATGACCTTTCTACTGCCAAGGATTAATGGGTAAATCCCAATTTTCAGTTGTACCCTCTTTAGCTTAAAGCTGGTGCTAGACCCAATTAGCTGGTCCAGGGTACACGGATCCAACCAACCGATCTGAGGTACCAAATCAATATACCCATGGGCGTACCCACAATACCCCTACTCTGAGTACAATGAAAAACACTCTGAGTATCAATGATCCCTTAGCATGCGTATCCAAGCTCTACACTGCTTCTCCCATTTCCATGATAGAACCATTCTGCATTCAATCCACGGGTCACCCAAAGAACCCGCCCATATGGAAAACCATCACGAATCCTATCAACATGAATCCTCCAACCTCGGGACCTAACTCCATGCACCAATGAGCTACCATCTAAAGTCCTAAAAACGGCCATGTTGAAATTTCACATTTTCACGATCATCAAAATCACTCGTCATAGAGCAGGACCATCAAGACACAGAGTCGGTTGCACGAACTAACCATCATATCGCGCTCCTCGAAGCTTCATCACCGTCCATGTCAAAGATCAACCAAACGATCATCATCAATAGTGATGGGTACCGACCACTCTACAGTGGTCAATACCAACCACCCTGGTCTTGTACTTAGCTAAAAATGGATAAGTACAAACAAACTGAAAACATTTGTCATCCATCCTGAAGTCAGAAGCCCATCCAAATCCACTGTCTCCCATCCTCAAATCCATCAGCATGTATTCCAGTAATCTTCTACAACTTAACCCATTCGTTTAGGTTTTCGATCAATGGGACGAAACCCTAATGCATGGAATATTCCCTAACGTTGGATTGCCAATAAATCGGCGTTTCAACCAAAATAAGTAAACAAGCATACAAGCATCTATAATGGCCTATATACATCTATAATAATACGCATACAATACATCTAAAGCAACCAATGTAGGATTAATACCAAAATAGCCTAAACCATGTCATAGAGCTCTCCATCACGAGCGCAATGCTATAAGCGGCGTCCAAAATGAACCTCGTGTGCAAAAGATATGGATTATATAATTTTTCAGGATTAATTTAATAATTCAATTAACTTAAATATAATCAACCAAAATTAATTACCTAACTATTTCTTCCCCAAACTTGCTTCATTATAAATGCACGTATCAGGCCATGCATCCAAACCCAAAGCATGAAACTTCATCCATCGATTTTTCGCTCCGCGGTCGACGAAATGCAGCGCCGTCTTCGCCAACAAATCTCTTTGAAATCTCTTCTCCACGGACCCAAAATAGCAAGGCTCGGCTGCCCCTTTCAATTCATGACCTATTGGATCATACTTCTCCATATGGATGCGTTCCATTGTAAACAACCAGAGATGCTAGAAATCGCGGCGATGGTACGTCTCAGCATGGGATAAATAATAGCGCACTCGGATTTGATGGTAGTCGCTTCTACTTCTACCCAACCATAACCCTAGCCGCTGCCCCGTAATGTCGATCTTGCTAAGAATGATCGCAAGCCAGGAAATGGATATAGGCGTGAAGCTTCTCTCAATACGAGTTCAACAAAGGTGGTTTGGTAATTTTTTACGGAGCGAATCATTCGATTCTGATTTTGAAAATAAATAAGGTGATGGCCATGTTTTTCTCAATGCAATGGTAAATCTAATAATGGATAATGAGAGAGAGAGATGAGGTTTTTAATTTAAATAATATTATATTCATTTTATTAATTTCTCAAATAAATGGCCGCATGTTTTGAGCTCGTAAGATCAAACGATGCGTCCAATCACCACGAAACTCATCTGCGTGGATTACCTTATTTTTTCGATTCTGATGGTATAAATTCCATCACTATCCAAGACAGTGCTCTGGAATGATAATTTTGCGCTTTTCGAGACTGTTTCGACAATTGGATCGTCCGGTCTCCAAATATAGTGATCCTTATACATATTTTAATTCACAACGTCGATACGAGCTCAACGGAAGTAGTCTCAAGTTCTGATTCGATCGTATGTGAAAACTCATATTTTTAGGACCGTCAGTTAATAACAATTCAATATTTAAATAAATTATTTAAATATCTAATCATTAATACAGATCATTACATAGGCCATGAAGATCACCATCTTGTTAAATGGAAACTGAAGATAAATTCATATTGGGTCCAGATTCTATTAGGGAAGCATCTGAAAAGATTGAGCTAATCAGATGAAGAATGAAAGAAGCCCAGGATCGACATAAATTATATGCTGATCAAAGAAGGAAAGACATAGAATTTGAAGTTAGAAACCTGGTGTATGTAAAGATATTATCGTTGAAGGGAGTTATGAGATTCAGTAAACCGGGGAAGTTAGCACCTCGCTATGTGGGACCGTACCTAATTGTTGAATGAATTGGAATAGCTGCAAAAAGAGTTGCATTGCCAAATCACTTCTCAAGCATTCATAATGTTTTTCATGTTTCAAAACCGAGAAAGTGACTTCGGGATATAGAGATTATTGTCGAGCCTAGAGACATTCAAGAGCACAAGTTATCACCTAATCTGACTTATGTGCAGCATCCAATCAAATAGTTGACTCTGAAATCCAACATGTTAGAAGCAAGAGAGTTCCATTAGTTATAGTATAGTGGTCCAACAATCTGTTAGATTGCACATGGAAGACTCAGGAGCATATGGAACGATCTTATCCACAGTTATATGCTGAGGTGCATGAGTCAAGTGTGTTATTTGTTGCTTGTTTATATTAATTAATGGTGTGGATGTGCTAGAATTAATCTAGCTAGTAATAGATTTTCCTTTACAAGGAATTACGATGATGCAATTTTCTTAACAGGATGGTTTGTAATAACCCGTTGTCAAGAAGCAATTAATTAACAACAAATAACAATAATTAATGTATTAAATGCAATTAGAATTAATTAATATTAATTATTAAGATGATTTGAAAATTAGATAAGAAATATATTATTAAAAAGATAAGAATTAAATATGAAAAGATAATGATTTAATAATCTATTTTATAATTTTGAAATGTGTAAATACAAATTAGTTATTTGGAATATAATGTTAAATTAAATTTAATAGGATTGAAAATATTTTGATAAAAGAAAGTATTATATTGATAACGTTTGAAATTAATTAGTAAATGAATTTAAGTATAATGATTAATTAAATAAATAAATTATAGAAAATATTTTTGTAAAAATAGATTATGATATGATATATTGATAAGAAATTTAGTAGAGAGTAATTAATTAGTAAGTGGGCTTGAATTTGAATTGTTTCATTGATCAAACTAAAAGAAAGAAAGGAAGAAAAAGAAATTGTTAGTAAGATTTTTCGTCTTACAACACTCAAGTTGATGATGGAGTAATATCGTACTAATTACCTCAATAGTTTTTGAATTAGCAAAATTAACTGGTATTAAATTTTTCATTAAGTAGTGATTATGTCACTGGATGCTTACATAATCAGGTAGTAGCATTTTAACTATTTGTTAAAATGTCAAATCCATCTAATATTTAATTCTAAGACAAATAAGGTAAGATTTGGTACTGAAAATTGGGTAGGTAAAAAATAAAATGTAGAAATAGTAAAGAACACAAGGAATTTTCATGGTTCAGATGTTAAGGAATCCTACGTCCACGAGAGAAATTACTCTTTCTTTTTTTAATATTCTTTGGTACAGATTTCAATAGCAAAGAGTACAATAAAGCTTTAAAAGTTTTGAAAAGTGGAAAAAGTAAAAGTCCCTTTCTTGCTACACTGCTTTTTCTACTTATAGTACGGTGGCATACGTAGTTGCCATAAACTATCTCTTGCCATTATGTTTCATCCCTTGGATCATGTCAAGTGTCATTTATTCGCATTTTCAGTTTGATATACCCGGATTGTTGGCGTATTTTTGGCAGGAAGTCTAAGGTGAAGGCGGAAACTCCTGAAATCGTGGCGGGAACATCTAAAATCGTGGCGAGAGACTTTAATATTTGAATTGGCTTTCCATATAAGTCCTTGGGAGGACAATAAGAGTTACTCATTGGTTTTGGGGAACCGTCGACATGTTAGGAGTGAGGCTGCACTTGGCAGGTTTTTCCTGCTATTTGGTAGAGGACTGAGTTTTGACTATGAAGTCGGATCGCGTATTTGCAGCCTGTTAAATCATGCACATGTTTTTTTTACTTGTTCTGGCTATCTAGTATCCATACGTCCAGTGTGCTATGTTAACAGCATTAACATAGAGAGGTTTTTATACTGGTTCAAGCCTTCAAATATTCCTACGACCAGTTTGGCTAAGAAGCCAAGCAGCATTATAAGCAGCTCTGTTTTTATAATTGGTTCGAGCATTCCAATATCCCTACGTCTAGCATGATTATTTAGCTATGTCAAAGAATATTAACATGGAGATATTTTTATACCGGTTTGGGAGTTCTAATTTCCATACGTCCAGTTTTTGTATTATTACATTTATATAATAATTACAATGCACATTACATAAGCAATGTAGACCATGCAAAGTAAGGTCTGAGGTGCTTTGAGTTCTAAGTCCTCGTAACTAGATTGCCATCGGGTCTTGATAGTCGATATGCCCCATTTTCTAAAACTTCTGCTATAACTAACAGGCCTTTCCAATTTGGACCTAGCGCTCTATCTGTTGGATCCTTTATGTTGGCCATTACTCTTTGCATTACCAAATCCCCTTTGCAAAAGTTTCTTTCTTTAAGCCCGACATTATAATTTCTTGCCATCCTTTGCCGATATGCAGCCGATACTACCGCTGCCTCATCCCTTCTTTCTTGAATGAGATCCAAGGAAGTTTCCTTAAATTTCTTGTTCTTTTCTACTTTATATAATATTCTTCTATGAGATGGGACCTTTACTTCGACAGGGAGCATGGCCCCATATCCGTGGGTTAGCGAAAATAGAGTATGACCTGTTGGAAATCTGGTCGAAGTTCGGTAGGCCCATAGTACTAAAGATAGCTTTTTTGCCCATTTTCTTTAACGTTCTATAACCTTTTCTTAAGTAGCTTCTTGATGGTTTTGTTTGCAGCTTCTACCTACCTATTTGCTTTTAGGTGAGCGACTGAAGTGAAACTTTTTATTATGTCATTCTTCTTACAAGGCTCGGTAAACTCTTCACTTTCAAACTAGGTGTCATTGACTGAAATGATCTTATTGGGGATTCTGTATCTAGTGTTTATGTTCCTTACCACAAAAGTGGCTATCTTCTTTGTAGTGATCGTGGCTAGGGGTTCTGCCTCTATCCACTAGGTTAAGTAGTCAATTGCCACTCTGGCATAATAGCTCCTCCCTTTGACATTGGAAGTGGTCCTATCAGGTCTATGCCCCATATATCAAACGATCGTGGGCTCGCGAGTAGGATGAGCTCATGGGATGGCTGTCTGGAGATACTTTCAAATCATTGACATCGGTCACACCTCCTTACAAATTCATTTACGTCATGAGGTGCCATAAGCCAGTGTTAACCATGCCTTATTACTTTCTTTGCTAATTTGTTTCCCCATAAGTGATCTCTGTATTGGCCTTCATGTACTTCCTCTATGATTCATGCCCCCTCTTCTTTTAAAGCACACCTAAGATAAGGGGTTGAATACCCTTTCTTGTATAATGTGCCATCAAAGAAGGAGTAGCATGGAGCTTGGTATCTTATTTTTCGGGCTTCATTTTTTTCAAGGGTAGGTTCCACTCAGCAAGAATTGCTTGTTAGGAGTCATCCGATTATTCTCCTTGGTGTGCTGAGGTGCGGGTTCGTCTGAGGGTTGTTCTCGATTTTTGGCTATTTCCTGATCTCGTGTTCCTAGAAAGGTGGCCCGTTGGGCTCGAGTCAGGATCAGTATCTGATTTGATTATGTTGTACTTGTCTCTGCTTGATGCCTAATTGGTATTGCCTTCATTTCATTAGCCCTTTGGTACTAGTAAGTTTTGCTAAGGAGTCGACGAATGAGTTGTTTTTACGTGGAATTTGTTCTATCCCAAACTGTTTGAACTGCTCTAGTAACTTCTTGGACAGTTCTATATATTTAGCTAAGGTTGGTTCCTTCACTTGGTAATTGCCTTGCACTTGGTTTACAACTAATTGGGAATCACTATGAATTTTAATGCGAGTTACCATCATTACCTGGGCCATTCTTAGGCATGCAAGGTGGGCCTCACATTCTACCACATTGTTGGTTACTTTAAAATGAGCTGCACTGCTCCATACAACTTCTGCCCATTTTGAGTATCAATGCATACCCAATTCCTGCCCCATGTTCATTCGATGCTCCATCTACAAATAGCTGCCAAAACCATGGTGTATTTGCTTCTTCCTCGGATTGAGGTCCAACTGGTAGGGTGCACTTTGCGATGAAATATGCAAGTGTTTTGCCTTTGATTGCTTTTCTGGGACAATAGGTGATGTTGTACTGACTAAGCACCATTGCCCATTTTAATAAGTAGGCCTGATGTCTCTGGCTTTTGTAGTATCTGCCTGAGGGGTTTGCCAATGAGGACTTTGATTGGATGCACCTGGAAATAAGGTCGCAGCTTCCTTGCAATAAGGAGTAGGTTGTATGCCAGCTTTTCAAGGACTGGGTAGTTTAGTTTTGCTCTTGACAGTCGCTTGCTTGTGAAGTAAATGTTAGTCTATAGGATAATGGTTTTGATGACAACAACTATAGAAGTGTTATAAAATATATATGTGCAGGAAATCTATATGCAGGTATCAACAAAAGAAGACTGTACAGTAAAGAAGACAAAGATCAAGAGTTCAAGATTGAAGACTCATGAGATTCAAGATATTCAAGAGTTCAAGACAAATAATATAGTTAGGTTAGATATTTGTTAAAACTCCTTGAAAGCACTATCATTCTTTTTTATCCAATTTACTCGTGGAATGGAATCCACTTCGTTCTTGTTAAAGGGATGGAACCCTAGTGAGATGGAACTCACGAAATATCTAGTGGAACGGATAGTAGCCCTATTTTGTTATCCACTAATTTTGATTCAAAATGATTTTCAAAATTATCTCTTGTTTCATAAAATGATTTTCAAATATTCCTTTTCAAAAGAAAAACCTTCGTTCGTATTTCCAAAAATGTTTTAGCCTCAAAATCATATTTATCATTTTGTTATATTTTGATTTCAAAATTGTCCTTGATATTTTAGCCTCAAAATCTATTTTAATATTATATTTACTTTAGTTTATTTACCTTGATTTTAAATATATTTTAGTATATATACATATATATATTCATAAGTATTTCTACTTCTAAATACCTTCTACAAATACATAGAGTCCATTTGAATAAAGTTGCATATGTTTTAAATCATCATTTTCAAAGAAAAGCAAATCATCATTTTTACTAGACCATGTCGACATCATAGTTACTCGTCATGTCGACATGCTTCCCGTTATAGCAAAGGTTGTTTTCAAAAGAAGTGTCTATTCGTTTAAATCTCTTTGAATGGACACATCCATTCATTCTCTATAAATAGAGACTGTTATGGACGTTTTCCAGTAACTACTTTCTTTATTTTCTCTCCTCTTTATTCTCTTATCTTATTTTCTAATCATCCTATCCATATTCTGCCGAAATCTTAAGTGAATCAAACCAGAATATCTCTAGTTTGATTCTCTGCCACTCTCTTCAAAGAATCTCAGTGCTTATCAGAGTTATAGATACATTTGTACTCAAAGAAACTTGTTTAGGGTTATAAAGGTGTGATCGTGAACTTGGAAATCGATCGGGTGAACTTGTGTCCTGTGAATCAAGTGGTTCTACCCAAAGACCTGAGAATTTGGAGGGTGTACCTCGTTGCCTTGGAATCGAGGGATTGTAATCTAGATTATTATTGAATAGAAAGCCGTACGAGTTGTGCGGGACTGGATGTAGGGTAACACCGAACCAGTATAAAATTCCTGGTGTGTTCTTTCCTTTACTTGCTTTTTATTTATATTTGCATCTGTTTGTGATTCTGTGATTTGATCTGTGATTGTGAATTTGCATTAAGTTAGTTAAATCAATTTAAATCAAAGAAGTTTTAAAGAAATTCTTAAAACACTATTCACCCCCCCTCTAGTGTTAAATAGCCTTAAGATCATCTTCCGCGTCCCTGTCATTTGGTATCAGAGCAAGTTTTTCAAAGTATTCATAATCTGATTTTTGAAAAGTTCATGGCTAAGTTTGAAATGTTTCCTAAAAATAATTCTTTAATGATCAAATCATTGTGGTCTCATAAATTGATGCATGATAGTTATATAGAACCAGGTAATCTACAAAAGTTGCTCACTGTGCAGGAATCTTGCTTCATGGCGACAAATGAATCTATTCACAATGGACAAGTTGTGCAAATAAGGAAAAACAAGTGGATACTTGATAGTGGATGTTCAAGACATATGACAGGAAATCCAGAGATACTCAATGACATTATTTACAAGGATGGAGGATTGGTTAATTTTGGGGATAATTCAAAAGGTTATGTAGTTGGCATCGGCAATGTAGGTAATTCTGAAACTCCTATTATTTCAAATGTTTTGTTAGTTAAAAATCTACAACATAATCTACTTAGTATTAGTCAGTTATGTGATAAAGGATATAGGATTAAATTTGAAAAAGACAAGTGTCACATCGAAGATAATAAATCTAATATTATCTTTGAGGGAGTTAGGAAAAAGAATATCTATATTCTCAGTATGAAAATTTCAAATGATAATCTATGTCTTTTGGCCAATACAAGTGACCCTTGGACTTGGCATAAGAGATTTGGACATTTGAATTTTAAACTCTTATCTAGACTATCCAAACTTGATCTAGTAAGAGGCCTCCCTAAGATGCAATTTAAAGTAGATAGTATATGTGATGCATGTCAATTAGGAAAACTTAGAAAAAGTTCCTTTAAACTTAAAGATATGATCTCTACTTCAAAACCTCTTGAGTTACTTCACCTAGATTTATTTGGTCCATCTCAGATTCAATCAATCAACCATAGTAAATATGTCTTTGTAATTGTGGATGATTATTCCAGATATACATGGACAATCTTTCTGAAACATAAAAGTGATACTTTTGATTATTTTAAAAGTTTTTCAAAAAGAGCTCAAAACCAACTGTCTTCCAAGATCATCACTATTCGTAGTGATCACGGTGGTGAATTTGAAAATGAGAAGTTTGAGGAATTCTGTAATCAGAAGGGAATTACTCACAATTTTTCGTTTCCAAGAACTCCACAACAAAACGGAGTAGTTGAGCGTAAGAATAGGACGATTCAAGAGTGTGCTAGAACTCTACTTTCTGATAGTAAATTACCAAAACATTTTTGGGCTGAAGCAGTTGCAACAGCCTGTTATATTTTGAATAGGATTCTAATTAGACCTCTAACCAATAAAACACCTTATGAACTTCTTTTCAATAAGAAACCTAAGGTATCTTATTTCAGAATTTTTGGAAGTAAATGTTTTATTTTAAATACAAAAGATAATTTAGATAAGTTTGATCCTAAATCCGACAAAGGAATCTTTATCGGATATTCTAACAGGAGTAAAGCTTATAGAGTTTTTAATCTAAGAACAAACACTATTGAAGAAACTTTACATGTTTCCTTTGATGAAAATTTCAAAGAAGTTGATCAGACTAATGATGAGGATGACTTAGTTATTTCTAATCATGAATCTGTAGATGCTACAAATGAAACTTTTCATCCAAATAAAAAGATTAGGCTTTTAAAAGATCACCCTGTAGAAAATATTCTAGGAGATATGCAATCTGTTGTTAAAACTAGGAATCAATTAAACAGTATGAGTCATGTTGCTTTTATATCCTCAATAGAACCTAAAAATCCAAAGGAAGCATCAACTGATGATTCATGGATTCTTGCTATGCAAGAAGAATTGAATCAATTCACCAGAAATGATGTTTGGGAACTTGTTCCTAGACCTGAGGATAAATCCATTATAGGCACTAAATGGGTATATAAAAATAAATTAAATGAATTAGGTGAGGTCGTTAGAAATAAGTCTCGACTCGTTGCACAAGGTTATTGTCAAGAAGAAGGTATAGATTATGACGAAACCTTTGCACCCGTAGCAAGATTAGAAGCTATTAGAATTCTGCTTGCTTTCGCTAATTTCAATAATTTCAAACTTTTTCAAATGGATGTCAAGAGTGCCTTTCTAAATGGTTTTGTAAAAGAGGAAGTTTATGTTGAACAACCTCCACTCTTTGAAGATACAAAATTTCCAAATCATGTTTTTAAATTAAAGAAAGCCCTGTATGGTCTAAAACAAGCTCCTAGAGCTTGGTATGATAGACTTAGGTCTTATCTTTTGCAATCTGATTTTGAAATAGGTAAAGTAGATAACACACTTTTTATTAAAAGAAACAAAAATGATATTCAACTTGTACAAGTGTACGTAGATGATATTATTTTTGGATCAACCAATTCTGACATGAACAAAGAATTTTCTGACATTATGACAAAAGAGTTTGAGATGAGTCATATGGGTGAACTTAACTTTTTCCTAGGATTACAAATCAAACAATTAGATAATGGTATCTTTATCAGTCAAGAGAAGTATGCGAGAGAGTTAGTTAGTAAGTTTGGCTTGACCAATGTGAGTGGAAAACCAACTCCCATGGCAACCAATATAGCGTTAAGTAAGGATGATCTATCCAAAGACGTAGATCAAACCTTGTATAGAGGAATGATTGGATCACTTCTCTATATAACTGCTAGTAGACCAGATATCATGAACAGTGTCTGTCTCTGTGCAAGATATCAATCTCAACCCAAGGAAACTCATCTAAAAGCTGTGAAACGTATCATTCGATATGTTAAACACACCTTTGATTATGGATTGTTCTACCCTAAGAATGATTCATTTGAATTAGTTTCCTACTGTGATGCTGACTATGCTGGGTGTAAGTCAGACCGAAAGAGTACAAGTGGAACTTGTCACTTTCTAGGTCATTCCTTAATTTCCTGGTTCAGTAAAAAGCAGAATACTGTTTCCCTATCAACAACTGAAGCAGAGTATGTTTCTGCTGCTTTAGCTTGTTCTCAAGTTTTGTATATGCAACAAACCTTGAATGATTTTGGTATATATATCACGAAATCTCCAATTTTCTGTGATAACACTAGTGCCATTAGTTTGTCCAAAAACCCAACTCTCCATGCCCGAACTAAACATATTGACATTAGACACCATTTTCTAAGAGATAACGTAAATAAAGAGAAAATTTCTCTTGATTTTGTTAATTCTGAAAATCAAATAGCTGATATTTTAACCAAACCTTTAGGAGAACCTGTCTTCACCAAGTTAAGAAGAGAATTAGGTATATGTTCTCTTTCTGAAATATAGTATATAGTATAGTAGTATACATAGGGTATATATGAATGATTTCTTAACCATAGCATTTTACAACACCATGTCGACATAGTATTCATGCGTCATGTCGACATGAAACGGTAAAAATGACAATTCGTTTTTCCCTCTAATTTTTGAATGGGTGGTTATTTAATTCACCCATTCCGAGTTTCTCTTCCCTCTAATCATTATTTATTCATACTACTTTCTGGAAACATCAAATCCATGGCTTCCACATCCAATCCTAATCAAATTTCACCGGTTCCTTTCACTTTCACTTTTCCTTCACAAGGCCCTTTCCAAAACTCCATACTTGCTCGTGTCATCAAAATAGAGGAGAAAGTTGATGATTCGCTGCAGATGTTAACTGAAATGCAAGTTCAACAATTGAGAATGGCAAGAGAGCAAGAGAAACAAGGGAAAATTCTGAGGAATCTTCAAAAATTCCTCATGGATAATCATGCCAATCCAATTGTAATTGAAGATTCTTCTAACATAGAAGCAAATGAAGAAGGAGAAGAAGACGAAGACGAAGAAGAAGAGGAAGAACCAATGGAGGAAGAAACTGATGATGAAGCAGTATGTGTAGGGGAAGTCTGTTTTGATGCTTATGGGAACATTGTGGAACAACATGGAAATTTCTGTTTCCATTACCCAAATTGTCCTGTCCACAAGTCTCCCATCATCAAAAACAACCGTTGAGTTGTTTATTTTCTTGTTTTAGTTATGTGTTTATAAGTTTAAATAGTCATGTATATAGTAATATTGAAATGAATAAAATAATCTGTGGTTACACGTATTATTCTCATTCTTATATTACTCATATATATCATTTTGAGTATACAATATTTAGCATTGTTATATCTAGTTTCAGTATTATTAATGATAACACTATCATTAATATCATAGATTTAGGGGGATTTAATGTCATTTTTTGTTGATGACAAAGGGGGAGAAGTATAAAATAGGTTAGTTAGGCATGGATTAAGGGGGAGTTATTAGATTTAGGGGGAGTTATAAGGAGAATATAAATATTTTATAAACAAAGGTTGTCATCATCAAAAAGGGGGAGAATGTTAGTCTATAGGATAATGGTTTTGATGACAACAACTATAGAAGTGTTATAAAATATATATGTGCAGGAAATCTATATGCAGGTATCAACAAAAGAAGACTGTACAGTAAAGAAGACAAAGATCAAGAGTTCAAGATTTTCAAGAGTTCGCGGAGAGGCCAGGAGACTCATGAGATTCAAGATATTTAAGAGTTCAAGACAAATAACATAGTTAGGTTAGATATTTGTTAAAACTCCTTGAAAGCACTATCATTCTTTTTTATCCAATTTACTCGTGGAATGGAATCCACTTTGTTCTTGTTAAAGGGATGGAACCCTAGTGAGATGGAACTCACGAAATATCTAGTGGAACGGATAGTAGCCCTATTTTGTTATCCACTAATTTTGATTCAAAATGATTTTCAAAATTATCTCTTGTTTCATAAAATGATTTTCAAATATTCCTTTTCAAAAGAAAAACCTTCGTTCGTATTTCCAAAAATGTTTTAGCCTCAAAATCATATTTATCATTTTGTTATATTTTGATTTCAAAATTGTCCTTGATATTTTAGCCTCAAAATCTATTTTAATATTATATTTACTTTAGTTTATTTACCTTGATTTTAAATATATTTTAGTATATATACATATATATATATTCATAAGTATTTCTACTTCTAAATACCTTCTACAAATACATAGAGTCCATTTGAATAAAGTTGCATATGTTTTAAATCATCATTTTCAAAGAAAAGCAAATCATCATTTTTACTAGACCATGTCGACATCATAGTTACTCGTCATGTCGACATGCTTCCCGTTATAGCAAAGGTTGTTTTCAAAAGAAGTGTCTATTCGTTTAAATCTCTTTGAATGGACACATCCATCCATTCTCTATAAATAGAGACTATTATGGACGTTTTCCAGTAACTACTTTCTTTATTTTCTCTCCTCTTTATTCTCTTATCTTATTTTCTAATCATCCTATCCATATTCTGCCGAAATCTTAAGTGAATCAAACCAGAATATCTCTAGTTTGATTCTCTGCCACTCTCTTCAAAGAATCTCAGTGCTTATCAGAGTTATAGATACATTTGTACTCAAAGAAACTTGTTTAGGGTTATAAAGGTGTGATCGTGTCCTTGGAAATCGATCGGGTGAACTTGTGTCCTGTGAATCAAGTGGTTCTACCCAGAGACCTGAGAATCTGGAGGGTGTACCTCGTTGCCTTGGAATCGAGGGATTGTAATCTAGATTATTATTGAATAGAAAGCCGTACGAGTTGTGCGGGACTGGATGTAGGGTGACACCGAACCAATATAAAATTCCTGGTGTGTTCTTTCCTTTACTTGCTTTTTATTTATATTTGCATCTGTTTGTGATTCTGTGATTTGATCTGTGATTGTGAATTTGCATTAAGTTAGTTAAATCAATTTAAATCAAAGAAGTTTTAAAGAAATTCTTAAAACACTATTCACCCCCCCTCTAGTGTTAAATAGCCTTAAGATCATCTTCCGCGTCCCTGTCAGTAAATGGGTCTCTAGGTCCCTTTGTCTTCTCATACCACTGCAGTACTATTAGCTTGATCAGTTACTACTAAGTAAATGTACAAGTCCATACCTGTCACTGGTTTTAATAGTACAGAAGTATTAACCAGATGATCATTTAGGTTTTGGGATGCAGCTTCGCACTCCTTGGTCCATTCGAAGTTTCACCCTTTCTTAACCTGGTCGCAGAATGGGATGCACTTGTCTGTTGCTTTGGATATGAATCTACTTAGTGCCGCTACCCTGCCATTTAGACTCATCGGATCCTTTGGCCTTTCTGGTATTTCCATTCCTCTTATGGCATCAATCTTCTCAGGATTTCTTCAATGCTACCTACGCTTACTATATACCCTAGGAACTTGCCTGACTGGATGGCAAAGGTGCATTTCAGAGGGTTCAACTTCATATTGTATTGTCTTAGGACTTCAAATGTCTGCTTTAAGTCTTGGACATGGCTCGATGCTACCTTGGACTTAACCAACATATCATCTACATATACCTCAACATTCTTTCCAATCTGTTCTGCAAACACCATGATAACCAGCCTTCGCTAGGTTACCCCTGCATTCTTGAGCCTGAATGGCATAACTTTGTAGCATTATAATACTTTATCTGTCACTGAACTAGCATGCTCCTAATCTGGCTCAAACATGGCTAACTGATCATACTCTGAATATGCATCCATGAACGAGAGAAATTCGTGTCCACTGGTCGTGCCTACTAACTGATCAATTCTAGGCAAGGGAAATCTATACTTCGAACAAGCCTTGTTGGGGTTGGTGAAAATTATACAAGTTCTCCATTTTCCATTAGTCTTCCTTACAAGTACTAGGTTGGCAATCCACTTTAGGTAGTATACTTTCCTAATGAAACCATTCTCTTTCAACTTCTTAATTTCTTCATGCAGTGTATTGTACCTTTCCTAGTCTAGGGTGTTGCATTTTTGTCTAATCGAATGTGCATCAGGGTCAATATTGAGTGCATGATATGTGACGACCGCCCATGACCCCTGCACCGAATCTAGAGATAGTGCGCTGTAAAGTGTGCCAGGCGACCATGGACGATTGTCAGGGTAGATCAAAATAACAGGATCTATCGTATTACTCACAGCGCATGGACAAAATACAATAGAACATATGTATAGTGAAGCTTTACAGAATAAAATGCCATCATATAAAACTCCATAATAGTTGAATACAAGCATCCAAATAGTCAATACATCAAGCCTCACTACAACACTCAGAGATTATACAAACAGCGGAACATCCAGTACATATAAGAAGATAGTATGCAACCCTCTAGCTCGTCTTCGATATCAGCATCGTGAGAAGCAAGAACAGCACCTGTCACCTGTTACCTAGTCTGCCCGTCCCAAAAATGGACGAACAGCCCAAGGCAATAAGAATTAAAACATAAAGCCTTGAGTCAGACAACAGTCTTAGTGAGCAGTAAATTAACTAACAACATACCAAAAGAGCATAAAGGAAAAGGAATAGGGATACAACCCTCCCACTCCAACCTCTTTCTACAGTGATAGCCCCCAGACACACACTAAACAATCAAACATAACAGAGCATACAATGTAAATTAAAGAAATTGTCACTCGAGTCAAGGGCGATGTTTTCCAAGCACAAACCCCCAAGGCCTAAACCAAGATCAGATAAGCACCCGGAAAACACTGCTCTTGAGACCGAATGACGATACAACCAAACATCCATGACTCTGGCTATCACTGTTATCATTGCTTCGATATCACCGTTAATTGAATGACCGGCACATTCTTTCAGCCGTCCGTCAAGGGCTAATGGAAACCCCGGTTCTAGACATAACTCCCGCACGTCGTCGCAGCCCGTGCCTAGGACTATCGAATCTGCCCAGAGTACTCGACCATCAACAGTTGGCCGTTGGGACTATCGAATCTGCCCAAACGTACTCTTGCTTAGAGCATGCTAGAACCTTCAACAACGATGCTATCCAAGCCTCCTAGTCATCCTCCTTGACGACTATTTCCATACTAGCTCAAGCGCCTCTCAAGCATCCATTACACCTAACTCGAATCATATCACCGAGTTACCAACGTGCTTGGAATGATCCCGTCTGGATTAGACCAAGTCTTCATCACATGATGCCTCGCTTCATTACATCCTCGCAAAGCCTCATCTCAACATCATATCATCAAATCCATGCATAAGAGCTTCATCATCCCGCTACATATGCCACGAGCAGCTTTCCCAATTCAAGAGCCTTTCCCTTAGCTTTTGAATCGTCTTCCGTCTAAATCAAATCATCAATCATCTAATTCATAGCAATCAACCAAGTCAAACATTAATCCAAGCAATCAAGCATTCAAATATGATCTAAGTAGACAATTATAACAATAATGGCATTTTCGTAATTAAAGAGTTGAAAGTCCAACAAGCATGAAAACATGAACAATATCTCTACAAACTTGATGAATGAACTTGCATAGGTTAACATGTGATAAAATGGTTGTCAAATCATCATGAACAATGGATCTACATGGATCTACACTTAGGATGAAGAAAATGCATGGAAATCACTATTTTAACACCAAATCGAGCCAACAATCCGATATACCCCTTTGGATCCGTGTGAGAGATAATCACCACTCACCAAATCACCAAAACAAACTCAAATCAACACGCTTCAGATCTGGACAGCGAAGGATCAAGCTTGATCTATCACGAATCCGCTTCAAACGAAGAAATCTCTCTTGAAAAGATGAAGATCTTCAATCTAAGCTCTTGAATCTTCAATTTGATCTTCAACTTGGATGGATGGAAGCACTAGATTAGAGTGGAGAAAAGAAGTGAAGAAGTGTAGAAGTCGAGCTCTCAAAATGGCAGCACTTTGTCGCTTCGAAATTCGGATCCTAAAAAGTGAGAACAACCCTTCCTATTTATAGCTGAAAATCCACTAAGTCGTAACTCGGCTATCTCCTAAGTCGTCTCCGACTTACGACCTAAGACACCTCCGACTTAAGGACAACGAATTAACTCTCCTTCGACCTAACACGTGAGCGCGCCTCTTCGACCTAACAGAATCACCTGCCTACGACTTAAGAATGCACGTGACCTACGACTTAACACTTAGCAGAACCGCATCCATACGACCTATATGTCCACGCGACTTAACAGCTCACAACTAGACACGACTTACGACTTAATGGTTACCTCCTAAGTCGGTCACGACCTATAGCATGCGCGCCTATGACCCAACTGAGAAGCGACCTAACAACATAACACCTCAACGACCTATCTGTTAAGTCCTTACGCGACCTAACACTCACGCGACCTACAACTTAACAAGTGTGCGACTTACGACTTAGAAATCACGCGACCTAACACTTAAGCTATCCCCTACGACCTAACAACCCATACTACAAAACTACTCACGCGACCTAACTGGGTTATGTCCTAACTCCTTAAGTCGCCTAACTCTTAGGTCACTAACACGTTAACCTTCTTAGGTCGCTAACCTATAGGTCGCTCCAAGATACTAAGTCGCTACATTCTATAAGTCGCTGGCTTTCTTAAGTTGTAAACTCCGACCTAACTATCATAGGTCGCTAACTCGAACTGTCTAACTCGGTCAGGTTCTATAGGTCGTCCTAAACCATATCCCCTAAGTCGTACACGACTTACGACTTACACTAAGTCGTGGACGACTTAGGACTTAGAAATTTCGCCAGTCTTCATGAAAACTTTTCGACGAAATTTTCCTTCGATGTTTCGATCCGTAAAAATACGGGTCGTTACATTCTCTCCCCCTTAGGAATTTCGCCCCCGAAATTCCAAACAAACAAAGCAATCAAGGACTATTCTTCACGCCTACCATCCATAACAATCAGCAAACCATGCATCCAATTCTAGCTTAGCGTACAGGATTCTAAAACTAGAACAAGTTACAATATCGCGAGATGACACGACACCTTAGGGCCATACCTTGAAGAGTTCAGGATGAGCTGCTTTCATCCTCTCTTCCACCTCCCACGTACAGTCGTTATCATCGTCACTCCATTGTATCTTGAGAAACTTAACTACCTTCCTCCTAAGCTGTTTCGTGTCGGTTTCCACAACACGAAGCGGCTTACGAGGTCTTCTATCGACTGGATCAACTTCAAAGTCTTCACAGCTATCAGCAGAAACCACCGTACTCGAGTCGTGCACATACTTCCGTAGATACGATACATGAAAAACATTGTGCACACCCGACATCTTCTCCGGTAACTCCAGTCTATAGGCGAGCTTTCCAATTCGCTCGATGATCGGGAATGGTCCAACAAATCTCGGAGTCAATTTTCCTTTCTTCCCGAATCGGATAACATTCTTCAGTGGAGAAATCTTCACAAAAACCATGTCTCCTACGTCGAATTCCAAATCCTTTCGACGCTTATCGGCATAACTCTTCTGACGGTCTTGGGCTGCCTTCATTCGTTGCCGAATGATCTCTATACACTCCGTAGTCTGTCGAATCATCTCTGGCCCAAGCATCAGCTTTTCTCCAGTTTCCAACCAACATGTCGGAGAATTACACGGTCTTCCATACAATGCCTCATACGGTGCCATACCAATGCTTGACTGGTAACTGTTGTTGTACGCAAACTCCACCAAATGAAGGTGATCTTCCCATGATCCTCCGAAATCCAAAACACAAGCTCTGAGGAGATCTTCCAAAACTCGGTTGACTCTCTCGGTCTGACCATCTGTTTGAGGGTGATAAGCTGTACTCAAACACAACTCGGTTCCCAAAGCTTCCTGGAAGCTCTTCCAAAATACACTAGTGAACAATGGGTCTCGATCGCTCACTATACTCTTCGGAATACCATGGAATCGAACTATCCACTTAACATACAACTCAGCCAATTTTGATGCAGTCCTAGTCGATCGAACAGGAATGAATCTTGCACTCTTAGTCAAACGATCTACAATGACCCAAATACCTTCATTTCCCATTCTTGTTCTAGGTAATCCATCAATAAAATCCATCGATATCTGCTCCCACTTCCATGTAGGAACTTCTAATGGCTGAAGCAATCCACTTGGCTTCTTCTGTTCGGCTTTTACCAACTGGCAGTTCATACACTTGGAAATAAAATTTCCAACATCCTTCTTCATGCCTTCCCAGTAGTAGGCTCTCTTCATATCCCGATACATCTTATTTCCACCTGGATGAATTGTCAACTTCGAGTGATGACTTTCCTTCAGAACTTCACTCCTCAATTCATCTATATCGGGAACAACTAGTCGTCCTTGCTTTCGAAGCCAACCCTCTCGATCGACTTCAAATCCTTTATCCTTTTCTGGTTCCAATCCAGATTCCAAATTACGAATAATCTTGACAATCTTATCATCTCGCTTTTGACTCTCGCCAATCCTTTCCACAAGAGTCGGTCTTATTGATAAGTTTGCCAACATCTCAGGTTCCAATTCACATCTAGGCCTGAAGTCAAATCCAGCTAAATACTCGAGGTTCTTCCATTCTGAAAACATGGCTCCCAATCCTGCATGTCTTCGACTTAACGCATCTGCCACTACGTTACCTTTTCCCGAAGTATAAGCTATACCAAAATCATATGATGCCAAAAACTCTAGCCAACGTTGCTGCCAAAGATTCAAATCCTTTTGGGAGAAAAGATACTTCAACGACTTATGATCTGTAAACAACTCAAATCGAACTCCCAATAGATAATGTCTCCACATCTTCAGAGCAAAAACAATTGCCGCTAACTCCAAATCATGAGTCGGATAATTCCTTTCATGCGGCTTCAGTTGTCGACTGGCATACGCAACAACTTTATCCTTCTGCATCAGCACTGCTCCAAGTCCAGTACCACATGCATCGGTGTAAACCACCATCTCATCATTCCCACTAGGAATAGTCAAAACAGGAGCACTCGTCAATCTTTCTTTCAGGATTCTAAAAGCTTGCTCACACCTATCATCTCATCTGAATGCTAGGTTCTTCTTTGTCAATCCTGTTAACGATGCAGCTATCTTGGAGAAGTCTTTGATAAACCGTCGATAATATCCTGCTAATCCAAGAAAACTTCTCACATCAGATGCATTCTTAGGTCTAACCCAATCCTGGATTGCTGCCACCTAAGCGGGATCAACCGCTATTCCATTTCCAGAGATAACATGGCCTAAGAACCTCACTTCACTCTTCCAGAAGTGACACTTCGAAAACTTAGCCTTCAGCTGATGTTTCCGCAAGATCTCCAAAACAATACGCAAGTGCGTCTTGTGCTCTTCTTCAGTTCTGGAATAAATCAGAATATCATCCACGAACACAAGTACGAACTTGTTCAACTGATCTCTGAACACTCTATTCATAAGATCCACAAAATATGCTGGCGCGTTAGTCAATCCGAACGGCATTACCAGCCACTCAAAGAAACCGGATGGTGTTCGAAAAGCAGTCTTCGGCACACTATCCTTAGCCACTCTCAACTGGTGAAATCCCGTTGCCAAATCCATCTGAGAAAACACCTTGGCTTCGTGAAGCTGATCAAACAAGTCATCTATTCTCGGCAATGGATACTTGTTCTTCTTAGTCACCTTATTCAGATCACGATAATCCACACACAATCTCAACGATCCATCTGCCTTGGTTGCGAACACAACTGGTGCACCCCACTCGGACACACTACGCCGAATGAATCCTTTCTGTAAAAGGTCATCAACTTGCACCCTCAACTCTTGCTGTTCCCTAGGCGCCATCCGCCTAAGAGGCATCACAACAGGCCTGGCTCCTTCAACTAGATCTATACGAAACTCGATCTCTCTATGCGGCGGCAACCCTTTGACTTCGTCAAAGACATCCTCGAATCCATTCGCGATTGGCACTAATGACAGTCCATCCCGTGGAACAACTAGCGAATACATGAAGCTCATGAAGACGCCTTCTTCATGCTTACATCGTATCACAACCTTTCGCCCCTCCACATTCTCGACTGTCACTCCCAACCTCTCGCAATCAACCTTTGCCGCATACCTCCTAAGCCAGTCCATACCCAAAATAATTCCGAACCCCGCAAAGTCCAGAACAAAACAATCACAAACAAAAGAGCAACCATGACTCGACACAATCAGACCACGGCATAACATACACAAACAAGACGAACCCCCAACTGGATTAGTCACAACCAATGGCCTATCAACAATATCCGGTTCCAAACCTAACCGGCCTACGAGTTCACTACAAACAAACGAATGCGACGTTCCAGTATCAAACAGAACTCTAACTGGAACACCACATAGGAAAAGAGTACCTTGAACCACCACACTCTTTCCCTTCTCTTCAGCGGTAGGAGCTTTCGAAGACGACGGAACAGCTCCCAAAGCATAAGCTTGCACAATCTGCTTGTCCCTTCTCGGTTCTGGACAATTCTTCCTGAAATGCCCTGGCTTGTCACAGTTGTGGCACTTCGCCGGCGCCTTCGGATTCTTGCAATCCTTAGAGAAATGGCCCTTCTGCTGACAGTTGTAGCAAGTCACTTCGCCCCTCAGCTTCTTCTGGCCATCCTTACCCTTCTGCTGTTGCTGCTTCCTCTTCTTGTTTCCACCTTGCTGAGGTTTAGACTCTTCCCTGGTCACAGCAACAACAGATCCTTCCTTAGGAAACAGACTCTCATGCCTGAGAGCTTTCTCCACAAGCTTCTCAAATGAATCGTCCAAATGATCCACTAACTGTCTCCCAAGATAACTGTCCAAGCCTGTCACAAAATTCTCATTCTTCTGGTATGCAGATTCGATATATGATCGGGCATACTTGGACAAAGCCTCAAACTCAGAAACATACTCAAGAACTGGTCTTCCTCCCTGCTTGAGCTCCACGAACTTCTTGAACAGAACAGACTTCTGAGCTGTAGAAATGAACTTAGCTTCAAATCTGACTTGGAATTGCTCCTAAGTAATCTCTTCCTCCGGAGTATTGATGGTAATAGAGTTCCACCAATCAGAAGCTCTCCCCTGAAGCTGCCTTGATGCCAACTTCCTCTTAGTTGCATCATCAATTTCCAAATCACCAAAGATCCTTCTACAAGCATCTATCCACCTCTGGACCTCAATAGTTGATTCTGTTCCCAAGAAAACCTTCCCTCCAAGAGCAGTATAGTCTTTGCACAACTTAGCAAAATCCACTGGTTTTGGAGTCTGAACTTGGACTCCAACATCTACTGCTGCCCCCGGAACTGGTATCCTTCTCATGATCGAAGTCATCATAGCTTCGAACATACCTGCATAATTAGTAGTCCCCTCAGTAGCACGGCCTTCCCTTGCAGCTGGTCTCCCTCTTCGACTCATTCTCTATATCTATAAAAAGGAATGATTAGAACATCTAGAGAAACAACTGCATAAAGGACTCAAACTCTACTAAGCTACTATATTATATATAGTATTCATCCATCAAAATACAATTACGTCTCTCATACGTAGTTACGTCAGTGAGCGTTGGGTAAAATCGATTAACCAAAGCTCTGATACCAAATGTGACGACCGCCCATGACCCCTGCACCGAATCTAGAGATAGTGCGCTGTAAAGTGTGCCAGGCTACCATGGACGATTGTCAGGGTAGATCAAAATAACAGGATCTATCGTATTACTCACAGCGCATGGACAAAATACAATAGAACATATGTATAGTGAAGCTTTACAGAATAAAATGCCATCATATAAAACTCCATAATAGTTGAATACAAGCATCCAAATAGTCAATACATCAAGCCTCACTACAACACTCAGAGATTATACAAACAGCGGAACATCCAGTACATATAAGAAGATAGTATGCAACCCTCTAGCTCGTCTTCGATATCAGCATCGTGAGAAGCAAGAACAGCACCTGTCACCTGTTACCTAGTCTGCCCGTCCCAAAAATGGACGAACAGCCCAAGGCAATAAGAATTAAAACATAAAGCCTTGAGTCAGACAACAGTCTTAGTGAGCAGTAAATTAACTAACAACATACCAAAAGAGCATAAAGGAAAAGGAATAGGGATACAACCCTCCCACTCCAACCTCTTTCTACAGTGATAGCCCCCAGACACACACTAAACAATCAAACATAACAGAGCATACAATGTAAATTAAAGAAATTGTCACTCGAGTCAAGGGCGATGTTTTCCAAGCACAAACCCCCAAGGCCTAAACCAAGATCAGATAAGCACCCGGAAAACACTGCTCTTGAGACCGAATGACGATACAACCAAACATCCATGACTCTGGCTATCACTGTTATCATTGCTTCGATATCACCGTTAATTGAATGACTGGCACATTCTTTCAGCCGTCCGTCAAGGGCTAATGGAAACCCCGGTTCTAGACATAACTCCCGCACGTCGTCGCAGCCCGTGCCTAGGACTATCGAATCTGCCCAGAGTACTCGACCATCAACAGTTGGCCGTTTGGACTATCGAATCTGCCCAAACGTACTCTTGCTTAGAGCATGCTAGAACCTTCAACAACGATGCTATCCAAGCCTCCTAGTCATCCTCCTTGACGACTATTTCCATACTAGCTCAAGTGCCTCTCAAGCATCCATTACACCTAACTCGAATCATATCACCGAGTTACCAACGTGCTTGGAATGATCCCGTCTGGATTAGACCAAGTCTTCATCACATGATGCCTCGCTTCATTACATCCTCGCAAAGCCTCATCTCAACATCATATCATCAAATCCATGCATAAGAGCTTCATCATCCCGCTACATATGCCACGAGCAGCTTTCCCAATTCAAGAGCCTTTCCCTTAGCTTTTGAATCGTCTTCCGTCTAAATCAAATCATCAATCATCTAATTCATAGCAATCAACCAAGTCAAACATTAATCCAAGCAATCAAGCATTCAAATATGATCTAAGTAGACAATTATAACAATAATGGCATTTTCGTAATTAAAGAGTTGAAAGTCCAACAAGCATGAAAACATGAACAATATCTCTACAAACTTGATGAATGAACTTGCATAGGTTAACATGTGATAAAATGGTTATCAAATCATCATGAACAATGGATCTACATGGATCTACACTTAGGATGAAGAAAATGCATGGAAATCACTATTTTAACACCAAATCGAGCCAACAATCCGATATACCCCTTTGGATCCGTGTGAGAGATAATCACCACTCACCAAATCACCAAAACAAACTCAAATCAACACGCTTCAGATCTGGACAGCGAAGGATCAAGCTTGATCTATCACGAATCCACTTCAAACGAAGAAATCTCTCTTGAAAAGATGAAGATCTTCAATCTAAGCTCTTGAATCTTCAATTTGATCTTCAACTTGGATGGATGGAAGCACTAGATTAGAGTGGAGAAAAGAAGTGAAGAAGTCGAGCTCTCAAAATGGCAGCACTTCGTCGCTTCGAAATCCGGATCCCAAAAGGTGAGAACAACCCTTCCTATTTATAGCTGAAAATCCACTAAGTCGTAACTCGGCTATCTCCTAAGTCATCTCCGACTTACGACCTAAGACACCTCCGACTTAAGGACTACGACTTAACTCTCCTTCGACCTAACACGTGCGCGCGCCTCTTCGACCTAACAGAATCACCTGCCTACGACTTAAGAATGCGCGTGACCTACGACTTAACACTTAGCAGAACCGCATCCATACGACCTATAGGTCCACGCGACTTAACAGCTCACAACTAGACACGACTTACGACTTAATGGTTACCTCCTAAGTCGGTCACGACCTATAGCATGCGCGCCTATGACCCAACTGAGAGCGACCTAACAACATAATACCTCAACAACCTATCTGTTAAGTCCTTACGCGACCTACGACTTAACAAGTGTGCGACTTACGACTTAGAAATCACGCGACCTAACACTTAAGCTATCCCCTGCGACCTAACAACCCATACTACAAAACTACTCACGCGACCTAACTGGGTTATGTCCTAACTCCTTAAGTCGCCTAACTCTTAGGTCGCTAACACGTTAACCTTCTTAGGTCGCTAACCTATAGGTCGCTCCAAGATACTAAGTCGCTACATTCTATAAGTCGCTGGCTTTCTTAAGTCGTAAACTCCGACCTAACTATCATAGGTTGCTAACTCGAACTGTCTAACTCGGTCAGGTTCTATAGGTCATCCTAAACCATATCCCCTAAGTCGTACACGACTTACGACTTACACTAAGTCGTGGACGACTTAGGACTTAGAAATTTCGCCAGTCTTCATGAAAACTTTTCGACGAAATTTTCCTTCGATGTTTCGATCCGTAAAAATACGGGTCGTTACATGATAGTTAATGGCCGGATCTAATCCTACCATGTCTGAGTGTGTCCGGGTAAATATATATGTTGATTTCAAAAAGTTTATCAATTCAGTACGGGCTTCTGCACTGAGGTTCTTTTAGATTTTGAGAATCTTCATGGTGTCTTCTAGGTCTATTTGTACATCTTTGAGATCATCTACTAGCTCTAGCTCTTTCTTTGATGCCTTTAATCTTGGATCTATCTCACTTTTTGTTTCCTCTTCCGATGATGAGTTTATCGAGGATGCCTGTTTCTAGGCTTCTTTAAAGAAGTACCATGCGTAAATTGAATTATACTCATCAGTGTTGATCATGTGCATATATGTTCTCTTTTCTTTCTTTGCTGATTTCAAGGGCGTAAGATTACTTGCTACTGCGTTAGTTTGGGTACTTAATACTGACGCTGTTTTATAAACCAGTTCATCTTATTTTTTGTTATTGTCATTACAAATATTAGAAGAGACGCTAGAATAATTTTGAACAGTTTTATTGCCAAAAGTAAATTTTATATTATATAACTTTCTAGCTAAAACATGTTCGCCTCTTATCGACCCTATTCATGTAGGAGTGTTGATGTTCATAAGTGGATCTTTCTGAGACACGATTGCTCCCATGTCTATCAAAGTATGCCTTCCTAGGAAGGCATTGTATAGTGAGGGTTGGTCAATGACTAAGAAGCTTACATAGAATGACTTATGCAGTGGGGTAGTTCCAGCGGTAACAAGAAAACGCGCTGATCCTATTGGGATGGTAGCAATGTTGTTGAAACCAAAGATTGACTTAGGACTAGGTTTCGGGGTTTTTTATGGAAACCTCGTATGATCGTATGTAGATTTGAAGATGATGTTGACTGAGCTCCCTGGGTCAACAAAAGCTTTCTTCATAGCATAGTTTGATATCTACACTGTAATAATGAGTAGGTCTTGGTGAAGGAAGACAATTCCTGCCGCATCAGTTGCCGTGAACGTTATCCCTAGAGTAGGCTTTTGATTGACATGGAAAATGGACCTTTTTGGACTTTCGTCTCATGAACATACCTCTCTTGTGCCTTTTTACTCATATCCTTGGGGTACGACCCCTCATGGATTGATGCTATCAGGTTAGAGGGTTTTCCAACTTGATTCTCATTTGGGTCAGAAGTCAGATTTCATGTTCCGCCTTCGTCATGATTCTTCTGAAAGTTTTCTAGGTATCCTTTCTCTATCAACCCCTCTATTTTGTTCTTCAGATGTCGACAGTTGTCAGTATAATGGCCATTGGCTCGATGAAAGCGGTAGTATGCTCCATCGTGGTTCTGCTCTGGTTTCTTCTGTTTGATGAGTACATAGTAAGCAAGTTATGCCCTAGTAATCTCGAATATCTGACTGGGAGTGTGAGCTGCTGTGAAGCTAAGTTCCTTTTGTCTCTTTGCTAGCGGGTGATATCATTCTGCCTCCCTTTTCTTATCATAGGTGGGGGTAGAAGACTTCTAAACCTGTATGCTAGAACCAGCTTCTTCCATCCTAATGTAGCCACCAGCTCTTTCATAGAAGGCCTTCATGGTGACACGATTTTAGGCTATTATTTTTTCACATTGAGGCCACCCTTCTGATCCCAGCATGAGCTGCCATCAGTAAGGCTCCTTCATCACTTACTCCAATTCTCAGGGCCTCAAATTAAAACGCTTAATAAAATTATATAGACTCTCATTCTCGCCCTGCTTAACACAGGATATCGTGTTTACATCAGGTGATGCTTCTCTTCCTGAATTGAACTATCTTGAAAATCGATAGATAGCCGTCGCCGGGAACGAACCTCTCCTGTTCCAAATCTCCTAAACTACCTTGCTGCAGCTTCAACTAGGTAAACCAGGAAAAGTTTGCATCTAGCCATACTTCCTACTTTTAGAACATCCATGTGGTATTCAAACGTACAAAGATGACCATCTGGGTTTGTAATCCCATCGAATTTTTAATTAATGGGGCCTTGAAGTTGCCAGGGAAGTGTGCTTTGATGATAGTGCTGAATGGGAAAAATCCTTCCTTCCTAACCTTCTCCTCCAGTTCCATGCTGGTAAAGTTTAGCCAATTGCTCTACACGATCTTTTAGCTGTCAAACTTCATCTCCTCTGGGTTTTGACTATGATGATTCGTCCTTGAACAATGAAGTGGCATCATCCTTCCAAAGCAGATCGAATTAGTTTCTTAAGTAGGATTAATATTGGCTGGTTTTGTCTTGATTTGTATATTTGCTTGGATCTTTCCTTTTAGCTTGATATTGGTTCTTAAGCCAATGTCACCGTTCCCATATTTAGGAGTGTCATTATTGTTCCTCTACTGAATAGCTAGCACAGTAGGTGAACGAAGGCGGTGAGCTATGGATCGAGGTGGAGAGGATGGTCATTAGACAGTATGTTAGGCCATAATTTTGTTTAGCACTTCTATCCGTTGGTTGATTTGGTTTGTGAAGGATTGGAATGCGGTCAGGAGGGGATCTACGGGGACTTCAGCCGAAGCTCCCACCTCACTTTGGGCTTTCGAAGTTATGAGTGACTTGTTAGCAATCTTTAAAGCCAAGTGTAAATGTTCTTGAATAGAAGGGATAGGTGAAGGGATTCATGGTACGTTTGAGAGAAAACGTGGGTAAAGTTTTACTGAATATAGGAAATAAATAGAGTTTCATGCCCTCCTTCTGGCACCAAAAATGTTGATGAGGTTTTTTTGTCTCATAACACTCAACTGATTAAGTAACGATTACGGAGCTGAATGTTCTCATAATCGAGGGTTTGCAAGCTTGAATGATATTCAGCTTATCTTCTTTTCAAGTAGAAATTATATTGCTGAATGCCCACATATTTTGTAGTAATATTTTAACTTTTTTAAAAATATCTCTTTTAATTTATTATTTAATCAAAATCAAACTAAGAGAATAGAATGGAAAATACAGTAAATAAATAAAAACACGATTTACATGGTTCGGATTTCAAGAAATTCTACATTTATAAGAAACCTCGTCTTCTATTCTTTGATTCATCATTTTACATTTTTACACTACTGCATTGCTACATAGAATCTTTTCTATAACATAGTATATTTACTTTGATTTTCTAGAGTCCACCCTTTAATTCGGCTACAGTTCCTTTGTTTTTATAGTCTGTTTTTTCCTCTGGCGCTTCGTTTATTCTCCTTCGTTAGATTCTGCCATACATCTTTCATCTAGTTGATCATTTGAATGCGTAAGGATTGTTGATGTGATTTTTGGTGGGAAACTTGAAACTGGGACGGCAGGAAACTTGAAATTAAGACGGGAAACTTGAATTTGAGGTGGGAAGTCCGTTTTTTGAATAGCCACTGTTATGGTGCAGTAACTAGCTATCTGGGATTGCTGGTATAGTGCAGCATTGGCTGTTCTTTTAAGTCCTATTTTTACAAAAAATGGAACCCAATCCCGAGTTTTGTGTCATGCTTTCTGAGCTTTTATATTAATAAGTTCTGCCTTAAAATTGCAGTGTAATTCCTTTTACTTTATCGTTGATTTGAGTAATGCTTTAGAATTGCCTTCGAGGTATTAACCGCTTTAATACTTTTTGACTTCACAGGATATCTCAAAACAAATACCATAACAAGGTAAGCTCAGTCAAAATACTGTCCTTGGTGTATAAAAATTAACCGCTGTTTGTGATGGACCCTGGGATTCTATTTCCGTTCCCGTGTCTTTGGTTTATCAAACCGACCGTAGGGAGGTTTGCCTACTTCTACTAGGCAAAATCAATTTTCCTGAAGCCAAAAAAACACTCCCCCTGTTTTGTAAATTTTCCTTCCGCGTTTGATTATTCCCAGATTTTTCTCTTCGTCACCGCCTTTTCTCCCTTTGACTATTTCACCTCCTTTCTTTCCGTCCAATCTTCTCTTTCAAATAATCGCTCAACATTTAGTTCAGATAAAAACGGAATACAAAAGCCAATAAATACCAAGTCTAGTCGATTGATCTACGTCAGACTCGCTGGAAGGTGACAATAGGGAAAGACTCGCTGGAAGCAGGGAAAGACTCGCTAGTCGATTGATCTACGTCAGACTCGCTGGAAGGTGACAATAGGGAAAGACTCGCTGGAAGCAGGGAAAGACTCGCTACAATCAATAAATATCCAGTCGAATCGATTGCAAATCGTGCGATATTCGAAACGTGATTGATACAGAAAGTCGCCGAGTATCTACTATTTATAGGGAAAGACTTCTACTAGGCACTTACTGGAAGGTGAAAAGATATAGGGACAGACTCGCTGGTTGGAGAAAAGATGTCCCTAAACCATTGAAATTTGACGGAATCATTGATTTAGATGAAGGTCAGGAGGATCCACAATTGTGTGCTGCCTACGAACATCAGATTTACAGTTGCTTAAGGGAGCCTCAGGTAATATATATTTATTTTATTAGTTATAAATGTTTATCCGTGCTACAAAGAATGACTTATTTGGCAAAGCATTAAGATTTCAAGAAGGTGCAAACTTTGCAATGAATTTTAACCCCCAAGTGTTTGTTTATTTGCTGGGTCTATATGTTAAGTGCTTTTATATGTAAGTTAACATACGTTATTTTATCTATTCTGCAGAAGCATAGTTCTTCCATTTTTAGTGCGACTCTTTCAACTGAAGTATAAAAGAACAATTTTGTTGTTCAATCTGAATATTTAAAAGCTATTCCAGTTCAATTTGGCTACATACATGTAGGTGAGAACTTTTTGCCTCATAATATCTGATAGCTTTCTCAACTGTAAAAGCATCTTTTGTTCTGATGTTTGACAATTGAGCTAACTAAGTTTATATTAAAATATAATTGTGTTAAAATTATATGTGGTTTAAGTTATAAAATTGGAAAGTAGTATAATTACAAGTTTGCTAAATTATTAACATCGTAGAGTACATAGATATACAATTGTACTGTTAACTGACATATCATATGGAAGACGACAAACTAGCACTCTAACTTCATTGTTTGCTTAACCGAGTTAAAGTACTTATTTTATTAAAATACTCACTACCTTTTACTATGTTTAGGCTTATATGACAAACAATATGTATCATATTGATTTAAATAAAACACCTTCAATGAACAATGATGAGGAACCTTTTGAAGATCGTGACGATAATAAGCATGTGGTATTAACGTCAATCTTTGATAAGGTAATCATTTTCAGATACATCATACAATAATGTATAAAGATATTTTTTTCTAATAATAATTCTACTTTGATCAATCGTGCTAATTAATTTATTTCACATATTCAGAAAAATGGGATGCAAAATATATTTCCTATTGATTTGAATGCAATGCCATTGTGTAGTAATGACAAGCAACTATATGAAGATCTTGTTGATCATGAACAAATGATATCAACATCACAGTCAAACTTCTGTACGGTAAATTTCTCTACAATGTTAAAATTTCCTAATTAATGTGTCTGTATGTTAAATTTTTGGTTAATTTTTTTAATTTACAATACAAGATTATTCGATGGTCAGTTGAATAAGTTTATAATTATATTTGCACTAACTTGTTTAGAATCCGGTTGAAGCAATATGTAAAGAACTTCCAAGATCATCAGTAGGTGCTGCACAATTTGAAGAAACTTCAAAAAAGACACAAACTAACAATAAAGGTGACTTGTTTACCAAAATCAACAATCGTATAATATATCAGTACAAATTATTATTTTTTCACTTCTATTATAAGTTTTTGTGATGTTTTTAAATTTATGATGAATAATATTATTTGTCTTCACCTCTGCAGTTGATATGCACTGTATTGATCTGAATGCATCACCTTTGCTTGACAGTGAGGAGCAGTCAATATCAGCTTATGTCGATAATATGCAAGCAGTGTCAACGACAAACGTAAAGGTGAAATTCCGTATTATAATATTTTCCACATTTACTGTTATTTTAATTTTAATGTTTAATTTTTACATTAATCAGTCATTTTAATATAGTATAAATATTTAATGACAATTTGCTAATTTATGTCCCATATTACCATTTTTCTTACTTTTCAAATTTCTCTATACTTGAATAGAGAAAACATGATGTACTACATCAGCCTATCCTCATAGAAGATCCATTATCGTTATCTGATGCTTTGAATAGAGATTTTGTTCCTTTTGATGTATCCAACAAGGTTGATTTATTCACCCCTTCCGGTTCAATATCACACGATTTTTTAAAAGAGCCAGTTGATGCAATTTGTCCTTCAGAATTATCATGCACCTTACAAAGGTATAAAATGCTACATTTACTTATAACATGCAAATAATATATTACTACTCTTAATATTTCTAACTTATTTTTTAATTGGATGTACATATATTTATACTAGAGACTCGCCTATATTTCGTCAATATGAAAAAATGATGGCTAAATATAATGAAAATCGGTCATCCAACCAACGAGCTAGACGTTTGAGAGAAACTGATCAACAAAAACAACGTAGAAGAGCAATTGATGCAGCAAGATATAAACAAAAGGGAAATCATGACAAATCCTCAAACATCAACACTACAATGCTAATATCTCCAGTTTCAAAAGTTACAAATGCTCACAAATTTATAAGCTCATGCCAAAATATTAATTGGGCAAGTTGTCAGACTTGTTCTCGATTTTTTCCGGATTTAATTATTACATCAAGTACATGCTCTTATTGTCGTACTGAAAAACCACAACATGGCCTTCCCTACAAGTTTAGTTCTCAAAATCTAATGGATCCCAGTCCTGTTCCACCTGAATTATCCTGCCTTACTAGCTTGGAGCGAATCCTCATTGCGCGCATTCATCCAGTTATGTCAGTTTATCGTTTTAAAGGACAACAATATAAATATAGTGGAAATATTATTAATTTCCCTCAGGATATCAATGCAATAGCACGTTCTCTCCCTTTCACACCAAATGAATTATCGGCAGTTTTAGTTGTCAAAAGAAGTGGAACGATTGAAAGTCAAGAGTTTCGCGTAAGACGTGAACATGTAAGAAAGGCACTACTTTGGCTTAAATCTAATAATATATTTTATTCCGATGTGCACATTAATGAAGTATCTCTCCATGAGTTACCAGAGGACGGTGTACCTTTAAATCTTCCTCATATTCAAGATAATTCGCAAACTCAAATTCACAACGACGATTTTCAAGGACCTCCAGAATATGAAAGCGAAATAACTCACATAGGTGAATTTGAGATATCAGGTGCAGCCACGGCTGCAGTACAACCGAACCACCAAGCCTATCTATTATCCTTTTTGGAAAATAAAGAAATAAATGAAACAGTTGTTCAGATGCCTATTTCTTCTGTTGCTATTGATGAGTTTAATACTCCTGGATATATCTCGATGGCATTTCCAACATTATTTCCTTTGGGTAATTCTGATTTACGACAAGCACGACCACGGAAAATTAGACCATTAGAATATTTTCAATTTTTAATGAAATATCATGATCAAAGGTTTGCAAAAGATTCTAGATTTAGATATTTTGCATACAATTCAATTAGTAGGTGGCGTGCGTTAGATATTGGTAGCATATATGTACAAAAAAACCCGGATGATGGGAATTTATCTATAAATGATATCCGTGAAATGTTAAAATCGGGAGATAAGCAGTTATCCCAACGCATTTCTTACTATGCAAAGGGCATTCGTGGAAGCCGTTCTTACTGGTCTGCAAGATTAAAAGAGCTTACAGCTATGGTCAAACAGTTAGGTGCGCCAACTATATTTTTTACATTAAGTTCAGCAGATTTGCAATGGCCAGAACTTTACAAACTTCTTGATCAAACAAATGAATTGCAAAAATTAAGCTACAGTGAACAAATAAAAAGAAAGGCACGGTTATTAAATGAAAATCCACTTGTTGCTGCATGGTTTTTCCAAGCAAGGGTTAAAAATTTTGTAGTAGATTTTTTGACACCAGAATTTTCTGTTAAGGACTACTGGTATCGTTTTGAATGGCAAAATCGTGGAAGTGGACATATCCATGGCTTTTTGTGGTTACATGATGCACCAGATGTTTCTTCTGTTACCGAAAATTCATATGAAAATTCTACAATTATTGAATATTTTAATCGTCTTGTTTGTACAATTAACCCAAATTTGGGTGGACCTTCACGTGAACAAGAGCATCCATGTTCTCAAGTTATTCCACCCGATACAAATTTGGATATGGACGACGATGATTATGGAAATCTAGTTACTTGGATCATGCGTCATTCAAGGTGTGGAAACTACTGTTTGCGAGTACATAGAACAACCAAACAATTGACATGTCGCTTTAAATATCCGTTTGACGTGCTTCCACAATCTAAAATTATAGAAGATCCTCCAAATAGTAAAATCTTTCGATTTATTTCAAAACGAAACGATCCTCTGATCTGCTCACATAATAGAAAAGTACTTCAGGTTTGGCGTGCTAATATAGATTGGTCTCCTGTGTTATCTGTGCATGCTGTGGTAAATTATATTGGAAAATATGCAGCAAAATCTGAACCAGTATCAAAGAGCTTTACAGACACATTCAAAACAATAGTTGAAAATAGCCATCGACCTTGTCAAACATCAACTTCCGCAATCAAGAAACTACTTCTCAAGAGTGTATCCGAACGAGACATTTCTGCACAAGAGGTATGTCATCTTCTCATGTCTTACCCTCTAGTAAGTTCATCTAGAACAATAGTGCAACTTAACGTAACTGAAAAAAACATGTTATCAATAATAATTCGACGTCGAAATACAACAATAGATGAAGATACCGTTGATTCGGACCCAAATTTTATTACAAGGTATATGGATCGACCAAGCGAACTTGAAAACCATTCACTACTTGATATGGCAAAAAATTTCAGTTACTATAATAAAGGGTGGCATAAGTTTCGAAAAGAGGCAATTGTACGAAAAGTACCAGATCTAAGTGGCAATATTCCTCCACTCGGTGAAAAGTGGGAATTTTATTGCGAACAACAGGTAATGCACCTTTTCTGTTTTTTATTAGATAATATTTTACAAATATTAATGACAAACTTTGATAATTAAAAAAAACATTGATTTTAATTATATTTAAATTATGAAATCATACTTAAACTTGTTTTTTAATATGAATACAGGTACTACTACGTCATCACTATAGAAATCTTAATGAAGCAAAAGGAAACTTCGATGCTTGGTCTGAAAGATATGTTAATTTAGGTTTGATTCAAAATCAATCACTCCCAGATGCTGTAGAAGATGATTTCGAAGATGATAGTATAAACAATGATGTAGAAGAAAATCAAAAGGAAGAATGGATGATAGCAGCCGCGATGGGTCCAATGTTTGTTTCAGGAGAGGAAATAGAAATGGGCTTTAGAGAATTTGATACTTTGCATAATTGGAATGAAGCACTTCAGAGATACCCTAATATAGATATTGAACGTAATTTTATCCATACAAATTTACGTTCAATTATGGATAATGAAAGTGAGATCATAAACAGTTCAAATGATGTTCCTTTTGAGAGCTTGTCTACAGAACAGAGGATTGCACATAATGTGATATTTAAAGCAATATCTAAAGGTAAATCAATTCGAATGATTATTTGCGGTGGTGCTGGTACAGGAAAATCAACGCTTGTAAATGCCATTGTTCGAACAATTGTTTCTCATTTTGGAACCAGCAAAGCAGTTCGCATTATGGCTCCAACAGGAGTGGCTGCATTTAATATTGGTGGTAGCACAATTCATCATGAACTTCAAATATCCACGGAAAGAAAATCAACATACAAAGAACTATCATCAGAGCAATGTCATCGTATGCAGGATGAATTTAAAAATACAAAGTTGATTATAATAGATGAATATAGTATGCTTGGTAGAACAATGATGGGAAATATTGATTTACGGTGTCGTGATATTTATTCAATAAATGACTTATTCGGTAGCATTTCGATTGTCTTAGTTGGTGATATGCGACAACTACCTCCTGTTTGTGATAGTTCGTTATACTTGAAAGGTGGTAATCTCTTACAACAGCGTGGTGGACTTGCATATCTGAGTTTTGATAAGTGTGTAAGACTATCATATATATTCCGTCAAGTTGGAGATGAGCAAGCACCTTTAAGAGGAGCTTTAGAAAGACTGAGTAGAGGTGCATCTAATTTAGACGATTGGAATCTTTTCAAAACCAGAGATTGGTCAATTTTATAGAACAAAGAGAAGGAAACTTTTAAGAATGCTCTTTGTCTTTTTCCAACAAGAATTGCTGCTAACGAACAAAACAAAAATCATTTGATTCAACTTAGAAAACCTATTGCACGCATTCCTTCTTTCAATAACTGTGAAGCAGCATCTAATGCAACGGTTGATGATGCAAAAGGTTTAGAACGATGTATTTATCTTTCTGTGGGTGCTCGAATGATGTTACGATCTAATCTTTCAGTGCAAAATGGACTGGTTAATGGTGCAATGGGTACTGTTATGGATATTGTATATTCACAGTCATCAAGTTCTCCTAACGATCTACCACTAGCGGTCATAGTCGATTTTGATAAATACCGTGGTACTCCATTTCGTGAGGGAACAAATATTATTCCAGTAACTCCGCAAACAGTAAATTGGAAAACTTCATCTGGTACAACTTGTATGAGAACACAATTACCTTTAGCGCTATGTTGGGCAATAACAATACATAAAAGTCAAGGAATGACTCTTGATCAAGCAATCATTGATATCGGTGATCGAGAAAGTCTTGGTTTAACGTTTGTTGCATTATCAAGAACTAGAAAATTAAAGGATCTTGCTTTCAATCCAATGTTTACTTTTGAAAGACTTGCACAGATTGGAAGATCCAAAGGCCTGCCATCTAGATTATTAGAGGAAGAACGTTTGAATGCAATGTCTGTTGAATAAATGGTAAGTAAATACAACTACTATCATCACAATATTTTTTATTGCTCAATAACATGGTATAACTTGCATTTTTTCAAAGTGTAAATTAGTTTGTGGTTTTCAATTTATTTATATGAATTAAATCATTTATGTTTTCCCCATTGTCAATTTTTGTAGATTTTCGCGGCACAACTCTAATATTTCAGAATCAAAGTATGCTTTTCAATTATATAATAGCATGTTTAGCCAATGTCGCAAAGGTTAACATTTTTAATGTGTAGTGTTTATTTAATTTTATTTGAATGAGCTTTGTTCACTTTATCTGTTGTTTTATTTAAATTTATTTGCCTTGTAAATTGAGTAGAACGTAGGTGCAGTGACATCAACTTCGACTCGTACTCCAATATACAAGGCTTATGCAAGAGGCGAAAATATTGGGGATGTTACAGCTAAAGGAGAATGTGACGGCAATATAGCAGATCTGGTATGTAGATAATTTTGAATATTGTTTATGTTTCTTACATCTAGCCATAGTGTCTCTTAACGATGTGCAGTAATAGTTTGTTGTATTATATGATCGAAACCATTAACAGTTAAAAATAGTGCAGCTAGGAACTGGATTGAGTATCTTGCTCTCAAAAAGGAATCCATCTTTGGTGACTTCTCTTGTGGATATCTTTTCAGTTCATGTCAGGAGGTTAGAGCTTTGAGTAAATTTGTTGTCCACTTGAATATTTGAAAGCTAGTCCATGATTGACATAGTGGTTTTGATTCTGTGTGTTGGCAAACTATATGATTTAAGCCAAATTCTTTTTTTTCTTTTTTTTAATATAAAAAGAGAGTTTTTTTTTTTGGGAAAATATATAATCATACACGGGGATCAACCTGGTAGAACATACATGTAAATACAAAATTAACTGTCGAATCAGCCATTGAGTATACCCTTTGTTACTCTTCTTTTTCTCTTATAGTAGGCTTAAATGATCTATGATCATTTCTGTATCACTTTTTGTATAGATATCATTTAACAGACCCTTTGTTCTTTCAGTTTAGGATTAATTTTTTTTCATATCTATATTTTTGCGGCTGTGCCTACTGCCTATAGAAATGATTTATGAACTACGACCACAAAATGTATTTCTTTTAAATTCTTTATGGATTATAGCCTAAAGTTTGGTTTGATTCTTTCTTCAATTATGAGGTATATTTCTGAAACTAAAACTAATGGATTTCAAATTGTAGTAATTAGATATGATCAGGCGAAGCTATTCCAATCTCATATCAAATAAAGTCATACCATCACAGGAGTACTGCTGTACTTGAATTACATGAAATGATGGTATGTTTTGTTTTTGTTTTTTCCCCTTTGATCAAAGATGGGTTTCTTTGAAGACCAAAACCTTTTGCATTTGGATTGACGGTTCTTGCCCAGATATTCTCAAAATATATGCCTCAACATGGTTGTAGTGATGGTATATTAAAACTTGTTTGTGAAGTAATACAATTTGAATTTTATAATTCTATTCAATATTAGTTGACTTGTAACTTTTCGTGATTTAGAGAAAAATACAAACCATGCGAATCAAGTATTTGATATGGATCAATGCATTAAATTAAAGCTTATAAACTGCTTGGCCAGGAATTCCCAGAGAGACTGCTTCTTACATACAAACCCGAAGAAGCTCCTACGACCATTGAAGAAGAAAATCCAGTGCCTCAAGAAGGC
Organism: Allium fistulosum; assembly: GCA_030737815.1. Classification (NCBI taxonomy): domain Eukaryota; kingdom Viridiplantae; phylum Streptophyta; class Magnoliopsida; order Asparagales; family Amaryllidaceae; genus Allium; species Allium fistulosum. The sequence goes on from CM060902.1 coordinate 1,301,658,537, forward strand.
AATCCAGCATCTCAAGAAGACAACACAGTTAAAGAAGAAGGAAGTCCAATTCCGCCTACTTTTAAAACTGACCCTCCTTTAGTTGCTGCATCAAGTGCAGCTTCCTGTACCGATCCAACTATGCCACCAAAGCTCTGCATATTTTCTAATGAAGTGCTTGTGACCTCAGAAAGGGTAGATGGGCAGAAGATTGATTATCTAGAAGGCACATATAATCGAATTGCTTGTCTAGTTGCACACTGTTTGTATGATGATACTAGTCAGACGCCCTGGGTAGATGAAGTTCCCGAAGCTCATATTGATAATTTTTATTAGATTAAACTATTGTAATTGATGGTATTAAATTGTATACAAACATTTTGTGGAGAACTAACTTCTGAACATTCATGTTCTTTTTGAAGATTCCGTTTGTTAATAATACACTGTTTAAGTCTAATAATGGATTAATTTTTTCATTTTAATTATTTGCTACTTATTCGTCTGACTAAATGGTAATAAATCTAAAATAATTGATGAACACACTTATTTTTCTGTATATACCTCCCTACCAATGTATGGAACAATATATTTATATGCCAGCAAACTGCCATCAAACAGGCTGGTGTAATTGAAATTCTCATATTCCGCTTGTTTCATACAAACGGACTGCCCACTTATAAACCAAAATTCAAACCGATGACAAATGCACCAAGTCATACAACATAATAAATTATAGGCTTTTGTTATTACAGTGCCTAGCCGCCAGCAGCATCATATACTAAGCAGCATTATTGAATGGGGTCTGGCCTATTTATAACCTTCTTTCCTTGTGTGCTTAAAAGAATTCACTGATATTTCTTCAGATAATAATAATATCTAGTACAAACCTTTTATCTAAGCAAAATCCAGTTGTTCCCATCAAATTAACAAAGTGAAAATGAAGCAAATAAACTGTTTTCACTCAACATTATAGCTCTATAATTTACTTTACAACTGCTTAACAAAATCAGATTGGTTTGTGATGGATCGAACCCAAGCTCACTTATGATCAGCAACATCTACCACATTCTTCCCAATGGCAACTTCCTCAACTGGAATATAAGCTTAATTTCCATTAATCGGACCAAACACAAACCCAGTATAGCCTGCCATAACTCCGTGAATAGAAGAATGAGCCAACAAAGTACAGTACAAAATATCAGTTGCATTTGCAGGAACTGCTCTTGTCATGCATGTGTAACTCATCACCGCAGTGTTCTTTTTTTAGAGCTTTTTCCATTTACATAACCGAATTTATAAGTGAAAACCTGCAATAGTTAAGTGGTTAAATAAAAAGACTACATCCATCCAGCAATCAGCGAATGAATCAATATTGCATTTTGATACCTTTGCCTTCCAAATAGAAATCATTCTCAGGAATCAAATAGCAATCAACAACACGACTGCTGAGAGTGGCATGTAGAGCAATATGCCCTGTACTTCGACCCATGAACTTCACTAGCCCAATGCCATTCACAGTGCTCTCTGCTTCCACAAGGGCTGCACTTATTGCCTGATGAGCCATCTCAGCAGCTGTTTGAAACCCAAAAGAGCGGTCTATGATGCGCACATCATTATCCACTATTTTTGGTATACCAGTTATTGATATGTTGAGTTTGCGGCGCTGAACGTCTTCATATATCTTTACCAATCCTCTCATCGTACCATCACCAGCAATGCAATAGACCTGAGTGTCATGACATTAAAGAAAGGGCAAATTATCTAAAACATGTAATATACATAATACATTCAATGTGATTTGAAAACCCATGTACATTATGGACTTTGCCATATACAGTGTTTAAGTCACCTTTAAAGTTTGAGCAGTTGAAATCGAAACTAAAGAGGAAACTGCAAAAATTAAATTTATCTACGAAGGCTTATCATCTCTCAAAATTTCACTAATTTACCGCGTATTCCATATTCGAAAGTTTGGATTCCGTTTTCTTCGGTTTCAATTTTATTTCCCGTGTGCTACTCCCCTAAATTTTCTCATGCTGACCGAGTATTCTCTATTTGAAATTTTCTCCTCTGTTTTCTCCGATCAATTTTACCGTCCCTCTCCTATTTAATTCTCCTCAAACCAAATAAAACACTATTCCACTACCACAGAGATTTACACGAACGCTACTATATCACCCGCTTCCGCTTCTTTTCTCGATCGATACTCATCTCGAGTCTCCCCTGGTTGTTCGACTACGCCTCTCGTCTCGCTTCAGGTAAATCTTTTCTTCTCTAAATATTTTTGATTTTGGAAGCTAACTGTAGAATACGCCTGCTTGTACATAGAGTTAATATTTTTGAACAAGGAAGAAAGTTTGGTTTGTGTTTGGATTATATGCGTACTATACAAATATATAATATTACTGCAGAGATAAAATGTTAAACTGTAGTGTTCAAAGCCTTATGCTATTCTAGAGTGAGTCATAATTATTAGCGTATAGTCGAGTTCATCGAACCAAACAGAGAAGTTATTTTTTTTGTCTTTTTTAATCTGCGCATTTCTTTTATAAAGCCAAATGCCCTAGTGTTTATGCGGGTAGGCAGTGAAATAACGCAAAGTTGTTTATTTGGTTTTTTTAAAATTCAATTTGGACTGCCTATATTTGGTCTGTATTCCTTTAATGTTATATGAATTTTTGTTTAAACAATACTCACACATACCAATCTTTATATACATATCGGTATACAAATTCAATTATTTGAAACAATATTGTAAAAAATTATTTCAGGGACTTAATAATTTTGTTATTTTATATACTTAAGCTGTCATTGTTGCATTATCATGTATATAATCTTGTTGAGCTCACTTTGTTTAAATTTGTATGATGTCTGTTTTCTAATATTTTACTACTCAATGTAAGCAGTATTACTCAAATGGATTTGGGTACAAATGTTCTTCCTCTAGCACTACTGAATCCATACCATCGTAATTGGATCATCAAGGTTCGAGTGACAAATAAAGGCAATTTGAGATTTTATAAAAATATTAAAGGAGAAGGTTGCGTATTTAGTATAGAACTAACCGATGAAGATGTAAGTTTTTTTACTCTTAATGCTTCCAATAATATTTTCTCTACTTGTGCTTTAATTAGGTTATTGTTATATTAATTATTCTCTTCAAATTCATAGGGTATCCAAATTCAAGCTACAATGTTTAATAAAGCTGCAGACAAGTACTATCCTATATTTCAATGTGGAAAAGTTTATTGCATTTCTAAAGGAACAATTAAGCCTGCAAATAAAGAATTTAGTACTATAAAAAACGATTATGAGATTATTATAAATGAGTACTCATTAGTCGAATGCATGGATGTTGCGAATTCTAGTATACCCGATATCGTATACAACTTTGTAAAGATTGACCAACTTCAAAAATATATTGCAGGAAAAGAAGTTGTAGGTAATGCATCCATATTATTATTATTTTATAAATCATTTTATGTTTGCTTAACATTAGTATATTTTAGATGTTATCGGCCTAGTTCAAAGTGTCTCATCAATCAAAGGAATTCGAAGAAAAATCAACAATGAAAATATTCCAAAACGTGATATAACCATTGCAGACGATTCGTAAGTACACATATTTAAACATTAATTTTGTTTTCTCAACATATTTATGCTTAGATTTAAATTACAGAAGTAAAACTGTTAATGTGACTTTATGGGGAGAACTTGCTATGAAAGTCGGTACTGAGCTGGTACAAATGGTTGATGAATGTCCTGTAGTAGCTATTAAATATGTCAGAGTTGGTGATTTTCAAGGTAAAAATTATTATGTGTTTTTATTACTTGCCAAGCCATCATTTTTTAATATTATTTAATCTTACTGCAGGATTATCTTTATCCACATTGAGTAAAAGCAATTTATATATAAATCCAAACATACCAGAAGCTGTAAAGCTTAGAAGTTGGTACGATTGTGAAGGCAAAAATACAATAATCTCATCTACCCCTTACGATAGAGTCATGCTTTCTCATATAATAAATGATTCAACATTGGGTCGTGAAAAGGTTTGTCCACATCGTTTCATACTATATTGTACACTAATAATTTCATATTAACTGTTTATTTTTATTCCATTCACAGTCTGCATTCTTCAGCGTGTTTGCTTACATTACTTATATTAAGAGTCAGGAATTGTGGTATCAAGCCTGTAAGAGTTGCAAAAAAAAGGTAACTGAATCTGCAGGATCGGGCTATTGGTGTGAAGCATGCCAACAGAATGAAAGCTCATGTATTTTGAGGTAAAAATTTAAGAGCTAATTATTATTATTACTATTTGAAATGATACGATATATACAATATATATATCAATGGAATAATATATCACAAGTTAATAAAAGATCGAATAACGCTACGCAAATTACGAACTTGTAACCCATGACACCAAAGTTTAGTTAATTATTTATAGTAATCAGTAATATATGTAATAATATGTTCATTTAATGCAGATATATTATGGTAATGAAAAGTAATGATCCAACCACTGAAGCTTGGATTACTGCTTTTAATGAACCAGCAGAGGAAATCATAGGTTGCAGTGCTGACGACCTTTATAAGATTAAGAATGATGAAGGTGAAGATATATACGAACAAAAACTGAAGAAGTTGTTATGGATCCCTCGTCTTTTCAGAGTTTGTGTTACCCAAATAGAGTACATGAATGAAAAAAAACAAAAAATCAATGTTATGTCTCAATCACTCATTGATTATGTGGCGGAATCAAGTTTCTTGTTAGAAGAAATATCAACAATGGCAGAATCCAAAGTTTAGTTTTTTTTTTCAGTAATTTTAGTTTATTTCTTGTTTTTTCTTCAGCAGTGTTAGTTTTTCATATAATAATGTTATTTTTAGGTACTTTATTTAAACATTGTAGTTCAATAATATGGGATTTATTTATTAAATAAATTTTAGCATTAGTAGTCTTCTTTAATTATGTAATGAAAAATTTGATGTTGTATATTCCGGTGACATTTTTTTAATTTTTTTAATAAATATGATGATGTATATTGATAAAATAGAATTTAGACAGTTTCAATTATTTTAATATTTTTAAAAAAGCATTTAATTTTTTATCACATTAATAAAAAAGAAAAAAAATTAAACAAAAACATTTTTCTTCAATATCAAATAACACAACGGTCGGTTTACCCACCGTTGTGCGGTTATACTAGTTTATAAGTGAGTGGTATGTTTATGTAATCACACATATGCCACGCTCATAAGGACACTGATGTCGAGGCGTCGAGCTCGGCTATTCTCTCGGCTTATTTATATGTGAGCTTTGTTCATAATTTAATCGAGTATACCTCTGGGCAGTACACACAAAACGGGGAATGCACTAGCTCCACTGCTGTTTTGAAAGTATTTGAGTTCAGTTCACGTGTTCCTTTCCACACGCATTGTTTTCCGCTTATATATACCCCTTTTGTGTTTCACATCCATTGAGGCACGTGTGCATGCATTTAATTATTTGGACTTTTATAAACTAATATATATATAACGAGCGTTACGGCACGTGCTTCGCACGTGATTATGATACACACTTCGCGTGTGATTAGTTTTTTTACAAATTGTATATATGTTTCTCGTTTGGGAAAAATATGATTTGCATAAATATTTAGTCATTTTTTGCGTTGAAATGATATGCGGTTAGTTTTAGTCGTTTTTTCTAAATTGCAACATCTAATTTTGTGTTAGTTTGAATTTTTATTTTTGTTGTTAATTGATAAAAAAATGAATTTAATTTTTTATTAGTTTGAATTTTTATTTCTATTATTAAAAGAACGACTTTGAAAAGAAAATTTATTGGTTAAATCCTATTTTTAAGTGATGTTGAGATTTTAATAATATTTGTAGATGAGCGTTTTGAATTGGTAAAGAAAATTTATCTGTTAGATCCTATTTTTAAGTGATATTAATATTTAATAATTGTTATAAAGGGACATTTTTGGTAGTTCACATTGATACCAAAAAAGTGTGACACTGAAGATATTACAACTATTATTAAAGATATATAGACACACACATACATGGTTGCATTCAGATGTGGTTATCCGGCTATTTGGATAAAAATGTTAACCTTTACCGTCTAGCATAGGTCGATACATTGTAGATTGATGTGTTGTGTACAGGCCCGGTTCAAGGCAAGGCAAGTGAGGCCTTCGCCTAGGGCAACACCGCCGGAGATAGCGGAAAAGGCAACAAAATATTCCGGGTGCTTTTGTAAAAATTGAGTTAGTTAAGTAGCAGGGCAATATTCTTTAGAAATCGTGTGTAGTGCAGTGGTTCAGGCTATTGCTGTTTAAGTTTTTTTTCCCTCCTTCGTTTCTCCTAAAATTTGGCCTAGGGCAGCTTATGTGCCAGGGCCAGCACTGGTTGTGTAGCGCAGTTCGCAGTATATAATTTAGCGCAGTTTACTTTATATAGTTTAGCACAGTTCTTTACATATAGTTAGCGCAACTAGCTATATGGTTTTTAACGCTGTTCACCATTTAGTTTTTAGCACAGTCTTCTATATAATTTAGCGCGGTGAGCTATATAATTTAAACTCTGCGCAGTGGCCGCCTTTGTGAACACCGCAGTGTTCTATACTTTACGAGAAATGCTACACTGATCGAAAATAGCGTGTAGAAAAGTGCGGATCTCAGAATAGAGTGGTAGAATTCAGAGGGTCTGGATAATCCAACGGTCCTATGATTTTTGCATGAAATGACGTGCTCTTTTTTCGGTTCCAAGTAGCCATTTTTGTTATATAAATTGAAGCTTCTTAGAGTTGGAGTGCACCGCTTTTAGCTCAATTCATTCTACGCACGGCAGGAATTCAAATAGCTTGCATCCTTGTGCATAAATTAGCGAAATAATCACGGTTTTTTTCAGCGAACTAGACAATCATTTATTTAAAGAAAAATCAATAACCATGCAGTTACATCTTTATCTATTTTCCCTGCGTATAACCTTTTCCCACTTTTACTCAATAACTTTCCATGTCTAATACATATACGTACTTCTGCCAGCGTACCGTCATGGAAATATGCTTCCATGAAAGACTTTTATTCTTACTTTAGTATATAAGTGAAAAATGAACTTATGCCTACATGTACTTTAGCATGTTCTAATAATAATGTATGTTTACGTCTTCTTTTTTTCCAAGTTTCATATGTATACATTTCATACATATATTACATATGTTATGCCATCTTATACTTAGCTGCAGTGATTAATTTGTTACTTGAGGCCAACGTATTTGTTGCACTGCTATTTAGTCATCTCATCGCTTACAAAAATAGCAAGCCATCGCCAAAAATGTGTTTTCTGTTATTTTATACTGACCCAAATCGTTGTTTATAAATAGAGTCTGCGTAATTTGCATTGTTAAGAGTTTTAATAAACCGCTTAGTCTATATAATAGTCGAAAAGTGGATATAACACTTGCCTTCAAGTCTGCGTTTATGTACATGAATACAGACATTCTTCATGTCCATTTTTTTACCCGTCCTATCATTCATTTGACATTCAATGCTTTTTTTTTTTAATTTTCATTTTTGTCCTTTCTGTTACCCACATCTTCCTCAAATTGAACCAGAAGTACATGATATAAATGGTTCAGAAAAGAAGGCAGAGAGTCGGAGTGTAGCAAAATCATCTAATGGTGTAGAACAGAATGATGATCTTAATTTTCTAAATGCAAACTTACCCAATGATGTAGGGGCAGATTACTATGTATATTGTTTAATTTGAACTGCAAAAATTGTGCCAACGCAGTAAATGATGTAATTAGTTCTTATAAGGATAACATTTTCCTATATGACGTTATTAGTGCATAGTATCACTAACGCGCTTATTACTTTACTGTGATTAGTTATATTCCTGGTTATATGATTTCTCATAGCCCAACGCTATTTGGTAGTTAGCAAAGTTGACGTTAACGTATTAATGAGACATGATATAATTTGATAAGCTCTTCTAACAAATGGACAAACCCTTGTACACTAACTTTGTATGAATCACGGGGAACTTACTTTTATCCTATTCAATCACGTGTACGTAGCAGTCCTTATTGCATGTGGTTTATAAATTAGAAAATTCCAGATTACTCAGGTACATAGTAGTTCGTGGAATGCTTGCGCGGTATTTTTGTACTTCGTACTCTGCATAGTATCTGTGAACAATGCATTAGCTTTCCCCTATGCTTGCGTAGTATTTTGTACTTCATACTTTACATAGCTTTTTTGTATAAGGGTACAATATGCTAGTATATGATTTTTGTTTGATGATAATAAACATATATATATATTCATTTAAATGTATTTGTTGTTTTACTATTTTATTTTTCCACATAATTAAATAAATATTTGTTGAATAAAATAAATAACTCAAAATTCATATTCAAACAAATATTTTATTATAAATTCAAATAGTACAAATTTGAGCTCTCACTGTATTTATACAATTTCAATTACAATTCAGTTTTAATTACAACATAATTTTCACTTTACAATGTTCACCTCACAACATACATTCACTTAACACTCGTATTTGATCCTCAACTCTGTTCCAGCCTGTATCCAGCGTTTGAACTATCTGCAAAATAAACACTGACGCGGTAAAATTGAAAAAGAAAATATTTTACAGTGTAAAATAAAGTGTGTGTTTTGAAAATATTATTTGCCTCACTTATTTGGGTTGTTCGTCATCATTTCTTTTAATTCATCTTACATGAACAACTTGTGACATGCACAGTGTATCATCGTACATGACACAAGGCCGTGCACACCGATATACACTTGCTTGTTAAAACTGCAGGAACAGGTGAGCACAAGGTCAAACCCAAACCTAAGCTGGATTCAACTCAAGTGCACTTATCAAAAGTAGAAAAAGAAAGCACACTAATATACATATATGGACATAGCAACATATTCAAGTGCACACAAATGTCTGGACTCAAGGCAGTGACATGTATACAAGCAAAATCTGAAAACAAGACATGCAACCATGTACAAAGCAACTGAATGCATGACAATACATATGGCACCAGAGCAATGCAATGACCAAAGGCAACAACACCCCACAAGACCAGACTCGAGTGAACCAGACCAGAGGCAAATACAAACACTCACAACAAGAAAGGCACCAGATTCAATGACATATGAAGGCTCATAATTGAACCAGACTTAAATGAACATACAAAACAAGACAGAAAATGAATCAAGCACATATGGTCAAGTGCAACACTGTAGTAACATGAAATGGCTCAAGCATGAACAGACATGTACATATGACAACGGTCTCAATCAAACTGGAGTCAGACTACAACAAGCTCCTAACAAGACTCAAATCAACAAATACAAGCACATATGCATACAACAAGTTTTAGGAGTGCTCACAAATCAACAATATGCAAGCACATGAATGCATATGCTCATATGGTCCGAGCAATCAACATTCAAAGTGCAAACCAAAATGAACACAAATGGCTGCAACACAAAAATTCAAATGCAGAACACCACCACACAATGGACACTTGAACCAGACTACAAACAGACCAGAGATAGATGCATACAAATACTCATGAACACACTGGAGCACTCAAGTACAAGTTCTCATGCAAGCATTGAGGGATGAAAACATACTCATTAAACCACAACACTTACATGAAGACCGATTCCAAGTCCAGATCAAACCAAGTGTAGACATGCATATAAAGCAACTACATTCACCAGATTACAAGAACTCACACACAAGTGGAAAATACTTCAAGACCACTAATGTACAACCCAGTGCAGACTCAAGTGAACACTTCATTCAAAAACAAGTCATCATCAACATGAAACACAAGCCAGTGAAATCAAAATGAAGAACACACAAGTTCATATGAAAACATAGATCAGAATCAAGTGCAGACTTCAAGAGAAACAAAAACCATTGAATTGTTCTAAAAATCTAATATTGCCAACAGAGATGAAAGTACACGAAATGAACAAGTCAAGGTCGAGATAATAATCAATAGGGGTCACACATAGTCAAAGTCCATTTTATCCACAAATTCAAAATAACAAAGTCGTAGGAGAAAAGACCGGAGAAAAATTCAAATTCATTGAGTAACAAGTACGAATTGAACTAGTTAGAAGTCATCACCAACATTCAATCGTAATCGACGGCCAAGCAAAGTGTTTGAAGAATTCAATTAGAATTATATGAACGTAAATATAGGGTTTTCATCCCTATTTAAACCCAATCATCATCATCGGCAAAATCATTCGAGTTTAAGAAAAATCAGGGAGCAAGCAAATAAATCACGAACCAATCCAGAACTCCAACCGAAGTCGAGTATAATCAAAACCGAAAAAGGGAAAAATCGCATACCATTTTTATCATTCGTGCTCGACAAAATTGGAGCAGCCGCAAGCTAACAAAGCGCAGGAGTCGATTGACGAAGCAAAGCAAAGCGAGTACTTCAATTCAATCGATCAATTTCAAGGGGAAGCTTCAATTCAAACAAAACCCTAATCGTTGAAGAGGAACAAATAAAAGAATCGACTGAAGCCATTTCATACAGAAAAAGAAACGGGGGAAGATGTCTTTATATTTTTTAGTGGGCCGGTCTTTATTTTTTAGGCTTTAGTTAAAAAATAATAATAGAGTTTTGTTGTTTAATTTTATCTGTAATTTTCTTTTTGAATTTTGGTAACTTTCTAGTAGTGTGACTAGGTACAAACTACGGGGCGTAGTTTGAGAATTCGCAACTCAGTGGCTGAGTTGTGGCAGGGTTTTGAGCGTAGAGTTAGGTTAGTCAAGTAGCGGGTGTTGCAAGTTTACGTATGTAAACGTCTGACTACTTAATTTTTAGTAGAAACCTTGGGGGCAGCACGTAGGTAGGGTTTTGCCGAAGTTGGGTAAATTTGTGTGTGATCTCTTCTACTTTACTTTATGTTATTATTTTTATTTCTGCATTAATTTTTATTATTATTAGTATCACCCTATTCACCTCCCTCCCCCCCTCTAGGGTGAAAACGATCCTACAAGTGGTATTAGAGCAAGGTTAATAGCATAGATGTCTAACCCTAGTTGCAAATCTAGCGAGAGTCAGTCCACTATTACTCCCCTTATTTTTGATGAAACAAATTTTTTAAATTGGAAATTAAAAATGGAATTTTATTTAAAATCTGTTAATTTTAAATGTTGGGATATTATTTAAAATGGATGTGATATAGTAGACAAGAAAAATACTTCGATTAATGCTCTTGCTATGCATATACTATATTCTCATATTAATCAAGATAATTTTAACCATATCTCTCATTGTGAAAGTGCACAGGAAATCTGGAATACCTTTGATGCTATATATGGTGCAAAAGTCAACAACGGAGAGAAATCCTCCATAATCGACCCATTTAAAGAAACGTGCTTGACATGATTTGCAAAAGATGGCAGTGATGAAGATTCAATAGCCGATGAGATAAGTGATCTTTAATTCAATGATTTAGTTCTCTTGTGCCGACAATTAATTGAAAATAGTGAAGCTCTTGAGAAGAAAAATAATAAGTTGAAAAGGGAACAATCTAAACTGTGTCGGAGGAATAATGATTTGGAAAATGAGCTTAAAAATATTAAGAAAAATAAAAATTCTAATTGCAAAAGGTGTTTGGACTATGAAAAAGAATTTGCCTGCTTTCATGCAAACTTTCAAAAATTAGAAAACGAAATTTTAATTCGGGAGAAAAACAAAACTGAGTTGATGTGTAAAAATAATATTTTGCAAAAAGAGTTGGACAGTTTTAAGAGGTCGGAAAGTTCTAAAAGTGTGATTTTTGAAAAGAAATTAAATGAGGTTAACGAAAATTTCAAAACCCTTGAAAAAGAGAACGTGATTTTGAGCAAATTTGAAATTATTCGATTAAATCACGAGTTTGAAAAGGAGATCGAAAAAATCAAGGATTTTGAAAAAATTGAATTTAAAAAACTCCAACTCTTTGAAACTGAGATGCTAGAAATTGAGACTAAAATTAGAGAGCTTGAAAATGAAAATATGAGCTTGAAAATGAATAATTTAGAAAAGAGAAATAGTACCATTAGTTGTTATTCGAAGCTAATAAATGAAAATAAACTTTTAAAATCCAAAGTTAATAAACTTGAATTGATTACTCGAAATTTTTTCCCTAGAGAAAAATCATTTAATATGCTCTTAGAAAATCAACTCTTCGTGAATAAAAGGAAAGGACTTGGATTTGCGAAAGTGTCAAAATATGAACAAACGACTAATAACAATGTCAAAGGGAAAAATATGATACCCAAATGCGTAAAGTGTGGAAATATTGGTCATAGCAAGAATAATTTTCAAAATATATACAAACACAAAACTGTTAAATAAATATGGATTCCAAAAGGTACGAATATAAATGATTTGAACTTTAAACAAATTTTAAGTCCCAAGGGTACAATTGTAGATGCTAACAGTTTATTATATAGACAAATTTGGGTACCAAAGATTTCAATAAATAATAATAGTGGTCTTACATCCTTAGTTAGACCACTTGCCTTCTCCAAAATTTAGACACATAAGTGGGCTAAGGAACAAAATTGATGGAGATAGATTTCGAGTTGTTCTAGGTGATTGATAAACTAAAATTTAAATGTTCCTTAGCCTATAAAGATTAGAAGGAGATCATCGCATTTCGGATATCACAGAATCAAAAGAAAGTGAGGTATGATCTCCTAACTCAATTTTGTTCACATATTGTTAACTATGTTTTGATCGACATTGTTGAAGTATTTCTACCATATCTTGAACATCTCAACTTTGATTTGTAAAATTCTTGAAGTTCTGGAAAGCTAACCAATAATGCTACAATTTTTCTATTTTTAGTTTTTTATTTATTCACTTTGGAATGTCATGAAAAACCGCTTTGATGAATTTTTGTGAATGTGTGTTTTTTTCGCTCAATGTAGATTACTTTACTTGTGCTTGATATAAATGGACGTGCTGAAAATTTCAGAAAAACAATTCAAGTGTTGAGGAGTACACATTTTTCTTATATACCACTATATATCACCATGAATACCTCAAATACAAGTGGTATATGATATTATCTCATGTTGAAATCATTTTTTGCAATTATTTAAGTATTTATATTGATTTTCAACTAGAAGTCATTTTCACAAAACCCCTTTACAGAAAATTGATTTTCACTTATTTTAATTTTTGAAACTTGGGTTTTCATCATGTTAAAAATACTCTAGTTTATTTCGGTAAGAGATGTACTCTAGAAAAGATAATCATTGACTAATTGATTCTTTTGGAACTCATCAAAATTATTATAGTGCTTGAAAAATGATGGATAGTGATTAAATTATATTTCACAACAAGAGGAAATATAATTTTATAATTTCATGAAAATTAAACAAATTTTATAATATTTTTAGATTGGTACTTAATCCATGATCATTTCTATCACTTTCATCTTTCTGTCAATCCATACATCATAATATAGTGTGCAGAATTTGGTATTTCAAAATAATGAAATATTTTTTTGTAAAATAATTATATCCTAAAGTATTCACTCTCATTTAAAAGTCCTCGCGGTTATACATGGGTGAATAACTTGAATTTCTATATAAGGGCTTCCATTCTCATTTAAAAGTCCTCGCGGTTATGCATGGATGGGATGCATATAAGAAAGGGATAAATATCAAGTATATTATAATCTCATTTAAAAGTCCTCACGGTTATGCATGGTTAGAAAATACTTGACATATTTTTTTTAAAAAAAGGTAACTACTAACCTCATTTAAAAGTCCTAACGGTTATGCATGTTTAGTAAGTGCTTTACATTTTTTTGTATAATATTTGAAAAGAGAAAATGCACAAATTATTCCTTTATTGAAAATATCAACTCTTGTGACTATATAAAATTTTCCATAATACTACCATTTCTCTAAAGTGGAGTTTGTTTCTAATTATTAAAATATTATGATTTTTTGTTTGATTAATTGGAATTTGAAATTAATATTTCCCTCTTGATTTGATTTTATATTTTTAATCAAAATCGTAGCTATTTCAATTACTATTATTATTTTTAATGATAACAAAAGGGGGAGAGAGGTTAAGATTTTGATTTTTGAGCGATATCCTTACTAATATTCGAGAGTGTTTTTATTTAAAGTTATTTTTAATTAATTTTCCAGTTTTAACTACACCATCTATGTAGGGGGAGCTTTGTTGTTGGGGGAGCATTCAAATAGGGAGAGGTAATAGAATTCATAAAAACCAAATACATTTAATAGAGTCAAAATCTTAATATATGTTTGTTATCATCAAAAGGGGGGGATTGTAGACTATGCTAGTATATGATTTTTGTTTGATGATAATAAACATATATATATTCGTTTAAAAGTATTTGTTGTTGTACTATTTTATTTTTCCACATAATTAAATAAATATTTGTTGAATAAAATAAATAACTCAAAATATAGATTGAAACAAATATTTTATTAAAAATTCGAACGGTACAAATTTGAGCTCTCACTGTATTTATACAATTTCAATTACAATTCAATTTCAATTACAACACAATTTTCACTTTACATTGTTCACCACACTACATATATTCACTCAACACTCGTATTTGATCTTCAACTCTGTTCCAGCTTGTATCCAGCGTCTGAACTATCTGCAAAAAAAACACTGATGCAGTAAAATTAAAAAAGGAAATATTTTACAGTGCAAAATAAAGTGTGTGTTTTGAAAATATTATTTGCCTCAGTTTTTTGGGTTGTTCGTCATCATTTCTTTTAATTCATCTTACACGAACAACTTGTGACATGCACAGTGTATCACTGTACATGCCACAAGGCCGTGCACACCGATATACACTTGCTTGTTAAAACTGCAGGGACAGGTGAGCACAAGGTCAAACCCAAGCCTAAGCTGGATTCAACTCAAGTGCACTTATCAGAAGAAGAAAAAGAAAGCACATTAATATACATATATGTATATAGCAACATATTCAAGTGCACAGAAATGTCTGGACTCAAGGCAGTGACATGTATACAAGCAAAATCTGAAAACAAGACATGCAACCATGTACAAAGCAACTGAATGCATGACAATACATATGACACCAGAGTAATGCAATGACCAAAGGCAACAACACCCTACAAGACTAGACTCGAGTGAACCAGACCAGAGGCAAATACAAACACTCACAACAAGAAAGACACCAGATTCAATGACACATGAAGGCTCATAATTGAACCAGACTTAAATGAACATACAGCACAAGACAGAAAAAGAATCAAGCACATATGGTCAAGTGCAACACTACAGTAACATGAAATGGTTCAAGCATGAACAGACATGTACATATGACAACGGTCTTAATCAAACTGGAGTCAGACTACAACAAGCTCCTAACAAGACTCAAATCAACAAATACAAGCACACATGCATACAACAAGTTTCAGGAGTGCTCACAAATCAACAATATGCAAGCACATGAATGCATATGCTTATCTGGTCCGAGCAATCAACATTTAAAGTGCAAACCAAAATGAACACAAATGGCTGCAACACAAAAATTCAAATGCAGAACACCACCACACAATGGACACTTGAACCAGACTACAAACAGACTAGACATAGATGCATACAAATACTCATGAACACACTGGAGCACTCAAGTACAAGTTCTCATGTAAGCATTGAGGGATGAAAACATACTCATGAAACCACAACACTTACATGAAGACCGATTCCAAGTCCAGATCAAACCAAGTGCAGACATGCATGTAAAGCAACTACATTCACCAGATTACAAGAACTCACACACAAGTTGAAAAGACTTCAAGACCACTAATGTACAACCCAGTGCAGACACAAGTGAACACTTCATTCAAAAACAAGTCATTATCAACATGAAATACAAGCCAATGAAATCAAAATGAAGAACACACAAGTTCATATGCAAACACAGACCAGAATCAAGTGCAGACTTCAAGAGAAACAAAAACCATTGAATTGTTCTAGAAATCTAATATTGCCAACAGGGATGAAAGTACACGAAATGAACAAGTCAAGACTGAGAGAATTATCAACATGGATCAAAAATAGTCGAAGTCCAGATTATCCACAAATTCAAAATAACAAAGTCGCAGGAGAAATGGTCGGAGCAAAATTCAAATTCATGGAATAACAAGTACGAATTGAACAAGTTAGAAGTCATCACCAACATTCAATCGTAATCGAACGGCCTAACAAAGTGTTTGAAGAATTCAATTAGAATTATATGAACGTAAATATAGGGTTTTCATCCCTATTTAAACCCAATCATCATCATCGGCAAAATCATTCGAGTTCAAGCAAAATCAGAGAGCAAGAAAATAAATCACGAACAGTTCCAGAACTCGAATCGAAGTCGAGTATAATCAAAACCGAAAAAGGGAAAAATCGCATACCATTTTTATCATTAGTGCTTGACAAAATTGGAGCAGCCGCAAGCTAACAAAGCGCAGGAGTCGATTGACGAAGCAAAGCAAAGCGAGTACTTCAATTCAATCGATCAATTTCAAGGGGAAGCTTCAATTCAAACAAAACCCTAATCATTGAAGAGGAACAAATAAAAGAATCGGCCGAAGCCATTTTATAGAGAAAAAGAAAAGGGGGAAGACGTCTTTATATTTTTTAGTGCGTCGGTCTTTATTTTTTAGGCTTTAGTTAAAAAATAATAATAGGGTTTCGTTGTTTAATTTTATTTGTAATTTTATTTTTAAATTTTGGTAAGTTTCTAGTCGTGTGACTAGGTATAAACTACGGGGCGTAGTTTGAAATTTTGCAACTCAGTGGCTGAGTTGTGGTAGGGTTTTTAACGTAGAGTTAGGTTAGTCAGGTAGCGGGTGTCGCAAGTTTATGTGCGTAAGCGTCTGACTACTTAATTTCTAGTAGAAACCTTGTGAGCAGCACGTAGGCAGGGTTTTGCCGAAGCTGGATAAATTTGTGTGTGATCTCTTCTACTTTACTTTCCGTTGTAATTTTTATTTCCGCATTTATTTTTATTATTATTAGTATCACCCTATGCACCCCCCCTCTAAGGTGAAAACGATCATACATAAGGGAATAATAAAACACGCGTAGTTTTTCTTTTTTGTGTGCATATAGCTGTATTATCCTATCATAATTTGATTTATATGTACACACATATATAAACCCTCATGCGTGCACTTGAGTTTGAATTTGGGCAAAAAGCATGACCGTTAAATAAAGATTGATAAATATGTGTCCATAAATATCTATATCTATATACATACACATTCTTTCAAAACTTCAATCATCCATATCTCAAAATATAGTATGAGTTTGTGTATGCAATCAAAAAAGAAATTATAGAGGAAAGTGAGACGAACAAATTGACTAGCTTTCGCCTTATTTTTGAAGTCCATGGTGATCAGAAACGGCACTGTCATATTGTAGCGATCCTGGACTCGGCCTTCGAAAATCGGCACCCGTGCTTCACTTGTACTCAAAATGCCGTAGATTCAAACGCCGAATCTGGTTCACCGTAGCTTATAACACCATTAAGTATAATAACACAGCGGAATAAAGAAATCAATGATATCATATACAACTCCAATAAATACAATATCCAGAATGATATACAACAACGATATCAATATGATACAACAATATCAGAGATAAATAATGATATAGTGGAAATAACAGAAGTGATAACTCCAAATAATCAGTCAGAGAGGCTGAGTCCAACCAATCCAATGTCAAGCTCAAACCACAAAGATAAGCAATGTCGGTTGTCCGTGAACTCCAAGAAATGAACTAGCTCCAGATAATCTACTAAACCTGACTATCTGAAAAACCCAACTCTAGACTGCCCGTGTGGAAAATTGTGGGCACTCAGAGTTTAGGAAGGGAACAATAAACTCCAGGTTAGTCGTGGGACTGGTGTGAGTAACAAAAACAGTTTATCTTTAAAACAAACAACAAAGGAATTTTAAACATTGAAATCCGCAATGCTTTTGGAAAATGAAACTACCATAAGACCTCCCACCACACACAATGCAATCGCATACTTGGAGGAGATTTCTTCTTATGATAGTCAAATATGCTTACTACGCAAGAAAAGCTCTTTTGATATTATTACTAGTGCATAGTGTACAAAATCATTTCGAAAATACAATATTAATCTTAGCCAGCATAGGTACCATTATATTATGCCTGCTATAGCTGCCATGTTAAATGGCAGGTTCTACAACTAATACCGTACAAGGTTCGTATTGGAAGATGGATTTCCAACAAATGGTCAGGCTAAGGAACTTCCTATGCCACATGGGAATGCCTCTGGCGGGACGTCCCGAGAGTCAACCTGCTCTCTGCCAACACAAGGTCGGGTTACCTCTGTCACTAGGTAACTACTAAACGAATATGCCACCCCCCGATCCTTTGGGACCTTTATCCGAGGCGCCTCGATCACACATCAATCACACAGTAAATGAGATTGGAGTATCCACATAGGTTAAATACCAGGGCTCCATACCTGACACCACCCTTTTCCCGAAGGAAATGACATACCCTAAAGGGAGCGACCCTCATAACCTTGCCGCATCATTCCTGTTTCGACCATTTCCGGGTTGTGAGGTCCGAAGAGGTCTCGTCCACAAAGCTATGCTTTTTTACAAAGCCACGCTTTGATCAACAAATGATCAATAAATAATCATCACACAGCAACACTCAGCATGCCACACTACCAAATTGGGAGTATATCACTGATAACTTTCAACTACATAACCTCTGAGCTCGTACGTCTTAGAGAAGGGTGTTAAGCTAAGAGAATAAATTCTCCGCCACCCAAAAGAAATGTATTTGAAAGAAATCAGCTTTATATCTCAAATTGTAATGTCAGACATGTAACCATACAAGTCTGTTCCGGGTTCGAACAGAACCGAAGGCACTTCCGAAGAAGCCCTTGCAATCCGGGTATTCACAATCCCGATCGGATTTCCCATCACTTAGGAAATCTCTATACTGGCGCGACTCAATGCAGAGACAATCGATAAGTCATCCTATCATTCTCACAAATACCCGGTCTTCACCACCGGTCTTCAAATGCAATCCATATACGACGTATCATTATTCGGAATGGGTTATGTGACACAAAGGTCATCTCCCGGTTAAACCGAATAATGAGCGCAATATTTAAAAACATATGGATATTGGAATTCAGTTAAGTCACAACTTAATATCCAAAACCTTTCTTTCAAATGGTTTAAACAAATCACCATTTTAATCTTTTACAAAAAAATTCATCTCACAAAGTTCACCCAATTTCACAAAGATTTATTCATAGATTTCCAAAACAATTTCCATTCAATTGGATTAACTCGTTAAATCTTTAAATCAAAGATTTAACTTATAGCTTTCAAACTGTTTCCAGTTATATTTACACGAGTTAAAACCCTTGAATTAAATTCAAATTCCCAAATCAATACCTTTAAAATGGTTTAACCCATATATAACTTGTACAGCATCTTTAATCCCTAGTTTCAAATCGTAGGATTCAATTTCAAACTTGAATTCAAATTTAAATCAAATTATTTAAATTTTCAAAACTCGATTAAGTTATTCGAAATAGCTTTTATCTTTGAAACTCATTTACAAAAGCGTTAACATTTAACCCAGATCCATTTCCAGAATCAATTGAAATTAAAATTTCAATTTCAAATGTATTAAATTTAAATCATCTGTGACTTAACCGATTTCCTCGTGAAATCCATATTTGTGTGTGTAAAGGTGTGGTCCAGGGGTTTAACACACAGTAGTGCAACATCCTTCAATCATCACAGATCAGAATACAGAAATATAGTTGATAAGTAGTATAAATTATAACGCTTATCTTTCATTTACAGATCACATATCATAGATATATAAATCACAGATAATCATTTACATTCATCCCAGATAAATAACTACAGTACAGATCACACACAAATCAGAATATATCACAAAGCATTACAGATCAGAGATGTCAAATAATTCAACATTCAATAGAATCCAAACATTCACAAGTGAATTTATTAATCAACTGATTAATTTAAATCAGATGTATTAATTATTAATCCGGGTTAATTATTATAATTTAATTACAAATTATTTGAAAATCTTTCTTTCAAAATTTATTAGTTAACCTGTAATTATTAACTAACCATTCTTAATTAATGAATTAATTGATCTTTAATTATTAATTAAATCTTAATTAATCACCATTATTAATAAATCCTTTAATTATTCATAAATAATTATACTTAGATTTTAAATCATCATTCAATTAATTACCTTCAGTAATTATCTATTAATTACTTCTCTAAGTAATTAAACTTTTCAAAATTATCAAATGATTATTTTGAATTAAACTTAAGAAATTTAATTTGAACAATTTCGATTAACTCAGTTAATTATGCTGAATAATTAATTCCACAATTACTGTCATTAAGTAATTATACTTAATAGTTCCACAATTTATTATCATTAAATTAATTAATCTAATTTGTTGTTAAAATTTAATCACATTAATTAATTATCCAGATAATCTTAGTTAATGATCTCATTAACTATTAAATTTCTTTAATCGCCCTTTTAAAGAAAATTTCTTATATTAATCATTTTTAATTATAAACCGATTCACTATTAAAAATTCATTCGTTAATGAATTAGAAATCATTAAACTTCATTACTTAAAGTAAAGTTCAATCATATTTAAAATTTAATTATTATTCACAATATGTTTGAAACATTATTTCAAATTTTCTTTTAAATTTCATTTTTAAACTTATTTTCAACACTTAAGTTATAAAACTTAATTAAATTTCAAAACCTTGAAATCAGATTTAGAATTAATCCCAGATTTAAACTTTTAGTTTCAACTTGCATAAATTTTTCATCTAAAATTTCAAATCTATTTCAAACTCAAATTTCTCTAATATATTAAATTGCTTTTAAGTTATTAAAACAATTTGAATTTTAAACTTATTTATGTTCAAACTAAATTCCCAATTCAACTTGAATTTATATTTACATTTTAATTTGAACTCAGATTTAAAACCTGGACTTATAAGTTTAAATTTAGTTTAAAATTTCAAAACAGAAAAACAGGTCAGGTTGAAAGCTGGAACAATCTTTTGACCCGAGACTTCACGAATTTACTTCGAGTAATTTTCTCGAATCACTCGAGTCACACGCGAGAAAATTCTAGTCACTTACAGGCGAATACTTAACCACCCAGACACCAAATACTCATGCACGTGCACATCGCCTCTGGCGATCTTCCGGCATCGCCACGTTGTCGAACACGTCGACAATCACCCAATTGTGAATCTCCGACCATCAGAATCCCGCCTCCACCTCGAATTCGAAATCGAGTTTGACTCAAAACCTGGAACACCCAGACCATCACAACCCAAAGCCTCTCAATGCCATTTCCTCGAAACTCCGACCACCAAGACATCAACGACTTCGTCCACACGTTCGCCAACACCTATCCTACCACCTCCCAAGACCACGTGCAACTCGACGCACTGAGGAGGTCGCGGTGATCATTTTCTCGACCACCTTGAAAACCAGGTCACCAGATTTTGACAGCTTCTTGGCGCCGCCATGATCGACTACATGCCATCGCCTCATTTTTCCTGGAACCACCGTAGGCTCGCCCACCTCCACTAGCAACCCCGACCCCGCTAGTTCATCGTAACGCCGGAATTCGATCTAACTACCAGTTTCGATCATCTTCGAACTACTCTCAAACCACTCGATTAAAAATCATCAAACAAGATTTAAAAATCATGTTTTCCACTAAAGATTCAAGTTATATTTTTGAATCGATGATTCGTGAAGTTCGAGATTTCCAGAAAACAAAGTTTTGTTTGTAAAAATTCGATCTTTCATGTTATATACATATATACTTCATGAAACCATTTTTAGATGATAAATCATACTTGAACACAACTATTTTGTGTTGAACCCCAAACCTAATATGGATTATAAAACAAGAAATGGGATTTTCTTGTTGGGTTGTACTCTGTAGAACAAGCAGAGAAGAAGAAAGTAATGATACACATATATATATACACAGAGCAAATTCAACATATACTTCAGTTTACATTACTAAATGTTACTCACCTTAAACATCTTGTTTTCCAGAAGTCTCAAGTTGAAAAGTTGAAGCTTTTTGAATTTGAATTGAAAATTGGGTTGAAGTTTGATACTGGATGTCTTCACTTGATCTCAGACTTCTTTGATTGCCTAATGTTTTTACTGAGATGTTTGTTTGAGTTTGAAATAATTCTTACTTCGGTTTTTTCTTTCTTTTGCTCAGTTTAAAATGGATGAACGAAAACTGAAATGAAATTGTTTTGTGATGTCTTGAAATGTATAGGCTGAAATGAAGTGTTCAGGGTATAAAATTTGTACAATGTGATGATTCATATTGTACAAGTGATATAATATTTTGTACAAAGAAAATAGGGATATTTTCTTGGTTTTGAGGCTGATGAGTGTTTGCATTTATTGCCTTGTACCATGTTTATAATTTTTTCCTCTTTAGTTCGGCTGTACAAAATGTTTGAGATAGTGATGTGGCTTCTTTTACAAGTTTTGTTATATATGTATTCTTGTTTTCTTATTTGAATTTCTTTTTCTTTTGTTTAAATGTATTTGTTTTGTCTTTAACTTTGTGATATAAATGAATTCTAATTTTAGCATGACGTTTAAATTTATTCTAATATATTTACTTTATATTGTATAAAAACTATAATTTTTATATTTTACTTTAATCTTTGTAATAAATAAATTTCTATTTTAATTTGTTATTAGATTTTATCCAATGTATTTATTTTATACTTTTATTACTAATTTAAATGATTATTGTTAATTTTTACTTCTTTATTAATTGTCTTATATTTATTTTATAAATTCAAACCATTATTAACCATCAATTCTAATATTTATTATTATCATTTATTATTAAACCATTTATTTAAGATTTAGGTTCGAATCAAATATATATATATATAATTTCAAATTTACTCATATATACCCAAATATATATACATTCACATATATACATATATATACAATATTTCAAGTTTATATGATTTATACAGAATTTGTTTTACTTCGAGGAAACTCGCATCACTTTATCGATTTATTTCACAAATTTGATTCAAAAATTCAATAAATTATTAATTTAAAGTTATATAAAATCCAGGGTCGTTACAACCTTCCCCCCTTAAAAGAATTTCGTCCTCGAAATTGCCAAGGAGATACAAAGATAGATGAAGAATGTTTCATCAAATCAAACTGAATATTTATTCTGCATTTGGCTTACCAAATCAGAATATCAATAATAGATACAAGAACGAATCTATTTAACACTTCACAAGATACTCGGATTATCCAGATCTACGAAATATGCAGGGGCATCGGTTAGTTCAAAGGGATAACTAACCATTCGTTGAATATATTGGGACCCAAAGAAGTAGATAGATATATGGATACAATTTAAAAACTTTTAGTTTAAAACTAAAGTATACCTAATAACCATAGCAAACAAAGCAACCAATACATCCAAACAACAATTTTGGCTTATTTGGAGTTTATGTCCCATACAAATATATCAAATCTTCTTCCTGGATCTACCAGGAATTATCAAAGAATTGAGAAAAGATGACGAACAAAAGAGACTGATAGAGAAAATTTGTTTCCACTGTTGCAGGGTATTGACCATTTATAGTCGTATTCCCCTGTCCCCTATCTCATCCTCTTCTTGCACTCATACTCACTATCAATGGATAGTAAGAGAATTTACTGAGGCGTACGGACGGATATCTTAAAGATTACTCATTCTAGGATATACTTCACTCTATCTCTAATGAGTTACTTAATGTGTTATACTCCATAGCTAAAGTTTAACCTTCAGCTCTAATACCAAATGCAGCGATCCTGGACTCGGCCTTCGAAAATCGGCATCCGTGCTTCACTTGTACTCAAAATGCCGCAGATTCAAACGCCGAATCTGGTTCACCGGAGCTTATAGCACCATTAAGTATAATAACACAGCGGAAGAAAGAAATCAATGATATCATATACAACTCCAATGAATACAATATCCAGAATGATATACAACAATGATATCAATATGATACAACAATATCAGAGATAAATAATGATACAGTGGAAATAACAGAAGTGATAACTCCAAATAATCAATCAGAGAGGCTGAGTCCAACCAATCCAATGTCAAGCTCGAACCATAAAGATAAGCAATGTCGGTCGTCCGTGAACTCCAAGAAATGAACTAGCTCTAGATAATCTACTAAACCTGATTATCTGAAAAATCCAACTCTAGACTGCCCGTGTGGAAAATTGTGGACACCCAGAGTTTAGGAAGGGAACAATAAACTCCAGGTCAGTCGTGGGACTGGTGTGAGTAACAAAAATAGTTTATCTTTAAAACAAACAACAAAGGAATTTTAAACATTAAAATCCGCAATGCTTTTGGAAAATGAAACTACCATAAGACCTCCCACCACACAAACAATGCAATCGCAGACTTGGAGGAGATTTCTTCTTATGATAGTCAAATATGCTTACTACGCAAGAAAAGCTCTTTTGATATTATTACTAGTGCATAGTGTACAAAATCGAAAATACAATATTAATCTTAGCCAGCATAGGTACCATTATATTATGCCTGCTATAGCTGGCATGTTAAATGGCAGGTTCTACAACTAATACCGTACAAGGTTCGTATTGGAAGATGGATTTCCAACAAATGTTCGGGCTAAGAAACTTCCTATGCCACATGGGAATGCCTCTGGCGGGACGTCCCGAGAGTCAACCTGCTCTCTGCCAACATAAGGCCGGGTTAC
The DNA here is from genome assembly GCA_030737815.1 of Allium fistulosum. Lineage (NCBI taxonomy): Eukaryota > Viridiplantae > Streptophyta > Magnoliopsida > Asparagales > Amaryllidaceae > Allium > Allium fistulosum. The sequence continues at coordinate 1,301,683,486 of CM060902.1, forward strand.
CTCTATCACTAGGTAACTACTACACGAATATGCCACCCCCCGGTCCTTTGGGACCTTTATCCGAGGCGCCTCGATCACACAGCAATCACACACTAAATGAGATTGGAGTATCCACATAGGTTAAATACCAGGGCTCCATACCTGACACCACCCTTTTCCAGAAGGAAATGACATACCCTAAAGGGAGCGACCCTCATAACCTTGCTGCATCATTCCTGTTTCGACCATTTCCGGGTTGTAAGGTCCGAAGAGGTCTCGTCCACAAAGCTATGCTTTTTCACAAAGCCACGCTTTGATCAACAAATGATCAATAAATAATCATCACACAGCAACACTTAACATGCCACACTACCAAATTGGGAGTATATCATTGATAACTTTCAACTACATAACCTTTGAGCTCGTACGTCTTAGAGAAGGGTGTTAAGCTAAGAGAATAAATTCTCCGCCACCAAACAGAAATGTATTTTAAAGAAATCAGCTTTATATCTCAAATTGTAATGTCAGACATGTAACCATACAAGTCTGTTCCAGGTTCGAACAGAACCGAAGCACTTCCGAAGAAGCCTTTGCAATCCGGGTATTCACAATCCCGATCGGATTTCCCATCACTTAGGAAATCTCTATACCGGCGCGACTCAATGCAGAGACAATCGATAAGTCATCCTATCATTCTCACAAATACCCGGTCTTCACCACCGGTCTTAAAATGCAATCCATATACGACGTATCATTATTCAGAATGGGTTATGTGACACAAAGGTCCTCTCTCGGTTAAACCGAATAATGAGCGCAATATTTAAAAACATATGGATATTAGAATTCAGTTAAGTCACAACTTAATATCCAAAACCTTTCTTTCAAATGGTTTAAACAAATCACCATTTTAATCTTTTACAAAAAAATTCATCTCACAAAGTTCACCCAATTTCACAAAGATTTATTCATAGATTTCCAAAACAATTTCCATTCAATTGGATTAACTCGTTAAATCTTTAAATCAAAGATTTAACTTATAGCTTTCAAACTGTTTCCAAAGATTTATTCATAACTTGGAAATATCATTTTGAAATCCCTTTAACACAAATTGGAAGTTCATTACTTATGTGAAAGCTTTTACTATTTGAAAACAAATAGTTTCATTTCAGAAAAATCCAGTTATATTTACACGAGTTAAAACCCTTGAATTAAATTCAAATTCCCAAATTAATACGTTTAAAATTGTTTAACCCATATATAACTTGTACAGTATCTTTAATCCCTAGTTTCAAATCATAGGATTCAATTTCAAACTTGAATTCAAATTTAAATCAAATTATTTAAATTTTCAAAACTCGATTAAGTTATTTAAAATAGCTTTTATCTTTGAAACTCATTTACAAAAGCGTTAACATTTAACCCAGATCCATTTCCAGAATCAATTGAAATTAAAATTTCAATTTCAAAAGTATTAAATTTAAATCATCTATGACTTCACCGATTTCCTCGTGAAATCCATATTTGTGTGTATAAAGGTGTGGTCAGGGGTTTAACACACAGTAGTGCAACATCATTCAATCATCACAGATCAGAATACAGAAATATAGTTGATAAGTAGTATAAATTATAACGTTTATCTTTCATTTACAGATCACATATCACAGATATATAAATCACAGATAATAATTTACATTCATCCCACATAAATAACTACAGTACAGATCACACACAAATCAGAATATATCACAAAGCATTACAAATCAGAGATGTCAAATAATTCAACATTCAATAGAATCCAAACATTCACAAGTGAATTTATTAATCAACTGATTAATTTAAATCAGAGGTATTAATTATTAATCCGGGTTAATTATCATAATTTAATTACAAATTATTTTAAAATCTTTCTTTCAAAATTTATTATTTAACCTGTAATTATTAACTAATCATTCTTAATTAATGAATTAATTGATCTTTAATTATTAATTAAATCTTAATTAATCACCATTATTAATAAATCCTTTAATTATTCACAAATAATTATACTCAGATTTTAAATCATCATTAAATTAATTACCTTCAGTAATTATCTATTAATTACTTCTCTAAGTAATTAAACTTTTCAAAATTATCAAATGATTATTTTGAATTAAACTTAAGAAATTTAATTTGAACAATATCGATTAACTCAGTTAATTATGCTGAATAATTAATTCCACAATTACTGTCATTAAGTAATTATACTTAATAGTTCCACAATTTATTATCATTAAATTAATTAATCTAATTTGTTGTTAAAATTTAATCACATTAATTAATTATCCAGATAATCTTAGTTAATGATCTCATTAACTATTAAATTTCTTCAATCACCCTTTTAAAGAAACTTTCTTATATTAATCATTTTTAATTATAAACCGATTCACTATTAAAAATTCATTTATTAATGAATTAGAAATCATTAAACTTCATTACTTAAAGTAAAGTTCAATCATATTTAAAATTTAATTATTATTCACAATATGTTTGAAACATTGTTTCAAATTTTCTTTTAAATTTCATTTTTAAACTTATTTTCAACACTTAAGTTATAAAACTTAATTAAATTTCAAAACCTTGAAATCAGATTTAGAATTAATCCCAGATTTAAACTTTTAGTTTCAACTTGCTTAAATTTTTCATCTAAAATTTCAAATCTATTTCAAACTCAAATTTCTCTAATATATTAAATTGCTTTTAAGTTATTAAAACAATTTGAATTTTAAACTTATTTATGTTCAAACTAAATTCCCAATTCAACTTGAATTTATATTTACATTTTAATTTGAACTTAGATTTAAAACCTGGACTTATAAGTTTAAATTTAGTTTAAAATTTCAAAACAGAAAAACAGGTCAGGTTGAAAAATGGAACAATCTTTTGACCCGAGACTTCACGAATTTACTTCGAGTAATTTGCTCGAATCACTCGAGTCACACGCGAGAAAATTCTCGTCACTTACAGGCGAATACTTAACCACCTAGACACCAAATACTCGTGCACGTGCACGTCGCCTCTGGCGATCTTCCGGCATCACCACGTTGTCGAACACGTCGACAATCACCCACGTGTGAATCTCCGACCATCAGAATACCGCCTCCACCTCGAATTCGAAATCGAGTTCGACTCAAAACCTGGAACACCCAGACCATCACAACCTAAAGCCTGTCAACGCCATTTCCTCGAAACTCCGACCACCAAGACATCAACGACTTCGTCCACACGTTTGCCAACACCTACCCTACCACCTCCCAAGACCACGTGCAACTCGACGCACTGAGGAGGTCGCGGTGATCATTTTCTCGACCACCTTGAAAACTAGGTCACCAGATTTTGACAGCTTCTCGCCGCCACCATGATCGACTACACGCCATCGCCTCATTTTTCCTAGAACCACCGTAGGCTCGTCCACCTCCACTAGCAACCCCGACCCCGCTAGTTCATCGTAACGCCGGAATTCGATCTAACTACCAGTATCGATCATCTTCGAACTGCTCTCAAACCACTCGATTAAAAATCATCAAACAAGATTTAAAAATCATGTTTAGATTTCCACTAAAGATTCAAGTTATATTTTTGAATCGATGATTCGTGAAGTTCGAGATTTCCAGAAAACAAAGTTTTGTCTGTTTTTAGATATATACATATATACATCATGAAACCATTTTTAGATGACAAATCATACTTGAACACAACTATTTTGTGTTGAAACCCAAGCCTAATATGGATTATAAAACAAGAAATTGGATTTTCTTGTTGGGTTGTACTCTATAGAACAAGCAGAGAAGAAGAAAGGAATGATACACACACATATATATATACACAGAGCAAACTCAACATATACTTCAGTTTAAATTACTAAATGTTACTCACCTTAAATATCTTGTTTTCCAGAAGTCTCAAGTTGAAAAGTTGAAGCTTTTTGAATTTGAATTGAAAACTGGGTTGAAGTTTGATACTGGAAGTCTTCACTTGATCTCAGACTTCTTTGATTGCCTAATGTTTTTACTGAGATGTTTGTTTGAGTTTGAAATAATTCTTACTTCATATTTTTCTTTCTTTTGCTCAGTTTAAAATGGATAAACGAAAACTGAAATGAAGTTGTTTTGTGATGTGTTGAAATGTATAGGCTGAAATGAAGTGTTCAGGGTATAAAATTTGTACAAAGTGATGATTCATATTGTACAAGTGATATAATATTTTGTACAAAGAAAATAGGGATATTTTCTTGGTTTAGAGGCTGATGAGTGTTTGCATTTATTGCCTTGTACCATGTTTATAATTTTTTCCTCTTTAGTTCGGCTGTACAAAATGTTTGAGATAGTGATGTGGCTTCTTTTACAAGTTTTGTTATATATGTATTCTTGTTTTCTTATTTGAATTTCTTTTTCTTTTGTTTAAATGTATTTGTTTTGTCTTTAACTTTGTGATATAATTGAATTCTAATTTTAACTTGACGTTTAAATTTATTCTAATATATTTACTTTATATTGTATAAAAACTATAATTTTTATATTTTACTTTAATATTTGTAATAAATAAATTTCTATTTTAATTTGTTATTAGATTTTATCCAATGTATTTATTTTATACTTTTATTACTAATTTAAATGATTATTGTTAATTTTTACTTCTATACTAATTGTCTTATATTTATTTTATAAATTCAAACCATTATTAACCATCAATTCTAATATTTATTATTATCATTTATTATTAAACCATTTATTTAAGATTTAGGTTCGAATCAAATATATATATATATATATAATTTCAAATTTACTCATATATACCCAAATATATATACATTCACATATATACATATATATACAATATTTCAAGTTTATATGATTTATACAGAATTTGTTTTACTTCGAGGAAACTCGCATCACTTTATCGATTTATTTCACAAATTTTATTCAAAAATTCAATAAATTATTAATTTAAATTTATATAAAATCTGGGGTCGTTACAACATCCACATCCGTATTGTGAATGGATGCGCTACGGTTGGAACACAAGGTACAACGTATTACGTAGCTGAGTGCAATGGTGGGTTGGTTATATGGATTTAGTAGAGTACATTTCTGGTTAGGAGAAAATGAAGAGAATGTTTTACAGAAGCCGTGATGACATAGAAAAGATGAAGAGAGATTCACGGTGTGAATTTAATAGAATGTGTTATTTTATTGAGTTTTAATAAGTCATGAATGCAAGGCTCACGCACATAGGCCAAAAAGAAATTTATCACAAGCTTTTAGAAAGGGAAATATAGATTGGTACACATGCATGCATATATGTGAATGAAATATATTACACAAGTCATGCCAATAAACATATAAAACGTGAAAGCATCTACACCAAAATATGACACGAAATTGAGGCAACCATAGCAAGCAACGTGAATTTGAACTAAATGGGACACGATGGCATGCATTGAATTTAAAGTCGCACCAAATTTGGATTCGTGAATCTGCAATTCTTTTTAAACAATTAAGTTTATATAAGTTAAAATTTTGTATGTTTGAATAGTTTGTGTGTGTGTGTGTATTACGAAGGCATGGGACAAATGAATTAAAATAGGGCTGTGTAGGTAGAGAAACAATACATGTGCTCTGCATGACACGTAAGAGATGTTTTTATTAGATATATTATCTCCATTACATAGTCCAAAAAATTATTGTGGCTATTTAAGTGGCCAATTCCTTTCCAACATTTCAACTTACACTACAAGGAACGGAAGCAATAGCAACGGCAATTAGCCGTTGGTGGCCGTTGCTAGCCGTTGCTAGCCGTTGCTATTTGTCGTTGCTAATAAGCTCGTTGCTACGAGCTCCAGCAACGGCAATAGCAACGGCTCCGTTGCCAATTTAGCAACGGCTAGCGACGACAAATTGTCCACGTGGAAACAGTTAGCTCCAACCGTTATCGTCCCGTGGCGTCGCGAACCGTTGCAAGCCTGGAACCAGATAGCCGTTGCTAGCCGTTGCTAACCATTGCAAGCCTGGAACCAGATAGCCGTTGCTAGCCGTTGCTAACCGTTGCAAGCCTGGAACTTTTCTGTTTTCCAACAGCTAGCTTTCACTCTTCCAACCTCCAAACCATTCCACAACACAACAATCACTTCCAAACCATCGTATACATTCCATTCCAACCATAATATAACCAAATACATCGCAAATAATCAAATAAAACACATATACATCAATAATCACGCAACTACATAATCAACTAACACAAATATTTCATCATCAACCAAACAAAATACATCTCAAATCATTCACACATAATATCCATCACCAACACCATAGGTACACAAAACACCAAACAAACTACCAAGCCCATCAACAAACATAAGTACACAAGTCCAACAAATATCCATTAAAACCACAAATCTTGCCCAAAAAAATTAACCATCAACAAAACATACCTACTCATCGTCATCGTCATCACCACCACCACCTGACCCTGGCATGGTCCCATGCTCTGAAACGAATGCGGCAATGCGCTCATCTATCTGCTGAGACAAGAAGCTCTGTCGCCAATCATTTATCTCGTCCAGCATTCGTTGCATCTGGGCTATCTCCTCTTCGGCCATAGATTTCTTGTAAGCCCTCTGGAAGTTAAGAGCCTGTAAAAACGATCAAACAATCTAGTTCTAATTCACGCTCGCAACGGCTATATTAAATTCAAATATAAGTTATTAAAACAGTTTACCTCCTGATTGTCGTATCCATAACGCCTATTGCGAGAAGGCGGATCAATAATTCTATCCCATATTTGATTGGACTCTTGAAGCGTAATATCATCCCGTCCAGTTCTTTGCGCCATCGCTGCCCGCTCCGCTTCATATCTACCCTGCAATTACGAATACAAATTTGACTCAATATATAGCTATACAATTTACTTATACACTACTAAAGGAATGTGAAACGTTGTCATTGCGAATAAACATATTTACCATAACAGATTCAGCCTTCGCATCTGTCCACTCATAGGTGACATTCCCATCATCATCGGTCTGCTCCACCGCATGAGTGACTCTAAAAACCTCGGCCATTGTAGGCTCCTGTCCGGTTCTTGAATGCTGAAATTATACATGAATAAAAAACGTTACTAATATAATTAAATAATATTACAGTTTATAAACTCAAATTACGAATTTACCAATTCCCTCCGCCATTGTTGGAATGACTTGGACCCACCGCGGTGTAACGCTGGATTTTTATTTCTGTTCGCACTATTTCGCTTTGCTATTTCCTGTTAATTTAAATACATGGTTAGTTAAATTAATAATGCAACTAACATACATAATGTAAATAAATAATACTAACAATACAGCAATACATAACTTACTTTGACAACTTCACTTTCCCAGTGGGTGACAAATGCAGCCCAAACATCATTACCCATCCAACTGGGTTTTTTTCCGCTTAGCTTGGCCTTCGAAAGAGTTTCCCTGTAATTTTTCCGCATCCTCTTATTCCAATGATTGAAGAAGACATTGTTATCTTCCGGGCGGACACGTATTACAGCCTGCTTATTGAAAATAATTTGAATTATATACAGTATACTAATTTTACATTGAAATATAAAATTATACTTACCATCAAATCAGCAACTATAGCGTTCATCACTTCGCCTGGGATGTCGTCCCAATAAGGCCAGCAACCAGACATCCTACTCTTATAGGATTGCTTTGACACTTGAAGAATGTAATCCGCCGGCTCTATTTCGAAACCCCTGTATAAATGTTGATGTATATAATTAATATATTTTAAATAATTTAATTGAAATTATTTAGATACTTACCCAACACTCTTGGGAACTATCTCTATCTCACGGCGAAAGTCCGGAGCCGTACCGCTGGGACCCACGCCATGAGAAGGCGAAGGAGAAGGCTGAGATGTACTGCGCCTTCTGTGAGACATATCTGCCACAAACATAATCATATCATATAATGAAAAGAAAACAAATTATTATTACAACACATGTTCCATTAATCATCATAATCATTCTTTGTAATTACATAGCTCAGAATAATGCAGAACATAATCATTATTATTATTAAACAGCTCTCTGAAAGAAGCGTAGGTCAAAATAAAACAGAATGATAATACATAACAAAATTATTATTATTACATAGCTCAGAATAATACAGAACGCATTCATCATTCTTAATACATTACTCAAGATAAAACATCATACATGCATACATTAAAAAACAGTGTAATGTATCAGTCTTCGTCGTTTTCTGATTCAGACTCGGTCTCGTACTCTATATCGTTTTCTTCGGTACTTTCAAACGCATCAATTAAAACATTCGCTTCATCATTCAACGATCCTACGTCAACATCGTCAGTTATTATTATTTCAGTATTTGGCTCTAGATCTGCTTGATACGCTGCTTCATTTGGAATATTATTTCCATCAAATGTAAATCTTGCTTTTGTTTTAATAACAGCCCACCAATCAGCTTTATCTTTTTTTAAGGATGGATACGGAGCAAAATAAACTTGTAATGCTTGCTTGGCTAATATGAAAGGATCATACTTATAGTAATGCGAGGTATGCTTTATTTCAATGAGCTTGTAATCTTTGTGCACGTTAATTCCAGAACCAGGAATATTGCTAAACCAATTGCATTTGAATAAAAAAACTTTCTCTGCAGGTTGTATATAATATGTCAACTCTAAAACCTGTGTTAAGATGCCGTAAAAATCTTTTATATGCTCCTCTGGATCATCACTGCCTTTAACAAATACACCACTGTTATATGTTAATTTTTCAGCCCCGTAATCTTTGGTGTTGAATTTAAATCCGTCGACGAAGAATATTGGATAAGTCTTCACATTTCTTTTTGGTCCGATAGCAATATGTCGTAATCCTTCGTCAACAACAGAGTTTTTTGGATCATATACGTATTTTGAAAACCATTTAGCAAAATCTTTACTGAGATCGCCAGATGGATGTTGTGATTCGTATATACTGCAAAAATTTATTATTCCCATCAAAATTAATATATATATATATATACGTATAATTAAATTGTACATGAATTTAGTACTACCTGACAAATGGTGCAACTTCAACACAATTTAAAAGAACATATGTGTGTGCTATATGGAAATCTTTATCGTCTAACCATATTTCCACACACTTCCCTGCAGGTCAGCCTTGTTGTCTAAAAATAGATAACATTGTTTGAGAAGAATCATGTTCAACAGCTTCATCATTACGGGGAATACTGACAAATGATAACTTCACATCGTTACTAAAGTAATGTGAGAAAAAAAATGAAGATTCTTCTTCCAGATACGCTTTGCAAATTGAACCTTCTACTCGTGCTTTTTGTCTAATTTTCTTCTTCAAATGATTCAAGTACCTATAACAAAATTAATTTAATTTCTGTTTTGGTATATAAATCTAAATTTTAAGCAAACTTCATATTGCGGATATTCAAAATTACCTCTCAAATGGATACATCCATCCATACTGCACAGGACCTCGAAGAAGTGCTTCGGATGGTAGATGAACAGGTAAATGCTCCATTACATTAAAGAACCCTGGTGGAAATATTTTTTCCAGTTTGCAGAGCAGTATAGGGATTTCTACTTCAAGTTTACGTATGCGATCTACCTTTAACGTCGTCGAACAAAGTTGTTTATAAAACATACTTAATTCTGTTATAACACTCCATACTTTGCCAAGCAACAGTTCTTTGAAAAGCACAGGGAAAAAATATTCCATCATTATATGGCAATCGTGACTTTTCATCCCAATCAATTTACTGTTTTTAAAGTCAACGCATCTACGGAGGTCAGAAGAAATCCCATCAGGACATCTTAGTCCTTCCACCCACTTTAGCACGAGTTTTACTTGTTTGTTATCTAGCTCATAGCATGCTTTGGGTTTTTTTGTATCGTCGTACAAATGAAGCTCGGGCCGCTTACAAAAGTGTAATATATCATGTCTCGAATTCACATCGTCCTTAGTTTTCCCCTTTACATTCAAAACTGTATTAAACACGTTATCGAACACGTTTTTTTCATTGTGCATAACGTCAATATTATGTCGGAGTAGCAGATCTTTCCAGTAAGGTAACTCCCAAAATATACTTTGTTTGCACCAGTTATGAATGTCTGATTTACCTAGAATTTCAACTTGTACCCCAGTTTCATGTATCTTTGGATAGTCTTTTACGATGTCATATATCTCTTCACCTAGGAATGGCAATGGGGCGGGTTGGGGCGGGTTTTAGGTGCCCCGTACCCGTCCCGGATTTTTTAGACCTCGCCCCAGACCCGCCCCGTAGACCCGGTGCGGGTCTGGAATTTTGCCCCGTACCCGGGACCCGTACGGGTCAGGGTAGACCCGACCCGCCCCAAGACCCGATGAGTCTCTATATATTGATTCAAAATTGTGTACCAACGTACATATATTTATTTGTTTATACTCGTTATCACCAAATAATACATGAAATAAAAAAAACAATGTGTCTAAGGGAAGTTAATAAAAATGATGTCTACAATAACAATTCAGAAAATATATACATATGTTATTGTATAATTATCAATGACGCAACTTAATACTCTAATTTTTTCTATAAATTATTGATTGGAACATTTTAATATCCATGCTAGAATCACTTATATCTAAGAAGATTAATAAATCATTATAGTAATAAAGCAGTTTCATGAGATGTTAGTAGTGCGGGTCGAGTTGGGGCGGGTCAGCCGAGCCCCGACCCGACCCTAGACCCGGAGCACTTAAGAACGGGTCACGGGTCTACCCGCCCCAATGACCCAATGGGGCGGGTCTGGATGGGCCAAAACAGGGGCGGGTCGACCGGGTTTGGACCCTAGACCCGCCCCATTGCCATCCCTATCTTCACCTGACCAAACCTTCGGTGGTAGCATACTCTCTTCTCTATTTGCTTTAAAGTTCTTTTTATCCGTTCTAAATTTATGATTAACATGTAGAAAACATCGATGACAATTAAACCAAGAAATTTTCTTTCCATACTTTAATGAAAATGCTCGTGTTTCATCCATGCAATGAGGACAAGCTAGACGTCCCGCTGTGCTCCAACCTGAAAGCATCCCATACGCAGGAAAATCACTAATAGTCCATAATAAAGAAGCGAACATATGAAAATTCTTTTTTCTTGAAATGTCGTATGTTTCAACTCCTTCATGCCACAATGTTTTCAATTCTTCGATCAATGGTTGTAGATAAACATCAATTCCTTGTGTCGGATCATCGGGACCGGGGACGACGATCGTTAGAAACATATATGGAGTTTTCATACACATCCATGGAGGTAAATTATAAGGAGTAACAATAATAGGCCATGTTGAGTATTTACTACCAAACTGAGAGAATGGTGAAAATCCATCTGTACATAAACCGAGTCTGACATTACGGCTCTCTGCAGCAACGCGGGATAAGTCTTATCAAAATGTTTCCACGCTTCTCCATCAGATGGATGTATCAAAGTTCCTTCTTCTGGTGTTCTAACACCGTGCCATCGCATATGACGTGCCGTAGCAGAAGATGCATATAACCTTTGAAGTCTAGGAGTGATAGGTAAATAATGCATTCTCTTATATGGAACTTCTTTTCCTTTTTTTTCTCGGTTTGAATCTTTCCTCGTTACATATTCTGCATTTTCTAAGGTCAACGTCATCTTTCCAATACAACATACAACCTTTTATACATGTATCTATCTTTTGGTATGGCAATCCAAAAGCAGACATAAGTTTTTTCACTTTATAATGACTATCGCACATCAAATTATTAGGTGGCATGTGTCGTTTTGCAGCTTGTACAACTGCTGTAAATCCAGCTTCTGTAAGGTTGAATTTTGATTTCATAGCGATGAATTCGGCGGTTACGGATAATTCGGTTCCGCTTTTACAACCATCCCACAAGGGCCTCTTAACAGAATCCAATAAATCATAAATTTTTTTAGCTTGCGCGGTTGGTTCTTCTTCAACGTTATCATTGTCATCATCGCCCTGATCAATGGTAGGAAACATCGACCGTGCTGCATCTTGCACCATATTTTCTAATGGATTCGTCATAATATTATCGTCCTCTAACACTACAGTATTAGGTGTACGTCCAACAAGTTCACCATGACGATCCCATAAGTAATAATTCGGCACAAAACCAAATTTATACAGATGTACTTCTACTACATCTGATTTCCAATGCTTTAAATGTTTGCACTTACTACACGGACAACGAATTTCATCGTTATTCCGATTATTAGATTTAGCGAATCTAATAAATTCATGTACACCGTTACAGAAATGTTCCTTTATTGATCCTTTCATACCAGTTCGGACTTCATACATCCAACTACGATTGAGAAAATAATCGAACATTTTTCCTGATTTGATAAAATATGTTAGAAGATTCAACTAAACACTTCACTTCATATTATACAGTATGTTACGATTGATTTATAATTTGTCATTAAATCAACTATTTAACAATTGAAAAACATTTTATAATTCATTGACGGCCGTTCATCCTACTTCCCATTACAAACACAATATCGTAATTACATTTTATAAATCATTTCAGGTTAAACGATTCAACAAAATTTCGGCAGCACTTCCCTTTATTCCCTGTATCGTACACAAAATGCGTGTACACAGGGAACAAAAAGGAAGTGCCACCAAAATTTTGTAAATCGTTTAAACTGAAATGATTTATAAAATGTGATTACTTTATTGTGTTTGTAACTTGTCCAAATACTAGGACAAATCCAACAAATATTGTATCAGATGAATATAAATGTCCGTTCTTAGAAAAAACGAATATCCATATAACGATCATATACAACACTTGTCAAACGGGGCCAAAATATATCTCTAAGGGATTTACAGAAATAAAACTTATTTTCTAATTATTCTTCTAACAACTACAAAATATTTTAGAATTAATTAATTCATTATATTTTAACTTTCACTGAATAATTAGCTCATTGTTATTACGCTCATTTCAAAATTTTATAATTCATTCAACGAATTATACTTATTTTAAACTATGATAACAATTATAATTAGCACTACTGAATTAAATTATCGTCAACTGTACCAATCTATCATGATATCTATTAATTTCTATACAATTAACTTTGGCGTAAACTATACACATTATTTTAAATAAAAACAAATATTGTCATAAACTTAAATATCAACAAGCATGTTCATCAATAATATACACTAATTTTAAAATCAAACCACCAATCAAAATCAACTAATACAAATATTACCATAACTAATACGTCGCATTAATCATCATTTTCAACATAATGATAAACTAATTTAACTTCCACCTAACTTAAAACACTATAATCATCCAATATCACTATAAATAAATCACTATAATCATCACCCAATATCACTATGATCAACTAATACAATTATTTTCGAAATTAGGGTTTTCCAATTAATCCTAAATTAAACCTAAATCAAAGCCAAATCAAGTTTAGAAGATATACCAGCGAGTTTTGGAGGTGTTTGAGCGACGTGGAGGCAACGAGCAACGGCTGGAGTCGGAGAGGCGGCGGATTGCGACGGGGAGGAGGATTTGGGGAGGAAGTTTGGATTGGTGGGAAATGAGAAATCTGTTCGCGGGTTACAGATCTGTAGTCGCGATCTGCAACGGCTAGCAACGGCTAGCAACGGCCGCTTTTTTTAGCCGTTGTCAGCCGTTGCAACCTTCCGACACAAAATGGAGCCTTTTCTTGTAGTGTTAGGAGTGATTCTGCCCCAGTTTCATGGTTGTTTCGAAATGTAATTACAGATACTGATTCTTCTGACTCCAAGTCAGACGTGTAGAGCCATCCACTTTATGGTTTTTATTTTTTGAACATTGTACCTTGCAAAAAACAATTGTCTTGTAGTCAAATTTGACATAAAATAAGCCTTTTCTCATTACTTCGCATGTTATGATCTACACGTACAATGATTCATTTTAAGTTGCAGTAAATGTTCATGTATTTAAAAACAAGGCAGTCGCTGCCAGGCGAGTAAGAACCTTACTTGCGATTTTATTGGTAGGTTAAATTTAATTTATTATTACTATCCGATGAGACCCACATGGTTTGGTTTGTATTGATTTAAAAATAAATATTGCCCAGGCGACTTTGCATGATACTCGCTTTTAGGTAAGTGGAATTGAATGGTTCTGATTTTGTGATTGACTTTGACGATGATGAGTTTGTCTGTACACTAATTTCTTTTAGCTTCTTTCTTCTATTTTGGGTTCGTAGCATTGACTTGATATGTATTTATTCAACTTATATAGTTTTAAGAAAGCTTTGCTGGTTAGGAAGTACCAATGAATTATTTTGTCTATAGATGAATATTGAATTACATGCCCATTCTTTCCTTATCATGCACGTGTTTTCCATTTACGCAGTTAGGTTTTTTGATATAATTGTGTTTTCTAGAAGGAAAGTGTATTATTGCCTATTGGCTTTAGATTTGTATCAATATATCTGCATATTGCATGCTAAATATTTTGATACAGAAATTGAACCAAGAGCCCAATATCTCAAGCACAACCCCTAAATTATATTCTCCCGACTTCTACAATTCCAGAGCATTCTATCTCCTGATGATTCACCTCCATCTATAAATAAAACTCAAACATTCTTCTTTTCTTACTTTAGAAAATCATATTCTTACAAAAACTCTACTACCCTAAAAATCAAATAAAAATCAAAATAAATCTCTTCACCAGTTATCAAGCAAGGGTTTAAGAGTTTGTTTATTGTTTTAAAGAAGAAGTCACTTACAATGAAGGAGAAAGGAGAAGCAAAAAGGAGCTAAGTGTGTATTTGTGATTTTCCATCTAAGGTGAGTAAATCACTAACTTATATGTCTAACTTTGATGATAAATTGAAGTCTAAAAGTGTGTATAAAATTATATATTCACTTTCCTGTATCATTGCTAATGCTCATGTCGTTCTGAGTTTGATTATCTTGGGTTGTTTATTTATTGTTTGGAGATGATTGAATCATAATGTGTTTATGTATGATGGTTTGATCACAAGAGACGAAGTAGATGGAAGGAATGGGGAAGGAGGAAGTCTGAAACAGGCATATAAAATTGCGACATCAACCGTTGGACCGGTCGACCGACCAGTGGTTGGGATCGGTCGATGCTTATTTAAAAAAAGAAATAAATAAAAAAATAACAAAAAATATAATAATGATAGTCTAATATACTATAATTATACTTAGATATGAATATAAATTATGATGTTGAATAATTTAATTAAGTTATTTGATAACATTATATTAATTAGTTATTAAAAGGATTCAGTAATTTCTATAATCTAGTATTCTTATAATTTTGTTAATGAATATAAAATTTATTGTAAGGATTTATAAAGGAATGCTATGGTGTTTAATAATTAATTGGATGTTATTATATATAATTTAGCAATGTATATATTTATGGAAAATATTAGTTATGTTTTCTGATATTGTAAATTTATATTTATAAAATTACTTCTATCTCTATGTATATGTTTCCATTTCTGTATGGCGGTAAATTTGAATAAACGAATTAGTAATACCAGTAGTATGAGACTTTCGGTGATACTTTTTCGATTATTCATCGAACTTGTTGCATAGAAATGTATAGTATAGATTGAGTGTATTTTATGAACGTTGAATAAACATTAGAATAACATGCGGTGGTATGGGATGTCATTATATTATTTGTTTGGTTATTCATCATGTGTAAACGTCACTCAAACGGGGATTAGGTATTAGGTAGGACTTGATAAGGTGAGTCATGTATAGCCGTGTGTCGGTAATTGAAACCCCCCATCTCTATACCCATATTGCCCAAGAGTATTATTAAGTAACATTATCAGATAATAGAAGAATGAGGTAATATGAGGTACACACATAAATATTCCCTTGGACTAACACCAGTACATATCATATATCATAAACTGCTCATCATAAATGCACGCGGTATCGATAGAAAGCAATAATCATGTGTGCTAACTCGACAGAACAATGCATAATCACATAAAAAATTAAAGTACATAGAGTCACAACACAACAGATAAAATATAATACATAACATAATACATACTCCCTGACTACAAAATGATAGTCTCTAACCCACTGTACAATACATCATCAAATACAGCTATTAATACATCAATGAGGCTATAAAAATGTATAGGGAATATATCATCCTGTATCTACTACTAGCCTCCCCAAAAGCCAAAGCATATCCAACTATTTACATGGTACCTTTACCTGCAAGGTCTCGGACTGACCCGAGTATAAAATACACAAGTTAGACTATGTCTGAAACCAATTCAAGTATGATATAATGTCTATAATATAATCAACAATAAAATATGTATGTATATAATTGTTACATATGTAAATGTCATCAAAACATACCTTGATTCTTTAAAAAATGTATCATATCAAAAGACATGTATGGATATATAGGGGCCACTGTACTTTAGACTCACGATCTCTAGCATAGTCATACTCATTTGAGGAATAAAAATAGAATATGCCTATCTACCGCACACATTGGAACCGGATGAGAGACTGATAACACGTCTACTTACTCCAAGAGCCACATGTGTATTTGTTTGACATGACTTGGTACAATTATTAGTTTCCTTTCCTCGGTATCATGACAAGGACCACCTTCGTGCTCGTCTACACGAGGACTTTACATAATCATGAACCGGCACATGCCCCTATAGTTAACCAACTGCTAGCCTAGGTGACACAAGGGGCAAATGCACACAGCTAAGGCACAAAATAGTATGTGGTAAGGGTGTCACGAATATGGGGCACGACCCCGCAATCAGGCTGCCAGGGTGGATACGACCAATATGGTTCACTCTCGAAACATAAAAAAGATGGAAAAGGATAGATAGGCACATACTATCTGTACTCGATATCTAACACATATGTCACGACCTACTTTTTCCGTACTGTTCGGACTGACACTTTGCCACACTAGTCGAGTCCAAATTGAACAGAAAAGCGGATAGTAAGAAAAGAAAGAAGATAGAAAGAAAATAGAACAACACATAATCTCACAGTGGAAACAACAATCTATAATATATGACAAATTTTTTTATAAAACAAAACTGTAACTTAACTTATACAGACATCAATCAGAGTATACAATCTATTCAGCATGGACAATTATAAAAACATGTCCTTACAATTTGTTGATACACATAACTAAATGCAACGGAATATAATCATCTACGTGGATACGACTCTGGACCTCCAGCTCCTCTCCTGAAGCTCCACTCCTTCCAGCTAAACCTGGAAATATGCTCGGTCTGACCCGAGCATATAGGAAAAACCACGCCCGGGTCAGTCTGGTAAAACCAGCGTGAGAATTTAAATCACAAGGAATTTTATTCGTTATAACTTTTGAAACCCTTTTGAAAATCAAAAGTATCCCGTAAGACCACGCCACACATAAACACGACAGGTTTTTCCTTTACGGTAACCTAAACACTTTCATAGAAAATTCGATGATATTATAATAGTGTCTAAGTACAAATACTTATTCAAATAGCTGAAATTGTTACATTAATTAAATTCCAGCATATTAGGCTCTATAACCAAAACCGTAAAGGCATGTATTGGAGAATGGATTCCATACGAATGACTAGGCACTGGGGTACCACCTGTCACAGTACACGTCTAGAAACAGCGTACCGAGGACCACGCCAGGATCCCCTACCACACAAGATCGGACTATCCCTAACCTGGATAGACCGAGTATGCTATTACCCCGGGTGTTCCCACCATCTCTGAGCTCCTTCCATGTATCGTAGTGATAAAATGATATCCGAGGTTATCTAGAAGGGTGGTAAACATACCATACTTGGGTGCGACCCACTTAGCCTTGCTGCATCCTTCCTGATTTTCAGTCATTCCCGGTTGATGAGGCTTAGAGGCTACAATTACCTTTTTAAGGAATATTTACTTAGAATGCTCATTATCCTCCAGTGACAATGTGCTGATAGCATTCGTCCATACAAGCCCATTCTGGTGTTCGAACGGAACCAAAGGCACTATTCCTACTACATCCGTTTTGGAATCATCCTCAGGATTAGTAGCGATTAGCCCTTGCACTTCAATGCTCTATCTTCGACTCCATGCTCTTGTCTTCATTCGAAAACGTACTCATTGGATCGAAGTGGTTTTCGGATAACTTATCCAATCCCGGTCTCTTCGAAACAACGTTCGATATTTTTCGGTAAACTCAACCCTGGTTCTTTAGGAAATAAACAGACGAAAATAAGATCGGAGATCACCTCCTGACCGTTTTGTGGATGGATTTCCTTATCATCATCCTAGAAGAACGAAACGAGTTTATACGTACAGTATAGCACCTCGAACGGTAAGTGTACCACATAATTCCCGTGTTTCTTCTAGATATTTCCAAAGTTATGCTTTTGGATCCAGATTTGATAGTCGGTTATTTAACTATCAAATATACAATCATTCAAACAAAGGTTTTCATTTCCCATTGAAAACATTAAGCCTTATTAATTTAAAATTTCAATACATTGAAAATTACTTAATCAAACAACATATGCTTATCCACTGGATAAGTATATTAACAAAACCATTCATTTCAAATATTTGAAAACCCTTTAAAATAAATCTGGGAAAGCACCACTGCGGTATCAACCATGAATTCACAGCTCAATGGTTACGACTCTATCCCAGAGAAATCCAAGACTTAACTACAGACACTCACTGCCTCCGATTACGCCTTAAAAGCATACCATTACTTTCCAAAAACTTTATTTAATAATTTTTTTTCAAAATAGTACTTATAAAGTTTCAATATAAATTTTCTAAGTTCTAATTAAGTAAAATGCTCTTTTATAAAAGTTTACTATATAATATATTATTTCTAAAATATTATTAATGTTAAATAAATTCATCCTTGAAATAAATGTACTTTAGTACTAATTAATCCCTTAAGTAATAATTAACTTTAACAATCACTATAAAATAACTTTAAATTCATAATTAATATTCCTTAAACAATTTAGATAATCAATAACTTTAAAACAAAAATTAATATTTTTAAATAATTTTTAAGAATAAAACAATTATTTTATATCATTATCAAAATATTTACCCATTAACTTTAAAAATATCATTGATAAATAATAACCATCTTTAAACAATTTTGGTTCACCTAAATCGAAAAAGAAGGCTTAACAATTCCAATGGTACTTAATCAAGTTACCTTCCAATTCCAAATAGTCCAGAATAACAAATACAAATATCCATACAATCTATTTTTTTACCACTCGTTTAACATCATATTTGCCCAGTATAAAAATCAGGATAATAAATAGATGTCTGTACGAATAAAATAGTAGAACAGGGTTTTTTGCTTTTGCTAGTAAATGTCCAACGGATAGGTTTGGTAATAATGGCGGAACAGTGATTATCCGCCAACAGGGTCTAATTAAATAAAATTAGCGGAACGGTGTTTTATTCCGCTAAGCAGATGTTAGATCATCGTAAGTAACTTAAATTAACCCATCGTTTTTTTAACTGGGGAAAATAGCTTCAATAAATAGGTCACATAAATTTAAAACGATTATTTTTGATTTTGAGTTGTTAATTAAATTCTATCCATTTAAAATTTCTATAAATTTTCACTTACTCAAAACTGACCACAAATTTCACAATGATGTAGTAGTCTTCGATATGAACTTATTGCAAAAAGTTTCACTTCAAACGGCTTTACGATTTGCTAGGAACTAAATTTTAAAGTGTTCAAACCCTTTTTAAAATAAACATTTTATTTATTTATTTCTTTTTTTTTCAATTTTTGTTTGGGCCGAAGCCCAATCCCACTTACCAAACAAAAGAACAACCTACTACCTTCTTTCTTCTCCTCTCATCCTCTTTGCTTCCAGTTCCAATCCCCAATCCAAAAGATCAAAGCCACGATTCCAAAACCAAAAACAATTCCGATCGACTCGTGTGCCCTTCCCACCATCCACGCGTGCGACTCAAGAACCCAAACCCCAAGCATTTCTCCTTTCCCATCCTCCACTGCCATGGCCGAGACCTCATGTGTACATAGTGCATGTGCACATCCATTCCCTCGCCCAGATCACCACCGCGACACCCTAAATCAACATCTCTTCTCCCCCTGGCCTCCATCGCCACCTCATCCAACCTCCGGCGACCACGGAAGGAAGATTGAGCCTCCAACCCGAGCCCCAAGGCAAACCTACTTCCACCAAAAACTAAACTGCTCCCATCCTACGCCACTTCATCACCTACCGCCACCACCGTTAGGAAGTGCAATCCCATCGCCACCTTCCTGCCAGAAGCCATGAGTTTCGGTCACCTCTCCCTTGCCCAGTTCGGCCGCGTTTGACAACTTCCCGAAAACCTCACCTAAACCCTAAAAGTGGCTCGTACACCCAAATCACCACCTTAGAACCAAATCCCCAAGGTCGAAACTTTCCCCTCAACCCCACAGTCATCCCGACGTCGACGAACCGTCGCCTCGATCACCACAAATCCAAAAATCAATTTTTTTATGAAATTCGATCATCTCAAAGATTCTCGAAGCCTAAACTACTAAAAAATATAATTTCTTCACTAAAAAACATGTTTTCATCCTACGATCATAATTATATAAATGGATCAAGGTTTTATGGATATTGAATTTTGACCGAAAATGGTTTTTCTTCAGTAAATCCAACATTTCACCCAAAATATACAATAAACAAGCTTCCAATTATTTTTAGCATGATCTATGCATAAAAATAAACACTTTATTAGTTTACATCATTGTTAGCGCCAAAATTGGTCACTAACCCCCAAATCCAGATGAAAGCACCAAATACCAATCACAGCTCAGAGATAGAATGTATGTAGAGAGTAATAATGTGAAGAACAGTTAAAACTAAAATGAAAGCAGTAAAGAGCAACAGATTTTATAGTGGTTCGGCTAACTCCGGCCTACGTCCACTTAGAAGTTTGCTTTTTATTGCTGTAATAATCGATTACAGTTGCAAAATGGCAGAGTTGCCTTAGCCTTAGAAAAGAGAAAGTAAGAGAGCAGAAAGAAGATCCTCTTTTACTGTGCCCCTGCCTCTCTATTTATAGACAAAGATGGATTGGACTTCCCTGGTGGGCCTGGCAGCCGAGTACCTCAGCCCAAATGGAGTGGTCTCCATATGCCGAACCATAGATGCCGAACGCTGAATGCCGAACAAGGTGCGAATGCCGAACGATCTCCTCATGCCGAACGTTGGGAGGTGCGAGGTACCGAGGTATCGAGGTACGGAGGTGCGAGGTACCGAGGTATGGAGGTGCGAGGTACCGAGGTATGGAGGTGCGAGGCATGGAGGTGCGAGGTACCGGGGTATGGAGGTGCGAGGTGCAATGCCGAGCGAGGTGAGGCATGCCGATCCACCATGGAGTGCCGAACAACTCAAATGCCGAACATACAAATGCCGAACATACAAATGCCGAACACCCAAATGTCGAACGGTCCATCTATGCTGAATGCTCATCTAATGCCGAACGATCCACCTATGCCGAACGCTCCTCTAATGCCGAGCGATCCTTCTATGCCGAACGTTCGTCCAGTGCCGATCGATCCTTCTACGCCGAACGTTCTTCCAATGCCGATCGATCCTTCTATGCCGAACGTTCTTCCAATGCCGAACGATCCTTCTATGTCAAACGTTCTTCCAATGCCGATCGATCCTTCTATGCCGAACGTTCTTCCAATGCCGAACGATCCTTCTAACGCCGAGCAGCCTCCAACGCCGAACCATCCCAATGCCGAGCAACATCTGCCAAACTGCCTAGGCCGAGCCATGCAATTTCTCCACTCCTTTTCCCAACGGCATATCCAAGTGAACTTCATCATTTCAAACCGAATCCATCATACTTTAGTCTCGATAGTTGTGAAGTTGTTTAAGTTAAATCCGTCTGTCCGCGGCCTTGCTAAAAGGCGGGTTAACACTTGCCCCCTAAAACATGCCTTGCTGCGAAAGGTGTGTTTTGAATAGCCTCACGTCCAATATCCCAAGTATGTATGTTATCCACATCCATATTTTCCGATTCATAATCCAATCCATTACCAAGCCATCTTATCCGAGTGCCACGTCCATATCCTGATCCATTTCCGCGACTATTCCGAGTCGATGTCTGATTCTTATCCTGTGACCAAGTCCTTATCCAATTCCACATCCATCGGAACCCGACTACCGAGTTCCAATCCATCCATATCCAATAACCTACAACCATATCCGTAACCTCTCCAGGTCGATATCCAAATCCGGGACCGCTCCGGGTCCTTGTCCGAATCCTTAGCTATTCATAGCCAATATCCAAATCCGTAACCTCTCCGGGTTCTTGCCAAGCGCAATCCACACTTGACGACCTACGTTAAGTAATTCCATGGTGTTCATGGTTCAGTGTCCCTGAACGTCGAATAATGCCGTGGCTTAAGTCCTAAGCCGAATCCTGGTCACTTCGGACCCTTGCCGAGCATAGTCCATACTCGACGACCTAAAATAGTAACTGATAATATATGGCCTAAATCCTAGGCCGAATCCTGGTCTCTCCGAACCCTTGCCGAGCATAGTCCATACTCGACGACCTTTTATCCAAAATCCAGAGAAAATCTAATCAAAATCCGATCCGAAATCCAAATCCAAAATAGAAAACCAGAAACCCATATCGAAAATCCATACCAAAAAACAAACATCCAAACCAGAATCCAAACCAGAAAACGAGCAAAACAGGGAGTTCAAACCAAACTCCAAAACCAAACCAGAAAAAGCAAATGTCCAAGTCAAAGGAAAAAACAGATTTCGCAAACCCGGGAGTCTCGGTAAGCCATCATCTCAGAGCATGCCTGAGGGTTATCTCCGACCCCGTACATGAGTAAGTGATTTAACCGTTTGCCCGGAGTTTGTTACTTATTCCAAACCATCAAGATTAGTTGACGACCAATCGGCCATCATTCCTGGGCCTCATGCCCTCGTCGTTCAAGGCAGGCGGTGGCTTCTCCTGTTCCACCGCCGCATTCCGAGTTCCGACATACTGTCACAACTGACCATTCCTTATATGCTCCTCGATTATGTCCTTCAAATGCCGGCAGCTGTTAGTGTCATGCCCGTCCAGGTCATGAAAAAGACAGTGCCTTCCTGACGCCCTTTCTCGTTCTGAGGGTTCCCTCCTTGCTGGCCTTCGATAAGAAAGGCGATCTCGAGTATCTAAGAAAATCCGCTCTAACGTTGCGTTCAATCCTGTGTAAGTGGAGAACTTTGGTTCTCCCCAGCGCTTCCTTTTCCCTTTATCCTTGCCCCCACCCGAGCTTTCGTCGGGTAGTCCTCCATCCTTAGTCATGTTTACTTCCTTTGACCTCATGTCCAAACATGCATCCTCTTGTCGAAGAAATCTTTCAGCTTCATGAAAGAATTCCCCAAGATCCAACGGTGGGTCCCGTACCAATGATACTTTGAAATCCGAGTTATCTTTGACTCCTGATACCGCAGCCATCAGAACCATTGATGGATCTGGCCGATCCACCGAAGCAACTGCTGCATTAAATCGAGTTAAGAATGTCCTGAGCGATTCATCTGCCCCCTGTTTGACTGACGTTAGCGTCATCACGTTCTTTGGCCTTTTTATGTGAACTCGAAACTGACTTAAGAACTTGTCCACCAGTTCTGTCCATGTTCCAATGGATCCATCCTCCAGCTGTCTAAACCACATAGCAGCAATTTCAGTCAAGTATAGGGGGAAACATCGGGCCATAACCTCCTCCGCTGCCCCCAGCACTTCCATATGCCTAGTGTATCTCATCAAGTGGTCGGTGGGATCCGTCTTCCCGTTGTATACTTCCAGAGTGGGTAGTTTGAAATCGGACGGATTCCTAGCTGTCCTGATGTTCCGGGTAAACGGACTTTTGTTAACTCCCTCTGAATCCCTGTTTGTCAGACCTCCGCGAATAGTCCGCCTGATAATGTCAGCCAATCCAGTGTTTCCAACCAATCCAGACTGCCCTCCAAGTCCCCGAGGAAATTCTGGCACATATTCTTCATCACGTACTCCTGTATTCCTATCGATGCCAGGCCGCGTAGCGTTATCCGTTATCCCTCCATGAACTGGTCCAGCATCACCTGGTGGTGTGCCCCCGAGTCTAGGTCCATCTAGATTATTAACTGTTTGTTGATTGGGAGCTGCCCCCTGCTGATTCACTCCATCTGTCCGTTGGTTGAGTTCCTCTGGTCCAGCTCCACGATCTTGAGCAACTGCAGTTCCTGGTTGTCCAAATTGCCTAAGAAGAGCCTGCATCATCTCCTCTTGCCGTTTCATCATCTGCTCTTGCATAGAATTCATCATCACTTGCATCTCGTCCCGAGTTATGTAGATGGATGCATGACCCTCTCCAGCTCCAGAAGATGTCGCTTGACTTACTTCCTGATTGCTCCTTTCCACTGCTTGCTTCCTCGTTGGTGGTCTTGCCATTGCTTTCTAAGATCCAAGTTCCTAACTTCAAAATTCCTGAGTGTTTCAACTCTCAGTGAAAGCACCAAAGTGTTAGCGCCAAAATTGGTCACTAACCCCCAAATCCAGATGAAAGCACCAAATACCAATCACAGCTCAGAGATAGAATGTATGTAGAGAGTAATAATGTGAAGAACAGTTAAAACTAAAATGAAAGCAGTAAAGAACAACAGATTTTATAGTGGTTCGGCTAACTCCGGCCTACGTCCACTTAGAAGTTTGCTTTTTATTGCTGTAATAATCGATTACAGTTGCAAAATGGCAGAGTTGCCTTAGCCTTAGAAAAGAGAAAGTAAGAGAGCAGAAAGAAGATCCTCTTTTACTGTGCCCCTGCCTCTCTATTTATAGACAAAGATGGATTGGACTTCCCTGGTGGGCCTGGCAGCCGAGTACCTCAGCCCAAATGGAGTGGTCTCCATATGCCGAACCATAGATGCCGAACGCTGAATGCCGAACAAGGTGCGAATGCCGAACGATCTCCTCATGCCGAACGTTGGGAGGTGCGAGGTACCGAGGTATCGAGGTACGGAGGTGCGAGGTACCGAGGTATGGAGGTGCGAGGTACCGAGGTATGGAGGTGCGAGGCATGGAGGTGCGAGGTACCGGGGTATGGAGGTGCGAGGTGCAATGCCGAGCGAGGTGAGGCATGCCGATCCACCATGGAGTGCCGAACAACTCAAATGCCGAACATACAAATGCCGAACATACAAATGCCGAACACCCAAATGTCGAACGGTCCATCTATGCTGAATGCTCATCTAATGCCGAACGATCCACCTATGCCGAACGCTCCTCTAATGCCGAGCGATCCTTCTATGCCGAACGTTCGTCCAGTGCCGATCGATCCTTCTACGCCGAACGTTCTTCCAATGCCGATCGATCCTTCTATGCCGAACGTTCTTCCAATGCCGAACGATCCTTCTATGTCGAACGTTCTTCCAATGCCGATCGATCCTTCTATGCCGAACGTTCTTCCAATGCCGAACGATCCTTCTAACGCCGAGCAGCCTCCAACGCCGAACCATCCCAATGCCGAGCAACATCTGCCAAACTGCCTAGGCCGAGCCATGCAATTTCTCCACTCCTTTTCCCAAAGGCATATCCAAGTGAACTTCATCATTTCAAACCGAATCCATCATACTTTAGTCTCGATAGTTGTGAAGTTGTTTAAGTTAAATCCGTCTGTCCGCGGCCTTGCCAAAAGGCGGGTTAACAATCATCTACAAATTCGAATTGGAGAGTGAGAAATTTATTTTTGAAAACCAGAGTATACTTGGTTTTTAACTCTGTAAACACTGGCAGTATAAAAAAAATCTCAGTCCTTCCAGATTTTAAATCTTACCTTAAACATGTTGAATCTCTTTTGAAACCTTCCGGCTGCTCTTTAGTTTATGATCTGAACTTGATAAATGTTGCTTTGGTTTTGATTTGAACAGAGGATACTTCTTTTTCTCCTTTTGTTTTACAGAGCTCTTGTGTTTACAGTTTTTATTTTTTTTAGACTTTGCTTACATGCATTTTAAAATGTGAAGCTACAAACAACTCTCTCTATATATATATATACGGTTATACCAGGAATGATGTATATGTTAAATGCTTCAGCCCACAAAGTTTTGAGATGATGTACCATATATTGTACAATGACGGATGGATTTGAATTTTGGATAACTTGAGTTGATATTTTGTTTTGAGGTTGAAATGAAATTTAAACAAAAGTTTTGGTTTTTGCCTCTTTTGATCAGACAATATGTTAATGTTTATATATCTCCTTTCCTTGTTTAGCTTGACCAAGAAATGTCTACATATTTACCTTTTAATTTACCTAGTTAACTTTCTTTTGGTTTGTTTATTTTTATGTCTTCCTCTTATTTACTTTTTACTTTCATTTGATTTTAATATGTTTTTCATATGTATATTTTTAAAACAAGATGTAAGGTGGTTTTGAATAGACCATTTGAGTCTTCATATACATATATATATATATATATATGTGTGTGTGTGTGTGTGTGTGTGTGTATACATTTTAATTAAACATATAACTCAAGGCATTTCAAGTCTTGTCATTTCAAAATATATTACTTCTATTAAAATATATAACCCAAGGCAAATGAAATCTTGCTATTTCATTTTAAGTGTATAAAATAACATTTTTGTCAAGGCATTGCTTTGTGAGTGATTTTCTTTTTGAAATGATTTTATAGATTTCCTCACTTGTACAATATAATATTATCATATATATTCCTTCTTTCATTTTTTTCCAATATATAAAAATATATCTTACTTTCTAATAAACTATATTTATTTGGTTCATATATATATATAACCTGGCATTACATATATTGTTTCCAACATGCTATTTTATTTAGTTTATAGCACTAAAAAATTTCTTTTGAACCTATATATATGTATACATCCTTCTTTCATTCCCGATATTTACATATATATATATATATATAAATGTATAAAAAAATTAATAACCATATTTATTAGCCCTTGGTATGTATATTATATATATTGTTTTTAACCCACTAGCTTATTTAGTTTATAAATATTACACTCTTCTTAACTGATATGTATATATACATATATATCTACAATAAAATCCAATTTAAATTATTTTCTATTTATAATACATTGTATTTTCCATAAATCATATCCTTACTATTTATAATGTATTCTTCTTATTTCATTTGTATTCATCTGAATTGAATTTGTTTTCAATTTATATATATATATTCTATTGTTCTGAATATATAAATATATATATATATAAGAAATTCCGATTAAATCAATTTCCTATTTTATAAATAAAAACCTGGAAATTCACAACATTATCTTGGTTTGAAAACTGTGTATTATTACCAATTGTTGTTTAATGGGGATTTTTTGTTGATTAAAATACCATATTATTGAATATTAAAAATTTATATTCAAAACTCGAGACATTAAAAATCCCGGGTCGTTACAACATAGCTCTACATAAATGCCGACCCACAACTCTATATGTCACCGACACACGGCTCGATACAATTTTCAACACACTACTATATACATGACTCACCGCAACGAGCCCTATCATCAACATCTACTCCCCGTTTGAGATATATTTACTTATAATGAATAACCAAACAGATAGCATAATGGCATCCCATACCACTGTATGTTATTCGAATGTTTATTAAATGTCCATAAAGTACACTCAACCCATACTATATATTTCTATGTAACAAGTCTGATGAATAACCGAAATAGTATTACTGAAAGTCCCATACCAGACAGTATCACTAATCGGTTTATTTAAATTTTTCACTACACAGAATTGAAAACATACACACATGAATAAAGTAATTTTATAAATATGTTTACAATATTAGATAACATAATTAATATTTTCCATAATTATCTTCATTATTAAATTATATAGAATATTATCTAATTAACTATTAACCATCATAACATTCCCTTTTTAAATCCTTATTATAAAATATATAATCATTAACGATATTATTAAAATATTTGATAATTATTAAAATAGAAAATTTACTATTTCCTTACGTAGCTTATTAACATAATATTATTAAATAACTTAATTAACTTATTAAACACTATATTTACAATTAAGCATAATTTTAGTTATTAATTTATATTTATATTACTTATATTTAATTATATTTTATCTATATTTTTATTTTTATTTTTAATTAAAATTAAGACGTTGACTAGTCAAGCAACTTGTATTGCGAATTCCATCACTTGGTTCATCCCATTTCAGTCACCCTCTTCCCTTTCTCCTCCTTTTTCCTTCCACAATTCATTCATACGTTTATATTTCATGCAACCTCCCATTCATACATTCACAAACTCATCAATTCATCTCAGAATTAATCATAACTTCATCAGATATGGATGTTAAGTTACTATAAGAGGATAAAACAAAGATGCACAAATACTATAAACATCATTCATCAACACAGACATAATATGTGAGTGAATTACTCACCTTGTGTTGATGAATCACAATTGCTCCTTTAGCTCCTTACTTCTCCTCTCTTCTCCCTCACTTTAAATCACTTCCTCTTTAGATTGATGAACTGAAGAATAAATTCTATAAGCCAGATTGGTGTAGAGGTTTATTTTGATTTTATTTGATTTTTAGGGTAGTAGAGTTTGGGTAAATTTTTGAATTTCAATAGTAAGAAATAAGTTTGTTCATGTTATATTTATAAATGATGGTGATTCATCCATAAAGAAATCTCTAGAGATGGAAAACTCAAGAGGCGGGGTTTTGGGCTTGGGCTTGGTAACTGTGAACTCTATTTTATTTATTTCATCCTTCTTTCTTTTTTTTCCTTTTGTTTGATAAAACAACACATGAAGCCTTATTCACTAATCAAAATCACTTCTTTAAATTCCTTTTATAATTATATTTTTAACTATTTTATAAAATTTATTTTCCTATAATTCATTCATTTAATAAATCATTTTATTTAAATCAATTACTATTTAAATTCAAAATTTATTAATAAAACACTTCTTTTTAATAAAAATAAACTTCTAACTTATAATATTTATTTTACATTTTTATATCCAATAATTACTTTACATTTCATTATTTCAAAATAACCCAATCATCAAATAATTCCTTATTAATTAATTTAAATCGTATTTAATTTACTAATTATCACTATTTAATTATTAGTTTATTGCTTCTTGACAGTAGGTTGTTACAGCAATAGTATCGAGCCGTGTGTCGGCCATTATATAGAGCCATTTTAGCATATGATTAGAGTTATGTGTTAGCTATTAAGTATAGATACTATGTTTCAATCTATCTTTGTCCAACCTCCTTTATGTTTCGAGAGTGAAGCGGATTATGTAGTATCCATCCTAGCGGCCTAGTCGTGAAGTCGTGCCACAAATCTGTGATACCCTTATATATATTGTTGTGTGCTATCGCTGTATGCATTTGCCCCTTTGTCACCTAGTCCAGAAGTTAGTTACTTATAGGGGCATGTGTCAGTTCATGATCATGTAGAGTCCTCGCGTAGACGAGCATATAGGTGGACCTTGTCAGGATACCGAGGGGTGGTAACAGATCACTGTAGGAGACATGTCAGACAGACACATGTATAGCTCCTAGAGCAAGCAGACATGACGTCTGTCTCCCATCTAGTTTCGGCATGTGTGGTAGATAAACATATACTATTTGTATTCCTCCAATGATGTATATAACTATGCTAGAGATTTTGAGTCTAAAGTATAGTCAGTCCCCGTATATCCATGCTCTCCATTTTGATTACATTTACCTCTATGGATTACATTATAGACCTTATATTACACTTAATTTGGGTTCAGCCATAGTCTGACCCGTGTGTTTTATAGTCAGGTCAATCCGAGACTTTTGTATGCATAGATGCCATGTAGATTGCTGGACTCGCTTTAGCATTTTAGGAAGGCTAGTAATAGATATAGGATGATACATTCTCTATACATTTTGGTAGCATCATTGATGCACTAGTAGTTGTATTTGATGATGTATTGTACAGTGGGCTAGAGACTATAATTTTGTTGCCCTTTGGACTTTGTATTATATTATGTATTATATTTTTTTCTATTTCATTGTGACTCTGTGTACTATGGTATTATTTTGTGATTATGTATTGTTCTGTCCAAGTAGCACACATGCTTATTGCTTTGTAATGAGACCACGTACATTTATGATGAGTAGTATATGATATATGATATGTACCGATGTTAGTCCAAGAGAATATTCATATGTATACCCTATATCGTCTCATTCTCCATACATTCAACGGTATTACTTAGTAGTACTCTTGGATAGTATAGGTATAGAGGTGAGGGTATTTCACTCATTATTCGTTTCCCTTTGGAGGAAGTCGGTAAGGGACAAAGCTGTTTGTTTTTGCAATTTCTTCCATATACGAGATCGATATTTCTCTCCCAAACAGAGGACTACGACCAAGTTGTTCTTATCGGCCCCTCTCTCCCTTTTTGATTCCTTATTAAAGCAATTAATTTATGAGCGAAGGGACTTGCTCGGCCCCTGCATCATGTCGTCCAATGCACTGGCCATCATTACCCATGTCTTTGATGCGAAGAAGTAGGCATTGAGTCATAACGTAATTGAGCCCATGAGTGGATACTGCTAGGTTGTAGGTGAAGGAACAAACATGATATTTAAGTCTTGCATAATTGACTTATAAGCAGATAATTCTTTTACTTGTCTAATGTTACATCTAACGGCTTTTAAAGTTATGAGTTGACATATAATTAATTTCTCCATCGTTATTGTAAAATGAAATCCAAGAAAAACTTGTGATTAATTTGGACAGTCAAGTAGAAATCTTGGATTTTACATATGTTTTATTGATCGATGGTACAGTTTAAATAATGTTCAGCACTAAGACAGTCCTTACATATTGTACTCAATTGTGATTTTTTAATATTTTGTAGTAATTTGTGGTCTATTAATCTTGCTTTTAGAATATGTGAATCGTATGGAGTAACATGATTAGATACTACTAAAATTGCATCTTGCTAACTTAGTTGACCATCTTGCTTTATGTAAACAATTTTAAATAACTTCAACATGATAACTTGTCGATTGCCATTAACTAGAGCTCAATTTTAAATAAATAATAAAGTTTTGACTCTTTTTTCCTTTGTTGCTGTCTTGGCAGGTGATCAAAACTGGTAGAACCTGATCAGCTTTTTTAATTAAAGCTGCCGTTGGAACTTGGAACTCTAGTTACCAGACTGTAAGTTGTTACTTTGCACACCTTCTTACTTGGATGCTCTGATAGTCATTAAATGTTGATGCAATCATTGTTATCCCACCTTTTGGTCAAGGCTAGAATATCAACAAAATAACTGGAAAATGACGGATATCAGGATTGGAAATCGATTGGAGATAAGGCTTCGATCGATGTCGTCAAAGTTTGGCCGAGCTCCAATCATGGCGAGATCGATAGGAAATGATGATCAAGGCTAGGAGAGGATGCGCTTCAAATCTCAGGTCAAACGGAGTTCATTTGCTCAAGATAATCGATCGATTCGAACAAGGCGTTCGTATCGATCAGTATGGATACGAACAGCGCCTTCGTATCGATCAGTAGGAAGGCCAGATAAGTTTCGACTCCATCAGATGACCTTACTTCGCATCCATCGCCTGAAGAGCTCTGTTTGAATCCATCAGGCTTCTATTGTTAGTATCCATCAGATGACCTTACTTCGTATCCATCGAGGAGTACTTGTTCGCATCGATCCACGTCATGGTTATTTGTATCGATCGATAGCTAACACTGTTCGAGTCCACCTGGCCACGTCAACTTTGTATCGATCAAATGGAGCCACCTCCAATCGATACGAACAAGGCCATGCAGTCGAGCTATTCCATGTGCTCTCCATCGACACGAAACAATGGCCACCTTCTATCGATTCGAACAACACAGGTGCCTCGATACGAACAGAGCGAAAGTCCTAGAATGGCTCGATCGACTCAGCAAAGAAGGTGACTCGATCCAGAGAATGCTCGCCACATCACCACTTGATCACACGTAGCTATCGAGTCGAACAGGATTGAGTCGAAATGATGGAGTCGAACGAAATAGCCAACCGAAAATCCCATTTCGTATCGATCACATCTCCTAATCTACAAGTCCAAATGCTATGAAATTTTCACAGGAGCTTACGCACATGCTAAAGAATGTCCACGCCAAATTTCGACTCCATTGGATGAAATCTTGATCGATATGAAATCTGTTCGTATCGATCACGGATCGGGCCGAAACTTCACGGGCTTGGGCACACGGGCCTACTCACATGCCAGAAGGAGTCTCCCGAGATCTGAGCGAAATATCAGCATCCTACACCTATAAATAGAGCCCCAGGGCATACAGAAAAGGGGATCTTCTTGATCTTTGGCTTCTCAATGTCTAGACTCTGCCCGATTCAACTTTGCTCTCCATTACTACTGTGGTACTCGGATTCTATCATAGTTATCTGCTGTAATCAATTGTAACCAGCAAGGAAAGTTAATAAAAGATTAACTTTTGGAGTGGACGTAGGTCGGAGATAGCCGAACCGTTATAAATCCTGTGTCTCTGTCTATTTCTTTCTGTTATAAGTTTATTATTCTTCACTTTTCATCCTCTACATTACTTAGATATGTGATCTGCGATTATATACTGCTAATTTGTGTTCATACACTGGTGCTTTCACAAAATTTGGGGTTTGTGACCAATTTTGGCGCAAACACTTTGGTGCTTTCACTGAGAACGACTAGCCCCCGCTATACCAGATTTGGAATTCGAAGTTGAAGGACTAAAGGTTCAGATCTAAAGAGCTATGACAAGGCAATCAGGTAGAAGACAAAAGCCGAGAGGAGTCAGCATGAAGGAAGCCAAGAGGCATCGTCGGGAGCTAATCAGACTTCTGCTTTCATTACCAGAAACGAAATGGAAACGATGATGGGAGCTATGCATGAAGAATTTCTGAAAAGGCAAGAGGAGATGATGCAGAACCTCCTCAACCAGTTTGGGCAAGTAGGAGTAGTTGGAACTTCAGGAGTTCAGATCCATGGAGCCAGAGCGGGAGGACCAAACAGGCAATCGAATGGAGCAGCTCAACAAGGCACAACCCCGGACCAGCGCACAACCACAAATCTGGATGGATCCGGGCTTGGGGGCATGCCACCTGGCAAGGATGGAACGGTTCATGGAGGAATTCCATTTAACACCACACAACAAGATGCTGGTAGGAATGTAGGAGCACGGGAAGAGGAGTACGTACCAGAATTCCCTCGGGGACTCGGGGGGCAACCATCGGCAGACAACGCCGGATTCGCTGAGATTATCAGGCGAACTATGCACGGAGGATTGATAAACAGAGACATGGAAGGCGTAAACAGGAGTCCGTTTACTCGGGAAATCAGAATGGCTCGGAACCCAACAGAATTCAAGCTGCCCACGCTAGAGATGTACAATGGCAAAGCTGATCTGATTGATCACTTGATGAGATATGCGAGACATATGGAAGTGCTCGGGGCATCTGAGGAAGTAATGGCCAGATGTTTCCCTCTATACTTAACGGATATAGCTGCGATGTGGTTCAGACAACTGGAGGAAGGATCTATCAGGACATGGACAGAATTGGTGGACAGGTTTCTGAAGCAATTTCTGGTTCATATCAAAAGGCCGAAGAACGTGATGACACTAACGTCAGTAAAACAAAGGACGGATGAATCGCTCAGAGCTTTCTTAACTCGGTTCAATGCGGCGGTTGCTTCAGTGGATCGGCCGGATCCATCGATGGTTTTAATGGCAGAAGTATCAGGAATCAGAGAGGATTCAGATTTCAAAGTATCTCTAGTACGGGACCCACCAATGGATCTTGGGGAATTCTTTCACGAAGCCGAGAGATTTCTCCAGCAGGAAGATGCATGTTCAGATATGAAGTTAAAGGAGGTGAACGCAGCTGAGAATGGTGGGCCATCCAGTGGAGGCTCGGATAAAGATAAAGCAAAAAGGAAGCTGGATGACGAATCAGGAAAAGCTAGGAAGCGGTGGAGGGAACCAAAGTTTTCCACTTACACAGGATTAAACGAGACGTTGGAACGAATATTCATGGATACTCGGAATCGCCTTCCCTACCGAAGGCCAGCTAGGAGAGAACCCTCGGAACGTGAGAGGGCATTAGGAAGACACTGTCTCTTTCACGATTTAGACGGACATGATACCAACAGTTGCAGGCATCTAAAGGACATTATTGAGGAGCATGTACGGAATGGACAGTTACGACAGTATGTCGGGGCTCGAAATGTGGCGGTGGAGCATGAGCAACCATCGTCTACCTCAAACCACGATGGTGCGAGACCCAGGAATGATGGTCGATTGGTTATCAATTGACCGGGATGATATGAAATAAGTAGCAAACTACTGGCAAATGGCCAAGTCATTTACTCATGTACGGGGATGGAGATGGCCCCTAGGCATGCTTTGAATGATGATAAACCGTGACGCTATGGTTTGTGAAATCTGCTTTCTCTTTTGGTTTGGACGTTTGCTTTTTTTGGTTTGGTTTTGGAGTTTGGTTTGAACTCCTTGTTTTGTTTATTTTCTGGTTTGGACTTTCGTTTGGATGATTGCTTTCTGTTTTGGATATTGATTTGGATTTTTGATATGGATTTTTGGTTTTCCGATTTGATTTGGATTTTGGATTGGATTTTGATTGGCTTTTCATCTGGTTTTTGGAAAAAGGTCGTCGGGTATGGATTATGCCTGGCAAGGGGTAAGTCTCTTCGTCCAAACGTGGCGAATTGGCTTATTCAGGTCGTCGAGTATGGACTACGCTCGGCAAGGGTCCGAAGCGACCAGGATTCAGCCTAGGACTTAGGCCCTATATTATCAGTTACTATTTCAGGTCGTCGAGTATGGACTATGCTCGACAAGGGTCCAGAGCGACCAGGAATCGGCTTAGGACTTAAGCCATGGAAATTATTTAACGCCCAGGGACACTAGGCCACGGTCATCAGGTGTGGATTGCACTTGGCAAGAACCCGGAGAGGTTACGGATTTGGATATCGACCCGAAGAGGTCCTGGATTCGGTTATTGGTTATTGGATGAGGATGGATTAGGACTCGGTTATCGGGTTCGGATGGATATGGAATTGGCTAAGGCTTTGGTTACTGGATTTGGAATCAGACATCGACTCGGATCAGTCAAGAACGATGCGCTTGGATGGGATGGCTTGGTAATGGATTGGATTATGAATCGGATGGTATGGCTATGGACAGAATATGGACTTCGGATGTCGGATTCGGAACTATTCAAAACACACCTTCTTACCACAAGGCATGTTTTGGGGGGCAAATGTTATCCCACCTATTGGTCAAGGCTGGAATATCAACAAAATAACTGGAAAATGACGGATATCAGGATTGGAAATCGATTGGAGATAAGGCTTCGATCGATGTCGTCAAAGTTTGGCCGAGCTCCAATCATGGCAAGATCGATAGGAAATGATGATCAAGGCTAGGAGAGGCTGCGCTTCAAATCTCAGGTCAAACAGAGTTCATTTGCTCAAGATAATCGATCGATTCGAATAAGGCGTTCGTATCGATCAGTATGGATACGAACAGTGCCTTCGTATCGATCGGTAGGAAGGCCAGATAAGTTTCGACTCCATCGCCTGAAGAGCTCTGTTCGAATCCATCAGGCTTCTATTGTTCGTATCCATCAGATGACCTTACTTCGTATCTATCGAGAAGTACTTGTTCGCATCGATCCACGTCATGGTTATTTGTATCGATCGATAGCTAACACTGTTTGAGTCCACCTGGCCACGTCAACTTTGTATCGATCAAATGGAGCCACCTCCAATCGATACGAACAAGGCCACGCAGTCGAGCTATTCCATGTGCTCTCCATCGACACGAAACAAGGGCCACCTTCTATCGATTCGAACAACACAGGTGCCTCGATACGAACAGAGCGAAAGTCCTAGAATGACTCGATCGACTCAGCAAAGAAGGTGACTCGATCCGGAGAATGCTCGCCACATCACCACTTGATCACACGTAGCTATCGAGTCGAACAGGATTGAGTCGAAATGATGGAGTCGAACGAAATAGCCAACCGAAAATCCCATTTCGTATCGATCACATCTCCTAATCTACAAGTCCAAATGTTATGAAATTTTCACAGGAACTTACGCACTTGCTAAAGAATGTCCATGCCAAATTTCGACTCCATTGGATGAAATCTTGATCGATACGAAATCCGTTCATATCGATCACGGATCGGGCCGAAACTTCACGGGCTTGGGAGCGCGGGCCTACTTACGTGCCAGAAGGAGTCTCCCGAGATCTGAGCGAAATATCAGCCTCCTACACCTATAAATAGAGCCCCAGGGCATACAAAAAAGGGGATCTTCTTGATCTTTGGCTTCTCAACGTCTAGACTCTGCCCGATTCAACTTTGCTCTCCATTACTACTGTGGTACTCGGATTCTATCATAGTTATCTGCTGTAATCAATTGTAACCAGCAAGGAAAGTCAATAAAAGATTAACTTTTGGAGTGGACGTAGGCCGGAGATAGCCGAACCACTATAAATCATGTGTCTTTGTCTATTTCTTTCCGTTTTAAGTTTATTATTCTTCACTTTTCATCCTCTACATTACTTAGATCTGTGATCAGTGATTATATACTGCTGATTTGTGTTCATACACTGGTGCTTTCACGAAATTTGGGGTTTGTGACCAATTTATCTATTGCATTGTGACTCTGTGTACTATGGTATTATTTTGTGATTATGTATTGTTCTGTCCAAGTAGCACACATGCTTATTGCTTTGTATTGAGACCACGTACATTTATGATGAGTAGTATATGATATATGATATGTACCGATGTTAGTCCAAGAGAATATTCATATGTATACCCTATATTGTCTCATTCTCCATACATTCAACGGTATTACTTAGTAGTACTCTTGGATAGTATAGGTATAGAGGTGAGGGTATTTCACTCATTATTCTTTTCCCTTTGGAGGAAGTCGGTAAGGGACAAAACAGTTTGTTTTTGCAATTTCTTCCACATACGAGATCGATATTTCTCTCCCAAACAGAGGACTACGACCAAGTTGTTCTTATCGGCCCCTCTCTCCCTTTTTGATTCCTTATTAAAGCAATTAATTTATAAGCGAAGGGACTTGCTCGGCCCCTGCATCATGTTGTCCAATGCACTGGCCATCATTACCCATGTCTTTGATGCGAAGAAGTAGGCCTTGAGTCATAACGTAATTGAGCCCATGAGTGGATACTGCTAGGTTGTAGGTGAAGGAACGAATAGGATATTTAAGTCTTGCATAATTGACTTATAAGCAGATAATTCTTTTACTTGTCCAATGTTACATCTAACGGCTTTTAAAGTTATAAGTTGACATATAATTAATTTCTCCATCGTTATTGTAAAATGAAATCCAAGAAAAACTTGTGATTAATTTGGACAATCAAGTAGAAATCTTTGATTTTACATATGTTTTATTGATCGATGGTACAGTTTAAATAATGTTCAGCACTAAGACAGTCCTTACATATTGTACTCAATTGTGAGTTTTTAATATTTTGTAGTAATTTGTGGTCTATTAATCTTGCTTTTAGAATATGTGAATCGTATGGAGTAACATGATTGGATACTACTAAAATTGCATCTTGCTAACTTAGTTGACCATCTTGCTTCATGTAAACAATTTAAAATAACTTCAACATGATAACTTGTCGATTTTCATTAACTAGAGCTCAATTTTAAACAAATAATAAAGTTTTGACTCTTTTTCCTTTGTTGTTGTCTTGGCAGGTGATCAAAACTGGTAGAACCTGATCAGCTTTTTCAATTAAAGTTTCCGTTGGAACTTGGAACTCCAGTTACCAGACTGTAAGTTGTTACTTTGCACACCTTCTTACTTGGATGCTCTGATAGTCATTAAATGTTGATGCAATCATATATTCATATATGATATTAAATGTTGATGTGTTTTCCACATATTATAACATGCTTCTACACTATTCAGGTAGGTTGTTTTTTTAATAGTAAAGTAATCAGCTGAAAAGCAAGGTGCTTTTGAATATTAGCAATATTATTTATATATATAAAAAGATGAATTGTTGCTATGAGTAGTAGTAGTGAGCAAATTTAGGAAGCTATAATATATTCAAAAATATATGTATACCTTTTGAAAATTTTGCTTTGTTCATTTTATAACATTTCTAGAATTTGATTCAAATATGAAAATTCATAGTTTTGAAACTTTTGGTAATGTGCTTAAACAATGTCTGTGCATAAGGCAATAATTTTGTAAAGAATGGCAGCGTATCCTTCTTTAGCATTTCAAATACGCTTTTTTCCACATAAAAGATGATAAGTGCTAAATTATTTCAACTAAAAGAATTTTGAGCAAAAATAGACAACATTGATTATACTAGGCAAAATTCATATTATATATATATATATATATATATATATATATATATAATTTGTTTGTACTACCTACATGCAAATTCTTATTAATATTTGATATTATAGAACATGGATTCAATTGAACATATAAACATTGAAATAGAAGATTTGATTGTATTGGAAGATTCATTTAGTAGTTCAGTTGGAAAAAACGTTGCAGAACCATACATTCAGAAGTTTGAAACTACTTTTAGAAAAATGAAACTATTTTAGGAAAAATACCAACGTGCTTTTACAAGAGATGTAAGAAAACATACTTTTAGGGAGTAAAACATGGAACATCTAATATGCTAAAACATATTCCAAAATGTCGACACATTACCAATAAAATGGGTGGGCTTAATGAGATAAGTAAGTTCGATCAAAGTAAGTTTAAAGAATTGGTGACTAAGGCCGTCAGTAGGCGTAACTTACCCTTTGTGTTTGTCCAGTATGAAGAAGTTCGTGAACTACATTTTTATTTAAACAACGAAGTGCGACATATTTCAAGAAATACAGTACGATCGGATATCATGAAACTTTACGAGAAAGAAAAACTTAAGCTTAAACATTTTTTAAAATCATGTTCGAAAAAAGTAAGATTAACATTGGATTTATGGACATCAATTAATACAGATGGTTTTATATCATTGACTGCGCACTTCATACATAACGACCGGGTTTTACAAAAAAATTTGCTTAGTTTTTCGTTGATGTCGCCTCCTCACATGGGAGCTGCAATATTTCGGAAGGTATCTAGTCTATTACTTGAGTGGAATATCAAAAATAAACTGTTTCCATTTACGTTTGACAATGCATCTTCAAATGACAAATTTATTGAATTGTTGGAATCTCGTCTCACATATAAGAAAGCATAAGTTGCAAATGGTGAGTTTTTACATATTCGTTGCACTGCACACATATTGAACTTGATCGTACAAGACGGTCTAAAATGCATTGGTTCCTTTTTAACGAATATTAAGGAAAGTATAAAGTACATTAAGGGGCTCCCAATCAAGAAAAAAGTTGTTTATGGAATGCATAGCAGATCTTTCTATGAATGAAAGTAAAAAATATTGCAACAAGATGTTCTAACGAAATGGAACTTGACATTTTTTATGCTTTAAAGCGCTATTTACTTCCACCAAGCACCATGTCGTTTGGAAATCGTTGATTGGAGTTATACTTATTGTCCAACCCCGGATGAATGGATAGATGCAAAGAAAATTATGCATTTTTTGGAAGTTTTTTACAAAGTTACCTGTTTATTTTCGGGCTCTAATTATCCAACATCAAACTTATTTTTTTTGAAGCTCGTGACGGTTCTTTTACATTGCAAAAGCATATGAAAGACAATAATTTTATGTCAACCATAACAAATGAAATGTATAAAAAATTCGACAAATAATGAAGAAAATTTAGCGTGATACTTTTTATTGCATGCATCTTTGATCCACAACATAAAATCAAATTTGTTAGATATAGTTATGAACAAATTTATGGAGTCGATTGTTATGAATTTGATGAGGTGGAGAGTAAATTTGAAAATCTTTTCAACGAAAATGCAAAAAAATATGAAAAGGAAGGTGAAGCAAGTGGATCAAAAGATGTGGAATCCGTTGATGCAGATATTGGTCCGTATTCACAAGAATGTGAGAATATGTTAGAAGGATTTTACAGTCATCGTAAGGTATGTTTACTCGATAGTTCTCGTAAATCTGAACTTAAGTCATATCTTAAAGAGGAACTGTTAGATCCTAAAACATCGTTGGACATTATCACTTTCTGGAAATCTCACCAATATAAATATCCAATTCTTTCACGTATGGAAAAAGATATTTTGACGGTTCTGATTACTACTGTAGCATCTGAAAGTGCATTCAGTATCGGAGGTATGGTTCTTGATGATTACCGAAGTTCTCTGAAGGCGGATACCATTGAAGCATTGTTATGTTCAC
Source organism: Allium fistulosum (assembly GCA_030737815.1). Lineage (NCBI taxonomy): Eukaryota > Viridiplantae > Streptophyta > Magnoliopsida > Asparagales > Amaryllidaceae > Allium > Allium fistulosum. The sequence goes on from CM060902.1 coordinate 1,301,724,092, forward strand.
GTGACTGGCTATATGAAAACGGGATAGCGTCAGCTATAGAGGAGCCCGATGTGGATATTTCTTTATCTCGTACGGATGCAGAGTTGACAATTTCTACCTAAATCTTAGGTACATGTATGCTTAACTGCCAAATTTTGTTTGTTCACATTGTTTAAAATGTTATGATAATACTTAACAAATGATCTGACTTCCATGTCGCTACAATTACATTGTTTAAAATTTTATGTTCCAAACCTGCAGCACAACAACCATGCAACTAATGACATCTGAGACATATAGAAGGACAGATGAGGCCTTTGAAAATTTGAAATATATTAAATGACTGAGAACTTTATTTTAGAAAAACCTCTAGAATTTTGAAATCCATCAGTTCTATAATTCAATATTGTGTTCCAAAGACAGTTTAAAAATATTAAATAAAAACAATTTGTTAAATGACCGAGAAATTTTAAAATACAGTTTGTGTTTCAAAGATAGTTTATGTTCCAAAGACATTTTAAAAATATTAAATGAATACAACTTGTTAAATGACTAAGAAATTTAAAATTAAAGTTTGTGTTTCAATGACAGTATGTGTTCCAAAGATAGTTTAAAAAAACATCTAAAATTGTGTTCCAAAGATAGTTTTTGAAATTTTGAAATATATTAAATGAGAAATTTAATGTTCCAAAAAGACAGTTTAAAAATATGAATGCAGTTGTCGTTTCACTTTTATTGACACAACAAATTTCATTTGGAGAGATTCTATATAATTTATGGTGGAATACGTGCAGGTTGGACAATAGATTCAAAGAAAGAAAAAATATATATATATTTAGTGCTTTCACAACTATTTCATGTTTCATGCATTTTTATGCTATGTTGTTTTGAATTATATGTTGATTAATATTGTATTAAATTCTACAAAATGATGTAGTTTGGGATACTTGGTTGTTGCATATCTTAAATGTCACTTTATATGATGTTTTTGTATTTGAAAACTAAACTGATCTTGAATGATACTCGCAATCTTTGTACTAGTTTAAATCTTGAATGATCTTGTACTGATTTTGAATGTTTTTATATTAATCTTGAATTATACAAACCGAACTGATGAGAATGATCTCGTACATGTTTTTATGCAATTTTATTCAAATTTGATTAAATGGATTGGGTTCGATTGACCCATTAAATTAGTGGGTTGAGTTGGATTAACCCATTTAATAAATGAGTTTAATGGGTTGGTTATATTTTTATTTTAAATGTATTGGGTTAACTTTTAGATCAACCCATTTGACATCCCTGTTTGGAGACAGACTACTCACCGCATTTACAACTGAATACGGAGCGAGCTGGGCAACATTCTTCGTATATAATATAATGGTTTATAATTCAGTTTGTAATTTAGTGTTATTTGATAATTGGATCAAAAGTTTGATGGAATTCTTATTTCCAAATTTAACAATGTCAGAATAGTTTTCCCCACGGAATAAATTTATAAACTCTCAATAACACTCGAGTAACATACACTAACAATAAATCTGTGAATTTATTTCAGTATGTTAGGCGCTTTGATTATTATATGCATCGAAAAATTATTTTGAGCGTAATTCAAGTTAACAAGAGTAATTAGATTAATTAATATCAACTGTTCCACGCTTCCATGTCGTGGCATGAGAACAACCTGTCAATATTAAAACTCCAACTAATTTTAAGCACAAATTATTTCAATCATTAAACACCACTTCCTGATAATAAAACTTCATGCTATTGCAACCATAATAATAAGAGAATGTATGTTTGGTTTGAAAACAACTTTACATTTTGCATTTAAAATACAAATAGCGCGGGAGAAAATGAGAAATTGTTAAGTTCTGCCTATTCAAACAAAGGGATGAAAAATAAAAAGAAAAAAATAATTTTTGATATTTTCCCTAGTCTAGAAAATAAATAAATAAATCATTTTTTATTTTATATGCTAAAACTATTTTTCAAATAGTTCATTTTCCACCTCCTTTCTCCTCTTCCGTTCTATTTTAATAAAACACTAAAAATGAAATACATAAAATTCATTTTTCAAATCAAAAGTCATCTAAAGATATGTTTGGTTTGTCCCTTTTAATTTTGAGTTTCCATTCAAACAAAAATACACACAGAATGTGTATTTTTAAAAAACAATCAATATTAAAAATTAAGTTAATATATAAATTATAAGGTCTTGTTTGGTTCATCATTTTTTGTTTTGAGTTTTCGTCCAAAAATCGTACACACAACGCGTGTATGTTTTGAAAACAACAAATTTAAAAAATGACGTTAACATATAAAATAGAAAACAAATTTATTTTGTTTTTCATGTTCTGAGAAATAACAATAGAATGGAAAACATTTCATCCCTCCGTTGTGGTCGTAATTGCCTAAATTTTTTCTCTTTTCCTCTCTTATCATCATATTTTGTTATGAATGTTGAAAACAAAAAAAAATAAAATACAAAATGAAACCAAACAGGTCCGAATATTTTAGAAAATAACAAAAACACGAAAAACGATCCTACTCTTTTGTCACCTTTTCAACATCGTAGTGGCTTAGAATTTTAAATTTTCTTCTTTATCATCTTCACATTTTGCAATGTATGTTGAAAACGCAATAGTAAAATTTAAAAGGAACCAAAATGGTCCCAGACTTTTCATTTCAAGACCATTCGAAAGTGGACATCAACGCATGTCTCAATACAAGCAATACATTCCACTAAGCCGCTTATCAAGACTTATAACAGTAGCAAATCAGAGATTTTCTTCGCATTTTGGACAATTAATTAGCCTCGGTTAAAAAGAAATGTCCTGATGTTGCAAATTAAGCTATTAACAAATGAATAAATACGTAATTAACCGTGGCAAACAGACAATTTTAACAGATTTAAACCCAATAATGCTGAACCTATGAACAAAAGAAAATAAAAAATAAAAACAATGTGCTGGAATAGAAATTAGGCTCACTTCCAATATCTACTGAAGCCATCATTTCCAACATCTATACACTATAAATCCCCAACTATTTATTTGAATTATGAACTGTGCATAATAATTCAGAATAATAATAATAATAATCGGAGCATTCATTTCAGCCAAGCGATTTTGTTTTTATATCTCCAACAGATGATTTAGAACTAACTAATCATGAACTCGAGACCATGTATGTGCACAGCGTGTCTCAAAATAGGCGGAAGCATGACATCAATTTTTGAAGAATGCCACATGCATATTGCACCTGAAAAATGCAAAAGCTAACATCAGAAAACAATCACAACATAAAGTTTTCCCTCAATATTTTGAAGTATAACGTCTGGTATTATCCAAAAGGGATCATTTGAAGGGGAAAGAAAAGAACACCGCCATGTTTTTGTTTGATTTTGCTATCGCAATACATCAGGCAAAGACTTACAAATTATCAGGACTAAGTACTACCAAATATACAATAGATGTTATTCGAATCAGGTTCAAATTTTAGAATTTACACCTCAACATGACATGATATGACGATACAGATGAAGTCCCTCTAATACAAATTAAAGTGGAAATTAAGTAAGGGTGTAAACAAGTCGACTGGACCGGCAGCATATGTAACCTTGTTCTGTTCTATAAAAGATTCAAACGAACACGGACATAACGAAACTTAAGTACAAACGCTTTTCGAATGAGTCGGATAACGGATGGACAACCAACAGACAATGCAAAAATAATCAAATGATCCAAACAAACATGATTTCGTACATATTCTCGTTCTGATTGATATTCTAAATAAGAATCGGATGGGCATTGACAAATGTTTTTTGACCACAGATTGAGTCAATCCTCAAATACTTGTACAAAAACCGCTAAAATTAGATGCACGTTTCTGTTGCAAAAAAATCTAAGGATGTAGTCTCTTCAATAATTGTTATAAATATTACATCCCTATATTTAGAAACAGACATAAAAGATAAAATCACCCCTTAATTCAAATATAATATAAATAGATGTTATCTCTCAGTAGAAATATCGAATTTGAATTTCATTTTCACAATTAAATTACAAATTTTATAATTTTTCCATTATAGCCCTATGCTATATGTTCACGCGATCGTTATTTCTTGAGTGCAAACAATTGACTATAATATATTTGAAGCACAATTATTTGCAAGGCAATTATTCGTAGTGCAATACTTAATATTAGCAATTAGACTGAAAATTATTTATTTAATGGTGAAAACGATAATCGAATCTAAGGGTGGGTACGAAATATTTCCATACCAACCATGACATTTTCCATTTCTTTCAATTGTTGATGGAATGATATTACAAATTTCGTACTCAGACCTTATTGTTAGAGGTGAAGTATATAGTGAGAAAAAGCAGTATTGATTTGGAGGAATAGTTTATTACAATTTGTAATGCTGCTTTATAGTATCATTTAATGAATTGCGAAACTTCAAATTAAGTTTATGTAAGTCCAAACTACTAATAATATTTTTTGGTAGCATTTTAGAATTGTAGTAGCATTTTTAGATGAAGTATGTGTATCTTAGCTCATGATGTTGTTTTATAGTGGCATTTTATGAATTGCGGTAGTAGTTTTAGATGAAGTAAATATATATTTTAGCTCATTAAGCTATTCTGTAGCATCAATTTTAAATGATTTGTGTTCATATTTTATATTGTAGCGGCATTTATGATTGTTATAAAGTTATTTATAGTATTGCTTTGTAGTCAAACCGACCACTAGGGAGGTTTGCATGCTGTCACTTAGCCAAAATAAAATACTCTGAAGTTTAAATAATACTCCGTTTTCTTTTCTTTGGTTACCCAGTTTGTTTTTCTGCTTTATCCTGTTTTCTTCTCCTTTGCTTGTTTCTCGTTCGAAAACCCTATTTCCCTATTTTCCCAATTCGCAATTTAAAAACGCCCGATCCAAAACCCTATTTCCAAGGTCGTTACACAGATCTCTGTGCAATCTAAAACCCTCAAGGTTGCAAATCAATTTAAATGGAGAGATCTTGGAGAGCCCGCACCATCAAAAAGCCTAATCCCAAATCAATTTCGAATCTTCGAAAAAGATTCATTTTTCATTCACTCATCAACAACTCCAAGGTGTTTTTCTACATTACTTGTTTTCTACAAATATGTAAATGCTTGTATTTTAACATTAGTGCATAATAAAACCGTTTGGAAAGATTGAAACCATTTAGTGGCAAAATTTTGTTTTTTACTATATTCTTCTTCATTATTTGTCTAAACATACAAATTTTCATATACACGTGAATAAGTATTTACCCTCATTTGTATTCAATCCTGCTTCTGTAAACATTTAGATTACACGTGTGAATTTTGTTGTCAATTTTGTAAACATTTAGAAAAAAAAGGATTTGTTTGAAACAGTTTAATCGTTGTTAGAAATTGGTGACTGAAAGAGTATATAATGTAATTGCTTGCCTTTATTCCAAATACTGGCAGAATATATACAAACGTACAAGGAGAGTTAGGCCTATAATTAAGCCTTAGATTAAGGATCTAACTGAGCTAATCTACAGCTATACTACCGATTAATATGCACTAGATAAATACATGGCATAAATAGATTTATACAATAAAACAGAATATAATTAATATTATATTCTAACACACCCCCGCAGTCGAAACGGGAGCATCACGAACGCTGAGACTGGCTCGAAAATCTTCAAATAAAACACGAGGTAATCCCTTGGTAAAAATATCCGCAATCTGATATCGAGAGGGAATATGTAGAACGCGTACCTCGCCTTTAGCAACTTTTTCCCTGACAAAATGAATGTCCATCTCAATATGTTTGGTACGTTGATGTTGTACCGGATTTCCTGATAAATAAATGGCACTCACATTATCACAATAAACCAGAGTAGCTTTGTGAATAGGGCAATGAAGCTCAAGTAATAAGTTTCTGATCCAACAAGAATCGGAAACAACATTAGCAACTCCTCTGTACTCGGCCTCAGCGCTGGATTTTGATAAAGTTGGTTGTCGTTTGGATGACCAACTAACCAAATTATCACCAAGATAAACACAGTAGCCGGAAGTAGAACGTCTAGTATCCGGACATCCTCCCCAATCAGCATCAGTATAAGAAATTAACTTACTCAGAGAGGATTTATATAGGTAAAGACCAAAAGATAAAGTACCCTGTAAATAGCGTAGAATACGCTTGAGAGCATTCATATGCTCGTGCTTTGGATCATGCATATGGAGACAAATTTGCTGCACGGCATAAGAGATGTCGGGTCTGGTGAAAGTAAGGTACTGTAAAGCACCGGCCAAACTGCGGTACTTAGATGGGTCGTCACATGGAGAACCTACTGAAGCACTAAGTTTGGGTTTGGTGTCAATCGGAGTAGCACAAGGACTACAATTAGCCATGCCAGCTCGTTCTATGATATCTGTGGCGTACTGAGTCTGAGACAAGAACATACCATTATCATTGCGGGAAACCGCAATCCCCAAGAAGAAATTGAGAGGACCCAAGTCCTTCATAGCAAACACGCCACTCAAAAGAGCTATAAAACGCTTTCTTAACCTGTCAGAAGAGGCGGTAAGGATAATATCATCAACATATAATAAGAGGTAAGCCATATCCGAGCCCTGCCTATAAATGAACAATGAGTTATCAGAGGTACTGTGAGAAAAACCAATAGTGGCTACAAAATCTGCAAAACGCTGATACCAAGCTCGCGGAGCCTGTTTAAGACCATAAAGAGATTTCTGCAGTAAACACACATGATCAGGTCGACTCTTATCACGGAACCCCATAGGTTGATGCATGTAGACGGTCTCATTGAGATGACCATGTAAGAAAGCATTCTTGACATCTAACTGATGAATAGGCCAAGATTTGGAGATAGCAATGGTAAGAACAGTACGAATAGTAGCCGGTTTTACAACCGGACTAAAAGTCTCATCACAATCAACACCCTGCTGTTGAGTTTTTCCATCACCTACAAGACGGGCTTTATGCCTCTCAAAAGAACCGTCAGAATTCTTTTTGTGACGAAAAATCCACATTGATCTAATAACATTCACATCCGGTGGCCTAGGTACCAATTTCCATGTTTTATTTTCAATTAGAGCATTAAATTCATCTAACATTGCCGCTTTCCAATTAGGGTCACGAATAGCACTAACCGGGTCTTTGGGTAAAGGAGATATGGTAGTGGTAGTCGTGGAAGCTAGGTTGGAAACATATTTGGAGTTGGGTTTGTAGATTCCATTTTTAGCTCTAGTGGTCATAGAATGGGAGGGCAGTAAAGGCACGGGTGTGAGATTAGGAGTAGGCTGAATTATGTGGGGATGTTGGGCCGGCCCAGTTCGGTTGGTAGAGGGAGGTGGCGAATTGGGCTGAGGTTGAGGTTCTTGAAGATGGACAGTGCCATGAGAGTGAGACGGGTTTGATGAGTGTGGTCCAGGAGAGGGAGGAGGGGAAGTGGCTGTTTTTGCTTGCTGCCCAGCCGAGTGAGGAGTAGAGAGAGGTGGGCTTGTTTGCGGCCCAGGAGAGTGAGGAGGAGAATTTGATGGGTCTGCTTGGTGCACACGAAGAGTGGGATGTCCCAAATCATTATTTGAGTGTTGTTGCATATAACTAACAAGGGGATTGACATCCAGAAAGTTGTAATCATTAATATGAGGAGTGTGAAGCTTAGCAAAAGGGAATTCATGCTCAATAAATTTCACATGACGACATATGATTATCTTCCCAGTTGACATATCATAACACTTAGACCCTCTATGATTTGGAGCGGGACCAAGATAGACACAAGGGGTTGACCTTTGTTGCAACTTGTGAATGGAAGTGGATGGGAAAAGAGGGAAACATAGGCAACCAAAAACACGTAATTCCGAGTAGATAGGATCACACTGATATAGAATTTGAGTTGGAGACTTAAATCCTAAAATTTTGGTTGGTAGTATGTTTAGTAGGTAAGTGGCCATGGCTAGGGCATGATGCCAAAATGAGAGAGGTAAAGAAGCATGTGCAAGTAAGGTCCGTATGATATTGTTGATTGATTTTATGTGTCGCTCGGCTTTTCCATTTTGAGGAGAGGTATGAGGGCAAGAGAGGCGGAATAGCATACCATTTTGATCAAAGAACTCATTAAAAGTGCCATTGATATATTCCGTTCCATTGTCACATTGGAAAGTCTTAATGTGACGATTAAATTGTGTGCGTATAAGGCTATGAAAGGATTTAAACAAATGTTTGACTTGAGATTTTTTAGCAATAGGAAACGTCCACAAAAATTTACTGTAATCATCAAGAAAAAGCACATAATAACAATGGCCAGAAGAACTCACAACAGGCGAAGTCCAAAGATCACTATGAATAATATCAAATGGAAAAATAGTGTTTGACATAGAATCATGAAAAGGTAACTTTGTAAGTTTCCCAAGAGGACAAGAAGAACAAAAACTCTTACAAGCCTTATTACAATCAATGAATTTGCTATTATTAAGAGAACGAAGCACAGCATCACCGGGATGTCCTAAGCGGTTATGCCATAGATCGGAGGAGATAGTAGTAAAAGCTGAATTATTGACTGGAGGATTGGCTTGAGTATTTGAGAAGATAGGATATAGGTCACCGGCACTGTCACATCTCATTATTTTGACTCCCGTCTGTAAATCATTCACAGAAAAGCCAAAAGGGTCAAATTCAACGGAAACTGAGTTATCAGTGGTGAATTTTCGAACAGATATTAAGTTCTTAATTAATTTAGGAGCATGTAACACATTTTTCAATTGAAAGGGTGGGTGAGGTGATGGTAAAGTAGTACTACCGTGACCAACAATTGGAATTAAATGTCCACTTCCCACAACAATGTTATCATTTATATTGCTCGAATTAAAATAAGAGGAAAATATACCTTGATTGGAAGTCATATGAGCTGTGGCACCTGTATCCATGTAGAAGTTGTTGTCAGGTTGAGAGTAACCAATTGAAAGAGCATTCATCGCCGCTTCAATGTCCGTGGGAGAGTAACTGCCAGTAGGAGCCATAGCATTGTAAGCTTGGGGACGTGTGCCCAAAAGTCCAGGCCCAGCTGGACGAGACCCAGAAGGTTGGGCTGCAGCAGGTCTTGGAGCCCATGAGGAGGCCGGATACGGGCAGGGAGGAACCCAAGGAGCGCAGGCCCAAGGTGTTTGCTGCCAAGTATATGGCACATATGGGCCATGTAAGGGGGGTTGCTGGTGGGCCCTAAGAGGAGAATTGTGTTGATTTCGGCCCTTCCCAGAATTTTTAGAAGAATTGGATTTCTTTTGCTTTCCCCCTGTTGAGGAAGAAGAAGCAGAGTTGCACCTGAAAAATGCAAAAGCTAACATCAGAAAACAATCACAACATAAAGTTTTCCCTCAATATTTTGAAGTATAACGTCTGGTATTATCCAAAAGGGATCATTTGAAGGGGAAAGAAAAGAACACCGCCATGTTTTTGTTTGATTTTGCTATCGCAATACATCAGGCAAAGACTTACAAATTATCAGGACTAAGTACTACCAAATATACAATAGATGTTATTCGAATCAGGTTCAAATTTTAGAATTTACACCTCAACATGACATGATATGACGATACAGATGAAGTCCCTCTAATACAAATTAAAGTGGAAATTAAGTAAGGGTGTAAACAAGTCGACTGGACCGGCAGCATATGTAACCTTGTTCTGTTCTATAAAAGATTCAAACGAACACGGACATAACGAAACTTAAGTACAAACGCTTTTCGAATGAGTCGGATAACGGATGGACAACCAACAGACAATGCAAAAATAATCAAATGATCCAAACAAACATGATTTCGTACATATTCTCGTTCTGATTGATATTCTAAATAAGAATCGGATGGGCATTGACAAATGTTTTTTGACCACAGATTGAGTCAATCCTCAAATACTTGTACAAAAACCGCTAAAATTAGATGCACGTTTCTGTTGCAAAAAAATCTAAGGATGTAGTCTCTTCAATAATTGTTATAAATATTACATCCCTATATTTAGAAACAGACATAAAAGATAAAATCACCCCTTAATTCAAATATAATATAAATAGATGTTATCTCTCAGTAGAAATATCGAATTTGAATTTCATTTTCACAATTAAATTACAAATTTTATAATTTTTCCATTATAGCCCTATGCTATATGTTCACGCGATCGTTATTTCTTGAGTGCAAACAATTGACTATAATATATTTGAAGCACAATTATTTGCAAGGCAATTATTCGTAGTGCAATACTTAATATTAGCAATTAGACTGAAAATTATTTATTTAATGGTGAAAACGATAATCGAATCTAAGGGTGGGTACGAAATATTTCCATACCAACCATGACATTTTCCATTTCTTTCAATTGTTGATGGAATGATATTACAAATTTCGTACTCAGACCTTATTGTTAGAGGTGAAGTATATAGTGAGAAAAAGCAGTATTGATTTGGAGGAATAGTTTATTACAATTTGTAATGCTGCTTTATAGTATCATTTAATGAATTGCGAAACTTCAAATTAAGTTTATGTAAGTCCAAACTACTAATAATATTTTTTGGTAGCATTTTAGAATTGTAGTAGCATTTTTAGATGAAGTATGTGTATCTTAGCTCATGATGTTGTTTTATAGTGGCATTTTATGAATTGCGGTAGTAGTTTTAGATGAAGTAAATATATATTTTAGCTCATTAAGCTATTCTGTAGCATCAATTTTAAATGATTTGTGTTCATATTTTATATTGTAGCGGCATTTATGATTGTTATAAAGTTATTTATAGTATTGCTTTGTAGTCAAACCGACCACTAGGGAGGTTTGCATGCTGTCACTTAGCCAAAATAAAATACTCTGAAGTTTAAATAATACTCCGTTTTCTTTTCTTTGGTTACCCAGTTTGTTTTTCTGCTTTATCCTGTTTTCTTCTCCTTTGCTTGTTTCTCGTTCGAAAACCCTATTTCCCTATTTTCCCAATTCGCAATTTAAAAACGCCCGATCCAAAACCCTATTTCCAAGGTCGTTACACAGATCTCTGTGCAATCTAAAACCCTCAAGGTTGCAAATCAATTTAAATGGAGAGATCTTGGAGAGCCCGCACCATCAAAAAGCCTAATCCCAAATCAATTTCGAATCTTCGAAAAAGATTCATTTTTCATTCACTCATCAACAACTCCAAGGTGTTTTTCTACATTACTTGTTTTCTACAAATATGTAAATGCTTGTATTTTAACATTAGTGCATAATAAAACCGTTTGGAAAGATTGAAACCATTTAGTGGCAAAATTTTGTTTTTTACTATATTCTTCTTCATTATTTGTCTAAACATACAAATTTTCATATACACGTGAATAAGTATTTACCCTCATTTGTATTCAATCCTGCTTCTGTAAACATTTAGATTACACGTGTGAATTTTGTTGTCAATTTTGTAAACATTTAGAAAAAAAAGGATTTGTTTGAAACAGTTTAATCGTTGTTAGAAATTGGTGACAATGCGTTAATTTTTTTGCTTGATTATTAGTCAGGTTTTCTTTAAGTTGTTTTCCGTCTATTTGTAGTGCAATATGTTATTTGTATTTATAAAAAAATTCTCGTTGAAATTTTAGTATATGTCTGTGATTCAATTTTAATCTTTATATTTTTCCCTACATTTTTCATGTTTATATTTATTTCATGTGTGCATTATCTGCTTTATATTCCCAGGATCGTTCTCTTTTAAAATTATTGAAACTGTAAAGCAAATATTTTTTTTGAAACTATACTATCAAACGGTTGGTTGCTCCACCATTGTGTGATTGTACTAGTATCATTTTATGTTTTAGTATTATGTATAATAGTATTATGAAAATTGAAAAGTCGAATATAATATTTATGTTACAAATACCTTGTAGCTTTTTTTTTGTAGCAAGGTTTAAATATCAGGTTTCGGTCATGTTTCGTCTTAGAATTTTCACACAAACCATCTCCCGGACGAGATGGGTGTATCTCGAGTGTACATCTCGGATTGACATTTTGGATCTTAAAGTACAACTTAGAAATATCTCGGAATAACTTATGTATCTAAAATTGATGTTTAAATGATTTATATAATTATAATTTTCAATGCAAAAATAAAAATGGTAACATACTAGATTTGCATTAAAAAAATTTGAAATTAAAGTTTTGAAGAGTGGTAGCTCGATTTACTTAATTTATTTGATAATGATCGAATAGTATCATCTTACTTAAACATATAAAAAAATGAAGTCTTTTGTTGTGACCGATCAAGATAAAAAGTAAAAAAATATGTTCAAGGAGTTGGTAAATACTAATTGAAGTGGGTATTTTCTTTTGAATCTATATGGAAATAAAAATATATAATGCAAAAGAAGGAAAATATATGTATCATTTCTGCTATGATTTGAAAATAACATATTTGAATTTATCAAACAAATTCTACATTCAACTTTACCACTATCATTCAAATTCATACCCAGCTAATTGTCAACTCAGACTAAAGATCTTTTTTCCTTTTTAACTGAGTCTTCTGCATCATCAGATGCACACATTAATAAAATTATTTTTGCTTACCATTATTTATTGTAAATTATCATTTTGCTAAGGGTTTTTTATGAAATATTTTGAACCTTTTTTCCTAAATGATAAACATGTATTGTTAATCAATTTTGTTTTAAAACCTTTTAAATAGTTTTGAACTTTCATACAGGAAAGTATAATGGTAAATTTTCCAATTAAGATATTGTTGTATGATTTTGATACTTGATATTTTTATAAATTGAGATTGGTGCACCGTTCAAATGAAATGTTCATCTAATGTTTTTTTTCTGCAATGTCGAAATTTTGTAGATGTTAAAAAAAACGGAGGGAAATTCAATTACCCCTTCCTATTGTTTAAGCAAATGCAGACGAGAAGATCAATACAACTAAAAACGATGGTGCTGAGGAAGTAAATAGGAGAATGAAGTTGATGCGATGAAAGATGTTTAAGTTAAATGATTTATTTATTTTTGAAAGCTTGGTTTTAAAGAAAATTGAGTAATTTAGTTTAAACTTTTATTTATAAAAATTTCTTTATAAATGATAAATGTTTCTTTAACATTTGATTTAAAAGGTTTTTAAATTGTTTTTTTTTATAAATTTTGTTAAAGTTAAATTGGAAATCATTTTTAAATCTTAAATTTGAAATGAAATTTGAAAGTAAATATAAAAGTAAATTGTTTTCAATTGCTTTGTTAATGATAATTTGATCATTAATAAGAAATGTTTTTATTTTAAAGTTAATAAAGATTTAATGATTTGTGATTCATTACATTATTAAGGAAATTAAAATGGGTAATTAATTAATTTAACTAATTAATGATTTGGATTAATTAATTAAGTAATTTAGTGTTTGAATTTAATTAATTAAGGTTTAAGTTAATTAATTAAGGTTAATTCATTTGAAAATAAGATCATTAATTAGATAAGTTAAGATTTTTAATTAATGATTAGAAATTAATTAATCAAGTAATTAAGATTAATTAAGTTACAGTTAAGCACTTAATTAATTAAATAATTAGTGATTAAATAAATAATTATTAAAGAATAATTAATTTGAAATTAATAATGATTAATTTAAGTTTAATTACTTAAGAGAAGTAATTAAAGAATCGTTAATAGTTAATGAAAATAATTAACTAAGGATTATGTAATGATTAATTAATGTGGTTAATTTTAATAATTAATTAGATTAATTAATTAAGGATAATCATTTGTGGAATTGTATTAAACATAAGTACTTAATGAAAGTAATTTAAGGAATTAATTACTCAAGGTAATTAATTAAATAAATTTGATTAGTTTAAGTTAATTAATTAAGTTTAATTAATTTAGAATAATCACTTGATGATTGGAAAGTATAATTACTTAGGGAAGTTAATTACTGGATGAGATTAATCAAGGGTGATTAATAAATGTGGTTTAATTAAAGATTAATTACTTAATGTAATTAATTTAAATAGGATAATTAATTTAGAGTAATTAGGGATCATTAATTAATATAATTAATGATGTAATTAAGGGTTGATTAATTAAAACTAATTAATCAATGATAAGTGATTAAAGGGTAATTAATTAATTTATTAAGGATTAATGTAATTAATTATAGTTAATTAATTAATGTAGTAATTAAAGGTTGATTGCTGTATTTGATTAAGAATAATTAATTTGTGAAATTAATTAAAGGCTAATTACTTGAATGTAATTAAAAGATAATTAATCAAGGATGATTAATTGAAATGAATAATTAGAGGATAATTAATTAATTGATTTATAATTAGTTAATCGTTAAGTAAGCAGGATTTATAGAATGAAGTAATTAATTTAACTTTAAAACAACTTGACCTTAAAAGATACGTTTTGGATTTCGATGAGACCGGGATCGGGTTTCCGAATTGGATATCCGAAAACCACATCGATCCAAATTAAGATCATGAAATCTCAAGTGAAGATGAAGACTCGAAGTGTAAGGGCTATTGTCGTTAACTCTTAGGGTGATTCCAAAACGAGTTTAACGGAGATAGTGCTTTCAGGTTCGAGATGAAGATTTAGAATGCAAGGGCTATTGTCGTTAACTCTGAGGGTGATTCCAAAATGAGTGTAGCAAGATAGTGTCTTCGGTTTCGATCGAACCCGAAACGGACTTGTATGGATGAATGCTATCAGACCATCGTTATTGGAGGACGATGAGCATTCCAAGATATGTGTTCTTAAAAGCTAATCGTAGCCTCAAGCCTCATCAACCGGGAATGGCTAAAACATGGGAGGTGCAGCAAGGCTAAGTGGGTAGCACCCAAGTAGGATGAGATTTTCTCCTGTCTAGAGGTTCCTTTTTATTCGGCTTAGTGGGCGGTTGGTCGCCCCAACTGCGGGGTTGTCTTGTTCGGGATTATCCAATAAGGGATGGTTCTGGCCTTGTGTTGCAGGGGATTGGGAGTGATCCTCGGTACGGTGATCTAGGCCCCGTACTGTGATGGGCGGTACCCCAGTAGCTCTGCCATTGTATGGAATCCAATCTCGAATAAGTGATCTCGGATTTGATTGTATACCTATGTATGCTCGAATTTAATGAATGTAACAATTTCGACTATGTGAATACTTATTTGAAAACCCTAGACACTATTGTAATATAACTGGATTTCCTATCAAATGTTTTGGTTATCGTAAGGTAAAAACTTTTCCGTGTTTATGTGCGGGAAGTCTTACGAGATACCTTTTGTTTTCAAAGGTTTTTCAAAGTTAAGCAACTTTAACCTGTTACTCACACCAGATCCATGTCTGACCCGGAGTTTATTTTCTGTTTTATTAATCTCTTGGGTACTCAAATTTTACGTGTAGCCAAGGGATTCAGGTTAGCTTTGACGAGTTTTCTGGAGGAGCAATGGAGCAGGAGGCTTCAGCGTTCGTAGATATATAGTGTTCTGCTGTGTTGGTTTCTCTGAGTTGTAATAACTAGACAGGTGTTTTTAACTGTCTAGTATGTGATGTATTATCTGTGTAACTCTGATAGCTGTTGTATACTATGTTATACTTGTGTGATTAATATAAATTATTCGTTCCGTTGTTGAGATTCTGATGTTGTTCTTTCTTTCTTCTCTATCTTTTCTCTTTTCTATCTCTTTCTTTCTTATTAATGATGCGTCATTCTGTGGAATGAATGGCGGGTCGTTACAGATAATAGGATAGCTAATGTTGCTGAAGTTGTCCTTCTACCCACTTAATGTTACTGCAACTCCACGTGAGAACTTAAGTAGTTTACTGCTTCAAAGTTTGTTACACTATTACTTCCATAAAAAAAGTCATATTTTATGTCTATCTATGTTATGAACATTAAACGTTTTATCCATTTCAAAAATACACGCAATAAACATATATGTGGGTTGTTGTATGTTTTATTGCTAATGCGGTCCTACCATATATATTGTAAGATGCGTTCATTTGCTTCATCCTTATAGCCAAGTTTTCTAATCTATTATTCGATTGCCACAGTTTTCTTATTTATAAAACTTCCAAGTCATGTACAAATTTTTTTTTCCATAATATCATGATGTTACGCAGCATAAATTAAGAATGTAGATCTTAAGAAAATCGAATCAATACTTCTACATCATCCACAAAGTTAATTGTAAAACTTTCATGGTACCATATCAAATAAATAAATGTCATTAATAATGACATATTCAAGAGATCTTTCTGTAGGCATAGGATTCATGTAACATTTCAAAATTTTCTTTGTATTCTTTTTTTTTTGAATGAATATACTCTGGAGAACCATTCCTAAGGAGAATTAAGTTGTGTTTGTCCGCTTCAACTTATGACATCTATAACCTCCAGGTTCTATTTTTTGCAAGAAGTGTGTGCATTACCTAGATATTATTATCAGACATTTCCATTGCGTCATACCCGCGGACTTGTTTTCTAAATTTGTCCATACAAAATTTGAACATAGAGATCCTTTATAATTTGCCTTGTTTCCCTTATTGTCAATTCAATGACTTTTGATTTCCTTTTTATTTTTTCATTTTTCTACACCTTCGATATAAGTTGTCCAATGGTTTTCGGTTCTTCTTCTTTCGTTCATATTAATTAGCATAATTGATGAAAATTTGTTAACTCTGAATGATTTTTATGGAAGATGTTGTATTTTCTAAAATTATGAACTTATCGATAAAAGGACTATTTAAAAAATATCAAATTGGATCTAATAATTATCATAAGGACATCCAATCTTTTTGGTATCATAGTATCATTTTTGATATGGTTTACTCCTTTCTTTCATATATATTTTTTTAACCTCAAGTCAACGTTAAGGATTTAATAACAATTTTTCTATCATAGTATACAATTTTACAATGGCCAATATTCTTTTTACTTTCCTTATAATTATGAGGTAGTTATTTTCTTATCGTGTTATTACTTCAAGAAATTTCTTACCGTTTTCCCAATTCTCCACTATGAAAAATTTAAGCAAATAACTGATTCCAATTTGTGAAAATTTACCTTAAGGATGTACTATATAAGGTGCTAATTAACAATCACTTTTTTGCTTTTGTTATTATGCTTGAGCGTGAAGCACTAAAATTTTATGTTTAAAATATAGATTATATTACTCTATTTAATGTAAATTATTATACTTTGATTTTCCAAGAGGATTCAACAAAACAACAAGATGAGAAGATGATTTTGAATTTCAAATCTTACATACTAACCATAGATCCATCGACAAAGCGCTGTTCAAAACATTAATTGATGTCAGCATATGCAATATGGCCACTTCTATTATTTTTAACATGTAAGAGTTTGAGCATTTAACATTTGTTATAACTTTTTAGAAAGTCCACGTGTGTAGCACAAATTCGTATGTGTGTGAGTATATATCTATCGGCTGTCATTTAAATGTGCATTATCGTCTATATATAATAATTTGGATTAATGTGTTGTAAATTTATTATAGTATAATTTCGAATACAATGATTTATGATATGTCTTTCTATTATTGCAGTCAAGAAGACCATGTAAATTGTAGAAACAGTACGTGAAAACCCAAAAGTGCTATTATAAAAGAAATGATTGATACAATATCTTTTTCTTTCTTCTTTTCACACGTACTTTGCTTTCAGTACATAATCTTTTTTTTTCAGGGATGAGAAGTAAAGCAAAGTGAAAATAAAAATAAAAAATGTAATAACACTCCAGTGAAAAAATGAGTATGATCATAAGAATAACTTGGTAATTTATCAAACACTAAAATATATACTGAATAATCATGAACCAACAACAATGTCATTAATTAGACTCATGTATGTTTATTAATGTTGCTATTGTTGTTTTGACGGTCTGTTTTCCCTAATAATTGATTCTTGTCATGGTGAAAGTCATCGGTTCGAGCCTGATTGTCGTTGCTGCTGCTGCCATTATTATTATTATTATTATTATTATTATTATTATTTATTATAAAACAAAAAATTACTAGATTTTTGTTTCATTTATAGAACCCATGATGCATGGAAAAATAATAGTTCAAAAGCAAAAGGCCAAAATACTAACATAAATCAAAATCAATCCCTAGCTATCATTTTTTTTGTCACGTCTTACTATCTGTGCCATGACTCTCTCTTCATCTTCTTGTCAAATCACAGGAAAAACCTAACAACAAAAAGATAAAGGCTTTGTTGGGATAAAATATAATTTTATATGTTTGTTACCAAATTTCTCTTTCCTTTCAAAATCCACCTTAATTTACACCAAACTACATTTTAGGCAGAATATGGCAGAAACCAAAATCAATGTAGTTTTGAATCGACACCTACCAAATCAAGCACCAGATAAAGGTTTGAAGTTGTGAATCTCGAACCTGAATTTTTAACTTGTTTATTATTATCCAGCCTTTTGGACCAAACAGTATTTGAACAGATTTAAACAATTGACTTGGACGAATGAACGACGGAGAAATTACCCAAGAACTTTGGAAATAGCATAAAAAGACAAGAAAAAAATAAATATAAAAAAATGAGCGAAAAAGTTGAAAGTTCAAATTTTTTGAAGGGTTGACTTGAAGCAAACCCACAAAATCCTTAAGTCAGACTCGAAGCAGGATGGCCTTGGAATAAACTCCAAGCGCGACCCCAAGCATGACTCGATACCGATTCTCAGGCACGACTCGGTATCGACTCCTGATGACTCAAAGAAAGAACTCAAAAAACTTGGGTTTGACACCAAGCAGGCGAAGGTAAACTCAGAATACGAAAATATTCAGATCGAATTCCAAGCGAACACTCAAATTTCTCGGATCGGACTCCAAGCAAGTTCAACCAAATCCAAAACAACAAACCAAATCAAAATAACACAACAATGGGATTTCCCAAGTTGGGGGTCGGTACCGACTCCTACTTAGGGATCGATGCCGACTCCCAAATATAGCTTGGGTGGACCCTATCTTCTGCCTACATGTCTAACTTGATACCAAAAGCCTATTTTCAAAGTTGTTTTATTGTTTCAATACGACTTTCAAATGACGGCTCCCAAATGACGACTCCCAACCGACGACTTCTGGTTACTGATGACGTGGCGCTAATTTTTGGGGAAAATTGATCTAAATCATTGCTAATGGTTAGAAGATATTTGTTGTGAGATTTTAAACTCCCTACCTCTATAAATAAAAAGGTGAGCTCATTTTTCATGATGTTTTGACTCTAACTCTTCTCTACTCTATATTCTTGTAAATCTGAAATTCTAAATGTTGTGGTTGTACCGAATCCAAAAAACTTCTGCCCCCAAGTTGTAAATCAGCAATAAATCTTAAAGTGGACGTAGGTCTTGCTTTGTCGAACCATATAAACAACCGTGTCTCTTTCCTTTCCTCGTTTTCATTTATATTTCTGTTATATTTCTTCACTTTTGTTCTCTACATAATCTTTGGGTGTTTGACCAACTTTTTGTTCAAACATTTTGGTGTTTTCACTGAGAATTGAACCCAGACTATTTGGATCCTTGTTTACTATTGGATTGCCTAAAATTCAAGGAAGAGATTCAATTCCTTCTCAACTAGTTTTCCTACTACTCAAAGCTGAACAAAGTCTATAGGAAGCTATCTTTAATGCCCCCGGGAAAGACAAAGTTGTCGCCTCCTGAAGAGCTACTGATGGAGCAGATAACGCTGACCATCAAATTCTGGACGAAGCTCCACAGCAGGATCTCATGGATACCCAGAATCCCTCAGATCTCATCACTAGGATGGACTTTGAAAGGATGATGAAAGAACTACAGGACAACTGTACAAAGCTGAACCGACAAATCCAAGAGAATAGGAGCTTGATGAACCAGCTGAACATTGGACGCAGAAGGACTAGGAGAGAGACAACTCCTCCATACTCGAAATCTGTAAGTTCCTCATCATCTGGCCATTTTCGAAAGAGAAGAAGGCAACGGACAGATGTGCATGGGGCAGGGATGTCAAAGCAGGAGTTGAGAACCGACCTCAATCAAGGCACGAGAGTCGGTACCGATCCCACCTTGGGGTCAGTGCGGAACCCGTTCACCGAAGTTCAAGTCTTCGACTTGGTGATGTCGTGCAGCATGCGCGCACTGTGACTGACCAGGGCATCGGAAGTCAGGAGTTTGCTGCTGAATTGCCCCAAGAAACGAACACGAAGTTGCTAAGCAAACAGTTCCTCCAGAGCCAGAAAAGCATAGACAACGAGCACGAACAGAGACCGTTTACCGGGCCAAGCACAAGGAGTAGACTATGACTACCACAACCTAACAACCATTTAAGGACTAGATTTGACTGCAATGGTACGACGGCTTGTGAGAGAAAGCGAGGACCAAACTGACGATGACTGGGGCACTTTCCCTAGTCGGAATCCTTTCGCAGAAGCTATTTTACGCGAAGAATACACGCGGAGATCCAACATGCCGACGATGCCCTTATACTCAGGAACGATAGATCCTAGACAACACATCATGAAATACGAATGACATATGTACTCTGCCAAGCAGTCAGATGTAAATGCTTTTCCATTTCCCTAGAAGGAGTGGCGATCACGTGGTTTACTCGACTACCACCAAGGTCTATTTCATCATTTAACCAACTGGCAAGAAAATTTATCTAGCAATTCAAGATGCACACGACTCGTTCTAAGGATGTTATGTCTTTATCTAATTTATTTCAAGGACCGGGAGGAGTCACTTAAGGATTTTCTACAGATATTCAATACCGCAGTGATTGAGGTGAGCAACCCTCAGAAAAATATCATCTTAATGGTTTTGATCAGGGGAATCCACCCCGACATGCATTTCGGAAAATGGTTATCAAGGAAGTATCCCTCCACTCTAGATCACTTTTACAACAAGACGGCCCAGTGCTTGCGCAAGGAGGAGGCTCTACGGACTAGACAAGGAGATAGAACAGGCCATCAGGCTGAAGGAATTCAAAGCAATGTTGCCGTGAAACAATCTGGAGCGAGTTCCGAAAACATTGACGTGAATGTACAGAATGACAATGAGAATCAGAGCATTGGCCGCAATAGGGCCAAGACGAAATTCGGAATTTAGGAGACGATTGAGAGTCCCGAGATTTGACAAATATACCCCCCTGAATGATTCGACTGAAAACATCTACTTAGCCACTCGCGACTCGGAGCAGTAAAGGAAACTAGCCCCGAGAGAGTCCACTGAAAGCCAGAGGAAGTCTGAAAAAATCTGTAGATTTCACGAGGCACATGGTCACGACACAAATGAATGTAGACACCTTCGAAATATGATCGAAGAGCTAATCCGAAATAAAAAGGCCCCAACAATTTGTGAAAGCCCCGCAGGATGACGGACAGAGGACATCCGTCCCCCGGCGAGGATAGGCCGCTCATAGTGCTGACGAACTAGACGACCTGAAAGAAGATTTGTTATAAACTAGACCGCCGACGGTCATCTTCAAGCTAAGAAGGCTGGAGCAGAATGGAATAGCAAGCATCTACGACACTACTTCACTTGAGAATAAGACTTATTTCAATTTGTTTTGAACTTTTTCATAAGACAAACCCTGTTATTTTCTATTTACAATGAATTTGCTTTGCTTTTCAATCACACAACCTTGTCTTTTGTGCCATATGAGTCGTGAAACGCGACCGACTCGAATAAAACTTCATATGAACAATGCAGGTACCTAGAGTCAGGTGCCTACCAAACCTCCACGGCCCATGGCCCAACCTTCAGAGCTCTACCGAGATGAGCGTGATTCGACCGCTTCTAAGTCCACTCTTGCCTCTGACTCGGGGGCAAGATCGTGATTCAAAGTGGATGTGACTTGACCATCCACTTTCAAATTCATGTCTAGAATTTTTGCTAAAACACTTACGCCTTGCCTGAGATTCAGCAGGCTCAAAATCCAATCAACCGTGGACGTGACAAGACCATCCACGCATTACCTCTTGCCCTCCATCCGGGGCCCGAAACACAATCCGAGATGAATGTGACTGACCGTTCATCTTCCAGCATTTTCCCTTGACCCAATAGGGGGCACAAAACATAATCCGATATGGATGTGACTGACCGTCCATCTTCTAACTCTTTCCCTTGACCCGGTTGGAGGAGTTTAAACCAAAATGGATGTGACTGACCATCCATCAACTTAGCTCTTTCCCTTGACCCGACAAGAGGAGCATAACCAACAAATGAGCGGATGTGACTGACCATCCATCTCCAAACTCTTTCCCTTGACCCAACATAGAGAGTACGAATTCCAAGATGGACGTGACCTGACCGTCCATCGTCAACCCTGGAGCGAACATACCCGACCGTCCGTCTCCTAACTTCTACCCTTGATCCGACAAGGAGAAATTCAAATTCAAAACAAACGAGACATGATCGTCCAACCAGGACGAATGTGATCCGACCATTCATCCATCAACTCTATTTTTCATGGCTTCACCAGAATACAAACATGGAATGAATGTGACTTGACCATTCATTCATCTATTCCTACCTATGACCTGTCAAAGGGAGCACAAACTCAGAATGGGTGTAACCCGACCGCCCATTCGCCAACTTGGACCTTAGACCCGACAGGGAAGAGTATTACTAAATAAGGCCGAGACTTGATCGTCCATGTACTAATCTCGTTGACCTCAAACCAGAGGCGGAGGAATATCATCATCGTATAGCTGAACACGACAGCTCAACATTGTGGCTCGTGCCTAGTGTTCGATGTAACTTAAGGCTACGACCAAAAGAATGCATCAGAATGGGACGATCAGAATCGTTCGATCACTTGCTCTTAGCTTGAATTCACAACGTCATGACTAGCCTCATCATCAACACTTACCACTTCATCTTCCTCAACATCATCCTAAGCCTCCTCGACCTCCTGACTGAGGATTGGGGGTATGATTAGAACAAAACATCCTGGAATAGGATGTCGAATTGACAACTCAAGCAGGAATTGCTTGAGTCAGCAGCCGGAATTAGTCGCCTTGATGATTGCCCTTCATCAGATTAGCCCGAGAACAACTTGTGAGTACAATCCATCAGAACTTGGCAACGACCCATAGACATACGAACATGCTTGGGAGCCAACGACATACCCAACATACAATTTCTAGAATCGACGAAAATCGAATTCTTACTTGAGACTTTTAGAAAAGAAACCAGTTCTAATAATCGAAATCTACTATTTCAATTAACTAGCTCAATGGAATCAATCACAGACAATTATCGAGAGAATACATTGCAATTTTACAGTGTCAGATATCGACCAAGCATCACAACAGACAATTAGAGATATGACTCTTCGTGAAATCCACTCGACGGAAAGATAACGACAAGGGGCATTTCACCAGAAGGACAAACTTTGCAGTCTAATTAGTTTCTAGAACACACATTCAAAGAAATTACTTTCAAGGCCAAAATCAACAGAATAATTACTTGCAAGGACAAAGTCAACAGTCCAATTATTTTCAAGGATATAATTTCATAGGTTTTTAGGCTCTAGAAACTAATTATTTTACGTTTTGTCCTTGAAAGTAATTATTTCAGTTGTGTGTCCTAGAAACTAATTCCACTTGCTAAAGAGGCCCTTGTGGCTAATTTCCACTAACGACAATTCGAGATATTGAGTGAAATCCATTCCAGCAATCCTAACTTGTCTCGATTCAAAACACATCATGTTTGCACAAGATGTATTTTGGAGGGCAAATATTATCCAGCTTTTTGACCAAGCAGTATTTAAACAAATTAAACAATCGACTAAGACGAGCGAACGACGGAGAAATGACCCATGGACTTTGGAAATATCATAAAAAGTCGGGAAAAAAGAAATATCAAAAAATGAGTGAAAGAGTTGAAAATTTGGAAGTTCAAGTTTTTAGAAGGGTTGATTCGAAGCAAACCCACAAAATCCTCAGGTCAGACTCGAAGCAGGATGGCCTTAGAAAAAACTCCAAGCGCGACCCCAAGTGCGACTCGGTCCGACTCTCAGGTACGACTCAGTACCGACTCCTGATGACTCGGAGCAAACACTCAAAAAACTTGGGTTTGACTCCAAGCATACGAAGGGAAACTCATAACACGAAAATCTCAGAAAAACTTTAGGTCGAACCCCAAACACTCAAATTTCTTAGGTCGGACTCCAAGCAAGTTCAACTAAATCCAAAACAACACAAATCAAGACAACACAAAAATGTGATTTTCTAAGTTGGGGATCGGTACCGACTCCTACCTAGGGATCACTACCGACTTCCAAATATAGCTTGGGTGGACCCCCATCTTCTGCCTACATGCCTAACTCGATGTCAAAAGCCTATTTTCAAAGTTGTTTTGTTATTTCAATACGACTCCCAAATGACAACTCCCAACTGACTACTCCTGATTACTGATAACGTGACGTCTACTTTTTAGGGAGAACTGGTCTAGATCATGGCTAATGGCTAGGAGATATTTGGTAGGCTCCCTACCTCTATAAATAGGAAGGTAGGACTCATTTTTCATGATTTTTTGGCTCTAACTCTTCTCTACTCTATATTCTTGTTATTCTGAAATTTTAAGTGCTGGAGTTGTACCGAGTCCTAAAAACTTCTGCCCCCAAATTGTAAATTAGTAATAAAATCTTAAAGTGGACGTAGACCTTTGCTTTGCCGAACCAATATAAACGACCGTGTCTCTTTTCTTTCCTCGTTTTCATTTATATTTCTTCACTTTTGTTCTCTACATAATCTTTGGGTGTTTGGCTAACTTTTGGTTCAAACATTTATGATAAGATAGTAAAAGCTCGGACATGAAAATTTAAAAAAATATTTTTACCCTCATTGTTTTTACACAATTAATAATATGTGTGTATCAGAGAGAGAGAGAAAGATGATGCATCCTTTTTTAACCATTTAGCACATTTATTGTATTTTGCACTATAATATTTCAAAAGTCATAAATGTTCGAAGTTTAACCCACATTATAACAATACAAAAATATGAGACGATTTTAAAATTTCTAGCCCCTTCAAATTTGTACGTCATATTAACCATTAAAATATCTATTTTAACGATTGATTTGAAATATTAATTTTATTGTATTAAAAATATTCAAATAAGTCAATTTTTCGTTGAAATGATCATATGTATGGTGTGAACGCATCCATTAGATTTTGTAGCATTTAAGATGGCATAGCTCTAAATAATGAATTTTAGAAGGTGCTATGAAATAGGGATGGCATAAATTCTTCCTCTACATGTATGTGTGTACGCACACATAGATTCACATGCATATTAGTTAGAATATAACATACACGATGAGTATGGAAACACAACTTACTTTCATTTTCATGCAAAATGGATGTAGTTGAGCTTTTGTTTTATTAGTCAAAGCAAAATTTTATTCCAACTTCAGAGCAAAAGGATGTTGCATGAAAAAAAAATAGTCATAACATAAATATATAATATGCACGACGCACATGGAAGCAAAACTTTTATTTATTTTCATGCAAACTTGTGTGCAACTGAAAAGCTTCTGTTTTAACAATGAAAACATATCTTTATTTCAACTTCACTGCACAAAATGTTGCATTTTCAATATTTAATTTCTTGGTAAAATAATTATTGTATATCAACATTAAACTAAAATTGTCACGTGTTTGTTATTTACTTAAAAATAGGACTACATTGACATATGAGCCCCAAAAAAACTTGCTGCAACAATGATCCTTAAAGCTTGCTACATAAATAAATCTAGTTTTCACCGTGCTAGGAAATAAAAATTGTGCACTTTCAAACTGCACAAATACAATTGTTTTAAAGGAAAAAAATCGAACACGTATAGTTTAAAAACGCTCGTTTTCAAATTTCAATTGTGTTCTTGTGCACTTTGAAAGTGCTTAAACTGATTTTCTAATCTGATGAAAACTAGACACATTTTTGCAAATAAGTTTGGAATGGAGCCTATTTCTGCAATAAGCTTTTTTTTGGATTCATATATAAAATGCAGGGCTGCACAAAGTATGTATTGGATCGGGTTGGACTAAATACTTTACCCAATCCATATAGGTATGAGTTAAAGATAGTTCAACCCGTATCTGATTCCATATGAGGTTGGATATGGATCGGGTTGAAATATGGGTTGGATTGGATCGGGTTTAATAGGGTTGAGTTGAGTTACATAAGCCTAATACAAAAATGAGAATTTGAAAGAAAAAATCAAAATAAAATATTAAAATGTTCAATTCAGAATAGCGGATTTTAGTTAGCATAATGCATTAAATATAACTGATTCTTTACAACTATTTTATTGGAATTTCATTATAAAATATATCACATAAACATATTAGAGTAAGATTTTCATTACATATATTAAAATGCTTGACAAAATGTATTAGTCAATCCTATGTGTTCTGATCGTTCTAATTTTACTTGGACCGATATCGAATATGATTTTAAGTATATTTATTCTAGAATATATATACTTTATTCTAGATGTTGACCGTTACAATTTTATATAGCTTGATATTGAATGGGTTTTTTTATGTAGGGTCGGATTGGGTTAAAATAGGGGTGGATTAAATAAAATATCATATCCGACCCGTATATAGTATTGGTTGCAAAGTGTAACACATATCCGGCCTGAACTAGGTTGGGTTGGATCGGGTTGATTGGTTGGGTCGGGTCGGTTGGTTGGGTCGGGTCGAGCATGGGTTGTGTGCATCCCTAATAAGATGTCCTTAAAATATTGCACATCGTCCAGCACCACTGTTCCAGGGATTAGACGCTTCGGCTTTGGTCCCGTGAAGACACAGGTTCAAATATTGCGAAGCATGATTCGAACCATCGGGCATATGTTGACTTGTAGTGTGTTATATATTATCTAAGACTTGTAGCACAACCATGTACTACCATCTATGTACCCGGTTTCAAAAAAAATTGTACATTGTTTCATTTTTTATGAAATCGAATTATTAGAATGATGATAATGGACTCATGGAATATATCCTAACCATAGTTGTAATTGGCTGAAAAGGATCAACTTGTTAAAGTGTTCTTTGCAATTATTGGTTAAACAAAATACAAGTACAAAATGTTAGTCATTCTCATACACTTGCATCATGTTGGTAATTAACGATTAAACGTGTAACTGGATATTTTAAATATATGCATTTGGCAACCGACTTTAGTAGATATTGTTGTGAAATAATAACATATGCCCATTGAGAACATGCTGAAATTTAAATTTATTTCATGTTTTGATATTTTATATTAATGCAGGAACCATCAATGTTATAGGAATGCAGACCTCATGATAGACGAGATCTTCATAGTAAAGCTTGAAGTAATATTTGTAATAGACGAGATGAATGAAAACCATGTACAATGATCTGTCATGCCTAGAAAAAAAAACAGTGGAAATAGGAGATATGAGGATAATATGAATGAAGAAAATTGTAGTTAGGAAGACGGACCATATGAATATAAAAACTGAAAGAAAGAAAGACCAAGTAAAACATGAAGGTTATAAGAAACTATGATTAAGTTAGATTTTAATGAAGCTTAAAGCATGGAGAGTTAGTCGACAATCAAATGTGAATTTCTATTCACACTTGATTCATGATTAGGCAATGATTAGGGTATACAAATTATAATTTTGTAGTTTAAACCCTTAAATTGCATCCAAAGTCAGTTATGGAACTTGATATTATAAAAATCGACCATATTTGATTACAAATTTATAATCGAATCGGATGCCCACTAGCGCCCACCTCAATTTCCCCTTAGGTGTCTATTGAAGAGGCGCTAGATGTTATAAATATCAAAATTTCAGCATCTAAGCGCCTGTTGAACTGCCCACTAACTGGAAGTCTGTTGAACAAGCGCATTCAAACATTTGGAAACCTGTTAAATAGACACCCAGCTTATTTTTCAGTAATCGCTGTTAGAGAGAAAAACCTGAATACGGGTGTAATAGTACAAATTTGTACTTGTATTCTTAATCAATTTTTGGAGATGCTCGTAGAACATCACAATCTTACAACGGTAACACGTTAAAACAAATATCACATTCCTTCACCACCATAACCAATTGTGTTCATTAGCATATTTAGTTGTTTCTACTCGATAAAAGTCTTCTCCTTTTTTTCTTTTTCTTTTTTGTAATTACTGAATGTACGCAAGTCGGTGCTATTGACATCTCTACCTCAACTCTAAGCTTGATAATTTTTTTCTCATCCTTCAATTTTTTAAAATGCATTCAACGATGTTCAAATGTATTTTTTTCTGAAGATTTAGTTGAATGACACCTTATTGAATATTTTTCTATGTCCATCTTTAGGCATCATATCGCCATGATCTGACGCTACTGTGAATGAGGCTAAATGATGATGTTGTGATGGGCATGCATATGTTCGTGGAGTCTTTCAAAGTCAAAGATATACGTCAAATAAATTACCATATCATACTTGTTTCAAGGCAAAGACCAGTGTTATGTAGATATGATTTAAGCAGTCGAAGCTCATGCATCAATTTTTCAGAAGTTTGAGTAACAGAATCTAAGAGATAACTTACTAGGTAGTTATGTAAGAACAAAATGGAACAGTTAAAAACGCTGTGCTTCCTGTGGCATCTGGGGAGCTCCTGCAGAAAGTATTAGCTGTTCTGAACTTGGTGAAGGTCTTAACGGCTGTTGCGGGGATGAAGCAGTTAAAAAGGTCTGTATTCCTGAACTTCCGGAATGTTGATATTCCATTGATGATCTTATCTGATTTTTTTTAATTATTTGGTTAGATGAAAATAAAACTAAAATGGAACCCGAATCATGGGATTGACAAATAATTACCGACTCCAATTTTTCAGTATGCACATTCCTTGAAAGCTGCAATTTAAAAAGTGAATATAAGCGAAGGGTGGCTTCATAATGCTAAGCTATAAAATGTGAATCAAACAATTTAATATTCAATTCTAACTCTAATCAGTACTGTATGTTTGAACCGACGATAATTTCATCGTATTTTTGCCAACAAAAGGGTGCTACTTTTTTTGTAATGGTATAAATTTATGACAACTTACAAGTTCATTACGGAAAGTTTGTCCATCCTTTGTATACCCAGGAATGTTCAACTGCAAATTTTTTTCTGCAAAATGTTGTTTCGAGGAGACCAAACATTAGGGAAAAAAATTAAAACGCTTTTGAAGTTAAAATCTCAAAATATTTATATACATATAAGCAGAATACATTCACTTACAAGACAATATGCACATGTAATAGTTTAGAATATGAGCCCACTTCACTAACTCTACATTGGTAAGCTAGCATCAGCTATGCTAAGCTCACATACAATTGCCATGATTGGTCACAATCATGGTATTAATATGATTAATTAACACATCTTGAAAATTACGCCATGTTGCAAGCAATTAGGAAGAGTATACCATCTGACATTCCTATAGAGGAGTGTTAGGGTAGCATTCCGCAAACTAGCATATAAGCTGACTTCAAATTAGCTTATTCACCCATGAAGAAATGATTATATGCTAACTTAGTAATATAATAGCTTATAAGCTTAGGTCATTTTGAGAAAATAAAATATTATTTGTAAAACAACTTTGAATATTTTTAAATGGAAGTCAAAAGCATAAAACTTCCTTGAATAGCAATGGCGTGCAATTAAGATTCATAAGTGTACCTATGTGCCCAAAAATTGTTCATGCACCTAAAATTGAACAGATATCATATTTTATGAGCCTCGTAAAATCCTAGCTAAACACACTTGAAGTAGCAAAGAAAGAAAGAGACTTCATACAATAAAAAGAAGATGGCCGCACCAAATGTATTATGAGTTTTCTAGACCACGAGTGATGTTCTGATAAGAAGAGTGAAGAATAGCTTACCTAGGTGTAGCAATATATCCTTCGGTTCCAAAGTCGATGATTTACGATGCTTAGCTAGGTTGCATGCAAATGTGGTAACCTGAAAGTACACACTTGCTTAAAGAAACAACAAAAGAAGTATCCATTTTACATATGTAATATACTTATTAATAAGCATCAAGATTGTATTCATCTGAAATCTAAAACAACAACAAGTTGATTGACAATTCAAAAGCAAACAAAGTTTGACACTACTACAGTCTGTTAAATGTCAGAAAACATGTACACCTTAAGAATACAAGTAGGCTCAAGCAAGTAAAGAATATGAACATGGATCAAAATATCATATCAGTGTATCAATCATAGGTCTGATTTGTTTACTTCACGGTATCATTTATTCCTTTAATCAATATGCATGTCCTTTTGCATTGTCCCCATTCGAACCATAAAACCTTAGACCTGTTTGTATACTCTACTTGGCAATATTTAGCAAAGCTAGCCGGCTTTATAGTGGGCCGTGCCACTGTATAAATAATGGGAAAACAAGTGTTCTGCACATGCACATAACAGCTAAATGGGTAAAAAGAGCACATACCACAAAGAAAAATAAAGCACAGGAGCTAGACAAAACAAGCCTAAACTACTAAACAATTCTGACTAAGCGCCCTCCGAAGAGGAACAGCCACTACCATCATCAGACGACGGGCCAATAACATGAACATACCCAGAGAAAAGAGCAGCCAGATTCGGATCATAACCTTCTGAAGCAGGAGAGTAAATAAATTTCCTATCCCAACTGATGTCATAAAACTTACTTTTATTCATCTCACCAACCTAGTAAGGGACAGACCCTCACCCTCAATGTGATATATAAGAAAACGACTCTCACCCACAACATCACTGATATATGCATAAAAAGTGTCAGTCTCAGACGAGTACCGTATATTAGATGGAACATGAATCTAGGCCCGCTCCACAGAATTCCAAGTAATAGAATCAGACAAAGTAGAAGTAGCAAGCTCAAGCTGGGCCCTACCAACAGGAGCAACAACAATTGGAGCAACACCAACAGGAGCGACAATAGAAGAGGAAACAGAGGGGGAAGGAGCATCCTTCGAGACCCACTTCATGATAGAAGGACGAGGAAGTGGAATCCGATCAGATAGAAGAACAAGGTCAACAGAGGCCGATCTAGAACACGCATACGAAAAATGCCCAAGGACTGACAGGACGTACATATCTCCGGTTTCCAACTGTAACGAGCTTTGACCTCAGCAAAATGGCCATCATCGAGTCTGACTCTTAACACCGAAGGCAAAGATTTGGCAGGTGTTATTTCAATCAGAGCTTTGGCATAAACTAATCATTTTCTGCCTACAGTGTTAGCGTCATAACATACCACCTTACCAACAAGGTCTGCTAGCCAATCAATCCCGATCAAAGGTTGAAGAACAGATCTACTTGGCAATATTTGTTTGTTTATTTACTTTTTACTTTGCAAAGCGTTTCCACGCATGTACTAGTGTTTGGTTGCTCCTTAAGAGCAAAACATATCCTACAGGTAAAATATTTTTACCTCATTTTTTGCAGGACTGCTTGTACAAATAGTATTAGCAAAGGAAGTCTTGAAAGACTACACAGTAATCCAGTGCGGAATCTGTTCCATACTTATAAACTATTGTGTAACTCGTGCGTTGCACACGACGGTGTTGTAAAAAAATATTAAAATTTCAAATATTTTTTAGTGGCTTAGTTTTGTTATTTTAACTTATATTTTTATGTGTAACTTTATTGATTTAAAGATAAATGTGGGCTTAGTTGAATTCATTTTTTAGAATGAACAAATATTGTTATGTTGGTTATGGTTGAATTCGCTTTTATTTGAAATTTAAATTATTTAATTTTAGTGGCGATATTAAATAATATGAGTATATAACTTAATACATAATAATTTTATTGAGAAAATTTTATATGTAATTTGGCTATTTTTTGGAAGAAAATGAAGTTTTAGTTGATTTTTTTAGAATGAATAAATATTCATCACCTTGGTTTTATTTATTTAAAATTTAAATTAATTAGTTTTTAGTTGAGATATTAAATGCAATATGAATACATTAATTGCTATATAATAATTTTATTGAGAAAATGATTGATTGTTGAAAAGATTGTATTTTAATTATTTAGGTAGTTGGTAATTTTGATAATGTGAAGAACATAAATGAGAATATTGATGATGATAAATAAAATAGAGATATAATTTGAAGATGATGATAGATTAAGTTAAACATTGATGAGGGCTTTTTTTGAACAATTTGAATATTAACGTGAAAATGATAATTTGGATGGAAATTTTAAATTATAGGACACTTGAATGTTAGATAATGGGAGAGAAGAAGAATTAATAATTAGTGAAAGATAAAAATACAACAAAATAAGTTTGGTAAGACTTGAAATCGTGACCTCTAACATCTAAGTGTTTATAAAGAAATGTACGAATAGAGATATAATCATGGTTTAAGATTTCGGGCGGTACCCCGAAATTTCGGGGGTACCGTACCGCTGTCGTTGGTAAGCGAACCGAAATCGATCGAAAAATTCGGTTTCGGTTAAGATGTAAAAAAATAATAATAATTATTATTATAGATCGACCCTCACTACTGAAATCGAAAGAACAAATTACCCGAAGGAAGATCGACATTAACTTCTCATCCTCGGCAGCAAGATCGACCTCGAAGTGTAGGGTAGTGAAGATCGAGCAAGATCCTTGATGAAGCTTTCCTCTTTTTTTTCGCGCCTCAATGTTTTTCCCTTTTGGATTTTGCCCTGGATTAGAGCGACAAATGAAAATTTGAGCGGCAGATTTTGCCCTAATTCCATTTAATCTACTATTTGTTTGTGTGTTGGCTGTATTAAGTTATGTATTAAGTTATATTTAAATCTGCTAATAGTGTTGGGCTATGTTGGATTAGGCAGTGTTGGGCTGTGTGCTGCCTTGGGCTGAAATTAGTTTAATTTTCCTTAGTTTAACTATTTTGGGTTTATCCATATGTAAGTTATATGGACTGAAATTGTTTATTTTGGGTTTAAGTATATTGGGCTGTGTTGTGTAATGTTAAGTTTTAATTTAATTATATTATTAAGTTTAATTTAGTTATAATTTAGTGTAATTTAATCTAATTATAGTTTGATTCAATTGTTATAATTTAATCTAATTGTTAAGAAAACTGAAATCGGGACCGAAACCGAAACCAAGACCGAAACTTCCGAAATTTCCGAAATCGTCTGAAACTAATAAAATTTCAATTGACCAAAACCGAGTTCTCGAACCTTGGATATAATACAGTGCCACATCATCAAGGAAGTGATTGAGCTATTATTATTATATTATATAACAATAGAGAAAATTTATATGTAATTGTCTTATTTTTTAGAAGATAAATGAAGTTTTAGCTGGATTTTTTTTAGAATGAATAAATATTAATTACCTTGGTTTCATTTATTTAAACTTTGAAGTAATAAATTTTTAGTTGAGATATTAAAGACAACATGGATACATACATAATAATTTTATTGAGAAAAATATTCGACAGTTGAAAAGACTGTATTTTAATTATTTAGATAGTTGGCAATTTTAATAATCTGAAGAACATAAATGTGAATACTATTGATGACAAATCAAACAGTAGAGAAATAATTTGAAGATGATGATAGGGTAACTGAAACATTGATGAGGGTTTAATTTTTATTTAAAGCAACTGAATATTAACGTAAATAGAATAATTTGGATGTGAATTTTATATGATAAGACACTTGAATGTTAAATAATGGAAGAGATTAAGAAAACTAATAAACAGTGAAAGATAAAAATACAGGGAAATAAGTTTGGTAAGATTTGAACTCGTGACCTCTAACATCTAAGTGCACACATTAAAATGTAGAAAAGAATTGAACATAAATATAACATAGTGTCATCATGTCATTAAAGGAGTGATTGAGCTATTATTATTACATAACAGATAGATTTATGAGGCTGCTAATATTGATTGTAGTACCATTAACTTAGGGATGATGGTCGAATGATAAATCATCATGTGTTCGAAATAACACAATAAAAAAAAAAATAACGATGGAAGCATGATTAATGTGTATCAAGTTAATTTACACATTAAATTTGATTGCAATCAAATCAGAATAAAATGTATAGATTCTCAGATACTTCATCAATTCATTTACCGCATGATATTTTGTGCGTGATAATATTCAGGCATGCCCTTACATGTAGTATAAGAGTGATAAATCACACCCATTAAAAATAACAAAAAAAGATCAGAATTAAAAAATAATAATGTGTATTGCACTCAAACAATCAGAATCTGAAAATTTAACAATAACATGATCTATATATTTACCCAACGCCCAACACAATTAGTTTAACGATGTTATTGAACCATGCTGCAAAATTTAATGCTAATTAAGATATTTAATGTGACCCTGATGTCGAAGAGATACCGGTACAAATTTTTTTTATTAGAACCATTACTCCAGATGGTGGAATTCATGATTAGACAAACTGTTAAAGATAAAAGGACAATGGTTTGTGCATTACCGAATCAATAAAGTCATCAGCAATCTCCAAAAGAAGGTCTTCAACTGCAGGATCTAGCTTTCCTTGGGGATCCACCTAAAGAAAAATAGGGAAAAGGAGATACAAATCATTAGAAAAGTAAGGAGTGCTGCTTACAAAGAAGGAAAAATAGTTACCAGCATTTGCAAGAGATGTGTGTGTACGCATGGTAAACAATCATATAGCCACCACAGAAATCAAGTCACCTTTATATTAGCACATACACCTCTGGAAGTTTTCAGATATGCATATACGTATCTGATTTTACTTATTTATATTTCTGTCAGAGATGCGTAAAGTGTTTGTAAGTTATACCTGTGAAACCAAATCTTGTATTTTCCGTTTCCCAAGAAGTTGAGTGCCTGCATTTGCTCCTTGAATAGAATTTCCTCCACCATATGTATTTTTACTTACAGAAACACATGGAGCTGGCTGGGACCCACCTAAACTTGTAATCTTTTGATACCCCGAGGAAGCCTGCACCCTAGGAGACTCTTGTTGCTTCCGCTGAAACTGCTGCATCATATGCTGAATGTTTAGACATTGAGATGATTGATGCTGACATTGTGATCCTAGCAGGCCTTGGCGTTGTAGTAACTGAGCTAACTGTTGTTGAATCAAACTAAGCGAATTTTGAAGAGGAATATGAGATGAAGAAAATTGTTGTGGTAAAAAGACTTGTTGCTGCTGTTGAAAATTGTTGGCAGAAGAAACTGATTGCAGACGGAATGCATTCTGAATGGTAGTTGGTTGACAGCTTTGAGTTAACCTAGAAAACTGAGGGTTCGTTGATGATAATGATGCTCCTTGTAACGGTTGGCCTTGCAGCTTTAGTCGCATAAATAAGCAAACATGCAATTAGACTAGACTGACTGATAGCGTAAAAATAAGCTTTTCTGCAGCCATAATGATTCTAATTTTTACTTTCTGCAGTAAGAGATTTGGCAAGTTTTTATTATGGTTGTTTCCTAATGTTACTTTTCAAGTAGTCTCAAAGTACAGGTTACGAACATAATATAATTCTATGATATTGATCAAATAATCCACATATCATTTCCAGGTTTGAATGAACCAAGATATACAGTAGATGCTACCTATAATACTCTGCGCCAATACAAAGAAAGGTAGTTCTCATGAATAATAGATGGATGTTTTGATTTCAAAGATGATATTTAATATTAATAAGCCTTAGTCATCATATGTCGTGGATATTGTAGTATATATGGATAGTTTAATTTTCCAGTCAGCATTAAGCTACATATAAGGCCACTTGCTTAAGTGAACCAGCATAAGCATATTCATTTCTGTCTCCCATGTTGTTTAGGTGATGAGTATACAATGACAGTGTGCACAAAAATGAAGCATTGAGATAGCAGCACATAGTTTGCTAATGGTAACTAATGAATAGCTGCTTTTGTAATAAATTGCATTCTTGTTGACTAATCTACTGGAAATATTAATGAGGTGCATTGTCCCTTCAACAAAAAAAAAATACAGCAGGGAGTTATTTTTTCTGGTAATCCAAAGGAAATAAACAAATTTTCTTCTAAGATACATTAGCAACATCTCTCTTGGAATACCTGAGAAGACAAAAGATGATTCTGCATTATCATTTGTTGATGTTGTTGTCTAATTTGACTATTCATGGATTGACCATAAGGAAGCTGACCATAAGCTCTAGTCTGCTGATTAGCTTCAAATGTATTAATCATTCCCATTTCCAAACTTTTCAACCCTAGATCCGATGAATTATTTGGATTGAACTGCAATCCCTGATCGAGACTAGCCTTTTGCCTTGATTGCTGCATAATTATGTGGAAAGGACCAACATAAAATCAGGATAAAAGCATTAGCATCAGGTTGTCTAAATTTATTAGCCCTGTACAGTACTGGATTGAGCTACATGGGAGTTGGCAAGGCTTTCATAGTCTCTTTTATTTAAAACAATATCTTGATAGGACAGAAAATTTGATCCATGATATGGATTAGGAAAGGAGATATGACGCAGTTATCCATCTTTGAATCGCTAGTCGAATGTTTTAAAACCTAACAATAAGTTTTACAAAATGAACTTAAAAACGTAGGCACACGCTATCGGTTATAGGTTATAGGTTAAAAAACAAGGAGAATTATCATATACAGGACGTGAGTCAAGGCTATATTTTGTTATGTTGATAAAATAGCAATATATATATGAATGTGAGAAATACAAGCAGAGAGTTGAGAGTTCCCAACATTCAATTCCAGAGTAGAAACGGACATGAAATTGATTACTAAGTAGAATAAACTACGATCAAACAATAGAAACATCATGAAAGCATACATACACATGAAATACAAACACAATATGTCAGACATTGACAATGTTTAATTTTTACAAGTTGAAGTTGTTAGAAGTTTCTTCAAAATGTTTGCCACGGAGGGGGGTCCATGGGTGTCAACCCCGGGAAATAAGGGGAAACGCCCCCCGCTGACTGCAACAACTCGTAAAAGGCAGCGATTCATATCGTGCTTTGGAGTTCTGTATCTGAGATAATCGTCAAAATGATCTTCCAACCAAAACCTTGGACAATATTTCATGCTAAGAATATGATCTAGCGTTTCTTAGTAATAATCATGATTTGTCATTTCTTATTTGAAAACTTGATCAAAAAAAAAAAAAGAATCTAAGCATATGATAGTACGACCCAAAATATAGATACATGTCCTTTTCACTATGTCCCCATTTTCCATGATATATGAAAGATTTAACTGAGAATGAATTATTTAAACAAAATTAAATAAACAATTATTTAAACGAAATTAAACAAACATTTATTTATAGTGGACTAAGAATGGTATAATCTTTTTCAATATATATATATATATATATATATATGTGTGTGTGTGTGTGTGTGTGTGTGTGTGTGTGTGTGTGTGTGTATAAGGGCGAATCCAGGATTATATTTGATAAGGATCATATTATAAACAACAACAAATTATCCATCAAAAACTTGTATTAACGTATCAAACTTTGTTCTTATTTTTTGCACAAAAGATAAAAAGTTACTTCGACAATAAATTTTCAATTACAATTGTTCACGTCGAGATTCCATAAGTTAAAATTTTTACTTAATGGCTTCATTGTCAATTTCTTTGAAAATATGTTTCTCGGTATATGTAACCAAATAAGCACTGAGCCAATTATCTTCCATACGACTGTTACAGTCGCTACTGGTAAATTCAATGCCAACACGATGAGTTTGTACACAAATGGGTAAGTTACATGTCTTTTTTTCAATCATTTTTGTAAGAGTAGCAATGTCTTTGATAGCCAAAAACTCATCATTTGAATGCATATCCATAATGTAAGTTTCAAGTTGATTCTCAACTACCACAATATCATAAGGAAAAAAAAATCGGATAAAATCAAGCAACTTTGTATTGTTGCACGCAGAAAATAAGTCAATTGGATTAAGTTTTCACATACACAAAAGCAACTCACTATTGTGCTCCATAAAATGGTTGTTGAGTTCTGAAAGTTTGTAAATCTACAATAGTGTTGCAAACTTCAACTCGTATAGATGTAAATTTGTATTTTTTCAGCTCTACCGTTTCCGAGCTACACACTAATCATCCATGTTAGATACAACAGTTTCATTCAAAGAACAAAATTACATTTCCTCTAACAAAGATTCCCATTTCTCATCGTTACATCGCATATCTTGTAGGTTTTTTTTTTATATTTATTAAATTTAATGCATTTTCAATCTCTTGATTTTTTTTTGTTTTGCATTGTCAATGGCAAGTCATTAGTTATTCCTAGGATATCAAGTGCATGGTATACACAAAATCATGTGAGTGCATTATCTGTAGCAAAATTTTTGCATCAGCTTTTGTTCTGAAATTATACCATCATCCATAATAATTTCTAGCATATAACGCACGGCAGAGAGCATATTAAGTCTAATAAGTGTACCATAGTGTGATTCTCGTCGAGTGTCACCTGGTCGCTATAAACTTGTTTCTTGATTCAACTCCACTTCTCGTAAGAATCTCTCCTTTAGTCAATGCTTTAAACATTTTTTCATGTTTTTCTGTTTAAGAGAATATTTTTTTCCTTTGTAAGATGCTCCATCGGTATTAATTATTCTTGAAGTTATTTCAAAAAGCTCCACTTGAGCAATGATTTTTTGCAGCACAAACAAGATCCAAGTGAAGTTGATGAGCAAAACAATGGATATAAAAACCAGAAGGATTCTCATTTAATATAAGTGTTTTTATACCTACAAGTTCACCTTTCAAGTTAGTAGCTGCATCTAGGCCTGTCAAGGGGCTGTGTTCAGTCCGGGTATCCTAAAACTCAGACTCGAGCCCGGTAACAATAATCAAAACCCGAACCCAGCCCAAACCTGTTGGGTATTTCAAAACCAATACCCAAGTCTGACCTGTCGGACTTTTCAAGCCTGTTGAGTAATATCCGTATACATAACCTCAAATATTTATGTTAAAACCATACCCTTAAATTGCAATTTTTATAAAAATTATAGACATAATTGTTGACATACAAATTGGATGGTGACGTAGCCAAGTTCAATAATACTATGCAAAAATATCTACATGCAAACAAATAAAATGATAAAAAATAATAAGGACAATTTTTTAAACAGTGCCCAAACAAAAAACATATTTCAATTTTAGACCTGAATCGAAACTTATTATAAAAATAAGCCTCATTTTGCGCAAATATGGATTGCGCAAGTGTATTTTTGCTAAAAAATAATTATACATGCGCAAATTTGGATTGCGCAAGTGTTATTTTAAAAAAAAAATTGTGCTTGAGCATTTATGGATTGCGCAAGTGTATTTTTGCTAAAAAAAATTTATACATGCGCAAATTTGGATTGCGCAAGTGTTATTTTAAAAAATAAAATTTGTGCTTGAGCATTTATGGAATGCGCAAATATAATTTTTGAATTTTTTTTAACACTTGCACATATTTGGATTGCGCAAGTATAAAACGCTGAAGAAAATAAAATGAGGCCTAGTTTTGCAATTAGTTTTCTATGATGCCTATTTCTACAATATGTTATTTTGTCAAGCACTGTTTAAAAAATTGTCCAAATAATAATATATACTCATGTGTAGAAACTACGAAAAACTAATAATCGGTTCGAGCCTAAATCGCGAGTTTTGACTAAACCGTGCCCGACCCTAATGGTAACCGGGTCGGGTCTAGGTCGGGTCTAGGTTGGATCTAGGTTGGATCTAGGCAGTTGGAGTCAAAACTCATACCCGCATTTATAGAACGGGTCCGAACCGGGTTCAGACCAAAACCGTATCATTGACAGGCCTACCTGCATCATACCTTGACCACGCAAACTTGATATTCTTAGCTTATGGAGAGAATTATTTTTTTAGTAGAAGATAGAGATGTTGTAATTTGCTACATGTTCAATGCCAACGAAGAGCTCAACTATCATCCGTTTTTGTTTACATATCTCAAACAACGGCCATTTGTTTCTTTATTGATTGATATGTCATAAGATTCATCAACTAGAAGAGTAACTACTGATTTACCAATATCCACAATGATAGCATTAGTTGTCTCAATAGTGGTAGCAATATAAAGGTCATTCCGAATATTTGATGAAATCAATTGAGAGTTTCTAGAAGCATTTTCAAATGACAAACTTTTAATTTCTTGATTATGGTCAACAAGAGAGTGAATATCTGTAAGTAATTTCCTCTATTGGTTGATGATTCAAATTAATCATGACCACGGAATGACAACCCTTGTTGCACTAGGAATTGAACACATCAATAGCACTGGTCAATCAAGTTCTATATACAATTTTGCATTTGCTTGTATTATTAGTAAATAAAGATGAAATGCTTGTTGTAAGCTTTTGACTTGTGAGATCTATACATTGTTTTTTCACTTGGTTATGGGCACTATTATGTTTTTTGACATGTAGATCAAGTTTCTTTCTTTTTTTCAATTTCGAAAACCAACATTAACAAATATCTCATCACTACCTTGGTTACTTATAGGTTTGAAAAGATAACAATAAAGGTAATCATTGAATCTTTGACACTACTCCAACCGGTTAGCATATTGTTCAAACCAATCCTTATTAAATCTTCTTGATTTATTTATCATGAGTGTTTGAGGAATATCATGATGGAAAGATTGACAATGGCCTTTTTGTAAATATGATTGTCGAACAATCTCTATCATTCAGATCGTAATTTCATATAAAACATCGTAAACCTCGATTTGAAGGAAGATTTTCATAATCGATCCCAATGCGATCTCTTTTCACTATATTATTATATGCATCTTAAATCAAGGACAAAAATGATTCATTCATCGTGCATTTTGTTCTAATGACAAATTTGTCCATTGAAAATAATATAATGAAACTGCAGCAATTCATAAGTAGCAATGTCAAATTTTATAGACAAAATTTGCAAGAGATAAGATTAATTAAACACAATGTTGGAGTTAGAGACCTTAAAAACTTGTTAAAATAATTCTTAAAAAGGATTCTAATAGGAATCATTTTCTAATCATTTAAACATCTTTGAAATAACTTCATTCACTTTGAAATTTCAAGCAAAAATAAAAAGCCAATTTCTTCTAAATTTCTTTTCTCCAACATCATGGTATTTGATTTTAAACTATTTGCTACTCCGTTGTTAATTCATTTTCATCCATTGCCGAGTTAAGATATTTACAAAATCGCATTACACATTATTCATTTTAAATTCCTTTTATCAACAATTAGACAAAATTTAATGTCTTGTCGGCAAGCATTAAAGATATCAACATTTCAATTGAAAGAATTTACACAAGAGTATACTATTTGAATTAGG
Source organism: Allium fistulosum (assembly GCA_030737815.1). Classification (NCBI taxonomy): domain Eukaryota; kingdom Viridiplantae; phylum Streptophyta; class Magnoliopsida; order Asparagales; family Amaryllidaceae; genus Allium; species Allium fistulosum. The sequence goes on from CM060902.1 coordinate 1,301,765,456, forward strand.
AAATTAAATTCGAGATCAATACCTAGTAGAGAGTAGCAACGGCAGTTAAAGCACCATTGGAGAGTTGTAAAGCAAAATGATATTATATGTATTTCGTTCATAATAAACGAATAAATGATTTTGTAGGGTTCATGAGTTTGGGTATTAGCATTTTGAATAGGTTTTCACTGGAAGGAATATAACTATAGTTTTGCTAATAAAACCCATGCAATTTATATAAACTGGGAGGGGTCCAATTTTCAATTTTCTATCTTTGGTGCAAATTTATAAAAAATTGAGGGAATGAGCCGATTCCCCTTGGCGAAAGGCACATTCGCCATTGTGTGTGTGTGCTTTTTTTTCCCGAATTTTTATAAGCTTTCAAAACAATATTTATACATATCATTAGTGTTGGTGTTAAGCCACCTCACTCTTTTTAGTGATAAATCATATACGTTCGAATTATAATTAGTTGGTTGAAATAGATGGACAAATAGGATGTCAATAAGAGACACATATGTGACTTAGCCCTAAAAATGGTGACATGGTTAGAACCAACAATTTTCTGTTTACACATATAATTTTGTTTACTAACACTCATTATCTTCCCATGAACCAAATCTACGCCAACACATATATTTCAACGAACAAGTGTTTTTTGTATAAATTTTTTAATTCCCAATTTGGTATAATTATATATAATTTTCAATAACAACAAGAACAAATTTTAGTATTAGGGTCCAAATTAAACTTATTCCAACTTTAGGCGGCGTTCAAAACTTATACAAAAATAGACATTGGTTTCACCAGGTCAGGATTTAAATTTGCGCAATTTTAAAGTGTGCAATTACAAATTTATAGTTTATGCTTGTGCAATTTAAAAATGCAAAAGTACAAAATTAATTTTCATTTTAATTTGAGTTTGCTTATTTAAAATTTGCACAAATATAAAAGGTGACTTATTGAAAACGAGGCATATTTTTGTATATGTTTTGAACAAAGCCTAAAGATGAATATGTTTTTTTCTATAGCTTAATACTAAAATTTGTCCTAACAACAAAGATAAATATTGTTTAAAATCTATTTATTTTTTGTTGCAAATAGCAGCATTCCTACTACACTCAAATAACTAAACTAGCCATGATATGGGCACCCTAAATTCCATTTCATAATATATATGGTGAACAAAGTGAATAAAAAGTTTAGCAAACATTAAAAAAAATTCCATGGTATCAGATTTCAGCCAGCGAAATAATGCCAATTATCCTCCAGTAAATATTCTAATTTCTAATGGAATTTTTTTCCCTTTGGTATAAATCACATTGCACAATGATGCTTGGAGATTTAATGCATATATTTTGCAATATGAAATTGCGTAATGTTGATCAGCTTGAAATGAGGCAGTAATGTAAACTTCAACAACCATACAATATAAATGTATAATGCTTATAATCATTGTAAAACACTTATTGAAAAGTTTTATATGGAAGCATTGTTATTCACACCACAAAATACTTTGAAAATTATGCAGGTCTTAAAATTATCCAAACTGACTTAAAACTACTAATTCGGTATCTGCTTATTTCAATCAACAGGCAACCATTTGTGGTTAAAAAAAATATTTGTACAAAAAGACTTTTTATCGTAGTTATTACCGGCACATGACACAAAAACTTGAGCCTTGGCATCCGGCAGGGCCGATAGCGTGTGCTTTTCTGATTTACTACAAATGTACTATAAAAAATTATATATTTACAATACAGCATAATTTATTAAATAAGATTAACATAATTTATATTTTTTACCATAAGATATTCAAAAGATTGTTTTTTTTCATTTAGCAAAAATATAATTAATCGTAATGTCATAAACATAAAATATTATTTAATTATATTACATCATTTAATGCTTAATCACACGTTTAGAAGTTAAATTTTTACTTATAGCTATTGTTTAGCAATTAAATTTCATGTTTATTTTGTATGTCTTAAACAAAAATAAAATAAAAGGATATGACATTTCATTGTATTTTCTTTGTGTTGTGATATTTTGATAAATTTATCTTGCTTCGTGTTATTTTGACAAGTTTAATTTATAATACATTTTTTCTTTATATTTTTAAACATTTTGTACATTTACATTCCCTCTAAGTACAAAAGTCTATATTTTGATTTTACATCAATTTATTATATCATTGTTGAATAAATATGTGATACATTCAAACATTGCTATATCTTTGGCACACATGATTAATGTTATATTACAACTTACATTAACTCATTAAAAATAATAAATATTATACTAAAAGAAATAGTTTTTCATGTCAATAACTACATATGTTAGTCTTCAAGTAAAAAATAAACAAGAGGAAAGACTTTAGGGAAGAAAAATAAAATATTCAGTAAACACGATCATATGATTGACTAATTTTTATGTACTTTTGGATCATAAAAAGGATTATTTTTTAATAAAAATAGCAAGATTAAACAAACAAAAAAATGTGTCTTTTATTGTGCCGTGCACCTTTGATCATCATGCCATGACGCACCTTGCCCATGGTGCGCCTTTCATATTTTTGTTGTGAATTGACATGTTTATCAAGCAAATGACAACACGGTTTGCAAATTCTTGTTCGGCTAGCACTCTTTTTCCAACATGTTCGGTAATGCATGCAGAAATTCAAAAACTTAGCTTGGTTTAGATAATTTTAAGTGGATATTTGGGGGGGGGGGGGGGGGACAGCAATGCTATGTGAAGCGCAAAACAATCCAAATAACTAAATTTCAAGAGCAATTAAACAAAAATGACCAAAGGCAATTTGGCCAAAACTAAGGGACCATTTGGTTTCAATTGAGTTTTGTGTTTTGTATTTTTCAATATTCATAACAAAATATGAGTACAACAGAAGAGATTAAAATGTTAGGCAATTACAAGCTACGATGACGAGGGACGACAGAGATGATGGAGAGATGAAGGGAATTGATTGTTTTTTTATTTATTTTTTGTTATTTCTCAAAACGCGAAAAACTAAGGCCCTGTTTGGTTTGTCGTTTTTAGTTTTGTGTTTTTGTCTATACAAAAACGCGTTTGTTGTATGTATAGTTGAAAAACAAACAATTTTGAAAAATGAAATTAACATATAAAATAGAAAACAAGTTTATTTTATTTTTCGTGTTTCGAGAGATAACAAAAGCACGGAGAACAATAAACTCTTTCGTTATCCGTTGGTCGTCCCAACGGCTAAGAATTATAAATATTCTTTTCTTATTTCTTGCTATTTCTTAGTTCAAATTGAAAATACAAAACTCAAAATACAAAATGAAACCAAACATGCCCTAAATAAATTTGTTTTGCATTTGTATATTAGCTTCATTTTTCAAATTTGTTATTTTGCAACAACACATGAATTGTGCACATCTTCTGGACGAAAACACGACAAACCAAATAAGGTCTAAACCTTCGGGAGAAAACACACGAACCTGCTGTAGCAGCATTTGAACTTGTCTGTTACTCAACTGAGAAAGCGACTGCCTGTTCAACAATGACGTACTCTGCCTGGACCGCCCAGTTCTCTGCAGTTCCAGCCCGAAATTCATATGAGAGCCACCGACGCCTACTGCGTAGTGATCCCTCAAAATCAGTTTATTTAGCTGTTGCTTCGTTAAAGGGGGCAACTGCCGATTGTTCTGAAAAGAGTGGTTAGGGTTCTGGGGACAGACAGGAGGCAGATCGAACGACGGAGAGTATGGGTTGTTGGTGCTTTCAAATTTTTGTGGAGAACGGGGTAAGTTTTCTGACATTTTCGTTTCAAAAAAAAATATCCTTTATTATTACGACTATAAAAAGTAGAATAAAAAAAGGACTAGAAGAGGAAAAGCCAGAACTCGGCGGTATTTATTGATGGTTTTGGGTTTGATTTGAACGGATCTATGTTGTAGATATTTCGTTGGCCCAGCAATAAATTCGCTCAGTGATTCGAGAGACTCGGGATTTGAAAATTCAGAGTAAGCATCTTTGTTAGTAGTGTGTCTCGGAAGCGTACTCTTTTTTGTCCGATCTCGAAGTTTCAAAATTGCCGTTTATATACAATTGTTTACAAATTTGTTCTATTAATTGATCCTAAAAAATAGTGTCTGCATATCTGCTACTAAACTAAGTGTATCTATTAATTGATTCTAAAAAATAACATCTGCATACATAATCCTAAACTTGATGCATATGGCATCGCACTTATATTACGTGTAATATTATTGTCAACTGTATAACATGGTGAGTAGCATTAAGAAGCTCAACATTTTATTATGCCTTAGATTCAAAACAGGTTGAAATAGAGGGTAAATAGAGGTTAAAGTTGGATGCATAACGTCAAATAAATCGAGTTTACACACGTTGAACCATATTCATATAATTATATTACATATTTGAATCTGAAAATTGCAGCTAACCATTTTAATAAGTTTATCATTATATCACATACTTATAGTTTTTGTATTGTCCTGTAGATATTGTACTTATTTGTTTCTAATAACAATTTTATATATATATATATATATATATATATATATAATTAAATTTGCTCTCAAATTAAAACGTCTGTGTCGTTTGTACTATTTAAATGCACGCGCATATCGCATGCCATTAGGACCTAAATATAATAGCTTCGGTGTAGCACTTTCCTGGTATCAATGTCAACTTGCAAAAACACACCTCTATAGATATTAACAAAAATAGATTCTAGCAAATATACTTTTTTGCAAATTCATAACACTCTTTTACATATATTAACAAACTTAATATCACTTAAAAATACGTTCTAATAAATAAACTTTCTATGCATTTTTGTTTTTTATTAATTGATAACTGAAACAAAAATTCAAAGTAACAAAAAAACTAAACGATACAACTTAAAATAAAAATTCAAACTGACTACACATGATTCCAACGCAAAAACATAGCTAAATATTTATGAAATCATTTCTCTCGAATACGTTAAGCACACATAATTTGTAAAATAAATCAATTTACCCACGAAGGGTGTGCAATTGTCACGCGCGAAGCGCGTGCCGTAACACTCGTATTAAATGAAGCGAAAATGCTATAAGGCGTTCTGCATCTTATAACTTTTGTCATTTTGGTTAAACGTACAGGTTGATTGGTTAAAGTTAGACTTAGGGGTTAACCAGGTTAATAATTTTTCCGACAACAATTTGTTGAAAGCTTGGTTAGAGGTTTAGTAGGAAATAAAGAGTTTATTTTTATTTTTAAGAAAGTAGTTTGATATTAATAGTGATTTTATTTTGCAACAGTGGCTCAAATTTCCCACACGTATAGTAAGTCAGCCCGACACTTCTAAGCTTGGTCCATTTCATGCCGGTCCGCACTCAATTTGGCCCTACGTCGGTCCATTTACTCGGCAACATTCCAAGACTAAAGCTGACCAGACCTGGCTCAAGCGCGATCCCATATTCAGCTTGGCTTTATCTCAGCCCACCTTCGACGTTCATCATCCCAAGACTGTCTTGACACATCTCTTGCGTCTTGGTTCTTTATAATATTCAGCATCATGCAGCAATCTTCAGTAATAAGCGACCGGTCAATACCGTGCACGAAAAGCTTCTCACAAGAGTAATTAGCAGGCTACTTAAGCACAGCCCGAACCGATCCAAGCCGGTCTAGTATATCCCCGACCAGTCCACTCATGGTAGCTCATATCCAATCTGGCTTTAGGACATCCCGTCCACTTAATAACACTCCAAGTCTATTGTCGATCGATATAACTCAAGACAACTTCAAGAGTCAACTCCTTAGACAAGGCCGACTCAAGTGTGATCCATCTTTGGTCCAGCATTATCACAGCCCGTTTTCGACCGGTCCAAAGCAATCCATCTCGCCATCCTACACCCGACCCGAAACATTTTTTGTAATTTGGTCCTTAACAATGTTTAATTGTCCTCATATGTCATCAACAACCGACTGGCTATCACAACCCGGAGAAAGGCACTCGATTTTCTTGCCACTTAGGCAAGCAAAAGTAAACGACAAGCCGTACAACCAGTTGCATTAGGTACAGTAGCAAAACGGCCAAAAGTGTACATAGGGGTGAGCATATATTGGTTGAAGCAAATAAACCAATCAAACCAAATATAATTGGTCGGTTTGGTTTGGTTTTGTTAATTATTTGATTGGTTTTGGTTTTCATTTTCAAATTTATTTGGTTTATTGGTTGGTTTCGATTTTTAGTGTTTGAAAGCAAAACCAACCAACCAAACCAAATAAAAGACTTAAATTATTGTCAAATACCATAATTATTAACCAGTACTATTATTATTTATATTACCATTTTGACAAAATTATTTTTCTTTCGGTTCATGTTAATATATTTAGAAGAGAAGTGATTAGTTTTTATAAATTACAACATCATCACATATTTAAATATATATGTAGACCAAATCAATTGTTTCAGTCTTGTATTATGTTAAAAATACACAACCTATGTTAACTAGTCACCAACCAGTCAAACCAACCAAACCAACCAAACCAAACCAATTATTTTTGGTTCGTTCGGTTTCGGTTTCGAAAATTATTGGTTCGGTTCGGTTTGGTTTTTGTTTTTTGAACGGTTAATTTTATTTTAATATTTTTGTCGGTTTCAAACCAGCCGACCATTTGCTCACCCCTAAGTGTACATACTCCTATAATGCACCGTCATCATTTAATGCGCATTAAATGCAATGCATGCGCCTAGTATGAAGGGACAATTGGCTTATCTCGCATCACATTTTCTCTTTCCTTTACAGTTGTCTTCCGTCTGCCCATGCAACTAGGTCGACGGTCGAGCATACTCCCGTATGTTTTACTATACAATCTCAGTCATCTATCATCAACCACTATAAATACCTCATGCAATGCTACTTCAAAGGAGTTGGATATTGATTCTAGCAAACAACTTCGTAAATATTCTCACGGCAAAGCCCTAAGCTCTTAAAGATTAGCTACTTTTTAGTCTTAAGTGCTCCATTTCTTATTATTCTCTAGTAATTTTTTGTAATTATAGGAGCTAAATATAGTAAAAGATCTTCATATATAGTAGACTTAGGCAAGCTTTTCGAACTACTTTACATCTTCTTGTCATGCTTTAATTTGCTTGTTCACTTTTTCATTTTACATTTTTAAACCTAGTAAGTAGCAAATAACCTATGATTTCACGAACGCGCTAATCTAATTCCGAGCTTGACTAATTTATTATGCAACGGTAATAATTAATAATTAACTGTTAATACACACTCAAATACAAAATCAAATCCCTGCAATTATACAAATTAACGAAAACAAATAAACAATTAACTAAGCATGATATATAATACAAACATAACGATGTTTTAGTAGTACCCTCAGTTCTGCATCGATTCACTTGTGTGCTTCATCATTAATTATCGTCAATTTCAAACTTCCTTGGAAAATTCCAATAGAGACATAATTTGAGAATATTTACGCTTATATCCTTATATTCAAAAACCACTAAACTCAAGTCCCTTCCATTTATCAAATAAACAAAACATCGCTATATAAAAATAATTCACAAAAATTTCAAAAATAACTCTGACTACGTGTGCACGTCCTCTCTCTCATTCACTCCATCTTCTACCTGTATCAAAATATACTTAATTTATCATCGTTTTTTTCTAATCTTGATAAATGCACCAAAGGCTCAACCACTCTCCCTCTCTCTCTCTTTTCAACTCGCAATTCATTCAGTCTTCAGTTTCATAAACTCGATTCACATAATTGAGATAAGATCACAAAAAATTCTATATCCAACGTTGATTGAATCTAAAACAAACACAAAATGGAAAGAGCTTGTAAGCATTCTAAGAAGACAACAAATATACCAAGACGCAAGTGTTCCAGACTATTGTTAAGACCACCTACTATATATGTTATGCAACGATGCATTGCTAGGTAAATATGTGCGTGATAAAAAATTGCCAAGAAAATATTTGATTAGACAAATACTTACCAAGTAAATATTCACCGAGCAATATTTTCCAACAAAAAACAAACAAGCAAATATTTGTCAAACAAAAATTCGCTTATAAATATTTGCGAAGCAAATATTCGTCATGCAAAAGTTTGCCAGATAAATATTTGCTAGACAAATATACATCATGTAAATATTTGCCTATAAAATCTTTTCCAGACAAACATTTAAAAAACCATAACTTGAAATAGTACAAAATAACTTTTAAACAGAAAATCTTTTTCTAGATCTAAAAAACATACATCATAAGAAAATCTGAATATGAAAAGCTGAAAATAGTTGAAGAACAACAAGGTAAAGAAAACGCTAAAAATGCATTTTTGGCTTGCGGTAAAGAAATCTAAAAATTGACTAGAATGAGACTTAAGCAAAATACGTTAGAGAAGAAAGAGAATTTTAAGAAAACACGGCATAGAAGAGAATTGATGAAGAAGAATGAGAGCAGTGGAGAAAAACGATGAAAAAAAAGGTGGCAGGGCAGATCAGGAAATCAAATAAATCAGAACTGAAATAGAGATGTAAAATTGGTTGAAAAATTAAGAGGGGCCCATATAACATATTGTTATAAAGTTAGGATCCTACACTAGTTACCGCTATAAATTTATTAATCTTTTTAAGGTTATACTGGCCCAACTTGAGGCATCGCTTCCATCATCATGTTAATTATAGTATCACCTAATTTGTGATGGCCTTGCTACAGAACATCATTCCTCAAAAAGCAACTTAAAGCTTGTTTTTCTTTCAGCCATTCCAGAACGTGTTCGTAAAACATATGATATGGGCGCCTTCGAGTAAAATGAGAAACATAATGAACAACGGTAGAATGTTAAATTGAAGAAGACCACTCAACATCAATGTTAGCATCTTGCCCGACTTTAGATCATTCGGTTAGATGGATTGTGAGCCTAAAGGATCACTCTATACATTAGGTGGATGATCTGCATCCCAATTGCCTTTAGAAGTGGAATTTAATGTAGTTGGTTGGAATTTGGTTCCCAACACTTTCAGCATCATGCAGAACGTCAAAGAGAGGGTATATAACAACCATGCTTTTACATAGATTAAACATGATTTACATAACCAAATAATCTTAATATGAGTTAAAACTTTAGAAAATAGCGTAATTTGATATTTTTGGACTGTAGAATAAAATATATTCATTTTGGGGTTGATACGTTGTAGGAGCCATATATTTTGATAACAGTTAAATTTTGAGTTAATTTTCCTTTTAGATGAAAGGTTTAGCATATCTTGATTTCACAGAGTAATTATAATAGTGATTTGACCCAATTGTTTTCTATAGGTTAAGCATAAGGCCCAATACCTTTAGCGTGTTTATTGATTTTGGGTTTTATGGATAAAAAATGTTGGAACTGGGTCGGTCTGCAGGTGGTAAATTGAGTGAAATTAAAAAAAAAAACCTTTGTTTGGATTATAGTTGACTTATGAAGTCTAATGGGTGTTATTAGATTAAATCTAATTAATTTACGTAAAATCCAATTTTATTTGATTTTCTAATTTAATTTACTAATGAATTTAATTAATCGATATTTATATAGTTTATGAGTATATCATTATATACTTATGTGTCTATGTCGTGCATGTGCAACATATATGAAAGTGTACATAATTAATGTCTACGTATATAGATGTTGGGTTTGCATCTGCAACGTATACATTCGTCATTCATATGTACATTGGTTGTCTCAAAGTATTATTTTAAAATACATACATAGACATACATGCGCACATACATATATATGTAAAATTTTGAGAATAATTTTGAGTATTAAATAGAATAAAGTTTTAAAATATCTAAAACTTTGACCAGGTCAATAATTGAATTCAAAATTAATATCTAAAATATTTAATTTGAACTTGTGAAATAATTTAAATTTCAAAACTAGATCCAAATAGATCAATGAAGATATATGTTAATCATTTAAAATAAATATATTTATATTTTATAATTATACATAATAATATATTTTTGCCGAAAATAAAAATAATATGTTTTTTTATAGGAAAATAGTACGAAGAACAAAATTCATCAATTTTTTAACTTCAAGGACATGCTCTCGATTTTTTAGTTAGAAGGACAAACTTTTCAATATAATATAGCAGAAGGATAGCGCTACTCTGTAGTATCGGTTTTGCGAACTGCAATATCAATTTTGAAGTATTTAACATTTTTTGATTTGTAGTAGTATTTTTATGGTTTGTAATATCATTTTGTAGGTAAAGCGTGTAATCTTAGACTACAATGTTATTTTGTAGTAGCATTTTATGAGTTGTAACAATATTTTTATTGAATTAAATAAGAATTAAATAATACTATAAATATCAGTTTTGTTTCACGTTGTTTGTTGTATTTTACTTGTAATAAAAATTACAATTGTAGTATCATTTTATTTTATTTTTTAATACTTATTATGCTTTTAGTACCAGTTTCTAAATTGTATTTTTTTAATTGTAGTAGCACTTTATACAGATTTAATAGTATTTATGAATTATAGTAGTAATGTATGAATTATAATAGCAGTTTATGAATTTTTATTAGTACTTTTGAACAAATGCACCATTTTACAAATGAAGTGTGCATTTATTATGTTTGTAGTAGCAGTTTATGAATTTTAGTTTTTTTGAATTGTAGTAGAAGTTTATACACATTTAATAGTATTTATGAATTATAACAGCAGTTTATACACATTTAATAGTATTTATGAATTATAACAGCAGTTTATACACATTTAATAGTATTTATGAATTATAGTAACGATTTTACACACATTATATATTTGTTGATAGTAGCAGTAAATGATACTATATACACATTTTGGTAGTAGCAGTTTTATACACATTTAATAGTAGCAGTTTTATATACATTTTGATAGTAGCAGTTGTATACACATTTGATAGTAGCAGTTTTATACACATTTGAAAGTAGTAGTTTTTTGATAGTAGATATACATTTGATAGTAGCAGTTTATACACATTTGATAGTAGCAATTTTATACACATTTGATAGTAGCAGTTTTTTGATAGTAGATATAAATGATAATGTGCAATATCAGTTTTTCTGTTTTTTTTAAATTAATGATGACCTTTTCTTTATGTATAGTTGAATATATATTGATGGTAATTATGAAGGAGTAAATTTGAATTGGAAAAGTAGAAGTATATGTATATTTTAGCTTATAATGTGTTAACCCGCCTTTGGCAAGGCAATACAAAGGCAGATTAACCCAACAGACTTCACGATTATTAAGGCCAATAAGTACAAAGCGACGATTATAGGGCCCAAAAATCAGGTATAGACGATTACATGAAGTCGAGATTGAATGGAATTGAAATATATGCAAGACAGAATGTTCAAAGTATGGAATATGGTTCGACGGATGGAAGGGTTCGGCATAATATGGCAAATTGGAAGGGATTGGTATGGATGGGCTCCTTGAGAGGGTTCGGCATGGCTTGAGGGATCGGTAGTATTGTATTGGGTGAGGGATCAGTGAAGTCAGTTGTGACAAAACATATATAGGGATCGATCATATAAGTCAAGGAGGGATCGACTTTAATTCAGAGGGGTCGGCGTGCTACACCCAGAAGGGATCGGTATACTTCAATGGCTCAGCAACTTGGAAGGAATCGGCATGGGTTGGGTGCTATAGAGGGTTCGGTCTACTTCATTGGAAAAAGGAGGGATCGTCGTGCTTCATGAAGGAGGGATCAGCTTGCTTCATGGAGAAGGGATTGACATACTCCATAAAGGAAGGATCAACATGCTCAATATAGAGGGATCGACATATACTCATAAAGGAGGGGTCGACGTGCTTTATTGTTAGATATGGATCGACAAACTTCATTGAATAGGGTTCGGCATGCATCAAAGTCCAAGGGTATTCTTGCATTCAACAATCAAACTCGAGTTCTATTGATCCAAATGACATGAAAATTGGAGGTTAAACATATTTTAGTATGTAAAAGCCACCATAGGAATCGCTGCTCAAAAATCAACCAATGAAGGGATCGTTACCGATCCCTCCTCATTGGGAGTTGGGCCTAGCGACCCCTATGGTGGGCCCATATGGATAAGAAGGTCATATAGCCGAAGTTTCAGAAAGATTGGTGGCCGCCTTCACCTATAAATATTGGCCTAGGGGGTCATTCTGATGACCTTTACGCTGCTGGTTATATAGTTCTTTATTGTAATCAACTTTTTCCTTACTTCTGGCTATTTTCTGTTGTAATCAAATTGATAGTGAATCAATAAAGAGAATATTCAAAGTGAACGTAAGCATACGACGCCGAACCATTATAAATCCTGTTGTTCATGATTATTGTTTTGATTTGCTTATTATTTTACTATATTCCTCTATTTTAATTTAATTTTCTTCAGTTACTTCTCTACATAAACCTATTCTTGGGTGTTTGTGACCAATTTGGTTACAAACATTTTGGTGCTTTCACTAAGAAGGACTTGCACTCGAGGATTTGGAAGCTAGGATCTTATATTTGGAAGCTTGGATACTTGGATTTAGAAAGCAATGACTGGACAATCAACAAGGAGAGTGCTACCGAAAAGGAGCCACCATGGAGGGAGTCAGGAGGCTTCCTCAGGAGTAGGAGCTAATCAAGCATCTATCTACATCACCGGGGATGAAATGGAAACTATGATGGATGTTACGCAGAAGAGGATGCTGAAAAGACAGGTGGAGATGATGCAAAATTTACTCCAACAAATTAGACAGGCTGGAGCATAGAATCAAGGAGTTGAAGCAGCAGGAATCGCTGGAAATCAGAACCGAGAACATGAAAATGGAGCCAATAGACAAAGGAATAGAACAAAGCAGCCGGGGATAGTCCCCTGCCAACCTAGAGGGATCGGCACCGATCCCCAAAGGCTAGGGGGCATGCCTCCGAGTCTGGTTGATTGTGATGTAGGAGGACCTGTGGTCGGTCCCATGGAGCTTGGTGCGAATCGGAATTTAGATGCTCGTCCGGAGGAATACATTCAAGAATTATCTCGTAGACTTAGAGGGCAGCTTAGACATGATGATAGGAGACTTATGATGGAAAGTCGGATCCAACTATGCATATGATGAGTTATATATGGCACATGGAAGTACTGGGGGCATTGGAAAAATTCTTGGCACGGTGCTTTCCCTTATACTTAACGGATGTAGCTGCGCTATGGTTCATTCAATTGGAGAGCGGTTTTATTAGCACATGGACAGAATTGGTCGAAAGGTTTATGAAGCAGTTTCGGGTTCACATTACGAGACCCAAGAATGTGATGACATTAACATCAGTAAAGTAGTGTACAAGAGAATTACTCAAGAATTTTTTAACCAGGTTCAATGCGGCAGTTGTTTCAGTGGGTCGACCAGATCCATCGATGGTTTTGATAGCGGTAGTGTCAGGAGTTGCAGATAATTCAGATTTTAAGATATCACTGATACAGAATCCACCGATGGATTTCGAGGAATTCTACCATGAAGCAGAGAGGTTTCTATGACAAGAAGATGCGAGAGCTGATAAAAAGGCAATGGAAGTTAATACGGTACGGGGCGGAGAACCGACCGGTGAAAGCTCAGGAAAGGGTAAGGGTAAACGAGACATGGATAATAGCTTCGATGGATCGAAGCGACAGAGGGGGGAACCCAAATTATCTTCTTACTGGAAATTGAATGAAACCCTAGAACAGATATATCTGGATACTCGAAGGTGCCTTCCATATCGAAGGCCGGAAAGGAGGGAACTCTCCAAATGCGAACGGACTCAGGAAAGCACCGCCTATTCCATGAGCTGGATGGGCACAATACAAATGACTGCAGCCATTTGATGGACATCATTGAGGAACATGTGAGCAATGATCAATTACAATAATACGTAAGGACTCGGGCTGCGGCGGTGGAACAGGAGCAGCTACCGTCCACCTCGAATGAAAATGGCACTGGATTAAGGCATCATCAACTTGTTGTCGATTGATCGGGATGGCATGTAATAAGTAGCAAACTCCGTGATAGGATGGCTAAGTCACTTACACATGTACGGGGTCGAGGACTGTCCTTAGGCATGCTCTGAGATGATGATAAACCGTAGTGCTCGAGTTTGTGAAATTAGTTTTTCGTTTTCTTATCTTTTCTTCTGGTTTGCTTTAAACTCTGGTTTATTGGTTGTATGGACTCTTATTTTATGGATTTGGGAATGCTTAAATTTGGATTGATGTAATAGGTAACACAGGTCGTCGGGTATGAACTATGCTTGGCAAAAGGCAGGTCGCTTCGCTCAAACGCGATGGATCGACCTACTCAGGTCGTCGAGTATGGACTGTGTTCGGCAAGGATCCGGAGAGATCAAGGTCGTCAGGTATGGACTATGCCTGGAAAGAGGTAGATCGCTTCGCTGAACGTAATGGATCGACCTACTTAGGTCGTTGAGTACAGATTTTGCTCGGCAAGGATCTGGAGAGATCAAGGTCGTCGGGTATGGACTATGCCTAGCAAGGGGCAAGTCGCTTCGCTCGAACGCGATGGATCGACCTACTTAGGTCGTCAAGTATGGATTGTGCTCGACAAGGATCCGAAGAGATCAAGGTCGTCAAGTATGGATTATGCCTGGCAAGGGGTAGGTCACTTTGCTTGAACACAATGGATCGACCTACTCAGGTCGTCGAGTACGGATTGTTCTCGACAATGATCCGGAGAGATCAAGGTTGTAAGGTATGTACTGTGCCTGGCAATGGGTAGGTCGCTTCGCTCGAACACGATGGATCGGCCTACTTAGGTCGTCAAGTACGGATTGTGTTCAGCAAGGATCCAGTGAGATCGAGGATTTGGATTAGGATAACAACCCGGAGAGGTCACAGATTTGGATATCAGCTTCAAATAGCTATGGATTTGGATATGGGTCCGGAGTGGTCTGGGATTTGGCTAACGGCCCGGTAAGGTCGAGGGTTTGGATAAAACGATCTGGAGAGATCGTAGATTCGGAATTGGATATCGACTCGGAATGATCATGGATTTCACTAACGATCCGGAGAGATCATGGATTTGGATTAGCAATGAATTGTATAATATGGTTATCGATGGATTATGGATTTCGCATTTTGGATTTATAGCAATTCAAAACACACATTCCTATCGCAAGGCATGTTTTGGGGGGAAAATGTTAACCCGCCTTTTGGCAAGGTAGTACACATGCGGATTTAACCCAACAGACTTCATGATTATCAAGGTCGATAAGTACAGAGCGACGATTATAGGGCCCAGAAATCAGGTACAGACGATTACATGAAGTCGGGATTGAACGGAATTGAAAGATATGCTAGACAAAATGTTCAAAATATTGAATATGGTTCAACGGATGGAAGGGTTTGGCATAATATGGCAAATTGGAAGGGATCGGTATAGATGGGCTCCTTGAGAGGGTTCAGCATGGCTTGAGGGATTGGTAGTATTGTATAGGGCGTGGGAACGGTGAAGTTAGTTGTGACAAAACATATATAGGGATCGATCATATAAGTCAAGGAGGGATCGGCTTTAATTCAGAGGGGTCGGCGTGCTACACCCAGGAGGGATTAGTATAATTCAATGGCTCGGCAACTTGAAAGGGATCGGCATGGGTTGGGTGCTATAGAGGGTTCGGTTTACTTCATTGGAAAAAGGAGGGATCGACATGCTTCATGAAGGAGGGATCGGCATGCTTCATAAAGGAGGGATTGGCTTGCTTCATTGAGGAGGGATTGGTATACTCCATAAAGGAAGGATCGACATGCTAAATATAGAGGGATCGACATATTTCAGCTTATAAAGGAGGGGTCGGCATGCTTTATTGGTAGATATGGATCGGCAAACTTCGTTGAATAGGGTTTGGCATGCATCAAAGTCCAAGGGTATTCTTGCATTCAACAATCAATAGCTCGAGCTCTGTTGATCCAAATGACATGAAAATTGGAGGTCAAACATATTTTAGTATGTAGAAGTCACCATAGGAATCGCTGCCCAAAAATAAACCAATGAAGGAATCGGTACCAATCCCTCCTCATTGGGAGTTGGGCCTAGTGACCCCTATGGTGGGCCCATATGGATAAGAAGGTCCTATAGCCAAAGTTTCAGAGAGATTGGCGGTCGCCTTCACCTATAAATACTGGCCTAGGGGGTCATTCTGAGGATCTTTATGCTGCTGGTTCCATAGTTCTTTATTGTAATCAACTTTATTCCTTACTTTTGGCTCTTTGCTGCTGTAACTAAATTGATAGTGAATCAATAAAGAGAATATTCAAAGTGGACATAGGAATACGACGCCGAACCACTATAAATCCTGGTGTTCTTGATTATTGTTTTGATTTGCTTATTAGTTTACTCTGTTCCTCTATTTTAATTTAATTTTCTTCATTTACTTCTCTACATAAACCTATTCTTGGGTGTTTGTGACCAATTTGGTTGCAAACATAATGATATTAATGATACCATCCGGTATCATTTTATTTTATAAAAGGAAATTAATGCTACATAGTAGCAGTGCCGAACCTGTTACTAAAATTTTAGATTTTGGTGATTGTGGTGGCATTGGGAGCGGCGGCGAGGCTGGTGGTATAGTTGATGGCGGTGGGTGGTGGTGCGAGGAGTGGTGGTTGGTAATTTTGACGGTTTGTCCTCATGACTAATTTTGGAAGAATGTTTGTCTTGTATCTAAAATATGGAGGTTGTGTCCTTGATGCTAAAGAAATACAAATATTTGTCCAATTATATTTATACAAAATTTCTTTTTGATCATCATAAAAAAAATCCAAAAACATTTTATTATTTTATAAATTTTAGTTTTAGATATTTATGTTAATATTTGTTTATATAAACATTATTAAAATTATTAAATATAAACATAATTAAAAGAAATATTTAATATATACATATGGAAATAAATTTTTTATTTGGAACTTATTTCAATTGTAATTAAACTTCCTAAAATAATTTAAAACAAGGTGTGTGTATATATATGGTTAAAAAATAATATGCAATAGTTATAATTATTAAATTAAATTTTAATATTTTAAATATGAAATAAATGATATAGAATGTACAAGGTCGAAAAAAAATTGTTATTTTTTTAATTTATACAACAATTTGATTGATATAAACCAATCAATATAATTTAATGACAGATAAAGGGAAAAAACTATTACACTTAAAAGTCTATATATTACATGATGAATATAATGTAAAATATATATAGGATTTAAGACTCTAGGGATGTAGCCTTTGAACACACATTGATTGATGGGATCTCCTAGGTTCACCTTGAATGGATCTCTGGATGTTGCAATGGCTTGGAATACCATTGGGTTTATTGTATTTAATGTAATTTGGGTTCAAAATTTCCAACAAGGAGGAGGAGGGATAGGTAAGCACGACCAAGCAGGGGAGAAAGCAGCAAAATTCCAAAAGAAAGTAAGGGGTAGGCTTGTTTAAATAGAGAAGGAGGGAGGAGACAAGTTCTCCTCCTTTTACTGCTCCATTTACCATTTCCAGATTCAGATCTAGAATTAAACAACCATTCCCCGACTTTTCTTCTCCCTTGGTGGCCACCATATTGGGCTAAGTAGGACAATGCAAAATCTAACCTATTTAGTAAATAACGTCATTTAAATTGTATTTAAATGTGTATCGATATTGTATATCGATACATAAATATATAACTTTTATATACACACCCACTTAATTACTAATGGCACCTAGAAAATTACCAACAACACCCAATACATCAAATACTTAAATAATTAATATTTCATAAATATTAATTAATTTAATAATTTATTAATCAATTAAATCGTGTGGTGTTTCAGAGAAATCACCAATACGGTTGTGCAACTCATAGGTGTAAATTCAATCAGCGATTACTATCGAACTATTCAAATATTAATATTCACATGTCACCTTAGTCAGTGGTGCGACAGTTTGGCCGAATTTATCGCTTATACATCTTTATATGCAAAATCCAGTTTCATAATTTTAAGTGGTGCCTTTTAGTAACGATTATTTACACACATTTATTTGTTACCCCTATAATACTTTAAGATGTATGGAATTTGGCTTAGGTCAAAATTTCAATATCATCCATTTTCAACTTGGTTAGTCCATATGACACTTATTAATGGATGCATCGAGTTATGAAATATTGCATTCATATACATACTAAATATTATTTATGAAATAATAAACATTTTCAGTATTGACTGAAAATAAGTATAGTATTATTTCAATATGAATAAATTCATTATAAAGTAAATCTATTATAACAACGATTCTTTTTTCCATAATAACAGTGATGCATTGGCTACAAAATACAGTCTAAAATTTTCTATAATTACTTTGGAATTATGGGCTAAGCCATGTTTTTGAGAAATAATTTTTTAATCGTATGGTACTTGTGAATTGTATCTCAAAAGATTAATGGCAAAGCACCCATTCAGTGGAAATGACAAAAGAGTTACTAAACTCTTTAGATTGAAATACATACACACACACACACACTCAATCCAAGGTCTAATGATACCAAAATGTATCCACCTACTTCGTTAAATTCACAGATGAATTATCATAAACATGAATATATATATATATATATATATATATATATATATATATTTGATACACAAGTAGTATATCTATAATAAGTTCATTGACTATAAAACAAAACTAGAAAACATAACATGCAAAAGAAATAAAATAAACTAATTTGATCTAATAGGCGAGTATATTGGAAAGAATTTCCAAAAGTACCTAAAAATAAATCAATCTCAAAATTACTCTTTTCTATAATACATAATGTTGTATCAATGAGGAGTAATCGAACATTGATGGACAAAGTATGATCAACGATGAGTGAAGTTGAATTAACTTCTTTTATATGTACTAAAGAATAAGTACATATGTTAATTTTAGTTTCATCTAAAGCATAGTTTACAAGCTCCTATGAGATATGAGTTAATAAGAAACCCCTGCATGTCCTACTTCAAGGAGTTGACAGGTTGTGCGAGTCGAAAGGCTGCACATGAAATTTTCTTGTGAGGGATCTTATGTGGATCACTCCAAAGAAGTTTTATACTGACCAACAATGGGTGACTAATTTATATTATGAATATAAGTTTCCTATACTCAAAATTTAATCAGGTTTTATGCTAGTATTAGATATGATCCAAAGATTCAAACATAGAAACTGATTGCATGAGATGAAATAAAATTAACCAAGTCTAAGACGATCACAACTCATTAGAATGCCTAATAAGAATTCACACATTAGAAGAGATTCAGTGGAAAAACCAAAGTCAATTAACATTCATCTGTTCTCGGAAGCCCCTTATTAGTTTCTAGGTAGATTGGACAGAGAACTTTCTTATTAATGCCCAAAAAAGAATTGTTAGTAATGACAATTTTCTAAGTTGTCAATAAGGCATGAAGAGTATAAACTCTTCTATATGGCACGATGCTTTAGATCTGAAATGCATTCCAAGTACAGTATCAAAATACGATTTTGATAGTTATACCCAAAGGGATATGATCCATTGACCGTAGGTGTGTCTTTAAAAGGAAGACCGATGCAGTTGGAATATAGTAAGAAAAATATATGAGAATGAACTTGTAAATTACAATCTTTGAAATTACTATAGAAGATTCATCCGTCAATATGCTTGAGTTAATTCGGATTATGCTCTCAACATTATCGCCCAATATGACTTTGAATTTTTATACATATTTGTTCAAACGAAAATTCTAAACAATGATTTAGAAAAAACAGTTTGCACATGATAACCAAATGCCATGACATTAATTGGAGCAATAACCGATTTTTTAAACGTTGGATAAGATATAAGAATTGATATGATAGTATCGTTCGACAAGCATTAGAATCGAGAAAAAAAATTATGTAATGACCTTAATTTTGACTAACATTATTTAGAACGTTTAATTAGATAAATTAAATGAAATAATGTTGATAGTTAAGAGATTGAGATCTGTTAATTTAGAACGAGTCGTGTCTTAATGAATGTATTAGCAAAAGAGAATAAAAATAAGTAAGTAGGAGGAAAATGGTAAGGGTAAAATAGGAATAGCCTTTGTTATTATACCCTCAACCCTTCTATCCTTCTATCCTTATTCATTTTAACATTCACAAACAAAACTAAAACGCTAAGCAAACTCGATCGGCCATCATTAAGGGGATTTATGGAGAAGAAAAGCTAGGATTGAAGTAGAAATCTTAAGAAAATCAATCTAAGGGCAAATCTCAACCTTCTTAACATAAAGCTAAGGTGAATAATTAAGTTACATCTCACTTTGATATTGATTTCGGTTTCAAGTTAGCTCCGAATTATTTTTGCAAGTTATATGCCATGTTGTGTTTGTTTAAATGGATATATGATTGTTGGTGATTTATATTGTTTATTACAGATTTTATGATAAGTTTAGATTGGAAAACCTATTAGATGACATCCATATGATTTGCGTTTTTGATATATGGTCAAAAACATTATTTTTGAAGTGGGTTTCAAGTTTCATATTTTTTCAAGTACTTATGGATTTATTATGGATTTTCGAAGAGAAAACAGAGAATTTTAGATTTAAATTGTTTAAGGCAATTAAATAATGTTTTTGGGTTGGAAATTTATATATGTTAGAAAATATATTCAAAGTGAATTATTGTGATTCTTGGGAATTTTTCCTAAGTATTTTACTATGATTAATAAATTATTTAGGTTAGAGGACTTAAATGTTTTATTTGTTTTGTTAAAGGGAAAGGCTTATTTGTTAAATGTTTCCAATTGTTAATTTTGAATTCGGTAGCTCTTTTGGAAAAGAATTTTAACAAAGAATTGGAACCTGATCATATTTTGATAAATAAGGCAAGTTAGGTGAAAAGGAATCACTTTGAAAGGCATAAAACCAGTTTTGTTTTGAATTACAACTTCGCCACTTTCATTGTTAGCTTTCATCACTATTGCCAGTAGGCCTTTCATACTTATTCGAAACCAATGCACATGGTATCAAGTAATTGATATGCAATTTATTAGAGAAAGGCGGAAGGACCGTGTCGAAGGTATGCTTTCGAATGGGTTGGAGCCATTTACTTGCCTTTGTTTATAAAAGATGCTTTCGAAGGGGTTGATTATAAGCTTTCAAATCAATCAACTTGCCTTTGTTTTAACAAAGGAGCTTTCGAAAGAGTTGCCGCTTTTGAACCTATTCGATACCTAGCTGCCGCATTCATACCTTTCGAACCAGTTAGAGGCTGTTTTTCTTTATTACCTTAAAACAATGTATTCGAAAGGTAGGTTTCGAACCAACAATCTATGAGGCCGCTTTTCTTTTAAATTTATACATGCGAAAGGGGGGTGCCGCTTCCATACCCTTCGATAGGGTTGAAGCCGCTTACTTAAACTCAAGTATACATGCGGAAGTATGTTGCCATTACCATAGGGCTTTTGAAAGAGTAGCTTTTGAATGTGTTCTCTTTTACATTTTGTGTTTTGTTATGTCTTTAAAACTATGGTTTCGAAAGTTATACTTTTATATGGTTTTGAAGCTATATTTCCACAAATTCTTATTTGGACCCAATGCTTTCGAAAGGTTTGTTTTAAGTATTTCGAAAGATATGTTTTAATAGTTTCGAAAAATGATGTCTAAGGTTTTAAGTAATGATTTCGAAAGGGATTGTTTGAGGTCTTAAGCAATGGTTTCGAAAGGAAGATTTTGGCTTTATAGCCTAACGTTTTCTAAGTTAAAAAGGGCTTTAACATATTTTAAAGCGATAGATAACCCTATGGATTTAGATTTTGATCAACATTGTTTTGTGTAAAGCATGTATCATGGCATAAGTATTTTGAGTAAGCAAAGGGTATAATTTCCTTGTTCTAAAAAGATATGTTTTTAAGGGTAAATCATTTGTAAAGAATGTTTTCAATGAAATGAAATTTGAATAGGGTGGTCATCCCAGATGTTTGCTAAAAGAATGACTCGGATATTAGAATCCCAGATAGGACTGGTATGGGGCCATGTCCTGTACTTTAGCTAGTAGCCCCTAGCTAATATAAGTTCAAAATTCCAGTGTGTAGGGCTTTGTCACAGGTAAGGCTAAAATGATGTTACACACAGAAAGGAATACACAGAGTAGAGTTAGGTTATTGGTAAGACCACAAAACCATTAGGATCAGTTGACCCTAGGAGAAGTAGGTTAAGGACAGATCGTCTAGTATTGTATCTAACAGAAGTTAGAATATTTATTATGTCTGGTAGGCTCGAGTCAGCCAGTGGTTGATAGTTACCCAGATAAAACTATAATGTTTGGACAAATAGTCCATTGATTACCAGATTTATATGCATGTATGTTATTGCTATTATTGTTATAATTAGTTTGATTGCAGGATTTTGATTTGCAAAAGATATGCTTTTAAAAGGATATTAGCGAGGGAAAACCTGTTTCGCTAAGCGTCGTGGTCTCACTTAATATCAGTAAACCGAGATGTAATAGAATTATTCACACCAGGTTTTATGTTTGACTCGAAGTTTATGTTTTCCCCTTAAACTCTCTGGTGCTCAAATTTAAATTTGAGTAGATTGAGAGTTAAGGACTTTTCAGGTTTAGTAGGTTGGACGAGCAAGCTTCCGAAGATGTGCAGGAGGCAAAGCTAGCTATGTAGGAGCTATTTAGTATTATTTCCGCTGTGATGTATTTATGACAAATATATCTATCTTGTACTCTGATCATCCAAGAAGGCATCTTCATATGTCACTCTTGGCGTAATTTGTAATTATTATATTTGATCAAAATCTAGGAATCGTTTTGGGATTATGTAATTGAATATGAAATATTTATTTGAAATGTAATCAGAAAAACTATTTTTGAAATATGTGTTGATTTTATTTCATATTCATGTGCTTCTGATATTATAGATACCATTAACATTACCGTATTTTGTCACCAGAAGTTAATACTATAGATGACTGCAGCATCTGTAGTGCTTAGCTTCGGACCTCAAAGTAGGGGTGATAAAGGTGCTTCTTTCTATTATATACTTGATATAATGTGGTTATATTAATTAATTAATTTAAGTAAAAGTATATTTAATAGAAAATCCATAAATGCTATATTTTGTGATAGTAGTTACAAAGTGTTGTAATCATGAGTAATTTATCATAATAAAATAAATATACCATTTTAAATGTTCCTAGTCAAGATGCATCAAGACTGGATATTGATGTATCCGTTGAGACTAGAGTATGTAACGCTCTCCAAATGTTGGACAGTATATTACTCATGACTGCCGGGGGCACCTAGGGGTTACGTACTGATAGTTATTAGATAACTATGAAACGACTCACTCGATAGTTTCTGTTGGTTAATATAACTAAGGTCAAACAGAAAATATCGATGTGACTGATTTACACAGTTCTCTTGACTTGAGAATATTGTGGAGCTTCGATATGAAAGCTCCGCTTTGATCATAGTCAAATCATGGCATGGTGTTCCATCGAGTGACTATAGTTGAGTCGAGTGGAAGTATTGGAAGTGAAGCAATATTCAAGAGAGGATTCGTCTCCTCAGTTATATGGGGTTAGTATCATGGTCAACTCAAGTCAACTCAAAGTCTCTGGCCAGAGCATTTTGGTTAATAATAATTGTTATTATTGAACCAAGGACTTTGTGTTTGGACTATAAAGTTGAATGTGGACGATATTGGAATTTTGACCATTACCAAATTCCATAAGTTCTAATATGATATATTTTTTATGAAGAGAATTGGTGTAAATAATTGTCACTATCAGGTACCACTTATAATAAGTAAAATTGGATTTTATCAAAAGATGTGTAAGCAATAAATTTGGCCAAAATGTCACACCACCTGCTAAGTGACGTGTGGAAGTTAGTATTCGAATAGTTCGATATTAATCGCCGACTGAATTTACACATATGAGTCGCACAACCATAATGATGAATTCTCTGAAAAACCATATGATTTAATTAATTTATAAAATGTTGTAAATTGATTACATTAATTGATATTTGAGAAATATTAATAATTATTTATTTGATGTTTGGAAGTTTTTTGTAATTATTTTAATGCATTTATAAAAGTTATATTTGCGTATTGATATATGATATCGATGTAATTTAAAGATAATTGCATAAAATGATTTATGGAAAATTTAAGGCATTTGATGACAAGATTTATGGAAATTTTATGTGATTTGATGACATGATTTGTGATAATTTTATGTCATTTGATGACATACGTGTAAAGAAAGGATTAAAGAGAGAGATTAATCAAGGGAATTTGTGACGCCCCACCTCTATACCCAAGCTAACCAAGAACACTTCGGTGTAG
Source organism: Allium fistulosum (assembly GCA_030737815.1). Lineage (NCBI taxonomy): Eukaryota > Viridiplantae > Streptophyta > Magnoliopsida > Asparagales > Amaryllidaceae > Allium > Allium fistulosum. The sequence continues at coordinate 1,301,789,857 of CM060902.1, forward strand.
TGCTGTCAACTAGCATGGAGAATAAGGCTGTTGAGGAGCGACCCTCCGTATAATTGCTTTGTGCGAGCATCGATATGTCAGATAGTATGACATGCATTTGATTTCAGGAGGAAATCCGACATACCGACACAAACTCAAAGCTACTACGCGGTGGCTATAATATCTTCGGAAACAAATATAGAAATAAACATAACACAAATCAGTCACAGACATCCATATCACAAAGGCGGAAAAAGATATGAATATATATATATATATCACATGAAAGTGTACATCAGAGTAGTGGTCTGAAAGATCCACGATAATACAAAAGAATAGCTACACAAAAGAATAAGTATACATCACAGAGTCTATATCTCAAATGTATACAACAAAAACTACTAATCTAAGTAGTTAGCCAAAAGTCAGAGTAATCCCAAAAGAGAAGTCAAGCATAAGCACCTGTAACATTTCGGTCTGACCCGAGTATTATTTCATAAGAAAATAATAAACGGATCAGTCTAGCTATAAATATCAGATGACATGATATAGAATAAAAGATATGGCATAAACATGTAATAACCATAATGGCATACTACTATAAGTATGTAATTGAAAATCAACATGAGATTAATCAATATCACAAGAATCTTCTCAAAGATAAAATAGGGTATCATACCCTAAGCTTGTATTCATAACAAGTCAATGACACACAAATTCACCAATGCACAAAAATTGATAAAACTTATCAATGGAAATCACGAAAATTGGTGAAGCACAAAATTCCAGAAATCATCTCAAGAAATCCAGAAATCACAAGAAGGGGGAGGCCTATCACAAAACGGGAGTATGAAAACTCACCAACACGTGTATCACAAACGAGACGCTATCTCATGGTAGCTAACCATTAATTTTGAGCCGAAGCTCCACAAGAATGGCCCGAAGACCGTGGGTCGCTACCCCACATATGTGATGTAGAAACATCACACAAATGGGGTTTAGTCTCCCTCGTAGACAAAGAGACATCGCACAATTGCTAGTCTAAATCACAAAAATGATCGTCATTGATCATCAAGAAAGTGTCAATTACACTAAGTTAGTAAATATATGAGTTTAGCTTCATGTCCCATAACCACTAGCTTAACTTAAATATTTACGAACAAACTGTAGATCTTCACTAGAAAATTGTCACAAAAGGTTCAATCGAACAAGTCCAAGAATTAACCAATGAAGTAAACGCGAGCATTTCATACCACTCGTTTTACTAAGTCGTTTAGTTAGATTTCTCGTACGAGTGAAGTAAAGGTTTGTATATACTAGTAGATTGGAAAATGGTTTGAGAAAACGAACTTTATAATTAAAATAGTGTTGAAATCATTTGGAAGAAAGGGGTTTTGATATTTACTACTAGTATTAAAACCTTCATATTTTTAGAGTGACAAACCACAAAACGATTGTTGAAACAAATCGAATCACAAAAATTCACATTCGAAGACGTGAGTAAAGTCCAAAGAAATCAATTCCAAAACCATCAAAGTAGGAATGCCCGTGAGAACGAACATGGCCGAGCTAAAGTGCTTCGACCAAAGGAGCAATGGCATAGAGGCGCGACCTAAGAAGTAAGCAGGCCGAGCGACCTTAAATAGGCGATGGCGCGACCTAGTGTGCTTGGTGCGACCTAAGGAGGAAGCGACCTAAAGGAGTGCGACTTAACCGGGGTGAACGATATAGCTGAGCGACCTAACTAGTGAGAGACCTAGTGGTAAAACAGGTCGAGCGACCTATAGGAAGCGAGCTAGGCGATGGCGCGACCTAGGACGTAACGACCTAACTGGTCTCGTGATGCCTCAATGGTCAAGCGACCTAAATGAACGAACGACCTAAGGTACGAACGACCTAAGGAGACCGACCTATTGATGGCGAGCTAGGGAACGACCTAGCGAAGTAAGACAGAACGACCTAAGCCCAGAACGAGCTATATGCAGGCAGAGACTTTTCCACGCCGTGCGAGCTAGCGAGGCAGAACGACCTAAGTGCAGTTTTCTTGCCAAAGACACTAAAAATTGGGGTTTTTCACCAATTCAATCCAAACCAAATGCAAATGCACATGCACAAATGATAGGAAATCTTTCTCAACAATCAAAGACAGTTATAGACAAGAATGTGAGATAAAAATATCACCTTTTCACGGAAATTGGTGGAGATGAAGTTTGAAAGCAAAGCAAGAACAATCACAAGCTTGAATCAATGTCTTCTCTTGAATTTGGAGTAGATGTTGGATTAGCAATGAAGAATAAGGCTTTGGAGTTTTAATTTCCCATTCCTCTCCCCATTTTTGATGAAGCTTGAAGTGTTAGGAAATGAAGAATGAATTAATGAAGAGGAGAGGGGGTTGGGCTGAGTTAGTAAGTGACAAAAAGGGTTCAGCCCAAACCAAAGCCATAAGCGAAAAAGTGGCGAAAATTCCACTAACTCCAAACATATCAAAGTTTATACTCAAAAAGATCGCAAATGTCATTTTGAACTCAATGGAGGTGGTTTCGAGTCCTAATTTGACCGTATGCAAAAAGTAGCTTTTCGGACTAAAATCCGACTGACGATAAAATATTTAAATAAAATATTTAAATATAAAATCGATAAATATGCGGGTTGTTACAGACTCCCCTCCTTAAAGAAATTGCATCCTCGCAATATATAAGATGGAAATAAAAAGTAACAACCATAAAAGCATATTAACACAAAATAAATTTGAAATAAGAAGTTCACCTTAAAGAGCATGAGAAAGTAAGTCCAGATGTGTACGCTCGATGAATTCTCTAGATTCCCAAGAGTAATCCTTAGGATTTGAGGACCATTGAACTTTAACAAGCGGAACATCTTTATTTCGAAGTCGTTTGACCTCCGAAGCAATAATTTGAATAGGATGCTGCTCATAAGTTAAATTAGGCAAAACTTCAATCTCTTCCACAACACCGGGCTCAAGAATAGAATCGGAATCCCGAAGGCACTTCCGTAATTGAGAAATGTGAAACACGTCATGAATAGCAGAAAATTGAGCGGGTAACAAAAGGCGATAAGCCATGGAACCAATACGTTCAGTGATAGGAAATGGCCTAATATATCGAGGCGCTATTTTCCCGATCGACTGAAGCGTACAACACCCTTCATAGGTGAAACACGAACAAATACAAGATCTCCAACAGAAAATTCTAATTTCCTTCTTCGGTTATCGGCATAGGATTTTTGTCTACTTTGGGCTTCTTTCATCCTATGTCGAATAAGGTCAATCTTCTTTGTGGAATCCCGAATAACATCTGGACCTAAAACCAGCTTCTCACCGGCCTCAAGCCAACAAGAAGGAGATCGGCATGGCCTTCCATAAAGTGCCTCGAAAGGTGCCATACCAATACTAGATTGGAAGCTATTATTATAGGAAAATTCAACAAGAGAAATATGATCTTCCCTACTTCCACCAAAATCAAGCACACAAGAACGAAGAAGATCTTCAAGAGTTTGATTCACACGCTAAGTTTGTCCATCGGACTGGGGGTGATAAGCGGTGCTAAAATTAAGCTTCGTTCCAAAAGGTTTTTGAAGACTCTTCCAGAATCCACTAGTAAACAATGGATCACGATCACTAACAATGGAAGTAGGAACTCCATGCAATTTATCAATTTCTTTGATAAAGAGTTTGGCCAGAAGAGGAACGGTTCGGTTCGAACGAACGGGAATAAAATGGGCGGATTTAGTAAGTCTATCAACGATCACCCATAAGCTATCATGACCCGAACGAGAACGGGGAAGGCCATCAATAAAATCCATGGAAATTTGATCCCACTTCCAAATTGGAATTTCCAATGGTTGCAATAACCCACCGGGCCTTTGATGTTCGGCCTTGACAAGTTGGCAAGTCATGCAACACTTAACAAAGTTAGCAATATCAGATTTCATTCCCTCCCAATAATAAAGTCGCTTCATATCCGCGTACATTTTACTACTACCGGGATGAATGGAAAATTTGGAACGATGAGAATCTTCTAGAATATCTTTACGAAGATCACTAATATTTGGCACTATAAGTCTACCAAATTTTCGAATGCTGCCACGAGAATCAATATCAAAGTCTTTCAAACCTTCAATATTGGTTTTATCCTTAAAATTTTGGCCAAGCAAAGCCAATTCAGGATCTAGATTTTGAGCTTCAAGAATGCGGTCAAAAAGAGAAGGACGAGCCTCAAGGCTACATAAAACAAAAGATGAACATAAATCGGATACACGATCTCTAATCTCACAAGTGGATAAAACCTCGAGATCATGCCATTCGAATATCATCATAGAAACAACCGCTTGTTGCTTATGACTAAGAGCATCAGCAACTCGATTTCCCTTTCCGGGAGTATAAAGAATATCAAGATCATAAGAGGCAAGGAATTCGAGCCAACGCTGTTGACGCAAATTAAGTTCCTTTTGAGAAAATAAATATTTCAAAGACTTATGATCAGTATAAAGTATAAATTTCTCTCCCAAAAGATAATGTCGCCAAATTCGAAGGGCGAAAACGATAGCCGCGAGTTCTAAATCATGTGTGGCATATCTAGTCTCAGCCGGCTTTAATTTCCTAGAAGCATAAGCAATAACACGTTCTTTTTGCATAAGAACGGCACCCAAACCAACGCGACTAGCATCGGTATAAACAACAAAATCTTGATTCCCTTCAGGAATAACAAGAATAGGAGCATCAGAAAGGAGTTCTTTTAGTTTCTGAAAAGAAGTTTAACATTTGTCCAACCAAATGTATTTAACACCTTTCTTTGTTAAGCCAGTAAGAGGCACGGCAATTTTAGAAAAGTCTTTTATGAAACGGCGGTAATAACCTACCAATCCGAGAAAGCTACGGATTTCAGTCACGCTCTCCAGTCTCTTCCAATTTTGAATCGCTTCAATCTTTGAAGGATCCACTGATATTCCGGATTCGGAAATAATATGGCCAAGAAACTTCACACTAGATTGCCAAAAGTGGCATTTAGAAAATTTTGCTTTTAATTGATTGCTCCTAAGAGTTTCCAATACAATCCGAAGATGCTTTTCATGTTCCTCCTCGGTTTTAGAATACACAAGAATATCATCAATAAAGATAAGAACAAACCGATCGAGGAAATCTTCGAAAACTCGATTCATAAGGTCAACGAAATAAGCCGGAGCATTCGTTAAACCAAATGGCATAACTAGCCATTCATAAGATCCATAACGAGTATGGAATGAAGTCAAAGGAATACTATCCTCTGCAATACGAAGCTGATGAAAACGGTAGCCAAGTCCAATTGTGAAAAGACTCTAGCACCACTAAGTTGATCAAATAGATCATCAATCCGAGGTAAAGAATATTTATTCTTAATAGTAAGATCATTAAGCTTGCGGTAGTCGACGCAAAGCCTAAGTGTACCATCGGATTTCTTCACGAAAATTGCTGAAACTCCCCAAGGCGAGGAACTAGAGCGAATAAATTGCTTCGTCTCCAATTCGGATAATTGTTTGCGCATCTCTTTATTCTCCTTATTGGACATGCGATAAGGAGGACGAGTAATAGGTTGAGCTCCAGGTATAAGATTAATTTTAAACTCAATTGCTCGCTTAGGTGGTAATCCTAAAACGGGCTCAAATATGTCGGAAAATTCACGAACGACGTGAATAAGAGAAATGACATCTTCCTCATCATCATTGTCATCATCAAGAGGATTTAGAGAATATAAAGATGCCGTCAAAATGGAATCCGAATCTTTAAGAACAATATAAATCTGCTTAACAGATAGTGGATGTCGAAGATAAATAGTCTGCTCAGGACATAGGATATGAGCTTCATAACGGTTAAGCCAATCCATACCCAAAATCATTCCAAAGCCTAAATAACGCATGACATGCAAATCGGCTAGGAAAGAAAAATCACACAAAATAATCTCGACATCTTTACAAAGCAAACTGAGTGTTGCGGATCCACCAACGGGATTCATAATTCTCAGAGAAGTTATTAAAGCGACAACACTTAAAGAAAAGGTATCAACAAGTTCCTTTGATATAAAAGAATGGGATGCACCTGTATCAAAAAGAACTCGAATAGGTTGATCATGAAATATAATAATGCCATCAAGGACAGAATGAAACATACCTTGACCGCGAGATGTGTTTCCAGGGGCTTGAGCCACATTAAGCTTTCCCTCCTTCTTGCCTTGAAGTCTGGGGCATAAATGTATATAATGATCCGGGCTCTTACAATAGCGACAAGAACGCGGCTTCGAACACTTGTTCGCAAAATGGTCCTTAGAACCACTGTTATAGCATTGCCCGCTACTAAGGGAAGGAGTCTTTGCAGCAGGAGTTGCTTGTTTCTCCTTTTTATTGGGATAAGGGCCTTTGGACTTGTTAGGCCTTTTCTTGTTGTTGAAGTTTGGTTTGGCACCCACCACTTCAACATCACTTTCCCTATCCGCCTCTTCAAGACGAAGAGCGATATCAATGAGTTGGTCAAAGGAAACTTCTAATTTGAGAAGTAATGGCTTCTTGAGATTTTTGTTTAAGCCATAAACGAACCTTTGGTTCTTCTTCAATGGGGTGTTGATGTATTCAACCCCATATTTGGAAAGCGACTCGAAGGCTGCGACGTAATCTGTCATGGAGGATTCACCTTGAACAAGGTCTATAAAACGACGAGCCAATGTCACCTTCTCAGCTTCTGGCACAAATTTTAACTCGAAGCGTTCCCGGAATTGCTCCCAGGTGAGATCCGCTTCATTGATTTCATAAATAAGAAGTTCGTACCAATCCAATGCTCTTTCTTGGAGCATACTAGAAGCCACCTGAACTTGGTGAAGATCAATAAGGTTCATGCGAGAAAAGATTCGGTCGCATGTTCTTAGCCAAGCCTGGACTTCTATAATGGTTTCGGAACCTTTGAATGGTTTCCCACCCAAGTTGGTATAATCGTTGCACAAGCGTGCAAATCCAGACTTAGGGTGAGTAGGTTCTGGATTAGAACCAGCTGCTTGAGCATTCTTTACTAAATCAAGTAGCTGCTGAGCGGTCATAAAAACTCCATCCTAGGGAGCAGCAGTAGATGGTTCGGCTCTGGGATGGCCTGGTCTAGACATTCTCTTCTTTAAGAAAGAGAGAAGAAGAAAAGTTATTCTCCAAATAAATATCAAGCAAATCTTGATAGATAAAACAAGGATACATAAAAGGAAATAGGATGAATCGGTACGAAGACTCGAATTAAATCCTAAGGCACGACTCCTAAGTTGGACTTTGGACGATGATCCTTGTAAAGTTATTCTACATTGTTCCGAAGTTTGGCTCTGATACCAAGTTGTGATGCCCTACCTCTATATCCACGCTAACCAAGAACACTACGGTGTAGTGCTGTCAACTAGCACGGAGAATAAGGCTGTTGAGGAGCGACCCTCCGTATAATTGCTTTGTGCGAGCATCGATATGTCAGATAGTATGACATGCATTTGATTTCAGGAGGAAATCTGACATACCGACACAAACTCAAAGCTACTACGCGGTGGCTATAATATCTTCGGAAACAAATATAGAAATAAACATAACACAAATCAGTCATAGACATCCATATCACAAAGGCGGAAAAAGATATGAATATATATATATATCACATGAAAGTGTACATCAGAGTAGTGGTCTGAAAGATCCACGATAATACAAAAGAATAGCTACATAAAAGAATAAGTATACATCACGGAGTCTATATCTCAAATGTATACAACAAAAACTACTAATCTAAGTAGTTAGCCAAAAGTCAGAGTAATCCCAGAAGAGAAGTCAAGCAGAAGCACCTGTAACATCTCGGTCTAACCCGAGTATTATTTCATAAGAAAATAATAAATGGATCAGTCTAGCTATAAATATCAGATGACATGATATAGAATAAAAGATATGGCATAAACATGTAATAACCATAATGGCATACTACTATAAGTATGTAATTGAAAATCAACATGAGATTAATCAATATCACAAGAATCTTCTCAAAGATAAAATATGGTATCATACCCTAAGCTTGTATTCATAACAAGTCAATGACACACAAATTCACCAATGCACAAAAATTGATAAAACTTATCAATGGAAATCACGAAATTGGTGAAGCACAAAATTCCAGAAATCATCTCAAGAAATCCAAAAATCACAAGAAGGGGGAGGCCTATCACAAAACGGGAGTATGAAAACTCACCAACACATGTATCACAAACGAGACGCTATCTCATGGTAGCTAACCATTAATTTTGAGCCGAAGCTCCACAAGAATGGCCCGAAGACCGTGGGGCGCTACCCCACATATGTGATGTAGAAACATCACACAAATGGGGTTTAGTCTCCCTCGTAGACAAAGAGACATCGCACAATTGCTAGTCTAAATCACAAAAATGATCGTCATTGATCATCAAGAAAGTGTCAATTACACTAAGTTAGTAAATATACGAGTTTAGCTTCATGTCCCATAACCACTAGCTTAACTTAAATATTTACGAACAAACTGTAGATCTTCACTAGAAAATTGTCACAAAAGGTTCAATCGAACAAGTCCAAGAATTAACCAACGAAGTAAACGCGAGCATTTCATACCACTCGTTTACTAAGTCGTTTAATTAGATTTCTCGTACGAGTGAAGTAAAGGTTTGTATATACTAGTAGATTGGAAAACGGTTTGAGAAAATGAACTTTATAATTAAAATAGTGTTGAAATCATTTGGAAGAAAGGGGTTTTGATATTTACTACTAGTATTAAAACCTTCATATTTTTAGAGTGACAAACCACAAAACGATTGTTGAAACAAATCGAATCACAAAAATTCACATTCGAAGACGTGAGTAAAGTCCAAAGAAATCAATTCCAAAACCATCAAAGTAGGAATGCCCGTGAGAACGAACATGGCCGAGCTAAAGTGCTTCGACCAAAGGAGCAATGGCATAGAGGCGCGACCTAAGAAGTAAGCAGGCCGAGCGACCTTAAACAGGCGATGGCGCGACCTAGTGTGCTTGGTGCGACCTAAGGAGGAAGTGACCTAAAGGAGTGCGACTTAACCGGGGTGAACGATATAGCTGAGCGACCTAAAGGAAGCGAGCTAGGCCTGCGACCTAACTAGTGAGAGACCTAGTGGTAAAACAAGTCGAGCGACCTATAGGAAGCGAGCTAGGCGATGGCGCGACCTAGGACGTACTGACCTAACTGGTCTCGAGATGCCTCAATGGTCAAGCGACCTAAATGAACGAACGACCTAAGGTACGAACGACCTAAGGAGACCGACCTATTGATGGCGAGCTAGGGAACGACCTAGCGAAGTAAGACAGAACGACCTAAGCCCAGAACGAGCTATATGCAGGCAGAGACTTTTCCACGCCGTGCGAGCTAGCGAGGCAGAACGACCTAAGTGCAGTTTTCTTGCCAAAGACATTAAAAATTGGGGCTTTTCACCAATTCAATCCAAACCAAATGCAAATGCACATGCACAAATGATAGGAAATATTTCTCAACAATCAAAGATAGTTATAGACAAGAATGTGAGATAAAAATCTCACCTTTTTATGGAAATTGGTGGAGATGAAGTTTGAAAGCAAAGCAAGAACAATCACAAGCTTGAATCAATGTCTTCTCTTAAATTTGGAGTAGATGTTGGATTAGCAATGAAGACTAAGGCTTTGGAGTTTTAATTTCCCATTCCTCTCCCCATTTTTGATGAAGCTTGAAGTGTTAGGAAATGAAGAATGAATTAATGAAGAGGAGAGGGGGTTGGGCTGAGTTAGTAAGTGACAAAAAGGGTTCAGCCCAAACCAAAGCCATAAGCGAAAAAGTGGCGAAAATTCCACTAACTCCAAACATATCAAAGTTTATACTCAAAAAGATCGCAAACGTCATTCTGAACTCAATGGAGGTGGTTTCGAGTCCTAATTTGACCGTATGCAAAAAGTAGCTTTTCGGACTAAAATCCGACTGACGATAAAATATTTAAATAAAATATTTAAATATAAAATCGATAAATATGCGGGTTGTTACAGAATTAATTAGGGAAGTTTTAATTAAAGAATGGGAAAATTTTCATTTTTCAAAATAAAACATATTCTCTAATTCATTATGTACGTGCAATTCATTCTTTCTCATTCAGTCTGTTTCCTTCTCTTATCCTAAATTTGCATGGTAGAAAACCCAAAAAAAAAACAAAAAAAGTTTCCAAAATCTTTCAACTCCAAATAAAAAGATAAAATAAAACCAAAAAAGTGATTCATCCATCTCTTGCAAGGATAGGATGTGGATCTTGAAGATTTGAGGATATATCATCATTCAAGGTGTGATTTCTAGGCAACATCCTAAGGTGATTCAATCGAATCTAGAAGCATTCTTCATTTAAGGTGCAAATTAAAAGAAACATCAACAAGGTGTGTTTTAAGGATTGGGTAGCAAGGTATGTCATTTTCTATATATAGATAGTGATTTTGCATTGTTTGATGGAAATTTAATTTGACTTTCATTATTTGTATGATGTATTACTATCTCGCTTAATTAAAAAAAATTGGTTATGAAGATTGAATTATTTGTTGAATGATATGATTGAGTTTTGATAGATCAAAATTGAATTGTTTGTTGAATGATATGACTGAGTTTTCATTTGATGGATCAATATTAAATTTGTTTATGTCTTAATATAATATTTAAGTGTAGATCTATGTTTTTAAACATTCTATTTAAAGTGCAATTCTTCAGATCTGAATGTTTACATGTTCGAATTGATTAGCTACTTTTCTTTACTTTGTTAAATTGAAACTACATCTATATATTTTAAAATACAATGTTTTATTTTAGTTCTATGTTTTAACATTTAATTTAAATTCCATTTCTTTAAATCTAGAAATTTACATTTTCATGTTGATTGATTGAATTATATTTAAAGAAAATGAAATTTATATAGAACCAATACAATGTTTTAATTGTAGATATATGTTTTAATCTTCTATAACAAAGTGTAATTTTAGTGTTGAATGTTAATATATGTATGTATACATGTGTTACTTGCACTTTTTATTGCATGAGATCTTTACATATGAATAAAAGGAATCTTAACAACAAATCAAAGTTTTGAAATTGACTATAATAACTATCTAATTAATATTATTAGAAAGCTTTGATTGAATTCCATATATACATATTTGGATCTACTTGTATCTGTTCATATAAAATTTATTCTTCTTTACATATATTGTCATAGTATGAAATCATTTCTCTTTTTTAATTAAGATAATAATGTATACATACAATTCATTGTTTACCTTCTATATTCTTACATTATGGTACCTATTGATTATCATTAATATGTTGCATTAATTAAGTTTTGTAAAAGGGAAACTATACCAATCACTCTTGTCATCCCTTATTTATTTCCGTTTCAATTCCTATGTAATGACCATTCAAATTGTTCTTGTTTATTTTACGTATACATATCAATTACCATTGGTTATGCACACTCCCTTTATGTTGCACTTGCACAATATTTACTATAAATATATTTACAATTCATGTCATATTTAGATTAGTCATTAATGTTATTTTATTAATCAATTATTTAATTTAATTAAGATAAGGAAATGAAAAGTTTCATTCTCTAACCAAATTTATGATCCCTCATTAATTGAATAATTTAAGAGAAAGGAAATGAAAATTTTCATTCTCTAAATAAATTTATGCCCCCTCATTAATTAAGTAAGTTAAGGGAAAGGAAATGAAATATTTCATTCTTTGAATAAATTTGAAAAATAAACGTTAGTCACAAATTTGTATATAAGAGTATATTTGATATACTCTAACTTACATACACATTAAATTAAAGTGAAACTTTATTTATGAAGTTAAATAAAATATTGATTTTATTTAAAAGAAACTTAGAAAAGTTCCAAATGAATTTAGGCTTCATAGGCCCATTAAGATCCAAAATAGTTAAAATTTTAAAATTCACTCATTTCTTCCACTGCGGGCTGGCACAGTTCCAACAATGGTATCAGAGCCTAATAGCCTACGCGGTCTAAATTAGTCGTGTTAGGGTTAACTAATTAAGCTTGCGCACTTAGTACGGTGTCTAGAAAGGTGATGTCTAGGATCGGAATTGGGTAATCATGTACCCTGTCCTACCTGGTTACCTGCTTGGCCTGAAAGGTGGAATAAGCCCAAAGGTTACCCCTAATAGAAAAGGCCCAATTTAATTGGGCCTTAGGCTAATTTTCAAAATATTTTTGAAAATTGAGACAAGATTTTAAATTTAAAAGTTAAATTTAAAATAAAAAACATGTTTATTATAAAAGGTTATAATATAACATAAATTTTCAAAATGTTTGAAAATGTAATAAAAATTTCAAAATGCTTGAAACTATGTAAATATTAATTTCGAAATTTATTATTAATAAGATTAATAATATAAATTGATTAATACTTATATAAATGTATTATATATGTTGATATATGTTATGTTATTTTAAAGTGTTTAAGATAACATAAGCATACATTTATGTATATAAGATAAATTTAAAAATTAATATAATTTAACTAAAATTGTTTAACTAATAAAGTAATTAAAGGTGGGTTAATTAACTAAAAGTAAGCATATATAAGATATATGTGTCTTACTATAAAGGTTATAGTAGATATGACCAATATAAAATTTGTATTGGAATACTAATTTAAAATTAATTAAAGAGTTAATTAACTAAAATTAATTAAATAAGATTTAATGAATAAAATGTTATACATAAGATTATGGTATAAGTTAATTAAAATATAAAAGTTATATAATAATGAAACTAATATAATATGAGTGCATAAACTAAAGGTGGAACATTAAAGAAACCCAAATAGACTTAAGGAATAAATACATACATAAATGTACATATACCATGATTTCTGATGTGTATGACACTTGAATCACGAGGGTATTTCATAAAAAATACATTATTCCATAAGTCAATATAACTCAATAGAATATATTGAAGATTATGAATCTTCAATATAACGTTGTCCTCTACCGTATATATAATAATAAATTACTTGCATACTCCTTAGTTGTTGAGAAAACTCAAGCTGGGGATGTTATGTTGTATTATTAATATATTGAACAGATGAGGTAAGATAACTATATGTATTTGTTAAGAAAATTCAAGGTATATATACTGTACTTAGTCCATCATGATATGGTAGGTACGAGCGAATAATCTCTTTCGATTTGTTGAGCAAACTCAAGGTTGAAATGAAATTAGGACAAGGAAAAATGGGTTAGGAGTTATATGTGATACAACCGATAAGGAGTTATTCATCGTTTGTAGAGCTATGATTTGTTGAGCAAACTCAAGTTCAGAATACCAAGATAGACGAGTTCTAACACCCACTAGTGAAGTCGATAGACTTCTATGTTTCATCTTAGGGTTTGGAGAAACATAAAAGACTAGTGGGAGCCTTATTAGAAAAATGAAATAATAACATTTAACCATTCTAATATTGTAAGAACATATGCTAAATAATGTTATAATTATCTACAATGATAAATTTGTGCATTTAATATGATTAATAAAATGTTTGTCAATTAACATATACAAACAAACTAAATTGAAAGTTCACAAATGGAAATATAATACCCACTATTAAATTCCAATTGCATGTTAACGTTTCAACACCCATGCAAGTGCCTAATTTTACAACTACTGAATACATTCGTGGTTTGGTCACTTATGCATTTATTTGGTCTAGACCATATATTGCATTCTATGAGTTTCAAACTCTAAAAGCAATACAAAACTATGGATATTTGATTCATATACAATTGCATATAAATTTTATATGGTGAATGGTCAAAGTTTGTGATGTACGATATTTCGATGAAATTAGTTCATCCGAAAAACCAAATAAACCTTAGCGAGATCGAGCATTCAATTTGATTGATTACAAAAGGGTTCATATTGTGTTAAGGTAACAGAAGACCAAAAACTACAAGATAGATCTAAGAAATCGATCGCTGAAATGTCATTTTGATCGGTTTACGTAAATTGCAACATATTTGATGTCCTTAAATGTTAAGGATAATCGAATAAAGAGTTTGTTATGATATCATAGTAAGGTTTTCTTTTGAATAGTTTGACCATTTGAAAGGCAAACGAATGTATAAGAATATATATAATTTAACGTACAGTTGGGATGAAGAGAATGAATAGTCACTTCTGCTTCATAGAGAAACATTGGAAATGAGAATTGTAATAATAATTGATACTTAATATTGGAATAAGAAATATGATTTCTATTCCGAAATGCATTTTCATATAGAAAATTATTTTCTATGAGATTTATTTCTTTGAGCTCAAGATATTTGATCAACAAACTCTCCACTGTAAATAGTTGTAGTATATAAAATAAACAAATTGTATTAAGTTAATGATAGACCTCCGATTTAGTACGCTATTATAGTAATGGTGGAAATAGTGGGAGCATGCGATATAGCACTTATTAATTACATCATAGTACGAAAATTGTTTTCGTAAAACTTACCATACATTATTTATGAAATAATGATTATTTTTCGATATCTAGTGAAAAAAATAGACATGGCTATATTTCAATATGAATATTATGAATATTCTTTGTGAAATAAAACTATAATGTGGTAGTTTTTTTATAACAAAAGTGATGGATTGGAAAATACAAAAGTATCTAATATTATTTACAGTTGTTTTGGAATTATAGATTAAGTCGTAGTTTTGAGAAGTAATTTTATTGTATGATTTGGAATCATATGAACTTGTTAATTATATCTCAAACAATAAATGGCTATGCACCCATTTATTGGAAGTATCATAAGAGTTGATGAACTCTTTGGATTGATACATATAGATGTATGCAATCGTAATTCTATAAATACCAAAATGGTTCCATGTACTTTGTCATATTCACCGATGAGTTATCATTGACATGGACATGTGTATTTGATACAAATGAAGTATGTCTATGGTAAACTAATAGAATATAAAACAGAAGTAAATAAAATAACATGCGATAGAAATGATTTGATTTGATCGAATGTGTAACGACCCGATATTTTCAACCATTCGCATCCATTATAAGTGTATAAGTAGACACTCATGCCGGAATTGAATTGCTCAAAATACCACATTGTAAATAAAATTTGGCAAATCTCAGAATATACAGTAAATAAATATAATCACAGATCACAGACACAGAGTAAAATAATGCAACGGAAGTAAAAGAAATAGTAGTTCATGAAGCTACTATGTAAATATATCAGAGTTAAATAAGATAAAACAGAAGAAATAAAGTACAACAGAAGTCTCAATATGATAACCAAGTACAAGCTGAATAG
Organism: Allium fistulosum; assembly: GCA_030737815.1. Lineage (NCBI taxonomy): Eukaryota > Viridiplantae > Streptophyta > Magnoliopsida > Asparagales > Amaryllidaceae > Allium > Allium fistulosum. The sequence continues at coordinate 1,301,805,252 of CM060902.1, forward strand.
AACAACAGAACTGAGATAGATAAAACTAGATAAGCAGATAATATCCAGCGATTCCAATCTCCAGAAAGTGGAATCCAAATCTGTGAATACTCAGGCTGACCCGAGCGTAAATAAAAATACAAACACTCGAGTCAGGACAATATATACTTATATAATGTAAACCAACTCAAGTGAACTGTAATAAGGTACAAGTAACTTAAAGAATGCTTGGGATCACCCATTCTTTAAGGATCCGTTAAACTATTTACTATGTAGTAATATACGCTATATACAGTAGTGTCTAATTAGTAAAGTATAATCATATAGAAAATAGCGTTAAGGGGATGGTGAACCTTAACGCGGTCGGATCTTTAAACCAAAATCGTAGTAAAGCTCGATATGGTAGGTGACACGGCACAACTAGGCAATGCCAGGGTAGATATACCAATTACGCATCCGGACTAGTGGTGACGCATAGCAGCCACTACCGCCCACCTCGAACAACACTCCCAAATCAAGGGTGGCCACTAAATCAATCACAAGTAATAGAATGGTATCGAAGAAGTGTGTCTAATCAGAGGTGCTACCTCCTTGGTCCGTCAATCGCTCCTGTTTTAGCCACCTTATGCCAACTCCCGGGAGTTGGATCCACGTAACATACCTTAAGAACGTCGCCACCATCCTACTTCATTCTGGAAACTCCACCGCGTACACAGTTGTCAAAGTGGTTTTCGGTATCGACAAAGAGTATGTCCATATCTGATCCCGGTCTCTTTAACAACCAATCGTTATTATAACCCGTGGTTATAACTTTTAAAACAATACTTTACTTCAAAATAAAATATCATTTCAAAACCATATATTTATCAAAATAAAGATTAAATCAATTCCAAACCATTTCCATATATTTAAAATATCATATCATTTCAAAACTTCATTTCAAATCATTTCAATATATCAAAATATCATATCTTTCCAAAACTTCATTTCAAATCATTTTAATATATCAAATATCAATCTTTCCAAATCTTCATTTCAAATCATTTTAATATAATAAAATATCATATCCTTACAAATACAAATATTCAACTTTAAATACCTTTTAAATTCAAAGATATCGTTCATTTACTATCATTTCAAATCACCTTTAAATAGTTTATATTCCAATCAAAATAATTCATTTAAACCTTTTAAAAGTGTAATTATTATATTTTCAAATCAAGTATTCAATTTCCAAAGTTTCAAACCATTCTGAGTTCGTTTACTAAGTCAAAAACCATAATTATTAAAATTTCAGCCTTTCGCAGTATTTAGAAAAAGCTGTTATAAGTTATACTTGAAAACATTTTTATTCAGCAAAGACAGCATTTAAAACTGCTGTTAAAACTCAGTTTTTAGTTAAATTATAGTTCAAAACAGAAAAGACAGCATTTCAGAAGTGCTGCGGTAACTCAGATTTCAAAACAAAGGTTTTATTTGATTTCAGCAAAGACTGCAGACCACTATAGCATTTCCAGAGAATGCTATAATAGACCTGGGTTCAATATTAGCCTATAAGTTCAATTACAGCAACTACAGCATTTCAGAAATGCTGTAATAGCTCTTTTTACACAATTTTAGTTCAATTCAGAAACTATAGCATTTCTGAATGCTATTAAAAGTTAATTCTAGATTTTAGTGTATTTCCAGCAACTAAATAACTTCAATTTAAAACACATAAATATTTTAAAAATCATATTTTAACATTTAAAATGTTCATTTACATATCATTTAACATATATCTTTTTCACAATAAATTTCTTATAATTAAATCCAATTTTCAACAATTTACTTAATAAATTTAAGTATAAAAGTTTCCAATTCTTCACATTTCAACAAATAACTTAACACTTCAAATTTAAATTACCATTTCACAAATTTAACTAAATTTCCAATTTTATTTAATTGACTTAAACCTTTAATTAAAACCAAATTTCACATTTCCAAGTCAAGTTATATTTTAAAAGATCACTTTTAAACATTCATTTATTTAACCACTTAAACTCATAGAAAAATCAATAATACTTTAATAAATCGCTTAAATTCAAATTTAATCAAATTATCATATTTACCATTTTCCAAATATAATTAAATTTTCATTTTTTATTCATATAACTTAAATATCATTTTTAACCAAAATTCCAAATTCCAAACTTAAGTTATATTTCAATAATCCAATTTAACCATTCATTAATTACATTTTTAACTCATAGAAAAATCATAATTTCTTTATTTTAAAACATCTCAAAATCTATTTAAATCAAATTTCATAAATTTATATTTTTAAAATACTTAAAAATATCCAAAAACACTTTATAAAATAACCACGGGCCTGTATATAGTTTTCTAACCTAGGTCAAGTGATACAGATATATATCATTTCAATCCGCAATTTAAAAAGAAAACCGGGTTCTATCATTTCAAACCCGCAATCCGAAGTTAGAATAAGTTAAATAAAAACCATTCAGGCCTATCATTTCAGCCCATAATGATTTTTTCCTATTCTAAAGTCCGTTCGGGTATGTATCATTTCAACCCATAGTGATTCTAGTCTACAGGGAACTTGCAGTGTGATAAACAGATATAAATGAACAGAATACATTATATAATAGTAACGGATGATATAACAGGTGTATAAACATCATATGATCATAACATAGTCAAGTATAACATGATAATATATTTCTACAGATTCACAGGGTGTCAATTTACTAGTTATATAGGTACATATTGTCTGGTGAGAATAACTCACCTGTTAAAGCTGGAGATTAGCGATCAAAACACATAGAATAGATTCCAGAAAGCACAACAAGCACGATATAGCATGACTTTTGATTTGAATGAATGGAGAGCCTTGATATTTATCTTGTAAACAATAACCAAACAAGACAATATACACATAAATATTCAACGCAAACAATGTTGAAACAATGAAGATAAGAAGCAACAACGGAATAGATTACTTGACTGTGCTTTAACCATTCAAAAGCTCGAACAAGGGGTTCATTTTCTCAGCCATGATGATGATGAGTGTGGGAGAGACAAGGTTAACTTCCTCGAATACATAAGACAAAACAATACAAACAATATAAGTTTTCAAATGCACAATACGATAGAATAATATAGAATCAACTACACGAATCAAAGTAGAATTGCTTTGCACTTGCTTCCAACAACCTTCAGGTTCAGCCATATGGTGTACTACAGGTCTAAGGCAAGATTTGGATCAGGTTTTGGTTGCCTAAGGGTCGGCCAAACATGTTTAGAGGTTAGCAAAAGGTGAGTATGCATGAAACAACACAACAAGGCAAAACAATGTCACTTTAACATGGATTCAAGGCAATTCAAGGCTCGGCCAAGGCTCATGGGGCACAGCCAGAGGAGTGGGGTCCAAGGTGATGACGTGGCAGAGGGTCCAGGTGGTGCTGGAGGTGGTGGAGGTGGTGTTGGTGGCGGCCATGGGTGGTGGAAGGTGATGGTACCAAAACTAGGTCAGCTTGAGTGCATAGGTGATGAATTTGTGGATTTTTGTGGTGGTGCTTGCCTTTGGGTTGCTCGGCCTGCCATGGTGGTGATCTAGGGTGGTTGATGATCAGGCTATGGAGTGGTGGAGGTCGGCCTAAGGTCTGGTTGAAGAGGAGCCAATCACTTTAGTTGAGAACAAGAGCAATTTCTAATAAGAAAATATAGAAAACAAGAGAAAGGAGAAGAATTTACCTAATTCTTTTTGCAAGATGGAGGCCATGATTTTTTTAGGGTTTTGGAGCTTTGAAAATTCGTGAATAACAGGAGGAAGTCAGCTGAAAAAAAAGGATGAGGAATAGTTAGGGTTAATTGGTGAAAGGTTAGGTTAAAAGTAAAAAGGTGGACTATAAAAGCCCATAGGAAGATAGAAAGTTTAAGGCCTTTCAAATCTCTTTATTTTATTTTTTTATAACTTTATATTTCTGGAAAAAAGATAATAATCCCAGGTAAAATTTCGAAATTTGAGCAAAATATAATAATTTATATAAATATTTATCAATAATATAAAGTTAAATTAAGAAAATAGCTAAAATAGTAAACTAGTCTAGAAATTTGAAATTGAATAGAATAAATTTTAGAAAAATTCATATGAGCTTGTAATATATTTTTAAACATAAATAATAACATAAAATAAAAATATATTCACAAAATAAATATTTAAAATTAAATTTACATATAGATTTTAATGAAGAAAATAGCAGAAAATAGGGAAACAGCCTTTAAAAATAGGAAATCATCATAGTAAATTTTGGAAAAATTCTATTATTATTTTTGAAATATTTAGAGATGAAAATATACATAAATTAACTTATTGACACATATTAAATAAAATATAAGAAAGAAAAATATGATTTATAAAATTTAAAATAGGCAAAATTGCACAATAAAACAAATTATACTAAAAATTGAAATGTACATAACTTTTACATTTTAACTCCGTTTCCAACGAAACGAAAAGCAGTATTCAAGTTATTAAATATATTGTCATAATAAAAGATAAAATTTATAATTTAAAATATTTAAAATTTAAATTTAAAAGTCAAAGTTTGACTATTTGACCAAAATTCACATTTTCTGGAAATATTAAATTTAGTCATATTTGGAATTCTAATCCACATCAAAATCAAAGTTTATACTTAAAATAACAAAATTTATTCTTTTTTATAAATAAAGCTTTTGAATCTGGAAAAATCAATTTAAAAATATTTGAAAAATATAGGGTTGTTACAGAATGAGTGAGTATATTGGAAAATGTTTCAAATGTACCTAAAACGAGTAAAGATTCAATCTCAAAATTACTCCTCCATGTGATACATAATGATGCATCGATATTGAGTAATCGAACTTTATTGGACAATGTACGATTAATTGTGGGTGAAGTTGAGTTAGTTTCTTTCTATAAGGTAATGTACTTAAGGGTAGTACACAAGGTTAATATTATTTTATCTGAATAATAGTTTACAAAATTTTACAAGATAAGGGTTTATAAGAAAATCCAACATATCCTAGGCCAAGGAATTGACAGGTTGTGCGAGTCGAAAGATTATACGTAATAATTGTTCATGAGGGATCTTGTATGAATCTCCCCAAAAGGATTTTGAAAAGACTGTCATTGGATGACATATTTATGTTTCGAACATAGTTTTTGTAAACTAAAACCAAATCAGTTTGTAAATAAAGAAATTCATAAAACGTTTATTAATACCTATTCTATTGCACCGAGAAACAATTATTGTTTCAAGATATACCAACTTCATTGTGAAGAAATTTGTTTGAGGAATAATTGGTAGTAAAATTAAATTGGACACGATCCATGGATAGAACTGATTATATGAGATGAAATGAAATTAACTAACCTAAATGAACACATAACATTAGAATGTCTAATAAGTATTCTCGCACATCGAAGATAAACTATGAGTTTTTTTATTAATGTCGAAAATATATAATCCTAGATTGTTTAACTAAACCATTGAGAGTGTTGACTCTATATGGTATGAAGCACAAATTCGAAAGAATTCCCAGTACACTATCAAAATATAGATTTTGGTGGTCGTAACCGAAAGGATATGATCCATCGACCTCGACTGTGTCTTTATGAGTAAGACTAATGCAGTTGAAATTAAATGAGCAATGTTGATAAGAATAATATCACAAATTTCAATTGTTGAAATTAGCGTAATTGATTCAATATTCAATATGTTCAAGTCAATTCGGATTTACTCACAAAATTATCGCTTGATAAGTCTTAGTGTTTTGGTACATATGTATTGAAAAAGAAAATTCTAAATAACGATTTAAAGTAAGCTGTTTACACATATTAACCAAAAATGTCTCAAAGTCAGTAGGAGTGATATTGTGTTTGTGAATCTTTGGATATGATCCAAGAAATGATACTAAAGTATCATTTTATAAGCATCAAGATTGAATAATTATTTTGATAGAAATATCAAATAGTTTGATTTTCTATCAATGTGCAGAGGAAGCGTGTGTTAATAATAAAGAACGTTAAATGGTACATTGATATTTCTAAACTATAAGTAAACAACACATGATTGATTTTAACGACGCACTTGTGTTAAAATCAGCCTTAGTTGTTTTAATACTCAACATTGGATTAATTAATGATGACTTTTATAGTAGGTATAAAAGATGCCGGGAATGTCCCAAATGATATGCAAGGACACCTTATTAAAATGTTTAATACGGAACATGTAAGATTGATTCCTTTGCATTGGCAAAAGGAATCATCATACATGTTGTGTTGGCTACGATATCATGATTTGCTTATGTATTTGATACATGGAGAAAATATCAAATCCAAATTGATATGATTAAATGGTTGTCTGAAGTGTTCTCGTGTATTTATGAAATACTAGAGAATTGTTTACAGAAAAAAAGTCCTTATGAAGGACTGTTCGAACTCAAACTTCATAAGTTATATTGAGTGTAGTATATCAATAGTAAATTCAAGTTAAGAATCTTTAAGTTGGAAATGTTCCAAATAAAAGACCGTGGCTTATCAAATGAAAAAAGGCTACGTACATCACCTTGAATATTGCCGCAATAAAAATAATGTATATAAAATTATATGTGCACAAATTTATAACTGAGCTTATTCCAAATGTTGAGAATCTCAAAACACTGTTATATGATAATAATGTCGTGATATGGTTCGTAGTAAAACTTAGAGCTCACTAGAGGTCGAGAGACATACTTCGAATTGTTCCACGTGGTAAAGCAGTTTATCACCTTCACAGAGAGTTGATTGACAGAGTAGATAATTGAAACATAATAGCATACCCGTTCAGAAAGGGACTGACCCAACTGGTTTTGAGAAACGGATTGGAGAAGGTGAGATTCCATAATTGACCTCAAGTGCATGTGGGAGATTGATAGAGTTAGGGTTATGCCCTAGAGGCAATTATGTAATTTGTTACATATATCTAACTCGTCAAACAATCTTGTTCATAATAAAGGTGTTTCTTTCTATTATATACTTGATATAATGTGGTTATATTAATTAATTAATTTAATTTAAAGTGTATTTAATAGAAAATCCATAAATAATATATTTTGTGATAGTAGTTACAAAATGTTGTAACCGTGAGTAATTTATCACAATAAAATAAATATACCATTTTAAATGTTCCTAGTCAAGATGCATCGAGATAGGTTATCGATGTATCCGTTGAGACTATAGTATGCAACGCTCTCCAAATGTTGACATTGTATTACTCATGACTACTGGGGGCACCTAGGGGTTACGTACTGATAGTTATTGGATAACTATGGAACGACCCACTCGATAGTTTTCTGTTGTTTAATATAACTAAGGTCAAACAGAAAATATCGATGCGATTGATTTACACAGTTCTCTCAACTTGAGAATACCGTGGATCTTCAATATGAAAGCTGCGCTTTAATTATAGTCAAATCATGGCATGACATTCCATCGAGTGACTATAGTTGGGTCTAGTGGAAGTATTGGAAGTGCAGCACTATTCAAGGGAGGATTCGTCTCCTCAGTTATATGGAGTTAGTATCATGGTCAACTCAAGTCAACTCAAAGTAAAAGTCCCTGGCCAGAGCATTTTGGTTAATAATAATTGTTATTATTGAATCAAGTACTTTGTATTTAGACTATAAAGTTGAATGTGGACGATATTGGAATTTTAACCGGTACCAAATTCCATAAGTCCTAATATGATATATTTTTAATGAAGAGAATTGGTGTAAATAACTATCACTATTAGGTACCGCTTATAATAAGTAAAATTAGGTTTTACTAAAAGATGTGTAAGTAATAAATTTGGACAAAATGTCACACCACCGCTAAGTGACGTGTGAACGTTAATATTCGAATTGTTCGATATTAAACACTGACAAAATTTACATTATGAGTCGCACAACCGTAATGATGAATTCTCTGAAAAACCACATGATTTAATTAATTTATAAAATGTTGTAAATTGATTAAATTAATTGGTATTTGAGAAATGTTAATTATTATTTATTTGATGTTTGGAAGCTTTTTGTAATTATTTTAATGCATTTATAAAAGTTATATTTGCGCATTAATATAAGATAATGATGTAATTTCAAGATAATTAGATAAAATGATTATGGAAAATTTATGTCATTTGATAACATGATTTATGGAAATTTTATGTCATTTGATGACATGATTTGTGGTAATTTTATGTCATTTGATGACATACGTGTAAAGAAAGGATTGAAGAGAGAGAAACAATCAACGGAATTAATTAGGGAAGTTTTAATTAAAGAATGAGAAAAGTTTTATTCTTTCAAATAAAACATATTCTCTAATTCATTTTGTACTTGCAATTCATTCTTTCTCATTCTGTCTGTTTCCTTCTCTCCTCCTAACTTTTCATGGTAGAAAACAAACAAAAAAAAAATTCCAAAATCTTTTAACTTTAAATAGAACGATTAAATAAAAAAAATAAAACAAAAGTGGTTCATCCATCTCTTGCAAGGATAGGATGTGGATCTTGAAGATCTGAGGAGATATCATCATTTAAGGTGTGATTTCTAGGCAACATCCTAAGGTGATTCAATCGGATCTAGAAGCATTCTTCATTCTAGGTGCAAATTAAAAGCAACATCAACAAGGTGTGTTTTAAGGATTGAGTTTTCATTTGATGGATCAATATTAAATTTGTTTATGTTTTAAAATAATATTTAAGTGTAGATCTATGTTTTTTTAAACATTCTAATTAAAGTGTAATTCTTCAGATCTGAACGTTTACATGTTCGAATTGATTAGCTGTTTTTCTTTACTTTGTTAAATTGAAACTAAATCTATATATTTTAAAATACAATGTTTTATTTTAGTTCTATGTTTTAACATTTAATTTAAATTCCATTTCTTTAAATCTAGAAATTTACATTTTTATGTTGATTGATTGAATTATATTTAAAGTTAAAAATGAAATTTATATAGAATGAATACAAAGTTTCAATTGTAGATATATGTTTTAATCTTTCGTAACAAAGTGTAATTTTAGTGTTGAATGTTAATATATGTATTGTAATGGCCCGTTTTTCCGTACCCTTTGAATCGACAATAAACCACACATGTCCAACTCAAATTGCACGAACAAGCGGATCATTAAGGGTAGAAAGAAAAATAAAGACAGAACAGAATCTCACACGAATGGAATAACATATATTATTTCAATAAATAATCTTTACAGTGGACAATTTTGAATACAATATCAGAGTCTAACCTAAATTCAGCTTGGACAGTTATAAACCCTATCCTTACAAATGCTGAAAACAACAAAACAAATGCAATAGATGTAGCGGATGATAGAATTCGTCCATACGATGATGAAGATCTCCAGCTCTCCTTTGGAAACTCCAAGCGTCTTCAGCTAAACCTGAAACTACTCGGATCTGACTCAAGTATTAAAAATAACTGGATCAGGCTTGATAAACTAGCTTGAGATACTCGAAATTTTAAATGCATATATCATGACGATGTTATCAAAACCTTTGAAAAGAAGGGTATCTCATAAGACCACGCCCACACATAAACACAGACGGGTTTTTACCTTATGATAACCAAAACACTTTTATACCAAAATACACTTGATATTATTTTTAATGACATTCTTTTAAAAACACTTTTCAAATAAACTTATTCAAATAAGGTATCAATACTCGGACTAAGTCTAAGGTAATATATCCAGACTAGGTCAACGGAATATACTTAACGGAATATAAGATACCAGAAGGGGTAGCTGAAATGTTTGCAAGTCATTACAGCTATTTTAGGAATACAATCAAAACCGTAAAGCTCGTATTGGAATTGGATTTTTCAACATGATAGGAAACTAGTGGAAGATCAATCTGGAACAACACAAATGGCTAAAAGGGGATACAATATGCGAATAACATCCAAGGACTCAGACTTCGCATCCCCACCATGAGGCCCAGACGTAACCTGGTACCTAGGGCTCAGAACATTTGATAACCCAAATCACTACTATCCGAAATGCGAGCCTACATCTGACCATATAGAATCCCATCATAACCGAGGTGTGAAGCTCGCGAGGCTATGATTACCTTTCACATATCACATATCACATCTATGAATGCCACATTGTCATTCCACGTCACACGACTGATTTCTAGAAAAGTATAACTTCCTGAGCTCGTATGTCTCGGGAAAGGGTGTTGAGCTAAGAGAAGTTGCCTTCTCCATCACCGACTGATATACATTTATAGAAACCACTCAAATGTGATTTAGAATATAATGTCAAACAAACGTCCATACAAGTTCGTTCTGTGACTGAACGAAACCGAAGGCACTTTCCTACTACCACTAGTAGCGAGTAGTCCTTGCAATTCGAAAAATCTCCACAACGAGGAGACCACTGCGATGAATAACTCTATAATGGAAGCGACCCAGAGCATGTAAACAAGCAGTCCTCACGCTATGAAGATCCTCGGTCTTCAATAATCATCATCTTCAACATATCTTCACTTTCGAACGTATACATTGGTTCGAAGTGGTTTTTCTGTAGGAATCACCCAAATCTGATCCCGGTTCCTTCGAATCCAATTATCACTTTAAAAGATTTAAGTTCATATATGGATATAAATCATCAATCGATTACTTTATCTTTTATTTAAATCAAATATCTTTCTTAGATATACTCTTTTCAATTTATTCCATTTTCTTTTCAAGAGTATATGGAATCATTAAGCCTCATTTATTAAATCATTTGATTTATTTAAACCTTTCTTAAATCCTGGAATAATTCCAAATCATTTTTTCTTTTACTTAGGAAAACTTTTCTAAATCATTCATTAAATCTTAATCAAAGATTTCTTATATTCAAGCTATAACTTTTAACTTGAGGAAAATATTTCCAAATTATTCATTAAATCTTAATCAAAGATTTCTTATATTCAAGCTATAACTTTTAACTTAGGGAAAATATTCCCAAATCATTCATTAAATATTAATCAAAGGTTTCTTTCTTAACTTCAAATCATATTCTTACAAATCGAAGATTTTCATAACAGAGCACTACTGCCACCTTAAATATAGTAAATTTCACCTCCAGGGACTAATGGCAAGTAATCCTACATTATGAAGATCTTTGTCTTCAATGATCTTTATCTTTAATATGTTTTATTTCGAAAATTATTTAAAGGGGTTTTCGGATAGGAATCACCCAAATACGATCTCGGTTTTTGGGATAGGAATCACCCAAATCCGATCTCGGTTCCTTCGTACCAATCAACGAATAAAAGATGTTAAGTGGTTAATTAGCATTCAAAGAATTTGTTTCTTTTCTTTTATTTTGGAAAAACTTAAATATTCTCTTTTAGAGCATTTGGGCTTTCTTTCGATCTATTCCACCCCTCGCCTAAAAAGAGAAAACATAGGACAGGTAAGTTCAGGGTACTGGTTGCTCCATCCCTAACCTTAGTTAAACACCTTGTTTTATCTTCCCAGATCTCACATGTGGGACAAATGTACTCGTCGTTTCCGCATACTCAGTTATTAGCTTTATTTTGGAATTGATTATAAGATTCCAAATTATCTTTTAAACTCTTAATTTCCCTTTTAAAAATGTTCATAATTGATTCTAGGAAAAATCGTTAAGTTTAAACCTTCTTTTAAAAAGTCGAAGAAACGGTAGTAGAAAAGTGATGTGGAAAGTGCTTTAATAAGCTTATTTGATTTAAACAACTTTTTAATATTTAAAAATTCATATTTTCCATTTCAAATCTCTTCTAAAATATTTAAAGAGATTTATCAAATTTATTTCGTATTTTTAATCGTTTATAAAGAAATTCCTTTTTGGATTCTGAACTGCAAAACCGCGATGTTTTTAGAAAATTGTCTTGGACATATTTCAAAATCTACTTGATGAAATGTTGATTTTCTTTCTTCCTTTGAAAACTATTATCATTGTGAACCAAGGAATTTTTATTTCGAAGAAATCCGACTTATAAATCATTCTCTACGTTAATTTGAAGTTACGGGTCGAAATTTACGAACTACCGCTACGCAACGAGCTCTATTTTGACCAATTTTATGAATTGCTTCGGAACTTGTCCAAAACACTTCAAATTTGTTTTAAACCATATTTAAACTATTTTAACTCATTTAAAACAATATTTTCATCATTACAAACTTATTTTTAATTTCATTTCATATTATAATATTATATTATTATAATATCATTTTCAATCTTTTTAGATATTTTGAAATCATTAAGAGGCTAAGTAATTTCCATTGAATTAACTATACTTACTAACCATTTCTCTTATCATTTATCAAACAAGTTATCAACCACATAAACAATCACATAATCAACCAATTTACAACCAAATTATCAAACATTTAATCATTCAACATATTTAAACTTTCAAATCATTATACTAGAAATAATTTATGGATTAATTAGTAAATACGAGTACTCACCTTTTACCAAAAGATTAACTTCCTACCAACATTCTTTTTTAAACAACACTTCACTAAATCATCTTAACTTCACCAAACCATCACCTAAACAACTCCACCTCACTTCCTAGTGCTTGGCCATCACTTCACTTCCACTTGCTCTCGACCACAAGTCTTTTCCTCTTCTTTGCTCTTGGTCAAACCTTCCAACAACATCAATAAGGCTCAATCACACGTTGATCCTCCCCTTCCTTCATCATTTCTTCACTTCTTAGATGCTAAACCAAGTTTTGGTGATATTCTAAGGTCTTTGGCAAAGTTAGGTGGAGTTTTGACTTTGTTTGATATGGTTTTGAAAAGGTTGGTAAGGAAATGGAAGAGAAGTAGCCATTAAAGCTCTAAGGAAGAAGAAGAAGAGAGCTTAGAAAAGGAAGAAGAAGAAAAATGGAAAGTGTGAGAATGGAAGAGGTATGCATGGCTATTTATAAGAAAAAGTTTGGAATAAAATATTATTATGTAAAATGACCAAATACCCTTTACTTACTTTTTAAGCAACCTTATTTTTTCAACACTTAACATCACATTTCAAATCATTACTTTATGTCATTTTCACTTAAGTATTAAGTAATATAATAATTATGTTTGTTTGATTTGATGTTTACTTTTTTGACTTTTATACATTTTTGTCTTTTTGTGCTTACTTTTTCTTAATTATATTCTAGAATTTTCTAAGTATGTTTAGTAAAAGTAAACTTGATTAGTGAATTAATTAATACTTCTACTATTTGAATATATGTTTATATATAAGAAAATAAAGGTGCGACAATGTTGCGACAACTTTTAATCGACAAAATGTTTTACGGTCACATTTTGACGTTTTAGGTAAACTATTTATTTATGTAAACCAAATTTAAAAATAAATTTGTATAATGTTATTTAAAAATATAAACACTCATAGATAAATTAAAATAATTTATTTAACTATTGAAATTTATTTTTCTGAAATCAGTATTTTGTCACTTTTGTCGATATAGGTAAATGCTACTATTTTTGTGTATACTTCTCTTTCCAAATCCTATCTAATATTGTTTGAATCATATAACCTTACCTATTTTATATTTAAAACCACTTTATATAGTGTATTTTAAAGTGGTCAAATTCTGGGTCGTTACATGTATGTATGTATGCATGTGTTACTTGCACTTTTTATTGCATTAGATATTTACATATGAATAAAAGGAATTTTAACAACAAATCAAGGTTTTGAAATTGACTGTAATAACCATCTAACTAAAATTATTAGAAAGCTTTGATTGAATTCCATACATAAATATGTGGATCTATTTGTATGTTTTCATATAAAATTATTTTTCTTTACATACGTTGTCATAGTATGAAATCATTTCTCTTTTTTAATTAAGACAATAATTATACATAAAATTCATTGTTTACCTTCTATATTCTTACACTATGGTACCCATTGATTGTCATTAATATGTTGCATCAATTAAGTTTAGTAAAAGAGAAACTATATCAATCACCCTTGTCATCCCTTATTTATTTCCATTTCAATTCCTATGTAATAATCATTTAAATTGTTCTTGTTTATTTTACATATACATATCAATTACCACCATTTATGCACACTCCCTATATGTTGCACTTGCACAATATTTACTGTGAATATATTTACAATTCATGTCATATTTAGATTAGTCATTAATGTTATTTTATTAATCAATTATTTAATTTAATTAAGAGAAGGAAATGAAAAGTTTCATTCTCTAACTAAATTCGTGATCTCTCATTAATTGAATAATTTAAGAGAAAGGAAATGAAAAGTTTCCTTCTATAAATAAATTTATGCCCCCTTATTGATTGAGTAAGTTAAGAGAAAGGAAATGAAATATTTCCTTCTTTGAGTAAATTTGAAAAGTAAACATTACACACAAATTTGTATATAAGAGTATATTTGATGTACTCCAACTTACATACACATTAAATTAAAGTGAAACTTTATTATGAAGTTAAATAAAATATTGATTTTATTTAAAAGAAACTTAGAAAAGTTCCAAATGAATTTAGGCTTCATAGGCCCATTAAAGATCCAAAATGGTTAAAATTTTGAAATTCACCCATTCCTTCCACTAAAGGCTGGCCCAGTTCCAACAAGGGGATGTTACAACTTGGTATCAGAGCATAGGTTTATGAAAACTTAAAATAAATTTTAAACTTAAAATGATTTTGAAAACATAATCCTGAGGAATTAGAGAAAAGATTGAGGTATGGGATAACGCTATAGTAACGTACTTGTATTTGCTATATATAAGTATACGCTTTATCTCTATTCTCTCTTCTCTCTTAGGCTTTTCTTCTGCATCTTACAAAGACTCGAATGCAAATTTTAAGGAAGTAAGATATGGATGCTAGGAATGGAAGAGTTAACCTTGGTGGAGGAAGCACCACAACCAATGGAAATGCCAGACCAAACACTAGAAGGAATTCAGGTCGGGCACAAGCTGCTAATATGAGTGCTGGAGCATCGCAAGTTGATATGGGAGCTATGTATTGGTTCTTCGTCAATTTGATACAAGCTGGAGCTGCTGTGGGATTAGTTGGAGAAAATTAGGTGGCTCCGGTGGTCAATAACTATGCAGTACTAAGCAGAGACTACGCTAGGCTTAGAGGAAAGCCGTTTATCGGCACTGAGGATGCAATTAAAGTGGAGAATTGGTTGCTTCATTGCAAAAGGATTTTTGCTGGTTTGGGACTTAACGATGAGTAGAAAAGAGACTGGCATCCAGTCAGTTGCAACGAGCTACACTATACTGGTGGAACAGTGTTATTGTGGGAGTAAATGAAGAGACCATGACTTGGGAAGAATTCAGAAGGAGGTTTGAGGAAAGATTCATGTCGAAGATCGCCAAGTCAACTCTGCTCAAGAAGTTTGCTGAGTTGGTGTAGGGAGACTTGACAATGCTGGAGTATGCTACCAGATTTGAGGAGCTATCGAGATACGGATATGCTACGGTTGATACGGTTATAAAAAAGAATGAGAAGTTCATCTGCGGATTGAGACCCGAGCTTGCTAAAGCAACTTTACCATATATTAGGGATCCATGCGATGTAGTTGTTGAGTTGGCTTTGAGGAATGAGGAGATGCTCGCTTTCTTTAATGGTAATAAAGTTGTGGAAACTCAAAGTGGGCATAACCAAAAGAGAAAGTTTTTCCATAAGAAGGGAGCCCAAAAGAGTGGAGCTGCCAAGAAAGGAAAGACAGAGGTTATCTGCTACAAGTTTGATAAGAAAGGGCATTTCGCTAATGAATGGCGCTCATGAGACAGAAAGAAAGTGATCGGGAAGACGAGTATCAAATACTTCAACTGTGTTCAGATTGGACATTATAAGAACTAGTGTAAGGAACCAACCAAGGATGGATAGGGCAAAGTGTTTGCATTAGAATCGGCTACCTCAAGACAAACAACATAGGAGAAAGGAAAAGCTATATTGGGAGGTATGCTTTTGATTCATGGTATGTAGTTAGAGTTCTATTTGATACCGGTGCATCGCATTCTTTTATATCTTATTGTTTGGTAGATAAGCTTAACCTAGAACCCTCATACCTAGTTACTTTCTTAAGGGTTGCGAATTTGATAGGAGAGTATGCGACTCTTGGGATGAGATGTGACCACTTAGAGTTTGAATTGTTATATCATGTATTTGCTTGTAGTTTGCATGTATTTGATTTCGTAGGGTTCAGAATTATTTTGGATATGGATTGGTTAAGTAAGTACGATGCTAGAGTATTTTGCCATGATAGGAAAATATCAGTTAAACACCCTAGTTGCAGTGATCATATTATATACTCCATAGAAAACCCTAGGTTTGAGGTTAATGCTTTGTTGGGTGTTATGGAGACAGGAGACGAGTTGTATCGAGTTTTCATTATTAGAGAATTCGCAGATGCCTTTGAGCCCATGATAGGACTACCGCTGAAACGAGCCATTGAGTTTCAGATAGATTTTGTACTAGGAGCAGCACTTGTGAGTAGACCACCAAGTAGAATGACACCTACCAAGATGAAGGAGTCAAAGGTGTAGTTGGTGGATTTCAAAGGTAAGAATTTTATCAGACCAAGCAGTTCGCCTTGGGGAGCAGCCGTAGTGTTTGCAAAGAAACCAGATGGATCGTTGAGGTTGTGTATCGATTATCATAAGCTGAATGAGAAGACGGTAAAGAATTGATATCCGTTACCTAGGATTGACGACTTGTTCGATCAGTTGAGTGGAGCCAAAGTATTTTCCCAGTTGGATTTGGTAAGATGGTTCCATCAGCTTAGATTAGCAGAGGATAGTATTCCTTTACCAGCGTTTCAGACCAGATATGGATCATACGAATGGTTAGTGATGCCGTTCTGGTTAACTAATGCGCCAGCATTCTTCATGGACTTGATGAACGGAATCTTCCAAGAACATTTGGATAGATTCGTGTTAGTATTCATAGACGACATTTTGATATACTCTAAGGATGAAAGAGAGCATGAAGTTCATCTTAGAGTGGTGCTTGAGATGCTGAGGCAGCATCAACTGGAAGCGAAATTTTCAAAGTGTCATTTCTGGAAGAAGGAAGTAAAGTTTCTTGGTCATGTAATCTCAGAGAAAGGGTTGTCAGTAGGTCCAGCTAAGATCGAGGAAGTGAATAGTTGGAAGAGACCCGAGACAGTGACTGAGATAAAGAGTTTCCTTGGATTAGCTAGTTATCATCGGAGATTCATTAAGGATTTGTCGTGGATAGCCGCACCGATGACCAAGCTAACTCAAAAAGATGTGAAGTTTATCTGAAGTGATAAGTGTGGGGAGGCATTCTAGAATCCGAAACATGTATTAACTAATGTACCTGTGTTAGCTGTTCTAGAGGGGAATCAAGACTTGGTAGTGTACACAGATGCAAGTGGAGCAGGGTTAGGAGCTGTGTTAATGCAAATAGGTAAAGTGATTGCCTATGCTTCTCAAAAGCTTAGACCACATGAAGTTAGATATCCAACTCATAATTTTGAATTAGCTGCAGTAATTTTTTTATTGAAGGTGTAGATACATTACCTTTTGGGAGAAAGATTCGAGTTGTATACAGATCATAAGTCACTGAGATATTTATTCTCTCAAAAGAAGTTGAACATGAGACAGCAGATGTGGTTAGAGTTCTTAGCCGCTTACGACTTTGGTATTGAGTACACACCAGGAAAAGGGAATAAGGTTGCAGATGCACTTAGCAGAAAATATCAGAATGCAGTATTGGCAATGATAACTGAGTGGAAAGGTTTAGAAGCATTGACTACATGTGGAGTACGATGGAGATCAAAGAGTAGTTCTAGTCATGAAACTGCTATGTTGTTGTGTTTAGAAGTTTGACCGGTGATGATCGAAAGGATTGCTTCTCAAGAAAGGGAGGATCCATTATTAGCTGAACGGATCAAAAAGTTAAGGAATGGAACAGAGAGCGATGACTTGAAAGATTTCAGTCTTGACCAGAATGGGTGGTTGAGGAAGAAAGGAAGACTATGTATTCCGAATGTAAGAAACATTAGGAAGGAAGTTCTTTGAGAATACCATCGTTCGAAGTTCACTATTCATCCAGGAGGAACTAAAATATATCAGGATATGAAAAGGAGTTTCTTCTAGGAAGGTATGAAGAGAGACGTAGGCTTAAGGGTGAGGCAATGTTTAAACTGTCAACAGGTAAAAGTCGAAGATCAAAAACCGAGCATGTTACTTCAGCCTTTAGATGTTCCAGTTTGGAAATGGGATTCTATCTCAATGGATTTCATAGATGGGTTGCCAAGTTCGAATAGAGGAAATGAGAGTATATGGGTTATAGTGGATAGATTGACTAAGAGTGCACACTTTATACCCATTAAGTCGACCAAGACAACACCAGATTTAGCTAAGTTATTCATGAGGAATATAGTTAGACTGCATGGAATTCCTAGTAGTATAGTAAGTGACAGATATTTCTTATTTACTAGCAAGTTTTGAAAGAGTCTACAGGAGACTTTAGGTACCAAGCTTAAGATGAGTACCGCTTACCATCCGCAGATAGTTGGGCAAACGGGAAGAGTTAACAAAGTCTTGGAGGATTTGTATGGAAGACCATGCAAAGGTACAATAGTTATCAGACTGGTATAGTGATGGCACTGTTTGAAGCTTTGTATGGAAGACCATGCAAATCTCCCGTTTATTGGTTAGAGACTGGGGATATGTTAGTTCTTGGTCTGGATTTGGTTAGAGAAGTTGTAGAGAAGATTGAGTTAATTCTGGCTAGGATGAATGTAGCTCAGTCTAGGCAAAAAGGTTATGCTGATAAAAGACGAAAAGATTTAGAGTTCTCAGTTGGAGATCATGTTTTCGTCAATGTGTCATCGATGAAAGGCGTAATCTGATTTGAAAAATCAGGAAAATTGGCACCAAGGTTCGTTGGACCATTTCCTATTATAGAAAGGATCGAAAAACTCACGTATAGAGTTGAGTTACCGAGTAGTTTAGCAAGAATCCACAATGTTTTTTATATTTCTCATCTAAGGATGTATTCGAGATCCAAAGACTACTATTACACCGACTGTGTTAGATAATCTAGTAGTGGAACCAGATATGACTATAGTTAGAAAACCAGTTCGTATAGTTGCGAGAGATGATAAGAGACTAAGGAACAAGACAGTCAGATTAGTCAAAGTCCAGTGGAGCGACGATGAGAGAGACTGTACTTGGGAAATCGAGAGCATGATTAGAGACACTTATCCCGACTTGTTTCATGGTATGTTTTACCTTTATGTTTGATTGTTGTGAGTACCTTATCGTAATTTTGAGAACAAAAATCTTTAAGGAGGGGAGTCTGTATAACCCTAATTTTGACTAACAATATTTAGAACATTTAATTAGATAAATATGATGAAATAATGTAGATAGTTAAGGGATTGAGATTTGTTAATTTAGAAGGAGCCATGCTTTAATGAATGTTTTAGCAAAAGAGAATAAAAATAAGCAAGTAGGAGGGAAATGGTAAGGGTGAAATAGGAGCAGTCTTTGGTGTTATACCCTAAATGATTCTATCCTTCATTCCTTATTCATTTTAACATTCACAAACAAAACTAAAACCCTAAGTAAACTCGGTTGGCAACCATTAAGGGGATTCAAGGAGAAGAAAAGCCAGGATTCAAGTAGAAAGCTTAAGCAAATCAATCTAAGGGAAAATATCAACCTTCTAATACAAAGCTAAGGTGAATAATTAACTTACATCTCACTTTTGATATTGGTTTCGGTTTCAAGTTAGATCTGAATTATTTTTGCAAGTTATATGCCATGTTGTGTTTGTATAAATGGATATATGCTTGTTGGTGATTTATATTGTTTCATATAGATTTTATGATAAGTTTAGATTGGAAAACCTATTAGATGACATCCATATGATTTTCGTTTTTTATATATGATAAAAAACATTATTTTAGAAGTGGGTTTCAAGTTTTATAATTTTCCAAGTAATTATGGATTTATTATGGATTTTTAATAGGGAAAATAGAGAATTTCGGATTTAAATTGTTTAAGGCTATTAAATAAGTTTTTGGGTTGGAAATTCATATATGTTAGAAAACATATTCAAAGTGAATTATTGTGATTCTTAGGAATTTTCCCCAAGTATTTTACTATGATTAGTAAATTATTTAAGTTAGTGGACTTAAATGTTTTATTTTTGTTTTGTTAAGGGGAAGGGCTTATTTGTTAAATGTTTTCGATTGTTAATTTTGAATTCGGCAGCCCTTTTAGAAAGGCATTTTGATAAAGAATTGGCAACCGATCATATTTTGACAAAGAAGACAAGTTAAGTGAAAAGGAATTACTTTGAAGGGCATAAAACCGGTTTTGTTTTAAATTACAACTTCGTCTCTTCCATTGCTAGCTTTTGTCACCATGCCCAGTAGGCCTTTCGCACCCATTCGAAACCAATGCATATGGTATCAAGTAATTGATATGTAATGTATTGGAGAAAGGCGGAAGGGACCGTGTCGAAGGCATGCTTTTGAAGGGGTTGGAGCCATTTACTTACCTTTGTTTAAAAAGATGCTTTCGAAGGGGTTGATTATAAGCTTTCTAATCAATCAGCTTGCCTTTGTTTTAAAAAAGGAGCTTTCGAAAGAATTTTCACTTTTGAACCTATTCGAAACCTAGCTGCCGCATTCATACCTTTCAAACTGGTTAGAGGCCGCTTTTCTTTATAACCTTAAAACAATGTATTCGAAAGGTAGGTTTCGAACCAACAACATATGAGGCCGCTTTTCTTTTAAATTTATACATGCGAAAGGGGGATGCCACTCCCATACCATTCGACATGGTTAGAGCCGCTTACTTAAACTCAAGTATACATGTGGTAGTATGTTGCCGTCACCATAGGGCTTTCGAAAGAGTAGCTTTCGAATGTGTTCTCTTTTACACTTCATGTTTTGTTATGTTTTTAAAACCATGGTTTCGAAAGTCATACTTTTATATGGTTTCGAAGCTATATTTCCACAAGTTCTTACTTGGACCCAATGCTTTCGAAAGATTTGTTTTAAGTATTTCAAAAGGTATGTTTTAATGGTTTTGAAAGAGGATGTCTAAGGTTTTAAGTAATAATTTCGAAAGGGATTGTTTGAGGTCTTAAGCAATGGTTTCGAAAGGAAGGTTTTGGCTTTATAGCCTAACGTTTTCTAAGTTAAAAAGGGCTTTAACTTATTTTTAAGGGATAGATAACCCTACGGATTTAGATTTTTATCAACATTGTTTAGTGTAAAGCATGTATCATGGCATAAGTATTTGGAGTAAGCAAGGGTATAATTTTCGTGTTTTAAAAAGATATGATTTCAAGGGTAAATCATTTGTAAAGATTGTTTTCAATGAAATGAAATTTGAATAGGGTGGTCAGCCCAGATGTTTACTAAACGAATGACTCAGATATTAGAATACCAGATGTGACTGGTATGGAGTCGCTCCCTATACTTTAGCTAGTAGCACTTAGCTAATATAAATCCAAAATTCCAGCGTGTAAGGCTTTGTCATAGATAAGGCTAAAATGATGTTACACAGAAAGGAATACACAGAGTAGAGGTTGGTTATTGGTAAGTCTGCAAAACCATTAGGATCAGTTGACTTTAGGAAAAGTAGGTTAAGTACAGATCATCCAGTATTATATCTAAAGAAGTTAGAATATTTATTATGTCTAGTAGGCTCGAGTCAGCCAGTGGTTGATAGTTAGCCAGATATAACTATAATGTTTGAACCTGTGCAGGTAAAGCGCTCGGCAGATTCAATGCGGCGGAGGTGAGAAAAGTCATAGCAGGGATACATCGAAGATATAGCTGGATATAGCGGATGACTCTAAAATAGCATATAAAACTCGTATTTAATTTTTTTGCAAATATATAAATTGTAATTATATGAAAAACTAACATTCAATTGAATTATAATTAATACATAACTAATTTTAAATAAAAACATGTGCGAATATACTGTAAATAAACTTAATATTATTATATAACATAACTGAATTTAATAGAATATTAGACTATTTTTATTTATAAAAATATATGAAAAAATTCAATTAAATAAATTAATTTCATTATTTTTATAATGTATAAATGTCATTTTTCAATTCATTTCTTTTAAAGAAGATATAGCGGAAATAATGGAATATAATGGGAATAACAGGATATAGCGGAAATAACAGGGCTTAAAGCGAAAAGGCTATATTTAAGGCTATATGAAAAAATCATAGCGGTAGAAATCCGCTATGAGATATAGCGGGGTTATAGCAGGGTAATAGCGAGGCATTAACTACACAGGTTCGAACAAATAGTCCATTGATTACCTGATTTATATGCATGTATGTTATTGCTATTATTGTTATAATCAGTTTGATTGTAGAATTTTGATTTGCAAAAGATATGCTTTTAAAAGGATATTAATGAGGGGAAACTCGTTCCGCTAAGCGGCGTGGTCTCACTTTATATTAGTAAACCGAGATGTAATAGAATTATTCACACCAGGCTTTATGTCTGACTCGAAGTTTATGTTTTCCCCTTAAACTCTCGAATGCTCAAAATTAAATTTGAGTAGTTGAGAGTTAAGGACTTTTTTGGTTTAGTAGGTTGGACGAATAAGCTTCTGAAGACATGCAAGAGGCAAAGCTAGCTATGTAGGAGTTATTTAGTATTATTTCCGCTGTGATGTATTTATGACTGATATGCCTATTTAGTACTCTAATCATCCAAGGGGGCATCTTCATATGTCGCTTTTAACATAATTTGTAATAATTATATTTGATCAAAACCTGGGAATCTTTTTGTGATTATGTAATTGAATATGAAATATTGATTTGAAATGTAATCAGAAAAGCTGTTTTCGAAATCTGTCTTGATTTTATTTCATATTCATATTCATGTGCTTTTGATATTATGGATACCATTAACATTACTGTATTTTGTCACCGGAAGTTAATACTATAGATGACTGCAACATCTGTAGCGCTTAGCTTCGGGCCTTAAAGTAGGGGATGATACATTTTGATAGAAAAATAAAATAGTTTGATTATCAATCAAAATGCAAGGGAAGCCTGTGCATGTAAGAAAGAATATTATGAGGTACCAAAATATTTCTAAAACTATAAGTAAGGATGTTAAGATTGTCCCAAATGATATACATAGACACCATATTAAAATGTTTAATATGGAGCATATGATATGGATTCCTTTTGCATCAGCAATAGGAGTTATCATTTACACTATCCTCTCTATTATATTGCATTTCTCTTGTCTACTAGGTGCTTTGAGCGAGTAACAAATCTGAATTGATATTGCTAAATGGTATTTATAAGTATTCTTGAGTAATTACAAAATACTAGATAATTGTATATGGAAACAATGATATCCTTATGAAAGAGTATTCAGACTCGAACTTCATAAGTGATATCAAATATAATTTTTCAATCCTAAATTCATTTTCAACCTTAGTTAAGAAGCTTTAAGCTGGAAATTTTTAAAACAAAAGGTGGTGGATGATTCAACTAAAAGGCTAAGTACATCGCTATGAATAACCCCACAATAAAAGCAACACATATGAATACACAAATTTATAAATGAGCCAGACGTGATTCTAAATGTTGAGAATCCCATAACTTTGTTTTGAGAAAAATGTGCCGTGATACAGATTGTGAAAGAATCTCATTCTCACAAGATGTCTAGACACATACTCCAAAAGTTCCATGTGATAAAGGCAGTTTATCAATGATGGAGAGATGTTGGTAGGTAAAGTAGACGGTAAAACGATATAGTAGATCCATTCGGTGACAAATTAGAGTGACTAGTTCTAAACTGATCAAAAGAATAAGGTTAAGATTCCATAATTGATCCCCAATTGCAAGTGGGAGAATGGAAGAGTTAGTGGTATGTCCTTCGGACAATTATGTAATTTGTTACATATATTTAACTCCATAATCAATTTTGTTCATATTAAAGATATCTTATTTCTGTTATATACTTGTTATACTGTGATAATATCAATTAACTAATTAATTTAAAGTATATTAATTATAAAGTTATTAAATAATATGTTATGTGAAAATAATGAATTGTTTTTGTAATCATGAGAAATTTATCATAATACATAATAACATATTGTTTTAAATATTCCTGAATAAGATATTTCAAGAAAGGATATTGATTCAACCATTGAGACCGTAGTATTTAACCCTCTTCAAATGTTAAGCAATGTATTACTCATGGCTACTGGGGGAACCAAGGGACTACATACTCATAGTTATTGGATAACTATGGAATGACTCGTGTGAGAGTTTCCCATTGGTCGATAACAACTAGGTCAAGCAGGAAATCTCAATGTGATGATGTTACACAGTCCCATCTACTTGAGCATATTATGGAACTTCAATGTGACTACTCTACTTTGATTATAGTTAAATCATGGTATGTGATCCATCAAGAGGCTATAGTTGAGTCTGGGTTGAAGGATTGGAAGTGAAGCATTATTCAATGGAGAATTCATCTCCTCGACTGTAAGAGGTTGTCACAGTCAACTGTAGTCAGCTCAAAGTTGAAATCTATGGCCAGAGTAGAATGGTTAGTAATAATGTTATTAATAAACAAAAGACTTTTTAATGGACTAACCAAGTTGAATGCGGATAATATTGGAGTTTTGACCAATACTAGACTCCATACATCCTGTAGTGATATAGTATCTCCAAAGAGAACGTGCGTGGATTTATTATCACTATTGGTACCGCTTAAGATAATATAAAATTAAGTTTTACCGAAACTATCTATATATTATGAATTCGCCCAGACCGTCATATCACTAGTTTAGGTGACATGTGATCATTAAAATTTGAATTGTTCGATATTAATCGCTGACTGAATTCAAATCTCCGAGTCTCACAACCTCTTTTGTGAATCCTATGGAAAACCACAGGATTTAATTAGTTTATAAAATGTTATAAATTAACTAATATTTAAGAAATATTAATCATTAATTTATTTCATGTTTTGGGGTTGTTAATAATTATTTGGATGTATATATAAAAGTTATATATACATGTATCGATATCGATATACATTTAAACGGGGTTTAAATAGGGATAATTACTTAAACACGCTTTTGGAAATATGTTTCATGTACGAAAAGAAATGGTCGACATGTTAAGGGGAAAGGAAAGGTTGGATTTCTTGAAAATTAAATAGAAATTAAAAAGAGAAGTTTTAATAAAGAGAATAAGAAAGGTTTCATTCTCCCCATTAAAACAATCCCCTAATTTCATTTCTGTTTTTTAATTTTCCTTTTTTCTCCATCCATGGTTACCATCCCCTTGTTCATATGCTAGCCAAAATCAACTCCAAAACAAAACAAAGCATCAAATAAAATCAAAAGGTACGTGGTTCATTTGATTCTAGGATAATCTGGATGTTAATTCAAGGAATCTAAGGAGGATGTTCAAATCAAGGTGTCACTAATAGACCGGATCAATAAGGTACAATCTCAATTTAAACTTATACATCGGTTATATTGTTCTTATCACGATTTTATATACATATTATTGCCTCAACTTGATGTGGAATTAACACCACAGTCTAAATAACTAATTAAATGATATGATTTGATTCAATTTAATATATTAAAACTAATATATATGTATGTATGTACAAAATTATTGTTTCAGCCATGAATATGTTTTAGTTCATATGTAATAGTTTTCTAAATATAATATGCAATTTCAAATAATTGAAATATTTAGTTTGAATTTAATTGATTTTGAAATATAAAATACATTTATGTCGTATTTAACTTAACATATGTATTTTAATTTCAAATTCCTTTTGGTTGTTTTAAAATTAAAAAAGTCATTATTTTTTTGGAAAAGTTATCTGTATGTAGTTTATACACACACACACATAAACACACATATGTGTGTTTTCATATGCATTTGTTTGCAAATATATAAAATGATTTACTATAATATGTACGCATATTTTCAATTAATTGAAAATTATTTAGTCTTTACTATTATATGTGTGTGTGTGTGTATTATAATATCAATACACAGTCAATTAGATATATTTTAATATTAGTTTGCTTGATCCAGATCAAAATTTAAATATTTTCTACCAATTCAAGCTGAGAGATTTCAACTTAAATTTGGATTTGAAACTTCAACTTAGTCAAACTATGTTAGATTTTGCCAAACTAAGCTTTATGTTATTAAGATATGTATTTTAGAAATATATTATATCCATATATATTTTACACTAAATAATTAAATTGAGTCAATTAATGTATATATAAATGGTGATACCTACACCTGTATATGTTAATATGTTATTGTATGTCCTATCATCATGCCATACCCAATATACAATCGTAATAAATTCAAATTAACCTTTTTGGTCCATATATGAGATATTAAATGGTTGGCCCCAATTATAAGGATGTAGTCTAATTATTAGATCCAAAATAGAAGGGAAAGATTTAAAAGAGAGAAACGAAAGGTTTCTTTCTTTAAATAAAACAAAACTTTCCTCATTGTAACAACCTGCCCTGAAACGGACCTAAATTCCGATCCAGAAAAGGCCCATCGAAATTTTGACCCATTCCAATGCTGGTTATTGGTTGGTATAAAGAAAAATATAGAGTTATTTATCTACGCATTCAGAACTCATAGCGGAATGATAAAATATAATAACAGAAACAATACAAATTTCATTAAAAATTCGAGTGTCATAAAAACAAACACCATTACATATACATGGTACATCATTTTTAAAATACAACAGGTTCCAATGGGTACATTTGAAAATAACATGAATAGATAAATAGATAAATTGCCACAAGCTTACTCCACGCCTTCGCCTTCAACATCACCGTCTTTCTAACTTGTGTTGTAATGAGGAGGGAGGCTGAACAACATATGTCTGGTGAATAAAAATCTTGAGCCTTACTATATTAGTACTTGGAAAATATAATTCAAATAGGAATATGTCTTACGATTTCTACCTCCATCATAAGTCCTCTCAAATACAGGCCCAAAGACTTTTCTCAAACTTAAATAAAAGGCTTTCCAAATATATATAAGCCCATAGCTACCTTGCTATCAACCCTATAAACCATATATATCATCCATAATGTCCTATCAATGTAAGAGATGGTGCTCAAGTCATTTAATACCTTTTAATGAGAATTAGGCAAACTCTGACTATTTAATGCCTTATCTAAGGCCGGTCCATGTCATTTACTACCTATAATCCCAATGCGGACCCCTCACTAGTAACTATCTAGTTGACATTGCATGGAATCCCTTCAGCCACTTAATACTTCATATTGAAGCGAGCCCTTTCCCAAGATATCATCTACCGTGCCTAACCCATAACCCCGACCATTTACTACTTCCTACATAGAGATGAGGCAGGTTCTCACACAATCATTTAATACCTTCAATCTCTGAAGCAGATCCTTCGTATTATGATCCGTACCCCACAGTGACATCTCACATTAGCCTGACTATTCATAGGACTGGTAGCCGGATTAGCTGGGTAGATTTGCCCTATATAATTTGGGACTAACCTCGCGTCATCATAGTTACTTATTATAGATAATGTCTCATATCAGCCCTAAAGTCACACTGCTGGTAGCAGATTAGCTGGGCAGACTTCCGTGTGATTTTGACTGACCTCGCATCCCTATAACTTAGCCTAATTTATATCATAGTCTACATATATTATCACACATCCCACCGTTTTCATAATCAAGGCCTTATAAGAAATCTTTCTTATTTCGTCTTTAACATTAATTACCTTCCTAAGGGGGATTTAATATAATTAATTTAACTGTGTAATTATAGGATAATTACGCGCACACACAAACACATGTGCCTAGTAATTTCTAAGCGTGTGGAATATACGCCCTAAACTAGCTTTTAAATGTCAACTTTTTCAACAATTATACAAGTCACATCCCATATTACCAACAATACCATAATTCTAGTATTCATATCAAAATTCATATCAATAGACTTGTGTACAATTAAAATTTGAACTCAACTTATTGCATCAAAATAATGGAATATATTGATGACAGAAACTTACAATTTCAATTTTACGCTCTATTCAACTCCTTTTTCACATAAAAATAAACTAAGGAATTTCTATTTAATTCATGGGAATAAGTGGTGCAAACAACGAATAAATTCGTACCTTACACGGTATTCCTTAATTGGAACTCTTTAATCAAATTCAAAAAAGAAGAATAAGGAGTGGAATAGAAGGTAAAATTATCAAAACTGCAAATATATACAATTTTCATTATTTTGTCATAAACAATTGAGATTCGAACCTAGAATTGACATTTCACATTGAAGGAGTTTTGGGGGTTTATAATATTATTTTTTCGCAAACCAAAAACTCCCCAAGGCATATTCAAACCCAAATTGTGCTAATCAATTACTAAAATAGAAAAAAAGATTTCCACTCATAGTATATCCTTAGCTTTGCCTCCTTTGAATTTGACATGCCTTTGACAACCTCTATCCGACCTCTTCTTTTTGGTACATATATAACAAGGGATTTGTATAAACATTAGATTCATAAAATTAATGGTTTGGAGGAGAAGAGGTTGAGAAAATAAACAATAAACAATGATAAATCTATAGGATTCCTTACCTGAAACCTTAATGGAGTTTTCTGAATATTGAAGAGGCGAACTGACAGAGTTTCGCTAGGTTCCCAAAATATTTTGTGAATAAAATAAGCAGTCTAAGGTCATATTTATAGTGGTGAGAAAGCATCAGAACCATCGGATTCAAATAATTAAATTCGGAATGTTCACATAATTAAAAACCCTAGCTGCATATGCACCTACCGGTCGATTGCCTCTATACTACCGGTCGACCGCTTGCAGTTGACCGTTGCGCCTATTTTGGGAAGATTTTCTTTGTGCCATTGTTTTATTTATTATATTCCTTAATTATACTTTAACGCTAACATTGATTTTAACGTTTATTAACCCCCAAGTCTAATTACTGTTTACTTTGAAATTTCAAATTTATGAATTATTTGATTATTTGATTTGAATTCTATTTAAATCATTTTAAATCCTAAAACTTCAAACGTCCATAACTTTTCCATTTGAGCTCCATTCTCAACATATTATGTATGAAAATTGATCTGAATTTCACCACGAATATGACGACATAACTTTTGTGGTCAAATTTCAATTTTTTCAAAATTCCATTTTACCCCTATCTTATTTAATTTAATTTATCCAATTTATTTATTTATAGTTTATTTTTATAGGGTGTTACATTCTTCTCCCTTTAAAAAGATAACGTCCCCGAAATCTTTCCAAGGGTCGAACAACGTAACACATAATAAACATCGATGTTATACAACCAAGTTATCTACATAACCATCTACTTAACCAAAAGTGCAATGTGATTTTGTGTGCACATACTATAGTGAGCTTAATCCTAGCATGAGTGAATGATCATGGCATATAAGTATGTATGCAAACACCCTAAACATGCAAAAAGTGTTCTATATGAGTGCAAAAGTGATAGTAAAGGTGTAGCAACCATCTCATACCATCCAATCTAGCCACCACAATTCAACCAAAACCTAATTTTGGAGAGGTAAGTTTGTCGGTGAACAGCTTAAGATGAGAAGTCCTTATGATTTCAGTTGGATTTTTCCCTCAATATACTCGAACCAGTTTAATTTCTTTGTTGCGGAGCTTCATAGTTCTCTGCTCCATAATGCTTATGGTGGCACAGGATGCTATTGGCTCCGTCTCAATATCCTCCAATATATCAGGCCCTACCACATTGGCTATGCTAAAGGTATTTCCTTAAACGTGAAATGTGAAAAACGTCATGGACTCCTGCCAACTTATCCGGTAACCTGCAAGTTTTCCTATTTTTCCCAAAATTAGGAAAGGCCAACAAACCTTGGTTCCATCTTTCTTGACTTTCCAAATCTTACGAGCAATCTAAGATGGAAAACTTTGATAAACACCATATCCCCTACTTCTAATTCTATCTTCTTTTGTTTTGGCACATCAAACGCCTAGTGGCAAATTCTATCACCTTCTTCTTCATCCCTGTCCAATAGAAAATTCTCTTCATACCCATATTCATCTTATCTCCTCCGGGTGAATGGCCATGCTTGAATGGTTCTCTCAGTAAGCTAAAATTTATTTTTGCTAAAATCTTAAATTTTTTGGAATTGAAGCCTTCTTTTATTTCCAATTACCAACCTAATTTCCTCATTAACTTACAGTCTTACCTACAGTTTATCACTAGCTAAGTGTCCTTATGAAATTTCTTTATTTACGCGGTTCCTTTATATATATGTTTATCTGGCAATCTAATCTCATCCATAAAAGCAACCCAATGGTAAAATAGTAACATATCCTACCATATCGTACACTTTTCCAATAGCCCGGGGGAGAAAACTAGTGATAACAATAAAAAACTCCAAAAGAAAATTTTGCTAGAAGTTGTCATTTATCATTAACTGATGTTAATGATGTTGGGTCCCTAATACTCTTACTAAATTAAGATGAATATCCTTAGTATGTTATTCCACTTAATTCTCCATCTTCCTTAATTCTCCTTTTTGGTTTCTAATAAATACGGTCCATCCATTACTTCACTTAATATATCCGTAATAATTGATCATTAATGTCAAAGTTAGACCATCTTTATTCAATCCTCATTTAAATTCCTTTAAACTTGTTACCATTTTGAAATCGATTTATTATGCCAATCAAATTCTTCCATCGTATTAAATTCCTTAATTAGTTCCTATTTAATTCCTTTTAATTCTTTATTAATTACAAACTTATTGCCCGTTAAATTTGTAATTAATGTCCATAAATCCTAGTCCTATAATAACTAATACGAATATCATTGTAAATTACGCTATTTCTGTTTCTATAAAAGCAGTCCTAAGTCTTTAAACTAGAAAACCGTATATATTTCTATTTTTATACGTTAAGTGCAGTTATACATGTATCTATATATTAATTTTCAAACTAGAACATTCCTTTCTACATTTTAATTTATCAAAGCTATCCTTCTAAACAGAGCCACCGTTATAATTTTCCATAAATTAACCAAAGTGAGATTTTTCTTCATTTGAAATTACAAGGAATTATTTCTTTTTCTTTTATTGAAATAGACAATGTAAACTATGAAAAAGAATATCCATATCTTACACATCTCTTTCCCTCTTTAGTATATTCCTTATTAATTCAAACGCCGTACTTTTATACATATTTTGGGATTGAAAAATTTATGTAAGTTATGCGGAGACTGCTCCAAATAAATCAAAACATAGAAATTTACATTCCAAGTCAAATAGGGAAACCTAATTTACAACTCAATTATAAATCTAGAATATCTTCACAACTTTACCAGTATTCCATAATTAAATATTTGGGACCGATTTCAAATTTTTAGATCAAGTTGTACAGACTATTCCTATTTTATTCATATCTAAAACTTTTACACCGCCTTACCTTGGTAGTGATCCCTATCTACTCCACAAAAAAATTTGGTTTAGTTCTCACCCTTTAAAACTAAAATTTCACAATTATAAAGTACCTTACTCGAAACCTTTATCGTTAAAAATATAAACTTAGAAACCCTTTTTGCCAATTTTCAAAAATGCGTAGTTCCCAAAATAAGCGATGAAATTTTTTCCAACTTTCCTTTTTAAGTACTTTCTACAACAGAGATTTATTTCTTCAAAGTTGGACTTTTAATTCAAAATATTTAAAACTCAATTATTAAACCAAACTATTATTAAATCAAAAATTCAAAAATTGTTTAATTCCATAAAGGAGCAAAATAATTTTCCTTCTCAAGAACCTTCTACGACATATAAAATAAATTCATACAAACAAACAAACTTATTACATTAAATTCGAAATAAACACTTACTACATGAAATATGGCCTATACTTATAAAAAGTTCATTGACCCCATTTAAACCCATTACAAAGATAGGTTCTAATTTAATAGATTTTCCTTTATTAGTCATTTTTTATTCCAAAGATATTTCTAGTTGCAAGACAAGTAGATATTTCTGTCCAAATCTCCCAATATTAAGCCACATTAACCATTGATTATTTTTGGTATAAAATTTCTATAAGAGCTTCATACCTGCTGCCTTTCTCAAACTCTACAAGATTTTTTAGTCTAGCTCCTCCTTCCATTTTAGGTCTGAAAATTATATCTCATGCTATTTTATGATGTCTGCTCCCCCAAAAGAAGTCTGCACACAATTTATAATTTTCCTTATTGTTGCTATTGGGATTTGGTAGAGCATTGGCGAATATATTATCATAGGAGTAATGAAAAAGTGTATAAGTTCAGCCATCCCTGCAATGGATGGAAATTTACTATCCCAATTCTCCATTTTTCTTTCTTTAATTCGATGCAGTAAATTTCAACAATCCTTGTAATGCAGATAATTGGAAGGTAACAGAACCTCAGAATATTTTACTAGGAAATTATCTTCTCATATTTTATGGATATTTTTGATCAGAATTATATTCCTACTTCCGTTGCTAAAGTAAATCTTTGATTTGAGATGACTAATGCAGAGTCTAGCTTTATACTCTATACCATTAAATATATCTAGCGGATTAAATGCAACTTTCCTCATCTGCTTTATAGAATATCATCAAATCATCACCATATAAAAGACAAGAAATAATATAAGAGATTTTGTTTATAGGTGGTATATGTTTTTCATTTATATAATTCTACATAAGCAAAGAAAAATATTCCATAGCTATGAAAAAAGATAAAGGGAGAGAGGATCTCCCTGTCTAATCTCACAAGTGCTTTCAATAATGTAACGACCCGGAATTTCACTACTTTGATTCACGAATATTTAATTAATTTAAATATTAAAATAATTGGTTTTTATAATGGAAATAAAAATCTTTTAAATAATGAATAATAATGGTGAAATAGTTTTCAAAATTTGTGTACAAAAATATATAGTTCGATGAAAATCAGAAAATGTGAACAAAATTCGTTTTCCAAATTTTCATCTGCTAAAAGTTATCAGAAACATTATAAACTCTTTAGCATAAGTATACACATTTGTAAATTATTTAGTATATATATAGTTGTGTGTATTAGTGTATGTATATATGTATTTATACTTAAGTTAAATAAGTTTAATAAATATAAATAAAAGAAATGAATGTCACATCATTGGAGACATAAATACACTTAGATACTTAAACATGTCTAGACATGTTGGCTAATGTTCATAAGAAGAGGAGACACGGAAAATAACGTGTATGGTGAGGTGGAGGAGGGGGGTGATGTGGCAAGAGGGTAGTGGAGGGTGTTAGGTAAGGGTAGATTGGTAATTTGCATATTTCACTTTTATAAAACAAATTTTCTATTTTCTTTTTCATTTTCATTCCTTTTGAAAACTTACTCTTCCTCCTTTTGAAGCTCAAACTCTTTAATGGCTTCTTAAATTTATTTTAAAGTTTTAAAACAAAAGAATTCCTATCTTAAATCCATTTAAAAACTTGTTTGAACTCTTGTTTTAGTTTCTACTTCTTCTCTTCTTCCAAGATAAAGCTTATAATCCTCATACACCCAAGGCTGTGCCCATTCACCCTTAGGCTGAGCCCATAAAGGCCTTTTAGGCTTCAAACACCCATTTTGCACGAAGCTATCGCATAGATCAAGATTCTTTGCTAATTAGAGAAGGAATGGTGAGTAAGCTATTCATTTGGAAAAGTTTTAGACTTTTATTTTCAGCAAAATATGTGTTGGTATGTGACTTGATTATGTAAATTATGATATGGTAAATTTTGCATGTATGTGTTCTTATTAGTTGGAAGTTAGACTTAAACTTTTAGTCTAAATGTAGTGTTGCTTTGGAAAGTTGTAAATTTGCTTATTATGGTTTGTGGCATGCAATGATTGTATGGACATAAATAGAAAAGTTAATTAGTAAAATTAACAAGGAAAGTTAGATTAGTAACTTGTTTGAAAAGTTAGGTTGGAACTTGTTTTGAAAGATCAAGTTAGTAAACAAGCTAATAAAAGTTAGCATGTTAAGAAGTTAGCAAACAAAGTTAGTATCTTGCTTGTTGAAAGTGAAATAGAATCCTTCGTGAAAAGATATGCTTATAGATTTTTAAATGGTCCTAACATTTCCAAAGTTAGAAACTTTGTTTCACTCTTTCAAACTTTCTTTATGTTTAAATAAAGTAAGTAAAGTTTTAATGTGATCAACTTGAAAGAAACTTAGAAAACAAATTACAAGTTATAGCATCTGTTATCCCTCCTTTTGGCAAGGCCATGACACCAAGGAATTGACTAGTAACCAATGACGGTTCATCTTAGAGATCGGTTATTCACGGGCTCACTATGGATATCGACAAATTTTGTCCGAGTTCGGATCGAGCTAAAATTGATATGACACGACAAGCGAAGCTATGAGAGTCAACGTTCCAAATTTCAAGTCAATCCGAGTTCGTATGCTCGAGATACGATCGATGCAAAATTGGATGAAAACCAACCACTGTTCGAATCGCTCAGTTCGAATCCATCAGGGAAGCTCTATTCAACTCGGTCAGCTCCGCATCCATCAGGAAAGCTCTGTTCGACTTGGTCAGCTCCGCATCCATCAGGAAAGCTCTGTTCGACTCGGTCAGCTCCGCATCCATCACCAAGCCTCTGTTCGACTCAGTCAGCCCCGCATCCATCACCAAGCCTCTGTTCGACTCGATCCACTTCGCATCCATCAGAGAGCCTCTGTTCGACTCGATCATCCAATGTCAACCTCGCATCCATCCGAAGACTTCTACTTCGTATCCATCCATGCGAAGCAAAGCACAACAGTCGATGCGAACAAGGAAATACCATCGATACGAACAGGGCGAAAGTCCTAGAAAACTCGATCAAAACAGCATCAAAGGCGGAGTGATCCAAAGATTCAAGCGCCACGTCATCGAGTCGAATAGGATCGAGTCGAAATGAGGGAGTCGAACGAAACAGCCAACCGTAAGTCCGATTTTGTATCGATCATATCTCCTAATCTACCAGTCCAAATGCTACAAAATTTTGACAGAAGCTTACGTACATGCTAAAGAACGTCCACGCCAAAATTCGACCTCATTGGATGAAATCTTGATCGATATGAAATCCGTTCGTATCGATCACGGATCGGGCCGAAACTTCACGGGCTTGGGCGCGCTGACCTGGTCACGTGCCAGAGAGGGTCTCCCGAGATCTGAGCAAAATATCAGCCTCCTACACCTATAAATAGAGCCCCAGGGCATTCAGAAAAAGGATCTTCTTCTTCTTTGAATTCTCCAACGCCTAGACTCTGCCGGATCCAGATCTAAACTCCATAGCTGCTGCTACTAACTACTTTCACTGTTGTAAATCATCATTATTGACTGTAATCTGCTGTAATCAACTGAAATCATCAAGTGAACATCAATAAA
This sequence comes from Allium fistulosum, assembly GCA_030737815.1. Lineage (NCBI taxonomy): Eukaryota > Viridiplantae > Streptophyta > Magnoliopsida > Asparagales > Amaryllidaceae > Allium > Allium fistulosum. The sequence continues at coordinate 1,301,840,814 of CM060902.1, forward strand.
ATCATCAACTTCAGAGTGGACGTAGGCAAGATCGCCGAACCACTATAAATTCTGTGTTGTTTACTGTGATCTGTGGAATTTTCTGAGTGTTCTTCATTCTTATCTCCCTAAATACTCATTATCTGTGATCTATGATTGTGAACTGGTGCTTTCATCGACAATTGGGTGTTTGTGCCCAATTTTGGTGCAAACAGCATCCATAGCGATAGTCGCTATGGATGTAATTCGATAAAATCAGATTTTTGAAAATCTGGTTTTCAAACTTTGAAAATGTTTGAAATGTTTTAATAACTTAATATGATGTTTAAAAAGGTTATTTAAAGTTTTACTAATTTATTCTAATGAATTATGTTTTCGATAATTAATAATTAATTAAGTGTTAACAAGATTTATTAACTATAATTAAGTAAAGATTACTATTAATTAATTATCCTTTAAAGATAAGATTAATTTTAATTAATTATTAATTAAGTAAGATTAATTTTTAATTAATTATGCATTAAGTATATGATTTATTTTAATTAATTATTAATTAGATATCAGGTCAATTATTTATTATTTAATTTATTAAGTGTTTAATTATTTTTAATCATAAATTAATTAAGGTTAAAATTTAATAAATTATTTATTTAAGGTTTAATATATTATTTAAGTTTTTGTTAAAGATAATTTAATTAATAAATAGAGATTAATTATTGTTTAATTATTAATGAAAGTTTAAATTGTTATTTAATTAATAAAGGATTAATTAGGGTTTAATTATTTATATAATGGTTAGTTATTGTTTAATTATTTATTTAAGGTTTAATTATTTCTTAATTATTAATTAAATGAAATTTAGATTTAATTAAGTTTAATTATGGTTTAATAAGGGTTTAACTTGTAATTAATTAATTTAAAAAGAGTTTTAAGTTTATAATTACTTTGTTTTCCAAGAATCAATTTGTTTTTAAAAGTAAAAATCTTTTACAAATGATAGTTTTGAACACAAGGGACTTAAGTGTCGATACCATTAAGTAGCCAAGCAGCTATGAATGAGTTATGTAAATTGTTTGATTGTTTGGACATCTATTAGCAGAATAAATCCTCGTTCTGCTATAATGTAATTGTTGGATTTTATGGACATCTGTTAGTAGAATAAATTTATGTTCTGCTATAATGTAATCATTTGATTGTGTGGACATAGACTAGCAGAATAAATCCTCGTTCTGCTATAATGTTATTGTTTGATTGTGTGGACATAGACTAGCAAAATAAATCCCTGTTCTGTTATAATTAAGTAAATTGTTTGGACATCTATTTAGTAGGACAAATCACTATCCTGTTATTATGTTATTGGATATGTATATGTCAGTTAGTTTATATTGACATGTTATGTCCTGCTTTAGGTATGAATTGAATTTACATGCATGTTGATCTATGTAAATAATTGTTAAATGGATTTGAATTCAAATTAAAAATTAAATGGTAACCTAAATTAGTATCATTCGGATTGCTAAGACTCTTTTTGAATCATTAAAGTATGGTTTAGAATTAACTTCAGTTCTTTAATCAATTTGAGGTTAAGGGTTTATAAATGGTTTTGCAAGTTATTCAATAAAGTATTTATGAATAACAACATGTTTAAAAAGGGGTTTTACTAAATAAAAGGGTTTATTTAAAGTGATTTAAAAATGTTTTTTTGTAACTGATATTTTATAAAGGAAATTTTATAAAGGATTTTTAAAGGAAGATTTATAAAGAGTTTTAAAAATAAGGAAAAGATTTATAAATCATTTTTGAGATTTATAAGGAGGTTTTATAAATTAACTTGGAGATTTATAAAAGTGAGTTATAAATTTATTTTGGAAGTTTATAAGTTGTTTGAATTATGAAGTGAGCTTTTAAAATGGAAATTTTTTTAAGGGATAAGTGGATGGGTTTTGTAGTAAATGATGTTTTGAAAAGGGAATTGTTTGGCCATTTAATATGGAATTTAAGAAGGGAAATTTTCCAAAATGTTTTTGGTAAATACTTATATTGTTGAGATAAGTAAAAATGTTTTCCAAGTATAAAAGGGATATAAGTGGTTTGGGAATAGTGTTTTTGCAATGACCTTTTAATCAAGTTTTACAAAGTGTTTTAGTTAATGAAAGATTATTTAATGAAGGCTTAGTGGATCCCATATGTAATTTAATCAATGTTTGGTTATTTGATAGTTATATCACTGACTATCAAATCTGGAGCAAGACGTAACTTTGGAAATATCTAGGAGGCATAGTTATTGTGACGACCCACATTTCAGAAAGTTTAAATCGACAATAATCCACACATGTCCAACTCAAACAATCTGAAACATAGATAATCAATGGGTAATTAGGAAAATAAGAAAAGAAGAAGAAAACAAACACAGAATCTCGCAGCGGAATGACAAAATATATTAATCAAATAAACAGTTCATGAAGCTGTTTACTATACATTTGATTATAATTTATACAACATTTATCAGAGTTATATATAGAACATGGATAAATAAAATAATGCAGTAGGCAACATGATGCATGAATAATAATAGTAATAATATACCAAATGTTCGTCTTCGTACTCCAAAAAATGATCTTCAATGCGCTGAAATACTCAGGGCTGACCCGAGCGAAATGAAAAGACAAAACACTCGAGTCAGGACTAAAATATCCTTATGTGAGTCAAATCGATATCTCATATAACAGGAGTGTAATAGCATCAGAGATGTTTACGAGGTTTCACATCTCCTATCCAGTGTATAACGTGTGTGCATTAACTCAAGAAGTGTTACGGGATTTTCCATCTCTTAAGGATCCATCAAAATATTTATATGTAGTATAATACGCTACATATATAACATCTAATCAGTAAAATAAATATTTTTCTTAGCGTTAAGGCTTTACATTAATCCCCCTTAACGCGTTTTTAAGCATTTGCATATAACGCCCCAGTAGCACGTCGGGGGATAGGGATGCACCATGATACGACAACACTAAACCAATATCGTAGGGGTCTCGTATAGGGATAAAAGTATGACAAGGCACGTGAGGCAATGCCCAGGGTAGGATACTACTAGTTCGTGTCGCAAGGCTGGTGGTAACGCATCGTAGGCACGACCGCCCACCGCGTCCATCTATCCCATATCGAGTCAAAGGGAGGCTATCCCAAATCAAGGTGCACCAATCGAAACCAACAACAAGAGGAATAATATGGATTGAGTCCATGAAAATCGAAGAACGGATGTCCGCCAAGGGTAGCAAGCCCGCTTGGCCCTGTCAAGCCGTCCTGTTTTAGTCATTTCAAATTGACATAAGTGTCGGGGTTTATCCATCATTGTTCTCTTTCTTCAAATCCAACAAACGACGCCAATCCAACCACTTTATTCTGGAGTCTCCTCCACGTACACAGTTGTTAAAGTGGTTCCAATATTGACAGAGAGTATGCCAATAAGAGGCCTCGGTCTCTTTAACAACCAAATGTTGTTTTACACACCGGTTGGTACTTTTACATTTCAAAATCGATTCATACTTGATATAAAAATATCATATTCGCTTCGAATCAATTTCATTTCACAATATCATATTTACTCAAAATATACTATTCACTTCAAAATCATTTCCCCTCAATATCTCGATTTCAGTTCCAATTCAAAATTTCTTCGAATTTCTATTTGGGTTATAATTTCAATTTAACCCAATTCGTATTTAAACCCATGATTTAAATATAACATTCCACTCTTTGACCAGTTTAAATTTTAGAAAATAGTTTGAGAAATTTTAAATAGTTTTAAAAAGTTAAATCGGTTTGATAGAAAATAGTTAATAAAATGGTATATATATTAAAAATGGTTTATATAGGAAATAGTTGGAAAATCAAAATAATTTGAAATTTAAAAGATAGATTTTTAAATAGTTTATATTAAAATAATTTATTTAAAATAGTTTCAAAGTCAAACTGATTCAATTCCAGAATTTTCAATTCAAATCATCTTCAATTTCCATTTCCATTTAAATCGATTCAATTCCGATTTCAATTCGAATTAACTTCGATTTCAATACCAAATCGATTTCAATTTCAGTTCCAACTATATGATTCAATGGTTAAATTTCAACTCAATTCTCAATTTTAAACCATTTCAATTTATATCAATTTCGAGCTCGATTTCAAAATATCGATTTAAATCATTTAAATCAAATTTTACTTCGATGTTCAATTAAATGTTCAAATGTTTTGAAATAAATCAATTTCGAGCCAAAGTGTGAAACATCAATTTAAATCTCATTTTCTAATACAAATTCGAAGTTCGAATCAAATTCAACCTTCAAATTTTTTTTGATTTCCATAATTCAATTATAACTTCAAATTCCAAATTGAACTCTTTAAACGATTTCTTTACAAATTTTAAATTCAATATTTCAGAACTCGAGTTCGAAAATAATTCAATTCCCATATTTCAATTTCTATTTCTTTAAATCAAAATCATTCAAATAATTTCAAACCAAAATTTTAAAATTATTAACCAATCCGGTGTCGGTATATAATTTCTATCCTATGGTCAAGTGAATAGTTATTTCAATTTAATTTCAGGGATGAATATATACCATTTCAATCCAAATCACGATGTGATAAGTAAATATCATTTCAACCTATTTCTTACTTTATTCGAAATAATTCAAATAACGGATGTCAATGATTTACAAGGTGATAACAGAATATATATAAATAAATAAAGATCCAAATCATCCAAAATATCATCCAATTGGCATCCATTACAATCCATCATGCAAAAAGTCAGTAAATCACAACAATTACCCAATTGTCAATAATCGGGAATTTTACTAACAATTTAATTCAAATACAATTTAACCGTCAATTTTAATTTATGTCAGTTAAATTAGATGTCAATTAAATGTCGATTAAAATTATCAAACAACAATCAATAAATTTAAATCACTGCATAATTTTAAATTTAACTAACATAAAAATTATTTTAGTCAATTGTGAGCGTATAAAACAGTCACCTTTTATTTGAAACTAAAAATATTTTAGCTTTAAATAAATTCGACTTCCACTCCAAGCCGTAGCCTTCATCGATACGATTCTAGCGTGATTCATTTCGATCGAATCAGATCTCATATGAAAAAGTTATTAATAAATTAGTATAACGATAATTAAAATTTAATTAACACTTAAAAATATAAACTAATATAATTATAAACGTTACCTTCTCCTCCTATCTCTCATGTACGCAGGCTCGCATGAGATGAACCCAAACGCGCACGACAAAACTCAAGACACCGGAATACAATCGGCCTCCACCACGTCGACCACCGGCTCGAGAGCCGCCAACGCGCCAAGCTTCGTTGCATCATTCGCCACCGGAGCCTCCAACATTGCGCGCGAGCAATTAGAGACCCACCCTAATCGAACGCGATGCCATTTTCTTCACGCGCGAACAGCGCGCGCCTCCTCCAGCGCCGCTATAGGTCGCACACGACCAAAGGAAAAAAAATCACGATTCCGTTGATTGATTTGATTTTTTTTCTTATCTTTGTTCGTTCGACTGATTGAAAAAGAGAGAAGGGGGGTATGGGAAAGAACAAAAAGGAGGATGCCCGTACGATTTGGAAGATGGGAAAGGAATATACTATTATAATAAGGAAAATATCTAACTTGATTGGCCCGCGAAATCCCGAACTCCAAATGACTCGTGCCGCATGGCGTTCATAATGTTTTACCCCCATTCTAAACACAATGGAACTAGTCTCGAGGCCTAATTCGATCGTATGCAGAAGATAGCTTTTCAAAATCAATTTATTTTAATTAAATTCTTAAAATAAATTATGCACGTTTCAAGCTCCCACAACCAAACGATAAGTCCGGTCGCTACGAAATTTGAAATCCTATAATAATTCACTATTACGGATTCGATGAAACTGGTTTCGTTGAAATCCGAGACAGTGGCCAAAATGGCTATTTTTACTTGTCAATTAAAACAAGTAATTTCCAAAATTTAATTTAATCACTTTAAATTCAATTTTAAAAGTTAACAATATTTATTCATACTTAAAAAAAATTTAAATCAACTTTCGATACCATTTTCATTCATATTAAATTCAGAATTCAATTATTCAAATAATTTCCAATATTAAATTTAAACAATTTAATTATCCAATAAATCCCTATAATTGAAATATAAGTCATTTAACTTATAAATTTTACTTTTAAAACAAATTAAAATAATAAAATAACTATTTCCATTCTACAGTACTTCAACATTATTATTCAATTCAAGTTATTGATTACAACACATTAAATGCATAGAATTTCATTTCAATACTTGTTATCGCCAAAATCTTCGAAATTAGTTATTTCAAAATTTTATTAAAGTTCATGTTCAATAACTACACTAATAATTCATTAAATTTTTATTTCTAACCATTTTTATTTAATAATTATATTAAATATAATAATTTAAAATAGTTAAAAAATACGGGTCGTTATAGTTATCCCAATGATGTTATACTATGCGTATAAATCTCGTTTCGTTCTTCTAGGACATATGATAAGGAAAATCCGTTTATTCAGTGGTTAGGAGGTGAACTTCGCTCTTATCTTCTGTTTGCTTATTTCCTAAATAACTGGGGTTGAGTTTACCGGAAATTATTGATAGTTCTTTCGAAGAGACCGGGATCAGAAATGTTATCCGAAAACTACGTCGAACCAACTCAAGCGTTTCGAACCGAAAGCATCTTGAAGAGTATGGAATTGAAGACGGGTATTTGAAGTGCAATGGCTATTTTCTATTAACCTTAGGAGGGATTCCCCATAATGGACATAATAGAAGTAGTGCCTTCGATTTTTTTCAGTCCTAGAACGAAATTGTATGGATGAATGCTTGCATTACATTGACACCTAGAGGACCGTGTTAGCATTCCAAGTGAGTTTGCTACTAAAAAGGTAAAGACGTGACGTCACAAGCCTCACAAATCGAAGAAATGGCAAAAAAGGGTATGCATCAGAGCTATATGGTTAGCCACCATCAGGAGTTGTCATCCCATTCTAGATTGTCCCTTAGAGTTGTTTTGTGCACAGGCATCAAGAGGCAAATTAAAGCAGCCTTGGTGTCAAAGTGGTAAGTTAATCTGGCTTGTCATGTTAAAGGGGAAGGCCAGTACTTTATAGCAGAGGGGCAGACGTGTCTGTAACCCTTAGGTACATTTTCTATAGGTGTACCATCGGAAGGTAGTCTCTTACCTTGCCATGGTATGCAATCCAATTTCCAATACGAGCCATTAAGATTTTGATTGTGCCCAACTATGTTGGAATGTGAGATGCAAGCATTTCAGCTATTTTATATATTTATTTTGAACCCTTAGACATCATTATAATATCACTGGATTTTATATAAAGGTGTTTTGGTTATCGTAAGGTAAAACCTCGTCCGTATTTATGTGCGGCGTGGTCTTACGAGATACCCTTGATTTTAAAAGAGTTTTTAAAGTAATAATTCAGTTCTTTTGAGTTTACTCACACCAGACCCATGTCTGACTCAAAGTTTTATTTTCTTTTCCTAAAACTCTTAGGTGCTCAAATTTTTATGGCAGCCAAGTAGTTCAGGTTTCCACGGATGCATTTTGGAGGAGCTTGGAGCAAGAGGCTTCATCGATAGCTAGTTACTATTTTGTTTCCGCTGTACTATATGTATATTGTATCAGTCAGGTAGGGACGGGCTGTTATAACCATTCTAGGGTAGAATCCATATTAGTATGGCTATCCAGGGAAATACGCTTCTCTTTCACATCTTTAAAAAATAAATCACTATTTATTTTTAAACAACTTTACCCATTTATTTAATAAATTCCCACCTTGAATTTATTCTTCCAAATATCCACTGAGATATTACTTCAACTTTATAAACCCAGTTTATAAATTCCATAGTCTCATTCTCCTTTTAAAATTCCAATTTCAAATACTTAAATCAATTTTCAAATTGATTTCCAAATTACTTCATTTTGAAATAAATTTATTTACTTACTCAATTTATTTCAAAACCTATTAACTTCAGATTTTATTTCTTAATTATGATTTAAAATCTTTTTAACTGAAAATACCAAATTCAGATTTCCCAAATTCCTTCTTTATCCTTTTAAATAAATTCAAACCTTGAATTTAAAAAGTCTTTATCTCTTGATATAATATCACTTAAGTTTAAAATTTTAATATTTCTCTGTTTATTTAAAATTTCCTTTCCCATACTCGGAATTTATTTATTGGAATTTAAAATCACTTTTATTCTTTTCCAAAAATCCATAATATATATTTTGGTAACATAGTATACCCAAATATATTCAATCAAACCATAGCATCCATCATCTCCAATTATCAATATAATTCATCACAGAATATCAAATAATCATATCATAGAATCATTAGAACAATCTAAATAATTTTGAGGAATCCAGTTGGATCCCTCCAATCTGTTTCCCTGCATCCACAGATGTTAGCACAATACCAATTCCACTTCGAGGTGGAATATCGCGGTATATGGGTTTATAAAATATCATCCGCTATTATGCGGCGCATAGGGTCTCATCCGCTATATAATGCGGGAAATCCATCACTCCAATATATATATATACTATATATAATATACCACATACAATCAATTCAATCATTCAACCAAATATTTAAATTTAACCATTTAAATTTAAATAGCAATCCAGAAGAGTGAGATTAACTCACCTTTGTTATTGATTTGCAATCCATTGCATCTCGACTTGTTTTCCATGATTTTCAGACCTTGTATAAACATTATATGGTTTATTAACATTTGAAGTAATCGAACATTCTATAACATTTTATAATTTAATTTAAACTAATTTCCCTTCGAATAATTTTTTAGTAACTAAAATAATTAAATAAGAAAATTAGTCACCAAATATATTATCCTAAAATAAACTCGTAAATTAAGAAGTGTATAAGTATATTATTATTATTTTCCATTTTGAAACTTCAATATATACAATTTTTAAAATAATTTGTGGGTTCCAAAAGTCTAACTTTACATATCCTTAAACACATTTTAAAATTCACAAATATATATATATATATATATATATATATATATATCAAACCTTACCTTTCATATATATATATTTTACTTTTATATCAAAATCAAGATATGCATATGTATTTATGAATTCAAATTCTATAATCAACAAAACAGTAGCCTGTTTTACCTCCCAGACTTTACTTACGTACATATATAGATTAAAACAAAATTCCTTTGTCAAAATCTTACTGTTTATATTAATATAAAAGTATGGTTTCTTCTTTCCAAATTTAAACTGTGACTGTAACCCCTTTATATATATATAACTAAAATTAACTAACTTAGAAATTAAATAACTTAAATTGATGGGAAAAATACCTCTTCGCGACAACTCGAGCTCTTCTCTGCCATCGTTCGAACAACTCGAAACCAACACCTCGAGTTCGAATGACTTGAACAATTCGAGCTATCCTAATGACTTCCGCATCTCACCATCGATGACCGTACACCCTCAAATCATTTCCCTCCAGCTCCCCTTTCCTCACCGATAGCGATGTCTTTGCCCAAGACGCCTCGATGCCAATTCGAATGCCGCCGAACCAAAATGACCCCCAGCCTTAGCTGCTACAGCATGCGCCATTTGCCGATGCCACCCTCTGCCACCCACGATCCCCCTTGTCAAAGTCAAAATCAATTTCGATTTTTTTTCTTTTATTTTCTTTTAAAATCGGTCTGCCCCCCTTTTTTTTTCTTTAAGAAGAGAAGGGGTAAGGTCTCGATTAACTGAAAGAGGAGGGAAAGAGGGATTTTATTCGGCCATGATATATATATATTTTTTTATAAAATTCTGCTGCGTTCTTATGAAAAGAAGAATGTAGAAGACAAGAGGGGATGTTGGTGTGAAGAGGAAGGCTGCAGTGATTTGAAAGAGGAAAAAGTATCGCTGTGAAAGGAATACAGCTGAAGGTTGACCAGAATTTACAAATATATATTTTAATTAAATTCAAATTGTCTCGATAAACGCAACTTAAAATTTTGACCTCCTATCGAGGCATGCCGCTAGGCGTTTATAATGTTATACCCCTATTCCGAACGCAATGGAAAAGGTTTCAAGTCCTAATTCGATCGTATGGAGAAGATAGCTTTTTGAACCAGTTATTTATATTAAATTTCGATATAAATTTCAGCGCGTTTATATATCGTACGATCATACGACAATTCCAATCACTAAATCCGATAATAATACACTATTACAGATCCAATGGAACTGGTTTTGTCGAATTCCAAGACTGTGCCCCGGAAGGCTATTTTTAAATATCGATTTAAACGATATATTTTTAAAACTGAGCAAACCACTTTCAAATTACATTTTAAAACTTCAATTACCTTCAGTATTATTAATATAAATTTTACAAGCCTTCAAATTATTTTTAACAAGCTTGAAACTCCAGATTCCATATTTTACCCAACTTCCAATTATTAAATTAAATAATTTAATTATCTAATAATTGGTTATATTTGAAAGTCAAGTCAAAATTACCCCTTTGAATATTTAAAATCAATTAAATATCCCCATTTCAAATATCCCAAAATTCCGGGTCGTCACATTCCTCCCCCCTTAAAAGAATTTCGTCCCCGAAATTTCTGGTTAGAAAGAATGATCCATAATCCATTAACTATTTCCTCAATCCAAATAGTTTTTAACAACTTGCCAAAACAAATCTTTTTATCAAAGACACACTATCACTCTAACTAACTTCCCAAAGCCTTCCATAGTTTCCAACCAATATCACCTACCCAACCATTCAAATTTAAATTTAAAACCAAATTTTAAATTATCAAAATTTCTCAAAAATTTTCTAACTCCTTAAATTTCCAAAATTTTTTGCCAGCGTCTCCTTTGCGTGGCTAGCTCGGTACAACTACAAAATGCCTCTACGGGCCCCCCAAATTTCAAAAAGAAAACAAGACGCCAAGTGGCTAGATCAAAACCCAATCAAATTTCATACAGAAATTTAAATACATACCTTTTACCGGGCCATTAAATTTTATCTTTTGAAATCAAAAATCCCAATTTCCTTTTTGCTTTAAAATACCTGTATTCTACTTAGCAATAATATCCAATCACAGATTTCAAAATCATTTTATACCTTTCTTTACAAAAATTTCAATATCCATTTCACTCACATCCGTACGATGCACATATATCATCCGTACGCAATTCCCAATTCGATCGCTCACTCGATCACACAATTTCGTTTCCGAACTAGTATCGTCCACCCGACCTCCTAGTGCGGACTCAGATCTGGTTTCTTGATCAGAAACCGTCATTCTCCTTGCATAGACACAAACTATGATAGAGAATATCCAGAATCAATCAAAATCCATATCCAGATTTCGCCGTCGAAAATCCAGTGAAAAATCCTAACTCGGATCGATATAACTATCTCGAAATTCTGTGCTCGAATCTGGATCAAATTGCTATGCGAATAAAATAATATACGTACATCTTACGTATTTATATCCATTGATTATTAACTATATCAATTTCACTTTTATTCACATTTATTTTGATTCATATCCACTTATCCACAATTATCCCCTTTCACAACTTTACTTAATCTCCATTCCAAAATTACTTAGTATATTTCCAATACCAAATTTACTTAAGAATTTCATCCTTTCATTTCTTAAGTTCAGTATAAATATTTTATATACTTCTTAAATTTATTTTTACTTCACTATTGAAGTTTATATCCATTTCTATTCACTTTGCCTTCACAATTCCATTTGAATTCAATTTGCTTCAATTTACAAATTATTTCAAATCTAAATATTTTTTCCCAATTTTCATTCATATTTCCTTTTTCAATTTTACTTGAATTCAATTCATCTCCAACCTCTGAATATTGAATTTTATTTACCTTTATCTCAAATTCCAATTTTAAACCATTTGTCGTTAGTGAAAATTTCCAAAAAATTTCAAAAACTTTCTAACTCCCAAAATTTTCGAATTTTTTTGGCAGAGTCTCGTTTGTATGGAGGAGCTTTTGCAATTTGACAAGAGATATAAATATATATACATCGACCCACACGGTCGGAAAAACAAGAAAACAAACAACAGTTCATATTTCCTATCTTTTATTGCGTAGGCGTACCTCTATTTAGCATTTTTAAGCAAGCGGCTTATTTTTTTATCACTTTGCACGACCCTATCTAGCCAAACAACTACCTTAACCTGTACTTACTCAATTTAAACATGTAAGTACTAAATATATGAAATTTATTAACATTTCACTTACTTTCAATAGCTAAACACATGCATTTCATAAGCAACATACACCAAACACTTTCCATGAGCAATTTATATGATTGCAAAACTAATTCAATTGCTTTCAATCAATTCATATGCCATTTCATTCAATTTTAAGGGTTTACAATTCAATTTCTTACATTCAATTCATTTTTAAACCAAACAAGCTCATATTCAATTCAATTGATTTCAAAATCAATTTTATTTCACTTCTATCAATTCATTGAATTTATTTAATCTCGTTTCCATCAAACGACAATTTATTTCTACACAATTCAACTATATTCATGTGAATAAATAATTATTTAAGCTTATAACCATTTTGAATTGATTCCAACTCAATTTATATTTAGTTCCTTCCATTTTAATTCATTCACAACCATTTTATTTAGCTCGACACATTCCATGCTTGTATACTACTAACCATTCCCAAATTAATTCAACCCAAGCTTTTATTTAATGGTCTTCCATTCTTACTCGAAGTCGAGCTTCTAATTATTCTTAACTTAAGTTAATTTACTTCAAATTTTCCCAACTTCAAACTTAAGTTCACTTCCAGTTAATTTGATTCTCATCTAATCAAATTCCATTTAATTCAGTTAGCCCATCCATTTTAATTTAATTCACATTTTCAATTTATCAAAATAATATCCAAGCACATATTTAACTCATTTATACTCGAATTGAATTTTATTTGCAACTCAAATCATTTCCTATTATAATCCAATTCCATTTCATTTCACAACATTTCCACTTACATTTAATCCATTCCCCTTCCAAGTTGAATTTTATTTATAACCCGAGTTTATTTCATGATTCAACTTCTATTTTACCAAATTGGGTTCCATTCCCATATCTCACCAACATATTTAATTTTCTAATTTATTCCAAATTAGTTTACTCACTAATTTTACCTATCACTTCATTCTCAAATTTAATTTCAAATCTAAATAAAAAGTTTATTTCTAAACTTTTTCTTTTTTAGTTCCTTGGGCCAAAATTCTACAATTTCCATTTAAATTTTAAACTTCCTTAAGTTTCCAACTTATTTAAATTCCATAAGCATTTTAAATTATCTTCCAGAGTTTAAGCAACATTTCAAAATCACCTTTGAAATCAATTATATCCAAAATCCTTTTGCATTTCTAAAATCAACCCAACTTTTGCAAACAATTCCAATTTAAAAATCTCCAGGCAGCAATTTCTCTCTTGGAAACTCGAAAATGAACATCGATGATGCTGCAGTCATCACTGAAGTTATTTTCCAGCGACCGAAAGAGTTCAATGCTTTTATCTCTTTAAAAAAAAATTCAAATATTTTTAATTTCAAATCTTTCCAGATTTCAAGTCCAATCCAAGAATATTTCTCAAATAATACCGCTATTATTTCTCCTAAACCCTTGGAAACATTTTCAAATTCAAAGGAATTTAAACTTTTCCCAAAATTTCAAATTCCAAATCCATCCACTTCATATTCAAACATTTCTCTGGAATTTTCGTCTCAATTTATTTTCAAATATTCCTCTGGAATATTCTATTTCAAATTATAAATCACATTTACAATTTACATTTACAAATCCCATTTGTATATGAATTTATTTCTTAGCTTTTAGTTATGATTACAATTTCTTATTCAGATTTTACACAACTATGATAATAATTTAATATTATCATTCCTAACAATCAAGCAATCATATATATAACTATAATAGTTTACGAAAAATTATTTCCTTTAGATTCAAAAATAATTTGGGTAAAATTATTTAATTTACCCTATTTTAAAACAATAGTATGTCGAATTGTTTTATTCAAGTGTTTAGAAACCCCTATCGGTACAGTTGTACGGACTGTTCCGACCAGAGTTCATAAGCCACTCAATAAATCAATCAACATAATATAAAACCATTTTATATTCACTAACAAATACGCGCTCATATCTATTATTACTCTCAAACTCATTCCTAGAGTACTACAGACTCTATTTCTAATGAGTAATTCCCACCAGAGCCAAGGTTATCACCAACCTTCGCTCTGATACCACTGTAACAACCCGCAAACCCGTACCCATTGAATCAACACTATTCTCCAACATATCGACTCAAAGTGAACGGAAAACGAACCGTTAAGGTTTAAGAAGAAGAGGTAGAAGAAGAAAATAGAAAACAACATCAACAGAATTTCACATCGTAGCGGAATAAAATATAATAGATAATAACTAATCTTTACACAAAAGAAACTATATCTGTTTTATACATCTCATCATTAGGGTACATCACAATCAATAATACAATACTGGTCAGTTATGACAACTTGTCCTCACAAATCTGTCTATACAACTTATGATACACAACGGAATACATCAAATACGTGTGATACGTCTCGCCGTCCAACTCGTCTCCTGAGCTCCACAGCATCCTATCATGTATCTGTAATACTCGGTCTGACCCGAGCATTATAATAAAATAACACACGAGTCAGTCTGGAAAACTAGCGTGAGGAAACACACTCAATTGGATTATTAAAGTTTTCCAAAACCCTTTGAAATCAAAAGCATCTCGTAAGACCACGCCACAAATAAACATGTCGGGTTTTTACCTTACGATAGCCAAAACACTTTTTATCAAATCCGTCTGATATTATAATAGTGTTTATATACAAATACTTATTCAAATAGCTGAAATTGTTACATGATTAAATTCCAGCATACTAGCCACAAAGTGGGTTATACAAACAAAATCCGTAAAAGGCACGTAGGGAGAATGAATTTCCAACTAATGACTAGGCACTAGAGTACCACCTGTCACAGTACCTGGTCTAGACCAGCGTACCGAGGACCACGCGCGATCCCCTGCAACACAAGGCCGGAACTACCCCTTACTGGATAATTCCGAGTAAGATCACCCTACGATTGGGATCAGCAACCGCACCACTAAGCCGAAATAAAAGGGACATCTAGATAGGGATAACCTCACCCTAATGGGTGCGACCCACATAGCCTTGCTGCATAACCCCTGATTTTCAGTCATTCCCGGTTGATGAGGCTCGAGGCTAAGCGTCACCTTTTAGAACGTATCACTTAGAATGCTCATCGTCCACCTGACGATGTTCTGAAAGCATTCACCCATACAAGTCCGTCCCGAGTTCGAACGGAACAGAAGGCACTACTCCTACTACATCCATTTTGGAATCACCCATAGGATTAGTAGCGACTAGCCCTTGCACTTCACTGCTCCATCTTCGACTCCAAACTTGTTTTTCCACAAAAACGTATAAACCGGATCGAAGTGGTTTTCGAGAAATAAATCCCGATCCCGGTCTCTTCGAAACGATCAGCGCATTGGCCAATATTGATAGTCGGTTATTTAACTATCAATTAACATTCACAAACATCCATCAAACAATAAATAATCTTCCAATTTATTTATTTACCTCACAAATATCTTCGCAAGATATGTCTCCATTTTCACACCTTTTTAAAACGGTTTCAAAAACCACCTTTCTCTCACGGAGTAAAATTCCCAAATGTTTCTATTTCCACTGAAATCACCAAGTACAAACACTTTAGATTTTAAAGGTAATTTAGAAACACTTTATTATAAAATATGCTTTAAATCAAAAACTACTTTAATACTTCATTCAAAAATTTATACTTTAAGAATATTTTAAATAAAGCTACTTTATAAACTAAATTTTCATCTTTTTAAAACATAATACCAAGTCACCTCTAAAAAATTACTACTAAAATAAATTTTGAAAATAATACTTACTTTAAACTTAAACATTTAAAAATAATAAATTTTATAAAACATACCTTTAAAACAACTTTAAAACTTTTAACTTATACTTAAAAATTTGCTTTGAAAACGTATTTGGCTATCCAGGGAAATACGCTTCTCTTTCACATCTTTAAAAATAAATCACTATTTATTTTTAAACAACTTTACCCATTTCTTTAATAAATTCCCACCTTGAATTTATTCTTCCAAATATCCACTAATATATTACTTCAACTTTATAAACCCAGTTTATAAATTCCATAGTCTCATTCTCCTTTTAAAATTCCAATTTCAAATACTTAAATCAATTTTCAAATTGATTTCCAAATTACTTCATTTTGAAATAAATTTCTTTACTTACTCAATTTATTTCAAAACCCATTAACTTCAGATTTTATTTCTTAATTATGATTTAAAATCTTTTTAACTGAAAATACCAATTTCAGATTTCCCAAATTCCTTCTCTATCCTTTTAAATAAATTCGAACCTTGAATTTAAAAATAAAGTCTTTATCTCTTGATATAATATCACTTAAGTTTAAAAATTTAATATTTCTCTATTTATTTAAAATTTCCTTTCCCATACTCGGAATTTATTTATTGGAATTTAAAATCACTGTTATTCTTTTCCAAAAATCCAATCTATATATTTTGGTAACACAGTATACCCAAATATATTCAATCAAACCATAACATCCATCATCTCTAATTATCAATATAATTCATCACAGAATATCAAATAATCATATCACAGAATTATTAGAACAATCTAAATAATTTTGAGGAATCCAGTTGGATCCCTCTAACCTGTTTCCCTGCATCCACAGACGTTAGCACAATACCAATTCCACTTCGAGGTGGAATATCGCGGTATATGGGTTTATAAAATATCATCCGCTATTATGCGGCGCATAGGGTCTCATCCGCTATATAATGCGGGAAATCAATCACTCTAATATATATATATATATATATACTATATATAATATACCACATCCAATCAATTCAATCATTCAACTAAATATTTAAATTTAACCATTTAAATTTAAATAGCAATCCAGAAGAGTGAGATTAACTCACCTTTGTTATTGATTTGCAATCCATTGCATCTCGACTTGTTTTCCATGATTTTCAGACCTTGTATAAACATTATATGGTTTATTAACATTTGAAGTAATCGAACATTCTATAACATTTTATAATTTAATTTAAACTAATTTCCCTCTGAATAATTTTTTAGTAACTAAAATAATTAAATAAGAAAATTAGTCACCAAATCTATTATCCTAAAATAAACTCGTAAATTAAGAATGTGTAGAAGTATATTATTATTATTTTCCATTTTGAAACTTCAATATATACAATTTTTAAAATAATTTGTGGGTTCCAAAAATCTAACTTTACATATCCTTAAACACATTTTAAAATTCACAAATATATATATGTATATCAAACCTTACCTTTCATATATATATATATATATATATATATATATATATATATATATATATTTTACTTTTATATCAAAATCAAGATATGCATATGTATTTATGAATACAAATTCTGTAATCAACAAAACAACAGCCTGTTTTCCCTCCCAGACTTTACTTACATACATATATAGATTAAAACAAAATTCCTTTGTCAAAATCTTATTGTTTATATTAATATAAAAGTATGGTTTCTTTTTTCCAAATTTAAATTGTGACTGTAACCCCTTATATATATATATGACTAAAATTAACTAACTTAGAAATTAAATAACTTAAATTGATGGGAAAAATACCTCTCCGCGACAACTCGAGCTCTTCTCTGCCATCGTTCGAACAACTCGAAACCAGCACCTCGAGTTCGAATGACTTGAACAATTAGAGCTATCCTAATGACTGTTGCATCTCACCATCGATGACCGTACACCCTCAAATCATTTCCCTCCAGCTCTCCTTTCCTCACCGATAGCGATGTCTTTGCCAAAGACGCCTCGATGCCAATTCGAATGCCGCCGAACCAAAATGACCCCCAGCCTTAGCGGTTACAGCGTGCGCCATTTGCCTCTGCCACCCTCTGCCACCCGCGATCCCCCTTGTCAAAGTCGAAATCGATTTCGATTTTTTTTCTTTTATTTTCTTTTAAAATCGGTCTGCCCCCCTTTTTTTTTCTTTAAGAAGAGAAGGGGTAAGGTCTCGATTAACTGAAAGGGGAGGAAAAGAGGGATATTATTCGGCCATGATATATATATTTTTTTTATAAAATTCTGCTGTGTTCTTATAAAAAGAAGAATGTAGAAGACAAGAGGGGATGTTGGCGTAAAGAGGAAGGCTGTAGTGATTTGAAAGGGGAAAAAGTATCGCTGTGAAAGGAATACAGCTGAAGGTTGACCAGAATTTACAAATATATATTTTAATTAAATTTAAATTGTCTCGATAATCGCAACTTAAAATTTTGACCTCCTATCGAGGTGTGCCGCTAGGCGTTTATAATGTTATACCCCTATTCCGAACGCAATGGAAAAGGTTTCAAGTCCTAATTCGATCGTATGGAGAAGATAGCTTTTTGAACCAGTTATTTATATTAAATTTTGATATAAATTTCAGCGCGTTTATATATCGTACGATCATAGGACAATTCCAATCACTACGAAAATTGAAATCCGATAATAATACACTATTACGGATCCAATGGAACTAGTTTCGTCGAATTCCGAGACTGTGCCCCGGAAGGTTATTTTTAAATATCGATTTAAACGATATATTTTTAAAACTGAGCAAACCACTTTCAAATTACATTTTAAAACTTCAATTACCTTCAGTATTATTAATATAAATTTTACAAGCCTTCAAATTATTTTTAACAAGCTTGAAACTCCAAAATCCATATTTTACCCAACTTCCAATTATTAAATTAAATAATTTAATTATCCAATAATTGGTTATATTTGAAAGTCAAGTCAAAATTACCCCTTTGAATATTTAAATCAATTAAATATCCCCATTTCAAATATCCCAAAATTCCGGGTCGTCACAATAGATGTATTAAGTGTCGTCTTTAGGTTAAGAAAGACAGATCATCACATTTGATATGAGAGTGCAAGGTTAAGCAAGAACCTTTGTAACGACCAATGTTTTCGACCCTCGAAATACGACACAAATATGTCCACTGTATTGTTTGCCGAGCATTCAAGTGCCAGAACAACCGATCGTTAGGGCTGAAAGAAGAAGATAGAAGATAGAAGAAACAAAAAATTCTCAGAATCTCACAACGCAACGGAATAACATATATTTATCAACATAATGCTTTACAAAGTCATTTCAACAATGATACATTAGAGTCATACTAATAATATTCTACCCTTGGACAGTTATAACAGACTGTCCCTACCTAACTAATACAAGATACATATAATACAGCTGGAACAAGATAATAACTAGCCATCGATGAAGCCTCCTGGTCCAAGCTCCTCCAAGATGCATCCGGGGAAAACTTGAACTACTTAGTTGCCCATAAAAATTTGAGCACCTAAGAGTTTTAAGGGAAGAAAATAAAACTCCGGGTCAGACATAGGTCTGGTGTGAGTAAACTCAAACAACTGAATTATTATGTTTAAAACCCTTTTAAAATTAAAGGTATCTCGTAAGACCACGTCGCACATAAACATGGACGGGTTTTTACCTTACGATAACCAAAACATTTACATCAAAAAATCCAGTGATATTATAATAATTTCTAAGGGTGAAAATAATAATAATCAAGTAGCTGTGATGCTCGTGAGTGTACATCACAACAATAATTGGTATACAATCAAAAACCGACAAAGTGTGTTTGCTAATTGTATAGGATTCCACGGAGGTGCTCTCGGTACTTTGAGAAATGGTCCTCCTACATAAGGATTAGAGATATCCTTCTGAAGTAGCATACATCCCTAGTAATGTACCATAGGAAAAACATAGCTGGTCTCACTAAGACCGAGTGCATCGCCCCATGCATGCATAACAACTATAGATAACGTCTAGGTGGAGCCGACTACACCCTATGGGTTTGCCAACCCTATTGGCCATGCCTACTATCTCTGGTTTTAGTCATTACCGCAGGTTAGGCTACGTCCGGCATTCCAGCTCATGCACCGCCATCAAAACATATCATGGAATCCCAAATGGATTCCAATACCCTAACGGGTCTTGGAATCAAACATGGACTCCCATATCTCAAATAGACCTTGAGATCACACATGGATTCCCATACCCCAACGGGTTTTGGAACCACACATGGATTCCAACATCTCAATATATCACAAAACTCTTTCATAGAACCGTATATGGTTGTTGGAGTGGTTACGGTATGAGTCATCTCTTACGAGCACACTCCCCTGCTTACCATGCGCCCCAAAATCCAATCGTTGATTTTCGGAATGCTCAATGTCGGTTCTTTAGGAAATAATCAAACAATACATAAGAGCGGGGATCACCCCCTAACCGTTTAACTAGACGGTTTTCCTTATCATTTGTCCTAGAAGAACAAACAAGTTTATATGTACAGTATAGCACCACCGACGGTAATTATACCATATAATTCCCGTGTTTCTCCTAGATATTTCCAGAGTTAAAATCCTTCGGTGTTAAGTTGGGAATTGCTTCCCAACCACCAAAATTAAGAAGGATTACATATTTAGGCCAAAATTTAATAGTCGGTTATTTAACTATCAAATAATCAAACAGAGATCACATTTCCCATGGAAACCACTAAGCCTCATTTAATTAAATTCCCATTAATTAGAATATCTTTCCATAATATTTATCAAATTATTCATATACTTATCTCACCGAAATAAGTATATTCACAAACCATTCCTTTCAAAAATACTTGAAAACTTTTAAAAATAGATATGGAATGTACCATTCAATATCAATCATGGATCGTAGTTTACGCAATGGTTACGTCTCTATCCCAGAGAAACATAGTAAACTGTAGGCAATCTCTACCTCTCGAATTACGCCATGAAAATCAACCATTTCTTTTCAAAATCTCTTTATTTCATAAATATCTCCAAATCTATTTATAAAGCTTCTTTATAAATTCCCAATTTTAATTTAGAAAAATACTCTTTTATAAATCTCAAACTATTTATAAAATTTCCCTTTTCAAATCACTAAACCATTTATAAACCTCTTTTCTAAAATCTTCAAAACCCAACTTATTTTCTAAGTTCAAACCTCTTTCGAAAATATAACTCCTTTAACAAATCCTTTTATAATATATCATTTGTGAAACAATTTAGGAAAACCCTTTTATTTAGTAAAAACTCCTTTTATAAACAAGTTATTACTTATAAATACCTTTATTAAAAAATAGTATAAATTTAAAATCATTTATAAACTTTAAAACCCAATTTGGTTAAAGAACTTAAATTAATTTAAAAACCCACTTTATAAATTCAAAATAGGATTAGCAATCCCAATGGTACTAACTGAAGTTACCATTCAATTTCAATTTGAATTTCAATTCACTTAATAGTTATTTACATAGGTCAATGAGTATGTAAATTCAATTCATATCCAAAACAGGGAATGACATGTCAATATAAACACTGGCATATACATGTCCAAATACATAATAGCAGGATGGTGATTTTTCCTACTAAATAGATGTCCAAACAATTCAATCAGTTTATAATAGAATGGGAATTTATTCTGCTAAAACACATGTTCACACAAACAACAATTACATTATAGCAGAACGAGGATTTATTCTGCTATCAGATGTCCAAACAATCAAACAATCAACTTATAGCAGAACAAAGATTTATTCTGCTAACACATGTCCATGCAATAAACAATTACATTATATCAGAATGGAGGTTTATTCTGCTAACACATTTCCACATAATAAACGGTTACATTATAGCAGAACGGGGATTTATTCTACTAACGCGTGTCCACACAATCAAACCATTTACATAACTCTTTCACAATTGTTTGTCTACTTAATGACATCGACATTTGAATCCCTTGTGCTCAAACCATCTTTGAAAAAAGAAGTATCTTTAAAACAATTTGATTCTCGGAAAACAAGGATTAAAAACTTTCCATAAAATGATTAATTACAAGTTAAACTCTTATTAAATCATAATTAATCTTTATTAAATTGAACTTAATTTAATTATAAATTAATAAATAATTAAACCTTTAATAAACAATTTATTTATAAATTAAACCCATAATTGTTCCTTTATTAATTTATTAAATAATAATTAAAAACCTTTATTAATAATTAAATATTAATTAATCTTAATTAATTAACCTTTTAATTAAAACTTAAATATTAATTAATCTTAATTAATTAATCTTTTAATTAAAACTTAAATAATAAATTAAACCTTTAATAAATAATTGTTTGAATTAAAACCTTAATTAATTTATAATTAAAAATAATTAAACACTTGATTAATTAATTAAATAAATAATTGACCTTATATTTGATTAATGATTAAGTAAAAATAAATCATATACTTAACTCATAATTAATTAAAAATTAATCTTACTTTTAAAGGATAATTAACTAGTACTAATCTTTATTTAATTAAGATTAATGAACCTTGTTTAATACTTAATCAATTATCAATTACCAAGCTTAATTAATTAATAATTAATTATTAAAACTTAATTAACTTTCTAGAACAATTTTATTAAGTTTATAAAACCTTCCCAAAATAATTTTAAGTATGAAACTGAATTTTCAAAAAAAAAGGGCTTTTTTCGAAACGCATTAATAACGACTATCGCTATGGATACCATAACCTCCAAACTTGATTAACATCTCAAATAGTCTTTTAAAACATTACTTTTTTACTTTAACTCACTTTATGAACTTAATATAAAGTTTTGTAAGCAAAACAAAAAGTTAGAAACTTTAGAAAACGTTTTATTTAAACAAAGTAGGTAATCAAATTTAAAAAACTCAAAGGATCGCTATGTCGAACACAAACAGTACCTTTCAAGTGCTAACCTTGCTCACTAACTTTTCCCTTTACTAACTTTACTTACTAACTTTTCATATCACTTCCAATCGTATGATAAATATCATAACTTTATAATTAAAACATCACTTTAACATTCGATTCACAAATCTATGCTAAACCATAAACTAGCAACATATGTACATCCAAACCATATGATAATTCAACTACCCAAATAATATGTTCTACAACCAAATAGAAAACATAATAAAGGTTGGATCTTTCCATAAAAAGCTAGAAGTTTACTCACCAAAATTTTTCAAAACTCTTTTGAAAACTTGAAATACTTTAGAACTTGCAAAGCTTGAAAAACCACGAAATCAACTCGAAAATGGGTCATATTTTCTTTGATTTTTGGCCATGTTACCTGGGAATTTGGAAAAGTGGTCAAAATTAAAGTTCTTTGAAAATTCTTTTGTCTGTCATTTCAAAAAAAGAATCACTCAATTTGGATTTTTTTGAGGGAGATTTGGTCAAAAGAAGAAAAGGTATTTTTGGACATAAAAATATGGGTCCGAAAATGGGTTTGAAAGAAATGAGATTTGGACATAGCTAAGCTCAAAATTTGAAGAAGTTATACAAATAAAAGTTGTAGACACTGAAATTTTACAAGGTTTTAAGAAAATAAAATCTCCATTTGGATCGGAGACAAGGAAAAAATGATAGGAGGAAGAGGATGAAAATTTGAAGAAGTGGAAGACTATTTATAAGCAATTGAAAAGGTAAATTACTAAACTACCCTTGTACTTCTACCCTCCACATTGTTTTTCCACCTCAGCACCCTCTACCACACATGCCATTTCAGACTCCACCATGTCATTCCCTCATCATGTCAAAGAAAACACGTTTAAACATGTTTGTACTCGAGTCGCCAAAGTGTCAGATCATGTCTCTTAAGACATCTTTTAGTGTATACGTGTATATACTCAAGTATATATACCTATGTATATATCAATATATACTAACTAATTTACATTCTTAACCATTTAAATATTGTTTCAAATATAAACAAGACTCATGACATTTCAAACAACTTTTATACGATAAAACGTCAAAAATTCGGAAAACGGTTTCCGGTCACATTTTCTGTTTTTCATCGAACTAAATATTTTTGTAAACAAAATTTGAAAATGATTTCACCATCATTAATTATTATTTAAAAGATTTTTATTTTCATTATAAAACCTATTATTTGAATATTTAAAATTAATTAAATATTCACAAATCAAAGTAGTGAATTTCTGGGTCGTTACAACCTTGGCTTTGGAGGGGCAACTCATTAAGAGATAAGGTAATGAAATGCCTTATTATGGGTTTGAGTGTATATTATATGTGAGCGCGTATTTGTTAGTGATATGAAAATGTTTTATATTGTATCATTTGATCTGTTGAGTGGCTTATGAGTTCTGGTCGATGCGTTTGATCAACATCGTCGATAAGGATTCTTAAACACTTAAACAAGATCACCAACTGACATAGTATTGTTTTGAAATTGGGTAAATGAAATAATTTTAGCCAGAATATTTTATGTAAAGAATGATCTTCAAAATTAGTATAGTATGGTATAGTTATTTGAAGTGTAGGTTGTTGGAGATAATAATATTTTGTTATTATCATTTAGGGTTTGTTTAGTCATGCTCGCCTAGTTTGAGCATTAACTATTATTAGTGTTTATAAGTAGCTGCCCTTTTTAAGATATGTATTGGGTAGATAGAAATTGGGAAAACATTGAAATGAACACCTTATGAATTAAGTTTCACAATTTGACTATAAGGCGTTTGATGTTAATGTTGGGGTAAAAATTGATATAATGAAAGATGTTTATAAAAAAAGAGTTAGAATATTTTGAAATAAATATTTGAAAAATGGTTTTATAAAGGTTGATCTTAAAAAACGAATTTTTAAGATGCATCTTTTGATTAAAAAGAATTTAAGTAGGAACTTGTGGACTTAAATCCCGGGGCTTTTGAAAAGGATTTCAAGGTTTTGAAAAGTAATAATAGTATTATTTGAAAGAAATTTTGGTTCAAGAATTAAATTTTTAGAAGTGAAATGTTAAGTAAGAAGTATTTTCTTTAGATTGGTTAGGGGCAATGAGTCTTGATTTGTTTTGTGATAATCGGAATATTCTTCTAAGTGACGATCAGATGTTTGCCTAGGTGAACGTTATAGTGCACTTAGTAAATTATTCTCTTTATTATTGTACAATCGAAACAAGTTCAAACCCAAACGAACCCAAAACAAGTGGGTGATAAATGTTTTGTTGGAAAATGTAAAGTATTGTTTCAAAAATGAGATTTTGAAATAAAAGATATATTTTTAAGTTAACTAGTTGGAGTGGCTCGAAATTAACTTAAAATTAAGAAAGGGATGTGTTCGGATGGTAAGCACTTCTCTTGAGTATTACCCTTCTTGGTAAGGGAATGTACGATACTGTTTTGTAGTACCCAATTCTTTAGTAACATTTTGGAGTTACTCGGGCTATATGTAAATATTTTCTATGATTAAAATATAGAGTTCCATTTCAAAAAGTTTTTGAAATAAAACCAGGGTATTTGAATCTTGAGTTTTCTTAGGGAAATAAATTCAAAATGGAATAGTTGAATTAGATAGGGTTATATACTCTCAGGATATAGTGGAGTATTATATAAGTTGAACCTAAGTCAGTTTATGAAATGTTTTCATAAATATATTTAGTGGAAATAGGATTTGTATTAGTGAGACCTATTAAATAAGTGCATAGCCTAGACGTAGATCATTTCTCCTTTTCATAAAATTTGATCTAAGACATGAGTACATGGCTTTGAGGTGTTTTACACCGTTCCAAATAAAGATCTATTACTCGATTTTTGATGGCGATCACTTGATGAAGATTTTTAGTATGGGACCAATTCTTTCTATCATAGTACATGGCTATGTAAGAAGACCAAAGGTTCCTAATAAGGAGCCTGATCAGAGTCTGCACTAGAGAATCGGGTTAGCGATACTAGTTCGAAAGTGAAGTTATGTATTCGAGCTGAGATCGAATTAGATTTTGTATAAGAATGATCTATGTACATACGAACTGATGTATAGTGTTAAGTGTTTTCTAGGATAGGTTGAGGTTTAATTTCAGGGATGAAATTCTTTTAAGAGGGAGAGTGTAACGACCTGGAATTTCACTGCTTTGATTTACGAATATTTAATTAATTTTAAGTATTCAATTAATTGATTTTTATAATGGAAATAAAAATCTTTTAAAAAATGAATAATGATGGTGAAATATTTTTTAAATTTTATTTACAAAAATATACAGTTCGATGAAAAAAGAAAACGTGACCGGATTTCATTTTTCGAATTTTCGACTTTTCATCGGCTAAAACTTATCGGAAACGTTGTGAAATCTTTAGCAAAAGTATACACATTTGTAAATTAGTTAGTATATATATAGGTGTGTGTATTAGTGTATATATATATATATATTTATACTTAAGTTAAATAAGTTTAAAAAAATATAAATAAAAGAAATAAATGTCACGTCAATGGAGACATAAGTACACTTAGGTACTTAAACATGCTGTAACATCCCCTATCCGGAGGCCCGAAGCTAAGCGCTACAGTGCTGCAGTCATCCATATTATTAACTTCTGGTGACCAAATACGGTAATGTTAATGGTATTCGTAATATCAGAAGCACTTGAATATGAAATTAAATCATCGCAGGTTAAAATATTTTTTGATTACATTTCAAAACAACATTTCATATCCAAGTTACATAATCCCAACCATTTTCCAGGTTCAGATCAAATATAATTATTACAAAATATGCCAAGAGCGGCATATGCAGATGCCCCCTTGGTTGACCAGAGTGCTAAACAGTAATAACAAACTCAATAAAACACAGTGGAAATAAAACAAAAAAACTCCTAAATATAGCTAACTTCAGCCGCTTGCTCGTCGCCGGAAGCTTTATTCGTCCACCTACAAAAACTGAAAATCCTCAACCCTCAGCCTACTCAAATCAATTTTGAGCACCCGAGAGTTTAAGGGGAAAAACATAAACTTCGAGTCAGACATAAAGCCTGGTGTGAATAATACTATACATCTCGGTTATTTGATATTAAGTGAGACCACGCCGCTTAGCGGAACGGGTTTCCCCACACTAATATCCTTTTAAAACATATCTTTTGCAAATCTTAATCCTGCAACCAAAACTGGTTGAAATAATAATATCAATGTCATGAAAGCATATAAATCAGGTAATAAATGGACAATCTGTCCGAACTATGTATTTTTGTTTGGCTAACTACTAACCTTTGGCTGACCCGGGCCTACCAGACAAAATAAACAAATAATCTAACTTCTGTTAGATACTACTCTACAGGACGGTCTGTCCCTAACTTAATTCTCTAGGGTCAACTGATCCTAATGGTTTTGCGGGCTCACCAGTAACCTATCTCTGTACATATATATTCCTTTCTGTGTGTAACATCATTTTAGTCTTACCTGTGAAAAAGCCCTACACATTGGAATTTTGGACTAAATTAGCTAGGGGCTAATAGCTAATGTATAGGGTGCGACCTAATACCAGTCCCGTCTGGTATTCTAATATCGGAATCATTTTACTTAGGGTTATCTACCTAAAATTTTCCTTGAAAACCTTTTCTTATCAAAATGATTTAATCCTTTTAAATTATACTTAAACAAGGAAAATATACTATGCTTTACTCAAATCACTTTGCCATGTTATATATGCTTCTCCCAAAAACAATGTTGATGAAACAATTAAACCTTTGTTTAAACCTTTAAATAAATAATATCATTTAAAACCATAGAAAGTACCCCTTTCGTACCCTTGAAAATACCCCATTCGGTCAAGTAAAATCTTAGGCCGAAACATACCTTTCGAAACCAGTCACATGGTCCTTTCGAAAACATTAAAACCTTCTCTTTCGGAAGCTTTACAAACCTTAAACATCTTTTTTTTCAAACACTTTAAATATGCCTTTCAAAATCTTTGGAAACCTTCCATTTAAAACCTTTCAAAATCATTGGGGAACCACCCCTTCGAAACATTTCTTTTAAAACCTTTCAAAAGCATTAAATCCATCAAACCTTTCGAAAGCATTTAGGTTCAAGTAAAACATGTGGAACAACCTTTCTAAACCATTTAAAACTATGTTATTCGAAACTTTTGGGTTTATCTTTAAAAATCTCAAAAGGGTCCTAAAAGAAAAGGGTTGAAAGCAACACTTTCAAAAGCTATTTCCTAAGTAAAAGAAGTGATGGTGTCGAAACCATTCCCTTCGAAAGCAATGGAGAAGCGGTTTGGATTTTAAAACAAAAGGGACCTTTCGAATGCACTGCATCGAAAGGAAAAAGGCGGCAGCAAGGGGAGTTTCGACCTAGTCGAAAGCCACTAATTAAAATAAAAAGGCCCAACCATTCCATTAAAACCATTTACCCTATAGGAAAGCTAACCAATTCAAAAGCTAATTAAGTAGAAAGCAAAGCAGATGCAGTCTCTTTTAAAAGCGAAGACATGCTTCGACCCCTTCGGAACCCCATGCTTCGACTTCATACCTTCCACCTTAGTCCAATTCGCTACGTACCAAGTATTGATACCAGGCACATTGGTTTCGACTGAGAAGGAGGCGGAAGTAAGGCGTCGGAAGGAGGGTGCCGAAAGTGGTGAAACATGTAAAAAGCATGTTTAAACTGATTTTTCGCATTTTAAAGTAATCTTTTCAACTAACCTGCCTTGTTTGTAAAAATATTGTTGGTGTAACAACCCTGGTATTGGAGATTACTGATGATATTAATTACAACGATGGTTATAATTTAATATGGTAAATAGAATGTAATAGAGAAATAAATTTGGGTTAAATTGTTTATTCTAAATAAACAATATGTTTGGAGTTAAATATTGGGTTTAAAATTCATTGTTTGGAGTTTTGGTTAAATAAAATGGAAAATATTGGAATTTAGGTAAATTTGAGTTAATAAATTTACCAAGTGATGTAATTCAACATTTAATTGTTGAAATAAATCCAAATTGATGGAAATAAAGTTTTAAAAAAAACTTTATTTTGAGGTTTTGAAGTGAAATTAATCATTTATTGTAATTTAATTAAGTTAATGTGATAATATTGGTAATTATTGCCAATATTATCCTCTTATTGAATATAAGAGGAAAAATATGAAAAAAAAACATGTCTTTTATTAAAATAAAAGTATTGTGTGAAAATATTATTTTATTGTTTTAAAAGTGTTAGAATTATTTATTACAATTTGTTTGACTAAGAGAATAATTTTTGATCAAGTTATACTTTAAAAATAGCATTTTTACACTAAAATAGTGTAAATTGTTAAATATTGTTAAAAATAGTGTTTTATTGTTAAAATAACTCTTTATTGTTAAAAGAAAATTTTATTTTTGTTACAATAACTATTTTATTTCAATACAATAAGATGGATGTATTTTATATGACTTTAAATGTTGAAAATGTGTGTATATAATGTTAAAATAAGTAAAACACATACATAGTTTTGATTTTCACTAAGTAATTTTTCTCTTGGGCTTAATTGGGTAGAAAGGAGGATCCATTAGCCTACTATCTAGAATTTTCTGGTGAGAAACTAACAGTACGTATTTTTTCTCATTCATCTTCTTCTCAAACTCTATACAGTAAAAAGAAATTAAGAAAAGGGGCATTTCACTAGAAGGACAAACTTTGCAGTCCAATTAGTTTCTAGGACACACATTCAAAGAAATTACTTTCAAGGCCATAGTCAGTAGAATAATTAATTTCAAGGACAAAGTCAGCAGTCCAATTACTTTCAAGAACATAATTTCATAGGTTTTAAGGCCCTAGAAACTAATTATTTTACGTTTTGTCCTTAAAAGTAATTATTCCAGTTGTATGTCCTAGAAACTAATTCCACTTGCTAAAGAGGCCCTTGTGGCTAATTTCCACTTAAGAAAAACAATGGCCACTTCATGATAAATCCAAATCCACCCAAAATTGCTGCTAAAAATAGAGAAAATTCTTCAAACTAAAGATTATACAAGGTAATCTCCATCAATACTACAAAAGATTTCAGCAAAAATTCTTAGAACTTGATATAATTGTCTATAACCAATTTGTTTTGTACTGCATGTTCTTGTTTCAGCTTCTACATGTGTTTAGAGCCTTAATTCATCACCAAAGCAATCAACTTGCTCTTGAATTCGCTGCTAAATCTTTAAGGTGAGTGCAAGCTCAAAAATTTGCTAGCTGAAATGATAATCTTGTGAGAATTTGGCAAAAGAAAAAAGAAAAAAAGAAATCATCTCTGTAAAATTTGTTTGAGATTTAAGCTGAAACAAATTTTATCATAACTTTTGCATTTCTTAACCAAATTCAATAATTTTGGATGTTATGGAAAAAATAGACATAGGGCTACAAGTTTTATGTTTTGAGTTTTCTAAAATTTTGATGGTTTCTTGATCAGAATCGTGCTTGTTTGCTGCTGTCCCGAGAGCAAATCGACAGCAACAACAATCACAGGCCTGAGAATTGTTTTGGCCATAACTCTTTCGTTTCTTAACTAAATATAATAATTTTGGATGTTTTGGAAAGCATAGATGATGTACTACAAGTTTCATGTTTTATGTTTTCCATAGTTTTGAAGTTATCTGGGATAAAATTTAGTGTTTCTATTGCAATCCCGAGAGCAAAACTAATATTTGCTCTGTGTTTGAATCTGAAACGGAATTAACCATAACTCTTTCGTTTCTTAACTAAATTCAATAATTTTGGATTTTATGGAAAGCATAGATGATGTACTACAAGTTTCATGTTTTGTGTTTTCCATAATTTTAAAGTTATCTGGGTCATAATTGAGTGTTTCTATTGCAATCCCGAGAGCAAAACTAACATTTGCTCTATGTTTGAATCTGAAACGGAATTAACCATAACTCTTTCGTTTCTTAACCAAATTCAATAAATTTAGATGTTTTGGAAAGCCTAGATCATGTAATACAAGTTTCATGTTTTGAGTTTTCTGAAATTTTGAAGTTTGCTTGATTTAAATTATGGTTGTATGTTGCTGTCCTGAGTGCAAAATGACAGCAATAACAATCATTGACCTTAGAATTGTATTAGCTCGTTTTTGCTCTCATTCTCGTTCGGTTTTGATGTTGTTTTTGAGATATTTTTGAGAGCAATGATGCCTATCAGTAGGCTAGCTATATTTGGAGATTTGAAATTCAAATTTAAATGGAAATTGAATTGATTTTGGGATAAATTTGAATTGAATTCGTATTGGTTCAAGTTATCGGTTTTGAAATATCCTTCTTAGTTTTCATTGTTTTCGAGTATGGTTTTCACTAAACCATTTTTTAAATATATGGACATTTCAAATTATTATTATATAATATTTTAAAATTATTTTTCTAAATAAAAATATATTTATTTCGTATAACAAAGAAATTTCAAATATTGGTTTTAATAATCGTTTTCGGAAAATCGTTTTAAATTCTTGTTTATACTTGTATTATGATAATTTTACGATGTTGAGATGTATTATGATGGCTTTTACTTGTCGATGAGATGTGACAAGTCACGATGCCACTAGTACTCGTCAATGAGATGAGACGAGTAGGGTATTGTATTTACTCGCCGATGAGATGAGGTAGAGTATATTTTCATGATGTTTATGATGTTTTACTAGCGTGGCACCAACTAACGGCTAGTAAACCTTTAGGTGCGAACGTATGGTATGGGACGTACGTTAACGCCTATTGGGTTCCTATCCGATAAGTTGGGACACATTCACGATGTTTACTAGTACTATATACCACGAGTACTCAATTGGAGTCATCACGATGTAGTTGCGACTCCGATCATCATGAGGTTATAAACTCGGGTCTTAGTGACTGGGAGTCTTTATGATATTATAGACTATAGTCATCACGATGTTCACGATGTTATGATGTTACTTGACTCCAGTCATTACGATGTTTATGGTAACAAATATTAGTACTAGTCACGATGTAAGCACGTGCAGTTTTCCATGAAGTTTTAGATGTTTTGATTTCACCTTTTTATGAGGATGTTTATTATAGCCTTAAGTAAGATGAAGGCTTACATGTATTGATGGTTTTATGGTGGTGTCTAATATGATGTTTTGAACTCTCATTGAGTTCTATTATGATGGATTAATGAGGTTTTAGACTGTTTTATGATGATTATTTATATGGTTCAAATCCTTGCCTATTTCACTTATATAACTATAGAAGGTGAACCATAGTTAGATAACCAATTGAATTCCCTTATGAAATCATGATGAACCTATAGATGTCTCACCTTAGAGATGATTTGATGATACTTATATCGTTCCGTTGTCAACAATGGAATGGTTCTCCCTTTCCCCTATTACTATTATCTTTACTAATGATAAGTTCTAGCCTACCTAACCCGTGTATTTATTACTCGGGTCAGACCGAGTTGCAGGTTAGGTATGGATTTAGCTCACTCCTTCTTGGATCCGTTAGCTTGCTTTTGTTTGGACCACTTCGTTCGGACTTGGACATTGTACCTATTATTTTGTGGGATGGTTGTGTATGTATATTTTGTAGTTCATGCTACTTATGTATGTTGTATTTTGTATGATGTATGGAGGTGTATGTATACTTTGATCTGGGTTAGCTATTCTATGAATGTTCATATATATTTGTATATTGCATTTATTTTGAAACGATCCTAAACTACCATGGTATCGTATTAGCTAAGGACTAGGTGTGTCGACCATATATGAGGTAATGGAAAAAAAATATCGACATACTTAGCTCTTAGCTAATGCATTATGATAAGTGTCGCCCTTAACCAACCCTATTCTCTGCATTAGTAGACATGATTACTTAGTAATTCTCTTTACTAATGTGGGTGTCGGGGTGGGGTGTCACAGCTTGGTATCAGAGCAGGATTTTAGAATATAATGTGACATATGAAGAACAGTGCACAAGATTACCCTACATCAAATATAATACATTTGTACACATCATCCCCAAACGTGATCCATCTCACCTTGTCCTTGTTTTGATTCGTGTCCCTTTTTTATTCCTTTGGGGTAGATAGAAAGGAATATGTCTAGGAATGTTAATTTAATTCCGTAGTATTCCTTAATTTCTGCATTTGAATTACTAATATATCTATCTACCCTATGAATAATCCTATCTTACCTTATCTTTCAGCTATGTCTGGTAGAGGTATAGGATGCTCTTCGGCGGTGGGACCGTCCAGTTGTTCTCGTCCTGAAGGTGTATATATGTCTACCGATCAGATTCTCGAGCTTATTAGGAGCACTCACCCTCCCGTTCCAGCTCGATCTTCTCCTCCGCGAAAATCCGCATTTGCATGCATGTGTAGTGACTTTACTCATCTTAGTGGCAAGAGATTTAGAGGCTCTGAGACCGTCTTCGAGATCGAGGCATGGCTTAGTTCTTGTGAGCGCATATTTAACCATATGGAGATATCTAGCCATCATCGCGTTCTTGTCGCATCAAGAGTGTTGCAAGAACGTGCATTGAATTGGTATGACTTGCTTGTGGCAGAAGTTGATGAGTCTACCTTAGAGTGGGATCAGTTCCATGAGAGATTCGAGCTTAAGTTTCTTCCTGAATCCAAGAAAGCTATTCTAGCTCGACGTTTCCTTGATTTCAAACAAGGGAAGTCGACAGTTTCTGAGTATGTTGCATCTTTCGAAGCCTTATCTAAGTATGTTATTGAGCAAATTTCTACTTCGTATAAGAAGAATCTTAAGTTTGTCTCTGGACTTAAGAAATACTTGAAGAAATCCCTTATGCTTCATCTTGAGCATTCTTTTGAGAAACTTGTGGATGCTGCCCTTCAGCTTGAAGCGATCGAGAAGGAGAAGGATAGTGATGTTGAGGGTGAGGTTTGGAGAAATCCGAACAAGAAAAGGTTTTTCCGCAAGTCTAAGCCTTTCCACTCCAATAAGAAGAAGAAGCAAGGTGGATCCTCTTCTCAGTCTCCAGCTACTCCTTCAGCTAAGCCTTTTGCTAGTTTCAATTGTGGTTCGCCTGACCATCCGGTGAGAGAGTGTTCCAAGCCTAAGAGATGTGTGACGCCCCACTCCGAGACCCACATTAGCAAAGAGTATTACTAGGTAACACCGTCTACTAATGCGGAGAATAGAGCTGGATAGGAGCGACCATCTATAACCCTGTCTTAATTATCTATTGAATACGCCGACAATGCCACTTCTTCTTAAATGGATCGACGTCTCCAATAAATACTTAATACAAAGCCATAGGTGGTTGAAGGATCTATCAGAATAAAATATAAAAACTCAGTGTAATACACATCACAGAACGGCAGATCATCACATACATTTTCACATATACAGATACATTATAGAGTTTACAAAATGATACATGTCAAGTGGTATAGCAAACCACAATATACAAGCGAGTCAAAAGAATACATATCAGAGTTACAGACAAAAAGGACTACACAAAAAGCTATAACAAAAAGGAGCTAGCAGAATAGTCCATGCGGAAGCAAAAGAGGCTAAGTCCAAAGTACCTAACCTGAAACATCTTGGTCTGACCCGAGTATAAAATACACGGGTCAGTCTGGCTAAACAAATCAGTTAGATCTACTAATGATAATGAACATACAAAATCATAAAGTACCACAAATATCTCCAAAAGAGATAACCAAATCATCTAACATGAGATGAATCATAACAAGTCTCATATCATAGGCAACTCAAATAAACCAAGGATATCACATTCCAAAACAAGCCAAAAGGCAATTAACAAATACCAATAAAGGTAACACAAGTTTCCATAAGGTAATCGCTATATATCGTGTGGTTCAAAGAACCTACAACGAAAGGCGATACTCTAGGGAAATATAATTGTCAAAGAAACAAAAGATGCTCGAGCTCAGTACTGTATAATAAGGATCCACAAACCCGAAGGCACAAACCCAAATATCACTCGAGCGGTGACGAATGACCAACTCCAAAAGTGATACAATAGGGCAACAAACCTGAAGGCACAAACCCGAAGGTACAAACCCAAAGGCAACAAATCCAATATCACTCGAGCGGTGACGATGGACCAACTCCAAAAGTGATACTATAGGGCAACAAACCGTAGTGGTGAACGTCCGAAGGCCCAGTACTGGACCCCACTAACTTGCGGAATGTGTCACAACTCTCAGAAAGGAACCTGAAAAATGTTAACGTGAGTCCCATACCACACGTTCGCACTAAACGGTTTACTAACCGTTAGCCAATTTCACACTCAAAGCAGTACAAAGTTTACCTCATCTCATCGGTAAACCAGACCCAAAGGTCAAAACGGTCAAACGAATAGATTAGGAATTAACTTAAAAGATAAACGCAGTGTTCATAGCATGCGTTTTATTTAATCATTTAATTCACCTCCCTCTTCGCTCGAAGTGCAAAATTGTGTGTGTGTTTTGAATAGAAATTAGAAGTTGGAGAAACAAGCTTCAATATGATTTAAAAAGATCATTTTATATAAAACCCGTGTATGAAATTAAAAAAAGAATTATCAAATCAAAAATGTGATAAAAACTAATTGGAATCGACACGAATCAATTGAAATTGGAAACCAAGCAAAATAGGCAAAATAGGAAAAAACAAGTAGGTCAGTCGACTGACTGCAGAGGGCCAGTCGACTGATCCAGAAACCCGGAAGTTTCATTTCCTGCAGTCAGTCGACATACTGCAGAGGGCTAGTTGACTGACTGCAGGAAACAGGGACTCCCTATTTCTGCAGACAGCCCCAGGAACACCTATTTGCTACAGCCAGTCGACTGATTACAGAGGGCCAGTCGACTGACTGACATTGGGGCTGTTTTTTAGCCTATCAAATGAAGAGCAAACTCTTCCAATTGGCAACCGGACGAGCAATGGGCGCTAGGGGTTTATGCCAATCGACAACCCATCCCTATTGGCTCTTCAATACACCTCCAAAAACATGATCAAACATCAAAGCAATGATTTTTAGAGTTTTAGACTTCAAAACACCAAAAACTGAAATGTTCACCAAATCAATTCAAACCAAAAGCAAATGAACATGAATAAGTGTTAGGAATTCATACCTAACATCAATGATATCAAGAGAAGTAGATGTGAGTTCGAAACTCACCTTTTTAACTCAAAAACAAAGATAAGAAGCTCAAGCACAAGGAGAAGATCAACCACTCTTCACTTCAACTCTACAAGCTTCAATCTAAGATGAAAACAAGTATTTCCTAAATTAGGGTTTAGGAATTTTCTGAAATTGAAGAGGAAATGAGATGGAGAAGATGAAGATGGAGCTTACCCTAACCTTTCTCTTCGAATTTGGAGCAAGAATTTGAAGTTTGCAAATGAATCTAGGGTTTTGAATTTTAATTTCCCATTCCCCTCCCCATTTTCAGTTGCTTGAGTGTTTAAGAAAATAGAAATGAAGTGAAGAGGAGAGCGGCTGAACTAGGTTATATGCTGAGTTGGGTCAAACCCAAACCCAAAGCCCAACAGAAAATAGCAAAATTCAACTCACTCCAAACATATCGAAGCTTATACTCAAAAAAGTCGCAAATGCCAC
The DNA here is from genome assembly GCA_030737815.1 of Allium fistulosum. NCBI lineage: Eukaryota > Viridiplantae > Streptophyta > Magnoliopsida > Asparagales > Amaryllidaceae > Allium > Allium fistulosum. Next base: position 1,301,877,582 of record CM060902.1, read on the forward strand.
TTTGGACTCAATGGAAGTGGTACCGAGTCCAAATTCGACCGTTTGCAAAAAGTAGCTTTTCAGACTTTAATCCGATTAACGATGCTATATTTAAATAAAATATTTAAATATAAAATCGTAAAATATGCGGGTTGTTACAGATCTCCCCTCCTTAACAAAATTGCGTCCACGCAATTCCTAGAGAAGAATTTGTAACAACTACATACTTACATCATCCAAAAAGAAAAGAAAATAAGCTTGAGATAAAAAGATATTCTCACCATTGTTAAGCAAAGATAGAAAACCCGAATAGGATCGCTCGATAAACTCTCTGGTTTCCCAAGTACAGTCATTGGGATTAGCGGACCATTGAACTTTTATTGAGCGACACGTCCTTGTTTCAAAGGTGTCTCACCTCCGTGGCAAGTACACGAATAGGCTGCTGTACAATAGATAAGTCTGGTGAGATCTCAAGCCCTTGCAAATCAGGAGAGTCGATAACAGAATCTGATTCTCGAAGACACTTCCGAAGCTGAGAGACGTGAAACACGTTGTGAACTCCGGATAGATGAGCTGGAAGTGAAACTCTGTAAGCCACAAGGCTAATACATTCAGTAATAGGAAATGGTCCTACATAGCGAGGAGCCAATTTCCCTGTCACACTGAAGCGCATAACCCCTTTCAAAGGAGAAACACGAATAAAGACGAGATCATCAACCGAGAACTCGAGAGGCTTCCTACGGTTATCCGCGTAGGATTTCTGGCGGCTTTGTGCCTCTTTCATTCTCTGCCGAATAAGAACAATCTTCTCAGAAGAATCATGAACAAAATCTGGACCAAGAATAAGCTTCTCCCCAGATTCCAGCCAACAAGAAGGTGATCGACATGGCCTTCCGTATAAGGCTTTGAAAGGAGCCATACCGATACTGGACTGAAAACTATTGTTGTAGGAGAACTCTACAAGGGGTAGATGATCCTCCCAACTACCTCCGAAATCCAGGATACAAATACGGAGGAGATCTTCCAAAATACGATTCACCCGTTCAGTCTGTCCATCTGACTACGGATGATAAGCTGTTCTGAAATTTAGCTTTGTTCCCAAAGCTTGCTGAAGACTTTTCCAGAAATGACTGGTGAATAAAGGATCACGGTCACTCACAATCGAACTAGGAACACCATGAAGTCTCACGATTTCCTTGATATATAACTTAGCCAAAAGAGAAGCAGTCCTATTAGATTTAATAGGAACAAAATGAGCTGATTTGGTGAGGCGATCAACAATAACCCAAATGCTAGAATGGCCCGATCTCGTACGAGGTAGGCCATTTATGAAATCCATCGAAATCTGATTCCATTTCCACAATGGAATCTCTAGAGGCTGAAGGAGACCAGAAGGGCACTGATGTTCGGCTTTAATATGTTGACAAGTCATGCAATTACTCACATAACTCGCTACATCGTGCTTCATGCCTTCCTAATAATAAAGGCGATGCATATCGGCATACATCTTACTACTGCCAAGATGAATGCTATACTTAGAACGATGGCAGTCATCAAGAATGTCATGCCTAAGTGCAGAATCAGAAGGCACAACAAGATGGTTCTTCTTGCGAAGACACCCATGAAGATCAATGCTGAAATCCCGCAACGCCTTATCACGGGGTTCAGTCTCACAAAGCTGAATAAGATGCACAAGATCAGGATCACGCCGCTGGGATTTGGTAATACGATCCAATAGAGAGGGTCGAGCTTCCAAACTGAATAATATTATCGGAGAATCAAAAGATGGAGCTCGATCACGAATATCACAAAAAGATAGAGTCTCAAGAATATCCCATTCGGCAAGCATCATAGAAACGACAACCGAATGTCTGCGACTAAGCGCATCAGCAACACGATTACCCTTACCAGGGGTATACAGGATATCAAAATCATATGAGGCAAGAAACTCGAGCCAATGCTGTTGCCTCATATTGAGTTCCTTCCGAATGAACAAATACTTCAAGGATTTATGATCGTTATATAGAATGAAGCGCTCGCCTAATAAATAATGTCACCAAATCTTCAAGGCGAAAACAATGGCAGCTAACTCAAGATCATGAGTGGCATAGCGAACTTCGTTCGGACGCAGTTGCCTAGAAGCATAAGCAACTACCCGATCCTTCTGCATAAGCACGACACCGAGACCACTACCACAAGCATAGGTGTAGACAACAAGATCATGATTCCCCTCGGGAACCATAAGAATAGTAGCATTAGTGAGAATTTCCTTTAATATCTGAAAGGAAGCTTCATAACTATCGGACCAAATATAACGAATGCCTTTCCGAGTAAGGCTGGTGAGAGGAAGCACAACACGGGAAAAATCCTTAATGAACCGACGGTAATAACCCGCCAATCCAAGGAAACTACGAATCTCATGAACATTCTCAGGCCTCTTCCAATTCTGGATAGCTTCAATCTTTGAGGGATCGACAGAAATGCCTTCGGAAGATACAACATGGCCTAAGAACTTAACCTCATTCTCCCAAAAATGGCACTTGGAGAATTTGGCTTTAAGCTGATGGTGACGTAGAGTACTCAAGACAATTCTCAAGTGATTAGCATGCTCGGCTTCAGACTTAGAATAAACAAGAATGTCTTCATTGAACACAAGGACGAACTTATCGAGATATTCCTAGAACACCCGATTCATAAGATCAACAAAGAAAGCAGGAGCGTTCGTCAAACCGAACGGCATAACGAGCCACTCGAAAGAACCATATTGAGTGCGGAAAGCTGTAAGGGGTATGCTATCTTCCGCAACTCGGAGCTGATGAAAACCAGTGGCAAGGTCGAGCTGAGAGAAGACCTTAGCGCCACTCAATAGATCGAACATATCATCGATCCTCGGCAAAGGATACCTATTCTTGATGGTCAACTCGTTAAGCTTGCGATAGTCGATGAAGAGCCTAAGAGTTCCATCGGACTTCTTCACAAAGACAACCGCGGTACCCCACGGTGAAAAACTGGACTGAAACAACTACTTGGACTCAAGCTCTAAAAGCTGCTTCTTGAGTTCCTCATTTTCTTTTGTCGACATCCTCGTAGGAGGACGCCCAACTGGTTGCGCGCCTGGAATGAGATCAATGCGGAACTCGATCGCCCGCTTGGGTGGCAAACCCGAAACCGGTTCAAAAACATCAAAGAAGTCACAAACAATAGGAATACGAGATATATCATCATCATCTCGTGAGTCAAGAGAATATAAAGCCATTTCGGAATTATCCACATTCCGAAGAACAAGTCATAGCTGAGTAGACGAATCTGGGTGTCGAAGATATAAAATTCTTTCAGAACAAATAATCCTGGCATCGTATGTCACTAGCCAGTCCATACCCAAAATCATATCAAATCCCAAAAAAGAAATAATGTGCAGATTCGCATGAAAAGAAAAGCCACATAAAACAATCTCAACATCATCACAAAGCATGCTAAGGGTTGCGGATCCCCCAATAGGATTCGCAATCCTCAACGAAGTAACCATAAAAGAAACATACAAAGACAAATCATCGACGAGCTTTTTCTGTACGAAAGAATGCGAAGCACCCGTATCGAAAAGAACTCGAATACTACGGTCATGAAATAAAATAGAACATTCCAAAATAGATGGAGATATACCTCCGGGCTGAGAAGAACCCCCAGAAGCCTTAACAACATAAAACTTTCCAGACTTGGCAATAGGAACCATAGGGCAGGAGGAAACATGATGACCTTCCTTCTTGCAATATCGGCAGAAGAGAGGCTTAGGACAAGCTCGAATCATATGATCAGGAGAACCACAATTGAAACACTTCCAAATGGAAGGTGTTCCAGCAGATTGAGAGTTAGAACCAGATTCAATAGGCTTCTTCTTCTTGGAAGGAAGAAATCCCTGCTTATGAAATGGAAACTTCTTCTTATTGGGGTTCTTGCGAACCTCAACATCATCACCACTATCACACTCCTTCTCGATGGCCTCGAGATGAAGTGCCGAATCGACTAACTCCTCAAAAGAAAGCTTAAGCTGGAGCATTAAGGACTTCTTAAGATATTTCTTAAGACCAGAGACAAACTTCATATTCTTCTTATAAGAAGGGCTAATGAATTCAAGACCATACCTAGATAAGGCCTCGAATGATGAAACATATTCAGAAATGGAAGACTTCCCTTGCTTCAACTCAAGGAAGCGACTGGCTAATAAAACTTTCTCAGATTTAGGAACGAATTTGAGTTTGAATCGTTCCCGAAACTGAGTCCAAGAAAGAGCAGACTCATCAAGTTCGGCTATAAGAAGCTCGTACTAATCAAGGGCATGCTCTTGAAATAAGCTAGAGGTTACAAGAACTCGATCGTGGTCAGAAAGATCCATGCGAGAAAAGATACGCTCGCATGTGCGAATCCAAGCTTGGACCTCAAGAACGAACTCGTAGCCTTTGAATTGCTTTCCACCAAGATGAGAAAAATCACTGCACAGGTGTGCAAAGGCAGACTTGCATGGAGGAGATGCACGAATAGGAGCTGGAGGCTGAGTGCTCCTAAACAACTCCAAGAACTGATCGGTAGACATATAAACACCGTCCGGATGCGAGCCGCTGGATTGCCCAGCATCCGAGTGTCATCCTCGGCCTCTTCCGGCCATTAGCTGAAAGATGATAAGAAAAAGATTATTCACAAGGTAGATATTATTAATTCAAATATGGAGTACTACGGAATAAAATGCATTCCTAGACGTATTCCCAAAATTCTATCTACCTCGAAGGCACGGAAAGAAATAAGGCACGATGATTCAAAGATTCATAACATTCGTACAACACTTTAATGTACCGTAATATGTGTCTCTGTTCTGTGTTTATCATATTTTGTTCTGAATTCAGCTTTGATACCAAGTTGTGACGTCCCACTCCGAGACCCACATTAGCAAAGAGTATTACTAGGTAACACCGTCTACTAATGCGGAGAATAAAGCTGGATAGGAGCGACCATCTATAACCCTGTCTTAATTATCTATTGAATACGCCGACAATGCCACTTCTTCTTAAATGGATCGACATCTTTAATACAAAGCCATAGGTGGTTGAAGGATCTATCAGAATAAAATATAACAACTCAGTGTAATACACATCACAGAACAGCAGATCATCACATACATTTTCACATATACAGATACATTACAGAGTTTACAAAATGATACATGTCAAGTGGTATAGCAAACCACAATATACAGGCGAGTCAAAAGAATACATATTAGAGTTACAGACAAAAAGGACTACACAAAAAGCTATAACAAAAAGGAGCTAGCGGAATAGTCCATGCGGAAGCAAAAGAGGTTAAGTCCAAAGTACCTAACCTGAAACATCCCGGTCGGACCCGAGTATAAAATACACGGGTCAGTCTGGCTAAACAAATCAGTTAGATCTACTAATGATAATGAACATACAAAATCATAAAGTACCACAAATATCTCCAAAAGAGATAACCAAATCATCTAACATGAGATGAATCATAACAAGTCTCATATCATAGGCAACTCAAATAAACCAAAGATATCACATTCCAAAACAAGCCAAAAGGCAATTAACAAATACCAATAAAGGTAACACAAGTTTCCACAAGGTAATCGCTATATATCGTGTGGTTCAAAGAACCTACACCGAAAGGCGTTACTCTAGGGAAATATAATTGTCAAAGAAACAAAAGATGCTCGAGCTCAGTACTGTATAACAAGGATCCACAAACCCGAAGGCACAAACCCAAATATCACTCGAGCGGTGACGTATGACCAACTCCAAAAGTGATACAATAGGGCAACAAACCCGAAGGCACAAACCCGAAGGCAACAAACCCAATATCACTCGAGCGGTGACGATGGACCAACTCCAAAAGTGATACTATAGGGCAACAAACCGTAGTGGTGAAGGTCCGAAGGCCCAATATTGGACACCACTAACTGGCGGAACGTGTCACAACTCTCAAAAAGGAACCCGAAAAATGTTAATGTGAGTCCCATACCACACGTTTGCACTAAACGGTTTACTAACCATTAGCCAATTTCACACTCAAAGCAGTACAAAGTTCACCTCATCTCATCGGTAAACCAGACCCAAAGGCAAAACGGTCAAACAAATAGATTAGGAATTAACTGAAAAGATAAACGCACGTGTTCATAGCACGCATTTTATTTAATCATTTAATTCACCTCCCTCGTCGCTCGAAGTGCAAAATTGTGTGTGTGTTTTGAATAGAAATTAGAAGTTGGATAAACAAGCTTCAATATGATTTAAAAAGATCATTTTATATAAAACCCGTGTATGAAATCAAAAAAAGAATTATCAAAGTCAAAAATGTGATAACAACTAATTGGAATCGACACGAATCGATTGAAATTGGAAACCAAGCAAAATAGGCAAAAACAGGCAGGTCGGTCGATTGACTGCAGAGGGCCAGTCGACTGATCCAGAAACCCGGAAGTTTCATTTCCTGCAGTTAGTTGACTGACTGCAGAGGGCTAGTGGACTGACTACAGGAAACAGGGACTCCCTGTTTCTGCAGACAGCCCCAGGAGCACCTATTTGCTACAGCCAGTCGACTGATTGCAGAGGGCTAGTCGACTGACTGGCACTGGGGCTGTTTTTCAACCTATCAAATGAAGAGCAAACTCTTCCAATTGGCAACCGGACAAGCAATGGGCGCTAGGGGTTTATGCCAATCGACAACCCAGCCCTATTGGCTCTTCAATACACCTCCAAAAACATGATCAAACATCAAAGCTATGATTTTTAGAGTTTTAGACTTCAAAACACCAAAAATTGAAATGTTCACCAAATCAATTCAAACCAAAAGCAAATGAACATGAATAAGTGTTAGGAATTCATACCTAACATCAATGATATCAAGAGAAGTAGATGTGAGTTCAAAACTCACCTTTTTAACTCAAAAACAAAGATAAGAAGCTCAAGCACAAGGAGAAGATCAACCACTCTTCACTTCAACTCTACAAGCTTCAATCTAAGATCAAAACAAGTATGTCCTAAATTAGGGTTTAGGAATTTTCTGAAATTGAAGAGGAAATGAGATGGAGAAGATGAAGATGGAGCTTACCCTAGCCTTTCTCTTCGAATTTGGAGCAAGAATTTGAAGTTTCTAAATGAATTTAGGGTTTTGAATTTTAATTTCCAATTCCCCTCCCCATTTTCAGTTGCTTGAGTGTTTAAGAAAATAGAAATGAAGTGAAGAGGAGAGGGGTTGAACTAGGTTATATGCTGAGTTGGGTCAAACCCAAAGCCCAACAGAAAATAGCAAAATTCAACTCACTCCAAACATATCGAAGCTTAAACTCAAAAAAGTCGCAAACGCCATTTTGGACTCAATGGAAGTGGTCCCGAGTCCTAATTCAACCGTTTGCAAAAAGTAGCTTTTCGGACTTAAATCCGATTAATGAAGCTATATTTAAATAAAATATTTAAATATAAAATCATAAAATATGCGGTTGTTACAGATCTCCCCTCCTTAACAAAATTGCGTCCACGCAATTCCTAGAGAAGAATTTGTAACAACTACATACTTACATCATCCAAAAAGAAAAGAAAATAAGCTTGAGATAAAAAGATATTCTCACCATTGCTAAGCAAAGATAGAAAACCCGGATATGATAGCTCGATAAACTCTCTGGTTTCCCAAGTACAGTCATTGGGATTAGCGGACCATTGAAATTTTAATGAGCGGCACGTCCTTGTTTCGAAGGTGTCTCACCTCCGTGGCAAGTACGCGAATAGGCTGCTGTACAATAGACAAGTCTGGTGAGATCTCAAGCCCTTGCAAATCAGGAGAGTCGATAACAGAATCCGATTCTCGAAGACACTTCTGAAGCTGAGAGACGTGAAACACGTTGTGAACTCTGGATAGATGAGCTAGAAGTGAAACTCTATAAGCCACAGGGCCAATACGTTCAGTAATAGGAAATGGTCCTACATAGCGAGGAGCCAATTTCCCTGTCACACTGAAGCGCATAACCCCTTTCAAAGGAGAAACACGAATAAAGACGAGATCATCAACCGAGAACTCGAGAGGCTTCCTACGGTTATCCGCATAGGATTTCTGGCGGCTCTGTGCCTCTTTCATTCTCTGCCAAATAAGAACAATCTTCTCAGAAGAATCATGAACAAAATATGGACCAAGAATAAGCTTCTCCCCAGATTCCAGCCAACAAGAAGGTGATCGACATGGCCTTCCATATAAGGCTTCGAAAGGAGCTATACCGATACTGGACTGAAAACTATTATTGTAGGAGAACTCTAGAAGGGGTAGACGATCCTCCCAACTACCTTCGAAATCCAGAATACAAATACGGAGGAGATCTTCCAAAATACGATTCACCCGTTCAGTTTGTCCATCAGACTACGGATGATAAGCTGTGCTGAAATTTAGCTTTGTTCCCAAAGCTTGCTGAAGACTTTTCCAGAAATGACTGGTGAATAAAGGATCACGGTCACTCACAATCGAACTAGGAACACCGTGAAGTCTCATGATTTCCTTGATATATAACTTAGCCAAAAGAGAAGCAATCCTATTAGATTTAATATGAACAAAATGAGCTGATTTGGTGAGGCGATCAACAATAACCCAAATGCTAGAATGGCCCGATCTCATACGAGCTGGGCCATCTATGAAATCCGTCGAAATCTGATCCCATTTCCACAATGGAATCTCTAGAGGCTGAAGGAGACCAGAAGGGCACTGATGTTCGGCTTTAATACGTTGACAAGTCATGCAATTACTCACATAACTCGCTACATCGCGCTTCATGCCTTCCCAATAATAAAGGCGATGCATATAAGCATACATCTTACTACTGCCAGGATGAATGGTATACTTAGAACGATGACAGTCATCAAGAATGTCATGCCTAAGTGCAAAATCAGAAGGCACAACAAAACGGTTCTTCTTGCGAAGACACCCATGAAGATCAATGCTGAAATCGCGCAACGCCTCATCACGGGGTTCAGTCTCACAAAGTTGAATAAGATGCACAAGATCAGGATCACGCCGCTGAGCTTCGATAATACGATCCAATAGAGAGGGTCGAACTTCCAAACTGAATAATACTATTAGAGAATCAGAAGATGGAACTCGATCACGAATATCACAAAAAGATAGAGTCTCAAGAATATCCCATTCGGCAAGCATCATAGAAACGACAGCCGAATGTCTGCGACTAAGCGCATCAGCAACACGATTACCCTTACCAGGGGTATACAGGATATCAAAATCATATGAGGCAAGAAACTCGAGCCAATGCTGTTGCCTCATATTGAGTTCCTTCCGAATGAACAAATACTTCAAGGATTTATGATCGTTATATAGAATGAAGCGCTCGCCTAATAAATAATGTCACCAAATCTTCAAGGCGAAAACAATGGCAGCTAACTCAAGATCATGAGTGGCATAGCGAACTTCGTTCGGACGCAGTTGCCTAGAAGCATAAGCAACTACCCGATCCTTCTGCATAAGCACGACACCGAGACCACTACCACAAGCATAAGTGTAGACAACAAGATCATGATTCCCCTCGGGAACCATAAGAATAGGAGCATTAGTGAGAATTTCCTTTAATATCTGAAAGGAAGCTTCATAACTATCGGACCAAATATAACGAATGCCTTTCCGAGTAAGGCTGGTGAGAGGAAGCACAACACGGGAAAAATCCTTAATGAACCGACGGTAATAACCCGCCAATCCAAGGAAACTACGAATCTCATGAACATTCTCAGGCCTCTTCCAATTCTGGATAGCTTCAATCTTTGAGGGATCGACAGAAATGCCTTCGGAAGATACAACATGGCCTAAGAACTTAACCTCATTCTCCCAAAAATGGCACTTGGAGAATTTGGCTTTAAGCTGATGGTGACGTAGAGTACTCAAGACAATTCTCAAGTGATTAGCATGCTCGGCTTCAGACTTAGAATAAACAAGAATGTCATCAATGAACACAAGGACGAACTTATCGAGATATTCCTAGAATACCCGATTCATAAGATCAACAAAGAAAGCAGGAGCGTTCGTCAAACCGAACGGCATAACGAGCCACTCGAAAGAACCATATCGAGTGCGGAAAGCTGTAAGGGGTATGCTATCTTCTGCAACTCGGAGCTGATGAAAACCAGTGGCAAGGTCGAGCTGAGAGAAGACCTTAGCGCCACTCAATAGATCGAACATATCATCGATCCTCGGCAAAGGATACCTATTCTTGATGGTCAACTCGTTAAGCTTGCGATAGTCGACGCAGAGCCTAAGAGTTCCATTAGATTTCTTCACAAAGACAACCGCGGTACCCCATGGTGAAAAACTGGACTGAATCAACTGCTTGGACTCAATCTCTAAAAGATGCTTCTTGAGTTCCTCATTTTCTTTGTAGACATCCTCGTGGGAGGACGCCCAACTGGATGCGCGCCTGGAATGAGATCAATGCGGAACTCGATCGCCCGCTTGGGTGGCAAACCCGAAACCGGCTCAAAAACATCAGAGAAGTCACAAACAATAGGATTACGAGATATATCATCATCATCTCGTGAGTCAAGAGAATATAAAGCCATTTTGGAATTATCCACATTCCAAAGAACAAGTGATAGCTGAGTAGACGAATCTTGGTGTCGAAGATATAAAATTCTTTCAAAACAAATATCCTGGCATCGTATCTCACTAGCCAGTCCATACCGAAAATCATATCAAATCCCAAATAAGAAATAATGTGTAGATTCACACAAAAAGAAAAGCCACATAAAACAATCTCAACATCATCACAAAGCAGGCGGCTGTGCGGGATTCTAGCCCTGTTGAGTCTGAGTGAGTGGTATTGTCTTGATTGGAAGAAGGCGGCTGTGCGGGATTCTGCCTATCTCTGCCTTCTTGCTTTGCAGCGGTAGCGCCAGTTCTTGTGCTGACCATTCTCGGTGGTGGAGTCCTTTCCTAGATTTTGAGCAAATCTGAATAGAATGGAAGGATTCCGGACTGGATATCTGGATCTTCCTCTTGGATTTGTGCAATCCGGTATCGACGGTAGATCCAACGAGCAGGAGAAAAAGCTGGTTTTCTCAGTGAAAGCACCAAAGTGTTTGTACCAAAAATTGGCACAACACTCTTCGGAAGTTTTTGAAGAGATAAAAGTGAAGAATGAAAATTAAAACTGTGGATTATCTAACAAAAATTCCAAATAACAGAAAGTAAATTGCAATGACAAGCGATTTAGAGTGGTTCGGCGTTTTGCCTACGTCCACTATGAAGTTTTGATGATTTTATTGATTCTCTTTCAATGGTTACAAGCGGTTACAGCAATGAACAGCGGATTACAGATTAGAATTCGAAATTGACAGCAAAAATAGGATACAAATCTCAATCCGGCAGAGTCTGGACGCTTCAGAGAAAAAAGATCCTTTTTCCGTTGATTCTGGGGCTCTATTTATAGGCGTAGGAGGCTTAGATTTTGCTCAAACTCCGGGAGACTTAGCCTGACACGTGAGGGGACCCATTCGACCACTTCCAGAGAGTTTCAAGTCAATCTGTGATCGATACGAAATCATTTCGTATCGATCAAGATTACCTCCAATCGAGCTCAAATTTGGTGGAGATGTTCCATGGTATATGTGCAACCTTCAGTTAAAATTTCATGGTATTTGGATTAGTGGATTGAGAGATATCATCGATACGAGGCGATGCTCTTCGCTAGGCTGTCTGGTTCGAATCCATCTCTCTAAGCTGAGGGCTTCGAATCGATGGTGTCACGCGCCCCTGTGAAGACGTGGAACGCACACTTCGCCTCGATCCGGTCTTTACTCCGAGTCGACCGCGTCGACTCCATATATCTCGGCGCATTCGCATCGAGGGATGACGTAACGCGCGCGCTTCGCCTCGATCCGGTATTCGCTCCGTGTTGACTGCTTCGACTCCATGTATCTCGCCCCGTTTCCTTCGAGATATGACACGTCATCCAAGCTGGTCGACCTGATGGATTCGAGTAGGACTTCATCCATGGATACGAGGCAAACACGGGCTGATGGATACAAAGTAGACACTGGATGACGGATACGAGGCAAACACTGGCTGATGGATACGAAGTAGACATTGGATGATGGATACGAAGTAGATATCAAGCGACCGTTACAAACCAGGTGACTCATTGATGGATACGAATAAGTCTTTCCGGTTGAAGGTTCTATCGATACGAAGCCTATGACTATGTGGACTTAATCGTTCTGATGGGCATGAGATCGATGGATTCGAAAACGAGGACCGCTGATGGATACGAAATCCATCGATACGAACTGCTGCTTATTGATGGATACGAAAAAGTGCTCTTCCCTTTGCCTTGCATCCATCATAACTTGAGCATATGAACTTGGATCGATCTGAAACTTGGAGCGTTGGTTTGCTTTATTTTCCCGATCATGTCCCATCGATTGGGGCTTGATCCAGACTTGGTCAAAAGTCAACGATATCCATGACAAACGGCATTTGGAATCCAACTCCTTGGTGTCCCGGCCTTGCCAAAAGGCGGGATAACATTTGCCCCCCAAAGTATGTCTTGTGAAAACATGATGTGCTTTGAAAAGCTGCAGGTCTTCTTTGAATAATTTGAAAGTCGTACCCTTTGTCCATTCTCTTGCATCGGTCCTCTCATGAATTGATGCTAACAGTAGGAAAGCCTTTCTTCGTATCGATGGTCAAAAATCGCGGTGGATTTTGATTTGAATTGGCGATATCTGGTGGATACGAAATGGATGTTCGTATCGATAGATTCTGATGGATACGAAATGGACGCTCGTATTAACAGGTCTGCTCTGTTTCGAATCGATGGCTCATAATTTGGATGTTTCGAAACGATGGTGTCTGGTGAACATTTTGCCTCTATGAATGCACAGCTTGATGGATGCGATGAGAGCGTGTGCATCTACCCATCGTATTCACGTGGCCTCCCTGTGCGCTTCGAACCGATAAAGGCTAGTGGGCTCGATACGAATGCTCGCATCGATGCGCTGCTTGACTGGCTGCGACCGGTCATGTTGACTGGGAGGTGAATCGACCCAGTTCGCCTCCAAGCCTCATATAAATACCGGGGACTTGGCTCGATTTCACTTTTTTTTACCTTTTACTTTTACTGTTGCCCTCTGCATTTTCGTATCGATTCACGAATCTAGAAAGAGATAACAGCTCTGTACTTTCGACTCTATCAGCCTCAATCCACCAGATCTTGAAATCTCAATCTTAAACTAGGTAATCCACCACGAATCTAAATGTCGAAACTACCTTCGATCTGCTCTTTCTTCGTCAATCAACCACTCTGGAAGTTGACAAAACCAGATCTGGTTCGAAGTCTAGATGGCCATGGCGGCGCTCTGGTAGATTGGAGAAGAAAGAGTGGAGAAGGCATAAGCGAATCGATCTAGAGGCCGTGTTCGAATCGACAAAGACAGAGATATCTTTTCTTAGATCCCGTATCGATTCCTGGGATAAGTCAATGGGGGAGATCTAGTTCGCATCGATGGATGTGATGGTGGATCGTATCGACACGAAACGATCAATATGAAAAACTAAAAAATGTATCTTAGTTTCAGATCGATACGAACCTTGCCTTCGCGATCGATGTTTAGCTAAGGCCTTTTCTGATCGATACGAACCAGACAGCCAGGCATCGATGCGAAGTACTCTGATCTTTGGTGGATTCGAACTTGACTCCTGACGATCGATTCGAAGCCAGCTCACGGGTATCGATTCGAACCGGTATCATGATGGATTCGAACGAGCCTTTTTTGATCGATTCGAACTTCCCATTATGGATGCGAAATCTTGACATTCTTCAGCATAACTCCGATGAGCTTCATCCTTGCATATCTGGACTTGATAATTAAATTGCATATTTGACTACCTCTCGAAGCTCGTCGATGGAACTGCCATTTAACAGAAAAGTACAACAAACTCTTTAATCTTGAATCGATCGCTATCACCTGAATAGCGTGGTCGTGACGGTCAGCGATGACGGTCACGCCCGTCTGACTTCCAGAATTTTAGTCGCTTGCATGTTTTCTTTAACTCTGCAGAATTTGCTCAAGTCACGCACAACACTTGCACTACACAACACATTCATGCACTTTACACTGGGGAATGCACGGGCTTTTTGTCATCTAATGATGGTTTCTCGTGAGTTAGCTAGTGATGGAACCGTCAAGTTCGCAACAGCAAGAAACTCAGAACCCTATCCTTCCCAGACTTGAGATTCCGGTCATCGAGACCGAAGCTATTGGTCCAGCTCCGGATGAGTTGCCCGATGCGTCCTTCATTAACAGTCCACCTGATTTCGTCCCGTCCAATATTTCTGAAGACATGCTAGGGAGAATATGCTTAAGGCATGGCTTATCTTTGGATGAGGTGCTGTTGCCTGGACCGGATGACAGGCCACATAATCCCCCGGAGGGGTATACTGCTTTTAATCGGCATGCGTGCGCAGCCGACACACTTCCTCCGTTCAATGATTATATAAGAGAAGTGTTGGCTTATCTGGACATCGCTCCGTCTCAATTGCATCCAAACGGATATGCCTCACTCAACAGCTTGTTCATTGTATTCATGGAGTACCTCCATCGTCCTCCCCGTATGACCGACATAAGATACTTGTTTAATTTCAAGAGTCGGACTGACAGCCCATCTTACACGTTCTTGGAGTCTGTAAGGAACTGCCAAGTTGTCGCGGGGTCGTGGACTAGGCTAAGCTACTTTAAGTCGGAGTGGTTCTATGTCCGATGTCCTCCGGGGTTTGCCAGAAGATGGCTGTTCAGACGTGAGTATTGTCTTTTTTCCCCAAGTAATTGACAGGGCAATTTTCGGAGTGAAATTAAACTTACGTCTTCTTCTCTTTTTCTTTCAGCTATCATCCAGCGGCCTGAGGGTGGCTACTATAAAGAGATAGTTCGGGTCCTCCAAGAGATTCCTAGCGAAGAAAGGAATATTGAACTGTTATTGACAGATCGGAATCTCAGAGTCCTTGGGCTGATCGGCCGGAGGCAGAGCATAAGACTCGATGGTGCATTAAAGACCGTCTCCAGGAAAAAGGTCAAGCGGATGAAGCCCAGGGTTGTGATAATCGAGGAACCCGATTCCGAGAAAACTCATACTGACGAGGAACTGTTGGTCGGACCTGCTAATGCAACCCCGGAGTCCGATGCAAAGAGGAAAGGCAAAGTAGTGGCCTCGAAATAGCCTAAGTCTGGGAGGCGGAAGTCTGTGGTTTTGCACCGTCCTTTGCCAGGAGTTAAGATTACAGAGGCATCCTCCCTGCAAGCTGAAGATCAACTCGAAGGGCCTGCTGACCCTCCAATCCCGGACATCGAGCCGGAGCAACACGATGTTGGGTCGGATGGACCGCGACATATCGTCGATGTTAGCGAGTCTGATCTTGCCAGTGCGATTGACACTTCTGGTTGGTCCGGGGGGTTACACATTCACACACTCTTCACGGCACAACACACTTTCCTAACCATAAACAACACATCACAAACGGTTACTGATTCTTTGTGGTTTTCTTTTCAGGTACGATGTCTGGGCAAGGTTCTGTGCTTGGTAGTTTGCGCAATAAGCGCCGTTATCATGAGCCACGCAGGAGAGAGGGCGAGAGGGATTACGACTCAGGACACTCTGGTCAGGAGAAGTCTGACAGAGATAGGGGATATGTTCGCCGATCCCGATCTCGCTCTCCTCCCCCCAGGACCTCTGCACCTCCTACGGCCGCAGTTACTCGTCCTCCCGAAACTTCACGGCCTAGGCCGCCTTCTCAAGCTTTGAGGTCCGATCCTCCGCGCAGGACTGAAATAGCCACCTCTTCGGCTACTGTACCGGTCCTGACCGAGGCGTCTAGTGAAGGAGCGCTTAAACTGGCACAGATGAGGAAGGAATTTCCCGACATCTGTTTTGATGGTTATGTCTTCCCTCCGCACTTGAAGAGAATTCCGCCAACCGCGGAAACCACTATCCATGATTATGTTGCGGACATCTTTTTCCAATACAGGGAATGGGGACGGGCCGCGAGGAAGGCGTCTAAAGTGGCATTCGAGCGGGGCGTCACCATTGAGAAGCTCGAGAAGGAGCTGGGTCGCAACGACCAAATCATAAAAGCGCTCAACTCGGAGGCTGAGTCTTCCCGTAAGTCTGAAATGGAGGCTTTAAAGAAAGTTGACGAAGTGAACGCTGTCATGGCCAGGATGAAGCAAGAGCACTATACTGCCATAGATGACATGGGTCACAGGAACACTTCCATTACCGCCGAGACGGATGTCGCTCTGAAGGAGCTTAATGAGCTGAAATCAAAGTTTTCAGAGATGGCGAAGGAAAAAGACGCAGCTAATGTCTCTGCGCAGGAGGCCTGTGACCAGGCAGTGACACTCCGAAAGGAGAAGGAAGCGGCTATACAACAAGCCCATGAAGCTGAGGCTGGGGTTGACGAGAAGGTACGGCAGGCGGAGGCCAGGATTGAGGCCGAGGTGGAAGAGCTACTCGTCACTTATAACGCCAATGTGCTAAGGCACCGAGACTTGACATGGCTTGACGATTACCCCACACATCTCTATAACGCCTGGAACCTACTGGTTGATGAGGAGAAATCTGGGCACCCTGATGAAGCCCTTGATGAGTTTGAGCTGGAGAACCGCATCCTTAATGATGACGAAAAGAAGGTTCTCCATGACTCCATGATTTCCCACGACAAGGTGAGGCTTGGTGCCCAGATCCAGGAAGTTGGAGAGAGCTCTGGTGCAGAACACCATGTTACGAGTTCTGAGATAGTCGTGTCATCTCAGTCTGAGCCAACTCCGATGATCTACCCCCAGCCTATCCCGGCGTATGACCCAGATCAACCGCATTTATCTCCTATTAAGGAACATCCTTCTGAAGTAGTTCAGACGACCTCGAGCCAAACCGAGGAAGGTACTTCGAACTAACTTCTAGTATATTTGGATTGAAGAACCCGTGTTGAAATGTTGCTAATGACATGTCTTTTCCTTTGATCAGTGACAGGAGTTGCACCAGCCGCGCCTCTTACCACCCAAGAATCAGGTCTAGCGCCAGGAGCCATCATCTCTGAGGCGACCTCCGTCGCAGCAATGGCACCAGTTGGAGTGACGCAGGGGAGCTCACTCTCTTTCGACGAGCAGATGATAAACGAGCTCCTTGGCCGTCAAAGTGATCCTTTTGCGGACTTGCCATTCGGCTTGGGTGGATTCACGGCTACTTCTGACACCTCGTCTCAGACTACTACGGCCCCTAGCGAGGCCAGGGCACGGCGGGAAGCGGCGATGTTGGCCGAGATTAATGCCGAGATGGCGGCTGCGGCACACGGCGGTGAAGTAGATGGCGGAGCAGCAGCACAGTGCCCTACCCCTCTTATGACTGTGTCTCCTGGGGGCACACTTACTGATATTAATGTGCCAGCCCCTCCTCCGGCTGCGGAGTCTGTTCCTCCCACTCCTCCCGCGGGAAGCATCCCTATAGAGTCCAGCTCAGAAGAGGACGTTGACATTATGCCTTCACCCGAAGGGAGCTTGCCTAAGGAGAAAGGCTCCAAGCGAAAGGGTACTGGTGGCTCCAGTAGCTCCTCGAGGAAGAAGAAGCTGAGGAAGCAGAAGGATTAGACATTCTTTTCATAGGCAGTTAGGGGCTTTTGTTATTTTTTTTTCGCTTTTCCCTTTTGTAGGCCGTGTTTAGATGCGGGTTCGGCCCCTGCTAGTAGGAACATTTTGGAAAGAACTCATGTATGAACCATTGTTTTTGAGTTAGTTGGAATAAAATTTTGTTTTCTAGCTTCAGCTCATGTTCCTTTCTATGCTTGAATATTGCAGTGTTTGGACTTTGGTCCAGTGTACTTGCATTATCTGATTGCTTCAAGAATAGCTCATTTCACTTGTTAAGTATGGAAATCTCGGACTTGAGTTGTGATGGGGGATCGCATCGGAGCTGAGCATCGCATAGTTTTGGGTAATGACTAACATTTGCCTCTGCCCCCAGTTCCGGGGTCAAGTTGTGATGATCAGCTTGTGATGGCACCAAGCGAGGACCGAGTGGTCGAACTACGCTTGTTCTCTTATGAATCGTTCCATCCACACTCCGGGGATACGCGTCATCTCGTAAGCGGTTGTTCGCACTTTGGGAACATGGAGTTGACTGACGTTTGTACTCTGCATCGCACTCTGGGAATGCGGAGTTGAATGTTTATACTCCACTTCGCACTCTGGGAATATGGAGTTGACTGTTTATACTCCACTTCGCACTCTGGGAATATGGAGTTAAATTTTTATACTCCACTTCGCACTCTGGGAATATGGAGTTAAATGTTTATACTCCGTCTCGCGCTCTGGGAGGACGGAGTCGAATGTTTATACTCCACTTCGCACTCTGGGAATATGGAGTTGAATGTTTATACTCCACTTCGCACTCTGGGAATATGGAGTTAAATGTTTATACTCCGTCTCGCGCTTTGGGAGGACAGAGTCGAATGTTTATACTCCACTTCGCACTCTGGGAATATGGAGTTGAATGTTTATACTCCACTTCGCACTCTGGGAATATGGAGTTAAATGTTTATACTCCGCTTCGCACTCTGGGGATGCGGAGTTGAATGTTTATACTCCACTTCGCACTCTGGGAATATGGAGTTAAATGTTTATACTCCGCTTCGCACTCTGGGAATGTAAAGTTGAATGTTTATACTCCACTTCGCACTCTGGGAATATGGAGTTAAATGTTTATACTCCGTCTCGCGCTCTGGGAGGACGGAGTCGAATGTTTATACTCCACTTCGCACTCTGGGAATATGGAGTTAATTGTAGGATTGTCGTGTGTCAACCCTATTAATATCGGTGTCATGGCTTGTCCCCGAGCTCGGGTTTCACCTAGTGAGTGGTCGGTCGTATCACAGCCACTCTCCATTTGAATAAGTCCCATTGCATGATGGGATTTAGCTCTTCGTGCATCGTGATGTTGTATATCGTACATAATGAATCACAGCTCTGGCTCGAAGAAGTGGCATTTTATTGCTGAAATAAGAAAATGCGGCAAAGTCAGTTGCCTTATTACAAAATTCAAATTTCGAAATGCAGAAATTAATTGCTAAATAGAATGAAATAAATAAAGCCTGTCATATGTAGTAGCGGCGGAGACTTTCGCTGTTCCAAGCCCTTGGTAAATCGAGACCGTCAACAGTCGACAGCTTGAATGTACCATCTCCGAGCTTTCGTGTAATTACATACGGCCCTCCCCAGTTCGGTTTCATGTGTGAAGGAACTGGGTAGATTCTCTTGAGCACGAGGTCGCCGAGTTCAAAGGTTCGAGGTCGAACTCTGGTGTTGTACAATCGGGCGACCCGGCTTCGATGTGCGGCTGCTCTCAAATCAGCCTCTTCCCGTTTTTCATCCAATAGATCCAAAGACTCGGCTAGGAGTATAGCGTTTGTTTTTGGATCATAATAAGTCACGCGATGAGAGAGCACTTCTGTCTCGACCGGAATAACGGCCTCTGAGCCATAAGATAGGGAAAACGGAGTGTGTCCGGTCGTGGTTTTGTGGGTCGTTCGATAGGCCCATAACGCCATAGGAAGTTCATCGACCCACTTTCTCCCAGCCTTCTCCAATCGTTTCTTCAGGATCGATTTTATAACTTTGTTGACAGCTTCAACCTGTCCATTCGCTTGGGGGTGTGCGACAGCCGAGAACTTTTTGCGGATATGAAACCGTTGACAGAAATTCTTGAATTCCGCACTCTCGAATTGGGCTCTGTTATCAGTGATGATAGTATGCGGGAGTCCAAATCGACAGATGATGTTGCGAACCACGAAATTTATCACTTTCTTTGTCGTAATGGTTGCTAGGGCTTCGGCCTCAGCCCACTTTGTGAAGTAATCAACGGCGACGATGGCGTATTTCGCACCGCCTTTTGCTAAAGGTAAAGCGCCGATGATGTCAATGCCCCACATTGCGAATGGCCAGGGACTGACCATTTGGGTTATTTCAGTTGGCGGAGCTCTCGGAATTCGGGCATGTATCTGGCATTTATCGCACTTCCGGGCATAGTTTGCCGCATCTCAGTTCACTATCGGCCAGTAGTACCCATATCGGAGTATCTTCTTAGCGAGAGCTTGCCCGCCGGTATGATCGCCGCACTCTCCTTCGTGCACGTCATGTAGCACTCGTTTGATTTCCTCGTGGGCGATACACCTGAGGAGAGGAACGGAATAACCTCTCCTGTACATGACTCCGTTTTGGATGACGAACCGCGAAGCTTTTCGCTGAATTTGTCTCTTCTCATTTCTAGGTTCAGGCAGCACCCCATTCTCAATGTAATTCCGATATGGAGTCATCCAAGATTCTCTACTAGGAGCGGTTTCAAATACAGAGTTCATTTCTATCCGATCGATGCCTGGAGTGGCCAAAGTTTCGACGGGGACAAGTCCCATTTGTTGCGCTTCACCTGTGCTGGCTAACTTTGCCAGTGAATCGGCTTTCTGATTGCGCTCCCGAGGCACGTAATAGATGGCATAATAATCAAACTGGTTTAGTATTTCCTGAACTCGTGCCAAGTAAGCGGCCAGTCTTCGGTCTCTTGCCTGGTATTCTCCTCGCACTTGGCATACCACTAACTGTGAATCGCAATAAATTTCTACAGCGATAATTCTCAAATCTCTGGCAAGCTTTAGGCCGGTTAGGAGGGCTTCATATTCGGCTTCATTATTAGTTGCACGAAAGTCGAATTTAAGAGCATAACATATGGATCGGCCCTCGGGAGTCTCAAGTACAACCCCAGCGCCCGAACACCGGTCATTTGACGCACCATCAGTATACAGCTTCCAGATGTATTCGGGTGATTCGCTGGTCTCGGGCAAGTCTTCTGGAACGGTGAATTCAGCTATGAAATCAGCCAGGATTTGTCCTTGAATGGCTCTCCGCGGAGCGTATGCGATATCAAATTGGCTTAACTCAATGCTCCACTTGAGTAACCTACCGGACGTCTCAGGCCGCGTGAGGACCTGTCGTAACGGCTGGTCGGTGTACACAGTAAGTGGATGAGCTTGGAAGTAAGGACGGAGCTTCCTTGAGGCAATGACCAAACAATAAGCCAGTTTCTCCAGCCTCAGATAATTTCTCTCAGCTCCTGTTAGTCACTTACTAACATAGTAGACCGGGTTTTGCACTTTGTCTTCTTCCCGGACTAGAGCAGCACTGATCGCATGTTCTGATACCGCCAGGTAGAGATATAGTTGCTCGTGGTCAACCGGTTTTGACAAGATCGGAGGTGTGGAGAGATGTTGAACTAATGATCGGAACGCGCCTTCACACTCCGTGGTCCATTCAAAGTTTCGTTTGCCCTTCCGGATCAGGTCGAAGAAAGGAATGCATTTATCGGTGGACTTTGAAATGAACCTGCTCAATGCTGCGACCTTCCCGTTAAGACTCTGGACTTGTTTTATAGTTCTAGGGGTTTGAAAATTTCTAATAGCCCAGATCTTCTCAGGATTCGCCTCTATTCCTCGAGCGTTGACAATGAACCCAAGGAATTTTCCAGATGCAACGCCAAAATGACATTTGAGTGGGTTGAGCTTCATTCCGTACTCCCGGAGGATGCTGAACATTGAATTCAAATCTCTGACGTGATCGGTGGAGAATCGGGACTTCACCAGCATGTCATCCACGTAAACCTCCATGGTCTTCCCAATCTGATCAGCGAACATTCGGTTGACTAAGCGTTGGTATGTTGCTCCAGCGTTCTTTAGACCAAATGGCATGACCTTGTAACAATAGAGTCCCAGGTCGGTCACGAAGCTGGTATGTTCCTGATCAGGTAAATGCATGGGTATCTGATTGTAGCCGGAATAAGCGTCCATAAAGGATAGTAGTTCATGTCCGGCCGTCGAATCTACGAGCTGATCGATTCGTGGAAGTGGGAAGCTATCTTTTGGACAGGCCTTGTTTAGGTCAGAGTAATCAACACAGGTTCTCCACTTCCCGTTTGGTTTCCGAACTAGTACAGGGTTGGATACCCATTCTGGATACAAGGCATCTCGAATGAACCCATTCGATTGTAGTTTATCAACTTCCTCCTTAAGGGCGGCAGATCTCTCTGGATCCATACCGCGCCTTTTCTGCTTTACTGGGACATGTCGCGGATCTATATTCAGGGAGTGACTTGCAATGCTCGGCGAGATCCCGCACATGTCAGAGTGTGTCCAGGCGAAGACGTCGAGATTCGCCCGAAGAAATTCGACCAACTCCTGCTGTGTCTGCTTGTTTAGTTGGGACCCAACTTTCAGCATCTTTGAACCATCATCCTCACTGATTGGGACGTCCACAGTCAGTTCGGCTGGAGAAGCTTGACTCTCCGTTGATTCGTCTTTATCCTCGTTGTCCCTGGGGTCCAGGTCTTTCAGGAATTGGTCGTGGTGCCCGGGCCAAGGCCCAGGCATCAATTGTCAATTATCGATAGAACGGACGCAGAGAGATTCCTCTACGCCCTTTCCCTTCTCTTTACGTTGCGCCCCGCGCAGCTCAGCAACATAACAGGCCCTTCCCGAGGCCTGATCTCCTTGAACAACTCCAATCCCATGATCAGTGGGAAATTTCAAAGTCAGACACCATGGGGCGATCGCCGCCCTGAACTCAGCTAAGGCTGGTCGACCCAGAAACGCATTATATGGCGAATCGATTTCTAGCACAACAAATTGTAACATTCGGACCCTCCGGCGTTCTCCAACGCCTAACTCGACTGGGAGTTCAGTTATTCCGATGGGTATCGTGGCGCTTCCGTTGAAACCATGGATTCTGGATAAACAGGGTTTCAAATCCTTTGTCTCCATCTTCATTAGAGCGTAAGCCCGTTTAAGCAAGATGTTCACAGAGCTCCCACTGTCAACCAGGATCCTCTTCATCCAAGCAGGACCTACCTGAGCAGATATGACTAGTGGGTCGATTGTAGGGGCTTCGACTTTATCGGCGTCTCGGCTCCTGAACACGATATCATCGGACATTATCTTTTGTTGCTTTGCCGGGGTTCCATCCTCGCAATTACTATAACACTCGAAGTCCGCATGCCTGATAGAACTGGCATACGACTCCATTTCCCCCCAGCTTCTGTCTGCCGGATGGGGACCACCACTTATTGTGTTGATAACTAATCTCCCGCCCGCACGAGCGGGTTCCTCCTCTCTTTCCTGATTTTGTGAACGATTTTGATTCGAGGGGCCCGCTCCGCCAGGCTGCGGCGCCCGCACAAACTGATCTAGCTTCCTCTCTCTAATCAGCTTCTCGATGAGGTCCTGTAAGTGCCGACACTCATTGGTATTGTGTCCATAGCTCTCATGGAACCTACAGAATTTCCCTGTCTGAATCTGTCTCTCCGATGAGGGCTTTGGAGCAGGCTTCTTATACTGTACAGTGTTACAAGTCTGTAAGTATACGTTTTCCAATGACGTGTTTAGCGGTGTATAACTGTCATACATCTGAGCTCTACGTCGTGGACCTCGGTTCTCATCTCTCTTCTTATTCTGGCCATTGTTTCCTCTCTGCTGGGTTTGCTTGTTTTGTATATTCAGCTGAACTTTCCCGGAACTCTCGCCGGACTGTTTAACTGCCACATTGCTCTGTATTCCCTCAATGCTGGGCCTCGCATCGTCCTGCTTCCTAGACTGTTTTGCATCCTCCTGCCGCAGGAATTGAGCGGCCTTGGAGTAAAAATGGTCCAACGACGCGGGCGGTTTTCTAGCTAGCCAGTTTCCGAATTCAGAATCAGGATCAATCCCCTTGGTCAGAGCCATTAAGATTGAATTATCATTGGGATTGGTGATCTCGACGCATGCTGCGTGGAACCTCTCCAAGTAACACCTGAGTGTTTCTCCAGGAGCTTGAGTGACGCTGGACAAGGTGTTGACGTCTTTTGGCCTAGCAACATGCATCCGGAATTGCTCCACAAACTTCTTGACCAATTGATCGAACGAAGAAATTGATCTAGGTGGTAGGCGGGTAAACCACATTGTCGCGAGTCCTCCCAGAGAGATGGGGAAACTCCGACACTTCACTGCATCGTCGGCCCTTGCAGCGCTCATCGACC
Organism: Allium fistulosum; assembly: GCA_030737815.1. NCBI lineage: Eukaryota > Viridiplantae > Streptophyta > Magnoliopsida > Asparagales > Amaryllidaceae > Allium > Allium fistulosum. The sequence continues at coordinate 1,301,901,708 of CM060902.1, forward strand.
ATTCATACTTCAGAATATGCTGGTTGGGGTCACTATTCCCTTCATACATCGGGAGAGTCGGCATTCTGAATCGCCTAGGGGGTTCGGCATGTAACACTTCGTCTGTGAAAGGGGTATGACTACGGGAAATCCCCCAGTCATCATTAGCGAGCCCCTGACTCTCGCGGATCATTTGACGTATCATGGTTGATATATCCAAAACGGGCAGATTCGGAGCGTGATGAGCTAAGGCGTGGTCGGGTTCCACGGTGCGAGTAGGGATCGGGCGCTGTTGACGATCCGTATCTCGCCTCCTTGGCTCAACGTCTTCTGGGACATAAGGTTCAGGAGTATGTCCTCGCTGTTGATTGATCGGCTCTGATTGATTTCGGGTATCGACCCTTGTCTCTGCTGCCGTGGTTTTGGCGCGGTTATCCATGGTGTACTGTGGGGCAGTACCTCCTCGCGTTGAGGGACCCGTCTGGAAGCTGGTCGACGGTCCTACCCTCAGTTGCCCAACAGTTAAGGCGGGCTGATATTCAGCAGCTTGAGCGCGACTCCCCTCTAGTCGAGGACGGGTAGTTCGGTGGTGATAATCAGATGAAGCCGAGCTTTCGGTAGACGCTCTGGAGACATCATCTCTCCTGGACCTTCTGTGCCCCCGGCGGTTTAGCTAGTTGGTCAGCTCGATATTGGCGCGTAACTGTTCTGCCAACTGCTGATGGCTTTGGGTCAGCTCCTGGAGCAATACCTGAAACTCCTGTCGGGTGACTAGCCCTGTTGAGTCTGAGTGAGTGGTATTGTCTTGATTGGAAGAAGTCGGCTGTGCGGGATTCTGCCTATCTCTGCCTTCTTGCTCTACAGCGGTAGCGCCAGTTCTTGTGCTGACCATTCTCGGTGGTGGAGTCCTTTCCTAGATTTTGAGCAAATCTGAATAGAATGGAAGGATTCCGGACTGGATATCTGGATCTTCCTCTTGGATTTGTGCAATCCGGTATCGACGGCAGATCCAACGAGCAGGAGAAAAAGCTGGTTTTCTCAGTGAAAGCACCAAAGTGTTTGTACCAAAAATGGGCACAACACTCTTCGGAAGTTTTTGAAGAGATAAAAGTGAAGAATGAAAATTAAAACTGTGGATTATCTAACAAAAACTCCAAATAACAGAAAGTAAATTGCAAAGACAAGCGATTTAGAGTGGTTCGGCGTTTTGCCTACGTCCACTATGAAGTTTTGATGATTTTATTGATTCTCTTTCAATGGTTACAAGTGGTTACAGCAATGAACAGCGGATTACAGATTAGAATTCGAAATTGACAGCAAAAATGGATGCAAATCTCAATCCGGCAGAGTCTGGACGCTTCAGAGAAAAAAGATCCTTTTTCCGTTGATTCTGGGGCTCTATTTATAGGCGTAGGAGGCTTAGATTTCGCTCAAACTCTGGGAGACTTGGCCTGACACGTGAGGGGACCCATTCGACCACTTCCAAAGAGTTTCAAGTCAATCTGTGATCGATACGAAATCATTTCGTATCGATCAAGATTACCTCCAATCGAGCTCAAATTTGGTGGAGATGTTCCATGGTATATGTGCAACCTTCAGTTAAAATTTCATGGTATTTGGATCAGTGGATTGAGAGATATCATCGATACGAGGCGATGCTCTTCGCTAGGCTGTCTGGTTCGAATCCATCTCTCTGAGCTGAGGGCTTCGAATCGATGGTGTCACGCGCCCCTGTGAAGACGTGGAACGCACACTTCGCCTCGATCCGGTCTTTACTCCGAGTCGACCGCGTCGACTCCATATATCTCGGCGCATTCGCATCGAGGGATGACGTAACGCGCGCGCTTCGCCTCGATCCGGTATTCGCTCCGTGTTGACTACTTCGACTCCATGTATCTCGCCCCGTTTCCTTCGAGATATGACACGTCATCCAAGCTGGTCGACCTGATGGATTCGAGTAGGACTTCATCTATGGACACGAGGCAAACACGGGCTGATGGATACGAAGTAGACACTGGATGACGGATACGAGGCAAACACTGGCTGATGGATACGAAGTAGACATTGGATGATGGATACGAAGTAGATATCAAGCGACCGTTACAAACCAGGTGACTCATTGATGGATACGAATAAGTCTTTCCGGTTGAAGGTTCTATCGATACGAAGCCTATGACTATGTGGACTTAATCGTTCTGATGGGCATGAGATCGATGGATTCGAAAACGAGGACCGCTGATGGATACGAAATCCATCGATACGAACTGCTGCTTATTGATGGATACGAAAAAGTGCTCTTCCCTTTGCCTTGCATCCATCATAACTTGAGCATATGAACTCGGATCGATCTGAAACTTGGAGCATTGGTTTGCTTTATTTTCCCGATCATGTCCCATCGATTGGGGCTTGATCCGGACTTGGTCAAAAGTCAACGATATCCATGACAAACGGCATTTGGAATCCAACTCCTTGGTGTCCCGGCCTTGCCAAAAGGCGGGATAACACAGTCATTGGGATTAGCGGACCATTGAAATTTTAATGAGCGGCACGTCCTTGTTTCGAAGGTGTCTCACCTCCGTGGCAAGTACGCGAATAGGCTGCTGTACAATAGATAAGTCTAGTGAGATCTCAAGCCCTTGCAAATCAGGAGAGTCGATAACAGAATCCGATTCTCGAAGACACTTCTGAAGCTGAGAGACGTGAAACACGTTGTGAACTCCGGATAGATGAGCTGGAAGTGAAACTCTATAAGCCACAGGGCCAATACGTTCAGTAATAGGAAATGGTCCTACATAGCGAGGAGCCAATTTCCCTGTCACACTGAAGCGCATAACCCCTTTCAAAGGAGAAACACGAATAAAGACGAGATCATCAACCGAGAACTCGAGAGGCTTCCTACGGTTATCCACATAGTATTTCTGGCGGCTCTGTGCCTCTTTCATTCTCTGCCGAATAAGAACAATCTTCTCAGAAGAATCATGAACAAAATATGGACCAAGAATAAGCTTCTCCCCAGATTCCAGCCAACAAGAAGGTGATCGACATGGCCTTCCGTATAAGGCTTCGAAAGGAGCTATACCGATACTGGACTGAAAACTATTGTTGTAGGAGAACCCTACAAGGGGTAGATGATCCTCCCAACTACCTCCGAAATCCAGAATACAAATACGAAGGAGATCTTCCAAAATACGATTCACCCGTTCAGTCTGTCCATCAGACTGCGGATGATAAGCTGTGCTGAAATTTAGCTTTGTTCCCAATGCTGGAGACTTTTCCAGAAATGACTGGTGAATAAAGGATCATGGTCACTCACAATCGAACTAGGAACACCGTGAAGTCTCATGATTTCCTTGATATATAACTTAGCCAAAAGAGAAGCAGTCCTATTAGATTTAATAGGAACAAAATGAGCTGATTTGGTGAGGCGATCAACAATAACCCAAATGCTAGAATGGCCCAATCTCATACGAGGTAGACCATCTATGAAATCCGTCGAAATCTGATCCCATTTCCATAATAGAATCTCTAGAGGCTGAAGGAGACCAGAAGGGTGCTGATGTTCGGCTTTAATACGTTGACAAGTCATGCAATTACTCACATAACTCGCTACATCGCGCTTCATGCCTTCCCAATAATAAAGGCGATGCATATCGGCATACATCTTACTACTGCCAGGATGAATGGTATACTTAGAACGATGATAGTCATCAAGAATATCATGCCTAAGTGCAGAATCAGAAGGCACAACAAGATGGTTCTTCTTGCGAAGACACCCATGAAGATCAATGCTGAAATCCCGCAACGGCTCATCATGGGGTTCAGTCTCACAAAGCTGAATAAGATGCACAAGATCAGGATCACGCCGTTGAGCTTCGGTAATACGATCCAATAGAGAGGGTCGAGCTTCCAAACTGAATAATACTATCGGAGAATCATAAGATGGAGCTCGATCACGAATATCACAAAAAGATAGAGTCTCAAGAATATCCCATTCGGCAAGCATCATAAAACGACAGCCGAATGTCTGCGACTAAGTGCATCAGCAACACGATTACCCTTACCAGGGGTATACATGATATCAAAATCATAGGAGGCAAGAAACTCGAGCCAATGCTGTTGTCTCATATTGAGTTCCTTCTGAGTGAACAAATACTTCAAGGATTTATGATCGGTATAGAGAATGAAGCGCTCGCCTAATAAATAATGTCGCCAAATCTTCAAGGCGAATACAATGGCGGCTAACTCAAGATCATGAGTGCCATAGTGAACTTCGTTCGGACGCAGTTGCCTAGAAGCATAAGCAACTACCCGATCCTTCTGCATAAGCACGACACCGAGACCACTACCACAAGCATCAGTGTAGACAACAAAATCATGATTCCCCTCAGGAACCACAAGAATAGGAGCATTAGTGAGAAGTTCCTTTAATGTCCAAAAGGAAGCTTCACACTTATCGGACCAAATATAACGAATGCCTTTCCGAGTAAGGCTGGTGAGAGGAAGCACAACACGGAAAAAATCCTTAATGAACCGACGGTAATAACCCGCCAATCCAAGGAAACTACGAATCTCATGAACATTCTCAGGCCTCTTCCAATTCTGGTCAGCTTCAATCTTTGAGGGATCGACAGAAATGCCGTCGGAAGATACAACATGGCCTAAGAATTAACCTCATTCTCCCAAAAATGGCACCTGGAGAATTTGTCTTTAAGCTGATGGTGACGAAGAGTACTCAAGACAATTCTCAAGTGATTAGCATGCTCGGCTTCAGACTTAGAATAAACAAGAATGTCGTCAATGAACACAAGGACGAACTTATCGAGATATTCCCGGAATACCTGATTCATAAGATCAATAAAGAAAGCAGGAGCGTTCGTCAAACCGAACGGCATAACGAGCCACTCGAAAGAACCATATCGAGTGTGGAAAGCTGTAAGGGGTATGCTATCTTCCCCGACTCGGAGCTGATGAAAACCAGTGGCAAGGTCGAGCTGAGAGAAGACCTTAGCGCCACTCAATAGATCGAACATATCATCGATCCTCGGCAAAGGATACCTATTCTTGATGGTCAACTCGTTAAGCTTGCGATAGTCGATGAAGAGCCTAAGAGTTCCATCGGACTTCTTTACAAAGACAACCGCGGTACCCCACGGTGAAAAACTGGACTGAATCAACTGCTTGGACTCAAGCTCTAAAAGTTGCTTCTTGAGTTCCTCATTTTCTTTTGTAGACATCCTCGTGGGAGGACGCCCAACTGGCTGCGCGCCTGGAATGAGATCAATGCGGAACTCGATCGCCCGCTTGGGTGGCAAACCCGAAACCGGCTCAAAAACATCAGAGAAGTCACAAACAATAGGAATACGAGATATATCATCATCATCATCTCGTGAGTCAAGAGAATATAAAGCCATTTCGGAATTATCCACATTCCGAAGAACAAGTGATAGCTGAGTAGACGAATCTGGGTGTCGAAGATATAAAATTCTTTCAGAACAAATAATCCTGGCATCGTATCTCACTAGCCAATCCATACCCAAAATCATATCAAATCCCAAATAAGAAATAACGTGTAGATTCACACGAAAAGAAAAGCCGCATAAAACAATCTCAACATCATCACAAAGCATGCTAAGGGTTGCGGATCCCCCAATAGGATTCGCAATCCTCAACGAAGTAACCATACAAGAAACATCCAAAGACAAATCATCGACGAGCTTTTTATGTACGAAAGAATGCGAAGCACCCGTATCGAAAAGAACTCTAATACTATGGTCATGAAATAAAATAGAACCTTCCAAAATAGATGGAGATATACCTCCGGGCTGAGAAGAACCCCCAGAAGCCTTAGCAACATAAAGCTTGCCAAACTTGGCATTAGGAACCATAGGGCAGGAGGAAACATTATGACCTTCCTTCTTGCAATATCGGCAGAAGAGAGGCTTAGGACAAGCTCGAATCATATGATCAGGAGAACCACAATTGAAACACTTCCGAATGGAAGGTGTTCCAGCAGATTGAGAGTTAGAACCAGATTCAATAGGCTTCTTCTTCTTGGAAGGAAGAAATCCCTGCTTATGAAATGGAAACTTCTTCTTATTGGGGTTCTTGCAAACCTCAACATCATCACCACTATCACACTCCTTCTCGATGACCTCGAGATGAAGTGCCGAATCATCTAACTCCTCAAAAGAAAGCTTAAGCTGGAGCATTAAGGACTTCTTAAGATATTTCTTAAGACCGGAGACAAACTTCATATTCTTCTTATAAGAAGTGCTAATGAATTCAAGACCATACCTAGATAAGGCCTCGAATGATGCAACATATTCAGAAATGGAAGACTTCCCTTGCTTCAACTCAGGGAAGCGACGGGCTAATAAAACTTTCTCAGATTCAGGAACGAATTTGAGTTTGAATCGTTCCCGAAACTGAGTCCAAGAAAGAGCAGACTCATCAAGTTCGGCTATAAGAAGCTTGTACCAATCAAGGGCACGCTCTTGCAATAAGCTAGAAGTTACAAGAACTCGATTGTGGTCAGAAAGATCCATGCGAGAAAAGATACGCTCGCATGTGCGAATCCAAGCTTGGACCTCAAGAACGGACTCGGAGCCTTTGAATGGCTTTCCACCAAGATGAGAAAAATCACTGCACAGGTATGCAAAGGCAGACTTGCATGGAGGAGTTGCACGAATAGGAGCTGGAGGCCGAGTGCTCCTAAACAACTCCAAGAACTGATCGGCAGACATATAAACACCGTCCGGATGCGAGCCGCTGGATTGCCCAGCATCCGAGCGTCGTCCTCGGCATCTTCTGGCCATTAGCTGAAAGATAAGATAAGAAAAAGATTATTCACAAGGTAGATATCATTAATTCAAATATGGAGTACTACAGAATAAAATGCATTCCTAGACGTATTCCCAAAATTCTATCTACCCCGAAGGCACGGAAAGAAATAAGGCACGATGATTCAAAGATTCATAACATTCGTATAACACTTTAATGTACCATAATATGTGTTTCTGTTCTATGTTTATCATATTTTGTTCTGAACTCGGCTTTGATACCAAGCTGTGACGCCCCACTCCGAGACCCACATTAGCAAAGAGTTTTACTAGGTAACACCGTCTACTAATGCGGAGAATAAAGCTAGATAGGAGCGACCATCTATAACCCTGTCTTAATTATCTATTGAATACGCCGACAATGCCACTTCTTCTTAAATGGATCGACATCTCCAATAAATACTTAATACAAAGCCATAGGTGGTTAAAGGATCTATCCGAATAAAATATAACAACTCAGTGTAATACACATCACAGAACAGCAGATCATCACATACATTTTCACATATACAGATACATTACAGAGTTTACAAAATGATACATGTCAAGTGGTATAGCAAACCACAATATATAGGCGAGTCAAAAGAATACATATCAGAGTTACAGACAAAAAGGACTACACAAAAAGCTATAACAAAAAGGAGCTAGCGGAATAGTCCATGTGGAAGCAAAAGAGGCTAAGTCCAAAGTACCTAACCTGAAACATCTCGGTCTGACCCGAGTATAAAATACACGGGTCAGTCAGGCTAAACAAATCAGTTAGATCTACTAATGATAATGAACATACAAAATCATAAAGTACCACAAATATCTCCAAAAGAGATAACCAAATCATCTAACATGAGATGAATCATCACAAGTCTCATATCATAGGCAACTCAAATAAACCAAGGATATCACATTCCAAAACAAGCCAAAAGGCAATTAACAAATACCAATAAAGGTAACACAAGTTTCCACAAGGTAATCGCTATATATCTTGTGGTTCAAAGAACCTACACCGAAAGGCGATACTCTAGGGAAATATAATTGTCAAAGAAACAAAAGATACTCGAGCTCAGTATTGTATAACAAGGATCCACAAACCCGAAAGCACAAACCCAAATATCACTCGAGCGGTGACGAATGACCAACTCCAAAAGTGATACAATAGGGCAACAAACCCGAAGGCACAAACCCGAAGGTACAAACTCGAAGGCAACATACCCGAAGGCAACAAACCCAATATCACTTGAGCGGTGATGATGGACCAACTCCAAAAGTGATACTATAGGGCAACAAACCGTAGTGGTGAAGGTCCAAAGGCCTAGTACTGGACACCACTAACTAGTGGAATGTGTCACAACTCTCGGAAAGGAACCCGAAAAATGTTAACGTGAGTCCCATACAACACGTTCGCACTAAACGGTTTACTAACTGTTAGCCAATTTCACACTCAAAGCAGTACAAAGTTCACCTCATCTCATCGGTAAACCAGACCCAAAGGTCAAAACGGTCAAACGAATAGATTAGGAATTAACTGAAAAGATAAACGCACATGTTCATAGCACACGTTTTATTTAATCATTTAATTCACCTCCCTCGTCGCTCGAAGTGCAAAATTGTGTGTGTGTTTTGAATAGAAATTAGAAGTTGGAGAAACAAGCTTCGGTATGATTTAAAAAGATCATTTTATATAAAACCCGTGTATGAAATCAAAAAAAGAATTATCAAAGTCAAAAATGTGATAACAACTAATTGGAATCGACACGAATCGATTGAAATTGGAAACCAAGCAAAATAGGCAAAAACAAGCAGGTCAGTCGACTGACTGCAGAAGGCCAGTCGACTGATCCAGAAACCCGGAAGTTTCATTTCCTGTAGTCAGTCGACTGACTGCAGAGGGCTAGTCGACTGACTGCAGGAAATAGGGACTCCTTGTTTCTGCGGGCAGCCCCAGGAACACCTATTTTCTACAGCCAGTCGACTGACTGCAGAGGGCCAGTCGACTGACTGGCACTGGGGCTATTTTTCAGCCTATCAAATGAAGAGCAAACTCTTCCAATTGGCAATCGGATGAGCAATGGGCGCTAGGGGTTTATGCCAATTGACAACCCAGCCCTATTGGCTCTTCAATACACCTCCAAAAACATGATCAAACATCAAAGCTATGATTTTTAAAGTTTTAGACTTCAAAACACCAAAAATTGAAATGTTCACCAAATCAATTCAAACCAAAAGCAAATGAACATGAATAAGTGTTAGGAATTCATACCTAATATCAATGATATCAAGAGAAGTAGATGTGAGTTCAAAACTCACCTTTTTAACTCAAAAACAAAGATAAGAAGCTCAAGCACAAGGAGAAGATCAACCACTCTTCACTTCAACTCTACAAGCTTCAATCTAAGATCAAAACAAGTATTTCCTAAATTAGGGTTTAGGAATTTTCAAAAGTTGAAGAGGAAATGAAATGGAGAAGATAAAGATGGAGCTTACCCTAGCCTTTCTCTTTGAATTTGGAGCAAGAATTTGAAGTTTGCAAATGAATCTAGGGTTTTGAATTTTAATTTTCCATTCCCCTCCCCATTTTCAGTTGCTTGAGTGTTTAAGAAAATAGAAATGAAGTGAAGAGGAGAGGGGCTGAACTAGGTTATATGCTGAGTTGGGTCAAACCCAAACACAAAGCCCAACAGAAAATAGCAAAATTCAACTCACTCCAAACATATCGAAGTTTATACTCAAAAAAGTCGCAAACGCCATTTTGGACTCAATGGAAGTGGTCCAGAGTCCTAATTCGACCGTTTGCAAAAAGTAGCTTTTCGGACTTAAATTCGATTAACGACGCTATATTTAAATAAAATATTTAAATATAAAATCGTAAAATATGCGGGTTGTTACAAGATGCCTCTATTGTAAGAAGGAGGGACATTTGATTTCAGCTTGTCCCAAGAGGGAGAAGTGTTCTCGTCAGGGTTATCTTAATGTAGCTACCACTTCTGGAGATGCTTCTCAGTCTCGAGGTATATTCTCTTCCGTTTTAGAGGGTTCTATTTAATTTCATGATCGTTCTATTCGAGTGCTCTTCGATATGGGTGCTTCTCATTCATTTGTGTCAAAGGAACTCGTCGATGCTTTACAACTAAATGTTTCTTGCATGCTTACTTCTCTACGGATTGCGAATCCTATTGGGGGATCTGCAACCCTTAGTCTTCTTTGTGATGATGTTGAGATTATGATTTGTGGTTTTTCTTTCCGTGCTAATCTACACGTGATTCCTTTTCTTGGATTTGATATGATTCTTGGTATGGACTGGCTAGTTAGATACAATGCCAGGATTCTTTGTTTGGAGAGAGTTTTATATCTTCGACATCCCGATTCTCCTACTCAGTTATCTCTTTTGCTTCAAGTGTCCGATCATGATTCCGTGGCTTCTTTATTTGCTCTTGATTCTCGAGACGACGATGATAATGTGTCTCGAATTCCTGTTGTTCATGACTTTCCAGATTTATTTGAGCCTGTTTCGAGATTACCACCCAAGCGGGCTATTGAGTTCCGCATCGACCTTATTCCAGGCGCACAACCAGTTAGTCGTCCTCCCACAAGGTGTCTACTAAAGAGAACGAGGAACTCAAAAAGCAACTCCTAGAGCCTGAAGCCAAGCATTTCATTCGATCTAGTTCTTCACCGTAGGGAGCCGCGGTGGTATTCATGAGGAAGTCCGATGGGATTCTTAAGCTATGCACCAATTATCGCAAGCTTAATGAGTTGACCATCAAGAACTGCTATCCGTTGCCTAGGATTGACGATATGTTTGATCAGTTGAGTGGCGCTAAGGTCTTCTCACAACTTGACCTTGCCACAGGATTTCACCAGCTCCGAGTTGCGGAAGATAGCATTCCACTTACAGCTTTTCGCACTCGCTATGGTTCTTATGAGTGGCTCGTCATGTCGTTCGGTTTGACGAACGCCTTTGCTTATTTCGTCGACCTTATGATCGAGTATTCCGGGAATATCTCGATAAGTTTGTTCTTGTTTTCATCGACGACATTCTTGTATATTCTAAGTCCGAAGTGGACCATACTCGACATCTTAAAATTGTTTTGAGTACTCTTCGGCAGCATCAACTCAAAGCAAAGCTTTCTAAGTGTCATTTCTGGGAAAAGCAAGTTAAGTTCTTAGGCCACGTTGTTTCTTCCGAAGGCATTTCGGTCGATCCTTCTAAGATCGAAGCCATCCAGAATTGGAAGAGGCCTGAGAATGTTCATGAGATTCGTAGCTTTCTAGGTTTGGCGGGTTATTACCGTCGATTCATCAAAGACTTTTCCCATATTGTGCTTCCCTTGACTAGCCTTACAAAGAAAGGCGTTCTCTATATATGGTCAGATAAGTGTGAGGCTTCCTTTCAGAGATTGAAGGAGCTTCTCACTAATGCTCATGTTCTTGTGGTTCCCGAAGGGAATCAGGATCTTATTGTCTATTCCAATGCCAGTCATAGTGGCCTCAGTGCTGTTCTTATGCAGAAGGATAGGGTAGTTGCCTACGCTTCAAGGCAATTACGTCCGAACGAAGTTCGATACGCTACCCACGATTTAGAGCTTGCCGCCATTGTCTTTTCTTTGAAGATGTGGCGTCATTATCGCTTTGGAGAGCACTTTACTCTCTTTACCGATCACAAGTTTCTCAAGTACTTATTCACTTAGAAGGAGCTCAACATGCGACAACAGCGTTGGCTCGAGTTTCTAGCTTCTTATGATTTCAACATTCAATATACCCCTGGCAAAGGGAATCGAGTGGCTGATGCTTTGAGTCATAAGCATTCAGCTATTGTTTCCATGATGATTGCAGAGTGGAAATTTCTTGAGACTCTTTCCATGTGTGATATTCATGATTGCACTTCCACTTCAGATTCACCTATTCTATTGTATAGCATGGAAGCTCGTCCTACTCTTCTTGATCGGATTGCCGAGGCTTAGCGGCAAGACTCTGATATATCTGTTCTTATTCAGAGGTATAAGTCTGTATCCCACGATGACATTGAGATGAAGGATTTCAACATCGATATTCATGGGTTTCTTCGAAAGAAGAACCGTCTAGTCATGCCTTCTATTCCAGAACTTAGGCGGGACATTCTAGCCGAGTGTCACCGTTCTAAGTATATTATTCATCCTGGCAGTATCAAAATGTATGCTGATATGCGTCGTCTCTATTACTGGGAAGGCATGAAGCAAGATATAGCAAGTTATGTAAGCAATTACATGACTTATCAGCTTATTAAGGGTGAGCATCAGCGACCCAGTGGTCTTCTTCAACCTTTAGAGGTTCCATTGTGGAAATGGGACCAAGTTTCTATGGATTTCATCGATGGTTTACCTCGTTCGAGGTCAGGCCATAACAGTATTTGGGTTGTTGTGGACCATCTCACCAAGTCCGCACATTTCATTCCTATTAAGTCTAATAGGATGGCATCTCTCTTATCGAAGCTATATATTAAGGAGATCGTGCGTTTACACGGTGTTCCTTCATCTATTGTGTGTGATCGTGATCCTCTTTTCACGAGTCACTTCTGGTAGAGTCTCTAGCAAGCTTTGGGCACAAAGCTTAATCTTAGCATAGCTTTTCACCCACAGTCTGATGGACAGTCTGAATGGTGAATCGTATCTTAGAAGATCTGCTTCGTGCTTGTATCTTGGATTTTGGTGGTAGTTGGGAGGATCATCTTCCACTAGTTGAGTTTGCTTATAATAATAGCTACCAATCTTCTATCGGCATGGCTCCTTTCGAAGCCTTATATGGAAGGCCATGTCGTTCTCCATCATGTTGGCTTGAGTCGGGGGAAAAGCTCATTCTTGGCCCCGAGTCTATTCGAGAATCATCTGAGAAGATCCATCTTATCCGAGAGAGAATGAAAGAGTCTCAGAGCCGACAAAAATCCTACACGGACAACCGTAGGAGGCCTCTTGAGTTCTCAGTGGGCGATCTTATTTATATTCGAGCTTCTCCTCTAAAGGGAGTGATACGCTTCAGCCAGACAAGGAAATTGGTACCACGCTATATTGGACCATTTCCTATTACAGAGCATATTGGTCCTGTTGCATATCGCGTAGCACTTCCCGATCAGTTTTCTGGAGTTCACAATGTATTCCACATCTCTCAGTTGAGGAAGTGTCTACGAGATTCAGATTCTGTGTTCGATTCTCGTGCTTTAGAGAAGCTAGAAGTCTCTCCTAATCTATCATTCCTGCAGCATCCTGTGAGGGCTCTTATTTCGGAGGTTAGACGCCTTCGCAACAAGAGTATTCCGCTCGTGAAGATTCAATGGTCTGATAATCCCAATGACTGCACTTGGGAAACTAAAGAATTCATCAAGTGATCGTATCCTGGATTCTTATCTTCTCATGACGAAGGTAAGAATTTTTCATTTTAATCTATTCAAATTTCCTTTGTTTGATGAAATAAATTGTGTTGAATACAGATTTCCTCTAGAAATTGCGAGGATGCAATTTTTATAAGAGGAGGAGTCTGTAACAACCCTGGTATTGGAGATTACTGATGATATTAAATTATAACGATAGTTATAACGATAGTTATAATTTAATATGGTAAATAGAATGTAACGGAGAAATAAACTTGGTTAAATTGTTTATTTTAAATAAACAATATGTTTGGAGTTAAATATTGGGTTTAAAATTCATTGTTTGGAGTTTTGGTTAAATAAAATGGAAAATATTGGAATTTAGGTAAATTTGAGTTAATAAATTTACCAAGTGATGTAATTCAACATTTAATTGTTGAAATAAATCCAAATTGATGAAAATAAAGTTTAAAAAAAAACTTTATTTTGAGGTTTTGAAGTGAAATTAATCATTTATTGTATTTTAATTAAGTTAATGTGATAATATTGGTAATTATTGCCAATATTATCCTCTTATTGAATATAAGAGGAGAAATATGAAGAAAACTTGTTTTTTATTAAAATAAAAGATGAAATATTGTGTGAAAATATTATTTTGTTGTTTTAAAAGTGTTAAAATGATTTATTACAATTTATTTGACTAAGAGAATAATTTTTGATCAAGTTATACTTTAAAAATAGTGTTTTTACACTAAAATAGCGTAAATTGTTAAATGGTGTTTTATTGTTAAAATAACTTTTTATTGTTAAAAGAATTTTTTATTTTTTTTACAGTAACTATTTTATTTCAATACAATAAGATGGATGTATTTTATATGACTTTAAATGTTGAAAATGTGTGTATATAATGTTAAAATAAGCAAAACATATACATTGTTTTGATTTTCACTAAGTAATTTTTCTCTTGGGCTTAATTGGGTAGAAAGGAGGATCCATTAGCCTACTATCTAGAATTTTCTTATGAGAAACTAACAGTACGTATTTTTTTTCTCATTCATCTTCTTCTCAAACTCTATACAGTAAAACGAAATTAAGAAAAACAATGGCCACTTCATGATAAATCCAATTCCACCCAAAATTGCTACTAAAAATAGAAAAATTTCTTCAAACTAAAGATTATACAAGGTAATCTCCATTAATACTACAAAAGATTTCAGCAAAAATTCTTAGAACTTGATATAATTGTCTATAACCAATTTGTTTTGTACCGCATGTTCTTGTTTTAGCTTCTACAGGTATTTAGAGCCTCAATTCATCACCAAAGCTATCAACTTGCCCTTGAATTCGCTGCTAAATCTTTAAGGTGAGTGCAAGCTCACAAATTTGCTAGCTGAAATGATAATCTTGTGAGAACTTGGCAAAAAGAAAAAAGAAAAAAAATCATCTCTATAAAATTTGTTTGAGATTTAAGCTGAAACAAATTTTACCATAACTTTTGCATTTCTTAACCAAATTCAATAATTTTGAATTTTCTGAAAATCATGGACATTTTGCTACAAGTTTCATGTTTTGAGTTTTCTAAAATTTTGATGTTTTCTTGATCAAAATCATGCTTGTTTGTTGCTGTCTCGAGAGCAAATCGACAGCAACAAAATCACAGGCCTGAAAATTGTTTTGGCCATAAATCTTTTGTTTCTTAACTAAATTCAATAATTTTGGATGTTCTGGAAAGCATAGATTATGCACTACAAGTTTCATGTTTTGTGTTTTCCATAATTTTGAAGTTATCTGGGTCAAAATTGAGTGTTTCTATTGCAATCCCGAGAGCAAAACTAACATTTGCTCTATGTTTGAATCTGAAACGGAATTAACCATAACTCTTTCGTTTCTTAACCAAATTCAATAATTTTAGATGTTTTGGAAGCCTAGATCATGTACTACAAGTTTCATGTTTTGAGTTTTCTGAAATTTTGAAGTTTGCTTAGTCGAAATTATGGTTGTATGTTGCTGTCCTGAGTGCAAAATGACAGCAATAACAATCATTGACCTTAGAATTGTATTAGCTCGTGTTTGCTCTCATTCTCGTTCGGTTTTGATTTTATTTTTGAGATATTTTTGAGAGCTATGATGCCTATCAGTAGGCTAGCTATATTTGTAGAATTTGAAATTCAAATTTAAATGGAAATTGAATTGATTTTAGGATAAATTTGAATTGAAATCGTATTGGATTCAAGTTATCGGTTTTGAAATATCCTTCTTAGTTTTCATTGTTTTCGAGAATGGTTTTCACTAAACCATTTTTTAAATATATGGACATTTCAAATTATTATTATATAATATTTTAAAATTATTTTTCTAAATAAAAATATATTTATTTCCAATAATAAAGAAATTTCAAATATTGGTTTTAATAATCGTTTTCTGAAAATCTTTTTAAATTCCTGTTTATACTTGTATTATGATAATTTTACGATGTTGAGATGTATTATGATGGCTTTTACTTGTCGATGAGATGAGACAAGTCACGATGCCACTAGTACTCGTCAATGAGATGAGACGAGTAGGGTATTGTATTTACTCACCGATGAGATGAGGCAGAGTATATTTTCATGATGTTTTACTAGCGTGGCACCAACTAACGGCTAGTAAACCTTTAGGTGCGAACGTATGGTATGGGACGTACGTTAACGCCTATTGGGTTCCTATCCGATAAGTTGGGACACATTCACGATGTTTACTAGTACTATAAACCACGAGTACTCAATTGGAGTCATCACGATGTAGTTGCGACTCCGATCATCATGAGGTTATTAACTCCGGTCTTAGTGACTGGGAGTCTTTATGATATTATAGACTATAGTCATCACGATGTTCACGATGTTATGATGTTACTTGACTCTTGTCATTACGATGTTTATGGTACCAAATATTAGTACTAGTCACGATGTAAGCACGTGCAGTTTTCCATGAAGTTTTAGATGTTTTGATTTCACCTTTTTATGAGGATGTTTATTATAGCCTTAAGTAAGATGAAGGCCTACATGTATTGATGGTTTTATGGTGGTTTCTAATATGATGTTTTGAACTCTCATTGAGTTCTATTATGATGGATTTATGAGGTTTTAGACTGTTTTATGATGATTATTTATATGGTTCAAATCCTTGCCTATTTCACTTATTTAACTATAGAAGGTGAACCATAGTTAGATAACCAATTGAATTCCCTTATGAAATCATGATAAACCTATAGATGTCTCACCTTAGAGATGATTTGATGATACTTATATCGTTCCGTTGTCAACAACGGAATGGTTCTCCCTTCCCCCTATTACTGTTTTTTTACTAACGATTAGTTCTAGCCTACTTGACCCGTGTATTTATTACTTGGGTCAGACCGAGTTGCAGGTTAGGTATGGATTTAGCTCACTCCTTGGATCCGTTAGCTTGCTTTTGTTTGGACCACTTTGTTCGGACTTGGACATTACACCTATTATTTTGTGGGATGGTTGTGTATGTATATTTTGT
The DNA here is from genome assembly GCA_030737815.1 of Allium fistulosum. Lineage (NCBI taxonomy): Eukaryota > Viridiplantae > Streptophyta > Magnoliopsida > Asparagales > Amaryllidaceae > Allium > Allium fistulosum. Next base: position 1,301,918,385 of record CM060902.1, read on the forward strand.
AGTTCATGCTACTTATGTATGTTGTATTATGTATGATGTATGGAGGTGTATGTATACTCTGATCTGGGTTTGCTGTTCTATGAATGTTCATATATATATTTGTATATTGCATTTATTCTGAAACGGTCCTAAACTACCATGGTATCGTATTCGCTAAGGACTAGGTGTGTCGACCATATATGATGTAATGGAAAAAAAATGTCGACATACTTAGTTCTTAGCTAATGCATTATCATGAGAGTCCCCCTTAATCAGCCCTATTCTCTACATTAGTAGACATGATTACTTAGTAATTCTCTTTACTAATGTGGGTCTCGGGGTGGGGCGTCATAATTGGTATTGTTTATTTCTTTTCTAAAAATGCTGCCAATATTTCAGAAAAAAACAATTTATTTTTTTTACAAAATAATCCTTCTCCTTTTATAAATATATGAAACATTTAAATTCCATACCTTAAATAATTTAATATATTCATTAAAACACTTAGGAAAATTCTACAAAAATTTCTATAGATCATTTTTAATATATTTTTCTAGCATATATAAATTTCAGACCCAAAACAAAGATAATTTAGCCAAATTATTGTAAACCCAAATATTCATTTTCTTCACTAGATAATTAATATAAATTCCACATTAATTCAAAAAATTATGAAAATTGAAACCCATCTCTAAAATATCATTTCCGATCTAAATCTAAATTCGCAAGGCATTTGGATTTCATTTAATAGGATTTTCACATTAAAACATATCATGAAATCCATATGAAATCTCATAAATCATCAACAAGCATATATATCTATTTTAACAATTAAAACATGGCAAATAACTTTGCAAAATAATTCAGACTTAACGTAAAACCAAAAACAATAAGAAAACATGAGATGAAGTCATTATTCACCTTAGCTTTGTGATTAAGGTGTTGAGATTTGATCTTTGATTTTGTTGCTTAAGCTTTCCTCTTGATCCTAGCTTTATCTTCTCTTGTTTTGCCTTAACGGTAGCTGACCTCATGTTCATATATTGTTTTGTGAATATGAAATGAACGCCTAAAATATGGCTTAAGGAGTTTAGGGTATAAGAATAGTACTAATTCCTATATTGCCCTTGTCTATTTCCTAGCATTGTGTTTCATTTCAATTTACTTCGTTCATTTGGATACATGGCACAACTACCTCTTAATTACACAAATCTCAATCCCCTAATCATTACATTATTATATTTAATTTAACCAATTAAATATCCTAAATAATGTTACTCAAAATTAGGGTCATTATAGACTCCCCTCCTTAAAGAATTTCATCCTCGAAATTACGATAAGGTACTCAACAAAATCAAAAAGGTAAAACATACCATCAAACAAATCAAGATAAGCATCTCTAATCCTGCTCTCAGTCTCCTAAGTATAGTCTCTCTCATCTTCGCTCCACTGGACTTTAACTAATTTGACTGTCTTGTTCCTTAGCATCTTCTCATCTCTCGCGACTATACGAACTGGGTTTCTAACCATAGTCATATTTGGCTCTATTACTAAGTCCTCTAACACAGTCGGTGCTATAGTAGTCTCCGGATCTATAACACACTATCTTAGATGAGAAATATGAAAAACATCATGGACATCTGCCAAACTATTCGGTAACTCTATTCTATATGCGAGTTTTCCGATCCTCTCTACAATTGGAAATGGTCCAACAAATCTCGGTGCCAATTTCTCTGATTTTCCAAATCGAATCACACCCTTCATCAGTGACACTTTAATAAAACATGATCTCCAACAGAGAACTCTAAGTCTTTCCTTCTTCTATCCGCATAACTCTTCTGCCTAGACTGAGCTTCCTTCATCCTAGCTCGAATTAACTCAACCTTCTCTGCAGCTTCTCTAACTAAATCCGGGCCAAGAACCAACCTATCACCGGTCTTTAACCAACATACTGGAGATTTGCATGGCCTTCCACACAAAGATTCAAACGGTGTCATCCCTATACTAGCCCAATAATTGTTGTTATACGGAAACTAGACTAAGTGTAGATGGTCTTCCCATGATCCTCCAAAATCTAACACACAAGTTTGTAACAAATCCTCCAAGACTTTGTTAACTCTTTTCGTTTGCCTATCGGTCTGTGGATGGTAAGCGGTACTCATCTTGAGCTTGGTTCCTAAAATCTCTCGTGGACTTCTCCAGAACTCGCTAGTAAACAAAAAATCTCTATCACTTACTATACTACTAGGAATTCTGTGCAATTTAACTACATTCTTCAAAAATAACTTAGCCAAAACAGGTGCCATCCTAGTTAACTTAACTGGAATGAAATGGGCACTCTTGGTCAACCTATCCACTATGACCCATATACTTTCATTTCCTCTATTAAAGCTTGGCAACCCGTCTATAAAATTCATAGAAATAGAATCCCACTTCCATACAGGATTATCTAATGGTTGAAGCACCTACTTGGCTTTTGATGTTTGGCCTTTACCTGTTGGCAGTTCAAACAACGCTTCACCCATAAACCTACATCTTCCTTCATACCTTCCCAGAAGAAACTCTTCTTCATGTCCTGATACATCTTAGTTCCTCCCGGATGAATAGTGAACTTCGAACAATGGCATTCCTCCAAAATCTCTTTCCTTATGTCTCCTATATTCGGAACACACAATCTTCCTTTCTTTGTCAACCACCCATTCTGGTTAAGACTAAAATCCTTCAATTCATCGCTCTCCATTCCATCCCTTAACTTCTTGATCCGTTCAACTAATATTGGATCTTCCTTCTGTTTAGAAGCGATATTTTCGATCATCATTGGTAGAACTTCTAAACAAGACAACACAACAGTTTCTCCACTAGACTCAGCTTCAGATCTCCATTGCACTTTGCAAGTCGTCTGAGATGACCTTCCTCCTCGATCCCCGGAAATCGGCACTAATACATCCTCGGTATTCACGTGCCACAAATCCAAGTGCCGGAGAGGCAGATTATCATGGGTAAGAAAGAAAATAAAGACAGAACATAATCTCACATGAATGGAATAACATATATTATTTCAAGGTATAACCTTTACAGCGTAAATTTTAAATACATTTATGAGAGTTAAACATGGATAGTTATAAAAATCTGTCCTCACAAATGCAAAATATAATGATACACAAGTGTGGTGGAAATATATAACAACCTTCAAAAGAATCTTCTATCTCCATGCTCCGAGCTCCATCCAGATTTCTTCGAACTAAACCTGACTACTAGGCTGCCCGGGAAAATTAGGGCACCTAGAGTTTAAGGGAAAAGGGAAATAAACTCCGAGTCAGTCATGGGACTGGTGTGAGAAACTCAAAATACGTGGTTTGAAAAAGAAAAGGTATCTCATAAGACCACGCCGCATATAAATGCGGAACGGGTTTTACGTTATGATAACCAAAACATTTGCTACGCCATGGGGATATTATTTTTCATGACATTCTTTGAAAACACTTTTCAAGTAAATATATTCAAACAGTAGAAATTGTTACATTGGTTAAATTTGACCGCATAATAGGTTTACAATCAAGTCCGTAGGCACTTATTGGAGAATGGATTTCCATACAATGGCAGGTAAGAGACTACCTTCCGTATAGTACATCTCTAGAGGAATGTACCGAGGATACACAAATTATCCTCCACATCTGCCAAGACTGGCCTATCCCTATTTGGCACTCATACATAGCCTAGATAGAACCGAATATGACATCATCCTGGTCGTAACCGACCTATCCGGGGCCCCATAGCATACACCACAAACTCTACATATAGAGAGTAATCTAGAAAGGTGATGACCATACCCTAATGGTTGCAAACCACATAACCTTGCGGCGTACCCTGTTTAAGCCAATACGGGGTAATGAGGTCTGAGGTAGCGATTACCACATAGCACATTCCACTTTGAATGCCACACTGCCATTCCATAGCCACACAACTGATTTCTACAAACGTATAACTTCTGAGTTCGTACGTTTCAGGAAATGGTGTTAAGCTAAGAGAAGTTGCCTTCTCCACCACTAAACAGATAATACGTTCATAGAGATCAATTTATGTAACTAGAAATGCAACATCAGACATTCGTCCATACAAGTTGCCCAGGAATAGGACAAACCGAAGGCACTCTCCTACCACATCCTGTTGGGAATTACCCCGAAGATTAGTAGCGAGAAGTCCTCGCATCGAAGATCTTAAATGAAAACTACTGCCACATAATATGATATGGGAAATTTCCCCTGAGGGTCAGTGACAAGCAGCCCCACATTCCATCTTCCAAGTTATATCCATGTCTTCACTTCAGATATGTAAATTGGTTTGAAGTGGTCTTCGGATAGGAATTACCCAAATCTGACCCCGGTTCCTTCGGACCAATCATCGATAAAAAGATATTCTGTGAATAGGGAATCATTCTTTAATTGATTAAGTTCTTTTTATCAAAATCTCTTTTTGAGATATGTATTTCTAAAACATTCTTTTCGATATATACGGAATCATTAAACCCCTCTTATCAAATCCTTTGATTACTTTAAACCTTTTTAAACTAGGAATAATTCGAAAATCATTTCATTTTTCACTTAGGAAAATATTTCCAAATCATTTCTTTAAAATGTTAACATAACTTTCTTAATTCAAAACTCAAAATTTTGATTAAACTAAAACCACGTGATCTAGGATGTTAATCCAAAACCAATAATTATTAAATGAGTAGAATCTATAGAAATCATCTAACTCTACTCAATATCAATCCCCGTATTCAACAAGTACTATGGACGGAATAATGACGAAATCACCTTTTAAATTCCACGAACAATACGAGTTCCCTCTTCGGGCTTTAACACCGAGTACAAGAAGATTATCTCCATAAAATCCAAGTTGTTTATATTCAGAAAATCATATCCTTTATACTTTGGAAAATTTTAATCCGAGTAAATCAAATTTACTATCCCATCTGTCAGGCCAGTCCGGATAGCTAGGGAGAACAGGAAACTAGTTTTCCAAACTCAAGCCGAGACACTATCTCTCTGACACTCATAAGGCGGTCAAGTTATTTGATCAACTCTAAATCATTTAACATATAACCATTCCATAAATATTTCAAATCATATTTAAAATACTTTATAAATAATTTGAAAATATTTATAAAAGATTTGGAGAAGAACGGTTGCGTTTAAAACTATATTTTAAAAGTTGTAAAAAAGTGCCGCGGAAAGTGATTTTTAACTATATTAGTCAAAACGACTTTTTATCGTTTGGAAATTCATTTTTAGAACTCAAATCACTTTTAAAACATTTTAAAAGATTTTTAGAATTTATTTAATAATTTTAAACAATTTTAAAATATCATTTTCAAAGAAATTCTGTTATGGATTACGAAATGCAAAAACCACGATTTTTTTTAGAAACTTGTTTTACTCATATTTCAAAATATATTTATCGAAATCTCATTTTTTTTCTTTGTTTGAAAACTATGGATATAATAGTTTGGAAAATTCTTATCTTGAAGAATTCCGAGCTATATTCCATTCTATATACTCGTTTGACTTTTATTACGCGAAAATGCGACGCCTAATTTTGAATAAATTTTCCATTACCTTTCAAACTTCACCAAAACACTTTCAAATGTTTATAAAACATTTCAAACTCATTTATAAACCTTTTTTAAAGAGGTTTAACATACCATATACACCAATTCATTAAATAAAGGAAATTGATTTCCTTTGTGCTTATCGACGTGTATTTCCATGACTTGCATATATATATATATATATATATATATATATCCAACATTCATATTAAACAACCAAACTTGATGATCAAAGCATATTAAACATCCATTGCAAACATCATATAATCATCCAAAAATATAATATAAGTAAGAGTTTCTCACATTGATTTTCTATCGAAAAAGGCTATAGCTTCATAAACTCACAATCCGAGCTCAAGAACCCCAACAACTTGCCTCCTAGTATGCTCGATCATTTCATGCCGGTGCTTGGCCAAGCATGGGGAATGAGGTATAGGACTTTGGATTATTATTGAATTTACTAAAAACTAGACCTAAAAATAGGTCAATTTCTCTCTGGTTTTTGGACATCCTACTCTATGAATTTGGAAAAGTTGTCAGCCTGAAAGTTGTAGTAAATTCTTTTCTCTACGGTTTCAAAAAAAGAATCATCCAATTTGGTTTAGTTTTGAATGAGATATGGTCAAATAAAGAAGAGGCATTCTCGGATTTACAAAAATCACACCCGAAAATGGGTCGAATTCTAGCTAATTTTTGGACATGTTGCTCTAGAAATTTTGAAAAGTGATCACAAGGAAAGTTCTTGAAAATTCTTTAATCTACAATTTGAAGATAAGAAACACTCGATTTTGATATTTTTTAGGAAGCTATGATCGAATGAAGAGAAGGTATTCTCGGATTTATCAAAATCATACCCGAAAATACACTTCAAAGAAGTGGTATTTTGGCATAGCTAGACTAAAAACTAGAAGAAGTGCTAAACATAAAAGTTGCACCCACTGGAATTCCAAATGGTTTAAAAAAAAAATTACTTTATTTGGATCTAATTTTGAGGAGTTATGCTCGAATGAAAAGGAGGTATTTTCGGTCTTCAAAACTGGGCTCGAAAATGCTCTGGAAAGAATGGAGATTTGAGCATAACTAAGCTTAAAATGAGAAGAGGTTGTCAACAAGAAAGTTGTAGCCACTGAAATTTTGAATGATTTGAAAAAAAGGATTTCACAATTTCATTCAGTTATGAAGAAGATATGGTAGAATGAAGAAGAGGGAAAATGAGAGGTATTTATAGCCAATGTTCATATCTAAAATATCATGATATTTTGGCCATCATACATCACCACTCCATCACCAATATTATGTCACCTTTCATGGCTGAAATGACCCCCCCTCATGTGTGTGTACTTGGTGTGTAAGAAGGTTGACATTGAGTTTTCTTAAGTGGTAAGGATGTAACAAATATCTTAGATATTTTGTATATTTATTTTAAGTAAATTCATATATGTAAATGGTAAATTCTTATGTATATCTTCATGTGCACATGACAAGTATATGTGCATATGTATATGTATATGCATGTTATATATATGTGCACAAGAGAATAAACAACATTGCAATCACCTCGAACAACTTTCGTTCGTTAAACCGTTGCCAATCGGAGAACCTATTATCGGTCACATTTTTACTTATACATTAAATTACATATATATGTAAACAAAATTTGAAAATAAATTTATAATCCTTTTTCATTAATTCAAATGATCACATTTGAATTATAAAATCATGTAAATTAATATTAACAATTATTTACAGAAATCGCTAATATATCGATAAAGCGATATCGATTTTCCTTATAATTTCAAATTACTTTTATAACTTTATAGAACCATTATAAATCATTCATTATTACTTTATAACTAATTAAAACGAATTATTATAATTTTGAAAACAATTATTTATATAAATTATAATAATTATTAAATCATTAAATCTCAATTAAATTAAATAAATTAATTATTAAATATAAGGCCATCATTGATGATGTCTTAAATACACTTTATTTCCAAAAAATAAAATTATTAATTTCATTTCACATTCTTGTTTAATTATAAAAATATGTGTATATATTCAGCTCCGTGCATGAGTTTTATGATTATAGAGCTGGTTTTTCGATAAAACGGTTTTCGACCATTTTATTGATTTAAATTTCGAGGAAAATATTTTTGTAAATATTTATTCAAAATAGGATTATTATTATTCATTTCCATTCACAAAAATATTTGTTTGTATTATCAACCTTTTATTTGAATAAATTTAAAAATAAATATAACCTATCAAAGTGATAAATTTGCGGGTCGTTACATCGTCAACGCTTCCAAAATTTTCCACTCAGCTATCATCGCTAATATTGCATTCTGATGTTTTCTGCTAAGCGCATCTGCAACCTTATTACCTTTTCTTGGTGTGTACTCAATTCTAAAGTCATAAGCAACAACGAACTCCAACCATCTCTACTGCCTCATGTTCAGCTCCTTCTGAGAGAATAAATACTTCAACGACTTATGATCCATATAAAGCTCAAACCTCTCTCCCAAAAGGTAATGTCTCCACACCTTCAATGCAAATATCACCACAACCAATTCCAAATCATGCGTTGATATCTTACCTCATGCGGTCTAAGCTGTCGAGAAGCATAGGCAATCACTTTACCTTTCTACATTTACACAGCTCCTAATCCAGTTCTACACGCATCTGTATATACTACCAAATCCTGATTCCCTTTTGGAACAACTAGTACATGTGCATGAGTCAATAAGTGTTCAAGGTCTGGAATGTTTCTTCACACTTATCGGTCCAAACAAACTTCACATCCTTTCGCGTTAGCATGGTCATCAGTGCTGCTATCAGTGAAAAATCCTTTATGAATCTTCGGTAATATCCAACCAATCCAAGAAAACTCTTTAATTCAGTCACTGTCTCGGGTCTCTTCCAATTATTCACCGCTTCAGTCTTAGTCAGATCTACAGACAGCCCTTTCTTTGAGACTACATGACCAAGAAACTTCACTTCCTTCTTCCAGAAATGACACTTCAAAAAATTCGCCTTCAACTGATGCTGCCTTAGCGTCTCAAGCACCACTCTAAGATGAACTTCATGCTCCCTTTCATCCTTAGAGTATATTAAAATATCGTCTATGAACACCAACACGAACCTATCCAAGTGCTCTCGGAAAATTCGGTTCATCAAATACACAAATAACGCTGGCGCATTAGTTAGTCCAAACGACATCACTAACCATTCGTATGACCCATATCTAGTTCTAAACGCCGTCAAAGGAATACTATTCTCTGCTACTCTAAGCTTATGGAAACCTGTTGCTAAATCCAACTAAGAAAATACTATGGCTCCACTTAACTGATCGAACAAATCATCAATTCTAGGCAACGGATATCAATTCTTTATCGTCTTCTCATTCAACTTACGATAATCGATACATAACCTTAACGATCGGTCTGGCTTCTTAGCAAACACTGTGGCTGCTCCCCAAGGTGAACTACTTGGCCTAATAAAATTCTTGCCTTCCAAATTCACCAACTGCACCTTCAGCTCCTTCATCTCGGTAGGCGTCATCCTGCTTGGCGGTCTACTCACTGGTTCTGCTTTAGGTACTAAATTTATCTGAAACTCAATGGCTCGTTTCGGTGGCAATCCTACTACAGGTTCAAAAACATCCGCGAATTCTCTAACCATGAAAACTCAATTCAACTTGTCTTCTACCTCCACAACACCCAACAAAGCATTAACCTCACAACTAGGGTTTTCTACGGTATATACAATCCGATCACTACAGTCAGGGTGTCTAAGCGATATTTTCCTATCATGCAAAATATCCTAGCATCGTACTTACTTAACCAATCCATACCCAAAATAATTCCAAACCCTACGAAATCAAACACATGCAAACTGCAAATAAAGGTATGACCTAACAAATCAAACACTAGGTGGTCACACTTCATCCCAAGTGTCGCATACCCTCCTATCAGATTTGCAACCCTTAAGGAAGTAACTAGGTATGAGGGTTCTAGGTTAAGCTTATCTACCAAACAACGAGATACAAAAGAATGCGATGCACCAGTATCAAACAGAACGCTGACTGACATACCATGAATCATAAGTGTACCTCCCAACACAGCTTTTCCTTTTTCCTCTGATGTTGGCCTCGAGTTTGCTGGCTCCAATGCATACACCTTGCCCTTCCCATCATTAGCAGGCTCTTTGCACTGGTTCTTATAATGACCAATTTGATCGCAGTTGAAACACCTCACCTCCTTTTTCTCCACAGCTCTCTTTCCTTTGCCTATCCGGCACTCCTGGGCATAGTGTCCCTTTTTGTCACACTTATAACAGACTACTTCTGTCTTTCCTTTCTTGGTGACTCCACCCTTCTGAGCTCCTTTCTTATGGAAGAACTTTCTTTTCTGTCTCTGCCCCACCTGGACTTCCTTTGCCTTATTTTTCTCCAGAAAAGCAAGCATCTCCTCATTCCTCAAAGCCATTTCCACTACAACATCACAAGGGTCCCTGATATGCAGTAATATAACCTTTGCCAACTCAGGCTTTAGCCCCCTAATGAACTTCTCGTTCCTCTTAATCACAGTGTCTACAGTGGCATAACCATACCTTGCCAACTCCTCAAACCTTGTAGCATACTCCAACACAGTCATCTCTCCCTTCTCCAACTCGGCCAACTTTCTGAGCAAGGTAGACTTCACCATCACAGATTTGAACCTCTCCTCGAACCTCCTCTTAAACTCAGCCCATGTCATCGTCTCTTCATTCACTCTAATCGTGACATTATTCCACCAATATAAAGCCGCTCCTTGAAGTTGTCTCGAAGAAAGCCTTCTTTTCTGCTTGTCAATGAGCCCCAAATCTGTAAAGATTCTCTCATAATGTAGCAACCAGTTTTCTATTTCAATAGCATCTTCAGTTCCGATGAATGGCATTCCTCCCAACCTAGTATAGTCTCTACTCAAAATAGCATAATTGTTGACCACCAGAGCTTCCTGATTCCCTACTCCAGCATTTCCTCCAACCACTCCAGCAACAACACCTGCCTGCATCATGTTGACAAAGAACTAATACATAACTCCCATGTCAACTTGCGGGACTCCAGCACCCACATTTCCAGCTTGTGCCTGACCTTGGTTTCTCCTAGTATTTGGTCTGGCATTTCTATTTGTTGTGGTGCTTTCCCCAAGGTTAACTCTTCTACTTCTAGCATCCATATTTGTATTCAAGCATCGTGAGATACAAAAGAATAGCCTAAGAGAGATAGGAGAATAGAGATATAGTGTATACTTATATATAGCAATTATAAGTACGTTACTATAGCGTCATCCTATACCTCGATCTTATCTCAAATTCCTTAGAATTATGTTTTCAAAAATCATTTTAGTTTAATTTTTTTCATAAACCTATGTTCTGATACCAAGTTGTAACATCACCTATCTAGAGGCCCGAAGCTAAGTTTTACAGATGCTGCAGTCATCCATAGTGTTAATTTCCGGTGACCAAATACGGTAATGTTAATGGTATCCATAATATCAGAAGCACTTGAATATGAAATTAAATCATCATAGATTAAAATATTTTTTGATTACATTTCAAAACAACATTTCATATCCAAGTTACATAATCCCAAACGTTTCCCAGGTTCAGATCAAATATAATTATTATAAAATACGCCAAGAGTGACATATGAAGATGCCCCATTGGTTGACCAGAGTACTAAACAGTCATAACAGACTCAATACAACATAACGGAAATAAAGCAACTCCTAAATATAGCTAATTTCAGCCTCCTGCTCGTCTCCGGAAGCTTTATTCGTCCACCTACTAAAACCTGAAAATCCTCAACCCTCAGCCTACTCAAATCATTTTTGAGCACCCGAGAGTTTAAGGGGAAAACATAAACTTCGAGTCAGACATAAAGCCTAGTGTGAATAATACTATACATCTCGGTTATTTGATATTAAGTGAGACCACGCCGCTTAGAGGAATGGGTTTCCCCTCACTAATATCCTTTTAAAACATATCTTTTGCAAATCTTAATCCTATAACCAAAACTGGTTAAAACAATAATATCGATGTCATGAAAGCATATAAATTAGGTAACAAATGGACTATCTGTCCAAACAATGTAGTTTTATTTGGCTAACTACTAACCTTTGGCTAACTCGGGCCTAACAGACAAAATAAACAAATAATCTAACTTCCGTTAGATACTCCTCTTCTGGACAGTCTGTCCCTAACTTAATTCTCCAAGGTCAACTGATCCTAATGGTTTTGCGGGCTCACCAATAACCTATTTCTGTACATATATATTTCTTTCCGCGTGTAACATCATTTTAGTCTTACCTGTGGCAAAGCCCTACACACTAGAATTTTGGACTAAATTAGCTAGGGGCTAGTAGCTAATGTATAGGGCGCGACCCTATACCAGTCCCATCTGGAATTCTAATATCCGAGTCATTTTACTTAGGGTTATCTACCCAAAAATTTCCTTGAAAACCTTTTCTTATCAAAATGATTTAATCATTTTAAATCATACTTAAACAAGGAAAATAAACTATGCTTTACTCAAATCACTTTGCCATGTTATATACGCTTCTCCCAAAAATAATGTTGGTGAAACCATTAAACCTTTAAACAATATCATTTAAAACCATAGAAAGTACCCCTTTCGAACCCTTGAAAGTACCCCTTTAGATCAAGTAAAACCTTAGGCCGAAAGGCCAAAACATACCTTTCGAAACCAATCACATGGTCCTTTCGAAAACATTAAAACCTTCTCTTTTGAAAGCTTTACAAACCTTAAACATCATTTTTTTCAAACAATTTAAATATGCCTTTCAAAACCTTTGGAAACCTTCCATTTAAAACCTTTCAAAATCATTGGGGAACCACCCCTTCGAAACCTTCTTTTAAAACCTTTCGAAAGCATTAAATCCATCGAACCTTTCGAAAGCGTTTGGGTTCAAGTAAAACATGTGTAACAACCTTTCTAAACCATTCAAAACTATGTTATTCAAAACTTTTGGGTTTATCTTTAAAAATCTCAAAAGGTTCATAAAAGAACAGGGTCGAAAGCAACACTGTCGAAAGCTATTTCCTAAGTAAAAGAAGTGATGGTGTTGAAACCATTCCCTTCGAAAGCAATGGAGAAGCGACTTGGATTTTAAAACAAAAGGGACCTTTCGAATGCACTACATCGAAAGGAAAAATGCGGCAGCAAGGGGGGTTTCTACCTAGTCAAAAGCCATTACTTAAAACAAAAAGGAGCAACCATTCCTTTAAATCAATTTAACCCAGACGAGAGCTAACCAAGTCGAAAGCTAATTAAGTCAAAAGTAAAGCAGGCGCACTCTCTTTTAAAAGCGAAGACACGCTTCGACCTCTTCGGAGCCTCATGCTTCGACTTCATACCTTTCACCTTAGTCTAATTCGCTACGTACCGAGTATTGATACCGTGCACATTGGTTTTGACTGAGAAGGAGGCAGAAGTAAGGCGTCGGAAGGAGGGTGTCGAAAGTGGTGAAACATGTGAAAAGCATGTTTAAACTGATTTTTAGCTTTTTAAAGTAATCTTTTCAACTAACCTGCCTTGTTTGTCAAAATATTATTAGTTGCTAATTTCTTTTCTAAAAGTGCTGCCAATATTTCAGAAATAAACAATTTAATTTATTTACAAAATACCCTTTCTTCTTTTATAAATATATAAAACATTTAAGTCCCATACCTTAAATAATTTTATATATTCATTAAAACACTTAGGAAAATTCTACAAAAATTCCTATAAATCATTTTTAATATGTTTTCTATCATATACAATTTTCAGATCCAAAACATAGATAATTTAGTCGTAATTTATTTTAAACCCAAATATCCATTTTCCTCACTAGAAAATTAATATAAATTCCACATTAATTCGGAAAATTATGAAAATTGAAACCCATCTCTAAAATATCATTTTTGATCTAAGTCTAAATTCGCAAGGCATTTGGATGTCATTTAATTGGGTTTTCACATTAAAACATATCATGAAATCCATATAAAATCTCATAAATCATCAACAAGCATATATATCGATTTTAACAATTAAAACATAGCAAATAACTTTGCAAAATAATTTAAATTTAACATAAAACCGAAAACAATAAGAAAACATGAGATGAAGCCATTATTCACCTTAGCTTTGTGATTAAGGTGTTGAGATTTGATCATTGATTTTGTTGCTTAAGCTTTCCTCTTGATCCTAGCTTTATCTTCTCTTGTTTTCCCTTAATGGTGGCCGGCCTCAAGTTTATATTTTGTTTTGTGAATATGAAATGAAAGTATAAAATATGGCTTAAGGGGTTTAGGGTATAAGAATAATACTAATTCCTATATTTCCCTTGTCTATTTCCTAACATTGTGTTTCATTTCAATTTACTTAATTCATTTGGATACATGGCACGACTACCCCTTAATTACCCAAATCTCAATCCCATAATCATTACATTATTTTATTTAATTTAACTAATTAAATATACTAAATAATGTTACTCAAAATTAGGGTCGTTACACATGTTTAGACATGTTGGCTAATGTTCATAAGAAGGGGAGACAAGGCAAAAAACGTGTATGTTAAGGTGGAAGAGAGGGGGGCGACGTGGCAAGATGATAGTGGAGGGTACGAGGCAAGGGTAGATAGGTAATTTTGCATATTTCACTTCTTATAAAACAAATTTTCTATTTTCTTTTTCATTTTCGTTCCTTTTGAAAACTTATTCTTCCCCTTTCTAAAGCTCACTCTTTGATGGCTTCTAAAATTTCTTTTAAAGTTTTTAAAACAAAAGAATTCCTATCTTAAATCCATTTAAAACTTTTTTGAACTCTTGTTTTAGTTTCTACTTCTTATCTTCTTCCAAGATCATGCTCATACTGCTCATACACCCAAGGCCGTACCCAATGCACCCATAGGCCGAGCCCATAAAGATCTTTTAGGCTTCAAACACCCATTTTGCATGAAGCTATTACGTAGATCTAGGTTCTTTACTTATTAGGGAAGGAATGGTGAGTAAACTATTCTTTGGAAAATTTCTAAACTTTTATTTTTAGCAAAATTTGTGTTGATATGTGACTTGATTATGTAAATTATGATATGGTAAATTTTGCATGTATGTGTCCTTATGAGTTGGAAGTTAGACTTGAACTTTTAGTCTATATGTAGTGTTGCTTTGGAAAGTTGTAAATTTGCTTATTATGGTTTGTGGCATGCAATGATTGTATGGGAATAACTAGAAAAGTTAATTAGTAAATTAAGAAGGAAAGTTAAATTTGTAACTTGTTTGAAAAGTTAGGTTGGAACTTGTTTTGAAAGGTCAAGTTAGTAAACAAGTTAATAAAAGTTAGCATGTTAAGAAGTTGGAAAACAAAGTTAGTATCTTGCTTGTTGTAAAGTGACATAGAATCCTTTGTGAAAAGATAAGCTTATTGATTTTGAAATGGTCCTAACATTTCCAAAGTTAGAAACTTTGTTTCACTCTTTCAAACTTTCTTTATGTTTAAATAAAGTAAATTTTTAATGTGATCAAGTTGGAAGAAACTTAGAAAACAAATTACAAGTTATGGCATCCATAACGATGGTCGCTATGGATGTAGTTCGATAAAATTTAATTTTTGAAAATTTGGTTTTCAAACTTTGAAAATGTTTGAAATGATTTAATAACTTAATAATGATGCTTAAAAAGGCTATTTAAACTTTTATTAATATATTTTTAATCAATTAAGTTTTTGATAATTAATAATTAATTAAGTGTTAACAAGGTTTAGTAACTTTAATTAAGTAAAGATTAGTACTACTTTATTATCCTTTAAATATAGGATTAATTTTAATTAATTATTAATTAAGTAAGATTAATTTTTAATTAATTATGAGTTAAATATATGATTTATTTTAGTTAATTATTAATTAGATATAAGGTCAATTATTTATTTATTATTTAATTTATTAAGCGTTTAATTATTTTTAATTATAAACTGATTAAGGTACATATTTTAATAAATTATTTATTAAAGGTTTAATTTATTATTTAAGTTTTAGTTAAATATTATTAAATTAATAAATTGAGATTAATTAATATTTAATTATTAATGAAGGTTTAAATTATTATTGTAATGACCCGCATTTTTAACCATTTAAAAATATTAAATTGAATAAGGTATTTTGAAATAAAAATGGTTAGAAATGAAAATTTATGAATTATTAATGTGTTTTATTAGAATGCAAATTATGACCTTAAATAACTTATTACAACAAGAAAAATAATGAGAACATATGTTAAGGTGTATTTTAACAACTTTGGTTTGAATGCAATTAATAACTGGTTGAAAACAATTTCAATTGATTAGAATAATAAGTGTTAATTTAATAAAGAATAAAATGAATAAATTTATTATAGTATTAAACATATGGCTATTTGTTCGAAATGTATTTTAGCTTACAGATTGATTATAGGGATGAGAAACTATTATTTAGTAAGAAATGTATAACTACTGTAGTATCCAATAGTGTATAAATATGTTTAAATTACTATTAGATAGGAAATAATTGTTCTATTTCTCATTACATTTATTCAGTCCATTTTGAAATTCACCTTTGTAATCAATTGAAATTAATGTAATTGAATAATTTCAATTAATAGCAGAGAGAACACTAAATTGTAAATTAATGGTTGTAATTAAACGTAGCTTATGTTTAGTAAAAATAAAAGGAAAAGTTTGATTTAATGAATAAATTTTTTATCAAATAAAATGAATGTTTCAATTTGTAAATATAAGTTTAATTTTATTAAAATAAATAAATTGAATTTTTTTGTACGTTTCGAGTAGGAATATTTCATTCATTTAAATATTCAAACTTGATTTGAATTTAATTTATAATAAAATAAGTTGTAACAAAAAACTTGAAAGATTTTTCCGAAAATTTTCAGTTAGCAACAATTAGTTAATTAATTAATTAATTTTAAAATTTAGCTGTTTAGCCCGAAAATTTTTATTTCCATTAACTTGAAAAGTTAGTGTGTTTACATAGGAAAATTTATTTCATTCCAAATCGAATTACGAGTTATGGTGTGTAAAATAGCAGCGTTACAGTATTAAACTGGGTATGCAGCTATTTTTGGGCCAAACGGGAATATACAACTAAACAAGTCTCCTCGTTAGTATAAATAATAGTTACAAACCCTAGCAGTAGCCTTCATCTTATTTTCTCCTCCTTAATCCCGAATTCAACCCTAATTGCTATCTAATGGAGATTAACAAATTAAATCGAGTGATTAAAATTCAAACTGCTCAAACCCCATCATATAATATATCACTGCGAAGCTCTCGACGAGTGGAGTTAGCGTCTACCATTCGATTTTGACAATCGAGTCTATATTTGACCAGAATTGGGCGAAAAAGTTTCAGCCGTCCATTTTAGGATTTGGATTATAATGGTGGATCTTCAACCAATTAACGATCGGAGGGTGCTGCATTATAGAAGAGGCTTGGTGGAATAGATCTACTGGTCGAATCGACTTAGATGTGGATAAGATTGCCAGAATTTGGGTTAGAAGGCGTTGCGGTCGAGGTCCGTTTCTGGATGAAGTGGAGCGTCAGGGGAAGCAGCACATCAGGTGAGTGCGTCTGGAGGTAGGCTTCGCGGTGGTAGTTTCCTGTGACGCCCCACCTATATACCCACGCTAACCAAGAACACTACGATGTAGTGTTGTCAATTAGCATGGAGAATAAGGCTGTGGAGGAGCGACCATCCATGTAACTTCTTTGTGCGAGCACCGATATGTCAGATAGAATAGAATGCATATCTTTTAAGGAGGAAATCCGACATACCGATACAAACACAAAGCTATCGCACGGTGGCTATATATAATCTTCGGAAACAAACATAGAAGTAATCATAACATAAATCAGTCACAGACATCCATATCACAAAGGCGAAAGAAGATATGAATAAATATATAACACATGAAAGTGTACATCAGAGTAGTGGTCAGAAAGATCCACGATAATACAAAAGAATAGCATCACGTGCTATACAAAAGAATAAGTACACTACATAGAGTCTATATCTCAAATGTGTACATCCAAAAACTACTAATCTATGTAGTTAGCCAAAAGTCAGAATAATCCTGAAGAGAAGTCAAGCAGGAGCACCTGTAACATCTCGGTCTGACCCGAGTATTATTTATAAGAAAATAATAAACGGATCAGTCTAGCTATAAATATCAGATGATAAGGTATATGATAAATAATATGGCATGAACATGTAACAACCATAACGGCACACTACTATAAGTGTGAAAATGATAATCAACAAAAGATCAATCAATATCACAAGAATCTTCTCAAAGATAAAATAGGGTATCATACCCTAAACTTGTATTCATAACAAGTCAATAACACATAAATTCACCAATGCAAAAAAACTGATATCATATCAATGAAAATCATGAAAATTGGTGAAGCACAAAATTCCAGAAATCATCACCAGAAATCCATAAAACACATAAAAAGGGGGGAAGGCCTAACACATGAATGGGAGCATGAAAACTCACCTACGCGTAAAACACATGACGAGAAGCTATCTCATGGAAGCTATCCATTAAATTTTCACACAGGAATGGCCCGAAGACCATGGGGTGCTACCCCATATATGTGATGGCAAAACATCACAAAAGTGGGGTCTAGTCTCCCTCGCAGTCAAAGAGACATCGCTCAATCGCTAGTCTAAATCACAAAAATGATCGTCATGATCATAAGGAAGTGTCAATTACACTAAGCCAGTAAATATATGAGTTTAGCTTCATGTCCCATAACCACTAGCTTAACTTAAATATTTACGAACAAAATGTAGATCTTCACTAGGAAATTGTCACAAAAAGGGTTCAATCGAACAAGTCCAAGAGCTAACCGACAAAGTGAACGCAAGCGTTTCATACCACTCGTTTTACTAAGTCGTTTAAGTCGATTTCTCATCCGAGTGAAGTAAAGGCTTGTATATACTAGTAGATTGGAAATCGGTTTGAGAAAACGAACTTTTGATATTTAAAATAGTGTTGAAATCGCTTTGATGAAAGAGTTTTGATATTTACTACTAGTATTGAAACCTTCATATATCTTTAAAGTGACAAGTCATAAAACGATTGTTGAAACAATCTATCACAAAAATTCACATTCGAAGACGTGAACAAAATCCAAGGAAATCAGCTCAAAATGCATCAAAGTGGAAGTTCTGTTGAATGTTTTTCAGATAAGATCGCCTACGGAGGGGGGTCCAGGGGGGTGGCAACCCCCTAGGTGGGGGTGCGGGGGCAACGCCCCTGCTCGGTCAGGCCGCAGGGGTCCAGGGGGCAGCGCCCTGTCCAAAACGGTACGACCTAGTGAAGACAAGCGGCCTCGAGAAGCCAAACGACCTAAGGGGTCATGCGACCTAAGTTTAAAAAGGTGGGCGACTTAACAAAGTGGCCGGGCGACCTAACTGGAATGGCAGAGCGACCTAACAGAGTAAGTGAGGCCAAGCGACCTAAGGTCTGCGACCTAGAGGCGAGCGACCTAAGAGATAAACGAGCTAACAAGCATGCAAAGCCGGACGAGTTAATTTTCCAACGACCTAGCAACCTAAAAGAGGCGCGACCTAAAAGAGGCGCGACCTAAAAGTGGCACGACCTAAAAGTGACGCGACCTAAAAGTGACGCGACCTAAAAGTGGCGCGACCTAACTCAAACAATCCGGGCGGTATAAGGTCGGAGTCGACCTACGACTTAGCAAAGTCGAGCGACCTAACGCTTTAACAAGCGAGCGACCTAACGCTTTTAACACGCGAGTGACCTAACGTTGTAAAGGCCCAACGACCTAAGGCTCAACTCGCGAACGACCTAGAGCCAGCGTGACCTACGACCTAAGTGCCAGCGTGACCTACGACCTAAGCACGCGAGCGACCTAAGTCCAAAACGAAGATTTTCAGGCCTGTCCTCTCCAATGCCGAACGACCTAAGCCCAGAATTTTGCCAAAACACTAAAAATTGGGTTTTTCACCAATTCAATCCAAACCAAATGCAAATACATGCACACAAGTGATAGGGAATCATTCCCAATAGTCCAATGACAGATATAAGCAAGATGTGAGATTAAAAATCTCACCTTTTCACTAAAATGGATGAAGATGGAGATTGAAAGCAAGGAGAAGTAATCCCAAGCTTGAATACACTATCTTCTACTTGAATTTGGAGTTGAATCTCGGATTTGCAATAGAATTTGAGTTTGGAGTTTTAATTTCCACTTCCCACCACCATTTTTGATAAAGCTTGAATGTTAAAACAAATGGTGAATGAAGTGAGGAAGAGGAGTGGGCTGAACTAAAGAAGGTGCAGTCCAAACCAAAGTCACAAGCGGGAAAAAGTAGCAAGAATTTCACTAACTCCAAACATATCAAAGTTTACACTCAAAAAGGTCGCAAATGTCATTTTGAACTCAATGAAGGTGGTCTCGAGTCCTAATTTGACCGTATGCAAAAAGTAGCTTTTTGGACTAACATCCAACTAACAATAAAATATTTAAATAAAATATTTAAATAAAATATTTAAATATAGAGTTGATAAATATGCGGGTTGTTACAAACTCCCCTCCTTAAAGAAATTGCGTCCTCGCAATATATAAGACGAAAATAAAAAGTAACAACCTTAAATGCATATTAACACAAAAGGAATTTGAAATAAGAAGTTTACCTCAAAAAGCATGAGAAAGTAATTCCGGATGTGTACGCTCGATGAATTCTCTAGTTTCCCAAGAGCAATCCTTAGGATTTGAGGACCATTGAACTTTAACAAGCGGAACATCTTTATTTCGAAGTTGTTTGATCTCCGAAGCAATAATTCGAATAGGATGCTGCTCATAAGTTAAATTAGGTGAAACTTCTATCTCTTCCACAACACCGGGCTCAAGAATGGAATCGGAATCCCGGAGGCATTTCCGTAATTGAGAAACGTGGAACACGTCATGCATAGCAGAAAACTGAGCCGGTAATGAAAGGCGATAAGCCAAGGAACCAATACGTTCGGTGATAGGAAATGGCCCAATATATCGAGGCGCTAACTTTCCCGATCGACTGAAATGTACAACACCCTTCATAGGTGAAACACGAATAAATACGAGATCTCCCACAGAAAATTCTAATTTTCTTCTTCGGTTATCGGCATAGGATTTTTGTCTACTCTGGGATTCTTTCATCCTATGTCGAATAAGTTCAATCTTTTCTGTGGAATCCCGAATAAAATCTGGTCCTAAAACCAGCTTCTCACCGGCCTCAAGCCAACAAGAAGGAGATCGGCATGGCCTTCCATAGAGTGCCTCGAAAGGAGCCATACCAATACTAGATTGGAAGCTGTTATTATAGGAAAATTCAACAAGTGAAATATGATCTTCCCAACTTCCACCGAAATCAAGAACACATGCACGCAGAAGATCTTCAAGTGTTTGATTTACACGCTCAGTTTGCCCATCGGACTGAGGGTGATAAGCGGTGCTAAAATTAAGCTTCGTTCCCAAAGCTTTTTGAAGACTCTTCCAGAATCCACTAGTAAACAATGGATCTCGATCACTAACAATGGAAGAAGGAACTCCATGTAGTTTAACAATCTCTTTAACAAAGAGTTTGGCCAGAAGTGGAACGGTTCGGTTCGACCAAACTGGAATAAAATGGGCAGATTTACTAAGTCTATCAACAATCACCCATAAGCTATTATGACCCGAACGAGAACGGGGAAGGCCATCAATAAAATCCATGGAAATTTGATCCCACTTCCATACTGGAATTTCCAATGGTTGCAATAACCCACCGGGCCTTTGATGTTCAGCCTTGACAAGTTGCCAAGTCATGCAACACTTAACAAAGTTAGCAACATCAGATTTCATTCCCTCCCAGTAATAAAGTCGCTTCATATCCGCGTACATTTTACTGCTACCGGGATGAATGGAATATTTGGAACGATGTGAATCTTCAAGAATATCTTTACGAAAATCACTAATATTTGGTACAATAAGTCTACCAAATTTTCGAATGCCGCCACGAGAATCGATATCAAAGTCTTTCAAACCTTCAATATCGGTTTTATCCTTAAGATTTTGGCCAAGCAAAGCCAATTCAGGATCTAACTGTTGAGCTTCAAGAATGCGGTCTAATAGAGAAGGACGAGCCTCAAGGCTGCATAAAACAAGAGATGAACAAAAATCGGAAACGCGATCTCGAATTTCACAAGTGGATAAAAGTTCGAGATCGTTCTATTCAGATATCATCATGGAAACAACTACTTGTTGCTTGCGACTAAGTGCATCGGCAACTCGATTTCCCTGTCCGGGAGTATAAAGGATATCAAGATCATAAGAGGCAAGGAATTCGAGCCAACGCTGTTGACGCAAATTAAGTTCCTTTTGAGAAAATAAATATTTCAAAGATTTATGATCAGTATAAAGTATAAACTTTTCTCCCAAAATATAATGTCACCAAATTCGAAGGGCGAAAATGATAGCCGCGAGTTCTAAATCATGTGTGGCATATCTAGTCTCAGCCGGCTTCAATTGCCTAGAAGCATAAGCAATAACACGTTCTTTTTGCATAAGAACGGCACCCAAACCAACGCGACTAGCATCGATATAAACGACAAAGTCTTGATTCCCATCGGGAATAATAAGAATAGGAGCATCAGAAAGGAGTTCTTTTAATTTCTGAAAAGAAGTTTCACATTTGTCCGACCAAATGTATTTAACACCTTTCTTTGTTAAGCCAGTAAGAGGAACGACAATCTTAGAAAAGTCTTTTATAAAACGGCGGTAATAACCTGCCAATCCGAGAAAGCTACGGATTTCAGTCATGCTCTCAGGTCTCTTCCAATTTTGAATCGCTTCAATCTTTGAAGGATCCACTGATATTCCAGATTTGGAAATAATATGACCGAGAAACTTCACACTAGATTGCCAAAAATGGCATTTAGAAAATTTTGCCTTTAATTGATTGCTCCTAAGAGTTTCCAATACAATCCGAAGATGCTTTTCATGTTCCTCCTCGGTTTTGGAATACACAAGAATATCATCAATAAAGATGAGAACAAACCGATCGAGAAAATCTTTGAAAACTCTATTCATGAGGTCAACGAAATAAGCCGGAGCATTCGTTAAACCGAATGGCATAACTAGCCATTCATAAGATCCATATCGAGTATGGAACGAAGTCAAAGGAATGCTATCCTCTGCAATACGAAGCTGGTGAAAACCGATAGCCAAGTCCAATTGTGAAAAGACTCTAGCACCACTAAGTTGATCAAACAGATCATCAATCCGAGGCAATGGATATTTATTCTTAATAGTAAGATCATTAAGTTTGCGGTAGTCGATGCAAAGCCTAAGTGTACCATCGGACTTACTTACGAAAATAGCTGAAGCTCCCCAAGGCGAGGAACTAGAGCGAATAAGTTGCTTCGTCTCCAACTCGGATAGTTGTTTGCGCATCTCTTCATTCTCCTTATTGGACATGCGATAAGGAGGACGGGTAATAGGTTGAGCTCCAGGTATAAGATTAATTTTGAACTCAATTGCTCGTTTAGGTGGTAATCCTAAAACGGGCTCAAAGATGTCGGAAAATTCACGAACGACGCGAATAAGAGATCACGAGGATTTAAAGAATATTAAGATGTAACCAAAGCGGAATCCGAATCTTTAAGAATAATAGAAATCTGGTTAACAGATTGCGGATGTCGGAAATAAATAGTCCGCTCAGGACATAGGATATGAGCTTCATAACGAGTAAGCCAATCCATACCCAAAATCATTCAAAAGCCTAAGTAACGCATGACATGCAAATCGGCTAGGAAAGAAAAATCACACAAAATAATCTCGACATCTTTACAAAGCAGACTAAGAGTTGCGGATCCACCAACTGGATTCACAATTCTTAAAGAAGTCATTAAAGCAACAACACTTAAAGAAAAAGTATCGACAAGTTCCTTTGATATAAAAGAATGGGATGGACCCGTATCAAAGAGAACTCTAATAGGTTGATCATGAAATAATATAATGCCATCAAGGACAGAATGAGACATACCTTGACCGCGAGATGTGTTGCCTGGGGCTTGAGCAACGTTTAACTTTCCCTCCTTCTCTTGAAGACTAGGGCATTGGTGCATAAAATGATCTGGACTTTTACAATAGCGGCAAGAGCGGGGCTTTGAACACTTGTTCGAAAAATGGCCCTTAGCACCATAGTTGAAGCATTTCTGATCACTGGGGGAAAATGTCTTTGCAGTAGGAGTTGCTTGCTTACCCTTTTTGTTGGGATAAGAACCTTTGAACTTGTTAGGCCTCTTCTTGTTTTTGAAGTTTGGTTTGGCACCCACCACTTCAACATCACTGTCCTTATCAGCCTCTTCAAGACGAAGAGCGATATCAATGAGTTGGTTGAAAGAAACTTCTAACTTTAGAAGTAATGGCTTCTTGAGATTCTTGTTTAGGCCATAGACGAATCTCTGGTTCTCCTTCAATCAAGTGTTGATGTATTCAACCCCATATTTGGATAGTGACTCGAAGGATGCGACATAATCTGTCACAAAGGATGTACCTTAAACAAGGTCTATGAAACGACGAGCCAATGTCACTTTCTCTACTTCTGGTACGAATTTCAATTCGAAGCGTTCTCGGAATTGCTCCCAGGTGAGATCCGCTTCATTAATCTCTGAAATAAGAAGTTCATACCAATCCAATGCTCTCTCTTTGAGCATACTGGAGGCCACCTGAACACGGTGAAGATCGACAAGATTCACGCGAGAAAATATTCTATCGCATGTTCTTAACCAAGCCTGGACCTCGATAATAGTTTCGGAACCTTTGAATGGTTTCCCACCCAAGTTGGTATAATCGTTGCACAAACGTGCAAATCCAGACTTTGGATGAGTAGGTTCCTGATTAGGACCAGCTGCTTGAGCATTCTTTACTAAATCAAGAAGCTGTTGAGCGGTCCTAAAAACTCCATCCTGGGGAGTGACAGTAGAAGGTCCAGCTCTGGGACGACCTGGTCTAGACATTCTCTTCTTTAAGAAAGAGAGAAGAGGAAAAAGGTTATTCATCAAATGAATATCAAGCAATCTTGATAGATGAAACAAGGAATCATAAAGAAAACAGGACGAATTGGTTCGAAGACTCGAACTAAATCCTGAAACACAACTCCTAAGGTGGACTTAGGACGATGATCCTTGTTAAGTTATTCTACATTGTTCCAAAGTTTGGCTCTGATACCAAGCTGTGACTCCCCACCTCTATACCCACGCTAACCAAGAACACTACGATGTAGTGCTGTCAATTAGCACGAAGAATAAGGCTGTGGAGGAGCGACCATCCATGTAACTTCTTTGTGCGAGCACCGATATGTCAGATAGAATAGAATGCATATCTTTTAAGGAGGAAATCCAACATACCGATACAAACACAAAGCTATCGCACGGTGGCTATATATAATCTTCGGAAACAAACATAGAAGTAATCATAACATAAATCAGTCACAGACATCCATATCACAAAGGCGGAAGAAGATATGAATAAATATATAACACATGAAAGTGTACATCAGAGTAGTGGTCAGAAAGATCCACGATAATACAAAAGAATAGCATCACGTGCTATACAAAAGAATAAGTACACTACATAGAGTCTATATCTCAAATGTGTACATCCAAAAACTACTAATCTATGTAGTTAGCCAAAAGTCAGAATAATCCTGAAGAGAAGTCAAGCAGGAGCACCTGTAACATCTCGGTCTGACCCGAGTATTATTTATAAGAAAATAATAAACGGATCAGTCTAGCTATAAATATCAGATGATAAGGTATATGATAAATAATATGGCATGAACATGTAACAACCATAACGGCACACTACTATAAGTGTGAAAATGATAATCAACAAAAGATCAATCAATATCACAAGAATCTTCTCAAAGATAAAATAGGGTATCATACCCTAAACTTGTATTCATAACAAGTCAATAACACATAAATTCACCAATGCACAAAAACTGATATCATATCAATGAAAATCATGAAAATTGGTGAAGCACAAAATTCCAGAAATCATCACCAGAAATCCATAAAACACATAAAAAGGGGGGAAGGCCTAACACATGAATGGGAGCATGAAAACTCACCTACGCGTAAAACACATGACGAGAAGCTATCTCATGGAAGCTATCCATTAAATTTTCACACAGGAATGGCCCGAAGACCATGGGGTGCTACCCCATATATGTGATGGCAAAACATCACAAAAGCGGGGTCTAGTCTCCCTCGCAGTCAAAGAGACATCGCTCAATCGCTAGTCTAAATCACAAAAATGATCGTCATGATCATAAGGAAGTGTCAATTACACTAAGCCAGTAAATATATGAGTTTAGCTTCATGTCCCATAACCACTAGCTTAACTTAAATATTTACGAACAACCTGTAGATCTTCACTAGGAAATTGTCACAAAAAGGGTTCAATCGAACAAGTCCAAGAGCTAACCGACAAAGTGAACGCAAGCGTTTCATACCACTCGTTTTACTAAGTCGTTTAAGTCGATTTCTCATCCGAGTGAAGTAAAGGCTTGTATATACTAGTAGATTGGAAATCGGTTTGAGAAAACGAACTTTTGATATTTAAAATAGTGTTGAAATCGCTTTGATGAAAGAGTTTTGATATTTACTACTAGTATTGAAACCTTCATATATCTTTAAAGTGACAAGTCATAAAACGATTGTTGAAACAATCTATCACAAAAATTCACATTCGAAGACGTGAACAAAATCCAAGGAAATCAGCTCAAAATGCATCAAAGTGGAAGTTCTGTTGAATGTTTTTCAGATAAGATCGCCTACGGAGGGGGGTCCAGGGGGGTGGCAACCCCCTAGGTGGTGGTGCGGGGGCAACGCCCTTTCCAGGTCAGGTCGCAGGGGTCCAGGGAGTAGCGCCCCCGGCGGGGTGCGGGGCAGAGCCCCGTCCAAAACGGTACGACCTAGTGAAGACAAGCGGCCTCGAGAAGCCAAACGCCTAAGGGGTCATGCGACCTAAGTTTAAAAAGGTGGGCGACTTAACAAAGTGGCCGAGCGACCTAACTGGAATGGTAGAGCGACCTAACAGAGTAAGTGAGGCTAAGTGACCTAAGGTCTGCGACCTAGAGGCGAGTGACCTAAGAGATAAACGAGCTAACAAGCAGGCAAAGCCGGACGAGTTAATTTCCCAACGACCTAGCGACCTAAAAGAGGCGCGACCTAAAAGAGGCGCGACCTAAAAGTGGCGCGACCTAAAAGTGACGCGACCTAAAAGTGGCGCGACCTATCTCAAAGAATCCGGGCGGTATAAGGTCGGAGTCGACCTACGACTTAGCGAAGTCGAGCGACCTAACGCTTTAACAAGCGAGCGACCTAACACTTTTAACACACGAGCGACCTAATGTTGTAAAGGCCCAACGACCTAAGGCTCAACTCGCGAACGACCTAGAGCCAATGCGACCTACGACCTAAGTGCCAGCGCGACCTACGACCTAAGCACGCGAGCGACCTAAGTCCAAAACGAAGATTTGCAGGCCTGTCCTCTCCAATGCCGAACGACCTAAGCCTAGAATTTTGCCAAAACACTAAAAATTGGGTTTTTCACCAATTCAATCCAAACCAAATGCAAATACATGCGCACAAGTGATAGGGAATCATTCCCAACAGTCCAATGACAGATATAAGCAAGATGTGAGATTAAAAATCTCACCTTTTCACTAAAATGGATGAAGATAGAGATTGAAAGCAAGGAGAAGCAATCCAAAGCTTGAATCCACTATCTTCTACTTGAATTTGGAGTTGAATCTCGGATTTGCAATAGAATTTGAGTTTGGAGTTTTAATTTCCACTTCCCACCACCATTTTTGATAAAGCTTGAATGTTAAAACAAATGGTGAATGAAGTGAGGAAGAGGGTTGGGCTGAACTAAAGAAGGTGCAGTCCAAACCAAAGTCACAAGCGGGAAAAAGTAGCAAGAATTTCACTAACTCCAAACATATCGAAGTTTGCACTCAAAAAGGTCACAAACGTCATTTTGAACTCAATGAAGGTAGTCTCGAATCCTAATTTGACCGTATGCAAAAAGCAGCTTTTTGGACTAACATCCGACTAACGATAAAATATTTAAATAAAATATTTAAATATAGAGTTGATAAATATGTGGGTTGTTACATTGCCGATTGATGAACGTCGGCATGAGGAAGCGATGATCAGCGATTAGAGGCGGCAGTCAATGTTGAATCGGTGGCTGTTAGGGTTCGGGTATCGTTTGGAAGAGAAGGGTAAATTACTATTTTACCCTTGTGAATATATTAATTCATTTTTAAAATTCAAACCTTCTAACTTAAATAACTTTTGCATACAAACTCTGATTGATGCGCGGTTTCTTCCATTGGACTCGTTTTGAACTTAAATAACTATCGGTGGTAGTTTGGAGACGACTGAGATTTTGGGCTTCTGTTTTGAATTTAACAGGCTAAACTCAAAGGTGAGTGATTAAACCCACTTACGCAATACTAAAATTTCCGATGCAAGTTAAAAAATATCATGAAGTGATAAATTTTATTGATTGTTGTTTGGAAATTTAAATTGACATTTAAATTGAATATGAATTTGATATCAAATTGAATTGACATTTAAATTAATATTGAAATTGAATAGCTAGTTAAACACCCCGACATTTGATAACTAGTGTCCATTGTCATATATTGGTTGATTTGGATGTTGATTGCATATGTATTCCTATTAATTGATATGATGGATGATGTTGTGTTTATATTGTTGATGATCATTTATTTTGATATATACCTGTATCACCTTGTATATTATTCACATCATATAAATTGTCATTTGAATTGTTTCGAAATTGAACTAAGAAATAGTTAAAATGACATACACCTATGACATTTAAATATGGGTTGAAATGATATATATCCACCCATGTAATTAAAAATTGAAATAACTGATCATTTGGGCATAGGGTAGAAAATTATATACGAACATAGGATTTGGTTAAATTAAATGGTTTTAAAATCTTGAATTTGGATTTGTTTAAATGATATTGTTATAAAGAAAATAGGATTTATATGAATTAAATTATTTTCTAATTCAAGCTTTGAAAAGTTGAAACTGAAACTGCTTAAATGAATTGTCTAAAGGATTTCATTTGAAATCTTAAAGTTGAAATTGAGATATGATTTAAATTTATTGGAATTGAATTATTTTAAAGGCTTAAATTTTAATTTAAACTTTGAGTTTATTTTAATTAAAGTGGTTTAAATTGGTATTTCAAATTTTGGCTGTAAAATGAATTTAAATTAAATTGTTTTAAATGAGAATTCGAATAGAAACTTTCAGCCGTTTGAATAGAATCGTTAAATTGAATTTGAAGTAAAGTTTGAAATCATTTTGAATTGAGATTGATATAAATTGAACGTTTTTAATTTGAAGTTGACTTGAATTAGAAGTCGAAAAATTGAATTCGTTATGATATGATATTTAAACCCAAGTTCAAATTGTTGGGAAAAGAAAGAAACAGTTTTAATTCAAAACCATTTTATATATAAACTATTTTAATATATAAACTATTTCAATATATAAACTATTTTAATATTCAAACTATTTTAATATATAAACTGTTTTCAATATTCAAAACTCTTTTCAATATCAAAATATTTTAAATATTTAAAACTATTCTTAAATATTCAAAATATTTTAATATTTAAACCGTTTTCAATCTTCAAAACTATTTTAATATTCAAAACTATTTTAACTTTAAAACTATTAAATTTCGAAATTGATTAAATCTCGGAACCAATTCAAAGTAAAAAATGATTTAAATTAAACTTGTTTGATTTAAATAATGATATTAAGTATGATTTATACTGTAAAGTGAATTCGATATTTTGATATGAAGTATGACCTGTTCCTTGAAATTTAAAAGAACCATACGATATGTAAAATGGATGATTGGTTATTAAAGAGACCGAGGCCGAATATGAGCGTACTCTCTGTCAATACCGAAACCACTTTAATAACTGTGTACGTGAAGGATGTTCCAGAATGAAGTGATTGGATTACCGTACGTTGCTGGATTTGAAGAAAGAGAACGATGAGGGATAGGTCGACTTATGTCAATTTGAAATGACTAAAATAGGACGACTTGTCCTAACCAATGAGGTAGCTATGTCTAGTGGACATCTATTCTTCATATTACTCTCTTTATTTTGGACTTGATTGGTGCACCTTGATTTGATTTTGGGATGGATCTCCGCGGTGGACCGTTAGGGGTTACCACTAGTTGGCGACTCGGAATGGTAGTATCCTACCTTGGGCATTGTCTCACGTGCCTTTTCATACGATTATCCTTATACGGGCCTGCTACGATTTTATTTTAGTATGGTACCTATATGGGACTCACTAGTCACCGACGTTACTGGTTGTGTTACAGGACCTGCATAGACTACCTACTTAAAAATGTGTTAAGTGGGATCAATGTAAAGCCTTAACACTATTTTAATACTTTACTTTACTGTTCGAATCTACATATATATCATATCTTACTATATATAGATAGTTTACAGAATCCTTAGGAGGTGAAAAATCTTGTAACATCTCTTAAGTTATTAGCACCCATATTTCACTTGATATTGATTTAACTTACATAAGAAGTTTTTGTAACGACCCGTATTTTTCACGGATCGAAAAGTTTGTCAAATCTGGAATTTTAGCATTTTTAAGTCATTTCAGATTTTTAGGCAGATTTATCTAAGTCCTAGGTCGTGAACGACCTAAGAGCTAAGCTTGTGACCGAGTTAAGGAATTCGGCGAGTTAGTGCTAGGTCGAGGGTTAGTTGGAGCGACCTATAGAATTATGCAACCTAGGATTTGGTTAAGTATTAGGTCGGCAGGGTGGGTTAACGACCTAAAGAACTGACCGACTCAAGGGTAGGCAGACCTAGTGAAGTAAGCGACCTAGTGGTTACTGGGTTAGTGTGGTTAGGTCGGCAACGACTTAGAGTGTATAGAAGTTAGGTCGGTTGGATGAGTTAGTGGGTTGACCGACTTATGATTGTAGACGACCTAAGGTTAGAGTTAGGTCGTAGTAACCGAGCTAAGGGATAGGTCGCTGTGTTAGGTCGTCTGGTAGCTTGGTTGGTTAGGTCGTGAACGACCTAAGAGGTTAGCGTGTTAGCGACCTAAGGAGTTTAGCGTGTTAGCGACCTAAGAGGTTAGCGTGTTAGTGACCTAAGGAGTTAGCGTGTGGAGTTAGGTCGTATAAGTGTTAGGTCGCTGGGTTTTGCCTAAGTGTTAGGTCGCTGAGGTTATAGGTCGTAGCCTTGTTAGGTCATGAGTCGTTGGGTTCTGTTAGGTCGCAAGGTTTTATAAGTCGTATAAGTTGTTAAGTCGTGATCGACTTAGGAGATAGCAGTTGTTAGGTCGCAGATGCTTCTGGTTAAGTCGTAGGATGGCTAAGTGTTAGATCGTAGGTCGGCAGTGTTAAGTCGGCAGCGACTTAAGGAGATAGCCAAGTTACGACTTAGGGGCAGTTTTCAGCTATAAATAGGAGAGCTTCTCTTCATTTTTGGGATCCGGATTTTGAAGCGACGAAGTGCTGCCATTTTGAGAGCTCGACTTCTACACTTCTTCACTTCTTTTCTCCACTCTAATCTAGTGCTTCCATCCATCCAAATCGAAGATCAAGATTGAAGATTCAAGAGCTTAGATTGAAGATCTTCATCTTTTCAAGAGAGATTTCTTCATTTGAAGCGGATTTGTGATAGATCAAGCTTCATCCTTTGCTGTCCAGATCTGAAGTGTGTTGATTTGAGGTTGTTTTGGTGATTTGGTGAGTGGTGATTATCTCTCACACAGATCCAAAGGAGTATATCGGATTGTTGGCTCGATTTGGTGTTAAAATAGAGATTTCCATGCATTTTCTCCATCCTATGTGTAGATCCATATAGATCCATTGTTCATGATGATGTTACATCCATTTTATCATATGTTAACCTATGCAAGTTCATTCATCAAGTTTGTAGAGATATAATCCATGTTTTCGTGCTTATTGGACTTTCAACTCTTTAATTACGAAAATGCCATTATTGTTATAATTGTCTACTTAGATCATTTTTGAATGCTTGATTGCTTGGATTGATGTTTGATTTGATTGCTTGTTATGAACTAGATGATTGATGATTAGATTTAGATCGAAGGTGATTCAAAAGCTAAGGGAAAGGCTCTTGAATTGGGAAAGCTGCTCGTGGCATATGTAGCGGGATGATGAAGCTCTTATGCATAGATGTGATGATGAGAAGTTGAGATGAGGCTTTGCAAGGATGTAATGAAGCGAGGCATCATATGATGAAGACTTGGTCTAATCCAGACGGGATCATTCCAAGCATGTTGATAACTCGGTGATATGATTCGAGTTGAGGATAATGAATGGATATGAGAATAGTCGTCGAGGAGGATGACTAGGAGGCTTGGATAGCATCGTTGTTGAAGGTTCTAGCATGCTCTAAGCAAGAGTACGTTTGGGCAGATTCGATAGTCCCAACGGCCAACTGTTGATGGTCGAGTACTCTGGGCAGATTCGATAGTCCTAGGCACGGGCTGCGACGACGTGCGGGAGTTATGTCTAGAACCGGGGTTTTCATTAGCCCTTGACGGACGGCTGAAAGAATGTGCCGGTCATTCAATTAACGGTGATATCGAAGCAATGATAACAGTGATAGCTAGAGTCATGGATGTTTGATTGTATCGTCATTCGGACTCAAGAGCGGTATTTTCTGGGTGCTTATCTGATTTAGGCCTTGGTACTTGGAAAACATCGCCCTTGACTCGAGTGATAGTAGCTTTACTTTAAATTGTATGCTCTGCTATGTTTGCTTCTGCTTAGTGTGTGTCTGGGGGCTATCACTGTAGAATGAGGTTGGAGTGGGAGGGTTGTATTCCTATTCCTTTTCCTTTATGCTCTTTTGGTATGTTGTTAGTTAATTTACTGCTCACTAAGACTGTTGTCTGACTCAAGGCTTTATGTTTTAATTCTTATTGCCTTGGGCTGTTCGTCCATTTTGGGACGGGCAGACTAGGTAGCAGGTGACAGGTGCTGTTCTCTTCTCACGATGCTGATATCGAAGACGAGCTAGAGGGTTGCATATTATCTTCTTATTATATGTACTGGATATTCCGCTGTTTTGTATTCTCTGAGAGATATGTAGTGAGGCTTGATGTATTGACTATTTTGATGCTTGTACTCAACTATTATGGAGTTTTATATGATGTCATTTTGTTCTGTAAAGCTTCACTATACATATGTTCTATTGTATTTTGTCCATGCGCTGTGAGTAATACGATAGATTCTGTTGTTTTAAATCTTACCTTGACAATCGTCCATGGTCGCCTGGCCCACTTTTCAGCGCTTTATCTCTAGATTCGGTGCAGGGGTCATGGGCGGTCGTCACATTTGGTATCAGAGCATTGGTTAATCGATTTTACCCAACGCTCGCTGAAGTAACTACGTATGAGAGACGTAATTGTATTTTGATGGATAAATACTATATATAATATAGTAGTTTAGTTGAGTTTGAGTCCTTTATGCAGTTGTTTCTCTAGATGTTCTAATCATTCCTTTTTATTGATATTGAGAATGACTCGAAGAGGGAGACCAGCTGCTAGGGAAGGCCGTGCTACTTAAGAGACTGCTGATTATGCAGCCATGTTCGAAGCTATGATGACTTCGATCATGAGAAGGATACCAGTTCCGGGGGCAGCAGTTGATGTTGGAGTTCAAGTCCAAACTCCAAAACCAGTGGATTTTGCTAAGCTGTGCAAGGATTATACTGCTCTTGGAGGGAAGGTTTTCTTGGGAACAGAATCTACCATTGAAGTCCAGAGGTGGATCGATGCTTGTAGAAGGATCTTTGGTGATTTGGGAATTGATGATGCAACTAAGAGGAAGTTGGCATCGAGACAGCTTCAAGGGAGAGCCTCTGATTGGTGGAACTCTATTACCATCACTACTGCGGAGGAAGAGATTACTTGGGAGCAATTCCAAGCTAGATTTGAAGCTAAGTTCATTTCTACAGCTCAGAAGTCTGTTCTGTTCAAGAAGTTTGTAGAACTCAAGCAGGGTGGAAGATCTGTTCTTGAGTATGTTTCTGAGTTTGAAGCTTTGTCCAAGTATGCCCGGTCATATATTGAATCTGCTTATCAGAAGAATGAGAAGTTTGTGACTGGCTTGGATGGTTATCTTGGGAGACAGTTGGTGGATCACTTGGACGATTCATTTGAGAAGCTTGTGGAGAAAGCTCTTAGGCATGAGAGTCTGTTTCCTAAAGAAGGACCTGTCGTTGCTGTTACCAGGGGAGAGTCTAAACCACAGCAGGGTGGAAATCAGAAGAGGAAGCAGCAGCAGCAGAAGGGTAGGGATGGCCAGAAGAAGCCGAAAGGCGAGGTGACTTGCTACAACTGTCAGCAGAAGGGCCATTTCTCGAAGGATTGTAAGAATCCTAAGGTGCCGATGAAGTGTCATAACTGTGACAAGCCGGGGCATTTCAGGAAGAATTGTCCAGAACCGAGGAAGGACAGGCAGGTTGTGCAAGCTTATGCTTTAGGAGCTGTTCCGTCGTCTTCGAAAGCTCCTACTGCTGAAGAGAAGGGAAAGAGTGTGGTTGTGCAAGGTACCCTTTTCCTATGTGGTGTTCCAGTTAGAGTTCTGTTTGATACTGGAGCATCGCATTCGTTTGTTTGTAATGAATTAGTAGGCCGGTTAGATTTGAAGCCGGATATTGTTGATAGGCCATTGGTTGTGACTAATCCAGTTGGGGGTTCGTCTTGTTTGTGTATGTTATGCCGTGGTCTAGTTGTGTCGAGTCATGGTTGCTCTTTTGTTTGTGATTGCTTTGTTCTGAACTTTGCGGGGTTCGGAATTATCTTGGGTATGGACTGGCTTAGGAAGTATGCGGTAAGGTTGATTGTGAGAGGCTGGAGGTGACAGTCGAGAATGTGGAGGGGCGAAAGATTGTGATACGATGTAAGCATGAAGAAGGCGTCTTCATGAGCTTCATGTATTCGCTAGTTGTTCCACGGGATGGACTGTCATCAGTGCCAATCGCAAATGGATTCGAGGATGTCTTTGACGAAGTCAAAGGGTTGCCGCCGCATAGAGAGATCGAGTTTCGTATAGATCTAGTTGAAGGAGCCAGACCTGTTGTGATGCCTCTTAGGCGAATGGCGCCTAGGGAATAGCAGGAGTTGAGAGTGCAAGTTGATGATCTTTTGCAGAAAGGATTCATTCGGCGTAGTGTGTCCGAGTGGGGTGCACCAGTTGTGTTTGCAACCAAGGCAGATGGGTCGTTGAGATTGTGCGTCGATTATCGTGAGCTGAATAAGGTGACTAAGAAGAACAAGTATCCATTGCCAAGGATAGATGACTTGTTTGATCAGCTTCACGAGGCTAAGGTGTTTTCTCAGATGGATTTGGCAACGGGATTTCACCAGTTGAGAGTAGCTAAGGATAGTGTGCCGAAGACTGCTTTTAGGACACCATCCGGTTTCTTTGAGTGGCTGGTAATGCCGTTTGGATTGACTAACGCGCCAGCATATTTTGTGGATCTTATGAATAGAGTGTTCAGAGATCAGTTGAACAAGTTCGTACTTGTGTTCGTGGATGATATTCTGATTTATTCCAGAACGGAAGAAGAGCACAAGACGCACTTGCGTATTGTTTTAGAAATCTTGCGGAAACATCAGCTGAAGGCTAAGTTTTCGAAGTGTCACTTCTGGAAGAGTGAAGTGAGGTTCTTAGGCCATGTGATTTCTGGAAATGGAATAGCGGTTGATCCCGCTAAGGTGGCAGCAATCCAGGATTGGGTTAGACCTAAGAATGCATCAGACGTGAGAAGTTTTCTTGGATTAGCAGGATATTATCGACGGTTTATCAAAGACTTCTCCAAGATAGCTGCACCGTTGACAGGATTGACGAAGAAGAACCAAGTGTTCAGTTGGGATGCTAAGTGTGAGCAAGCTTTCGGAATCCTGAAAGAGAGATTGACGAGTGCTCCTGTTTTGACTATTCCAAGTGGGAATGATGAGATGGTAGTTTACACCGACGCATGTGGTACTGGACTTGGAGCAGTGCTGATGCAGAAGGATAAAGTTGTTGCGTATGCCAGTCGACAACTAAAGCCGCATGAAAGGAATTACTCGACTCATGATTTGGAGTTAGCGGCGATTGTATTTGCTCTGAAGATGTGGAGACATTACCTGTTGGGAGTTCGATTCGAGTTGTTTACGGATCACAAGTCGTTGAAGTATCTTTTCTCCCAAAAGGATTTGAATCTTCGGCAGCAACGTTGGCTAGAGTTTTTAGCATCATATGATTTTGGTATAGCTTATACTCCGGGAAAAGGTAACGCAGTGGCAGATGCGTTAAGTCGAAGACATGCAGGATTGGGAGCCATGTTTTCTGAATGGAAGAATCTCGAGTATTTAGCTGGATTTGACTTCAGGCCTAGATGCGAATTGGAACCTGAGATGTTGGCAAACTTATCGATAAGACCTTCTCTTGTGGAAAGGATTGGCGAGGGCCAAAAGCGAGATGATAAGCTTGTCAAGATTATCCGTGAATTGGAATCTGGATTGGATCCAGAAAAGGATAAAGGATTCGAGGTCGATCGAGAGGGTTGGCTTCGGAAGCAAGGGCGACTAGTTGTTCCCGATATAGATGAATTGAGGAGTGAAGTTCTGAAGGAAAGTCATCACTCGAAGCTGACAATTCATCCAGGTGGAAATAAGATGTATCGGGATATGAAGAGAACCTACTACTGGGAAGGCATGAAGAAGGATGTTGGAGATTTCATTTCCAAGTGTATGAACTGTCAGTTGGTAAAGGCTGAACAGAAGAAGCCAAGTGGATTGCTTTAGCCCTTAGAAGTTCCTACATGGAAGTGGGAACAAGTGTCGATGGATTTTATTGATGGATTGCCTAGAACCAGAACGGGAAATGAAGGGGTTTGGGTCATTGTGGATCGTCTGACTAAGAGTGCACGATTCATTCCTGTTCGATCGACTAGGACTGCATCAAAGTTGGCTGAGTTGTATGTTAAGTGGATAGTTCGTTTCCATGGTATTCCGAAGAGTATAGTGAGCGATCGAGATCCATTGTTCACTAGTGGATTTTGGAAAAGCTTCCAGGAAGTTTTGGGAACCGAGTTGTATTTGAGTACAGCTTATCACCCTCAAACAGATGGTCAGACTGAGAGAGTCAACCGAGTTTTGGAAGATCTCCTCAGAGCTTGTGTTTTGGATTTCGGAGGATCATGGGAAGATCACCTTCATTTGGTGGAGTTTGCGTACAACAACAGTTACCAGTCAAGCATTGGTATGGCACCGTATGAGGCGTTGTATGGAAGACCGTGTAACTCTCCGACATGTTGGTTGGAAACTGGAGAAAAGTTGATACTTGGGCCAGAGATGATTCGACAGACTTCAGATTGTATAGAGATCATTCGGCAACGAATGAAGGCAGCCCAAGACCGTCAGAAGAGTTATGCCGATAAGCGTCGAAAGGATTTGGAATTCGACGTAGGAGATATGGTTTTTGTGAAGATTTCTCCACTGAAGAATGTTATTCGATTCGGGAAGAAAGGAAAATTGACTCCGAGATTTGTTGGACCATTCCCGATCATCGAGCGAATTGGAAAGCTCGCCTACAGATTGGAGTTACCGGAGAAGATGTCGGGCGTACACAATGTTTTTCATGTATCGTATCTACGGAAGTATGTGCACGACTCGAGTACAGTGGTTTCTGCTGATAGCTGTGAAGACTTAGAAGTTGATCCAGTCGATAGAAGACCTCGTAAGCCGCTTCGTGTTGTTGAAACTGACACGAAACAGCTTAGGAGGAAGGTGGTTAAGTTGCTCAAGATACAATGGAGTGATGATGATAACGACTGTACGTGGGAGGTGGAAGAGAGGATGAAGGCAGCTCATCCTGAACTCTTCAAGGTATGGCCCTAAGGTGTCGTGTCATCTCGCGATATTGTAACTTGTTCTAAGTCTTAGAATTCTGTACGCTAAGTTAGAATTGGATGCATGGTTTGATGATTGCTATGGATGGTAGGCGTACAGAATAGTTTTGATTGCTATGATGGTTTGGGATTTGGGGGGCGAAATTCCTAAGGGGGAGAGAATGTAACGACCCGTATTTTTCACGGATCGAAAAGTTTGTCAAATCTGGAATTTTAGCATTTTTAAGTCATTTCAGATTTTTAGGCAGATTTATCTAAGTCCTAGGTCGTGAACGACCTAAGAGCTAAGCTTGTGACCGAGTTAAGGAATTCGGCGAGTTAGTGCTAGGTCGAGGGTTAGTTGGAGCGACCTATAGAATTATGCAACCTAGGATTTGGTTAAGTATTAGGTCGGCAGGGTGGGTTAACGACCTAAAGAACTGACCGACTCAAGGGTAGGCAGACCTAGTGAAGTAAGCGACCTAGTGGTTACTGGGTTAGTGTGGTTAGGTCGGCAACGACTTAGAGTGTATAGAAGTTAGGTCGGTTGGACGAGTTAGTGGGTTGACCGACTTATGATTGTAGACGACCTAAGGTTAGAGTTAGGTCGTAGTAACCGAGCTAAGGGATAGGTCGCTGTGTTAGGTCGTCTGGTAGCTTGGTTGGTTAGGTCGTGAACGACCTAAGAGGTTAGCGTGTTAGCGACCTAAGGAGTTTAGCATGTTAGCGACCTAAGAGGTTAGCGTGTTAGCGACCTAAGGAGTTAGCGTGTGGAGTTAGGTCGTATAAGTGTTAGGTCGCTGGGTTTTGCCTAAGTGTTAGGTCGCTGAGGTTATAGGTCGTAGCCTTGTTAGGTCATGAGTCGTTGGGTTCTGTTAGGTCGCAAGGTTTTATAAGTCGTATAAGTTGTTAAGTCGTGACCGACTTAGGAGATAGCAGTTGTTAGGTCGCAGATGCTTCTGGTTAAGTCGTAGGATGGCTAAGTGTTAGGTCGTAGGTCGGCAGTGTTAAGTCGGCAGCGACTTAAGGAGATAGCCGAGTTACGACTTAGGGGCAGTTTTCAGCTATAAATAGGAGAGCTTCTCTTCATTTTTGGGATCCGGATTTTGAAGCGACGAAGTGCTGCCATTTTGAGAGCTCGACTTCTACACTTCTTCACTTCTTTTCTCCACTCTAATCTAGTGCTTCCATCCATCCAAATCGAAGATCAAGATTGAAGATTCAAGAGCTTAGATTGAAGATCTTCATCTTTTCAAGAGAGATTTCTTCATTTGAAGCGGATTTGTGATAGATCAAGCTTCATCCTTTGCTGTCCAGATCTGAAGTGTGTTGATTTGAGGTTGTTTTGGTGATTTGGTGAGTGGTGATTATCTCTCACACGGATCCAAAGGAGTATATCGGATTGTTGGCTCGATTTGGTGTTAAAATAGAGATTTCCATGCATTTTCTTCATCCTATGTGTAGATCCATATAGATCCATTGTTCATGATGATGTTACATCCATTTTATCATATGTTAACCTATGCAAGTTCATTCATCAAGTTTGTAGAGATATAATCCATGTTTTCGTGCTTATTGGACTTTCAACTCTTTAATTACGAAAATGCCATTATTGTTATAATTGTCTACTTAGATCATTTTTGAATGCTTGATTGCTTGGATTGATGTTTGATTTGATTGCTTGTTATGAACTAGATGATTGATGATTAGATTTAGATCGAAGGTGATTCAAAAGCTAAGGGAAAGGCTCTTGAATTGGGAAAGCTGCTCGTGGCATATGTAGCGGGATGATGAAGCTCTTATGCATAGATGTGATGATGAGAAGTTGAGATGAGGCTTTGCAAGGATGTAATGAAGCGAGGCATCATATGATGAAGACTTGGTCTAATCCAGACGGGATCATTCCAAGCATGTTGATAACTCGGTGATATGATTCGAGTTGAGGATAATGAATGGATATGAGAATAGTCGTCGAGGAGGATGACTAGGAGGCTTGGATAGCATCGTTGTTGAAGGTTCTAGCATGCTCTAAGCAAGAGTACGTTTGGGCAGATTCGATAGTCCCAACGACCAACTGTTGATGGTCGAGTACTCTGGGCAGATTCGATAGTCCTAGGCACGGGCTGCGATGACGTGCGGGAGTTATGTCTAGAACCGGGGTTTTCATTAGCCCTTGACGGACGGCTGAAAGAATGTGCCGGTCATTCAATTAACGGTGATATCGAAGCAATGATAACAGTGATAGCCAGAGTCATGGATGTTTGATTGTATCGTCATTCGGACTCAAGAGCGGTATTTTCTGGGTGCTTATCTGATTTAGGCCTTGGTACTTGGAAAACATCGCCCTTGACTCGAGTGATAGTAGCTTTACTTTAAATTGTATGCTCTGCTATGTTTGCTTCTGCTTAGTGTGTGTCTGGGGGCTATCACTGTAGAATGAGGTTGGAGTGGGAGGGTTGTATTCCTATTCCTTTTCCTTTATGCTCTTTTGGTATGTTGTTAGTTAATTTACTGCTCACTAAGACTGTTGTCTGACTCAAGGCTTTATGTTTTAATTCTTATTGCCTTGGGCTGTTCGTCCATTTTGGGACGGGCAGACTAGGTAGCAGGTGACAGGTGCTGTTCTCTTCTCACGATGCTGATATCGAAGACGAGCTAGAGGGTTGCATATTATCTTCTTATTATATGTACTGGATATTCCGCTGTTTTGTATTCTCTGAGAGATATGTAGTGAGGCTTGATGTATTGACTATTTTGATGCTTGTACTCAACTATTATGGAGTTTTATATGATGTCATTTTGTTCTGTAAAGCTTCACTATACATATGTTCTATTGTATTTTGTCCATGCGCTGTGAGTAATACGATAGATTCTGTTGTTTTAAATCTTACCTTGACAATCGTCCATGGTCGCCTGGCCCACTTTTCAGCGCTTTATCTCTAGATTCGGTGAAGGGGTCATGGGCGGTCGTCACAGTTTTCGTTCTGACTCGAGTGTTTTGTCATTTCATTACACTTGGGTCAGCCTGAGTATTTTAGTGTTTGAAGATGTTAATCCTTGAAGATGAAGATGGAGATTGGTGATCATATTTATTAGTATTATTAGGCTACATTGTTTGGTATGTTTGTTTATTGTACTCTGATTATGTTGTAAAATGAAAGTTAAATTTATATTATAAAACAGCTTCATGAACTTTTTATGTGATTATTATATTTTGTCATTCGGCTATAAGATTTTAATTATTATTTTTCTTCTTCTTATTTTCTTTATTAACCCCATTAATCATCTGTCTTTTGGACTATTTGAATCAAACATGTGTAGTTTATTGTCGACTTAAACTATCCAAAATGCCGAGCCGTCACAGTTGGTATCAGAGCCAGGTTGAGGGACCACCTAAGCCTGTTAGGGGTAAACTCATTAGAGATAGGGTTAGTAATACCCTAGAATGAGTTTGAGTGTATAAATATATATATGAGAGTTCGTACTTGTTAGTGTTATAAAAATGTTTTATATTGCGTTAATCTGTTTGTTGAGAAATTTATAAATTTTGGTCAGAATATGGGATGCCATGGTGTCGATAGGAATTTCTAAATACTTAAAAAGACAAATAGACACAAAGTTATTTTGAAAGTAGTTAAATGAAATAAATTTACCCAGTATTATATTTTTTATATAAAAGAACAATTTTTCAAAAATTGATACAGTAATTTTTTTGTGTTTGTTTTTTAGGAAATGATTTATATATAATTTCTTAAGATAAACATTAGTGTAATGATTGTATATAAGAAAGTGACTTATATAAATATAGTTTATAAGTATGATCTTTAATTGAATTCTTAAATGACGGATAAAAGACGATAACATTTTTTCTAATATCATTATTATAAAATATTTTTTTAAAGCCTCTTGAAAGAAATTTTCCAAGTCAGTAAAAATATTTGAACCATATATTAATTTATTTTGCAAATTTTGAATATAAAACGGTATAAATTATAAGTTCACATTTAAAGAGTTTTTTTGTAGTAAATGCCTTCAATAGTATTTATTTTAAAACTCTCCATATTTCAAATTTGTGAAACTTGTAATTTTTTATGGAAATACTAATGTTTGATTTGGAATATTTTCTAATTCGTATTTGAAACATAGAATATAAATAAAATAAAATAAAAGAAGAAGGGTTTTATTGTAACATGTTTTATACATAATTGTTTTAATTCCATTTAAATTTATCTTTAAGTAAATAATCTTTGCTTAATAATTTATGAACTTTTGTCTTTGATAAAAAGTATCTGGAAGTTAAAATAAGTATAAAAATAATTGAGAATAAATGAAGAAGAAATTTAGAAATAAGAATGTTTTAATAACAATTGTCAATATCACTTGTCTTTTAATAACTATTGATTATAAATGAAATATTTTGGATATGCACTTATGGAATAGTTTTCATAAAGATATTTTATAGTGTTTAATAAATAATTTTACAAAGGATTTATAGGGTATTTATTTATGAAATTTGACGGTATTATATAAAGGAAATTTATATAAATATGATTTATAAATGAAATTTATAAATAAAAGAATCTTATTTTAAAGGAAAGATATTTGAAGCAAGGATTTAAAGACTTTGTTTGGTATGAAATTTATATAATAAAGATTACAAATAGAGGAATTTTATTAAAATTATAACAAAAGATAGATGAAATTAAGAAATGTATATAGAGATTCATCTATGAAAGTTAAGTAAATTTTATAAATATAATCTGTATTAGTATAGTTTATGAAACATTGTTGTAAATACAAATGAAAATAAAATGTTAAGTTATTATTTACTTGAACTTATGTACGGTAATTTTAAATAGCTTTGAATTATTTAAATAAATGGTAATAAATAATAATTAATTATATAATTTAAAACATTGATAACATTAATGATAATTAAGGATATTATTGATTTGAATACAAATTAATGATGTTGAATTGAATATAAATTAATTAACGATGTTTATTTGACGTTAATTTATAATGACAACTTAAATAATATATTTCACAATAGATGTTAAGGTGTAAATAGAAAAATTTAAAATGTAAAACTCTAAAAGTAAAAAGAGTGCAAACTTTAAAACTAAGAGTGTAAACTGTAAAAAAAAATGTAAGATGTAAGAAAAAAAACTGAAGTACAAATTTAAAAGAATGAAAGTAAAGTGTAACCTAAGTAATGTTCAATTATACTTTAAGAACTCCCTATGGAACCTATATTTTGTTGACATTACTTGTATGATTTCTTATTGTATTGTAAGTTAATTCCATATTGAGTAAAAAGAGGATATATATATATATATATGGAAAAATGGTATCTATAATAGGAAATGGTTTATATAATTAAAAATGATTGTCTAGAGGTAGGATTTATAAAATGTTAAGGGTTGATTGGTTGATTTTTGATAAATTTGTGAGTCACTATTGTCTTTCCCACTCTCTTAAAATAATTTTGCCTTTAGTAATAGATTTAATAACTTTAATAGCCATCTTTCTAAATATAGTAATGATGTTAATAATTATTTTCAATATTTACATATATTTATAAGGATGACTATGGTGAATATTTA
Source organism: Allium fistulosum (assembly GCA_030737815.1). Lineage (NCBI taxonomy): Eukaryota > Viridiplantae > Streptophyta > Magnoliopsida > Asparagales > Amaryllidaceae > Allium > Allium fistulosum. The sequence goes on from CM060902.1 coordinate 1,301,961,703, forward strand.
AATGGTATTTATAAATGAAATTTACTCAACGTGAAGTAAGGAAATTTTACAAATGAATTTGGTAAAGTATGCAAATTTAAAAGATTATTGATTTTGACATAAATGAGATTTATGTTAGTTTTCTTCAAGTATAAAATTTGGAAGATATTATAAAAAAGAATGTATATAAATTTTTCCGTTTAAATTTATGGTTTGGAAGAAAGGATTTGAAAGGTTATTGTATGATATGTTTGAAAATTTTTGAATATCTATTTTGAAAGGAAGGGTTTTAAGTATTTTACTCAATGTTAAAATTTATCTACCAAGTACTTAGAGATTTTAGCCCTGCGTTTGGCCAACGTATGGATAAATTCTGTAAGAACAAGGATAGATAAACATTCCTTGAGGGACTGTTAATATTATTAAATTTCACTCTAGTCGCTTGAAAATAATTCTGGTGATGATTGCAACATCATCGGTGTTCATTTTTGTGTCTCGAAAGTGAAAAATCAATAATAATCCAGTCAAGACATCAAGCATATATAAAGTATTTTAAAAATGTATTTGAAAAAAGGTGGAATATTTTTAGTTTATAGTAAACTTAAATATGTAAGTTTTAAATGTTGTAAGTTGATTATTTTGGTAAAATATATCAAATGCTAGATTCTTTGCTTTGTTCCTTTTCGAGGACGAAAAGTTTTGAGTGGAAGAGATTGTAACGACCCATATTTTTAACCAATTAAAAAAATTAAATTGAATAAGTTATTTTGAAGTAAAAATGGTTAGAAATGAAAGTTTATGAATTATAAATGTGGATTTTATTAGAATGCAAATTATGACCTTAAATAACTTATTACAATAAGAAAAATGATGAGAACATATGTTAGGGTGTATTTTAACGGCATTAGTTTGAATGCAATTAATAACTTGTTGAAAGCAATTTCATTCGATTAGAATAATAAGTGTTAATTTAATAAAGAATAAAATGAGTAAATTTATCAAAGGAGTAAACATATATTTATTTGTTTAAAATGTATTTTAGCTACAGATTGATTAACTCCTGTTGTATCCAATAGTGTATAAATATGTTTAAATTACTATTAGATAGGAAATAATTGTTCTATTTCTCATTACATTTATTTAGTTCATTTTGGAATTCACCTTTGTAATCAATTAAAATTAATGTAATTGAATTATTTCAATTAATAGGAGAGAGGACACTAAATTGTAAATTAATGGATGTAATTAAACGTAGCTTATGTTTAGTAAAAATAAAAGGAAAGTTTGATTTAATGAAAAAACATTTTTATCAAATAAAATGAACGTTTCAATTTGTAAATATAAGTTTAATTTCAATAAAATAAAGAAATTGAATTATGTTGTACGTTTCGAGTTGGAATATTTCTTTTATTTAAATATTCAAACTTGATTCGAATTTAATTTATAATAAAATAAGTTATAAGAAAACAACTTGAAAGATTTTCCCGAAATTTTTTGATTAGCAATAGTTAGTTAATTAATAAATTTGAAAATTTAGTTGTTTAGCCCGGAAAAATTTATTTCCGTTAACTTGAAAAGTTAGTGTGTTTACATAGGAAAATTTATTTCGTTCCAAATCGAATTAGGGGTTATGGTGTGTAAAATAGCTGCATTACAGTGTTAAACTGGGTACGCGGCTATTTTTGGGCCAAATGGGTATAGACAACTAAACCAGTCTCCTCATTAGTATAAATAACAGTTATAAACCCTAACAACAGCCTTCATCTCATTTTCTCCTTCTTAATCCCGAATTCAACCCGAACTGCTGTCTAATGGCGATTAGCTAATTAAATTGAGTGATTAAAATTCAAACTGCTCAAAACTCATCATATAATATATCGTTTGCGAAGCTGTAACGACCCCAGATTTTAATTAAATTTAAATTTGATAATTAATTGAATTTTTGAATTAAAATTGTAAATTGAAGCGAGTTTCCCCGAATTTAAATAAATTCTGTATAAATCATTTAAATTTGAAATAATATATATATATATATATATATATGTGATTTGAATTTAAATTTCAAGTAAATGGTTTTAAAATATAAATATAAATATAGACAATTGACACGAGTATCAGAATAAGTAAATAAATGATTTAAATTTAAAATTGATTTGTTAATTTATAAAATGAATACAAGATAATAAATATTAAAGTAAAATAATAGATAAAAAAATAAAATAAAATAGAAGTTCATTTACATTATAAAGTAATGAAACAAGTAAACATAAGAACAAATAAATATAAGTATGTAGATAAGTATGAAACCATACAAACAAAAATATACACTTGTAAAAGACAACAAGAAAAATAAAATATATATGTGAAGAAGCTTGCAAAAGAAGACAGCAAAAATATGTAGACCTGGAAGGAAACAAAGGAAAAAAAAGTAAATAATATATATGTACAAAAAATCATATAAGTACATACGAAATAAGATAGGGGATAAGCATGACAATTAATGCAAGGTGCCTCAGCCTCCATTTGCTAGTAAATATCACTGACTATGGTACAAAAGAAAATTAATAACCCTGTACAAATTCATCACCCTGTAACCCAATTTTATATATCAACTTCATTTCAGTTCGACATTTCAAGCTGAGGAAATCTAAGGCAGTTATCATCTTAAACTAAAACAAAATCATAAACAAAAATTCAATCCAAACAAACAACTAAAATCAAGACAACCAGAGATCAAAAGAAGAAAAAAAGATTTCAACAAACAAAAGTTTCAAGTATGTTCAACATAACAACTCTGTCTTCTTCTGGAACCAGGTGAGTAACCTATGTTTTAAAATTTAAAAACTTGAATCTGTCACATGGATGTTTCTATGAATAAGAGTGATATATTGTATGGTTCTCTGAATATATTTCAACCTGGAAGTATGTGTACAGGTTATTGTTTATATATATCCTCTGTTTTGAAAATTTAAACACCAGACTTGATTCAAAAATCATTTTCCCTTGATCTACTTGCTATTTGAACTTTGTGTTAAACCAAAATTGTTTGTTATAGCCTATATTTAAGATTAAAATTTTATTCAAGTCAAAACAATTTGTTAATATTTCTGGAAATCAAGAAAACTGAACCAAACTTTAAATGAGTCAAATTTCAAACATTTTAATTTACAGATTCAGGTATGCAATTTGAATTTGCATATTAAACAAGATTTTTAAAGCTAAAATCATAATTTTTAGAACAAGGGCGAAGGAGTAGTTTGGGTTTGCCTGATTTTCTTTGATTTGGTGATTTCGGGTGATTTTCTGAGTTGTCGTAGTCGAGCTTCCTCCTGGAGGTGGAGGAGTGAACAGAGGTTCTAGGAAAAATATTGGGTTAGGGTGCAGATGAACGAGGTGATGGCGGTGATGGGTTTAAGTTTGTAAACCTAATTTTTTATAGTGACCAGGAAATCGTTCGAAGCGGCTTCTCTCGTGCATCGAGTTGCACGCGACTGTGGGTGATGGAAGTTTGGTCAGTAACGAGGTCGTGGCCGGAGTTGCACGAATTCTGGTGGTCGGAGGGTCGTGGACGGCGCGTTGACAGGTTTTGGGGTGAGTTTCTGTCTCGAGTTCAAAGTTTTGCTGGAGAACTCGATTTCGAGCTACTGTGGTAGATTTTTATGATCGTGATCGTGTTTGGAGTTGATCGGTGATGTGATGAAGGCATGGGTGGTGGCCGGAGATGGCCAGAGTCATGGTGCATGTGCAGCGTGCATTTTGATGTTCTGATGAACTTTGGGTTTTGGGTAGGAAGTGCACTCGGGTTGAGCTCGAGTTATTCCAGTACTTGACTCGAAGCTGGGTTCGGGAAAGATTTCGTGTGGGCTCGGGTTTTCTTTTGCAGGCTAATAAATTTTCGAAAAGAAAATATTCAAGTTTAAAAATTTATTTATTTGAACAAAGTTTCAAGAATATGAAATTGTATTAGTTTTCAAAAGGGATGATAACCATGTTTGCAAAGTAAAAGTGTTTAAACAAGTTTCGAACAAAGTTTCAAGGTTTAATTTTAAGAAGTTAAAATGTTTTTAAGGTAAATTGTTTTGGAATTAGTTAATTAATTTAATTAAATAATGTTAACCGACATCTTGGCCCGATTACAAAACGACAGTTGAAGAAATTATCATTAGCACTAGACAAGATTTTGATCAAGGAGAGACTGGAGGTGGTAGCAAGTTGTCAGGCCCACAACAAAGCAAGAGCATTCGGCCTGCCTGGCCTGGTGCGCAGATTCACCTACTATGGGCAGAGGCACCTTGTTCCTAAGCCCATGAGGGAAGTCCAACCCATCTCGTCTATAAATAGGAGGGCAGTAGCACAATGAAAGGGACATTTTTCCGGGAACACTGGGGAGACTCTGCCATTTTTTATACTCTCCTCTTTTTAATTCAAACTTGTATTCAAGTGATTGATTTACGGATTGTATCTGTATTCAAGTAATTGAGAGAGCAATAAAGATTAAACCCAAAGTGGATGTAGGCAATTACGTCGAACCACTATAAATCTGGTGTTCTTGTTTTTGTTGTCCTTTTTGCATTGAATTACACTATTCTTCTGTTTTAATTTACTCTCTTCATTAATCTCTCTACATAACTCTACTCAAGGGTGTTGGTGACCAATTTTGGTGCTAACATTTTGGTGCTTTCACTGAGAATTGAATTCTCAACTTGATTGGATCTCATCATCTACTAGTTGATTTCCATATTCGTGAGATAGATCCAGTTGTCTACTAGAAAATTTCCTATTCTACTCAGATTTGAAAGAAATCTAAAGGAAGCTGATAACCGTAGATTGGATTCACTGATGTACGAAATATTTGGTGATTGGATGTTGAAGTTTGCACTCAAGTTGAATGAAGGCCGACCCTCCTCTGAAGGCAATTCAACCGATCGCCCTAGAAAAGGCATATGCCGACCGCTCCAAAAAAGGTCTATGTCGACCGCTGCAGGAAAGGTGTATGCCGATCCGCCTTGGCCGAGCCACTCTAGGCCGAACCCCTTCCAGGCCGATCATACCTCTAGGCCGAACGCTCTTCCAGGCTGACCATACCTCTAGGCCGAACGCCCTTCTAGGCCGAACATACCTCTAGGCCGAACGCCCTTCCAGGCCGACCATACCTCTAGGCCAAACGCCCTTCCAGGCCGACCATACCTCTAGGCCGAATGCCCTTCCAGGCGGAACATACCTCTAGGCCGAACGCTCTTCCTGGCCGACCATACCTCTAGGCTGAACGCCCTTCCAATCCGACCATACCTCTAGGCCGAACGCCCTTCCAGGCCGACCATAACTCTAGGCCGAACACTCTTCCAGGCTGATCCATACCTCTATGCCGAAACCCTCTGTAATGCCGAACGATATTGTATGCTGAACGACTCGGTTGTGCCGAACAAGAACGATTGCCGAGCACCTCTGTAATGCCGAACGGTATTGTATGCTGAACGAATCGGTTGCGCCGAACGAGAACGAATGCCGAACACCTCTGGAATTAAGTTACACCGGTCCCTCTCTCAAAAAACAATCTGTGTTTCATTCGTTCCGTCGTCTATCTCAGCTGTCAGATGGCCCGAAGAAAGTACGTATTCGAACTGGTCCCTATTCCAAAAAATATGGATCAGGTATGACCCCTATTTTAAAATAAAAAAATAATTTCGGGTACGACCCAAATTTCTGAAAAAGAGGCTAAAAACACTCAACTTAATAAAGGAACATTCTATCCACTTCTCTGACATCCCATGATCGACCAGGGCATAGAGGATCTAGTGGCAACTTATGAACGACATCAAGGGAACGGACAAGCAACCGCTATTCAAACAGTACTCCCAAAGGTTGGAGAACATAGATGATATGACTCCAAGCACCATTCTTCGCTGACCCGGCACTTCGAATTTAGTGACTCCAAGCAAACCAATGTTTGGCTCTAAGCAATTTATTCCAAATACTAACAAGGTTATCATACTGATCGCGTTTGAGGAAAGTCGACCTCCAGATATATTTTGGCAGCTAGTTAGCTAAAGAGCCTCCTATGACTATGGATCGTTTCTTTTACAAAATGAATCAGAACTAAAGTGAGGAGGAGTGGAGCATACTAGGAAAAATAACAATGCAGGCCTGTCGGCTAAGGATATTGATTCTAGTAGACAAAACAAGATCTCAAAATTCGACTCATATGCTCTTTGATAGATTCAATCGATAGCCTCTACTTGGAAGCTCACGACTCAAATTGGTACTGGAAACCAACCTCGAGAGAGCCTATCGAAGTCCAGAGAAAATCGGAGGAATGTTGTATATTCCAAGATGCACACTGATCCTGATACTGGCGATTACAAACACCTCCGAGGTGTGATCGAAAAGCTTTTTCGGAAAAGAAAGCTTCAGTAGTACATGCAAGCTTCACAAAAGGGCGAGCCAGGAACTACGGATGCCCATCAATAAAGAACTATAATTAATAATTGAACCGTTGGCAGTCGGCACCCGCTAGAAGGGGCTAGGGGCAGAATTGAACAACAAGCACACGATGCCGCTTCACTTATCAATGAGATTTATCCTAAACTTCTTTGGATTATTTTCTATTTCAATTTGAAATGTGCTTTGAATTGCAACAGACTTAAACTAAACTTCTTCCAATACGATGCAGGTGACCAAGTACTCAAAGTTGGCTTCCAGCCAATCCACGCAGACCTTAATCGGATTTGTGGAGTTTCATCAAAACGAGCATGATTCGTTCGCTCATCATCAACCATGTGCCTTTGATTTGGGGCCAAGGACTAGAGATTGAAAAGCTCATCACGGTCAGAGCCCAATACAAAGCCAACATAACCGACCATCCATCCGTCAACCTCCACATTTGACTTGGAGACCTAAACGAGGCTTGGAATGAATATGGCCCGATCATCCACTCCAATCGAGTCATAGAACAAAGTTCGACAAAATACGGATACCCCTCATAAAGCTCAGTGACGCCGGGATCCGTCTAAAGTGGACGTTATTTGATCATCTACACATCAAATCCTACCTTGAACACGAAAGGTTGTTTGAAAGCCCAACTTGAAGTTGCTATGGTAGACTGCCTACTCGTTAACCATCACTCTCAATACATGGACGCGATTGCACCATGAAACATATGCAACTTACTTTGTCTACCTAGTAATCCATCATCCTCGTTTTCTGGAAAGAGATACGAAGCAAATTGGGCGAGACTTGATTATCCAACCCAAGCATGGATGTGATCCAACCATCTGTCATATACCTCCTTCCTTGACTTGATTAGAAGAGTTATAATCACCAAGCAGACGAGAATCGATCGTCCATTTTCAAAGTTTCATCCTTGATGCTGGGGGCAGAGTCCTATTCCATGAGCGAACGTGGTTTGATCGTTCATTCGACAACATTAGCCTCGATAAGGTAAATGAAATACAAATCAAACGGGTGGAAATACACCTGCACTTCAGAAAAATCTCTATGTCCCTGAAGTGGACTAGAGTACTCTAAGTCCACTGAGCGCGGACTAGAGTATAAACGACTTGAGGAAAATCTCTATGTCCCTGAAGCGGACTAGAGTACTCTGAGTCCCCAGAGCGCGGACTAGAGTATAAACGACTTGAGGAAAATCTCTAAGTCCCTGAAGCGGACTAGAGTACTCTGAGTCCCCAGAGTGCGGACTAGAGTATAAATGACTTCAAAAAAATCTCTAATTCCCTGAAGCGGACTAGAGTACTCTGAGTCCCCAAAGCGCGGACTAGAGTATAAACGACTTGAGGAAAATCTCTATGTCCCTGAAGCGGACTAGAGTACTCTGAGTCCCCAGAGCGCGGACTAGAGTATAAACGACTTCAGAAAAATCTCTATGTCCCAGAAGTGGACTACAGTACTCTGATTCCCCTAAGCGTGGACTAGAGTATAAATGACTTGAGGAAAATCTCTATGTCCCTGAAGCGGACTAGAGTACTCTGAGTCCCCTGAGCGCGGACTAGAGTATAAACGACTTGAGGAAAATCTCTTTGTCCCTAAAGGGGACTAGAGTACTCTGAGTCCCCTGAGCGCGGACTAGAGTATAAACGACTTGAGGAAAATCTCTATGTCCCTGAAGCGGACTAGAGTACTCTGAGTCCCCAGAGCGCGGACTAGAGTATAAACGACTTGAGGAAAATCTCTAAGTCCCTGAAGCGGACTAGAGTACTCTGAGTCCCTAGAGCGCGGACTAGAGTATAAACGACGTCAGAAAAATCTCTGTCCCTGAAGCGGACTAGAGTACTCTGAGTCCCAATAGCGTGGACTAGAGTATAAACGACTTCAAAAAAATCTCTAAGTCCCTGAAGCGGACTAGAGTACTCTGAGTCCCCAGAGTGCGGACTAGAGTATAAACGACTTGAGGAAAATCTCTATGTCCCTGAAGCGGACTAGAGTACTCTGAGTCCCCAGAGCGCGGACTAGAGTATAAACGACTTCAGAAAAAACTCTATGTCTCTGAAGCGGACTAGAGTACTCTGAATCCCCAGAGCACGGACTAGAGTATAAACGACTTGAGAAAAATCTCTATGTCCCAGAAGCGGACTAGAGTACTCTGAGTCCCAAGAGTGCGGACTAGAGTATAAACGACTTGAGGAAAATCTCTAAGTCCCTGAAGCGGACTAGAGTACTCTGAGTCCCCAGAGCGCGGACTAGAGTATAAACGACTTCAGAAAAATCTCTATGTCCCTGAAGCGGACTAGAGTACTCTGAGTCCCTAGAGCGCGGACTAGAGTATAAACGACTTCAGAAAAATCTCTATGTCCCTGAAGCGGACTAGAGTACTCTGAGTCCCCAGAGCGCAGACTAGAGTATAAACGACTTGAGGAAAATCTCTAAGTCCCTGAAGCGGACTAGAGTACTCTGAGTCCCCAGAGCGCGGACTAGAGTATAAACGACTTCAGAAAAATCTCTATGTCCCTGAAGCGGACTAGAGTACTCTGAATCCCCAGAGCGCAGACTAGAGTATAAACGACTTGAGAAAAATCTCTAAGTCCCTGAAGCGGACTAGAATACTCGGAGTCCCCAGAGCGCGGACTAGAGTATAAACGACTTCAGAAAAATCTCTTTGTCCCTGAAGCGGACTAGAGTACTCTGAATCCCCAAAGCGCGGACTAGAGTATAAACGACTTGAGGAAAATCTCTAAGTCCCTGAAGCGGACTAGAGTACTCTGAGTCCCCAGAGTGCGGACTAGAGTATAAACGACTTGAGAAAAATCTCTAAGTCCCTGAAGCGGACTAGAATACTCTGAATCCCAATAGCGTGGACTAGAGTATAAACGACTTCAAAAAAAATCTCTAAGTCCCTGAAGCGGACTAGAGTACTCTGAGTCCCCAGAGTGCGGACTAGAGTATAAACAACTTGAGGAAAATCTCTATGTCCCTGAAGCGGACTAGAGTACTCTGAGTCCCCAGAGCGCGGACTAGAGTATAAATGACTTCAGAAAAAACTCTATGTGCTTGAAGCGGACTAGAGTACTCTGAATCCCCAGAGCGCGGACTAGAGTATAAACGACTTGAGAAAAATCTCTAAGTCCCAGAAGCGGACTAGAGTACTGTGAGTCCCCAAAGTGCGGACTAGAGTATAAACGACTTGAGGAAAATCTCTAAGTCCCTGAAGCGGACTAGAGTACTCTGAGTCCCCAGAGCGCGGACTAGAGTATAAACGACTTCAGAAAAATCTCTATGTCCCTGAAGCGGACTAGAGTACTCTGAGTACCTAGAGCGCGGACTAGAGTATAAACGACTTCAGAAAAATCTCTATGTCCCTGAAGCGGACTAGAGTACTCTGAGTCCCCAAAGCGCAGACTAGAGTATAAACGACTTGAGGAAAATCTCTAAGTCCCTGAAGCGGACTAGAGTACTCTGAGTCCCCAGAGCGCGGACTAGAGTATAAACGACTTCAGAAAAATCTCTATGTCCCTGAAGCGGACTAGAGTACTCTGAATCCCCAGAGCGTGGACTAGAGTATAAACGACTTCAGAAAAATCTCTAAGTCCCTGAAGCGGACTAGAATACTCTGAGTCCCCAGAGCGCGGACTAGAGTATAAACGACTTCAGAAAAATCTCTATGTCCCTGAAGCGGACTAGAGTACTCTGAATCCCCAGAGCGCAGACTAGAGTATAAACGACTTGAGAAAAATCTCTACGTCCCTGAAGCGGACTAGAGTACTCTGAGTCCCCAGAATGCGGACTAGAGTATAAACGACTTCAGAAAAATCTCTAAGTCCCTGAAGCGGACTAGAGTACTCTGAGTCCCCAGAGCGCGGACTAGAGTATAAATGACTTCAGAAAAATATCTAATTCCCTGAAGCGGACTAGAGTATAAACAGCTTGAGAAAAATCTCTAAGTTCTTGAAGCAGACTAGAGTACTCTAAGTCCCCGGAGCGTGAACTAGAGTATAAATGACTTGGCAAAAATCTCTACGTCCTGAACTATGGACTAGAGCATAAACCATTCGACAAATCTCTACGTCCCCGGAGCATGGACCGAAGCATGAACACAATTTGGGCACGAGCCGTCCGGGGGAAGAATAACTCTGAGTCACTAGAATGCAGAGTGGCGTATAAACTTTGATAAATAGATGAGTGGATTCCGACCGTTCTCTATTCTGCAAACTTCGGCCTAAAATCGACGGGAGGAGTGTAAACTCGCTAGGGATGGAGTTCGACCGTCCGACTTGTGGCCTGGCCAAATCAATGTATGAAGCAAGAGTACAAATCACTAAAAGCTGAATACGACAGCTCATTGTAGCTCTAGCGTGGCGTTCTTTATAACTTGAGGCAGCGACTGCAGGGAGGCCTCAATACAGAACCAATCGAAACGGCATCCAAAGCTTCGAGCAACCTACTATATCATACCTCAGACCAAGGGTCAATGCCGATCCGCACCAAGCACATACGAATGTGACTCGGATGTTTTTTTGAAAAACTATGACCCCCAGAGTATGGAAAGGAGGGTAAACCACGAATACTTGGTCAAAAATTCTCCAGCACCCTCATTCGATTCGTCAGGAGGAGTATGAAACTGGATGAGCATAACCCGACTGCATTTGTAGCTAACTTTACCCCGAGATCTGATTACAGAGCATGAACCAAAGTGGACGTGGATGACCATCCACTATCCAAATTACGCCCTGAAACTTACGTGGCATCGAAGTATTCCTCTTGGAATGAAAAACCATGATAAAATCCAAGATAGGCGAGACCTAGTCTCCCAACGACTGACATGATCCCACGATTCAACGGGAAAGAGAGTAAAGCTAAAGTGGGCATGGCTGGCCTTACTACTTATCGGTATATGCCCCAGACCTGGGGGCACGAGTGAGAAGCAAGATGAATGTGAACCGACTATTCACCAATCACCTCTATGTCTTTAGAGTTTAGGTGAAAACATAAACATTGCTAGGACAAGACTCAACCGTCCATGCAGTACATTTATCAACCCGAGACTGGGAGAAGACGCATGGTCATCCAAAAACTGGCTACGATAGCTCAGTATTAAAACTTATATATAGTGCTTACAGCTACTCAAGGCAACGACCGAAAGGATGCCTAGAGATAGAATCGTTAAATCGATACCTTAGCTCATGGGCAATTGACTTTCACACCAACCCGAAGGACGGGTAAAGAATCATGAATGCATTGAATATAAAGTGCGTTACTCGAATGCACAAGCCAATTCAAACTCATAGCAAGATCTAGCTATACAGTTTCATGCCACTCGAGGCTGACCCCCACTCGACATTTCCTTTAATGCGCTTTTAAGCCTGATTTTTGGCCATTTGCTGATAATCTATTAGAGCATTCAGAGCCCTTCGCTATTAGACTCAATAACTCATGACAAGACTCTAGGATTCGACTAGAGTAACCATCAACATTGGCCGTCCCAACCATATTTCACATTGAATGTTATGCAAAATAGTTACATCTTTACTCAAAGAATCTGGGATGGCACCTGCTAATCTGACGGTCGACATTACAGCCAGCCATGGCGACCCTTTCCGGGTGCTGAATATCGGATCACAGCTCAGTGCAGTGATGATAAAAGAATTAGTTGGATTTTTCTGAATAAATGATGATATGTTCCCATGGACCCATTCTGACATGCATATGTGATTTCATTAACTATCGCGAGCCATGCATTGGATATCAACCCGAAGCTACAAAAGTTAGCACAATCTCTATTGATTTCATCATGAAAGCTCCACTCTTACTTTTAGGCTCACCCCATCAACGTCTATGCCTACCAGCCGTTGCGACAGGGCATACAATGACCTGAGACGTCTGAAAGACTACTTAAATAGAATATCGAACTAAGCTAATTCAATATCACTTATTTCCCACGAAGGGCTATCCAAGGACGGAAATTAGCAGACCTCACACCCAAATTCACTACCTCAGATGACTAATCGAAGAGTAGCAGAGAACCAACCATAAGATGGAAAATGTACGTGGATGGAGCATCCAATGATCAGTGTTATGTCTTGATAATGAATCCTGAGGAACGATCAATCTGCTATGTCCTAAAACTCGATTTACCTGTAACAAACAACGATGCTTAGTATGAAGCCTTGACTGCCAGCCTCAAACTTGCTAGAGGATTTGAAGTGAAAACTTTACATATCTTTTGTGATTCTTGATTGGTAGTATACAAATTTAAGGAAGTTGATCTTGCTAGGGGGCATTGTCTTGCTCCTTATCTCGGCCAAGTCCAAGAGCTACTAACCGACTTCACATATTACATCATTACACACGTACTCAGCGAACAAAATGAAAAGGTGTCATGGTTGACTCATATCAAAGACTATCTACAATAAGGAATTCTTACTGAACGGAGGAATGGAAAACGACAGATCCTCCTCAAAGCTTCATGCCAAATCATCTAAGAATAATTCGTGTGTCAAAAGGAGTTTATCCATCCCCATGCTTCGGCATATCTCCCATGATGATATCTTGAGCAAAATCTATGAAGAAGAATGCGGTAATAACATCAGGGGGAAAACCATGATAAAGAAGATACTCTGCTATAGGTATTACTGGCCAACTATCAACCCAGATGCAGTTGATCATGCTAGACAATGTGACGAGTGCAAGATGTTTGCAAAAAATCCGGGAACCCCACCGATGGAAATTATTCAAATGGCTAGTTCATAGTCGTTTGCCACTTGGGGGCACTGAAATCATCTTCTTGTCGATCCTAAAGGTGGTGCGAAATACATCATCATAACAGTTGATTACGTCACCAAATGGGCAGATGAAGAACTCTTAACCACGACCAAGATGAAGAAAATAATCAACTTCTTTATCCGTAACGTCATCTGTCCTTATGACCTTCCATGATCCATTATAACTGCAAATGGACAGGTTGAAGCTGTGAACAAAATCATAGAGTCTGTACTGAAGAGAGGTTTGGAAAACTCCTCAAGTGGCTGATTGCAACCCTTATTTCACAGAAAATACAAACAAGGAATCGCGATTGAATTGCAATTAAACTAGATGGAGTTGGCGACGACTTATGAGCATATAAAACGCATCCGAGAGCCAATGGCAAGAACATGTACCCGAACGTGCATGTGTACATCCGAAAAAGTTCGACTTCTTGAAATCAACAGAAATTGAATTCTCACTAAGGGTTATTAAGAAAAGACTAGATCAGATAGCCGAAGCTTATTAGCTCTGCAGAATCAGACACGGATGGCCACTGATGAACTACAACCCTGTATTTATAATATTTGGAATCGACCAAGCATCATGATGACCAAAGAAGGATACAACACCTTGGGAGGATAAATTGGAGGATAATGACTATTCAAGAAACATGGTGGATTTCTTTCTGAAGACAAGGAATACTCGCTGATTCAAAGCATGTTGTGTTGCTTCACACGACACACTTTAGGGGGCAAATGTTAACCGGCATCTTGGCCCGGTTACAAAACGACAGTTGAAGAAATTATCATTAGCACTAGACAAGATTCTGATCAAGGAGAGACTGGAGGTAGTAGCAAGTTGTCAGGCCCACAACAAAGCAAGAGCATTCGGCCTGCCGGGCCTGGTGTGCAGATTCACCTACTATGGGCAGAGGCACCTTGTTCCTAAGCCCATGAGGGAAGTCCAACCCATCTCGTCTATAAATAGGAGGGCAGTAGCACAATGAAAGGGACCATTTTCCTGGAACACTGGGGAGACTCTGCCATTTGTTATACTCTCCTCTTTTTAATTCAAACTTGTATTCAAGTGATTGATTTACGGTTTGTATCTTTATTCAAGTAATTGAGAGAGCAATAAAGATTAAACTCAAAGTGGATGTAGGCAATTATGCCGAACCACTATAAATCTGGTGTTCTTGTTTTTGTTGTCCTTTTTGCATTGAATTACACTATTCTTCTGTTTTAATTTACTCTCTTCATTAATCTCTCTACATAACTCTACTCAAGGGTGTTGGTGACCAATTTTAGTGCTAACATAAAGTGTTTGCGCCAAAATTGGTCACTAACACCCAAATCTAGTTGAAAGCACCAAATACCAATCACAGCTCACAAACAGAATGTATGTAGAGAGTAATAATGTGAAGAACAGTAAAAATTAAAATGGAAGCAGTAAAGAACAACAGATTTTATAGTGGTTCGGCTAACTCCGGCCTACGTCCACTTAGAAGTTTGCTTTTTATTGCTGTAATAATCGATTACAGTTACAAAATGGCAGAGTTGCCTTAGCCTTAGAAAAGAGAAAGTAAGAGAGTAGAAAAAAGATCCTCCATCTGAAGACCCACATGCTGTATTTATAGGCAAAACCAGGTTATTGGGCCTCCTGAGTAGTTTGGGCCCATCAAGGTCATAGCCAAACCCTACTTCATTATGTCGACCGATCCTGAGCAGTTGGTATGCTGAACGTGGGGAGGTGCGAGGTATCGAGGTATCGAGGTACCGAGGTATGGAGGTACGAGGTACCGAGGTATTGAGGTGCGAGGTACCGAGGTATGAAGGTGCGAGGTACCGAGGTATGGAGGTGCGAGGTACCGAGGTATGGAGGTACCAAGGTATGGAGGTGCGAGGTACCGAGGTATGGAGGTACCAAGGTATGGAGGTGCGAGGTACCGAGGTATGGAGGTGCGAGGTGCAATGCCGAGCGAGGTGAGGTATGCCGAACGACCCATCCAATGCCGAATGCTCCCAGATGCCGAACGATCCATCCAATGCCAAACGAGATTTATGCCGAGCGCTCCATCCAATGCCAAACGAGATTTATGCCGAACGCTCCATCCAATGCCGAATGAGATTTATGCCGAGCGCTCCATCCAATGCCGAACGCTCCTTAATGCCGAACCTCCATCATGCCGAACCATGTCTGATGCCGAACAGTTTCTAATGCCGAGCGCCCATCATGCCGAACGATCTCTAATGCCAAGCGCCTCTAAATGCCGAGCGCTCCTGGATGCCGAGTGCTACTAAATGCCGAGTGCTCCTGGAATGCCGAACCACTCATGTATGTCGGACGCTCTATGTATGCCGAGTACTCTTGAATGCTATTCGAACGTGAATGCCAGACGAACTATTTGTGCCGAACCTCCACCATGCCGAACCATGTTTAATGCCGAACCATGTTTCCTAGACCCAAATTATAGTTGATCCATCTTTATCCAATCATATTTCCATCTCCCAAGCACGTTGCATCATCCATCCATCCAGTCGACTGAATCCATCGTACACTAGCCTCGACGAACGTGCAGTCGATTAAGTTCAACTCGCATGTCCACGGCCTTGTAAAAAGGAGGGTTAACACTTGCCCCCTAAAACATTCCTTGCTATTGGAAGGTGTGTTTTGAATAGCCTCAAATCCGATATCAAAAGTCCATGTTTTATCCATATCCAATAACCAATAACCGACTTTAGGACCTCTCCGGGTCAATATCTAAATCCTCTACCGTCCATAGTCGATATTCATATCCGTAACCTCTCCGGGTTCTTGTCAAGCATAATCCACACCTGACGACCGTACTCCAGTGTCCCTAAACATTGAGTAATGCATGGCTTAAGTCCTAAGCCAAATCCTGGTTGCTCCGGACCCTTGCCGAGCATTGTCCATACTCGACGACCTGAAATAGTAACCGATAATATGGGGGCCTAAGTCCTAGGCCGAGTCCTGGTCTCTCCAGACCCTTGCCGAGCATAGTCCATATTCGACGACCTGAAATAGTAACCGATAATATGGGGCCTAAGTCCTAGGCTGAATCCTGGTCTCTCCGGACCCTTGCCGAGCATAGTCCATACTCGACGACCTGAATAAGTCGATTTGCCGTGCTTGGACAAAGCGACCTACCCCTTGCCAGGTATAATCCATACCCGACGACCATTTATCAAAAACCAGATAAAAAATACAATCGAAAGCCAATCCAAAATCCAGATCAAATCAGAAAACAAAAAATCCATATCGAAAATACCGATATCCAAACCAGAAAACAATCATCCAAATATAAGCCCAAACCAAGAAACAAACAAAACCAGAAGTTCAAACCAAATTAGAAAAAAGCAAATGTCCAAGCCAAAAAAGAGAAAGCAGATTTCACAAACTAGAGCGTCGCGGTTTATCATCATCTCAGAGCATGCCTAGGGGATATCTCTGTCCCCGTACATGAGTAAGTGACTTGGCCGTTTTCCCGTAGTTTGCTACTTATTTCATAATATCCCAATCAATTGATGATCAATCGACCATCATTCATGTGCCTCGTACCATCACTGTGTGAGGTAGACGGTGGTTGCTCCTGCCCCACCGCTGCATTCCGAGTTTCGACGTATTGTTGCAACTGTCCATTCCTTACATGCTCCTTAATTACGTCCTTTAAGTGCCTGCAGCTGTTGGTATCGTGCCCGTCCAAATCGTGGAAGAGGCAGTGTTTTCCTGATGCCCTCTCACGTTTGGAGGGTTCTCTCCTAGCCGGCCTTCGGTAGGGAAGGCAATTCCGAGTCTCCAAATAAATCTGTTCTAGCGTCTCGTTCAACCCTGTGTAGGTGGAGAATTTTTGCTCTCTCCCCCGCTTCCTAGCCTTTCCTACCGAAGTGATTTTGAAATATATGATGATGTAATTAAGGAAGGTAAAGTGTTTTAATCCTTAATTAACTTAAAGATTTAAAGTTAATTGGTTAATTAATTAAAGTGACTAATTAAAAGGATAATGACCTAATGTAATTAAAAGGATTAATTATGTAATTACTTAAAGATTAATTTATCAAGGTAATTAATTTAATTATGTGATTAATTAAAGGTTAATTAATTAATAATTGAGATTTATTATTTAACGATTAAGGAATGAATTAAGGGTAATTAATTTATTATTAAAAGTTAATTAATAATTGATTAAAGGATAATTAATAAATGATTAAAGGTTAATTAAATAATCAAAGGATAATTAATTCAAATGGTTTGTAATTAATGATTAATTAACCAGGATTAGTAATTTATTCATAGAAATTAATCTGATTTAAATCAATCAGATAATTAAATTGATCTTACCTACGGATGTTTGGATTGTATTGAATGGTTGAATTGTTGATATCCCTGATATGTGATGCTTTGTGATATATTCTGATTTATGTGTGATATGTACTGTAATTTATTATCTGTGATATATATCTATCTGTGATCTGTGTATGAAAGATAAGCGTTATAGTTTATACCGCTTATCAAATATATTATGTGCTTGAATCTGTGATGATTGAATGATGTTGCACTATTGTGTAAAACCCCTCGACCACACTTATACACACACAAATATGGATTTCACGAGGAAATTGGTTAAGTCATGGATAATTTAGATTTAATATTTTTAAAATTGAAATTTTTATTTCAATTAATTCTGAAAAATGATTCGGGTTAAATTTTAAAGCTTTTGAAAGGAGTTTTAAAGATACTTTGAATATCTTGAAATTTAAATAATTCAATTTGAATTTGAATTCAAAATAAGGAATTGAATTCTATGTTGAAAATTATGGTTTAAGAGTGTTATACAAGTTATAAATGTGTTTATATATGTGGTGAAGACCGGGTATTTGCGAGAACGATAGGATGACCTATCGATTGTCTCTGCACTGAGTTGCTCCGGTATAGAGATTCCCTAAGTGAAGGGAAGTCCGATCGGGATTGTGAATACCCGGATTGCAAGGGCTTCTTCGGAAGTGCCTTCGGTTCTGTTCGAACCCAGAACATACTTGTATGGTTGTATGTCTGACATTACACTTTGAGATATAAAGCTGATTTCTTTCAAATACATTTCTGTTTGGTGGCGGAGAATTTATTCTCTTACCTTAACACCCTTCTCTGAGACGTACGAGCTCAGAGGTTATGTAGTTGAAGGTTATCAGTGATATACTCCCAATTTGGTAGTGTGGCATGCTGAGTGTTGCTATGTGTTGATGATCATTCGTTGATCATTTGTTGATCAAAGCATGACTTTGTGAAAAAGCGTAGCTTTGTGGACGAGACCTCATCGAACCTCACAAATCGGAAATGGTCGAAACAGGAAAGATGCGGCAAGGTTATGAGGGTCGCTCCCTTTAGGGTATGTCATTTCCTTCTGGAAAAGGGTGGTATCAGGTATGGAGCCCTGATATTTAACCTATGTGGTTGCTCCAATCTCATTTACCTGTGTGATTGTTGCTGTGTGATCGAGGCCTCGGATAGAGGTCCCAAAGGACCGGGGGTGGCATACTCGAGTAGTAGTTACCTAGTGTAAGAGGTAACCCGGCCTTGTGTTGGCAGAGATCCGGGTAGGTTCTCGGGACGTCCCTCCAAAGGTGTACCCATTGACAGTAGGAAGTTCCTTAGCCTGGCCATTTGTTGGAAAATCCAAAGAAACAATACGAACCCAGTACGGTTTTAGTTGTATAACCTGCTATGGAATGTGGCGGTAACCTGCTATTGAACATAGTAGCTATAGTAGGCATAGTTCGGAATGTCTATGCTGGCTAAGATTAATATTATACTTTCGAAATATTTTCTGCACTATGCACTAATAATAATAATCCAATGATTTTGCGTAGTAAGCATGTTTGACTATCATAAGAAGAAATCTCCTCCAATTCTGCGTTTGCATTGTGTGTGTGGCGGGAGGTCTTATGGTAGTTTCATTTTCCAAAAGCATTGCGAAATTCTTTTATTTTCTTTGTGAAAATAACTGTTTTTGTTACTCACACCAGTCCCATGACTGACTCGGAGTTTATTGTTCCCTTCCTAAACTCTGGGTGCCCATAATTTTTCACACAGGCAATCTAGAGTTGGGTTTTTCAGATAGTCAGGTTTAGTAGATTATTTGGAGCTAGTTCAGTTTTGGAGATCACGACTGACGTTGCTTATCTTGGTGCAACGTGATGGTGGTTCGAGCTGATGTTGGAGTTATTGGACTCATTCTCTTTGTCGGATCATTTGGAGTTATCACTTCTGTTTTCCGCTGTATCATTATTTATCTTTGATATTGTAGTATCATATTGATATCATTGTTGTATATCATTCTGGATATTGTATTCATTGGAGTTGTATATGATATCATTGTTTTCTTTCTTCCGCTATGTTGTTATACTTAATGGTGTTATAAGCTGCGGTGAGCCATATTCGGCATTTGAATCTACGGCATTTTGAGTACAAGTGAAGTACGGGTGCCGATTTTCGAAGGCCGAGTTCAGAAACCTCACAAGTGGTATCAGAGCTAAGGTTGAACTTTAGCTCAGGAGTATAACACATTAAGTAGCTCATTAGAGATAGGGTGAAGTATACCCTAGAATGAGTAATCCTTAAGATATCTGTCTGTATACCTCAGTAAATTCTCGTACTATCCACTGATAGTAAGTATGAGTGCAAGAAGAGGATGAGATAGGGGACAGGGGAATACGACTATAAATGGTCAATACTCTGTAACAACAAGGAAACAATCTTTTCTCTATCAATCTCTTTTGGTCAACATCTCTTCTCAATTCTTCGATGGTTCCTGGTAGATCCAGGAAGAGATTCGATATATTAATAGGGGACATAAACTCCAAATAAGCCATCAAAACTGTTTGTTTGTTTGGATGTATTGGTTTCATTGGTTGCTATGGTTGATAGGTATACTTTAGTTTCTAAACTGAAAGTTTTGGAATTGTATCCATATATCTGTCTATTTTTGGGTTCGGATATATTCTATGAATGGTTAGTTATTCCTTCGAACTAACCAATGCCACTGCATATTTCGTAGATCTGGATAACCCGAGTATCTTGTGGAAAAATTAAACAGATTCGTTCATGTATCAATTATTGATATTCTGATTTGGTAAGCCAAATGCAGAATAGATATTTAGTTTGATCTGATGAAATATTTTTCATCTATCTTTGTGTCTCCGTGGAAAATTTCGGGGACAAAATTCTTTTAAGGGGGAAGTCTGTAACGACCCCGGATTTTAATTAAATTTAAATTTGATATTAATTGAATTTTTGAATTAAAATTGTAAATTGAAGCGAGTTTCCCCGAATTTAAATAAATTCTATATAAATCATTTAAATTTGAAATAATATATATATATATATATATGGGATTTGAATTTAAATTTCAAGTAAATGGTTTTAAAATATAAATATAAATATAGACAATTGACACGAGTATCAGAATAAGTAAATAAATGATTTAAATTTCAAATTGATGGTTAATTTATAAAATAAATAGAAGATAATAAATATTAAAGTAAAATAATAGATAAAAAAATAAAATAAAATAGAAGTTCATTTACATTATAAAGTAATGAAACAAGTAAACATAAGAACAAATAAATATAAGTATGTAGATAAGTATGAAACCAAACAAACAAAAATATACACTTGTAAAAGACAACAAGAAAAATAAAATATATATGTAAAGAAGCTTGCAAAAGAAGACAGCAAAAATATGTAGACCTGGAAGGAAACAAAGGAAAAAAAAGTAAATAATATCTATGTACAAAAAATCGTATAAGTACATACGAAATAAGATAGGGGATAAGCATAACAATTAATGCAAGGTACCTCAGCCTCCATTTGCTAGTAAATATCACTGACTATGGTACAAAAGAAAATTAATAACCCTGTACAAATTCATCACCCTATAACCCAATTTTATATATCAACTTCATTTCAGTTCGACATTTCAAGCTGAGGAAATCTAAGGCAGTTATCATCTTAAACTAAAACAAAAATTCAATCCAAACAAACAACTTAAATCAAGACAACCAGAGATCAAAAGAAAAAAAAAGATTTCAGCAAACAAAAGTTTCAAGTATGTTCAACATAGCAACTCTGTCTTCTTCTGGAACCAGGTGAGTAACCTATGTTTTAAAATTTAAAAACTTGAATCTGTCACATGGATGTTTCTGTGAATAAGTGTGATATATAGTATGGTTCTCTGAATATATTTCAACCTGGAAGTATGTGTACAGGTTATTGGTTATATATATCCTCTGTTTTGAAAATTTAAACACCAGACTTGATTTAAAAATCATTTTCCCTTGATCTACTTGCTATTTGAACTTTGTGTTAAAACAAAAATTGTTTGTTATAGCCTATATTTAAGATTAAAATTTTATTCGAGTCAAAACAATTTGTTAATATTTCTGGAAATCAAGAAAATTGAACCAAACTTTAAATGAGTCAAATTTCAAACATTTTAATTTACAGATTCAGGTATGCAATTTGGATTTGCATACTTAAACATGATTTTTAAAGCTAAAATCATAATTTTTAGAACAAGGGCGAAGGAGTAGTTTGGGTTTGCCGAATTTTCTTTGATTTGGTGATTTCGGGTGATTTTCTGAGTTGTCGTAGTCGAGCTACCTCTTGGAGGTGGAGGAGTGAACAGGGGTTCTAGGAAAAATATTGGGTTGGGGTGCAGATGAACGAGGTGACTACGGCGAGGGGTTTAAGTTTATAAACCTAATTTTTTAGAGTGGTCAGGAAATCGTTCGAAGCGGCTTCTCTCGTGCATCGAGTTGAACGCGACTGTGGGTAATGGAAGTTTGGTCAGCAACGAGGTCCTGGCCGGAGTTGCACGAATTCTGGTGGTCGGAGGGTCGTGGACGGCGCGTTGATAGGTTTTGGGGTGAGTTTCTGTCTCGAGTTCCAGGTTTTGCTAGAGAACTCGGTTTCGATTTCGAGCTACTATGGTAGATTTTTATGATCGTGATCGTGTTTGGAGTTGATCGACGATGTGATGAAGGCGTGGGTGGTGGCCGGAGATGGCTAGAGTCACGGTGCATGCGCACCGTGCATTTTGATGTTCTGATGAACTTTGGGTTTTGGGTAAAAAGTGCACTCGGGTTGAGCTCGAATATTCCAGTACTTGACTCGAAGCTGGGTTCAGGAAAGATTTCGTGTGGGCTCGGGTTTTCTTTTGCAGGCTAATAAATTTTCGAAAAGAAAATATTCAAGTTTAAAAATTTATTTATTTGAACAAAGTTTCAAGTATATGAAATTGTATCAGTTTTCAAAAGGGATGGTAACCATGTTTGCAAAGTAAAAGTGTTTAAACAAGTTTCGAACAAAGTTTCAAGGTTTAATTTTAAGAAGTTAAAATGTTTTTAAGGTAAATTGTTTTGGAATTAGTTAATTAATTAATTAAATAACAAGTGATTTTGAAATATATGATGATGTAATTGAGGAAGGTAAAGTGTTGTAATCCTTAATTAACTTAATGATTTAAAGTTAATTGGTTAATTAATTAAAGTGACTAATTAAAAGGATAATGACCTAATGTAATTAAAAGGATTAATTATGTATTTACTTAAAGATTAATTTATCAAGGTAATTAATTTAATTATGTAATTAATTAAAGGTTAATTAATTAATAATTGAGATTTATTAATTAATGATTAAGGAATGAATTAAGGGTAATTAATTTATTATTAAAAGTTAATTAATAATTGATTAAAGGATAATTAATATATGATTAAAGGTTAATTAATTAATCAAAGGATAATTAATTCAAATGGTTTGAAATTAATGGTTAATTAACCAGGATTAGTAATTTATTCATAGAAATTAATCTGATTTAAATCAATCAGATAATTAAATTGATCTTACCTACGGATGTTTGGATTGTATTGAATGATTGAATTGTTGATATCCCTGATATGTGATGCTTTGTGATATATTCTGATTTGTGTGTGATCTGTACTGTAATTTATTATATGTGATATATATCTATCTATGATCTGTGTATGAAAGATAAGCGTTATAGTTTATACCGCTTATCAAATATATTATGTGCTTGAATCTGTGATGATTAAATGATGTTGCACTATTGTGTAAAACCCCTGGACCACACTTATACAAACACAAATATGGATTTCACGAGGAAATTGGTTAAGTCACAGATAATTTAGATTTAATATTTTTAAAATTGAAATTTATATTTCAATTAATTTTGAAAAATGATTCGGGTTAAATGTTAAAGCTTTTGAAAGGAGTTTTAAAGATACTTTGAATATCTTGAAATTTAAATAATTCAATTTGAATTTGAATTCAAAATAAGGAATTGAATTCTATGTTGAAAATTATGGTTTAAGAGTGTTATACAAGTTATAAATGTGTTTATATAGGCTTGAACCATTTTAAAATATTATTTGGGAAATTTGAATTTAACCCAAGGATTGTAATTCGTATAAATGAATCAGATTTTCCGAAATGAAAACTATTTTTTTTTCAAATGATAAAAGCTTTCATATAAGAAATGAAATTCCAATTTAAGTTAAAGGAATTTCAAATTTGAATTGAAAAATGGTTTTCCAAATTATGAGTGAATTCTTTTTAGCGATGAATTAAATCTTGATTTAAAGATTTAATGAGTTAATCCATATTGAAATGGAAATTGATTGGAATGTCTATGAATAGATCTTTGTGAAACTAGGTGAACTTTGTGAATTGAATCTTTTTGTTAAATAGATTAAAATGGTAATGTGTTTAAACCATTTGAAGAGAAGTTTTGGATAATAAGTTGTGACTTAATTGAAATCCCAATGTCCATATGTTTTTAAATATTACGCTCACTATTCGGTTTAGCCGGGAGAGGACTTTGTGTCATATAACCCATTCCGAATAAGTGATACGTCGTATATGGATAGCAATTGAAGACCGGTGGTGAAGACCGGGTATTTGCGAGAACGATAGGATGACCTATCGATTGTCTCTGCACTGAGTTGCTCCGGTATATAGATTCCTAAGTGATGGGAAGTCCGATCGGGATTGTGAATACCCGGATTGCAAGGGCTTCTTCAGAAGTGCCTTCGGTTCTGTTCGAACCCATAACAGACTTGTATGGTTGTATGTCTGACATTACACTTTGAGATATAAAGCTGATTTCTTTCAAATACATTTCTGTTTGGTGGCTGAGAATTTATTCTCTTAGCTTAACACCCTTCTCTGAGACATACGAGCTCAGAGGTTATGTAGTTAAAGGTAATCAGTGATATACTCCCAATTTGGTAGTGTGGCATGCTGAGTGTTGCTGTGTGTTGATGATCATTCGTTGATCATTTGTTGATCAAAGCATGGCTTTGTGAAAAAGCGTAGCTTTGTGGACGAGACCTCATCGAACCTCACAAACCAGAAATGGTCGAAACAGGAAAGATGCGGCAAGGTTATGAGGGTCGCTCCCTATAGGGTATGTCATTTCCTTCTGGAAAAGGGTGGTATCAGGTATGGAGCCCTGATATTTAACCTATGTGGTTGCTCCAATCTCATTTACCTGTGTGATTGTTGCTGTGTGATCAAGGCCTCGGATAAAGGTCCCAAAGGACTGGGGGGTGGCATACTCGAGTAGTAGTTACCTAGTGTAAGAGGTAACCCGGCCTTGTGTTGGCAGAGATCCGGGTAGGTTCTCGGGACGTCCCTCCAGAGGTGTACCCATTGACAGTAGGAAGTTCCTTAGCCTGACCATTTGTTGGAAAATCCAAAGAAATAATACGAACCCAGTACGGTTTTAGTTGTATAACCTGCTATGGAATGTGGCGGTAACCTGCTATTGAACATAGTAGCTATAGTAGGCATAGTTCGGAATGTCTATGCTGGCTAAGATTAATATTATACTTTCGAAATATTTTCTGCACTATGCACTAATAATAATAATCCAATGATTTTGCGTAGTAAGCATGTTTGACTATCATAAGAAGAAATCTCCTCCCATTCTGCGTTTGCATTGTGTGTGTGGCGGGAGGTCTTATGGTAGTTTCATTTTCCAAAAGCATTGCGAAATTCTTTTATTTTCTTTGTGAAAATAACTGTTTTTATTACTCACACCAGTCCCATGACTGACTCGGAGTTTATTGTTCCCTTCCTAAACTCTGGGTGCCCATAATTTTCCACACGGGCAGTCTAGAGTTGGGTTTTTTAGATAGTCGGGTTTAGTAGATTATCTGGAGCTAGTTCAGTTTTGGAGATCACGACTGACGTTGCTTATCTTGGTGCAACGTGATGGTGGTTCGAGCTGATGTTGGAGTTATTGGACTCATTCTCTTTGTCGGATCATTTTGAGTTATCACTTCTGTTTTCCGCTGTATCATTATTTATCTCTGATATTGTTGTATCATATTGATATCATTGTTGTATATCATTCTGGATATTGTATTTATTGGAGTTGTATATGATATCATTGTTTTCTATCTTCCGCTGTGTTGTTATACTTAATGGTGTTATAAGCTCCGGTGAGCCAGATTCGGCGTTTGAATCTGCGGCATTTTGAGTACAAGTGAAGTACGGGTGCCGATTTTCGAAGGATGAGTTCAGGATCATTACAGAAGCTCTCGATGATTGGAGTTAGCGTCTGCAATTTGATTTTGCAATCAAGGCTCTGTTTGACCATAATTGGACGAAACATTTTCAGCCGTCCGTTTTAGAGTTTGGATTCTAACAGTGGATCTTCAACCAATTGACGATCGGAGGGTGCTGCATTATAGAGGAGGCTTATTGGAACATATCTACCAGTCGAATCGACTTAGATGTAGACGAGATCACTAGAATTTGGGTTGGAAGGCGGCGCGGTCGAGATCCATTTCTGGATGAAGCGGAGCGTCGAGGGAAGCGGCACATTAGGCGGAGGTGGGGCTGGAGGTGGGCTTCGCAGTGGCAGTGGCCAATTGATGAACGGCGGCATGAGGAAGCGGCAGTCAGTGATTACAAGCAGCGGTCAATGTTGAATCGGTGGCTGTTAGGGTTTGGGTAACGTTTAGAAGAGAAGGGTAAATTACTATTTTACCATTGTGAATATTTTAATTAATTTTTAAAATTCAAACCTTCTAACTTGAATAACTTTTGCATACGAACTTCGATTTACGCGCGGTTTCTTCCATTGGACTCGTATTGAAATTCCGAACAACATTAAACTAGTTTGGTTAAGTTTGGAGACTGTTAAGATTTTGGGCTTCTGTTTTGAATTTAACGGGCTTAGATCAAAGTTGAGTGATTAAACCCACTCACGCAATTCTAAAATTTCCGATGTAAGTTAAATCAAAATCATGAGGTGATAAATTTTATTGATTGTTGTTTTTTAATTTAAATTATCATTTAAATTGAATTTGAATTTGATATCGAACACAGTTAAATTAATATTGAAACTAAATAGCTTGTTAAACACCCCGACATTTGATAACTAGTGACCGTTGTGATATATTGGTTGGTTTGAATGTTGATTGCATATGTATGCCTATTGATTGATATGATGGATGATGTTGTGTTTATATTGGTGATGATCATTTATTTTGATATATCCCTATATCACCCTGTATATTATTGATGTCATATAAATTGTCATTTGAAATGTTTCAAAATTGAACTAAGAAGTAGGTTGAAATGATATACACCTATGACATTTAAATATGGGTTGAAATGATATATATCCATCCATGTAATTAAAAATTGAAATAACTGATCACTTGTCCATAGACTAGAAAATTATATACGGACACCTGATTTGGTTAAATTAAATGGTTTTAAAATCATGAATTTGGAATTGTTTTAATAATATTATTTTAAAGAAAATAAAAATTGGATTTATACGAATTAAATTATTTTCTAATTCGAGCATTGAATAGTTGAAATTGAAACTGCTTAAATGAAATTGTTTAAAGGATTTCAGTTTAAATCTTAAAGTTGAAATTGAGATATGATTTAAATTTATCGAAATTGAATTATTTTAAAGGTTTAAATTTTAATTTAAACTTTGAATTTATTTTAGTTAAAGTGGTTTAAATTGGTATTCCGAATTTTAGATGTGAAATGGATTTAAATTAAATTGTTTTAAGTGAGAATTTGAATTGAAACATTCAGCCATATGAATAGAATCGTTAAATTGAATTTGAAGTAAAGTTTGAAATCATTTTGAATTGAGGTTGATTTAAATTGAATTTTTTTAATTTGAAGTTGACTTGAATTGGAAGTCGAAAATTTGAATTCGTTTTGATTTGGAATTTAAACCTGAGTTCAAATTGTTGAGAAAAGAAAGAAACAGTTTTAATTCAAAACTATTTCAAATATAAACTATTTTAATATATAAAATATTTTAATATTCAAACTATTTTAATATATAAACTGTTTTCAATATTCAAAACTATTTTCAATATCAAAACTATTTTAAATATTCAAAACCATTCTTAAATATCCAAAATATTTTAATATTCAAACTATTTTCAGTCTTCAAAACTATTTTAACTTCAAAATTGTTAAATTTCGAAACTGATTAAATCTCGAAACCGATTCAAAGTCGAAACTAATTTAAATTAAACTTGTTTGATTTAAATAATGATATGAAGTATGATTTATGCTGTAAAGTGAATTCGATATTTTGGTATGAAGTATTACCCCTTCCTTGAAATTTAAAAGAAGCAACCAGTGTGTAAAATGGACGATGACCGGGGCCGAATATAGGCATACTCTTTGTCAATACCGGAATCACTTTAATAACTGTGTACGCGGAGGATGTTCCAAAATGAAGTGGTTGTATTGGCATACGTTGTTGGATTTTAAGAAAGAGAAGGATGATGGATAGACCCCGGCACTTGTGTCAATTTGAAACGACTAAACTAGGGCGGCCTCTCCTGACCAATGAGGCTAGCTACCTCTAGCGGACATCTGTTCTTCATATTACTATCTCTATTTTGGACTTGATTGGTGCACCTTGATTTGATTATGAGATGGATGTTCGTGGTGGGCCGTTAGGGGTTACCACTAGTCAGGTGACTCGAAATGGTAGTATCCTACGTTGGGCATTGCCTCACGTGCCTTGTCATAAGATTATCCTTATACGAGCTCACTACGATTTTGTTTTAGTATGGTACCTATATGGGACTCACTGGCTACCGACATTACTGGTTGTGTTACAAGACCTGCATGGACTACCTGCTTAAAAATGCGTTAAAGGAGATCAATGTAAAGCCTTAACGCTATTTTAATACTTTACTTTACATATATAGCGTATCTTAGTATGTATAGATAGTTGAACGGATCCTTAGGAGATGGAAAATCCCGTAACATCTCTTAAGTTATTTGCACCCATATTCCATTTGATATTGATTTAACTTACATAAGAATTTTTAGTTCTGACTGGAATGTTTTATCTTTTCATTACGCTCGGGTCAGCTTGAGTATTACGGTGTTTGAAGACGTTATTACTTGAAGATGAAGATTGGTGATCGTATTTATTAGTATTATTCCACTGTATTATTTGGTATGTTTGTTTATTATACTCTGATTATTTTGTAAAATGAAAGTTAAATTTATATTGTAAAACAGCTTTATGAACTATTTATGTGATTATTATATTTTGTCATTCTGCTGTGAGATTCTGATTATTGTTTTTCTTCTTCTTATTTTTATTATTAACCCCATTGATTATCTATCTTTTGGACTGTTTGAGTTAGACATGTATGGTTTATTGTCGACTTAAACTACCCAAAATGGCGGGTCGTCACAATTATTTAATTAATAAAGGATTAATTAGGGTTTAATTATTTATATAATGGTTAATTATTATTTAATTATTTATTTAAGGTTTTATTATTTCTTAATTATTAATTAAATGAAATTTAGATTTAATTATGGTTTAATAAGGATTTAACTTGTAATTAATTAATTTAAAAAGAGTTTTAAGTTTCTAATTACATTGATTTCCAAGAATCAATTTGTTTTTAAAAGGAAAACTCTTTTACAAAAGATAGTTTTGAACACAAGGGATTCAAGTGTTGATACCATTAAGTAACTAAACAGCTATGAATGAGTTATGTAAATTGTTTGATTGTTTGGAAATCTACTAACATAATAAATCCCCGTTTTGCTATAATGTAATTGTTGGATTTTGTGGATATATGTTAGCAAAATAAATTCTCTTTCTGCTATAATGTAATTGTTTGATTATATGGACATAGACTAGCAGAATAAATCTCCGTTCTGTTATAATTAAGTAAATTGTTTGGACATCTATTTAGCAGGACAAATCACCATCCTGTTATTATGTTATTAGATATGTATATGTTAGTTAGGTTATATTGACATGTTATGTCTTGGTTTTGATATGAATTGAATTTACATACATGCTAATTTATGTATATAATTGTTAAATGAATTGGAATTAAATGGTAACCTAAATTAGTACCATTGGGATTACTAAGCCTTCTTTTGAATTATTAAAGGGTGGTTTGAAATTAACTATAATTCTTTAATCAATTTGAGTATAAGGGTTTATAAATAGTTTTGTAAGTTATTTAATAAAGGTATTTATGAATAACAACTTGTTTAAAAAGGGGTTTTAGTAAATAAAAGGGTTTATTTAAAGTGATTTACAAATGATATTTTGTAAAGAAAATTTTATAAAGGAGTTTTAAAGGAGGATTTATAAAGAGTTTTAAAAATAAGAAAAAGATTTATAAATCATTTTTGAGATTTGTAAAGAGGTTTTATAAATTAACTTGGGGATTTATAAAAGTGAGTTATAAATTTACTTTGGAAGTTTATAAGTTGTTTGAATTATGAAGCGAGCTTTTAAAAAGGAAATTTTTATAAGGGATATGTGGATGGGTTTTATAGTAAATGATGTTTTGAAAAGGGAATTTTTGGCTATTTATTACGGAATTTGAGAAGGGAAATTTTTCAAAATGTTTTTTTGGTAAATACTTATATTGTTGAGATAAGTAAAAATGTTTTCCATGTATAAAAAGGGATATGAGGGATTTGGGAATAGTGTTTTTGCAAAAACCTTTTAATCAAGTTTTGCAAAGTGTTTTAATTAACGAAAGATTAATTAATGAAGGCTTAGTGGATCCCATATGGAATTTAATCAATGTTTGAATGCTTATTTATTTGATAATTAAATCATCGACTATCAAATCTGGACCAAGACATAACATTGGAAATATCTAGGAGAAACACCCGAGTCATATAGCACAGTATCCCCAATGATGTTGTACTGTGCGTATAAATCTTGTTTCATTCTTCTAGAACAATTGATAAGGAAATTTCGTTCATTCAACAGTTAGGAGGTGAACTCCGCTCTTATCTTTTGTCTGCTTATTTTTTAAAGAATTGGGGTTGAGTTACTATAAATTATCAATAGTTGTTTCAAAGAGACCGGGATTAGATATGTTATTCAAAAACCACTTCGATCCAACTCAAGCATTTCGAACTAAAAGCATCTTGAAGAGTATGGAATTGAAGACGGGGTTTTTAAGTGCAAGGGCTATTTTCTATTAACCTTGGGAGGGATTCCCCATAATGGACGTAATAGAAATAGTGCCTTCGATTTCGTTCAGTCCCAGAATGAACTTATATGGATGAATGCTAGCATCGCATTGACACCTGGAGGGAGGTGTTAGCAATCCATGTGAGTTTTCTATTAAAAAGGTAAAGACGTGACCTCGCAAGCCTCACAACTCAAAGAAATGGCAAAAAAGGGTATGCAGCAGAGCCATGTGGTTAGCTACTATTAGGAGCCATCATCCCATTCTTGATTGTCCCTTAGAGCTGTTTTGCGCACAAGCATCGAAAGGCAAAGTAAAGCAGCCTCGGTGTCAAAGGGGTGAGGTAATCTAGCTTGTCATGTTAAAGGGGCAGGCTAGCACTATGTAGCGAAGGGGCAGATGCGTCTGTAGCCCTTAGGTACATTTTCTATGGGTGTACCATCGGAAGGTAGCCTATTATCTTGCCATGGTATGGAATCCAATCTCCAATACAAGCCATTACAATTTTGATTATGGCCAACTATGTTGGAATGCGAGATGCAAGCATTTCAACTATTTTATATATTTACTTTTAACCCTTAGACAATATTATAATATCATTGGATTTTATATAAAGGCGTTTTGGTTATCATAAGGTAAAAACCAGTCCGTATTTATGTGCGACATGGTCTTACGAGATACCCTTGATTTTAAAAGAGTTTTTAAAGTAATAATTCAGTTGTTTTGAGTTTACTCACACCAGACCCATGTCCGACCCGGAGTTTTATTTTCTTTTCCTAAAACTCTTGGGTGCTCAAATTTGTATGGGCAGCCAAGTAGTTTAGGTTTCCACGGATGCATTTTGGAGAAGCTTGGATCAGGAGGCTTCATCAATAGCTAGTTACTATTTTGTTCCCACTGTATTATATGTATATTGTATCAGTTAGGTAGGGACAAGCTGTTATAACTATCCTACGGTATAATCCATATTAGTATGATTCTAATGTATCTTTTTGGAAATGATTTTGTAAAGTATTATCTTGATTAATATATGTTATTCTGTTGCGTTGTGAGATTCTGTGATTGTTCTAGTTTATTCTTATCTTATATCTTCTTCTTTCCCCCAATGACCTAACTTTCGGACACTTATATGATCGGCACACGAATACCGTGGATGCATTAAGTGTCATCTTTAGGTATAAGAAAGACAGATCGTTTTAATAGAACCCCTTTGCAACACCTTGTATTATGATAGATAAGAGGGAGTGGTAATGCATTCTCTTATCAGCTTGATCAAGTCTATAGGAAAGCACGTCATTTTAAGCACATGGCATATAAAAAATCTATTTTATGCGGTCATAAGCGTTTTGCATATTACTTTGACATTATTTTATCTGCTCCTTTTTTCTATAGCTTCTAAGATGTTCTTGAGCCATTAATATGTTTTCAACATAGTATCTGTAACAACCCGGGGTTTTGTAACAACTAATTATCATCAAATGACGATTAAATTAGTTGTTAGTTGCTGTGGGAGTTTGTAAATCAGGTTTAAATTCTTTTTAAAATTTGATGAGAGTTAGGCGGGCTTTATTTTGGCCCACGTTCTTTTACTTTGGAGATGGGATTATTATCAAAAGCAGATAACCGTGCCTCCCTTCATTTATTGGTTCGAAACCCTAAGCGAACGAAAAAAATGGCTGCCTCGTTCGTTCGTTCCTCTTTGTCCAAATTAGGGCTTCGAGATTTTGAAGTCGCCAACTATAATTATCTCGATCGAAGATTTTGAAGCCGCCGACTATGTGCTCGTTCACGGCTGCTTCTTCTTCGTAGAAAAAGGTGAGTGATCTCTTCACTCACATCTAATTCGAATTGTTTGAGCTCGTCTGCTTATTTGTTTTCATTGCCTTCGGCTTCGACATTGTTCATGGTTGATTTTAATTCTCTATTGGCTTTTCTCTAGTTCAATTTAGTTAGTGACTTTGGTATATACTTTGTGTTGCCTTTGGCTTTCACTGATTTTTGCGATGTTGAAGTTGTTCGACTTTCAACCTTGTTCGATTTTGATAAAATAGCTTGTCCAGTTGTTACTGTGTACATTGTTGGGTTTCTGCAGTCGAACTTGATTTTGACTTGGTTCGATTTCGTTGGTCATCACGGTTTGATCGATTCTGATTTGATTTCGTTCTTTGACTGGAACGATGATTTCTTTTTGACTTTGGCTTTGATAAAACTGTTAATTTGAAATTGCTTGACTAATTCTGTGTGACTTCATATATGTGCATATATACAATTGTATGTGTGTATGCATGTACTGTTGAATCTACACTTGTAATTACAGTTTTCTTGTATCCACACATCTCTGATCTCTTTGTAGGCTGACACTCCATTGACCTGTTTGTATTGTTGCATTTGATAATTGCAAGCTTTGTTTTGACATTGCCTGCATACATTTTGTAGTTGAAGTTTGCATGTGAGTGTTGCTTCGAGTTTGAACTACTGTTTTGAATTCTCTGTACGTTGAGTTCGGCCAGTGACTTGATTTAAAATCTTGACTTTGTTAATTCATTATTCCTCATGTTATCTGACTTTGGTC
Source organism: Allium fistulosum (assembly GCA_030737815.1). Classification (NCBI taxonomy): domain Eukaryota; kingdom Viridiplantae; phylum Streptophyta; class Magnoliopsida; order Asparagales; family Amaryllidaceae; genus Allium; species Allium fistulosum. The sequence continues at coordinate 1,301,995,006 of CM060902.1, forward strand.
TTGTACCATTTGCTGTTTCGACTTCGGGTTGCACTGCTACTATTTTGTCTTTGCATGTGCCTGTGCATTTCATACTTATATGTATATGCTTACTCGTGTAGCTGATTGCACCTGTAGTGTACTGTTTGCATCCCTGATCATATCACTATTTTTTGGTCTGGTTTGCTTCAGTCTAAGTCTTTCTGGTCTACATTTTCATACTGATTTGCTTTTGTAGTGGTATGCTTGGTTCACTGGTCCGTGCATTGTCCACTGTTGCATTCATGTGTACATCACTTGGTTGCCTCCTTTATTGCCTGTTCTTCGAGGCTTGTAGTTCAGGTGTACTCTGTTTTATCACTTGCTGTTGCGTGGTGAATTTGTTCTTAAGTTTGTGCATTGTTCATGTCTTCATTGATCTGATCATGCTTGCATATCATGGCTGGTTTGAGTTTTGCTTGTATCAGTCGTTGTTGTAGCATTGTGTACATGTGTCCTCATTGATGTATATGCGTTTTCCACTATTTGTTCACTTTGATGCGATTTGCGTTGATTAGTTGTTTAGAGTTACTGCAGCTTCCTAGTAGCTGTCTTGACCATTTGAGGCAGTTTGGATATTTGTTTCATGCAGTTGCTGTGTCACTGTATTGGTTTCGTGAACATTTGGATGTTCAGGTTGCGTGCACAATTTATTTGTTGTCAACCTGTGTCTTTTGTGTTTTGTTGCTATTCCTTTATATGCTATGCTGGTTTGTACTGGTAGCATTGATGTGTACATTACTAGTGCATGTCACCTTTCATTTGTTGGCAGTTGTGTTGAGTCACGTTAGCCGTGACTTGACCTTTGCATTTTCGATTTGCTGTTAGCAATTGGTGTTGTGATGATTTCATATGCTGTAGTGGCGAGGCAGTGCACGCGTGCGTGTACTGCAGCCACACAGAATTGATGTTTAATTGCTATTTCAATTGTTTGAATTGTTTTGTGTTCAATTCAATATTTGAAATTGTATTTTGATTTGGTTTGACTGGATCATTTTGTTGTTGTCTAATTATCTATTTGATAATTAGATTATGAGTTTCTAATTATTTATTTAATAATTAGATTTTGTTGATAATTGTCGTTTAGGCAATCCTGTTGTTTTCTAAATTATCTTCATTGATAATCTTTCCATTTATCTTCGTTGATAATTCGAAATTGCAGATTTGTTTTTTAACACTGTTAAGTGTTATATTTACCGTTATCCGATTTCTTATTAAAGGATTGGATAGACGAGATTTATTGTGACTGTCGTCTATTTGCTATTTAATTATTATTGCTTCTGTGCATTAATAACTGAGTTTGAATTAGACTGACCCGTGTATTATTTTCTGTTGAATTTAATACTCAGGTCAGACCGAGTTATTACAGGTTATAGATAACTTGCTTTGGGTTGCTGCTTGAGCTATGAAGTCTCTTCATATCTTTTGGAGTAGTCGTCGTCAATTTGTAGTAGTCAGTGTATCTGATCTAGGTTGATATGTATTCATGTATATTATTCGATAATGTACTCGTATATATAACTTCCAGAGTCGACAGTTGTAGTTGTATCATATGTATTGTATCAAATGTATTGTAACTGCCTTTAGTTATATATATATGAGATTTGATATTAGCTGTATTCCGCATTTAGCTTATCTATGTTATTATTTTATATATACTGTCCTAAACTATTATGAACCATCGTAGTTCGTTTTATACTGGAATTGGTTATGTCGATGGGAGTAATAACCAGAGATGAAAATAAATATACCACTCCTATCCAGGTAACCAATACTAGTGTAAGGCCTAACTACGGATGGCTGCTCCTATCCAGCCTTATTCTTCGTAATAACAGACTGTATTTCTTTTAATAATCTTTGTTATTGTGAGCATAGAGGTGGGGCGTCACAGTTGGTATCAGAGCGAGGGGTTTATGGACATAATATATAACATAACTTAGATGGAACATGTGTTACAACTATTGTTGATGTTTTGTTTGTGCTTTGTGTCAAAACTAAAGTTTTGAAATTATGATGAAATTTTTAAATATTTTTATTTAAAAATAAAAGTGAAACTGTGTTTTGATGATTGAGTAATTTGTGTTCTGTTTATCAGAATGCGCAGCGGAAACAGTGATTGCCTTCGCCGTGTACGGCTGATAACCCTTTTGATTTAAAAATCAAAATATGGAAATGAAATAAATTTCATTGTGTTGTTACATAGATGTGTTTATTTTGTTTTCTTTGAAAATTTCGAATCCGATTTGAGGATCCAAAGCGATTGCAGTTATGTGATTTTGTTGAGATTTTTGTTGTTTTAAAATATCTTCATTGAAGATATAATCTAGTGATTTCTTTGTTCATTTTGTAGTGTACGTGTAATTTTGAGTTGCACGTTACTGCATTGATTTTACATTGAACCGATGTTTGGTTTAAACGTATTCTGTTGCCGTTATTCTATAACGGGATTTTTACACCGATGTTAAATTTTTGAAGCACGGTTTTTTGTTGACATTTTTAATGAATGAAAATTCACTGGTATTATATTTTGATGCGAATTATTTTGATGAGATTTTGACGTTTAAAAATTACTGTCGCTTTGACTTCAGTAACCATCAATTTTAAAGTGTATTTTCAAGCGGTAATTCCGCAATGCTGATTTGATATCCGTTTTTACGGTGTTTTGAGAAGTGCGATTTCCTTATCGAAATTGCTACAGATGTTGCTGTTTTAATCACGTGTTCTGAAAATTGTTTTAAATTTTTTACAGTTTGCGCTTTCAAAAGAATGAGGAAGCGATTTAAACGCTTCAGCAAAATTGAGGACTATGAACCCTCACTTTTACTGTTTCGCTTAATTCCGGACTTGTCCGTTTGAGAACGTAAAATGTTATTTATTTAAAATACAAAATTTTACAGTTTGCGCTTTCAAAAGAATGAGGAAGCGATTTAAACGCTTCAGCAAAATTAAGGACTATGAACCCTCACTTTTACTGTTTCGCTTAATTCCGGACTTGTCCGTTTGAGAACGTAAAATGTTAACTATTTAAAATCCACAATTTTGCACTTTCAAGGAAACGATGAAGAGATTTAAACGATTTAGTAAACCACGTGGTATGGGACATGTGTGTTTGCTATTTTGGTTAATTCCGGACTCGTTAATTGAAACATCTGCTGTTTGATGATTTTGATGATTTTGTGTGCTTTCGAGCCACTATGTTGGACCTTCGGGTCATATGTTGGACCTTCGGGTCATATGATGGACCATCGGGTCAAATACCAGCACTAGACCTTCGGGTCACTCTGCAGACCTTCGGGTCATCTGAAGGGCGCCAAAAATTTATAGTACTTGGTAGGCTTCGGCCATATGTTGTTGCACGTGCGGCGTAGCTTAGACTTGCCATATGATGGGATCGATCCACCTTTTATGTTGATTTTCTAGATTATCTTAATTGATTTCTAGATATTTGTTGTTTCTAATTATCTGCAGGTAATTAGATATTTGCTGTTATGAGATTTAATTATCGTATTGATAATTAGATATTTGAGATTTTTGATTATCGTTTTTGATAATTAGATATTTGTTGATTTCTGATTATCGTTTTTGATAATTAGATATTTGAGATTTCTGATTATCGTTTTTGATAATTAGCTATTTATGATTTCTGATTATCGTTTTTGATAATTAGATATTTGTTGATTTCTGATTATCGTTTTTGATAATTAGATATTTGTTGATTTCTGATTATCGTTTTTGATAATTAGATATTTGTTGATTTGAGATTTCTGATTATCTGATGTTTTCTGATTATCGTTTTTGATAATTAGATATTTGTGTTTTCTGATTATCGTTTTCGATAATTGGATATTTGCTAGTTTGGCTGATTTTGATATTTTCAAGTCTCTAATTGATTCTAGATTATGTTGATTATATTGAATTGCTGTTTCCTATCTATCTCTGTTGATAGTTAGAGTTTGCTGATTATGAAGTTCGTGTTTTTTAGTTATTGGTTGGATAACTAGATATTTGCAGTTTTGCGATTTGTGATTTGTGTTTTCTAATTATCTTTGCTGATAATTCGATTTTGCTGTTTTCTAATTATTGTGTCGATAATTAGATATTGCTGTTTTGTGATTTCTGTATTCTAATCATCTAATTGAAAATTAGATATTGTTGATAATTGTATTTATTCAGTTTTGTTGTTTTCTGATTATCTATTGATAATTAGATTTTTGTGAGAATTTGTGAATTTCTTTTATGAAATTAAAAGATTTCTTTGGTGTTTGAATTCTCGACCTTTATTTTTCTAGCTTAACCAGTTTATGTTAGAAAAATAATTGTTATTGACACCTTTAATTATGAAAATTACGGGGACCCAATTTTTATAAGGAGGGGAGTCTGTAACAACCCGGGGTTTTGTAACAACTAATTATCATCAAATGATGATTAAATTGATTGTTAGTTGCTGTGGGAGTTTTTAAATCAGGTTTAAATTCTTTTTAAAATTTGTTGAGAGTTAGGCGGGCTTTATTTTGGCCCACGTTCTTTTGCTTTGGAGATGGGATTATTATCAAAAGCAGATAACCGTGCCTCCCTTCATTCATTGGTTCGAAACCCTAAGCGAACGAAAAAAATGGCTGCCTCGTTCATTCATTCCTCTTTGTCCAAATTAGGGCTTCGAGATTTTGAAGCCCCCAACTATGATTATCTCGATCGAAGATTTTGAAGCCGCCGACTATGTGCTCGTTCACGGCTGCTTCTTCTTCGTAGAAAAAGGTGAGTGATCTCTTCACTCACATCTAATTCGAATTGTTTGAGCTCGTCTGCTTATTTGTTTTCATTGCCTTCGGCTTCGACATTGTTCATGGTTGATTTTCATTCTCTATTGGCTTTTCTCTAGTTCAATTTAGTTGGTGACTTTGGTATATACTTTGTGTTACCTTTGGCTTTCACTGATTTTTGCGATGTTGAAGTTGTTCGACTTTCAACCTTGTTCGATTTTGATAAAATAGCTTGTCCAGTTGTTACCGTGTACATTGCTGGGTTTCTGCAGTCGAACTTGATTTTGACTTGGTTCGATTTCGTTGGTCATCACGGTTTGATCGATTCTGATTTGATTTCATTCTTTGACTGGAACGATGATTTCTTTTTGACTTTGGCTTTGATAAAACTATTAATTTGAAATTGCTTGACTAATTCTGTGTGACTTCATATATGTGCATATATACAATTGTATGTGTGTATGCATGTATTGTTGAATCTACACTTGTAATTACAGTTTTCTTGTATCCACACATCTCTGATCTCTTTGTAGGCTGACACTCCATTGACCTGTTTGTATTGTTGCATTTGATAATTGCAAGCTTTGTTTTGACATTGCCTGCATACATTTTGTAGTTGAAGTTTGCATGTGAGTGTTGCTTTGAGTTTGAACTGCTGCTTTGAATTCTCTGTACGTTGAGTTCGGTCAGTGACTTGATTTAAAATCTTGACTTTGTTAATTCATTATTCCTCATGTTATCTGACTTTGGTCTTGTACCATTTGCTGTTTCGACTTCGGGTTGCACTGCTACTATTTTGTCTTTGCCTGTGCTTGTGCATTTCATACTTATATGTATATGCTTACTCGTGTAGCTGATTGCACCTGTAGTGTACTGTTTGCATCCCTGATCATATCACTATTTTCTGGTCTGGTTTGCTTCAGTCTAAGTCTTTCTAGTCTACATTTGCATACTGATTTGCTTTTGTAGTGGTATGCCTGGTTCATTGGTCCGTGCATTGTCCACTGTTGCATTCATGTGTACATCACTTGGTTGCCTTCTTTATTTCCTGTTCTTCGAGGCATGTAGTTCAGGTGTACTCTGGTTTATCACTTGCTGTTGCGTGGTGAATTTATTCTTAAGTTTGTGCATTGTTCATGTCTTCATTGATCTGATCATGCTTGCATATCACGGCTGGTTTGAGTTTTGCTTGTATCAGTCGTTGTTGTAGCATTGTGTACATGTGTCCTCATTGATGTATATGCGTTTTCCACTATTTGTTCACTTTGATTCGATTTGCGTTGATTAGTTGTTTAGAGTTACTGTAGCTTCCTAGTAGCTGTCTTGACCATTTGAGGCAGTTAGGATATTTGTTTCATGCAGTTGCTGTGTCACTGTATTGGTATCGTGAACATTTGGATGTTCAGGTTGCATGCACAATTTATTTGTTGTCAACCTGTGTCCTTTGTGTTTTGTTGCTATTCCTTTATATGCTATGCTGGTTTGTACTGGTAGCATTTATGTGTACATTAATAGTGCATGTCGCCTTTCATTTGTTGGCAGTTGTGTTGAGTTACGTTAGCCGTGACTTGACCTTTGCATTTTCGATTTGCTGTTAGCAATTGGTGTTGTGATGATTTCATATACTGTAGTGGCGAGGCAGTGCACGCGTGCGTGTACTGCAGCCACACAGAATTGATGTTTAATTGATATTTCAATTGTTTGAATTGTTTTGTGTTCAATTCAATATTTGAAATTGTATTTTGATTTGGGTTGACTGGATCATTTTGTTGTTGTCTAATTATCTATTTGATAATTAGATTATGAGTTTCTAATTATTTATTTAATAATTAGATTTTTGTTGATAATTGCCGTTTAGGAAATCCTGTTGTTTTCTAAATTATCTTCATTGATAATCTTTTCATTTATCTTCGTTGATAATTGAAATTGCTGATTTGTTGTTTAACACTTTTAAGTGTTATATTTACCGTTATCCGATTTCTTATTAAAGGATTGGATATACGAGATTTATTATGACTGTCGTCTATTTTCTATTTAATTATTATTGCTTCTGTGCATTAATAACTGAGTTTGAATTAGACTGACCTGTGTATTATTTTCTTTTGAATTTAATACTCGGGTAAGACCGAGTTATTACAGGTTGTAGATATCTTGCTTTGGGTTGCTACTTGAGCTATGAAGTCTCTTCATATCTTTTGGAGTAGTCGTCGTCATTTTGTAGTAGTCAGTGTATCTGATCTAGGTTGATATGTATTCATGTATATTTTTTGATAATGTACTTGTATATATAACTTCCAGAGTCGACAGTTGTAGTTGTATCATATGTATTGTATCAAATGAATTGTAACTGCCTTCAGTTATATATATATATATATATATATATATATATGAGATTTGATATTAGCTGTGTTCCGCATTTAGCTTATATGTGTTATTATTTTATATATACCGTCCTAAACTATTATGAACCATCGTAGTTCGTTTTATACTGGAATTGGGTATGTCGATGGGAGTAATAACCAGAGATGAAAATAAATATACCACTCCTATCTAGGTAACCAATACTAGTGTAAGGCAGTAAAGCCATCAGGCCCGTGCTTTTATCATCAGCTATAGAAAAGAGTTCCTCTTTACTTTTGTTAATGAATAAATTCCTCAGTACCCAAAAGTGAATAGGAATAGAAGTTGATCAAAAAGAAGCCTCTATGACGCTCTTCGAAGCTGTCGAAGTCAAGGGTTGAGCACATGATTCCCAGTTTGTAGTTGGTCTTTACATGGGTGACATGGTCATTTCGATTGTCATAAAAAGGTTAAATTAGTATGTAACAGTTGTGGCTATGCTCAGGTTAATAGGTATGTAAGTAATCAAGTCAATGTGCATTTTATTGTTAAAATTTAGCTTCAAAGTCAATAAAATATGAAAGTCACAAGTTCGAATATGTCAATAGGCTATGCAATTGTTTGAATTCTAATTTCTTATGTGTACAAGATTCGAGTATTACAATTGACAAAATCCCCAAATTGATTTATGGTTTACAAAGTTGCAAACATGTAAGATATGAGAAGAGGGAATCCGGTCGCCTAACATGGCACCCCTAAGGTCATATTTATAGAGGAGAAGCGGTAAGGTCTTTGAGCGGTCAAACCGCGATGGAGTCTGTAAGGACTTCGATGGCTTCGATGTGGTAAAGTGTTAGGTCTCCGCTTTGCTTCTTTAGTAGGAGCATGCGACAATAACTTTAGTGGCAACATCCCTAGCGACAATGATAGATTTACCAAGTATAATGTCGGCATCTTTCAAGTGATATGAAGATCCAAGTGCTATATTGAACAACATCGAAGAGCGGTGCCACTTTGAATCCTTTTGCTGTTACCATAGTGCAGTGTTAAGGTCTTCGTTGATATTGACAGTGTCCAACACCAATACCGCTTTGCATAGATACGCGACATCCTTCAAATGCCGACAGAGTGTCATGTTGAACATTGCTGAAGTGCAGTGCAGTATCTTCGAAGAGCTACAAAGTATAGCACTTCGTTATGGTTGACGACGAGCTCGTGATTGGTGAATAGCAGTGCTAAGTATCAATGAGATGCACTAAGGCCACTTTGACACTCATTGTTGACCTTTGGAGTTGCTGGTACTTGACTTCTTCGTGTCACTAATCATGAAAGGTGATGTCTTCCCTATGTCTCTTTTCATATATCTTCGAAGTTAGTAAGAGGTAGTGTTGGTGTATTGTTGCTCTCATGTCTTTGACTATAGTAATGATGTACAAAGGGATCAAAGAACAACCTTTGGTATTCGCTCTATCACTTTGGCGTGGTTGTAGGTCTCTTCGACATTCATTGATGGCTTGTGATGTTGGTTGTCTTTTGTGTCTCTTCGGTTACATCTGACACTGTCTTTTTTCCTTATTGAAGTGATGCGACATTGATGACTTGCGGAGTGACGACAAGCGGTGTGAATGAGGAATGACTTTAAGAAGATGTGGGACTGATGAGCATCAAAGTGATGAGATATGGTTTTGATGTGAAGTGGTGTCATAATCCTATCAAATTGGCCTATCTCCATGTCTTCGACATTGTTGGTCTTTGTCAAAGAACCTCTTCTTGTAATGAGGTTCGATCTTATCCCATTAAATGAAGCCAACACCATATCCTCCTACAAAATTACGTGGATCATATTCACCCACCTCCTGTGTAAAAGAAGCTTTTTACTCTTTAGGGTAAAACCACGAAATTTTTCTTGCTTTGATTAGCCTTTGTAATCCATCAAATCTGATGGTGTTCTTTCTTTTCTTATGATTTAAATTCAAACAAAGGAAGTTTTTGAATTATCGAGTTCATTTAAATTATCAGGTTCATTTAAAATTTAAATTTTTTATATATCCGGGTTAACACTAATATACGATTTAATACTAACCAGTGTTTTAAATCTCGGATTTTGGCCAATATCTCGGGAAAATATCTCGGCTATCTCGGGCGATATTTAAAACACTTATAACTAAATAGGCTGCCAAATCTCGGATTTTGGCTGATATCTCGGATTTTTCATCTCGGCCATCTCGGGGAGATTTAAAAGCCTGATACTAACATACGTTTGCTCTATAGTGTAACCCATATAGCATTTGGTATTAATCTACTTATCTGACATGGTTTTCTTGTCGCAACATTGCATTTAAAATTTTATGTCAATTTAAGTTTCTTGTCTTACCCATAGAATTATTCTTTTATCATAAGTTTAGCATTTATGCTCTTCTAACCAATCCAAAAGTTTAAGCTTTTCTCATTAACCCAAAATTAGTTAGTCAATGGTTATTTACTTGTTGTAAAGGTTATTTTGGACTCCACACTTCCTATTTTTTGGATATTGTGTGAATCACCTTAATGCTTTTAAAAATGAGTACTCAAATTTGGAATGATATCACCTAGTGACAGTCGGACGGAAGCAAAAAGCACTTCAAGAGGACTAGTATGAGCTCTGAAGCTGTTCTTCTCGGGCTAATTCTTCTTAAATTGTCGAAGATTGGTTTTCAATATTGAGTTGCTTTGAATGTATCACACAGTTTTCTTTCCAAAGCTTAGACTTGATGCAAGATGACATGCAACAGTTTGCTTATCTTCTCACTGTTGTTCTTATCTTCAAATCTAAGGCTTATTTTAACGATGGATTAGAAATTTAAGATATTGACAACTCATTTGATGGAAAATTAGAAGGAATGTTTGATACTAATTCTGAAGAAAAAAGTTAGGAAACCATTTGATAATAAGGAGGTTGGGAATTTGGTATGTCATCTGATGATAAGAAATCCAAGATTCCATCCCCTAGCAATAAGAAATACAGAATGTCTTCGGATAAGAAGAAGGCCAGTGGTAATAAGAAATTTCGAATTCCATCTGCTAATAAGAAGACCAGGTTTCCCATGTGTGGTAATAATAGAAAAACAGAACTCCCTGTTTGGTAGTGATAAAGGGCAAGAAATCCAAACAAGTAATAATATGAAATTCGATAAGAAAACCAGAAAAAATTCACAAATCATCAAGAAATCAACAAGAAAACCAAGAATTCAATCGTTAAGAAATAAAAAATTCAATCAAAATAAACTCAATCAAAAGCTTGCCAAAATTTCATTTGATAACAAGAAACTCAGAAATCCATTCAATAAAAGGTCAAAAAGTCACCTAGCAATAGCAAAAGATTTATAATTTCAAGTAACGACCGAGATTCTCATTGTCTAAAGAAATGTTTCTTATTGATAGATGTATGGTTATTAAGGTATTTGTTATTTATTATTGTTTTCACTATTATTATATTGGAACAAAGTAGTTTCGTTCAATCATTCAGCCGTTCAGCAAAGTAGTTCCGTTCAGCTATTCAGTCATTTAGCAAGTAGTTCCGTTCGACCATTCAACATTTCAACACGTAGTTCCGTTCAGCTATTTAGCTTTTCAGCCTTTTAACCATTCAGCCGTTCAACAGATAGTTCCATTCAGTTCTTTGGCTGTAGCAGATAGTTCCTTTTGGTTGTTTAACCATTTAGCAGGTAGTTCCATTCAATTGTTTGATTGTTCAGTAGGCCCAATTAGTTTGTTGATGGTTATTATATATAGACCTTCTTGTGAAGGTTTCCTTACTTCTAGGGCTAAACTAGATCTAGAAGAAGCCTGTTTTGATCTACCCCTTGAATGAAGCTATTCTTGTTCTTCTAGTAAGGATTGGCTCTTTGTTTTATTCCTTTTGCTTCTTCAATGGTTTTCAGTTTCCTTCTTATCTTTTATCTTTGTTTCCTTTCGGGTTCTGGACATATCAATTTTTTTCCTTTTGCATCTTCTTGGGTTTGCCTCTGCTTTAGGTTGTGGACATCTTCATCCATTTTTCTTACTCGTACTCTATTTTGGACTTTGCTCTGGTTTGAGGACATCTTCATCCACTCCCTTGTTTGTGCCCTTTTTGGTCTATGGGTTTCTTCATCCTTTCTTGGATGAGCCACTCTTTGGGCTTTGGCCAGGCCGAGGATCGCTAAATTACGTTGCCCCTTTCTCTATAGGGTGCTCTGAAAGAGCATTGGAGGTTTTGACCCTCCCTCCAAGAGGTGCTTTCGGAGAAGGCTTTGTCCCTCTCTGTAGGAGGTGCTCCCGGATGAGGCTTTGTCTCTCCCTCTAGGAGGTACTCCCAGAGGAGGCTTTGTCCCTCTCGCTAGGGGGTGCTTTCGAAGAAAGCTTAGATAGAAGTTTTTCTTTTGAAAAGTTTGTGAATATAATTTTTGACCAATTGGAATGTTTGTGAAATCCTTTTCGAACATCATCTTTTCCGTCATGAACTTCTTTTTGAGAGGAAGAATTTTTATAAAGGACCTTCCTGATAAATTGAGGGACTATTTTTTGAAAGAAGTTTGGATACTTGAACTTTTTGATAATGGGTTTTCAAATCATTTTCATAATAGAAACACGAATCTCAAATAAAAGAGAGTAAGTGGTCACGATTCATAAACTAATGGTCCTTTAATCGAGAATAGGCTCTTCTAATTAGAGTTTTTGGTGATGAATCTCAGTAGTTTAAAAAAAAACTTCTTGGGGAAATGAGTTATAGGGCTTCCCTTACCAATAATTTCAAGAACCTTTGAAAATGCTTTTGCCAGAACTTGCTTAGCCAAAATCTTTAGCTTGCATTTACTAATGCAAAGTAATATTTCTCGAAGATGGTATAATTTTTTTCTTTAAATAGATAAATATTTATTTTCCCTGATCCGTTGGGTAACTAGAAGTAATCCTTCTTGACTTTTGAAAGTAATTTTCCTCGAATACATTATTTAATAAATTCTTTGTGGCAATAAAATGGCTTGTTGAAATTAAGGTTGGTGTATTTACTTCCACCTTTATATGATGATATATAATTGTACCTCTTTAGGTTTTGCTTGGCAAACAGGAATGTCTTGTTTGAAATTCTAAAAAGTCATGATTCATGGACTAATAAACCTTTACAGACAAGGGCATGCTTTTCTTTAAGAATCCCTTTTTGGGAAGATTTTAGATATTTACCTTTCCTTAGAAACTGGCTTATGCTGGAAGGCTGATTGATTCAAACTTTGAGATAGAGAGCCACTTTATCCTAGATATTTGGTCTATCTTTGCTTTGAAGAAGACTATAGATTGGTTATGTTTGACAGAGAAATTTAGAACCTTCCATGTTAATACAAGATCAATTTCAAGTACAAATCAAATTAGAAATTTCATGAATAAAAATAATCCATGGTGGGCGATTGCCATAAAACTTCATAGTTTGACCGAGGTTTTGAATCTGAAGTTGTAAAGCTGCTCTTCTCTTATAGAAGAAGTTAGACTTTAAGTGTTTGGGCTATTCTTTTCAGAACGAGAGATCCTTTAAGCTTCCTTAATGAACTCCTTTAGAGATCCAGACTTGACCATTTTCTAAATTATTCCTGCCAAGGTGAGACATTCATCGGTCTTATGTCCATTTACTTTATGATAGACACAATAATCTCCTCCTGTACTGGGCTTAGGATGGCTACGTATTTTATGAGTAACAAGGAAACTTTCATCGTCTTTTGCCACGGCGGAAATGTGAGAGAGAGGTTCGTTTAAGTCCACATAGTCGAATTTGGAAACCTTTTTCTAGGCCTCTTTTATATCTTCATTCCCCTTTGAATTTTTGTTAGGATGATTGGAATTAGATCTTTCTTCTCTTTTGTTTTGCTGGGGGCTCTTCATAGCATAGTAAATCTCATTTATTCGAATGAAATTTTCAGCTTGGAAATAGAAGTGTTGTAAATCTTTACATCCATGAATATAAAGTTCATACCAAAAAGGAGTCTGCTTGATTAACCCTGAATGAATTTCCATGAGCTTTTCTCGGTCAGTTACATCTTCTGCTTTTAACACTTCTGTATTAAATCTCTTTAGGTATCCGCGAAGCAATTTTCCTGGCCTTTTCTTAATATTTGCTATGCTGGAATCCATGTTTGGGTCTTCGTATATGTAAAACTATGTCAAAACGTAGGAAAATTGCTCCCAGGAATAAATGGTCTTTCCTCGGTAATTCTTATACCATTTGATAGCTGCTCCATGAAAAGTTACTGGAAAGAGCTTGCAACAAATTTCCCCTGAAGTGTTATACAAATCCATTCGACTTTCAAAAGCTACAAGGTGATCATATGGATCAGTGGTTCCATCATAATTTAGTGGAGGAATCTCAATGTGAGATGGAATTCTAACAGCCATTATTTCTTCTGAAAAAGGAGTCTTTCGAAGGTTATTATTTTTCTCTAGGTCAAGGATTCTTTCTTCCTTAAGCACACCTTTTGTTATTTGGTTCAGAATGTCCTTTTGATTGGTTTCTTCATCGTAGTAATTTCTATTATCTCCTTAGATTGAACTATTTGATTGCTCAAGAGACCTTTTGGCTTGAATCCTTGGTTTTTATCTTGTTCTTCATCTTGGATTTTACTTGAAGATTGCGCTTCGTCTTCCCCTTCCATAAGCTTCATCACCTTTGAAGATTCTTGAGATGGATCCCCTTCAAGAAGCTCTCGCATTACCATCACTTGTTGTATTAAATCCTGGATTTTGGTCTCATTACTTGCAAGTTTTGTTAAAGTTGAGGGTTGACCAATCTCCGTATTTTCTAAGTTGAAGTTCGAGATGTTATTATTTTCCCTTGCCCTCACCATTTTTTCTAAAACAAAAGAATTTCACGCAATTAGTTTATGAAGAAAGTTATAAAGGATCAGAGGTTCAGCCCCTCCTTCTAGCGCCAAAATGTTAACGAATAAATTCGTTAACACCCAAAAGTGAATAAGAATAGAAGTTGATCAAAAAGAAGCCTCCATAAGGCTCTTCGAAGCTATCGAAGTCAAGGGTTGAGCACATGATTGCTAGTTTGTAGTCGGTCTTTGCATTGGTGACATGGTCACTTCGATCATCATGAATAGGTTGAATTAGTCTATAATAGTTGAGGCTATGTCAAGTCAATAGGTATGTAAGTAATCAAGTTAATGTTCATATCTATGTTAAAATTCAGGTTCGAAGTCAACAAAATACGAAAGTCACATGTTCGAATATATCAGTAGGCTATGCAATTGTTTGATTTCTATTTCCTTATGTGTACAAAGTTTAAGTATTACAATTGACTAAATCTCCAAATTAATTTAGGGTTTACAAAGTTGGAAACATGTAAGAAATAAGGAGAGGGAATCCGGTCCCCTAAAATGGCACCCCTAGGGTCATATTTATAGAGGAGAAGCGGCAAGGTCTTCGACATGGTCAAACCGCAAGGGAGTCGGTAAGGACTTCGACGACTTTGATGTGGTAAAGTGTTAGGTCTTAGCTTTGCTTCTATAGTAGGAGTATGCAACAATAACTTTGGCGGAAACATCCCTAGCGGCAATGATAGCTTTACCAAGTATAATGTCGGCATCTTTCAAGTGATATGAAGATCGAAGTGCTATATTGAACAACAGCGAAGAGAGGTGCCACTTTGAATCCTTTTGCTGTTACCATAGTGTAGTGTTAAGGTTTTCATGGATATTGATAGTGTACAACATCAATACCGCTTTACATAGATACGCGACGTCCTTTAAATTCTGATAGAGTGTCATGTTGAACATTGTTGAAGTGTAGTGCAGTATCTTCGAAGAGCTACAAAGCATAGCACTTCGCGATGGTTGACGGTGAGCTCGTGATTGGTGAATAACAGTTCTTAGTATCAATGAGATGCACTAAGGCTGTTTAACGACTAATTTACCATCGAATTAGAAAATAGGCGATAAATTTTAATTAGAAATTACCGTAAGCGCACGACGTACAATGTTAGTACGGGGCGAGTACGGGTCGATACGCAGGGAATTGTATTGATTTTACAATTTCTACTCAATCAAATTAGACCAAGAATTAGAGAGTGTTGTTAACTACAAAAAATTGTAAAAACTAACTACTACAAAAGTGAATGAAAACTATGAGATTAAAAGACAATTTAGAGATAAATCCACTCTCATGATCACATAAATCAAAACAACAGGAAATTATGATCTCTTTTTTGGCCGTTAGTGAATTTAGTTGATATGTTAATCATAAGTATGGCCTATTTGTGCTATTAATTAGCCCAACATAAACCATCAAACTTTAACATACCCACTAAACCACTTGCTAACTCTCATGAAAATTGACAATGAACTTGAAAATAAAATCTATTTTAAGCATGATCTATTTACTATTGATTAGTAATATAGACCATCAAATTTTGAATTTAAAATCACTTCATTACCAATATAATATGTAGGTGAAGAGGGAATTTGTGTTTATGTTTGTTTAAGCATATCCTATTTGATGTCAACAACATAGGCTATCAAATTCCAAGCTAAAACAACAAAGTTTAACCACATCAAACATTTTTCATTAAGCACAAAAAGAGATCACAAGTTAGCGAAATGTCGAATCTACATGATTAAGAGAGTTTCATTACCCCTAAATTTAAGGGGTTTAGCTTCTCATATTTGTTATCATTTCAACAAATGCAGAGTTCAACATGAAACAAAAAACAAGAGTAAAATGCAAGATAATTAAAATAAAAAGAGAGCTAAACAACTTGCAATAATTAATCTAAGCTACTAACATAAAAGAAAAGAACATGAAATAAAATAGCATGAATTAAAATTGCATATAGGAAAATTACATAAGAAGAAAATGGCTAAGTAGCCATGAAAAAGAAAAGTAAGCTTTTGTTTTTGAGCCTAAAACTAAACTTACTAAAGAGGAGGCTAAGAGAGCATTACATGAAACATAAGGGGTATTTATACATGTTTGAAACTCTAATCCATATTTTTGGGGCCTACCCAAACACCCTTGAAGAAGTGTGGCCACCAAGTTATCATTAGCCTCTAATTGATCCTCATCAAGTATGCATGTAATTTTAACTTCCACTAACTTGTGCATTAGCTCCTAATTGTAGATTAAGGTAAGTGGGTAGGTGGGGTCCTCCATGATGCATGAGTTGAATTATTTCCATCTTCATTCCTTTGTTTCCATCCTTGTGGATGCATGAATACATAAAGCCTCTTGTAATTTCCATCCAATTTTTCTACAAATAAAAATAAAATGTGCAAATAAATATTCTCAGATTAATATATGCACAAAAATGACCATTTTGCCCCTATATGAAGATGAATAAATGATGATTTGAAATTAATTTGAATTTTGGTTTAAACAAGTTAAAATACCCTATATGCTCATTTATTTAATTAAATTAGATTAAATATGGAAGTAAAAATATGCACATTTACGTGCACATCAAATACCCCCACACTTATCTTTTTATTCATTCTCGAATAAACATAAACTAAGATAAATCCGTTTTCGTAGGAAACACGATTGCATTGAGCGTATGCAACAAGCCGTTAAACCTCTAGGTGTCCCTAGTAAGACGAGTGTTGTATCGTGAGGGTTTTCAGCGGATACTACCCACAAAATCCAAATGCAAATTGAAAATTTTCTAAATGCAAGGTTTATTTACAATGATATGAATGCAAGTTTTTGAAAATATTTACAAATGAAGAATTTACTTTTAAATTGACACGAATAAGTTAAATATAAGTTCTGGTCATTATCTTGAAAATTTCAGTCCTTTTACTTGTCAAAATTTTCAACAAAAATTAAGTTATCATAACAAATAGACTTTAGTTTGGGTAGTTGTTTTGGTTAATAACATTGTGCAACTATGAAATAGATCCTTAGTTGATTATTAAAGGTTTTCAAAGTGGCATTTTTATTTCTTTTAAATAACATGTCAAATCATATAAGTGAAAACAGTGTTTGGATTTCAATTGCTTACTCTCTCTTTATTTTTGGAAATTTTATTGATATTAACAATATTTACATATGCCTAACTTAGAAAACTGATACCAGATATATCACCCATGCACTGCCTTTTGGGCTTACGTAAGGGAAATACAGAGCATGGCGAGTGTACATACAAGTATGTACACCTATCAACTGTAGGCGTTATTAATGAAAGAATTTTTTATATACATACACCTAACTCAAATAAACTAAGGCCAGATATACCGATCATGCACTGCCTTTCGAGCTTACGTGAGAAGGGTACAGAGCATGGCGAGTGTATACACTTGCATATGAACACATGACTCTAGGCGTTTCTTAAAATATACACATATATACAATTTTTTTCTTTTTTTATATTTTTCTTTTTTTATATATTTTTCCTTTTTCTTTTTTATGAAAAGAGAGTTTTACAATATCATCTTAGCACCATTTAACTTAGAAGATAAAAAATGTTATATCCTTTACTTTAAATCAACCACTTATTAAACAAAGATTTTCAATTAGGATATACTTCATAATTATCATGTAACAACCCTGTATTTTACAATTATTTTTAAATTGATTTTTCCAGATTTAAAAGCTTTATTTATGAAAAGAAAATTTTGTTATTGTAAATATAAAAACTTTGATTTTGTATGTGGATTAGAATTCCAAATATGACTAAATTTAATATTTCCAGAAAATGTGAATTTTGATTAAAATAGTCAAACTTTGACTTTTAAACTTAAAAATTTAAAAGTTTGAAATTATAAATTTTATCTTTTATTATAAAAATAGATGTAATAACTTGAACACTACTTTTCGTTTCGTTGAGAACGGAGTTAAAATGTAAAAGTTATGTACATTTCAATTTTTAGTGTAATTTGTTTTATTGTGCAATTTTGCCTAGTTTAAATTTTATAAATCATATTTTCTTCTTATATTTTATTTTATTATGTGTCAATATGTTTTTTATGTATATTTTTGTCTTTTTATATTTTAAATTGCTATAGAATTTTTCCAATGTTTATTGTGTTGATTTCCTATTTTTAAAGGCTGTTTTCTTATTTTCTGCTATTTTCTTCATTAAAATTATATTTAAATTAAATTTTATATATTTATTTTGTGAATGTATTTTATTTTATGTTTATATTTATGTTTAAAAATATATTACAAGCTCATATGAATTTTCTAAAGTTTATACCATTTATTTTCAAATTTTCTAGCCTAGTTGACCATTTTTGCTATTTTCTTGATTTAATTATTTATAATTAATTTTTTTATTTTTTTTTATTTGTTATATTTTCGTATTTTAACTGAATTTATATATGTTTTTCAGTTATATAAAAATTTAAAAAGAAATAGTGAATATATGAAGAGTTTGAAACTGCTTTTGAAACCGAAGCCTTTTCATCTCCGAAACTCTTCATTTCCATAACCTTCACTTTAATTAATTTTGCTGCCCACTCCTTCAGTTTTGGCCATGAGTTATCACTCACTTTTCATGAATTTTTTGTTTCTCAATTCATTTTTCACGGCCTTACAAAGTTCCTCGGTAATGGCCTCCTCTCTTTTCACTTTTCTTCAATTTTTCATACTTTTTTGCCTTGTTTCCTCTTCTATTTGCACGGCCTTATCACCATAGCCTCGACCACCATCCCCAACCACTCTTCCTTGGCATCACTTCCAGCCATCATTTCAGATCCATCCATGGCCATGACCTCCCCTTGAAGCTAGCACCACAAAACTTGCACAAAACTCCTTAAAACATTGCCTAGACTACACATATCATCACCTACCCTCCATATCTTGCTTTGGCCACCCCCTTAGCCACCACCACCACTTGCTACATGACCTTTGGCTGCTGCTGCACCATCACCCTCCACTGTCCATACCTGTACCATGCATGGCCGAGCCAAGCAATGACCAAGTCGAGCCTTGTTGTGACCAAAACTTCACCTATTTGCCTTGTCCATTGATATTCTTCATATGTAACTCCTACCATCATCATCTCCTTGTTGCCATGCTATTTTGATGCCATAACTTGAGATTATGTCCAGCTATGGCTGAGCAAAAGATCCCCTTGGTCAAGCTCTTGAATGGTTAAAGAAAGGTCGAATCACTTTGCCCTTTGTTGCTTTTTATTTCAAGTCATTTCGATATTGTTTTGTGTTACATATTTATGTATACATTGTCTTGTTTTGTTTATATATATACAAGGCAATTATATTTGGCTCTCCACTCTCAAGTCATATCCATGTCATCGTGCCTTCATTGTGTTTGTGTTGTGTGCTTTGGTGGATATCTCCAGCTCTAAACAAGTGAGTTATTCTCACCAGACAATATGTACCTATATAACTGATAAACCGACACCATTCGAATCTGTAATGTATATTATCATGTTATATATGCTTATATTATTATCATATGATGTTCACACCTGTTATTACACCTGTTATATCATATGTTACTGTTATTTAATGTTATTCTGTTATTTATATATGTTATCACCGTTGCAAGTTCCCTGTAGATTAGAATCACTATGGGTTGAAATGATACATACCCGAACGGACTTTAGAATAGGGAAAAATTGTTATGGGCTGAAATGATAGGCCTGAACGATTTTTATTTAAATTTATTTTAACTTGGGATTGCGTGTTTGAAATGATAGAACCCGAATTAACTGCGGATTGAAATGATACATATCCGTATCACTTGACCTAGAGTTGAAAATTATATACAGGCCCGTGGTTATTTTATAAAGTGTTTTGGATATTTTTAAGTATTTTAAAAATTATAAATTTATGAAATTTGATTTAAATAGATTTTGAAATGTTTTGAAATAAAGAAATTATGATTTTTTTCTATGTGTTAAAAATGTAATTAATGAATGGTTTAACTGGATTTTTGAAATATAACTTAAGTTGGAAATTTGGAATTTTGGTTAAAAATGATATTAAGTTATATAAATAAAATGGATATTAAATTTTATTTGGAAATGGTAAATATGATAATTTGATTAAATTTTAATTTAAGTGATTTATTAAAGTATTATTGATTTTTCTATGAATTTAAGTGGTTAAATAAATGAATGTTTAAAAGTGATCTTTTAAAATATAACTTGACTAGGAAATGTGAAATTTGGTTTTAATTAAAGGTTAAGTTAATTAAATAAAATTGGAAATTTAGTTAAATTTGTGAAATGGTAATTTAAATTTGAAGTGTTAAGTTATTTGTTGAAATGTGAAGAATTGGAAACTTTTACACTTAAATTTATTAAGTAAATTGTTGAAAATTGGATTTTATTATAAGAAATTTATTATGAAAAGATATATGTTAAACGATTTGTAAATGAACATTTTAAATGTTAAAATATGATTTTTAAAATGTTTATGTGTTTTAAATTAAAGTTATTTAATTGCTGGAAATACACTAACACCTGAAATTAACTTTTAATAGCATTCAGAAATGCTATAGATTCTGTTTTGAACTAAAATTGTGTAAAAAGAGCTATTACAGCATTTCTGAAATGCTGTAGTTGCTGTAGTTGAACTTATAGGTTAATATTGAACTCAGGCCTATTATAGCATTCTCTGGAAATGCTATAATGGTCTGCAGTCTTTGCTGAAACCAAATTTAACCCTTGTTTTGAAATCTGAACTACCGCAGCACTTCTGAAATGCTGTCTTTTCTGTTTCGAACTATAATTCAACTAAAACAGAGTTTTAACAGCAGTTTTAAGTGCTGTCTTTGCTGAATTAAAAATGTTTTCAAATATAACTTATAGCAGTTGTTTTTAAATGCTGTGAAATGCTGAAATTTTAATAATTAGGGTTTTTGACTTAGTAAACGAACTCAGAATGGTTTGAAACTTTGGAAATTGAATACTTAATTTGAAAATATAATAATTACACTTTTAAAAGGTTTAAATGAATTATTTGATTGGAATATAAACTATTTAAAAGGTGACTTGAAATGATAATAAATGAAGTATACCTTTAAATTTAAAAGGTATTTAAAGTTGAATATTTAGATTTGAACTCAAATGATATTTGGAATATTAAAATGATTTGAAATGAAGTTTTGAAATGATTTGATATTTTAAAAATATGGAAATGGTTTGGAATTGATTTAATCTTTATTTTGACAAAGATTTGGATTTGAAATGATATTCTATTTTGAAGTATAAACTGTTTTTAAACTTATAACCACGGGTTATAATAACGTTGGGTTGTTAAAGAGACCGGGATCGGATATGGACATACTCTCTGTCTTACCGAAAACCACTTTGGAAACTGTGTACGCGGTGGAGATTCCAGAATGAAGTAGGATGGTGGCGACGTTCTTAAGGTATGTTACGTGGACCCAACTCCCGTGAGTTGGCATAAGGTGGCTAAAACAGGAGCGATCTCGGACCAGTGAGGTAGCACCTCTTCTCGGACACATTTCTTCGATATTATACTCTTACTTGTGATTGATTAGATGGCCATCCTCCGATTTGGGAGTGTTGTTCGAGGTGGAACGGTAGTGGCTGCTATGCGTATCCATCAGTCCGTGTGCGTAATTGGTATATCTACCCTGGCATTGCCTAGTTGTGCCGTGTCACCTACCATATCGAGCTTTACTACGATTATGATTTTAAGATCCGACCGCGTTAAGGTTCTCCATCCCCTTAACGCTATTTTCTATATGATTATACTTTACTTATTTAGACACTATTATAATAGCGAATATTACTACATAGTAGATATTTTAACGGATTCTTAGAGGATGGGCGGTCCCAAGCATCTTTTAAGTTACTTGTACCTTTATTACAGTTCCCTTGAGTTGGTTTACATTATATAAGTATATATTGTCCTGACTCAAGTGTTTTGTGTTTTGCTTTACGCTCGGGTCAGCCTGAGTTATTCACAGATTTGGATTTCCACTCTCTTGGAGATTTGAATCGCTGGAGATTATCTGCTTGTCATGTCCTATCTATTTCAATTCCGTTGTTCTACTCAGCTTGTACTTGGTTATTATATTGAGACTTTTGTTGTATTCTATTTCTTCTGTTATATCTTATGTAACTCTGATATATTTATATAGTAGCTTCATGAACTACTATTTCTTTTACTTCCGCTGCATTATTTTACTCTGTGTCTGTGATCTGTGATTATATTTATTTACTGTATATTCTGAGATTTGCCAAATTTTAATTACAACGCGGTATTTTGAGCAATTCAACTCCGGCATGAGTGTCTACTTATACACTTATAATGGATGCGAACGGTTGAAAATATCGGGTCGTTACAGTTGGTATCGGAGCTTTGGCTTTGAGGCAAAACTCAGGATATGGAGTAGATTTATTTACAGAATCACTTTCGTTCGAGTTTGAATCTTTTCCTCTTGATTCGAATTTCCTTTGAATTTTGGAACGTTCCCTACGGTTCCAAAATTCATTCTTGTCCCTCACTATTCATCTTCTTTTGATTTTGGAGTATCACATAACTCCACTTCGAATGATCTTTATAGTGAATTGGTGGTCTCGCCAATATTCTAATTTTCTTGTAAAAGGATGAAAATCCTTTACAGTCAGCATCGATTCACCAGAGATTTTATTTATCCTTGGTTTAGATGCTAATATCTTTTATTATTCCAAACTCTATCTCTTGAGATCGAACGTAGATTTATCCCAGAAAAATCCACATCGATCTTATTCTTTAAGTCACGGTTGACCCAGTTAAGGTTGTCCGCGATTTACCTAAGCTTACCCATCTCTCTACTCTGTTTAACCATCTTGTCTTTTGTTTCTAAACTATCTCCAAACATTTTGAATTGTACTTGTAAATCTATGTTTTGTTTTATATATGGTGTTGTTTGAGTTGTTGATGTTGATTTGGATTTCCGATTGATTCGTCTGATCAACGCTATCGATAGGATTTCTAAAACACTTTGAGAGAACAAACTGACACAATATTATTTTAAATTTGGTTAATGAAATAAAATTTTGATATATAAGTAAATTTATGGAACTTAATAAATTGATTTAAATTGATAATTTGAAATGATAATACTTGATTTATCATTTATTGTTCTACAAATGAATTTGTAAATAGTTGTTTATAAATTTGATTTGGGAACTGAAATGAATTTAAAACAAGAAATTTAAAGAATTTAATTTCCGATGGTTTCAAACCTTGTGTTTAAAATTTTTAAAAAGGATATTATTTAAAGTATTTTGAATAAAAATTTGTCTCTAAAGGATTTTAAAGTTTAAAAATTAAGTGCTCTTCTCTTTGTCGCTGGAAAATAATTTCGGTGATGACTGCAGCATCATCGACGTTCATTTTCGAGTTTCGAAGTGAAGAGACCGTTCTGTAGTCTTGCTACAGCTTTGTTTTGGAAAATCCAATTGATTTGAATTTCTAAAATATGACTGGATTATAATATATATAGATATATGATTTAAATTTGATTTGGCATATTATGTATATATAATTACTTATCTCTAAATAGTTTGAAAGGAATCGGAAGTTTAATTCTTAAATTTTATTTTAAAGAATAATTTCAGTTATAAGAAGAAAATCAAAAATTTGAATAAATGATTCAAACTTGAGATAATTGAATTGGAAAGTTTTACTTGTATAACACACAATTTCATTCCAATATAACCTACCTAAATTACACAGAAGTTGAATATGGAATTGGATAATATACAATATAAAAAGGATTTTTATAAATAAAATTTGAGTGGTTATAATACATGTTATACACTTAAATTTTAGTTCTAAAAGATTAACAGAGGTAAATAGTGAAAAAGGGATTTAAAGAGATTTTATTTAAATAACTTAATAATCAAATTTGATTTACTATGGAACCTTAAGTCTAACCTAGGAATTTTAATAAAGGTTATTTCCTGAAATGAATATGTTATATAATAAATCTTTGAATAGATAAAGTAAAATACATTTGAATTGGACATTTTGTAATAAAGTTTATTTAACTTGAATTCATAGTTTAATTGATGTCTAAATGAATAAATGTGTAAAGAAATTTGATTGTTATATTTGCTATATAAATATTTTATTTATGAAATAGATATGTCTTGAAAAATGAATGATTATGATTTAAATAGTTAAAATGTATTTTAACATCACTAAAATTTGATAATTGAGAATTTGGTTTTCAAATGGAATTTTAAGTGTAACTTATTAAAGGAATATCTATTTATGAAATGGGTATTTTAAATAAAGAGTTAGGCTATGTGTTAAATTAAGAGCTAACTAAAATAGTGAACTTTTAACTTAATAAATGAAGTATAGTTTAATTTGGATATTCCATTCATAAAAGTTTGTTTTAATAAGTCATAAGTTAAATAATATCCAAATGAATATTTCTGGAATTAAACTGATTTGAAGTACTAATATACCTACTGTAGCATTTTATAAGTGATGCTGTTTTGAAAATACAGTGTTTTGGAAAATTTTAAAATTGAATGAACTTAGAAATGTTACAACTGTAAAATGAATATTGTTTGATCTTGGATTAAAATGGTTTAAATGAAGATTTTTTTAGGGTGTTATGATTTTCTAAGTATTATGTTTTTTTTAAAGAATAACATGTCCAAAGTGTTATGATTTTCTAAGTATTATGTTTTTTTTAAAAGAATAACATGTCCAAAGTGTTATGATTTTAGTAGTGTGATTTCCAAATGATAAACATCCCTAAAATTGTTATGATTTCAAAGCATTATGGTTTCAAGTTTATTATCTTATTTTGTTTTCCAAACTATCTTTTGGTTGTCCTCATTTCTCTTATCTTGTTACAGAATGGGAAGGCTATTGCTTATACCAGTCCATTTAGAAATCTTTCTGTAATCTTTGATAATCTTTGTTACTCATCTGGATCTGAACACTGTTTTTCCATCCATGGACCGTCGCTCAAGTGAAAAGGGTGATTCAGACTCTAGAGAATCTTTTTCGTGTTTGTGTTCTTGATTTGATCACCTCCATCTTGTTAAACTTGCTATAACAATAGTTATCAGGTGTAATTCCAATATTCTTATCATCTTGTCTTAATTCTATTCATTCTATCTTTTTAGGTGCTTTCCCGTACCTCGTTCCTTTTCGGGGACGAAAAGTTTTGAGTGGGGGAGAGTGTAACAACCCTGTATTTTACAATTATTTTTAAATTGATTTTTCCAGATTTAAAAGCTTTATTTATGAAAAGAAAATTTTGTTATTGTAAATATAAAAACTTTGATTTTATATGTGGATTAGAATTCCAAATATGACTAAATTTAATATTTCCAGAAAATGTGAATTTTGGTTAAAATAGTCAAACTTTGACTTTTAAACTTAAAAATTTAAAAGTTTGAAATTATAAATTTTATCTTTTATTATAAAAATAGATGTAATAACTTGAACACTACTTTTCGTTTCGTTGAGAACGGAGTTAAAATGTAAAAGTTATGTACATTTCAATTTTTAGTATAATTTGTTTTATTGTGCAATTTTGCCTAGTTTAAATTTTATAAATCATATTTTCTTCTTATATTTTATTTTATTATGTGTCAATATGTTTTTTATGTATATTTTTGTCTTTTTATATTTTAAATTGCTATAGAATTTTTCCAATGTTTATTGTGTTGATTTCCTATTTTTAAAGGCTGTTTTCTTATTTTCTGCTATTTTCTTCATTAAAATTATATTTAAATTAAATTTTATATATTTATTTTGTGAATGTATTTTATTTTATGTTATTATTTATGTTTAAAAATATATTACAAGCTCATATGAATTTTCTAAAGTTTATACCATTTATTTTCAAATTTTCTAGCCTAGTTGACCATTTTTGCTATTTTCTTGATTTAATTATTTATAATTAATATTTATTTATTTATATTTTTTTTATTTGTTATATTTTCATATTTTAACTGAATTTATATATGTTTTTCAGTTATATAAAAATTTAAAAAGAAATAGTGAATATATGAAGAGTTTGAAACTGCTTTTGAAACCGAAGCCTTTTCATCTCCGAAACTCTTCATTTCCATAACCTTCACTTTAATTAATTTTGCTGCCCACTCCTTCAGTTTTGGCCATGAGTTATCACTCACTTTTCACGAATTTTTTTTTTCTCAATTCATTTTTCACGGTCTTACAAAGTTCCTCGGTAATGGCCTCCTCTCTTTTCACTTTTCTTCAATTTTTCATACTTTTTTGCCTTGTTTCCTCTTCTATTTGCACGGCCTTATCACCATAGCCTCGACCACCATCCCCAACCACTCTTTCTTAGCATCACCTCCAGCCATCATTTCATATCCATCCATGGTCATGACCTCCCCTTGAAGCTAGCACCACAAAACTTGCACAAAACTCCTTAAAACATTGCCTAGACTACACATATCATCACCTACCCTCCATATCTTGCTTTGGCCACCCCCTTAGCCACCACCACCACTTGCTACATGACCTTTGGCTGCTGCTGCACCATCACCCTCCACTGTCCATACCTGTACCATGCATGGCCGAGCCAAGCAATGACCAAGTCGAGCCTTGTTGTGACCAAAACTTCACCTATTTGCCTTGTCCATTGATATTCTTCATATGTAACTCCTACCATCATCATCTCCTTGTTGCCATGCTATTTTGATGCCATAACCTGAGATTATGTCCAGCTATGGCTGAGCAAAAGATCCCCTTGGTCAAGCTCTTGAATGGTTAAAGAAAGGTCGAATCACTTTGCCCTTTGTTGCTTTTTATTTCAAGTCATTTCGATATTGTTTTGTGTTACATATTTATGTATACATTGTCTTGTTTTGTTTATATATATACAAGGCAATTATATTTGGCTCTCCACTCTCAAGTCATATCCATGTCATCGTGCCTTTATTGTGTTTGTGTTGTGTGCTTTGGTGGATATCTCCAGCTCTAAACAAGTGAGTTATTCTCACCAGACAATATGTACCTATATAACTGATAAACCGACACCATTCGAATCTGTAATGTATATTATCATGTTATATATGCTTATATTATTATCATATGATGTTCACACCTGTTATTACACCTGTTATATCATATGTTACTGTTATTTAATGTTATTCTGTTATTTATATCTGTTATCACCGTTGCAAGTTCCATGTAGATTAGAATCACTATGGGTTGAAATGATACATACCCGAACGGACTTTAGAATAGGGAAAAATTGTTATGGGCTGAAATGATAGGCCTGAACGATTTTTATTTAAATTTATTTTAACTTGGGATTGCGGGTTTGAAATGATAGAACGCTAATTTTTCTTTTTTTTTAACTGCGGATTGAAATGACACATATCCGTATCACTTGACCTAGGTTAGAAAATTATATACAGGCCCGTGGTTATTTTATAAAGTGTTTTGGATATTTTTAAGTATTTTAAAAATTATAAATTTATGAAATTTGATTTAAATAGATTTTGAAATGTTTTGAAATAAAGAAATTATGATTTTTTTCTATGTGTTAAAAATGTAATTAATGAATGGTTTAACTGGATTTTTGAAATATAACTTAAGTTGGAAATTTGGAATTTTGGTTAAAAATGATATTAAGTTATATAAATAAAATGGATATTAAATTTTATTTGGAAATGGTAAATATGATAATTTGATTAAATTTTAATTTAAGTGATTTATTAAAGTATTATTGATTTTTCTATGAATTTAAGTGGTTAAATAAATGAATGTTTAAAAGTGATCTTTTAAAATATAACTTGACTAGGAAATGTGAAATTTGGTTTTAATTAAAGGTTAAGTTAATTAAATAAAATTGGAAATTTAGTTAAATTTGTGAAATGGTAATTTAAATTTGAAGTGTTAAGTTATTTGTTGAAATGTGAAGAATTGGAAACTTTTACACTTAAATTTATTAAGTAAATTGTTGAAAATTGGATTTTATTATAAGAAATTTATTATGAAAAGATATATGTTAAACGATTTGTAAATGAACATTTTAAATGTTAAAATATGATTTTTAAAATGTTTATGTGTTTTAAATTAAAGTTATTTAATTGCTGGAAATACACTAACACCTGAAATTAACTTTTAATAGCATTCAGAAATGCTATAGATTCTGTTTTGAACTAAAATTGTGTAAAAAGAGCTATTACAGCATTTCTGAAATGCTGTAGTTGCTGTAGTTGAACTTATAGGTTAATATTGAACTCAGGCCTATTATAGCATTCTCTGGAAATGCTATAATGGTCTGCAGTCTTTGTTGAAACCAAACTTAACCCTTGTTTTGTAATCTGAACTACCGCAGCACTTCTGAAATGCTGTCTTTTCTGTTTTGAACTATAATTCAACTAAAACTGAGTTTTAACAGCAGTTTTAAGTGCTGTCTTTGCTGAATTAAAAATGTTTTCAAATATAACTTATAGCAGTTGTTTTTAAATGCTGTGAAATGCTGAAATTTTAATAATTAGGGTTTTTGACTTAGTAAACGAACTCAGAATGGTTTGAAACTTTGGAAATTGAATACTTAATTTGAAAATATAATAATTACACTTTTAAAAGGTTTAAATGAATTATTTGATTGGAATATAAACTATTTAAAAGGTGACTTGAAATGATAATAAATGAAGTATACCTTTAAATTTAAAAGGTATTTAAAGTTGAATATTTAGATTTGAACTCAAATGATATTTGGAATATTAAAATGATTTGAAATGAAGTTTTGAAATGATATGATATTTTAAAAATATGGAAATGGTTTGGAATTGATTTAATCTTTATTTTGACAAAGATTTGGATTTGAAATGATATTCTATTTTGAAGTATAAACTGTTTTTAAACTTATAACCACGGGTTATAATAACGTTGGGTTGTTAAAGAGACCGGGATCGGATATGGACATACTCTCTGTCTTACCGAAAACCACTTTGGAAACTGTGTACGCGGTGGAGATTCCAGAATGAAGTAGGATGGTGGCGACGTTCTTAAGGTATGTTGCGTGGACCCAACTCCCGTGAGTTGGCATAAGGTGGCTAAAACAGGAGCGATCTCGGACCAGTGAGGTAGCACCTCTTCTCGGACACATTTCTTCGATATTATACTCTTACTTGTGATTGATTAGATGGCCATCCTCCGATTTGGGAGTGTTGTTCGAGGTGGAACGGTAGTGGTTGCTATGCGTATCCATCAGTCCGTGTGCGTAATTGGTATATCTACCCTGGCATTGCCTAGTTGTGCCGTGTCACCTACCATATCGAGCTTTACTACGATTATGATTTTAAGATCCGACCGCGTTAAGGTTCTCCATCCCCTTAACGCTATTTTCTATATGATTATACTTTACTTATTTAGACACTATTATAATAGCGAATATTACTACATAGTAGATATTTTAACGGATCCTTAGAGGATGGGCGGTCCCAAGCATCTTTTAAGTTACTTGTACCTTTATTACAGTTCCCTTGAGTTGGTTTACATTATATAAGTATATATTGTCCTGACTCAAGTGTTTTGTGTTTTGCTTTACGCTCGGGTCAGCCTGAGTTATTCACAGATTTGGATTTCCACTCTCTTGGAGATTTGAATCGCTGGAGATTATCTGCTTGTCATGTCCTATCTATTTCAATTCCGTTGTTCTACTCAGCTTGTACTTGGTTATTATATTGAGACTTTTGTTGTATTCTATTTCTTCTGTTATATCTTATGTAACTCTGATATATTTATATAGTAGCTTCATGAACTACTATTTCTTTTACTTCCGCTGCATTATTTTACTCTGTGTCTGTGATCTGTGATTATATTTATTTACTGTATATTCTGAGATTTGCCAAATTTTAATTACAACGCGGTATTTTGAGCAATTCAACTCCGGCATGAGTGTCTACCTATACACTTATAATGGATGCGAACGGTTGAAAATATCGGGTCGTTACAGTTGGTATTGGAGCTTTGGCTTTGAGGCAAAACTCAGCATATGGAGTAGATTTATTTACAGAATCACTTTCGTTCGAGTTTGAATCTTTTCCTCTTGATTCGAATTTCCTTTGAATTTTGGAACGTTCCCTACGGTTCCAAAATTCATTCTTGTCCCTCACTATTCATCTTCTTTTGATTTTGGAGTATCACATAACTCCACTTCGAATGATCTTTATAGTGAATTGGTGGTCTCGCCAATATTCTAATTTTCTTGTAAAAGGGTGAAAATCCTTTACAGTCAGCATCGATTCACCAGAGATTTTATTTATCCTTGGTTTAGATGCTAATATCTTTTATTATTCCAAACTCTATCTCTTGAGATCGAACGTAGATTTATCCCAGAAAAATCCACATCGATCTTATTCTTTAAGTCACGGTTGACCCGGTTAAGGTTGTCCGCGATTTACCTAAGCTTACCCATCTCTCTACTCTGTTTAACCATCTTGTCTTTTGTTTCTAAACTATCTCCAAACATTTTGAATTGTACTTGTAAATCTATGTTTTGTTTTATATATGGTGTTGTTTGAGTTGTTGATGTTGATTTGGATTTCCGATTGATTCGTCTGATCAACGCTATCGATAGGATTTCTAAAACACTTTGAGAGAACAAACTGACACAATATTATTTTAAATTTGGTTAATGAAATAAAATTTTGATATATAAGTAAATTTATGGAACTTAATAAATTGATTTAAATTGATAATTTGAAATGATAATACTTGATTTATCATTTATTGTTCTACAAATGAATTTGTAAATAGTTGTTTATAAATTTGATTTGGGAACTGAAATGAATTTAAAACAAGAAATTTAAAGAATTTAATTTCCGATGGTTTCAAACCTTGTGTTTAAAAATTTTAAAAAGGATATTATTTAAAGTATTTTGAATAAAAATTTGTCTCTAAAGGATTTTAAAGTTTAAAAATTAAGTGCTCTTCTCTTTGTCGCTGGAAAATAATTTCGGTGATGACTGCAGCATCATCGACGTTCATTTTCGAGTTTCGAAGTGAAGAGACCGTTCTGTAGTCTTGCTACAGCTTTGTTTTGGAAAATCCAATTGATTTGAATTTCTAAAATATGACTGGATTATAATATATATAGATATATGATTTAAATTTGATTTGGCATATTATGTATATATAATTACTTATCTCTAAATAGTTTGAAAGGAATCGGAAGTTTAATTCTTAAATTTTATTTTAAAGAATAATTTCAGTTATAAGAAGAAAATCAAAAATTTGAATAAATGATTCAAACTTGAGATAATTGAATTGCAAAGTTTTACTTGTATAACACACAATTTCATTCCAATATAACCTACCTAAATTACACAGAAGTTGAATATGGAATTGGATAATATACAATATAAAAAGGATTTTTATAAATAAAATTTGAGTGGTTATAATACATGTTATACACTTAAATTTTAGTTCTAAAAGATTAACAGAGGTAAATAGTGAAAAAGGGATTTAAAGAGATTTTATTTAAATAACTTAATAATCAAATTTGATTTACTATGGAACCTTAAGTCTAACCTAGGAATTTTAATAAAGGTTATTTCCTGAAATGAATATGTTGTATAATAAATCTTTGAATAGATAAAGTAAAATACATTTGAATTGGACATTTTGTAATAAAGTTTATTTAACTTGAATTCATAGTTTAATTGATGTCTAAATGAATAAATGTGTAAAGAAATTTGATTGTTATATTTGCTATATAAATATTTTATTTATGAAATAGATATGTCTTGAAAAATGAATGATTATGATTTAAATAGTTAAAATGTATTTTAACATCACTAAAATTTGATAATTGAGAATTTGGTTTTCAAATGGAATTTTAAGTGTAACTTATTAAAGGAATATCTATTTATGAAATGGGTATTTTAAATAAAGAGTTAGGCTATGTGTTAAATTAAGAGCTAACTAAAATAGTGAACTTTTAACTTAATAAATGAAGTATAGTTTAATTTGGATATTCCATTCATAAAAGTTTGTTTTAATAAGTCATAAGTTAAATAATATCCAAATGAATATTTCTGGAATTAAACTGATTTGAAGTACTAATATACCTACTGTAGCATTTTATAAGTGATGCTGTTTTGAAAATACAGTGTTTTGGAAAATTTTAAAATTGAATGAACTTAGAAATGTTACAACTGTAAAATGAATATTGTTTGATCTTGGATTAAAATGGTTTAAATGAAGATTTTTTTAGGGTGTTATGATTTTCTAAGTATTATGTTTTTTTTAAAGAATAACATGTCCAAAGTGTTATGATTTTCTAAGTATTATGTTTTTTTTAAAAGAATAACATGTCCAAAGTGTTATGATTTTAGTAGTGTGATTTCCAAATGATAAACATCCCTAAAATTGTTATGATTTCAAAGCATTATGGTTTCAAGTTTATTATCTTATTTTGTTTTCCAAACTATCTTTTGGTTGTCCTCATTTCTCTTATCTTGTTACAGAATGGGAAGGCTATTGCTTATACCAGTCCGTTTAGAAATCTTTCTGTAATCTTTGATAATCTTTGTTACTCATCTGGATCTGAACACTGTTTTTCCATCCATGGACCGTCGCTCAAGTGAAAAGGGTGATTCAGACTCTAGAGAATCTTTTTCGTGTTTGTGTTCTTGATTTGATCACCTCCATCTTGTTAAACTTGCTATAACAATAGTTATCAGGTGTAATTCCAATATTCTTATCATCTTGTCTTAATTCTATTCATTCTATCTTTTTAGGTGCTTTCCCGTACCTCGTTCCTTTTCGGGGACGAAAAGTTTTGAGTGGGGGAGAGTGTAACAACCCTGTATTTTACAATTATTTTTAAATTGATTTTTCCAGATTTAAAAGCTTTATTTATGAAAAGAAAATTTTGTTATTGTAAATATAAAAACTTTGATTTTATATGTGGATTAGAATTCCAAATATGACTAAATTTAATATTTCCAGAAAATGTGAATTTTGGTTAAAATAGTCAAACTTTGACTTTTAAACTTAAAAATTTAAAAGTTTGAAATTATAAATTTTATCTTTTATTATAAAAATAGATGTAATAACTTGAACACTACTTTTCGTTTCGTTGAGAACGGAGTTAAAATGTAAAAGTTATGTACATTTCAATTTTTAGTATAATTTGTTTTATTGTGCAATTTTGCCTAGTTTAAAGTTTATAAATCATATTTTCTTCTTATATTTTATTTTATTATGTGTCAATATGTTTTTTATGTATATTTTTGTCTTTTTATATTTTAAATTGCTATAGAATTTTTCCAATGTTTATTGTGTTGATTTCCTATTTTTAAAGGCTGTTTTCTTATTTTCTGCTATTTTCTTCATTAAAATTATATTTAAATTAAATTTTATATATTTATTTTGTGAATGTATTTTATTTTATTTTATTATTTATGTTTAAAAATATATTACAAGCTCATATGAATTTTCTAAAGTTTATACCATTTATTTTCAAATTTTCTAGCCTAGTTGACCATTTTTGCTATTTTTTTGATTTAATTATTTATAATTAATATTTATTTATTTATATTTTTTTTATTTGTTATATTTTCGTATTTTAACTGAATTTATATATGTTTTTCAGTTATATAAAAATTTAAAAAGAAATAGTGAATATATGAAGAGTTTGAAACTGCTTTTGAAACCGAAGCCTTTTCATCTCCGAAACTCTTCATTTCCATAACCTTCACTTTAATTAATTTTGCTGCCCACTCCTTCAGTTTTGGCCATGAGTTATCACTCACTTTTCACGAATTTTTTTTTCTCAATTCATTTTTCACGGTCTTACAAAGTTCCTCGGTAATGGCCTCCTCTCTTTTCACTTTTCTTCAATTTTTCATACTTTTTTGCCTTGTTTCCTCTTCTATTTGCACGGCCTTATCACCATAGCCTCGACCACCATCCCCAACCACTCTTCCTTGGCATCACCTCCAGCCATCATTTCAGATGCATCCATGGCCATGACCTCCCCTTGAAGCTAGCACCACAAAACTTGCACAAAACTCCTTAAAACATTGCCTAGACTACACATATCATCACCTACCCTCCATATCTTGCTTTGGCCACCCCCTTAGCCACCACCACCACTTGCTACATGACCTTTGGCTGCTGCTGCACCATCACCCTCCACTGTCCATACCTGTACCATGCATGGCCGAGCCAAGCAATGACCAAGTCGAGCCTTGTTGTGACCAAAACTTCACCTATTTGCCTTGTCCATTGATATTCTTCATATGTAACTCCTACCATCATCATCTCCTTGTTGCCATGCTATTTTGATGCCATAACCTGAGATTATGTCCAGCTATGGCTGAGCAAAAGATCCCCTTGGTCAAGCTCTTGAATGGTTAAAGAAAGGTCGAATCACTTTGCCCTTTGTTGCTTTTTATTTCAAGTCATTTCGATATTGTTTTGTGTTACATATTTATGTATACATTGTCTTGTTTTGTTTATATATATACAAGGCAATTATATTTGGCTCTCCACTCTCAAGTCATATCCATGTCATCGTGCCTTTATTGTGTTTGTGTTGTGTGCTTTGGTGGATATCTCCAGCTCTAAACAAGTGAGTTATTCTCACCAGACAATATGTACCTATATAACTGATAAACCGACACCATTCGAATCTGTAATGTATATTATCATGTTATATATGCTTATATTATTATCATATGATGTTCACACCTATTATTACACCTGTTATATCATATGTTACTGTTATTTAATGTTATTCTGTTATTTATATCTGTTATCACCGTTGCAAGTTCCATGTAGATTAGAATCACTATGGGTTGAAATGATACATACCCGAACGGACTTTAGAATAGGGAAAAATTGTTATGGGCTGAAATGATATGCCTGAACGATTTTTATTTAAATTTATTTTAACTTGGGATTGCGGGTTTGAAATGATAGAACCCGAATTTTTCTTTTTTTTTAACTGCGGATTGAAATGACACATATCCGTATCACTTGACCTAGGTTAGAAAATTATATACAGGCCCGTGGTTATTTTATAAAGTGTTTTGGATATTTTTAAGTATTTTAAAAATTATAAATTTATGAAATTTGATTTAAATAGATTTTGAAATGTTTTGAAATAAAGAAATTATGATTTTTTTTCTATGTGTTAAAAATGTAATTAATGAATGGTTTAACTGGATTTTTGAAATATAACTTAAGTTGGAAATTTGGAATTTTGGTTAAAAATGATATTAAGTTATATAAATAAAATGGATATTAAATTTTATTTGGAAATGGTAAATATGATAATTTGATTAAATTTTAATTTAAGTGATTTATTATTGTATTATTGATTTTTCTATGAATTTAAGTGGTTAAATAAATGAATGTTTAAAAGTGATCTTTTAAAATATAACTTGACTAGGAAATGTGAAATTTGGTTTTAATTAAAGGTTAAGTTAATTAAATAAAATTGGAAATTTAGTTAAATTTGTGAAATGGTAATTTAAATTTGAAGTGTTAAGTTATTTGTTGAAATGTGAAGAATTGGAAACTTTTACACTTAAATTTATTAAGTAAATTGTTGAAAATTGGATTTTATTATAAGAAATTTATTATGAAAAGATATATGTTAAACGATTTGTAAATGAACATTTTAAATGTTAAAATATGATTTTTAAAATGTTTATGTGTTTTAAATTAAAGTTATTTAATTGCTGGAAATACACTAACACCTGAAATTAACTTTTAATAGCATTCAGAAATGCTATAGATTCTGTTTTGAACTAAAATTGTGTAAAAAGAGCTATTACAGCATTTCTGAAATGCTGTAGTTGCTGTAGTTGAACTTATAGGTTAATATTGAACTCAGGCCTATTATAGCATTCTCTGGAAATGCTATAATGGTCTGCAGTCTTTGTTGAAACCAAACTTAACCCTTGTTTTGAAATCTGAACTACCGCAGCACTTCTGAAATGCTGTCTTTTCTGTTTTGAACTATAATTCAACTAAAACTGAGTTTTAACAGTAGTTTTAAGTGCTGTCTTTGCTGAATTAAAAATGTTTTCAAATATAACTTATAGCAGTTGTTTTTAAATGCTGTGAAATGCTGAAATTTTAATAATTAGGGTTTTTGACTTAGTAAACGAACTCGGAATGGTTTGAAACTTTGGAAATTGAATACTTAATTTGAAAATATAATAATTACACTTTTAAAAGGTTTAAATGAATTATTTGATTGGAATATAAACTATTTAAAAGGTGACTTGAAATGATAATAAATGAAGTATACCTTTAAATTTAAAAGGTATTTAAAGTTGAATATTTAGATTTGAACTCAAATGATATTTGGAATATTAAAATGATTTGAAATGAAGTTTTGAAATGATATGATATTTTAAAAATATGGAAATGGTTTGGAATTGATTTAATCTTTATTTTGACAAAGATTTGGATTTGAAATGATATTCTATTTTGAAGTATAAACTGTTTTTAAACTTATAACCACGGGTTATAATAACGTTGGGTTGTTAAAGAGACTGGGATCGGATATGGACATACTCTCTGTCTTACCGAAAACCACTTTGGAAACTGTGTACGCGGTGGAGATTCCAGAATGAAGTAGGATGGTGGCGACGTTCTTAAGGTATGTTACGTGGACCCAACTCCCGTGAGTTGGCATAAGGTGGCTAAAACAGGAGCGATCTCGGACCAGTGAGGTAGCACCTCTTCTCGGACACATTTCTTCGATATTATACTCTTACTTGTGATTGATTAGATGGCCATCCTCCGATTTGGGAGTGTTGTTCGAGGTGGAACGGTAGTGGCTGCTATGTGTATCCATCAGTCCGTGTGCGTAATTGGTATATCTACCCTGGCATTGCCTAGTTGTGCCGTGTCACCTACCATATTGAGCTTTACTACGATTATGATTTTAAGATCCGACCACGTTAAGGTTCTCCATCCCCTTAACGCTATTTTCTATATGATTATACTTTACTTATTTAGACACTATTATAATAGCGAATATTACTACATAGTAGATATTTTAACGGATCCTTAGAGGATGGGCGATCCCAAGCATCTTTTAAGTTACTTGTACCTTTATTACAGTTCCCTTGAGTTGGTTTACATTATATAAGTATATATTGTCCTGACTCAAGTGTTTTGTGTTTTGCTTTACGCTCGGGTCAGCCTGAGTTATTCACAGATTTGGATTTCCACTCTCTTGGAGATTTGAATCGCTGGAGATTATCTGCTTGTCATGTCCTATCTATTTCAATTCCGTTGTTCTACTCAGCTTGTACTTGGTTATTATATTGAGACTTTTGTTGTATTCTATTTCTTCTGTTATATCTTATGTAACTCTGATATATTTATATAGTAGCTTCATGAACTACTATTTCTTTTACTTCCGCTGCATTATTTTACTCTGTGTCTGTGATCTGTGATTATATTTATTTACTGTATATTCTGAGATTTGCCAAATTTTAATTACAACGCAGTATTTTGAGCAATTCAACTCCGGCATGAGTGTCTACCTATACACTTATAATGGATGCGAATGGTTGAAAATATCGGGTCGTTACATATCACCCATGAACCTTCCTATATACTAGTTAAACCATAGTTACTTGTAATTAAACTTTATTTTTATTTTTTTTAAGAAAAATAAATTTTCAAAATTTTCAATTTAATAATCAAAATCCTATACTTATTCTATAGTGTTTCTTTAAAAGTAAATCAATATGCTAAAAAGAAAATTTATTTTAGAAATTTTTTTGTTTTGTCTTTTTTGTTTTGGAAAGAAAATGCAAAAAATAAACCATGAAAAATCAAAAATAAGATGAAACTCCCCCTACACTTGATTTTGACTGTGTTCCCACAATCAACCCAAATGAAAGGAGAAAAATAAAATAAAAATATGACCTATATTTACATGAAAATGAAAAGATTATTATTTACACGACATCAGAAAGTATATCTTCAAAGATTAAATGAAACAGTCTTGCAAAGACCAATTCATTTGTCTCATCAAGTATGAGAGACATAGCTTAAGCACAGAAAACCAAATCATAAAAGATTTTGGAGTTGAATGTTGATTTGGAAAAACGAATGTCGTTTTATTAAAAATCACGTGAGTTGTTTTATTTTCGATGATTTTTGGGGTTGATTGAACAACTGGTTGAAGTACAAGTTTATTTTCACCAAATTGAAATTCAAACTTATCATTGAAAACTTCTTCAGAATTATTGATTTCAAAATTAAAATGGTGATTTAAATCTTCATCTACGGAACTGAACAACTCATTTTCGAAAAGTCCAAAGAAAACGTGTTCACTAAATTCGTCTTCCTTTGTTGAATTATTCACAAATTCATTGCATATGTCAAGTTCAAAATCCAAAGTTGTTGTACTCAAATTTTCAAAATAGGAAAAACGAAGATCGGATTTAAATTTGGTTCCACACTCTCAAAAGAATTGAAATCCAACTCAATTACTGTATTTTCAACAACTTCATTAAGATCGCCATTTTCAATTTTAAAAGTTGTCATTTGAAAATCGTCAATTTTGGAGAAAGGTGGATTATTATTTGACTCGTCACAGTTTGAATTTGATTTTTGTTTCTCACGTTGTTTCATATAAGTTTCAAACAACAAATCCGTGTGATCATTGTTAATTTCTTCCATTTGCTCCACGAAGTCAAATTTATAATTATTAATTTGAAACTTTTCAATTTGAACTTGTTGAGAATGAAAATTATCCATTGAATTGTCGAGATTATTCTTATTGCCAAAATAGTTTAAACAATTTGTTTCCATTTTCATTTTGATTTCGAAATTCATTTTGAAGTTCGATATTGTATTGGCATGAGTTATAATCGAAATCATTTGAATTTTGACGTGAATTCAAATTTTGATCATTTTGAAATCCTTGGCTTGAGTTATTGTACAGATATGAATTACACAAATCATTTATCCTTTGATCATTTTGTGTAAAGAGTTCAAATAAAGAAGAAATAGTTTCGATATTCTTTTCCAGATTTGATGGTGACTCATCATTTTGAAAACTTTGTGGTTCAAAATTCGAATTGTTTACACAATGGTTGTTATTAAAATATCCATAAGAATTTGGAATGAAATTATATGGATTACATTGATTTTTACAAGTATTGTAAAATTTTGTAGAGTAAGAAAATTCCGACATTTTCAAAAAAAAAATTATAAAAGGAAAAATATTTACCAAGAAGGATTTATTTTTCAAAAGGAAATTTGATTTTTTTTTTGGATTTTCATTTTTTTTCGTTTTTGAAAAGATTCGATTTTTTTTGGATTTTTGTTTTTTTAGAAAAAAAACTAACTTTAAATTTTTTTTGGATTTTTGATTTTGATTGAAAAATTTCAAAGGAAAAGACTTAAAAACTAAGGAAAATTTACAATTTTTTAGTTTTGGATTTTGAATTTTTTTTTTAAATATGCATGAACTAATGCAACTAAATGCATGCAAAGGCTTAATTAAAAATTTTCCATCCTAAGTAGCTTTTAACCCAAAATTGTATAATCACACTTTGTCTTAATCCAACAAGATAGTTCTTAGCCAGATAAGGACAAGAGTTATCGGTGCACCACGAATCACCATAGCAATGTAGCCGAAGGTTTAAGTACCTTCAGAGAAACAACCACTATAATATTTACGAATCACCGTAATATTTATAAATGGTTATCGCTCTACGGTAGCCTAGACGCCAAGAAATTAAATTGTCAAAAGATGACAACTTATCAATATACAGTTAAGCCCTAGGTGAGCTCGTGACACCTTTAAGTCAAGTGTCTAATCGTTATTTTTAGCAGATTCTAAGATGAAATGCAAAACTGAAATTAAACGTGTATTAACAATGCAACTACGAATGATTTTTTTTAATAAAAATGCAAGCAACCAACAATGCAAAGCAAATAAAAACAGAGGATAAAGGCACGATACCAGAGCGTGTAGAATATAAATGAAATATGAAATTCACATCCACCTTTATTTTTAATTTTAGAGTTAATATGTTGTTTACTTTTGGTGATGATGTGAAAATCCCAGACAGCTAAATCCAAAAAAATTTCAATATTCTACCCTTAGCACCACGGTCATTGTTGTGAATCACTTCCAATTAATAGGAGCTATAAAATTTTCGATTTTTCCATCTAACAATTTGGTTTCTAATAGACCAATGATGCTTGGTTTATGAATGTTTAGGAGTTTCTTTATATCATTTCATCTACAGTTCGAATTCAAATCTCTAACATTCCAACTAATTATAGTTATTTAATTTTGTTATGGCTCCTTAAATTATCTCTTTTAGGAGGAGCAAAAATTTCAGTTTTTCTCCTCTACCTCATTTATTTTTATAGATTTAAAATATGGATTATCACTTATGTATCTCGAAAAATCAGGTATGTTGTTATTCTTCTCTATAGTGTTTTCATTTATAACATTAGCAATGTTATCAACAAAATGTTCTTTTTCATTATTTAAATCAGTCTGTCCTTCAATCAAATCTATACTTTAAGAATCAGAAACATCAGAAGTAGTAGAGTTCTTACCTTTGCATCTCCCTAGAACCTATTCCTTATTCATGATTGTTGCTTCAACTACTGGTGAGACAAGCACACTAGAGTAGTTGTTTACTATGACTGCTGGTGCACCATCTTTTTTGTAAGTAGAATCCAGTATCACCGGTCATTTTCATATATTCGATTAATATTATTTGCTTGTATATTGTTAGCATTTAAGAATCTCTCATTCATTTTTCAGGTTCGTTTGTGTTCACCTCTTCAAGTCCACTGCAAAGTCCCTTACTGACATCATCGGGTCCATCTTTACTGACGTCAATGTGCATATCGCATGCCTCTCCACTCTTAACTACAGGTTGATTATTTGTTGCGTCCTTTAATATCATGTTCTCTGCTGAATTTTTATTTATATTTATCTCTTATGCACTTGCTTCAGGTTTTGAATTCTTCACCGACTCAACATATTTATAGCTTCTAACCACGTGTTCAACATTGCTTGTGTTTTCCATATTTCCAATAGGTACCCTTTCCTTCTTTATGTATGCTTTATTTGTAAAATGCTTAGTACCTGACCTTTTTCTGATGCATTTTGGTCTATTACGTTTTCTGCGGGGGAGCTATCAACATTTTGTAAGTTACTGCTCCTTTGCATGCCTACACTGCCTCTATTTTGCATATAGTTCTTCTTGCATGTATTATTAATTAATTAGTTCTGTATCATCTATGGATGTTTTCAGCATATGTTGTGTTGTATAATTGGGGACATCTGAAAACACTTCTTCTGTATCAAATTCTGATTCTATATTAATAGATGTTGGAGTATTGGTGTTGTTTTTCATCATGTCGATGACTGCATTTTCTTTTTCTTTTGAGATGTTAAACTTGATTCAACTTCTTCCATGATTCCATACAAACTTTTTACTAGAATATAATCCACCGTGTTGAGGATCTCTTGATTAAGCACTACTTCTTTCTCCTTGTCAACATCCGCATTACTCTTCTTTAGGATCCATTCGAATGTTTTCTTTCTATTACATTGAGCATTAGTATGTCCAAATACTTTGCAGACCTTACATCGCATAGGTTTTTATTCATATTAAATGTTAACCTTAGTTTTTTCACCATCAAAATGCACAACTTCTGTTTCACTTGGGAAATCCGTTATTGCTCCCATCTCTATTAGAACTTTAGCAAAAGAGAGTCTGGACTCCTTAAAGGTTATTTCATCCAACTCAATAAGCTTTCCAATAGCGCTCGTAATCAACAAATAGCTTCTACATCCAAAAATTCAATATTTAAATATATTAATTTTACCCACACTGGAATCATGGTTAATATATCTTTGTCTAATTTTAATCTTGGACTCCATCTATAACACCCTTACCTCTATACCCTTGCTATGCAAGAGTACTACAAAGTAATACCGTCGGATAATACGAAGAATAAGGAGATATGGGTTACACATGCGAATATTCCCTTGGACTAACACTGGTATGTATTTAAACATTAAAAAAATAACTCACCTATACATACACAGTATCGGCACAAAGCAATAAACACGCATGCCTGATAGAACAATACACTATATTCAATAACATCAGAGATCACAGAGTCAATCACAACCTCAATATATAATATCCAATATACAGTATATTTCCAATACACATTACCACGATACACACACAAAAGACAATACAATACAATATGTTAATCTGCAATACAAAATATCCAATCTCCTCTATGCCCTAAACACAAGCTGGTCTCACTATCCTCGAACCTGAAAAGTCTCAGACTTACCCGAGTATTATATAAATAATAAACAGATTAGACTATATCTAAATCGAAGATCAATAAATATATAGAACATAGTATATGCTAGGTATAATATAACAATGTTAACTCAAACCATCCCAATTGTCATATAATGTAAAATACCACAAAACCAAGCATGAAAATGTCATTACCCGTATAAAATATAACGGATCAGAAATCATAAAATTAACGTCGAATGGATGAATCATTTGTATCTAGAGATCATCATCAAAGTGCAAAAATCATCAAATATGAGATCTCATCAAGTACAATTAGGCTAGCAAATAGAAATGCCCAAATTTCTCTTAATCCCAAGTAGTAAAATACTATCGTCAAAACAATGTAAAATAGATTGTCCGACTGTAAATATAAGGCACCTACCCATCAGTCAAATATAATAATATATATGAGAATCCATTATACTCTGGATGCTAACATATCACAGGTATATTCTCATCTCCTCATGTAGAAATAAATGGTGATGGGAATCAAATCATAATGTATGGGTTACTCCATCCAATAATCTCATAATATCTAGTTATGCCACCCAGTCAAATCACAATATGGCTACTCACCGTCTCCAAGAGCACCTGGGTTATCCACCTGAGTCCACTCTAATACTTAGGTGAGGTGTATACATAATATGTACGTATCCACCAATCCATGTAGAACCAGAAGGGAGA
This sequence comes from Allium fistulosum, assembly GCA_030737815.1. Taxonomy (NCBI): domain Eukaryota; kingdom Viridiplantae; phylum Streptophyta; class Magnoliopsida; order Asparagales; family Amaryllidaceae; genus Allium; species Allium fistulosum. The sequence goes on from CM060902.1 coordinate 1,302,038,101, forward strand.
CTGACAACTACCCCGCTTGCTCTAGGAGCCCAAGGCTACACTATCCAGATCCACTCCTATAATATTTAGTTAGCTATCCGGTATCGTGACTATATCCACTGCATGTCATAAACATGCTCATAGACTATGTTATGCATAGATTATGGCTCTGATCACACCCCTAATGTAACGGACTGCTGGCCTTCATGACTAAAGGGGCTAGGGCTACACCAACCTAAAGGCTACTCCGCTTTTCTCTAAAATCTCATGATGATATCTAATATATATAACCAAAGTGTCATAGATCTAGAGTGCGACCCACGACCAAGCCGCAAGGGTGGACACTTGCCATTTGGTTCCGGCTAACTCTTAATCATATCCCGGATTACTTCATGATAGACAACATACATATGGGTACACCTTCATAACTCAATCATCCATCATACTCTACCAGAGCATATATATATATATATATACTTTCTCTACACCAAGCATCACCTCATGTAAGTATAAAGTCAATATCTCAATTCCCGTCAATTGAGTGACATCTACTTATAATGAGTGACGAAAGAAGTATCACATCGATGTCCCATATCACCGCGTGATGCTCAATCTTTTACGCAATGCACATAAACTACACCCAATCTCCAAAATATTCTATATAATAAGTCCAAAGAATAATCGGAGAAATATTACCGAATACCTCATCCCAAACGGTATTATACCTCTGTTTATTTAGATTTCTCATTACGTAGAATGAAATATCACAAAATCAAATAGAAGGATGTCATCGTCATATGAAATCATATCAACATCAACTAACCAAAATAGATATGGTGAATCACTCATACAATCTCATTCAATATATAAGAAAAGAGAAATCAAAAAATATAGAAATTAAATATATAAAATTTCCAATTTAATTCGAAAATGAAATAATAATAAACTTCAACAAAATATTTCTTTAATCATTTGAAACAAATGTTCAAATGTATATATTTAAAACATTCCAAACCCTTTAACGAATCAAACATAATTTATAGAAATTACTATATAATTTGGTATAGTTAAATTCTATTTCAAAATAAATTATAACTTCCAAATCACTTTATACATCAAAAATAATTATAAAAACTATAATATAATTTTCTATAGCTAAAAAATATTATAAAATAATCTTATAAATCTCCAAAATAATTCTTTCCATTTCTAACCATAATTTATAATTCAAAATCTTCTCATCATATAAATTTTTTCATAATATTAACAAATCAATTTTGAATCACCAATATATATATATATTAAAAGATATTTATATAATAATACTCTTAAAACCGTTCAATAATATTTCAAAATTGTTTTATCTTCGAAATAGGCTCACATTTAAAAATCCCTTTTTGAAAATATCTCTATTTCCATTTTTAAATCAACTTTTATTTCTAAAACAATTTCCTAATAAAATTGTTTTATTTTTCTCATCCACGTTTATTAATATATATAATTCAATTTAATTTTTAAAATATCAAAATAATTTATCGATGCTTTCAAAAATATTATAAAACCAGAAAATCAATCGAACAATCAACAATATGAATTATGGAGCAATATCCTCCAAAATAAAAAAACAATCATCAATATAAATTTTATCGTTCGACTCGAATCGAATTACATCGAATTCCGATCATCTGCAAAATGAACACACAAATATATATAAATACTATACATCAGAATGCAATCGGACGACATCTTCTTTGCATTTCGACAATCCAACAAACTCACAACTCCACAATCAAATCCAAAATCATGTTAAACATCGCAACAAACAATCCAATATCATATTCAATATCATAATAACCAATTCAACCAATATCCCAGACAACCATTTTAAGCAAGCAATTCAACTATCGGGATAAATATATAAATAGATATCAACAAAATAGACATAGTTGTGAGCGAGGAAACTCACTAAAACGACGCTTGAATTCCAAAATCAACGACAACCATCAACATCCGAGCTTTGCCCTTCAACTCCGTGCACAATTCCATCTTTCATAGCAGCTCCTCTACTTCGCCAGCCATCGCCATGACTGCAGCATCACCTGACTAGAAACACGCACAGCCAGGAATCAAACTTTGATGGCATCTACAGCCATTCGCCTCCAAATCAACCACACTATAGCCAACTTCACACATATACAGTCGCTTGACATCCTTTCAGGATCATCTCCCCATATCAAGATCGTCAACATCTCTCCCTCCAAGCATTGACCTTACACTTCCCTCGACCTGATACTCATGCAAACAACAGTGTTAGGACATGCATCAAGTCGCCCATCCCCGACACCCTAAAGTCGTAAGCGTCTCTGCCTCAAACCTCAGCCACCGATGTCAGTCGCGGTTACCTCCATATTGCTCATCTTTGAATCATAATTTAATTTTTTTTATCTCGATGCAATTTCGAGGAATTGGGAATTTAAGGCTCAAAAATAGGTTACATGGCGCTACTTGTGTCGAGAAAGAGTATGAAGAGTGTTTTAGAAAGAATAGAAATGGGTTTGGTCTTGTAATTACTTTGGCCCGGTTACGCTACAATTTAAATACCTAATATTTATTTATAAATATTTTTCAATACAATTCAAATTAATTTACACTTTTTTTTTGAAAGACAAGAGCATAAACTCATTTTATTGACTTAAGTATCATTACAAACAGTTACAATACCACAAACTTACAACCAGTTACAACCATTATCTTGACAGTTTTCAATGCCAATAATACCACCAAATACACAAACTTTCAACAACAATCACAAAATACAACTAAAAACAACATGAATCACTGCAAACTAAACTACATTCTGTAGCAAAAATCATCAAATGGACCTGAGTTCTTATGCGGATTCAGGTTAAGGTACATCAGACTATCTAGTAGATAAGCCATTTGCCAGCATCGATTGATGCCTTCAAACTTCAAATACTATCAGTCTTTAAGTCTCTGGGTAAATTACCATGAATCAAGTTATACAGCTGAGAAGAATTCTTGCTTCCAATACCAAAAATTCTATTGTTCCTTTCAGACCACACAGCATAAATCAATTTCTTAAGAAACTTTAGCAAAAGCCTTGTCATACGAGTCTTCCATCTAGTTGCTTTGAATACATTAAACCATTCAATTGAACTAACAGGTGAAGGCTTGTAAAATCCACCATTAGATAATAGCCTATACCATATTTGATATACAAAAGGACACTCAAAAAATAAATGAGTATTGCTTTCAGTTTCTAATTTGCAAAAAAACATAAATCCTCTGAAATAATACCCATTCTACAAAGCTTTTCCTTGGTGTTTAAAGCATTTGCCATCACTTTCCACAGCAACAAGTTTTCTTTTGCATTACATCCAGTTCTCTAAATTCTTGAGTGCCAGGGAAACTCAGAACCATTTTGACAGAGATAATTGTAAACAAGCCTAATAGAATGATTTTTACTCTTCTCTGACCAGATTAGAGCATTGTCATTATTTTTAATAGGATTACTAGTAATGAGATTCCATAAATTTCTTAGTTGAAAAGAGCTGGAATATGGTAAAACTATACAATCATCATGTATAAACTCATCAACTCTAGCCTCCTTTGAGATTCCTGAATTTCTTCTCAGATTATAATCAACTAAAGTACTTAAGATCAGTCCCTGTTTAGCCCATGGAGAATGCCAGAAAGACAATCCTTTAATCAATACATAATTACATTGTATGAAAGGAATAAAAGTTTCCCTAAGCTTAAGAATACACCTCCAGCTCCAACTACAGTTTTGTGGTATTGCCATAGTACAAAAATTCCTCTTGCCAATAAGATTGTGATTCACCCATTGAGACCATAAGTTTTTATCAGTTGCAAAGATCTTATTGAAATAAATTGAAATAGCAGCTTTATTCCATTGAAAAATATTAGTAATACCAAGTCCTCCATACTTTTTAGCATCAAACAGCTTATAGAAAGAAATAGGAATAAGCTTTCTAGAAAAAGGGTCACCATGCTAGAGGAATTTATTTAGCGCACTAGAAATCATATTAATTAGCTTAATTGGAATAATGTAATGTCTAGTCCAATAAGTTGACATAGCCACAACAATTGATTGTATAATTGTTAGCCTACCAGCTTGTGACAGTTTATCAGTTTGCCATATCTGGAGCCTTTCAATAATCTTTTCAAAGAGTGGCAAACAATTTTGTTTGGTAATTCTAGAGCTAATGATAGGCAAACCTAAATAGTAAGAATTTTTAGATAATTCTTGAAGGCCCAAGTATTTAATAATATCATTCTTCTGTAAAGTATTTAAACCAGCAACCAAAATATTTGATTTATTTGAAGGCCAGTGATGGAATAGAAGAATTGCAGAGAAGAAATAATACACTGAATATTATTATAAGTAGGCTTTGTAAAAATGATCAGATCATCAGCAAAGAGAAGATGAGAAATGAGAGGTTGTTTACATTTGGGATGAAGCTGAAGCGCTTTTTTACCAATAAGATCCATCAAAATGGAATTTAGAAGCTCCATGACAGTTATGAACAAGTATGGAGAAATAGGATCACCTTGCCTAACACCCTGTACACCTTTAAAATATCCATACAGTCCACCCTCTCTCGAAATAGAGTACATAGGTGATGATATACATGTATAAATCCAAGCTAAAAAAGGCTTAGGAAAGTTCATCCTAGACATAATAGCTAAAATAGAATTCCAAGCAATAGAGTCAAATGCCTTCTTAATATCCAGCTCTAACATGCATCTTGGTGAAATGTTTTTCCTCTCATAACCAAACAATAATTCTTGAGTCAAGAGAATATTATCACTAATTGATCTTCCACTAATATACATAGCTTGATTATTGGAGATGATGGATGGTAAGACTAATTGCAATCTATTAGCTAAAACCTTTGATATGATTTTATAGATGATATTACAACACGAAATTGGCCTAAAATCAGCAACTGATGTTGGATTAGCAATCTTGGGAATTAAAGTAATGGCAGTAGCAGATAGCCCAACAGGAAACTTATTGTTAAGAAAAAAGTGTTGTATGGCTTTAACAATATCAAACCCAATTATATTCCAACTCTGTTGTATAAAGTGTGCATTATAACCATCTGGGCCTCCACAACTATTACTATCCAAACTAAAAACTGCAGTTCTGATTTCATTAGCAGATATTTCACATATCAAAGAATTAGATTGAGGGTTGGACAAAGTTGGAAGAGTAGTATCATAAAGCGATTTTATATCAGGAATGCATGATTTTGATGGAGCTAAGATAGATTTAAAATATTGAACAAAAGCCTCATTAATACCATCAAAAGAGTTCACCAAGTTACCATTCATATCCTTTATCTGAAAAATGCATTCTCGATTTCTCTTAACTTTTAGAAAGTTATGGAAATACTTAGTATTCCTATCTGCCTCTTTCTCCATTCTCAAATGAATCTTCTGTTTGAGTGATGACACTTCCTTTTCAATAACTTTTTCAAGGTCATTCTTTAATTGCAATTCAACATGTTGTAAAATAGAATCAAATGGCCTAGTACTCAAGACTTCCTGTATCCTAATAAGCTCATTCCTAATCTGGGAAGAAAGCTTAGATTCCTTACCAAAATTAGCTGCAGACCAAACCTTTAGATGAAATTTAAGTGCTTTCATCTTGAGAGTAATATTTGCTAGAGGATCCTTGCCAAATTGCATATTCCAAACCTGTTTAAGAATAACATGATAGTCCACCTACTTAGTCCAAAAATTAAAAAATTTAAAAGAGTATTTCCCTCCACAAAAATCATCAACTCCCTAATGAAATATTAATGGACAGTGATCAGATAAAGAAGGCTGTAGTATGTGATAAAAAGATTTTGGCCAAAATTGAAGAAAAGGAAGATTTATGAAAATATGATCAAGTTTACAAAGAGTTGGATTTCCACTCCTATTACAGTTCGACCAAGTGAAATCTGAACCAAAGTATTTAACGGAGATAAGGTTAGCTTGATTTATAGCACTGTTTAAAGGAGAAATATCCTTAAGAGATAAAGGACAACCACCATATTTTTGATTACATGCAAACATACAATTAAAATCACCACCTATCAGCCAAGGAATAGAAGAAGAATTTAAAGATGGAAGTTGGTCCAAAAGAACCTGTCTCAAAGATAAAGTATTTTGAGCATAAACTGAAGTTAGAAGGAAACTCATATTGGAGGGCAAATGAATACAATTATAGTGAATGTATTGATCAGAGGCACTAATTTTAGAAAGCTTGAAAAATTGTGGATTCCATAAAGTTAGTAATCTACCATAATTAGATTCAAAAAAGTTATGATCATGTAACCAAGAAGGAGATATCAAGCGAATAGCCTTGAGCGTAGAATGAATATCTAGCTTAGTTTCAGAAATACACATCAAATGTATATCCTTGTCCTTTATAAGATTCTTAATCTCAATCTGTTTAGAGGGTAAATTAGCCCCCCTTATATTCCAAAAAGCAATATTATTCATTTAATAGGAAGTGGAGGAAGCAAAGGTGAAGGATTCTTCCTTGTAAGTCTTGAGTGAGAGTTATTTTTTGATGAAGATAGAGGTTGAACCTCCTGAGCCTTAAAATCTTTCCCTTTATTCAAATCACCAGTTTCCATAGTACTAATAATACCAGTATTAGTCGAGACTTCTGTACTTTTACTTGATTTAGACGAAGGAGGAAGTATAATATGATTAGGAGGAGACAACTGTAGATAAGGTGAAGAAGTATTGGAACCAAACATGTATGGAGACTGAGTACTAAATTGTGAACTACATGAGGATGAAACAGTGGTAGTGTTATTAGAGAAAACAGATGATACAACTTTGGCAACAGACTCAAATGAAGAATTGGAAAGATTATCAACTGAAGGAGATGTAAATGATGGAATAGCATCACTACAAACACCAGGTATACTATCCCGAGATGTGTCAAGAGAAAAGTTTGATAGAACTGAAAATGTATTAGAAGTGACTGCTGAGCAAGAACTATTTACATTATGAACTTCAGTATCTTTTCCTATGCCTTTTCCTATGCTACTAATAGGATCAACATTTGATTGAATCTTCTCTTTAACCACTGACTCTTTCCTCTTCCATACTCCCTTATTTCTCCTCTTTACATCTCTCCACCTATGATCAATTAAGTTGGTATTAGCAATATCATGATCACTCTGATTCTTACCTTCATTCTCCACCAAATAATGCATTTTACTTACATCAATATCTTTAGCCTTATTTACAAACTCACAACTGACAGTATCATGACCAAAGATTTTACAATGTGAACATATTTTTGGTTTCCAATCATATGACAGTTGAACATCTGGACAATCATTTCCCAACTGAGGATTAGGAATAGATTCTGGTAGCTCAAAATCAGGCGAGATCTCCACTAATGCCTTTGCATACTTAAATCTCTGCAGTTTTTCAGTACTACTATCAAAACAGATTAGTCTACCAACATGACAAGCTAACCAGTTAATCCCTACCAACGTCCAAAGAATAATAGGAATCCTATGAAAATGAATCCATACAGGCACTTTTTTAACTTGAGCTTGAGAAATACCAATAGACGGATCCCATTTTGTGATTATGAACATTCTTCCCCTTATAAAAATAGGATCCGAGTTAAGAACATGTTCTTTATCTTCTTGATTGGAAAAATTGAAATAGAAATTATATCCATTGGATTTAAATTCAACTTCACCTTTAAGCTTCCAATATCTTTTCAAGAAATTAACAACAGTCAAGAAAGAAAGCGTACCATCCAAAAAGAAACCAACCAAATGATTATTCCAGTACTTCAATCCTTCCTCCCTAACAATATCCGGTAAATCAATTGGAGATTTATGCCGAAGTATATCAAAATGAATAGGTATATAAGATCCAGCATTACGAGGTAAAGATTTGAAGAGAGAGGACCAATTAGAATTCATAGAAGGAGTATCCTTCTTGATGGAAGATTCCAAATATTTTGACTGAAGGGAGGCAGAAGAAGAATGGAAAGATGATGATAGAACAGATGATGAAGTGGAAGAAGAGGAGGAAGAAAGAGGAGGAAAAGAAGCAGAGTCAATAGGGAAAGAAGATGAAGAAAAGGAAGACGAAGAAGACGCCATTAAAATTTCAAGGGAGGTTTCAAATCCATCAAAGCTTGAAGTCCAAAATGAAAACAGTATTAATTAACAGTTTATTAATTAATTTACACTTTTAAGAATATATAATGATCAATTTCAATTAAATTATTCGAAAGAATTTATTAGTTTACATCAATTTATTTACCACCAGAAATTTTTTATTAAACAGGTTTCAAATAAATAAGATTTATTTTCAAAATAATAATGTAATGACCCAAGATTTTAGGAATTCATTTTGGAAAATATAAATAAATTTAAAATAATTTTTAAATTAATTTTGGAAGGAGATTGTTATGGCTTGATAGTGTATCAGTATGTGTGTACATGTGTGCACAGAGTATACACATGAACTAAAGCTAAAAATCTCTGAACTTTAAGAATAAATACATATTGGTATGTATGGGAATAAAAATATATATATATATATATATATATTAAAATCTTTAAAAGCTGAATGCATAAGTAAATATAAATATATGTATGCTACTGAATATTTTTCTTAAGTATACATGTGCATGTGTGTGTCAATACAGAATGATATATATATAAATATATACATGTGCTAATAAAATACCAGAGTTTAAATTAGTGAGATAAAATATACAGACATATTTTAATATAAGAAGATATAAAAAGAACTAATCCTCTTATAAATAAATAAAGGAAGTACATGCCATTTACATGAAAGCTAAAAATAGAAAAGAATAAGAGAAAACAGAGAAATGTTACTATAGGCAGAATTAGGAAGTGTATTAAATAAATAACAAAACCAAGTCACATTTTTAGCATGATTGTAGACAAGGGGGAAAAGTATTTTTCTGAAAAGCAATTTCTGAAAGAAAAATGTAACCACTTTTCTCTTCACCCAAATTAAGCCGGGAAGGGGTAAAACTTTGGGTTAAAATGCAGATAACATGATTTTCTGGTGGGCAAAAATGGCTTTAGCCAATACCCAAAACCCTAAGAGAAACCCTGTATATATATACAAGTATATACAGCAGCCTCCTCTTCTCCTCAGAAAAGAATTTTGAAAAAAAAAGGGAAGAAAAACAATACCACAGAAATCATAAGACAAGGGAAGAAAGAGAACTTGAGGATAAGAGCAGGAGTTCATCAATTAATTAAGGAAACAAAGAAGAAAGCTAGGTGAGAAAACTCACTCAAAAATCTAGGGCAATAAGTCCTAATGTAGGAAGCCAGATAAAAGTATTTTTATTAAAAGAGTATTTTCATATATGAATGTTTATCTGTGAATTTAAACCTAAATATGTTTTGATTTTCTTTGGTTGATCATTTGTTTTATTATAACAAAGTTTTGTGTGTTGTTAGTATACATATCTGTTTATACACTCAGATCTCTGATATGTTAATGATTAGGGATATAAATAAATACCCAGAAAATAAAATGTTGAGAATAGGCAAGTAGTATTGGTTTTTGGCTCAACCCAGAAAGATGTAAATAATGTTGAGCTGCAATATACTCATGTATAAGTGCTGAGGCTCGAAATAGAAAGGAATTAGGGGTGCAATAGGGTTGCCTATGTGCTGATGCCTCTGATTCAATAAAATGCATAGCAAACAAAATTTTGTGATTCAGTGAAACCAGATTATTCTGAGTTTAACTCAAGCACAAATGTTTGTAAAAGAAAAACTCCCCCAGAAGCTATAAGCCAATGTTAGTTGCCTAAAACTCCTTTTAAAATACCAAGATGAATATATGTATATACAGAACCTTATTTTGTAATCACAAATGGTTGTTGCTTGTTTGTCTCTGTATGATTATGAATAATATGAGATGCCATGTTATGGATGTTTTAGCTAATGAAATGAATCACTGAATGGTGTTTCCATGAACAATCAAAAGAGTTATTATTAACTTAAAACCTGATTAGGAAATTGGGGTCAAGAACACTGCAGGAATGACTTGTGTGCTTGAGTAACATAAGTTGACACATGGCTTGTTTAAGTCCTGAGATCTTTGTGTAATGGAGTGAATTAGTTCATTACAGTGTGTCCATTGATTCATAAATATTGCAGGTGAGACCAAGGATAGATAAATATACCAAGGAAGTAATACTTGAGCAGATGAGAAAACTAGAGTTTTTCCCAGATTTGAAATATGAGAATTGAATGAGTGATTTAACTCATATTAGTTATTTTCCTGTTTGGTATGAATGATTGTTTGTCTATGATTGAATTGTATGCTTGAATGTATGTGCTATATATATATATATATATGTAGTCTCTGGGAAGAAAATTTAAGTGTGCACATGCACAATGACACAGAGCATGCACACAAGTATTTACCTGATTCCAAAGGACAGAACCTTATGTATTTGTACCTAACTTGATTTTAAACTAATTAACAAATTGCTTTTGTGAATTTTCTCATACCAGACATGTGTCTGACCCTAGTGTGCTAATGGCATCTGGGGTGTCTCATTTAAAATGAGGCAGTTTCCAATGCTTTTTCAGGGATTGCAGCAACTAAGTAGGAGTAGGAGCAAGGCCTTGAGAAGAAGATATAGCATGCTAAACTTAGTTAGATAAGAGCCTAAATGTTGAAATTTGCATGTATTGACAATTTAAATTGCTACTTGTATTAAGTGATGAATGTTGGATGGACATTTTATTAGGCATTTTGTTAAGAAATTGATTTGTATCTGGAAACTATGAATTAAGTTAAATATCTGTTATGTTTAAAAGTATGTTAATCAAATCTTGTAAGTAGATTTAGCAAGAACACCATGTTAAAATTGAATGATTACATTTTATAAAATGCATTAGTCAATCATGAATCTTTGGAAAGGATTTAAGTTTTGGAAAATCTGGAGAGTTGATTCTCAGAAAATTTAAATGGTTTTATTTTCTAATACAGCATATGTATGCAAAAGAAATAGGCATAGATTAAATGTTTTATATAGCTGCAAGGTTTCTATAGTTAAACTTGTTTCATACAAATGTTTCATGTCCTATTTTTAATTAGAGAAAGGATCTGTAATAAGGTAAATGGAAGCCAGATTCAAATAGTTGCATATATATATGCACATAAATATGTTTAGTGCAAACATTACCACATCTTTTTCTTTGCACTTGTAATAGGAATCTGGATTTCACTCAGATTTTAGCCAAATGCATTGTTAAGGCTAGACAGACCTTATAAGAAGAAATACAAATCCTGAAGCCTTCCAGTTTATAGGGATGGGATTCAATAATGATTAAGCAAGGATTCTTGTTTTGAATGATGGATTTTAGGCAAAAATAAAATATATATATATATGTGCAGATAGGTAGATAACTGATTCCAGACTGCACAAAAGAAAAAAAAAAGAAAAACCAAAAATTGTGTTTGAACCGACCAGCATAGCACTCGAACTCGTGACCTTGCATGTATAAGTTAGGCGCGTTTCCATTACGCCTAGATGTTGCTTGTGTTTCCCTAGGATCCACTTTATTTTATACTGATTTTGACACTATTCAGAACTTAACACAAACATCTATATTAAAAGCTTGTTTACTACTGATTATTTCTTGATTACTTCTTAGTTAGTATAAACAGACTAATGTGTATGTTTACAGTGGATTGTTTGGTCAAAAAAAAAAATTTAGCAATCCAATATCCTCTTATTTTTCCAGAACTCTGATTCAAACAAGAGAGGCATATACATCCTCATATGTATGTGCTTATTTTAGTGAATGTACTGATATATTTATATTGGTTGATTATTGTGATCCTGGATATATTTTGGTTTATTGTAGAAAGATATTGACCCTGAGAATCATATTTGCAATGGATATATCTATATATCCTCTTTACCTTAAAAAAAAAAAATTCTATGGAATTAGAGTAGAAATTAGGAGGGTCATTTCAGTTGGTATCAGAGCTATGTTATTCAACATAGTAGAAGTAAGGATCAAGTCCTTAGGTAGAAATAAAATTAAAAGGAACTAAATATTAAACTAACCAGCTATGTAAATTATTATTAGCAAACTATGGTAGGGAGACCACCAAATCAGGGAGCAAGATCTTCCCATGCACCACCAATGGTCAATCTGCAAGACTTAGTGAGAGCATTTAGGGATGGGGCAGGACAAAGGCAAGAAAATCCCTATGAAGAACTCTCAAAACTACTTAAGACATATACTCATTTAGGAGGCAAAAGCTTTGAAGGGACAGAGAGTATCATGGAAATTCAAACATGGTTGAGAACATTGGAAAGAATTTTCAATGACATGCAACTTGATGATCAAAGAAAGAGGCAAGTGGCTTCAAGACAGCTGAAAGGAGTAGCTTTAGGCTGGTGGGAAGTAATCATTGCAGGAAGGAATGAGAATGAAATCACTTGGAATCAATTTAAAGAGATGTTGGAAGCAAGGTTTGTACCAGCATCAGCAAAGACTACCTTGTTAGAAGAATTCATTAGGCTTAGACAAGGAACCATGACTGTCACAGAGTACACTCAAAAGTTTGAGGGACTTTCCACATATGGAGCAATGCTTGTGGCAGATGAGGCATCTAAAAATGATAGGTACATAAAAGGCCTGAACCCAGGACTTAGCAGAGCCATGTTACCCTATGCAGACAAGACTTTTGATCATGTGATAGACTTGGCTTTGAGGTTGGAGCAGCATGACAAGGAAAGGGAGAAGTTCAGAAATTTTAAGAGCAATAATAACAAGAAAAGTAAGGGGAGGTATCACCCTTATGATAAGAAGAAAGAAGAGGCTAGTAACAAAAGCACTGGAGATGTCAAAGCTAAGGAAGACAAGAAGAAAATTGTGTGCCATCAGTGTGGAAAGGAAGGGCATATCAAACCAAAATGTCCAGAGTTGAAAGGAGGAGCTTTCAAATGCTATCTATGTGGGAAAGAGGGGCATATGAAGAGGAATTGTCCTGAGTTTAAACAGCAAGGCAAATTGGCAAATTTGGAAGGAAAAGGCAAAGCCACAGTGGAGAGTAACACTGTAAACCATAGCCAAGTGGAAGGTACATTACTTATTTGTACCATACCCATAACAGTAGTGTATGATACTGGGGCAACTCACTCCTTAATTTCTTATGAATTGGTTAAAATGCTAAAACTGAATTGCATACTAGTTGAAACCCCATTGCATATACACAGTCCATTGGGGAGTTCTAGTGTTTTAAATATGATTTGTGTGGATGTGGAGTTAAACATAGGAGGAAATATTTTTATTTCAAATTTATATGTTTTGAATTACCCAAATATAGGTGTTATATTGGGGGTAGACTGGTTAAGGCAATTTAAATCCATAATTAATTTAGACTCATCCACCATATCATTGCAAAATTCTAGAGGCCAGAGAATCACAGTTTTATGTGAAGTAGCTAAGGAAGGAAAACTATATCATTTAGTTGACTCAGAAAAAGATTTCAGTGAACTAACCATTGAAGAAATTCCCATAGTCAATGAATATTTGGATGTGTTTGGTGAGGTCAAGGGTATTCCACACCATAGACCAGTAGAATTCCAGATCAATTTAGTTCCAGGAGCAAGCCCAGTGATTAAAAAGCCAACTAGAATGGGGCCAAATGAACTAAAAGAATTAAAGAAACAGTTAGAAGAATTGGAAGAAAAGGGTTTTATAAGACCAAGTAATTCTTGCTGGGGAGCACCAGTGGTGTTTGTTAAGAAGCAAGATGGATCCTTAAGACTCTGCATAGATTATAGAGAATTAAACAAAGTAACTATTAAAAATAAATACCCATTGCCAAGAATAGATGATCTTTTTGATCAATTAGCAGGGGCAAAAGTATTTTCTAGACTAGACTTAGCATCTGGTTTTCATCAAATGAAGGTGGAAGAATCAAGCATCAAGTACACTGCCTTTAACACTAGGTATGGGTTGTATGAATTTTTGGTTATGCCATTTGGCTTGACCAATGCACCATCTTACTTTGTAGATCTAATGAACAGAACCTTTAGAGATTGTTTAGACAAATTTGTGCTCATTTTTATTGATGACATTTTGATTTATTCCAAGACAGAGGAAGAACATAAGCATCATTTGCACCTGGTTTTGTCTAGATTAAGGGAAAAAGATTTAAAGGCAAAATTTTCAAAATGTGTGTTTTGGAAGGAGGAAGTACATTTTCTTGGCCATGTTATATCTGCCAAAGGAATTTCTGTGAACCCCAATAAAGTAGTGGCTATTCAAGCATGGAAGAGGCCAAGCACTGTGAGTGAAGTAAGGTCATTTATGGGGATGGCAGGATATTATAGGAGGTTTATAAAAGATTTTTCAAAAATATCTACACCACTCACTAACCTAACCAGGAAGAACCAAGCTTTTGTTTGGTCAGAAAAGTGTGAAAAGTCTTTTGAACAATTGAAGGAGGCATTGGTGAATGCTCCAATTCTAAAGGTACCACATGGAAATGAAGAATTAGTGGTATACACTGATGCTAGTGGATTTGGCTTGGGTGCAGTGTTGATGCAACAAGGCCAAGTCATTGCATATGCATCCAGACAACTTAAACCCCATGAAGTAAGGTATGCCACACATGATCTCGAATTAGCAGCTGTGATATATGCTTTGAAACTTTGGAGACATTATTTATTAGGCACAAAGTTTGAACTCTACACAGACCACAAGTCTCTAAAATATTTGTTTTCACAAAAAGATCTGAATATGAGGCAACATAGATGGGTGGAGTTCTTAGCTGCCTATGATTTTGACATACTCTATACACCAGGCAAAGCAAACAAAGTTGCAGATGCTCTAAGTAGACAGCATGCTAAATTGGCTATGATGATGATAGCAGAATTTAAAGATTTGTCTTTGCTAACTGAGTTAGAGATTGAGGAGAATGGTTGTGTGCAGATGCATGGTGCACAAGAAGATAAAGGGAAGTTAAGCTTAATGACACTTCAACCAGATTTAATTCTGAAGGTAGGAAAAATGCAAGAACAAGATGCTCACTTAGTAGAGAAGAGAATGCTCCTCTCAAGAGGGGAGGAAGTAATGAATCACCACATTGATAAAGATGGTTATGTGAGATACCAGAATAGGGTGTGTGTACCAGAGGACATGGAATTGAAGAAGGAGATATTGAATGAATATCACAGAAGTAAGTACTCCATACACCCAGGTAACACAAAAATGTATCAAAATTTGAAAAGAGACTTCTGGTGGAAGGGGATGAAATCTGATATAGCTAAATACATTGCCAAATGTATGACTTGCCAACAAGTCAAGGCTGAAACTCAAAGACCATCAAGGTTGATGCAACCCCTTAGTGTACCACAGTGGAAGTGGGAAGACATATCTATGGACTTCATAGATGGACTGCCGAGATCTAAGAGAGGTAATACAAGCATATGGGTGATAGTGGATAGGCTAACCAAGGTAGCACACTTCATCCCAGTCAAGTCAGAAAGAACAGCACCAAAACTAGCTCAAATTTTTATAAGAGAAGTGGTAAGGTTACATGGCATTCCCAAAACCATTGTGAGTGATAGGGATACTATCTTCACTTCAAAATTCTGGAGAAGCTTTCAAGAAGCAATGGGAAGTGAACTATGTTTAAGTACTGCCTACCATCCTCAAACAGATGGGCAGACTGAGTTGGTAAACAAAGTTTTGGAGGACATGTTGAGGGCATGTATACTGGATTTTGGGGGCAACTGGGAAGATTATCTTCATCTAGTTGAATTTACATACAACAACAGCTACCAAAGCACCATAGGAATGGCTCCATTTGAAGCCTTGTATGGTAAACCCTGCTTGTCACCTGTTTGCTGGGTAGAAGCAGGAGAAAGGTCTATTTTAGGACCTGAGTACATACAAGAAACCAAGGAGAAAATTGAGTTGATAAGAAGAAGAATGACAGCAGCTCAAGATAGGCAAAAGAAATTTGCAGACTTGAGAAGGAGGCAGGTAGAATATGAGGTGGGAAATTTTGTTTTCATCAAAATCTCCCCCATGAAAAATGTGTTGAGGTTTGGAAAACAAGGCAAATTAACCCCAAGATATATTGGACCATACAAAATTCTGGAGAGAATTGGTCCCTTGGCATATAAGTTGGAATTACCAGAAAACATGCAAGGCATACATGATGTTTTTCATGTATCACAATTGAGAAGGTGGGTCCATGACAAGGCAGAAATTCTTGAAACCCCAACCCAAGTGCAGATAAATCCTAATTTGATTTATGAAAAGGATCCAGTGGGAATTTTGGCAAAGGATGTGAAGAAGTTGAGGAATAAATCTCTAAAACTTGTGAAGGTACAGTGGAGTCTAGATCCTAGTGATTGCACATGGGAATTAGAAGACAAAGTTAGGATGAATTATCCTAAGCTATTTTCAGATTAAGGTAATTCTGATCTTTGATTGTTTTCTTTATTTTGGATGAATATATTTTTAGTTAGTATAGAACTAAGAATCTATTTGGTAGAGAATATACTTGTTCTCTGAATTAAATTTAAAATTTATTTTAAGCTTAGGAAAATTGTGGGACACAATTTCTAAAAGGAGGGGTGTATGTAATGACCCAAGATTTTAGGAATTCATTCTGGAAAATATAAATAAATTTAAAATAATTTTTAAATTAATTTTGGAAGGAGATTGTTATGGCTTGATAGTGTATCAGTATGTGTGTACATGTGTGCACAGAGTATACACATGAACTAAAGCTAAAAATCTCTGAACTTTAAGAATAAATACATATTGGTATGTATGGGAATAAATATATATATATATATATATTAAAATCTTTAAAAGCTGAATGCATAAGTAAATATAAATATATGTATGCTACTGAATATTTTTCTTAAGTATACATGTGCATGTGTGTGTCAATACAGAATGATATATATATATAAATATATACATGTGCTAATAAAATACCAGAGTTTAAATTAGTGAGATAAAATATACATACATATTTTAATATAAGAAGATATAAAAAGAACTAATCCTCTTATAAATAAATAAAGGAAGTACATGCCATTTACATGAAAGCTAAAAATAGAAAAGAATAAGAGAAAACAGAGAAATGTTACTATAGGCAGAATTAGGAAGTGTATTAAATAAATAACAAAACCAAGTCACATTTTTAGCATGATTGTAGACAAGGGGGAAAAGTATTTTTCTGAAAAGCAATTTCTGAAAGAAAAATGTAACCACTTTTCTCTTCACCCAAATTAAGCCGGGAAGGGGTAAAACTTTGGGTTAAAATGCAGATAACATGATTTTCTGGTGGGCAAAAATGGCTTTAGCCAATACCCAAAACCCTAAGAGAAACCCTGTATATATATACAAGTATATACAGCAGCCTCCTCTTCTCCTCAGAAAAGAATTTTGAAAAAAAAGGGAAGAAAAACAATACCACAGAAATCATAAGACAAGGGAAGAAAGAGAACTTGAGGATAAGAGCAGGAGTTCATCAATTAATTAAGGAAACAAAGAAGAAAGCTAGGTGAGAAAACTCACTCAAAAATCTAGGGCAATAAGTCCTAATGTAGGCAGCCAGATAAAAGTATTTTTATTAAAAGAGTATTTTCATATATGAATGTTTATCTGTGAATTTAAACCTAAATATGTTTTGATTTTCTTTGGTTGATCATTTGTTTTATTATAACAAAGTTTTGTGTGTTGTTAGTATACATATCTGTTTATACACTCAGATCTCTGATATGTTAATGATTAGGGATATAAATAAATACCCAGAAAATAAAATGTTGAGAATAGGCAAGTAGTATTGGTTTTTGGCTCAACCCAGAAAGATGTAAATAATGTTGAGCTGCAATATACTCATGTATAAGTGCTGAGGCTCGAAATAGAAAGGAATTAGGGGTGCAATAGGGTTGCCTATGTGCTGATGCCTCTGATTCAATAAAATGCATAGCAAACAAAATTTTGTGATTCAGTGAAACCAGATTATTCTGAGTTTAACTCAAGCACAAATGTTTGTAAAAGAAAAACTCCCCCAGAAGCTATAAGCCAATGTTAGTTGCCTAAAACTCCTTTTAAAATACCAAGATGAATATATGTATATACAGAACCTTATTTTGTAATCACAAATGGTTGTTGCTTGTTTGTCTCTGTATGATTATGAATAATATGAGATGCCATGTTATGGATGTTTTAGCTAATGAAATGAATCACTGAATGGTGTTTCCATGAACAATCAAAAGAGTTATTATTAACTTAAAACCTGATTAGGAAATTGGGGTCAAGAACACTGCAGGAATGACTTGTGTGCTTGAGTAACATAAGTTGACACATGGCTTGTTTAAGTCCTGAGATCTTTGTGTAATGGAGTGAATTAGTTCATTACAGTGTGTCCATTGATTCATAAATATTGCAGGTGAGACCAAGGATAGATAAATATACCAAGGAAGTAATACTTGAGCAGATGAGAAAACTAGAGTTTTTCCCAGATTTGAAATATGAGAATTGAATGAGTGATTTAACTCATATTAGTTATTTTCCTGTTTGGTATGAATGATTGTTTGTCTATGATTGAATTGTATGCTTGAATGTATGTGCTATATATATATATATGTAGTCTCTGGGAAGAAAATTTAAGTGTGCACATGCACAATGACACAGAGCATGCACACAAGTATTTACCTAATTCCAAAGGACAGAACCTTATGTATTTGTACCTAACTTGATTTTAAACTAATTAACAAATTGCTTTTGTGAATTTTCTCATACCAGACATGTGTCTGACCCTAGTGTGCTAATGGCATCTGGGGTGTCTCATTTAAAATGAGGCAGTTTCCAATGCTTTTTCAGGGATTGCAGCAACTAAGTAGGAGTAGGAGCAAGGCCTTGAGAAGAAGATATAGCATGCTAAACTTAGTTAGATAAGAGCCTAAATGTTGAAATCTGCATGTATTGACAATTTAAATTGCTACTTGTATTAAGTGATGAATGTTGGATGGACATTTTATTAGGCATTTTGTTAAGAAATTGATTTGTATCTGGAAACTATGAATTAAGTTAAATATCTGTTATGTTTAAAAGTATGTTAATCAAATCTTGTAAGTAGATTTAGCAAGAACACCATGTTAAAATTGAATGATTACATTTTATAAAATGCATTAGTCAATCATGAATCTTTGAAAAGGATTTAAGTTTTGGAAAATCTGGAGAGTTGATTCTCAGAAAATTTAAATGGTTTTATTTTCTAATACAGCATATGTATGCAAAAGAAATAGGCATAGATTAAATGTTTTATATGGCTGCAAGGTTTCTATAGTTAAACTTGTTTCATACAAATGTTTCATGTCCTATTTTTAATTAGAGAAAGGATCTGTAATAAGGTAAATGGAAGCAAGATTCAAATAGTTGCATATATATATGCACATAAATATGTTTAGTGCAAACATTACCACATCTTTTTCTTTGCACTTGTAATAGGAATCTGGATTTCACTCAGATTTTAGCCAAATGCATTGTTAAGGCCAGACAGACCTTATAAGAAGAAATACAAATCCTGAAGCCTTCCAGTTTATAGGGATGGGATTCAATAATGATTAAGCAAGGATTCTTGTTTTGAATGATGGATTTTAGGCAAAAATAAAATATATATATATGTGCAGATAGGTAGATAACTGATTCCAGACTGCACAAAAGAAAAAAAAAAGAAAAACCAAAAATTGTGTTTGAACCGACCAGCATAGCACTCGAACTCGTGACCTTGCATGTATAAGTTAGGCGCGTTTCCATTACGCCTAGATGTTGCTTGTGTTTCCCTAGGATCCACTTTATTTTATACTGATTTTGACACTATTCAGAACTTAACACAAACATCTATATTAAAAGCTTGTTTACTACTGATTATTTCTTGATTACTTCTTAGTTAGTATAAACAGACTAATGTGTATGTTTACAGTGGATTGTTTGGTCAAAAAAAAAATTTAGCAATCCAATATCCTCTTGTTTTTCCAGAACTCTGATTCAAACAAGAGAGGCATATACATCCTCATATGTATGTGCTTATTTTAGTGAATGTACTGATATATTTATATTGGTTGATTATTGTGATCCTGGATATATTTTGGTTTATTGTAGAAAGATATTGACCATGAGAATCATATTTGCAATGGATATATCTATATATCCTCTTTACCTTAAAAAAAAAAAAAATTCTATGGAATTAGAGTAGAAATTAGGAGGGTCATTTCAAATAATTATCAAAAATTAAGTTAAACAAATTTATTTTAGTTTAAATTTATTTAATTCACGGTGTAGAAATCATGGTTGTTACACTATCTCCTCATTATAAGAATTCTCGAGTTAAACAAATATGGTCAATTTCTATTATTTGGTTGCAGTCATCTGTTTTCTCAAATCTAACTAAGAAAAATCTATTCTGTCTACCAAATAATTCATATTTTCCTTTCGGTTTCCAAAGCATATCAATATAGGCTCTAAAGTGAATATTGTATGGTCCTGTGCACATTAAAACTATGGGGTTGCCCCATTTTGTTTCCGATCATTTAATGATTCTCTCATGAATTAGGGGTTTCCAAACATTTCCCTTGTTAAAGATGGTTTGATATAAGATAATTTTCTTCGACCATTACCACTATTGCTTGTAGTTTGACAATCATTCACATTGGTACTATTACCTTTAGCCACATCACACCAGGTTCTTTTATTATTCAGGTCGAAATTATTACTATTTTTAACAATCCCATTGTTCACTCATTTAATACTCTTTCCTCCTTCCTTAGCATTTTCATGGCTTCACACAGCTCGAAAATCACCATGCATGCTTGGATTTGTCCCCATCGTAGGGGGGCTAATCCCATATTGGCGCACCCCTTGGGCAGGGTATTGCGGCCCTAGGCAGATCTCATCAATAATAGTGGCGACGGTCTCTGTGACGACCCGAATTTTCGGACCAGTCAATATCATCGAAAACCCATCCGTCCTAAAACTATGAATGAAAACTACCAACTTAATACACAATATTTGATAAATATTCAAAACTATTAAATGTATAGGATACAATTTCAATTGTATAAGTTATTAGATAATCAATTTGATCTACTGGTGTGCTATAATACAAAGAAAACTCAAATACAATAAATCTACCACTGCACAACGCTGATGAGAGACAACAATAGCCTTTCATGCAAACTCAATAAATAGGTCAAATGCGGAATAAAATGATAAGCAGGAATGATATAACAACACAAGATAAATAACAAACGATAAATAGAAAAACAGAAAAGAGTTATATTATTATTGGGGCTGCATCACTACCACTTGCGACTATCTACGTACCCCTATCTAATTAGGTACCTAATTAGATACAGGATCAAGCCAACGTAGTTCTCCTATTCACAAATAGGACTCAAGGAACCTACGATGCAACAAACAAATATGTAATTCCCAAACTACCCACTTAGGCTTAATCTTCATATTTAGATTTTCTGAAATCTAATTAACTTTATTATTTTCAAAATATAATCATTTTCGAAAATAATTTCTTTGGACCAAACTCCCGATTTTTATTTCAAAACCTTTGAAATAATATATACATCTTTTGTATCAAATTATACTTTACTTTGGGATTTTAAAACAAATCACTTTTGAAAATGGCATCAAATACTCTATATAAAAGCATATAACAATATATGCGACCAGATCGGGATGTTTCTAGCCAAAACAGGCAAGTGCGTCCCAGCCTTCCAAAAAAAAGATATGTATATCCTTTGTTCGTTGAGCGGACAATACTGAGGCTATAGAACATTTGCACCTCCCTTGCCCACATTTTTAATTATGGGTTACCCGAATCATTGGTATCATAACAAATCATTTTACATTCCAAAGTGATAAATCATTTTCCCTAATATTCACAATTACATTCAAACATAGTATTTTCATTTCACAAAACCTTTTGAAATCATTTTCAAACACCATGTTTTTAGTCGTCGAAATTCTCTTCATTTATAAATCACTTTTATAAACCATTCTTTATATAAATAACTTTTATTATCACTTCAAAATATTTATTCTTAAAATATTTATATTACTTTCCAAAAAAATCATTTCGATTCAAAATATAAAATATCTTTTATTTCCAAAATTATAGTAAATATCTTTTACTATAATATCTGCTTAACCAATATTTTCGCTAAACATCTTTCAGTCAAATCATAAAATAAATCACAAGGTGTTAGCCTACAAATGTTTTCTACCCAATCGATGTCAAATATAAAAGGGTAATAGCTCATAAACTGGTCGAGCGTAAATCACATAATCAACCAACAACAATAATAAGTAGTGAACACATCTATTTATTCAATAATAATTGATCAACATATTAATTAATTTCAAAACAATCAATTTACTTTGCAAGCATAGAACGAGGATTTATTCTGCTCGATAGATCTTAAAATAGTCTATTCAATTTAATAACGTTGTTTGTAATTAAATTCAAATACTAATAGTTTTCAAAATTTTATACTTCGTCAAATGTGTCAACACTTTATACTAGTGTGTTCTATTCGCTGATACGAATCTATCGTCGAAGACCGCGGGTTAAACGGACTCCGTACGGGAAAATTAAACCTTTCTAAAGTTTAAATACTAAATCAAACTAACTAAATTTATAAATATATAACTTAACTTATATATAATCTCACCCATTACCAAATAGGCCCAAAGCCCATAGACGCACCATGAAACAACACTCCACCATATCTATGCATACAATTGAACACATTGAGGAGGACCAAATTACAAATTCTTTTGAAATGAATAGTACTCCCTTACTTCTTCCCAACACAACACGCAACAACCCATCTTCATCCTTCATCGCTTGTTACTCCATCATGCATGCAAGACTCATGACCTCACTTCATTTTTCTTTCTTGCATCTATCTTTTGCCTTTGGTGTGCTCTCTCCTCCCTCAAGCAAACTACCCTCCATTATTTTTGCATGCGCCTGCTATATATTGAAACCAACAGCCATGCATTCAATACGTCATGCACCTACATACCTTCCCACCGCTCTCCATGCGCCACCATTTCAAGTGCAACATGAACGAAAAATGTCGATCTCATCATCCTTTACAACTCTTGTGTTGAAGACTATGGCTAAATCTTAGTATGTGAGGAGTTATTGGAATAAGTAAATGAAAGAGGAAATGAAAATAATATGTTATCGTTACATGAAATATGTTCCATGCGCGAATCTCCCCTTTCTCTATTTCTTGCGTGTGTTTCCCTTTTGGTTTCCTACAACTTTCATTTTAGTGAATTTGCCTAGTACTTCGTGTTTGAGGAGATATGGATAAATGAAAGTTAAAAATGGATGTTTGTTGTGTCCATTTATGTTCTAGGCAGTAAGAAATATAAAGTATAAATAAATAAAAAATGTGTCCATTGTTTCTCAATCTACATGCGTACATACATATATAGTCACAAATACTTCTAGGCCAAGTAAACAAAAGTCAAGAGCAAAGTACATGCACAAGTAAGGTAAAGGTATAGAAAAATGTGTTGTGCGTGCTTGAATATAATTATGTTTGCTTTTGAAAAGTTAGATTTTGCGGTACCCGCCTACACAAAATTCCATTTGCTTATGAGCCACAAACAGCAGAAATAAAATTACGATCGCGCGCAACATACACCACGATTACAAAACAATAATAAAATAGACTAGTTAACATATTCTGTAAAGTTTCAAAAGCATCGACGTTTACCGCAAAAAGCATCAAACAAAAATTTAATTATTTTTCAAATTTAAAATTATGGAAAAATTCTATAAATTAAATTAAAAATACTTCATAAAAAATCCGATCTATATATTTTATTATAATTTAATTCAAATTCGAATATTTAAATAAATTAAATATTCAAATTTGAAGACTTAAGCATACAGATCGTTACAATCTCATCTCCCTCCGATCTACCTCTATTGTAGCGGTAGAAGTGTCAATCTCTCTTCTATCACCAAACTGACAATTGCTATGCTTGCCGTTTACAACTAGAGATTCTCCTGGAGCCTTGCCTTCTCCATGTCCATCGATTTTCCTTTGTCTAGAGGCTCCGGTTGAAATTTGTCATCTGTATTTTCTATGGTTTCAGAATTCGTAATCACCATTTGTCATACAAATAAGTTGTATTTTTTTGGATTCATATATATATATATATATATATATATATATATTAGACATTAATAGTACTTAATTAAATTAAAAATTAAAGATTATTAAATTTTTCTTGATTAATGTAATACATATATTATATATGCTAAATATAGTATAAAAGTTATAAATAAATTAGCTTATATGAATGTATGTATAGTATAATCTAGATGGAACAATAATAAGCCCAACTAAGATTTTTGGAATAATTACATACATACTATATGTTTACCATGATATTAGAAGTGTTTGACACTTATCTCATGTGGGTATTTCATATAAAATACATTATTCCTTAAATATATATCTCTCTTAATTATTAAAGGTTGTGAATCTTAAATAATGTTACCCTCTATTATTTACATACTAGGTAGCATACATGTTGGTAGTTGAGCAAACCCGAGCCAATGCAGTTATGTCTAGTACTATTTAGTATGTCTCTAGATAGGTAAGGACATTATTTGCATTTGTCAAGAAAAGTCAGGGTGTAAGTAATTTAGCCATAGGTAATCGCGAAATGATAGGTTAGAGTGAATAATCTCTTATGGCTCACTGAGCAAACTTAAGGCCATAATTAAGATTAAGGAAAAGACCACATGGTTCGGAGTTATATAGGATACAAATAGTAAGTATTATCCACTACTTATGAGGCTATCACTAATTGAGAAAACTAAAGGTCAGATCCCTAAGATAAGTGGGTCCTAACACACATTAGAGAAATCGAATGGTTTCTATATTTCTTTTCGAGTTTGGAGAAAAATAAAATCTAGTGGAACTTTATTAGGAAAGGAAAAGAGTTACATTTAACCATTCTATTATTGTAAGAACGTATGCTATATACACTATATTAATCTACTTAATTAAAATTTGCCTTAAAATGAAAAATCTAAGACTATTCTCCAAAAGCGACAAACTCATTGAGTCACCGCTTCCAATTATACTGACTAGTTAAGGGCAATAAAGATAACATTCGCATATGAAAAATTATGGTATGTCATCACCTCACCTATAGAAACTAAACCTGTTGAGGATGCTGACCTGAAGGGATTCGAGCCTATGAATCTTGGTTGGTCAACTATGATATAGCCCAAGCCTTCACGCTGTCTATTTTATATAAACCTTTATAGAGACACATGAACGCATGAGTGTCCATGACATCTTCAAACACGTACAACAATTTTTTAGTGAGAAATCTTGTTTTACAAGTTACAACATGTAACGACATGTAATTTTCAACCATTTGCATCTGTACATGTCAGATTTGAATTGCTTAAAATATCAGATTGTTAATTTAAATTTGGCAAAAACTCAGCATATACAGTAAATAAAATAATCACAGATCACAGACATAGAGTAATATAAAAATAATGCAGCGGAACAAAAGAATAGTAGTTCATGAAGCTACTATATATATAACAGAGTTAAACAAGATACAACAGAAGTCACGAATACATAGATGTCTCAAAACAATAATCAAATACAAGATTTGAATACATCACTGGAATTAACTGAACAACTTGTGATATCCCGGAATTTTGGGCAATATCAATTTAATAATCTGTGTTAAAATTAAATAGATTTGATAATATTGTTAATGATAAATTTGAATTTGATTTAATAAATATTTAAATGGGTGATTTTATCATTTAAAAACTAATTTAATTTGTTTTCTATTTATAATGTGTGTGTGTGTGTGTGTGTGTGTATATATATATATATTTGTATATATTGTAGATAGATAAGCTTTGTTTTAAATTTAATAAATAAAGGCATGTCTTCTAATTCTAATATTTTTGATAATTTGGAAATTTGATTTAATTTAATATTAAGCTATTAAATAAATAACCATATGGCTTTAAAATATTCAGGATAAAAGTTTAATTTGTTTAAAATGATTTTAGTTTAAGTTTAAATTTAAACAAAAAAAGTTGTTTTGTTCTTTTTTAAATATAGCTTGATAAAATAAGTAGTTTATTAATAAAGAGATAATCTCTTTTATAAATTATGTTAATTTAATAATGAGTTATTTTTAAAACCATATTAATAATATAATGTCTTTACAAATGGATTTTAATATAAATATAAAGTGTTATTTCAAATTTATTTAAATACATATATATATGTGTGTATTTTGGAGAAAGCTATGATTTGAAAATTTAAAATAAAGTCTTTCAAAATATTTAAAATAAAATCAATCTTATCAATACAAAACATAGGTATAAAAATAAATAATAAGTAAATTTAGTGTTTAATAGTTTAAGTTTAAAATAAAAAGAGAGATAAAAATAAGCAATTATGTAGGAATGGAACTAAATACTTAAGTTAAAAATTTATAACATAACTAAAACAAAAGTATATATATGTACATAGGATATAAAGCAAGCTAGGCAAGTAAAATGTATGTGAAGTAGTATGCTAGGCAAGTAAAAAAATAATAATGTATGTATCCTGTAAATAGATATGCAGGCAAGTAAAAGAAAATCTATCAACATAAAAGTAAAATAAAATATCTATGTACATGCAAGAAAAATAAGATAAGTATGAGACATAAAGTACTCATGCATTTAATGCTAGCACAAACAAAGTCAATTCGAAATGTTGAAAAAGCAATTCAGCCTCCATTTGAAAAAAAGAAGAAGAGTATAATCTCTGATCAAAGATAGTGTACCAGCAAAGTATACCCAGTAAACACCTACCTCTGTAAAACTCCTTTCTATATATATATCTCTACTTAATTTAGTTCGTTCTCAAGACATAGCAAACAAGAGAATAATAAGTTAACATTTCCATTTTTACAACTTAAACATCATACAACAACAAAGGCAAGAAGATTAGGAGGAAGATCAAAGCAAAACAATTCTCAGTTTTAAAAGTTCAAAGCTATTTTCAAATAGAAATGCTATGTCCTTCTTCTCAGATCAACAGTGAGTAACATCACCTTTTTAAATTTTAAGTATATGAAATCTGTTGCATGTTCATCTCTGGAATTAGAATGTTAGTATGGATATATTTTGGTGCATCTCTGTATATATGTGAATGTATGAAAGTGTGCTTGGCTGTTTTATCTGTATCTCAATTGTTTTTAGTTTCAAAACTAAGAATTCAAACAAAATTTATTTCCACTTGATCTAGACTTTGATAGGATTTAATTTACAAACAAAAGTTGTTTGTTCCATCATGAATTAAGTTTTAAAATTTGATTTAAGTTAAGATAAATTTGAAATCTCACAGGAAATTAAAACAACAGTGCATGTTTATAATATGTTAAAAAATCAAACTTCCCAATTCATTAATTCAGGAATCTAATCTAAATTCTTAAACCAAAATATGATTTTTAAGAATGAAATTACAATTTTTAGTTGGGTTTTGAATTTGCATTTCTGGGTTGACCAGAAAATGGTATTTTGGTGGGTTCTGGTAATCTAGATGGTCTGGGGGGTCGGGTTTCTTTCTGAATGTAGTAGAGTGGTCGGAGACTCGGGAAAAAATGCCAGGAAGGTTATCCAAGCATGGTGGCGATGGTGGTTGATCATTGGAGTTTGTAACCCTAGTTAAACTAGGCCAGGTAAAATCGATCACCACGGCTCATAGAGTTGATCGAGTTCAACAAGGTTTTGGGTAATGGAAGTAGACGTGTAGAGGAAGATGATGCCTGTGATATCCCGGAATTTTGGCAATATCAATTTAATAATCTTTATTTATAATTAAATTGATTTGTTGATTTTATTTTATAAATTGACAAGTTTGATTCTTTTAAAGGTTAATAATATTTTAAATTGGCAATATTTATTAATATCTTTTCTAACAATTTAAAATTGGTAAGATTTATCTTTCAAAACTTATATAAATGTTTTATATTTATAATGTATATATGTATGTTGGTATATATATATAGGAAGATCATTTAGATGTTTAATTAATTAATTTGTAATTAATTAATGATAGTGAGCAGGATTAAGATAATCCAAGTAATTAAAGGATAGTAATTAATTTAATTAAAGGTTAATTAAATTGATTAGAGTAAATCAATTCTGTTTAGATAATTGATTAATACTGGATGTTTGATATTGGGTGATTGGTTGATATTGGATGATTTGTATGTCTCTGATATATATATGATACATTAAAATTTATCAAAGCATAAGTTATTTTAAATAATTGTTTTTCACATTTGTATATTTATTATAAAATCTTAAAGCTTAAATTATAAAAAAGATAAATACATTATATACATATAAATATTTCATAAATACATATAAATGACTTAAATGAATTAATTAAAAACAAGATTTACACTTGTAAGTATATTAAGATGGTGTGAAGACATTTGTAAAAATAAGTGTATAGGTGTAAACTAATTAACACCTAAGAGGACAAATGTCCACATTTCCTTTTGAGAATTAAAATAAATAAATTAAAATATAAAAGAAGAAATCTATTTTTACTTTCAGCTGAACTCTTATTCTCTTCATTTCAACTAAAAATAAATTCGAATCAAAAGAAAAGATAAAGACTGGAAATCAAATTGCAAAGAGAAATGAAAATCTGGAAAATCTGGGAATCTAAGATCTGAAATAAGAAGATCAAAGGCAAATTAAAACAGCAGTTTCAAATCTTCAATTGAATCTGAAGATATGCAATCAGAGGAATTAATCAAACAGCAAGATTATAATTCAACAAGCAAATGGAAAAGCAAGTTCAAATTGCAATCAGAGAAATAAAGTCTGGAATAAACCTGGGAACAAAAACCTGTCATATGTTCTCTGTTTAAATAACAGGTGAGTAAATCTAATTTTAAAAACAGTTTAAAATCTGCTAATAGGTTTGATATGTCTGATAAATATTATAATAACATGATATGCAATGTTTACTTGAATGATTGGATATAAATGAATGTTTACATAAGAGTTTGATTATGCACCTGAATGTTCATTATTCTCTGATTTTTCCCTGTGAGTAAACATTTGAATTAAGAACTTAAGTAACAAATATCTGTTGCATATGAATTATTGTGTGGATGGTTGCTTTGCATGTATGTTTGAAATTGTGTATATGTTTAAGTCCTGAAATCATGTTTATATGAATGTATTTAAACATGCATGTCTGATATCAGAGTGTACCTCTGTTCATGTTACAGAGTTGAATTTTGATAAAAATTCCAAATCTTTTTATCTGTTTACTACTTAAACTTTAGATTTCAAACAAGATAGTTTACTTTAAACATCATCTAGGTTTTAAAAACAAGTTCAAGTAAAATAAGTTTGAAAAGACTCTGGACTCAAGAAAATACAGTAGATTTTTAAAACAGGTTGAAAACCAAACATCTTAAATTGATGATTCAATTATTTAATTTGAATCAATATGGGAAAATATGATTTTTAAGAAGAAAATCAGAATTTTTAATATGGTATTGAGAGTGCAGTTCATTGATGACCAGAAAATGGGTTTCATGCTTTTTCTGGTGATCGGCGTGATCGAGAGTGATGGGGTTTGGTCTGGAGGTTGCTAGTGGAGTATGGATCATAGGAAAAATGCAATTGATTTTTTTTATTGCTGAATTGTTTGAATTCAAACAAACTAGGGTTTTAAGTGGAGTTTTAATCGTCTGGGTTGTCGAAGCAATTTCGACGTGGATAGGGGACCGGAATCGTTCGCGATGGGGGGAAATCATTGCTGGAGTCGAGGCGAAGCTGCGGCGAAGTCGGCGAGGGTTCTCGTGGGTAGAGTCGTCGTCGATGGGGGAGATTCCGATCATGTTTAGCTTCAGTATTTCGATCAAAAGGCTGGATTCTGTTGCGCTGTTGGAAACGTCGATCGGGAGAGTCGAGGGGGATGGCGAAGTCAATGACGACTGGTTGAAGGCCGGAAGTTGGTCGGAGATGTGTGGGAATCATTGTGCACGTGCACGTGTGCACGTTTGAGACATCTGGGTACGATCGTGGTTGGGGAAGACGAGTTGAACTCGGGACGGTCTCGTGTTATTTGCAGTTTTTTTCTCGAAGCAGATGAAGGTCGCGAATGACTCGAAGTTTGATCGGGGAAGAAGAGTGTTTGGCTCGGGTATTTTGAGTATACCAGATTATTAAAGATTGTACTCAAGTTTTTTTTAAAGTTTCAAAGTTAAAAGCAAAGTAAAAACAAGTTCAAGTTTCAAATTGTTTTATTCTTAAGTATAACTAAATTTTCAAATTCTATTTGAAATAAATAGGTTTAAGATTAAATAATTTAAAGTGTTTTAAAATTTAAATTGATTTCTAAATGCATTATTTTCAAATAACGTTAATGTTAAAATTTTGAAACCCAAATAGAATAATTTGTCTTTAAAGATTTGATTAATCCAAGTAATTAAATTGTGATGATGATTAAGGATAAAATTATTTTGATATGAACTTAAGAATACTTGATTATATGATTTGTTAATAAGTAAAGATTAATTAAGATAAATGATTTTCTTAATTAATTAATTATTTGTGAAGATAATTAATTAAAAAGTAATTAATTAATTGAAGTAATTAAGGGAATTTAATTACTGGTTAAGATTAATCAAAGGTGATTAATAATTGTGGTTTAATTAAGGTTAATTACTTAATGTAATTAATAGAATAATTAAAGATATAATTAAGGATCATTAGTTTATAATTAATTAATGATGTAATTAAGATTGATTAATTAAGATTAATTAATCAAATGATAAGTGATTATAGAATAACTAATTAATTGTAATTAATTAAGGATTAAAGAAATTGATTATAATTAATTAATAAATGAAGTAATTAAAGGTTAATTACTGTGTTTGATTAAGAATAATTAATTTGTGAAATTAATTAAAGATAATTACTTGAATGTAATTAAAGAATAATTAATCAAGGTGATTAATTAAAGTGGATAATTAGAGAAAGATTAATTAATTTATTTGTAATTTATTTATATATAAGTAAGATTTATAATGAAGTAATTAATTTAATTTACTTTAAATTAATTAAGAGATGAAGTAATTAATTTAATTCACTTTAAATTAATTAAAGATAGAGATAGTTAATTTAATTCATTTTAAATTAATTATGTTATGACTAAGTAAATCATTGCTTATATAAGAATGAATGACATTGATTGACTAGAATGAATGTTATCTCAGAAATGAGATAAGTAATGTTGTGTGGTATGAATGCTTGGTTGCATTATAATGGTAATATAGATTAACTATTGTGATGTTGATATGGATTACCTATTTGATTATGAATCATCTGTTTAAATGATAATGTGATTATCAATTGTGATGTGTGAATTATCTATCTGTATGAATATAGATAAGTTAAATTGTTTAAACCTTTAAACAACTTGGCCTTAAAAGATACGTTTTGGATTTCGATGAGACCGGGATCGGGTTTCCGTATACCGGAATTCCAGGTCTGGAGACCCGAATACCACATCGATCCAAATTAACGATAGGTCGTGAATCTCAAGTGAAGATGAAGATTTAGAGTGCAAGGGTTATTGTCGTTAACTCTGAGGGTGATTCCAAAACGAGTGTAACGAGATAATGCCTTCGGTTTCGTTCGAACCCGGAACGAACTTGTATGGATTGAATGCTTTCAGCACATCGTCAGGCGGACGATGAGCATTCTAAGTGATATGTTCTGATTGAAGGTAATCGTAACCTCAAGCCTCATCAACCGGGAATGGCTAAAACAGGGGAGGTGCAGCAAGGCTTCGGGGGTAGCACCCACTGAGAGCAAGATAGATCCCTGTCTAGAGGTCCCTTTTCTTTTATTCGGCTTAGTGTGTGGTTGGTCGCGCCAACTACGGGGTTATCTTGTTCGGAATTATCCAGTAAGGGATGGTTCTGGCTTTGTGTTGCAGGGGAGCGGGCGTACTCCTCGGTACGGTGATCTAGGCCACGTACTGTGACGGGCGGTACCCCAGTAGCCCTGCCATTGTATGGAATCCAAACTCCAATAAGTGTCGTACGTATTAGTTGTGCCCAACTATGTTGGAATGTGAGATGTAAGCATTTCAGCTATTTCTGTATTTTACTTGAAAACCCTAGACCCTATTATAATACAATCAGATTTCATATCAAACGTTTTAGTTAGCGTAAGGTAAAAACTTACCCATGTTTATTTGTGGGGAGTCTTACGTGATACTTTTGTTTTCAAAAGTTTTCAAAGTTAAGCAATCTAACCGTTTACTCACACCAGACCCATGTCTGACCCAAGTTGTTTATTTCTGTTTTATAAACTCTTGGGTACTCAAATTTTTACGAGTAGCCAAGGGATTCAGGTTTAGCTTTGACGAATTGTGGAGGAGCAATGGAGCAGGAGGCTTCAGCGTTGTAGATATATATAGTAGTTCCGCTGTGTCTGTATCTCTGTAGTGTATTGAGTTGTAATGTCTAGACAGATGTTATAACTGTCTAGTAAGTGATGTATATGTTGTGTAACTCTGTAAAGTGTTGTATACTATGTAAATGTATATGTTATTAATATAATTTATTCGTTCCGCTGTGAGATCGTTGTTGTTGTTTCTTTCTTCTCTTCTTTTCTATTTTCTACCCCTTTCTTTCTTATTAATGATTCGTCATTCTGTAGAATGAGTGGCGGGTCGTTACAGGTCTTCACACCATGATTAAGGAAGTCGTCGTGGTTGATAGCAGGTGATCGGAGTCACCGTGCATGTGCACGGTGCACTATTAAATCTGATGAAGTCTGGGTTTTAACAGAGAGGCCACTCGAGTTTTTCTCGAGTTGTTTCGTGAGATGCTCGAAGCATTTAAGGGTGCGACTCGAAGTAATTTTGTAAGGGCTCGAGTACTTTTAGTGTTGCCAGGTTTTTATACCTGTCAGTTTGAAATTTAATTCCAATTAAATTTTGAAGTAATATTAAGCAGTAAATCAAAGTTTGATTTATGAAGACAAGTTTAGTTTTAAACTTTAATATTAGATAATTAGTTTATGAATTTAAATGTTTAAATAGGTTAAGTGTAGATATGTTTAAATGTTAAATCTAAGAAGAAATTTGATTTAAGTTCTTTTAAAAACTTCTTAGAAAATATAAGATTTTTAATAAGTAAAAGTTTTTAAATTAGGTTTAAAAACTTAGTTAAAATAAATTGGTATTCATTTTAAATACATAATTTAAAATGAAATTTTAAAAGTAAATTTGAAATGGATGTTTCAAATATAAATGGTAAATGATAACTTGATTTTCAATAAGAACAAAGTTTATCTTAAACTAATTAAAGATTTGTGTTCATTAAATTAATTAGGAAATTTAATAGATAATTAATTTAATTTGATTAATTAATCATTTGGATTAATTAAATAGGTAATTAAAGGTTTAAACTAATTTATTTATGATTAAGATTAATTAATTAGGGATGATTAATTTGTAATTAAGGATTATAAATTAGAGTATTAATTAATGGTTAAGAATTAATTAATAGAGTAATTAAATATTAATTTAGTTATGGTTAACACTTAATTAATTTAGTAATTAGAGATTAATAAATTGGTTATTAAGATTTATTAATTTAGAATTAATAATAATTAATATAAGTTAATTAATTAAGGAAAGTAATTAAATAATAGTTAATGAGGTCATTAACTATGGGTTATTAAATAATGAATTAATAGGATTAATTTTGATAATTAATTAGTTGAATTAATTTAAAAATAATCATTTATGAATTTGTTTAAATGTAATTACTTATTGGAAGTAATTAAGAATTAATTACTTATTGTAATTAATTAAAGTTAATTTGATTTAGTTAAGTTAATTAATTAAGTTTAATTAATTTAGAATAATCAAGAGATGATTTGATAATAATTACTTAATGTAATTATTAAGGTAAGATTATTTAGGGGAGTAAATAATAAGACAATTACTGGAAGTAATTAGTTGAATAAATGATTTTATTAATAGAAGTAATTTGAGTTAATTACTTTGAATAATTAATCAAGGGATTAATTAAGGAATTAATTAAGGAGTAATTAATTTAGTTAATGAAAGTAATTAAGGGTAATTAATTACTGATTGAAGATTAATCAAGGGTGATTAATAAATGTTGTTTAATTAAAGGTTAATTACTTAATGTAATTAATTTAATTAAGTAATTAATAATTAAGTTGTAATTAAGGATCATTAATTAATATAATTAATGATGTAATTAAGAATTGATGAATTAAGTAATAATTAATAAATGAAGTAATTAATTAATGTAATTAATTAAGGATTAATGTAATTAATTATAGTTGATTAAGTTAATTAATTTTAGTTAATTAATTAATGAAGTAATTAAAGGTTAATTACTATAAGTGGTTAAGGATAATTAATTTGAGAAATTAATTAAGGATAAATTACTTGAAGGTAATTAAAAGATAATTAATCAAAGATGATTAATTGAAAAAGGTAATTAGAGAATAATTAATTAATTTGTAATTAATTAATGGTTAAGTAAGAAGGATTTATAAAATGAAGTAATTAATTTAATTCACTTTAAATACTGTAACGACCACGACTTTCTCTCCATAGAAAGTCGCATCATTAATAAGAAAGAAAGGGATAGAAAAGAGAAAAGAAGAGAAAAGAGAAAGAAACAACAACAGATACTCACAGCGGAAACGAATAAAATATATTATATCACATAAATATTACATTGTATCATATACAACACTTATCAGAGTTACACAGATTACACATCATATACTAGACAGTTATAAACATCTGTCTAGTTATTACATGTCAATACAAAACAAAGATCTAAACAAGATCAACACAGCGGAAACTACTATCTATATCTACAACGCTGAAGCCTCCTGCTCCATTGCTCCTCCACAATTCGTCAAGGCTAACCTGAATCCCTTGGCTACTCGTAAAAATTTGAGTACCCAAGAGTTTATAAAACAGAAATAAACAACTTGGGTCAGACATGGGTCTGGTGTGAGTAACAGGTTAAACTTGTTTAACTTCAAAACCTTTTGAAAGAAAAGGTATCACGTAAGACTTCCCACAAATAAACATGGGTAAGTTTTTACCTTACGCTAACCAAAACATTTGATAGGAAATTCGATTGTATTATAATAGGGTCTAAGGTTTTCAAGTAAAATACAGAAATAGCTGAAATGCTTACATCTCACATTCCAACATAGTTGGGCACAACTAATACGTACGACACTTATTGGAGTTTGGATTCCATACAATGGCAGGGCTACCG
Organism: Allium fistulosum; assembly: GCA_030737815.1. Lineage (NCBI taxonomy): Eukaryota > Viridiplantae > Streptophyta > Magnoliopsida > Asparagales > Amaryllidaceae > Allium > Allium fistulosum. The sequence goes on from CM060902.1 coordinate 1,302,073,626, forward strand.
GGGTACCGCCCGTCACAGTACGTGGCCTAGATCACCGTACCGAGGATCACTCCCAATCCCCTGCAACACAAGGTCGGAACATCCCTTACTGGATAATTCCCGCACAAGATACCTCACGGTTGGGATCAGCAACCGCACCACTAAGTCGAAAATAGAAAGGGACATCTAGACAGAGGTAATCTTGTCCTACTTGGGTGCTACCCACTAACCTTGCTGCACCTCCCCTGTTTTAGCCATTCCCGGTTTGTGAGGCTTGAGGTCACGATTACCTTAGAAAAGAACACATCACTTAGAATGCTCATCGTCCACCTGACGATGTTCTGAAAGCATTCAATCCATACAAGTTCGTTCCGGGTTCGAACGAAACCGAAGGCATTATCTCGTTACACTCGTTTTCGAATCACCCTCAGAGTTAACGACAATAACCCTTGCACTCTGAATCTTCATCTTCACTTTATTCACGACCTATCGTTAATTTGGATCGATGTGGTATTCGGGTCTCCAGACCTGGAAATCCGGTATACGGAAACCCGATCCCGGTCTCATCGAAATCCAAAACGTATCTTTTAAGGCCAAGTTGTTTTAAAGTTAAAACAATTCAATTCAATTATCTTTATACACATAGAAAGATAATTCACAACAGATAATCAACATTATCAGATAATCCATACAATTCAACTAACATCCATATCATACAGCATATATCTCATCAGAGATATCAATCAATGCCAAGTATTCAATACTATCACTCATTCAATTAATTAATAAAGTAATTAAAGATTAATTAAGTTATGGTAAACACTTAATTAATTAAATAATTAGAGATTAATTAATTGGTTATTAAGATTTATTAATTTGGAATTAATAATAACTAATCTAAGTTAATTACTTAAGGAAAGTAATTAAAGAGTTGTTAATAGTTAATGAAGGTCATTAACTTGAGATTATTTAATAATTAATTAATTAATGTGATTAATTTTAATAATTAATTAGATTAATTAATTTAAAGATAATCAATTATAGAATTTGTTTAAATGAATTACTTAATGAAAGTAATTAAGGAATTAATTACTCATTGTAATTAATTAAGTATTTGATTAGTTAAGTTAATTAATTAAGTTTAATTAATTTAAAATAATCAATGGATGATTTGATAAATAAATACTTAATGTAATTATTAAAGTATGATTATTTAGAGAAGTAAATAATAAGATAATTACTGGAAGTAATTAATTGAATGGTTATGTATTAAGGAAAGTAATTTGAGTTTAATTACTTTGAATAATTAATCAAGGGATTAATTAAGAAATTAATTAAGGATTAATTTAGAAATTAATTAGGGTGTAATTAATTTATTTAAAGAAGTAATTAAAGGGAGTTAATTACTGAATGAGGTTAATCAAAGGTGATTAATAAATGTTGTTTAATTAAAGGTTAATTACTTAATGTAATTAATTTAATTTAGTAAATTAATTGCATTTTTCCTATGATCCATACTCCACTAGCAACCTCCAGACCAAACCCCATCACTCTCGATCACGCCGATCACCAGAAAAAGCATGAAACCCATTTTCTGGTCATCAATGAACTGCACTCTCAATACCATATTAAAAATTCTGATTTTCTTCTTAAAAATCATATTTTCCCATATTGATTCAAATTAAATAATTGAATCATCAATTTAAGATGTTTGGTTTTCAACCTGTTTTAAAAATCTACTGTATTTTCTTGAGTCCAGAGTCTTTTCAAACTTATTTTACTTGAACTTGTTTTTAAAACCTAGATGATGTTTAAAGTAAACTATCTTGTTTGAAATCTAAAGTTTAAGTAGTAAACAGATAAAAAGATTTGGAATTTTTATCAAAATTCAACTCTGTAACATGAACAGAGGTACACTCTGATATCAGACATGCATGTTTAAATACATTCATATAAACATGATTTCAGGACTTAAACATATACACAATTTCAAACATACATGCAAAGCAACCATCCACACAATAATTCATATGCAACAGATATTTGTTACTTAAGTTCTTAATTCAAATGTTTACTCACAGGGAAAAATCAGAGAATAATGAACATTCAGGTGCATAATCAAACTCTTATGTAAACATTCATTTATATCCAATCATTCAAGTAAACATTGCATATCATGTTATTATAATATTTATCAAACATATCAAACCTATTAGCAGATTTTAAACTGTTTTTAAAATTAGATTTACTCACCTGTTATTTAAACAGAGAACATATGACAGGTTTTTGTTCCCAGGTTTATTCCAGACTTTATTTCTCTGATTGCAATTTGAACTTGCTTTTCCATTTGCTTGTTGAATTATAATCTTGCTGTTTGATTAATTCCTCTGATTGCATATCTTCAGATTCAATTGAAGATTTGAAACTGCTGTTTTAATTTGCCTTTGATCTTCTTATTTCAGATCTTAGATTCCCAGATTTTCCAGATTTTCATTTCTCTTTGCAATTTGATTTCCAGTCTTTATCTTTTCTTTTGATTCGAATTTATTTTTAGTTGAAATGAAGAGAATAAGAGTTCAGCTGAAAGTAAAAATAGATTTCTTCTTTTATATTTTAATTTATTTATTTTAATTCTCAAAAGGAAATGTGGACATTTGTCCTCTTAGGTGTTAATTAGTTTACACCTATACACTTATTTTTACAAATGTCTTCACACCATCTTAATATACTTACAAGGTTCTGTTGTTGTTTCTTATTAACGACTTCCTTAATCTTGTTTTCAAAATATAAGATAGTTATTTATTTTAAAAATATGATAGTTTAAATAAAGTTTTGTTTTCTTTAAAGTGCTTAGCATAAAATAGTTATAAATATATATATAGTTTTAAATAAGCTTTCCTTTTAATATCTCTTTAATTTAAATGGTTTGTATATATAAACATAAATAAATTTAGTACTAATTCACATTTACGTAAATACATAAATATCGGTAGACTGTGACACTATGGTAACATAGCGAAAGTCGTGTGTGCCGCTGAGAGCCAACTGTCTACGTTTGATTTTATATCGGTAGACTGCGACCTATGTGGGAGAAGTTTCATTATTTGGCAGCGAAATTCGGTGGCGCTGATGCCTACAGTTATATGGGTTTGTGCTGTGATAGCAACGTAAGGCCCGGGTATAACTGCGATCTGTAGCGGGTTCCATGGCGTAATCGAGGAGCGCGGAGACCTACAGTTATCTGTGGATTTTGCCGGGACGGCAACGTAACCATCGAGTTAACTGCGACCATGGATGGAGGTGATGATTTCCAGAGCATTCTCACCAAAGATATTTTCTCTATTTTCAAAACTGTTTTCTATATTTTCAATAAATTATTTTCCAAATATTTTCACTTGGTGTTGAAACCGGGTCTGCTAAGTACTTATAGATTTTCAGTCTTACGCCTGATCACCGTATGACCGAATTTCTGTAAGAACAAGGATGGACTTGTTGAAACATCGAGTTATAAAAAAATATTTTTATAAAAACTATTTTATAATATAATATAGATTTTAAAAGTGTTTTAAAAAAAAATGATCAAAGAAAATTTATCTAATTTTAAGCATTTTAATAATTCTGGCTTCGTTCCTTTTCGGGGACGAAAAGTTTTAAAGGGGGGAGGAATGTGATAACCCGGATTTTGGGACATTTGATAATTGGATAATTAACTGCTTTAATCAATTGAACATATAAAATTCTGATAATAAAAGATATCTGGTTATGTAAGTGAATTTGAAAATATAATAAAAATTGGATGACTTGGATAGGGAATATCTCAAATATTGAGTTGTGATGTACGGTAATATAATATGATGGATTGAACAGTTTGGCTCTGGATTATTTTCAAAATAAATTGTTTTAATACAAATATATTTTTCCAAACTATTTACTATATAACCTTTATAAAAAAAAAGAAGGTTTATATAGATTAACACTTAACTTAATAAATTTGAAATAATTTTTATTTAAAAACCTTTAACTAATTTAAACAAAGTTTGTTAAACTACTTCTTTTGTAAATAATGAAATGTTTATCCAAGTTTAAATTAGTTAAAGGTTTTTAAATAAAAATTATTTCAAATTTATTAAGTTAAGTGTTAATCTATAGCTTCATCATTGGATTTGCTTATTTACTTGTTGAAATCTGAAGCCTTTGCATTTGAATTATAGTTGAATTATGTTTTTAAGATAACCAATGTTTCCGCTTGTTTGTGGATCTAGTTTGTGCTCAAGTTCATCAACATTGTCATTTACTTCAGAATAAGAGTTGTGCAGCGGAAGCAAAGGTAGTAGCTGTGCAAGAAAGGAAGTAACCTCAGATTTCTACAAGAAGTTTATGTGAATTTCTAAGTGTATATAGAATTTTCTGGAATCTGGAAGAAGGAAGTAAATTTTGTCTGGGTAGAGGATAAACAGTGGATTTCAAAATATGTCGAAATTCGAATGTTACAATTACTTGATTTACTTATACCATTCACCTCGTCTTGAAAAATCATGATTTTTAAAAGTAAATTCAGAATTTTTAGTGATCTATTGATTGAGAAATTCAAGGTTGATACTGGATGATTTGGATATCTCTGATACCAACTGCCATTGTATGGAATCCAAACTCCAATAAGTGACAGTTTAAATTAAGGGAATTTAATTACTGGTTAAGATTAATCAAAGGTGATTAATAATTGTGGTTTAATTAAGGTTAATTACTTAATGTAATTAATAGAATAATTAAAGATATAATTAAGGATCATTAGTTTATAATTAATTAATGATGTAATTAAGATTGATTAATTAAGATTAATTAATCAAATGATAAGTGATTATAGAATAACTAATTAATTGTAATTAATTAAGGATTAAAGAAATTGATTATAATTAATTAATAAATGAAGTAATTAAAGGTTAATTACTGTGTTTGATTAAGAATAATTAATTTGTGAAATTAATTAAAGATAATTACTTGAATGTAATTAAAGAATAATTAATCAAGGTGATTAATTAAAGTGGATAATTAGAGAAAGATTAATTAATTTATTTGTAATTTATTTATATATAAGTAAGATTTATAATGAAGTAATTAATTTAATTTACTTTAAATTAATTAAGAGATGAAGTAATTAATTTAATTCACTTTAAATTAATTAAAGATAGAGATAGTTAATTTAATTCATTTTAAATTAATTATGTTATGACTAAGTAAATCATTGCTTATGTAAGAATGAATGACATTGATTGACTAGAATGAATGTTATCTCAGAAATGAGATAAGTAATGTTGTGTGGTATGAATGCTTGGTTGCATTATAATGGTAATATAGATTAACTATTGTGATGTTGATATGGATTACCTATTTGATTATGAATCATCTGTTTAAATGATAATGTGATTATCAATTGTGATGTGTGAATTATCTATCTGTATGAATATAGATAAGTTAAATTGTTTAAACCTTTAAACAACTTGGCCTTAAAAGATACGTTTTGGATTTCGATGAGACCGGGATCGGGTTTCCGTATACCGGAATTCCAGGTCTGGAGACCCGAATACCACATCGATCCAAATTAACGATAGGTCGTGAATCTCAAGTGAAGATGAAGATTTAGAGTGCAAGGGTTATTGTCGTTAACTCTGAGGGTGATTCCAAAACGAGTGTAACGAGATAATGCCTTCGGTTTCGTTCGAACCCGGAACGAACTTGTATGGATTGAATGCTTTCAGCACATCGTCAGGCGGACGATGAGCATTCTAAGTGATATGTTCTGATTAAAGGTAATCGTAACCTCAAGCCTCATCAACCGGGAATGGCTAAAATAGGGGAGGTGCAGCAAGGCTTCGTGGGTAGCACCCACTGAGAGCAAGATAGATCCCTGTCTAGAGGTCCCTTTTCTTTTATTCGGCTTAGTGTGTGGTTGGTCGCGCCAACTACGGGGTTATCTTGTTCGGAATTATCCAGTAAGGGATGGTTCCGGCTTTGTGTTGCAGGGGAGCGGGCGTACTCCTCGGTACGGTGATCTAGGCCACGTACTGTGACGGGCGGTACCCCAGTAGCCCTGCCATTGTATGGAATCCAAACTCCAATAAGTGCCGTGCGTATTAGTTGTGCCCAACTATGTTGGAATGTGAGATGTAAGCATTTCAGCTATTTCTGTATTTTACTTGAAAACCCTAGACCCTATTATAATACAATCAGATTTCCTATCAAACGTTTTAGTTAGCGTAAGGTAAAAACTTACTCATGTTTATTTGTGGGGAGTCTTACGTGATACTTTTGTTTTCAAAAGTTTTCAAAGTTAAGCAATCTAACCGTTTACTCACACCAGACCCATGTCTGACCCAAGTTGTTTATTTCTGTTTTATAAACTCTTGGGTACTCAAATTTTTATGAGTAGCCAAGGGATTCAGGTTTAGCTTTGACGAATTGTGGAGGAGCAATGGAGCAGGAGGCTTCAGCGTTGTAGATATATATAGTAGTTCCGCTGTGTCTGTATCTCTGTAGTGTATTGAGTTGTAATGTCTAGACAGATGTTATAACTGTCTAGTAAGTGATGTATATGTTGTGTAACTCTGTAAAGTGTTGTATACTATGTAAATGTATATGTTATTAATATAATTTATTCGTTCCGCTGTGAGATCGTTGTTGTTGTTTCTTTCTTTCTTCTCTTCTTTTCTATTTTCTACCCCTTTCTTTCTTATTAATGATTCGTCATTCTGTAGAATGAGTGGCGGGTCGTTACAGGTGGTATCAGAGCTGTAGGTTGAGTGAATACCTAGGCTCTGAAGTGGTGTCTATCTTGAGTGCGCGTAATTGTTAGTTATATAAAAATGGTTTTATATTGTGTTAATTGATCGGTTGAGTGGTATATGGATTCTGGTCAATACGAGTAGCTAACGTTATTGATAGGGATCTCTAAACACTTGAACCAGGCCAACGGACACAATATTGTTTTAAAGAGGTAAATGAAATAATTTTACCCAGAAATAATTTCTATATAAAAAAAATAATATCATTTTAAATATATATATTTATGTATTTCTACCTATTTATTGGGTTACCTGTTCGGGTTTTCCAATATAAGCTATAAAGGTAGATAAGGTGGTAGTGTGTGTAACACAATTACCAATAGTTGGAGTTTGAATGTTTGAAGTTGGAAGTATATATCGAGACTGTAAACCCAATATCGTCTCGAGTAAGTTGGCAGTATGGAGTAAGAATGTCTCGGATCTCTGAAGAAAATCCTTTTCAAGATTCGGAGTCCATTATTGGAATGTAAGATTGGTTGAGCTCGGGTGAGCAGATTTTCTAGAGTTGAATCTATCAGTTGTGCAGAAGTAAGTGATGGTAGCTTGGCGACTTCAGGAAGGAGCAGTTGTGTGATAAGACGCAGTATCTATGGATGTTCCCGAAGGAGATTTTCTTTTTGGAACAAGATTAAGAAGGTATTGGAGGAACAGTTGATGTCTACCGCAGGAAAGACTCGACTGTATAGGAATTCTCTGATATCAAGTAAGAGAGTTTTGTCTATTTTGAAGTATGGGACTAAGGTCGATTAGTTGTTCTTCGGACATGGTCTCATTGTTCCCTTAAGAAGAGTAAGTTATTGGCGATTGGTTTGGAGCCCGAGTTTCTTTTGGATGTCTGCCATCTCAGAGATTCGTTGAGAGGTTTGTTGATGGTTTTAGTTTTGAGAAGCCTTTGGATTAGAAGTTCTTGGTTAGCTGTGATAGCAGTGCAGCTCGGAGTGTTCGGTGTGCTGTCGAGATAGAGTTTGGAAGCAGCAGTGTGGTCCGTTTCTTCGATGGTCCCGGAATCTTTGTGGTTCTTTTATCAGCAGTTCGAGTAGATAGTGAAGTTTTTCTTGAAGGGTTAACCTTGTTCGGAAAAGTTTAAGGCTGTTTTAATTAGTAAAGAGAGAACAGTTTCTTTGGAATCCGAACTAGGTAGGATCGCAAAAGTGAATTGCGATTATTTTGAGAGTTCATCTTGAGTAATCTTTTGTTTGAAATTGAGACATCTCAAGAGGAAGTAAAAGTTATCGAAGAGGTCAAAGATTTAGTTTATATCGATTTGGTTCCTAGAGAAGGATTTGGTGAAGTATCTTAGAATTTTATGGAGTATCTGTGTTTTCTCTTCTGCTTCTAGTTTCGAGTTTCCTCTAGCCAAGGATAGCTGAAGACAGTACCCTTGACCGAGGACTCGTCTATTCTTTGAGAAGTTGGTTATGTCTTTAAGATAACCAATGTTTCCGCTTGTTTGTGGATCTAGTTTGTGCTCGAGTTCATCGACATTCTCATCTATTTCAAAATCAGAGTTGTGCAGCGGAAGCAAAGGTAGTAGCTGTGCAAGAAAGGAAGTAACCTCAGATTTCTAAAAGAAGTTTATGTGAATTTCTAAGTGTGTATAGAATTTTCTGGAATCTGGAAGAAGGAAGTTCAGTCTTCTATTTCTTGTGGAGTAGAGTTTGTGGATTTCAGTAGATTTTGGAATATCATCTTGTTGATAGGATCCGGAAATCATTTTGTTCTTGGTCCAGTTGTTTCAAGAAGCATCAGCAAAGGTTGAGCTGATCAGGAAGAGATGAGGTAGCTCGGGATCGTCTGGTGAGCTATGCAGATATGAGTCAGAGTTTGGAATTCGGAGTTGGAAATTGGAAACTGTTTAAATTTTCCTCGATTATAAGAGCTATAAGATTTGGTAAGTCTGGAAGCTAGCTCCGAAATATTTTGGATTTTCTTGTGTTCTTGAGAGGAGTAATTCTTTGTCTACAGGGTTGAATGGCCAGTTTGGATATCTGGAATCCATTCTATTTCACGTATCTCTGAGGGAGTACGTGTATGATCTATTACTGATTGTAGAATCTACAGTTCAGATGGATTTGGAAGTTGAGTTGGACTTGGGTATGATCTGATATTTTGTTCAGATTGGTGAATCTAAAGAAGAGAGGAGCTCTGGATTATGGTATGTAGTTTATTTAGCTTCTGTAGAGCGAGTCTCCCAGTGATTTTTACTCGGGAAAACTCGAGATAGTATTATGAAGTCTATTCTGATTTATGTCAGAATAGTTAGTTAGATTAGATTGTTTGATTGGTTGCTTTGATTGATAGGAATTGGATGATAGGTTTGTGTTTAAAATTAAAAATCTTTGCTGGGTTATTAAATTAACTTTGCTTTTAATTTCGGGGACGAAATTATTTTAAGGGGGGAGGAATGTGATATCCCGGAATTTTGGCAATATCAATTTAATAATCTTTATTTATAATTAAATTGATTTGTTGATTTTATTTTATAAATTGACAAGTTTGATTCTTTTAAAGGTTAATAATATTTTAAATTGGCAATATTTATTAATATCTTTTCTAACAATTTAAAATTGGTAAGATTTATCTTTCAAAACTTATATAAATGTTTTATATTTATAATGTATATATGTATGTTGGTATATATATATAGGAAGATCATTTAGATGTTTAATTAATTAATTTGTAATTAATTAATGATAGTGAGCAGGATTAAGATAATCCAAGTAATTAAAGGATAGTAATTAATTTAATTAAAGGTTAATTAAATTGATTAGAGTAAATCAATTCTGTTTAGATAATTGATTAATACTGGATGTTTGATATTAGGTGATTGGTTGATATTGGATGATTTGTATGTCTCTGATATATATATGATACATTAAAATTTATCAAAGCATAAGTTATTTTAAATAATTGTTTTTCACATTTGTATATTTATTATAAAATCTTAAAGCTTAAATTATAAAAAAGATAAATACATTATATACATATAAATATTTCATAAATACATATAAATGACTTAAATGAATTAATTAAAAACAAGATTTACACTTGTAAGTATATTAAGATGGTGTGAAGACATTTGTAAAAATAAGTGTATAGGTGTAAACTAATTAACACCTAAGAGGACAAATGTCCACATTTCCTTTTGAGAATTAAAATAAATAAATTAAAATATAAAAGAAGAAATCTATTTTTACTTTCAGCTGAACTCTTATTCTCTTCATTTCAACTAAAAATAAATTCGAATCAAAAGAAAAGATAAAGACTGGAAATCAAATTGCAAAGAGAAATGAAAATCTGGAAAATCTGGGAATCTAAGATCTGAAATAAGAAGATCAAAGGCAAATTAAAACAGCAGTTTCAAATCTTCAATTGAATCTGAAGATATGCAATCAGAGGAATTAATCAAACAGCAAGATTATAATTCAACAAGCAAATGGAAAAGCAAGTTCAAATTGCAATCAGAGAAATAAAGTCTGGAATAAACCTGGGAACAAAAACCTGTCATATGTTCTCTGTTTAAATAACAGGTGAGTAAATCTAATTTTAAAAACAGTTTAAAATCTGCTAATAGGTTTGATATGTCTGATAAATATTATAATAACATGATATGCAATGTTTACTTGAATGATTGGATATAAATGAATGTTTACATAAGAGTTTGATTATGCACCTGAATGTTCATTATTCTCTGATTTTTCCCTGTGAGTAAACATTTGAATTAAGAACTTAAGTAACAAATATCTGTTGCATATGAATTATTGTGTGGATGGTTGCTTTGCATGTATGTTTGAAATTGTGTATATGTTTAAGTCCTGAAATCATGTTTATATGAATGTATTTAAACATGCATGTCTGATATCAGAGTGTACCTCTGTTCATGTTACAGAGTTGAATTTTGATAAAAATTCCAAATCTTTTTATCTGTTTACTACTTAAACTTTAGATTTCAAACAAGATAGTTTACTTTAAACATCATCTAGGTTTTAAAAACAAGTTCAAGTAAAATAAGTTTGAAAAGACTCTGGACTCAAGAAAATACAGTAGATTTTTAAAACAGGTTGAAAACCAAACATCTTAAATTGATGATTCAATTATTTAATTTGAATCAATATGGGAAAATATGATTTTTAAGAAGAAAATCAGAATTTTTAATATGGTATTGAGAGTGCAGTTCATTGATGACCAGAAAATGGGTTTCATGCTTTTTCTGGTGATCGGCGTGATCGAGAGTGATGGGGTTTGGTCTGGAGGTTGCTAGTGGAGTATGGATCATAGGAAAAATGCAATTGATTTTTTTTAATTGCTGAATTGTTTGAATTCAAACAAACTAGGGTTTTAAGTGGAGTTTTAATCGTCTGGGTTGTCGAAGCAATTTCGACGTGGATAGGGGACCGGAATCGTTCGCGATGGGGGGAAATCATTGCTGGAGTCGAGGCGAAGCTGCGGCGAAGTCGGCGAGGGTTCTCGTGGGTAGAGTCATCGTCGATGGGGGAGATTCCGATCATGTTTAGCTTCAGTATTTCGATCAAAAGGCTGGATTCTGTTGCGCTGTTGGAAACGTCGATCGGGAGAGTCGAGGGGGATGGCGAAGTCAATGACGACTGGTTGAAGGCCGGAAGTTGGTCGGAGATGTGTGGGAATCATTGTGCACGTGCACGTGTGCACGTTTGAGACATCTGGGTACGATCGTGGTTGGGGAAGACGAGTTGAACTCGGGATGGTCTCGTGTTATTTGCAGTTTTTTTCTCGAAGCAGATGAAGGTCGCGAATGACTCGAAGTTTGATCGGGGAAGAAGAGTGTTTGGCTCGGGTATTTTGAGTATACCAGATTATTAAAGATTGTACTCAAGTTTTTTTTAAAGTTTCAAAGTTAAAAGCATAGTAAAAACAAGTTCAAGTTTCAAATTGTTTTATTCTTAAGTATAACTAAATTTTCAAATTCTATTTGAAATAAATAGGTTTAAGATTAAATAATTTAAAGTGTTTTAAAATTTAAATTGATTTCTAAATGCATTATTTTCAAATAACGTTAATGTTAAAATTTTGAAACCCAAATAGAATAATTTGTCTTTAAAGATTTGATTAATCCAAGTAATTAAATTGTGATGATGATTAAGGATAAAATTATTTTGATATGAACTTAAGAATACTTGATTATATGATTTGTTAATAAGTAAAGATTAATTAAGATAAATGTTTTTCTTAATTAATTAATTATTTGTGAAGATAATTAATTAAAAAGTAATTAATTAATTGAAGTAATTAAGGGAATTTAATTACTGGTTAAGATTAATCAAAGGTGATTAATAATTGTGGTTTAATTAAGGTTAATTACTTAATGTAATTAATAGAATAATTAAAGATATAATTAAGGATCATTAGTTTATAATTAATTAATGATGTAATTAAGATTGATTAATTAAGATTAATTAATCAAATGATAAGTGATTATAGAATAACTAATTAATTGTAATTAATTAAGGATTAAAGAAATTGATTATAATTAATTAATAAATGAAGTAATTAAAGGTTAATTACTGTGTTTGATTAAGAATAATTAATTTGTGAAATTAATTAAAGATAATTACTTGAATGTAATTAAAGAATAATTAATCAAGGTGATTAATTAAAGTGGATAATTAGAGAAAGATTAATTAATTTATTTGTAATTTATTTATATATAAGTAAGATTTATAATGAAGTAATTAATTTAATTTACTTTAAATTAATTAAGAGATGAAGTAATTAATTTAATTCACTTTAAATTAATTAAAGATAGAGATAGTTAATTTAATTCATTTTAAATTAATTATGTTATGACTAAGTAAATCATTGCTTATATAAGAATGAATGACATTGATTGACTAGAATGAATGTTATCTCAGAAATGAGATAAGTAATGTTGTGTGGTATGAATGCTTGGTTGCATTATAATGGTAATATAGATTAACTATTGTGATGTTGATATGGATTACCTATTTGATTATGAATCATCTGTTTAAATGATAATGTGATTATCAATTGTAATGTGTGAATTATCTATCTGTATGAATATAGATAAGTTAAATTGTTTAAACCTTTAAACAACTTGGCCTTAAAAGATACGTTTTGGATTTCGATGAGACCGGGATCGGGTTTCCGTATACCGGAATTCCAGGTCTGGAGACCCGAATACCACATCGATCCAAATTAACGATAGGTCGTGAATCTCAAGTGAAGATGAAGATTTAGAGTGCAAGGGTTATTGTCGTTAACTCTGAGGGTGATTCCAAAACGAGTGTAACGAGATAATGCCTTCGGTTTCGTTCGAACCCGGAATGAACTTGTATGGATTGAATGCTTTCAGCACATCGTCAGGCGGACGATGAGCATTCTAAGTGATATGTTCTGATTAAAGGTAATCGTAACCTCAAGCCTCATCAACCGGGAATGGCTAAAACAGGGGAGGTGCAGCAAGGCTTCGTGGGTAGCACCCACTGAGAGCAAGATAGATCCCTGTCTAGAGGTCCCTTTTCTTTTATTCGGCTTAGTGTGTGGTTGGTCGCGCCAACTACGGGGTTATCTTATTCGGAATTATCCAGTAAGGGATGGTTCCGGCTTTGTGTTGCAGGGGAGCGGGTGTCACGTCCCCAAATTTTCGACTTTCGAAAATTCGACATCGATACTCACTTTATCGACTGCCGAGCAATCGAGTGCCGGAAACTCCAATAGTGAGGGTTTTAAAAAGAAGAAAAGGTAGAAGAAGAAGAAGATAGAAGAAAAAGAGAGAACAACACATCAACATCAGAACAGAAAACAATATCAGAATCTCACATATCGCAGCGGAATGATATACAATAGATAATTACTAGTCTTTTACAACAAAGAACTATATCAGTTGATACATACATCAACCATCAGAGTCAATATACAACAATGGACAGTTATATAACTTGTCCTCATACAGAATACACAGCGGAATAAATGATATCAGATACAAATACTACGTCTCGCCATCCAGCTCATCTCCAAAGCTCCAGAATATCCAGATAACCTAATAATCTAACTCTAGACTGCCCGTGTGGAAATTGGTGGGCACCCAGAGTTTAGAAGGGAACAATAAACTCCGAGTCAGTCATGGTGACTGGTGTGAGATCGTAAAACAGTTATTCTTTAAAATAAACAACAGGAAAACTTTAATGTCAATTCGTAATGCTTTTGGAAAATGAAACTACCATAAGACCTCCCACCACACACACAATGCAAACGCAGACTTGGAGGAGATTTCTTCTTATGATAGTCAAAGATGCTTACTACGCAAAAATCAAATCATTTTTGATATTATTATTTGTGCATAGTGGAAAACATTTCGAAAGTAGAATATAAATCTTAGCCAGCATAGGTACCATTATATTATGCCTGCTATAGCTGCCTCCTGAGGAGACAGGTTATACAATTGAAATCGTAAAGGCTCGTATTGTTTCTTTGGATTTCCAACAAATGGTCAGGCTAAGGAACTTCCTATCCACGATGGGTACGTCCCTGGAATAGACGACCCGAGAACCTAACCGGATCTCTGCCAACACAAGGCCGGGTTACCTCTGCAAAAATAGGTAACTACTGACACGCGTATGCCATCCCCCGATCGTCACCGATCTTCCCGAGGATCCCCGATTCGCAACAAACCACATAGATAATAATAATGCAGTAACCACAGAGGTTAAGTATCTGGGCTCCATACCATGATACCACCTTTATCCAGAAGGAATGACATACACTAAGGGGCGCTACTCCCTAGAACCTTGCTGCATTCGTCCTGTTTCGACCATTTCCGGGGTGTGAGGCTCGATGAAGTCTCGTCCACAAAGCTACGCTTTCTACAAAAAGCCCTGCTTCGGGTCAAACAAAAATGATCAACCTATGATCACAAAGATATAAGATCAAACAAATGATCATATCACAAATGATCAAACACTGATCATTTCACAGCAACACTCAGTATGCCACGTTACCAAATTGGGATATATCGCTGATAAATTTCAACTACATAACCTCTGAGCTCGTACGTCTCAGAGAAGGGTGTTAAGCTAAGAGAATAAATTCTCCGCCACCAACAGAAATGTATTTGAAAGAAATCAGCTCAATATCTCAAATTGTAACGTCAGACACACAATCCATAAAAGTCTGTTCCGGGATCGAACAGAACCGAAGGCACTTCTCACGAAGCCCTTGCATTTCCGGATAATTTTCAATCACGTCAGGACTTCCCGTCACTAAGGGTGATAAAACCTCTAAATCGAAGATCAGTCGATGTAGAGTAACTCGACGGTAATCCTTCCGTTTTCAAAAATATCCGGTCTTCAACACCGGTCTTCAAATGCAATTCATAACGACGTATCACATATTCGGAATGGGTTATACGACCCCATGGTCCTTTCCCGGCTAACCCGAATAGTGAGCGATTATTCAAAAATAAGTGTGGCATTCAAATTCATCCAATTCACAAAAAATACCTACTCAAGGTAATTATTGATAGTCGGTTATTTAACTATCAATAAAGATGCGCAACATCATCAGATTCCAAATAATTTTCCCAAATTATTTATCTTCAAAAAAATATCTTTACTAGATATAAAATTTCCACACTTAACCATTTGAAAACAATTTCAAATATTCACTTTTCAATTTATCTTTAAAAGATAAAAACTCAAACAGTTCATTTCACATTGGAAAAGCATTTCCATACTTATTTAAAAATAAGTAATTCACAAATCATTTATTTTCAACACTTAGAAAATATTCGATATACTTAAATCAATATTAAGTATATATTCATTCTTTAAGGAAATCATAAATTTTAACATCTATTTGAGTCAAAAACGAATGTTGCGTGAAACATCGTTACGACGACTCAAAATCACTAGTATAGGGATTCGAAATTAAAATAGATATATAAATCCCAATACTACATAAAAAATATTTCCTTTCGGAAATCATTTACTATAACAACAGTGTTATAGTCTACCATTTCCTTAAATTTCTCGAAAACGTCTATTTCAACAAGTATGTTGAAATCTATGCTTTCGATTCATAATACATTTTAAAACCTCGTTAAAAACAATTTAACTTCATTTTAAAATATCACTTCTTCAAAAATGAATCCATTTTATTCAATAATATATTCACGGTCCAGAGTTGTGAATATATCTTTTCTTTAAAAATCTTCTATAAATAAATTTATCCAATTCAATCTATTTCGAATTTATAAACACGTCTATAAATTCCATTTCTATTTTATTAACAATCTCGACTTATAAATCTTCTTTTTATTAACTTCTATATTTTACTTATCAAAATAAGTGATTTCGTATTTATAAACAGCATTTGTAAATTCCAATTTTATTTATAAGAATTTCAATATCAAATCAATTTCAATATTGATTTCTAAATTTATTTATCACTACTAAATAAATCCCTTATTTTTCTCAAATCATTCAATATTCTATTTTTAAATGGATTCTTCAAATTAAAATCATTTTACATTGATTTCCCAAATTATTTCGATTTACCAATTTAAATTTCTAATTGGATTTCCAACTTATCTCTTTTTAAATAATTTCCTTTTTAAGAAAATAATTTCAATTGTTTCTTTCAATCTATTTAAAAATCCAAATTTTAAATTAAATTACTCAATTTAAAATCACTATTATACGAAACTCATTTATTTAACATTTTCACTTGATTCTGGAATTAATTCAATGAGATTTTACAAATTAACTTTTTATACTTTAAAAATTCTTTTCTTCAAAATTTCTTCAATTTCTAAAATTAATTCACTTAAAAATTTCTATTTTGATTTCAAAAATTCAACTTCGTTTATCTTTGGAATCCAATGATACCAAACATCTATTCAGCTAAATTTTAGCTTTCAAACAATTTCCAGATATCAATTCAATAGCATCAATAATCATTCACAGATTATCACATCACAGTAGAAATAAATTCAATCAATGTGAGGGGTCCAGTTGGATCCCTCCAACCTGTTTCCCTGCATCCAAAGACGTCAGCACAATACCAATTCCGCTCCAGTACGGAATTATCGCGGTATATGGGTTTTTTATGAATCCGCTTACTAACGGCGCAATAGGGTCTCATCCGCTATACGAGGCGGGAAATCATCAATCCAATATATACATATGCCAATATGTATATATTGCTATATATAGATATATCCTAAAATATCTAATAGCACATTCAACATAGCAATCATATCAATCAATTCAATAAATAACTGAAAATTCCACTTTTAAATCGAGTGAGAAAAATCTCACCTTAGTTTTTATTAGCAATCCCATTTTCGTTCCAGATTGTTTTCTTCACAGTTTCTAACCTTGTATAACAATTTATACAATATATTAATATTCGAATAAATTGACTAATTTAAATTTCAATTGATGATTCAATTTACCCGTAATTTATTTTTATTGTAAATAAATACCTTTAAAGTTTTGGCAAATCTCTTTTAACAATTATTTTCTAGTTACCAAAAATTTCATAAGTTAAATAAATTGATTTCCATTTTATAAACTTAATTTAACTAATTCTTTATTTAAACAACAAGCAACTTCCCTAACTAACATTTTTCTTTACTGTCAACTTATTCACATATACGTATATATAAAAATCTATTTCAATCTGCATATTTATTTAATTTTCAAATTAGATCAAAACTGTTAATACCTTAATGCCAAATGCGAACCCAGGTCGTACGCCACTGCCTTGACCTCAACTTGAAGCTGCCGCCCCCCAATCGATCACACGCCCAAAGTCGACTTCGCCGCTGCCTCATCTATGCTCGCGACACCCAGCGTAGTCCTCCACCTCGCTCGCCGATTCGATCGCCTCCACCTGCTCACAAACGCCACGCGCCCAAACGCCCAGCAGTCGAATCCCCTCGACGACGAACTCCTGACATTCGCGACCCCAAATTTGCGCCTTCGATCCACCTCCCACGTGAACGCGATTCCAATCGCGAGTCTTCCCCCAGTGCCGCCACTGCTTCACCAATTCGAACGCGAGCGCCATCCCCAAAACATCGAACCCATGCCCTAGTTGATGTCGACGCCGCCTTGACTTCGCATCGCCGTGGCCTTGCTTTCGAATGAAGACGTGGCCCCACCGATTTTTCCGCGACCAGGCGAGAAACTCGCGATCGAAGCCTCGACTCGGTTCGAATCGCAGTCGCCATTAATTGATTTTTTTTTCTTTTGTTTCATACGAACGAGTTTTTTTGATTTCTATTTGTTTGCGGTGGTTGTTTTTACAAGAAGAGGGAAGGAACGAGATTTGAAGAGCTCGGCATAAATTTTCTTTCGATTGTTTTCTTCGAACTGAGGAAGTTTCTCACGAAATAAAAAGGAATCGAAGGGAACAAAAGTTCGTGGCTTTGCAGAGAAGAACCGTGCTTGCCTTACTCTACAGTGTTTTGATTTGAGTCAGACGTGGTAACTTTTGACCAAATTTAAATTTTAAATTTAAATTGAATTCGATTCAATTTCAACGCGTTTATGTGTCGTATTCTCACATACGAACTCCGAAAAATACGAAATTTGGAATCCGATAATAATTCGATATTACGGACCCAATGGAACTGGTTTCGTCGAATTCCGAGACTGCGCCTCGGACGGCTACTTTTAAATATTGATACGAACGATATAAATTCCAGAACTGAACAAAACAGTCTGAAATTAAATTCTGAAGCTTCCGTTATCTTCAGTATCATCAAAATAAAATTTAAAAGCTTTTGAAATATTTTTCTTCAGCTTAAAATTGAATATTCAAATTTTTATTCAACTTCAATCGATTAAATTTTATAATTTAATTGTCAAATTCAAAGTTATATTCGGGATTCAAATTAAATCATCGTTCAAATATTTAAAATTAATTAAATATTCTCAATTAAATTCGTTCAAAATTCCGGGTCGTTACAGACTTCCCCCCTTAAAAGAATTTCGTCCTCGAAATTACAAGTCAAGAAAAATGATCCCTAACTCGCCTACTATCTTTCTCAATCAATAGTTTTATCAATTTTATCAAAACAAATCTTTCTATTAAAGATTCGTTGTCATTCAACTAAATTTTCCAACTTAAATTCTAAGTTCCAAACAACATTGTTAACTTCTGAATTCAATATCGAGTTTAAATTCAAATTTTAAACTTTCAAAATTTCTCAAAAATTTTCTAACACTCGGAATTTTCGAAAAATTTCGCCAGCGTCTCCTTTGCGCGGCTAATACGGCACTACTACAAAACGTCCCTACGGACTCTCAGATTTCAAAAAGAAAAAGAAAAAGCCAAGCGGCTAGACAAGAAATCATCAAAAACTCATATTAAAACTCAAATACATACCTTTTCGAGCAATTCAAATTTATCTTTGAAATCAAATCCCAATTCCTTTATACCTGTATATCCTACTAGCCATAATATCTAGTTGCATATATTCAAACCATTTTGCAAATTCTATTACAAAATTTCAATATAAACTACTTATATCATCTTTAGTTCACTATTGAAGTTATATCCATTATCTTCAATTTTACATTTCAAATTTTATTTGAATTCAATTTCACATTTCAATTTCTCATTTGAGTTAAGTTCACAATTCCAATCTAATTTGGATTCAATTTACTTTCAATTTTGAAATATTGAATTTTATCAATTATCTGCCATTTACAACTGCACTACCTTAAATTAGTTCCAATTACTAATTCATTCGTCTTCAATTTGAATTTCATTCCAATCAGATTTCAAATATTCTATAAGTTATCAACTTATTTACATCTTGATTTATACAATCATTTATACATTCACATTCACAATTCCATTTCATTAAGGGATTTTATTCTCAATTATCTTCTTGGAATTCTATTTTCATTTATGAATCATATTTACAATTCATATTCACAATTTTCGTTCATATATGAATTTATTTCCTTATACCTTCCATTCACATTTATAGATTTCATTTGTTAATGAACTTTAATTCCAATCACAATTACATAATTTACATTAACAATTTCTATTTGTATAAGTTATAAATTCAATCATATTCCATAAATATTCTTATACAGTATTCCAGAGTCTTTTCAACCTTTCAAAACCATTTTGAAAACAATTCAAATTTCATTTGAATTTCCAAAACAAAACCTCAAATTTTCCAAACACTTTCCGTTTAAAATAATTTGGCAGCAATTTCCTCTTTTGGAAACCCGAAAATGAACACCAATGATGCCGCGGTCATCATCGAAGTTATTTTCCAGCGACCAAAAAGAGTTTAGAGCTTTCAACTCTCCAAAATATTTTTCAAAACCTTTGAAATTCATTTTCAAATCAAAAATGATTTAAACTTTCCAAATCTCCAAAATTTACAAACTCCTTTCAAAACATTTCCAAATACTTCTCTGGAATTCCGTTTCAAACTACAAATCACATTTATAATTTATATTCTCAAATTTCATTCGTATGTGAATTTACTTCTTAACTTTGGAGTTACGATTTCAATTTCTTATTCAATTTCATATAATGTTGATAACATTCAATATTATCACTTTCCTAACATCCATGCATCCATATACTATGATAATTCATAGAAAAATCATTTCTTTTCTATACAAAAATAGTTTTAGGTAAAATTATCTCATTTACCCTATTTTAAAATCAATACTGTGTCGGTTTATCTTGTTTAGAGTTTAGAAACCCCTATCGATTTACAGTTAGCTAGACTGCACCGACCAGAATCTATAAACAATCAACCGATAAGTCAACACAATACAAAACAAATTTCATATTCAAATAACAAATACGCGCTCATATCTATTATTACACTCAACTCATTCTAGAGTACTATTGACTCTATCTCTAATGAGTAACACCCAACAGAGCAGGGTTGTCGCTTAACCATATGCTCTGATACCACTTTGTCACGTCCCCAAATTTTCGACTTTCGAAAATTCGACATCGATACTCACTTTATCGACTGCCGAGCAATCGAGTGCCAGAAACTCCAGTAGTGAGGGTTTTAAAAAGAAGAAAAGGTAGAAGAAGAAGAAGATAGAAGAAAAAGAGAGAACAACACATCAACATCAGAACAGAAAACAATATCAGAATCTCACATATCGCAGCGGAATGATATACAATAGATAATTACTAGTCTTTTACAACAAAGAACTATATCAGTTGATACATACATCAACCATCAGAGTCAATATACAACAATGGACAGTTATATAACTTGTCCTCATACAGAATACACAGCGGAATAAATGATATCAGATACAAATACTACGTCTCGCCATCCAGCTCATCTCCAAAGCTCCAGAATATCCAGATAACCTAATAATCTAACTCTAGACTGCCCGTGTGGAAATTGGTGGGCACCCAGAGTTTAGAAGGGAACAATAAACTCCGAGTCAGTCATGGTGACTGGTGTGAGATCGTAAAACAGTTATTCTTTAAAATAAACAACAGGAAAACTTTAATGTCAATTCGCAATGCTTTTGGAAAATGAAACTACCATAAGACCTCCCACCACACACACAATGCAAACGCAGACTTGGAGGAGATTTCTTCTTATGATAGTCAAAGATGCTTACTACGCAAAAATCAAATCATTTTTGATATTATTATTTGTGCATAGTGGAAAACATTTCGAAAGTAGAATATAAATCTTAGCCAGCATAGGTACCATTATATTATGCCTGCTATAGCTGCCTCCTGAGGAGACAGGTTATACAATTGAAATCGTAAAGGCTCGTATTGTTTCTTTGGATTTCCAACAAATGGTCAGGCTAAGGAACTTCCTATCCACGATGGGTACGTCCCTGGAATAGACAACCCGAGAACCTAACCGGATCTCTGCCAACACAAGGCCGGGTTACCTCTGCAAAAATAGGTAACTACTGACACGCGTATGCCATCCCCCGATCGTCACCGATCTTCCCGAGGATCCCCGATTCGCAACAAACCACATAGATAATAATAATGCAGTAACCACAGAGGTTAAGTATCTGGGCTCCATACCATGATACCACCTTTATCCAGAAGGAATGACATACACTAAGGGGCGCTACTCCCTAGAACCTTGCTGCATTCGTCCTGTTTCGACCATTTCCGGGGTGTGAGGCTCGATGAAGTCTCGTCCACAAAGCTACGCTTTCTACAAAAAGCCCTGCTTCGGGTCAAACAAAAATGATCAACCTATGATCACAAAGATATAAGATCAAACAAATGATCATATCACAAATGATCAAACACTGATCATTTCACAGCAACACTCAGTATGCCACGTTACCAAATTGGGATATATCGCTGATAAATTTCAACTACATAACCTCTGAGCTCGTACGTCTCAGAGAAGGGTGTTAAGCTAAGAGAATAAATTCTCTGCCACCAACAGAAATGTATTTGAAAGAAATCAGCTCAATATCTCAAATTGTAACGTCAGACACACAATCCATAAAAGTCTGTTCCGGGATCGAACAGAACCGAAGGCACTTCTCACGAAGCCCTTGCATTTCCGGATAATTTTCAATCACGTCAGGACTTCCCGTCACTAAGGGTGATAAAACCTCTAAATCGAAGATCAGTCGATGTAGAGTAACTCGACGGTAATCCTTCCGTTTTCAAAAATATCCGGTCTTCAACACCGGTCTTCAAATGCAATTCATAACGACGTATCACATATTCGGAATGGGTCATACGACCCCATGGTCCTTTCCCGGCTAACCCGAATAGTGAGCGATTATTCAAAAATAAGTGTGGCATTCAAATTCATCCAATTCACAACAAATACCTACTCAAGGTAATTATTGATAGTCGGTTATTTAACTATCAATAAAGATGCGCAACATCATCAGATTCCAAATAATTTTCCCAAATTATTTATCTTCAAAAAAATATCTTTACTAGATATAAAATTTCCACACTTAACCATTTGAAAACAATTTCAAATATTCACTTTTCAATTTATCTTTAAAAGATAAAAACTCAAACAGTTCATTTCACATTGGAAAAGCATTTCCATACTTATTTAAAAATAAGTAATTCACAAATCATTTATTTTCAACACTTAGAAAATATTCGATATACTTAAATCAATATTAAGTATATATTCATTCTTTAAGGAAATCATAAATTTTAACATCTATTTGAGTCAAAAACGAATGTTGCATGAAACATCGTTACGACGACTCAAAATCACTAGTATAGGGATTCGAAATTAAAATAGATATATAAATCCCAATACTACATAAAAAATATTTCCTTTCGGAAATCATTTACTATAACAACAGTGTTATAGTCTACCATTTCCTTAAATTTCTCGAAAACGTCTATTTCAACAAGTATGTTGAAATCTATGCTTTCGATTCATAATACATTTTAAAACCTCGTTAAAAACAATTTAACTTCATTTTAAAATATCACTTCTTCAAAAATGAATCCATTTTATTCAATAATATATTCACGGTCCAGAGTTGTGAATATATCTTTTCTTTAAAAATCTTCTATAAATAAATTTATCCAATTCAATCTATTTCGAATTTATAAACACGTCTATAAATTCCATTTCTATTTTATTAACAATCTCGACTTATAAATCTTCTTTTTATTAACTTCTATATTTTACTTATCAAAATAAGTGATTTCGTATTTATAAACAGCATTTGTAAATTCCAATTTTATTTATAAGAATTTCAATATCAAATCAATTTCAATATTGATTTCTAAATTTATTTATCACTACTAAATAAATCCCTTATTTTTCTCAAATCATTCAATATTCTATTTTTAAATGGATTCTTCAAATTAAAATCATTTTACATTGATTTCCCAAATTATTTCGATTTACCAATTTAAATTTCTAATTGGATTTCCAACTTATCTCTTTTTAAATAATTTCCTTTTTAAGAAAATAATTTCAATTGTTTCTTTCAATCTATTTAAAAATCCAAATTTTAAATTAAATTACTCAATTTAAAATCACTATTATACGAAACTCATTTATTTAACATTTTCACTTGATTCTGGAATTAATTCAATGAGATTTTACAAATTAACTTTTTATACTTTAAAAATTCTTTTCTTCAAAATTTCTTCAATTTCTAAAATTAATTCACTTAAAAATTTCTATTTTGATTTCAAAAATTCAACTTCGTTTATCTTTGGAATCCAATGATACCAAACATCTATTCAGCTAAATTTTAGCTTTCAAACAATTTCCAGATATCAATTCAATAGCATCAATAATCATTCACAGATTATCACATCACAGTAGAAATAAATTCAATCAATGTGAGGGGTCCAGTTGGATCCCTCCAACCTGTTTCCCTGCATCCAAAGACGTCAGCACAATACCAATTCCGCTCCAGTACGGAATTATCGCGGTATATGGGTTTTTTATGAATCTGCTTACTAACGGCGCAATAGGGTCTCATCCGCTATACGAGGCGGGAAATCATCAATCCAATATATACATATGCCAATATGTATATATTGCTATATATAGATATATCCTAAAATATCTAATAGCACATTCAACATAGCAATCATATCAATCAATTCAATAAATAACTGAAAATTCCACTTTTAAATCGAGTGAGAAAAATCTCACCTTAGTTTTTATTAGCAATCCCATTTTCGTTCCAGATTGTTTTCTTCACAGTTTCTAACCTTGTATAACAATTTATACAATATATTAATATTCGAATAAATTGACTAATTTAAATTTCAATTGATGATTCAATTTACCCGTAATTTATTTTTATTGTAAATAAATACCTTTAAAGTTTTGGCAAATCTCTTTTAACAATTATTTTCTAGTTACCAAAAATTTCATAAGTTAAATAAATTGATTTCCATTTTATAAACTTAATTTAACTAATTCTTTATTTAAACAACAAGCAACTTCCCTAACTAACATTTTTCTTTACTGTCAACTTATTCACATATACGTATATATAAAAATCTATTTCAATCTGCATATTTATTTAATTTTCAAATTAGATCAAAACTGTTAATACCTTAATGCCAAATGCGAACCCAGGTCGTACGCCACTGCCTTGACCTCAACTTGAAGCTACCGCCCCCCAATCGATCACACGCCCAAAGTCGACTTCGCCGCTGCCTCATCTATGCTCGCGACACCCAGCGTAGTCCTCCACCTCGCTCGCCGATTCGATCGCCTCCACCTGCTCACAAACGCCACGCGCCCAAACGCCCAGCAGTCGAATCCCCTCGACGACGAACTCCTGACATTCGCGACCCCAAATTTGCGCCTTCGATCCACCTCCCACGTGAACGCGATTCCAATCGCGAGTCTTCCCCCAGTGCCGCCACTGCTTCACCAATTCGAACGCGAGCGCCATCCCCAAAACATCGAACCCATGCCCTAGTTGATGTCGACGCCGCCTTGACTTCGCATCGCCGTGGCCTTGCTTTCGAATGAAGACGTAGTCCCACCGATTTTTCCGCGACCAGGCGAGAAACTCGCGATCGAAGCCTCGACTCGGTTCGAATCGCAGTCGCCATTAATTGATTTTTTTTTCTTTTGTTTCATACGAACGAGTTTTTTTGATTTCTATTTGTTTGCGGTGGTTGTTTTTACAAGAAGAGGGAAGGAACGAGATTTGAAGAGCTCGGCATAAATTTTCTTTCGATTGTTTTCTTCGAACTGAGGAAGTTTCTCACGAAATAAAAAGGAATCGAAGGGAACAAAAGTTCGTGGCTTTGCAGAGAAGAACCGTGCTTGCCTTACTCTACAGTGTTTTGATTTGAGTCAGACGTGGTAACTTTTGACCAAATTTAAATTTTAAATTTAAATTGAATTCGATTCAATTTCAACGCGTTTATGTGTCGTATTCTCACATACGAACTCCGAAAAATACGAAATTTGGAATCCGATAATAATTCGATATTACGGACCCAATGGAACTGGTTTCGTCGAATTCCGAGACTGCGCCTCGGACGGCTACTTTTAAATATTGATACGAACGATATAAATTCCAGAACTGAACAAAACAGTCTGAAATTAAATTCTGAAGCTTCCGTTATCTTCAGTATCATCAAAATAAAATTTAAAAGCTTTTGAAATATTTTTCTTCAGCTTAAAATTGAATATTCAAATTTTTATTCAACTTCAATCGATTAAATTTTATAATTTAATTGTCAAATTCAAAGTTATATTCGGGATTCAAATTAAATCATCGTTCAAATATTTAAAATTAATTAAATATTCTCAATTAAATTCGTTCAAAATTCCGGGTCGTTACAGCGGGCGTACTCCTCGGTACGGTGATCTAGGCCACGTACTGTGACGGGCGGTACCCCAGTAGCCCTGCCATTGTATGGAATCCAAACTCCAATAAGTGCCGTACGTATTAGTTGTGCCCAACTATGTTGGAATGTGAGATGTAAGCATTTCAGCTATTTCTGTATTTTACTTGAAAACCCTAGACCCTATTATAATACAATCAGATTTCCTATCAAACGTTTTAGTTAGCGTAAGGTAAAAACTTACCCATGTTTATTTGTGGGGAGTCTTACGTGATACTTTTGTTTTCAAAAGTTTTCAAAGTTAAGCAATCTAACCGTTTACTCACACCAGACCCATGTCTGACCCAAGTTGTTTATTTCTATTTTATAAACTCTTGGGTACTCAAATTTTTACGAGTAGCCAAGGGATTCAGGTTTAGCTTTGACGAATTGTGGAGGAGCAATGGAGCAGGAGGCTTCAGCATTGTAGATATATATAGTAGTTCCGCTGTGTCTGTATCTCTGTAGTGTATTGAGTTGTAATGTCTAGACAGATGTTATAACTGTCTAGTAAGTGATGTATATGTTGTGTAACTCTGTAAAGTGTTGTATACTATGTAAATGTATATGTTATTAATATAATTTATTCGTTCCGCTGTGAGATCGTTGTTGTTGTTTCTTTCTTTCTTCTCTTCTTTTCTATTTTCTACCCCTTTCTTTCTTATTAATGATTCGTCATTCTGTAGAATGAGTGGCGGGTCGTTACAATGCCGGAGTTTCAGAACCTACGGTGGTCGGAGTTGTGAGGACGAGGTGATTTCAGGTTTTGGGTTGGTGATGTCCAGTTTGTTCGGCTTTGGAATTGGGTGCTCGATTGTGTTCTGGGTGTTGGACACGATTGAATGATCGTGGTGGGTTGCAGAGTTGATCTCTGATGTGTTGTGATCATCGTTGATGATCAATGGTAGCCGGAGCCACCGTGCATATGCACGGTGTAGTGAAATTCTGGTGATGTGAATTTTGGGTTGTTTCGAGTTGATGAGGTATTGACTCGAAGTAGCTTAATGTTTGGCTCGGGGAAGTAGGGTATAGGACTCGAAGCAGATGAGTGTTGCCTCGGGTAAATTATTGGCTACAGGTTTTACTGAAACCTATTACTCTGTTTTAAATTTTTTTAAATAAAAATTCAAAAAGCTAAGTTTAAATGAAAAGAAAAGTTTTAAAATAAGTTTAAATCCAAGTTAAATCTGGTTCAAGTTAGTTTTGAATCTCAGTTTAAAAATAAATAAAGTTTTTAAATTTTAAATTGTTTAACTACTTTAAAATGTTTAAGTAGTTTGAATTTTAAAATGAAGTTCTAAATTGTAAGGGAAGTTTTTAAATCTAAGTTAAATCTGAAATCAAGATTTATCTGTATTCCAGTTTTGTAATAAGAGAAGTTTCTAAATTTGAGGATAAAGTGAAATTTTAAATTGATTTGAATTTAAAATAAAATTG
Organism: Allium fistulosum; assembly: GCA_030737815.1. Lineage (NCBI taxonomy): Eukaryota > Viridiplantae > Streptophyta > Magnoliopsida > Asparagales > Amaryllidaceae > Allium > Allium fistulosum. The sequence continues at coordinate 1,302,101,231 of CM060902.1, forward strand.
GGTTTAAATTCCTTTAAACTTCTATTATAAGATTTAAATTTTTAATTAATGATTAGTAATTAATTAATCAAGTAATTAAGGATTAATTAAGTTACAGTTAACACTTAATTTAATCAAATAATTAAGGATTAATTAATGAGTTATTAAAGAATAATTAAATTTGTAATTAATAATGATTAATTTAAGTTTAATTACTTAAAAGAAGTAATTAAATAATTGTTAATAGTTAATGAAGGTCATTAACTAAGGATTATTTAATAATTAATTAACGTGATTAATTTTTAATAATTAATTAGATTAATTAATTTAAGATAATCAATTGTATAATTACTTAATGAAAGTAATTAAGGAAATTAATTACTCAAGGTAATTAATTTCAATAAATGGGATTAGATTTAATTAATTAAATAAGTCTAATTAATTCGGAATAATCATTTGAGAAGTTGATAAGTATAATTACTTAGGGAAGTAATTAAAAAGATAATTACTAGATGTAATTAATTTAATGATGATTTAATGATAGCAATTTGAGTATAATTACTTTGTGAAATTAATTAAAGGATAATTACTTGAATGTAATAAAAGGGTAATTAATCAAGGATGATTAATTAAGGTAGATAATTAGAGAATAATTGATAAATTGATTTGTAATTAATCTATGGATTTGTAAGCAAGATTTAAAATGGTGAAGTAATTAATTTAATTTACTTTAAATTAATTAGAGATGAAGTAATTAATTTAATTCATTTTAAATTAATTATAGTGTGATTAATTAAATCCTTGCTTATGTATGATGGATGATATTGATTGCCTTGAATGGTTTATGATCTCAGATATGAGATAAGTAATGCAGTGTAATATGAATGCTTTGGTTGAATTGTGATAATAATGTGAATTATCTATTTGTGATGATAATGTAGATTATCTATCTGTGATATTGTGAATTATCTATCTGTGTGTATATAGATAATAGAATTGAACTGTTTTAACTTTAAAAACAACTTGGCCCTAAAAGATGGCGTTTTGGATTTCGATGAGACCGGGATCGGGTTTCCAGATTTGGAAGTCCGAAAACCACATCGATCCAAATTAACGATAGGTCGTGAATCTCAAGTGAAGATGAAGATTCAGAATGCAAGGGTTATTGTCGTTAACTCTGAGGGTGATTCCAAAATGAGTGTAACGAGATAATGCCTTCGGTTCTTTCGAACCCGGAACGAACTTGTATGGATTGAATGCTTTCAGAACATCGTCCGGTGGACGATGAGCATTCTAAGAGATGTGTTCTCTAAAGGTAATCGTAGCCTCAAGCCTCATCAACCGGGAATGGCTAAAACAGGGGAGGTGCAGCAAGGCTTCGTGGGTAGCACCCACTTGAGAGCGAGATATACCCCTGTCTAGATGTCCCTTTTTATTTCGGCTGTGTGGGCAGTTGATTGCAACAACTGCTGGGGTTGTCTTGTTTGGGACTGTCCAGTAAGGGATGGTTCCGGCCTTGTGTTGCAGGGGATTTAGGATGGATCCACGGTACGGTGATCTAGGCCACGTACTGTGACGGGCGGTACCTCAGTAGCCCTGCCATTGTATGGAATCCAATCTCCAATAAGCGCCGTACGATTTAGTTGTGCCCAACTATGTTGGAACGTGAGATGTAAGCATTCCAGCTATTTCTGTACTTTACTTGAAAACCCTAGACACTATTATAATATCACTGGATTCCCTATCAAATGTTTGGTTAGCGTAAGGTAAAAACTTCTCCATGTTTATGTGTGGGAAGTCTTACGTGATACCTTTTGTTTCCAAAGGATTTTTAAAGTTAAGCAACTTAAACCTGTTACTCACACCAGACCCATGTCTGACCCGGAGTTTATCTTCTGTTTTCTTAAACTCTCGGGTACTCAAATTTTTATGAGTAGCCAAGGGATTCAGGTTAGTTTTGACGAATTGTGGAGGAGCAATGGAGCAGGAGGCTTCAGCGTTATAGATATATGGTGTTTCCGTTGTGTTGGTATCTCTGTGTAGTTTCTCTGTGTTGTATTTGAGTTGTAATAACTAGACAGGTGTTTATAACTGTCTAGTATGTGATGTATAATCTGTGTAACTCTGATTGATGTTGTATATTATGTAATACTTATGTGATTAATATAATTTATTCGTTCCGCTGTTGAGATTCTGATGTTGTTTCTTCTTTCTTCTCTATCTTTTCTCTTTTCTATCCCTTTCTTTCTTCATCATGATACGACTTTCTGGTGATAGAAAGTCGGGTCGCTACACAATTGCAAGCTGAATAGATATAGCTGGATCTCCAAGCGAAGTTCCAACTCCAAAGGTGTGTCTCGAACACTGAGCCACTCAGTCTGACCCGAGCGTAAAACAAAACACAAAACACTCGAGTCAGGATTAACATTCTTATATCAATAAATCCAACTCAAGTGAAATATCAACTGAAATACAAGTAACTCAAAGGATGTTTGGGATAACCATCCTCTAAGGATCCGTTAAACTATCTACTATGTAGTAATATTCGCTATTATAATAATGTCTAATAATAAAATAAACTTACCTTTAAATAGCATTAAGGCTTTACATTTTCCACCTTAACACGTAATAGTCCCAGTAGTCTATCTAGTATTAGCGTACTCCCAGATCGAGGGCTACCCTCAATACTCCACAGGCTACGACACAAATCCAAACTCGTAGTAAAGCTCGCTATGGTAGGTGACACGACACAACAAGGCAAAGCCAGAGTAGATATACCAATTACGCATCCGGGCTGGTGGAAACGCATAGCAACCACTACCGCCCCTCTCGGAACACACTCCCAAATCAAAATCAAAGGGTGGCCACCAAATAAATCACAAAGTAATAGAATGGTATCGAAGAAATGCGTCCGATCAGAGGTGCTACCTCATTGGCACGTCAATCGCTCCTGTTTTAGCCACCTTATGCCAACTCACGGGAGTTGGGTCCACGTATATACCTCAATAGGAATCGTCGCCACCATCCTACTTCATTCTGGAATCTCCACCGCGTACACGGTTGTCAAAGTGCTTTTCGGTATCGATAGAGAGTAAGCCCATATCCGATCTCGGTCTCTTTAACAACCAAACGTTATTATAACACCACGGTCATTTCAAAATAGTTTGTACTTCAAAACCAAAATATCATTTCCATTTCAAATATATCCATTTCCAAAAATCATATCACTTTCCAAAGTTATATCGCTTTCGAGACCAACAATTTAAAATAATAATACTTGGAAATCGTAATACTTTGAAATTCATAGCTTTGGAAATCATAACACTTCGAAATCATAACACTTTCCTTCAAACAGTTTAGATATTAAAAATAGTATATAAAATAAAATAGTTTATAAAATAATCTATATAAGATAGTTATAAGTTAAAACAATTTATATTAAAATAATTAGTATATTTAGAATAATTTATAAAATAAAATGGTTTATATTAAAAATAATTTATTAAGTTAAAATATATAAATAGTTTAAATATAATTTAAAATTACTTTATATAATAAAATAGTTTCCCTAAATTTCACAAATCGATTCAAAATTTACTCGGATTCAAAAAAATTCAAATTTAATCAAATCTCAAATCATCAATTTCAATTCGATTCAGTTTCTCAGTAAACCATTTCAAATTTTTGATTTCAAATACATATTTGAACCATAAAATAAGCCATTTCAATTTCAATATATTTCAAAGCTTTAAAAATTCAACATTTCAAAACTAAATTCGATAATTTCATATATATATCAAATTCACTTTACTATTATTTAGTTTTGCAATATTCACTAAATAAATTCAATATCATTTAAATAAAAGCCCAAATTTCAAATCTCTAAATATTTCCTTCAATTTATTTGACTTGAAATATTCAATTTAAATCATCTTAAACCCCAAATTCCATAAGTTCAGAAAGATTTAATTAAATATAATTCTTAATCAAATACAATTTCAAATCTATTTCAAATCTATTTTTCAACCTTAATTTATTTAATCATTTCGAACTCTATATTAAAATATAATTTAAATAAATACTTAAACTTATATATTTCAACTTTATTAAATTTACTTTAATAAATCTTTAAAATCAATATTTATTTTAAACCATATATTTCTTTTCAAAGCCATAGAAATCATTTTCAATATATATATATATATAGACCAACGGTGTCTGTATATAATTTTCTATCCTATGGTCAACTGATACAAATATTTATCATTTCAATCCGCAAGTTAAATATATACGGGTATATATCATTTCAACCCGTAATCCCAATTCAATGTCAATGAAAATCGCTTAGGTTTATCAATTCAACCCATAACGATTTTCTCCTATTCTACAGATCGTTAGGGTATGTATCATTTCAACCCATAGTGAGTTCTATACTAACAAGGAACTTGCAGAGTGATAACAGATATGATAATAACACAACATGCATATATCATCAGTGATAAATAACAGATAATGGTGTCAGATGTCACAGGTGAATAGATACAGATAATGGCATATATATATATAGAAATGTAAAAACTAGCAGCAGTATATTTCAATTGACGTTTCAATTGAAATCAAATTTAATAAATACAAGAACGTTAATCATGAGTGATTGCTCACCTTTCGAGGCTAGATAAAATAGACAACAGAACAAGCTGTGAATTCCAAAGCAAAGCAAAGTGGGCACGAATTCGACAATAGAGCTGATAACAGGAATTGATTAAATGAATCAGAATCGGATTGATGAAGATAGATGGTATAACTGACCTTACATGTATAACTATATATAACTATTTATATAAAAATCATATTTTAAATTTCAAAAACATATCGAATTAAATATATATATACATGGTTCCTAAATTCATAAATTTAAATTAAAACACATATATCAAATCACCATATATACATCATATAATTTGAGATAATTACTTATATATATATATACACATGTTGGAATTATATAAAATCAATGGTATTCAAACATCACTTATAGACTTTAGTATCAATATTTTAAAAAGGCAAATGGAAAAATATCAAAATCTGTAAGCCGCAGCCTTTATATATTATAGTATATATATATATATATATAATTTTGAAAACATATATGTACTTACTTTTATATAATAATATACTGCAACACATACATATATATACGGTAATATATATAGAATCTATACACATATATAATTCACAGAAGCATATTATACAAACTAAATTAAACTTTTATATGTATATATACTGACATATATGATACATAAATATATGTGATTCACAGACCCAACACAACCTATATTTTCAAATGATATATAAACTGTAAAACAGATTTTACACCATATATAACTTACGCAACTACAACTTATATATATAATATATAAACAAAACCCAACGTGCATACTATAGTATAAACCTCTCTATTTTCACATAATATATACAAAATTATATAGAACTTATATATAACTAAAACGTATAACTAAATACGCATACATATCTCCATTGCAACAGAATATATATAAGATTTTTATATAACTTATACATGAACAACGAAAATGGTATGGGACATCTGTAAATTCGTATACGTAAATTACGAAAGCTGTAAATACACTATACTTAAAACAGTGTTATATTAGTAAGACCCGTATATATATATTTGGAAGCCAACTACAAACTGTTGAATATTGAAACATATATATAGCTAACAGTATAATATATAACTTAAACTATACTGTTCCAAAAGAAAAAATGGAAACGAAAAATAGGATTAGCAGGCAAAAAAACATAGATAAATATATACGAAGTTAGAATGCTTACATAACTAACGTATAAACATATATAAAATTTACAAACATCATATATATAAACTAATGTATATCATGTAATATATACTCACCTATATCCAAATACAGAGAAGGGAATATAAGCAAGGCGGCGAGGCACAGGTGAGGCGAGGCTGTCGGTGATGCTTGGTGGGGTGTGAAGTCGGAGCGGTGGTGTGATCTAGGTGTATGTCTCACGACAGAGGAACAATTTGGGAGGTCGCAGTATGGTGCTAGGCTTCGCTCAGGTAGGAGGCGCAGGGGATGAATGAGCTATGGGCTGAGGTAGTCGGGTCCGACGCTGGCATTGGTGAAGGGAGTGGCTGTCGAGGGAAAAATAAGTCGAAGCCAAAGTGAAGGTGTTCAGCCATTCATTTGTTGGGAAGATAATGTTTAGCAGAGAAAGAACAAGCTTCAGACTACAATAATCATATACAGTTTGATATTTTATTATGTATTCTCAAAGCAACAGATGAAAGAGGAAACGAACCATCAAAAAATAATTTAAATGTTGGGAATAGTAAAGGTTAGATTATTAAATTCTAGAGATGTTAAAGGTTATGGCGGTTGGTTAACAAACGTTGAGCAATGAAAGGTCATGGGAAAAAGATTTTAAAATGGGTACCGAAACGAGATCGTTTCGCGGATTCCGCTGCGTATCAGACTTCAATATACAGAATTGGATATACCAGAGTGGTCAACACGACGAGACGATCAAAATGGTATACAAATGTCAGTGGTACGATCGTCTTATCAAAAGTCGATATCGGTACCAAAAAGCTGCTATTTCGCTGAAAATAAGATCAACGGAGCAATAATAGTCCAAATTTTGAAAAACGAAATATGACGTCTCACTCAGAAGATGATTTACAAATTTTATATAGAAAAATATTCAGGTTTGGAAAACATTTCATTATCATCAATTTTAACTGATATAGATTGAAATAAAATTACACAAGAAAATAAACTTCAATATTATTTGATGAAAATTTACCAGTTTCTATGTTTAATTAGACACATTCCAAACATTAAATTTTATTTCAAAATTCTATTGTTTAAAATTTCACAAAAATTCAATTAATTAAATAAATAAACCACTAAAATTTACGGGTCGTTACACAACATTACAAAGAATTCATTCAATGTGAATATGAGTAGGTATACTCATGTTTGGGATCATGTTATTCTAATGAAGGGCAATATAGATTGGCTGTAGAAGCTAGGGCTGGAACTGAGGAAGAGTTACATGTCAACTTGATCATTGGTTTGCTGACATAGCCATACGGTTCATTTATATTAAACTTCAATATGTTCTCTCTAAAAGTGAGTGTTATTGAGTTCCTTAATATGTTAAGAAGCTACAAATTATAACGGATCGAGGGGTTGTACTCACCCCCAAGGGTAAGGCATCTTCTTCAAAACATTCGAGGAAAAGAAAACGGGGTAAGAAAGGGAGATGTGACGCCTCTAGTAAAAAATGGTGAGTGTCACCATCGTCACAAGAAGGAGTACCGGCGAAGGAATTATCTAGATTATCCGAAAAAATTGAAAGAAAAGAAGGAATCTGATTCCTTAGCTTCTATAGGTATGTTTATGATTAAAAAATTTTTTGAAGTCAATAACACTTCTTGGGTTTTAGATACCGAAACTAGAACTCACATTTGTAATTTGTTACAGAGATTTAGGAGTTAACGACCCATGGCAAAAGGAGAAATGAGTCTTTAAGTTTCCGATGGATCTATTATAGATGCGACTGTAGTTGTAGATTTTATTTTGGTTTGCTTAGTAGACATGTTTTAGTTTTGAAATATTGCTATTTTGTACCGAACATTATTCGTGGAATAATTTCTGTGTCCATATTAGCTGAGATTGAATATAGTTTTCATTGTAAGTGTGTTGGCTATGTGTGATGGAAAACTTGTTTATTCTTGTATTTTGGATAATGACATTTATGTTCTTAATTTAGACATGTGTTTATTGTTGCTAATAATTTCTCATTGAATGTTGATGGCAAGTATCTTTGGCACCCTGGGTTGGGCCATATTAGTAAGAAATGACTAAGGAAACAAGGGATTTCTCCTGTCTTTTGATTATGAATCATTTGACACTATCAAGATTTGTCTCATAGGAAAAATGACCAGACACAGGTCTAATGGGAGTAACGAAAGAGTTAGGACTTGTGCATCATGATGTTTATGGTCTAATGCTTATAGCTACCAAAGATAACTCTTTGTATTTCATTGAATTTACTAGTGATTATTCCGGACTTGGTTATGTATATCTTATAAACAATAAATTTGATGTCTATGAAAAATTCATCGAGTGAAAAACAAACTGGAAAACAAACTAACCATAAAAATAAAACACCTCAATCTAATCAAGGAGGCGAATATGTTGGACATGAACTCCAATAATATTCAGAAGATAATTGGATTATCTCTTAGGTCACTCTACCTTAAATTCCATAGCATATGGTGTGTCAAAGAGAAGAAATCAAACCTTGTCGTATATAGTTGGATTGATGATGATGAAGCTGATTAACCTCTTCTTACTGCGGATATATGTTAGAATCTACTGATAGAGTTAGGGGTATGCCCTAATGGTAATTCTGCATTTACTGTAAATTATTAACTCTGTAATAAAATCTCATTCGAATAAAAGGTGTTTTTCTTTCTATTATTGTAATAACCCTGTGTTAATTACCTAATTAATTAAAATTAATTAAGGATAATTAATTTACAATTGTAATTTGTGAAATTTAATTCTAAACGATTTTAAAGAACGTTGTAAATTTTATTATGTGTTAATATTGAGATTTAATTGTTAAAATGAGAAATTGCAAATCAGGATTTATAAAATTTTATTGAGAATAAATAGAATGACCTTTATTTTAAAAACTTACATTTAATTGTACAAAACATTTTTATAATTACATAAATGGGAATTTTTATCTTGTGAATGGGTTTCGGTAAATTTTGAGAGATTAAACCATGTTAAATAAAACATTGGTTTAAGGTAAAAATAATGTTTATAATAAAAGAATTGAGAAATATTTAGTAACACTTTCCTAGGAATCAAATTAGTAACACTTCTTTACTTATTGGGTTTTATTCTTAACCCAAGCACACTTAGTCAACGGATAAATCCTCTTTCTTTTATTTTATGGGTTCCCTCCTTCATCAGAAAATGGAAACAGAAACAGAAAACCAAAAATGAAAACCCTAGTTCCTAATTTTCAAATTCAAAGCTCAAATCAAAGGGATTTCGTCCAATAACGGAGAGTGTGTATTTTAAACCCTATCTCTATCCTTTAAAACTCTAAAAAAATGATTTTGATCCCCTTTTTGATCAAATTGCTTGCTGTTAAAATTTTGTTCTTGAGTTCTTAGGTGATTTTGGAGAAGCTAGGAAGTTAGCAAGGATTAAAAGAGGATTTAGCAAGTTATAGGAAAATAATAGGTGAGTTAATCACTCACACCACTATCTCTAATCCATGAGAATAATTGTTAGTTGCTATTTGAATTGAATTGGAAGGTTTGTTGATTGAATTGCTTTCAAATTGATTGTGAATTGGTTGCTTGAATTTGATGATTATTTGATTGTTTGCTGAAAATAAATTGTGAAAATTGCTGCTGTAAAACAGCGATGTCTTAATGTATAATGATCTGAATTGGTTCAATTTATGTTTGGTAGAAAGATATTAAAATAAGCTACAAGTTCTCTTTTGAGCATTTTTCAAAATACTACGTTTAAATGGGTGTAAATTAAGTTTGAAACTGATGTTATAGCACAACATATCCAATTTTCTGAGTTGATACTTGATAGTAAAATGGCCATAACTTTTTAACCGTAAATCAAAATTATGCAAACTTTATTTTGCTAGAAAGCAAAGAATTTAAGGAACAACTTTCATGTTGTAAGTTTTCAAAAATTCTATGGTTAAAAGGTCGAAATTGCATTTTAAAACTGGAATTCGTGACTGAGTTGTAACTGGTGGAGCGATTGAAATGACCGGTGCATTCTCGACCCATTGCTTGAACCTATGTTTGTGTTGTTGTGTTTATGGTGTTGTGCCTAGGTATTGGAGTGATTTTTTTGGTTGTTGGTTATATATAAATATATATTTACAATAATAACATTATATTGTAAGTTTTAATTGGAATATAATTAAGAGTTAGAATTCTATGGAGTTAGTTCAAGACTAAAATCTTGTGATAACCTAATATTTAGTCATAATGAATTCTAATGTGTTTTTGGATTTTGAATCGTTTGATTCAAAGCTTTGGAACTAAATAAAGATATATCTATTTATTTATAGCGATAAATATTTAGTTATAAATTCCAATAATTTGGTAAGGAGAGTTTATTAAAGTTATAAATATTAAAGTTGTTTTATAAATTGGTCTAATCTCTTTTATAAATGATTTTATCAAATAGTTATATTTATATTAAGTATTACTGGTATAAATAGTTATGGATTTGGAAATATGTTTTTGTGAAATTTAAATTTAATTTTTCTTTAAATAAAATGGTTATGAGATTTAGAAACATCGTTTTGAAGTATAAACTTAAGTTGTTTTATACTAGTGTATAAATACTAATTTGGATATTTCTGTAATGACCTGAAATTTTCAACCATTCGCATCCATACATGTCGGATTTGAATTGCTCAAAATATTAGATTGTTAATTTAAATTTGGCAAAACTCAGCATATATACAGTAAATAAATAATCACAGAATCACAGACACAGAGTAATATAACAATAATGCAGCGGAAACAAAAGAATAGTAGTTCATGAAGCTACAATATATATAACAGAGTTAAATAAGATACAACAGAAGTCGAATACATAGATGTCCCAATATAATAGTCAAATACAAAATCTGAATACATCACTAGAATCAACTGAATAACTGAAAGCTGGATAAGCGAAGCTCCAACTCCAAAGGTGAGTCTCGAATACTGTATCACTCAGTCTGACCCGAGCATAAAGCAAAACACAAAACACTCGAGTCAGGATTAACATTCTTATATCAATAAATCTAACTCAAGTAAAATATCAACTGAAATACAAGTAACTCAAAGGATGTTTGGGATAACCATCCTCTAAGGATCCGTTAAACTATCTACTATGTAGTAATATACGCTATTATAATAATGTCTAAAGTAAAGTAAACTATTAAAATAGCGTTAATGCGTTACCCATATCCCCCTTAACACATTTTATAGTGCCAATAGTCTATACAGTACCGTAGCACCTCCAGATCGGTAGGCTACTAGAGGATACTCCATAGGTATGACACAAATCAAACTCGTATAAGGTGCGCTAGGGTAGGTGACACGACACAACTAGGCAATGCCAGGGTAGATATACCAATTACACTTTCGGGCCGGTGGTAACGCATAGCAGCCACTACCGCCCACCTCGAGCCACACTCCCGAAATCCGAAGGTGCACACCAAATCAATCACAAAGTAATAGAATGGCATACGATGGAGTGTGTCCGATCAGAGGTGCTACCTCATTAGCCCATCAATTGCTCCTGTTTTAGCTACCTTATGCCAACTCACGGGAGTCGGGTCCATGTATATACCTCATATAGGATCGTCGCCACCATCCTACTTCATTCTGGAATCTCCACCGCGTACACAGTTGTTAAAGTGGTTTTCGGTATCGACAGAGAGTATGCCCATATCCGATCCCGGTCTCTTTAACAACCAAACGTTATTATAACACCGCGGTCATTTCAAAATAGTTTATACTTCAAAAACAAAGTATCCTTTCCATTTCAAAAACCAAGTAAATACGATATCATTTCCATTTCAAAAATATTCACTTCCAAAATCAAAGTATTTTCAAAGTTATAACACTTCCGAAATCAAAACAATTTGAAATAATAATGCTCTGGAAATCATAATACTTTGAAATTCATAACTTTGGAAATCATAACACTTTCCTTTAACAGTTTAGATATTTATAATAGTATATATGAAATAAAATAAAATAGTTTATAAAATAAAATAATTTAGTTTATATAAAATAGTTATAAGTTAAAATAGTTTATAATAAAATAATTTATATTGAAATGATTTATATTAAAATAGTTTCAGATATAGATTAAAAATACTTTATAAAATAAAATAGCTTCCTCAATTTCACAAATCGATTCAAATCAACTCAATTTCAAGAAATTCAGATTTAATCAAATCGCAAATCATCAATTTCAATTCGATTCAGTTTCTCAATAAACCATTTTAATTGTCGATTTCAAATACATATTTGAACCATAAAAATAAGTCATTTCAATTTCAATATATTTCAAAGCTTTAAATATTCAACATTTAAAAACTAAATTCGATAATTTCATATATATATATATATATATATATATCAAATTCACTTTACTATTATTTAGTTTTGAAATATTTACTTAATCATTTCAATAACATCTAAATACAACTTAAATTTACAAATTTAAATAAACAAAATATCCCATTTAAATTTATATAAGTTTGAAATATTCATTTAAATCACTTTTAATCAAATTCAAATTATAAAACATATCTTTTAAAATTTCAAATTTAATAAATTTCAAATCAAACTTATTTGAGTAAAATTCTTAAATAAATATAATTTCAAATCAATTTCAAATTTATCTTTCCAACCGAATCATTATAAACTCTATATTTGAAAATATATATTTTTAATAAATACTTAAACATATTATATATCAACTTTATTAAATCAACTTTAATAAATCTTTAAAATCAATATTTATTAAAACCCATATATTTCTTTTCAAAACCATAGAAATCATTTTCAAAATATTTATATATATAGACCAACGGTGTCTGTATATAATTTTCTATCCTATGGTCAAGTGATACGGATATTTATCATTTCAATCCGCAATTTAAATATATATGGGTATATATCATTTCAACCCGCAATCCCAAATTTAATTCAAATGAAAATCGCTTGGGTTTATCATTTCAACCCATAACAATTTTCTCCTATTCTACAGATAGTTCGGGTATGTATCATTTCAACCCATAGTGAATTCTATACTAACAGGGAACTTGCAGAGTGATAACAGATATGATAATAATAAACATGCATATATCATCAATATAAATAACAGATAATGATGTCAGATGTCACAGGTGAACAGATACATATAATAACATATATATGGAAATGTAAATAACTAACAACTACATATTTCAATTGTCGTTTCAATTGAAATCAAATTTAATAAATAAGAGAACGTTAATCGTGAGTGATTGCTCACCTTTCGAGGCTAGAGAGATTCGACAATGAGATGAGTTATAATATGCAAGCACGACTCCCAAAGCAAAATAGATTGGCACGAATTAGACGGACAAGGCTGACAGCTTGGAATTGACAAAATCAAATTAAACTGGATTGATGGAGATAAATGGTTTAAGAAAATTTATTCTTATATATATAACAATAAATAACTATATGGATATATATAAATCATATTCTAAATTCAGACACTTTTAAATTTAAATATATTACATTATATTTTAAATACTCTATATATCAACATATATATGGTTTATACATAAATAGAAATATCGGGATTTAAATATTATAGTAAAAATCAAAGGAGACCCTTATAAAATAAATTCAAAATAGATAAACAAATCAATATATTTAAAACAGTATTATATAGCTTAACACAGTATATATATATACACACATAACTAATAGTAACATAGATTTGAACATAAATACATTTGCTTGTCATACAAATAACCTATAAAATATATACATTCAAGAAATTAAATAAATAACCAAACTTTATACTTTAATACTCAGCCAAACTTACAACTAAATGAAATAACTGTGTATATACTCATATATAAATTATTTACAAAACTAAATAACACTTGAAACCAATAGATATATATATTGTATAACAGACAATCCCAGAGTTTATATATACTTTCACTTAAACTACCATATAAATATTGACATATTACAGAAAAAATAAGAATAAACGAAACTGTTTTATAATAAGTAGATCTACAACTTTTATAACTGGAATATAAACATTTATATACAATAGCTAAATATACCACTGTAAGTTATAGTTTATATTTTACTGTAAGTATATTTTCTGTAAAACATCAATAATACATATGTGAATAAATATCCTCTAATTGAACATATGTAAACAAATATATCTCAACATATCATACATATCTATATAAACAAATTTACATATGAAGCCAAAAATCAGAAATGCTTTCTACTTAAAATAGACAACTTAAATACTTATATATATATAAACAAATATATGTAGACTTAATACACATATATATATAGTACCCTGACAATAGAAATAATATTATATATATACTACTGTATAAAATAATTCACAATATATAAAGTAAAAAGAATCACATCAAATTATATATAAACAGATCTTGTATATATATTTCGAACTGTTCTCAGCTATTAAACAAAGTATCATACATATCAACTATTCATATAACCCTGCCTATATATAAATATGTGTAAATATATACTGTTTTATACTAACAAAAATATATATACATACATACATACTATTATATACGCATGAAATCAATATATATATAAATAAACATCAAATGCTTTATATACAACTATATAACGAACGTGTGTATATATATATACGTAACTACAGAGAAACAACATATTATACTTACAAATATATATACACTTATACCATATATATATAACAACAGAAATATATATATTTACCTTAATATATAAACAGGGAGGCTCGGCCATGCTGGAAAGAGGAGATGCGGAAGAGGCTTCAGTGATGAGAATTTGATGGCTGGCATTGATGGGGTTTGGAGGCCGAACGGTTGATGTGTAGGCGAGGCTGCGCAACAGTCTTTGGGCGAGCTCGGCAAACAGGGTGGAAAGAGGATGCACGGATCGCTGCCAATGGGAGGAGCGATGCTAAAGTGGTGGATGTTCACATAGGTTCGCATGAAAATTTCTGGTGGTAGCACAAAATGGGTGGACGGGTTCAAAAATGATGAGAAGATGCGCACAAGGAGAAAGGCGAGAGAGGTTGGAAGAAAAATTGTGCTGTCACGTTGAAATATGGTATTAAAGTGAAACCAAAGAATGTGAAATGAACCAGAAATGAATGGGCATCAAATATAAATAACAGTTTGGATTGTAAAAGTTAGAACGATTTAATTGCAGAAAATGCTAGTGGCCATATAGTTTAAACGGTGGAATATTGAAAGTTACAGAAACAAAAAGGCACCAAAAACCGGTACCGGTACGGTATCGTTTTCACGAATTTCGCTGTGTTTCTGGCTTCAAAACACATAATGGAATATACCGTAGAGATCAACACGACGAGATGATCAAAACGGTATAAAGATATCAGTGGTATGACCGAACTATCAAAAGTTGATATCGGTACCGGAATGCTGCTAAAATGCCAGAAATAAGATGAACAGAGCAATAGAAGTCTAAATTTGACGAAACGAAATATGACGTCTCACTCAGAAGATGATTTACAAATTTATTGTCTAAAAATATTCAGGTTTGGAAAACATTTTATTATCATCAATTTTAATTGATTTAAATTGGAATAAAATTGCATAAGAAAATAAACTTCCATATTATCTGATGAAAATTTATCATTTGCTATGTTTAATTAAACGTATTCCAAATATAAAATTTATATTTCAAATTTTATTATTTAAAATTTCACAAAAATCCAGTTAAATATAATATTAAAAAAAATAAAATTATTAAAAATTTACGGGTCGTTACACTCTCCCCCACTCAAAACTTTTTGTCCTCGAAAAGGAAGGAGGTAGGAGAATAGAACTACCAGAAAGAAAGAATAGATTTGATATTCAAAATAAACTATAAATTTAAAACCATATAAATTTGAAATTAAACTGATTAATATTCAACATTTTGGTTCAATCCATTTGCGTTCACTTAAGTTAAATAAATCCATCTATTTCTAAATTCATTATCTTATTGTCTAGTCATCCTCAATTAACAATTTCTAAATCATCAATTTGTATAATCATTTATTATACTCATATTTTATTCAACAAATTTAATTCTTTTATTCCAAATTATTATTAACTTTATTCCACTTAATATATCTTATCACATATATTTAAATCGTATAAATTAATTTAAACCATATAAATTTCAATTTAAAATAATTTATATTCAATAATTGATTTTAAATTCAAGGTATTTCCATAAGTTAATCTAATTTCAATTTATTAATTCCTTCAAAACAAATTTACTTGTCTCATCTATTATTCAATTAGCTTATTATTCTATTTATCTCTATTAACATCTTTATAATAAAATTTTAGTGTATAACATTTATTATAACACTCAAATTTTATTTACAAAATCATTTAACATCATTTTACATTGTAAATTATTCAATTACATATTCAACTTCTGAATAATATAGGTAAGTTGTATTGGAATGCAATTGAGTATTATATAAGAAAAATTTATCAACTCAATTATTTCAAGTTTAAACATTTATTCAAAATTTGGCTTCATTTTATAATTAAAATCACCTTTAATCATAATTTTAAGAATTAAATTTCTGTTTAATTTCAAACCCTTCAGATGAAATTAAGTATATACTATATATAACAAATCAAATTAAATTTAAAATAATATACCTATATATATATATAAATCAAATCATACTTGAGAAATTCAAATCAATTTATTTTCCAAAACAAAACCGTAGCAAAGCTACAAAAAGGTCTCTCTACTCTGAAACTCGAAAATGAATGTCGATGATGCGGCCGCCATCACCGAAATTATTTTCCAGTGACAAAGAGAAGAGCACTGATTTAAACATTTAAAATTCTTTGAAACAGTTTCTATTTGAAAATACTTTAAATAATATACACTTTAAAACCAAAGTTTGAAATCACTGAAAATTAAATTCTCAAATTCCTGATTTTATATTCATTTCAATTTTAAATCAATTTATAAACCATGTTTATAAATTCATTTAAAACAATAAATGATAATCAAATATTATCATTTTAAACAACCAATTTAATTAACTTATTAAATTCCAGAAAATTATACTTATATATATAATATAATAATATAAATTTATTTTATTTACCAAATTTAAAAATAATATCGTGTCCGTTTGCTCTATTCAAGTGTTTTGGAAGTCCTATCGATATCGCTGATCAGACGAATCGATCGAAAACCCAAATCAACATCAAACACTCAAACAACACACTATAAAACATTTTAATATTAATACCAATACACTCCCTCACTCGATGATTCCAGAATGGATTTCAAACAAGGATAGAGATCCAAATATAGAGGGATCCTAACCAAAAGAATTCAACTAGAAGATAGGCTCGATAGGGAGATAAATAGATTTCAAAGAGAGAAAAGAATGGATAGAGTTATATAAATCGCGGGCAACCTTAACTGGGTCAACCGTGACTTCAAAATAAGATCGAGGTAGAATTTTGGAGCAAATCGACATTTGATCGCCAGAGATAGAATTCGGGTATAGCAAAAGATGGCAGCATCGTAAACCGGGGATACAGAATCTCCGGTAAATCAAAACCGATTGTAAAGGAGTTTCACTCTTTTACAAATCATTCAGTGGAGCTATGGGATGCTCCGGAATCAAGAAAGCACAAATAGGGGGAGACAAGAATGGACTTTGGAACCGAGGGAACGTTCCAAAATTCAAAGGAAACCGAGTCAAAGACGAAGAGATTCAAGCTCGAACGAAAGTGATTATGTAATTAAATTTACCACATATGCTAAGTTTTGCCTAAAACCAGAGTTCTGATACCACATGTAACGACCTAAAATTTTCAACCATTCGCATCCATACATGTCGGATTTGAATTACTCAAAATATCAGATTGTTAATTTAAATTTAGCAAAACTCAGCATATACAGTAAATAAATAATCACAGAATCACAGACACAAAGTAATATAACAATAATGCAGCGGAAACAAAAGAATAGTAGTTCATGAAGCTACTATATGTATATAGCAGAGTTAAAAAAGATTCAACAGAAGTCGAATACATAGATGTCTCAATAAAATAGTCAAATACAAAATCTGAATACATCACTAGAATCAATTGAATAACTGAAAGCTGGATAGATAGTTGGATCTCCAAGCGAAGCTCCAACTCCAAAGGCGAGTCTCAAATATTGTATCACTCAGTTTGACCCGAGCGTAAAGCAAAACACAAAACACTCGAGACAGGATTAACATTCTTATATCAATAAATCTAACTCAAGTGAAATATCAACTGAAATACAAGTAACTCAAAGGATGTTTGGGATAACCATCCTCTAAGGCACTGTTAAACTATCTACTATGTAGTAATATACGCTATTATAGTAATGTCTAAAGTAAAGTAAACTATTAAAATAGCGTCAAGGCGTTACCCATATCCCCCTTAACACATTTTATAGTGCCAATAGTATATACAGTACCGTAGCACCTCCAGATCAGGAGGCTACCAGAGGATACTCCATAGGTATGCCACAAATCAAACTCGTATAAGGCGCGCTAGGGTAGGTGACACGACACAACTAGGCAATGCCAGGGTCGATATATCAATTACACTTCCGGGCCGGTGGTAACGCATAGCAGCCACTACTGCCCGCCTCGAGCCACACTTCCGAAATCCGAAGGTGCGCACCAAATCAATCACAAAGTAATAGTTTGGCATACGATGGAGTGTGTCCGATCAGAGGTGCTACCTCATTAGGCCGTCAATTGTTCCTGTTTTAGCCAACTTATGCCAACTCATGGGAGTCGGGACCACGTATATACCTCATATAGGATCGTCGCCACCATCTTACTTCATTCTGGAATCTCTACCGCGTATACAGTTGTTAAAGTGGTTTTCGGTATCGACAGAGAGTATGCCCATATCCGATCCCGGTCTCTTTAAAAACCAAATGTTATTATAACACCGCGGTCATTTCAAAATAGTTTATACTTCAAAACCAAAATATCCTTTCCATTTCAAAAACCAAGTCAAGATGATATCATTTCCATTTCAAAAATATTCACTTCCAAAATTATAGTACTTTCAAAGTTATAACACTTTCGAAATCAAAACAATTTGAAATAATAATGCTCTAGAAATCATAATACTTTGAAATTCATAACTTTAGAAATCATAACACTTTACTTTAACAGTTTAGATATTTATAATAGTATATATAAAATAAAATAAAATAGTTTATAAAATAAAATAATTTAGTTTATATAAAATAGATATAAGTTAAAATAGTTTATAATAAAATAATTTATATTGAAATGATTTATATTAAAATAGTTTATATTAAAATAATTTATAAAGTAAAATATAAATAGTTTTAGATATAGTTTAAAAATACTTTATAAAATAAAATAGCTTCCTCAATTTCACAAATCGATTCAAATCAACTCAATTTCAAGAAATTCAGATTTAATCAAATCGCAAATCATCAATTTCAATTCGATTCAGTTTCTCAATAAACCATTTCAATTGTCGATTTCAAATACATATTTGAACCATAAAAATAAGTCATTTCAATTTCAATATATTTCAAAGCTTTAAATATTCAACATTTCAAAACTAAATTCGATAATTTCATATATATATATATATATATCAAATTCACTTTACTATTATTTAGTTTTGAACTGTAACGACCCGGCTTTCCAGACCCGGAAAATCGAACCATTTTAGTTAAGAAGAAGAGGTAGAAGAAGAAGAATAGAAAACAACATCAGAATCTAACCATCGCAGCGGAATAAAATATAATATATATATCAACAGATCTTTACACAAATCAAAACTATATCTGTTTTATACAATATATCATCAGAATATATCATCAGAGTACATCAACATCCATAACATACAACTGAATACACAGCGGAAAAATAATAGCAAGTACGAGAGTACGTATCGTCATCCAGCTCGTCTCCTGAGCTCCACAGCATCATATCCTGAACCTGTTTATCTCGGTCTGACCCGAGCATTATATAAACAACACCCGAGTCAGTCTGGAATACCAGCGTGAGAAAATCACACTCAAATTGATTATTAAAGTTTCAAAATCCTTTGAAAACAAAGCATCTCGTAAGACCACGCCACAAATAAACATGACGGGTTTTTACCTTACGATAGCTAAAACACTTTTTATAAAAATCCTCTGATATTATAATAGTGTCTATTCACAAATACTTATTAAAATAGCTGAAATTGTTACATGATTAAATTCCAGCATACTAGGTATACAAACAAATACCGTACAAGGCACGTAGGGAGAATGGATTTTCCAACGAATGACTAGGCACTGGGGTACCACCTGTCACAGTACGTGGCCTAGATCACAGTACCGAGGAGTACGCCCGCTCCCCTGCAACACAAGACCGGAATCATCCCTTACTGGATAATTCCAAATAAAATCACCCCACGGTTGGGATCAGCAACCGCACCACTAAGCCGAAATAAAAGGGACATCTAGACAGGGATGACTTTACTCTCAAGTGGGGGCTACCCACGAAGCCTTGCTGCATAACCCCTGATTTTCAGTCATTCCCGGTTGATGAGGTTCGAGGCTAAACGATACCTTTATAGCACATATCCCTTAGAATGCCCATCGTCCACCTGACGATGTCACGAAAGCATTCGTCCATACAAGTCCGTCCCGGGTCCGAACGGAACCGAAGGCACTATTCCTACTACATCCATTTTGGAAATATCCTCAGGATTAGTAGCGACTAGCCCTTGCACTTCACTGCTCCATCTTCGACTCCGAACACGTTACACGAAACGTACAAACCGGATCGAAGTGGTATTCGAGTCTCCAGACCTAGAATCCCGGTATACGGAAACTCGATCCCGGTCTCTTCGAAACGATCAGCGCATTTGGCCAATATTGATAGTCGGTTATTTAACTATCAATTAACATCCACAAGCAACCATCACACAATAAATAATTTCCCACATTATTTATTTGCCCAAATATCTTTCCAAGATATATTCCCAAATTTTCAAAACTCATTTGAAACAATTTCAAACAGTTTCCGCTTACGGAACACATTTCCCAAATAATTATTTCTCTGAAACACCAAGTACACAACACTTTTACATTTTAAAATAATTTAAAAACACTTTACTATAATATACTTTATAATATTGAAATTTAAAAAACTACTTTAATACCTTTCAAAATTTATATACTTAAAGAATATTTAAAATGAAACCACTTTATAAATATAAACCAAATTTCTCTTTTTAAAACATAATGCCAAATCACTTTTATATAATTACTACAATAATAGATTTTGAAAATCTTACTTTAGACTTTAACATTTAGAAATAATCAATTTTCTAAACATGCTTTTAAAAACAAAATTAGAACTTTTAACTTATATTTAAAATTGCTTTGGGAAACGTACTTGGCTATCCAGAGAAATATACTTCTCTCCTCATCTTAAAAATAAAACACTGTTTATTTTTAAACAATTTCTCATTTCCCTTAATAAATTCCCAATTTGAATTTATTCTTTCCAAATATCCTCTGAGATATTACTTTACTTTTATAAACCCCGTTTATAAATTTCATTGCCACATTCTTCCTTCAAATTCCCAGTTTCACAAATTTAAATCAATTCCCAAATTGATTTTCAATTTAATCCATTTATTTCAAAAATCCTTTAACTTCAGATTTTAAACCCTTCATTTGATTTAAAATACTTTTAACTGGAAATACCAATTTTAGATTTCCCAAATTTCCTTTTTAAGTTAAACTTTAAATTTTTAAAAATATTTCTTTATTCCTTTTCGAACAATATCACTTGAATTTACAATTCATTAATCCCTTAATTACTGTTATTGCAAATTCTTTACTTTTCATATTCAAAGTTATTTATTTGTATTTAACATCATTTCCATCTTTCAATTCATTCTTACTTCATTCAAATTTCTGATAATTATTTCTTTACAAATTTACTTCCTTTACTTTCTTTCAAAAATCCAATTTATATATTTCTGGTATTTCCTTATACCCAAATATTCAATCAAACAATAACATTCAATATTCCAATATAATTTATTAGGAAATATCAAACAATCACAACAGAGGATATTGAGTAATATAATAAATGTTGAGGGGTCCAGTTGGATCCCTCCAACCTGTTTTTTCCTGCATCCACAGACGTTAGCACAATATAAAATACCAATTCCACTTCAAGGTGGAATATCGCGGTATATGGGATTAAATAAATATCATCCGCTATATAACGCGGGAATATCAACAACTCCAATATATACATATGCCAATATGTATATATTGCTATATACTACTATATATAATATAGCACATCAATCAATGCAATCATCAATCAATTATTTAAATTTAACCATTTAAATTTAAATTAAAAATTCAGCTGAGTGAGATTAACTCACCTTCGATTTTTTATTAGCATCCACTCCAATCCAGGTTGCTTCTTCTAATATTCTGGGCCTTGAATAAACATTATACGATTTGTTAATACTTTAGCTATTGGACCATCTATTATCTTTTGATCATTTATTTTAAATAAATTAATTACCTTAATATTTCGCTTTAAAATAAGTTAATAGATTTAAAGTGTATGCTTGTAAATTTATTTTCCTTTAACAATTTCTAAATGACTACCTAAGTTAGTTAAACAAATAAATCTCCATAAATACATTATTTGAAAATTTAAACTAGTGGATTTAAAAATCTGTATATGTTTATTTATTTTATTTTAGCATATATATTAAAATAGAAACAGAAATGGTTTTATATTACACTACTATATATATATTTTTCACTGCATATATTCATATTTATAAATATATACACCATCACATTAGAATAAATAAATAAATTGTTTTTACCTTACTATTCAAACCCTAGCCGATATTCCCAAATCCACCTGACGAAACCCATCCCAGCTGAGAACCACTCTCAGATCGCCGTGCTCCCAGTCAAACAAGTCGAGCCCAAGCCTCACTGCCCCCGAAATCGCGAATATCACCTCATCGTTGTCACCACGACATCACCGCTACGGAGCGACTCCCCTCGCCACCCTTACAGTCGCGACCTCCCCTATCCCGAGTGTGACGCTGCCACTCCCCTCGAGAACTGACTGCTTGAATCAGAACATCATCGCGACATTGCGCATCCCAAAACCCCACGAAATTGACGTGCTCGAGCTCGTTGTTGCTTGGCGACACGGTTGTGATCATCTTCGAAACCGCCTCTGCCAGTTCGAGATGATTTCGAGCGTCTCCACCTTCCAGATGTTGATCGAAGTCGAGCAATTTGGCACACGTCGATTTCGTATTATTATACTATATATATATATTTTTTTTAACTGAACGATTTCTTGCTTGAGAATAGAGAGAGAGGGGAACAGATGTAAGGTATAGGGTTGGAGAAGCTTCCTGAGAACGATTGTGAATAAAATATCTCTGACTGTTGTCCTTAAATTATATTATATAACTTCCAAACATCTCGTTACATAACGCGAAATCCCGAACCCCGAATAAGACATTCCGACCGACGTTCATAAAATTCTACTCATATTCCGAACACAACGGAACGTATTCCGGAGGCTAATTCGATCGTACGCGCGAGTTACAGAAGTAGACGATAAATTCTAAATTAAATCGATGAAAATAATTCGAAGCGTTTTGGGCTGCCAGGGTCAAACGACAACCCTGATTGCTACGAAAATTGAAATCTGATAATAATTCAATATTACGGACCTGAAGAAACTGGTTTCATCGAATTCTGAGACTATGCCTCGGACGGCTATTTTAAATTCAAATTTAAAACGATAAATTTCAAAACAGAACCAATCTCTGTTAAATTCAATTTTTACTCATCTATTGTTTTCAATATTATAAATATAAATTTTACAAGCCTTCACATTATTTTTAACAAGCTCAGAACTCAGGATTCTCTATTTTATCCTATTTTCAATTGTTAAATTCAATAATTAAATTATCCCATAAACAGTGATATTTGAAATTAAAATTAATAATTAATATCTGAATATTTAAAATTGATTAAATATTCCAATTTCAAATACTCAAAAATTCCGGGTCGTCACATTCCTCTCCCCTTAAAAGAATTTCGTCCCCGAAATTACTAGTTAGGAAGAATGATTCAATACCCGTTAACCATTCCTCAAATCCAAACAGTTTTAACAATACCCAAACAATCTTTTATTAATGATACACTAATCATCTTTTAACTTCCCAAACTTATTCATAAGTTCAACCCATACCACCTACTCATCCATTCAAATTTAAATTTGAATTCAATTTTGAATTATCAAAATTTTCCAAATTTTTTTTTCTAACTCCCTAAATTTCCGAAAATTTTTGCCAGCGTCTCCTTTGCGCGGCTAGCTCGGTACTACTACAAAATGGCTCTACGGCCTCCCAATCTCAAAAAGAAAACAAAAAGCCAAGTGGCTGGATCAAAACCCAATCAAATTTCATATAGAAATTCAAATACATACCTTTTGTCGGGCCATTAAATTTATCTTCTAAAATCAAAAATCCCAATTATCCATTGCTTTTATACACCTGTATATCCTACTAAGTAATAATATTCAATCACAATCCCAAAGTCATTTTATACTTTTCTTTCCAAATTTTCAACATTTGTTTTACTTAAGCCCGTACGATGCACATATATCATCCGTACGCAATATCACATTCGATCGCTCAAACGATCACACAATTTCACTTCCGAACTAGTATCGTCCACCCGACTTCCTAGTGCGGACTCAGATCTGGTTTCTTGATCAGAAACCGTCATTCTCCTTGCATAGCCGTAAACTATGATAGAGAATATCCAGAACCAATCAACAATCCATATCCAGGTTCGCCGTTGAAAATCGAGTGAAAAATCCTAATTCGGATCGATAAAACTATCTCGAAATTCTGTGTTCGACATCTGGACCAAATAGCTATGCGAATAAAATAATATACGTACATCTTACGTATAAATTCCAATTGATTACCAATTATATCAATTCTCTTTTATTCACATTCCTTTTTTGATTGTTATCTCCTTATTCACAACTTCAAATTTTAATCGTCATTCAATGATTATTCTAGAATAATCTTCCTCAATATCAAATTACTTAAGAATCTCACCATACTTCTTAAGTTCAATATAAATATTTTACATACTGCTTATACTTATTTTCACTTCATTATTGAAGTTCATATCCTTTTCTATTCACTTTTGCGTTTACATTTCCACTTGAATTCAATTTATCTTCCACTTTGAATATTGAATTAGTTGCACTTACTAATTAATTTAAATCTCAATTAAAAGTTTGTTTGCAAGCTTTACTTTCGTTAGTTCCTTCGATTTTACTTACTTTACATTCATATTTAAACTAGATTCAATTATTCGGTTCCAATTCCATTTGCTTAGCAAATTTAGATTATTTATCGTTAATGAAAATTTTCAAAAATTTCAAAAATTTTCTAACTCCCAAAATTTACGGAAAATTTTGGCAGAGTCTCCCTTGTACGAAGGGACTTCTGCGATATCGCAGGATGCACAAATATATATATACATCGGCCTCAGGCCGGAAATCACAATATATATCAATATATGCAGTTCATATCTCCTATTTTGAATTTTTGCGTAAGCGTACCTTATTTTAGCATTTTTAAAGCAAAGCGGTTATTTATTTTAGCATGTTGTGCCATCAGATTCAGCCAACCGACTTCTCTGAACCTGTACTAACTCAATTACAACATGTAAGTGCCAAATATACAAAGTTTATTTACATTTCACTAAAATTTAAATTGCTAAAACATGGATTCTACAAACAATGCATGTTATATACTTCCATAAGCACATATGAAATGTTTCGACCCTTATTCCCATTTTTTTTTCCCAAACAATACTCAACCCAGTCCATTTAATTTATTCACATCCATTTATTTAGCTCGAAAACAATCCAGGCTTTTCATTCAATAATTAATTCTCAATTGATTTCGACAACCTCGATTTGAGTACAGTCTTCATCCAACATTTACTTAAGTTAACAACTTAAGTTCATTTTCATTGCAGTTTGCACCAATTCATTCAATTTGTCCCTTTTTAATTCTAAATTCAATATTCCGTTCATTGAATAATATCCAAGGCCATTTTCATTCATCCCCACTTGAATTTTCGTTTGCAATACAAGCCATCACTATTTTAATTCAAATTTTCATTTTTGTTTAACACATTTCCACTTATATTTAATGTGTTAATACTCCAAGTCGAATTTTAATTAATAACTCAAATTTTGATTCTACTATTCATTTTTAATTCACTACCCAATTTTATTAATTCACAATTCAATTTCTATTTAACCAATTTAAATTCCATAACCCAAACTCATTTGGATAATATTTCAAGGTCATATTCCATTTATTTATACTTGAGTTCATTCACACTTAAGTTAATTTTGTTCCAATTTATTTCACTTAACAGCATCCAAAATATATGTGTCAAGCTTTATTTATATCATCCACATTCGATTTGTTAGTATTTTATCTCGGATTGCAATTAATAATTTCTACTTAATCCAAGTTCATTTCCCATTTCATATCCAAATTACAAAATCAACTTTCTTTCAGCCAATTAAGGTTCTATTTCCATAATCCATTACTCCATTAAGTAATTTATTCCAATTTATACCTAATATTTGGTTTATTTCATCACTTCAATCCATTAAGGCAATCCCATTCACATTTTACTCTTTATTCCGGATTATACATTAAATTTAGTCAAGTATATTTATTTCTTTTTATTTGTGTTTCTATAAACAATTAAAATAAGATTCCAGAGTTTTTAACAATTTCCCAAAATTCCAAAATCACTTTTGAAATCAATCACATCCAAACTCCTTTTGTATATTCAGCTATCTCTTTGAATTTCAAAACCAAATCCAGTTTTGCAAACAATCCCAATTTAACACGGTTTGGTAGCAATTTCTCTTTGGAAACTCGAAAATGAACATCGATGATGCTGCAGTCATCACCGAAATTATTTCCCAGCGACCGGAAGAGAATTAAATGCTTTATCTCTTTAAACCATTTCAAATATTTTTAAATTTCAAATCTTTCCAGATTCCAAACTCAACTCAAAATATTCCTGAAATAATACCACTTATTATTTCCTCAAACTCTTTGAAAACTATTTCCAAATCTCAAGGAATTTCAAACCTTTCCCAAAATTCCAAACTTAAAATCCATTCCGATTTATTTTCCACATTTCTCTGGAATTCTATTTTAAAGTACAAATCTCATTTGTATATGAAGTTTATTTCAATTTTATAAATTACATTTGTAATCTATATCTCAAATTTTATTTTATTATAAAATTTTATTCTTTGCTTTGGTTATAAATTTCAATTTCTAGTTAAGTTTCCATATATTAATGATAATAATTCCATATTATCACTTCTAACATCCAAATAACCATATATATTAACTAGAATAGTTTACAAAATGTTTCTTTTTATACAAAAATAATTTGGGTAAAATTATTTCATTTACCCTACTTTAAAACAATACTGTGTCGAATTGTTCTATACAAGTGTTTAGAGATCCCTATCAATGTTGTGGCGTCCCACACATCGACCAGAATCCATAAACTACTCAATAAACCAATCAACACAATATAAAACAATTTTATATTCACTAACAAATACGCGCTCATATCTATTAATACTCTCAAAATTCCCACCAGAGCCAAGGTTGTCGCCAGCCTAAGCTCTGATACCACTGTAACGACCCGGCTTTCCAGACCCGGAAAATCGAACCATTTTAGTTAAGAAGAAGAGGTAGAAGAAGAAGAATAGAAAACAACATCAGAATCTAACCATCGCAGCGGAATAAAATATAATATATATATCAACAGATCTTTACACAAATCAAAACTATATCTGTTTTATACAATATATCATCAGAATATATCATCAGAGTACATCAACATCCATAACATACAACTGAATACACAGCGGAAAAATAATAGCAAGTACGAGAGTACGTATCGTCATCCAGCTCGTCTCCTGAGCTCCACAGCATCATATCCTGAACCTGTTTATCTCGGTCTGACCCGAGCATTATATAAACAACACCCGAGTCAGTCTGGAATACCAGCGTGAGAAAATCACACTCAAATTGATTATTAAAGTTTCAAAATCCTTTGAAAACAAAGCATCTCGTAAGACCACGCCACAAATAAACATGACGGGTTTTTACCTTACGATAGCTAAAACACTTTTTATAAAAATCCTCTGATATTATAATAGTGTCTATTCACAAATACTTATTAAAATAGCTGAAATTGTTACATGATTAAATTCCAGCATACTAGGTATACAAACAAATACCGTACAAGGCACGTAGGGAGAATGGATTTTCCAACGAATGACTAGGCACTGGGGTACCACCTGTCACAGTACGTGGCCTAGATCACAGTACCGAGGAGTACGCCCGCTCCCCTGCAACACAAGACCGGAATCATCCCTTACTGGATAATTCCAAATAAAATCACCCCACGGTTGGGATCAGCAACCGCACCACTAAGCCGAAATAAAAGGGACATCTAGACAGGGATGACTTTACTCTCAAGTGGGGGCTACCCACGAAGCCTTGCTGCATAACCCCTGATTTTCAGTCATTCCCGGTTGATGAGGTTCGAGGCTAAACGATACCTTTATAGCACATATCCCTTAGAATGCCCATCGTCCACCTGACGATGTCACGAAAGCATTCGTCCATACAAGTCCGTCCCGGGTCCGAACGGAACCGAAGGCACTATTCCTACTACATCCATTTTGGAAATATCCTCAGGATTAGTAGCGACTAGCCCTTGCACTTCACTGCTCCATCTTCGACTCCGAACACGTTACACGAAACGTACAAACCGGATCGAAGTGGTATTCGAGTCTCCAGACCTAGAATCCCGGTATACGGAAACTCGATCCCGGTCTCTTCGAAACGATCAGCGCATTTGGCCAATATTGATAGTCGGTTATTTAACTATCAATTAACATCCACAAGCAACCATCACACAATAAATAATTTCCCACATTATTTATTTGCCCAAATATCTTTCCAAGATATATTCCCAAATTTTCAAAACTCATTTGAAACAATTTCAAACAGTTTCCGCTTACGGAACACATTTCCCAAATAATTATTTCTCTGAAACACCAAGTACACAACACTTTTACATTTTAAAATAATTTAAAAACACTTTACTATAATATACTTTATAATATTGAAATTTAAAAAACTACTTTAATACCTTTCAAAATTTATATACTTAAAGAATATTTAAAATGAAACCACTTTATAAATATAAACCAAATTTCTCTTTTTAAAACATAATGCCAAATCACTTTTATATAATTACTACAATAATAGATTTTGAAAATCTTACTTTAGACTTTAACATTTAGAAATAATCAATTTTCTAAACATGCTTTTAAAAACAAAATTAGAACTTTTAACTTATATTTAAAATTGCTTTGGGAAACGTACTTGGCTATCCAGAGAAATATACTTCTCTCCTCATCTTAAAAATAAAACACTGTTTATTTTTAAACAATTTCTCATTTCCCTTAATAAATTCCCAATTTGAATTTATTCTTTCCAAATATCCTCTGAGATATTACTTTACTTTTATAAACCCCGTTTATAAATTTCATTGCCACATTCTTCCTTCAAATTCCCAGTTTCACAAATTTAAATCAATTCCCAAATTGATTTTCAATTTAATCCATTTATTTCAAAAATCCTTTAACTTCAGATTTTAAACCCTTCATTTGATTTAAAATACTTTTAACTGGAAATACCAATTTTAGATTTCCCAAATTTCCTTTTTAAGTTAAACTTTAAATTTTTAAAAATATTTCTTTATTCCTTTTCGAACAATATCACTTGAATTTACAATTCATTAATCCCTTAATTACTGTTATTGCAAATTCTTTACTTTTCATATTCAAAGTTATTTATTTGTATTTAACATCATTTCCATCTTTCAATTCATTCTTACTTCATTCAAATTTCTGATAATTATTTCTTTACAAATTTACTTCCTTTACTTTCTTTCAAAAATCCAATTTATATATTTCTGGTATTTCCTTATACCCAAATATTCAATCAAACAATAACATTCAATATTCCAATATAATTTATTAGGAAATATCAAACAATCACAACAGAGGATATTGAGTAATATAATAAATGTTGAGGGGTCCAGTTGGATCCCTCCAACCTGTTTTTCCTGCATCCACAGACGTTAGCACAATATAAAATACCAATTCCACTTCAAGGTGGAATATCGCGGTATATGGGATTAAATAAATATCATCCGCTATATAACGCGGGAATATCAACAACTCCAATATATATATGCCAATATGTATATATTGCTATATACTACTATATATAATATAGCACATCAATCAATGCAATCATCAATCAATTATTTAAATTTAACCATTTAAATTTAAATTAAAAATTCAGCTGAGTGAGATTAACTCACCTTCGATTTTTTATTAGCATCCACTCCAATCCAGGTTGCTTCTTCTAATATTCTGGGCCTTGAATAAACATTATACGATTTGTTAATACTTTAGCTATTGGACCATCTATTATCTTTTGATCATTTATTTTAAATAAATTAATTACCTTAATATTTCGCTTTAAAATAAGTTAATAGATTTAAAGTGTATGCTTGTAAATTTATTTTCCTTTAACAATTTCTAAATGACTACCTAAGTTAGTTAAACAAATAAATCTCCATAAATACATTATTTGAAAATTTAAACTAGTGGATTTAAAAATCTGTATATGTTTATTTATTTTATTTTAGCATATATATTAAAATAGAAACAGAAATGGTTTTATATTACACTACTATATATATATTTTTCACTGCATATATTCATATTTATAAATATATACACCATCACATTAGAATATATAAATAAATTGTTTTTACCTTACTATTCAAACCCTAGCCGATATTCCCAAATCCACCTGACGAAACCCATCCCAGCTGAGAACCACTCTCAGATCGCCGTGCTCCCAGTCAAACAAGTCGAGCCCAAGCCTCACTGCCCCCGAAATCGCGAATATCACCTCATCGTTGTCACCACGACATCACCGCTACGGAGCGACTCCCCTCGCCACCCTTACAGTCGCGACCTCCCCTATCCCGAGTGTGACGCTGCCACTCCCCTCGAGAACTGACTGCTTGAATCAGAACATCATCGCGACATTGCGCATCCCAAAACCCCACGAAATTGACGTGCTCGAGCTCGTTGTTGCTTGGCGACACGGTTGTGATCATCTTCGAAACCGCCTCTGCCAGTTCGAGATGATTTCGAGCGTCTCCACCTTCCAGATGTTGATCGAAGTCGAGCAATTTGGCACACGTCGATTTCGTATTATTATACTATATATATATTTTTTTTTTAACTGAACGATTTCTTGCTTGAGAATAGAGAGAGAGGGGAACAGATGTAAGGTATAGGGTTGGAGAAGCTTCCTGAGAACGATTGTGAATAAAATATCTCTGACTGTTGTCCTTAAATTATATTATATAACTTCCAAACATCTCGTTACATAACGCGAAATCCCGAACCCCGAATAAGACATTCCGACCGACGTTCATAAAATTCTACTCATATTCCGAACACAACGGAACGTATTCCGGAGGCTAATTCGATCGTACGCGCGAGTTACAGAAGTAGACGATAAATTCTAAATTAAATCGATGAAAATAATTCGAAGCGTTTTGGGCTGCCAGGGTCAAACGACAACCCTGATTGCTACGAAAATTGAAATCTGATAATAATTCAATATTACGGACCTGAAGAAACTGGTTTCATCGAATTCTGAGACTATGCCTCGGACGGCTATTTTAAATTCAAATTTAAAACGATAAATTTCAAAACAGAACCAATCTCTGTTAAATTCAATTTTTACTCATCTATTGTTTTCAATATTATAAATATAAATTTTACAAGCCTTCACATTATTTTTAACAAGCTCAGAACTCAGGATTCTCTATTTTATCCTATTTTCAATTGTTAAATTCAATAATTAAATTATCCCATAAACAGTGATATTTGAAATTAAAATTAATAATTAATATCTGAATATTTAAAATTGATTAAATATTCCAATTTCAAATACTCAAAAATTCCGGGTCGTCACAGAAATATTTACTTAATCATTTCAATAACATCTAAAAACTTAAATTTACAAATTTAAATAAACAAAATATCCCATTTAAATTTATATAAGTTTGAAATATTCATTTAAACCACTTCTAATCAGATTAAAGTTATAAAACATATCTTTTAAAATTTCAAATTTAATAAATTTCAAATCAAACTTATTTGAGTAAAATTCTTAAATAAATATAATTTCAAATCAATTTCAAATTTATCTTTCCAACTGAATCATTATAAACTCTATATTTGAAAATATATATTTCAAATAAATACTTAAACATATTATATATCAACTTTATTAGATCTTTAAAATCAATATTTATTAAAACCCATATATTTCTTTTCAAAACCATAGAAATCATTTTCAAAATATTTATATATATAGACCAACGGTGTCTGTATATAATTTTCTATCCTATGGTCAAGTGATACGGATATTTATCATTTCAATCCGCAATTTAAATATATATGGGTATATATCATTTCAACCCGCAATCCCAAATTTAATTCAAATGAAAATCGCTTGGGTTTATCATTTCAACCCATAACAATTTTCTCCTATTCTACAGATAGTTCGGGTATGTATCATTTCAACCCATAGTGAATTCTATAGTAACAGGGAACTTGCATAGTGATAACAGATATGATAATAATAAACATGCATATATCATTAATATAAATAACAGATAATGATGTCAGATGTCACAGGTGAACAGATACAGATAATAGCATATATATGGCAATGTAAATAACTAACAGTAGCATATTTCAATTGTCGTTTCAATTGAAATCAAATTTAATAAATAAAAGAACGTTAATCATGAGTAATTGCTTACCTTTCAAGGCAAGAGAGATTCGACAATGAGATGAGTTACGATATGCAAGCATGACTCCCAAAGAAAAATAGATTGGCACGAATTAGACGGACAAGGCTGACAGCTTGGAATTGACAAAATCGAATTAAACTGGATTGATGGAGATAAATGGTATAAGAAAATTTATTCTTATATATATAACTATAAATAACTATATGGATATATATAAATCATATTCTAAATTCAGACACTTTTAAATTTAAATATATTACATTATATTTTAAATACTCTATATATCAACATATATATGGTTTATGCATAAATAGAAATGTCGGGATTTAAATATTATAGTAAAAATCAAAGGAGACCCTTATAAAATAAATTCAAAATCGATAAACAAATCAATATATTTAAAACCGTATTATATAGCTTAACACAGTATATATATACACAAATAACTAATAGTAACATAGATTTGAACATAAATACATTTGCTAGTAATACAAATAACCTATAAAATATATACATTCAAGCAATTAAATAAATAACCAAACTTTATACTTTAATACTCAGCCAAAATTACAACTAAATGAAATAACTGTGTATATACTCATATATAAACAGTTTACAAAACTAAATAACACTTGAAACCAACAAATATATATATATATATATATTGTATAACAGACAATCCTAGAGTTTATATATACTTTCACTTAAACTACCGTATAAATATATACATATTACAGAAAAAATAAGAATAAATGAAACTGTTTTATAATAAGTAGATCTACAACTTTTATAACTGGAATATAAACATTTATATACAATAGCTAAATATACCACTGTAAGTTATAGTTTATATTTTACTGTAAGTATATTTTCTGTAAAACATCAATAATACATATGTGAATAAATATCCTCTAACTGAACATATGTAAACAAATGTATCTCAACAGATCATACATATCTATATAAACAAATTTACATATGAAGCCAAAAATCAGAAATGCTTTCTACTTAAAATAGACAACTTAAATACTTATATTTATAAACAAATATATGTAGACTTAATACACACATATATATAGTACCCTGACAATAGAAATAATATTATATATATACTACTGTATAAAATAATTCACAATATATAAAGTAAAAAGAATCACAGCAACTTATATATAAACAGATCTTGTATATATATTTCGAACTGTTCTCAGCTATTAAACAAAGTATCATACATATCAACTATTCATATAACCCTGCCTATATATAAATATGTGTAAATATATACTGTTTTATACTAAAAAAATAAATATACATACATACTATTATATACGCATGAAATCAGTATATATATGTATAAATAAACATCAAATGCTTTATATACAACTATATAACGAACGCGCGCGCGCGTGTGTATATATATATATATATACACGTAACTACAGAGAAACAACATATTATACTTACAAATATATATACACTTATACCATATATATATATATAACAACAAAAAAAATATTTTTACCTTAATATAAAAACAGGGAGGCTCAGCCATGCTGGAAAGAGGAGATGCGGAAGAGGCTTCGGTGATGAGAATTTGATGGCCGGCGTTGATGGGGTTTGGAGGCCGAACGGTTGATGTGTAGGCGAGGCTACGCAACAGTCTTTGGGCGAGCTCGGCAAAGCAAGGTGGAAAGAGGATGCACGGATCGCTGCCAATGGGAGGAGCGATGCTAAAGTGGTGGATGTTCGCATGGGTTCGCGTGAAAATTTCTGGTGGCAGCACAAAATGGGTGGACGGGTTCAAAAATGATGAGAAGATGCGCACAAGGAGAAAGGCGAGAGAGGTTGGAAGAAAAATTGTGTTGTCACGTTGAAATATGGTATTAAAGTGAAACCAAAGAATGTGAAACGAACCAGAAATGAATGGGCAGCAAATATAAATAACAGTTTGGATTGCAAAAGCCAGAACGATTTAATTGCAGAAAATGCTAGTGGCCATACAGTTTAAACAGTGGAATATTGAAAGTTACAGAAATAAAAAGGCACCAAAAACCAGTACCGGTACGGAATCGTTTTCACGAATTCCACTGCGTTTCTGGCTTCAAAACACAGAATGGAATATACCATAGAGATCAACACGACGAAACGATCAAAACGGTATAAAGATATCAGTGGTATGACCAAACTATCAAAAGTCGATATCGGTACAGGAATGCTGCTAAAATGCCAGAAATAAGATGAACAGAGCAATATAAGTCTAAATTTGACGAAACGAAATATGACGTCTCACTCAGAAGATGATTTACAAATTTATTGTCTAAAAATATTCAGGTTTGGAAAACATATTATCATCATCAATTTTAACTGATTTAAATTGGAATAGAATTGCACAAGAAAATAAACTTCCATATTATCTGATGAAAATTTATCATTTGCTATGTTTAATTAAACGTATTCCAAATATCAAATTTATATTTCAAAATTTTATTATTTAAATTTCACAAAAATCCAGTTAAATATAATAATAAAACAAATAAAATTATTAAAAATTTACGGGTCGTTACAATTTCTAAGAGTAATAAATAAGGTTTTAGAGAATAAGTGATTACTTAAATATATATGTGGTTTTAAAATACGATTCGTGAACAATACGACTTTATGGAAATTTAAGTATCAATATGGTTTCGGAAAATGGAAAATCTTAGTTTGTAGATAAGTACAATTGAAATTTTTTGGAATAACATGACATTTTAATCAGTAACAAATTAAATAAATGTTTTAAGAATCTTAATTCTTTAATTTGGGAAGAACTAATAATCGACTTAGTGTTATCGATTGGTTTAAATGGTTCCGAATCACGCTTCGTCGAATATGGCACAATCCAATGAATAGAATGTTTAAGTGGAATTTACTAACCTATTAGCGAATACTTGAATTCCACCGGGTAGTATGGGATGCCTTGGTTAAATTTTCGTGATCGTATTTGGGAAAGTACTTAGCACTTTAGAGTTGTATTCTCTTCTGGTGTGCGACAAGTGTTTGCTAGATCCTTAAGAGAATGTTGTTTAGGTTTTCCAGTGGTATCCGTAACAAGTGATATTTACTAGCTTTTTGTAAATACTTGGATTTCACCATACGGTATGGGACGTATTGGTTAAATCGTTGTAATTACTGAAGGCGATAATATTTGGCATTTTAGAGTTTATTCTCTTTTGGTGTGTGGCAAGTGGCTGCTAGATCCTTAAGAAGTTACTCTTGGATTTCTTTTCAAGTGTAATAATCTAAAATAAATCTAAAAGATTCAGTCATGGCTGCTATCCTTGAGATCATTTTACGATTCTGTGTTCCCTGTCTGAGTACGATCCTTGGTATCAGATCGGTTCGAGTGATACCAATTTGTTTGCCACGAGTTTTGAGTACAATCATTGCGATTATTTTGGACGATCATTACGATCGGTTTGGATTAAGATCTCCTGGATTATGGATATTTGGATTCTGTGACTATTCTGTGTTCGTGAAATAAATATATATTTTTATGTCTTGTGTTAGTGAAATAAATATATATTCTTGTGTCTTTTGTTTATAAAATAAATAAATAAATATATATATATATATTTGTGTCTTGTGTTAGTGAAATAAATATATGTTCTTGTGTCTTGTGAGAGATGTTAAGTTAATTCTATTATTCTGTGTTTAGGACTAGTTCGTGTTTGTGACTTTAACTTATAACCTTGTTCTGAGTTAGTCATTGATATTTGCGTACTTAGAGATTAAGGTTTTAAATATCGGATTTCGGTCACGTTTCGTCTCGGAATTTTTACACAAGTTATCTCGTATCGGGGGAGATCTCGGACGAGATGAGTACATATCGGGTGTACATCTCGGATTGACATCTCGGGTCTTATAATGCATCTCGGGAATATCTCGGATGTACTTATGTGTCTAAAATTGATGTGTCAAAAATTTATTTAACGGTTATAACTTTCTTAGTAAAAATAAAAATGGTAACATACTTGATTTACATGGAAAAAGGAATATTTTTAGAAGAGTAGTA
Source organism: Allium fistulosum (assembly GCA_030737815.1). NCBI lineage: Eukaryota > Viridiplantae > Streptophyta > Magnoliopsida > Asparagales > Amaryllidaceae > Allium > Allium fistulosum. The sequence continues at coordinate 1,302,138,301 of CM060902.1, forward strand.
GCTTGATTAGCTTAATTGATTTGGTAATGATTGAATAATATCCTTTTATTTGAACATAATAAAGAAGTGAAACCTTTCGCTATGACTCATTAAGATAAAAAGTAAAGAATATGTTCAAGAATTGGTAAATTATAATTGGATTGAGTAGTTTCTTTTGAATCAATATGAAAGTAAAAAATATTATGCAAAATAACAAAAATGTAGAATTTCGAGTGAGATCTCGGATTGAGATTTTGATCTATATTTCAGGTGAGATTTGAATATCTCAGACGAGATGAGTGTCAAGAGAGATATGGAGGAGATTTGATGTCTCGTCTCGTTTAAGTGTGAAAAGGAGATCTCAAAGGAGATCTCGGGCGATATATAGGAGATTTAAAACCATGAATAGAGATATTGTGTTTTGTTCTGTGAATTCAGTGTTTAGTGACCAATATGTATTTGTTACTTAAATGTATAACCATGTGCCTTGTGATGAACTCTAAGTTAAATTAATTCCCGTGACTCGTTATTTCATGGGCATCTGTATTTACTTATACATTGTTTATTCTTGTGTTATATTATGTTTTCACCCTAATGGATATATTTAGAGATAGTTTGACCTGGGTGTTATTTTGCTCGGGTTAGGCCGAGACTTTTTAAGTTACATGACATGTTGACCTTTGAATGGTTATGCTAGCAAGGAGATAAACATTTGGACTTTTAGTTTATCCCATTTAGGAATTTGGACCTTGTATACAAAATGTATAATTGAGATTAGAGAATGGTAAAACTTGTATATTATGTGAGTTTAGTGTTTATTTTGTAGACTCACAATTTGTATAGTTATATGAGATTATTATTCTGCTGTGATCTGTGACTGATGCTTATATGATATATTGTTCTAATTTTGAGAAATCGGTGTGTCTATTACTTTGTATTAATACTGTGCACGTCAAATTTCAGTTCAGATATTAAGTAAAAATGTATAAATGACGTGTCGGTGTTATTATAAAGATATATTCACATTCGATCGCCCTTAACAAGCTGTATTCTCCAGATTAGCAGACGACATTATTTGTAATGTTCTTTGCTAATATAGGTATCGTGGTGGGGTCGTTACAGTTGGTATTAGAGCATTGTTAGAACAATATAGCGCATAAAATCAAAAATCTAGACCTAGTGAGACTTAGAGTCATGTTCCCTGGGGTGTGTTGTAGATAATTATAGTAATTATCTATATAGGGATATGAATAGAAAATGATTATCGGAATAATCATTTGGGGTGTAAATTGATTTAAAGATTTTAAATTGATAAATTGGAATTTATGACATTAAAACCTTTGGAAAATAATGAGTAAAATCTTTTAGAGTGAGCAAATTTGGGAATTAAATTGGAAGGAATTAAATTAAAGTGAATAATTTCCTTTTAATAGAAAATTTTGGAAATTTGAGTAAATAAGTTTAATAATTAATGATTTAGGAATAATCAGAGTTGCGCAGCGGAATTTCAGACATTGAATTGTTCTGATGTAGGTGATTATGTATGTTTTGGTTGATTGGTTGCTTGGAATTGATTGCTTGGTTGCATTTATTTAAAATTAGATGCGTGGATGTTAGTGGTAATAAAATAAATGCATCTAAACTTGTGATTATCTATTGTGTTAACTTATCCGGACGTTGTTTAAGGATTCTGATCGATATGTGGGACGCCATGTTATCGATAGGGGTTCCTAAACATTGAATGTGACATTTTGACATAAGTAATAATTAAAATTTGGAAATTTAAGTACGATGTTCTTTCATTATGGAATATTATGATGTCAATCTAATTAAAGTGTAATCATGAATTGTTAATATCTCCTATATGATATGAATTTGATATTAAATACTAATACAAAATTTTGAGATAGGTGTAGGTATCTAAAGTTAAATAGATATATTTAAAAGATTTTAAATTGTTTGCTTAAGGAATATTAGCGGACTCGCTAATAATTCAAATATAAGGTACGTATCTCGGATTACATATCACATTTTTATGTTTTTCCCTACAGGATGCCTCATCCTTGAGGTAAGATTTATATTATGTAATTATATTCGTAATGAAAATTTTCGAAATGCTAGCTGCGCATAGGAGACGCTGCAAATTTGAGGCGTTAGAATATTTTTGAGAATTTTGAGAAATTTTGATAACTAAAAATTTGGGTTCACTGTTATAATTTGGAGTGATATTAATTGAATGTTTGGAAATGAAATTAGAAACTAGTTAACAAAATAGTTATTTCAAGAGAAAATTTATATTATGGGTTTCTTTTATTAAGGAAATTATGGGGACACAATTTCTTTAAGGGGGAATAACTGTAACATCCCTGTTGTTAAGTACCTAATTAATTAAAATTAATTAAGAATAATTAATTTATAATTGAATTTGTGAAATTTAATTCTTATGTTTGATAATATAAGAATGACTTTAAAGGATGTTGTAAATTTAATTAAGTTTTAATATTGATATTTTATTGTTAAAATGAGAAATTGCAATTCAAGATTTATAAAATTTTATTGAGAATAAAGAGAATGACCTTTATTTTAAAAAGTACATTTAATTGTACAAAACATTTCTATATTTACATAAATGGGAATTTTTATCTTGTGAATGGGTTTTGGTAAATTTTGAGAGTTTAAACTATGTTAAATAAAACATTGGTTTAAGGTAAAAATAATGTTTATAATAAGAGAATTGAGAAATATTTAGTAACACATTCCTAGGAATCAAATTAGTAACACTTCTTTACTTATTGGGTTTGGTTCTTAACCCAAGCCTACTTAGTCAACAGATAAATCCTCTTTCTTTTCTTTTATACATTCCCTCCTTCATCAGTAAATGAAAACAGAAATAGAAAACCAAAAATGAAAACCCTAGTTCCCAATTTTCAAATTCAAAGCTCAAATCAAAGGGATTTCGTCCAATAATGAAGAGTAAGTGTTTTAAACCTTATCTCTATCCTTTAGAACTCTAAACGAATGATTTTGATCCTATTTTGATCAAATTTCTTGCTGTTTAAATTTTGTTCTTGAGTTTTTAGGTGATTTTGGAGAAGCTAGGAAGTTAGCAAGGCTTAAAAGAGGATTTAGCAAGTTATAGGAAAATAATAGGTGAGTTAATCACTTAAACCACTACCTCTAGTCTATGAGAATAATTGTTAGTTGCTATTTGAATTGAATTAGATGGTTTGTCGATTGAATCGCTTTCAAATTGATTGTGAATTGGTTGCTAGAATTTGATGATTATTTGATTGTTTGCTGAAAATAAATTGCGAAAATCGCTGCTGTAAAACAACGATATCTTAGTGTATAATGATCCCAGTTGGTTCAATCGTTTTGTGGTAGAAAGATATTTAAATAAGCTACAAGTTCTCTTTTGAGCATTTTTCATAATACTGCGTTTAAAGGGATGTAATTAAGTTTGAAACTGATGTTATAGCACGGTCATATCCAATTTTCTAAGTTGATACTTGATAGTAAAATGACCATATATTTTTAACCGTAAATCCAAATTACGCAAACTTTATTTTGATAGAAAGCAGAGAATTTAAGGAACAACTTTCATGTTGTATGTTTTCGAAAATTCTATGATTTAAAAGGTCGAAATTGCGTTTTAAAACTGAAATTCATGACTGAGTTGTAACTGGTGGAGTGGTTGAAATGGCCTGTGCATTCCCGACCCATTGCTTCAACCCGTGTTTGTGATGTTGTGTTTGTAGTGTTGTGCCTAGGTATTGGAGTGATTTTTTTGGTTGTTGGTTATATATAAATATATATTTACAATAATAACTTTATATTGTAAGTTTGAATTGGAATATAGTTAAGAGTTAGAATTCTATGGAGTTAGTTCATGACTAAAATCCTGTGATAACCTAATATTTAGTCATAATGAATTCTAATATAATGTGTTTTTGGATTTTGAATCATTTGATTCAAAGCTTTGGAATTAAATAAAGATATATCTATTTATTTATAGCGATAAATATTTAGTTATGAACACCAATAATTTGGTAAGGAGAGTTTATTAAAGTTATAAATATTAAACTTGTTTTATAAATTGGTCTAATCTCTTTTATAAATGGTTTTATCGAATAGTTATATTTATATTAAGTATTACTGGTATAAATAGTTATGGATTTAAATATGTTTTTTTGAAATATAAATTTAATTTATCTTTAAATAAAATGGTTATGAGATTTAGAAACATGGTTTTGAAGTATAAACTTAAGTTGTTTTATACTACTGTATAAATACTAATTTGGATACTTCTAAGAGTAATAATTAAGGTTTTAGAGAATAAGCGATTACTTAAATATATATGTGGTTTTAAAATACGATTCATGAACAATACGACTTTATGGGAATTTAACTATCAATATGTTTTCAGAACTGGAATACCTTAGTTCATAAATAAATACAATTTGAACAATTTTGAATAACGAGACATTTTAATAAGTGACAAACTAAATAAATATTTTGAGAAACCTTAATTCCTTAATTTGGGAAGTACTAATAATCGACTTAGTGTTATCGATTGTAATTACTGAAGGCTGTAGTATTTGGCACTTTAGAGTTTACTCTCTTTTGGTGTGCAGCAAGTGGCTGCTAGATCCTTAAGAAGTTACTCTAGGATTTCTTTTCAAGTGTAATAATCTAAAATAAATCTAAAAGATTCGGTCATGGCTAGTATCCTTGAGATCATTCTGTGATTCTGTGTTCCCGGTCTGAGTACGATCCTTGGTATCGGATCGGTTCGAGTGATACCAATTTGTTTGTTTGTTTGCCATGGGTTTTGAGTACAATCATTGCGATTGTTTTGGATGATCATTACGATCGGTTTGGATTAAGATCTCTTAGATTATGGATATTTGGATTCTGTATTCGTGAAATAAATATATATTCTTGTGTCTTGTGTTAGTGAAATAAATATATATTCTTGTGTCTTGTGTTTATGAAATAAATATATATATTTATGTCTTATTGCAGTGAAATAAATATATGTTCTTATGTCTTGTGATGGATGTTAAGTTAATTTTGTTATTCTATGTTTAGGGACTAGTTTGTGTTTGTGACTTGAACTTATAACCATGTTCTGGGTTAATCATTGATATTTGCATACTTAGAGATATTGTGTTTTGTTCTGTGAATTCAGTGTTTAGTGACTAATATGTGTTTGTGACTTAAATGTATAACCATGTGCCTTGTGATGAACTCTAAGTTAAATTAATTCCCGTGACTCGTTATTTCATTGACACCTGTATTTACTTATACGTTGTTTATTCTTGTGTTATATTCTATTTTCACCCTAATGAATATATTTAGAGATAGTCTGACCCAGGTGTTATTTTGCTCGGGTCTGGCTGAGACATTTTAGGTTACATGACAGGTTGCCCTTTGAATGGTTATGCTAGCAAGGAGATAATCATTTGAACTTTTAGTTTATCCCATTTAGGAATTTGGACCTTGTATATAAAATGTATAATTGAGACTAGAGAATGGTAAAACTCGTATATTATGTGAGTTTGGTGTTTTATTTTGTAGACTCACAATTTGTATAGGTATATGAGATTATTATTCCGCTGTGATCTGTGACTGATGCTTATATGATATATTGTTCTAATTTTGAGAAATCGGTGTGTCTATTACTTTGTATTAATGCTGTACACATAAATTTCAGTTTAGGTATTAAGTAAAAAAGGTATAAATGATGTGTCAGTGTTAGTATAAAGATATATTAACATTCGATTGCCCTTAACAAGCCGTATTCTCCGGATTAGCAGACGACATTATTTGTAATGTTCATTGCTAATACTGGCATCGCGGTGGGGTCGTTACAATTATATACTTGTCCTACTGTGTTATGTTAACTATTTAATTTATGTATATTTAATAGAAAATCATTAAATGATATGTTTTGTGATAGTAATTACAATGTGTTTTAATCATGAGAAATTTATCATAATGAAAATAACATATTATTTTAGATATTCCTAGTCAAGCTATTTTGAGATAGGACATTGATACATCCATTAGGACTAGAGTACGTAATGCTATCCAAACCTTAGGCAGTGTATTACTCATGGGTGCTGGGGGAACCAAATGGTTACGTACTGATAATTATTGGACAACCATGAAATGACTCACTCGAGAGTTTTGTATTGGTTAATATAACTAGGTCAAATAAAGAATCTCAAAGTGAGGATATTACACAGTTCTATCGACTTGAGAATAGTATTGAGCTTTAACGTGGACACTCCACTTTGATTATACTTAAATCATGACATAACATCCATCAAATAACTATAGTTGGGCTGATTTGAAGCATTGGAAGCGAACATTATTCATTAGAGAATTTTTCTCCTTAATTAAATAAGGTTGGTATAATGTTCAATTGTAGTCAATTCAAAGTCAATCTCAAGCTAGAGCGATTTGATTACTAATAATTATTATTATTGAATCATGGACTTTGTAGTTACAAGTTGAATGTTGATGGTATTGGAATTTTGACCAAAACCAAATTTCATAAGTTCTAATACGATATAGTTTTGACAAAGATAATTGGTGTAAATAATCAATACTACCAGATACTACTTAAAATAGTGAAAATGGATTTTCCTAAAAAATGTGTAAGCCATAAACTTAGCCAAATCGTCACACTATTTGTTAGGGTATGTGTGAACGATAATATTTGGATTGTTCGATATTAAAGTCCAACTGAATTTACACCTTTTTTTGCACAACCGCAACGTTGAATACTTCAAAATACTAGACTACTTAATTAAAGTATAATAGATTGAATCTAAAGAGTTTTTGACTCAATATTCAAGGTGCAATCCCCAGGCTTCATATTTTTGTATATATGTATATGTGTATGTATTTAATATATAAGCATTTAAATCATTTTGAATTGGTTAATTTTCAGACAACCATAATCAAATACATAGACACAAACATACATACACACATAAATGTATACAAATAACATATTAATTATGGACAACAAATATGTCTATATAAGGGAAAATGTATCCCTTGCATGTAAATCCCAACACTTATATATATGCACATTAAACCATGTACACTCTATTTGATGCACGAGCAGTATACACGTATATGGGTATTCGATACAAACATACATTATATATTATATATGAATAAACTCTTAACCTTTTATACTAACAAATTAATTAAAATAAAATTTTTATTTAACTTTATTTGATTGGATATATATTAATTTAGACTTCATAGGCCCAATAAAGTCTAAAAATGGAATTTTTTTTAAGTTCACCTATTTACCCTAGCATGTTGGCTCGGTTCCATCAGTAGTATCAGAGCCCAATAGCTTATACAGCCTAAATTAGCAGTGTTAGGGCTAACTTATTAAAGCCTACACATTCAGTAAGCTGTCTAGAAAGGTGGTATCCAAGGTTGTGTTGTTAGGTAATTAAGTACCCCGCCTACCTAACAACTAGCCTAGCCCGAAGGATGAGGTAAGCCTAAATGTTATCCCTAGTAAAAGCCTGAAATGATTTTTCTCTTAGGCTGATTTTCAATTTTTTTTTGAAATTAAAAATAATAATTTAAATTTAAAGGTTAAGTTTATAATATGTACGAAATTTTATGTATGTTATAAAATAATTTTCAAAAATGTTTAAAAAATAATCGATTAATTTTGAAAATTTTATTAACAATTAAATGGATTAATTAATTAATTAATTAATTAAAAAATTAACTAATTAAATTAGAAACATAGATATTGATATGTACATTTATCTTAAAATGTTTATCAAAATTAATAAATAATTTCAAAATAAATTTAACTTAATTAAAATTATTTTAATTAAATAAATCAATCAAATGTTTATTAATAAATAAGATCATATACATGTATAATGATATAAGTATAGCTCTATAAATTGTATAATATATATATATATATATATAATTTTAAAATATTTAAAATGAAGAAAATTAAATTAATTAAAATGTTAATTAATTAACTGAATTAATTGAATAAGATTTAATTAATACAATTAAAATTAAATTAAATATGATTTAATTATAAAAGGTGAAATTGGAATAAACTAAAATTAGATTTAAGGAATAAATACATACATATAGTATACCATGATTTTGAATGTGCGTGACGCTTTAATCACAAGGGTGCTTCATAATAAATACATTATTATATAAGTCGATATCACTCAAATGATTATATATTAATGATTATGAATCTTTAATGTAAATGCTGTCCTCTATCAATTATATATTGATAGATTACTTGCATACTCTTTAGTTGTTGATATCCCTCAAGATAAAGAAGTTATATGTAGTACTATTAATATCTTGAATAGACGAGGTAAGATATGCATTTATTTGTTGATATACCTCAAGGTACATGCATTTATACTTAGGTCATCATGAAATGGTAAGCACAAGTGAATAATCTTGTAACGACCTGGAATTTCAAACACTTTGTATTTAAATATCTAAATTTTCAAATATTTGGATCTTTGATATAATATGATTAAATGGATTTTATAACCTTATTAACCCCCTTTTGAATTAATAACTAATGATGATAAACTTGTTTTTGAAAAATATTTACAAAAATAAATAGTTCGAAGAAATATTGATAACGTGACCGAAAATCGTTTTGTTGATAAACGATTTTTTTCTCGATAAAAGTTATTCGAACTTGTTGTTCCTGCTTAGAGTATTAATGTGTAATTAATTAGCAAAAAATATATATTTTCACTAAGGATAATTAGTGGGGTAGTATGATGTCATGTGTGATGCCATGGAGTAGAAGATATTTTGGTGAATAGTAAGAGAAATTTCTTAAGGGATGCAAGGTGAAAAGTGAAGCACATGGAAGGGAGCATGCATGGCAACCTTCCATAGAGGGTAAGAAGTGAGTGGTTACCTCTAGGTAACTTCTACTTAAGGTTCTTCATATGTCACAGTACACATTTGCTAGATTTTAAAGATAGAAACAATTAGTCTTAATTCTCTTCTCTCTTAACTAATCAATCTATAATCAATGCAAATCAACACCAAACTTGACCAAACTCAAGCTATATGCCTAACACAATATAGCAAAAAGTAATATCAACCCAAAGCTTGAAAAAAAGAAGCACAAAGGGTGAGGCAAGTTGGGCCTTGAGCAAAAAGAAAGGAGGGGAGGTGGCCAAGTGCAAAAGCAAAGGTTGGATCTTTTGGCTTATGTGTAACATCCCGTATCTGGAGCCCAAAAGCTAAGTGCTATAGATGCTGCAGTCATCCACGGTATTAACTACTGGTGACAAAATACGGTAATGTTAATGGTATTCATAATATCAGAAGCACTTGAATATGAACAAAAATCACAAATTTCCAAAAACTATAATTTTAGTGATTACATTTCAAACAAATCATATCCAAGTTACATAAATCCCAACGTATTCCCAGGCAATGATCAAATATAATTACAACAATACGCCAAGAGCAACATATGAAGATGCCCCCTTGGATGATCAAAACAATATAGACATAATTGCCTTAATACACAGCGGAAACAAATTAAAATAGAATTCCTAAATTTAGCTATCCGTCAGCCACCTGCTTGTCTTCGGAAGCTTATTCGCCAAAATCTGCTAAAACCTGAAAACCTAAACCCTCAGCCAACTCAAATCAATTTTGAGCACCTGAGAGTATAAGGGGAAACAAAACCTCGAGTCAGAAATAAAGCCTGGTATGAATAATTTCTATTACATCTTTGTTTACTGGTATATAGTGAAACCATGCCACCTCGCGAAACGGGTTTCCCCTCACTAATATCTCTTTCCAAAACATAGATTTTGCAATTCATTTCCTGCAACCAAACTGGTTTATTTACTGATTATAATAATAATAATAATATAGCAAGATCCATTATGTTAAAACATGAAATAAATGGACTATCTGTCCTAAATCTATGCTAACGGCTCTTTTCTGGACTAATTGTCCTAAATCTGATTATACCAAAACAGTAATATCCTTTATGCTATATAAATTGCTATCTATCCATAAAATAGGTTAAAAAGGGTGGACTAACTGTCCTTAAGATGTAGCAAGGTCCGTTATGCTAACAAATGAACTAATTGTTCATATATAGGCAAATTGCCCTTATCTGGACTAACTGTCCTCAGGGCTGACTGCCCTCAAAATGGATTGACTGTCCGAATTTAAATGAGCCGACTGCCTAAATTTTCTTTGTGTTAACTAGCCTTTAATTTAGTATATATATATAAGGAAAACATCTCTTTAGCTTTACTCTAAGCTATTTTTCCATGTTAAATATACTTTACTCAAAATAATATTGATGATGTTCAATAAGGATTATCTATCCTTTAAAATAAGTTAAAGTCCTTTATAACTTAAAACACTCAGGCTATCTGCCTAATCATATTATTCGAATCCTATGTTTAAAATATCTAAACAACCTTTCGAAAACAACGAAGGTAACCCCTTCAAATCCATTAATAAAACCCTTCGAAATCATTGAAGGTAGCTCCTTCAAAACCATTAATAAAACTCTTCGAAATCATTGAAGGTAACTCCTTCAAAACCATTAATAAAGCCTTTCCTTTATAAGCTTTAAAACATATGACATCCACCTTTAAAACCCTTTAGCCTTTTCCTTCGAAAAACATTTAAAAACCCATACCTTTCGACCTTGTCAAAAGGTCTCACCTTTCGACCTTGTCAGAAGGTTTCTTTCCGACCCAATCGAAAGGTCTCACCTTTCGACTTTGCCGAAAGCCTGGGGAACCACCCCTATGAAATCATTAAAAACCTTTCGAAAGCATTGAAACTTAAAACCTTTCGAAGTCATTGGGTTTAATTTAAAAACAAGTAAAAACCTTTTGAAACCATTCGAAGTTGACCACTTCGAAACCTTTTAAAACATTTTGGCTTAAAACATTTGGATTATGCCTTCAAGTAGAGTAAAAGGATCAGAAAAACATTGGAGTCGAAAGCAACTGCTTCAAAAACTTTATAAAACCTTTCAAAACCATTCGAAAACAATGAAGTGTTGGTGTTGGAACCCACCCTTCGAAATCAATGGAGAGGCGGCAATTTAAGAAAACAAAAGATTACCTTCGACTCCATCTGGGTCAAAAGGTTTGGAAGCGGCAACTATGCTTTCGACCTTGTCGAAAGCTATACCTTTCGACTTTGTCGAAAGGTTTCAACTAAAAGAAGAAAGCAAACCAATCAAAACCTTTTTCTTTTAAACCATTTGACATTGTCGAAATCTCTTTGTTGAAAGCTAGCAAGTGTATTTTCCTTTAAACCAAAACAAAGTTTCATCTCCTTCGAAAGCTCTTACCTTTCGTCCTTAAACCTTTCGACTCCTTCCAATGCACTACGTACTAGTTGCCTGATACCATGTGCTTTGGTTATTTGACCTAGTCGAAAGGTTTGATACCTTTCGACTTTGTTGGAAGGTTTGGAATGGAGGCGGAGCCTCTTGCCGAAAGAGTTGAAGTAATAGAAAAACTATTTATTTGTACTTTAAAATAATTCTTTTGTACCCAACTTGTCTTATTTGTCTAAATCAGATTGGTTGCCAGATTTTTATATTCAAAAATGCTGCCGACTTTCCTTATTTAGAAATTTAAACAGTTTTGAAAAAGCCCCTTTCTCCTTTATAATTATATAAAACATTTAAGTCCCATACAGTAAATAATTTTATATAACTATTAAATCATCTTAGAAAATTCTAGAAAAATTCCAGAAAATCAATTAATACGTTCTTTTCAACATATAAAATTTTCGGATCCAAACAATAATTATTTTTCCTATAAATAATTTTATAATCCAAAATACCATTTTTCTTCCTTAGAAAATTCATAATAGTTCCACAAAAATTCAGAAAATCTGAAAATTGAAACCCATCTCTAAATTATCATATTAGATCACCATAAAAATTCGCAAGGCTAACAGATGCCATTCAATAGGGTTGTCATCTTTAAACACGTCATAAAAATCTATATGAACATTCGTAAATCATCAACATGTATATATAGCTATTTATCATTCAAAAACATGGCAAATATTTGCAAAATCATTCGGATTTTATCTTAAACCAAAACCATAACAATTTGGAGATGTAAACATAATTCACCTTTGCTTTAGGGATTAAGGAGCTTGAGATTTGAATGAGTTTTGATTTGAATTTGCTTTTCCTTAAGCTTTTCCTTAGTTTCCTCTTTTTCTTTCCTTGTTAATGGTGGCCGACCTACATTTTGAAAATTATAAAATGGAATGAATACACAGCCTAAGGAAGGAGATATAAGAATGGCCTCTTTCCCATAATACCCTTCCTCTAATTCATTTTAAACCCTTTTTAATTCATTAGTTTAAAAAGCACGACTACCTTAAATAAATCAAATCTCAATCCCCTAATCAACACATTATTTTATTCAGTTTAACTAACTAAATCTCCTAAATAATGTTATCAAAAATATGGGGTGTGACTGACTCCCCTCTTTAAAGAATTTCATCCTCGAAATTACAATAAGGTACACAACACAAACGAGAAGGTAAAACATACCAAGTATCTCTAATCCTGTTCTCAACCTCCCAAGTACAGTCTCTGTCATCGTCACTCCACTGGACTTTGACTAATCTGATCGTCTTGGTTCTAAGCCTCTTCTCATCTCTCGCAACAATGCGAACTGGCTTTCTTACTATGGTCAAATCCAGTTCTACCCCTAAATCATCTAGCACTATTGGTGCAATAGCAGTCTCCGGGGCTCTAACACACCTTCTGAGATGAGAAACATGAAAAACATCATGGACACCTGCCAAACTGCTCAGTAACTCAAGTCTATAAGCGAGTTTCCCGATCCTCTCTAGAATAGAAAAAGGTCCAATGAACCTAGGAGACAACTTCCTCGACTTCCCAAATCTAAGCACACCCTTCATCGGTGATACTTTGACGATAACCTGGTCCCCAACTGAGAACTCCAAATCTTTCCGTCTCTTATCTACATAACTCTTCTGCCTAGACCGAGCCTCCTTCATTCTAGCCCGAATGACCTCAATCTTTTCTGTAGCCTCTCTAACTAGATCTGGACCAAGAATCAACCTATCCCCGGTCTCCAACCAACATACAGGAGATCTGCATGGCCTCTCATACAAATCTTCAAATGTTGCAATCCTAATACTAGTCTGATAACTGTTGTTATAAGTAAACTCGACTAGGTGCAGATGGTCTCCCCATGATCCCTCGAAATCAAGATCACAAGCTCTTAACAAATCTTTCAAGGTCTTGTTAACTCTTTCTGTTTACCCATCTATCTGCATATGGTAAGCGGTACTCATCTTAAGCTTGTTCCCAAAACTTCATGCAGACTCTTCCAAAACTCGCTAGTGAACAAGGAATCTCTGTCACTAACTATACTGCTCGGAATCCCATACAGTCTAACCACATTCTTCATGAACAATCTCGCTAAAACAGGCGCCGTCTTGGTTGACCTAACTGGAATGAAATGGGCACTCTTGGTCAATCTGTCCACTATGACCCATATACTTTCATTACCCCTGTTCGACCTTTGCAACCCGTCAATGAAGTCCATAGAAATAGAAACCCACTTCCATACTAGAATATCTAACGGCTGAAGCAAACCAGTTGGCTTCTGGTGTTTGGCCTTTGCCTGTTAGCAATTCAAGCACTGCCTTACACACAAACCAATATCCTGCTTCATTCCTTCCCAGAAGAAACTCCTCTTCATATCCTGATACATCTTGGTACCACCGGGATGTACAGTGAACTTCGAACGATGGCATTCTGCTAAGACTTCCTTCCTTATGTTTCCCACACATGGAACACATAATCTTCCATTCTTTCTCAACCACCTATTCTGATCAAGACTGAAATCTTTCAAGTCATCGCTCTTGGTTCCTTCCTTTAGCTTTCTGACCCGTTCAGCTAACACAGGATCCTATCTGTTTAGAAGCAATCTGTTCGATCAACACTGGTCGAACTTCCAAACAAGACAATACAACTGTATTTCCACTAGACCCATCCTCGGATCTCCACTGCACTCTGCAATCTGCTAATGCTTCTAAATCCTTCCACTCAGCCATCATAGCCAACACTGCATTCTGATGCTTCCTGCTAAGTGCATCTGCAACCTTATTGCCTTTCCCTGGTGTGTACTCAATCCCAAAATCATAAGCGGCTAAGAACTCTAACCACCTATACTGCCTCATGTTCAGCTCCTTCTGAGAGAACAAATACTTCATTGACTTATGATCTGTATATCGCTCAAGCCTTTCTCCCAAAAGGTAATGTCTCCACACCTTCAAAGCAAAAATCACTACAGCCAATTCTAGATCATGCGTCGAAAATCTGACCTTATTTGGTCTAAGCTGTCTAGAAGCGTAGGCAATCACTTTACCTCTCTGCATTAACACAGCTCCTAATCCTGTTCCACATGCATCGGTATAAACTACCATGTCCTGATTCCCTTTTGGAACAACCAACACAGGCGCATGGATCATTAAGTGTTTCATACTCTGGAATGCCTCCTCACACTTATCGATCCATACAAACTTCACATCCTTCCTCGTCAGCCTGGTCATCGGTGCTGCTATCCGTGAAAAATCCTTAATGAATCTCCGATAATAACCAGCCAACCCAAGGAAACTCTTAATCTCGGTAACTGTTTCGGGTCTCTTCCAATAATTCACTGCCTCGATCTTAGTCGGATCCACTGATAACCCTTCCTCTAAGACTACATGAGCAAGAAACTTCATCTCCTACTTCCAGAAGTGACACTTCGAAAACTTCGCTTTCAGCTGATGCTACCTCAGCATCTCAAGCACTACTCTAAGATGAACTTCATGCTCTCTTTCATCCTTAGAGTAAATCAAGATATCATCTATGAAAACTAGCACAAACCTATCCAAGTGCTCTCGGAAAATCCAGTTCATCAAATCCACAAAGAAAGCGGGAGCATTCGTCAGTCCAAACGGCATAACTAACCATTCGTACGACCCATATCTGGTCCTGAACGCCGTCAAAGGTATACTATCCTCTGCTACCCTGAGTTGATGGAAACCTGTTGCCAAATCTAACTGAGAAAATACCTTTGCTCCACTTAGTGGTCGAACAAATCGTCAATCCTGAGCAATGGATATCGATTCTTTATCGTCTTCTCATTTAACTTTCGATAATCGATACATAGCCTCAACAATCCATCCGGCTTCTTAGCAAACATTACCGCTACACCCCACGACGAACTGCTCGGTTTGATAAAACTCTTGCCTTCCAAATCCACCAACTGCACCTTCAACTCCCTCATTTCTGAAGAGGTCATCCTGCTTGGCGGCCTACTCACTGGTTCGGCTCCCGAAACCAAATCTATCGGAAACTCAATAGCTCGCCTTAGCGGCAATCCAACTACAAGATCAAACACATCTACGAATTCTATAACCACGAAAACTTGGCTCAACTCATTATCTGAATCCAAAACACCCAACAAAGCAAACACCTCACCGCTAGTACTTCCTACGGTGAAAACAATTCGATTGCTGCTATCCGGGTGTCTAAGAGATATCTTCCTACCCTGGCAAAATATCTTAGCATTGTACTCACCCAACCAATCAATACCAAGGATAATCCCGAACCCCACAAAATCAAACACATGCAAACTACACTCAAAAGTATGACCTAACAGGTCAAACTTAAACTGGTCACACCTCAACCCTAGAGTTGCATACCCTCCTATTAGATTCGCAACCAGTAAGGAAGTAACTAAATATGTGGGTTCAAGGTTAAGCTTATCTATCAAACATCTAGATATAAAAGAATGCGATGCACCGTCATCAAATAAAACGCTAACGGACATACCATGAATCTGAAGCGTTCCCCCAAGAACTACCTTTCCCTTCTCCTGGGTTGTTGGCTTAGAAGCAGCAGGCTCCAATGCATATACCTTGCCCTTACCATCTCTAACGGGTTCCTTGCACTGGTTCTTGTAATGGCTTATTTGGTCACAGTTGTAGCACCTGATATTCTTCCCCTTAGCCACATCCTTTGCTTTCCCTGAGTGACACTCATTAGCAAAGTGCCCTTTCTTGTCGCATTTATAGTAGACAACCTCAGACTTCACTTTCTTGGCTGCTCCACCCTTCCGAGCACCTTTCTTTGGAAAGAACTTCCTTTTCTGGCCCTGCCCAACCTGGACCCCTTTTGCCTTGCTCTTCTCTAAAGCCTCAAGGACTTCTTCCTGCCTCAAAGCCATCTCCACAACAATATCAGAAGGATCTCTAAGATGAGACAAAGTAACGCTATCCAACTCGGCTTCAACCCTCTGATAACTTCTCATTCCGCTTCAACGGTGTATCTACAGAAGCATACCCATACTGGGCCAACCCTTCAAACTTCCTAGCATACTCAACAACCGACATCTCACTCTGCACCAGCTTAACAAACTGCCTAATCAAAGCTGACTATGCCATCATAGACATCAACCTCTCCTGAAATCTCCTCTTGAAATCCTCCTAGGTTACTGCCACCTCATCAACTGTCGCCGTCACACTGTTCCACCAGAACAATGCGGCTCCCTGAAGCTGCCTGGACGCTAATATCCTCTTCTGCTCATCATTGAGCCCAAGATCTGCAAAAATCCTTTTGCAGTGAAGCAACCAGTTCTCAACTCCAATGGCATCCTTCATTCCCACAAATGGCTTCCCTCCTAGCTTCATGTAATCACCGCTCAACTTAGCGAAATGATTAACTATCGGAACTTCTACAACCCCTGCTCTTGCAGCATTTCCTCCTAACACTCCGGCTGCAACTCCTGCCAGTATCATATTCCTGAAAAACTGATATATGGCTTCCGTCCCGACCTGCGGGACCTCAGCACCAACATTCTCTGCCTGAACTTGGTTTCTCCCAGCATTGGGTCCGGCATTCCTTTCGGTGCTTCCTCCTCCTAGGTTAACTATGCTTCTTCTACCATCCATATCTGTATTCAAACCTCATGAGATACAGAAAGATAAACTAATCAAAGATAGATGAATGGAGATAAAGCGCCTACTTATATATAGCAAATGCAAGTACGTTAGTATAGCGTTATCCCAACCCCAATCTTACTCTAATTCCTCTGGATTTTTCTTTTCAAAACCATTTTTAATTAATTTTTTCATAAACATATGCTCTAATACCAAGTTGTAACATCCCGTATCTGGAGGCCAAAAGCTAAGCGCTATGGATGCTGTAGTCATCCACAGTATTAACTACTGGTGACGAAATACGGTAATGTTAATGGTATCCATAATATCAGAAGCACTTGAATATGAACAAAATCACAAATTTCCGAAAACTATAATTTTAGTGATTACATTTCAGACAAATCATATCCAAGTTACAGAAATCCCAACGTATTCCCAGGCAATGATTAAATATAATTACAACAATACGCCAAGAGCGACATATGAAGATGCCCCCTTGGATGATCAAAGCAATATAGAACATAATTGTCTTAATACACAACGAAAAAATTAAAACAGAATTCCTAAATTTAGCTATCGGTTAGCCACCTGCTTGTTTTCGAAAGCTTATTCGCCAAAATCTGCTAAAACCTGAAAACCTAAACCCTCAGCCTACTCAAACCAATTTTGATCAACTGAGAGTTTAAGGGGAAATAAAAACTTCGAGTCAGACATAAAGCCTGGTATGAATAATTTCTGTTAAATCTCTGTTTACTGAAATATAGTGAGACCATGCCACCTAGCGGAACGGGTATCCCCACACTAATATCTCTTTCCAAAAAATATATTTTGCAAATCGTTTCCTTCAACCAAACTGGTTAATCAACTGATTATAATAATAATATAGCAAGATCCATTATGCTAAAACAGGAAATAAATGGACTATCTATCCTAAATCTGAGCTAACTGCTCCTTTCTGGACTAACTGTCCTAAATCTGATTATACCAAAACAGCAATATCCTTTATGCTAAATAAATTGCTACCTGTCCATAAAATAGGTTAAAACGGGTAGACAAACTGTCCTTAAGAAGTAGCAAGGTCCGTTATGCTAACAAATGAACTAACTGTTCATATATGGGCTAACTGTCCTCAGGGCTGACTGCCCTCAAAATGGATTGACTGTCCAAATTTAAATGAGCCGACTGCTCGAATTTTCTTTAGGTTAACTACCCTTTAAATTTTCCTTGAAAATCTTTTCAAAATGATTTAGTCCGTCAAATCATATGTATATATACACACATATACATATACATATAAATATATATACACATATACATATACATATACATATATATATATATAAGGAAAACTTATCATTAGCTTTACTCTTAAGCTATTTTGCCATGTTATATATACTTTACTCAAAATAATGTTGATGATGTTCAATAAGGATTATCTATCCTTTAAAATAAGTTAAAGTCCTTTATAACTTAAAACACTCAGGCTATCTGCCTAATCATATTATTCGAATCCTTTGTTTAAAACATGTAAACAACCTTTCGAAAACAATGAAGGTAACCCCTTCGGATCCATTAATAAAACCCTTCGAAATCATTGAAGGTAGCTCCTTCAAAACCATTAATAAAACCCTTCGAAATCATTGAAGGTAACTCCTTCAAAACCATTAATAAAGCCTTTCCTTTATAAGCTTTAAAACATATGACATCCACCTTTAAAACCCTTTAGCCTTTGCCTTCGAAAACATTAAAAAACCCATACCTTTCGACCTTGTCGAAAGTTCTCACCTTTCGACCTTGTCAGAAGGTTTCTTTCCGACCCAATCAAAAGGTCTCACCTTTTGACTTTGTCGAAAGCCTGGGGAACCACCCTTATGAAATCATTTAAAACCTTTTGAAAGCATTGAAACTTAAAACCTTTTGAAGTCATTGGGTTTAATTTAAAAACAAGTGAAAACCTTTTGAAACCATTTGCAGTTGACCATTTCGAAACCTTTTAAAATGTTTTGGCTTAAAACATTTGGATTATGCCTTCAAGTAGAGTAAAAGGATCAAAAAACATTGGAGTCCAAAGCAACTGCTTCGAAAACTTTATAAAAACTTTCAAAACCATTCGAAAACAATGAAGTGTTAGTGTTGGAACCCACCCTTCGAAATCAATGGAGAGGCGGCAATTTAAGAAAACAAAAGATTACCTTCGACTCCATCTGGGTCAAAAGGTTTGGAAGGGGCAACTATGCTTTCGACCTTGTCGAAAGCTATACCTTTCGACTTTGTCGAAAGGTTTCAATTAAAACATGAAAGCAAACCAATCAAAACCTTTTTTTAAAACCATTTGACATTGTCGAAATCTCTTTGTCGAAAGCTAGCAGGTGTATTTTCCTTTAAACCAAAACAAAGTTTCATCTCCTTCGAAAGCTCTTACCTTTCGTCCTTAAACCTTTCGACTCCTTCCAATGCACTACGTACTAGTTGCCTGATACCATGTGCTTTGGTTATTTGACCTAGTCGTAAGGTTTGATACCTTTCGACTTTGTTGGAAGGTCTGGAATGGAGGCAGAGCCTCTTGCCGAAAGAGCTGAAATAATAGAAAAACTATTTATTTGTACTTTAAAATAATTCTTTTGTACCTAACCTGCCTTATTTGTCTAAATCTGATTGGTTGCCAGATTTTTATATTCAAAAATGCTGCCGACTTTCCTTATTTAGAAATTTAAACAATTTTGGAAAAGCCCCTTTCTCCTTTATAATTATATAAAACATTTAAGTCTCATACCTTAACTAATTTTATTTAACTATTAAATCATCTTAGAAAATTCTGGAAAGATTGTAGAAAATCAATTAATACGTTCTTTTCAACATATAAAATTTTCGGATCCAAACAATAATTATTTTTCCTGTAAATAATTTTATAATCCAAAATTCCATTTCTCTTCCTTATAAAATTCAAAATAATTCCACAAAAATTCAGAAAATCTGAAAATTGAAACCCATCTCTAAATTATCATTTTAGATCACCATAAAAATTTGCAAGGCTAATGGATGCCATTCAATAGGGTTTTCATCTTAAAACATGTCATAAAAATCTATATGAACATTCGTAAATCATCAACATGTATATATAGCTATTTATCATTCAAAACCATGTCAAAACTTTGCAAAATTATTCGAATTTAATCTTAAACCGAAACCATAAAAGTTTGGAGATGTAAACATAATTCACCTTTAATTTAGAGATTAAGGAGCTTGAGATTTGAATGAGTTTTGATTTGAATTTGCTTTTCCTTAAGCTTTTCCTTAGTTTCCTCTTCTTCTTTCCTTGTTAACGGTGGCCGGTCTTGATTTTGAAAATTATGAAATGGAATGAATGTGTACATAATACACGGCCTAAGGAAAGAGATATAGGAATGACCTCTTTCCCATAATACCCCTCCTCTAATTCATTTTAAACCCTTTTTAATTCATTAGTTTAAAAAGCACGAGTACCTTAAATAAATAAAATCTCAATCCCTTAATCAATACATTATTTTATTTAGTTTAACTAACCAAATCTCCTAAATAATGTTATCAAAAATCTGGGGTGTTACATTATGGGTGGTGGTAGGAAGTGTTTTATTGTTCTAGTGGCTTTAGCTTGGTTGTAGGCTTGGATTCGAGTGAGTTAACTCAGCATTGAAAAGTATATATTTGTATATATACGTGTTATGCTTGAATATAAAGTTAAAGTATTTAATTAAAGTTATAACTTTGGACCCCTCTTGCTTTTGAAAGAAAACGACAACTCTATTTGTATATAGTCACTTCTATTACCCTCTACAACATGTAACGTGGCCTTGAATTTGTGTTTACATTTTTGGTTTAGTTTTGTGAGGCATTGAAATGTGTTGATAGTGTTTGAACCGAGAATAATCGCTATAAGTGCACTTCGAAATCCTTTGTGTTTAACTTTCTTAAATGGATATATGTGAATATATTGTGAAGGTACATATTTTGGTCATGCTCTACACTTACAATAGTGTATGTATTAGCAAGGAAATGGTTTGAAAATTTATGAAAATGGTAGAACAAAGTTTGAATAGTTGGAAGCAAAATTATCGCTATAAATGCACTTTGTAAATGCCTTATGTTCGACGATTTTTAATATTATTTTGAAAAATATCCTTAAGGCTTTCTTTTCATAGTTATCAAGTAATATAAATAAATTACTTACTATAAAGAATTAGAATTTAAATCAATTAATACTAGTTTAAAACTGATTAAACATTTAATGCTTTAAAACTGGTTTTGTGGTGAAAACATTAAACTGCAACATTTTCCAACTGCAACACTTCTTAGGTATTTCTAAACTTGTGATAGCACATCTGTTAAATGTTATGTTTTGCAGTTTGAATCATTAAAATGGTTAGAAGTGTTATTTAAGTAAATTATTTTTCCAAGGTCTTTTTAGAGATGTTTTGTAACATTAATTAGGGTGTTTTAAAAGTGGTTTAAAGGTTAAATATACTTCTAATGATCATTGGTGAAATTTTAAAAGTAAAGGGTTTTAAATATAAAACATGCTTTTTTATGATTTTTGTTAAATTTAAAATTAATTATTTTTAAGTAATATTTTATATAGATATTTAAAACCTATTTATAAGTATTTTTAAAGTATTTTATATACATAAGTTTGGAAAAGTATTTAAGTATTTTATAGAAGGATAAAGTGGTTTTGAGTATTTAAAAGCATATTACTTTGTTAAATATTTTATTTTTAGGTATTTGAATAGAATATTTTGAAGATAATGACAAGTATAAAATGATTTTGGGACTATAGTAACAATGTTTTAGCAACATTTGTTTTTGACCTATTTAAATATACTTTTAGAAATGTGAAGTCTTGTTAAGAGATTTGTGAATATTCCTATACCTTTAGGATAAGAATATGAATACATTTCTAAGAATGTAAAGAGTAGAAATGAATAGTCAAACAGTAGCATATGTGTATATATATTTCGTAAAGGTGTTTTAAATATATATATATATACAAGTATTTACAAATAAGTAATATTTTAATATAGGGATTAGAAGTCGCTTGTGTGACTTAACCATGTTTTGTGTGTTTACTCATTTATGGAAGTATTTAATCCTATACTTAGCACTAAAAACCAACAAAGTAGACTTGTTCTATCTGTGAGAGTTAAGAATGAAGTGTCAAGGTAGGGCTTCGATGCAACCAGTGTTGTAACCTACCTTTCTTCACTCTTAACCGAGGGATAGTGTAAGTTGAGAAGGTTGAAAATAGTGAAAAGTATACGAGACTTGGTTTCCATATGCAGTCGTTTTTATTTTTATCGAACTTAACCAAATTAACTTAGGAAATATATAAAAGCTTCATGGCTTCATACAGTTTGAGATCCCCTAGGGAGGATTCCTTAGTATGAAACATCTCTTGCTTTAAGAACGTATATATATGAGATGTCCCAAGGAGGACTCCTTATATCGTTCGCTCACTTCTAAAAGAACCAAAATTGAGTTAACCAGAAACTCACATATTTAGCTTTGAAGAGTATTGGATCAGATAAGTATACTTATGTATTACTTACCGAATACCAATTCAAAATCGATATGCAAGTTTTATGTTTTGGAAGCAGTTGTGAAGTGGAATGTTATAGAGTTGAATTGTCTATCCTAAGGTTAAGTCCAAGGGAGAGGTCAGGGTTAACATTTCGAACAAATGCTATAGAGTTAAACTGTCTATCTTAGGGTTAAGTCCAAGAGAGAGATCGGCCTCAGCATTCGAGAAACGACATATGCTAGAATCCATGTAGAGGTTTGTGAACTTTTCATGGTGATGGAATCCATAAAGAGGTCCAAGACTTGTTCAAGCGATGAAGATTTGTGTGAGAGATGCTGAACATGAGTTCACCATCAGAAATGACAGGAAACATAGTAGGATGCATAACTAGTGGGTTTAGCTAACCCAATGTTACATCAAATCAAAATATCTAGAGATGCTTTCGATTGTGGAGTGCGGGAATTGATTGTATTCAGTATCGTGTGTTTGGACATGGACTAGCTATGTTTTACCTAGTGGTATATTTTATCCGAAGATATAAGTGGTTTTGAAAGGTACTTTTTGACCCTCATCAAGAGGCCGACTTCGATGTTATGAGGAGACCTTCATCAAAAATCCATATGTGAACATACCTTATGGTTTTAGTTGTGCTTCTAATATGGTTGTATTGTGAGATGCAAGCAACACAGCTATTTTCTAATTTATGTTCTACATCATAGACACTATCAATTATATCGCCATATGTACTTATTCGATGGTTTGGTTCTTGAGGAGAAAACCGTACGATAATTCAAATGGTCTCAAAAGATATTGTTATATGATAGCTATATATTTCTCGAGTTTCTCACACCAGGCTTATGTCTGACTCATGGTTTATCTTTTCCTTAATTCCTCGAGTGCCCTTTTGGGTAGTCCGAGAAAGGTAGGTTTTCGTTGATATTCTTTGGAGCTCAAGGAGTCAAGCTAGATGTTTCACCTATCGTATTATCCTTATTTCCATTGCACTACTATTATGTATATATCAGAATTTGCGAGGACATGATCTTAAAATTGTCCAGGCTGATGATAATACTTAGGATAGTAACGACCCACGATTTTGAACGTCCCAAATTATGAATATTAATTTATAATATTCAATAATATTGTGTTTTAATATACAACATTCCTATTAATCGATGATTAATAATTTTTCAAAACCAGTATAATTTGAATTTTCAAATCTATATTAGATATAGATTGTTTTAAATGGAATTTCTTATATATATTTGGGTTTAAAAAAAACTAGTTAACCCAAAACCTGAAACAAACAGGTAACAAAAACGGTTTTAACAAATTATGTAAACTATGGGTAAGTTAGCAAAGATGGTAAAAAGGAAAATTGGTTGCAGCAGTTTGCCTGGAAAGATATGGTAAAAACCAAAACACTAATTCAAATTCTTTTCAATTTCTTTTCAACAAAAAGCTAACATCGTTTCAGGCTCCAAAATATCATTCCAGCTAACAAATTGTCAAATCTGTTCATTTTCTGTTGACTGCAATTGCATATATATTTGAACTCCTCAGATCTGAGTTGTTTTGAAAATTTAAAGCCTGTAATTTGCAAACAAAAGCCTCTGTTCAAATTTTTTTTTAAGCAACTGGAAATCAATGTTTTAAAAGAAGAAGAAAACATGTACTCTATAACCTGTTGGAAGCTCAAAGAAAACATCTTCTGTTTAAAAGAATTAAGCTACCTGGAAGCAAATTTGGATTTCAGTTTTTGAGATTTCAACTTTCCAATCAAGACTTCAACTTCAGATTTTAAAAGTTCGGGAATCAAGGATGTGGAAGGTGAGAAAACATTTATCTCAAATTTGAAATTCAATTGATTTGTTCTCTGTGACAGTATATATCTTTTGATCATTCCAGTTAAAAAATCCATATCTTTATTTCTAGTCCAAATCTGATGATGCTGTAAACTTGGGATGTGATTATTTTTGTATGTAGTTTAAGATAAAAATAATTTTATGGATGGTTTATGTTGTGTAGAGGTCTCAGACTTGTTTTATAGTAGATAACCCAATTTTTGTGAACATTCAACATGTTTAAATCAAGATTTCAAGCATGCATTTGGGTTGGTTGTATAAAATTATGAATTTTAGTAGGAAATTTGGAATTTTTAGTGGGCGATATCTTGAGAAATTGGTAGATGAACGAATTCTGTTCAAAAATAAATTCTCGGCGATCTCATCGCCGTGGGCTGGCGTGGCTAGGACTAGGAGGTGCTGGTGGACTTGGGGAAGGTGATGACCATGACGGGAGTCTACTCGGTTGGGAAATCGAGCGTGGAATTGGGTTCGATTTCTGGGTCTTGTCGAGTTACGTAAGCATGGATGTTCGTTGGGAATGTTTGGAGTTGATCGGAGATTTTCTCTTCGGTTCATGGCAATCGTTTTCATGAGGTTTGGGATGACTTCCTGGAAGCAGATAGGTGAGGGGAGAAGAAGATGGGATGGTTGCTGTTCATTTTCGTTGTTTGGGTCTGGGCTTCGGCCCGTTTGGGCTGAGCTTATTCATGGAATCAGGTTGTTTTCTTTATCTATGGGTTTTGAGTTTCGGCCCAATGGATTCGTTTTATTTATTTTAAGCTAGGCTTATTAATAAGGAATTTGTTATAAGAAGTCATAATCTATTATATTTTCAAAGTTATAGCAAACATGTTATTTTAAAACAAATCTTTTAAACAAATCCTCTTTTATATTCAAATATTTATTTAAAGTTTATATAGACTAAGGGAATTTGGAAAAAATAAGTTTGGTTTGTTTTAAGATTTTTTTTAAGTCATTGAAATAAGTTATTTTATTATAATTTAGACAAGCTTTAAAAATAATAATTTGTATTTTTTTTTGATACTTGAGTTTAATTGAATAAATTTAAGTATAACTAAGATAATTAAAAGAAACTAAGTGTTAAATCTTTGGATTAATTCAAGATTTTTGGTGGTTTTATATTTATAATAATTACTTAATTTCTTATATAATAAAGTGTTATTAAGAGGATGGTTCGTAACGACGGATGTTACGCCGTTGTACGATCAGTTGTGAAATTAAATAAGTGAAATTTTATAAGCTTGTTTCAGCCTAAATTTAATTACCGTTTGAGAATAAATGCCGTTGTTAATTGTATATGACTTGACTGTTAAGATGTTCCTAAACGAAGAGTTGTGTAGATTGTAGATTATTCTACTGGTTGACATCTGGACAACGGAAACAGTCACCATTCCGCTGAATAATTAATTTAATCTCTGTAGATAGTATAAGTCATCTATCTGATATTATCTGTGTAATTGTTACTAGCAATGATAATCTCTGATCTGTTATCCATGCATATATCTGTTATATTGTTTGATAACTATATTTGAGAATGTAATGTGAATCGATCTACGGAAGCTGATTGATTTGAATATCGGTGAATTGTGAATTGTGAATTGATAAGTACCGTTGAGATTGATAAGCCTTATTCTGTTTGGCGTGATTTTTAAACTAGTTTGATTCAAAATAAATATTATTTTTAGAGATGTTTTAAAGATTGATAAATATTTTGAAATATCAAAAGTAGTTATTTATTATTATTTTTGAAAATCTTTATAAAGGTAAAATTTTTATAAGTAGATATTATTTAAACTACTCCAAGTATTAAACTATTTTGTAATGATCCTGGGAAGATTAATTTTAATAAGTTAGTATTTAAGTATATTTTCTTCAATATAAACCTATTTAAAATAAATGATGTTTTAAATAATATATTATAGTAACTTTTATAAAGAGTATTTATTTAATAAATTTGGAAATAATATTTGGAAATTTCATAAGTATGATTGGAAAGAAATGGTTTTAAGTAGATATTACTCAAAGGGAATAAGCTTTCTCAGTAAATGTGAATCCGTTGGATTTTAAATGTGAACGAGGCTTAAGAGTTGCAATGGAAATAACTTGGTTGTATTGATTGAATGTTTTGATAGTTAAATAACCAACTATCAAATTTGGACAAACCTAACTTTGGAAATATCTAGAGGAGACTCGAGAATTATATGGCACGGTTACCATTCGAGGTGCTATATCGTACGTATAAACTCTTTTATTCTCTAGGACGAATTATAAGGAGACCAAGTTATATTTCGTCGGTGTATTTTCTAAAGAACCGGGGTTGAGTTTACCGGGAAATAGCGAACGTTGTTTCAAAGAGACCGGGATCGGATTTGTAATCTGAAAACCACTTCGATCCAACGAGTACGTTTTCGTGGTGAAGACAAGAACTTGGAGTCGAAGATGGAGCAGTGTAGTGCAAGGGCTAGTCGGTACTAATCCTAAGGGTGATTCCAAAATGGATGTAGTAGGAATAATTTCTTCGGTTCCGTTCGAACCCGGAACGGACTTGTATGGATGAATGCTTTCAGAACATCGTCAGGTGGACGGTGAGCATTCCAAGCGATATGTTCTTAAAAGGTAATGCTTAGCCTCGAGACTCAACAACCGGGAATGACTGAAAATCAGGGGCTATGCAGCAAGGCTAAGTGGGTCGCACCCATTAGGGTGAGGTCATCTCTGTCTAGATGTTCCTTTTTATTCGGCTTAGTGGGCGGTTGATGATCCCAACCGCGGGGTGATCTTACTCGGGATTATCCAGTAAGGGGTAGTCCCGGTCTTATGTTGCAGGGGATTGGGAGTGATCCTCGGTACGGTGATCTAGGCGACGTATTGTCATAGGTGGTACCCCAGTGCCTAGACATTAGTTGGAAACCCGTTCTCCCTACGTGCCTTGTACGGTTTTGATTGTAGAACCCACTTTGTGGCTAGTATGCTGGAATTTAATCATGTAACAATTTCAGCTATTTTGAATAAGTATTTGTATATAGACACTATTATAATATCAAAGGATTTTGATAAAAATGTTTTAGCTATCGTAAGGTAAAAACCCGACATGTTTATTTGTTGTGGGGTCTTACGAGATGCTTTTGATTTCAAAGGATTTTAAAACTTTAATATATCAAGTTGAATGTGTTTCTCACACTGGTTACCAGACTGACCCGGGCTTGGTGTTTTTTCTATATGCTCGGGTCAGACCGAGCATATATATATTTCCAGGTTAGCTGGAAGACTGGGAGCTTTAGGAGAGGAGGTGGAATCAGGATACGTATTGGCGTAGATGCTTATATACAGTTGTATTTGTTGTGTGATCATTGTTGTAAGGATAGGATTGATAGAACTGTCCAAGTTGTATGGTTCTAACTCTGATGTAAAGTCTATATATGTTATATAAATAAATGGTTTTGGCTTCATGTAAAGATTTGTTCATATTATAGTTTATTCGTTCCGTTGTGAGATTCTGATTTGATCTTTTTCTTCTATCTTCTTTCTATTTCTACCTTCTTTCTTTCATTCTCTACCCGTCTTTCCATGCCATTTGGATGACAAGAGGGGTTTAAAGTCAGTCTAAATAGGTACGGAAAAATGGGGCGTGACAAGGATTGTAACTTTAAAATGCTAGTATCGTAGAATGACTGTTTGTACCATCTTTTTAATATTATATGTTATCATTCCATTACGAGATTTAGATGATTTGTTCTCTTCTTTTTGCTTTTTTCTTTTACCCTAACAATTTGTCTTTTCGACACTTAGGGTCTCGGCATCTGAATATCGTAGATGTATTAGACTCAACATTTGGTGGTTGAAAAGGCGGGTCGTTACAGCGTGGTATCAGAGCTGAAAGTTAAGCGAGAACCTTAGTTTTGCTTAGGTATGGTTCATTAGAGATAGGGTAAGCAACGTCTTAGAATGAGTTGAATGTATTATATATATGAGAGCGTATTTGTATTTATTATAAATGCATGCCTTAAAGGAGGTATTTCAACTACGAAAATTAAAAGATCTTATATAAGGTAACTTATATTAGTATGAATTATTAAATTTTAGTTTAATTAATATAGGGATTGATGATGTTCATTCGTTATCCCTCATTGATTAGTTTAGCTATGCTCGGCCAGTTTATGAGCATTGTTATCCTTTATTAGAATTTTTAACCTTGCTCAACAAGTTAATGAGCATTGTTATCATTTGTTGACTGATTAGCTATGCTCGACCAATTTACGAGCATTGTTATCATTTGTAGATCGATTAGCATGCTCGATCAGTTTATCAGCATTTAGCATTGTTTATTTATTGTTGATTTGTGATCGACCAGTTTATGAGTAGTTACCTTGTTACTACATGGGTTGGGTAGAAAATATCTATGGGTGCATTGAAACGAACACCTTGTGAAAGTTTGATAGTTTGACTATATGGCGTCCGATGACATTGTTGAGTTAGAAGCTTACTTTAACGAAAAAAGTTAAGTATAATTTACTAAGAAAGTGAATTTTATGTAAATATGGTTTATAAATAAGGAGGATTTAAACCGATATTTTGAGAACTTAAATCCCGGTGTATTTAAAAATTGTTTCCAAGATTATGGAGAAAATAATAAAAGTATTATTTAAAAATATTTGTGAATACCAATATTTTGAAAATAGTTTTAAGATTTGTTCGAGTTCGAGGTTGCTCTAGGAATCGACGAGTCAATTCGAGGATAAAGTATTTTTACGTTATCTAGTTCGAGTGGCTCCAAAGTGACTAAAAATGGGCGAGAGATGTGTTTGGATAGTAAGTACTTCTAGAGAGTATTACTCTTCTTATATGATAATATATGGTATGACTTGGTAGGACCCGTTTCCTTGATATTATTTTGGTATTACTCGATCTATATCAATATTTCCATAGATTTTAAGATAAATATTTTGGAAATTGGTATATAAATTGAGATATGATACTTAGTAATCTTTACGAAGTATTTGATACAACTTTGAAAATGATTTTGGTTTAGTCATGAAAGTATGATTTGATATACAAAAGGTATATGTATATATTATTGTTTAAATGATTTGGGAACAAAAACCGGGAGTTTAGTTCTAAAGTTTTCTTTAAAGAAATTTTAGATAAAATGCAGAGTAGTTTAGTACATAGTAGTTTTGGTAGTACATATTTTGATATGAGCTTTCTATAGAAAAGATTTGTAAGTACGCTATATAGGGAGCCCAAGTGGTAGTGGCATAACCCGAATAGTTATAAAACCTTTTCTTCTTTTCTCTTTGTAGTAAAGTGTGTCTAATAAATAAGTAGAACTTTAATAAGTTATTTTATTGATGCGTGTATCCTATATATTTGTACAGTATGGTGTAGTCATAATGTTTGATATGTTTGTTTGGTAGTTTTCATTTGTTAAAATAAAACAGATTTTTCGACAATTTTGGACAGTCCAAAAACTTCCAGATCGTTATATAACTTAGTGTTAAGTGTTTTTGAAAATATAAAAATGAGTTTAGATAACACTTTAATTGAGAAGGTAGTAAGTTAAAAAAACAAGTTTTAAATTTGTTTAACATCCATGTTAAGCAAATCATTCGAAGTTATTGGGCCAACTAATAAAAAAACCTTACTTTAGGGGTGTATAAGGAAAGTATACTCTAGTTTTGTGTCTGGATACCAATGTCCAACTCTTTCTAGCTATTTGCCTAGACAGATAAAGAAGTCTAAAATGTTGACTCATTTAAGACCCAGATTTATTTTGGGCCTTCGTCTGGAATTTAGAAAGCAGAGGGAATCTGATGTTTTGTATATACTCTTAAGATGTAGTAGAGTAGTATACGAGTTTAAACTTGTGCTGTGTTGGTGTGAAATGTTTTATAAATAAAGTTACGTCTTTATAAAATGTTTATAAACTTAAGTGATGTTTTGATGAAATGCTTCAAAAATCACTTTAGTATTGAATGATATACTATTTGTTTAAATGAATGAGATTTTAAAAGTCAGTGGTATAGTTAAAGAAACCAAAAGGATAAAATATTAAGGAACAAAAGGCTATTGTTTCTCAACAAGCTATCTTTTTGGGAAAGGAATTTCTATCAAAAGAAATTAATAGCAAAGTTGTAGACTTGGATGTGATTTAAGAAACTAATATAGAGGCTGAACCAGTGGGAGATCAAAATTCACCAGTATACGAAAACACACAACCTATTAGAAGGTCTAATTGGGAATCTCGTGCACCAGAGAGATACTGTAGTTTTCTTGTGGGTGACGAGAATGAGGACTGTGTCTTAGAAGACGACACTCCTCTATTCCTACAAGCACTGCAGAGTAAAGATTTCACATTTTGGCTTGGAGCTATGAATCCAAAAT
Source organism: Allium fistulosum (assembly GCA_030737815.1). Lineage (NCBI taxonomy): Eukaryota > Viridiplantae > Streptophyta > Magnoliopsida > Asparagales > Amaryllidaceae > Allium > Allium fistulosum. The sequence goes on from CM060902.1 coordinate 1,302,169,114, forward strand.
GGATTCCATGTATGAAAACAAAGTATGGATTTGGATGACATACTCGAAGGGATAAAATCCATCGACTATAAATGGATTTCTAAAAAGAGCTAAATGTATATGGACAAGTGAAGACTTATAAAGTTAGGATGGTTACGAAAGGGTTTCTTCAAATTCAATGTGTTGATTATGATGGAACATTTTCGGCCGTGGCAATGCTTAAATCCATTCGGATAATGCTAGCTATTGCCACATTTTATGACTATGAAATATGTAAAATTGATGTGAAAACAACATTTTTAAATGATGATTTAGAAGAAATGTTTACATGTCGCGGCTAGAGGGTTTCGAGGTTAGTGGGAGTAAAGGCAAGGCTAGCAAGTTATTAAGATCCATTTATGGTCTTAAACAAGCTTTAAGAGTTGGAATAAGGGTTTTGATAAAGTAATCAAATGGTTTGGTTTTTCTCAAAACACAAAGGAAGCATGCGTATATCGGAAAGAAAAAGGAAGTGCTATAGTTTTTTTAGTTTTATACATAAGTGATTATTACTATTTGGTAAAGACACAGCGTTGTTGTAATTAGTGAAAGCATGGTTATCCAAGCACTTATCCATGAAGTATTTGAGAGAAGCAGCGTATACACTGGGTATTAAGATCCATAGAGATGGATCTAAAAAGTTGTTAGGATTGTCTCAATCCCTGTACATAGATACCATACTGGAGAGGTCTAATATGGAGAATTCCAAACATAGAAATGTTTCGACGCAATTTAAAATCGTCCTTTGCAAAAAGGACGCTCTTCAAAAAGATAAGGAGAAAGAGCGTATGAAGAGAATATTGTATGCATCAGCAATCAGCTCCATAATGTATGCTATGCCTTGTACTAGACCAGATGTAGCTTACGTATTAGGACGCGCAAGCCGATACTAATCTAATATTGGAGAATAATATTAGACTATTGTAAAATGTATACTTAAGTATTTAAGAAATACTAAGGACTTATTCCTTAAATATGGGAATAGAGACCTCTTTATGAAGGGGTGTGCAGACTCCATCTTTCAAAGTGATATCGACGACAATAAGTCTGCATGGGTTACGTTTTTGCTGTAAATACATTTTGGTTATAAGTTGGAAAAGTTCCAAATATGAAATAGTTGATGATTCCATAATGGAGCCTGCGTACATGTCCCTCAACGAAGCAGCTACGGAAGTGGTCTGGATGCGTAAATTTATAAGTGAGCTAGGAGTGATTTCCAACATCAAAAATCCAATGACATTGTTTATTGGCAATAATGAGGTGATGTAGATTGCAAAGTAAACTAGAGCACATAAGAAATCAAGACACATTCTTTGAAGTTCTGTCTCATTAGAGAATTTGTCGAGAAGAAAGAAATCATATCCTAAGAGTAGATACAAATGAAAACATAGCAGATCCATTCACAAACTAACTCGGTCGGTTCTCAACAAACCGATCGAAGTGATATGATTAAGATTTCATAACCGGCCTAAGTGTAAGTAGGAGATTGATAGAGTTAGGGGTATGCCCTAAAGGTAAATTTGTAAATTATTGTAAATTATTAACTCCATAATAAAACCTCATTCGAAATAAAAGATGTTTTTCTTTTTATTATATACTTACCTTAGCGTATTATGTTAACCATCTATTTAATTTAAGTATATTTAATAGAAAATTATTAAATGATATGTTTTATGATAGTAACTACAATGTGTTATAATCATGAGAAATTTATCACAATGAAAATAATATGCTATTTTAAATATTCTCACTCTAGATGTTTCAAAATAAGATATCGATACATCCACTGAGACCAGAGTACATAGTGCTCTCCAAATTTTGGACAATGTATTACTTATGGGTGTTGAGGTCACTAAGGGGTTACGTACTGATAGTTATTGGATAACCATGGAATGACTCACTCGAGAGTTTTCTATTGGTTAATATGACTAAGGTTAAACAGAGAATCTTGAGTGACAATATTACACAACTCTCTCGACTTGAGAATGCAGTCGAGCTTTAATGCAGATGCTCCACTTTGATTAAAGTTTAATCATGGCATGACATCTGACGAATGACTATAGTTGGTTCCGAGCTGAAGCATTGGAAGTGAAACACTGTTCAATAGAGAATTTGTCTCCTTGGTTAAACGAGGTTGGTATCATGTTTAATTGTAGTCAATTAGAAGTCAATCTCTGACTAGAGTGGTTCGATTAACAATTATTATTATAATTAAACCATGGATATTGTGTTTAGATTGTACAAGATGAATGCGGACGATATTGGAATTTTGACCAAAACCAAATTTCATAAGTCCTAATATGATGTAGTTTTGACGAAGAGAATTGAAGTAAATAATCATTACTACAAGGTAATGCCTCAAATAGTGAAATTGGATTTACCTAAAAAACGTGTAAGCAGTAAATTCAGCCAAACTATCATCACACTTGCTAAGGTGACGTGTGAACGATAATATTTGAATTGTTCAATATTAAAAGCTGGCCGTATTTACACCTTTGAGTTGCACAACTGTAGTGTTGAATACTTCAAAATATCATATTATTTAGTTAAATTATAATTGTTACAAATTAATTAATTTAATTAATATTTATGAAATATTAATTAAATCATTTATTTATTTAATTGAATCAGTATTTAATAAAGTGCGCATATAAAAGTTATATATGTATGTATCAATATATGACATTAATAAATATTTAAATTGGATTTAAATTTGTTAAATGTTGAATGGATTTGGAAATGTCTATGGGTCCGCATACATATGCTGACCATACTTATGGGGTGGGAGAGGAGATATTTGTTTGAAATATCTGGTTCGAATTGGAAAGGAGAAGAGGTAAATAAGGATTCTAGATCTCCTCCTTTTCCTCGTTTTTGTTGCTCATATAAACTTCTACCCTCTCTTATTTTAGTTGACTTTTTAGACTTTACCCCCTTTCTCTCTTAGCTACAAATATATGGGTGTTCACTACTACATTTCCAAATAAAATCTAAGTTAAATTTATTTTAAAGGTGTGGTGTTCTCTTTAGTTAATCGCATTTGTAGAGGGGTATATATTAAATCTATGGAGTTTTTGACTCAATATTCAAGATGCAATTACTAGGCTTCATATTTTGGTAAATTATGTTCTATTTTATGTATACATATATTCATCTATATCAGTATGCGTGTGTAGATTATATCTATGTTATTATTATGAATTTATATTTGTGTTTATTATCCAATTTCACATACATACACGCACAAATTTAGTGGTTTAAAAATGAAACATACATATTTATATATGATACATGTATTTCCTTTAAGCCATTATATATATATATATATAATTCAAAAGTTAAAGATTTTTTTAAAAAAAAAATTAAAATAAGTATTTTGTAATTAGTAAATAAATATATAATACATACAAATTAATTTGTTCACTTATATATATATATATATATCTATATGTGTATGTATTTTTACTAAAATTATATGTATATATAATTAATTTAAATTATGAATAATAATAAACAAATGTATTTGAAACTCTTTGAATATAATGCATGTTAAAAAAATAAATTTTTATTAAAAATCCATACCATACGGAACTAATATACAAATATAAAAAAATCTACATGCATTTACAATATTAATATAAAAAAATTTATATTATTTTATAAAACTGTTTTTGCCAAAATAAAAGAATTATGTTTAATCATATGTAATTTATATTCATTAGTGAATACATTATAAATTAATTTTAATTTCAAATACAAAATGTTTTAAATGTTTATTAAAATATTTGTATATATGTACATGTGTGTATTAAATAAACATTTAAAATTCAAATTTAAACTATAAATAGATTTTTTCTCTTAGATATAGATCTAGTTTTTAAATTTAAATCATCTTTAGATATTTAAATCCTTTAGAATTAGTTAATTTTTAAACAAAGATAATCATATATATATATGTATGTATGTATGTATGTATGTATGTATGTATGTATACAAATAACATATAATTGTGGACAAAAAATATGTTAATTGCGTGTACACATAATGAGGTGATGTAGATTGCAAAGGAAACTAGAGCACATAAGAAATCTGTCAATGTATACAACTAACACCTATAAAGGGGCAAATGTGTCAATTGCGTGTAAATCCCAACACTTATATACATGCACATTAAATCATGTACACATATATATGTTGCACGTGCACTATACACAAATATATGTATTCGATACACACATACATTATATATTATATATGAATAAAATATTAGCCTTTTATATTAACAAATTAATTAGAATAAAGATTTTATTTAATTTTATTTAATTTTATTTAGATTGGATCTAAATTAAATTTGTACTTCATAAGCCAATAAGATCTAAAAATGGATTTTTTTTGAAAATTCACCTATTTACCTTGTTGCATGCTGGTCGAGTTCCATCAATGGTATCTGAGCCCAAGAGCCAACGTAGTCTAAATTACCAATATTATGGCTAACTTATTAAAACCTACCAATTTAGTAAGCTGTCTAAAAGGTAGTGTCTAAGGTTGGGTTGTTGGGTAATTACGTACCCCACCCTACCATAACAATGCTTGTTATTATTGAACTAAGAACTTTGTGTTTAGGTTATACAAGTTAAATGTAGACGGTATTGGAATTTTGATTAAAAACAAATTTCATAAGTCCTAATGTGATATAATTTTGATGAAGAGAATTGATATAAATAATCGCCACTACCAGGTACCGCTTGAAATAGTGAAATTAGTTTTTGTTGTAAAATTCGTAATCGATAAATAGCAAAATTATCACACTACTAGCTAAGGTGACATGTGAACGTATATATTTGAGTTGTTCAATATTAATTGCTGATTGAATTTACACTTTTGAGTTGCATAACCACAATATTAAATACTCGAGAATATCACATGATTTAGTTAAATTAAAATTTTTATAATTAATTAAATTAATTAATATTAATTAATATTTTTATTTAATTGAATCAGTATTTAATAAAGTGTGTATATAAAAGTTATATATGTCTATGAACCCATAGTGCCTATACATAGGCCGACCATACTTGTGGAGGGAGAGGAGATATTTATTTGAAATATTTGGTTTGAATTGCATAGGAGAAGAGGTAACTGGGAGATCGAGATCTCCTCCTTTTGCTCCTTCATATTGCCTATATAAACCACCATCCTTTCTTGTTTTAGTTGACTTTTTAGCCTCCACCCCATCCTCTCTTGGCCCAAATACAAGGGTATTCTCCTTTCATTTTCAATTAAAATTTAAATCAAATTAAATCTATGTTAAAGGTATGGTGTTCTCTTCGGTTAGCTATATTTATAGAGGATGATAGATTGGATCTAAGGAGTTTTTGATTTAACATTCAAGGTGCAATTCTAGGATTCGTATTCTGGTAAATTCTATACTATTTTTTGTATACATATATTCATCTATATAAGAATGAATGTTTAGATTATATCTATGTTATTATTACGAATTTATGTATGTGTTTGTTGTTCGATTCACATACACACACATTTAAATTAAATTACAAAAAACTTACATATTTATATATAATACATGTATTTCCTTTTGGCCAGTTTATAAAAAGTATAAAAATTCAAAAGTTAAAGATGTTTTAAAAACATTTTAAAATTAAAATATGTATTTTGTTATATGTGTGCGTGTTTTTTTATGAAAAAATTATACACACAGATATATTTATATATATATATATATATATATATTTGTGCATGTGTGTGTATGTATGTGTATAATTAGTTTCAAAATATGAATAATAATTGATAATTATATTTTAAACTCTTTTAAATATCAAGCAATATTAAAAAACAATTTTTTATTATAAATCTTTATAAAAAAATTTGTTATAAAATCCATAAGGATTTTATAATTAAAATAATAATATATATCTATTATACAAATTCGCATGGATTTGTATTATTAAATAAAAAAATAATATTATTTTATAAAATTGTTTGATCTAAATAAAAAAATAAAAAATTTAATTTTTAAACATATTTAATCTATATTCATAAGTTATAAATTAATTTTAAATATAAAATGTTTTAAATGTTTATTAATATATATAAATTTAATATATTAACAACTAAATTTGAATTTAAACTTGAAATAAAAATTTCTCTTAGATCTGGATCCAGTTTTTAAATGTAAATTATCTTTTGATATTTTAGATATCAATTTAAATCCTTTTGAATTAGTCAATTTTTGAATAAACGCGCGAACACACAACACACACACACACACACACACACACACACACACACATATATATATATATATATATAACATATTAATTACGGACAATAAATATGTATATAAATGGGTAAATCTGTCTATTACCGTGTAGATCCTAATACTTATATATGTACACATTAAACCATGTACACACTATGTGTTGCATGTGCACTATACACGTATATGTGTATACGATACCCATACATTATATATTAATAAAATCTAAACCTTTTATATGAAGAAATTAAATAAAATAAAGATTTTATTAGATTTATTTAGTTGGATCTAAATTAATTTAGACTTCATAGACTTAATAATATCTAAAATGGAAAATTTTGAAATTTACCATTTTACCCCGTTGCGTGTTGGCCTAGTTCCATCATCCGCCACACATATGATGAATTTAATGTTTGATGTGATTTTTTGTTTGATGATAACAAACATATATCAATTTATATGTGTGTTTGCAGATTGTACTATACACATATAGGAATAAATATTCATATTGAATAATAATACTATTGCACAGAATTTATATAATTCAATCAGTATATTTTATTCAACATAATATTTTATTTCAACACTTTTACAGTACAAAGTTTTCAGCTCTCTCTATATACATACACCGGGTTCATACATTTCACATTCACATTTTTTTCTCACTACAACACTCAACACTTAGTTTTTCACTCTATCTGCACATCTGCATCTATCTGTATTGTCCAGCTCCAGTTCTTGTCATGTCTTCTGTGTACCTATATAATTAGCAACTACAGCAGTAATCTGAAAATAAACAAATTTGTTTTTATTGGTGCCTCAGATATATGGGTTATTGTCATCATTTTCGATTGTGTAATATCTATGCATATCAGTATTCTTATCAGGGACAGGTAATCATGAGTGGCTGCAATACACACGTGTACATTTATACACGTGTGCACTGCCTCGCCAACTCGTGTGCACAGTCAACAAAAGCAATTGTACACAGGGAACTCAAGTCTGGACAAAATGGCATCATATGTTCATGAGCAAACAAGACTAAATCAGCTCAACTCAACATAGATGCATATAAACAAAGTCAAGACCAATAACCAGTAGTACACATGCACCAGAGACATACATCATAAAACCAGAGGCAACTGGCAACAAATGAATACAAGTCGAAATGCTCAGATCAAATGGAACGAACTAGTGAACAGCAAGATGAACACATGAATGCAACAGTGGAACAAAAGAAAACAGCCCAGTAATGAAATGCAAACATACGCGATACAACAGAGATGACACTACAACTACCTACATTATGACCAGAGCATGAACAATAATGAAAAGACTGGAATGTAACCCGAAATCAAGTCTCAAAGCAAATGCAAAGTTAAAGTTTAATGAAGTCAATTCGAGCAGATCAATATCAAAGCAAATGGACGAAGTCAATCACAACATCACAATCAAGTGCAGTGAAGTGCAACAACCATTAAACAAACAAAGACCAGGAGTATACAAAGACCAAGCTTGGATGAATACACATGAATGGATTGCACATGCCAGGGAAGCAACAAATGTACAGAGACATTAACCACTTCACCAAAGTTCACAGTGAAGCCAGAAGAAATTAACAACTACAATACGAGTAAGCTACAGAACAATCATGCCGAAGCCTGGTTATAGCATCTAGGTGGTCTAGAATAAAATCGAACAAAGTCAGATGACCAAAGCCGAAAATCCGAACTGTCAAACAAAGTCAACATAATGTCAAATGTTGAATGCAAATAAACTTACAAAATCAACCATGAACGAATACCAAGTCAGGTGACAATGAACATGTCAGGTCAGAGCCGTGGTAATCAAGGTAGCAAAAGAACGCAACCAAGTCAAAAAGGATTCAACACCGTGATGACCACGAAATAAATCAAAATCGTGGTAATCAAGTAATTCGCAATATATACGTATTTTGAAGAAGTCAGAAACCATCTCAAGCATCAATACAAAATCAACCGGCCAAGATGAATAATTGACAAATTCAAACAATTATATGCGAACGAAAACTCAGGGGATCGAACCCTATAAATTCCAATCATCATCGGCTAAAAAGAGCACCGAGTTCAAGTATACAATCCAGAGAACAAAAGGCATAAATTACATACCGAAGTCAGGAGTCAAACTCGATCAACAATTGGGGCAGCCGTGAGCTAAGCAGAGATCGTCGATTGACAAAGCAAGGGACACTAAACCATCATTCAATCGAGAAATCGAAGTCGACAGCCCCAACTTCACAAACCCTAATTTTTTTCAAAGAGGAAACGAACGAGAACGAAGCAACCAGTTTCAAAGAGGAGACGGTCGAAGAAATAAAGGAGAATAAAAGGGGAATTTACTCTTATTTTACTTTGGGCCGGCCTGGGTTATTTGTTTGGTTACTAATTACAGGGCCGCATTTTTCTTGAGTGACAATACTTTGGTTTTTATTTATTTTTTCTCTTGTTTTTATTTTTGAAGTCTACTTTTCGAATCAAATCTTGGTAAATCACCACCTAGGATTTAGGTTGTGTCAGATTGTCTAGTTAGGATTAGTTCGGTAAGTAGGGTTTGCGAGTTTGCAAAACTCTATAGGCGGTAGCAGGGTTTGCGAGTCTGTTAGAGTGTTTGTAAGCGGGAGACTGTTTAATTCTAATAGAAATCTGGGAATGCAGCAGTAGGCAGGGGTTGCCGAAGCTGGTTAAATTTTGTGTGTGATTTACTTTTCAGCATATTTACTTCTCTGCAGTTTGTTTTTGTGTTTAATTCGAGAAAATTTGCTATAACCCTATTCACCCCCCCTCTAGGGTTAATCTAGATCCTACAAGTGGTATCAGAGCCCGGTATTTTTCTTTAACTCTAGAGTCATGAATCCACCAAATAATGCTTTTTTTGAGGGGCAATCTATCGCTAGGCTACCCATGTTTAATGGGAATGATTATGCTTATTGGAAAGTTAGGATGGGTATTTTATCTTAGTTCTGTTGATTATGATGTTTGGGACATTATTGAAACTGGCTATAAATCTCCCACTATAACTATTGGTGATACTGAGATTCCTAAACCTAAGGATAGGTGGGACGCTAACGATAAGAAATTAAAAACTACAAATGCTAAAGCTATGAATGCTTTGATCTGTGCTCTTGATAAGAATGAATTTAATAGAATTTCTCATTGTAAAACTGCGCAGGAAATTTGGCATACCTTGGAGGTGACACATGAAGGAACTTCTCAAGTCAAGGAGTCTCGTCTAGCCCTATTCAGCAATGAATACGAGAACTTTGTGATGGACAAAGGCGAGAGTATAAAGGACATGTTTGGACGCTTTTCAACTTTGGTGTACAATACTAGAGCGCTTGGGAAGGTATTCACTGAGGTAGAGCTTGTGAGGAAGGTGCTACGAGTCTTACCGATGAACTTTGAGGCAAAAGTCACGGCAATACAAGAATCGAAAGATCTGAGTAAACTAAGCATGGAGGAGTTGATCGGCAACTTGATGACATATGAGCTTGAGCTAAAAACAAAGGAGGAACGCAACAACTCCGAATCAAAGAAAAAGACGATTGCCTTAAAGAGCAAAGAAGAGAGCGATGAAGAAGATCCAATTGAAGAGCTTGCAATGGCTGTCAATAATCTTAGAAAATGGTCAAGATTCGGGCCACGCAAAAAGAAAACAAGTGGTAATAGGTCAAAAGATTCTGACAATTCTGATAATGAATTGACTTGTTATAACTGCAAGAAGCCTGGCCACTTCAAACAAAAATGCCCACTTCTCAAAAACAACAAAGGAAAGAAAAAGAAGAAGAAGGCCTTTGCAGCGACTTGGGATGATGAAGAAGGAGAGGAAGTTTCGAATAATAGCTCAGAGGAGGCTAATTTGTGTCTTATGGCAAAATCAGATTCAGAAGCAAGCTCAGAGGAATCTAGTGAGGTAAGTGACTATTCTTATAAAGAACTTGTTATGATGTGTTATGATCTTACTAAAACAATTGATACTCTTGAGTCTAAAATTGAAAAACTGAAATCTGATAGGAGAGAACTTGTCCATGAAAATACTAGGTTAGAAACTGAACTTGAAAATATTCAAAACCTAGACTGTAAAAAATGCAAAATTTTAGATTCAGAATTATCAAAACTTAAGAATAGCTTTGAGAATCTTGAAAAAGAAAACTTGAGTCTTAAGGAAACCATTGACAGTAGGAAAAAGGATTTTATAAATAGATGCACCTCACTTGTGACTGAAAACACAACACTAAAAACCAAAGTCCAAAATCTTGAGAAAACTCTAAATAACTTTTGAAGAGGAGAAAAATCATTCAACATGTTATTGAGAAATCAACTTTTTGCTAACAACAGAAAAGGACTAGGTTTTGGGAAAACACAAGTTGATGATAATGCAAAAGGTAAGAGTGTCTTTGCTAGATGTGGAATAATTGGACATCGTGCTGAAAATTATAGTCATAGGAACAAGAACACAAAATTTATACAAGTTTGGGTTCCTAAGAATTCTACAAACAAATTTCATGTCTATTGGAACAAGAATGAAAGGACAAAACAAGTTTGGGTTCCAAAGGGATTGTTTATTCACAATGCTTCAGTCACTAATATCATTGGACCTAAGAGTTTCTCTAGGTCATCTTCCTCTCTCTCTATGTAGGTTTGTTGGCGGGCTAAGGAGCAACAAGAATGGTTTCTAGATTCAGGTTGTTCTAGACATATGACAGGTGACAGATCGATGTTCCTTAGCCTAGAGAATTTTAAAGGTGGAAATGTGATCATGGGAGACAATAGCAAGTGTAAGATTATTGGTAAAGGTGAAGTAGGTAACGGTACTTTTTCCTTGACTAATGTTTTATACGTCGATAATTTGCATCACAATCTGATTTCTATTAGCCAACTATGTGACAAAGGTATGAATGTGGTTTTTGATAGTGATACTTGCAAAATCATTGATAAATCTTCTAATAACATTGTTTTTATGGGCAAAAGAAAAGGAAATGTTTACACGCTTTCTTTTGATAATCTAAATCTTTCTAGATGTTTGGTAGCCACTAACGAAGAGGCATCCTTATGGCATAGGAGACTTGGACATGCTAGCATGGGCCTCTTGGAAAAACTTGAAACAAAAGAATTAGTCAGAGGGTTACCACATCAGAAATTTAAAAATAATAAAGTGTGTAAAGCATGTTCCTTGGGCAAGCTTAGTCGATCATCATTTCGCCCTAAAAACATTGTTAGCACATCAAGGGTCCTTGAATTAATTCACATGGACTTATTTGGACCAAATGAAGTTGCAAGCTTGAATGGAAAACGTTATTGTTATGTATTGGTTGATGATTATTCTAGATTTACATGGGTTTATTTCTTAGCCAAAAAGTCTGAATCTTTTGATTATTTTTCAAAATTTGCAAAACTTGTTCAAAATGAAAAAGGAGTTTCAATTAAAACTTTGAGAAGTGATCATAGAGGCGAATTTGAAAATTTGGATTTTGAAAGCTTTTGTGAAGAAAATGGTTTAAAACATGAATTTTCTGCTCCACGAACACCTCAACAAAATGGGGTGGTTGAAAGGAAAAATCGTACATTGCAAGAATTGGCTAGATCCATGTTGAGTGAGTATAAACTACCTCTAACCTTTTGGGCAGAGGCAGTGAATACTTCGTGCTATGTAATGAATAGAGTAATGATTAGACCAATACTTGGAAAAATGTCTTATGAATTGTGGCATGAAAGGAAACCTAACATTTCTTATTTTCGTGTATTTGGATGTCCTTGTTTCATTATTAACACAGGTGATCAACTTGGAAAATTCGAATCAAAGGCTGATGAGGGAATTTTCATGGGCTATTCAACAAGGAGCAAGGCTTACAGGATATACAACAAACGAACAAAAACAATTGTTGAATCAATCAATGTGAAATTCGATGAATCTGACCTGGAAAGGAGGACTGAAAAGGCGGTTGACGATGGGGTAGATCATGAAGGCATTGAAGAAGGGACATCTAGTGAGAAAGTTGAAAGTAGGACTGTTGATGCTGATAGATTGAAGTTCAAATCCAATCATCCTCCTGAATTGGTTATAGGTGATCTTACGGAAGGTATACGCACTCGTTCTTCATTTAATAAAAATTTGTGTGCGTTTTGTTGTCACAGTGGTTTTATTTCTGAGATTGAACCTGATTCTGTTGAAATGGCTCTTAATGATGAAAGTTGGATTTTAGCAATGCAAGATGAACTTAATCAATTTGAGAGAAATAAAGTTTGGAAATTAGTTCCTAGGCCTAATGACTATCCAATTGTTGGAACTAAATGGGTGTTCAAAAATAAACTTGATGAATAAGGTAATGTAATTAGAAATAAAGCTAGGTTGGTCGCAAAAGGATATAACCAAATAGAAGGCATAGATTTTGATGAAACATTTGCTCCAGTTGCTAGGTTAGAAGCCATTAGGATTTTGCTAAGTTTTGCATGTTATAAGGGTTTCAAACTTAAACAAATGGATGTAAAAAGTGCCTTTCTAAATGGTGATTTGAAAGAAGAAGTTTTTGTTGAACAACCCCCCGGTTTTGAAAATCATGATTTTCCAAATCATGTGTATAAACTAGAAAAAGCATTATATGGTCTTAAGCAAGCTCCTAGAGCTTGGTATGACGGCCTTTGTACATATGTTTTGGAAAATGGTTTTAAAAAGGGGGGTGCTGACACGACACTGTTTCTATTACATAAAGGAAGTGATTTTTTGATTGTTCAGATTTATGTGGATGATATCATTTATGGTGCTACTAATGAACTCTTGTGCGAGAAATTTGAACAAGTCATGCAGGCTAAATTCGAGATGAGCTTGGTTGGAGAATTGAAATATTTTCTTGGATTTCAAATCAAGCAAAGCAGTGATGGTATTTTCATTTCACAATCCAAGTATGTGTTGGAACTGTTGAAGAAATTTGGAGTTGAGAACTCCAAACCATTGAGAACTCCTATGAACCCATCAACAAAGTTGGACAAAGACGAGAAAGGAGTTGCTGTTGATCAGAAGAAATATCGAGGGATAATTGGTTCACTTCTCTATCTTACTGCTTCTAGACCTAATATTATGTTTTCTGTGTGTTTGTGTGCACGTTTTCAATCTAATCCTAAAGAATCTCATTTGAAAGCCACTAAACGAATTTTGAGATATCTTTCACACACACACAAATTTGGACTATGGTACCCTTCTTGTGAAAATTTTGATTTAGTTGGTTATTCTGATGCTGATTATGCTGGTTCATTGGTTGACAGGAAAAGCACTAGTGGGACATGTTTCATGCTAGGACATTCATTAGTTTCATGGTCAAGTCGAAAACAAAATTGTGTTGCATTATCCACCACTGAAGCAGAATATATTGCTTTAGGAAGTTGTTGTGCTCAAATTTTATGGATGATGCAAACTCTTTCTGATTTTGGCTTAGTTTATAAACAAGTTCCATTAAAATGTGATAGTAAAAGTGCAATAGACTTGTCCAATAATCCTGTTCATCATTCACGCACAAAACACATTGATGTGATACACCACTTTCTTAGAGATCACATTGCAAAGGAAAACAATTGCATTGAACATATTTCAACTGAGATTCAACTTGCTGATATTTTCACAAAACCCCTCCCCGAAGACAGATTTTCCAGATTACGTTTGGATTTGGGGATTATAGAAATTGACTAACCATTTTCCATTTTTTGGTTGAAATATTCTTGGATATTTATTTTCAACTTCAATTTCTAGGATTCAAACCAGTTTTGGATATTATTCAAAGATTGATTCGAATATGGTATTCAGTAGTGGAAATATGTTTTGTTTTTATTTCTTTTCAAAATTAAAAAATATATTTCATAATATAATTAACTTGGTAACTTATTCCACGATCATTTCTATTTCTACCATCTTTTTATCATTCATAATGGTTTTGTAAAATGAGAAGAGTGATCTCTTTTAAAATTTAAAAAAAATCTCATGCATCCATTCTCATTTAAAAGTCCTTATGGTTATGCATGGATGGAGCCTGTAAGTGAATTATTTTACCATCATTCCATTCTCATTTAAAACTCCTTATGGTTATGCATGGATGGAGTATGGTAGCTAAGTATTTTTCTGGTCTCACATAAAAGTCCGGATGCTTAGACTAATAAGTAACTGCTAATCCTATTTAAAAGTCCTTATGGTTATGCGTGGTTAGTAAGTGCTTATTTTTTGTGCTTAAATGTCAAATTATTTTTAAAATTTCTCTCTTCTCATTATATCAAAACCGAATCATCAATCCATTCTCTACAATGTGGAACTTGTTAACTCGTTATGATATATTATGATTTTTCTTTGTTTTGCATTTGTTTTTACTTTAAAAAAAAAATTCCACTACTGTTCCATTAGTGTTGTCAGTCTTTTGATGATAACAAAAGGGGGAGAAGAACAAGATTTTGATAAGAAAGTAAATATTTTTGGAATACTTCAACAAATTTGTTAAATGTTGTTAGTTAATTTTCTTTAATTCTTTTATTCTTCTGTAATTTTCTAAATCTTCTAAATAGGGAGTGGTCTCAGTTGTAGGGGGAGCATTCATATAGGGGGAGCTAAATATTTCATGCTCAAACACATTTATTAGAATTTCAAAATCTTTAATATATATGTTTGTCATCATCAAAAGGGGGAGATTGTTTGATGTGATTTTTTGTTTGATGATAACAAACATATATCAATTTATATGTGTGTTTGCAGATTGTACTATACACATATAGGAATAAATATTCATATTGAATAATAATACTATTGCACAGAATTTATATAATTCAATCAGTATTTTTTATTCAACATAATATTTTATTTCAACACTTTTACAGTACAAAGTTTTCAGCTCTCTCTATATACATACACCGGGTTCATACATTTCACATTCACATTTTTTCTCACTACAACACTCAACACTTAGTTTTTCACTCGGTCTGCACATCTGCATCTATCTGCATTGTCCAGCTCCAGTTCTTGTCCTGTCTTCTGTGTACCTGTATAATTAGCAACTACAGCAGTAATCTGAAAATAAACAAATTTGTTTTTATTGGTGCCTCAGATATATGGGTTATTGTCATCATTTTCGATTGTGTAATATCTATGCATATCAGTATTCTTATCAGGGACAGGTAATCATGAGTGGCTGCAATACACACGTGTACATTTATACACGTGTGCACTGCCTCGCCAACTCGTGTGCACAGTCAACAAAAGCAATTGTACACAGGGAACTCAAGTCTGGACAAAATGGCATCATATGTTCATGAGCAAACAAGACTAAATCAGCTCAACTCAACATAGATGCATATAAACAAAGTCAAGACCAATAACCAGTAGTACACATGCACCAGAGACATACATCATAAAACCAAAGGCAACTGGCAACAAATGAATACAAGTCGAAATGCTCAGATCAAATGGAACGAACTAGTGAACAGCAAGATGAACACATGAATGCAACAGTGGAACAAAAGAAAACAGCCCAGTAATGAAATGCAAACATACGCGATACAACAGAGATGACACTACAACTACCTACATTATGACCAGAGCATGAACAAGAATGAAAAGACTGGAATGTAACCCGAAATCAAGTCTCAAAGCAAATGCAAAGTTAAAGTTTAATGAAGTCAATTCGAGCAGATCAATATCAAAGCAAATGGCCGAAGTCAATCACAACATCACAATCAAGTGCAGTGAAGTGCAACAACCATTAAACAAACAAAGACTAGGAGTATACAAAGACCAAGCTTGGATGAATACACATGAATGGATTGCACAGGTCAGGGAAGCAACAAATGTACAGAGACATTAACCACTTCACCAAAGTTCACAGTGAAGCCAGAAGAAATTAACAACTACAATACGAGTAAGCTACAGAACAATCTTGCCGAAGCCTGGTTATAGCATCTAGGTGGTCTAGAATAAAATCAAACAAAGTCAGATGACCAAAGCCGAAAATCAGCACTGTCAAACAAAGTCAACATAATGTCAAATGTTAAACGCAAATAAACTTACAAAATCAACCATGAACGAATACCAAGTCAGGTGACAATGAACATGTCAGGTCAGAGTCGTGGTAATCAATGTAGCAAAAGAACGCAACCAAGTCAAAAAGGATTCAACACCGTGATGACCACGAAATAAATCAAAATCGTGGTAATCAAGTTATTCGCAATATATACGTATTTTGAAGAAGTCAGAAACCATCTCAAGCATCAATACAAAATCAACCGGCCAAGATGAATAATTGACAAATTCAAACAATTATATGCGAACGAAAACTCAAGGGATCGAACCCTATAAATTCCAATCATCATCGGCTAAAAAGAGCATCGAGTTCAAGTATACAATCCAGAGAACAAAAGGCATAAATTACATACCGAAGTCAGGAGTCAAACTCGATCAACAATTGGGGTAGCCGTGAGCTAAGCAGAGATCGTCGATTGACAAAGCAAGGGACACTAAACCATCATTCATTCGAGAAATCAAAGTCGACAGCCCCAACTTCACAAACCCTAATTTTGTTCAAAGAGGAAACGATCGAGAACGAAGCAACCAGTTTCAAAGAGGAGACGGCCGAAGAAATAAAAGAGAATAAAAGGGGAATTTACTCTTATTTTACTTTGGGCCGGCCTGGGTTATTTGTTTGGTTACAAATTACAGGGCCGCATTTTTCTTGAGTGACAATACTTTGTTTTTTATTTATTTTTGCTCTTGTTTTTATTTTTGAAGTCTACTTTTCGAATCAAATCTTGGTAAATCACCACCTAGGATTTAGGTTGTGTCAGATTGTCTAGTTAGGATTAGTTCGGTAAGCAGGGTTTGCGAGTTTGCAAAACTCTATAGGCGGTAGCAGGGTTTGCGATTCTGTTAGAGTGTTTGTAAGCGGGAGACTGTTTAATTCTAATAGAAATCTGGGAATGCAGCAGTAGGCAGGGGTTGCCGAAGCTGGGTAAATTTTGTGTGTGATTTACTTTTCAGCATATTTACTTCTCTGCAGTTTGTTTTTGTGTTTAATTCGAGAAAATTTGCTATAACCCTATTCACCCCCCTCTAGGGTTAATCTAGATCCTACATTTAATGTGTTCTAAATCTATGCCTAAGACACCATATGAGATGTGGTTTGCGAAGAAACCTCACCTTAAGTATTTGAAGATGTAGGGTTTTCCAACCAACATTAAGAACATTGGCCCTAACAAGCTTGAGGCAAGATCAGTGCTGTGCAAATTAATAGGATATCCCAAAGATTCCATGGGATATATTTTCTAAAACACAGAGGAATAAAAGGTTATTTTTTTTCAAGACATGTCATCTTTTTGGAGAAGAATTTATTTTAAGGGAAATTAATAGCGATGTTGTAGACTTGGATGAGATCTAAGAAACTGGAATAAAGGTTGAACATATAGATGAGGTAAATTCACTCAAACATGATAACATGCATCCTATCAGATGGTCTAATAGAGAATCTTGTACGCTAGAGAGATATTATGGATTTCTCATAGATAGCGAGAAAAAGGATTATGTCATTTAAAATGAAACTTCCCCCACATCTCGACAAACCTAAGAGAGTAACGACTCTGCCTTGTGGCTTGAAGCTATGAAATCCAAGATGGATTCGATGTATACCAAATAAGTATGGAAATTGGAAGATGAGATGGGGTAAAACCCATTGGCCTCAAATGGAACTTTAAGAAGAAAAAGAATGCAGATGGAATGGTTGAGACCTACAAAGTGAGGCACAAAAGGTTTCTGTCAGATTCATGGTGTTGATTATGAAGAAATATTTTCTCATGTAGCTATGCTAAAATCCATTTGAATATTACTCTCCATTGCCATTTACCATGACTACGAATATGGCATATCGATGTAAAATGGCTTTTTATAAATAGTGATCTAGAAGAAACGGTTTACATGTCACAACCAGAGGGTTTCAAAGGCAGTGAGATGGTTGGAAAGCCTTGTAAGCTATTAAGACTAATATATGGTCTTAAATAAGCTTCAAAGAGTTAGAATAAATATTTTGATAATGTGATCAAATAATTTTATCAAAACACAAACGAAGCATGGGTATATATGTAACAGCCCAGAAATTTCGAACCCGAAAATTCTAGATAGTTAGAAGAAAAAGAAAGAGATAGAAGAAAGAAACAGAAAGAAGAAAGAAGAATAGAGAACACAACATCTCACATTCGCAGCGGATTAAATATAATAACAAATAATAGCATTTTATAAAAGAAAGATGTAATGGTTACTTTACATACAATTCATCAGAGTTACAATCATTACAATAGACTGGACAGTTATATCAACCTGCCCCATACTTCTATCAATACAACTCTCAAATACACAGCGGAATACACTCTATACGTCTCTACCATCCAGCTCGCTACCAGAACTCCAGAACGTCCTTTCCTGAAAATCTGTAATACTCGGTCTGACCCGAGCATTACATCAAAGTAACACCCGGGTCAGGCTGGAAACCAGCGTGAGTAAACTCATCTAACAAGAAATTTCGATTCATAGAACTTATATAAACCCGGGGTAACTCGTACTTTACCACAAGTAAACAACTTATATGGTCAACACTTATTTCACAAAACAATATCTAAGTATCCAATTTAGTTTAAATGGTCCATATTATTCCAATACCGGCCTATTGATTTCACATATCAATCTATAAAGAATTATGGAAGATTTCAAATCGAAGTGGTTTCGGGTATTTATTAATACCCGACTTCGGTCTCTTCGAAATCAATGTCATCTATTAAACCAAAATTTTAAGTTTAAACAATAAAATTTACACACAACAATTCATCTCAAATCACAAAGCAGCACATATCACATATCGGAGATATCACATTATTCAAGACATTCAAACATCCATAAGCAAGATTAATCAACCTCACCATCTCTAATTAATTTAATTAATCACCAATGAATTAAATTAGTTCTTTAATTACTTTTAAATCCTGCATACTTAACCTTAATTAATTACAAACCAATTAATTAATCATCCTTTAATTACCTTTCTTAATTAATCATCCTTGATTAATTATTCTTTAATTTCATTAAGTAATTAGCCTTTAATTAATTACATAAATTAATTATCCTTAACCATTTACAGTAATTAACTTTAATTACTCCCATTAATTAATTAACTATAATTAATTACATTAATCCTTAATTAATTACATTAATAAATTATTCTATAACTAATCATTTAATTAATTAATCAACTTTAATCATTAAATAAATTATCCTTAATTACTAAAATCAAATAATTGATCTTTGAAACACTTAAGATTTTAATCAAATCAAAAGATAATTCCTTTATCTTAAATCGATTGCTTTTTATACCATTTCCTAAATAATATTTTCAAAATACTTTAAAGATGTTTTAAAACCAGATATATACATTATATAACTTGTCCAAGCTTGATTTATTTTCCATTAAAACTTAAAAACCTGGAACCTGTTCTGCTTTTAAAATTTAAAACCTATAATCAAAATGTCCCGAGCCAATCCTGGAAACAACTCCGAGCCCAGTTCAGATTTTCTCGAGTAACAACCCGAGCCAAATCTCCCGTTTCTTCCCTCTCGATAAAACTCGAGATCGACTTCG
This sequence comes from Allium fistulosum, assembly GCA_030737815.1. Classification (NCBI taxonomy): domain Eukaryota; kingdom Viridiplantae; phylum Streptophyta; class Magnoliopsida; order Asparagales; family Amaryllidaceae; genus Allium; species Allium fistulosum. The sequence continues at coordinate 1,302,189,087 of CM060902.1, forward strand.
AGCAAACCTCCATCATCCCCGATCCTTTCTTCTTCACAGCCACTATCAGGTACACAGAACACTCGTGCACGTGCACACACGTTCAGACCATCTCCGACCCACGCTCCGACCTCCCACAAGTCTGCGATGACTTCGTCGACGATCCTAACTCCCCAGATAATCATTATCCACTTGAATTCGAAAACGAGCAAGACAGCACCTCCTCGAACCCACCAATCGAAGAAAACCCTCTCGCACCACCGCCTCCCATCGCCTGCGACCTCGCGATCACGACCAGACCTCCACCACTAGCCTACGCTTCTAGTCCCCCACTTGCGTTCAACTCCGGTTCACTCACAATCAAGCAATGCCTTGAGAACATCGTCGACCAAATCTGGTCGTTAAACCCTACATTTGCCATCGACAAGACACTTCGAAGAGCTATAAAATCTCTGACCATTTTTCCGTTGATCTCCAGACGTCTAGCTATCTCCAGCTCCAGGCCCGACGTTCTTCTTCCCTCCGATCATCGAGAATCGACGAAAAAACGATTTTCGTTCAACTCGCGAATTCACAACATTCCCAAACTTAAAAATCATGATATCCATATCAAAATTCATATTTTTCAAGTTCGATTCCAGTTATATATTCAAAACATAAATTTTAAACCATCGATTTACCTGACTATAAATTATCATCACTGTAATTTATTGTTTTTGAAATAATTACTCCATATATCCATTTGAAACCATTTTTAAAAATGATATCTTGTTAATTCAAACATATTCTGTTTATACATCATAACCTATAGATGATTAGGGGAAGAGCAATTGATTTTTGAACTTGTTTTAAAGCCTGTAGAACTTAGAACAGAGCAAACATTCTTTTATACAGACATGCACACAAATATCATCATACATATATACATGCAATCATATTTAAACAATCATGCAAAACATATTTCACACCATAACTTCAAAGATTATGACATGCATCAGGTTAACAACAGATTTTAAACTTTTATAAAAGTAGTTTACTCACCAGGAATTAAATAGAGAACAGAGAGAACAGAATTTTATTTTCCAGGCTTGTTTGATTTTGAACTTCTTTTGCTTTTGTTGAATTTAAATTCTTGCTGTTTGATCTTTGAGTTGTTTGATTGATTTCTTTTTCTGATCTTCAGGTTGTATTTGAAAATCTTGAGACTGCTATTGAAATTGCCTTCATCTTCTTGTTTCAGATTTGAATTTCCAGTTTTATTTCTTTCTTTGAATTTTGATTTCCAGATTTTATCTTTTCTTTTGATTTGAATATATTTTTAGTAGAGAAGAAGAAAAGATGAATTCAGCTGAAAGTAAAAATAAATTCCTTCTTTCATATTTTAATTTATTTATTTTAATTATCAAAGGAAATGTGGACATTTGTCCTTTTAGGTGTTAATTAGCTTACACATATGCTTATATTTTTACAAATGTCTTTAAACCACTTTAATATGCTAACAAGTGTTACTCTTGTCTTTCATTAATTTATTTAAGTCATATATATGTATTTATGAAATATTTACATGTATATAAAATGTATTTAACTTTTTATAATTTAAGCTTTTAGCTTTTAATAATATAGAAAAGTGAATCCATGTAAGCAATTATAAGTTATTATGTTTTGAATTTTAAAAATGAAAGAATATTAAAACAAACGAACTTCTAATTTAAATCTTATTTAAATCTTAAGCTTAAAAATATATATTTATAATAAATAAGAAATTATTACTTGAAAAGTATTATGTTAAAATATAGTTTCCAAATTACAAATTATATATATATATATATATTTAAAGTTTGAAAACTCTTTATTAAATCATATTCCTTATTATTATATTTTTAAATAAATGTTTATCTTATGTTTTGAGAAAATATAGAATTCACTTTAAATAGCTTTGGAAAATTATTATATTTGCAAATCCACTTATATACATCTAGATATTTTCCAGAATTTTATTCGTTCAACTTATAAATCAGTACTTTTAATCCAGTTAATTACCGATTAACAGATGTTCAAAAATCCAGGTTATTACATTCCTCCCCCCTTTAAATCTTTTCGTCCTCGAAAAGGAATGAAGCCCAAAATTTATTTATTTACTTATTATCAGATAAATTTCTTGTTGAGCATTTTAAACTATAAACTCCCTTTATATTAAACTTTTAAAATACTTTAAAATCTATATAATATTACAAAAATAGTTTTTTTTATATATAAAAATACTTTTATAACTCAATGTCTCAACAAGTCCATCCTTGTTCTCAAAGAAATTCGGTCATACGTTGATCAGACGTAGGACTGAAAATCTATAAGCACTTAGCAGACCCGTTTCAACACCCAGTGAAAATACTTGGAAAATAATTTATTGAAAATATAGAAAACATTTTTGAAATCGAGGAAATATCTTTGGTAAGAATGCTCTGGAAATCATCACCCCCATCCATGGTCGCAGTTAACCCGATGGTTACGTTGCCGTCCCGACAAAATCCATAGATAACTGTAGGTCTCCGCGCTCCTTGATTACGCCATGGAACCCGCTACAGATCGCAGTTATACCCGGGCCTTACGTTGCTATCACAGCACAAACCCATATAACTGTAGGCATCAGCGCCACCGAATTTCGCTGCCAAATAATGAAACTTCTCCCACATAGGTCGCAGTCTACCGATATAAAATCAAACGCAGACTGTTGGCTCTCAGCGGCACAAACGACTTTCGCTATGTTACCATAGTGTCACAGTCTACCGATATAAAATCAAACGTAGACAGTTGGCTCTCAGCGGCACACATGACTTTCGCTATGGTCTGCAGTAGATCGCAGTGACATCGAGTTAAACTGTCGTCACAGCATAACCCAAATGCCTCTGTGGGCACCAGCCCCTCGACTTTCGCTACACAAATAATCCTCAGGAACTAGTTTGTCCGGACTCCTCACAGGATCAACTTTAGAAACCCCCCTTGGGGCTCAAGGCAGTACCACCCAGTGGCACTCCTGAGAAGTTCATTTCAAGGAAGCGCCTTTTTTCCCAGAGCTATTTCCAAAACACTTTGTACTATACACTTATAGTATCTTCAAATCATATCCTTTATGATTTATCAAAATCTCATTTACTCAAAATCGATTACCAAAATCGATAATTCTCAAACTAGGCTTTCTAAAATCCAAAATTGATTTCTCAAAAATCAAAAGCCCTTTCCAAAATCCATAGGTTCTCAAAACCTTTTCCAAAATCATTCTCATAAGATCCTTTATATATATATAGATATAGATATATATAACTTTGAAAATCTTTGGATCATTTCAAACTTTGTATAAAACCTCTTTTATACTTCAAATATTTCAAAACCCTTTTCTTTTAGAAATAGATTCAACAAGGGAAGATTTACCTTATATAACAAGGATATATAACTTTATTTTATTCTAAATCAAATATTCACATTTGATAAATCTTTTATAAAGTTATTAACCATATTTCTTTTCAAAAACCATTTTACAGTTCTTATCCACAATCTTCAATATCAATTTCATTCAAATCCGTACGATGTACACATATCATCCGTACACAATATCAATCTGATCACTCAATCGATCACACAATTTCACTTCCGAACTAATATCGTCCACTCGACTTCCTAGTGCGGACTCAGATCTGGTTTCTTGATTAGAAACCGTCATTCTCCTTGCATAGTCACAACTATGATAAAGAATATCCAGAACCAATCAAAAATCCATATCCAGGTTCGCCGTCGAAAATCGAGCGAAAAATCCCAACTCGGATTGATAATATTATCTCGAAATTCTGTGTTCGAATCTGGATCAAATCACTATGCGAATAGAATAATATACGTATATCCTACGTATTTATCTTTATTGGTTATTAGCCAAATCAATTTACTTTTCTATTCACATTTCCTTTAATTCCATTCACTTATTCTCAATTTCTTCCATTTCCAATTGAGTTATTACTTCAATTACAAACAGTTTGAACTCTGACCTTTTTAAATTTAAAAATAGCTTGAAAAAGTTTAAAATAGATAAGTAGTTGAAAAATAGTTATTAGTTTATAAAATAGCTGTAAAATAGTTAAGTAGGTATAAAATAGTTAAATAATTGCAAAAATAGTTTTATTTTTTTATTTTTTTATAAAATAGTAATTAGATATAAATAACTGAAAAATAGTAATTAGTTTATAAGACAGTTTCAAAATAGTTAAATAGTTCTAAAATAATTGTAAAATAAGTATAAGATAGTTTGGGGTTTAAGAAGAAAGATTGTATAGTAAATAGTTTGAAAAAAATAGGTTTATATTAAAACAAATTACTTTGAAAATAGTCCAGAGTCAAACCGTTCAATTCCCTATCAATTCAATTTAAATTTCTACTTCCATTTAAATTGACTCAATACTTCAATTTCCATTGAAATTGATTTAATCCCAATTCAAGTTGAATTAACCTTAATTCCTTTCCAAATTCAAATCGAATTCTATTTGATTTTTAAACTTATTCAACTTTAATCACAATTCCAAATTATTTCAAATCAAATCTAATTTGAACTAATTAAATTTAAATCTCAACTTAAAACCATCTCGAATTATATAAATTCGAGTTAAATATTTTAAATATTGATTTAATTCCTTAAATTTTTAAACCACGTTTGGTTTAATTCAAAAACAAATTTCTTTAAATTTTCCAAACAACTCTTATTTTAAAATAATATCATATTCAAAAACAACCTAAATAATATTTATTCTTTTTCTTTTAATATTTTGAAAACAATTTCAAATGTTTTCAAACTTAGGATTCAAAACTTCACAATTTAAATCCATTTTTAATTTACAAATTATACTCATTAAAGATTATTTCCCTAAAACATTTCATTTTACTAAATCATTAACAACATTCATTATTAAACACAATTACCATTTTATGATAATAACCAAGATTATCATATCTGGAAACCAATTCATTTTTTTCTTTATTCTAATAATACTTCTACATATTCAAGATTTTAATTTCAGTTTGGATCCATTTCAAACTTATCTTCATTTAATTTCAATTTGGTTGTATTACCATTACCACTTAATTCTCATTATTTTATTTTATTCAATTAATACAACAACCAATTACCTTAATATTTATTAAAAAGAAATATTGCTTTATATATCAAAATATATTCTTATATAAAATCATTTAAAATCCTTATATAAGAAAATAACAATTACGCTCTCATATATATATATATACACTCAACTCGTTCTAGGGTACCATTGACCCTATCCTTAACGAGTAATCCCAACAGAGCAAAGGTTCTCGCTTAACCTTCGCTCTGATACCAAATGTAACAGCCCGGAAATTTCGAACCCGAAAATTCCAGATAGTTAGAAGAAAAAGAAAGAGATAGAAGAAAGAAACAGAAAGAAGAAAGAAGAATAGAGAACACAACATCTCACATTCGCAGCGGATTAAATATAATAACAAATAATAGCATTTTATAAAAGAAAGATGTAATGGTTACTTTACATACAATTCATCAGAGTTACAATCATTACAATAGACTGGACAGTTATATCAACCTGCCCCATACTTCTATCAATACAACTCTCAAATACACAGCGGAATACACTCTATACGTCTCTACCATCCAGCTCGCTACCAGAACTCCAGAACGTCCTTTCCTGAAAATCTGTAATACTCGGTCTGACCCGAGCATTACATCAAAGTAACACCCGGGTCAGGCTGGAAACCAGCGTGAGTAAACTCATCTAACAAGAAATTTCGATTCATAGAACTTATATAAACCCGGGGTAACTCGTACTTTACCACAAGTAAACAACTTATATGGTCAACACTTATTTCACAAAACAATATCTAAGTATCCAATTTAGTTTAAATGGTCCATATTATTCCAATACCGGCCTATTGATTTCACATATCAATCTATAAAGAATTATGGAAGATTTCAAATCGAAGTGGTTTCGGGTATTTATTAATACCCGACTCCGGTCTCTTCGAAATCAATGTCATCTATTAAACCAAAATTTTAAGTTTAAACAATAAAATTTACACACAACAATTCATCTCAAATCACAAAGCAGCACATATCACATATCGGAGATATCACATTATTCAAGACATTCAAACATCCATAAGCAAGATTAATCAACCTCACCATCTCTAATTAATTTAATTAATCACCAATGAATTAAATTAGTTCTTTAATTACTTTTAAATCCTGCATACTTAACCTTAATTAATTACAAACCAATTAATTAATCATCCTTTAATTACCTTTCTTAATTAATCATCCTTGATTAATTATTCTTTAATTTCATTAAGTAATTAGCCTTTAATTAATTACATAAATTAATTATCCTTAACCATTTACAGTAATTAACTTTAATTACTCCCATTAATTAATTAACTATAATTAATTACATTAATCCTTAATTAATTACATTAATAAATTATTCTATAACTAATCATTTAATTAATTAATCAACTTTAATCATTAAATAAATTATCCTTAATTACTAAAATCAAATAATTGATCTTTGAAACACTTAAGATTTTAATCAAATCAAAAGATAATTCCTTTATCTTAAATCGATTGCTTTTTATACCATTTCCTAAATAATATTTTCAAAATACTTTAAAGATGTTTTAAAACCAGATATATACATTATATAACTTGTCCAAGCTTGATTTATTTTCCATTAAAACTTAAAAACCTGGAACCTGTTCTGCTTTTAAAATTTAAAACCTATAATCAAAATGTCCCGAGCCAATCCTGGAAACAACTCCGAGCCCAGTTCAGATTTTCTCGAGTAACAACCCGAGCCAAATCTCCCGTTTCTTCCCTCTCGATAAAACTCGAGATCGACTTCGAGCAAACCTCCATCATCCCCGATCCTTTCTTCTTCACAGCCACTATCAGGTACACAGAACACTCGTGCACGTGCACACACGTTCAGACCATCTCCGACCCACGCTCCGACCTCCCACAAGTCTGCGATGACTTCGTCGACGATCCTAACTCCCCAGATAATCATTATCCACTTGAATTCGAAAACGAGCAAGACAGCACCTCCTCGAACCCACCAATCGAAGAAAACCCTCTCGCACCACCGCCTCCCATCGCCTGCGACCTCGCGATCACGACCAGACCTCCACCACTAGCCTACGCTTCTAGTCCCCCACTTGCGTTCAACTCCGGTTCACTCACAATCAAGCAATGCCTTGAGAACATCGTCGACCAAATCTGGTCGTTAAACCCTACATTTGCCATCGACAAGACACTTCGAAGAGCTATAAAATCTCTGACCATTTTTCCGTTGATCTCCAGACGTCTAGCTATCTCCAGCTCCAGGCCCGACGTTCTTCTTCCCTCCGATCATCGAGAATCGACGAAAAAACGATTTTCGTTCAACTCGCGAATTCACAACATTCCCAAACTTAAAAATCATGATATCCATATCAAAATTCATATTTTTCAAGTTCGATTCCAGTTATATATTCAAAACATAAATTTTAAACCATCGATTTACCTGACTATAAATTATCATCACTGTAATTTATTGTTTTTGAAATAATTACTCCATATATCCATTTGAAACCATTTTTAAAAATGATATCTTGTTAATTCAAACATATTCTGTTTATACATCATAACCTATAGATGATTAGGGGAAGAGCAATTGATTTTTGAACTTGTTTTAAAGCCTGTAGAACTTAGAACAGAGCAAACATTCTTTTATACAGACATGCACACAAATATCATCATACATATATACATGCAATCATATTTAAACAATCATGCAAAACATATTTCACACCATAACTTCAAAGATTATGACATGCATCAGGTTAACAACAGATTTTAAACTTTTATAAAAGTAGTTTACTCACCAGGAATTAAATAGAGAACAGAGAGAACAGAATTTTATTTTCCAGGCTTGTTTGATTTTGAACTTCTTTTGCTTTTGTTGAATTTAAATTCTTGCTGTTTGATCTTTGAGTTGTTTGATTGATTTCTTTTTCTGATCTTCAGGTTGTATTTGAAAATCTTGAGACTGCTATTGAAATTGCCTTCATCTTCTTGTTTCAGATTTGAATTTCCAGTTTTATTTCTTTCTTTGAATTTTGATTTCCAGATTTTATCTTTTCTTTTGATTTGAATATATTTTTAGTAGAGAAGAAGAAAAGATGAATTCAGCTGAAAGTAAAAATAAATTTCTTCTTTCATATTTTAATTTATTTATTTTAATTATCAAAGGAAATGTGGACATTTGTCCTTTTAGGTGTTAATTAGCTTACACATATGCTTATATTTTTACAAATGTCTTTAAACCACTTTAATATGCTAACAAGTGTTACTCTTGTCTTTCATTAATTTATTTAAGTCATATATATGTATTTATGAAATATTTACATGTATATAAAATGTATTTAACTTTTTATAATTTAAGCTTTTAGCTTTTAATAATATAGAAAAGTGAATCCATGTAAGCAATTATAAGTTATTATGTTTTGAATTTTAAAAATGAAAGAATATTAAAACAAATGAACTTCTAATTTAAATCTTATTTAAATCTTAAGCTTAAAAATATATATTTATAATAAATAAGAAATTATTACTTGAAAAGTATTATGTTAAAATATAGTTTCCAAATTACAAATTATATATATATATATATATATATTTAAAGTTTGAAAACTCTTTATTAAATCATATTCCTTATTATTATATTTTTAAATAAATGTTTATCTTATGTTTTGAGAAAATATAGAATTCACTTTAAATAGCTTTGGAAAATTATTATATTTGCAAATCCACTTATATACATCTAGATATTTTCCAGAATTTTATTCGTTCAACTTATAAATCAGTACTTTTAATCCAGTTAATTACCGATTAACAGATGTTCAAAAATCCAGGTTATTACAATATAGGAAAAAAGGAAGTGCTATTGAGTTTATTATTTTATATCGACGATTTACTCCTGATTGGTAACGATAAATAAATGTTGCAACCAGTGAAATCTTGGTTCTCTAAGAATGTCTCGATGAAGGATTTAGGTGAAGCAACCTATATACTCGGTATAAGGATCTATAAGGATAAATCCAAGAGGTTGTTGGGATTGTCCCAGTCCTTTACATAGGCACCACCTTTAAGTAGTTTAGTATGGAAAATTTCAATTATAGAAAATAAACAGAGTATTGTCCTTTCAAAGAAGAATGCTCCACGTACTAATAAGGAGAAAGAGCATATGAAACAGATTCTGCATGCATCAGCAATCAAATTTATAATGTATGTTATTCCATGTATCGGATGTGGCTTTTGGTTTGGGAACCGTAAGTCTAATATCAATCAAATACATGAGAAAACATTGGACCATTGTAAAATATATTCTTAAGTATTTGCGAAATACTAAAGACTTATTCCTAATATATTTGAATTAAGAACTCCTTATGAAGGAGCATATATATTCAAGCTTCTAGAGTGATCTTGATGATAGTAAATTGGTGTCATGTTGTATGTTCACATTAAATTGTGGGGGCAGTTAGTTGGAAGAGTTCCAAGCAAGACATAGCAGCTGATTTAACCATGGAGGCTGAATATATTCCCCTCAAAAAAGAAACAAAAGAAGCAGTCTAGATGCACAAATTTATAACTGGGTAGGGGTGATTCCAAATGTTTGGAATCCCATGACAATTTTTTATGACAATAGTGCGATGATACAGATCATGAAAGAACCTAGAGCTTACGAAAAGTCAAGACACATACACTAACGAAGAAGTGTTAATTGACAGTCGAGAGTAAAGACAATATATTAGGTCCATTAACTAAGGGACTATATTGACCAAATCTGAGCAAACCAATCAAAGGGATGAGACTGCAAATCCATAATTGGCTGCAAGTGCAAGTGGGAGATTGAGATAGTTAGTTGTATGCCCTATGGGAAATCATGTTATGTGATATGTAAATTGAATACGTATACAATCTTGTTCATAATTAAAGTATGTTGTTATCCTTTTATTTTCTATTGTAAGTTGTGATATAAAATAATTAATGATTAATTAAGCATATATAAGTAGATAATCTTTAGATGAAATGTTATATGCGTGTAATTACAAATGTTGCAATCGTGAGTATTAAATCATAATGAAAACATCATTTTGCTTTAAATATTCTTTGTGAAGATGTTTTGAGAAAAAATATCGATACCTCAATCGATACTAGAGTATGTAATGCTCTCCAAATTTTGGGCATTATATTACATAACGTTGCTAGGGGAACAAAAGGATTACGTACTTGTAGTTATTGAAAACTATAGAATGATTCAACCGAGAGTTTTATATTAGTTAACCACAACTAGGTCACATAAGGAATCTTACTTTACTGATTTACATAGTCGTTTCGACCTAAGAATACTGTGGAACTTAACCCGAACACTCCATTTAGATTATAGTTAAATTATGACATGAAATGTCGGAATTGATCCATTTTGTAGTGGGTGAAATGGGTAAATATAAAAAAAATCAATATTTGGATTTTAATAGAATTTGATCCGATCTAAACATTTTAAAATAAAATCATATTTTATTTTTAAGTGTATTATATTTATATAATTAATTATGTTAATTAAGTTTATTTAATGTTTGTTTTTAATATATCATAACAATCATAACATAACATGAATCATAAGATATACATCACACTCAAAATATGTTATAAGTATGATACACACACACGTACATGCATGTATGCGTATGTGAGTGAGTGTGTGTGTAATTTTGTTAGGTGTTTTATGTTCTCACATTTAGGCATGTGAAAGGTCATATTATTATTTATAGGGTATAAATCATAAATGTGTGTGTAATCAGTTAGGAGTTTTGTTTTATCATCTTTCGGCATTCGTGAAAGATCACATGGATATATATGGTGTATATTGAAAAGGAAGACGTATGTATAACATAACATATTAATGTATTTGCATGTGTATAACTATATATATACATATAAATATTGGGAATTATATCTATTGTACGTACATATATATTATGCTTACATGTGAGTATGATAAATTCATATGCATATTAGGAATATAAATGCCTAAGTATATACATATATTTAGCTATACTGTAATATATGCATATTGTTTGTATACACATATTAATAGTACCATACATATATAGTTTAGACATATATATGTACATAATATATATTACCATTTATTTATTTATTTATGTATGTAAAATTGAATATATGTAACTAAAATTGAATATATTTAAAATTGTTGACTAAGTAGAACATATAGATTTGAATTAAATATATATAGTTGTCTAAATTAAAATTTAATTTTGACCAAGTCAAGAATTTTTAAATTTAAATTTCAAACAAAAGGACTATTTCAAAATAACTTAAGATTATATTCGAAATATAAAGGCCGGTTAGAATACATATACATGTATACGTACAATAAACATAATTCATTTTGTAGTTTTATTTTATAATTTTAAACAAACAAATTTAAATTTAAGTCCTAATTATTGAATAAAATTATTTGTATGATTGGCAATACATGTACATACATTTGGGGTTAGGTGAAATATGTAAATATTGGATATGAGAATTAAACCTGAACAAATCTTATCGTTAGGAACACATCGATTTGTGAATAATCTCATAGATTGCTTGAATCACCACTCAATGTTGCTAGGATAGAACAAACCACTTTAATTTAATTTTATGTGATTTTTTTGGGTAAAAAATGGGTTCGGCCTAAGGGAGGGAGCAAGATGATGGTGTCAAAGGAAGAAAGAAGAAAGAAAGAAAAATTAAAGTGGAACAAATGTGGAAGGTTTGGTATTTATGGAAAGAAAACAAAGACCTTCCACCTTCCTCTCTTTAATTCTACTTAGATCTAGATCCAATATGTGAGCCATTTCTCACCTTTCTATGTTCGGTCATACATGGTCTCATATATAGACCAAAAAAATCACATAGACCATTTAAAAAACTATTTATATTTAAAACCTATCTAAATATACATCGATATGCTATATCGATATGTGTACATATAACTTTTATATATACATCCAAATAATTATTAATAGCATCTGGATAATTTCTTGGAGCTACCTACTTAACAATAATACCCCAAACATTAAATACTTTATTAATTGATATTAATTAATTTGTAACACTTTATAAACTAATTAAATCGTCCAGTATTTTGGAGAATTAAGAAATACAGCTGCGTGGGTTAGAGGTGTGAATTCAGCCAGTGATTAATATGAAACAATTCAAATATTAATATTCACACGTCACCTTAGCTAGTTATATGATGGTTTGGCTGAAGTCATCTTATAGATCTTTTTGGTACAATCATATTTTATATTACCTTAAGCGGTACTAATAGTGACAATAATTTACAAATGTTTGCTTCGTCAACATTATAACACACTTTAGGACATATGGAGTCTAAAACTGGTTAAAAATCCAATATTATCCACATTCAACTTGATCAGTTCGTAAACAATGTCCTTGGTGAAATAATAACATTTACTATTAACCATTCTACTCCGACCAAAGATTTTTACTATAGTTGACCGTGAAACTAACCTCATACAACCAAGGAGACGAATTCTGTATGTATTACTTAAATTTCCTGCAAGTATGGAATGGGCCAACTTGCACCATCTAACTGGAATGTATGATTGTAGAGGTATGCATCTTGACCCGCCATTTGATCCATATGCTTTCATAGCCTAACACTTTGGCTTACCCACATCACCCTGCATGCACCCGACTCAAACAGCAAGGCTCCCTCAACGGGTAGCCTCCTAGCAATGTCACATGCACAAGTCAAACACCACCCACATAGATATCTACGGGTAACAACAACAAATACCTTCTTGTCCACGAAGCACTCCTTGATACTTAAATCGGCTTATGACCCACTCCTAGTAATTTCCCTCACTCACCTCCTTTGTCGTCCTCCCACACCATCAGAAGCTTTCTTGTCTTGCCTTGACAGGCTTCGATCACTGGTATCCAATTGCCCCTACAAAAGTAAACTTCGTGTGCACTATTTCTCTGAAAAGACTGACACAAACAGTGTTGTTCATCTGATAAAAGCACCATTGTGCAGTAACCACTCCACGTCCTTTTGCTGCCACCAAAGCACTTCTACATGATCACTACATGATCCCATGTCACTTTCCCTTGACCAAAGCATGCTTAAAGTATGGTCAACAACTGGTAATAATCTCATCCATACACTCCAACTATCATTTTAGCCATCACACATCAGGCCAATTGACATGATCAATGGCCCAATGTGATTTTAACGGCTCAAGTATGCAATCTCAACTATCCAACATCGATTACAGCAACTATAAATACATCATGGCTTACATTTTTACAAAGGTTGAAAAATGTAAGCTCTCAAACATTGTAATTTCTTATTATTGTCTCTTGTAATCACATCAGTTGTAAGAGAAACAAAGTAATAAGATATTCTTCACAGTGGATGTAGATCAGTGCTGATCAAACCACTTTAAATTAAGTGCCTTCACTTATCCTTGCCTATATTATCTTATCAGTTTCCCCTTTTCTCAAGGTATTAGCAAGTAACCTTTTCTAAATACCAACTCTTAATAATAATTCCGAGGTTGGCCAAATTTTTAGTCAACATCTTGGTGCTAGAAGGAGGCCCTCCTATGAAAAGCTCTTATTTTTCTTTAGTTTTCTTCTCCAAAACTACCTTTCATGTTTACACCATTCAACCCTATGTGAGAACGGAACTGATAACTCAAAAAACCACAAGACCAACGGGGCAACCGAGGCCAGTGTTGTTTACCCCATCCTTGGTTTGAGCAACAATGTGTGGCTTAGCATGATCAATAGCTTAACCATAATAGGATGACTTGCTCTGATGTGAACGACCTCCAGGTTAGAGTGGATGCTTAGAAAAATGTGAATTTCAGCTCGACAATCCTCCCAATGATTAACCGAACTCTAATCTTGCATGTTATTCCCAGCATATATAACAGAATGAATGATGCTTGGTATTGGAAACCCCGAAGGATGTGCTTCCATCCACCATAGGAATGTGCATTCAACCTACTAGCAGGGAAACATTCACGATGTCCCATAACTTGATCTAGCAATATATCAAGAGATCAATGTTGATCGTCATTCCCCTTTAGTAAAAATAGTGTCTGTATTTCATTGCCTTTGGGTCGCAAATAGGGTATGCGACCAGTATTTTGATGGTCTTAGTAGCAAAGGACGAGGTAGAAACTTAGAATTCATAGAACCACCATCAACCCACTTCCGACCTCAACAAGAGGTGTCACGGCTTAGGTCTCATGGAAAACATGCATATCCACCCAGATCGCCCTTAATCGTTAGAAGCGGGTCTCCTACACCAGCCCAACATCATCGCTCCTCCTCACCATATCACCTCTATACATCCCTATCACCAGATAGATGATGGGGGGTCCCTCTCCAATAAGGGGCCAATGCCATCTACAACATGCGAAGGATAGTCTTCGCTAAGAAATGGCCACCATATGCTAGCAAATGCACAAAATCCAAACTTGGAATGTAGGCGGTGAAGGTCTGTTAGGTGATGAGAATGGAGATCCTTTCTCTAAATAAATTTTGTGCACTTACATCCACTAGAGATATGCTTGCTTCTATGGACAAGTACGAAGGGAGAACTGACCCTTTCAACCACATTACCTCCTTCAACTCATTAAGCCAAGTAGGCCAGCTCTCAAGCCATGCAAAGTGCCTTATTTTTTCCTCCATCCTGACTGGACTAGCTCCCCGCTGGTTCCATCATTTACAAGCCAGTAGTGTCCACTCTTGAGCCGTACCATGTTCCGACTTTAAAGCTTGCTTTTTTGCGTCAAATATAATAGTCATGATAGCGAGCAGGCTAGGCAACATAAGGTAAGGTCCGGTCGAGTCTCTCCTTCCGTATATCAACTACTTCAATAAAGAATTAACTTGCATTCGGGGAGAAAACAAGAATAACTTCGTAGTCGCCTTGTGTTCATAGGTGAGTTATCGGTCTTGGATGTAGAAGGAACTGCAGAACCAACCAACTTCATCCTTGATTGATTTCTCCTAAGGGAAAATGACATAATGAGGGTGGAAGGGGGCTAACATCTCAGATCTGACGGGAGAGCGGGAGAAGCAACAAAGATGGCCCAAGGGAAGAAAATTATCGAAATAATGACCGGTAAAACACCAAGAAGTGTGCGGAAGATGGTTCACACTTCAATCCCAATTACACAAATAATGAAACTCTAAATCATGGCATGGAAACAATCTATCTAGCCACATGCGATCTTGTATTATTCTAGTGGCCCATCCCTCTTGATTCGGGGGAAGAAGGAGCCTAGGCGTAATGGAATATACTGTGAATTCCACCAGTTCAGTAGTTATTCCACCAGGTAGTGTTGGCATCTTAAAGGTGAAATAGAGCGGCTAATCCACAAAGGCATATTGGTGTAGTATGCGAGGCAATAGGTAAAACAACACGATGCCCAACCAAATCCACCTACCCTAATCCAGGGAGAAGATGACAACATGGAGGAAATCAACACAGAGATTCTATCAATTTGTGATGGCCCATATGTGGTTGGAAGTAGCAGAGGGTGCATGTTCGGTATAGGAGGGAGCTCACCCACGGTGGTCATATATACACAGTTGAATTTCGGTCCCCAAAGACTCCTTAGATTGAAGAAGAGATAACGCACATCGCTTTCCCTGTAGAGAACAAGAGAGGAATTGGCTTCCCTTATAATGACCCCATGATCATATCAATTAGTGCAGCTAATATGAATGTGCACCAGGTCTTTATTGAAGGGGGTAGCTTCAACAATGTGATGCTCAAAGAAGTTTTTGACAAAATGAAGCTTCCCACCCCTGCCTCACTCCTTGCGCATTGCCCATCTATGGGTTCAAGGCTGTTAGCATGGTACCCTTCGGCACTACCTCTTACATAGTCACTTTCGGCTAAGAACCACTTACGGCTAAGATTTAACTAAATTTTGTTGTGTTAGACTGTCAGTCTGCATATAATATCTTAATAGGTAGACCGACATGGCGGACTTGGATGTTATTGTTGCCTATCAGCAGCTAATAATGAAGTTCCCAATTAAGGAAGGAATATGGGGCATCTATAGCAACTAGCAGGCTGCCAAAGATTACTACAACACATCACTCCAGCAAGAAAAGGAGGGATTCCTCATACTATAACAAGAATTAGCAACGCTCAATAGTGGTACACCAAAGAGAACTAAAGCGCTACCCAACAGTCTCGTTTGTGCTGAGACCACCCGAAGCATTGGAGTTGAAGCATCCATACCAACAACCACCTCTAAGGGAATGCACGAGCCAATCATTAGTTTCCTTTATGCCAGGGGCAAGCTTGTATAGCCAACAGGGATCATCATTCCCTAGCTAGCTCGAATAAAACAAAGGAACTCATAAAAACATGGAATGAGCAGGTTTAGCCCTGTTGACAAGTGGAAGCGACATACACCACCACCTCTTCTCTCTTAACATTGATGGACTCATCAGTGAGTGCCGAGGACAATCAAAGCTCTACGGTTCATGCATAAAAGTTCGTCCCAACCGAGGATGTTATTGAGCACATGATATACGCATTGGACCAATGCAACCTAGAAGAGAGCATGGAGGATAACAACGATGATTCGCTCTACCCTCGTACGGGAGGCTTAAGCCCCGATTGTTGGCCAATGACTCCGCTTGAAACAATATCAATCGACAACAACAACCCCAACAAGGTCATCCAAATAGGCACAAAACTAAGTCTGCAAGTTAGGGATAAACTAATACTTTCTAAGGAAAATCAAAGATGTGTCTGCCTGGGGACATGTTGACATGACTAACATAGACCTCTATGTTACCTACTATGCCCTCAACATTGACCCATTGGCTCACTTGGTCCATAAAAAGGGACAAATCCTTAATCTCAAATGGTATAGGGAATTTAAAGAAGTAGTAGAAAAGCTGCTTGTAAAGGGGTTCATTCGTGAAGCTGCATATCCAGCCTAGGTAGCTGTTATCCAACAATTGAACCGAGCAGCTTGCAAGTGAATCTGGACGTTGAGATGTAGACGAGATGGTTCAAGAACTTAGGGGCAAGCTCATTATGGATATGGGAGATAGCTCAAAGAAATTAGAATGAATACAAGGAAAAGAAAAGTAATCGATATGGATCATAAAAGTGATCAGTACCGATATACTTGCCCTTAGGAATCTCTATCTTTTCTTTGTTATCTTATCATCTTATCAAGGAATGGAGTAATATGCCAAGTTGATTGTATGGGAGGGATTACATCTCCGAAAGAGTAAGTGCACAACTCCAAGGCCAATCAGGAAAAAGACAAGTCCCATGTAGGATAAATCATATCGATGCTAATATAATTTGATGGGAAAATTTGTGAATGAAGCTTAGAGACTGGGAGATGCAAACAAGTGTGAAAAAAGGTCTCAAATGGCATATCCCAGATCAGATCGGTATCGATCACAATTATGATTAGTACCGAGATGATTTTTCTTACCGGATGACTCGTTCTTCCCTTCTACTTTCTCGAATTTGGAATGTTACTTAGTTTCTGCGATTTGGCAACTCTACTAGGCGATTATGCTATAAATAGAAGCACTATGGCTACTGTAAAAGGACTTTAGACTCTCTTTGGACTCCATCTTCTTTTTATTCTATTCTCTACACAGCCCTTGTCACTTCGAGCCTATTTTTGGTGTTCAAAATCTGAAAATGAATTGCAAAGCTCTTGTACTTGTGAAAGACCAAACTCTAATAAGATTAAATTGGATGTAGGCCATAGGATTTGCCGAATCACTATAAAATTCGCTATGTTCTTTAATATTTTTGCTAATATTCATAGATTTATCTTTTTTGTAGTTGATTGGGGTGTTGTGCCAAATTTTGGTTCAACGGTTTTATACTTTCACTGGGAAAATAACTTCTTAGGGGTGGATCTAGCTCGGTAATGTGGATTATAGTGTCCAGAGGTTTGATGCAAAACTTTGTTGTTGCAGATCTGATGTAATGCCCTTAAGAGATCTGGAGCTGTGGTATGTGGATAAGATGAAGCTTCTCACCACATTGAAGGAACTAACCAACCAATTATTCTTTCCCAGGACTATCGACCACATAGGAGATGGTGATGACGGTTGACTTTGACAGGATGATGGCTAAATTAAACTACAGGATAGTGGACAGCCGAAAAGTTCTCCTTGATAGGATGGATGCAAGTATTTCCTTATTGACTCAGCAATTCCAAAGGCATAGGAAAAGCCAGAGAAGTACATCGTCTTCATGTTTTGGAGAAGAGAATTCAACCGATCAGAATAGAAGAGAAGGGAAGTAAAAGATGAAGGAAAATGCTACTAGGGTATTAAGGAAGACCAAAGGAGGAAGTGGCTAAGTTTTGGCCATAGTTAGAGTGATCGGTACTGACAAAAATTAAAACGGTACCTATTAAAATGAAGGTGATCCTAGAATATGACAACCTGATGCCGTCAACCTTTCTGACAATGAAGATGATTTGCAAGATACTAGCAACGATGTTAGGCATAATGCTAGTACATGTGTGCTGGTGCTTAAACGAACACTATAAAACTAGTCAGGCATCATAGAAGATCTGGAGGACTGGTTCTTCTACAGATAAGGGAGCCTAGATGTAACATCCCCCTACTTAGAGGCCCAAAACTAACGGCTACAGATGCTGCAGTCATCAATAGTTATTAATCTTCGGCGACCAAATATGGCGATATTAGATACATTGATAAACATAAACACAAGAATATGGAAAAAAATTAAAACAGCAAAGAAAATCCACATTCCATTTCAAAATATTCCAAATTAACTACATAATCCCAATTCGCAAACCACGTTCAGATAATATACAATTATTACAAAATACGCCAAGAGCGACATATGAAGATGCCCCCCTTGGTAGATCAGAGTATATAGATAAGCAAGGAAATATATTCCTTTACAAACAACACACAGCGGACATAAAAGAACTCTAATACCAAGCTTGCCTTCTGCACTTCCTCGGAGGCTCTATTTGTCTAAAAGAACACCTGGAAACCTTAACTTTCAGCCTACTCAAAATCAATTGAGTACCCGAGAGTTTAAGGGGAAACAAAAACTTCGAGTCATACATAAAGCCTGGTATGAATAATAATTTACCATCTCAAACCATTTAGATATCTAGTGAGACCACGCCACTTAGCGGAACGGGTTTTCCCCTCACTAGTATCCTAAAACATTTATAAAACCATATACCTTGCTTCTGCATCCACAATGGTTAAAACATAGTATTTCAAAAACTTTATGATGATATGAAA
Organism: Allium fistulosum; assembly: GCA_030737815.1. NCBI lineage: Eukaryota > Viridiplantae > Streptophyta > Magnoliopsida > Asparagales > Amaryllidaceae > Allium > Allium fistulosum. Next base: position 1,302,208,531 of record CM060902.1, read on the forward strand.
AACAAGTAAACCAAATTTGGATTACCCATCCACATTCATTCTGACTGTCTGTCTCAATTATAGTTGCAAGGATTACTATTAAACTGTTAAATGTTTATGGAATATCTATCCAATGTCATAGTTTTCATGGGATCACTAAGAACCCATTGGTAACTCCAATATCTTATCTCTTATCCTAGTTTTCATGGGCTAACTAGGAACCTATTGACCGACTGTCAATATCTTAATCAAGATATAGTTTTCATGGGAAAACTACAAACCTACTGCCCCTGCTAGTATCAAATCATAGTTTACATGGGCTGACTATGAACCTATTGGCCCCTGCCAATATCTTTAATTAAGATTTTAACATCTATTAAGTTATATTCACTACCGGGTCAACCTAACTAGTTATTCTACCCTTTCCCCAAAATACAGTTATGGATTAATAACAACGTGAATAATATTTCCAAATTTTTTATTTATGCCATGGTTTTTCCTTTAAAAATGAGAATGGGTTATTGGTTTTGAAACTTTAGAACATCACTTTCGAAACCACTGGATGACCTCCTTCGAAAGCATAGAAATCCTCTTTTCAAAACTCTAAGTATATACCTTTCGAAACCAATGATACCTTTTGATGATATGTAGAAAACATTTTTTAAAGCATAGCTTCGAAATAATTAAAGTACCCTTTCGAAAGCATTGCATTTACTCTTTAGAAACATCATTTGGGTCAAAATGGTTATATACGAAAGTATCTCTTTTGAAACCAACTAAAATTAATTTACGGAAAAGTTGATGGTGTCAGAACCATCTAGTCGAAAGCAAAGACCTTTAAAAATTTAAAACTTCGAAGGACAGAGTCGAAACCCTCTTTCAACTCCATCACTTTCGAAACCCTCACCCCTTTAGAAAGCAATTAGGAAGCGGCTTAACCTAGGTAAAAGCAAAGATAACCTTTTGAAGGCATTGATGACTTCAAAAGTTCGGAAGGAAAATAGCGGTTGGGTTTGACGAGGTCGGAATCAACCCTTTCGAAAGCTCTTATTTAAAGAAAAAGGCATCCCATCGAAAGCTAATATTTTAACATAATGTGACCACCTTCTTCGAAAGCTATTTATAAAACCCTTTCGAAAGAAAATGTTTTGACTATGTCGAAGGCTTTAAGTAAAACAAGGCAAGACTTTAACTTTTGAAAACAACGCAGGGTTTCGACCCCATCGGAAGCTTACCTTTCGACACCAAGGCGCCTTCCTTCTAATCCACTGCGTACCACTAGGTGATACATTGTGTATTGGTTTTGACTAAGTAGGTTTCGACTAAGTAGGTTTCGACTAGGATGGGGTGGAATCATTGGAGTCGAAAGGGCTACTAATTGAGGTGGAACACCTCTTTCTGAATTAAAAGCTGAAATGTTGTTTCTTTTAGTAATTACTTTATAACCACTTGCCTATTTGTAAACCAATGATTGGCTACCACAAAACTTTTCAAATAATTTTTGGTTAAAAGTGCTGCACTTATATCAGATCTAAATCATAAAAATGCAACATTTTAGCCCTTCCATATAACAAAAGGTAATATTTGCAGAAAATTCCCTCTTTTAATATAATTTATTTTCCCTAGTAAATCAGTTGGAAAAAATCCTCAAAAATCACAGAAATTCGATTTCATCATGTGATCAAACATATTAAAAATTTAGATCCAATTTCTTCCTAAAATGTTCAAAAATTTTAAACCCAATTACATCATATTTATCATCAAAAATTCATAATAAAATTTCCATATCTTGGAAAATTCTGAAAATTAAAACCCATCTCCAAAATCATGTTTTGCTTAACATTAAAATTTTCCATGGCATTTTAAAATCAATTACCCATGGTTTTGCCTCTAAAACCATAGGAATTTCATGTACAAATAAATTGTTTAAATCAACAACTCATGAATTAAGCATATCATCATCCAATATATCTTAGAAAAAAATAAATACTCAAATCCGAGAGCATATGATTATAAAACCAAAAAGAGATGGAATGAATTATCATCCACCTTAGACTTGATAAGGAATTTGAGATTTGTTATTGATTAATCATTCCTAGCTTTGATCCTTAGCTTGAGATTGAAATTTCCTCTTTTCCCTTCCTTGTTAATGGCCGACTCTTAGGGTTTTTGATTTGTGTTTGTGAAAAATGAAAAATGGAATGTGAATGGACAAGAATAAGATGTGTATAACTGTGTATAATAGAATGGTTAATATACTAGTATGCCCATGTATAATTTAATTAACCTATAAACCAATTTAAGCCCATTTAATTTTATTATTAAGCATGACCCATTATATAATTTATTTAAATCAATTCTCTTATTATCAGTATTCTATTTAATTTATCTAATTAAATCTTCTGAATAATGTTGTAAAAATTAGTGATGTTAGAGGCTCCCCCCTTAAAGAATTTCTTCCTCGAAATTCAGTAAGGACCAAATACTAAACATAGCAATCATCTGTAACAATTCCTAACAATCATACTAGTCTATCTGACTAGCAACTATCTATATAAATCTAGTATAGACATACTGTCAAAGCAAATCAGGATAAGTATCTCTAATCTTGTCCTCTGTCTCCCAAGTACAGTCCTTCTCGTTGTCGCTGCACTGAACTTTTACCAACCTGACTGTCTTGTTCCTTAATCTTTTCTCATCTCTAGCTACAACCTGAACTGGTTGTCTAACGAAAGTCAAATTAGGCTCTACCACTAAGTCATCCAAACTTGTTGGAGGAATAGTACTCTGTGGATCATGCACATATTTACGAAGATTAGACACATGAAATACATTATGGACACATGCCATACTGCTCGACAACTCAACTCTAGATGTGAGCTTTCCAATCCCCTCTATAATCTGGAATGGACCTACATATCTTGGAGCTAACTTCCCCGACTTTCCAAATCGTATCACACCCTTCATTGGTGATACCTTAATGAAAACCTTATCTTCAACTGAGAGTTCTAAGTCCTTACGCCTCTTATCTATGTAACTCTTCTGCCTTGGCTGAGCTTCCTTCATTCTTTCTCAGATTAACTCAATCTTCTTTGATGCCTCTCTAACCAAATCTGAACCTAAGAATAATCTCTCTAGACTCCAACAAAAATGTTGTTGATTTGCGTGGTCTTCCATACAAAGCTTCAATCGGGGCCATTCCTATACTTGTCTGGTAACTATTATTATAGGAAAACTCAACCAAATGTAGGTGATCCTCCCAAGGTCCACCAAAGTCTAATACACAAGCTCTCGGTAGATCCTCGAGTACTTTGTTGACTCTCTCTGTCTGCCCATCTGTCTGAGGGTGATATGAAGTACGCATATTAAGCTTGGCACCCATCACTTCTTGTAGACTCTTCTAGAATTCACTAATGAACAAAGCATCTCTGTCATTGAGTATATTACTAGGAACTCCATGCAGTCTAACTATGTTCTTTAGGAACAACTTAGCTAAAACATGTGTCGTTCTAGTTGACTTAAGTGGAGTGAAATGGGCACTCTTGGTCAATCTGTCCACTATAACCCATATACATTAATTACCTCTATTTGACCTTGGCAACCCATCTATAAAATCCATAAATATCGAATCCCATTTCCAAATTGGAATCTCTAAAGGCTAAAGTAACCCACTCATTCTCTGATGTTCAGCTTTCACTTGTTGATAGTTTGCACACTGCTTAACCCAAAAGCCAACATCTCTCTTCATGCCTTCCCAATAGAAGCTCCTTTTCATATCCTGATACATCTTGGTCCTTCTAGGATGAATCGTAAACTTGGACCGATGACATTCTCCAAGAACTTCTTTCCTTAAGTCCTCCATATTCGGAACACACAACCGTCCCTTCTTTGTTAGCCATCCTTTCTGGTCAAGGTTAAAATCCTTTAATTCATCAATCTTTGTTCCAACCTCCAGTCTTCTGATCCTTTCAGCTAATATTGGATCCTCCTTCTGCTTAGAAGCTATTTTCTCAATCAATACTGGTCGAACTTCTAAACAGGACAACATGGCGGTATTTTGACTAGAGCCAGTAGTCGATCTTAACTGCGCATCGCAACCGACTAAGGATTCTAAATCCTTCCACTCCGCCAACATAGCTAACACCACATTCTGATGTTTCCTGCCAAGAGCATCAGCCAATTTATTACCTTTTCCTGGTGTATATTCTATACCAAAACCATATGCAGCCAAAAACTCCAGCCACCTCTGCTGCCTCATATTCAACTCCTTCTGAGAGAATAAATACTGTAAAGACCTATGATCGGTATACAACTCAAATCTCTCCTCTAAGAGAAATTGTCTCCAAATCTTCAATGCAAAGATCACAGCTGCCAACTCAAAATCATGAGCAGGATATCTAACTTCATGCGGTCTAAGCTGCCTGGATGCGTAGGCAATAACTTTACCATTTTGCATCAATACTGCTCCTAATCCAGTTCCACATGCATCGGTATACACCACCAATCCTCGGTTTCCGTATGGAACTACTAACACAGGTGCATTGGAAAACAAATGCTTTAACTCAAGGAATGCCTCCTCACATTTGTCGAACCAAACAAATCTCACTTCCTTCTTGGTTAGTCCCGTTAAGAGTGCTACTAGTCGCGAGAAACCCTTGATGAATCTCCGGTAGTAGTCAGCAAGTCCAAGAAAACTCCAGATCTCAGTCACCGTCTCTGGTCTCTTCCAATTATTCACGGCTTTAATCTTATCTGGATCGACTGACAATCCTTTCTCTGAAACCTTGCGACTAAGAAATTTTACCTCTTTCTTCCAAAAATGACACTTGATAAACTTCGCCTTTAGCTAATTTTGTCTCAGCGTCTCAAGTACCACTCTAAGACAAACTTCATGCTCTTTCTCATCCCTAGAGCAGACTAGAATGTCATCTATAAACACTAGTACAAACCTATCTAAGTACTCTAGGAAAACTCGGTTCAGCAAATCCACGAAGAAAGCAGGTGCATTTGTCAGTCTAAATGGCATCACTAATAACTCATATAAACCATATCTAGTTCGAAATGTTGTCAAAGGAATACCGTCCTCTGCCACTCTTAACTGATGGAGATCTGTCGCCAAGTTCAATTGGGAAAACACTCTGGCTCCACTCAAGTGATCAAACAGATCATATATTCTTGGCAAAGGATACTTATTCTTAATTGTCCTTTTCATTTAACTTGCGATAGTCAATGCACAACCTTAACGACCCATCCAGTTTCTTTATGAACACCGCGGCCACTCCACAAAGCGAACTGCTTGGTCTAATGAAACTCCTTCCTTCTAGATCCACTAGTTGCACCTTCAATTCCTTCCTCTCAGTTGGTGTCATCCTGCTAGGTAGTCTACTTACAAGTTCAGCCCCTGGCACAAGATCTATTCTAAATTCAACAGCTCTTTTCGGGGGTAGTCCAGTGACTGGCTCAAAGACATCTGCAAATTCTCTTACTACCCGGGCCTGACTTAACTCACTTCCTACCTCCATAGCGTTAAGTATAGCACCAACACTCCAGTCAGTATTCTCTACTGAGAATATCACTTGGTTATGACTATCAGGGTGTCTCAGTGATATTTCCCTATCCTAGCAAAATATTCTAGCCTCATACCTACTCAACCAATCCATGCCCAAAAAGATCCTGAAATCTACAAAATCAATAACATACAAACTGCATGCAAATTTATGGCCCAAAAAATCAAGTTTTAACTGGCCACATCTTAACCCTAGAATTGCATATCCTCCTATTGGATTCTCAACCCTTAAGGAAGTAACAAGGTAGGTGGGTTCTAAGCATAATCTATCAACCAAACACTGAGATATAAATGAATGTGATGCACCGGTATCAAAAAGTACTTTAACTGGAATACTCTGATCAAAAGCGTACCTTCCATCACAGTCTTTCCTTTATCAACTGCAGTAGGACTAGCTGGTCCTATAGCAAAACTTTTCCTTTGTCCTCCTTAACTGGCTCCAGACACTGATTCTTATAATGTCCAACTTGATCACAGTTGAAGCACTTCACATTCTTCTTGGTTGAAGCTTTCTTCCCATTTCCTGACCGACACTCATTAGCAAAGTGGCCCTTCTTGTCACACTTATAGCAAACTACCTCAGCCTTTAACTTCTTAGCTGTATCTCCCTTCTAGGCTCCTTTCTTTTTAAAGAACTTTCTCTTCTTCCCTTGAGAACCCTAAGCTTCCACTATTTTCTCCTTAGCCTAATCAGTAAGAAACTCCTCATGGCGAATGGCCATCTCTATCACCACATTACACAGATCACAAACATGTGTCATGGTCATTCTAGCTAGCTCAGGCCTCAACCCCCAAATGAACCTTTCATTCCTTTTGATGTCAGTACCTATAACAGCATATCCATATCGAGACAACTCTTTGAACTTAGTAGCATACTCGACTACTGACATCTCTCCTTGAACTAAATCCATAAACTTCCTCATCAGGTCAGACTTAGCAAACTCAAATACAAACTTTTGCTCAAATCTCGTTTTAAAATCAACCCAAGTTAACTTCTCTTCCAAAACTCCGGCGGTGACACTATTCCGCCAATGTCATGCTAACCCCTGCAACTGTCTAGAGGCCAACCTCCTCTTTTGTCCATCATTCAGGCCTAAATAAGTAAATACACGCTCATAATGCAACAACCAATTCTGAACTTCTACGGCACTTCCCATTCCCAAGAATGGCTTCCCGCCCAAACTAGTGTAATCTCTACTCAACAAAGCAATATTCCCAACTGGAGCCATAGGATTAGCTCCTCCTGCATTTCCAGCAACATCAGCAGCAGCTCCAGCTTGCATCAAACCAACAAAAAACTGATACATCGCCTCCATATCTATTGGTGGATTTGCAGCACTCATAGTTGCATCAACATTTTGATTACTAGCATTAGCCTGTCGACCTGGATTCCTCCTGGTAGTGGGTCAAGCAATTCCATTTGTTATGGTGCTTCCTCTACCAAGATTTCCTCTTCCGTTTCCTGCTTCCATATCTCCTTTCTCGTAAATCTGCATACGAGCCTTAGTAAGATACATAAGAATGGTCTAAGAGAGCGGGGATTACAAACTTTATATATAACTATATATAGCAAATACAAGTACGTTACTATAACATTAACCCAGGCCCCAATCTTATTATCTAATTCATAGGATTATGATTGGAAAATATTTTAGGTTTAAGTTTTTTTAAAGTTTCATAAACCTATGCTCTGATACCAACTTGTAACCTCTCCCTACTTGGAGGCCCAAAACTAACGGCTACGGATGCTGCAGTCATCCATAGTTATTAATCCTCGGCGATCAAATACGACGATATTAGATACATTGATAATCAGAAACGCAAGAATATGGAAAAAATTTAAAACAGCAAACAAATTCCACATTCCATTTCCAAATATTCCAAATTGACTACATAATCCCAATTCGCAAACCACGTTCAGATAATATATAATTATTACAAAATATGACAAGAGCGACATATGAAGATGCCCCCTTGGTAGATCAGAGTATATAGATAGGCAAGGAAACAATTTACCTTTACAAACAACACACAGTGGAAATAAAAGAACTCTAATAACAAGCTAGCCTCCCGCACGTCCTTGAAAGCTTTATTCATCTAAAAGAACACCTGGAAACCTTAACTTTCAGCCCACTCAAAATCAATTGAGTACCCAAGAGTTTAAGGGGAAACAAAAACTTCGAGTCAGATATAAAGCCTGGTATGAATAATAATTTACCATCACAAACCATTTAGATATCTAGTGAGACCACGCCACTTAGCGGAATGAGTTTTCCCCTCACTAGTATCCTAAAACATTTATAAAACCATATACTATGCTCCTGCATCCACAATGGTTAAAACATAGTATTTCGAAAACTTTATGATGATATGCAAGATAAGTAAATCGAATCTGGATTACCCATCCCCATTCATTCTGAGTGTCTGTCTCAATTATAGTTGCAAGGATTACTATTAACCTATTAAATGTTTATGGAATATCTATCCAATGTCATAGTTTTCATGGGATCACTAAGAACCTATTGGTAACTCCAATATCTTATCTCTTATCCTAGTTTTCATAGGCTAACTAGAAATCTATTGACCGACTGTCAATATCCTAATCCGGATAAAGTTTTCATGGGCTAATTACAAACCTACAGGCCCCTGCCAGTATCAAATCATAGTTTTCATGGGCTGACTATGAACCTATTGGCCCCTGCCAATATCTTTAATTAAGATTTTAGCATCTGTTAAGTTATATTCACTATTAGGTCACCCTAATTGGTTATTCTGCCCTTTCCCCAAAATACAGTTATGGGTTAATAAAAATGTGAATAATATTTCGAAAATCTTTATTTATGCCATGGTTTTTCCTTTAAAAAAGAGAATGGGTTATTAGTTTTGAAACTTTAGAACATTACTTTTGAAACCACTGGACGACCTCCTTCAAAAGCATAGAAAACCTCTTTTCAAAACTCTAAGTATATACCTTTCAAAACCAATGATACCTTTCGATGATATCTAGAAAACATTCTTTAAAACATAGCTTTGAAACAATTGAAGTACTCTTTTGAAAGCATTGGGTTTACTCTTTAGAAACATCATTTAGGTCAAAATGGTTATATACGAAAGTATCTCTTTTGAAACCAACTAAAATTAATTTAGTGAAAAGTTGATGTTGTTAGAACCATCTAGTCGAAAGCAAAGGCCTTTAAAACTTTAAAACTTCGAAGGACAGAGTCGAAACCCCCCTTCGAGTCCCTCACCTTCGAAACCCTCACCCCTTTCGAAAGAAATTAGGAAGCGGCTTAACCTAGGTAAAAGCAAAGATAACCTTTTGAAGGCATTGATGACTTCAATACTTCGAAAGGAAAATAGCGGCTGGGTTTTGACGAGGTCGGAACCAACCCTTTTGAAAGCTCTTATTTAAAGAAAAAGGCATCCCATCGAAAGCTAATATTTTAACATAATTCGACCACCTTCTTTGAAAGCTATTTATAAAACCCTTTCGAAAGCATATGTTTCGACAATGTCGAAGGCTTTAAGTAAAACAAGGCAAGACTTTAACTTTTGAAAACAAAGCAGGGCTTTGACCCCATCGGAAGCTTACCTTTCAACACTAAGGCTTCCGCCTTCCTTCCAATCCACAGCGTACCACTAGGTGATACCTTATGTGTTGGTTTCGACTATGACAATTTCGACTTAGTAGGTTTCGACTAGGATAGGGCGGAATCATTGGAGTCGAAAGGGGTTACTAATTGAGGCGGAATACGCCTTTTTGAATTAAAGGCTGAAATGTTGTTTCTTTTAGTAATTGCTTTATAACAACTTACGTTTTTGTAAACCATTGATCGGCTGCCACAAAACTTTTCAAATACTTTTCGGTTAAAACTGCCGCACTTATATCAGATCTAAATCATGAAAATGTAACGTTTTAGCCCTTTCATATAACAAAAGGTAATATTTGCAGAAAAGTCACTCTTGTAAAATAATTTAGTTTCCATAGTAAATCAATTGGGAAAAATCCCAAAAATCACAGAAATTCAATTTCATCATGTAATCAAACGTATTAAAAATTTAGACCCAATTTCTTTCTAAAATGTTCAAAATAAATTTTAAACCCAATTACATCATATTTATCATCAAAATATCATAATGAAATTTCCATAGCTTGGAAAATTCTGAAAATTAAAATCCATCTCCAAAATCATGTTTTACTTAACAAAAAAAATTTCCATGGCATTTTAAAGTCAATAACCCACGGTTTTACCCCTTAGACCGTACGAATTTCATGTACAAATAAATTGTTTAAATCAACAATTCATGAATTAAGCATATCATCATCCAATATATCTTAGGAATAAAATAAATACTCAAATCCGAGAGCATATGATTATAAAACCAAAAAGAGATGGAATGAATTATTATTCACCTTAGACTTGATAAGGAATTTGAGATTTGTTCTTGATTAATCCTTCCTAGTTATGATCCTTAGCTTTGGATTGAAATTTCCTCTTTTCCCTTCCTTATTAATGGCCGACACTTATGGTTTTAGATTTATGTTTGTGAAAAATGAAAAATGGAACTTGAATGGGCAAGAATAAGATGTGTATAACGGTGTATAATAGAATGGTTAATTTACTAATATGCCCATGTGTAATTTAATTAACCTATAAACCAATTTAAGCCCATTTAATTTTATTATTAAGCACGGCTCATTATATAATTTATTTAAATCTTAATTCCCTTAACACCATTATACTGTTTAATTTATCTAATTAAATCTTCCGAATAATGTTATAAAAATTAGGGATGTTACACTAGACGTCATTAAATGAACCAAGAGCGTTTGCAGAGTCAAACACTTTGGGCTGTTGTTGATGGCCGTCTTCCAGATAACTAGGCTAGTTAAGAATATATTGCTGATATGATAAGGAGATTGATGAATGAAAAAACAATGGAGAAAGAATGAAGAATGGGGTTCTGCACCTTGTAGAACCCTATTTACTGATGATATCTTATAGGAGAAGTACCCTAGGAAATTAGTTATGCCGGTGATGCCATCGTATACAGGACAACATACCCTAAACAACATCTACTGAAGTACGAGTAGCACAGGATGGTGCCAAAGTTACTGATGTAGTAAGGTGTAGATGTTTATCCATATTTCTAGATTTGGTAGCTGTGATGTGGTTTAGGAGGCTTATGCCGAAATCCATACTACGTTTGATCAACTAACGAAAATATTTATGGTGCAGTTCAGGCTCCACACTACTCAATCGAAGGATGTGATGTCCTTGTCGACTATTCATCTGGGTGCTAGACAGGCCCTAAAGGATTTTTTTAGTAAATTCATCGCTGCCGTAATAGAAGTAAGCAATCCAAAGGAGGATATTGTGTTGATGGCATTGATCTGAGGGATACGTGTGGACATAGGTTTTGGCAAATGGCTGAAGATGAAATAGCCACCCATCATGGAGGAATTCTATCGAAAGGTGACCCTGTATCTATGCTTAGAAGAGGCAGATATGGCCATCAGAAAGGCTAGTGGGAATAGTCTACTAAAGTTGTGCAAAGCAACGTCGCTATTAAGCAAACCTGTGAGAGCGTCGACAACATTGCAATGAATGTGGGAACCAATAACAACAATCAAAAAAGGAGAAATCAAAGCATTACAGGTATAAGAAATGATACCAAAAAGCATCCAAGATACTTGAAGCTGGGAGACTATACTCTTTTGAATGATACGGTTGAAAATATTTACCTTATTACGCTAAGGACTGAGAATTATAAGAAGCTGCCTCGAAGGGAGGCAACTGAAACTAAAAGACTTTCGGTGAAGTATTTCTGTTTCCATGACACTCATCGGCACAATACCAATATGTGTTGTCATTTAAGAGACGTGATCGAAGACCAAACATGTAAGAAGAAGTTACAGCAGTATATGAGAGACTTACAAGATGGTGGGGAAAATGCTGGACCCATGTGCAGAATGCTCAGATGGATCGACTTGGACCTAGTAGAGAGGGGCCTAGGCGATCAAATGGTAGGATCTTGATTAACACGATAATTGGAGGATCTTATCTAGCGTAGAAGAGATGGAGCGGTATGGGACATCGGTAAAGCATGAGGGGTAGGAAAATTGTTTTGTTGCTGAAGGCAAAGCTGCGGCAAAACAACTAAAGACTTTGGCTGATGATACAGTTTTTCGAGGTAGAGATGTTGATGGGGTGCAAACGCCAATGCTCGACTCCATGATGATTAGGGTCATGATAGGGTCAACAACTGTGTACTTAGTTCTGATTGATAGTGGAAGCTCGGTTAATATTCTATTCAAGAAGAAGTTTGATCAGATGAAGATAAATCCAAAGGATCTCCATGTAAATTCTGTATTCAAGGATTTATCAGTGAGGTAAAAGAGCACATTAGATGTATAGACTTATTTGTGGAGTCGGGTGAAGGTGACTGCAAGATTGTGCGGATGCAGACCTTCATTATTATAGATGAATTTTCCGTTTATAATGTTATTTCAGTCGACCAGCCCTTGCCAATTTCAGAATAGTGCTAGCTCTATGGTGTCTGATGATAACGTTCCCCATATAGAATGGGGTCGGAGCTATTTAAAGCGACCAAAATACAGGTTCTGAATGCTATGTCATTGAGCTCAGAGAGGCAAAGCGACTTGAAAAGGGAAAAAGTGTAGAGAAGGCTCTATGCATTAAGACTGCAGATGCATAACAATTATTGCCCAAATGCAAAAGAGCCAAAGGATGCAAGGAAAACGCTAATAGAGCTGACAACAATTTCCCGATCGATGGAGATAATCCCACTAGGGTCCTTAAAGTAGGATCTCGGGTTGGCATAAAGATGAGAAAGGAATTGGTAAGGTTTCTTTGGGAAAAACCGGGTGTGTTTGCTTGGACACATTTTGATATGTGTGGAGTAGTCAAAGATAGCATGCCATGCATTGAATGTGTTTCCAAGGTGCCATTCTGTGAAACAGAAGAGACACATTCTGGTCCAGAGCGATCCACCGTGTTGAAAGAAGAAGTGGATAATCTGAAAGAAAATGATTTTATCCACAATGATTTGTTCCCTGAATGTGTATTGAACCCTGTGTTGGTCAAGAAGCCAAATGAAAAATGGAGGACACGCATAATTATTCAAATTTGAATAAAGGATGCTTAAAAGATAGATTCCCGTTACTGAAGATAGACCAACCTATGGACTCAACGGCTGAACATGAATTGTTATCTTTTGTGGATGCGTATTCCAACTACAATCAAACAGTAATGCATGTTTCAAATCAGGAGCACACGAGTTTCATCACTAATTTGGGCTTGTATTGCTATCGAATGATGTCATTCAATTTGAAGAATACTGGAGCTGCTTACCGACGTTTGGTAAATAAGATGTTCAAAAGTCAAATTGGGTGGACGATGGAGGTTTATGTGGACAATATGCTTATGAAGTCAAAACGATCGATGAACCACATGGGTGACCTCGCCGAAATGTTCGATGTGCTTTGAAAGTACGGAATAAAGCTCAATCCGTTGAAGTGTTCTTTCAGAGTTGCATCGAGCAAGTTTCTGGGTTTCATCGAGAACTCAAGCGGCGTTAAAGCTAATCCAAAGCAGATTCAAGCGTTAAAAGATGTCGCTACCTTAAAAATGGAGGGCAAAGCTTGAACAAGAAAGTTGCTGCGTTGAGTCGATTTATCTCAAAAGCGATGGACAAGTGTATACCATTTTTTGATGCCCTTAAGAAGGAGAAATGAAAGTTTATTTTGACCAAGGAATTCCAAGAAGCTTTCCAATTTTTTTAGACATATGGAGAGACCACCAATCTTGTTGAAACCTTTGGAAGGAGAAGATCTGTTCATTTACATAGTAATATCTGCTTACACACTAAGTGCGGCCTTGGTACGTGAGGAATCAAAGATCCAAAGGCCCATATATTATATCAGCAAGTTGTTTACCAGGGCAAGAAAGAACTACCCAAGGTTAGGGAAGCTGACATTTACCTTGTTGATTGCCTCAAAGAAACCACAACCATACAAGCTCACCTGATAAAAATTCTATCTAATCAACCACTAAGACAAGTGTTGCACCGACCTTAGACTTCGGGAAGGCTATTGAAATGGAACATTGAATTAAGCCAGTATGATATAACATACCATCCCAGAATGGAAATACAGGGATAGGCGTTGGCTGATTTCATCGTTGAATTCATCGTTCGGGATGGAGAAGAGGAAGATGATATGGTCTGAGTTTCCCAGTGGAAGTTGTACGTAGATGGAGCTTCCAATGAACGAAGTTCTAGGGCATGAGTGATTCTCGTGACCCCAAAGGGACGGATGATATAATAAGCACTAAAACAAGAGTTCTCGATGATGAACAACGAAGCCGAGTATGAAGCATTGATCGTGGGACTCAAAATAGAGAAAGAACCGGGGTTCAAGACACTGTATATATTTAGCGACTCTAGTTAGTGGTTTGCCAAGTCAAGAAGCAATTTCAAGCTAAATGAGCAAAATTGCTCCTTACCTGACGAATACGTCATAATTATTGAATAATAACGAGCATTACACAATAATGCACATTCCTAGAGAGGGGAATATGAAAGCTGATTCGCTAGCCAAATTGGCAAGCTCTGGGGATGCACAACTAATGGGATTGGTTCCAGTAGAAGTCTTATCGGCTTCGAGCATCGATTGGATGAATGTCGATTAGATATTGGAGATCGAAAAGGAAAAAGAGTCGTGGATGACTCCAATTAAAGATTATTTGTTAAAGGAAACTCTCCCAAATGATAAGAATGAACGGTGAAAGTTCCTTCGCAAAGTGCCACAATTTATAATACCAGGAGTGTTGTATAGGAGAGGCTTTTTAACTCCCCTCCTACGATGTGCCATTAAGGAAAAAGCAAAGAAAATCCTTTCGGATGTTCATGAAGGAAGCTGTGGTGATCATACCGGGGGTAAACATTGGCAAAGAAGATACTTCACTATGGATACTTTTAATGGATGATCAGCCGAGATGAAGTGTAACACCCTGTGATTTTTATGATAATTAATTTCAAAGAAATCTGTACTATAATATGATTACTGAGTTTGGTTTCAAGGGCGCAAAAGCCCCCTAAGTATCTTCTCAATTTTAAACTAAATAGTCGCGACTTTATTTTCTCCGTTAAAATATTTTTTTCCTTCCATTCAAGAAACCTCATTTTCTAAAATTTCTTCCCCTTTATCTCTTCCTCTTCCAAATCCTAAACATTCGCTTGCCCTGATTTGAAATATACTCTCTAAATCCCATCTCCATCATCTTCGCTTGCCCTAAATACCCATTGACTTTCCGTTGTTTGATTTGCCAAAGTTGCCCACAGTCCACCATTATCTTCGGTCTCCTTGCATTCAAATAACCTTCGATTTGGGACAAGCTTCTTCCTCCGCCTGAATTTAGGTATGTATTACATATATTTCTAGCTGTGTGGATTTTTATGGTATGGATTTGTATAGTAAAACGGTTGTTCCCCTTCGCCTACTGTTGTTGGTGGTATTTTTAGCAATTGCAAATTATTCGATTGTTTCCTAACTTCATGTTGTTTCCGGCTATTGTCAAAAGTTTGTTTTAGTAATCGTTTGTTCACTTGACTGGTTTCTAAAAATAATCATAGTTTGTTTTAACAAATTCATAGTTGCAGATTGAATATATCATTGATTTAAATGAAAATCATTTGTTCATCCACTGTCAGAAGTTGTGCTTTTCATTTTTATATATTCACCAACATTTGTTGACCTTGAGAAAAGTGTAAATTCTCATTTGAATTGTAAGAAATAGAAAATTTGAATTCAATAAATTTTGATATAATTGTAATGTCTATATGGCTAGCAAAATTGAAATAGATTTTATGATTTTAATTTAATAAAGCTAGCTTACTTACGAAGGCCTGGTATGTTTATTTATGGTTTGCAAGTACACGTAAAAATTATTATTTTTCTCTATTTTTTTGATTCAATACTTATATATATGCATGGGTAAAAAATTTAAGAAAAATATGTATATTCAAATATGCACATAGTGCCAATATATATGGCACATCGAACACGGTATTTTTATTACTGTCTCAAATCATTCCAAACGATTGCAAACAAATTCAAGTTTTACTTTAGGAGGAGTTTAAAATCAAAGTTCGACTGTAAAAAAATGTATAGGCTAAACCCAATGTGCTAACATTGAATATAATATTCTTCAAATGTCATGCTCGCTTAACTCCCGTTATGTTCGAACAACCTTCAAACCAATAACTACACATCTGGAAGAAGACGTATTTCATGTTGTTAAAATTTTTTAGGCTAAAAGAAGAGAATTGGTACATCTATAGAAGAAAATAAAATGCACATATGTACAAATCCATATACCATACTCATCTCTTGATTATGCAGCATATTATAGATGCCACAAATAAGGCGAGATAGAATGATCAAATCATGTAAATAATTGTGAAAAGGTAAAATTTCATAATTTTCAGCTTCATGCAAAGAATCAGCTCTTTCAATGATGTAGTCCTTTCTTCTTTAACTATGCATTAACTTAACTAGAAGGCCTTATTCTTTTTCTGTAGTATAATCAGTCATCTGTAGTTTTTAATGAAACATTATTTTGACATTTTTGATGAATAGTATCGGCCGAGTTGTAAAAAGGGCATAAATGATTCCAACTATCAGCTTATTTACGAATAATGCACGTCTATTCTATTATATATAAAAGAGAAAAAAAGATTTGTTGTATTCTTACTTATCATTCAATCTGAAGCCAAATACTTATCTCTCATCGATTTGAGTAAACAATTTGCAAGTGCACCCTCCAACCCTTTTCCATTCACAATTCATGTATCCATTGTATTTATTGCTATTCATTATTTTGTCTCCTAGCATTCTTTGGCTCTTAATTTATGATAATTAAGAAAACGTATTTTTGATAGTTCCTATAACAACTTTGGTTTTGGTGATTACCTGTAAATATTAAATTATAACGGTGTTCATAATTTAATATTGAGAAAATAAAAATAAATTGGAGATTTAAATTGTTTATTTGGGATAAACAAGGGATTTTAGAAATAAAATGTGAAATTAAAGTTTTAGAAACTTTATCTTGATTGTTTGAGATGAAAATGAGTGAAATATGATTTTTTATTTGAGATAATGCAATAATTCTAGTAATTATTGCCAAATGCTTCTTTTAATAATTTTTAAAGAAGTATTTGATTTTTATAAGTTAATATTATAAATAAAAAGAAGAAATTGGGTAAAATAAGTTTAGTTATAAAAATGATGTTAAATGGTTTGCTATATTTTATTACACAAGAAAATTATTTTTGTATAATTTTTGGAGTTAAAAATGATGTTTTAGGTAAATATTGGTGTAAATTGGTTATTTATTTAAAAATGAGAGTTTTTTATAATAAAAATATTTTATAGCAAAATCTTCTTTTTATATGTTGTAAAATATTTTATTAATCATGGAAATGTGTTTATATAAATTTATTGTTTTAAAAATTTGTGAAAACCTATTGTTTTGATTTAATTACATAGGTGTATATTGGTATTTAATGATAAAATTGATTTATCTCTTTCTTTAGCCTAATTAATTTTCATTTGGGTCTTAGCCCATTTAATTTCCTTAGCCTGTAAAGAATGATAAAACACTTTCTTCCTAAACCATACGTTCAATTCTATTTACGGTAAAAGAAATCAAGAAGAAACAAAACAAACTTTCCTCTCTTAAAACCTAGAACTAAAATCTTCAGTCTCTCCAACAATTTATTGTTTTCCTTCAAAATAAAGCTTTAATTCTATAGGTAATCACTTCCAAAACAACATTATCTCATCAAATTTCTATTTTTGTGAATGGGTTTGTCTATGAGTTTATTTGTTTGCTTGCATGTTTCTGTTTTAAGAATTTACACGTATTTGAAGCTATTTCTTGCTCCAAGCTTCCATCTTTCAGCTGTAAATCCAAGTTTTGCTCTTCAATTGCAAGGTGAGTAAACTGCTCACAAAATTCTAGCTGAAGCTAAGCTTCAAAATGCCAAAAATCGTTTGTTGTAATTGAAATTTATGTTGTTTGATATTACTGTAAAAACTGTTCTGAGTAGCTACTTTGCAAAACCATATCTTCTACTATCTGCATACTAATTTTCAGTTCAATCTGAGGTCGTTCGGTCCTTTGTTTCATGCCTATAAGTTGAACCCGAGATGGTTTTTAGGCCTGTTCACATTTCTGTTTTCCGAGTTGCTGCAAACATGGCCTGAGTCCATGTTTGAGACAGCATATCTCTTTCATTTCGTGTCGGAATTCATTGATTCTTTTTTTATTTGAAAGATAAAGTTTTCTATTATGTGCATACCAATTTTTAGTTCAATTTGAGGTAATTTGGTTCTCTGTTTCATGCCTGTAAGTTGTACCCGAGATGGTTTTCAGGCCTGGGCACATTTTCGTTTTCTAAGCTGTTGCAAACATGGCCTGAGTCCATGTTTGAGACAACATATCGTTTTCATTTCCTGTTGAAATTCATTGATTCTTTTTTATTTGAAAGTTGAAGTATTCTACCATGTGCATACTAGTTTTCAGTTCAATCAGAGGTCGTTTGGTCACATGTTTCATGTCTGTAAGTTGAATCCGAGAGGGTTTACAGACCTGGGCAGAATTCAACATGGCCTGAGTCCATGTTTGAAATTTCATATATTTACCATTTCATGTCGGAATTCAGTGAATATTTTTCTATTTCATAGATAAATTGTTCTACTTTGTGTATATCAAATTTCAGACCATTCCGAGGTCATTAAGCCATTCAAATTATGTCTGAAAGTTGAACCCGGAGAAGATTTCAGACCTGGGTATTGTTTTCGCTTGTGCATTTGTGTTATGCCTTCTTTTTTCGTCCGATTTCCGAATTTTGCATCTTGTATTGTGATATTTCTGAACAGTTTTGAAGGCTATGATGCCTATTGAGATGACCCACTTTTTACATGAATTTTTTTTTTACCAATATATATAGTGATCATCTATTCAAGAGAACATCCTTTCTCTACTATCCAGGATCTTTTCACCAATATAAAAATATTGTTGTAATCAAGTCACCTAACTTACATTCAAGAAATCATGTATAAATGATACTTTAAGGTTTTCCCTTTCTTTTATCAGAGTAAAATAATTTTGGATGCAGAGAATTTTATTTTGGGATTTTCTATAAAATTTCTCATGGCAAAAATAATTTCCAGAAATCTTTTCTACTTACTTAATTTTTCACAAATTCTAGATGTTATTTTTCTAGTTTTTAAAATTAGTTTAGATCTCCAAGGATTTAGATCTACTGAATGCTTAATTATCCCTTATACAATTGTGTATATGTGTATTCTGTGTGCAGGTGTGTGTATCTGTGTTCTGTGTGCATGTGTGTGTCTGTGATCTGTGTGCATGTATGTGTCTGAGTGATTTCAGGTAACATATATTTTCAATATAACTATCCTGATTTTCTGGTTTGCTTTATTTGTTATATTTCTTAATCAATTAGCTTAGGGTAATAGGCTGGTTGAACCCAGGCTTGACAAAATTGGTCATGTTAGCCGGAATTCCTCTGCTACTTTACACATATCCTATACAACTAATCTGGGTTTTCATCCTACCTATTTTTCCATTAATACTTACAAAAGATCTCAGGTTACCCTTTTAAATTTCCAATTTACAGATTATTTCAAATTATTCTTATTGTTGCACACTTAGGCTAAGCATTCAGGGAGTTAATACTATAAATTATCACTTAACAAAACATTCTCAAAAGCAACCTGAAACTGTTAATAGAAATCTTAGGAATAGTTCAATACTTGCAGATAGAAAATAGCATTACATCAGTTTCCTCCCAAAACAACTTAACTAACATTTCATAATACAAGTCCAATTTAACATCTATCTTGAGTCTGTAACTATTATCCAATTCCTTAGCAGCTAATTCATCCAATTCTTGATCAAGAAAATGCCTATTTGCCTGCACAATCACCACGAGCTGCCTCATCAAAAGATGAGACACCCAATGGTATATAAACACACAAAGGGTCAGACTAAATTGTCTGGTATGAATAATCTTACTGAAAATTTAAATAACTTTTAAAACAGATGAAGTAAAGCAATGTTTTCCTTGTATACAAACCTCTACCACCTGTGCATGTTTATTAATGCATAACATAAAAACACATAATTCAATGGATTATTTCAGAGAGCACAAAACATGTAATTCTCAAAAGAATATTCTGAACCACCCAACATAATCATCATTTAATCATTTTCCTTATTTATAATCTTGCTGGCTATCAGGGATTTTACCCAACCTACCTGTGAACTTATTCTCCAAATTCAATCTCAGGTATTTTATGATGGACTTTAGCTACTTTCTCTCTATTAAAACACACACTGTCTGGGGCATATTCACTGTTAACCCAGCACACTCAGGCCCCTGGGTATAATCATACCATGTGTGAGCTTGCAATATTTCCCTTGCCAAGCCTTACTTTGTAGCCCTAAGATCCAAGTCCTTAGTTATATTACTAAGTATTCATTTTCCCTCTTTCCCTCATGCTAATCCCTTCTGCATCTCATACACCAATCAGAGAAAATAAATAACTCAACCATCATGCATATGTTCAAAGGATGACAGATCATCTTTTCATAATCATAGATTTATTCACACAAGCTAGTTTAATTTCTTAGTGTACATATTATTTAAACCATGGGTTTTTCTTTTGAGGAATCATGCCTATAAATATATGGTCATTTCAGTTTGCCTTGATGTATCCATTTGCCTCTGGCTTAATCAGATACTCACAGATTCATGAGATCTGACTAAACCACAAGCTTCTAATCTTATTTGGATTTATTTGTAAACATAGAAGTTCAGCACAAGTATAACTTTGCACTTCTATGTTACCACATTTATTCTTGAGACATAAGCAGCAACCACTTTATGCTACAGCCCCATTTGTTTTCCATTTTTAGACCATAGACTTATATCATATATCCCTGGAGTTCCCATGAATTAATTTATATGCAGCAGTCACATAAAAAAAAGAACATCCCATCTCAAAGATAATTCATGATACAATAATTGTTCAAACATGAAAGTCACCAATATATTTTCTGGATACATTCACACACAATATTTAAACAGATCATCAACACATCAATCTCATAAACAAGCACAGATTAATTAAAACATAAACCATTTAGGCTGCCTCAATATTCAGGACTTAATGCCAATTTTCAGTGAGATTACTCACCTTAATCCTTTCCTTTTGATCTGTTATCTCCTACTTGTCTCTAATGGCCAGTGCTTCCCAGTTTTCTCTTTTGCTAACTGTCTATATTTTCTGTATATTTATTTAAAGAAAATGGTGACAGATCCTTTCACCCTTAACCCTCTTTTATACAAGACCTTGGCTGCCTCTAGGGTTTTAGAATTTACTCAATGTCAATTCTACCCTACAACTTATGATCAGCCTCTCTTTCAATTTTTAAGAGCAAATGGGTAAATGGTCCCTGGTTCTATTAACAGAAATTTACACTTTATTACCTCAGTCACCATATTTGCATGATATCTCTAAAGCTAAGAAAATTGCTAAAAGTGGATAAAGTAT
Source organism: Allium fistulosum (assembly GCA_030737815.1). Taxonomy (NCBI): domain Eukaryota; kingdom Viridiplantae; phylum Streptophyta; class Magnoliopsida; order Asparagales; family Amaryllidaceae; genus Allium; species Allium fistulosum. Next base: position 1,302,229,746 of record CM060902.1, read on the forward strand.
TTTTCAACAACTCATACTACTTTCATGCAATTTCTAATAATTTTCTTTAGCCAGTTTTTGTTTTAAAATGCCTGTACACTATCTATATTTCTATTTCTGCCTAAGTCTTTATTTCCCTTACCCTAGACTTGTTTCAATGGCACATTCATATTTTGTCATGTTCATGTATTTATAGTTTTCTTTAGCTTACAAATAATTTTCTATTTTTCCAGAGAAGTATGTACATATGTATTATATCATCTTGTATACATATCAATATTTACCCAATATTTATTTATGGTCAACTTATCATATATATTTTTCCTAGGCAACCAAAAATAATTCAAACAAGTATATTAAATTAAATTATAAAACTTGCTCATAAAATCAGGGTTATCACACCTATCAATAGGCTAGCCAAAATTTTGGAGAATTTGTGATTCAAAATGAATCGTTTTTTAGATGAATTCAAATGTCGGTTTTTTGGGAATTTTCAATGTTTCTCTTTGATTTCGAGCATGGGTTTTTATAAATAATTTTGAAATAAATTTTAAAATAAATTGGCTTTGAAAGAATTATTATATAATATTAATAAATTATTTTCAAGCTATAAATCTATATATTCTCTATAATAAGGGAATTTTAAAGTTCGTTTTCCAAAAACGATTTTGAAAAATTGTTTTAAAGGCTTGTTTTCACAAACAAATTATTTTCTATATAAAATACACGTTTTTGCACTATTCGAGTGAATGAGATGGAGAATTAAACGATTGGGTAAAACACGTGGTGTGGGACACGTTCGTTTATCTTTTCGGTTAAATCCTGACTTGTCCGTTTGATCGTTTTGACCTTCGGGTCATATTTCCCGATGAGATGAGGCAAATATTTTTAATGCTTTCTGCTGTGGCTTTGGTTAGCGGTTAGTAAACCGATTAATGGGACACACTGTCAACACTTTTTGGATTCCTATTTGAGAGTTTGTGACACATTTGTCTAAGAGACGTATTTTCCAGTACTGGATCTTCGGGTCATTTGTCCTTCGGCATGTTTGCTTAAGAGACGTATTTATCCATTGAGACGTATTTGTCCTTCGGGATGTTGTCCTTCGGGATGTTTGTCTAAGTGATGTATTTATTTGTCCTTCGGGATGTTGTCCTTCGGGACGTTTGTCTAAGAGACGTGGCGCGTTATTTTGAGAGAACAGTACCTCACGGGCTTCGGCCATTTTTATAAGCACTGCTATCTTTGAGATGATTTCATTGATTTCTTTGTGATTTTTCCAAGTGTATCGCCTTTTTACATTATTGGCCAATTGAGCCATTCGAGACATTATATATGGCGATTACATCTTTGGAAATTGAACTCCTCATCGAGTTCTATATTTTGAGATTTGGGTTTGCCAACACTTGATGTTTATTTTGAGATTTGAGATTTGCCATGCTATAGCGTTTGTTTTGGATTTATACTCTCCGTTTTGGAGAAATATGAGATTTCCATATTTGGCGTATTTTGTGTTTTGAGACTTCTCTTTTATGAGAATAAATTTGAGGTTGCCATTTATGGCGAGTTTGAGTTTTGAGATTTCTCCTATTTAGGAGTATGGTTTAGAGAACCATTATTGTTATTTTGGGTTTATGCCGAGAATATGAGGCATGCTTATGCTTAGTTGCTTTTGTATTTGAGTTTATCTCTTTCAAGGTTATATAGATGCTTAGTGATACTACTTCACTTGAAGTAATGACATGTACTTACTTAAGCTATTATTTCTTCTCATTTGAGAAGAATCATCGCCTTTTACCTTATGCTTCATATTATCACTTACCTTAATAAACTGATTGTTTTAGCTAGACTGACCTATGTATTTTATACTCGGTTCAGACTGAGTTATTTCAGGTTGGATACCTGCTTTTGGGCTTAGCTTTGATGCTTCCGCTTGGATATCAGCTTATCCCTTTTTGTGTTGTTGTAGTCTTTTTGCTTGACTCTGATATGTATATTATTTTTGACTCGTTGTATATAGTGTGGACTTCGAACCACTTATGATGTATCATTTTGTATTGTACTGGGGATGTATCAGTGTTTATATATATGTCTATTTGTTGTTCTATGATGTGATGTAAATTTAGTTGTTGTATTTTGTTCTGATAGATCTGTTAGCCACCTGTAGTATTGTATTAAGCATTTATTGAATATATCGATCCACTTGAGACTGGAAAAAAATTAGAGCATTAATTGATGTATTTAGTAGATGTTTGAGACAAAGCTATAGATGATTGCTTCTAACCAGCCCTATTCTCCGCAATTACAGACAGTATTACTCAGTAATATTCTTTGTTAATGTGTGTAACGACTCGGATTTTCTGACGTTTGTTATTGGGTGATTATTTGTTTTCAATTATTAAAATATTGATCTCTATAAGTCGAATAAATAAATTTTTCTGATATTAAAAATACCTGTATCTATAAATTGATTAAAAACTATATTAAATATTGAATTTTAAATTCCTGAATAGGATAAATATTTTGGAAATGTGTATATAAAAACTCCACCATTTGGAATAAGATAGATATCCATAAATGTATATAAATGAGCATGATGTTGATAATATATATGAGCATATAATTATATATATATATATATGTAAATATGGCCATATGAAGTAAAATATAGGAAAGTTTGTATAAATATGAATATACATATATATATATATAGTATCAAAAATATACATAAGCAATGTATATGAGAATATGTATAAGTAAATGTATGTATATGATGACAAACATATGTAAGTAAAAATATATGTACGTATGTTATGTAAAATATTGCATATATATATATATATATAGATATAGATATGTACATGTAAAAGCCTCATGATGGAAAATAATATATATATATATATACATATATAAAAGCCTTATGATAATTTAAAATATATAAGCATATAGGAGTGTGTATATATATATATGGGCCATATAAAGTAATGTATATGGAAATTTGCATAAATGTATACACATATATGTGTGTGATGACAGGATATACATAAGCATATGTGTGTATATATATAATAGTGAATGTAAAGAATGTAAGTACATGTGTAAATAAATGTATACATATCCACAAGGAACCACAAACTTTTTGTTAACCATTAAATGCATATATGTAGAGGTGTATATTTATATATATACATTCTTATAAAAATGAGAAAGGAAAATATATACACAAAAGAATATATATATGGTATACACATAGAGGGACATCATCATAACATATTTCAAAATCAGGTCAAGGTAAAAATCAATGTCAAAGCAAAAATCAAGTCACCTAATTTAAGGAAATCAAGTCAGTTTTCCCTTATCAAATTAGAATAAAAAATTCTTGAAGTTGTGAAGCCTGTACAAAGCTACAACATTCTCTTCATATAAAGGCTCTGCCTTGTTCATACTTTTGCATTCAAAACAAGATAACCAGAAAAATAAAAAATAAACAAGCTCCCACTACAACTTAAGTAAAATCAAACAACTCAAGCACGAAAGGATCAAACCAAAGCAAGCAAAACAGTTTCAGAGAAGGAAAAAAAAAGAATCACTGCTCTGTTCAAAGGAAAGGTGAGTAAATTTTTGAGACTTCTGTTTACTGTAAATCATGTATGTACCCATATGCTTGTAGTTTTTGAATAAGCCCTAAAACCTTATTAAGTATGCTTATGCAGATAAGTGTTTATACATTATGTTGTGTGTTAGACATGGTTGAAACCCGGTAAACCCAAAAAAAAAGCATGTACAACACCTCTTTGTTCTTTTAGTATATATATATATATATATAGATCGTGCTAGTTTAAAAATCATTTTCTCACTACCCATTTAATTTTAGATCATGGCTCCAAAAGCAAAGTCTGTTGTTTTTGAGTGTAGATCACTCTAAAATTGGTTTCAATTGATATCTTTGAGTATGGAAGGAGAGAGGTTCACTTTACAGTAAGCAACGTATAAATGACCAAAACTCAAAACAACACAATTTAGTTTTTTGATTACATGAAGGTGTTTATTATCAAAATGGTGATTTTTGAAAGTGAATTGGATAATTTTAGCGGCGTAATTAAGGGGATAAAGGAAGATGACCGAGAATGGGATTTTGGTCGATTCTCGGTGGCCCAGGTGATGGCATGGCACGTGGTTGGTGGAGAAGGGTTCTTGGGTGATGCTGAAGCTTGGAAAAATGTAATGGTATTTTCTAGTGGTGTATAGTGTTGGGTCGATGATGAATTAGGGTTTTAGGCGGTTTTGTGGTGGGTTCGTTCTCAAGTTAAACGCAACTTCGTGGGGCCTATGGGAAGGTGCGGTCTAGGGGGAGATGGAAGAGAGTGCGGCGGTGAAGTTCTGGAAGAAATTTGGGAGATGGATGAGGTCGGAGGTGCCGTGACGAGGTGGTTGGCTGGGCAGCATTTTCTTTCAGCTCATGGTCGAAGGGTTCGATTTCGAACCGAAGGAACTGGCACAGCTCTTGGTGGGCAGGTAAAAGGAGATGGCCGAGGGCAACTTGCAAGGATGGTCGGCGGTAGGAAATGGTTGGCCGTGGGTGTGTGCATGTGTACGTTGCACTGTTCGTGTACGTTTGTGTGTCTCAAAGGAAGAAAGGAGGAGGGAAAATAAGAACAGGAGAAAAAGAAAGAGGGGAAGAAAAAAAAGAAGTTTGGGCCGGTATAGGCCAGAAAATAAAAGAAGATAAAGGAAAAGTAAAATAAAAGATAAGTAAAAGAAAAAGAAAAAGGAAAAAGAAAAGGGAATAGAAAAAAAATAAAGAAAAATAGAAAGGAAAATAAAAAAAAGAAAAGAAAAAAAAGAAAGGGAAAAGAAGAAGAAATGCGATTTATATATAGGTTTATATGACAATTTATATTTTCTTTATACTAAAAATCTATTGATAAATTAAATCCGTGGTTTAAAGTTCAATGGTATATTATAATTAAATGAGCAATTAATTACATTATTAGTTGGCTTTTAAGATTGATACAAATTAACAAGTTGGATATTAAATAAGTGTTAAGTTTTAATTAACTAAAAGTAAATCGTTTTTATTTTAATTAATTTGGATTCAAATATACATGGATATTGGTTATTGATCGTTAAATTAGCTAACGACCTATAGCTTGGTCAACCCTATTGGACCTTTATTTCGACTATTCTTGCCCACGCCATCTAGTGGTCAGACAAGTTAAAAAGCAGATTAAAATGATGAAACCTTTTATTTGGAATAAACGACTGTAATAAATTCCCATATGTGTATATAGTCACCTTAATTATAAATTGTTAAATTTTAAACAATTTTTTTATATTATTACTTGGATTCGAAGAGACCGGGGCCGGATATCCATGATATTCGGAACCAATTCGATTTGAAATTACTACAAAACCTTACGGGTTTGATTATAGAGTCAAATGGACTGGAATTGGATTAATTTAATAAAATTTAACCATTTTAAATAAGTAGTTGTACCTGGACATTATTTCACTATTGATGGATTTCTGTAAAAAGTGTTTTGGTTATAATCAAAATAAAAACTCGTCGTGTCGTAAGAGTTACCTTGGTTTTTAAAAGATTTTGAGAACTCCAGTATTTCATTTTAAGTGTGTTTACTCACGCTGGTTTCCAGCCTGACTCGGGTGTTACTTTATTGTAATGTGAAAGTGTATGTGCAGTACTAAGGATCGTGTAATATGGTATATAAATGCGGAAACTGATAATAACAGTAAAATAAAAATTAAATTAAGCACACCAGGAATTTTTATACTGGTTCGAACTTCCCGTTCTACATCCAGTCCCAGAATACCCTTTGGATTTAAACTAAATCCCTCACTTAACCCGGAGGAATAGGTATACACCACCTGAGCAGCCGAACAGGAATTTTTCTGCCTCAACAGCCGAAGAGGACTTCAACTTAATACAAATAACTTGTTGACGAATGTGTTCTGAATAACACAGATTTTCTTTTGATAGTACAATTCTCCTATAATCAAATCCTCAAGAATATATAGTGTGTGTGAAGATTTAGAAGGAGGATAATCGCATAGAATCGAAGTATATGAATTAATTCAGGGATTCTAGCGATATTGAATGAGAATGAATGCTTTTATTTGCAGAAATAAATAGAGAATAGATTTCAGAATTATAAACAAGAATCGGTGATTGTAGAAGTGAATTAAACATGTTTATATAGTTGTAGAATAGTTACAATCTTTCATGAAGAGTTTCAATCAAAAGTTGTGACCATATCTCTTGGAAGGTGATTCCTCTTCACGAACGATCGCAACTCTTCAGAAAAATAGCCGTTATTTCCAGGTCGGTTGACTGAAAATTCTGGCCGGTCAGCTGAGTTTAAAATCGTGCATAAAACAGTGCATATCTGTGCACTAACTTAGGTTCGGTCAGCCGAGTTTACTGGTCAGTCGACCGACCTGATGTTATGTGCACAGATTACATTTTTTTAAGTATAAAACAATTTACAACTATTTGTATGTGTGTGTGACTTCTTGAGGAATGATTTTAACAATATTCTAAGACTCAATATAATAAAATATTCATACTAATCTCTGGATTGTAGTCTTGTCTCCTTTGTAGTGCACAATATACGTTTATTCTCTTTTTGTCGCCTTTGTATAGTATTCTCTTTGTAGTTCGTCTTATGATCTCTGAAGCTTGTGTCATGAATCAAAACCCATGAATCAACATTCTCCCCCTTTTTGATTGATGACAATACTTATGTGACGAAGTAGTATATACATATATATTGTAATTCTCCCCCTGAATATATTGCGACTTTTCTGCAAAAACTTGTTAGCTTTCATATATTTCTCCCCCTTTGTCATCGACAAAAAGGAATACTTATGATACATAAAATGTAAAAAACAATACGGAACATGTATCAAATTTAGGAACATAGAATTAAATTTACATACCGAAACCAAATAAAATGTTAATGATACCTTTACTTAAAACATCATAAAATAGAAATATTGTTCACACTAAAAGCAAAATACTTGAAATAATCCAATAGCAAGATAAAAACAACAATATCACTCCTCACCCTCGTCGGTATCCCAATATTCTGGACGAATATTTTCATCAGGAGGAGCATGTTCTTTACCACGACGCTGAGTATGAGAAGTATGAGTTCCTGATGTTCTAGAACTTGTATTCTCCGAAGTTGACCAAGAGAAATTAGGTGCCGGTATTTTTCCGGGAGCAAGATGAGACGCACCGGCTTCAGAAGTGCATGACAAAGCATCCCAAAGATTAACAAAGAAGCCTTTGATTTTCTTGAATCTTCCATCTATTTTCCGTAGACGGGCATCTAAAGCTAATTGATTTCGAGCCAAAAGATCAATAGCCGCTTCTGTACCAAGTCCGGGAGTTGGTCTTTGAATTGTGGACTGGCGAGTTAAGCGTTCGGTAGAATGAGTGGTTGGTTGTGGTGTGGAATGGCTACGGCGTAGTTGATCTCTAGGAGTAGCACGCCATTGGTCAAATTTTATAAATCTTGGTGGAGCATCCGACAACTTCATTAATTTAATGGTCCTTGAATCAAAATGATGAACTTTGGTAGTTTCGGATTCTGGAGCATGTACGACTCAATCATTGATTAATCTCATTATATATTCTCTATAGTAAATATGAAGCATCTTGCCTTGGTTAAATGAGAGAAACTCATCCATAAGTAATTGTACCCAATTGACTCGAACATTCCCACATATAGCATATAATGCTTTAAAATTTTCAGGATACACTAAGTGATAAGAGCCGCCTCTTGGAACAATGGATTTCATCATGAATCGATGAAAAAGTCTAGCATTTGGTCGAAGAGATGATGTTTGTCTGAAATCTATAGCATCATCTTCGAAAAAGAGATGGCTTATTTCGTCGCGTCTCATTACATTGCAATCCTCATCATGTAACGATATTCCACCCGGTCGAGCATTCAAGGTATGATTTATTCTATCTAGTGAAAGGAAAATTGTCGTACCACATACCGACGTCCAAACACAATTTTTAGTGTTTCTAGGCGGATTAACAAGGTTTAGGTTAGCAAGAAATAATTTGACCATAATGTGGTTAATTTTCAAATTGTTCTTTCTATGGTCAAGAAAAGTGTCAAGCCCACTTTCAATTCCGGCATGTTCAATACCGTAAGAAGAGAAATCGGGGTAACTTACGAAGGATTCCTCGAAGATCTTGGCATCTTGAAGCTTTATCCATCTTTCGAGTGCTTTATCACTCACAAGCCATGAGGCTATTTGAGAATCCACTGGAGTTGATGAAGAAGCGGCGGTAGTTTTTGTTTTCTTTCTATGAGCCATTGATTTTGAGGAAAAATATAAAATTTGAGAAAATTTTAATGGAGTTTGGGGTAAAAATCTGAAATTAGGAAAGTTAAAATGAAGAGGTAGTTGAAAAAAGTGAATAGGTGGGTTAAATATTTGAAGAGGCAGCAGCAGTTTTTTGTCGTTCGGGCGAACGAAATGTCTGGTCGGCTGACTGACTTTGTTAACCGAAACATATGAAACTTTCGGGAAGGGATTCGGCTGACCAACTCAGTATTTCGGCTGACCGACTTTGTTAACCGAAACGTTTGAAACTTTCGGGAAGGGATTCGGCTGACCGACTCAGTATTTCGGTCGACCGACCCTGTTGTTTTGCCCAGTTTTGCCGTTTCTATTAAAAAATTGTATAAAGAGAAATTTTATTATTTTTGCATGGTAGTAATACAACTTATAGAAAATCAGCAACATATATATATATTAAAAAAATGCTTAGCCACCGGTTGTTAATATCGACGTTCCCAAGAATTTGGAGATGGTACATTCTCTATAGGTGACCTCATAGGAGCTACTGGAGATTGAGCAGTATTTGAGGAGGTTGAGGGTCTAGATGTGGGTTTAACAATGTCTTCCTTTTTCGACGAACAAATTTTTATGGCCATCCGTTCTAAAAAGCTCAAATGTCTTGCCGTAATTTTTTGTTAATAGTATAACTCCTTTTGTAGATCCATTTGTTGCTGTTGATAGTGGTGTATCTCATCTATTTTCTGTTTAGTTGAAGGAGATATGACCATAGCATTCTTGCCTTTCTTCTTTTCCGGTGTATAACCGGTATGAGTGTTCTCCCATGGTTTCCAGCCATGTCGGGGGTCTTTATCCGGGGACGAAGAGAAGTTAAGGACACGATTAGGTAAGGGAAAAATAGGATAGGGTCCGTTTTCAGTAATACGATCGGAATCATCGTCCGGAGATGTATACGATAAACGAGAGTTTTCGGAATTGTAAAAACCATTGTTGGATGACATTTTCAAATAATTTTGAATATAAACTTTCTTAGTATTTGTTTGAAAACTAAACATAGTTTATATAAGTATTTGTTTACTAAAAAAAAGTGGATAAGAATAATTATTTAATTCTCATCACGGGTAATTAATAGCAAAACAGTTTGTAAATGGATGATTACAAATTTTAAAACTAAAAATAGATTTCTGAAAATACAATTTAAACTAAAAAGAAGATTGAGAGAAGAAACAACTATAGCTCAAGTGGCTATAATACACCATTTAACAAGCAAGTAAAAATTTTTGTTTTAAACATTTTGCATATTTTTAGTTATAACTCTTTTAGAGACATTATTCCTAAATCTTGTCTAAGTTTGATAAAAATATTTTCATTTAATGGTTTAGTAAAAATGTCAGCAATCTGATTTTCAGTATTAATAAACTCTAAATTTATCAATCCTTTTTCCAAACAATCACGAAGAAAATGATGACGAATATCTATGTGTTTTGTTCGTGAGTGATTGACAGGATTTTTAGAAAGATTTATTGCACTAGTATTATCACAATAAATTATAGACTTTTCAAGATGTCAGTTAAAATCCTGAAGTGTTTGTTGCATGTAAATGACTTGTGCACATGCTAAAGCAGCAGATATATATTCTGCTTCACATGTCGATAAAGAAACGCTGTTTTGTTTCTTACTGAACCAAGAGACTAAGGAACGTCCAATGAAATGACATGTTCCGCTAGTACTTTTTCTATCCGTCCGACTTCCTCCAAAATCAGCGTCGCTATAGGAAACTAATTCGAAAGGACATTCTTTTGGATAAAATAGTCCGAAATCTTTGGTTTTAGTTAGATAACGAATAATGCATTTAACTGCTCGCATATGCGATTCTTTGGGATTTGCTTGAAATCTAGCACATAAACAAACACTCATCATTATATCAGGTCGACTAGCTGTTAAATATAATAAAGATCCAATCATACTACGATATAGTTTTTGATCAACACTTTTGCCCTCCTCGTCTCTATCGAGGTGAATCGTTGTACTCATAGGAGTTGGTTTGGCAGAAGTGTTTTCCAGACCAAATCGTTTAATTAAATTATAACAATATTTTTCTTGATTAATAAAAATTCCATTTTCAACTTGTTTAATTTGTAATCCAAGAAAATATGACAATTCTCCCATATGAGACATTTCAAATTCATTTGTCATTATAGTCGAAAATTCCTGACATAACTTTTCATTTGTCGATCCAAAAATAATATCATCAACATAAATTTGAATTATCAAAATATCTTTCTTAGTTTTCTTAATAAAAAGAGTTTGATCTACTTTACCAATTTCAAACCCAGATTCTAATAAATAGCTTTTAAGACGATCATACCAAGCACGTTGTGCTTGTTTTAAACCGTATAAAGCCTTTTTGAGTTTATACACATGATCCGGAAATTTTTCATGATAAAAAAGAGGTGGTTGTTCAACAAAGACATTTTCTTTTATGTAACCATTTAAAAATGCACTTTTAACATCCATTTGATAAAGTTTAAAATTATGAAAACATGCAAACGCCAATAAGATTCGTATTGCTTCAAGTCGGGTGACTGGAGCAAACGTTTCTTCGTAGTCAATTCCCTCTTCTTGATTATATCTTTGTGCAACTAATCTAGCTTTATTCCTAGTTGTATTTCCTAGTTCATCTGCTTTATTTTTGAAGACCCATTTAGTACCAATGACTGATTGATCACTTGGTCTAGGAACAAGTTCCCAAACTTCGTTTCGTTCGAATTGATTTAGTTCTTCTTGCATGGCAAGAATCCAGTAGTCATTAGTTGAGGCTTCTTTTATATTCTTAGGTTCTATGTAAGAGAGAAAAGCTACATGACCAACTTGACTTAATTGATGTCTGGTTTTAACATTCGTATTTACTTCTCCAATTATATTTTGTACAGGATGATCCCGTAAAATTATAGGTGGAGATTTTATTATATTAGTAGTAATGTTTATATTTTCGGTAAATTCATGATTATTATCAAAATTTTCACTAGTATTACTATTTTTATTCTGAATAGTTTCATCATCAGAATCAATAGTAATATTTGGATTTATATTTTTAAAATATTCTTCAAATGAAACATGTAAACTTTCTTCAATAATTTGAGTTCTTTTATTAAAAACTCGATAAGCTTTACTTCGTTCCAAATATCCTACGAATATTCCTTCATCAGATTTTGGATCGAATTTGCCTAGCTGATCTTTAGTATTCAAAATAAAACATTTGGAACCAAAAACTTTAAGATATGAAATATTTGGTTTACTTCCATTTAGAAGTTCATATGGAGTATTTTTAGTTAACGGTCGAATGGAAACACGATTCAATACATAACAAGCAGTAGCTACAGCTTCTGCCCAAAAATGTTTTGATAAAGTGGTTCCATTTAATAAAGTTCTTGCACATTCTTGTAACGTTCTATTTTTTCTTTCTACAACGCCATTTTGTTGTGGTGTTCTAGGAAATGAAAAATTATGGTTAATACCTTTCTTGTTACAAAATTGTTCAAAAACTTCATTTTCAAATTCTCCCCCATGATCACTTCTGATATTTTTAATTTTCAAACTTTTAATATTTTGTATTCTTTTAACAAAAACTTTAAAATTATCAAAAGTATCACTTTTATTTTTAAAAAAGAAAGTCCAAGTGTATCTAGAAAAATCATTTACAATAACAAACACATATCTATTATGATTAATAGACTGAACATGAGTTGGACCAAAAAGATCCATGTGTAAAAGTTCAAGTGGTTGTTCTGTAGAAATTACCTTTTTAGATTTAAAAGAAGATTTTGTTAATTTTCCTAATTTACATGCATCACAAAATATATTAGTTTTGAATCTCATGTCAGGTAACCCTTTAACTAATTTATTTTTAGCTAATTTGTTGATGGTATTAAAATTGATGTGACAAAATCTTTTGTGCCAAAGACAGGAATCATTTTCCTTAGCTACTAAACACAAATTTGAATCATTATTAACGTTCATATTTAAAATATAAATGTTTTTATCTCTTATTCCTTCAAAAATAGTGCTATGATTTTTATCGAAAATATTACATTTATTTTCTGAAAAAGTTATATTAAAACCTATATCACATAGCTGACTAATACTCAATAAATTATGCTTTAAATTTTTAACTAATAAAACATCAGTAATGAGAGGTAAATTAGTGGTACCGTTGCCGCTGACATCGCCTTTACCGATGATATATCCTTTAGAGTTATCTCCAAAAGTGACTGATCCTCCATTTGAGTAGATAATATTTGACAACAGTTCTTTGTTTCCAGTCATGTGTTTTGAGCAACCGCTATCTAAAATCCATTTTCCTCTCCTTTTATGTGGTACCTGCAAAAATTTATAAAAAGTTGGTGCCCATTTCTTTTTAGGGTCCTAAGAGTTAGATGTTAGGAAGCCAAACCCATACGGGTTCATAATTCCCTTTATAAACATAGTTTTTGTTATTATGAACAGTTTCCATGAACATTTTGATATGTTTATTCCTTATCAAAACATTATTTGATTTTGGAATCCATATCTTAATGGTTTTAGTGTTTGAACAAACTGTTTTCTTAATATCCTTTTTAATTTTATTATTAATCCTACTTTTAGAAAAATTATTCTGTTTCTTAAATCCTAGTCCATATTTATTGTTAGTGGATTGAGAATTTTCAATTATTTTAGAAAGATTCTCTCTTCCTTTATTGAAATTAGAGACATTTTTAGAGATGTCATCAAATTTTAATTTTAGACTAGATTTTTCTAAATCTAAATCTTTAATTTTAGAATTTAAACTATTATTTTCCAAAAATAAAGCATCATTTTTATTTTTCTGAATTTCTAGTTCTTCAGATATTGAAGAAATTTGAGAAGATAAATTAGAATTTGATTGTTGAGAAATTTCAAGTTCTTCTTCTAATATTTTCTTCTCATCTTTCAGCATATCTACTTCTAAGACTGTCCTATCTAATTTTCTTTGTAAATCTTTATTTTTCTTTTTAAGTTGCTTTGCTAAGTCTACTAATTCAGAATTAATTTCAATTAAACCTTCAAAACTAAGATCACTTACATCATCTGACGAAGCCATGAAGCACACATTTGCTTGTTCATTTTCATTGTCACTTTCACTCTCTGATGATGATGATGATGAGTCTGTGTCGTCCCAAGTGACTGAAAAAGCTCTTCGTTTGGTTCTGTCCTTCTTAAAATTGCCCTTTTTACGTTCTGGACAATCCTTCTTCATGTGACCTTTTTTGTGACATTCATAACATTCCATTGCTGAAGATGATGGTTTGCTATTGTTGTTGGAATTATTTTTGTTTCCCCTGAATTTATTTCTTTTGAATTTCAGAACTTTTTGAAATTTTTAGCAATCATTGCCATATCTTCATTCTCTGAGTCGGAGTCATCTTTTTCTGCCTGAAATGCCACATTCTTCTTTTCTTGTGCTCCATTTCTCTTTGCTTGCAAATTTACTTCGTAGGACATTAAATTACCTATCAATTCTTCTGGTTTTAATGTTGACAAATCACTCGCTTCTTCAATGGCTAGGACTTTTCTTTCCCATTCCTCCGTTAAAGAATTTAAGATTTTTGTGACAATATCAAAATCAGTAAATTTTGGTTCTAATGATAGTAGAGCATGATAGATATCTTGGAATCTAGAGTACATATCATTTATAGATTCATTTGGCCTCATTTTGAAATTTTCAAATTGATTTTTCAACATAGAGATTTTGCTTAATTTAACTTTGTTCGTTCCTTCATGTGTTACCTTAAGTGTTCTCCAAATTTCATAACGAGAAGTGCACATGCTAACTCTATTGAATTCATTTCTATCTAATGCACAAAATAAAATATTCATAGCCTTTGCATTTGATGTAGCATCTAGTTTTTGTGTGTTACTCCAAGTCGAGTATTCTCCAGTAGAAGTTGTGTACTCACTTTGTATTACATTCCAGATATCGAATCCACTAGATTGCATATAGATTCTCATTCTAGTTGACCAATAATTATAATTTATACCATTAAAAATTGGAGGTCGTGAAGTTGATTGACCCTCTGTGAAACTAGTATTAGTGTTAGTGTCAAAATCGTTAGTTTGTGTCGTTGCCATATTACTAGAAATAGATATCAAATACCTTTGTGATGGTTATAGGATTTCCTTACTCTGATACCAAATGAAAGTGTGTGTGCAGTACTAAGGATCGTGTAATATGGTATATAAATGCGAAAACTGATAATAACAGTAAAAATAAAAATTAAATTAAGCACACCAGAAATTTTTATACTGGTTCGAACATCCCGTTCTACGTCCAGTCCCAGAATACCCTCTGGATTTAAACTAAACCCCTCACTTAACCCGGAGGAATAGGTATACACCACCTGAGCAGCCGAACAGGAATTTTTCCGCCTCAACAGCCGAAGAGGACTTCAACTTAATACAAATAACTTGTTGACGAATGTGTTCTGAATAACACGGATTGTCTATTGATAGTACAATTCTCCTATAATCAAATCCTCAAGAATATATAGTGTGTGTGAAGAATTAGAAGGAGGATAATCGCGTAGAATCGAAGTATATGAATTAATTCAGGGATTCTTGCGATATTGAATGAGAATGAATGCTTTTATTTGCTGAAATAAATAGAGAATAGATTTCAGAATTATAAACAAGAATCGGTGATTGTAGAAGTGAATTAAACATGTTTATATAGTTGTAGAATAGTTACAATCTTTCATGAAGAGTTTCAATCAAAATTTGTGACCATATCTCTTGGATTGAAGGTGATTCTTCTTCACGAACGATCGCAACTCTTCAGAAAAATAGCCGTTATTTCCAGGTCGGTTGACTGAAAATTCTGGCCGGTCAGCTGAGTTTAAAATCGTGCATAAAACTGTGCATATATGTGCACTAACTCAGGTTCGGTCAGCCGAGTTTACTAGTCGGTCGACCGACCTGATGTTATGTGCACAGATTACATTTTTTTAAGTATAAAACAATATACAACTATTTGTATGTGTTTGTGACTTCTTGAGGAATGATTTTAACAATATTCTAAGACTCAATATAATAAAATATTCATACTAATCTCTGGATTGTAGTCTTGTCTCCTTTGTAGTGCACAATATACGTTTATTCTCTTTTTGTCTCCTTTGTATAGTATTCTCTTTGTAGTTCGTCTTATGATCTCTGAAGCTTGTGTCATGAATCAAAACCCATGAATCAACATTCTCCCCCTTTTTGATTGATGACAATACTTATGTGATGAAGTAGTATATACATATATATTGTAATTCTCCCCTTGAATATATGGCGACTTTTCTACAAAAATTTGTTAGCTTTCATATATTTCTCCCCCTTTGTCATCGACAAAAAGGAATACTTATGATACATAAAATGTAAAAAAAAATACGGAACATGTATCAAATTTAGGAACATAGAATTAAATTTACATACCGAAACCAAATAAAATGTTAATGATACCATTACTTAAAACATCATAAAATAGAAATATTGTTCACACTAAAAGCAAAATACTTGAAATAATCCAATAGCAAGATAAAAACAACAAGATCACTCCTCACCCTCGTCGGTATCCCAATATTCTGGACGAATATTTTCATCAGGAGGAGCATGTTCTTTACCATGACGCTGAGTATGAGAAGTATGAGTTCCTGATGTTCCGGAACTTGTATTCTCCGAAGTTGACCAAGAGAAATTAGGTGCCGGTCTTTTTCCGGGAGCAAGATGAGAGGCACCAGCTTCAGAAGTGCATGAAAAAGCATCCCAAAGATTAACAAAGAAGCCTTTGATTTTCTTGAATCTTCCATCTATTTTCCATAGATGAGCATCTAAACCTAATTGATTTCGAGCCAAAAGATCAATAGCCACTTCTGTACCAAGTCCGGGAGTTGGTCTTTGAATTGTGGACTGGCGAGTTAAGCGTTCCGTAGAATGAGTGGTTGGTTGTGGTGTGGAATGGATACGGCGTAGTTGATCTCTAGGAGTAGCACGCCATTGGTCAAATTTTATAAATCTTGGTGGAGCATCCGGCAACTTCATTAATTTAATGGTCCTTGAATCAAAATGATGAACTTTGGTAGTTTCGGATTCTGGAGCATGTACGACTCAGTCATTGATTAATCTCATTATATATTCTCCATAGTAAATATGAAGCATCTTGCCTTGGTTAAATGAGAGAAACTCATCCATAAGTAATTGTGCCCAATTGACTGGAACATTCCCACAAATAGCATATAATGCTTTAAAATTTTCAGGATACACTAAGTGATAAGAGCCGCCTCTTGGAACAATGGATTTCATCATGAATCGATGAAAAAGTCTAGCATTTGGTCGAAGAGATGATGTTTGTCTGAAATCTATAGCATCATCTTCGAAAAAGAGATGGCTTATTTCGTCGCGTCTCATTACATTGCAATCCACATCATGTAACGATATTCCACCCGGTCGAGCATTCAAGGTATGATTTATTCTATCTAGTGAAAGGAAAATTGCCGTACCACATACCAACGTCCAAACACAATTTTTAGTGTTTCTAGGCGGATTAACAAGGTTTAGGTTAGCAAGAAATAATTTGACAATAATATGGTTAATTTTCAAATTGTTATTTCTATGGTCAAGAAAAGTGTCAAGCCCACTTTCAATTCCGACATGTTCAATACCGTAAGAAGAGAAATCGGGGTAACTTACGAAGGATTCCTCGAAGATCTTGGCATCTTGAAGCTTTATCCATCTTTCGAGTGCTTTATCACTCACAAGCCATGAGGCTATTTGAGAATCCACTGGAGTTGATGAAGAAGCGGCGGTAGTTTTAGATTTCTTTCTAGGAGCCACTGATTTTGAGGAAAAATATAAAATTTGAGAAAATTTTAATGGAGTTTGGGGTAAAAATCTGAAATTGGGAAAGTTAAAATGAAGAGGTAGTTGAAAAAAGTGAATAGGTGGGTTAAATATTTGAAGAGGCAGCAGCAGTATTTTGTCGTTCGGTCGACCGAAATGTCTGGTCGGCTGACCGACTTTGTTAACCGAAACATATGAAACTTTCGGGAAGGGATTCGGCTAACCGACTCAGTATTTCGGCTGACCGACTTTGTTAACCGAAACGTATGAAACTTTCGGGAAGGGATTCGGCTGACCGACTCAGTATTTCGGTCGACCGACCCTGTTGTTTTGCTGTTTCTGTTAAAAAATTGTATAAAGAGAAATTTTATTATTTTTGCATGGTATTAATACAACTTATAGAAAATCAGCAACATATATATATATTAAAAAAATGCTTAGCCACCGGTTGTTAATATCGACGTTCCCAAGAATTTGGAGATGGTACATTCTCTATAGGTGACCTCATAGGAGCTACTGGAGATTGAGCAGGATTTGAGGAGGTTGAGGGTCTAGATGTGGGTTTAACAATGTCTTCCTTTTTCGACGAACAAATTTTTATGGCTATCCGTTCTAAAAAGCTCAAACGTCTTGCCGTAATTTTTTGTTCATAGTATAACTCCTTTTGTAGATCCATTTGTTGCTGTTGATAGTGGTGTATCTCATCTATTTTCTGTTTAGTTGAAGGAGATATGACCATAGCATTCTTGCCTTTCTTCTTTTCCGGTGTATAACCGGTATGAGTGTTCTCCCATGGTTTCCAGCCATGTCGGGGGTCTTTATCCGGGGACGAAGAGAAGTTAAGGACACGATTAGGTAAGGGAAAAATAGGATAGGGTCCATTTTCAGTAATACGATCGGAATCATCGTCCGGAGATGTATACGATAAACGAGAGTTTTCAGAATTGTAAAAACCATTGTTGGATGACATTTTCAAATAATTTTGAATATAAACTTTCTTAGTATTTGTTTGAAAACTAAACATAGTTTATATAAGTATTTGTTTACTAAAAAAAGTGGATAAGAATAATTATTTAATTCTCATCACGGGTAATTAATAGCAAAACAGTTTGTAAATGGATGATTACAAATTTTAAAACTAAAAATAGATTTCTGAAAATACAATTTAAACTAAAAAGGAGATTGAGAGAAGAAACAACTATAGCTCAAGTGGCTATAATACACCATTTAACAAGCAAGTAAAAATTTTTGTTTTAAACATTTTGCATATTTTTAGTTATAACTCTTTTAGAGACATTATTCCTAAATCTCGTCTAAGTTTGATAAAAATATTTTCATTTAATGGTTTAGTAAAAATGTCAGCAATCTGATTTTCAGTATTAATAAACTCTAAATTTATCAATCCTTTTTCCAAACAATCACGAAGAAAATGATGACGAATATCTATGTGTTTTGTTCGTGAGTGATTGACAGGATTTTTAGAAAGATTTATTGCACTAGTATTATCACAATAAATTATAGACTTTTCAAGATGACAGTTAAAATCTTGAAGTGTTTGTTGCATGTAAATGACTTGTGCACATGCCAAAGCAGCAGATATATATTCTACTTCACATGTCGATAAAGAAACGCTGTTTTGTTTCTTACTGAACCAAGAGACTAAGGAACGTCCAATGAAATGACATGTTCCGCTAGTACTTTTTCTATCCGTCCGACTTCCTCCAAAATCAGCGTCGCTATAGGAAACTAATTCGAAAGGACATTCTTTTGGATAAAATAGTCCGAAATCTTTGGTTTTAGTTAGATAACGAATAATGCGTTTAACTGCTCGCATATGCGATTCTTTGGGATTTGCTTGAAATCTAGCACATAAACAAACACTCATCATTATATCAGGTCGACTAGCTGTTAAATATAATAAAGATCCAATCATACTATGATATAGTTTTTGATCAACACTTTTGCCCTCCTCGTCTCTATCGAGGTGAATCGTTGTGCTCATAGGAGTTGGTTTGGCAGAAGTGTTTTCCAGACCAAATCGTTTAATTAAATTATAACAATATTTTTCTTGATTAATAAAAATTACATTTTCAACTTGTTTAATTTGTAATCCAAGAAAATATGACAATTCTCCCATATGAGACATTTCAAATTCATTTGTCATTATAGTCGAAAATTCCTGACATAACTTTTCATTTGTCGATCCAAAAATAATATCATCAACATAAATTTGAATTATCAAAATATCTTTCTTAGTTTTCTTAATAAAAAGAGTTTGATCTACTTTACCAATTTCAAACCCAGATTCTAATAAATAGCTTTTAAGACGATCATACCAAGCACGTGGTGCTTGTTTTAAACCGTATAAAGCCTTTTTGAGTTTATACACATGATCCGGAAATTTTTCATGATAAAAAAGAGGTGGTTGTTCAACAAAGACATTTTCTTTTATGTAACCATTTAAAAATGCACTTTTAACATCCATTTGATAAAGTTTAAAATTATGAAAACATGCAAACGCCAATAAGATTCGTATTGCTTCAAGTCGGGTGACTGGAGCAAACGTTTCTTCGTAGTCAATTTCCTCTTCTTGATTATATCCTTGTGCAACTAATCTAGCTTTATTCCTAGTTATATTTCCTAGTTCATCTGCTTTATTTTTGAAGACCCATTTAGTACCAATGACTGATTGATCACTTGGTCTAGGAACAAGTTCCCAAACTTCGTTTCGTTCGAATTGATTTAGTTCTTCTTGCATGGCAAGAATCCAGTAGTCATTAGTTGAGGCTTCTTTTATATTCTTAGGTTCTATGTAAGAGAGAAAAGCTACATGACCAACTTGACTTAATTGATGTCTGGTTTTAACATTCGTATTTACTTCTCCAATTATATTTTGTACAGGATGATCCCGTAAAATTCTAGGTGGAGATTTTATTATATTAGTAGTAATGTTTATATTTTCGGTAAATTCATGATTATTATCAAAATTTTCACTAGTATTACTAATTTTATTCTGAATAGTTTCATCATCAGAATCAATAGTAATATTTGGATTTATATTTTTAAAATATTCCTCAAATGAAACATGTAAACTTTCTTCAATAATTTGAGTTCTTTTATTAAAAACTCGATAAGCTTTACTTCGTTCCAAATATCCTACGAATATTCCTTCATCGGATTTTGGATCGAATTTGCCTAGCTGATCTTTAGTATTCAAAATAAAACATTTAGAACCAAAAACTTTAAGATATGAAATATTTGGTTTTCTTCCATTTAGAAGTTCATATGGAGTATTTTTAGTTAACGGTCGAATGGAAACACGATTCAATACATAACAAGCAGTAGCTACAGCTTCTGCCCGAAAATGTTTTGATAAAGTGGTTCCATTTAATAAAGTTCTTGCACATTCTTGTAACGTTCTATTTTTTCTTTCTACAACGCCATTTTGTTGTGGTGTTCTAGGAAATGAAAAATTATGGTTTATACCTTTCTTGTTACAAAATTGTTCAAAAACTTCATTTTCAAATTCTCCCCCATGATCACTTCTGATATTTTTAATTTTCAAACTTTTAATATTTTGTATTCTTTTAACAAAAACTTTAAAATTATCAAAAGTATCACTTTTATTTTTCAAAAAGAAAGTCCAAGTGTATCTAGAAAAATCATTTACAATAACAAACACATATCTATTATGATTAATAGACTGAACATGAGTTGGACCAAAAAGATCCATGTGTAAAAGTTCAAGTGGTTGTTCTGTAGAAATTACCTTTTTAGATTTAAAAGAAGATTTTGTTAATTTTCCTAATTTACATGCATCACAAAATATATTAGTTTTGAATCTCATGACAGGTAACCATTTAACTAATTTATTTTTAGCTAATTTGTTGATGGTATTAAAATTGATGTGACAAAATCTTTTGTGCCAAAGACAGGAATCATTTTCCTTAGCTACTGAACACAAATTTGAATCATTATTAACGTTCATATTTAAAATATAAATGTTTTTATCTCTTATTCCTTCAAAAATAGTGTTATGATTTTTATCGAAAATATTACATTTATTTTCTGAAAAAGTTATATTAAAACCTTTATCACATAGCTGACTAATACTCAATAAATTATGCTTTAAATTTTTAACTAATAAAACATCAGTAATGAGAGGTAAATTAGTGGTACCGTTGCTGCTCACATCACCTTTACCGATGATATATCCTTTAGAGTTATCTCCAAAAGTGACTGATCCTCCATTTGAGTAGATAATATTTGACAACATTTCTTTGTTTCCAGTCATGTGTTTTGAGCAACCGCTATTTAAAATCCATTTTCCTCTCCTTTTATGTGGTACCTGCAAAAATTTATAAAAAGTTGGTGCCCATTTCTTTTTAGGGTCCTAAGAGTTAGATGTTAGGAAGCCAAACCCATACGGGTTCATAATTCCCTTTATAAACATAGTTTTTGTTATTATGAACAGTTTCCATGAATATTTTGATATGTTTATTCCTTATCAAAACATTATTTTATTTTGGAATCCATATCATAATGGTTTTAGTGTTTGAACAAACTATTTTCTTAATATCATTTTTAATTTTATTATTAATCCTACTTTTAGAAAAATTATTCTGTTTCTTAAATCCTAGTCCATATTTATTGTTAGTGGATTGAGAATTTTCAAGTATTTTAGAAAGATTCTCTCTTCCTTTATTGAAATTAGAGACATTTTTAGAGATGTCATCAAATTTTATTTTTAGACTAGATTTTTCTAAATCTAAATCTTTAATTTTAGAATTTAAACTATTATTTTCCAAAAATAAAGCATCATTTTTATTTTTCTGAATTTCTAGTTCTTCAGATATTGAAGAAATTTGAGGAGATAAATTAGAATTTGATTTTTGAGAAATTTCAAGTTCTTCTTCTAATATTTTCTTCTCATCTTTCAGCATATCTACTTCTAAGACTGTCCTATCTAATTTTCTTTGTAAATCTTTATTTTTCTTTTTAAGTTGCTTTGCTAAGTCTACTAATTCAGAATTAATTTCAATTAAATCTTCAAAACTAAGATCACTTACATCGTCTGACGAAGCCATGAAGCACACATTTGCTTGTTCATTTTCATTGTCACTTTCACTCTCTGATGAGGATGATGAGTCTGTGTCATCCAAAGTGACTGAAAAAGCTCTTCGTTTGGTTCTGTCCTGCTTAAAATTTCTCTTTTTACGTTATGGACAATCCTTCTTCATGTGACCTTTTTTGTGACATTCATAACATTCCATTGCTGAAGATGATGGTTTGCTATTGTTGTTGGAATTATTTTTGTTTCCCCTAAATTTATTTCTTTTGAATTTCAGAAACTTTTTGAAATTTTTAGCAATCATTGCCATATCTTCATTCTCTGAGTCGGAGTCATCTTTTTCTGCTTGAAATGCCACATTCTTCTTTTCTTGTGCTCCATTTCTCTTTGCTTGCAAATTTACTTCGTAGGACATTAAATTACCTATCAATTCTTCTGGTTTTAATGTTGACAAATCACTCGCTTCATCAATGGCTAGGACTTTTATTTCCCATTCCTCCGTTAAAGAATTTAAGATTTTTGTGACAATATCAAAATCAGTAAATTTTTATTCTAATGATATTAGAGCATGATAGATATCTTGGAATCTAGAGTACATATCATTTATAGATTCATTTGGCCTCATTTTGAAATTTTCAAATTGATTTTTCAACATAGAGATTTTGCTTAATTTAACTTTGTTCGTTCCTTCATGTGTTACCTTAAGTGTTCTCCAAATTTCATAACGAGAAGTGCACATGCTAACTCTATTGAATTCATTTCTATCTAATGCACAAAATAAAATATTCATAGCCTTTGCATTTGATGTAGCATCTAGTTTTTGTGTGTTACTCCAAGTCGAGTATTCTTCCGTAGGAGTTGTGTACTCACTTTGTATAACATTCCAGATATTGAATCCACTAGATTGCATATAGATTCTCATTCTAGTTGACCAATAATTATAATTTATACCATTAAAAAGTGGAGGTCGTGAAGTTGATTGACCCTCTTTGAAACTAGTATTAGTGTTAGTGTCAAAATCGTTAGTTTGTGTCGTTGCCATATTACTAGAAATAGATATCAAATAACTTTGTGACGGTTATAGGATTTCCTTGCTCTGATACCAAATGAAAGTGTACGTGCAGTACTAAGGATCGTGTAATATGGTATATAAATGGGGAAACTGATAATAACAGTAAAATAAAAATTAAATTAAGCACACCAGGAAATTTTATATTGGTTCGAACTTCCCGTTCTACGTCCAGTCCCAGAATACCCTCTGGATTTAAACTAAACCCCTCACTTAACCCGGAGGAATAGGTATACACCACTTGAGCAGTCGAACAGGAATTTTTCCGCCTCAACAGCCGAAGAGGACTTCAACTTAATACAAATAACTTGTTGACGAATGTGTTCTGAATAACACGGATTGTCCGTTGACAGTACAATTCTCCTATAATCAAATCCTCAAGAATATATAGTGTGTGTGAAGAATTAGAAGGAGGATAATCGCGTAGAATCGAAGTATATGAATAAATTCAGGGATTCTAGTGATATTGAATGAGAATGAATGCTTTTATTTGCAGAAATAAATAGAGAATAGATTTCAGAATTATAAACAAGAATCAGTGATTGTAGAAGTGAATTAAACATGTTTATATAGTTGTAGAATAGTTACAATCTTTCATGAAGAGTTTCAATCAAAATTTGTGACCATATCTCTTGGATTGAAGGTGATTCTTCTTCACGAACGATCGCAACTCTTCAGAAAAATAGCCGTTATTTCCAGGTCGGTTGACTGAAAATTCTGGCCGGTCAGCTGAGTTTAAAATCGTGCATAAAACTGTGCATATATGTGCACTAACTCAGGTTCGGTCAGCCGAGTTTACTGGTCGGTCGACCGACCTGATGTTATGTGCACAGATTACATTTTTTTAAGTATAAAACAATATACAACTATTTGTATGTGTTTGTGACTTCTTGAGGAATGATTTTAACAATATTCTAAGACTCAATATAATAAAATATTCATACTAATCTCTGGATTGTAGTTTTGTCTCCTTTGTAGTGCACAATATACGTTTATTCTCTTTTTGTCTCCTTTGTATAGTATTCTCTTTGTAGTTCGTCTTATGATCTCTGAAGCTTGTGTCATGAATCAAAACCCATGAATCAACATTCTCCCCCTTTTTGATTGATGACAATACTTATGTGATGAAGTAGTATATACATATATATTGTAATTCTCCCCCTGAATATATGGCGACTTTTCTACAAAAATTTGTTAGCTTTCATATAATTCTCCCCCTTTGTCATCGACAAAAAGGAATACTTATGATACATAAAATGTAAAAAACAATACGGAACATGTATCAAATTTAGGAACATAGAATTAAATTTACATACCGAAACCAAATAAAATGTTAATGATACCATTACTTAAAACATCATAAAATAGAAATATTGTTCACACTAAAAGCAAAATACTTGAAATAATCCAATAGCAAGATAAAAACAACAAGATCACTCCTCACCCTCGTCGGTATCCCAATATTCTGGACGAATATTTTCATCAGGAGGAGCATGTTCTTTACCATGACGCTGAGTATGAGAAGTATGAGTTCCTGATGTTCCGGAACTTGTATTCTCCGATGTTGACCAAGAGAAATTAGGTGCTGGTCTTTTTCCGGGAGCAAGATGAGAGGCACCGGCTTCAGAAGTGCATGAAAAAGCATCCCAAAGATTAACAAAGAAGCCTTTGATTTTCTTGAATCTTCCATCTATTTTCCGTAGACGAGCATCTAAACCTAATTGATTTCGAGCCAAAAGATCAATAGCTGCTTCTGTACCAAGTCCAGGAGTTGGTCTTTGAATTGTGGACTGGCGAGTTAAGTGTTCCGTAGAATGAGTGGTTGGTTGTGGTGTGGAATGGCTACGGCGTAGTTGATCTCTAGGAGTAGCACGCCATTGGTCAAATTTTATAAATCTTGGTGGAGCATCCGACAACTTCATTAATTTAATGGTCCTTGAATCAAAATGATGAACTTTGGTAGTTTCTGATTCTGGAGCATGTATGACTCAGTCATTGATTAATCTCATTATATATTCTCCATACTAAATATGAAGCATCTTGCCTTGGTTAAATGAGAGAAACTCATCCATAAGTAGTTGTGACCAATTGACTCGAACATTCCCACATATAGCATATAATGCTTTTAAATTTTCAGGATACACTAAGTGATAAGAGCCGCCTCTTGGAACAATGGATTTCATCATGAATCGATGAAAAAGTCTAGCATTTGGTCGAAGAGATGATGTTTGTCTGAAATCTTTAGCATCATCTTCGAAAAAGAGATGGCTTATTTCCAACGTATTAGTGTCGATTTTCGGGGTCGAAAATCTCCCGGCAGTTACACGTGGTATCAGAGCTGAAGGTTAAGCGAGAACCTTGGCTCTGGTGGGGATTATCATTAGAGATAGGGTCAGTTGTACCGTAGAATGAGTTGAGTGTATTATATATGAGGGTATACTTGTTATTTTCATATATAATGTTTTTAAAAATGATTTTTAAATAATTTTTATATGAGATTATATTTTGATATAAAAGAAATAATTTTGTAGATTATTATAGTATATTAAGGTGATTGGTTGTAATTATTATAATCAAATAAGATTATAAAATCTAAGTGGTGATATATAACCAAATAGAAATGTGATAAGAATGAATTGTACAAGTAACTTACGCTAAAATTGGATTAAAACCAGAATTTAAAAATTCTGAAATTCCTGAAGTATTTTTCAAGGTGTTTTAAAGCGAAATAAGTTGCCCCGATTATATTTTTCCAGTAAATTATGATGGAATATATGGTGTGTTTGATTTCTAGATATGATTATATTGGTTATTATCTTAAAAATTTGTTGTTGTGTCATAATAAAGGATGTTTATTACAAATTAAACAATGACAACACATGGTGGAATGTTTTGAGGAAGTAAAATTATATAAGCCTGACTTATAAATTAAAATGGATTTGAATTGTGAAGTTTTAAATCTAAGCCCCAGAGAAATTTTGAAACTGTTTCAAAGTGTTTAAGGAAATAATAAATATTAGTATTTAGAATATTTTTGAATATAGAAATCCTTGTTTTAAAACTGGAGCCGTTTTGAAGATGAATTTGCTGTGTTAAAAACCAAGAATGGTTTAAAATTTAAAGTGTGATTTGATGGGATATATGTATATATATATATATATGTGGATATATCTGATTTCAAGGTGAAATGAAATAAATAACTGGGTGTTTGAATTCTAAAATTCCCTTAGAATGAGGTGTATAACCCAAAGGGAAATAAGTTTTTGAACTTATAAGTGGGAAGTGATATTGATAAGTAATTTAAATTTGGAATGTAAAACTTAAATTGAGTAAGGTTAAATGGATTGAACGAATTGGAATTTAACTTAGGGAAAGTTAAATAAGTTTTGAACTTATAACCCGACTTTGGAATTTCAAGGTGAAATTAAGAATTAACTTGTGGAAGTTAAATGGGTTAAATTGAAAAAAGAAGAAGTTATGTATGATTTCAAATCGATTTTTGAAATAAAAGGATTTCCGAATTCTAGAAATTTGTGATAGATGCTATTGACTGGTGTTTTAGATAATTTGGATGTTTATTTGTTTAATATATCCTGCTATCCTTCTGTTTATTATTTACAGTATATAAAACTTTAGATTGGATTATTTCGAATAAATTAGGAAGTGGATTGAAATGATATATATCCATTCCTGAAATTAAATGGAAATAAAAACGCTGATTTGAAATTATTTAAATGATTTTGATTTTAGGAAATAAAATCAAATTTATGAAAATGGAATCACTTTGAACTTATGTTTGAAATGTTAAAAATGAAATTGTCAACCGGAATTGCTTAAAGAATCGAGTTCAAAGTTGAAATTATAGTGGGGAAATAAATTGAATTCCGAAAATTGATTTGTTCTAAAAGATTTGAACTCTCACTTGAACCTTGAAATAAGTTTAAGTAGAGGTAATTTAAATGAATATTTGAAATTTGGGCTCAGACTTGAATTATTTAAAGACTTGGGTTCTTAAATTAAATATTAAGGGTTAATTTGATTAAAGTGATTAAATCAACATTTTTAAAACCGAACCCGAATTTAATAACTCGAGATGGTTTAAAATTGTGAATGGAATTGAAATTAATTAAAATTAGAATTGAATTGAATTAATTAGAATTGTAATCGAAGTTGAATTAGTTCGAATTCAAAATGGGAATTGATTTGAATTGGAACTGGAATTGAAGTTAATTCGAATTGGAATTTGGATTGAATCAATTGAAATGGAAGCGGAAATTGAAAATTGATTTGAATTACAGATTTGAAATTGAATAAGTTTGACCTTGAAACTATTTCCAAATAAATTATTTTAATATAAACTGTTTAAAACCTATCTTCTTAAATATTCAAATTATTTTGGATTTTCCAAGCTATTTACTATACAAACCATTCTTTTTAAAACTCAATCTATCTTATATTAACTATTTAACTTTTTTAAAACTATACAAGCTATTTTCTAAATTCAAACTGGTCAGAATGGAAATTGTTTATATTTAAATCGTGGATTTAAACACAAATTGGGATAAATTGAAGTTATAACCTAAATGGAATTCGAAGCAATTTTGAATTGGAACCAAAATTGGATATTGAGGCAAAAATTATTTTGAAGTGAACGAGTATATTTTTGAGTAAATATGATGATTTTAAAATAAAAGGGTTGGAAAGTACTATAACTGGAACTTACTTTATAGGAAATAAGTAATGTAACAATAACTTTGTAAAGGAAGTCGAACTTGAAAATTTGATTTGGCATTAATGAGGTTATATATATGTTTGTACCAAAAATGGGCACAACACCCTTCGGAAGTTTTTGAAGAGATAAAGTGAAGAAATTAAATGGAAAAAGAGGATTATCTAACAAAAACTCTAAATTTCAGAAATGAGAATAATCAAAATGCAGGGAGACACAAGAATTTAGAGTGGTTCGGCGTATCTCCTACGTCCACTATGAAGTTGATAGCTTTATTGATCTTTCTTTGAAGATTAAAAGTGAATTCAATGAATTACAACAGATAATTATGATATGCAGCAGTGAATTTCGTTGTTGGCAGCAGCTTATGGAGTTCAGATCTGTATCCGGCAGGGTCTGGGCGTTGGAGAATTCAAAGGAGAAAAAGCCCCTTTTCTGTATGCCCTTGGGCTCTATTTATAGGTGTAGAAGGCTGGTATTTCGCTCAGATCTCGGGAGACCCTCTCTGGCACGTGACCAGGCCCGCGCGCCCAAGCCCATGAAGTTTACGTCCGATCCGCGATCGATACGAACAGATTTCGTATCGATCAAGATTTCATCCAATGGAGTCGAAATTTGGCGTGGACATTCTTTAGCATGCACGTAGTCTTCTGTGAAAATTTCCATAGCATTTGGACTTGTAGATTAGGAGATATGATCGATACGAATTGGGATTCTCGGTTGGCTGTTTCGTTCGACTCGCTCTTGTTTCGACTCGCTCTTTGTTCGACTCGGTTTTGTTCGACTCGGTGACGTGGCATTTATTCGTATTTATTGTTGTGCCTTGCTTCGCATTGATGGACACGAAGTAGAAGTCTTCGGATGGATGCGAAGTTGACGAAGTGGAGCGAGGCGAAATGTGGCCCTCTGATGGAGTCGAACTAGAAGGAGTCGAACATGGGCTACCTGATGGACGCGAAGCGGAGTGAGTCGAAGTGGAGCGAGTCGAAGTAGGCTTTTCTGAGGGATGCGAACTGAGCGAGTTGAAGTAGGCTCTTATGAGGGATGCGAACTAAGCGAGTCGAAGAAGGCTATTTTTAATCAATTTTGCATCGGTTGTAACATGAGCACACGAACTCGGATTGACTTGAGATTTGGAACGATGCTCCCATAGCTTCGCTTGTCATGTCATATCAATTTTGGCTCGATCCGGGCTCGGACAAAATTCGTCGATATCCATAGCGAACCTGCGTATAACCGATTTTCTAGATGAACTGTCTTTGGTTTCTAGTCAAGTTCTTGGTATCACGGCCTTGCTAAAAGGCGGGATAACATTTGACCCCCAAAGTATGTCTTGTGGGAACATGATGTGCTTTGAAATGCCGCAATCTTCATTCTGAATATTTATCGTCTTTTTGATGAAAGCTGTAATCTTCGATTGATTTCCAGTAATATAAATGTTGATTTGTTGACTGCCAATGATTATGTAGTGCATTGTTGTAACTAAGTGTCGAGTGCTAGCGATTTGTTGTTCACTGTGGTAATTTTCATCAGGTAAGCATTCAACTCCTGTAAATTTTGAAAATTGAATGTTAGTCAGTCATACATGCATGTATGTTAGCCTGACTCCCGTCAATGTTTGCACGTTCACGGGTCGTTGTCAAGTTTTTTCTATATCGAGTTTTGCAACGATCCTCTCCTGGATCGATGTGAAATTCGAGTTGTAACAACGTTCAATTGTTGTTTTAAGTCCTTCCTTTGTATCGATCCTCTCCTGGATCGATCTGAGATGTTGGAATGTATGCTTCGTATCGATGGATACGTCATATTGGGTCTCGGATCGATGGATACAAAAGTAATGCTTTGTATCGATGGAGTCAAACGATCCAGACATAATCATGCAGTGATGCTTCACGGAGGATATGTCATTTCTAATTCCTTTATTCCATAAGAATCCCCGATTGTGGATAATCTTTGATAGGAGTCATCCATGACTCTTTTTCTAGATCTAGTTGATCTTCATATGTTAATGCCTAGAATAATAAGCATTTCAACTGGGACAAAGTCTATTTGTCGTGCATCCCCAGAACTGGCTAGCTTGGCGTGTGATTCGGCCTTTTCGTTTAGTTCTCTGAGGATTTGTGTAGTGCTGCAATAGTTGAAGCCGGCTAGTAGCTTTTGGACCCGGTTGAGATAAAGAGTAGGACGTTGCCCCCTAGTCATATAATCTTCCCTGACTTGGCGTACTACTAACTAGTAATCACATAAGACATGTAAAATTTCCACCCATAGTTTTCTTGCAAGTTTGAGCGCCAAGGCTTTATACTTAGCTTCGTTATTTGTTGCAGGGAAGTTGAGTTTCAGGGCGTAGTAGATTGTTCGTTCCTCAGAAGTCATTAACGCAACTTCGATGTTAGAAAGCCGATTATTGGAAGTTTCATCGGTGTACATTCTCCATCGGTTGGACGGTTCTCCACTGTTCTTCGGATAGTCGTCTGATGTGGTGGATTCAAATATGAAGTATGCTAATGTTTGACCATGGAGAGCTCTTCGAGGGAGATAAGTGATATCGAATTGGCTTAGCTTGATACTCCATTTGAGTAACTTTTCAGACATCTAAGGTTTCTATTGGACCTATCGTAACGGTTGGTCAATATGGACGTTAACGAAGTAAGCTTGTCAATTGCCAGCCTTCATCATATACTGGTCTTTGGATTCGTTTCCCTTCACATAGAATTGCGACGCTTATGGCGTGTGTTGGCATGGCCCAATTGATGTATAAATCTTTGCGATCCAAAGGTTTGGGTAAAATGGGAGGTCTCTTTAAGCGATCTATCAGAGCTGCTTGGTTGTCCTCGGTACATGGGTGTCTCTAATTGTCGGAATTTTCTAGAAATTAGTCTTGATTCGATGAGAATTGATGATGAAAACGAAGAATCTTTCTGATGTAATAGTGAAAGAGCATTTCAAAGGATCGAGTTTCATCCTGCATTTTTTGGAGAGCGCTGAATACCTCTATCAAGTCATCGATATGGTTGTTTGATAGCTGTGATCTCACGAGCATATTAACTACATCTACTTTCATCGACAGATAGATATGATTTTTGAATGATCTGTTAATCATCCTTTGGTAAGTAGTATAAGCATTCTCAAGTTCGAATCCAGGGATTTCAGCATAGCACTATAGGCCCAGGTCAATAATGAGACAGTTGTATTCCTAGTTTAGGACATGCTTCAGAATCCGACTGTATCTAGAGTTTGCATCCATGGATGTGAGTAATTCATGTCTGATGGTCAGGTCCATCAATTGGTTGATCATTGGAAGTGGGAAGCCGTGCTTTGTCATACCCCATGCAAATATGAGTAGTTGACGTATGTCCTCCACTCTCTGTTCGTTTTTCTTATAAGTAAAGGATTGGATACTCATTTTGGTTGGAGGGCATCATGGATAAACCCACTGGTATTGAGTAGATTCGCCTCCTCTTTAAGTACAACAGATCTTTACGGATCCATGTCGCATCATTTTTGTTCATTGAGACATGCCTCGAGTCGACATTTAATGCAGGGTTCTTCATGGCTGGAGAGAGTCCATATATATATATATATATATATATATATATGAGATCGAGTCCAAGCGAACACATCAAGATTCACCCGAAGTAAAACAGCTGACTCTTTCTTCATCATTGCGTGGAGTTGTGATCTGATCTACAATACTCGTGATAGGTTATAGGCGCTTCATGTGTTTATTTGCAATGGTAAATGATCAGGTTTATAAGGACGTTGAATCAAAGGATTAGTAGAACTTAGCCTTGTACTGCATGCTACTACATAGCTGGCTCCATCTTTGAGATTGAATTTACTTATGTTTCTAAATGATGCGCTTTTCATGCAATGTACCTGCGATCCATTGCTCATCGGAAGGGTCAGAATGATGATCAGTTGCCCATAAGTCCGGGTATTGATCTGATGACTCTATCTCTAGGCATCCTTTCGGTCGCAACCTAGAGTTGTTATGAATATCAGGTATGGGTCATAGGTTCAAGTTGTCATAGTCAACTCTCGGATAATTACTCTTTTGCCCCCCGTCTTGGGTTGGAAGATGCATTACGCGGACGGTCTAGTCTCGTCCTAGCTGTGTCTATACTGTAGTTCAAGCTTTAAGAACCAGAGTTGACTAATGAATGGTTGAATCATATTAATCTTATCTTCTTGTTCGTGCCCCCAAGTCTGGGGAATATCTCGATAAGTGGCAGGGTAGATAATGTTCGCTTCAATTTTGTATTCTATCCCATTGAACCATGGGATCGAGTTAACCGATGGAAGGCTGAGTCGTGACTATCCTGTATTATGTTCTAGTTCTTTCCTCTTGGCGGAATACATTGTTACTTTGCCGACATTCGGACATAAGCTAGATTCTAGATGGTCAATGATATTCACTTCGCTGCTTATGTCGCCATACTTTGGGCAAAAAGTGAAGAGTGAATCATCCAGTCAGATCTAATGCAGGATTGATGCTTCCCATGTCGAATCCAGGGTAAGAATCAGTGTGCAGATGTTTAGGTTGCACTTATTTTGAATTGCTCTTTTAGTCGGATCGTGGTAAGAGTCAATGAATGAATGGTCGCGTTGCATTCATTTGGAGTTGGGTGATCAACCATGTCCATTTCGATTTACGTTCTCCCGTCAGATCTAGGATAAAGTCAGCTCGAATGTGGTCATGTCATGCTCATTGGTCTCATGCTCTTCCTAACGGATCGAAGGAAGGCGATGGAGGACGAATGATCAAGTCACACTCATTGGTGGTCTATTCTTCTATCCATGCTCTGTTGGTCAAAGGTATTCGATGGACGTTCGGGTCACAACGATTTGTAGTCGAAGAGGGTCGATATTGATCATCGATTCACCGGCACGATGTAGAATGCTCGGACCTCATTTCTTATCGATCTAATGGTATGATATGAAAGGTGCAGATCGATATTGCCCATCGATCCGGCGGTACAATATAATTGGTTGCTCAAAACTTCGAGCATCATTCTGATTGGTTAGCATTAAGGTATCGTTGTAGTCATTTCCTTAAGTTGTATAGGACGCTAAGCTGGAGATGTAGCGAGTCACCTTTCTCTTCTTTCGGTTATTTGTACTTTTGCCCCCAGTCTTGGGTTAGCAGAGTTAGTTCGTGGATGGTCTAATTGCACCTGTGGTGAGTTTATACTCCTCATGTCGAGTTTAGGTCAGAGTTGGTGAATGAATGGTCGAATCGCATTCATCCGTTTGTCTATCCTTGTAGACCACTATGGGGATCAAAGTAAGTTGAAGGACCATTAACCACACCTATTTGATGTTTATACCCCTGTCCGCACTCTAGGGACTAAGAGTTTTAGTAGAAAATGGTCAGACCGCGTTTTCCTCGGTCAATTCCTCTGCTCCCAGTCAAGGGCAAAAGTAAAAGTGTGGCCGGTCAAATTACAACAACTTTAGTTTGATGCTTCTCCCATTGAACTATAGGAAGGAATCGATTGGAAGATGGTTAGGTCACATCCGTCCATGTTGCACGAACAACCCGTTGGAACATAGGGGAGAGTTAGCAGATGAACGGTTGTGCCACATTCGTTTGCAGTAGAACGGGTAGTCACATCCATTTAGAATAGGACATTCAGCTAGGTTTGTTTTGCGAATCTACGTCTCCCTGTCGAATCAAGGAAGAAATTTTGTCTTGTAGGGTTGGAGTGCATCCCTATAAATTTACGTTATGGGTCCCGTGCCGGGGATAAGAGTTGATGCTTGGACGGTTGTATCACGCCCGCTTAGTGCTGGATGGTCGGATCGCATCCAATTTTGTGTGTTAAGTGTGCCCCCATGTTAGGGGAAGATTGGAAAGCAGACGGTCGAACCACATCCGCTTTTTGTACTACAGAACTTGATGAGGAACCGTAGCCGATAGATGGACAGTCGAATCACATCCCTTTTGGTATTCATATTCCAAACCAGGCTTTGAGGACTGGAGTTGGTTGATGGGTTGTTAGTCACACCCAATTGGTGTTTATACTCTAGCCTGCGCTCTCTGGACCGAAGCAAGTTGATGGTGGTCATTCGCACCCAATTGGTGTTTATACTCCAGTCCACACTCTGGGGACTTAGAGTTAGTTGAAGTTTATTCTCCAGTTCGCACTCTGGGAATCTGGAGTTAGTTGATGTTTATACTCCAGTTCGCACTCTGGGAATCTGGAGTCATTGATGTTTATACTCCAGTTCACACTCTGGGAATCTGGAGTTATGAGTTGGTTGATGTTTATACTCTAGTTCGCGATCTAGGAATCTGGAGTTGGTTGATGTTTATACTCCAGTTCGCACTCTGGGAATCTGGAGTTGTTTGATGTTTATACTCCAGTTCGCACTCTGGGAATCTGGAGTTGTTTGATGTTTATACTCGAGTTCGCACTCTGGGAATCTGGAGTTGTTGATGTTTATACTCCAGTTCGCACTCTGGGAATCTGGAGTTGTTGATGTTTATACTCCAGTTCGCACTCTGGGAATCTGGAGTTGTTTAATGTTTATACTCCAGTTCGCACTCTGGGAATCTGGAGTTGTTTGATGTTTATACTCCAGTTCGCACTCTGGGAATCTGGAGTTGTTGATGTTTATACTTCAGTTCCCACTCTGGGAATCCGGAGTTGTTTGATGTTTATACTCCAGTTCGCACTCTGGGAATCTGGAGTTGTTGATGTTTATACTCCAGTTCGCACTCTGGGAATCTAGAGTTGAAGTTTATACTCCGCTTCGCACTCTGGGAATTCGGAGTTGGATCAGGTACGTGGACGGTTGTATCATATCCACCCTGAGTAGGCAAGCGAAGTCGTTAGATGGACAGATCCATCCTCCTCGAGCTTGTAAATATGGAAGGCGAGGTCGTTAGATGGGCTAATTCATCCTCCTCGGGTTTAGGTTGAACATGGGCGAAGTCGTTGGATGGACGGACCTATCCTCCTCGAGCCCATGTCCGCAAGCTTATACTCCATCTCACATTCTGGGAGCCGGAGTTAGTTAGAGGATTGTTGTGTATCAGTCCCTTATTGCCGCAGTGTGATGGCTTGTCCCTGAGCTCGGGGTTTCACTTAGCGAGTGATCGGTGGGATCCCGATTAACTTCCACTTATATGCCCCTCAACGAAGGATGAGATTCAGTTTATGGACGGTTGGATCACGTCCATGTTAGTTTAGATTCCACTTTTGCTAAGCCTAAGGAGTAAGATTAGTGTTCTGGCAAGCTTTGTGCTCGAGCATAGGAAGGGATGGTCGAACTACATCCACTCTGAGTTGTGTATTTTCCCTTAAGTCGGGTGCAAGAATTGGAGAGCAGACAGTCGAATCACGTCCAATTTATACTTTGCATTCTTTCGATCGAGCTCAGGAAGAGATTTGAAATGACAGCTCGTGATGGTTAGCGAGTAAGCAGTCAGTCGTTGATGACTTTAAATTGAGGGTTGGACCCTGATGAAGTTGGTTTAAGGCAAGACTGTTTTGCTGAATTACAGAAGCAAACTGGAGAGTGAACTGTCAAATCATATCCACTTTAAACATGTGTTCTCAAATAATCCCAAGTGTCTAATGTAGGATTGGATGCATGGATGGTGACATCACGTCCACCCTTGGTGTAATTCCGATTTTATCAGGCATCAGAAGAAGCATAAGTATTTTGGCGAGCTTCAAGTACAAGATGGAGAGTGCATTGTTGGGACATATAACTCCAAGTCTTTCTTACATCTCCTAATTAAATTGCATAGGCGGATGAGTGGATGGTCGGTTGCATCCACTTTGTACTAGAGTCATGACCTTATCGGTCTCTTCCGCTTTGATGCCTTGCCCCCAATCAGGGGCATATAGTAGCCGATGAGTGGTTGAATCATGCTCGTCATGATGATACCTCAATGATTTGATCATAGTCCGCGGAGGTTGTTTTGCACCCAATCTTAAGTACTCGGTTACCTGCATCATTTGCAAGTAGTTTAATTCAAGTAGGTCATATTTCGCAACGTAAATGAAATTGAATTAGAAATAATTCAAAAGAGATCAGATCAAATCTCATTGATAAGTGAGGCAGCGTCGTATGCTCGCTATTGCACTTCAGTCCACCCCTTCTCAATTGGAGGTCTAACACAAATGGTTCAATTTGATCAAAGTCCTTAATCGATAGGGACCAGATGTTCCCGGTCCTTCGTTTTATAGGGCTTGCACATATTGTCGGAGCTATCCTTCCTAGAGCAGCCTTATGGCGTTGGCGTTCACGATAGCCATCTAGAGAAGAGGAGTTTTCTAATCTAGAGTATGGAGTAGGTCCCTCTTTATCTTGCTATGTTGATTCTTCATCCGATTCATCAACTTAATATTGGCCTAAACACGTTGATGTAGTCGTCGGCGGCTATCCACCAATTCTCTTATCAAAGTCGTGATTGACGGTCATCTCTGAGGAATGAGGGAAGACATCTACGTTTGATGGCATTCATCGCCCTTAGAGAAATTCACGCGCCATTCCCACTTCATAAGGTAGTGTCGAGGGTTGTATTTCCATAGTGCACCGACATAGTTAACATGTTGAATTTTCACTGGAAGTTCTGCATGAAGGATGGTTTCAACAAATAGATCTCGACTGGGAAAAATTCTCCAATCGACATTATGATCAGGTCCATTTTATTGCCAAGGGGTCTTGTAACACTGGTGAATGATGTATGCACGATTGCCCGATGTTCGAGTGGTTTGGTGATGCCGATTGGATGGTGAGTTGGTAAAGATGGGCTCATAGATTGGCGATTATTTCTAACTTTCACCCAGGTAGGAGGCCCATATAAGATAGTGAGGAAGTCCTCTTAAGGTTGTATGTCGTGCTTCTAGTCATATGGACACGGTATGATTAAGCCGCGGGCATTTGAAGATGGATCAGCAGTGACCAGCTATGTTTTGAGTTAGCAGAGTAGACGGTGTTGGGCAGTCGTCATATTAGCCATCGTACCATAGTTGTCAATTCAGGAGTTTAAAAGCTAGTCAATTGGGGAAAGTTGCAGTCCAACTTAGAAGCATGACATATTAACCAACTCTAGTTCTTGGCGTATTAGCTAGGTTCTCCAGCCACTAGGAGCACCGGTTGAGTAGTATTCCTGTACTCATTCCTTGATTGCAAGTCAGCATTTATTGCCGTGATCTCCTGTGTCTTGTTCAGTCATGGAACAATCAGAAGCACGGATGGAATGTTCCTTCATTAAATTGAGCTTTGAATTCACTATGCGGGTGCTCTGAAAAAAAAATTAGCCTCTTTTTAGGAAATTTGGGTCGTACCCGATTTTTTTTTTTGAAATTTCGTATCAATACGAATTGGACGCAGATGGATCGATACGAACAGCGTGTGAGTATCGATACGAATTGGAGCAGTTGCGATCGATACGAACAATGCACATGCAATCGATACGAACAGAGCGATGCGAAGCAGATCGAGTCGAACAGAGGCTCTCTGATGGATGCGAAAATGATCATATTTTCTGGATACAAAAATGATCATATTTTCTGGATTCGAAATGATGGATACGAAAATGATCATATTTTCATGGATACGAAAACATAGATACGAAAATCACCAAATTTTCATGGATACGAAAATATGGGTACGAAATTCATGATGAATGTAGTTCCTCTTAGATCTGGAGCAATCTGAATAGAATAGAAGGAACCACTGGTTGACAGATCTGGATCTTCCCCTTAGATGTTTGCAATCCGGTATCGGTAGTAGATCCAATGAGTAGAAGGAAAAAACTGGGTTTTTTCTCAGTGAAAGCACCAAAGTGTTTGTACCAAAATTGGGCACAACACCCTTCGGAAGTTTTTGAAGAGATAAAGTGAAGAAATTAAATGAAAACACTACAACAAAAATACTCTATTACAACGCCCTTTTTACAACGGGCATTTGCTGCCCGTTGTAATAGAAGACTATTACAACGGTCCATTCAAGACCGTTGTAATAGATGCTTATACAACACATTTTTTACAACTGACAATGGCTGCCCGTTGTAATAGAATGCTATTACAATGGTCCTTTCATGTCCGTTGTAAAAGATTCCAAATTTTACCACGTTCACAAAATGACCGTTGTAATAGTTACCAATTTTACAACACTTATGCAGTTCCCGTTGTAAGAGGTTTGAGCAGCATTTTAATAGACTTTTTACTTTCCAGTTATTAGAGGATCATATTCGTTTTTTCACGAAATACTGGCGACTGGTGACCCGTCCTCATCAAATCCCTAATTCAAATCGCCTTCGTTCGTCGTCCTCCTCAAATCCCTAATTTCCAATTGCCTTCGTTCGGCCTCCTCCGCCTCCTCCGTCTTGATTTCTATTAGATCTTGCTCGAGTGATGTGGCTCACGTCTTGATTTGAAATGCTTCTCAAAATTGGTAGCCGATTTGAGATCTGGGCTATGTCGAATACAACAGCAGGTAAAACTTCAAGCTTTTCAGTGACATGCAACCTCTTGAGCCAATTCATCAAAGAGAGAGGCCGTTCTCCCTTAGATCTTAACCTTGCTAGGTCTATTGATGCTTCCATGGGTGAGTTTCTTTTTCTTCTATTATTATTCTTTTGAAGCTTTTTTTTCATGTTTTACTTGAATATTTACTTATTTAATTGGAATGTTTAGGCAAAATAGATGGTACTATGCATCCAAGACCGAGTATGATGAACCTATTAACAGGCGTAGATGTTTCCGAAACTGATTCGAAAAATAAAGTATCAGGTCAGACACCTGAGAAATTTATGGATTTGTTCCCTCAGCTTGTTAGTTTTGGGACAAAAGAAGATGACAAGAGGTCAGTATATCGGTTGATATTTGATAAGCTTTACCTTTTGGGTTGCTAAATAACTCGACTGTCTTAATACAAGCAAATTATAAACCAAACCTTAGATTCAAGTACAGTGTCAACATCATCCTTGATTTTGGCATCATATTGCAAGTTAAGATGTACACAAGGAAAATAACATAAATGGTTAATTAATTAGCACTTAAATGTCAAATGGAAGAGCGTGTGAATCTCTTTTGTGTGTGTGTGTTGTGCTTTTAATATATTCAGCAAAGGGGTAAAACTAACTATAGTTACTTGACCACTTCCACTCTAGCTAGAACCTTGGGTGAATGATTATGATGAGAGAGCGTATAGTTAACATGAGTGTTCAAGAAAAATATTAACGAAGGAAAATGGAATTTGTCCTACATATACAGAAACAACTATTATGTTTAATATGTTACTGTATATAAGCATAAAATCCTCATATATAACTTTAATATGTTACTGTACATAAGATAGTGTATAGTCCACTCATTTTCTTCCCGCTTTGTCCTACATATAAAGAAACAACTATTATGTTTAATACGTTACTGTATATAAGCATAAAATCCTCATATACTACCATGCACGATCAATGTAGGGAACAAGAGAACAGGCAATTAACAATATTCTACGCAGGCAAAGTGTTGGTATATGACAATTTCCCAACAGAGAAAGCAAATGATTTAATGACACTTGCACTCAAAGGAAGTGCCGCTACAAATGACCCTCCTGTCCCTGCACCCCCTGTACCTGTTCAACCTATCACTTTAGGAGCTGAGACTAAAATCGTCTTTTCAACTCCTCCATCTGTACAAACCATCCTCCCCCCAAGATCTGTTCAAACTGTTATGTGCTTCTTCCTAATGCTTGTATTTTCTGTGTGTCTAATTTGTTCTTTTTATGTGTTTGTATCATGTGAAACATAACATGCCCCACACGCCTTCATTTCATGATCAATTTACTTCAGCCTATATAGTAAACAAAAGAGATGCATACATTGATAAAGATATTTCACTACTAGAATTAATTGTTTAATAGAAACTGTGATTCTTTGTTTTGTTTCTTTTTTTTTCTAAGAAAAATATAATTAACAGGAATAATAATACTTTTTATTCCATAACGATTCGTCCACAAAAGCATACGCAGTGCCAGAGGTAGAAAAAATGTGCATATGCACCCAATAAAAAGATACATTGGAAGCTTAAACCAGTACTTAAAAGAAAAACACTAATGGAGGATGGATTCGGTAATTTGATTAAGTTTTTGACCCATGAATAATGATTTTGTTAGAAATAAGAGTATGTTTTGATTACACACACATGTTGTGAGTATGTTTTTAAACTACTTGAAAATTACAACTAAAAACTACTTATATTTTGTTTTTGACCCATCTGAAGTGATGTTTACTGGACAATTAAATAAAACAAGGGAGGTTTAAATACCCTGTTAATAGAAGGTCGAAATTCTAGGTGTAAACGTCCTTCACACCTTTGATTATATAGACAAAATGTGCATTATAAATTGAGTTGTTTGACCTTATTCATATAATTTATACATTTTCACTTAATACAGTTTGGCAACACTCTCCTTAGCCGATTCAGCGTTGTGAACTACTGAGCAATCTTTTGTAATTAATTTATATAAAAAAATAATAGTATTAAAATGAATAAGAGCTAGGAGGATTTTTTTCCCCACATAAGTTGGAACTAAGAACTTTATCGGAATGACAAGGATTCTCCAGCTCCTTCTCATCTCCGACGTCATCTGACATGTATGTAGAAAATGCAAAATGCAGTTTCTAGCCAAACACTACAGAAGTGCCTGAGGTCTTAAGAATGATATAGTTTCCGTGCAACTTGCTTTTCAGAATCCCCACCGGATATGCTTTCTTGCATTTCTTCAGGCAGTTCTGAAAGTGCAGGAGATAGAGAGATGCTATCGCTGTTTCGTTCTGACTATCATTAACTGAAGTATCACTGGCATTACTTGCAGTTTTGAACATAGGAGTTGCTTCAAAACTCACCACTTGTGGATTCATCCATATCAAAATACAAGTCCAACAAGCAAAAAAAAATTCTAGAAATACAACTCCACTGAACAAAAAGTTCCAATATGTGCATTAAACATGAAAGACCAATAAGCCAATAAATCAAAAATTGTTCCATCGGTTTTCAAACATGCAAGTCAAATAAGCTTAAAACTTTATCCTTACCTTAGATTACCATTGCAGATTTTGTTTTGCACTTTGATTATGTTCAAGAGCTTCAAAGGCAGGAAAGAAGTCGGGTTGTAGTTTGAAGAGGTGCACACTAAAGACAGTGTTAGACTGAAGGGAGTTGCGGCAAGGTTGGAGTTACAGGCAGTCAAAGATGATGTTATATGTGTTGGTAGAACAGGAAGATAGTAAGGCGGAAAGATTGTTGGTTGTAGTGTAGTAGTGGATCGGTTGCTGTAGTTAGAGGTGGTAGACTGGTAGTTAAACACACTTGAAATGAAATGATTTTGGTTGTTTTATGATAATATTTATTACTCGTTAAATTATTCATTATTGCTATGGATGTATGCTGCTGTAATTTTTTTTTTAAATTTGCATTTATTTTGCAACGGTCAGAAACCGTTGCAATATCATGTATTACAACGGGCATTGCCCGTTGTAAAAAGGTGTATTACAACGGGCATTGCCCGTTGTAAAAAGATTTATTACAACAGGCATTGCCCGTTGTAAAATATGGTCAACCTATTACAACATCGCCTATTACAACGGTCGGCTGCCCGTTGTGGAACACATATTACAATGGGCATTGCCCGTTGTAAAAAGCCTGTTTTGTTGTAGTGAAAAAGAGGATTATCTAACAAAAACTCCAAATTTCAGAAATGAGAATAATCAAAATGCAGGGAGACACAAGAATTTAGAGTGGTTCGGCGTATCGCCTACGTCCACTATGAAGTTGATAGCTCTATTGATCTTTCTTTGAAGATTACAAGTGAATTCAATGAATTACAACAGATAATTATGGTATGCAGCAGTGAATTTCGTTGTTGGCAGCAGCTTATGGAGTTCAGATCTGGATCCGGCAGAGTTTGGGCGTTGGAGAATTCAAAGGAGAAGAAGCCCATTTTCTGTATGCCCTGGGGCTCTATTTATAGGTGTAGGAGGCTGGTATTTCGCTCAGATCTCGGGAGACCCTCTCTGGCATGTGACCAGGCCTGCGCACCCAAGACCGTGAAGTTTCGGTCCGATCCGCGATCGATACGAACAGATTTCGTATCGATCAAGATTTCATCCAATGGAGTCGAAATTTGGCGTGGACATTCTTTAGCATGCACGTAGTCTTCTGTGAAAATTTCATAGCATTTGGACTTGTAGATTAGGAGATATGATCGATACGAATTGGGATTCTCGGTTGACTGTTTCGTTCGACTCGCTCTTGTTTCGACTCGCTCTTTGTTCGACTCGGTTCTGTTTGACTCAGTGATGTGGCGTTTATTCATATTGACTGGTGTGCCTTGCTTCGCATTGATGGACACGAAGTAGAAGTCTTCGGATGGATGCGAAGTTGACAAAGTGGAGCGAGGCGAAATGTGGCCCTCTGATGGAGTCGAACTAGAAGGAGTCGAACATGGGCTACCTGATGGACGCGAAGCGGAGCGAGTCAAAGTGGAGCGAGTACAAGTGTAGCGAGTCGAAGTAGGCTTTTCTGAGGGATGCGAACTGAGCGAGTCGAAGTAGGCTCTTCTGAGGGATGCGAACTGAGCGAGTCGAAGAAGGCTGTTTTTAATCAATTTTGCATCGGTTGTAACTTGAGCATACGAACTCGGATTGACTTGAAATTTGGAACGATGGCTCCCATAGCTTCGCTTGTCGTGTCATATCAATTTTGGCTCGATTCGGGCTCGGACAAAATTCATCGATATCCATAGCGAACCTGCGTATAACTGATTTTCTAGACGAACTGTCTTTGGTTTCTAGTGAAGT
This sequence comes from Allium fistulosum, assembly GCA_030737815.1. NCBI lineage: Eukaryota > Viridiplantae > Streptophyta > Magnoliopsida > Asparagales > Amaryllidaceae > Allium > Allium fistulosum. The sequence goes on from CM060902.1 coordinate 1,302,272,653, forward strand.
TCTTGGTGTCACGGCCTTGCCAAAAGGCGGGATAACAATATATATTTGTTATATATTCAAAAATTCCCTTATTTATAATCAGAAGAAATGATCTTGGAAAGAAATTTGAAGATACTAAAATTGAGTTTATACGAGTATAAAGTTGACTCAGAAATTATTGATCTGAAATTTTATTTTTCAAGTTGAAAGGATGATTTTATATGTATATGAGAATTAAATGGAAATAGTTTTGGAACCCACTGATTTTGAAAGACTTTTGATTTTGGCAAAAAAGTCAATTTTGGAAATTTGGTAAACCAAATTTGAGAATTATCGATTTTGAGGATATCGATTTTGTATAAATGAAGTTTATATGTGATGCATATAAAGAGTATGATTTGAAGGGTACTATATATGTATATAGTATGATATGTTTTGAATGGTATGGGGAAAAAAGGCACCCCCGTGAGAGTTAAAACTTTTAGTAGGAGATCCACTGGGTGGTTCTGCCTAGAAACCTAAGGGCGGGTTCAATAAAATTGGGATCCCAAAGGACGTCCGGACAGAAACTCGAGTTCCTAATGATTTTTGTTGGGTAGCGTAAGTCGGGTGGTGCTGATGCCTACAGTTACATTAGGTTTTGCCGTGATGGCAACGTAACCTTTGTTGTAACTGCGATCTATCGCAGTTCCATGGCGTAAGTCGAGTGACAGTGATTGCCTACAATCTACGTTTGATTTCGCTGGGATAGCGACGTAACATCGATAGATTGCGATCTATGTGGTTTGGTTCTATAGCGGTATTCGTGTGGCAGTGAGTGCCTACAGTCTACACTGGTTCCACTGGAACAGTGACATAACTTTGTGTAGTCTGCGATCTATGTGGTAAAGTTTCGTTTCGCAGCGTAATTCGAGTGGTGCTGATGCCTATAGTTACATGGGTTTTGCTGTGATGGCAACGCAACCCTGGGTGTAGCTGCGATCTGTGCAGTTCCCATGGCGAAAGTCGAGAGGTGCAGATGCTTACAGTTTTCTTATGGATTTCGCCGGGATGGCGACGCAATCATCGTGCTAACTGCGATCCATGGGAGGGGGTGATGATTTCCATGGCATTTTTAAAAAAAGGTTTTTCAAGTATTTTCACTGGGTGTTGAAAATGGGTTTACTAAGTACTTATAGATTTTCAGTCCTACGCCTGATCAACGTATGACTAAATTTCTGTGAGAACAAGGATGGACTTGTTTGGACATCGAGTTATGAAAAGTATTTTTATATAAAACTGATTTTGTATATTACGTAATTTTAAAGTGTTTTAAAATTGTATAATAAAAGGGTAAGAAGTTAAAAATGTTTAAAGAATGATTAAATAAATAATAAACATCAAAATTAAAATTCTCACTTCGTTCCTTTTCGAGGACGAAAAGTTCTAATGGGGGAGGAATGTAACGACCCGGATTTTCTGACGTTTGTTATTGGGTGATTATCTGTTTTCAATTATTGAAATATTGATTTCTATAAGTCGAATAAATAAATTTTTCTGATAAAAATACCTGTATCTATAAATTGATTAAAAACTATATTAAATATTGAATTTTAAATTCCTGAATAGGATAAATATTTTGGAAATGTGTATATAAAAGTCCACCATTTGAAATAAGATAGATATCAATAAATGTATATAAATATATACAAGGTTTATGATGTTGATAATATATATGAGCATATAATTATGTATATATGGCCATATGAGTAAAATATAGGAAAGTTTGTATAAATATGAATATACATACATATATATATATATATAGTATCAAAATATACATAAGCAATGTATATGAGAATATGTATAAGTAAATGTATGTATATGATGACAAACATATGTAAGTAAAAATATATGTACGTATGTTATGTAAAATAGTGCATATATATAAAGATATGTACATGTAAAAGCCTCATGATGGAAAATAAAATATATATACATATATAAAAGCCTTATGATAATTTAAAATATATAAGCATATAGGAGTATATATATATAGGCCATATAAAGTAATGTATATGGAAATTTGCATAAATGTATACACATATATGTGTGTGATGACAGGATATACATAAGCATATGTGTATATATATAATAGTGAATGCAAAGAATGTAAGTACATGTGTAAATAAATGTATACATATCCACAAGGAAGCACAAACTTTTTGATAACCATTAAATGCATATATGTAGAGGTATATATGTATATATATACATTCTTATAAAAATGAGAGGCAAATATATACACAAAAGAATATATATATGGTATACACATAGGGGGACATCATCATAACATATTTCAAAATCAGGTCAAGGTAAAAATCAATGTCAAAGCAAAAAATCAAATCACCTAATTTAAGTAAATCAAGTCAGTTTTCCCTTATCAAATCAAAATATAAAAAAATCTTAAAGTTGTGAAGCCTGTACAAAGCTACAACATTCTCTTCATATAAAGGCTCTTCCTTCTTCATACTTTTGCATTCAAAACAAGATAACCAGAAAAATAAAAAATAAACAAGCTGCCACTACAACTTAAGTAAAATCAAACAACTCAAGCACGAAAGGATCAAACCAAAGCAAGCAAAACAGTTTCAGAGAAGGAAAAAAAAGAATCACTGCTCTGTTCAAAGGAAAGGTGAGTAAATTTTTGAGACTTCTGTTTACTGTAAATCTTGTATGTACCCATATGCTTGTAGTTTCTGAATAAGTCCTAAAACCTTGTTAAGTATGCTTGTGCAGATAAGTGTTTATAGATTATGTTATGTGATAGACATGGTTGAAACCCTGTAAACAAAAAAAAGCATGTACAACACCTCTCTGTTATTTTAATATATATATATATATATATATATATATATCGTGCAAGTTTAAAAATCATTTTCTCACTACCCATTTAATTTTAGATCATGGCTCTAAAAGCAAAGTATGTTGTTTTTGAGTGTAGATCACTCTAAAATTGGTTTCAATTGATATCGTGGAGTATGGAAGGAGAGAGGTTCACTTTACAGTAAGCAACATATAAATGACCAAAAATCAAAACAACACAATTTAGTTTTTTGATTACATGAAGGTGTTTATTATCGAAATGGTGATTTTTGGAAGTGAATTGGAGAATTTTAGTGGCGTAATTAGGGGGACAAAGGAAGATGACCGAGAATGAGATTTTGGTCGATTCTCGGCGGCCCAGGTGATGGCATGGCACGTGGTTGGTGGAGAAGGGTTCTTGGGTGATGCTGAAGCTTGGAAAAATGGAATGGTATTTTCTAGTGGCGTATAGTGTTGGGTCGATGATGATTTAGGGTTTTAGGCAGTTTTGTGGTGGGTTCGTTCTCCAGTTAAATGCAATGTCGTGGGGCATATGGGAAGGTGCGGTCCAGGGGGAGATAGAAGGGAGTGCGGCGGCAAAGCTCTGGAAGAAATTTGGGAGATGGACAAGGTCGGAGGTGCCGTGACGAGGTGGTTGGCTGGGCAGCATTTTCTTTTAGCTCATGGTCGAAGGGTTCGATTTCGAACCGAAGGAACTGGCACAGTTCTTGGTGGGCAGGTAAAAGGAGATGGCAGAGGGCGACTTGCAGGGATGGTCGACGGTAGGAAATGGTTGGTCGTGGGTGTGTGCATGTGTACGTTGCAATATTCGTGTACGTTTGTGTGTCTCAAAGGAAGAAAGGAGGAGGGAAAATAAGAACAGGAGAAAAAGAAAGAGGGGAAGAAAAAAAAAGAAGTTTGGGCCGGTATGGGCCAGAAAATAAAAGAAGGTAAAGGAAAAGTAAAATAAAAGATAAGTAAAGAGAAAAGGTAAAAGAAAAAGAAAAGGGAAAAAGAAAAGGGAATAGAAAAAAATAATAAAAAAAGATAGAAAGGAAAATAAAAAAAGAAAAGAAAAAACTAAAAGGGAAAAGAAGAAGAAATGGGATTTATATATAGGTTTATATGAAAATTTATATTTTCTTTATACTTAAAATCTATTGATAAATTAAATCTGTGGTTTAAAGTTCAATGGTATATTATAATTAAATGAGCAATTAATTACATTATTAGTTGGCTTTTAAGATTGATACAAATTAACATGTTGGATATTAAATAAGTGTTAAGATTTAATTAACTAAAAGTAAATCGTTTTTATTGTAATTAATTTGGATTTAAATATACATGGATATTGTGACGCCCCACTGCGAGACCCACATTAGCAAAGAGTATTACTAGGTAACACCATCTGCTAATGCGGAGAATAGAGCTGGTTAGGAGCGACCATCTATAACCTTGTCTTAATTATCTATTGAATACGCCGATAATGCCACTTCTTACTTAAATGGATCGACATATCCAATAAATACTTAATACAAAGCCATAGGTGGCTGAGGATCTATCAGAATAAAATATAATAACTCAAATGTAATACACATCACAGAACAGTAGATCATACAGTACATTTTCACATATACAGATACATCACCGAGTTTACAAAATGATACATGTCAAGAGTAAAGCAAACCACAATATACAGGCGAGTCAATAGAATACATATCAGAGTTACAGACAAAAAGGACTACACAAAAAGGAGCTAGCGGAATAGTCCATGCGGAAGCAAAATAGGCTAAGTCCAATGTACCTAACCTGAGACATCTCGGTCTGACCCGAGTATAAAATACACGGGTCAGTCTAGCTAAACTCATCAGTTAGATAAACTAAATGATAATGAACATACAAGATCATAAAGTACCACAAGTATCTCCAAAAGAGATAACCAAATCATCTAACATAAGATGAATCATAACAAGCCTCATATCATCGGCAACTCAAATAACAAAGGACATACATATCCCAAAACAAGCCAAGAATGCAAATAACAAATACCAACAAAGGTAACACAAGTTTCCACACGGTAATCGCTATATATCGTGTGGTTCAAAGGACCTACACTGAAGGCGATACACTAAGGAAATATAATTGTCAAAGAAACAAAAGACGCTCGAGCTCAGTACTGTATAACAAGGATCCATACGCCCGAAGGCAACGCCCGAAGGCAACAAACCGTAGTGGCGGTACTGGACACCACTGTCCGGCGGAATGTGTCACAACTCTCAGAAAGGAACTTGGAAAATGTTAACGTGAGTACCATACCCCACGTTCGCACTAAATGGTTTACTAACCGTTAGTCAATTTCACACTCAAAGCAATACAAAGTTTACCTCATCTCATCGGTAAACCAGACCCAAAGGTCAAAACGGTCAAACAAATAGATTAGGAATTAACTGAAAAGATCAACGCACGTGTTCATGGCACGCGTTTTATTTAATCATTTAATTCTCCTCCCTCTTCGCTCGAAGTGCAAAATTGTGTGTGTTTTAAATAGAAATTATAAATTGGAGAAACAAGTTTTTAACACAATTTAAAAAGATCACTTTATAAAAACCCGTGTACGAAATCTAAAAAGAATCATCAAAGTCAAAGAATGCAATAAAAACTAATTGGATCAACACGAATCGATTAAACAGTGGAAATTCAATCAAAAATAGGCAAATAGGAAAAAATAGGCAATCCCAGACGTTTGGGGGTCAATCCAGACGTCTGGATTTAGGTGCTGGAAATTCAGAAACCATCCAGACGTCTGGAGGGTGGCTTCAGACGTCTGACAGGGTGGTTCAGACGTCTGAAGGGGTGTTTCAGACGTCTGACAAGGTTTTTCAGACGTTTGAAAGGTTATTTCAGACATCTGACTATGTTTTCTGCCATTTTTATAAATTTCCGCCCTATAAACTTTTGCTCCAGGTTTAAAACCAGACGTCTGAACTTGCATTTCAGACATCTGAAGACCTGGTCTGGGCAACAATTTGCCTAGGCCATGATGGCCAAAACGATTCAGGAGCGATCGATCGAGCAATGACAACCAAGGATTTACACCAAACAACAACCCGACCTTATAGGCTCTTCGATACACCCTAAACATCAAAGTCCAAACATCCACAAAAGGATTTTCATAAATTTGGACCAAAACACAAAAATTGGAATATTCACCAATTCATTTCAAATCAAAAGCAAACGGACATAGATAAGTGTTAGGAATTCATACCTAACAACAATGATATCTATAGAAGTAGATGTGAGTTCAAAAACTCACCTTTTTAACTCAAAAACAAATGATAAGAAGCTCAAACACAAGGAGAAGATCAATCACTCTTCATTTCAACTCTACAAGTTTCAATCTAAGATTAAAACAAGTATTTCCTAAATTAGGGTTTAGGACTTTTCTGAAATTGGAGAGAGAGATAGATGGAAAAGGAGATGGAGATGCTTACCTTAGCTTCTCTTTGAATTTGGAGCAAGAATTTGAGTTTGCAAGAGGAACTAGGGTTTTGAATTCTAATTTCTCATTCCTCTCCCCATTTTCAGTTGAAGCTTGAGAAAGAGAAAAGAAAATGAGAATGAATGGATGAAGAGAGGGGCTGAGTTAGGATATAGGATGAGTAGGGTGAAACCCAAACCCAAAAGCCCACTTAGAAAATAGCGAAATTCAACTTACTCCAAACATATCGATACTTGTACTCAAAAAAGTCGCAAACGCCATTTTGGACTCAATGGAAGTGGTCCCGAGTCCCAATTCGACCGTTTGCAAAAAGTGACATTTCGGACTTTAATCCAACAAACGATGTTATATTTAAATAAAATATTTAAATATACAATCGTAAAATATGCGGCTTGTTACAGACTCCCCTCCTTAAAGAAATTGCGTCCCCGCAATACTTAAGAAGAAAATAAAGAGTAACAACCATAAAATCATATCAACACAAAAGAAAATTGAAATAAGAAGTTCACCCTAAAGAGCACGAAAGAGTAAGTCCGGATGTGTTTGCTCGATGAATTCTCAAGATTCCCAAGAGCAATTCTTAGGATTTGAGGACCATTGAACTTCCACAAGAAGAACATCTTTATTTCGAAGGCATTCAACCTCCGAAGTAATGATACGAATAGAATGTTGCTTATAAGTCAAATTTGTGAAATTTCAATTTCTTCAAATACACCGGCTCAAGACAGAATCGGAATCCTTAAGGTATTTCCGCAGTTGAGAGACGTGGAAAGCGTCAAGAATAGCAAAAGAATTGAGTCGGTACCAAAAGAGGTGATAAGCTACGGAAACAATGCATTTGGTGATGGAAAATGGACCAACATATCGAGGTGCTAATTTTCCCGATCGATTGAGACGCACAAGACCCATCAAAGGTGAAACATGAATGAACACCAATAATGTCTGGACCTAAAACCAGCTTCTCACCGGCTTCAAGCCAACACAAAGAAATCGGCATGGCCTTCCGTAGAGTACCTCGAAAAGTGCCATACCAATATAAGATTGGAAAATTACTATAGGAATAAAACTCAACAAGAGACATATGATCTTCCCAACTTCCACCAAAATCAAGAACACATGCACGAAAGGGATCTACAAGAGTTTGACTCACATGCTCTGTTTGTCCATCGGATTGAGGACGATAAGCGGTGCTAAAATTAAGCTTTGTACCAAAGCTTTTGAAGACCTTACAAAAATACACTAGCAACATAATGGATCATGATTGCTAATAATAGAAGTAGGAACTCCATGCAATATAATAGTACATAGAGTTCAGCCAAAAGAGGTATAGTCAAAAAGAGAAGGACGAGCCTCAAGGCTACACAAAACAAGAGATGAACATGAATTGGATTCACGATCTCAAATCTCACAAGTGGATAAAATCTCGAGATCATTCCATTCAGATATCAACAAAGAAACATCCGCTTGTTGCTTCCGGCTAAGGGCATCGGCAACACGAATACCATTTTCCGGAGTACAAAGAATATCAAGATCACAAGATGCCAACGCTGTTGACGCAAATTAAGTTCGTTTTGAGAAAATAAATACTTCAAGAACTTATGATCGGAGTAGAGAACAAATTTCTCTCCCAAAAGATAATGAACCAAATTCTAAGAGCGAAAACAAAGGCCGTGAGCACTAGATCATGAGTGGCATATCTAGTCTCGACAAGCTTTAATTGTCAAGAAGCGATTGCGATAACACATTCCCTTTGGAAGAGAATAACACTAGAACCAATACGACTAGTATCGGTACAAACAATAAAGTCTTGGTTCCCTTAGGGAAACACAAGAATAAAAGCATCGGAAAAGAGTCCTTTCAATTGATCCTCTTTCCCGAAAAGCTAAGACTTTCAAAATTATAAGTAACTTTATATATATTCATCTTTTTAGAAAAATAACTTTTTACAAGAATTTACTGTGTTTGACTGTCTCATCATAGCGTTTAGGAGATTCCTATCGATAACGTTGATCAAGCGCATCGACCAGAATTCTTAAAGCACTCAATGGGCAAAACAACACAAAATCATCTTCTATAATAAACAAGTCTCTTAAAAATATTTACAAATATTCTTTGCTCGTTTAAGAACAAAACCCAATCAAACTTATAAGTATCTTATTAAAAAGATTTGCAAATTTTAAATTTGTTATTTTCATCCATAATCAATAAATACCAAGATAAACAAATCGAGATATTCGTAGAATACTTGATTCACCAAAATGGATGAAATAAGGTAGAAGGTTCGTCATACCGAATGACATAACGAACCACTCACAAGAATCATAACGAGTGCGGAATGCGGTAAGTGGAATGCTACCCTTCGCAACTCGTAGCTGATGAAAGCCGATGGCAAGGTCGATCTGAATAGACCTTAACACCATTCAATAGACTGCTTAGGTGATAATCCTAAGACAAGCTCAATTATACCGGAAAATTCACAAACTACTTGAATGAGAGAAATAATATTCTCCTCATTCTGTAGGTTTAAAGAATTAAAATGATACCACCGAATTTGGAATTCAAAATCATTAATAACAAAAGAAGTCTGCTTAACAAATTGAAGATGTTGAAGATGAATAGCCCACATTGGACATAGGATATGGCCTTCATAATAATTAAGCCAATCCTTTCCCAAAAATCAATTTCGAAGCCTAAGTAACGCCTACATGCAAATCGGCTCGAAAAGAATAATCACATAAAATAATCTCAACATCTTTCAAAGCAAACTGAGTGTTGCAGATCCACCAACCAGATTCGCAATGCTCAGTGAAGTCATTAAGCCCAAAAATATTTAAAGAAAAAGAATTAACAAGTTCTTTTGACATAAAAAAGTGGGACGCACCCGTATCAAAAGAAACCAAATAGAATGATCACAAAACATAATAATGCCATCAAGGATAGAAGGAGAATTACCTCTAGACTTGGAGGAACCTCTAGAAGACTTAGCAACATAAAGCTTGCCAGACTTGGTACTAGCAGGAGCAGTAGGGCATGTAGAAATACGATGACCTTCCTTCTTGCAATAACGGCAGAAGAAAGGCTTAGGACAATCTCGGATCATATGATCAGGAGAACCACAATTGAAACACTTCTGAATGGAAGGTGTTCCAACAGATTGAGAGTTAGAACCAGATTCAACCGGCTTTTTCTTCTTGGAAGGGAGAAATTCCTACTTATGAAATGGAAGCTTCTTCTTATTGGGATTCTCGTGAACCTCACTATCATCACCACTAACACACTCCTTCTCGATGGCTTCGAGGTGAAGTGTCGAGTCAACTAACTCCTCAAAAGAAAGCTTAAGCTGAAGCATTAAAGATTTCTTAAGATATTTCTTAAGACCAGAGACAAACTTCAGATTCTTCTTATAAGAAGTGCTAATGAATTCAAGACCATACTTAGATAAGGCCTCGAATGATGCAACATATTCAGAGACGGAGGACTTCCCTTGCTTCAACTCAAGGAAGCGACGGGCCAATAAAACTTTCTCAGATTCAGGAATGAATTGGAGTTCGAATCGTTCCCGAAACAGAGTCCAAGAAAGAACAGACTCATCAAGTTCGGCTACAAGAAGCTCGTACCAATCAAGGGCACGCTCTTGCAACAAGCTAGAAGTTATAAGAACTCGATCATGATCAGAAAGATCCATACGAGAGAAGATACGCTCACATGTGCGAATCCAAGCTTGGACCACAAGAACGGACTTGGAGCCTTTGAATGGCTTTCCTCCAAGATGAGAGAAATCACTACACAGGCGTGCAAAAACAGACTTGCGTAGAGGAGATGCACGAATAAGAGCTGGAGGCTGAGTGCTCCTAAATAACTCCAAAAATTGATCGGCAGACATATAAACGCCGTCCGGATGCGAGCCACTGGATTGCCCAGCATCTGAGCGTCGTCCTCTGCCTCTTTCGGCAATAAGCTGAAAGTCAAGATAAGATAAAGATTATTCACAAGGTAGATATCATTAATTCAAATATGGAACCCTACGAAATAAAATGCATTCCTAGACGTATTCCCAAAAATTCTATTTACCCCAAAGGCATGGAAAGAAATAAGGCACGATGATTCAAAGATTTGTAACATTCGTAATCCACTTTGATGTACCGTAATATGTGTCTCTCTGTTCTATGTTTATCATATTTTGTTCTGAATTCAGCTCTGATACCAAGCTGTGACGCCCCACTCCGAGACCCACATTAGCAAAGAGTATTACTAGGTAACACCGTCTGCTAATGCGGAGAATAGAGCTGGTTAGGAGCGACCATCTATAGCCTTGTCTTAATTATCTATTGAATACGTCGACAATACCACTTCTTGCTTAAATGGATCGACATATCCAATAAATACTTAATACAAAGCCATAGGTGGCTGAGGATCTATTAGAATAAAATATAACAACTCAAATGTAATACACATCACAGAACAGTAGATCATACAATACATTTTCACATATATAGGTACATCACTGAGTTTACAAAATGATACATGTCAAGAGTAAAGCAAACCACAATATACATGCGAGTCAACAGAATACAAATCAGAGTTACAGACAAAAAGGACTACACAAAAATCTATAACAAAAAGGAGCTAGCGGAATAGTCCATGCGGAAGCAAAATAGGCTAAGTCCAATGTACCTAACCTGAGACATCTCGGTCTGACCCGAGTATAAAATACACGGGTCAGTCTAGCTAAACTCATCAGTTAGATAAACTAAATGATAATGAACATACAAGATCATAAAGTACCACAAGTATCTCCATAAGAGATAACCAAATCATCTAACATAAGATGAATCATAACAAGCCTCATATCATCGGCAACTCAAATAACAAAGGACATACATATCCCAAAACAAGCCAAGAAGGCAAATAACAAATACCAACAAAGGTAACACAAGTTTCCACACGGTAATCGCTATAAATCGTGTGGTTCAAAGGACCTACACCGAAGGCGATACACTAGGGAAATATAATTGTCAAAGAAACAAAAGATGCTCGAGCTCAGTACTGTATAACAACGATCCATATGCCCGGAGGCAATGCCCGAAGGCAACGCCAAAAGGCAACGCCTGAAGGCAACGCCCGAAGGCAACACGCGAAGGCAACAAACCGTAGTGGCGGTACTGGACACTACTGTCCGGCGGAATGTGTCACAACTCTCAGAAAGGAACCCGAAAAATGTTGACGTGAGTCCCATATCCCACGTTCACACTAAACGGTTTACTAACCGTTAGTCAATTTCACACTCAAAGCAGTACAAAGTTCACCTCATCTCATCGGTAAACCAGACCCAAAGGTCAAAACGGTCAAACGAATAGATTAGGAATTAACTGAAAAGATAAATGCACGTGTTCATAGCACGTGTTTTATTTAATCATTTAATTCTCCTCCCTCTTCGCTCGAAGTGCAAAATTGTGTGTGTTTTAAATAGAAATTATAAATTGGAGAAACAAGTTTTTAATACAATTTAAAAAGATCACTTTATAAAAACCCGTGTACGAAATCTAAAATGAATCATCAAAGTCAAAGAATGCAATAACAACTAATTGGATCAACACGAATTGATTAAACAATGGAAATTCAATCAAAAATAGGCAAATAGGCAAAAGTAGGCAATCCCAGACGTCTAGGGGTCAATCCAGACGTCTAGATTTAGGTGCTGAAAATTCAGAAACCATCCAGACGTCTGGATGGTGGCTTCAGACGTCTGACAGGGTGGTTCAGACGTTTGAAGGGGTGGTTCAGACGTCTGACAAGGTGTTTCAGACGTCTGAAAGGTTGTTTCAGACGTCTGACTCTGTTTTCTGCCATTTTTATAAATTTCCACCGTATAAACTTTTGCTCCAAGTTTAAAACCAGACGTTTGAACTTGCATTTCAGACGTCTGAAGACCTGGTCTAGGCAACAATTTGCCTAGGCCGTGATGGCCAAAACCATTCGGGAGTGATCGATCGAGCAATGACGACCAAGGATTTACGCCAAACGACAACCCGACCTTATAGGCTCTTCGATACACCCTAAACATCAAAGTCCAAACATCCACAAGAGGATTTTCATAAAATTGGACCAAAACACAAAAATTGGAATATTCACCAATTCAATTCAAATCAAAAGCAAACGGACATAGATAAGTGTTAGGAATTCATATTTAACAACAATGATATCTATAGAAGTAGATGTGAGTTCAAAAACTCACCTTTTTAACTCAAAAACAAATGATAAGAAGCTCAAACACAAGGAGAAGATCAATCACTCTTCACTTCAACTCTACAAGCTTCAATCTAAGATCAAAACAAGTATTTCCTAAATTAGGGTTTAGGAATTTTCTGAAATTGGAGAGAGAGATAGATGGAGTAGGAGATGGAGATGCTTACCTTAGCTTCTCTTTGAATTTGGAGCAAGAATTTGAGTTTGCAAGAGGAACTAGGGTTTTGAATTCTAATTTCTCATTCCTCTCCCCATTTTCAGTTGAAGCTTGAGAAAAAGAAAAGAAAATGAGAATGAATGGATGAAGAGAGGGGCTGAGTTAGGATATAGGATGAGTTGGGTGAAACCCAAACCCAAAATCCCACTTAGAAAATAGCGAAATTCAACTTACTCCAAACATATCGAAGCTTATACTCAAAAAAGTCACAAACGCCATTTGGACTCAATGGAAGTGGTCCCGAGTCCCAATTCGACCGTTTGCAAAAAGTGACATTTTGGACTTTAATCCGACTAACGATGCTATATTTAAATAAAATATTTAAATATACAATCGTAAAATATGCGGGTTGTTACAGGTATTGTTTTGATATTGGTTATTGATCGTTAAATTAGCTAACGACCAATAGCTTGGTTAACCCTATTGGACCTTTATTTCGATTATTCTTGCCCGTGCCTTCTAGTGGTCAAACAAGTTAAAAAGCAAATTAAAATGATGAAACATTTTATTTGGAATAAACGACTGTAATAAATTCCCATATGTGTATATAGTAACCTTAATTATAAATTGTTAAATTTTAAATAATTTATTTTAAAAAAAATTATTACTTGGGTTCGAAGAGACCGGGGCCGGATATCAGTGATATCCGAAACCGCTTTGATTTGAAATTACTACAAAACCTTACGGGTTTGATTATAGAGTTAAATGGACTGGAATTGGATTAATTTAACAAAATTTAACCATTTTAAATAAGTAGTTGTACGTGGACATTATTTCACTATTGATGGATTTCTGTAAAAAAGTGTTTTGGTTATAATCAAAATAAAAACTCGTCGTGTCGTACGAGTTACCTTGGTCATTAAAATATTTTAAGAACTCCAGTATTTCATTTTAAGTGTGTTTACTCACGCTGGTTTCCAGCCTGACTCGGGTGTTACTTTATTGTAATGCTCGGGTCAGAACGAGTATTACAGAGTTTCAAGTTAGGACGCTTTCAGAGCCCGGAGACGAGCTGGATGGTAGAGACGTATTGTAGGTATGGGTTATATTCCACCATGTATTATTGGCTATATAGTCAGCAGTTGTGGACAAGTTATTATAACTGTCCAGATTAATTTTTTGATGACTGTACTCTGATATCTTGTATGTATATTGACAGTAACAGATTTTCTTTGTATAAAATGCTGTTATTGTATATTATATTTTGTTCCACTGCGATTGTGAGATTCTGTGTTGTTGTTTCTATTTCTTCTTCTATCTCCTTTTCTTCTTAAAGCCTAACAACCTGGTATTTCCGGCACTCGTTTCTTGGAACTCTATACAGTGAACATATTAGTTTCGATTTTCGAGGTCGAAAATCGTCCGGCTGTTACACGTAGTATCAGATCTAAAGGTTAAGCGAGAACCTTGGCTCTGGTGGGGATTATCATTAGAGATAGTTTCAGTAGTACCCTAGAATGAGTTGAGTGTATTATATATGAGGGCGTATTTGTTATTTTCATATATAATGATTTTAAAAATGATTTTTAAATAATTTTTATATGAGATTATATTTTGATATAAAAGAAATAATTTTGTAGATTATTATAGTCTATTAAGGTGATTGGTTGTAATTATTATAATGAAATAAGATTATAAAATCTAAGTGGTGATATATAACCAAATAGAAATGTGATAAGAATGAATTGTACAAGTAAGTTAAGCTAAAAATGGATTCAAACAAGAATTTAAAAATTCCAAAATTTCTTGAAGTATTTTTCAAGGTGTTTTAAAACGAAATAAGTTACCCTGATTATATTTTCCAGTAAATTATGATGGAATATATGGTGTGTTTGATTTCTAGATATGATAATATTGGTTATTATCATAAAAATTTGTTGTTGTGTCATAATAAAGGATGTTTATTACAAATTAAACAATGAAAACACATGGTGGAATGTTTTGAGGAAGTAAAATTATATAAGCCTGACTTATAAATTAAAATGGATTTAAATTATGAAGTTTTAAATCTAAGCCCCAAAGAAATTTTGAAACTGTTTCAAAGTGTTTAAGGAAATAATAAATATTATTATTTAGAATATTTTTGAATATAGAAATCCTTGTTTTAAAACAAGAGCTGTTTTGAAGATGAATTTGTTGGGTTAAAAACCAAGAATGGTTTAAAATTTAAAGTCTGATTTGATGGGATATATGTATATATATATGTGGATATATATGATTTCAAGGTGAAATGAAATAAATAACTAGGTGTTTGAATTCTGAAATCCCCTTAGAATGAGGTGTATAACCCAAAGGGAAATAAGTTTTTGAACTTATAAGTGGGAAGTGATATTAATAAGTAATTTAAATTTGGAATGTAAAATTTAAATTGAGTAAGGTTAAATGGATTGAACGAATTAGAATTTAACTTAGGGAAAGTTAAATAAGTTTTGAACTTATAACCCGACTTTGGAATTTCAAGGTGAAATTAAGATTTAACTTGTTGAACTTAAATGGGTTAAATTGAAAAAAGAACAAGTTATGTATGATTTCAAAACGATTTTTGAAATAAAAGGAGTTCCGAATTCCAGAAATTTGTGATTGATGCTATTGACTGATGTTTTAGATAATTTGGATGTTTATTTGTTTAATATATCCTGCTATCCTTTTGTTTATTATTTACAGTATATAAAACTGTAGATTATATAATTTCGAATAAATAAGGAAGTGGATTGAAATGAAATATATCCATTCCTGAAATTAAATGGAAATAAAAACCCAGATTTGAAATTATTTAAATGATTTTGATTTTAGGAAATAAAATCAAATTTATGAAAATGGAATCACTTTGAACTTAAGTTTGAAATGTTAAAAATGAACTTGTCAACCAGAATTGCTTGAAGAATCGAGTTCAAAGTTGGAATTATAAAGGGGAAATAAATTAAATTTCGAAAATTGATTTGTTCTAAAAGATTTGAATTCTCACTTGAACCTTGAAATAAGTTTAAGTAGAGGTAATTTAAATGAATATTTGAAATTTGGGCTCAGACTTGAATTATTTAAAGACTTGGGTTGTTAAATTAAATATTAAGGGTTAATTTGATTAAAGTGATTGAATCAACATTTTGAAAACCAAACTCGAATTTAATAAATCGAGATGGTTTAAAATTGTGAATGGAATAGAAATTAATTCAAATTAGAATTGAATTAAATTAATTAGAATTGTAATCGAAGTTGAATTTGTTCGAATCCAAAATGGGAGTTGATTTGAATTGGAACTGGAATTGAAGTTAATTCGAATTGGAATCTGGATCGAATCAGTTGAAATGGAAGTGGAAATTGAAAATTGATTTGAATTAGAGATTTGAAATTGAATCAGTTTGACCTTGAAACAGTTTCCAAATAAATTATTTTAATACAAACTGTTTAAAACCTATCTTCTTAAATATTCAAATTATTTTGGATTTTCCAAGCTATTTACTATAAAAACCATTCTTTTTAAAACTCAATCTATCTTATATTAACTATTTAACTATTTTAAAACTATACAAGCTATTTTCTAAATTCAAACTGGTCAGAATGGAAATTGTTTATATTTAAATCGTGGATTTAAATACAAACTGGGCTAAATTGAAGTTATAATCCAAATGGAATTCGAAGCAATTTTGAATTGGAACTGAAATTGGATATTGAGGCAAAAATGATTTTGAAGTGAAGGAGTATATTTTTGAGTAAATATGATGATTTTAAAATAAAAGGGTTGGATAGTACTATAACTGGAACTTACTTTATAGGAAATAAGTAATGTAACAATAACTTTGTAAAGGAAGTCGAACTTGAAAATATGATTTGGCATTAATGAGGTTATATATATTTGTTATATATTCAAAAATTCCCTTATTTATAATCAGAAGAAATGATCTTGGAAAGATATTTGAGGATACTAAAATTGAGTTTATACGAGTATAAAGTTGACTCAGATATTATTAATCTGAAATTTTTTTTTTCAAGTTAAAAGGATGATTTTATATGTATATGAGAATGAAATGGAAATAGTTTTGGAACCCATTGATTTTGAAAGACTTTTGATTTTGGAAAAAAAAGACAATTTTGGAAATTTGGTAAACCAAATTTGACAATTATCGATTTTGAAGATATCGATTTTGTATAAATGAAGTTTATATGTGATGCATATAAAGAGTATGATTTGAAGGGTACTACATATGTATATAGTATGATATGTTTTGAAAGGTCTGGGAAAAAAGGCACCCCCGTGAGAGTTAAAACTTATAGTAGGAGATCCACTGAGTGGTTCTGCCTAGAACCCTAAGGGCGGGTTCTATAAAATTGGGATCCCAGAGGATGTCCAGACAGAAACTCGAGTTCCTGATGATTTTTGTTGGGTAGCGTAAGTCGGGTGGTGCTGATGCCTACAGTTACATTGGGTTTTGCCGTGATGGCAACGTAACCTTTGTTGTAACTGCGATCTATCGCAGTTCCATAGCTAAGTCGAGTGGCAGTGATTGCCTACAATCTACATTTGATTTCGCTGGGATAGCGATGTAACATCGGTAGATTGCGATCTATGTGTTTTGGTTCCATAGCGGAATTCGTGTGGCAGTGAGTGCCTACTGTCTACACTGGTTCCACTGGAACAGTGACATAACTTTGTGTAGTATGCGATCTATGTGGTAAAGTTCATTTGGCAGCGTAATTCGAGTGGTGTTGATGCCTACAGTTACATGGGTTTTGCTGTGATGGCAACGCAACCCTGGGTGTAGCTGCGATTTGTGCAGTTCCCATGGCGAAAGTCGAGAGGTGCGGATGCTTACAGTTTTCTTATGGATTTCGCCGGGATGGCGACGCAATCATCATGCTAACTGCGATCCATGGGAGGGGGTGATGATTTCCATGGCATTTTTGAAAAAGGTTTTTCAAGTATTTTCACTGGGTGTTGAAAACGGGTCTACTAAGTACTTATAGATTTTCAGTCCTACGCCTGATCAACGTATGACTAAA
Source organism: Allium fistulosum (assembly GCA_030737815.1). NCBI lineage: Eukaryota > Viridiplantae > Streptophyta > Magnoliopsida > Asparagales > Amaryllidaceae > Allium > Allium fistulosum. The sequence continues at coordinate 1,302,290,436 of CM060902.1, forward strand.
TTTCTGCGAGAACAAGGATGGACTTGTTTGGACATCGAGTTATGAAAAGTATTTTTATATAAAACTGATTTTTTATATTACGTAATTTTAAAGTGTTTTAAAATTGTATAATAAAAGAGTAGGAAGTTAAAAATGTTTAAAGAATGATTAAATAAATAATAAACATCAAAATTAAAATTCTTACTACGTCCCTTTTCGAGGACGAAAAGTTCTAAGGGGGGAGGAATGTAACGACCTAGATTTTCTGACGTTTGTTATTGGGTGATTATCTGTTTTCAATTATTGAAATATTGATTTCTATAAGTCGAATAAACAAAATTTTCTGATAAAAATACCTGTATCTTTAAATTGATTAAAAACTATATTAAATATTGAATTTTAAATTCCTGAATAAGATAAATATTTTGGAAATGTGTACATAAAACTCCACCATTTGAAATAAGATAGATATCCATAAATGTATATAAATATATACAAGGTTTATGATGTTGATAATATATATGAGCATATAATTATATATATATATATATATGTATATGTATGTATGTATATATGGCCATATGAAGTAAAATATAGGAAAGTTTGTATAAATATGAATATATATATATATAGTATCAAAATATACATAAGCAATGTATATGAGAATATGTATAAGTAAATGTATGTATATGGTGACAAACATATGTAAGTAAAAATATATGTACGTATGTTATGTAAAATAGTGCATATATATAGATTTGTACATGTAAAAGCCTCATGATGGAAAATAAAATATATATATACATATATAAAAGCCTTATGATATTTTAAAATATATAAGCATATAGGAGTGTGTATATATATATATGGGCCATATAAAGTAATGTATATGGAAATTTGCATAAATGTATACACATATATGTGTGTGATGGCAGGATATACATAAGCATATGTGTATATATATAATAGTGAATGCAAAGAATGTAAGTACATGTGTAAATAAATGTATACATATCCACAAGGAAGCACAAACTTTTTGATAACCATTAAATGCATATATGTAGAGGTATATATGTATATATGTATACATATACATTCTTATAAAAATGAGAAAGGAAAATATATACACAAAAGAATATATATATGGTATACACATAGGGGGACATCATCATAACATATTTAAAAATCAGGTCAAGATAAAAATCAATGTCAAAGAAAAAAATCAAATCACCTAATTTAAGGAAATCAAGTCAGTTTTCCCTTATCAAATCAAAATAAAAAAAAATCTTGAAGTTGTGAAGCCTGTACAAAGCTACAACATTCTCTTCATATAAAGGCTCTGCCTTCTTCATACTTTTGCATTCAAAACAAGATAACCAGAGAAATAAAAAATAAACAAGCTGCCACTGCAAATTAAGTAAAATCAAACAACTCAAGCACGAAAGGATCAAACCAAAGCAAGCAAAACAGTTTCAGAGAAGTAAAAAAAAAGAATCACTGCTCTGTTCATAGGAAAGGTGAGTAAATTTTTGAGGCTTCTGTTTACTATAAATCTTGTATGTACCCATATGCTTGTAGTTTCTGAATAAGCCCTAAAACCTTGTTAAGTATGCTTGTGCAGATAAGTGTTTATACATTATGTTGTGTGTTAGACATGGTTGAAACCCTGTAAACCCAAAAAAAGCATGTACAACACCTCTATGTTCTTTTAATATATATATAGATCATGCAAGTTTAAAAATCATTTTCTCACTACCCATTTAATTTTAGATCATGGCTCTAAAAGCAAAGTCTGTTGTTTTTGAGTGTAGATCACTCTAAAATTGGTTTCAATTGATATCGTGGAGTATGGAAGGAGAGAGGTTCACTTTACAGTAAGCAACGTATAAATGACAAAAAATCAAAACAACACAATTTCGTTTTTTGATTACATGAAGGTGTTTATTATCGAAATGGTGATTTTTGGAAGTGAATTGGAGAATTTTAGTGGCGTAATTAAGGGGATAAATGAAGATGACCGAGAATGGGATTTTGGACGATTCTCGGCGGCCCAGGTGATGGCATGGCACGTGGTTGGTGGAGAAGGGTTCTTGGGTGATGCTGAAGCTTGGAAAAATGGAATGGTATTTTGTAGTGGCGTATAGTGTTGGGTCGATGATGATTTAGGGTTTTAGGCGGGTTCTGTGGTCGGTTCGTTCTCGAGTTAAACGCAACATCGTGGGGCATATGGGAAGGTGCGGTCCATGGGGAGATGGAAGAGAGTGCGGCGGCAAAGCTCTGGAAGAAATTTGGGAGATGGACGAGGTCGGAGGTGCCGTGACGAGGTGGTTGGATGGGCAGCATTTTCTGTCAGCTCGTGGTCGAAGGGTTCGATTTCGAACCGAAGGAACTGGCACAGTTCTTGCTGGGCAGGTAAAAGGAGATCGCCGAGGGCGACTTGCAGGGATGGTCGGCGGTAGGAAATGGTTGGCCGTGGGTGTGTGCATGTGTACGTTGCACTGTACGTGTACGTTTGTGTGTCTCAAAGGAAGAAAGGCGGAGGGAAAATAAGAACAGGAGGAAAAGAAAGAGGGGAAGAAAAAAAAGAAGTTTGGGCCGGTATGGGCCAGAAAATAAAAGAAGATAAAGGAAAAGTAAAATAAAAGATAAGTAAAAAGAAAAGGGAATAGAAAAAAAATAAAGAAAATAGAAAGGAAAATAAAAAAAAAGAAAAGAAAAAAAGAAAGGGAAAAGAAGAAGAAATGGGATTTATATATAGGTTTATATGACAATTTATATTTTCTTTATACTAAAAATCTATTGATAAATTAAATCCGTGGTTTAAAGTTCAATGGTATATTATAATTAAATGAGCAATTAATTACATTATTAGTTGGCTTTTAAGATTGATACAAATTAACAAGTTGGATATTAAATAAGTGTTAAGTTTTAATTAACTAAAAGTAAATCGTTTTTATTGTAATTAATTTGGATTTAAATATACATGGATATTGTTTTGATATTGGTTATTGATCGTTAAATTAGCTAACGACCTATAGCTTGGTTAACCCTAGTGGACCTTTATTTCGATTATTCTTGCCCGTGCCATCTAGTGGTCAGACAAGTTAAAAAGCAGATTAAAATGATGAAACATTTTTTTTGGAATAAACGACTGTAATAAATTCACATATGTGTATATAGTCACCTTAATTATAAATTGTTAAATTTTAAATATTTTTTTTAAATTATTACTTGGATTCGAAGAGACCGGGGCCGGATATCCATGAAATCCGAAACCACTTCGATTGGAAATTACTACAAAACCTTACGGGTTTGATTATAGAGTTAAATGGACTGGAATTGGATTAATTAAACAAAATTTAACCATTTTAAATAAGTAGTTGTACCTGGACATTATTTCACTATTGATGGATTTCTGTAAAAAGTGTTTTGGTTATAATCAAAATAAAAACTCGTCGTGTCATACGAGTTACCTTGGTTTTTAAAATATTTTGAGAACTCCAGTATTTAATTTTAAGTGTGTTTACTCAAGCTGGTTTCCAGCCTGTCTTGGGTGTTACTTTATTGTAATGCTCGGGTCAGACCGAGTATTACAGAATTTCAGGTTGGGACGCTTTCGGAGCCCAGAGACGAGCTGGATGGCAGAGACGTATGGGTTATATTCCACTGTGTATCATTGGCTGTATAGTCAGCATTTGAGGACAAGTTATTATAACTGTCCAGATTTATTTGTTGATGAATGTAGTCTGATATCTTGTATGTATATTGACAGGTACAACTTTTCTTTGTATAAAATGCTGTTATTGTATTTTATATTTTGTTCCGCTGCGATTGTGAGATTCTGTGTTGTTGTTTCTGTTTCTTCTTATATCTCCTTTTCTTCTTGAAGCCTAAAAACCTGGTATTTCCGGCACTCGTTTCTCGGCAATCTATACAGTGAATGTATTAGTGTCGATTTTCGGGGTCGAAAATCGCCCGGCTGTTACAATGTGGGTCTCGGGGTGGGGCGTCCCAGCTTGGTATCGGAGCTGAGTTCAGAACAAAATATGATAAACACAAAACAGAAACATATATTACGGTACATCAAAGTATAGTACAAGTGTTACAAGTCCCTTAATCATTGTGCCTTTAGCCTTTTCGTGTCCTATGGGGTAGATATAAGTTTGGAATATGTCTAGGAATATATTTTATTCCGTAGTATTACACAATTGAATTAATGATATTTTATCCTATGAATAATTCTTATCGTGATTATTTTATTCTAGTTCTCTTCAATACGGGTGTTTGACCCACATTTTATTCTTATCTTGTTATTTCTTGAGGATTGCGAATTCTATTGAGGGGATCCGCAATACTTGGCATGTTATGTGACAATATTGAGGTTGTTCTTTGTAGATTTTCTTTCTGTGCTAATCTGCACATTAGTCATCACCTTGAGTTTAATGTGACTTTGGGGATGTATTGACTTCCTTGTTATCAAGTCCAATCCTATGTTCTGGAAGGATCCTATATTTTAGGCATCCTAATTCGGCTGATTAGTTGTCTCTTATTCTTCGGAATGTTGATGATAATTCCGAAGTATCTATATTTGTTCTTGAGTATCGAGATGATGATGATGTATCTCGAATTCCAGTTGATTTTGATTTTGTTGATATATGTGAGCCCGTTTCGGGTTTGCTACCCAATCGGGCAATTGAGTTTCGTGTTGACCTCATTCCTGGTTCTTAGCCTGTTAGTCATCCTTCCACGAGGATGTCCACTAGGGAAATGAGAAACTCTAGAAGTAATTGTTGAAGCGTGAAGCCAAGTAATTCATTCAGTCCAGTCTTTACCATGGGGTGCCACGGTCATTTTTTTTAAGAAATCTAATGGTATTCTTAGGCTTTGCATCCATTTTCACAAGCTTAACAAGTTCACCATTAGAATGAGTATCTATTGCTTATGATTGATGACATATTTGATTTATTAAGTGGTGCTAGGATCTTTTCTCAGCTTAACCTTGCACCGATTTTCATCAGCTACGAGTTGCGGAGGATACCGTTCCTCTTACTGCCTTCCGCACTCGTATGGTTCTTTTGAGTGGCTCGTTATAACGTTCGGTTTGGGGAACACTCCAGCTTATTCGTCAATCTTGTGAATCGAGTATTATGGGAATATCTTGATGAATTCTTCTTGTGTTCTTTGATTTTGAGTGTAAGCAACAATTTGAATTTTCAAATCTTTCAAATAGAAGATATGTTTTTTAAGTGAATTTAGATTTTGTTTATTGTGATAAGCAAAGAGTATTTTGTAAAGTATATATGAGGCATTTCTTTTTATAGAAAATGATTTATGTGTTGGGTTGTCCATCAAGTGCTTTAAGAATTCTGGTCGATACGCCTGATCAACGTTATCGATAAGAATTTCCTAAATGTTGTGATGAGACAGTCAGACACGGTAAATTGATTATAAGTAAAGTTTGGGAATAAATTAATACGGGTTGAGTATTAAATTTTATTTGAATATGTAACGCAACCATTGAACCATAGTGAGGGTTGGATGAGTGGCGAGGCAGTTTTGATCAATAAGTCAACTCTACAGCCAATCGATAGGGTCATTCGCTATAAATCAATGGCGAGGCAATACCCTTGTATTATTTGAAATTTTTTAAATTGAGTATGCTAATTTTAAACTTTTAAGCATGAGTTTGTGAGCTAGTTTTGTTTTGAATTTTGGTTGTATTAAAAATTTGTTGGTGTGAATTTGTAAAATTCTTTTGGTAACAAGTTTGAATTAATTATCAATTTTAATTAGTTTTATGTTGATAATTAGTTGGAAATTTAATTTTTGTGACAAAGTGGAAATGTGAATGTGACTTGTTTTGATAACTGAACCATTTATGTAGTATAGTCATTTTAATTATGAGAATGATTTAAACTTTATATATATCTCAAAATTTATTTTATGGATAATAAATAATCAATTCTTGATAATGAAAGAGATTAGTTATCTCTTTCAAAATGAATTTTCTTATTTAATTGCTTTAAAGTTAGATTTTGAAAAGTAATGAATTTTTTTCCAATAAATGAATTGTTTCTTTTAGTTTAATTACATAAAGTTGATCATATTTTGTTATGTCTTAGCTTTTTCGGGGAAAATGAAGATCATTTAATAAATGATTTAGCAAAAAGCTTGTTTGAAAATATAATTTGAAATTAAAGTGGTTTGGGAAAATTTTGAAATTTAAATTGATTTGAAAGATGAAATTTGGTTAAAAAAGTGTTGTGCTAAAACAACAATAACTTGAGATTTATAACTCCAAATGAGTTCAAACATTTTGCAAATAAAAGAGCTTTCTGAAAGCTATAAATTTTCTTTTTATCACTTTGGAAGATTTTACTATTTATTCTGTCTAAAATAGGTTTGAAAGTGAATAAACATTTCTGCCTTATTATAGAATTTCTAAAATTTGGGCTGAAAGTAAATTTAGCATAACTTTGAAACCGTGAATCCGATTTTGATGATCTTTATATCGTTGGAAATCTTAGACTTAGTAGAAGAAATTTTATTTTATAAGAGTTCTTTAGTTTTGATGTTTGCTAGGTCAAAATTTGTTTTCTTTACAGCAGTTTAGAAATTGGAATTTACTTGTTTTCTTTATGGTCATGTGTATTCTACATATTTTGTGAGTGTAATTGAATTGATGCTTGGTATAATATATGTTTCAAACTGAAATATATTTTGGTTGAATTTAAGAGTGGAACTTTTTATTCACTTTAAATAAAGAATTTGGAAAAATAAAATTGGATTTTTGTAAGAGGTTTTGGAAATTTTCTAAATGTTGAGATTTGAGAATTTGATTATGAAAAAAATGGATTTTTAAAACCTTGAAAATATTTGTTTAGCTAAATAGGAGTATAAAAATCCATTCTTTGAAGTTTGTCTTACCTTGGTGCAATTATCTAGCGACTTGCATTTATGCGGTCGTTTGGGTTGGTGGTATTGAGAAAAACACCTACCTCTTATTGAGTTTTCTTACCTCCATTGTGTCAATCTAATGTCGGTGTGGTTCTTTCTATAGTGACATACGGAAAGTCATGTTGACAATTATCTAGTTGGTTGAAACTGGGATAAAATTTTGTTAAATCCCGACTCTATTCGAGAAGCTTCTGAGGAATCAATCTCACTCGATTGAACTTTTGTGTGGCATCCTGTCTGTGTTCTTGTTTCGAAGGTAAGATGCCTTCGAAATCAAGAAGTATTGCTCGAAAAAAATTTCAATAGTCTGCTAATCCCAATGATAGCGCTTGGGAAACATAGATGTTAGCACCAAAATTGGCACTAACACCCAAGAAAGGATTTGTGTAGAGAGATTAATGAAGATAGAAAATTAAAATAGAGGAATGTATGCAAAATTAACTACAGAAACAAGAACACCAAAATTATAGTGGTTCGACGTAACTGCCTACGTCCACTTTGAGTTTAATCTTTATTGCTTCTTCCAATCATTGAATACAAATACAATCCATGAACTAACGACTTGATTACAAGTTTGGATCGAAAATAGATGAGTCTTCAAAATGGCAGAGTCTCCCCGGAGTTCTCCAAAAAAGGTCCCTTTTTCACTGCGCCTCCGCCCCTCTATTTATAGGTGAAGATAAGCTGGACTTCCTCCGCGGGCCCGGGAACAAGGTACTTCGGCCCATAGTAGATGACTTCTGCGCACCGAGCATGGTATGCCGAACGAGACACGCCGAACGGCAAACGCCGATCGAGAGATGCCGAGCAATCATGTCTGGTCGGTGGTCGACTATTAAATGACTCGAAGTAAGCCCTTAAAAGACTCGGAGTAACTCGCGGTGGAACTTGGAATGAAACAATACTGAACCCCTCACTTGGATGTTGTCCTTCACGAATAAGTCAAACCCCTCACCTTGATTTGAAGCATCTATGCCGAACGCTCGTGCCGGTTGGTGGTTGCCGAGCGGCACTATTCGAACGAAGGCTGCCGAGCGAGGCTGTGCCGAACGAAGGGAGCCGAGCGATGCTTGCCGAACGATCCTTGCCGAGCGACACTATACGAACAAAGGCTGCCGAACGAAGTTGTGCCGAACGTAGGGAGCCGAGCAATGCTTGCCGAACGATCCTTGCCGAGCGACACTATTCGAACGAAGGCTGCCGAACAAAGCTGTGCCGAAAGAAGGGAGCCGAGCGATGCTCGCCGAAGGATCCTTGCCGAGTGACACTATTCGAACGAAGGCTGCCGAGCGAGGCTGTACCGAACGAAGGGAGCCGAGCGATGTTCACTGAGTTCCCAACAACGCCTTTCCTTCAGCCGGGCGACACCCACCATCCTTCCTTGGCCGAACCACATATTGAGGCCGAACGACACTTACATGCCGAGCCTCCCACAACCGGGTAACATTTGCCCCCCAAAGTGTGTCGTGTGAGGCAACACGATACGCTTTGAACCAGCAACCAATTCCTTCTGTCAAAAGTCGAATGTATTCAATGAAGGTCAAAACGTGGCATTCTTCCCTGGCATCTTGTACAGTCCCGAGTTTATCTTCTCCTCTCTCTTTCTTTATATATAAACAAGGGGTCATTCGGCATATAGAGACCGATCCACACGACTGACTTACTCGAACTAGGTCGCGCATGTCTAACGACCAACTTCACAAACCAAACCGACAGGTTCAATAGGAGATAGCCTTTTCACCTCCCCTCCTTCATATATAAAAGCCAACACGTCTCTTCCTCTTATCTTTACTTTCACTTCGACTCTACAGGACTTTATAACTTACTTTCTCCCAAACCTCGGCTACCGCCTCAACCATCCTCTCTCATCCTGAATCCAATACGCTTGCTCCAAAACTCCCCCAATAACGAATCTAAACGCACTCCAATCTTAAATCTAACAGCTTTCCAAGCCTCGATTCATTCTCTTAGGTACGAATTTCTCATCCGATCGACTTTTCCAAATTAGGGGTTTTTGCATGAATCTTGAGTTTGCGAGTATTTTTCAGCAGGAGTTGTTGCCGTAGAGGAGGGAGGTCGAATTGGACATAGGTTCTTGTTTAAGCCACCGAGTGAGGGGAGAGTGGCCGCTGAATTTGTGATTGAAATCGTTCGTTAATCAAGGAGCGAGAGAGAAGAGAGGGATCATGCGTCGATACTAGTATCTTGGGTGGATGTCTGTTGTTTGGTAGTCTTTTTGTGGGAGTAATGCTAGGGAGGTAGAGGAATGGGGTGTCATTCAGTCTAGGGAGAGAGAATACCATTCGGTGATGTTGTGCGTCGCTGTGGGTCGGTCAAAGTGTGATGGAAGGAGGCTGTTTGGTTGTTAGGAAGAGATAGGAAGTGCGTGGGTCGGTCGGTACGGGTGTTTTCTGAAGCCAGGGATAGTGGCTTGGTATCGCTCGGTGCGAGGGAGAGAGTGTGGTTTAACCACTTGAGTGTAGTGTTACGGTCCGGTTAGAGATCACGAGGTGGGTTCGGTATACCGAGTAAGTGCGGCTCGGTATTAGCCCCGTAGGCCGAACGGTAAAGAGAGAGTGTTGGAGAGGAGAGCGAGTGAATCGTTAATTATGACTGTCTCCACTGAAGCACATCGCATACCAAAACTATATACTTCCACGCCTTACCACAAAACAATAAATTAGGCATACAAGCATATCGAACTGATTTTGACTGATAACTCCCAGTTCCAACAACTATAAACCTGAGCTAAACTCGATAAAATCAAATAATAGCCTTTAACATATAGTGCCGATGCCTGAGTTCAAGACCCAAACCATCATAGGGAAAGCTTTCGGAGACGATCAGCGATGACGGTCTCCGATAATGACTATTTCATGCTCAATCTCACTTCACTATGCCTTTAAATCTTCAATTCTTTTATACTTATGCTCGAACGATTGCATTAGCACACACCACACGGGGGGAATATTTTTGTCATTATTTCTAATATCGATTGTCTTTCGAGTATAGTTCAAATAGGTGTTTACCCAAATTCGACGCTCGTTGAGGATGTCTAGAAAGTCGAGCTCTACAACGGTTTCAGACAAACCTGAGCCGAGTTCTCAGAAAGAAGTAGTGGGAATTTCGAATCCGTCGACAACTCCTGCACAGGATATTCCAAACCCATCAGCGGCAACCATTGACCTGGCTCCTGATGCGATAGACAGAGCTATTATTCTAGACAATCCTAATGACTCCCAGGCTTCAAAAATCAGTGAAACCGCTCTTCGCCGACTATGTTCGATTCACAGAATCACCTTTGACGATGTATTAGTTCCATCGGGATGAGATCGTCCTCACCTACCCCCAGCTGAATATACAGCTTGCAACAAATTCATGTGCTGGGTTGGTAGCGTGCCACCATTCAACTCCTTTCTCCGCGAAGTGCTACAGTATATCGGGATCGCCCCGTCACAGCTACATCCCAATAGCCACGCGTTCATCCACGGCACTTGTATTCTATTTATGAGCATCATATTCAGGCTCCCCACTCCTGGTGACATCCGCTACATCTATCGCTTCAAGCGACGATCTGACAGTCCATCTTTCATATTCCTTGAGCCGCATTCTCAGTGTTTGATTCTGACAGGGGCGTGGAGTAAATTCACCCAATACAAGCAGGAATGGTTCTATGTACGCTGTCCCCCAAGCTTTGCGAGAAGATGGATGGAAGGGAGTAAGTTCCATTTCCGGATCAATACTTGTCTAAAGCATGAAGTGGATTGTTTCTAAACTTCTTCCGATTTTCACAGGTATCAGCCCACGTCCCGAAGGCACCGGGTACTCTAAGGCCGTTGAGGCCATTCGCGCTACTCCCGTAGAAGACCGGGAGATCAAGCTTGTCATTTCCAATGAGTCGCTCTTAAAGTTCGGTTATTGGCGGAAGGTTGCCGAACAACTCTTCCATCCGGTGTCACTATAACCGGACCCGCGTCGAAGAAGGGTAAAGGACGGAACAAAGCTTCAGTACCTCCTACAAGTGGTGCCCCCGACACATCCGAGGAGGATGAGATTAGAGAAACTGACATGTCAGAAGCACTGGGTGAGAATGTATGTCCTGCTCCGGAACCGGTGGTTGAAGTACATGGCACTGATGAATCACCTCCCCCTTCAAAGGGAAAAAAGAAACTAACTTACAAGCTGAGGAAGAAGATAGTGGGTGGAACTTCGAAAGTGACGATTACTCCAATGGAGAAAGAGCCGTCTTCACAACACTTAGAGGGTTCATTGAAAGGCTTGTCTGACCTTACTATTCCCAATGACTTGCTCAACTACAGCTTCGACGATCCAGAAGCCCTAAAACTTCATTCTCCCGTGAGAGGCGATGAAAGCATTCATGCCCATCATCAAGGAGAAAAAACTCTGATAAGTAAAGCTAAAGGAACTGGTCCGTCGGGAGGGAACACTAGGACACGCACACTAACACTCACACCTCATCTTACACTTAAACTTCAGCCACCATGTTATTCTTGCTAACTCGTACTTACTTAATTTCTACGCAGGTGATACGGGACGCTCTCATGGATTCAACCGCCTTCGCGGGTCCTCTATTTTCCATCATTCCAACCGAGACTCAGGGTCCGGAAAATGCCGAGATAGAGATGACAACAACGATAGAGACTATCATTCTCGAGATTCATCGTCTCGAAGGAAAACTTATAGCAACTCTTCCTACCCCAACGATCCTCCACCTCAACCAGAGCATAGCAGGGATAAATCTGCTCAAAGGGGATCTCAATTTGAAGCTCCTCGCGATCAATATTCTGGTTCATCAAGCACTAGGCAGTCCCGTGAGCTTCACAAGAAATCTGTTGTTTCGATGAAACAAACTTCCTCCAGTCCTGAACATGATCCATCGATAGCAGAAAAGCTAGCTGAGCTTAAAACCACATTTCCAAAAATATGCTTTGATGGACTAAAGTTTCTTCCGGCGATCCATCCTATTCCGGGGCACGTTAAACAAAGTGCCATTGCTTGTATTAATGATGTCTACGTCCAGCATGCCGCATTCATCATTTGGTGGAAAAAGTTTCAGAAGTTTAGGTGGGATGCCAACATGAAATCGATCGCTTGAAACTCGAAGCTATCCACAACAAAGACATTATCAAAGCACAAGATGAAGAGCTTTCCTCATATAAATCTCAACTTGAAGCTACTCAAAAAACCACTAAAGGCACGGCCGAAGCTGTTGATCGTCTGGATGCTACACACAAAAAGAACTTGATGAAGCGGTCCAACGCTGTAGCGCCCTGGCTTTAGAAAAAGACTCCATCCAGAAGGAAAAGGATGTTCTCACTCAGCGAGTTAAAGAATTGGAGGAGTTACTTCTCAAAGAAAAAGAAGAAAAAACTGCTGCTCAAGAGGAGTCGCAACGAAACTGTGACGAGATCATTGCTACATGACTTCTGAAAACAAAGCTTGACGAGGAGCTCTCCAAAACTGAAGCGCTAAAGGACGCAGCCCGTGAAGAGGGCAAAAGAATGGCGCTCTCAGACATCGATTCTCGCCTCGAGGCGGCCGCTGAGGCTGGTAGGGAGGAGATTAAGTGCATGTTTGATCCACTCATAGCCGAGTACAATGCTCAAGTTCTCATGCATCGCGACCTAATATTTCTCGGCGAGGGTTAACTCGAATCTTTGGCCGAAGCATGGGACACTTAAGTACAGATCAAAAAAGTCGAGTTGGGAACTGAAGAGTTCGATGAAGATTCCCTTGTGAAAGAAGTGCTTCGCGAGAATGAGCGCACTGACCTATCTACAACAAAGGCCCTTTACGGAAAGGACTCTTCCTCATCAAAAGGAAAAAATGATACTGCCGGCCCATCCGGAACCGAGTCCTCAGTTCCTCCTCCTATTCAGCCGACTGGTCGCTTACCACTCGATCCCTTTGAGCAGCACATTGGCTATGACCCAAAGAAACCTTTCGGAATTGGAGTCGCTCACCGCTCTATCTCCTATTCCGAAAGGTGAAACTCCCCGAACCATTGAGAGTCAGCCAGAAACCGGTACATAGCTTTTTTAGAGTTCAAATGGCCTTTGCTTTTGACGAATAATAAATGTACCCTAACATTTGTCTCTTACGATTTCGTGTAGGCCATTTTGACCCCGAGCCAACTCCAAGGAGTGATGCTTCCGCAGAAAAGGAGGGGAAAACGGGAGAGGCAACTCAGACTAGAGAGACCCCCGGACCCAACACACAAGTGATCGGGGCACTTGATGAAGACAAATCTGAAAATTTATCGCCCGTGGAGGAACATGATGAAGTTGAGCTTACGGGCACCTCTAAACACACTTCAAAATCGAGCATGGCGGAGCAAATCATAGAAGAAAAGAAGAAGAAGACTGAGATTAAGATTGAGCCTCAGGTGGTGGAACTTGATGATCCATTGAACAGGCCCCTGAATGTTATACTCCCCGGTGGAACCTCGCCACAGGAAGTCCCTCTTCCTTCCCCAGGCACCATTTCCCTTGCAAGCAAGGCGTCTAGGAGAAAACGCTCAGGGGAGGAGTCTTCAGAGAAATCGAAGAAGGAGAAGAAGTTGAAGAAGTAGCTATCATGCTTCGTTCAACGCGAATAAGCCTGGATTATGTAATTATTTCTATTTATTTTCGTAGTGGTTGCGAATAGATTTCTTGCTTCGAGTTCAGGAGAAGTTGTAGTGAAACCGAATCCTTGATTAGTAAATAAAATTTTGTTTTTCTGATGATGTTTGATGCTTAGCTTCACCATCCATCTTGTGTTTGAAATCCAAAGTTATGTGGGTCACGTAAGTACTTGTTCACTTCCACGTGACTCGAAGATTTCTGAATCGCTTCAATTTTAGTCCGCGCTCCGGAGACTTAGAGATTTTTCAAGTCCTTTATACTTTAGTCCACACTCTGGGGACTCAGAGTACTCTAGTCCGCACTCCGGGGACTTAGAGATTTTTCAAATCGTTTATACTCTAGTCCCCCTCCTGGGGACTCAGAGTACTCTAGTCTGCGCTACGGGGACTTAGAGATTTTTTAAGTCGTTTATACTCTAGTCCGCACTCTTGGGACTCAGAGTACTCAAGACCGCGCTCCGGGGAATTAGAGATTTTTCAAGTCGTTTATACTCTAGTCCGCACTATGGGAACTCAGAGTACTCTAGTCCGCACTCCATGGACGTAGAGATTTTTCAAGTCATTTATACTCTAATCCGCACTCTGGGGACTGAGAGTACTCTAGTCCGCACTCCGGGGACTTAGAGATTTTTCAAATCGTCTATACTCTAGTCCGCCTCCTGGGGACTCAGAGTACTTTAGTTCGCGCTTCGGGGACTTAGAGATTTTTCAAGTCGTTTATACTCTAGTCCCCACTCTGGGGACTCAGAGTACTCTAGACCGCGCTCCGGGGACTTAGAGATTTTTCAAGTCGTTTATACACTAGTTCGCACTCTGGGGACTCAGAGTACTCTAGTCCGCACTCTGGGGACTTATAGATTTTTCAAGTCGTTTATACTCTAGTCCGCACTATGGGGACTTAGAGTACTCTAGTCCGTACTCCGGGGACTTAAAGATTTTTCAAGTCGTTTATACTCTAGTCCGCACTCTGGGGACTCAGAGTACTCTAGTCTGCACTCTGGGGACTTAGAGATTTTTCAATTCCGTGTGTGTGTTCATATGCCAGACAGATTAATGTAACTTAATTTTTTGTTACGGAATTGTAACATACGGAAACATCAATAGTTAACGAAAAAGACGGTTTCAAGCCTTTATTGATTATAATAAATGGGAACAAACTGGAATGTCTTATTACATGCCAAAAACTAAAAAACAACAAAATGAACATACACTGGAAATAATTGCGACTAAAATGCAAAAGAAATATACTAGGTGTAATAACGATGCAAATGCTCGCTATTCCATGTGCGAGGAAGTGTCACGCCATCTGCGGTCGCTAGCTTGAAAGTTCCTTCTCCAAGCCTCCGTTCGATGACATATGGACCTTCCCATGCAGGATTCAGGTGATGGGGTTGGAAAAACTCGCTTCAAAACGGGATCACCCACATTGAGAATTCTCGGTCGAACTTTTTCATTGTAATATCGAGCAACTCGTTGCCTATGTGCAGCCGCTCTTAAATCAGCTTCACGTTTTTCATCAACAAATTCCAGTGACTCCAATAGGAGATTCTGGTTCGTCTTGGGGTCATAATAAGTTACCTGATGAGAAGGAACTTCAAGTTCCACGGGTATCACAGCTTCAGTGTCGTATGCCAAGGTGAATGGAGTATGGCCAGTCGCGGACTTGTGGGTGGTTCTGTAAGCCCAGAGCGCTGTCGAAAGCTCATCCACCCACTTGCCTCTAGCCTTCTACAAACGTTTCTTTAATATTGACTTGATTATTTTATTTATGGCTTCCACTTGTCCATTCGCTTTAGGGTGAGCGAGCGCCGAAAACCTTTTCTCAATGTGTTATTTTGGCAAAATTCTTTGAACTCCTTACTTTCAAATTGAGTTCCATTGTAGGTAATGATAGTTCGTGGGAGGCCAAAACGGCATATGATGTTTCGTACAACGAAATTAATTACTTTTTTGGTGGTGATCGTAACTAAAGGCTCTGCTTCTGCCCACTTCGTATAGTAATCAACCGCGACAATTGCATATTTCGCACCACCTCTATAAATTGGGTAAGGAACTGATTATATCAATCCCCCAAATCGCAAATGGCCAGGGACTAACCATTTGTGTGAGTTCCGTTGGCGGAGCTCTCGGGATTTTCGCAAACTTTTGACATTTGTCGCATTTTATTACGTAATATGCAGCATCCCGATTTACAGTTGGCCAATAGTATCCATAGCGGAGGTTCTTTTTTGCTAGTGTCTGCCCCCCCAGTATGGTCGCTACATTTTCCTTCATGAACTTCCTTCAAGACTCGTTTTATCTCATCGTAGGCGATGCATCGGAGTAAGCAAACCGAGAATCCCTTCTGATACATTATTCCATCTTGCATTATATATCGTGAAGCTTTACGAATGACTTATCGTCTTTCGTTCTTTATATCGGGCAAAGTTCCATGTAGTATGTATTGTTTGAATAGGGTTATCCATGACTCCCTTTCAATTTCTGTTTCAAGGACAAAATCTACTTCCATCTCGTTTATACTTGGAAATTGTAAAACTTCAACAGGAACCAAGCCCATCTGATGTGCATCGCCAGTACTTGCGAATTTTGCTAATGAATCGGCTTCCCTGTTTTGTTCACGCGGGACATGCGAAACATCGTAATATTCATGGTCTTCCAAAATTTCTCGAACCCGAGCGAGGTATGGAGCAAGCCTCTGCCCCTTTTAGGACGACCCGAACTCGATGTCCGACAAACAACATCAAATTCGTATCGCCGGAGCTTATAACAACATCAGATGAAAATAAACAGCGGAAATGAACTGAATATCATACATCACAGGTACAACATCATCATAATATCCATTACTACATCAGGGTATCATAATACATATGTCATCCATACTAGAGCACTACAAATAGATACAATAACAGAAAGATAATAACTCCACAACATAACAACAACAGAGTCTTCCGCAAAGTTCCAACATACATCTACTTGGATAAGGTCTTCAGAACTCTAAGCACTTCAAAAGATATCCAAGACAAAAGCTTCCCAAAATCTGATAGCTTCTAAACCCAAAAAGACTCCAAAATCCAACTAACACCAAAGCATGGAAACCTGGTACTAGGCTGCCCGTGTGGAAATTATGGGCACCTAGAGTTTAGAAAGGAAACAATAAACTCCGGGTCAGTCATAGGACTGGTATGAGTAAACAAAAAAAGTTGCTTTAAAACAAACAACAAAAGAATTTTAAACATTGAAATCCACAATGCTTTTGAAAAATGAAACTACCATAAGACCTCCCACCACACACACAATGCAATCGCAGACTTGGAGGAGATTTCTTCTTATGATAGTCAAACATGCTTACTACGCAAAAATCCTTTTGATATTATTATTAATGCATACTGTACAAAAATCATTTCGAAATACAATATTAATCTTAGCCAGCATAGGTACCATTATATTATGCCTGCTATAGCTGCCGTCTAAGGAGACAGGTTATACAAATAGCAATCGTAAAGGGCTCGTATTGTTTCTTTGGATTTTCCAACAAATAGTCAGGCAAAGGAACTTCCTTACCGAAATGGGAACGCCTCTGGAAGGACGCCCCTGAGAACCTAACCGGATCTCTGCTAAACAAGGCCGACGCTACCTCACGCTTTAACCAAGCTGAAACTAGGTAACTACCAAATGAGTATGCCATTCCCGGTCGTTACCGACCTTTATCCGAGGGGCCCCTCAACCAACAAAGCAACATCACACAGTAATAAATTTACAGTGTCCACACGAGTTAAGTATCTGGGCTCCATACCATGATACCACCCTTTATCCAGAAGAAAATGGACATACCCTAGGGGCACGACCCCTAAAAACCTTGCCGCAACATTCCTATTTCGACCATTACCGGGTTGTGAGGCTCGACGAAGTCTCATCCACAAAGCTACGCTTTTTCACAAAGCCATGCTTTGATCACAAATGATCAACGAATGATCATCAACACACAGCAACACTCAGCATGCCACACTGCCAAATTGGGAGTATATCACTGATAACCATCAACTACATAACCTCTGAGCTCGTACGTCTCAGAGAAGGGTGTTAAGTTAAGAGAATAAATTCTCCGCCACCAACAGAAATGTATTTGAAAGAAATCAGCTTTATATCTGAAAGTGTAATGTCAGACATACAACCATACAAGTCTGTTCCGGGTTCGAACAGAACCGAAGGAACTTCCAAAGAAGCCCTTGCAATCCGGGTATTCACAATCCCGATCAGACTTCCCATCACTTAGGGAATCTCTATACCGTAGCTACTCGGTGCAGAGACAATCGATAGGTCATCCTATCGCTCTCGCAAATACCCGGTCTTCACCACCGGTCTTCAAATGCTATCCATATCGTCGTATCACTATTCGGAATGGGATATATGACACAAAGGTCCACTCCCGGCTAAACCGAATAACGAGCGCAATTAAAAATCATATGGATACTGGGGTCTCAGTTAAATCACAGCTTAAAGCCCAAAACTTTTCATTCGAATGGTTAAAACAAATTACCATTTCGAATCTTTTAAACGAAAAGATTAATTTCAACAACCTTCAATGGTTTAAACAAATTTCCATACTTTTAATCTTTTAAACAAAAAGATCCAATTCACAAAGTTCACCCCATTCACAAAGATCCATTCATGGATTTCAAAACAATTTCCATTTTAATTGAATAGGTTTACTCGTTAAATCTTTAAATCAAGATTTAACTTATAGCTTTCAAATTCGTTTCCAAAGATTCATTCATAGTCTTTCAAAACAATTCCATTTCAAGTTGGATTAACTCGTCCGGTCTTTGAATTAAAGATTCATTTCATAGTTTTCAAAACATTTCAATTCCATTTCAAACTTGAAACCTTTCAACACAATTTAGAAATCCGTTCTTAAAATGAAAGCTATTATTATTTTAAAACAAATAGTTTTCGTTTTGGAAAAATTCGATCTCATTTATACAAGTTAAATCTTTGGGTTAGTTCAAGTTCCCAAAAACAACACTTTAACAAATGGTTTAAAACCGGTATAAACTTGTATAATTCTTTTTAAATCATAAATACCAATATAGGATTCAATTTCAGATATTGAATTCCAATTTAAATCAAATTATTCAAATTTCAAATCTTTATTAAGTTATTCAAAATAACTTACATGTTTAAAACACCCGTTCAAAGGCTTTTTACTTTAAACCCAATCCATTTCCAACCCATTTGAATTTAAAATTCAAATTGAAAATTATTTTAAAAATTCGTGACTTAATCGATTTCCACATGCAATCCATAGATGTGTGTGTATGGTGTGGTCCAGGGATATTACACCATAGTGCACAACATCAATCATCACAGATATATGAATATCGATAAGCGGTATAATCGATAACGCTTATCTTCATTCACAGTTTCACAGATAAAATAAATTTATCAGCCACAAAGATTCATCATTACAATTCGATATGGGTTTCGGATAACCAACTGGAATCCGACTCCCTGTCGCATCGAAGTTTAAATGCCATTTTACGGACGAAAGGGTTTTCACATACATATAGGAACAAATCACAAGTCACAAAGCAATCATAGTATCACAACAGAAATATCAATCCAGAACATTTGATGATAGTCAATCATCTCCAATTAGGGTGAATATAATTAAGTGTATTAACCACACAATTATTTAACAAATTTTAAATCGATGATTAATTTTTTTTTCTATACATTGATTCAATCCTAATTAACTTTATCAATTAATTTTTTTCTTTTCTTAATTTAATTGTCTTAATTCATTAATCCTTAATTTATAATTGATTAAATCTTATTTACTTTCATAAATTAACATTCTTTAAATTAATCAACCTTTAATTATACAGTAATCACAAATTTTAATTTGCTTAAATCTTTATTTAATCATTATAGAGGAATTTGTTTTTAAGTTAAAAATTTAAATATTTGATTTACTCTTCAAATCTTTTATCAAGTTAAATTTTTAAACAGTTAAATTTTCAAAATCAAATTTTTTAAAACACTTCATTTATTTCAGATACTTATTTCAAAGGAAAGCCAAATTTTAAAATCATGTTTCAAAATTTCCAAAAACTGGAGTTTTTACTGTTTTTAAATTTGTCCCGAGGCCTCCCCGAGTCCTCCCCCATGTGCACATGCACCGACACCGGAGGCGACTCCGACCAATGGCGAACATTTCGGCACGTCAACCACTAACCCAGCAACCATCTCTAGTCACTAAAACATCCCAACTTTCCTCGAATTAAAATCGAACCCTCCCATTCAAAATCTGGAACCCATTGCTTTGCTAAATCCGCCTCGGCCTCGCGACGCAGACCATCGGAGGTGCTGCAGCTCTGGCCTCATCTCGCCGAACCCTTGTATTACCCTCCCCTGCAATACTACGGCCGCTTGATCCACCAGAGATGGAGAAAACACCTCATTTCCGACCTCGACTACAAACAACTGTTAAACCCTAAAGTTGCTTCGATTCGACATCTCCTTTAATAGAAAAATTGTTTGACATTTTCCCCAATATCATCGATTACTAGGCTTGCTCCCTGCAAAGTTTCAATATAAAAAAAAAATTCCGATAGCTGGAAATTGGGTAGAACCCATTTTCCGTTCATCTACAATTTACCGATGATATACTCAATGAAAAATCACAATTTTTGTTTTAAAATTCATGTTTTCGAATAACAATACACAATATATACTTGAATTAATGGTTCATCATATTCGAATTTTTACTTGATTTGAATAGTGGGTGTGTTTAACAGGTTCCAAAAAAAAGAAAACAACATTGCTTTGCTCTGATTTATTATTAAACACACTACATGATTAAAACAAACACTTTGGTTTGTTTACAATCCAATTTCAAAAGAAAACAGAGAGAGAAAAAATGATTTAAGTTGCCATTGGTTTACTCTGTGAACCAGAGAGAAGAAGAAAAAGAACACAGAGATGAAATCCTAAATATAAACATTCCCAGGCAAAATTACACATACACACTAACTTGTTCATAGGTTAAGGTTCTCAACATTATCTAGGCATGCATACGACAACAAGAAATTTGATTTAAACAGAAGTTCACTCACTTGGAACAAATTTGAACAGAACACTTTTGTGTTGAAAATAAATGCAGTTTTGAACTTCCTGTTTTTTTTGTTCAGCAGATTTTTTTTTGATTTTATAAATGTAGTGAACTTACATATTTTTTTCTTACTTTCCTCTGATTTGCTATGTTATGTTTTAAACGAGCAAGACTAATATGGATGTGTATATATAAGGAAGAGGTGTATACGATGGAGTATTTACTGGTACCAGACTTTTTCTTTGTGTTGTACTGGGTATAATTATTGTGTACGTTTTCTTTATATTGGTTTTGTACAACCAGAGACTTTTTCCTTCTTTCAATGGTGGCTGAGAAGAAAGCATTTAATGCTTATGCTTCCCTTCTTGTTTACACACTTATACTATTTGATTTTTTTTCCATAAGTACAATTTTGTTTTATTAAAAGATATTTCCTTGCATACATTTTTTGTTTTTGTTTTCTATGTTATCTTCTTGTTTGCATACAACTCCCAGCAAACACACTTATGTTATTTGATATTTGTATGTATTATTGTTTCCTGGTTTGCATAATTTACATGCAACTTGTATGTATTTCATATGTCATTTTATAACCATGTGATTTTATCACAAACATATATTTATTTCTATATTTTTTTTCTCAACTTATAAATTCAAATTCAATATATATATATACATACTTATATAAGATGTTAAATCCAAGTGATTTAAATCCAAAAGAATTTGGAGTTTTATTCATTTAAATTGACACATATTTTATTTGTTTTAAAACTTTTCAATTTAAACTTCCAAAAATTCAAATAAGTCACTAAATTCAAATTAATAATTTCTAGGATGTTACAATATCCCCTCCTTAAGAAAATTTCGTCCTTGAAATTTGACAAGGAGATAACAAAGAACAGATAAAAGATATAGAAAATCTTTTCAGATCAAACCGGATATCAATTCTGCATTTGGTTTACCAAATCAGAATTATCAACAATAGATATGAGAACAAACTCAATCAACTATGAAACAATTGGGTTATTTGATCTACGAAGTATACAGGGTATTGGTTAGTTCGAAAGGATAACTAACCATTCGTAGATTATATCGAAACCCAATGAAACAGACAGAAATAGATTCTATTACGATCTCAGATTCAAGATTTTAACTCACTTACGATTTGCTGAGAAATAAAACTATGGGTAGTTCCCGTGTCGGACAAAAATCCGAGAATTTTATCGTAAATGAGAAAGTTACCTTCCAAAATTCCTTTTCCCTTATCAGCCTTTGAGGTTGAAGGATCATCTTTGATTGCATACACCTCTACTACATGAGCTTGCTTCCTTTTCAGGCAATCTTTAACTTCATGTCCTGGTTTGTGACAGTAATAGCGTTTCTTAACTTCCTGACCAGTCTCCACAGGTTGTTCTTTCTTAACTTGTTTCCTTGGATTCTTGTAGTTGTTTGCATAGTGGCCCTTTTCTTGGCAATTATAACAAGTTACATCTTTCGCCGGGTTTCCCTGACTGTCCTTCTTTTCCTTGCCTTGATATGGTTTTTTGTTCCCGAACTTTATTTTCTTCCAATTTTGATTGCTCGTATCTCCTTCTTCCCTTGGGGTTTCTTGCATATCAAGTGTAGCATATCTGTACCCCATATCAACCACATCTGAAAAGGATTCCTTGACGTGGCCAGTCATCCTTTCGTGGAATTTCTTATTCATCCCACGAATGAACCTTTCGTTCTTTTTCAAAGGTGTGTTTACCAGTTCGGGACCAAAACGAGACAATTCATTGAATTTGTTTAGATATTCCTCAAATGTCAAACTTCCTTGCTTCAAGTCCATAAATTCCTGGTACATTCGAGAAATACCAGCCGATGGCATATAGCGCTTCTCAAATACTTCTTTAAATCTCTCCCAAGTAAACTCATCTTCTGGCTTATCTACAGTGGCTGTCTCCCATCATGCTAAGGCTTCTTCTTGAAGTTGCCAGGAAGCTATTAGTCGCATTTGATCATCTTCCAACTTTATCCCTTTAAAAATCCTTTCACTCGATCTGATCGAAGCTTGGGCCTCAACAATAGACTCCTTGCCGATGAACGGCTTACCACCAAGTCTCGAGAAGATTTTGTACAAATCAGCCAGATTCGGCTGATTCTGAGTAGGCATTGCTGCTTCTGCTGTTGGGGGAATTTGATTAGCTGTTGTGGCATTTCCTTGACCCCTAGCTCTTCCTCTTCGTCCGCTCATTCTTACTATCTGTAATTAGTAAGAAAACTGGATTTAGATCCACAGACAAAATATCTCAAGGAATATCAGCAGTAAAAAGAAATGGACTAGGAAAATTCAAGGTTTTGGGTTATACTCATTCTAGGGTATACTTCACCCTATCTCTAATGAGCCATCTAATGTGTTATACTCCATAGCTAAAGTTCTTACTCAACCTTCAGCTTTGATACCACTTGTGACGACCCGAACTCGATGTCCGACAAACAACATCAAATTCGTATCGCCGGAGCTTATAACAACATCAGATGAAAATAAACAGCGGAAATGAACTGAATATCATACATCACAGGTACAACATCATCATAATATCCATTATTACATCAGAGTATCATAATACATATGTCATCCATACTAGAGCACTACATATAGATACAATAACAGAAAGATAATAACTCAACAACATAACAACAACAGAGTCTTCCGCAAAGTTCCAACATACATCTACTTGGATAAGGTCTTCAGAACTCTAAGAACTTCAAAAGATATCCAAAACAAAAGCTTCCCAAAATCTGATAGCTTCTAAACCCAAAAAGACTCCAAAATCCAGCTAACACCAAAGCACGGAAAACTTGGTACTAGGCTGCCCGTGTGGAAATTATGGGCACCCAAAGTTTAGAAAGGAAACAATAAACTCCGGGTCAGTCATGGGACTGGTATGAGTAAACAAAAACAGTTGCTTTAAAACAAACAACAAAAGAATTTTAAACATTGAAATCCGCAATGCTTTTGAAGAATGAAACTACCATAAGACCTCCCACCACACACACAATGCAATCGTAGACTTGGAGGAGATTTCTTCTTATGATAGTCAAACATGCTTACTACGCAAAAATCCTTTTGATATTATTATTAGTGCATAGTGTACAGAAATCATTTCGAAATACAATATTAATCTTAGCCAGCATAGGTACCATTGTATTATGCCTGCTATAGCTTCCGCCTGAGGAGACAGGTTATACAAATTGCAATCATAAAGGGCTCGTATTGTTTCTTTCGGTTTTCCAACAAATAGTCAGGCAAAGGAACTTCCTTACCGAAATGGGAACGCCTCTGGAAGGACGCCCCTGAGAACCTAACCGGATCTCTGCTAAACAAGGCCGACGCTACCTCACGCTTTAACCAAGCTGAAACTAGGTAACTACCAAATGAGTATGCCATTCCCGGTCGTTACCGACCTTTATCCGAGGGGCCCCTCAACCAACAAAGCAACATCACACAGTAATAAATTTACAGTGTCCACACGAGTTAAGTATCTGGGCTCCATACCATGATACCACCCTTTATCCAGAAGAAAATGGACATACCCTAGGGGCGCGACCCCTAAAAACCTTGCCGCAACATTCCTGTTTCGACCATTACCGGGTTGTGAGGCTCGACGAAGTCTCGTCCACAAAGCTATGCTTTTTCACAAAGCCATGCTTTGATCACAAATGATCAACGAATGATCATCAACACACAACAACACTCAGCATGCCACACTACCAAATTGGGAGTATATCACTGATAACCTTCAACTACATAACCTCTGAGCTCGTACGTCTCAGAGAAGGGTGTTAAGCTAAGAGAATAAATTCTTCACCACCAACAGAAATGTATTTGAAAGAAATCAGCTTTATATCTCAAAGTGTAATGTCAGACATACAACCATACAAGTCTGTTCCGGGTTTGAACAGAACCGAAGGCACTTCCAAAGAAGCCCTTGCAATCCGGGTATTCACAATCCCGATCGGACTTCCCATCACTTAGGGAATCTCTATACCGTAGCTACTCGGTGCAGAGACAATCGATAGGTCATCCTATCGCTCTCGCAAATACCCGGTCTTCACCACCGGTCTTCAAATGCTATCCATATCGTCGTATCACTATTCGGAATGGGATATATGACACAAAGGTTCTCTCCCGGCTAAACCGAATAACGAGCGCAATTAAAAATCATATGGATACTGGGGTCTCAGTTAAATCACAGCTTAAAGCCCAAAACTTTTCATTCGAATGGTTAAAACAAATTACCATTTCGAATCTTTTAAACGAAAAGATTCATTTCAACAACCTTCAATGGTTTAAAAAAATTTCCATACTTTTAATCTTTTAAACAAAAAGATCCAATTCACAAAGTTCACCCCATTAACAAAGATCCATTCATGGATTTCAAAACAATTTCCATTTTAATTGAATAGGTTTACTCGTTAAATCTTTAAATCAAGATTTAACTTATAGCTTTCAAATTCGTTTCCAAAGATTCATTCATAGTCTTTCAAAACAATTCCATTTCAAGTTGGATTAACTCGTCCGGTCTTTGAATTAAAGATTCATTTCATAGTTTTCAAAACATTTCCATTCCATTTCAAACTTGAAACCTTTCAACACAATTTAGAAATCCATTCTTAAAATGAAAGCTATTATTATTTGAAAACAAATAGTTTTCGTTTTGGAAAAATTCGATCTCATTTATACAAGTTGAATCTTTGGGTTAGTTCAAGTTCCCAAAAACAACACTTTAAAAAATGGTTTAAAACCCGTATAAACTTGTATAATTCTTTTTAAATCATAAATACCAATATAGGATTCAATTTCAGATATTGAATTCCAATTTAAATCAAATTATTCAAATTTCAAATCTTTATTAAGTTATTCAAAATAACTTACATTTTTAAAACACCCTTTCAAAGGCTTTTTACTTTAAACCCAATCCATTTCCAACCCATTTGAATTTAAAATTCAAATTGGAAATTATTTTAAAAATCTATGACTTAACCGATTTCCACGTGCAATCCATATTTGTGTGTATATGGTGTGGTCCAGGGATCTTACACCATAGTGCACAACATCAATCATCACAGATATACCAATATCGATAAGCGGTATAATCGATAACGCTTATCTTCATTCACAGTTTCACAGATAAAATAAATTTATCAGCCACAAAGATTCATCATTACAATTCGATGTGGGTTTCGGATAACCAAATGGAATTCGACTCCCTATCGCATCGAAGTTTAAATGTCGTTTTACGGGCGAAAGGGTTTTCACATACATATAGGAACAAATCACAAGTCACAAAGCAATCATAGTATCACAACAGAAATATCAATCCAGTACAGAACATTTAATGATAGTCAGTCATCTCTAATTAGGGTGAATATAATTAAGTGTATTAACCACACAATTATTTAACAAATTTTAAATCGATGATTAATTATTTTTTTCTATACATTGATTCAATCCTAATTAACTTTATCAATTAATTTTTTTCTTTTCTTAATTTAATTGTCTTAATTCATTAATCCTTAATTTATAATTGATTAAATCTTATTTACTTTCATAAATTAACATTCTTTAAATTAATCAACCTTTAATTATACAGTAATCACAAATTTTAATTTGCTTAAATCTTTATTTAATCATTATAGAGGAATTTGTTTTTAAGTTAAAAATTTAAATATTTGATTTACTCTTCAAATCTTTTATCAAGTTAAATTTTTAAACAGTTAAATTTTCAAAATCAAAATTTTTAAAACACTTCATTTATTTCAGATACTTATTTCAAAGGAAACCCAAATTTTAAAATCATGTTTCAAAATTTCCAAAAACTGGAGTTTTTACTGTTTTTAAATTTGTCCCGAGGCCTCCCCGAGTCCTCCCCCATGTGCACATGCACCGACACCGGAGGCGACTCCGACCAACGGTGAACATTTCGGCACGTCAACCACCAACCCAGCAACCATCTCTAGTCACTAAAACATCCCAACTTTCCTCGAATTAAAATCGAACCCTCCCATCCAAAAACTGGAACCCATTGCTTTGCTAAATCCGCCCCGGCCTCGCGACGCCGACCATCGGAGGTGCTGCAGCTCCGGCCTCATCTCGCCGAACCCTCGTACTACCGTCCCCTGCAATACTACGCCGCTCGATCCACTAGAGGTGGAGAAAACACCTTATTTCCGACCTCAACTACAAACAACTGTTAAACCCTAAAGTTGCTTCGATTCGACATCTCCTCTAATAGAAAAATTGTTTGACATTTTTCCCAATATCATCGATTACTAGGCTTGCTCCCTGCAAAGTTTCAACATCAAAAATAACTTCTGATCGCTGGAAATTGGGTAGAACCCATTTTCCGTTCATCTACAATTTAATGATGATATACTCAATGAAAAATCACAAATTTTGTTTTAAAATTCATGTTTTCGAATAATAATTCACAATATATACTTGAATTAATTGTTCATCATATTCGAATTTTTACTTGATTTGAATAGTGGCTGTGTTTAACAGGTTCCAAAAAAAAGAAAACAACATTGCTTTGCTCTGATTTATTATTAAACACACTACATGATTAAAACAAACACTTTGGTTTGTTTACAATCCAATTTCAAAAGAAAACAGAGAGAGAAAAAATGATTTAAGTTGCCATTGGTTTACTCTGTGAACCAGAGAGAAGAAGAAAAATAACACAGAGATGAAATCCTGAATATAAACATTCCCAGGCAAAAGAAATCCAGAAGTTCACTCACCTGGAACAAATTTGAACAGAACACTTTTGTGTTGAAAATAAATGCAGTTTTGAACTTCCTGTTTTTTTTTCGTTCAGCAGATTTGTTTTTGATTTTATAAATGTAGTGATACTTATATTTTTTTTCTTACTTTCCTCTGATTTTCTATGTTATATTTTAAACGAGCAAGACTAATATGGATGTGTATATATAAGGAAAAGGTGTATACGAGGGAGTATTTGCTGGTACCAGACTTTTTCTTTGTGTTGTACTGGGTATAATTATTGTGTACGTTTTCTTTATATTGGTTTTGTACAACCAGAGACTTTTTCCTTCTTTCAATGGTGGCTGAGAAGAAAGCATTTAATGCTTATGCTTCCCTTCTTGTTTACACACTTATACTATTTAAATTTTTTTTCCATAAGTACAATTTTGTTTTATTAAAAGATATTTCCTTGCATACATTTTTTTTGTTTTCTATGTTATCTTCTTGTTTGCATACAACTCCCAGCAAACACACTTATGCTATTTGGTCTTTGTATGTATTATTGTTTCCTGGTTTGCATAATTTACATGCAACTTGTATGTATTTCATATGTCATTTTATAACCATGTGATTTTATCACAAACATATATTTATTTCTATATTTTTTTTTCTCAACTTATAAATTCAAATTCAATATATATATAAACATACTTATATAAGATGTTAAATCCAAGTGATTTAAATTCAAAAGAATTTGGAGTTTTATTCATTTAAATTGACACATATTTTATTTGTTTTAAAACTTTTCAAGTTAAACTTCCAAAAATTCAAATAAGTCACTAAATTCAAATTAATAATTTGTGGGATGATACACCTTTGATTGATAATCTCCCCGTATTTGGTACACCACCAATTGAGAGTCACAAACGATTTCAACCGTTTTTATTCCGAGCTCCCTGATAATTTTTAAGCCAGCGAGCAATGCTTCATACTCTGCCTCGTTATTCGTAGCTGGGAAATCCAGCTTCAAAGCATAACAAATAGATCAGTTTTCAGAGGTTACTAGAATGACTCCTGCCCTAGAGAAACGGTCGTTGGATGCCCCATCAGTGTATAGTTTCCATCGAATAGTGGGTTTAACATCATCTCTGTCTGGTTCGTCGGACACGGTAAATTCCGCGATGAAGTCTGCTAGTGCTTGCCCTTGTATGGCCCTTCATGGTAGGTAGTTGATATCGAACTGACTCAACTCAATATTCCATTTTAACAATCTCCCTGAGGTTTCTGGTCATTGGAGTACCCGTCGCAAGGGTTGATCGGTATAGACACTAATTGGGTGTACTTGAAAGTACGGACGAAGCTTGCGCGATGCAATCACCAAATAGTAGGCTAGCTTCTCTATTTTAGGATAATTTCTTTCTGCCCCTATTATACGTTTACTGACATAGTACACCAGCTTTTGAACTCGGTCTTCCTCGCGAACCAAAGCTATACTGATGGTATGTTGAGATACGACCAAGTATACATACAACACTTCATGGTCTATGGGCTTCGACAGCACCAGGGGGCTTTCCAAATGTTTTACCAGAGCTCGAAATGCATCCTCACAATTGGGTTTCCATTCAAAATTTCTCTTTCCATTCTTTATTACATCGAAAAAGGAATACACTTGTCTGTCGTAAAGGATATGAATCGACTCAGCGTGGCCACTTTTCCGTTTAGGCTTTGTACTTGCTTTATAGCTCTGGGCACTTGAATGTCTTGAATAGCCTGAATCTTTTCTGGGTTAGCTTCAATTCCTCGTGTGTTAACAATGAAACCCAAGAACTTTCCTGACGCAATGCCAAAGGAACACTTCAAAGGATTGATTTTCATTTCGTAATACCTGAGTATATCAAACATTTCCGCCAAGTCTCGAATGTGGTCATTTGATTGTCGTGACTTCACGAGCATGTCATCCACATAGACTTCCATCGTCCTACCGATTTGGTCTTTAAACATCCGGTTCACCAAATGTTGATAGGTTGCTCCTGCATTTTTCAATCCGAAAGACATCACTACATAATAGTATAGTCCAACGTCTGTGACAAAACTAGCGTGTTCCTGATTTGAAATGTGCATCGGGATTTGATTATATCCCGAGTATGCATCAATAAATGACAATAACTCGTGTCATGCGGTTCAGTCGATCAGCTAATCAATTCTGGGTAATGGGAAACTATCCTTAGAGCATGCTTTGTTCAAATCTGAGTAATCAACACAGGTCCTCCATTTTCCATTCGCTTTTCTCACTAGTACAGGTTTAGAGACCCATTCTGGGTAGAGGGTGTCGCGGACGAACTCATTGGCTTTGAGTTTGTCCACCTCCTCTCTGAGAGCTACGGACCTCTCCGGGTCCATGCCTCTCCTTTTCTGCTTTACCGGCACGTATTTTGGGTCTATGTTCAACATATGACTTGCAATAGCGGGAGAAATCCCGCACATATCGGAATGCGTCCAAGCGAAAGCGTCCAGATTCGCTCGGAGGAAATCAGTAAGATCCTCGATCATCGAGGGGTTGAGTTGTGATCCAATCTTAAGGACTCGCGATGGGTCATCGCGGCTGACTGGAATGTCAATCGTCAGTTCAGCCGGTGCTGCTTTTGCCTCCTTGGGTTCCTCATCATCGTCCCTCGGATCTATGTCTCTATAGATCCGATCATGTTGCCCGAGCCAAGGCTCGGGCATTACTTGTCAATCTTCAGTGACTCGGATATGGACGGAGTTGAACACAACCTTTCCTTTCTCTCTTTGCTGGGCCTCTCTCAGCTCAGCAACATAACACGCACGGCCAGTTGCCTGATCGTCGTGAACAACACCAACTTCCTTATCCGTCGGAAATTTCAAAGTTAAACACCATGGGGCCAAAGCCGCCCTAAACTCTGCCAGGGCCGGTAGGCCCAAAAACACATTGTACGGGGAATCGACATCTAAAACGATGAAAGGTAGGATCCGCACCCTCCTACGTTCACCTTCTCCAAGTTCAACTGGCAATTCAACAAAACCCACTACATCAGTAGCTGCACCATTAAAGCCATGAATGCAGGCTTTAGATGGTTTTAGATCCTTTGTCTTCATCTTCATCTGGTCGTATGCCTTTTTGAAGATGATGTTAACAGAACTTACACAGTCAATCAATATCCTTCTCACAAACGCTGGCCCAATAGTGGCCGAGATGACCATCGGGTCAATGGTAGGTGCCTCCACCTGATCGGCATCTCTACTTCTGAACACTATATCATCCGTCATCATTCGTTGTTGCTTAGCCGGAGTTCCATCTTACGTGTTTGAACAACATTCAAAATCTGAATGTTTTAAGGAACTAGCATAGCATTCCATTTCTTGCCAATTTTTGTCTACAGGGTGAGGCCCACCGACTATCGTGTTTATGACTAATCTACCACCAGTACGAACGGGTTCCTCAGACCGTCGTGGGGCCTGTTCGCGATTAGGGTCGGATGTCCCTTGTCCGCCTTCCTGAGGGTTCTTCACAAACTCCTATAACTTCTTCTGTCTAATCAGCTTTTCAATCGCATCATGGAGGTGCCTACACTCCTCGGTATTGTGCCCGTAAGTCTCATGGAAGCGGCAATACTTCCCAGTCTGCTTTTGTTCTTCGGTGGATTCTTTTGGGCGTGGCTTTCGATATTGGAAAGTATTACAGGTCGATAGGTAAATATTTTTCAGAGATGCATTCAAAGGGGTGTATTCATTATAAGTTGGGATCCTTGGTTTCCACTTTCCGGCTTCCTTTTTCTTTTCGAAATTTCCTCCTCCGGATCCTTTTGACTGCTCAGCTTGTTTTGAACATTGACCTGGATTTTTCCAGAGTTGTCACCAAATTATGTCACAGCTATGTTGCTTTGCACAGTCTACTTATCGGGTCCTGGTGCATTATCTTGCCTCGTCCACCTGGCTTCCTCCCTTCTTATAAACTGGTGCGCCTTTGAATAAAAACGATCTAGCGTAGCCGGAGGCTTTCCTGCCAGCCAATCACCAAACTCTAAATCCAAATCTACTCCTCGCATTACGGCCATTAAAATGGCATGGTCATTCGGGTTGCTAACTTCAGTAGCAGTAATGTGGAATCTTTGTAAGTACTCCTTTAACGATTCCCCTGGGGCCTGAATTACACTAGACAAGGACATGACATCCTTAGGACGAGTGGTATGAATCCTGAACTGCTCCACAAATTTCGTCGTTAATTCATCAAAATTGTAGATAAAACGTGGAGGAAGTCGGGTAAATCACATGGTAGCAATTCCAGATAAAGTTATTAGGAAACACCTACATTTAGTTGCATCATTCGCCCTAGCAGAATCCATCATCCACCCATACCTCATTACATGCTGTCGGGGATCAGTCTTCCCCTCGTAGGCCGGGATAGTCGGCATATTAAACTTCCTGGGGTACTCAACTTGTAGGATAGCATATGTGAATGGAGTATGACTCCTAGTTACACCCCAATCATCATTAGTTAAACCTTGATTTTCCCTCATCGGCTGTCTGACCATGGCTGATAGGTCTGGGGTTTGTATGGAAGATGGCAAGTTGGAATCCGTCCCGCGGGACCGTTCCGGTTGGTGCCTCCTCTGTTGGCGATCTACCAAACGTGTACCTTGGGGACCCACTTCATCATGATCTTGGTGATCCAATCGTCCAACTTCCACCCATGCTCCAGATCTTAAGTTTACTGTTTCAAATAGAGCACGATTTTCCTCGTGCACTGCAGCTTGTTTGAGTTGTTTCAGTTCTACGGCGTCTATGCCTGGGAGGTTCATCAGATGAAGCAGAGCAGTCAGACGAGGAGTAGGAAGCGGGACTTCCTCCAGCATTCTGATGCTGTTGTTGAGTAAGCTGAGTCATGAGGTTGGCGTTAGCTCGAATCTACTCCTTAAGCTGTCTCCTGCTTTCCATGAGTTCTCTCATCAACTCGTTGAACTCTGACCTGGTGACAGCTTCCGTTTGGTTTTGGGCTGTGATGGTCCCTGCGCCCGGATTAGCTTGTTGATTGTTGGGTCCTACTTGTTGGACGCTAGCGGTCTCGTTGACATCTGCATTGTGGGAGGACGATCTAGTACGTGGTCTTCCTATTGTAGAGTTATCGGTTGGAACTCTGAATAGAATCAATGGACTTCTTGTGGATAAAATCAAATCTCCTTTGGGGGATTTCCTCAATCCAGTAGCAACAAAGGAGATCCTAACAGCCTGAGAATGCGTTCTCAGTGAAAGTACCAAAATGTTAGCACCAAAATTGGCACTAACACCCAAGAAAGGATTTTTGTAGAGAGATTAATGAAGATAGAAAATTAAAATAGAGGAATGTATGAAAAATTAACTACAGAAACAAGAATACCATAATTATAGTGGTTCGGCGTAACTGCCTACATCCACTTTGAGTTTAATCTTTATTGCTTCTTCCAATTATTAAATACAAATAAAATCCGTGAACTAAAGACTTGATTACAAGTTTGGATCGAAAATAGATGAGTCTTCGGGAGGGCAGAGTCTCCCCGGAGTTCTCGAAAAAAGGTCCCTTTTTCACTGCGCCCCTGCCCCTCTATTTATAGGCGAAGATAAGCTGGACTTCCTCCGCGGGCCCGGGAATAAGGTACTTCGGCCCATAGTAGATGACTTCTGCGCATTGACCAAACGAGACACGCCGAACGGCAAACGTCGATCGAGAGATGCCGAGCAATCATGTCTGGTCGGTGGTCGACTATTAAATGACTCGAAGTAAGCCCTCAAAAGACTCGGAGTAACTCACGGTGGAACTTGGAATGAAACAATACTGAACCCCTCACCAAATCCCTCACCTTGCTTTGAAGCATCTATGCCGAACGCTCGTGCCGGTTGGTGGTTGCCGAGCGGCACTATTCGAATGAAGGCTGCCAAGCGAGGCTGTGCCGAACGAAGGGAGCCGAGCGATGCTTGCCGAACGATCCTTGCCGAGCGACACTATTCGAACGAAGGCTGCCGAACGAAGCTGTGCCGAACGAAGGGAGCCGAGCGATGCTTGCCGAACGATCCTTGTCGAGCGACACTATTCGAATGAAGGCTGCCGAACGAAGCTGTGCCGAAAGAAGGGAGCCGAACAATCCTTGCTGAGCGACACTATTCGAGCGAAGTCTGCCGAGCGAGGCTGTGCCGAACGAAGGAAGCCGGGCGATGTTCACTGAGTTCCCAACAACGCCTTTCCTTCAGCCGGGCGACACCCACCATCCTTCCTCGGCCGAACCACATATTAAGGCCGAACGATGTATCCAGGCCGAACGACACTTACATGTCGAGCCTCTCATAACCGGGCCACACAACCGGGTAATAATAGAATTAATCGAGCAATCTTATTTTGATTTTCTACCATCTTGTGATAGGGTGAGGAATTTTATACTCGACCTTATCTATCTTCCTTTGCTTGATGACATAAATAGTGTTGAATACAGCTCTTCTCTAGAAATTGCGAGGACACAATTTTTATAATGGGGAGTATGTAACAACCCTGGTTTTGATAATTACCGGTAAATATTAAATTATAACCATGGTTATAATTTAATATTGAGAAAATAAAAATAAATTAGAGATTCAAATTGTTTATTTGGGATAAACAGATTTTAGAAATAAAATGTGAAATTAAAGTTTTAGAAACCTTATCTTGATTGTTTGAGATGAAAATGAGTGAAATAAGATTTTTTTTTATTTGAGATAATGCAATAATTCTACTAATTATTACCAAATGCTTCTTTTAATAATTTTTAAAGGAAGTATTTTAGTTTTATAAGTGTATATTATAAATAAAAAGAAGAAATTTGGTTTAAAATAAGTTTTGGTTATAAAAATGATTTTAAAATGCTTTGCTATATTTTATTACACAAGAAAATTATTTTTGTGCAATTTTTGGAGTTAAAAATGATGTTTTAGGTAAATATTGGTGTAAATTGGTTATTTATTTAAAAATGAGAGTTTTTGATAACAAAAATATTTTATAGCAAAATTATTTTTTTATATGTTGTAAAATATTTTATTAATCATGGAAATGTGTTTATATAAATTTATTATGTTAAAACATTGTGAAAAACCTATTGTTTTGATTTAATTACATATGTGTATATTGGTATTTAGTGATAAATTTGGTTTATCTCTTTCTTTAGCCTAATTAATTTTGATTTGGGTCTTAGCCCATTTAATTTCCTTAGCCTGTAAAGAATGAGAAAACACTTTCTTCCTAAACAATACGTTCATTTCTGTTTACATTAAAAGAAATCAAGAAGAAACTAAACAATCTTTTCTCTCTTAAAACCTAGAACTAAAATCTTTAGTCTCTCCAACAATTTGCTGTTTTCTTTCAAATTAAAGCTTTAATTCTACAGGTAATCACTTCCAAAACAATATTATCTCATCAAATTTCTATTTTTGTGAATGGGTTTGTCCGTGACTTTATTCCTTTACTTGCATGTTTCCGTTTTAAGAATTTACTCGTATTTGAAGCTATTTCTTGCTCCAAGCTTCCATCTTTCAATTGTAAATCCAAGTTTTGCTCTTCAATTGCAAGGTGAGTTAACTGCTCACAAAATTCTAGCTGAAGCAAAGCTTCAAAATGCCAAAAATCATTTAGTGTAATTGAAATTTGTGTTGTTTGATATTACAGTAAAAACTGTTCTGAGTAGCTACTTTGCAAGACCATATCTTCTTAGTCCTATGTTGGAATTCAATGATTCTTTTTTATTTTGAAAGTTAAAGTTTTCTACTATCAGCCTACCAATTTTCAGTTTAATCTGAGGTCGTTTGTTCCTCTGTTTCATGCCTGTAAGTTGAACCCGAGATGGTTTTCAGGCCTGTTCACATTTCTGTTTTCCGAGTTGCTGCAAACATAGCCTGAGTCCATGTTTGAGACAGCATATCTCTTTCATTTCCTGTCGAAATTCATCGATTCCTTTTTTATTTGAAAGATAAAGTTTTCTAATATGTGCATACCAATTTTCAATTCAATTTGAGGTAATTTGATTCTCAGTTTCATGCCTGTAATTTGTACCCGAGATGGTTTTCAGGCCTGGGCACATCTTCGTTTTCTGAGCTGTTGCAAACATGGCCTGAGTCCATGTTTGAGACAACGTATCGTTTTCATTTCCTGTCAGAATTCATTGATTCTTTTTTTATTTGAAAGTTGAAGTATTCTACCATGTGCATACTAGTTTTTAGTTTAATCAGAGGTTGTTTAGTCACCTGTTTCATGTCTGTAAGTTGAATCCGAGAGGGTTTTCAGACCTGGGCAGAATTAAACATGGCCTGAGTCCATGTTTGAAATTTCATATCTTTACCATTTCATGTCGGAATTCAGTGAATATTTTTCTATATCATAGATAAATTGTTCTACTTTGTGTATATCAAATTTCAGATCATTCCGAGGTCATTAAGCCATTCAAATTATGTCTGAAAGTTGAACCCGGAGAAGATTTCAGACCTGGGTATTGTTTTTGCCTGTGCATTTTTGTGTTCTGCCTTCTTTTTCCGTCCGATTTTTGACTTTTGCATCTTGTATTCTGATATTTCTGAACTATTTTGATGGCTATGATGCCTATCAATTGGCTAGCCAAAATTTTGGAGAATTTGTGATTCAAAATGAATCGTTTTTTTAGATGAATTCGAATGTCGGTTTTTGGGAATTTTCAATGTTTTTCCTTGATTTCGAGCACGGGTTTTTCTAAATAATTTTAAAATAATTTTTGAAATAAATTGGCTTTTGAAAGAATTATTATATAATATTTATAAATTATTTTCAAGCTATAAATCTATATATTCTCTATAATAAGGGAATTTTAAAGTTTGTTTTCCAAAAACGATTTTGAAAAATTGTTTTAAAGGCTTGGTTTCACAAAAAAATTATTTTCTATATAAAACAAACGTTTTTGCACTATTCGAGCGAATGAGAAGGAGAATTAAACGATTGGTAAAACACGTGGTATGGGACACATGCGTTTATCTTTTTGGTTAATTCCTGACTTGTCTGTTTGATCGTTTTGACC
This sequence comes from Allium fistulosum, assembly GCA_030737815.1. Lineage (NCBI taxonomy): Eukaryota > Viridiplantae > Streptophyta > Magnoliopsida > Asparagales > Amaryllidaceae > Allium > Allium fistulosum. The sequence goes on from CM060902.1 coordinate 1,302,326,945, forward strand.
TTCGGGTCGTATTTGCCGATGAGATGAGGCAAATATTTTTACTGCTTTCTGGTGTGGCATTGGCTATCAGTTAGTAAACCAATTAGTGAGAACGTGTGGTATGGGACACACTGTTAACACTTTTCGGATTCCTATTTGAGAGTTTGTGACACATTTGTCTACGAGGCGTATTTGCCAGTACCAGACCTTCGGGTCATTTGTCCTAAGGGATGTTTGTCTAAGAGACATATTTGTCCATTGAGATGTATTTGTCGTTCGGGATGTTTGTCTAAGCGACTATTTATTTGTCCTTCGGGATGTTGTCCTTCGGGACGTTTGTCTAAGAGACGTGGTGCCTTGTTTTGAGAGAACAGTACCCGACGGGCTTCAGCCATTTTTATAAGCACGTGCTACCTTTAAGATGATTTCATTGATTTCTTTGTGATTTTTCCAAGTGTATCGCCTTTTTACATTATTGGCCAATTGAGTCGTTCGAGACATTATATATGGCGATTACATCTTTGAAAATTGAACTCCTCATCGAATTCTATATTTTGAGATTTGGGTTTGCCAACACTTGGCGTTTATTTTGAGATTTGAGAGTTTTCATTCTATGGCGTTTATTTGGGATATATACTCTCCTTTTTGGAGAAATATGAGATTGCCATTTTTGGCGTATTTTGTGTTTTGAGACTTCTCTTTTATGAGAATAAATTTGAGATTGCCATTAATGGCGAGTTTGAGTTTTGAGATTTCTCCTATTTAGGAGTATGGTTTAGAGAAACCATTATTGTTATTTTGGGTTTATGCCGAGGATATGAGGCATGCTTATGCTTAGTTGCTTTTGTATTTGAGTTTATCTCTTTCAAGGCTAAATAGATGCTTAGTGATACTACTTCACTTGAAGTAATGACATGTACTTACTTAAGCTATTATTTCTTCTCATTTGAGAAGAATCATCGCCCTTTACCTTATGCTTCATATTATCACTTACCTTACTAAACTGATTGTTTTAGCTAGACCGACCCGTATATTTTATACTCGGGTCAGACCGAGTTGTTTTAGGTTAGATACCTGCTTTTGAATATTAGCTTATCCCTTTTTGTGTAGTTTTAGTCTTTTTGCTTGACTCTGATATGTATATTGTTTTTGACTCGTTGTATATAGTGTAGACTTCGAACCACTTATCATGTATCATTTTATATTGTACTGGGGATGTATCAGTGTGTGTGTTTATATATATATATATATATATATATATATATATATATATATATATATATATATACTTGTCTATTTGTTGTTCTGTGATGCGATTTACATTTAGTTGTTGTATTTTGTTCTGATAGATTAGTTAGCCACTTGTAGTTTTGTATTAAGCGTTTATTGAATATGTCGACCCACTTGAGATTGGAAAAAAAATTAGAGCATTAATCGACGTATTTAATAGATGTTTAAGACAAAGCTATAAATGGTCGCTCCTAACCTGCCATATTCTCCACATTAGCAGACATTATTACTCAGTAATACTCTTTGTTAATCTGGGTCTCGGTGGGGCATCACAGCTCCCTTTTCTTTTTCTGTAACTTCGTCCTCCCTTTCCATTAGTTCGCAAATTCATCTTCCTAAAACCCTATCTCCATTTCTGTTTAATTCAATCTTCTAATATGTTTTTCAATTTTGTCAACATTTCTAATTTCTATTTTCTCTCTTGATTCTCATAAACTATATTTCTTTCAAATCATTTAAGAAAATACTTTTTATTTTGTAAGAAACCGTTGAATTAGAACCATTTGGATAAGGAATCTAGGTGTTTTTATTTTTTAGGAAACCATTATCGACGAAGACGAATCTGGATGTTTTTTATTTGGTAACTTTCTTTTCATCTTTTTCACGGTAGTTTAAAGTTGTTTGTTGATTACTTTCATGTCATCATTTTCAAAGTAGTTAAATTTTTTTGATTTTTTTCATATCTAAAGTTGTTTTCTTAGGAAAGTTTTCTCATCTGATCCCTATGCTTTGGTTCTTTTCACTAGATCAATAGGTAAGTTTTCACTTTTTGACTGTTATATTATAGTTTTAATCCTTATTTTGTATAATGTTCCCAAATTTTCCATAATCTTTCTTGCTTCAGATCGGGTCTCCAATAAACTACGGTATGTTCTCATTTTTAAACATTTTTTCAACCTTTTCAATATTTTTTTGTTCATGTTTGGTGATGCGTGATTGTCTCCTGGATCTTATTTACAATTTCTTCTATTATTGTAAAAGTGTTTCATGTTATCTAAAAATAACTTTTATTTTGTAAGAAACCGTTGAATTAGAACCAACTTGATCTGGAATCTAGGTGTTTTCATTTTCTAGGAAACCATCATCGACGAAGAAGAATCTGGATGTTTTATATTTGGTAACTTTCTTTTCATCTTTTTCACAGTAGTTTAAAGTTGTTTGTTGATTACTTTCATTTCATCATTTTCAAAGTAGTTAAAAGTTGTTGATTTTTTTCATTTCGGAAGTTGTTTTCTTAGGAACGTTTTTGCATCCGATCCCCATGCTTTGGTTCTTTTCACCAAATCAATAGGTAAGTTTTCATTTTTAAACTGTTATATTGTAGTTCTAATCTCATGTAACGACCCAAATTTTTTGTCATCTTGAGTTGAATATTAATTTTTAATATTCAATAATACGGCATTTTAATCAACAAAAATCCCCGTTAAATAACATTTGATAATAATATACAGCTTTTAAACCAAGACAATATTTCGAATTTCCAGATTTTTATCTATAAAATAGGAAATTTATTTAATTGGAAATTCTTACACACACACACACACACACACACACACATATATATATATATATATATATATATATATTCAGGACAACAAAATATATATGCATCTATAAATTGGGAACAAATTCATTTCAAATAAGTATGGATGAAATAAAAAATAAAATAAATAAATTATAAAATACACACATATTAGTTAAGAAGAATGCATATATATAGATATAAGTTCAAAAAGGAAATTATAGTATTCATAAACAAATAAATATTGTATGTTATAAACTAAATAAAAATAGTATGTTGAAAAAACAATATATGTAATGGTAGGTAATATATATATATATATATATATATGAACCAAATAAATATAGTTTATTAAAAAGTAATATATATTTTTATATATTGAAAAATAAAAGAAGAAATATATATATGAAAATGTATATGATAATATTATATTTTAGAACTGAGAAAATCTATAAAATCATTTCAAAAAGAAAATCATTCACAAAGCAATGTTTTATCAAAAATGTTATTTTATACACTTAAAATAAAATAGAAAAATTTCCATTTTTGCCTTGAGTTATATATTTTAATGGAAGTATATATACACACACATACATGAAGACTTGAAAATGTTTTTTTTAAACCACTTTATATCTCTTGTTTCCAAAAAAATGTATATATATGAAAGCATGTTAAAAATCAAATGAAAATAAAAAGTAAATAAAGAATAAAAGCATGAAGATAACAAATAAAGGTTAAACTAGTAAAAAGGTAAATTAAGTAAAAATGTAAACAAATTGCTTGACCAAAAGAAAAGGTAAAAACATCAAAGTTACAAATGAAAACAAGGCCTGGTCGAAGAGTATATAGGCTGAAGCAAAACAAGTTATATAAATATATATAACAACACAGCAAAACAAAGCAAAGATTGAAGAAAGAGAAAATATATGTACACAAGCATTGTCTTGTCTAAAAAAGGGAAAAACCAAACATTTATTTTAACCTCTTTTCAAATTTCAAACTTTAGGTCAAAGCCAGATCATTTCAATCCATCAAAAAGAATACATCAGTTTGTCTTGCAAGCATGAATATATACTTAGGCTTTAGTTCCAAAAGTCTGTAACCAAAAAAAAATTGTAAAGAGAAAAAATAATAATAAATGCTCTGTAAAATACAAACCCTGTAAACAAAGAAGAACAAGCCTTTTGTTCAAATCCGAAGCAAGGCAAGGTGAACGAAGTTTTCATATCATAAAATCAAGTTCAAATAAAAGATTTCAAAAGATTTCAAGCAATGTTTAAGGTGAGAAATTTAAATTTAAAACCTGGAAGTATTTAACATTTTCTCTGTTCTATTTAACAGTGAAAAATATATACATGTCCAACCTTTAAAAATGCCTATCTCAAAATCTAGTTCGAATTGTTTAAAGGCGTAAACTAGTGAATTATTTGTTTTTGAGTTAAGATTACACCAAAAATTGTTTGAAACTCCATCATGCTATGGTTTGTGAGAAAATTTGAATTTACAGTAAACCACCATGGTCTTGGCCAATGTCAACAACTTTAAAACATTGATTCATATACGTGATCGTAATCGTTATGGGAAAATAGGATTTTTAGTGAAGGTTTTAAGATTTTTAATAGCCTAAATGGTGAGAATTCGTTAGATGATCAATATTTGTTTAAAAATTATTTTCGACGACATGGTCGGCGAGAGGTGATGCGGTTTGGCCGCATGGTGATGAGGGGAAGGGGTTCACCATGGCGGAATCTCGAGTTAGGCTTTGGTTGGGTGTGACGACGGGTTTTTAAGGTTTAAGGAAGGGTTGAGGTGGTTGTCGTACGCGATTAAAATGAGGCGAATGCAAGTGTCGATGGGCATGCGGTTTTCGATCGGAGGTGCTAGAGTGGAGGGACTGACCCGGGCGTGGTTTTTCCTATATGCTCGGGTCAGACCGAGCATATATCCAGGTTTAGCTGGAAGGATGGGAGCTTCAGGAGAGGAGTTGGAGATCCAGAGGCGTATTCACGTAGATGATTATATTCCGTTGCATTTAGTTGTGTATATCAGCAAAATGTAAGGAAAGGTTGTTATAATTGTCCATGTTGAGTAGGTTGTATACTCTAACTGATGTCTGTATAAGTTAAGTTACAGTTTTTTTTATGTAAAGACTTGTTCTATATTATAGATTATTCGTTTCCGCTGTGAGATTCTATGTTGTTTTATTTTCTTTCTATCTTCTTTCTACGTTCTTTTCTTACTATCCGCTTTTCTAGTTCAATTTGGACTCGACAAGCGTGGTAAAGTGTCAGTTCGAACTGTATGGAAAAGTGGGTCGTGACATCTCATCTGCTTCAGATCAGGTCTACAATTAAACTACTGTACGTTCTCATTTTTAAATCTTTTTCCAACTTTTTCAATATTTTTATGTTCATGTTTGGTGATGCGTGGTTGTCTCCTGAATTTTATTTCTATTATTGTAAAATTGTTTCAATCAGGTCTATAATTAAACTACCATAGGTTCTCATTTTTAAATCTTTTTCCAACTTTTCCAATATTTTTATGTTCATGTTTGGTGTTGCGTAGTTGTCTCCTGAATTGTATTTCTATTATTGTAAAAGTGTTTCATCTTACCTAAAAAGATATATACCTGATTATGAGTATCATAATCATAAAAGTAAAACAAAAATTCACAATAATGACATTTTAGGTGTGTGTTAAATATTTTATTCCTTCTATGTCTGTGATTTTGTCAGTATTATCAATTTTAAACCACTCTATTTTGTCAGTTTCAAACCTTTTTCCAACTATCTATCCTCATTTACAATTTTATTACCTTTGTAGCCTTATATGTTATTATGAAATTTTTATTCATGCTTTCTTGTTACCCTAACAATACAATTTTTTCTAACATTACACCAATCAAGTATATTATGTTCTACACAATCAAATTTTTGAATTTTGTGTTTGATTACTTTGTTCTCCAATAATGACATCTTAAGTATATTTTAAATAATTTGTTTCTTCTATGTTTGTGATCATGCAAATATCATCAACTTGATTGTCTACTGTAAAATATTTATTTTTAAATATTGAAAAAGTATTTCATGTTCGTTAAAATGGTGTGACCATTATACATAAGTTGTTTATTAAAATATGTACATAAAAGGATTGTCCACATATTTATAGCAGTAGAGCCCTTATTATCTATCCTCATTTACAATTTTATTACATTTGTAGTTTTATGTGTTATTATGAAATTTTTATTCATGCTTTTTTGTTACCCTAACAATACAATTTCTTTTAATAGTAACCTAATCAAGTATTGCGTTCTACACAATCCAATTTATGAATTTTGTGTTTGATTTCTTTTTGCTCGGTTTCTTTTTTCTCTTAACAAAACAACATAACCTATCTTTGTTATGGTCGTTCCAAACCATTGGTTGTTCGCCTCATCTACTCAATTGTTTGTTTTTAGATCTTTTGTCCTTAGCGATAGTGTATTGCCGAAAGCAATCATGGCCATCATTAGTAATTCAAAAGCAATCACCTATTTTCTTTGTTTGCAACATAAATTTGGTTTATGTTCCCATATCAAAGGCAGTATTTTTTTATTTACCATGTTTTTTATGTACATTCATTTTCACTATCTCACTAATCCTTACACTACTTCACCAATTGTGTTCTTAGAATTGAATTCCTTGCTTTAATTAAATAAAGAAAATAATAATCATTATTGTTGTGGTATGTTATTTTTGTCTTCCTAACAAATGTAGTAAAGATAAAGGAAACAAAAAATTTGGATGCATTAATTCATATTATCCTATGTTTTCTTCATACTATACCAAAAAATTTAGTTGCTGCTATTAACATTGACATAAGAAGACAAAAGATTTGACCATTTCATTTAGAAATACTTATATTAATTTCTTAGAACTTCTCTAAATGAATTGTATGATCTGTTCCTACCATATTACTTCATTTCTTCCCAAAATTGAAAGGGCAATTTTTTTTCGAAGTAATCGTATTCTAATTAACTATTTTCAAATTAAATCCATGTTTTCTTTATAAATATAACATTTTCCTACTTTTTTATTGTATTAGGTTATAAATTTGACAACCATATTTCACACCTGCAATTCAAAACATAAATTTTGATTAGTTTCCATTTCATTGGAATTATTTTACTATTTAGTGCAACTTATTCTACATATTCATTTTCATTGTTTTCTACCTTTTTTATCGTTTAACGATACTATAACAGTCATGATCTTAGATTTCGTTTTTTGTTCCCACTAAGATGATTTTATTATGAAGAATATGTGGAATATGTATCCTACTTTAAATTTCTTACTTCTTAAATTTACTAGAAGTTATGGTATTTTGCCCTATGACTTCCAAAGGTATTGAGCAAAGATATAACAAGTAAAAAAATTTGTTGTGCTGTTGTTGTCTTTCAGCTAAATTATACGTTATTTTTTTCTTGGATTGCTAAAGGACGAGTAACTATATTTGAACAGCAAAACACAAGATTATACAACTAAAATTATGCTAATAGTTTTTCTACTTTGTTTTATAATCGAATAAATATTGTAAATTTTTTTTATATAATTTATACTTTGATTACTAACCGTCAATGTATGTTGATTGGAAGTAATTGACTATTACAAGGTTAACAAAGTTGCTTACATAGGTTTTTCTACTTACACAGTACATTGGGCAGTTCATTTAGCTTTACCTTATCAGTTCATCAAAGTTGCTTACATTCTGTCGTTATTATGAAGCAATTTTGCTTTTCTCTTTTCCATTTGATACAACGGATTCAAAATACCGTTAAGTTATAGTTATCATGGTAAATAAGAGTAAGGATTAGATATAAATTTTATTGTATGACACTTCATGGGTGAATTTATGTTTGGTTGTGTAATATATGTTACACCCAAAAAACAATGAAGCTTTGTTGTGCTAATCATAATAACTCAAGGGATTTATTTAGATTTTAAGCATTAATTATATTCATTATTTGAGATTGTGAACTTGAACGCGTGATAAGAGTCAATTTAATGTATGTTTAAGAAAAAAGTGAAACTATGTGTTAGTATCTAATTTATCCAATTAACTATGAATTTTTTAACTAATACATTAATTTTCATCTTCTATCAACTTCGCACATTCTAATCACTAAGCGAATGTCCTATGTTTTAATGAAGTTAGTTTAAGCTGCCATAAGTTCATTTCAATCATCAAATGATTTTGATTAAATGAGTGACTATATATTAAAGCTTTGGAGGATTATATTTTTGTGCTCATATCATTTTCGGTAGTGCGAAAGGTTATGAAATAAATTTAATGCATTGAGTATATAATTTATTTTCTATATAAAAAAGTAAGAGAAAATAATATTGATTGAAATTTTAAAAAAAGTTTACTAAGAAATGAGTTGAATTAAATGATCATGTTAACCGTCGTTTAAAAAATAATTCTGTATTTTTAGAAACAAATATTCGATGGTAACTATAGATAAATATAGTTGCAACTCGTATGCTTATTTTTACTCAATTTTTTTTTTTAAAATTCTGCTTGATTTACACTTTCTCAACAAGGGTCATCTTTTGCACATTGATCTACTTTTCATATGCTAATTAATATGGAGCTTGCAGTCTTTACCAAATTGTGTAACATTGTCATTGTTCTCTAATAGCAAGCTTATCATTATGGTAAGGAGATGAACATTCAATCCATTTGGGTTTAGCCACGGGGACATGGAAGGATGAGAACCTCTGTCAACATATGCTGCTTGATTAATGATGCTACACTTTTATCCGAACACTAATTTTTCTTCTTTATTTTTTTATGTGTATCGAACCAAACAATCCTTCTTCTTATCTATTGTAATGCTATAAACATTTGCTTTTATGGACTTAATTTAGCCTCGCGCGACTTCTTTGTTCAGCACAATTTGATGTTCATGTATTTAATAAGATTAAGATAACATCCTTTCATTTGTCTTTCAAACAAAATATATTTCATCTGATGTAATTTATTTGTTACACCGATATATTTGTCACAAGTTAGTATTTCCTTGATTGGAAATATTAGGTCATATATTTTATTTTATTTTCTATTGCCTAGCTAGCTACTATGCTTTCAGATGAGTTTGATGACCAACGATACAATTTATTATTTAGGTGCTAAAGAAATGCACTACCATATATCCTCCTTATTTTGGAAGCACGTTGGACTGTGCATGCGCATGAGCCATCATGAACCATTCGATGCAACAGTTATTTTTTAAGATAGCTCCAACATTTGTACTAAACCACTTAGTCCAATTGATCTGTCAACACATGATAGCTCAAGAGTACGAGTGCTACATGTGTATCACCTTGCTATATATCCCTTTATGATGCATAGACTATGTTGTTCTAATTTTTTTTATTTGATAATAGGGTGGATTGTACATTAGATTAGTTTTCTAATGCGCCTATTGATTCGAAACCAATATTGTGCATGACATTTTATTTTCCGACATTTAACAGTTGCATATAATTTTTTTTCACACTACTCTGGTTTTAACATGATTTATTTTATAAATAACATACTATAGTATTTTCAAAGCTTTACATTCAACGCCGTGTGCGTAGCACGGGTTCGTACTCGTTTATATTGAAATGACATATTTTTATTTAACTACTTTTATACTCATGATAAGACCTGTTATTTCTTTTATATTCATGTATATATTTATGGTGGATTATCTCTTACTAATCTAGCAATAATGATTCAAAATGTTTTCTACTGACAGTAAAATTAATTTCTGACAAAAATATTCTTAGTGTGGAAAATATTACGATCGTTTATCAGTTCTTGATCATACTCATTTCACAAATTTTTGTATGCTTATCAAAGTTTCCTCTTTGACTTATTTTTTGTATTCTATTACTGTATCATTTGATTACTTTAATTTTAATGTTAAAATCTCTTCTTCTATTCATTTGTGATTGTTTCAGGAACAACAGAAAGATCTCTTTACCTCAGCTTCAGCTTAACAGGTAACGTTCTTACATTTTGTACTTAAGTGTCTACATTTGAGATATTGTTAGTTGACATTTTTTATTGCCTTTACATTGGCGTTTGGGCTGAAACAATTCACCATATTTGAGAATGCAACCAGCAATATTTACATGTATTTCTTGAATAAAATATCATCATTATGTTGGTGGCTATATGAAAGATGTTTTAATGAATATTTCAGTTCTTTTATCATGCCACCCGATTTATTACAGTTTATAAGTGGTATTCGTTTTTATGACATTTTACTGAATTTTAAAAAAGAAATTTCAGATTGGTATAATGTAAATCAGACATAAAGTTCATTCATAGTTTGTCTTTCGGTTTGGTGAATATTTTCTTACAGGTTTTAAAATATCAACATTATGTTCATAGACCGAGGTACACGGTTTATTGGAGTTTTGTCTTCTAACATTTATAAATGGTTATTTCTTAGATGTTTTTAGATAGTATTTTTAATCTTTTGAAATAAAGTCTTTTCTAATAGTTAAAGATTTGATTTTGATATGTGTATATTGTGAAGTGATGTTGCAAAAGCGAAAACCATCAAATAAATAGATTACTAAAAAATTTTGTCAATGTAAGGATCTGTAGTTTTTTCTAGCGTTACATTAAGCACCAATTCCTATATAAGGACATTCATAAGTACCTGGTATTAAATCATATGGTACTTTGGCATGTGCATACATGCGTATAAAAATGAAAATTAATATGTGAAAATAAAAGTAATTCTTAAAGAGAAATAAACAAATTTTAATATGTTAATCTTAAAGGTTGTGAATTTAGTGTTAAATAAGAAGAATGTTTGATACAATACTAAAATGAACGAGTTTAAATTGGATTTAGATATTTTTTGCAAAAAAGATATTTAGTTTTATCCATAGTATGCTAAGGGTAATTTTGGTATTGCAAGACAAGCCATGAAATTAGATGTATTTTCATTATTAATGAAGATAATATCACTACGCCATAGATTGCATACTGCAACACCCAAGAAGTGATGCAGGAAGTGCCAAAAAATGTTGCTGTAGGCTAAAAAAGGGCAAAGGCAACACTTTCCCGGTGATGCATTTTTCCGCGTTGCCTCAGACCTCAAAGGCAACATTTTAACTATCTAAGGCAACATAAGAAATATTGTTGCAATAGAATCCTACTTGGGTCTATAGCAACATCCATAGGTGCGTGTAGCAACATTCAAAAATGTTACTATAGATATTAATTTTCTGAATTTGTGGGGCCCACAATGTAGAGCATATTTGATTTTTTAATAGAAATAAATATTTATTTAATAAAATGCTATTGCACAGAATTTGATATTCAAACAGTATTTTATTTAAATAAATATTTTATTTCAACATTTGAAATAGTACAAATTCTTGACTCCACTATTTTACAATTCAATGATTTATAACACTGATATTCACATATACAGATATTCCTCACTACATCACTCAGTTCACTCATTACATATACAGTTTCATTTACAGACACATACTGACTCATACACTGAATCTTCAACTACTTCCATATCATTACATATACAGTTTCATTTACAGACACATATCTGACTCATACACTCATGCATATTTGATTTGACTCTGTCTTCAAGCTTGTATCCAGCTGTCCAGTCTTCAATACCTGTCACATATAATTCAAAAGCAGTAATCTGGAAAATAATATTTAACTCGAATAGAAAATGAAAATATTTTTGTTATATTATTTGCCTCAGGTATTTGGGTTGTTTCTTTTCATATTTTTTTCTGACAGGGACCAAATATTTGCACGGACAACCTGTGATATACACAGTGTATCAATGCATATATCACAAGGCCGTTTCCCATTTTTTATCTCATGGACGATTGAAAATTCCCACAATAATGGACATGGCAGAAGGTTAAACCCGAGTCATCGACTGGATTCAACTCAGGGCCTAGTCAACCAGTGCAGCAGCAAAACAGTGCACAAGTCAGCTGTTCACAAGTGCATAAGCCAAACATGAATGCAACACATGGATACAAGGCAGTATGGAAGACAGTAAGCAACAGTTCAGGCAAAAATGCACAAAGGAGAAGCCAAGTGCACAAAGTAGTACTCAACACAGCAAGTTCATACTCAAGTGCAGCCAGATATGTAGACAAGCCAAAAAAAATGGACACGGCACAAGGTCAAACTCGAGTCATCGACTGGATTCAACTCAGGGCCAAGCAACCAACAAAACAAACAAGAACCAGGTTCAGCAAAATGTAGACAAGCCAGTGCAAGAAACACAACAGTACACATAGGCATCCCATCAAGCAAAAACAGTGAATGCATCAGGCATGTACAAGAGAAACATGGGCAGTGATATGATATACAGAGGACTTGGAGCATCAGTTCATGTTAAAGAACAAGGTTAGCATGGTACCAGTTCAGTCTAGACCAAGCAAAACCAACAAAGCTCAACACACATATGTTTGTATATATCATGGAAATCAAAACTCAATGTTCAGATTAGTCAACAGTTTTAGAAAACCAAAGATAACTTTCAAAGTTCTGATTTTCAAAAATGCAGAAGTTTTCAAGTGAAGCAGTTTTCAAGAGGACAGCATAATACAAATACTTCAAGTTCTGGTTTAATAAATGCAGCAAGGTACAAAGGTATGTGAACAAGTTTAACAAAGGTTCAAGTTCTGGTTTAACAAATGTAGCAGAAAGGAGCTAACAAGCTCAGATTAGAAATCAAAATCAAGCCAGTGAACCAAAATCCAACATACCAAATAATATCACATCGCAATTCATCATCGGCAAAGCAAAATCAAGCCAGTGAACCAAAATCCAACATACCAATACATCATCGCAATCCAACATACCAGATTTCTCAAAGTCCAACAGAAAGATTAAACTCGAGATTATAGGAAATAAAGTCTATAAATAAATCCCAATTCATCATCGGCAAAAGCGTGCGAGTGTAACCAAAATCGAGAATAATCAAGTAAACCAGAAGGCAGAAAACATACCAAATAATATCACATCGCACCCGACGACGAAGTCAAAGCAATTCGAGCAATCAATCAAGGAGAACGAAGGAGCAAGCTACTAGGAACGTTTCTCACACTAGATTCGATCAATCAGAGCATCAAAGCAACTGGAATTGCGTGCCCTAGTTTTCACAGAGAGGAACGAGAAAGAAAAATCGCGTGCCCTAATTTTCACACAGAGAGGAACGAGAAAGAAAAGTAAACCGGGAAATGGAAATTGCTAAGGTGTGGATTGATGGTGTGGATTGATGGTTGAGATTTTGTTTTAAATGATGGTGTGGATCGCTGAGGTGTAAAATTTTATTAATTTTTTTAATTTGAATATATTTATTGATACTGCAACATTTTGCTGATATCTATGCTAACACATTGAAGTGAATTGTTGCAATAGACAAAAATCAGCATAGCTATCGTTACATTGTAGCTAGCAACACCTTGTAATTTCGTTGCAATAGGCCATCTATGGCATAGTGTATCTTCTGATATGGATATGTTAGTTTACATTTCAAAATTTTAATATCGATTTTTCATAATAATTATACTTTTTACATTTTTCCTGCTTTAATAATCAAAAGGCTTTGTAGCTATATTCAATCCTATGCATGTGTAATAGAATAATTAACAAATACAAAAAAAATCCAAAAATAGACGTATTTTATGGGGAGACCCGTGATCTCCTATCAAAAAACAAAATACATGGTATAAAAGATTAACAAACTTTTTGCATCTATAAAAGTTTTGAATATCTATAGTATTAGCTGGTGGATGTTGACGTAGACTAAGTAATTGCATAGCTCGATGAGAACGGCAAAAAGGTATGCTCTTTACCATAATATACACCTATGTTAGGCATAGGGAAAGACTGTTAATGATGTAATTTTCTTAGATTGTAGGAAAGTAAATAAAGTGAGCAAATGAGAATATGTATTTATAGGGCCAGTAGTTTTCCAACTACATAAAGTTTTGAAAGTGTTATGCTTTCATACTATTGTCCTATTTTGCACCTCTAATATTTAATTACTTTATATAATTTTGATGAAGTTAAGCTTAAATTTAATTTTTAGGGGTCAGGTTTCATGTTAGAGTACGCGTGATTTTGATTGTCAAACATTTAATTCTCTATAATCAATTTTGTTTTAAATTTAATTTTTAGGGGTCAGGTTTCATGTTAGAGTACGCATGATTTTGATTGTCAAACGTTATATTCTCTATAATCAATTTTGTTTTCTCTCAGATGTCATATTTGTCATCTTTTAATAATTGACATTCTCAATTGCCATATCCTATCATTTTATAGTTGACATACTGGTGCAGCTAAAATTTTGGTTGTTGTTGGAATGTTTATTTTTCTTTTTTTGAAAACTCCCATTTAGGTATGATGCATTAATATTTATTGATAATTTACTTCATAGATATTGATTTTTGCAGATAAATTAGTCATGTTTACTTCTATAAAGTATTGATTCTAGTGTCAAGTTTGCTATTTCAATTATTGTTGTTTCCATTTCTTGAAAAGATTTATTACATATGTAATATTGATGAATCTATTTCAGCATAAAGGTAGCATCAACATCATTGTGGCACCATAATCGATTGACCAGAGGATAAGAAATTGAGCTACAGCCTTCATCGTATGATGACGGCTTGTGTAATAGATGAAATAATAGCTGTTATGAGGATTGATCAATTTCTTTCCGCTCTAAGAGAATATCTCTTATGTTGGAAAGAGTAGGCAATTATCTCGACTATAGACATTCCAATCTACGACCGCTAGCTAATTAACTTCAAAATAGATGATGGTAAATTATCTTTACCTTAAGGAGTTGTGGTCAAGGCAATCAATTATGTGGTTCTAGAAGAGTGGCTGGCCCCTGATAAAGGTGATGTGGATGTTAGCTTTAAATTTGGTGGTAGGATGTATTTAGTTATGATTTCTCTATTGTTATAATTATGTATACGAATATATTGCAATTTTAAGAGTTATTCTAATTTGTTGGAGTACAAATTAGTTAAGTTTTAGAAGGAAGTCTTGATTATTAAATGCTTATGGTTGTCAAACTTCATGCGTTTGAGTTTGTAGATTATTTGTATATTAGTGTAACATAATTATACACTTATTACAAGTAGTATTTATCATGTGTATATAGTTTCAAATTTAGTTCCAAGGATGTATATACCATAGATTGTATGTGGTGTAGTTAATGAGTATAAGTTATGTGTATTTTTTCTTTTTCTTTCAAAGGAAAATGTAAAAGGATATATGAAGTTGGCTGAAGCAACCAAGAAGATGAGGGTGGTCTTCACAGTGGAGCAAAGAGTTTAAAAGTGGAAACATAAATGGCTTAGAACAAGGAGTTGCTAACAAGGTTGTCATCTAATGTCCTCTGTTTGTTTGATATATGTTGTATCTTTGATTACCAAATTAATGATCAAGTAGTCAGTATCCTTTAACTCACAAAGCGTCAATGCCCTAAACATTAATGATGCATTTGATACTTACCTCATGAATATAATAAGAATTATAATACATAGAGTATTTGTAACGACCTACAATTTGATAGCTTAAATTATGGATATTTAAATATATTTTTATATAATTAAATTATGGATTTTATAACTAAAATAAACTCTTTTTAATTAATAATAATTGATGGTGAAATCATTTTAAAAATTTGTTAACAACGATAATTAGTTCGAAGAAAGATTGAAAATGTGACCGGAATTCATTTTCTGAAATTTCGATTTTTCATTGGCTAAAGTTGTTCGGAATATCGGGACACTTTGGTATAGGCATATACATTTAAATTACTAATGTTTGGACACGAAAATGTGCATGTGTACATGCATACACACTTAGACATGCATAGGAGTAATTGAGTTAGGATATTAGTATACATGAAAATATTGTCAAGGACAAAAAATTTCAGCATTTTATCCTTAAGGACCGGCCTTTTGTATTTTAGCATGAAGGAAAACTTTTGAATTTCAATTCGGAGGTAGGATAAATAATTAGTGACTAGGACAAACACGCAATGAGTCTGGAGCGGCTCAAGCTTAGGCGGCGTTGTATGCGAGGGCGGTTGCTGCGATGGCATTGGCGGCAAGGGTGGTTGGTTCCACGGTGGATGGCAACGACTATGGTTTTGAAGTAGCTCAATTTAAAGTCATCCGATGATGGAAAAATGATGGCTCTGGTGGCAGGGACGCCATGGTGAAGTGGTGTTTTAGAAGAAAAATAATTCGAGGAAGAAGAAGACCAAGTCGAGGAAGAAGAAGAGCAATCCATGGAAGAATTAGGGGAAAAGAAGTGGTATTAGCTGTTAGGTATCGGTTTTTCAATTTGTAGGTATCATTTTCAAAAATATTTGTTATTTTTGAGTTTGTGATTTCTGTTGTATAACAAAATTATTATACTGTAAAGTTTGTAATAAATTCACATTTTGAAGCGAACATTTTTTAATTATTATTTTGTTTTTTTTGAATTCATATTGGTTTGGTTGATAATGTATTGCTTTGTTGAGTTTAGTGAGGATCAGTTTTTAGGTATCATTTTTGTATTTTCCGAGAATCATTTTTTAAAATAATGCAGTGTGTAAGTTTTTTACTGTTTTGTTTGTTTGATTATATAAAAAAATGTAGTTGTGACATAGTAAATATGATGACCATTGATGTAACGACCTAGAATTTTTGGTCGTTTGAAATTGTTTATTTAATTGATTTTAAATATTGAAAAGTAAATTTTATAGATTTAATAACTTGAATTTCAAATATAATGATTTATTGGATAATTTAATTTTTAATTAATAATTGAAATTTGGGTAAATAACTGAAGCTTGAGTTCTAGGCTAGATAAAAATAATTTCAAAGCTTATTTAATTTTTATTTACAGGAATGAAGGTAAATAAAAATTTTAAATTTGAATTTAAAAGTGATTTACTCGATATTAAAAATAACTTGTTTAAATTAACATACAAAAATAGCGATCCGAGGCACAGTCTCGGATTTTGACGAAACTAGTTCCATTGGATCTGTAATAGTGAATTATTATCGATTTCAAATTTTGTAGCGTTTGGAGTTATCGTTTGGTCGTACGGGATAGAAACGCGTTGAAATTAATATCGAAAATTCAATATTGTAATTGGGTCCAAAAAGCTATCTTCTCCATACGATCAAATTGGGACTTGAAACTTGTTCCATTGCATTCGGAATAAGGGTATAACATTATGAACGCCTGGTGGCATGCTGTGATGCCCCACCTCTATACCCACGCTAGCCAAGGACACTACGAGGTAATGTCGTCAACTAGCATGGAGAATAAGGCTGTTGAGGAGCGACCATCTGTATAATTGCTTTGTGCGAGTACCGATATGCCAGATAAAAATATAACTTTTCATCTCAAGAGGAAATCCGACATACCGATACAAACTCAAAGCTACTACACAGTGGCTATATGGACTTCGGAAACAAATATAGAAATAAACATAACACAAATCATCACAGACAATTCATATCACAAAGGCGGAAATAGATATGAATATAACACATGAAAGTGTACATCAGAGTAGTGGTCAAATAAGATCCACAATAACACAAAAGAATAGGTACAAGAACAAGACAATAGAATATGTATACATCAAGGAGTCTAAATCTCAAATGTATACAACAAAAACTACTAAACTAGAGTAGTTAGCCAAAAGTCAGAAGATGGCTCCAGATAAGAAGTCATGAGGAAGCACCTGTAAAATCTCAGTCTGACCCGAGTATTATTTAAGAAGAAAATAATAAACGGATCAGTCTAGCTATAATTATCAGATAAAATGATATAGAATAAGAGATATGACCAAAACGTATGATAACCATAAAGTCATACTGTGGTAAGTATCTAATCGAAAATCAATCTAGAGATTAATCAATATCACAAGAATCTTCTCAAAGATTAAAAGAATGTCATATTATTAATTTAATTCACTAAGCCACAATAAATGACATACATATCAATGCCAATTGAAAAAGGTGGTGAAACATAAATCCTAGAAATCAGTAATTAGAAATCCAGAAATCACAAGAAAAGGATGGCCAATCCCAAGCGGGAGCATGAAAACTCACAAACACGTGTATCACAAACAATTTGGAACATTGACGCAGTGCAAACGGTACGTCCAATGAACCGGAAAGCCGAGACATCGATGTAGTACAAACGGTACATCAGATGAATCGAAACACAAAACAATTTGGAACATTGACGCAGTGCAAACGGTACGTCCAATGAATCGGAAAGTCGAGACATCAATGTAGTACAAACGGTACATCAAATGAATCGAAACACAAGACAATTCGGAACATTGACGCAGTGCAAACGGTACGTCCAATGAACTGGAAAGCCGAGACATCGATGTAGTACAAATGGTACATCAGATGAATCGAAACACAAAACAATTTGGAACATTGACGCAGTGCAAACGGTACGTCCAATGAACCGGAAAGTCGAGACATAAATGTAGTACAAACGGTACATCAGATGAATCGAAACACAAGACAATTCGGAACATTGACGCAGTGCAAACGGTACGTCCAATGAACCGGAAAGTCGAGACATCGATGTAGTACAAACGGTACATCAGATGAATCAAAACACAAGACAATTCGGAACATTGACGCAGTGCAAACGGTACGTCCAATGAACCGGAAAGCCGAGACATCGATGTAGTACAAACGGTACATCAGATGAATCGAAACACATAAAAGTACATGGGTTGCTAGCCCACAAAGAAATGAGACGAAGCTCAATAAAATGAAGTATAGTCCTTCACATGGACAAAGAGACATCGCACATTGCTAGTCTAAACCATAAAATGATCATCATCGATCATCAAGAAGTGTCAATCACACCAAGCTAGTAAATATATGAGTTTAGCTTCATGTCCCATAACCACTTGCTTAACTTAAATATTTACGAACAAGTTGTAGGTCTTCACTAGAAATTGTCACAAAAGGGTTCAATCGAACAAGTCCAAGAGCTAACCGACGAAGTGGCTATAAGGACTTTGGAAACAAATATAGAAATAAACATAACACAAATCAGTCACAGACAATTCATATCACAAAGGCGGAAATAGATATGAATATAACACATGAAAGTGTACATCAGAGTAGTGGTCAAATAAGATCCACAATAACACAAAAGAATAGGTACAAGAACAAGACAATAGAATATGTATACATCAAGGAGTCTAAATCTCAAATGTATACAACAAAAACTACTAAACTAGAGTAGTTAGCCAAAAGTCAGAAGATGGCTCCAGATAAGAAGTCATGAGGAAGCACCGGTAAAATCTCAGTCTGACCCGAGTATAATTTAAGAAGAAAATAATAAACGGATCAGTCTAGCTATAATTATCAGATAAAATGATATAGAATAAGAGATATGACCAAAACGTATGATAACCATAAAGTCATACTGTGATAAGTATCTAATCGAAAATCAATCCAGAGATTAATCAATATCACAAGAATCTTCTCAAAGATTAAAAGAATGTCATATTCTTAATTTAATTCACCAAGCCACAATAAATGACATACATATCAATGCCAACTGAAAAAGGTGGTGAAACATAAATCCCAGAAATCAGTAATTAGAAATCTAGAAATCACAAGAAAAGGATGGCCAATCCCAAGCAGGAGCATGAAAACTCACAAACACGTGTATCACAAACAATTTGGAACATTGACGTAGTGCAAACGGTACGTCCAATGAACCGGAAAGCCGAGACATCGATGTAGTACAAACGGTACATCAGATGAATCAAAACACAAGACAATTCAGAACATTGACGCAGTGCAAACGGTACATCCAATGAACCAGAAAGCCGAGACATCGATGTAGTACAAACGGTACATCAGATGAATCGAAACACATAAAAGTACATGGGTTGCTAGCCCACAAAGAAATGAGATGAAGCACAATAAAATGAAGTACAGTCCTTCACATGGATAAAGAGACATCGCACATTGCTAGTCTAAACCATAAAATGATCATCATCGATCATCAAGAAGTGTCAATCACACCAAGCTAGTAAATATATGAGTTTAGCTTCATGTCCCATAACCACTTGCTTAACTTAAATATTTCCGAACAATTTGTAGGTCTTCACTAGAAAATTGTCACAAAAGGGTTCAATCGAACAAGTCCAAGAGCTAACCGACGAAGTGAACGCAAGCGTTTCATACCACTCATTTTACTAAGTCGTTTAAGTCGATTTCTCATCCGAGTGAAGTAAAGGCTTGTATATACTAGTAGATTGGAAATCGGTTTGAGAAAACGAACTTTTGATATTTAAAATAGTGTTGAAATCGCTTTGATGAAAGAGTTTTGATATTTACTACTAGTATTGAAACCTTCATATCTTTAAAGTGACAAGTCACAAAACGATTGTTGAAACAAATTGAATCACATAAATTCACGTTCGAAGACGTGAGTAAAGTCCAAAGAAATCAGCTCAAAATGCATCAAAGTGGAAGTTATGTTGAATGTTTTTCAGATAAGATCGCCTACGGAGGGGGGTCCAGGGGGGTGGCAACCCCCTAGGTAGGGGTGCGGGGGCAACGCCCCGTCTAAAACGGTACGACCTATCGGATAACCTTGAATCGATGGAAATTGAAATCTCGAGATAAATAGGCAAAAACAGGCAAAATAGAGCAGTTCACAGACTCCAAACGTTTGGGGGTATATGCCCAGACGTCTGCAGCAAGTTTCGGGAACTTCCTGAAACAGACTCCAGACGTCTGAGCTTACCTGCAGATGTCTGGTGACGAGCTGAACCTGTTTTTCAGCCAAGTGGGAGAGCAATCTCCCACTCCTTTCACCCGGTCGAGCAATGGAATTCGGGGCTTTTGTCAATCGATGATTCGGCCCTTTAGGCTCTCCGATTCACAACCAAAAACATGTTCACAATTCAAAGCAAGGAGATGCAAAGTTTTGACTTCAAAACATCAAAAATTGAAATGTTCGCCAAATCAATTCAGACCAAAAGCAATTGAACATGAAATAGTGTTAGGAATTCATACCTAACATCAAAGATAGTTATAGTCATAGATGTGAGATTAAAAATCTCACCTTTGAACCCAAAAACAATGAATGAGAAGCTTGAAAACAAGGGAAGATCAACCACACTTCAATCCCAACACAAGAAGCTTGAATCTAAGCTTAAAAAGTAAACACTTCCCAAATTAGGTTTTAGGAATTTTCTGAAATCAAAGAGAGAATGAATTGGAGAAGAAGATGGAGATGCATACCTTAGCTTCTCTTTGGATTTGGAGCAAGAATTTGGATTTGCAAATGAACTAGGGCTTGGAATTTCTAATTCCCTTTCCTTTCCACCATTTTCAGTAGAAGCTTGAGTTTGAGGAATGAAAATGAGTGAATGGAAGGAGATGGGCTGAGCTAGGGTATTAGTTAAGCTAGTGGGCTGAACCCAAACCCAAAACCCAATAGAAAAAGTAGCGAAATTCGACTGACTCCAAACATACCAAAGTTTATACTCAAAAAGATCGCAAACGCCATTTTGAACTCAATGGGGGTGGTCTCGAGTCCTATTTTGACCGTATGCAAAAAGTAGCTTTTCGGACTAACATTCGACTAACGATAAAATATTTAAATATAAAATTGATAAATATGCGGGTTGTTACAGACTCCCCTCCTTAAAGAAATTTCGTCCTCGCAATAAATAAGAGGAAAATAAAAGTAACAACCATAGAAGCATATCAACACAAAAGAAAATTTGAAATAAGAAGTTCACCATAAAGAGCACTAAAGAGTTAGCCCGAACGTGTTCGCTCGATGAATTCTCTGGATTTCCCAAGAGAAATCCTTGGGATTTTGAGAACCATTGAACTTTCACAAGAAAAACATCTTTATTTCAAAGGCGCTCAACCTCCGAAGCAATGATGCGAATAGAATGTTGCTCATAAGTTAAATAGGTGAAACTTAAATTTCCACTATAACTCCAAGCTCAAGAATAAAAATCGGAATCCCAAAGGCATTTCCGTAAATAAAAGACGTGGAAAACGTCATGAATAGCAGAAGATTGAGCCAGTAATAAGAAGGCGATAAGCCATGGATCAAATACGTTCGGTGATGGGAAACGGACCAACATATCGAGGTGCTAACTTTCCCGATCGATTGAAACGCACATCACCCATCAAAGGTGAAACGCAAATGAATACCAATAAAGTTTGAACCTAAAACCAGCTTCTCACCGGCTTTAAGCCAACACAAAGAGAATCGGCATGGCCTTTTGTAGAGTGGCTCGAAAGGTACCATACCAATACAAGATTGGAAGCTACTATAGGAAGAAAACTCAACAAGAGAAATATGATCTTCCCAACTTCCACAAAAATCGAGAACACATGAACGAAAAAGATCTTCAAGAGTTGATTCACACGCTCGGTTTGTCCATCGAACAAAGATGATAAGCGATGCTAAAATTTTAAGCTTTGTTCCTAAAGCTTTTGAAGACCTTACCAAAATCCACTAGTAAAATAATGGATCACGATTGCTAACAATAAAAGTAAGAACTCCATGAAATTTAACTTGACATAGAGTTTAGCAAAAAAGGTATATTCCAAAAGAAGGATGAGCCTCCATGCTACACAAAACAAGAGACGAACATAAATTGGATTCACGATCTCGAATCTCACAAGTGGATAAAGTCTCGAGATCATTCCATCCGGATATCATCATAGAAACAACTACTTGTTGCTTTCGGCTAAGGGCATCAGCAACACGATCACCCATCCGGGAGTAAACAAAGAATATCAAGATCATAAGATGCAAGGAACTCGATCCAATATTAAGTTCCTTACGAGAAAATAAATATTCCAAAGATTTATGATTAGGGTAGAGAACAAATTTCTCACCCAAAAATAATGATGCCAAATTTTTAAAAGCGAAATCGATAGCCACGAGCACTAGATCATGAGTGGCATATCTAGTCTCAATAGGCATTAATGATTTAAAAGCAAAAGAAAGAGAACGACATCCAAACCAATACGATTAGCATTGGTACAAAAGATAAAGTCTTGGTTCCCATCGGGAATCACAAGAATAGAAGTATCGGAAAAGAATTCTTTCAAATAATCTTCTTTCTCGAAAAGCTAAAACTTTCAAAATTACATTTATCTTTATGTAATAATCTTTCTAGAAAAATTTACATTTTTACAAGTGAATATATATATCGTGTCTGACTGTCTCATCAAAGCATTTAGGAAACTCCTATCGATAACGTTGATCAAGCGCATCGACCAGAATTCTTAAAGCACTCAATGGGCAATACAATCACAAAATCATATTCTATATGAAAAACATGTTTTCTTAAAAAAATTTAAGAATATTCTTTGCTCGTTTAAGAGCAAAATCAAATTGTACTTATAAATAAATCTTATGAAAAAGATTTGCAAAATTTTAAATTGCTGTTTTCATCCAAAATCAATATATACAAGAATGGAGTCATCGAGATCGTAGAATACTTGATTCATAAAATGGATGAAACAAGCTGGACAAACTGAATGACATAATAAGTCATTCATAAGTTTCGTAACGAGTGCGGAATGCGGTAAATGGAATGCTAACATCCCACAACTCGTAGCAAATGAAAATCGATGGCAAGGTCGAACTAAAAAGACCTTAACACCACTCAAAAGATTGCCTAGGTGATATTCCTAAGACAAACTCAAAAATACCGGAAAATTCTCAAACTACATGAATGAGAGAAATAACACTTTCCTCATCATGTGAGCTTAAAGAATAAAATGATGCCATCAAGTTGGAATCAAAATCACAAAGGAAAAACAGAAATCTGCTTTCGAATTGAAAATGTCGAAGATGAATAGTCCACTCGGGACATTGGATATGGCTATATAAAAATTAAGTCAATCCTTACAAAAATCAATTCCGAAGCCTAAGTAGAAATCGGCTCGGAAAGAAAAATCACATAAAATAATTTCGACATCAATAAAAAGCAAATTGAGTGCTGCGGATCCACCAACCGGATTTGCAATCCTCAAAGAAGTCAACAAGCCCAAAAATGTTTAAAGAAAAGGAATCACAAGTTCTTTTGATATAAAAATAATGAGATGAAACCCATATCAAAAAGAACTCGAATAAGATAATCACAAAATAAATGTCATCAAGGATAGAATGGATACCTTGGCCAAGAGAAGAATCATTAGGGGCTTGAACAACATTTAGCTTTCCCTCTCTCTTGTTTGGAAGTTTGGGGCATGAAGATAAAAGATGTCCCGAACCTTTGCAATAATGACAAAAAAATGGTTTAGGACACTCATTTGCATAGTGGTCCGTAGAACCACAATTATAGCATCGTCCACGACTAGAGGTAGGAGACTTTGTTAACGAAGTTTCTTGCTTCCCCTTTTTGTTGGGATTGGGATTGGGGCCTTTAAATTTGATAGGCCTTTTCATGTTGTTGTTGAAGTTTTGTTTAGCACCCACAACTTCAACAGCACACTCTTTATCGGCCTCTTCAAGACGAAGAGCGATATCAATAAGCTGATCGAAAGAAACTTCCAATTTTAGAAGTAATGGCTTCTTGAGATTCTTGTTCAAGCCATAAACAAATCTCTGATTTTTCTTCAATGGGGTATTAATGTATTCAACCCCGTATTTAGAAAGAGATTCGAAAGATGCGACGTAGTCCGTCACAGAAGATTCACCTTGAACTAGTTCGACAAAACGCCGGGTCAAAGTTACTTTTTCAGCCTCCGGCACAAATTTCAATTCGAATCTTTCCCGGAATTGCTCCCAAGTGAGATCCACTTCAACGATTTCAGAAATAAGAAGCTCATACCAATCCAATGCTCTTTCTTGGAGCATGCTAGAAGCCACTTGGACTCGGTGGAGATCAACAAGATTCATGCGAGAAAAGAAGCGGTCGCACGATCTAAGCCAAGCTTAAATTTCAATGACACTCTCGGATCCCCGGAATGGCCTTCCACCCAAATTGGTATAATCTCTACACAAGCGTGCAAAACCAGATCTAGGATGAGTAGGCTCTGGAATGGGTCCGATAGCTTGAGCATTCTTAACAAGATCTAGAAGCTGCTGGGCAGACATAAACACTCCCTCCGGAGGAGTAGCACTGGATTGACCGACGTTGGTACGGCCAGATCTAACCATTTCTCTTCTTTAAGAAAGAAAGAAGAAGAAAAAGTTATTCTCAGAATGAATATCGAACAATCATGATTGATAAAACAAGGTATCATAAAAAGAAATAGGATAGAACGGTACGAAGACTCGAATCAAATCCTATGACACGATTCCTAAGAAAGACATAGGACAACGATCCTTGCTAGATTATTCTACGTTGTTCCGAAGTTTGGCTCTGATACCAAGCTGTGATGCCCCACCTCTATACCCACGCTAGCCAAGGACACTACGAGGTAATGCCGTCAACTAGCATGGAGAATAAGGCTGTTGAGGAGCGACCATCTGTATAATTGCTTTGTGCGAGTACCGATATGCCAGATAAAAATATAACTTTTCATCTCAAGAGGAAATCCGACATACCGATACAAACTCAAAGCTACTACACAGTGGCTATATGGACTTCGGAAACAAATATAGAAATAAACATAACACAAATCAGTCACAGACAATTCATATCACAAAGGCCGAAATAGATATGAATATAACACATGAAAGTGTACATCAGAGTAGTGCTCAAATAAGATCCACAATAACACAAAAGAATAGGTACAAGAACAAGACAATAGAATATGTATACATCAAGGAGTCTAAATCTCAAATGTATACAACAAAAACTACTAAACTAGAGTAGTTAGCCAAAAGTCAGAAGATGGCTCCAGATAAGAAGTCATGAGGAAGCACCTGTAAAATCTCAGTCTGACCCGAGTATTATTTAAGAAGAAAATAATAAACGGATCAGTCTAGCTATAATTATCAGATAAAATGATATAGAATAAGAGATATGACCAAAACGTATGATAACCATAAAGTCATACTGTGGTAAGTATCTAATCGAAAATCAATCCAGAGATTAATCAATATCACAAGAATCTTCTCAAAGATTAAAAGAATGTCATATTCTTAATTTAATTCACTAAGCCACAATAAATGACATACATATCAATGCCAACTAAAAATGGTGGTGAAACATAAATGCCAGAAATCAGTAATTAGAAATCCAGAAATCACAAGAAAAGGATGGCCAATCCCAAGCGAGAGCATGAAAACTCACAAACACGTGTATCACAAACAATTTGGAACATTGACGCAGTGCAAACGGTACGTCCAATGAACCGGAAAGCCGAGACATCGATGTAGTACAAACGGTACATCAGATGAATCGAAACATAAAACAATTTGGCACATTGACGCAGTGCAAACGGTACGTCCAATGAACCGGAAAGTCGAGACATCAATGTAGTACAAACGGTACATCAGATGAATCGAAACACAAGACAATTCGGAACATTGACGCAGTGAAAACGGTACGTCCAATGAACCGGAAAGCCGAGACATCGATGTAGTACAAACGGTACATCAGATGAATCGAAACACAAAACAATTTGGAACATTGACGCAGTGCAAACGGTACGTCCAATGAACCGGAAAGTCGAGACATCAATGTAGTACAAACGGTACATCAGATGAATCGAAACACAAGACAATTCGGAACATTGACGCAGTGCAAACGGTACGTCCAATGAACCGGAAAGCCGAGACATCGATGTAGTACAAACGGTACATCAGATGAATCAAAACACAAGACAATTCAGAACATTGATGCAGTGCAAACGGTACGTCCAATGAACCGGAAAGCCGAGACATCGATGTAGTACAAACGGTACATCAGATGAATCGAAACACATAAAAGTACATGGGTTGCTAGCCCACAAAGAAATGAGACGAAGCTCAATAAAATGAAGTACAGTCCTTCACATGGACAAAGAGACATCGCACATTGCTAGTCTAAACCATAAAATGATCATCATCGATCATCAAGAAGTGTCAATCACACCAAGCTAGTAAATATATGAGTTTAGCTTCATGTCCCATAACCATTGCTTAACTTAAATATTTACGAACAAGTTGTAGGTCTTCAATAGAAAATTGTCACAAAAGGGTTCAATCGAACAAGTCCAAGAGCTAACCGACGAAGTGAACGCAAGCGTTTCATACCACTCATTTTACTAAGTCGTTTAAGTCGATTTCTCATCCGAGTGAAGTAAAGGCTTGTATATACTAGTAGATTGGAAATCGGTTTGAGAAAACGAACTTTTGATATTTAAAATAGTGTTGAAATCGCTTTGATGAAAGAGTTTTGATATTTACTACTAGTATTGAAACCTTCATATCTTTAAAGTGACAAGTCACAAAACGATTGTTGAAACAAATTGAATCACATAAATTCACGTTCGAAGACGTGAGTAAAGTCCAAAGAAATCAGCTCAAAATGCATCAAAGTGGAAGTTATGTTGAATGTTTTTCAAATAAGATCGCCTATGGAGGGGGGTCCAGGGGGGTGGCAACCCTCTAGGTAGGGGTGCGGGGGCAACGCCCCGTCTAAAACGGTACGACCTATCGGATAACCTTGAATCGATGGAAATTGAAATCTCGAGATAAATAGGCAAAAACAAGCAAAATAGAGCAGTTCACAGACTCCAGACGTCTAGGGTATATGCTCAGACGTCTGCAGCAAGTTTCGGGAACTTCCAGACTCCAGACGTCTGAGCTTACCTGTAGATGTCTGGTGACGAGCTGAACCTGTTTTTCAGCCAAGTGGGAGAGCAATCTCCCACTCCTTTCACCCGGTCGAGCAATGGAATTCGGGGCTTTTGTCAATCGATGATTCGGCCCTTTAGGCTCTCCGATTCACAACCAAAAACATGTTCACAATTCAAAGCAAGGAGATGCAAAGTTTTGACTTCAAAACATCAAAAATTGAAATGTTCGCCAAATCAATTCAGACCAAAAGCAATTGAACATGAAATAGTGTTAGGAATTCATACCTAACATCAAAGATAGTTATAGTCATAGATGTGAGATTAAAAATCTCACCTTTGAACCCAAAAACAATGAATGAGAAGCTTGAAAACAAGGGAAGATCAACCACACTTCAATCTCAACACAAGAAGCTTGAATCTAAGCTTAAAAAGGAAACACTTCCCAAATTAGGTTTTAGGAATTTTCTGAAATCAAAGAGAGAATGAATTTGAGAAGAAGATGGAGATGCATACCTTAGCTTCTCTTTGGATTTGGAGCAAGAATTTGGATTTGCAAATGAACTAGGGCTTGGAATTTCTAATTCCTTTTCCTTTCCACCATTTTCAGTAGAAGCTTGAGTTTGAGAAATGAAAATGAG
This sequence comes from Allium fistulosum, assembly GCA_030737815.1. Classification (NCBI taxonomy): domain Eukaryota; kingdom Viridiplantae; phylum Streptophyta; class Magnoliopsida; order Asparagales; family Amaryllidaceae; genus Allium; species Allium fistulosum. The sequence continues at coordinate 1,302,355,201 of CM060902.1, forward strand.
TGAATGGAAGGAGATGGGCTGAGATAGGGTATTAGTTAAGCTAGTGGGCTGAACCCAAACCCAAAACCCAATAGAAAAAGTAGCGAAATTCGACTTACTCCAAACATACCAAAGATTATACTCAAAAAGATCGCAAACGCCATTTTGAACTCAATGGGGGTGGTCTCGAGTCTTAATTTGACCGTATGCAAAAAGTAGCTTTTCGGACTAACATCCGACTAACGATAAAATATTTAAATATAAAATCGATAAATATGCGGGTTGTTACACATGCCTTGATTGGGGTCCAAAATTTTCAGCTTGATATTTTGAAAATTTAAATAATTTATTTTCATTGATTGGACTAGGCTATCACTTTCTTTCACTCAGCCACCCTATGATTTGATCATGCTTATTCCTTCTACAACACGCACCTCCCTCCTCTTTTAAACAGAGCGCATCAGGAAGAACATAAGAAAACGTAAAGTGTGGATTTCAAAAATCCAAATCTCAACATATACAAAATAAAAATTCATGAAACTAATTGTAAAAATCCTAATTCATCTAGGGCTTCGATCTAGTATAAGTTTAGTGTGGCTCGAATGCATTTTAGCAGTAGGCGTGTGTGTGCACAGAACTAGGGCTGGGAAATTCTCGAACGTGGTGGAGTTTTTGTTTGATTCGAGGACGTATTCGAGTTCGTTAGGTCAAGGCGCATCTATGGGTGGAATTTCGTGAAGCTTGGTGATCTCTGATAAATGCGTCGCTACAGTATATGGGAGGAGAAGATACGGTCGCAATCTTGAGGGAGAGGGCAAGCTCGAAGGTAGTGGTGCGTATGGAAGCAGTTTTCGGAGAGGAGCATGTCGGCGCTGTTAGACTTTCGGTTCGAGCGTTGTAGCGCCGTATCACTTTAAACGTGCACGCGGGATTTTGGGTTCTCTGGTGTTATTCGTGCACGAGGAAAGGATTGGTGGAGACGGGAATGAGCTGGAGCGGTATGGGCTTATTGGGCCAGATCTGGATGCTAAGGGTAATGGTTTTAATATAAAAGTTAATTAGAGTTTTAAATTTAATTATATTTTAATCGATGTACTAAAATTGAATAACTCTCCCATACGAGGTCGAATCGAGAAACAGATTTTTGCATTGTGATCGTGATGATGAGAGCTTCGCAATGGAACTGGTTTGGAAGGATTTGGAAACAGTCGAAAATTTAGGCTAAAATCGGACGTTGTTCAGTTTTAGTTCCAAACCAGAACGTCTCGGCGACAACGAAATAAAAGGTGAGAGTTTCATAACGCTCACAGCGTACTAAAATTTTCTGATGTTCGTAAATTGATATCATGAAGTTATTTATTATATTGACTTCCATTTGGTAGTTAAATTTGGCGTATAAATTGATATCTGAATTAACCATAGAAACTAAAATTGACAGTTAAATTTGAATTTGGAATTTAATTGCTAGTAAACTACCCGATATTAATAACTATGAAATTGTTATGAAATATTTGATTGTTTGATGATTGATTATGATGGTTGCCAAATGGTTGATATTTGGATGATTTGGATGTTTATTTATTTGATATATCTGGCTATCACCCTGTAAACTATTTACAGTGTATAAAACTGTAAATTGAATTATTTCGAATAAATTAAGAAATAGGTTGAAATGATATATACCTATAACATTTATTTTGGATTGAAATGATACATATCCATCCCCGCAATTAAATTGGAATAACTGATCACTTAGCCATATGATAGAAAATAATATACGGACACCAGATTGGTTAAATTAAATGATTTTAGAATTTTTGATTTGAAATTTATCTAAATGATTTTGATTTGAAGAAATAAAAATCAAATTTATAGAAATCAAATTTTTTTCAAACTTGAGCTCTGAATGTTGAAATTTAGATTTGGTAATGGGAATTGTTTAAATAATCAAAGTTGAGATTCTGAAGTTATAATACAAATATGATTTGAATTTCGAAAATTGATTTGTTTGAAAAGGATTTCAAATTTTACTCGAGATTTGAATTATTGCTAAGTAAAGTAAATTTAATTAGAAAAAAAGATTTGGACTCAAGAATGGAATTTGTTTTATGTTTAGAATCATAATTCGAAAGTTGAAGTTTAATTTAAATCCAGTGATTTTAATCGACATTTTTGAAAATCGAACTCGAATTTATATAAAACGAAATGGTTTAAAATTGAGAATTGAACTAGAATTAATTCAAATTGGAATTGAATTGAATTAATTGGAATTGAGATCGAAATTGAATTAATTTGGAATCGAAATTGAAATTGATTTGAATATAAACTAGAATCGAAGTTAATTCGGATTGAAATCGAAATTGAATCAATATAAATGGAAAAGGAAATTGAATTGATTTCAATTGGGAAGTTGGAATTGAATCGTTTTGACTTGGAAGCTATTTTCAAATGAATTATTCTAGTATAAACTGTTTTAAATCTATCTTTTTAATTATTCAAATTATTTTGGATTTCCAAACTATTTTTGCTAGATAAACCATTTTAATACTTAATGTAACGACCCAAAATTTGACCACTTTAAAATATACTATTTAATGTGATTTTAAATATAAAATAGGTAAGGTTATATGATTCAAACAAAATTAAATAAGATTTGGAAAGAGAAGTATACACAAAAATAGTAACATTTGCCTATATCTACAAAAGTAACAAAATGCTGATTCAGAAAAGTATGTTTCAATGGTTAAATAAATTATTTTAATTTATTTATGAGTGTTTGTATTTTTAAATAACATTATACAAATTTATTTTTAAATTTGGTTTACGTAAATAGATAGTTTAACTAAAATGTCAAAATGTGAACGTAAAACATTTTGTCGAAAATCAACGTTTTGTCGATTAAAAGTTGTCGCAACATTGTCCCACCTTTATTTTCTTATATAGGAACATATATTCAAATAGTGTAAGTTTTAGTTAATTCACTAATCAAGTTTACTTTTACTAAACATACTTAGAAAATTCTAGAATATAATTAAGAAAAATTAAGCACAAAAAGACAAACATGTTATTTCAAAGCAAAAGGTAAACATCAAATCAAACCAAACATAATTATTATATTCTTTACTTAATACTTAAGTGAAAATGACAAAAAGCATGATTTGAAATGGTGATGGTAAGTGTTGAAAAAAATAAGATTACTTAATAAGTAAGTAAGGGTATTTTGGTCTTTTAAATAATAACATTTTAATCCAAAACTATTTCTATAAATAAGCATTCACTTTCTCACTTTTTTCACTTCTTCTTCCTTTTTCAAGTTGTTCTTCCACTCTCTAATGGCTTCTTCTTCTCTTCCATTTCCTTACTAACTTTTTCCAAACCATATCAAACAAAGTCAAAACACCACCAAACTTTGCCAAAGACCTTAGAATACCATTAAAACATGGTTTAGCATCTAAGAAGTAAAGAAATGATGGAGGAAGGGGAGGATCAAGGTGTGGCCGAACCTATGGAGGAGGAGGAGCAAGTTCAAGGAGCTCCGGAGCAAGAAAAAGAGAAGAAAGTGATGCCGGAATCAAAAGGAAAGTCTACGAAAAAGATTTGGCGAAGATAAGAGGATTTAGTGAAGTGTTGGATTAAATGAATATTGGAAGGAAGTTAATCTTTTAGTTAAAGGTGATTATTCAAATCTTAGTTTTATTTTAAACAAAATTTAAGTTGATAATATACATGTTAAATTAGAAATTAATATGTTGAATATTGGTTGATATTGGATGATAACTTGATTGATATTATGGTTGATTATATGTTTGTGATATGGATGATAACTTGGTTTGATAATGATAAGAGAAAAGATTAGTAATTAACCATTGTTAATTAAATGAGAATTAAATCCATACAAATGTGTGTATGGAAATTATTTAGCCTCTTAATTATTTCAAAATAATCTAAAAAGGTTAGAAATGATATTATAATAATATAATATTATAGTATGAAATGAAATGAAAAATGAGTTTGAAATGATGAAAATATTGTTTTAAATAATTTAAAATAGTTTAAATATGGTTTAAAACAAATTTGAAGTGTTTTGGACAAGTTCCGAAGCAATTCACAAAATTGGTCAAAATCGAGCTCGTCGTGTATCAGTAGATCGTAAATTTCGACCCGTAACTTCAAATTAACGTAGAGAATGATTTATAAGTCGAATTTCTTCAACAAAAAAAAATTTTGGTCCACAATGATAATATTTTATCAATGAAGAAAGAAAATCAAGATTTCATTAAGTAGATTTTGAAATATGTCAAAAACAATTTTCTAAAAACATGGTGGTTTTATAGTTCGGAATCCAAAAAGGTATTTCTTTATAAATGATATTTTTAAATGATTAAAAATATGAAATAAATTCAATAAATCTATTAAAATGGTTTAAAAGAGATTTGGAATGGAAAATAATTTTCAAATATTAAAAAGTTGTTTAAACAAAATAAGCTTATATAGCACTTTCCGTAGCACTTTTATGCTGCGAATTCTATAACCTTTTGAATATGAGTTTAAACTTGACAATTCTTTCCTAAATCGTTTGTGAATGATTTTAAAGGAATAATTAAGTAATGTAAAGATGATTTGGAAGTTTTAATAAGAGTTTGAATAAATGGTGAAGAGAAATTGTTTATACCACTTAAAAAAAAGTAAAGAATATTGAATGTATTAACAAACTGAGTATGCGAAAACGACTAGTAGATTTGTCCCGCTTATGAAACCTGGGAAGATAAAACAAGGTGTTTAACTAAGGTTAGGGAAGGAGCAACCGGTGTCCTGAACTTACCTGGCCTATATTTTCTCTTCTTAGGCGAGGGGTGGAACAGATCGAAAGGAAAGCCCGGATGCTCTAAATGATCATATTTAAGTTTTTCCAAGATAAAAGAAAAGAACAAATTCTTTGAATTTATTATAAATTGTCAATATATAAGATTTATAAAATTTATATTTTATAAATAAAAATAATGGAATTATAAAAGTGTTTTATAAATATTAGAAATGGGATTGTAATCAAATTTATATATGGATTTGCAATTGAAATTTAGAAAAGAATTTATAATGGATTTTATAAATAATAAGATTTGAAAGGAATGAATTTGTAAATAAGAGATTTATAAGTAATTAACTTATAATTGGATTTTGACTTATAAATGAGATATAAATGGAATTTGTTAGTAAAGAAATTTTGTATATGGAAGTTTATAAAATATAAATGGAATTTATAAACACTATTTTGTAAATCTGAAATTAATTTAAATTGATAAGTTAAATATGAAAGTTTATTAAAGGAATTATATTCGCGATTTTGGAAAGGGAATAATCCTTTAAATTAAATGGATGTTTTGGAAAGTGATATTATAAAAAGAGAATATTTACCCTAAGTTAAAAGTTAAGAAAGAAATCTTTGATTAAGATTTAATGAATGATTTGGAAAGGTTTTCCTAAGTAAAAGAGAAAATGATTGGAATTATTCCAAGATCTAAAGAAGTTTAAATAAACCAAATGATTTAATAAATGAGGCTTAATGATTCCATATACCCTTGAAAAGAATATGGAATAACTTGAAAAGAATATATCTAAGAAAGATATTTTATAAAAGATGAAGTAATTTATTGATGATTGATATCTACCTATGAACTTAACATCTTTTAAATCGATAATTGGCTTCGAAGGAACCGGGGTCGGATTTGGGTGATCCCTATCTGAAAACCACTTTGAACTAATGTATATATTCGAAAGTGAAGTCATGTTGAAGATGATGATTATTGAAGACCGTGGATCTTCACCGTGAGGACTGCTTGTTAACATGCTTTGGGTTGCTCCCATTATAGAGATATTTATAGTAGTGGTCTCCTCGTTGTGGAGATTTTTTTGGATTGCAAGGGCTTCTCGCCTAGTAATGGCCGAGGAAAGTACCTTCGGTTTCGTTTAGTCCTAGAATGAACTTGTATGAACGAATGTCTGACATTGCATTTTCTAAGATTACGTACATTGGTTTTTACAAACGTACATCTGTTTGGTGGGGGAGAAGGCAACTTCTCTTAGCTTAACACCCTTCCTTGAGATGTACGAGCTCAAAGGTTGTATTTTTGCAAAAGGCAATTAGTAGTCAACGGAAATAGGGAATGTGGAATTCAAAATGAAAGAAGATGTGCTATGAGAAAAAGGTAATCGTTGCCTCGAGCCTCATCAATCGGAAATGACCAAAAGAGGGTTAGATGCGGCAAGGCTAAGTGGGTCATTCCCAATTAGGGTATGATCATCCCCTTTTGGAGATATTTCTTCCCACTATGACGTTCGGGATGTAAATTAATGTGGTTTGTATGCTAGAGCGCGCTCGGTTAAAGGTCGGTAACGACAGGGGGATGATATATTCGATACCATCTAGTTACAGAGATAGGCTGGTCTTGTGCTGGTAGAGGATCCTTTGTGATGCTCCTCGGTACATTCCTTTAGAGATGTACTGCTGGAAGGTAGTCCCTTCACCTGGTCATTTGTATGGAAATCCATTCTCCAATAAGTGCTTTTGGACTTGATTGTAAACCTATTGTGCTGGAATTTAATCAATGTAACAATTTTGGCTAAGATTAATAAATGATTTCAAAGAGATGTCATTAGAAATAATATCAAACATTTTGATATAAAAGTGTTTTAGTTATCATAAGGTAAAAAACTGTAACGACCACGACTTTCTCTCCACAGAAAGTCGCATCGTTAATAAGAAAGAAAGGGGTAGAAAATAGAAAAGAAGAGAAGAAAGAAAGAAACAACAACAACGATCTCACAGCGGAACGAATAAATTATATTAATAACATAAACTATTACATAGTATACAACAATTTACAGAGTTACACAGCATATACATCACTTACTAGACAGTTATAAACATCTGTCTAGACATTACAACTCAAATACAAGACAAGACACTATCACAGATATCAACACAGCGGAATACTATATCTACGAACGCCGAAGCCTCCTGCTCCATTGCTCCTCCAGAATATTCGTCAAAGCTAAACCTGAATCCCTTGGCTACTCGTAAAAATTTGAGTACCCAAGAGTTTATAAAACAGAAATAAACACTTGGGTCAGACATGGGTCTGGTGTGAGTAAACGGTTAGATTGCTTAACTTTGAAAACCTTTGAAAACAAAAGTATCACGTAAGACTTCCCACAAATAAACATGGGTAAGTTTTTACCTTACGCTAACTAAAACATTTGATAGGAAATCCGATTGTATTATAATAGGGTCTAGGGTTTTCAAGTAAAATACAGAAATAGCTGAAATGCTTACATCTCACATTCCAACATAGTTGGGCACAACTAATACGTACGTCACTTATTGGAGTTTGGATTCCATACAATGGCAGGGCTACTGGGGTACCGCCCGTCACAGTACGTGGCCTAGATCACCGTACCGAGGAGTACGCCCACTCCCCTGCAACACAAAGCCGGAACCATCCCTTACTGGATAATCCCGAACAAGACAATCCCGTAGTTGGCGCGACCAACCACACACTAAGCCGAATAAAAGAAAAGGGACCTCTAGACAGGGATCTATCTTGCTCTCAGTGGGTGCTACCCACGAAACCTTGCTGCACCTCCCCTGTTTTATCCATTCCCGGTTGATGAGGCTTGAGGTTACGATTACCTTTAATCAGAACATATCACTTAGAATGCTCATCGTCCGCCTGACGATGTGCTGAAAGCATTCAATCCATACAAGTTCGTTCCGGGTTCGAACGAAACCGAAGGCATTATCTCGTTACACTCGTTTTGGAATCACCCTCAGAGTTAACGACAATAACCCTTGCACTCTAAATCTTCATCTTCACTTGAGATTCACGACCTATCGTTAATTTGGATCGATGTGGTATTCGGGTCTCCAGACCTGGAATACCGGTATACGGAAACCCGATCCCGGTCTCATCGAAATCCAAAACGTATCTTTTAAGGCCAAGTTGTTTAAAGGTTTAAACAATTCAATTCAATACTTGAATTCACACAGTATTAACATAGGTAAATATCACACACTTATCACTTATATATCCAATATCATATCATAGAATATCATAGCATATCATCAATTAGATATCAACCAAATTAGACATTCTACTCAACCATCATTCATAAGCAACCATTTATTAATCTCTATTAAAATTAATTTAATCTTAAATTAAATTAATTACTTAAGAATTAATTCCTAACCTTGCTTAATCAATCATTAATTAATTACTTATCCATTTAATTAATTAATCATTAAATATTAATCACTCTTGATTAATTATTCATTAATTACATAAAGTAATTATCCTTTAATTAATTTTACAAATTAATTATCCTTAATCATTTATAGTAATTAACCTTTAATTACTCTCATTAATTATAATAATTAATATCCTTAATTAATTACATTAATTAATTAATTAACTATAATTAATTACATTAATTAATCAACCTTAAATAATTATTAACAGTAATTAACTAATCTTAATTACTTCTTAATTATTTATCATTTACTTCATAAATCCTTTTTGATTAATTTTACCAATTACATCCAGTAATTCCTTTTACCAATTACTTACACTAAGTAATTACACTTAACCCATCTTATTAAGTAATTAAACTTAATCAATTACTAAGTGACTATCCTTAATTTATTAACAAATTAATTTACTTAAATAAATCACATTCATTTCTTAAATCATAACTGAGTAACTCATCCTTAATTACCCTTTAAACAAATTAATTAATCCTTGATTAATTATTCTTTAACTATTAATTAATAAACCTTAATTATTAATCAATATCCTTTAATACAAAGTAATCAATCCTTAATTAATTAAACTTAATTAACTAATTAATTATTCTTAGTTATTAATTAATAAAAGTTAATTATTAATTAACAACCTTAATTACCAATTTAATTAATCCATAATTACCTATTAATCAATCTTTAATGATAATTAACTAACCTTAATAACAGTTAATTAATCCTTAATTAACTTTAATTATAATTTAATAATTTCTTAATTATTAATTAAGAAAACTTAATTATTATTTAATAAAACTTTATTAAGTACTTCTTAATTACTAGTTTAATTAACCCTTATTTAATTAATCCTTATCAAAAATTAATTAATTAAATTAATTAAACTTAATTAATTTTAACTCATTAAAAATCTTAATTATCATTAAAACATTTGATCTTAGTAATTAACTTACTTAATTAAATCATTAATTAAGTTTAGAATAAAATAAAATAAATAATCATTAATTATTTATCTTAAATTATAAATTAACAATCCTTAATTAATTACCTTATTTTCAAATTAAGTTTGAAAATAAATTAAGGATTTTAATTTAATAAAATTAAGTAAATCAATTCATACCATTTAATTTATTCAAATCATTCATTTCAAAGAAATGAAATTTCAAGACAATTGTTTAACTTGATTTTCCAAAATTTAAAACTTACTTTTATTTTAAATTTTAGAAACTGATTTAAACATCTTACTATGGGTTTAAATCATTTGAAACAAACCAAGTATTCCTTCTTTTATTTCTTCTTTTAAAACAGAGTTAAATTTTAAATTTTAAAACTGTTTGAACTTAACAGTTCTCTCAAAATTCTCGCGTCCAACCCTAAACACCCCGAGTCAAAACCTTAACTTCGCGAGTCTCTTCCCGAGTAAATTTTAAACTGTTTGTTTTAGATTTTAAACTGTTAAACTTTAACAGTTATCACACAAAAACTCGCGTACTACCCTAAAACAACTCCGAGCCCAAAAGCTTTCTTCCCCGAGACCCACTTCGAGAAAAACTCACGAACCCAAAACCAGACAACTGATACACATTATCGATCGTGCACATGTACCGCCGATCGCCGGAGTTCTGGCATCTCTGACCATCCCCAACAAGTCGACTTCGTCGTGCTCTATCCATCCGATCATTCTTCATCCTCGATTGACCACATCAGTAAAATCGAACCCATCACAGCTTCCTGGAGCAAATTCGAAAACCAAGATCTGCCTCGTCAAGACGATTCCGACCACCAGAGTTTGAGCGACCTCTTCCCAAGCTTCGCCAGTCTTCTACGTCACACATAACTAAATTTCGATCCACTCGATACACTAGAACGTCACAGACCCTTGAATTCATAATCCTAACTAAAACTGTGTTTTAAACCCTACCCCAGCCTTTCGCCATCGCCATGACTACCATAAAATCCAATGAGTATTTTTCCCAAGCTCCACTACTTCGTCACCATCTCCAGTAACCATCCCGTTCATTCCAAACTACTAGATTGCCAAATAAGACCAAAAACCCATTTTCTAATCAATCCTGGATATCTCGTTCAATACTATCTTAAAAATTTTGATTTAACTCTTACAAATCATTTTCTAAGATAAGTATTTAGATTATAAAAGAAAATCACAAGATTTTATAGTTTGAATTTTAACATTTATTAAAATTCCTACTGTCACTTTCTTTTCCAAGTGATGTGTAAATTTTCTTTACTTAATTTTAATTCCAGAACTTAGATTAGGATTTAACAAACAAATCCTATTTGAATCCTAAAGCCTAACAGAGAATTGATGAAATGATTTTGATTTTCCATCAAAACTTCAAACTGTGAATAATGAACAGAGGTATATTCAAGCAACCAACATACACACACATGGTTCTAATAATTTATATATACATGTATTCATGTCTAAAAACAAACATGCCTATTTATTTCAAACATACATTCAAATTATTTCCAACATATATCATCTGTATCCAATTTAAAGAGGCTTCTTGTTCACAGTTAAAAGGCAGAGTATTGAACTAAAACTTAGATGTTTAAAATTTACTGATATACACATTTCTTAAATATACCAGAGCATACATAATTCTAGACATACAAGGCGATTACCACACATCAATTCACATGCAATAATATTAGATACTTTAAGTTTTAATTTAAAGGTTTACTCACCTTTTTTTATTGTTGAACAGAGAAATTATAACTGGAAGCTTTTCGAACTGCACTTGCTTTTGATTTCTTTTAAAACTGAAAAGCTTGTTTTGAAACTTGAAAACCAAAGACTCTGTAATTTGTAATCTTTGAAAACTTTGCTTTGATTTGCTTGCATGCATCCTTGGAAGTGATGACAGAACTTGGTTTGAAACAGGAAAATGTTGACAGGCTTTTGAACTTGAGAATTAGGCTTTTGACATGATTCCAGGTTTGAGAAATTGTCTGGTTTGAGATGATTTCACTTTGGGTCTGAGAAGAATTTCAGCTTTGAGGAGATTTTAGTTTTGGTTTGAGATGTTTTCAGTTTGGTTTGGAGATCATTATTTCGGTTTGAATATTTCTGATTTTGGTTGTCTTTGAGGATGTATGAAATTAAAAAAAACAGGAAATGAAAGAGAGGGATAGTATTGTCTTATATAAATTCATTTAGATTTGCTTTAAAATTAAAGAAAATAGAAATGAATCATGACACTTGTCTTCAACCATTCTTATTATGTTAACACATGTATTTATGATGTATATAAAATTTACACTTGTCCTTAATCATTTTATATTATTTTTAAAAAGAGTTTAAAAGCTTTTATATGTATTTCTTAAATAGATAAATACATTTATTAGTTATAAATGCTTTTCTATATTATAAATAAATGAAACCTTTAAAAGAAAATAAAATAAAACTCATTTATATCCTAATAAAATCATATACATGTATTTCATTCATTTTTAAGTGTAAAAATATCTCTTGTATTCAATTCACTATTAAATAAATATTTTCTAAATTTATATGAATAAAATTCCTTTTAAAGAAAATATTGTAACCAAATCTTATTTTAAATAAAAGCCTTATTCATATATTTTATATCCAAATAAAATAAAATAATTATCTTTTAAAGATTCAAATTTAAATCCAGATTAAAAATTCAAATTTTACTTTTAAAAATCCAATTTAAAAGTCAACTCAACATTTATATTTTTAAATAAACATATTATTAACTTTGAAATTGATATAAAACTACTCAAGACAATATATATATATATTTAAACAATACTATTAAATATTGGAAATGATAAATCTATTTTAAAATCAAATTTATAAAATAACATAATTAAATAATTATCCTTATTATAATTCAATCTATATCATAATTAATACATCACATTATTATTATTTGGTTATTTATATTTGAAATAACAATATTATCAATTAAAATAATTTAAATTAAGAGATTATCACATTTTAAACTTCTCGAAATTCCGGGATATCACATTCCTTCCCCCTTAAAAGAATTTCGTCCTCGAAATTTAAAACAAAAGATAATCCAAAAGTTTTATTTTATTTTCAAAAATCCAAGCATACATATCAACCGTACACTATCAATCAAACAACCATTCATCCAAACAAACAATTTTATCCAAACAAACAACTCATACAAACAACAATTCTAGCTATCCGAACATAGCTTCGGATAAACTACCTAATATTATCCCGAGTTTCCCCGATACAGATACTGGGTTACTCGCTCTACTAAATCCAAACTAGCTACACTACTAAGCTACTGAGGTCCTACTCATCTAGATCTATAATCTGAACAAGATATCAGACCACATACAAGATAAACTCAACTACCAAATCCTCCTGAATTGCTGGTTCTAAAACCAGAGATAGATCAAACACGTACTTCCTCAAAGATACGCGATATAGTCCGAATCCCAGTTATCCAAACTGGCAATTCAAATCTTATAAGCCAAACACTTATCCTTACAAAAACTCAGAAGAATCCAATACTCCTTGGAGTTAACCTCACAGTCTTACCCAATCTTATTTCTCCTTTGACCGGAGAAAATAACAACAAAGTCTCCAACTCCGAATTCCAAATTCCTCCGTTTCTTATCCATAGAACTCTTCTGACAATCCTGGGCTGCCTACACCCATTCCGACCAGCTTAACCTTCGCTGATGCTTCTAAAAACAAACTAGACCAAAAAAAATCCAACACAATGATCCCCTTAAGATCAACCAAGACCAAGAACACCAACTCTACTCACAAACATCAGAAGATCGAACTAACTTCTCCTATCAGGAAAAGACAAACAGGAGCACTTGCCAAACTGCTTCCGCTGCACCATTCTGATCTGGAGTAAAATGAAAATGCTGATGAAGAACCCGAGTACAGACTGGACAACTCATCCCAGAAAATCTCAGATAACTCAAGAGAATACTCAAACTATCGCAAGTCACTTTTGCGATCAACCCAGCCAAAATGCAAAGAAACTGTTCTCTCTTTACCAATCAGAACAGCTTACACTTAATTATCCAATCTATCGAAGAAATGGATCCACTCTGCTGCTTCTGAACTTCACCTTACGAACTGCTAAGCCAAAAGATCTTCCAGCAGGAACACAGAACACTCGAGCTGCACCGCTAACACGGATGACAAAGACTCCTTAATCCAAAGTTCTTCGAGAAACTCGATCCTCAAACCAAACACAAACATCCTGCTAAACTCAGCCACAACACCGAAGCAGACACACTTCCACAACTTGTTCCAAAGAAAACATCTTCGGGAACATCCATAGTCACTGCGTCTCATCACACAGCTACTATTACCTGAGGTATCAAGATACCATTACTCGCTTCTGCCCAACCGACAGATCCAAACTTCAAAAATAAACTCCGAACCTTAACAGGTTTCCTTCAGAGATTGTGAAATCCTTACAATTGCAAAGTTCACTCGAGACGGTATTAGGTCTACAGTCTCGAAAAATACACTTCCAACCTCAACACTCAGACTCCTAATCCTAGATGATAAATTATTATCATCTCAACCAATCATTACAAATACCATATACATTTAAAATGATACTTTTTTTTATATAGAAAATATATCTGGGTAAAATTATTTCATCTACCTTTTTAAAACAATATTGTGTCCGTTGGCCTGGTCCAAGTGTTTAGAGATCCCTATCAATAACGTTAGCTACTCGTATTGACCAGAATCCATATACCACTCAACCGATCAATTAACACAATATAAAACCATTTTATATAACTAACAAATACGCGCTCTCGAATATATATATATACACTCGGACTCAAACAGGTTGCTACAGATCCTATCTCTAATGAACAATCCTTCTGAACCTAGGTATTCACTCAACCTAGTGTTCTGATATACTTAACCAATAGCTTAGGTATTCGCTCAACCTATGCTCTGATACCACTGTAACGACCACGACTTTCTCTCCACAGAAAGTCGCATCGTTAATAAGAAAGAAAGGGGTAGAAAATAGAAAAGAAGAGAAGAAAGAAAGAAACAACAACAACGATCTCACAGCGGAACGAATAAATTATATTAATAACATAAACTATTACATAGTATACAACAATTTACAGAGTTACACAGCATATACATCACTTACTAGACAGTTATAAACATCTGTCTAGACATTACAACTCAAATACAAGACAAGACACTATCACAGATATCAACACAGCGGAATACTATATCTACGAACGCCGAAGCCTCCTGCTCCATTGCTCCTCCAGAATATTCGTCAAAGCTAAACCTAAATCCCTTGGCTACTCGTAAAAATTTGAGTACCCAAGAGTTTATAAAACAGAAATAAACACTTGGGTCAGACATGGGTCTGGTGTGAGTAAACGGTTAGATTGATTAACTTTGAAAACCTTTGAAAACAAAAGTATCACGTAAGACTTCCCACAAATAAACATGGGTAAGTTTTTACCTTACGCTAACTAAAACATTTGATAGGAAATCCGATTGTATTATAATAGGGTCTAGGGTTTTCAAGTAAAATACAGAAATAGCTGAAATGCTTACATCTCACATTCCAACATAGTTGGGCACAACTAATACGTACGACACTTATTGGAGTTTGGATTCCATACAATGGCAGGGCTACTGGGGTACCGCCCGTCACAGTACGTGGCCTAGATCACCGTACCGAGGAGTACGCCCACTCCCCTGCAACACAAAGCCGGAACCATCCCTTACTGGATAATCCCGAACAAGACAATCCCGTAGTTGGCGCGACCAACCACACACTAAGCCGAATAAAAGAAAAGGGACCTCTAGACAGGGATCTATCTTGCTCTCAGTGGGTGCTACCCACGAAACCTTGCTGCACCTCCCCTGTTTTAGCCATTCCCGGTTGATGAGGCTTGAGGTTACGATTACCTTTAATCAGAACATATCACTTAGAATGCTCATCGTCCGCCTGACGATGTGCTGAAAGCATTCAATCCATACAAGTTCGTTCCGGGTTCGAACGAAACCGAAGGCATTATCTCGTTACACTCGTTTTGGAATCACCCTCAGAGTTAACGACAATAACCCTTGCACTCTAAATCTTCATCTTCACTTGAGATTCACGACCTATCGTTAATTTGGATCGATGTGGTATTCGGGTCTCCAGACCTGGAATACCGGTATACGGAAACCCGATCCCGGTCTCATCAAAATCCAAAACGTATCTTTTAAGGCCAAGTTGTTTAAAGGTTTAAACAATTCAATTCAATACTTGAATTCACACAGTATTAACATAGGTAAATATCACACACTTATCACTGATATATCCAATATCATATCATAGAATATCATAGCATATCATCAATTAGATATCAACCAAATTAGACATTCTACTCAACCATCATTCATAAGCAACCATTTATTAATCTCTATTAAAATTAATTTAATCTTAAATTAAATTAATTACTTAAGAATTAATTCCTAACCTTGCTTAATCAATCATTAATTAATTACTTATCCATTTAATTAATTAATCATTAAATATTAATCACTCTTGATTAATTATTCATTAATTACATAAAGTAATTATCCTTTAATTAATTTTACAAATTAATTATCCTTAATCATTTATAGTAATTAACCTTTAATTACTCTCATTAATTATAATAATTAATATCCTTAATTAATTACATTAATTAATTAATTAACTATAATTAATTACATTAATTAATCAACCTTAAATAATTATTAACAGTAATTAACTAATCTTAATTACTTCTTAATTATTTATCATTTACTTCATAAATCCTTTTTGATTAATTTTACCAATTACATCCAGTAATTCCTTTTACCAATTACTTACACTAAGTAATTACACTTAACCCATCTTATTAAGTAATTAAACTTAATCAATTACTAAGTGACTATCCTTAATTTATTAACAAATTAATTTACTTAAATAAATCACATTCATTTCTTAAATCATAACTGAGTAACTCATCCTTAATTACCCTTTAAACAAATTAATTAATCCTTGATTAATTATTCTTTAACTATTAATTAATAAACCTTAATTATTAATCAATATCCTTTAATACAAAGTAATCAATCCTTAATTAATTAAACTTAATTAACTAATTAATTATTCTTAGTTATTAATTAATAAAAGTTAATTATTAATTAACAACCTTAATTACCAATTTAATTAATCCATAATTACCTATTAATCAATCTTTAATGATAATTAACTAACCTTAATAACAGTTAATTAATCCTTAATTAACTTTAATTATAATTTAATAATTTCTTAATTATTAATTAAGAAAACTTAATTATTATTTAATAAAACTTTATTAAGTACTTCTTAATTACTAGTTTAATTAACCCTTATTTAATTAATCCTTATCAAAAATTAATTAATTAAATTAATTAAACTTAATTAATTTTAACTCATTAAAAATCTTAATTATCATTAAAACATTTGATCTTAGTAATTAACTTACTTAATTAAATCATTAATTAAGTTTAGAATAAAATAAAATAAATAATCATTAATTATTTATCTTAAATTATAAATTAACAATCCTTAATTAATTACCTTATTTTCAAATTAAGTTTGAAAATAAATTAAGGATTTTAATTTAATAAAATTAAGTAAATCAATTCATACCATTTAATTTATTCAAATCATTCATTTCAAAGAAATGAAATTTCAAGACAATTGTTTAACTTGATTTTCCAAAATTTAAAACTTACTTTTATTTTAAATTTTAGAAACTGATTTAAACATCTTACTATGGGTTTAAATCATTTGAAACAAACCAAGTATTCCTTCTTTTATTTCTTCTTTTAAAACAGAGTTAAATTTTAAATTTTAAAACTGTTTGAACTTAACAGTTCTCTCAAAATTCTCTCGTCCAACCCTAAACACCCCGAGTCAAAACCTTAACTTCGCGAGTCTCTTCCCGAGTAAATTTTAAACTGTTTGTTTTAGATTTTAAACTGTTAAACTTTAACAGTTATCACACAAAAACTCGCGTACTACCCTAAAACAACTCCGAGCCCAAAAGCTTTCTTCCCCGAGACCCACTTCGAGAAAAACTCACGAACCCAAAACCAGACAACTGATACACATTATCGATCGTGCACATGTACCGCCGATCGCCGGAGTTCTGGCATCTCTGACCATCCCCAACAAGTCGACTTCGTCGTGCTCTATCCATCCGATCATTCTTCATCCTCGATTGACCACATCAGTAAAATCGAACCCATCACAGCTTCCTGGAGCAAATTCGAAAACCAAGATCTGCCTCGTCAAGACGATTCCGACCACCAGAGTTTGAGCGACCTCTTCCCAAGCTTCGCCAGTCTTCTACGTCACACATAACTAAATTTCGATCCACTCGATACACTAGAACGTCACAGACCCTTGAATTCATAATCCTAACTAAAACTGTGTTTTAAACCCTACCCCAGCCTTTCGCCATCGCCATGACTACCATAAAATCCAATGAGTATTTTTCCCAAGCTCCACTACTTCGTCACCATCTCCAGTAACCATCCCGTTCATTCCAAACTACTAGATTGCCAAATAAGACCAAAAACCCATTTTCTAATCAATCCTGGATATCTCGTTCAATACTATCTTAAAAATTTTGATTTAACTCTTACAAATCATTTTCTAAGATAAGTATTTAGATTATAAAAGAAAATCACAAGATTTTATAGTTTGAATTTTAACATTTATTAAAATTCCTACTGTCACTTTCTTTTCCAAGTGATGTGTAAATTTTCTTTACTTAATTTTAATTCCAGAACTTAGATTAGGATTTAACAAACAAATCCTATTTGAATCCTAAAGCCTAACAGAGAATTGATGAAATGATTTTGATTTTCCATCAAAACTTCAAACTGTGAATAATGAACAGAGGTATATTCAAGCAACCAACATACACACACATGGTTCTAATAATTTATATATACATGTATTCAGGTCTAAAAACAAACATGCCTATTTATTTCAAACATACATTCAAATTATTTCCAACATATATCATCTGTATCCAATTTAAAGAGGCTTCTTGTTCACAGTTAAAAGGCAGAGTATTGAACTAAAACTTAGATGTTTAAAATTTACTGATATACACATTTCTTAAATATACCAGAGCATACATAATTCTAGACATACAAGGCGATTACCACACATCAATTCACATGCAATAATATTAGATACTTTAAGTTTTAATTTAAAGGTTTACTCACCTTTTTTTATTGTTGAACAGAGAAATTATAACTGGAAGCTTTTCGAACTGCACTTGCTTTTGATTTCTTTTAAAACTGAAAAGCTTGTTTTGAAACTTGAAAACCAAAGACTCTGTAATTTGTAATCTTTGAAAACTTTGCTTTGATTTGCTTGCATGCATCCTTGGAAGTGATGACAGAACTTGGTTTGAAACAGGAAAATGTTGACAGGCTTTTGAACTTGAGAATTAGGCTTTTGACATGATTCTAGGTTTGAGAAATTGTCTGGTTTGAGATGATTTCACTTTGGGTCTGAGAAGAATTTCAGCTTTGAGGAGATTTTAGTTTTGGTTTGAGATGTTTTCAGTTTGGTTTGGAGATCATTATTTCGGTTTGAATATTTCTGATTTTGGTTGTCTTTGAGGATGTATGAAATTAAAAAAAACAGGAAATGAAAGAGAGGGATAGTATTGTCTTATATAAATTCATTTAGATTTGCTTTAAAATTAAAGAAAATAGAAATGAATCATGACACTTGTCTTCAACCATTCTTATTATGTTAACACATGTATTTATGATGTATATAAAATTTACACTTGTCCTTAATCATTTTATATTATTTTTAAAAAGAGTTTAAAAGCTTTTATATGTATTTCCTAAATAGATAAATACATTTATTAGTTATAAATGCTTTTCTATATTATAAATAAATGAAACCTTTAAAAGAAAATAAAATAAAACTCATTTATATCCTAATAAAATCATATACATGTATTTCATTCATTTTTAAGTGTAAAAATATCTCTTGTATTCAATTCACTATTAAATAAATATTTTCTAAATTTATATGAATAAAATTCCTTTTAAAGAAAATATTGTAACCAAATCTTATTTTAAATAAAAGCCTTATTCATATATTTTATATCCAAATAAAATAAAATAATTATCTTTTAAAGATTCAAATTTAAATCCAGATTAAAAATTCAAATTTTACTTTTAAAAATCCAATTTAAAAGTCAACTCAACATTTATATTTTTAAATAAACATATTATTAACTTTGAAATTGATATAAAACTACTCAAGACAATATATATATATATATATATTTAAAAAATACTATTAAATATTGGAAATGATAAATCTATTTTAAAATCAAATTTATAAAATAACATAATTAAATAATTATCCTTATTATAATTCAATCTATATCATAATTAATATATCACATTATTATTATTTGGTTATTTATATTTGAAATAACAATATTATCAATTAAAATAATTTAAATTAAGAGATTATCACATTTTAAACTTCTCGAAATTCCGGGATATCACAAAAACCGTCCGTGTTTATGTGTGGGCGTGGTCTTATGAGATACTCTTTCTTTTCAAAGGATTTTATTCAAAGGTTGATATATGACACTGTCATTTATTATTGAGTTTTTCTCACGCTGGTTTATCAAACCTGATCCAGGTATTTTCAATACTTGGGTCAAATCCGAGTAGTTTCAAGTTTAGTCAAAGATGGTTCCAGAGGAGAGCTGGAGATATTCATCTACGTATGACATATTCTATTATCCGCTTAGCGCTGCCTATTTGTAGTTGTTTGTTATTTGTCAGCAATTGTAAGGACGGATGTTTATAACTGTCCAAGCTGAATTTAGGTTAGACTCTGATATATGTATTTAAAAGTTTTCCGCTGTAAAGATATTTGTTCAATATTATATATTATCCCATTCGTGTGAGATTCTGTTATGTCTTATTTTCTTTCAACCCTTAATGATCCGCTTATTTGTGCAATTTGAGTTGGACATGTGTGATTTATTTTCGATTCAAAGGGTATAGAAAAATGGGTCATTATAATTAAAAGTGTTTTATATTAAACTATTTTAACCATTTAAACTATTTTTAACTATTTTAACCATTTAAACTATTTTTAACTATTTTAATTATTTAAACTATTTTAAAACTACTCAAACTATTTTCCAAATATTCAAACAGTTCAAGGGGTGAAATGTTTATAACTAAATCTTGGATTTAAATACATATTGGGTTAAAATGAAGTTATAACCTAAATTGAAATTCGAAACGATTTTGGAAGCGAAATTGAAATATTGAGGCAAAAATGATTTTTGAAGTGAAATGGTATATTTTGAGTAAATATGATGATTTCGAAATGGATTTGATTTTGAAGCGAATATGATATTTTGATATCAAGTATGAACTGTTTTCGAAATGTAAAAGTACCAACCGGTGTGTAAAACGACGTTTGGTTGTTAAAGAGACCGGGGCCGGAAATGGGCATACTCTTTGTCGATGCCGGAACCACTTTAACAACTGTGTACGTGGTGTGATGATCCAGAACGAAGTGGTTGGATTTGGCGTCATTTGCTGGATTTGAAGAAAGAGAACGATGATGGATTAGCCTGGCACTTGTGCCAATTTGAAATGACTAAAATAGGAGCCGTACAGGCCAAGTGGGTTAGCTACCCTGAGCGGAAGCACTTCTTCGTATTACCATCATTTACGTTGTGATTGATTGGTGCGCACCCTCCGATTTTATGGGAGTATTGGACACGGTGGGCGATCATGGCTATGATTCGTTACCACCAGTCGGGAAGGGTAAACAGGTAGTATCCTACCTTGGGCATTTCCTAATGTGCCTTGTCATACTTTCATCCCTAAACGAGACAACTACGATTTTGGTTTAGTGTTGTCGTATCACGATGCATCCCTATCCACCGACGTTTTACTGGTGTTTTATATGCAAATTGTATGAAAATGCTTAAAAACGCGTTAAGGGGCAATGTAAAGCCTTAACGCTAAGAAAAATATTTATTTTACTGACTAGACATTATATATGTAGCGTATTCTACTATATACAAATATTTTGACGGATCCTTAAGAGATGGAAAATCCCGTTACATCTCTTGATTATTGCACGCACGTTGTATGCTGGATAGCAGATGTGAAATCCCGTAAATATCTCTGACGCTATTACACTCATGTTATATGTGATATTGATTTGACTTACATAAGGATATTTTAGTTCTGACTCAAATGTTTTGTCTTTTCATTACACTCGGGTCAGTCCTGAGTTCTTCAACTTATCGAAGGTTATTCTCTAGAGGACGAAGACGAAGATTTGGTATATTATTACTAGTATTATTCCATCATTGTTTGTTCCACTACATTATTTGATTTGATCTATTGTATATATAACTCTGATAAATGTTGTATAAATTATAATCAAAAGTATAGTAAACAGCTTCATGAACTGTTTATTTGATTATTATATTTTGTCATTCCGCTGCGAGATTCTGTTTTTGTTTCCTTCTTTTTTTCTTATTTTTCTAAATTAACCCCACTGATTATCTATGTTTTGGATTGTCTGAATTGGACATGTGTGGATTATTGTCGATTTAAACCTTCTGAAATGTGGGTCGACATAGCTGATATCAGAGCTTTGGTTTAGCAATAACCTAAGCTTTGTGGGGTTTGACTCATTAGAGATAGGGTCAGTAGTACCCTAGAATGAGTTTGAGTGTATATATATGAGCGCGTATTTGTTAGTGAATATAAAAATTTGTTTTATATTGTGTTGGTTGATTTGTTGAGTAGCTTATGGATTCCGGTCAATACGAGTAATTAACGTTATTGATAGGAATCTCTAAACACTTGAAGAGAACAATTCGACATAGTATTGTTTTGAAATTGGATAAATGAAATAATTTTACCCTGATTATATTTTATATCTAAAGGACTAATTTTCAGAAATTTTTATGGTTTATATAGAGTGTTTGGCCGCTAGGAATGATAATATTGGTTATTACCATTAATTGGTTGTTGTGCCTTAATAAAAGATGTTTATTATAAAATGAACAATGATAAAACCATTGTGAAATGTTTTAAGAAAGTGAAATGTTGTGAGTATAATTTATAAATGTGACATATAAATTAAAATGGATTTAAATTGAGAAATTTTGAATCTAATTCCCGGAGATTTTGAAATGTGCTTCAAAGTGTTCTGGAGGAAATAATAATGATAGTATTATTTTGGAAGTGTTTTTTTGAATAAAAATGATTTCCTTCAAAAGAAATAAAAGAAGTGAACTCACTTTGGTCGTTGGAAAATAATTCCAATGATGATCGCGACATCATCGGTGTTCATTTTCGAGTTTCTAAGTGATGGATTGCTACCGTAATAATTTGCTAATGGAGACTTGTTTTGATAAACAAGTTTTGATTTTAAGAAATTTAAAATTTTGATTTGACATAAAAGTAAGATATGTTTCTATATATATATATATATGATTTCAAATTAATTTGGAATTAAACAGGGTGTTTAGATTCTGAAATTTGCTATCTAAATGTTTGTGAAATGAATAAGGATAAGTTTCGAACTTATAAATTTGAGAAATGATATAGATAAGAAAATAAATTGTGAAATTGAGATAAGAGATTAAATTTGACTTAAGAAAAGTTAAGTGAAGTGATTGTGGTAGTAGAATAAATTAGTGAAGTGAACAAACAAAGTGAATTGAATTGAACTAATAAAGTAAAATTTAGAAATTTAGCCTAAGTATGGCTAAATAAAATAAAATTTTGGAAATGGAATTTATTGAGATTTGAAATAATTAATGAAATGGGCTAAGTGAACTAACTTATTTAATTAGTGAGTAAATATAGTTTGGGATATGGTTGATAAAATTCAATATTTAAAGATGGGAGATAAATTGAGTTAAATGGAATTGAATTTGAATTTGAATAAAAGTGGATAAATTTAAGTGGTGAAGTGGTAATAAACATAAAAACTTTTGTATAAAAATGTTTATAATTGACATAAGAAAATTTGATGAGAAAATTCTTAAGAGATAATTGGTATTGAAAATAATACTAAGAAATTAAGCAATGTGAATAATGCAATGTGGATGATAATTGTGAATAATTGAATGGAATGAAGAAATTTAAACAAAGGACTTTGGTATAGCTAAGAATCAATAGAAATAAATACGTAAGTTGTACGTATATTATTTTATTCACATAACGATTTGATCCAGATTCAAGCACAGTATTTCGAGATAATTTATATCGATCCAAGTTAGGATTTTTCACTCGCTTCTCGAAGGCGAATCCTAGATATGGATTTTTGATTTGATTCAGGAATTCTCTATCATAGTATATGGCTATGCAAGGAGAATAACAGTTTATGATCAAGGAACCATATCTAAGTCCGCACTAGAGAGTTGTGTGAACTATATTAGTTCGGAAGTGAAATTGTGTGATCGAGTGAGCGATTAGATTTGATATTGCATACGAAAGATATATGTACATCGTACCGATTTAAGTAAAGCTAATATTGGAAATTGAATTTGCAAAATATAAAATGATTTTAAAATTATATGATTGGATATCACTGGTAAATAAAATGTAGGTATTTAAAATCAAGAAAAATTTGGATTGCCCGACAAAATGGTACATGTTTATTTTGTCATTTGATTTGATGGTTTCATGATTGAGCCACTTGGCTTTTATTTTCTTTTGTTGGTTTGAGGCCCATAGTGGCGTTTTGTAGTTGTTCCGATCTAGCCACGCAAAGAAGACGCTGGGAAAATTTTCCAAAAATTTAAGGAGTTAAAAAAATTTGAATTTTTTTTACGGAAATTTGATTTTGGATTATAACTTGAAATGATTGAGTAAATAATACTATTTGGAATCTATGAATGAATTTTGGAAATAAAAAAAATGACGATTTGGTTTCAACAAATTGATTATGGGAAGTTGTTTCAACTAATTTGTTTTGGGAAAGTTAATGGGTTTTAGGCCATTCTTCTTCTCTTGGCAATTTCAGGGACGAAATTCTTTTAAGGGGGTAGGAATGTAACGACCCAGAATTTTTGGTTATTTGAAATTGTTTATTTAATCGATTTTAAATATTGAAAAGTAAATTTTATAGATTTAATAACTTGAATTTCAAATATAATGATTTATTGGATAATTTGATTGTTAATTAATAAATGAAATTTGGGTAAATAACTGAATCTTTAGATCTAGGCTAGATAAAAATAATTTCAAAGCTTATTTAATTTCTCTTTACAAGAATGAAGGTAAATAAAAAATTTAATTCTGAATTTAAAAGTGATTTACTCGATTTTAAAAATAACGTGTTTAAATTAACATACAAAAATAGCGAACTGGGGCACCGTCTCGGATTTTGATGAAACTAATTCCATTGGATCTGTAATAGTGAAACATTATCGAATTTCAAATTTCGTATCGTTTGGAGTTATCATTTGGTTGTACGGGATAGAAACGCGTTGAAATTAATATCGAAAATTCAATATAATAATTGGTTCCAAAAAGCTATCTTCTCCATACGATCGAATTGGGACTCGAAACTTGTTCCATTGCATTTGGAATGGGGGTATAACATTATGAACGTCTGGTGGCATGGGATCCAAAAATTTTATCTTGATATTATGAAAATTTAAATAATTTATTTTCATTGATTGGACTAGGCTGTCACTTTCTTTCACTCAGCCACCCTATGATTTAATCATGCCTATTCCTTCTATAACACGCATCTCCCTCCTCTTTTAAACAGAGCGCATCAGGAAGAACGAAAGAAGAAGAAAAGTAAAGTGTGGATTTCAAAAATCAAAATCTCAACATATAAAAAATAAAAATTCGTGAAACCAGTAAATATCCTAATTTATCTAGAGCTTCGATCTGGTATAAGTTTAGTGTGGCTCGAATGCATTTTAGCAGTAGGCGTGTGTGAGCACCGAACTAGGACTGGGAAATTCTCGAACGTGGTGGAGTTTTTATTTGATTCGAGAACGTATTTGAGTTCGTCAAGTTGAGGCGCATCTATGGGTGGAATTTCGTGAAGCTCGGTGATCTCTGGATAAACGCGTCACTACAGTATATAGGAGGAGGAGATACGGTTGCAATCTTGAGGGAGAGGGCGAGCTTGAAGGTAATGGTGCGTATGGAAGCAGTTTTCGGAGAGGAGCATGTTGGCGCTGTCAGACTTTCGATTCGAGCGTTGTAGCTCCGTATCACTTTAAATTGATATTCGTGCACGGGGAAAGGATTGGGCAGAAGGGAATAAGCTGGAGTGGTATAGGCTTATTGGGCCGGATCTAGAAGCTAGGGGTAATGGTTTTAATATAAATGTTAATTAGAGTTTTAAATTTAATTATATTTTAATCGATGAACTAAAAAATTGAATAACTCTCCCATAAGAGGTCGAATCGAGACATGGATTTTTGTGTCGCGATAGTGATGATGAGAGCTTCGCAAAGAAACTGGTTTGGACAGATTTGGAGACAGTCAAAAATTTGGGCTAAAGTCGGATGTTGTTCGGTTTTAGTTCCAAACCGGAACATCTCGGTGACAACGGAATAAAAGGTGAGTCTTTCATAATGCTCACAACATACTAAAATTTTCTAATGTTCGTAAATTGATATCAAAAAGTTATTATTTTATTGACTGTCATTTGGTAGTTAAATTGGCGTATAAATTGATATCTGAATTAACTGTTGAAATTAAAATTGACAGTTAAATTTGAATTTGGAATTTAATTGCTAGTAAAATACCCGATATTAATAACTATGAAATTGTTGTGAAATATTTGACTGTTTGATGATTGATTATGATGGTTGCCAAATGGTTGATATTTGGATGATTTGGATGTTTATTTATTTGATATATCTGGCTATCACCCTGTAAATTATTTACAGTGTACAAAACTGTAAATTGAATTATTTTGAATAAATTAAGAAATGGGTCGAAATGATATATACTTATAACATTTATTTTGAATTGAAATGATACATATCCATCCCTGCAATTAAATTGGAATAACTGATCACTTGGCCAAAGGATAGAAAATTATATACGAACACTGGATTGGTTAAATTAAATGATTTTAGAATTTTTGATTTGAAATTTATTTAAATGATTTTGATTTGAAGAAATAAAAATCAAATTTATAGAAATCAAATTATTTTCGAACTTGAGCTCTGAGTGTTGAAATTTAGATTTGGTAATGGGAATTGTTTAAATAGTCAAAGTTGAGATTCTGAAGTTATAATACAAATATGATTTGAATTTTAAAAATTGATTGGTTTGAAAAGGATTTGAAATTTTACTCAAACTTTGAATTTTTGCTAAGTAAAGGAAATTTAATTGGATATATAAATTCGGAATCAAGAATGGAATTTGTTTTATGTTTAGAATATTAATTCGAAAATTGAAGTTTAATTTGAATCCAGTGATTTTAATCAATATTTTTTGAAAATCAAACTCGAATTTATATAAAACGAAATGGTTTAAAATTGAGAATTGAACTGGAATTAATTCAAATTGGAATTGAACTGAATTAATTGGAATTGAGTTCGAAATTGAATTAATTTGGAATCGAAATTGAAATTGATTTGAATATAAACTGGAATCGAAGTTAATTCGGATTGAAATCGGAATTGAATCAATATAAATGGAAAAGAAAATTGAATTGATTTGAATTGGGAAGTTGGAATTGAATCGGTTTGACTTTGAAGCTATTTTCAAATGAATTATTCTAGTATAAACTGTTTTTATAACGACCCAGATTTTTCAACGATTAATTTTAAATATTTTAATGGTTTTAAATATTGAATTTGGGATTTATAATTTAGTTAGTAAGACTTAAAACTGGAATTTTAAGAGATTTCAAAATTTTTGAAATCGTTAATTTAATAGACGCATTAAAATAGCGATCCGGGAAACAGTCTCGGAATTCGACGAAACTAGTTCCATTGGATCCGTAATAGTGTATTATTGTCGGGTTTCAAATTTCGTAGCGTTAGGAGTTATCGTTTGGCCGTACGGTGTAGAAACGCATTGAAATTATATCGAAAACTAATATAATAATTGGATCCAAAAAGCTATCTCCACATGATCGAATTAGGACTCGAAACCTTTTCCATTACGTTCGGAATAGAGATATAACATTGTAAACACCTAGCGGCACGCCTCGATAGGGGTTCGAGATTTTAGGCTAAGAAAATCGAGATAATTTGGAAATTTAGTTTATATAGATACACATTTAGTCAAAACATGTCTTTTCCTATGCAGCTTAGATTTGACCTTACCTATTCTAACACGCCAAAATCACGTCTTTTCCCCCTCTTATCATTCAGTTCAAATTCAATCCGAAAAAAAAGAAAAAAAATGTCGTGTATATATCTCCTCCTCTATGTTCAAATGGAATCAAGGCACGAGCCTTTTCTTCATTTCCTTCAGTTTGAATTTATTCAAACTCGTTCCACTAAAAAAAAGAGGGAAAGGAGACGAAAATAAAATTTTGATTTCATATAATTCGCACTCCCCTTTCTCTTTCAAAACATCAAACGAGATCGATTAAAAAAAAGAGATATATGGAAACGCGATTGCATCGTGTGGTGGCAGGAGGTATAACGACAAATGGAAGGGTTCTTTGATGGATTCTAGCTAGAGGGCCGGTGGCGATGGGCGAAGCTAGGGTTTGGGAAGGGGCGCGAGGGTATTTGGGCAAAAGCGGCATTTGGGTGTCGCATGTCTTATCAGGGGTGGGGCTTTGATGACTGGCGAGGGTAGTGGAGGCTCGGGGCAACACGAGGTGAAGACGTGGTGGCCTCCGGCACGGCCTAGCAGTGGTGATGGCGATCAAAGTCGCGTGCGTTTGTTCGTGCTGGGATTTGATTCGCGTATGGAAGAAGAGTTCATGCAGTTAATCATGTGATTATCAGTTAAGGATGTGGATTAAAGTTAGGTAAGGTAGTTAATTATATAAAATTTGTTTAATTAAATTTAAATAAGTTACATTTTTTTAGTAAATCATATGCTAATAAAATTTAATATAATTTGTATACGAGGTACAAAAATCGCAAATTATAATTTGGAATTAATTGGAGATTTTTAGAGGCAGCTATTAATCAAAAATTTGAACGGGCGGAATTAAAATCAAGGTGAGAAAATTCTCACTCATTTGGATTACCGGATTAATTTTTCAAAAATAGTAAAAAATTATTTATCCGATGCCTGGTTGAGTTAAAAATTATTATCTGTTGAATGATATATTATATATATATTTCGTAGTATATATATATTAGTAATTGGAGTGATATTCCCACACATTTTAGCGGATGAGACCCTATGCGCCCCGCATAATAGCGGATGACCCTGTATACCGCGATATCTCCCTCAAAATGGGATTGGTATTTTCATTGTTGTCTAACATCTATGGATGCAGGGAAACAGGTTGGAGGGATCCAACTGGATTCCCCAAATATGTAGTCTTTTTCATATATATAAAATATATGATGTGATTGAATAATCTGCTGGGTTATTGTGTGTTTTTAAAAGTTATAATAGCATGGGAATTAACTTGGGTATATTAAATGCTACAAGTATTATTTTAAATTTTTAAGGAATTAAAAGGAGATTTTTAATATAAAGATATGTATATCAAAATTTGGATTATTTAAAAGAGATTGATTTGAATAAGCAATAATGGGTTTTTGATCATATTAAATAACGTGGGAAAAATATTTTAAATAGAGATTTTTAAAATAAATTATATAAAGGAATTTTTAAGATTGGAGCTTTAAATTGATATTCGGAAACTAATATGGAAAGAAGTTGAAAATCGATATTAAAAATAGATTGGCAAAAAATAAATTGAATTTATACGGAATTGAATTTATAAAATGAAATTTTATAAACGAGATTATTTTTAGTGAAACTCAAAGGAGTTATACAAATTTATAAACGATGTTTATAGATAAAGGAGATCGATATCAGATGATAAATTTGGAATATAAATTTACAGGGAGAATTTATATTTAAATATGGAAATAGGGTGAGAGAAAAATAGTGGATACTATTTTTGAAGTGAAAATGGTTAAGGAGACCGAAAGGGAAGTGATATGGAAATCGAGGGGGATTTATAAATTTAAAATTCGATTTATTGAGATTTAAAAATATTTTTTATTTTATTTATAAGCTAAGTTTTTATTTTTAAATAAAAGGGAAATTTTATTTATTAACTATGTAATTTAAAGTTAGTTAGTATTGAATAGTTCAGAAGTGAATTTTTCAAATACTTAATATATATATTAATAAATCCCAAATTTTTAAACCTGCTTTGAAAAGTGATGTATAAAGAGTATTTCAATATTTTAGATAATTATTTGAATATGTCTTAAAAATGAATTATTATTATTTTTCTTTTAAATACTTATTTTTATTTACATAAGTATATATATATATATATATAGAGTTTTGAAATGGTTTAAATTTAATTATAAATCCTCTCGAGAGTTGGAAAAGGTTATTTAGTAGATGGAACTTATAAGAGAATTCTCAAATGAAATTTTGGAAAAAAAAGTAAGAAATTTCCGAAGAAGTTAAATAAAAGTGTACTTTGAAAAAAATGAAATAGAATTCATCAAAGAAGTAGAAAATGAAATTTTATAAATGAGATTTTATAAGGAATTGAATTTATAAAATGAAATTTTATAAATGAGATTCTTTTTAGTGAAACTCAAAGGAGTTATATAAATTTATAAACGATGTTTATAGATAAAGGAGATTGATATCAGATGATAAATTTGGAATATAAATCTAAAGGGAGAATTTATATTTAAATATGGAAATAGGGTGAGAGAAAAATAGTGGATACTATTTTGAAGTGAAAATGGTTAAGGAGACCGAAAGGGAAGTGATGTGGTGGAAATCGAGAGGGATTTATAAATTTAAAATTGGATTTATTGAGATTTAAAAATATATTTTTTATTTATAAGCTATATTTTTATTTTAAAAAAAATGGAAATTTTATTTATTAACTATGTAATTTAAAGTTAGTTAGTATTGAATACTTCAGAAGTGAATTTTTCAAATACTTAATATGTATATTAATAAGTCCCAAATTTTTAAACCTGCTTTGAAAAGTGATGTATAAAGAGTATTTCAATATTTTAGATAATTATTTGAACATGTCTTAAAAATGAATTATTATTATTTTTCTTTTAAATACTTATTTTTATTTACATATGTATATATATAGAGTTTTGAAATGGTTTAAATTTATTTATAAATCCTCTCGAGAGTTGGAAAAGGTTATTTAGTAGATGGGACTTATAAGAGAATTCTCAAACGAAATTTTGGAAAAAAAAAGTAAGAAATTTCCGAAGAAGTTAAATAAAAGTGAACTTTGAAAAAAATGAAATAGAATTCATCAAAGAAGTAGAAAGGGAGATTGGCGTTATAAGTATATTTGACTTTGGAAATATTAAAGGTAATTAATTAAAGAATTCCATAACTTATAAAATTCGTTGTAAACGAGTTAAGAAATTTACAAATAAACTGTAAAT
The DNA here is from genome assembly GCA_030737815.1 of Allium fistulosum. Classification (NCBI taxonomy): domain Eukaryota; kingdom Viridiplantae; phylum Streptophyta; class Magnoliopsida; order Asparagales; family Amaryllidaceae; genus Allium; species Allium fistulosum. The sequence continues at coordinate 1,302,386,150 of CM060902.1, forward strand.
GTTTTTGGGAAAAAGATATAGGAAATGAATGGAATACTCCCTAAGTGTTGAATATAAAATGAAGTGGGAAAATATTCTAAGTATTGGGAAGGGGTGGAAATATTCCGTTGAAAATATAAGGATTTGAAAACTCTTTTCAAATGTTGAAGTACTGGAAGTAATATCTTATAAATATATTTTGAAATAAATTTTGAAAAATTTGAAATAAGGCCCGATGTCTGCTTTTGGATGTGTATTAATAGTTAAATAACCAACTATCGATTTTGGCCAATTTCGTTAATCGTTTCGAAGAGGCCGGGATCAGATTTAATTATACAAAAACCACTTCGATCTGGTTTGAACGTTACGAACGAATATCGTGAAGATGATGAAGATGGTGATTCGATTTGTCCAGACCCATGACAACTTGTATGGATGAATGCTATCACAACATCGTCATTAGAGGACAATGAGCATTCTAAGTTAAATTGTTCTCGAAAGGTAATCGTAGCCTCTAGCCTCATCAGCCGGAATGGCTGAAAATCAGGTGGTATGCAGCAAGGCGAAGTGAGTCATACCCAATTAGGGTATGTTATCACCTTTCTAGATAACCTCGGATATATTATATGGATACGGTGCTTGCGAAAGAGCTCTCGGTAAGGTTGGAACACCTGGGGTGATAACATATTCGGTTCTATCTAGGTTAGGGATAGGTCCGTTCTTATGTTGCAGGGGATCCCGGCGAGGTCCTTGGTACATTTTCTAGACGTGTACTGTGATAAGTGGTACCCAGTGCCTAGTCATTGTATGGAATCCAATCTCCAATAAGCGCCATACGGTTTTGATTATGCCCAACTATGCTAAAACGTGAGATGCAAGCATTTTAGCTATTTTCTATTTACTTGGTTTAGACACTTTTATAATATCAGACAATTCTGATAAAAATGTTTTGGTTATCGTAAGGTAAAAACCCGTCGTGTTTATGTGTGACGTGGTCTTACGAGATACCTTTGTTTTTCAAAGGGTTTTGAAAAATAATAGTAATAATTCAAATTGAGTGTGTTTTCTCACGCTGGTTTTCCAGACTGACTCGGGTGTTATTTTATTATAATGCTCTAGTCAAACCGAGTATTACAGATTCAGGATAGGATGCTATGGATCTCAAGGGACGAGCTGGATGACAGAGGCGTATTTCCGTACTTGATGTATATTTTCTGCTGTATGAGGACAAGTTATTATAACTGTTCAGATTCGATGTAGTGATTGTTGTACTCTGATGATTGTAAGTATTTAATAGTTACATATTGTTTTGTATAAAAATCTATCATTATATATTATATTTTGTTCCGCTACGATTGTAAGTTTCTGTGTTGTTCTGTTTCTTTTCTTCTATTTTTTTTCTTCTTCGCCCCTAATGAACCGATGTTTCCAACACTCGATTGCTCGGCATTCTATACAGTGGACGTATTGATGTCGATTTTCGATGGTCGAAAACCCCGGTCCGTTATAGTTGGTATCAGAGCTGAAGGTTAAGCGAGAACCTTGGCTCTGGTGGGGTTTACTCATTAGAGATAGGGTCAATAGTACCCTAGAATGAGTTTGAGTGTATAAATAGATATGAGCGCGTATTTGTTAGTGAATATAAATTGTTTTATATTGTGTTGGTTGATTTATTGAGTGACTTATGAACTCTGGTCCGCACAGTCCGTACAACTGTATCGATAGGGGCTTCTAAACACTTGAATAGAGTAATTCGACACAATATTGTTTTGGAAATGAGGTAAATGAAATAATTTTTCCCAAAGATATATTTTGATATAAAAGAAATAATTTTCTGAAAATTATTATATATAATTGGAGTGCTTGGATGATAATATTATAATCAAATAAGATTATAAAATTGGAAATAGTTTATATGACCGAAAGAAAATTTATATAAGTATAAATTATACAAATGGATTATAATTAAAATTGGATTCAAACCAGAATCTGGAAATTTAAATCCCGAGAAGTTGGGAAAATGTTTTTCAAGGTGGTGTGGAAAATAATAATAAGAGCATTATTTTTGGGAATATTTTCGAAAGAAAATTGTTTCAAAATGGATTTTGGAAGAGATATAGCACTGAACTCACTTCGGTCGCTGGAAAATAATTATGTTGATGATTGGAGCATCGCCAGTATTCATTTTTGAGTTTCTAGGTGATGGATTGCTACCGTAGTAATTTTATATGGAAATTTTTGTGGAAAACAAATGTTATTTAGAGATCTAGAGGGAATTGTTTTGGAAAAATAATCAAGTTGATTTTTGGAAGTTGAAGGAAATGGTTTGTTAAAACAGAGTTTTATATATATATATATATTATTTCAAATATTTTGAAATAAGAACCGGGTGTTTGAATTCTGAAAAATTTAATTAAAAGAGAGGTGAAATAAGAAGAGAATAAGTTTTGAAATAAAACTTGGAAAATGTGAACATCATTATGAAATTAAAATTTTAGCTTATGTAAGTTAAATAAATTGGATTTGTAAAAGAAAATTTGGAGGAATTGGAATTTAACTTAAGTAAAAGTTAAAGAAAATAAATTCAATGAAGTGATTATAATAAATAAGATGAAATAAATAGAATGTGATGAATTAACTAAGTATAAAGTGCATATGAATGTGCAAGTTAACGGAACAAATTAATATAACTAAGGAAGTGTGGAAAAATTTGAAATTGGAATTAAAATTCTTACTTGATTTAATGGAATGAATTAAAAATAAAATTTGTGAGAATGAAATTAATTGAAGTATGAATAAATTCGAATATGGTTCGGAATATTGGTTAAAGGGAATTGAAATTTAAATTAAATGAAATCGAATGGAATTATAAATAGAACTTGAATGGTAATGCGATTTTATAACCATAAGGATATGAAATCTGAAGGAAATAAAAATTTAAGTGAAAATTGGGATTGCGAATAAATAAATTTGAATAACTTATAAAATTTGAAATTAATGGAATAAAAGTAAATTTAAGCTATGAAGTGATGTATAATCCTTAGTTAAAAATAAAATATGAGAAAATAAGTGTGTAACTTATTAAAATTGGAAAAGAGGAATAGAGATACCAAAATAAAAATAATTGGATGTTCTAGTAAAGAAATAAAAATCCAAAACTTGAATTATAAAAATTGAATTTAAACTCAAGTGATTAAATAGAATGATTTTTGAAGTAAAAATCAGATATTGAGTTGTAAAATGGACATGAATAAATAAATAAAATTCGACTTATATATAAGCTGATTAAATATATGTTGATTGTGATCAAATAAAATGGAATTGGATTGAAATAAAATGGCTTGAGTTATAAATAAATTCAATGTGAAGGTAAATAAATTAAATATGGCCTTGGATATTATTTTAAATGAATTCGAGAATGAATTTGAGTTTGAAATTGAAATTTGAAGTGGGATAAATGAAGGGACTAATTAAATTAATTAGTAAGAATGGGATGGAAATTGATTGAATAAAAATCAAGTCAAAAATTTGAATTGGAATTTGGTGAAAAGGGAAACAAACTTAAGTATATGATTGAATAAATTGAAAATTAACAAATTAACTTAAGTTAATAGTTTGGATGGAAGTTTGGATGGAAGTTTGGCTCGAGCAAATTGTGAAATGGTTATTTTATTAAATAAACATCACCGAATTTGCATAGAAAAAATTGTCGTTTGGCGTAAACGGAAGCAAATAAAATTCTGTAAAGTAATAGAAAGTGAATAAATTGATTTTTAAGTCAATTTGAAATGGGTATGGGTTTGTTTGGTATAAAAATGAGTTGAATGCAAATATTTTGGGTTGTAAATCATTTCAGATTGAATGAAATGGTATATGGATCGAGTGAAAGCAATTAAATTAGAATAGGAACCTTATAATTGCTTAAAAATCTTTGTTTGGCATGTTGTATATGAAATTCATGTGTTAAGTTAGTTAAATGAATGAGATGTTATGGAACTTTCATATTTTGGTACTTACGTGGTTAAATTGAGTAAGTATAGGTACCCGAAGGCGATTGAACTAGAGTTGGGTCGCGTAATTGCATATTAAATAAGCCGCTTTCTTAAAACTGCTAAAATAAGGTACGTTTTCGGATTAAATACCGCAAATATATAAAATAATGATATATTTTTTTGTTTTCCGACCGTGTGGGTCGATGTATACATTTTTATCTCTCTTGTCATATTGCAAAAGGCTCTCCGTACAAGGGAGACTCTGTTAAAAAATTTCAAGAATTTAGGGAGTTAGAATTTTTTTTTAAAAATTTGAAAAAAAAACTGTTAACTAAAAAGTTGATGTTTAAATTAAAATTGAAATCAGGAGTTTTGGTTGAAAAATGGAAACTAAATGTTTTGGATAGGACTAAAGGTTTTGGAAAAGTAATGTCAGGTTTTAACTAAGTGGGTCATGATAAGTAATGGGTTTGGAGCATTTTTCCAGCCTTAGAAATTTCAAGGATGAAATTCTTTTAAAGGGGGAGGAATGTAACGACCCGGATTTTTCAACGATTAATTTTAAATATTTAAATGGTTTTAAATATTGAATTTGGGAATTATAATTTAGTTAGTAAGATTTAAAACTGGAATTTTAAGCGATTTCGAAATTTTTGAAATCATCAATTTAATCGATGCATTAAAATAGCGATCCGGGACACAGTCTCGGAATTCAACGAAACCTATCCCATTGGATCCGTAATAGTATATTATTATCAAGTTTCAAGTTTCGTAGCATTTGGAGTTATCGTTTGGCTGTACGGTATAGAAACGCGTTGAAATTATATCGAAAACTAATATAATAATTGGGTCCAAAAAGCTATCTTCTCCATATGATTGAATTAGGACTCGAAACCTTTTCCATTGCATACGAAATAGGGGTATAACATTATGAATGCCTAGCGGCACGCCTCGACAGTGGTTCGAGATTTTTAGCTACGAAAATCGAGATATTTTGGAAATTTAGTTTATATATGTATACGTTTAGTCAAAACATGTCTTTTCCTGTGCAGCTTAGATTTGACCTTACCTATTCTAACATACCAAAATCACATCTTTCTCCCCTCTTATCATTCAGTTCAAATTCAATCCGAAATATATATATATATATATATATATATATGTGTGTGTGTGTGTGTGTGTGTGTTTATATATATGTATGTATGTATGTATGTATGTATATATGTATATATGTATGTATGTTACGTATATCTCTCCTCCTCTATCTTCAAATTGAATCAAGGCACGAGCCTTTTCTTTATTTCCTTCAGTTCGAATTTATTCAAACTCGTTCCACTAAAAAAAGAGGGGAAGGAGACGAAAATAAAGTTTTGATTTCATATAAATCGCGCTCCCCTTTCTCTTTCAAAACAGCAAACGAGATCGATTAAAAAAACAAGATATATGAAAACGTGATTGCATCGCAATGGTGGTAGTAGGTACGGCAACAAATGGAAGGGTGCTTCGATGGATTCTAGCTAGAGGGTCGCCGACGATGGGCGAAGCTAGGGTTTGGGAAGGGGCGCGAGGGTATTTAGGCGAAAGCGGCGTTTGGATGTCGCATGTCTTATCAGGGGTGGGGTTTTGATGACTGACGAGGGTAGTGGAGACTCGGGGCAACTCGAGGTGAAGACTTGGTGGGCTCCGGCGCGGCCTAGCAGTGGTGATGGCGATCAAAGTCGCGTGTGTTTGTTCGTGCTGGGATTTGATTCGCGTATGGAAGAAGAGTTCTTGCAGTTAATCATGTGATTATCAGTTAAGGACGTGGATTAAAGTTAGGTAAGGTAGTTAATTATATAAAATTTGTTTAATTAAATTTAAATAAGTTACATTTGTTTAGTAAATCATATGCTAATAAAATTTAATATAATTTGTATACGAGGTATAAAAATCGCAAATTATAATCTCGAATTAATTGGAGATTTTTAGAGGCAGCATTTAATCAAAAATTGGAACCGATCGCAATTAAAATCAAGGTGAGAAAATTCTCACTCATTTGGATTATCGGATTAATTTTTTAAAAATAGTAAAAATTAATTATTGGATGCCTGGTTGAGTTAAAAATTATTATATGTTGAACGATATATATTATATATATATAGTAGTATATATATATTAGTAATTGGAGTGATATTCCCGCACATTTTAGCGGATGAGACCCTATGCGCCCCGCATAATAGCGGATGACCCTATATAACGCGATATCCCTCTCGAAGTGGGATTGGTATTTTTATTGTTGTCTAACATCTATGTATGTAGGGAAATAGGTTGGAGGGATCCAACTGGATTCCTTAAATATATATAATGTTTTTCATATATATAAAATATATGATGTGATTGAATAATTTGCTGGGTTATTTTGTGTTTTTAAAAGTTGTAATAGCATGGGAATCAACTTGGTATATTAAATGCTACAAGTATTATTTTGAATTTTTAAGGAATTAAAAGGAGATTTTTAATATAAAGATATGTATATCAAAATTTGGATTATTTAAAAGAGAGTGATTTGAATAAGCAATAATGGATTTTTGATCATATTAAATAACGCGGGAAAAATATTTTAAATAGAGATTTTTAAAATAAATTATATAAAGGAATTTTTAAGATTAGAGTTTTAAAATGATATTCAGAAAATAATATGGAAAGAAGTTGAAAATCGATATTAAAAATAGATTCGCGAAAAATAAATGGAATTTATAAGGAATTGAATTTATAAAATGAAATTTTATAAATGAGATTCTTTTTAGTGAAACTCAAAGGAGTTATATAAATTTATAAACGATGTTTATAGATAAAGGAGATTGATATCAAATGATAAATTTGGAATATAAATCTAAAGGGAGAATTTATATTTAAATATGGAAATAGGGTGAGAGAAAAATAGTGGATACTATTTTGAAGTGAAAATGGTTAAGGAGACCGAAAGGGAAGTGATGTGGTGGAAATCGAGAGGGATTTATAAATTTAAAATTGGATTTATTGAGATTTAAAAATATATTTTTTATTTATAAGCTAAACTTTTATTTAAAAAAAATGGAAATTTTATTTATTAACTATGTAATTTAAAGTTAGTATTGAATACTTCAGAAGTGAATTTTTCAAATACTTAATATGTATATTAATAAGTCCCAAATTTTTAAACCTGCTTTGAAAAGTGATGTATAAAGAGTATTTCAATATTTTAGATAATTATTTGAACATGTCTTAAAAATGAATTATTATTATTTTTCTTTTAAATACTTATTTTTATTTACATATGTATATATATAGAGTTTTGAAATGGTTTAAATTTATTTATAAATCCTCTCGAGAGTTGGAAAAGGTTATTTAGTAGATGGGACTTATAAGAGAATTCTCAAATGAAATTTTGGAAAAAAAAGTAAGAAATTTCCGAAGAAGTTAAATAAAAGTGAACTTTGAAAAAAATGAAATAGAATTCATCAAAGAAGTAGAAAGGGAAATTGGAGTTATAAGTATATTTGACTTTGGAAATATTAAAGGTAATTAATTAAAGAATTCCATAACTTATAAAATTCGTTGTAAACGAGTTAAGAAATTTACAAATAAACTGTAAATGATTTTGGGAAAAAGAAATAGGAAATGAATGGAATACTCCCTAAGTGTTGAATATAAAATGAAGTGGGAAAATATCCTAAGTATTGGAAAGGGGTGGAAATATTCCGTTGAAAATATAAGGATTTGAAAACTGTTTTCAAATGTTGAAGTACTGGAAGTAATATCTTATAAAGTTATTTTGAAATAAATTTTGAAAAAGTTTTAAATAAGGCATGATGTCTGCTTTTGGATGTGTATTGATAGTTAAATAACCAACTATCAATTTTGGCCAATTTCGTTAATCGTTTCGAAGAGGTCGGGATCAGATTTAATTATACGAAAACCACTTCGATCCGGTTTGAACGTTACGAACGCATACAGTGAAGATAATGAAGACGGTGATTCGGTTTGTCCAGACCCATGACAACTTGTATGGATGAATGCTATCAGAACATCGTCATTAGAGGACAATGCGCATTCTAAGTGAAATTGTTCTCGAAAGGTAATCGTAGTCTCTAGCGTCATCAACCGGAATGGCTGAAAATCAAGGGGTATGCAGCAAGGCTATGTTGGTCATACCCAATTAGGGTATGTTACCACCTTTCTAGATAACCTCGGATATATTATATGGATACGGTGCATGCGAAAGAGCTCTCGGTAAGGGTGGAAACACCTAGGGTGATAACATATTCAGTTCTATCTAGGTTAGGGATAGGGCCGGTCTTGTGTTGTAGGGGATCTTGGCGAGGTCCTTGGTACATTTTTCTAGACGTGTACCGTGATAGGTGGTACCCAGTGCCTAGTCATTGTATGGAATCCAATCTCCAATAAGCGCCATACGGTTTTGATTATGCCCAACTATGCTAAAACGTGAGATGCAAGCATTTCAGCTATTTTCTATTTACTTGGCTTAGACACTTGTAATAACCCGCCACTCATTCCATAGAATGACGCATCATTAATAAGAAAGAAAGGGGTAGAGAATAGAAAAGAAGAGAAGAAAGAAAGAAACAATAACAACTATCTCACAGCGGAAAGAATAAATTATATTAATAACATAAACTATTACATAGTATACAACACTTATCAGAGTTTACACAACTATACAACACATACTAGACAGTTATAAACATCTGTCTATATATTACAACTCAAATACAATACAAGACTCTAACACAGATATCAACACAGCGGAATACTATATCTACGAACGCTGAAGCCTCCTGCTCCATTGCTCCTCCACAATTCGTCAAAGCTAAACCTGAATCCCTTGGCTACTCGTAAAAATTTGAGTATCCAAGAGTTTATAAAACAGAAATAAACAACTTGGGTCAGACATGGGTCTGGTGTGAGTAACAGGTTAAACTTGTTTAACTTCAAAACCTTTTGAAAGAAAAGGTATCACGTAAGACTCCCCACAAATAAACATGGGTAAGTTTTTACCTTACGCTAACCAAAACATTTGATAGGAAATTCGATTGTATTATAATAGGGTCTAGGGTTTTCAAATAAATATGAAATAGCCGAAATTGTTACATTATTAAATTCCAGCATACATAAGTATACAATCAAATCCGTTATCACTTATTGGAATTTGGATTTCCATACAATGGCAGAGCTACCGGGGTACCGCTCATCACAGTACGTGGCCTAGATCACCGTACCGAGGATCACTCCCAATCCCCTGCAACACAAAGCCGGAACCATCCCTTACTGGATAATTCCGAATAAAATCACCCCACAGATGGCCGTCGCCAACTGCACCACTAAGCCGAAATAAAAGAAGGAACTCTCTAGACAGGGATGACCTTACTCTCAGTGGGTGCTACCCACGAAGCCTTGCTGCACCTCCCCTGTTTTAGCCATTCCCGGTTGATGAGGCTTGAGGTTAAGATTTACCTTTAAATCAGAACACATCACTTAGAATGCTCATCGTCCACCTGACGATGTTCTGAAAGCATTCAATCCATACAAGTTTGTTCCGGGTTCGAACGAAACCGAAGGCATTATCTCGTTACACTCGTTTTGGAATCACCCTCAGAGTTAACGACAATAACCCTTGCACTCTGAATCTTCATCTTCACTTGAGATTCACGACCTATCGTAAATTTGGATCGATGTGGTATTCGGGTCTCCAGACCTGGAATTCCGGTATACGGAAACCCGATCCCGGTCTCATCGAAATCCAAAACGTATTTTAAGGGCCAAGTTGTTTTAAGGTTAAAACAATTCAATTCTTATCTATACTACACACAGATAGATAATTCAATAGATAATCTACATTATCATCACAACAGATAATTCATATTATCATTTCAATTCAACCAAACATCTATATCATATCAATCATATCTCATCAGAGATATCAAACAATGAAATACATTCAATCTCATTCATTCATTTTTAAGCAATGATTTATATCATCTAATTTAAGGTGAGTTAAACTAATTACTTCATTCTATAAATCCTGCTTACTTAATTATTAATTAAACCAATTAATTAATCATTACTCTAAGTATCATCTTAGTTAATCATTCCTGATTAATTATACTTTAATTACTTTAAGTAATTAACTCTTAATTAATTTCACAAATTAATTAACTTAAACCATTTCAGTAATTAATCTTAAATTACTTCATTAATTAATTAATTACTTTAATCCTTTATTATTGATTAATTAATTTTAATTAACCAATCCTTAATTACATCATTTAAATTAATTATATTTAATAATTAATTCTTAATTAAACCACATTTATTAATCACCTTTGATTAATCACATTTAGTAATTAACTACCCTTAATTACTCTTCCATAAATTAATTACTTCTTAATTAATTATCTTTTAATTAATCCCTTGATTAATTATTCAAAGTAATTAAACTCAAATTACTTTCATTAAACCATCTTTAGTTAATTACATCCACTAATTAACTTTAATTACTTTCCTAAGTAATTACACTTCACTAATTATATTTAAGTAATTATATTTATCATATCTCTAAATGATTATCTTAAATTAATTTAATTAATTAATTTAACTTAATCAAATTTATTTAATTAATTACCTTAAGTAATTAATTACCTTAATTACTTCCATTAAGTAATTATACTTAACCCATTTTCATATTAACTAATTAATCTAATTGATTATCAAATTTAATCATGTTAATTAATTAATTTATTAATTAATTATCTAATAATCTCTAATTAATGATCTTTCATTAATTATTAATAATTCTTTAACTACTTCCTAAGTAATTAAACTTTAATCAACTATTTATAAATTACAACTTAATAAATTCTTAATTATCAATTAACTAATCCTCACTTACTTAATTAATTGCTAAATAAACTTTTAACCACTTGATAACTAATTTCAAAACATTTATTAATAACCTATACTTATTTAAATAAATGATTCTAAATCCCAAATTAATTAACACTTCATTAATTAACTTATAATTCTTAATTATTTAATTAATTAACATTAAATCATTAATTAATTAAATTGTTAAATTACCCTTTATTTACCTTACTAATTTAATGAACCTAAATCATTAAACCTTAATTCTTCTTTAAATTAAAGTATTATCCTCATAACTACATTAATTATTATTAACAAAAGCTTTGAAATAATTTACCTTTAAATCTTTCTTTTATTTCATTTCAAATTAATGATTTTGATTTGAAAAATCAAATTTAACTTTAACCAAGACTTAAATCAAATTTACCAAAATCTTTTTAAATCTAAATGTTAAGAACACTTAACATTTATAAAGAAAATTTATAAGATTTTGAACCCATTCATTAAAATTAAACCCTTATAAAATTATTCTTTTAAACTTGTAAGTTGTTAAATAAAAACTCAGTTATTTCACAACTGGAATTCAAATTTAAATTTGAATCTGCATTTAAAAAAAATTAATCTTTAAACTCTGTTCAAATTTAAACAAACAGGTTCTATAACCTGTAACACTTCCATTAACCTGAGCCTATTCTTATTTTACACGAGCCAAAACCCGTTCCTATTCTTCTCCACCCTACTTCGAGATATTCACCATTTTCCACGAGCCTGCCCCGAGATCCTTGCTTCTTCCTCAAACCAAAATCAACTCAGATACTCACTGATACAAGGTGCACGTGCACAGACGAATTGATCGCCTATGATCATCGATTCCATCGCCGACATCTCACCCACGACCATCTCTCACGTTCTCGATCACCAGAAACTGGAACAAATGCCTCAATCGAATTCGAGCGTCACGATCACAACCTGGAACAGAACTTCGATCACTAGTTTCAACTCGCCTCGTCAACCACGACCATCAGCGACCACGTCGTTATCACCAGAGCTACTCCACTGGCCCACAAACATTTTCCCCCTGGTGCGATGTGTTCCGAAGTGACATCGACGACACCGTTGCTTTGCGAAAATCATTTACAAAATACAGTACTTAAACCCTAGATCAACTTCAATCACCTACCATGATGAATTAAAAATCTCCTGACTATTTTTCCGATGATTACTGACCTACCAGCGTAGTCTAGCTTCAACCCCGAGATCCATAATCCATTTGATTTCCAGAAATCAACAGAAACCCAATTTTCATTCATACTAGAATATTTCACTATTTATAAACTTTAAAATTGTGATTTCTCTTCTAAAAATCATAACTTAGTCCAGAGCTTCAGTTTATAATCCTGAATTGTTAAATTAACATATTCGATTTTTCCACTTATATTAAACTTGTTCTGTTCTTTTGATTTTCCCTGGCCAATCAAGTTTTGTTTTAACTTAAATTAAATCCTAAACTCTAATCTATGATAAATCAAACAATATTTGTTTATAACTTAAATCATAATATTAACTAAGTTAAGAGATACAGGATTTTTCAATCAAAACTTAAGCTTAAAACTGGAAACAGAGATAACAGACATGCACACCAATTTACATTCATATATACAAAAATATACATACATTCCAAACATATTAAACAACATGCAGGCATATTATAGATTCAAAAATTTATAGCATGCAACAGATATCATATACTTAAGTTTTAAAAATGTAAGTTACTCACCAGATTTCAAATGAAGAACAGAGTTTGAAACAGATACTTGAAATCTGGAATGCTACTTTGTTTTGATTTAAAACTTGCATTGTCTTTTAAAACTGGAAACTTGCATGTTGCTAAAATCTTGCTTTGTGATGTGTTGTTTAGATTCCAGGTTGTTTGCTTTCATATTGCAGGCTTAAGAAATGCAGATTTGAGTTTAATTCCAGACTTGAAGAATTTGCAGGCTTTGTTTTCCAGATTGAAAATGCATTACAGGGATTGAAGAAAGATTTACATGCTTTCAGATTTGTAAAGAAAGACAGGTCTTGTCTTTGATTTTTAGAAAATGGTTACAGATTTTTGAAGAAGTACATTACAGATCTTTGTTTAAGGAATCTGGTTTGAGAGAAATTTAATTACTGATTTGGTTCTAGAGAAATAGGATTTGAATTGCAGATTTTTTTAGAGAGGAAGATAGATTTGAGTTACTGATTTTGTTTTGAGAATTTTGTTTAACTTTTCAGGCTGAAAGTTTTTTTCTTTGAATTCAAGAAGATAGAAAAAATTAAAATGAAAGGAGAGGTATGCATATATAAGTTAATTTGTAGTTTCTTAAAAATAAAAGAAAACAAAATTTTAAAAACTTGACATTTGTCACTTAGAGTGGTTAATTAGTTTACATTTGTTTAAACAAGCTTTTATAGATTTACACATGTCATTTAAGTAACACTTATTTATTTAAATGTAAATAAAAGATTTTCTTTATTTATTAAATATAATTACTTATCTATTTATATATATATTACTTATAAAGAAACAAAACTAATTATTATAAATAAAAGTTTACATATACTTTGAAATCCAAACTATTTGAATATTACCTCTTTTTGAATTCAAAATTAAATCTAAATTCAAATTCAAATTATATTTAAAATCCAATTTAAAGTCATGTTATATACATATATAACTACACTTTCAATTTGAAAATAACAATCTTATTTTATTAAAGTCTATTTATATTATAAAAACAATACTCTATTAATATTGTTTGAAATTAACATATTTATCAATTTTAAAATAATTTATAAAGGAGATTATAAATTACTTCTATTTATTAAATGAATTAACATATCATATTTAAATTGTATTTTAAACTTTATATATATATATATTCAAATCATATTTACAAGCTATATTCAAAAATAAAATAAAACAATCTTTTTGCTAATTAATTTAAATTTAAACTTAAGCTAAAATCAATTTAAATCAATTAACAGTTAACTTGAGTATTTTAAAACTATATTGTCATTTATTTAAATAGCTTGAAAAGCTTATATTAATTAAATCATAATTTCCAATTTATCAATATATATTAGAATTTAAAAACAAGATCTTATTTATTTATTTAAATTTTAAATCCAAGCTTATCCATTTACAATATATACAATTGTATATACATTATAAATAGAAATCATCCTATAAATTTTTAAAGGATAAATTCACTAGTTAAATATTCATTTAATCAGATTATTAAATCAATCCAAATCTTATTATCAAAAATTATCAATCAATTTAATTATTTAAACAGATTATTAAATTGATATTGCCCTAAATTTCCGGGATATTACATTCCTCCCCCCTTAAAATAATTTCGTCCCCGAAATTCAAAACAAAGGTAATTTAATAATCTATTTAAATCACAAGCATATATTATCATCCATATGCTATCAACCATATCAAACAATTCACCTAATCAAACAATTTTAATTATTCAGACAAAATTCTGAATAAAATTTCCTCGAGTTTCCCCAAGTATATATATATACCGGGATACTCGCTCTACAAACAAATCAAACAACCAATACTACTAAGCTATAAAGTTCCTACTCATCTAGATCTATAGAACTAAACAAGATATCAGACTACAGACGAGTCTGACTCAACAACCAAATACTCCAGAACTGCTGGTTCCAAAACCAGAGATAGATCAAACACGTACTCCCTCAGAGATACGTAAAACACATCGAATTCCAATTATCCAAACTGATAATTCAATCCAGTAGATCAAAGCACTTATCCAAATCAGAACACAGAAGAGATCCAAAATAACTCGGAGCTAACTTCCCAGACTTACCCAATCTGATAACTCCCGTTCACAAGAGGAAACTTCAACAACAACGAAGTCTCTAACTTCGAATTCCAAATTCCTCCATCTTTTATCCACAAAATCCTTCAAACGATCTTGGACTTCCTACAAATCCTTCCTGATCAGTTCAACTTTCGCCGATACTTCTAGAAACAAACTAGACTAAGAATAACTCAACAGAATGATCCTTTCACGATCCACCCATAATCCAAAACAAAACTCTACTTCTCAAACATCAGAAGATTCCAAACTAACTTCTCCTATCTGGAAAAGACGAACAGGAGCACTCGCCAAAACTGTTCCTGCTGCACCACTCTGATCTGGAGTAGAATGAAAATGCTGATGATGAACACAAGCACAGACTGGACAACACATTCCAGAAAATATCGGATAACTCAAAAGAATACTCAAACTATCGCAAGTCACTTTTGCGATCCACCCAGCCAAAATCCAAATAAAACTGTTCTCTCTTTACCAATCAGAACAGCTCACACTTGACTATCCTATCCATCGAAGAAATGGATCCTCTCTGCTGCTTCTGAACTTCACCTTCAGAAAAACTGCTCAGCCAGAAAAACTTCTACCGAAAACAGAACACTCCGAGCTGCACTACTGCCACATATACCAAAGACTTCTCAATCCAAAGCTCTTCGAGAAACTCGGACTTCAAACAGAACAAAAACATCTTGCTGAACTCAGCCACAACACCGAAACAGACACACTTCATTAACTTGTTCCAAAGAAAACATCTTCGGGAACATCCATAGTCACTGCATCTCATCACGCAGCTACTTCTTCCAGAAGTATCAAGATACCATCACTCGCTTCTGTCCTAACCAACAGATCCAACTTTACTCATCCAAACTACAAAGATAAACTCCGAACCATAACAGTTTCCTTCGGAGATCGATGAAATCCTTTACCACAGTAAAGTTTACTCGAGACGGTATTAGGTCTACAGTCTCGACAGATACTTCCAACCTCAACACTCAGACTCCTAATCCTAGATGATAAATTATTATCATCTCAACCAATCATTACAAAAACCATATACGTTTAAAATGATACTTTTTATATATAGAAAATATATTTGGGTAAAATTATTTCACCTTTCCTTTTAAAACAATATTGTGTCCGTTGGCCTGATCCAAGTGTTTAGAGATCCCTATCAATAACGTTAGCTACTCGTATTGACCAGAATCCATATACCACCCAACCGATCAATTAACACAATATAAAACCATTTTATATAACTAACAAATACGCGCTCTCGAATATATATACACTCAGACTCAAACAGGTTGCTACAGATCCTATCTCTAATGAACAACCCTTCCGAACCTAGGTATTCACTCAACCTAGCGCTCTGATATTCACTTAACCAAAAGCTTAGGTATTCGCTCAACCTATGCTCTGATACCACTGTAATAACCCGCCACTCATTCCACAGAATGACGCATCATTAATAAGAAAGAAAGGGGTAGAGAATAGAAAAGAAGAGAAGAAAGAAAGAAACAACAACAACTATCTCACAGCGGAAAGAATAAATTATATTAATAACATAAACTATTACATAGTATACAACACTTATCAGAGTTTACACAACTATACAACACATACTAGACAGTTATAAACATCTGTCTATATATTACAACTCAAATACAATACAAGACTCTAACACAGATATCAACACAGCGGAATACTATATCTACGAACGCTGAAGCCTCCTGCTCCATTGCTCCTCCACAATTCGTCAAAGCTAAACCTGAATCCCTTGGCTACTCGTAAAAATTTGAGTACCCAAGAGTTTATAAAACAGAAATAAACAACTTGGGTCAGACATGGGTCTGGTGTGAGTAACAGGTTAAACTTGTTTAACTTCAAAACCTTTTGAAAGAAAAGGTATCACGTAAGACTCCCCACAAATAAACATGGGTAAGTTTTTACCTTACGCTAACCAAAACATTTGATAGGAAATTCGATTGTATTATAATAGGGTCTAGGGTTTTCAAATAAATATGAAATAGCCGAAATTGTTACATTATTAAATTCCAGCATACATAAGTATACAATCAAATCCGTTATCACTTATTGGAATTTGGATTTCCATACAATGGCAGAGCTACCGGGGTACCGCTCATCACAGTACGTGGCCTAGATCACCGTACCGAGGATCACTCCCAATCCCCTGCAACACAAAGCCGGAACCATCCCTTACTGGATAATTCCGAATAAAATCACCCCACAGATGGCCGTCGCCAACTGCACCACTAAGCCGAAATAAAAGAAGGAACTCTCTAGACAGGGATGACCTTACTCTCAGTGGGTGCTACCCACGAAGCCTTGCTGCACCTCCCCTGTTTTAGCCATTCCCGGTTGATGAGGCTTGAGGTTACGATTTACCTTTAAATCAGAACACATCACTTAGAATGCTCATCGTCCACCTGACGATGTTCTGAAAGCATTCAATCCATACAAGTTCGTTCCGGGTTCGAACGAAACCGAAGGCATTATCTCGTTACACTCGTTTTGGAATCACCCTCAGAGTTAACGACAATAACCCTTGCACTCTAAATCTTCATCTTCACTTGAGATTCACGACCTATCGTAAATTTGGATCGATGTGGTATTCAGGTCTCCAGACCTGGAATTCCGGTATACGGAAACCCGATCCCGGTCTCATCGAAATCCAAAACGTATTTTAAGGGCCAAGTTGTTTTAAGGTTAAAACAATTCAATTCTTATCTATACTACACACAGATAGATAATTCAATAGATAATCTACATTATCATCACAACAGATAATTCATATTATCATTTCAATTCAACCAAACATCTATATCATATCAATCATATCTCATCAGAGATATCAAACAATGAAATACATTCAATCTCATTCATTCATTTTTAAGCAATGATTTATATCATCTAATTTAAGGTGAGTTAAACTAATTACTTCATTCTATAAATCCTGCTTACTTAATTATTAATTAAACCAATTAATTAATCATTACTCTAAGTATCATCTTAGTTAATCATTCCTGATTAATTATACTTTAATTACTTTAAGTAATTAACTCTTAATTAATTTCACAAATTAATTAACTTAAACCATTTCAGTAATTAATCTTAAATTACTTCATTAATTAATTAATTACTTTAATCCTTTATTATTGATTAATTAATTTTAATTAACCAATCCTTAATTACATCATTTAAATTAATTATATTTAATAATTAATTCTTAATTAAACCACATTTATTAATCACCTTTGATTAATCACATTTAGTAATTAACTACCCTTAATTACTCTTCCATAAATTAATTACTTCTTAATTAATTATCTTTTAATTAATCCCTTGATTAATTATTCAAAGTAATTAAACTCAAATTACTTTCATTAAACCATCTTTAGTTAATTACATCCACTAATTAACTTTAATTACTTTCCTAAGTAATTACACTTCACTAATTATATTTAAGTAATTATATTTATCATATCTCTAAATGATTATCTTAAATTAATTTAATTAATTAATTTAACTTAATCAAATTTATTTAATTAATTACCTTAAGTAATTAATTACCTTAATTACTTCCATTAAGTAATTATACTTAACCCATTTTCATATTAACTAATTAATCTAATTGATTATCAAATTTAATCATGTTAATTAATTAATTAATTAATTATCTAATAATCTCTAATTAATGATCTTTCATTAATTATTAATAATTCTTTAACTACTTCCTAAGTAATTAAACTTTAATCAACTATTTATAAATTACAACTTAATAAATTCTTAATTATCAATTAACTAATCCTCACTTACTTAATTAATTGCTAAATAAACTTTTAACCACTTGATAACTAATTTCAAAACATTTATTAATAACCTATACTTATTTAAATAAATGATTCTAAATCCCAAATTAATTAACACTTCATTAATTAACTTATAATTCTTAATTATTTAATTAATTAACATTAAATCATTAATTAATTAAATTGTTAAATTACCCTTTATTTACCTTACTAATTTAATGAACCTAAATCATTAAACCTTAATTCTTCTTTAAATTAAAGTATTATCCTCATAACTACATTAATTATTATTAACAAAAGCTTTGAAATAATTTACCTTTAAATCTTTCTTTTATTTCATTTCAAATTAATGATTTTGATTTGAAAAATCAAATTTAACTTTAACCAAGACTTAAATCAAATTTACCAAAATCTTTTTAAATCTAAATGTTAAGAACACTTAACATTTATAAAGAAAATTTATAAGATTTTGAACCCATTCATTAAAATTAAACCCTTATAAAATTATTCTTTTAAACTTGTAAGTTGTTAAATAAAAACTCAGTTATTTCACAACTGGAATTCAAATTTAAATTTGAATCTGCATTTAAAAAAAATTAATCTTTAAACTCTGTTCAAATTTAAACAAACAGGTTCTATAACCTGTAACACTTCCATTAACCTGAGCCTATTCTTATTTTACACGAGCCAAAACCCGTTCCTATTCTTCTCCACCCTGCTTCGAGATATTCACCATTTTCCACGAGCCTGCCCCGAGATCCTTGCTTCTTCCTCAAACCAAAATCAACTCAGATACTCACTGATACAAGGTGCACGTGCATAGACGAATTGATCGCCTATGATCATCGATTCCATCGCCGACATCTCACCCACGACCATCTCTCACGTTCTCGATCACCAGAAACTGGAACAAATGCCTCAATCGAATTCGAGCGTCACGATCACAACCTGGAACAGAACTTCGATCACTAGTTTCAACTCGCCTCGTCAACCACGACCATCAGCGATCACGTCGTTATCACCAGAGCTACTCCACTGGCCCACAAACATTTTCCCCCTGGTGCGATGCGTTCCGAAGTGACATCGACGACACCGTTGCTTTGCGAAAATCATTTACAAAATACAGTACTTAAACCCTAGATCAACTTCAATCACCTACCATGATGAATTAAAAATCTCCTGACTATTTTTCCGATGATTACTGACCTACCAGCGTAGTCTAGCTTCAACCCCGAGATCCATAATCCATTTGATTTCCAGAAATCAACAGAAACCCAATTTTCATTCATACTAGAATATTTCACTATTTATAAACTTTAAAATTGTGATTTCTCTTCTAAAAATCATAACTTAGTCCAGAGCTTCAGTTTATAATCCTGAATTGTTAAATTAACATATTCGATTTTTCCACTTATATTAAACTTGTTCTGTTCTTTTGATTTTCCCTGGCCAATCAAGTTTTGTTTTAACTTAAATTAAATCCTAAACTCTAATCTATGATAAATCAAACAATATTTGTTTATAACTTAAATCATAATATTAACTAAGTTAAGAGATACAGGATTTTTCAATCAAAACTTAAGTTTAAAACTGGAAACAGAGATAACAGACATGCACACCAATTTACATTCATATATACAAAAATATACATACATTCCAAACATATTAAACAACATGCAGGCATATTATAGATTCAAAAATTTATAGCATGCAACAGATATCATATACTTAAGTTTTAAAAATGTAAGTTACTCACCAGATTTCAAATGAAGAACAGAGTTTGAAACAGATACTTGAAATCTGGAATGCTACTTTGTTTTGATTTAAAACTTGCATTGTCTTTTAAAACTGGAAACTTGCATGTTGCTAAAATCTTGCTTTGTGATGTGTTGTTTAGATTCCAGGTTGTTTGCTTTCATATTGCAGGCTTAAGAAATGCAGATTTGAGTTTAATTCCAGACTTGAAGAATTTGCAGGCTTTGTTTTCCAGATTGAAAATGCATTACAGGGATTGAAGAAAGATTTACATGCTTTCAGATTTGTAAAGAAAGACAGGTCTTGTCTTTGATTTTTGGAAAATGGTTACAGATTTTTGAAGAAGTACATTACAGATCTTTGTTTAAGGAATCTGGTTTGAGAGAAATTTAATTACTGATTTGGTTCTAGAGAAATAGGATTTGAATTGCAGATTTTTTTAGAGAGGAAGATAGATTTGAGTTACTGATTTTGTTTTGAGAATTTTGTTTAACTTTTCAGGCTGAAAGTTTTTTTCTTTGAATTCAAGAAGATAGAAAAAATTAAAATGAAAGGAGAGGTATGCATATATAAGTTAATTTGTAGTTTCTTAAAAATAAAAGAAAACAAAATTTTAAAAACTTGACATTTGTCACTTAGAGTGGTTAATTAGTTTACATTTGTTTAAACAAGCTTTTATAGATTTACACATGTCATTTAAGTAACACTTATTTATTTAAATGTAAATAAAAGCTTTTCTTTATTTATTAAATATAATTACTTATCTATTTATATATATATTACTTATAAAGAAACAAAACTAATTATTATAAATAAAAGTTTACATATACTTTGAAATCCAAACTATTTGAATATTACCTCTTTTTGAATTCAAAATTAAATCTAAATTCAAATTCAAATTATATTTAAAATCCAATTTAAAGTCATGTTATATACATATATAACTACACTTTCAATTTGAAAATAACAATCTTATTTTATTAAAGTCTATTTATATTATAAAAACAATACTCTATTAATATTGTTTGAAATTAACATATTTATCAATTTTAAAATAATTTATAAAGGAGATTATAAATTACTTCTATTTATTAAATGAATTAACATATCATATTTAAATTGTATTTTAAACTTTATATATATATATTCAAATCATATTTACAAGCTATATTCAAAAATAAAATAAAACAATCTTTTTGCTAATTAATTTAAATTTAAACTTAAGCTAAAATCAATTTAAATCAATTAACAGTTAACTTGAGTATTTTAAAACTATATTGTCATTTATTTAAATAGCTTGAAAAGCTTATATTAATTAAATCATAATTTCCAATTTATCAATATATATTAGAATTTAAAAACAAGATCTTATTTATTTATTTAAATTTTAAATCCAAGCTTATCCATTTACAATATATACAATTGTATATACATTATAAATAGAAATCATCCTATAAATTTTTAAAGGATAAATTCACTAGTTAAATATTCATTTAATCAGATTATTAAATCAATTCAAATCTTATTATCAAAAATTATCAATCAATTTAATTATTTAAACAGATTATTAAATTGATATTGCCCTAAATTTCCGGGATATTACAACACTATTATAATATCGGACGATTTTGATAAAAATGTTTTGGTTATCGTAAGGTAAAAACCCGTCGTGTTTATGTGTAACGTGGTCTTACGAGATACCTTTGTTTTTCAAAGGGTTTTGAAAAATAATAGTAACAATTCAAATTGAGTGTGTTTTCTCACGCTGGTTTTCCAAACTGACTCGGGTGTTATTTTATTATAATGCTCTAGTCAGACCGAGTATTACAGATTCAGGATAGGATGCTATGGAGCTCTGGGGACGAGCTGGATGACAGAGGCGTATTTTCGTACTTGATGTATATTTTCCGATGTATGAGGACAAGTTATTATAACTGTCTAGATTTGATGTAGTGATTGTTGTACTCTGATGATTGTGAGTATTTAACAGTTACATATTCTTTTGTATAAAAATCTATCATTATATATTATATTTTGTTCCGCTGCGATTGTGAGATTCTGTGTTGTTCTGTTTCTTTTCTTCTATTTTTTTTCTTCTTCACCCCTAATGAACCGGTGTTTCCGGCACTCGATAGCTCGGCATTCTATACAGTGGACATACTGATGTCGATTTTCGAGGTCG
Organism: Allium fistulosum; assembly: GCA_030737815.1. NCBI lineage: Eukaryota > Viridiplantae > Streptophyta > Magnoliopsida > Asparagales > Amaryllidaceae > Allium > Allium fistulosum. Next base: position 1,302,408,684 of record CM060902.1, read on the forward strand.
AAAACCCCGGTCCGTTACAGTTTTAAATCTATCTTTTTAAATATTCAAATTATTATGGATTTCCAAACTATTTTAGCTATATAGACCATTTTAATGCTTATACAATTTTATATTAAACTATTTTAACCATTTAAACTATTTTTAACTATTTTAACCTTTTAAACTATTTTTAACTATTTTAATACTACTCAAACTATTTTCCAAAATTCAAACTGTTCAAGGGGTGAAATGTTTATAACTAAATCTTGGATTTAAATACGTATTGGGTTAAAATGAAGTTATAACCTAAATTGAAATTCGAAACGATTTTGGAAGCTAAATTGAAATATTGAGGCGAAAATGATTTTTGAAGTGAAAAGGTATATTTTGAGTAAATATGATGATTTCGAAATGAATTTGATTTTGAAGCGAATATGATATTTTGATATCAAGTATGAACTATTTTCGAAATGTAAAAGTACCAACCGGTGTGTAAATCGACGTTTGGTTATTAAAGAGACCGGGGCTGGATATGGGCATACTCTCTGTCAATGCCGGAACCACTTTAACAACTATGTACGTGGAGTGATGATCCAAAACGAAGTGGTTAGATTTGGCGTCGTTTGCTGGATTTGAAAAAAGAGAACGATGATGGATTAGCCTAGCACTTGTGCCAATTTGAAATGACTAAAACAGGAGCCGTACCGGCCAAGTGGGTTAGCTACCCCGAGCGGACGCACTTCTTCGTATTACCATCATTTACATTGCGATTGATTGGTGCGCACCCTCCGATTTTATGGGAGTGTTGGACGCTGTGGGCGATCATGGCTATGATGCGTTAACACCAGCCAGGAAGGGTAAACTGGTAGTATCCTACCTTGGGCATTGCCTAACGTGCCTTGTCATACTTTTATCCCTAAATGAGACTACTACGATTTTGGTTTAGTGTTATCGTATCACGACGCATCCCTATCCACCGACGGTTTACTGGTGTTTTATATGCAAATTGTACGACAATGCTTAAAAACGCGTTAATGGGGATTAATGTAAAGCCTTAACGCTAAGAAAAATATTTATTTTACTGACTAGACATTATATATGCAGCGTATTCTACTATATATAAATATTTTGACGGATCCTTAAGAGATGGAAAATCTCATTACATCTCTTGATTATTGCACGCACGTTGTACGCTGGATAGGAGATGTGAAATCCCGTAAACATCTCGGATGCTATTACACTCATGTTATATGTGATATTGATTTGACTTACATAAGGATATTTTAGTCCTGACTCTGATAAATGTTGTATAAATTATAATCAAAAGTATAGTAAATAGCTTTATGAACTGTTTATTTGATTATTATATTTTGTCATTCCGCTGCGAGATTATGTGTTTGTTTCCTTCTTCTTTTCTTATTTTTCTAAATTAACCCCACTGATTATCTATGTTTCGAATTTTCTGAATTAGACAAGTGTGGATTATTGTCGATTTAAACCTTCTAAAATGTGGGTCATCACAATTGAGTTGAATTAGTGTTTCGTTAGTGTCAAATATTTAATGAATTTTGTTTGAGTATCATTTTTACTATTAATTTGAGAATCAGTTTTAAGCCATTGTGCACACTACCTTAGTTGAATGGAATCCATGCTTATGTTGTAGTGGAGCCACTCGATTGGCTTGCAACGGAGAATGGAGAGCTTGAATCAAAGCATCATTATATGAGATAACGATGCAATTTCATGAGCTTGATAGATGTTGATTATGGATGGTCTATTTGTGCTTTAAATATGATGATGAACTGATTTTCTACAAGGATGATTGTTATGATTGAATTGCTTGTTCAAGAATGAACTATAAACTTAGATAATGGTGATCGAATTTGATAAATTTGAGAACCTAGGAGATTATGCGTGGTTTATTTGAGTATCAGCTGTTAGGTATCAGTTTTAGTTGTCAGTAGCAAATTTTAGGTATTAGTTTTTAGGTAGCAGTGTTTAGATATCATTTTTTAGTTACCGGTAGCGGTTTTTAGGTATCAGTTTTTAGGTTAAGAGTTATCGGTAGCATGCGATGGTGGCGAGTGGTGTTGGGGGCGACGGCGAGGCTGGTGGTGCAGGTGATGGTGGTGGGTGGTGGTGCACCGAGTAGTGGTTGATAATTTTGGTGGTTTGTCCTTATGACTAATTTTGGTAGAATGTTTGTCCTAATCAGTAATTTTGGAAGAATGTTTGTCATTGTGGCTAAAATATTAAGGTTTTGTCCTTGAGGCTAAAAAATACAAATTTTTGTCCTTTATATAAAAAACCTTATTAGTGTGTGTATATATAAATATATATATATATGTATGTATTTATATATATATATATATTAAAATAATAAAGATGCCTTTGTAGACAACAAGTACAAAGGTACGTACTTTCATGTTTTTTGTCACTTGAGAGAGGGGGACAAGGGGACAACGAATTGAAGGAGAGAGGGAGGAGGGTGCGAGGTGGCATGCCATGGTAGGGGGGTAAAGTATGGGGGTATATTGGTAAATTCGCATGTTAACATATTATAAAACCATTTTTTTAATTTCTTTTTCATTCTCCTTATTTTCTCTCTTACATTTCCTATCTCCTAAATCTTTTAAAATCTTTTTCATGGCTTCCTAAAAAGAGAAAAAAAAGAGAAGACTTTCACTTTAAATTCACTTCAAAGCTTGTTTAAACTCCACAAAATCAACCTCTTCTCTTCTTTCTTCAAATTCAAGCACTCTTCCTCCAAAAATTTCCAAGGCCGAACCCTATTTCATCATGGTCGAACCCTTTTGAGGGTTAAAAGCATGTGAAGACTTCATTTTGCTAAGAAAGTACAAAGCTCTAGGTCGGTCTCGAGTTCGGAAGAGAAAATACTTTAGTTCGTCGAGTTTCCAGTGAGTAAATTCTAATTTTTGGAAAAATTAAATTATGTGCTTATATTGGTTTGTTGGTTATGTATAAGCATATATAATGTGGTGTTGGATTTTGGAATGAATTAGATGTGTTTATGTGTCCTAACATGTGGTTTAGCGAATGGTTTGAAATTGGTAAGTTAGTGTTATGGTTGGTTGTAAAGAGATGATATTTAAAGTGTTTTGGTAAGGTGTTGGTTTGGTATTCAATGTGTTTGGAATATGATTGAAATGGATATGGAAATTGGTTCTTTGGATGTTGAAATGGACTTGAGATCCGATTGAAAATAAAATCGTTTACTTGTTTCGGTTCCTTAAAGATGGGTTGTTTCTTTAATTTGTTTCCTAACGTTTCTAAAAAAAATTAATTTTTTTTATTCCTTTATGTATTTAAGTAAACAATAATGGAAAGTCAAAGTTTTGGATGATAACTTAAAAGAGGAATTCTAAGTTATTGAATCCATAGCAATAGTCGCTATGGATGTAGTTCGAAACTCAAATTTTCAAAGTTTGTAATTTTCTTTCAGTGTTTTGAAAAATCTTTTACAAACTAAATTATCGACACTTAAGTTAATTAAAACTTAATTAAGTATTTTTTATAATTAATTAATTAACAATAATTAATTATTAATTAATTCGTAATTAAGGTAAAGTAATTAGCATTAATAAATACTAATTATATAAGTTAATTACCTAATAATTAAGAAGTTAATTAATAGTTAATTAAGTTAAAAAGGTAATTAATTTTTAATTAGTCAAGTTTAATTATTTTAATTTTTAATTTAATTTATTTAGTATTATTTATTTAAAGGTTAATTATTTAATTAGAGGTTAATTATAAATAAAGGTTATTTAATTAAAGTTTAATTTATTTTAAAATTAATTATGATTTAATTATGATTTAATTATTATTAATTAAGGTTTAATTAAGCTTTAATTATTATTTAATGGAGATTTATTTTTAAAGGTTATTTTACCCTTTTAGTTATTTATTTTTAATTTCCTTTTTTAAGTGGATTGTTTTAAACTAAGGATCTCTTGTCCATACATTAAGTAGCCAAACAAATTAAAGTAATTAGAATAAAACGTTGACAGGTTTTATTGGAAATAAGTCGACTTGTACTAGTCACAAATACCGCATTTCGAGAACGTGATGAATACAAGGGAGTTAATTTCGATAAGCTGGTCATGATAATTTAAACATATAGAATCTATTTCTATATGTAAATCTTTACACCTTGATAGTGGAATTGCTCACTATAGTTAACTTGACCCTTAACTATTATCAAATGTTAGCTTGAAGAGACTAGGATCGGATAGCAATGGTTATCCGAAAACCACTTCGAACCAACTTAAGCGTGCGATTGGAAGGTTTGAAGTCATGACCCAAGATGAAATTATGAAGTGCAAGGGCTATTTGCTACTAACCCCGAGGGTGATTCCAAAATAGGTGTAGTGGAAATAGTGCCTTTGGTTCGTTCATCACCTGAACGACTTGTATGGACGAATGCTGACATTGTGTCATCACTTGAAAGGCAATGTCAGTTTTCCAAGTGTGCAGTGCTTTTCAAAGGTAATGATGTTACCTCAGGCCTCACCAATAGGGAATGGAAAAAACAGGGTATGCAGCAGGGCTATATGGGTCGCTCCCATTAGGGTACATCATCACAAGATCTAGACTCGATATTTATCCCATTTTGGTATGCTCTAGTACGGTTGCTGATCACAACCGTGGTGGTGGTGATTTATTTGGTACTACTAGTCAAGTGGTAGGCCGGTTCTGTATGGCAGGGGTACAAGATGTTCTTGTCAGACCCCGAGTGCATTTTATCTAGAGGTGCACTCTTCGAAAGGTAGTCCCTTACCTTGCCCTGTATGGAACCCAATTTTCAATAAGTGCCTTCGGCTTTAGTTATATGCATATTATGCTGGAATTTAATTAATGTAACAATTTCGGCTATTTATATATTTACTTGAAAACCCTAGACACTATTATAATATCACTGGATTTTTCTATATAAAGTGTTTTGGTTATCGTAAGGTAAAAACCCGTCCATGTTTATGTGCGGCGTGGTCTTACGAGATACCCTTGATTTTTAAAGTGTTTTAAAATAAAATTTCAATTGTTTTGAATTTACTCACACCAGACCCATGTCTGACCCGGAGTTTTATCTTCATTCCCTAAAACTCTTGGGTACTCAAATTTTTATGAGTAGCCAAGTGGTCCAGGTTTCTCACGATAGCATTTTGGAGGAGCTGGAGCAAGTGGCTTCACCGATAGCTAGCTAGTATCTATTTCCGCTGTGTATGTATATATATGTATTTTGGACTTGTGATGTAAGGACAAGTAGTTATAATTGTCCTAGTATGGGGCTTGTACTATTAAGACTCTGATGTATTATGATAGCAGTGACTATGTATAATCCTATGTTATATACTATATGTTGTTTCTTTCCGATGTGAGATTCTGTGATAATCAAATTTTCTTCTTATCTTTCTTTTTCTTTTACCCATAATGACTCGTCTTTCGAAGTAAGAAATGCAGTTCGTTATAGTATTGTAACTGTCTGTTAAAGTTATGTTTTAGCTTTGATAGTAAAAAGATGTGGACAAATAGGGTGCATTTTATTTAAGTGGTAAAGTACGATGTTATATAACTTCTTTTGTACAATGTATAATGTAACGATCCAGAATTTTGCGTATTTGAAATTATATATTTAATTTATTTTAAATATTTAAAAGTAAAATTTTAACTTGAATTTCAAATATAATAATTTATTGGATAATTTAGTAATTGGAATTTACGTAAATAATTGAATCTTGAATTTTAAACTTGATAAAAATAATTTAAAGGCTTATTAAATTTATATTGATAAGAATGATGGTAATAGAACTTTTATATTGAATTGAAAAGTGATTTGTTCGATTTTAAAAATAGCTCGTTTAAATTTACATATAAAAATAACCTTCCGAGGCACAATCTCGGAATTCGACGAAACAAGTTCCATTGGATCCGTAATAGTGTTTTATTATCGGATTCCAAATTTCGTAGTGTTTGGAGTTATCGTTTGGTCGTACGGGATAGAAACGCGCTGAAATTAATATCGAACATATAATATTATAATTCGGTCCAAAAAGCTATCTTCTCCATACGATCGAATTAGGCCTCGAAACCTTTTCCATTGCGTTCGGAATAGGGGTATTACAATATGAACGCCTAACGGCACGCCTCGATAGGGGTTCGAAATTTTGAGTTACTTAAATCGAGATATTTTCGAAATTTAAATAATATATATATTTATTGACTTGACCATATTCCCATCAGCTTTTTTCTTTCATTTCAAAAACACTGTAGACAGCACCCTATACACCACCTTCTTAACTTTCATCTCGTCCCCCTTCTTTTTAAAACCAGAGCACGCAATAAGTAAAAAAAAGAAAAAAAAAAGCAGCAAACTTTAAAAATTCCTATCTCATAAAATACTCAAATAAAAATCTCAAAACCAATTCCTAAATTCATGTTTCGACAAGTGCTTCAATCTGACATATTATGGTGGGGTGCGATCGAGATTTAAGGGAAGTCGACAGTTGGGTTGTGCTAGACAAAAATTAGGGTTTGAGAATTTCGTCTCTGTAGTGATCGATTGGGAGTTTGGTGATCATATTCGAGCATCATGTATCGAATGGCAGTTGTGGCCGAAGATTTGTTTGGTCCGATCAACCTTTAGAGATCGCGTGCGACACTGTACCAGCTGGAACGAGGTGAAGACGCATTTTGAATAGAGGTCTCGGGTTTGTCGACAAGGGTATAGGCGGATGGAGAGCATCGAGTGGAGGCTTTCGGCGTTATTGGATTTTTGTTTCGAGTTTTGGAGTGACGTATCACTATAAATCTTGCACGGCCTGGAGCGTTCCTTCTTGCGTGCACAGTGTGTTTCGGTTTGGGAAGAAGAAAGGAGGGGGAGAGTTGGATCGGGTGTGTTGAAGGGTCGGGCTATTAAATTGATGGGTAAAGAATTAAAATTAATTTAGTTATACAATTTGTTCAAACTCTTATAAATTCATAACTCGTTCGTTTTAGGTCCAAATCCAACGCGGACAATCGCGTTGGGTTCGTATTAACGAGCTCTTTGCTATCGAATCGAATTGGGTGAGTTTAGAGCTTATAGAATTTTCAGATAAATTCAAATGTGTTCAAATTTAATCGGAACCAGAACGTGAAAGTGACAAAAAAAATCAAGGTGAGTAAATCTCACTCAATTCGGTTGACTGGATTTATTTATAATAATTAAAAATTATTTATTGGATGATTGGATGGATTGATTATAATTATTATTATCAGTTGGATGTGATATTATATATATTAGTATATATATATTAGTAGTTGGATTGATTATTCTCGCCTATTGGAGCGGATAAGACCCTATGCGTCCCACATAATAGCGGATTACCCAATATACCACGATATCCCGCCTCGAAGCAGGATTGGTATTTTTATGTTATCTAACATCTGTTGTTGTAGGGAAAACAGGTTGGAGGGATCTAATTGGATTCCTCGAAAATGTTGAATTTAATTTCATATATAGTGATATATGATATGTTTGTATAATCTGTGATAGATTATAGTGTGATTTGAATTTATTGGATGCTATGGTAGCACTAGCCTAGATTTTGGTATTTTAAAAATACCATAAATATATGTTTGAATTTGAAAAGAAATTTAAAAGGGTTTGGAAGTAAAATATTATATAAAGTTTTGGACTAGTTATTGATTGGGTAAAATAAATGGTTTGACTTTGTAGTTGACTATTCCGTGGTATTTTAAACAGAGATTTTGGAATAATGTATATAAAGGATTTTAAATAAAAAGAAAAATATAATTCTTAACTGATACTTGTTTTAAATATTAAAGGTTTTTAAAATCGAGATTTTTAATAGATTAGGAAAATAGAAGAGAATTTGGAAGTAAATATAAAATTGGCTATATTGGATCTTAAATAAGATTTCTAAATTACGAAATGGAAGTATAATCGAGATTTAGTTGGTTTTGGAATATAGTTGGGTTACTTAAGAAATTGATTTATAAATGGAATTTAATTTAGAAATCGATTTATAAAGGATTTAAGTGATGTGAAACCGTTGTAAACGTAAAATGAGACTATGGGATTTATAAATAAAGTGAAATGATTATCGTTTGATGAGTTGAAGATATAAATTCAAGTTAAGAATTTATAGTGAGATGGGTAAATCGTTTTAAAAAGAAATGATATATTTTACTTTTGGAAATGTGAAAAGGAATTTATGAAATTGGGGACGTAAATCGATTGGTGATAAATCGAGAGAGATTTATAAATATTAGATTGGTTATATTGGAATTGAAAAATATATTTTTATCAAGAAGTTGAGTTGTTTTAAAAAAGAGGATTTTAATTATTAAACTAGGTGATTTAAAAATGTTGTAGCATAAAAATATTTCAGAAAGTTAGCTATCTAAATATTTTTAAATTGTCAAAGTGAATTATAAGTTTTATAAATAAGTCTTGTAAATCGATTAGAATTTTATTATTAAATCATAATTAATTATTGTTTCAAAGTTATGTAATTATTTTAATTGTTTAAAAGTATATTTAGTTATTGAATAACATTTTTTTCGGAAAGTAATGGTATACTTTCATGGCAGAAATTGGAGGCAGAGACTGACTGCAGTTAAGTTTGGATTTCTCTGGGATAGAGACGTAATCATTGAGCTGCGAATCCATGGTTGATACCACGTGGTGTTTTCCATATTTATTTAAGAAGTTTTCAAATATTTTTGAAGGGAATGGTTTGTGAATATACTTATTCCGGTGGGATAAGCATATACCTTTTGATAAAGAGATTTAATTTATTGAAATTTAAATTAAATAAGGCTTAGTGATTTCAGTGGAAAAATGGAAATCTTTGGCTGAACGATTGTTTATTTGATAGTTAAATAACTGACTATCAAATCTGGACCAAAAACATAACTATGGAAATATCGAGGAGAAATACGGGGATTATATGGTACAGTTACCGTCGAAGGTGCTATCTCTACATATAAACTCGTTTCGTTCTTCTAGGACGATGATAAGGAAATCCATCCACTAACAGTTTAGAGGTGATCTCTGATCTTATTTTCGTCTGTTTATTTCCTAAAAATCGGGGTTAAGTTTACCGAAAATATCAAATGTTGTTTCGAAGAGACCGAGATCGGATAAGTTATCAAAAAACCACTTCGATCCAACGAATACTTTTTTGAAGTGAAGACAAGGACATGGAATCGAAGATGGAGTATTGAAGTGCAAGGGCTAATCGCTACTAATCTGGAGGATGATCCCAAAATGGATGTAGTTGGAATAGTTCCTTCGGTTTCGTTCGGACCCGGAACAGACTTGTATGGATGAAAATCAGGGGAGATGCAGCAAGGCTAAGTGGGTCGCACCCAATGAGGGTATGTTATCACCTTTCTAGATACCCACGGATATATTATAAATTATGGATATGGTGGTGCATGGAAAAAAACTCCAGATAAGGGTGGGAACACCTGAGGTGATAACATATTCGGTTCTATCCAGGTTAGGGGTAGGGCCGGTCTTGTGTTGTAGGGGATCCCGGCGAGGTCCTCGGTACATTTTTCTATACGTGTATTGTGATAGGTGGTACCCCAGTGCCTAGTCATTGTATGGAATCCATTATCCAATAAGCGCCGTACGGTTTTGATTGTGCCCAACTATGCTGAAACGTGAGATGCAAGCATTTCAGCTACTTTCTATTTTACTTTCTATAGACACTATAATAATATCAGATGATTTTGATATCAAATGTTTTGGTTATCGTAAGGGAAAAAGCCATCGTGTTTATGTGTGACGTGGTCTTACGAGATACCTTTGTTTTTCAAATGATTTTGAAAATAGTAAAAATTCAAATTGAGTGTGTTTTCTCACGCTGGTTTTCTAGACTGACTCGGGTGTTATTTTATTATAATGCTCGGGTCAGATCGAGTATTACAGATTCAGGATTGGATGCTACGGAGCTCAAGAGATGAGCTGGATGATGAAGACGTATTGCACGTATTTGATTTTATTCCGCTGTGTATTGTATTATATTTGTTCCGCTATGGAGCTCAGGAGATGAGCAGGATAAGTTACTATAACTATCCAGTATTGGTTTGTTGACTGTTGTACTCTGATGATTGGTATGTATATTAACAGTTGCAGCTTTCTTTGTACAAGATTTGTTGATATGTATTATATTTGTTCCGCTGCGATTGTGAGATTCTATGTTGCTATTTTTGTTTTTCTTCTATCTTTTTCTTCTTCAACCCTAGCAATCGGGTTTTCCTACATTCGATTTCTCGGCACGAGATACAGTGGAAGTATTAGTGTTGATTTTCGAGGGTCGAAAATCCCATTCGTTAAATATGAACCATTTGCGACTCAAGATTAAGAAGTTTACGACAACTATACATACCAACAATCATACATCTTATTATTAAGTCATTTTACACAAAATCAAACAACTTATTGCTAAATTATATAATAATTCTTATATATCCTTTCAGTTTTGAAAACTAATGATATATTTATTTCTCTCATATTTTCAGTTTTTAGATAAATGATTAACTTAAAAAAGATTTGTTTAAGAAAAAATTTCTTCAAAACGAATGCATAATTTATTTAATTTGATAACATTTTTATCTGTTAGTTTAGTTGTTAATATTATAAATAAATATGATCGTATTTTCCAATCTTTAGTATTCAGTTATTTAATTGTAATTGAGTGATTATACCTATTAATGACCATAATTCATTTTATTAGCATCAAAGATAATTAATTCAAGAGTTATTATATAATTATTAGCTCTTTAATTTTGAAGTTTTGTTCTTAAGCCTATTTTGTATATATTGTACATGTATTCATGGTTTATTAATTAATATATGCCTATTAATGCATCCAATTTTTTTGTTTAGCTGTAATAATAACACAACTAAAGCATATTTTCACTGCTAAATTCCACCATCTTTGTTACTTTTTGATTCATTAATGTTTCAACAGTTTTTACTAATTTTTTACGGTTGTGCATAAATATTTTACATGTGGATTGTTTATAGGAAACACATTACTTTTATTCTACTTTTCCTATTAACTATTGAGATATTGTTTTCATCTTCTATGTGGTTTTCTCAATTCTTTGTCAATACTTATCATGTATATCAACAATATCATATACTGATTATTCCGTCTATGTTATAAAAAAACATTTTTTTAAAAAGGTTAACATAACCAAATATATATCACGTTTTCTATGTTGCATTAAAATAGGATTTTATTTAATGAACAATATACTATGTAGTGGAAACATTATTTTATGATACGTCTTTAGTCCAATTTTATAGGACCATTGCTCTTTACTGCTTTCTTATTTCAACATAGCACATCTGCTGCTTTTTTGTATTAATGACAAGTCCACCTTGCCTTTTTAACTCTTTCGCTTGCATATATGTTTGAGAGCATTCAGTCATATTACTACATTATCTCAATAAGGATTTTGTACTAATTTTAATACTAATATTTGATGTTTTAGTAATGTCTATAATTCCTTCATGTAAATAGTATATTCCAATTATTTATCAAAATAATTTAATTTTCTAACTACAACAAATATATTTTTGTAATCCCCATGTGCGAAGCACGGGTTCACATTAGTTAATTAATAAATAGTAAACACCAATAAATATAATTTTTTACAAGCGTTGGAATTTGGCTATGAAACTTGCACCATTGGATTTGTGGCAATCTTCTGATCAATTTTTATATATAAAGTTTTCTGATCGGAATTCAAATGAAAAGGCTATTAACGTTTGAACTTTTAGGGTCGGAAATAATTATATATGTAATTATGGTAACAAAAGTTAATCAATGCTAATCAGCAACGTTAATGTAAACTTAGATGTTAATAAATGTTAACGTTAAATTAAATATAAGAGAATATATATAAGTGGAAATAAATTATTGCAATAAGGTTTAAAAAGGAATCAAACAAGCGTAATCATTTAAACAAAGAACAAAATACAAAAAAATCAAAGCATGCTAATTAATTCACCGTTAAAACGCACAACGGTCGACCTAAAATGCACCCCGGTCGACCAGTAGCAGTCGACCCAAGATCATGTAAGGTCGATCGTTGACGTGTAAACTGGAGATATTGGAGCGTAAATTGAATAATATAGGTGCAACCAAATACTTTTCTTTCATGCCATGTTTCTGATGTGCATTTCTGATTAAAATAAAGATTGCATAGGGTAAATCTAACGCTTCAAGTTAACTCCAACCCCCTATAAATATAAACCTAGTTTCTCACTTCTCTTCTCAATTTTTCTGGATCACAAAGCGAAGCTCTACCATTCTCTTTTCTCTACAATCTATAGAGTTTTAAAAGTAGTAAAATTATTATATATATATATATAAGTAGAGGAAAGTGGAGAATAAGAAATAGGAAGAATATAATCGTTTCATAATGTAGAAACAAAGGCAAATCATGAATCTTAAACTCAAATCTAAGTGTAATACAATCCTTTTCCCATATCTATAATTCTAATAGGTGTATACCATTCCTATAGTTTGGATTTAAAGTAAGAAGGAGTCAAATAAAAAAGGAATGGATCTAGATCTGGAGAATTGGATCTAAAAAGAGTGAGTGAGAATATTATATGCTTTTACATAATATTAGATTATATCGTGCAAACCTACTCCTATATGCCTATAATGTTAATTGGAGTTGTATGCTAAATTTATAAATATGAATATGAAATTGGAAAACCCTAACTACATATTATGTATTTGTTAACTTGATTTTACATGTTATATGAATGTAAACCTAGAAAATGTTTAGGATATTTGCAGTTCATAAATTCATTACTGAGAAATGTGAAACTATGAATTTGTTTGTGATATGATAATAATAGACTTGTATTTGAACGAATTATAAGAATGTAAAATAAAGAAATTACATTAAGATTTTAATGGTTTAAGTGGTATTTTAATTCGTTGGAATTTGTATGTTGCAGGATGAATTTCTATACATTATCAAGTTTAAAACAAATTAAAATGCGTTATTTGAAATGACAATGAATACACCTAAAAAGAAATGGATGTACATAATAGGGATATTTACCGTATTTTGTACTATTTATTTCAATCAATGAAAAGATAATTCTTTGTAATTCCAAAGAACACACAAATTCCATTTTGGATAAGATATAGAAATTTATAGTGTTAACATTTTTATGATAGAAACATAGTTCCAACGCATTAAAATGCAGAGAAACCCAAGCGTTAAGTAGAGAGATATGAACATGATAAGAACCTTCTAAAATAAAAAGAAATGTGACACCGATAAAAATGGAAGTTAGATAAAAAGAATTTGAATAACATGTAAGAGTAAATAAAATGCTAAAAAGGGAATAAAGATAGAAAATGAGAAAAAGGATAAAAAGAATGGGAAATGATATTATGAGCCTAATAAAAAAGAAAGCGGTAAATAATCATAAAGCAAGAAAGATATAAATGCATAATGAATTAAAAGACTTAGGGTCAATAGTGAACTGTAGAGGCAAGATAATTAAGTATGAATGAATATATATATAGCCTCAAGTATGTGTTTATGACGAGTGTGAACTATTAAAGTTAATAGATAATTGTATGAATAAAATGACATCAGTCATTAGATTAGGTTGGAATGCGAGGTCGGTAGTGTTACACAATGGAAGTTTGCCCATCGCAAGGGCTACCAATAGTTATGTAACATTAACTGATCTGGGACATATCCAACCATAGGAATACCCCCAATAGATAGAGGAATTTGCTTCAAAAATAAAAAAGAGAGGAGTATTGCCTTGATTGCAATAGGAAATCTAAATGGGATGGTGAGCGGGATCGAGCACTATGCAGCATGTGTTGTATCAAATCAGGGGTAGGGCTGTCATAGGGTGACAACGTCATCCGTCCTTAGTGGTCGATTGTAAAGACATGATTAGACCTAATTAGCCTTTGCCTCCTACTAGGGTAAGCTAAGTTGGGTAATGCACCACCATAGTTGTTTTCTGGTTTGTTTGTTAGGGCAAGGCTAGTTAACCCGTAAAGGGATCTTTCAAAATGGATGGGGTGGTCCGTGGAGTCGAGTCCACAAAAAGAAGCATATAAAGTAGTAAATCGCCAAAGCGAGATAGAATATGACAAATATTTGAAAAGCCATCATTAGGCACTACGGGGGTCCCTCGATATGCGCAGCGATGATATCACGATATGGCAAGGGCGATGGATCCTAATGGGGTACTAATTTAGAGATACTAGGAGGATAGTATCTAGGTCCAATGGGGGACCGTGGTATTTATATAATTATATAATTGTACGTAGCAATAATCTACAATGGGTAGATGGGATGTATCGTATGCGGACATGTAGTCGAGATGACTTGTTAAGTAACAAAAGGCATAACATGTGATATAAGACAATCGGCATAAACCAGTATTACGTATAAAGTGTATAATTTTCCAATCACCAAAACGTTGTTCTAACCCTCCTCATTACAACCCACAGGATATCTTAAAGGACAGGTATTGCTACTAAGCGTGTTTGGTGCTGACGAGGACACTACACTTTGGAAGTGTCAAACCATGGTCAGTAGCTATGCAACTTGTTATATTTTGTTATTTCGCTGTGAGTTATACCATTAGTGCTCTGATACCATTCATTTGTTTCATTTGTAGGATACCAAACCAATGATCTATACTTTCGTAAACTTGGGTTTTTGATTTAGCGAAATTCAGGCCAACTGGGGAGCGAGTTGTCTCATTTGGTATAAGAGCTTTGGTCAGTCGATCTTGAAAACTTAGGAAACGTTGAGTGAACATATTTGTATTTTTCCGAAATATAAATATATTATATTACAAATCATAAAAATTTCAACTATAGAGTAGTTGCATATGGAAGGTCCTTGAAGATGGATAGTACATGACTCCCTAGTCGGACCCAGATAGCCCAGTGGTTATAGATCCCAGTATAATTGTCGATTGGTGATGTACAATATATCCAAATAAGGGGAAAGTAAGAATCAATATGTTGTAGATATTTGGAAGCAGTTGGTTTCTTGAAAGATGGCATGAAGTAGTCACTCTAAGCTAATAGCAAGATTTCTAGTATTGTAAAGAAGATAAGTCGGTAAGTTGAAGAGTAGAAGTTCTAGAGAAAGAACAAATAGAAATCCACTTTAAGTCCAACCCAATAAAAAATATTTTGAAAATTTAAGAAAAATATATAATTAATATATTTGAAAAGGCAAGTAAATATTGGATTTTAAAATGTGTATATGAATATAAATATTTTGTTAAAATGAAATTTTTTCGTAAATGGGTTTTACAAAAGGTAATGGTTAAAAATTTATAAAGCGTATATAACTCGCTAGTTTCTTTGTAAAGAAAAAAGTGCAAATATAAAGTTCTAATAGAAATAAAAATTTGTTAAAATCCAAAATTTCAGTAAATGAAATTTTGAAAAAAGCTATTTCTTTTGAAAAAAAATGTTAGAGCAATATAGCCTTAGGTGTCTATGTAATGAAAAATTTTACGCTGTAAAAACATTTTTAGGTGTGGACAATAAGAAGTGATACAAGTTTAGAATATAGTAAATAGTATGGGAAAGAAGATTTAAAACCTCTAAAACAAAGCTGTAAATGAATACACTACAATGGTTCAATTAAGAAGACAATAAATTAAGAGAAAAGTAATTGGAATAAAGGATAGTTTAGGTAGAGAAAAGTTGAATAGTAATAGTATTGCAAAATATAGAAACAATATTAGGAATTTATATAAAATAATGTTAGTAAATATAAATAATGTTTGGAGATTATATTAAAAAAGTAATGCTAGTATTCCAATATAGGAAATTAAAAAGAAAAAAATGGATAATTTTAAGTGTAATAATAACACATATATTTTAGAAGTCTCCCTAACATGCTAGTAGAACCTCTGCTAGGGTTTAAAGTAGTGATGGCGAGAGTGATAAGAAAATATTGGAATGAGAGTTGTTCTTGTCTACTCCAGTTTTGTTGTTAAAAATATATATTATAAAAAGATGTTTTAAAAACATTGTAAAGTATATTTTTGAAAAACTGGTTTAGTGTAACAAATAAGTTTTTAAAGGAAAACTTAATAAATAGTTTGAACTAAATATCCCAATGTTTAGAAGTAAAAGTTGAAATGATCTTTGAAAGAAAAAGTTGATTTAGAAGGGAAAGAAAGAAACTTTAAGAAAAAATTAAATTTGTTAACATTTTCTTTTAGATTCAATGAATAAATTAAATTCAAAAATTTTAGATTAAGACATCAAATATTTTTGAATTTAATAAAAGATTTGTATGTTGTACTTTTTAATGACAAAGGTTTTGAGATTAAGTATTTCAAAAAATTTGAAGTTAATTTTTGGAAAATGGTGAAGACTAAATCCAAATTTTAAATATGGAGTAGATAGGAATGACTGCCTAGGTAAGACGGGTAGAAGACAAGGCTATGAAGAAGATAACATTGATTACTCATGTTGTAGCAATAAGGAATCCCTATAGAGTGTAAAGAATACTGGTGTAAACCTAGGAATATTTTGTTAGATATGTGTGTAAGCCATAAGAAGGACCCGTAAAGGGATGATAAATGGTATTAAAGTACAAGCATATGCTCATATTAAGAGTCAAAGATAAAGGAAATAAATACCAAGATTTGAGAATACTATCAAGGGATTTAGATTAAAAGAAGATGGTAACAGAGGATTATGAGGTGGAAAACACATATGAAGGATATTGGTAGACTTAAAATTATGAAAGGCAAGATAGGGTTTGGAAAAGTTATTCCATCGAGCTAGTTGCCAATGAGCTATTAAAATCTACATGGTTTGTATTTCCTATCCACTACAGTGTAGGGATGCACAATTTATTCCATGATCGGGTATAGTGATGGAAATTATAAATAGACCTTATTCATCAGAAGCTATAAAGCAAAAGTTAAGATATGAGGATTGTAGAAGGATGACACGTTGGAAAGGTCCATTCAAGTCAGAAGTGATAGAGCCACAGCATCGTTAGTGTTAGTTGCTGTTGAAGGGCAGCTTCCAGCAGTTGTTCTTTTTAGGTTGGATTGTAAGCATTAGTTATCTTTATTGGGATGTTAAAGGGCATACAATATTATAGGAAACGTTCCTTTTTATGTTTTTTTTGGTGTAGACTGCAATGTTATGAGAAAACAATAAGGCATGGAAATTTATCAAAGACAGTCAACTAAGCAAAAGAAAAGAAAATAATAGAGACTAGAAGTTAAGAAATAAATTAAGAAAATTTATTTAATTGACTACTTAAAACAAAAATGAAATAAGATTGTAAGTCCTGAAAAAATCTGGAAATATATTTCAATGAGCGGAGGATAGGGAAAGGATGTTGCGTAGTCATGGGTCAATGTCCCTGTATCTTAAAAACTAAAATTTATAATTGAACTTGTGAGCTGGTTGCTATTTTATAAATAAAAGAAAAGTTTTGGAATTTGAAATTTACTATGTAAATAGGTGAAGTCCACTATGGATGTTAGATTGTTAACTAAACTCCAATTTCATGAGGTGTTGCATAAATCATTTTGAAAAAAATATATAATATGTGTACTTTTGAAAAAATTTGTTCAAAATTCTTGGTTTTATAAAATAAAATATTTTTGTAGGATGTTTTGGAAATTTTATGATGAAATTTTTTATAAGTTTAGAATTTTAACAAAATTTTGAAAAGTAATATATATATATATATATATATATATATATATATATATATGGCAGAAAAGAAGAAAATGAATTTTAGAAGTGCCACATACTTGATATAGCGGAATAGTTGACATGCTAGCTAGTATGGATTTTACTGTGTAGCAGAAGTGGCAGTGAAATAAAATATGGTTAGTGACAAAAAAACTATTTTAGCTATGGAATCTTTTTCTATATACCTTGTCGATAGGCGGACAAAAAGTTGATATTTGAAATAAACCATATTTTAAAACTTTAAGATAAAAAATTAACTATGCAAACTGCACTTGGAAAAGTTGAAAAAAGATTTGGGGGCAAAGAGAAGGTTCCGAAGTATAGCGGAAAGTTGGGTACCCAAGAGAAAAAGGATGAAAATATGGAATTTTCCATCTAAGCCCTTTTCCCAACATAAAGAAAATAAGTTTAGAAAAATAGATTTTTCTAAATTTGGATGTTAGTGACAGTGTGCTAGGATTTTGTATTTCAAAAGTTGCAAACATGTACAACTGCCAGTATATTTAGGATGTTTGCATCATATTTTTGAAATTGATTTAAAAGAAAGCATTCATATAGGAGGTGCCGATTAGAATCATTCTGCATAGATATCATATATATTGTGATACACCATGCGCTTGTACATGACTGGTTGCAAAATTGATTGTACACTAATTGATTTGTTAGCATAGAATGGATGTAAGTTAGGTTATATGATTGAGCCCTTAAGGAATTTCGGAGAAGAAATTCTTTTAAGGGGGGAGATCTAACACCCGTGGTTTTTATGATAATTAATTTAAAAGAAATTAATTAATAAATAACCAACATCGAAAAATAGAACTTTTACAAACATCAGAATTTAGCTACGAAACTTACACCATTGGGTAGTAGACAAAGTTTTTCGATCGGAGTTTTAATGAAAAAGTTATTAACATTTGAACTTTTATGGTCAGAAATAATTATACATGTAACTATGGAAATAAAAGTTAATTGACGCTAATTAGTAACGTTAATGGAAACTTAGATGTTAATAAATGTTAACATTAAATTAAATCTAAGAATGTGTGTGTGTGTGTGTTTATATGTGTGTGTATGAAAATAAATTATTGCAATAACATTTAAAAATGAATCGAACAAGCGCAACCATTTAAACAAAGAACAAAATATGCAGAATCAAAGAACCCTAATTAATTCACCATTAAAACACACAACAGTCGACCCAAGATGCATCCAGGTGAACCGATAGCGGTTGATCCAAGGTCATGCAAGGTCGACCATTGACTTGTAAATTGGAGATATTGGAGCAAAAATTGAATGACAGAGATGTAACCAAATATTTTTCTTCCATGCCAAGTTTTTAACGTTAATCTCTGATTAAAATAAAGATTGCATAGGGTAAATCTAATGCTTCAAATTAACTCCAAACCCTTATAAATATAGACCTAGTTTCTCACTTCTCTTCTCATATTTTCTAGGCCACAGAGTGAAGCTCTACCATTCTCTTTTCTCTACAATCTCTAAATTTATAAAAGTAGTAAAATTATTATATTATATATATAAGTAGAGGAAAGCGGAAAATAAGAGAAGATAAGAATTGGACCGTTTCAAAACATGGAAACAAAGGTAAATCTTGAATCTTAAACTCAAATCTAAATGTAATTCAATTTTTTCCCCAGATTTGTAATTCTAATAGGTGTATACCCTTTTTATATTTTGGATTTAAAGCAAATGGGAGTCAAATAAAAAGGGAATGGATCTAAATCTGGAGATTTGGAGCTAAAAGAGGTGAATGGGAAAATTATATGCTTTTATATAATATTAGCTTATATCATGCAAATCTATTCCTATATGCCTATAATGTTAATTGGAGTTGTAGGCTAAATTATTAAATATGAAATTGAAATTGAAAAACCTTGCCTATATATTCTGTATCTGTTAGCTTGATTTTACAGGTTATATGAATGTAACCTGGAAAATGTTTAGGATATTTGCAGTTCCTAAATTCATTATAGAGAAATATGAATCTATGAATTTGTTTGTGATATGATAATAATAGAATGGTATTGAACGAATAATAAGAATGTAAAATAAAGAAATTACATTATTAAGGGTTTGAGTGGTATTTAATTCGTTGGAATTTATAATGTGGCAAGGTGAATTTCTATACATTATTAAGTTTAAAACAAATAAAAATGCATTGTTTGAAATGACAAGGAATACACCTAAAAAGAAAGGGAGGCACAAAATAGGGGTATTTATCGTATTTTGTACTATCTATTTCAAACAATCAAATGATAATTTTTTGTAATTCCAAACAACGCACAAATCTTCCTTTTTGGATAAGATATAAAAATTTGCAGTGTTAACATTTTTATGATTGAAACGTAGTTCCACTGCATTAAAATGCAGTGAACCCCAAAGTGTTAAATAGAGTGATATAAACGCGATAAGAACATTCTAAAATGAAAAAATGTGATACCAATAAAAATGGAGATTAAATAAAAAGAAATTGAAGAATAGGTAAGAGTAGATAAAAGGGTAAAAAGGGAGTAGAGATATAAAATGGTAAAAAAGATAAAAAGAATGGGTAATGATATTATGAGCCTATTAAAAAGGAAAGCGGTAAATAATCATAAAGTAAGAAAGATATAAATGCATAGTGAAGTAAAAGATTAGGGTCAGTAGTGAACTATAGAGGTAGAATAATTAGGTAAGAATGAATATATATGTTCACGCCAAAATTGGTCACTAACACCCAAATCCAGATGAAAGCACCAAATCACAGTCACATATCATAGATCGAATGTACGTAGAGAGTATAAATATGAAGAAAGGCTAAAATTAAAAAGAAAGCAATAATAACAGAGGTTATAGTGGTTCGGCGGACTCTGGCCTACGTCCACTCTAGAAATTTCCTTATTATTGATATGAGAATCAATTACAGTTACAATCCAGGATTTTCAAAACAATAATGGAAGAGTTGCCTTAGAGAAAAAGAAAAAGGGAAATAGAATCTAGATCCCCTTTTCTGAAGCCCCGCATGTTGTATTTATAGGCAAAACCCAAGTTATAGGCTTCCTGAGTGGTCCAGGCCCATCAATACCATAACCGAACCCATACCCTTCGCCACGACCGACCCCGAGTCTAGAATGTGCCAATCCAATATTTCCATGGGAATGACTCGGAGTAACATACGATTTGACTCGAAGCAAAATAATTGTCGACCCTTTGCCTTTGTACCGACCCGGTTTCCCATTGCCGACCCGAGGAGAATATGTAGGATCGATTTCACCCTAGAGGGGGGCAAATAGGGTGATACTATTAATTATAAAAAAATATTGTGGAATTTTATATAAAATAATTGCAACACAGATATAGCATAATTATAGTAGCACATATAATAGCAGAGTATTAAAAAGCAGAAAATAGAACACACAGATTTACCCAGCTTCAGTAAAACCCTATCTATGTGCAACCCCCAAGGTTTCTACTAGAAATTAAGCAGTCAGACGCTTACACACGTAAACTCGTGACAACCGCTATTGACTAACCTAACTCTACGCTCAAAACCCTGCCACAACTCAGCCACTGAGTTGCGAATTCCCGAACTACACCACCGTAGTTCGTCCCCTAGTCACACGACTAGAACTTACAATAGTTTAAAAAAGAACCTAAATTCAATGATATTCTGATGGTTTTGATGACAACAACCTTAGAATAAGATTATAAAATATAAATACTAACATTATAGTTTAGATATATATGTATATGCAGGATTTAACCATGCAGGTATCAAGAATGAAGACTGTACAGTATAGAGATTCAAGATATCAAGATTGAAGACTCATGAGTATCAAGAATATCAAGAATAGCAAGATTATCAAATAGTACAAGATAAGTATTGAGTCTATAATTATGTTAAAACTTCATAATAGCACTGAAATCTTCACTCCATATTTCATTTGGGATGGAACTCATTTCTACCTTTTTAGTGGCTTACAAACCCACGACAAGTAGCTTACAAACCTACGACAAGTGGCTTACAAACCCACGAACATCCTGGTTTTGTACAAGTTCTCGAGTCCTGATGTGATGAGATATTCTGCAGGAAGAAGCTTGCAAAACTACTTCAAAATGATTTTCAAAACTGCTTTTCAAAATGTTTTAGCCTTAAAAATTATCTTTTCAAATGATTTTCAAAATGTTGTTTTAGCCTTAAAATATTCTTTGATTTTGTTTTTAAATAAATTCTTGTTTTAAACTTCGTTTGTTTTAAACTATCTTTTAATTATAATATATTTATACTTTGATTTAAATATAAAATTATAGTAAAATTATATATATATTATTCCTTATATTTACTTATGTATTTTAACTATAGTTAAGTATATTTATAAAGTTTAAAATAGTTTTAATATAAGATAGAAGTAATTTTCAAAGAAAAACAAATCACCAAAATTTCCTTTGGGATGTCGACATACCCAAGATACCCATGTCGACAAAGTGGCAGTTGGTTTCAAAAATTTGAATTTCAAAAGAAGTGTCTATTCGCTATAACCTTTCACGAATGGACATGGCTGTTGTTCTTCTATAAATAGGGGATGTTTTCAAAGAATTTTTAACAATATTTTTCTGGTTTTCACTCCTCTTCTTCTTCCACATTTCTTTATATATATTCTTACCATTACTCTGCCGAAATCACCATTGAATTTAACTAGATCATTTCTGGTTTGATTCTCTATCACTATCTCAACAAGATCCCAGTGCTATTCAGAGTTATAGGCTTCTTTGTAATCAATCAAGTGAGAAAAGGTGTGATTGTAGCCTTGGAAATCAATCAAGTGAGAAAAGGTGTGATTATAGCCTAGGAAATCAATTAGGTGAACTTGTTGCCCGGGAAATCAAGTATCTCTACCCAGAGGATTGTGAATCTGGAGTGGTGTACCTTGTGGCCTTGAAATCGAGGGTTGTAATTGTAAAGATTGCTTTTGAAAGGAAATCCATACTTGTGTGCGGAACTGGATGTAGGGTAACTCTGAACCAGTATAAAATCCGGTGTGTTCTTTCCTTTACTGCTTTTACTTTATATTTGCATCTGTGTTTGAATCTGTGATCATATCTGTGTCTGAATATTGCATACATTTGTGTTCAAATTAATATAAACTCAAAAAGAATTAGTAATTCCTTAAAACACTATTCACCCCCCCTCTAGTGTTTATACTAGCCTTAAGATCCGTAATCCGCATTTCTCACATATTTTCTTATGTATTTTGTATTTTATTTGTTTACAAGATTTGGATTTGGGTGCCACTTCTCCTGTAATTTGATTCGTGCTTTGTCGTGCTTTTTCGGAGTTGATTCTGTGTTTTGAATTATCATCTCTAGCTTTAAAAAGGTGAGTTATCACTCTCGACTTTGTACTTATAAAATTGTGAAACAAAGTCATGTGAATTGTATTAGTGATATGCCATGTTGATAGTAATTCCATATATGCCTGTGATATGATATTTTATGATGTTATAACCTGATTATATACTTGTTTCATCACCTGATCTGATATGCTATGCTTTACTGTTTATTTATATTTCTGTTTCTCACACTGCAAGTTCCCTCACTATGGGTTGAAATGATACATACCCGAACGGACTTTAGAATAAGGAAAAGTCGTTATGAGCTGAAATGATAGGCTCAAGCGATTTTTATTAGACTTTGGATTGTGGGTTTGAAATGATCAAAACCGGGATTTTATTTCGGATTGAAATGATATATATCCGTATTCACTTGACCTAGGTTAGAAAATGTTATACAGACCCATGGTTAATTTTTAATATAAATATTTTCTGAAAATTCTAAGTATTTTGAATTTAAAATATATGAGTTTTAACTTAAATTGGATTTAAACGATTTAAATAAATTTTATAGTGATTTTTTGTAAGTTAAAATTGTATGAGTTAATAAATGATTAATAATGTAAAGTTTAAAATGTGATTTAACTTAATAATTGAAAATTTGATTTGGAATGGAATTTTAGGCTTAACTTGGTAATAAAATATTTTATTTATGAAATGGATATTTTAAAAGTAAATAACGTATCAAGTTATTTGTTAAATTAAAAGCTAAGCAATTTAAATGTAATTTTGACCTAATAAATGAACTATGGTTTAACTTGGATATTTTATAAAATTTTATTTTATTTAATCATAAGTTAAATGATATCCAAATAAATATTTCTGAAAAGTGAGATATGTTTTATAAGTTAAAAATGATGAAAAACTGAAATTATAATGTTTCTGAAATGTTATAGTAAATCTCAGATTTGTATTGGCAGCATTTCTGAAATGTTGTGGTTTTAAGGTAGCGTTTTCTAAGTGCTACCATCTCATATTTTTTCCAAATACTACTATATCTGCAGTAACGTTTTCTAAGTGCTGCAGTTTCTGAAAAAGACAATATTTCTGAAATACTACTATCTATACAGTAACGTTTTCTAAGTGCTGTTGTTTCTGAAAAATGATATTTTCGAACTACTATATGTATTATAACATTTTCAAAGTGCTACGAATGCTAAAATACAATGTTTTGAAAATGTTATAATTGAATGAATGAACTTAGAAATGCTACAACTTTGGAAATGAATATTATTTTTGAAAGATATTGTCATCGACTTTAAAATGGTTTTAAAATGAAAATGTTTTGATTTGAAATATAAACCATTTTGAAATTTATAACCACGGGTTAGAATAACGATTGGTTGTTAAAGAGACTGAGATCGGATATGGACATACTCTCTGTCGATATCGAAAACCACTTTAACAACTGTGTACGCGGTGGAGATTCCAGAATGAAGTAGGATGGTGGCGACGATTCTATTTTGAGGTATAAACGTGGACCCAACTCCCGTGAGTTGGCATAAGATGGCTAAAACAGGAGCAATCGACGGGCTAATGAGGTAGCTCCTCTTATGGGATACATTCCATCGTATACCATTCTATTACTTTGTGATTGATTGGGTGCACCCCTTGATTTGGGAGTGTGGCTCGAGGTGGGCGATTGCTGCGGCTCTACGTCACCACCGGCCCGGAAGTGTAATTGGTATATCTACCCTGGCATTGCCTAGTTGTGCCGTGTCACCTACCCTAGCGTGCTTTACTACGAGTTTGATTTGTGTCGTACCTATGGAGTATCCTCTGGTAGCTCCAGTTTACGGAGTATTACGGTACTGTATAGACTATTGGCATACCTAAAAATGTGTTAAGGTGGAAAATGTAAAGCCTTAACGCTATTTTTAAATAAGTTTACTTTACTTTAGACATTATTATAATAGTGTATCTTACTACATAGTAGATAGTTTAACGAATCCTTAGAGGATGGGCGGTCCCAAGCATCCTTTAAGTTATTGATGCATTCTATTACAGTTCACTTGAATTGATTTACATTTTATAAGTATGTATGTCCTGACTCGAGTGTTTTGTGTTTTGCTTTACGCTCGGGTCAGCCTGAGTATCACAGCTTTGGATTCATCTTCTGGAGCTAGAGATTTGCTGGAGTTTATCTGTCTATCTAGTTGTCTGTTTCCATTTCAATTATTTCCTATTCAGCTTTGCTTATGTATTTGTGAACTTATTTATTAAGACTTCTGTTGTGTCTGTTTTCAGACTATGTATTGTAGTAGCTTTATGAACTACTATGTATTTTATTTCCGCTACGAGTTATTCTGATATTCTGTGTCTGTGATTCTGTGATTGGTTTTATTTGCTCCAGATTTATTTACAATCTATTGTTTTGAATTATTCAAGTCCGACATGTGTGGTTTTATTGTTGATTTGAATGGTCCAAAATAGTGGGTCGTTACAGTGATGGATAGTCCACATAATTTAAACAATGAAACCATATGTGATGAGTAGTCAATATGGTAAGGGATGGGTAATCCAAGTTATAATTACATGTTAGATGGATAGTCCGCATAACTTTGAATTTGTTTATATGTGAGATAGGGAGTCAACATAATTATAAGACGGGTAGTCAGGTTAATAAATTGTGATGGGTAGTCATTTGAAATTAAGATGGATGGTCTAATAAATTAGGATGGGTAATCTGGTATATGTTGCATTATTATAAAAGCTATTCTCTATATTCTAACCATTGTGGATGTAGGGGCGGAGTATATGGTTGTTATGTTCTGATTAAGATACTAGTAAGGGGAAAACCCATTCTGCTCAGCGGCATGGTCTCACTGGATATCTATTTGGTTTAAGATGGTAGGTTATTATTCACATCAAACAGTTGTCTGATCCGAAGTTTTTGTTTTCCCCCTTAAACTCTTGGGTACTCATTTTAGTAGGTCGGGAGTAAGGGTTTTCAGGTTTCCAGTTAGACGAATAAGCTTCCAGAGAAATGCGGGAGACAATTAGCTATTTAGGAGTATCTAGTTATCCGCTTTGTTGTTTTGGATGTAATGGAAAAGTTGTATAATTGCTAAATATTTGACTCTGATCAACCAGGGGTGCATCTTCATATGTCACTCTTTGAGTATTTTGTTTAGTTATATTTTCTCTGTACATGGAACCGCAAATGGGATTATGTATTGAATATGAAATCATATTTGAAAATGGAATGTAAAAGTAATTTCTTAATTATGTTTGAAATTTTTTCATATTCATGTGCTTCTGATTATTGATATGATTAACATAGCCGTATTTTGTCGTTGGAGATTAATAACTATAGATGACAGCATCATCTGTAGCGGTTAGTTTTGAGCCATAGAATGGGGCATGTTACAACTTACTAAAGGGCTTAATTAATTACACACTAATCTTGGTCCACATCTTTAAAAACTTAAAACAGACATAACTTTCTAACCGTAAGTCCGATTTTCTATTATGACCACTCCATGGAATAGGAAACCTTCATCCTGAAACAATGGAACTGGTTTGAGACCCTAATTCGGCTCGTATCAAAAGTTATATTCCAAATAATATTTTTAGGATCAAAATGATCACATAAAAATTCAAAAAAAATCATAGGTCTGTAAACTATAATTAAGAGTCATATTCCAAAATTATATAATCATACAACCTCACATGAATAAAATAAAATATTTTATGATCCTTCGATACGTAAAATATGAGTCGTTACATTCCCCTCCCCTATCCTGCTTTAGGAATTGCACCCTCGAAATCCCAAAACAAGCCAAAACATAAACAACCATGGTCATCCCACATGCCTATCAATCATAAGAAACCATCAAACATCTCAAACAAGAAACCATGTGTGACGCCCCACCTCTATACTCGCGCTAGCCAAGGACAATACGGGGTAATGCCGTCGACTAACGCGAAGAATAAGGCTGTTGAGGAGCGACCATCTGTGTAATTGCTTTGTGCGAGTACCAATATGCCAGATAATATAACATGCATTTCATTTCAAGAGGAAATCCGACATATCAAATACAAACTCAAAGCTACCACACAGTGGCTAAGTGGACCTCGGAAACAAACGTAGAAATAAACATAACACAAATCAGTTACAGATATTCACATCACAAAGGCGGAATAAGACATGAATATATCACCTGAAAGTGTACATCAAACTAGTGGTCATATAAGATCCACTACATCACAATGAATAGATACAAGTGCGAGACAAAAGAATAAATATACATTAAGGAGTCCGTATCTCAAATGTATAATAACAAAACTACTAATCTAAAGTAGTTAGCCAAAAGAATCAGATGATAATCCCTGATAAGAAGTCAAGCGGGAGCACCTGAAATATCTTGGTCTGACCCGAGTATTATTTAAGAAGAAAATAATAAACGGATCAGTCTAGCTATAAATATCAGATAAAGGAATGAGATATAAGCAGAGATATAATAAGAATGTATGATAACAATAATGTCATACTAGAACAAATATGATATAAAACAACAACAAAATCATACAATATCTCAAGAATCTCAAGCACCAAAAAGAATATCATATTCTTTATTTTATTCACCAAACTACAAATATTGACAAACATATAAATGCCAAACGCAAAAGTTGGTGAAACATAAATTCCAGAAATCACAAGGGGGAGGCCTATCATAAACAGGAGCATGAAAACTCCCAAACACGTGCAACATAAACGGAACGCTATTCCATGGGTCGTTAACCCATCAAATGAACCGAACATCGACGCACCCTAAAAGATACGACTCACGCACAGATTCGGTTGTGGTACATTCCCCATGCGGATAAATGAGCCGAACATCGACGCACCCTAAAAGATACGACTCATGCACAGACTCATTGAGCCGATTGCTCCACGAACGGTCCGAAGACCGCGGGTCGCTACCCCGCCAAATTTGAGCCGAAGCTCCCCAAATGGGTTTTAATCCCCATACCAACAAAGAGACATCGCTCAATCGCTAGTCTAAATCACAAAATGATCATCAATGATCGATAAGTGTAAATTACACTAAGCTAGTAAATATAAGAGTTTAGCTTCATGTCCCATAACCACTAGCTTAACTCAAATATTTACGAACAAATTGTAGACTTCCACTCGAAGTTAAGTGTAAATTACACTAAGCCAGTAAATATAAGAGTTTAGCTTCATGTCCCATAACCACTAGCTTAACTCAAATATTTACGAACAGATTGTAAATTTCCACTCGAAAATTGTTACAGGAGTTTCAATCGAACAAGTCAAAGAATTAACCGGCGAAGTAAACGCAAGCGTTTCATACCACTTGTTTTGCTAAGCCGTTTAATTAGATTTTCTCATACGAATGAGGTAAAGGTTTGTATATACTAATAGATTGGAAAACGGTTTTATAAACGAGCTTTGTATTAAAAATAGAGTTGAAATCATCTTTGTAAAGAGTTTGAATATTTACTACTAGTTTAGAAACCTTTGTATTTTTAAAGTGACAAGCCAGAGAAATGATTGTAGAAACAATCAATCATCAAAAATTCACATACGAAGACGTGAATCAAATCCATAGAAATCGATGTCGATTCCATTAAAATGGACATTCTCAAAAATCCCGAAAAAGAAGTCATCAAAGGCAATAACAAATGATAACAATAAATCGGATAGTCACGAATCGATAAAAGTTGGATTCTCAAGCTAATTAGGCAAAATAGGCAAAATGGAGCAGGTCAGTCGACTGAACCAGAACCCGAGAGTTTTCTGGGCCTGCAGTCAGTCGACTGACTGCAGACGGTCAGTCGACTGGCTGTAGCTGAAACTGTTTTCAGCCTATCAAATGGAGGAGCGAACTCACACCATTTGCAACCGGTTGAGCAATGGACTTTAGGGGCTTTTGCAAATCGACATCCCAACCCTATAGGCTCTCCGATTCACAACCAAAAACACATTCACAAATCAAAGCTAGGATTTTCAAAGTTTTGACTTCAAAACACCAAAAATTGAAATGTTCACCAAATCAATTCAAACCAAAAGCAATTGAACATGAGTAAGTGTTAGGAATTCATACCTAACGTCAATGATAGAAATAGACAAAGATGTGAGTTTAAAAACTCACCTTTTACACAAAAACAAGGAAGAAGAAGCTTGAAAACAAATGAGAATCAACCACTCTTCAATCTCAACTCTTAGGAGCTTGAATCTAAGCTCAAAAGAAGAACATTTCCAAAGTTAGGTTTAGGAAATTTCTGAATTTAAAGAGGGATTGAGTTGGAGAAGAAGATGGAGATACATACCTTAGCTTTTCTTTAGATTTGGAGCAAGAATTTGTATTTTCTAAGGAAACTAGGGTTTTGGATTTCTAATTTCCCATTCCTCTCCCCATTTTCAGTTTTGAGCTTGAGAAAAAGAAATGAAATGAATAAGTGGAGAGGAGAGGACTGAGTTTGGGTATAGAGAGAGTTGGGGTGAAACCCAAACCCAAAGCCCAATAGAAATAGCAAAATTCAACTTACTCCAAATGAATTGATGTTTATACTTAAAAAAGTTGCAAACGCCATTTTGGACTCAATGGAAGTGGTCTCGAGTCCTAATTCGACTGTTTGCAAAAAGTAGATTTTTGGACTTCAATCCGATTAACGATTCTATATTTAAATAAAATATTTAAATATTCAATCGTAAAATATGCGGGTTGTTACAGACTCCCCTCCAAAGAAATTGCGTCCTCGCAATAATTAAGAGGAAAATAAAAAGTAACAACCATAAAAGCATATCAACACAGAAGAAAGTTTGAAATAAGAAGTTCACCATAAAGAGCACGAAAGAGAAAGTCTGGATGTGTTTGCTCGATGAATTCTCAAGGTTCCCAAGAGAAATTCTTAGGATTTGAGGACCATTGAACTTTCACAAGAAGAATATCTTTATTTCGAAGGCGTTTAATCTCCGAAGTAATGATACGAATAGAATGTTGCTCATAAGTCAAATTTGGTGAAACTTGAATTTCTTCAACAATACCGGGCTCAAGAATAAAAATCAGAATTCCAAGGTATTTCCGCAGTAAAGAGACGTGGAAAACGTCATAAATAGCAAAAGATTGAGCCGGTATTAAAATGGCGATACGCCACGAAACAAATACGTTCGGTGATGGGAAATAGACCAACATATCGAGGTGCTAACTTTCCCGATCAACTGAAACGCACAACACCCATCATAGGTGAAACATGAATGAATACCAATAAGATCTGGACCTAAAACAAGTTCTCACCGGCTTCAAGCCAACACGAAGGAAATCGGCACAGCCTTCCGTAGAGTGCCTCGAAAGGTGCCATACCAATACAAGGTTGGAAGTTATTATTGGAAGAAAACTCAACAAGAGAAATATAATTTTCCCAACTTCCACCAAAATCAAGAACACATGAACGAAAGAGATCTTCAAGAGTTGATTCACACGCTCTATTTGTCCATCGGATTGAGAACAATAAGCGGTGCTAAAGATTAAGCTTTATTCCGAAAGCTTTTGAAGATCTTCCAAAGTCCACTAGTAAAATAATGGATCATGATTGCAAATAATAAAAGTAGGAACTCCATGCAATTTAACAATTTCCTTGACAAAAGTTTAGCCAAAATAGGTACGGTCCGATTGGACCGAACTGGAAGAAAATGGGCGGATTTTGTAAGTCTATCTACTATCACCCATAGGCTATCATGACCCGAACGAGAACGGGGAAGACTGTCAATAAAGCCCATGGAAATTTGATCCCACTTCCATATTGGAATTTCCAAAGGTTGCAATAACCCACCAGGCCTTTGATGTTCGGCCTTTACGAGTTGTTAAGTCATGCAACGCTTAATGAAGTTAGCAATATCAGATTTCATTCCATCCTAATAATAAAGTCGCTACTATTACCGGGATGAATGATAAATTTAGAACGATGAGAACCTTCTAAAATGTCTTTACGAAGATCATAAATGTTTGGCACAATAAGTCTACCAAACACTCTAATGCCACCACGAGCATCGATTTCAAAAAAAAAATTTAAACCATCAACCTTATTCTGATCACTACAACTTTGGCTAAGAAAAGCCAATTCGGGATTTTACCTTAGAGCTTCAAGGATGCGGTTCAAAAGAGAAGGACGAGCCTCAAGGCTACACAAAACAAGAGATGAACATGAATTGAATTCACGATCTCGAATCTCACAAGTGAATAAAGTCTCGAGATCATTCCATTCAGATATCATCAAAGAAACAACTGCTTGTTGCATACAACTAAGAGCATCGGTCAACACGATTACCCTTTTTCCGGGAGTATAAGGAATATCAAGATCATAAGATGCAAGGAACTCGAGCAAACGTTGTTGACGCAAATTGAGTTCCTTTTTATAAAATAAATACTTCAAAAAATTATTACCGGGGTAGAGAACAATTTCTCTCCTAAAAGATAATGAGCCAAATACTAAGAGCGAAAACATTAGCCGCGAGCACCAGATCATGAATGACATATCTAGTCTCGACAAGCTTTAATTGTCAAGAAGCAAATGCGATAACACATTCCCATTTTGCAAGAGAATGACACCAAAACCAATACGACTAGTATCGGTACAAACAATGAAGTCTTGGTTCCCTTCGGGAGCCGCAAGGATAAAAGCATCGGAAAAGAGTCCCTTTAATCGATTCTCTTTCCCGAAAAGCTAAGACTTTCAAAATTATAGTTAACTTTATGTAATAATCTTTTCAGAAAAATTTACATTTTACAAGTCAATTTACTGTGTCTGATTGTCTCATCATAGCGTTTAGGAGGTTCCTATCGATAACGTTGATCAAGCGCATTGACCAGAATTCTTAAAGCACTCAATGGGCAAAACAACACAAAAATCATTTTCTATATGATAAACATGCCTCTTAAAATTTTCACAAATATTCTTTGTTCGTTTTAAGAATAAAATCCACTTATACTTATAAATATCTTATTAAAAAGATTTGCAAATTTTAAATTTGTTATCTTCATCCATAATCAATTAATATAAGGGGAAACCAATCGAGATATCCATAGAATACTCGATTCACAAAATGGATGAAATAAGCTGGACAAACTGAATGACGTAATAAGTCATTCATAAGAATCATAACGAGTGTGGAATGCGGTAAGTGGAATACTAACTTCCGCAATTCGTAGCAAATGAAAACCGGTGGCAAGGTCGAGCTGAAAAGACCTTAACACCACTCAAAAGACTGCTTAGGTGCTAATCCTAAGACAAGCTCAAAAATACCGGAAGATTCAAAAATTACTTGAATGAGAGAAATAACACTTTCCTCATCAAGTGGGTTTAAAGAATAAAATGATGCCACCGAAATTTGGAAATCAAAATCTTTAAAAACAATAGAAATCTGCTTAACAGATTGAGAATGTCAAAGATAAATAGTTCGCATTGGACATAGGATATGGGCTTCATAATGATTAAGCCAATCCTTTCCCAAAAATCAGTTTCGAAGCCTAAGTAACGCATAACATGCAAATTAGCTCGAAAAGAATAATCACATAAAATAATCTCGACATTTTCACAAAGTAAATTGAGTGTTGCGGATCCATCAATCGAATTCGCAATTCTCAATGAAGTCATCAAGCCCAAAAATTTAAAGAGAAAGAATCATCAAGTTCTTTTGATATAAAAGAGTGGAACGCACCCGTATCAAAAGGAATCAAATAGAAAAATCACGAAATAAAATTATGCCATCAAGGATAGAAGGAGAAATACCTTGACTATAAGAAGTGCCACTAGGGGCTTGAACCTTTCCCTCTCTCTTCTTTGGAAGTTTGGGGCATGAAGATAAAAGATGACCCAAATCTTTGCAATAGCGACAAGTAAGAGGCTTTGGACACTTATTCGCATAGTGGTCCGTAGACCCACAATTGTAGCATCGTCCTCGACTAGTGGTAGGAGTCTTTGCTACCGAAATTGCCTGCTTCCCATTCTTGTTAGGATTAGGGCTCTTGAACTTAATGTGTGTTTTCTTGTTGATGTTGAAGTTTTGTTTGGCTTCCACAACTTCAACACCGTTTTCTTTATCGGCCTCTTCAAGTTGAAGAGTGGTATCAACAAACTGGTCGAAAGGCACTTCAAGTTTCAAAGGTAAAACATTTTCGGGGTTCTTACTCAAAGCACAGATAAACCTTTGATTCTTTACAAGATCCAAAAGTTGTTGGGCAGACATGAATATGCCATCCAGAGAAGGACTACTGGATTGACCAGCGCTGGGACTGCCAGATCTAACCATCTCTTCTTCTTTAAGAAAGAAAGAAAAAGAAAGAAGAGGAAAAAGGTTATTCACAAAATGAATATCAAACAAACTTGATTGATAAAACAAGGCATCATAAAAAGAAATAGGATAGAACATTCTTAACGACTCGAATTAATCCTAAGGCAGGACTCCTAAGAAAGACTTAGGACAATGATCCTTGCAAGATTATTCTACATTGTTCCGAAGTTTGGCTCTGATACCATTTCTATGATGCCCCACCTCTATACTCGCGCTAGCCAAGGACACTACGGGGTAATGCCGTCGA
Organism: Allium fistulosum; assembly: GCA_030737815.1. NCBI lineage: Eukaryota > Viridiplantae > Streptophyta > Magnoliopsida > Asparagales > Amaryllidaceae > Allium > Allium fistulosum. The sequence goes on from CM060902.1 coordinate 1,302,442,413, forward strand.
CTAACGCGAAGAATAAGGCTGTTGAGGAGCGACCATCTGTGTAATTGCTTTGTGCGAGTACCGATATGCCAGATAATATAACATGCATTTCATTTCAAGAGGAAATCCGACATATCAAATACAAACTCAAAGCTACCACACAGTGGCTAAGTGGACCTCGGAAACAAACGTAGAAATAAACATAACAGAAATCAGTTACAGATATTCACATCACAAAGGCGGAATAAGACATGAATATATCACCTGAAAGTGTACATCAAACTAGTGGTCATATAAGATCCACTACATCACAATGAATAGATACAAGTGCAAGACAAAAGAATAAATATACATCAAGGAGTCCGTATCTCAAATGTATAATAACAAAACTACTAATCTAAAGTAGTTAGCCAAAAGAATCAGATGATAATCCCTGATAAGAAGTCAAGCGGGAGCACCTGAAATATCTTGGTCTGACCCGAGTATTATTTAAGAAGAAAATAATAAACGGATCAGTCTAGCTATAAATATCAGATAAAGGAATGAGATATAAGCAGAGATATAATAAGAATGTATGATAACAATAATGTCATACTAGAACAAATATGATATAAAACAACAACAAAATCATACAATATCTCAAGAATCTCAAGCACCAAAAAGAATATCATATTCTTTATTTTATTCACCAAACTACAAATATTGACAAACATATAAATGCCAAACGCAAAAGTTGGTGAAACATAAATTCCAGAAATCACAACGAGAAATCCATAAATCACAAGGGGGAGGCCTATCATAAACGGGAGCATGAAAACTCCCAAACACGTGCAACATAAACGGAACGCTATTCCATGGGTCGCTAACCCATCAAATGAACCGAACATCGACGCACCCTAAAAGATACGACTCATGCATAGATTCGGTCATGGTACATTCCCCACGCGGATAAATGAGCCGAACATCGATGCACCCTAAAAGATACGACTCATGCACAGACTCATTGAGCCGATTGCTCCACGAATGGTCCGAAGACCACGGGTCGCTACCTCGCCAAATTTGAGCCGAAGCTCCCCAAATGGGTTTTAATCCCCATACCAACAAAGAGACATCGCTCAATCGCTAGTCTAAATCACAAAATGATCATCAATGATCGATAAGTGTAAATTACACTAAGCTAGTAAATATAAGAGTTTAGCTTCATGTCCCATAACCACTAGCTTAACTCAAATATTTACGAACAAATTGTAGACTTCCACTCGAAGTTAAGTGTAAATTACACTAAGCCAGTAAATATAAGAGTTTAGCTTCATGTCCCATAACCACTAGCTTAACTCAAATATTTACGAACAGATTGTAAATTTCCACTCGAAAATTGTCACAAGAGTTTCAATCGAACAAGTCAGAGAATTAACTGGCGAAGTAAACGCAAGTGTTTCATACCACTTGTTTTGCTAAGCCGTTTAATTAGATTTTCTCATACGAATGAGGTAAAGGTTTGTATATACTAATAGATTGGAAAACGGTTTTATAAACGAGCTTTGTATTAAAAATAGAGTTGAAATCATCTTTGTAAAGAGTTTGAATATTTACTACTAGTATAGAAAACTTTATATTTTTAAAGTGACAAGCCATAGAAATGATTGTAGAAACAATCAATCATCAAAAATTCACGTACGAAGACGTGAATCAAATCCATAGAAATCGATGTCGATTCCATTAAAATGGACATTCTCAAAAATCCCGAAAAAGAAGTCATCAAAGGCAATAACAAATGATAACAATAAATCGGATAGTCACGAATCGATAAAAGTTGGATTCTCAAGCTAATTAGGCAAAATAGGCAAAATGGAGCAGGTCAGTCGACTGGCCTTCTGCAGTCAGTCGACTGAACCAGAACCCAAGAGTTTTTTGGGCCTGCAGTCAGTCGACTGACTACAGAGGGTCAGTCGACTGGCTGTAGCTGAAACTGTTTTCAGCCTATCAAATGGAGGAGCGAACTCACACCATTTGCAACCGGTTGAGCAATGGACTTTAGGGGCTTTTGCCAATCGACATCCCAGCCCTATAGGCTCTCCGATTCACAACCAAAAATATGTTCACAAATCAAAGCGAGGATTTTCAAAGTTTGACTTCAAAACACCAAAAATTGTAATGTTCACCAAATCAATTCAAACCAAAAGCAATTGAACATGAGTAAGTTTTAGGAATTCATACCTAACGTCAATGATAGAAATAGACAAAGATGTGAGTTTAAAAACTCACCTTTTACACAAAAACAAGGAAGAAGAAGCTTGAAAACAAAGGAGAATCAACCACTCTTCAATCTCAACTCTTAGGAACTTGAATCTAAGCTCAAAAGAAGAATATTTCCAAAGTTAGGTTTAGGAAATTTCTGAATTTAAAGAGGGATTGAGTTGGAGAAGAAGATGGAGATACATACCTTAGGTTTTCTTTGGATTTGGAGCAAGAATTTGTATTTGCTTAGGAAACTAGGGTTTTGGATTTCTAATTTCCCATTCCTCTCCCCATTTTCAGTTTTGAGCTTAAGAAAAAGAAATGAAATGAATAAGTGGAGAGGAGAGGACTGAGTTTGGGTATAGAGAGAGTTGGGGTGAAACCCAAACCCAAAGCCCAATAGAAAATAGCAAAATTCAACTTACTCCAAATATATCGATGTTTATACTTAAAAAAAGTCGCAAATGCCATTTTGGACTCAATGGAAGTGGTCTCGAGTCCTAATTCGACTGTTTGCAAAAAGTAGATTTTTGGACTTCAATCTGATTAACGATTCTATATTTAAATAAAATATTTAAATATTCAATCGTAAAATATGCGGGTTGTTACACCATGCAACCAATAGTATAGGTAATATATCCTAGTATGCGGAATACTATCCTATCATATAATGGTGGAAGTAAATAGATAAATGATGGGTCTTACCATTCAAAGAGCTTTGGATAAGAAGTCCTCATTCTCTCTTCCGTCTCCCATGTACAATCGATCTCACTTTCACTCCATTGTACCTTAACTAGCTTCATCGGTTTTCTCATAACCTGCTTCGTGTCTCACCCAACAATATGAAATGGCATACGAGATATACCAACTTCTATTTCTACCTCAATATCTTTTAGCTGATCCGGTGTGATCATCATGCCTGAGTCATGCACAAACTTCCGTAGATAAGAGACATGGGAAACGTTGTGCACATCCGTCATTTTCTAAGGTAAGTCGACCCAATACGCTAGCTTTCTGGTTCTCTCGACTATCAGAAAAGGACCAACAAATCTCGGTGCCAACCCCTTTCTATCGGATCTAACTACATTATTTAGAGGAAAAACCTTTAAAAATACCATATCTCTGACAAGAAACTCCAACTCCCTTCGTTTTATTTGCGTAGCTATTCTGTCAATCTTGAGCAGCTTTCATTCATTGTCGAATGACCTCGATCTTCTCCGAGGTCTCTCTAATCATATCTGGCACAAATATCGGTTTCTCGCCACTTTCCACCAATATGAAAGAGCATTATATGGCAGGCTATACAATGCTTCGTATGATGCCATAAAATACTCGATTGATAACTGTTGTTGTATGCAAATTCCACCAAATGCAAATGATCATCCCATGATCCACCAAAGTCTATAATGCATGCTCACAAGAGATCTTCCAATATACAATTTACTATTTCGGTCTGCACATCCATTTATGGATGATAAGCTATACTAAGATGCGCTCCATCCCTAACGCCTCTTGTAAGATCTTCCAAAACCCACTAGTGAACAATGGGTCTCGGTCACTCACAATGCTCTTCGACACACCATGAAATCATACTATCCACTTTACATACAACTCTGCTAGCTTGGATGTCGTTCTACTTGACTTGATAGGTATAAACCTTGCACTCTTGGTCAACCGATCTATTATGAACCAAATGCCATCGTACCCTGCTTGAGTCCTTGGCAACCCATCAATAAAATCCATCGATACTTATTCCCATTTCCCTTCAGAATTCTCTAATGTTGCAACAATCCACTAGGTTTCTTCTACTCTGCCTTCACCAACTGAAAGTTATACACTTTGAGATGAATGTCCCAACATCCTTCTTTATACCTTCCTAGTGGCAGGCCCGCTTAATATCTCGGTATAGCTTGTTACCACCAGGATAAATAGTCAATCTGAAATAATGACACTCTTTTAGCACTTCAGCTCGCAATCCATCAACATCGGGAACAAATAATCTTCCATCCTTACGAAGCCAACCTTCTCGGTCAAGTTCATATTGCTTCATGTCTTCAGACTCTACTCCTTCTATCTTTACTAAGATCTCCACTAGCCTAGCATCCGGCTTCTGACTGGCACCAATCCTTTCAATTAGAGTAGGTCTAATAGACAGACTTGCCAACATTTAAGGTCCTAGCTCGTACTGAGGCCTGAAATCAAATCCAGCGATATATTCTATCTGCTTCCATTCCAAGAACATTGGTCCTAACTTAGCATGTCTTCTACAATGCATTTGCGAGTATAGGAAATACTAAAATCATAAAAGGCCAAGAAATCCAACCACCATTGCTGTCGATGGTTGAGACCCTTCTGAGAGAAAATGTACTTCAAGGATTTGTAGTCCGTAAATAGCTCAAACCTTTCTCCCAATAAATAGTGCCTCCATATTTTCAAAGCAAAAACAATTGTCGCCAATTCCAAATCATGAATTGGGTAATTCCTTTCGTGCAGCTTTAGCAGTCGACTCATATAAGCGACAAATCTTCCCTTCTACATTAACACCACACCAGATCGAATACCACAAGCCTCGGTGTATACAGTCAACTGTTCATTTCCACTTGGAATGGTCAATACTCGTGCACTCATCAACCTCTCCTTCAAACTCATAAATGCATGCTCACACTTCACATCCCATACAAAAGTCTGATTCTTCTTCGTCAAATTGGTCAACAGTGATGCTACCTTCGAGTAGTCCTTTATGAAGCGTCTATAGTATGCCGTCAAATCCTGAACTTCTCACATCCGTAGTATTCCTGGGCCGATTGCAATCTTGGACCGCTGCCACATTCGTAGGATCCACTGCTATACCCTATCTCGTAACGACATGACCTAAGAATCCACTTCTTCACTCCAGAAGAGACACTTAGAGAACTTTGCTCTCAACTTGTGCTTTCTCAATACCTCTAACATAATCCTCAAGTGCATCTTGTGCTCCTCTTCAATTCTGGTCATCCACAAACACAAGCATGAACTTATTAAGTCGGTCTCTGAAAACCCGATTCATGATCCATAAAGTATTACATAGCGTTGGTCAACCCAAATGGCATCACCAATCATTCATAGAAACCCGACGGCATATGAAACGTAGTAATAGGCACACTCTCCTTTGCTGCTCTCAACTGGTGAAATCCCATCGCCAAATCCATTTAGGAGAACACCTTCACACCATGCAACTGATCGAACAAGTCGTCAATGTGTCAAAGGGGATACTTGTTCTTCTTCATCACTTTATTCAGCTCATGATAATCCACATACAACCTCAAAGAGCCATTCGCCTTCATTGCGAATATCACCAGTGTCCCCTACTCAGATATGGTCCTTCGAATGAACCATTTCCTTAATAGGTCGTTCACTTGCACCTCCAATTCCTTCTACTCTCTGGGTGCCATACGCCTCAAAGGCATAAGTATCAGTTTAGCTTCCTTCACCAACTCTATCGGAAACTCAATATTTATATGCGGTGGCAATCCAGTCACTTACTCGAAAACATCTAAATTCTCTCTAGTGATAGGCACTGATGACAATCCCTTCTATGGAACTTCAAACGAATACATAAAGCTAACCATTACCCCTTCCTCTAGTAGGCAGCTAATTACTAACATTCGCCTATCCACATCTCCGCCTGTCACCAACAGCTTCTCGCAATCCATTATCGCCGCATACTTCCTAAGCCAATCCATACCCAAGGTTATCCCAAACCTAACAAAGTTCAAAACAAAACAATCACAAACCAAAAAACATCTACGACTCGGTAAAACTAGGCCACGACAAACCATGCAAAGACTAGTGGAGCCTCTAACGGGGTTCGTTGTGATTAGAGGTCGGTTTACTATCTCAGGTTTCAATCCCAGTCTATCTACTAGGTCACTATAGGTGAATGAATGAGAAGCACCGGTATCAAACAAAACTCGAATAAAAACATCACTAATCGAAAGCATACCTTGGATGACGACTCCCTTCCCCTTCTCCTTTGCCGAGGGAGCACTCGACGAAGTCGGGACTACGTCTAATGCATACGCTTTAACCACCTTCTTATCCTTCATCTGTTCTGAATAATTCTTCTTCAAATGCCCAGGCCTGTCACAATTATAACATTTCTGCTTCTCACTCGTCTTACAATCGTTAATCAAATGAACATTCTTATTGCATCCAAAGCAAGTAGGTTTCCATTTCCCTTCATCTTACCACCCTTACCCTGAGTCTGCTTCCTCTTCCCATTCCACTTCTTCTTGCCTTCACTGCCTTGCTATGGATTTTGCTCCTCTTTCTTAGCGGAAACAACAAAAGCAGTCTTTGCCTTAGGGTACAATTTCTCATGGCATAGTGCCTTCCCTACCAACTTCTTGAACGCCTCATCTATATGATCCACTATTTCTCTCTGAGATAGTCATCCAATCCTATGATGAACTTCTCATTCCTTCTCAAGGCAGTGTTGATGAATGACATTCATACTTAGACGAAGCATCAAATTCTACCACATATTTAGAAACTGTCATCTCCTTGCTTGAGATCAGCAAATTTTCTGAATATCACCGACTTTTGAGCAGCTAGAATGAACTTCTACTCGAACCTTGCCTTGAACTGATCCCAGCTGAACTGATCCCATGGAGTAGTAATAGTAACAACATTCCACCAATTCATGGCTCGGCCCTGAAGCTATCTCGAAGCCAACTTCTTTTTAGTATCATTTTCCACCACCATATCACCAAAGATGCGCTCACAAGTATCCAACCAATCTTGCACTTCTATGGCTGACTCTATCCTATGGAACGGGTTTCCTCCAAGGGTAGAATAATCTTTGCTCAATTGGCAAAATCATCCTTAGGCGCTTGCACTGGAGCACCATCACGTATCTCCACTCCAGGAGCATTTCCCATCATATTGCCATCATAGTATTAAACATGGCTTAGACAACAGGTGTAGCAGCTCCTAATCATGTGCCTTCCTCTACTCCTAAAGCAGAATTCCTCATAACGTTCGTTGTATGCCGGCTCATTCTTATCTATAACAAGAATAGTCTCTCATAAAGAAAATTGTGTCTGTAGTGCTCATGTGCATGAGACTTGTATTATATAGTTTTTGAAAACCAAACTTATAACAAGTACACACTCTCTCTTATATATGTACTATCGATCTAGTCTAAGGCGATAACATCTTCCTTATCTCTACTGGATCATGGTATCAACTCCAGTTAATCGTGTAATTAAAGCTCTAACACCGAATGTGACAGCCACCGGAACCAATAGTATATAAATAGTACGTTGTCCATTCCCGACCGATATAGGATGATCATCAAGATTGAAATAAACCAATATAGCATATAACCTGTTGTATATCTTAAAATGCATGGGAAAATATAATATCATATATACAATGAAAGAGACAGTAATAACAATGTGAACAGACCATCATCATCAGAGTATAATATCCATAGAGTTATACATCAATAGTAGAGTTTATACAATGGGAAACAAACTCAATAATTGTCTCAAATACAAGTAGTAAGCAGTCACTGTTAAGGCTCTCTAGTGCTGCACTGCGGAATAAGTGTAGACTCCATATATGCATATAATATGAGATAGCCCCATCCATCTCATCCTCTGAGCAGCTATTGCGTTACCTAGACTTGTATCTAATCTACTTATTTAAGAGTATCCAAGATAATAAGAGGCAAAGCACACTTGGGTAAGACAACCGTCTGGTGCGAGAGGTAAATGAGTCTCAAAATACTAAACATGTAAATATGTTAAGGAACAAGAGTACATGAACCATATCGGACATGTCCCTACAACCATAGAGTTAGCATACAATACTATAATATGCTACTCTACAATATCATAAAGAGATACCACAAACCAAATAAAGGATATCAGTCTTCTAGGTATTCCTATCTCCAATACATACTTCCCTGATACCTACATGTGATAGCCTACTAAAGAGAGCAACCAAATCAAGCATATCATCTATAGCATCCATAAAGTAATCCAAACTACCACTCTATGTGCCCTGACTATATGATAAATCATATGACCCCTAAGCCAGGGACCAATGGAAAACACGTTTCTCTGTTGTACTCTCGTATCTCGCAGCCCAAAGTTGGATGCATGTCTCGCAGCCCAAAGTTGGACACTAGACCCAAATCCAGAGTACACAGGTCCCTTCATTGACCCATGGGTGTCCCCACTATAATACCGCTACTACGAGTGCAATCGAAAACACTCCAAGTCATCAACAATTTCTTAGCATATACACCTAAGGTATCTTTGCTCCATTTGGATATCAAGCCCTTCTTGCTCAATCTAGTTTCCATTATTCATGAGGAACCCTTCCACATTCCCCGACCATACGGTCCATCCCCTTTGAGAGTCGCCATCTTCAGAACCTACTCCTAACACGAGCCAACATCCGAAGACCATAGCTTTTCCTCACACCATGTCATCCAACCTGATACGAATGAGCCAACACCTCCAGCATGATCTACAAGACCTCTACTTCACCTCCTAGAAGTTTCATCCCATTTGGACCTAACCTTGGAAGTCGGCACTGACCTCTTAACTCGGCCCCGAGCTCTATATTTAGCCAACCTATGGCTACGTTTTCTTTCACTCCTTCCTTGCTTTTAGTACTCCAGGCCCAAATGCTTTGACCCGAATTATCTATACAAATTAAGTCATCATAGAACAAATCCTCTCTTCAAAGCACCCTACTTCATATCCTTGAAATAAGGTATTATATCCTCCAATTACCTATCCATCCCTTTAGGCAACCTCTACTAGAAAAATTCTTGCTTTCCCCAAAACCGCCGACTTGTTAGACCAACCTACAAAACTCGGTACCACCACTCATGTCAGTGCCGAATTCTGTGCTTAAACAATCTGGACCGACAACTTGAATCATAAGCTCCTCTCATACTCAAGAGCTTCCCCTTCAAGTTTCATCCAATTCCAACCAGCTTTGCCTCGGATTTGCTCAATTCTCCAACCTAACTTTCTATGCAATCACAACACTAACAAACAACATCAAATCATATCATCCCACATAGAATAATAAGCAATTTCATCCAATCAAACATGCAATCCATTAAAAGAAGAAAAATGTGTCAATTTCTAACATAGATCTACATAAAGCATGAATATATGAGCATGAGCAATGGTGATTTCTAATCAACCTAGATCATATACATAGTTTAACTTGTAATTAAAGTTAGAAAAGGTTTTATAGACAAAAATAATTTAAAACTTGTTAAATCCTATGATTCTACTATATAAACATGCATAGTATAGTGAGAATGCATAAACCACTCACCATACCAAATTTAACTGATATGAATGTAGATCCAATTTGGACAGCAATGGAATGCACTTCATATCAAGGAAATCGATAATCCCTATCTTCTAGTTGATGATCTAATCTCTAATCCGTAATCTAGTTTGATTTAAAAAGCAATTTGGGTGATTTTTGATAAAATTAGGATGGATCTAGGGCTAATTAGGGTTTAGACCTGATTTAGAATGAGAGGAAAAAGTTTTAACTTGACTCTTCATCCCTCTATTTATAGCATTCTCTAATTAGGCTAATGGATTTGCTAATGGGCTTAATTAATTAAACACTAATCACGACCAGCAGCTTTAAAGACTTAAAATAGACATAACTTTCTAACCATAAAACTGTATTTCTATTTTGACCACTCTACGGAATGAGAATCCATCATCCTAAAACAATGGAACTGGATTGAGACCTTAATTCGACTCCTATCAAAAGTTAGAGCCCGAACAAGATTTTCTGGGTTAAAATGGTTACACAGAAATTCGAAAAAATCCTAAGTGTGTAAAATATCCTTAAGAGTCATATTTCAAAATTATAGAATCATACGACCTCATACGAATAAAATAAAAATAATTTACGATCCTTCGATACGTAAAATAAAGGTTTTTACATGCATCAGACAAGTTCTTGGATTTCATTGTAAACTTAAGGGGCTTTGAAGCTAATCCAGAGTAGATCAAAGAATTAAAAGGGGTTATTGCCCCAAAGACGAGGAGGGAGATATAGAGCTTGAATGGGAAAGTCACTACGTTGAGTCGATTTATTTTGTAATCGATGGACAAATGCATATTGTTCTTTGATGCCCTCAAGAAAGAAAAATGAAAGATTGTCTGGACGAAGGAATGCTAGGATGCTTTCCAGAATTTGGTTAAGCACATGGAGAGGCCACCTGTTTTGTCAAAGCCTTTGGAAGGAGAATAATTTTTTATTTACCTAGTCGTGTCTGCTCACACACTGAGTGTAGCCATGGTGCATGAGGAGAGCGGAATCCAAAGGTCAGTATACTGTATCAGCAAAAGACTCACTAAATTAGAGAAGAACTAACCAAAGCTAGAAAAGCCAGGATACCGTTGGTTGATTGCTTCGAGGAAGTTGCGGTCATACTTCCACGCTCACTCGATAAATGTGTTAATTTATTAGCCAATGAGGTAAGTACTACATCGACCTGGGACTTCAAGAAGACTGATAAAGTGGAATATCGAGCTGAGCCAAGATAATATAACATACCATCCTAGGAAGGTGATCTGAGGACATGATTTAGCATACTTCATTGTTGAGTTCACCGTCCGGGATGGAGAAGTAGATAAAGATTTGGTCCAACTGAATCAATGGAACTTATATGTAGATGTAGCCTCCAATGAAGACGATTCTGGGATAGGAGTGATTCTTGTAATCCTGAAAGGGTGGAGGATATGCTATGCTTTAAGGCTAGAGTTCCCCATGATGAACAATGAAGCCGAATATAAAGCGTAGATTATGGGGCTCAAGATAGCATGAGAACTAGGAGTTAGGACATTACATATATTCAACAACTTTTAGTTGGTGGTCTATCAAGTTAAGAAAGAATTTCAAGCTAAGGGAATGAGACTTGCCCCTTACATGACCAAAGTTTTGGAACTACTGAATGATATTAAGCATTATACGATAATGCACATTCCTAGAGAAGAGAATATGAAAGCTGATTCACTAGACAAACTGGCTAGTTATGGGGATGCACAGCTTTTGGGAATTGTTCAACGAAAATTTTGTCAGCTCCAAGGAGAATTGGATGTTGAGTGGTTCTTAAAGGTCAACGAGGAAAATGAGACATGGATAACTCCGATAAAAGAGTATTTGCTAAAGGGAACTCTCCCGAATGGAAGCAATGAACGTCGAAAACTCATGCGTAAAGTACGTCGATTCATTATGCAAGAATGAGCATTGTATAGGACAAGATTCTCGACCCCCTTGCCGCGGCGTGTCACCAAAGATGAATTTAAGAAAATCCTTGCTGATGTGCATAAAGGAAACTATAGTGATCACACTGGGGGTAGACATTGGAAAAGAAGGTTCTTCGCCATGGATACTTTTGGCTAACGATCAATCGAGATGCAACTGATTATACTGCACGATGTGGTAGATGCCAAAGGTTTGCGAAGATACTAAGAGCCCCATATACCAAGCTTATGAAAATGGTTAGCCCGTTGCTATTTGTGTATGGGGGATTGATATAATCGATGTGCTACCAATGTCAAAAGAAGGGGCAAAATATGCTATTGTAACTATGGACTACTTCAAAAAGTGGGCTGGAGCGGAATCGCTAGTCACAATTACTATGAAGAAAGTGATCAACTTTGAGGTGAAGAATATCTTGTGCAAATTTGGAGTTCCATTGAAGATCATTAGTAATAATGGAACTATTTTTTAGAGTGTCGAATTCAAAGATTTCTGTAACGACCCGCATATCTGGACCATTTAAATTGACAATAATCCACACATGTCAACTTAAATAATACAAAACACAAACCATTATGGGATTATAAATACATAAATGTAAATGAGAATCAATACAACATCACAGACACAGAACAGTCACAGAATAATGCAGCGGAAAATACATCGTCATAATAGCAGTTCATGAAGCTACTACATAAAATACAACAATGTCTTATCATCAAGTGACTAATACAAAAATGTCCAACAGACTAGGACATCAATACAGGAATAGAAATAGACTGATAAAGATAAATGCTAAGCCTTCAGCATCTTCAACCAACCTTGATCAGCAAACTGGATAGCTTCAGACTGACCCGAGCATATACAAAAAGAAACACTCGAGTCAGGACTCAAAATCTTATACAAGAAAAACAAGTGCAAAGGAAAAGGCCATAACTTAAAGATGAATAAAATAACATCTCTAAGGATCCGATAAACTATCTATATATACAATAGAATATGATAGATAGATAATGTCTAATCAGTAAAGTACGATATTAAAATAGTGTTAAGGCGTTACCATAATCCCCTTAACACATTTTATTCCCAAGAGCATATACAAGACCGTAGTTTCCCCAAAACCGGAAGTCACTAGAGGGCAATCCATATACTAAAGGTACAAACCAAAACGTAGTGGTCGCGAATAGGATAATCAGTATGACAAGGTACATGAGGCGATACCAACTAGGATACTAGTAGTTGCGTGATCCGGACTGATGTTGAGCATAGCAGCTACTACCTCAACACTGCGAAACAACACTCCCAAATCAAGGGGTGCACCCAAATCGAATCACAAAAGTAATAGATATGGTATCGAAGAAGTGCGTCCGCTAGAGGTGGCGAACCTCAATGGCCCGGCGCGGCTCCTGTTTTAGTCATGTCAGGGGTCATCCAATATCGTTCTCTTTCTTCAGTCAACGCGTTCACCAAACCATCCACTTCGTTCTGGATCAACACTTCGCGTATAATAGTTATTAAAGGGGTTTTCGGAATCGACAGAGAGTATGTCCATATCCGATCCCGGTCTCTTTAATAACTACGTATTTATTACCCGATGGTCATTTAAGTTAAAGTTTAAACAAATCAAAGTCCAAAAGTCAAGGTGCAAATTTGACTTCCAAAATTTGACATTTCACGATTCAATTTATTTCAGATATTTAAAATCATATTTCCCGATGAAATTTGTGGTCTAAACATTTGAGTTAACAATATAATTAAGTATTCAAATTCAATTTAATAAATCTCACTTATTAAATTTAGTTAATACTCCAATTAATTCGATTTAATGGTAAATTTTAGTTCACATCATTTAAACCAAATTCTATTCATTTCAATTCGTATTTACATTCATCGATACATTAACCATAATCATAAATTTGATTAAATCAATTTTATTAAATTTAAAATCATTTTAAATTTAAATTATCACTAAATTAAATCCATAAAACTTTAGTTAGTTTCGTATTCCACTTAAGTCAAATTTTCTAAATCTCAAACTTAATTTATGTCAAGTTTCAAATCTATTTAATTAAAACCGATTTTAAATCTAAATCTAACCAACCTAATAAATTTTCAAATTATTAAATTCTAAAACTTCCTTGTTTTTAAATCTCATGTCAAATAAATTTGCCAATTCATTTTATTCAATTAAATAGGTTTATTAATCCGTTTCAATTAACCTCCAGTAATTTATTCCTATTAATTTATTTTGATTTTAATCCATTAATTTAATCCATTCAATTCGTTACTTAATTTCCAAACAAAATGTTTATTCCTTAATTTCAAATAGATTTCAATTTCAAAAATACTTTTGTCGACCAATCGGGTTCCTTATTTTTAATTATCTATCCTAGGCCAAGTTGTTTAATTGGGTATTTATCATTTCAACCCGATATCATTCAATATAAAACAAAGCATAGTAAAGGGAACTTGCAGTGTGATAACTGGGATGGTGTCAAAGTAAATAAACAAGCAATAGCAAACATACATAACAATTTAACAATTTATTTAAATAATCCCGAAATAATCATATTAACTTACATTTGTTATTTATGCAAATTAATAATATTATTCCTAGAATCCACACCATCGTTTCATGCAGATTAAAGATTATTACATTATGGTTTCACTTGGTGTCTATTATCAAATTACTACATCAATCATACATTCAATGGTTCAAAGTGTAGTTACCGCTATTTCTACGCGACGATTTTTAACGTCCAAAGGGGTCAAATTCAACATATATAATCCATTTTAAATTTGTTGGCTATCCTATACCAATTTCAATTTCATATTAAATTTCACTTATATTAACAACCACATTCAACATCACATAACAAATTTAGTGTCACAACTATTTGTCGCAAACTAACAATATTCAAGTTTAACTTGCATGGCGATTTACAATTTTTATTTCAACAATTTTAACAATCAACCATTTAATATCCAAATTAATATTCATAACAATTATCACTTGATTATCATAGCATAATAGATTGAGTCGTGAATAAAATATTCACCTTGTGTGGTTGAAGAGCTGACGGCGAAGCGCAAAGACGAATAGATAAAATAGACCCTAATAAGCACGACGCAAAACAACACAACTGCAATCAACAAATAATTAATCAATAATTTGTTTATTGCAATATATGTCGATTTAATATATCTACAAACCATACCAAAGCAAAGACACTAGACAGATCCGATAAGCTGAATGGAAGCCTAGGACTCCGAAACGGAAGCTGGAACCAAACACAACAACAGTGGTGAGCACTGGTGGATATTTTTAAATGGATACATATAAAAATGAGTAGATGGACCAGAATTCCTTTATACTACATAGTCTATATATGTACAGGAAGCTAAGTGAAAATTTATGAACTGTACTTGAAAACGTAACTTTGCAAACAAGATTCATATATATATAAAACCTCCTCTCTCCTCCCCCCTTTCTTACTAAAATATGTACATCCAACTGCTTATAGGAACTAGAACATATCTACATGTAAACTGCATCGTTTCCCTATATTAAAATCAAAACCTCTCTACACTTTGCAACTAATTCACTGAATACATATCATATTATGTGCACAAAAGAGCAGGGTGGTCGGGACTGTGGGGACTATGGGTGTGGGACGTGATGCATGGGTTGGTGGCACGCATGGCGCGGGTGGGTTGGAGGTGGACGAGGCGGCTAGGCGCAGCGGGAAGTGGAGCAGGGGGTGGCGGCCGGTAGGGTCATTTGCGGGCGGAGCTGGGCAGAGGAAGTGGAGGCGGCGAACTGGGTAAAGGGTTGGTGGTTGTGGGTGGGTGTGGTCGAGTGGGCGGTGTGGCGAGCCTGGGTTGGGGCGGAGAGGCTGGTGCGGCGGGGGAGCTGGAGCGGGCTGCGAGGAAGTAGGCTGGGTGGCCGGGGCGGACTGGTGGCCGGGGCGGGCTGGGTTGTCGGGGGAGCGGGCTGGTGGAGGTGGTCGAAGTGGTAGATGCATGGGCGTGTGGAGCAGTGGGTTTCATGTTGGAAGAGAACTAAATAATAAAGAGTGATGAAGGAGGGAGAAGAGAAAGAATTATGCAGAGGAGAAGAAAGGTTATGTACCAGAGAGAAGAGAGTGCCGTGAGCAATTAATGAATGAGCTGAGATAATAAATGCAGGGAGAGGGTTGCAGAGATATATACAGAGATGTTTATAGTCCCCATGCCAATACAATGATTCATCTGTACACAGATGGCTATTGGGTTTCTGAAGGGACGAAGACTCCTAGAATTCTGAGCGTTGGAGAGTAGGGTACCAGTTTGTGTGGCGTAACGGACCAGTTTGTACTCCGTTAAACAATTTATAACTTGCAATGCCGAACTTCGATTGACACAAACAAATATACCATTTTGATCAGCGCGACGAGGCGGTCACAACGGTATAAAGATATTGATGGTTTGACGTTGTTTGCGAAGTGGTAAATCTTATTGAACCATTTGCTCGAGCGACAATTTAACTAGCAATTAAAAGCGGAATTTGACGAAACGAAATGCGCCGTCATGATCAGAATATTTTTCTTATGCAACATTGTGAAAAATATTTGAGTTCGGACGATAGAAAATTTACACATAAAATTTAAACTAATATGTGCATTCGGCGAGCGAAATTTACTTCAATATTTCTCGACGAAATTTGGCGTACGCCTATGTCTATCTAGGCGCATTCCAAATGTGAAGTTTGAATGGCAACGTAAGTTGTTTGTGAAAATTCGAAATTTTTTATTACGGAGACTACAGCAAAACACCGAAGAATAAGATCGACGGAGCTAAAGATGTCCGAATTTTGAAAAACGAAAAATGACGTCTTTGTCAGAAGATGATTTAGAATTTTTCTATGTAAAAATATTTAGGTTTGGAAGATAAAAATTTTCACGTTTTAAAATGAACTGATGTGCAATAAAATGCGAACGAAATTTACTGCTGTATTTTCCGACGAAACTTTACCCATATCTATAACCATCTAGGCGCAATTTAGAAACAAAATTTGGACGTTGATTGAAATCGTATGTAAGTTTCACATTTTATATTAAAATAACGATTCTAAAATTTTTAAAATTGGGTCGGAATTTCAGGGTCGTTACAATTTCTGTAACTGATACTAAATTAAGAATAGTTTTCTGGCAGTAGCAGACCCATAGATGAATGGATAGAGATGGTAAACAAGGTCAAAAACCCATTATTAAGAAAAGTTTAACGAAAGCCAAGGGAACTAGGTTGATGAGTTACCACTAGTATTGTGGGCTTATAGGATAACCCACCAGTCTACAACTGGCCATAATTTATTCACCTTGGCTTATGTATCTAAGGCCATCACTCCAATTGAACTGGAAGTCCCTTATCACTAGAGAATACACTATTATCCCAAGATGAACGAGGAACTCTTGCTTGATTCATCAACTTGGTTGATGAAAAATGAGAAGAGGCATATTTGAGGGTAGTTGCTCACTAAAAAGGAGTAGCAACGCCATACTTAGCACCAAGGTCAGAAACCGTGCCTTTGAGATAGGTGACCTCGTTTTGAAATTATTCTTTCCTTGTAGGGGGCACTTGGTCCAAATTGGGAAGGTCCCTACGTGATTAAACAGAAGCTTGGAGACAGAACTTTCAATCTATTTGTCATTAATGGGATCTCAATTCTACGGACCGGGAATAACGAGAACTTAAGGCGCTAACTTAGATTTACTTTTATAAATAATTCATCCTATTCAATAGGATCTCATTCAATAAGGCAGAGTCTGCCATTTTTTCTTTTATAAATAATGGTTGCTTTTGGAATTAATGGAAACATATTTTTAAAAGTCTAGCTTTGTGTTGCGGGTTCAACAATAAAATCATACATTCTATGTTTTAAAGAACCATATGTCTAGGTACATGGAGATAGGTACTGATAAACTCCATCGATCGATAATCAGGTCGTTGGAATATAATCGTACCGAGGTCGCTACGATTCTTTCTTACACGTCTAATCTATGACCAATGCTCTAAGAGAGGCAAGGTCAAAAATTGATGGTCGAAGATAGGCATCTAAGGCATCAAATTTTAGAGATAGGAAATGGGGTAGAATTGAATCTGTTTGCCAGTACGACCTCGTTTAAGGGCCAGTGGGACACGCTCGGTAGAAGATAAGCAAAGATGGTCAATAAGTGTTTTCGATAAATGCCTAAAGATAGGTAGGGTCAAATATGGATGTCCCCAGACAGACACCTGAGACACAAATTCCTAGAGACAGGAGTTGGTACAAAGTTAACACTTTTTTAATACAACTTCATTTACTGTTGAATGGAATACATCCAGCGGAAGATAACAGAGGTGGCTACAGAGTTAGTCAAGGAAACATAGTTTTATCTACCTGAATAAAAAACATTTTGGAAAAGATAAAAAAAGCTAAATAATTGAATTATAACAAGCGATTACAGAAATTTAATTATGTGTAGAGAATTATGGTAAATAATGGCATTGCACAGATCACAAACATGGACAATATGAATGTAATTGAATTACAAATAATTATTTGTGCATGCAGATAAGTATGTGGACCCATAAATAAATATAAATAAGAAGAAGTAAATGAGACATTGTTGAAAGAAAAAAAAACAACTTCTATTATTTCTAGATGTTTCAATTACAAGAGCGGGGGTTGTACCTACACATCAGTGGCCTATGTACATAGTTGGAAAAAACAATTTTTTTTATCCCTAACAGTGCTTCCTCTTCTTTGACTTCTTCTTTTCCTTCTTAGGGGAGGAATGGTACTTTCTTTTTGGAGGTTCGGCATCCTTCGATGGTTAAATATGACCCTCGGTATCTTCATCTCAGTTGTAACCACTCTCTGAGTCAGTATTAGAT
This sequence comes from Allium fistulosum, assembly GCA_030737815.1. Classification (NCBI taxonomy): domain Eukaryota; kingdom Viridiplantae; phylum Streptophyta; class Magnoliopsida; order Asparagales; family Amaryllidaceae; genus Allium; species Allium fistulosum. The sequence continues at coordinate 1,302,460,848 of CM060902.1, forward strand.
TTGGGAGTCTCAACGAAGATACCATCCGCAAGGAGGGTAGGGTTGGAACAACATATGGGGGAACCGGAAAGGATATAGAAAGAGGGGCCAAGGTTTTCTCTAAGCATTTCTCCTTCTTAACATCCTTCAACTTGGATAGGTCAATGGCTTGCCTCTCTACCATAAATGGCTTGGCACCAAGACCCTTAACATCAGTAATAATCATGTCCTTATCACCTACTAATAATTCAGGATCTTCCATACCGTCTTTGTTCAGTGCAGCAATCTTTTTAGCATTAGGCCCTAGAGTAGACCCTATCGAAGTGGCCAAAATTAGAAGTGGTGTAGAGAAAATAACGTACTCGGTGGTAGAAGCTTGAGGGCCCGAAGCAAAAATAATATTCAGCAAGGGGACTATAGTGGTTGACCTGAAAGTTGAAAAATAGAAAAGAAAAAAATATATTAGAAACATCTCCAGGTATCATTTGAAGTTTCTTGAACATAGTAGAGACTAATGATATACCTCCTAGAGAAGTAGATGGAGTCTGAGAAGGAGTTTCAATCTGCCCTTCCTCTAAGAAAGGAGACAATAGGAAATTTGGGAGCATACTTTGGTGGCATGTAACTGGGATCCTCAGGGTTGTACGACCCACGAGCGAGGCCAGTATCGATAATTTTGTTAATTTTTGTCATTGTTGCTACAGTCATAGTTTCAGAAAAGGGGATGATAGGATCATACATGAAAGGCCCAGGTGTAGAAGGAAAGACAGCCCCAGAGATGCCATCTCCAGATTGACGTTTTCTGCTTGGGGACCCTGTGAGATAGGAACAGAGCTTTCTACCAAATCGTTTGAGTTAGAATCGGAAAGGGCCCCAGCATGCACTTAGGAAAAATTCGAGGCCCTGAAGGCTAATGCTGCTTGACCCTTAGCAAGGGCCTCTAAGTCCTCTTCATCAAGAAGGTCGGGCCTGATTTCTTCTTCATTGACCTAACTGATATGCTCTCTTTTTTGCTTTAGAATTTCCTCCCAGACTAGAGCCAGTGCCTTGGGGTATTTGTCACCGAGCCACATAAGATTATTAGATTTAATCACATTCACATAGATTCGAACTAGGGTACTCTCAGTTGGATCATTAAGCTCCTCTCCTCTCTTCTCAGCCTCGATGGATCGAGTCTCCAAAAACTTCTTATTGCCATTAGCATCGAGAAATTTGATCATGTATTCTTCAGCCATGGTAAGAATGTCGTCTTTCTCTTTCTTCTCCTTTGTCATTTCAGCCTTGAGATTAGTGATCATGAGAGTCTGTGTGTCGATGGTAGTCTGGAGCATAGCTTTTTCCTAGGCTAGTTCGCTACTTCTATGATAGACATTTTGGAGTTGCTCCCCTTGCAACTTATACTTAGCCTCAAAGGCCTTCAGATTGTCCAGGCATTTCCTTTTGGCGTCCTCAAGGGATTTCTTCAATTTATCTACTTCTTTAGAATAGAAGTCGATGATTCATTGATGATCTATCTTCTCAATCTCATTCTACTGAATGATCAACTAGTTAGCTTTGTTAGTATCAGACAGAGCATGATAAATCCTTCACAAGATGTAATATTGATCGAAAACATCATGAACACATACTTTAGTATGACTGGCTAACTCGCATAGAATATTTTTCAGATTATAGTCGAACTTGACCTCGGTAAAGCATAATTGAGGGAAAGCATTTTGCATCTCTATGAGATTGGGGCTTGTGACCGGGGCTTAGACAGCAATTGAAACATGCATGAGGGCATGCTCTTTTCTATACCGCATTTGAATGGGTTCAGAAGTCGAAGAACCAACATGTCGGGAGATGTGTTCGAATTTATAAGAAGTTACTAAATACTGAAAGAGGCTATGCGGTAGGATCGTATAATATGGAATAGTGGAATGGTCTAGGTAGATAGCAATAAGCAGTAAGTAAAGTAGACACCAAGACTTTATACTGGTTCGGACCTCTTGTCCTACGTCCAGTCCCTAAGGTCCTCTTAGGAATTCAACTAACCAACAACCCTCACTTAACCCGGAGGAATAGGTTTACAACTTACCCAAACAACCGAACGGGATTTCTTTCCTCAACTACCGAAGAGGACTTCAACTAGATACAAAGAGTATTTCTGACTTGTTGTGTTCTTGATAACACTAATGAGTCTAATTGAGTACAACTTTCCTATAATCTTATCCTCAAGAATATGAAATGTGTTTATGAAGATTTAGGAAATATAAATTGCTATGAATCAAAAGAGTATTTAAGATAAATCAGAGATTCAAGCAATTGAAGTGGTTTGTGATTGCTTTTGAAAACTTAAGAAATCTGAAAGTATGTTCAAGAAAATAGAGAGATTAAAGAAATTAGGATTTTTTGTTTTGCAAAAAATAGAAACATGTATTTATAGGTGTAGAAGAGGTGTATCTATTTGCAAAAGATTCAGGCAAGAGATGCATCCATTACCATTGGAGAATGGTTGCAACTCTTAGGAAGAAGAAGGTGTCTTTTCATTAAAAATTCGCAGGTTCGAATTCAGTTGACTGAGCAGGGAATTTCAGTCGACTGAAACTGTGCATGTTGTAATTCTGTTACAGGTTAAGTCGACTGGAATTTCCTGTCCAGTCGACTGAACTGGTAGTTTCTGCACAGTGAACACTTAACTAAAAAATCAAGTTATGAAATGTGTTCTTGTGTTTGTGCAAGCTTCTTGGGGATAGATTTTAACATTAAAACTAAGACTAAGACCTATATATAATAAGTACTCATGATATCCTTGGTCTTCATAGTCCTTCCTTTAGCCTTGCATATATCTCCTCCTTTTTGTTGAAGCACATTGTCATTGATCAAAATATAGCGTATCAACATTCTCCCCCTTTTTGATTGATGACAATACTTATGTTTGTAGAGATGTAATTATCTTTCCTCCCCCTGAATATATGCACTATCTTTCCTAAAAAACAAAGTTAGTAACATAGATTTCTCCCCCTTTGTCATCGACAAAAAGGAAGTAATAATATGTAGAAGTATATAATTGGCAAGCAACAAAGCAACCACATGCATATATAACCACAGTGTGAATCATACAAACCATAGAGTATCAAAAATAAAAGAACGCTATTTATACAGGCCTTTTCAGAAGTGGTTAAAAATTAATAAAGAGTTCCGGAAATCAAACCATCAAAATGATCAAGGATCCCTGTCCCAATTATAAGAGCCTTCGTGATCTCCTTCTGGTTCACGAATAAAAGGGCCACCGGTTGGTTGTCTAAAAGCTCTTCCTCCTTGACCATCATTGTTACCACTAGTGCTGCTGCTCGGATTCTCCTCGGAAGATGTCCACGTGAACGTTGGAGCTGGGTGCTTGCCACGTGAGGTTGAAACAGAAGTGGTGCTGGTGCATGAAATAGCATCCCATAGTTTGGTGAAGAACCCTTTTACCCTATCAAGTTTGTGATCAACCCTTTTGAGACGAGTAGCAAGGATTTTTTGATTTCTTGATAGAATTCCCAACGATTGATTTGTAGTAAAATCTGGTTGAACAAGACGGATTTCATCATCGTGATCACGAGGTTCTTGTTGTGGAGGTTGAGGTTGAGGTTGGTGAGGTTCTTGATGACGTGCTTCCCATTCGGCTAGAGACATGATACGAGGAGGCCTTACTGGTAGTTGCATGAGGCTTATAGTCTGATGGTTGATTTGATGACCCATCGTATTTTCTGAGTCCGATAGTGGCGTATCAACGTCTAGTAGAAGTTTCATTATGTATTCGCCAAAATATATCGTTCTCATTTTACCATTGTTGAAGGAAAGAAATTCATCAAGTATCAATTGCACCCAATTTACTTTAGTATTTCCCCATATAGCATATAGTGCCCGGTAGTTATTCGGGTATACTATTTCATAGGAGCCGGTGTGGGGGTAATGGTCCTCATAAGTGCTTTGTGTAGAAGCCTAGCTCTTGGCCTTAAGGAGGTGGATTTAATATCTAGGACGTTGATTTCATCGTCTAAAAATTGATGATTTATATTATCACGAATATGAGGATTGAAATCTATGTCCTCAAGCTTTATACCAATGTTTGGGGATCCTAGAATATGAGCTATGCGATCAAGTGAAAACCATACCTTTTTCCCGCATACCATACTCCAAACAGTGTCGTTCGGATTTCGTGGAGTTCGGTGTCCGAGGTTGAGGTTGGCATAGAATAATTTGACCATAATATGGTTGATGGCATGGTCATTCCGATTAATGTCTAAAAGTGATGTCAAACTTGCCTGGTCTGTTAAAGCTTGAATATTGTAGGATTGAAGACCTTGGAAATCAACAAATGAGTGCTCGAAGATCCTTGAATTCTTCATCTTGTTCCACCGAGTGACCGCAACATCATTGTAAAGCCATTGAGCGATTTGAGCATCAATTGAGTCGGAGTAGGTTGAAGTTGAAGCTCTAGAACGTTTAGGAGGCATATTTGTGGAAATTTGAGGAAGAAATTGTAAAAAAATAGAAATTGGGGGCTTGGGTTTTCTTTGAGATGGGGAAGATGAAGTTTGGAATCGGTAAAAAATAAAAGTAAAAGTGAGAAAGATGGCAAAGTAGGGTAAAAAACCCTGGTAAACTACGTTCAGTCGACTGAATTAGAACCCGAAAGTTTTCTGGGTAAAATTCAGTCGTCTGAACAGAGAGTTTTGGTCGACTGAACTGTTGGCTGAAAGTTTCTGCCATATATTCAGTCGACTGTGCAGAACTATTCAGTCGACTTAATTTTGCATTTTTGGTTTTTCTTGACTTTTTGAATGCAAATATTTTATTAAAAGAAATGATTACAATTGTACAAACATATTACAATATAACACATTATTTTGATCTTTAAAAAAATCATTTCTTTGGAGAAGGACTAATGTTCTTCGGTGTTTTATTTCCTTCATTCGCCATATAGTTCCTGTCCCATGAATTTGAGCTATATTGAGGAGTTTTTGGCGATACCCAAGGATTTATCGGATCGATTGGTGTACGATATGATGAAGATGGATCAAACGAACTAACTGGTCGAGGTAGGGGCTCACTCACATCATTTTTCTTCGAGCTACAAAATCATAAACCAATTTGCTCAAGAAAGCTTAAGCGTCTAGCAGTTACTTTTTGTTCAAAATATAATTCACGTTAAAGATCAATTTGCTGCTGTTGATAATGATGAATTTCATCAATTTTTCTTTTCGTATCAGGAGAGGTAAATAGTCCACGTTTGGCCTTCTTCGAATCCGGTGTATAGCCAGTTTGATAATTTTCCTATTTATAAACCGGCTCGTGTTTTGGTGTTGGAGTAGGAAGATGTGGTGATGTAGGTGAGATATCGGTTGAGGAGATTATGTTGATTGGAGAGTTTGATTTGTTGGAAGACATTTTTCTACAGAGTTTGAAATTTTTAGTTTATGAAAAATCATATGTGCATGTATATATAGAATTAGTGGTTTAAAAATGTGTGGTATAGAGTTAATAGGGATTTAGAGCCAGTAATTATGTTATTGGTTCATATTTACTTTGGAATGAATGGTCTTAGGAGTAGATTAAGTTTTTAAACCTATAGTTAAGTGAACCAAATTTTTGTTTGACTTTTGTTTATATGAAGTATAATTAAGTATTATATTTATTATCATATTTGCTATTAAATATCTTTGAAAGAAATTATTCCTAGTTCTCTTCGTAATTTTATAAACGAGTTTTCTAGTAATGCTTTAGTAAATATATCGGCAATTTGGTTTTCGGTAGAAATATGCTCTAAATTGATAATTCCTTTTTCGATATTGTCACGTAGAAAATGGTGACGAATATCAATATGTTTTGTACGAGAGTGATTTATCGTATTTTTAGACAAATTTATTGTGCTTGTATTATCACAATATATTGTAGAATTTGTTAAATTTATATTAAAATATTTAAGTGTTTGTTGCATATATATGACTTGGGTACAAGCCAGAGCAGCATATATATATATATATATATATATATATATTCCGCTTCACAAGTTGAAAGTGAAACACAATTTCGTTTCTTACTAAACCAAGATACAAGTGATTTTCCAATGAAATGGATCGTACCACTTGTACTTTTTCTATCAGTTCGAGATCCACCAAAATCAGCATCACTAAATGACACTAACTCAAATGGACAATCTTTTGGATAGAAAAGACCAAAGTCCTTAGTATTATTAAGATATCGAATAATTCGTTTGGCTCTTAAATGTGATTCTTTAGGATTAGCTTGAAAACGTGCACATAAACATACACTCATCATTATGTCTGGTCTACTAGCGGTTAAGTATAGTAAAGAGCCTATCATACTTCTAAACAACTTTTGGTCTACACTTTTGCCATTTTCATCTCGATCGAGATGAGTTGTGGTACTCATAGGAGTAGGTTTTCCAGAAGTGTTTTCCATTCCAAAATGTTTAATTAGATTAGCACAATATTTTTCTTGGTTTAAGAAAATTCCATTCGTTAATTGTTTAATTTGTAATCCGAGAAAATAAGATAATTCTCCCATGTGTGACATTTCGAACTCCTTAGTCATTATATTTGAAAATTCTTTACACAAGTTTTCATTAGTTGAACCAAATATAATGTCATCTACATATATTTGAATTATTAGAATGTCTTTAGTAGTGTTTTTAATGAATAGAGTTTGATCTACTTTTCCGATTTGAAATCCTGAATCTAGTAAATAGCTTTTAAGTCTCTCATACCAAGCACGAGGTGCTTGTTTAAGACCATATAAGGCTTTCTTTAATTTATATACATGATTCGGATATTTTTCATGTATGAATAAAGGGGGTTGTTCTACGTACACATTTTCTTTTATAAAACCATTTAGAAAAGCACTTTTAACATCCATTTGATAAAGTTTAAAATTGTGAAAACAAGTGAAGGCTAATAGAATACGTATTGCTTCAAGTCTTGCAACGAGAGCAAATGTTTCTTCAAAGTCGATACCTTCCTCTTGATTATATCCTTGTGCTACTAGTCTAGCTTTATTCCTAGTTATATTTCCTTGTTCGTCTACTTTATTTTTGGAAACCCATTTTGTTCCTATAACAGATTGATTATTACGACGGGGAACTAATTCCCAAACATCGTTACGTTCGAATTGATTTAATTCTTCTTGCATAGCAACAATCCAGTAGTCGTCTGTTGATGCTTCTTTAGGATTTTTAGGTTCTAATGTAGAAATAAAAGCAACATGTCCCATTTGGTTTAGTTGACTTCTAGTTTTAACTTGAGAATCAATTTCACCGATTATGTTTTGTACAGGGTGATCTCGTAAGATTCTAGGTGGAGATCTAAGTTCGGTATTATTCATATTTTCAAGATTTGTATTGTCTGTATTTATTATAAATTCGTCATCATCTTTTATACTCAAGTTTTTATTAAAGTTTTCATCAAAAGATACATGTAAAGTTTCTTCGATTATATTTGTTCGTTTATTAAAAACTCGATATGCCTTACTTCGTTCTGAGTATCCTACAAAAATTCCTTCGTCAGCTTTCTGATCAAATTTTCCTAGTTGGTCTTTTGTATTTAAAATAAAGCATTTTGATCCAAATATTTTAAACTAAGAGATATTTGGCTTTCTATTGTTAAAAAGTTCATATGAAGTATTTTTAGTTAATGGTCTAATAGAAATACGATTTAATACATAACATGCAACAGCTACGGCTTCTGCCTAAAAATGTTTTGGTAGAAGGCTTCCATTTAATTATGTTCTTGCACATTCTTGTAATGTTCTATTATTTCTTTCTACTACTCCATTTTCTTGAGGAGTTCTAGGAAATGAAAAGTTATGATTTATTCCTTTCTTTTTACAGAAAGATTCAAAAGCTTCATTTTCGAATTCGCCACCATGATCACTTCGTATATTCTTAATTTTCAAATCTTTAGTGTTTTGAATTCTTTTGACAAATGTTTTAAAATGCTCAAATGTATCACTTTTATTTTTCATAAAAATAGTCCATGTATATCTTGAGAAATCATCAACTATTACAAATACATATCGATTATGATTAATGGATTGAACTTGTGTTGGTCCGAAAAGATCCATATGAAGTAATTCTAGTGGTTGTAAAGTTGAAATATTTTTCTTAGATTTGAAAGATGATTTTGTTAATTTTCCTATTTGACAATCATCACAAAGATTTTTTATTTTAAAGTTTATCTTAGGTAAACCTCTTACTAATTCATTTTTAGAATGTTTTCTAATAGTTTTGAAATTAATATGACAAAATCTTTTGTGCTACAACCAAGGATCATTATCTTTGGCTAGTAAACACATATTTGTATTATGATTAATTTTCATATTTAGAACATAAATATTCATATCTCTATTTCCCTCAAAAACAAGATTTTGGTTTTGATCTAAAATACTACATTTATTTTCTGAAAAAGTTATTTTAAAACCTTTGTCACAAAGTTGACTTATGCTTAGTAGATTATGTTTTAGATTTTCAACTAATGAAACATTTGTAATAAAAGGTAAATTCGATGTGCCGTAATTGCTCACATCTCCTTTGCCAATGATATAGCCTTTTGAATTGTCTTCGAAGGTAACCGAGCCACGATCAAAGTATGTAATGTTTGTAAGCATATCTTTGTCACCGGTCATGTGTTTTGAGAAACCACTGTCTAGTATCCATTTCTTCTTTTTGAGTGGGACCTCAGATTCTTAAGCCATAAAGCATACATTCGCTTGTTCATTGCCGCTATCATTTTCACTTTCAGATGAATCTGAATCGTTCCATGTTACAGAGAATGCCTTCTTTTTGAATTTTTCTTTCTTTTCTTTGTTATTGAGAGTTCTCTGATTCTCCTTCTTTTGCTCTGGACAAAATCTTTGTGCATGTGACCTTTCTTGTGACAGTTGAAACATTCTATATTCGAGGATGTAGGTTTGTTCAAGAAATTCTTTTTGAATCCGTTTTTATTTCCTTTTCTATATCTTAAGAATTTCTTGAAATTTTTGGCTATAAATGCTAAATCCTCATCTTCAGACTCTGATTCTTCCTTTTCCGCATGAAAAGCTACATTATTTCTTTTTTGTGCTTGATCTTTCTTAGCTTGCATATTTACTTCATACGACATAAGATTTCCAATTAATTCTTCTGGTTTCATTGTAGATAGATCATTTGCTTCTTCGATTGCTAAGACTTTTCTCTCTCATTCATCAGTGAGTGAATTTAGAACTTTAGATACAATATCAAAATCCGTGTATTTTTCTCCTAGTCCTATTAAGGCATGATGAATGTCTTGAAATCTCGAGTACATGTCATTGATGGATTCATTCTGTCGCATTCTAAAGTTTTGGAACTGGTTCTTTAGCATGGAGATCTTTGTTTGTTTGACCTTGTTTTTGCCTTCATGTATGGTTCTAAGTGTACTCCATATCTGATGTGCAGTAGTATAAATGCTAACACGATTGAACTCATTTCTATCTAAAGCACAAAATAGCATATTCATAGCTTTGGCATTTGCACTAACTTCATTCTTCTGAGTTTGCGTCCATGTAGAGTAATCAGTTGTGGGTACAACGAGCTCTGCTTGAGTTGCATTCCAGGCTTCAAAGCTTGTTGCTTGCATATAAATCCTCATCCTTGTAGCCCAATAATTATAGTTTAGTCCATTGAATAGAGGGGGTCTTTGGGTAGATTGTCCTTCTGCAAATGTAGAGTTATAGGCAGTTGTTGTGCTTGTGTTATTTTCCATATTATCAATATGTCAAATAACGGTGTTATGGTTATAAGACGGCCTTGCTCTGATACCAATTGAAAGAGGCTATGCGGTAGGATCGTATAATATGGAATAGTGGAATGGTCTAGGTAGATAGCAATAAGCAGTAAGTAAAGTAGACACCAAGACTTTATACTGGTTCGGACCTCTTGTCCTACGTCCAGTCCCTAAGCTCCTCTTAGGAATTCAACTAACCAACAACCCTCACTTAACCCGGAGGAATAGGTTTACAACTTACCCGAACAACCGAACGGCATTTCTTGCCTCAACTACCGAAGAGGACTTCAACTAGATACAAAGAGTATTTTTGACTTGTTGTGTTCTTGACTGTGCGGTTAATGTCCCGCTATTACCCCGCTATAACCATGCTATATCTCATAGCGGATTTCTACCGCTACGATTTTTCCATATAGCCCCAAATATAGCCTTTCCGCTTTAATCCCCGCTATTTCTGCTATATCCCATTATTCCCGCTATATTCTGCTATTTCCGCTATATCTTTTTTAAAAGAAATGAATTGAAAAATGATATTTATACATTATAAAAATTGTTAAAATTAATTTATTTAATTGAATTTTTAATATATTTTAAGAAATAAAAATACTCTAATATTCTACTAAATTCAATTATGTTATATAGTTGTTTTATGTTTATTTATAGTATATTCGCACATGTTTTTATTTAAAATTATTTATGTATTAATTATAATTCAATTGAATGTTAACTTTTCATTGAGTTACCATTTATATATCTGTAAAAACATTAAGTATGAGTTTTATATGCTATTTTAGAGTCATCTGATATATCCCGCTATATCCTCGTTGTATCCTCGCTATGACTTTTTGTACCTTCGCCGTATTGAATCTGCCGAGCGCTTTAACTGCACAGGTTCTTGATAACACTAATGAGTCTAATTGAGTACAACTTTCCTATAATCTTATCCTCAAGAATATGAAATGTGTTTATGAAGATTTAGGAAATATAAATTGCTATGAATCAAAAGAGTATTTAAGATAAATCAGAGATTCAAGCAATTGAAGTGGTTTGTGATTGTTGGGTAAATTTCTCACCCAGGAGATCTCAAGACCATGAAGAGCTAGGCTTCATTCGGCATCCTCACCACATCCGAACCAGCCACCACCGAACGAAAGACACTCACCTCTACCGAATCAAGCTTCATCCCATTGCCATACCGACTCCAAAACCATGTCACACCGAACCAAGCTTCCTACCGATCCATACTTCCCACCGAACCATCTCCAGTCACCGAACCAGGGTAAACCAGACCAAGCTACATCGACTACCACCGGACCAAGAACCAGGGTAAACCGGACCAAGCTACATCGACTACCACCGGACCAAGCTACATCGACTACCACCGAACCAAGAACCAGAGTAAACCGGACCAAGCTACATCGACTACCAGACCAAGACGATGCAGAACCAGATTTGCCGGGCCAGATTGTATCAGCCCGGGCCCATCAACAGCTGCATACATCCAAGACCCCTACCCCCAGCCTCACTCTATAAATAGAGGGGCAGGGGTACAGCAATGGGGACAAGTTTTGAGAGCTCAAGCACGGAGAGAACTTTCAAACAACTTTCTTTTACTTGTATAAAAGCTTTGTACTTGTAATCAAAACAAGAAAAGAGAAATAACATATAAAGTGGACGTAGGCACATTCTGGCTGAACCACTATAAATTTGCATGTCTTTTTACAGTTTAGCCCCTGCTTTTCATATATTTGCATAAATCACCCAAATCACTAAGAACAACATAAGATCTACTAAATCATACAACTTTGAGGTGTTTGTCCATTTTTTGTGCAAACATTTTTGGTGCTTTCACTGAGAAATAGAAGCTTGAAGCTTCAGCTTCATCCGCTTAACAAGTTTTCCTAACAGCATCGTCCGCCACTTGGAAAACATGCCTCCCAAACAGAGAAAAGATGTTAACAAAGGAAAAAACATCGCATCCAGCAGTCTTCCAGATCCAGCTGTCACGAATCAAGTAAATCGTCCTCCTCCAGCAACAGTAACAAATGAAGAACAGACTAACCCAACCACTCCTGCCACAGAACAGCCTGCAGCAATTACTAGAGCAGATCTGTACAGAGTTGTGGTTGAAGTAACTAACCGCTTCACGTCCCAGTAGGAAGCCTTGGTGGACCATCTCATGTCACGCTTAAGGGACGCTGAAGAATCCAACCGCAACACTGAATCATGGGGCGAGTCCCAATCTGGAGGATCTCAGAGACAACAAAGTTCTTCCTTCTTCGAAGGAGCTAACGGCAGAAGTAGCCATGGTAGGAGCCGAGACCGAGCACAGCCCGAAGTTAGGCATGAGGAAACGTTTGGTACCGAACCCAACGGGGGAGGTACCGGGCGAAGGTCAACTGTAGCTGAGCCTGTCATGCTGCCTAACCACAGAAACGCCAATGAACGGGGCCGAGCTAGAGTCCAGCCCGAAGTTGGACCCGAGGAAGTGCTTAGATCAGAACCCAGCAGGGGGAGATCAAGGCAAGGGCCAACTATAGCTGACCCGAGCATGCTCCCAGAAGACCAAAGGCAGCCACTGGAAAATATGAGGAATGATAGACGATACCATCCCTACAGGTCATCTGGATGGAATCAATCCCACAGAACAGAACCAAACTCATTTCTATCTGCTCCAAGTTCTGATGAAAGGATGGCACGCTTATTCAGAGAGTGTGTCCAACAGGAGCAAAGAGATCGAGGGATAGGCGCTAGGGTAACCAGCCCTTTTGCCCGCAATATCAAAATTGCTATCACCCCCCGAGAATGGAAGATGCCAACAATGGAACCCTACAAAGGGACCTCCGATCCCGTTGTACACTTACAGAGGTACACGCAGCATATGCTCATGAGTGGGGCAACAGAGGGAGTACTATGCAAATGCTTTCCGCTCTTCTTAGCAGATCTTGCTACCTCCTGGTTCTGTCATCTACCCCAGGGATCCATCAGCTCGTGGGAAATGTTGAAAGAAAAGTTTATCAGTCAGTTCCGCATTCATGTGGAACAACCTAAGGACGCTTATTCCTTATCCAGTGTCAAACAGAAACCTGGAGAGAAGCTGCAGCAATACCTAACCCGATTCAACGCCGCAGCAGCCGTAGTCCAAGATGCCGATGAGAAGCTTATCCTAATGGCCCTCTGTAGTGGTGTGCATCCGGAGACTAAATTCGCTAGAAGGTTGACGAAAGAAAAACCAGCTACTTTACCCGATTTCTTCCATGAAGCCGGAAAATATATGAGGCTTGAGGATGCTGCCGTCGAGGGGCAGTCAGGACAGCAAAATAAGGCAACTCATAGCAACGCCCCTGCTGTGGCAAGGGACGTTCGGAGAAATGACTCCAGAGACAATGCTGGGGGCAAGAAGGGAGAAAAGCGCCTATATCGGCCAGGACCAAGATTCGACACTTACACTCCTTTGAACGAGACCGTCGAAAATATCTTCCTTGCCACCCAAGGCGAAGTTAGATACAAACGCCCACCATACAAGAAGGAATCAGATAACGCACAGAAGTCTGGAAAGTTCTGCCGCTTCCATGAATCTCACGGGCATGATACCAACGAATGCCATCATCTCCGAGATCTGATTGAGGAACACATCAGAAGAAAGAAACTGGAACGTTATGTAAAAGGTCAAGACAGAACCCCAGCTCCTGCCAATGAAAACCCAAGGCTACCCTCACCAGGGGCCGACAAAGGAAACCGCAACGCTAGCTGCTCTGGTCAAGAAAAGATAGTGGTCCATACCATCTCAGGAGGGCCACACATCGCAGACAGAAGCTGGAAAGAGATGGAAAGGTACGGAAAGTCGCTTAGAGACAATAAAGACTATGTCAATTCGGTTATAGAAGAACGCCACCCGAAGCGGAAAGAAAGTGATGACATCACATTCGGTAAGCGTGACCTAGAAGGAAGGAAATACCCTCACATAGATCCCATGGTTATCTCTGCCCGACTCGGTCCCGCCGAAGTTTACCGAATCCTAGTAGATACTGGAAGCTCAGTAAACATCCTGTTCAAACACGCTTTCGACAAAATGAAGCTATCAATGAAGGATGTATCTCCCTGCGATAAACCACTACACGGTTTCACTGGAGATGCGAAGATGCCTCTCGGACAACTGGACCTCTTTGTTGAGATTGGAAGCCATCCTCGCTCCGTTGTACGGAAACAGACATTTGTGCTAATAGAAAACCGTTCGGCCTACAACGCCTTCTTAGGAAGGCCAGCTTTGTTTGATTTCCAAATTGTCCTAGCCCCATGGTGCCTAAAGATGAAATTTCCAACGGACCATGGAGTAGGGGAAGTAGAAGGAGACCAGGACGTTGCTCGAGACTGCTATGTGACTGAACTTCGCAACAACCACAGGAAGGATAAAGGGAAGGGTGTAGAGATTGCCCTCTGCACAAAAAGTCTGGAAGCATAGCAACTAAAGAAAGCCCCTCCTCTTCGATATACCAGCGACCCTTTCAATGAATTAGACCCTAGGGACAAAGAGGAGGAGGCCACCGCCGAGCCTGCAGAGGCTATGGAGTTTATATCTGTAGACAAGCACGACTCAAGTAGACTATTGAAAATTGGGTCCCAACTAAAAGCCGAATTGAAGGAACAACTCATCGATTTTCTCCGCCACAACTTGGATGTATTCGCTTGGTCACACGCTGACATGACCGGAATCTCCCCCGACATAGCATGCCACGTATTAAATATTGATCCTACCAAGGCGCCTGTAAAACAAAAAAAGAGAAGTATGGGGGCAGAGCGATCAGCAGCCCTCGATGAAGAAGTAAAGAATCTACTCGCCAATGACTTCATACGAGAAGCTGTTTACCCGGAATGGATCGCCAACCCAGTACTAGTAAAGAAGGCTAATGGGAAGTGGCGGACCTGCATCGACTTCTCCAACCTAAACGACGCCTGCCCAAAGGATTGCTTCCCACTTCCCAGAATCGACCAACTTGTAGACAGCACAGCCGGGCACGAGCTCCTATCTTTTATGGATGCATACTCAGGATATAACCAAATTCCTATGCATGCTCCCGACCAAGACCACACTAGTTTCATCACCGACCGAGGTTTATATTGCTATAAGGTAATGCCTTTCGGACTTAAAAATGCAGGAGCCGCCTACCAGCGCCTCGTCAACAAGATGTTTGCAGGGCTAATAGGACAAACTATGGAAGTATATGTGGATGACATGCTGGTAAAGTCAAGGAAAGCCAAAGATCACGTAAGCCACTTAGGCAAGATGTTTCAAGTACTTCGACAATATGGAATGAAGTTGAATCCACTAAAATGCTCCTTCGGAGTGTCATCAGGAAAGTTCTTAGGATTCATCGTTCATGCCAGAGGGATAGAAGCAAACCCCGAACAAGTCCGAGCGTTAAGGGATATCAAGATACCTTCCACTCGGAAGGAAATGCAAAGTTTGAATGGAAAAGTGGCTGCTCTAAGCCGATTCATCTCCAAGGCGACGGACAAGTGCGTCCCCTTTTTTGAAGCCCTAAAGAAAGACAAGGGAAAGTTCGAAAGGACTGACGAATGCTTAACCGCTTTCCTTAACCTAATCGAACACCTTCAGAAACCATCGGTACTCTCGACTCCAAGCGAAGGCGAAGAATTATGCTTATACCTTGCTGTGTCATCTCACGCCCTAAGCGCAGCCTTGGTAAGGGAAGACAACCGCACGCAGCGGCCAGTTTATTTCGTCAGCAAAAGGTTTACTGGGGCAGAAGTCAGATATCCTAAACTTGAGAAGCTAGCGTACTGTTTACTAATCACATCACGAAAGCTGCGTCACTACTTCCAGTCCCATTCCATCAAATTCTGACTGATCAACCACTGAGGCAGGTACTCCATCGTCCCGAAACTTCTGGGCGACTACTTAAATGGTGCATTGAACTAGGTCAGTATGATATCACCTATCACCCTCGCACCGCCATCAAGGGACAAGCCATGGCTGATTTCATTGCAGAATTCACTACCAACGAAGGTAAGGAGAAATTGGAAATAGCAGAAGATATCAAGTGGAATCTCTTTGTGGATGGTGCATCGAACGAGCAAGGCTCGGGGGCAGGTGTGGTAATAATCACTCCCAGGGGAAATAAACTGCACTATGCTATAAGGTTGGAGTTCGCTGCCACCAACAACGATGCAGAATATGAAGCAGTGATAGCTGGACTAGAAATTGCCATAGAAATCGGAGCCAATTCTTTGTGTCTTCACAGCGATTCTCAACTTATTGTTAATCAAATACTAGGAGAATTCCAAGCTCGAGAAGAACGACTCATAGCATATCTAAAGAAGACCAAGTTACTTCTCAGCCGATTGGACCACTACTTAGTCAAACACATCCCTCGGGAGGAGAACCGAGAGGCCGACGAATTAGCAAAGCAAGCAAGCGTGAGAGACATCACCATCTTCGGGGCAGTAACCATCTCAAAGCAACTGGCCCTAAGTTTTGAGCAAGTAAATCTGATAGCTGCAACCGAAGAAGCAACTTGGATGACTCCCATCCGAGACTACCTACAAAGTGGCACTCTACCCAACGGGCGTAACGAAGTCAAGAAAATCTTGAGGAGAGCATCCCGCTACACAATACAAGAAGACATCCTCTATCGGCGCGGATTCTCTAACCCGTTATTAAGGTGTGTCGCTGGGAGAGAAGCCAAGGAAATCTTATCCAACATCCATCAGGGGAGCTGCGGAGATCACACCGGAGGGCAAACATTAGCAAAAAAGATACTCCGATACGGATATTTCTGGCCCACCTTAAGCAAGGACGCCTTAGATTTCGTTAAGAAGTGTGACAGATGCCAAAAATTTGCTAAGATTCCATGGCTACCAACAACTGAGATTACTCAAATGACCAGCCCTTCGCAATATGGGGAATTGACTTAATCGACGAGCTACCGATGGGCCGAGGCGGGGCCAAATATGCTATAGTGGCAGTTGATTATTTCACCAAATGGGTGAAAGCAGAACCTCTGAATAAAGTATCTTCAGCAAAAGTTATTAACTTCTTGATCAAAAATGTTCTGTGCAGGTACGGAGTCCCACTCAAAATCATATCAGACAATGGACTTCAGTTTGACAGCGAGGAATTCGCCAACTGGTGCCGAGAGCACGGAATTCATAAAAGCTTCTCATCCGTAGCGTATCCCCAGGCAAACGGACAAGTCGAAGCAGTCAACAAAATTCTGAAGACTCTGATCAAAAAGAAGCTCGAAAAGTCAAAGGGCGCTTGGGTGGATGAACTCCCTACGGCACTGTGGGCCTACCGCACATCTTTCAGAACATCAACAGGGCACACTCCTTTCTCTTTGGCATACGGATCGGAGGCTATGCTCCCAGTTGAAACCATTGTGCCTTCCCACCGTAGGATCCACTATAACCCGGAAGAGAATGAAGAGCTCCTCCACATGTCTTTGGATCTAGTTGAGGAGAGAAGAAATGATGCAGTCCTTAAAACAGCAGCCCACAAGCAGAAAGTGGCAGCGCAATACAACTCCAAAGTCAAGCATCGTACCTTACAAGAAGGGGATCTTGTCCTCAAGCGAATCTTCCCTCGCCCCGGAGCACTAGACCCCATCTGGGATGGACCATATGTAATTCATAAAGATCTCCACAATGGAGCTTATATTTTGTCAACAGTGGACGGAGAGGTGTTCCAGAGGGCATGGAACATCCAGCACCTCCGTCGATACTTTTCTTAACTTGTACTGCCCATATGAAGTGAATTAACAAAGAGAATCAGTGGACGTAGGCCTTTTTCATGCCGAACCACTTTAAAAAACTTTGTCTCTTTTTTAACTTGTTCCTTTATATCTTGGCTACTTGTTAACTTTATCCTTTTCTGTTGAACAAAATCCTATGCGTATAGCATTTCCACTCAAAGCACTCCACGGCGCAACTTCACCTGGGCAAAACCTAACAGGTACTATGCGAATATATGCCCTCGCCAATGAGACACTTTTGCTCCAGCATCCCTCTGCTGCGGGTTAACTCATTGCTCGCGACGGCCCTTAAAGCCAACTGTAATGAGCCGATTATAAGCCACCGAGAAGGCCGACTATAGCCGAGGCAGCTCATTACGGCGTTAGGCTCGCCGGCAACTGTGAACCGACTATAAGCCCCAACATAAGGTGTGACCAGCCAGGGGCAGTTCACAGTTGACGATCGGCACCCACGCTAGCCGGCCACAGTAAATCGAATAATACCCATGATTACGGGCCATAATGGCCCGGGTAGTTACTGTGCGCGATCTAGGCTCCGATGTGTCTTAAGTGCGGATGTGGTAAAAAATAATTAACTCCCCGAGGAGGCGTAAGATGGGTGACAAATGTCTCCAAGACCCACAGCTAGGGAAAGTGACTACCAAACCCGTTTGCCACGAACTTAAGCACATCGAAGGCCTTCCGTGATTGGAAGTTTTACTTTTTCTCATATTTCAATTTTATTTGAAAAGCTTTTCTCCTATCCTCTATAACAACCCCTAAAGTACAGGACACGGAATAGGAGGCATTCGCTAATGGGAGTCGGAACCCACAACGGGACACCAGGCCGCATTTCATACTCAGTCACACAAGACATTCAAAACTGCCATCTACAATTAGAACGTGAAAGGCGGTATTTTCTTCTTTTGTGTACAAATACATGACTATAATTTGTTCACACCACACGCTAATATTACAAGTCATGAAATTATGTTTTAAAACTAGAACCTGACATCAAACACAATTCAATTACAAGAATATACACAACTATATTTCTCATACGACATGTCAAAATAGCAACGAACATTCGAAAGACAACAAAATCAGCTTAAGTTAAAGAATTACACATTAAGAACAGAGCTATTTATTACAAGTAGCAAAAGAATTACAACTTAAAAGTTACTCTACTGTTTTAAGACTAACATATACGGCCATGCCAAGTCTACAAAAAGAATTTTCCAGGTCCGATCAAGGGGCCGGCTGCATTGGAGTTTTTTCCTTGTCCTGTTGACCGCCTGTCCAGTCAGAGAAAGGATTCATTAGTGATAAGCAACCAAAGTTAATGGAGAGACTAAAAAGGAAGACTTACCAGCACCTGCTTCTTGACTATCCTGGTCGTCATCCTCAACTTGCACACCTGCCTCCTCAGCAGCAAGCAACCGCATCCCCTCCTTCACCGCCATCTTCTCCTCCTTGGCAAACTGAGCAGTGACCACATCCATGCTGAAAGCCACACCACCATCTCTATCCGCATCAGCCTTAGCCTCCTCCAGAGCCCGAAGATAGATCTTGGCCATGACCCTAGGATAATCATCCATCCAGGATTGGTTGCCCTGCTTCCAGGTTCGGAAGTACATGTCCTGGAGCATTTCTTCCATCATCCCCTCATTCTCCTCAAACTCCCTCATCCGGGCCTCGGAAGCCGACAACCTTCCAACAGCAGCTTCTCTCTCCAAACGGTATCTCGAGCAGTCAGCCTGAAGGGATTTTCGCATCGCCTCCATCTCCTCCTTCAGCCTAACCTGAGCGAGCTCTGCGGCTTCAAGCTTCCCCGATAGCTCCTCTACCCGCTCAAGATCCGCCCTCCGAACCTCATCCACTGTCGAGATGGCCATATTTATCTGTTCCTTGCAGGCGGCCTCCATCTTCCACAGTTCCGCCTTACTAGCCTCCTCCATAGCCTTCCTCAATCGCCCGGAGGCAGCCTCATGCTGAGAAATCTGAATGGCCTGGTCAGCAAGCTGTTTGGCCTGGTCCGAAACCATCAATCTTAGTCGGATGTTGGCACTCCCAATCTCCTCTCCAGCCTTAACCAGCCGGGCATGATGCCCCATCAGCTTCCTAGTCTCCTCCGCCACCCGATCAATACTAGCCTTGGCCTCGTCTCCCATGGTAACTATCCGAGTGGTAAGTAGATCAAGATCTAAGGACTTAGCCTCATCAAGCACCCGTACCATGGGATTGCGGGGAAGAAGGTGCTCACCAGTAACCTCGTCAAAGGTAATGTCGTGGGAACTTGGATCCAGATCAGGATGACCCGCAAATGGATTACGAGCCAAGTCAGGACGGTCGATATGAGTAACAGAAGGGTTTCCGGACGGGTGCGGAGAAGGTGCAAACTCGCTGTCCTCCTCCGTGATATCATGAAGAGGCTGAGCCGGGAGCTGAGGACCGGGCGAAGGTTCAGATAAAGGACGACTCCTCTTTCTCTGCTGAATACCCTCTTCGATAACCCCGAGAAGAGGACGGTAGCCGACTACATCCCCGGAGCGGTGGGTCGAAGGCTTCGGCTTGACAGAAGTTTTGGAAAGCTTGTACTGTTCAAGCCTGTGCCGAAGATCTGAGGCCTTGGCCGTTTTACCTGCTCCTGATATGAAGAAAAAGTGTCACAAGCATATATTGATCTATAATTCGAGAAAACACGGCAAATTAAAAGGTAATAAGAAAGGAAACACATCTGTGGTTGTACAAACCCTGAGGAGGAGTAGGATACTGCAATAAGTCCTGGATTTCATTCCAGGACGGGAGCGGGTCATAAAATATTCCTAAGTCCCTATCATAAATGGAACCCGCAGGAATCAAAAGTTCACCTTGAGTCGTCGGAGCCACCTTGGCTGGAATAGTCTGAGGAGGCTCGCTTGCGCCAGTTCCAGCCTTGTCAGTTTCCCCAGTTTTCTCTACCAGAGCCGGATCTTCGTCCAGCCCCTCGAAAGCCTGGTGGAACGCATCATCCGTCCACTCCTGAATCTCACCCGCTTGCCCAGGAAGCAAGGCCCCGATGCCATCGCCACCTTTATCACCTTCCCGACCATCTCCACCCTCACCTCTTTCCTCCTCTATGTCTTCCTCCTCCTGGGTAAGTGGACAATTGCTGGGGGAGGGACCGTCCGACTTCTTGAGTTTCTTATCTCCGACGGCTGGAGGTTTTGTGAAAGGCTTCCTCTTGCTACTCTCTACCGTAACACCTCCCTTAGTCTGAACAGCCGCCCTCTTCTCCGCCGTTTCCCTCAGCTTGACTACTGACTGCTATGGAAGGATTAAGTTATACTCCAGAAGGTTCGCATTTCTGATCAGGAAGGCAGATGATCTATATTTCCCGAGAATAGCTTCTATCTCAGCCGCCGTCTGAACCAGGCGGTCAGTCTCCACAATCGCAAAGCCACCTGTCGCTAGCAAAAATGAGAAGGTATGAGAAGAAGCATCGCAATCGGAATGGAAATTAGAAGTAAAAGCATCAACTTACATCCAGAAGTAAAGCGCCGAATTGAGACGGAGTCGTCCCTGACAAAGAACCACTCCTTCTTGAACATGCTGAATTTAGAATACAGATCCAAGACCGGCTTGAAGGTCACGGCTGACTCCTAGCTAATGTATGGGGACCCCTTCTTATAGCCCCTCAGATTATATAGATACCGGATCTCCCGGTTGGAAGGAGCACGACCATACTTCCTCTGGAAAATGACGAAGAGGCTCACCAATATAGCATAGGAGTTGGGTTGAAGCTGGAATGGGGCCACCTTTAGATATGTGAGGAAGCTGGCTATCCAAGCGTTAAGAGGAGGAATGGCACCACACATACAGTGGTATCTGCTATAGGCGAAGTACCCTTCAGGAGGATCGTACGGCATAACTTCTCTCCCTGGAAATAGCAAGTGCGCCCTATCAATTCCAAAAGATCGGGAAATGACATCAAGCTGCTCCTCCTTGAGGGAGCTAGGAAAACAATCGGGCGGGGAGTTCAGAAGTTCCTGAGGGCCGTACCCGTCCACTAGTGATCTCGGGGTTGGTCCGTGACGTTCTGGATTCGGCTGAGCTGGGGGCACGGCAGAGGAACCTCCTTCGCCCCCGGATTTCTTCTTGTCTGATCGAGTTTTCGCTTTGCGAGACATTATCTGCAACATAGAAAAGCGTGCTGTTAGAACGGAGGATGTAAACAAATAAACATCAGTAGCCCATTCGGTAATATGTAGTATAAGCTTTCATTCGGTGGTAAAGCAACTCACATGATTCGGCACGAGTTGATTCGGCTACACGTAATTCGGCTATAAGTGATTCGGCACGAGTTGATTCGGCTGCAAGTGATTCGGCTACACGTGATTCGGCTACAAGTGATTCGGCACGAGTTGATTCGGCTGCAAGTGATTCGGCTACAAGCGATGATCGGTGAAGAAATACAATGGCCTAAGCCTCCTATTTATAGGAGGAGATTGAATCACCAAATCACCTGGTTCGGTTCTGGAGCCGGATGTGATTGCTCAAACTCAAACAAAGCAGGACATGTGCACGTGCACGTCCTACATTGGGGGGCAAATGTTGGGTAAATTTCTCACCCAGGAGATCTCAAGACCATGAAGAGCTAGGCTTCATTCGGCATCCTCACCACATCCGAACCAGCCACCACCGAACGAAAGACACTCACCTCTACCGAATCAAGCTTCATCCCATTGCCATACCGACTCCAAAACCATGTCACACCGAACCAAGCTTCCTACCGATCCATACTTCCCACCGAACCATCTCCAGTCACCGAACCAGGGTAAACCGGACCAAGCTACATCGACTACCACCGGACCAAGAACCAGGGTAAACCGGACCAAGCTACATCGACTACCACCGGACCAAGCTACATCGACTACCACCGAACCAAGAACCAGAGTAAACCGGACCAAGCTACATCGACTACCAGACCAAGACGATGCAGAACCAGATTTGCCGGGCCAGATTATATCAGCCCGGGCCCATCAACAGCTGCATACATCCAAGACCCCTACCCCCAGCCTCACTCTATAAATAGAGGGGCAGGGGTGCAGCAATGGGGACAAGTTTTGAGAGCTCAAGCACGGAGAGAACTTTCAAACAACTTTCTTTTACTTGTATAAAAGCTTTGTACTTGTAATCAAAACAAGAAAAGAGAAATAACATATAAAGTGGACGTAGGCACATTCTGGCTGAACCACTATAAATTTGCGTGTCTTTTTACAGTTTAGCCCCTGCTTTTCATATATTTGCATAAATCACCCAAATCACTAAGAACAACATAAGATCTACTAAATCATACAACTTTGAGGTGTTTGTCCATTTTTTGTGCAAACAGTGATTGCTTTTGAAAACATAAGAAATCTGAAAGTATGTTCAAGAAAATAGAGAGATTAAAGCAATTAGGATTTTTTGTTTTGCAAATGATAGAAACATGTATTTATAGGTGTAGAAGAGGTGTATCTATTTGCAAAAGATTCAGGCAAGAGATGCATCCATTACCATTGGAGAATGGTTGCAACTCTTGGGAAGAAGAAGGTGTCTTTTCATTAAAAATTCGCAGGTTCGAATTCAGTCGACTGAACAGGGAATTTCAGTCGACTGAAACTGTGCATGTTGTAATTCTATAACAGGTTAAGTCGACTGAAATTTCCTGTTCAGTCGACTGAACTGGTAGTTTCTGTACAGTGAACACTTAACTAAAAAATTAAGTTATGAAATGTGTTCTTGTGTTTGTGCAAGCTTCTTGAGGATAGATTTTAACAATAAAACTAAGACTAAGACCTATATATAATAAGTACTCATGATATCCTTGGTCTTCATAGTCCTTCATTTAGCCTTGCATATATCTCTTCCTTTTTGTTGAAGCACATTGTCATTGATCAAAATATAGTGTATCAACAAATACAACAACTTATATTTTACATATCGGAAAATCGGAAAATATTATTTTTAAAATTCATGTGAGGTCGTATAACTCTATAACTTTGGGAAATGCTTATGAGTGACATTTCCTATATTTAGAATTTTTCCAAACAATTTTAATATGGAAAATTTGTAACGGCCATAACTTTTAATAGAAGTCGAATTAGCATCCAAGGCCACTTCCATTCGAAAGATACGATAGTTTCCCTTTCCGTAAAGTGGTCATAATAGCGATTTGGACTTTCTAGCTAGGAGATATGGGTGTTTGAAGATTGACAATTTTTACAGCATCGTAGTGGGTAATTAGCGAGGTTTGGGGGTAAGCCCATTAGCCCATTTTCGGGTTTGGAGCTATAGTAGACTGAACCATCATACCCAAATCACTTTTACCACTTCTCATATAGATCTTACTTCCATTAACTCATTCTCCACCTAAAACCTTCTCTTTTCTCCTCCAAATTAAGTTTAAATCATAGATTAATGGTAGATTAGTAAGGTATTTCACTAGAGATCTTAAAATCTACATTTTTGAGAAATAAAACTAAGTGTTTGATTGTTGATTTTTGAAATTTCCTCGATTTGCATGCAAAACTTGAATTTTGGAGGTTTTGATGAGTGATTTATCATCTCTCACCTTATTATATATGTATCTATAGATTTTAACATCTTTTGAACCCATTTTTAAAGTCAAAATTAATTTTAATTATGTTTTAAAACCCAACCTGTAGTGAAAACGTGAATAAATCGATTTTTAGTGTTCTAGACATGTTATTTGGATATGTGTTTGCCTTGATATATATTAGGCAAGTACTGGTTTGGATCTTAGTTGGCTCGCAAGTGGAAGACCGGATAGGAACTCCTATCCAGTAGGTACTTGGCTCGGCAAGGGAAGACCAGACATGATATCCAATCGGTTACTTGTTGATTCGGTAGTGGAGGATCGGACAGTAAATCATGTTCGGTTGTTGCTTGGTTCAGTAGTATTGAAGACCGGAAATGAAACCTTGTCTAGTAGTCGGTCAAGGGATGTTGTTCGGTAGTGGCTTTGTCCGGTGGTGGTAGATGTCGAATAGAACATTGAGTGAAGTTTTTAGGGTGTTGGTTTCGAGGCAAGACTTGGGGTTGCTTGGTGGTCTGGGAGTTGGCTCAAGGTAAGGATGGATGTCTCTTGGATGACTCTAGATGACTTTGGGATGGAAACCAATGAAGTGCGATGACTTCGACGACTCGATGTGGCGAGTAACTATGGCATCTGATGATGGACCGAAAGGATGAGTTCCGCATGATAGCTCTTAAAGTAGAACAAGAAGTTGTGATGCTCGTGAGTAGGACAGGATAGTCAGTGTGTACCCAGTGTAGTCTGCATGTACCCACGTGTTTAGACGTCAACGTGTGTTTAGTCCTTACTCATCTGTATAGGATGAGTTGAGCATCTATGAGGTAGTTCTACTATCAGTACGTGTGTTAAGTGATTGATGGATGATTTTGTGATTGTGATTCTTATTGTTGGGACAGTGTAGTCTCCGTGTACCTATAAATTTAGACGTCTGCTTGTGTCTAGTCCCTAGCCATTTGTGTGTGCAATGAGTTAAGCATATAAAGAAGTTATCGTACATCTAAAGCACTTGAGTAAGTGATGCAAGGCTGTGCGATGGATGCTATGTTTGCTATGTGTTTGATATGTTGTGTGACACCCATATAGCTTATATTTTCCACTTATGATAGTAGTTTAGCATATTTTTGTTTATGTGCTAACTCTTAAGATGCAGGGGCAGATCAGGTTTGGCTATTCATACCCTATACCTCATTTACCATATGCAGTTCCATAGTGTTTTGAGATAACGTGTCGCTTACACCAGAATATTGTCTGACTCGAGGTTTTATGTTTTGCTTCTTATCATCTCGAGTGCTCTTAAATGAATAGATTAGGGATAATAGGCTTGGATAGCACACGGAGCTGTATGGAGTACGAGCAGGAGGCTGTGCTTTCATATATTTATATTTGGAGCTTACTACCATTTATGTTCCATTGTGCAGTATTGTAGAGCTATACCGATACTTGTATTATCTTAGAGACAGTTGTAGAGTTTATGGAGATTTGGGATGTATAAACTCTATTATTTTGGCTTTTGTATAATTTGGGAACCTGTTTCTCTCTGCTGTTCTTATTTATGGTTATTTGATTATATCACTGTTCGCCTGTTTTACAACTATGTTATTATATTACATTTTTTCATGCACTATGAGATGTTCTACAAGTTGTTTGCTTGGATTTTTGTTACTTTACAGCCTAGGCTACCATCCTGCATCGGCCAGGTACCTCCACAACACACTATGTAGGTATATTGGGTGACAGAGGTGTAGAGAGGTCGTCACACTAAAGCTTGAGCAGGAGGATGTATTGAAGCAGGGGCAGTATAGGCCCTGGAAACAAGAGCGAGACCGTTAGGCTTTGAGGAGCGTTGATCCTGAAGTTTGGGTAGAGGATAACGTTCACGGTACGGGAAAGGAGATCTCCTTGCTAACCTAGAGCGGTCATGAGAGTCCGGATCACGATCTGCGTGCTATTGTCTCTTCCTCGTCTTGTCTCTCTCCCCCTTCCTTCCTTTAGAGCCATGTAGAATTAGACTCTCATGATGAATTACATCTAGGGCACGAAGAACTAGAAGGTGTGCAACCAAGATACATGATTGATTTTCCATGTAAGTTGAAAAAGAGTCTATAGCATCCCATTGTACCCAAAACGATACACAATCTAGTTAAGGCTTAAAAGCCAAAGAATGGTGCATGCAAAGTGAACATGTTGTGGCTTTAAGTGTCATGTGAAGTGACAGTGTGCCTATCGATTCTACAAACTATGTTTGTGCAGTTGACTGAGTAGAGTTACTTCTCCCATAGAGGTTGAGGGCGCATCGACTGCGATTTAAATCGAGGAAGTGATATCCAAAAGGCTGAAATTAGCAATATCATATGATGGGATGTTGTCTGGGATGCTCGAAAGGTTGCCAAGCGAACTAAAGATATCATGAAGAGACCAGATTTGTCTCCACAACTGGAGTTTGTTATGGCACCAAAACTAGGTGAAGTTAATTGATTCGTATTCTCATGCAAGGGGCAAGAGGTGAAGTCCTTTCATCTCCACATGTCTCTTCGATAGATTCATATCCGAGATCCGCATTGTTATTGGCATTCTCGTCTTCATTCTCCTCGTTGTCTTCGCTCTTGTCCTTCTTTAATCAACGGGAGGATCTTACACCACATGTGGGTCCTCTTAATGTTCAGAAGCAGGGGGTTCGACTTTAACCACTTATGCAGCATGTGCAGCCTTATGTATGAAAGGAATGATGCTAAAGCTATGACCGTTGTATAGTAGTCGGAAGTGTCGCATATAAGGATCGGTAAGAAGGAATTTCATTCTTCATTCATCAATTGGAATGTTTTTCAAAACTAGGAGTGTATTCGCCAGAGCAGGGTTAGAAGTCCTTTGAGGAATATCTATAAATTTGAGGAACGACGAAATTAGTGAATTGAATGTAATGAACTCTATTGAACTAAGGAGTAAAGGTAAAACTTATGTCCCAATAACCATTTCTTGGTGAAACCAATTGGTCAATGGACAAAGAAATATCCATCCTTGAAAGGCTGAGTTTATTGTAAAGTCCAATGACGATATGCAACCTTTGGAAGACTCCAAATAAGTTAAATATGGATTCATTTTTAAAAACAATAAAGATATCTAATTTTTTTAAGAGAGGGCACTTTACCCAAGTGCCTAACAAAAGTCATGCAAGTGCAATTCAGCACGGCGTACCCATTTGGATGGAGTTGAGAACTGAAGGACTAAGCGGATGAAGTGATTGAAGGAGGGAACACCCACATATAGGCACATATAACTATTGCATGCTATGTAGCCCCCTTGGGGTCATGATCCCATTGGTAAGGTGTCAATATCAGACTTTCATCGATGGGAATTTCGTAGAGGTCATAAATTACTCTGACATCCACCGTAGTTAGGATTGAATCTGGAGAGTCTAAAGGGTTATAGAGAATCGTAACACCCACTGAATTTGCATTTGGGGCAACTCTAATGTAGGGTTCTTTTTCTACAGTAAAAGGAATGACTTGTAAAGATTGTCCAAGTTGGTGGCGAGAAGGCCGGGTCCTAGAGTGTGATAAATTGGATGCTGGGGCAAAAGATGAACCTACCATAAGTAAGGTAAATTCTGAGGTAGAAGGACCTACGCCCATGGCAGAGAGGGGCTGGAAGTATCCGCAATCCATAACTTACTAAAAACTTGATACATGAGCATGATCAAGTATAATTTAAGTTTAATCTTTGTACTTTAACTAAGCCTCGTGTAGTCGATGTATAGGATCCAATGATTGTCGACATGTGCCAACCAATCGGGTCCCTTACATCGACATGGGCAATGATGTGTTATTTAATCTATGTAGTGTGTGTCCTATTTCCATGGCATAGTTTACGCAAACACTCTATGTAGATAGTCCGCTTATGCTAGCAAACAAGATCCATCACACTATGGAATCATGTGTCAGTTTTATCCATTTTTGTAGAATATATGATAGGCGGAACCTTTGTCTGGAGTGACATAGACTTTTCTTTGCAGGATCATAGGATTGCGATGTTCGACTCGAAGTGTTAATACGTGATGTTATTGTACGTCGAAGTGCATTCGATGTGATGGTTTTTTGAAACCATCCTACCAAAACCGAATCATCAATCCATATTTGACCGAAATTAGATGAAATAATCATCCCTTCCCTTCACATGTAAAACTTGTCAAAAAACTAACAAAAAGAATGACCACTTGAAAGACCCAGAGTCACTGCTTGCAGAAAACGAAGTGGACATAAAACAACTGAAAATGAAAGAAACTTGGGGCCAGAACCATAAGAGCTTGGAGTCGACTTCAAGTGAATTCAATGTTCCAAACTGACCATGGTTGAATAAGAGAGGAAGGGGAGGCGTGAAACATCAGTTGAATATGGATTAGTAACCACCAGTCGATGTTGTAGTTGTAAGGCGGCAGCACCTACCTAAGCTTAGATCTGGAATAGAAAAACGACATCGAGGTTGGAAATATCAAGTTCAAACTTGAATAAGTCGATAGCAAATTCAAATAGGTCAGGTATGAAAAGTTCACTCAAATCGATGTTGGCTGCTAGCCGAAGTTTGATGGACTTGCGAGGTTGAAAGACAACGGAAACATTGATGTAGGCGTGCAAGAAAATAAGATGCAGAAGCTTGACAAACATGAAAGCAATAAGCAAGTGAATGAAATAAAGTAGAAACCAAAATTTCCTAAGTATTTTTTAAATAGAACACTAAGAGAATGATTGATATCGCTCCATAAGGATCATTGCCGATCTATTTGATCATCCTATAATAAAGGGGAAAAAAGATGAAAAAAATGAAACAATGATGATGGAAAATGGCAATGAGTAAGATTGTGATGGCAAAAGCTGAAATTCTACATGATTGAAGGAAATGAGAAGCTTTCAGAAGTCTAAAAACTGAATAAAGAATTCAAATGGGATACTTCTTATATCTGTCGAACATATGTGATTCCACAGCTGTGAGGCAGCATGCTGATTAACAAAGAATGCATCGCTTCACGAAGACAGTTCAGAAGGTAGGGGCATCTCTACGGATTGGATTTCGAATTCGATAGTTTGTCTCAATCTATGCTTTGTTAGCAAAAAGCATACTTTAGAGGGCAAGTGTTATCCTGCATTTGAACCAAGTGATATCTTGGTTGATCCGGACTATTGAATACTCATGAGATAGATCTAGAGTGAAGAATATAGAGGAAATGGCAGAGTTACAAGGATCGGTACCGATCCTTGTGAATGGTGAAATGCTTACTCACTATGGAGAAGCTAGATAATGAAGAACTAAAGAAAGATTGAGAATCCTAGACTGAGTAATAATTTGATACCCATCCATAATGATCGGGATTGTCCTTATTAGGTCATATGGTTGGTCAACGTGGCTTATTATCAAAGATAAATACCCAATCAAAGAGAAGAACAATTTGGCATAAGTAGATATCTCGGTATCGATCTATGACGATTGGTACAGATCGTCTTAAATTCGTGATATCTTTATAAAAAATTGATAACATGAGTGATACATATTCAAGTAGAGCACTCGCTTTTATGTTTTGGTGGCATGAATCTATGATTTTTAGAATCTCTATTTAAAGCGCAACATCTCTAACCACTTGAGCTAGAGGTCCTTGACATGTGATATCTTTAATTTTGACCAAATTTTCTTGCTGAAACATCGGATCTAGAGTGGAGAACGTGTCCAAGAGAATTTCAGCGATTTTAATAAACAATTTCACCTATAAATAGCAAAGCTAATGCATTGGAAAAAAGATATTCTTTTTGTTATCTGATTCTTGCATCCAAACTCTGTCGAATGCATACCTGAATGGTTTGAATATTGAGTTGTTGTAATTCTCTTGCAAAAGCAAAAGATAATCGGTAACAAAGCTAACAATTGATGTAAGGATTTTGGCCGAACCACTTTAAATTCTTATGTGTTCTTCTTTTTTGAGTTTTAAATCTTTATAATTTTCATCTGTTGTTTGATTGAGTGTTTGTCCCACTTTTGCAGCGAGCAATAAATAGTATATTTTCCGTCATCTACTTAAAGTCACATTATTCAATAGTAATGAGGATAATCAGCAATCATAATTCGAATAACTGCATCAAATAAAAATAAGAAGCATGTATCAAATGAACCATATCGGTTTCTACAGCGTGCATCAAAGTATATAACTTTTGCCTTCAATTTTCATTCAGTAGTCCTATTGCAAAGGTATAAAACAAGTCCATATGAAAACTAGAATACTTTTAAGAATAGTAAATAGTCAAATAGGCCACTTATGTGATTCGAACCACGATGTCTATATGTATTTCATTTAAAAATAACCCATATTGTTCCATTTCATAGTTTAAGTTGTTTTAAGCAGCCCTAAAATATTCGGTTTACACATACCTTACCTTTCTCTTAAAAGACCACCCCTATATGGAAGCATTGAAACAATTTAAAAGCAATAATGAAGAAGTGAAGAGAAAAACTCAATTCAAACAATAAAACGAAACAGATGTTCGTATTGACAAACTGACTCTGACACTATTATTTGTACTCAAATAAAGAACGATAGCACTACACTACTAGCAAGACTTGCCTAAAGAAACTAAAAATACAAACCATAATAGGATCCTAAACTTGTGGATCATACAAGAGACCAACACAACATAAACAATATAAACGGTCTATAACAAATTGTAACACTCCCCCTTAGTGCAGACAAGCGATCAATAATGCCAAGTTCATTGCGAAAATTTCAAACTTAGATTGTGAAAGAGTTGTAGTAAATATATCTGCAACTTGCTTCTCAATTTCTATTTTTTGTGGCTCAATTTCTTTATTCAACACCTATTCACATACAAAATGTTAATGTATCTTAATGTGCTTCGAACGAGCATGAAACATCGGATTTCCAGCCAACTTAACAAAAATGCATTGTCACATTGAATGGGAACTGATGTAACCAAACTCATATTCATGTCTTGAAGCAATCTTGTGAGCCACATACATTCTTAAGCTACAATAGTTGCTATATGTACTCAGCCTCACAACTTGAAAGAGGCACTGTAGTTTGCTTCTTATGGCACCATGAAATAACAGCTGAACCTATACTGAGGCAATAACCGGTTGTCGAACGCCTATCGTTTACATCTCCAGCCCAATCTACATCCACAAAATTATATAATTTCAATGGCAGTATTTCCTTGTACATCAACCAAAAGTCGAGTTTACCTTTCACATAGCACAAGACTCATTTTGTTGCAACTAAATGACCAATGCATGGTCGATCCATGAATTGTGAAATAACACCCACACTGTATGTAATATCGGGTCTTGTGATGGTAAAGTAAATTAAACTGCCAACTAATTGTCGAAGATGCATCTCCCAAAGGATCTCCTTCTTTTCTATTTAATTTGAAGCGAGGGTCCACATGAGTAGACATAGCTTTTGAGTTGCTCATGCCAAATCGATCCACAATACTTACTGCATATCTCTTTTGTGAAACAAAATAGCCTCCTACCTGTTCAACTTCAAGACTAAGGAAGCATCCTATTTTACCTATATTTTTCATTGAGAAACGGATTGATAGATTATCACAAAGATGAGAATTTTCAAATACATCATCTCCGGTAATAATCATGTCATCCACATAAAATAAAAGTGTAATGCAAGCAATTGATGTTTTCCTAACAAACAAGGTATGATCTGAATTTGATAGATTAAAGCCACAAAAGGTGAGATATTGTGCAATCTTACCATACCAAGCCCATGGTGCTTGCTTCAATCCATACAATAACTTTTTGAGATGACATACATAATGAGGGAACTATTTGAAAACAAAACCTCTTGGTTGTTCCAGAAATATATCTCGATCCAATTCGCCATGAAGAAATGTATCTTTCATGTCTAACTACCATAAGGTCCAACCATTTGTGCAGCCAAGGAAATAATAGTTCGAATAGTAACGATTTTAGCAACGGGGTTGAATGTCTTCTCATAGTCCATTCCATATTTTTGGCAAAACCCACGCGCAACCAACTGGACTTTATATCTTTCTATAGTTCCATCTGCTTTCTCCTTTAGTTTGTAAACCCACTTACATGTTATCCAATCTACATCTTTTGGATTAGGTACAAGTTCCCAAGTAGAATTCTGATTAAATGCATCATCTCTTCACGCATAGCAACTTCCCATTCAGTAATTCCTTTAGCTTCATTATAATCCTTGGGTTCATCTTCATATGCAACTCCCATGAGAAAACAAAAGTTTATATTGCAATGATTTAAATGAACTTCATAATCAAATAAGCGTTCAGGTTGTCGTCTTTGCCTTGTAGACCTTCGAATTTGAGCATCCTACTAAAAATTTTCTTCACTTAAAGATAAAAATGGTTCTACATTAGCAGAAAATGGCTCAAGGCCAGGTGTTTGTGCCAAAAATGGTCACAAACCCCAAATGTTGTGAAAGCACCAGTGTATGAACACAAATCAGCAATATATGATCATAGATCTCAGATCTAAGTATTGTAGAGGATAAAAATAAAGAATAATAAACTTAAAATAGAAAGAAGTAGACAAAGACACAAGATTTATAGTGGTTCGACGATCTTGCCTACGTCCACTCTGAAGTAGTCTGCTTTATTGATCTTTGTTTGATGTTTACAAGTGATTTCAGCAAATTACAATGAGTAACAATGATTTGCAGCAATGAATCTCGTTGGTAGCAGCAGCAATAGAGTTCAGATCTGTATCTGGCAGAGTCCGGGCATTGGAGATCTCAAAGAGGAAGAAAGCCCCTTTTCTGTTGGCTTTGGCGGTCTATTTATAGGTGTAGGAGGCTGATATTTCACTCAGATCTCGGGAGACCCTCTCTGGCACGTGACCAGGCCCGTACGCCCAAGCCCGTGAAGTTTCAGTCCGATCCGTGATCGACACGGATAGATTTTGACTCACTCAAGATTTCATCCAATGGAGTCAAAATTTGGCGTGGACATTCTTTAGCATGCCCGTAGTCTTCTGTGAAAATCTCATAGCATTTGGACTTGTAGATTAGGAGATATGATCGATACGAAATGAGATCTCGTTGGCTGTTTTGTTCGTATCGCTTTGCTCGACTCGCTTTTGTTCGACTCGGTGACTGGAGTCAAACTAGATGGAGTCGAACAGTGGTTCTTGTGAAGGCTATGAGTCGAAGAAGACTTTCTGATGGATGTGGAGTGGAGCGAGCGAAGTAGACTCTTTGATGGAGGTGGAGTGGAGCGAGTCGAAGTAGACTCTTTGATGGAGGTGGAGTGGAGCGAGTCGAAGAAGACTTTCTGATGGATGTGGAGTGGAGCGAGTCGAAGCAGGCCCGAGGCAGAGCGAGTCGAAGTGTGGCTCTTTGATGGAGTCAGAGTAAGGTTCTGGGATGGAGTCGATGCGGAGCGAGTCGAAGTAAGTAGACGAAGCGAGTCGAAGCAAGCAGACGGAGAGAGTCGAAGTTGTCATCTCTGTCTGTCGCGAAGCGAGTCGAAGCTGTTGCTCCCAATGGATTGTAAAGCGAGTCACAATGCGCACTCCCTATGGATTCGAACTGGAGCGAGTCGAAGGAGGCT
Organism: Allium fistulosum; assembly: GCA_030737815.1. Lineage (NCBI taxonomy): Eukaryota > Viridiplantae > Streptophyta > Magnoliopsida > Asparagales > Amaryllidaceae > Allium > Allium fistulosum. The sequence goes on from CM060902.1 coordinate 1,302,494,545, forward strand.
ATTCTTGACCATTTTTGCATCGATCATAACTTGAGCATACGACCTCGGATTGACTTGAAATTTGGAACGATGGCTCTCCTAGCTTCTCTTGTCATGTCATATCAATTCTGGCTCGATCCGGACTCAGCCAAAATTCATCGATATCCATAGCGAGCCTGCGTATAACCGATTTTATAGACGAACTGTCTTTGATCTCTAGTCAAGTTCTTGGTGTCACGGCCTTACCAAAAGGCGGGATAACACCAGGAACATTACCATTGAAATCAAAGGGAAAATGAGGTGTTGACAACTCATCAAAAACAACATCACAGGAAACAACTACTTTCTTAGTCTTAGGATCCATACAACGCCAGCCTTTCCTATGAGAGTCATGTCTAACAAAAATACATCAATTTTCTTTTGGATCAAATTTATTTCTACTATTTTTATGTATATGAACATAACATATTGAACCAAAAACTCTAAAGTAACTCACATTGGGTTTTCGCTGGTATAGTGCTTCAAAAGGTGATGGGCTTATTGCTGGCCACAGAAGAAGGTGATTGATAACATGACAAGCAGATGCCATAGCAGCTACCCAGAGCTCTCTTGGAAGGTTCTTTGCATGTAACCATGAGAAACTCATGGTTGTAAGATGTGCTAATTTGCGTTCAACAACTCCATTTGTTATGGTGTGTTTGGACAAGTCATTTGACGGCGAATTCCATTATTGTTGAAATATTCAAGAAAAATATCGAACATTTATTCTCCACCATTATCTATACATAAGCACTTTATATGAAGTCTAAACTCTTTCTCTATTTGTTGTTTGAACACGACAAATTTAGAGAATACTTTGCTTTCTAGGAAGTACACCCAAGTGTAATGAGAGAAGTCATCAACTAACACCATCACGTAACGAAATCCTGAATAGCTAGGAGTTTTAGTTGATCCTATGAGATTAAAATGAATCAATTCTAGAGCAGTAGATGCTTTACTTCTGTAATGCTGAAAAGAAAGGTGATAGGATTTGCCATATTGGCAACCTGCGCAAACCACATCGCGATGACTTTCTTTGAGACGAGGAATGCCATTTAATAATTGATTTGTTGAGATTTTCTATAGCAATTGATAACCCACGTGACCTAGTCGAGAATGCCAAAGATAAGTACTTTTAGTTTGGCCTACCTTCTTAGCATACACATCACTTGCAGACAGGACATAAAGTGATTATTTTCGTTTCCCAGTAAACAGCACAACATCATCAACATACTTCATGTTGGCCAAGATTTGAACATCGTTTGGACCAAACAAGATATATCGCCCCATGTCGGCTATTTGAGCAACCAAAACCAGATTCTTTTTTAAACCCGGGACATGACGTACATCTTCAAGAGCAACTTCTACTTCTTCATCATTTGAGTTATGTGAGATGATACTGAAATGTCCCTCTTTCAGTGCAGGATGTGATAAATTATCAGCTGTCACGATAACTTGCTTCCTTATATGTGGATGAACATTAGAAAGTAATGTATCATTCCCTATTGTTGCATGATGAGAGCAACCCCAATCAACAATCCATTCCTTGTTGTAGTTTATGGAGCTCTTTGTGCCTGCATATGCACTAGTCAGATGCACATCAAAGACTGCACTATCTGATTGATCAGTAGCAACAATGGAAAAACACTGCCCCCATTTGGTTTGTTCAGATTCATTGCATTCATGTGTTGCATTTGCATTTGAATCCGCAAGCTTAGCACGACAATTCCTTCTAATATGTCTAGATTTGCCACACCTATTGCATGCGACTTTCACCCAACAATTTCGCTTTAAGTGTCCCTGCATGATATGCTCCTTGTTCTTGGCAGTTTGGGATCTAGTGTTAGTCATGGTGAAATGATGAACAATGGCAGGTTTCAGGTGAAGGAATGGTTCAGAGTGCAGCAGTTCATGAGATTGTGATTGAATGGATTATGATGAAGTTTGTGGTGACAGGAAGAGGTTCAGGTGAGGCAGAATGCAGAGAAAGAGGAAGGTGGTGAGTTTCAATAGATAGAAGGAGGTGAAGCAAGCACAACAATATTATTGCAGAAAAATGCACAGATAAGAAAAACTGCAAATTTTATTAATAATCTTCCATATCCCATTTACATAGCCTTACCCATATATTTATAGCATTGATCAGGTAGACCTAATCAAACTAGCCGTTACAAGGGGTAAATTAATTAAATACACCTGATTAACTTTTAAATTACATAATTGAAGTAACTGAACTGCAAATGTAAGTTGTGCACGTGCACAACATGCACAGTCTTGAAACTGGCTTTCCCACTACAATCTCATGCTTCAGTTGACTTCATCTTGTATCTGTATCTCTTCTAATCCTCCAACATTATTTCCTTTGGTTCCAGCTAATCGAGGTGTATGGGGAGGCCTCTTTTCATAAGTGTTTGATGAAATGCCATCTTCAGTTAAGTGCCTAGCAAGTGTTTGTTGAATTGTCTGAGCATAACAACTCCCCTCCCCTTTAAAAAGAGACCTTGCCTCAAGGTCTAATGTCGGAAATTTCTTTATTAAATCCTAATATTCTTCCCAAGTCGCATCAGTAAGTGGTTTATTCTTCCATTTGACCAGGACTTGTACAATTGATTTGTTGTTTTTTGGAACCATTCGCCTGTCAATTATGCTCTCTGGTTCATCAACCATTGTATCAGTGAAAGATGGTGTGTTTTGCTATAAAATAATGTGTGAGTCTATCTTCTTTTTTAGCTAAGAGACATGGAAAACAGGATGTATTTTGCTGTGTCAGGCAGATCCAATTTGTAAGCAACTTCATCAGTCTTTTGTAAAATTTTGGAAGGACCATAATATTTGGGAGATAGCTTTGTAGTATTTGTTAAACTTACTGAAATCTGTCTATAGGGTTGAAGTTTTAAATATACCCAATCATCAATGTCAAACTGTCTTTCAGTTCTATGCACATCAGCCTGCTTCTTCATTCTCTGTTGCGCAAGATGTAAATTATCCTTTAAAAATTGCAAAGTAATATCTCTAGAAAACAATACATCTTCCACTTGTTGAACTTTTGCAGTGTTTGGTACATATGATAAAAGTGTAGGAGGTTGTTTTCCATAAACAATTTCATACGGGGTTAATTTTGTAGATTCCTTCCAAGAAGTGTTGTACCAAAATTCTACTGAAGTCAACCATTTTGTCCAGTCCTTTGATTTGTGTGGTGAGTAGGGAACTTTGAAGAAGAATTATCCACAGTGAATGTGTCTGGTCTTGACAAGATTGGTAGCCTATTGCTTGATGGCACATAGATGGTAGATCTATTATTGCATTGCTGAGTTGAATATTGTGGTAAAGAGGAAGATATGTTGATGTCTAGTCTTTGAATTCCTTCAGGATATTTTTGAGATTTAATTTCTTTAATTTCTGAAAAAAAAATCACCATCATTTCTTGAAGATCTTGAATACCCTGGGTGTTTCTTGATAGCTCAATTGATATTTCTTGTGAACTTTTGTCTAGTTTCTTGGGTGATAATGCAGTTCGATTATTAATCAAATCTTGCTTTTGCCACCTTTCTTGTTGTGATAGACCTTCCATATTGACAGAATCAATTGCTGGTGGAACATCTTCATTGTCATCAGAACTGTCTTGTGAGGAACTTTTGCGATGAGGATCAGTGTTGTGCTCACCAAAAGGCTCCGATACCAACTTGATATGCTCCTTGTTCTTGGCAGTTTGGGATCTGGTGTTAGTCATGGTGAAATGATGAACAATGGCAGGTTTCAGGTGAAGGAATAGTTCAGAGTGCAGTAGTTCGTGAGATTGTGATGAAATGGATTATGATGAAGTTTGTGGTGATAGGAAGAGGTTCTGGTGAAGGCAGAATGCAGAGAAAGAGGAAGGTGGTGAGTTTCAATAGATAGAAGGAGGTGAAGGAAGCACAACAGTATTATTGCAGAAAAATGCACAGATAAGAAAAACTGCAAATTTTATTAATAATCTTCCATATCCCATTTACATAGCCTTACCCATATATTTATAGCATTGATCAGGTAGACCTAATCAAACTAGCCATTACAAGGGGTAAATTAATTAAATACACCTGATTAACTTTTAAATTACATAATTGAAGTAACTGAACTGCAAATGTAAGTTGTGCACGTGCACAACATGCACAGTCTTGGAACTGGCTTTCCCACTACAATCTCATGCTTCAGTTGACTTCATCTTGTATCTGTATCTTTTCTAATCCTCCAATATTATTTCCTTTGGTTCCTGCTAATCGAGGTGTATGGGGAGACCTTTTTTCACAAGTGTTTGATGAAATGTCATCTTCAGTTAAGTGCCTAGTAAGTGTTTGTTGAATTGTCTGAGCATAACACTGCAACCCACACCTATGACATGCATTTGAATTAATTTTAGACTGTCCCTCATTAGGTGCAGACTGCCCTTCATTTCTGGTATGCTTACCTTCGCTTGAGGCATGCTTGTATGAAAATTTTCTTTTCTTTTGTTCCCTTATGTATAGACATCATCCATTTGAGCAGCATGCTTGTTTGACATTTGCTTCACCAATGCTTCTTGGTTTGAGAGCTAATTTTCCAGCTCGATGATCGAAGGTTGATTCGCCCATCCTTGCACCGAAGAGATAAACGGCATAAACTCTCTACGCAATCCACGAATTAGATAACGACGCAATCGAGCATCACTAATGGGCTAATCTTTATCCAGTTCTGAAATTTCTGCACAAAATTGCTTCATTTTCAAAAAATACTCTGAAATTGAAAGATTAACTTGATTTGTTTCAGCAATCTCATTCTCCAAAATTTGCAACCGCATCATGTTCTTTTGAGAGAACAATCTTTCTAGTATGTTCCGTACTTGCTTTGGTGTTGTAGCATCACGAACATGATTGATATAGTCCTCGCTTATTGACGATCACAAAGCAAATAATGCTTTGCCACACTTGATCTTCCACTTCCTTCTTGGCTCAATATTTCGTGGAGTATCTTCTGGAATTGTCGTTTCAGCACCAGAGATAATCTCCCACAAATCCTGCCCTTGGAGATAAGCTTTCATGTAAAGCTCCCAATAGTTGTAATTATCACCAACCAACTTCTCCATGATAGCTTGAGAAAATGCGCTGCTATTCATTTTTTTTTGAATTGAATAATTAATTCAGCAACCAGGCTCTGATACCATGAAACAATTTAAATGCAAGAAGGAAGATGTGAAGAGAAAAACTCAATTCAAACAATAAGACGAAACAGATGTTCTTATTGACAAACTGGCTCTAACACTATTATTTGTACCCAAATACACTACTAGAATGATTTTTGCCTAAAGAAACTAAGAAAACAAACCACTATAAGATCCAAAACTTGTGGATCATACAAGAGACCAGCAGAACTGATGCAGCGCAGCAACATAAAGAGGAAACGAGACATAGAAGAAACGAAACATGCCTCAAATCGCAAATATCATCAACACTGCTATCTCCTAACTCGCACACGACTCATCATTCCCTCCACGACCTAACTCCATCGCATTCCATGACTCATCATCATCCAGCACGACCTACGACCCATCAAGCCATGACTCATCGCCTGCCTCTACGACTCATCACGATCTACGACTCATCAACGCAACTCAATACCTTCCTGCCTCGACTTTATCCCGAAGCCGTGACTCAACGACATAACTTCCCCGACCCAATTTCCAATCTACGACCTAACTTCGATTGCCTTCGACCTATTTCCCTTTCCCCGAACCTTCCTCTGCCTTAATCGGAGCTGCGACATAACTCCTCCGACCTAGCGCCTTTCACGACTTAACCCTAAGCCATAGATTTTCCCTCCAGATCTATACCTAAATCGCGATTAAAGATGTTTTCCCAAATTCTCAGAAGGTCGCGATCGCGTAGAAGATTTTTGTCGTTGTTTCTTAACTCGCGTGATGATTTTTAAGTCGATGCCGAGTTTATAAAATCACGAACGAGAGTATTTTAGATCGCGAATTTATTTTGATAAGTCGGAAGTGAAGATGATAACTCGTGAGGAACTTCTGATAAGTCGCGAATCGAAGAAGATAAGTCGAGAGTTGGTTTTGATAAGTCGCGTGATGATTTGAGCCGCGCATTACTAGGTCGTTAACGACTTAGTTTGAGTCGAGTGTTGGCAATATAAGTGGGAAACACTGTTTAAGTCGTATATTGTAAATGATAGGGCGCGTGTTGTAATGATTGTCCTTAAGTCGAAGACTATGTTATCTTAAGTCATGTACTATTGATTGTTAAGACGTGTACTGTTCTGTGTTGTAATTTTCTTTAGTCCTTTGTGTTGTGTTGTAAACCCTATAAATAGGGGAGTGAAGTCATTTGTAAGGTTGTTGATTGTTGAATAAAATTCTCTTTTGTTAGCTTTGTGCTTTCAATTACAATTGGTAGTCGAGTGTATCTCCTATCTCCACCTTCGACATTCGAGTGCGCTCGAATCTTCGATTGTTGAAGCCGATTCGCGGAATCAAGTGCGCTTGATCAACGCGTGAAGAATCGCAGATCTTTGAACCCGGTATCGTGCGCGATCAACGAGTTCGGGATAGCTAGAATTCGGTATCTTCGGATCAACGAGTTCGGGCATTTCAGTATTCATCAATCCATCGATTGCTACGTTCATCGTATCATCAATTTTTGTATTCCGCCGCTGCGTCAGTTTGGTATCAGAGCAAGACTTAGCCAATCATAGCTAAGACGAGCCTGTTGGACCGATAAGAAGTGCTTGTTCAACTTCAGCCGAGCCAAGGAGAAGAGTAGAGTCAAGTCGTGAGATAGAAGCGAACTTGTTCAAGTTTGTGGGAGATTTGTTCAAGTTCATTGGGCGTCAATTTTGAGATTTGAAGTTTTGGAGTTTGAATTAAGTTGTTTGTTTATTTGCGGTGTTCTTGAGATTTCAAACAAGTGGGGAAGTTTGATTCGAGAATTTTTGGATCAAAGTGAAGTTTTTGTTTGGATCTGTTGAAGACTTGATCATGCCTCCGAGATATGATAACCGTCATCATAGTGTTGCAGATTTGTATGGGAGAGAAGATCCTGAACAGATGTAGCAACGTAGTGATGAAAGATTCAATAAGGATTTCGAGAAAGTAGAGAGAATGAAGTTTGACATGAATCGAAATCAACGGAGAGTGTCGCCACGTTATGATAGAGAAAGAAGAGAATCATCTTTGTCAATAAATCGAGATCGTGGAGCTCGAGACAATCGTGATTATCAGAAGGAAGAAAGAAGAGTGTATCGTGGTTACGAGCATGAGCCATCTTATGATTATGAGAAAAGAAGTAGAGAGGATGTGCATGGGCATAGAAGAGTCGATGTTCAGAATCGACGACGAAGTTCAACTAATTTTGAAAAGGAAAGTTATGGTGATCGTGTTCATTTTCGATATTCCGATCAAGGGCAAAATCGATACAAGAATATCGAAGAGGATGGTTATACATGGAAATCAAGAAAGGATTCGGAGATTCCAGAATTCCGAGGTGGACTACAAGCAGAGGAATTCTTGGACTGGTTATCCACGATTGAAAATGTTTTTGAGCTCAACTACGTTCCTGAGGATCGTCAAGTGAAGTTATTTGCTGCAAGTTTGAAAGGAAAAGCCATGGACTGGTGGCAACAAACTAAATCAACCAGAGAGAGGATGAAGAAGTCTAAAGTTGTCAAGTGGGATAAGATGAAAAGGATGATGAAAGCAAATTTCTTACCCTACAATTATCAAGCTCGTATTGATCAACAATTGCAGAAGTTGAGTCAAGGGAATCGAGGAAAGGGTGTGGTTGCAAACCCCAGCAATCAGAATAAAGGCGTTAATTGCAGTATCAATGTTTCTAAGAAAGTCAACAAACCCCTAGTACATGGAATCACGAAGACAAATGTTGATGACCAATTTAAGCGCTATCATTATCAGGAGTCGGGCCATAGAAGTATTGAATGTACGGAGCCCAAGATGAAAGCCTTAGTTGTAGAAGAATGTGAAAACGAGGATGATTCAATTGAAAGCGAGCCGGAAAGGGAAGAGGCACCGACTAGTCCATTATCTTTCAGCAAGAGTGTTGAAGAAGCGGAAGGTAGCGCTGAAACATTGGTTAGGTATGAGACAAGTAAAGAGCTTAAAAATCCTGAGGGGGTTAAACCAATGTTGGAAGAGTTTGAAGGAGTCGGTCCTACAGAATCATTCGAAATCTTACCACCAAAGTTTGACAACGATGATGAAGAGGTCAGTCCTACAGAATCATTCGAAGTCTTACCATTAAAGTTTGATATCAAAGTTGAAGGGGTCGAGTTAGAGAACGAAGGATGTAATTTGTTGAAGAAGAGGACTGATGAAATTGATTTTTATCAACCACCACAATTTGACGACGATAAAGAATTTCTGCCAGGATTTGAGGAATCTTTGTCAGGGAAAGTAAAAGTTTTGTCAATAGAGAAAGGAGGTAACTTGTTGAGGAGGACTGTTGAAGTGGACTTTTATCAACCATCGAAATTTGATGATGATGAAGAAATTGAGTCAAAATATGTGGATGTAGAAGTTGATTATTCGTCACCACCAAAGATTGATGTTGATAGTGTGGAAGAAGAAATTGTGTTCGGAGTTGAAGGAAATAATTTGACGATGAAGGATTCTTGCTTGACACATGAGTTTATGGAGGAAGACCAACCAAGTGAAACTTTTTTAGTTTTCGAGGAGTTCGAACAAAGTAAACATGAAACAGAAGAGAAGGTAGAATCAGATGATTTATTATCTTTGAAAGAGTTCGACAGTGAAATAAAAGATGGTGATGAACTATCAATGTTGATTGAACTTGGAGAAAGTTTTGATTTTGAGAATTCTGTAGAGATTGAAGTATTTGAAGATTGTGAAGATGAGATTTCTGGGAAACTGCCTGAAGAAATTAACTTTTTATTGTTGGAAGAGTATGTGGAAATGAGGAATGAATTGTTTGTGTTGACCGGGCAAGGAACGAGTGAAGATCTTGATGTTTTTAAGGAAGTTGGATCAGAATTCGATGAATCTGAAGGCGAATATCCTGAAGAACTACCCGAAGAGTTACCACCACTACAGACATTCAACCTCACACAGAACTAGTACCAGTTGCCATTCTACTACAGGGATCGTATGATCTTCAGAATCTGAAAGAACAGGAAAGACGAGAATCTGAGCATGAGTCCTCACACCTTTTCAGTCGTGATTTCCCAAGTCGTTCCATGATTTTAAACTTCCTTATATCGTCTCACATTTTCGACACGTTTTGGTTCTGTATCACGTCTTCCTATTGGCACAAGCAGTATGGTATACGACACTATTCTTATGAAGTTCTGTGCTACATGAATTGGATATGGCACCTAGTGCTTAGTTCAGGCCATACTTTTTCATATCTCATCTCCCTCAGATCACTTCCTTATGCCGCCTGCCTAATGCTACATCTGTTTTACGCAATGCGTTCCTTATGTCGAACCACATCTTCAAAGGGTCAAGTCAAGATCAATCTCGAGAGTGGTTATCACCAGAACCGCACCAGACCAGATAATGAATGGAAGTCAGAGTCTCGAAGAAGAAGAAAGTGTGAATTCGGGACGAATTCTTTTCAACAAGGGGAGGATGATGCAGCGCAGCAACATAAAAATGAAACGAGACATAGAAGAAACGAAACATGCCTCAAATCGCAAATATCATCACCACTGCTATCTCCTAACTCGCGCACGACTCATCATTTCCTCCACGACCTAACTCCATCGCATTCCACGACTCATCATCATCCAGCACGACCTACGACCCATCAAGCCACGACTCATCGCCTGCCTCTACGACTCATCACGATCTACGACTCATCACCGCAACTCAATACCTTCCTGCCTCGACTTTATCCCGAAGCCGCGACTCAACGACATAACTTCCCCGACCCAATTTCCAATCTACGACCTAACTTCGATTGCCTTCGACCTATTTCCCTTTCCCCGAACCTTCCTCTGCCTTAATCGGAGCTGCGACATAACTCCTCCGACCTAGCGCCTTTCACGACTTAACCCTAAGCCATAGATTTTCCCTCCAGATCTATACCTAAATCGCGATTAAAAATGTTTTCCCAAATTCTCAGAAGGTCGCGATCGCGTAGAAGATTTTTGTCGTTGTTTCTTAACTCGCGTGATGATTTTTAAGTCGCTGCCGAGTTTATAAAATCACGAACGAGAGTATTTTAGATCGCGAATTTATTTTGATAAGTCGAAAGTGAAGATGATAACTCGTGAGGAACTTCTGATAAGTCGCGAATCGAAGAAGATAAGTCGAGAGTTGGTTTTGATAAGTCGCGTGATGATTTGAGCCGCGCATTACTAGGTCGTTAACGACTTAGTTTGAGTCGAGTGCTGGCAATATAAGTGGGAAACACTGTTTAAGTCGTATATTGTAAATGATAGGGCGCGTGTTGTAATGATTGTCCTTAAGTCGAAGACTATGTTATCTTAAGTCATGTACTATTGATTGTTAAGACGTGTACTGTTCTGTGTTGTAATTTTCTTTAGTCCTTTGTGTTGTGTTGTAAACCCTATAAATAGGGGAGTGAAGTCATTTGTAAGGTTGTTGATTGTTGAATAAAATTCTCTTTTGTTAGCTTTGTGCTTTCAATTACAATTGGTAGTCGAGTGTATCTCCTATCTCCACCTTCGACATTCGAGTGCGCTCGAATCTTCGATTGTTGAAGCCGATTCGCGGAATCAAGTGCGCTTGATCAACGCGTGAAGAATCGCAGATCTTTGAACCCGGTATCGTGCGCGATCAACGAGTTCGGGATAGCTAGAATTCGGTATCTTCGGATCAACGAGTTCGGGCATTTCAGTATTCATCAATCCATCGATTGCTACGTTCATCGTATCATCAATTTTTGTATTCCGCCGCTGCGTCAAGAACGTAAACAATATAAACGGTCTGCACTAAGTTGTAACAAGCATGTGAAGGTAAATACAAAACATGAGAGGCAGAAGTGCTAACCTAAAAATGCAAGATGGTCTGACTTTGAGCCCTTTTTTTATGAGCTCTTTACAGTATTCATACAACGTTAGCAGAATAAATAATATAAAGAAGGATCTCTAATACAAATTAGAAGATAAAAGTTATAATTTATAGCACAAACATATTATTATTTATTTAAATTAGAAATCACATTACTGAGTAAACTTATTGAAAGACAAATTACATATCCAATACCAATATGTGTACCGTTACAATGGTTAAACAACATCATACCAATGACCATAAGATCTCAAATAAAAATTAAGAGATCTCACTAAACATGGACATTTACATATTATTTATTTCATACAGGAAAACTTCTTGTCATGTAAATATGATCCAATGTGCGTCGTAATCCATATTTATTTACAGCTGCATATGCTCTTCTGAATCCTTCGCCGTAAGCTGAAGAAGTATCATTAGCTATTTGATGCATGAAGAACTCTCCAAGTTTTTTCTCAATGTTAGAAGTTCCTTGTTTTTTTGGATTTGGAATTGAAGAGGAAGATGAAGATGAAGCATAGTTTGATGCTTGATGCAAATTTTGTCCTGGAACTGCAACTTCTGCTTCTAGCCACATGTAAGAGAGGACTTGGCATATGCCTTCTTCTATTTCGGGGCTGAGATTGCGGTAGCCTGTATGAAAACTACTGTAAGTATTTTGCTATCATTGGTTGAACTAACAAATAGAGTGATTATGATGTAAAGAATCAATGTTTACATCTTATATTCCGATTCTCATTTTAAGAATATGTTAATGATACTACAAGAGATTAACTTCATATGGTAGAAGTGAAATGATATTACCTTTAAGTCGTAGCCATCCATGCATCAACTCATGGGCAAGTATTGAACCTGTTAGTAATCTGCATCATAATAAGAAAACAAGTCGGGCAAACTGGTGTGTAATTTGAGGCTTTATACAAATCATTTAATACCAAAGAGAGCAGAACCTAATCTCCTTAAATCATCAATGCATTTTCCAATTTCCATTTATCAACCAATATAGAAAAAAAATTCGTTATATTTATACCCTGTATTTTTTTTCTTAATGCTGAAGGAAGAATTTAGTGCATTAATAAGCTTGCTATTTGTAACACACATAAGTTTAACATGATGAATCACAATCGAACCAAATTCAAGGTTGCGTTATATAAAGGTCTTAATGTGAGCCTTTTCATAAAAATGGTCCTAATGTGAAATGCAATGAAATATATGACCTGGGAAGTCCATAAAGAACAAGAATGGCTGTAACTTCACATTTGCGAGTCAATTTTTGTGGATGAGTTCTCATGTCAAGTATACGGTTTCTTCCCATCCTTGGCTTCTTAAATATCTGCATATTTCAATGAGTAATAATAATTCTTGATTCTTAACAGAGTTTGTTATGAACAAAATAAATTAAGCTCAGGACGAAAATAATCTTACACTGCTAACGGTTTGCTCTTCTGATAAGCACAAGCCTCTAGTTTCGGGCATGTGGTGATGTCCCTACAAAACAAGCGTTAACACATTTTTTTCATAAATCATAACAGCTTTTACAATTTTGTTTCCCCAAAACTTACCGAACTTTAAATACGTTAAAGAGGCAAATTGGTTTGTAAATTACCCCAATGTTCAAGTTATATGTATACTATTACCCAAGCACCCATATTTGATTTTTAACATGGTTTTTGCTTTTCCCCATAAATTAACATCATTATTAATTCATTTTACCATTTCCGCTGGAAAGAACTGTTTCAAGTTAAATTATGACTGAAAGGTCATCAAGTGCAAATTTGGTAATAACTAAGCTTGAAAGGTGTAAAAAGGAAAGGAATAAATTTAAAATCATACATCCTTTTCTCCTTCCATGGCTTCATTAAGTGCCTGTCTTTCGACGAGAAGCATAGGAATTTGTTGATCAATCCTCATATTCATTCCTTCATAGTAATCTCTGATTGAATGGTAAAGAGGTTGGCAATCACCAGTATCCATGACAGCCGAATCCAGGCATTCTATGCATAAACTTCTTCCATCTCCTAGTGACATGTACTTCATATTTCTTGGCTTCATTCATGATGAAAAAAACAAAAGTGGACGATCTTAGAACAAGAAAAGAACTACCAGGTCGGCTTTGTTTACATTTTTGGACACCACGAGGCAAACGACTTTTTTTCACATGTTTATAGTATACAAAGTACAAACAAAGAAACAAATTAGTTGGAAACAACATCGATAGGGTTATCCTTCAAATGGTTAATGTTGACAATTCCAGGATCCTGCAAACTATACAGGAAACTGTAAGACCTTATTGGCATATTAAAGCTTGTATGATAACTGTTATATATATGTCGTGCTTAATACCTGTCTCTACATAAAATTATTCAAGGAACGCAGAGTTGTCAATGCAATAATTATTTTTTCAGGATAATGAGTTTGTATTTGATTCTGTTTTCAAAACGTAGCTACAAGTGACCACATGAGGTAGCTCCGCACAGTATGAATTTTTTAGATCAGAAAATAAAACTGTTATTTCCCGTAGACTGAGGCGCAGACACAGATATGCTCATATCTGGGCACTATAAGCATAATGAACAGAGCGGAATATTACCTCCATTTTTTCACAACTGCAGCATCTTGGTGTGTTATCATGCTCATGTGAAGGACAATATTTCTGTCCCCAATATGGATGAGCTCTGTATTCAATCAAACCAGCTCTATTTATTGGAATCTGCAAAGGAAACACAACAAAACTTCAATATTAGTAAATGTGAATCATATTAATTTCCTGGTTTTGATTAATAATTATTATGTACAGCTTCATTCAAAGTTGAAACTAGTTATTAAAAGTAAGGCTGAACCAGTTGATGCAATTGAGGTACATTACCTCATAAAATGAGAAAATTGAAACAAATATTTGTACTGTGGTATAACAATGAAGAATGCATTATACTTTTACTATATGCAGTGAAAGGCAAGAAATAGAAACTTGGACTTACAAATTGTTGACATACATCACATTTTGGATGATGCAGCTCTTTATAGCACATCTTGTGGTATGGATTAGTGCCTGACAAAGAAAACTGCATGTAATACACATAAGCTATTTTCCCATAAGTTCTTGAGAGTATATACCCGAAGGCTATGTTATACGAAAATCCATCACTTTTAGTCATATCACAAAAGATGGCAATTAACTACTGATAATGTTTTCCTCTTGTTTTAATTTTTGTAATACAAATTCAAGCAAAGGCATAATCTCACAATATTAAACAAAAGTAGTATTTGATACAACTAAAAGCAATGGGAACTTTCTTAAATGTAACCAAATGGGAGTTGAGTAAAGACTTAGGCACCTCACTCTCACGTATTGGTTGACTACACGCATAGCATCGAAAGCACTGTGGATGCCAAAAAGTTCCCATGCAACTTAAGTAGTGACCATAGCCAATTTCATGCTTACAACCTCCACAAACTCTGAAATTAATAAACACTAGTCATTAAACAGGAATTGCTAGAAAATTTCAAATGATCGAAATGTTACCTATATCCACGGGGTAAATATTGTACTGGGGCATATGGTTTATAGGATGGTGCATTCAAGCTTTCTTGAAGAGCTTTGGCTAAATCTTCATCATCTGTTTGCCCTTTGTATCCTCCTAAAGGTACAACAGTTTCCATAATCACATAAAATAAATTGGGTAATATTAGGGACAACAAGCCATAAATGTTAGATCGTACTATTTCTCTTTTTGGCATCCTCGGCAAGAGAAAGAGCAACTGCACGGTCCAGCTCCTCGTTCTCAGCTCGGGATCTATCATCTTGCTATTAGAAAAAATAACAGTCAGTACATACATGCATGCATACATACATACATACACATATATGCATGTATGTATGATTCTATGTATGTATGCATAGATGTATGTATGCATAGATGTATGTATGGGTGCGCACATGCACATACATATACATATACATATATTTTTGTGTGTGTGCATGATACAAGAAATATAGATAGTATAGGATATGATAGGTATCACCAGCGATCTACTTGGCACACGCTTAAACATGTTCTCTTCCCCCATGATTTGTGGTTGTCTTCCATTAGACGTCCCGCCACGGGATCCTCCAAATAATTTGCTAAGCCACTTCATTAGTCCAGATTTTCTTTCTATTTCTGGTGAAGCCACATGTCCTGATAAAGTATACAACAGAAGCACAATATAGTGGCAGTACAATATCATATAAAACTGACACAAGTTCATTGACTATGTACTTCATCTACCTATCAAAAGTCCCATCACCTAATATCTCATCAAATTTCATGTTAGGTTAGTCATTCTAGTTTTTTATCAGAATTAACTGACATAAATTCTTTCTACGTGAAGGAATGTCGAATGAAGTGATAACACATCCTAATTAATTATTAGTTTATGGTCGATGGATGTCAGAAGTTCAGCAAATATAAGAAGACAAGAGGGTAATGGGAAATAATACACTTATGCAAGAATCATAAACCAATATGCACATTATATTCAGACGAAAGAGCATGCTTTAAAAACAGTTAATAGTAGATAGCTCAGCGTGCTATTGAAAGCGTGGAGCACATATACACTTCAATTATAAAAAACGGGTGGAAAAAATTGTGGATTAATTACTAAGAAAATGTTTATGTACTTGGCCATGTAGGGACTAAGGGAAATTTAACTTATGCACATTTGAGGGCTATGGGAGGTGATGCCAAAATTTTGACTACAGCAACAGCTTGAGTAATTGAGCTTGGTGTATTACTAGGTGTATTACTACTGGAATCCAGAAAATCATTTCTGGTTCACATAACCATTGTTCTCCATACAAAATATGCTTGCATATTTACTACTACCATACAACAGTGCAAGACCGTTAATGAACATAGGATAACGACAGTGGATAACCGTACGTCTCTGAAAGACTGTTATTAAAAAAAAAACACTGTTGTTTTTGGTTGAATGAAAAATTGGTGTTAAGTAGCATCAATACAATAAATTGATGTCTATTAAAATTTTGATGGTGGCCAAAAACGCTTTTGTGGGTGTCAATAGCAGCAAACTTGAGCTTGTGGTTTGGTTTTCAAAAAGTAAATAACACACATAAAGAATTGATTGATACATACTGCACAATCAAAATGTTCGGTCACAGTGCCCAAACCCCATTAGCCATGGTGAAATTTGCAAAAGCCGGAAATTTTCATTCATCGTGTATATTTTTAATTACCAACTAAATCCATTTACTTCTGTAATGGTCTTATCTAATAAAATCCCCATACCCAAATTAGCCAACATGATTATATGCATAGAAAAACCAAATACATCAAGCAAGTAACTATAACTTACTACTAATTAACCAAGTTTATTGCTCATTCATGGCTTATATAAAAGACAATTTCATAATTTTGATTATAAATTCAGTACGCCGTGAAATGTTGAAAAACAAATGTCACAAAGTAGCACAACAAACAGTAAACAACCACTTACACTATGGCCCATGCCATAAAACAATATCAAGAAAAAACATACCATAAATGCAGGGCTGTGATAAATGGGTAATGCTAATTTCTGAACAAGATGAAGAAGAGGCCATAATAAATATGAGTTGACAACAAAGTAAAATGAAAAGTTAAAGAAAAGTGAATGATAAATGAGAGGTGTAAATTGAAAGGAGAAGAGAGTATAAAACTTAATGGGAGGATAATTGATAATAAGAATATTAATGCATGAGGCAAATAAGAATGGGGCATCTTTAAAGGTAGTAGAGAGAATAAGATGTGAAAGAAGAATATGAAGATTGAGAAAGAAGGGAGGTGAGAAAGAAAAGATTAGATTCTTGCCCACTTTTTAAAGCAAATAATAAACAGTGCTGTATAATGTTCTATAGGATATGAAGAATGCCTACGATAATAGGTTTTCTGTTGTTGCCTACTGGTGAAGAGAATGAGTAGATAAAGTAGCACCAGGACAAAGGTCTAAGAATGGGCTAGGTTTACTTCTAGTAAAATTATCTTTTATCATCTTCTTTTTTCATTTACAATCCCTGGTACTTTTCCAGTAAATTTTAAGTTTTCTCTTTCTTTTCAATTCCAATCCCTGCTGCTTTGTAGCAAGGCCATACCGAGACATTGGTTTGGTTATAATAGGTAAAAATTATACATGCACAACATATATATGTTGTTCCAACAATCATTGTCAAATTTGTACTGATTGGAGATGTTAGTCTCTTCAACTCCACAGAGAAGGTATAATCTATAATGCAACTGTTTGGCAAGAATTGATGATGTCCTAGTTCAAGCTGTTTGTGCATAAAATCCGAAATGCATAAGCACCAACTATACATTATCTTCTGCAAAACATGTCTAGAATCTGGAAAGTAGAAACACATGTGATGCACTTGTGTATTATCTACCTTCAACCAGTGATTATAATCTGTTCATTCTCAACTGATTAAACAAAAAATGTATCATTTATAGTTAGTGACACCCTTAAATTCTACCGATTCAGACTTAGTTAGGCAAGAATGAGCTTAACTTATAAAACATTTTACAGGCCATTAAGCTGCCTAAGAATCTGTCATGAAAGGTTAATAAAAACAATGATGAGATTGTTTATTATGGTACACAAACAGAGTGAATGACCTATACAAGAAATCATACCTGTTGTTTTTACTTTGTGTGTGTCTATATATATATATATATATATATATATATATATATATATATATATATATATATATATATATATACACACACACACACACACACGAAAATGACCCTATTACAACTAGTTATTTACAACTGACGTCAAATGACAATTGTAATAAAGAGTTTTTAACAACTGGTATTTACCGACGGTTGTAATACAGAGTTTTTAATAATTGAGTTTCTGACAACCGAGTTTTTCTGTCATCTGTAATAAATGTATTTTTAACAACTGTTTGTTTTAGCCGGTTATAATAGACATCTATAACAATTAATAAATTTTGACGATTGTAAATATTGTTATAATATATGTAAATATAAAAGTGAATATGCTTTTGTGTTTTTCTATTTAGTCTCATATCATGGGATATGTTCAATCTCATGCTCCAAGACCTATATATAAAGGAGCCTATATATTGTAATTGAATTAATCAATCTCTATGTAACCGATATCATAGTGAATAACATTTTCTCCTCTCTCCTCTTTTCTAATGGCTTCTTATCTCTTTTTTAGTTTATAACACGTTATCAGCACGATCTCTACAAAAATTATTTTTTATAGATCTACAATTGTGATAACAGCCTTGAAGAAAATAAGCGAGCAATTCCAAAAGAAGATGTTGATATGTCCAGAAGACATAACATAAAAACAATATGCTAGAATAACATTACAAATATGGTAAATACTATTTCCTCGAAGAGAAATAGTATTAGGATTTCCATGTTCGAATACAATTATAAAGAGTCCTCTTGTTTCATTGTGTTTATTTAACATTGGAGACCTGAAGTTCTCAAATAAAAATTACAAGAAAATAGTCACATGTCTCTGTTTTTGATGTTGTTATACAAAAAGTCCCTGTAGAAATGAATATGTAAATTTGGTCCCTATTTTTCAAAAATAAAAAACGCAAAGTGTCTTGCACTTTTCTGACAGAAAATGCAAGATAACTTTCACTTTTTTAATTTTGAAATATTTTACGAAATTTTCGAAATTTTCTAAAATTTTGAAAATTTTGAAAAGCGCAAGTTAACTTGCACTTTATATCAGGAAAATGCAAGCTAGTTTGCGCTTTCTAATTTTAAAATTGTTGAAAAGCGTAAGGTAACTTGCGCTTTCTAATTTTGAAATTTTTTTGAAAAATTTAAAAATTTAAAAATTTTTGAAAAGCGCAAAGTAGCTTGCGTTTTCTATCAGGAAAACACAAGCTTGTTTGCATTTCTGATTTTGAAAATTTTGAAATTTTAAAAAACGCAAGCTAACTTACGTTTTTTGATTAGAAAAAACAGGGACTAAATTTACATACTTATTTCTACAGGGGCTATTCTTGTAACACCATCAGAAATAGGGATCTTTCGTGCAAAGCCCCTAAAAATTATGCATATATGTTTGCATTCCTAAAAAAAAGGGGATTATATATCAAAACTCAAATATATAAATTTGAAATGTGAAGCTTTGAATTATTAGAAAAGCCAATTCAGATTATGGTAAATTCCAACCATGTTTGCAATCAAACCTAAAGTTTGATAATGAAAATCAAGTTGTACCATTTAGGATCTAAAGTAATAAACAAAGACTTTATTTTAAAGTAAAATTGGAACCTGAAGTTCTAAAAATATTTGCCAATAGTATTAACTACTAAACCAAATAAATACATAGAAATGAATAATATATCTTCTGCCTCTCTCTCTAATGGCTTCTACTTTCTTCATTTTATAACACGTTATCAGCACGATCTCTACAAAAAAAAAATTATAGATCGGTCAGTCATTTTTCTGATCTGATTGATCTAATCTTCCAAAACATTTTTTTCTTTTTCATTTTTAGATCTCGTTCCATTCTAGATCTACTTCTTCAGATCTGAATATATTGTCTTTATCTTTTAGATTTTATTATATTAGTCTTATAATTTTAGATTTTATATAGATCTAAACTTTGAGATCTCATTCTTATTTTGTTAGTTATTATATTTCAGATCTAATTTTTTTATTATTGTTATTTTTCTGATCTTATTATATTGTAGATCTCAATATCATCTTATTTTTTTGAGTTCATTTATTTCGGAATGCAAGTTTGAACTTGACAAAATTTGATATTGTTGATTCAAGCAAATTTATTGAATTTGATTGTATTTACTTTGGGCATGGATTTGAGAAATCAAACATGGTTGGTAAATGAAGTTTTCATTTTGAAAACCTTTTGATTTGATTTAGATTTGAATGAAGGCTTTGAAAATTATTTTGATACATGATTTATATTTCCAGAAGAAATATTTTATTGTTTCTTAGAGAAACAAATATAAAGATAATACGTATCTAGAAGATCATATTAAGTTTAGATCTAATATTGATTTTGATTTAGCACATCTGAAGTGAATGGAAACATTAATAAAAGCTTACATGATAAGCTTAATATCTTCCAATATTTCCTTAAAAAAAAGGAAAAGGAAATAAGAATTGAGAACCTGCAGTTTCTATAATGATAAAATGTTGAGTTTCCATAAATCAGTGAATTACAAGTTTACTCAAAATAAAGAACCAGAAGTTCTAACTAAAAAAAAAAGATCAGAAAATTTAATCGTCAAACGGAAATAGGTTTTGACAAGAACATGAAGTTGTGCAAAGAAATTATTCTAATAGAAGTTGTATAACTCAAAGTCCAAGACCTGAAGTCTAGAATTATGAAAAGACTTTCTAATAAAGTTTACAAGTTCGAATTCTTATCAGTATTTTTTTTTGTCAAAATGTACAAGCTTCCAAAAAAAGGGAGAAGTTTACACAAAATTTGAGAACCTAAATTTCATAACAAATTAATGAACTTGAAGTTCATGAATTAGAAGCCCGAAGCTCTATTGAAATTATGTAAAATGATAAGGTTGTACTTCTTGAAGAAGTTAAAAGAAATTAATAAACCATCATATGAGATAATGATGCTGCATTCAAGAGATTACAAAAATCTCGAAATGAGTTATACCTTACCTTATGTCTTCACATTTACATTATATTAACCAAATATCCTGAAGATATTATGTTATATGATATTTCAAACATCACCGGATTGAAAAAGTAACTATTAATTTAGTCTTGGAAAGGGACGTTTATTATTTGGTATGAATAGATAATTTGTATGCCATACTATTTATATACACGGATATGTGTGTGTATATTAATCTCTTGAAGAGATGTTTTAGAGATTTATTTATATTTATAGATCCAACATCCCTGAAGAGGTGTTATTGGAATTTTATTTTTGTTACACTGCAATTCATTAAAAAGAAACACTATATTCCCTGAAGAAATATCATATAAAAGTTTCGGAGTAATAACAATAATTTATCCCTAATAAAAAGGGAATTGTATACTAATATTACACTCCATAAGTAGTGGTTTTATCTTCGCATCTTACTTTCATTTGCTGCATCTAATTTTGTTACTGTATTTAAAGTTTGATATGTCATTTTAAAGATAGTTACAAACAAAATCTCCAGTATGGATGTTTATGTTATTGTAAAGGTATTAATTATGTAATTTCTACAAAATAAATATTGTACATTGATATGGCATTCCAATAGTGCGTATATATCTTTAGAAGAGATAAATTCATTTCAGAAGTGGTGATAATAAAATATCTCTAAAAGAGACTAATAAATTAGGAAATGATAACATATCTCTAGAAGAGATTTGTTTATATATTTTGTAACGACCCTGAAATTCCGACCAATTTTAAAAATTTTAGAACCGTTATTTTAATATAAAATGTGAAACTTACATAAGATTTCAATCAACGTCCAAACTTTGTTTCTAAATTGTACCTAGATGATTGTAGATATGGGTAAAGTTTCGTCGGAAAATACCGCAGTAAACTTCGTGCGCGTTTTACTGCACATCAGTTCATTTTAAAACGTGAAAATTTCATCTTCCGAACCTAAATATTTTTACATAGAAAAATTCTAAATCATTTTCTAACAAAGGCATCATTTTTCGTTTTTCAAAATTCGGATATCTTTAGCTCCGTCGATTTTATTCTTCGGTGTTTTGCTGCATTCCCCGTAATAGGAATTTCAAATATTCACAAACGATTTCCGTTACCGTTCAAACTTCACATTTGGAATACACCTAGATAGACATAGGTGTACGCCAAATTTCATCGAAAAATATTGTAGTAAATTTCGCTCGTCAAATTTACATATTAGTTTTAATTTTATGTGTAAATTTTCTATCGTCCGAACTCAAATATTTTTCGCAATGTTGCATAAGAAAAATATTCTGATCATGATGGTGCATTTCGTTTCGTCAAATTTCGCTTTTAATTGCTAGTTAAAATATTCACTCGTGCAAATGGTTCAATAAGACTTACCACTTCGCAAACAATGTCAAACCATCAATATCTTCATACCGTTGTGTCCGCCTCGTCGCGCTAATCAAAACGGTATATTTGTTTGTATCAATCGAAGTTCGACGTTGCGAACTATAAAATTTAACGGAGCGAAAACCGGTCCGTTACGCAGCACGAACCGGTACCAAACTTCCCAGCATTCAAATTTTGGAGCCAGTCAGCTGACCTTGGGAACACAAATAGCCTCCATTGTGAAAATCATCATTGTATTTACTGTGCACACTGAACCTCTCATTTATTGCGCGTCACTCCATCCTGCCCATACGTGATGGCCGTCTTCTCTCTGCAAATTTTATATTCTTTCTCCCTCCCCATATTCCTGTGCTATTTATTATCCTTCCAGGTAATCCAAACCCACCCCTCCCTTTCTCCTTCTTTCACATTTTCTTTTGTTTACTTCAACCCTTCACCTACACACGTAAACCAACCTCTCCTCCTTTTTTTCTTCATATGTTTTATTTTATTTTAGTTTTGAGATACACCCACTCCCCAGCTCCGCCACCAGCCCACCCCACCGCCACTGCCTCGTCACCACCGCACCAGCCCACCCTATGCAGCCGCGTCCCTGCGCCCAACCATTCCCCTCCACCCCACTGTCGTACCCCCAGCCTCCACCACTCGGCCACCCACGTCCCCAGCCCCGCCTGCACACACAGCCCACCCCCACTGCCACCTTCTCCACAAGCCCTGCCCTCCTCCGCCAGCGTCCCAGCACCCGCCAGCCCCTCCGCCCTCCAGCTCCCTCCACCCACTGGCCTCCGCCAGCGTCCCAGCACCCGCCAGCCCTCCGCCCTCCAGCTCCCTCCGCCCCATGCCACCCGCCACCATCCACCGTCCCAGCCCCCGCCTGCACGCACCACCCACCCAGCCCCGCCACCACCCACGTCCCAGCCTCCGCCCGCACGCACCACACACCCAGCCTCCGCCGCAACCCACCCAGCTCGCCTCCGCCCATGCAGCCCGCCACCACCCACTCGCCCGCCCCACACCAGCCCACTCCCCACTGTCCGCCCAGCCCAACCCCGTCCCACACCCGCGCCACCTAGCCCAGCTGCCCCGCCATCGCCACTGGCCGCGACCACCGCCTCCGCCATCACCTGCTACTCGCGCCCACTGCTGCCCACAGCCCGCACCACCACACCACACCCACTGTCGCACTGCTCGCGCCACGGCAGCCCACCACCGACCGCCTCCGAACCCCCGACCAGCCGAACCCGAACCCGCCAACCATCGCGACATCCCCTGCCCGCCGTCACTTCTGTGCCTCGCCTTAGCTGCCTGGGTTTAGTGCACTTCAGTTTCATATAAATATATGTATGGAACTGTTAAATATATGCTTGGAATAGTTGCTTACGTACAGTGTTTTACTGGTTTGCAGTTGCTGATCCGGGATCTCAGTCCTTGGCTTTATCCGGCTTGTTGAATCTATCTTGCTTCGTCGTTGGTATGGTTTATATATATATTCAATCGATATATATATGGCAATAAACAAATTATTGATAAATTATTTGTTTGATTGCAGTTTGTGTTCATTTAGCGTCGTGCCTATTAGGGTCTATTTTGTCTATTTTTCTTCGTGCCGCGCCATCTTCTCCAACCACGCAAGGTGAATATTTTATTCACGACTCAATCTATTATGCTATGATAATCAAGTGATAATTGTTGTTAATATTAAATTTGGATATTAAATTGTTGATTGTTAAAATTTGGTTGAAATAAACTGTTAAGTTCTAAAATTTGACGCTATGTATTGTTTAAGTTGATTAAACATGTTGAACTGTAATATGATGTTAATTAGGGTAAATAATAGTGACATTAAAATTGATATGTACGATTGATGTAGAAATTTGATAACGGACACCAAGTAAAAATCATAATGTAATAATCTTTAATCCGTAGGATTCTAGGAATAATTGTATTAATTTGCATAATAACAAATGTGAGTTAATATGATTATTTCGGGATTATTTGAATAACTTGTTAAATTGTTATGTATGGTTGCTATTGCTTGTTTATTTACTTTGACACCATCCCAGTTATCACACTGCAAGTTCCCTTTGCTATGCTTTATATTGAATGATATCAGGTTGAAATGATAAATACCCACTTAAACAACTTGGCCTAGGATAGACAATTAAAAATAAGAAACCCGATTGGTCAACAAAATTATTTTGAAATTGAAATCTATTTGGAATTAAGGAATGAACTTAATAATTTGTTTGGAAATCAAGTAACGACTTAATGGATTTAATTGAAATAAATTAATGGATTAATTGGAATAAATTAATGGATTTAATTGAAATGGATTAATAAATCTATTTAATTGAAGAAAAATGAATTGGCGAATTTGATTGAAATAAGATTTAAATAAGTGAGTTTTAAAATTTAATAATTTAATTTATTAGATTGGTAGATTTAGATTTAAACTGAGTTTTAAATTAAATAGATTTGAACTTGTCATATATAATAATTTAGATTTAGGAAATTTTGACTTAAAATGGAATACGAAACTGACTAAAGTTTTATGGATTTAATTTAGCGATAATTTAAATGTAAAATGATTTTAAATTTAAGGAAATTGATTTAATCAAATTTATGATTATATTTAATGTAACGATGAATGTAAATATGAATTGAGATAAATAGAATTTGATTTAACGATTCGAACTTAATTGACTGGTAAAATTCGAATTAATTGATTTTGAACTAAATTTAATAAGTGAGTTATTAAATTTAACTTGAATACTTAATTATATTGTTAACTCAAATGTTTGAACTACCGATTTCATTTGGAAATATGATTTTAAATATCCGAAATAAATTGAATCGTGAAATGTCAAAATTTGGAAGTCAAATTTGCACCTTGACTTTTGGACTTTGATTTGTTTAAACTTTAACTTAAAAGACCATCGGGTAATAAATACGTAGTTATTAAAGAGACCGTGATCGGATATGGACATACTCTCTGTCGATACCGAAACCCACTTTAATAACTATTACACGCGAAGTGTTGATCCAGAATGAAGTGGATGGTTTGGTGAACGCATTGACTGAAGAAAGAGAACGATATTGGATGACCCCTGACATGACTAAAACAGGAGCCGCGCCGGGCCATTGAGGTTCCCACCTCTAGCGGACGCACTTCTTCGATACCATATCTATTACTTTTGTGATTCGATTTGGGTGCACTCCCTTGATTTGGGAGTGTTGTTTCGCGGTGTTGAGATAGTAGCTGCTATGCTCAACATCGGTCCGGATCAGGCAACTACTAGTATCCTAGTTGGTATCGCCTCATGTACCTTGTCATACTGATTATCCTATTCGCGACCACTACGTTTTGTTTTGTACCTTTAGTATATGGATTGCCCTCCGGTGACTTCCGGTTTTGGGGAAACTACGGTCTTGTATATGCTCTTGGGAATAAAAATGTGTTAAGGGTGGTATGGGCCATGACTTAACACTATTTTAATATCGTACTTTACTGATTAGACATTATCTACCTATCGTATTCTATTGTATATATAGATGGTTTATCGGATCCTTAGAGATGTTATTTTATCCATCTTTAAGTTATGAACTATTCCCTTGCACTTGATTTAATTGTATAAGATTTTGAGTCCTGACTCGAGTGTTTCTTTTGTATATGCTCGGGTCAGTCTGAAGCTATCCAGTTTGCTGATCAAGGTTGGTTGAAGATGCTGAAGGCTTAGCATTTATCTTTATCAGTCTATTTCTATTCCTGTATTAATGTCCTAGTCTGTTGGACACTTTTGTATTAGTCACTTGATGTTAAGACATTGTTGTATATTATGTAGTGGCTTCATGAACTGCTATTATGACGATGTATTTTCCGCTGCATTATTCTGTGACTGTTCTGTGTCTGTGATGTTGTATTGATTCTCATTTACATTTATGTATTTATAATCCCATAATGATTCGTCTTTTGTATTATTTAAGTTGACATGTGTGGATTATTGTCAATTTAAATGGTCCAAATATACGGGTTGTTACAGTTGGTATCAGAGCTTCGGTTTCCCTATAAACCTTAGTTTGGGATTATATATAAACTCATTAGAGATAGGGTAGCAATACCCTAGAATGAGGAGAATCGATTCAATATCCAAATCCTTTCATTTCAAACTTCTTTGAATCGTTGATTAGACTTTCCTTAAAAAAAATCTATGATTTTCTATCCTTTGGCTTTAACAATCTCTTTGGTATTTCAGGATGGGTACCAGAGGAAACCATAGGAGTGGAAGGGGCCATGGTCCTGCTCAGGCTGTACCTGTCGCTCCAGCTCCTGTCAAATTCACCATTCTTAGTAAGGAGTATACACAGCTGGGAGGTATTAAGTTTTCTGGATCCGAGAACATTATAGAGGCCCAGCAATGGCTTAAAGGCTTAGAGAAGATATTTTCTGGTCTAGAGATCACTGATGCTCAGAAGCGTCAGCTTGCTGCCTGGCAACTTCAGGATGCCATGCAAGATTGGTGGGAATCAGTTACTTCTCGTATCGAGGAGAACACCATCACTTGGGCCCAGTTTAGGTATAAAATTATTTGGATTTCGTAGTCTAAATTCTTCTTTTAATCTTTAGAATGTTATTCATCTTGTCTATCTTTTGATTAGGGATACTTTCTCGGCATAATGGATGCCCGCTGCTGGGAAAACCCAACTTTATAGAGCTTTCATGGACCTTAAGCAGGGCAGTATGACTTTTTCTGAGTACGAGAGGAAATTCAACGAACTCTCCAAGTTCGGCCCGGGATTGATTGATACACCGCTTCTAAAGAACGAGAAGTTCATTTTGGGAGCTAGACCAGAGTATTATGACTTGCTTACTGGCCACACTCACTGCACCTTCATAGAGCTTGTTGACTATGCTCTTAGATATGAGGCAAAGCCTAGGGGGCCTACTGCCAAGGCTACTCCTACTCAGCCCTCCTCTAGCCAGCTCGGGAAGAGGAAGATGAACTTTTATCAACAAAAGAAAGCTTGGCAGAAGACTACATGATTGGGATATGCTCAGAAAAGACCAATCGACCTTGCTAATATCACTTGCTTCAAATGCGATAAGAAGGGCCATTATGCTAATAGTTGTCCATCTACCGGGGCTGCTGTCCCACCACCTTCTTCGACTAGGAAAGATTTATGCTATGTCTGCCTCCAGCCGGGTCATTTCAAGAAAGACTGCCCATTGTATAAGCGTGGCACACCGTCTGGAGTATTTGCTATCACCACACCTGCACCCT
The DNA here is from genome assembly GCA_030737815.1 of Allium fistulosum. Lineage (NCBI taxonomy): Eukaryota > Viridiplantae > Streptophyta > Magnoliopsida > Asparagales > Amaryllidaceae > Allium > Allium fistulosum. The sequence continues at coordinate 1,302,521,956 of CM060902.1, forward strand.
CTGCACCACCCACCCAAGATGACCAAGGTACCTTACGAAGTATTTTTCATTTACATACTACACCTGTTAGGGTATTATTCGATACAGGTGCTTCACATAGCTTTATATCAGTTGACCTTTGTGATAAACTCAAATTAGAACCTACTCTCGCTACTACCTCCTTATGTGTCTCAAATCCTATCGGAGGATCCGCTAACCTCCGAAGTGTTTGCAAGGGAGTTGCACTTATGTATGATTTTTCTCGATTCACTTGGGATTTCTATGTACTTGGATTCCAAGCATTCGACTTTCTTTTAGGAGCTGATTGGTTAAGCAAATTCGATGCTGTTATTTCTTGCAAAACTCGTTCAGTTTCTTTGGTAAGCGACATGGATCAGCCACTTGTCATTGAATGCAAATCACCTCAGAAATATGCCGGAAGCTTCATATTTTCTCTTGATGTTCATCCGGATGATCTTAATACTACCCCTATTGTTCAGAAATTTCCCGATGTATTTGGAGAGGTCAACTCTCTACCGCCTAAATGGGAAATCGATTTCTGTATTGATCTTATTCCAAGAGCTACTCCCGTAGTTCTCCCTCACAGAAGGATGGCTCCTAAAGAAAAAGCTGAACTTAAAACTCAAATTGATGATCTATTTGCTAGAGGTATGATTAGGAGAAGTTGTTCTGAATGGGGCGCCGTAGTTGTTTTTGTCACCAAATCGGATGGGTCTCTTCGCATGTGTGTTGATTATAGGGAACTGAACAAACGCACTCTCAAGAACCGCTATCCGATGCCTCGCATCAATGATTTATTCGATCAGCTCCATGGAGCTAAAGTTTTCTCCCAACTTGATCTCGCCATTGGGTTCCACCAACTCAGAGTAGCAGAAGATAGTATTCATAACACATCTTTCCGTACCGAGAACGGGTTCTATGAATGGTTGGTTATGCCATTCGGTTTGACCAACACACCTGCTTATTTTGTCGACTTAATGAATCGAGTCTTCCGCGATGTTCTTAACAAGTTTGTTCTTGTTTTCATTGATGATATTCTCGTCTTCTCCAAAGACAAGAAGGAGCATGAGACACACCTTGCTTATGTTCTGGAAACTCTCCGAAATCATCAACTTAAGGCCAAATTCTCTAAATGCCACTTCTGGCAAGACGAAGTGAGATTCCTGGGCCACATAGTTTCTGAAAATGGGATTTCGGTCGATCCAGCTAAGATCGCCGTAATCAATGTAAGTTCTATCCTATTCGCTATTTCTATTCAATTCCTCTTATCCCTTTCTAATTTGAAATTTATCTATAGGATTGGGAGACTCCCAAAACTCCTACTGATATCCGCAGCTTCTTGGGCTTGGCCGGCTATTATCGTAGATTTATTGAGCACTTTGCCCGGATTTCTGCCCCACTCACTGCTTTAACCCGAAAGGATGTCAAGTTTATTTGGAGTGAGAAGTGCGAGTCAGCTTTTAATAAGTTGAAGTGTAGGTTGACTTCAGCCCTAGTTCTTGCGGTAATCAACAGAAGTGAGGAATTAACTGTCTATACAGATGCCTGCCGAGAAGGTTTAGGCGTTGTTCTTATGCAAAACGGGAAGGTTATTGCTTATGCTGGCCGCCAGTTGAAGATCCATGAAGTAAACTATGCAAATCATGATCTAGAGCTCCTTGCAGTTGTATTTGCTTTGAAACTGTGGAGACATCATCTTTTGGGAATTAAATTTGAATTATTCACTGATCATAAGTCCTTGAGATATATCTTTTCTCAGAAGGATTTGAACCAGAGACAAGTTCGATGGCTTGAATTCTTAGCTTCATATGATCTCGATATCAATTATACTCCTGGGAAAGCAAATGTTGTAGCTGATGCTTTGAGCCGTAGCAAAGCATTGTCATGTTGTAATCTTGTAGAAGGCATGCTATTTCAGCTTGTTATCTCCCCATCTCTTGTGGATCGCATCAAAGACAAGCAATATGAGGACACCTTGCTCTATCGCATGAAGGAGTTAGTTCTTGGTAGAGTTGGAAATGCCGACAGTAAAGTGGGAGCACAGATAGATAGTAATGGAGTTCTGAGGATTGATAATCGTATTTGCGTTCCTAATGTTGATGGATTGAGACAAGAAGTGCTTAGAGAAAACCATCGGTCATCACTTTCATTTCATCCTGGTGTCACTAAGATGTACCGAAATATGAAGCGTTTATATTGGTGGAGTGGGATGAAGAGGGATATTTCTATATATGTCAGTAGATGCACCACTTGCCAACAAGTTAAGGCCGATCACCAGAAGACGGCAGGATTACTTCAACCCCTAGAGATTCCATTTTGGAAATTGGATCAGATTTCTATGGACTTCATTGATGGATTACCGAGAACCAGAAAAGGTAACGAGAGTATATGGGTGATTGTTGATAGGTTGACAAAATCTGCTCACTTTATTCCTGTTAAGACCACTCGTACTGCTTTGAGTTTGGCCGAGATATATATGAGAGAGATTGTTAGACTTCATGGAGTTACATCTAGTATTGTATGCGATAGAGACCCTTTATTCACTAGTAAATTCTGGAAGGCATTTCAGGACGTCTTGGGCACTAAACTGAATCTGAGCACAGCTTATCATCCTCAAACAGATGGCCAAACTGAAAGGGTGAATCAGATTTTAGAGGATCTGCTCCGTGCCTGCATTATTGATTTCGGTGGATCTTGGGAAGACCATCTCCATTTGGTTGAATTCACTTATAATAACAGTTATCAGGTAAATCAAAATTTCAAATTGAATAAGTAAATTTGAATTGAAATTAACCACCTTTATATTCAGGCAAGTATCGATATAGCACTGTTCGAAGCTTTATATGGACGGCCATGCAAATCGCCAGCTTGTTGGATTGAGCCTGGTAATCGATTAATTCTTGGCCCAGATATGATTATAGAAGCATCCGAGAAGGTTAATGAAATCAGAAGAAAGATGAAGACCGCACAGGATAGACAGAAAAGCTATGCTGATAGGCGTAGAAGAGATTTAGAATTCCTGATTGGGGATAAGCTATTCGTTAAGGTATCACCCTTAAAGAATGTTATTCGATTTGGGCGTAGAGGGAAGCTCGCTCCTAGATTTGTTGGACCATTCACTATCACTGAGAGAATTGGTACACTAGCCTACAGAGTTGCACTACCGGAGAAGTTTGAGGGCGTGCACAACGTCTTCCATGTTTCACATCTTCGGAAGGTTGTACACGATCCATCCATGACCATTCCTATTGCTCAGTTAGATAAGGTTGATATTGAGCCGGATTTGACTATAGAGAGGAGACCACTTCGTATTGTTGATAGGGATACAAAGCAACTTAGAAGGAAGTCGGTTAGCCTATTCAAAGTCCAATGGAGTCCCGATGATCGTGATTGCACTTGGGAAACCGAGGAGAATATCCGGGATTCTAATCCAGAATTGTTTGTTGAAGGTAAATTCCATTCTTTACTCTTTACTATATTCAATAATCTATTCTGAATCAATTGTATCTCTGTTATATGTTCTTCCACTCTTTACTTTGTTCCTTTTCGAGGACGAAAAGTCTTGAGTAGGGGAGAATGTAACGACCCTGAAATTCCGACCCAATTTTAAAAATTTTAGAACCGTTATTTTAATATAAAATGTGAAACTTACATAAGATTTCAATCAACATCCAAACTTTGTTTCTAAATTGCGCCTAGATGATTGTAGATATGGGTAAAGTTTCGTCGGAAAATACCGCAGTAAACTTCGTGCGCGTTTTACTGCACATCAGTTCATTTTAAAACGTGAAAATTTCATCTTCCGAACCTAAATATTTTTACATAGAAAAATTCTAAATCATTTTCTGACAAAGGCATCATTTTTCGTTTTTCAAAATTCGGATATCTTTAGCTCCGTCGATCTTATTCTTCGGTGTTTTGCTGCATTCCCCGTAATAGGAATTTCAAATATTTACAAACAATTTCCGTTACCATTCAAACTTCACATTTGGAATACGCCTAGATAGACATAGGTGTACGCCAAATTTCGTCGAAAAATATTGTAGTAAATTTCGCTCGTCAAATTTACATATTAGTTTTAATTTTATGTGTAAATTTTCTATCGTCCGAACTCCAATATTTTTCGCAATGTTGCATAAGAAAAATATTCTGATCATGACGACGCATTTCGTTTCGTCAAATTTCGCTTTTAATTGCTAGTTAAAATGTTCACTCGTGCAAATGGTTCAATAAGATTTACCACTTCGCAAACAATGCCAAACCATCAATATCTTCATACCGTTGTGTTCGCCTCGTCGCGCTGATCAAAACGGTATATTTGTTTGTATCAATCAGCGTTCGGCGTTGCGAACTATAAAATTTAACGGAGCGAAAACCGGTCCGTTACGCAGCACGAACCGGTACCAAACTTCCCAGCATTCAAATTTTGGAGCCAGTCAGCTGACCTTGGGAACACAAATAGCCTCCATTGTGAAAATCATCATTGTATTTACTGTGCACACTGAACCTCTCATTTATTGCGCGTCACTCCATCCTGCCCATACGTGATGGTTGTCTTCTCTCTGCAAATTTTATATTCTTTCTCCCTCCCCATATTCCTGTGCTATTTATTATCCTCCCAGGTAATCCAAACCCACCCCTCCCTTTCTCCTTCTTTCACATTTTCTTTTTTTTACTTCAACCCTTCACCTACACACGTAAGCCAACCTCTCCTCCTTTTTTTCTTCATATGTTTTATTTTATTTTAGTTTTGAGATACACCCACTCCCCAGCTCCGCCACCAGCCCACCCCACCGCCACTGCCTCGTCACCACCGCACCAGCCCACCCCATGCAGCCGCGTCCCTGCGCCCAACCATTCCCCTCCGCCCCACTGCCGTACCCCCAGCCTCCACCACTCGGCCACCCACGTCCCCAGCCCCGCCTGCACACACAGCCCACCCCCACTACCACCTTCTCCACAAGCCCTGCCCTCCTCCGCCAGCGTCCCAGCACCCGCCAGCCCCTCCGCCCTCCAGCTCCCTCCACCCACTGGCCTCCGCCAGCGTCCCATCACCCGCCAGCCCTCCGCCCTCCAGCTCCCTCCGCCCCATGCCACCCGCCACCATCCACCGTCCCAGCCCCCGCCTGCACGCACCACCCACCCAGCCCCGCCACCACCCACGTCCCAGCCTCCGCCTACACGCACCACACACCCAGCCTCCGCCGCAACCCACCCAGCTCGCCTCCGCCCATGCAGCCCGCCACCACCCACTCGCCCGCCCCACACCAGCCCACTCCCCACTGTCCGCCCAGCCCAACCCCGTCCCACACCCGCGCCACCCAGCCCAGCTGCCCCGCCATCGCCACTGGCCGCGACCACCGCCTCCGCCATCACCTGCTACTCGCGCCCACTGCTGCCCACAGCCCGCACCACCACACCACACCCACTGTCGCACTGCTCGCGCCACGGCAGCCCACCACCGACCGCCTCCGAACCCCCGACCAGCCGAACCCGAACCCGCCAACCATCGCGACATCCCCTGCCCGCCGTCACTTCTGTGCCTCGCCTTCGCTGCCTGGGTTTAGTGCACTTCAGTTTCATATAAATATATGTATGGAACTGTTAAATATATGCTTGGAATAGTTGCTTACGTACAGTGTTTTACTGGTTTGCAGCTGCTGATCCGGGATCTCAGTCCTAGGGTTTATCCGGCTTGTTGAATCTATCTTGCTTCGTCGTTGGTATGGTTTATATATATATTCAATCGATATATATATGGAAATAAACAAATTATTGATAAATTATTTGTTTGATTGCAGTTTGTGTTCATTTAGCGTCGTGCCTATTAGGGTCTATTTTGTCTATTTTTCTTCGTGCCGCGCCATCTTCTCCAACCACGCAAGGTGAATATTTTATTCACGACTCAATCTATTATGCTATGATAATCAAGTGATAATTGTTGTTAATATTAAATTTGGATATTAAATTGTTGATTGTTAAAATTTGGTTGAAATAAACTGTTAAGTTCTAAAATTTGACGCTATGTATTGTTTAAGTTGATTAAACATGTTGAACTGTAATATGATGTTAATTAGGGTAAATAATAGTGACATTAAAATTGATATGTACGATTGATGTAGAAATTTGATAACGGACACCAAGTAAAAATCATAATGTAATAATCTTTAATCCGTAGGATTCTAGGAATAATTGTATTAATTTGCATAATAACAAATGTGAGTTAATATGATTATTTCGGGATTATTTGAATAACTTGTTAAATTGTTATGTATGGTTGCTATTGCTTGTTTATTTACTTTGACACCATCCCAGTTATCGCACTGCAAGTTCCCTTTGCTATGCTTTATATTGAATGATATCGGGTTGAAATGATAAATACCCACTTAAACAACTTGGCCTAGGATAGACAATTAAAAATAAGAAACCCGATTGGTCAACAAAATTATTTTGAAATTGAAATCTATTTGAAATTAAGGAATGAACTTAATAATTTGTTTGGAAATCAAGTAACGACTTAATGGATTTAATTGAAATAAATTAATGGATTTAATTGAAATAAATTAATGGATTAATTGGAATAAATTAATGGATTTAATTGAAACGGATTAATAAATCTATTTAATTGAAGAAAAATGAATTGGCGAATTTGATTGAAATAAGATTTAAATAAGTGAGTTTTAAAATTTAATAATTTAATTTATTAGATTGGTAGATTTAGATTTAAACTGAGTTTTAAATTAAATAGATTTGAACTTGTCATAAATAATAATTTAGATTTAGGAAATTTTGACTTAAAATGGAATACGAAACTGACTAAAGTTTTATGGATTTAATTTAGCGATAATTTAAATGTAAAATGATTTTAAATTTAAGGAAATTGATTTAATCAAATTTATGATTATATTTAATGTAACGATGAATGTAAATATGAATTGAGATAAATAGAATTTGATTTAACGATTCGAACTTAATTGACTGGTAAAATTCGAATTAATTGATTTTGAACTAAATTTAATAAGTGAGTTATTAAATTTAACTTGAATACTTAATTATATTGTTAACTCAAATGTTTGAACTACAGATTTCATTTGGAAATATGATTTTAAATATCCGAAATAAATTGAATCATGAAATGTCAAAATTTGGAAGTCAAATTTGCACCTTGACTTTTGGACTTTGATTTGTTTAAGCTTTAACTTAAAAGACCATCGGGTAATAAATACGTAGTTATTAAAGAGACCGGGATCGGATATGGACATACTCTCTGTCGATACCGAAACCCACTTTAATAACTATTACACGCGAAGTGTTGATCCAGAATGAAGTGGATGGTTTGGTGAACGCGTTGACTGAAGAAAGAGAACGATATTGGATGACCCCTGACATGACTAAAACAAGAGCCGCGCCGGGCCATTGAGGTTCCCACCTCTAGCGGACACACTTCTTCGATACCATATCTATTACTTTTGTGATTCGATTTGGGTGCACCCCCCTTGATTTGGGAGTGTTGTTTCGCGGTGTTGAGATAGTAGCTGCTATGCTCACCATCAGTCCGGATCAGGCAACTACTAGTATCCTAGTTGGTATCGCCTCATGTACCTTGTCATACTGATTATCCTATTCGCGACCACTACGTTTTGTTTTGTACCTTTAGTATATGGATTGCCCTCCGGTGACTTCCGGTTTTGGGGAACTACGGTCTTGTATATGCTCTTGGGAATAAAAATGTGTTAAGGGTGGTATGGGCCATGACTTAACACTATTTTAATATCGTACTTTATTGATTAGACATTATCTACCTATCGTATTCTATTGTATATATAGATGGTTTATCGGATCCTTAGAGATGTTATTTTATCCATCTTTAAGTTATGAACTATTCCCTTGCACTTGATTTAATTGTATAAGATTTTGAGTCCTGACTCGAGTGTTTCTTTTGTATATGCTCGGGTCAGTCTGAAGCTATCCAGTTTGCTGATCAAGGTTGGTTGAAGATGCTGAAGGCTTAGCATTTATCTTTATCAGTCTATTTCTATTCCTGTATTGATGTCCTAGTCTGTTGGACACTTTTGTATTAGTCACTTGATGTTAAGACATTGTTGTATATTATGTAGTGGCTTCATGAACTGCTATTATGACGATGTATTTTCCGCTGCATTATTCTGTGACTGTTCTGTGTCTGTGATGTTGTATTGATTCTCATTTACATTTATGTATTTATAATCCCATAATGATTCGTCTTTTGTATTATTTAAGTTGACATGTGTGGATTATTGTCAATTTAAATGGTCCAAATATACGGGTTGTTACATATTTGGTAATTTTATTAAACCAAATAAATGCATAGAAATTTGATTATGAAGGATCCTAATTTAGTTTAGATTAGATCCTAAAAGTTTGAGACCTATGCAACGTGTATCATATATTTCATTATAATTATATCAAACCTCCCAAATAGGTAAGAAATTAAATTATCTCTAGAATATATTGTTCTATGTTCATATGTCTAATTATATCATAAAGGTCATGTTTCTAGTTATTATTCCATAAGAAATATTACATGCATAATCATTTTTTTGAAGAAATATCTTTAAATATTCTCCTGAAGAGATAGTCTATATTTCATATCATAATTTTCATGCAAGCTATACATACAGTCTTGATGAGATATGTATCTGTAACATTCCAAGTATCTAGAAGATACTCTTATTATTATTTTTGCTGTATTTTTTTTGCAGAATTCTCAAAAGAGATGTGTAGAAATGTCTATATGCAATTATAAATTATTCTTTGATAAGTAATCATAATTAATGTTCAAAACTGATATTTGAGATATAATTGAGGAATAAAACTTAACAACTTGAAGTTGTGCGTATATTTATGGTTCTAAACCAAATGTTTTGAACATTATCATGTAGTTTTGACGGATTCACATTGACATTGATTTATAAATAGAAATTAATAGTTTGGATCACTGTAATAGTTTGTTCTAAAAAGATCACTAATTCAAATGAGAAAGAATATGAAAATTTATAATATATGTGTAATACGTGGACGCACGTATACATCCATATATGTAAATATTCAGCTAACAACCTGAAGTTTGTTATAAGCTCATCTTATAGATTATGCATAGATATTATTTAGTGATTTAAAACTCAATCAACATAAATCTTGAATGAGCTGAAGTCATGTATGTATTCAAATGATCTACACCATAAGTAAATTCCTCTAATTGGCTAGATCAATGAATGAGAACAAACTCTAATAAGAAATATCAATTGAATGCATTTTATCAACTGATAAAAGAATTATCCTCCTATTATTAATATGCATGGTGTATTTGCTAGTAGCAATATCATAATGGATCAAAATGAGAATCCAAAGATGATTATTATTTATTGTGACAATGTTTGTCAACATTGAGGGGGAGGATAAAGGGATACAAGCTCATTTTGATCATCAGTATTAAATATTTGTTAAAATATACAACGGTGCAAAATATTAAGTAACTTGAATAAATTATCAATAATATCCCTAGTAGACTTTCTCCAATATAGATTTGAATCCCTGAAGGATCAAAATGTATAAACCACATCTGAAATGTGGTTCAAAAGTTAGTTCAAAATATTTTTGGAGTAAGTAATAAAGATGTCAAATAAAGGAGGTGAGTGTTCTTGAAGAAACACTTAAGGTTGCTCTGGAAGAGATCCATGACATGATTGTCAAATAACCCTAGAAATGGTTTAGGTACCTAAAATATGATAAATAAAGAGATCTCAATAAATCATATCTAGAACTGACAATAAATAATCATTGATTATAAATTTATAAATAACAAAGCGCTTATGTTTATAAATGGATTAAAGATCCTGGATTAGAGAAAAACATGATTGGCCATCATAAAATTCTCCTAAATAAGAAACGTGGACCTGTAGTCCATAAAATAAAATTAGAAACATGTATATAAAGTGGCAAAAGCACACTAAAATTATTAAAGCACATATAGTATCACCAACATGTTAAGTGCCATGGGCATGTTATTTTTAGAGATCATTGAATTGATTGAAGCAGTGAAAGTGTTTGAAACACTTAAAATACCCTGAAGGTATAAATATTGTTTAAATCATAATAAACAATGAAAGTACACAAATTCCTGAAGAATATAAATAACTTTGATGGTTATAAAGAAAGTAAAGAACAAGGAGCGTAGATTACAACTTCTTTTAAGTATTGTTGTAATGAAAATCTTGATATAATTCACGATGAGTAGGTTACTTCCTATTTTTAAGTATTGTTGCAATGAAACTCTTAATATCCATTGAAGTGGTAGTTGTGATATGCAAATACTTATTAAAGTATACAAATTCCTGAAGAATATATATAACTTTTGTAGTTATAAAGAATGCAAAAGACATGAAGTGTAGATTACAACCTTCTTCTAAGTGTCGTTGTAATGAAAATCTTGATATACTTTAAGATGAGTAGATTACTTCCTGCTTTTTAGTAGTGTTGTGATGAAAATTTTAATATTCATGAAAGACGTATAGTTGCAATACGCAAAACTAATTTGAAACACAAAAATGAAAGCACATGAAGTGCTTTTCATAAAAGTAGCATACAAAATGCATAAAATGCAAATCATATTTGGAAGAAACAATCTTGAAATTTTTTTATTGTATCGAAGGAAACTATTAATAAATTGTATTATTAATGAGATACATATTTAAGGATCCAGAAGTATCTATAACCAATTTGAGTTATCGAAAGACGAATACGAATTCAGAGGAAACTTTTAAATCAGGGGGAGCTTCCATAAGTATTTTATAATGCACTCTTTTTCCTTAACTAAGATTTTTCCCACCGGGTTTTCATTAGTAAGGTTTTAATGAGGCATTATCTTGATCCAGAAGTATCAACTCCCCAGTAACATTGGAAAATAAGTTATAATGTACTCTTTTTCCTTATTTAAGATTTTTCCCACTGGGTTTTTCTTACTAAGGTTTTAATGAGGTATTATCTTGATCTAGAAGAATCAAACGTCTTTTCAGAAAATAACATCTCAAATATGTTATTTAAGTTAAATTGTATTTTTATCCTTGACTAAGGTTTTTCCCATAGGGTTATCCTTAGTAAGGTTTTCAATAAAGTATTATATTGATCCAGAAGTATCAAACTCTATCTGATGCTGTAAATTATTGAAATATGTCGTACTATATTGTACCCTTTTTCCTTCACTAAGATTTTTCCCATAGGGCTTTTCTTAGTAAGGTTTTAACGAGGCATTAGTTTGATCCAGAAGTATTAAACTTCATTCGAAGAAATGAGAAAATAAAATATGTCATTGTACTCTTTTTCCTTTAATAAGATTTTTCCTATTGGGTTTTTCTTATTAAGGTTTTAATGAGGCATTATTTTGATCCTGAAGTATCAAACTGTAATATCCCGGAAATTTTAACAATATCAATTTAATAATCTGTTGAATAATTAAATTGATATTGATGATCTTTGATAATAAAATTTGAATTTAATTTAATAATCTAATTAAATAAGTATCAAATATGTTAATTTCAAATAATAAGTATAATGTATTATTTTTAATATGTATGAATTTTAAAGACTATAGAATTGTTATTTTTAAATGGAATAAATAGTGTATGTAAATATATATAACTTAACTTTTAAATTGAATCTTAGGATTTAATTTTATTTAAACTTGAATTTAAAGTTTTAAAATTCAAAAGAGTATATATTTAAATTGTTTTGGATTTTATAATATTTGTATAAACTTTTATTTATAAATATAATTAGTTTTTGTTTCTCTTTAAAAAGTAATATATATATATATAGATAAGTGTCTAATAAATTAAGAAAAAGACTTTTATTTACTTTTAAAATAATAAAAAAATATGAATAATTACTTAAAAGACATGTGTCTTTATCTAAAGCTTTATTTTAACACTTGTAATTTAAGTAACAAGTATATGTGACAAGTGTCTTAATTATGTTCATTTTCTTTTATTTTTATAAAATCATAAATTTATTTATATAAACATATACATTTCCTTTACTTCATTCTTTCAAATTTCTTTTCAAAAACAAGAAACTCAAAACCTTTTTCTCTAATAAAAATCTGAAAACCAAATCAGTACCACTTCTCAAAACATTCTCTAGTCTAAAATCTGAAATACAAATCAGTAATCAAATGCTTCAAACCAAATCAAAGAAACCAGTCTGCAATTTTCGAATTCAAGGGAAATCAAATCCCTGTAACCAAGTTAAAAATCTGAAATCAAAAGGTCTACATTCTTTTCATCTCTGAAATAAATTCAAAAAACCAGTCTGCAACATTCTTTTCAAACTGGAATCAAATCAAGTCTGTAGCCTGCTTGCATTCAATTTCCAATCTGGGAGCAGCATGCATGTAATTCAAAGCAGTTTTAAAGCTCAACAAATCAAGTTTAAAATCAGATTCAAAGCAAGGCATTTCAGTTTTAAGTCAAAACCAGTTTCAAGATTTTCAAAATATAAGGCTCTGTCTCTGTTTTGCCCGGTGAGTAACTTTTAATTCTAAAATCTAGTATGGTTGAATAATAAATGTGTATTGATAAGTGAATGCCTGATATTTGTGTGCATGTTGTTTTTAAGTACCCTGTTCATCATTGTCTTAGGGAAGTAACAAATTCTTTTTAAAATGCTTAAGTATAAATGGGTACATGTGAATCTATGAAGAAAGAATGGTTGTATATATATATATGAGAAATCTCTGTGAATATTGGATGATGGATGTGTGCATGTTTGTGAAATATCTGTACCATCTCTGTTTCAAGTTTCTAGACAAAGTTTGATTCAAAAATCATTATCTCATGGTCTAATCTTTATTAGAATGTAAGATTAAAACAAAAATGGTTTGTTTCATTTTAAACTTTAGTTTAGAGTTTAAAATTAAGTCAAAATAATATTAACTTGGCTCTGGAAATCATAAGTACCAAAATACTTAAGCTAAGTCAAAAATTTAAGTTTAATAATTCGTAGATTCAGAGTTATGAAACAAATCCCTAAACAAAATTATGATTTTTAAAAATAAAATCACCAATCCTAGTATTGGAATCAGAGAGCAGTTCATAGATGTCTGGATTATGTATTGTGGCTTGTTACTGTTGATCTAAATGATCGGAGGAATCAAGTTTATTTCTGGAGATGGAGAAGTGGTTAGTGATGACGAGAAAATTATCTGATGATGATGTACCTCACCGTGGAGATGGTGATGGGGAAATTTGGTCTGTAGCCCTAGTTTGGGTAGAGTTGGTATATTTGATCGTCACGACTCCTATGTTGAATCGAGTTCAACGAGATTAAGGGAAATAGTAGGGGAGATGTTGGCGATGGTGTAGACGGAGTTTCAGCAACTCTGATGATCGGAGGCATGAGTACGAGATGTTTTCCAGGCTTCGTGGTGGTTCGTAACTTTTGTTCCAGGTTTAGTCTTGAATGCTCGAATTCGTTTTCATGTTCGTATTGATGATTTTGGTGGTCGAGATCGGGTTCTCAGGTGATTGTGGATGTGAGGAAGTCGTCGTGGTTGATAGCAGGTGATCGGAGTCACCGTGCATGTGCACGGTGCACTATTAAATCTGATGAAGTCTGGGTTTTTGGGTATGTTGTAGTCTCGAGTTTTCTCGAGTGAATTAGGTTGTGGACTCGAAGTAGGTTGGATTTTGTCTCGGGTAATTTTGATGTTGCCAGGCTTTCAAAAGGGAAACTGTCTGGTTAAGTTTTAAACTAAATTTGTAAAGAGACATTTAAACAGAACTTTTAAATCTAAAGTTTAAATCTAGGAAAGTTTAAATCCGTATCTCAGATTTGTAAAAAAAAAAGCAGTTTTTAAATTAAATTGTTTTAAATAACTTTAGTGTTTAAATGGTATATTAAATGGATAGAATTTAAAAGTAAATTTGATTTAAATTCTTTAAGTTCTTTTATAAAATATAAGAAATTCTTTAACATGTAAAAGGTTTTAAAATTAGTTTTAAAACTTTGTTAAAGACAAATTGGTATTCATTTTAAATCTAGAATTTAAAATGAAATTTAAAGGTAAATTTGAAATGGATGTTTTCAAATGAAATTTTGAATGATAATTTAACCATGGAGAAGAAAAGTTTTATCTTAAAGTTTAAATCATTAAACTTAAAGGTAATTAAAAATGGTTTAATAAATTTAATAAATCAATGTTTTGGATTAATTAATTTATTATTAAAGATTTAAAATACTTTGTAAATGATAACTTGATTATCAATAAGAACAAAGTTTTATCTTAAGAAAATTAGAAATTTGTGTTCATTAAATTTATAAGGAATTTAATGGATAATTTATTTATTTGATTAATTAATCATTTGGATTAATTAATAGATACTTAAAGGTTTAAACAAATTAATTAATAATTAAGATTAATTAATTAGGAATAATTAATTTATAATTAAGGATTATAAATTAGAGTATTAATTAATGATTAAGAATTAATTAATAGAGTAATAATTAAGTTATGGTTAACACTTAATTAATTTAGTAATTAGAGATTAATAAATTGGTTATTAAGATTTATTAATTTAGAATTAATAATAATTAATATAAGTTAATTACTTAAGGAAAGTAATTAAATAATAGTTAATGAGGTCATTAACTATGGGTTATTAAATAATGAATTAATAGGATTAATTTTGATAATTAATTAGTTGAATTAATTTAAGGATAATCATTTATGAAATTGTTTAAATGTAATTACTTGTTGGAAGTAAATAAAAAATTAATTACTTATAGTAATTAATTTAAGTTGATTTGATTTATTTAAGTTAATTAATTAAGTTTAATTAATTTAGAATAATCAAGATGTGATTTGATAATAATTACTTAATGTAATTATTAAGGTAAGATTATTTAGGGAAGTAAATAAAATGATAATTACTGGAAGTAATTAGTTGAATAATGATTTTATTAATAGAAGTAATTTGAGTTAATTACTTTGAATAATTAATCAAGGGATTAATTAAGAAATTAATTAAGGAAGTAATTAATTTAGTTAGTGAAAGTAATTAAGGGTAGTTAATTACTGATTGAAGATTAATCAAGAGTGATTAATAAATGTTGTTTAATTAAAGGTTAATTACTTAATGTAATTAATTTAATTAAGTAATTAAAAATTAAGTTGTAATTAAGGATCATTAATTAATATAATTAATGATGTAATTAAGAATTGATTAATTAAGTAATAATTAATAAATGAAGTGATTAATTAATGTAATTAAGGTTTAATATAATTATAGTTGATTAACTTAATTAATTTTAGTTAATTAATTAATGATGTAATTAAAGGTTAATTACTATAATGGTTAAGGATAATTAATTTGAGTAATTAATTAAAGGATAAATTACCTAAAGGGTAATTAAAGGATAATTAATTAATTTGTAATTAATTAATGATTAAGTAAGCAGGATTTATAGAATGAAGTAATTAATTTAATTCATTTTAAATTAATTAGAAATGGTATAAATCATTACTTAAGAATGGATGATAATATTGAATGCTTTGCATTGATTGATATCTCTGATGAGATATATGCTGTGTGATATGGATGTTTAGTTGAATTGTGATGATAATATGGATTATCTGATAATGTTGATTATCTATTGTGAATTATCCTTCTATGTGTATAAAGATAATTGAATTGAATTGTTTTAACCCTTAAAACAACTTGGCCTTAAAAGATACGCTTTGGATTTCGATGAGACCGGGATCGGGTTTCCGTATACCGGATTTCCAGGTCTGGAGACCCGAATACCACATCGATCCAAATTAACGATAGGTCGTGAATCAAGTGAAGATGAAGATTCAGAGTGCAAGGGTTATTGTCGTTAAGTCTGAGGGTGATTCCAAAACGAGTGTAACGAGATAATGCCTTCGGTTTCGTTCGAACCCGGAACGAACTTGTATGGATTGAATGCTTTCAGCACATCGTCAGGTGGACGATGAGAATTCTAAGATAGATGTGTTCTTTTTAAAGGTAATCGTAGCCTCAAGCCTCACAAACCGGGAATGGCTAAAACAGGGGAGGTGCAGCAAGGTTAGTGGGTAGCACCCAAGTAGGACAAGGTTACCTCTGTCTAGATGTCCCTTTCTATTTTCGACTTAGTGGTGCGGTTGCTGGTCCCAACCTTGAGGTATCTTGTGCGGGAATTATCCAGTAAGGGATGTTCCGACCTTGTGTTGCAGGGGATTGGGAGTGATCCTCGGTACGGTGATCTAGGCCACGTACTGTGACGGGCGGTATCCCAGTAGCCCTGCCATTGTATGGAATCCAAACTCCAATAAGTGCCGTACGTATTAGTTGTGCCCAACTATGTTGGAATGTGAGATGTAAGCATTTCAGCTATTTCTATATTTTACTTGAAAACCCTAGACCCTATTATAATAAAATCAGATTTCCTATCAAATGTTTTGGTTAGCGTAAGGTAAAAACTTACCCATGTTTATTTGTGGGGAGTCTTACGTGATACCTTTTCTTTCTAAAGGTTTTGAAGTTAAGCAAGTTTAACCTGTTACTCACACCAGACCCATGTCTGACCCAAGTGTTTATTTCTGTTTTATAAACTCTTGGGTACTCAAATTTTTACGAGTAGCCAAGGGATTCAGGTTTAGCTTTGACGAATATTCTGGAGGAGCAATGGAGCAGGAGGCTTCGACGTTCGTAGATATAGTATTCCGCTGTGTTGATATCTGTGATAGTGTCTTGTCTTGTATTTGAGTTGTAATATCTAGACAGATGTTTATGACTGTCTAGTATGTGTTGTATAGTTGTGTAAACTCTGGTAAGTGTTGTATACTATGTAATAGTTTATGTTATTAATATAATTTATTCGTTCCGCTGTGAGATCGTTGTTGTTGTTTCTTTCTTTCTTCTCTTCTTTTTTTTTTCTCACCCCTTTCTTTCTTATTAACGATGCGACTTTCTGTGGAAAGAAAGTCGTGGTCGTTACACAAACTCTTTAAAAGGAATATCATTGTATGATATCTATGATTTCAAGTTGCACTCTTTTCCTCGTTCAAGGTTTTTCTATTAGGTTTTCCTAACAGAGGTTTATAATGAGGCAACAGACAATATTCATAACGACTGAATGGATGTATGAAAGCAAGATAATAATGAGGGGGAGCAATTGTCATGGATGTTTCAAACGGAACAATTTCTAGCTACCATATGAGCATTCAAGATTTTAAAGGCGCATATTCAAGGGGGAGTGTTATAATATATGTAAATATAAAAGTGAACATGCTTTTGTGTTTTTCTATTTAGTCCCACATCATGGGATATGTTCAACCTCATGCTCCAAGGCCTATATATAAAGGAGCCTATGTAATGTAATTGAATTAATCAATCTCTATGTAACCGATATCATAGTGAATAACATTTTCTCTTCTCTCCTCTTTTCTAATGGCTTCTTATCTCTTTTTTAATTTATAACAAATATTTAATTATAACCATTGTCCTACTCCTAAGTTTTAGATGATTGTGTAACCATACTTTCAAGTAAACGTTATTAATTACAAACAGAAGATAAAATTTTCGTTTGGATATTTTAATGTTCATCTTTATAATTTAGTATTTGATATTTAAGAATTATAATTAATGCTATTATTTAGTATTTGAAAAAAATTTAAAATTTCCTAAAAAGATAAAACAATCATAAAATTATGAAATTTTCTAAAATTCAAAAACCTTGAACCTCTTTTTGGAATCCTCTGATCGGTTCGGGATTAGGGGGCTCTTATCATCGTTTCTCGCAGTGCAAGGTTTTATCGAAATGCTCATGCTCTTACAAATTGATGAGTGTTAAGGTTGAAAACATTATTTTTCGGATTTAAGACAAATTGTAAGATGAAAAAAATTTAGACAGTTCACGGTTTCACATATTTAATATTTAATTACAATTAATAATTAAGACTAATATTTAATAATCAATATTTAATTATTGACTATAAATTAATAATTAAAACTAATGTTTATTATTAATAATTAAGATTAATATTTAATAATTATTAATTAATAAGTAATATTTAATAATTATTAATTACTAATTATTAATTACGATTAAATAATTTATTATTAGTAATTATATAATAATTAAGACTAATATTTAATAATTATAAAGGTGATATCTAGTATTTAATAATTAATTTAAAATAATTATTAATTAATAATGACTATTAAAAGATTAATAATTAATAATAATAAAAAATTAAGACAAATATTTAATAATTCATAATTAATGAGCAATATTAATAATTTAAAAGTAACATTTAGTATTTAATATTTTATAACTATAATTAATAATTATATTTAATAATTTAAAAAAATTAAAATTTTTGAAATTTTCTAAAATAAATTTAAAAATACCTATGACACAAAATATACTTTGATACACATTTAAAAAATTTCTTTTATAACATTCTTTTCTACGTATAAACAATTTTATTTTCTCTCCAAACTCAAAATTTTGGCTCCAAACTTTTGAATCCAAAGAAAAATTTCAAACTATACGTAGAACAACTGACCCTAAAGTAACATACTAAACCGTTCTTATCTAAGACAACATCACCAAATTACTTCGCTTAACTCAAAATCGCCTCACTTCCCTAAATCGGTTAGCTTAGCTAAAAAATCTCTACGTTTCCTAATCTTTTTTTTCATGGAAATAAAATAATATCCTAAAACTAATAGTAGTCGTCAATTTTAAACTGGATCTAGTCGCACGATGGTTATGGTGGTGGTCTAAGTGACGTTGATAGTCTGAGGTGAGGGAGGTTCTGGTTCGATGACGGTCCGAGTGAGGGGGGTTTCAGTGTTGGTTATGGTGGCAGTGATGTTGCGGATTGTGTCGGACGATCGAAAATAATTTTGGGTTATGGAAGCTTTGTACTGAGACGAGGAATCATGGCCTCTATTAGTGATGTTTTATGAAGAATCATGGCCTCGATTGAAGAATTATGGATTATGGCGCTTCGCAAGCGATCTGGCAGTCGATGCATGCAATGGCTCTATCATGATTGAAGAATAATTCTCTTCTATCTCTAATGATGCTTCCACTTCTTCATTGGGAATATTCACTTTTCAGCGTCGGGGAGACCTGACAAACTCTTCTTGCCAAACTATGTTGGAGATGCTAATGCTTAGTTGAACTCCGTATGCCTCATGTCATATGGTGCAGCTCTTCGGCGTGATGGTTGCTTCGTTCGTTATGCCAGTGAATCCTCCATTGATAAATACCAGTTCATGCTGGACAATGCACTCCTTCTTTGCAGATACATCTATATTCTCCACTATGTTGAAAATAAAACAGGTATATTTTTATCTTTATTTACATTGAAATTGCGTATCAAATCTGTAAATTGACTTTTGAAAATTGAATTAACTAGGCTTTTTTAACCTGCATGTGTTAATCTGTAACTTGTTTTTAGATAATGATGTAAATTGATTTAACTTAATTTGTTATATGATGTATGTTTTTCCGTATTTTGGCAAGACCGTGATATAATGGATTCGGCTAAACGAATTTCATGATCATCAAGACAGGAAGCCCGAAGAGATGGTTATCAGATTCTAGGATTGGTCATAAGCAAGGCTATGGATGATAATCAAGCGGATTCAAGCGAATGACATCCAAAAATTGGCTAAGTATGGATTGGTACTTCTCCTAGACATGGGATCAGATCGGATCAATGTGATGGAGTACGGTTTGGATCGGATCAATATGGCTATGGATTACTCGGATTGGCAGTTCAACTCAACGATGATCGTTCAATAACTAGGCGAACACCAAAGCAATTCAGGAAACAACTATGGATTCAAGAAGTAGGCGGCATGGAGTTTCCACTCTAGGGATCCCCGACCCCCATTCTTGATCCTTAGGGATCGGCGTCGATCCCTCTATAGGGATAGGGGCAGATCCCCCTATAAGGATCGGGGCCGATCCCTCTAAATGGCCCAAATAGGCCCCCTTTTTGTGTGTGGGTCCATCTGGGTCTGGAGGTTCTACAAGCAAATTTTGAGCGAGATATTTCATCGGCTTCCTCTATAAATACAATAGGCATAGCTCAAGAAAAGGGATCGGTTGTCTAGCTCTCTTCTTCTTCTACCTAGGCTATATTCTACAATTTTATTTTTGGATTTCACGGATTGTAATTGTAATTAGAAATATAAATCAATAGAAGGAAAAACTTTTGTAGTGGATGTAGGCCAGAGTATGCCGAACCACTATAAATTCTCTCATGTTCATTTACTTTTTGACTATTTTAATTTTCATTTTTCATATTTTGTTCTCTACTTCATTCTATCTGGATTTGGATATTGAATCTGCGGTGTTATCATATTAATTGAGTGTTTGTGACCAATTTTGGTGCAAATATTTTAGTATCAGAGCCAAAGTTGCTTGCATCCACGGATTTGGAAATGATTTGGAGCTTGGATTTGGAACAATGGTGAGGCAACCTACAAGAAAAGCACTTGCGGATAGGAGTCACCATGGAGGAAGTCAGGAGGCACCCTCAGGAGTTGGAGCTGATCAACCCTCTGTCTATATCACTAGGAACAAGATGGAGACTATGATGGATGCTATGCAGCAGCGGATGATGAAGAGGAAAAATGAGATGATGCAGAATTTCCTTAGGCAAATTGGATATGCTAGAGTGGCGGGAGCTGCTGGAAATGTAGATCAAGGAGTTGAAGCGGTAAGAACTGTAGAAAATCAAAACTAGGGACAGGGAAACGAAGCTAACAGATGGAGGAACGGAATGGAGCAACCGGGGGTAGCCCCCAATCAACACGGAGGGATCGACGCTAATCCCCCTATACCCCCAATAGGGGTCGGGGCCGATCGCTTTGGACTCGGGGTTATGCCACCGAGTCTGGTTGGATCGGTTCATGGCGGGCCAATGATTGGTGCTATGTAATTTGGTGTAGATCGAAATGCGGATGAATGTCATAAAGAATATGTTTTGAAATACCCGTACGGAGTCAGGGGATAGGTTGGGAATATGGATTGGAGACCACCTATGGATGAGAATGAAAGGATGGATGAGATGATATGTTAGATAATGAGAGGTGGATTGCCCAACATGAGTCTGAAGGATGTCAATCGGAGTCTGATCACTCCGAATATCAGGAATGCTCGAAACCCACTGGAGTTCAAATTACCAACAGTGGAGGCATATGACGGAAAGTCGGATCGAACAATGCATATGATGAGATATATCTGGCATATGGAAGTGCTGAGGGCATCAAAAAAGGTAATGGCAAAGTGTTTTCCTTTATACTTGATGGAGTTTGCTACACTTTGGTTCAGGCAGCTGGAAAATGGATCAATCATGACATGGAATAAGCTAGTGGACAAATTTATGAAGCAATTTAGGGTCCATATTTTGTGACACAAGAATGTGATGATATTGGTGGCACTAAAACAAAGGACCAGAGAGTCCCTACGGAGTGTCTGGATGCGATTCAATGCAGTAGTGGCTTCGGTGGATCGACCGAATCCATCAATGGTTTTAATGGCAGTGGTGTCTGGGATTGCCGATGAAACAGACTTTAAGATTTCACTAGTATGGGACCCACCGATGGATCTCGGGGAATTCTATCATGAAGCGAAAAGGTTCCTACAACAGGACGATGCTCGAATTGACAAATAGAAAGTAAATGCTATGCGTGGCAAAGGACCATCCGAAGAAGGATACAGGAAGGATAAGGGTAAGCAGAAGCTAGATGATGGATACGATGGATCGAAAAGGAAAAGGAATGAATGGGAGCCGAAGTTCTCTTCTTATTTGGATTTAACGGAAAGCATGAAACGGATTTATCTGGACACTAAGGGGCAACTTCCCTATCGGAAACTTGCAAGGAAGGATCCTACGGAGCAGGAACGTATACCTTGAAAGTACTGCCTGTTCCACGAACTGGATGGGCATACCACGGATGAATGCAGACATTTAAAGGATATGGTTGAGGAACATGTCAGGAATGGTAGGCTGCCACAGTACGTAAGGACTCAGGCAGCGACGGTGGAACAAAGCGGCCATCATCCGCATCAAATGAAAATTGCCTTGGATTGAGGTCACAAATCGTCATCTCCTGATCGGGATGGTATGAACTAAAATAATAGATTCCACAATAAAACGGCTAAGTCACTTACACATGTACATGACCAAGGATGGACCATAGTCATGCTTTGGGATGATGACAAACCATCACGCCCGGAGAGGCAATGCTTGGTTTTCTTTATTTTCTGGTTTGCTGGCTGTAAGGAATCAAATTTAATAATTTAAATCCGGATTAATGCGATGAACAAAACAGGTCGCGGTTGTCCCGACCAGAGAGACGGGGCAATAACGCAAGCTGTGAGTCCTTTCGTCGAAGAGCGATAGGTTGAGCTTGTAAATCATGGATTAAGTCCTCGATTGGAGAATCGAGGTCGAAGAAAGGAAGTCAATATAAAATTGATCGCTTTACGTTCTTGACCGGAGAGTCAAGGACTGAAGTGCAAAAAGTGAGTCGCTTCGTCGGAGAGCGAAAGGATCGGCTCACTTATCGTTGTTTCCCCTTTCACCGGAGAGTGACTGGATGGGGTTCGGCAAGGGTCTAGAGAGACTATGATTGGCCTCAGAAGGCCATGACATCGCTTTATGTTCAGGGACACCGAACCGGAGTGTAGAAAGTAATGCCGCTTTTTTGGAGAGCGACGGGATCAGCTTACTTGTCGTTGTTCCCCTTCACCAAAGTGTGACAGAATGGGGTTCAAGAAGAGCTCAAAGGGCTGTGATTGGTCCAGAAGGATCAAGGCATCGCTATATGCCCTAAAAGGGCCGGAGTGCAAGGGGTAGGTCGCTTCATCGGAGAGCGACAGAACCGGCTTACTCGTAGTTAAATTTGGATTGAACTTGGCAAGGGTCCGGAGAGACCATTGATCGATCTAGAGAGATCATGAACTTGGATAATGACCCGGAGAGATCGTGGATTAAATTATTGACTTTCAGGATTTCCAACGGTGATGGATTTGGATATCGACCCGGAGAGATCAAGGATTTGGATAACGATCCGAAGAAATCAGGGCTTTGGATTTGGCTAAGGTTTCATAATGATTTTGGAATTGATTATTGACTCAGAATAGTCACGGACTCCACTAACAGTCTAGAGTGATTAAGGATTTAGCTCTTTGGATTGGAAAATTTGGCTATCAATGGATTATGGATTTTGGATTTATGGCAATTCAAAACACACCTTCTTATCGCAAGGTATGTTTTGGGGGGCAAATGTTATGCCGCCTTTTGGCAAGGCTATGATACCATGGATTTGGCTAAACGTATTTCATGATCATCAAGGCAGGAAGCCGAGAGAGATGGTTATCAGGTTCAGAGATTGGTTATAAGCAACGCTATGGATGATAGTCAAGGGGATTCAGGCGAATGACATTTCAAAATTGGCTAAGTATGGATTGATATTTCCCCAAGTAGGAGATCGGATCAGATCAATGTGATGGAGTATGGTTTGGATCGGATCAATATGGCTATGGATCACTCGGATTGGCAGTTCAACTCAACGATGATCGCTCAATAACTCGATGAACACCAAAGTAACTCAGGAAACGACTATGGAAATAGATGAAGGCGGCATGGGGGTCCCACTCTAGCGACCGCCGACCCCTATTCTTGGTCCTTAGGGATCGGCGCCAATCCCCCCTATAAGTATCAGGGTCGATCCCTCTAGGAGGCCCAAATGGACCCCATTTTTTGTGAGTGGGTCCGTTTGGGTCTGGAGATTCTACATGGGGATTTTGAGGGAGATATTTGATTGACTTCCTTTATAAATACAACAGACATGGCTTAAGGAAAAGGATCGACTATCTAGCTCTCTTCTTCTTCTTCTACCTAGACTATATTCTGCCATTTTATTCTTGGATTTCATGGATTATAACTGTAATCAGTAGTATAAATCAATAAAAGGAAAAAAATTTGGAGTGGACGTAGGCTGGAGTACATAGAACTACAATAAATTATTCATTTACTTTCTAACTGTTTTAATTTTCTTTCTTCACATTTTGTTCTCTACATCATTCTGTTTTGATTTAGATATTGAATATACGGTGTTATCATATTAATTGAGTGTTTGTGACCAATTTGGTGCAAACAATGTATAAAGTAGAATCAATTGTACTGTATCCAGTGTTTTCATGACCTGACCCAACCATGGTCCAACCTCGAAACCCTGGATCGTGGATCACTACGGTCCAGAACTCAATCAGACCTTCGTCATGCATGAACTCATGTCGGACATTCGAACCAGCGGTTCGACCGTCCATTTTACCGGGTTGGACGTAATTCTTTCATTTTCCCCTAACTTTCTTACCATGTCATTGCCTCTCATTCTCATTATTTGTACTATTTTGAAAAAAATCTACATTGCAAAAATTATCATCTTCTCAAAATCTAAACAACAAGCTCCACCACTTCGTTCTTCGTCGCTGCAACCTCCTCCAAACCACTACAAGTTTTTTCGAGTTTGCTATCTCTAATATTCTATCATTTTGCACTTCTACTATGTAGACAATTGCAGTTGTGCACTATTGTAGTATACAACTTCGGTTCTAGACCTTGAGAACTTTTACAACTCGCATACTTAGCATTTACTTTAATATTTTAGCTTATAGCTAGTATTTAAATGTTTAAATTTTCTATAAAATAGTTTTACGGTTTCGACAGTTTGATTGATTGAATCATCAAAACCTTAAACCTTGATTCATCACGGTTGGACTCACGGTCCTGTTATGAAAACTAGGATTGTATCGGTAAATATTTTTACAATACCCGACTTAAATTAATTTAAATTAATTTAACAGAACTTGCTATACGTGCAATTAAATTGTATTGTGTTGTATCGGTAAATATGCATGCCTAATACATGTTGTATGATTTTTATTAGAAAAGAAAGCTAACGAAGGTTCATGGTTGAATGTCCAACTTTTGAAATTTTTGATTTGAATTAATGTGTATGGATGTTGGCAAAAATATAGGTGTTGTTATGCATTAAAGCACAAGAACACATGTATCAAGTTTATTTCACATACTTTACAACTGATGTAATAATAGATATATGAAGGGTGTGTTATGTGTGCAGAGTGATATTATTTGATCACCTATTAAGTGCTTGATATAAAAAATTATAAAAGGGCGTAACTTGTTAATATACATCACACGGTTAGTATTGGACATGTGCACATAGTCCTACCAGTACCATAATACATAAAAAATATATGTTACAAAGTGTATTAAACATCGTTCTGCCTATTGACTCGTTTAAATTATTTAAACAAGTGCACAGTGTGTTGCTCGAAGTAATATAAGGAGATCCAAGGAGTGTTACAAAGTGTTTAGTGGGGTTACCACAAATAATCTTGCATGATGCAAAGAATTTGGAATGCTTTCATTTTCCTAGTCACCAATATCTTCTTCAACTATGCAGCATGTAATCATAAAACCGAGCCTTCATATCCATATGTTACTAAAACAATAAAATAATCATATTTTATCTGTTTTTATCTAGAAATTGATTTTGTATGTGGTTTGGGACAAGGTGGAACTGAATTTTGTATTGTGAAAATGAATAAAATAGACTTTGATAAGTTACTAATTGTTTGCACCAAAAATGACACAAACAACCAAGTATTAAATGAAAGTAGTTCAACCAAAATCAACGCAAAAGCAAGAAGAAAGACAAGAATACATAAGAAATTTTATAGTGGTTCAGCGTAATCTTCGACCTACGTCCACTTCAACCTTTGTTATTAGTTGTTATCTCTCTGGATTGTAACTAGTTATATCAGATCTGACCATGGTCAAGTGAATCTTGGATTTACAATGGAGTTTTAGAATGTTTTATGAAGAGAGTAGAAGTAAAGAAGATGGCAGCTTCTAGGTTCTAGAGTTTGTGAAGTAGATCCAGAGTGAAAAGCAAAATATCAGATCGAAGATCCCTCTTTGGTTGTAGGTAGGCTAGTATTTATAGAGAAACAGATGTATGGATTCAGAAGCCCGCTTGTACTAAAGTCCAGAAGCGAACCCAAAGTCGAATAAGTGAACTCGGAGTCCACCGGGTTAAAATAATAACTCGGCACCTAGTCATTTGACTCGATCCTTAGTAATTTCTTTAGTGGAAATTGCTCCAACTCTTTTGCTCTTCTCTTCTATCTTCAAGTTAATGTGTTCCATGCTCTTTTCATCGATTACTGGTTGATTCTAGTGGTCTTTCCGTCATCATTTGAGTTATTTTGCTATCTTAGCTTTCTTCTCTTTAACCCTTGAAATTTGTCATCCAAACTCTGGGAACACATTTGGTCATGGGTTATTGGAGTAGCATAAGATGTGTATGTTGTTCGGGAAGCAAAAATAGGAGATGAAATAGGTCGGTGCCAACCTAAATAACTCAACACCAAGTTATTGCCTTAGTCATTTCTCCACTCAACTTTCTAGAGTTCAACTTTCTAGTCCTTCTGATATGTAAAATTGTGATTAGATAATTACCTTAAGAAGTAGCCTAGGATTCTCATCTTTAATGAAGGATAACAATTTCCAAGATCCATACCCAATCTTTGCAAAAGATGGATGAACCACTTATGTTTATTTTTATTTGATGTTTGCATTTTATTTGATGTTTGCATTTTATTTAGAGGGTAAAATTTTGGAAATCTTTATTTCAGCCATGGAAGGTAAGGGGAGAGAAGAGAAAAGTGACTGGAAACACGAATGTCTATCGGAAATGAATTAGTAGATTCATTTTAATCGAAAGAATGAAACATTTCTTATTCTTTTAATTAAAACTTCTCTAGTCAATTCTCTTAATTCTCTCTCTCTACTCCTCTCTCTTCACATGGTATGGCTGAAATTACCTGCCATCAAATGACATAAAATTTCCATAAATCTCTTCATGCAATTATCTTTTATTTAAACATGTTTAAAATTACATCAATATCATATGTCGATGCACAAATATAACTTTTATAAATGCATTCAAATAACAACTCCAAAATACCAGTAAATGGAATAATATTAGTATTTCTCAAATATTAATTGATTTAATTAATTTATAACATTTTAAATCAATTAAATAATGTGGGTTTTTTGAAGAATTCATCATTACTATTGTTGGATCTGGGCTAGCACGTAGTGGGTTAAATGAGTAAATTTAAAAAAATTTTGTAATTTTAGATCTTATTGGGTCTATAAAGTCTAAATTTGTTTAGATCTGATCTAAATTAATTTTTAAATTAAGTCATCATTTTATTTATTTGGAAATAAATTTTGATCTAATATTCTAATTGTATTATATAATATTTACATGCGTATCATATACACATATGCATGTACGTGCATGTGCAACATACATAGTGTGCATTGTTTAACGTGTCTGTTTCTAAGTGTTGGGATTTACACAACAATGGAGATGTTAGCCCCTCCATATACGTATGTGTTATCAAATATATATAATTTATGTGATATAAAATTATATTCATTTTTTTGTCTGTGTGTATAAAATTGTAAAACAATAATATTTATAAATATAAACATAAAAATTTTTGAATTTACATTTAAATTCAGATTTCAAATGTCAAATCTAGGTCTAGATATTAATTATCTTCTAATTTCAAATTTAAATCAATAAAATATATTATAATAAAATAAACATATACTTACAAATAATTTTTCTTTAACAAATATATATATATATATATATATTCCTAGATATTTTTTGGCTAAAAATATTTAAAGAAAATCTAATTTTTTTAATTAAACCCTATAGAATTTAATTTTGGTATTTCTATTTAAATTTACGTATGGAAATATATAAATAATTTTAATTATTTTTGAAAATTAATTCATAGCATATATAAATTTGTATATATTAAATAGGGGTTTTTAGGCTCAAGGAAAAAGTTGAAGAAAAATTTAGTTTTAGAGACAAGAAGTTTCCTTTTTAGGCTGAAGGACACTTTCTAGTGTAAATCACAGAATGATAGTTGTAACTATCATTTTCTGTTTACACTAAAATGTGTCCTTCGGACTAAAAAGCAAACTTGTTGTCCTTGAGACTAAATTTTTTTGCAACTTCTTCCTTGTGCCTATTTTCCTGTATTAAATATATATCTATATTTTATAATATATATTAGAACTAAAGTAATGTATTATATTTCTAAAATAAATTATATATATGGAATTAAATTAAAACAAATGCACACACATGTATGTATGTGTGTGTGTGTGTATTCCAAAATGCTATCATGTGTGTGATTTAACAAGTATCACATATATATTTTTTATGCTTATATTTTTATATTAAAATAAATTTTGTTTGAAAACCCTTTCTAAATTATTATTAAATTCAAAAATTATTTTTTTTATTTTATTCTCTGACCAAAAGCTTATATGCATATATATATATATAAATTTACTCAAAATATCTATATATTCCATCTTATGTTGTCAGCACACATATATAAAGATTCGTGATAGTATATTCGTTCTAACTATACATAAATCATATAATGAACATATATATATATATATAATGTACACAAGAGTATTACCTTACTTTAGCCTAGAGATTATGCCTTGAATGCTGAATTTGATTGACACCTTTTGAATCTAAATTCAAATTCTTCTAGAAAGAGCTACTCGATTGAAAGATCTACACACCATTGCATTGTTTTTAATTAAAATTTTGTTTTTGAAGCTTGAAAATATGGAGGAGGACCAGGAGAATTTTGGCCAAAGGTGGATAAGGGAAAAGAAAAGGAAGAGTGAAATAAATGAAGAGCTAAAGGCATTTAAATAGGAGCGAAAGTAAGGAGCTAAAAGTTGATCTGGATGCACAAATTTCTCCACCAATTCAAACCCCTTTTAAATCAAATCCAACCCCTTTATTCAACACCTATGGCCAACCATATTAAGCCCATATATGGGCTTTCTTTTCATTTCAAGTCTGATCAAATATTTAACATTTAAATCAAATTTAAACGTACATCGATATTGTATACCGATACGTGTTTATACAACTTTTATATACACACTATTTTCAATAATGATAAACACAAATAAAATAAATTTTATAATTAATATTCATAAATAATAATTAATTTATAACAACTATAATTTGATTGAATCATGTGATAGTTGGAGTATTCAATATTTTGGTCGCGTGACTCAAATAGATGTAAATTTGGTCAGCGATTAATGCTGAACAATTCAAATATTAACATTCACACAACACCTTAGATAATTGTGTGACGTTAAGGCCAAATTTATCACTTACATAATTTTGGTAAAATCCTATTTTACATATTTTAAGCTATACTCAGTGGTTTTAATTATTTACACTAATTCTCTTCATCATAACTATATCATATTAGGACTTTTGTAATTCGGTAATGGTGAAATTCTAGTATCATCCACATTCAAATTGTATATTTAAAACTCAAAGTCTTTAGTTCAATAATAATAATTATTATTAACTGAACTACTCCTGCCAGAGACTTTGACTTTGAGTTGACTTTAGTTAACCATGATACTAACCTCATATAATTGAGGAGACGAATTCTCTATTGAATAATATTTCACTTTCAATGCTTCCACTCGACCCAACTGTAGTCATTTGATGGATGTCATGCCATGATTTAACTATAATCAAAGTAGACCTTCCATATTGTAGCTCGATAGTTTTCTCAAGTCGAGAGAATTGTATAATATTTCATATCGATATTTCCGTTTGACCTTAGTCATATGAACCAAAAGAAAACCATCGAATGATTCCATAGTATGTAATCTAATGGTGCCCACAATAGTCATGAGTAATACGCTATTCAACATTTGGAGAGCATTACGTACTCTAGTCTTAATGGATATATCGATATCGAATGTCGATACATCTTGACTAGGAATATTTAAAATGTTGTTTTATTATATTGTGATAAATTGCTTATGGTTACAACACATTGTAATTACTATCACAAAACATGCCATTTATGGATTTCCTATTAAATATACTTAAATTAATTAATATAACACATTATAACAAGTATATAATTGAAAGAAAAATACCTTTCATTTTAAATGAGATTTTATTACAGAGTTAATAATTTACAATAAATTATAGGATTACCCTTAGGACATGCCCTTAAATCTATCAATCTCTCACTTGCACTTGGAGCCAATAATGAAAACTCAATCCCATCCCTTCGATCCTCTTGATGAAAACCGACTAAGCTAGTCCCTTTGCGAATGGATCTACTATGTTATCCTTGGTATTTACTCTTTGTGTCATGACCTCTTTCTTCTCAAAGAATTCTCCAATTAGATGGAACGTTTGAAGAATGTGTCGTGATTTCTTGTGTGCTCTAGACTCCTTTGCGATCGGCATCACTACATTGTTGTCACAAAATAATGCCATTGGATTCTACCTGTCGAGAATCACTCCTAGCTCACTTAAAAACTTGTGCATCCAAACCTCCTCTTTAACTGATTCATTAAGGGCGATTTATTCGGCCTCCATCATGGAATCAGCTATAATTTCTTGTTTTGAACTTTTCCAACTGACAGCCCCACTATTAATAATAAAAGCATAACCCAACACAGATTTATTATCCTCAATATCACTCTGAAAGCTAGAATACCCCTTTATAAGGAGGCCCCAATTCTATATCTATACTATACTATTATCACTCAGTTAGGATTCAAGAGCGCAGAAGCCTTCTTGAGTGTTTTGTGAATTTTAAACTCAACAGTCGCATTTTTTTCCTTTTCTATCACGCCTCTCTCCTTTCTCCTTTCTATTTTTCACAATTATTTTTGAACTTATTTACGAAGCAGAAAAGAATCGACGAGGAAGAAGAGGGTGCTTTCATTTAATTAGATTATCTGGGCTTTATTTATCATTCTTGCAAATTTCTTCTTCTTCGTCATTCTCTGGACTTCTATACTTCAATCCCTAATTTTTCACAATGATTTTGGAATCGAACCCAAGCCCTAACCCTGAACCAATGGAATCTGACTCCAATTCATAAAACCCTGATCCTACTTCATTTTCTCACCCTCGAGACCTCACCTTTAGCTACACGTGTGAAATCCCCAAACTTCCTTTCCAAGACAAAGGCAAGGAAGTGGTCATGTCGTCGTCTTTGTCACAAATGTGGAGTTGAATACATATAGTAAGTGTTTTCTTTCCCGCATATTGGTTTTAATTTAGGCTTTCTAAATTTGATGAAATTTGAACTATCTTAGGTTATTTTGTTGATTTTTAACCTTTGGTTTTAAAAAGAAGTCTTATGGTTGGGAAATAAAGACTAAGAGGACACTTTTGTCATGTATTTTTTTCGTTTTTAAAATTTTTCAGTGTCATGTATGAAGTTGGTTTGGCATTTAAGTGGATTGAACTTTTTTAAAATATGAAATCGGTTTCCTTTAATCTTCATTGTTTCCAATGCTACTTTGTTTAGTATTGCTGAATCCGTATTCAATATATATCTATATTTGTTCCAATTTATTATTTCTCAATTTGTTAGCCATGGTTAGAATATCTACCGTAATCTTCTTATATTAATTCTGTAACGACACAGAATTTTAGTCATTTGAATTTAGAATATTTAATTTATTTTAAATATTGAAAAGTTATTTTTATAAGTTAAATAACTTGAATTTCAAATATAGCGATTTATTGGGTAATTAAATTGTTAAATTTAATATTTGAAATTGTTTAAATAATTGAATCTTGAATTTAATATGAATGAAAACGATTTCAAAAGTTGATTTAAATTCCATTTGAATAAGAAGGAAGATAGTAAACTTTTAAATTTGATTTAAAGGTGATTTAATTGATTTTTGAAATTAGTCTTTTTAATTAACGTGTAAAAATATTTTTTGGGGCACTGTCTTGGATTTCGACGAAACCAGTTTCATCGGATCCGTAAAAGTGAATTATTGTATACTGTCAAATTTCATGATAATTGGACGTATCGTTTGGTCGTGCGAGTTCGAAATGCACATAAATTAATTAAATGAATTTTAATTAAAATAACTCGATTTGGAAAGCTATCTTCTGTACATGATCGAATTAGGCCTCAAGACTAGTTTCATTGTGTTTGGAATTGGGGTATAACATATAGAACACCAGACGGCGCGCCTCGTTTGGAGTTCGAAAGTTTAACGTGTGAATAGTGTTGTCAAAATTTTCTATAAAAGGATCTAAAATGTTTTCATTTGCAAAACTAAACCCTAATAGAAGCCAGCCACCATTGAAAATAAACTTCATCCAATGGCCAGCGTTTTAGGCGCCACCACGTCCACTTTCTGCCCTCGACTTCAGCAGCAAAAATGTAGAGCATGTCGAGGCTAGCAAGATCAACGGTTGGATCGAGCTAGTTCGTTATGGTGGGGCTGAAAATCGAGTTCGACATGGGGTAGTTTTTTAAGGTTCTTGGGCGATTTCGCGACGTACACGCGCGCACGTGGAGGAGGGCTTGGATGGCGACGTGGCGGCGCTGGGAGGAGGCGCGGCGGCCTAGTTCGTGAGCGATTCGATCGTTCGTGCTTTAAAAAAAAGAAAAATGCTGGCCTGGGAAGAACGCGTACGAACAGAGGGAGAGGGAAGAAAGGTTGTTTTAAAATTTAAGTTTATTAAGTTAGTTAATTATAAATTAATTATATCAAATGATTATAAACATGTAACTTTCTCGTATGAGGTCCGTTTCGAGTGCAGCAAGTTGTGTTGCGTTCGTATCAGCGAGCACTACGCTATGGAATTGGATTAGACGAATTCGGAGCTAGTGAGAATTTTGGATTAAAATTCGACTTTTGTTCGATTTTAATTCAAAATGGAACGTTTAGTGACTATTAAAAATCAAAGTGAGCTAATCTCACCTTTTTTGTTAACCAGGAATATTTTTAGTCGATAAAAATTATCTATTGGAGGTTCGGATATTTATTTTGATAGTTATTTACTGTTTGGATAATTTACTAATTATTATTAGTTGGATTGGATATATTTCTGCCTATTGGAGCAGTGATACCCTATTATGTTCCCGTGTAAGAGCGGATGATCCTTTGTATATGAATCCCGCCTCGAAGCGGTTGATTTATATTTTTATGATTATATACTATACGTGATGCAGGAGAATAGGTTGGAGGGATCCAATAGGATTCCTCACACTGTTGATTTTATTTTCATATATATAGTGATATATGACTTGTTGAATGCCATCTTGATGACATTGATATGATTTGCTTAATTAGTTCTTTAGTAGCACCTGGCATCATTTTGGTATTTTAAATTACTATAAAATAGTTATTTGATTTAAAAAGGGATTTCAAATGATTTTTGGAATTTCATACGTTTTAAATAATTTTCCAAAAATGAAAGTATGATTTTAGATATTATAAATTTATAGTTTTATAAAATATTCTAAATAGAGATTTTCGAACTATACAATATAGATTTTTAAAATCTTGGAGAATAAGTCCGTCTTTTATAATAAAGGGTTATTTTTAAAAAAAATGGAAATAAAAATATTCTTAATATAATATTTATTAATCATTTTTATATAAAGTGATATATGTGTATATAGGTACATATATTACGATTTATTTATAAACGTGAAATTTATAAATGGGGTAATTTATAAGAGTGATATTTTTACAACGGAAGTAAAGATTTGTAAAATCGTATATTGTTAATAAAAGTATGAATTTATAAACGAGGTTCGTAAATTAAAGGAATCTATTATCGTTTAATAAATTGGAGCATAAATCAAACAGTGGATTTATTATAAGATACAGACTGATATTTTAGAAATAGTAGACTCTATTTTGGAAATTGAAGGCGATGATAAATTTGGAATGTTAAACGGTATTCTATAAATAGAAAGGGATTTGTAAAAGGAATTTATCTATATGGAAGTAACATTAAAAGGATGGTGATTGATGTTTTTAAATGAGATTTATGAATAAGTGAGATTCATAAAGGGAATAGAGTTATAAATGAAGTTCATAAATAAATGGGTTTTATGAAAGGAAGTTTTTTTTATAAAATAGAAAGAGAGTCTCAAGTATAGTTTTATAAATATGGGAATGACCGGTTGAAGATTTAAGTATGGATTTTTATCGAGGAAATAGGTTATGTTCCAAAAGTTGGTTACTCATATTGATATTGTTAAAGTTGTTGGTTAATATTTAAGTATTTTGAAAGGTTAATTATTTAAATCGTTAATATGGTTTGAAATTAATAATAATGATTGTTAATAATATTTTGGTAATTTATTATTATTATTTATATGGTAAAGATTAATGATTGTTTTGTTCATAATGTTTTGAATTATTAATTATTATTTTTAAGAGGTTAAAGTTAATAATAATTATTTATTTATGATATTTTCAAGATTAATGAATAGATTTTTGTAAACAGACTTGGACTTTTATAAGAAGAGCTTATAAAATGGTTTGAAGATTTAAAAGAAGAGTATTTACAAGATAAAGGGTTTATAAATAGATGGATATTAATAAATGAATTTTAGGAATAGGTTTAGAAATTTGTAAAAGAGTTTATAAATAATTGCATGGTTTATAAAGGGTTTATAAACGACTTGGGAAATAATATATAAATGGTTTATAAAGGGGTTTTAGAAATTTATATGGAGTTTATAAATGATTTTAGAATTTTATAAAATGGTTTATAAATGGTAAATATACTTATACCGTTGAGATAAGTATACAGATATTTTCTAAGTATTGAAAATATAAGAGTTGTGAATATATCTTTGTAAAAGTATTTTGATATAAGCATTTACAAAATGGTTTTAATTAATGAAAGATTAATTAAAGTGGCTTAGTGTTGCTTGGTGTTTAACCAAATGTTGGTTTTTCCTATGAAGTTAAATCTTTGATTGAATGTTTATTATTCGATAGTTAGATAACCGACTATCGGAATTTGGACCCAAAAGTAACTTTGGAAATATCTAGGAGAAACACATGAGTTATATGGCATAGTCATCTCTGATGATGCTGTACTGTGCGTGTAAATCTCATTTTGTTCTTCTAGGACAAATGATAAGGAAATCCGTCCACTAACGGTTAGGAGATGATCTCCGATCTTATCTTTGACTATTTATTTCCTAAAGAACCGGGGTTGAGTTTACCAAAAACTGTCGAATGATGTTTCGAAGAGACCGGGATCAGATATGTTATCCGAAAACCCCTTCGATCCAACTCAAACATTTGAAGTGAAGACATGTTGAAGTGATGTAATTGGAGACGGAGCTCTCAATCGTTTCATTCAGTCCCAGAATGAACTTGTATGGATGAATGATGATATTGCATTATTGCTTGGAGGGCAATGTTAGCATTCCAAGTGGGAAGTGCTATATAAATGGTAACAGCATGGCCTCTTCGAGCCTCACACTCGGGAAATGAATAAAGCAGGGACATGCGGCAGGGCTAAGTGGGTCGCACCCAAGTGGGTATGATCATCCCAAGTCTAGAGCGATATTCATGTATGCTTCGGGATCATATTGTGTGGTTGTTGATTTCAACCAAGGGGCAATCATATTCGGTGCTACTCGAGAAGGGGGTAGTGTCGGTCCTGAGTAGCAGAGGTGCAACGTGTTGTAGCCTCCCGTACACTTTATCTAGAGGTGTACGGATTCGGTGGGTAGACCCTTACCCTTTCATAGTTGGAATAAATTCTCCAATACGAGCCATCGGTTTTGGTTGTAAAACCGAGTATGCTGTAATTTAATTAATGTAACAATTTCGCTATGATTAATGAGTATTTGTATATTAGACATTATTATAATATCAAAGGATTTCATATGAAATGTTTTGGTTCTCGTAAGGTAAAACCTGTCCGAGTTTATGTGCAGCGTGGTCTTATGAAATACCTTTGATTTTTGAAAGGGTTCGATAACTTTAAAAGTTCAATTGGGTGTGATTTCTCACGCTGGTTTTCCAGACAGACTCATGTGTTATTTTATTATAATGCTTGGGTCAGACCGAGCATATTTACAGATTGTTTTGGATGCATTAGAGCTCAGGAGGTGAGTTGGAGGTCTTCAAGTCGTATCCGCGTATATGTTTATTTTCAGCTGCTTTGTTGTTGAAATTATCAGAAATTGTAAGGACAGGATGCTATAATGGTCCAAGCTGATGATTGTGATTTTTGTTGTACTCTGATGGATGTATGTATATAAAAGTTTCTCTTTTGTAATAATCATTGATTTTATATTATATGTTGTTCCGTTGCGATTGTGAGATTCTGTGTTGTTTTTAGTTTCCTTTCTCTTCTTCTTCTTCTCTTCTTCTTTCTTCTTTCTTTCCCCTAACTATCCGTTTTTCTGTTTGATTTGGGATGAACATGTGTGGTTTATTGTCAACTTGAATTGTATGGAAAAGCGGGTCGTTACACATGGTATCAGAGCCAGGTTGAGCGAACACCTAGGCTTGGTGGGAATTTACTCATTTGAGATAGGGTAAGCGAGACCCTAGGATGAGTTTGAGTGTATATATATGAGCGCGTATTTTTTAGTGATTATAAAAATATTTTATATTGTGTTAATTTATCTATTGAGTGGCTTATGAATTCTTGTCGGTACGTGGGATGCCACGATATCGATAGGGGTTTTTAAACGCTTAAACAAGGCAAGCCAACACAGTATTATTTTAAAAGTGGGTAAATAAAATAATTTTACCTAAATTATATTTATATATAAAGGAATAATTTTTTAGAAATTATTATAGTTATATATGGTGTGTTTGGATGTTAGTAAATGATAATATTTGATATTATCATTCATTGTTTGTTGTTCTAATAAAAGGTTGTAATTATTATAATCTGAACAAAGAAATTTTTTTGTGAATAAGTTTTGTAGGAAAATAAATTTATAAGTATAAATTATAGAATATTGATTATACTAAAAATAATAAACAACTATGAAATGAATTTCATCAGAAATGTTGTTTTATAAATATGATTTATAAATGTGATTTATAAATGGAATTGTCTAAGTATATTTATAAATATGATTTGTTAATAAAATTGAGTTGTTAATAAATTTGGAATTAAAACAAGGAGTTGTAGAATTTAAAACCCATTGATTTTGAAAATTGTTTTCAAAGGTTTGGAAAAATAATAATAGTATTATTTTGAAAATATTTTGGTTAGAAATATTTTGAAATAGGATTTAAAGGGAATAGAAAGCACTGAACTCACTTCAGTCGTTGGAAAATAATTCTAGTGACGACTGCAGCATTATCGGCGTTCATTTTCGAGTTTCTAAGTGAGAGATTGCTACCGTAGTAATTTACCATTGAAGTTTTGTTTTGGTTAAACAAATTTGTTTTAGATTCTAGAAGTGAACTATGATATATAAAGGAGTTACATATATATATATATATATATGACTTCAAAATAATTTGAAAATAAAACCGAGTGTTGAAATTCTGAATATTTGTATCTAAAAGTTTTGAGAAACATAAGATAATAAGTTTTTGAACTTATAATTTGGAAATATAACGGATAAGAAAAGAATTTGGAATCGAGATATGAAATGAAAAATTAACTTAGGTTAATTTAAATAAGTTAAGTAAGGGGTTAAAAGAAATTGAAATGGGATTTGCACTGAATTGGATAAATAATGAAATGGATTAAATGAAGTTGAATTTGATGTGTAACGAACTAATGGAATGGTTCATAAATAATATTAGTATTGAAAAATACTAAGTGATAATGGAAAAGGATTTAACTTAGGAAAGTTAAAACGAAATGATTTTATGAAATGATCCAAAAATGAATTAAATATGGAATGAAATTTTGTTAAACATAATGAGAATAATTGGATGTGAACAAATGAATGTAAATGGATCGAGCGTAAATAAAGTGAACGTAAAGGAATTTAATGTAAATCAATTGAAATAGATACGTAAGTTGTACGTATATTATTTTATTCGCATAACTGTTTGATCCAAATTCGAGTATATGATTTCGAGGTGATTTATACCGATCCGAGTTATGATTTTTCACTCGATTCTTAAAGGCGAACCCTGGATATGGATTTTTGATTGATCCGGATATTCTCTATCATAGTATATGGCTGTGCAAGGAGAATGGCAGTTTCTAATCAAGGAACCAGATAGCACTAGAGCGGTCATGTGAATGATACTAGTACGGAAGTGAAATTGTGTGATCGAGCGAGCGTTCAGATATGGTTTTGCATACGGATAATATATATACATTGTACGAGCTTTAATAAATTAAATGTTGACATTAGAAGATGCAAACTGTTATGATTTTGAATTAATTGGATGAGTATTAATTGTTTGATGGTTTCTCTTGCTGCATTTGCTACATTTGCAAATAGATATTGTATAATATATGTTATATATTGATATTAGTTTCCAAATACATGTTCTCATTGGTTGTTGAGTGATTAATAGGTGTGGATGGCGTATGCTTTGCATTTGGAGCTCGCTTTTGATAGAGTTAGGGGTATGCCCTAGGGGCAATTATGTAATTGGTTACATATATCTAACTCATTGACCAATCTTGTTCGAAATAAATGTATTTTCTTTCTATTACATACTTGATATAATGTGGTTATATTAATTAATCAATTTAATTAAAAGTATGTTTAATAGAAAATCCATAAATAGTATGTTTTGTGATGGTAGCTACAAAATGTTATAACCGTGAGTAATTTATCACAATGAAACAAACATACCATTTTAAATGTTCCTAGTCAAGATGCATCGAGAGTGGATATCAGTGTATCCGTTGAGACTAGAGTATGTAATGCTCTCTAAATGTTGGACAGTGTATTACTCATGATTGTTGCGGGCACTAAGGGGTTACGTATTGATAGTTATTGAATAACTATGGAACGACTCGCTCGATAGTTTTCTGTTGGTTAATATAACTAAGGTCAAATAGAAAATATCAATGTGACTAGTTTGCATAGTTCTCTCGAATTGAGAATACTGTGGATCTTTAATATGAACGCTCCGCTTTGATTATAGTCAAATCATGGCATGGCGTTCTATCGAGTGATTATAGCTGGGTCGAGTGGAAGTATTGGAAGTGAAGCACTATTCAAGAGAGGATTCGTCTCCTTAGTTATATGGGGTTAGTATCATGGTCAACTCAAGTCAACTCAAAGTCAAAGTCTCTGACAAGAACATTTTGGTTAATAATAATTGTTATTATTGAACCAAGGACTTTGTGTTTGGACTATAAAGTTGAATGTGGATGATATTGGAATTTTGACCATTACCAAATTCCGAAAGTCCTAATGTGATATAGTTTTGACGAAGAGAATTGGTGTAAATAATTGTCACTATTAGGTACCGCTTATAATAAATAAAATTGGATTTTACCTAAATGATGTGTAAGCGATAAATTCGGCCAAAATGTCACATCAACTGCTAAGTGACGAGTGAACGTTCATATTCGAATAGTTCGATATTAATCACTGACTGAATTTACACCTTTGAGTCACACAACCGTAATGATGAATGCTTCGAAAACCACATGATTTAATTAGTTTATAATTATAAAATAATTAATATTTATGAAATATTATTTATTAATTTTATTTATTTATTTATTTGATTTGTTTGAATCTATTAGTATTTAATAAAGTACGTACACAAAAGTTATGTATGTATGTATCGATATGTGATATTGATAAAATATTTAAATAAGATTTAAGTAGATTAATTACTAAATGGGTTTGGGAATATTTTGAGGTCCATATAGCCTTATTCATAGAATGGCGTAAGAAAAAGAGGCTTAAAATACAATGGTTGGATCTAGAAAATGAAGGGAGGAGGTTAAGGAAGGATCCCTCTATAAATATATTATCTTCCATTCACTGGACTCTCTTAATCACTCTCCTTATAAACCCTAGCCTCCGTCTTCATTTTTCTATATTCTTGGCTGAAATTTCATGGCTTCTAAGCCAAAAAAATTCTCAAAACAAAATCAAATAAAATAAATTCAAAAGTGGCGCTTCAGATTTTTGCAATTTCTGGAGGTGACTAATCGGATCTAGAAGCATTTATCATTCAAGGTACGAATCATATGGAACATGAACAAAGTAAATTCCATTTTATTTATTTATTCCATGATATTATAGATCTGATGGTTAATTCATTTTGAAAATTGTATATATGCATTTGTTGTCCCTTATAAGCATACAATTATAGATCTTAAAGTAGTTTAACTTGTTATCATTAGAATTGGTTTTCATTTGAAGTTGATAACTTCTATTCATGATTTTCTATGTTAATTTCTATTGATTTTGATCTAAATATAGATCTGGCAATTAACTTGTTATTCTAATTAACTTTATTTTATTTAATTGTTAACAATAGTTTACATTGCTTACAATTTTTATTCTACTTTAAGATTCATACATATACATAGATGTGTATGTATATATATGTATGTGCATGCTAAAATAAATTTGAAATATTTTAAAAAGCTTTAAGAATTTATTTTTATTGACATATATATAAAAATTATATTTTGTTGATTAAGATTAGACTGTTTTACTAAATTAGATTACTGCATATTTGGTAATAAATCTTAAATTGATTACAATTGATTTGGTTGAGTTGATTTATTAATTTTAAAGGATTCATTAACAATACATATAAAAATATTTTTAAATATATATATATATATATATATATTATGTATACATGCGCCCACATACATATATGTACACTGTATTTATGTATAAATAAACATGAATGAACATAATATTATTATTATACAAAATATACTTTGGACAAATTTTTTATATAACAAATATCTATATTTGATTCTACATTAAATTATTAACATATACATATTTGATATATTTGGATTTATTGATTAAGATCTATTTTCAAATTGATTTACTAAATCAGATCACTACATGTTTGGTAATAAATCTTGAATGGATAAAGTTGACTTGGCTGAATTAATTTAGTATCTTTGGATATTCATTAAACAATACATGTATAAAAATATTTAAACATACATACACACACAATTAGTTAATAATACATACATACTTTTGTTGTTGACTGTTTATATAACGACCTGGAATTTCACTGCTTTGATCAGTGAATATTTATTTAATTTTAAAAATTCAATATGTAGGTTTTATAATGAAAATAAACTCATTTTAATAAATTAATAATGATGATAAAAAAAATTTCAAAATTTTTTTACCAAATTAAATAGTTCGTAGAAAAATAGAAAATGTGACCGAAGAACGTTTTTCGAAATTTCGACCTTTCGACACCGAAAAGTTGTCGGGAACGTTGTTCGTCTTTGTATACCACATACACACATAAATAAGAGTTCATTAACTAAATAAGACACTTAAAAATAAATTATCTTATGTTAATTTGGATTAATAAGTGATGTGACAAGACACAGTTTTAAAATAATAAACTTATATATATAAATATATATAAGTATTGGCACATCTTAGGTTTTATATATATATATATATACATTAAGTATTGTCACATCTTAGGTTTTATATATATATACACATTAAGTATTGTCACATCTTAGATTGTAATCCTTAACCATTATTATCTCTTGTCATGTCTTAGCTTTAATTAATAATTTTACTTATATATATATAAAGAAGGTGATGTGATAAGTCATGGATTAGAAAATAATAAATAAATATATATATATATAATGAGATTTGATGTTATATATATATGGATTTGATGTGATAAATAATTGTTTTAAAAAGAATATATATATAATAATAGAGAGTGATGTGATAAGGCATGGTGATATGACCTCTCAATATCATGACATGTTAGAATATTTTTAAAGCCAAGGGTATAAAGGTAATTTGCTCTCTCCTCTCTATCTATAAATACCCACATACATCTCTCTTATTCATTTTACTTTCCGTATTCATTTTCCTAACCTCTCCATTCCATTCATGTCCACCTTCCTCTTAAGCAAAAGAAAAAGAAAAAAAAGAAATCCTTAGAAAATTTGTTCAAAATCCACTCAAAATCTCCTCCATTTTCATCCTACTTCCTTCAGCCATAACTTCTAACTTTTTGCTCCAAATCATGATTTTCATTTTTTGAAACCGTATATAAATCTAGTGGCTACAACTTTCATGTTGACCACTTCCTCAAGTTTTTAGTCTAGCTATCTCAAAAAT
Organism: Allium fistulosum; assembly: GCA_030737815.1. Taxonomy (NCBI): domain Eukaryota; kingdom Viridiplantae; phylum Streptophyta; class Magnoliopsida; order Asparagales; family Amaryllidaceae; genus Allium; species Allium fistulosum. The sequence goes on from CM060902.1 coordinate 1,302,564,271, forward strand.
GCTTGTCTTTAAGATCCATTTCGGACCTATGTTTTGAAGGCCGAAATTACCACCTCGTCTTTTGACTATAAATTTCTCAAAAATAATCCAAATCGAGTGATTCTTTTTCTAAAAAGATAGAGAAATGAATTTCCTAAAACTTTTCTGTTGATTACTTTACGAAATTCCGAGAGTAAAATGGTGAAAAGCCAAGAGCAATATGACCTATTTTCGGGTTACTTTTTGGAGTTGTGAAGCTTTTCAAGTTCTAAAACATTTCAAGATTAGGAAAGCTTTATGGTGAGTAAATTCTATTCTTTTTAGGAAAGATTTTATCTATGTATATGTTTGTCATTATGGCTAAATGTATGATGTTTGTTGTATGGATTTTGACTTGGTTTTGATAGACATATATGTGCTAATATGTGGTTAGCATTAGATATGAAAACACTGGTTTAAGTGCGATGTTTTGATATAAAGTTGTGAACTTGATATGTTATGTAATGTTATGTAAATGATATACTTATGTATGTAAGATCTTGGATTTTGGTCGAATGGTTATGGAAAGATTAGTAGTTTGGAATGTTGAAAGGACTTGAGATCCATTTAGAAATCTAATCATTTACTAGTTTTGAGTTAGTAAATGTTTTTGTTAAAATTTTAACTCGAGTTAAGGTTTTCAAAACCTTTTCTTTTATGTATTAAAATATGTTCCAAAGTGGAAGGTTAAAGTTTTAGATGGTAACTTAGAGAAGCAAATTCTAAGTTATTGCGTCCATAGCGATAGTCGCTATGGATGCAGTTCGGAAAAGTTTGATTTCTAACTTTAAAGTTTTCTTTTAAAAATGATTTGAAAACCTATTTTTAAACGTAATCAGCAACACATAAGTTAATTATAATTTGATTAAGTATGTTTAATAATTAATTAATTTATTAATTAAGGATAATTATTTATTAATTAATCAACAATTAGGTTAAGTAATTAGTGACTAATTAGTGATAATTAAGTAAGTTATTAAGAAGTTTTAATTAATGATTAATTAAGTTAAAAAGGGTAATTATTTTGATTTAATCAAGTTTAATTATTTTAATTATTATTTAATTAAAGTTGAATTATTTAATTAAATATTATTTAATTAAAGATTAATTATTTACTTAATTATTACTTAATTAGGGATTAATTTTAAGTAAATGTTTATTTGTTTAAAGTTTAATTATTAATTTAATTTTAATTAATTAAGGTTTAATCATGATTTAATTATTAAAAGTTATTTTAAACTTTATTGGTTATCTTTTAAGTTGGGTTCTTCTCTAAGTGGTTTGATTTTAACCAAAGGATCTCTTGTCCATGATATTAAATAGACAAACAACTGTGAATAAGTTAGAATGTGATTGTTTGTGTTGTATGGACTTTCATTAGTAGAATAAAACACCGTTGTACTATAGGGTAATTGTTTGAATTGTTTGGACATATGTTTAGCAGAATAAATCCTATTCTGCTATTAATTGATTAAAATTTTTTGACATCTATTTAGAAGGACAAATCACCATCCTTCTATTATGTTGTTTAGACATGTATATGCTAGTTGAGTTGTATTGACATGTTATTCCCTGATTTGATAATTGGTTGGATTTACATATAGGTTGGCCTATGTAAATAATTGATAAGTGGCTTGAAATTAAATTGAAATTAAATGATAACTTAAATCAGTACCATTGGGACTGCTAAGCCTCATTTGGAATTTATAAAGTATGGTTTTGAATTTACTTAAATTCTTTAATCAATTTGAGACTAAGGGTTTATAAATGGTTTTTTAAGTTATATAACTCTTATAAAGGTATTTATAAATGATAGCTTATGTATAGAAAGGGGGTTTACTATCGAAAAGGGTTATTAAGGTGTTTTACCAATGATGTTTTGTAAATGATATTTATAAAGGAATATAATAAGGTTTATATAATGAGTTTTAAAAATAGGAAAAAGGTTTATAAATCATTTCTGAGATTTGAAAAGAGGTTTATAAATTAACTTATAGGTTTATAAAAGTGGGTTATAACTTTATTTTGAAAGTTATAAGTTAACTGAAATATGGGATGAGCTTTTAAAAAGAGAATTTTTGATAAAGGATAAGCGGAATGTTTTATTTGGAAGAAATGTTTGGTTATTTAATATGGGATTTGGAAAGAAGAAAACTTTGAAAAGTTTGTAAATATACTTATATTTATAAGATAAGTATATGATTTTTTTTCAAGGCATGAAAAGTAAAATGTTTTGGCAATATACTTATAACATCGAGATAAGTATATAAATGTTTCCCAAGTATAAAGGGAAATGTAAGGGGTTTGGGAATAGTGTTTTGAAAAGATCTTGTGGTCAGGTTTTACAAAGTGGTTTTGTTAATTAAAGAGAATTAACAAAGACTTAGTTGATCTCATATGGACATTAAACCATGATTGGATGTTTATTTATTTGATAGTTAAATAACCAACTATCAAATCTGGACAAAACGTAACTTTGGAAATATCTAGGAGAAACACGAGAATTATATGGTACAGTTACCATCTAAGGTGCTATACTGTACGTATAAACTCGTTTCATTCTTCTAGGACGAATGATAAGGAAATCCATCCACAATCGGTTAGGAGGTGAACTCCGCTCTTGTCATTTGTCTGTTTATTTCCTAAAGAACCGGAGTTGATTTTACCAAAAATATCGAAAGTTGTTTTGAAGAGACTGGGATCGGATATGCTATCTGAAAACCACTTCGATCTAACTCAAGCGTTTCGAAATGAAGACATCTTGAAGCATGGGATCGAAGATGAAGCCATTGAAGTGCATGGGCTGCTTACTACTAATCCTGAGGGTGGTTCCAAAATGGATGTAGTAGAAGTAGTGCCTTCGATTTGTCCTTATCCTGGACAACTTGTATGGATGAAGCTGGCATTGCATTGGCCCCTGGAGAGCAGTGTTAGCATTCCAAGATGGATTGCTATTCAGAAAGGTAAAGCGTAGCCTCAAGCCTCACAACTGGAAGGAATGGCAAAAGCAGGGCATGTAGCAGAGCTATGTGGTTAGCTACCATTAGGAGCGGTCACCCCATTCTAGATGTCCCTTTTAGGGTTGGTTTGCGCGCAAACACCATGGTAGTATAAGAGCTCGGTGTCAAAGGGGTAAGGTATTTTGGTCTGCTATGTTAAAGGGGCAGCCGGCTCTGTGTTAGCATCAGTGCATTTTTCTAGAGTGTATCATCGAAAGGTAGTCCATTACCTTGCCATTGCTGGAATCCAATCTCCAATACGTGCCTTATGTTTTTAATTGTAGAGCCTAGTATGTTGGAATGTGAGATGTAAGCATTTCAGCTATTTTATCTATTTACTTTAAACCTAGACACTATGATAATATCACTGGATTTTGATATTTAATGTTTTGGTTATCGTAAGGTAAAAACCCATCTGTTTCTATGTGCGGTGTGGTCTTATGAGATACCTTGTGAAAAGTTTTCGAATATAGAAATCAGTTTGGTTGTTACTTGTTGTCGAGTTTTACTCACGCTAGTTTACCAGACTGACCTGGGCGTTATTCCATGTAATGCTCGGGTCAGACCGAGCATGTTTTTCCCAGGTTAGCTGGATACTTTGGAGTTGGAGAGGAGCTGGAAGGTCAAGACATATTCACGTATATTTTTCTTCCGCTGTATTATAGAGTCTGTATGTTTCTCAATGTAAGGACATGTTTCTATAACTGTCCAAATTTAGGATAAGTCTAGTGTACTCTGTAAAAACCCGCATATTTTACGAATGTATATTTAAATATTTTATTTAAATATAGCATCGTTAATCGGATTAAAGTCCGATAAGCTACTTTTTGTAAACAGTCGAATTGGGAATCGAGACCACCTCCATTGAGTCCAAAATGGCGTTTACAACTTTTTTGAGTATAAACATCGATATGTTTGGAGTTGAGTAGAATTTTGCTATTTTCTATTTTGGGCTTTGGGTTTGGGGTTCAGCCCATTAACCCAACTGAATGCCCTAACTCCACTCAACTTCCTTCATTATTTTCATTTCCTAACACTCTCAAGCTTAATGGAAAAATGGGGGAAAGAATGGGAAATTAGAATTCCAAACCTTAGTTTTAATTAGGAAATACAAATTCTTGCTCCAACATCAAAGAGAAGCTAAGGTAAGCATCATCTTCTTCTTCTCCATTCCAATCTCTCTTCGATTCTCAGAAACTCCTAACCCTAACTTAGGAAAAACTTCACCTTTGATAATAGATTGAGGATTCTAGAGGTGTGTTGAAGTGGAATTGTTCTTGCCTTGTTTTAAAAGCTTCTCATTCATTGTTTTTGGGTTTAAAGGTGAGTTCTTTAACTCACATCTTTGTCTATAGCTATCATTGTTGTTAGGTATGAATTCCTAACATTTGTGCATATTCATTTGCTTTTGATTTGATTTGATTTGGTGAATTTTCCAAATTTTGGTGTTTTGGTCCAATTTTATGAAAATCCTATTATGGATGTTTGGACATTGATGATTGGGGTGTATCGAAGAGCCTTTAAGGCTGGGTTGTCGCTTGGCGTAAATCCTTAGTCGTCGTTGCTCGTCCGATCGCTTCCGATACGTTTTGGCCACTTTGGCCTAGACAAATTGTTGCCCAGACCAAGTGACCAGACGTCTGGTGACCAAGTCCAAACGTCTGGTTTGGACCTGGAGCAAAATCGTATCCACGCAAAATATAAAAAAAAAGTCAGAGGCTAATCTTAGACGTCTGAAACTTCAGATCAGATGTCTGGATGAGTCTCAAACGTCTGACTTGAAGTTTCAGACGTCTGGGGTTCTCTGGATTTTTTTCCAGGGAACAAAACCAGACGTCTGGATTCAAAACCAGATGTCTGGTCATGGCTCAGACGTCTGATTCGATACTCCAGACGTCTGATTCGATACTCCAGACGTCTGGGTGGCTTTTTGAACTATTTCCAGAAAACGAATCCAGACGTCTAGATTCCAAATCAGATGTCTGGAAATGTTTATTTTTGCCTATTTAGGCTGTTTTGTGTGGATTTCCTATTTTTATTCGATTGTTGTTGATCCGGATAGTTGTTATCACTTACTTTCAACTTTGACGACTTCTTTCTCTGGATTTTTGAGAATATCCATTTTGATTGATTTGGTATCGATTTCTTTGGATTTAATTCACGTCTTCGAATGTGGATTTTTGTGATTGATTGTTTCTACAATCATTTTTGTGATTTGTCACTTCTAAATACAAAGGTTTCTAAACTAGTAGTAAATATTCAATCTCTTTCATCAAAATGATTTCGACACTATTTTAAATATAAAGCTTGTTTTTAGAACCGTTTTCCATTCTATTAGTATATACAAACCTTTACCTCATTCATATGAGAAATCTAATTAAACGGCATAGTAAAACAAGTGGTATGAAACGCTTGCGTTTACTTCGTCGGTTAATTCTTGGACTTGTTCGATTGAACTCTTGTGACAATTTTCGAGTGGAAATCTACAATTTGTTCGTAAATAATTGAGTTAAGCTAGTGGTTATGGGACATGAAGCTAAACTCATATATTTACTAGCTTAGTGTAATTCACACTTTTTATTGATCGATGGTGATCATTTTGTGATTTAGACTAGCGATGTGCGATGTCTATTTGTTTGTGTGGGGACTAAAAACCCCATTTGTGGAGCTTCGGCTCAAAATTTGGCGGGGTAGTGAACCGTGGTCTTTAGGCCGTTTGTGGAGCTTCGGCTCAAAATTTATGGTTAGCGACCATGGAATAGCGTTCCATTTGTGATACACGTGTTGGTGAGTTTTCATGCTCCCGTTTGTGATAGGCCTCCCCCCTTTGTGATTTCTGGATTTCTAATTGATGATTTCTAGAATTTGTGTTTCACCAATTTTCGTGGTTTTAATTGATAAGTTCTATCAATAATAGTGTTTTGGTGAATAATTTAAAGAATGTGATTCTTTTTGGTGTTTTTAGATGATTTGAGATATTGTATGATTTTCATTGTTAATTGATGTATACTTGACATAGTATGGCATTTTTGTTATCATACGCTTTTGTTCATATCTCTTATCCTATATCATTTTATTTGATAATTATAGCTAGACTGATCCGTTTATTATTTTCTTATTAAATAATACTCGGGTCAGACCGAGGTATTTCAGGTGCTCCCTCTTAACTTCTTATCAGGGTTCACCATCTGACTTTTGGCTAACTACTTAGCTTTGTAGTTTTTTTTGTTATTATACATTTGAGATAGAGACTCCTTGATGTATAATTATTCTTTTTTCTAGCACTTGTATCTATTCTTTTGTGAAGTAGTGGATCTTCAATGACCACTATTTTGATGTACACTTTTATGTGATATATTCGTATCTGATTCCGCCTTTGTGATATGAATGTCTGTGATTGATTTTTGTTATGTTTATTTCTATATCTGTTTTCGAAGGCCACTTAGCCACTGTGTGGTAGCTTTGAGTTTGTATATGATATGTCGGATTTCCTCTTGAAACGAAATATAAGTTATATTAGCTGACATATCAGTACTCGCACAAAGCAATTACACAGATGGTCGCTCCTCAACAGCCTTATTCTTCGTGCTAGTCGACGGCATTACCCCGTAGTGTCCTTGGCTAGCGTGACCATAGAGATGGGGCGTCACAGCTTGGTATCAGAGCCAAACTTCGGAACAATGTAGAATAATCTAGCAAGGATCATTGTCCTAAGTCTTTCATAGGAATCATGCCATAGGATTTAATTCGAGTCTTCGTAACATTCTATCCTATTTCTTTGTATGATGCCATGTTTTATCAATCAAGTTTGTTTGATATTCATTCTGTGAATAACCTTTTTCCTCTTCTTTCTTTCTTAAAGAAGAGAAATGGTTAGACCAGGCCGTCCCAGCGCCGGTCAATCAAGTGCTACTCCTCAGGATGGAGTATTTATGTCTGCTTAGGAACTTCTAGATCTTGTGAAAAATGCTCAAGCTATCGGACTCATTCCAGAGCCTACTCATCCTATATCTGGGTTTGCACGCTTGTGCAGTGATTAGACCAGCTTGGGTGGAAAGCCTTTCAAGGGTTCCGAGAGCGTTATTGAAGTCCAGGCTTGGCTTTGAACATGCGATCACATCTTTTCTCGCATGAATCTTATTGATCTTCATCGAGTCCAAGTGGCTTCTAGCATGCTTCAAGAAAGAGCATTAGACTAGTACGAGCTTTTGATCTCTGAAATTAGTGAAGCAGATCTTACTTGGGAGCAATTTCGGGAAAGGTTCGAATTAAAATTTGTGTCGGAAGCTGAAAAGGTATCTTTAGCTCGATGCTTCATTGACCTTGTTCAAGGTGAATCTTCTGTGGCGGATTACGTCGCTTCTTTCGAATCTCCATCTAAATATGGGGTCGAGTATATTAATACCCCATTGAAAAAAAATCAGAGATTTGTCTACAGGTTCAATAAGAATCTCAAAAAGCCATTACTTCTGAAATTGGAAGTTTCTTTCGATTAGCTTGTTGATATCGCTCTTCAACTCGAAGAGGCCGATAAAGAAAGTGATGTTGAAGTCAAACAAAACATCAACAAGAAGAGGCCTTTTAAATTCAAGCCTAATCCCAACAAGAAAGGGAACCAAGCAACGTCGGTAGCAAATACTCCTAACTCTTGTCGTGGAGAATGTTACAATTGTGGTTCTAAGGACCATTATGCAAATAAGTGTCCGAAGTCTCTTTCTTGCCGCTATTGCAAGAGTTCGGGTCATACTATATCTTTGTGTCCCAAACTTCAAAGCAAGAAGGATGGCAAGCTAAATGTTGTACAAGCCCCTACTAACACTTCTCGTGGTCAAGGTATTTCTCATTCTATCCTTGATGGCTTTATTATATTTCGTGATTTTCCTATTCGAGTTTTTTTTTATACGGGTGCATCTCACTCTTTTATATCAAAAGAACTTGTTGATGCTTTGTCTTTGAATGTTATTGGCTTGATGACTTCATTGAAGATTGCGAATCCGGTTGGTGGATCCACAACACTCAGTTTACTGTGTAAAGATGTCAAAATTATTTTATGTGATTATGCCTTCCGAGCCGATTTGCATGTTATGCGCTACCTAGGTTTCGGAATGATTTTGGGAATGGATTGGCTTAACTGTTATGAAGCCCATATCCTATGTCCCGAGCAGACTATATATCTTCGACATCCTCAATCTGTTAAGCAGATTTCTCTTGTTCTGAAAGATTCAGATTCCAATTCGAAAGCATCCTTGTATTCTTTAAATCCTCATGATGACGATAATGATGATGAGGAAGATGTTATTTCTCTCATTCACGTTGTTTGTGAATTTCCCGACATATTTGAGCCCGTTTTAGGATTACCACCTAAGCGAGCAATTGAGTTCAGAATTAATCTAATCCTTGGAGCTCTACCTATTACTCGTCCTCCTTATCGTATGTCTAATAAGGAAAATGAAGAGATGCGTAAACAATTATCCGAATTGGAAGCAAAGCAATTTATTTTATCTAGTTCCTCTCCATGGGGAGCTTCAGCTATTTTTGTGAAGAAATCCGATGGAACACTTAGGCTTTGCGTTGACTACCGCAAGCTTAATGATCTCACCATCAAGAATAAATATCCCTTACCTCAGATTGATGATCTGTTCGATCAACTTAGTGGTGCTAAAGTCTTTTCACAGTTAGACTTAGCAACCAGTTTTCATCAGCTCCATATTGCAGAGGATAGCATTCCTTTGACATCATTCCGTACTTGTTATGGATCTTATGAATGGCTTGTTATGCCATTTGGTTTGACGAATGCTCCAGCTTATTTCGTTGACCTTATGAATCGAGTTTTCAAAGACTTCCTCGATCGATTTGTTCTCATCTTTATTGATGATATTCTTGTTTATTCTAAAACCGAGGAGGAGCATGAAAATCATCTTCGGATTGTGTTGGAAACTCTTAGGAGCAACCAATTGAAAGAATTTTTTTCTAAATGCCACTTTTGGCAATCTCGTGTGAAATTTTTGGGGCATATTATTTCTGAATCCAGAATTTTCGTAGATCCTTCAAAGATTGAAGCGATTCAAAATTGGAAGAGACCGGAGAGTGTGACGGAAATTCGTAGCTTTCTCTGATTGGCGAGCTATTACCGTCGGTTCATAAAAGACTTTTCTAAGATTTCCATACCTCTTACTAATTTGACAAAGAAGGGAGTAAAATACATTTGGTCTAATAAATGTGAAGCTGCTTTTCAGAAACTAAAAGAACTCCTTTCTGATGCTCCTATTCTTGTGATTCCCGATAGGAACCAAGACTTTATTGTTTATACCGATGCTAGTCGTGTTGGTTTGGGAGCTGTTCTCATGCAAAGGTAACGTGTTATCGCTTATGCTTCTAGGAAATTAAAGACTGCTTAGACTAGATATGCCACTCATGATTTAGAGCTCGCAGCTATTATTTTCGCCCTTAGAATTTGGCGCCATTATCTTTTGGGAGAGAAATTTGTTCTCTACACCGATCATAAATCTTTGAAGTATTTATTTTCTCAAAAGGAACTTAATTTGCATCAACAACGTTGGCTCGAGTTCCTTGCATCTTATGATCTTGATATTCTTTATACTCCCAGAAAGGGAAATCTTATTGCCGATGCCCTTAGTCGTAAGCAACAAGCGGTTGTTTCCATGATGATATCTGAATGGAATGATCTCGAGACTCTATCTACTTGTGAGATTCAAGATCGTGAATCCAATTCATGTTCATCTCTTGTTTTATGTAGCCTTGAGGCTCATCCTTCTCTTTTAGACCGCATTCTTGAAGCTCAAAAGCATGATCCCGAATTGGTTCTTCTTTGCCAAAGTTGTAGGGATAAAATTGATTGAAGGTTTGAAAGACTTTGATATTGATGCTCGTGGCAGTATTCGAAAATTTGGTGGACTTATTGTGCCAAAGATTATTGAACTTCGTAAAGACATTTTAGAAGATTCTCATCGTTCTAAATTTACCATTCATCCCGGTAGTAGTAAAATGTACGCGGATATGAAGCGACTTTACTATTGGGATGGAATGAAATATGATATTGCTAACTTTATTAAGCGTTGCATGACTTGCCAACTCGTAAAGGCCGAACATCAAAGGCCCGGTGGGTTATTGCAACCTTGGAAATTCCAATATGGAAGTGGGATCAAATTTCTATGGACTTTATTGACGGTCTTCCCCGTTCTCGTTCGGGCCATGATAGCCTATGGGTGATAGTAGATAGACTTACAAAATCTGCCCATTTTCTTCCCGTTCGGTCCAACCGGACCGTACCTATTTTGGCTAAACTCTTTGTCAAGGAAATTGTTAGATTGCATGGAGTTCCTACTTCTATTGTTAGCGATCGTGATCCATTGTTTACTAGTGGATTTTGGAAAGGTCTTCAAAAAGCTTTGGGAACGAAGCTTAATTTTAGCACCGCTTATCATCCTCAGTCCGATGGACAAACCGAGCGTGTGAATCAAACTCTTGAAGATCTTCTTCGTGCATGTGTTCTTGATTTTTGTGGAAGTTGGGAAGATCATATTTCTTTTGTTGAGTTTTCCTATAATAATAGCTTCCAATCAAGTATTGGTATGGCACCTTTTGAGGCACTCTATGGAAGGCCATGCCGATCTCCTTCGTGTTGGCTTGAAGCTGGTGAGAGGCTGGTTTTAGGTCCAGATTTTATCCGTGATGCCATAGAAAAGATTGACCTTATTCGTCATAGGATGAAAGAAGCTCAAAGTAGACAAAAATCCTATGCCGATAACCGAAGAAGGAAATTAGAATTTTCTGTGGAAGATTTTGTGTTTATTCGTGTTTCACCTATGAAGGGTGTTGTGTGTTTCAGTCGATCGGAAAAATTAGCACCTCGATATATTGGTCCATTTCCCATCACCGAACGCATTGGTTTCGTGGCTTATCGCCTTTTGTTACCAGCTCAATTTTCTACCATTCATGACGTATTCCACGTCTCTCAACTACGGAAATGCATTAGAGATTCCGATTCTATTCTTGAGCCCGGTGTTATTGAAGAAATTGAAGTTTCGCCAAATTTGACTTATGAGCAACATCCTATTCGTATCATTGCTACGGAGTGTAACAACCCTAGATTTTTGCATATATTTTAAATTTGACTTTATTTTATTTTGAAATTATTTTTTAAAACTTGTTTTATTTTCAATATTTCATTTTAAATATAAATCTTGATTATTATGTGAATTATAATTTCAAATTTGTATAAATTGAATATTTTCTTGAAAGTAGATTTCTGGTCAAACTTTGACTTTTAAATTTTAAATTTAAATATTTAAATTCTTAAATTTTACCTTTTATTATGAAAATAGATTTAATAACATGAATACTGCTTTTCGTTTCGTTGAAAACGGATTTAAATTGTGAAAGTTATACCGTTTTCAATATTGTGAGTATATTGAGTTATTTAACAATCTTCTTTATTTTTTATTTATATAAATGACATTTTATTTGATATATCTTACTCTAATTTGTATATTTAGATTATATCATATATATTTTGACTTTAAAATATTTTTAAAGTGATTATAAAATTTTTCTAAAGCTTATTGAATTTATTTTTAATTTTTAAAGCCTAGTTTGCATTTTAAGCCATTTTCTTAATTGAATTATATTTAATTAAAATTTATTTTTTTATTTTATTTTATTTTCTGAGTTTTTATCTTTATTTATAAGTTTTATGGGTATTTATAAATTACAAAATATATAAAAAGGAAATTTGAAAGGTTGTGACTCTTGATTTGCTTAAGACCTTTTGTTTTCCCGTCTCTTCATTTTCTTAACTCTTGCATTCATTCTCTTTTGACCGACTTCCTCATTTGATCAGCTGCATATTTTCTCATTTTTTTCACATATACAAAGTTTCCCATTCACCAAAATAGCCGGCCATCTTCATCTTGCAAAAAAAATTTGGTAAGACTCTTTTCTTTCTTTTGTTTTCATCTTGATTTACATAAAATTGCACTTGCCTTCTTCATCTCTTTTTGGATCGGCCTGCCTTCCTCCAACCCCTAGGCCGCCTCCACCACCAAACCCTCTGGCCAACATCATCTCCAGCCCCTCCCCATGTCCTTGTCGTGCACCATAGTGAAGAAAATCCACCTTAAAGTGAACCAACATCACCTATATGCATACAAGCCGAGCCATCCACCTTCCATCACCTCTCTCCACCACAGGGCCGACCATATACCACCACCACCTCCTGTTCCAGACCTGACACATCATGCCACATCACCACCTGACCCCCTGAGCATGGCCATGCCCCTCCATGCCTTGCCCGAGCCTTGTAGTGGCCTTGAACCCATGCTTTTGCCTTGTATTGGTAGTTTCTACATCACCAAATGTTGCACCACTTTCTCTAGGTTAGGCCGACCCATACACCACCACCACCAGCCTTTTCCTGACCCATACACCTCTGCCACACCTGTAGTTGACCACCTGAAGACCGTCCATGACTTGGAGTGCCTTGAAAACATTGTGTGTTTCCTTGTAGTTGTTGTTTCATGCTCACAAACCTTTGCTCCATCATTTTCCCATGCTATGGCCGACCTTTAGGAACCCAAACCTGATCTAAAACCATGCTGTAGCCATGGCATTTCAGATCATAGCTAAAGCATAGATGGTCGAAAGCAAGTGCAAACACTTTGGCTTTGTTTTATGCATCCAATTCTAGCATTGTTTAATGGTATCTTGTGTTGAAACTTATGTGTTTATTAATATATATTTGGATTAGTTTGTTTCATGTATTGAAGGAATTAATCTTTGGCTCTCCCATTCTCAAATCATATTCGAGTTGTCATGCCTTCGTAGTTTCTGTGTTGTGTGCTTTGGTTGTAATCTCCAGCAAATACAAGTGAGTAATTCTCACCAGACGATGTGTACTTATATAACTAGTAAACTGACAGCTTTTGAATCTGTAAAATTATATCATCCTGTTATAACTGTTATATTATGATCATATAATGCTCACCCCTATTATTACACCTGTTATATCATCAGTTACTTTTATATGACGCTATTCTGTTCATTCAGATCTGTTTATCACACTGCAAGTTCCCTGTTAGTATAGAAATCACTATGGTTTGAAATGATACATACCCGAACGGACTTTAGAATAGGGAAGAAATCGTTATGAGCTGAAATGATAGGCCTGAACGGTTTTTATTTATTTTATTTAACTTGGGATTGCGGGTTTGAAATGATAAAACCCGGTTTTTCTTTGTAAACTGCGGATTGAAATGATACATATCTGTATCACTTGACCTAGGCTAGAAAATTATATACAGACCCGTGGTTTATATATTTTTCTGAAAATTTTAAAATATTTTAAAAATATAAATTTTATGATATTTTGATTTAAATTTTATTAAAATGATTTCTAAAAAATATTAGTGATTTTCTACAAATTAAATAAGTGAATTAAGTAAATGGTGAAGTAGAATTTGAAATATAAGTTAAATTTGGAATTTATGATTTTGTTTTTGTAACAACCCTAGATTTTGGCCTATATTTTAACATTTGACTTTATTTTATTTTGAAACTATTTTAAACTTTTTTGATTTCAAACATTTCATTTTTAAAAATAAATGTTAATTATTATGTGAACTATAATTTCAAACTAGTATAAATTGGTTATTTTACTGAAAAGTGAATTTCTGTTCAAACTGTTCAATCTTTGGCTTTTAAACTTCAAATTTTAATTATTTAAAATATTTAATTTTATCTTTTATTATGAAAATAGATACAATAACATGAATACTGCTTTTCGTTTCGTTGGAAATGGAATTAAATTGTGAAAGTTATGTATATTTCAATATTGTGTGCAATTTGATTTATTTAACAATTTTGTCTATTTTAAATTATATAAATTTTATTTTCTTTGTCATATTTTATTTTAATATGTGTTAATATGTTACTTTATGTATATCTTTGTCTTCTAATATTTTTAAAGTGATAATAAAATTTTTCCAAACTTTATTGCATTTATTTTCTATTTTTAAAAGCTAGTTTCCATTTTCTACTATTTTCCTCATTTAAATTATATTTAATTAAAAGTTATTTATTTATTTTTGTGAATGAATTTTTTTTATATGTTATTATCTTTATTTATAAATATTTTCTAAGTCCATATAAATCTTCCAAGGTTTATTCTGTTTATTTTCAAATTTTCTAGACTAGTTTTCATTTTGTACTATTTTCTTATTTTAATCATATATAATTAATATTTATTTATTTATATTTTGTATATTTGTTATATTTTCGAATTCTAACTGAAATTATTTTTATTTTCAAATATTTAAACTTATAAAAAGAAAATATAGAAATTTGAAAGGTTTTGGTGACTTTTTATCTCCTAAGGCCTTTTATATTCCTACCGTTTTACATTTTAACCATTTCTTTTCAGTCAATGGCCATATCTCTTCATTCTTTCAGCTGCCACCTTCATTTCACTTTCACATATATTCATTTTCTCATCCCTGAACAAAAAAATTTCGGCCTTTGCCTTTGAGAAAAGTTTGGGTAAAATTTCCTTTTCTTTTCTTTTGTTTTACTTTTATTCTTCTTTGATTTGAGTTTTGCACTTGCTCTTCACCTCTATAGGTTCGGCCATGCTCCTCTCCATGACCTGCCACCTCCACCACCACCTGAGAACACCACCATCATCACCACTTCTCTGACCAAACCCCAAGCCATGCCTCCTTGTGGATTGATCCATCACCAAAACCCAACAAACTCCATAAAACTTGCCTAGACCGAACACATCATCCACATCCACCACTTCCACCACCCATGGCCGCCACCAACACCACCTCCAGCACCACCTAAACTCTCGGCCACACCATCCCCTTGGCTGCTATAGTGAGGGTAGTGACCTATATGCCCTTGGCCGAGCCAAACTATGGCCTTAAACCCTTGTATATTGCTTTGTTAGTGTAGTTCCACCACCACCCACCTTTGCACCACCTTCTAGCATGTTAGGCCGACCATTAGCAACCCAGACCTGAACCAAAAACATTGCTTTAGACCTGTAATACACTCAATGTGAGTTGGAGACAAGTGCAAAACAATTCCGCTTCGATTTGTGCAGTCTATTCTATCATTGTTTATCGTATTTGCATTTGAAACTTATGTATATTATTATTGTTTGTGTGACTTGTATTCAAGGGATTTGATACTTTGGCTCCTCCACTCTTATTTGAATCGTGTTATTGTGCTTGTTTGGATCTCATTCGTGCATTCGTCGTTGTGTCTCCAGCTATACCAGTGAGTTATTCTCACCAGACAATATGTACATATATAACTAGTGAATTGACCCCTTTTGAATCTGTAAAATGCATTATCATGTTACACCTGCTATGTTATGATTTTATGATGTTCACCCATGCTTAAACACCTATTATATTATATGTTACTGTTATATTATGTTGTTCTATTATTTTTATCAGTTTCTCACACAGCAAGTACCCTTTAGATTAGAATCACTATGGGTTGAAATGATACATACCCGAACGGACTTTAGAATAGGAGAAAATCGTTATGGGCTGAAATGATATGCCTGAATGATTTTCAATTATTTTCATTTACTTGGGATTGCGGGTTTGAAATGATCAAACCCGAGTATCTTTGTAAATTACGGGTTGAAATGATAAATTACCCGTATCACTTTACCTAGGCTAGAAAATGAAATACAGACCCGTTGTTAAAATATGTTTTATAAATTTTTTTAAAATATTTTAGAAATGTAAATATTATAATATTTTGATTTAAACTAAATAAAAAATTATTTTTGTAAAGCATTATTGATTTTCTAAAAATTTATAAGTGAAATAAATTAATGGTAAAATTAGAAAATTTGAAATGTAAGTTATTTTGGGAAATTTTAATTTGGTGATAATTGAAATTTAAATTAAATATGAAATGTGATAAATTCATGATAATTTGGATTAAAGTGAATTTAAATGATTTTTATATTATATTAATTATTTTGAATAAAGTTAAAATGTGAAATAAATGAATATTTAAGTTGAAATTTTGAAATATAACTAAAATTGGAAATTTGTGAATTTGGCTTAAAAGTGAATTTTAAGTTAAGTAAATAAAAATGGAATTAAGTTATATTTGAAAATTTAAACTTAAGTGTTAAGTTAATTTAATTTTATGAATTTATAATTTAATATTGGAATTTAATAAGTGAATTATTATTAAATTTTGATTTTTGAATGGAGGTTTAACTTTATAAAATCATGAATATAAGGGTATTTGAATGATTGTTTTAAAAGTGAAATTATATGATTTTATAAGTTAAAATTGATTTATATAAAAATATAATTGTTTGTGAAATTATACTGAATATTTGAAGTTAATTAACTGCATTTCTGAAATGTTATAAATTCTAATATAAATGATAATACAACATTTGTAAATGTTGTAGTTGATAATAATGAACCAAATGGCTAAATTTAATTAAAGGCTATTATAGCATTTTTGTAATTGGTATAATGGATGAATTTAACTAAGTTTATTTGAAACTAATGTAACCCTATTACAACATTTTAAATGATGTCTTTTGTTAAATTGAAATGTTTTAAATGTGACTTTCCGTAGCATTTTCTAAATGCTGCGAAAGTTGAATCTTCATTGTTTTAATTAATTTAAGTGAACGAATGAACTTTGAAAGATTAAAATTTTGGAAATTTAATAATTTAATTATTAAATATAATAACTTCATTTTTATGATTTAAAATAAAGTAATTTGTTTTGAAATATAAACTATTTTGAAATATGATATTTTGATATTTTGAAATGGATTTTTGAAGGATATTGAATTTTGAAATGATATTTGATTTCGAAGTATAAAATACCATTATAAAATTTTAACCACGGGATGTATTTAATTTATAGTTTAACTGATCCTTAAAGGATGGGCGATCCCAAGCATCCTTTGAGTTATTGTGCATTTCTACTACAGTTCACTTGAGTTGGTTTACATTATATAAGTATATATTGTCCTGACTCGAGTGTATTGTGTTTTACTTTACGCTCGGGTCAGCCTGAGTATTTACAGCTTAGCTTTGGATTTCTTTCTGGAGCTAGGAATCGCTGGAGATTCTGCTTGTCTAGTTATCTGTTCCTTTCAGTTCGGTTGTTCTATTTCAGTTCTGGTATTCATAAACTTCTATTTATTTGAGATTTCTATTGTATATGTTTTCAAGCAGATATTATGTGTTATGATTTGAGAGTTTGTTATAGTAGCTTCATGAACTACTATGGTTTTTATATTCCGCTGCGAGTTATTCTGATATTCTGTGTCTATGATTATGTATTTGATTTTATTTGCTCCAAATTTTATTACAATCTGTTATTTTGAATTTTTCAAGTCAGACATGTGTGGATTATTATCGATTTGAATAGTCCAAATAGTGAGTCGTTATAGTTGGTATCAGAGCTTTGGTTTTAGGCAAACCTTAGCCTGCGGAGCAAAAACTCATTAGAGATAGGGTAGAAATACCCTAGAATGATTAAAATCAATCTCAGAATCATTTCTTTGTGAGAGAACGTATTTTCGAAGTATAAAATGATTTTCAAATGATTTTTAAAGAATTTTCAAAGATTATTTTGATATAAATTTCCTTGCTTTGAAAGTAAAATATTTCTTAAACTTCATTCCTTTCGTATCCACCTTGTTAGTAATTTCTTTGATTAGGATCCTCTAAAATTTTGAACTTCTCTCTTGATTGATCTAGATCCATTGTTGATAGGAATCTATTTTGGGTATGGCAAAATCAGTAGTTTGTTAGGTTGCTTTGAGTAAACTCTGTTGTATCTTTTGCTTAGCTAAAGTTGTCCAACTAAAGATATTTATGCTTCTGTTTTCGTATGTTATGAATTCGAGTCTTTCCAAATTTTGAATGGGAATTTTTCTGTATCGATATAGGTTATATATCTCTAATCTTTGTTTGGATTCTTATCGAATAAGATTCCTTTGAATTTTGGAACGCTCCCACTTGTTCTGAAATCCATTCATGTCTCCCCTAATTGTATTCTTTTGATTTTGGAGCATTGCATCACTCCACTTTGTATGACCATTATAGGGTGCCGATTCCGTCAATCTTTGAATGATTATAATTGGCATTGATTCACCGGAGATTTCTGTATCCTCGGTTTACGATGTTTTCTATCTTCTGCTATATTTAGATTCTATCTCTGGCAATCGAAGGTCGATTTGCCTTAGATTTTCGCATCGATTTTATTCCCGAAGTTACGGTTGACCGGTTAAGGTCGCCCGCGATTCATATAGGCTTATCCATCTTCTATTTGTTAATTTAATTATCTTATCTTCGTTTTAGCCTACCTTTGAATTAGAATTCTATTTGATTAGAGTCCTTCTAAATTTGAATCTTTGTTTTGCTTTGAAATCCATCCTTGAATCGTCCCTTGGAAAGTTTGTGTTTGATTAACTTTTGAAAATTGTGTATTCATCGTAGTTTTTATTTTGATAAGGATGACCATATTTTTATATAAAGATGAAATGTTTTTGATAAGGATTATATACCTTTTAAAAAAATGAGAATTTGAAGTTTTGAAAGGATTTGAAATTGTGAAAATTTTATAAGAAATGGTTTCATATAAAATGATTTATAACTGAAGGTTTTGAATCTGAATTTAAGTGATTGAACTCCGGCATTTTGGAACTGGTTTTAAGATTTTGAAATAATAAATAATATGATTTGAAATTATTTTTCCGAATAAGTAATGTTTCAATGATTTTAATGGGTTTTAATGATTTCGAAGGAATTTCAAAGAAGTTTTCAAAGTAAATGGAAGTCCAGAACTCACTTGTGTCACTGGAAAATAATTTCGGTGATGAGTGCACGCATCATCGACATTGATTTTCGAGTTTCTGAGTGAGGGAGAGGCCACTTCGGTAGCTTTGCTATGCGATTGATTTGTGAAACCAATTTTGATTTCAAATTCCGAAGTGTGATGTGATATTCGAAAGATATATGTATATATATTTGTAAAATTTGAAATGAGCCGGTGTTCAGTCCTTGAGTTTTGGATTTGATTTGATATAACCCTATTTTTGGAATTGATTTACGGATTTAATTGTGATTTCCAACTCTTGGATTGAAATATGATTTCTTCGACTATTTTGAAGGTTCGAGCACTTCTAAATCAAGGTTAACTTTTCAAAGCTAAGTAATTTTGAAAAATATAAAGTATATAAGTTTGGTATGTATGTTTAAAGTATGTAGTAATATGATTTAAATAGGTTGAAACTGTTTTGTTAAGTAAATGAATAAGGCTATTTTGAATTTTTTCTAATATGAAATT
The DNA here is from genome assembly GCA_030737815.1 of Allium fistulosum. Classification (NCBI taxonomy): domain Eukaryota; kingdom Viridiplantae; phylum Streptophyta; class Magnoliopsida; order Asparagales; family Amaryllidaceae; genus Allium; species Allium fistulosum. The sequence goes on from CM060902.1 coordinate 1,302,583,656, forward strand.
TAGATTTGAAATGCTTTGAGAAGAATTTAGTCTTCAAAATATTTTTAATAAAATATAGTTTAAATGTTTAACTTAGTAACATCTTTATGAAACTATATATTTAAAAAGTTGGAATAGATACATAAGTTATACGTATGATGTTTTATTCGCATAATTAAATTGATCCAAGTTTGAGTACACAAGTTCGAGGTGAATTACACCATTTCGTGTTAGGATTTTTCATTTGATTCTTGATGGCGAATATTTAATATGGATTTTGGGCTTGATTCTAGAATTCTCTATCATAGTATATGGCTATGCAAGGAGACTGATGGTTTCTAGTCGAGAAACCATATTGAAATCCGCATTAGATAAGTCGAATGAACAATACTAGCTCAAAAGCGAACTTGTGTGATCGAGCGAGCGATCGAATGTGACTTTGTGAAATGATGACATATGTACATCTTATATTCTAATATCATTGATATACTTGACGCTGAAATTGGAAGTTGTTGGGTTGGATATCTTTGTAATTTAATTGGAAATTTTTCCTTTATGAAAAACTACTATCAATTTAAAACCAATTTTTTTTCTTTTCTATTTTTCTTTTATTTTCTTAAACAAACTATTTTATTCTATTTTATATACAAAACTATTTTATGTACAAAACTATTTCACAAACTAATTTGTATACAAAACTATTCTAAACTCAAAACCTTTTAGTAAGCAAAGATGTTCAATCCCATATAGCTCTTCGTACAGTGAAATTTATTTTTGAAAATTTTGATCCTTATATAAGATGGACTTTATGTAAATATAAGATGATTTTTGGAAATGAATTGTTTGACTTAAACTATATTAATTTGGAAATTTGGATTTATTTTCTAAATTTATTATTTTGGAAACTTTGGAACTGAAGATATTTTATTTGGGAGGATAATTTGGTGAAAGCATATATGATTTCGAAAATTATATTGATATTGAAACAAAATTGAAATTTGAGAACCTTATGTTACTAAATACTTGATTTGGGAGTTATCGAACTTATATAAATTTGGTTTGTATAAGTATGATGTTGATTCGAAAACTATGGATTTGAAAAGGTACTCAATTTGAAAAGTGAAATCTTATATAATTGAAGTCTATATAAGTGTGATTTGATATACTATTGATTTTGGAAAGTATTTGATTTGAAAATGAAATCTTATATATAATGGACTTTATATAAGTATGATATTTGAAAGTGATTTGAAAAGGTACTATATGATACATATTTTTGAAGTAAAGATATGGAAAGTGCCTTCTGCTTGATATCCGCTTTGTGGCCACATTGTGGATTCATTCTATTGATTTCTCTGATTTTTGGTTTTCCGGATATGATACTCGAGTTTCCATCGAATTCCATTGGGGGGCGGCCTACGGGTACAGATGTTTCCTGGGAGATCCAGGCGTAACCATTGTGTATCTGCGATATATTGAGCCGCTTGGTAGCGTAATCAGCAGGGGCTGCGAGAGCCTAGGGTACGGACGTTTCCTGGGAGATCCAGGCGTAACCATTGTGTATCTGCAGTACTACCAGTCTTCATGGCGTAATCGCAAGGTTGGAGGCGGCCTAAGGGTACGGATGTTTCCTGGGGGATCCAGGCGAAACCATTGTGTATCCGCGATCCATGATCGACATGTTTTTTTTTGGATTGTACTTTCCATATCTGTTTTTAAAAGTTTTCCAGTATTTTCACTGGATGTTGAAACAAGTCTACTAAGTACCTGGAGAATTCTAGCTTTGCGCCTGATCAACGCACTACCAGAGTCTGCAGGAACGAGGATAAACTTGTCAAGACATCGAGTTATAAAAGTATTTTGATAAAATATTATATAAATGATACTTTGATCAGTTATTTCCTTTTTCAAAGGATTTTAAAGTGTTTTAAATATTTTACCTCTTTAACCAACAATTTTAAATAATGGTTCATTCTTCTCTTTCAACCTGCTTTCCCTCCTAGCTACTTTTCTTCCCTACCTTCTTTCGGGATGTCTTCCAACCTATTGTTCTTTCTAGTTGTTTCCCAGCTTCCTTCCTTTTCGAGGACGAAAAGATTTGAGTGGGGGAGAGTGTAACAACCCTAGATTTTGGCCTATATTTTAAAATTTGACTTTATTTTATTTTGAAACTATTTTAAACTTTTTTGATTTCAAACATTTCATTTTTAAAAATAAATGTTAATTATTATGTGAACTATAATTTCAAACTAGTATAAATTGGTTATTTTACTAAAAAGTGAATTTCTGTTCAAACTGTTCAATCTTTGGCTTTTAAACTTCAAATTTTAATTATTTAAAATCTTTAATTTTATCTGTTATTATGAAAATAGATACAATAACATGAATACTGCTTTTTGTTTCGTTGGAAACGGAATTAAATTGTGAAAGTTATGTATATTTCAATATTGTGTGCAATTTGATTTATTTAACAATTTTGTCTATTTTAAATTATATTAATTTTATTTTCTTTGTCATATTTTATTTTAATATGTGTTAATATGTTACTTTATGTATATTTTTGTCTTCTAATATTTTTAAAGTGATAATAAAATTTTTCCAAACTTTATTGCATTTATTTTCTATTTTTAAAAGCTAGTTTCCATTTTCTACTATTTTCCTCATTTAAATTATATTTAATTAAAAGTTATTTATTTATTTTTGTGAATGAATTTTTTTATATGTTATTATCTTTATTTATAAATATTTTCTAAGTCCATATAAATCTTCCAAGGTTTATTCTGTTTATTTTCAAATTTTCTAGACTAGTTTTCATTTTGTACTATTTTCTTATTTTAATCATATATAATTAATATTTATTTATTTATATTTTGTATATTTGTTATATTTTCGAATTCTAACTGAAATTATTTTTATTTTCAAATATTTAAACTTATAAAAAGAAAATATAGAAATTTGAAAGGTTTTGGTAACTTTTTATCTCCTAAGGCCTTTTATATTCCTACCGTTTTACATTTTAACCATTTCTTTTCAGTCAAATGGCCATATCTCTTCATTCTTTCAGCTGCCACCTTCATTTCACTTTCACATATATTCATTTTCTCATCCCTGAACAAAAAAATTTCGGCCTTTGCCTTTGAGAAAAGTTTGGGTAAAATTTCCTTTTCTTTTCTTTTGTTTTACTTTTATTCTTCTTTGATTTGAGTTTTGCACTTGCTCTTCACCTCTGTAGGTTCGGCCATGCTCCTCTCCATGACTTGCCACCTCCACCACCACCTGAGAACACCACCATCATCACCACTTCTCTGACCAAACCCCAAGCCATGCCTCCTTGTGGATTGATCCATCACCAAAACCCAACAAACTCCATAAAACTTGCCTAGACCGAACACATCATCCACATCCACCACTTCCACCACCCATGGCCGCCACCAACACCACCTCCACCACCTCCAGCACCACCTAAACTCTCGGCCACACCATCCCCTTGGCTGCTATAGTGAGGGTCGTGACCTATATGCCCTTGGCCGAGCCAAACTATCGCCTTAAACCCTTGTATATTGCTTTGTTAGTGTAGTTCCACCACCACCCACCTTTGCACCACTTTCAAGCATGTTAGGCCGACCCTTAGCAACCCAGACCTGAACCAAAAAAATTTCTTTAGACCTGTAATACACTCATGGCCGAACTTAATGTGAGTTGGAGACAAGTGCAAAACAATTCCGCTTCGATTTGTGCAGTCTATTCTATCATTGTTTATCGTATTTGCATTTGAAACTTATGTATATTATTATTGTTTGTGTGACTTGTATTCAAGGGATTTGATACTTTGGCTCCTCCACTCTTATTTGAATCGTGTTATCGTGCTTGTTTGGATCTCATTCGTGCATTCGTCGTTGTGTCTCCAGCTATACCAGTGAGTTATTCTCACCAGACAATATGTACATATATAACTAGTGAATTGACCCCTTTTGAATCTGTAAAATGCATTATCATGTTACACCTGCTATGTTATGATTTTATGATGTTCACCCATGCTTAAACACCTATTATATTATATGTTACTGTTATATTATGTTGTTCTATTATTTTTATCAGTTTCTCACACAGCAAGTACCCTTTAGATTAGAATCACTATGGGTTGAAATGATACATACCCGAACGGACTTTAGAATAGGAGAAAATCGTTATGGGCTGAAATGATATGCCTGAATGATTTTCAATTATTTTCATTTACTTGGGATTGCGGGTTTGAAATGATCAAACTCGGGTATCTTTGTACATTACGGGTTGAAATGATAAATTACCCGTATCACTTTACCTAGGCTAGAAAATGAAATACAGACCCGTTGTTAAAATATGTTTTATAAAATTTTTTAAAATATTTTAGAAATGTAAATATTATAATATTTTGATTTAAACTAAATAAAAAATTATTTTTGTAAAGCATTATTGATTTTCTGAAAATTTATAAGTGAAATAAACTTATGGTAAAATTAGAAAATTTGAAATGTAAGTTATTTTGGGAAATTTTAATTTGGTGATAATTGAAATTTAAATTAAATATGAAATGTGATAAATTCATGATAATTTGGATTAAAGTGAATTTAAATGATTTTTATATTATATTAATGATTTTGAATAAAGTTAAAATGTGAAATAAATGAATATTTAAGTTGAAATTTTGAAATATAAAATTGGAAATTTGTGAATTTGGCTTAAAAGTGAATTTTAAGTTAAGTAAATAAAAATGGAATTAAGTTATATTTGAAAATTTAAACTTAAGTGTTAAGTTAATTTAATTTAATGAATTTATAATTTAATATTGGAATTTAATAAGTGAATTATTATTAAATTTTGATTTTTGAATGGAGGTTTAACTTTATAAAATCATGAATATAAGGGTATTTGAATGATTGTTTTAAAAGTGAAATTATATGATTTTATAAGTTAAAAATGATTTATATAAAAATATAATTGTTTGTGAAATTATACTAAATATTTGAAGTTAATTAACTGCATTTCTGAAATGCTATAAATTCTAATATAAATGATAATACAACATTTGTAAATGTTGTAGTTGATAATAATGAACCAAATGGCTAAATTTAATTAAAGGCTATTATAGCATTTTTGTAAATGGTATAATGGTTGAATTTAACTAAGTTTATTTGAAACTAATGTAACCCTATTACAGCATTTTAAATGATGTCTTTTGTTAAATTGAAATGTTTTAAATGTGACTTTCCGTAGCATTTTCTAAATGCTGCGAAAGTTGAATCTTCATTGTTTTAATTAATTTAAGTGAACAAATGAACTTTGAAAGATTAAAATTTTGGAAATTTAATAATTTAATTATTAAATATAATAACTTCATTTTTATGATTTAAAATAAAGTAATTTGTTTCGAAATATAAACTATTTTGAAATATGATATTTTGATATTTTGAAATGGATTTTTGAAGGATATTGAATTTTGAAATGATATTTGATTTCGAAGTATAAAATACCATTTTGAAATTTTAACCACGGGATGTATTTAATTTATAGTTTAACAGATCCTTATAGGATGGGCGATCCCAAGCATCCTTTGAGTTATTGTGCATTTCTACTACAGTTCACTTGAGTTGGTTTACAATATATAAGTATATATTGTCCTGACTCGAGTGTTTTGTGTTTTACTTTACGCTCGTGTCAGCCTGAGTATTTACAGCTTAGCTTTGGATTTCTTTCTGGAGCTAGGAATCGCTGGAGATTCTGCTTGTCTAGTTATCTGTTCCTTTCAGTTCGGTTGTTCTATTTCAGTTCTGGTATTCATATACTTCTATTTATTTGAGATTTCTATTGTATATGTTTTCAAGCAGATATTATGTATTATGTTTTGAGAGTTTGTTATAGTAGCTTCATGAACTACTATGGTTTTTATATTCCGCTGCGTATTCTGATATTCTATGTCTGTGATTATGTATTTGATTTTATTTGCTCCAAATTTTATTACAATCTGTTATTTTGAATTTTTCAAGTCAGACATGTGTGGATTATTGTCAATTTGAATAGTCCAAAATAGTGGGTCGTTACAGTTTTTAAATGGAATTTATGTAAAGTAAGAATATATGACAAATTTTGATTTAAAGATGAATTTAATTATTTTATTAAGAAATAATGATTTTATAAAGTGTTAATGATTTTGTATAACTTAAAATATGAAATAAATGAATATTTAAGCTGAATTTGGAAATATAACTTAAATTGAATTTTTGTGAAATTTGTTTAAAAGTGAAATTAAATAAGTTATATTTTGGAATTTTAAACTTAAGTGTTAAGTTAAAAATTTTATTAAAGAACTGAAAATTTAATACTTGAATTTAAATAAGAAAATTGTTATTTAATTTGGATTTTTTTATGGAAATATGACTTTATAAAATCAAAAGAATAAGGGTATATAAATGATTGTTTAAAGTGTGAAAATATATGATTTTATAAGTTAAAATGATTTATATTAAAAGTTAATTATGTGTGAAATTGTAAATAAAACTCTGAATTTGATTTGACATCATTTTTGAAATGTAATGTAAAAGATATTACAGCATTTTTAAAACGCTGTAGTTGTTTTAAATAAACTAAAAGGATAATTTGAACTAAAGGTTATTATAGCACTTTGTAAGTGCTATAGTTGTTAATTTAACCAAAGTTTACTTGAAATTAAAAGAAACCTATTACAGCATTTAAATGCTGTCTTTTGTTAATGAATTATTTTAAAACATAACATTTCGTAGCATTTTCTAAGTGCTGCGAAAGTTGAATTTGAAATGATATTAAATCTTGGAATGAATAATTGAAGTTTATATTAGTATGAAAAATATTTGGTTTACTTGTAATTTGAATCTATTTAAAAGATATTGGACTTATGAAATATAGGATATTAAAGCTTTGGAACTTATTTTATAATTTGAATAGTTATTTTGTGGCTTAAATCTATATTTGAAATTTATAAGATTTGAAATGGTCTATGGAAATTTAATTGAAATAAATGATTGAATTGAATTGAAACCTTGGAAATTGAATACTTAATTTGAAATATAATACTTACACTTTTAAATGAATTTAAATGAATTAATTTGTTGGAATATAAATTATTTAAAGGTGACTTGAAATGATAATAAATGAATGATATCTTTGAATTTAAAAAGGTATTTAAAGTTGAATATTTGGATTTGAACTCAAATGATGATTTGAAATGAAGTTTTGAAAGGATATGATATTTTGATATATTAAAATGATTTGAAATGAAGTTTTGGAAAGGTATGATATTTTGATATATTAAAATGATTTGAAATGAAGTTTTGAAAGGATATGATATTTTGATATATTAAAATGATTTGAAATGAAGTTTTGGAACGATATGATATTTTGATATATTAAAATGATTTGAAATGAAGTTTTGGAACGATATCATATTTTGATATATTAAAATGATTTGAAATGAAGTTTTGGAAAGATATGATATTTTGATATATTAAAATGATTTGAAATGAAGTTTTGAAAGGAAATGATATTTTGATATATTAAAATGATTTGAAATGAAGTTTTGGAAAGATATGATATTTTGATATATTGAAATGATTTGAAATGAAGTTTTGAAATGATATGATATTTTAAATATATTGAAATCGTTTGGAATTGATTTAATCTTTATTTTGATAAAGATTTGGATTTGAAATGATATGCTGTGTTGAAGTATAAAATATTATTTTAAAATTATAACCACGGGTTATAATAACGATTGGTTGTTAAAGAGACCGGGATCGGATATGGACATACTCTCTGTCGATACCGAAAACCACTTTGACAACTGTATACGCGGTGGAGTTTCCAGAATGAAGTAGGATGGTGGCGACGATCCTAAGGTATATACGTGGACCCAACTCCCGTGAGTTGGCATAAGGTGGCTAAAACAGGAGCGATTGACGGACCAAGGAGGTAGCACCTCTGATCGGACACACTTCTTCGATACCATTCTATTACTTGTGATTGATTTGGTGCGCACCCTTGATTTGGGAGTGTTGTTCGAGGTGGGCGGTAGTGGCTGCTATGCGTCACCACCAGTCCAGATGCGTAATTGGTATATCTATCCTGGCATTGCCTAGTTGTGCCGTGTCACCTACCATATCGAGCTTTACTACGATTTGTGATTTCTCCGTAGCCTGTGGAGTATCGAAGGTAGCCCCCATTTTAGGAGTATGCCAATACTAGATAGACTACTAGGACTATTACGTGTTAAGGGCTATATGGGTAACCCCTTGACGCTATTAAAAAGTATGTTTATTTTATATTAGACATTATTATAATAGCGAATATTACTACATAGTAGATAGTTTAACGGATCCTTAAAGAATGGGCAATCCCAAGCATTCTTTAAGTTACTTGTACCTTTATTACAGTTCACTTGAGTTGGTTTACATTGTATAAGTATGTATGTCCTGACTCGAGTGTTTGTATTTGTGACGACCCTGAATTTTTAACATTGGAAATCAGAATATTTAATTGATTTTAAATATCTGGAAGTTAGTTTAATTTGAAATTCAAATATCAGAATGAATTTGGCAATTTAATTATTGAAATTTATTTATTGAAGTTGGATAAAAATTTGAATCTTCAATTTTAAGCCTGTTAAAAATGATTTGATGGCTTAGAAAATTCATATTTATGATACTGAAAGTAATGGAACTTTCAGAATTGAATTTGAAAGTGATTTGTTCAGTTTTGAAATTTTATCGTTTAAATCGATATTTAAAAATAGCCTTCCGAGGCACAGTCTTGGAATTCGACGAAACCAGTTCCATTGGATCCGTAATATTATTATCAGATTTCAATTTTCGTAGTGTTTAGAGTTATAGTGTGATCGTACGATAAGCAAACGCGCTGAAAAATATATCAAAATTTAATAGTATAACTGGTCCAAAAAGCCATCTTCTCCATACGATCGATTTTGGACTCGAAACCTTTTCCAGTGTGTTCGAAATAGGGGTATAACATTGTGAACACTGGACGACACACCTCGGTAGGAGGTTGGGATTTTTAACTACGTAATTCGAGACGATTGAAAATAAAATATAATATATCTTCCATCAGCTGAAAATTTTCCCATCAGCCTTTCATCTCAGCCTCATTTATTGTCTCTCCACCGTACTTCAATTCTTTTCATGTTTGAAGCCAGAGGATGTAAAGGAGAAAAGAATACGTCCACTGTTCTTACATTTAAAAAAAGAATACAAAATAAAAAAAAATGGCCGTTACTGTCTTCACTCAAGATCGAAAAAATAATAATAATCAAATCGGCCGAGCCATCTTCAATCGTCGATGCTTCGAATCGAAGTCGCGATCGGTAGGGGAGGGATGTAGACGAGTCGGCGATACGTGACTGGCATGCGCGGTGATGCTCGACTCGACTAGGGTTTCGAGTCGTTTGAAGGAATGTTGCAGTTTGCGTTCGCCTAGGCAATTTCAGGAGGGAAGGGCACTGGCTTGGAGTAGCCTGCGCGTGAGTGGGGAGATGTTAGTCTCGAGTTCAAGGGGGAGGCAAGGTCGAGGCAGCGGTGGTGCTGCTGGAGCTCGTGATTCATTTTCCTGTGTGAATTAGGTAATTTGATTTTCAAAACAATTTTAAATTCATTTTACTCAAGTTTAACTCTTCAAATTAAGTCGGCTATATATATATATATGTATATATGTAAACAGCAAGATATATTATTTTACAGTAAGGAAGATGTATAAAAATATACATACATACCTATTTTTATTAAAAGTACTTACTGTAAGATATAAATTAATCCTATTTATTTTAAATATATGTATATAGATAAAACAGGAAAAAAAATTTATATATAGAAAAGACTTTGAAAAATATATAGGAATTTTTAAAATGTTTGAAGAATTTATAAAAGTTAGATTTTTGGAAATCTATAATCTATTTTTATAAGAGTATATATAATTTCAAAAGGAAAATTCTAGTTTAAAATTAAATCACTAGTTAATTAAATTTATTAAATAGTAATTTATTGTTAGACTATTTCAAATGTTAATAAATTGTACACATGTTTGTTACAAGGTTCAAAAATCGTGAAAACAAGCTGGATTGGAAATGGATTGTAAAATAAAAGCAAAGGTGAGACCTTCTCACTCACTTGACTGTTTAATGAATTTAAATAGTTGAATTTAAATTCTGGAAGTGTTTGGATGAATTAGATGATTTATCTATTGATGATATTAGATATAGTAGGATATATATATATATATATATTTGGAGATTGATTTCCCGCATTATATAGCGGATGAGACCCTATACGCCGCATAATAGCGGATAATATTTTATAAATCCCACATACTGCGATATTCCACCTCGAAGTGGAATGGGTATTTAATTGTTGTGCTAACATCTGTGGATGCAGGGAAACAGGTTGGAGGGATCCAACTGGATTCCTCAAATTGTATGAATTTGTTTTATATGTTGTGTGATGATTTATTGATAATCTGTGAATGACTATATTGATGATTTAATTTGTTGAAGGCTATAAGTTAGCCGAATGTATTTTTGGTATCGTTGGATACCAGAAATAAATAAAATTGAATTTTTGAAATTAAAGTAGGAAATTTTAAGTCAATTCCTTTTGAAAGAATTGGGTTAATTTAAAAGAAGGAATTTAAAAGCATAAAGTTGATTTTTGAAATCTTATTGAATTATTTCAAAAATATGGGAAAAGATATTAATAAAAGGATTTTAAATAATATTGTTTAAAATTGATTTGGTATTTGAAAATAAATCTTTGGAAAATCAATATGAAAATTTATTGGTGTTTTGAGTAAAAAATGATTTGGTAATTGGAAATAAATTTGTAAATCGATTTGAAAAAAATGGTTTGTTATTTGGAAATAAACTTAGAAATAAATTTGCAGATATTCTGTTCTATTGAAAATAGACTTGGGAATTAATTTGTAAAATTGATTTGGTATTTGAAATAAATGGGAGAATAAATTTGTAGTTGATTTGGTGCTTGAAAAGGAATTAGAAATCAATTTGAAATTTGATTTGGTGTTTGAAAGTGAATATTTGAAAATTTAAATTCACAGTGGAAATAAATAATATCGGGAATTTTATTCTGCAACTAAAAAGTGATTTGAAATTGGTTTTCAAAATGATGAAGTGTGGAAAATATATATATCTGGCAAAGATATTTTGAAATTTAATAATTTGGAAAAATTATTTAAATTGGATGATTATTGTGAATATTGTTTGATAGTAAAATATCCAACTATCAGTATAAACAATTTGGGGCAATTATTGAGGCTTGTTGTTTGTTGTGAATGTTGTTTGATAGTTAAATAACTGACTATCAATGTTGGCCTTTGAAATAGCACTTGAATTTGTTTTTAAAACAAGCGCTCATTATTCGGTTTAGCCGGGAGAGGACTTTGTGTCTTATAACCCATTCCGAATAATGATACGACATTATGGATTGCAAGGGCTTCTTTGGAAATGTCTTCAGTTCTGTTCGAACCTTGAACAGACTTGTATGGTCGTATATCTGACACTACACTTTGAGATATAAAGCAGATTTCTTTTAAATACATATTTGTTGGTGGCGGAGAATTTATTCTCTTAGCTTAACACCCTTCTCTGAGACGTACGAGCTCAGAGGTTATGTAGTTGAAGGTTATCAGTGATATACTCCAAATTTGGTGGTGTGGCATGCTAAGTGTTGCTGTGTGTTGATGATCATTTGTTGATCATTTGTGATCAAAGCATGGCTTTCGTGTAAAGTGTAGCTTTGTGGACGAGACCTCAACGGACCTCACACCCCGGAAATGGTCGAAACAGGAAAATGCGGCAAGGTTATGAGGGTCGCTCCCATTAGGGTATGTCATTTCCTTCTGGAAAAAGGTGATATCATGGTATGGAGCCCAGATGCTTTACCTGTGTGGTTGCTCCAATCTCATTTACTGTGTGATTGTTGCTTTGTGATCGAGGGCCCTCGGATAAAGGTCGCAAACGACCAGGGGGTGGCATGCTCGTGTAGTAGTTACCTAGTAAGAGGTAACCCGGCCTTGTGTTGGCAAAGAGCTAGTCAGTTCTCGGGATGTCCCTCCAGAGGCGTACCCATGTGGCATAGGAAGTTCCTTAGCCTGACCATTTGTTGGAAATCCAAAGAAACAATACGAGCCCTTTACGATTGCAATTTGTATAACCTGTTGCCTCAGGTGGCACCTATAGCAGCATAGTATAGTGGTACTTATGCTGGCTAAGATTAATATTATATTTTCGAAATGTTTTCACACTATGCACTAGTGATAATATCAAAGAATTTTCTCGTATTAAGCATATTTGACTATCATAAGGAGAAATCTCCCCCATGTGTGCGATTGCATTGTGTGTGTGCCGGGAGGCCTTATGGTAGTTTCATTTTCCAAAAGCATTGCGGATTTCTTTTATTTTCTTTGTGAAAATAACTGTTTTAAAGATCTCACACCAGTCCCACGACTGTCCCTGCTTATCTTTGTGAAATGTGATAAGGGGTTCTCGCTTCGCTGTTTGGTGGCGAACGGGAGACTCTTACCCTTATATGTCCTCTTTGTGGGGTTGGTTAGCCGTAATGTGTGATAGTCGAAAGGCTGGCCGTAAAAGCAAGGGTTGGGTACTAGTGTATGCCACGGTGGGGCTGGGATGGTTGAAAAGCCTATCGGTCGCCACTGCCTCGAGCCTTTACAAGTGGTATCAGAGCAATTGGTTAAGCAATAACCTTGGCTCTGTTGGGTGTTACTCATTAGAGATAGAGTCAGTAGTACTCTAGAATGAGTGTGAGCGTGATAATAGATATGAGCGCATATTTGTTAGTGAATAGAAAATTTTGTTTTATATTGTGTTGACTTATCAGTTGATTTTTTATAGATTCTGGTCGGTGCAGTTTGGCCAACTGTAATCGACAGGGGGTTTCTAAACTTTTAAACAAGATAAACTGATACATATTGTTTTAAAATAGGGTAAATGAAATAATTTTACCCAAAACTATTTTTGTATAGAAAAGAAATCATTTTTCGTGAATTATTATTGTGTATGGATGCTTGGTTGTTAGAAGGAGATAATATTGAAATATTATCATGGTTATATGGAAACGGAATAAGAAATAATGGTATAACCAAAGATTTGGAGATAAATTCATTTAACAAATGAAATTTATAAATATGAATTGAAGGGATAAGGAAATAAAGTTTATATACAAATGAGATTTGTAACGACCCGTATTTTTACGGATCGACAAGTTCGTCAAAATCTGGAATTTTCAGCATTTTAAGTCATTTCAGATTTTAGGCAGAATTTTTCTAAGTCCTAGGTCGTGAACGACCTAAGTGATAGGTCGTGACCGACTTATAGATTGAATGACTTAAGAGTTAGAGCGTTTGGAAGCTTAGGTCGTGAAGGGAGTAAGTCGTGGGATAGGACATACGACTTAAGAAAGCCAGCGACTTATAGAATGTAGCGACTTAGTATCTTGGAGCGACCTATAGGTTAGCGACCTAAGAAGGTTAGCATGTTAGCGACCTAAGAGTTAGGCAACTTAAGGAGTTAGGACATAACCCAGTTAGGTTGCGTGAGTAGTTGTAGTATGGGTTGTTAGGTCGCAGGGGATAGCTTAAGTGTTAGGTCACGTGATTTCTAAGTCGTAAGTCGCGCACTTGTTAAGTCGTAAGTCGCGCGAGTTGTTAGGTCGCAGGGTTTTGGCTTAGTAGTTAGGTCGCAGCCCAGTTGTTTGAGACTTATGTTAGGTCGCGTAAGGACTTAACATATAGGTCATTGAGGTGTTATGTTGTTAGGTCGCTTCTCAGTTGGGTCATAGGCGCGCATCTATAGGTCGTGACCGACTTAGGAGATAACCGTTAAGTCGTAAGTCGTATCTTTGTTATGTCGCGAGCGCTGCTAAACTTTAAGTCGTAGGCAGGTGATTCTGTTAGGTCGAATAGGCGCGCGCACGTGCTAGGTCGATGGAGAGTTAAGTCGTAGTCCTTAGGTCGGAGGGGTCTTAGGTCGTAAGTCGGAGACGACTTATGGAGATAGCCGAGCTACGACTCAGTGAATTTTCAGCTATAAATAGGAAGGGTTTTTCTCACTTTTTGGGATCCGGATTTCGAAGCGACGAAGTGCTGCCATTTTGAGAGCTCAACTTCTACACTTCTTCACTTCTTTTCTCCACTCTAATCTAGTGCTTCCTTTCATCCAAATCATAGATCAAGATCGAAGATCCAAGAGCTAAAGTTGAAGATCTTCATCCTTTGAAGTGAGATTTCTTCGTTTGAAGCGGATTCGTGATAGATCAAGCTTGATCCTTCGCTGTCCAGATCTGAAGCGTGTTGATTTGAGGTTGTTTAGGTGATTTGGTGAGTGGTGATTATCTCTCACACGGATCCAAAGGAGTAGATCGGATTGTTGGCTTGATTTGGTGTTAAAATAGTGATTTCTATGCATTTTTGTAAATCTAAGTATAGATCCATGTAGATCCATTTTTCATGATGATTTGACAACCATTTTTGTACATGATTAACCTATGCAAGTTCATTCATCAAGTTGTAGAGATAATTCCCGTGTTTCATGCTTGTTAGACTTTCAACTCTTTAATTACGAAATTGCCATTATTGTTATAATTGTCCATTTTGCTTATATTTGAATGCTTAATTACTTGGATTGATGTTTGACATGATTGATTGCTGTGAATTAGATAATTGTTGATTGGTTTTAGACAAGATGGTCAAAGATGATTCGAAAGCTAAGGGAAAGGCTCTTGAATCGGAAAAGCTGCTCGTGGCATATGTAGCGGATGATGAAGCTCTTATGCATAGATTCGATGATGATGATGTTGAGATGAGACTTTGCGAGGATGTATTGAAGCGAAGTATGATATGAGATAGCCTTGGTCTAATCCAGACGGGATCATTCCAAGCACGTTGGTAACTCGGTGATATGATTCGAGTTAAGGGTAATGGATGCTTGAGAGGCGCTTGAGCTAGTATGGAAATAGTCGTCAAGGAGGATGACTAGGAGGCTTGGATAACATCGTTGTTGAAGGTTCTAGCATGCTCTAAGCAAGAGTACGTTTGGGCAGATTCGATAGTCCCAACGGCCAACTGTTGATGGTCGAGTACTCTGGGCAGATTCGATAGTCCTAGGCACGGGCTGCGACGACGTGCGGGAGTTTTGTCTAGAACCGGGGTTTCCATTAACCCTTGACGGACGGCTGAAAGAATGTGCCGGTCATTCAATTAACGGTGATATCGAAGCAATGATAATAGTGATAGCCAGAGTCATGGATGTTTGATTGTATCGTCATTCAGACTCAAGAGCGGTATTTTCTGGGTGCTTATCTGATCTTGGTTTAGGCCTTGGGGGTTTGTACTTGGAAAACATCACCCTTGACTCGAGTGATAATTACTTTACTTAAAATTGTATGCTCTGCTTGTTTGATTCTACTTAGTGTGTGTCTGGGGCTATCACTGTAGAATGAGGTTGGAGTGGGAGGGTTGTATTCCTATTCCTTTTTCCTTTATGCTCTTTTGGTATGTTGTTAGTTAATTTACTGCTCACTAAGACTGTTGTCTGACTCAAGGCTTTATGTTTTAATTCTTATTGCCTTGGGCTATTCGTCCATTTTGGGATGGGCAGACTAGGTAGCAGGTGACAGGTGCTGTTCTCTTCTCACGATGCTGATATAGAAGACGAGCTAGAGGGTTGCATATTATCTTCTTTTATGTATTGGATGTTCCGCTGTTTGTATAATCTCTGAGTGATATGTAGTGAGGCTTGATGTATTGACTATTTGGATGTTTGTATTCAACTATTATGGAGTTTTATATGATGGCATTTTGTTCTGTAAAGCTTCACTATACATATGTTCTATTGTATTTTGTCCATGCTCTGTGAGTAATACGATAGATTCTGTTGTTTTAATTTACCTTGACAATCGTCCATGGTCACCTGGCACACTTTACAGCGCACTTTCTCTAGATTCGGTGCAGGGGTCATGGGCGGTCGTCACATTTGGTATCAGAGCATTGGTTAATCGATTTTACCCAACGCTCGCTGACGTAACTACGTATGAGAGACGTAATTGTATTTTGATGGATGATTACTATATATAATATAGTAGCTTAGTAGAGTTTGAGTCCTTTATGCAGTTGTTTCTCTAGATGTTCTGATCATTTCTTTTTATAGATATTAAGAATGAGTCGAAGAGGGAGACCAGCTGCTAGGGAAGGCCGTGCTACTGAAGGGGCTGCTGATTATGCTGCTATGTTCGAAGCTATGATGACTTCGATCATGAGAAGGATGCCAGCTCCAGGGCCATCGGTGGATGTTGGAGTTCAAGTTCAAACTCCAAAGCCGGTGGATTTTGCTAAGTTGTGTAAGGACTATACTGCTCTTGGTGGGAAGATTTTCTTGGGAACAGAATCAACTATCGAAGTCCAGAGATGGATAGACGCTTGTAGAAGGATCTTTGGTGATTTGGGAATTGATGATGCAACTAAGAGGAAGTTGGCATCAAGGCAGCTTCAAGGGAGAGCTTCTGATTGGTGGAACTCTATTACCATCAATACTGCGGAGGAAGAGATTACTTGGGAGCAATTCCAAGCTAGATTTGAAGCTAAGTTCATTTCTACAGCCCAGAAGTCTGTTCTGTTCAAGAAGTTTGTAGAGCTCAAGCAAGGTGGAAGACCAGTTCTTGAGTATGTTTCTGAGTTTGAAGCTTTGTCCAAGTATGCCCAGTCATATATCGAGTCTGCATACCAGAAGAATGAGAAGTTTGTGACAGGCTTGGACAGTTATCTTGGGAGGCAGTTGGTGGATCATCTGGATGATTCATTTGAGAAGCTTGTGGAGAAAGCTCTCAGGCATGAGAGTCTGTTTCCTAAGGAAGGATCTGTTGTTGCTGTGACCAGGGAAGAGTCTAAACCCCAGTAGGGTGGAAACAAGAAGAGGAAGCAGCAACAGCAGAAGGGTAAGGATGGCCAGAAGAAGCAGAAAGGCGAGGTGACTTGCTACAATTGTCAACAGAAGGGCCATTTCTCGAAGGATTGTAAGAATCCTAAGGTGCCGATGAAGTGTCACAACTGTGACAAGCCGGGGCATTTCAGGAAGAATTGTCCAGAACCGAGGAGGGACAAGCAGATTGTGCAAGCTTATGCTTTGGGAGCTGTTCCGTCGTCTTCGAAAGCTCCTACCGTTGAAGAGAAGGGAAAGAGTGTGGTGGTTCAAGGTACTCTTTTCCTATGTGGTGTTTCAGTTAGAGTTCTGTTTGATACTGGAGCGTCGCATTCGTTTGTTTGTAGTGAACTCGTAGGCCGGTTAGGTTTGGAACCGAATATTGTTGATAGGCCATTGGTTGTGACTAATCCAGTTGGGGGTTCGTCTTGTTTGTGTATGTTATGCCGTGGTCTGATTGTATCGAGTCATGGTTGCTCTTTTACTTGTGATTGTTTTGTTCTGAACTTTGCGGGGTTCGGAATTATTTTGGGTATGGACTGGCTTAGGAGGTATGCGGCAAAGGTTGATTGTGAGAGGCTGGAAGTGACAGTCGAGAATGTGGAAGGGCGAAAGATTGTGATACGATGTAAGCATGAAGAAGGCGTCTTCATGAGCTTCATGTATTCGCTGGTTGTTCCACGGGATGGACTGTCATCGGTGCCAATCGCTAATGGATTCGAGGATGTCTTTGACGAAGTCAAAGGGTTGCCGCCGCATAGAGAGATCGAGTTTCGTATAGATCTAGTCGAAGGAGTCAGACCTGTTGTGATGCCTCTTAGGCGGATGGCGCCTAGGGAACAGCAAGAGTTGAGGGTGCAAGTTGATGATCTTTTACAGAAAGGATTCATTCGGCGTAGTGTGTCCGAGTGGGGTGCACCAGTTGTGTTTGCAACCAAGGCAGATGGGTCGTTGAGATTGTGCGTCGATTATCGTGAGCTGAATAAGGTGACTAAGAAAAACAAGTATCCATTGCCGAGAATAGATGACTTGTTTGATCGGCTTCACGAAGCAAAGGTGTTTTCTCAGATGGATTTGGCAACGGGATTTCACCAGTTGAGAGTGGCTAAGGATAGTGTGCCGAAGACTGCTTTTCGGACACCATCGGGTTTCTTTGAGTGGCTGGTAATGCCGTTTGGGTTGACTAACGCGCCAGCATATTTTGTGGATCTTATGAATAGAGTGTTCAGAGATCAGTTGAGCAAGTTCGTACTTGTGTTCGTGGATGATATTCTGATTTATTCCAGAACTGAAGAAGAGCACAAGACGCACTTGCGTATTGTTTTGGAAATCTTGCGGAAACATCAGCTGAAGGCTAAGTTTTCGAAGTGTCACTTCTGGAAGAGTGAAGTGAGGTTCTTAGGCCATGTGATTTCTGGAAGTGGAATAGCGGTTGATCCCGCTAAGGTGGCAGCAATCCAGGATTGGGTTAGACCTAAGAATGCATTTGATGTGAGAAGTTTTCTTGGATTAGCAGGATATTATCGTCGGTTTATCAAAGACTTCTCCAAGATAGCTGCACCGTTAACATGATTGACGAAGAAGAACCAAGTGTTCAGATGGGAAGCTAAGTGTGAGCAAGCTTTCGGAATCCTGAAAGAGAGATTGACAAGTGCTCCTGTTTTGACTATTCCAAGTGGGAATGATGAGATGGTGGTTTACACCGACGCATGTGGTACTGGACTTGGAGCAGTGCTGATGCAGAGGGATAAAGTTGTTGCGTATGCTAGTCGACAACTAAAGCCGCATGAAAGGAATTACCCGACTCATGATTTGGAGTTAGCGGCGATTGTTTTTGCTCTGAAGATGTGGAGACATTATCTACTGGGAGTTCGATTCGAGTTGTTTACAGATCATAAGTCATTGAAGTATCTTTTCTCCCAAAAGGATTTGAATCTTCGGCAGCAACGTTGGCTAGAGTTTTTGGCATCATATGATTTTGGTATAGCTTATACTCCGGGAAAAGGTAACGCAGTGGCAGATGCGTTAAGTCGAAGACATGTAGGATTGGGAGCCATGTTTTCAGAATGGAAGAATCTCGAGTATTTAGCTGGATTTGACTTCAGGCCTAGATGTGAATTGGAACCTGAGGTGTTGGCAAACTTATCGATAAGACCTTCTCTTGTGGAAAGGATTGGCGAGAGCCAAAAGCGAGACGATAAGCTTGTCAAGATTATCCGTGATTTGGAATCTGGATTGGATCCAGAAAAGGATAAAGGATTCGAGGTCGATCGAGAGGGTTGGCTTCGAAAGCAAGGACGACTAGTTGTTCCCGATATAGATGAATTGAGGGGTGAAGTTCTGAAGGAAAGTCATCATTCGAAGCTGACAATTCATCCAGGTGGAAATAAGATGTATCGGGATATGAAGAGAACCTACTACTGGGAAGGTATGAAGAAGGATGTTGGAAATTTTATTTCCAAGTGTATGAACTGCCAGTTGGTAAAAGCCGAACAGAGGAAGCCAAGTGGATTGCTTCAGCCATTAGAAGTTCCTACATGGAAGTGAGAGCAAATATCGATGGATTTTATTGATGGGCTACCTAGAACCAGAACGGGAAATGAAGGGATTTGGGTCATTGTGGATCGTCTGACTAAGAGCGCAAGATTCATTCCTGTTCGATCGACTAGGACTGCATCAAAATTGGCTGAGTTGTATGTTAAGTGGATAGTTTGATTCCATGGTATTCCGAAGAGTATAGTGAGCGATCGAGATCCATTGTTCACTAGTGGATTTTGGAAGAGCTTCCAGGAAGTTTTGGGAACCGAGTTGTGTTTGAGTACAGCTTATCACCCTCAAACAGATGGTCAGACCGAGAGAGTCAACCGAGTTTTGGAAGATCTCCTCAGAGCTTGTGTTTTGGATTTCGGAGGATCATGGAAAGATCACCTTCATTTGGTGGAGTTTGCATACAACAACAGTTACCAGTCAAGCATTGGTATGGCACCATATGAGGCGTTGTATGGAAGACCGTGTAATTCTCCGACATGTTGGTTAGAAACAGGAGAAAAGCTGATACTTGGGCCAGAGATGATTCGACAGACTTCAGATTGTATAGAGATCATTCAGCAACGAATGAAGGCAGCCCAAGACCGTCAGAAGAGTTATGCCGATAAGCGTCGAAAGGATTTGGAATTCGACGTAGGAGATATGGTTTTTGTGAAGATTTCTCCACTGAAGAATGTTATTCGATTCGGGAAGAAAGGAAAATTGACTCCGAGATTTGTTGGACCATTCCCGATTACCGAGCGAATTGGAAAGCTCGCTTATAGATTGGAATTACCGGAGAAGATGTCGAGTGTGCACAATGTTTTTCATGTATCGTATCTACGGAAGTATGTGCACGACTCGAATATGGTGGTTTCTGCTGATAGCTGTGAAGACTTCGAAGTTGATCCAGTCGATAGAAGACCTCGTAAGACGCTTCGTGTTGTTGAAACCGACACGAAACAGCTTAGGAGGAAGGTAGTTAAGTTGCTCAAGATACAATGGAGTGATGATGATAACGACTGTACGTGGGAGGTGGAAGAGAGGATGAAGGCAGCTCATCCTGAACTCTTCAAGGTATGGCCCTAAGGTGTCGTGTCATCTCACGATATTGTAACTTGTTCTAGTTTTAGAATTCTGCATGCTAAGCTAGAATTGGATGCATGGTTTGTTGATTGTTATGGATGATAGGCATGCAGAATAGCTGTGATTGCTTTGTTTGTTTGGAATTTCGAGGGCGAAATTCCTAAGGGGAAAGAATGTAACGACCCGTATTTTTACGGATCGACAAGTTCGTCAAAATCTGGAATTTTCAGCATTTTAAGTCATTTCAGATTTTAGGCAGAATTTTTCTAAGTCCTAGGTCGTGAACGACCTAAGTGATAGGTCGTGACCGACTTATAGATTGAACGACTTAAGAGTTAGAGCGTTTGGAAGCTTAGGTCGTGAAGGGAGTAAGTCGTGGGATAGGACATACGACTTAAGAAAGCCAGTGACTTATAGAATGTAGCGACTTAGTATCTTGGAGCGACCTATAGGTTAGCGACCTAAGAAGGTTAGCGTGTTAGCAACCTAAGAGTTAGGCGACTTAAGGAGTTAGGACATAACCCAGTTAGGTCGCGTGAGTAGTTGTAGTATGGGTTGTTAGGTCGCAGGGGATAGCTTAAGTGTTAGGTCGCGTGATTTCTAAGTCGTAAGTCGCGCACTTGTTAAGTCGTAAGTCGCGCGAGTTGTTAGGTCGCTGGGTTTTGGCTTAGTAGTTAGGTCGCAGCCCAGTTGTTTGCGACTTATGTTAGGTCGCGTAAGGACTTAACAGATAGGTCGTTGAGGTGTTATGTTGTTAGGTCGCTTCTCAGTTGGGTCATAGGCGCGCATCTATAGGTCATGACCGACTTAGGAGATAACCGTTAAGTCGTAAGTCGTATCTTTGTTAAGTCGCGAGCGCTGCTAAACTTTAAGTCGTAGGCAGGTGATTCTGTTAGGTCGAATAGGCGCGCGCACGTGTTAGGTCGAAGGAGAGTTAAGTCGTAGTCCTTAGGTCGGAGAGGTCTTAGGTCATAAGTCGGAGACGACTTATGGAGATAGCCGAGCTACGACTTAGTGAATTTTCAGCTATAAATAGGAAGGGTTTTTCTCACTTTTTGGGATCCGGATTTCGAAGCGACGAAGTGCTGCCATTTTGAGAGCTCGACTTCTACACTTCTTCACTTCTTTTCTCCACTCTAATCTAGTGCTTCCTTTCATCCAAATCAAAGATCAAGATCGAAGATCCAAAAGCTAAAGTTGAAGATCTTCATCCTTTGAAGTGAGATTTCTTCGTTTGAAGCGGATTCGTGATAGATCAAGCTTGATCCTTCGCTGTCCAGATCTGAAGCGTGTTGATTTGAGGTTGTTTAGGTGATTTGGTGAGTGGTGATTATCTCTCACACGGATCCAAAGGAGTAGATCGGATTGTTGGCTTGATTTGGTGTTAAAATAGTGATTTCTATGCATTTTTGTAAATCTAAGTATAGATCCATGTAGATCCATTGTTCATGATGATTTGACAACCATTTTTGTACATGATTAACCTATGTAAGTTCATTCATCAAGTTGTAGAGATAATTCCCATGTTTCATGCTTGTTAGACTTTCAACTCTTTAATTACGAAATTGCCATTATTGTTATAATTGTCCATTTTGCTTATATTTGAATGCTTAATTACTTGGATTGATGTTTGACATGATTGATTGCTGTGAATTAGTTAATTGTTGATTGGTTTTAGACAAGATGGTCGAAGATGATTCGAAAGCTAAGGGAAAGGCTCTTGAATTGGAAAAGCTGCTCGTGGCATATGTAGCGGATGATGAAGCTCTTATGCATAGATTCGATGATGATGATGTTGAGATGAGACTTTGCGAGGATGTAATGAAGCGAAGTATGATATGAGATAGCCTTGGTCTAATCCAGACGGGATCATTCCAAGCACGTTGGTAACTTGGTGATATGATTCGAGTTAAGGGTAATGGATGCTTGAGAGGCGCTTGAGCTAGTATGGAAATAGTCATCAAGGAGGATGACTAGGAGGCTTGGATAGCATCGTTGTTGAAGGTTCTAGCATGCTCTAAGCAAGAGTACGTTTGGGCAGATTCGATAGTCCCAACGGACAACTGTTGATGGTCGAGTACTCTAGGCAGATTCGATAGTCCTAGGCACGGGCTGCGACGACGTGCGGGAGTTATGTCTAGAACCGGGGTTTCCATTAACCCTTGACGGACGGCTGAAAGAATGTGCCGGTCATTCAATTAACGGTGATATCGAAGCAATGATAACAGTGATAGCCAGAGTCATGGATGTTTGATTGTATCGTCATTCGGACTCAAGAGCGGTATTTTCTGGGTGCTTATCTGATCTTGGTTTAGGCCTTGGGGGTTTGTACTTGGAAAACATCGCCCTTGACTCGAGTGATAATTACTTTACTTAAAATTGTATGCTCTGCTTGTTTGATTCTTCTTAGTGTGTGTCTGGGGCTATCACTGTAGAATGAGGTTGGAGTGGGAGGGTTGTATTCCTATTCCTTTTTCCTTTATGCTCTTTTGGTATGTTGTTAGTTAATTTACTGCTCACTAAGACTGTTGTCTGACTCAAGGCTTTATGTTTTAATTCTTATTGCCTTGGGCTGTTCGTCCATTTTGGGACGGGCAGACTAGGTAGCAGGTGACAGGTGCTGTTCTCTTCTCACGATGCTGATATCGAAGACGAGCTAGAGGGTTGCATATTATCTTCTTTTATGTACTGGATGTTCCGCTGTTTGTATAATCTCTGAGTGATATGTAGTGAGGCTTGATGTATTGACTATTTGGATGTTTGTATTCGACTATTATGGAGTTTTATATGATGGCATTTTGTTCTGTAAAGCTTCACTATACATATGTTCTATTGTATTTTGTCCATGCGCTGTGAGTAATACGATAGATTCTGTTGTTTTAATTTACCTTGACAATCGTCCATGGTCACCTGGCACACTTTACAGCGCACTTTCTCTAGATTCGGTGTAGGGTTCATGGGCGGTCGTCACAAGATTTGTAAATGTAAATTGTAAAAGTGATTTATAATTTGAAAATGGTTTCCAGAAGTCTGGAAAATAATTATTTGAGAAGTATTTTTGAGTTGGATATGAAATCTGGTTGGGTTTGAAATTTAGAAATATTTGGAAAAAATATTTTGTTTTCTATTGGAATTTGGCAATCCGTAGGGACATTTTGTAGTATTACCGAGCTAGCCGCACAAAGGAGTCGCTGGCGAAATTTTTTGAAAATTTAGAGAGTTAGAAATTTTTGAGAAATTTTGGATATTTTAAATTTGAATTTAAATTTAAATTTGAATTGTGAAGTAAAATAAGGTTGCTTGAAACTATGAAAATGTTTGGAAAATTAATAAGGATGATAGTGTGGTTATGATAAGAAGATTGGTTTGAGAAATTGATAAAACTGTTTGGTTTTGGGAAAATGATAAACGGGTTGAGGATCATTCTTCCTAACTAGTAATTTCGGGGACGAAATTCTTTTAGGGGGGAAGAATGTGACGACCCTGAATTTTTGACATTGGAAATCAGAATATTTAATTGATTTTAAATATCTGGAAGTTAGTTTAATTTGAAATTCAAATATTAGAATGAATTTGGCAATTTAATTATTGAAATTTATTTATTGAAGTTGGGTAAAAATTTGAATCTTCAATTTTAAGCCAGTTAAAAATGATATGATAGCTTAGAAAATTCATATTTATGATACTGAAGGTAATGGAACTTTCAGAATTGAATTTGAAAGTGATTTGTTCAGTTTTGAAATTTTATCGTTTAAATCGATATTTAAAAATAGCCTTCCGAGGCACAGTCTCGGAATTCGACGAAAGTAGTTCCATTGGATCCATAATATTGTATTATTATTGGATTTCAATTTCCGTAGTGTTTAGAGTTATAGTGTGATCGTACGATAAGCAAACGCGCTGAAAAATATATCGAAATTTAATATTATAACTGGTCCAAAAAGCTATCTTCTCCATACGATCGAATTTGGACTCGAAACCTTTTCCAGTGTGTTCGAAATATGGGTATAACATTGTGAACGCTGGACGGCGCACCTGGGTACGAGGTTGGGATTTTTAGCTACGTAATTCGAGACGATTGAAAATAAAATATAATATATCTTCCATCAGCTGAAATTTTTTCCCATCAGCCTTTCATCTCAGCCTCATTTTTTGTCTCTCCACTGTACTTCAATTCTTTTCATGTCTGTAGCCAGAGGATGTAAGGGAGAAAAGAATACGTCCACTCTTCTTACATTTAAAAAAAGAATACAAAATCAAAAAAAAAATGGCCGCTACTGTCTTCACTCAAGATCGAAAAAAAATATAATAATCAAATCGGCCGAGCCTTCTTCAATCGCCGATGCTTCAAATCGAAGTCGCGATGGGTGGGGGAGGGACGTAGGCGAGTCAGCGATACATGACTGGCGTGCACGGTGATGCTCGACTCGACTAGGGTTTCGAGTCGTTTGAAGGAATGTTGTAGTTTGCGTTCGTCTAGGCAATTGCAGAAGGGAAGGGCACTGGCTTGGAGTAGCCTACGCGTGAGTGGGGAGATGTTGGTCGCGAGTTCAAGGGGGAGGCAAGGTCGAGGCAGCGGTGGTACTGCTGGAGCTCGTGATTCGTTTTCCTGTGTGAATTAGGTAATTTGATTTTCAAAACAATTTTAAATTCATTTTACTCAAGTTTAACTCTTCAAATTAAATCGGATATATATATATATGTATATATGTAAACAGTAAGATATATTATTTTACAGTAAGGAAGATGCATAAAAATATACATACATACCTATTTTTGTTAAAAGTATTTACTGTAAGATATAAATTAATCCTATTTCTTTTAAATATATGTATATGGATAAAACAGGAAAAAAATTTATATATAGAAAAGACTTTGAAAAATATATAGGAATTTTTAAAATGTTTGAAGAATTTATAAAAGTTAGATTTTTGGAAATCTATAATCTATTTTTATAAGAGTATATATAATTTCAAAAGGAAAATTTCTAGTTTAAAATTAAATCACTAGTTAATTAAATTTATTAAATAGTAATTTATTGTTAGACTATTTCAAATGTTAATAAATTGTACAAATGTTTGTTACAAGGTTCAAAAATCGTGAAAACAAGCTAGATTGGAAATGGATTGCAAAATAAAAGCAAAAGTGAGATCTTCTCACTCACTTGACTGTTTAATGAATTTAAATAGTTGAATTTAAATTCTGGATGTGTTTGGATGAATTAGATGATTTATCTATTGATGATATTAGATATAGTAGGATATATATATATATATTTTTGGAGATTGATTTCCCGCATTATATAGCGGATGAGACCATATGTGCCGCATAATAGCGGATGATATTTTATAAATCCCATATACCGCGATATTCCACCTCGAAGTGGAATGGGTATTTAATTGTTGTGCTAACATCTGTGGATGCAGGGAAACAGGTTGGAGGGATCAAACTGGATTCCTCAAATTGTATGAATTTGTTTCATATGTTGTGTGATGATTTATTGATAATCTGTGAATGACAATATTGATGATTTAATTTGTTGAAGGCTATAATTTAGCCGAATGTATTTTTGGTATCGTTGGATACGAGAAATAAATAAAATTGAATTTTTGAAATTAAAGTAGGAAATTTTAAGTCAATTCCTTTTGAAAGAATTGGGTGAATTTAAAAGAAGGAATTTAAAAGCATAAATTGATTTTTGAAATCTTATTGAATTATTTCCAAAATATGGGAAAAGATATTAACAGAAGGATTTTAAGTAATATTGTTTAAAATTGATTTGGTATTTGAAAATAAATCTTTGGAAAATCAATATGAAAATTTATTGGTGTTTTAAGTGAAAAATGATTTGGTAATTGGAAATAAATTTGGAAATCGATTTGAAAAAAATGGTTTGTTATTTGGAAATAAACTTAGAAATAAATTTGCAAATATTATGTTCTATTGAAAATAGACTTGGGAATCAATTTGTAAAATTGATTTGGTATTTGAAATAAATGGGAGAATAAATTTGTGGTTGATTTGGTGCTTGAAAAGGAATAAGAAATCAATTTGAAATTTGATTTGTGTTTGAAAGTGAATATTTGAAAATTTAAATTCACAGTGGAAATAAATAATATCGGGTATTTTATTCCGCGAGTGAAAAGTGATTTGAAATTGGTTTTCAAAATGATGAAGTGTGGAAAATATATATATATCTAGCAATGATATTTTGAAATTTAATAATTTGGAAAAATTATTTAGATTGGATGATTATTGTGAATATTGTTTGATAGTAAAATATCCAACTATCAGTATAAACAATTTGGGGCAATTATTGAGGCTTGTTGTTTGTTGTGAATGTTGTTTGATAGTTAAATAACCGACTATCAATGTTGGCCTTTGAAATGGCACTTGAATTTGTTTTTAAAACAAGCGCTCATTATTCGGTTTAGCCGGGAGAAGATTTTGTGTCATATAACCCATTCTGAATAATGATACGACGTTATGGATTGCAAGGGCTTCTTTGGAAATGTCTTCACTTCTGTTCGAACCCGGAACAGACATGTTTGGTCATATGTCTGACACTACACCTTGAGATATAAAGCAGATTTCTTTCAAATACATATCTGTTGGTGGCGGAGAATTTATTCTCTTAGCTTAACACCCTTCTCTGAGACGTACGAGCTCAGAGGTTATGTAGTTGAAGGTTATCAGTGATATACTCCCAATTTGGTGGTGTGGCATGCTAAGTGTTGCTGTGTGTTGATGATCATTTGTGATCAAAGCATGGCTTTCGTGTAAAGCGTAGCTTTTTAGACGAGACCCCATCGGACCTCACACCCCGAAAATGGTCGAAACAGGAAAATGCGGCAAGGTTATGAGGGTCGCTCCCATTAGGGTATGTCATTTCCTTCTGGAAAAAGGCGATATCATGGTATGGAGCCCAGATGCTTTACCTGTGTGGTTGCTCCAATCTCATTTACTGTGTGATTGTCGCTTTGTGATTGAGGGCCCTCGGATAAAGGTCACAAACGACCGAGGGGTGGCATACTCGTGTAGTAGTTACCTAGTAAGAGGTAACCCGGCCTTGTGTTGGCAGAGAGCTAGTTAGTTCTCAGGATGTCCCTCCAGAGGCGTACCCATGTGGCATAGGAAGTTCCTTAGCCTGACCATTTGTTCTAAATCCAAAGAAACAATACGAGCCCTTTACGATTGCAATTTGTATAACCTGTCGCCTAAGGTGGCAGCTATAGTAGGCATAGTATAATGGTACCTATGCTGGCTAAGATTAATATTATATTTTCGAAATGTTTTCACACTATGCACTAGTGATAATATCAAAGAGTTTTCTCGTATTAAGCATATTTGACTATCATAAGAAGAAATCTCCCTCATGTGTGTGATTGCATTGTGTGTGTGCCGGGAGGCCTTATGGTAGTTTCATTTTCCAAAAGCATTGCGAATTTATTTTATTTTCTTTGTAAAAATAACTATTTTAAAGATCTCACACTAGTCCCACGACTGACCTGGAGTTTATTTTTCCTTTTCTAAACTCTGGGTGCCCATAATTTTCCACACGGGCAGCCTAGAATCAGGTTATCGATTGGATCTGGATGGATTGCTGTGGTGATCTGGAGGCGAGCTGGATGGCGAGACGTATCACTTATACTAGTATTATTCCACTGTGTATTCTGTTATGTGGACAAGTTTATATAACTGTCCAGTGGTGTTGTTGTTGTTGTAAAATCTGATGATGTATTATATAAACTGATATAGTTTTTTGTTATAAAGATTATTCATTCATCTATTATATATTGTTCCGCTGCGAATGTGAGATTCTGTTGTTGTTTCTGTTTCTTCTTCCTTTCTTTCTTCTTCTACCTCTTCTTCTCAACCCTAAAGATTCGCATATCCGCCCGTTTTGAGTTGAATTGGTGTGGAATATTGTCGGCTCAAAGGGGTACGGATTTGCGGACCTTTACAGTATTTTTTTATTTACGCACGGGTCAGCCTGAGTATTCACAGATTTGGATTCCACTTTCTGGAGATTGGAATCGCTGGAGATTATCTGCTTATCTAGTTTTATCTATCTCGGTTGTGTTGTTCTATTCAGCTTGTACTTGGTTATCATATTGAGACTTCTGTTGTACTTTATTTCTTCTGTTGTATCTTATTTAACTCTAATATATTTACATAGTAGCTTCATGAACTACTATTTCTTTTATTTCCGCTGCACTTCTTACTCTGTGTCTGTGATATGTGATTATTTATTTATTGTATATTCTGAAATTTGCCAAATTTTATTTACAACGCGATATTTTGAGCAATTCAAGTCCGACATGTGCAGATGCGAATGGTTGAAAATATCTGGTCGTTACAGTTGGTATCAGAGCTTTGGCTTTGAGGAAAAACTTAGAATGTATGGTAAATTTAGTTACAGAATCACTTTCATTCGAGCTTGAATCTCTTCATTTTTTATTTGATTTCCTTTGAATTTTGGAACGTTTCTTGCGCTTCCAAAATCCATTCTTGTCCCTCACTATTCATCTTCTTGTGATTCTAGAGTATCCCATAACTCCGCTTCGAATGAGCTTTATAGTGAATTGGCAGTCTCGCCAATACTTTAATGACTTGAAAAAGGGAAACTCCTTTACAATTAGCATCGATTCACCAGAGATTTATATCTATCCTTGGTTTAGATGCTAATATCTTTTGTTATTCCAAACTCTATCTCTTGAGATCGGATGTAGATTCACCCCAGAAAAAAAATACACATTTGATCTTATTCATTAAGTCACGGTTGACCCGGCTAATGTTGCCCGCGATTTATCCAAGCTTATCCATCTTCATACTTTGTTAATTAATCGTCTTGTCTTTGTTTCCAAAATATCTCCAAACATTTTGAATTGTACTTGTAAATCTATCTTTATTTTATATATTGTGTTGTTTGAGTTATTGATGTTGATTTGGGCTTCCGATAGATTCATCTGATCAACGCTATCGATAGGATTTCTAAAACACTTTGATAGAACAAACTGACACAATATTATTTTAAAATTTGGTTAATGAATTAAATTTTGATATCAGTAAATATTATGGAACTTAATAAATTGATTTAAATTGATTATTTGAAATGATAATACTTGATTTATCATTCTATAAATGAATTTATAAATAGTTGTTTATAAATTTGATTTGGGAACTGAAATGAATTTAAATCAAGAATTTGAGAATTTAATTTCCGATGGTTTCAAACCTTGTGTTTAAAGTTTTAAAAGGATATATTATTTAAAGTATTTTTGAATAGAAATTTGTTTCCAAAGAATTTTAAAGTTTTAAAATTTTAGTGCTCTTCTCTTTATCGCTGGAAAATAATTTCGATGATGACCGCGGCATCATCGACGTTCATTTTCGAGTTTCAAAGTAAAGAGACCATTATGTAGTCTTGCTACAGCTTTGTTTAGGGAAATTTAATTGATTTGAATTTCTAAAATATGATTTGATTTATAATATATATATATATATATATATATATATATATATATATATGATTTAAAATTTGATTTGACAAATTATGTACATACATTTATTTATCTCTAAATGGTTTGAAAGGAATCGGAAATTTTATTCTTAAATTCTATCTTAAATAATAACTCCAAGTATAAAAAGAAAAATCAAAATTTTAAATAAATATTCAAGCTTGAAATGATTGAATTAGAATGTTTATATTGTATATTAATTTTAGAAAGTTTTATTTGTATAATTCTTAATTGCAGTCCAATATAACTTACCTTCATTTTAGAAGTTAACAATGTAACTGGATAATACACAATATAAAAAGATTTTATAAATAAAATTTGAGTGGTTATAATAAATGTTATACACTTAAATTTTAGTTATAAAAAGATTAACAAAGGTAAATAGAGTAAAAGAGTAATGGAATAATTTACACAATAAAATGATGTTAAAGGAGCTAAGAATAGATTAAAGCAGTTATAATAGGTGTAAGTATATTTAACATAGGTGATAAAAATATTGAGAGGAATAAATTTAATTTTAATTAGGAATAAAGAAGAATTAAATTTATTGAATGTTATACACTTAATTTTAATCAAATCCATGATTTTAGAGATTGTTAATTTAAGAAAATTAGATGATAAGATAATGAAATTAGAAATAGTTAAGATTTATTTAACTTGTGTAAAATTAATTATCAATTTAAGTTGAAATCTCCATGGTTTCAAACTTACTATCTTATTTTGTTTTTTTAAAAAAACTATCTTTGGGTGTCCTTATTTTCCTTATCGTGCTACAGACTGGTATAGGTATCTTTCTATGATCTTTCTGTTTAGAAATCTTTCTATAATCTTTGATAATCTTTGGTACTCATTTTGAATCTGATCACTGCTTGCCATCCACAGACCATCGGTCAAGCGGAAAAGGTGAATCAGATTTTAAAGGATCTTTTTCGTGCTTGTGTCCTTGATTTTGGGGGATCTTGGGAAGATCATCTCCATCTTGTTAAACTTAACTATAACCACAGTTATCAGGTATAGTTTCAATCTTTTGTCATCTTGTCTTAATCTCATTTCAATTTTATCTTTCCTGTGTTTTCCCGTAGCTCATTCCTTTTCGGGGACGAAAAGTCTTGAGTGGGGGAGAGTGTAACAACCCTAGATTTTTGCATATATTTTAAATTTGACTTTATTTTATTTTGAAATTATTTTTTAAAACTTGTTTTATTTTCAATATTTCATTTTAAATATAAATCTTGATTATTATGTGAATTATAATTTCAAATTTGTATAAATTGAATATTTTCCTGAAAGTGGATTTCTGGTCAAACTTTGACTTTTAAATTTTAAATTTAAATATTTAAATTCTCAAATTTTATCTTTAATTATGAAAATATATTTAATAACATGAATACTGCTTTTCGTTTCGTTGAAAACGGATTTAAATTATGAAAGTTATACTGTTTTCAATATTGTATGTATATTGAGTTATTTAACAATTTTCTTTATTATTTATTTATATAAATGACATTTTATTTGATATATCTTACTCTAATTTGTATATTGAGGTTATATCATATATATTTTGACTTTTACATATTTTTAAAGTGATTATAAAAAATTTCTAAAGCTTATTGAATTTTTTTTAAAATTTTTAAAGCCTAGTTTGCATTTTAAACCATTTTCTTAATTTAATTATATTTAATTAAAATTTATTTATTTATTTTTGCATTTTATTTTCTTTTTTGAGTTGTTATCTTTATTTATCAGTTTTATGGGTATTTATAAATTACAAAATATATAAAAAGGAAATTTGAAAGGTTGTGACTCTTGATTTGCTTAAGACCTTTTGTTTTCCTGTATCTTCATTTTCTTAACTCTTGCATTCATTCTCTTTTAACCGACTTCCTCATTTGATCAGCTGCATATTTTCTCATTTTTTTCACGTATAAAAAGTTTTCCTTTCACCAAAATAGCCGGCCATCTTCATCTTGCAAAAAAAATTTGGTAAGACTCTTTTCTTTATTTTGTTTTCATCTTGATTTACATAAAATTGCACTTGCCTTCTTCATCTTTTTTTGGATCGGCCTGCCTTCCTCCAACCCCTAGACCACCTCCACCACCAACCCCTCTAGCCAACGTCACCTCCAGCCCCTCCCTATGTCCTTTCCATGCACCATAGTGAAGAAAATCCACCTGAAAGTGAACCAACATCACCTATATGCATACAAGCCGAGTCATCTACCTTCCATCACCTCTCTCCACCACATGGACGACCATATACCACCACCACCTCCTATTCCAGACCTGACACATCATGCCACATCACCACCTGACCCCCTGAGCCATGGTCGTGCCTTTCCATGCCTTGCCCGAGCCTTGTAGTGGCCTTGAACCCATGCTTTTGCCTTGTATTGGTAGTTTCTACATCACCAAATGTTGCACCACTTTCTCTAGGTTAGGACGACCCATACACCACCACCACCAGCCTTTTCCTGATCCATACACCTCTGCCACATCAATAGTTGACCACCTGAAGAATGGTCGTGACTTGGAGTGCCTTGAAAACATTGTGTGTTGCCTTGTAGTTGTTGTTTCATGCTCACAAACCTTTGCTCCATCATTTTCCCATGCTATGGCCGACCTTTAGGAACCCAAACCTGATCTAAAACCATGCTGTAGCCATGCCATTTCAGATCATAGCTGAAGCATAGATGGTAGAAAGCAAGTGCAAACACTTTGGATTTGTTTTATGCATCCAATTCTAGCATTGTTTAATGGTATCTTGTGTTGAAACTTATGTGTTTATTAATATATATTTGGATTGGTTTGTTTCATGTATTCAAGGAATTAATCTTTGGCTCTCCCATTCTCAAATCATATTCTAGTTGTCGTGCCTTCGTAGTTTCTGTGTTGTGTGCTTTGGTTGTAATCTCCAGCAAATACAAGTGAGTAATTCTCACCAGACGATGTGTACTTATATAACTAGTAAACTGACAGCTTTTGAATCTGTAAAATTATATCATCCTGTTATAACTGTTATATTATGATCATATAATGCTCACCCCTGTTATTACACCTGTTATATCATCAGTTACTTTTATATGACGCTATTCTGTTCATTCAGATCTGTTTATCACACTGCAAGTTCCCTGTTAGTATAGAAATCACTATGGGTTGAAATGATACATACCCGAACGGACTTTAGAATAGGGAAGAAATCGTTATGGGCTGAAATGATAGGCCTGAACGGTTTTTATTTATTTTATTTAACTTGGGATTGCGGGTTTGAAATGATAAAACCCGGTTTTTCTTTGTAAACTGCGGATTGAAATGATACATATCAGTATCACTTGACCTAGGCTAGAAAATTATATACAGACCCATGGTTTATATATTTTTCTGAAATTTTTAAAATATTTTTAAAATATAAATATTATGATATTTTGATTTAAATTTTATTAGAATGATTCTAAAAACTATTAGTGATTTTCTACAAATTAAATAAGTGAATTAAGTAAATGGTGAAGTAGAATTTGAAATATAAGTTAATTTTGGAAATTATGATTTTGTTTTTAAATGGAATTTATGTAAAGTAAGAATATATGACAAATTTTGATTTAAAAATGAATTTAATGATTTTATTAAGAAATAATGATTTTATAAAGTGTTAATGATTTTGTATAACTTAAAATATGAAATAAATGAATATTTAAGCTGAATTTGGAAATATAACTTAAATTGATTTTTTGTGAAATTTGTTTAAAAGTGAAATTAAATAAGTTATATTTTGGAAGTTTAAACTTAAGTGTTAAGTTAAAATTTTTATTAAAGAAATGAAAATTTAATACTTGAATTTAAATAAGAAAATTGTTATTTAATTTGGATTTTTTATGGAAATATGACTTTATAAAATCAAAAGAATAAGGGTATATAAATGATTGTTTAAAGTGTGAAAATATATGATTTTATAAGTTAAAATGATTTATATTAAAAGTTAATTATGTGTGAAATTGTAAATAAAACTCTGAATTTGATTTGACATCATTTTTGAAATGTAATGTAAAAGATATTACAGCATTTTTAAAATGCTGTAGTTGTTTTAAATGAACTAAAAGGATATTTTGAACTAAAGGTTATTATAGCACTTTGTAAGTGCTATAGTTGTTAATTTAACCAAAGTTTACTTGAAATTAAAATAAACCTATTACAGCATTTAAATGCTGTCTTTTGTTAATGAACTATTTTAAAACATAACATTTCGTAGCATTTTCTAAGTGCTGCGAAAGTTGAATTTGAAATGATATTAAATCTTGGAATGTATAATTGAAGTTTATATTAGTATGAAAAATATTTGGTTTACTTGTAATTTGAATCTATTAAAAGATATTGGACTTATGAAATATAGGATATTAAAGCTTTGGAACTTATTTTATAATTTGAATAGTTATTTTGTGGATTAAATCTATATTTGAAATTTATAAGATTTGAAATGGTCTATGGAAATTTAATTGAAATAAATGATTGAATTGAATTGAAACTTTGGAAATTGAATACTTGATTTGAAATATAATACTTACACTTTTAAATGAATTTAAATGAATTAATTTGTTGGAATATAAATTATTTAAAGGTGACTTGAAATGATAATAAATGAATGATAACTTTGAATTTAAAAAGGTATTTAAAGTTGAATATTTGGATTTGAACTCAAATGATGATTTGAAATGAAGTTTTGAAAGGATATGATATTTTGATATATTAAAATGATTTGAAATGAAGTTTTGGAAAGGTATGATATTTTGATATATTAAAATGATTTGAAATGAAGTTTTGAAAGGATATGATATTTTGATATATTAAAATGATTTGAAATGAAGTTTTGGAACGATATGATATTTTGATATATTAAAATGATTTGAAATGAAGTTTTGGAAAGATATCATATTTTGATATATTAAAATGATTTGAAATGAAGTTTTGGAAAGATATGATATTTTGATATATTAAAATGATTTGAAATGAAGTTTTGAAAGGATATGATATTTTTACATATTGAAATGATTTGAAATGAAGTTTTGGAAAGATATGATATTTTGATATATTGAAATGATTTGAAATGATATGATATTTTAAATATATTGAAATGGTTTGGAATTGATTTAATCTTTATTTTGATAAAGATTTGGATTTGAAATGATATGCTATGTTGAAATATAAAATATTATTTTAAAATTATAACCACGGGTTATAATAACGATTGGTTGTTAAAGAGACCGGGATCAGATATGGACATACTCTCTGTCGATACCGAAAACCACTTTGACAACTGTGTACGCGGTGGAGTTTCCAGAGTGAAGTAGGATGGTAGCGACGATCCTAAGGTATATACGTGGACCCAACTTTCATGAGTTGGCATAAGGTGGCTAAAACAGGAGCGATTGACGGACCAAGGAGGTAGCACCTCTGATTGGACACACTTCTTCGATACCATTCTATTACTAGTGATTGATTTGGTGCACACCCTTGATTTGGGAGTGTTGTTCGAGGTGGGCGGTAGTGGCTGCTATGCGTCACCACCAGTCCGGATGCGTAATTGGTATATCTACCCTGGCATTGCCTAGTTGTGTCGTGTCACCTACCATATCGAGCTTTACTACGATTTGTGATTTCTCCCGTAGCCTGTGGAGTATCGAGAGTAGCCCCCATTTTGGGAGTATGCTAATACTGGATAGACTACTGGGACTATTACGTGTTAAGGGCTATATGGGTAACCCCTTGACGCTATTAAAAAGTATGTTTATTTTATATTAGACATTATTATAATAGCGAATATTACTACATAGTAGATAGTTTAACGGATCCTTAAAGAATGGGCGATCCCAAGCATTCTTTAAGTTACTTGTACCTTTATTACAGTTCACTTGAGTTGGTTTACATTGTATAAGTATGTATGTCCTGACTCGAGTGTTTGTATTTTTTTATTTACCCTCGGGTCAGCCTGAGTATTCACAGATTTGGATTCCACTTTCTGGAGATTGGAATCGCCGGAGATTATCTGCTTATCTAGTTTTATCTATCTCAGTTCTGTTGTTCTATTCAGCTTGTACTTGGTTATCATATTGAGACTTCTGTTGTACTTTATTTCTTCTGTTGTATCTTATTTAACTCTGATATATTTACATAGTAGCTTCATGAACTACTATTTATTTTACTTCTGCCGCACTTCTTACTCTGTGTCTGTGATCTGTGATTATTTATTTACTGTATATTCTGAGATTTGCCAAATTTTATTTACAACGCGGTATTTTGAGCAATTCAAGTCTGACATGTGCGGATGCGAATGGTTGAAAATATCTGGTCATTACACGGAGGTTAAACGACTTCGAAATAAATAGGTTCCTCTTGTGAAAGTTCAGTGGTCCTCAAATCCTAAGGATTGCTCTTGGGAATCCAGAGAATTCATCGAGTGAACACATCCAGACTTGCCCTCTCGTGCTCCTTGAGGTGAACTTCTTATTTCAAAATTCTTCTTTGTGTTGATATACTTTTATGGTTGTTACTTTTTATTTATATATTACGATTGCGAGGACGCAATTTCTTTAAGGAGGGGAGTCTGTAACAACCCGCATATTTTACGAATGTATATTTAAATGTTTTATTTAAATATAGCATGGTTAATCGGATTAAAGTCCGATAAGCTACTTTTTGTAAACAGTCGAATTGGGACTCGAGACCACCTCCATTGAGTCCAAAATGGAGTTTACAACTTTTTTGAGTATAAACATCGATATGTTTGGAGTTGAGTATAATTTTGCTATTTTCTATTTTGGGCTTTGGGTTTGGGTTTCAACCCATTAACCCAACTGAATGCCCTAACTCCACTCAACTTCCTTCATTCATTTTCATTTCCTAACACTCTCAAGCTTAAGAGAAAAATGGGGGAAAGAATGGGAAATTAGAATTCCAAACCCTAGTTTTAATTAGGAAATACAAATTCTTGCTCCAACATCAAAGAGAGGCTAAGGTAAGCATCATCTTCTTCTTCTCCATTCCCATCTCTCTTCAGTTCTCAGAAACTCCTAACCCTAACTTAGGAAAAACTCACCTTTGATAATAGATTGAGGATTCTAGAGGTGTGTTGAAGAGGAATTGTTCTTGCCTTGTTTTAAAATTTCTCATTCATTATTTTTGGGTTTAAAGGTGAGTTTTTTAACTCACATCTTTGTCTATAGCTATCATTGTTGTTAGGTATGAATTCCTAACATTTGTCCATATTCATTTGCTTTTGATTTGAATTGATTTGGTGAATTTTCCAAATTTTGGTGTTTTGGTCCAATTTTATGAAAATCCTATTATGGATGTTTGGACATTGATGATTGGGGTGTATCGAAGAGCCTTTAAGGCTGGGTTGTCGCTTGGCGTAAATCCTTAGTCGTCGTTGCTCGTCTGATCGCTTCCGATACGTTTTGGCCACTTTGGCCAAGGCAAATTGTTGCCCAGACCAGGTGACCAGACGTCTGGTGACCAAGTCCAAACGTCTGGTTTGGACCTGGAGCAAAATTGTATGCACGTAAAATATATAAAAAAAGTCAGAGACTAATCTTAGACGTCTGAAACTTCAAATCAGACGTCTGGATGAGTCTCAGACGTCTGACTTGAAGTTTCAGACGTCTGGGGTTCTCTGGATTTTTTACCAAGGAACAAAACCAGACGTCTGGATTCAAAACCAGACGTCTGGTCATGGCTCAGACATCTGATTCGATACTCCAGACGTTTGGGTGGCTTTTTGAACTATTTCCAAAAATCGAATCCAAGCGTCTGGATTCCAAATCAGACGTCTGGAAATGTTTATTTTTTTCTATTTAGGCTGTTTTGTGTGGATTTGCTATTTTAAATCGATTGTTGTTGATCCGAATAGTTGTTATCACTTACTATCGACTTTGACGACTTCTTTCTTTGGATTTTTGAGAATATCCATTTTGATGGATTTGGTATCGATTTCTTTGGATTTAATTCACGTCTTCGAATGTGGATTTTTGTGATTGATTGTTTATAAAATCATTTTTGTGATTTGTCACTTCTAAATACAAAGGTTTCTATACTAGTAGTAAATATTCAATCTCTTTCATCAAAATGATTTCGACATTATTTTAAATATAAAGCTTGTTTTTAAAACCGTTTTCCAATCTATTAGTATATACAAACCTTTACCTCAATCGTATGTGAAATCTAATTAAATGGCTTAGTAAAACAAGTGGTATGAAACGCTTGCGTTTACTTCGTCGGTTAATTCTTGAACTTGTTCGATTGAACTCTTGTGACTATTTTCGAGTGGAAATCTACAATTTGTTCGTAAATATTTAAGTTAAGCTAGTGGTTATGGGACATGAAGCTAAACTCATATATTTACTAGCTTAGTGTAATTCACACTTTTTATTGATCGATGGTGATCATTTTGTGATTTAGACTAGCGATGTGCGATGTCTATTTGTTTGTGTGGGGACTAAAAACCCCGTTTGTGGAGCTTCGGCTCAAAATTTGGCGGGTTAGCGACCCGTGGTCTTCGGGCCATTTATGGAGCTTCGGCTCAAAATTTATGGTTATCGACCATGGAATAGCGTTCCATTTGTGATACACGTGTTGGTTAGTTTTCATGCTCCCGTGATAGGCCTCCCCCCTTTGTGATTTCTGGATTTCTAATTGATGATTTCTAGAATTTGTGTTTCACCAATTTTCGTGGTTTGAATTGATAAGTTCTATCAATAATAGTGTTTTGGTGAATAATTTAAAGAATGTGATTATTTTTGGTGTTTTGAGATGATTTGAGATATTGTATGATTTTCATTGTTAATTGATGTATACTTGACATAGTATGGCATTTTTGTTATCATACGCTTTTGTTCATATCTCTTATCCTATATCATTTTATTTGATAATTATAGCTAGACTGATCCGTTTATTATTTTCTTATTAAATAATACTCGGGTCAGACCGAGGTATTTCAGGTGCTCCCGCTTGACTTTTAATCAAGGTTCACCATCTGACTTTTGGCTAACTACTTAGCTTAGTAGTTTTTTTGTTATTATACATTTGAGATAGAGACTCCTTGATGTATAATTATTCTTTTGTCTAGCACTTGTATCTATTCTTTTGTGAAGTAGTGGATCTTCTATGACCACTATTTTGATGTACACTTATATGTGATATATTCATATCTGATTCCGCCTTTGTGATATGAATGTCTGTGACCGATTTGTGTTATGCTTATTTCTATATCTGTTTCCGAAGGCCACTTATCCACTGAGTGGTAGCTTTGAGTTTGTATTTGATATGTCGGATTTCCTCTTGAAACGAAATGTAAGTTATATTAGCTGACATATCGGTACTCGCACAAAGCAATTACACAGATGGTCGCTCCTCAACAGCCTTCTTTGCGCTAGTCGATGGCATTACCCCGTAGTGTCCTTGGCTAGCGTGACCATAGAGGTGGGGCGTCACATACTCTGATTTGTATATATGAATAAGGATGTTTCCTTTTTGTAAAGATCATCGTGGTATTATATGTTATTCGCTATGTTGTGAGATTCTGTGTTGTTTAGTTTTCTTCTATCTTCTACCTTCTTCTTTCACCCTAACAAATCAGTATTTCTGGCACTTGAATGTTAGACATCTGATACAGTGGACGTATTAGTGTTGATTTTTTAGGGTCGAAAATTTGGTTCGTTAAAGTTTATATTGTTGTATCATGATGCCAATTGATTATCGTTTATATGCTGCATTTATTAAGTTTACCAAATGGAAAATTAAATCAATCGTCTTTGTTACTCTTTGTCTATTTCCATATTTCCTTTTGTGAGTTTAACTATCCATTTATTTCTAGTTATATGTCTAACATTGTCATCAATTAATAACACCTATCATATGTTGCTCTTACAGAATTTACACTATAATACATATTTGTCTATACTCACATTCATGCTATATATATGTTGCTAATTAATGACATTCGTTTAATTAAAGAGAGATAAATGAAAGGCTTCTCTTTCCATATAAATAATTTGCCCTTCATTAATTAAATATGTTAAGAGAAGGAAATGAAAAGTTTCATTCTCTAAATAAATTTATGCCTCCTCATTAATTCAATAACTTAAGAGATAGGAAATGAAAAGTTTTCTTCTCTAAATAAATTTAATAAGTTACCGTTACACACAAATATGTACATAAGAGTATATTTGATATACTCTAATTTACATACACATTAAATTAATTTTAAACTTTATTTCTAAATCCAAATAAAATAAAGATTTTAATTAAAAGAAAACTTAGAAAATTTCTAAGTATGTTTAGATTTCATAGGCACGTTAATGATCCAAAAATGGTAAAAAATTTTAAATTCACCCATTTCTTCCGCTGCGGGCTGGCCCAGTTCCAAAAATAGTATCGAAGCCCAATAGCTTATGAGGTCTAAATTAGTCATGTTAGGGCTAACTAATTAAGCTTGTGCACTTAGTACGGTGTCTAGAAAGGTGATGTCGAGGATTGGAATTGGGTAATCAAGTACCCTATCCTACCTTGTTACCTGCCTGGCCTAAAAGGTGATGTGTGCCCAAAGGTTTCCCCTAATAGAAAAGGCTCAATTTGAATTGGGCCTTGGGCTAATTTTCAAAATAATTTTGAAAATTAAGACATGATTTTAAATTTAAAAGTTAAATTTAAAATAAAAACATGTTTATTATATAATATAACATAAATTTTCAAAATGTAATGAAAAGTTCAAAATGTTTAAAACTATGTAAATATTAATTTCGAAATTTAAAATTATTAATAAGATTAATAATATAAATTAATTAAATGAGTTAATTAATTAATACTTAAATGCATGTATTATATATGTTGATATATGTTATGTTATTTTAAAGTGTTTAAGATAATATAAGCACACATGTATGTACATAAGATAAATTTTCGAATTTAATATAATTTAATTAAAATTGTTTAATTAATAAAGTAATTAAAGGTCAGTTAATTAACTAAAAATATGCATATATAAGATATATGTGTCTTAATATAAAGGTTATGGTAGATATGTCCAATATAAAAGTTGTATTGGAATGCTAATTTAAAATTAATTAAAGAGTTAATTAATTAAAATTAATTAAATAAAATTAAATTAATAGAATATCATACATAAGACTATCATATAAGTAATATGAAATATAAAAGTTATATAACAATAAAACGTATATGATATGAATGTACGAACTAAAGATGGAACATTAAACAAACCCAAATTGACTTAAGGAATAAATACATATGTAAATGTACATATACTGTGATTTCTAATGTGTCTGATACTTGAATCACGAGGGTATTTCATAAGAAATACATTATTCCATATGTTGATATCACTCAATATAATATATTAAAGATGATGAATCTTCAATATAATGTTGTCCTCTACCATATATATATATATTTTTTGTAAATGGGTAAGATTTTATTGAAGGCATTACAGCCCAAGATACAAACCAATACAGAGCCCAAAATTGAACTATGTAGGGTTACATACAATCCGACAAAATCTTACAACTCAAAATTACCAAAAATAAAATAGCTTCATCTCCATCTTCAGATTCATGGCGGCCGATAGTAGCTCGTACTTAGGATTTCTTCGGATGCTCGATTCCGATCCTCTCCTGCAGTTCGAGCTTCACCTAGTTCCCGCTAGGTATTTGTCCAATCCTTGATTCTCCTTCGTACCAGTTGCATATCGTTTCTCACAAGTTTACTGACCTCTATATGCTCTACCATATATATATATATATATATATATATATGTTAATAAATTACTTGCATACTGCGTAGTTATTGAGCAAACTCAAGCTAGGGATGTTATGTGTAGTATTATTAATATACTAAAACAGACGAGGTAAGATAACTATATGTATTTGTTAAGCAAACTCAAGGTACATATACTATACTTAGGCCACCACGATATGGTAGGTACGAGTGAATAATCTCTTTCGATTTGTTGAGCAAACTCAAGGTCGAAATAGATTAGGACAAGGAAAAATGAGTCAGGAGTTGTATGTGATACAACCGATAAGGAGTTATCCATCGTTTGTGGGGCTATGATTTATTGAGCAAACTCAAGGTGTAACAACCCTGCATTTTGTAACTATTTTTATTGTATATTTTAATTATCTTAATTTGAATTTTTGATTTAAAAAAACTTTATTTTATTTTGAAATTATTTTTAAACTTGTTTTATTTCAAACATTTCATTTTAAATATAAAATTTGATTATCATATGAAATATAATTCCAAACTTGTATAAATTGAATATTTTCCTGAAAAGTGGATTTGTGGTCAAACTGGTCAAACTTTGACTTTTAAATTTTAAATTTAAATATTTAAATTCTTGAATTTTATCTTTTATTATGAAAATAGATTTAAGAACATGAATACTACTTTTCGTTTCGTTGAAAATGGAGTTATATTGTGAAAGTTATACATTTTTCAATATTGGGTGTAAACTGATTTATTTAGCAATATTGTCTATTTTAAATTATATAAATTATATTTTTATTGTCATATTTTGTTTTAATATGTGTTAATATGTTATTTTATGTCTTTAAATATTTTAAAGTAATTATATAATTTTTTTCCAAAGATTATTTGAATTGGTTTCAATTTATTTAGCCTAGTTTCATATATATTGTTATTTTCTCCATTTAAATTATATAATATAAAATTTATTTATTTATTTTTGCATTTTATTTTCATTTCTGAGTTTTTATCCTTATTTCTGAAATTTTATTCATCTATTCTGTATATAAAAAGAATAGAAATATCAAGAGGCAAATAGCTTTTGTTTTATGACTTTTAACCTTCAAGGCTCTTCATTTCTTGACCTTTCACTTGCTTGACTTTTGGCTGTCCATTTCTCAACTTCAGCCGTGTATTCCTTCTCATCATTCACGTGAAAACACTTCTTTCTCATCACTTCTCACACATACTTTCAGATCTAAACAAAAACTTTCGGTAATATCTTCTTTTCCATTTCTTTTTCCACCTCTTTTATTGATTTTTCAAGTGATTTTGCATTGCCTTCTCCTTGCATTGGATCGACCACACCCCTCCACCACCCTCTCCGACCTGTTCCACCACCATCCTCAGCCTCTTCAGCCTCCTTCCCCTCTGCCATGACCAGGCTGTACTTTCCCCTTTAGCAAATCCCATAAAAAAACTATTGAAAACATCACCTACATGCCTAGCCGAGACCATTCACCTATCACCACCTCTCTCTTCCACCTAGGCCGACCAAACACCACCTCCACCAGCCAAATTCTGACCTGGCACACCTCTGCAGACCACTACCTGACCCCACCTGAAATATCCATGCCCTCCTTGGCTTTGGCCGAGCCCATTAGTTGCCTTGAATCCATGATATTGCCTTGTAATGTTAGCCTCTTGCTTCACCAACTAGTGCACCATTTTCTCTAGGCTAGGCCGACACCTATAGGTCCACAACTGGACCCAAAAGAAAGCTTTAGTCATGTACTTTTAACCCATGGCCGATCCATGCTGGTTGAAGGCAAGTGAAATTGGTTTGGATTTGTTTTGTGCATGCATTTACAAGTTGTTTATAAATATGTGTAGTGTTTTATTCATGTATATTTGTTGGGTTGTTTCACGTATTCAAGGCAATTAGTCTTGTCTCTCTTACACTCAAATCATTGTCGTACTCTCGTGCTTTTGTGGATCTCTGTTGGGTGTAGTTGTTTGCCATCTCCAGCTTAAACAAGTGAGTAAATCTCACCAGACTAATATGTACTTATATAGTTGATAAACTGACATCACTTGAATCTGTAAATGCATATCATCCTGTTATAACTGCTATATTATAATCATATGAAGTTCACACCTGTATTTACACCTGTTATACCATATGTTACTATTATCTCATGCTATTCTGTTATTTATATCAGTTATCACACTACAATTTCCCTGTGGATTAGAATCACTATGGGTTAAAATGATACATACCTGAACGGACTGTAGAATAGGGAAAAATCGTTATGGGCTGAAATGATAGGCCTGAACGGTTTTTATATATTTTATTTAACTTGGGATTGCGGGTTTGAAATGATAGAACTCGGTTTTTCTTTGTAAATTACGGATTGAAATGATATATATCCATATCACTTGACCTAGGCTAGAAAATTTTATACAGACCCGTGGTTTATATATTTTTCTAAAAATTTTAAAATATTTTAAAAATGTAAATATTATGATATTTTGATTTAAATTTTATTAAAATGATTTCTATAAAATATTGGTGATTTTCTACAAATTAAATAAGTGAATTAAGTAAATGGTGAAGTAGAATTTGAAATATAAGTTAATTTTGGAATTTATGATTTTGTTTATAAATGGAATTTATGTAAAGTAAGAATATATGACAAATTTGATTTAAAATATGAATTT
The DNA here is from genome assembly GCA_030737815.1 of Allium fistulosum. Taxonomy (NCBI): domain Eukaryota; kingdom Viridiplantae; phylum Streptophyta; class Magnoliopsida; order Asparagales; family Amaryllidaceae; genus Allium; species Allium fistulosum. The sequence continues at coordinate 1,302,628,260 of CM060902.1, forward strand.
AATGATTTTTATTAAGTAATAATAATTTTTAAAAGTGTTAATGATTTTGTATAAATTAAAAATATGGAATAAATGAATGTTTAGGTTGAAAATTTTGAAATATGACTTAAATTGGGAAATTGTGAATTTTGTTAAAAGTGAAATTTTAATTAAGTAAAATAAATGGAAATAAGTTATATTTTGGAAATTTAAACTTAGTTGTTAAGTTAAGAATTTAATTAAAGAAATGAAAATTTAATTGTTATTCAATTTGATTTTTGTATGGAAATCTGACTTTATAAAATCATAGAAATAAAGGTATTTTAAATGATTGTTTTTAAATGTGAAAATATATGATTTTATAAGTTAAAATGATTTATATTAAAAGTTAATTATGTGTGAAATTGTAAATAAAACTCTGAATTTGATTTGACAGCATTTTTGAAATGTAATGTAAAGATATTACAGCATTGGAAAATGCTGTAGTTGTTTTAAATGAACCAAATAGCAAATTTAACTAAGGGTTATTATAGCACTTTGTTAGTGCTATAGTTGTTAAATTTAACTAATTTTTTTATTGAAACTAAATTAAGATATTACAGCATTTTAAATACCGTCTTTTGTTAATGAACTGGTTTAAACATATCATTTCGTAGCATTTTCTAAGTGCTGCGAAAGATGAATTTTCTTTGTTTAATAAATTCAAATGAATAAATGATCTTTGAAAAAGATTAAATTTTGGAAATTAAATATTTAATTATTAAATATAATGAATTGACATTAAATGATTTAAATGGAATAGTTGATTTGGGAAATACAACTATTTTGAAATGTGATTAAATGGTATTTAAATTTAAATTAAATAAATGATATTAAATCTTGGAATAAATAATTGAAGTTTATATTAGTATGAAAAATATTTGGTTTACTTGTAATTTGAATCTATGTAAAAGATATTAGACTTATGAAATATAGGATAATAAAGCTTTGCAATTTATTTTATAAATTGAATAGTTATTTTGTGGATTAAATCTATATTTGAAATTTATAAGATTTGAAATGGTCTATGGAAATTTAATTGAAATAAATGATTGAATTGAATTGAAACTTTGGAAATTTTAATACTTGATTTGAAAGTATAATAATTTCACTTTTAAATGATTTAAATAAATTATTTTGATTGAAATATAAACTATTTAAAAGGTGACTTGAAATGATAATAAATGAACGATATCTTTAAATTTAAAAAGTATTTAAAGTTGAATATTTAGATTTGAACTCAAATGATATTTTGGTATATTAAAATGATTTTAAATGAAGTTTGAAAGGATATGATATTTTGATATATTAAAATGATTTGAAATGAAGTTTTGGTAGGATATGATATTTTGATATATTAAAATGATTTGAAATGAAGTTTTGGAAAGATTTGATATTTTGACATATTAAAATGATTTGAAATGAAGTTTTGGAAAGATATGATATTTTGATATATTGAAATGAAGTTTTGAAATGATATGATATTTTAAATATATTGAAATGGTTTGGAATTGATTTAATCTTTATTTTGATAAAGATTTGGATTTGAAATGATATTCTATTTTGAAGTATAAACTGTTTTTAAATTATAACCACAGGTTATAATAACGATTGGTTGTTAAAGAGACCGGGATCGGATATGGACATACTCTCTGTCGATATCGAAAACCACTTTGACAACTGTGTACGCGGTGGAGTTTCCAGAATGAAGTAGGATGGTGGTAATGATCCTAAGGTATATACATGGACCCAACTCCCATGAGTTGGCATAAGGTGGCTAAAACAGGAGCGATCGACGGGCCAAGGAGGTAACACCTCTGATCAGACACACTTCTTCGATACCATTCTATTACTTGTGATTGATTTGGTGCGCACCCTTGATTTGGGAGTGTTGTTTGAGGTGGGCGGTAGTGGCTGTTATGCATCTCCACCAGTCCGGATGCGTAATTGGTATATCTACCCTGGCATTGCCTAGTTGTGCTGTGTCACCTACCATATCGAGCTGTACTACGAGTTTCTATTTGTGTCGTACCTATGGAGTATCTTCTCATAGCCTTGCGAGGTATGCAGGTAATGTGTAGACTATTGGCATATTACGTATTAAGGTGGAAAATGTAAAGCCTTAACGCTATTTAAAAGTATGTTTATTTTATGATTAGACATTATTATAATAGCGAATATTACTACATAGTAGATAGTTTAACGGATCCTTAAAGAATGGGCGATCCCAAGCATTCTTTAAGTTACTTGTACCTTTATTACAGTTCACTTGAGTTGGTTTACATTGTATAAGTATTTATGTCCTAACTCGAGTGTTTGTATTTTATTTACGCTCGGGTCATCCTTAGTATTCACAGATTTGGATTCCACTTTCTGGAGATTGGAATCGCTGGAGATTATCTGCTTATCTAGTTGTATCTATCTCAGTTCTGTTGTTCTATTCAGCTTGTACTTGGTTATCATATTGATACTTCTATTGTATTTTATTTCTTCTATTGTATCTTATTTAACTCTGGTATATTTACATAGTAGCTTCATGAACTACTATTTCTTTTACTTCCGCTGCACTTCTTACTCTGTGTCTGTGATATGTGATTATTTATTTACTCTACATTCTGAGATTTGCCAAATTTTATTTACAACGCGGTATTTTAAGCAATTCAAGTCCGACATGTGTGTCTGCCTATGCAGTTGGCGGGTGCAGCATGATAGGGGGTTCTCGCATTTGGGTTTGGTAGCGAGTGGATGACTCTTACTCCTACATGTCCCTGCGGGGTTGGTGCAGTCGAGAGGCTGGCCGTAAAGGCAGAACACAAGTATAGCTGTATGCTACGGTGGGCGTTACCCCACTGACACGGTCTGTTACAGTCGGTATCAGAGCTTTGGCTATGAGGCAAAACTTAAAATGTATGGTAAATTTAGTTACAGAATCACTTTCATTCGAGCTTGAATCTCTTCATTTTTATTTGATTTGAATTTTGGAACGTTCCCTGCAGTTCCAAAATCCATTCTTGTCCCTCACTATTCATCTTCTTGTGATTCTGGAGTATCCCATAACCCCGCTTCGAATGAGCTTTATAGTGAATTGGCGGTCTTGCCAATACTCTAATGACTTGTAAAAGGGGGAAAACTCCTTTACGATTAGCATCGATTCACCAGAGATTTATATCTATCCTTGGTTTAGATGCTAATATCTTTTGTTATTCCAAACTCTATCTCTTGAGATCGGATGTAGATTTACCCAAAAAAAAATTACACATTTGATCTTATTCATTAAGTCACGGTTGACCAGGTTAAGGTTGCCCGCGATTTATCTAACCTTATCCATCTTCATATTTTGACAATTAATCATCTTATTTTGTTTCCAAAATATCTTCAAACATTTTGAATTTTACTTGTAAATCTATGTTTTGTTTTATATATTGTGTTGTTTGAGTTGTTGATGTTGATTTGGGCTTCCGATCGATTCGTCTGATCAACGCTATCGATAGGATTTCTAAAACACTTTGATAGAACAAACTGACAAAATATTATTTTAAAATTTGGTTAATGAAATAAATTTTGATATAAGTAAATATTATGGAAATTAATAAATTGATTATTTGAAATGATAATATTTGATTTATCATTCTATAAATGAATTTATAAATAGTTGTTTATAAATTTGATTTGGGAACTGAAATGAATTTACATCAAGAATTTGAGAATTTAATTTCCGATGGTTTCAAACCTTGTGTTTAAAGTTTTAAAAAGATATATTATTTAAAGTATTTGTGAACAGAAATTTGTTTCCAAAGAATTTTAAAGTTTTAAAATTTTAGTGCTCTTCTCTTTGTTGCTGGAAAATAATTTCGGTGATGACCGCGGCATCATCGACGTTCATTTTCGAGTTTCGAAGTAAAGGGACCATTCTATAGTCTTGCTACAGCTTTGTTTTGGGAAATTTAATTGATTTGACTTTCTAAATATGATTTGATTTATAATATATATAGATATATGACTTAAATTTGATTGGAAAAATTATGTGCATACATTTATTTATCTCTAAATGGTTTGAAAGGAATCGGAAATTTTATTCTTAAATTCTATCTTAAATAATAACTTCAAGTATAAAAAGAAAATCAAAATTTTGAATAAATATTCAAGCTTGAAATGATTGAATTAGAATGTTTATATTGTATATTAATTTTAGAAAGTTTTATTTGTATAATTCTCAATTGCATTCCAATATAACTTACCTTAATTTTTAGAAGTTAACAATGTAATTGGATAATATACAATATAAAAAGATTTTTATAAATAAAATTTGGGTGGTTATAATAAATATTATACACTTAAATTTTAGTTATAAAAAGATTAACAGAGGTAAATAGAGTAAAAGAGTAATGGGATAATTTACACAATAAAATAATGTTAAAGGAGCTAAGAATAAATTAAAGCAGTTATAATAAGTGTAAGTATATTTAACATAGGTGATAAAATATATTGAGAGGGATAAATTTAATTTTAATTAGGAATAAAGAGGAATAAAATTTATTAAGTACATTATCAGTATAAATAATGATTTTGCAAATCAATGATTTTTGAAATTGTTAGTTTAAGAAAATTGGATGATAAGGTAATGAAATTAGAGATAGTTAATATTTATTTAACTTATGTAAAATTAATCATCAATTTAAGTTGAAATTTCCATGGTTTCTAACTTATTATCTTCTTTTGTTTTCAAACTATCTTTTAGTTGTCCTTATTTTTCCTTATCTTGCTACAGACAGGTATAGGCATCTTTCTATACTCTTTCTGTTTAGAAATCTTTCTATAATCTTTATAATCTTTAGTACTCATTTTGAATCTGACCACTGCTTGCCATCCACAGACCGTCGGTCAAGCGGAAAGGGTGAATCAGATTCTAGAAGATCTTTTCGTGCTTGTATTCTTGATTCTGGAGAATCTTGGGAAGATCACCTCCACCTTGTTAAACTTACCTATAACAATAGTTATCAGGTATAATTTCAATCTCCTAGTCATCTTGTCTTAATCCTATTTCACTCTATCTTTTTCTGTGCTTTCCCGTACCTCATTCCTTTTCGAGGACGAAAAGTTTTGAGTGGGGGAGAGTGTAACAACCCTGCATTTTGTAACTATTTTTATTGTATATTTTAATTATTTTAATTTGAATTTTTGATTTAAAAAAACTTTATTTTATTTTGAAATTATTTTAAACTTGTTTTATTTCAAACATTTCATTTTAAATATAAAATTTGATTATCATATGAAATATAATTCAAACTTGTATAAGTTGAATATTTTCCTGAAAAGTGGATTTGTGGTCAAATTGTCAAACTTTGACTTTAATTTTAAATTTAAATATCTAAATTCTTGAATTTTATCTTTTATTATGAAAATAGATTTAATAACATGAATACTGCTTTTCGTTTTGTTGGAAACGGAGTTATATTGTGAAAGTTATACATTTTTCAATATTAGGTGTAAACTGATTTATTTAGCAATATTGTCTATTTTAAATTATATAAATTATATTTTTATTATCGTATTTTGTTTTAATATGTGTTAATATGTTATTTTATGTCTTTAAATATTTTAAAGTAATAATATAATTTTTTTCCAAAGATTATTTGAATTGTTTTCAATTTATTTAGCCTAGTTTCATATATATTGTTATTTTCTCCATTTAAATTATATAATATAAAATTTATTTATTTATTTTTGCATTTTATTTTCATTTCTGAGTTTTTATCCTTATTTCTGAAATTTTATTCATCTATTCTATATATAAAAAGAATAGAAATATCAAGAGGCAAATAGCTTTTGTTTTGTGACTTTTAACCTTCAAGGCTCTTCATTTCTTGACCTTTCACTTGCTTGACTTTTGGCTGTCCATTTCTCAACTTCAGCCGTGTATTCCTTCTCATCATTCACGTGAAAACACTTCTTTCTCATCACTTCTCACACATACTTTCAGATCTGAACAAAAACTTTCGGTAATGTCTTCTTTTCCATTTCTTTTTCCACCTCTTTTATTGATTTTTCAAGTGATTTTGCATTGCCTTCTCCTTGCATTGGATCGGCCACACCCCTCCACCACCCTCTCCGACCTGTTCCACCACCATCCTCAGCCTCCTTCCCCTCTGCCATGACCAGGCTATACTTTCCCCTTTAGCAAATCCCACAAAAAAAACTATTGAAAACATCACCTACATGCCTAGCCGAGACCATTCACCTATCACCACCTCTCTCTTCCACCTAGGCCGACCAAACACCACCTCCACCAGCCAAATTCTGACCCGACACACCTCTGCAGACCACTACCTAACCCCACCTGAAATAGCCATGCCCTCCTTGGCTTTGGCCGAGCCCATTAGTTGCCTTGAATCCATGATATTGCCTTGTAATGTTAGCCTCTTGCTTCACCAACTAGTGCACCATTTCCTCTAGGGTAGGCCGACACCCATAGGTCCACAACCAGACCCAAAAGCAAGCTTTAGTCATGTACTTTTAACCCATGGCCGAAACCATGCAGGTTGAAGGCAAGTGAAATTGGTTTGGATTTGTTTTGTGCATGCATTTACAAGTTGTTTATAAATATGTGTAGTGTTTTATTCATGTATATTTGTTGGGTTGTTTCATGTATTCAAGGCAATTAGTCTTGTCTCCCTCACACTCAAATCATTGTCGTACTCTCGTGCTTTTGTGGATCTCTGTTGGGTGTAGTTGTTTGCCATCTCCAGCTTAAACAAGTGAGTAAATCTCACCAGACTAATATGTACTTATATAGTTGATAAACTGACATCACTTGAATCTGTAAATGCATATCATCCTGTTATAACTGCTATATTATAATCATATGAAGTTCACACCTGTATTTACACCTGTTATACCATATGTTACTGTTATCTCATGCTATTCTGTTATTTATATCAGTTATCACACTACAAGTTCCCTGTGGATTAGAATCACTATGGGTTGAAATGATACATACCCGAACGGACTGTAGAATAGGGAAAAATCATTATGGGATACAATGATAGGCCTGAACGGTTTTTATATATTTTATTTAACTTGGTATTACGGGTTTGAAATGATAGAACCCGGTTTTTCTTTGTAAATTATGGATTGAAATGATATATGTAACGGCCCGACTTTCATCGTCCAGAAAGTCGCATCGTTAATTAAGAAAGAAAGGGATAGAAGAAGAAAAGATAGAAAAGAAGAAAGAACAACACATCAGAATCTCACAGCGGAACGAATAAAATATAATATATCACATAAAATATTACATAGTATCATATTACATCAGAGCACACAACTTATACAACACATATTAGACAGTTATAAACATCTGTTTAATTCATACAACTCAAGTATCACAGATACAAACACAGCGGAATCATAATATATCTACACGGTGAAGCCTCCTGCTCCAAATCTCCTCCAGAATTCGTCAAGCTAACCTGAATCACTTGACTACTCATATATAATATGAGTACCCAAGAGTTTAATAAAACAGAAAATAAACACTTGGGTCAGACATGGGTCTGGTGTGAGTAAACGGTTTAAACTTGCTTAACTTTGAAAATCATTTGGAAAGAAAAGGTATCTCGTAAGACTTCCCGCACATAAACACGGAAAAGTTTTTACCTTACGATAACCAAAACATTTGATAGGAAATCCGATTATATTATAATAGGTCTAGGGTTTTCAAATAAATATGAAATAGCCGAAATTGTTACATTCATTAAATTCCAGCATACATAGGTATACAATCAAGACCGATGGCACTTATTGGAAGTTGGATTCCATACAATGGCAGGGCTACTGGGGTACCGCCCGTCATAGTACGTGGCCTAGATCAACGTACCGAGGAGTACGCCCGCTCCCCTGCAACACAAGGCCGGAACATCCCTTACTGGATAATTCCCGCATAAGAAATCCCACGGTTGTAGCTAGCAAGCGCCCACAAAGCCGAATAAAAAGAAGGGACCTCTAGACAGGGGAATCTTATACTACTTGGGTGCTACCCACTAACCTTGCTGCACCTCCCCTGTTTTAGCCATTCCCGGTTGATGAGGCTTGAGGCTACGATTACCTTTAATCAGAACAATCACTTAGAATGCTCATCGTCCACCTGACGATGTGCTGAAAGCATTCAATCCATACAAGTTCGTTCCGGGTTCGAACGAAACCGAAGGCATTATCTCGTTACACTCATTTTGGAATCACCCTCAGAGTTAACGACAATAATCCTTGCACTCTGAATCTTCATCTCGAATCTGAAAGTACTATCTCCGTCAAACTCATTACGGAATCACCCACAGAGTTATACTGACAAAGAATAGTTCTTACACCTCGAGTCTTCACTTGCTCCACTTGGATTAACGAACGTTTAATTTGGAATCGATGTGGTTTTCGGATATCAAAATCTGGAAATCCGATCCCGGTCTCATCGAAATCCAAAACGTATCTTTTAAGGCCAAGTTGTTTAAAGGTTTAAACATTTAAACTTATATTCAGGATGATATAAACAGATAGATAAATCACATTATCACAATAGATAATTCATATCAAACATTCATCTCACAAAGCAGCATATCACATATATTAGAGATATCCAATTCATCCAATATCAACCAATTACCAATATCAACCATCCAATATCAATCAATCATCCATAAGCAGGTTTGATTTATCTCCAAATCGATTTAATTAATCTTTAATTAAATTAATTACTATCCTTTAATCACTTGGATTATCTAAATCCTACTTCCTATTAATTAATTTCAAATTAATTAATTAATCATCTCTTAATGATCTTCCTTAATTAATCTCCTTTGATTAATTGTACTTTAATTACATTCAAGTAATTATCCTTAACCATATTCAGTAATTAACTTTTAATTACTATCATTAATTACAATAATTAATGAACCTTTATCAATTAATTAACTATAATTAATTATATTAATCCTCAATTAATTACAATTAATTAATCATACTTAAATTAATTACTTTTATTAATCAACCTTGATTAATTCATTAATTAAATAATCCTTATTTATTAATTAACCTTTTAATTAATTAAATAATTAATTTTAATCAACCACTTCATCTATTAATTAGTCTTAAAACAGTAATTAACAATTTGTAATTACTTATCTTAATTAATTACTTCTTAATTAATTATATTAACCTTGATTAATTAATCTAATTAATTAATCTTTAATTACTTCATTAAGTAATTATTAATCAATTTAAACTAACAAATAATTCTTAATTAATTACTTTATTAATTAATTACTTTTTAATTAATTACAATTAGTAATTAATCTTAAATTAAACACATTTAATTAATCACATTAATTAATTAACTAAAATAATTAAGTAATTAACTCTTAATTACTTACATAAGTAATTATCTTCTAATTACTTCATTAAATGATCTTACTTAACTAATTACCTTAACGAGTAATTAATCCCATCATTAAATAATTCTTAATTCTTTAATTAATTAATTATCCCATAATTAATTAACTTCAAACAATTAACTTAATTAATTCCTTAACTGATAATATTAAGTGATTACCCATTAATCACCTCAGCTAATTGCTCCCATGAGTAATTTACTCCTCCTAATTACTTTAAGTAATTATCCATAAATTACTTCATTAAGAAATTTACTCACTTAATTATAAATTGATTATCTTAAATTAATTAGACTAATTAATTAATCTAAAATTAATTACATTAATTAATTAACTAATTAATCATCTCTTAATCTCTAATTAATTCATTAACCATCCACTAATTACTTCATTAAGTAATTATCTTTAATTTCCATTAAGTAATTAAGCTTTATTTAATTATTAATTATCCTTAATTAAACTCAAATTTATTTACTTTATTAAACCCTTTTAAAAATCAATTTTTGAAATATGATTTTATTTATAAACAACAATTCAAACACCTAATTTAAACACACTTAAAATCTTTGAATATCATTCCAAATATGTTTGATTTAAATTAAATAAACAATAATTTAACTTTGGAAATCCCAAATTTTATATCTTTAAACTTATTCATTTAAATATATTTTAAATCTAATTAAAACATTCTTTTATAATTACTTTGAATATAACTTTAACTTGAAAACATTTTTAGAATCAAGCTATCAGTTTAAAACCCAGATCAACCCGAGTAAACTCCACGAAAACACTATCCTTTCCCGAGTCTACCCCGAGTCCATGCGAAAGCCTATCAGCTTCGAGTCGACCATGCCATCTTCACGAGACTTTCCCCGAGTTTCCCCTTCTTCCCAAACCCAAACAATCCCAGGCACCCAAACGTTCACGTGCACGTGGTGCACTTGCACCATCGTCTCTGACCACCGTAGATCACCGCGACGATCCTCGACAATCACATTCAACCTCGCGAACCCATACGCGACTCCAGATCATCCATAACCTACACGAATCGAAAACGAACCATCTCGATCAAAAATGGAACCCATTCCCCATCGAAAGATCACTTCGTCGCCGACGATCACGTCACTGGAACCCACGACACTCATCCCCGAGAACCACCACATTGCCACGCTGCTAATCTCCCATATGCGATCGAGTCTGATGATCCATCGTTGTCGAACAAAGCTCGACATCCCTCACAACAAAATCCTGTCACTAAACCCTATCTCATCAAATTCCCATCGCCTCGAACGTTGATAAAATGCCTGGCCATTTTTCCTAGTATCTACAATACACCAACCACCTTCGGTTACAAACTCGACGTCCATCACCTCTTTGATCGTCGGAATTTGATAAAAGTACCCATAACATTCATCTCGAAAATCCTCATTGATTAACAATCTAAAAATTATGAAATGCGTATTAAAATTCGTGATTCTCCAATTCGAATTCAGTTATATATTCAAAACACGAAATTCAATCCATCGATTTTCTTTTGTCTTATACATTTTTACTGCATTTTTTCTAATTCCCAGTTAAACATCAATTAATTCCCCTAAAAATTATTTCTAAAAATAAGATCTAGTTAATCCAAACCTAATTCCTTTAGGGATCCTTGCCAGAAATTGTTTAGATTAAGAGATAATAATTTATTTTGATTGAACTGAACCTGTTAATTTAACCAGAGATGAATATGCATATACACATATGTGCATATCAATATACAAAGTAATTTAGACTTAGTCCCAGTTCAAAGCATTCATGCAAACATATCTATAACAATACTTCAATCATTCATCACATTCATTAACATATCAAGGCTTCAAAATGAGGTTTGCTCACAGGTTACAAAACAGAGAACAGAGGCAATACATGCATCTACACATATGAACACATGCAACCATATCTACAGAGATTCATCACAATATTTTAGCCAAATCACAGATTTTAAAAGCTGTTTTTAAAAGAATGTTTACTCACCTTAAAGTAAGAAACAGAGGGCAGATTTTATTTCCAGGCTTTGAATTCTTGAATTCTGGAATTTTTTTTTTATTTTCTTTGTTGTTGAAATAGAACCATTTGCATGTTGAATTACAGTTGAACTTCATTTGGAAAGCAGGTTGAAGTTGCAGATTTGATTTAGTTGCTTCCATTTGATCTCAGGTTGAAACAGTTTGATTTACTTGTTGAGTTGCTCCTTGCTCAGGTTGAAGATGAGATCAGGTTGTTGAATTTTTGATTTTATTTTCTTTTGGATTTTTGGTTTTTAGCTTTTAGTTTTCTTTTGAATTTAGAAAGATGGAGAGAAAAAGAAGATGGAGGAAGAAGATTTCGAACTGAAAAGAAAAATGCCAGACTTCTCTATACATATGTTATTTAAGATAATTTAGTTTTCTAAATTTTCAAATAAATTAAATGAAGGCCACTTGTTAACTTGCATGCATATACAAATGTTAAGGCATGTTAATTATCTTACAAATGTTAAACTCTAGTAGAATTGTGTTTAAATCCTTATTATAAAAGTATTTATGATTCTTTTTAAATTATGTAATATGAATTTGTATTGATATTTATGTATTTATGTAAATGTGAATTAGTACTAAATTTATTTATGTTTATATATACAAACCATTTAAATTAAAGAGATATTAAAAAGAAAGCTTATTTAAAACTATATATATATTTATAACTATTTTATGCTAAGCACTTTAAAGAAAACAAAACTTTATTTAAACTATCATATTTTTAAAATAAATAACTATCTTATATTTTGAAAACAAATGAATTAATCTTTAACTTTTGAAAGATATTAAATTCAAAACAAAGCTTTAATCACAATATAATCATACTATATATAAATTATCAATAGATTAAAATAAATTTCAAACAATATCAAATTATAACATATACTTACATATATATTACAATTTGAAAATTCATTTTTTATTTAAAACAAAAGATATTTCCATTCACAATATATATCAAATATATATATTATAAATATAATAAAATGTTATTAGCTTTGACAAACAAATCTTATCAATATTTCCAGATTATAATTTATTATCCTTTAAAATAGTAAATTAACCTATTTAAATTAAAATTATAAATTATCAACCCAATTAAATTATCAATACAGATTATTAAATTTAAATTGCCCAAAACCCAGGATATCACATTCCTCCCCCCTTAAAATAATTTCGTCCCCGAAATTAAAAACAAAGTTAATTTAATAACCCTGCAAAGATTTAACAGCAAAGCATACCTATCATCCAATTCCCAACAACCATAACAACCAATCTAAAAATCAAACCTAACTAACTATTCTGATACAAATCAGGATAGATCTCATAATACTATCTCGAGTTTCCCCGAGTATAAATCACCGGGAGACTCGCTCTATAGAAGCTAAACAAACTACACCACCATAATCCAGAGCTCCTCTCTTCTCTAGATCCACCAATCTGAACAAAATATCAGATCATACTCAAGTCTAGCTCAACTTCCAAATCCATCTGAACTGCAGATTCCACAACTAGTGATGAATCATACACGTACTCCCTTAGAGATACGCGAAATACAATGAATTCCAGCTATCCAAACTGGCTATTCAATCCTGTAAATCAAGGATCTACGTACTCCTCTCGAGAACACAGGAAAATCAAAAATATTTCGGAGCTAGCTTTCCAGACTTACCAAATCTTATAGCTCTATAATCGGAGAAAACTTAACAATAATGAAGTCTCCAATTTCAAATTCCAAATTCCTTATCTCATATTTGTATAACTCAACATACAATCTTGGACTACCTCATTTCTTCCTGATCAACTTAACCTTCGCTGATGCTTCTTGAAAACAAATCTGAACCAAGAACAAAATGATCCCCAGATCCTATTCAACAACATGATTCTTCCAAATTCAGTTGAAATCCAAACTTGAAAACTAGATCTGACCAATCCATTTCAAAAATTTCTGAGATGCTACACCAACTCTTCTTTCTCTAAGAACCATCCTACAACCAGATTAACCACCGGTATCGCTTCTGGAACCAAGTCGATACGGAACTCAACTCCAGATGCAGACAACTTCTACTTCCTCGAAGACATCCAGAAAAATCTCTGACTACTTCAGTAGCTCCTACTTCCATATGATAAACCTCAATCTCAAACAAAAGATTGCCCAAGATAAATTCCCAAACTAATCGCAAGTCACTTTTGCGATCCTACCTAGTTCGGATTCCAAAGAAACTATTCTCTCTTTACCAATTAAAACAGCCTTAAACTTTTTCAAACAAGGTTAACCCTTCAAGAAAGTCTTCACCATCTTCCCGGACTGCTGATAGAAGAACCACAAAGATTCTTGAACCATCGGAGAAACGAGCCACACTGCTGCTTCCAAACTCTATCTCTGGGACACTGCTAAGCCAGAAAATCTTCTTGTTGGCACACAAACACTTCCGAGCTGAAACTGCTATCACAGCTAATCAAAGACTTCTAATCAATAGGCTCCTCGAGAAACTCGGACCCCAAACCAAACGCCAACAACTTACTCTTCTTAATCTTACTCCAAAACGAACATCTCCTTTGGGAACATCTATAGATACTGCGTCTCATCACACAGCTGCCAAGATACCATCACTCACTTCTGCACAACCGACAGATCCAAATTCTAGAAAATCCGCTCACCCGAGCTCAACCAAGCTTACACTCCCATAATGGACTCCGAAACTTTAAAATGATTTCCTTCAGAGATCCGAGAAATTCTTACTCCATACTGCCAAACTTACTCGAGAAGGTATTAGGTCTACAGTCTCGATAGATCACTTCCAACCTCAACATTCAAACTCCAACCATTGGTAGTCGTGTTACACACACCACCACCCTATCTACCTTTATAACTTGTATTGGAAAACCCGAACAGATAATCCAACGAATAGGTAGAAATAAATAAATATGTATAGTTATATAAAAATTACAAATACGCTCTCTCAAGATAGACACCACTCCAGAGCTAGGTATTCACTCAACCTATTGCTCTGATACCAAATGTAACGGCCCGACTTTCATCGTCTAGAAAGTCGCATCGTTAATTAAGAAAGAAAGGGATAGAAGAAGAAAAGATAGAAAAGAAGAAAGAACAACACATCATAATCTCACAGCGGAACGAATAAAATATAATATATCACATAAAATATTACATAGTATCATATTACATCAGAGCACACAACTTATACAACACATATTAGACAGTTATAAACATCTGTTTAATTCATACAACTCAAGTATCACAGATACAAACACAGCGGAATCATAATATATCTACACGGTGAAGCCTCCTGCTCCAAATCTCCTCCAGAATTCGTCAAGCTAACCTGAATCACTTGACTACTCATATATAATATGAGTACCCAAGAGTTTAATAAAACAGAAAATAAACACTTGGGTCAGACATGGGTCTGGTGTGAGTAAACGGTTTAAACTTGCTTAACTTTGAAAATCATTTGGAAAGAAAAGGTATCTCGTAAGACTTCCCGCACATAAACACGGAAAAGTTTTTACCTTACGATAACCAAAACATTTGATAGGAAATCCGATTATATTATAATAGGTCTAGGGTTTTCAAATAAATATGAAATAGCCGAAATTGTTACATTCATTAAATTCCAGCATACATAGGTATACAATCAAGACCGATGGCACTTATTGGAAGTTGGATTCCATACAATGGCAGGGCTACTGGGGTACCGCCCGTCATAGTACGTGGCCTAGATCAACGTACCGAGGAGTACGCCCGCTCCCCTGCAACACAAGGCCGGAACATCCATTACTGGATAATTCCCGCATAAGAAACCCCACGGTTGTAGCTAGCAAGCGCCCACAAAGCCGAATAAAAAGAAGGGACCTCTAGACAGGGGAATCTTATACTACTTGGGTGCTACCCACGAACCTTGCTGCACCTCCCCTGTTTTAGCCATTCCCGGTTGATGAGGCTTGAGGCTACGATTACCTTTAATCAGAAAAATCACTTAGAATGCTCATCGTCCACCTGACGATGTGCTGAAAGCATTCAATCCATACAAGTTCGTTCCGGGTTCGAACGAAACCGAAGGCATTATCTCGTTACACTCATTTTGGAATCACCCTCAGAGTTAACGACAATAATCCTTGCACTCTGAATCTTCATCTCGAATCTAAAAGTACTATCTCCGTCAAACTCATTACGGAATCACCCACAGAGTTATACTGACAAAGAATAGTTCTTACACCTCGAGTCTTCACTTGCTCCACTTGGATTAACGAACGTTTAATTTGGAATCGATGTGGTTTTCGGATATCCAAATCTGGAAATCCAATCCCGGTCTCATCGAAATCCAAAACGTATCTTTTAAGGCCAAGTTGTTTAAAGGTTTAAACATTTAAACTTATATTCAGGATGATATAAACAGATAGATAAATCACATTATCACAATAGATAATTCATATCAAACATTCATCTCACAAAGCAGCATATCACATATATTAGAGATATCCAAATCATCCAATATCAACCAATTACCAATATCAACCATCCAATATCAATCAATCATCCATAAGCAGGTTTGATTTATCTCCAAATCGATTTAATTAATCTTTAATTAAATTAATTACTATCCTTTAATCACTTGGATTATCTAAATCCTGCTTCCTATTAATTAATTTCAAATTAATTAATTAATCATCTCTTAATGATCTTCCTTAATTAATCTCCTTTGATTAATTATACTTTAATTACATTCAAGTAATTATCCTTAACCATATTCAGTAATTAACTTTTAATTACTATCATTAATTACAATAATTAATGAACCTTTATCAATTAATTAACTATAATTAATTATATTAATCCTCAATTAATTACAATTAATTAATCATACTTAAATTAATTACTTTTATTAATCAACCTTGATTAATTCATTAATTAAATAATCCTTATTTATTAATTAACCTTTTAATTAATTAAATAATTAATTTTAATCAACCACTTCATCCATTAATTAGTCTTAAAACAGTAATTAACAATTTGTAATTACTTATCTTAAATAATTACTTCTTAATTAATTATATTAACCTTGATTAATTAATCTAATTAATTAATCTTTAATTACTTCATTAAGTAATTATTAATCAATTAAAATTAACAAATAATTCTTAATTAATTACTTTATTAATTAATTACTTTTTAATTAATTACACTTAGTAATTAATCTTAAATTAAACACATTTAATTAATCACATTAATTAATTAACTAAAATAATTAAGTAATTAACTCTTAATTACTTACATAAGTAATTATCTTCTAATTACTTCATTAAATGATCTTTCTTAACTAATTACCTTAACGAGTAATTAATCCCATCATTAAATAATTCTTAATTCTTTAATTAATTAATTATCCCATAATTAATTAACTTCAAACAATTAACTTAATTAATTCCTTAACTGATAATATTAAGTGATTACCCATTAATCACCTAAGCTAATTGCTCCCATGAGTAATTTACTCCTCCTAATTACTTTAAGTAATTATCCATAAATTACTTCATTAAGAAATTTACTCACTTAATTATAAATTGATTATCTTAAATTAATTAGACTAATTAATTAATCTAAAATTAATTACATTAATTAATTAACTAATTAATTGTCACGACCCCGAAATTTAAATTTATTTAAATTTATAATTAAATGAATTCTTGAGTTAAATTTATGATTAAATAAATTTTAGATAAAAATTTGTAAATTTAATTGATAAATTGAGAGCGAGTTTCCCCGATATCCAAGTATATTCTGTATAAATCATTTGAGATTAAAATATTGTAAATAGTGTATATGTGAGTATATGTGTATATATTGAATGTATATATATATTTTGGTATATACGAGCAAATTTAATATATATTTCTATTTGGATTTAAAAGTTAAAAATAAATGGTTTAGAGATAAATGATAAATATATGTATATATATTTGAATTGATGGTTAAAGATGGTTTGAGTTTATAAAATAGATATAAGACAATAAATATTAGGTGAATGTTGATAATTAAACTTTAAATAGAAAATAAAATTTTAAAACGTATGTTATAATAAAATACATTTAAGTATGATTTAATTAAGTGAGTATAAAACAAATAAAAATAATAAAGAAAGATTTAATAAAAATTCGAAGTTCACTTGTATTTTAAAAGTAATCAAAACAAAACAAAAGGGAAACAACTTACATTCAAATAAGTAAATACAATTGTTAAAAAATATAACAACATTTAATTCATTTATATTGCAAAGTGATAGGATTTAGGAAACAAGACAACATAATAAGTGCAGCCACCATTTTTAGAAAGAAAAGAAATAGCAAAGAAATGTTATGCAGGCAAAAAAAATAGGAAAAGAAGACAAGTATGCAAATAAAAGAAGAAAATGAACAAAGTAAGTAGATTTAAAATAAAATGTAAAACCCAACATCATCATCTCTCAGCCGAAAACAAAAGCAAATCAAGTCACAAAGAGATTAAGTATAAATTGTACAAAAGTAAGATGCAGCCACCAAAACAAAGCAAAGGAAATAAAATATCTTTTTACAAATAAACAAAGTACACAATATAATATCATCAGCCGAAAACAAAAAGTAAAGAAAGCATCTTCACCATGCCTTAGTACCAAAACAACACTATAACACACTGTAAACCCATCTCCACATCAAACTCTCTTACCATCAGTTCATTCGAAACTGAGAAAAAAATAAATAAAGTAGCATCATCTCAAAAACTCCAACAAACCAGAAAAGAAAAACAGAAACAAGATATCAAAGCAAAAATTTCAACTTTGCAACTTTTCAAGCCTGTTTCATATTAAAACAACTCTGCTCTGTTTCTTCTGGAAAAATAAGGTGAGCAACTCCTTGTTTTTAGAAGCTTAATTTTGTTTTGATTTTTCTTGATGCTAGTGAGTGAACAAATTGAATCTCTTCACTATAGATACATGCTATAAATTCTGCAAAGTGAAGAATGATAAGTATTAGCATGTTGTTTAGAATGGATTGTTGATATATGCTTATATCTGTATGGATGATCATACTCTGTTGATTTCACAGGTTCTCAAAAATATGAAATAGACCTAATATCTCTTTGTTTGATTTATTTTAGACATAGGTATAAGAATAAAACTTGTTATTAATGACTAAATGTTCGATCTGGAAATACTTCTAGATAGTATTGAAGAATAGTTCATCCTAAAGAAGGTAGAGCAGTAAAATCTCAAACTAAACCCAAATTTCGATCGAGATGATTTAGTATTTCCAGGTTACAATCTGGTTTGTCATGGTAAAATAGGATTTTTAAAAGAAAATTTATGATTTTTAAGCTAATATTCGTTGAGATATCTGGGGTTGAACAGAATTTGGATTTCGACCGATTACTAGTGATCGGCAAGATCATATGCACCGTGGTCAAGGGTGGAAGAAGATAACGTGTCGAGGAGCAAGGGAAAAATGCTCGTAGAATTTTTAGTGCGTCGTAGCGGCGGCGTGGCGTCGACTTAGGGTTAGGTTCACAGTTGTATTAGCTGAGCTTTCGGGGATTGCTACATCGTCGACGATGGACTATAGGTGATCGGACCCAGGGGAAAAGATTGATGGGTCATCGGGGCACCTTGGGTTAAGACGGCAGAGTTACTGGTGGTCGGAGGGACGTGAACGAGGCGTTGTACCAGGTCTGTTCTTGTTCCAGTTTTGGAGCATGAAACTCGATTTCGAGTTTGACTTAAGGGTGACGATCTGATGATTGCGAGAGGATGTGAGTATGAACGTCGACGTGTTCGATGACGTGGGGTAGGCTGGAGATGAACGCCGGCGAAGTACACGTGCACGTGCACGTTTCCTTGACTCTGTTCTTTTTTTTTGGGGAGACGAAGATGTTAACTCGGGTATTACTCGAGTTGTTTGAGAGTGTTACTCGAAGTAGTGGAGGATATGACTCGAAGCAGTTCTGGTTCGATCCGAGTATGTGTGGTTCCAGACAAATTGAGAAATAAAGCCTGGCAGTTTCTTGATTTCAAAAGTATAATATAAAATCTGAAATGAAATTAAAACCAAGTTTAAATTAAGATCTTAAATCTAAATTCAAATTGAATTTGAATCTTAGGTTTTGAAATAGACTAAAGTTTATAACTTTAAAATGGGGTAAATAAGTTAAAGTTAAAATATTCTTTAATGATTTGAAATTTAAAAGGGAATTTAGTTAAAAGTCCTTAAGTTTGAATTTAATGATTTGGATTCATTAAATTAATAAGTTAATTAAAATGAATTGATAAATTTAATTAATAATTGGATTAATTAAGTAATTATGAGATTAAACCAATTAACAAAGGTTTAAGTTAATTATTAATTAGGAAAAAATTAATTTGTGATTAAAGATCATTAATTTGAATAGATTAGATTTTAAACAAATGGTTAAATATTAATAAATCAAGTAATTAAGGTTAAATTAAGTTACATTTAAAAACTTGAATTAATTAAATAATTAATGGTTAATTAATGGGTCATTAAGGATTAATTAATTAAGTTAATTAATTTAGGAATTATAAATTAATGAAGGTGATTAAGGAAAGATAATAAATTAAGGACTAATTTATCAATGTGATTAATTAAGGAAAATTAATTTAAGAATAATTTATTAATTATTAATAGTTAGTTAATAAATGATCTAAAGGATAATTAATTATATTGGTTTGTAATTAATTAATGATTAATTAATCCGGATTTGAAATTCATAAGTAATTAATCTAATTTGAATAAATCAGATAATTAACTGACCTTACCTATGAACGTTTGAATTCTATTGGATGATTTGATTTGTTTTGATATCCCTGATATATGATGCTCTGTGATATACCCTGATTTATGTTGTGATCTGAAATTGATTATCTGCGATATATATCTGTGATTTCTGTTTCTGTGATATATTACTGTGAATATGAAACCCTTTGACCCGTGAAACGACACTTGAATTTCGATGCGACAGGGAGTCGGATTCTAGTTGGTTATCCGAAACCCACATCGAATTGTAATAGTGAATATATGTGACTGATAAATTTATTTTATCTATGAATTCGTGAATGAAGATAAGCGTTATGGGTTATACCGCTTATCGATATATCTGTGATGATTGATGTTGCACTATTGTGTGTGAAACCCCTGGACTACACCTTTACACACAAATATGGATTTCACGTGGAAATCGGTTAAGTCACAGATAATGTAAATTAAATGTTTTTGAAATTGAAATTTTAATTTCAATTTCAATTTTGAAATTGGAAATTTGGGTTTAAAGTGAAAATCTTTTGAAATAGAATTTCAAAGATAAAAGTTATTTTAAATAACTTAAACGAGTTTTGAAAAATTTAAATAATTTGATTTAAATTTGAATTCAAAATTGAAATTGAATCCTATGATTGAAACTAGGGACTAAAGATGATATAAAATGTGTTTGTATGAATTTAACCATTTTAAAAGTATAAGCTGGGAATTTGAATTTAAACCAAGGATTTCAACTCGTATGAATGAATCAGATTTCCAAAATGAAACTGTTGTTTTCAAAGGAATAAAAGCTTTCAGATAAGAAATGAAATTCCAGTTTAATTAAAGGAATTTCAAGATTGAATTGGAATTATTTTTCCAAGTTATGAATGAACTGTTTTAAAAAGCTATGAATTAAATCTGTTATCTTAACAGATTTAAAATGATGTTTGTTTAAACCATTTGAAATGGAATTGTTTTGGAAGCTATTAGTTAAATCTTTGATTTAAAGATTTAACGAATTAATTAAACTGAAATGGAAATCGATTTGGAAAATCTGTGAATGAATCTTTGTGAAATTAAGTGAACTTTGTGAATTTAATCTTTTTGTTTAAAAGATTAAAATGGTAACTTGTTTAAACCATTTGAAGAAAGATTTTGGGTAATAAGTTGTGACTTAATTGAATTCCCAATATCCATATATTTTTAAATATTGCGCTCACTGTTCGGGTTAGCCGGGAAAAGACATTTGTGTCGTATAACCCATTCCGAATAGTGATACGTCGTATATGGATGGCATTTGAAGACCGGTGTTGAAGACCGGATATTTTTCGAAAATGAAAGGACAACCTATCGAATGTCTCTGCACTGAGTTGCTCCGGTATAGAGATTTATATCACTCTTTTGTGACGGGAAGTCCGGACGTGATTGGAAATTACCCGGAATTGCAAGGGCTTCGTAAGAAGTGCCTTCGGTTCTGTTCGATCCCGGAACAGACTTGTATGGATACATGTCTGACATTACACTTTGAGATATAAAGCCGATTTCTTTCAAATACATTTCTGTTGGTGGCGGAGAATTTATTCTCTTAGCTTAACACCCTTCTCTGAGACGTACGAGCTCAGAAGTTATGTAGTTGAAATTTATCAGCGATATATCCCAATTTGGTAATGTGACATGCTGAGTGTTGCTGTGAAATGATCAGTGTTTGATCATTTGCGATATGATCATTTTTTTTGATCTTATATCTTTGTGATCATAGGTTGATCATTTGTTTGACCCGAAGCATGGCTTTGTGACAAAGCGTAGCTTTGTGGACGAGACTTCGTCGAGCCTCACACCCCGGAAATGGTCGAAACAGGAAGGATGCAGCAAGGTTCTAGGGAGTAGCGCCCCTTAGTGTATGTCATTCCTTCTGGATAAAGGTGGTATCATGGTATGGAGCCCAGATACTTAACCTCTGTGGTTACTGCAAGTTTATTACTTTGTGGTTTGTTGGAAATCGAGGATCCTCGGGAAGATCGGTGACGATCGGGGGATGGCATACGCGTGTCAGTAGTTACCTATTTTTGCAGAGGTAACCCGGCCTTGTGTTGGCAGAGATCCGGTTAGGTTCTCGGGTCGTCTATTCCAGGGACGTACCCATCGTGGATAGGAAGTTCCTTAGCCTGACCATTTGTTGGAAATCCAAAGAAACAATACGAGCCTTGTACGGTATTAGTTGTAGAACCTGCCATTCACTTATGGTGGCGCCCCACTGTTTGGATGGTAGCTATAGTAGGCATAGTTCGAAATGTCTATGCTGGCTAAGATTTATATTCTACTTTCGAAATGTTTCTACACTATGCACTAATAATAATATCAAAAATGATTTGATTTTGCATAGTAAGCATCTTTGACTATCATAAGGAGAAATCTCCTCCAAGTCTGCGTTTGCATTGTGTGTGTGGCGGGAGGCCTTATGGTAGTTTCATTTTCCAAAAGCATTGCGAATTGACTTTAAAACTCTTTGTTGTTTGTTTTAAAGATAAACTGTTTTTGTTGCTCACACCAGTCCCATGACTGATCCAGAGTTTATTGTTTCTTTTCTAAACTCTGGATGCTCAAAATTTTTCTACACGAGCAGTCTAGAGTTTGGTTTTTCAGATAGTCAGATTTGTAGATTTATCTGGAGCTAGTTCAGTCTTTGGATATGGACTGCACTTGCTTATCTTTGTGCATCGTTATTGAGAGTTCCAGCTATTTCTGGATTGGCATTCTGAAGATGAAGATTATCCGCTGCTGATGTGATCTATTTTCTTTTCCGCTGCTATTTGTTGTATCATATCTCTGATGTATATTGATATTCATTTGTATCACTCTGTTGTATCAGATATTGTATATCAATGTATTATTCATTTATTCCGCTGTGTTATTTACTTAATGTTGTTATAAGCTCCGGCGAATCGGATTTGAACGGTCGAATTTATGACATTCGAGTACGATGTAAAGTATGGATGTCGATTTTCGAACGCGAAAAATCCGTATCGTTACATTAATCATCTCTTAATCTCTAATTAATTCATTAACCATCCACTAATTACTTCATTAAGTAATTATCTTTAATTTCCATTAAGTAATTAAGCTTTAATTTAATTATTAATTATCCTTAATTAAACTCAAATTTATTTACTTTATTAAACCCATTTAAAAATCAATTTTTGAAATATGATTTTATTTATAAACAACAATTCAAACACCTAATTTAAACACACTTAAAATCTTTGAATATCATTCCAAATATGTTTGATTTAAATTAAATAAACAATAATTTAACTTTGGAAATCCCAAATTTTATATCTTTAAACTTATTCATTTAAATATATTTTAAATCTAATTAAAACATTCCTATATAATTACTTTGAATATAACTTTAACTTGAAAACATTTTTAAAATCAAGCTATCAGTTTAAAACCCAGATCAACCCGAGTAAACTCCACGAAAACACTATCCTTTCCCGAGTCTACCCCGAGTCCATGCGAAAGCCTATCAGCTTCGAGTCGACCACGCCATCTTCACGAGACTTTCCCCGAGTTTCCCCTTCTTCCCAAACCCAAACAATCCCAGGCACCCAAACGTTCACGTGCACGTGGTGCACTTGCACCATCGTCTCCGACCACCGTAGATCACCGCGACGATCCTCGACAATCACATTCAGCCTCGCGAACCCATACGCGACTCCAGATCATCCATAACCTACACGAATCGAAAACGAACCATCTCGATCAAAACTGGAACCCATTCCCCATCGGAAGATCACTTCGTCGCCGACGATCACGTCACTGGAACCCACGACACTCATCCCCGAGAACCACCACATTGCCACGCTGCTAATCTCCCATATGCGATCGAGTCTGATGATCCATCGTTGTCGAACAAAGCTCGACATCCCTCACAACAAAATCCTGTCACTAAACCCTATCTCATCAAATTCCCATCGCCTCGAACGTTGATAAAATGCCTGGCCATTTTTCCTAGTATCTACAATACACCAACCACCTTCGGTTACAAACTCGACGTCCATCACCTCTTTGATCGTCGGAATTTGATAAAAGTACCCATAACGTTCATCTCGAAAATCCTCATTGATTAACAATCTAAAAATTATGAAATGCATATTAAAATTCGTGATTCTCCAATTCGAATTCAGTTATATATTCAAAACACGAAATTCAATCCATCGATTTTCTTTTGTCTTATACATTTTTACTGCATTTTTTCTAATTCCCAGTTAAACATCAATTAATTCCCCTAAAAATTATTTCTAAAAATAAGATCTAGTTAATCCAAACCTAATTCCTTTAGGGATCCTTGCCAGAAATTGTTTAGATTAAGAGATAATAATTTATTTTGATTGAACTGAACCTGTTAATTTAACCAGAGATGAATATGCATATACACATATGTGCATATCAATATACAGAGTAATTTAGACTTAGTCCCAGTTCAAAGCATTCATGCAAACATATCTATAACAATACTTCAATCATTCATCACATTCATTAACATATCAAGGCTTCAAAATGAGGTTTGCTCACAGGTTACAAAACAGAGAACAGAGGCAATACATGCATCTACACATATGAACACATGCAACCATATCTACAGAGATTCATCACAATATTTTAGCCAAATCACAGATTTTAAAAGCTGTTTTTAAAAGAATGTTTACTCACCTTAAAGTAAGAAACAGAGGGCAGATTTTATTTCCAGGCTTTGAATTCTTGAATTCTGGAAACTTTTTTTTTATTTTCTTTGTTGTTGAAATAGAACCATTTGCATGTTGAATTACAGTTGAACTTCATTTGGAAAGCAGGTTGAAGTTGCAGATTTGATTTAGTTGCTTCCATTTGATCTCAGGTTGAAACAGTTTGATTTACTTGTTGAGTTGCTCCTTGCTCAGGTTGAAGATGAGATCAGGTTGTTGAATTTTTGATTTTATTTTCTTTTTGATTTTTGGTTTTTAGCTTTTAGTTTTCTTTTGAATTTAGAAAGATGGAGAGAAAAAGAAGATGGAGGAAGAAGATTTCGAACTGAAAAGAAAAATGCCAGACTTCTCTATACATATGTTATTTAAGATAATTTAGTTTTCTAAATTTTCAAATAAATTAAATGAAGGCCACTTGTTAACTTGCATGCATATACAAATGTTAAGGCATGTTAATTATCTTACAAATGTTAAAATCTAGTAGAATTGTGTTTAAATCCTTATTATAAAAGTATTTATGATTCTCTTTAAATTATGTAATATGAATTTGTATTGATATTTATGTATTTATGTAAATGTGAATTAGTACTAAATTTATTTATGTTTATATATACAAACCATTTAAATTAAAGAGATATTAAAAAGAAAGCTTATTTAAAACTATATATATATTTATAACTATTTTATGCTAAGCACTTTAAAGAAAACAAAACTTTATTTAAACTATCATATTTTTAAAATAAATAACTATCTTATATTTTGAAAACAAATGAATTAATCTTTAACTTTTGAAAGATATTAAATTCAAAACAAAGCTTTAATCACAATATATTCATACTATATATAAATTATCAATAGATTAAAATAAATTTCAAACAATATCAAATTATAACATATACTTACATATATATTACAATTTGAAAATTCATTTTTTATTTAAAACAAAAGATATTTCCATTCACAATATATATCAAATATATATATTATAAATAGAATAAAATTTTATTAGCTTTGACAAACAAATCTTATCAATATTTCCAGATTATAATTTATTATCCTTTAAAATAGTAAATTAACCTATTTAAATTAAAATTATAAATTATCAACCCAATTAAATTATCAATACAGATTATTAAATTTAAATTGCCCAAAACCCGGGATATCACAATATATATCCGTATCACTTGACCTAGGCTAGAAAATTTTATACAGACCCGTGGTTTATATATTTTTCTGAAAATTTTAAAATATTTTAAAAATGTAAATATTATGATATTTTGATTTAAATTTTATTAAAATGATTTCTATAAAATATTAGTGATTTTCTACAAATTAAATAAGTGAATTAAGTAAATGGCGAAGTAGAATTTGAAATATAAGTTAATTTTGGAATTTATGATTTTGTTTATAAATGGAATTTATGTAAAGTAAGAATATATGACAAATTTTATTTAAAAGATGAACTTAATGATTTTTATTAAGTAATAAAATTTTTTAAAAGTGTTAATGATTTTGTATAAATTAAAAATATGGAATAAATGAATTTTGTTAAAATTGAAATTTTAATTAAGTAAAATAAATGAAAATAAGTTATATTTTTGAAATTTAAACTTAGTTGTTAAGTTAAGAATTTAATTAAAGAAATGAAAATTTAATTGTTATTCAATTTGATTTTTCTATGGAAATTTGACTTTATAAAATCATAGAAATAAAGGTATTTTAAATGATTGTTTTTAAATGTTAAAATATATGATTTTATAAGTTAAAATGATTTATATTAAAATTTAATTATGTGTGAAATTGTAAATAAAACTCTGAATTTGATTTGACAGCATTTTTGAAATGTAATGTAAAGATATTACATCATTGGAAAATGTTGTAGTTGTTTTAAATGAACCAAATAGCAAATTTGAACTAAGGGTTATTATAGCACTTTGTTAGTGCTATAGTTGTTAAATTTAACTAAATTTTTTATTGAAACTAAATTAAGATATTACAGCATTTTAAATACCGTCTTTGGTTAAAGAACTGTTTTAAACATAACATTTCGTAGCATTTTCTAAGTGCTGCGAAAGTTGAATTTTATTTGTTTAATAAATTCAAATGAATAAATGATCTTTGAAAAAGATTAAATTTTGGAAATTAAATATTTAATTATTAAATATAATGAATTGACTTTAAATGATTTAAATGGAATAGTTGATTTGGGAAATACAACTATTTTGAAATGTGATTAAATGGTATTTAAATTAAATAAATGATATTAAATCTTGGAATAAATAATTGAAGTTTATATTAGTATGAAAAATATTTGGTATACTTGTAATTTGAATCTATTTAAAAGATATTAGACTTATGAAATATAGGATAATAAAGCTTTGGAATTTATTTTATAATTTGAATAGATATTTTGTGGATTAAATCTATATTTGAAATTTATAAGATTTGAAATGGTCTATGGAAATTTAATTGAAATAAATGATTGAATTGAATTGAAACTTTGGAAATTTTAATACTTGATTTGAAAGTATAATAATTTCACTTTTAAATGGTTTAAATGAATTATTTTGATTGAAATATAAACTATTTAAAAGGTGACTTGAAATGATAATAAATGAATGATATCTTTAAATTTAAAAAGTATTTAAAGTTGAATATTTAGATTTGAACTCAAATGATATTTTGTATATTAAAATGATTTGAAATGAAGTTTGAAAGGATATGATATATTGATATATTAAAATGATTTGAAATGAAGTTTTGGAAGGATATGATATTTTGATATATTAAAATGATTTGAAATGAAGTTTTGGAAAGATTTGATATTTTGACATATTAAAATGATTTGAAATGAAGTTTTGGAAAGATATGATATTTTGATATATTGAAATGAAGTTTTGAAATGATATGATATTTTAAATATATTGAAATGGTTTGGAATTGATTTAATCTTTATTTTGATAAAGATTTGGATTTGAAATGATATTCTATTTTGAAGTATAAACTGTTTTTAAATTATAACCACGGGTTATAATAACGATTGGTTGTTAAAGAGACCGAGATCAGATATGGACATACTCTCTGTCGATACCGAAAACCACTTTGACAACTTTGTATGTGGTGGAGTTTCCAGAATGAAGTAGGATGGTGGCGACGATCCTAAGGTATATACGTGGACCCAACTCCCATGAGTTGGCATAAGGTGGCTAAAACAGGAGCGATCGACGGGCCAAGGAGGTAACACCTCTGATCGGACACACTTCTTCGATACCATTCTATTACTTGTGATTGATTTGGTGCGCACCCTTGATTTGGGAGTGTTGTTCGAGGTGGGCGGTAGTGGCTGCTATGCGTCACCACCAGTCCGGATGCATAATTGGTATATCTACCCTGGCATTGCCTAGTTGTGTCGTGTCACCTACCATATCGAGCTGTACTACGAGTTTCTATTTGTGTCGTACCTATGGAGTATCTTCTCATAGCCTTGCGAGGTATGCAGGTACTGTGTAGACTATTGGCATATTACGTGTTAAGGTGGAAAATGTAAAGCCTTAACGCTATTTAAAAGTATGTTTATTTTATGATTAGACATTATTATAATAGCGAATATTACTACATAGTAGATAGTTTAACGGATCCTTAAAGAATGTGCGATCCCAAGCATTCTTTAAGTTACTTGTACCTTTATTACAGTTCACTTGAGTTGGTTTACATTGTATAAGTATTTATGTCCTAACTCGAGTGTTTGTATTTTATTTACGCTCGGGTCATCCTCAGTATTCACAGATTTGGATTCCACTTTCTGGAGATTGGAATCGCTGGAGATTATCTGCTTATCTAGTTGTATCTATCTCAGTTCTGTTGTTCTATTCAGCTTATACTTGGTTATCATATTGAGACTTCTGTTGTATTTTATTTCTTTTGTTGTATCTTATTTAACTTTGATATATTTACATAGTAGCTTCATGAACTACTATTTCTTTTACTTCCGCTGCACTTCTTACTCTATGTCTGTGATCTGTGATTATTTATTTACTGTATATTCTGAGATTTGCCAAATTTTATTTACAACGCTATATTTTGAGCAATTCAAGTCCGACATGTGCGGATGCGAATGTTCCAAAATATTGGGTCGTTACACAAGGTCAGAGTACCAAGACAAACGAGTCCTAACACCCACTAGTAAAGTCGAAAGATTTCTATGTTTCATCTTAGGGTTTGGAGAAACATAAAAGACTAGTGGGAGCCTTATTAGAAAAATGAATGATAACATTTAACCTTCCTAATATTGTAAGAACATATGCTAAATAATGTTATAATTATCTACAATGATAAATTTGTGCATTTAATATGATTGATAAAATGTTTATCAATTAACATATACAAACGAACTGAATTGAAAGTTGACAAATGGAAATATAATAGCCATTATTAAATTCCTATTGCATGTTAACGTTTCAACACCCATGCAAGTGCCTGATTTTACAACTACTGAATACATTCGTGGTTTGGTCACTTACGCGTTTATTTAGTCAAGACCATGTATTGCATTTTATGAGTTTCAAACTCTAAAAGCCATACAAGACTATGGATATTTGATCCATATACAATTGCATATAAATGTTATATGGTGAATGGTCAAAGTTTATAATGTACAATATTTCGATGAAATTTAGTTCTTCCGAAAAACCAAATAAACCTTAGTGCGAGATTGAGTATTCAATTTAATTGATTACAAAAGGGATCATATTGTGTTAATGTACACAAGACAAAAAATTTTAAGATAGATCTAAGAACTTAATCGTTGAAATGTCGTTTTGATCGGTTTACGTAAAGTGCAACATATTTGTTGTCCTTAAATGTTAGGATAATCGAATGCGCTTTTGTAAAGAGTTTGTTATGATATTGTAGTAAGGTTTTACTTTGAATAATTTGACCATTTGAAAGGAAAACGAATGTATAAGAATAGATGTAATTTAAGGCACAATTGGGATGAAGAAAATGAATAGTCACTTCACTTCATAGAGAAACATTGGAAATGGGAATTGTGATAATAATTGATATTTAAGATTAGAATAAGAAATATGATTTCTATTCCATAATTCATTTTCATATAGAAAATTATTTTCTATGAGATATATTTCTTTGAGCTTAAGATATTTGACTGTAAATAGTTGTAGTGTATGAAATAAACAAATTGTATTAAGTGAATGATGGACCTTCGAATTTAGTACGCTATTATAGTAATGGTGGAAATAGTAGGAGCATGCCATATAGAACTTATCAATTGCATCATAGTACGGAAGTTGTTTTCTTAAAACTTACCATATATTATTTATGAAATAATGATTATTTTTCGATATCAACTGAAAAAATTAGACATGGCTATATTTCAATATAAATATTATGAATATTCTTTGTGAAAAAAAACTATCACATGGTATTATTTTTTTATAACAAAAGTGCTGCATTTGGAAAATACAAAAGTATCTAATATTCTTTACGGTTGTTTTGGAATTATAGACTAAGCCACGGTTTTGAGAAATAATTTTGTAATATCCCGGAAATTTGGGGCAATATCAATTTAATAATCTGTTTAAATAATTAAATTGATTTGATAATATTTGATAATAAAAATTTGAATTGGTTAATAATAATTAGGGAATGTTATCCTTTAAAAATTTATAAATAGATTGACTTTGGTTTGAAATTAAATAAATAAATGAAATCTTGTTTAAAATTTCTAATATATATATATTGATAGTTTGGAGATTTGGATTTATTTAATATTAGCTTTTCAAAGCTATTTAAACAAATAACAAATATGGTTTTAAATAAGATTAGTAATAAGGTTTATTTTATTTTCTTATTAATTTCTAAATAAATATGATTTAAGAGTATATCTATATAAGTTTAAAATACAAATTATATATAGATAAGTAATTAATAAATTAAGAAAAGGCATTTTATTTACATTTAAAATAAATAAGTGTTACTTAAGAGACATGTGTTATATCCTAAAAGCTTCATTATAACATGTGTAATTTAAATAACAAATGTAATGACAAGTGTCTTAATTATGTTCATTTTCTTTTATTTTTATAAAAATCAAAATTTACTTATATAAACATATACATTTCCTTCACTTCATTTCTTTCTATTCTTTTTCAAAACCAAGAGAACTCAAAATCTTCTTCTCTAAATACAAATCTGAAACAAATCAGATCAATACCTTTCTCAAACATTCTCTAAATTAAAATCTGAAATCAGTAAACAAATTTTCCTCAAACCAAATCAAAGATCTTTAACCAAATTTTCAAATCAAAAACAAAAGCCTGCATTCATTTGCAATCTGGAAACAACTCAAGCCAGTCTGCATTCTTCTCAAACCTGGAAGCCAACATGCATGTAGTTTAATCAAGTTTAAAGCTTCTATAACTCAAGTTTTTAAATCAAGTGAGGCATGCAAGTTTAAAGATTCAAAGAGGCATTCCAGTCTTAAGTCAAAACTGTTTCAAGATTTTCAAAATATAAACCCCTGTTCATCTGCACATGTTTGGTGAGTAACATTCTTACTTAAAATAACTTAAGTATAATTATGTTTGCATGCTTAATTCTGTGATAATTGTGTTGTGGTGTGAATGTTTATAGATGATTCTGTATATACATGAATGTATATAGGTGTGCATGTTGTTTTGTATCAGTGTGTCTCTGTTATCTTGAAATTCCAGGCTCCTGTTTTTGATATAAAATCATTATCCCATGATCTAGAGTTGAATTGGATTTAATATTTAAACAAAATATGATTGATTTATCATATACTAATGTTAAAAAGTTTAATTAAGTCAAACTTTTAGTCTGAGTGCCTCTGTAACCAAAATAACAGTGTATGTTATATAAAAGTAAAAATTCAAACTTTGTAATTTATAAATTCAGGTTTATAAATTGAAAACATAAATGATAACATGATTTTTAGAACAAAAATTAGGATTTTCAGTTAAGGGGGTATGGTGCAGTTCTGTGAAGAACAGAAAAGGGGAATTAAAGGATTTCTTATGATCTATCTATATTGAGGGATCGGGGTTCAATTTGTGGGTAGAAGAGTAACCATTGATGATTGGAAAAATAATTGTTGTTGATGTAAATCAACATGGAGACAGCGGTGATGAATTGTTACCTGTAGCCCTAGTTTAAGCTAGGTAGTTCGTTTTGGTCAATACTACCTGTAGAGATGATCGAGTTCGGTGAAAATTGGGCCGATGGAAGCTTGGCCATAGTTGAAGTCGCAGCCGGAGTTGTTGGATTTTCGGTGGTCGGAGGACCGTGATCTTGGCGATGTCAGGTTTGGGAGAAATGGGTAGTTCCTATTCCAGTTTCGATTTTAGGCTCGATTTCGATTTCGCGTTTTAGTCGAAGATTTGATGATCGTAGTTTGGTTGACGGTTGATCGTCGAAGTGGTGAAGAAGTCGTGGACGGTCGGAGTTGATTGTATCTACCGTGCACGTGCACGCGATCGAGATGTCTGGATAGTCTGGGTTTACAGGGGAGGCTACTCGAGATTTTCTCGAGTTTTGTTCGTGTGATACTCGAGGTTTTGAAGAGGCGACTCGAAGTAAAATTGTAAAAGCTCGGGTAAAATTCTGGGTGAAGTCTGGGTTTTGAGG
Source organism: Allium fistulosum (assembly GCA_030737815.1). Classification (NCBI taxonomy): domain Eukaryota; kingdom Viridiplantae; phylum Streptophyta; class Magnoliopsida; order Asparagales; family Amaryllidaceae; genus Allium; species Allium fistulosum. The sequence goes on from CM060902.1 coordinate 1,302,660,996, forward strand.
AGAGGAAGGTCTCGTGATTTTCGAATTTTCTTACGGGTGAGACTCGAAGTGTTTAAGGGTGCGACTCGAAGTAAATTTAGTGGTCTCGAGTACTTTGGTGTTGCCAGGTTTTAAAAAAAAAATCTGTTTGTTTAAAATTTAAACCTGAATGTGAATTTGTGAAGAAATATTAAAACAGGGATTTAAATCAAAGTTTTTAATATATGGTTTCAAGTTTGGTTTTAAATCTTAGATTGGAAATAAATAAGTTTATAAATTTAAATGTTTTAAAATGAGTTTAAATGTTAGTTATATTTAAATGTTTGAATTTAAAAGGGATTGATTTAAACTCTTTTAGAAATTCTTTTATAAGATGTAAGAAATTCTTTAACATGTAAAAATTTAAATTGGTTTTTAAAACTTTGTTATAGACAAATTGGTATTCATTTTAAATCTAAATTTAAAATGAAATTTAAAAGTAAATTTGAAAATGGATGTTTTCAAATATATTGTGAATAAGAATTTAACCATGGATAAGAAAATGTTTTATCTTAAAGTTATAATTATTAAATCTTTAAGGTAATTAAAATGGTTTAATTAATTTAATTAATTAATGATTTGGATAAATAAATTTATAATTAAGGATTTAAAATACTTTGTAAATGATAACTTGATTATCCATAAGAACAAAGTTTTATCTTAAAGTAATTAGAGATTTGTGTTCATTAAATTAATTAGGAAATTTAATGGATAATTAATTTAATTGATTAATTAATCATTTTGGATTAATTAAATAGGTAATTAAAGGTTTAAACTAATTAATTAATGATTAAGATTAATTAATTAGAATAATTAATTTATAATTAAGGATTATAAATTAGGATATTAATTAATGATTAAGAATTAATTAATAAAGTAATTAAAGATTAATTAAGTTATGGTTAACACTTAATTAATTAAATAATTAAAGGTTAATTAAATTGGTTATTAAGATTTATTAATTTGAAATTAATAATAATTAATCTAAGATAATTACTTAAGAAAAGTAATTTAATAATTGTTAATGAAGGTCATTAACTATGGATTATTAAATAATTTATTTATGTGATAAATTTTAATAATTAATTAGATTAATTAATTTAAGGATAATCATTTATGGAATTGTTTAAAGTGTAATTACTTAATGAAAGTAATTTAGAAATTAATTACTCATTTGTAATTAATTAAGTTAATGTGATTAGTTAAGTTAATTAATTAAGTTAATTAATTTAGAATAATCAATGGATGATTTGATAAATAATTACTTAATGTAATTAATAAGGTATATTATTTAGGAAAGTAAATAATAGATAATTACTGGAAGTAATTAGTTGAAATGTGATATTGAGTTTAATTACTTTGAATAATTAATCAAGGGATTAATTAAGAAATTAATTAAGGAGTAATTAATTTAGTTAATAAGTAATTAAGGGTAGTTAATTACTGAATAAAGTTAATCAAGAGTGATTAATAAATGTTGTGTAACGACCCCGGATTTTAATTAAATTTAAATTGATAATTTATTGAATATTTGAATAAAAAATTGTAAAATTAAATTGATAAAATGAAGCGAGTTTCCCCGGATTCAAGTATATTCTGTATGAATCATTTCGAATTGTTAAATGTTTAAATTACTTTAAAATAATAAATAAAAATGTACATATAGGCATACAAGATTTTTTTTTGTGATAAGTAGACATAGAAATAAAATAAATATAGAGTTAAATAATAATTAAATGTCTTTACAAATGAATTGATATTTTTAAATAGAAATTGTCATTTCAAATTACTTATAAATATATATACAAATATAATAGTATGGTTAAAACATAAGTATAATTACATAAGTCGAAAATTTATAACAGATAACTAAAACAACTTTTCTTTTAACGGAGTAAGATAACAAAAACTAAATCAAAGAAAAGTATGAATAAAAATGTAGACTTGAAAAACAAATAAACAAGTAAACAAAAGGAAATATACAAAGTACAAAAGCTTGCAAAAGAAACACAAGGTACATTAGTAATAAATGTTTGCATCTCTAAACTCACCATATTGTCATCTCAGCCGAAATCAAAAATTTAGCATAGTCAAAGAAAAAAAAGTATGCAGCCCCCATAACATAATAGATGCCAGCACCTCTAGCATGGTCGAAATCATATCAGCCACAAGAAATAAAAAAACAAGTAAATACATGAATGGCTTGCTAAAGAAGAAATGAAATAACCATCTATTTGTACAAAGATAATTAATGCTTGTACACCACCATATCATTTCAGCCGAGACCAACAATACCAAAACATATAAAAGGTAAGTATGTTGTACAAAGCAATTAATACAATATCTCTAGTACACAAGATTTCAGCCCCCAAGCAAGAAAAATCTCTGACTTGAAGATTTATAAACAATTTCTAAGTACAAACGAAACATAAACTTTTATCACCTGTAGATTTGCTTTCTCCTATATCATCATCTATCTCAGTTTCTTTCATTCATCCACCAAGCTAAGAAAATCTGAGTACATATCATAACTTAAATGATCATTCAACATAAAACATCAAAGCTACTCAATTCAAATCAGAGAATCAAAAGCAGATTAGGAAGAGAATCAGTAGCAGCTTCCAGGATTGTGCTTTGTTCTTCTTCTGGAAATCAACACTGTGAGTAACTAACCTTGAACTAGTTATAATATTTTGATGCTATTGTTTGTATGGATGTTGGGATGCTTGTATGTTTGTGTGTATGATTATGATCTGTATATATCTATATATATTGTATATAGATTGTTTACTGGTATCTGTACCTCTGTTAAATATTCATAAGTAAAGGACAGAAGAAGAAAAAAATCTATACCTTCTTAAATAAACATTATCAGATTATGATTCTAAAAAAAAAAATTAATGGGGTAATGTTGTTTTTAAAAATAAAAAAAAGTAGTAATACTGAGTAATTCATCTGGAAATTCATGTCTGTTTCAAGATGGAAACAGCTCTGTTCATTTCCTCTAGAAAAATCACTGTGAGCAAACATAAATTTTAAACTAGTTCTTTTGATTTTGTGTCTGTAATGATTGATAAGTGTTTGAGTATGCCTGTGGTATATATGATTCGTGGCAAAGATAGTGTGCATGTTTTTGTTACAGGCATATAGGTTTTGTTCTAGGTTTACAAAGTAAACCATTTAGTTTCAAATCTCAAAAAAAATAAAAATAAAGCAGTTTTGAGTTATACTCTGAAAAGGAAAATTGTTAGAGATACTCAGATTCAGGTTTTAAAAATAATCTCAACTATAAAATATTAGTAAATAATTTAAAATTGTGAAATTACAGATAAAATCCAAATATATGAAAAATTCGAGTGTCACGAATTATCAATTCATTAATATAACCTGAATCACTATTAGAAAATTTGATTTTTATGATAGAAATGATGATTTTTAATCGAGCGTACTTAGAATGGTTTATAAATGAACTGAAAATGGATTTGTACCAAACTCTGGCGATGGGTGGAGCATTGGGTGTTGGGTTTTCTTGTGGAGATGAAGGAGGCTACGGAGGTGCTTGGAAAAATGGTCGAAGGTGGTAATAACGGCGGTGGCGACGACGGCGACCAGTTCTTGGCAGTAGACTTAGTTTTGATGGGGTTTAGAAGTTTGATCGCTGAAGCCTCCAGAGTTGATCGAGTGCCACCGGAGTGAGGGAGATTGAAGGCCGGGGTGTGACGTTGCTTTGGTTAGAGAGACGTGGTTCCTGGTTGCCTAGATCGTCGGCGATGGGGGGGTTTTCCATTCGAGTCTGGAGTTCCAGTTTGGATAGAGGTACTCGATTTTGATTGAGGTCTTGATTGTGCTGGGGGACGATCGAAAATTGTTGCGGAGGGGATGCTCGATGGGTCGAGAGCGTCGATGTCGGTCGGAGTTCACCGGCGAGATTGTGCACGTGCACCGTGCTTTGTCTGGTAACCTGGAAGTAAATGTGTAGTTGGGGATGAGCTGGGTTTGGTTGCGTGTTAACTCAAGATTGCTCGAAGTAATCATGGGGGAAAAACGAAGGGTAGCTCGAGTGTTAACCCGAGTAAAGTGATTAAAGTACAGGTCAAAATTTCCAGATTTTTAAACACTTGGGAACCATGTTTTCAAATGATAATTTGATCAAAATTTTGAATTAAATTCAGTATTTAAAGTAAGATGGTTTTAAAGTAATTAAATTTTAATTTATTCATATTTTTGACACATCATTCTATAAAGTCATTTATATTTAATTTGAAATTAATTAAGATATTTACTAAGAAATAAATAATAAATAAAGATGATTAAGACTTAATCAATAGTAATTAATGAAAATTACTCATTGATTACAGATTTCTATTGAAAGTAATTATGTGATTAATTAAAGGATAATTAATTAAATAAATTAAGAGTAATTAATTAAGATGGATAATTAAAAATTAATTGATTAATTTCATTAATCAAATCAAATGATTTGTGATTAATCAGGATTGGGTAATGAATTCATATGTAATTAATTAGAAATTTAATTGGTTTAATTAGGGATTGAACAATTAATTAATCCTACTTATAAATGATTATTGAATATTTGGATTCTATTGAATGTTGAATTATTTGATATCTCTGATATATGATGCTTTGTGATACACCCTGATTTATGTTGTAAATTATCTGTGATGTAATTTATTATCTGTGATATTTATATATCTGTGATCTGTGCATGAACGATAAGCGTTATAGTTTATACCGCTTATCAACTATATCCTGTATTTTGATCTATGATGATTCATTGTGTTGCACTATTGTGTGTGAAACCCTTGGACTACACCTTTACACACACAAATATGGATTTCACGTGGAAATCGGTTAAGTCACAGATAATTTAAATTTGATGTTTTTGAAATGGAAATTTTAATTTCAATTGATTTTGAAATTGGAAATTTGTGTTTAAAGTGAAAAGTTTTTGAAATGGAATTTCAAATATAAAAGTTATTTTGAATAACTTAATCGAGTTTTGAAATGTAAATAATTTGATTTGAATTCAAGTTGAAATTGAATTCTATGATTCGAAACTAGGGATTTAAGATGCTGTACAAGTTATATGAATTTAAACCATTTTAAAAGTAAAATTCTGGGAATTTGAATTAAACCCAAAGACTTTAACTTGTATTAATGAATCAGATTTTCTAAAATGAAACTGTTTGTTTTAAAGGAATAAAAACTTTCAGATAAGAAATGAAATTCCAATTTAGTGGAAAATCCAAAGAAACAATACGAACCTTGTACGGTTTTAGTTGTATAACCTGCTATGGAATGTGGCGGTAACCTGCTATTGAACATAGTAGCTATAGTAGGCATACGATACTGGTCGTATGTTGGCTAAGATTAATATTATACTTTCGAAATGTTTTCTGCACTATGCACTAATAATAATATCAAGATGATTTTGCGTACTAAGCATCTTTGACTATCATAAGAAGAAATCTCCTCCAATTCTGCGTTTGCATTGTGTGTGTGGCGGGAGGTCTTATGGTAGTTTCATTTTCTAAAAGCATTGCGGATTTCAATGTTTAAAACCCTTTGTGTTTGTTTAAAGATAAAACTGTTTTTGTTGCTCACACCAGTCCCATGACTGATCCGGAGTTTATTGTTCCTTTCCTAAACTCTGGGTGCTCATAATTTTCCACACGAGCAGTCTAGAGTTGGGTTTCTTTTCAGATATTCAGGTTTAGTAGATTATCTGGAGCTAGTTCATTCATCGGAGTTGCTTATCTTGGAGTTGTGGATTCATTCTTGTCTGAAGATCATTTTGGAGTTATCATTTCTATTGATATTGTTCCGCTGCTGTTGTTATCTTTTCTTTCCGCTACTATATGTTGTATTATCTCTGATGTATATTGATATTCATTGTATCACTCTGTTGTATCAGATATTGTATATCAATGTATTATTCATTTCTTCCGCTGTGTTATTTACTTAATTGTGTTATAGCTCCGGCGAATCGGATTTGAACGGTCGAATCTGCGGCATTCTAGTACAATGTGAAGTACGGATGTTGATTTTCGAGCGGGCAAAACCCGATACGTTACATTTGGTATCAGAGCTAAGGTTGAACTTTAGCTCAGGAGTATAACACATTAAGTAGCTCATTAGAGATAGAGTGAAGTAAACTCTAGAATGAGTAATCTCTAAGATATCCGTCTGAATGTCTCAGTAAATTCTCTTGCTATCCACTGATAGTAAGTATGAGTTCGAGAAGAGGACGAGATAGGGGACAGGGGAATACGACTATAAATGGTCAATACTCTGTAACAACAGTGGAAACAATCTTTTCTCTATCAATCTCTTTTGTTCGTTATCTTTTCTCAATTCTTCGATAGTTTCTGGTAGATCCAGAAAGAAGATTCGATATATCAATATGGGACAATAAACTCCAGATAGGCCAGAATTGTTTGTTTGGATGTATTGATTGTTTTGATTGCTATGGTTGATAGGTATACTTTAGTTCTAAACTAAAATTTTTGAAATCGTATCCATATATCTATCTATTCTTTGGGTCCGGATATATTCTACGAATGGTTAGTTATCCTTTTGAACTAACCGATGCCATTGCATATTTCGTAGATCTGGTTAACCCGAGTATCTTCTGAAGTGTTAAACAGATTTGTTCTTGTATCTGTTATTGATATTCTGATTTGGTAAGCCAAATGCAGAATAGATGTTCAGTTTGAGTTGATGAAATATTCTTCATCTATCTTTTTGTCTCCTTGGTAATTTCGAGGACGAAATTCTTTTAAGGGGGGAAGTCTATAACGACCCCGGATTTTAATTAAATTTAAATTGATAATTTATTGAATATTTGAATAAAAAATTGTAAAATTAAATTGATAAAATGAAGCGAGTTTCCCCGGATTCAAGTATATTCTGTATGAATCATTTCGAATTGTTAAATGTTTAAATTACTTTAAAATAATAAATAAAAATGTACATATAGGCATACAAGATTTTTTTTTGTGATAAGTAGACATAGAAATAAAATAAATATAGAGTTAAATAATAATTAAATGTCTTTACAAATGAATTGATATTTTTAAATAGAAATTGTCATTTCAAATTACTTATAAATATATATACAAATATAATAGTATGGTTAAAACATAAGTATAATTACATAAGTCGAAAATTTATAACAGATAACTAAAACAACTTTTCTTTTAACGGAGTAAGATAACAAAAACTAAATCAAAGAAAAGTATGAATAAAAATGTAGACTTGAAAAACAAATAAACAAGTAAACAAAAGGAAATATACAAAGTACAAAAGCTTGCAAAAGAAACACAAGGTACATTAGTAATAAATGTTTGCATCTCTAAACTCACCATATTGTCATCTCAGCCGAAATCAAAAATTTAGCATAGTCAAAGAAAAAAAAAGTATGCAGCCCCCATAACATAATAGATGCCAGCACCTCTAGCATGGTCGAAATCATATCAGCCACAAGAAATAAAAAAACAAGTAAATACATGAATGGCTTGCTAAAGAAGAAATGAAATAACCATCTATTTGTACAAAGATAATTAATGCTTGTACACCACCATATCATTTCAGCCGAGACCAACAATACCAAAACATATAAAAGGTAAGTATGTTGTACAAAGCAATTAATACAATATCTCTAGTACACAAGATTTCAGCCCCCAAGCAAGAAAAATCTCTGACTTGAAGATTTATAAACAATTTCTAAGTACAAACGAAACATAAACTTTTATCACCTGTAGATTTGCTTTCTCCTATATCATCATCTATCTCAGTTTCTTTCATTCATCCACCAAGCTAAGAAAATCTGAGTACATATCATAACTTAAATGATCATTCAACATAAAACATCAAAGCTACTCAATTCAAATCAGAGAATCAAAAGCAGATTAGGAAGAGAATCAGTAGCAGCTTCCAGGATTGTGCTTTGTTCTTCTTCTGGAAATCAACACTGTGAGTAACTAACCTTGAACTAGTTATAATATTTTGATGCTATTGTTTGTATGGATGTTGGGATGCTTGTATGTTTGTGTGTATGATTATGATCTGTATATATCTATATATATTGTATATAGATTGTTTACTGGTATCTGTACCTCTGTTAAATATTCATAAGTAAAGGACAGAAGAAGAAAAAAATCTATACCTTCTTAAATAAACATTATCAGATTATGATTCTAAAAAAAAAATTAATGGGGTAATGTTGTTTTTAAAAATAAAAAAAAGTAGTAATACTGAGTAATTCATCTGGAAATTCATGTCTGTTTCAAGATGGAAACAGCTCTGTTCATTTCCTCTAGAAAAATCACTGTGAGCAAACATAAATTTTAAACTAGTTCTTTTGATTTTGTGTCTGTAATGATTGATAAGTGTTTGAGTATGCCTGTGGTATATATGATTCGTGGCAAAGATAGTGTGCATGTTTTTGTTACAGGCATATAGGTTTTGTTCTAGGTTTACAAAGTAAACCATTTAGTTTCAAATCTCAAAAAAAATAAAAATAAAGCAGTTTTGAGTTATACTCTGAAAAGGAAAATTGTTAGAGATACTCAGATTCAGGTTTTAAAAATAATCTCAACTATAAAATATTAGTAAATAATTTAAAATTGTGAAATTACAGATAAAATCCAAATATATGAAAAATTCGAGTGTCACGAATTATCAATTCATTAATATAACCTGAATCACTATTAGAAAATTTGATTTTTATGATAGAAATGATGATTTTTAATCGAGCGTACTTAGAATGGTTTATAAATGAACTGAAAATGGATTTGTACCAAACTATGGCGATGGGTGGAGCATTGGGTGTTGGGTTTTCTTGTGGAGATGAAGGAGGCTACGGAGGTGCTTGGAAAAATGGTCGAAGGTGGTAATAACGGCGGTGGCGACGACGGCGACCAGTTCTTGGCAGTAGACCTAGTTTTGATGGGGTTTAGAAGTTTGATCGCTGAAGCCTCCAGAGTTGATCGAGTGCCACCGGAGTGAGGGAGATTGAAGGCCGGGGTGTGACGTTGCTTTGGTTAGAGAGACGTGGTTCCTGGTTGCCTATATCGTCGGCGATGGGGGGGGTTTTCCATTCGAGTCTGGAGTTCCAGTTTGGATAGAGGTACTCGATTTTGATTGAGGTCTTGATTGAGCTGGGGGACGATCGAGAATTGTTGCGGAGGGGATGCTCGATGGGTCGAGAGCGTCGATGTCGGTCGGAGTTCACCGGCGAGATTGTGCATGTGCACCGTGCTTTGTCTGGTAACCTGGAAGTAAATGTGTAGTTGGGGATGAGCTGGGTTTGGTTGCGTGTTAACTCAAGATTGCTCGAAGTAATCATGGGGGAAAAACGAAGGGTAGCTCGAGTGTTAACCCGAGTAAAGTGATTAAAGTACAGGTCAAAATTTCCAGATTTTTAAACACTTGGGAACCATGTTTTGAAATGATAATTTGATCAAAATTTTGAATTAAATTCAGTATTTAAAGTAAGATGGTTTTAAAGTAATTAAATTTTAATTTATTCAAATTTTTGACACATCATTCTATAAAGTCATTTATATTTAATTTGAAATTAATTAAGATATTTACTAAGAAATAAATAATAAATAAAGATGATTAAGACTTAATCAATAGTAATTAATGAAAATTACTCATTGATTACAGATTTCTATTGAAAGTAATTATGTGATTAATTAAAGGATAATTAATTAAATAAATTAAGAGTAATTAATTAAGATGGATAATTAAAAATTAATTGATTAATTTCATTAATCAAATCAAATGATTTGTGATTAATCAGGATTGGGTAATGAATTCATATGTAATTAATTAGAAATTTAATTGGTTTAATTAGGGATTGAACAATTAATTAATCCTACTTATAAATGATTATTGAATATTTGGATTCTATTGAATGTTGAATTATTTGATATCTCTGATATATGATGCTTTGTGATACACCCTGATTTATGTTGTAAATTATCTGTGATGTAATTTATTATCTGTGATATTTATATATCTGTGATCTGTGCATGAACGATAAGCGTTATAGTTTATATCGCTTATCAACTATATCCTGTATTTTGATCTATGATGATTCATTGTGTTGCACTATTGTGTGTGAAACCCTTGGACTACACCTTTACACACACAAATATGGATTTCACGTGGAAATCGGTTAAGTCACAGATAATTTAAATTTGATGTTTTTGAAATGGAAATTTTAATTTCAATTGATTTTGAAATTGGAAATTTGTGTTTAAAGTGAAAAGTTTTTGAAATGGAATTTCAAATATAAAAGTTATTTTGAATAACTTAATCGAGTTTTGAAATGTAAATAATTTGATTTGAATTCAAGTTGAAATTGAATTCTATGATTCGAAACTAGGGATTTAAGATGCTGTAAAAGTTATATGAATTTAAACCATTTTAAAAGTAAAATTCTGGGAATTTGAATTAAACCCAAAGACTTTAACTTGTATTAATGAATCAGATTTTCTAAAATGAAACTGTTTGTTTTAAAGGAATAAAAACTTTCAGATAAGAAATGAAATTCCAATTTAGTTAAAGGAATTTCAAGTTTGAATTGAAAAATGTTTTTCCAAGTTATGAATGAATTCTTTTTTGAAAGCTATGAATTAAATCTGTTTATTTTTAACAGATTTAAAATGATGATTTGTTTAAACCATTCGAAATGAAATTGTCTTGAAAACTATAAGTTGAATCTTTGTTTTAAAGATTTAACGAGCAAATCAAATTGAAATGGAAATTGATTTTGGAAAATCTGTGAATGAATCTTTTGTTTAAAAGATTAAAGTGTGGAAATTGTTTAAACCGTTGAAGGTTGTTAAAATGAATCTTTTTGTTTTAAAAGATTTGAAATGGTAATTTGTTAAACCATTTGAAAGAAAAGTTTTGGGTAATAAGTTGTGACTTAATTGAAATCCCAATATCCATATGTTTTTAAATATTTCGCTCACTATTCGGTTTAGCCGGGAGAGGACCTTTGGGTCGTATAACCCATTCCGAATACTGATACGTCGTATATGGATAGCATTTGAAGACCGGTGGTGAAGACTGGATATTTTCGAAAACGAAAGGACAACTCGTCGAATGTCTCTGCATCGACTGGTCCCCGGTATAGAGATTTTATCACCCTTTGTGATGGGAAGTCCGGACGTGATTGGAAATTATCCGGAATTGCAAGGGCTTCGTGAGAAGTGCCTTCGGTCCTGTTCGAACCCGGAACAGACTTGTATGGATACATGTCTGACATTACACTTTGAGATATAAAGCCGATTTCTTTCAAATACATTTCTGTTGGTGGCGGAGAATTCATTCTCTTAGCTTAACACCCTTCTCTGAGACGTACGAGCTCAGAGGTTATGTAGTTGAAATTTATCAGCGATATATCCCAATTTGGTAATGTGGCATGCTGAGTGTAGCTGTGTGATGATCATCGTTTGATCATTTGTGATATGATCATTTGTTTGATCATTTATCTTTGTGATCATAGGTTGATCATCTGTTGACCCAAAGCATGGCTTTGTGACAGAGCGTAGCTTTGTGGACGAGACTTCGTCAGGGCCTCACAACCCGAAAATGGTCGAAACAGGATCGTTGCGGCAAGGTTATGAGGGTTGCGCCCTTTAGGGTATGTCATTTCCTTCTGGAAAGGGGTGGTATCATGGTATGGAGCCCAGATACTTACTCATGTGGATACACTTTCTTTATGATGTGTGATGTTGGATACCGAGCTCGGATAAAGGTCCCAAAGGACCGGGAGGTGGCATATTCGTGAGTTACCTGTTACAGGGGTAACCCGGCGTTGTTAGCAGAGAGCAGTTTGTCTCTCGGGACGTCCCACCAGAGGCGATCCCATTCGGCAGGAGGAAAGGAAGTTCCTTAGCCTGACCATTTGTTGGAAAATCCAAAGAAACAATACGAACCTTGTACGGTTTTAGTTGTATAACCTGCTATGGAATGTGGCGGTAACCTGCTATTGAACATAGTAGCTATAGTAGGCATACGATACTGGTCGTATGTTGGCTAAGATTAATATTATACTTTCGAAATGTTTTCTGCACTATGCACTAATAATAATATCAAGATGATTTTGCGTAGTAAGCATCTTTGACTATCATAAGAAGAAATCTCCTCCAATTCTGCGTTTGCATTGTGTGTGTGGCGGGAGGTCTTATGGTAGTTTCATTTTCTAAAAGCATTGCGGATTTCAATGTTTAAAACCCTTTGTGTTTGTTTAAAGATAAAACTGTTTTTGTTGCTCACACCAGTCCCATGACTGATCCGGAGTTTATTGTTCCTTTCCTAAACTCTGGGTGCTCATAATTTTCCACACGAGCAGTCTAGAGTTGGGTTTCTTTTCAGATATTCAGGTTTAGTAGATTATCTGGAGCTAGTTCATTCATCGGAGTTGCTTATCTTGGAGTTGTGGATTCATTCTTGTCTGAAGATCATTTTGGAGTTATCATTTCTATTGATATTGTTCCGCTGCTGTTGTTATCTTTTCTTTCCGCTGCTATATGTTGTATCATCTCTGATGTATATTGATATTCATTGTATCACTCTGTTGTATCAGATATTGTATATCAATGTATTATTCATTTCTTCCGCTGTGTTATTTACTTAATTGTGTTATAGCTCCGGCGAATCGGATTTGAACGGTCGAATCTGCGGCATTCTAGTACAATGTGAAGTACGGATGTTGATTTTTGAGCGGGCAAAACCCGATACGTTACATGTTGTTTAATTAAAGGTTAATTACTTAATGTAATTAATTTAATTAAAGTAATTAATAATTAAAAATGTAATTACGGGTCATTAATTAATATAATTAATGATGTAATTAAGAATTGATTAATTAAGAAATAATTAATAAATGAAGTGATCAACTAATGTAATTAATTAAGGATTAATGTAATTAATTATAGTTGATTAATTTAATTAATTATAGTTAATTAATTAAATGAAGTAATTAAAGGTTAATTACTATAATGGTTGTGGATAATTAATTTGAGTAATTAATTAAAGGATAAATTACATGAATGAAATTAAAGGGTAATTAGAGAATAATTAATTGATTGTAATTAATTAATGGTTAAGTAAGCAGGATTTATAAAATGAAGTAATTAATTTAAATTCATTTTAAATTAATTAAAAATGGTATAAATCATTACTTATGAATGGATGAATGATGCTTTGCATTGATTGATATCTCTGATGAGATATATGCTGATCTATGATATGGATGTTTGGTTGAATTGAAATGATAATGTAGATTATCTATTGTGAATTATCTATCTTTGTGCATATAGATAAGAATTGAATTGTTTTAACCTTAAAACAACTTGGCCCTTAAAAGATACGTTTTGGATTTCGATGAGACTGGGATCGGATTTGCTACATTACAGCATGATAGGGGGTTCTCACTTCGCGGTTTGGTGGCGAACGGGAGACTCTTACCCCTACATGTCCCATTGAGGGGTTGGTTGCGAGTCGAGAGGCTGGCCGTAAAAGCAAATTCGAGGTACCAATGTAAGCCACGGTGGGGCTGTGATGGTTGAAAAGCCTACCAGTTGAGGCCGCTGTCGATGGTTGAAAAGCCTAGACCGTTACAGTTGGTATTAGAGCACAGGTTGAGCGAATGCCTAAGCTTTTAGTTAAGTGAATATCAGAACACTAGGTTGAGTGAATACCTAGGTTCGGAAGGATTGTTCATTAGAGATAGGATCTTTAGCAACCTGTTGAGTCTGAGTATATATATACGAGAGCGCGTATTTGTTAGTTATATAAAATGGTTTTATATTGTGTTAATTGATCGGTTGAGTGGTATATGGATTCTGGTCAATACGAGTAGCTAACGTTATTGATAGGGATCTCTAAACACTTGGACCAGGCCAACAGACACAATATTGTTTTAAAAAGGTAGATGAAATAATTTTACCCAGATATAATTTCTATATAAAAAATTATCATTTTAAATGTATATGGTATTTGTAATGATTGGTTGAGATGATAATAATTTATCATCTAGGATTAGGAATCTGAGTGTTGAGGTTGGAAGTGTATTTGTCGAGACTGTAAACCTAATACCGTCTCGAGTGAACTTTGCAATTGTGAGGATTTCATCGATCTCTGAAGAAAACCTGTTAAGGTTCGGAGTTCATCTTTGAAGTTTGGATGGGTAGAGTTGGATCTGTCGGAGAACAGAAGCGAGTGATGGTATCTCAGGTAATAGTAGCTGTGTGATGAGACGCAGTGACTATGGATGTTCCCGAAGATGTTTTCTTTGGAACAAGTTAAGGAAGTGTATCTGCTTCGGTGTTGTGGCTGAGTTCAGTATGGTGTTTCTGTTTTGTTTGAGGTTCGAGTTTCTCGAAGAGATTTGATTTGGGAATCTTTGGCATCTGTGGCAGCAGTGCAACTCGGAGTATTCTGTGCGTTGGCAGGAAAGTTTTCTGGCTGAGCAGTTTTTCTGGAGGTGAAGTTCAGAAGCAGCAGAGTGGATCCATTTCTTCGATGGATTGGATAGTTAAGTATGGACTGTTCTGATTGGTAAAGATAGAACAGTTTTATTTGGATTTGGCTGGGTTGATCGCAAAAGTGACTTGCGATAGTTTGAGTATTCTTTTGAGTTATCCGAGATTTTCTGGGATGTGTTGTCCAGTTTGTGCTTGTGTTCTTCATCAGCATTTTCATTCTACTCTAGATCAGAATGGTGCAGTGGAAGTAGTTTGGCGAGTGCTCCTGTTTGTGTTTGTCTTTTCCAGATAGGAGAAGTTAGTTCAGTCTTTTGATGTTTGTGAGTAAAGTTTGTTCTTGATCTTGGTTGATCTTGAGAGGATCATTGGTTGAGTTATTTTTGGTCCTGTTTGTTTCTAGAAGCATCAGCGAAGGTTGAGTTGATCAGGAAGGATTTGTAGGTAGCCGGGATCGTCTGAAGAATTTTGTGGATAAGAGACGAAGGAATTTGAAATTCAAAGTTGGAGACTTTGTTGTTGTGAAGTTTTTCTCTGGTTAAAGGGAGCTATAAGATTGGGTAAGTCTGGAAAGTTAGCTCCGAGTTATTTTAGATCTTTTCTGTGATCTAATTTGGATAAGTACTTTGATATACAAGGTTGAATTGTCAGTTTGGATAACTGGAATTCAATGTATTTTACGTATCTCTGAGGGAGTACGTGTTTGATCTATCTCTGGTTTTGGAACCAGCAGTTCGGGAGATTTGGTTGTTGAGTCAGACTCGTCTGTAGTCTGATATCTTGTTTAGTTCTATAGATCTAGATGAGTAAGAACTCTATAGCTTAGTATTGTTGATTGTTTGGATTTTGTAGAGCGAGTATCCCGGTATATATATACTTGGGGAAACTCGAGGAAATTCTATTCAGAATTTTTCGCTGGATAGTTAGAATTGTTTGTTTGGATGATTGGTTGCTATGATTGTTAGCATATGGATGATAATACATCCTTGTGATTTAAAAAGATTATTAAATTACCTTTGTTTTAAATTTCGGGGACGAAATTATTTTAAGGGGGGAGGAATGTAATATCCTGGAAATTTGGGGCAATATCAATTTAATAATCTGTTTAAATAATTAAATTGATTTGATAATATTTGATGATAAAAATTTGAATTGGTTAATAATAATTAGGGAATGTTATCCTTTAAAAATTTATAAATAGATTGACTTTGGTTTGAAATTAAATAAATAAATGAAATCTTGTTTAAAATTTCTAATATATATATATTGATAGTTTGGAGATTTGGATTTATTTAATATTAGCTTTTCAAAGCTATTTAAACAAATAACAAATATGGTTTTAAATAAGATTAGTAATAAGGTTTATTTTATTTTCTTATTAATTTCTAAATAAATATGATTTAAGAGTATATCTATATAAGTTTAAAATACAAATTATATATAGATAAGTAATTAATAAATTAAGGAAAGGCATTTTATTTACATTTAAAATAAATAAGTGTTACTTAAGAGACATGTGTTATATCCTAAAAGCTTCATTATAACATGTGTAATTTAAATAACAAATGTAATGACAAGTGTCTTAATTATGTTCATTTTCTTTTATTTTTATAAAAATCAAAATTTACTTATAAAAACATATACATTTCCTTCACTTCATTTCTTTCTATTCTTTTTCAAAACCAAGAGAACTCAAAATCTTCTTCTCAAAATACAAATCTGAAACAAATCAGATCAATACCTTTCTCAAACATTCTCTAAATTAAAATCTGAAATCAGTAAACAAATTTTCCTCAAACCAAATCAAAGATCTTTAACCAAATTTTCAAATCAAAAACAAAAGCCTGCATTCATTTGCAATCTGG
Organism: Allium fistulosum; assembly: GCA_030737815.1. Lineage (NCBI taxonomy): Eukaryota > Viridiplantae > Streptophyta > Magnoliopsida > Asparagales > Amaryllidaceae > Allium > Allium fistulosum. The sequence continues at coordinate 1,302,677,407 of CM060902.1, forward strand.
AAACAACTCAAGCCAGTCTGCATTCTTCTCAAACCTGGAAGCCAACATGCATGTAGTTTAATCAAGTTTAAAGCTTCTATAACTCAAGTTTTTAAATCAAGTGAGGCATGCAAGTTTAAAGATTCAAAGAGGCATTCCAGTCTTAAGTCAAAACTGTTTCAAGATTTTAAAAATATAAACCCATGTTCATCTGCACATGTTTGGTGAGTAACATTCTTACTTAAAATAACTTAAGTATAATTATGTTTGCATGCTTAATTCTGTGATAATTGTGTTGTGGTGTGAATGTTTATAGATGATTCTGTATATACATGAATGTATATAGGTGTGCATGTTGTTTTGTATCAGTGTGTCTCTGTTATCTTGAAATTCCAGGCTCCTGTTTTTGATATAAAATCATTATCCCATGATCTAGAGTTGAATTGGATTTAATATTTAAACAAAATATGATTGATTTATCATATACTAATGTTAAAAAGTTTAATTAAGTCAAACTTTTAGTCTGAGTGCCTCTGTAACCAAAATAACAGTGTATGTTATATAAAAGTAAAAATTCAAACTTTGTAATTTATAAATTCAGGTTTATAAATTGAAAACATAAATGATAACATGATTTTTAGAACAAAAATTAGGATTTTTAGTTAAGGGGGTATGGTGCAGTTCTGTGAAGAACAGAAAAGGGGAATTAAAGGATTTCTTATGATCTATCTATATTGAGGGATCGGGGTTCAATTTGTGGGTAGAAGAGTAACCATTGATGATTGGAAAAATAATTGTTGTTGATGTAAATCAACATGGAGACAGTGGTGATGAATTATTACCTGTAGCCCTAGTTTAAGCTAGGTAGTTCGTTTTGGTCAATACTACCTGTAGAGATGATCGAGTTCGGTGAAAATTGGGCCGATGGAAGCTTGGCCATAGTTGAAGTCGCAGCCGGAGTTGTTGGATTTTCGGTGGTCGGAGGACCGTGATCTTGGCGATGTCAGGTTTGGGAGAAATGGGTAGTTCCTATTCCAGTTTCGATTTTAGGCTCGATTTCGATTTCGCGTTTTAGTCGAAGATTTGATGATCGTAGTTTGGTTGATGGTTGATCGTCGAAGTGGTGAAGAAGTCGTGGACGGTCGGAGTTGATTGTATCTACCGTGCACGTGCACGCGATCGAGATGTCTGGATAGTCTGGGTTTACAGGGGAGGCTACTCGAGATTTTCTCGAGTTTTGTTCGTGTGATACTCGAGGTTTTGAAGAGGCGACTCGAAGTAAAATTGTAAAAGCTCGGGTAAAATTCTGGGTGAAGTCTGGGTTTTGAGGAGAGGAAGGTCTCGTGATTTTCGAATTTTCTTACGGGTGAGACTCGAAGTGTTTAAGGGTGCGACTCAAAGTAAATTTAGTGGTCTCGAGTACTTTGGTGTTGCCAGGTTTTAAAAAAAAAATCTGTTTGTTTAAAATTTAAACCTGAATGTGAATTTGTGAAGAAATATTAAAACAGGGATTTAAATCAAAGTTTTTAATATATGGTTTCAAGTTTGGTTTTAAATCTTAGATTGGAAATAAATAAGTTTATAAATTTAAATGTTTTAAAATGAGTTTAAATGTTTGTTATATTTAAATGTTTGTTATATTTAAATGTTTGAATTTAAAAGGGATTGATTTAAACTCTTTTAGAAATTCTTTTATAAGATGTAAGAAATTCTTTAACATGTAAAAATTTAAATTGGTTTTTAAAACTTTGTTATAGACAAATTGGTATTCATTTTAAATCTAAATTTAAAATGAAATTTAAAAGTAAATTTGAAAATGGATGTTTTCAAATATATTGTGAATAAGAATTTAACCATGGATAAGAAAATGTTTTATCTTAAAGTTATAATTATTAAATCTTTAAGGTAATTAAAATGGTTTAATTAATTTAATTAATTAATGATTTGGATAAATAAATTTATAATTAAGGATTTAAAATACTTTGTAAATGATAACTTGATTATCCATAAGAACAAAGTTTTATCTTAAAGTAATTAGAGATTTGTGTTCATTAAATTAATTAGGAAATTTAATGGATAATTAATTTAATTGATTAATTAATCATTTTGGATTAATTAAATAGGTAATTAAAGGTTTAAACTAATTAATTAATGATTAAGATTAATTAATTAGAATAATTAATTTATAATTAAGGATTATAAATTAGGATATTAATTAATGATTAAGAATTAATTAATAAAGTAATTAAAGATTAATTAAGTTATGGTTAACACTTAATTAATTAAATAATTAAAGGTTAATTAAATTGGTTATTAAGATTTATTAATTTGAAATTAATAATAATTAATCTAAGATAATTACTTAAGAAAAGTAATTTAATAATTGTTAATGAAGGTCATTAACTATGGATTATTAAATAATTTATTTATGTGATAAATTTTAATAATTAATTAGATTAATTAATTTAAGGATAATCATTTATGGAATTGTTTAAAGTGTAATTACTTAATGAAAGTAATTTAGAAATTAATTACTCATTTGTAATTAATTAAGTTAATGTGATTAGTTAAGTTAATTAATTAAGTTAATTAATTTAGAATAATCAATGGATGATTTGATAAATAATTACTTAATGTAATTAATAAGGTATATTATTTAGGAAAGTAAATAATAGATAATTACTGGAAGTAATTATTTGAAATGTGATATTGAGTTTAATTACTTTGAATAATTAATCTAGGGATTAATTAAGAAATTAATTAAGGAGTAATTAATTTAGTTAATAAGTAATTAAGGGTAGTTAATTACTGAATAAAGTTAATCAAGAGTGATTAATAAATGTTGTTTAATTAAAGGTTAATTACTTAATGTAATTAATTTAATTAAAGTAATTAATAATAAAAAATGTAATTAAGGGTCATTAATTAATATAATTAATGATGTAATTAAGAATTGATTAATTAAGAAATAATTAATAAATGAAGTGATCAACTAATGTAATTAATTAAGGATTAATGTAATTAATTATAGTTGATTAATTTAATTAATTATAGTTAATTAATTAAATGAAGTAATTAAAGGTTAATTACTATAATGGTTGAGGATAATTAATTTGAGTAATTAATTAAAGGATAAATTACATGAATGAAATTAAAGGGTAATTAGAGAATAATTAATTGATTGTAATTAATTAATGGTTAAGTAAGCAGGATTTATAAAATGAAGTAATTAATTTAAATTCATTTTAAATTAATTAAAAATGGTATAAATCATTACTTATGAATGGATGAATGATGCTTTACATTGATTGATATCTCTGATGAGATATATGCTGATCTATGATATGGATGTTTGGTTGAATTGAAATGATAATGTAGATTATCTATTGTGAATTATCTATCTTTGTGTATATAGATAAGAATTGAATTGTTTTAACCTTAAAACAACTTGGCCCTTAAAAGATACGTTTTGGATTTCGATGAGACCGGGATCGGGTTTCCGTATACCGGGATTCCAGGTCTGGAGACCCGAATAGCACATCGATCCAAATTTACGATAGGTCGTGAATCTCAAGTGAAGATGAAGATTCAGAGTGCAAGGGTTATTGTCGTTAACTCTGAGGGTGATTCCAAAACGAGTGTAACGAGATAATGCCTTCGGTTTCGTTCGAACCCGGAACGAACTTGTATGGATTGAATGCTTTCAGCACATCGTCAGGCGGACGATGAGCATTCTAAGTGATATGTTCTGATTAAAGGTAATCGTAACCTCAAGCCTCATCAACCGGGAATGGCTAAAACAGGGGAAGTGCAGCAAGGCTTCGTGGGTAGCACCCACTGAGAGCAAGATAGATCCCTATCTAGAGGTCCCTTTTTTTTATTCGGCTTAGTGTGTGGTTGGTCGCGCCAACTACGGGGTTATCTTGTTCGGAATTATCCAGTAAGGGATGGTTCTGGCTTTGTGTTGCAGGGGAGCGGGCGTACTCCTCGGTACGGTGATCTAGGCCACGTACTGTGACGAGCGGTACCCCAGTAGCCCTGCCATTGTATGGAAACCCATTCTTCCTACGTGCCCTTACAGTTTTGATTGTATAACCCACTTTGTGGCTAGTATGCTGGAATTTAATAATGTAACAATTTCAGCTATTTCATATTTATTTGAAAACCCTAGACCCTATTATAATATAACTGGATTTCCTATCAAATGTTTTGGTTAGCGTAAGGTAAAAACTTACCCATGTTTATTTGTGGGGAGTCTTACGTGATACCTTTTCTTTCTAAAGGTTTTGAAGTTAAGCAAGTTTAACCTGTTACTCACACCAGACCCATGTCTGACCCAAGTTGTTTATTTCTGTTTTATAAACTCTTGGGTACTCAAATTTTTACGAGTAGCCAAGGGATTCAGGTTTAGCTTTGACGAATTGTGGAGGAGCAATGGAGCAGGAGGCTTCAGCGTTGTAGATATATATAGTAGTTCCGCTGTGTCTATATCTCTGTAGTGTATTGAGTTGTAATGTCTAGACAGATGTTATAACTGTCTAGTAAGTGATGTATATGCTGTGTAACTCTGTAAAGTGTTGTATACTATGTAATAGTATATGTTATTAATATAATTTATTCGTTCCGCTGTGAGATCGTTGTTGTTGTTTCTTTCTTTCTTCTCTTCTTTTCTATTTTCTACCCCTTTCTTTCTTATTAATGATACGACTTTCTGTGGAGAAAAAGTCGGGTCGTTACAAATTTTATCGTATGATTTTGAATCATATGATACTTGTTAATTATATCTCAAACAATAAAGGGCTATGCACCCATTTAGTGGGAGTATCATAATAGTTGATGAACTCTTCGGATTGATACATACAGATGTATGCAATCGTAATCTTATAAATACCAAAAGGTTCCACGTACTTCGTCATATTCACCGTGACTTATTGTCAACATGGACATATGTATTTGATACACATGTAGTATGTCTATGGTAAACATATAAAATATAAAACAGAAGTAAATAAAATAACATGCAACAGAAATGATTTGATTTGATCGAATGAGTGAGTATATTGGAAAATGTTCCAAACATACCTAAAATGAATAAAGATTCAATCTCAAAATTACTCCTCCATGTGATACATAATGATGCATCGATATGGAGTAATCGAACTTTGTTGGATAATGTACGATTAATTGTGAGTGAAGTTGAGTTAGTTTCTTTAAGGTAATGTACTTAAGGGTAGTACACAAAGTTAATATTGTTTCATCTGAATAACAGTTTACAAATTTTTACAAGATAATGATTTATAGGAAACTCCAACATATCCTAGGCCAAGTAGTTGGCAGGTTGTGCGAGTCGAAAGATTGCACGTAATAATTGTTCATAAGGGATCTTGTATGAATCTCCCTAAAAGAGTGTTTGGAAGACTGTCATTGGATGACGTATTTATGTTTTGAACATAAGTTTTGTCAACTAAAACCAAATCAGTTTTATAAATAAAGAAATGTATATAACATTTATGAATACTTATTCTGTTGCACTGAGAAAGAATTGTTGTTTCAAGAAATACCAACTTCATTGTGAAGAAATTTCTTTGAGGAATTACTGGTGGTAAAATGGAATTGGATACGATCCATAGATAATGCTGATTAGATAAGATGAAATGAAATTAACTAATCTAAACAAACACAACGCATTAGAGTGTCTAATAAGTATTCTCCCACCTTGAAGAGAAACAATGAGTTTCTTATTAATGTCGAAAATATATAATCCTAGATTGTTTAATTAAACCATTGAGACTGTTGACTCTATATGGTATGATGCACAAATCCAAAAGAATTCCAAGTACGCTATCAAAATATAGATTTTTGTGGTCGTAACTGAAGGGATATGATCCATCGACCATGACTGTGTCTTTATGAGTAAGACTAATGCAGTTGGAATTAAATGAGCAATGTTGATAAGAATAATATCGCAAATTTCAACTGTTGAAATTAGCGCAATAGATTCGATATTCAACATGTTCAAATCAAATTGGATTTACTCACAAAATTATCGCTTGATAAGTCCTAGTGTTTTGGTACATATGTATTGAAACAAAAAATTCTAAATAATGATTTAGAGTAAGCTGTTTACACATATTAACAAAAAATGTCTCAAAGTCAGTCGTAGCGATATTGAGTTTGTGGGGCTTTGGATATGATCCAAGAAATGATATAAAAGTATCATTTTATAAGCATCAAGATTGAATAAGTACTTTGATAGAAATATCAAATAGTTTGATTTTCAATCAAAGTGCAGAGGAAGCGTATGTTCATAAGAAAGAACGTTAAAAGGTACATTGATATTTCTAAACTATAACAACAAGTTGTAGATTTTAAAGATGTACTTGTGTTAAAGTCAACCTTAGTTGTTTTAATACTCAACTTTGGATTGTAAATGAAGTCTTTTATAGTGAGTATAAAAAATATTGAGAATATCCCAAATCGATATGCAAAGACACCTTATTAAAAATGTTTAATATGGAACATATGAGATTAGTTCCTTATGCATTGACAATAGGAATTATCATACATGTTATGATGTCTACGATAACATGATTTTTTTTATGTATTTGGTACATGAAGAAAATATCAAATCCAAACTGATATCACTAAATGATTGTTTGAAGTGTTATCGTGTATTTATGAAATACTAGAGAATTGTTTATAGAAACAAAAACTCCTTATTCGGGAGTGTTCGAACTCAAACTTCATAAGTGATATTGAGTATAGCATGTCAATAATAAATTCAATTTAAGAATCTTTAAGTTGGAAATGCTCCAAATGAAAGACCGTGGTTGATTTAATGAAAAGGGTAAGTACATCGCCTTTAATATTGCCGTAATAAAAATAATGTATATAAAAATTATAATTGCAAAAATTTATAACTGAGATGGTTCCAAATGTTGAGAATCTCATAACATTGTTATATGATAACAATGTCACGATATAGTTCATAATATAACTTAGAGCTCACTAGAAGTCAAGTGACATACTCTGAATTGTTCCACACGATAAAACAGTTTATCACCGTCGGAGAGAGGTGATTGACAGAATAGATAATTAAAACATAATAGCATACCCGTTCACAAAGGGACTGACCCAATTGTTTTTGAGAAAACTGATTGGAGAAGTTGGAATAAGATTCCATAATTGATCCCAAGTGCAAGTGGGAGATTGATAGAGTTAGGGGTATGCCCTAAGAGCAATTATGTAATTTGTTACATATATCTAACTCGTTGACCAATCTTGTTCGAAATAAAGGTATTTTCTTTCTATTATATACTTGATATAATGTGGTTATATTAATTAATCAATTTAATTAAAAGTATAATTAATAGAAAACCCATAAATGGCATATTCTGTGATAGTAGTTACAAAATGTTATAACCGTGAGTAATTTATCACAATGAAAAAAATATACTATTTTAAATGTTCCTAGTCAAGATGATCGAGAGTGGATATCGATGTATTCGTTGAGACCAGAGTACGTAATGCTCTCCAAATGTTTGGCAGTGTATTACTCATGATTGCTGAGGGCACCAAGGGGTTACGTATCGATAGTTATTGGATTACTATGGAACGACTCACTCGATAGTTTTCTATTGGTTAATATAACTAAGGTTAAACAGAAAATATCGATGTGACTAATATACAGAGTTCTCTCAACTTGAGAATACTGTGGATCTTCAATATGAAAGCTCCTCTTTGATTATAGTTAAACCATGGCATGGCATTCCATCGAGTGACTATAGTTGGGTCGAGTGGAAGTATTGGAAGTGAAGCACTATTCAAGAGAGGATTCGTCTCCTCAATTATATGGGGTTAGTATCATGGTCAACTCAAGTCAACTCAAAGTCCAAAGTCTCTGGCCATAGCATTTTGGTTAATAATAATTGTTATTATTGAATCAAGGACTTTGTGTTTGGGCTATAAAGTTGAATGTGGATGATATTGTAATTTTCACCATTACCAAATTCCAAAAGTCCTAATGGGATATAGATTTGACAAAGAGAATTACTGTAAATAATTGTCACTATTAGGTACCGCTTCTAATACGTAAAATTGGATTTTACCTAAAAGATGTATAAGCGATAAATTCGGCCAAAATATCACACCACCTGCTAAGTGACGTGTGAACGTTCATATTCGAATAGTTCGATATTAATCACTAATTGAATTTACATTTTTGAGTCGCACAACTATAATGATGAATGCTTCGAAAACCACACGATTTAATTAGTTTATAACCATTATAAATTAATTAATATATATGAAATATTAATTATTAAATTTTTATTTATTTATTTGATTTGTTTGAATCTATTAGTATTTAATAAAGTACGTACATAAAAGTTATGTATGTATGTATGTATGTATCGATATATGATATTAATAAAATATTTAAATCGGATTTAAATTGATTAATTACTAAATGAGTTTGGGAATATTTTGAGGTCCATATAGCCTTATTCATAGAAGGCCATAAGGAAAAGAGGCTTAAAATACAACGGTTGGATCTAGAAAATGAAGGGAGGAGGTTAAGGAAGGATCCTTCCATCAATATGTTATCTTCCATTCACTGGCCTCTCTTAATCACTTTCCTTCTAAACCCTAGCCTCCATCTTCATTTTTCTATCTTCTTGGCCGAAATTTCATGGCTTCTAAGCCATAGAAATTCCAAAAAAAAATCAAAACAGATAAAATAAAATAAATTCAAAAGCGGTGCTTCAGATTATTGCAATTTCTGGAGGTGATTCAATTGGATCTAGAAGCATTTATCATTCAAGGTATGAATCATAGGCAACGTCAACAAGGTAAATTCCATTATTTATTTATTCCTTGATATTATATCTCTAGAAGTTAATTCATTTTGAATATTGTATATATGCATTTGTTGTCCCTTATAAGCATACAATTATAGATCTTAAAGTAGTATAACCTGTTATCATTAGAATTGGTTTTCATTTGAAGATAACTTCTATTCATGATTTTCTATGTTAATTTCTATTGATTTTGATCTAAATATAGATCTGGCAATTAACTTGTTATTCTAATTAACTTTATTTTATTAAATTGTTAACAATAGTTTACATTGATCCCAATTTTGTTTTCTACTTTAAGATTTATACATATACATAAATGCGTATGTATATATATGTATGTGTATGTTAAAACAATTTTGAAATATTTTAAAAGGCTTTAAAATTTTTGTTTATTGACATATACGTATAAATTATATTTAGATTCATTGATTAAGATCATACTGTTTTACTAAATTAGATTACTACATGTTTGGTAATACATCTTAAATTGATTACATTGATTTGGTTGAGTTGATTTATTAATTTTAAAGGATTCATTAACAATACGTAAAAAAATATTTTTAAACATATGTATATATATATATATATGTATGTATGTATGCATGTATGTATGTATATTATGTATACATGCACACTGATACATATATGTACACTGTATTTATGTATAAATAAACGTGAATCAACATAATATTATTATTATACAAATTATACTTTGGAATTTTTTTTATAATAATTATCTATTTTTGATTCTACATTATTAATGTGTACATATTGGTTACATTTTGATTTATTGATTAAGATCTATTTTGAAATTGATTTACTAAATTAGATCACTACATGTTTGGTAATAAATCTTGAGTGGATAAAGTTGACTTGGCTGAATTAATTTAGTATATTTGGAGGATTCATTAAACAATACATGTATAAACATATATACACATACAATTAGTTAATAATGCACACATACTTTTTGTTGTTGACTGTTTATATCCTTTTACCATAATGCCAATTGATTATCATTTATATGCTGCACTAATTAAGTTTACCAAATGGGAAATTAAATCAATCATCTGTGTTACTCTTTATCTATTTCCCATATTTCCTTTATGTGTTTAACTATCCATTTATTTATAGTTATATGTCTAACATTGTCATCAATTAATAACACCTATCATATGTTGCTCTTACAGAATTTACACTATAATATATATTTGTTTATACTCACATTCATGTTATATATATGTGTGTATATATATATATGTTGCTAATTAATGACATTCATATAATTAATCAATTTAATTAAAGAGAGATAAATGAAAGGTTTATCTCTCCATGTAAATAATTTTCCCTTCAATAATTAAATAAGTTAAGCGAAGGAAATGAAAAGTTTCCTTCTCTAAATAAATTTATTCCCCATCATTAATTCAATAACTTAAGAGATAAGAAATGAAAAGTTTCATTTTCTAAATAAATTTAATAAGTTACCGTTACACACAAATATGTACATAAGAGTATATTTGATATACTCTAATTTACATACAAATTAAATTAAAATTTAAACTTTATTTCTAAATCTAAATAAAATAAAGATTTTATTCAAAAGAAAACTTAGATAATTTCGAAGTATGTTTAGACTTCATAGGCCCGTTAAAGATCCAAAAATGGTACATTTTTGAAATTCACCCATTTCTTCCGCTGCGGGCTGACCCAGTTCCAACAGCTTTCATGTTATATTGATTGTATATGCTTGCTAATCCTAATAAAAGGTACACATCTCGGATTACATATCGTATTTTTATGTTTTCCCCTAAGGGATGCCTCATCCTCGAAGATGAGATGTATATTTATGATTATATATATATATATATATATTTATGATTATATATTCATATATATTGTAAATTTTACGATCGAGTCGCGCAAAGGAGACGCTGGAGAAATTTTCCGAAAATTTAAAGCGTTTGAATTTTTTGAGAATTTTGGAAAAAAAAATAAAAACAATTGATTGATTTTAGGTTTTATAACTTTGAATGGTATTAGTTAGTAACTATGAATGAATTTGAAGACTTAGAAATTTTTTTATAAGAAGTTAAACGACTTGGAAGAATTTGGTAATCTATTTTAAGTAATGGTTTTTTTGAAAAGTTAATGGGATTTGTGACATTTTCCTTACTTGTAATTTCGTGGACGAAATTCTTTTTAAGGGGGGGTGGGAGTGAGAGAATGCAACGACCTAGAATTTTAGTCATTTGAATTTAGAATATTTAATTTATTTTAAATATTGAATTTTTTTTATAAGTTAAATAACTTGAATTTCAAATATAGCGATTTATTGAGTAATTAAAATTTAATATTTGAAATTGTTTAAATAATTGAATCTTCAATTTGATATGAATGAAAACAATTTCAAAAGTTGATTTAAATTCTGTTTGAATAAGAAGGAGGATAGTAAACTTTTAAATTTGATTTAAAGGTGATTTAATTGATTTTTGAAATTGGTCGTTTTAATTAACGTGTAAAAATAGCTTTTTGAGGCACTGTCTTGGATTTCGACAAAACCAGTTACATCCGATCCAGAATAGTAAATTATTGTATGTCATCGAATTTCGTGACGATTGGACGTATCGTTTGGTCGTGCGAGTTCGAAATGCGTAGAAATTAATTAAATGAATTTTTAATTAAAATAACTCAATTTGAAAAGCTATCTTCTGTATATGATTGAATTAGGCCTCGAGACTAGTTCCATTGTGTTCGGAATAAGGGTATAACATATAGAATGCCAGGCGGCACGCCTCGTTTGGAGTTCGGAATTTCAACGTGTGAATAGTGTCGTCAAAATTTTCTATAGAAGGACCTAAAAAGTTTTCATTTGCAAAACTAAACCCTAATAGAAGCTAGCCACCATTGAAAATAAAGTTTATCCAACGACCAGCATTTTAGGTGCCACCATGGCCATTTTCTTGCCTTGAATTCAACAGCAAAAATGTAGAGCTCGTCGAGGCTAGCAAGATCAATGGTTGGTTCGAGTTGGTTCGTCGTGGTGGGGCCAAAAATCGAGTTCGACGTGGGGCAATTTTTGGGCTTGGCTGGCGACGTGGCGGCATTGGGGGGAGATGCAGTAGCGGCCTGATTCAGGAGCGATTTGATCGTTCGTGCTTAAAAAATAGAAAAAAGGAAAAGGCTGGCCTGGGAAGAATGTGTACGAACAAAGGGAAAGGGAAGAAAGGTTGTTTTAAAATTTAAGTTTATTAAGTTATTTAATTATAAATTAATTATATCAAATGTTTATAAACTCGTAACTTTCTCGTACAAGATCCGTTTCGAACGTGAGAAGTTGCGTTGCGCTCGTATCAACGAGCACTACGCTATGGAATTGGATTGGACAGATTCGGAGCTAGTGAGAATTTTGGGTTACAATTGGACTTTCGTTCAATTTTAATTCAAAACAGAACGTTTGGTGACTATTAAAAATCAAAGTGAGTTAATCTCACCTTTTTGGTTAACTAGAAATATTTTTAGTCGGTAAAATTATCTATTGGAGGTTTGGATATTTATTTTGATAGTTATTGACTGTTTGGATAATTTACTAATTATTATTAGTTGGATTGAATATATTCCCGCCTATTGGAGCGAATGAGACCTTATTACGTTTCCGTGTAAGAGCGGATGATCCATTGTATACGAATCCTGCCTCGAAGCGGTTGATTTATATTTTTATGATTATATACTATATGTGATGCAGGTGAACATGTTGGAGGGATCCAACATGATTCCTCACACTATTGATTTTATTTTCCTATATATAGTGATATATGACTTGTTGAATGTCATATTGATGACATTGATATGATTTGCTTAATTAGTGCTTTAGTAGCACCGGGCCTCATTTTTGGTATTTTAAAATACTATAAAATAGTGATTAGAATTAAAAAGGGATTTCAAATGATTTTGGGAATTTTATATGTTTTAAATAATTTTCCAAAACGAAAGTATGATGTTAGATATTATAAATTGATAGTTTTATAAAATATTCTAAATAGAGATTTCCAAACTATACAATATAGATTTTTAAAATCTTGGAGAATAAGTCCGTCTTTTCTAATAAAGGGATATGTTTTAAAAAAAGGAAATAGAAATATTTTTAATATAATATTTATTAATCATTTTTATATAAAGTGATATATATAGGTACATATATTATGATTTATTAATAAATGTGAAATTTGTAAATGGGATAATTTATAAGAGTGATATTTTTACAAAGGAAGTAAAGATCTGTAAAATCGTATATTGTTAATAAAAGTATGAATTTATAAACGGGGTTCGTAAATTAAAGTTATCATTTAATAAATTGGAGAATAAATCAAACGGTGGATTTATTATAAGATACGAACTGATATTCTAGAAATAGTTGACTCTATTTTGGAAATTGAAGGCGATGATAAATTTGGAATGTTAAACGGTATTTTATAAATAAAAAGGAATTTATAAAAGGAATTTATCTATATGGAACAAACACTATAGGATTTTAATTGTTTTCTTGAAAACTCTATAATTTATTGTGATAATACTAGTGCAATAAATCTTTCTAAAAATCTGGTCAATCACTCACGAACAAAACACATCGATATTCGTCATCACTTTCTTCGTGATTGTTTGGAAAAAGGATTGATAAATTTAGAATTTATTAATACTGAAAATCAAATTGCTGACATTTTTACTAAACCACTAAATGAAAACATTTTTATAAAACTTAGACGTGACTTAGGAATAATGTCTTTAAAAGATTTATAAATAAAAATATGCAAAAATATTGAAAAACAAAAACTGTTTTATTTCTGACCAAAGCGGGACTCGAACTCATGACCTCTGACTTGCTTGTTAGACGTTATGTTATAGCCACTTGAGCTATGGGTGTTTCTTGTCTCAGTCCTCTTTAGAGTTTGCTTTATTTATTTTGGTTTCAGAAAATCTATTTTAATTCTAAACTTATAAATCATACATTTACAAACGGCTTTATTATTAAACTTCTGTGATTATAATTAAAACTAGCTCCTATCCACTCATTTTTCAGCAAACAAATGCTTATATATACTATGCTTATTTTTCAATACATATACTAAGAAAGTTTTAAAATCAAAACTTGAAAATGTCTTCAAACAATGACTTCTATAATTCCGACAACTCTCATCTATCGTATACATCTCCGGATGATGATGGTTCCGACCGCATTCCTGAAAACGGACCCTATCCTATCTTTCCCATGCCTAATCGCGTTCTCAAATTCTCTCCTTCTCTGGATAAAGACCCCCGACATGGATGGAAACCATGGGAAAACTCTCATACAGGCTATACACCGGAAAAGAAAAAAGGAAAGAATGAAATGGTAATATCTCCAACAACTAAACAGAAAATTGATGAGATACACCACTATCAACAACAACAAATGGATATGCAGCGGGAACTTTACTATGAAAAAAAAGTTACGGCACGACGTTTGAGCTTTCTAGAACGGATGGCTATGAAAGTTTGTTCATCAAAGAAGGATGACATTTCTGAACCCGCTTATAGACCTTCATCCTCTTCGAATCCGGCTCAATCTCCAATAGCTCCAAAATGGTCACCTATAGAAGATGTTCCGTCTCCAAACTCTTGGGAACGTCGATTTTAAGAACAGTGGCTAAACACTTTTTATATATATTTATATGTTGCTTGTTTTCAATAAGTTGTATTAAAATAGTGCAACAATAATAAAATTTATATTTATATAATTTTTTTGGAAAAACAGCAAAACTGTGCATTTTTGACAGGGTTGGTCGACCGAAGGCCTGAGTCGGTCAGCCGAACACATCTCGAAAGTTCCACTTGTTCTCAGATAACCAAGTTGGTCTGCCGACCCAGAAATTCGGTCAACCGAACGTATTTTCTGCTGGTTTTTTTACTTCATATTTGTAACCCATCCATTCACCTTTTCAACCTACCTCTTCACTTTTACTTTCCCAATTTCAGTTTTACCCTAGCCCCCATTAAAATTTTCTCAAATTTTTATCTTTTCCTCAAAAACAATGGCTCCTAAGAAGAGAACAAAGACTATCGGTGGTTCATCTTCATCAACTCCAGTAGATACTCAAATCGCCTCATGGCTTGTCAATGATGTAGCACTTCAAAGATGGATACAACTTCAAGATGCCAAAATCTTTGAAGAATCATTTGTAAGTTACCCTGATTTCGCTCCCTACGGTATGGAAAATGCCATTATTGAGAGTGGACTTGATACATTCCTTGACCATAGGAAAAATAATTTGAAAATCAATCATATTATGGTCAAGTTATTTCTAGCAAACCTTAACCTTGTCAATCCGCCGAGAAACACTGACAATTGTATTTGGACATCGGTTTGTGGTACTTCAATTTTCCTTTTCATTGATCGAATTAACCACATTTTGAATGCTCGACCGGGTGGAATTTCATTACACGATGTAGATTGTAATATATCAAGTCGTGACCGGATAAGCCATTTATTTTTCGAAGATGATGCTACGGATTTTAGACAAACATCATCACTTAGACCTAAAACTCGACTTTTGCATCGTTTCATGATGAAATCTATTGTTCCTAGAGGCGGTTCATATCATCTAGTATATCCCGAAAATTTTAAGGCATTGTATGCTATATGTAGGAAAATACGAGTTAATTGGGCACAACTTCTTATGGACGAATTTCTCTCTTTTAACCAAGGAAAGATGCTCCATATTTATTATGGAGAATACATAATGAGATTGATCAATAGCTTCGTCATCCATGCTCCGGAATCCGAAACCTCCAAAGTCCGTTCTTTTGATTCAAGGACCATAAAACTAATGAAATTGCCTGATGCTCCACCTAGATTTATAAGATTTGACCAATGGAGTGCTACTCCGAGAGAACAACTACGCCGTAGCTATTTGACACCTCAACCATCTACTCATGCTACGGAACGTCTAACCCGCCAATCCTCAATTCAACAACCAACTCCCGGAATTAGTACGGAAGCAGCCATTAATATTTTGGCTCAAAATCAACTTGCCCTAGATGCCCGGTTACGAAAAATTGACGGTCGGTTCAAGAAAATTAAGGGATTCTTTGTCAATCTATGGGATGCCTTATCATGCACTTCCGAAGCCGGTGCCTCTCACCTTGCTCCCGAAAAAAGGCCGGTGCCAAACTTCTCTTGGTCCACTTCGGAGAATACAAGTTCCGGTACATCGGGAACTCACACTTCTAACGCTCAAAGACGTGGTAAGGAACATGCTCCTCCGGAAGAAAATATTCGTCCAGAATTTTGGGATTCTGATGATGGTGAGGAGTGATCATATTGTTTTACAACTTGCTATTTCATAATTTCAAGTATTCTATTTTTAGATGTTGTGTAGTAAGTAAACATCATTAATATTCCTATTTGTTTTGAGTATGTAATATTTAAACTCGATGTTTTCTTACTTGTGTTACATGTTCCATATTTTTTTCATATTACATCTAATAAGTATTCCTTTTTGTCGATGACAAAGGGGGAGAAATATATGAAAGCTAACAAATTTTTGCAGAAAAATCACCATATATTCAGGGGGAGAATTATAATATATATGTATATACTACTTCATCACATAAGTATTGTCATCAATCAAAAAGGGGGAGAATATTGATTCATGACACAAGCTTCAGAGATCATACGACGAGAATACTATACGAAAGCGACAAAAAGGGAATAAGCGTATATTGTGCACTACAAAGGAGACAAGACTACAATCCAGAGATTAGTATGAATATTTTATTGTATTGAGTCTTAGAATATTGTTAAAATCATTCCTCAAGTAGCCACACACACACACACAAATTATTATACATTAATTTATACACGAAAAAGTGTGCACTGTGCAATTGACAGCAGGTCGGCCGACCGACTCTGTATCAGTGCACAAATATTCACTGTTCTGTGTACGTTTTTGAAACTCAACTGACCGGCCAGTTTTCTCGGTCAACCGACCAGAGAATAACGACTAGTTTTCTGAAAAGTGGCGATCGTTCGTGAAGAGGAATCTCCTTCAATCCAAGAGATACGGACACAACTTTTGATTAAAACTCTTCATGAAAGATTGTAACTATTCTACAACTATATAAACATGTTCAATTAACTTCTACAATAACCAATTCTTGTTTATAATTCTGAAATCTATTCTCTATTATTCTCTGCAAGACTGCAAATAAAAAGCATTCATTCTCATTCAATATCACTAGAATCCTTGAATTAATTCATATACTTCGATTCTACGTGATTATCTTCCTTCTAAATCTTCACAAACATATATACTCTTAAGGATTTGATTATAGGAAAGCTGTACTATCAAAAGAAAATCAGTGTTATTCAGAACACATTCGTCAACAAGTTATTTGTATTAAGTTGAAGTCCTCTTCGGCTGTTGAGGCGGAAAAATTCCTGTTCGGCTGCTCAGGTGTCATATACATATTCCTCCAGGTTAAGTGAGGGGTTTAGTTTAAATCCAGAGGGTATTCTGGGATTGGATGTAACACCCCACTCCGAGACCCACTATAACAAAGAGTATTACGGGAGTAATACTGTCTGTTAAAGCGGAGAATAGAGTATAGTGGAAGCGACCATTTGTAATCAAGCTATAACTATCTACTGAATACGTCGAAAGGATGGTATCTATATATTTGTTTCAAGTGGTTCGACATATTCGGTAAATACTTATAATGAAATTACAAATGGCTAAAGATCTATCAGGACAAAGCATAATAATAAATGATAAAACATCACAGAATAGAATCACATAACAGATATAAAATCCCAGAACAATACATCGTCAATACAGATCCAAATACTATAAGTGGATACAAAGCCATTGCCCACACATGTGGGTCAAAAATATGTACATATCAAAGTCTGAATAATAACAGAGTAGCGGAATAGTGGACAAATAAAAGCGCTATCTATTAGCATAGCAGATAATGTCCAAGCGGAAGCACAGAAGCTAAGTCCAGAGACCTAACCTGAAACAACTCGGTCTGACCCGAGCGAAAACACTCGGGTCAGTCTAGCTAAACAATCAGTAATAACTGAGATATATAATAATGCGGTACATAAATAAAACAGAACTTATCCAAAGAGAAGTATATTATGAACCACATGAATATAATGACGATCCTTAATCATCAATAAACAATAAAAATCTCCAAAGAGAAATCAACACCAAAGTGTAGAATAAATAAAATCACCTCATATCATCGGCGTAGCCAAAGCTATTGTGACGACCCGGCTTTCATCGACCAGAAAGTCGTATCGCTAATAAGAAAGAAAGGGATAGAAAGAGAAAAGAAGAGAAGAAAGAAAGAAACAACAACAGAATCTAAACAGCGGAACGAATAAATTATATTTATAACACAACTATTACATAGTATCATATACAACTACTATCAGAGTTACACAATATATACAACACATACTAGACAGTTATAAACACCTGTCTAGTTTTTACAATACAAGATACAACACAAACACTATCACAGAGATCTACACAGCGGAACTACTATATCTCTACAGCGCTGAAGCCTCCTGCTCCATTGCTCCTCCAGATAACTCGTCAAAGCAAACCTGACTCTCTTGGCTACTCGTAAAAATTTGAGTACCCAAGAGTTTATATAAAACAGAAATAAACACTTGGGTCAGACATGGGTCTGGTGTGAGTAAACGGTTTAAACTTGCTTAACTTCAAAACCCTTTGAAATCAAAAGGTATCACGTAAGACTTCCCACACATAAACATGGGTAAGTTTTTACCTTACGCTAACCAAAACAATTGATAGGAAATTCGATTGTATTATAATAGGTCTAGGATTTTCAAGTAAAATACAGAAATAGCTGGAATGCTTACATCTCACGTTCCAACATAGTTGGGCACAACTAACACGTACGGCACTTATTGGAAGTTGGATTTCCATACAATGGCAGGGCTACTGGGGTACCGCCCGTCACAGTACGTGGCCTAGATCACCGTACCGAGGAGTACGCCCGCTCCCCTGCAACACAAAGCCGGAACCATCCCTTACTGGATAATTCCGAATAAAATCACCCCACGGTTGTGTACTGCAACCGTACCACTAAGTCGAAATAGAAAGGGACATCTAGACAGGGATGACCTTACTCTCAGTGGGCGCTACCCACGAAGCCTTGCTGCACCTCCCCTGTTTTAGCCATTCCCGGTTGATGAGGCTTGAGGTCACGATTACCTTTAATCAGAACACTTCACTTAGAATGCTCATCGTCCACCTGACGATGTTTTGAAAGCATTCAATCCATACAAGTTCGTTCCGGGTTCGAACGAAACCGAAGGCATTATCTCGTTACACTCGTTTTGGAATCACCCTCAGAGTTAACGACAATAACCCTTGCACTCTGAATCTTCATCTTCACTTGAGATTCACGACCTATCGTTAATTTGGATCGATGTGGTATTCGGGTCTCCAGACCTGGAAATCCGGTATACGGAAACCCGATCCCGGTCTCATCGAAATCCAAAACGTATCTTTTAAGGCCAAGTTGTTTAAAGGTTTAAACAATTCAATTTAATTTAATACTTGAATTCACATAGCATTAACATAGATAAATATCACACATTTATCACAGATATATCCAATATCTTATCACAGAATATCATAGCATATCATCTAATAGATATCAACCAAATCAGACATTCTACTCAACCATCATTCATAAGCAACCATTTATTAATCTCTATTATAATCAATTTAATCAACTTAAATTAAATTAATTACTTAAGAATTAATTCCTATCCTTGCTTAATCAACCATTAATTAATTACAATCCATTTAATTAATTAATCATTAAATATTAAATCACTCTTGATTAATTATTCATCAATTACATAAAGTAATTATCCTTTAATTAATTTCACAAATTAATTATTCTTAACCATTAACAGTAATTAACCTTTAATTACTCTCATTAATTACATTAATTAATGATCCTTAATTGATTACTTTCTTTAATTAATTAACTATAATTAACTATATTATTCTTTAATTTAATTACATTAATTAATCATGCATTAATTAATTACTTCCATTAATCAACCTTAAATAATCATTAATAGTAATTAACTATTCTTAATTACTTTAATTTCTTTTATAAATCCTTTTTGATTAATTACACCAATTTCATACAATAATTCATTTATCAATTACTTACACTAAGTAATTACTCTTATCCAATCTTATTAAGTAATTATACTTAATTACCAAGTGACTATCTTTAATTAATTAACAAATTAATTAACTTAAATAAATCACATTCATTTCCCAAATCATAACTGAGTAATTCATCCTTAATTACCCTTTAAACAATTTAATTAATCCTTGATTAATTATTCTTTAACTATTAATTAATAAACCTTAATTATTAATCAATATCTTTTAATACAAAGTAATCAATCCTTAATTACTTTTATAATTAATTAATTAAACTTAATTAACTAATTAATTACCTCTTAATTATTAATTAATAAAACTTAATTATTAATTAACAACCTTAATTACCAATTTAATTAATCCATAATTACCTATTAATCAATCTTTAATGACAATTAATTAACCCTTAATAATAGTTAATTAATTCTTAATTAACTTTAATCAGAGATAAATAATCTCTTAATTATTAATTAAGAGAACTTAATTATTACTTAATAAAACTTATTAAGTACTTCTTAATTACTAGTTTAATTAACTCTTAATTACTTTAATTAATCCTTGTCAATTAAATTAATTAATTAAACTTAAATTAATTTAACTCATTAAAAATTCTTAATTAACCTTAAGATAAATATTATCATCTAAAAACATTTGATCTTAATAATTAACTCACTTAATTAAAATCATTAATTAAGTTAGAATAAATCATCATTAATTACTTATCCTTAATTATTTATTAACAATTCTTAATTACAAGTTACTAAATCACTTGAAAACTTTAATTGTTAATTTACTCATCCTTAACCATTCTAATTTAATTTAATAAATCACTCTTTATTTATTCCATTATTATCAAACTTAAATTAAGTTTTTAAGATAACATTTCCTTATTAATTAACCTTTATATTTCAAATTAAGTTTGAAAATAACTTAAGATTTTAACTTAATATAATTAAGTTAATCAATTCATACAACTTAATTTATTCAAATCATTCATTTCAAAGAAATGAAATTTCAAGACAATAAACTTAACTTGATTATTTAAATTTAAAACTTACTTTTATTTTAAATATTAAAAACTGGTTTAACATTTACTTTGGGTTTTAACCCATATGTATTTAAATCTAAGCCAATACATCTGCATCTTTATTAAAACAGAGATTTAATTTTAGAATTTAAAACTGTTTTGAATTTAAAGAAATTTAAACTGCTAACAGTTTTCACTCAGCTCACAACGACCCGAAGGCAAACCCGAGCCAAAGCCTAATCTACCCGAGACCTCCCCGAGAATTTTAAAACTGTCGCTTTGAAATTTAAACTGTTAAAAACTTAACAGTTATCACACAAAATACTCGTGTACCTCCCCATAATATTACTCGGACCAAAGGCCTTCTTCCCCGAGACCAACTTCGAGGAAAACACCCACGAAACCCAAACCCAAATCAACTGACACACTGACACCAGGTGCACATGCACCGCCGATCACCGGAGTTCTGGCATCTCTGACCATCCCCAACAAGTCGACTTCGTCGTGCTCTATCCATCTGATCATTCTTCATCCTCGATTGACCACATCAGTAAAATCGAACCCATCACAGCTTCCTGGAGCCAAATTCGAAAACCAAGATTTGCCTCGTCAAGACGATTCCGACCACCAGAACCCCCTCGACTTCTACCAAAGCTTCGTCTCCGTCCCATGCTTCCATTCCCCCAGGTGCGATAGTCTCTAGTTCATCCATGACATCGAAAAAAATCGCGATTTCAACCATGCCCAAAACCATTGCTAAACCCTAAAACTCCATCGATTGATCACCACGACGAATAATAAATTCATCCACTATTTTTCCCATCATCTACAGCCTTCAACCTACCTCCGACATCAATCACGATGGACCCAGCCCCATCGTTTGTCTGAAAATGACGAAAATGACATTTCCGTTCATCTTACAATTTCTCCACCATTTCTATCTTAAAATTCTTGAATTCTTTTTCTAAATTCATCATTTGTAATTACTAAACAGATTTTAGAATCAAAGTTTAAAATTAACATTTTCGAAATTTACCCATTTCATTTAGTTCTACTGTAAACTTTATATTTTGGGTTAAATGTCTATTACATATCATTGAATCTATTTTTAAAACCTAAAATATATAGTTAGAAACCTTTTTCATGAACACTACCTAGACTAAAATCAAACAGATGTAAAGATATGAATTTTCCTAAAAATTTTGAAGCCTGTATTGATATAAAAACAGAGATATATAGGTATACAGACCTGCATATAATTATTCCTACCTATTTATAAACATGCAAAACAATTTCACTCAAACATTCAAGTACATCTCATATTATACTACTGGAATCAAGAGATATATATATATGGTACAAGGTCTTATAAAGAAGATATTACTCGATAGAAGATAACAGAACAATTATAAATGAAACCAGGCATACATACTTCAATTCTCACATACAAACAGTATACACACATGAACATGCAAATATACTTCATTCAGAAATCATTCGAAAGCAATTTAATTTCATTTTAACTTTTGAAAAAGATGTTTACTCACTTATTTCAAAAAGTCAGAGCTTTGAAACTGAATTTCCTTTGAAATCTGGAATGCTTGTTTTTGAAAACTTGCTGTTGCCTCAGATTATATTGCATAAACCCTTGGAATGGTTACAGACTTAAATTTTGAAACAGGAACATGGTTACAGGTCTTTTGAACTTGAGAATTAAGCCCTTGAAAATGATTCCAGGTTTGAGTCAATTGATCTACAGATTTTGTTTACAGGACTTGATCCTTACTTTTTGGTTTTACAGGCATAATTTTGATTAGAGGAAGGTTCTGGTTTGAAGAAGAATAAATGGTTTCAGGCTGTAAATTTGAGAATTAAACTTTTTGAAGATGAATTCAGGTTTGAGATGAATTTCAGTTTGGATTCTTGAGTTGGAAATGATTTCGGTTTGAAATGTTTTTCAGTTTGAACATTTTTCTGGTTTTGGTTTTTCTTTGTTTTGAAAATGAGATTAGAAAAAGAAAGGAAATGGAGATGTAGGCTTTTATATAACTTAATTTATGGTTTATTAAAAATCAAAGAAAAATGATAAGAAAATGACACTTGTCTCTACCATTCTTATTATGTTAACACATGTTACTTAAGATGCTTAGAACTTAACACTTGTCCTAATTTATTTTTAAAAAGAGTTTTAAAACTTTTATATGTATTTCCTAAATAGATAAATACATATCTTTTTAAATAAATGCTTTTCTATATTATAAATAAATAAAACCTTTGAAAGAAAAATAAAATAAAAACCCATTTATATTCTAAAAATCATATACAATGTATTTCATTCATTTTTAAGTGTAAAAATATCTTTTGTATTTATTTACTATTAAATAAACACTTTCTAAATTTATATACAAAAATCTCTTCAAGGAAGACAAAAATAAAACAAAAATCTTATTTTAAATAAACACATTATTAAGTTTGAAATTGATATTTCATTTAAAAACAACTCAAGACATATATATACATATTTAAACAATACTTATAAATTTTGGAAATGATAAATCTATTTAAAAATCAAATTTATAAAATAACATAATTAAATAATTATCCTTATTATAATTCAATCTATATCATAATTAATACATCACATTATTATATTATTTGGTTATTTATATTAATATTATCAATTTAAATAATTTAAATTTAGAGATTATCACATTTTAAATTCCTCGAAATCCCGGGATATTACATTCCTTCCCCCTTAAAAGAATTTCGTCCTCGAAATTTAAAACAAAAGATAATCCAAAATTTTATTTTATTTCAATCTATTTTAAAACAATTCAAGCATACTTATCAGCCATACACTATCAAACAAACAACCATTCATCCAAACAAACAATTTCATCCAAGCAACAATTCATACTAACAACAATTCTAGTTATCCGAACATAGATCCGGATAAACTACCTAAAATTATCCCGAGTTTCCCTGATACAGATACTGGGTTACTCGCTCTACTAAATCCAAACTGGTAATTCAATACCGAAGCCAAAACACTTATCCTCACAAAAACTCAGAAAGATCTAATATACTCGGAGCTATCTTCCTAGTCTTACCCAAACTCAATTGCTTCCTTTACAGAAGAAATAACAACGAAGTCTCCAACTTCGAATTCCAAAATTCTCCATCTCTAATCCACAGAACTCTTCTGACGATTCTGGCTGCCTTCACCTTTCCGGATCAGTTCAATCTTCGCTGACGCTTCTCAAAACAAACAGGACCAAAAACAATCCAATAACAGATCCTCTCAAGATCTACGGAAATCCAGAACTCAAACTCTACTCCTCAATCATCAGTAGATTCCAAATACTTCTTTTATCAAGACAAAACAGATTCTCTCACCAATCTGACCTTCAAATCTTGAAAAGCTTCCTGTAGGAACCCTTTAATCCAAACTCTGCAACTTCCGGTTGCTTCTACTCTAGAACAACTACTACCAAGCTTTCGCTGCTCAACTCTGATCTAGATGTCGTCTATGAATTCGAAAACAAACTAGATCAACACTTCCCATAAAATATCTGACAACTCTATAACTCCTACATCTTCTAGAGATGCCTCAAACCCAAGCAAAAGATTTCCCCAAAGAATACTCAATTATCGCAAGTCACTTTTGCGATTCTGTCCGGTCTAATATCCAAAAATATTGTTCATTCTTAATCCATCAAAACAGTCTAGTGCTTACCAATCCATTTGAAAAATGAATCTACTCTGCAGCTTCTGAACTCCACTTCTAAGAAAGCTAAGCCAAAAGATCTTTCAACAGGAACACAGAACACTCGAGCTGCACCGCTAACACGGATGACAAAGACTCCTTATCCAAAGCTTCTAGAGAACCCGGACCTCAGACCAAACACAAACATCCTGCTGAACTCAGCCACAACACCGAAGCAGACACACTTCCTTAAACTTGCTCCAAAAGAAAACTTCTTTGGGAACATTCATAGTCACTGCGTCTCATCACACAGCTACAATTTCCTGAGGTATCAAGATACCATCACTTGCTTCAGCTCTTCGGACAGATCCAAACTCCTCAAAAATCCGCCCACACGAGCGCGATTCAATTTATACTTCAATAATGGACTCCGAATCTTAACAGGTTTCCTTCAGAGATCAGAGAAATCCTTATACCATATCAAAGTTCACTCGAGACGGTATTAGGTCTAGAGTCTCGACAAATACTTCCAATCCCAAACATTCAAACTCTAAACAATGGTAGTCGTGTTTCACACACCACCACCTTATCTACCTTTATAACTCATATTGGAAAACCCGAACAGATAATCCAACAAATAGGTAGAATAGATATATATATATATAGTAAAAATTACAAATACGCTCTCTCAAGATAGACACCACTCCAGAGCCTAGGTATTCACTCAACCTACTGCTCGGATACCAAATGTGACGACCCGGCTTTCATCGACCAGAAAGTCGTATCGCTAATAAGAAAGAAAGGGATAGAAAGAGAAAAGAAGAGAAGAAAGAAAGAAACAACAACAGAATCTAAACAGCGGAACGAATAAATTATATTTATAACACAACTATTACATAGTATCATATACAACTACTATCAGAGTTACACAATATATACAACACATACTAGACAGTTATAAACACCTGTCTAGTTTTTACAATACAAGATACAACACAAACACTATCACAGAGATCTACACAGCGGAACTACTATATCTCTACAGCGCTGAAGCCTCCTGCTCCATTGCTCCTCCAGATAACTCGTCAAAGCAAACCTGACTCTCTTGGCTACTCGTAAAAATTTGAGTACCCAAGAGTTTATATAAAACAGAAATAAACACTTGGGTCAGACATGGGTCTGGTGTGAGTAAACGGTTTAAACTTGCTTAACTTCAAAACCTTTTGAAATCAAAAGGTATCACGTAAGACTTCCCACACATAAACATGGGTAAGTTTTTACCTTACGCTAACCAAAACAATTGATAGGAAATTCGATTGTATTATAATAGGTCTAGGATTTTCAAGTAAAATACAGAAATAGCTGGAATGCTTACATCTCACGTTCCAACATAGTTGGGCACAACTAACACGTACGGCACTTACTGGAAGTTGGATTTCCATACAATGGCAGGGCTACTGGGGTACCGCCCGTCACAGTACGTGGCCTAGATCACCGTACCGAGGAGTACGCCCGCTCCCCTGCAACACAAAGCCGGAACCATCCCTTACTGGATAATTCCGAATAAAATCACCCCACGGTTGTGTACTGCAACCGTACCACTAAGTCGAAATAGAAAGGGACATCTAGACAGGGATGACCTTACTCTCAGTGGGCGCTACCCACGAAGCCTTGCTGCACCTCCCCTGTTTTAGCCATTCCCGGTTGATGAGGCTTGAGGTCACGATTACCTTTAATCAGAACACTTCACTTAGAATGCTCATCGTCCACCTGACGATGTTTTGAAAGCATTCAATCCATACAAGTTCGTTTCGGGTTCGAACGAAACCGAAGGCATTATCTCGTTACACTCGTTTTGGAATCACCCTCAGAGTTAACGACAATAACCCTTGCACTCTGAATCTTCATCTTCACTTGAGATTCACGACCTATCGTTAATTTGGATCGATGTGGTATTCGGGTCTCCAGACCTGGAAATCCGGTATACGGAAACCCGATCCCGGTCTCATCGAAATCCAAAACGTATCTTTTAAGGCCAAGTTGTTTAAAGGTTTAAACAATTCAATTTAATTTAATACTTGAATTCACATAGCATTAACATAGATAAATATCACACATTTATCACAGATATATCCAATATCTTATCACAGAATATCATAGCATATCATCCAATAGATATCAACCAAATCAGACATTCTACTCAACCATCATTCATAAGCAACCATTTATTAATCTCTATTATAATCAATTTAATCAACTTAAATTAAATTAATTACTTAAGAATTAATTCCTATCCTTGCTTAATCAACCATTAATTAATTACAATCCATTTAATTAATTAATCATTAAATATTAAATCACTCTTGATTAATTATTCATCAATTACATAAAGTAATTATCCTTTAATTAATTTCACAAATTAATTATTCTTAACCATTAACAGTAATTAACCTTTAATTACTCTCATTAATTACATTAATTAATGATCCTTAATTGATTACTTTCTTTAATTAATTAACTATAATTAACTATATTATTCTTTAATTTAATTACATTAATTAATCATGCATTAATTAATTACTTCCATTAATCAACCTTAAATAATCATTAATAGTAATTAACTATTCTTAATTACTTTAATTTCTTTTATAAATCCTTTTTGATTAATTACACCAATTTCATACAATAATTCATTTATCAATTACTTACACTAAGTAATTACTCTTATCCAATCTTATTAAGTAATTATACTTAATTACCAAGTGACTATCTTTAATTAATTAACAAATTAATTAACTTAAATAAATCACATTCATTTCCCAAATCATAACTGAGTAATTCATCCTTAATTACCCTTTAAACAATTTAATTAATCCTTGATTAATTATTCTTTAACTATTAATTAATAAACCTTAATTATTAATCAATATCTTTTAATACAAAGTAATCAATCCTTAATTACTTTTATAATTAATTAATTAAACTTAATTAACTAATTAATTACCTCTTAATTATTAATTAATAAAACTTAATTATTAATTAACAACCTTAATTACCAATTTAATTAATCCATAATTACCTATTAATCAATCTTTAATGACAATTAATTAACCCTTAATAATAGTTAATTAATTCTTAATTAACTTTAATCAGAGATAAATAATCTCTTAATTATTAATTAAGAGAACTTAATTATTACTTAATAAAACTTATTAAGTACTTCTTAATTACTAGTTTAATTAACTCTTAATTACTTTAATTAATCCTTGTCAATTAAATTAATTAATTAAACTTAAATTAATTTAACTCATTAAAAATTCTTAATTAACCTTAAGATAAATATTATCATCTAAAAACATTTGATCTTAATAATTAACTCACTTAATTAAAATCATTAATTAAGTTAGAATAAATCATCATTAATTACTTATCCTTAATTATTTATTAACAATTCTTAATTACAAGTTACTAAATCACTTGAAAACTTTAATTGTTAATTTACTCATCCTTAACCATTCTAATTTAATTTAATAAATCACTCTTTATTTATTCCATTATTATCAAACTTAAATTAAGTTTTTAAGATAACATTTCCTTATTAATTAACCTTTATATTTCAAATTAAGTTTGAAAATAACTTAAGATTTTAACTTAATATAATTAAGTTAATCAATTCATACAACTTAATTTATTCAAATCATTCATTTCAAAGAAATGAAATTTCAAGACAATAAACTTAACTTGATTATTTAAATTTAAAACTTACTTTTATTTTAAATATTAAAAACTGGTTTAACATTTACTTTGGGTTTTAACCCATATGTATTTAAATCTAAGCCAATACATCTGCATCTTTATTAAAACAGAGATTTAATTTTAGAATTTAAAACTGTTTTGAATTTAAAGAAATTTAAACTGCTAACAGTTTTCACTCAGCTCACAATGACCCGAAGGCAAACCCGAGCCAAAGCCTAATCTACCCGAGACCTCCCCGAGAATTTTAAAACTGTCGCTTTGAAATTTAAACTGTTAAAAACTTAACAGTTATCACACAAAATACTCGTGTACCTCCCCATAATATTACTCGGACCAAAGGCCTTCTTCCCCGAGACCAACTTCGAGGAAAACACCCACGAAACCCAAACCCAAATCAACTGACACACTGACACCAGGTGCACATGCACCGCCGATCACCGGAGTTCTGGCATCTCTGACCATCCCCAACAAGTCGACTTCGTCGTGCTCTATCCATCTGATCATTCTTCATCCTCGATTGACCACATCAGTAAAATCGAACCCATCACAGCTTCCTGGAGCCAAATTCGAAAACCAAGATTTGCCTCGTCAAGACGATTCCGACCACCAGAACCCCCTCGACTTCTACCAAAGCTTCGTCTCCGTCCCATGCTTCCATTCCCCCAGGTGCGATAGTCTCTAGTTCATCCATGACATCGAAAAAAATCGCGATTTCAACCATGCCCAAAACCATTGCTAAACCCTAAAACTCCATCGATTGATCACCACGACGAATAATAAATTCATCCACTATTTTTCCCATCATCTACAGCCTTCAACCTACCTCCGACATCAATCACGATGGACCCAGCCCCATCGTTTGTCTGAAAATGACGAAAATGACATTTCCGTTCATCTTACAATTTCTCCACCATTTCTATCTTAAAATTCTTGAATTCTTTTTCTAAATTCATCATTTGTAATTACTAAACAGATTTTAGAATCAAAGTTTAAAATTAACATTTTCGAAATTTACCCATTTCATTTAGTTCTACTGTAAACTTTATATTTTGGGTTAAATGTCTATTACATATCATTGAATCTATTTTTAAAACCTAAAATATATAGTTAGAAACCTTTTTCATGAACACTACCTAGACTAAAATCAAACAGATGTAAAGATATGAATTTTCCTAAAAATTTTGAAGCCTGTATTGATATAAAAACAGAGATATATAGGTATACAGACCTGCATATAATTATTCCTACCTATTTATAAACATGCAAAACAATTTCACTCAAACATTCAAGTACATCTCATATTATACTACTGGAATCAAGAGATATATATATATGGTACAAGGTCTTATAAAGAAGATATTACTCGATAGAAGATAACAGAACAATTATAAATGAAACCAGGCATACATACTTCAATTCTCACATACAAACAGTATACACACATGAACATGCAAATATACTTCATTCAGAAATCATTCGAAAGCAATTTAATTTCATTTTAACTTTTGAAAAAGATGTTTACTCACTTATTTCAAAAAGTCAGAGCTTTGAAACTGAATTTCCTTTGAAATCTGGAATGCTTGTTTTTGAAAACTTGCTGTTGCCTCAGATTATATTGCATAAACCCTTGGAATGGTTACAGACTTAAATTTTGAAACAGGAACATGGTTACAGGTCTTTTGAACTTGAGAATTAAGCCCTTGAAAATGATTCCAGGTTTGAGTCAATTGATCTACAGATTTTGTTTACAGGACTTGATCCTTACTTTTTGGTTTTACAGGCATAATTTTGATTAGAGGAAGGTTCTGGTTTGAAGAAGAATAAATGGTTTCAGGCTGTAAATTTGAGAATTAAACTTTTTGAAGATGAATTCAGGTTTGAGATGAATTTCAGTTTGGATTCTTGAGTTGGAAATGATTTCGGTTTGAAATGTTTTTCAGTTTGAACATTTTTCTGGTTTTGGTTTTTCTTTGTTTTGAAAATGAGATTAGAAAAAGAAAGGAAATGGAGATGTAGGCTTTTATATAACTTAATTTATGGTTTATTAAAAATCAAAGAAAAATGATAAGAAAATGACACTTGTCTCTACCATTCTTATTATGTTAACACATGTTACTTAAGATGCTTAGAACTTAACACTTGTCCTAATTTATTTTTAAAAAGAGTTTTAAAACTTTTATATGTATTTCCTAAATAGATAAATACATATCTTTTTAAATAAATGCTTTTCTATATTATAAATAAATAAAACCTTTGAAAGAAAAATAAAATAAAAACCCATTTATATTCTAAAAATCATATACAATGTATTTCATTCATTTTTAAGTGTAAAAATATCTTTTGTATTTATTTACTATTAAATAAACACTTTCTAAATTTATATACAAAAATCTCTTCAAGGAAGACAAAAATAAAACAAAAATCTTATTTTAAATAAACACATTATTAAGTTTGAAATTGATATTTCATTTAAAAACAACTCAAGACATATATATACATATTTAAACAATACTTATAAATTTTGGAAATGATAAATCTATTTAAAAATCAAATTTATAAAATAACATAATTAAATAATTATCCTTATTATAATTCAATCTATATCATAATTAATACATCACATTATTATATTATTTGGTTATTTATATTAATATTATCAATTTAAATAATTTAAATTTAGAGATTATCACATTTTAAATTCCTCGAAATCCCGGGATATTACAGCTATAAAAAAAGATGCCCATAGGCAATAATCCCAAGAGTGACCAGAGTCTGTAATCAATGCCCAAGCAAAGATCGATGCTCCAAAGAGCAATGGGGATATACTGAAAAGTCAATGAAATCCAACACTGAAAAGCATTGTCCAAAGACACTGTGAATCCACAAGGCAATCGCACTTACATCGTATGGTTCCATAAAACCAACACCGAATGGCGGTACTCGAATGGATATAAAAATCATCAAATAATACCAGTATTGCACGTGCACCGATCGGAGTCGTTGTTGCCAAGTACTGTAGAGTTATGATCGATCACTCGCACAGATGCGGAACGTGCGAGACGGCGAGATCCTTCCCAGAAGGATAAAGGCCCAGAGGCGCACGCCGAAATATAAACTGCTCCATAGAGCAGGTGTCCAGAGACGGTTGCCCAGAGGCGTGGTGACCCAGAGGTCCAGTACTGGCCGCCCAGAGGCTAATGTGTCACTAACTTCGTGGAGAGGAACCCGTAAAGTGTTAACAATGAGTCTCATACCCCACGCTCGCACTAAACGGTTTACTAACCAATAGCAAGCTCACACTCCAAACCATAAAAAGTCCACCTCGTATCATCGGTAAACTAAACCCAAAGGTCAAAACGATCAATTGAATAGGTCGGGGATTAACCGGAAAGAAAATACACACGGTTCCATAGGCTGGAGATTTCCTAACCGTTTAAGCACCTTTCCACTTCGCTCGACGTGCTAAAAAGTGAGTGTGAGATTTTTATTATAGAAAATAATGGTGCGAAACGGTTTTATAATTGATTTTGAAATCACTTTAAAGCGGTCTTTTGAAAACTCTCCTATTATGGAATAATTAATTTAATAATTAAAAATAATATTATATAATAATTTCGAAAGCCATTTAGGAGTGAAAAATCTTTTGAAACTGATTCATAAAACCCGTGTACAAAATCTAGAGACAAATCTCAAAGAAATCAATAAAACCAGAAAATCACTGAAAAATATTTTAAGTGTTTGTAAACATTCAAAAACAGCTACGAACCCAAGTTCGGCAATTTATTTGGACCAGCAAACGGTGTCCAAATGTCATGAAAATTTGCAGGCATGTAGTCCAACATTCCTACTTTAAGATGCAAAAAGAATTTCTGGGTTCCGAGTTGAGACGAAGTGGCAGCGACATCTCAAAGTTGGACCCAGAAAAAGATTCATACTGTTTACCAACAGCGACCAGAGTTCAACTTTGACACGAAATTCGAAGTACCAAACGAACTCCGATGTTGCCCAAACTTTCCAGAAATGGAGTTCGAAACCCCACCTTTCCAACGAGACCGAAAACGTCGAATTCCGACTTCGAATGCGATCATGGTGGCATCGCGAACCCAGCCCGCTTGGGCTGGGGATGAGATACAAACCCCCAGCCCAAGCGGGCTGGGGTGAATTAATCAGCCCCAGCCTGCCTGGGCTGGGGAAATACCCCAGCCCACGCGGGCTGGGGTCAGACAAGCCCCAGCCTGCCTGGGCTGGGGAGACAAGCCCCAGCCCACGCGGGCTGGGGAGACAAGCCCCAGCCCACGCGGGCTGGGGAAACAGGCCCAGCCCACGCGGGCTGGGGGGAGAGCCCCAGCCCGCCTGGGCTGGGGAGACAGCCCCAGCCCATGCGGGCTGGGGAAACAGGCCCAGCCCCACGCGGGCTGGGGAGACAGCCCCAGCCCACGCGGGGGGGGGGGGGGGGGTACATCCTCAGCCCACGCGGGCTGGGGTGGACAGCCCCAGCCCACGCGGGTGGGGGGAGGGGGGAGGCCCCCAGCCCGCCTGGGCTGGGGAGTGGGGGGGGGGGGCAGGCCCCAGCGCGCCTGGGCTGGGCTACTGCTGGGTGCAACCCAGGCCTGCTCTGGGCTTCCAGATCATGGTTTTCAGCCTGCTTTCAGGCTGAAAATTTCCAGCCAGTAGATTTTGATGATTTTGGTGATTTTGGGGTGTTTTTTTCTTCAGTTTTTGGCATCAAATTTTCACCAATATTATAACTAGCAATAATCACTAATAAATAGTAATTACCTCTACCAATCAAGCAAATAAGCAAACACTTCAAGTGCAACTTTCCAAAGCAAAGAGGATGTGGATTAGAGAGTTTCAAAATTAAAAAGAGAGCAAAACCAAGGATTACAAAGAGATTTCAAAAATTAAAATAAAGATTAGAAGATCATTAGGCCTAGGATTGCATTACCTTGCTAGGATTAAACAAGTTTAGCTATGTAGAGAAGGAGATGGGTCTTCTACCAAAGGGAGGCCATTAGTTATGTTTAGATCTAGGTTTAGGAATTATGAAGAGGAGGCTTACGGTTTATGGAAGGGGTTTGAGATATTATATAGAAGTGGGTAGGCTAATGGGTCATGTTAGGAGGTTTTAAAACCCATTAGGACTTAGTTTAATTTCTAAGGTTATCATGTGAACAAAGTCCTAAGTGGCAACCTAGTTTTAATCAAAACCATATAATTGTCTCATTAGCCAATTAAACCCATTATCACATTTAAAAATTCACCTTTTAAATATTAAATTCCAAAAATATTAATTTCCCGATTTTAAACCCAAAATACTTTAATTTGCAAACCAATTGCAAATTTAAATTCCCAAAATTTTGTTTAATTCCCTTTTTCAACTTAAAATCATAATTTTAATTTATTATTCGGTAATTGCAATCTTAGAGTTGTTACACTGGACGTAGAACGGGAAGTTCGAACAAGTATAAAAATTCCTGGTGTGCTTACTTTAATTTTTATTTTACTGCTATTATCAGTTTTCGCATTTATATACCATATTACACGATCCTTAGTACTGCACGTACACTTTCAAAATGTCCTAGCATTGTATTTACTTAACAAATCCATACCCAAAATAATTTCGAACCCTACGAAATCAAACGTATGCAAACTGCAAATAAAGGAATGACCTACAATTCAAACACTAGGTGGTCACATCTCATCTCAAGTGTCGCATACGCTTCTATCGGATTTGCAACTCTTACAGAAGTAACTAGGTATGCGGGTTCTAGGTTAAGCTTATCTGCCAAACAATGAGATATAAAAGGATGCGATGCACCGGTATCAAATAGAACTCCAACTAATACACCATAGATCAAAAGCATACCTCCCAACATAGCTTTTCCCCTCTCCTCTGCTGTTGGTCTCGAGGTAGATGGCTCCAATGCAAACACTTTGCCTTTCCCATCCTTGGCTGGTTCCTTGCACCGGTTCTTATAGTATCCAATCTGATCGTAGTTGAAACACCTCACCCCTTTCTTCTTAGCAACTTTCTTTCCTTTGTCTATCCGGCATTCATGAGCATAGTGTCCTTTACACTTGTAGCAGACAACCTCTGCCTTCCCTTTCTTAGCAGTTCCGCTCAAAAACAGTTCCACCCTTCTGAGCTCCTTTCTTATGGAAAAATTTCCATTTCTGACTCTACCCTCCTTTAGCTTCCTTTGCCTATTTCCTTCAAGAAAAGCAAGCATCTCTTCATTCCTCAAGGCCATCTTAACAACAACATCACATGGATCTCTAATGTGCAATAACATGGCCTTAGCAAGCTCAGGCTTCAACCCCCGAATGGACTTTTCATTCCTCGTAATAACAGTATCAACCGTAGCATAGCCATATCTCGCTATCTCCTCAAACCCAGTTGCATACTCAAGTACAGTCATATCCCCCTGCTCCAACTCAGCAAACTTCCTGAGAAGAGTGGACTTAGAAATCTCTGACATAAACCTTTCTTCGAACCTTCTCCTGAATAAGCCTAAGTCATGGTCTCCACATTGACTCTGTCACATCCCCCTACTTAGAGGCCTAAAACTAACGGCTACGGATACTACAGTCATCCTTAGTTATTAATCCTCGGCGACCAAATATGGCGATACTAGATACATTGATACATAGAAACACAAGAATATGGAAAAAATTAAACAGCAAATAAATTCCACATTCCACTTCAATATATTTCAAATTGATTACATAATCCTAGTTCGCAGACCACGTTCAGATAACATATAATTATTACAGAATACGCCAAGAACGGCATATGTAGATGCCTCCTTGGTTGATTAGAGTATATAATAAGGCAATAAAACAATTTTGCCTTTACAATCAAAACACACAGCGGAAATAAAGAACTCTAGTAACAAGCTTACCTCCCGCACGTCTTCGGAAGCTTTATTCGTCTAAAAGAACACCTGGAAACCTTAACTCCCAACCTACTCAAAATCAATCGAGTACCCGCGAGTTTAAGGAGAAAGCAAAAACTTCGAGTTAGACATAAAGCCTGGTATGAATAATAATATGCCATCTCAAACCATTTGGATATCCAGTGAGACCACACCGCTTAGCGGAACGGGTTTTCCCCTTACTAGCATCCTAAATCATTTATAAAACCATATACTGTGCTCCTGCATCCATAATGGTTAAAAATGTAGTATTTCAAAATATTATAATGATATGCAAAACAAGTAAATCAAATCTGGATTACTCATCCCCATTCATTCTGACTATTTGTATCAATTATAGTTTTAAGGGTTAATATTAACCTGTTATGGACTATCTGTCCAATTGCATAGTTTTCATGGGATTACTAAGAACCTATTGGTAACTCCAATATCTATTCTATTATCCTAGTTTTCAAGGGCTAACTAGGAACCTATTGACTACCTGTTAATATCTTAATCCAAATATAGTTTTCATGGGCTACTACAAACCTACTGGCCTCTGGCAGTATCAAATCATAGTTTTTATGGGCTGACTATGAACCTATTGGCCCCTGTCGATATCATTAGTTATATACAGTTTTCATGGGCTTAATGTAAACCTATTGGCCCTTGCCAATATCTTTTATTTAGATTTTAACATTTATTAAATTATATTCACAACTAGGTCAACCTAACTGGTTATTCTGCTCTTTCCCAAAATACTGTTATGGGTTAATAACAATGTGAATAAGTATATGAAGAAGTAAATATAACAATAAAATAATACCAACACCTGTGGTTTATTATCCTCGAGATCATTTTTATATATATCATGTTTAAACCCTTTAACCTTTTTATTCATGTAAAACTTCTTTATTTCGAAACCCTTTGTTTGGTTATGCCATGGTTATTCTTTTAAATTGAGATTGGGTTTATGTTTTGAAATCTTAAAAATAGCTCTTTCAAAACCTCTGGATGACTTCCATTGAAAGCAAAAACCTCTTTTTTAAACATAATAAATAAACCTTTCGAAGCCTTTTTATAAATATTCTCTTTACCAAAGTTACCTTTTGATGGTGTCAAAACATCCCTTAAAACATAGCTTCAAAACAAATGAAAGTACCCCTTTCGAAAGCCTTGGATTTACTCTTTAAAATCATGATTTGGGTCAAAGTGGTTATATATGAAAGCATCTCTTTCGAAACCAACTATAAAATTGTTTTGGGAAAATGTTGATGGTGTTGGAACCACCTAGTCGAAAGCAACAACCTTTAAATTAAAACTTCAAAGGATAGAGTTGAAACCCCCGTTCGACTCCATTGCCTTCGAAACCCTCAACCCCTTTCGAAAGCATTTAGGAAAAATGCTTAACTTAAGCAAAAACAAGAATAACCTATCGAAAGCATTGCTGGCTTCAATGCAGTCGAAAGGTAAAATTAGCGGCTGGGTTTCGTCTTGGTCGAAACTAACCCTTTCGAAAGCTCTTATTTAAAGAAAATATACCCCTTTCGAAAGCTAACTCTTTTACATAGTATAGCAACCTTCTTCAAAAGCTATTTATAAAAATCCTTTCGAGAGCATATGTTTCGACTATGTCAAAAGCTTTAAGTAATACAAAGCTAATACTTAACTTTTGAAAACCAAACAAGGTTTCAACCCCTTCGGAGCCATTCCTTTCGACACCATAGCTTTCGCTTTCCTTCCGATCCACAACGTACCATCTAAGTGATACCTTGTTTATTGGTTTCAACTATGTGGGTATCGACTGTGTAGGTTTCGATTGGGATGGAGCGGAATCAATGGAGTCGAAAGATACTGCTATTAGAGGCAGAACCAACTTTTCTGAGTTAATGGCTGAAATTTAGCTACTTTTAGTAATTGCTTTACAACTACTTGCCTATTTGTGATCCTTTGATTGGTTGCCTTAAATCTTTCGAATACCTTACAAATAAAACTACCACATTTACCAGATCTAAATCAAAGAAAATATAGTGTTTAAGCCCTTCCATTTAACTAAACCATCATTTGTCCATCTTTTAAAATAATTTATTTTCCCTAGAAAATTAATTGGAAAAAATCCCCAAAAGTCATAAAAATTCAATTACATATTCAAATCAAACATATTTAAATTTTAGACCCAATTTCTTCCTGAAATACATAAAATAAAATTTAAACCCAATTATATCATATTTTCCTTTAAAAATTCATAATAAAATTTCCATAACTTGGAAAAGTCTGAAAATTAAAACCATCTCCAAAATCATGTTTTACTTAACATATAAATTTTTCCATGGCATTCTAAAATCATAAACTCTCGGTTTTACCCTAACCCATGCGAATTCATATGTAAATGAATTAAAATAAATCGAACATAATATAGTTCAAGCATATCATCATCCATATCAATATAAATACGAATTTAATCATAAATCTGAAAACATATAATCATAGAATAAAATAGAGATGATATAAAATTATTATTCACCTTATATATGATAAGGAATTTGAGATTTGTTACTGATTAATCCTTTCTAGCTTTGATCCTTAGGTTTAGATTGAATTCCTCTTTGGTAACGGCCCGCTCCTTAGGATTTTTGGGTTTATTTTTTATTTGAGAAAAATGAACGTGAATGGAGAATAGTGAGAAGTCTATAGCCGTGTATGATAAAGAGGCTATTTTACTAATATTCCCATGTGTAAATTAATTAACCTTTAAACCAATTTAAAGCCCATTTATTTTATTATTAAGCATGGCCCCTTATATGATTTATTCAAATCTCAATCCCCTTATCATCATTATTCTATTTAATTTATCTAATTAAATTTTCTGAATAATGTTATAAAAAATTTAAGGATGTTACAGGCTCCTTACAACAATCATCTGTAACAACTCCTAACAGCCATACTTGTCTAACTGACTAGCAACTATATATAAAAATCTAATATAGACGTACCCTCAAAGTAGATCAAGATAAATATC
Organism: Allium fistulosum; assembly: GCA_030737815.1. NCBI lineage: Eukaryota > Viridiplantae > Streptophyta > Magnoliopsida > Asparagales > Amaryllidaceae > Allium > Allium fistulosum. The sequence continues at coordinate 1,302,715,930 of CM060902.1, forward strand.
TCTAATCCTGTCCTCTGTCTCCCAAGTACATTCCTTCTCGTTGTCGCTCCATTGAACTTTTACCAGCCCGACTGTCTTGTTTCTTAGTCTTTTCTCATCTCTAACTACAACCCGAACTGGTTGTCTAACAATAGTCAAATTAGGCTCTACCACTAAGTCATTATACCCTGTCGGAGGAATAGTAGTCTTTGGATCATGCACATACTTACGAAGATGAGACACATGAAATACATTATGGACACCTGCCATACTACTTGGCAACTCTACTCTGTATGCAAGTCTTCCAATCCTTTCTAAAATCTAGAATGGACCAACATATCTTGGTGCTAACTTCCCTGACTTTCCAAAGCGCACCACACCCTTCATAGGTGATACCTTAATGAAAACCTTATCTCCAACCGAGAATTCTAGGTCTTTACGCCTCTTATCTACGTAAATCTTTTGTCTGGACTGAGCCTCCTTCATCCTTCCTCGGATTAACTCAATCTTCTCTAACGCCTCTCTAACCAAATCTGGACCTAAGACTAATCTGCCTCCAGTCTCCAACCAACATGCTGGTGATTTGCATGGCCTTCCATACAAAGCTTCAAACGACACCAGTCCTATACTAGTTTGATAACTATTATTATAGGAAAACTCTACCAAATGTAGATGATCTTTCCAAGAACCTCCAAAATCAAAAATACATGCTCTCAGGAGATCCTCCAAAATTCGGTTCACCCATTCGCTTTTTCCATTTGTCTGCGGGTGTTAGGCTGTGCTCAAATTCAACTCTGTCCCCAAAGCGGCTTGCAATGCTCCCCAGAATCGACTAGTGAAGATGGGGTCTCGATCAATGACCATACTTACTGGAATTCCATGCAGTCAAACGATCTCCCTTAAATACATCCTTGCCAAAGTAGCCGCAGTTCTTGCAGTCTTCACTGGAGTAAAGTAGGCACTCTTTGTTAATCGATCTACAATTACCCAAATGCCTTCATTACTTCTTCTCTGGGCAACCCATCGATAAAGTCCATGAATACTTGCTCCCATTTCCAATTCCCTATCTCCAATGATTGGAGTAACCCAGCAGTTTTCTGCAGATCACTCTTGACCTATTAACAATTAGCACACCGGCTTACGAAGACCGAAATGTCTCTCTTCATCCCTTTCCACCAAAAGGTCTTCTTCATGTTCTGAAACATTTTGGTCACTCCTAGGTGGATAGATAACCTTGATTGTTGGCACTCTCTCAGCATGTCCTGTCTAATTCTATTAACATCTGGTATGCAAATCCGTCCATTCATTCTCAAAATGTCTTGAGAATTTATCTGAAAACTAGTGATAGTTCCATCTTCAACATCCTTCTTAAGCCAAGCTTAAATATGGTCTTCTTCTTGGAAATATGCAATCCTCTCCATTAATTCTGGCTTAACTTCCAAACTTGCAATCATCACCACATTCCTATTCAACACATCTGCAATGGAATTTGCTTTCCCTGGGTATAAAGAATCTTTAGGTCATAAGACGCGAGAAATTCTAGTCATCTTTGCTGCCTTAAGTCCAAATCATTTTTGGAAAAGAGATACTTTAACGACTTGTGATCCATATATAACTCAAACTTTACACCCAAAAGATTGTGCCTCCACACTTTCAGTGCGTAGACAACTGCCAACAACTCCAAATCATGCGTAGCGTAATTCTTCCCATGAGGTTTCAACTGTCAACTCACATATGCTATTACTTTACCATTCTCCATTAAAACTGCTCCCAATCCAGTCCTATAAGCATCCGTTTAAACTGTCAATCCTTCACTCCCATCTGAAATAATCAAGACAGGAGCGCTAGTCAATTTATCCTTTAACTCATTGAATGTTTGATCATACTTGGGTGTCCAAACAAACTTAGCATCCTTCTTTGTTAGCTTGGTTAGTTGAGAAGAAATCTTCGAGAAATCTTTAATGGACCTTTTATAGAAACCTGCCATTCCTAAGAAACTCCTGACCTACGATGCATTTTCAGGTTTCTACCAACCTTGAACCGTAACTACATTAGCTAGGTCTACTGGTATGCCTTCTTCCAAAACTACGTGCCCTGGAAATCTAACTTCGGATTTCCAGAAATGGCACTTAGAAAACTTTGTTTTTTAAAACATGACTTCTTAATGTACTTAGAACAACATGAAGATAGTACTTATGCTCTTCCTCCGTTTTAAAATAAATGAGAATGTCATCAATGAAGACTAGAACAACCTTGTCAAGAAAATCCCCAAATACTCTATTCTTCAAATACATGAAATAAGTAGGTGCGTTAGTCAATCCAAACGGAATGACTAACCACTTGTAAAAACTATCAAGGGTTCGAAAAGCTATTAAGGGTACACTCTCTTCTGCTACCCTTAATTGGTGAAAACCAGTGGTAAGATCCAACTGAGAAAATATCCGAGCTCCGTGGAGCTGGTCAAACATGTCATCAATCCTAGGTAAAGGATACTTATTCAACTCTTGGTAATCTACACATAATATAAGAGTACTATCTGCCTTGGCAATGAAAACTACTGGCAATCTCCAACTCGATGTGCTGCGTCTGATCAAACCCTTATATAATAAATCAAATGTCTACTTCTCTAACTCTCTCCTTTCCTTCGAAGCCAACCTTCAAGGAGGTTGTACAATAGGTATGGTTCCTGGAATCAAATCAATGCAGAATTCTACTTTTCGGTGACGAGGTAAACCTTGCACTTCTTCAAAAATATCCTTGAAATCCCAAACAATTGGTATATTCTTTATCTCCTCTTTCGCTACTTCGAGGGAAATAAAGAGAACTTCTCATCAACTTATTAGGCCCTTTACAACAGATATCAATACTTCTTCCTACTGCATCTTTTATCATAACGACTCTTCTACTACAATCTAGGATGACATTGAACTTAGATAACCAATCCATCCCCAAAAGTAACCCATGAACTCAAGAATGAATAAGTTGAATAAGAAGTGCCAACCTCGATAAGAAATAGGCACTTTCAAACATATGGTATCAAGATTGGTCAGACCCCGAATTGGGTTTGACACACAAAGAGCATTGTCTAAAAGAATGGATTTGAGGTTAGACTTATCAACAAGATCTATTGAAATGAAATTATGGGATGCACCGGTGTCGAAAAATACTCTAACAGGAACATCGAAAATAAAGTACAAACACTTAAGGGTAGAAGAAAAGTTAGAAGGAAGAAGAAAGAAAGATTTTCATTCTGATAGCTCACTAATGGGATTTTCGAATGCCAGAAAGGCTAATGTGGTGGTAGGTGCCTTAAGCAGGAATGCCATTTTGACTCTTTTGGAGGTTATCCCGACTCTCGTGGAAAGAATAGCGAGCAAGCAAAGAGAGGACATGAGCTTAGTGACAATCATCAGGAAAGTTGAGGAGGGGCAATGTACAAGTTTTTAGATTGATAACCGATGAGTTTTGAGGATGAATGGATGAACTTATGTACCGAATATCAACGGTCTTAGGTAGGAAGTTTTGTCAGAATGACATCGTGCTAACTTGATTATCCATCCAGGTGTCTCAAAGATGCATAGGGATATGAAGCGGCTGTTTTGGTGGAAGGAATGAAGAGAGATATCTCTATCTTTGTTAGTAGGTGTTTATGTTATCAACAAATCAAAGGTGATCATCAGAAGACAGTCGGATTATTACAACCCTTGGAAATACCTAATTGGAAATGGGAAATGATATCAATGGATTTTGTCGGTAGTTTGTCCAGAACCAAAAAAGAAGGTGAAGGAGTATGGGTTATTATCGATCGACTAACGAAGAGTGCACATTTTATTCCAGTAAGACCAACAGGACCGCTGCTTCTTTAGCTAAAATTTTTATGAGAGAGATGGTCAGGTTTCATGGAGTTCCTATAAGTATTGTAAGTGATCGAGACCCCATATTTACTAGTCAATTTGGGAAGCATTGCAAACAACTTTTGGAACAAAGTTGAGCTTAAGCACAACATACCACCGCCAAACAGACAGACAGATAAAGCGAGTGAACCAGATTCTATAGGATCTCTTGAGAGTGTGTATTCTAGATTTTAGTGGATCATGGGAGGATCATTTGCATTTAGTTGAGTTCTCCTGCAACAACAGCTTCCAAGCAAGCATCGGAATGACACCTTATAAAGCCCTATATGGAAGACCATGTAAGTCACCAGCATGTTGGGTTGAGATGGGAGATAGATTAGTTCTTGGACCGGACATGATCCGAGAGGCTACCCAAAAAGTTGCAGTGATTAAGAAAAGGATGAAGGAAGCCCAAGATTGCCAAAAGAGTTATGTGGATAAGAGGCGAAAAGATTTGGAATTTGTGGTCGGAGACTTGGTGTTAGTAAAGTTATGACCAATAAAAGGAACTGTTAGATTTGGAAAAGCTGGGAGTTAGCTCCAACGTATGTTGGACCTTTCCGTATTATTAAGAGGATCAGATCGCTTGCTTATAGGGTCGAGTTTCCAGAGAGATTGGCGGCGGTTCATAATGTGTTCAACGTGTCTCAATTGAGGAAATATGTTCATGACCCATCTTTTATTATGGAGCCATCAGTTCAAGAGGAATTGGAAATTGAACTGAACTTGATAGTGGTTAGACATCCAGTTTATGTTGTAGATCAGGATGAAAAGAGATTACGTAGCAAGGTGGTGCGACTAGTTAAGATTCAATGGAGTGAGGATCTAAGAGACTCCACTTGGGACACGGTAGGTCGCATGAAAGAAGCCTATCCCGAGCTGAGGTTGGAATAGCTAGTTATATGTTGTATGTATAGTGTATGTTTGTTTGCTAAGATGCTTAGTGCATGTATTTGTAGTGTTTTATGATATGAATATATAGCTTTTCGCATAATTTGAATTATCTCCTTATTTGCTAATTTCAGGACGAAATTATTTTAAGAGGGAGAGTGTAAAGACCCAGAATTTAATCGTTATTTAAATAAATATTTAATTATATTTTTAAATAATTAATAAAAGGATTTTTATTAATAAATAAAACTATTTTAAATAATAGCTAATGATGATAAAATCGTTTAAAAAATTTGTTTGCCAATATATATAGTTCATAGATAAATAGAAAATGTGATCGGAAATTAGTTTCTGAAATATCGATTTTTCAGTGGTTAAAATTCATCTAAAATGTTGTAGCACTATTGTAAACACACATGTATACAATAGTAACCTTTTTAACATAGTGTGTATTTGTATATGTGCATGAACATGTTTTGCTCCTTATGTATACAAATATATAAGGTAGAATAAGATTTTATTTAATATACACACACACACATACATACATAACATACGTAAAAACCCTCTTTTTCAACAAAAGTACATGGAGCATGGCATGAATAGTGCATGAGATGGAGAGGAGTTACTAGAGTGGACGAAAATGAGGGAGAGAGGATGAAGGTGCATGCATACTTATATATTAAATAATTAAGCACTTACATATTTTTAAATAATTTCCTAAGCCAATATATAACCCCTAACTTTCATTTTTCTCATTTTACAATCTCCTTCTCTACTTTTAGATTCCTAAGAACTTAAGCAAACATTCGTGGCTTTCTCCTCGTAATTTTAAAGTGAGAAAATCCACGTCATTTTGTTAAAAATATCCTTTTTAATTCACAAAATCACTTCTACATCTTCTTCAATACCTCTCTTCCAAAATACAAGCAACCATCCACCCAAACTTCACATTGTTGTACACAACAAGGCCTAATAGAGCCTAAAACCCACTTGGCCGAGCCAATCTAGGTGTTCGAGCAACTAAAAGTTTCAAATTTTGCAAGTTTCTAAAGTTGTTTCAAGTTTTGGCAAAAGTTTGCTTTGATTTAGTAAAGTTTACTCGATATTTAACTACATGTTGTGAAAATATAGTGGTTGTTGTGTTGAATTATCATGTTGTTATGATGACATATGATTATAAGTTTGTGTTTGAGCTTGGATTTGTGATTTGGTTGTTAAATGATATGTTTGGATATGGATATGTGAGTGGTTGGTTATGATATGATGATAGTGTGTTTATGAAACCAAAACCAAGTGTATCTGATGTAAATGTTACGAAGTTAGCACCTGAAAAGTCGCAAAGGACTTGAGATCCAATTTGACAACAAAAGCTTTTTTTTCTTCTAGTTTTAGATTTTGAAAATGTTTTTCCAAGTTTTCACCTTTGTTTTTTTAATTTTCAAAACTTTTCCATTTGTGTTTTCAAATATATAGTAGCTAGAGTTAAAGTGATTTTTCACCTAGAAATCAATTCTAGCGAACTGCACTCATAGCGATAGTCGCTATAGATGGAGTTTGGAAAATTTCACGATTTCAAATTTTAAAGTGTTTTCTTTTGGATCATTTTTGAAAACTCATTTCGAACCAATTATGTAAGTCAATAGTTTAAGTTTTAATTATTTAATAATTTAATTATGGTAATTATTAATTAATTAATTAGAGTTTAAGAAATTGTTAACCAAGTTGATTATTTTTAATTAGGGAAGTTTAAATAACGATTAATTAAGATAAAAAAATTAATTTTTATTTAATCAAGTTTATTTACTTTAATTAGAGTTAATTATTTAATTAATTATTATTTAATTAAAGGTTAATTATCCACTTAATTAGGGTTAGTTTCTTAAATGAATGTTATTTAAATTAAAGTTTAATTATGTTTTAAACTTATGATTTGGTTAAGGTTTATTTATTTTAAAGTATCTTTCAAAACTCCATCGGTTATTTATGTTTAACCAATTTTCTTGTTTAAGTAAATGGTTTTAAAACCAAGAATCTCTTGTTCATGCTATTGAGTAGCCAAATGAATTAAAGTAGTTGTAATAAAACCTTGACATGTTTTATTACAGTAAGTCGACTTATACTTATCACAAATACCACACTTTGGTTATGTGATGAATACAAGGGGTTAATTTCGATAAGCGGGTCATGATAATCTAATCATATGAAACTTATATTTATATGTAAGTCTTACACCCTGATAGTGGAATAGTCCACTATAAACAACTTGACCCCTTAAAATTATCGAACATTTGGAGAGCCCAGGATCAGATATTATTTGTTATCTGAAAATCACTTTGAACTAACGTAAGCGTTCAAATTGGAAATAGTAAAGACAAGGTCCAAGATGAAGATTTTAAAGTGCAAGGGCTATTTACTACTAACCCTGAGGGTGATTCCAAAATGCGTATAGTGGAGATATTGCCTTATATTCATTCATCTCTTGAACGACTTGTATGGATGAGTGCTGACATTGTGTCAATATATGGAAGGCAATAATAATGGTAAAAGTAGCCTTAGGCCTCATCAACCAGGAATGACGAAAACATGGGAGATGCAGTGAGGCTAGGCGGGTTGCTCCCATGAGGGTAAGGTCATCTCTATCTAGAGTCCATACTATTAACTCATTTATGCTTCGGTACGGTTGCTGGTCCCAACCGAGGGGTATTCTTACTCGGTACTATACAGTAAAGGGTAGGCCAGTCTTGTGTTGGCAGGGGTCGATAAGTTCGACTTCAGTGTTATTTTATCTAAGGATGCATTGTGATGGGCGGTACCTCAGCAGCCTAGTCATTGTATGGAATCCATTTTCGAATAAGTGCCTTCGGTCTTAGTTGTATACCTATTATGCTGGAATTTATTCAATGTGACAATTTCGGCTATGTGAATTATTTACTTGAAACCCCAGACATTATGATAAAATCACTGGATTTCTATATAAAGTGTTTTGGTTATCGTACGGTAAAAACTCGTCCATGTTTATGTGCAACGTGGTCTTACGAGATACCTTTGATTTTCAAAGCGTTTTATAATATTACAAATTAAGTTGTTTGAGTTTACTCACACCAGACCCATGTCTGACCCGGAGTTTATTTTCTTTTTCTAAAACTCTTGGGTACTCAAATTTGTATTAGTAGCCAAGTGATCCAGGTTCTTATGAAAGAATTTTGAAGGAGCTGGAGCAAGTGGCTTCATCTTTAGCTGGATATTATTTTATTCGTCTGTGTTATGTATGATCTATGTATTTTATATGGATAGGTAGCTATAACTGTCTAGTTGAAGGTTGTGATGTAATGACTTTGTTGTATTATTTTTATGGAAATTACAATGTAATATCCTATGTTATGTATTATATGTTGTTCTGATTCGTGGTGAGATTCTGTGATTGTGTAGTTTTCTTTTTATCTTTCATTTTCTTCTACCCTTAATGGCTCGTCTTTCGGTGCAAGAAAGGCAGTCGTTACATTTGGTATCAGAGCCGTTTTGACTCTTTTAGAGGTTACCTCGACTCTCTTGGAAAGAATAAGGAGAAAACAAAGAGAGGATAAAAGCTTAGTGGCAACATTAAAGTATGATTTTTGAGTGTATATATATAAGCGCAAGGTTAAGCGAGAACCTTGGCTTTGGTGGGGAAACTCATTAAGAGATAAGGTAATGGAATGCCTTATTATGAGTTTTGAGTGTATATATATGAGCGCGTATTTGTTAGTGATTATAAAAATGTTTTATATTGTGTTAATTTATCTATTGAGTGGCTTATGAATTCTGGTCAGTATGTGAGACCCCATGATATCGATAGGGGTTTCTAAACACTTAAAAAGGCAAACCGACACAATATTATTTTGAGAATTAATAAGTGAAATAATTTTACCTAAATTATATTTTATATATAAAACGAATAATTTTTCAAAAATTATTATAGTTATATATGGTGTGTTTGGTTGTTAGTGAATGATAATGTTTGATTATTATCATTTGTCATTTGCTGTTGTAATAAAAGTTGTGATTATTATAATCTAAACAAAGATAACCATGTATAAATTGAGTTATATAAGAAAATAATTTTGTAAGTATGAATTATAAAGTATTTATTATAATTAAAATAATCAACATTGTGAAATGATATTACATAAGAAGTGAGATTATATAAATATGATTTATAAACGTGATTTATAAATGGAAAGAAAATGGAATTGTATAAGTATATATGTAAATATGATTTGTAAATAAAAATGGATTTGAAACAAGAACTTTGAGAATTAAAACCTATTGATTTTGAAAATTTGTTTTTCAAAGGTTTTGAAAATATAATAATTGTATTATTTTGAAAGTATTTTGTTTAGAAATATTTTAAAATGGGATTTAAAAGAAGTAGAAAGCACCGAACTTACTTCAGTCGCTGGAAAATAATTCTGATGATGACTGCAGCATCATCGGCATTCATTTTCGAGTTTCTAAGTGATGGATTGCTACCAGTGAAGTTGTGTTTTGGTAAAACAAGTTTGATTTTAAAATCCAAAGTATAATGTGATAAATATGAGAAAATAAGTTTTGATAAATTATAAAATATTAAGAATTAGTAAGTTAAAACAGCGTTTTAATTTGTTGAATATGAATGGTAAGAAAGGAAAATCTTAAATGGGATTTAACTTAAGTTAAATAAAATGGATTTTGAAAAGGAAATTGGCTCAAAAAAAGATAAATGAAGTGGAGTAATGAATTGAGTTAAATGAAATTGAATTGGATTTGAAATAAATTAGATGAATTAATTAACCGACTTAAGGAAATGATGTAATGGAATGAATATGAATTTGAGTTATAAGATGAAATTCAACTTAAGTTGTAAAATTTATAGGAATATGGGTTCAATTTATAGGGATCTAAACCCTATTTTATCGTTTGTAAATTATAGGGATATTGATTACTTTATTTCTCTGTTGATTTGCTTGAACTTGAACTCGACGCTTTGCCAATGATGATATGGGTTCAATTTATAGGGATCGAAACCCTATTTTATCGTTCGTAATTTTTGATTTGAATGTTTTAGTTGCTTTGCTTGGCCGTTCGATTATTGATTGAATGCGTGTGATGAATTCTGACTTGTTCATTGTATATACGTTACTCCATGAATTTGAATTTGCTCCTTTCTTTTCTGCTATGACTTTGGCATTTGAATTTGTGATAAACTTGACTTGATCATCATCTTATCAACTGCGACTTTTTCTTTGTTTTGGTTCTCTAGCTATGACTTGTTCATTGTGTGCTTATCCATATGCCCTCTAATTGAATTTCTTTGAACTTGTTCAAATGTACGAACCACGGCTTGAGATAAACTTGACTTTTTGACTTGTTCATCAGTGACTTGTTGTTCCATTCTTTGCTAGAAATTGAATTAGAGATAATCTTGGCTTCCAATTATTTTTGAAACTGCTCCGTGACTTTGTTCGAACTGCTACTGTTTTTGCTGTATTGTGAAACATGTAAACTCCTTGACTTTGTTCGAAACTGCTACTGAAACATGCCTTGATTTTGACTTGGAGTCTTGGATGTTAGTTGAGTTTAATCTGTTTTCTCCATGTATATACATTAATACATACATATATGTATGTATATATGTGTGTGATTCTGACTTTGCTTGTTGCATCTCTTTGTAAAACTACAGTCACTTGATTATTCAGTGCACTTGTTCACTTGCATCATGTAGATAATACTGAACTTGTATTTATGAACTCCGGTTCATGATGAAATTGAACTTGCTTCGAGTTAAGTGTTCAATTCCTTGTATTCATCCATGTTGAACTGCTTGAACATTTTGCTTTGTACTCTGGTTGAATTATGAAGTCTGGTGTGTGTTCATATAAGTCTGGTTCCATATTTACTCTGGTTCACATGTGTAGTTCCTGAGCCTGTCTTGAGTTTTCAATTTAAGTTTGGTCTGAAATGTTGTATGTGTGTGGTTTGCTTTGGTTGAGGCATTTCATTTATCTGGTCTTGTTACCCTTTTGAAGTCTTGTGATGCCCCACCTCTATACTCACACTAGCCAAGGACACTACGGGGTAATGCCGTCGACTAGCGCAAAGAATAAGGTTGTTGAGGAGCGACCATCTGTGTAATTGCTTTGTGCGAGTACCGATATGTTAGATAATATAACTTACATTTCATTTCAAGAGGAAACCCGACATATCAAATACAAACTCAAAGCTACCACACAGTGGCTATGTGGACTTCGGAAACAAATATAGAAATAAGCATAACACAAATCAGTCATAGATATTCATATCACAAAGGCGGAATCATATATGAATATATCACATAAAAGTGTACATCAAAATAGTGGTCATATAAGATCCACTACATCACAAAAGAATAGGTACAATTGCTAGACAAAAGAATATGTATACATCAAGGAGTCTCCATCTCGAATGTATAATAACAAAAACTACTAATCTAAAGTAGTTAGCCAAAAATCAGATGATGAACCCTGATAAGAAGTCAAGCAGAAGCACCTGAAATACCTCGGTCTAACCCGAGTATTATTTAAGAAGAAAATAATAAACGGATCAGTCTAGCTATAAATATCAGTTAAAATGAGATAGGATAAGAGATATGACAAAAACGTATGATAACAATAGTGCCATACTGTGACAAGTATACATCAAATAACAACAAAAATCATACAATATCCCAAATCATCTCAAACACCAAAAGAATGTCATATTCTTTAAATTATTCACCAAAACACAAATATTGATAAAGCTTATCAATTCAATCCACATAAATTGGTGAAACACAAATTCTAGAAATCAACCACCAAAAGTCCAGAAAACACAAAAGGGGAAGGCCTATCACAAACGGGAGCATGAAAACTCACCGACACGTGTGTCATAAACGGAACGTTATCCCATGAACGGAACATCGAAGAACCTAAAAAGATACGCCCGATGCACAGTCAAACATCGACGCACCTAAAAATGTACGCCCCATGCATAATCAAACATCGACGCACCTAAAAAGATACGCCCCATGTATAGTCGAACATCGACATACCTAAAAAGATACGCCCCATGCCTAGTCGGACATCGATGCACCTAAAAAGATACACCCCATGCCTAGTCGGACATCGATGCACCTAAAAAGATACACCTCATGCACCAACTTATCGAGCTGAATGCTCCACGAATGGTCCAAAGACCATGGGTCGCTAGCCCATAAAAATGAGACGAAGCTCAGCAGAACGGGGTATAGTCCCCCACACGGACAAAGAGACATCACACATCGCTAGTCTAAATCATAAAATGATCACCATTGATCAATAAGAAGTGTAAATTACACTAAGCTAGTAAATAAATGAGTTTAGCTTCATGTCCCATAACCACTGGCTTAACTTAAATATTTACAAACAAATTGTAGATTTCCACTCGAAAATTGTCACAAGATTTTCAATCGAACAAGTCCAAAAATTAACCGACGAAGTAAACGCAAGCGTTTCATACCACTTGTTTTGCTAAGCCGTTTAATTAGATTTCTCATATGAATCAGGTAAAGGTTTGTATATACTAATAGGTTGGAAAACGGTTTTATAAACGAGATCTGTATTAAAAATAGAGTTGGAATCATCTTTGTGAAAGAGTTTGAATATTTACTACTAGTATAGAAACCTTTGTATTTTAAAGTGACAAATCACAAAAAGGATTGTAGAAACAATCAATCACCAAAAATTCACATACGACAATGTGAATTAAATCCATAAAAATCAATATCAAATCCATCAAACGGATATTCCCAAAAATCCAAAGAAAGAAGTCATAGAAGTCGATAATAAGTGATAACAACTAACCAGATCGACAAGAAATGATTAAAATTCGGAAACCCACACAAAACTGCCTAAAATAGGCAAAATGCTCATTTCCCAGATTCAGTCGACTGGACTGTATGGTCAGCAGACTGATTCATGCCTAGAAACTCTCGGTTTCTAGGTTCAATCGACTAACTTTACAGTTCAGTCGACTGATACAGAGATAGGAACATTTTGTTCCCAGTTTCAGTCGACTGAACTGTATGGTCAGTCGACTGATACAAGGCCAGAGAATTTTCTGGTCCCAGATTCAGTCGACTGACCATACGGTTCAGTCGACTGAACTGTCATTTGTAGTATTTTCAGTCTAGCCCAAGAAGGGGCAAAAATCCAAACCGGAAGTGATCGAACGAGCAACTGAGACTAGGGATTTATGCAAAGCGACAACCCAACCTTATAGGCTCTTCGATACACCCCAACAACATGTTCAAACATCAAAGATAGGATTTTTAAAGATTTGACTTCAAAACACCAAAAATTGGAATATTCATCAAACCAATTCAATTCAAAGGCAAATGGATAAGGAATAGATGTTAGGAATTACTACCTAACAACTATCAAAGATATATACATAGATGTGAGTTCAAAAACTCACCTTTTAATCCCAAAACAACAAATGAGAAGCTCAAGAACAAGCAAAGATTGATTTCTCTTAAACAACACCTCTAGAATCATCAGTCTATTATCAAAGGTAAAGTTTTTTTTAAGTTAGGTTATAGGAATTTCTGAAATTGAAGAGAGATTGAGATGGAGAAGATGAAGAGGATTCTTACCTAAGCTTCTCCTTGATTTCTAGCTTGAAGTTGATTTTAATTAAGAGAATTAGGGCTTTGGATTATCTAATTTCTTTTCTCTTCCCCCATTTTTAGTTTAGTTAGAGAGTATTAGGAAATGAGAATGTATGAAGAGGAGAGGGGGTGGAGTTAGGGTATTATTTTGGGTTGGTGGGCTGAAACCCAAACCCAAAGCCCTAAATGAAAATATCAAAAAATTTCTCAACTCCAAACATATCGATGTTTATACTCAAAAAGGTCCCAAAATGCCATTTTGGACTCAATGGAAGTGGTCTCAAGTCCTAATTTGACTGTTTGCAAAAAGTGACATTTCGGACTTAAATCCGACTAACGATGCTATATTTAAATAGAACATTTAAATATACAATCGTAAAATATGCGGGTTGTTACAGACTCCCCTCCTTAAAGAAATTGCGTTCTCGCAATACTTAAGAAAACGTAATAAAAAGTAACAACCATACAAAGGCATAACAACAAAAAAAGAAGAAATTTTGAAATGAGAAGTTCACCTTAAGGAGCACGAGAGAGTAAGTCCGGATGTGTTCGCTCGATGAATTCTCTGGATTCCCAAGAGCAATCGTATATTGTTAATAAAAGAATGAATTTATAAACAGGGTTCGTAAATTAAAGTTATCATTTGATAAATTGGAGAATAAATCAAACGGTGGATTTATTATAAGATACGAACTGATATTCTAGAAATAGTTGACTCTATTTTGGAAATTGAAGGCGATGATAAATTGGGAATGTTAAACGGTATTTTATAAATAAAAAGGAATTTATAAAAGGAATTTATCTATATGGAAGTAACATTAAAAGGATGGTGATTGTAACAACCCAAAGATTTTCGACGCTCGAAAATCGACAACATCACCTTCAACTGCTCCTCCAGGCGACCAAGTCGCAAATCCAAAACCACCCAAACATCGAACACCGATGGTCCGCCGCCTGCTTCCCCGCGAGATCGCGACTTCGATCGCGTTGTCATTCTTTTGTTTTTCAATTTCGTTCGAATGAAAGAGCAGGAGCGTGATCGATTTCATGAATGTCAATCCAGGCTTTGGGATGAATTCTAATTGGAAGAAGGGTAAAGGAACACGCCTGACTTCAATTTCCCCAATCGATATTTTGTCGCGAACTATATATTTAAATTTTTTTTCTGAATTTTTAAGTGCGCGGCCAATTTTTTCCTTTCTTTTTCTGAGTTCTACAATTTTGGTTTGAATTTCAAAAAAGGGTGTGAGGAGGGTCATATTAAAAAGGAGGGGTATGAGAAAGAAGGAGGCACAATTTGAATTTTGAGGGAAAGTCTGTCTTCATGGATTAAACAGAAAAGAAGGAAGAGGACTGTAACGACCCGCTATTTTGGACCATTTGCATCCGCACATGTCAAACTTGAATGATACAAAATACCGAATTGTTAATTTATTTTTGGCAAAACTGAACATATACAGTAAATAAAATAATCACAGATCACATACACAGAGTAATAAATGCAGCGGAAATAAAAGATAGTGGTTCATGAAGCTACTATATACATATCAGAGTGAAATAAGGTACAATAGAAGTCTCGAATACAATAGTCAAATACAATATCAGAATACATCACTGGAATCAACTGAATATCTGAAAGCTGGATAGATAGCTGGATCTCCAAGATAAGCTCCAACTCCAAAGGTGAGTCTCGAATACTGGTACATTCAGTCTGACCCGAGCGTAAAGAAACACAAAACACTCGAGTCAGGATTAACATTCTTATATCAATAAATCCAACTCAAATGAAATAGCAATCTGAAATACAAGTAACTCAAAGGATGTTTGGAATAACCATCCTTTAAGGATCCGTTAAACTATCTACTATGTAGTAGAGTACGATAAGTAGATAATGCCTATCAGTAATATAAAGTATCAAAATAGTGTTAAGGCGTTACCATTATCCCCCTTAACACATTTTATATAAGCGTTATAGTCTATATAGCACTGTAAACTCCACCGTAAACTAGTGGGATATCAGGGAGTACTCCATAGGTATAACACAAAACAATTCGTAGTGGTCGCGTATACTGGGATACAAGTATGACAAGGCACATGAGGCAATACCCAAGGTAGTGAAACTACCGTTTGCCTGATCCGGACTGGTGAGAACGCATCGCCGCAGCGATCGCAACACCACGAAACAACACTCCCAAAATCAAGGGTGCACCAATCGACAACAAGTAATGAGTAGTTTTCAAAGAAGTGTGTTCGCTCGAGGTAGCTGACCCCATTTGGCCCGGCACGGCTCCTGTTTTAGTCGTTTCCAATTCGACACAAGTGTCGAGGCTATCCATTATCATTCTCTTTCTTCAGTCATCACGTACATCATTCCAACCACTTCATTCTGGATTACTCTCCGCGTATAGTTATTAAAGTGGTATTCGGTTTAGACAGTGAGTATGTCCCTAACCGATTCTGGTCTCTTTAATAACCTTCGTAATTATCCAAAACTTATATTTATATATAATATATTATCCAAAACTATTATGTCTACCAAATTTGAAAACAACATTATGTCAGTTTGTACTGTTCAAGTGTTTTGGAAATCCTATCGATAGCGTTGATCAGACGAATCGATCGAAAACCCAAATTAACATCAACAACTCAAATAACAAAATGTATATTAAAACATTTTAAAATATTAGTTTACAAATACACTTCCTCGCTCGACGATACAAGAATGGATTTCAAAGCAAGGATAGAAATTTGAATTTGAGGGACCCAAATCAGAGAGAATTTTGATTCGAAGATAGGTTTGAAACAAAGATAAGATGATTAAATAACAAAATATGGAGATGGATAAGTTTATATGAATCGCGGGCAACCTTAGCCGGGTCAACCGTGACTTCAAGAATTAGATCGATGCAGAATTCTGAAGCAAATCTACATTCGATCTCTAGAGATAGAATTCGGGATACAAGAGATACTAGCATCTAAACCAAGGATATATATATAAATCTCCGGTGAATCAATGTCATTGTAAAGGAGTTTTGCCCCTTTACAATTCAATTTTGAGATTGGCGAGACCGCCAACTCATTATGAAGATCATTCGAACTGGAGTTATAGGATACTCCAAAATTAAAAGAAGACGAATAGTGAGGGACAAGAACGAATTTTGGAATCGAGGGAACGTTCCAAAATTCAAAGGAATCGAGTCAAAAGGAAGAGATCCAAACTCGAATGAAAGTGATTTTGTAGATACATTTACCCTATATGCATAGTTTTGCCTAGAGCTACCAAAGCTCTGATACCAACTGTAACGACCCGCTATTTTGGACCATTCGCATCCGCACATGTCGAACTTGAATGATTCAAAATACCGAATTGTTAATTTATTTTTGGCAAAACTGAACATATACAGTAAATAAAATAATCACAGATCACATACACAGAGTAATAAATGCAGCGGAAATAAAAGATAGTGGTTCATGAAGCTACTATATACATATCAGAGTGAAATAAGGTACAATAGAAGTCTCGAATACAATAGTCAAATACAATATCAGAATACATCACTGGAATCAACTGAATATCTGAAAGCTGGATAGATAGCTGGATCTCCAAGCGAAGCTCCAACTCCAAAGGCGAGTCTCGAATACTGGTACATTCAGTCTGACCCGAGCGTAAAGAAACATAAAACACTCGAGTCAGGATTAACATTCTTATATCAATAAATCCAACTCAAATGAAATAGCAATCTGAAATACAAGTAACTCAAAGGATGTTTGGAATAACCATCCTTTAAGGATCCGTTAAACTATCTACTATGTAGTAGAGTACGATAAGTAGATAATGCCTATCAGTAATATAAAGTATCAAAATAGTGTTAAGGCGTTACCATTATCCCCCTTAACACATTTTATATAAGCGTTATAGTCTATACAGCACTGTAAACTCCACCGTAAACTAGTGGGATATCAGGGAGTACTCTATAGGTATAACACAAAACAATTCGTAGTGGTCGCGTATACTGGGATACAAGTATGACAAGGCACATGAGGCAATACCCAAGGTAGTGAAACTACCGTTTGCCTGATCCGGACTGGTGAGAACGCATCGCCGAAGCGATCGCAACACCGCGAAACAACACTCCCAAAATCAAGGGTGCACCAATCGACAACAAGTAATGAGTAGTTTTCTAAGAAGTGTTTTCGCTCGAGGTAGCTAACCCCCATTTGGCCCGGCACGGCTCCTGTTTTAGTCATTTCCAATTTGACACAAGTGTCAAGTCTATCCATTATCGTTCTCTTTCTTCAGTCATCACGTACATCATTCCAACCACTTCATTCTGGATCACACTCCGCGTATAGTTATCAAAGTGGTTTTCGGTTTATACAGTGAGTATGTCCCTAACCGATTCCGGTCTCTTTAATAACTTTCGTGATTATTACACCGATTGGTCGTTTATTTATTTCAAAACCAAATCAATTTCAATCTAAATTAGAATTTGTAAACCAACATTTCATTTTTCTTTCAAAACCAATTTCCAAAAATTACGTTTCAAAACATCCAAATTACCATTTTAAAATCTTATAATACAATTTCAATTTTTATTTAAAACCATTCCAATATTCATTTAAATTCGTATATAAGTTTCATTCCGAAATCATTTAAAATGATTTAATCTACATTCAAATCAATTTAAGTTCATTTATCGATTTTTATTCAATATTCGTTAAGTAAATTTATCCTTCAAAACAATTTCTATTTAATTTCCAATTCAATAAATCAATTACTTAAGTTCAACTCCAATATATCAAAACTTACAAATTGCATTAAATTAAATTCATCAAATCAAATTCTTTACATTTCAAGTCTTACATTGATTTCAATAAAACACATTTTATTTCTTGTTAAAGAAATTCAATTTAACTTATTTATTTACTTAATTACAATTTTAAAACTCAGTTGATAATGAAACTTGATTTCACTTAATTAAGAATTCAATTTTATTTAATTTTTGAAATAATTCAATCTTATTTAATTATTAAACAATTTCAAAACTTTAATTATTAACTAATTTCAAACTTAATTTTTAATAATTCCAAATTTAATTATTAAATAATTAATTTTAAAACAACATTCTTTCAACAACTACTATGTTAATATTTTGATTCAGATTATTAAATATTAACATTTCCTTTCATTAAAATTCAAATTCTAACTTCATTTCAAAACCTTATCACTTATTCAAATAAAATCTTTATTTTATTTTTAAATCAAATCATTGACCAATCGGGTTTATTTAATTCTCTATCCTAAGTCAATTAATTTGGGTATTTATCATTTCAACCCGATTCCAATCAATTCAAAATCAAAGCATAGCAAAGGGAACTTGCAGTGTGATAACTGGGATGGTGTCAAAGTAAATAAACAAGCAATAACAACAATCAATAACAATCCAATAATCAATTCAAATAATCCCGAAATAACCATATTAATTCACATTGTTATTTGTGCGAATTAATATAATTATTTCTAGAATCTACACTATCATTTCATGTAGATTAAAGATTATTATACAAATTATTCTATGCAATTCTACACTTGACATCAATTATTCAATTTCATACTTCATCAATTAATACAACATAAATTCAAATGGTTCAAGGGTAATTAACTATTTTTCTACGTGTCAAATAATTAAACATTCAAGGGGTCATATTATACAAATTTAACAAATCAAATTCAACACATATGTCGATTCAAATTTTTAACTATCCTTTGTCAAATTCAATTGCATACTATTTATCACTTTATACATTACAACTTAACATACAATATAAACAACAAACAATCAATCGCTTATCAACCAAACTGGATTATCATCGTATAAATAACAGGTAATGGTGTTAGATATCACTAGTGAACTGATACAGGTAATAGCATATATAACAGTGTAATTAACTAACAACAGCATATTTCAATTGTCGTTTCAATTGAAATCAAATTTAATAAATAAAAGAATGTTAATCGTGAGTGATTGCTTACCTTTCGAGGCTAGATAGATGAACGGAAAAGGAAACGAATTGTGGATCCAAACACGAATTCCAAAGCGAAACAAGATGACACGAATTTGACGATCAAACAAGGCTGGAATCGATGAGAACAAACAATTAGTTTGATAGAAATAGAAGATAAATATATATATTATTATTATTATTTTATAAAATTTGATATTTTTAACTTTAACACCTATAAAATAAAATCCATATATAAATATATATTTTTGGAAACCAAACTACCGTAACTTGTATATATGAGCTAGTATACGAATATATATATTTTTAAACAATATTATATTAACCAAATTTATACATACCAACTGTATGAATATTCATAAACTAGCATGTATATACTTTTTATAAAATCTAACATATATAACTAATATATATGCAATAGATCATAAACACTTAAAGCTTGCAAAAAAATACTTATAAAGGTAATAATATATATAACTAACATGCTATACAACAACACGTACGACAGATCCAACTTATAAAGGTAATATATATAGCAAAAACTTTATATGACCTTTACACTTTAAACAACTTTATATATCTACCAGTAAATACGTCAGATCCAACTTTTTATAAAATCATTACTTTAACCTGTAACAATAGATTATGTATAGCAGCCTATATATAAAATAAACTGTTATAAAATCTTTACATTAAAACATAACAAACAAATATAATCTGACATACATGTTAAAAAAACAATATATCTTATAAAAGTCAATACTTTATTACACTATATATATACATCTAAAACGTCAACAAAACATATTCTTTTATAAATATAAATATATATGGGTGATGTATAAAAGAGGTCGAACCCGGGTAAATACTTACAGCCGATATATATAACTTTATATATATAAATCCTATAGTTTATACTTCATAACAATATACATTTTAGAGCAAAATATAACTATATGTAAGCTAATACAACAATATGTATTATTATATGCATCTTATAACCGAAAAATGACACATTCAGATTGTATGAAAAGGGAAAAGAAGAAAAAAAACATATGTAACATATTCAAACCTCTACAGACACATATATACCAATTCACATACATGTTCCATCTTTTAAAATCAATAATAAAAATAAAATTTATATAACTTACTTTATTTCAATGCATAGCTAACATATGTATTAGCATATATCAGTTTACGTATATAGGTTTGCAAAGCAACATTCGGTTCTAAATTTTTATAGATTGCCCAAAATCGAAATATGTACAGCCTTAACACAAATTTATATTTTTATACATATGACAGGCCACTTCAAAATATGATATATGTATATAATACCTTTTACCATAAAATATGTATATATCCCTTCTCATATATATACGGCTGCTGGCATTCAAGGGGGTGATGAGGCAAGAATGGGAAGAGGGAGCGGATACGGAGGTGCAGTTGCGTGCGGCAGATGTTGGAGACGAGATGAAGTCAGGCCGAAGTGGAGTGGAAGGGGAAGGAGGAGGTCGGGCTGGTTGATGGGTGAGGAAGGGCGGATCGGAGGGAAAACGGGAAGAAGTGGAGCGGGCTTGGGAGGAACGAGAGAGGGGCAGGTGCAATTATATATGTAAACTTAGTTGCCTAATATATTTTCTTTTGGAAGCTCAGCCATGAACAAAAATAAAAAGGAAGGTGAGCTATATTTCAGAGGCAAGATGATGACAGTAAAAGTGAAAGCAAGCCTATTCTATAACGTATGGATATTATACAAATTATTATTTCGAGGATAAGAAAGGATGTGAACATCAATAAATTGAATATATGGGAAAAGCAACAGAGGACAGAAAGTCTTTTTGAATTATGTGAGCTTGTAAACCAGTATAATATGTTATATAAGCAGAAGTGAAAAGTTATGCACGATTTGAATTTCAAAAACGCTAATGGCTGTTGGGAATAGAAAAAGGTACGCATGAGAATTCAGAAATTTAAATGCTAACAGCTGTGGAGTTATTCACGTGAAATCTGAATGGACACAGGAAAGAGGTTCGGAATAAATACCGATACAGAAATCGTTCCGTAAAATTTGTCGTCACCCCGACGTCGAAATAGACAAACGAATATACCGCGAGAATCAGCATGAGGAGACGATCAAAACGGTACACAGATATCAATGGTATGATCGAATTATAAAAATTCGAATTTCCTATTATCGGAAAATGCAAGAAAAATGCAGAAAATTAAGATCGACGGAGCTAAAGAAGTCCGAATTTTGAAAAACGAAAAATGAAGTTTGCTCAGAAGATGGTTTAGAATTTTTCTATGTAAAAAAATTTAGGTTCCGAAAACATTTTATTTTCATTGCTTTTTAACTGATTAAATTGAAGTAAATTTACGCGCGAAATAAACTTTTATATTTTCGGACGAAAATTTACCAGTTGCTATGTTTAACTAGACGCATTCCAAATATCAAATTTATATTTCAAAATTTTATCGTTTAAAATTTCGCAAAATTTCAATTAATAACGTTATTAAAACCAGTTAAATTTACGGGTCGTTAGACTCTCCCCCACTCAAAACTGTCGTCCCCGAAAAGGAAGGAGGTAGGAGGATAGAAACAACCAGAAAGAAGATAGATTGGAATACAAGTAAAACAATTAATTTAAACCATATAAATTTCAATTTCAATTAATTTATATTTAACAATTTGGTTAAATCCCTTTGAGTTCACTTAAGTTAAATCAATCTATCTATTTCTAAATTCATTATCTTATTATCTAGTCATCATCAATTAACAATTTCTAAATCATCATTTTGTATAATCACTTATTGTACTCATATTTTATTCAACAAAGTTAATTCTTTTATTCCAAATTATTATTAAGTTTATTTCACTTAATATATCTTATTACATATATTTAAACCATATAAATTAATTTAAACCATATAAATTTCAATTTAAATTAATTTATATTTAACAATTGACTTTAAACTCAAGGAATTTCATTGACTTGGTTTATTTTCAATTTATCATTGTTAGTTACAAAATTTATTTCAAACAAAAATTTATTTTATTAATCCCTTTATTATTCAACTAACTTAGTATTCCATTTATCTCTATTAATCAATTTATAAATTAAACCTTAAGTGTATAACATTTATTGTAAACACTGAAATTTTATTTATAAAATCATTTTAGATTGTGTATTATCCAATTACATTTTCAACTTCTGAATAATTTAAGTAAGTGGTATTTAGAATGAAATCGGATATTATACACATAAAATTCTCCAATTTAATTAGCTTAAGTTTAGAGGTTTATTCAAAAAATTTGGTTTCATTTAATAATTGAAATCATCCCTTAAAAGAATTAAGAATTAAATTTTCGATTAAATTTAAACAATTTAGAGATAAATATAAATTTTATATATCAAATCAAATTTATAATCATATATATATATATATATATATATATTATAAATCAAGTCATATTTTAGAAATTTAAATCAATTTAGTTTTAAAACAAAAGTGTAGCAAAGCTACAGACTGGTCTCTCCACTTCGAAACTCGAAAATGAATGTCAATGATGCGGCCGTCATCACCGAAATTATTTTCCAGCGACAAAAGAGAAGAGCATTGATTTAATCATTTAAAATTCTTTAGAATTGATTTCTATTCGAAATTTCTTTTTATAATATGCATTTTAAAATTTAAACCCAAAGTTTGAAAACACCGGAAATTAAATTCTCACATTCTTGATTTAAATTCATTTCAAATTTCAAATCAAATTATAACCAAGTTTTATAAATTTATTTATATTATGCGATAATCAATGGTTTACAAAACAATAAATGAAAATCAAATATTATCATTTTTGACAACAAATTCATTAAGAATTTAATTTCAGAAAACTTATATTTATATATAATATATTATCCAAAACTATTATGTTTACCAAATTTGAAAACAACATTGTGTCGGTTTGTTCTGTTCAAGTGTTTTGGAAATCCTATCGATAGCGTTGATCAGACGAATCGATTGAAAACCCAAATCAACATCAACAACTCAAATAACACAATGTATATTAAAACATTTTAAAATATTAATTTACAAATACACTTCCTCGCTCGACGATACAAGAATGGATTTCAAAGCAAGGATAGAAATTTGAATTTGAGGGACCCAAATCAGAGAGAATTTTGATTCGAAGATAGGTTTGAAACAAAGATAAGATGATTAAATAACAAAATATGGAGATGGATAAGTTTATATGAATCGTGGGCAACCTTAACCGGGTCAACCGTGACTTCAAGAATTAGATCGATGCAGAATTCTGAAGCAAATCTACATTCGATCTCTAGAGATAGAATTCGGGATACAAGAGATACTAGCATCTAAACCGAGGATATATATATAAATCTCCGGTGAATCAATGTCATTGTAAAGGAGTTTTGCCCCTTTACAGTTCAATTTTGAGATTGGCGAGACCGCCAACTCATTATGAAGACCATTCGAACTGGAGTTATAGGAAAAATTAAAAGAAGACGAATAGTGAGGGACAAGAACGAATTTCGGAACCGAGGGAACGTTCCAAAATTCAAAGGAATCGATTCAAAAGGAAGAGATCCAAACTCGAATGAAAGTGATTCTGTAGATACATTTACCCTATATGCAGAGTTTTGCCTAGAGCTACCAAAGCTCTGATACCAACTATAACGACCCGCTATTTTGGACCATTCGCATCCGCACATGTCGAACTTGAATGATTCAAAATACCGAATTGTTAATTTATTTTTGGCAAAACTGAACATATACAGTAAATAAAATAATCACAGATCACATACACAGAGTAATAAATGCAGCGGAAATAAAAGATAGTGGTTCATGAAGCTACTATATACATATCAGAGTGAAATAAGGTATAATAGAAGTCTCGAATACAATAGTCAAATACAATATCAGAATACATCACTGGAATCAACTGAATATCTGAAAGCTGGATAGATAGCTGGATCTCCAAGCGAAGCTCCAACTCCAATGGTGAGTCTCGAATACTGGTACATTCAGTCTGACCCGAGCGTAAAGAAACACAAAACACTCGAGTCAGGATTAACATTCTTATATCAATAAATCCAACTCAAATGAAATAGCAATCTGAAATACAAGTAACTCAAAGGATGTTTGGAATAACCATCCTTTAAGGATCCATTAAACTATCTACTATGTAGTAGAGTACGATAAGTAGATAATGCCTATCAGTAATATAAAGTATAAAAATAGTGTTAAGGCGTTACCATTATCCCCCTTAACACATTTTATATAAACGTTATAGTCTATACAGCACTGTAAACTCCACCATAAACTAGTGGGATATCAGGGAGTACTCCATAGGTATAATACAAAACAATTCGTAGTGGTCGTGTATACTGGGATACAAGTATGACAAGGCACATGAGGCAATACCTAAGGTAGTGAAACTACCGTTTGCCTGATCCGGACTGGTGAGAACACATCGCCGCAGCGATCGCAACACCGCGAAACAACACTCCCAAAATCAAGGGTGCACCAATCGACAACAAGTAATGAGTAGTTTTCGAAGAAGTGTGTTCGCTCGAGGTAGCTAACCCCCATTTGGCCCGGCATGGCTCCTGTTTGAGTCATTTCCAATTTGACACAAGTGTCAAGTCTATCCATTATCGTTCTCTTTCTTCAGTCATCACGTACATCATTCCAACCACTTCATTCTGGATCACACTCCACGTATACTTATCAAAGTGGTTTTCGGTTTAGACAGTGAGTATGTCCCTAACCGATTCCGGTCTCTTTAATAACTTTCATGATTATTACACCGATTGGTCATTTATTTATTTCAAAACCAAATCAATTTCAATCTAAATTAGAATTTGTAAACCAACATTTCATTTGTCTTTCAAAACCAATTTCCAAAAATTTACGTTTCAAAACATCCAAATTACCATTTCAAAATCTTATAATACAATTTCAATTTTTATTTAAAACCATTCCAATATTCATTTAAATTCGTATATAAGTTTCATTCCGAAATCATTTAAAATGATTTAATCTACATTCAAATCAATTTAAGTTCATTTATCGATTTTTATTCAATATTCGTTAAGTAAATTTATCCTTCAAAACAATTTCTATTTAATTTCCAATTCAATAAATTAATTACTTAAGTTCAACTCCAATATATCAAAACTTACAAATTGCATTAAATTAAATTCATCAAATCAAATTCTTTACATTTCAAGTCTTACATTGATTTCAATAAAACACATTTTATTTCTTGTTAAAGAAATTCAATTTCACTTATTTATTTACTTAATTACAAATTTCAAAACTCAGTTGATAATGAAACTTGATTTCACTTATTCAAGAAGTTCAATTTCACTTAATTAATAATTCAATTTTATTTAATTTTTTAAATAATTCAATCTTATTTAATTATTAAACAATTTCAAAACTTTAATTATTAACTAATTTCAAACTTAATTTTTAATAATTCCAAATTTAATTATTAAATAATTAATTTTAAAACAACATTCTTTCAACAACTACTATGTTAATATTTTGATTCAGATTATTAAATATTAACATTTCCTTTCATTAAAATTCAAACTTCATTTCAAAACCTTATCATTTATTCAAATAAAATCTTTATTTTATTTTTAAATCAAATCATCGACCAATCGGGTTTATTTAATTCCCTATCCTAAGTCAATTAATTTGGGTATTTATCATTTCAACTCGATTCCAATTCAATTCAAAATCAAAGCATAGCAAAGGGAACTTGCAGTGTGATAACTGGGATGGGGTCAAAGTAAATAAACAAGCAATAACAACAATCAATAACAATCCAATAATCAATTCAAATAATCCCGAAATAACCGTATTAATTCACATTGTTATTTGTGCGAATTAATATAATTATTTCTAGAATCTACACTATCATTTCATGTAGATTAAAGATTATTATACAAATTATTCTATGCAATTCTACACTTGACATCAATTATTCAATTTCATACTTCATCAATTAATACAACATAAATTCAAATGGTTCAAGGGTAATTAACTATTTTTCTACGTGTCAAATAATTAAACATTCAAAGGGTCATATTATACAAATTTAACAAATCAAATTCAACACATATGTCGATTCAAATTTTTAACTATCCTTCGTCAAATTCAATTGCATACTATTTATCACTTTATACATTACAACTTAACATCCAATATAAACAACAAACAATCAATCACTTATCAACCAAACTGGATTATCATTGTATAAATAACAGATAATGGTGTTAGATGTCACTAGTGAACTGATACAGGTAATAGCATATATAACAGTGTAATTAACTAACAGCGGCATATTTCAATTGTCGTTTAAATTGAAATCAAATTTAATAAATAAAAGAACGTTAATCGTGAGTGATTGCTCACCTTTCGAGGCTAGAGAGATGAACGAGAAAGGAAACGAATTGTGGATCCAAACACGAATTCCAAAGCGAAACAAGATGACACGAATTCGACGATCAAACAAGGCTGGAATCGATGAGAACAAACAATTATATAACCTACTTTATTTCAATGCATAGATAACATATGTATTAGCATATATCAGTTTACGTATATAGGTTTGCAAAGCAACATTCGGTTCTAAATTTTTATAGATTGCCCAAAATCGAAATATGTACAGCCTTAACACAAATTTATATTTTTATACATATGACAGGCCAATTCAAAATATGATATATATATATATATATAATACCTTTTACCATAAAATATGTATATATCCCTTCTCATATATATACGGTTGCTGGCATTCAAGGGGGTGATGAGGCAAGAATGGGAAGAGGGAGCAGATACGGAGGTGCAGTTGCGTGCGGCAGATGTTGGAGACGAGATGAAGTCAGGCCGAAGTGGAGTGGAAGGGGAAGGAGGAGGTCGGGCTGGTTGATGGGTGAGGAAGGGCGGATCGGAGGGAAAACGGGAAGAAGTGGAGCGGGCTTGGGAGGAACGAGAGAGGGGCAGGTGCAATTATATATGTAAACTTAGTTGCCTAATATATTTTCTTTTGGAAGCTCAGCCATGAACAAAAATAAAAAGGAAGGTGAGCTATATTTCAGAGGCAAGATGATGACAGTAAAAATGAAAGCAAGCCTATTCTATAACGTATGGATATTATACAAATTATTATTTCGAGGATAAGAAAGGACGTGAACAACAATAAATTGAATATATGGGAAAAGCAACAGAGGACAGAAAGTCTTTTTGAATTATGTGAGCTTGTAAACCAGTATAATATGTTATATAAGCAGAAGTGAAAAGTTATGCACGATTTGAATTTCAAAAACGCTAATGACTGTTGGGAATAGAAAAAGGTACGCATGAGAATTCAGAAATTTAAATGCTAACAGCTGTGGAGTTATTCACGTGAAATCTGAATGGACGTAGGAAAGAGGTTCAGAATAAATACCGATACAGAAATCGTTCCGTAAAATTTGCCGTCACCCCGACGTCGAAATAGACAAACGAATATACCGCGAGAATCAGCACGAGGAGATGATCAAAACGGTACACAGATATCAATGGTATGATCGAATTATAAAAATTTGAATTTCCTATTATCGGAAAATGCAAGAAAAACGCAGAAAAATAAGATCGACGGAGCTAAAGAAGTCCAAATTTTGAAAAACGAAAAATGACGTTTGCTCAGAAGATGATTTAGAATTTTTCTATGTAAAAATATTTAGGTTCCGAAAACATTTTATTTTCATCGCTTTTTAACTGATTAAATTGAAGTAAATTTACGCGCGAAATAAACTTTCATATTTTCGGACGAAAATTTACCAGTTGCTATGTTTAACTAGACGCATTCCAAATATCAAATTTATATTTCAAAATTTTATCGTTTAAAATTTCGCAAAATTTCAATTAATAACGTTATTAAAACCAATTAAATTTACGGGTCGTTACAAGGATGTGATATGATTTTGGACTTAGAGAAGAGAAGCTTGCGTGCTTGAATATACCTGCTACAGTGACTTTTGGAATGAAGGGGGAAAAGTATCGATATAAAATCATTTGACTGGTCAAAATACATTTATTATTCAAATTTTAAACCGTCTTGATTTCGCAACTTAAAATCTTGACCTCCTATCGAGGCGTGCCGCTAGGTGTTCATAATGTTATACCCCTATTCCAAACGCAATGAAAAAGGTTTCGAGTCCTAATTCGATCGTATGGAGAAGATAGCTTTTTGGACCCAGTTATTATATTAATTTTCGATATAGATTTCAACGCGTTTACATATCGTACCACCAAACGATAAATCCAAATGCTACGAAATTTGAAATCCGATAATAATACACTATTACGGATCCAATGGAACTGGTTTCGTCGAAATCCGAGGCTGTGCCTCGGAAGGCTATTTTTAAATATCAATTTAAACGATATATTTTTAAAACTGAACAAATCACTTTTAAATTCAATTTTAAAGCTTTCATTATCTTCAGTATTATCAATGTAAATTTTATAAGCCTTCAAATTATTTTTAACGAGCTTAAAACTCTAGATTCAAAATTTACTCAATTTCCAATTATTAAATTAAATAATTAAATCATCCAATAAACAGTGATATTTGAAATTCAAGTTAAAAATTACTTTTAAATATTTAAAATCAATTAAATATTCCAATTTCAAATATCCAAAATTCTGGGTCATTACATTCCTCCCCCCTTATAAGAATTTCGTCCCCGAAATTGTTAGTTAAGAAGAATGGTCCACAACCCATTAACTATTTTCCAAAACCAAACAGTTTTTTAACACTCCCCAAAACAATCTTTGTTAAAGAAACACTACCACCCTTACTAAATTTCCAAACTCATCCATTTGTTCCAAATAATATTATTCCCTTAATAATTCAAATTATAGTTTAAAACCAAATTTTAAACTATCAGACTTTTCTCAAAAAAATTCTAACTCTTTAAATTTTCGAAAAATTTCGCCAGCGTCTCCTTTGCGCGGCTAGATCGGAACAACTACAAAACTGCCTCTACGGCCCCAAATTTTCAAAAGAAAACAAAAGCCAAGTGGCTAGATCATAAAATCATCAAATTTCATACGAAAAATTTAAATACATACCTTTTTATCGGGCAATCAAATTTATCTTCTAAAATCAAAAACACCAACTTTCCTTTGCTTTTAAATACCTGTATCCTACTTAGCAATAATATCAAATCGTAGAGTTCAAAATCATTTTATTCATTTCTTTACAAACTTTTCAATATTTTCTTTACTTAAGTCGTACGATGTACATTTATCATCTGTACGCAATACCAAATCCGATCGCTCACTCGATCACACAACTTCACTTCCGAACTAGTATCGTTCACCCGACTCCCTATTGCGGACTCAGATCTGCTTTCTTGATCAGAAACCGTCATCCTCCTTGCATAGCCATATAATATGATAGAGAATTTCCAGAATCAATCAAAAATCCATATCCAGGTTTCACCGTCGAAAATCGAGTGAAAAATCCCAACTCAGATCGATATAACTATCTCGAAATTCTATGCACGAATCTGGATCAAATCGTTTTGCGAATAAAATAATATACGTACATCCTACGTATTTATCTCAATTGATTATTAGTTATATCAAATTCCTTTTTATTCACATTTATTTTGATTTCCATACACCTATTCTCAATTACCCCATTTCACCACTTTTTATTAAACCTTCATTCCAACATTAACTTAGTATAATTCTCAATTCCAAATTTACTTAAGAATTTCACCATCCATTTCTTAAGTTCAATATAAATATTTTATACACTTCTTATATTTATTTTCACTTCACAACTTAAGCTTTTATATCCCTTTTTTTCAATTTACATTTTTCAATTCCATTTGAATTCAATTTACCTTCAATTTACTAATTAATTTCAAATCTCAATAATTTTATTTCCAAACTTTATTTTATTTTTGGTCCACTTCGAATTAATTCTACAACTTTACTTACTTAACCCAATTCAAATTGAATTCCAGTATTTAGTTTAAATTCCATTTACTTAGAATTTAAATTAGTTTGTTCATTCACAATTCATTTCCAACTTAATAAATTTTATTTCAATGGCCATTCCATTTAGCTTACTTAGATTCATTTCCTCAAAATTCACTTTTATTTAAGTTAATGTAGTTACATTTCAATTTAATTCAAATTTTTAACTTCTTTAAGTTGTCCAAATTATCGACATTCCATTCACTACTCTCTTCCAATTCACTTCATCAAATTGGCTTACTTTTCTAACTTATTTCGTTTTCACACTTATTTTAATTTAACTCTTCTTCAAGTTAAATTTCATTCTAACGAATTTCAAATTTTATAAGTTCAAACTTACCAATAATTCTATTCACCCATTCTTTCCAATTTTTTCCACTTAATTGGTTTATTTTACTCGTTATTTCACTATCACACTTACCTTCATTTTACTTTTCTTAAGTTAGATTTTATCCTAACAATTCCAAATTCATATAAGTTTTCGGACTCACTTATATTCCATAAACATTTTTAAATAACTCTCTAGAGTTTTTAAACAATCACTTTAGTATTTCAAAATCATTTTGAAATCAATTGTATCCAAAATCCTTTGGTATATCCAATTATTCCTTTGCATTTCAAAATCAAAATAGTTTTACCAAACCAAAACTTCAACATTCACAACATTCAGGTAGCAACACTACAAGAAAAGTTGTTTTTTATAACACCAATTGATAACGCATTTTCTATAGTGTTATTGTTCATTTTAATTTGTGTTAATTTGCTTTATTGGCTATGCAACGCTTTTAAGCGGGATCCCCAAATTATTTTCGTGGTCGCCACTTCTTTTAATTATTTTTCTCTTCCCTCTTCCTCTTATTTTCTCAAATACTCACATAAAATCTCCTCCCTTTCTACCGCCCACCGACCCACCCTGGGTCGCCCAATCATCCGCATTCCACACCGATTCGTATATCCCCATTGGTTGGTCATTCGGGTACGGGATCGAACCTGCGTTAGTGTGGACCCGAATGGGGACGGAGTCCACTAGAAAGCGAAGGTGGTTGCGGGTCCATAGGAAGGAGTAGGTGTGGGAGGAGATCGTTGGATCGAACCAAAGGATGTGTCGTTGCTCCCGATTCCCCGTGTCGTTGATGTAAATGTTCGTTTGTAGAAGATAGGGTTCGCCAGAGACGTTGCCCAGGAATTCAAAGTCCAGTTCGTTATGATTTGGTCCTTCCGATGACATCTGAAAATAAACAGTTGGAACGTATAGGTAAATTCTATTTATTAACCTTTAATTTCTTTTCATAAACCATAAATCAGCGCAACATGGTATACTATAAACCACATTGGCTATGCAACACTCACATAAAAGGCAGTAACAGTGCCAACAGTGTCTCCTTCCACAAGCTTAATATCCATGCTCACTTGCCCATACATGTACTTCTTCTTCGACCCAAATCCACATCCTACATATATGTACACGGGTTTGTAATAATTCAGACTGCTTACTTGCATTCAGTTTGTAGTGAGTGATTGAGGCTGGTGCATGAAGATGTTTGTGCTCCTTGAGCAATGATTTTACCAATCAAACTTTAGTTTTGAAAGTTTAAGAAATGAATAATGATTTTAATATATTTGCATTTGTAGGGAACTAATATACAACACATAGGATGTGGTATATGACAATCATTTGCATCTTACTATATCAGCACGACTTCACTTTTAGATATGTGATTAGTCATGTTATTTTATTTTATTCTTCTTTTATTGGTTATATGGTTTTGCACAATTCCATCAACTCTCTGTCCATATTTATAACTTTACTTTTGATACATGATATAGTTTTTTGATCTTTATATTACGTAATTTCTTTCAGTTATTGCATGTATTTATGCATCCCTCTTTGCTATATTAATATAGAGTATTTTAGGTAATACACTAAGTGTGAATATATTAATGTGTTTCTATGCTGGTCACCTAATATGAATGAATAAGAAAGGCACGGCTACTTAATTTGTGATATTTCATATTGGGATTCTATGTTGTATACTACTGATAACTTTTCTTATTCATTGGTTCTGAAAGAAAGATGCATCTAATCTTCACTCTTTATTTAAGGCAAACGAGTCGGGCTTTTAATGATTCCTCTAAATTTGTATCTACTAAGAAATTCATTTATATATTCTTACATTGCCTTTGGCTTCTTTATATTTTAATAACTCATTTCAACTATGCATAACATATTTTTTCTCTGGTTGAACAAAGTATTTATACTAAGGTCCCTACATGTTTAGGCCAAACTTTGAATGTTTATTATATTAACTATTACTTAATTATGGTCTTTTTAAGTAGAATATCATATCAATTCTAAGTGTGATTTGAGCAAAAGTAAATTTCTGAAGTAAGCATGGTGAATATGATGTAAATAAATGTGTTTATTTTTCTTTTGTTTTGTTATATTAATCTCTTTCAATGTGAGCATAGACGATATTTTTGTGGCATCAAATTAACGAATCATTAGTTTCATTCATTTGCGAAATGAGTTTTGCTATAAATACGTGTTTTGCAATGAGCCAAGAAAAAATTGGCATTAATTGAATTATTCCAACTTCCATGGTATGGAGCAGACTCAAGCATGTGAGTGGGATGAAAGGCTTGCACAAGCTGAAAAGAATACAAATGTAAAGTCTAAAATAAAGTAGCGTGAAGAGCAACAAATTAAAGCATGGCATAGAGCAGCGAGTGGAAGCATATAACATGAAGTAGCTAGAAACCAATGTAGACAGAAATGACAAGCCACACGCTAAAAGGCTTGAACAGGAGCAGCGACTGTAACGACAGGTAGAAATGATAGGCTGCATATAGAGTAAATGAAAGGCTTTCACAGGGTGAGTACTAGCGAGTACAAGTGCAGGAGGAAGCATTGTATACAGGTGGTCTGATCAGGGAATCAGGCAGCCTAGCATGATTATGTAAAGCCGCAAGTTTATAAAGTGTTCGACAGCCTGCACGATTGGCATTGAGCTGAACATTTTTGAGTTATGTATATGAACATCAAGCAGCTGCATCTAACAGCCCAGGTTGAAAAAGCTACATGGGTTTGCAGAGCAGAGCATGGCGGGAAGGTAGCAGTGTGATGCATATACTAGAGGTGAAATGCAGAGGCGGTAAGACAATAAAAAGTAGTGACTTGACAAGGTACATAACCTCAATTTGATAGTATTTCGTTAGTATTATTCCTTTAGCACATTATCTTTTCTAAAATATTAGTTGACGCATAATACATGCAATGATAAAAGGTTAAGATAGATAATAATGTTAAGTTACTAAGTCGGGTGTTCGTTAGATATCAAATTTTATTTATTTTACTAACATATGTTTGGGGACGAATGATAAACAATGAACAAGATTTACGTATAGTTATATAGTCTCTTCTTTTATTAAAGCAAAAAAAAAGCATGGTGGTTTGTACACATGTAAAAATTTACATGCTTAATATTAGATTGCAGAAAAGATGTTTACCTGGATTTTAAAACTATTCCCCTTATCTCCACTATTCCAATTCAAGGAGGCTTCCATAGACTTTGAGTTAGTAATCACACATTTGGTAATTTTTTCCTATTTTCAATGTATTGATTAAACATATATCCTTCACTATCCAATTTGGTCTGAGTTATTTACACTATTGATGTCCATAGTGTTCGTCGGCTCAAATATTGTTAAAACATACAGTGTGCGCATTCATCCATTGGTAATGGTATTACGGTTTGTAGAAGGTCAAATTTAAACAGTGTAAAAGAAGTTGAATCTTCATCAATTTCAGGAGAGCTAATTTGACGTGGACATGCAGTTTTTAATCTTCTGTAGTTTAGAAAATGCTCTAGTTACTTCGACATTTTATTTTTCACACTAGATGTCATCAAAGCGGGGAAGTGTAGTTTTCCTTTTCCCTATGTTTTTGAGGGATTTTGATTGAAAATAATGAAAATTTGCAGGTGAAGATATCATTTGATGAACCAGAACCAGGGGTAACAGTTGTAAACCTAACTCAGACTAATATTCCAGTGGAAGACAAGCAAGCATTTCTTTTGCTATAGCAACAACCTTTGTCTGGTTATAAAGATGCTTTTTTACATAAAATATTACTGACGCTACTGTTATGTGTATACAGATATGGCAATTCAACTGTGGTTGAGAACACAGAGAGAGGCTGGAGGGATCTTATTTTCCAAAGGATCCGTGCTGTTTTTGGTTTTGGAATCTAAACAATTTAGCTGAATGTTTTTTATTTCCTTGTGCTACAAGACTAGTCATATTGAACAATGGAGAAATCAGTGCTGTATTGTATACCATTATTATGTTGCTAAAACTGAACATCTATGTATAACTTTTGGAAGTTATTTGATTTTTATTTCAAGTATCAAGTTTTCATTTATCAAGTTAGTCTTCAATACTGAATATTTTATAGCGGCAAAATGGTGTTATAAAGATTTCCAATTCCGTTGAGATTTAGCTATATTATAACGGCTATAATGATCTATTGAATAAATATTTTATAGTGGCAAAATGGTGTTATAAAGATTTCCAGTTCCGTTGAGATTTAGCTGTATTATAGCGGCTATAATGAGCTATTGAATTAACGTACCATAGCGGCGAATTTGCGTTATAAAACTAAGCTCAACCATAGCGGCATATTTTGTGTTATAAATATTCAACAGTTTTTTATAACATGTCGATATACAGCGCTTATCAAACCGCTGTGGTTGTGATTAATAGCGGCTATATGCCACTATAAAAGACATTTTTTCTTGTAGTGCAATTCCTCTCCTGGAAAATCGAAAATGAACACGTTGATGTCGCGATCATCATCGAAGTTATTTTCCAGCGATCGAAAAGAGTTCAGTGCTTTTATCTCTTTAAAAACATTTTCAAATATTTTTAATTCCAAATGCCACCAGACTTCATATCGAATTCAAAAATATTTCCGAATAATATCACTATTATTCCTCTAAAGCCTTTGAAAAATCATTTTCAAACTCAAAGGGAATTATTTTTTTTTCCAAAATTTCGAATTTCAAATCCTTTCAATCTATATTCAAATATTACTCTGGAATTTTATTCCATTTTGATTATAAATCACATTTATAATTCACATTTACAAATTCCATTTGTTATATGAATTTATTTCTTAACTTTTTGGTTATAACATTAATTTCTTATTTTATTTTCTACACAACAATGATAATAGTTTAATGTTATCATTCCCTAACAACCAAGCAACCATATACTATAATAATTTACAAAAATTATTCCTTTTATATACGGAAATAATTTTGGGTAAGATTATTTCATTTACCCCATTTTAAAACAATACTATGTCAAATTGTTCTATTTAAATATTTAGAGATCCCTATCAATAACGTTAATTTCTCGTATAAACCAAAATCCATAAACCACTCAACAAACCAATCAACACAATATAAAACAATTTTATATTCACTAACAAATACGCGCTCATATCTATTAATATACTCAAACTCATTCTACAGTACTACTGACTCTATCTCTAATGAGTAATTCCCACCAGAGCCAAGGTTCTTGCTTAACCTTCAGCTCTGATACCAACTGTAATGACCCGCAAATCCGTACCCCTTTGAGTCGACAATATTCTCCATCAGTTAAACTCAAAGCGGACGGAAATACGGACCATTAGGGTTAAAGAAGAAAGAGGTAGAAGAAGAAGAAGAAAACAACAACACAGAATCTCACAATCACAGCAGAATAATATATAATAGATAATAACTGATCTTTATACAAAAAGAACAATTACTGTTTTATACATTCCATTATCAGAGTAACACCAAACAATAGCACAATACTGGACAGTTATAATAACTTGTCTTCACAAAAGCTGACTATACAACATACCATACACAACGGAATATAAGTCAGATACGTGATATATGTCTCCGTCCTCCAGCTCGTCTCCTGAGCTCCATAACATCCTATCCTGTATCTGTAATACTCGGTCTGACCGAGCATTATAATAAAATAACACCCGAGTCAGTCTGGAAAACCAGCTTGAGAAAACACACTCAATTGAATTATTAAAGTTTTCAAAATCCTTTGAAAATCAAAGGTATCTCGTAAGACCATGCCATAAATAAACATGTCGGGTTTTTACCTTACGATAACCAAAACATTTTATATCAAAACCATCTGATATTATAATAGTGTCTATAGAAAGTAAAATAGAATATAGCTGAAATGCTTGCATCTCACGTTCCAACATAGTTGGGCACAATCAATACCGTACGGGCGCTTATTGTAAAATGGATTCCATATAATGGTAGGGCTACTGGGGTACCACCCGTCATAGTACCTGGCCTAGATCAGATTACTGAGGACCACTCTCGATCCCCTGCAACACAAGACCGGAGCTACCCCTTACTGGATAGTCCGAATAAGACCACCCCATGGTTGGGGTCAGCAAACGCCACAAAGCCAAGATCAAAGGGACTCTAGACAGGGATGATCTTACCCTAATTGGATGCTACCCATGTGACACCCCACCTCTATACTCACACTAGCCAAGGACACTACTGGGTAATGCCGTCGACTAGCACGAAGATTAAGGCTGTTGAGGAGCGACCATCTGTGTAATTGCTTTGTGCGAGTACCGATATGTCAGATAGTATAACATGCATTTCATTTCAAGAGGAAATCCGACATATCAAATACAAACTCAAAGCTACCACACAGTGGCTATATGGCCTTTGGAAACAAATATAGAAATAAGCATAACACAAATCAGTCACAGATATTCATATCACAAAGGCGAAAACAGATATGAGTATAAAACATAGAAGTGTACATCAAAGTAGTGGTCATACAAGATCCACTACATCACAAAATAATAGGTACAAGTGCTAGACAAAAGAATAAGTATACATCAAGGAGTCTCTATCTCGAATGTATAAAAGCAAAAACTACTAATCTAAAGTAGTTAGCCAAAAATCAGATGATGGTCCCTGATAAGAAGTCAAATAGAAGCTCCTGAAAAAACTCGGTCTAACTCGAGTATTATTTAAGAAGAAAAATAATAAACGGATCGGTCTAGCTATAAATATCATATAAAATGAGATAGGATAAGGGATATGACAAAAACGTATGATAAAAATAATGCCATACTGTGACAAGTATACATCAGGTAACAACAAAAATCATACAATATCTCAAATATTTTCAACAACTAAAAAGAATATCATATTCTTTAAATTATTCACCAAAACACAAATATTGACAAAACATATCAATGCCAATCGCAAAAATTGATGAAACACAAATTCTAGAAATCATCAACTAGAAATCCAGAAATCAACAATTAGAGGAAGGCCTATCACAAACGGGAGCATGAAAACTCACCAACACGTGTATCAGAAATGGGTCGCTATCCCATTAACCGAACATCGACGCACCTAAAAAGATACACCCCATGCACAGTCGAACATCAACGCACCTAAAAAGATACGCCTCATGTCTAGTCGAACATCGACGCACCTAAAAAGATACGCCCCATGCCTAGTCGAACATCGACGCACCTAAAAAGATACGTCCCATGCCTAGTCGAACATCGACGCACCTAAAAATATACGCCCCATGCCTAGTCGAACATCGACGCACCTAAAAAGATATGCCCCATGCCTAGTCGAACATCGACGCACCTCAAAAGATACGCCCCATGCCTAGTCGAACATGCCAAAGCTCTATAGAATGGGGTACAGTCCCCCACGCTGACAAAGAGACATCGCTTATCGCTAGTCTAAATTACTAAAGGATCATCATTGATCGCTAAGTGTAAATTACACTAAGCTAGTAAATAAATGAGTTTAGCTTCATGTCCTATAACCACTGGCTTAACTTAAATATTTACGAACAAATTGTAGATTTCCACTCGAAAATTGTCACAAGAGTTCAATCGAACAAGTCCAAGAATTAACCGACGAAGTAAACGCAAGTGTTTCATACCACTTGTTTTGCTAAGCCGTTTAATTAGATTTCTCATACGAATGAGGTAAAGGTTTGTATATACTAATAGATTGGAAAACGGTTTTAAAAAAAACAAGCTTTGTATTTAAAATAGTGTCTGTTATCCCAACTTTTAGCAAAGCTGAGATACCCAAAACTGACTGAAAATCAATAATAACTAGCCATGAAAGTCAACTATGCATTTCCGGATAACCATGGATATCGATGAATTTTGTCCGAGTCCGGATCGGGCTGAAACTGACAAGACATGACAATTAAAGCCATAAAAGTCAGCGTTCCAAATTTCAGGCTAATTGGAGTTCACATGGACGAGATATGATCGATTCGAATTAAAGAAAGTATGTCATTCGTATCCATCATAGAGTTGAAGTGATGCCCTATTCGAATCCATCAGGTTCGTATCCATCAAAACGGCATCGCCTCAGTATGTTCGAATCCATCGAGTTGTCTTGTATGGTTCGGTTCCATCAGGTCCGTATCGATCAGGTTCACGCATGCCCGGCAGTTCGTATCCATGGAGCAGCAGCTTTCGCATCGATAAGGTAAGTGGGCAGGTAAAACTTTGTTCGTATCCACCAGGCAAAGCCTTGTTCATATCCTTTAGGTAAGGTATCACTCGTATCCATCCCAAGGATGAGATTCGTGTCCAGTTCGTCACGACCACTTCGTATCGATGACCCCCATAGTCATTTCGTATCGATCGATTCATAAGCAATCGATGCGAAGTGTACCCCTAGAATCGATGCAAAGGACACGAGTTGGTGAATGCGAGCGTATCGTTGCAAGGTGATGGATATGGACGAGCGCGAGATAAGGATACGAGCGAAGAACGCCCACGTCTCCAGGAAAGAAGCGTTCAACTCGGCACGCAAAGCGCAAGCAGCCCAGTCAACACGCCACAGAGATCGGGTCGATCCCTAAAATTAGCGCCACGTCACTGTGCGCGCGTGCTTCTGATCGATGCGACAGGGATGGATGCGAAATCATGGTTTCGAACTCGGCAACACACGAAAATTGCAATTTCGTATCGATCATATCTCACAAACCCTCGATCCAAATGCAACGAAATTTGGACAGTAGCTTACATACAAGATAAAGAGCAATCCTGCCAAGTTTCGGCTCGATTGGATCATTTCTTGATGGATACGAAATTGCTTCGTCTCGATCGCAGATCGAGTCGAAACTTGGTGGGGTCGGTTGCGTGGGTCCCCTCACGTGCCAGAAGAAGTCTCCCGAAGTTTGAGCGCGATCTCAGCCTCCTACGCCTATAAATAGCCCCCTGAAGCGTACAGAAAAGGGATCTTTTTCGGCCATTCAACGTCCAGACTTTGCCGGATTCAATTCTACTTCTTTCCATTGCTGTTATACTCGAATTCATTCATTGTATCTGTTGTAATCATCTGTAATCAGCAAAGAACATCAATAAAAGATAAAAATCATTGAAGTGGACGTAGGCCGGAGATAGCCGAACCGCTATAAATCTCGTGTTCTTGTGATTTACTTCTGGATTGTTGTTCGTTGCTTGCTAAGATCTGAGATTTGTGTCTGAATATTACTGATTTGTATTCATACACTGGTGCTTTCACAATACTTGGGGTTTGTGACCATTTTTGGCGCAAACAGTGTCGAAATCGTTTTAATGAAAGAGTTTTAGTATTTGCTACTAGTATTGAAACCTTTGTATTTTTAAAAGTGACAAATCACAGAAAACGATTGTAGAAACAATCGATCAACCAAAAATTCACATTCGACGACGTGAATCAAAACCATAGAAATTGATAACAAATCCACCAAATGGATATTCCCAAAAATCCAAAGAAAGAAGTCATCAAAGTCGATAATAAGTGATAACAACTAACCAAATCAACAAAAATCGATTCAAATTGGAAATCCACTCAAAAAACAGCCAAAATAGGCAAAATGAACAGTTCCAGATGTCTGGGGTTTAATCTAGACGTCTGAATTTAGGTTCTAGAAATAATTCAGAAAACCCCCAAACGTCTGAAATTTCAAAGCAGACGTCTGAGCCCTAACCAGACGTCTGAACCTATAAATCAGACGTCTGGAATTTGTCTCTGCCATTTTATTTTCTACGTTCTTATATTTTTTTCTCCAGGGTCCATAACCAGACGTTTGGACTTGACAACCAGACGTCTGGTTGCCTGTTCTGGGCAACATTTTGCCTAGGCCAATGATGGCCAAAATGATTCGGAAGCGATCAGACGAGCAATGGAAACTAGGGATTTATGCCAAGCAACAACCCAGCCCTATAGGCTCTTCGATACACCCCAAATATCATGTCCAAACATCCATAGTAGGATTTTCATAAAATTGGACTTAACAACCAAAAATTGGAAAATTCACCAAATGAATTCAAATCAAAAGCAAATGAACATGAATAGATGTTAGGAATTCATACCTAACAACAATGAAAGTTATAGACATAGATGTGATTTCAAAAACTCACCTTTAAACCCAAAAACAACGAATGAGAAGCTTAAAAACAAAGGAAAGATCAACTACTCTTCAACTTCAACTCTAGAAGCTCCAATCTAAGATCATAAGCAAATATTTCCTAAGTTAGGTTATAGGAAATTTCTGAAATTGGAGAGAGATTGAGATGGAGAAGATGAAGAGGATGCTTACCTAAGCTTCTCTTTGATTTTAGAGCAAAACTTGAATTTCCTAATAAAACTAGGGCTTAGGAATTTTAATTTCCAATCTTTTCCCCCATTTTTCTCTTGAGCTTGAGTGTAAGGAAATGAGGAATGAAATGAATGAAGAGGAGTTGAGTTAGAGTGTTTGATAAAGGAGTTGGGTTCTCTTATTGGGTTAGTGGGCCGAAACCTAAACCCAAAGCCCCAAATGAAAACATCAAAATTCTAATCAACTCCAAACATATCGATGTTTATACTCAAAAAAGTTGTAAATGCCATTTTGGACTCAATGGAAGTGGTCTCGAGTCCCAATTCGACTATTTACAAAAAGTAACATTTCGGACTTTAATCCGATTAACGATGCTATATTTAAATAAAACATTTAAATATACTATCGTAAAATATGCGGGTTGTTACAACCCACTTAGCCTTGCTGCACCTCCCCTGTTTTAGCCATTCCCGGTTGATGAGGCTAGAGGCTAAACGTTACCTTTCAAGAACGAATTTCACTTAGAATGCTCATCGTCCTCCAATGACGATGTTCTGATAGCATTCGTCCATACAAGTTGCCCTGGGTCTGGAAAAACTGAATCACTGTCTTCCTCATCTTCACGGTATTCATTCGCTACATTCAAACCGGATCGAAGTGGTTTTCGGATAATTAAATCTGATCCCGGTCTCTTCGAACCGATCAGCGCATCATCCAATATTGATAGTCGGTTATTTAACTATCAAATTAAATAATCATTCAACCAATTATTATTTTTCCACCGAAAAACCCCAAGTCTTATTAAATTTAGATTTTAAATAAATTAAACCACTTTATCCCAAAAATATACACTTAAAACAATTAAATACAAAACTGCTTATATTATTTATTCAAAATAATACTTATGAAATTCTAAAATAATTCTCTTAGTAGAATTTAGCCAAAAGTACTTTTAAAATAAAACTATTGTATGAGGCTTAAATATTTAATAATTATCTTTTAAATCATAATACTAGTTTAACCTTTAAAATAA
Organism: Allium fistulosum; assembly: GCA_030737815.1. NCBI lineage: Eukaryota > Viridiplantae > Streptophyta > Magnoliopsida > Asparagales > Amaryllidaceae > Allium > Allium fistulosum. Next base: position 1,302,758,192 of record CM060902.1, read on the forward strand.
TTACTACTAAAATTAACTTAATTAATATTTAATTTAAAAAGTTTAAAAACAACTAAATAATAAAATTTTCTAAAACATTCCTTTAAAACTTCTTTAAAACTTCTAATTTATACTTAAAAATCTTCTTTGAAAATATACTTAGCTTTTCAGGAAAATACCCTTTCCACTCCAATAAAACCAGACCATTTTAAATCCTTCTCGATTTATCTCCAATTTAATTTACGTCCCAAATCCTAAAAATTTTCTTTCCCATACTTTTAAAAATAAAACTCTCTTTTATTTTTAAAACGATTTACTCATCCCCTTATAAATTTCCACCGTGAATTTATAATTTCAAATTATCCACTGATAATTACCTCACTTTATTATAAATCCCAGTTTATAAATCCATAGCCTCACTCTCCCTTTAATCACTATTTCCAAAAACACCTAATCGATTCTCTGAATTAATTTCATTTTGAAATTTATTTCTTGATTTATCAAAATTTCCCCAAACCCCGAATTTTCAGATTTACTTCCCTCTTCTGATTCAAAATCTTGTTTAAATATGAAACATTAATTTCATGCTTAATTTCAAAATTCTCCTTTCATTTTCCCAAACCATTTAAATCTTGGATTTAAAAATAAATCCTTTAATTCTTAAACAATATTGCTTAAGTCCTCAAAACTCTTTATTTTCCATTTATTCAAAAATCCCTATTTTTCCCATACCCCGGAATTTATTAAATATGATTTCAAAATCAACCATTTACCTTTTCCCAAATTCACCCTTTTTATCTACTCAACTTCACTATAAATATTTTACTTAAAAATTACCTTTTTATTTCCCTTCAAAAATCCAATCTTTATATTTTTAATATCTTAAAATACCAAAATATATTCAGCCCAACCATAGCATTCAATAATTTTAATTTATACTATAATCTATCGTAGATTATCAAATAATCATATCACTGAATATGAGAATAAATTTCAATATTTTTTAGGAATCCAATTGGATCCCTCCAACCTATTTTCCCTACATCCACAGATGTTAGCACAATATAAAAATACTAATCCCACTTCGAGGGGGATATCGCGTTATAAAGGGTCATCCGCTATTATGCAGGGCGCATAGGGTCTCATCAGCTATATAATGCAGGAATATCAATCACTCCAATATATATACTACTATATATATGTAATTATCCAGTGGATAATTTATAGATCTATCAATCCAATCCAATCAACAGCCAATAATTTAAATTTAAGCATTTAAATTTAAATGGTAATCCAAATGAGTAAGATATTCTCACCTTTGATTTTTGTTTGCAACCCATTTCCATCTCGACTTGTTTTCATGATTTTTGACCTTGTATAAACATTATACGGTTTATTAACATTTGAAATAATCGGACAATCCATTCCCATTTAATAAATTTAATTAACTAATTTTGAATGATAATTAGACTAACCTAATTTACATTTTCCTTTTTCCCAATTTATAAATTTTATGACAGGTTATATATATATATATGTCCTAATTTCTCAAATAAATACACTAATTACCCTAAAAGTTAACTGGCTCAAATATATATCCTTTTTTTTTTCTCTACAGTAAATGGCAAAGTAAAGTGTTACCTTACTGTATTAAATTTCCTTCCTTTTTTTTATTTTTTTTTCAAAAATTTGATTGGGTAAAAAAAATAACTCAGGCTAAAGAAGATTACCAAAAATCACTCGGTCTTTTACTTTCCCAAAGAAGCCGTGCCTCGCTCCCCCACCTCCCGCTTCGACCATGCCTCCACAGATACAAAGCTCGGTCATCCCCTACCTCCACGCGCATGCGAAGTCACAACCACCATCGCTCCATCCTCCATTCGCATCACCTTCAACTGCTCCTCCAGGCGACCAAGTCGCGAATCCAAAACCACCCGAACATCGAACACCGATGGTCCGCCGCCTGCTTCCCCGCGAGATCGCGACTTGGATCGTGTTGTCATTCTTTTTTTTCGGTTTCGTTCGAACGAAAGAGCAGGAGCGTGATTCGATTTTGTGAATGTTAATCTAGGTTTTGGGATGAATTCAAATTGGAAGAAGGGAAAAGGAACTCGCATGACTTCAATTTCCCCAATCACGATTTTGTCGCGAACTCTATATTTAAATTTTTTTCTTAATTTTTATGTGCGCGGCCATTTTTTTCCTTTTTATTTCCGAGTTCTACAATTTCAATTTGAATTTCAGAAAAGGGTGTGAGGAGGGACATATTAAAAGGGAGGCGTACGAGAAAGGAGGCACGATTTGAATTTTGAGGCAAATGATGTCTTCATGGATTAAACAGAAAAGAAGGAAGAGGACGTGATATGATTTTGGACTGAGAGAAGAGAAGTTTGCATGCTTGAATATACCTGCTATACTGACTTTTGAAATGAAGGGGAAAAAGTACTGATATAAAATCATTTGACTGGTCAAAATACATTTATTATTTAAATTTTAAACCGTCTTGATTTCGCAACTTAAAATCTTGACCTCCTATCGAGGCGTGCTGCTAGACGTTCATAATGTTATACCCCTATTCCGGACGCAATGGAAAAGGTTTCGTGTCCTAATTCGATCGTATGGAGAAGATAGCCTTTTGGACCCAGTTATTATATTAATTTTCGATATAGATTTCAGCGCGTTTACATATCGTACCACCAAACGATAACTCCAAATGCTATGAAATTTGAAATCCGATAATAATACAATATTACAGATCCAATGGAACTGGTTTCGTCGAAATCCGAGACTGTGCCTCGGAAGGCTATTTTTCAATATCAATTTAAACGATATATTTTTAAAACTGAACAAATCACTTTTAAATTCAATTTTAAAGCTTTCATTATCTTCAGTATTATCAATGTAAATTTTACTAGCCTTCAAATTATTTTTAACGAGCTTAAAACTCCAGATTCAACAATTTACTCAATTTCCAATTAGTAAATTAAATAATTAAATCATCCAATAAATAGTGATATTTGAAATTCAAGTTAAAAATTAACTTTTAAATATTTAAAATCAATTAAATATTCCAATTTCAAATATCCAAAATTCTGGGTCGTTACAGTGATTGATGTTTTTAAATGAGATTTATGAATAAGTGAGATTCATAAAGGGAATAGAGTTATAAATGGAGTCCATAAATAAATGGGTTTTATAAAGGGAAGATTTTTTTTATAAAATGGAAAGAGATTATCAAGTATAGTTTTTAAATACGGGAATGATCGGGTTGAAGATTTAAGTATGGATTTTTACCGAGAAAATAGGTTATGTTCCAAAAGTTGGTTACTTATATTAATATTGTTAAAGTTGTTGGTTAATATTTAAATATTTTGAAAGGTTAATTATTTTTTTGGCAAGGCCAGCCTGTTTTTATAGTGGACAGTCCACTCTTTATTGATCAAAAGCAACATACAAAGATTAAGAACTACAAAGCAAACAAAAGAGGACCAGATACATCCCCACCACAATACACATTAACACAGCGACAAATCAGGACAAAATTTTAAAAAAGAGAGCAGCAATTGTAGAGTATGACTGTGCAAATCTGCGCGAATTCCTTTCCTCCCAAATTACCGCAATCGTAAGCTTAAGATATCGGAGAAGTTGAGTTGTCGACATGGATTTCCACCTGGTTAAATGAAAGATACGAACCCATTCAAGATTGAAATCTCTGAGCGGAGGCCTCTCGTTAATGTGATGCAGAACCTTTTTCCAAAGTTGATATGAAAAAAGGCAATTGAAAAACAAGTGGCCGACGTTTTCAGCAGCTCTATTACATAGAATGCACACAGAATGATCGATTAATTGCCTTTTAACAAGATTATCCTGAGTATGAATAGCATTCATTAGGTATTTCCAGAGAAGAAGATTATGCTTTGGTTTCGATCCAGACTTCCAGATACGAGCATGCCAAGGAAAAGGAGAAATGGATTGATTTTGAAAAATAGCTTTGTAAACCAAAGGAATGCTGTGAAGATTGTCGTTCCAACTGAGCCCAGAATGTTCCACGTACTTGAAAGAAGCTTTAATAGAAGACCAGAGATTGTTCAATATAGGAGAACTGACTTGAGGCAAATGAAGAACCTCATTAACAATAAAGGAATTAGCATTAGCATTTAGAGGAATACCAGAGTTATTTATGAGATTATAATCAGTTGAGTGAGACAGGATCAAACCTGGAGCACACCAGGGTGAATACCAAAATGAATTGATAGTGTTGCATTGTACCATAGGCAGGTAGTGCCTTCTATTCTCCAGAAGTCTTTTCCATAGAAAGCTAGCTTCTTTGTTAACAACCATAGTCCAAAAATTACCACCTTTAAGGTTGTACTGTCTATTCCAGACTTCCCACAACCCCACACTATTACTAAGTAATCTGTTAACGTGATGGGAAGCAGTGGCAATGTTCCATAGATTTAGATTAAGGATTCCAAGGCCACCCATATTAAAAGGAACAATAATTTTCTTATAAGCAATCGGAATGAGCTTAGCGGAGTAAATATTTCCATGCCAAAGGAAATGGTTAAAGGCTCGATTTAGCATGTTGATAACCTTATTAGGAATGATGAAAATCCTAAAATAGTATGCACACATAGCAGTGGCAATACTTTTTAAGATAACAAGCCGACCAGCTTGAGATAGCAGTGGCATTAGGATCCATGGCCTGAAGGCCAGAAACCAGAAGGATATTCTGGTAATTATTTTCAGTAACCCCAGCCATATTAATATGCGATTTACTTTTATTTATATATAGACCTGTCATCAGTTTGAAATTTTGAAGAGTAGAAAGCACACTAGTGATGGATTTAACATTTGGTTTAGTAAAGAGCAATAGATCATCAGCAAGCATTAATGAGGAAATTTGGTGATTTTGGCACTTAGGATGATAATCAATATTTTTATTATTGCATTCAACACTAATCAAGAAAGTAAGAACTTCCATAACTAAAATGAATAGAGAAGAAGAGATAGGATCCCCTTGCATAATACCTTTTTGGGATTTGAAATAACCAAAAGATTCACCATTGAGAGATAAAGTCAGATAGACTGTAGATATGCACGTATATATCCAGGCTAAGAAAGGAAGGGGAAAGTTCATCCTGGACATAATAGAAATGATAGCCACCCAACAAAAAGAGTCATAAGCTTTATGAATATCCAATTTCAGGAAGCATCTAGGAGAAATGTTTTTCCTATTGTAACCTTTAATAAGTTCTTGAGAAAGTAAAATGTTATCAGTAATAGATCTCCCAACAACGAACCCATTTCAAACTTATAAATGGTTTAAATCGTTAATTATTTAAATCGTTAACATGGTTTAAAATTAATAATAATGATTGTTAATAATATTTTGGTAATTTATTATTATTATTTATATGGTAAAGATTAACAATTGTTTTGTTCATAATGTTTTGAATTATCAATTATTATTTTTATGAGGTTAAAGGTAATAATAATTATTTATTTATGATATTTTCGAGATCCATGAATAGAGTTTTGTAAAAGGACTTGGACTTTTATAAGAAGAGCTTATAAAATGGTTTGAGGATTTAAAGGAAGATTATTTACAAGATAAAGAGGATTATAAATAGGTGGATATTTATAAATGAATTTTAGGAATGGGTTTAGAAATTTATAAAAGAGTTTATAAATAATTGCATGGTTTATAAAGGGTTTATAAACGACTTAGGAAATAATTTATAAATGGTTTATGAAGGGGTTTTAAAAATTTATATGGAGTTTATAAATGATTTTAGAATTTTATAAAAAGGAGATCTTCCTCAATCTTTAGTAAATATACTTATACCGTTGAGATAATTATATCGATATTTTCTTAGTATTGAAAATATAAGAGTTGTGAATATATCTTTGTAAAAGTATTTTGGTACAAGCATTTACAAGATGGTTTTAATTAATGAAAGATTAATTAAGGAGGCTTAGTGTTGCTTGGTGCTTAACCAAATGTTGGTTTTTCTTATGAAATTAAATCCCTGATTGATTGTTTGTTATTCGATAGTTAAATAACCGACTATCTGAATTTGGACCCAAAAGTAACTTTGGAAATATCTAGGAGAAACACGTGAGTTATATGGCACAGTCATCTCTGATGATGATGTACTGTGCGTGTAAATCTTGTTTTGTTCTTCTAGGAAAATGATAAGGGAATCCGTCCACTAATGGTTAGGAGGTGAACTCCGATCTTATCTTTGATTGTTTATTTCCTAAAGAATCGGGGTTGAGTTTCCCGGAAATTGTCGAATGTTGTTTCAAAGTGACCGGGATCGAATATGTTATTCGAAAACCACTTTGATCCAACTCAAACATTCGAAGTGAAGACATCTTGAAGATGATGGAATTGGAGAAGAAGCTCTCAATCGTTTCGTTCAGTCCCAGAACGAACTTGTATGGATGAATGCTGATATTGCATTATTGCCTAGAGAGCAGTGTTAGCATTCCAAGTGGGAAGTGCTATATAAATGGTAAGAGTGTGGCCACTTCAAGCCTCACACCCGAGAAATGAATAAAGCAGGGACATGCGACAGGGCTAAGTGGGTCGCACCCGCGTAGGGTATGATCATCCTAAGTCTAGAGCGATATTCATGTATGCTTCGGGATCCCATTGTGTGGTTGTTGATTGCAACCAAGGGGTGATCATATTCATTTCTACTCGAGAAGGGGGTAGTGCCGGTCCTGAGTAGCAAAGGTGTAATGTGTTGTAGCCTCCCGTACACTTTATCTAGTGGTGTACGGATTCGGTGGGTAGGCCCTTACCCTTTCATAGTTGGAATCCATTCTCCAATACAAGCCATCAGTTTTGGCTGCTGGAATTTAATTAATGTAACAATTTTGGCTATGATTAATAAGTATTTATATATTAGACATTATTATAATATTAGAGGATTTCATATAAAATGATTTTGTTATTGTAAGGTAAAAACCTGTCCGTGTTTATGTGCGGCATGGTCTTACGAGATACCTTTGATTTCTGAAAGGTTTCTATAACTTTAAAAGTCCAGTTGGGTGTGTTTTCTCACGCTGGTTTTCCAGATTGACTCGGGTGTTATTTTATTATAATTCTCGGGTCAAACCAAGCATATTTACATATTGTTTTGGATGCATTGGACCTCAGGAGACGAGTTGGAGGTCTTCAAGTCGTATCTCCATATATGTTTATTTTTCGCTGCTTTGTTGCTGAAATTATCAGAAATTGTAAGGACAGGATGTTATAACTGTCCAGGCTGATGATTGTGATTGTTGTTGTACTCTGATGGATGTATGTATATAAAAGTTTCTCTTTTGTAATGATCATTGATATTATATTATATGTTGTTCCGCTGCGATTGTGAGATTCTGTGTTGTTTTTTGGTTTCTTTTCTCTTCTTCTTCTCTTCTTCTTTTCTTCTCTTCTTCTTCTCTTCTCTTCTTCTTTTCTTCTCTTCTTCTTTCTAATTTGTTTCCCCTAACCATCCGTCTTTCTGTTTGATTTATGATGGACATGTGTGGTTTATTGTCAGCTTCAATTGTACGGAAAAGCGGGTCGTTACAAATTCAATATAATTACTTCCAACTTTCATCAAAATAGTGGCTTGGGGAAAATTTCAACTCCACTATAACATTTTTTGCATGTATTATGTCCATTTTCAGATTCAAATTACAAGCACCAACCGTAAGTTCATCGATATGACGATAATCAAGGTTGCTACAGTAGAACTATTAGGTGAGGTGATCTTGCCTCTTCCACTTATTCTATTAAATACTAAATCTTCCAATTTTGATATTTTATTATGTAGGATGTTCAAATTAAGTTGATTTTTCTAAATATTTCTTTGCTTCGGTTGTTGGATTATATCTACTAAATACAATAAATGTATTAGTCTTCTTTTGTGCATATCATTTAGAGTTGAAATACAATGCAAAATTTGTTTCTTTATTCCTCTAATTCCAGATTCAATAGTGGTAGTGGTTAAAGCTGTTATGATTATTATTTTGCCATCTTAGGATTTTTTTGGTTTGAACAAAGAGAATGTCCTGTCTAATTTTACTTATGTATGTAAAATCAAATAATAAATTTAGTCTAATTACTATAGATATTGCCTACTTCTTATGCTTATAAGTTTGACATAAAAGTATGGATTTAGGCATAAGAAATACACACTAATTTTTAGTATATAAAAATAATAACCAGTTATGCTTATTTTGTTGGATATTCCTAATTACTTCGACTAATGCCCTTTCAAGTTGCAAGAAATCACTGAGTAAAATTTTGATGAAATCTCTGCGTAGAACTGTAAAATAATAGTTTTAACACTATAGAACATGACTTCATTTGGTCGGTCTGTTTACGAGGGTACTCAATTGAGGTTTACTTTTTGATGTATATTTATGTGATTGCCTTAAAGCTACTTATATATTTTGGCATTCTCATTACTTATTACAAGCTTTTGATTACTTTTATTCGTATCAGGTACATAACATGGAAAAAATTATTCTAAAATTTATGTTGAACTCTTGCAAGATGGTGGTACTACACATGGAGTTTGACATTTAGGTTTTATTTTTCATTTTTACCTTTTCCAGCTGCTATGTTTCATTTTTCATGGTTTTTCATATTCGAACTTAGGAATGATTGCATGTAATAGTATAACTTATTTGTTTACCATTTCAAACCAGTATTATGTTTATCAAGGTTAATAGTATTATGATTTTTGTTCATAAGTTTCAGACCTTTACAAAAGAAGGTAATCCATGTCTGCATTTTAGGTTGTATATTTGACACATTTGCATCTTTTGTATTTTCACTATTTATGAAAGTTATTATACATTACAATTATGAATTCAAGAGTATATTTGAATACTTTAGTACATTGTGCTACGGCACTTAAAATATCTTTGAGGCATTAAATATTTTTTGTCTAAATAAATACAATCACTAACTTATTTTATTTCATTTCGAAGTATCATTTCCGTTTTATCTGGAAAATTTGTTAACTTAATCGCACTCAGAATTTATCCTAGGCTTTCAGCTTCTAAGGTCAAGATCAAGCTAAAAGAGCTATTGTGTTTCAATGAAGACAGTCTAAAGGATAAAGGTAGTAGTTTCAAGTTCTTTGTTATGTTAATATCTTATAAGAATACTTTAACATATTTTGTAACTGATATAAATAACTGTTAGCCTATTTTTCTTTCTTAGAATCCTTTACTTTACACTTTAAAACTAAAATGGTGATGAGGAGATTGCCATGAGGTAAGAAAATGTGTATAAAATGCATACAACCACGAAAATGACAGCTCAAATGAGTTTCAGTTTTTGTTATTTATTGGCCAAATTACGATTATTAATTTAATAGGCATGGTGTTACATTTTCAATTATGCTCAAATTCATTCTTTTATACGAGTGTATGTTTTTAGTGTGGATAGATACGTACTACTGCAATTACTAATTTTGCTACATAAAATTATAAATTCCAATAAAACTATTAACTGAAAATGACCTTTTCTATTCTTATGGTCTTAACCCTTTTGAAGGCGATCTTTGTCTTCTCCATGAATAGTACCACTATAAGCATGCACTAGGTTAAATAAATAGAAATAGAAATATATAATGTAAAATTTCCAGATAGTATGTGAATATCCTAATGAATATTTCCCAATTTTTGAAATTGGTTAAATATAGTGATTCACTATAGTTCTTGGAAATAACAACTCCTTGTGTAATATCAATAGCGATAAACCGTCCAATGTTTATTGTAATTTTATTGTATAGCACCAAATATATACGAATCCTAATATTTATTAGATGATTGTGTTGAATTGTTGTAACTATTGAAAGATACAGTTTTAAAATTATGAATTAAAAATGTATAGCATGGCTTAAATAAAAGAAATACTAATAAACAAGGTGAATCAAAGTGCTACATAGTTTCATTTATAAAAGCATCACTAGCTGAGTGTATCATCTATGATGTATTCTAATCCGTCCATTTAGCTTGACTTAGTTGTCTATTTATTTGCTCTACAACATACATTCTAGAATACATCATATATTATAGTAAACAAATGATCAACATAGAATGTAATAAAAAATGGAAATGGTCTCTATAGTGAGATTGAATGTATATTATAAACAGTTCTCCAAACTTGAACAAGGATTGTTTTAAGAAAAATACTTTTATGGGTGAAAACATTGTGTATTACATGAAATTGTGTTATAATATCAAATTATAGAAACTATCTTCAAAAATGACGTATGTATGTCCAAATCCATAAAATTTTACAGTATATGAACCAATAACTCATTCTTATTATTTATTATCCAAGAACGTTAAGTCAAACTATTTTCGTATTTCATATTACTATTAATATATGAACCAATAAGGCAGTATATGTTCATGTCATCATGAACATTATTATAACTTACCATAAAAAAGTTAGAACAATCATAGCATAATTTATTACTGCATTGGAAAACAAATCCAAATTTAAAAAAAATTAAAGTTTGATTGTCCATACATGTTATTTCCATTTCAATACATGTTGAAAGTCAATATAAACTGAAATGTAGCCTAATTTGTGTGAAATAGTTGTAAATTCAAATTCTAAAAAGTATTATCCAAAAATTACATATTTCGTGGACATCATCGATTCAAACTTTAAAATATATCAAATCTAAGTATTTACAATAAAAGCATGATAATTATATATTTTAATGAAGTTTCTTAACATTGTTCGCATAGGATGTCTTGCTAAAAGAGTGCCAACTTAAAAACATAATCAAACCTACTACAACAAGTACTCTATGCACAAGTATGCAACATCCATGCAAAGGGAAGAAGTAAACAGCAGAAAGGTACGTAACTCAATCCACAACTGCATATTTGTAAAAAAAAGAGTCACAATAATAAACTTAACATGTGCATAAGTATATTGATGAAAGTGTGTATATATGTATATGGACCAATAAGTTTAGTGCTAGGTTTACCAAAAGTTTTATGTTTTTTGCATGTACTGTGATTTCACATATATTGACATCTGACATTTAGTTTAACTAGATTGACAAAAACAAATAGAATGCAACAACAACACTATCCAAATAAGACATCAACTTTGAGCTAAGAAGGTTCTTTTATTATCTTAGCATGATTTTTGTTGACCAATAAACTAAATTATGAAACACTATAACATGTGTATTCAATCATTTCTAACAATGAAGCCACCAAGATTTAAAAAATGTTTTTGATTGGATGGGAATAAATCTAGAAAAGTAAAATCTATTTTACCATATAAAATCTAGAACCATGGGTTTTCCCAGAATTTGTACTAATTTTTAATGCATATAAAACTAAACAATCGAGATATAAGAATAAGCAAATTTAACCATCATGATTAATTTCAGTAATTTGGGTTTTCAACTGCATGATGGTTTCAGCTCTATTTCTTAGATTACTGGCATTGTTGGGATGTATATCAATATTTGGAAAAGAGAAAAGATAGTGTAATTACTCAACTGATTCGGCTTTATACTTCATAAATTTTGAAAAATATTTGATTGTTAATTTTTTGTTCGTCTCAAATCTGATTTTGAGATCAACAGGACTGATGGGTTTAGAGTCAGATTTTAGGGAAGAAAGAGGCTAGTACGAAGAAAAATTTCTTCAATAAAAGTGCTATCTAAAGTCATATGCATTATATAGATTGTAATAACGATGAACGTTAACTCTTAATACGTGTTACATATTATATACATTGTTCTTTAGTCTTGATTTTATGCATTTCTCTTCGTGTAGAATATGCAGCTCATTGATTTTTATTTTTTGGTGCAAAGCTTTTAACAATCACCATAATACGAAATTCTAGGTATGTTACTTTCCATGTTTCCTTTTTCTAATAAAGAAGTCAAAAACTATAGTATTATTGTTTAGCAATCACGTATTTATGAGTGTTACCCGGCTGTTTGGCCCGGTTACGAGAGGCTCATCAAGCAAGCATATCTTTTGGCATATAAACTTCACTCGGCTTGGATGTCGTTCAGCATAGACGTGTGGCTCGGCCTGAACGCCGTTCGGCATGGACGAGCGGCTCGGCCTGAATGCATTAGGCATAGACGTGTGGCTCGGCCTGAATGCGTTAGGCATAGACATGTGGCTCGGCCTGAATGCCGTTCGGAGGGAATTAGGCACATGGACAAAGATTGAAAAAAATTTAGGCTGAAGGACACCAAGTTTCATTTTTGGATTAAAGGACAAACTTTGAAAGAAAATTGAACGGAAGGACAATGCTAGTTATAACTAGCAATGTATTCAGTTTTTACACTATACAAAATGCTAGTTATAACTAGCATTATATTCAGTTTTACACTGTACAAAATGCTAGTTATATTTAGCATTATCCTTCAGCTTGATTTTTTTCAAAGTTTGTCCTTCAACCTAAAAATGAAACTTGTTGTCCTTCAGCCTAATTTTTTTTCAATGTTTGTCCTTGTGCCTATTTTCCACAAGTCAAAAACTATAGTATTATTGTTTAACAATCACGTATTTATGAGTGTTACCCGGCTGTTTGGCTCGGTTACAAAAGGCTCGTCAAGCAAGCACATCTTTCGGCATATAAACTTCACTCGGCTTGGATGCCGTTCGGCATAGACGTGTGGCTCGGCCTGAATGCTGTTCGGCATGGATGAGCGGCTCGGCCTGAATGCATTAGGCATAGACGTGTGGCTCGGCCTGAATGCGTCAGGCATAGACGTGTGGCTCGGCCTGAATGCCATTCGGCATGGACGAGAGGTTCGTCAAGAAAGTGCATCGTTCGGCATAGGCATGTGGCTCGGCCTGAATGCCGTTCGGCATGGACGAGCGGCTCGGCCTGAATGCGTTAGGCATAGACATGTAGCTCGGCCTGAATGCGTTAGGCATAGACGTGTAGCTCGGCCTGAATGCCGTTCGGCATGGACGAGAGGTTCGTCAAGAAAGTGCATCGTTCGGCATAGACATGTGGTTCGGCCTGGATGCCATTCGGCATAGGCATGTGGTTCGGCCTAGTCATTTTGGATCAGCTTGGATGCCGTTCGGCTTTAAAGAGAAGATCAACATTCAACCTGGAGTGAAGGTGTAGTCGCTCGGCATACCTCACTCAGTAAGCATCGCCCGACAAGGTGACGTTCAGCATGTCTTGTTCGGCGCACATTGCTCGGTGCACTCCAGAGAAACTTTTACGCTATCGAGACTACAACAAAGTGAAACGATCGGCATGGTTTCACTTCGAATCAACCCACCATTTTCTTCGAGTACCTTGAGGTTTTACTTCGAGTCACTATTTCAACGACCAGATAATTCTCGACTGGCATTCCTCACTCGACATTCCTCGTTCGGCATCCCAGGCTCGGTGTGCAGGAGTCACCCACTATGGGCCGAAGTACTTTGTTTATGGGCTCATGGAGGAAGTCCAGCCTATCTTCGTCTATAAATAGAGGAGCAGGGGCACAGTGAAAAAGGGCCTTTTTTCGGGAACTCCGGGGAGACCCTGCCATTTTCAAGACTCACTTATTTTCTATTCAAACTTGTATTCAAGTCGTTGGTGTACGGATTGTATCTGTATTCAATTATTTGAAAAAGCAATAAAGATTAAACTCAAAGTGGACGTAGGCAGTTACACCGAACCACTATAATTCTAGTGTTCTCGTTTTATTCATTTAGTTTTGCATACATTCCTCTATTTTAATTTTCTATCTTCATTAATATCTCTACACAAATACGTTCTTAGATGTTCGTGACCAATTTTGGTGCTAACATTTTGGTGCTTTCACTGAGAATTGAATTCTCAACTTGATTGGATCTCATCGTCTACTAGTGGATTTCCATATTCGCGAGATAGGTCCAGTTGTTTACCAACAAACTTCCTATTCTACTCAGATTTGAAAGAGATCTAAGGAAGCTATTAGCCAAGGGATTGGGTTTACTGATGTACGCAAGATCTTGGGTTTGGATGTTGAAGTTTGCACTCAAGCTAAACGAAGGCCGGCACTTCTCTGAAGGCAATTCAGCTGATCTCTCATATGGCCGAACCCTCACCAAGGCAAATGTGTATATGTCGATTGCCCCAGAAAAGGCGTATGCCGACCACTCCAGAAAAGGCGTATGTCGACCGCTCCAGAAAAGGCGTATGCCGACCGCTCCAAAACTGATGTATATCGATCGCCCCACGTACTCCGTATAGCCGAACGGCCTTGACTGAGCCACCCTTGGCCGAACGGCATTTGCCGAGCCACCCTTGGCCGAACAACCTTTGCCGAGCCACCCTTGGCCGAGCCACCCTTGGCCGAGGCACCCTTGGCCGAACGGCCTTTGCCGAGCCACCCTTGGCCAAACCGCCTTGGCCGAGCCACCCTTGGTCGAACGACCCTTGGCCAAACGGCCTTTGCCGAGCCACCCTTGGCCGAACCACCTTGGCCATGCCACCCTTAGCCGAACGGCCTTTGCCGAGCCACCCTTGGCCGAACGACCTTTGCCGAGCCACCCTTGGCCGAACGGCCTTTGCCGAGCCACCTTGGCCGATCCACCGTGCCTACAGTCCAACATCGAACCACCTTCTATTCTTGTGCTTTATAAGCATGCCGACCCAGTGTTACCGATCGTATGTATACCAATCCCTCTCTTAAAAAACCATCTGACCGGTCCATGTACAAAAAAATATGGATCGAGTACGACCCCTATTTTAAAAAAACATTTTCGAGTATGACCCAAATTTAAGAAAAAGGCTCTATCCACTTCCCTAGCCCATCGCAGTGCCTCCACATAGTGAATTCAAAGCTCAACTTAATGAAGGAACATTCTATCCACTTCCCTGGCATCCTATGACCGACCAGGGCATAGAAGATCAAGCGTCAGCTTTGGAATGGCAACAAGGGAACGGACAAGCAACCGCTACTCAAATGATACTCCCAAAGGTTGGAGAACATAGATGATATGACTCTAGGCAAATGCCAAGATGACTCCAAGCACCATTCTTCACTGACCCATCACTTCGAATTTAGTGACTCCAAGCAAATCAATGTTTGGTCCAAGCAATTTGTTCCAAATGCTAACAAGGATATCATACTGATCGCGTTTGAGGGGAGTCAACCTCCAGATATATTTTAGCAGCTAGTTAGGTGGAGAACCTCCTACGACCATGGATCGTTTCTGTTACAAAATGAATCAAAACCAATGTGAGGAGGAGTGGAGTGGACTGGTAAAAATAACAATATAGAATCATTGGCTAAGGACTCAGATTCCAATAAACGAATCAAGATCTCAAAATTCGACTCATATGCTCTTTGAAAGATTCAATCGATAGCCTCTACTTGGAGACTCGCGACTCAGAGTGGTACTGAAAACCAACCTCGAGAGAGTCCACCGAAGCCTAGAGAAAATCAGAGGAATGTTGTATATTCCAAGATGCTCACTGATCCTAGCACTGGAGAATACAAACACCTCCGAGGTGTGATCGAAAGTCTGATCTGGAAAGGAAAGCTTCAACAGTATGTACAAGTCCTGCAGAATGGTGGGCGGCGAACATCCGATGCCTATCAATAAATAACTATGATAATCAATTGGACTGCTAACAGCCGACATCCCTTTGAAAGGAGCTAGGGGCAAAGTTGAATTGCAAGCACACGATGCTGCTTCACTCATCAATGAGATCTAATCCAATCTTCTTTGAATTATTTCTATTTCTGTTTCAATTGTTCTATGAACCACAACCAACTTGAACTAAACTACTTTCAAAACATTGCAGGTGACCAAGTACTCAGAGTTGGCCGCTAACCAATCCACGCAGACCGTGATCGGACCTGTGGGGTTTCATCAAGACGAGCATGATTCGACCGCTCATCATCAACCATATGCCTTTGATTTGAGGCCATGGACTAGAGATGGAAAAGCTCGTCACGGTCAGAGCCTTATACAAAGCATTCATAATTGACCGTTCATTCGTCGACCTCCATATTTTATTTGGTGGCCTAAGCAAGGCTTGGAATGAATGTGGCCCGATCATCCATTCCTCGTGTCATAAAGTAAAGTTCGATAAAATACATATGCCTCTCCTAAAGCTCAGTGATGCCGGGATCTAACTAGAGCTGATGTGATTTGATCATCTACACATCAACTCCTACCCGGAACACAAGAGGTAGTTCGAAAGCCCGACTTTAAGTAGTTGTGATGGACTGCCTACTCGTCAACCATCACTCCTAATACATGGACACGACTGCACCTTGGAACATATGCAACTTAGTATGTCTACTCAGTGATCCATTATCCTCGTTTTCTAGAAAGAGATACGAAGCAAATTGTGCGAGACTTGATTATCCAACCCCGGCATGGATGTATCCAACCATCTATCATATACCTCCTTCCTTGACTTGATTGGAAGATCTATGATCACCAAGCGGACGAGAATCGACCGTCCATTTTTCAAGTTTCATCCTTTATGTTGGGGGCAGAGTCCCATTCCATGAGCAAACATGGTTCGATCATTCATTCGACAACATTAGCCTCGATATGGTAAATGAAATACAAATCAAACGGGTGGAAATACGACTGCTCTCAACAAAAATCTCTAAGTCCCTGAAGCGGACTAGAGTACTCTGAGTCTCCAAAGTGTGGACTAGAGTATAAACGACTTGACCAAAATCTCTAAGTCCATGAAGTGGACTAGAGTACTCTGAGTCCCCAGAGCACGGACTAGAGTATAAACGACTTGACGAAAATGTCTAAGTCCCTGAAGCGGACTAGAGTACTCTGAGTCCCCAAAGCACAAACTAGAGTATAAACGACTTGAGAAAAATTTCTAAGTCCCTAGAGCGGACTAGAGTACTCTGAGTCCCCAGAGCGCGCACTAGAGTATAAACGATTCAAGAATCTCTAAGTCCCCAGAGTGCGGACTAGAGTACTCTGAGTCCCCAGAGTGTGGACTAAAGTATAAACGATTCAAGAATCTCTAAGTCCCCAGAGTGCGGACTAGAGTATAAACGATTTAAAAATCACTAAGTCCCCAGAGTGCGGACTAGAGTACTCTGAGTACCCAGAGTGCAGACTAGAGTATAAACGAGTTAAAAATCTTTAAGTCCCTAGAGTGTGGACTAGAGTACTCTAAGTCCCCAAAGTATGGACTAGAGTATAAATGATTCAAAAATCTCTAAGTCCCCAGAGTGCGGACTAGAGTACTCTGAGTCCCCAGAGTGTGGACTAGAGTATAAACAATTCAAAAATCTCTAAGTCCCCAGAGTGCGGACTAGAGTACTCTAAGTCCCCAGAGTATGGACTAGAGTATAAACGATTCAAAAATCTATAAGTCCCCAGAGTGCGGACTAGAGTACTCTGAGTCCCCAGAGTGTGGACTAGAGTATAAATGATTCAAAAATCTCTAAGTCCCCAGAGTGCGGACTAGAGTATCCTGGGTTCCCAAAGTGTGGACTAGAGTATAAACGATTCAAAATTCTCTCAGCCTCCGGAGCACAGGCTAAAATATACAAGATGGATGGTAAAGCTAAGTAGCAAAGATCATCAGAAAAAACAAAATTTTATTTACTAATCGAGAATTCAGTTTCACTACAACTTCTCCTGAACTCGGAGCAAAAAATCTATTTACAACGACTGGGAAAATAAATAGAGATAATTACATAATCCAGGCTTATTCGCATTGAGCAAGGCATGATAGCTACTTTTTTGACTTCCTCTCCTTCCTCAGTTTCTCTGAAGACTCCTCCCCCAAGCATTTTTTCTTGGACGCCTTTCTTACTAGGGAAGTGGTGCCTGAGGAAGGAAGAGGAACTTCCAGTGACGAGGTTCCACCGGGAAGAATAACTCTAAATCACCAGAATGCAGAGTGGCGTATAAACATCGATAAATAGATGAATGGATTCCGACCGTTCTCTATTCCGCAAACTTCGGCCTGAAATCGACGGGAGGAGTATTAACTCGCTAAGGATGGAGTTCGACCATCCAACTTGTGGCCTGGCCAAATCAATGTTGGAAGCAGGAGTTCAAATCACTAAAATTTGAATATGACAGCTCATTATAGCTCTAGCTTGGCGTTCTTTACAACTTAAGGCAACGACTGCAAGGAGGCCTCAATACAGAACCAATCGGAATGGCATCCAAAGCTACGAATGACCGGCTATATCATGCCTCAGATCGAGGGTCAATATCGATTTGCACCAAGCACATACGAATGTGACCCGAATGTTCCTTGAAAAATTATAACTACCAAAGTGTGGAAAGGATAGTAAACCACGAAGACTTGGTCATTAATTCTCCAGCACCCTCCTTCGATCCGTCAAGAGGAATATAAAACTGGATGAGTATGACCCGACTGCACTTGAGCCAACTTTACCCCGAGATCTGATTACAGAACATAAACCAAAGTGGACGTAGCTGACCGTCCAGTACCTAACTTATGCCCATAAACTGGAGAGGCATCGGAGTATTACCCTTGGAATGAAAAACCACAATACAATCCAGGATAGGCGAGACTTAGCCTCACATCGACTGACCTGATCCCACGATTCAACGGGAAAGAGAATAAAGCTAAACTGGGCATGGCTGGCCTTCCTACTTATTGATATATGCCCCAGACTTGGGGTCACGAGTGTGAAGCAGGATGAATGTGAACCGACTATTCACCGATCAATTCTATGTCTTTGGAGTTTAAGTGGGGGTATAAACATAGCTAGGACGAGACTCAACCGTGCACGCAGTACATTTATCAACCCGAGACTGGGAGCAGAAGCGTGATCATCCAAAGAATGGCTATGATAGCTCAATATTGAAACTTATATATAGTGTTTACAACTACTCAAGGCTACGAACAAAAGAATGCCTAAAGATAGAATCATTAAATCGATGCCTAAGCTCGTAGGAAACTGACTATCACTCTAACCCGAAGGATGGGTAAAGGATCATGAATGCATTGAATGGAAAGCACATTACTCAAATATACAAGCAAATTCAAACTCAAAGCAAAATCCAGCTGTGCAGCTTCACACAACTTGAGGCTAACCCCTACTCGACATTTTCTTCAACGTGCTTCTAAGCCTGACCTTTGGCCATTCGCAGACAATCGATCAAAGCATTCTGAGCCCTTCACTATCAGAATTAATAACTCGTGACAAGACTCTAGGATTCGACCAGAGTATCCATCAACATTGACCGTTCCAAATAGATTTCAGATTGAATGTTACACAAAATAGTTACATCTGAACTCAAAGAATCTGAGATTGCACCCGTTGAGCTGGTAGTGGACGTTACAGTCAACCATGGTGACCCTACACGGGTGTAGGAGATCGGATCACAGCTCAGTGCAATGATGATAAAAGAATTAGATGGATTTCTCTGAATAAATGATGATATGTTCCCTTGGACCCATTCTGACATGCGTGTGTGATTTCACCAACTATCGTGAGCCATGCATTGAATATCGACCTGAAGCTACAAAAGCTAGCATCATACAATGACCTAAGACGTTTGAAAGACTACTTAAATAGAATATCAAACTAAGCCAATTCGATATCGCTTATTTCCCTCGAAGAGCTATCCAAAGACGGAAATTAGCAGACCTCATATCTGAATTCACTACATCAGACTACTACTCGAAGAGTAGTGGAGAACCAACTAATAGACGGAAAATGTATGTGGATGGAGCATCTAATGATCAGTGTTATGGCGCAAGAGTCGTGTTAATGAATCCTAAGGAATGATCGATCTGCTACGCCCTGAAACTCAATTTCCTTGTAGCAAACAACGAAGGTAGATATGAAGCCTCGACCGCTAGCCTCAAACTTGCTAGAGAACTTGGAGTGGAAACTTTAAATATCTTTTGAGATTCCTGATTAGTAGTATGCAAAGTTAAGGAAGTTAATCTTTCTAGGGGGCATTGTCTTACTACTTATCTCGGCCGGGTCTAAGAGCTACTAGCCGACTTCACGTATTACATCATTGCACACATCCTCAGCGAACAAAATGAAAAGAGTCAAGTCACTGGCCAAGCTGGCCAAAATGGGTCATGGATGACTCCTATCAAAGTCTATCCACAATGAGGAATTTTTACCGAATGGAGGAATGGAAAACGACAGATCCTCCTCAAAGCTTCATGCCAAATCATCTAAGAAGAAGTCATGTGTAGGAAGGAGTTTATCCATTCCCATGCTTCGGTGTATCACACATGATGATATCAAATGAGTCTTGAGTGAAGTCTATGAAGAAGAATGCGACGATTACATCAGAGGGCAAACCCTGACAAAGAAAATACTCTGCTACGGGTTTTACTGGCCGACTATCAATCAAGATGCGGTTGATCATGCTAGACAATGCAATGAGTGCAAGATGTTTGCAAAAAATTCAAGAGCCCCGCCGATGGAAATTACTCAAATGACTAGTCCATAATCGTTTGCCACTTGGGGGCATTGACATCATCGTCTCCTTGCTGATCCCAAAGGTGGTGCGAAATACATCATCGTAGCAGTTGATTACTTCACCAAATGGGTAGATGCAGAACTTTTAACCACAACCAAGATAAAAAAAATCGACTTCGTCGTCCGTAACATCATTTGTCCTTATGACATTCCACGATCCATCATAACTGGTTGAAGCTACGAACAAAATCATAAAGTCTAGTCTGAAGAGAGGTTTGGAAAAGGCTAGAAGTAAATGGGTGGATGAACTCTCAACAGCATTATGGGCTTATAGAACTACCCATGAGTCCATGGCTAGCCGTACTCCCTTCGCCCATGCTTACTGCTCCGAGGTCGTCATCCATGTAGAACTTGAAGTCCCCTCTCATCAAGTGGCTGATTGCAACCATTACTTCACAAAAAATACAAACAAGGAATCACAATTGAATTGCAATTAAGCTAGATGGAATCGGTGATGAGTTATGATCATATAAAATGCATCCGAGAGCCAATAGCAAGAACATGTACCCGAACATGCTTGTGTATATTCGAAAAAGTTCGACTTCTTGAAATTAATAGATATTGAATTCTCACTTAGGGTTATTAAGAAAAGACTGGATCAGATAGCCGAAGCTTACTGGCCCTGTAGAACTGGACCTTGATGGCTACTGATAAACTACAACCCTGAATTTATACTATTGGGAATCGACCAAGCGTCATGATGACCAAAGAAGGATATGACACCTTGGAAGGATAAATTTGAAGGATAATGACTATTCAGGAAGCATGATGGATTTCTTTCTGGAAACATGGACTGATTACTGGTTCAAAGCGCATCATGTTGGTTCACACGATGCACTTTGGGGGGCAAATGTTATCCGGTCACTTGGCCCGGCTACAAGGTGATAATTATATAGGCTTTGATTCAATTTGAATGGTTCGGCCGAGGTAGGAAGGTCGTGTGCCGCTCGACCAAGGTGGAAGGTTGTGTGTCATTCAGTTTAATGCTTCAGCATATAAGGGTCGGCCAAAGTAAAGAGGTTGTATATCGCTCGGCCAAACAAGGATGTTGGTAGGAACTCCACATGTATCGCTCGGCTTACAGGAGAAGTTCTTCGTTCGGTCAATTGTCGTTCGGTATAGAATTGTTCCAGCCTTAAAAGCGCATAGTCATTCGTCGCTCGGTTGAGGGAGATATTGTGTCGTTCGATCTGGATAGTACACTATATGCCTTTCGGTCCAAATACTTCAGCACGCACTGCTCGGTCAATGAAGTGAAGCCATACGTGGGTCGGCTAAGGAGTTTTGTTCGATCTTATTTCAGTGCTCGTGGTCCGGTCACGACAGTTTAACATACCTCGTTCGGTGTAGGCAAGCGGAGTTGGTGGTCGGCGATTCCACTTCAAAGTAAGGCAGGTTGCATCGGTGCTATCTTCGAGTCCCTAGGAGGATTGCTTCGGGCTATCACCAAGACACCCCGGTTAAGCATTTGCCGCTCGGCCGATGATGCTCGACAAATGTGGCTCGGTCTGGCATGTAGGAGTTGTCGATAGTGGGCCGAGGTACTTTGTTCCTAGGCCTGAGAAGGAAGTCCAACCTATCTTCGCCTATAAATAGAGGGGCAGGGGTGCGGTGAAAAGGGACCTTTTTTCGAGAACTCCGGGGAGATCTGCCATTTTGAAGATTAATCTATTTTCGATCTAAACTTGTAATCAAGTCATTATTGTACGGATTGTATCTTTATTCAATAATTGGAAGAAGCAATAAAGATTAAACTCAAAGTGGACGTAGGCAGTTACGCCGAACCACTATAATTCTGGCGTTCTTGTTTCTGTAGTTAATTTTGCATACATTCCTCTATTTTAATTTTCTATCTTCATTAATCTCTCTACACAAATCCTTTCTTGGGTGTTAGTGACCAATTTTGGTGCTAACAACTCAAAATTTCCATTTCTACCAATTTCAAAAGAAATTTTCACCTACTATCAAAGCAAACCAAGGACATGCAAACATCATATATTATCCAGAAGAATTTTCATATGTTGCTGAAATTAGATTTTACAATATAGTTTCAACCAAATTCAATTTAAATTTACCACAAAAATGATTCAATAGCATGCAACTATCTTTCAACCAATTCAATCATTCACAACCAAAGTTTATTACACTCCATAATAAAAATAAGGCATTAAAAGAGAAATAGAATAACATAGATGTGAGTTATAGAGATAATACCACCAAGGACATGCAAAAATAAGGCATTCTCTACCCTAGCCTCCAACCATAGCTTATCCATTAATACCACCCGTCCACAATCTCGGGCATTATCCACACCTCCCAATTGTCGTACGCCAGCTGCTAGCTACCACCTACACGCTCCACCAGGCATCCGCTTCATCGCACACAACCTGGCTCCCAATAGCCTGCACTTGCGTCGCATATGGCTTCATGCAAGGATTTTATTTTCATGTTTTGTTTGTCTTTCAATTCATTTTTGCATTGGGGCATGATTTAGTGGAGAATAAGGTTTTTTAGGAAGATAACGGGTTGGGTTCGGTAAAGGAGGATAGGATTATATGTTGCATCATTTGTTTATTGTAAATGGGCTAAGGGAGAGAAGATGGATTGTATAGTATTAAAACTTTAATTCTTCTCCATATTCATTTCTTTTACATTAAAATTCAATGAAAAGTTAAACGTACAAATTTCAGTTCCAATTATATTTTTTAATGCTTTTTACAGAGTTAAGTTAGGTCACTATAGATTCTACAAAATATATTTCAAAATCTTTCATTATTTAACTCGTTAAATTGGTTTATTTAATATCAAAATATTCTCTTCCATTTATTTTTAAATATCTTCAGAAATACAAACTATCATTTCAAAAAAATTTCAAATTCATTTCTTTATAAAAACTTTCATCTTTGACCACTTAAACACAATTAGCAATTCGAATATAAAATTTTACAAAAATTATAGTTATTTAAATTTTCATAAAATAATTTCTCATAAATAAATTATTAATCGTTTGATTAATTCATTTATTATCATTATTATTCCAAAACATAATTCTCACTCGCAAAATTTCAACCGTATATAACATTTATCTACAATATGCAGATATTTATCACCTTCGTGTAAAATAAATTGTCTACCTCAATTTATTTTCATGAAGGAATTACTTATTCTAGAGCCACTAAAGTAAAATTCATTTATTCAATCAGTATGATGCTTTAAAATAATTTTT
Source organism: Allium fistulosum (assembly GCA_030737815.1). Taxonomy (NCBI): domain Eukaryota; kingdom Viridiplantae; phylum Streptophyta; class Magnoliopsida; order Asparagales; family Amaryllidaceae; genus Allium; species Allium fistulosum. The sequence continues at coordinate 1,302,781,877 of CM060902.1, forward strand.
AACCAAAAGTGTAACCCGGATAATTTATTTCAATAAAATTTAATTCAATACAACGAGATGGGAAGTTAGGTTATAAAGACTCAACTCCTTATAAAAATTGTGTCCTCGTAATTTCTTACAGGTATGACGTCATACACAATTCATATCCTAAATTCTTCGTTCTTTTATAGTCTTCCATTGACTTTAGAATTATTTGATCTTCTAAGTGGCTTTTCGCAAACAAAGACCATATCCTATCTTCGTGACAATATTATATGATATAATTTTAAATAGATTCATTTAATGACTTTCTATTTTCATATACAATTTTTTTACAGTTTCCTTTGTATGTAGAGTGTTTCGAAAATTACAACATATAAAAATCACATGATATATAACTCATCCTAACAATGGGGCATCCCAAACATGGAGAATCAATATAATATCAAAAATACATCAATATAACAGTAAAACATACCTTCTTTTAGAATTGTTAACAAGCTATTTAATTTTTTATGTGAGAAAAAGCGAATATGCACTACAAGCAATCCATGATGACTTCATGTACCTATTCTCAACTTAAGTATGACATATTAGATCATATACAAAAACACAAAGCGGCCTTGTATTGATATTTCAAAGGAACAATGTTGCATTTTAACTTTACATGACATTCGTCTAACTTTAAGGTGTTACAAAACACACAATAATGTAATAATTCCAAAGATAAAATTGTGTTATAATTCATTGGCTTTCCAAAATACCTTTCGAATCACAAAAATAAGGTCTGCATAAAATGTTACAGTGATTTTTCTAAACATATTGAATTCTAAAATAGAAATAATAGTGCATGCCCAATTATTTAAAATGCATTTTTCACCTAGCGAACAACAAAATTTTGCATAACTTCCAAAAAAATGTTCCTTAACATCTTGGATTTTTAGAAAGTACAAGATTGTCAAAAATGGACAAAGTGCCTGCAACAAAAGGTTGCTTCAGCTCTGATTTTTAATTTACAGGTAATAGATTTGATCCAACTTAAATCGGTTTTTAACCCTAATAAATTTCATAATTTTACACTTTACTTAAAACAAAAGTTATTCTCCAATGCCATAGCTTTCCAACGAGTGCAATCATCATAAATGGATTAACAGTTTGAGAGTTATGTAAATCAAATCATCATTTTTTCCTAGAAATTATTTTATTCCCTATCCCGAGTTTCCCTTGATTTAAAAGAGCCCTTAACAATAACAAACATCAAATTTTTAGAAATTCATTAACTTGTAAGTTTTTTCTTATGAAATTACCTTCTAGTGAAATAAGAACAAAAAATAAATAGTTTCTATTGCGACTAATCCCGATTTGGCCACTTTTGATGCCTTCTAGACTGGTTTTATGGCCAGCCTCTCGAATTCTCTACCAACCCACATTTGCGGGTTGTGTAGGGGTAAGCATCAAAGCTTCGCCACTGATCAAAGTGCCAAGAACCCCCTTATCGTGTTACACACAGAAACCAACCGGGATGTCTATCACATACTATGTCTCACATCGCTTCAATCAAATTTTATTTATGCATTACATGTTCATATTTATGACGGTAACCCACCTTACCATCATTTAACACGTGGTTACTAAGGATTACTTAATACATTTAAATGAACAAGAAACGGAAAAAAACATCAAGCAAATAATCCACATAGTCTCATTACTTGATATTTTATATCTCACATGGCATAAAGCATACCATAGATAGCAACATAAAGGTGATTCGGCAATAATCTAAGCACAACAGAATATTCAACCATACCCACAACAATAACAAGCACCACATATCAATTCATGCCTTAATCCTATCATAGCATAATTTTATTATATTTTTACTATATATAAAATAATGTAGATGTGATTATATATTCCCAAATACATTTTATTATTATTCTCCAAAATCTTTTTTTAACCTCTTATTTAATTTCAAGGAATTTCAAGTCTTCTTTCAGTTTAAAACCCACTAAACCCCTTTGAAAATAATTCACACACTTTGAAATTCCTTTTTACTTTAAAGTATTAACAAAACAGGTAATTTTCAAATGACTTTTAAACTTTAGATTCAAATTATATTATTCCTAATCCAAAATAAATCTAAAGATCACATAATTAATTTTATAATCAATATTGTATATAATCAATACTATAAATAATCAGTATTGTAAATCCTTATAAATTTTTGATCCTTTAAAACATCTTTGGAAAATCATTTATTAAACTATAATTCTCTTTTATAAAAGTCATTCAAATATTATATTAGAACATCAACTTATAAAATTCACTTTAATAACCAAATTCCAAAACTTTCCATTTCAAAATGTTTAAGTAAAACACATTTATAAATATTTTCTAATGCATTTAGATCAATGTTCTATTTATTGAAAATAATCAATACAAATTAAATTACTGAAATTTATACTTAAAAAATGTAACAATAAAATTTCACTAATATTATTTTTCATACAATAAATAAATCTTATTCAAACTTTTTGTTCTTCCAAAATTAACATTTGTAAAACTTCATCACCTTTTAATTTCCATCAAAATGGAAATTATCACTTTTGGAACATAAATTTAGATCCCTTTTATAAAGGTCCTTTTAATATTTTATAATAATAGATAAATAAAATATTTATTCAAAAATTGACTAATAAATTGAATACCATAATTTCAATTTCTAAAGCCAATCCTTTTCCAAAAATTCCTAAAAATATTCACTTTAATATATATATATATATATGTATGTATGTATGTATGTATATGTATATATGTATATGTATATGTATGTATATATCGTGTGTGTGTGTGTAAGTATATATTTATGTGTATATCTACTCTATTATAAAATTCTTATATATAATCAAATTTCAAAATTATTCATTTTTAATATAATCAAACAAAATTTTTTTTGTATAAATGCTTCGAAAATCATTTTACTCAAAATTTCCCTTTCTAACAATTTCAAAAGCAGTGTCCAACGATAATCAAAGCAAAATGAGGACATGCAAACATCGTATATTCAACTAATCTACAACCAAATTATATTAAACAAACAAGGATTCACATCTATTTTATAGGGGAATTGTCATATGTTGCTGAAATTAGATTGTACAACGTATCTTAAGCTAAATTTAGTTTAAATTATCACAAAAAAGATTGAACAATAGCATGCAATTATATTTCAACTAATTAATAGTTCACAACCAAAGTTCAGCACAATCCATAATAAAAATAGAGTATCAAAGAGAAATAGAATAACATAGGTGTGAGTTATAGAAATAACTCATCGAAATTTATAATGCAAATTCAATTTTCTATGCCCTAGCCTCCAACCCTAGCTCATCCATCGATGTCATCCGCCTCCATGCTTACATGCATCAGCCATGCCTCATAGTCACCGTGTGTCAATGAGCCACCACCTTCGTGCTCCACTATGCATTCGCATCGTCGCACATAGCCTAACTCCACATCACCTGCTCCTATGACTCACATCGTTTCACACAAAGATTTTATTTTTGGGTATTGTTTTTTATGTTTGTTTTATATTAAAATAATTGCGTTCGGGCATGATTTGGGGAAGAATGGGATTTCATTTTGAGGGAGATAATGAGTCAGGTTTGGTAATGGAAAATAGGATGGTATGTTGCATCATTTGTTTAATGTAAACGAGCTAAGAGAGAGAGAGAGAAGATAGGCTTTGACAATATTCAAATTTTAATTCTTCTCCATCTTCTTTTCTTTTACCTTAAAATTGAATCAAATGTTAAATTTACAAATTTCAATTCCAATTATATTTTTTTAAATACATTCATAATAAGTTAATTGGGCTACTATAGATATTACAAAATATATTTTAAATCATTCATTATTTAACTCGTTAAGTATTAATTTATTTAATATCGAACAATATTCCATTCTATTTATTTTTAAATCTCTTTCGACGCCTACGGAAGGAACCAACTCCCGTATTATAGCTTCTTCTTTCATACTTTTACACTTAAGAGGACTTTATGGATAACATTAAGCCCCCTCCCCTCGCAGGGTCTGAAAGAAGCTTTTGTTCATTAAGAAAAAAATCCAAGAATTTCTTTGCTATATTCCTGCAAAATATAAGGCGAATAATATTTTTTTGTTATTAGTTTTGGAATCTATATAAAAATGTGTTTAGTAATATCATTAGAAGTTTATGATAACAGAAATCCGAGAACCCAAAGCGGAAAATAATATAAGTCCAGTAATCCAAATCTGAGAATAATAGAAGTTTACTTGAAATAATAGTAGATAACTAGTAATCCGCAGCTGGAAGTAATAGTAGAAAATCCATATATGGTGATGGAAGCTCAGTAATCATTATTTGAATATGATAATAGAAAACCAGAAATTTGTATCGGGAGATAATAATAGAAGTCCAGAAACCCCTTTCCGGAGGTAATAATAGAAAACCAAAAATCCCAAATAATAGAACACCAGAAATCCACATCTGGTAATAATAGAAGACTAGAAATCCATATTTGGCGATAATAATTAAAGACTAGAAAAACCATATTTGAACAATAAAAGACCAGAAATTCATATCTGGCAATAATAGAAAAAGTCTGGGAATCATCATCCGAAAATAATAGAAGTTTAGAAGTTCTTATCTGGAATTAATAGAAGAAGATAGGAAATCCTTATTTAGTAATAATAGAAGTCCATAAGGATATAATAATAAAAGACCAGAATCCCCCCATTTGGCAATAATAAGAGAAGTCCAAGAATCATTATCTAGAAATAATAAGAGAAGTCCAGGATTCATCATTTGGAAATAATAAGAGATCTTTTATCATGTGCCACCCTTCAGGCCTTTAAATTTTTGAATTCTTGATTTTGCGCCACTCTCCAGGCTTTGAATGTCGGATGTCTTAATTTTCTGATTTGCACCAACCTCCGGCATTGGATGTCTTAATCCTTTATTTTATGCCTCTCTTTGGGCATTGGATGTCTTAATCTTTTGATTTTTGTAACTCTTTGGGCTTTGGATGTCTTACACCTTTGATTTGTGCCACTATTTGGGCTTTGGATATCTTAATCCTTTGATTTGACCCTTTATCACCATTTGAGGTGATGCATCAGATCGTCCGGTATGTTTGTTTAGCTTTCATCAAGCAGGACCAAAGACTTACCCGACCTCCCTCTATGAGGTGCTTCAAACAAGCCTTATAGGTGAGATCGAAGGCTGGTTCGGTGCTTTGACCCGGCCATCTTAGGCAGGGACCAAAGGCTTACTCCATCTCCCTCTATGAGGTGCTTCAAACAGGACTTATAGGTGGGAATAAAGAACGGTTGATGCTTTGACCCGGCTGTCTTAGGCGGGGACCAAAGGCTTACTTCGTCCTCTCTCTAGGAGGTGCCTTGGCCTGGCCATATAAGCCCGATCAAGGGATTGCAGATGCTTTAGCCTGGCCATTTCTGGCACGACTAAAGGCTCACACCGACCTCCCTCTACGAGGCGCTTTGACCTGGCCATCTTGGCATCGACAAAGGCTTTCTACCATCTTAGGTAGTTTCCAAATTCGAGGAGAATCTCAATCCCAACCATGTGGATATACTTAAAGATTTTCCCATTATTCATCCAACATTGGGATATACGGTCACAAATGCTCTGCATTTCATCTTCTAGGAACCATGTTGCCATTAGGTCGGCATAGACAATAAGCTCCTGGATGAATCACTTTATGTATAATTAGGGGACCTTCCCAATTTGGTCCAAGTGGTCCATCTGTTGGATTTCTAGTATTTTCCATTACTCTTCGGAGGACTAGGTCTCATTCTTGAAATGACTTTTTTTTACTTTCGAGTTGTAATACTTTAATATCCTTCATTGATATTCAGCAGTTCGGATAACTGCTTCGTCTCTTAGTTTATGTATTAAATCTAAAGATTCTTTCCTCGGTTCTTGATTCGAATCGAATGCATATGTGATTCTCCGATGCGAAGGTATCTAAACTTCAACTTGTAGCATTGCCTCACATCCATATGTTAAGAATAGGGAATATGACCTGTTGTAGTTTTGGTGGACGTTCTGTATGCCCTTAGCACAAGTGGTAACTCTTCCATCCGGTTTCCTTTGGCTTTGTTTAAGCGCTTTTTGAGGATAGTTTTGATAGTCTTATTGGCTGCTTCAACGGCTCTATTAGCCCTTGGATGTGCTATAGAAGAGAAACTCTTAATAATTCTATTCTTTCTACAGAATCGGACGAACTCTTCACTCTCGAATTGCGTTCCATTGTCGAAAATGATTTTATATGGAATTCCAAACCTTATGACAATGTTCTTGATCATGAATTTGAGTACCTTCCTTGAAGTGATATTTCGGAAGCGTCTCTACTTCCACCCACTTAGTAAAGTAGTAAATGGAAACCATTGCATATTTGGCCCCTTCCTTGGATATTGGCAAAGGTCCTATCAAATCAATTCCCCATACATCAAAGGGCCATGGACTTGAAATTATAGTTAATTAGCTTGATGGTAAACGAGGAATTTTGGCATACTTTTGGCATCGTCCACATCTCTTTAATAATCTGTAGCTTGATTGGTCATTTGGGGCCAATAGAAGCCTTGTCTTATGACATTCTTACCTAATTTTATACCATTAGAGTGGTCTCCGTACAACCCCTCATGCGCTTCCTTTAATAGTCTCAAATCCTTTACTGGATTCATGCATCTTAAGTGAGGAAGGGCATATCCTCTCTAATAAAGTATTCCGTCCATCATAGTAAAGGTTGGGGCTCGATGTCTCATTTTTCTAGCCTCTATCTTATTAGTTGGTAGTATTTCGTTAACAAGATATTCCACTATTTGTGTCATCTAATTATTTTTGTAGCAGTTATTTGTTTCTGAATCAGTGAGTTCTTCCTGAAGTTCTTCATGTATTAGAGCTTGAGATCTAGTTAACACTGGTAGCTCTCTTCTTAACTCAAATACCTTACCTTCAATACTGGGATTTTCTTAATAACCCACCAGTACAATCCGGGTTTTCGATGCTCCCCTTGAACTGGCCTATTTTGTCTATGAATTTGCTTGTGAATTTTTTCCTCTTGGGACTTGATGTATTGAGAAATCTTCAAATTGAGTCAACATTTTTAGTACCTTCTTCACATACTGAACTAATTTGGCATCTTTAGTCTGATATGTCTGCTTTAGTTGGTTGACCATCAACTGAGAGTCACTAAAGATTTCGATCCTTGGAATTTTAATTTGCAAAGCCAGGTGAGCCATACTACCATTGATTCATATTCTGCCACATTATTTGTAGCCGGAAAAGCAAGTTTTATGGTGCAACGACCCATATTTTTGATAATTAGAAATATTAAATTAAATACGACTTTGGAATTTAATATTGATAGAAATTAAAATTTATGATTTACTTATGTAAAAAAATTTGTTATAATATATAAATTGATCTTAAATGAATTCTAAAACGATAAATTTCAATGAGGTAAAGATGATAATGCATATTAGAATATAATTTAATGATATTGATCTGAATATAAATAAATGACTGTATGAATGTAAATTCCAATTGATTGGAATAATAAATGTTAAAAAAAGAATAATATATTTTTATTTATTAAAGAAGAAATCATATGTTTATTTATTTGAAATGTTGGTAGTTGAAAGATTGATAACAAGAATAAGAAATCAATTATTTAATAAGAAATTAATAACTTTTAGTTTGTATACAATAATTTCATTAATACGTTAAATCACTATAAAAGGAAATGAATTGTCTCATTTCTCTTTTAAAATTAACTTAGAAATCAATGACAATTAATGTGATTGGAACCTTTTAATTAAAAAGAGGGAAGACGTTAATTGTAAACATATATTGAAATAAATTTAAATAGGGTGATTTATTTCCAATTAATTCAGTTCGTGTTTCAAATTTAATGTTAGATTACTGCATATATGTTTGTACCTAGATATAAACTTATGTTTCAGATCCAATTACATCATATAAAAATAGGATTATTTAGGTTTGAAATCTCATACGGTATTAAATTAAATGTTAATAGGAGATTGTAAAGGGGGTAAAACAGATTTACACTTGACTATTTCCTTTTCACTTAGACTTGATTAGATTTTAATTGCAACATAATTTACCTTTCCATCTTCACTCTTCTAATTTATTCTTATATTCATTGCCTCCTTATGTGGATTATTTTCATACCTTTTATTTATGAATGTAAACAGTAAGTGGCGATAAAGATGTAAATATATTATACACCTATTTATATTACCTCATTTATGTTGTCATGTTTTTGAATGTATGTTAATGCATTCCTAGTAAAACAATTAATCGAAATGTTAACATGTTTTTTTAAATTCCCAATCTAATCACACACACAGAGAGAGAGAAACGAAAAGTTCTAAATGCTGTATATTCTCTTAATTAATTACACAAATTTATGTAGAGAATTTATTTTTATTTATTGAGTGTTAATTAAATCTTTAATGGATGTCAATTTTGGTATGTTTGGGGTAAACAAAATTGATTGAGTAAACAAATGTTTTTGAAATTTGAATTCCAAAAGTTTGTTTACAGTGTAGAGTTGGTCCGTTCATTCCCTTTCTAATTAATAATTGTCGCACTCTTTTCATTGTTTCCTCATTTGTTCCATTACACATTTTCATTTTCGTTGTTTGAAGCTTTTCCATTTCCCGTACGTGAACTACTTTTCACGTTTTTAATTCTTTCCTTCACATTTTTTTAATAGCTACCACTTTTAAAAAGGCTGCTCATATTTACTTTATTTCGGTACCTAGTTTGTTCATATTTACTTTATTACCTTCTTGTTCATTTTTCAACTTCATTTCCTGAAGCCTCATTTCATTTATTTCTAATTAATAGCAGCCTCTCTTTTCAAATTTCAATGGTCCTAAACCTAACTCTAACCTTATAAATAATATATGATGCAAATGAAACCCTAGCCTTCATTCTAATCTTCTTCCTTTTTTCTTTTTCCTCTTCAAATCTTCTTCTTCTCTCTTATTTTTTTCTTCTTCAAATCTTCTTCCTCTTCAAATCTTTTCCATTTTCAAACTTTCTTCTTCCTTTTCAAATCTTGATCTTCCCTTTCATTTTCAGTTCTTCTTGTTTTGATCCTTTTCTTTTTCAATTCTTCGTTTTCAATTCTTCTTCCTTTTTTCAAACCTTCTAAATATATGTTTAAATAAATATATATATATATATATATATTAATATAAAAAGGAGGCAAATTAAAGTAAATCAAACCAAAAGCAAAATTTAGGAACAAAGCTGGCAATCAAGAAGGAGACTAAGAAAACCTAGAGAGGAGCTATTGATTAGAAGTCTATTATTTTCAGATTCATATAAAGATGAGTGATTAAACCCACTCATGCAATACTAAATTTTATTATGTTAGTTGAATTAAAATTATGAAGTGATTAATTTTATTGATTGTTGTTTGGTAGTTTAAATTGACATTTATATTGAATTTGAATTTGATATTAAATTGAATTAACATTTAAACTAATACTAAAATTTAATTGTTAGTTAAACACCGACAATTGATAATTAGTAAATGTTATGATATATTGGTTGATTTGGATATTGATTGTAATTGAATGCCCATTGATTGATATGTTGTGATGTATGGTTCTTATTTATTTTGATATATCCTTGTTATTATCCTATTTATTTTTTGACATCCTATAAATTGTCATTTGGATTATTTGAAATGAATTAAGAAATAGGTTGAAATGATATATAACTATGTCATTTAAATATTGATTGAAATGATATAGATCCATCTATGCAATTAAAATTGAAATAACTGATCACTTGGCCATAGGGTAAAAAATTATATATGGACATCGGATTAGGTTAAATTAAATGGTTTTAAATCTTGAATTTAGATTTTTTTTAAATGATATTGTTCTAAAGAGAATAAATTTTTGATTAATATGAATTGAATTATTTTCTAATTCGAGATTTGAAATGTTGAAACTGAAACTGTTTAATGAAATTGTTTATGGATTTAATTTGAAACCTTAAAGTCGAAATTGAGATATGATTTCAATTTATTGAAAGTGAATTATTTTAAAGGTTTAAATTTTAATTTTAATTTGAACTTTGAATTTACTTTAATTAAAGTGGTTTAAATTGGTATTTCAAAGTTTGGATGTGAAATGGATTTAAACTAAATTGCTTTAAAGTGAGAATTTGAATTGAAACTTTCAGTCATTTGAATAGAAACGTTTAAACTGAATTTGAAGTAAAGTTTGAAATCATTTTAATTGAGGTTGATTTAAATTAAAATTTGATTATGATGTTGACTTGAATTGGAAGTCGAAAAATTGATTTTGTTGTGATTTGGAACATGAGTTCAAATTGTTGTAAAAGAAAGAAACAGTTTTAATATAAACTATTTTAATATATAAACAATTTTAATAATCAAACTATTTTTCAATATTAAAACTATTTTAATTATTCCAAACCATTTTTCAATATTAAAACTATTTTAATTATCCAAACTATTTTCAATATTAAAACTATTTTAATTATTCCAAACTATTTTTCAATATTAAAACTATTTTAATTACCAAACTATTTTCGATATTCAAACTATTTTAATTATTCAAAACCATTTTCAATATTCAAAATGTTTTAGAGGGGAACTATTTAGATTTAAATCATTGATTTAAATACGAATGTTTTGAAGGTATGACCTATTTTGAATTCGAAATGATTTTGAAGCAAATCTGATATTTTGATATGAAGTATGACTTGTTCTCGAAACTTAAAAGAACCAACCGGTGTGTAATGATGTTTGGTTGTTAAAGAGACCGGGGCCGGATGAATGGCATACTCTCTTTATTCTACCGGAACCACTTTAATAACCGTGTACGCGGTGTATGTTATCCAGAATGTAGACGTTGAATTAGCGACGTTTACTGGAATGAAGAAAGAGAATGATGATGGATGACCCTGACACTTGTGTCAGTTTGAATTGACCAAAACAGGAGCCTATGTCTAGCCAAAGGGTTAACTACTTTTAGGGGCCATCACCCCTTCGTATTGCTATTTTGATTTTGACTCAATCAGTGCACCTTGATTTGATTTTGGAGGTGGTGGACTCGGTCGACAGTCGTTGCAACGATGTGTTACGACCAGCCAGAAAGGATAAACTGGTAGAATCCTACCTTGTGCATTGCCTCACGTGCCTTGTCATACTTTTATCCTTATACGCGGCCACTGCGATTTTTTTAGTGTTGTCTTATCACAGCGCCTCCCTGGCTACCGACTTTACTGGTGATGCTATAAGGCAAACTATAGGACAATGCTTAAAAATGTGTTATAGGGGAACAATGTAAAGCCTTATCGCTATTTTAATACTTTACTTTACCGATAGATACTACATATGTAGCATATCTTACTATATATTGATAGTTTGATGGATTCTTAGGAGATGGAAAATTCTATAACATCTCTTAAGTTATTGCACTCACGTTGTACACTTGATAGGAGATGGAAAATCCTGTAAACATCTTTGAAGCTATTACACTCATATTTACTTGCTATCGATTCAACTTACATAAGAAATTTTATTTCTGACTTGAGTGTTTTGTCTTTTCATTATGCTCGGGTCAGCCTGAGTATTTTAGTGTTGAAGACATTATTCCTTGAAGATGAAGATGGAGTTTGCTAGACCGTATTTACTATTATTATTCTGTTGAATTATTTTGGTATGTTTGTTGATTATACTCTGATTATGTTGTTAAAATTGAAATCAAATGTTTATTGTAAAACAACTCCATGAACTGTTTTTTATTATTATATTCCATCATTCCGCTACGAGATTCTATGTATTTCTTTCCTTCATTTCTCTTATTTTCTTATTAAACCCCTTTGATAATTTGCCCTTTTGAATGGTTTGAGTTAGACATGTGTGGTTTATTATCGACTTGAATCGTTCAAAAAGGTGGGTCGTTTCATATGGCATAGTGCAAGCGGTGTCCGTTTGGTGTGATTATAACATAACCTACTCCAGCACCTTGTTCATTTGATGCCCCTTCAACGAATAATTGCCATTTGGGCTTTTGATCCTTTTCTTTCTCTGACTGCTCTTTGACAAAGCTTATGCATTCGTTGACGAAATTGGTTTAAGTTTGTCCTTTAATTGCTGCCCGCGGTTGGAATTCAATGTCATATTGGCTGAGTTCTATTCCCCATTTCACTACCCTTCCAGAAGTTTCCGGCTTATTAAAGACTTGCTTAAATGGAAAGTTAGTTAATACCTTGATCGGATGTACCTGAAAGTAGGCTCTCAGTTTTCGTGCTATGACTATCAAGCAATAAGCCAACTTTTCTATGACTGGATATCTAACTTCAGCATCCTTCAAACTTCTACTCACATAATAAGTAGGAAATTGAATTTTGTTTTCCTTTATGATTAGTATTGAGCTCACTCCATGCTCGGATACTACCATATATAGGTACAAGTTTTCCCCTTTCATGGGACTGGGTAATATCGGTGGCTTCGAGATGGTCTTTTAGTTCTCTTAAGGCTTTCTGACAATCTTTTCCCCATTCAAAATTCTTTTTCTTCTTATTACATCAAAGAATGAAATGCACTTATCAGTAGCTCTGGAGATATACCTATTTAATGTTGCTACCCTTCCATTTAAACTCATTGCATCTTTTCTAGTTTCAGGTTCGGCTATATCCTTTATAACTTGAATTTGGTCGGGATTGGCTTCAATTCCTTGAGTGCTAATAATGTACCCTAAAAACTTTCTAGACTGAACTTCAGAAGAGCGTTTTTAGGGATTAAATTTCATCTAATGTCTCCGCAACACTTCAAACATTTCTTCAAGATCCTTCAAACAACTGCCTCCTCTTAAGATTTTACTAACATGTCATCCACATAAAGTTCCATATTTCGGCCGATCTGCTCTTTAAACATTTTATTCACCAGTCTTCGATAAGTGGCGCCGACGTTCTTCAACCCAAAGGGCATCACCTTGTAGCAATAGGTTCCTCAATTTGTGATGAAGCTTGTATTCTCTTCGTCTGGCTTGAATATGGAAGTCTGATTATATCCTGAATCAGCATCCATGAAAGACATAAGCTTATGTCCGCTGGTTACATCAACTAACTGATCTATTCGGGGCAATGGGTAACAATCTTTGGGACATGCTTTGTTTAAGTCGGTGTAGTCGACACAAGTCCTCTATTTACCATTCGACTTCTTAACCAATGCTAGATTAGCTAGCCATCTTGGATAGAATACTTCTCTAATGAATCCGTTTTCAAGCAACTTCTTAACCTCTTCTTTAAAGGCATCAGATCGAATTTTGTCAAACTGCCTTTTCTTTTGTTGGACGGAGTTATATTAGGATCAATGTTCAAAGCGTGGAACATAACTGCTGGGTCGGTTCCGATCATGTTTGAATGAGTCCATGTAAATACATCCTTGCTGGCTTGAAGGAATTGAATTAAGTCCGCTTTATGGTTGCCTTCTAATTTTTTCCCATTTTTGACCTTCTTTGTCGGATCAGCTAGATCTACACGTATTTCCTCAAGATCTTCAATAGGCTTTATTCTCTCCATTTCTCCACGGCAGTCTAAATCAGTGAGAATTTCTTCATTATCCACTTCCTCCTCTACAAAGTTAGTATCTTTTCTCTTCCTTTCCCTTTAGATGAATTGTACTTCTTAAGCTTATATTTAGTCACATTACAAGGTCTTGCTTTCACTTTGGATGGTACATGTAAAAATCCCTCATCCAAAGGCTGAAAAATAGTAGACAGATCCTAATAAGAAGCATGTTACCTTTTGAATTGTTCTAGGGTAGCAAAGTACATTTCACGAGAGCTTAATTGCTCCTCCTTAATAGTTCCCCAACCCCACTTGGTCAAGAACTTCACCATTAAGTATTTGGGCAAGATAAAAGCATCCACCTCGTCCAGAGTAGGACGACCAAAGAAAGCGTTGTAATATGAAGGCTGATTGATGGCCATGAACAGTGTCTCAAAAGTCCTACAGTACGATGGCATACCCATCTGTACTAGTAACTTCAATTGTACCACTAGATTTGACACTTTGTTGTTGAACCTAAAAATAGGCTCAAAACTTGGCTCTAGCTTTTCTTCTAGGATCCCCATTTGATCGAAAGCATGTTTAAAGATGGGGTTGACAACACTTCCAGTGTCTACGAGGATCTTGGTAACTATGGAGAGTCCAATTTGAGCAGTGATCATAATCGGGTCATTATGTGGGTATTTGATTCCCTACAGCTCTTGTGGGGTGATGGTAAGATTAGGCATTTGGATGTTATATCGAGGGTTTTTAAGTGGGGGCTTCTCTTCAATAGAAAACACTCCCTCTTTAACTTCTCCAATATACCTGTTTCTAGCTCCTTTGCTACTTCCGGCCAGATGCAGTCCTACATGGATCACATCAATTGTATTAAGAGGTGGGCTTAGGTTTAGCTGATCTTCCTCTTCTTGGATGTCCACAGCGTTGTTAGAAAGTTTTTGTAGCCAGTTGTCAATTCATGGAATCTTCTGTCCATCCTTGATGAATTCTTTCAAATGTCTTTCACGAATCAACCTTTGAATTATACCGACCAACACACGGCACTCATCATCTTATGGCCTTTTGACTTGTGGTAGGCGCAATAGTCACCTCCTTTCTTCTGCTCGAGAAAAGTCTTGCTTTAAATAAGGTTGGGAAACTAACCTTCTCTTAGTCATAACATAGATGTAGGATAAAGGCTTATTCAATGCAACAGAGTTGGTATTCTAGTTATCTTCCCACCTTGACCTCTTATGGTTGCGTCGAAGCTAGCTCTCCCCACCTCTCTCTTGAGCTGTGTCTTTCTCCTAGTGTGGTACATTTCATCCATTCAAATGAATTTGTCAGCTTGAAAGTGAAAGTCTTGAAGGTCCTTACATCCATGGATGTAAAGTTCTTTCTAGAATAGTGTTTCCTCTATCAATCCAGAATGCACTACAATTAGCTTATCCCTGTCATTCATGTCCTTAGCCTTTAGGGCTTCCATATTAAATCTTTTGAGGTAGTCCCCTAGTAGCTCCCCCGGTCTTTGTCTTATGTTTGCTAGCATAGTATAGTCGATGGGGGATCCTTACCGATATAGAATTGGGTAGAGAATTCATAAGAGAACCACTTCCAAGAGTATACAGTATTATCACTGTACAGGCGATACCATTTAGTAGATGTTTCTTGTAGCATCACAGAAAAGAGTCTGCATTGAACTGCACTAGATGCATTATACAGGTCGATCTGGCTCTCAAATGCCACTAGGTGATCATCAGGGTCCGTGGTCCGTGGTTCGGTTATATCACAATGGTGGAATCTTGACATGTGACGGGATTCTTGTGGACATAATCTCATCGGTGAATGGAGCTTCTTGATGATTATCGTTAGCCCTTTCATCCAAGGTTCTCTTTCCCTTATCATTAAATATATCTTCGGCTACTTTCTCTACCATGTCCTTTAAGTAAGCTTCTTCATTATGATGATTGTGTCTAGCAGGTTGGTACTCTCTTGAGGTTGAGCTGCCAGACTATTCCTTAGACTTGTCATAAGCTCGTCCTTGGTAATTTAGCTTAGAAGTTTGACTATCTTTCTTCTTCTGTGGGGGTGAGTTGAGCTTTCTTTTGCCTTGTAGTATAGAGGTGTTTAAGTTTCTTCTAGGTGAGTTCACTTCATCCCCGACAGTTGGTCCGGCTGTTTTGGACGACTTTTGAGTGAGCACCTCTTCCAATAGCCCTTTCACTTCCATTAACTGTTGTTCTAAGCTCTTTATTTTAGCTTTGTCGCCGGTGAGTTGTGCCAGTTGCGATGGTTGATCGGGATCCGAGCTTGCAATATTGAAATTAGGAGTCACATTTTCCTCCAGATTTGTTGTATTCACGATTACTTCTTCATTTGGAGCACTACTTTCTTAGGTCTTACCATTTTCCTACAACAAAAATTTACATAATTGGTTTCTAAATAAGGAAATAATGAATCGAGGTTCGAGCCCTCCTTCTAGCGCCAAAAATGTTAAACCAAAATATGATCTAACACCCTATATGCTATTCACGATAAGTTAACCCATAATTGATTTGATCATGTATAAAGGGCCAATTTATCATTTGGGAATCCCATGTGTGATTGAATTGTTAAAGAGCGGATTCATGGCATCATAGACTCCTTTATGGATATGCCTCCTTAAATTCTTAGGACATAAGGGATGCTTTGTCCCTACAACCACATGAGATGAAGGCCGAAGGGCGTTCATATGGGTATAGGTCACCTTAGGGCTCCAGCTTCCAAATGGATTCTATGACACAATATATGTTCATAGAGAGTTAAGGAGGTAAGCGTAAGTTTTGTGCAATGGTAATTAGGCATGCTAATAGTCGCGTAGACCATTCTTATGCTCAAAGTTAATATTCATATATATAAATATATATATATATATATACACACACATATATATAAAATCTATTCCCACAGCATTCGAAGAAGCATAAGTGAGGAGATCGTAAATGATCAAGCTCATATCCTTCATTATTTAAAGTACAAAATGGTTACAAACTGGTAGGATTTTTCCCTAAGTCGATTTAGGGTTATAAGAGTATGGGATTAGAAAAGAAGAATGGAATAGAAAAACCCTTTATGCTTCATTTACTTTCGCCATTTTTCTATCTCCGCCTCTATCGTTGTCGATGGCAATCCTTTTATTTCGTTGATGTTGGTGCTGAAGCATCTTTATTCTTCTTGCACAATGATTCCACCACACTTACGGATATTTTCGTCTCTGTCGAAAGCAATGTTTTTAAGGATATTGTCTAAGCATTCCTATAATTCTTCTTTTATATGTGAACTGGGCGCTTCCGACACCCTCGGAAGGAACTCTTTTGAGAAGCGAGGGGAACTGATGCGGCACTATGTTGTTGAAGGCACATTGAATCCCTTCATTGTTGTTGAGCCATAGCGGCTCCATTGGTAGAGTATTGTTTGAAGAATTACGAAGGGCTTGAAAGGAGTGTGACGGAAGGAAGGTACTTGTTTGTGGAAGGATGACTGTTTTGAAGTGATTGTGGCAGGGAAGACTTTGGCAACACTCGCGGAAAGGAATCTTTCAACACTTGTAGGAGGGATGGCTTAGATAGAAGAATTGACTCTTGCGGAAGCATCTCCTTTGGTGCTTACAGAAGCATCTCCTTTGATGCTTGCGGAAGCAGCTCTTCAACCTTGACGGAAGCATTTCCTTCGATGCTTGCGGAAGTGCCTTTTCAACCCTAACGGAAGCATCTCCTTCGACGCCTGTGGAAGGAACCAACTCTCGTATTATAGCTTCTTCTTTCATAATTTTACTCTTAAGAGTATTTTGTGGATAACACATACCTTGTTTAGTATTTTTTACAAGCTATTTAAGTTTTTTATGCAAGCAACGGTGAATATGTGTTGCAAATCAATCCATGATGACTTCATGTACCTATTCTTAACTCAAATAACATATATTAAATCACATACAAAAACACAAAGTGGCCTTGCATTAATATCTCCAAGGAACAATATTACATTTTCACTTTATGTAACCTTCGGCTAACTTTAAGGTGTTAAAAACACACAATCGCGTAATTCTTCCAAAGGTAAAGTTGTTTCGTAATTCATTAGCTTTTCAAAACACCTTTCGAATCATAAAAATATCATTTGCACAAATAGTTACGATGATTTTTTTAAACATAGCAAATTTTGAAATAAATGATATAGCGCAAGCCCACTTGTTTAAAATGCATTTTTTACCCAGCAAACAATAAATTTTTAGATAACTTCCCAAACAAAACTTGTTCCTTGCTATCTTATCTTTTTGGAAAGTAAAGGATCATCAAAAACAAATAAAATGTTTGAAAGTATGGTCAAAATAGAAAATCGCTTTAGCTATAATCTATAATTGAAGGACAAAGATTTGGTTCAATTTACGTCAGTTTTTTAACCCTAATAGATCTCATATTTTTGCATTGCACATAAAACAAAAATTGATTCCCAATGTCATATCTTTACACCTAATGCATTATAATTAAAAAATAGAATAACAGTTTGAAAGTTATGATTAAGTGAAATCTTTTTATTTTGCTTGGAAATTATTTTATACCTTGTCTGAAGTTTTTGTTGATTTAAAAGATCCTTTAATAATAGAAAACATCAAAATTTAAAAATTAATTAACATGGAATTTTTTTATTATGAAAAACCTTTCTAATAAAATAAAAATCGATTAAATCCGATAAAACAGTCAGAAGTTATGGCGATGATTGTAAAACACAGGAAATTTGAAATTGGCAACTTAATGTTCAAACTTCCAATTTTGTTTTAAGTTAATTTTAAAGTTACAACACTCAAAGTTTCATATTTATCAGAAGACATTTTTCTTCTTATTTATGAACAACTTTTTTCCATTAATAATTCACTTGCCCAAATTCTGTAAGTATGTGTGTGTATTTCAAACATAAAGCAACATCGTCTTCCTAGTAAAAATTATTTTTTGATAATATTTCCCAAATCCACAAAAAAACTTTTATATCACCATATCAAATTCATATTATTATTTTTCATCATCTTTTTTCTTCCAAAATGGATATCTCGATTAGTTTTCCAAAATCCATGCTCCATATATTGGTTATAATTCATATTTATCCATAATCCCCTTTACACTTTTTTCCCGTTATGTTTTAAATGATATAATCATCCATCCCAATATTTGATGTATTCTTTTTTTATTATGCTTAAACATCATCATTTAAAACCATTTTAATTTAGAATCTTTCTATACATTTTATGCCTTAATACATTATAAATATTTTTATACCATTTATTCAAATTATGACACAATCCAAAAGCATATACCACGTTATTCATATTAAAATAAAATTCACTCTTATATTTATAAATTATCACATATGCCATAATTCACCAAGTTTTACATATTTATAAAAATACAATAACGTTACCTTGCCATGAATTTCAGCGGTTCGTTTCGCTAGTTGGATGTAATGCCGATCATAATAAAAAATGTATTGACATTGCCTTATCATCTATCACAACATTACACCAATTTTCAATAGTTGCAAGCATCATCTGAAAAGTATTCAAACTAAGAAAAATAAATTTATTATTGTTCTATAATTATTTTCAAAATATTGTATGATTTTATAAAATAATTTTATTTTATTTTCATAATAGGATTTGTTTTTCACTTCTCAAAATAATTTACCTTTTTCATATCAAAATACTATTATAAAAATTTCATATTATTATGTCAAAATGACTCTTCAAATGTTTATAAATCCTTATCAATAATGCTGGTCTAATGTATCGACCAAGATTCATAAAGCACTCAACGGACAAATATACACAAAATAAATTACTTAGAACCTCTTTAATATATATATATATATATATGATTTAACATATATATACTTGCTTGTATAAAAACATTTACTTGTGATTTTTAAGCTTTTACTTAATTTTAGCATCCATTTGCAACGATGCAATACAGCAACCAATTCACACAATAAGCAAGCACACAATTACATTTTTTCCATATCACATTTTAGTAATACATATACATATATATAATATTATTCTCATTTATAAAAACAGGTTTGCTTTACACTTTTAGATTCGGTGTTCGGAGAAACTATTGGCTTCTACTAATATTTGGATTCATCCAGATTCAAGTGGGTTCATAAATCTTTTGTGATAACTCCTACTCAATTCTTATATTATAAACTAAGCCCAAATAAAAGCAAACATTAATACAATAATACACACATCAATCAAACAATCAACTTAATGCTTTCAGCAAAAAACTATCAACCAGCTTCCATTGGGCAACTCTGATCACTGCAGCATCCTTCTACTCAAACTCACCTCGTTGCAACTTAGTGTCATAAAGTATTCATAATGCTATATTTGATAGGGTCTTTTACATCTTCCCAAACTAATTTACTTCATTCTCATTTCCAGGCCACATAAACGTTTATTTACATTACTAGTGCTGATACAACTAGTTAGGCTAACAACTCCTTCCTTCACTACCTCCATCAACAAATTTCATTTCACATGGAAACAAACACACAGAAGATGTAGGGATAAGGATAATATATAATAGGAAAAATAACAAGTACGTCCCCAGCTAATTAACCCAGTAATTATCGTGTACTCCTATCATCCCTCTAATGTAAGGTAACTACCACACAACTAAAGGGACCATGGACTCTCGAACTCGCTATGGCCAAGGCTCGTATCTCATATACTATGAATTATTCTAAACCTCGCTTTGATACTAAATCAAATACCATGCCTCAATACCAACACTACCAAAGAGTATTACACAGTAATATCATCTAATTATATGGAGAATGACACAATATTATATGACCACACATGAATATTCCCTTAGGTTAACACCGATACTATTCTTATCTCATATAATACATTAAATATACGTACTCGATACTGGCACAACGTAGTAAACACGTGGGTTTATTCAGGACAGAATAATACATTGTGATATCCCGGGATTTCAGGGAATTTAAAATGTGATAATCTTGTAAGTTAATTATTTAAAAGTGGTAAAATTGTTATTTTAAAATAATAATGATAATGAGTTGTTTTTTTAATATAGTTTTAAATGGATTCTTAAATAAAATAATTAGTTAAAAATTTAATTTGTGTTATGTAGAAATAGATTTTAAATAGACTTATTATTTTCTAAATTAATAAGTATTGTTTAAATGAGTATATATATAGGTATTTAAATTGATTTTAAATAGAATAATTATTTAGTATTAATAATGTGTTTGTTAAAATTTAATATATATATATATTTGAATTGATTTTAAATTTAGATTTTAAATTAACTTTGAAATTGAATTTAAAGATTGAATTTAAAGAAAAATATATATATCTTAAAATAATAATATGGTTTGGGTTTAAAAATATATGAATAAAGTTTTTATTTAAAAATAAGATTTCTTTTATATCATTTTCCTTAAAGGAATTTATTTATATGAATTTATAAAGTATTTAGTTAATAGTAAATAAATACAAAAGTTTATATTATCATTTAAAATGAATTAAATATATTATATATGATTTTATTAGAATATAATTGGTTTTTATTTTTATTTTTCTTTTAAAGATTGTATTTATGTAAATTAAGAAAAAGGCATTTATAAATTAAGAAATGTATTAATTAATTAGGAAATAAATATAAAAAGCTTTTAAAATCATTTGTAAAATAAATAAAATGCTTAATGACAAGTGTTTAATTGTGAAGCTTAGTGTTAACATGTGTTAAGTAATTAAGGAAAGTAAGAGACAAGTGACATATTTGATTTTAAATTTTATTTTATTTCTATTAGATCATTTCAGCCTATATAAGAACACATACCTCACATCTTCTATTTTTTTTAAAATTCAAAGGCAAAGAAACCAAAACCCTGTACGAATTTCTCAACAGAATCTGTAATAAACTCCTCAATCCAGAAATTTGTTTTACTTCAACAACCTGTAATCAAAAATTAGTAATCATCCTCCTCAAATCAAAATCAAAGGCTTGTTTCTGTTTCAAACCTGCAAACTCATTTTCAAAAGCAAGAACAAAAGCCTGTAATTCAAATCATCTCTGCAATTCAAAGTTTTCAAAGTTCCAGTTTCAGACTTTCAAGCTTCAAAGTTTCAGTTTTTCAAATTCCAGAAATCAAGCAAAATCAGTTTTCAAAGTTTTAAGGCAATTCAAAGTCTTCAGCTTCAATTCCATTCAAGTTTTCTAAATTCAACTGTTTCAAAAAGACTCATGCCTGGTGAGTAAACCTAACTTTAAAAAAACAGTTTTAAAATCTGCTACTATGTTTTTATATGTCTGATAAATGTTATAATAACATGATATGCAACGTTTACTTGAATGTTGGATATGAATGGATGTTTACATAAGAGTTGTTGTGCATATGAATGTTCATGCTTCTCTGTTATTTTCCTGAGAGTAAACATTTAAATTAAAAGTTTAAGTAGACCATTATCTGATTGCATGTGAAATATGTGATGAAGATTTCTTTGCACGTGTGTATATTAGTAAGGCTTCTGTGTATATGAATGTATAAAGGTATGCATGTTAGTGTATCTGTGTAATCCCTGTTTTATAGTAAAGAGTTTAAATTTTTAAATCTAAATTCTTAATCTCTTTATCTATTATTTGTTAGGATGTAGTTTCCAAACAAAATCTGTTTGTTTAAACATAGATTAAGGTTTAAATTTTTATTTAAGTAATTTAAACTTTAAATTTGCAAGAAAACCAAGAAAAACAGTGAAAACTTAAGATAGGTTAAATTTCGAATATCTGAATTCTTTGATTTAGGTATATAATCTGAATCACTATCTAAAATCATGATTTTTAAGGGTTAATTCACGATTTCTAGTGTGGGATCGAATAAACAATTCAGAGTTGACTGGAAATTGTGTTTTGAGCAATTTCTGATGATCGTCGAATTTCTGGTGGTCGGGGTTTCGATTGGAGATGGAGGAAGGTTCGGCAAGGTCGGGAAAATGGGTGAGTGGTTTTATTAACCACTGTGGCTTCGGTGTATCGGAGGAATGGGTTATTAACCCTAGTTTGATCGAGGCTGGAAACTCGGTTGCTGCATCGTCTCTGGTGCATCGGGGTTGATCAGAGATTGGGGAATGGTAGCGTGGGTCTTCGGCGGAGCTGGTGGTCAGGAGCTCATGATTTCTGGTGATCGGAGCAGTGAAGACGAGGAGGATTTTGGTTGAAGTTTGCCTGTTCCAGTTCGACCAAATGTCTCAATTTTAATTGTGGATTCATGATGGAGTCTGGGGATCGGAATTGGAAGTTGCAGGTGATCGTCGATGTGTGGAATGTTTTGGCGATGGTCGGAGCTTCGCTGTTGGGTGGTGCACGTGCACGTGCACGTTTGGAGCTGGAGATGATCGATAGTTTGGGAAGATGAAGTTTTTCTCGGTGTTGTGCTCGTGCGATTTGAAGTGCGACTCGAAGAAGAGGAGGAAGCGTGAGTGCACGGGGGTTACTTGGGGAATCGAGTGGATTGCTCGGGTTTGTTTTTTTGTGGGTTGTCTGGTTGTAAGTTTTTCGAAGTTCGGCCAGATTTGTTTTAAATCTTAAGTTAATACAAAACAGTTTTTTTTTTAAAAAAAAGAAAAAGAAATGTTATAAAGTTTTAAAGATGTATTTAAATTTGAATATATTTTCAAAAGTAATATAAACCATTGTTTTCCAAAGTGAAATGTATTTAAACATGTTTTAAAAGTTATTAAAACAATAAAGTTACTAAGTAAAGTTTTTCAAAGATTTTTAACAATTAAAATTAAATGTTTAAATTGCTTTGTTTAAAGAAAATTAAATACTTTCAATTTTAATTGATTTGCAAAATGTTTTCAAATCTTTCAATTTTATAAATGAATTTGCAAAATGTTTTAAATTGGAAGTAATTAGTGGTAATTTAATGGAAGTAATTAAGGAAAAATTACTTAGTGGAATTAATTAATTAATTAAAGGTTTAATGAATTAAAGGTAAGTGATTTTAAGTTGATTAATTAATTAATGATTAGAGTGAATTAATTTAGTGATTAGAGATTGATTATTTAATGATTAGTGATTTATTAATTTGAAATTAGAATTAATTAATTAAGTAATTAGAGGTTGATTAATTTGTAATTAAGAAATACTTAATTAAGTTTATTAATTAATAATTAGGTTTTATTAATTAATAATTAAGAGATAATTAATGTATAAAGATTAATTAAGGATTAATTAACTGATAATTAAGGATTAATTAATTTGTTATTAAGTTTTATTAATTGATAATTAAGGTTTATTAATTAATAATTAAAAGTATAATTAATCTGTAATTAAAGATAAATTAATTGGTTTTAAGGAGTAATTAAAGGATGGATTACTCAGCTATGATTTATGAGATGAATGTGATTAAGTTAAGTTAATTAATTTGTAATTAATTAAAGATAATCACTTGATAAAGGATTAAGTGTAATTGCTTAATAAGATTGATAAGTGAAATTACTTAGGGTAAGTAATTAATGTATAATTACTGGATAAAATTAATTCAAGGGGATTACTTAATGATAAGTAATTTAAGGATAATTAATTAATAGAAGTAACTAAGGATTAATTACTCAGTGAAATTAATCAATGGATTAAAAAAAATTAATTAAGGGTTAATTAATTAGGGTAAGTAATTACAAAATGGTAATTACCATTTATAATTTATTAAGGTGGATTAATGGAAGTGATTAATTAAAGTTAATTAATTAATGTAATTAATTAAGTATTAATATAATTAATTATAGTTAATTAATTAATGAAGTAATTAAAGGTTAATTACTATTAATGGTTTGGAATAATTAATTTGTGAAATTAATTAAAGAATAATTACTTTATGTAATTAATGCATAATTAATCAAGGATGATTAATATTTAATGAGTGATTAATTAATTAAAGGTTTGTAATTAATTAATGATTGATTAAGCAAGGTTAGATAATTAATTCTTAAGTAATTAATTTAATTTAAGATAATTAAATTAATTATAACATAGGGTTAATAATTGTTACTTATATATGATTGTTTGTGTAGAATATCTGAATTGAATGATATCTATTGGATGATATGCTTTGATATTCTGTGATATGATATATGATAAATGTGTGATATTTATATGTTAATGCTGTGTGAATTCAAGTATTGAATTGAATTGAATTGTTTAAACCTTTAAACAACTTGGACCGAAAAGATGGCGATTTGGATTTCGATGAGACCGGGATCGGATTTGCTACAGTACAGCATGATAGGGGGTTCTCGCTTCACGGTTTGGTGGCGAACGGGAGACACTTACCCCTACATGTCCCTGAGAGGTGAAGGCCTTGTGAGGGTTGGTTACGAGTCGAGAGGCTGGCCGTAAAAGCAAATTCGAGGTCTAAGCAATTCAAAGTTTTCAAAGCTCATCTCAGTTTTAAATCGTCTCTGCATTTTGGTTAAAAGGTGAGTAAACCTAACTTTAAAAACAGTTTTAAAATCTGTTACTATGTCTTGATATGTTGATAAATGTTACAGTAATATGACATGCAAATGCTTACTTGAATATTGGATGTGAATGGATGATTATATAAGAGTTTGTTATATTTGTGCATATTGGTGTTTATGCTTCTCTGTTATTTTTCCTGTGAATAAACTTAAATCATAAATCAGTTTTAAATTTGATGTATATGTAGTGTTTGAGATGAATCTCGTGATGCATATTTAAAATTATGTATGCATGCTTGTTAAAATCTGAATACATGTCTATATGAATGTATATATTGGTATGCATGATGGTGAGCAGCTCTGTTTATTTTCTAACAGGCTCAATATTGAACAAACTAAAATTCTCTTCATATAATCTTTGTTAAACTGAAGTATTCAAACAAATGTTGTTTGTTTGAACATAATTAAGTTTTTAAAAATTTTAATTATATAAATTAAGTTTGAAATTTTCTGGAAAATAAGAAATAACAGTGGAAACTTAGGAATGGATTGAAATCAAACTTAATAATTTATTAATTCAAGTATATAACCTGAATTCCCTTTGCAAACTAGGATTTTTAAAATCAAAATCTCGATTTTTAGTTGGGTATTGATGGCACAGTTCGAAGATGATCAGAATATGGTTTTTGAGTTTTTTTCTGGTGACCATCGAATCTTTTGTGGTCGAGTTTTCTGTTGAAGCTAGCTGGGTGATCGGAGATGGTGGTAAAAATGGTTAGGGTTTTTATCGATCACCGTGGCGACGAGGAAGGGTCGAACTAGGGTTTAGGATGGTTTGAAGTCGAGGCCGGGTTTTGGGTTACTGCTACATCGTCAGAGCATCGAGGTGGACCGGACCTTGGGGAAACGCGGCGTAGGGTGTGACGAGGCTTCGGTCAGAGGCGCGAGGTGGCTGGTGGTCAGAGGCGATGGCTGGTGGTTGGTTTTTATAAACATTTTAATAAAAACTTATTTATTTCACAAAGCAGCATATCACATATATCATCATATCCAAATTATCCAGTATCAATCATCCACGCGTTGATTCCCACCTATGCGATCGATTCCGGTCCCCTATCCATGTTGAAACTGCTTCGACAAACCAAACGAACAAAACTCTGTGACGACCCGCCATTCATTCCACAAAATGACGCATCGTCAATAAGAAAGAAAGGGATAGAAAAGAGAAAAGAAGAGAAGAGAGAAAGAAACAACATCAGAATCTCAACAGCAGAACGAATAAATTATATTAATAACATAAACTATTACATAGTATACAACACTTATCAGAGTTACACAGCATATACATCACATACTAGACAGTTATAAACATCTGTCTAGACATTACAACTCAAATACATACAAGACACTATTCACAGATCAACACAGCGGAACACTATATATCTACGAACGCTGAAGCCTCCTGCTCCATTGCTCCTCCAGAAAACTTGTCAAAGCTAAACCTGAATCCCTTGGCTACTCGTAAAAATTTGAGTACCCAAGAGTTTATAAAACAGAAAATAAACACTTGGGTCAGACATGGGTCTGGTGTGAGTAACAGGTTAAAGTTGATTAACTTTGAAAATCCTTTGAAAACAAAAGGTATCACGTAAGACTCCCCACACATAAACATGGGTAAGTTTTTACCTTACGCTAACCAAAACTTTGATACGAAATTCGGTTATATTATAATAGGGTCTAGGGTTTTCAAGTAAAATACAGAAATAGCTGGAATGCTTACATCTCACGTTCCAACATAGTTGGGCACAACTAACACGTACGACACTTATTGGAGATTGGATTCCATACAATGGCAGGGCTACCGGGGTACCGCCCATCACAGTACGGGGCCTAGATCACCGTACCGAGGATTACTCCCAATCCCCTACAACACAAAGCTGGAACCATCCCTTACTGGATAATTCCGAATAAAATCACCCCACAGATGGCCGTCGCCAACTGCACCACTAAGCCGAAATAAAGGAACTCTCTAGACAGGGATGACCTTACTCTCATTGGGTGCTACCCACAAAGCCTTGCTGCACCTCCCCTGTTTTAGCCATTTCTGGTTGATGAGGCTTGAGGTCACGATTACCTTTAATCAGAACACATCACTTAGAATGCTCATCGTCCACCTGACGATGTTTTGAAAGCATTCAATCCATACAAGTTCGTTCCGGGTTCGAACGAAACCGAAGGCATTATCTCGTTACACTCGTTTTGGAATCACCCTCAGAGTTAATGACAATAACCCTTGCACTCTGAATCTTCATCTTCACTTGAGATTCATGACCTATCATTAATTTGGATCGATGTGGTATTCGGATATCCAAATCTGGAAACCCGATCCCGGTCTGATCGTGTCACATACCGAAATTTTCGACTTTCGAAAATTCGACATCGATACTCACTTTATCGACTGCCGAGAAATCGAACGCCGGAAACTCCAATAGTGATGGTTTTAGAAAGAAGAAAAAGGCAGAAGAAGAAGAGAACAGAAGAAGAAAGAAGAGAAGAAAGAAAGAAGAAGAACAACAGAAAACATCTGAACGACATCAATAGAAACACAGAACAGAGACAATATCAGAATCTCACATATCGCAGCGGAACAATATATAATAGATAAATGAATAATCTTTAAAACAAAGAACTATATCATTTTATACATACATCAATCATCAGAGTCAATATACAACTCAATACAATCACAGCACATCAATGGACAGTTATATAACTTGTCCTCATACAGAATACACAGCGGAATAAATAGATCAAATACAAATACTACGTCTCGCCATCCAGCTTATCTCCAAAGCTCCAGAATATCCAGAATATCCTGATAATCTAACTCTAGGCTGCCCGTGTGGAAATTGGTGGGCACCCAGAGTTTAGAAGGGAAACAATAAACTCCGAGTCAGTCATGGTGACTGGTGTGAGATCGTAAAATAGTTTATTCTTTAAAATAATCAACAGAAAAATTTTAAAGTAAATTCGCAATGCTTTTGGAAAATGAAACTACCATAAGACCTCCCACCACACACACAATGCAAACGCAGACTTGGAGGAGATTTCTTCTTATGTTAGTCAAAGATGCTTACTACGCAAAATCAAATCATTTTTGATATTATTATTAGTGCATAGTGTAGAAAACATTTCGAAAGTAGAATATAAATCTTAGCCAGCATAGGTACCATTATATTATGCCTGCTATAGCTGCCTCCTGAGGAGACAGGTTATACAATTGAAATCGTAAAGGCTCGTATTGTTTCTTTGGATTTCCAACAAATGGTCAGGCTAAGGAACTTCCTATCCACGATGGGTACGTCCCTGGAATAGACGACCCGAGAACCTAACCGGATCTCTGCCAACACAAGGCCGGGTTACCTCTGCAAAAATAGGTAACTACTGACACGCGTATGCCATCCCCCGATCGTCACCGATCTTCCCGAGGATCCCCGATTCGCAACAAACCACATAGATAATAATAATGCAGTAACCACAGAGGTTAAGTATCTGGGCTCCATACCATGATACCACCTTTATCCAGAAGGAATGACATACACTAAGGGGCGCTACTCCCTAGAACCTTGCCGCATTCGTCCTGTTTCGACCATTTCCGGGGTGTGAGGCTCGATGAAGTCTCGTCCACAAAGCTACGCTTTCTCAAAAAGCCCTGCTTCGGGTCAAACAAAAATGATCAACCTATGATCACAAAGATATAAGATCAAACAAATGATCATATCACAAATGACCAAACACTGATCATTTCACAGCAACACTCAGTATGCCACGTTACCAAATTGGGATATATCGCTGATAAATTTCAACTACATAACCTCTGAGCTCGTACGTCTCAGAGAAGGGTGTTAAGCTAAGAGAATAAATTCTCCGCCACCAACAGAAATGTATTTGAAAGAAATCAGCTTTATATCTCAAATTGTAACGTCAGACACACAATCCATACAAGTCTGTTCCGGGATCGAACAGAACCGAAGGCACTTCTCACAAAGCCCTTGCATTTCCGGATAATTTTCAATCACGTCAGGACTTCCCGTCACTAAGGGTGATAAAACCTCTAAATCGAAGATCAGTCGATGTAGAGTAACTCGACGGTAATCCTTCCGTTTTCAAAAATATCCGGTCTTCAACACCGGTCTTCAAATGCAATTCATAACGACGTATCACATATTCGGAATGGGTTATACGACCCCATGGTCCTTTCCCGGCTAACCCGAATAGTGAGCGCTTATTCAAAAATAAGTGTGGCATTCAAATTCATCCAATTCACAACAAATACCTACTCAAGGTAATTATTGATAGTCGGTTATTTAACTATCAATAAAGATGCGCAACATCATCAGATTCCAAATAATTTTCCAAATTATTTCATCTTCCAAAATATCTTTATTAGATATAAAATTTCCACACTTCAAAAATAAATCAATGTTTATTTTTCTAAACAGTTTCCCTTTCCTTTATAAATTCCATATTGAATTTACATTTTTCGAATACCTACTAATATTCGATTTTCAATCGTTTTCAAATATTCAATTTCGATTTATCTTTAAGAAGATAAAATCTCAAAACGTTTCACTTCATTTTGGAAAACATTCCATACTTATTTAATAATAAGTGTTTCACAAATCTTTTATTTTCAACATTTGGAAATACTCGATATACTTAAATCAAATTAAGTATATATTTCATTCTTTAAGGAAATCTATTTTCTATAACAACATCAATTTGAGTCAAAACGAATGTTACGTAAAACATCGTTACGACGACTCAAAATCACTAGTATAGGGATTCGAAATTTAGATAGATATATAAATCCCAATACTATATAAAACATTTCCTTTCGGAAATCATTTACTATAACAACAGTGTTATAGTCCATCATTTCCTTATTTCTCGAAAACGTCTATTTCAACAATAAATGTTGAAATCTATGATTTCGATATTTAACACATTTAAACATCTTTAAAGATGTTTACTTCATTTTTAATATCACTTCTTCAAAAATAAATCCATTTTATCCAATAATACATTCACTGTCCAAAATCGTGAATGTATCCCTTTTTAAAATCTTTCTATATTCAATTTATCAAATTCAATTTATTTTGAATTTATAAAACAACGTTTATAAATTCTATTTCTCTTTTTAATAACAACTTCGACTTATAAACCTTCTTTTATCAACTTCTATATTTAACTTATCAAAATAAGTGACTTTGGGTTTATAAACAACTTTTATAAATTTCAATTCTATTTATAAAAACTTCAATATCAATTCAATTTCAATATTGATTTCTGAATTTATTTTCAATCGTTTGAATAAAATTTCCATATTGATTTCTCAAAAATTCATTTCTAAATATTAAATCAATTACAGATTGATTTCAAATTTTATTTATCACTACTAAGATAAATTCCTTATTTTTCTCAAATTACTCAACATCCTGTTTTAAATGGATTCTTTAAATTGAAATCATTTCACATTGATTTCCCAAATCGTTTCAACTTACCAATTAAATTTCTAATTGGATTTCCAACTTATCTCCTTTTAAATAAATTCCTTTCAAAGAAAATATATTTCAATGGTTTCTTTCAGTCTATTTAAAAATCCAGATTTTAAATTAATTTCCTCAATTTAAAATCACTATTATACGAAATTCATTTATTTAACATTTTCACTTTATTCTGGAAATAAATTCGATAAGATTATAAAAATCAACCTTTATTCTTTTAAATTCTTTTCTTCAAATTTATTAAATTTCTAAATTCAATTCACTTAGAAATTTTCTACTTGAATTTCAAAAATTCAATTTCGTTTATCTTTGGAATCCAATGATGTCAAAACATCCATTCAGCTAAATCTTAGTTTTCAACAATTTCCAGGCATCAATATGATTAATAGCATCACTATAATCATTCACAGATTCATATCACAATAGAAATGAATTAAATAAATGTGAGGGGTCCAGTTGGATCCCTCCAACCTGTTTCCCTGCATCCAAAGATGTTAGCACAATACCAATTCCGCTCCAGTACGGAATTATCGCGGTATATAGGTTTTTTATAAATCCGCTTACTAACGGCGCAATAGGGTCTCATCCGCTATACGAGGCGGGAAATCATCAATCCAATATATACATATGCCAATATGTATATACTGCTATATATAATAGATATATCCTATTATATCTAATATCACATCAACATAACAATCATATCAACCAATAAATAACTGAAAATTCCACTTCAATTTTTGAGTGAGAAAAAAATCTCACCTTAGCATTTAATTTGCAATCCATTTTCCATCTTGACTTGTTTTCTCGATGTATAGACCTTGTATAAATATTTACACAGTTTATTAATATTCGAACCAAATCAAATAATACATTTTCATTCTTGATTGTTTAATTAATTAATAGTTTCATTTAAACCAATTCTTCCTCTAATAAATTTATTTTTAACTAATTATTTTACTTTAAATTAATATCTTTAAATCTGTTTCCTTTAATAAATCATTTTAGCTAACAAATTTTCTTCTTGTATTCTATTATTTATTTTTTTCCAACTACCTATACATACAAAATATCAAAACTGCTTAATAACCAAATCCCTTTACTGTAAAAATAAAATAAAATTTCGTTCACTGTTTAAAATTCCAGTATGAATATATTTATATAAATTAAAATACCGCATTTTCTTCACTGATATATATATACAAAAAAAATTAGGTTTAAATAAAATTTGAGAATACCTTACTGTAAACCTCACTTAGCATTTACTGGCGAACATCCCCAGAACTATTCCACGAGCTCCCCATCAATTCCGCACCCATCGATCATGTGCCAACGTCGATGTCGTTCGAACACAAACGACCCCCATCTGCCTCCACCCTGCCGCGACGCCGCATCGTTGATTCGTCGAGTCTGACACTGCATCGCGTTCTGCCCCAATCGCGACATTGCGAGTCGCCAACACCCCCAACCCTAATTTGCGAGCTCCACGCCGTCGTCTTCGCACTTGCCAGGATGTCGTGACCCTCCTGCCATCTCCAGGGAGTGTCGCCCAAATCGCGAATGAAACCCACGCGACTCACCTAATTTCAAATCGCGATTCACTGATCCCCTTCAACGCGAACAAGCTCGGCCGTCTATTGAAGAAGACGAGCACGATCTTTCCTTGACTGCTTCGAATTCGAGTTAGATCTGGTTATCATCTTCGGTCATTTCAAATGAGAGAGGGGTTTTATTTAAAGGAGAAAGAATTTCAGTTTTTGTTCGTTACTAACTGAGGAGAAGGAATAAGGGGGACGAGGTTTTTATTTTGTTTTCTTCTTTTCAATTTAAAACTGGAGTACGAAGAGAGGAAGGGGATCGGTGAATTTGAATGGAAGAGAATAGAGTGGGAGAGGGGTACGAAGGTATGGGTTTCACGATAAATTCTCGTGATCTTCAGCGTGATTTAAGGAGATACATGGGGTTGTTAATTAATATAAATTTAAAATTTTAAATTGAATTCGTTCTAAAGTTTCAACGCGTTTTCTAACCGTACGATCACCAAACAACTCTGATTAATACGAAATTTGAAATCCGATAATAATTCAATAATACGGACTCAATGGAACTGGTTTCGTCGAATTCCGAGACTGTTTGAAAATTGACTATTTTATAAATATCGGTTCGAGTGATTATTTTCAAAACTGAACAAAACAGTTCGAAATTAAATTCTGAAGCTTCTATCATCTTCAGTATTATCAATACGAATTTTAAAAGCTTTCGAAATATTTTTCTTCAGCTTAAAATTGAAGATACAAATTTTTATTCGGTTCCAATAGATTAAATTATAAAGTTAAATCGCCAATTCCTGAATTATATTCGGGATTCAAATTAAATCGTCGTTCAAATATTTAAAATTAATTAAATATTTCCAATTAAATTCGTTCAAAATTCTGGGTCGTTACAGACTTCCCTCCTTAAAAGAATTTCGTCCTCGAAATTACAAGTTAAGAAAAATGTCCTTAACTCGTCTATTATTTTTCAACATTCAATAGTTTTATCAATTTATCAAAACAAATCTTCCTACTAAAGATTCGTTATCAATTCAACTAAATTTCCAACTTCAATTTTAAGTTTCAAACAACATTGTTTTACTTCAAAACTCAAATTTAAATTCAAATTTCAAATTTAAACTTTCAAATTTTCTCAAAAATTTTCTAACGCCCTAAATTTCCGAAAAATTTCGCCAGCGTCTCCTTTGCGCGGCTAATACGGCACGACTACAAAACGTCCCTACGGACTCTCAGATTTCAAAAAGAAAAAGAAAAAGCCAAGCGGCTAGAGAGAAATCATCAAAAACTCATATTAAAACTCAAATACATACCTTTTTCGAGCAATTCGAATTATCTTCGAAATCAAAATTCCAATTCCTTTATACCTGTATATCCTACTAGCCATTATATCTAGTTACAGCATTCAATCCAATTTGCAAATTCTATTTCAAATTTTCAATATAAACTCCTTATATCATCTCTAATTCGCTATTGACGTTATATCCATTCTCTTCAATTTTACATTTCAGATTTTATTTGAATTCAATTTCACATTTCAATTCCTCATTCGAATTCAATTCGCAATTCCAATCTAGTTTGGATTTAGTTTACTTCTGGATATTGAATTTTATCAATTAACTTTAGTTCACTTAAATCTAATCTCAAAATTTCATTTAATTTCACACAATTCAACTTCATTTCAATATTCAGTTTTAATTCCAGTTCTATTTACTTTCAAATTCAAAAATGAATTTTAACATTCAATTTCATTTTCTGGCACTTGCAATCGCAATTTATTCATTCATTCACTAATTCATTCGTCTTTTCAATTTGAATTTCATTCTAATCAAATTTCAATATTCTATAAGTTATCAACTTATTAATATTTCGTAAGTATTTTAAATAGGATTCCAGAGTCGTTTCAACTTTTTCAAAACCATTTGAAAACAGTTCAAATTATCCTTTGAATTTCCAAAACAAAATCCAAATTTTCCAAACACTTCCATTTAAAACAATTTGGCAGCAATTTCTCTTTTGGAAACCCGAAAATGAACACCGGTGATGTCGCGATCATCATCGGAATTATTTTCCAGCGACCTAAAAGAGTTTAGAGCTTTCAACTCTCCAAAATATTTTTCAAAACCTTCGAAATTCATTTCCAACTTCAAAAAGGATTTAAACTTTTCAAATCTCCAAAATTTTCAAATTCTTTTCAAAACTTTTCCAAAAACTTCCCTGGAATCCTGTTTTAAATTACAATTCACATTTATAATTTATATTCTCAAATTTCATTTGTATATAAATTTTATTTCTTAACTTTGGAGTTACGATTTCAATTTCTTATTCAATTTCAATAGTAATGATAACATTTCAATATCATCACTTTCCTAACAACCAAACATCCATATACTATGATAATTCATAGAAAATCATTTCTTTTATATACAAAAATAATTTTGGGTAAAATCATTTCATTCACCCTATTTAAAACAATACTGTGCCGAATTGTTCTATTCGAGTGTTTAGAGATCCCTATCAATGATCGTTAATTACTCGTATTGACCAGAATCCATATACCACTCAATAAATCAATCATCACAATATAAAACAATTTTTATATTCACTAACAAATACGCGCTCGTATCTATTATTACACTCAAACTCATTCTAGAGTACTACTGACTCTATCTCTAATGAGTAACACCCAACAGAGCAGGGTTGTCGCTTAACCATATGCTCTGATACCACTCTGTCACATACCGAAATTTTCGACTTTCGAAAATTCGAC
Organism: Allium fistulosum; assembly: GCA_030737815.1. NCBI lineage: Eukaryota > Viridiplantae > Streptophyta > Magnoliopsida > Asparagales > Amaryllidaceae > Allium > Allium fistulosum. Next base: position 1,302,816,885 of record CM060902.1, read on the forward strand.
ATCGATACTCACTTTATCGACTGCCGAGAAATCGAACGCCGGAAACTCCAATAGTGATGGTTTTAGAAAGAAGAAAAAGGCAGAAGAAGAAGAGAACAGAAGAAGAAAGAAGAGAAGAAAGAAAGAAGAAGAACAACAGAAAACATCTGAACGACATCAATAGAAACACAGAACAGAGACAATATCAGAATCTCACATATCGCAGCGGAACAATATATAATAGATAAATGAATAATCTTTAAAACAAAGAACTATATCATTTTATACATACATCAATCATCAGAGTCAATATACAACTCAATACAATCACAGCACATCAATGGACAGTTATATAACTTGTCCTCATACAGAATACACAGCGGAATAAATAGATCAAATACAAATACTACGTCTCGCCATCCAGCTTATCTCCAAAGCTCCAGAATATCCAGAATATCCTGATAATCTAACTCTAGGCTGCCCGTGTGGAAATTGGTGGGCACCCAGAGTTTAGAAGGGAAACAATAAACTCCGAGTCAGTCATGGTGACTGGTGTGAGATCGTAAAATAGTTTATTCTTTAAAATAATCAACAGAAAAATTTTAAAGTAAATTCGCAATGCTTTTGGAAAATGAAACTACCATAAGACCTCCCACCACACACACAATGCAAACGCAGACTTGGAGGAGATTTCTTCTTATGTTAGTCAAAGATGCTTACTACGCAAAATCAAATCATTTTTGATATTATTATTAGTGCATAGTGTAGAAAACATTTCGAAAGTAGAATATAAATCTTAGCCAGCATAGGTACCATTATATTATGCCTGCTATAGCTGCCTCCTGAGGAGACAGGTTATACAATTGAAATCGTAAAGGCTCGTATTGTTTCTTTGGATTTCCAACAAATGGTCAGGCTAAGGAACTTCCTATCCACGATGGGTACGTCCCTGGAATAGACGACCCGAGAACCTAACCGGATCTCTGCCAACACAAGGCCGGGTTACCTCTGCAAAAATAGGTAACTACTGACACGCGTATGCCATCCCCCGATCGTCACCGATCTTCCCGAGGATCCCCGATTCGCAACAAACCACATAGATAATAATAATGCAGTAACCACAGAGGTTAAGTATCTGGGCTCCATACCATGATACCACCTTTATCCAGAAGGAATGACATACACTAAGGGGCGCTACTCCCTAGAACCTTGCCGCATTCGTCCTGTTTCGACCATTTCCGGGGTGTGAGGCTCGATGAAGTCTCGTCCACAAAGCTACGCTTTCTCAAAAAGCCCTGCTTCGGGTCAAACAAAAATGATCAACCTATGATCACAAAGATATAAGATCAAACAAATGATCATATCACAAATGACCAAACACTGATCATTTCACAGCAACACTCAGTATGCCACGTTACCAAATTGGGATATATCGCTGATAAATTTCAACTACATAACCTCTAAGCTCGTACGTCTCAGAGAAGGGTGTTAAGCTAAGAGAATAAATTCTCCGCCACCAACAGAAATGTATTTGAAAGAAATCAGCTTTATATCTCAAATTGTAACGTCAGACACACAATCCATACAAGTCTGTTCCGGGATCGAACAGAACCGAAGGCACTTCTCACAAAGCCCTTGCATTTCCGGATAATTTTCAATCACGTCAGGACTTCCCGTCACTAAGGGTGATAAAACCTCTAAATCGAAGATCAGTCGATGTAGAGTAACTCGACGGTAATCCTTCCGTTTTCAAAAATATCCGGTCTTCAACACCGGTCTTCAAATGCAATTCATAACGACGTATCACATATTCGGAATGGGTTATACGACCCCATGGTCCTTTCCCGGCTAACCCGAATAGTGAGCGCTTATTCAAAAATAAGTGTGGCATTCAAATTCATCCAATTCACAACAAATACCTACTCAAGGTAATTATTGATAGTCGGTTATTTAACTATCAATAAAGATGCGCAACATCATCAGATTCCAAATAATTTTCCAAATTATTTCATCTTCCAAAATATCTTTATTAGATATAAAATTTCCACACTTCAAAAATAAATCAATGTTTATTTTTCTAAACAGTTTCCCTTTCCTTTATAAATTCCATATTGAATTTACATTTTTCGAATACCTACTAATATTCGATTTTCAATCGTTTTCAAATATTCAATTTCGATTTATCTTTAAGAAGATAAAATCTCAAAACGTTTCACTTCATTTTGGAAAACATTCCATACTTATTTAATAATAAGTGTTTCACAAATCTTTTATTTTCAACATTTGGAAATACTCGATATACTTAAATCAAATTAAGTATATATTTCATTCTTTAAGGAAATCTATTTTCTATAACAACATCAATTTGAGTCAAAACGAATGTTACGTAAAACATCGTTACGACGACTCAAAATCACTAGTATAGGGATTCGAAATTTAGATAGATATATAAATCCCAATACTATATAAAACATTTCCTTTCGGAAATCATTTACTATAACAACAGTGTTATAGTCCATCATTTCCTTATTTCTCGAAAACGTCTATTTCAACAATAAATGTTGAAATCTATGATTTCGATATTTAACACATTTAAACATCTTTAAAGATGTTTACTTCATTTTTAATATCACTTCTTCAAAAATAAATCCATTTTATCCAATAATACATTCACTGTCCAAAATCGTGAATGTATCCCTTTTTAAAATCTTTCTATATTCAATTTATCAAATTCAATTTATTTTGAATTTATAAAACAACGTTTATAAATTCTATTTCTCTTTTTAATAACAACTTCGACTTATAAACCTTCTTTTATCAACTTCTATATTTAACTTATCAAAATAAGTGACTTTGGGTTTATAAACAACTTTTATAAATTTCAATTCTATTTATAAAAACTTCAATATCAATTCAATTTCAATATTGATTTCTGAATTTATTTTCAATCGTTTGAATAAAATTTCCATATTGATTTCTCAAAAATTCATTTCTAAATATTAAATCAATTACAGATTGATTTCAAATTTTATTTATCACTACTAAGATAAATTCCTTATTTTTCTCAAATTACTCAACATCCTGTTTTAAATGGATTCTTTAAATTGAAATCATTTCACATTGATTTCCCAAATCGTTTCAACTTACCAATTAAATTTCTAATTGGATTTCCAACTTATCTCCTTTTAAATAAATTCCTTTCAAAGAAAATATATTTCAATGGTTTCTTTCAGTCTATTTAAAAATCCAGATTTTAAATTAATTTCCTCAATTTAAAATCACTATTATACGAAATTCATTTATTTAACATTTTCACTTTATTCTGGAAATAAATTCGATAAGATTATAAAAATCAACCTTTATTCTTTTAAATTCTTTTCTTCAAATTTATTAAATTTCTAAATTCAATTCACTTAGAAATTTTCTACTTGAATTTCAAAAATTCAATTTCGTTTATCTTTGGAATCCAATGATGTCAAAACATCCATTCAGCTAAATCTTAGTTTTCAACAATTTCCAGGCATCAATATGATTAATAGCATCACTATAATCATTCATAGATTCATATCACAATAGAAATGAATTAAATAAATGTGAGGGGTCCAGTTGGATCCCTCCAACCTGTTTCCCTGCATCCAAAGATGTTAGCACAATACCAATTCCGCTCCAGTACGGAATTATCGCGGTATATAGGTTTTTTATAAATCCGCTTACTAACGGCGCAATAGGGTCTCATCCGCTATACGAGGCGGGAAATCATCAATCCAATATATACATATGCCAATATGTATATACTGCTATATATAATAGATATATCCTATTATATCTAATATCACATCAACATAGCAATCATATCAACCAATAAATAACTGAAAATTCCACTTCAATTTTTGAGTGAGAAAAAAATCTCACCTTAGCATTTAATTTGCAGTCCATTTTCCATCTTGACTTGTTTTCTCGATGTATAGACCTTGTATAAATATTTACACAGTTTATTAATATTCGAACCAAATCAAATAATACATTTTCATTCTTGATTGTTTAATTAATTAATAGTTTCATTTAAACCAATTCTTCCTCTAATAAATTTATTTTTAACTAATTATTTTACTTTAAATTAATATCTTTAAATCTGTTTCCTTTAATAAATCATTTTAGCTAACAAATTTTCTTCTTGTATTCTATTATTTATTTTTTTCCAACTACCTATACATACAAAATATCAAAACTGCTTAATAACCAAATCCCTTTACTGTAAAAATAAAATAAAATTTCGTTCACTGTTTAAAATTCCAGTATGAATATATTTATATAAATTAAAATACCGCATTTTCTTCACTGATATATATATACAAAAAAAAATTAGGTTTAAATAAAATTTGAGAATACCTTACTGTAAACCTCACTTAGCATTTACTGGCGAACATCCCCAGAACTATTCCACGAGCTCCCCATCAATTCCGCACCCATCGATCATGTGCCAACGTCGATGTCGTTCGAACACAAACGACCCCCATCTGCCTCCACCCTGCCGCGACGCCGCATCGTTGATTCGTCGAGTCTGATACTGCATCGCGTTCTGCCCCAATCGCGACATTGCGAGTCGCCAACACCCCCAACCCTAATTTGCAAGCTCCACGCCGTCGTCTTCGCACTTGCCAGGATGTCGTGACCCTCCTGCCATCTCCAGGGAGTGTCGCCCAAATCGCGAACGAAACCCACGCGACTCACCTAATTTCAAATCGCGATTCACTGATCCCCTTCAACGCGAACAAGCTCGGCCGTCTATTGAAGAAGACGAGCACGATCTTTCCTTGACTGCTTCGAATTCGAGTTAGATCTGGTTATCATCTTCGGTCATTTCAAATGAGAGAGGGGTTTTATTTAAAGGAGAAAGAATTTCAGTTTTTGTTCGTTACTAACTGAGGAGAAGGAATAAGGGGGACGAGGTTTTTATTTTGTTTTCTTCTTTTCAATTTAAAACTGGAGTACGAAGAGAGGAAGGGGATCGGTGAATTTGAATGGAAGAGAATAGAGTGGGAGAGGGGTACGAAGGTATGGGTTTCACGATAAATTCTCGTGATCTTCAGCGTGATTTAAGGAGATACATGGGGTTGTTAATTAATATAAATTTAAAATTTTAAATTGAATTCGTTCTAAAGTTTCAACGCGTTTTCTAACCGTACGATCACCAAACAACTCTGATTAATACGAAATTTGAAATCCGATAATAATTCAATAATACGGACTCAATGGAACTGGTTTCGTCGAATTCCGAGACTGTTTGAAAATTGACTATTTTATAAATATCGGTTCGAGTGATTATTTTCAAAACTGAACAAAACAGTTCGAAATTAAATTCTGAAGCTTCTATCATCTTCAGTATTATCAATACGAATTTTAAAAGCTTTCGAAATATTTTTCTTCAGCTTAAAATTGAAGATACAAATTTTTATTCGGTTCCAATAGATTAAATTATAAAGTTAAATCGCCAATTCCTGAATTATATTCGGGATTCAAATTAAATCGTCGTTCAAATATTTAAAATTAATTAAATATTTCCAATTAAATTCGTTCAAAATTCTGGGTCGTTACAGATCGAAATCCAAAATGTATCTTTTAAAGCCAAGTTGTTTTAAAGTTAAAACAATTCAATTCAATTATCTATATTCACATAGAAAGATAATTCAATAGATAATCTACATTATCATCACAAACAGATAATTCACATTATCATTATAATTCAACCAAACATCCATATCACAGATCAGCACATATCTCATCAGAGATATCAAACAATGCAAAGCATTCAATATCATTCATTCATCTCTAAGTAATGATTTATATCATCTCTAATTAATTTAAAGTGAATTAAATTAATTACTTCATTCTATAAATCCTGTTTACTTAATTATTAATTAAACCAACTAATTAATCATACTCTAAGTATCCATCTTAATTAATCATTCCTGATTAATTATCCTTTAATTACTTTAAGTAATTAATTCTTAATTAATTTCACAAATTAATTATTTTAAACCATTACAGTAATTAATCTTTAATTACTTCATTAATTAATTAACTATACTTAATTACCTTAATCCTTAATTAATTATAATTAATTAATTACTTTAATCACTTATTATTGATTAATTAGTTTAAATTAATCAACCCTTAATTACATTATTAATTATATTAATTAATGATCCTTAATTACTTCTTTAATTAATTACTTCATTTAAATTAATTACATTTAATAATTAATCTTTAATTAGTCACAATTATTAATCACCTTTGATTAATCTCATTTAGTAATTAACTACCCTTAATTACTCATTTCATAAATTAATTACTCCTTAATTAATTATCTTTTAATTAATCCCTTGATTAATTCCATTAAGTAATTAACTACCCTTAATTACTCCATTAATTACATCCAGTAATTATCCATTTATTACTTCCCTAAGTAATTATACTTATTAAATTACATTAAGTAATTATACTTATCACATCACCAAGTGATTATCTTAAATTAATTTAATTAATTAATTTAAACTTAATCAAATTTATTTAATTAATTACCTTAAGTAATTAATTCCATTAATTACTTTCATTAAGTAATTTAAACTTAACCAATTTCTTAAATGATTATCCTTAATTAATTAATCTAATTAATTATTAAGATTAATCACATTAATTAATTATTATATCTCAAGTTAATGACCTTCATTAACTATTAACAACTCTTTAATTACTTTTCTTAAGTAATTAACTTAGATTAATTTTGATTATTTTCAATTTATTAATCTAATTTATTATCATAATTAATTCACATTAATTACTTACTTAATTATCCTTAGATAATTATTATTATTAATTATCAACATTTTATTTAATTACTTACTTAAGAAAAATTATCTTAGATTAATTATCATTGAACATCTCTAATTATAAATTAATCCAAAACATTAACTAAAATCAATTAAATAAGTAAATTCCTTAATTAAATTCTTTTATTATCTTAATTATTTTCAAAATAATTCATTTACTTATTAATGATTTTATTAACATTCAAATATATATTTAAAACAATACATTACTAATTAAATTCAAATTCTATTTTAAAATTTAAAATTCAAAATGTTTAACTATTTAAACATTTATCCAAATTTAAATAAATTTATAAACCTTAAAATAAAAGTGAAGAACATTCATTACTTATATAAGATACTTATATAAGAAAAGTTTTAAAACTAAATTACTTAATTTTATTAAAAGAAATCAAGCTTTAAAAATAAAATTGATTATTTAACTTCCAAATTAAGGTTAAACACATCATCACTTTTATTCAAATATTAATGGAAACTTTTATAAAGAATTTTATCAAGTTTAAACATTTATTTGAAATCAAATTCATTTTTAAAGTCTACTTTAAAACATTTAAACTTGTTCAACATTTAAAATTTTCAAAACTGATTTAAATTCAGGGTTTGGATTCATAGTAACTTGAAACTATATTTAGACTTGATTTTTAAAACTTGATTTAAATTTAAATTTCATTTTAAATCTTCAAAAAAACCCAACACTGTCAGGTTTTAAACCTGAAACAAACACTTACCCGAGACCATCTACTGATGCTTCGAGTAAAAACCCTAGATGCTTCAAGTCAATTTCTCGAATTACCCGAGTAAAACTCGAGTCACATCTCTGCACAACTCAAAAAGCTCATCAGAACCAAAAATATGCACGGTGCATATGCACCGGCGCTCTGGCAACCTCCAGCGAACATCACCCCCTTCATAATCTCAAAACATCTTTATCTTTAATTACAGATAGAGCATAGGTTGAGCGAATACCTAAGCTCTGGAGTGGTGTCTATCTTGAGAGAGCGTATTTGTAATTTTTATATAACTATATATATATATTTATTCTACCTATCTGTTGGGTTACCTGTTCGAGTTTTCCAATATGAGTTATAAAGGTAGATATGGTAGTGGTGTGTGTAACATGACTACCAATGGTTGGAGTCTGAGTATTGAGGTTGGAAGTGTATCTGTCGAGACTGTAGACCTAATACCGTCTCGAGTGAGCTTTGCTATGGTGTAAGGATTTCACCAATCTCTGAAGGAAACCTTTTAAAGGTTCGGAGTCAATCTTTAAAGTGCGGTTGGATGAGTAGAGTTTGGATCTGTCGGAAGAGAAGAAGCGAGTGATGGTATCTTGGCAACTTCAGGAAGAAGCAACTGCATGGTGAGATGCAGTAACTATGGATGTTTCCGAAGATGTTTCTTTGGAACAAGTTAAGGAAGTGTGTCTTCTTCGGCATTGTGGCTAAGTTCAGCAGGGTGTTGAGTTTGGTTTGAGGTCCGAGTTCCTCAAGAAGCTTTGGATAAGGAAGTCTTTTGGCTAAGTAGTTTTCTAGAGATAGAATTCAGAAGCAGCAGAGTGGATCCATTTCTCTGATGGATTGGCTAGATAGCATAAGCTGTTCTGTTTGGTAAAGAGAGAACAGTTTTCTTTGAAATTAGGATGGGTTGATCGCAAAAGTGACTTGCGATAGTTGAGTGTTCTCTTGAGTTATCAGAGATTTTCCGGATGTCTTCAGGGAAGTCAGAAGTTTGTCAGCATTAGAGATTGAGTTTCCGTATTGACTAGGATTCCAGGAGTTGTACCGGTAGTTCAGCTAGGTAGAAGGATGTCTCCTAGAGATAGGATTTGGTGAAGCAGCTCAGTATTTCATGGAACTTCTGAGTTATCTTTTTTATGGATCTGTTGAACCATATTTCCAGGATGTGTTGTCTAGTTTGTGCTCGAGTTCATCGACAACATTCTCATTTGCTCCAGATCAGAGTTGTGCAGCGGAAGCAAGGTGGCAGTTGTTCTAGAGTGGAAGCAACTAGAAGTTGCAATGTTTGGATTAAGAGTTTCTATAGAAAATATTTATGGATTTGAGTTCAAATTGGTGAGTGCATCTGTTTTGTCTTTTTCCGGATAGGAGAAGTAAGTTGTAGTCTACTAATGTTTGTGAAGTAGAGTTTGTGCTCTTGATTTCGGTAGATCTTGAGAGGATCATTTTGTTGAGTTATTTTTGATATAGTTTGTTTCAAGAAGCATCAGCAAAGGTTGAGTTGATCAGGAAGGATGTAGTCAGCCCAGAATCGTCAGAAGAGTTTTGTGGATAAGAAACGGAGGAATTTGGAATTCGAAGTTTGAGACTTCGTTATTGTTGAAATTTTCTCCGGTAAAAAGGGAGCAATAAGATTGGGTAAGACTAGGAAGTTAGCTCCGTTGTATATTGGATTCTTCTGAGTTTTTGTAAGGAATAAGTGTTTGGCTTAGAAGATTTGAATTGCCAGTTTGGATAACTGGGATTCAATGTGTTTCGCGTATCTCTAAGGGAGTACGTGTTTGATCTATCTCTGGTTTTGGAACCAGTAGTTCAGAAGGATTTGGTAGTTGAGTTGATCTTGTCTATAGGCTGATATCTTGTTTATTGTTGTAGATCTAGATGAGTAGGAGATCTATAGTTTAGTAGTATAGATTGTTTGGGTTCTATAGAGCGAGTATCCCGGTATTTATACCTGGGAAACTCGAGGAAATTTAGGAAGCTTATCCGGGATCTGTGTCCGGATAGCTAGAATTGTTTGTTTGATTGAATTGTTTGTTTGGATGAAATTGGTTGGTTATTTGTGTTGGCTGATAGGTATGCTTAGATTGGTTGAAATAAAATAAAACTTGGGATTATCTTTTGTTTTAAATTTCGAGGACGAAATTCTTTTAAGGGGGGAGGAATGTGATATCCCGGGATTTCAGGGAATTTAAAATGTGATAATCTTGTAAGTTAATTATTTAAAACTGGTAAAATTGTTATTTTAAAATAATAGTGATAATGAGTTGTTTTTTTAATATAGTTTTAAATGGATTCTTAAATAAAATAATTAGTTAAAAATTTAATTTGTGTTATGTAGAAATAGATTTTAAATAGACTTATTATTTTCTTAATTAATAAGTATTGTTTAAATGAGTATATATATAGGTATTTAAATTGATTTTAAATAGAATAATTATTTAGTATTAATAATGTGTTTGTTAAAATTTAATATATATATATATATATTTGAATTGATTTTAAATTTAGATTTTAAATTAACTTTGAAATTGAATTTAAAGATTGAATTTAAAGAAAAATATATATATCTTAAAATAATAATATGGTTTGGGTTTAAAAATATATGAATAAAGTTTTTATTTAAAAATAAGATTTCTTTTATATCATTTTCCTTAAAGGAATTTATTTATATGAATTTATAAAGTATTTAGTTAATAGTAAATAAATACAAAAGTTTATATTATCATTTAAAATGAATTAAATATATTATATATGATTTTATTAGAATATAATTGGTTTTTATTTTTATTTTTCTTTTAAAGATTGTATTTATGTAAATTAAGAAAAAGGCATTTATAAATTAAGAAATGTATTAATTAATTAGGAAATAAATATAAAAAGCTTTTAAAATCATTTGTAAAATAAATAAAATGCTTAATGACAAGTGTTTAATTGTGAAGCTTAGTGTTAACATGTGTTAAGTAATTAAGGAAAGTAAGAGACAAGTGTCATATTTGATTTTAAATTTTCTTTTATTTCTATTAGATCATTTCAGCCTATATAAGAACACATAATTCACATCTTCTATTTTTTTAAAATTCAAAGGCAAAGAAACCAAAACCTTGTACGAATTTCTCAACAGAATCTGTAATAAACTCCTCAATCCAGAAATTTGTTTTACTTCAACAACCTGTAATCAAAAATTAGTAATCATCCTCCTCAAACCAAAATCAAAGGCCTGTTTCTGTTTCAAACCTGCAAACTCATTTTCAAAAGCAAGAACAAAAGCCTGTAATTCAAATCATCTCTGCAATTCAAAATTTTCAAAGTTCCAGTTTCAGACTTTCAAGCTTCAAAGTTTCAGTTTTTCAAATTCCAGAAATCAAGCAAAATCAGTTTTCAAAGTTTTAAGGCAATTCAAAGTCTTCAGCTTCAATTCCATTCAAGTTTTCTAAATTCAACTGTTTCAAAAAGACTCATGCCTGGTGAGTAAACCTAACTTAAAAAAAAACAGTTTTAAAATCTGCTACTATGTTTTTATATGTCTGATAAATGTTATAATAACATGATATGCAACGTTTACTTGAATGTTGGATATGAATGGATGTTTACATAAGAGTTGTTGTGCATATGAATGTTCATGCTTCTCTGTTATTTTCCTGAGAGTAAACATTTAAATTAAAAGTTTAAGTAGACCATTATCTGATTGCATGTGAAATATGTGATGAAGATTTCTTTGCATGTGTGTATATTAGTAAGGCTTCTGTGTATATGAATGTATAAAGGTATGCATGTTAGTGTATCTGTGTAATCCCTGTTTTATAGTAAAGAGTTTAAATTTTTAAATCTAAATTCTTAATCTCTTTATCTATTCTTTGTTAGGATGTAGTTTCCAAACAAAATCTGTTTGTTTAAACATAGATTAAGGTTTAAATTTTTATTTAAGTAATTTAAACTTTAAATTTGCAGGAAAACCAAGAAAAATAGTGAAAACTTAAGATAGGTTAAATTTCGAATATCTTAATTCTTTGATTTAGGTATATAATCTGAATCACTATCTAAAATCATGATTTTTAAGGGTTAATTCACTATTTTTAGTGTGGGATCGAATAAACAATTCAGAGTTGACTGGAAATTGTGTTTTGAGCAATTTCTGATGATCGTCGAATTTCTGGTGGTCGGGGTTTCGATTGGAGATGGAGGAAGGTTCGGCAAGGTCGGGAAAATGGGTGAGTGGTTTTATTAACCACTGTGGCTTCGGTGTATCGGAGGAATGGGTTATTAACCCTAGTTTGATCGAGGCTGGAAACTCGGTTGCTGCATCGTCTCTGGTGCATCGGGGTTGATCGGAGATTGGGGAATGGTAGCGTGGGTCTTCGGCGGAGCTGGTGGTCAGGAGCTCATGATTTCTGGTGATCGGAGCAGTGAAGACGAGGAGGATTTTGGTTGAAGTTTGCATGTTCCAGTTCGACCAAATGTCTCAATTTTAATTGTGGATTCATGATGGAGTCTGGGGATCGGAATTGGAAGTTGCAGGTGATCGTCGATGTGTGGAATGTTTTGGCGATGGTCGGAGCTTCGCTGTTGGGTGGTGCACGTGCACGTGCACGTTTGGAGCTGGAGATGATCGATAGTTTGGGAAGATGAAGTTTTTCTCGGTGTTGTGCTCATGCGATTTGAAGTGCGACTCGAAGAAGAGGAGGAAGCGTGAGTGCACGGGGGTTACTTGGGGAATCGAGTGGATTGCTCGGGTTTGTTTTTTTTGTGGGTTGTCTGGTTGTAAGTTTTTCGAAGTTCGGCCAGATTTGTTTTAAATCTTAAGTTAATACAAAACAGTTTTTTTTTTAAAAAAAGAAAAAGAAATGTTATAAAGTTTTAAAGATGTATTTAAATTTGAATATATTTTCAAAAGTAATATAAACCATTGTTTTCCAAAGTGAAATGTATTTAAACATGTTTTAAAAGTTATTAAAACAATAAAGTTACTAAGTAAAGTTTTTCAAAGATTTTTAACAATTAAAATTAAATGTTTAAATTGCTTTGTTTAAAGAAAATTAAATACTTTCAATTTTAATTGATTTGCAAAATGTTTTCAAATCTTTCAATTTTATAAATGAATTTGCAAAATGTTTTAAATTGGAAGTAATTAGTGGTAATTTAATGGAAGTAATTAAGGAAAAATTACTTAGTGGAATTAATTAATTAATTAAAGGTTTAATGAATTAAAGGTAAGTGATTTTAAGTTGATTAATTAATTAATGATTAGAGATGAATTAATTTAGTGATTAGAGATTGATTAATTAATGATTAGTGATTTATTAATTTGAAATTAGAATTAATTATTTAACTAATTAGAGGTTGATTAATTTATAATTAAGAAATACTTAATTAAGTTTATTAATTAATAATTAGGTTTTATTAATTAATAATTAAGAGATAATTAATGTATAAAGATTAATTAAGGATTAATTAACTGATAATTAAGGATTAATTAATTTGTTATTAAGTTTTATTAATTGATAATTAAGGTTTATTAATTAATAATTAAAAGTATAATTAATCTGTAATTAAAGATAAATTAATTGGTTTTAAGGAGTAATTAAAGGATGGATTACTCAGCTATGATTTATGAGATGAATGTGATTAAGTTAAGTTAATTAATTTGTAATTAATTAAAGATAATCACTTGATAAAGGATTAAGTGTAATTGCTTAATAAGATTTATAAGTGAAATTACTTAGGGTAAGTAATTAATGTATAATTACTGGATAAAATTAATTCAAGGGGATTACTTAATGATAAGTAATTTAAGGATAATTAATTAATAGAAGTAACTAAGGATTAATTACTCGATGAAATTAATCAATGGATTAAAAAAAATTAATTAAGGGTTAATTAATTAGGGTAAGTAATTACAAAATGGTAATTACCATTTATAATTTATTAAGGTGGATTAATGGAAGTGTTTAATTAAAGTTAATTAATTAATGTAATTAATTAAGTATTAATATAATTAATTATAGTTAATTAATTAATGAAGTAATTAAAAGTTAATTACTATTAATGGTTTAGAATAATTAATTTGTGAAATTAATTAAAGAATAATTACTTTATGTAATTAATGCATAATTAATCAAGGATGATTAATATTTAATGAGTGATTAATTAATTAAAGGTTTGTAATTAATTAATGATTGATTAAGCAAGGTTAGATAATTAATTCTTAAGTAATTAATTTAATTTAAGATAATTAAATTAATTATAACATAGGGTTAATAATTGTTGCTTATATATGATTGTTTGTGTAGAATATCTGAATTGAATGATATCTATTGGATGATATGCTTTGATATTCTATGATATGATATATGATAAATGTGTGATATTTATCTATGTTAACGCTGTGTGAATTCAAGTATTGAATTGAATTGTTTAAACCTTTAAACAACTTGGACCTAAAAGATGGTGATTTGGATTTCGATGAGACCGGGATCGGGTTTCCAGATTTGGACATCCGAATACCACATCGATCCAAATTAACGATAGGTCGTGAATCTCAAGTGAAGATGAAGATTCAGAGTGCAAGGGTTATTGTCGTTAACTCTGAGGGTGATTCCAAAATGAGTGTAACGAGATAAAGCCTTCGGTTTCGTTCGAACCCGGAACGAACTTGTATGGATTGAATGCTTTCAGAACATCGTCAGGTGGACGATGAGCATTCTAAGTGATGTGTTCTGATTAAAGGTAATCGTAGCCTCAAGCCTCATCAACCGGGAATGGCTAAAACAGGGGAGGTGCAGCAAGGTTAGTGGGTAGCACCCAAGTAGTATAAGATTCCCCTGTCTAGAGTCCCCTTTTTATTTCGGCTGTGTGGGTGGTTGTTTGGCCGCAACCACGGGGTTTCTTATGCGGGAATTATCCAGTAAGGGATGGTTCCGGCCTTGTGTTGCAGGGGATTGGGAGTGATCTTCGGTACGTTGATCTAGGCCACGTACTGTGATGGGCGGTACCCCAGTAGCCCTACCATTGTATAGAATCCAAAATCCAATAAGTGCCGTACGTATTTGTTGTGCCCAACTATGTTGGAACGTGAGATGTAAGCATTCCAGCTATTTCTGTATTTTACTTGAAAACCCTAGACCCTATTATAATATAACTGGATTTCCTATCAAATGTTTTGGTTAGCGTAAGGTAAAAACTTACCCATGTTTATTTGTGGGAAGTCTTACGTGATACCTTTGTTTTCAAAAGGTTTTGAAGTTAAGCAACTTTAACCGTTTACTCACACCAGACCCATGTTTGACCCAAGTGTTTATTTCTGTTTTATAAACTCTTGGGTACTCAAATTTTTACGAGCAGCCAAGGGAATCAGGTTAGCTTTGACGAGAATTCTGGAGGAGCAATGGAGCAGAAGGCTTCAGCGTTGTAGATATATAAGTAGTTCCGTTGTGTTGATCTCTGAGTCATTTGTTTGAGATGTATTTTGAGTTGTAATAACTAGACAGGTGTTTATAACTGTCTAGTATGTGTTTTATAAGCTGTGTATCTCTGAAGTATATGATACTATGTAATACTTATGTTATTAATATAATTATTCGTTCCACTGTTGAGATTCTGATGTTGTTTCTTTCTTTTCTCTTTTCTATCCCTTTCTTTCTTAATAATGATGCGTCTTTCTGTGGAGAGAAAGGCGGGTCGTTACAATACATAATAAACAGAGAACACAGAGCCTCAAAACGTAATGAAAAGTATAATATCATAACACACATATATATATATATCAAAGTAATACAGATTGTGTCTTCCCATAATGATATAAAACATCATCCGTTTAAGAACATCACATTGTATATACGATATCACCATATATCAATATAACCAAGTACAAAACACCTAGCATCGTTATCATCCTCTACTCCATCACCAACTCGAGTCCCAATAGAAAAAAAATAACGGTAACACATCTGATCAAAAACAACCTTAGTCTGACCTGAGGATGTTAAACAAATAGTACACTATTGGTCAAGCTAGAAACTAGTTATGAGTGTATTAGTGTGCAATACAATAACATGTATAAGTAAATATGGGTAAATGTCACACACTCGCTAACTACACATCCTACATCTCAAGCGCACAATGTCATAACACATGTGTCATGTCTCTATAACAATGTGACTTACTATCGCAAATCTACTCAACTGTAATTCACTCCTAATTATAATTATTTAGTGTAACAACCCTATTTTTGAAGTTGTAATATTATATAAATTTATTTAAAATAAAAATGTTCGTATTCAATTTACGATAGGTATTATTTTGAAATTCACCTTTTACTTAATTGAAGTCTATTTAATAATAGGTTTTTTTAAAAAATTGAATTAGTTAATAAATTCTTTTCAGAAAATATATTAAACTGGATAAAGTGTTTATTTAAAATATTTTAAAGTGTAAATAATTTTATATACTTGAAATAGATGAAAAGAAATTTTATTCGATATTTAATAAAATCAATAAATCGATGAAGATGAATGAATTTATTTTATATTAATACAGAATAATTAAATAGAGTGAAATGAGTATTGAATTGAAAGGAATTATGCAGTTATCGTAATATATCTTGTAGAATGAAGTGTAAATTAACTTAAATTGGACTGGAATGGACTTACAAATTAATATAGGAATTAGTTAAAGAGGAAAAAATAGAAATGGGATAAATAAAGCCTAGCCCATTTAAACCAAACCCACTCCTTTGTCTAATTTTCATTCCTTATCCCGCTTTCCTTATTCCCAAACACATTTCTCATTTAGCATGCCCTAGCCCAAATCCCCAATTTGAAAATCATTCAATGAACAAAAAGATTGTGGAAATTTAAAGAGCGAAAGCTCGTAGCAAGGTCGATGACGAGGGGAAGTGCAACGCACGTTGGAGCATGTGACCTAGTGGCAACCGTGACGTTGCCGAAAATGGTGATGGAGCATGGCTTCGTGCGATGTCAAAGACGATGGAGGATGGTGGCTGATGATGTAGTGGTGTTTGCAACATATGTGTCTTTGGCGTTAACACTTCCTTCGTTGTTAGCGAGGGGTGGCTTGGGCTAAGCATATGCCGTTCTATTCTTCGAATCGATGAGTTGTTAAACTCATGAATTCTACCTTAAATTATTTGAATTCCTTTTGCATGCCCTGATATGGTTGATTGTTTGGTAATACTTGGTTGTTAATGATTTGATTGGCTGAGATTAATTGATGTTCTCCTTTTGTATCTTATTATTAATACATGTGGTGTATTCTAGTTATTGCACATATTTTAGAGGTAGTTGATTGCTTTGGATTGTTTATTCATTATATGGATTGATTGTGTAGATTTATAAACGGAAGTCCATCCATTTGCGAATTAAAACTTTATAGTAGGTCGATACTTGTACATTGTCATGTGATCGGAGTTGTCAGAAAGCAACTCGGATCACTAAATAATTTCATATTATGCAATGATATTTTATAGAGTGATGTTGGTTCTAGAAATTGTATTCCTGATGGGTTTATTATTTAAATAGTTTAAATGTTTTTAAAAGATTTTTAAAATGAGATTTTATATATTTTGATCCTCATTGGAATTTAGTCTATAGAATATAATTAAATTATATTATATTCTTAACTTACTTCATTTTTAAAAATTTCTATTCAAAAATTTTAAAGATGAGTAATATTTATTCACAAAACCATTTCAAATTTACTATTATAACTATATCATAATTCTGGAAATGTTTAGAGACAAAAGTTAAGATATTGTATTATTTTAGAAAAGCAGTTATGAAAGTAAAATTTGATTTCAAGTGATTTTAGTTATAAAAGTCGTTTAAATGATTTTGAAAGAGTTCAAAAGCCTTTGAACATAGAATTCTTTCGAGAAATAATTACAAGGCTTGAAAATGATTTGTGGAAAATTTATTAGTAATTGTAAGGAATATTGTTTAAAATTATATATATATATATATATATATATATATATGCTTTCAAGCCTTGTACAAGAAATATTCATTTAGCCTTTGGAAATTTCATACTTATATAAATAAATAAAATACTCGTTTCCAAAAATAATCATAAGATTTTAATTATTTTAAAAATCTTTTATTTTATGTATTATGGATTTGAGATTTTATTGAGATTTTGTGCTTTTCTATGAAATGAGGATGAAATGAGGAATTTTAATAAATGGTTGAATCACACAGATTGGTATGGGACTTTTTGCATTATTCTTCCGCTTATTTTTATAACCTGTTGACTATATTATATTGAATGGAATTTACCTGCTTTTAGTAAGTACTTGAATATCACTAGGTGGTATGGGACATTTATTGAAATTCTAGTAATTACTAAAGTGACAGTGATTTACACTTTAGACTTGTACTATCTTAGGGTGTTTGGCTATATGGGTTGATAGATACTTAATAAAAATATAACTTACTAGACAGTTCCGGGATTACTAAAGTGATTTTGACGATCACGATGATCGTTTGATTTTGATGATTCGGTTGATCTTTCATGTTCCTGGCAACTTATAGACAGTTTCGGGATGTTATCTTCTTCTAGAGACCAATTGATTGTTACCATAGGATTTTGTGGGTGACTATCTATCACCGTATGTTTGGTCCAAGAGGAGAATGTATCTCTGTCCAGGAGGGAACCATACCTCTATTTGTGCATTTAGTAGCTTACTAGTGGCTACATTCATGAATTTGTGTTGCCTAAGAAGAGAAAGCAATTATAAGTAGCTTTATTGTAGCAACATTCGTGTTTCTATGTTTTGTCCAAGAGGGGACCCGTACCTCTATGTTTTGTCCAGAAGGGGACCGTACCTTTAATTTAGTGATGTCCTTATATGGATTTATTTTAGTTCCATTGATCTAAAATGGACATATGTGAATCACTATATTTGCATATGATAGTCTATGATAGACTTGAAAGTCTTATGAAACGATGACAATTTTGTGATATATCTTTTTAGATTGATTTGGACTGACATATTTTATATAACTTAGTAATTATGTGTAGTCATATATTAGTGTGGTATATTATTCTCACACCTTTAAATTAGATATAGTATGACCCATTTATTTTCGTAATGTTCGGGTCAGGCCGAGACTCTACAGATACCAGGACTTGCTGATCTTGGACATGTGCGCTAGCATAGGGATAAACTATTTTTGATAGTTTGAGTTTTCCTCATGTGTGTCTATCAATATATTTTGTATGAGATGCTATGTATATTACTTTAGATAGTAGTCTTGTACTAATTTTGGTTGTGATATTGTATGTATTAGATATGTGGGTCTAGTATTATCATTTGTAGACTCATACTTTTGTAGTTGTATATGATGTATATTATTCCGCTGTGATTCTGTGACTTATATTCTATATTGTTCTGATTTATTTTAACCTATGTGTTTATTGCTTTGTGCCGAGACTGTACACATCAATAATTCAGTTCAGATCCTCAAAATTTTGGTAAGAACGTCGTGTCAGTGTTAGCCCAAGGTAATAGTCACATCAGGTTGCTCTTTACAAACCTCATTCTCTATATTACTAGATAGTATTACTTAGTAATACTCTTTAGTAGTATAGGCATACAAACGGGGATTTACATTTACCGTCACATTTGTTATCAAGCACACATCGTTTTGAGTTTGATTAATATGTTCTATGCATAAATAACTAGCACATCCTAGTTCTTTTCTCTCTACTAGAAGCATGTGCAGTTAAAGCGCTTAGCGATTTCATAGCGATGGAGGTGCAAAAACTTATAAAGGGGATAAAGCACAAATATATCGAAAAACAGAGGAGGGTAAAAATCTTTGTTGGAGATAAATCAAACCTCCAAAGTTGATTTAATCTCATTCCCATATCATTTGTATAGAAAAAAGAAACATCCTTCACTCCTTTTTAACAAAACTGATGAATATCATGATCCATGCAGTTCGGACATGGTGAATAAAATATTGTTCTAATTTATGTTGAGCATTTATGACTTGAATTTAGACCTATACCCTAAATTTGTTGATTTGATTCATAAAAGAACTGGTCAAATTAACCTTTTTATATTAAAAGTGCTAAAGTGGATGCTAAAACTTCAGATTTAGCGGGCATAGCAGAACATAGAAGGGATTTAAGAGGATCTACTATTTGATAGCACTAAGTTGAAAAAGCGTAGCAGTCGAAGTGCGCTGCGCGCTTTAGCGACGCTTTAGCGGGGCTTCAACTGCAGAGCAAAAGGCTAAGTTAAGACCAAGAGAAGCATTCTGGGTTGCGACATCTCCCCCTCGACCCAGAATTATAGGTTCCCCACATGATCTATTTGTTGCACTAAATACCTCATCAGTCCTTGGTAGCAATCCTCACTATCCATCCTCACATCATATTTGCATATCCTCACCATTTGTGCCTATGCAGCATATTGTTGGACCTATGGAATGGGGCCAAATTTTCATAACTCAAAGCGCTACCCCATAGTAAGTTTGGTTAGGATGGATATCTAGCCCATCTGGTGTCTCACATCACTTCGGTCGATTTTTTATTCAACATACATGTTATTATTTATGATGGTAACCCACTTAACTATCATTTTAGACTAAGGTTACTTAACATTTTTACATTTAAATGAACATGAAATAGAAAGAACATCAAGCAAATAATCCACATAGCCTCATAAAATGAAATTTTATATCTCATATGGCATAAAACATAACATATATAAGCAACATAAAGGTAATTTGACAATAATCCATGGACAACGGAACATTCAACCATACCTACAACAATAATAAGCACCACCTATCATTCATGCCTCAATCATAACATAACATAAATTTGCTATATTTTTACTATATATAAATAAAAATAATGGAGATATGATTATATATTCCTACACACACACACAGATATATATATATATATATTTGAAATCTTTTTTTTAACCTTTTATTTAATTTCAAGGAAATCAACATTTCAAATCTTCTATCAGTTTCATACCTGCTAAACTCCTTTGAAAATAACTCATACACTTTTAAATTTCTCTTTAATACACAAAGGAGGTAATTTCCAGAAATAACTCTCAGACTTCAAATTAATTTATTTCCAATCCAAAATATTTTTGTTATCCGACCTTTTGACTAGCCAATATTTAGATGGACTTGACGAGTCGAACTTGAAAGCTATTGAGGCAGGAAGCCCAGAGAGATAGTTGCAGAGTCCAAAAACCAAGTATAACCAAGATCGCAAGATGGAAGCAAGGCCTTCTCACAAAAATCCTAAAGTAAATCCATCAAAATGATGGATTTTTACCGATCCATCCCTATATATCGGTGCTGATCCATAAATCTTCACCCAAATGACCCTATTTTTCTCCTATACTTTAATGTTGATGGAAGCAACCCATTTCAAGCTCCAATGATCGATTGCCTGTCGTTTTCTATCGAATGCCTCGAGCACCTGAAATCAGCAACTCCATTCCTATACTGGTCCATCTTATTAGCCTAGAAACAAACTCATAACAGTGCAAACAACATAGAAACCATGAAGGAAACAACAAGTCACCACGCCATAAAGAATCAAAATTGATCCATATGAAGATCTTATGTATCGGTATCAATCCATCAACATTGCTGACTTGGCCACGTTTTCTCAAGGATAACTACTACTAGGTAGTGGAGACCATGGAGGAAGACGTGACGGAACATTTTCCGGTAATCTATAGTTATAAATAGAATGGTAGGGGCTTATTTTTGGGGATCTTTTTGCTTCCTTGCAATTATTACATATTTCTTTGTAATCACCTGTGCTGTGGTACCAATCTATAAGAATTGCACTTGCAAAACAACATCATAATCAATAAAAATCTTAAGTGGACGTAGGCAATAGTTGGCCTCACCAATATAAACATTTAGTTTCCTGTTTTTACTCATTTTTCATTTATATTTCTTCATTTCTATTCTCTACTTAATTTCTTGGGTGTTTATGCCACTTTTTGGAAATAACATATTGGTGCTTTCATTGAGAAGGTGATCCTTAGGCCGTTTAGATCCATCATCTGCTATTGGATTGCTTAAATCCAAGAGACAAATCCAATTTCTCTATTTTCTACTCTTTTGAACTACATAGATTTCCAGAAATTCTATTAGAAACTATTTTAAAATGGCCCCTCAAAGAGATCGATCCAGCACTTCAAGAGATGCTGAGGATGTTGAGAATGTCGATTCCCAACATGTTGAGGAGATTGCACAGCAAACTGCTATCGAAGGTCAGAACCCGAAGGATGTGATTACCAGGGTTAAGATGGACGGTATAATGAAGCAAATTGAGGACAAGCTCTAGGAAAGCCATGATGAATTTAATCTGCAAATGAAGCGGAGCTTGGATTTGGTGAATTAATTGACGAACAACCGTAGGAGAAGAAGGAGTGACTTGATGCCTTTTGGTTCAGAATTTGACAGTTCCTCGTCATCGGAGCAGTAGCATAGGAACAAAAATAAAAGGATGCTTAGAAAAGAGATTGGGAAGTTGAAACAAAGATTGGGACTAAACCATGGCAAAGGTTTATGGATCGGTATCGATCCATCAAGTGGGATCGGTACAGAACCATCAAACCTTGGTTCGGGTGGTCGACTTCTAAATGGCAATGCTGGTTTGGCTTCTGGTCATACTATGGATGGTCAGAATATTAGAGATTAGGCGATCGCTATGGATCCATAGCGAAGAGACCATGTAAGAGGAACTACTAAATGAACTGTTCTCCCTAAGTCAGGGGAACCTAGGTATCGTGAAACTAACCGAGAGCATTTGCTGGGACTAGAGGTGAATCATGATTACTGCCATTCAATAGAACCATCTAAGATGGATTTAACTGAGATGGTAAGGAGATTTGTGATTTCAAAAATGTCGTCGTATAACAGAAAGACGGATCTGAGGCAACATCTGATGAAGTACGACTGGCACATGGATTCTACCAGAGCTACTAATAATATGCGATGTTGTTGTTTCCCGGTGGAATGAACGACAATATGTTTCACCCGGCTGCCGCCGAGATTCATATCACCTTTAAAGGAATTGGCGCAAAAGTTCATCGAGTAATTTCGTACGCACACTGCCCATCCAAAGGATTTTATGAAACTATCAAACCTCTTCCAGAGAGCGGGAGAGTCTTTGAAATATTTTTTTGCAAAGGTTTAATGTTGTAGTAACAGAGGTGAGAAATCCTTAAGAGAATATTGTGTTGATGGCACTGATCAGGGGAATCCATTCCGATACTGAATTCGGGAGGTGGTTGAAGTTGAAATCCACATCGACGATGGGCATATTCTACATAAATGTAACTCTGTTCGTGCTCTTGGAAGAAACAAGCTCTACCGTAAGAAAAACCAATGTCAGGCAAACGACAGGGGCGATACAGAGTAATGTTGCTATAAAACAATCCGAGGGGAATTTCGACAATGTTGATGTTAATGTGGAAAATAATAGTGGTGGACAGAGCAAGAACAAAAATAGAGCTAAAGATAAGAAGTCAGATTCAAGGAGACGTCCCATAATCCCGAATATGACAACTATACTCCATTGAACAACTTGAGAACATATACTTAGCCAATCAAGGCAAAGAACAATATAAGAAGTCGGCTCCAAGGGAGTCGACTGAAAAAGATAAAAAGTCTGGTAAGTTTTACAGATTTCATGAGATGTGTGGTCATAACACCAACAAATGCAAACATTTGCATGACGTGATTGAAGATTTGATTCATAAGAAGAAGCTGCAATAATTTATGCAAGCCCTGTAGGATAGGGGTCCAAGAAACTTCAAACCCTCGGCAGGGGCAAGCCGGGCCTGGAGCTAATGAGCCTAGGCAGCTCAATAAATATCTAGTGATTAGTATCATTATCGACCAACCACATCCAAGAAGAGCTGGAACAATATGTGGGTGCTTTGAAGCATGCAGTAAATGTGAGCTGTTTTGCTGTCGAAGATGATGTTCTGGCAAAACAACTCAGAACTATGGCAGATGACATTGTTTTAAGAAATTGAGATGCGGATGAGGTGGAAGCCCGAAAAATTAATCTGCTAGTGATATCAGCCATGATTGGCCATGTTGTTGTAAGGAAGGTGCTTATTGATAGTTGAAGTTCAATCAACATTTTGTTCAGGAAAGCCTATGACCAGATGCTTCTGGGGGGCAAGGACTTAAAGACATGTAAATCTTGGATCCAAGGATTTAACGGGACAGCTATAGAGCCAATAGGATGTGTGGATCTACCGGTGGTGCTTGGAGAGGGCGACAGCAAGAGAGTGCAGGTCATGCCCTTTGTTGTGTTGGATATTTATTCTGCTAATACCGCATTTTTGGGTCGACCGACCCTTGTTGAATTCCGAGTGGCCATAGCTCCTTGGTACTTAATGATGAAGTTCCCAACAAAGAATGATGTGGAAATAGTGCAAGGGGATCAGGGGCTTCTCCGCGAATGTTATGTCGCTTAGATAAAGGAGGAGAGGCGAAGAGAGAAAGGAAAGGATGTAGAGAAGACTCTCTACATCAAGGCTTTGGATGTATAGAAACCACCGCCTGAGCCATGGCTCGGGTAGCATAGTCAGTTCCATTAGGATATGGATCCACGGAAAGAGCCAGAGGATGGAAAAGCAACTCTAGCCAAGTTGATAATCAACATCCCAAACTACTAGGATGATCCTACTCGGGTCCTAAAGATCGGATCGCAGCTTGGCATAAAGATGATGAAAGAGTTAGTTGGTTTTCTCTAGGCGAACATGAATGTGTTCGCCTGGACTTAGCCAGACATGTGTAGAATATCGTCGGAGATAGCGGGCCATGCATTGATTATAGATCCTAAATATGTTCCTGTGAAATAGAATGACGTAGCCTAGGTCTAAAGAGTCTGCTGCACTCAGAAAAGATGTAGAGAAGTTAAAAGTCAATGGCTTCATCTGTGACACGCTATACCCTAAGTGGGTATCCAATCCAGTCCTAGTGAAAAAAGCTTATGGGAAGTGGAGGACACATGTCAACTATTCTGACCTAAGTAAGGCATGCTCGAAGGACAACTTCCCACTCTCAAAGATTTATCAACTGGTAAACTCGACGGCCGGGCATGAATTGCTTTCATTCATGGATACGTACTCTGGATACAATCAGATTTGGATGCATGTCCCGGACTAAGAACACACTAGCTTCATAACCAATCTGGGACTGTACTGCTATCTTTTCATGTCCTGTGGATTGAAGAATGCTAGAGCGACTTACCAGAGGTGAATAAGATATTTAAAGATCAGATAGGGCGCTCGATGGAGGTCTATATGGATGATATGGTCATGAAGTCATGCGATCGAGGAACCACATTGATGACTTGGTAGAGATGTTCAGCGTTCTCTGAAAGTACGGAATGAAGCTTAACCCTTTGAAATGCTCATTCGGCTTTCCTTCAAGGAACTTCTTAGGCTTCATCATGAACTCCCATAGAATCGAAGCCAATCCGGAGAAGATGGAAGAACTAAGAAACATCAAATCCCCAAAAACGATCAAAAAGATCCATAATTTGAACGGGAAGGTCGCCGCTCTATGTGGATTCATCTCCAGAGCTACTAACAAACGCATCCCTTTCTTTGGATTGATCAAGAATGGGACGAGGAATTTCGCTTCGATGCAGGAATGTACAGATGCATTCCAGGCTCTAAAGAATCACTTAGAGAGACCCCCCATTCTGTCAAAGCTGCTGGAGGATGAGGACTTGTTTATTTATCTGGCAGTGTCGGTGTATGCATTGAGCGAGGCACTTGTGTGTGAAGAGTCCTAAATCCAGAGGCCGGTGTACTACATTAGTAAGCGATTTGCAGAAGTAGGAAGAAACCACCTGAAGCTGAAAATCTCGCATACTGCCTATAAACCGCTTCAAGGAAGCTCCGCCCCTACTTCAGGCTTATTTGATCAAAGTTCTAACCGACCAGCTTTTGAGACAGATCCTGTAAAGAACTAGACCTCTGGAAGACTATTGAAATGGAACATTCAATCGAGCCAGTATGATATAACCTATTACCCTCTAAGAGTGATCCAGGGCCAAGCTTTGGTGGATTTTATTGCTAAATACACTGTACGAGATGACACTCCGAAGAGCAGAGTGCTAGGTGGAAAATGTACATGGATGGTGCATCTAACGAACGTTGTTCTGGTGTTGGAGTTGTGTTGGTGAATCCCGAGGAACATTTTATTTGTTACGCTTTAAAATTCGACTTTCTTGCAACGAACAACGAAGTAGAGTATGAGGCCTTGATTGTAGGATTCAAGAGCTGGGAGTTAAGATGGTGTACATTTTCTATGATTCAAAGCTGGTTGTATGTCAAGTGAGGAAAGAGTTTCAGGCAAAAGGAGCGAGGCTAGCTTCTTGTCTCAACCGAGCCCTTGAAATGCTTAGTGATATTGAATATTACACCATAACACATATTCACGGAGAGGAAAATACGAAGGCTAACTCACTAGCCAAGTTAGCTAGTTTTGGTGATGAGCCACTCATGGGCCTGGTCCCAGTGAAAGTGCTATCGGCTCCAAGTATCAACCAGATGGATATTGATTGGATCTTGGAGGTCGATTACGAAAAGGAGTCATGGAGGACTCCGATAAAGAACTATCTGCAGAAAGGAATCCTTCCTAACATAAAAAGGTTGCGACATCAACTCCTTCGTAAAGCTTCATGGTTCGTCATGCTAGAAGGAGTACTTTACAGGAAGGGATTCTTGGTTCCTATGCTTCAGTGTATTACCGACAGTAAGGCCAAGTAAGTCCTCAGAGAAGTACATGAAGGGGCCTGTGGCAACCACACCGAGAGGCAAACCTTAGTGAAGAAGATCCTTTGTTAAGGGTATTTCTAGTTGAGTGCCAATCGAGATGCAGCTGATTACACCAGAAAGTGTGACAAGTGTCAGAGATTTGCTAAGATTCCAAGTTCGTCGCCAATGGAGATCACTCAAATGGTCAGTCCTTGACCATTTGTAGTTCAGGGAATCGATATCATTGGTGTGTTGTCAATATCCAAAGGCACTATGAAGTATGTCATCGTCATAGTTGATTACCTCACCAAATGGGCTAATGTAGAGCCGTAAGCCACAATTACCACAAAGAAAGCAATCAACTTTGTGGTCAGCATCATCATATATCATTTTTGGGTTCCACAAACGATTATTTCCGATAATGAGACCCAATTCGACAGCATTGAGTTCAAAGATTTCTACCGCATGCACCACATCGAGAAGAGATTTGCAGCAATGGAACACCCTCAGTCGAACGAACAGGTTAAAATAGTGAACAAGATTATCAAGTCCATTCTTAAGAAGTGATTGGAGAATGCCAATAGCAAGTGGGTTAATGAACTTCCATTAGCACTTTGGGTTTATCGAACTACTCAAAAGTCTACGAATGGCCACTCTCCATTTTCCCTAGCTTATGGATTAGAGGTTAGGATCTCAGTTGAACTTGAAATCCCTTCTCATCAAGTAACTCACTACAATCGATGGACGAATGAGGAACTCCTGGTGGAGTCTCTATATAATCGATGGGAAGCATGATGAAGCTAACTTGAGGGAAGCTGCCCATCGAAGTCGAGTCGCCCGATACTACAACACCAAAGTCAGGACTCGGGACTTTGAAATCAATGACCTCATTCTCAAATGAATCTTCCTAGGCCCTACGAATTTGGGCCGAGTTAGGAAGGTCCATTCGTGATTGCATAAAAGCTTGGAGATGGCATGTTCAAGCTAGCAACGGTGGATGGGATCTCACTCCCGTGAGTGCGGAATAGCGAACACAAGCGATGTTGTTTCACATGAATGTAAATTAGTGTATATTTAATCAAAGCTATGTAACCAGATAGAATCTGTCATTTCTAATGTTTATAAAAAAAATCATTTCAGGAGTGTATAAACCTGTATGTGCTTAACTCTACACTACGAACATTTTTTTATTTAAATGAACCTGCATGTGCAAAATGTCAGTCTGCAGGTACCCTGTAACAACCCACCTTTTCGACCCTTAAAAGTCGACACTAATACATCTGCGGTATTCATGTGCCGAGCTTCCAAGTGCCAGAAAGACAGATTGTTGGGGAAAAGAAAGAAAAGACAAAACATAATCTCGCATCGTGACAAGTAATATATAGTATACATTAGACCTTTACAAAAGAAAATTTTAACTTTATTATGCATATATCAATCAGAATCAACTAATCAATCAACAGCCTGGACAGCTATAACAACCTTCCTCGCAATTATTGTTAAATAAACAACTAATGCAGCAGAAATAAAATATACATGAATGCGACTTCAAAGCATCCAAGTATCCTAACCGAATCTGTAAATATGCTCGGTCTGACCCGAGCAATATAATAAAATAACGCGCAGATCATTCTAGTAAACCGGCACGAGAAACACACCTTAGTTGGATTTTAATGTTATAAAAATCTTTTGAAAATAAAGGTATCTCGTAAGACCAAGACATACATAAACACAGGCCGATTTTTACCTTACGATAACCAAAACATTTTTTATAGAAAATCCAATGATATTATAATAATGTCTAGGATACAAATACATATTAATCATAGTCGAAATTGTTACATTATTAAATTCTAGCACAATAGGTATACAATCAATCCGAAGGCTCGTATCGGAGAATGGATTCCAACTATGAAAGGGTAAGAGTCTATCCATTGAATCCGTACACCTCTAGATAAAATGTACGGGAGGCCACAACACGTTGCACCTCTACAATCGGGACCAGCCCTACCCCTTACTGGATAGCACTGAATGAGATCGCCCCATGGTTGATAAACAACCATAATGGGCCCCAAAGCATACATAAATATCAACTCTGGATATGGAATGATCATACCCTAATGGGAACAACCCACTTAGCCTTATGGCACGTCCCTGCATTAGTCATTTTAGCAGTTCATAAGGCTTGAGGCTATGATTACCTTTTATATAGCAAACCATATTGGAATGCTAACACTGCCCTCTAGGCAAAAATGCAATGCCAGCATCCATCCATACAAGTTCGTTTTGGGTCTGAATGAAACCGAAGGCAATACCTCTAATACATCTATTTTGGAATCACCCTTAGGATTAATATCAAGTAGCCCTTGCACTTTAAATAACTCTATCTTCAATTATCTTCAAGATGTCTTACATTCGAACACTCATCTTAGTTCCAAGTGCTTTTCAGATAACATATCTGATCCTGGTCTATTTGAACCAACATTCGATAGTTTTCGATAAACTTAACCGCGGTTCTTTTGGAAATAACCAAACAATACATATGAATGGGGATCGCCCCCTAACCATTTAAGTGGATGGATCTCCCTACCGTTTGTCCTGAGAGAACAGAACAAGATTTATATGCACAATACAACATCGTTGAAGATGACCGTGCCATATAACTCACGTGTTTCTCCTAGATATTTCTGGAGTTATATTTTGGACCAGATTTGATAGTTGGTTATTTAACTATCAAACAAACAAACAATCAAAAATTTAATTTCATAGGAAACTAAACTCGCTTAAGCCCACAAACAACCACTAAGTCTCTTTAATTAATATTTTTATTAATTAAAACACTTTGTAAATACTTGGAAACCATTCCTATATGCTTATCTCAATGGTATAAGTATATTCACAAAACACTATATTTTTTATACTTAGAAAATATAACCATATACTTATCTCAACGGTATAAGTATATTCAAAAACTTACGGGAGATTTCATACTTATCTCAAACAATATTAAATCGATCATAACAGCTGTTATTTAAAACATTGTTTACTATAAACACAAAACATCTATCCTTCTTTTGTTTAAAACATTTCTTTAAAATAAATTACTATATAATTATTAAAATATATTAATAGTTCCAAACCCTCCTTTAAATTGATTTTGTAACTTTCTAAATATTACTTGAAAGGAGTTCCCAAATATCTAAAGTAGATGACTTTTCCAAAGTAAAGAATTCGTAGAGTTTCAAACTGCATCCATAGCGACTATCGCTATATGGACCATAACCTTTAATCTTGTTTATAATTAAATAAACTTTAAATTCCACTTCCTTTATTTATAAAATATTACTCAGAATCTTTTATATTATATCTATAAAATATACTTTATAAATCATATCCTTTGTTTATAAAAATTATTTATAAATACTTCTAAAGAATCCCTTTACTAACTTAAACTCAATTATTAAGATATTTTAATATACTTTTAAACATCATTAACTACACTGATTAATTAACTTTAAATACCATTAATTGAATAATTAGTTAACTTAAACCACTTTTGTTAAATGAATTAACCTTAAACTTTTTTATAAAAATAATAATTAATCAACTAAAACATTTTATTAGAATACTTAATTAATCTTAAACATCTTAAATAAATAATTAGTTAACTAACTTTAAACAGCATTAATAATATAATTATTTAACTTAAACTTTATTAATTAAAAATAATTTAACAAACTTAATACATCCATGATTAAATATAATTAAGCTTAAATATCACTAATAATATAATAATTAACTTTAAAACGATAATTAATTAAAATATAATTAACTTTAAACAATTCTGATTAATATAATTGGCAAACTAAGCCATTGCATAGATTTAATTCTTAGCGGTCATAACGGAGACTTAAACAAGCTATCATTTATTTTATATCTCAAGTGGGTTCATTTGTCGATGTCATATTCAATACAGCCTGGCTAACAAGCTTCTAGCACTCAACAATTAACAATCAATAGTTATTTCATCATTTCATCCAAATTTATCAATCCATATGTTAATTAATTACGCAGATTAACAATTTACTAAGCAAGCACGGAACGGGGATTTATTTTGCTCAATATGGGTCCATGATATTCTATTCAATTCAATTTAACTTAATAGTGTTTTATTTGGCCAAAAAAGTATCATGATTAAGATATATATATATATATATATATTTAACAATGTTATTAATTAAAATAACATAATTAAACTGGGTCTGTTTTAATATGTCGTAAATTTATACATGGCTAAAGTTATCAATAAGTTACACTAAAACATTGTATTCGTCCATATGAGTACAATTCAAAAACTCACGTGTCAATCAGGTTAAATATGAGCAAGATATGAATTTTAGAAGCTAACACATCCTTTATATAATAATAAAGTAATAATTATCATTTTCTCACCCAAGTGCTTAACAGGCCGGCCCACCATCAAGCACCCAACCCAAACCCTACCCCTCCTCCTTTTCTCCCTCCATTCTTTGTTTCAAAACCCGATACCCAAAACCCTTGTACAGTGGTGCACGTGCACCACTGAACCACCCATCGGGACAACCATCTAACCCCGCCAATACACTCCCCTTGACAAGCTTATCACGTCCGACCTGTCAACTTTCACCTCAACCACCCCAAACAAATTGTGACATTCCCTCCGAGACTTGCTCCCTTCGAATGTGACAAAGGATTGTCGCACTTCCCAATAGTCCACCACAATCCTTCAGACTCTACCACCAGCAACTATTCTTCCCCCTAAAATTCTACTCTTCAATTTGCTCAAAAATTCATGGCATAAGCAAGATCAAACAATAGCCATACTTCCACTTTAAGCATGACCATGGAACCTCCCCAATCCAATTCGCACATCATTAAACCCATACCACAATGAAGATCTAGCTCACGCAAACTCAAAGAAACAAGCTTTTGAATTTTTAGTGGAGTATAGGATTTGATATTGAATTTTAAAATTTGAGAGTTTACTGACTTTTCTTTTTACTTGATTGTTATGAATACAGCCAGATGAAAGCTAATAATGGATGTCTATTTAAACTAGTTCACTTAGTAGCTAAGCATAACAAGTCAACTTCCCTCTCAAATCAAAGATGCAAATCAAAGCTCAATATGATAACTCACTTGGAAACATGATGGATGATAAGAGTTTATGTAGCTTTATCCAATTTAATACCTATGCCATCACATAATGTTGTTAAATTAAAATTTTATTTTTAAAATCTTATTATTATTATAATATTACTTATACATGTATTTTTTCTCGAAATGAAAATGTTTTTCCTTTAAATACTTTACATATATAGAATGAAGTGTGAAAAATAAATAAATAAAATAAAGGAGGAAAAAACCAAAATGCCCTTGAATCAAATTGTCAACTTAGCCATCATATCCATAGTACTAAGCATTTTTTACATGTTGGATAATACCTTAAGCATTTGTTAACCCGATGGATAATAGCCTAATTCATGTATTTTTTATCCATCTTCTCATTTAAGCTTCCCATCCATCCCTTTCACATTATCAAATTTAAATTTCTTATCTTATAAATTTTTGTTTATTTACACACTCAAGGCATCAAATCACTTTTCATGCTTTGAAATTTTAAATATAAACAAATTATTATTATTATTATTAATACAAGTTTTATTTACATAACTTTCCTTAATTATTTGGAATAATTATTTTTAATATATAACTAAAGGCATAATAATCTTTAATAATTTTTAGTTCGATAAAAGGTCAAAGTCCGGAAAACGGACTCCGGTCACATTTTTAGTTTTTCGTAGAACAACTTATTTTTGTAAACAAAATTCAAAAATAAAATTTTCTACTATAAATTGAAAAGTCTATTTAATTATTAAATCCATTATTTGAATATCTAAAATAAATTAAATATTCCCAAATTAAATAGATAAAATTCTGGATCATTACATACCTAGAGATACACACCAACTAAGCTTCCACAGTCCATGATCGAACGTGCGAAGCTCAAAAACACCTGGTATCTGGAGATAGATACCCAACAACTCCTCTAACTCCTAAATTGGGGATAGGAGTATAAATATTCAAAGGCTGAATGAGATAGTTCGCCTTTGCAGCTCATGCTCAGAGTTTGGCAGGGCATTTACACCTTGCCCGGAGTAGGCAAGGTAAAAGGTCTGGGCCCAAAGAGTGGCACGATCTCTTACAAAATTTGATCAATGCCTGGAATTAGGTGTAATCGAAGACAAATGTCCTAGATGAGGATTTTTAAACCACTATTTTAAGTGGTTAATTCCAACCGACGCCTAGAGTCCAACGCGGTCAAAATAAGCATCCCGGAGGAAGATGCTTAAATTACCGTTTAAAGATGAATCACTTCGGTTGGCGCCCAGAGTTAGGCACGATCACACTTAAAACATCTTCAAAAGGAATGTTTAAGTTATTTCTTCAAGCAATCGGAATTCGACAAAGTTCTAGAGTCGAACATGGTCATGTGCGGGTGTAAGCAGATAGACACTCTGATAATCATCCCTTACCCGCCTAAATAATGGAATGGATTAGTAACTTAATCCAATGACGACGATGAGAAGTGGATCGCAGAAACATTGAATACAAAGTGCATTTCTTGAAATACTTAGACAAATTCACGCAAGATTTGAATAAAGCAAAACATCTTTATTATTCACAGTCAAAATAAGACTAGGAATAAAAGTACAAGTGTTATTAACATCTAAACTAAAAGCAAAAGCAGGGGCTGAACCCATGAAAAGTTGGCCTAAAAACAAAAGGAAAAACAGGTCCTACAACTATACAACCAAAAACCCAAAGGAGACAGATGATCGCTTTTTGTGTTTCTTCTTTTTCTTCTCTTCCATGGAAGATTGCGTGCTGGACCCCTCTGGTTTCTTCCTTGATCTTCGTTCACTTCCTTTGCCCTTCGAAGGCAAGCAATGCAACGAGGCAGCAGACGTGCCTTGAGTGCTTCCAGCTATAGAAGCATGACCAAAATGAAAATGGCCTCGCCAGCAAAGCAATAGATAGATGAGGGGGGATAAAGTTGACTGACTCTTGCTTAATCTTCGTAGCGGACTTGAGCTGTTGTCCAAGAACCTCGCTTATTGAAAGCCCTTAAGCAAGGTCGATCGACTCTGTGATCTAAACATCATTGTCTGTATGCATACTCTGGAAGTTATCATGCCCCTCTTCTTGCAAAGCATGAATTATTTGCACGCTAGAGCCCGAAGTGTCGCTAACTGGAATGATAGGAGTGACCTTGGAAAATAGTCATGACTATTGAATCAATCATTGTCTCTTATTGTCCCAGTTGGGAGCCCTCCTTCAAGAGACTAGAAATCACAAGCTAACTTGAAATTTGAGAAAGACGAAAGGAGAGATTAGCGACATCGACCGGTGTCATGTGTCCCTTCTCAAATATGGGTGAGGTTAACGATATAACTCCGCTAGAATGAGGCTCCGTATGGGTAAGCGTACCATCTGATTTCCCTTCCTGAATAGGGGATAACATACTTATCTTCTTTATCTGTGGAGCGTCCGGATTGTACGGAGGGACAAATGGAGCAATGGATGTGGTTGAAGGCCCAGAAGTGAAGCATGCAGTAAGATCTTATGGAGTAGTGCCGGAGCCCTCAGCTTAATCTTTCTAAACTGTGGAAGCCTGGATGTAAGATGTTACCTGGAGGTTTAACCAGACAACCAGGTCGTTCGGCATTTCAGAGGTCGTCCGGCATTCAGAGGTTGTTCGGCATTTTAGAGGTCGTCCGGCATTCAGTGGTCGTCCGGCAATTCAGTGGTCGTTCGGCATTTCAGAGGTCGTCCGGCATTCAGTGGTCGTTCGGCATTTCAGAGGTCATCCGACATTCAGTGGTCTTCCGGCATTTCAGAGGTCGTCCGACATTCAGTGGTCGTTCGGCATTTCAGAGGTCGTTCGGCATTCAGAGGTCGTCCGGCATTCAGAGGTCGCTCGGCATTCCAGCTTCGCTCGGCATCCCCGTATCGACCGGCGTTCGAACCTCGTTCGGCATTCATACCTCGTTCGGCATTCCAGCCTCGATCGGCATTCCAGCCTCGATCAGCATCTCCCCTTGACCGGCATCAATTCTCGTTCGGCCTGCACTCTTCACTCAACACATTACCTCGATCGGCATAGAGATATCGTTCGGCATTTTGCCGTTCGGCATTTGTCGTTCGGCACGCAGAGGTAACTCACTTTGGGGCTGAGATACCTGACTATAAGGCCCACCAGGGAAGTCCAACCCAGCTTCGTCTATAAATAGAGAGGCAGGGGCACAGTGAAATTGACCTTTTTTCGAGAACACTGGGGAGACTCTGCCGCTTTCAAGACTCGTTCTTTTTACTTAGCAATTGTACTCGAGTAGTTGGTAATACGGATTGTATGTGTAATCAATTATCAAGTAAAGCAATAAAGATTAACCTCAAAGTGGACGTAGGCAGTTACGCCGAACCACTATAAATCCGGTGTTCTCGTCTTTGCATTCAATTTAGCATATTGCTCTCTGTTTAAATTTACTTTCATCATTTATCTCTCTACACAGTCTTTCTCAACGAGGTTAGTGACCAATTTTGGTGCTAACACTTTGGTGCTTTCACCGAGAATCGAATTCTCAGGCCACAAGGATCTGCTTTGAAGCTACTGGATTGAATAAATCCCCCGAAGGAGATCCAAGCCATTCATAAGACGTCCGTTGATTCTACTCAGAGTTCCTACCAATAACTCTACAATGGGAAGACCATGCACCAGATCAGCCTCTCATAACGCGGACGCCTATGAGACCGCTAGCGTACAACAAGTAGGACCTAGCAATCAGCAAGAAAATCTAGGTGCAAGGACTGCCGCCCAGGACCAAATGCAAGTTGTCACCAGAATAGAGTTCAACGACTTGATGAGAGAGCTCATGGAAAGCAGGAGACAACTTGGAGAGCAGATGCAGGCCAACGCCAACCTTATGACACAGCTCACTCAACAACAGCATCAGAATGCTGGGCGCAGTCCAGCTCCTTACTCTTCATCTGACAGCTCAACTTCATCTGATGAACCCCCTAGGCGTAGACGCCGCAAGACTGAAACTACGCAGGCAGGCGCTGCCGATCAGACAACTGGGGACCAGTTACACCTCAGAGACCACAACCGAGCTGGAACGAGAAACTTAAGGGCTGGAGCGCAGGTGGAGGCTGGATGCCCGGCTCGCCAAGATGCCAATGATGCCGAACCTCAAGATTCATGTTTAGTAGATCGCCAGCAGAGGAGGCATCAGCCTGATCAATCCCATAGGACAGACTCCAACCTTCCATCTTCCATACAAACCCCAGACCTAACAGCTATGATCAGACAGTTGATGAAAGAGAATCAAGGCTTGTCAAATGATGATTGGGGGGTATCAAGGAGTCATACTCCGTTCACAAACACTGTCCTATGGGCTGAGTACCCCAGAAAGTTTAGCATGCCAACTATCCCGGCTTACGAAGGAAAGACTGATCCAAGGCATCATGTGATGAGGTACAAATGGATGATGGATTTAGCTAGAGCAAATGATGCAACCAAGTGCAGGTGCTTTCCAATAAATCTATATGGGATCGCTACCATGTGGTTCACCCGACTTCCTCCGCGGTCCGTATCCAGTTTCGAGGAGTTGGCGAAGAAATTTATAGAACAATCCAGAATACATTTTACTCGTTCAAAGGACGTGATGTCTCTATCAAGTGTAATCCAAGCTCCTGGGGAGTCGTTGAAGGAGTATTTGTAGAGATTCCATGTTGCGGCTACTAAAGTCAGTAATCCTAATGATCACGCAATTCTTATGGCTTTGATGCGAGGCGTGGATCCGGATTCAGAGTTTGGAGATTGGCTGGCAGGAAAACCTCTAACTACGCTAGAGCGTTTTTACTCAAAGGCACATCAATTCATAAGAAGAGAGGAATCCAGGTGAATAAGGCGAAATAAGGCACCAGGGCCAGTTCAGGAGTCCGTGAAAAGCAACATTGTTGTGAAGCAATCCGGAGACAACTCGGGGAAAGTTCAGGTCAATGTCCAGAACAAGCCTGGGTAATCTAAGGAATCCGGAGGAAGAAATCAGGGGAGAAAGAGAGAACTGGGGAAATGGAAGCCGAGAATTCCAACCTACAACGAGTACACCCCACTGAATGCATCTCTTGAAAATATTTACCTATCAACTTGAAATACCTTTCAGTATAGAAAGCCACGCCCAAAGGAGTCAACCGAGGAACAAAAGCGGACTGGGAAGTATTGCCGCTTTCATGAGACTTATGGGCATAATACTGAAGAGTGCAGACACCTACACGACGCTATAGAGAAGTTGATTAGGCAGAAAAAGTTACAGGAGTTTGTAAAGAATCCACAAGAAGGTGGACAGGGAACGTCTGATCCCGGTCGTGCACCAGCTCCACGTCACCCCGAGGAGCCTGCTCGGACCGTGGGTAGACTGGTCATAAACACGATCATCGGCGGACCTCACCCTGCAGATAAGAACTGGCAAGAAATGGAGCGGTATGCTAATTCCCTGAGGCATGCAGATTTTGAGTGTTGTTCCAATGTGGAGGATGGGACCCTTGCTAAACAGCTGCGCATGATGACAGACGATATAGTATTCAGGAGCAGAGATGCTGACCAGGTGGAGGCTCCTACCATTGACCCGATGGTCATATCTGCGACAATCGGGCCGTCTTTTGTGAAAAGAATTTTGATTGATTGTGGACGTTCTGTCAATATCATCTTCAAGAAGGCTTGTGACCAGATGAAGATGGAGACGAAGGATTTGAAGCCATCTAAAGCTCGTATACATGGCTTTAATGGCGCAGCGACTGATGCAATGGGGTATGTTGAGTTGCTAGTTGAACTGGGGCAAGGTGAACGTAGGAGGGTGCGAATCCTACCTTTCATGGTTTTGGATGTGGATTCTCCATACAATGTGTTTCTGGGCCGACCGGCCCTGGATGAGTTTAGGGCAGCATTAGCCTCGTGGTGTTTGACTTTAAAGTTTTCGACTGACAAAGGAGTAGGTGTTGTTCATGGCGATCAGGCGACCGGTCATGCATGTTATGTGGCTGAGCTCCGAGAGGCCCAGCGAAGAGAGAAAGGAAAGGTTGCGGACAATTCCGTCCGCATTCAGAATACCGACAATTGACAAGTAATGCCCGAGCCCTGGCTCGGGCAAAATTCTCGGATCTACAGAGACATAGATCCGAGAGATGACAATGAGGAACCTAGGGAAGAAAAAGTAGCACCGGCTGAACTGACGATTGACATTTCAATCAGCCGAGACGATCCATCGTGAGTACTGAAGATTGGGTCACAACTCAGCCCCTCAATGACTGAAGACCTCAGTGATTTCCTCCAAACGAATCTCGATGTTTTCGCTTGGACACATTCCGACATGTGCGGGATTTCTCCCGCTATTACGAGTCATATGTTGAACATAGACCCGAAGTACGTCCCAGTTAAGCAAAAGAGGAGAGGAATGGACCCGGAGAGGTCCGCTGCTCTCAGGGAGGAGGTGGACAAACTCAAAGCCAATGGGTTCGTCCGTAACGCCCTCTACCCTGAATGGGTATCAAACCCCGTGCTGGTGAAAAGGCGAACGGGAAATGGAGAACTTGCCTAGATTATTCCGATTTGAACAAAGCATGCCCCAAGGACAGTTTCCCATTACCTAGAATTGATCGATTGGTCGACTCCACTGCAGGACACGAGTTGTTGTCATTCATGGATGCGTACTCGGGATACAATCAGATCCCGATGCACATTTCGGACCAGGAACACACCAGTTTCGTCACAGACGTTGGGCTATATTGCTATGTAGTAATGCCTTTCGGATTGAAAAATGCGGGGGCGACGTACCAACGTTTGGTAAATCGAATGTTTAGAGACCAGATTGGTAGAACGATGGAAGTCTATGTGGATGACATGCTCGTGAAGTCACGACAGTCAAACGACCACATTCGAGACTTAGCAGAGATGTTCGGTATACTCAGTTGTTATGGGATGAAGATCAACCCTCTAAAGTGTTCCTTCGGCGTTGAGTCGGGGAATTTTTTGGGATTCATTGTTAACGCCCGGGGAATTGAAGCTAACCCGGAAAAGATTCAAGCTATTCGAGATGTACAAGTGCCCAGAACTATAAAACAGGTACAAAGCTTGAATGGAAAGGTGGCTGCGCTGAGTCAATTTTTATCCAGAGCCACAGACAAGTGCATTCCCTTCTTCAATATAATAAAGAAAGGAAAGAGGAATTTCGAATGGACATCCAACTATGAGGAAGCGTTCCGAGATCTGGTGAGGCATTTGGAGAGTCCTCCAGTGCTGTCGAAACCAGTAGACCACGAAATGTTGTGCGTATACTTGGCTGTATCCCCGCATGCTATAAGTGCGGCTTTGGTCCGCGAGGAAGACCAAGTTCAAAAGCCGGTGTATTACGTTAGTATAACGGGGCAGAAAGAAATTATGCTAAAATTGAGAAATTGGCCTATTGCTTGGTGATTGCATCACGTAAGCTGCGTCCATACTTTCAAGCACACTCAGTCAGTATTTATACCGATCAGCCCTTGCGACAGGTACTCCAACGACCAGAAACTCCTGGAAGGATGTTAAAATGGAATATCGAATTGAGTCAGTTCGATATTACCTACCTACCACGAAGAGCCATACAAGGGCAAGCATTAGCAGATTTCATCGCTGAGTTTACTGTATCGGACGAACCAGATGGTCACAGTGTCATTCCTCCCATTCAATGGAAATTGTACACCGATGGGGCATCAAATGACCGTTGCTCCGGGGCTGGTGTAGTCCTTGTGACTCCAGAAAATCGATCGATTTGTTATGCTTTGAAGCTCAATTTCCCGGCTACGAATAATGAAGTAGAATATGAAGCATTGATTGCTGGTTTAAAGATCGTTGGAGAACTCGGGGTAAAATCAGTTGAAATCTTTTGTGACTCGCAGCTGGTGGTGTACCAAGTGCAAGGAGACTACCAAACAAGGGGACAAAAGCATGCTTCGTACCTTGCTCTGGTTCAGGAACTATTGGCGAACTTCGAACATTATGACATTTCGCATGTCCAACGTGAACAGAACAAGGAAGCCGACTCGTTGGCCAAATTCGCAAGCACTGGCGATGCGCAACAAATGGGATTGGTTCCCGTCGAAACCTTACATGCTCCAAGCATAGATGTGATGGAAGTCGATTTTGTGTTGGGAACGGAAATCGAGAAGGAGTCGTGGATAACCCCATTCAAACAATACCTGCTAAACATGACTTTGCCCGAAAGAAGAAGCGAAAGACGACAAGTCATTCGCAAAGCCACGCGATATGTGATGCAGGGAGGAGTAATGTATCGGAGGGGATTCTCGGTCCCATTACTACGGTGCATTGCCTATGATGAGACAAAGTGGGTCTTGGAGGAGGTTCACGAAGGAGAATGTGGCGACCATACTGGGGGGCAGACACTAGCGAAAAAGATCCTCCGCTATGGATACTATTGGCCAACTGTGAATCGGGATGCTGCAGACTATGTAAGAAAATGTGACAAGTGTCAAAGATACGCGAAAATCCCTAGAGCTCCATCAACGGAGCTCACGCAAATGGTTAGTTCTTGGCCGTTCGCAATCTGGGGAATCGACATAATTGGTTCTTTGCCTATATCCAAAGGTGGTGCAAAATACGCGATAGTTGTGGTCGACTACTTCACAAAATGGGCCGAGGTAGAGCCTCTAGCCAAAATCACCTCCAAGAAGGTCATTAATTTCGTTGTACGAAACATTATATGCCGCTTTGGCCTCCCGCGAACCATCATTACAGACAACGGAACTCAATTTGAATGTAGAGAATTCAAAGATTTCTTTTTAAAGTACGACATTGAGGAAACGTTCGCCGCTGTTGCTCATCCAAAGGCTAATGGACAAGTTGAAGCCGTGAACAAAATAATCAAGTCCATATTGAAGAAGTGTTTGGAAAAGGCTGGAGGAAAGTGGGTGGATGAACTTCCAATAGCGCTATGGGCTTATAAAACTACCTACAAGTCTGCGACTGGCCACACTCCATTCGCATTGGCATACGGCTCGGAAGCTATTATACCCGTGGAGCTTGAAGTTCCATCACATCGGGTGACACATTATGATCCTAAGACGGATCAGGATCTCTTGTTGGAATCACTAGACTTCGTTGATGAAAAACTTGAAGAAGCCGAGTTAAGGGCGGCAGCATATAGGCACCGAGTCAAGCGATATTACAACGAAAAAGTCCGCCAAGAAACTTTGATGTGGGTGATCTCGTTTTGAAACGAGTTTTCCCGGTACCATCACGTATGAATCCCAACTGGAAAGGTCCATATGTCGTTGAACGGAAGCTTGGAGAGGGAACTTTCAAGCTAGCGACCGTTGATGGCGTGACACTACCTCGAGCGTGGAACAATGAACATTTGTGACGTTATTATGTTTAGCCTATTTCTTTCATGTTTTAGGTGCAATTATTTCCCATATGTTTTTATTCCATTGATTCTTAGTTTCCTTTTAAGCATGTAGTCGGATGATTTAGTTTGTTTTCATTAATAAAGGCTCGAAGCTATCCTTTCTATGAATTACCGATGTTTCTGTACCTTATAGTCTAGTGACAAACAACTGGAGTTGCATTATTCTGTCTGACGTACGAATTCGCATAAATGACTTGAATCTCCGAGTCCCCTGAATGCGGACCAGAATACTCTAAGTCCCCAGAGCGTGGACTAGAGTATAAACGACTTAAATCTCTGAGTCCCCTGAGTGCGGACCGGAGTACTCTAAGTCCCCGGAGCGCGGACTAGAGTATAAACGACTTGAATCTCCGAGTCCCCTGAATGCGGGCCGGAGTACTCTAAGTACCCAAAGCGCGGACTAGAGTATAAACGACTTGAATCTCCGAGTCCCCTGAATGCGGACCGGAGTACTCTAAGTCCTCAGAGCGCGGACTAGAGTATAAATGACTTAAACCTCCGAGTCCCCTGAGTGCGGACCGGAGTATTCTAAGTCCCCGGAGCGCAGACTAGAGTATAAATGACTTGAATATCCGAGTCCCCTGAATGCGGATCGGAGTACTCTAAGTCCCCAGAGCGCGGACTAGAGTATAAACGACTTGAATCTCCGAGTCCCCTGAATGCGGACCGGAGTACTCTAAGTCCTTGGAGTGCGGACTAGAGTATAAACAACTTGAATCTTCGAGTCCCCTGAATGCGCACCGGAATACTCTAAGTCCCCAGAGCGCGGACTAGAGTATAAACGACTTAAATCTTCAAGTCCCCTGAGTGCGGACCGGAGTACTCTAAGTCTCCGGAGCGCGGACTAGAGTATAACCAACTTGAATCTCCGAGTCCCCTGAATGCAGACCGGAGTACTCTAAGTCCCCAGAGCGCGGACTAGAGTATAAACGACTTGAATCTCCGAGTCCCCTGAATGCGGACTGCAGTACTCTAAGTCCCCGGAGCGCGGACTAGAGTATGAACGACTTAAATCTCCAAGTCCCCTGAGTGCGGACCGGAGTACTCTAAGTCCCCGTAGCGTGGACTAGAGTATAAACAACTTGAATCTCCGAGTCCTCTGAATGCGGACCGGAGTACTCTAAGTCCCCAGAGCGCGGACTAGATTATAAACGACTTGAATCTCCGAGTCCCCTGAATGCGGACCGAAGTACTCTAAGTCTCCGGAGCGTGGACTAGAGTATAAACGACTTAAATCTCTAAGTCCCCTGAGTGCGGACCGGAATACTCTAAGTCCTCGGAGCGCGGACTAGAGTATAGACGACGTAAACCTTTAAGTCCCCTGAAAGCGGATTGGAGTACTTTAAGTCCCTAGAACGCGGATTAAAAAATATTCAAAGTACCAAAAATGTAAATAAGAGATGTTCGATTCTAAAGAATGTCCAAGCAATATGAAAATGGATTGGAGGCTCATGTGACTCACAGGAACTTGAGTTTCGAAGACAGTTATACAGAAAGCTAAAAAACAAGAGTCATTTGAAAGACGAAGAAACTAAACTTTATTCATTAATCCGAAATGGGGTTCTACAACCACTCCTTCAAAGCTCGGAGTCAAAAATCTATCTACATGAGTAACGAAAATGAATAAATAAAAGTAGTTGCATGACCTAAGCTAACCCTCGTCGAACGAGTGTAGGGGCTACTTCTTCGATTTCTTTAGCTTCTTGACTTCCTTCGTTTGTGCGGATGACTTCTCCCCCTCGTGCTTTCTCTTGGACGTTTTGCTCGCCAGAGAAACGGTATCAGGAGTGGGACAAGGAACATCCAGTAGTTTAGATCTACCAGGAAGAATGACTTTTAGAGGCCTGTTCAACGGATCGTCAAGTTCTACTACTTGAGTCTCGATCTTGACCTCAACTTTCTTCTTTTTCTCTTCCTCAAGTTGTTCCTTCATGCTCAATTTAGAAGTATGTTCAGAAGCGCCCGTGATTTCAATTTCATATAACTCTCTTCAACGGGAGACGAGGTTCTAGACTTATCCTCGTCAAGCGCCCCAATCATCTGAGCATCTGGACCGGGGGTTACTCCCGCATGCGTAGCCTCGCTTGTTTTCCCCATCTCCTCCTTGGCGTCATCGCTCCTTGGAGTCGGTTCAGGGTCAGAGCGGCCTGCATAAAAACAAAAAGGACGAACGTTAGAATCAATAACTTCTCGCCGAAAGCGACGGATTTTTGAACTTCAAGAAGAAGAATTTTATACCGGTTTCTTGTTGGCTTTCAGCCGTGTGAGGAGTCTCACCCTCTAGAATGGGGGATAGCACGTGAATGCCGAGCCGGGATCTTCCGGATCGTAACCAACGTGTTGCTCGAATGGATCAAGTGCTGGCCGATCAGCCGATTGAGTAGAAGTAGGAGCCGCAGCTTCGGTTCTAGATGAACCAGCTATGTCATTTTTCTCTTTTGGTGGAGAAGAGCCTTTGCCAAAGAGGGCCATTGCTGCAGACAGGTCTGAAGGCTCGTTCCCGCTGAGAAATTCTTTCACTAAAGCATCTTCATCAACCTCCTCGATACCCGATTCCACCTTTCTAATCTTTATTAGAGTTTCCCATGCCTCGGCTGAAGATTCGAGGTAGCCCTCGCCAAGAAAGGTTAAGTCCCGATGCATGAGAACTCAGGCGTTATATTCAGCTATCAGCAGGTCGAACATGCACTTGCTCTCCTCTCTGCCGGCTTCTGTAGCCGCCTCAAGGCGAGAGTCAATCTCCGCAGATGTTATCCTTTTGCCCTCTTCACGGGCTTCATCCTTTACTATCCCGACCTTAGAAAGCTCATCGTCGAGCTTTGCCTTCAAGAGTCGTGTAGCAACAATCTCGTTGCAGTATCGTTGGGACTCCTCTTGAGCAGCTATCTTCTCTTCCTTCTCCTTAGAGAATAGCTCTTTCAACTCTTTGACTTGCAGGGCGAGTGCATCCCTTTCTTTCTGAATAGAAACTTTTTCTAGAGCCAGGGCCCCACGGTGTTGGACCGCTTCGTCAATCTCCTTTTTATGAGTCATCTCAAGATGAGTGACGACCTCGGCAGTGTCTTTAGCACTTTGTTTGGTGGCCCCGAGTTGGGATTTGAATGAAGCGAGCTCTTCATCTTGATTTTTGATAATGTCTTTATCGAAGGTAGCTTCAAGCTTCAAGCGATCGATTTCTTGTTGACGCTCAACGGAGATTTCCAAGACTTTTTCGACTAAATGAACAAACGCATCATGTTGAACATAGACGTCGTTGTTGCAAGCGATGGCACTCTGCTTGACATGCCCCTGAATGTGATGAATTGCTGGAAGGAACTTCAGACCGTCAAAGCAGATTTGGGGAAATTTAACTTTAAGCTCGGCCAGCTTCTCCGATATCGTCGGGTCTACTGCGGGAACAAGGGGAGGTGGCTTTGAAAGTTCTGTTCTCTTACGATGTTCCCGAGACTGTCGTGTACTAGATGAACCGGAATGTTGATCACGGGAAACCTTAGGTTGAGACCTCTTATGCGAAAGCTTCTCTCTGCCTTGCTCTGTTTGAGAAGGGAGATCGTGGGAGTATGAAGAATGGCTGTGTAATTTCTTTTGATAAGTCGATTCCCGGGGAAGGTTGTCTCGGTCTCCGGAGTCGTCTCTGTCCCGGCGCTTGCCGGTGCC
The DNA here is from genome assembly GCA_030737815.1 of Allium fistulosum. Taxonomy (NCBI): domain Eukaryota; kingdom Viridiplantae; phylum Streptophyta; class Magnoliopsida; order Asparagales; family Amaryllidaceae; genus Allium; species Allium fistulosum. The sequence continues at coordinate 1,302,861,499 of CM060902.1, forward strand.
CGAATCTTGGCCAGAATGATGAAAAATTGATGAGCCGTGAAGACGATCGAATCCGTGGGAACGTCCGATGTAACCTGCATAGAATGAGAATAACGAAAAGTTAGAAAAGATCGGGGTGATGATGAAAGTTAAAGTGTAAGGTGAAGTGCATATGTCCGTGTGTGTCCTAGTGTTCCCCCCGACAGACCAGTTTCTTTTTCTTTACTAATAGGAGTTTTATCTCCCTGGACGTGGGCTTGAGTGCCTGCATTGCCTCTGGAGGGCGAATGAAGCTTAAGCGCCTCTGAGTCGTCGAAACCATAATTGAGCAGATCGTCAGGGATGGTGTGGTTCGACAGACCTTTCAGTGAACTTTCTAAGGGTTGAGGGGAAGGTTCTCTCTCCTCTGGAATAAGCGTAACTTTAGAAGTTCCACCTACTTTCTTCCTTCTCAACTTATAAGTCATTTTCTTCTTTCCCTTTGAAAGGGAAGATGACGTCTCAATATCGTGGACTTCAACCGTCGGGTCCTGAGTGGGACTAATATCTTCACCCGATACTTCGGGCGTCTTGCCTTCTCTAATTTCTCCCTCTTCTGGCGTGTCAAGGACATTACATGTTGAAGGCCCAGCCTGCCTTTTTCCCTTGCCTGAAGCAGGTCTGGATAGTGTGATGCCTTGGGGAAGGTTTATTCGGCGACCTTCCGCCAGCAGCTCGAAACTCGCAAGTGACTCATTTGAAATGAGGGATTTGATGTCCCGATATTCTGCGGGGAGAGCTCGGATAGTTGCCACTGCTTCAGAGTATCCGGAGCCTTCGGGACGTGGAGTGATACTTGAAAAAGTGGAAAAAGAGTCAGAAAAGATGCAGATTCCGCCAAATTCAAGTGTTGATCTAGAAAACAAACTTACTCTCTTCCACCCATCTCCTAGCAAAATCGGAAGGACAACGAACATAGAACCACTCTTGCTTGTACTGGGCGAATTTGCTCCATGCCCCAGTCAGGATTTGGCATTTACTATATGGCTCCAGAAATATAAAAGACGGGCTATCCGACCGTCTCTTGAAGCGATAAATATAACGGATATCGCCTGGAGTCGGAAGCCTGGAGAAGACACTCATAAAGAGGATGCAAGTGCCATATAAGAAAACATGACTGTTCGGAGGCAGTTGTGAAGGAGCGAACTTGATATATTGCAATAAGTCACGAAGAAAGGAGTTGAAGGGTGGAACGCTGCCGACCCAGCACATAAACTTATTACAGGCTGTATACCCGGCTGGGGGCAAATGTGGACGATCATTCCCCGAAGGAACTAACACATCGTCGAAAGGATTACGTGGACAGAGCATATCCGACGGAGTGTGCTTTCGTTAATCTTTGAGAACTGTGAATCGGCTCGGTCGTCTAAGAAAATAGCTGCCTCCAGAGCGTCGGGAGCTAAATCGACGGTGCTATCGCGGCGCTCGGTAAGCTTTGAGCAGGGGTAGTTGACGGATTCGAAGTATCTACAACTTCTTGTCTAGAGGATGGCCCAGGTCTGTCTGAGATCGTAGCAGAGCTAGATTTTCTAGACATCTCTAATGAAGATCGAATCCAACAAAGCACCTGTTTGAACTATACTTGAAAAACAATTAACATTAGACTTAACAACGTAAGTATTCCCCCCGTGTGGTGTGTGAACTAGTGCGATTATTCAAACGTAAGTTCCAAGCGAAGGGAAAGACATTGGATTGAGAAAATAAGTTTGAGCTTCAGATTGACGTCTTCGAAGACCGTCATCGCTGACCGTCTACGAAGGCTTGTCACAAGATGGTTTATATTTTGAACTCGGCATCGCAACTACATTTGAAAGGTTATTAACTATTAAGCGGGATTAAGTCCAAGTTTTTAGCTATTTAAAAACACAGAAGTTATCAGTGTGAATTATTCGATATGCTTTGTTGTTTAAGTCTGTCCTTGTTCATTGACATATATTCAGGCGTGGGATGTGTTAAGTCAACTGTACATTAGGTTCGACTAGTGTTGCTATTATGCACAACTCTCCTACCATCCATCATTGTCGTTCGGCATGCGGCAAGACATGCCAAACCACAATCATGCCAGACTGTATCGTTCGGCACTCCACTCTCCCATCTGCTCTCTCCCCCATTCGGCATAAGGGAGTCATGCCGATCCACACTCATGCCGAGCCGCCTCACTCGGCACTTCACCCTCAACATCAATACTCTTCTACCTATCCACTTCATCGTTCGGCATTCGTCTAGTCATGCCGAACCGCTATCACACCGAGCCCCTTCGATCGACATTTTGCCTAGCACTCACTTTTCTCCAACACTCCTTCCTACCTCGTTCGGCATAGAAGAATCGTGCCGAGCCAAGAGCATACCGAGCCACCTCGCTCGACATCTAGGCTCAATCCTCATTTCTCCTCCGATTCCCCCTCTTCCCTTGCTCGGCATAACTCACTACTCTTCTCTTCGCCGCTCGGCACGAGTGAGTAATGTCGAGCCATGGTCATTTTCTTTTCCGAATCTCACGCCATGCTAACTTCACACCACCAAACTTTACTACTCCCTACTCCCTCATATCCTAAACACCTATGACACCTCCTTCCTTCCATCACTCCGCCTAGCCCTAAAGCAGGTTTCGACCCCGAATTGTCCTTATCCACACGGTTCCAATCGTCCTAAGTCTTACAAAGATTCACGAGTCTGAATCTCGTGTTATGTTTTCTCTTCAAGATGAAATGTTTGAGGTTAAGGCCATTACCTAAGAAATTACTCAAAGCTTGGGGATATTCTGGAGTAGGAAGCGCGATTTCGGTCGGGTTCTTTGATTTGGAAAGGGAGGAGAGGTAACTTATCGATTTCGAGAAAGGAAAGGAAAGGTAAATAGTTTGCAGGAGTTTGAGACGAGTTCGTAAGAATATTAGAGCGGAGGTAAAAGGTAAAAAAGGAAGAAGGAGAGAAGTTCCAGCATTTATAGCAGGAAGGAAAGAAGGTGAAGGGATAGAGACCGATAGAACCGGTCAAGGCACAATGTCGTTCGACATCCATGTGTCGTTTGGCATCCATATGTCGTTCGGCATCCATGTGTCATTCGACATCCAATCTCGTTCGACATCCATATGTCGTTCGGCATCCAATGCTTCGTTCGGCATTCAGGAAGATGCTATCGAAAAGACAGAACGAGGGCTTAAAGGAAAGCACGGAGGACTCATGATTCAAAGCGCATCACATTCGACCACCTGATGCACTTTGGGGGGCAAGTGTTACCTGGAGGTTTGACCAGGCAACTAGGTCGTTCGGCATTTCAGAGGTCGTCCGGCATTCAGATGTCGTTCGGCATTTCAGAGGTCGCCCGGCATTCAGTGGTCGTCTGGCAATTTAGTGGTCGTCCGTCATTTCAGAGGTCGTCCAGCATTCAGTGGTCGTCCAGCATTCACTGGTCGTCCGGCATTTCAGAGGTCATCCGTCATTCAGTGGTCGTTCGGCATTTCAGAGGTCGCTCGGCATTCCAGCTTCGCTCGGCATCCCAGCTTCGACCGGCGTTCGAACCTCGTTCGGCATTCATACCTCGTTCGGCATTCCGGCCTCGACCGGCATCGATTCTCGTTCGGCCTGCACTCTTCACTCAACACATTACCTCGATCGGCATAGAGATATTGTTCGGCATTTGTCGTTCGGCACGCAAAGGTTACTCACTTTGGGGCCGAGATATCTGACTACTAGGACCACCAGGGAAGTCCAACCCAGCTTCGTCTATAAATAGAGAGGCAAGGGCACAATGAAATGGACCTGTTTTCGAGAACACTGGGGAGACTCTGCCACTTTCAAGACTCATTCTTTTTACTTAGCAATTGTACTCGAGTAGTTGGTATATGGATTGTATCTGTAATCAATTATCAAGTAAAGCAATAAAGATTAACCTCAAAGTGGACGAAGGCAGTTACGCCGAACCACTATAGATCCGGTGTTCTCGTCTTTGCATTCAATTTAGCATATTGCTCTCTGTTTAAATTTACTTTCATCATTTATCTCTCTACACAGTCTTTCTCAACGAGGTTAGCGACCAATTTTGGTGCTAACATAAGACAAGCTTACCCACTCTAAGCGCTTCAATTTCATTTGGATTTAGAATCTCGCTCTCCAGCTTCACCAGATTTACTTCACCTCCTTTCAAATGTTGTGGCTCTTCCTGCATAATCTGCTCCCATTCTGCAATGACCCATATTTTTAACAGTTGGGTATTTAAATAATGATTTAAATATTGAATCGTTAATTATTTGATGCTCCCAAAAATATGATGTCTCACATACTATCGAATCAGGACTTGAGACTACTTCCGTTGAGTTCGTATCGACATTACGAATTAAAATGAGTATAAGGAATGCTATATTTGGAGATCCGACGATTCGATTGTCGAAACGGTCTCGAAAAGTGCAAAATTATCATCCTGGTGCACTGCCTTGGATAGTGATGAAATTTATACCATCGGGGTCGGAAAAATAAAGTGATGCACGCAGACGAGTTTCATGGCGATCGAACGCGTCGTTTGATCGTAAAAGCTTCAAACACGCTCCGTTTTATTTGAGAAATTAAATAAAATGAATATTATATTATTTAAATCAAAACCCTTCTCCAACCCTCTCCCTTATTTTATCATGTTGCTGTTCCACTCACCTATTAAAGAAAACATGGTCGCCACTTCATCTTCCATTCCAAAAATTAATATCGAGTGATATACTCCACTAAAAATCCCGAAACTACCTTCATCGAGTTCGTATTGTAAAGAGCTACATACCCATATCCATTTTAAGTGTCACGACAATGCTTAACCAAGATCAACATTTTGAGGTCGCATCTAGGGTTCCTCTTGGCAATCGATATAGGCGTTTCTAGGAGAAATGGAGAGTACGATAGGGTTTCTCTTATCGAATGGCATCTCCCTATGTCAACGATGTGATGTCTGATCCCTAATAGGTGGGCGCCACATTTGCGATAGCAAGCGTGAGTCCTGGAAATTACGATTTGTTGGGAGGATCTAGGGTGTCAAGCTTGGGTGCATTATGGAGAACGCACGTAGAGGTATTCATTGGCAAAAGCAGCTCGCGATTTCATCAAGTATATGTGAAGAAATCGTGGATGAATGTATGGGGTAAGGTGTAACACCCCTAATTTTAAATAACATTATTCAGGAGATTTAATTAGATAAATTAAATAGAATAATGTAGAGACTAGAATAATAAGGGAATTGAGATTTTAAAAGTAAATAAAGGTCGTGCCTTAACTAAAAGAAATCATAAGAATGGGTATATAAAATGGTTTTAATTGTTAACTACTCAAGAGAATAAGGCAAGGGTATTATGGGAAATAGCCGTATACCATAATCCCATAACCCCTAAACCCGTACTTCATTTTTCCATTCATACATTCATAAACCAAAAACAAAGCTAAGAAGAACAAAGGTCGGCCATAATCCTAGGAGAAAAGGGGATCAAAATCAACTAGAAGTTAAGTATTTAAGCAAGGAAGAATTAAGCAAGACCAAATCTCAGCTTCCTTATCCAAAACAAGGTGAATAATAATATAAACCATCTCATATATGTTTTAATGAACATCTTAATTTTAGGTTTAAAGGTTTAAAACTGTTTGGATGATTTGAATGATGACATGCTTTAATTTTATGCCATGTTTCATATAAATAAGTATGTGTGTAAAAGGTTTTGATTCGATTTTAAGGTTAAAATCATGTATAATGGGTTTCAAATGCCAGGAGGATTTAATATGTTATGTAAAACATTATATTGGGGATGGGTTTAAATTTTCATAATAATCCAGGCTATGGATAATTTATTATGCATTTTTAATGGAAGATATAGATAATTTGGGTTTAAAATTAATTATGGCAATCATATAATGCATTTTGGGTCCGAAATTTATGTATGTTAGAAAACGTATCAAAAGTGAATTAAGATGATTTTTGGGGAATTTTCTTGTGAAATTTATTACGGAAATTAAATTAATTAAGTTTAAGGACTTAAATGTTTTAATTGTTTTGTTAAGGGGAAGGGCTTCTTTGCCAAAATATTTTAGTTACTATTAGATGAATTCGGCAGCCTTTTTAGAAAAAGATTTTTGATAAAGGATTGGCAACCAATCATATTTTGAAAAATAATGCAAGTTAGGTATAAGTGAATTTCTTTTAAAGGTATGAAATCAGTTTTGCTTCGAATTACAAACTTGCCACTTACATTTGCTTGCTACCAAAATCATCCCAGCTTTCGAACCCATTCGAAACCAATACACATGATATCAAATAATTGGTATGTAGCATATTGGAGAAAGGCGAAAGGGGATGTTGTCGAAAGCTTACTTTCAAAGGGGTTGATGCCATTTTTAATAGCTTTCGAATCAACCCGCTTGCCTTTGTTTTGCTTTCGAAAGAGATGCCGCTTACTTTGTTTTTAAAGAAGCTTTCGAAAGAGTTGTTTAGGAAGCATTTGAAAGAGTTGCCTCTTTTTTTCTAGGAAGCTTTTGAAACGGGTGAAGTTACTTTTAAATAGCTTACGAATGGATTGCCGCTTGCCTTGGTTTTAAAAGTAGCTTTTGATTGAGTTGCCACAAGTTAAGTTTTGAAAAGGAGCTTTCGAAAGGGTAATTGCTTTTGAACCTAATCGAAACCTAGCTGCCGTCTTCATATCTTTCGAATTGGTTAAAGATCGCTTTTCTTTATAGCCACATAACAATGAGTTAGAAAGGTAAGCTTTTGTTTTATTAATATAGAAGCCACAACCCAATGCTTTCGAAAGGGTCACTATAGTCGCTTATATTAAAGGTTTCGAATGCAATGGTTCCGAAAGGTCATTTTGAAGCTATCCTTTTTCCAATTATTTTACTTAAAGATTATTGCTTTCAAAAGGGAGGATTCGAAGCCATCTATCCCCAAAATTCTTTTACTTAGAGATTAAAGTTTTCGAAAGGGTAAATTTGGCTTATATTCACTTTGACACAAAGGTTATACTTAAGGTTAAACTCAATGATTTTGAAAGAAATGTTTTCAAATGCTTTCGAAGCTAAGCTTCTATAAATCCTACTTGAACCAAGTGGTTTTGAAAGATAAGCTCTAATACTTTCAAAAGGAATGTTTTAATGGTTTCGAAAGGAAGGTTTGGATGCTTTCGAAAGGGTTGTTTTGAGTGTTTCAAAAGGCATATATTTAAATGTTTTGAAAAGAAGGTTTGAATACTTTCGAATTATATATTTTAATGGTTTCAAAAGATAAGGCCTAAGGTTTTGAAAGCTTTAGTTTACAAACAGGAAACCCAATCTCAATTTTTAAAGAAGAACCCATGACAATATGAAAGGGTTTTGAAATGGCATCTAACTTTGGTGTTTTTGAAGAAGCTTTCCTTTATAATCAGATATGTTTATATTATTATGTTATGTTCAGTTATTATGTGTGCTTCTTCTATAAACAAATTCACGTCATAATAAACCAATAACTGCATTTTGGGGTATTAAGGGCAGACTAACCATCTAGGTTGACCCAGTAGTGAATATAAATTGCATAAACTCCTGTATGAGTAGAGTTGCATCCAGGAGGTCAGGTAGACCAGAACATAGGATGCCTAGAGACTGAACAAGAGTTGTTAGTTTAGACGGGTTCATAATAAACCCATGAAAACTTTGATATGAGAGAAGTTATTGGAGAACCCAATAGGTTCATAGTGAACCAATGAAAACTATAATTGGATGAAGTTATTGGTAGATACCAATAGGTTCTTAGTGAACCTATGAGAACTATGAAACCGAGCAGATAGTCTGTAAGCTTTGAACAGATTATTAGTCAACCCATGAAAACTAATAGGTTAATAGTGACCTTAGAGACTATAATTGAGACAGATAGTCAAATGAATGGGGATGGGAAATCCAGAATATATTGTATGTTTGCATATCATCATGATACATTTTATTATGTTGTGCCTTAACCATTGTAGATGCAGGTGCACACTATATGGTTATTATAAATTGAGTTAAGATACTAGTGAGTGGAAAACCCGTTCCACTAAGTGGTATGGTCTCACTAGATATCTACATGGTTCGAGATGGTAGGTTATTATTCATACTAGGCTTTTTTTCTAACTCGAAGTTTATTTTTTCCCCTTAAACTTTCGAGTGCTCAATTAATTTTAAGTATTTTGAGAGTTAAGGTTTTCAGGTTCTCCTTTAGACAATAAGCTTCCGGAGACTTGTAGGAGGCAAGCTAGCTATTTGGTGTTTTGGTTGTAATGGCAAAGTTCTTTAATTACCTATGTTTAGACTCTGATCATCCAAGGAGGCATTTTCATATGTTGCTCTTAGCGTATGTTGTAATAATTATATTTCTCTGAACATGGTTTATGAATTGAGATTATGTAATGAATATGAAACACGATTTGAAGTTGAATGAGAAATTTTTTTTATGATATTGAATTTTTTTCACATTCATGTGTTTCTGTTATATCATTATACCTAACATTGCTACATTTGGTCACCGAGAATTAATAACTATGGATGACTGTAGCAACCATAACCGTTAGTTCTAGGCCTCCAAGTGAGGGATGTTATAAGTTGGTATCAGAGCATAGGTTTATGTAAACTTCAAACAGAAATTTAAATCTAAAAGATTTTCAAAACATAATCCAACGAATCAGAAAATGAGATCGGGGTTTGGGTTAATGCTATAGTAACACACTTGTATTATTATGTATATATTTATAAGTACATACTCCCCTCTCTCTTAGATCGTTATGATGTATCTTACTAAGGCATGTATGCAGATTTATGAGAAAGGAAGATATGGAGGCAGGAAACGAAAGAGGAAATCTAGGTGGAGGAAGCACCACAACCAATGGAAATGCTCGACCCAATACCAGGAGGAACTCGGGTCGATAGGAAAATGCTCATCCAAATGCAAATGCCAATGTAGGTGTTGGAATCCCGCCAGTAGATATGGGGATGATGTATCAATCCTACGTCAATCTGATGCAAGCTGGAGCAGCTACAGGAGTAGTTGGGGGTAATGCTCTGAATGTTGGAGGATCTAATCCTGTGGCCCTAGTTGGCAATAACTATGCTAAGTTGAGCATGGATTATACCAGTCTTGGTGGGAAGCCGTTTTTGGGAATAGAGGATGCTATAGAAGTAGAGAATTTGCTTTTGCATTGTGAAAGGATCTTCGCTGACTTAGGATTAAACGATGAGCAAAAGAGGAGGCTTGCCTCTAGACAGTTGTAGGGAGCAGCACTTCATTGGTGGAATAGTGTTACAGTGGGAGTTCCCGAGGAGGAGTTGACTTGGGCGAAATTTCGAAGGAGATTCGAAGAGAGGTTTTTCTCTGAAGTTGCCAAGTCAATATTGCTGAGAAAGTTCATGGACTTAGTGCAGGGTGAGATGTCGATGATAGAGTATGCTATGAAATTTGATGAACTTTCCGGATACGAATATGCTACCATTGACACCGTCATCAAAAGAAACGAGAAGTTTATTCGAGGGTTAAGACCTGAGATTTATAGGGCAACAATGGCACATCTCCGTGATCCAAGTACTGTTGTAGTGGAGATGGTAATTTGGAATGAAGAGATGCTTTCTACTTATGGTAAGGAAAAGCGGGTTGGAACCCATGGTTACAATGGCAAGAAGAGGAAATTCTTTAAGAAAAAAGGAGCCCAAAAGGGAGAAGCTACCAAGAAGGCAAAGGCTAATTTAGTTTACTTTAAGTGTGATAAGAAGGGACATTACGCTCATGATTGTCGAACTGGAAAAGGGAAGAAGGTTGCAGATAAGAAGGGAGTGAAGTGCTTCAATTGTGACTAGATTGGGCATTATAAGAATCAGTGTCCAGAACCGGTCAAAGTGGACAAGGGAAAGATCTTTGCTTTAGGACCATCATCTATTAGGCCAACTGCTGCTGAGAAGGGAAAGACTGTGATGGAAGGTACGCTTTTGAAAAGTATACCAGTTAGGGTACTATTTGATACCAGTGCATCGCATTCATTTATATCTCAGTGTTTGGTAGATAGGCTATGTTTAGAGCTCTCATACCTTGTTACTTCCTTAAGGATTGCTAATCCGATAGGAGGATATGCAACTTTGAGGTTGAGATGTGACCAGTTAGAACATGAGTTATTAGGTTATGAGTTTGCATGCAGTTTATATGTTTTTTATTTCGAAGGTTTCAGAATCATTTTGGGTATGGATTGGTTAGATAAATATGATGTTATGATATTTTGTCAAGATAGGGAAATATCGCTAAGGCACCCTAATAGTCATAACCGAATTATATTCTCAATGGAGTATTTAGATCGAAGTGGTTGTGCTTTGTTGAGTGCTATGGAAATAGAAAATGAGTTGAATCAGGTTTTGGTAGCAAGAGAGTTTGCAAATGTTTTTGAGCCGGTCACAGGACTACCACTAAAGAGTGCTATTGGGTTTCAGATAGATCTTGTGCCAGGAGCAGAACCTGTGAGTAGACCACTGTTGGGTGTGTTTCCAACCCCATCGAACCAAAAGAAAAGAGGGAGCCAAGCCTCTCCTCCTCGATGCCGAACCAAGGGCAAAGCCATTGCCACCGATCCAGAACACCACCATTCAAGCATCGGTTCGGCCTCACTACCGGTCCAATCATCACGTCTCCATACCGAACCAACTTACTCCCGGACCGAACCATGCCGAACCACGACTCCAACAACCCACTGCCAAACCATCCATCACCGGACCAAACTCTGCTAAGCAACCACCGATCCAACCTCTACCGAACCATCCATCACCGGACCAAACTCTGCTTAGCAACCACCGATCCAACCTCTACCGAACCATCCATCACCGGACCAAACTCCGCTTAGCAACCACCGATCCAACCTCTACCGAACCAACCACTCCAAGCACGGCCGAACCAAGCTCCGCCGAACCAGATGTGCCAGGCCAGATTGCTTCAGCCCAGGCCCACCAGCAGCTATATACATCCAAGACCCCTGCCCCCAACCTCACTCTATAAATAGAGGGGCAGGGGTACAACAATGGTAGACAAGTTTGAGAGCTCAAGCACGGAAGGAACTCTTCAAACAACTTTCTTTTACTTACACCAAAGCTTTGTACTTGTAATCATAAAAAAAGAAGAGAAATAACATATAAAGTGGACGTAGGCACATTCTGGCTGAACCACTATAAATCTGCGTGTCTTTTTACATTTTAGCCCCTGTTTTTTTTACGTATTTGCATAAGTCGCTCAAATTACTAAGAATAACATAAGATCTACTAAATCATACAACTTTGAGGTGTTTGTCCATTTTTTGTGCAAACATTTTTGGTGCTTTCACTGAGAGCTAAAAGCTCGAAGCTTCAGCTTCATCTACTTAACGAGTTTTCCTAACAGCATCGTCCGCCACTTGGAAAACATGCCTCCCAAACAGAGAAAAGATGTTAACAAAGGAAAAAACATCGCATCCAGCAGTCTTCCTGATCCAGCTGTCGCGAATCAAGTAAATCGTCCTCCTCCAGCAACGGTAACAAATGAAGGACAGGCTAACCCAACCACTCCTGCCACAGAACAGCCTGCAGCAATTACTAGGGCAGATTTGGACAGAGTTGTTGTTGAAGTAACTAACCGCTTCACGTCCCAGCAGGAAGCCTTGGTGGACCATCTCATGTCACGCTTGAGGGACGCTGAAGAATCCAACCGCAACACTGAATCATGGGGCGAGTCCCAGTCTGGAGGATCTCAGAGACAGCAAAGATCTTCCCTCTTCGAAGGAGCTAACGGCAGAAGTAGCCGTGGTAGGAGCCGAGACCGAGCACAGCCCGAAGTTAGACCTGAGGAAACGTTTGGTACCGAACCCAACAGGGAAGGTACCGGACGAAGGTCAACTGTAGCTGAGCCTGTCATGCTGCCTAACCACAGAAACACCAGTGAACGGGGCCGAGCTAGAGTTCAGCCCGAAGTTGGACCCGAGGAAGTGCTTAGATCAGAACCCAACATGGGAAGATCAAGGCAAGGGCCAACTGTAGCTGACCCAAGCATGCTCCCAGAAGATCAAAGGCAGCCACTGGAAAATATGAGGAATGATAGACGATACCATCCCTACAGGTTGTCTGGACGGAATCAATCCCACAGAACAGAACCAAACTCATTTCTATCTGCTCCAAGTTCTGATGAAAGGATGGCACGCTTATTCAGAGAGTGTGTCCAACGGGAGCAAAGAGATCGAGGGATAGGCACTAGGGTAACCAGCCCTTTCGCCCGCAATATCGAAATTGCTATCACCCCCCGAGAATGGAAGATGCCAACAATGGAACCCTACAAAGGAACCTCCGATCCCGTTGTACACTTACAGAGGTACACGCAGCATATGCTCATGAGTGGAGCAACAGAGGGAGTACTGTGCAAATGCTTTCCGCTCTTCTTAGCAGATCTTGCTACCTCCTGGTTCTGTCATCTACCCCAAGGATCCATCAGCTCATGGGAAATGTTGAAAGAAAAATTTATCAGTCAGTTCCGCATTCATGTGGAGCAACCTAAGGACGCTTATTCCTTATCCAGCGTCAAACAGAAACCTGGAGAAAAGCTGTAGCAATATCTAACCAGATTCAACGCCGCAGCAGCCGCAGTTCAAGATGCCGATGAGAAGCTTATCCTAATGGCCCTCTGCAGTGGGGTGCATCCAGACACTAAATTTGCTAGAAGATTGACAAAAGAAAAACCAGCTACTTTATCCGATTTCTTCCATGAAGCCGGGAAATACATGAGGCTTGAGGATGCTGCCATTGAGGGACAGTCAGGACAGCAAAGTAAGACGACCCATGGCAACATCCCTGCTGTGGCGAGGGACGTTCGAAGAAATGATTCCAGAGACAATGCTGGGGGCAAGAAGGTAGAAAAACGCCTATATCGGCCAGGACCAAGATTCGACTCTTACACCCCTTTGAACGAGACCGTCGAAAATATCTTCCTTGCCACCCAAGGCGAAGTTAGATACAAACGCCCACCATACAAGAAGGAATCAGATAACGCACAGAAGTCTGGAAAATTCTGCCGCTTCCACGAATCTCACGGACATGATACCAATGAATGCCATCATCTCCGAGATCTGATTGAGGAACACATCAGAAGGAAGAAACTGGAACGTTATGTAAAAAGTCAAGACAGGACTCCAGCTCCTGCCAATGAAAACCCAAGGCTACCCTCACCAGGGACCGACAGAGGAAACCGCAACGCTAGCAGCTCTAGTCAAGAGAAGATAGTGGTCCATACCATCTCAGGAGGTCCGCACATCGCAGACAGAAGTTGGAGAGAGATGGAAAGATATGGAAAGTCGCTTAGAGACAATAGAGACTGTGTCAATACGGTTATAGAAGAGCGCCACCCAAAGCGGAAAGAAAGTGATGACATCACATTCAGTAAACGCGACCTAGAAGGAAGACAGTACCCTCACATGGATCCCATGGTTATCTCTGCTCGACTCGGTCCCGCCGAAGTTTACCGAATCCTGGTAGACACTGGAAGCTCTGTAAATATCCTGTTCAAACACGCATTCGACAAAATGAAGCTATCAATGAAGGATGTATCTCCCTGCGATAAACCACTACACGGTTTCACTGGAGATGCGAAGATGCCCATCGGGCAGCTGGACCTCTTTGTTGAGATTGGAAGCCATCCCCGCTCCGTTGTAAGGAAACAGACGTTTGTGCTGATAGAAAACCATTCGGCCTACAACGCCTTCCTAGGAAGACCAGCCTTATCTGACTTCCAGATTGTCCTAGCCCCGTGGTGCCTGAAAATGAAATTTCCAACAGACAATGGGGTAGGGGAAGTGGAAGGAGACCAGGATATTGCACGAGACTGCTATGTAACCGAACTTCGCAACAACCACAGGAAAGATAAAGGGAAAGGTGTAGAGATTTCCCTCTGCACAAAAAGCCTTGAAGCATAGCAACTAAAGAAAGCCCCTCCTCTTCGATACACCAGCGACCCTTTCAATGAATTAGACCCTAGGGACAAAGAGGAGGAGGCCACCGCCGAGCCTGCAGAGGCTATGGAGTTTATATCTGTAGACAAGCATGACCCAAGTAGGCTACTGAAAATTGGGTCCCAGCTGAAAGCTGAATTGAAGGAACAACTCATTGATTTCCTCCGCCACAACCTGGATGTATTCGCTTGGTCACACGCTGACATGACCGGAATCTCCCCCGACATAGCATGCCACGTATTAAACATTGATCCTACCAAGGCACCTGTAAAGCAAAAAAAGAGAAGTATGGGGGCAGAGCGATCAGCAGCCCTCGATGAAGAAGTAAAGAATCTACTCGCCAATGACTTCATACGAGAAGCTGTTTACCCAGAATGGATCGCCAACCCGGTACTAGTAAAGAAGGCTAATGGGAAGTGGCGGACCTGCATTGACTTCTCCAACCTAAACGACGCCTGCCCAAAGGATTGCTTCCCGCTTCCCAGAATCGACCAACTTGTAGACAGCACAGTCGGGCACGAACTCCTATCTTTTATGGATGCATACTCAGGATATAACCAAATTCCTATGCATGCTCCCGACCAAGACCACACTAGTTTCATCACCGACCGGGGTTTATACTGCTACAAAGTGATGCCCTTCGGACTTAAAAATGCAGGAGCCACCTACCAGCGCCTCGTCAACAAGATGTTTGCAGGGCTAATAGGACAAACTATGGAAGTATATGTGGACGACATGCTGGTGAAATCACGAAAAGCCGAAGATCACGTAAGCCACCTAGGCGGAATGTTCCAGGTACTTCGACAGTATGGAATGAAGTTGAATCCACTAAAGTGCTCCTTCGGAGTGTCATCGGGAAAATTCTTAGGGTTCATCGTCCATGCCCGAGGGATTGAAGCAAACCCTGAACAAGTCCGAGCATTAAGGGACATCAAGATACCTTCCACCCGAAAGGAGATGCAAAGCCTAAATGGAAAAGTGGCCGCCCTAAGCCGATTCATCTCCAAAGCAACGGACAAGTGCGTCCCCTTTTTCGAAGCTCTAAAGAAAGATAAAGGAAAGTTCGAATGGACGGACGAATGCTTAACCGCTTTCCTTAACCTAATCGAACACCTCTAGAAACCACCGGTACTCTCGACCCCAAGCGAAGGCGAAGAATTATACCTATACCTTGCTGTGTCATCTCACGCTTTAAGCGCTGCCTTGGTAAGGGAAGACAACCGCACGCAACGACCAGTTTACTTCGTCAGTAAAAGGTTTACTGGGGCAGAAGTCAGATATCCTAAACTTGAAAAGTTAGCATACTGTTTACTAATCACTTCACGAAAACTACGTCACTACTTCCAATCCCATTCCATCAAAGTTCTGACCGATCAACCACTGAGGCAGGTACTCCATCGTCCCGACACTTCCGGGCGACTACTTAAATGGTGTATTGAGCTGAGTCAATATGATATCACCTATCACCCTCGCACCGCCATCAAGGGACAAGCCATGGCTGATTTCATTGCAGAATTCACTACCAACGAGGATAAGGAGCAACTGGAAATAACGGAAGATATCAAGTGGAATCTCTTTGTGGACGGTGCATCTAACGAACAAGGCTCGGGGGCAGGTGTGGTAATAATCACTCCCAGGGGAAATAAACTGCACTATGCTATAAGGTTGGAGTTCGCTGCCACCAACAACGATGCAGAATATGAAGCAGTGATAGCTGGACTAGAAATTGCCATAGAAATCGGAGCCAGTTCTTTGTGTCTTCACAGCGATTCTCAACTTATTGTTAATCAAATACTAGGAGAATTCCAAGCTCGAGAGGAACGACTCATAGCATATCTAAAGAAGACCAAGTCGCTTCTCAGCCGATTGGATCAGTACTTAGTCAAACACATCCCTCGGGAAGAGAACCAAGAGGCCGACGAATTGGCAAAGCAAGCGAGTATGAGAGACATCGCCATCTTCGGGGCAGTAACCATCTCAAAGCAAACGGTCCCAAGTTTTGAGCAAGTGAATCTGATAGCCGCAGCCGAAGAAGCAACTTGGATGACTCCCATCCGAGACTACCTACAAAGTGGCGCACTACCCAACGGGCGTAATGAAGTCAAGAAAATCTTGAGGAAAGCGTCCCGCTATACAATACAAGAAGACATCCTCTATCGGCGCGGTTTCTCTAACCCATTATTAAGGTGTGTCGCCGGAAGGGAAGCCAAGGAAATCTTATCCAACATCCATCAGGGGAGCTGTGGAGATCACACCGGGGGGCAAACATTAGCAAAAAAGATACTCCGATACGGATATTTCTGGCCCACCTTAAGCAAGGACGCCTTAGATTTCGTCAAGAAGTGTAACAGATGCCAAAAATTTGCTAAGATCCCTCGGCTACCAACAACCGAGATTACTCAGATGACCAGCCCTTGGCCCTTCGCGATATGGGGAATTGACTTAATCGGCGAGCTACCAATGGGCCGAGGCGGGGCCAAATATGCTATAGTGGCAGTTGATTATTTCACCAAATGGGTGGAAGCGGAACCTCTAAATAAAGTATCTTCAGCAAAAGTTATTAACTTCTTGATCAAAAATGTTCTATGCAGGTACGGAGTCCCACTCAAAATCATATCAAACAATGGACTTCAATTTGACAGCGAGGAATTCGCCAACTGGTGCCAAGAACACAGAATTCATAAAAGCTTCTCATCCGTAGCATATCCCCAGGCAAACGGACAAGTCGAAGCAGTCAACAAAATTCTGAAAACTCTAATAAAAAAGAAGCTCGAAAAGTCAAAGGGCGCTTGGGTGGATGAACTTCCTACGGCACTATGGGCCTATCGCACATCTTTTAGAACATCGACAGGGCACACTCCTTTCTCTTTGGCATACGGATCGGAGGCTATGCTCCCAGTTGAAACTATTGTGCCTTCCCATCGTCGGATCCACTATAACCCAGAAGAGAACGAAGAACTCCTTCACATGTCTTTGGATCTAATCGAGGAGAGAAGAAACGATGCAATCCTCAAAACAGCAGCCCACAAGCAAAAAGTGGCAGCACAATACAACTCCAAAGTCAGGCATCGTACCTTGCAGAAAGGGGATCTTGTCCTCAAGCGAATCTTCCCTCGCCCCGGAGCACTAGACCCAATCTGGGATGGACCATATGTAATTCATAAAGATCTCCACAACGGAGCCTATATTTTGTCAACAGTGGACGGAGAGGTGTTCCAGAGGGCATGGAACATCCAACACCTCCGTCGATACTTTTCTTAACTTGTATTGCCCATATGAGGTGAATTAACAAAGAGAATCAGTGGACGTAGGCATTTTCGTGCCGAACCACTTTAAAAAACCTTGTCTCTTTTTTAACTTGTTCCTTTGTATCTTGGCTGCCTGTTAACTTTATCCTTTTCTGTTGAACAAAATCCTGAGTATATAGCATTTCTATTCAAAGCACTCCACAATGCAACTTCACGTGGACAAGACCCAACAGGTACTATGCGAATCTATGCACTCGCCAATGAGACACTTTCGCTCCAGCATCCCTCTGCTGCGGGTTAACTCATTGCTCGCGACGGCCCTTAAAGCCAACTGTAATGAGCCGATTATAAGCCACCGAGAAGGTCGACTATAGCCGAGGCAGCTCATTACGGCGTTAGGCTCGCCGGCAACTGTGAACCGACTATAAGCCCCGACATAAGGTGTGGCCAGCCAGGGGCAGTTCACAGTTGACGATCGGCACCCACGCTAGCCGGCCACAGTAAATCGAATAATACCCACGATTACGGGCCATAATGGCCCGGGTAGTTACTGTGCGCGATCTCGGCTCCGATGTGTCTTAAGTGCGGCTGTGGTAAAAAGGAATTAACTCCCCGCGGAGGCGTAAGATGGGTGACAAATGTCTCCAAGACCCACAGCTAGGGAAAGTGACTACAAAACCCGTTTGCCACAAACTTAAGCACATCGAAGGCCTTCCGTGATTGGAAGTTTTACTATTTCACGTATTTCAATTTTACTTAAAAAGCTTTTTTTCCTATCCCCTATAACAATCCCTAAAGTACATGATACAGAGTAGGAGATACTCGCCAATGGGTGTGGGGACTCACAGTGGCAGGACATTCGGCTACATTCCATGCTCGGTTCTACAAGATATTCAAGACTGCCATCTACGATTAAAACATGAAAGGCGGTATTTTCTTCTTTTATGTACAAATACATGACTATAATTTGTTCACACCACACGCTAATATTGCAAGTCATAAAATTATGGTTTAGAACCAGAGTCTGACATCAAACACAATTTAATTACAAGAATATACATAGCTAACATTTCTCATACGATATGTCGAAATAACAACAAATATTCAAGAAACGACAAAATCAGCTTAAGTTTAAAAAAAAAAATTTACACGTCAAGCATAATGTTGATTGTCACAAGTAGCAAGAATTACAACTTAGAAGTTACTCTATTGTCTTAAGACTAACATATACAACCATGCCAAGCCTACAAAAAGAATTTTCCAGGTCTAATCAAGGAGCCGGTTGCGTCGGAGTCTTGTCCTTGCTCTGTTGCCCGCCTGTCCGGTCATAAAAAGGATTCATTAGTAATAAGCAACCAAGTTAATCGGGAAGCTGAAAAGGAAAACTTACCAGCATAAGCTTACTGGCCACTCTGGTCGTCATCATCCACTTGCACCCCTGCCTCCTCAGCAGCGAGCAACCGCATACCCTCCTTCACTGCTGCCTTCTCCCCCTTGGCAAACTGGGCAGTGACCGCATCCATGCTGAAGGCCACGCCACCATCTTTATCCGCGTCGGCCTTGGCCTCTTCCAAAGCCCGAAGATAGATCTTAGCCATGACCCTGGGATAATCATCCATCCAAGAGAGATTGTCCTGCTTCCAAGTTCGGAAATACATGTCTTGGAGCATATCATCCATCATTCCCTCATTCTCCTCAAACTCCCTCATCCGGGCCTCGGAAGCCGACAACCTTCCGACGGCAGCATCTCTCTCCAATCTGTATCTCGAGCAATCAGCCTGAAGGGACCTCCGCATCACCTCCATCTCTTCCCTCAACTTAGCTTGAGCAAGCTCTGCAGCCTCAAGTTTCTCGGACAATTCCTCCACCTGCTCGAGATCCGCTTTCCGAACCTCATCCACCGTGGCAATAGCCATGTCAATCCGCTCTTTGCAAGTAGCTTCCATTTTCCGCAATTCGGCCCGACTGGCCTCTTCCATGGTTTTCCTTAGGCGCCCAGTAGCAGCCTCATGCTGAGAAATCTGAATAGCCTGATCCGCAAGCTGTTTGGCCTGATCCGAAACCACCAATCGAAGTCGGATATTGGCGCTCCCAATCTCCTCTCCGGCCTTAACCAACCGAGCATGATGCCCCATCAGCCTCTTGGTCTCCTCTGCCACCCGATCAATATTAGCCTTGGCCTCATCTCCCATAGTGACTATACGAGTAGTGAGTAAATCGAGATCTAAGGACTTGGCTTCATCAAGTACTCGTACCATGGGGTTACGGGGGAGAAGGTGTTCACCAGTGACTTCGTCAAAAGTAATATCATGAGAGCTTGGATCCAGATCAGGATGACCCGCAAATGGATTACGAGCCAAGTCGGGACGGTCGATATGAATAACAGAAGGGTTTCCGGACGGGTGCGGAGAAGGTGCAAACTCGCTACCCTCCTCAGTAATATCATGAAGAGGCTGAGCCGGAGGCTGAGGACCGGGCGAAGTTTCGGATAAAGGATGACTCCTCTTCCTCTGCTGAATACCCTCTTTGATGACCCTAAGAAGAGGACGGTAGCCGACTACATCCCCGGAGAGTTGGGTTGAGGGCTTCGGCTTAGCAGAAATTTTGGAAAGTTTATATTGCTCAAGCCTGTGTCGAAGGTCTGAAGCTTTAGACGCCTTGCCTGCTCCTGATATAAAGAACAAGTGTCACAAACTTACATTACTATACGATTCGAGAAACGCGGTAAATTACAAGTTAAAAAAGGAAAAGAAACACAGCTGTGGTTGTACAAACCCTGGGGAGGAGTGGGATACTGCAATAAGTCCTAGATTTCATTCCAGGACGGAAGCGGGTCATAAAATATTCCTAAGTCCCTATCATTAATGAAGCATGCAGGAGTCAAGAGTTCACCTTGAGTCGTCGGAGCCACCTTGGCTGGAATGGTCGGAGAAGACTCACTTGCACCAGTCCCGGCTTTGTCCGCCTTCCCGGTCTTCTCTGCCACAACCGGATCCTCATCCAACCCCTCAAAAGCCTGGTGGAACGCATCATCCGTCCACTCCTGAATCTCGCCCGCTTGCCCAGGAAGTAGGGCCCCGATGCCATCGCCACCTTTGTCACCATCCCGACCATCTCTACCCTCGCCTCTTTCCTCCTCTATGTCTTCCTCCTCCCGAGTAAGTGGACAATTGCTGGGGGAGGGACCGTCCGATTTCTTGAGTTTCTTACCTCCGACAGCTGTAGGTTTTGTGAAAGGTTTCCTCTTGCTACCCTCTGCCGTAACACCTTCCTTGGTCTGAGCAGCCGCCCTCTCCTCCGCCGTTTCCCTCAACTTAACTACAGACTGCTGCGGAAGGATTAAGTTATATTCCAGAAGAATCGCATTTCTAATCAAGAAGGCAGATGATCTATATTTCCCAAGAATGGCTTCTATCTCAGCCGCCGTCTGAACCAGGCGGTCAGTCTCCACAACCGGAAAGCCACCTGTCGCTAGCAAAAATGAGAAAGTATGAGAAGAAGCATCGCAATCGGAATAGAAATTATAAGTAAAAGCATCAACTTACATCCAGAGGTAAAGCGCCGGATTGAAACGGAGTCGTCCCTAACAAAGAACCACTCTTTCTTGAACATGCTGAATTTAGAGTACAGATCCAAGACCGGTTTGAAGGTCACGGCTGACTCCAAGCTAATGTATGGGGATCCTTTCTTGTAGCCTCTCAAATTATATAAGTACCGGATCTCCCGGTTGGAAGGAGGGCGCCCGTACTTCCTCTGAAAGATGACGAAAAGGCTCGCCAGTATGGCATAAGAGTTGGGCTGAAGCTGGAATGGGGCCACCTTTAGATACGTGAGGAAGCTGACTACCCAAGCATTGAGAGGCGGGATAGCACCACACATACAATGGTACCTACTATAAGCAAAGTACCCTTCGGGAGGATTGTATGGCATGACTCCTGGGCCCGGCAACAGCATGAGGGCTCTATCGATCCCAAAGGAACAAGATATAACATCGAGCTGCTCCTCTTTGAGAGAGCTAGGAAAGCAGTCAGGCGGGGAATCCAGCAGCTCCTGGGGACCATGTCCATCCACTAATGACCTTGGGGCAGGCCCATGACGCTCCGATCCTGATTGAGCTGGGGTCACGGCCGAGGACTCTCCTTCGCCCCCAGACTTCTTCTTATCTGACCTGGTTTCAACTCTTCGAGACATTTATCTGCGGCACAAGAAAAGCACACTATTAGAACGAGAGGTACAGAAATATAAGCAAGCAAGTGTGTAAAGCGATCAAGCATGTACAAGCCAGAAATTTCTCTCATGATTCAAAAATAAATGCCCATTCGGTATTAAAGGTGCAAAGCTCCATTTGGCATTCATGTTCATTCGGTATTCGAACCCTCTATTTCATTCGGTAGCCCAACATAGAGTTGTTCGGCACGCCGAATATGAGGAAACATTCGGCATTAAAAACCTTTCAGGTTCATTCGGCAAGAGAAGACATACCTGATTCGGCACAAGATTGATTCGGCAAGAGGTTGATTCGGTACAAGGGGTTGATTCAGTACAAGGTTGATTCGGCGCTCAAACTGATTCAGTAAGGGATAACAAAGGGAATATAGCCCCTATTTATAGACGTGCACAAGATAGCCGGACCAACCGGTCCAGCACCCGAAACCGAATGAAGCTATACCCAATCAAAGAAAAAACAAAGCGCGACATACGCCGGCATATGCCCCACTTTGGGGGGCAAATGTTGGGTGTGTTTCCAACCCCATCGAACCAAAAGAAAAGAGGGAGCCAAGCCTCTCCTCCTCGATGCCGAACCAAGGGCAAAGCCATTGCCACCGATCCAGAACACCACCATTCAAGCACCGGTTCGGCCTCACTACCGGTCCAATCATCACGTCTCCATACCGAACCAACTTACTCTCGGACCGAACCATGCCGAACCACGACTCCAACAACCCACTACCGAACCATCCATCACCGGACCAAACTCTGCTTAGCAACCACCGATCCAACCTCTACCGAACCATCCATCACCGGACCAAACTCTGCTTAGCAACCACCGATCCAACCTCTACCGAAACATCCATCACCGGACCAAACTCCGCTTAGCAACCACCGATCCAACCTCTACCGAACCAACCACTCCAAGCACGGCCGAACCAAGCTCCGCTGAACCAGATGTGCCAGGCCAGATTGCTTCAGCCCAGGCCCACCAGCAGCTATATACATCCAAGACCCCTGCCCCCAACCTCACTCTATAAATAGAGGGGCAGGGGTACAACAATGGCAGACAAGTTTGAGAGCTCAAGCACGGAAGGAACTCTTCAAACAACTTTCTTTTACTTACACCAAAGCTTTGTACTTGTAATCATAAAAAAAGAAGAGAAATAACATATAAAGTGGACGTAGGCACATTCTGGCTGAACCACTATAAATCTGCGTGTCTTTTTACATTTTAGCCCCTGTTTTTTTTTTACGTATTTGCATAAGTCGCTCAAATTACTAAGAATAACATAAGATCTACTAAATCATACAACTTTGAGGTGTTTGTCCATTTTTTGTGCAAACAACCACCTAGTAGGATGAAACCAACCGAGATGAAAGAATTGAAGGTGCAACTAGTGGATTTAGAAGCGAAAAATTTCATTAGACCAAGCAGTTCGCCTTGGGGAGCGGCCGCGGTATTCGTAAGGAAACTGGATGGGTCGTTAAGGATGTGTACTAACTATCGTAAGTTGAACGAGAAGACAGTCAAGAATAAGTATCCTTTGCCAAGAGTTGATCAGTTAAGTGGAGCCAAAGTATTTTCTCAATTGGATTTGGCAATAGGTT
Organism: Allium fistulosum; assembly: GCA_030737815.1. NCBI lineage: Eukaryota > Viridiplantae > Streptophyta > Magnoliopsida > Asparagales > Amaryllidaceae > Allium > Allium fistulosum. The sequence continues at coordinate 1,302,884,552 of CM060902.1, forward strand.
TCCATCAGCTAAGAGTGGCAAATGACGGTATTCCATTAACGGCGTTTCGGACTAGGTATGGTCCGTATGAGTGTTAGTAATGTCATTCAAGTTAACGAATGCACCAGCTTTCTTTTTGGATTTGATGAACCGAATTTTCTGAGTGCACTTGGATAGGTTCGTATTGGTATTCATAGATGAAATTTTAATATACTCTAAGGATGAAAAAGAGCATGAATTTCATCATAGAATAGTGCTTGAGACGCTAAGGTAGCATCAGCTGAAAGTGAAGTTTTCCAAATGCCATTTCTAGAAGAAAGAAGTTAAGTTTCTTGGTCACGTGGTTTCATAAAAGGATCTGTCAGTTGATTCAGATAAGATCGAGGCTGTTAACAACTGGAAGAGACTAGAGATAGTGACTGATATTAGAAGTTTTCTTGGACTCACTGGCTATTACCTAAGATTCATTAAGGATTTCTCACTGATAGCAGTGCCTTTGACTAAGCTAACTAGGAAGGATGTGAAGTTTATTTGGTCTGATAAATAAGAGGAAGCATTCCTTAAGTTAAAGAATTTGTTAATCAATAGGCCTGTGTTAGTAGTTCCAGACAAAAACCAAGGATTAGTAGTGTATTCCGATGCCTGTGGAATCGGATTAGGGGCTATGTTAATGCAGAAAGGTAAATTTATTGCCTACGCTTCATGAAAGCTTAAACCGCATGAAGTGAGATATCCTACTCATGGTTTAGAGTTGGTAGTGGTGATCTTCGCATTGAAAGTATGGAGACATTATCTCTTAGGGCAGAGGATTGAGTTATATACTGATCATAAGTCCTTAAGATATTTATTCTCTCAGAAGGAGTTGGATATGTGACAGCAGAGATGGCTAGAGGTTTTAGCGGCTTATGATTTTGGTATAGAGTATACACTTGGAAATGGAAATAAAGTAGCAGATGCTCTTAGCAGAAAACATCAGCATGTGGTGTTAGCAATGTTAACGGAATGGAAGGATCTAGAGGCTTTGACTACTTATAGTGTGCAGTTAAATCGACTGCTAGTTCTGGTCAGAGCACTGCCATGGTATCTTGCTTGGAAGTTCGACCAGCAATAATCGAAAGGATTGCTTCTAAGCAAAAAGAAGACCAATTGTTATCCGAGAAGATTAAAAGGCTTGAGGTTGGGTTGGACATTGATGATCTAAAGGATTTTAATCTTGACTAGAGGGGATAGTTGAGAAAGAAGGTATGGTTGTGTGTTCCGAATGTTGAGGACTTAAGAAAAGAAGTTCCTAGGGAATGTCATCGATCTAAATTCATGATTCATCCTTGGGGAACTAAGATGTACCAAGACATGAAGAAGGATGTTGGCTTATGGGTAAGGCGGTATATGAATTGTCAACAAGTGAAGGTCGAACAACAGAAGCCAAGTGGATTGCTTCAACCTTTGGAGATACCAATGTGGAAATGAGATTCAATATCCATGGATTTTATAAACAGGTTGCCAAGGTCGAATCGAGGAAATGAAAGTATATGGGTCATAGTGGATAGGTTGACCAAGAGGGCCCATTTCCTTGCAGTTAAGTCAACCGGGATGGCACCTGTTTTAGCTAAATTATTTATGAAGAACATAGTTAGACTGCATGGAATTCCTAGTCAGTGATAGAGAGGCTTTATTTACTAGTGAATTCTGGAAGAGTCTACAAGATGTGTTAGGTAACAAGTTCAGGATGAGTACTGCTTATCATCCTCAGACATACGGGCAAACAGAGAGAGTCAACAAGGTACTCGAGGATTTGTTAAGAGCTTGTGTGCTAGACGTTGGTGGATCTTTGGAAGATCACCTACACCTAGTTGAGTTTTCCTATAATAATAGTTATCAGACTAGTATAGGAATGGTGCCTCTCGAAGCTTTGTATGGAAGACCATGCAAATCACTAGCATGTTGGTTGGAAACTGGAGACATGTTAGTCTTAGGAATAGTTCTGGCAAGAGAGGCAACAGAGAAGATTGAATTGAACCAAGGAAGGATGAGGGAAGCTCAGTCTAGAAAAAAGAGTTACGCAGATAAAAGGTGTAAGGATCTAGAATTCTTAGTTGGAATAAGGTTTTCATTAAAAGTAGCACTAATGAAGGGTGTGGTACGATTTGGAAAATCAAAGAAACTAGCACTGAGATATGTTGGACCATTCCCAATTATGGAAATGATCGGGAGCTTACATGCAGAGTAGAGTTGCGGAGCAGTTTGGCAGGTGTCCATAATGTGTTTCATGTGTCTCATCTTTGTAAGTATGTGCATGATCCAGATACTTCTATTCCTCCTACAACGATGGAAGATTTAATAGTAGAACCGAGTTTGACTTTTGTTAGACAACTAGTTCGGGTTGTAGCGAGAAATGAGAAGAAGTTAAGAAACAAAGACAATCAAGTTGGTGAAAGTTCAGTGGAGTGACAACGAGAAGGACTGTACTTGGGAAACAGAAGACAAGATTAGAGATACTTATCCTGATCTATTGTAAGGGTATGTTCTATATTTGCTTTATATAGACTTATTTTAGTCAGGTAGGCTAGTATGTAATTAAGAGATGTCACAGATGGTTGCTATGTTTAGTATTTAGTCCTTACTGAATTTCGAGGACGAAATTCTTTAACGAGGGGAGCTTGTAACACCCCTAATTTTAAATAACATTATTCAGGAGATTTTATTAGATAAATTAAATATAATAATGTAGAGACTACAATGATAAGGGGATTGAGATTTGAAAACTAAATAGAGGTCGTGCGTTAACTAAATGAAATCATAAGAATGGGTTTATAAAATGGTTTTAATTGTTAACTACTCAAGAGAATAAGTCAAGGGTATTATGACAAATAGCCGTATACCATAATCCTATAACCCCTAAACCCTTACTTTATTTTTTCATTCATACATTCATAAACCAAAAATAAAAGCTAAGAAGAACTAAGGCCAGCCATAACCCTAGGAGAAAAGGGGATCAAAATCAATTAGAAGCTAAGGATTCAAGCAAGGTAGAATTAAGCAAGGTCAAATCTCAAGTTCCTTATCCAAAACAGGATGAATAATAATCTAAACCATCTCATATATGTTTTAATGAAAATCTTAATTTCGGTTTTAAACGTTTTAAACCATTTGGATGATTTGAATGATGATATGCTTTAATTTTATGCCATGTTTGATTTAAATAAGTATGTTTGTAAAAAGTTTTGATTCCATTTTAAGGTTAAAATCGTGTATAATGGGTTTCAAATGCCATGAGGATTTAATATGTTCTATGAAACATTATTTTGGAGATGGGTTTAAATTTTCATAATAGTCCAAGCTATGGATAATTTATTATGAATTTTGAATGGAAGATATAGATAATTTGGGTATAAAATTAATTATGGCAATCATATAAAGTATTTTGGGTCTGACATTTATATATGTTAGAAAACATATTAAAAGTGAATTAAGATGATTTTTGGCAAATTTTCCTATGTAATTTACTATGGAAATTAAATTAATTAAGTTTGAGGACTTAAATGTCTTAATTGTTTTGTTAAGGGGAAGGGCTTCTTTGCCAAAATATTTTAGTTACTATTAGATGAATTCGGCAGCCTTTTTAGAAAAATATTATTTATAAAGGATTGGCAACCAATCATATTTTGACAAATAATGCAAGATAGGTATGAAGGAATTTCTTTTAAAGGTATAAAATCAGTTTTGCTTCGAATTACAAACTTGCCACTTCCATTTGCTTGCTACCAAAATCATCCCAGCTTTCGAACCCATTCGAAACCAATACACATGATATCAAATAGTTGGTATGTAGCGTATTGGAGAAAGGCGAAAGGGGATGGTGTTGAAAGCTTACTTTCAAAGGGGTTGGTGCCCTCTTTAATAGCTTTCGAACCAACCCGCTTGCCTTTGTTTTGCTTTCGAAAGAGATGTCGTACTTTGTTTTTAAAGAAGCTTTCGAAAGAGTTGTTTTGGAAGCATTTGAAAGAGTTCCCTTTTGTTTTCTAAGAAGCTTTTGAAACGAGTAAAGTTACTTTTAAATAGCTTTCGAATGGATTGCCGCTTACCTTGGTTTTAAAAGTATCTTTTGATTGAGTTGCCACAAGTTAAGTTTTGAGAAGGAGCTTTCGAAAGGGTAATTGCTTTTGAACCTAGTCGAAACCTAATTGCCGTCTTCATACCTTTCGAATTGGTTAAAGACCACTCTTCTTTGTAGCCATATAACAATGAGTTCGAAAGGGAAGCCTTTGTTTTATTAATATAGAAGCCACAACCCAATGCTTTCGAAAGGGTCCCTGTAGTCACTTATATTAAAGATTTCGAAGGCAGTGGTTTCGAAAGGTCATTTCGATGCTATCCTTTTCCCAATTATTTTACTTAAAGATTATTGCTTTCAAAAGGGAGGTTTCGAAGCCATCCGTTCCCTAAATTCTTTTACTTAGAGATTGAAGTTTTCAAAAGGGTAACTTTCGCTTATATTCACTTTGATAGAGGTCAACTTAAGGTTAAACCCAATGGTTTTGAAAGAGATGTTTTCATATGGCTTCGAAGCTATGCTTTTATCAATCCTACTTGAACTAAGTGGTTTTGAAAAATAAGCTCTAATACTTTCGAAAGGAATGTTTTAATGATTTCAAAAGGAAGGTTTTGATGCTCTCAAAAGGGATGTTTTGAGTGTTTCGAAAGGCATATGTTTAAGTGTTTTGAAAAGAAGGTTTGAATATTTTCGAGGGATATATTTTAATGGTTTCGAAAGATAAGGTCTAAGGTTTCGAAAGCCTTAGTTTTCAAACAAGAAACCCAATCTTAATTTTAAAAGAAGAACCCATAGCAATATGAAAGTGTTTTGAAATGGCATCTAACTTTGGTGTTTTTGAAGAAGCTTTCCTTTATAACTAGAAATGTTTATATTATTATGTTATGATCGGTTAATATGCATGCTTGTTTTGTAAACATATTCACGTCATAATCAACCCATAACTGCATTTTAGGATATTAAGGGCAGACTAACCAGCTAGGTTGACCCAATAGTGAATATAAATTGAGTTAACTCCTATATGAGTAGAGTTGCATCCAGGAGGTCAGGTAGACCAGAACATAGGATGCCTAGAGGCTGGTCAAAGAGTTGTTAGTTTAGACAGGTTCATAGTAAACCCATGAAAACTATGATATGAGAGAAGTTATTGGAGAATGAAATTGGTTCATAGTGAACCCATGAAAGTAATAATTGGATGAAGTTATTGGTAGATACCAACAGGTTCTTAGTGAATCCATGAAAACTATTAAACTGGGCAGATGGTCCGTAAGCTTTGAACATGTTATTAGTCCACCCATGAAAACTAGTTGGTTAATAATGACCCTAAAAACTATAACTGAGACAGATAACCAAATGAATGGGGATGGGAAATCCAGAATATATTGCATGTTTGCATATCATCATGATACATTTTATTATGTTGTGTCTTAGCCATTGTGGATGCAAGTGCACAGTATATGGTTATTATAAATTGAGTTAAGATACTAGTGAGGGGAAAACCTGTTTCGCTAAGCGGCGTGGTCTCACTAGATATCTATATGGTTCGAGATGGTAGGTTATTATTCATACCAGGCTTTTTGTCTAACTCGAAGTTTATGTTTTCCCCTTAAACTTTCGGGGGCTCAATTAATTTTGAGTAGTTTACGAATTAAGGTTTTCAAGTTCTCCTTTAGACGATTAAGCTTTCGGAGACGTGTAGGAGGCAAGCTGGCTATTAGAAGTCCTTTTCTGTTTGATTCCGCTATGTTTTGGTTGTAATAGCAAAGTTGTTTAATTGCCTATGTTTAGACTCTGATCATCTAAGGGGGCATCTTCATATGTCTCTCTTGGCGTATTTTTTAATAATTATATTTCTTTGAACATGATTTACGAATTGAGATTATGTAATGAATATGAAACATGATTTGAAGTTGAATGAGAAATCTATTTTATGATTTTGAAAATTTTTCATATTCATGTGTTTCTGTTATATCAATGTATCTAACATTACCGCACTTGATCATCGAGAATTAATAACTATGGATGACTGCAGCATCCGTAGCCGTTAGTTATGGGCCTCCAAGTGGGGGATGTTACATAGGGTGTTCATGTGTATGGCCTGGAACTAAATTGGAGAAGAAGGATTAACACTAATGAAGGTGATTAAGTTAAGCTATCTAATTATCTTAGTTAAGCTATATAATTATTTAAATAATCAGACATCTTATATATTCCATATCTTTTGCATACTGGGTTTGTTTTGGACACTGTTTCTTGTGTTACACTCATGATGGAGAGCTCTACGACTTGGCAATGGTTTAGATAGATTTGCTTGAGTTGAGGGATATTGTCTCTCACCCTACTATGATTGTTAGTATAGTATTAAAACGACGTTTTGAAATGTTTTTCTTACTTTGAAATGTGATTTCTAAAATAGTTAAACCTATATCTTATTTTATATAAGAATTAAAAGTGTTTTAAAATGGTTTTAAATTAAAAATCTTCCTATTTGATGAACTATTTTGAAAATATTGATAGATTTAGGCTATTACTGATATTTATCCCACATTAGTTGCCTTGGATGGATTGTATTGCATAATTATAGACATATGTAGGCTGTTATGTGCATTTATATGCTTATAGGATGTACGTATGTTAGTTTAGTTGTTTTGGTTGAAATATCGTTTGAAGGCGATATAGTATTAGAATATATCTCATAGGATATGATTCCATGCATAGAGTATCGTGCACGCCGATTGATATGAAGACGGATGATAAATTTGGAGATGAGCTTCAGATTTCGAGATAGATGACAAACATTTTTGGTTAAGTACATGACCAAAGTGGTCATTATCAACTATTCTGGAGTGGTCAATATCTACCACTATTGATGACGGCCGATTTAGCCAATTTTGACATGGACAATAGAGAGGATTTGAGGAGCACTATGCGATGGTTCATTCAACGTTCGATTTTGGTGCTATTGCTCTTCAACAAGTGGTTTTGGAGGTGAAGCGAAGGTGTGAAACTTCGACGCGATGCCTGGATGATTTGATGATGATGATGATTTCATGATGGGAAGTGACGACTTCAATGATGGATAACCATACTTCAGGATGCAGAGCAGGCGACGATGAGTCAGATTGATGGAACTATCGAAGGAAGGTTATGGGACACACGATGATACTCTATGACTTATGATGGTTGTATAGAGTAGTTCCCAACCACGACGCCTTTAGATGGGAGTTATGAGGATAGTTCCAAGATGATCTCTGCTATGGATGATGTGTTCAAAGGGACCATTGATATTCGTAGGTTTCGATCTATACTTGTGAAGCAAGGGTATGTGTGATGAGATCCATTTATCTTGGACTATTATGGAGTATGCAGTCTTGTTCCTAGCCTATTGAGTGGCATGGATTTAAGTAGGGAGAAACCGAGACGTTAAGTAGTCTCTAACGAGGTCATATGAGTATCATACATCCAACGCACTGAGTGAGTGAATGTGAGGATGGATGATGGATGTCATGTTTGTTTGACTATTTTCTACACCTTAGGGATGTCACACGATGTGGAAATTACTGATACTTATATCCAGACTATTGTATAATGATAGCCAGACTAAACTCCACATCTCTAGCACGTGGCGTACGCATATGAGTTGGCACACACTTTGTTGTAACAAAAGGAAACCCCAATGTTACGTGCCTACCAACCCATATTTATACACCACTTCTCTAATTTATTTAGCGATGTGGGACTATTCCAATTCCAAATCGTCGTTCCTCCTTATAACATGCGAGACAACCCTAAAAATCTCCCCCTTAAATCGTATTCCCTTGGAGTACTTTTGAGAGCATTGTTTGTCTTCATGCCCTAGTTCGCAACCTTCGGTTCTGATACCAACGGCGATTGGACCAAGCTCCCCATCTCCAGCATGTGGCGTATGCATATGAGTTGCCACACATTTTGTTGTAATAAAAGGAATCCCCAATGTTATAGGCCTACTAACCCATATTTATACACCACTTCTCCAAGTTATTTAGCGATGTGGGACTATTTCAATTCCAAACCATCGTTCCTCCCTATAGCATGCGAGACAACCCTAACATTGACACCCTTAGTACTTTGATGTATAGTACATCCATGATGACTATCATAGAGTAGCATATAACCTGTGTTATGTGCTAACTTTGTGGATGCAGGGACATATCTGGTATGATTCTCCGTACCCTCTGTTCCAAATACTATATCGACTTTTATAGTGTTTTGAGATTATTTATCACTCATAACAGACTGTTTTCTAACTCGAAGTATTATGTCTCGGGTACTCTTAAATGAGTAGACTAGATAGAAGGTATGAATAGCACTTGGAGCTGTGCAAATAGACTAACAGAAGGTGACGCCTTCTCATATATTTTATACTTATTTATTCCGCTATGTGACACTGTGGAGCGTTGACAGTGTTGACTTACTGTTATTATAGACAATTTACTAGTTGAGTTTATTTATCAATTGTATAAACTCTATTACTATTTTGTATAACTGTATGAGCCTGTGCACTCTGATTCTATGGTTTATATAGTTATTATTGTCTCTCTTGTTTTATATTGTGACGACTATTATATTTTATCCGATCCGCTATGAGATATGCCACAGGTTATTATGTAATTGTGTGATGTTTTATTCCTTTCTCTTTTCTTATATTATCTTCTCTTCTTTTCTATTCCACTTTTTTACTTCTGTTTCTTTCCCTTGACAACCATCCTACATCGACCAGATGCTCCGACAGCACATTATTTGGTTATATGAGCATCGGTGGTGTAAGGAGGTCGTCACATTTGGTATTAGAGCTTAGGTTACATGATTAACCTGAGTTGATACTGTGATCTCATAGAGATAGGGTAGGAGTTGTCACCTTAGAATTGATCAAGAGTATACTTATATACAAATGAGTACATATTTGTTATATATTTTGGTTTTCAAAACTATATAGTAGTATATATAGTGTATAATTTGTATTGCACACACGAGTACTATTGATTTGTTTTCTTTTTGAGAGACTGATCATCCTTGTTATAGATTTAGAGTGATCTGGCATATGAGAAATGATGCTATTACACCATCTCCGAGTTGAGAGTGGGCAGGATCGGGGACCTCCAACCTTGATTTATAGAAAATGTTCGCAGAGATGGTGCGAATCATTTTCTAAATGCTCAAGTTGCTCTAAATGATTTTGGTGTTCAAGTGCAAACACCTAGAGTCGACTTTCCCGAGCTGTATAAAGACTGCATGAGTCTAGGAGGCAGACCGTTCCTTAGAACAGAGTCGACTATTGAGGAGAAAGGCATGTTGATATTTGCGAAAGGATCTTCGAAGATTTGGAGCTAGATGATACAACGAGGTAGAAGTTAACCTCTAGATGACTCCAGAGACGAATAATGAACTAGTGGAGTGCCCTTATAGCTTTGATTCCTGAGGATCATTTTACTTGGGATCGGTTCATAGTTGGCATCGGAGAGAAATTTATCTCGACTTTTCAAAAGTCAGTGTTTTTTAGGAAGTTCATCGACTTGAAGTAAAGCGATATGTCTATGTTGGAGTAGGCAGTCGAATTCGATGTTCTATCAAAGTACGTTCTATCTTTCGTTGATACTCTACTCGGAAAGAATAAAGAATTTATCATTGTGTTGAGTGATCATCTTTAGAAGCGACTGATTAGTTATATTGACGAGAGCTTTGAGAAGTTGATTGAAAAAGGCTTTATGATGTGAAAGCCTGTGCCTAGTGTGAATGATTGTCCGAACTAATTGAGCAGGGGAAGATAATGGAAGCATATGCCTTGAATGCCATTCTGATTTCATCGAGTGCTCCATCGACGAAAGAGAAGGGAAAGGGCATCTAAGGTATGCTTTCCATTTATGATGTTTCCATACGTGTTTTATTTGACAGCAACGTTTCACATTCCTTCAAATCTGTTTATTTGTAGATAAATTAGGATTGAGACCCGAAATAGTTGACCGACCTTTAAATTATGACGGACCTTATTAGGGCTCAGCCAGGCTATACATGTGTAATGTCCCACATTTTGTTACCAGAAACTAATACTATGGATGTCTGCAGCATCCGTAGTGCTTTGTTTCTAGCCTCAAAATGCAGAATGTTACCACATGGTTTGTTGAGAATTTTTCTTATCAAGTCATAGGTGTTTGTCTATTTGTTTGTTTGTTATTGATTTTTTTGGGTTTAATTGGGTTCAATATCATAGTCTTGGGATTGATTGGCTGAGGGGTACGAAATAGTGGTGGATTGCAACAGGCTGTTGGTGACGATAGGTACAGATAATAAGTTGAAGGTAGTGTTCGGCTACCCACCTGACGATGAGGTGATGGTTAGCTTTCTATATTCGCTCGATATCCCACACGATGAGTTATTATCTATTCCTGTAGCTATAGTGTGTTCGGACACATTCGATGAGGTGACCAGATTACCACCATATAGGGATAGAGTTTCATATCGATCTAGTTAGAGATGTTAGAACAGTAGTTATGTCTTTGGGGCATATGATGCCCAATGAGTATAGGAAGTAATGTAGGAGAGCATGAGATGCTTCGGATTATGTTGAGATGGTGGAGGGATATTGATGGATTTAGATATGATAGTTATTCCTAGAGGCAGGGGTATGTGAGGATGCACACCTATGTAACCTGGACCATGAGAGGCTCTAGCTTGTCCTGAGAGGATAGTACCTATGAGATTAGAACACCGGATCTAATTATTGCATGAGATGCCGCTGACCTGAGAGGTTTCTGAGTGAGTTATTATGTATCCAAGGGTGAACGTTAGACAGTCATGGCGAGGTGAGACTCTAGGAATGATCATGATAGGATGAGACTCCAGAAATGGTTATACCAATGTGAGGCTTCGGGGGTTGCCTTGAGAGGACCAAAATAAAGAGGGACTGTGTGACAGTCATAATGGGGTGAGACTCTAGGGATGATCATGACGGGGTAAGACTCCTGAAATGGTCATACTGAAGTGAGATTTTGGGGAGGATGCCTTGAGAATTTCAAGGTAAGGAGAGACCTGGAGAAGGTCATAGTGAAGCGATGCTTCGAGGTTATCGAACGAAGCGAGACCTTGGTGGTGGTCGGAATGAAGAAGCCAAGTGTTTACTACAACCACTTGAGATTCCCAGGTGGAAATGGGATAGCTATATATGGGACTCATCTATGGAATGCCAAAGTCTAGAAAAGAATATGATAGCATTTGAGTCGCATTCGATAGATTGACGAGAATGCTAGATTTATATTCATTGAGTCCCATAGAATGGCATCCAAATTATTTGAGTTATGTGTGGAATGGATAGTGTTATTCAATTATGTGCTAAGTGCATTGTAAGTGGCCAAAACCCATTGTTCATAGTGGGTTTCAAAAGAACTTACAAAAAGCGTTTAGAAATTTGGCACCAAATTGATTAGATGATATCGATATTGAGCCAGTAACTCTGAGACCTCATAGGCCAATTTATTCCATAAACGTGATATGAAATAGATTAGGAGGAAGGCATTGGAGTAGTATAGGTTTAGTTGAGCGAAAGTGAAGGTGATTACACATGTGAGATTGAAGGGAGCATGAGGACCACTTGTCTGGAGCTCTTCGTTGGGAGAGATTTCTATTTTTTCCAGGTTTCATATTGGATATCATGATTGATATATTATACAAGATAGTAGTATCTTGCATGTTAGGATAGGCATGGATGTTGCATTTTGATATTTTATCTTTATGTGCCTATTGATGTTTGATTGTTAGCATTTGATACGATTACTTTGCTTATATGATTGTTAGGCATGCGGGATAGTTATGGTTTGATATAGCACATTTAGTTGAGACGATTGCCATATACATAATCTTGTGTACTTATCTACATTATAGTGTTACTATTTTGCTTAATCCTATTGAGTACTTGATCAGGTACATGGAAGCAAGTGTTGACTATTTGGATGCTTATCCGCTTATATTCGCATCTAAATGGTATGCTCTTGCTATAAAAGAGGTACGTAATATCTTAGTGTAGATTTGGTGATATATGTTTGGTTGTCCTTAGAAATGATATGCCTTGGATATGAGACGCCTTAGATATGAGATGTGTGTGTGTGTATATATATATATATATCTATGTTGTATCAGGATTTTCCCAGACCTAGCCATGCAAAGGAAGTGTTGTCCAAATTTTCCATAACATAAGCCAAAATTGAGAGAAAAGTCAATGTATATGATATTAGACATTGCTGATAGTTGAGAGAGTCGATAATGTATGACATTTAGTTGACTTGCCTTTCGATTAGTGAGTTGGCGCTTTTGTTTTCCATTGTCCGTTTCTTTGGAAATAAGTGTGTAACTTAGAAGTTTGGTTTAGCAACATTGATTTAGGATTTGATGGTGATTATACTTAGGGATAAGGATGATGACTCTAGCCGATTCCGAGTCTATTCCCTCTATTGAGATTGCTTTCAGTGATCGTCTCTGAGAATTGATAAGTGACGATTTTTCATGTATCGTTGCTTATGTGAGGGTGTGGGGTTGTGTTGCTTCGTCCTTGGGATTTCGATGATGAAATCCTTTTTAAGGAGGGGAGAATGTAACGACCCGCATTTTTAACTATTGGGTATTTAAATAATTGATTTAAATATAAAATCATTAATTAATTGACGCTCCCAAAAATATGGTTTCTCACATATGATCGAATTACGACTCGGGACCACTTCCATTGAGTTTGTATCGATGTTGCAAATTAAAATGAGTATAAGAATTTCTATATTTAGAGAACAGACGATTCTATGGTAGAAACGGTCCCAAAAAGCACAAAATTATCATCTCGGAGTGCTTTCTCGGATAGCGATGGAATTTATTCCATCGGGGTCGAAAAAATCATATGATGCAGACGAGTTTCGTGGTGATCGGGCCTATCGTTTAATCGTACGAGCTCAAAACGCACAATGTTTTATTTCAGAAATTAAATAAAATGAATGTTATATTATTTAAATCAAAACCCTTCTCCAATCCTCTCTTTCTTGTTTTATCCTATTACTATTCCATTCACCTATCAAAGAAAACATGACTGCCACTTCATCCTTCATTTCAGAAATTAATACTGGGCGATATGCTCCACTAAAAATCCTAAAACCACCTTCATCGAGTTCGTATAGCAGAGAGCTACATGCCCATATCCATTTTGAGTGTCGCAATAGTGCCTAGACAAGATCGATGTTTTGAGGCCGCATCTAGGGTTCCTCTTGGCGATCAATTTAGGGTGTTTCAGGGTGAAATAGCGAGTACGACGGGGTTTCTCTCATCGAATGGCATCTCCCTATGCCAACGATGTGATGTATGATCCCCAATAGGTGGGTGCAACATTTGCAGTAGTGAGCATGAAGCCTGGAAATCGCGATTTGCTAGAAGGAGCTAGGGTGGTCGAGCTTTGGTGCATTGCATAGAGTGCGCGTAGGTGGATTCATTGGAGAAGGTGACTCATGATTTCATCTGAGTATAGGTGGAGAAATCATGGATGAATGCATGGGGTAGGGTGTTCATGTGCATGGCCTGGAACTGAATTGGGGAAGAAGGAATAATCCTAATGAAGGTAATTAAGTTAAGCTAATTAATTATCTTAGTTAATTTATTTAATTATTTAAATAATTCGACATCTTATATATTCCATATTTTTGTATACGAGGTCCGTTTTGGACTCCGTTTCTTGCATTGCTCTCGTGATAGAGAGCCTATGACTTGGCGATGGTTTGCACAGATTTGGTTAAGGTAAGTGATATTGTCTCTCAGCATACTATGATTGTTAATATAATATTAAAACAATGTTTCGAAATGTTTTCTAGCTTTGAAATGTGATTTCTACAGTAGTTAAACCTATATCTTTTTTTATAAAAAGAATTAAAAGTGTTTTAAAATGGTTTTAAAATAAATATCACATTTTGCCTATCTGAAGCACTGTTTTGACAATAATGATAGATTTTGGCTATTACTGATATTTATCCCATGTTGGTTGCCTTGGATGGATTGTATTGCATTATTATAGAGGTTCGTAGGCTATTAGGGAATTTATATGCTTGTTGGATATATGTATGTTAGTTTGGTTGTTTGGTTGTTTGGTTGTTTTGGTTGAAAGCGCCATTCTAAGGTGATATAGTATTAGAATATATCCCATAGGATAGGATTCTGTGCATAGAGTATAGTGCACATCGATTGATATGAAGACGGATGATAGATTTGGAGACATGCTTCGGATTTCAGAATAGATGCTGGATTTTTTTCATTTAGTTTGTATTTAACCATTTTTGGTTAAGTACACGACCGAAGTGGTCATTATCGACTACCCTGGAGTGGTCGACATCTACCAATATTGATGACGGTCGATTTGGCCAATTTTGACATGGACGATGGTGAGGATTCGAGAAGCATGATGTGATGGTTCATTCTCCATTTAACATTCAATTTTAGTGTCACTGCTCTTCGATGAATGGTTTTGGCGGTGAAGCGAAGGTGTGATGCGATGGCTTCACGATTCGACGATGATGATTTCATGGAAAGTGATGGCTTCAATGATGGATGACTGTACTTGGAGATGCAGAGCAGGCGACGATGTGTCGGATTGATGGAACCATAGGAGAAAGGCTATGGGATGCACGATGACCATCTATGACTTATGATGGTTGTCTAGAGTAGTTTCCAACTGCGACGGCTTTAGAGGGAGTTCTGAGGATAGTTCTGGGATGAGGTCTACTATTGATGACATGTGGAAAGGGACCTTTGATATTCATAGGTTTGGATGTGTACTGATGAAGCAAGGGTATGTGTGATGAGATCCAATTACCCTAGACTGTTACGGAGCATGCCGTCTTGTTCCTGGCCTACTGAGTGGCATGGATTTGAGTACGGAGAAACCAAGACATTGAATAGTCTTTGATGGGGTCATATGAGTATCATACATCCAACGCACTGAGTGAGTAAATCTAAGGATGGATGATGGATGCCTTATTTGTTTGACTGTTTTTTATCACTTTAGGGATGTCACACGATATAGATATTACTGATGCTGATATCTAGACACCCTTAGTACTTTGTTGTATAGTAAAACAATGATGACTATCATAGAATAGCATACAGCCTGTGTTATGTGCTAACTCTATAGATGCAGAGACAGGTCATGTATGATTCTCCATACCCTCTGTGCCATATGCTATACCGACTTTATAGTGTTTTGAGGTTATTTATCGCTCTCACTAGAATGTTCTCTGACTTGAGGTTTTATAGTGTTGACTTGCTATTATTAGAGACAGTTTATCAGTTGAGTTTATTTATCAGTTGTATAAACTCTATTACTGTTTTATATAACTGTATAAGCCCGTGCACCCTGATTCTGTGGTTTATATAGTTATTACCGTCTCGCCTGTTTTATATCTATGATGAATATTATATTTTATCTGATGCACTGCGAGATATACGACATGTTATTATGTGATTGTGTAATGTTTTATTCCTTTCTCTTTTCTTCTATTCTCTTCTCTTATTCTCTATTCCTCTTCTTAACTTCTATTTCTTTCCCTTTATAACCGTCCTACATTGACTGGATGCTCCGACAGCACACTATTCGGTTACATAAGCATCGATGGTGTAGGGCAGTCGTTACACATGCTAACGCTAGGGCTTGGGGATTACCTTTGCTAGGCCATGCCAAATCTCTTAACTTAAGTACATTGGCATTGTAATTGGTGATGAGTGGCTCAAACCCATCTTTGACTGGCATCTTCGCGGCCGCCACCAAATCATTCACTCCCTTAGCCTTTTCCAACGCATCGTCTCTTACTTGCGAGCATCAAGTAGTTCCTCATAGTAGTCTTGAGCTATTTGAAGGGCTTTTTCCTTCTCTTTCTTCTCCTTTTCAATTTTTTCCATTAGCTCCTTCACTTCTTCAACCAGCCCATGATTCCTGTGATGAACATACTCAACTTGGCTTAAATGGTTTTTTATTTCCTGCTCGATCATTGCATTTAAGTCCTTGACTTTTTTTATTAACATCCATCTTTTCCCTCTTCAAATCGACAACTTCTTCATCAAGATGAGCGATCGTCTCATCATTCTGATTTATTATAAGTTACAATCCCACAGCATCAGTCTATATGCTGTTGGCATATTCAGAGATTTGCTCAGCTAACCTCCACCAAATGATGTATTGATCATACACATCACCAACATATGCTACTGTTTGGTCTTTAACCCCCAGAGGAATATTCTTCAAATAAGGAACAAACTTACAGCCTTTAAAAATTATTTTTGGGAAGCGATGTTGCATTTCCATTATTTGAGGGTTAGAAGCGACCGGTTGCTCTGCTTCAACATTAGGTTGTTCAGTAGGATGCTTAATAGGCATTTTACCAGCTCTATGTCGAGAAGAATCGGAAGGAGTGACTTCGATATACTATCAGAATGCCGGGAAGAGTGAGACGGTGTTGTTTTCTTGGTAGAAAGGAAAGCATGAGAGGGTCATTATGAGGAACGATGTTATGGCGGTTGGAGTGCCTGTTTGAACCCCAGGATGGGGGTAACATAGATCAAGAACGATGCCTCGATGATAAGTTGTGTGACCTACAATTCTTCTCTCTGCCTCCTCGATCACGGTTTGAACGTCGGCTAGAACCAGAATCATGATTGGTTCTATGAGGTTGCATGGTTGGTTTGCATCTCGGCTTATAAGCCATCTGATCGTTGAGATCCTTGTACAAACCACGTCGTTCCATTAAACCTGCAAATGAAATAAAGACGAATCATCCTTGAAAAGACATGAACACAACATAAGCTGAGCAAAGTGCGGTGCATTTGTATAAGCATGCAAGTGTCCTAGTGTCCCTCCGACGAACCGTGGGTTTGAATTTTGCTGACAGGGGTAATCTCTCCTACTTTAATAGAAGGCACATCTTCTTGGAAACAAATGGGAGACCCAACATCCCCAATGCTCATATTTTCAATGCCAAAAGAATCGATTGCATCCAGGATTGGCCTAAAATTTACGTAAGGATCCTCCGAAGGTTGTACTGGAGTTTCAAATGATGTTATGTCCGACGGAGTCGGAGTCTGCCTTTTGGCATGTTTAATCTTGAGACTTCTTCTTTTAATAGGTTGTCGGTCATCGTCGCCCTCACTAACAAATGCATCATGGCCCACATCATTGTCATTACGGCCATCTCCATTGCCTTCATCTTCATTAAAGTTTTCTCCTACTCCTTCAGCCTCAATAACTGGACTTTGAACTGGGATTCCCAGTGAATGATCCCTATTTTCTTCGAATGAATAATCATCCTCGGCACTATTAGTGACTTCAGGAGCAATACCGACACTACGATCAAGGTCCAACAAGTTATAGGCTTATAGATTCTCATCACTAAGCAGTGTCTTAGCCTCTCTCTCTACCTTCAAAATTTTGTAAAGTTGTCGAAGAGTCTCTACCAGTGCTATATTGCTAGGCCTATGCGGTACATAAAGAACGAAAAAGACATTCAGCAATAACAAAACTACAAACATGGACTTATATGAAAAGGACGAGAATGGAACTCACGTGCGGACAACCATCGCTAAGCAAATCCAGTAGGATAGCGAATAAAGAAGAATTCATTTGTAAAATAGCTCGATGTATTACAGGTGCCGACCACGATTCTGCAACCCCTGTACGGCTCTAAGAAAATGGGGGAAGGATTTCCCTTACAATGCTTAAAGCTGAATAAATATTGAATTTCCTAATTACTGGGAACTCAGTTGAAATGGTTAGTGAAGATGATAAATAAGCTGTGAAGGAACACGTAACTATTCGGATGGAGCTGAGTGGGAGCCAGTCTCATAAAATGCAGGACTCATCGGATAAACAGGCTAAATGGTGGGATCCATCCTACCAACCACATATACTTACTGCATGTTGTATACCCATCTGGACGATGGTGTGCTATCTAATGGTGCACTGGAACTAACACGTCCTCAAACGGGATACCGTGTTTCTTGCAAATCCTCCTGAGTGACCCCTCCTCAATTTTAGATGATACAAAATCTACTGGAACATCTAATATAAGTGTCATCAAGTGTGTCAAAAGCATCTTTGACTACTGGGCCTTCCACAAGCGCTATTGGAACTTCTAAGCGGGTTGATCTACTTGCGTATTCTCAGATTGGGGTATAGGTTGTGTCGGAGTTTGTCGTATAGAAGGAGCTATGATCGAACTTGACTCAATATTATATTCGATGTATCTAGAAATTAATGAGCCTGCAGCATAAGCGGAGATACGCCCGGAATGCCATTGTCCCATAGCTATCAAAACTCCACACATAACTGGTATTAGGTAGATTAAAATACTACCCCATGTTATAGTGAAAGCCCAATGTGGTGTAGACAATAGTGTTGTGCGGTGTCGTGCAGTATTGATTTTTGATACTGTGAAACAGCTTGTTTGAAAATCTAGATGTCATCTGAAGTGATCATCAATACTGACCATTCTGACAGGCTTCAAGTCATCATCCTTGTAATCAATATGTCTTGGAACTTAGGAGATAGTGTTTAGGGAAAGCTTGAATGTCGCTCGACATTTAAAAGTTTCCACGGTGTTTTAGGGCACAAAATCCACCAAGGGTTGGATCAGTACCAATCCATCCCCTTGGATGGATTTTGGCCAAGCTCTCAACCATCTCCCATAATCCCAAACACGGTCGTACACATGAACATCAACCAGCCTCATCGTTGTCATTGCCACTACCTATGGATGGCGAAACTTAAAGAGATGGCTGATTTGGAATTTAGATCGAAGATTCGGTTCGAGTTTGAAATGGATTGGATCGTATCCAAGCATAGCACAAGGTGATGTCAAGCTCAGAGGTGATAAATGGGCGGTGACAGCAGTTCAGGTGTCAAGAGGTGGTAGGAGTTTAACTTGTAGGCAAGAAGGTTTAATGGCGGAGCCAGGCTTAAAGTCAAACAGCAGAAATAAAGTAAGAAAAGAGGAGATGAGTTGGATATATAATCACTAGTACAAAACAGATCAGTTGCTTCGCCTCATTTGTGTCGGTTGTCCATAAAACTGACACAAATAGTGTAATTTGTGTCGGTTGTTTATTAACAACCGAAACTATTGACTTATGGGGCAAGAGGAAAATGTTAAAAATGTAATTTGCATCTGTTGGTCTTAAGAAACCGACACAATTGAAGGGAAATAATAAATTTACTCGTGTCGGTTGTTTGACCAACTGACACAATTAAATACAATAGCATCGGTTGTTCAAAAACCGACACAATAGGCACACAACTTTTGCCCCAACCCCATTTCATCTGCCCCATCTTTTCCCGCGAACCCTAAATTTTAGAGGGAAACTTTAGCCATCCCGTCTCTTCTTTTCTTCTTTGTAAAACCCCCAAAAAAAACGGGAACAACGAATTCCTTTCAAATTACCGATTCCTTGCAAATTACCGATTCTCGTTCTTGCATTTAGATCGTTTCTCTTGTTGAGATTGACAGTACAATATTTCTGATCGAACAAGTCCTGTAGAAGTGCTGGAGAAACTGCAAGCCGCTGCTTTAGGGCTGGAAGATCTGCTTGATCTCTTTGAATACAACCAACTCGAGAAACAGGTCAGCTCTTCTTTTTTCATATAACGCATATTGGACCTTTTTGTATCTGCCACAACTTGTAGTGTTTAATCATATGCTAGGCTTTTCTTTTCTATGTTTTTAATTATATTTTATTATTTAATTTTACTAAATGGCTAATTTTTATTACAAATAAAAATTTCACCGCATAGTAGTCCATTTGCTAATAAATAGCAATATTGGCATGTGCACTGTGAACTGTGCATGAGTGTGGCTGTAAGATGGTTATAATTCTGTTCATCAGAACTATAGCCATCTGCTCTTTTCTTCGGCTCTGATCTATCCAGTTTGGTTTCTTGTGCATGTGGGATAAAATGAATCACATGCAGTAATATTTCTTATTAAAAGTCAATATAATGATTCCAAAATTTATATGGTGAAGAATACCTTTTAAGCATGCATTTGAGCCTGACCGGAAATGCATACATGGCACACTCAATAGCAATGGCTATTAATGAATTGCATATAATTTATGTAGTATTAAAATCTTCATGATCCTCAACCTAAGTAAAGGCTGAAGTTTATTTATTAGCTAAGCTACCATTGTGACATTTGATATAACCATTTTGATACATGATTGCACTCTAACAGTTCGACCTGAGTGTACACTTACTTGGTATCACAGCCGATGATTAAATTTTTTGCACTATATTGATTACTCAATTCAACACTTCTCAAGTTCAACTTATAAATACATTGACAATATTTCTCTTTGAATACAAGCACAAGCTAGTTCTATTACTCCAACAACCTCAATTCTTTCATCTCCCTATTTTGGAAGGGAGAACCAATGTGATAGCATCATTCAGTTCTTGCTAGATGAGTCTCATGCCGACTCTAGTAGTTCGATAAATAAAGTTCTAGTAATTGCCATAGTAGGAAAACCCTTTATTGTTTTATTATAAAATTGGATTAAAACGTCAAAGTGTTTGCCATTTTATCAAGACAACAAACACTTTGGTTGTTTTAATTGTTTTTTGAATTTTTTATAAAGACTAACTCCGTGGTCTGTACTTCTTCTTCTAGGTGGAAAGGTTGTTGATTCAGTTAAAAATGTATGAAAATGTGTGAGTGGACATAACGTTTGTTGTTGATGGTCTAACATAATAGACTCTGGAAAAACAGCAGGACAAAAGATAAAAGCATGTTTTAAATGCCAACTGTTTATTATCGATAAGTTAACAACACTGTTGTATTGAGTTTGGCTTGAAATTCAAGATAGCCAGTGTCAGACCATACATCAATATTGTGTTATGAACATACACTATTGACCACAACATGTCACATGTCAAACATTATAATTAAGAAGTGTCATATTTTATTTCATCATACTTGCGTCACAGGAAGGTGATTTCAGACTAGATAATGTTCCAACTCTCACTGATATAAACAAATATTGCTTTTAACAGAAGTTCTATCACAACTGACCATTAAGATATATCCAGAGTAATTTACTTGGTGACATTTTATGATTGTACGTGTTCAAGTAAAGTAAAATAAGCACCAACTCCCTTGCAAAGTAATTTTAGTAAGTTGATCAGGCCAGGACAATCCAAACTAATTTCATATCATCTAAGTGCAAAAATAAGTCAAAACAACCAAACCGACATACTTTATGATCTCTAGTTTAAACCGAAAATACATTTCCTGAATTTTGGTACGTAGTTTACTGTCAAACATTGAAATTTTCCTTTCACCCTGCTAAAATTCAATAAGGCTTATATATAATTGGTAAAATCTCATCATGCTATTGTAAATTCAAGAATTTCACACGAATGTATTACATTGATAGAGTTCAGTATTAAAAACAATCCATATACGATACGATTTGATCAGGGTTCACAATTTATTGAAATGCACAAAATAGTATAGATGGAAACAATAACATAAATAAGAACCAATTAAGCTTGCAACATAGAAGTAACACCAAGAGCGATAACGGAGACACCGAAGAACTCTTTATTCTTACTTCTAGTCTTTGCAATGAGTTTAAACGTTGCATGCAATGCACACAAATTTTCAATTTCTTTGTCAGAAAAGTAGGTTTGATTTCAGCAGTCTAATAAGTGCAAAAGTCACTGCAATTCTCTCAGTACAATACTGTAATAGCATCACATTACCAATTTCCTCCGTCTGGTCCCCTGCTGCAAATACATGGGTTTTGTTACTGACGGCATGTGTTGTTGGACCCATTGGGTTCGCCAATAGTACTAGATGCTATAATAGAAAATGAGCAGGGTGATTGTCAATTGCTATAAGTTGTGAAACTGAAGGCTTATAGGAAGAAAGCTTGAATCGTAATTCATGTTTTTACCATTAGATCTATGCCTACAATCATGTGTAAGAACTCCGCTTCGGCATGCCTTCGGAGTTTGCTGATCCAGAGAAGAGCTTGTCAGCACATAGATTGGTTCGGTAGTATTTGGCGCCTATGTTTGAACAAATTCATCGTTGTTATGATCCATAGGTTTTTCTTTTTTGTCCAATGTACATCAAAACAAACACTGCTATTTTCAGGCTTAATTTTTGATTGTTGGTTGCAACTGTCTTAACATTATCATTTTACATTTTGGAGGTCAGCCTCTTTTGTGCTTGTTCGAAGTAGATCTGGATATTGTGGTATCCTATAGGTACAATAGTAAAGCGAGTCTCCCACGATAACATATAAGAGTATAGTTGGTGTGCTTTGCAATATTTGTGTACTAATACAACTTATGAACAAATTTGAACGGGCTAGGTATAAAACTATTAAATTGTTTTTCAATCATATGTACGCCCCTATTGGCATCTAAGTGCTCTTAGTAGTAGGCAATTGCAGGCACCGAAACGTTGCACAAAGGGACAATAAGTAGTTTGATATTTGAATCGCTGTAGATTTCATCATATCAGTTAGCAACAAAGATTTTAATGTATAATACAAAGTGCAAGTCAGCACGTTTTTTTTGCTTACTCATTCATACACTTTAATTTATAATCAATTATCCATCTAGCAATGCACTTGCAAGAACATAAATTCTAACTTCTTCATTTTCAATATCTAAGTTTATATGATCTGATGTTGAGGAATAATTGAAATATCCAAACAAACATAAGAAACACTTATGATTTTTTTTTTGCTTATGTAGTGCGTCTCTAGCAATTTCACATGGATCGTAATTGGATGTATAACGTGAAACGTAGTGATGATGAGTTCTTGAACAAAATGGAAGGATTCATCAAGTGTGCGTTGAATGATCAATTAACAAGAAGAGAAGAAACAATTTTTTGTCCTTGTAGACGTCGCCAGAATAGGAGGAGATTTCGTAACATAGATCAGATCAGGGATCACATAATTCGGTATGGGTTCAAGCAAAATTATACACAGTGGATATGGCATGGTGAAAGCACACTTAGTACACCTAGTTCTAGTAATCATCACATTGATGAGGATGACCAGGAAGGTACCGTGAATAATGAGGTAAATGATGAGACTGATGAGATCGACAATGTTAATGAGATGTTTGATGATGTTCAAGAACATTTGATGGAAGAGCCAAAATTGTACGAAAAAATATTACTTGATGCTGAGAAGCCTTTGTATTCTGGTTGTGCTAAGTTTACAATATTGTCTGCTGTGCTCAAGCTTTTCAATTTAAAAGCAAAACACGGGTGGAGTGATATAAGTTTTACATCATTGTTGGGACTTTTGAAAGACATGCTACCGGAAGGTAACGAGCTTCCTACTTCTAATTACGAGGCAAAGAAAATTATGTGTCCAATTGGTATAGGATACAAAAAGATACATGCATGTCCAAATGATTGTATTTTATATCGAAATGAATATGAGAGCTTGCATGAGTGTCCTAAGTGTGGATTATCCCGTTACAAGTCGCGAGAAAATGTTCATAACGACCCAGATAAGAAATGGCCTCCAGCAAAGGTTTTATGGTATTTGCCGATTATACCAAGGTTTAAACGTTTATTTGCAAATAAAGAAAATGCAAAAAACTTAAGATGGCATGCAGATGTGAGGAAGGATGATGGATTACTAAGGCATCCAGCCGATTCTCCACAGTGGAGAAATATCGATACCATGTATTCTAGTTTCGGCGAAGAAATAAGAAATCTCAGACTTGGTCTTTGCACAGATGGCATAAATCCATTTGGCAATGTTAGCAGTCAACATAGTACTTGGCCGGTTCTTTTGGTGATTTACAATCTTCCACCTTACTTGAGTATGAAGTGCAAGTACATTATGTTGTCTCTTATGATTTCGGGACCACGACAACCAGGAAATGACATCGATGTTTATCTAGCTCCTCTTATTGATGATCTAAAACTTTTGTGGGATAAAGGTGTGCGCGTATTTGATGCATATAGTAGAAGTGAATTTACATTACGTGCCATGCTTTTTTGTACCATAAATGATTTTCCCGCATATGGTAACTTGTCTGGATATAGTACAAAAGGTGCTAGAGCATGCCCAATTTGTCAAGACGACATGGCTGTTGAGCGCTTGCATTTTTGCAAGAAAAATGTGTATATGCATCATCGTAGATTTCTCCCTCTCAATCATCCTTATCGTAAAAAGAAGAAACCTTTCAATGGGGAGATAGAAAGCGGAGTTGCTCGTTTGCCATTAACAGGAAATGATGTATATGAACGGATCAAGGATATTGAAAATGTATTTAGCAAAGCCTTTCCTCTTCAAGAAGGCATGTGGAAGAAAAAATCTATATTTTGGGAACTTCCATATTGGAAACATTTACAAGTTAGGCATTGTCTAGATGTAATGCATATAGAAAAAAATGTTTGTGAAAGTATCATTGGAACACTCTTGAATATACCTGGTAAGACAAAAGATGGTGAGAAAGCTAGACAAGATATGTTGAAAATGGGTATTCGAAAGGAGTTAGCACCAGTGGAGAAAGGTAAACGTATCTATTTGCCTCCTGCATGTTATACATTGTCCAAAAAAGAGAAAACTAGTTTATGCGAGTGTCTTCGTGGTGTCAAGGTTCCATCAGGTTATTCTTCGAACATTAGCAGTCGTGTATCAATGAAGGATTTGAAATTGACGGGCATGAAGTCTCATGACTGTCATGTGTTAATGCAACATTTGTTGCCTGTTGCTATTCGAGGTATATTGCCTAAACATGTTAGACATGTTATTACAAAGCTTTGTATTTTTTTTAATGCAATTTGTAGTAAGGTGATTGATCCTGATATGTTGGATGATCAACAAGCCGATGTTATTGTTACCTTGTGTCAATTTGAGATGTATTTTCCCCCTTCATTTTTTGATGTTATGGTGCATTTGGTTGTACATTTGGTAAGAGAAATCAAGATTTGCGGTCCTGTTTTTATGAGGTATATGTATCCGTTCGAAATGCACATGGGAACTTTAAAAAGAAAAACAAAGAATAGATATAGACCTGAAGCTAGTATCGTAGAAGGTACTGTAGTCGAGGAAGTTATTGAATTTGTCACTCAATACCTAACTGACGTTGAACCTATTGGACTTTGCAAGTCTCGACATGAAGGGCGACTTGACGGTCAAGGCATAATTGGGTTTAAATTGATGTCAATTGGTGATGATATGTTTCACAAAGCTCACCTACTTGTTTTACAGCACCTTAGTGAGGTTCATCCTTACTTGGAAGAGCACATGACAATTCTAAAGTCTCAAAATCCTTCAAAGAACGAAAGATGGTTGACAAATGAACATAACCGCTCATTCGTCATATGGTTTAAAGATAAGGTAATGTCTCAATTGTCTCAAACAAATCATAATGTTTCTGATACAATAAAATGGTTGGCGTATGGGCCTAAATTTCAAGTTAGCTCTTATGAAGTGTACGCTATTAATGGGTATGTCTTTCATACGAAGCGTCAGGATGAAAAGAGCAAAATGCAAAATAGTGGAGCAAGTGTCGTAGCATCTTCAAGAGAATTTGCTAGTGCTAAAGATAACAAACTAATAAATGCGACAATGTCATATTACGGAATAATTGAGAATATTTGGGAACTTGAATATAGGGACTTCACGATTCCTCTATTTCAATGTAAATGGGCCGATAACCATCGTGTTGTACAAGTGGATGAACATGGATTCACACTTGTTGACTTTGATCGAGTGAGTCATGATAACGATCCACTCATCTTGGCATCTCAAGTGAAACAAGTTTTTTATGTCACCGACCCAGCTGATCATAAGTGGTCTGTTGTCCTTCCTGGAAAATGACGCATTGTTGGGATCGACGACGTGGTAGATGAAGAAGAGTATAATCAATTTGACGAGAATCCACCTTTTTCCATTGGCGTAAGTCTATCAGAAGAAGAAGTTGATTTAAATGCAAATTATGCACGTACTGATCACGATGAAGGGGTTTGGATAGCGGGGTAATTTTTTAACCTTCTAATACTGTCACCATTTAATTTGTTCATATGTGTACATTTATTTGGAATGTGTATATCAAAAGCTAAATCTTCAAACGAATGAGAAAACATTGCACATATGATTTAACTTTGAGATTTTGAAAATATTGGTTCGTTACACATACTTCGATCTCTGCAAAAGAATTCAAAAGGCGTTTTTGTTTTGACTCATTGCAATACTAGCAGGTTAGCACTATTTTCTTGCATTAGTATTTTATATGCAGTAGCTTTCTCAGATATGTGCATATTTTCTCATACTTATCGGATGTCTGTTTTGTATCAAATTACAAGACTCGCTGTTTATAGAATTTGTCATCTCCTTTAACTGTTAGCATGATCATGTTTTGAACAGTATACGTGAATTCAGTCATGACTTTTCAGAGTGTGACATGTGAAAGTGCTACAAGGATGAAGTTTACGCATAATATAGAACGAGAATCAGTCTGCCTAAAAAAACAGTATGCATAGGTTGGGAAACCCTTCGCTGAGCTGAGTAGCAACTGTTTGAGCTTAAACTTTGTGAAGTAATTGAATATATTATATTCCCAACTAAACGTTTTTAGGAAGATTAGTTTGTTCATTGCATATTTGTAAATTTTGCATTTGTTCTCTCTGTAAATTTTATTGCTGTAGTGATATTACTATTTTCAGACTCCTTGTATGAGAAGGTTATTCTTGTAAAACCCTTCACTGAGCTGAGTAGCAGTTGTCTGAGCTTAAACTTTATGAATTGGATTATATATTCTTGTCCCTTCTAAACCCATTTTAATATGGATTTATTTACGTCATACCATTACTTGTAAATTGTGCATGTATTCTCTTGCTTAGCTCTATTGCTTGGCCCTTCACTGAGCTGAGCAGCACTTGTCTGAGCTTGAACTTTATGAATCAGTTTAATATGATTCTTGTCCCTTTTGTACCAGTTTCAAAAGATTTTAATTTGGTTTTAACTTGTAAATTCTGCATATGCTTATGTAATGGGTTTTATTGCTGTGATGATAATGCTATTTTCAGACTCCTTGAATGAGATGGGTTTTCCCTGAGCTTTGTATTTTATCAGTTCATAATTTCTTACTTCAAACCACTATTAATTGTTGTTCTTTTTATAGTTATTTTTTTTGCATATGTTTGTCTGATGAGTTTTATCAATGTAATGATATTACTATTTATATGATTTAATTATCTTTAATATAAATTTCTTGACAGAGTCTAGTCACCAAATCAACTTGTAAATTACACTAGTATTATTAAATGTTAACACGTAACCAAGTGAAACATGAGACCATCTGAAACATGCAATCAAGCAAATATCTCTTCAAATAAGTTCTGGCTGTGTGCATTTTGCATTCAAGCAAATATGTCTTCAAATCAGTTCAGACTGTGTGATATTTAAGTTATTATTCGTTTGTTGAAATATTTTATAACTTTCGGGTGCACATCTGTGATACAGGAATAATGGAAATGCAACTGTATGAACACACTGAAGAGCAAAACACTTCCGCTTTCGCTTCAGAACCGTCATCTAAGAGAAGGCATAGAGGTCCAACAACCGAAAAGAAATACAGAACATCCGAGCCAAAATTCATTGAGTGGTGTGATAATGGCAAACCTACTGGAAAATGGGTGAAGTCTTTAAGGCGTACGTAGGCGATACAGCTAGATCTAGAATTGATATCAATATCAAGAATTGGGCTAGCGTTAGTCAAGGGCTTAAGGATACCATCTAGGAAGACATTAAGGTATTATAAATTCATTTGTTAGCTTATTAAATTGTCAATTGGATCCTTTGTGTTTGGAGTCATGAACCGCTTTCATTGTTTATCAAATTCATTTTTACTGCTTTGACGTTGTTTATTTTTTATTTTTTATTACCTCAGACCGAGTATCACATCGACGAAAAAATGAAAAATAATGTGTTAAAAAATGTTTGTGGATCAAATTCTCTTTCAATCAATGAAAAATTTATAATGTTCTTATAATGACAATTGGTCATGTTTATTGCATAGTTGCTCTCCATGTTGCTCGTAATCAATGTTGGAAGTTCGTCTATACTGAGTTCAGACTTATTATTGTTGATGAATTCTTTCCTTTTGCTTACTGACCCATCGTAGAAACTGCCCACTACATAAAAGAAAAATAAAATCATTATTCAATATATATGTCTATTCACATTAACATGTGTTTGTGTAAGGATCCATGCATATTGGTTATTTGTAAAGTTTGCTTCACTTTAACGTATGAAAGTAGTAGTAGGTTAATTAAATAGGATACACTCCTATTTGCACATCACAATTTTTTAAATAAAAAACTATGCAATCGAATATTAAAATGAAAAACTATTCATAATCTCAATCAATTATTTACTTCTAATCCCTAAACCAAGGAAATAGGTGTTTAACTTGCCTATTCTCAAGGTGGATCGGTTCTTATCCATCCCCATGGATCAGTACCGAACAATGTAAAAAAAGAAGAAAAGAAGAAGAGAATGATCATGGTCATTCATATGTACGTACATGTATGTGTGCTCATAGAAATCCAAAAGAGTGGGCATGCATATGGAATTGGAATATGATGGGAAATCAAAGCATATTTGCATGTACATACTCAACGTTCAATAGCTAGAATTGAAGAAAAGCAAATTCAAACCTTGAAAATCTAGAAAAGGAATCAGTTAAAAATCATTAAGCTTCAAATGATAGATCATAAGAGCACGCTCAAGTTTTATAGTTCCAAATGACGGTGAAACGCCACAATGAGCAGCTAAAGACATAGCACTTTATTGAAATGGTCCGAAGAAAGGGTAACAACTATTCAAAGCTTGGACTGGAGTCTTATATAACTTGTTTCGATTCAAAGCACATCATGTTTGGAATAAAATGAACTTTAGATGGCAAGTGTTATCCAGCCTTTTGGCTAGGTAATATATGGATGGACTTGACGAGTTGAACTTGAAAGCTATTGAGGTAGGAAGCCCAAAGAGATAGCCGTAGGGTCCAGAAACCAGGTATAACCAAGACCGCAAGATGGAAGCAAGGCCATGTCACAAAAATCCCAAAGTAAATCCATCAAAATGATGGATCGATACCGATCCATCCTTATGGATCGGTGTCGATCCATAAACCTTCACCCAAATGACCCCATTTTCCTCCTATACTCAAGTATTGATGGCATTAAACCATTTCAAGCTCCATGGATCGATCGCCTATCATTTGCTATTGAACACCTCGAGCACCAAAAATCAGCAATTCCATTCCTCCACTGATCCATCTTATTAGCCTAGAAACAAGCTCATAACAGCGCAAACAAGGCTGAAATCATAAAGAAAACAACAACTCGCTATGTCAAAAACTATCAAAACTGACCCATATGAAGATCTCATGGATCGGTACCCATCAATGCCTATGGATCAGCAACAATCCATCAACATTGCTGACTTGGCCGCGTTTTCTTGAGGACAACTTCTGCTGGGTAGTGGAGATCGTGGAGGAAGACGTGGTTGAGCATTTCCTGAAAACCTACAGCTATAAATAGGAGGCTAGAGGCTCATTTTCAGGAATCTTTTTGCTTCCTTGCAATTATTACATATTTCATTGTAATCACCTTTGGAGTGGTATCAATCCATAAGAACTGTACTTGTAAAACAACAATATAATCAATAGAAATCTCAAGTGGACGTAGGCAATAGTTGGCCGAACCACTATTAACATTTGGTGTCTTGTTTTTACTCATTTTTCATTTTTATTCTCTACTTAATTTCTTGGGTCTTTGTGCCACTTTTTGGTACTAACAATCTCTAAAGTTCACATGATTAATTTTAAAATCAATTTTGGAATCCTTATAAATATTCAAATCCTTTTAAATCATCTTTGAAAAATCATATATTAAACTAAAATTCTCTTTTTATAACAGTCTTTAAAATATTTATATTATAACATCGACTTATAAAATTCACTTTTATAATCAAATTCCAAAAATTCTCACTTCAAAATATTCAAATAAAACACTTTTAGAATATCTTCAAATGCAATTAGATCAATTTTCTCTTTATTGAACATAATCAATACAAAATAAATTACTAAAATTTGTACTTAAATAAACATAACAATAAATTTTCACTAATATTGTTCTTCATATAATAAATAAATCATATTCAAACTTTTTAGTATTCCAAAATTATTATTTATAAAACTTCACCTCTTTCTTATTTCCATAAAAATAAACTTATCACTTTGGAACATAGATTTAAATCCCTTTTGATAAAATTTATTTCAAATATTTTTATAATCATAGGTAAAATAATATCTATTCATAAGTTTACTAATAAATCAAATACCAAAATTTCAATTTCTAAAGCCAATCGCTCTTTATAAATTATTAAGTATATTCACTTCAAAATATATATTTATATCTAATCTTTTATAAAATTCTATTATATAATAAAACTTCAAAATCATTCATTTGAAATATAATTCAAATAAAAATTTCTTTATAAATGCTTCCAAAATCGTTTACTCAAAACTTCCCTTTCTAACAACCTCAAAAGCATTCACTGATTGTTATCAAAGCAAATTGAAGACATGCAAACATCATTTATGCAACCAATCTACAATCAAATTATATTAAACAAAAACAATTCACATCTATTATCCAAGGGAATTTTCATATATTATTGAAATTAGATTTTACAACATATTTTCAGCCAAATTCAATATAAATTTATCATAAAATTGAACAATAGCATGCAACTTTATTTCAACCAATTCAATCATTCACAACCAGAATTCATCATAATCCATACTCAAAATAGGGCATGCAAAGAGAAATAGAATAACATAGATGTAAGTTATAAAAATAACTCACCGAATTTCATAAATGAAATTCAATTTTCTCGACCCTAGCTCATCCATTTATGCCATCTGCCTCCATGCTCGCTGCATGAGCCACAACTCCTAGTCACCGCATGTCGGCCAGCCACCACCTCCACGCACCACCGCATGTCTAGGTCATCACATGCAGCTTGGTTCCCCATCGCCTGCTCTTGTGTCATACAAAGGTTCACATGAGGATTTTACTTTTGCATTTTGTATTTTTTATTCGTTTTAAAGAAAATTGATTGCGTTTGGGCATGATTTGGTGGAGAATGGGATTTTTTGAGGAAGACAATGGGTCGGCTTTGGTAAAGAAGGATAGGATGGTATGTCACATCATTTGTTTAATCTAAATAGGCTAAAGAGAGTGAAGATGAGCATAGATAATTTTCAAACTTTAATTCTACTATATCTTCTTTTCTTTTACATTAAAATTCAATCAAAAGTTAAAACAATAATTTTCAATTATTGTTAACCCAAAAAATGGATCAACACCCTATATGAGTTTGTGAAAGCACTAGCCCTGTTCTGACCGAGTAATAATATAGAAAATAAATGTGAAAAGAGCAGAAATAGTCAAGAGACCAGAATAATTTTATAGTGGTTCAGATGTTAATGAAGCCTACATCCACTTTATAAATTATTATTAACTGACTCCTGTTACAGGCTGAATCAGATTATAATATGATTGAATATCCTAGGTTAGATCAAGTCACAAGTACAAGAGCTCACTGGAGAATCACAGTGAACCCCTAGATGACTATTGTGTGGGAGGATAAGAGTGAAGAATAATCTCCACAGAGTTCCAGCAGCCAGTTCAAAAGATCTTCATTGTGTTGTAGGTCGGATTGTATTCATGGAGTAGGAGAGCAGTTGGGCCAAGGCTGACTTGTCAGAGCCTCTACTCAGCACTAGGAAGAAGTATAGAAAACTTAAGGCAACTAGAGCTAACATGATGGATCGCTGGCGATCCATGGGTGATGGATCATTGGCGATCCATACCCTTAAACTATTTTTGAGTCTATCCTTTTGGGTTACCATCCTTTTATCTATTTGAATGTCTTATCCAAATATCAAGTCGTTCGGAGTTTGATTGATCATCCGTCTTCATGTGTCATCTAGTCCAATAGAATCATTAATAACTTGCTCAAATCTTAACGAAATCAGACAAAACTTTGTAGGTACTCTCTAGAGGGTGTCTGGGACCTACAATAAAAATTTTAGATGGTGAGACCCAATCTACGTGGATTTCTAGCGATCCATCTAGTTAGGTCACTAGCGACCCATTTAGCCTTTTCTAATCACGTCCATTTTTGGTGAGTGCCTTCTTTTATGTCTTCTAAGCGTTCTTTCAAAATTTCAAGTCAATCCGACTCTGTATGAGTTCTCTAGGTCCGTTTTAAGTTAGCTGCTTTGATCAAAAGCGGGTAAATATTTGCCCTCCAAAGTACGCCTTCTGAATGAAAGGTGTGCTTCACTTAAGAACAATTTCCTATCTTCGGTCTTCGATGGTTTAGCTTTCTAGCTACTTCAGCCTTGGTGAATCGTCCAATTTCTTCGGATTCTCTTGCCAATCACAAGTCGTTCCAAACCTGTTACAACCTAAGACTCTAGACTCTGCTTAAGTGTAATCTATACATCACAAGCATTCTGATTTCATTCGAAGTTATTACATTACATATCTCTAATTAAATCATATATTTCCAATTACATCACATATCTCCTATTACATCACATATCTCCTATTACATCACATATCTCTAATTGTCCCATGTTCATTTGGGATTTACATCATTATTGTGTTGCTTCTCATGCAAAGTTGTCACATCATATATCAAAATCACATTATATACCAAAATCACATCATATATCAGAATCACATCATATATCAAAATCATCCATTTTTCATCCAGAATTTATCAGCTTTATTCC
Source organism: Allium fistulosum (assembly GCA_030737815.1). Taxonomy (NCBI): domain Eukaryota; kingdom Viridiplantae; phylum Streptophyta; class Magnoliopsida; order Asparagales; family Amaryllidaceae; genus Allium; species Allium fistulosum. The sequence goes on from CM060902.1 coordinate 1,302,917,476, forward strand.
ATTTATAAGGTAATCAAATCTATTCTAAGGCTCGATCTCTCCTGATTGTTTAAGTTTAATGTGCGATCTCTCCAGATAGTTTAATGTTTAGTCTAATGCACGATCTCTTTGGATCGTTTAATGTTTTAAGTTAAGGAGACGATCTGTCCAGTCGTTTCTTGGTTAAGTTAAGGGGAATTGAGTAAGCCCATCCGCTCACTCTCTAACGAGAGGACTTACGTCTTGCACTCCGGTCCCGTCTCTCCGGTCGGACTCTATGGCATTCAATATCGTACAAAGTCCATCCAAAGAGACTTGCACCTTGCACTCCAGTCCCGTGTCAAGACTCTAAGGTGGTCAATATTGTACGAGTCCATTCTCTCACTTTTCCAGTAAGAGGACTTCCACCTTACACTCTGGTCCCATGTTTGGACTCCAAAATGATCAATATCAGTCATCACTCTCCATTGGAAATCAAAATTCAAGTACAAACTAAAGCAAACAAGCAGAAATCAAACAAGAAAGAATCAAAACAAGTAGAAATCAAAACGAGTCGAAATCAAAACAAGCAGAAATCAAAACAAGTAGAAATCAAAACAAGTGCAAAACAAGTGGAAATCAAAACAAGTGGAAATCAAAACAAGTGGAAATCAAAACAAGTAGAAATCAATACAAGAAGAAATCAAAACAAGTAGAAATCCTAAATGTTCATCCCAGACATTTAACTCAAAGTGTGCCTAGAGACCGATCTTGGTCTCATACACATGTAAGTGATCTGAGGTTATTGAAGGTGGACAAAGCAGAAGGCGGAGAGTAAGGGACGAACCTACCCCCTGTTCCAACTATGGGCTTCTAGTTTCAGCTCATGCGGTCATGTATTCGTACTTTGGTTTGCTACTCTAGCTCCAACATCACCCGTTCCAAGCGTTAAAGCTCATCCTAGATCCAAATCTATTGTGCCCACAAGTCGTGTGGGCATTGTTTCAGATTGTTTTTCTCCAACTTCAAATGCTCCTGCATTGGGTCCTATTGTTGATTCCAGCATTGCAATCAAGTACAGTTGTTCTAGGTGTGGAGGCGGTATTCCAGCCTATTCCAATCAAGCTCCAGCGGCTCTTGTTGTTATTTCTCTGAGTTTGATTAATATTCCATGCAGATCTAGCTATCCCTTACTGCTCCATCCTCTGGAAGAAGCTATCATTCATCTCTGGTTGCCTAGACAAGATCCCATCTTGCATCTCCTTCATCATCCTTTCCATTTCTTTTCTAATCACATAGATGGTTTGATGAGAAATTGAGGATACCTCCCGATTACCCCAAGGCTCTGGTTGACTTGCTACAGCTCTAGATCTAGTATTAGGCCTACTTATCTTCTCTATCTTAGATTCAAACTTCAATTCTTTAGATCTCATTCAAGGTTCTTAGTAAAAGCACAAAAATGTTAACCCAAAAAATGGATCAACACCCAGTATGAGTTTGTGAAAGCACCAATCCAGTTAAAACAGAGCAATAATATAGAAAATAAATGTAAAACGAGCAGAAATAGTAAAGAGACCAGAAGATTTTTATAGTGGTTCGGCTATTAATGAAGTCTACGTCCACTTTATAACTTTTTATTAACCGACTGGTGTTACAGGCTAAATCGAATTGCAATATGATTGAATAACCTAGGTTAGATCAAGTCATAAGTACAAGAGTTCACTGAAGAATCACAGTGAACCCCTAGATGACTATTGTGTGGGAGGAGAAGAGTGAAGAAGAATCTCTGCAGAATTCCAGTAACCAGATCAGAAGATCCTCTTTATGTTGCAGTTAGGATTGTATTTATAGGAGTAGGAGAGCAGTTGGGCCAAGGCCGACTTGTCAGATACCTCTACTCAGTGCTAGGAAGAAGTCTAGAAAAACTCAAGGCAACTCGAGCTAACATGATGGATTGCTGGCGATCCATGGGTGATGGATCGCTGGCGATCCGTGCCCTTAAACTATTTTTGAGTCTACCTTTTTGGTTGCCTTTCTGTTATCTATTTGAATGTCCAAATATCAAGTCATTTGGAGTTTATTTGATCATCCGTCTTCATGGATCATCTAGTCTAGAAGAATCATTCATAACTCGCTTAAAACTTAACAAAATCAGATGAAACTTTGCAGGTATACTCTAAAGGGTGTCTGGACCTACCTTAAGAATTTTAGATGGTGGGGCCTAATCTACATGGATCGCTAGCGATTTATATAGTTAGGTCGCTAGCGACCCATCTAGCCTTATCTAATCAAGGCAATTTTTTGTGAGTGCCTTCTTTTATGTCTTTTAAGTGTTCTCCCAAAATTTCAAGTCAATCCGACTCCATAAAGTTCCCTAGGCCCATTTTAAATTAGGTGCTTTGGTCAAAAAGCGGGTAAACAATTATATATATATATAATGCATTTCTATCGAGTTAAGTTGGGTCAACATAGATTTTACAAAATATATTTCAAAATCTTTAATTATTTAACCTGTTAAGTATTGATTTATTAAATATCAAATAATATTATATTCTATTTATTCTTAAATATCACCAAAAATCCAAATTATCGCTTCAAAAAAATACAAAGTCATTTCATTGTACAAATTTTCATTTTTGACCTCTTAAATACAATTAAAATTTTGAATATGAAGTTTTACTCAAAATATTATTATTTATGTTTTCACAAAATAATTTCCCTAAATAAATTATTAATCCTTTTAATAATTTATTTATGTTTTATTATTATCATTATTATTCCAAAATAAAATTTTCACTCTCAAAATTTCAACCATATATAAATTTTATTAAAAACATTTAGATATTTTTTTCACCTTCAATTGCAAATTTTCATTCGAGCTCAATTTATTTTCAAGAAGGAATTACCTATTTTAGAATTATTAAGATAAAATTCACTCATTCAATCAATATAACTTATTATAATAATTTTTAACCAAAAATACAACTCGATTAATCTATTTCGATAAAATTTAATTCAATACAAGGATATCAGGAGTTGGTTTGTTACATTATTTTTCTATTTAAGAAACTGTTTATCATTTTATCAGCTATCTCATCATTTTCTCCTTCGCATCCTTGGCAGCGGTTGTCAGCAGCATCTTGAATGTGTGCCCGACCCAGCGAATAGACAAGATGGTTGTTGCTAGAGCATTTACGGCCTGAAGTATGATGACTCAGCTTCCTAATTTCCGAGTAGGCTATTTTCTTATGTCTCCTTTCTGTCTCACACAATCTTTCATGACTGCATCCTCAAGAGTGCTCTTATCCTTAAGTATCACCTTCAACGTTGTTCCTTACATGACTTCCTAAAAGGACTTTTGCTGTATATTGCTCCTACCTCCTTTATTCTTCACTTTGACCATTCCCACCATTTGATTAATCAATGGTAATCGATTGATACCGATCAATGACACAGGATCGATCGCTCTAGTTGAATAATTTCGCCTTTTGTTTCCTTCTATAGCTCTATTTTGCCTTGTCCTGCTACCAGCACTAGAGATTCCTTCTCTAGATTGAGTCAGTGAATTCTTTAGATCACGATCTCTAGCGCAACATTCTTCTCCATAAGCATTTATTCCTCAAGGAGCTTGCCTCAACAACTCGAAGTGTTGCATCATATCTTCCAACAGTGTTTGTTGGGTTTCTGCCATCTTTTGATTCATTTCAGTGATAATGCTATTAAAATCCTCTCTAGTAACAACTTTCATAGCGGTTGTGTGTGAGATGCACTACTATCGCTAGATTCTACGGTGCTACCTCCATCATAGCTATTAACTTTACAAGTTTTCTTTTCCAGGTTTTTCTTTGGACTCATCTAATCTGATATTCTAAAGAACGTAATCAAATACAAGTATCTAGTAGCCTAAGAGCTAGATTTCTCGATAAAAGCACCAAAAAATATTAGCCTAAAAATTGTTCAACACCCTAGTAAATTTTGAAGAACCAACAATTATGAATGTGATCATTGATCTAGTTTTGCATGTGTATTTAGGCTACCCGTTCATTTGTAATAATTTTAATTTTTTTAGATCTTGGGTCAAAATATATAAGAAATTGCAAAAGGAAAGGAAAAAAAAGAGAAGACATGGATAGTGGTTCCGTTATGCTTACATTCACTTTAATTTATCGTTATTACTTTTTTTCACTATTTCTAAAGAGGTTTACTACTACAAACTCGAAATCAATGTCAAACATTAGTTTATAGATTGGTGGAATCTCCCTTTAGTGTAAAAGAATTTGATCCCCTCTGTTGTTTTTTTATAAGATACATAGGATGTGTAGGTGTATGTCCTACATTTCTTATTGATTGAATTAAATTAAAAAAGTTAAGAGGGAGACCCTTCCATTATATTAATAAACCTGACCGATAGCCAATACAAGTTACAAATCAAAATATGCTTACCTGAGCTTAATTTTTCACTAATTAATATATATAGACGTATAAAGTTCCTAAACATAACAAATGCATGCAAAGGCCTAACATGAACCCAACTAACCAATAATTGCAGTAAACACAAAATGAGATCACCCAAACCATTAGTTGCTACCAATAGACTCCAAGGTACCATTGTTAGCAATAAAGAACACATGCCCGTCATGATCCATTCCTGACTAAAGATTAACAAAGTAAATGATCAAGTTATAGATAAATATGTGCGTGTGTGTGTGTATTTGTGTTGTGATCTATATGTAGAATTAAAGCATATATTATTTATCTCAGTTCGGATAACTCAATCATAGGCCAGGACGAGAAGTTCAGCAATGGAAATGTTGTCATGAGACTTTGCAAGGATAGTCTTATAATATTCGTAGTAGTCGAAGAATGGGTCACTGACCTGGGTCGATGAACAAATTTGGCAGCGTAGAGAGTCCAAATTATAGAAGCGAACTCACACTTTAATGAAAGATGCTTGGAGTCCTCCCTATGCAATTTGCACATGAAGTAAAGATTGCTAAGAAAAGTCTATTTCTTCCTTAGCTGGGCAATAGTGTAGAGCTTGTCTTTAATATGGATCCGCATATGAATTTAAATCTGGAAAGAAATTTAATCTCTTAGAACCTACTAAAGCAAAAATTTCTACCAAAAAAGATATAATTGATACCAATACTAGGTGGTGAAGGACGTTGAAGAACCGAGTTTCTTGGAGATACTGACAAGAGAGGAATACTGTAACACCCTATATTTTTAGTAATATTATTTAGAATATTTAATTAGCTAAATTAAATTAAATAATGTAAGATGATTAATAGATTGAGATTTGATTAACTAAGGGTAGCCGTGCCTATATGTAAAAATGAACTAAAGAAATAAGATGGAGATAAGTGTTAGGATATAAGGAAGGGCAAGATGGGAAATAGGATGAACTTATACCCTAAACCCTTAGGAAATCAAACACGCTTTCATTTCATTTTTTCTCAAACAAAAAATACATTGGGGCCGGCCACCATTTTTAATCTCAAGAGAAGATAAAGCAAGGATTTCAAGAGAAGAAGTAAATCAACTTATTCAACATCAAATCTCACATCTTTAAATAACAAAGCTAAGGTGAATAATTTCTACATATCAAGTTTTCTAAATGATTTGGTTTTAAGGTGAAACTCGAGTTATCTTGCATGATTTATCCATGATTTTGAAGAGAAAACTGTTTTTATATATATACATGTCGTAATTTATTCTTGTTCATATAGATTTTATGATATGTTTTGGTGTGAAAACCCTATTTAATGACATCCAAATGCCTTGCGATTTTAGATATAGACTAGAAATTTTATTTTAGAGACGGGTTTCAATTTTCATATTTTTTTGAATTAATGTGGATTTTATATTAATTTTCTAGTGAAGAAAATGAATTATTATATTATAAATTATTTACGGCAAAATAAATAATTATTTGGGTCAGAAATTTATATATGTTAGAAAATATATTTAATTGGATTTTCTATAATTTTTTAGAATTTTCCAAAGAGTTTTGATGAATATATAAAATTATTTAAGGTATGTGACTTAAATGTTTTATATATTTAATTAAGGAGAAGGGGTATTTTGCAAATGATTTAAATTATTAAATTCTGAAATTATCGTAGTACTTTTAGAAAAGAAAAATTAGCAACCAATAAGAAGTTGACAAACAAGGCAGGTTAGTTAAAAAGTTTACTTAAAAAGGTTTAGAATCAGAAATTCATGTTAAAAGTGTGTTTAGCCCCTTTTGGTTTCACCCAGGTAACCTTTCGACTAAGACCCTCCGCCTCCTTCCTCAAACCAATGCATATAGTACCAATTTCTGTACATAGTGAATTGGACAAAGGGGGAAGGTAAGAGTCGAGACCAAGGGGTTCCGAAAGGGTTGAAGTGCCTTTTGTTTTAAAAGAGAAAAGTGCCTCCTTTGCTTTCGACTAAGATGCCTTCGACTTAGTTGGCTTCCGACTAGGTCAATTAATTTAAAGAAAGGTTTTAAGTTTGCGCCTTTATTCTAAGTAATAGCTTTTGACTTAGTGCTTTGGACTAAGTCAATGGTTTTAAAGGTCGGTTTCGAAATAGTTGCACCTTTGCTTTTAAATGATAGCTTCCGACTATGTCAAAGCCTTTACTGCCACTTTCTACCTTCCAAAAAAGAGCTTTCAAATGGGTCGTTTTGTTTTATAATATCCCTGCCGCTTCTCTAATGCTTTCGGAAGGGGAGTTTAGACACCATCACAGTCCTACTTCAGTTATGGCTTTCGAAAGGGTAAGCTTTCGACTTTGTTGCTTGTGATCGTAGTGATTTTTAAAGAATAACCCAAAGGTTTCGATAAGATAGTGTTGAATGATTCGAAAGGTGTTTTTCCACATGTTTTAAATTAAACCCAAGTGCTTTCGAAAGGTTTGGGTTTCTAAAAGTTTAATGCTTTCGAAAGGTTTTCAAATTGGTTTCGAAGGGGTGGTTCCCTAGAAGGTTTCGAAGGAGTCGAAAGGTACTATTTCTAAAGGTTTTGAAAGGTCTAAGGAAAGGTTTTTCCAATGGTTTCGAATAAGTTTAAAGGAAAGGTTTTTCCTATGGTTTCGAAAGGCAATGTTTAATGGTTGTAAAGAGAGATGTCTAAGGTTTTTAGCTTTCGAAGGAAAAGGAATTTCAATGGTTTTGAAAGGATATATGAATGGTTTCGAAAGGAAGATTTAGCCTTACGGCCTAGATAAAAGAAAGGGTTTTACATGGTTTCGAAAGGCGTACTTTCAATAGTATCAAAAGGGGTACTTTCAAATGTTTAAGGTTTTCATCAACAAAGATTTGAGTAAAGTATATATAGCATGGCAAGGTGATTTTGAGTAAAGCATAGGGTATAAATGTTTTCCTTGTTTAAGTTTGGTTTAAAAAGGTTTTTAATCAATTCAGATGAAAAGGTTTTCAAGGAAAATTATGGGAAGGTATCCCTAAGTGAAATAACTCAGATATTAGAATACCCGATGAGACTGGTTTAGAGTCACGCCCTATACATTAGCTATTGGACCCAGCTAATTTTAGTCCAAAATTCCAGTGTGTAAGGCTTTGTCGCAGGTGAGACTAAAATTATAATTACACATAGAAATGAATATGTTTGTATACAAATAGGTTATTGGTGAGCTCGCAAAACTATTAGGATCAGGTTACCCTGGGTGATGATAAGTTAGGGACAGACCGTCCAGAAGAGAAGTATTTAACAGATAGTTAAGGGCAGACCGCCCAGAAGAGGTGCCTAACAGTTGTTAGATTATTTTGTTATATTGTGTGGTAGGCCCGAGTCAACCAAAGATTAATAGTATAGCATTATTCACTTAACATTAATAACCGAGATGTTTGCACAAAAAATGGACAAACACCTCCAAGTCGTATGATTTAATTGATTTTATGTTGTTCTTAATGATTTGGGTGATTTATGCAAATATGTGAAAAGCAGGGACTAAACTGTGAAAGACACGCAGATTTATAGTGGTTCGGCCAGAATGTGCCTACGTCCACTTTATATGTTATTCTCCTTGTTTTTTCAAAATTACAAGTACAAAGCTTTGATACAAGTATATGAAAGTTCTATCCGTGCTTGAGCTCTCAAACTTGTCCCCCATTTTCGTACCCCTGCCCCTCTATTTATAGAGTGAGGCTGGGGGTAGGGGTCTTGGATGTATGTAGCTGCTGGTGGGCCTGGGCCGACGCAATCTGGCCTGGTAAAGTTGGTTCGGTAGTGGGTGGAATGATGGTTGATTCGGTAGTACGTGGACTGGTGGTTGGTCCGGTAGTAGGTGGGATGATGGTTGATTCGGTAGTACGTGGACTGGTGGTTGGTCCGGTAGTAGGTGGGATGATGGTTGATTCGGTAGTGGATGGACCGGTGGTTGATCCGGTAGTAGGTGGAATGATGGTTGATTCGGTAGTAGGTGGACCGGTGGTTGGTCCGGTAGTAGGTGGGGTGATGGTTGGTCCGGTAGTAGGTGGACCGGTGGTTGATCCGGCAATGCATGGAGGCGGAGTTGATTCGGCAGGCATGGGAAATAGGTTGGTTCGGCTAGGCATTGGTTCGATTGAGCTTTCCTTGTCTTGGCTTGGCGATGCCTGCTTTACTCTGGTTCGGCGAGGACTTCCTTATTCTGATTCGGTGGTGACCTTCCCTCTTTGGTTCGGTGAAAACATGCCCAACACGAGATGTATAACATTATTTACACCAGGCTTTATGTCTGACTCGAAGTTTATGTTTTTCCACTTAAACTCTCGGGTGCTCAAAATTGATTTAAGTAGGCTGAGGGTTAAGGCTTTACAATTTTTAGTAGGATGATGAATAAAGCTATCAGAGGCGAGCAGGAGGCTAACAGATAGCTATCAAGAGTTGTAGTTCTTTGTTTTGTTGTTTATTTCCGCTGTGTATGTATTAAGTCAATTATGACTATATGACTCTGATCATACAAGGAGGCATCTTCATATGTCACTCTTGGCGTATTTTGTAATACGTATATTTTATCATTGCCTGGGAAACGTTTGGAATTATGTAATCTGAATATGGAACATCTGTTTTGAAATGTAATGGAAAATGTTGTTTTGTAATCTGTGATTTGTTTCATATTCAAGTGCTTCTGATATTATAGATACCATTAATATAGCCGCATTTAGTCGCCTAAAGTTAGTACTATAGACGACTGCAGCATCTGTAGCGCTTAGCTTTGGGCCCCTAGATAGGGGATGTTACAACTTGGTATCAAAGCATAGGTTTATGAAATACTTTAACTAAAAATGATTTTTGAAAACATAATCCTTAAGAATTAGAGTTAAGATCGGGGTATGGGATAACGTTATAGTAATGTACTTGTATTTGCTATATATAAATATACGCTTTATTTCTAGTCTCCTATCTTTATTAGGATATTCTTCTGCATCTCAAGAGGCTTGAATACAGATATGGACAGAAGAAGAGGCGGAGTTAACTTAGAAGGAGATAGCACCACCATAAATGGAAATGCTCGGCCAAATGCTAGAAGAAGTCAAGGTCAGTCTCAGGCTGAGAATGTTGGTGCTGGGGTCCCACAAGTAGATATGGGAGCCATGTATCAGTTTTTCGTAAACATGATGCAAGCTGGAAATGCAGCTGGAGTGGTTGGAGGAAATGCTACGGAAGGAGTCCAGGAAGCTCCAGTGGTCAATTAGTACGCTAACTTGAGAAGAGATTATGCTAGGCTTGGAGGAAAGCCGTTTATCGGAACCAAAGATGTCATAGAAGTGGAGAACTAGTTGTCACACTGTGAATGGATATTTGCTGATTTAGGGCTCAACAACGAGAAGAAGAGGAGGCTTGCCTCAAGACAGCTTTAAGTGGCAGCATTGTTTTGGTAGAATAGTGTGACAGTTGGGGTAAATGAAAAGGACATGACGTGGTCTGAGTTTAAGAGAAGATTCCAAGAATGGTTCATGTCAGTAATGGCACAGTCTGTCTTGATTAGGAAGTTCGCTGAGTTGGAACAAGGAGAAATGTCTGTGTTGGATTATGCTAGCAGGTTTGAAGAATTGGCTAGGTATGGGTATGCCACTATTGATACGGTGATGAAAAGGAATGAAAAGTTTATTGGAGGTTTGAAGCCAGAATTGGCCAGGGTTACTTTGCCGCACATTAGAGACCCATGTGATGTAGTTGTGGAGATGGAATTAAGACAAGAAGAGTTCTTTCTTGTTTAGGGAAGAAGAAGGAGAAGGAGGTCCAGGTTGGGCAGGGCGAAAAGAGAAAGTTTTTCCACAAGAAGGCTACTGAGAAGAAAGGAGTTAGATGCTTTAATTATGATCAGATCGGCCACTACAAGAACCAGTGCAAAGAGCCAGCTAAAGGAGAAAAAGGCCAAGTATTTACATTGGAGCCTGCTACTTCAAAGCCGATAGTGCAGGAGAAAGGAAAAGTAGTATTGGGATCAGGTATGCTTCAGATCCATGATATGTCTATTAGCGTTTTGTTTAATACTGGTGCATCACACTCTTTTATATCTCGGTGTTCGGTAGATAATCTTAACCTAGAACCCACATATTTAGTTACCTCCTTAAGAGTTGCAAATCTGATAGGAGGGTATGCGACACTTGGGATGAAGTGTGAACACTTAGAATTTGACTTGCTAGGTTACACCTTTGTTTGCAGTTCGCATGTATTTGACTTTGTAGGGTTCCGAATTATTCTTGGGATTGACTGGTTAAGTGAATATGATGCTAGGATATTTTTCCACGATAGGAAAATATCACTTAGACACCCTAATTGTAGCGATCAGATAGTTTATACCATAGAGAATCCTAGTTGTGAGGTGAATGCTTTGTTGGGTGTTATCGAGTTAGAAGATGAGTTGACTAGCGTCTTCGTAGTTAGATAATTCACAGATGTGTTTGAACCGATAGTTGGATTGCCGCCAAAACGAGCCATTAAGTTTTGGATTGATTTGGTGCCTGGTGCAGAACCAGTAAGTAGGCCGCCAAGCAGGATGACCCCTACAGAAATGAGGTAGTTGAAGGTGCAGTTGGTGGATTTGGAAGGCAAGAGTTTTATTAGACCAAGTAGCTCACTTTGGGGAGCAACCGCTGTGTTTGCTAAAAAGGTGGATGAATCGTTAAGGTTATGTATTGATTATCCTATGCTGAATGAGAAGATGATAAAGAATCGATATCCATTGCCAAGAATTGATGATTTGTTCGATCATTTGAGTGGAGCCAAGGTATTTTCTCAGTTGGATTTGGCTACAGGTTCACATCAGTTGAGGGTAGCAGAAGGTAGTATATCTTTAACGGCGTTTAGGACCAGATATGGATCATACAAATGGCTAGTTATGTCATTTGGACTAACTAATGCGTCGGCATTCTTTGTAGACTTGATGAACCGAATTTTAAGAGAATACTTGGATAGGTTCGTGTTGGTGTTCATAGACGATATTCTGATATACTTTAAGGATGAGAAAGAGCATGAAGTTCATCTTAGAGTGGTTCTTGAGAGAGAACATCAGCTGAAGGAGCAGTTTTCAAAGTGTTATTTCTGGAAGAAGGAAGTGAAATTTCTTGGTCATGTAGTTTTAGAGAAAGGATTGGAAGTAGATCCAACTAAGATCAAAGCAATGAATAGTTGGAAGAGGCCAGAAACAGTGACTGAGCTAAGAAGTTTTCTTGGATTGGCTAGATATTATAGGAGGTTCATAAAGGATTTTTTGCGGATAGCAAGACCGATGACCAAGCTAACGCGAAAGGATGTGAAGTTTGTGTGGACCGATAAGTGTGAGGAAGCATTCCAGAGCTTGAAACACTTATTGACCCATGCACCTATATTAGTTGTTCCGAAGGGGAATCAAGATTTGGTAGTTTACACAGATGCATGTGGAACTGGAATATGAGAAGTGTTAATGCAGAGAGGTAAAGTGATTGCCTATGCTTCTTGACAACTTAGACCACACGAGGTTAGATACCCAACTCATGACTTAGAGTTAGCTGCAGTTATTTTTTCTTCGAAGGTATGGAGGCCTTACCTTTTAGGAGAAAGGTTTGAGCTTTTACGGATCATAAGTCGTTGAAGTACTTGTTCTCTCAGAAGGAGCTGAACATGAGACAACAAAGGTGGTTAGAGTTTTTAGCTGCTTATGATTTCAGAATAGAGTACACACCAGGGAAAGGCAACAAGGTTGCTGATGCGCTTAGCAGGAAACATCAGAATGCAATATTGGCAATCATTGCTGAGTGGAAAGATTTGGAAGCGTTGTCGACTGCAGAGCACAGTGGAGATCTGAGGCTGGGTCTAGTGGAGAATCTGCTGAGTGATCTTGTTTAGAAGTCCGACCAGTATTGATTGAGAAGATTTCTTCTAAATAGGAAGAGGATCCAGTGTTAGCTGAAAGGATCAGGAAATTAAGGGATGGAACGGAGAGCGATGACTTGAAGAACTTTAGTCTGGACTAGAATGGGTGGTTGAGAAAGAATGGTAGATTATGTGTTCCAAATGTGGAAGACATAAGGAAAGAAGTTTTGGAGGAATGCCAGCGTTCGAAGTTCACTATTCATCTAGGAGGAATGAAGATGTATCAGAATATGAAGAGAAGTTTCTTCTGGGAAGGCATGAAGAGGGATGTTGGCTTGTGGATGAAACAGTGTTTGAACTGTCAGCAGGTGAAAGCCGAACATCAGAAGCCGAGTGGATTACTTCAGCCATTGGATATTCCATTTTGGAAGTGGGATTCCATTTCTATGGATTTAATAGACGGGTTGCTGAGATCTAATAGAGGGAATGAAAGTATATGGGTCATAGTGAATAGATTGACCAAGAGTGTCCATTTCATTCCAGTTAAGTCAACTAGGACGGCACCTATTTTGGTGAAGTTGTTTATGAAGAATATAGTTAGACTTCACGGAATTCCTAGTAGTATTGTTAGTGATAGAGATTCTTTGTTTACTAGCAAGTTCTGGAAGAGTCTATAGGAAACTTTAGGAACCAAACTCAAGATGTGTACCACTTACCATCCACAGACTAATGGGCAAACGGAAAGAGTTAACAAGATCTTGGAGGATTTGTTACGAGCTTGTGTATTGAATTTCATAGGATCATGGGAAGACCATCTTCATCTAGTTAAGTTTGCGTATAACAACAGTTATCAGGCAAGCATTGGGATGGCACCATTTGAGGCTTTACATGGAAGACCATGTAAATCTCCATTTTGTTGGTTAGAGACCGGAGATAGATTAGTACTTGGTCAAGATTTGGTTAGAGATGCCATAGAGAAGATTGAGTTGATAAGGGCGAGAATGAAGGAAACTCAATCTAGATAAAAGAGATATGCAGATAGAAGACGAAAAGGTTTAGAGTTCTGTGTTGGAGATCATATCTTCATCAAAGTTTCGCCAATGAAAGGTGTTATCAGGTTCTGGAAGACAGGAAAGTTAGCACTGAGGTTTGTAGGACCATTTCCTATTTTAGAAAGAATCGGGAAACTCGCATATAGAGTTGAGTTACCGAGTAGTTTGGCAGGAGTCCACGATGTTTTTTATGTATCTCATCTGAGGAAGTGTGTTAGGGATCCAGACACTATTATAGCACCGACTGTGTTAGATGACTTAGTAGTGGAACCAGACATGACTATAACTAGGAAGCCTATCCTGATAGTCGAGAGAGATGAGAAGAAGTTAAGGAACAAGACAGTCGGATTAGTGAAAGTCCAGTGGAGTGACGATGCTAGAGACTGTACTTGGGAAACTGAGAGCAGGATCAAAGACGCTTATGCTGATTTGTTTGATGGTATGTTTTACCTTTGATTGTTTGTTGTGTTCCTTATCGTAATTTCGAGGATGAAATTCTTTAAGGAGGGGAGATTGTAACACCCCACATTTTTAGTAACATTATTTAGAATATTTAATTAGCTAAATAAAATAATGTATGATGATTAATAGATTGAGATTTGATTTAACTAAGTGTAGCCGTTCCTATATGTAAAAATGAACTAAAGAAATAAGATGGAGATAAGTGTTAGGAAATAAGGAAGGGCAAGATGGGAAATCGGATGAACTTATACCCTAAACCCTTAGGAAATCAAATACACTTTCATTTCATCTTTTCTCCAACAAAAAATACACTATGGCCGGTCACCATTTTTAATCTCAAGAGAAGATAAAGCTAGGATTTCAAGAGAAGAAGTAAATTGACTTATTCAACATCAAATCTCACATCTTTAAATCACAAAGCTAAGGTGAATAATTTCTCCATCTCAAGTTTTCTAAATGATTTCGGTTTTAAGGTGAAACCAAAGTTATCTTGCAAGATTTAGCCATGATTTTAAAGAGAAAATGTTTATATATATATATATACATGTTGATGATTTATGCTTGTTCATATAGATTTTATGATAAGTTTTGATGTGTAAACCCTCTTTAATGACATCCAAATGCCTTGTAATTTTAGATATAGACCAAAAATGTTATGTTAGAGATGGGTTTCAATTTTCATAATTTTCTGAATTAATATGGATTTTATATTAATTTTCTAGTGAAGAAAATGAATTATTGGGTTATAAATTATTTACGGCAAAATAAATAATTATTTGGGTTTAAAATTTATATATGTTAGAAAACATATTTAATTGGATTTTCTAGAATTTTTTAGAATCTTCCAAAGATTTTGATGAATATATAAAATTATTTAAGGTATGGGATTTAATGTTTTATATATTTAATTAAGGAGAAGGGTTATTTTGCAAATGATTTAAATTATTAAATTCTAAAATTATTGTAGTACTTTTAGAAAAGAAAAATCAGCAACCAATAAGAATTTGACAAACAAGGCAGGTTAGTTAAAAAGTTTACTTAAAAAGGTTTAAAATCAGAAATTCTTGTTAAAAGTGTGTTTTGCCACTTTCGGTTTCGCCCAGGTAACCTTTCGACTAAGACCCTCCGCTTCCTTCCTCAAACCAATGCACATAGTATCAATTTCGATACATAGTGAATTGGACAAAGGCGGAAGGTAAGAGTCGAGACCAAGGGGTTACGAAAGGGTTGAAGCGCCTTTTGTTTTAAAAGAGAAAAGCTCATGCTTTGCTTTCGACTAAGATGCTTTTGACTTAGTTGGCTTCCAACTAAGTCAATTGATTTAAAGAAAGGTTTTAAGGGTGTGCCTTTGTTGTAAGTAATAGCTTTCGACTTAGTGCTTTGGACTAAGTCAATGGTTTTAAAGGTCGGTTTCGAAATAGTTGCTCCATCGTTTTTAAATGATAGCTTCCGACTATGCCGAAGCCTTTACTGCCACTTTCTACCTTTTGTAACAGAGCTTTCGAAGGGGTTTTTTTGTTTTATAAAAACCCTGTCTCTTCTCCAATTCTTTTGGAAGGGGTGTTTCGACACCATTACTTTCCTACTTAAGTTATAGCTTTCGAAAGGGTAAGCTTTCGACCCTGTTTCTTATGACCCTTAGTGATTTTTAAAGGTTAACCCAAAGGTTTCGACAAGATAGTGTTGAATGATTTCGAAAGGTATTTTTCACATGTTTTGAATTAAACCCAAGTGTTTTCGAAAGGTTTGGGTTTCTAAAAGTTTAATGCTTTCAAAATGTTTTGAAAATGGTTTCGAAGGGGTGGTTCACTAGAGGGTTTTGAAGGAGTCGAAAGGTACTATTTTCTAAAGGTTTCGAAAGGTCTAAAGGAAAGGTTTTTCTAATGGTTTCGAATAAGTTTAAAGGAGAGGTTTTTCCTATGGTTTCAAAAGGCAATGTTTAATGGTTTTAAAGAGAGATGTCTAAGGTTTTTATCTTTCGAAGAAAAAGGAATTTCAATGGTTTTGAAAGGTTATATGAATGGTTTCGAAAGGAAGATTGGGCCTTTCTGCCTAGATAAAAGAAAGGGTTTTACATGATTTCAAAAGGGGTACTTTCAAATGTTTAAGGTTTTCATCAAAAAAGATTTGAGTAAAGTATATATAGCATGGCAAGGTGATTTTGAGTAAAGCATAAGATAAATGTTTTCCTTGTTTAAGTTTGGTTTAGAAAGGTTTTAAATCAATTTCAGATGAAAAGGTTTTCAAGGAAAATTATGAGAAGGTATCCCTAAGTGAAATGACTCGGATATTAGAATACTAGATGGGACAAGTATAGGGTCACGCCATATACGTTAGCTATTGGCCCCAGCTAATTTTAGTCCAAAATTCTAGTGTGTAGGGCTTTGTCATAGGTAAGACTAAAATTATGATGACACACAAAAAGGAATATATTTGTATACATATTGGTTATTGGTGAACCCGCAAAACCATTAGGATCAGGTGACCCTGGGAGATGTTAAGTTAGCGACAGACCGTCCAGAAGAGAAGTATTTAACAGATAGTTAAGGGAAGACCGCCCAAAAGAGGTGTCTAACAGATGTTAGATTATTTTGTTATATTGTCTGGTTGGCTCGAGTGAGCCAAAGATTAATAGTAAGCCAAACAAAACTACAGTGTTTGGACAGATAGTCCATTTGTTACCTGATATATATATATATATATGACTATATAATGATGCTTTACAGTTTTAACCAGTTTTGGTTGCAGGATAAAGATTTGAAAATGACATGTTTTATAAAGGATGTTAGTGAGGGGAAAACCGTTCCACTAAGCGGCATGGTCTCACTTAACATTAATAACCGAGATGTATAGTATTATTCACACTAGGCTTTATGTCTGACTCGAAGTTTATGTTTTTTCCCTTAAACTTTCGGGTGCTCAAAATTGATTTGAGTAGGCTGAGGGTTGAGGATTTAATGGTTTTAGTAGGATGACGAATAAAGCTACTAGAGGCGAGCAGGAGGCTAACGGATAACTATCAAGAGTTGCAGTTCTTTGTTTTGTTGTTTATTTCCGATGTGTATGTAAGTCAATTATGACTATATGACTCTGGTCATACAAGGGGGCATCTTCATATGTCGTTCTTGGCGTATTTTGTAATAGCAATATTTTATCATTGCCTGGGAAACGTTTGGGATTATGTTATCTGAATATGGAACCTTTGTTTTGAAATGTAATGGAAAAATGTTGTTTTGTAATCTATGATTTGTTTCATATTCAAGTGCTTCTGATATTATAGATACCATTAACATAGCCGTATTTAGTCATCGGAAGTTAATACTATAAATAACTGTAGCATCTATAGCACTTAGCTTTGGACCTCTAGATAGGGGATGTTACAAATACTGAGGGAAATCTCTAACCATATGGAGGAGATCAAATAGTTGTATGAACAAGATACTAGAGTTTAGTTTGTTGAAGGCAATACAACATAAGCCATCTGTAAAAGCACTGGCTATCATAATATATTTTTTGTAGGCAACAACGTAGAGGTCAAGATAAACAGTGGCTAGGAGTGCATGATGTTCCAGCTATCCCAAAAAATGAGGTACGGTTGTTAGCAAAATAGTGGTGGAGAGGCCCATACTAAGATACTTAGAGGAATAAATAACCCATTTCCAAAAATTGGAGATTTAACCATTGGGCAGCAGACCCGTAAAGACCTACCTTCAATAACAACCAAAATCCACGCATACAAGCAATCGGATTCCCCAACACCGCCGCGGACAATGTTCTATTAAGGGTAAGATATAAAAAAGACAATGAATATCATAAAGCGTAGCTATCTCAACAAATTAGTACTTGGAGCCAAATAATAAACATATAGAAGACTGGATACATAACATATCAAGAGACATAAGATCAAACGTCATTACACGAAGTTTAAATGGTACAACAAATCCCATAAGAATACATGTCTCAAAATAATACATATGGTCTTCCTGCCACATAAAAAGGGATAGATATAATCATAGCGGTAATATAGATATGCTTCTATGAATTGCCTCTAGCTGGCAGAGATCCCCATCTTTATATCAACCTAGTCAAAGAATATATAATAAAAAATAGCAAAGATAGGGTTAGACATAAAGTCCGGTGAAAAATAAATATCACTAATCAGCATGATTACCAATATGTAAGTATACCATGGATAGTACCAAGTGGTACTACTCGAGGTAATGAAACCATACCTCAACTTGCATCCAACAAGTTTGCACGTTTCTACTATAGTGTTATGATATACAATAAAAGAATTATATGCTAAGCGCTACAGATGCTGCAGTCATCCATAGTATTAAATTCCGGTGACAAAATATGGCGATGTTAATGGTATCTATAACATCAGAAGCATATGAATATGAAATAAAATCAACATAGATTTCAAAAATCCTTTTATTGATTACATTTCAAATCAATATTTCATATTCAATTACATAATCCCAAAACGATTCCCAGGTTTTGGTCAAATATAATTATTACAAATTATACCAAGAGCGACATTGAAGACACCCCTTTGTTTAATCAGAGCACTAGATAGATAGACATATCAGTCATAAATACATCAGAGCGGAAATAACACTAAATAGCTAGCTTTGCCTCTTGCACGTCTTCGGAAGCTTATTTGTCCAACCTACTAAACCTAAAAAGTCCTTAACTCTCAATCTACTCAAATTTAATTTTGAGCACCCGAGAGTTTAAAGGGAAAACATAAAATTCGAGTCAGACATAAAGCCTGGTGTGAATAATTACATTACATCTCGGTTTACTGATATTAAGTGAGACTACGCCGCTTAGCAGAACGGGTTTCCCCTCACTAATATCTTTTTAAAAACATATATTTTGCCAATCAAAAACCTGCAATCAAACTGATTATAATAATAATAGCAATAACATATATGCATATAAATCGGGTAATCAATGGACTATCTGCCCACACTATAGTTTTATTTGCATAACTATTAACCCCTAGCTGAGTCAGGCCTACTAGACATAATAAACATTCTAACATCTGTTAGACACAATACTGGGCTATCCGCCCTTAACTATCTTCTTCTAGGGTCAACTAATCTTAATGGTTTTGCAGGCGCACCAATAACCTATCTTTACTCTGTATATTCCCTTCTGTGTGTAACATAATTTTAGTCCTACCTATGACAAACCATACACACTGGAATTTTGGAATTATATTAGCTAGAGGCTATTAGCTAAAGTATAGGGCACGACCCTATACCAGTCCCATCCGGTCTTCTAATATCCGAGTGATATATTTAGGATTAACTACCTTATTCAAATTTCATTTCCTTGTAAACAATCTTTACAAATGGTTTACCCTTGAAATCATATCTTTATAAAACAAGGAAATCATACTCTTTTCTTTACTCAAAATACTTATGCCATGATATATGCTTTACACAGAACAGTATTGATGAAATCTAATCAATGGGATTATCTATCCCTTCAAATAAGTTAAAGCCTCTTTTCAACTTAGAAAACTTTAGGCTGTAAGGCCAAAATAATACCTTTGAAACCTTTGTTTAAAACCTTAAACAATCTCTTTCAAATTCATTAAAAGTACCCCTTTCAAAATAAGTTAAATACTTTAACCTTGAAACCATTAGGCCGAAAGGCCAAAACATACCTTTCGAATGTATTGGAAATAGACCTTTCGAAATCATCACTTACATATTATACATCCTCTTTCGAAACCATTAAAACAGACCTTTCAAAACACTTAAAAATAAACCTTTCGAAACACTCAAAGTATACCTTTCGAAAGCATTGGAATCCTTCCCTTCGAAACGCATAAAATGTACTTTTCGAAAGCATTGGGTTCACGTAAGAGTCTGTGGAAACATAGCTTCGAAATCATTTAAAATTATCCCTTTCGAAACCATTGCATTTAACATATAGTATAATTATAGAGTCAAAGAAACAGAACCAAAAGTAATTCTTTTGAAAGCATTGATCTTAATTAAAAGAATTGGGGAAGAGGTTAGTTTCGAAACCATTTCCTCCGAAACCATTGACAAAAGCGGCTAAAAGGACCCTTTTAAAAGAATTGGGAAGGCGGCTTCAAAATTTAAAAGATGAAAGCTCCCCTTTTGAATACATTGTTATAAGGCTATAAAGAAAAGTGACCCTTAACTAATTCGAAAGATATGAATGCGGCAGCTAGGTATCGAATAGGTTCAAAAGCGGCAACTCTTTCGAAAGCTCCTTTTAAAAACAAAAACAAGCGATAATTCTTTCGAAAGCTCCTTTTAAAAACAAAGAGAAGTGGCAATTATTTTGAAAGCTTCCTTTTTAGAACAAGGACAAGTTAATGGGTTCGAAAGCTAATATAATTGGCTTCAACCCTTTCAAAAGCATGCCTTCAACATGGTCTCTTCCGCCTTTCTCCAATGCACTACATACCGATTGCTTGATACCACGTGCATTGGTTTCGAATGGATGCGAAAGGACTTCTGGGTATGTTGATGAAAGCAAGCAATGGAAGTGGCAAAGTTGTAATTCAAAAAAAAACTGGTTTTATGCCTTTCAAAGTAATTCCTTTTCACCTAACTTGTCTAATTTGTCAAAATATGATTGGTTGCCAATTCTTTATCAAAATCTTTTCTAAAAAGGCTGCCGAAATCAATAATTAATAATTGAAATCATTTTAACAAATAAGCCAATCCTTCAACAAAATATTTAAAACATTTAACTCCTCCAACTTAAATAATTTAATAACCATATTAAAGCTCTAAGGAAAAATCCCCAAAAATTAACTCGGTTTAAATATGCTATATAAATTTCAGACCCAAAAACAATGTTTAATTGCCTTAAATAATTTAGACCCAATATTAACTATTTTTTCTCATGGAAAATCCAAAATAAATCCACAATCACTTAGCAAATTATGAAACTTGGAACCCACTTCTAAAATAATGTTCTTGACCATATATCAAAAATGCAAAGCATATGGATGTCATTTAATAGGTTTTCTGATCTAAACTTATTATAAAATCTATATGAAACAATATGCATCATCAACAAGCATATATATATATCCATTTAAACAAACACAACATGGCATGTAACTTGCAAAATAAATTCGGATCTAACTTGAAACTGAAATCTATATCAAAAGTGAGATGTAAGTTAATTATTCACCTTGACTTTATGTTAAGAAGGTTGAGATTTTCCCTTAGCTTGATTTGCTTAAGCTTTCTACTTGAATCCTAGCTTTTCTTCTCCTTGAATCTTCTTAATGGTGGTCGTCCAAGCTCAGTAGGGTTTTACTTTTGTTTGTGAATGTTAAAATGTATAAGTAATGAAGAATAGAAGGGTTTAGGGTATAAGAACAAAGGCTATTCCTATTTTACCCTAACATATTCCTCGTACTTATTTTTATTCCCTTTTGCTAATACATTCATTAAGGAATGACTCCTTCAAAATTAACAAATCTCATTCCCTTAACTATCTACATTATTTCATATAATTTATTTATTTAAATGTTATAAATAATGTTAGTCAAAATTAGGGTCATTACACTGAAGCTACCATGCCTTAATGTATATGGTCACTAATGTAAGACCAATAATGCGTATGGTCGCTAATGTAAGACCAATATTATGTATGGTTACTAGTATAAGATCAATACTATAAATAATCACTAGTATAAGACAAATGCTATGTATGGTCACTAACATATGACCAATACCACCCGCCGGTAAATAACTAACACCTAGGTCCAAACGAAGAGGTACGGACCCACTCTATATATGCAATACCGCATGGAATCGTATATCATAATACCTTAGTCATCATGTCTCAAAATCACTGGATGGCTTTATAAAAGTAACCATACAAAATAAAACTTGTCTCCAACATCAAGCATGAAATTCATATCATTCAACATCTCCAATACACCCTTCTGGTCTATCTCAAAAGCTACGACTTGGGAATACGTGTCGGAGTGGGCCCTAACATCATTACAGACTCCCCTCCTTAAATAATTCTGTCCTTGAAATTACGATAAGGTACTCACAACAATCAAACATAAAGTTAAAACATACCATGAAACAAGTCAAGATAAGTGTCTCTAATCCTGCTCCCGGTTTTCCAAGTACAGTCTCTCTCGTCGTCACTCCTTTGGACTTTGACTAATCTGACTGTCTTGTTCCTAGTCTCTTGTCATCTCTCGCAACTATACGAACTGGTTTTCTAACTATAGTTATATCCGGTTTCACTACTAGATCATCTAACACAGTTGGTTTAATAGTAGTCTGTGGATCTTGAATACACTTCCTTAGATGAGAAATATGGAAACATTATAGACTCCTGCCAAACTATTTGGTAACTCTACTCTATCGCGAGTTTCCCGATCCTTTCTATAATAGGAAATGGTCCAACGAATTTCGGTTCCAATTTTCCTGATTTTCCAAACCTGATTACACCTTTCATCGGTGACACCTTGACGAAAACATGATCTTCGACTGAGAACATTAAGTCTTTTCATCTTTTATCAGCATAACTCTTCTGTCTAGACTAAGCTTCCTTCATGCTAACTAGAATTAACTCAATCTTTTCTCCAGCTTCTTTAACCAGATTCGGTCCAAGAATTAGTCTGTCCCCGGTTTCTAACCAACAAACGAAAGATTTGCATGGCCTTCCATACAATGCTTCAAACGATGCAATCCCTATACTAGTTTGATACCTGTTGTTATATGAATACTCGACTAAATGTAGGTGGTCTTCCCATGAACCTCCGAAATCTAGCATGCAAGCTCTTAGCAAATCCTCTAAGACTTTTTTAACTCTCTCTGTTTGGCCATCTGTCTACGGATGGTAAGCGGTACTCATCTTGAGCTTGGTACGTAAAGTATCCGATAAACTCTTCCAGAACTCGCTAGTAAATAAGGAATCTCTAAGCCTAGCATAGTCTCTGCTTAGTACTACATAGTTATTGACTAGCGGAGCTTCTTGGTTTCCTCTAACTAATCCCGCAGCAGCTCCAACTTGCATCATTTTGACGAAGAACCGATACATAGCTCCCATATCAACTTAGGGCGCTCTAGCAACCATATTAGGAGTTTTTGCCCGACCCGGATTCCTTCTAGTGTTAGGTATGACATTTCCATTGGTTGTGTTGCTTCCTCCACCAATGTTAACTCTTTCATTCCTAGAATCCATATCTTACTTCTTTAAAATCTGCATTCGAGTCTTTGTAAGATACAGAAGAATAGCCTAAGAGAGATGGGAGAAATAGAGATAAAGCGTATACTTATATATAGCAAATACAAGTATGTTACTATAACGTTATCCTATACCCCAATCTTTTCTCTAATTCCTTATGATTAAGTTTCAAAAATCATTTTAAATTTTTAATTTCATTTAAGTTTTCACGCACCTATGCTTTGATACCAAGATGTAACATCCCCTATCTTGAGGCCCGAAGATAAGCACTACAGATGCTGTAGGCATGCATAGTATTAACTTCCAGTGACAAAATACGGTAATGTTAATGGTATCTATAATATCAGAAGCACATGAATATGAAATAAAATCAACACAGATTTCAAAAATCATTTTTTTTATTACATTTTAAATCAATATTTCATATTCAATTACATAATCCCAAAACAATTCCCATCTTTTGATCAAATATCATTATTACAAATTACGCCAAGAGCGACATATGAAGATGCCCCCTTGAATGATCAGAGTACTAGATAGGTAGACATATCAGTTATAAATACATCATAGTGGAAATAACACTAAACAGCTCCTACATAGCTAGCTTTGGCTCCTGCACGTCTTCGAAAGCTTATTTGTCTAACTTACTAAACCTGAAAAGTCCTTAACTCTCAATCTACTCAAATTTAATTTTGAGCACCCGAGAGTTTAAGGGGAAAACATAAACTTTGAGTCAGACATAAATCCCGATGTGAATAATTCTATTACATCTCGTTTCACTGATATTAAGTGAGACCATGCTGCTTAGTGGAACAGATTTCCCCTCACTAATATCCATTTGAAAACATATCTTTTGCAAATCAAAAACCTGCAATCAAACTGATTATAATAATAATAGCAATAAGATATGTGCATATAAATCAGGTAATCAGTGGACTATCTGTCCACACAATAGATTTATCTGGCTAACTATTAACCCTTGGCCGACTGGGGCCTATCAGACATAACAAACATTCTAACTTCTGTTAGACACAAAACTGGGCTATCTGCCCTTAACTATCTTCTTCTAGGGTCAATTGATCATAATAGTTTTGCAGGCACACCACTAAACTATCTTTACTCTGTATATCCTCTTCTGTATGTAACAAAATTTTAGTCTTATTTGTGCCCTACACACTGGAATTTTGGACTTATATTAGCTAGGGGCTATTAGCTAAAGTATAAGGTGCTACCCTATACCAGTCTCATCTGGTCTTCTAATATCTGAGTCATATACTTAGGGTTAACTACCCTATTCAAATATCATTTCCTTGTAAACGATCTTTACAAATGATTTAACCTTGAAATCATATCTTTATAAAACCAGGAAATCATACTCTTTGCTTTACTCAAAATACCCATGCCATGATATATGCTTTACACAAAACAATGTTGAAAAATCTAATCAATAGGATCATTTATCCCTTCAAGTAAGTTAAAGCCTCTTTTTAACTTAGAAAACTTTATGCTATAAGGCCAAAACAATACCTTCGAAATCTTTGTTTAAAACCTTAACAATCCCTTTCAAATTCATTGAAAGTACCTCTTTCAAAATAAGTTAACTACTTTAATCTTGAAAACATTAGACCGAAAGGCCAAAACATACCTTTTTAATGTATTGGAAATGGACCTTTCGAAATCATCACTTACACCTTAGACATCCTCTTTCAAAACCATTAAAACAAACCATTCAAAACACTTAAAAATAAAGCTTTCGAAACACTCAAAGTATACCTATCGAAAGCATTGGAATCCTTCCCTTCGAAACACTTAAAACGTACATTTCGAAAGCGTTGGATTCAAGTATGAGTTTGTGGAAACATAGCTTCGAAACCATTTAAAAGTATCCCTTTCGAAACCATTGGGTTTAACATATAGTATAACTATAGGGTCAAAGAAATCAGAAGCGAAAGTAGCCCTTTTGAAAGCAATAATCTTAATCAAAAGAATAGGCGAAGAAGTTAGCTTCGAAACCATCGCTTCCGAAACTATTGAAAAAAACGGCTAAAATGACCCTTTCAAAAGCATTGGAGAGGCGGCTACAAAACTTAAAAGACAAAAGCTCCCCTTTTGAATACATTATTATAAGGCTATAAAGAAAAGCAGCCCTTAACTAATTCGAAAGGTATGAATGCGGCAGCTAGGTATTGAATAGGTTCAAATGCGATAACTCTTTCAAAAGCTCCTTTTAAGAACAAAGACAAGCGGCAAATCTTTCAAATGCTCCTTTTAAAAACATTGTCAAATGGCAATTCTTTCGAAAGCTTTCTTTTTAGAACAAGGACAAGTTAATGGGTTCGAAAGCTAATAAAATTGGCTTCAACCCTTTCGAAAGCATGCCTTCAACACGGCCCCTCCCGCCTATCCCCAATACAGTGCGTATCAATTGCTTGATACCATGTGCATTGGTTTCGAATGGATGGAAAAGGCCTTCTGGGCATATTGACGAAAGCAAGCAATGGAAGTGGCGAAGTTTTAATTCAAAACAAAATTGGTTTTATGCCTTTCAAAGTAATTCTTTTTCACCTAATTTGTGTAATTTGTCAAAATATGATTGGTTGCCAATTCTTTATCAAAATCTTCACTAAAAAGGCTACCGAGTTCAATAATTAATAATTGAAATCATTTTAACAAATAAGTCATTCCTTTCAATAAAACATTTAAAACATTTAAGTCCTCCAACTTAAATAATTTAATAACCATATTAAAGCTCTTAGGAAAAATCCACCAAAATCATTGTAATTCAGTTTAAATATGCATTCTAACATATACAAATTTGAGATCCAAAAACAATGTCTAATTGCCTTAAATAATTTAAACCCAATATTAACTATTTTCTCTCATTGAAAAACCAAAATAAATCCACAATCACTTAGAAAATTATGAAACTTGGAACCCACTTCTAAAATAATGTTCTTGACCATATATCAAAAAAGTAAATCATATATATGTCATTTAATAGGTTTTCCAATCTAAACTTATCATAAAATCTGTATGAAACAATATTGATGTGCACGTAAATGTGCATATTTTTACCACCATATTTAATATATTTAAATTAAATAAATGATCATAATGGGTATTTTAACTTCTTTAAACCAAAATTCAAATCATTTTCAAATCGTCATATATTCATCTTCATATAGGGGCAAAATGGTCAATTTTGTACATATATTAATTTGAGAAAATTTAATTGGAAATTTCTATATTATTTGTAGGAATTGGGCTTCAAATACAAGTGGTTTCATGACGATATATACATGCACGAAGAAGATACAAAGGAATGAAGATGGAAATAATTCAAAGTCATGATCATGGAGGACCCCACCTACCCACCCACCTTAATGTACAAATTAGAGCTAATGCATATGCTAAAAGGCCATTAAAGCTTCATGCACATTTAAATGATGATTATCTTATGCTAATGGTTACTTGACCACCACATTTCCTAAGAGGGTAGTTTGGGTAATTCCCAAAAATGAATTAGGGTTTCCAAACATGTATAAATACCCTATATGTTCATGTAATTAGTCTCTCTTCTTTTAGGCTCTCTCTTCTATAGCCTCTTAGTTTAGGAAAATAAAAGAAAGCTCTCTTTCTCTTTTCATGGCTACTTAGCCATTTCTTTTTATATAGTTTTCTTTTTATGCAATTTAATACATGCTCTCTTCTTTTACATGCTTATTTACTTTCGTTCTAGTAGTGTGGATTTACATTTTATGCAAGTAGATTAGTTTTTTTCCTTTCTTTTGCTCTCTTTTTCCTCTTTTTGTTTAATGTTGCTTTCTACATTTGTTGATTTGATAACAAATATGAGAGGCTAATCCCTTCAATTTAGGGGTAGTGAAGCTCTCCAGTATGTAGATCCAACATTTTGATGTTTATGCTCTCTTTTGTGCTTAAATGAAATGTTTGGAAGTGGTTAAATTTTGTTGTTTAGATTTGAATTTGATAGCCTATGTTGTTGACACCAAATAGGTTATGCTTAAACAATCACAAACAAATTGCCTCTTCATCTAAATATGATTATGGCAAAAAAGTGAATGTTGAAATTGAAATTTGATGGCCTATATTTCTAAACAATAGTTAATAGGTCATGCTTAAAATAGATTTTGCTTTCAAGTTTGTTTTCATATTTCATGAAAGATAAAAGTGTATTAGTGGTTGTGTTATAGTTTGATGGCTTATGTTGGGCTAATTAATAGCCCAAATATGCCATACTTATGATAAGCACATCAACTAATTACGCTAATGATAAGAAAAGAGAGATCATAACTTCATTTTGTTGATCTACATGATCTGGAGAGTGGAAATTGCCTCTAAATTGTCTTCACACTCTCATATTTTTATCACTTTCTTTTTGTCATTTTTCTCATTTTCTAGCTTAAACAACTGTCAACTTTGGTTAATTTGATTGAGTAGGAAATTTAAATCAACAATTCCCTACGGATCGACTCGTACTCGCTACGTACTACGATAGTACGTCGTGCGCTTGCGGTTAATTTTAATTTAAATTTGGTCGGCTATTTTCCAATCCGATGGACATTTAGCCGGTCGTTTTTGGAGCCGTTGCCGGGGATCTTGCTTTGATTTTTATTTTCTATTCTTCGAATTATTTTTGTTTGATTTTTGTGTGTTTTTATTTTGTGTGTGTTTGCATTTAAAAAAAAGAAAAAAAGTATATTTATGTTGTGTGTTTGTGTGATTTCTGTTTGCATTTTGATTGTGTCCATCTCTTGTTTTCTAGTTCCTTTGCATTTGCATATAAAACAAACATACAATTTCAAAAACAAAAGAAAAACAAATTTTTTTATTATTACATTTGCATTTCAAATTTGCACTTATATTTGTTTTCTTTCATATTTTGCTTTTACAAACATTCACAAACATCTTTAAACATCTTTCATATTTACAATTGCTGTTACTTTTACATTATTGTTACATTGCTACATTGATACTCTGCTGTGCACACCATTGCTGATCTCTGACCATCTCCACTATCTCCATCTACAACATCTCCATCACTACCAACCCCCTGAACCACTTTCCCCTTGCCACTGTAACCCACAACTCTTCAACATACAACATCATCCACATCCACAACTGTGTGTGTGCTTGTGCACATTCTAGTGCAATCAAACATTCCATTCACAACTATTGTGCCACCAATACTCCCCACATTCACTGACCATTGTGCACTCTGCCCCACTGATTCTATTCTCCAACATTAGTCCCATTGATTCCATTCTCCAACATAAACATCACTGCAAACTCCATTCTCAACCCACATCAATTACCCTCTGCCATTGCTCAAACCTGTACTGCCAGCATACATACTTCAGTGCACAACTTATCTGCCTTCACAGCTTGCTCAAAACACCTCTGACCACTTTCTTGCTCTCCACCTTACAGCCTAATCACTTTCACTTCACTCCAGTGCAACAACCACCAGTTCATTTCCCAGTCCAAACATATCAACCATACTACTATACTTCACTCATACAACTACAGTTCCATCAACTTGATCAGTTACTCCACTTTCATCAAAACTGCAGTGCCCTCCTCCTGATTCCCTGCTGCCACTTCCCATCTGTCTGCAACCACCTTCTGTCTGCCTGCACCACCATCACCGTACATAACAAACTCCCCTTCATTTTCCTGCACCACCATCAGATACCCTCTAGTCATCACCATACCACCACTTCATCAACCATACTCATTCCCCTATCCTACTGCTTACTACTTGACCCATAGCAACTCCACCATATCAATACAAATAGCAGCAAATCAATCCCTCTGCCTGACAATCTCCCCAAACCCATCCACTGAAACCATTAACTTCAGAAACATCACCACACGAAAACCCCCAAAACCACCAACAACTTCAGATCCACATCCATACTCAATCAATCAAATCACCACTTCAATCGCCCCAAGTCGAACTCGCAACCCGAAGCTCGCCTTTATCGACTTCACAACCGCCTCACCCAAACGCAATCGCCACTTCCTCCCACCGCCGCAAAATCCTATATCTACGCACAATCTCCCAAATTCGCAATCATACCCGCATCGAAAATCCACGACACCCTCAAGCAGCAGCAATTTCAAAATCACGATTTTCTTTGTTTTTATTTTATTTTTTTTATTTCGCAATTTGAAAAAAAAAGAGTTAATTGTGAGAATCGTTAAGTGGTTATTAAACACGAAGGAAGAAGTAATTGTGAGAAACGGGTTTGTGGGTAGTGGGTTGGGCTGTGTTTTGTATTTTTTTTCCTCTTTGTTTTAAATTGTTTAAGTTGTTTTAGTCTTCCTTTCTTTTATACAAAAAAAATTGAGTTTGTTTCCTTTTAACTTTTTGTTTATTGAACATGTTTTCTGGGAAGTGAGTTTGGTTTCTTTTGTTTTAAGTGGCTTCTTTGATTTAAAAATAAATAAATT
This sequence comes from Allium fistulosum, assembly GCA_030737815.1. Classification (NCBI taxonomy): domain Eukaryota; kingdom Viridiplantae; phylum Streptophyta; class Magnoliopsida; order Asparagales; family Amaryllidaceae; genus Allium; species Allium fistulosum. The sequence goes on from CM060902.1 coordinate 1,302,946,931, forward strand.
GTATATATCTTGTTTTTATTTCTGCCAAAGCAGAATTTCAGAAGGAGAAGAACTGCTGCAAAAAAATAAATTGCTTGCTTATAAAAATTTTTGCACCATTATCTATTGTTTTATTTGCTTTGCATTGCTCATTGCTTGCATTTAAAAAAAATTTCAAAAACAAAAACAAATAGCATTGTATTTGCATTGTTGATACACGTTTTATTTCTGCTTTGCATTTCATCTTAGAATATTGATTAATAACGGCTAGACATCGATAACACTTAATTGTATATTGACAAGTTGTCTTCTTTGAACAATTTAATTTCTTGGTGTCTAGGCTACGGCAGAGCAATAACCATTTATAAATATTATGGTGATTCGTAAATATTATAGTGGTAGTTTCTTTGAAGGTACTTAAACCTTCGGCCGCATTGCTATGGTGATTCGTGGTGCACCGATAAATCCTATATGTTACCAAGATGAGAACTATGTTGTTGAATTAAGACAAAGTGTGATTATACAATTTTGGATTAGGAGCTATTTAGGGTAAATAATTCATAATTAAATCCTTTCATTCATTTAGTTGCATTAGTTCATGCATATTTTATAAAAAAACAAAAAAAATTCAAAAATTTGAAAAACCAAAAAACAAAACAAAAATCAATTTCCCTTTTTAAAAATAAATTATATTTGTAAATATTTTTCCTTTATAAAAAAAACATTCTTGAAAATGTCTGAATTTCCTTACTCACATGAATTTTACGGTAGTTTTGAAAATCAATATAATCCAAATAATTTCACTCAAAATTCTTATAGACATTTTAATAATGACCATTGTACAGACTATTTGAATTTTGCACCATAAGATTTTCAAAATAATGGTCAACACTCAACTCTTGAAAGGGGTATTGAAAAAGTTGAATCTTTACTTGAACAAATAATTCGATTTAATGATTTGTTGAATTCATACCTATGCAACAATTCAAGTCAAAGTTTTCAAAATAATAAAAATTTGAATTCACCTCCAAATTCTAATGCTTTTGATTATAAATGAATTTCAAAATCACAATGAAAATATGAATCATTTTTCAAATGATATTGGCAATGGGAATGGTTTTAATTTTGGTGCAACTAATAATTTTTGTTCTCAACAAAATCAAATTGAAAATTCTCAAACTAATAATCATGGTTTTGATTTAGTTGAGCACACGAAAAAAGATTACGAGGATTTGTTGTGTGAAACATACAAAAAATTTCGTGAGAAACAAAATCAAATCCCAACTTGTGAAGAATCAAATAATTCACCGTTTATCGAAATTGACAATTCTTGTTCTCAACAAGTCCAAATCGAAAATCCTCAATTTAATAATTATAAATTGGATTTTGTTGAACAAATGAAAGAAATTTACGATGATTACATGGGTTTATTGATTAAAACATACAAAAAAATTCGTGAACAAAAAAAGCAAAGCTCAACGTGTGATGAGTCAAATAGTAATCCATCTTTTACCACAATTAACGATTTTAAAATAACAACTTTTGAAATTGAAAACGACAATCTTAATGAAGCTGTTGAAAATACGATAATTGAGTTGGATTTCAATTCTTTTGAGGGTGAGAAACTCGATTTAAATTTTGATCTTCCTTTTTCGATTTTGAAAATTAGAATATAACAACTTTGGATTTTGGAAATGATATACGCAATGAAGTTGTTGATAATCCAATAAAGGAAGACGATTTCAATGAACATGATTTTTAGACTATTCGAAAACGAGTTGTTAAATTCCGAAGGGGAAGATTTAAATCACCATTTTGATTTTGAAATCGATAATTTCGAAAAATTTGTCAATGATGAGTTTGAATCTCAATTTGGTGAAAATAAACGTGAACTTCAATCAATCGTTGTATCTACCCCAAAAATCATTGAAAATAAAACAACTCATACGATTTTTAATAAAATGACATTCGTTTTCCCAAATCAATATTCAACCTTGAAATCATTTACGGTTTGGTTTTTCGAGCTTAAGTAGTGTCTTGCATACGTGACGAGACAAATGAATCGGTCTTTGAAAGACCGTTTAATTTACTTTTTGTCGATATACTTTCTGAACTCTTGTAAATAATAATCTTTTCATTTTCATGTAAATATAGGTCATCTTTTTATTTTTCTCCTTTCACTTGGGTTGACTGTGGGGACATGGTCAAAATCAAGTGTGGGGGGAGTCTCATCATTTTCATTTTCATTTTCAATTTTTCATGGTTAATGTTTGCATTCTCTTTCCAAAAACTAAAGAAAAAACTCAAAAAAATTAAGAAAAAAAACAAAAAAATCTCAAAAAGAAAAATATTTAAGCATTTTGATTTATTTTTAAAGAAACAATACAGGATAAGTATAAGATTTTGGTTATTAAATTGAAATTTTTGAAAATTTATTTGTCTCAACAATAATAAAAATAAAGTTTGATTACAAATAACAATGATTTAACTAGTATATAGGGTTCATGGTGATAATTATGAACTATGTCCTAATTGAAAATCTTTGTTTAAAAAAGTGGTGAATTTAAATGGTGCTAAGATGATTTTGCAAAACTCTCTTTTTTTCTAAAAAACAAAAAAAAATATATATATATATATATATATTTGTATATATGTATATATATATTTGTATATATGTATATAATTTTTATTAACACCTAGAGTCATGTGTTCACACTCGTGTGTTCACTCGCCATGCTCTGTACCCTTCTCACGTAAGCCCGAAAGGCAGTGCACGATCGGTATATCTGGCCTCAGTTTATCTGAGTTAGGTGTGTCTATATAAAAAAATTCTTTTATTAATAACGCCTTCGATAAATGTTCACACTTGTGTGTTCACTCTCCACGCTCTGTATTCCCCTCACATAAGTCCGCAAGGCAGTGCACGGGTAATATATCTGGCCTCGGTTTATCTGAGTTAGGCATATGTAAATATTGTAAATATCAATAAAATTTTCAAAAAAAATAGAGAGAGTAAGCAAATGAAATCCATGCACTATTTTAACTTGTTTCATTTGACTTGTTATTGAAAAGAATAAAAATACCACTTTGATAAACTTTGATAATCAACTAAGGATCCATTTCATAGTTACACCGTGTTATCAACCGAAACAACGAGTTAAACTATAGTCTATTTGTATTGATAACTTGATTTTTGTTGGATGTTTTGATGAGTAAGTGGCTTAAATTTTCATGACAATGACCAAAACTTATATTTAACTTATCTGTGTCGATTTAAAAGAAAATCATTCATTTGTAAACATTTTCAAAAACTTGCATTCGTCTCTTTTGTAAATATATCTTGCATTTTGTAATTACTTTCACTTTGCATTTGGATTTTGTGGGTAGTATCCACTGAAAACCCTTACGAGACAACACTCGTCCTACTGAGGATACCCAGAGGTTTAACGACTTGTTGCATATGCTCAATGCAATCGTGCTCCCTACGAAAACAGATTTATCTTAGTTTTTCTTTATTCGAGAACGAATAAAGAGATAAATGTGGGGATATTTGATGTGCACGTAAATGAGCATATTTTTACCACCATATTTAATCTATTTAAATTAAATAAATAATCATATTGGGTATTTTAACTTCTTTAAACCAAAATTCAAACTATTTTCAAATCGTCATATATTCATCTTCATATAGGGGCAAAATGGTCATTTTTGTACATATATTAATTTGAGAAAATTTAATTGGAAATTTCTATATTATTTTATAGGAATTGGGCTTCAAATACAAGTGGTTTCATGAAGATATATGCATGCACAAAGAAGATACAAAGGAATGAAGATGGAAATAATTCAAAGTCATGATCATGGTGAACCCCACCTACCCACCTACACTAATGTACAAATTAGAGCTAATGTACATGCTAAAAGGCCATTAAAGCTTCATGCACATTTAAATGATGATTATCTTATGCTAATGGTTTCTTGGCCACCACACTTCCTAAGAGGGTAGTTTGGGTAGTTCCCAAAAAATGAATTAGGGTTTCCAAACATGTATAAATACCCCATATGTTCATGTAATTAGTCTCTCTTCTTTTAGGCTCTCTCTTTGTTAGCCTCTTAGTTTATGAAAATAAAAGAAACCTCTCTTTCTCTTTTCATGGCTACTTAGCCATTTTCTTTTTATATAGTTTTCTTTTTATGCAATTTAATACATGCTCTCTTCTTTTACATTTTTATTTACTTTCATTCTAGTAGTGTAGATTTACATTTTATGCAAGTAGATTAGTTTTTTCCTTTCTTTTTGCTCTCTTTTTCCTCTTTATTGTTTAATGTTGCTTTCCACATTTGTTGATTTGATAACAAATATGAAAGGCTAATCCCTTCAATTTAGGGGTAATGAAGCTCTCTAGTATGTAGATCCAACATTTTGATGTTTATGCTCTCTTTTGTGCTTAAATGAAATGTTTGGAAGTGGTTATTTTGTTGTCTAGATTTGAATTTGATATCCTATGTTGTTGACACCAAATAGGCTATGCTTAAAACAATCACAAACAAATTGTCTCTTCATCTAAATATGATTATGGCAAAGAAGTGAATGTTGAAATTGAAATTTGATGGCCTGTATTTCTAAACAATAGTTAATAGGTCATGCTTAAAATAGATTTTTCTTTCAAGTTTGTTTTCATATTTCATGAAAGATAAAAGTGTATTAGTGGTTGTGTTATAGTTTGATGGCTTATATTGGGCTAATTAATTGCCCAAATATGCCATACTTATGATAATCACATCAACTAATTACACTAATGACAAGAAAAGAGAGATCAAAACTTCATTTTGTTGATTTATGTGATCTAGAGAGTGGAAATCGCCTCTAAATTGTCTTCACACTCTCATATTTTTATCACTTTCTTTTTGTCATTTTTCTCATTTTCTAGCTTAAACAACTCTCAACTTTGGTTAATTTGATTGAATAGGAAATTTAAATCAACAATTCCCTGTGGATCGACCCGTACTCGCTACATACTACGATAGTACGCCATGCGCTTACGGTTAATTTTAATTTAAATTCGATCGGCTATTTTCCAATTCGATGGACATTTAGCCGGTCTGAACAAATATAAATCATCAATAGCATATATATCAATTTAAACAAACACAACATGGCATGTAACTTATAAAATTAATTTGGATCTTACTTGAAACCGAAATTAATATCAAAAGTGATATGTAAGTTAATTATTCACCTTGGCTTTGTGTTAAGAAGGTTGAGATTTGCCCTTAGATTGATTTACTTAAGCTTTCTACTTGAATCCTAGCTTTGCTTCTCCTTGAATCTTCTTAATGGCGGTCGACCGAGCTCCATAGGGTTTTTGTTTCGTTTGTGAATGTTAAAATGAATAAGGAATGAAGAATAGAAGGGTTAGGGTATAAGAACAAAAGCTATTCCTATTTTACCCTTACCATATTCCTCCTACTTACTTATTTTTATTCTCTTTTGCTAATACATTCATTAAGGCATGGCTCCTTCTAAATTAACAAATCTCAATCCCTTGAATATCTACATTATTTCATTTCATTTATCTAATTAAATGTTCTAAATAATGTTAGTCAAAATTAAGGTCATTACATTGAAGCTACCATGCCTTAACGTCTATGGTCAATAATGTAAGACCAATAATGTGTATGATCGCTAATGTAAGATCAATAGAATGTATGGTTACTAGTATAAGATCAGTACTATAAATAATCACTGATATAAGACAAATGCTATGTATGGTCACTAATATAAGACCAATACCACCCGTCGGTAAATAACTAACACCAAGTTCGAGACAAAGAGGTACGGACCCACTCTGTATACGCAAATTTGCATGGAATCGTATATCTTAATACCTTAGTCATCACGTCTCAAAATCACTGGATGGCTTTATAAAAGTAACCATACAAAACAAAACTTGTCTCTAACATTAAGTACGAAATTCATATCATTCAACATCTCCAATACACCCTTCTGGTCTATCTCAAAAGCTACGACTTGGGACTACATGTCAGAGTGGGTCCTAACGTCATGTTGCTCCAAAACCTACCAAAATTTCTTGTATTATAGCCCTTAAAAAATGAATACTAATCCAAACCGCGTCTAAATATGAGTTCGTATGCAAAAGTTATTACCTATTGAAATTTCAGTTGAACCTAATGATCATCAACCAAACAATCAAATGAAAAGGGTAACCAGTCGACTGTATAGCAAATCAGTCGACGGATTGCCCATTAACAATCAAATGAACAGCGCCAAAAATGAACTAAAAGCTTTCTAATTTGCCCCATGTTTCAATCAGCTTACTGGTTGGTCACACTAATCGATCAATTGGCTATATCAAGCCAATTTTGCCCCATGAACTTAATGTCCAATTCTTTTGAACCATTGCTCCAAATGGCATGCTATTTCTTCCATTGAGATCATGACAAATTATTTTCAATCGAGGAATATTATATCATGAATTTATACAACTTTTTTGTGATTTCTTTCCCGTGAATGCTTTTGACATACGACTCTATATCATTGGGATACTTTACATGGACATCATTTGACGTAAATTCATGCCCTTGCTGTAAGTCGTTCGACATTCAAATGGGTGGAACTTTACACTCGACGAAAGAGTATGAGGCAATGAACATATTTCACAACCATTCGAGTTTAAAAACTATATCAACCACTTCAATTCTACATCTCCCTCCCGACTTCGTATCATCGATGATCCGCCATAGGACGAATACCACTATAGAGCAATTCGACGAATCGTCCTCGAAGCTCGAATGCTTTACAAACCATACGAGTTTAACAACTCAATCGACCATCTCTACTTCATATTTCCATCATTCACCGACAACTTCAACTATAATGGTGTTACTATTAACAATCCTATCTATTGCCAAAATCAACAGTCAAACAAACAGAATTCAATTCATACGAAACATCCTCCACAACAAATTATATTATTTATACTTCAAAAACATTTATTTAACAAGATTCTAATCTCTAAAACCCCAATCAAGCTCGTCACTTAAGCACTAACCAACATTTAGCATTAAGAAAGTGTAACGATCCACAAAATTTGTGTTTTTAATAATAAAGTTATTAAAATGAATTTTTAATAAAAGGATTAATTGGCCCCGTGTATTTAATCATTACGAAGGACTTTCCATGACTATTTATTTGATATATAATTTTGACATTTTTGGAGCAACGGTTTGCGAAAGAGAGGCGTTATAGTGTTTAAATAGCATATGTAGTTTTTTCTAATCAAATTAGGTACGCAACCCATAACTCTGCTTAACAATTATATAATTGAGGCTACAAAACCCTAGCTGTCACCTCTATCTTCAGCTTTCTTCCTTAACCTCAAAATTTCTCTAACCACCTACTAATGGCAGATGATTATCTCTAATTACAAATTATATTAAAAACCAAAGCGCCCAAACCCTATCAAATTATATACCATTTCGAAGCTCTCAATGATATGAACCAATAGTAAGTGTTCATTTTTGAAAAGGAGGCTCGAGGCAGTTGGAATTCATTATCAAAGTTCGTAAAGGTGAAACCCTATTGGTTGATTTTGACATTTTCAATTTGTGCATCAATCGGAGAAATTGATTTATGGGTATTAAAGAGCTCATTGAGTGGAATCAAACAAGGGTAGTTGGAGGCCTGATTGAGGTTAGTGGCTGTCGAATTTGGGGAGTTAGGGCATGAAATCAAGGCGGTGGCGGCACCGGAGGGGATCGGACTTGGCATAGGTGTAACCAAGGTCGAGGGGGTTCAATTGGTCATGTCGCGGTGTCTTCAGGTAGCCAGAGTGGTTGTAGCGGGCGGTCGGCGACTGTGGCTGGTGGGTTCAAGGGGGACTTAGGGAAAGATAGGGTACTATTCAAGTCTTATTCTATTTTATTAGTAAATTACTTTATTGTCCTTGTATCTTCTAACCTCTATATCTCCCCTATACGGACTTTGATTCACACGCGGCTTTTTCCATTGGACTCATATTGCAATTTCAGAAGATTTGGTGCTGGTTTTGCTGAGTTTGAGGACCGTTAGGAAATGTAGGTTGGTATGAATTGTTTAAATTAATTAACGATATTCAAATTATATATACATAATTATTGATGAAAAATTCTATTTATTGATATTTGTTGTGTTCTTTGAATGTTTATTTGGTTATTACAATATTTTGAATGTATTATGCCTTGGTTGGGTAATTATTGTTGATTGTGATATTTCAGGTATTTGATTATAATAAATTGTCGATTTGAATTATAAAGTAGTTAATCGAAGTGAAATGAATAATAATTAGAGAATTAAATCAATAAATGATATATGATGTTAATTACATATTTTAGATTGTTTCTATAAACAACAATGATTTAACAAACATTACTAAAAATAAAGTATGGAATTAAATAAAGTTATTATTTATATATTTTTGGGAAATTAATAAATAATAATAGAAATTATATTTAACTGATATTTGTGAAGCTTATTAAAATAGAATGAGACGTTAAATAATAATGTGAATTTCAGTGAAATTAGTCTTGTTTCGTGAAAATAATTAAATGATTGATTTTACAATGTTTATAATAAAAAGTATTATTGTTGTTGTTTTTTGAGATGAATGTATAAAAAAGATATTATAACAAATAATAGCAAACAATTTTTATACTTAAGAGAAGATGCAAATATTATCTTGATGATTGTGTGATTGATTGTTAGTTGTAACTATCACGTATATTTGATGTTTGATGATGGTATCATGTTTTGATGAGTGTGTGATATTTTACCATTATTACTACTAGTTCATGGGTAGTTAATAATGGTTATTTGATGATAGATGTTGTGTTACTAATGTTGATTGGATTAGTACACATTTGATGATTGATTTGTGTTAGTTTATGGGATGATTAGCAAACATTTGATGGTTTATACATACATTGGTGATTCATTAGTAAAATGGATGATTAGTATGTATGTAATTATATTTGTATTGTTATCTTCTTGTTTGATGATTGGTTTTGAAATTGAATATTGTTGATGATTAATGGTTATGTGTTATTATTATTTTTACCCCATATGATAATTTGTTAAGATGGATGAGTAGGAATACTATTTTTTGCTGTTACTATTTGCATTGGTTGCATTGATTGCAATGGTTGCATTAGTTGTATTAATTGCATTGATTGCATTATTATGATGGTTGCATGGATGCTATTGTTATAATGTACTAACAAGTATTTGGATGTAGGAGAAGAGAGGAAAATAGAACTACGTGGGTTGATCCTCCAAAAGTGGTACGTAGGTAGTCTTTTCCTATGCAATAGCTATCGAGCTTATGGTCGTAGTGTATAGGGTTAGACACAGTCCAAACATAGTTAAAACCTTTTTCTTTTGCTCTATGTATATGTGTATTTGTAAGTTTGTAGGTGAAAGCGAAAAAAGGAGCAAAGGATCTAGTGGATTCATATCTACATGAGATCGATACAGATGATGTTTGATAACTGATGTAATAAAATGTATAAACTATGTGGTATATTTTATTCGAGTAATATTGATCATTAAACTGGTATATATATATATGTATACAATGATATTCAAATTCTACTGTGAGGTTTCCCTTTTATTTATTGTTTTAGAATTTATTTAATTTTTTTATATCTACGGTCCACTTCTTTTAATATTTGAAATTAGTTGTAAACATATTTTGAAGTCGTTTATAATTTATTTTTGATGTTAAAAATAGTGGATCATCGTAGCAAGATTTTAACATATCAAATGATCATTAATGATATTTACACCAGTTTATTAAGATTTTAACATTTATTAAGCACAAACCAACATTTGGCAAGAAGAGACCCCCCTCACCAAATATACAAAAAATCTAAGCTTAATGAAACTCGATTTCGAAGCATTCTTTTGATTTCCAAAATTAGGCCTAAATGTACTCCAAAATGCAAATTTAATGGCACTGATTTTCAGAGAATCTTCTGACTTGAATTTAGAGATTTATGTTTGAATTTTTGGTTGAGAAAATCGAAAGTTATGAAGGTTTAAGGAATGAAATCATAAATTTATTTTGTTTCGAAATGAGGTGGAAGAAGAATGAAGAAAATGAAGAGGAGAGGAGTTATTTCATAAGTGATATAGGTGTTGGCTAAAAGACCATATTTTCCCTCCGTTCTCTTTTCTTCTCATTTTGCAAACTTTATCAAACTTTAATAAACTTAATATGTATTTCAAATATAAGCAACATTATGAATTCAACTAAATAGGTATTGAGTCCTATTTCATTCATCTTTAAAAATTATTCTTTTAATTCTTTAGTTTACTTAATCTTCAATTAATTACTATTAGAAAAATTATGTATTGTAACATTCTTCCCCTTTAGAAGGATTTCATCCTCAAGATCATCTAGAGCAAAACAACATATCACACCAACACTCACGTGCCCCCACCATACATGCTATGCATCATCACAAAATATCTAGAAATCCAATGATAGCAACACAAAGTAAGTTCTATAATAGCATGCAATTCCAATCAACTAAATGGAAACAGAATACTTAGAGTAAATGGAGTCATACCATTAAAAAAGTTATGGATTGGAAGAACGCGTCTTCTCTTCTAGCTCTTAAGTAATATTCTTGGAATTTTAAGCTCATTGGACTCGAACAACCTTCACAGCCTTGTTTCAAAGTCTCTTTATATTACTCTATGTAATCCGAATAGGTCATCAAGATGTAAAGACTTTGGGTTCCACATCCACTCCCTCTAATTGGCTTGGCTCAACCACCACACTTGTATCATGCACACACTTTCGCATGTCTAAATCATGGAACACATTGTGTAATCTAGACATTTATTCGGGAAGATCAACCCGATATATGAGCTTTCTAATCTGTTCCATTATAGCAATGGTTGAACAAACCTAAAGGCAAGCTTTTCGAAATTGTCAAATCTCACTACTTTCTTCAATGGCGATGCATCCATAAAGATTAACTCCCCAACTTAAAATTCAAGGCCAATACGTCTCTTGTTAACATAAAACCTTTTTTCGATCTTTAGATGATATCATTCTTTTCCGTATCCACTCAATTTTCTCCAAAGTCCCAAGGATCATCTCCGGTCCAAGTATCACCTTATCGATCATCTCCCACCAACATGTAAATGACTTACAAGGTCTTCTACACAAACCTTGATATGGTCTATGTCGATACCAGCTTGAAAACTATTATTGTATGAAAATTCAACAAGAGGTAAGTGATCTTCCCATGAACCCCAAAAATCAAGAATACAAGCTCTCAACAAGTCTTCACGTACACATTTTACTCTTTTGGTTTTGCCATCAGTTTGAGGATGAAAGGTCGTAATCAAGTTCAATTTTGTTCCTATTGCATGTTGCAAACCCTTTCAAAATTTACTCATGAAGTATGGATCTCGATCACTCACAATATTAGAGGGTACACCATTTAACATCACTACCTTCCGCACATACAATGTCACTAAAGATAAAGCGGTTCTTGAAACTATCACAAGAATAAAATAAGCATTCCTAATTAAATAGTCCACAATAATCCATATATTGTCATTTCCTCTCCCACTCGTTAGCAAACCATATATGAAATCCATGGAAATATGGTATCATTTCCTATGTAGACTTCCAAAGGTAATAACAAACAACTTGGCTTGTTTTGCTAAGATTTGACTCATTGACAAGTCAGGTACTTTTCTATGAACTCTGAAACATGCCTTTTAATATGCTTCAAATAATAAATGCATTTCACATCATTGAACATTTTGTTGCCACCGGGATGAATAGTCATCCTAGAACGATGGCACTCTCGAAGCACTTCATCAATCAAATTCTCCACTTCGGGAACACACAATCTTCCATCCCCATGAAGCCAACCCTTTGCATTAATGGAATATCTATCAATGTGGATAGATTTCTCTCTCTTTCTAATTTGGTCCATGATCTCAAGAATTCTCGCATCAAGTCTTTGGCAAGAAACAATCTGATCGATAAGTGTGGATCTAACTTCTAATGTTGCCAACAAACTGGGAAAAACATCGTAGGAATGTCGAAAATCAAACTCCACAATAAACTCCAAACTCTTTCGTTCAGTTAACATAAAACGTAACATATCATCCCTTTTACTCAATGCATCTACCTTTTTTCGAGAGTGTACGAAATTCCATAACCATACGATGCTAGGAATAGTATCCATCTTTGTTGCCTAAGATTGAGATCTTTTTTGGGAGAACTAGTATTTCAAAGATATATGATCGATGAATAGCTCAGACTTCTCAACCAACAAAAAATCCTCCATGTCTTCAAAGAAAAGACAATGGCCGCCAAATCCAAATCATGAGTTGGAAAGTTCTTCTCATGGGTCTTAAGTTGCCTACTAGCATATGCAACTACTTTGCCTTCTTTCGTAAGAACCACACCGAGTCTCATACCATAAGCATCAATGTACATGTAAACAATTTAGTTCCTTCCATAATAATAAGAACCAGAGCACTAGCAACCAATACTTCATCATAATAAAAGAGTCTTCATAATGTGCATCCTATAAGAAGACTTAGTTCTTCCTAGTTAGATGGGTCAAAGGTGTAGCAACCTTTGCAAAGTCCTTAATGCACTTTCAATGATATCCCGCCAACCTAAGAAAACCATGAACTTCGATAGCACTACTCTGTTCTTTTCAATCTTGCACTGAAATAACCTTACTCTGGTCAATTGAAATCCCAACTCGGATACAACATGACCCAAGAACCAAACTTCCCTCCTCCAAAAGTGGCATTTATAAAAATTAGCCTTTAAGCAATTTTGCCTCGGCACATCCAACACTTCATTCAATTATAACTTGTATTCTTCTTCACTATCCAAAATATAATTTACAAATACCACCATAAATTTATTGAGTTTGTCCTGAAAGACATGGCTTATGAGGTTAAGAAAGTGGGAAATAGGCACAAGGACAAACTTTGAAAACATTTAGGCCGAAGGACAACAAGTTTCATTTTTAGGCTGAACGATAAACTTGGAAAAAAATTAGGCTGAAGGACAATGTTAAACATATCTAGCATTTTGTACAGTGTAAAACCGAATATAACGCTAGTTATAATTAGCATTTTGTATAGTATAGAAACTGAATATAATGTTAGTTATAATTAGCATTGTCCTTCAGTCTAATTTTCTTCCAAAGTTTGTCCTTCAAACTAAATATGAAACTTGGTATCCTTCGGCCTAAATTTTTTTCAAAGTTTGTCCCTGTGCCTAATTCCCTCTTAAGAAAATATATCAATGCATTTTTAAAACCGAATGACATTACGAACCATTCATAGGATGCATCGGTAGTTCTAAAGGCGGTTTTTGGAGTGCAATCTTTAGCCACCCTTAGTTGATGATACCCCATAATAGGATTGAGTTAAGAGAAAACCTCCACTCCTTTGAGTTGGTCGAATAAATCCTCAATATAAGAAAGATAATATTTGTAATTTTTTTCAACTTATTCAACTCTCTATAGTTGACACCTGTGCAATTAAACTGCTTAGAGTTCTATAGCAGTGGAGGTATAAAACGTTATAGTAGGGATAAAGCAAGGATATAGTAGAAAATAACGGAGGTGCAAAAAGCTTTCTTGTATATATAACCAAATATTATAAGTTAATTTATTTTAATTATTACATCATTTGTGCAGAAAAAAGAAATATTGTTCAATCTTGTACAATAAATTGAAGAATACCATGATTTATGCAGTCTATATTTGGCGACTACAACAAACTTCTGACTTATATTAAGCACTTATGCCTTAAGATTAGGTCTTTAGTCTAACTTTGTTGGCATGGTTTAAAAGAGAACTATTCAATTCAACCTTTTTTATATTAATGTTGCTAAAGCATAAGCTAAAAAGCCTTGATTTAGCAGGTGTAGTGGAAAATAGCGAGGCTTAAAGCGGGTCTACTGTTTAATAGTGCTAAACTGGAAACGGGTAGCGTTTGAAGAGCGTTATGCACTATAGCGGTGATTAACGGGGCTTTAACTACATAGGTTGACACATAATCTCAAGGATCCATCCGCTTTAGTGGTGAATACAATGTGTTCCCCACTATGAGGTACTTCTTCTAGTAAGACCCTTTTTTGAAAGTTTGGCAATTTGAGTTTCTAGTTCTCTTCTTTCTCTTGGAACCATACAACTAATAGGTAGGACTGGTAGCTTCGCATCTCTAGATACAAAATTTAATTCCAAGACAAGGAGATAAAACCCCAAACCTCTTTGAATGCATCCACAAAATTCCTAACAATGGGAACTTGCATCAATTCATCATAGGAGAGATACAAGGAGTATAAATAACACAACATAATAGAACTCTCGAGCTCATAATACATATTAAGCCCCTCCCCACCATTATCCTATATATGTACTACACGACTATGACAATCTAAAATATCCCTGTGCTTCATCATCCAATATATCCCTAGAATAATTCCATAGCCCGAGAACTTGGGCATAGAAGCATTACAAGTAAACCCGGATTCATCTCGAGATAATTTAATGTCTCTACATTCCATCAAAAGATGTGTCGACCCGCCCAACAGGATTCGACATAATAAGAGAGTCATCGATAACACTGGGCACTAGGCTTAAACTATTAACAGGATGACTAGCAAAAAAAGAATGTGAAGTTTTGTATCAAACAAAACAAAAATACGAAAGTCATAAATAGAAAACATGCCTTTCATGATTCAATGTTCATCTTCTCATTGAGCTATGGTGAAGCGTTCAAACTAGGAGTTGCTTATGTAGCAGGCTTTGACCATTTGCCTACTCTTCAGAAGAGATCAAAAATTGTTCTTGAAATGTCTCGACTGATCATAGTTTTAGCATCTCTTTACTTGGTGGTTGACCATGCAATATCTAGACAAATGCCCTTTCAAACATCATCTACTACAAACCACTCCCTACTTCTTAGCTTGGCTTTGATCATTTTTGGCCCATTCTCCCTTTCTCTTAGGCACTAAGTTCTTGTTTCAACTTTGGTGTCTACCCCTTCGAGAAGTCCCCAATCATAGAATATAAATATACCATTTCGCCAAGACCATCGCAAACAAAAAATATCAAAATCTGACTAAGAGCCAGATCCCTGTAGAGCCTTAGGGAGTCATGAATGGGCGGTGGAAGGATAGGCATCACTCCAACTGCTGTGAATATAGGTAGGGCTCACATTGGAGGTGGAGTGCCCAACATTGTTGCCTATAAGTACCTTCGGAACCATGCTAACATGTATAGATTTGGAGCCTCGGCGTTGCCTCTAGTAGTCAATGCTCGGTTGGCACAACTCATAGTAACTATCTATAGATAGGAATTTATAGTAATTTCCCCAAATGATAGTATAAAGCACTAAAAACAAAAGTGAATGTCTAAATTCTATATGTATATGTATAAGTATAACAAAATACAAATACACTCTCTTAACTTATCCCAATTTATGGTGATCATGTAACCTAAGCTTTGGTGCCAAATGTAATGATCCGCCTTCCATAACAACAAAAATCCATGCATAGGAGCAACCGAATTCCCCAACAGTGTCACGGACGACGTTCCGTTAAGGGTAAGATATATAAAACACAATGAATATCAAAAATCATATCTATCTCAATAAACTAATACTCACATCAGAAGGATATGAAATATAGAAGGCTAGATCAATATTATATCAAGAGACATAAGATCCGACATTATTACACAAAGTTTAAATGGTACATCAGATCCCGTAAGAATATATGTTTCAAAATAATATATATGGTCTACATGTCAATACACCAAAAATTAGATAGATATAATCATACGCTAATATAGTTATTACTCTATGAATCGGCTCTATCTCGTAGAAATCCCTATCTCTATCTCAGCCAAAGAATAGATAACAAGGAAATAGCAAGGAGAGGGTCGCACTTAAAATCTGGTGAAAGGAAATATCACTAATCCACACGATTACCCATATATTAATATATCATGCATATACCAAGTGGTACTGCTCGAGGTGATGGAACCATACCTCAACCCGCATCTTCATCTGCATCCAACAAGTTAGCATAATTCTACTATCATGCTATATTATGCGATATAACTATCATATACAGAACATCATGACATCAATCGTAAACCAAATTCCACTCACAAGTCTAATGAACCATTAGTCTTCAGTAAGGCTAAAACTCCACAAATATGGTCACTAATATAAGACCAAAGCTACCACGCCCTAATGCAAATGGTCACTAATGTAAGACTAATACCACGTACGTCACTAATATACGACCAATACCAAGTATGTCACTAATATAAGACCAATACCAATTGTCAAACAATATTTATCCCCAAGGTCGAAACCAAGAGCTAAGGAATCACTCCACATACACAATGTTATACGGAATCGTATATCATAATACTCTGGTCATCACATCTCAAAATCACCATATGGCTCTATAAAATTACCATAAGCTCAAAACATGTCTCTAACATCACATATGACTTACATGTCATTCAACATCTCTGGTGCACCATTTTGGTTTATCTCAAAAGCTACAGTTTTGAAATACATTTCGAAGTGGGTCCCGCGTGGGCCCCAAACTCATGTTACTCCAAAAAAATTAAAAAGATAAATGATTGTATCCCTTGGAAAATTATGAATGCTCGTCCAAACTACACCTCAATCCAAGTTCGTATGCAAAAGTTATTGCATTTTGAAATTTCAGCCAAACCCGGTGATCAACAGTCGAATGAAAAAAGGTAACCAGTCGACTATACATTAGATTTTTTGACCAATTGTCCATTACCAATTAATTAAACACTAAAAAAGGAACTAAAAGCTTTATGTTCGCCCCAGGATTCAATTAGTTGACTAGTTGGTCCTACTAGTCGACGATTGGCTGTGCCAAGCCAGTTTTGCCCCTGAATTTCAAACGTCCATATCTTTTGAACCATAGCTTCAAATGGTATGTTGTTTCTTCTATTATAATCAAGATGAAATTCTCTTTAATTTAGATATCTCATATCATGAATTTCTTTCTCTTTAATTCCTTTGATGTATGGCTCCGTGTCACTAAGGCAATGAACCTATTTCAAAACTATTTAAGTTTAACAGTTCTATCAACCACTTCAATTCTACATCTCGCACTTGACTTTGTACCATCGACGATACACTATTAGATGAATATCACTTGAAGTAAATTCGATGAATTATCTTCAAAATTTGAACCCTTTACAAACCCTACGAGTTTAACAACCCAATCTACCACCTCAACTCTATATTTCTATTATTTAATGACAACTTCAACTAAAGTGTAATTACTACTTAACAATCCTATCAATCACAAAAATAAACAATCAAATAAACAAAATTCAATTCAAACCAAACATCCTAACACATCAAATTATTTAATTTACTTCAAAAATATTTGTTTAATAAGATTCTCATACCTAAAACCCCAGTCAAGCTCATTACTCAAGCCCTAACCAATATCTAGCATTTATTATGATATTAACATATCAAATGATCATATAGCTTAGAGAAGATATCCCACTTACCAAATCTTCAAGAAATATAAGATCAGTGAAACCATCTTTCGGAGCCTTCCTTTGATATATAAAATCTGAACTTGGTCTTTCTCTAAAGTGCAAACTTAATGGAATTGATTCGTAGAAAATTTTCTAACCTGGATTTGGTTATTTCTTTTGGAATTTTTATTTAAGGAAATTGAAAGTAATGGAGGTTCAAAGATCGAAATCCCTAAATTTTCTTTTTTTAGAAATAAGGAGGAAGAAGAATGAAGAGGAGATGTGGTATTTCAAAAATGATATAGGTATTGTCCAAAAGACCACTTTGCCCCACCTTTCTCTTTTCATTTAATTTTGAAAGCTTTAACCAATTTTAACAAACTTAATATGTATTTCATATATAAATGATATTGCTAACTCAATGGAATAGGTCTCTAGTCCTAATTCATTCATATTTAAAAATTATTATTTTAAGTCATTAGTTTGCTTAATCTTCAATTAAGTAATTAATTATAATTAATTACTAAGTGAAAAATTATGGGTTTTTATATGGCATCAGACTCAAATCTAGAACTGAAAAAGGCTCACTATGGTATTTGTTGTTAACCCGTCGTCTCTATTCAGCATTAATCTCTATGCACTTCCCTCAAGCCATTTCGATAGTAGAACTTGATTGAAAGTCTTGGTTTTAATGATGTCAAGGCCCCCTTGCTTTTAGGTTTACATATAGATTCTCATCACATTAGGCATCTGAAGAGGGAAATTAAGGTGCTGCCCCCTAGAAGAAATTTTTCTTGATATTGTCAGTGTTAGTCGCTACCTCTTCTGGTAGTCTATAGAAGGACATATAATATATGGGAATAGAGGTTAAGATAGATTTAATAAGGATGTGTCTTCTAGCTCTTGATAGCAAGCTAGCTTTTCTGGTAGCAAGCCTAGATTAGAGTTTATTAATTGGTGGTAATGAGTCAACATGGTGCAGAGAGGCAGGCCTTAGAGTTATACCAAGATAGTAGATAGGAAATGAATCCAACTTATAGTTGATCGCAATGACAATGGAAGCTCCAATCCCAGAGTAGTCTTTTAGCATGAAAAGAGAACTTTTAATGTATAGCAAAGCTAGAGGAAACCTCAAAACAATATAAGAGGAGCTTTAGGGCAGTTAGGTGCTTAGGATCCATGGAGCTGAAAAGAATTATGTCATTCACATATTGATGCGAAGCAATCCCAAGTTAAAGCACAGGTTCGCCTACACCTTTGATGAGATGGTTGGAAATGGAAAAGTTAATCATGGAGGATAAAACATCAGCCGCAAGGTTAAATTAGAGAAGGAAGATGGGTCTCCTTGATGCAGACCTCTTTGAGATTTGATGAGGTTGCCTTTAAAGCTATTTACCACAACTAAAGACATCAAGGAGTGAAGAGTTGCACAGATCTAAGAAATCAATGATTCCATTTGCCATGGAATCCTCTATGTATAGGGACGTCTATGATGAATTCCCACCTAATGGAGTCAAAAGATTTGGTAAAGGCAATTTGAATATAGAGCAAGGGATATGGCGTAGGTGATGGCGGGAAATGATTTCTTGGGTTATAGCAACAAAGTCAAGGTTAGTTATACCTATAGTGAAAGAAAATTGTGAAGAATATGTTAGGGAGTCCATGTAAGGTTGCAATCTTCTGATATGACTTTGGTGATCAGTTTGAAGATGACGTTGAGTAAATTGACGGGCTTGAAATCACCAACCTTGTCTGCACTAGTAAACTTTTGAATGAGACAAATGTTAGTATATTTTAGTCTACTACAATGATCTAGGGTGGTATGGAATCTGTGAAGACCCAAAAGTCGACCTTCGAAAATCGGCATCCGTACTTCGCTTGTACTCAACATGCCGTAGATTCAAACGCCGAATCCGGTTCTCCGGAGCTTATAACACAGTAAGTATAACAACATAGCGGAAGAAAGAAAACAATGATATCATATACAACTCCAATGAATACAATATCCAGAATGATATACAACAATGATATCAATATGATACAACAATATCAGAGATATGATACAAGAAATAGCAGTGGAAAGAAAATAGATAACACCAGCAGCGGATAGAATGTCTCCAATAGAATGCTCCAAGATAAGCAACGTCAGTCCATGAACTCCAAGAACTGAACTAGCTCCAGATAATCTACTAAACCTGAATATCTGAAAAACCCAACTCTAGACTGCCCGTGTGGAAAATTGTGGGCACCCAGAGTTTAGGAAGGGAACAATAAACTCCGGGTCAGTCATGGGACTGGTATGAGCAAACAAAAGCAGTTTATCTTTAAACAAACACAAAAGGCTTTTAACATTGAAACCCGCAATGCTTTTCGAAAATGAAACTACCATAAGGCCTCCCGCCACACACACAATGCAATCGCAGAATTGGAGGAGATTTCTCTTTATAATAGTCAAACATGCTCACTACTCAAAATCAAAAATCTTTTGATATTATTACTAGTGCATAGTGTAGAAAAACATTTCGAAAATATAATATAAATCTTAGCCAGCATACAACCATTATTGTATGCCTACTATAGCTACTACGTTCAATAGCAGGTTACCGCCACATTCCATAGCAGGTAATACAACTAATGAAAGTGTGTATGCTTGTGCACACTAAATATGGATCGTGTAATATGGACTAACAATATATGCGGAATGTTATTTACAATTTCTATACAAGTAAATATTCAATAAACTAACTATAGCAATTCACAGATATAGAAAAGTAAATGCAGTAAACTATAAAAATCACACCAGGGATTTTTATACTGGTTCGGACCTCCCGTCCTACGTCCAGTCCCAGACTTCTATCTGGATTTTCACTACCAACTACCTCGCTTCACCCGGAGGAACAGGTTTACAATACCCGAACAGCCGAACGGAATTTCGTGCCTCTTACAACACCGAGGACTTCAACAAAAAACAAATACAATTGTTGTTGACAACTTGTGCTCTTGATAACACTGATTTGTCACTTGTAGTACACCCTTCCTATAATCGTATCCTCAAAGTATGTGAATGATGTTTGTGAAGATTGAAGGGAGTATATTACTTATTGAATCAAAAGATATGAAATGATTTCAATGATTCAATAAGCAATTGAAATGTTTGAGGGCTCAAGACAGAGATCAATAGAATAAAGATTAGAATAATAGAATTGGTTATATGGAATAATGATTTCATGATGTTTATATAAGAAATAAACAGTTGTAACCCTTTGTGAAAAGATACAAACAAAGGTCATGATCATTGGTGAAGAGAAAGAGAAGCAACCGTTGAAGAAAAGGAAGTGTCTATACGAAAGGTTGCTCTCTGTTTGAAAACGGTCGACAGGTCAAAAATGGTCGGTAGACAGGATTTCAAATATATAGACGTTATGTGCATGTGTGCACGTTCTTTGTGCAATTTACACAGAAACGGTCGACCGCCCAAAAACCTACCGGTCGACCGGTCCCTGTCAAATTGCACAATGAATGTGCAATGCCATTCAAACGTATATATATTGATTATATTGAGGTGCATGATTATTTGAGGATAGATTTTAACAAGTTTAACACTATTACAACATCAAATAATCAACCTATAATCTAGAGTACCATATGTAGCTCTTTTGTGTCTCTTTATAGCCAAGATGTCTTCTTTTTGTCGATCGCCTTTATTTCTTTATCAGAAATCAAAACTTCATGGACTATGTGACTCAACATTCTCCCCCTTTTTGATTGATGACAACATATATCTGAAGTTCTGAATCTCCCCCTGAATATGTGATCTCCCTGAGATTTTGTCTGTATTCTTTATATATATATATTCCTGCAAATAATTGTTAGCTCTTTCTCCCCCTTTGTCATCGACAAAAAGGAGTAATAGATAATGGAATAATATAGGAATGTATCAACCAGAATATTCATTTTCCTCTTTTCTTAAGTGGTACCTGCAAAAAATATAATTAAGACCATGGTACCCACTTTTTATAGGGTCCTAAGAGTTAGATCTTAGGAATCCAAACCCATACGGGTCCGGTATCCCCTTTATATACATAATTAGAATTATAATGCACAGTATTCATGAAATTCTGAATATATTTGTTCCTAATCAAATTGTTATTTGTTTTAGGAACCCATATTTTGATAGTCTTGACATTTTTCTTCTGAAATTTCACAACTGGCTTTGGTTTGGAATATAATAAACTAAGATTTTTCTTAGCTTCAGTCTTTTGTACTTTCTTTTTCCTTTCATTACCAAGATGTTTCTTGGTTTCTTGTTTCCTATATCCCAAACCTTGTTTATTTGAAACAGATTGTGAACTTTCAATGATTTTTGTCAAATTTTCTCGACCTTTGTTAAAGTTAGAAACATTTTGAGTTATGTCATCTAACTTAGTTTGTAAGCTCGCCTTTTCTAGGTCCAGATTTTTGACTTTTGCCTTAAGCTCATGATTTTCAGTAGTGAGAGCATCATTTTTCTCTTTTTGAGTTTTAATTTCTTGACTCAAAAGAGATAATTGAGAGTCAACATTAGATGATGATTCTTGAAGTTTTTCAAGTTCTTCTTCTAATATTTTCTTCTCGTCTTTTAACATATCTCGTTCAAACTCTGCTCTACTCAAATCTGCTTTGGCTACTTTTAATTGACGTTTTATGTCTTTATATTTGACTATCAATTCAAAATTAATATCAAGTAATTCATCAAATGTAGGAATTTGTACCTCATCTTCTGTTTCCATAAAACAAACATTAGCTTGTTCATTCTCCGGATCACTTTCACTTTCTGATGAAGATGAGTCTGAATCAACCCATGTTACTGAGAAGGCTCGTTTCTTTGACTTGTCCTCCTTATATTTGAATTTGTCATTTTCTGACTTCTTCTTTTGTTCTGGACAATCCTTCTGCATGTGCCCCTTTTTGTGGCAGTTGAAACATTCTATAGTTGATGAAGATGGTTTGTTTGATCCAGGTTTCCTTTTGTTGTAACGACTGGCTTTTCGATATTTTAGGAATTTTTTGAATCCTTTTGCAATGAATGCTAGATCTTCATCTTCAGAATCTGATTCATTTTCATCTTTCTCAGCATGAAATGCTACATTTTTCTTTTCTTCTTTTTTTTCTTTTCTAGCCTGCAAATTTGCTTCATAGGACATTAAATTTCCTATCAATTCATCTGGCTTCATGATGGAAAGGTCATTAGCTTCTTCAATTGCTAATACTTTTCCTTCCCATTCACTAGTCAGAGAATGTAGGACTATTGAAACAACATCAAAATCTGAATATTTTTGTCCTAATCCGATAAGTGCATGATGAATAGTTTGAAACCTTGAATACATATCATTGATTGTCTCATTCGGTTTCATTTTGAAATTTTGAAACTGACTATTCAGCATGGCTATTTTGGCTTGTTTAACCTTGTTAGTACCTTCATGAGTGGTTTTCAGCGTTTGCCAAATTTGATATGCAGTAGTGCAGATACTAACACGGTTATATTCATTTTGATCTAATGCACAAAACAACATATTTATTGCCTTTGCATTTACGGCTGCTGCCGTTTTCTCAGCCGTTGTCCATTCTGAATATTCAGTTGTTGGATTCACTATTTCTTTTTGAGTAGCATTCCAAGCATCATAACTATTTGATTGCATTAAAAATGACATACGTGTAGCCCAATAGCTATAGTTGAGACCATTAAAGAATGGAGGTCTTTGTGTTGATTGACCTTCCGTGTAAGTGTTAGTGCTAGTGCTTGCGTTATTTGCCATATTACAAGAATATATCAAATAACGGTGTTACGGTTATATGATGACCGTGCTCTGATACCAAATGAAAGTGTGTATGCTTGTG
Organism: Allium fistulosum; assembly: GCA_030737815.1. Lineage (NCBI taxonomy): Eukaryota > Viridiplantae > Streptophyta > Magnoliopsida > Asparagales > Amaryllidaceae > Allium > Allium fistulosum. Next base: position 1,302,970,397 of record CM060902.1, read on the forward strand.
CACACTAAATATGGATCGTGTAATATGGACTAACAATATATGCGGAATGTTATTTACAATTTCTATACAAGTAAATATTCAATAAACTAACTATAGCAATTCACTGATATAGAAAAGTAAATGCAGTAAACTATAAAAATCACACCAGGGATTTTTATACTGGTTCGGACCTCCCGTCCTACGTCCAGTCCCAGACTTCTATCTGGATTTTCACTACCAACTACCTCGCTTCACCCGGAGGAACAGGTTTACAATATCCGAACAGCCGAACGGGATTTCGTGCCTCTTACAACACCGAGGACTTTAACAAAAAACAAATACAATTGCTGTTGACAACTTGTGCTCTTGATAACACTGATTTGTCACTTGTAGTACACCCTTCCTATAATCTTATCCTCAAAGTATGTGAATGATGTTTGTGAAGATTGAAGGAAGTATATTACTTATTGAATCAAAAGATATGAAATGATTTCAATGATTCAATAAGCAATTGAAATGTTTGAGGGCTCAAGACAGAGATCAATAGAATAGAGATTAGAATAATAGAATTGGTTATATGGAATAATGATTTCATGATGTTTATATAAGAAATAAACAGTTGTAACCCTTTGTGAAAAGATACAAACAAAGGTCATGATCATTGGTGAAGAGAAAGAGAAGCAACCGTTGAAGAAAAGGAAGTGTCTATACGAAAGGTTGCTCTCTGTTTGAAAACGGTCGACAGGTCAAAAATGGCCGGTAGACAGGATTTCAAATATATAGACGTTATGTGCATGTGTGCACGTTCTTTGTGCAATTTACACAGAAACGGTCGACCGCCCAAAAACCTACCGGTCGACCGGTCCCTGTCAAATTGCACAATGAATGTGCAATGCCATTCAAACGTATATATATTGATTATATTGAGGTGCATGATTATTTGAGGATAGATTTTAACAAGTTTAACACTATTACAACATCAAATAATCAACCTATAATCTAGAGTACCATATGTAGCTCTTTTGTGTCTCTTTATAGCCAAGATGTCTTCTTTTTGTCGATCGCCTTTATTTCTTTGTCCGAAATCAAAACTCCATGGACTATGTGACTCAACAACTAAAAACCGTACAGGGTTCGTATTGTTTCTTTGGATTTCCAACAAATGATCAGGCAAAGGAACTTCCTTACACCGAAATGGAAACGCCTCTGGAAAGACGCCCCGAGAACCTAACCGGATCTCTACAAACACAAGGCCGACGCTAGCTCACGCTTTAACCAAGCTGTAACTAGGTAACTAACACACGAGTCATGTCATCCCCCGGTCGTTACCGACCTTTATCCGAGGGCCCTCGATCACAAAGCAACAACCACAAAGTATAATAACTGTGCAGCATCAACATAAGTAAAATATCTGGGCTCCATACCATGATATCACCTTTTATCCAGAAGGAAATGACATACCCTAGGGGCGCTACCCCTACAAACCTTTGCCGCAACATTCCTGTTTCGACCATTACCGGGTTGTGAGGCTCGACGAAGTCTCATCCACAAAGCTACGCTTTTTCACAAAGCAACGCTTTTTCACAAAGCCACGCTTTGATCCACAAATGATCAACAGCACTTCGTATGCCACATTACCAAATTAGGAATGTATCACTAGTAACCATCAACTACATAACCTCTGAGCTCGTACGTCTCAGAGAAGGGTGTTAAGCTAAGAGAATAAATTCTCCGCCACCAACAGAAATGTATTTGATAGAAACCAGCTTTACATCTCAAAGTGTAACATCAGACACACATCCATACAAGTCTGTTCCGGGTTCGAACAAAACCGAAGGCACTTCCGAAGAAGCCCTTGCAATCCGGGTATTCACAATCCCGATCGGACTTCCCATCACTTAGGTAATCTCTATACCGGGCGCTACTCGGTGCAGAGACAATCGATAGGTCATCCTATCGCTCTCGCAAATACCCGGTCCGGTCTTCACCACCGGTCTTCAAATGCTATCCATATCGTCGTATCACTATTCGGAATGGGATATATGACACAAAGGTCCTCTCCCGGCTAAACCGAATAACGAGCGCAATTAAAAATCATATGGATACTGGGGTATCAGTTAAATCACAGCTTAAAGCCCAAAACTTTCATTCGAATGGTTAAAACAAATTACCATTTCCAATCTTTTAAACAAAAAGATTCATTTCAAAAACCTTCAATGGTTTAAACAATTTCCACACTTTTAATCTTTCAAACAAAAAGATTCAATTCACAAAGTTCACCCCATTCACAAAGATTCATTCATAGATTTTCAAATCGATTTCCATTTCAATTTAGTTAACTCGTTAAATATTTAAATCAAGATTTAACTTATAGCTTCCAAAACTCGTTTCCAAAGATTCATTCATAGTCTTTCAAAACAATTCCAATTCAAGTTGGATTAATTCGTCCGGTCTTTGAAATCAAAGACTCATTTCATAGTTTTCAAAAACATTTCAATTCTATTTCAACTTGAAACCATTCAACACAATTTGGAAATCCTTTCTTAAAATGAAAGCTATTATGATTTGAAAACAAGTAGTTTTCGTTTCGAAAAAATCCAGTTATATTTACACGAGTTAAAACCCTTGAATTAAATTCAAATTCCCAAATCAATACCTTTAAAATGGTTTAACCCATATATAACTTATACAGCGTCTTTAATCCCTAGTTTCAAATCATAGGATTCAATTTCAAACTTGAATTCAAATTAAAATAAAATTATTTAAATTTTCAAAACTCGATTAAGTTATTCAAAATAACTTTTATCTTTGAAATTCCATTTCAAAAGCTTTTCATATTAAACCCCAATTTCCAATTTCAAAATCAATTGAAATTAAAATTTCAATTTCAAAACATTAAATTTAAATCATCTGTGATTTAACCGATTTCCACGTGAAATCCATATTTGTGTGTGTATAAGTGTGGTCCAGGGGTTTTACACAATAGTGCACAACATCAATCATCACAGATATATCGATAAGCGGTAAAATCGATAACGCTTATCTTCATTCATAGATTCATAGATAAAATAAATTTATCAGTCACAAAGATTCACTATTACGATTCGATGTGGGTTTTGGATAACCAACTGGAATCTGACTCCCTGTCGCATCAAAATTCAAGTGTCGTTTTACGGACCAAGGGTTTTCATATTCACATAGTAATATATCACAGAAAGAGAAATCACAGATATATATATCGCAGATAAGTAAATTACAGATCACAACATAAATCGGGATGTATCACGAAGCATCATATATCAGGGATATCAACAATTCAACATTCCATAGAATCCAAACATTCATAAGTAGAATCAATTAATATCTGATTATAATTAATTTATACCAGATTAATTACTTATGAATAAACTACAAATCTTGGTTAATTAATTATTAATTAATTTTAAACCATTTTAACTAATTAACCTTTAATCAATTTATTATCCCCAAATTAATTACCTTAATTAATAAATCATATTAATTAATTACCATTTAATTATTAATTAACCCATCTCAATTAATAAATCAATCAACCCTTAATTATTACATTAATTCAATTGACCCTTGATTAATAGATTAATCAATCCTTAATCATCAATTAATTAAATTAATCAATTACTCTTTGTTTATTACTTAATTAATTTAATTAATCTTTAAATTATTAAATCCTTAATTAACTTTAAGATAATTCATTATCTTTACTAAGTACTTAATTATCATTAACATTTGTTTAAAACATTTTATCTTTTAAAATTAACTACTTAATTAAATCATTTAATTTAATTAAATTAAAAAAAATAACTTAATCATTTAACTTAACAAATTGGAAACTGGAAACAACAAAACCCTCGAACCTGGGTTTCCCTCCGTGCCACACACACAAATTTCCCGAGCATCACTCGTGTTCTCATCCCTTCGAGTCAAACACAATTTTCCTCGAGCTCGCCTTCGAGAATCCCTCCTGCATCTTCCCGACACTACTCTTCACCAGACATTGATGTGCACGCGTGCACGTGCACGTTGGTCTGGCCGGCTCCGATGCTTCGTCGAAGCCACCTTCAAGTCATCGATCAACTTCCCAATGTCTCCGACCTTCTAGATCAACCCAATCGACAGCACATCAAAATCGAACCCCCTGACTCAAATCTGGAAACACCCCAAACGAGAAAACCCTTCGTCGACGACGAACCCCACCACTAAAACTCATGCCGCCTTGCCCAGAGTAGCATCACGAACCCCAGTAGAGATCCCCCTCCTTGCGATCACCTCCGGCCTTCCCATGGCGACGCGGCAACCCCAGTTCCAACCTCAACCCAAAACCATCTTAAACCCTACTTCACCGTGGTTACACCACCACGACGTTCGTGAATTTTTCCCACCATTTTTTCCGTCATCACTAGACTCCAGACTTGCTTCACCCAAGAACTCGCGACCCCAAATTTCTCCGATCATCAGAAATTACTCGAAATCAAAAATACGACCAACTCTCAATTTCTCATGATTTAACATCCTAAAAATCTTGATTTTAAATTTAAAAATCCTAATCTTCGATGACGAAACTGATAATACACCTGAATCAACCAATTATTACGGTCGAGATTTTGATATGTTTCAAATCTGCTGTTCTTTTTCCTTTATGTCACCATGATCAATAGATTCTTACTGTAAACATTTTTTAATCTCATTTTCTTGTTATTACAAACAAGCTTTGTTTATAGATCAAAGCTTAAAGAAGATTAGAGGGTGAGAGATTTAGTTTGAACATATTTTAAAACAGTATATTAAGCACAGAGCATATATCATTTCCAGGCATTTATGCAAACATAAATATACATGCTTTTCTATTTAACAGATCATGCAATCACTTATCATAATTCATTTACAGCATTCATCTATATTGAAGACAGATTTAAAATCTTTAAATGGATTTGTTTACTCACAATCAACACATATAAATAGATTAAAGGTTTAAGTTAAAAGTTTGCTCACCTGAAATATTGATGAAACAGGGAACAGGAACAGAGAGTTTTCAAATGAGAATTGCCTGGAAAGAAAGATTTTGAACCTGGAAAAAAATGATCTGGAACTTGCTCTTGATTGTTTTTCTGGAACCTGATATTTGGTTTTATGTTGAATGATTGTTTAAGTTACTAAGATGATATTACTTTAGTTTTACACAGCTTGGAATGGACGAGCTGAAATGGGAAGTTGATGTATATAGAAATGAGCTTACAGGTAGTATTATTTGGTACAGGTTGATATAATTTTATTTGTACAATGCCAGAGATATTTTTCTTCTTCTTTGTACTAAAGATGCAAACATTAAATGCTTAAGTCCTTTGTGTCTTCATATGTTTGAATACTTGAACATATTTGTCTATGTTTACCTGTTTCATATACAAGATCTCGGCTGATAAGATTTTGGGTGGTGGCTTCATTAATTTGCTTGTATAAACTTATATTTTATTTCGTTTCTTCCTTCACAAGCTTCATTCATATGTATATTTTGTTTTTCTGGTTTTATACTTGCATATGTATTTTGTTTTACCAGCCTACATATTTATAGTTGAATATACTTGAATGTATATTTGTTGTTTCTTCATTTGTAAGCTTATACACATCTATTTGTTTACTTTCTTGAAGCTTGTACATAGATTTTTATTTGTATGTCTAGTTTGTTTTTATTTTGTGTATATAGATATAAAGCTATAAAAATTATTGTTAAGGTTTAACAAATGGTTTACTTTGTATTTTATAACTTATATAATTTATCTTTAAATCCTATCATTTCGTAATATAAGTAAATCTCTAGATTTAGTTTATGCTATTAAATTTTATCCAACGTTTTTATTTTATACTCTATATCTTATATAATTTGTATCTTTATTTTCAAACCATTTATTTACGATTTTTATTTCAAATCCATTCATATAGGCCCAACTATATAGATTCACATATATATACAATTTCTAAATTCAAAATGATTTAATATATTTTTATTTGGATTCGAGGAAACTCGCAATCAATTATCGATTTATTATACAATTTTTTATCCAAAAATTAAATTAATTATCAATTTAAATTTATACAAAATCCGGGGTCGTTACAGAATCCTGTGAAGATTTTGAAAATATTTTCACTAAATAGGTGCTAGTATCTTTGAAGGAAGAAGGCGGAGAAGCCATTTGGACCCGAAGCCTTTAGAGATTCCTAGATCTCATCTAACGTGAAATTTTCATCAAGAGAATGAGTCTAAAGGTTTTGGTACAGGTCAGACCAATAGACGGTGGGGATGTAAGGAGTGCTAGAGTCAAGAATCTTGTGGTAGCAGTCATCAAAGATTTCGTTTAGATCACTTTGAGAGTGGTAGATCTGGTCTTGGTGACAGATGGAGTGAATCTTGTTTGCCCTCCTGCTATCGTTGTCTAGCATGTGGAAGTAATTGGTGTTCAAATCTCCTTCTTTAAGCCACTGAGCATGTGAACATTGCTTCCAGGTGATCTCCTCTTATAGAGCTAGCCTAACAGGGTCAAATTTGAGCCTACAAAGCTGAGATAGGGCTTCAGCAAGGAGTGGATCTAATTCCCCTGCAGTGTTGAGGGTCGTAATTTTGTCTTGGATCTGAAGTTTTCAAGATCTGGGTGATCCTCACAAATTTCTTGACCATTTCTTTAGCACATGCTTTGGGCATTTTAACTTACCGATGAACACCTCAATCGTAGATCCACCGATGGGACAGGTGCCCTAGAGGGACATCAGCAAGTTGTTAGATCCCTCTTCCAGTATCCATATCTTTTCGAATTTAAAAGGCACTTTAGGGATAAGGGTACTTTTAGAGTCGAGAAGCACAAGGAAATGGTCGTAGAGGATGGTGGGGAGGCCATTTTGGGTTCAGAGGGGGTGGAGGTCTTCCTAATTAATGTTGAAGAAGTTCTAGTTTTGCAAGGGATGGGGAGTTTCTTCTGTTAGACCATGTGAATCGCCTGTTATTTAAAGCAATAATGTCTACCAGGACACAAACATTAATGAAAGTATTAAAGGCCTCTATGATAACTCTACATCCAGAAACTAAATTTCTTTCCTATAGGGATCTCGTGGTATTAAAGTCCCTACCAATTGCCCACAATCCCTAAATAAGACCTGAATGTACTTATAGGAACTCCAAAGCATAGATCTGTCGCTGCTATTATGCGGTCCATAGACACTAGTAAAAAATATACATAGTTAGATGGAAAGATCCCAAGGACGATGTGGAGGCCATGAAAATTATTAATGACAAGGACAAAGGACCACAAAAACTCATCCTACCTTATTAAAATTATCCCCTTGCTACCTATGGATGGGATGGCTTTCCAACCAGCAATAAAGTCTCCTTCAATAGATCTCAAAAAATTGGCTATAACGGAAGCAATCTTGGATTCTTCAATAAAAATAATATCAATCTTAAGAGGTCTAAGAAAATTCCTAGTAGCTAGACACTTATTTCTGTCACCCAAATGATAAATTTAGGGGTATGCCCTAGGAGAAATTTTGTAATTTATTATAAATTATTAATTTTGTAATTAATCTTGTTTGAAATAAAAGGTATTTGTCTTTCAGTTATATACTTGTCATAATATGGTATGTTAATTAATTATGTAATTTCGGCATATTAAGCAGAAAATCCTTAAATGATGTGTTAAGTGATAGTAATTACCTAGTAATCATGAGAAATTTATAACATTAAATAACATATTATTTTAAATTTTCCTAGTTAAGATGTTTCGAGAAAGGATATCATTCATCTATTGATACTAGAGTACAGAACGCTTTCAAAATGTTGGACAGTGTTTTAATTATGACTGCTGAGGGCACCAAGGGGTTATGTACTGATAGATATTGGATAATTATGGAATGACTCACTCGAGAGTTTTTAGTTGGTTAATACAACTAAGGTCAAATAGTGAATCTCAAAGAGATGATGTCACACGGTTCTCTCGACTTGGGAATATTGTTGAACTTCAGTGTGGACACTCCACTTTGATTATAGTTAAATCATGGCATGACGTCCATCAAACAACTATAGTTGGGTATGAGCTAACATTGACAGTGAAACCTTATTAAGTAAAGAATTTGTCTCATTAGTTATGAGGTTAGTATCACGACCAACTATATTCAACTCAAAGTCGAAGTTTCTAGCTAGAGTAATACGATTAATAATAATTTTTATTATAAAATCAAGAACTTTTTGATTGGACTATTCAATTTGAAAGTGGATGGTGCTAGAATTCGGCAAATCCAAACTCCAAAAGACCTAATGTGATATAGTGTTGATGAAGAGAATTGATATAAATAATTGTTACTATCAGGTACCACTTATAATTAGTAAAATTTGATTTTACCAAAAAGGATATGCAAATGATAAATTCAACTGAAATATTGCACCATTAGCTAAGGTGACATGTGAACATTAATATTCGAATTATTTGGTATTAATCGCTGACTAAATTTACACCTTTTAATCGCACAACCGAAATGATGAATATTCCAGAAAAAACCACATGATTTAATTTATATATAATCATTGTAAATTAATTAGCATTCATGAAATATTAATTATTAAAAAAAATTATGGTTGAATGCCATTCATATTTAATAGAATGTGTATATATAAAAAGTAATGCATACACGTACCGATATACGATATTGATAGAATATTTAAATTAGATTTAAATGAAATAAATACAAAATGGGTTTAGAGATTTTTGAGGCCCACTACTCGCCATACTATGGTCGACCAAAGGAGGAGAAGGTAGACTTTTTCAAACTGAAATGAAAAGGCCAAAACATGATTAAAGAAAGGTGAATCACCCCTATCTTAAGTTATTTTTTATTGCCTCCTTTATAAGATTTATCCATTCAATCATTTACCATTCTCTCTTCCTCCATCCCATCAAGTTACATCCAAAAACATTAATGGCCTTTACGGCTTAAAATATCCAAAAATAAAAATCAAATACAGAAGGTGGTTCTTATCTCTTGATTCCTACAAGACACGAAGATCGATTCAACTTAACCTAGAGCATCAATTCATTATTCAAGATATGACATTTTGACAACAGCCTAAGGTATTTTTTATTTAATTTTTTTATGTGTTTTCTCTTTTTCATATGCTTGAATTTTATATAATTCATCATGCTTTTTAATTGTTCATCCTATAACATATAATTTAAATCCCCTTTAGTCTATTTGAATTAAAAGTATGCTTATTATATTGGTTTGATTCAGATTCACCTCTGTTTTTATCTCCATTCAATGCATGTTCATTTGACTCATATAATTTGGATCCTTTGTTTCCTACAATAATTTGTCATTGTTCTTTGTATTATTTATATATAAATGTTCTTATCATGAACTTACATGTGCCTAAGTTGTCGAGTTCCCATTTCTTATGTTTTAAAAATGGTGTTTAAGTAAACTAATTTTTGATTGTAAACTATTTTATAATTTTATACTCAAATGTAAATAAACTATGTATGTTAGTTATTTAATTTGTCTTGAATGTCAGTTTTTTACGTTATGTGGTTGATGCTTTGAATACAATTGTTTGGGGTATTGTTTTCATAACAACAAAAAATTTCAACGTTGAATTCATGTATGGACTTTTGTGTAAAATCCAAAACATTTTTATTTCCTCCCTAAATTTAATGTTTTGTGTAAAATCTTATTTTTATTTCCCTTTTTAAATTAAAAGTTTGATTTAAATTTTTTACTTTCAATTCAAACATATATGCATATATATAATAAAATTAAAGTGTTTATATATATAAGTTGTTCTTAAATCTAAAACATTACTTGTTATAATTATATATAAGGAAACATATATGTGTTTCCTTAATTTAAACTCTAAGATGGATTTCATGTAATAATGTTAATTTTAATCTCAAAATTTTTCATTAATTGAAAATGAATTCATTATTGTTTATTTTAGATTACAAATTTTATTGAATTACTTAATATAATTTTAGTATGCATATCTATACACCATATATATTTTGCTGTGTATATAGTTTTGATTCAAAACCTTAGAACAACAAAGGAATATATAAAGGGGAAATGGTTTTGTTGTAGTGTAAATCCCAACGCTACATCTGGTCACGTTAAATGTACACTACTTATCTATATAACACATGCACTTCAACACAAAAAAGTGTACTTAATAGAATTATTTTGAGTAAAATGAGTGATGGACTTAAGGAGGAGAGCACTCGTGTAATTTTATTCCACACTAAAAAAAGGTGCTTCCAACAAGCCTGGCAGATAGCATAAACCCTCCATACATAAGTAGAAGAAAAACCCTCGCAGTCCTAAAGCCTAGAGAACCGATGAAGCTAGAAAGGTAATGGGCATTCTACTTTAAGTGATACCTAATAGAGATAAAAAACAGTCATAGTGTTAAGAACACTGTAGCTAAATATCGAAGAAGAATCCTGAATCAGTCAATAGGAGTGCCCATTTACCGAAAGTGGTTATCTTCATTAACAGGATCTACTAACTTGGTGCTTATAGCCATATTGTGTCTCCCTATGTTGTGTACAATTTTAACCTTTAAGGAGTCAATTCAAATTTTTACTCTTTTAAGAAATCTCTTGAATGATATATGTTTAACCGATTTGTAGCTAGGATTTGTAGTCCACTTGTAAGTGAATAAAGCGATAACATAGGTCAGATTATCGGTAGGTGTGTAAATGAATAAAGCGCTAGCATATATGTATATAAAGTGTATTTAATATAATTATAAAATAAAATAAACTATAAAAAAACTTTTCAAAATATTAAATGAAATGAAAATTTTATTTAGAATATATTAGATTGGATTTAAAATTCATTTAGGCTTCATAGACTTAACAAATATCAAAATTGAAATTTTTTAGAGTTCACCTGATTTACCCACTTCTGATTGGTTGGATTTCCTTAATTGTATCAGAGCCTTAATGGTTTATGCGGTCCAACTTATCAATGTTAGGGTTAACTGGCTAAAGCCTACCCATTGTCATGAAAGGTAGTCTGTAAGTTGGGTTGTTGGATAATCATATATGTTGTCCTACCTAGCTACTGACCTGGTCCGAAAGATAAAGTAAGCCCAAAGGTTATCCCCAATATAAAGGCCAAAATTGGTTTTAAGTTTAGGGCTAATTTTTAAATATATTTTAACTTAAAAATTATTTGTTAAATTGAAAAGTTAAGTTTAAAATATGACATGTTATAAATGGTATAAACTCTTCAAAATTGGTTTTGAAAGTTAATACATTAATTTCAAAAAAATTATCATAATTATTTAATTAATTGGACTAATTTAATAAGTAAATAAATAAATAAAAGTTAATTAATTAAATTAAAACATATATAATGATATGTGTGTATTTATATTAAAATGTTTAAGGTAAATGAAGATAAAATTTTGGATTTAATTAATATTATTTGAATTTTCAATTAATAAAATTAATTAAATGTTAATTAATAAATAATATACATGTACAATGATGTATGTACATAATTACCATAAATTGTATAGTCCGTATTCACTTTAAATTGTTAAGGATGAATGAGGTAAAATTCTATGGCTGAAGTTTAAATAAAAAATTAAAGTGTTAATTAAAGCTTTTAATTAAGTAATTAAATATGATTTAATTAATGAAACTAAAATTAAACTAAATATGATTAAATGCAGTGGAACTATAAAGAACTCAAATCAGGTTTAATGAATAAATACATATACATATGGTACGTGTACCGTGATTTCATATGTGTCTAACACTTGAATCACTAGGGTATTTCGTAAGAAATACATTATTCTTAGGTCGATATCACTCTTGAATATAAATATATTAAAGGTTATGAATCTCTAATATACGTGTGTATGTGTGTGTGTGTGTAAGTTGTCCTCTACCATTTATATATTAATACAAAACTTGCATTTTCCTTAGTTGTTAATCTTCCTCAAGCTAAAGATGTTATGTTTGGTACTATTAGTATATTGACTAGACAAGGCAAGAAACATGCACGTATTTGTTGATCTTCCTCACGGTCATGCATTATAATTAGGTCATTATGAAATGGTAGGCACGAGGGAATAATCTCATTCGATTTGTTGATCTTTCTCAAGGTCGGGATAGGATTAGGACAAAAACCACGGGTTAGGAGTTGTATATGATACAACTAATAAGGTGTTGTCCATTGCATGTGGGCCTTTGATTTTTCGATCTTCTTTAAGGTCAAAATCCCAAGGCATGTGAATCTTAACACCCACTAGTGAAATCGAAAGATATTTCCTCATAGGGTTTTGAGAAACATAAAGGGTCTAGTGGGAGCTTATTAGATAAATGAAATAAAACCATTCAACCTATCTAATACTATAGGAACATCTGTAATGTTTAAACTGTCCAAGTCTACTTAAATTAAATTTGTGGCAAAATGACAAATCTAAGACTATTTCTTTAAAAATGACAAGCTTACCGGACCTAGCTACATTTACTAACTAAGAGAAATCAAGATAGCACTAACATTTATGGTCGTCGATAAATGAACCTCTAAGAGAGAAACCACTGAGAGCACTGACCCTGGGGCAGTTAAGTATTATAATACTTGGGTAGCCTATTGCAAAATCCTCAAGTGTTTGCGTTGTCCACTTTAGAAAAAGCCTTGCAAAGACAACACGAACATATGTCTATCCAGAAAATCTTCAAAAATCTCAAAGCTTTGTTTGGAGAGAAATCTCATTCCACAAGGTAAGAGATTACTAAGAAATTGTTCGACACAAAGATGAGTAAGGGTAGTCCCATTAAGGATATCGTTTTAGAATAAAAGCCTACATTGATAGACTTTCTGAGCTAGGCACTAAGTTAAGCGATGAACTATGAGTGGATTTGATCGTGGTTTGATCCATTCATATTGAATTACAATATGAACCGGTTCAGAGTAAATCTCATTGAGCAACTCAATATGTTGAGGTTTGATTAGACTTCGTTCAAGAATCAAAACACGGTGTTAGCTGTTAAAGGGAAAGCATCTTCTTCGAAAGGTTTGAAGAAACATAAGTGGGGTTCTAAAAAGAGTAAGCAGTATGCTCCTAATGATAAAGGTGAATGTCACCGTTGTCACAAGGTTGGGCATTGGAAACAGAACTACTCGGACTACCTAAAATTGGTCAAAGAGATGAAAATGAAAAGTTCTACCGCTCCTACTGGTATGTTCATGATTCAAAATTGTTTTGCAATCAATAAATTGTCTTGGGTTTTAGATATTGGATCTGGAACTCATATCTGTAACATGTTACAGGGACATAAGAGAAAACGTCAAATGGAAAAATGTGAAATGAGGCTGGAAGTTACTGATGGATCTCTTATAGATGTAAGTGCGGTTGGAGACTATAATTTAATTTTGCTTAGTGGTTATGATTTAGTATTGAATAATTGCTATTCTGTAAGTGTGACGACCAGAATTTTGACCCTTAAAAATCGACACTAATACATCCTCGTGCCACAAATCCAAGTGTCGGAAAGCCCGATTGTTAGGGGGAAAAGAAAATAAAAATAGAACAGAATCTCACACGAATGGAATAACATATATTATTTCAATATATAATCTTTACAGTGGAAAATTTTGAATACAATATCAGAGTCTAACCTGGATTCAGCCTGGACAGTTATAAACCCTCTGTCCTTACAAATACTAAAAAAACAAATGCAATTGATGCAGCAGATAATAGAATACGTCCATACGTAAATGAAGATCTCCAGCTCTCATCTAGAAATTCTAAGCGTCTTCAACTAAACCTAAAACTACTCGGATCTGACCCGAGTATTAAACATACCCGGATCAGGCTTGATAAACCATCATGAGAAACCCAAACCACAAATATATGACGGAGTCATGGATGGGTACTAAACAAAACCTTTGAAAACAATAGTATCTCGAAAGACCACTCCACTTATAAATACAAATGAGTTTTTACCGTACGATAACTAAAATACTTTATACGAAAAATCACTTTGATATTATTAGTAATGGCATCAGTTTGAAAACACTTTCAAATAAATATATATACAAAGAAAGTATCAATACCCAGACTATGGTAATATATTCAGACTAGGTCAGCAGAATATACCGAACGGAATATATGATACCAAAAAGGGTAGCTGAATTGTTTACAAAGCATTATAGTTATTTTGGGACTACAATCAAAACCATAAAGCTTGTAACGTCCCAGAATTTGACCACTTTAAAATATACTGATTAAAGTGATTTTAAATATAAAATAGGTAAGGTTATATGATTCAAATAATATTAGATAGGATTTGGAAAGAGAAGTATACACAAAAATAGTAACATTTTCCTATATCGACAAAAGTGACAAAATGCTGATTTCAGAAAAGTAAGTTTCAATGGTTAAATAAATTATTTTAATTAATTTATGAGTGTTTATATTTTTAAAAAGCATTATACAAATTTATTTTTAAATTTGGTTTACATAAATAAATAGTTTAACTAAAACGTCAAAATGTGAATGTGAAACATTTTGTCAAAAATCAACGTTTTGTCGATTAAAAGTTATTGCAACGTTGTCGCACCTTTATTTTCTTATATAGGAACATATATTCAAATAGTATAAGTATTAATTAATTCACTAATCAAGTTTACTTTTACTAAACATACTTAGAAAATTCTAGAATATAATTAAGAAAAAGTAAGCACAAAAAGACAAACATGTCATTTCAAAGCAAAAAGTAAACATCAAATCAAACCAAACATAATTATTATATTCTTTACTTAATACTTAAGTGAAAATGACATAAAGTAGTGATTTGAAATGTGATGTTTAGTGTTGAAAAAAAAATAAGATTACTAAATAAGTAAGTAAGGGTATTTTGGTCTTTTTACAAAATATTATTTTAATCCAAAACTTTTCTATAAAGAAGACCACCATCCTTCCACTTTCTTTTACACATTTCTACCTCTTCTTCTTCCTTTCTCAAGCTTTTTAAAAGCTTCTCTAATGGCTTCTTATCTTCTCTTTTCCTTACTAAATTTTTCAAAACCATATCAAACAAAGTCAAAACTCCACCAAACTTTGCCAAAGACTTTAGAATACCATTAAAACAAGGTTTAGCATCTAAGAAGTGAAGAAATGATGGAGGAAGGGGAGGATCAAGGTGTGGCCGAACCTATGGAGGAGGAGGAGCAAGTTCAAGGAGCTCCGGAGCGAGAAAAAGAAAAGGAGGTGACGGCCGAGCACTAGAAAGTGAGGTGAAGTTGTTTACGTGATGGTTTGGTGTAGTTAAGAGGATTTAGTGAAGCGTTTTTGCATATGTTGTTGGTAGGAAGTTAAACGATTTGGTTAATGGTGAGTACTCATATTTTACTAATTAATCCATAAATTATTTCAAGTATAATGATTTGAAAGTTTAAATATATTGGATGATTAAATGTTTGATAACTTGGTAGCAAATTGGTTGATTATGTGATTGATTATATGGATGCTAACTTGGTTTGATAATGATAAGAGAAATGATTAGTAATTAACCATAGTTAATTAAATGAGAAGAAAATCCATACAAATATGTGATGAAAGTTATTTAGCCTCTTAATGATTTTAAGTAATCTTAAAAGGTTAAAAATGATATTATAATATAAAATATTATAAAATGAAATGAAATGGATATGAGTTTGAAATATAAAAATATTGTTTAAAATAAGTTTAAAATGATCTATAAATGTTTTATAAACATTCAAAAGTGCTTTAATGAAGTTTGAAAAGAAATTGAAAAACAAGTCAAAAACAGGCGCGTCGCGTAACGGTACTTCGCGATTTCGCGACGTAAAAGTTAAATGAGTGTACAAAGTGAAATATAGCTCGGAATTCTTCGAGATAAGAATTTTCCGGTCTATTATATCCATAGTTTTCCAACGAAGAAAGAAAATCAAAATTTCATCAAGTAGGGTTTGAAATATGTCCAAAACAATTTTCTAAAAACATTGCGGTTTTGCAGTTCGGAATCCAAAAAGGGATTCTTATAAATGATATTTTCAAATGATTAAAAAATATGAAATAAATTTGATAAATCTATTAAAATGGTTTAAAAGAGATTTGGAATGGAAAATATGAATTTTCAAATATTAAAAAGTTTTTTAAATCAAATAAGCTTATATAGCACTTTCCGCAACACTTTTATGCTGCGAATTCTATAACCTTTTGAATATGAATTTAAACGTAACGACATTTCCTAGAATCAATTAAAAATGTTTTTAAAAGGAAAAATAAGAGTTTAAAAGATAATTTGGATCTTATAATCAATTCCAAAATAAAGCTAATAATTGAGTATGCGGAAACGACTAGTACATTTGTCTCGCTTGTGAGATTTGGGAAGATAAAATAAGGTGTTTAACTAAGGTTAGGGATGGAGCGACCAGTGCCATAAACTTACCTGGCCTATGTTTTCTCTTTTTAGGCGAGGGGTGGAATAGATCGAAAGGAAACCCCGAATGCTCTAAAAGATCATATTTAAGTTTTTCCAGGGTAAAAGAAAAGAAAAAAATTCTTTGAATTTATTATAAATGGTCTATATATAAGATTTATAAAATTGATATTTTATAAATAAAAGTAATGGAATTATAAAAGTGTTTTATAAATATTAGAAATGGGATTGCAATCAAATTTATATATGGATTTGCAATTGAAATTTAGAAAAGAATTTATAATGGATTTTATAAATATTATGATTTGAAAGGAATGAATTTGTAAATAAGAGATTTATAAGTAATTAACTTATAATTGGATTTTGACTTATAAATGAGATATAAATGGAATTTTTTAGTAAAG
Source organism: Allium fistulosum (assembly GCA_030737815.1). NCBI lineage: Eukaryota > Viridiplantae > Streptophyta > Magnoliopsida > Asparagales > Amaryllidaceae > Allium > Allium fistulosum. The sequence goes on from CM060902.1 coordinate 1,302,987,273, forward strand.
AAATTTTGTATATGGAAGTTTATAAAATATAAATGGAATTTATAAACACTGTTTTGTAAATCTGAAATCAATTTAAATTGATAAGTTAAATATGAAAGTTTATTAAAGGAATTATATTCGCGATTTTGGACAGTGAAAAATCTTAAATTAAATGGATGTTTTGGAAAGTGATATTATAAAAAGGGAATATTTTCCCTAAGTTAAAAGTTAAGAAAGAAATCTTTGATTAAGATTTAATGAATGATTTAGAAAAGTTTTCCTAAGTAAAAGAGAAAATGATTTGGAATTATTCTAGGATTTAAGAAAGGTTTAATTAAATCAAATGATTTGATAAATGAGGCTTAATGATTCTGTATACTCTTGAAAAGAAAATGGAATAAATTGAAAAGAATATATCTAAGAAAGATATTTTATAAAAGATGAAGTAATTGATTAATGATTGATATCCACATATGAACTTAACATCTTTTAAAGCGATGATTGGCTTCAAAGGAATAGGGGTCGGATTTGGGTGATCCCTATTCGAAAACAACTTCGAACCATTGTATACGTTCGAAAGTGAAGACATGTTGAAGATGATGATTATTGAAGACCATGGATCTTCATAGCGTGAGAACTGCTTGTTGACATGCTCCGGGTCGCTCCCATTATAGAGTTATTTATAGCAGCGGTCTCCTCGTTGTAGAGATTTTTTCAGATTGCAAGGGCTTCTCGCCTAGTAATGGCCGAGGAAAGTGCCTTCGGTTTCGTTCAGTCCCGGAACGAACTTGTATGGACGAATGTCTGACATTGCATTTGTGAGACACAACGTTTGACTTTTACAAATGTACATCTACTTAGTGGCGGAGAAGGAAACTTCTCTTAGCTTAACACCCTTCTCTGAGACATACGAGCTCGGAGGTTGTATGGTTGTAGGAGTCAAATAGTGATCAAAGGAATGGCAGTGTGGCATTCAAAGTGGAACCTGTTATGATCAAAGCGTGGTTTTGTATGAAAAGCGTGGCTTTGAAGAAATTGAGCGTAGCCTCACTATCCTCACATCCTGGAAGTTGATATGGGATATTATGTGGTCTGACAGATGCAAATTCGAAATAAGTGAGTATGTATGGTGGTGTCCAATACGTTGGGCCCTTTGGGGGATACGTCCCTCAAGACATTTATTGCCCCATTTTGATAAAGTGGTTAGCTTTAGAAAAGCAGAGAATTACCGATTATTAGTGGTAGTATAGAAAGTGCAGTTCCAAGTGACTAGTTTGAGAAAAGCGATTAAGGCAGCGTGGGAACTATGTTTGTTATGCATGAATTGGAGAAAAGGTCACTAGTTCCCTATCATGTTGGAAATCCAATCCCAATAGGAGATTTACGGTTTTGATTGTAGTCCCAAAATAGCTGTAATGACTTGTAAACATTTCAGCTACCCCTTTCTGGTATCATATATTCCGTTCAGTGTATTCCGTTGACCTAGTCCGGATATATTACCTTAGACTTAGTCCAGATATTGATACCTTATTTGAATAAGTTTATTTGAAAAGTGTTTTTAAAAGAATGTCATTAAAAATAATATCAAGTGTATTTTGGTATAAAAGTGTTTTGGTTATCATAAGGTAAAAACCCGTCCGTGTTTATGTGTGGGCGTGGTCTTATGAGATACCCTTATTTTCAAAGGTTTTGATAACATAGTCATTTTAAATTTCAAGTATCTCACGCTGGTTTATCAAGCCTAATCCGGGTATTTTTAATACTCGAGTCAGATCCAAGTAGTTTCAGATTTAGTTGAAGACGGTTGGGGTTTCCAGAGGAGAGCTGGAGATCTTCATCATCGTATGGACGTATTCTATTATCCGCTACATATTGCATTTGTTTTGTTGTTGTCAGCATTTGTAAGGACAGAAGTTTATAACTGTCCAGGTTGAATTTAGGTTAGACTCTGATATTGTATTTTAAAATTTTCCGCTGTAAAGATTATTGTTGAAATAATATATGTTATTCCATTCGTGTGAGATTCTGTTCTGTCTTTATTTTCATTCTACCATTAATGATCCGCTTATTTGTGCAATTTGAGTTGGACATGTGTGATTTATTGTCGATTCAAAGGGTACGGAAAAACGGGCCATTACAAAGCCCGTATTTGAAATTGGATTTCCTACATGATAGGCAACTAGTGGACTTTTCCTTCGATCCACGTATAACAAACATAGTTACCGCGGTGACCTTATCACTTTTCTTAAGCTAGCCACTTGGAACTGCACTTATTACACTATTATGGAATAGAGTATTACTCAATGGCTTTACACTATCTCCGTCAGCCTCTAATACCTGTCTGTTTCATCATCTTAAGGCAACAAATTTCTTTTATTCCTCAAGACTGATTGTCTGAAATATGTACTGCAGACCACATAGTATCCCGTATCATTCCTGGAATGTGAGGCTCGTGAGGTTACGTTCCACAAAGCCATGCTTTTTCATAAAGCTATGCTTTGATCATAACAAGTTCCACATTGAATGCCACATTGTCATTCCTTAATCACACAACTGATTTCTACAAACGTATAACTCATGGGCTCGTACATCTCAGGAAAGGGTGTTAAGCTAAGAGGAGTTGCCTCCTCCATCACTAAGTAGGTAATACGTTGATAGAAATCAATTAATATGATCAGAAATGCATTGTCAGACACTCGTCAATACAAGTTCGTTCTAGGACTGAATGAGACTGAAGGCACTCCTCCTACCATATCTTTTTTTGGGAACCCTTAGGATCAGCAGTGAGTAGTCCTTGCATTATAGAGATTTCACGACAGAACCGCTGCTATAATAAATATCTCTATATAGGGAGCGACCTAGAGAATGTCAACAAGTAGTCCTTCCACTATGAAGGTCTTTGGACTTTATAATACAACGAAGATTTCAGAATGCAGACACCACTGCCATATAATATAATGTGGTGTAAACACATGGGACTCATGATAGCAATCCCTAGATTCTAAAGATTTTCGGTCTTCAATAATCATCATCTTCACCAGGTTTTCACTTCCCAGAGTATACATTGGTTCAAAGTGGTTTTTGGATAAAAATTACTCAAATCCGACCCCGGTTTCTCCGAACCGACTACCGATAAAAAGCATTTAGGTATATAGGTGATTATCACACAACATTCAATTAATTAACCTTTTTATTTAAATCAAATTTCTCTTAGACACATATTCATTAAATCATTTCTTTATCTTTTTCAGAGTATATGGAATCATTAAGCCTCATTTATCAAATCCTTTGGTTAATAAAAACCCTTTAATTTTGGAATAATTCTAAATCGTTTCACTTTTTTACTTAGGAAAAACATTTCCAAATTATTTATTTAAATCTGATATTGGAAAACATTATTGAGTAAAAAGGAACGTGGAAATTATACTAATTCTACTCAATATCGATTTCCCTATTCAATCTTTACTATATGTCGAATAACGGTGAAATCAACTTTTAAATTCACATGGATAGTACGGATTCCCTCCTCGGAATTTAATACCAAGTATAAGAGGATTATTTCTATTCAATCCAAGTTGTTTGAATTTGGAAAATTATATCTTTTATACTTTGTGAAATTTTGATTCGAGTAAATCAAATTTACTATCCCCTCCATCGAGCCGGTCCAGGTAGCTAGGGAGGGCAGGCAACTGATTTCCCAAACCTAAGCCTAGAGACTACCTCTCTATCACTCATAAGGTGGTAAAGTTATTTGATCGACTTTAAATATTTTAACATACTTAATTATTTATTTGGAAAGTTTCATAAAATATTCGAAAAAGAATAATTAAGTTAAAACCATTGTTTGCACGAGTTACTAAAAAGTGCTGCAAATAGTCTTTTAAAAGCTTATTTGGTTAAAACAACTTTTCTATCATTTTGGAAATTCATATTTATAGCTCAAATCTCTTTCAAACCATTTTAAAAGATTTATAAATTTTATTTAATATTTTTAAATATTTAAAAATATTCATTTTAAATTAATTTCAAATTCTGGTTTTAAACTGCAAAACCGCGATTTTTCTGAAACCTTGTATCCAAAGTCTACTTAATGAAATCTTGATTTTCTTTCTTCATTTAAAAACTATGGATATAATAGTCCGAAAAATTCTTATCTCGAAGAATTCTGAGCTATATTCCACTCTCTTTACTTGTTTGAATTCTTCGACGCGAAATCACGAACTACCGTTAAACGACGCACCTAATTTTGACTTGTTATTCAATTTCTTTTCGAATTTCATGGAAATAATTTTAAATGATTATAAAACATTTCTAAATCATTTTAAACTCATTTAAACGAATACTTTTCATATTTCAAACACATTTTCCATTACATTTCATATTATAATATTATATTATTATAAAATTCATTTTAACTCTTTTTAGATATTTAAAATCATTAAGAGGCTAAACAAATTTGTACACATATTATTTATGGATTAAATTTCCATTTAATTAACTATGGTTAATTACTAACCATTTCTCTTATTATTTATCAAACCAAGTTATCAACCATATCACAACTATGTTGCCAATCATAATATCAACAAAGTTATCATCCAATATCAAACATTTAATCATCTAATTTATTTAAACTTTCAAATAATTCTACCTGAAATAATTTAGAGATTAATTAGTAAAATGTGAGTATGCACCATTAACCAAATCGTTTCACTTTCTACCAACATTCATTCAATCCAACACCTCACTTAAACTTTTGTTAACTTCAACTAATCATCATCTACTCCATTCCTCCTTGCTGAATGCTTTCGACCACACCCTACACCATGCTTTGCTCTCGGCCTCTTCTTTCAAACTCCAAGTGCTCACGGCCATAAACTTTTCCATCATCCAAAACTCATGCCATCCCCTCTAATCACCTCCATAGTGTTCGGCCTTACCATGTTCCACCTCCTCCTCCATCATACTTCGACTTCTTAGATGCTAAGCCATGTTCTAATGGTATTCTAAGATCTTTGGCAAAGTTTGGTAGAGTTTGGAGTTGGTTTGATATGATTTTAAGAAAGTTAGTAAACAAAGAGAAGAGAAGAAGCCATGGATTTCAAGAAGAAGAAGAAGAAGAGAAGAGTGTGATATGTGTGAGAATGGAAGTGGTATGCATGGATGTTTATAGCCTTTAATCCCTTAATCCTTAAGCTTTTTCAAATAACACAAACACCCTTTATTAACCTTTAAGTGAAACATACTTTTTCAACACTTATCATCTTCACATCACATCATTACTTGATGTCATCTTTACTTAATACTTAAGGGATGAACCTAGTTGGAAAAGTGGACTAAGGTGGAGATTTGGTTTGATTTGCTTTTATTTTGATGTGATTTGATTTGACATGTGTTGGATTTGGTGAAAATATCTTCTTTTTGTACTTTTTTTTACTTAATTAAACACTTAGCTTAATTAATCCTTAGTTAATATAAGTGAGGTGTTTATTTCTTTATTAATGTGTTTATATAATAATTATTCGAGTTGCAAAACGTTTACACAACTTATATTGAACAAAACATTGATTTTTGACAAAACGTTGTCCAGTCACATTTTCTGTTTTTAATCAAACTATTTATTTATGTAAAAGAAACTTGAAAATAAGTTTATTATCATCTTTAAAAAATGAAAACAAGTTTATTTTAGTTATAAAACCATCTTTAATAATATTAAAAGTGAATATTAGGCTAAGCTCCCTAATAAGTTTCAAAATACACAAAAACTCCAATAAAAAAAGTATGTAAATTAGGTCCCTAGAATTAAGTTACTAAGTAATTGCATGTAGTTATGCAATTATTTACTGAATAATTGCAGACATTTATGCAATTATATCCAAAAGTTGCATAAATTTATGCAATTTTTTCGGTGAATAATTCTGGAAATTTCCGCAATTTTTTTAGTGAATAATTGCATAATTTTCCGCAAATTTTTGAAAAAGTTACGGAAATTTCCGCAATTTTTCAGTGAATAATTGTGGAAATGCCTGCAATTTTTTGATATAATTGCATAAATGTCTGCAATTATTCACTGAATAATTGCATAAGTGTATGCCATTATTCGGTAACTTAATTCTAGGGACCTAATTTACAAACTTTTTTTAACTGGGGTTTTGTGTATTTTGAAACTTATTAGGGAACTGTGCCAAACTGTCCCATATTAAAATCCAATTGTAAAAACACGACGTCGATTAGTCGAAGTGGGACAAAGTTTGTCTATCTTTATTAAACAAGTATATATATAACTTTTATCAATCAATTATTATCATTTTATAACAATTTAAAAGGAGTTATTTATCATTTAAAACAAAAATTGAACATATATCAAATATTATTGATAACCGGCTTTTGTCAATTTTACGATGAAACTCCAAAATCTTTTATTTTTGTAAACCAATTCTAAAATTAAGTTCTCCATTCTTATTTATCGCATAAAAAATTATTATTTAAGTTTGAAAATTCATTATTTGAATATTTAAAGTTAATTAAATTTTCCATTTAAAAGTGATGTAATTGCGGGTCGGTACATATTTACCACCTTAAAAGAATTTGGTCCCAGAAATTAAACCAAAACCCGATAATACTTACTCAAAATAATCTTTAAACTCAATTCTGTATGATATAACAGATCATCCATACACAATATCTGATTTGATCTTTTATTTGAATCCACAACTTTACTTCCGAACTAGTATTGATTCCCCCGATCCTCTAGTGTGGACTCTGATCAGGCTCTTTGATCAGAAACCTTCATTTCCCTTACATAGCTCTCAACTATGATAGAAAAATTAAGTACCCAACCATAAACTCTCATCAATGGTCGTCACCAAGAATCAAGTGATAAATCCTTTTTCGGGATGGTGTTTACACCTTAAAGTTCTGTACTTGAATCTTAGATCAAAATCGTAAGACGAAGTGATCTGTGTACAACATACGTACTTAATAGTTTCCTAAAACATTTCATAAAGCTTATATCTTTGGTTTAAACACTTTTATAAACCTTTTATTTCCGCAAAATATTTATTCATGAAAAATTTCTATTTTCTTTCCAAAGAAACCATTGCAAATTATAAGATGATTTACCTCTTATTATTATTTTTCAATAGCTTCTCTTATTAAAATTTTATCTCAAAATCCTTTTGAAATTTATTGTTAATAACTTATATTTAGATAACTTTCCCTTTAAATTTTCAAAAGATTAGGATAGGAGTTCTTAAAATTCCTTTTTATTAAACATATATCTTTTACACTTTATTTTGTAAAAGATACCTTTATAAAATATATTCATAAATAAGTTTCTTAATTTAAACACTTTTTATAAAGCCATTTCTACTATTCCTTTTTAACCAACCTTGATATTAACCTATCAATTAATAATTCAAAATTATCCAGTTAACTTAAGGAAAATTATATAGATCTAGTAACTCCAAAATAACATCAAGGAACTGGGTACTACCAATAGTATCCTATATCCCCTTAACAAGAAGGGTAATATTTAAGAGAAGTGTTTACCATCCGAGCATATCTTTTGCTTATTTTTAGTTATTTTCAAGCCACTCAAACTATTTATCATTTGAGACATTCTTACTTTTCAAATTTCTTATTTGAAATTTATTTTGAAAAAATCCATTAGAGATTATTTTTTTTATAAAACCCATTTCATAAATCCCTTTCATAAAATCATCTTATATTAACTTATTTCCTTTTAAAATTTCATAATTGCTTTCTAAAATACCCAAAATTTAGTTTCTCAAAATTTATATAACATATCTTTCATATCCATCATTTACAAAATCATTTTATTTATGTAAAATTCATTTTTATAGTACATGCCTATTCATTATCTTATATAAATTCATTAACCTTAACCCCATATTTTTATCAAACATCTTATAGTCAAATCGAGAAACTTAATTCGCAAGACGTTTGTTCAATCAAAAAATGATAATAACTTAATATTATCATTCCCTTAACCATAAACTGACACACTTAAATATCTATATCTTTTAAAAGATATTCCTTTATACTCCAAATATAATCCTTTTAAAATAGTGTGTCGGTTTGCCTTGTTTAAGTGTTTAGAAATCCTTATCGATAGAAGTGATCAGGCGCATCGACCAGAATCTATAAACTACTCAACAGGTAAATCAACACAAATTTTTTTTATACCAAATAACAAATACACGCTCATATATATAATGCTCTCAAAAATCATTCTAGGGTGTTACTAACCCCATCTCTAATGAGTCACTCATTCTAGGGTATTACTAACCCTATTTATAATGATTTTTACCCTACCAAAGACTAGGTATTCGCTCAACTTAAGCTCAAATACAAAATATGATGACCTTGGCTTTTCAACCATCGACAGTGGATACACCCCCCAACCTAGGCTTTTCAACCATCAACAGTGGACACAACCACCGCGGCACACACTGGTACCTCGAATCTGATTTTACGGCCAACCTCGCGACTAACAACAACTCTTTTCCTAGGGACATATAGAGGTAAGAGTCTCTTGCTCACCACCAAATAGAAAGCAAGAACCTCCTTATCATGCTCCACACTCCAACATGAGGAGCATACCCCAACACGAGGGGTAAGTGCCAGATCAGATCCGATCTCGATTTCTTTGAAATAATCATCGATAAAAAGCATTTAGTTATATAGGTGATTATCACACAACATTCAATTAATTAACCTTTTTATCTAAATCAAATTTCTCCTAGAGACATGTTCATTAAATCATTTCTTTATTTTTTTCAGAGTATATGGAATCATTAAGTCTCATTTATCAAATCCTTTGGTTAATTAAAACCATTTTTAAATCTAGGAGTAATTCTAAATCGTTTCACTTTTTTACTTAGAAAAAACATTTCCAAATTATTTATTTAAATCTCATATAAGAAAACATTATTGAGTCAAATGGATCATGGAAATTATACTAATTCTACTCAATATCGATTTCCATATTCAACCTTTACTATCCGTCAAATAACGGTGAAATCGCCTTTTAAATCCACATGGATAGTACGGATTCCCTCCTCGGAATTTAATACCAAGTATAAGAAGATTATTTCTATGCAATCCAATTTGTTTGAATTTGGAAAATTATATCTTTTACACTTTTGGGAAATTTTGATCCAAGTAAATTAAATTTACTATCCCCTCCGTCAGCCAATCCAGGTAGCTAGAGAGGGCAAGCAACTGGTTCCCCGAACCTAAGTGTAGAGACTATCTCTCTATCACCCATAAGGTGGTCAAGTTATTTGATCGACTCTAAATCTTTTAACATACCTAATTATTTATTTGAAAAGGTTCACAAAAGATTCAGGAAAGAATAATTAAGTTAAAACCGTTGTTTGCAAAAGTTATTAAAAAGTGTTGCGAAAAAGTACTGCAAATAGTGTTTTATAAGCTTGTTTGGTTAAAACAACTTTTCTATCATTTTGGAAATTCATATTTATAACTCAAATCTCTTTTGAACTATTTTAAAAGATTTATAAAATTTATTTCATATTGTTAAACTTTTAAAAATATTCATTTTAAATCAATTTCAAATTCTGGTTTTAAACTACAAAACCGCGATTTTTCTAAAAACTTGTTTTACTCATATTTCAAAGTCTATTTAATGAAATCTTAATTTTCTTCCTTCAATTAAAATCTATGGATATAATAGTCTGAAAAAATCTTTTCTTGAAGAATTTTGAGCTATATTCCATCCTCTTCACTTGTTTGAATTCTACGGTGCGAAATCGCGAACTACCGTTACGCGATGCGTATAGTTTTGACTTGTTTTTCGATTTCTTTTCAAATTTCATGGAAACACTTTTAAATGTTTATAAAAAATTTCTAAATCATTTTAAACTCATTTAAACAAATACTTTTCATATGTCAAACTCATTTTCCATTTCTTGTTATATTATAATATTATATTATTATAACATTCATTTTAACTCTTTTTAGATATTTAAAATTGTTAAAAGGCTAAACAACTCCATACACATATTATTTATGGATTAAATTTCCATTTAATTAACTATAGTTAAATACTAACCATTTCTCTTATCATTTATCAAACCAAATTATCTACCATATCACAACCATATAACAAATCATAATATCAACCAAGTTATCATCCAATATCAAACATTTAATCATCCAATATATTTAAACTTTCAAATCATTATACTTGAAATGATTTAGAGATTATTTAGTAAAATGTGAGTACTCACCATTAACCAAATCATTTCACTTCCTACCAACATTCATTCAATCCAACACTTCACTTAAACTTTTGTTAACTTCAACTAATCATCATCTACTCCATTCCTCCTTACTTTATGCTCTTGACCACATCGTACACCATGCTTTGCTCTTGGCCTCTTCTTTCAAACTCCAAGTGCTCAAGGTCATAAGCTTTTCCATTACCCAAAACTCATGCCATCTCCTCCAATCACCTCCATAGTGTTCGGCCTCACCATGTTCCACCTCCTCCTCCATCATTCTTTGACTTATTAGATGCCAAACCTTGTTCTAATGGTATTATAAGGTATTTGGCAAAGTTTGGTAGAGTTTGGAGTTGGATTGATATGATTTTACGAAAGTTAGTAAAAAAAATAGAAGAGAAGAATCCATGGACTTCAAGAAAAAGAAGAAGAAGATAAGAGAGTGATTTGTGTGAGAATGGAAGTGGTGCATGGCTATTTATAGCCTTTAATCCCTTAACCCTTAAGCTTTGTCAAATGGCACAAATTCCCTTCCTTAACCTTTAAGTGAAACATACTTTCAACACTTACCATCTTCACATCACATCATTGCTTTATGTCATCATTACTTAATACTTAAATATAGAGATTTGGTTTGATTTACTTTTGTTTTGATGTGATTTGATTTGACATGTGTTGGATTTTGTGAAAATATCTTCTTTTTGTACTTTTCTTTACTTAATTAAACACTTAGCTTAATTAATCCTTAGTTAATATAAGTGTGGTGTTTATTTCTTTGTTAATGTGTTTATAAAATAACTATTCAAGTTGCAAAATGTTTACACTACTTATATTGAACAAAACATTGATTTTTGACAAAATGTTTTCCAATCACATTTTCTATTTTTAATCAAACTATTTATTTATGTAAACAAAATAAGTTTCTTATCATCTTTAAAAAATTTAAAAAGTTGATTTTAGTTATAAAACCATATTTAATAATATTAAAATCCAATTGTAAAAATACGATGTTGGTTGGTCGAAGTGCGACGAAGTTTGTCTATCTTTATAAAACATATATATATATTAAAAAAACTTTTACCAATCAATTATTATCATATTATAAAATTTTAAAAGGAATTATTTATAATTTAAAAAAAAAAATTGAACGTATATCTAATTTTATCGAAAACCGGCTTTTGTCAATTTTACGATGAAAATCCAAAATCTCTTATTTTTATAAACCAATTCTAAAAATAAGTTTACCATTCTTATTTATCATGTAAAACATGATTATTTAAGTTTGAAAATTATATATTTGAATATTTAAAGTTAATTAAATATTCCATTTAAAAGTGATAAAATTATGGGTCGTTATAGTAAGGAACTTTATTTGTGATATTACATCTATTTCAAGATAGTTTGAAACTGGTTGTGTATTTCATTATAATAGCAGTACTACGGATAATGTGCTTGGAGGAAATAATATATGTGATGGTGTTTTGGATAATGACATTTATGTACTTAATCTTAATTAAATTTGTGCTCTTAATAACTCTTCCAATGTTGATAAAAATAATAATTATCTATGGCATTGTAAGCTGATTCATATTAGTGACAAATGACTGGAAAATTGAAAACCGAAGATTTTATGCCATCATTTGATTCTGAATCATTTGATACTTGCGAGTCATTTCTAAAAGAAAAATGACCAAGCACCCATTCAATGGGAGCAACGACAGAGTTGATGAACTATTGGGCCTCATGCATACGGATGTATGTGGCATAATGCCTACAATCACCAAAGATAATTCTTCTTATTTTGTTACTTTCATTGATGATTTCATGAGACTATGATATGTGTATCTTATGAAGAATAAATCCAGCATCTACGAGAAATTCGAGAGTATAAAAATGAGGTTGGAAAACAAACCATAAGATCAAAATACTTCGATCTGATCGAGGAGGTGAGTATGTTGGATAAGAGCTCCAACGGTACTTAAACGATAATGGGATTATCTCTTAGGTTACTCCACCTTATACTCTATAACATAATGGTATTTCAAAAAGAATGTATTGAACCCTATTAGATATGGTTCATTCGATAATGAGCGACCTCTTTCCTATGAGGGAAATGCACTAGAAATTGCGGCGCATATGTTGAATTTAATACCTAATAAGTCGATGTCTAAGATGCCATATGAGATGTGGCGTGGTAAGAAACTCCATGTAATGCATTTGAAGGTGTGGGGTAGTCAAGCCTACGTTAAAAACGGCCCAATAAACTTGATGCAAAATCAGCTTCGTGTAAACCTATAAGATATCCCAAGAATTCATTGAGATATATTTTCTATAAAACCAAGGAACAACAAGTTATTGTTTTTCGACATGTTATCTTTTTGGAAAAGGAATTTCTATTAAAAAAACTAAAAGCAAAGTTGTAGACTTGGATGAAATCCGAGAAGTAAACACAGAATTTAAACAAGTAGGAGAATCAAATTCACCAATATAAGAGAGCACGCAACATATTAGAAGGTCTAGTAGGAAATCTCGAACTCTAGAGAGATACTATGTATTTCTCATGGATTGTGAAAAAGATGATTGTATCCTACAAGATAACACTCTAATCTTATTCCAACAAGCACTACAAAGTAAAGACTCTGTACTTTGGCATGAAGCTATGAAGTCCGAGATGAATTCCATGTATGACAACAAAGTTTTGATTTTGGCTGACATACCCGAGGGGATTAAAATCATCGGCTGCAAATGGATTTTTAAGAAAAAACTAAATGCGGATGGATAGGTAGAGACCTATAAGGCAAGGCTAGTTGTGAAAGGATTTCGTCAAATTCAAGGTGTTGATTACCATATTTGGATAATGCTCGGTATCCCCGCAGTCTACAACTATGAAATATGGTAAATGGATGTAAAAAACAGCAATTCTAGATGATGATTTAAAAGAAACCGTTTACATGTCGCAGCCTGAGGGTTTCGATGTCAGTAGGAGCAAGGGCAAAGGTTGTAAAATTTTAAGATCAACTTACGTTCCTAAGAAATCTTCGAGGAGTTGGAATAAATGTTTTGATAAAGTAATCAAACAATATATTTTTTATCAAAACATAAAGGAAGCATGCTATATCAAAAAGAACAGTGAAGTGCTATAGTGTTCATAGTCCTATACGACAATGACGTACTCCTAATACGCAATGATATCTCATTGTTGCAATTAGTGAAAGCATGGTTATCCAAGAATTTGTCCATGAAGCTTATAGGAGAAACAATCTACATACTTGGTATAGAGATAGATCCAAGAGGTTGCTAGGATTGACCCAATCTCTTTACATGGATACTATACTGAAAAGGTTCAATATGGAGAATTCCAAGCGCAGAATTGTTCTGAAACAATCTAGAATTTTCCTTTTTAAGAAGGACACTCCTCGTAGTGATGACGTAAGGGAGCGTATGAAAAATATACCGCATGCATCTTCAATCGATTCCATCATATATAGTGTGTTATGTACTAGACCATATGTGGCTTATGCATTAGGATGCGTAAGCCAATATCAGCTTAATAAACGAGAAAAACATTGGATAGTAGTGAAATGTATTCTTAAGTATTTAAGAAATACTAAAGACTTGTATGTATGGGAATGGAGACCTCCTTATGAAGGGGTATACATAATCAAGATTTCAAAGTGATGTCAATGATAGTGAGTTAGAGTCTAGTTATGTATTTACATAGAACGATGGAGCGGTCAGTTGGAAAATTACTAAGCAAGAGATAGTAGTTGATTCAATGATGGAGGCTGAGTACATCGCCCTAAATGAAGCAGAAAAGGTCTGGATGCGTAAGTTTATGGATGAGCTAGGGTGTTTCCAAATGTTGAGAAACCTATGACATTAATATGTGATAACAATGCAGTGATGCAGATCATAAAGAAACCTAGATCTCACAAAAACTCAAGACACGTTCATCGTAAGTTTCACCTCATTAGAAAGTTTGTCACTAATGAAGAGATTGTTATTGAAAGAGTAGACACTAAGGACAACATAGCAGATCCATTCACGAAGGGACTAACTCGACTAGTTCTGAGTAAACTAATCGAATGGATGGGATTGAGATTCCATAATTGTACCTAAATGCAAGTGGGAGACTGATAGAGTTAAGGTATGCCCTATGGTCAATTCTGTAATTTATTGTATTTTATTAACTCTGCAATAAAATCTCGTTCGAAATAAAAGGTATTTGTCTTTCTATTATATACTTGTTATATTGTGATATGTTGATTAATTATATAATTTGAGTATATTAAATAGAAAATCCTTAAATAATATGTTGAGCGATAGTAATTACAATGTATTGTAATCATGAGAAATTTATCACACTAATATAACATATTATTTTAATATTCCTAGTAAAGATGTTTCGAGAAAGGATATCGATTCATCTATTGAGACTAGAGTACATAACGCTCTCAAATGTTGGGTAGTGTATTACTAATGGATGCCGGTAGCACCAAGGGGTTACATACTAATGGTTAATGGATAACAATGGAATGACTCACTCAAAAGTTTTCGATTGGTTAATGTAACTAAAGTCAAATGAAGAATCTCGAAGTGACGATGTTACACAGTTCTCTCGACTTGAGAATACTATTGAAATTCAATGTGCATACTCCACTTTGATAAGAGTTAAATCATGGCATGGCATTCATCGAATGACTATAGTTGGGTATTGTTAACCCGCCTTTTGGCAAGGCCATGGACAGGCGGATTTAACTAAATCGACTACTCGTTTGTCAAGGCTGGAATACGATGGGTTTGAGTCAACTGGATGGATAGACGATCAATCACGGATGATATATATGGTTATGAAGCTGGGGTTCGGCATAACATGGTTCGGTCATTGGAGTTCGGCCATGTGGGTCAACCGTTCGGTCAAGGTGGCTCGGTCATACATGGCTCGGTCGAGGAGTGGAGATCGTGCATGGATCGGTCTTGATGAGGCAGATCGGTCTAGATGATGTGGATCGGTCTCGATGGTGCGGATCGGTCTAGATGGTGTGGTTTGGTCTCGATGGTGTGGATCGGTCTAGATGCTGTGGTTTGGTCTAGATGGTGTAGTTCGGTCTGGGTGGCATGGTTCGGTCAAGAAGGTGTGGGCCGACATGTTAAAGTGAATCGGTAAGAAGCTGGATCGGCTTCGAGGAATGCTTCAGGCCGGGACGTTCGTAGCTTCAGGTCGGTGAGTTTCACACTCAGGTTGGCAGCTCGTTTTGGGGTCGGTGAGATTGGATCGGCATGATCAAGTGTGAGTTGTTTACTTCGTTCGGCATTAGCATATTCCCCGGGTCGGCATAGGGGAGTAGGTCGGCAACAACATTATGGGCGGCATGTTATAGGATGGGATCGGCTTCATCTTGCTCCGAGTTCCAATGTGGTTTACTTCGAGTCAGAGTTAGGGTCGCTTCGAGTCAGTACCCTGGCTATTTCGAGTCGGCTTATTGAGGACTTGGGGTCGGTCGTGATGAAGGATGTTGGCTCGGTTATGGTCTTAGTGGGCCCGTATCACTCAGGAAGCCCAGCAACTTAGGTTTTGCCTATAAATACAACATGCAGGGCTTCAGAAAGGGGGATTTTCTTCGTTCTGTTTTGCTCCGAGTTCCCCATTAAGGCTGCTCTGCCATTATTGGTTTAAAAACTCTGGATTGTAACTATAATTGATTCTCATATCAATAAAAAAAGGAAATTTCTGGAGTGGACATAGGCCGGAGTCAGCCGAACCACTATAAATCCCGTGTCATTATTGCTTTCTTTTTTATTTTCATTGTTCTTCGCATTCATACTCTCTACATACATTCTATCTGTGACTGTGATTTGGTGCTTTCATCTGGATTTGGGTGTTAGTGACCAATTTTGGCGCTAACATTTTGGTGCTTTCACTGAGAAAGCTAGCACTCAGGGATTCAGAAGCTTGGATTTTGGACTTAAAGGCTTAGGAACTTGGATTCTGGAGACTATGGCAAAGCAATCAAACAGGAGACAGAGGACGGAAAGAAGTCAGCAAGAGGGAAGTCAGGAGGCTTCCTCTGGAGCTAATCAAGCCTCCGTCTACATCACTAGGGACGAGATGCAAGTCATGATGAATTCCATGCAGGAGCAATTGATGAAAAGGCAAGAGGAAATGATGTAGACAATTTTCAGACAATTTGGACAAGAAGGAACTGCATGAGCTCAGATCCATGGAGCTGGATTAGAAGGACTCAGCCAGCAAGTAGATGGAGTAGTTCAGCAGGGGGCAGCCCCCAATCAGCAAACAACTATCAATATGGATGGACCTAGACTCGGGGGCACACCACCAGGTAATGCTGGACCGATCCATGGAGGGATACCAGATGACGCTGCACAGCTTGGCGCCAACAGGGATACAGGAGTGCGTGATGAGGAGTATGTACCGGAATTCCCCCGAGGGCATGGAGGGCGGTTAGGAAATATAGATAGGGGGAAACCCTTGGTAGGTAACACTGGATTAGCCGACATTATCAGGCGAACTATTCGCGGAGGTCTGACAAACAGGGATTTGGAGGGAGTAAACAAAAGTCCGTTTACCCGTAACATCAGGATGGCTAGGAATCCATCCGATTTCAAGTTGCCCACTCTGGAAGTATACAACGGTAAGACGGATCCCATTGACCACTTGATGAGGTACACAAGGCACAGGGAAGTGCTGCGGGCATCAGAGGAGGTTATGGCCTAGTGTTTTCCCTATACTTGACCGATATAGTTGTTATGTGGTTCAGACAGCTGGAAGATGGATCTATTGGAACATGGACAGAATTGGTGGACAGGTTCTTGAAGCAGTTCCGAGTTCACATAAAAAGGCCGAAGAATGTGATGACACTGACGTCAGCTAAACAGAGAGCAGATGAATCGCTCAGGACTTTCTTAACTCGGTCTAATGCAGTAGTTGCTTCGGTGGATCGGCCGGATTCATCAATGGTTCTGATGACTGCAGTATCAGGAGTCAGGGATAATTCGGATTTCAAAGTATCGTTGATATGGAACCCACCAATGGATCTCGGGGAATTCTTTCATGGAGCTGAGAGATTTCTTCGACAAGAGGATGCATGTTTGGATATGAAGTCAAAGGAAGTAAACATGGTTAAGGATGGAGGACCGCCCGGTGAAAACTCGGGTAAAGACAAGGATAAAGGGAAGAGGAAGCGCTGTGGAGAACCAAAATTCTCCACTTACACAAGATTGAATGCAACATTGGAGCGGATATTCTTGGATACTTGAGATCACCTTCCTTATCGAAGGCCAGCAAGCAGGGAACCATCAGAACGCGAAAAGGCATCAGGAAGGCACTGTCTCTTTCATAACATGGACGGGCATGTTACTAACAGCTGCCGGCATCTAAAGGATATAATCAAGGAGCTTGTAAGGAATGGTCAGTTGTGGCAATATGTCAAAACTTGGAATGCGGCGGTGGAACAGGAGCAGCCACCGCCTACCCTGAACGACGATGGTGCAAGGCCCAGGAATGGCGGTCGGTTGGTCATCAACTAATCATAATGGTTTGGAATAAGTAATAAACTTTGGGCTAACGACTAAGTCGCTTACTCATGTACGGGGACGGAGATAACCCCTAGGAATGCTCTGAGATGATGATAAATCGTGATGCCCTAGTTTGTGAAATCTGTTTTTTTCTTTTTGGCTTGGACACTTGCTTTTTCCGCTTTGGTTTTGCAGTTTGGTTTGAACTCCCGGTTTTGTTGGTTTTCTGGTTTGGATGCTTGATTTTTGATTTGGATTTTGATTAGGATTTTTTGATATGGATTTCTGGTTTTCTGGTTGGATTTGGATTTCGGAGTGGATTTTGATTGGATTTTCCTTTGGATTTTGGCTAAAAGGTCGTCGAGCATGGACTATGCTCGGCAAGGGTCCGGAGAGACCAGGATTCGGCCTAGGACTTAGGCCCCATATTATCTATCACTTGTTATTTTAGGTCATCGAGCATGGGCCATGCTCGGCAAGGGTCTGGAGAGACCAGAATTCGGCCTAGGATTTATGCCCTCTATTATCTATCGGTTACTATTTGAAATCGTCAGGTATGAACTATGCTCGGCAAGGATCCACAGCGACCAGAAGTCGGCTTAGGATTTAAGCCACGGCATTACTCAGCGTTCAGGGACACTGAAACAAGAACACCAAGGCATCGCTAGACATAGGTCGCCGAGTGTGGATTACGCTTAGCAAGAACCCGAAGAGGTTACAGATTTGGATATTGGCTATGAACAGCTAAGGATTTGGGCATGGACCCGGAGCGGTCCCGGATTTGGATATCGACCCGGAGAGGTCATGGATTCGGTTATTGGTTATTGGATAAGAATGGATTAGAGCTCGGCTATCAGATTCGGATTTGGTTTAGGATTTGGACCCGGTGTGGTCCCGGATATGGATTTTAGGGCCCGGTGAGGTCCCGACTTAGGATTTGGACCCGGAAAGGTCCCCAATTTGGACTACAGTACTCTGAGAGGTCCCGGACTCGGATAAAATGATCTTGAGTGTAACGACCTGTAAATTTTAACTGTTTTAATATCGTAATTAGTTGAAATTTTGTGAAAATTTTAAACGATAAAATTTTGAAAAATAAATTTGATATTTGGAATGCGTCTAGTTAAACATAGCAAATGGTAAATTTTCGTCCGAAAATATGAAAGTTTATTTCGCGCGTAAATTTACTTCAGTTTAATCAGTTAAAAAGCGATTAAAATAAAATATTTTCGGAACCTAAATATTTTTACATAGAAAAATTCTAAACCATCTTCTGAGCAAACGCTATTTTTCGTTTGTCCAAATTCGGACATCTTTAGCTCCGTCGATCTTATTCTTCTGCGTTTTCTTGCATTTTCCGTAGTAGAAAATTTAAAACTTTTATAATTCAATCATACCACTTATATTATATACTGTTTTGACCGTCTCGTCATGCTGATCTCTGCGGTATATTAAATTTCATATTTTGAAGTTCAGTACGAAGTGGAATAGTGCAAATGGTAACCGTATCAGTAACCGGTCTGTGCGTTTGATTTCTTGAGCCATTTCATAAACCAATAGCCGTTACTTTAAATTTTCTAGAATTTACGTTACCAACCTTCACTGTCCCCTATGCGTGACTTTTATTATTCCAACCTACTTCTTCAAATTTTGTTGCTTTGCATTCCTAATTGATTCGTTCTCCTCCATTTTTCCTCTCTGCCTAACTTCACTAGTGACTTAAAACAAAAAAAAAGAAACATATATGCACGTTAACTTTCTTCCGCCATCTCACCTTCCCTCCTGGTTCTCTTCATGCTTCATGTTAGAGAAAAAAAAACACATATGAAAAGAAGGCTGTTACGTTCCATTCGAACTTCCACCTCCTCGAGTCCAAGCCTGTAACGACCCGTAAATTTCAACTGTTTTAATAACGTAATTAGTTGAAATTTTGTGAAATTTTAAACGATAAAATTTTGAAATAAAAATTTAATATTTGGAATACGTCTAATTAAACATAGCAACTGGTAAATTTTCGTCCGAAAATATGAAAGTTTATTTCGCGCGTAAATTCACTTCAATTTAATCGGTTAAAAAGCGATGAAAATAAAATTTTTTCAAAACCTAAATATTTTCACATAGAAAAATTCTAAACCATCTTATGAGCAAGATGTCAGTTTGTCGTTTTTCCAAATTCGGACTTCTTTGGCTCCGTCGATCTTATTTTCTACGTTTTTCTTGCATTTTCCGTCAGTTGAAAAATTCGAATTTTATAAATTAAATCGTACCGCTAATATCTGTATACCGTTTTGATCGTCTCATCGTGCTGATCTCGACGGTATATTCAAATTCTGTGTTTTGAAGTTCGGTACGTCGCGGAAACCGTGAAACGGTAAGTCGTACCAGTATCCGCTCGAGTCCGTTTGAGTTCTGTAACCATTAAATTTTTCCACTGATTTAAATTCAATAGTCATCAACCTTTATTATTATTACTTGACTTGAATTCATGGTCTTCTTTTTCCAACGTTTAATTTTTTCGTTACTTGCTCCTTTATATCTGCTGAGACGATTCCTATGCTTTCTTCTGCACCATTTCACAAATGAAAGAAAAAGCCTATTCATATTTTCTTATCTGAACTGACTCCTCCTTCTTCTCACCTCATCTCCATTTTTCTTCCTCCCATTCACGTTTCGTCTCAGCCGGCTTCACCCTGTCCGTCATAACTCGCCTTCCACCACCCGAGATCCAAACTTCTCCCCTCCACGTTTCCCTCCACCACCTACATAACTCCGAACCCACCGCCTTCCCCACTGTTCTGGCCTCCAGCCGAGATCCCACCGACCATCCATCCCCTCTCTTTCCCAAGCAGCCATGCTGCCACCATCGTCGCCCACAACCGAAACACCCCACGCCTAAAGAGCAGCCGCGACCATAGCCTCTCTTCCCTAGGCCAAGCCTTCAACGTGCCTTCCCTCCCTACATCGAACCAAACCCAACGCCTCACAGATCTGACCACCATCCCGCCTTCCCTTCCCCTCTGCCACCCAAGCCTAGCAAACCACCAATGGCCGAGCCTCCCTCTAACCCGCATCTCCTTGCCACCAGGCCGAAGCCTTGCTTCTCCTCCCTTTGTCCCTGCGTATGACCCCACCACCTCGACCGAGCAGCCCATGTGGCCACAACAATTTCAGCACATACTATATCGCATCCCCACACCTAGTGCTCAGATCCGCCCCGTCGACGTGCAGCCATCACCCCTCTGCTCGGCCACTGTCTACTCCGAGCCCC
Source organism: Allium fistulosum (assembly GCA_030737815.1). NCBI lineage: Eukaryota > Viridiplantae > Streptophyta > Magnoliopsida > Asparagales > Amaryllidaceae > Allium > Allium fistulosum. The sequence goes on from CM060902.1 coordinate 1,303,008,324, forward strand.
TCTTATTTCATAGGTATATGCGTATTTATATATATATTAGTATATTTAGGACTTGATATAAGTATATTCATGTAAGTTCTGTATGATATATATATAGTTTGATAACAGTATATAGGTTTTATAAGTTTGTAACCTGATTGCAATAATATGATTATATATTAGATTATATAAGTATAGATTTTGTGACTGCTTATATTTTTATTTATTTATGTAAATATTAGATTAGTCTATATAAATATTATATATATAGTGTACAGTATTGTATATGTAAGTTTATGTGTTATATAAAAGAAGTAGGTCATATATGGTGCGTACATATATAAACATTGTTTTAAAATACTATTTTGTACTTTCTTATTTTACACATAAGTAGGTATTAGATTATACTAATTTGATGTTATAAATATATAGTTTTATATGATAATTTTATGCATATGTGTACAAGGGTATAGGTCTAGTAGTTATATATAGTATGTCTTCTATATGTGGGTTGAAGGGTTGCTTACTGTTTTGCTTTTATAATAATAATAATATTAATCAGTGTACGCGACTTTCAATTTATAAAGCAGCAGCTACCTTGTTAAAATTATGTTGTAATATGAAGGACGTTGGTATAGATTCTGGCACAAATTTTAAAAGCATATATTTGGAAAAGAAAAATATACAAACGTGTATATATGAACATGTGAATGTAATATATATTTATATGTTGTTTTTGATATACGTGTCTTGTTAAACGTGCATATTTGCTTGGTTTAAGTTTTGGTATTAAAAATAATAATAATATAATGTATATATGTTGATATTAATAAATGTGTTTGGATTTAAATTATGATATATAATTATATTAAAGTTCGCTTATACCGTTATCATCGTTGATTCAACTCTGATTTGATTTCGTCATTTCTAATTTATCAGCTTCGCTCATCAATTCGTACCAATCTAGCTTGTTTGGAAGTCGTGCTTGCATTCGTAACCAAATCTCAGTGTCTATCATCTCTAGCCTCGAAAGGTAAGCACTCACTCACGATTAACGTTCTTTTATTTATTAAATTTGATTTCAATTGAAACGACAATTGAAATATGCTGTTGTTAGTTATTTACACTGTTTTATATGCTATCACCTGTATCAGTTTACTTATGACATCTTTCACCATTAACTGTTAATTATGAAATGATAATCTAGTTTGGCTAATAATTGATTGATTGTTGATGTTTATATTGGACGTTAAATTGTTAATGTTAAATGATAAACAGTATGCAATTGAACTTGATATAGTAAAGTTAAATGTTAAATTTGATTTAAATGACATTTGTATAATATGACCCCTTTAACTGTTAAATTTATTGACACGTAGGATTTGTTTAATTACACCTTGAACCACTGAATGTATGTTGTTAAATTGATGATGTATGAAATTGTAAATAGATGACAAGTGAAAACCATAATGCAATAATCTTTAATCTACATGAAATGATAGTGTAGATTCTAGAAATAATTATATTAATTCGTACAAATAACAATGCGAATTAATACGGTTATTTCGGAATTATTTGAATGGATTATTGAATTGATATTGATTGTTGTTATTGATTGTTTATTTACTTTGACACCATCCCAGTTATCACACTGCAAGTTCCCTTTGCTATGTTTTGATTTTGAATTGAATTGGAATCGGGTTGAAATGATAAATACCCAAATTGAACTTTGACCTAGGATAGAGAATTAAATAAAAATCCGATTGGTCAATAATTTGATTTAAAAATAAACGAAGATTTTATTTGAATAAATAATATGGTTTTGAAATGAAGTTGAAATTTGAATTATTAATGAAAGGAAAATGTTAATATTTAAAAATCTAAAACAAAATATTAAAAATGAAATTGATGAAAGAACGATGTTTAATTTGAGAAATGATTGAATTAAGTTTGAAATGATTTGATAATCAAGTTTGAAATTATAATTAAGTTTGAAACTATAATTAAGTTTGAAATTATTAAACTTTGAAATTATTTAATAATTAAGTTTTGAATTATTTAATAATTAAATAAGATTGAATTATTTAATGATTAAATTGAATTGGATTCTTTAATAAGAAAATTTGAACTTTTGAATAAGTGAATTTTACTTCGTAAATAATTGAAATTGAGTTTCTTTATTAATTAAGTTTTTGGAAATTATTTAAGTAAATAAATAAGTGAAATTGAATTTCTTTAACAAGAAATGAAAATGTGATATTTTTGTAATTAATGTAAGACTTGAAATTTAAAGAATTTGATTTGATGAATTTAATTTAATTTAATTCGTAAGTTTTGATATAATGAAGTTGAATTTAAATAATGGATTTAATGAATTGGAAATTTAATAAAATTGTTTTGAATGATAAATCTACTTAACGAATATTGAATGAAATAGATAAATGAATTTAAATTGATTTGAATGTTAAATTAAATTAATTTAAATGATTTTGAAATGAAATTGATATACGAACCTGAATCAATATTTGAATTGTTTAAATAAAATTGAAATTGAATTATAAGATTTTGAAATAGTAATTTGGAAGTTTTGAAATGTAAATTATGGAAATTGATTTCGAAAGAGAAATGAAATGTTGGTTTACGAATTGAAATTGAAATTGAATTTGATTTGGTTTTTGAAATATATAAACGACCAATCGGTGTAATAATTACGGAAGTTATTAAAGAGACCGGGATCGGATATGGACATACTCTCTGTCGATACCGAAAACCACTTTAATAACTAACATTCGCGGAGTGTTGATCCAGAACGAAGTGGTTGGAATGATGTACGTGATGACTAAAGAAAGAGAACGATAATGGATAGCCTTGACACTTGTGTCAAATTGGAAATGACTAAAACAGGAGCCGTGCCGGGCCAATGGAGGATTAGCTACCTCAAGTGGACACACTTCTTCGAACTACTCATTACTTGTTGTCGATTGGTGCACTCTTGATTTTGGGAGTGTTGTTTCACGGTGTTGCGGGCGCTGCGGCGTTGCGTTCTCACCAGTCCGGATCAGGCAAACGGTAGTATCACTACCTTGGGTATTGCCTCATGTGCCTTGTCATACTTGTATCCCTTTATTCACGACCACTACGAATCTGTTTTGTACCTTTAGTATATGGATTGCCCTCTGGTGACTTCCGGTTTTGGGGAAACTACGGTCTTGTATATGCTTTTGGGAATAAAAATGTGTTAAGGATGGAACGGGCCATGACTTAACACTATTTTGATATCTTTATATTACTGATAGACATTATCTACTTATCGTACACTACTACATAGTAGATAGTTTAACGGATCCTTAAAGGATGGTTATTCCAAACATCCTTTGAGTTACTTGTATTTCAATTGCTATTTCACTTGAGTTGGATTTATTAATATAAGAATGTTAATCCTGACCCGAGTGTCTTGTGTTTTTGCTTTACGCTCGGGTCAGACTGAGTGTACCAGTACTCGAGACTCACCTTTGGAGTTGGAGCTTTGCTTGAAGATCCAGCCATCTATTCTTCTTTCAGTATTCAATGATTCCAGTGATGTATTCTGATTTGTATCTGATGTATCGTGTTACTCTTCCGTTGTATCTGGTTTAACTCTGATGTATCGTATTACTCTTCCGTTGTAAACTCTGATGTATTTTATATATTCATATAGTAGCTTCATGAACTACTATCTCTTTTATTTCCGCTGCATTTATTACTCTGTGTCTGTGATCTGTGATTATTTATTTACTGTATATGTTCAGTTTTTCCAAATTTAAATTAACAACGCGGTATTTTGAGCAATTCAACTCTGACATGTGTGTCTGCCTATACACTTATAATGGATGCGAATGGTCCAAAATATCGGGTCGTTACAAAGCCTAGCACGGTCCAAACCCCTACCGCCTATGCTTTGCCTCCCTCCGCCTTATCCCTTTCAGCGCCCCTTTGACCTAGCTCGACCTTTTCCGAGTGACACCAACCTCAAGCCTGTCCCATCCCCACCTATCTGCGTCAGCACTTCCCTCCGACCCAAAGTGGCAACCGAGCACCACCCTAACCGAACGCAGGCCGCATCCGCTCCGCCACCGTGATTCGCAACCACCTACTACCCTCAGAGCAACTCCACAGCCGCCATGGCCGCCTACTCCACAACAAAACCCTCCTCGACAAACCCTGCCCACGTTTCCCTAGAACCGACCTCGTTTCCAGGCGTGATATCACACGAGCCGCCGCTTCCACCAGTCGTGGCCGAGCTCGTTCTCCCTTTCTCCGCTGCGTTGCTTGTTTCGGCTTGGAATGAGGTAGGCGATATTCATCATGTTTATGCTATCTGATACAGATTGTGAGTTGGTAGGCATGTTTATATAGTACTATATTTTACTGTTAGAATATATATATTCTATTGTAGAGACGCTGAGTTATAATAGTTATATTAAATTCATACTGTAAGTTTATACGTGAGTTAGTGTTTTTGTATAAAGGTATTATCCATTTAGTTTGTATATATTATATGTATGTAGTCAGTGGTTGTAAGTTATAGTGCAGATTTGTATTGTACAGATAATTTATATGCTGTCAAAAATTATATAATAAATTTGTATAATAAGTTATCTATAATCTGTTTACTTACTTTTATACCCAACTGAGCTATCTTATATATTAGATACTATTTTATTTTATTTTGTACATCCAATACAATACACTACAATACTTTATTATGGATTTGAAATAACTGATATATGTGCACTTGTAAGAGTATATAGAGAACAACACTTTTCTTTGTGAATACATATGTTGCGTATGCCAGTACATACTGCTGCGTGTACCTATTTTTCTAGCTGCAATGTTGTATTTTTTTAGTCTACTATGTATAAGTCATATATATATTAGAGTGTATATATATCTATATTAGTATTTATTTCAAACATATATTAGGTATATGTGTTAGATTGTGTTATATGTGTTTGATTCAAGCGATGATTTTGAAATGCCTATATATTTAATTTAATACGAGCTTGAATTTAAAATATGATTTCTCTTTTAGTTATATATAGACATATATAGTTCATCTATACGAATTTTCTTCATCGATCTAGTTCTAATTCGTTTATCAATTCTTGATTATCAGCCTTGTTCGTTCAATTCGTATTCAATCTTGCTTTGCTTTGAAATCCGTGCTTGGAATCGTAGCTCACTCTATCGTCGAATCTCTCTCTAGCCTCGGAAGGTGAGCAATCACTCACGATTAACGTTCTTTTATTTATTAGATTTGATTCCAATTGAAATGACAAATTGAAATATGCTGCTATTAGTTATTTACACTGTTATATATGTTATTACCTGTATCAGTTTACCTGTGACATCTGGCACCATTATCTGTTATTTATGCGATGATAATACAATGTGGCTGATAATTGATTGATTGTTCGATGTTTATATTGGACGTTAATTTGTTAGTGTTAAGTGATAAATAGTATGCAAAATTGAAATTGATATAGGACAGTTAACAATTTTAAAACTGATTTATATGTTAAATTTGATTAGTTGAATATGACCCCTTTTAATTGTTAAATTAATTGACATGTAGAATAGTGCTAATTACACTTTGAACCATCGACGTATATTGGATTAATTGTTGTAGTATAAAATTGAAATTGAATGACAAGTGAAAAACCGTATAAATAATTAGTGGAATAATCTTTAATCTGCATGAAATGATAGTGTAGATTATAGAAATAATTATATTAGTTTGCACAAACAATAATATGAATTAATACGATTATTTCGGGATTATTGAATTGATTGTTATTGATTGTTGTTATTGCTTGTTTATTTACTTTGACACCATCCCAGTTATCACACTGCAAGTTCCCTTTGCTATGCTTTGATTTTTGAGTTGAAATGGAATCGGGTAGAAATGATAAATACCCAAATGAACTTGACTTAGGATAGAGAATTAAATAAAACCCGATTGGTCAATAATTTGATTTAAAAATAAAATAAAGATTTTATTTGAATAAATAATAAGGTTTAAAATGAAGTTGGAATTTGAATTTTTATGAAAGGAAAATGTTAATATGTAATAATCCAAAACAAAATATTAACATAGTAGTTGATGAAAGCATGTTGTTTAAAATTTAATTATTAAGTTTGAAATTATTTAATAATTAAGTTTTTGAAATTATTTAATAATTAAATAAGATTGAATTATTTAATAATTAAATTCTTGATATGTGAAATTTAACTTCGTAATAAGTGAAATTGAACTTCTTTAATAAGTAAAGTTGAGTTATGAAATAATTAAGTTTGAAATTTGTAACTAAGTAAATAAATAAGTGAAATCGAATTTCTTTAACAAAAAATAAAATGTGATTTATTGAAATTAATGTAAGACTTGAAATTTAAAGAATTTGATTGATGAATTTAATTTAATGCAATTTGTAAGTTTGGATACAATGAAGTTGAACTTAAGTAATTGATTTAGTGAATTGGAAATTAAATAGAAACTGTTTTGAATGACAAATTTACTTAATGAATACTGAATAAAAATCGATCAATGAAGTTAAATTGATTTGAATGTTAAATTAAATTAATTTAAATGATTTGGAATGAAATTTATATACGAACCTGAATCAATATTTGAATTGTTTTAAATAGAAATTGAAATTGTATTATAAGTCTTGAAATGGTAATTTCGAAGTTTTGAAATGTAAATTATGGAAATTGGTTTAAAAAGACAAATGAAATGTTGATTTATAAATTGAAATTGAAATTGAAATTGATTCAGTTTTGAAATATATTAACGACCAATCGGTGTAATAATCACGAAAGTTATTAAAGAGACCAGAATCGGTTAAGGACATACTCACTGTCTAAACCGAAAACCACTTTAATAACTACACGCGGAGTGTGATCCAGAATGAAGTGGTTGGAATGATGTACGTGATGACCGAAGAAAGAGAACGATAATGGATAGCCTTGACACTTGTGTCAAATTGGAAATGACTAAAACAGGAGCCGTGCCGGGCCAAATGAGGGCTAGCTACCTCGAGCGAACACACTTCTTCGAAAACTACTCATTACTTGTTGTCGGTTGGTGCACCCTTGATTTTGGGAGTGTTGTTTCGCGGTGTTGTGATCGCTGCGGCGATGCATTCTCACCAGTCCGGATCAGGCAAACGGTAGTTTCACTACCTTGGGTATTGCCTCATGTGCCCTGTCATACTTGTATCCCTATACGCGACCACTACGATTTTTTTTGTGTTATACCTATGGAGTACTCCCTGATTTCCCACTAGTTTACGGTGGAGTTTACAGTGCTGTATATACTATAACGCTTATATAAAATGTGTTAAGGGGGATAATGGTAACGCCTTAACACTATTTTGATACCTTATATTACTGATAGGCATTATCTACTTATCGTACACTACTACATAGTAGATAGTTTAACGGATCCTTAAAGGATGGTTATTCCAAACATCCTTTGAGTTACTTGTATTTCAGTTGCTATTTCACTTGAGTTTGATTTATTGATATAAGAATGTTAATCCTGACTCGAGTGTTTTGTGTTTTGCTTTACGCTCGGGTCAGACTGAGTGCACCAGTATTCGAGACTCACCTTTGAAGTTGGAGCTTTGCTTGAAGATCCAGCCATCTATTCTTCTTTCAGTATTCGATGATTCCAGTGATGTATTCTGATTTGTATCTGATGTGTCGTATTACTCTTCCGTTGTATCTGGTTTAACTCTTATGTAACTTATACATTTATATAGTAGCTTCATGAACTACTATCTCTTTTATTCCGCTGCATTTATTACTCTGTGTCTATGATCTGTGATTATTTATTTACTGTATATGCTCAGTTTTGCCAAATTTAAATTAACAATTCGGTATTTTGAATTATTCAAGTCCGACATGTGCGGATGCGAATGGTCCAAAATAACGAGTCGTTACAAGTGGTATCATAGCTTTGGTAGCTCTAGGCAAAAACTTAGCATATAGGGTAAATGTATTTACAGAATCACTCTCATTCGAGTTTCAATCTCTTCCTTTTGACTCAATTCCTTTGAATTTTGGAACGTTCCCTGCGGTTCCAAAATTCATTCATGTCCCTCACTATTAGTCTTCTTTCAATTCCGGAGTATCCCATAACTCCACTTCGAATGACCCTTATAATGAATCGGCGGTCTCGCCAAACTTCGAATGATTTGTAAAGGGGTGAAACTCCTTTACAATAAGCATTGATTTACCGAAGATTTCTGTATCCTCGGTTTATGATGCTATCTATCTCCTGCTATACCTGAATTCTATTTCTTGAGATCGAATGTAGATTTGCCTCGAAATTCTGCATCGATCTTATTCTTGAAGTCACGGTCGACCTGGTTATGGTTGCCCGCGATTTATATAAACTTATCATCTTTCTATTTTGTTATTTAATCATCTTATCTTTGTTCGAACCTATCTTCGAATCAAAATCCTCTTTGATTTGGGTCCATCAAATTTGAATCTCTATCCTTTCTTTGAAATCCATTCTTGTATCGTCAAGCAAGGAAGTGTATCTGTAAATTTATATTTAAATTTTTTTAAAATATATTGTGTTGTTTGAGTTGTTGATGTTGATTTGGGTTTCCGATCGATTCGTCTGATCAATGCTATCGATAGGATTTCCAAAACACTTGAGCAGAGCAAGCTGACACAATATTGCTTTCAAATTTGGAAAATAAAATAAAGCTTGTATGATTTTACTATATATATAAGTATAAATTTTCTGAAATTGAATTGTTAACTGAATTAGTTGTCAGAAATGATAATATTTGATTTTCATGTATTGTTTTGTAAACAATTGACTATTGCAATATAAATAAATGAAGTTATAAACTTGGTTATAATGCAATTTGAAATTTGAACTGTATTTAAATCAAGAATTTGAGAATTTACTTTCCATTGATTTCAAACTTTGGGTTTTATTTATAAAAATGCATATTTTATACAGTAATTTCGAATAGAAATCATTTTCAAAGAATTTTAAATGTTTAAATAAGTGCTCTTCTCTTTGTCGCTGGAAAATAATTTCGGTGATGGCGGCCGCACCATCGACATTCATTTTCGAGTTTCAAAGTGGAGAGACTATTCTATAGCTTTGCTACGGTTTTGTTTGAAAAAAAAATATTTTGATTTGAATTTCTTCAGTAAAATTTGATTTATATATATATAGGTATCTTATTTTAAAATTTAATTTGATTTGATATAAATATATATATATATCTCTAAATTGTTTAAAGTTAATCGGAAATCTAATTCTTAAATTTTGTTAAACGATGATTTTAATTATAAATAAAACCAAAATTTGGAATAAATATTTAAAACTTGAATAATTGAATTGGGAAAAAAATTTATTTGTATATTGTTCAACTACATTCTAATACAACTTACCTAAATCATTCAGAAGTTGAATATGTAATTGGATAATATATAATATAAATTGAATTTATAAATAAAATTTGAGTGGTTATAATAAATGTTATACACTTAAATTATAAAATGTTAATAGAGATAAATAGATTAATAAGATAATTGAAAAATAAATTTTGTTTTAAAGGTAAATTAATAAATTGAAATTAAATCAACTTATGAAAATACCTTGAATTTAAAAGCAATTAGTAAATATAAATTAATTTAAATCGAAACTTTTATGGTTTAAATTAATTTATATGGGTTAAATATATGTGATTAGATATATTAAGTATAATAAATTTAACAATAATTTGGAATAAAGAAGAATTTAAATGGCTGAAAAAAATATGATTATAATAAAAGACTATTCAAATTTATGGTTTTAGAAATTGTAAATTGAAGATAATTGGATAATAAGATAATGAATTTACAAATAGTTGAGATTGATTTTAGTGAAATCAAATGGATTAAATCAATTATTGAATATCAATTAATTTAAATTTGAATTTATATGGTTTAAATTAATTGTTATTTTGTATTTCAAATCTATTTTTCTTTCTGGTTGTTTCTATTCTCCTACCTCGTTCCTTTTCGGGGACGAAAAGTTTTGAGTGGGGGAGAGTGTAACGACCTGTAAATTTTAACTGTTTTAATATCGTAATTAGTTGAAATTTTGTGAAAATTTTAAACGATAAAATTTTGAAAAATGAATTTGATATTTGGAATGCGTCTAGTTAAACATAGCAACTGGTTTATTTTCGTCCGAAAATATGAAAGTTTATTTCGCGCGTAAATTTACTTCAATTTAATCAGTTAAAAAGCGATTAAAATAAAATATTTTCGGAACCTAAATATTTTTACATAGAAAAATTCTAAACCATCTTCTAAGCAAACACTATTTTTCGTTTATCCAAATTCGGACATCTTTAGCTCCGTCGATCTTATTCTTCTGCGTTTTCTTTCATTTTCCATAGTAGAAAATTTAAAACTTTTATAATTCAATCATACCACTTATATTATATACCGTTTTGACCGTCTCGTCGTGCTGATCTCTGCGGTATATTAAATTTCATATTTTGAAGTTCAGTACGAAGTGGAATAGTGCAAATGGTAACCGTATCGGTAACCGGTCTGTGCGTTTGATTTCTTGAGCCATTTCATAAACCAATAGTCGTTACTTTAAATTTTCTAGAATTTACGTTACCAACCTTCACTGTCCCCTATGCGTGACTTTTATTATTCCAACCTACTTCTTCAAATTTTGTTGCTTTGCATTCCTAATTGATTCGTTCTCCTCCATTTTTCCTCTCTGCCTAACTTCACTGGTGACTTAAAACAAAAAAAAAGAAACATATATGCACGTTAACTTTCTTCCGCCATCTCACCTTCCCTCCTGGTTCTCTTCATGCTTCATGTTAGAGAAAAAAAAACACATATGAAAAGAAGGCTGTTACGTTCCATTCGAACTTCCACCTCCTCGAGTCCAAGCCTAGCACGGTCCAAACCCCTACCGCCTATGCCTCGCCTCCCTCCGCCTTATCCCTTTCAGCGCCCCTTTGACCTAGCTCGGCCTTTTCCGAGTGATGCAAACCTCAAGCCTGTCCCATCCCCACCTATCCGCGTCAGCACTTCCCTCCGACCCAAAGTGGCAACCGAGCACCACCCTAACCGAACGCAGGCCGCATCCGCTCTGCCACCGTGATTCGCAACCACCTACCACCCTCAGAGCAACTCCACAGCCGCCATGGCCGCCTACTCCACAACAAAACCCTCCTCGACAAACCCTGCCCACGTTTCCCTAGAACCGACCTCGTTTCCAGGCGTGATATCACACGAGCCACCGCTTCCACCAGTCGTGGCCGAGCTCGTTCTCCCTTCCTCCGCTGCGTTGCTTGTTTCGGCTTGGAATGAGGTAGACGATATTCATCATGTTAATACTATCTGATACAGATTGTGAGTTGGTAGGCATGTTTATATAGTACTATATTTTACTGTTAGAATATATATATTCTATTATAGAGACGCTGAGTTATAATAGTTATATTAAATTCATACTGTAAGTTTATACGTGAGTTAGAAGGTATTATCCATTTAGTTTGTATATATTATATGTATGTAGTCAGTGGTTGTAAGTTATAGTGCAGATTTGTATTGTGCAGATAATTTATATGCTGTCAAAAATTATATAATAAATTTGTATAATAAGTTATCTATAATCTGTTTACTTACTTTTATACCCAACTGAGCTATCTTATATATTAGATACTATTTTATTTTATTTTGTACATCCAATACAATACACTACAATACTTTATTATGGATTTGAAATAACTGATATATGTGCACTTGTAAGAGTATATAGAGAACAACACTTTTCTTTGTGAATCATATGTTGCGTATGCCAGTACATACTGCTGCGTGTACCTATTTTTCTAGCTGCAATGTTGTATTTTTTTTAGTCTACTATGTTTAAGTCATATATATATTAGAGTGTATATATATCTATATTAGTATTTATTTCAAACATATATTAGGTATATGTGTTAGATTGTGTTATATGTGTTTGATTCAAGCGATGATTTTGAAATGCCTATATATTTAATTTAATACGAGCTTGAATTTAAAATATGATTTCTCTTTTAGTTATATATAGACATATATAGTTCATCTATACGAATTTTCTTCATCGATCTAGTTCTAATTCGTTTATCAATTCTTGATTATCAGCCTTGTTCGTTCAATTCGTATTCAATCTTGCTTTGCTTTGAAATCCGTGCTTGGAATCGTAGCTCACTTTATCGTCGAATCTCTCTCTAGCCTCGGAAGGTGAGCAATCACTCACGATTAACGTTCTTTTATTTATTAGATTTGATTCCAATTGAAATGACAAATTGAAATATGCTGCTATTATTTATTTACACTGTTATATATGTTATTACCTGTATCAGTTTACCTGTGACATCTGGCACCATTATCTGTTATTTATGCGATGATAATACAGTTTCGCTGATAATTGATTGATTGTTTGATGTTTATATTGGACGTTAATTTGTTATTGTTAAGTGATAAATAGTATGCAAAATTGAAATTGATATAGAACAGTTAACAATTTTAAAACTGATTTATATGTTAAATTTGATTAGTTGAATATGACCCCTTTTAATTGTTAAATTAATTGACATGTAGAATAGTGATAATTACACTTTGAACCATCGACGTATATTGGATTAATTGTTGTAGTATAAAATTGAAATTGAATGACAAGTGAAAAACCGTATAAATAATTAGTGGAATAATCTTTAATCTGCATGAAATGATAGTGTAGATTATAGAAATAATTATATTAGTTTGCACAAACAATAATGTGAATTAATACGATTATTTCGGGATTATTGAATTGATTGTTATTGATTGTTGTTATTGCTTGTTTATTTACTTTGACACCATCCCAGTTATCACACTGCAAGTTCCCTTTACTATGTTTGATTTTTGAGTTGAAATGGAATCGGGTTGAAATGATAAATACCCAAATGAACTTGACTTAGGATAGAGAATTAAATAAAACCCGATTGGTCAATAATTTGATTTAAAAATAAAATAAAGATTTTATTTGAATAAATAATAAGGTTTAAAATGAAGTTGGAATTTGAATTTTTATGAAAGGAAAATGTTAATATGTAATAATCCGAAACAAAATATTAACATAGTAGTTGAAATTATTTAATAATTAAGTTTTTGAAATTATTTAATAATTAAATAAGATTGAATTATTTAATAATTAAATGAAATTGAATTCTTGATATGTGAAATTTAACTTCGTAATAAGTGAAATTGAACTTCTTTAATAAGTAAAGTTGAGTTATGAAATAATTAAGTTTGAAATTTGTAACTAAGTAAATAAATAAGTGAAATCGAATTTCTTTAACAAGAAATAAAATGTGATTTATTGAAATTAATGTAAGACTTGAAATTTAAAGAATTTGATTGATGAATTTAATTTAATGCAATTTGTAAGTTTGGATACAATGAAGTTGAACTTAAGTAATTGATTTAGTGAATTGGAAATTAAATAGAAACTGTTTTGAATAACAAATTTACTTAATGAATACTGAATAAAAATCGATCAATGAAGTTAAATTGATTTGAATGTTAAATTAAATTAATTTAAATGATTTGGAATGAAATTTATATACGAACCTGAATCAATATTTGAATTGTTTTAAATAGAAATTGAAATTGTATTATAAGTCTTGAAATGGTAATTTCGAAGTTTTGAAATGTAAATTATGGAAATTGGTTTAAAAAGACAAATGAAATGTTGATTTATAAATTGAAATTGAAATTGAAATTGATTCAGTTTTGAAATATATTAACGACCAATCGGTGTAATAATCACGAAAGTTATTAAAGAGACCGGAATCGGTTAAGGACATACTCACTGTCTAAACCGAAAACCACTTTAATAACTACACGCGGAGTGTGATCCAGAATGAAGTGGTTGGAATGATGTACGTGATGACCGAAGAAAGAGAACGATAATGGATATCCTTGACACTTGTGTCAAATTGGAAATGACTAAAACAGGAGCCGTGCCGGGCCAAATGAGGGCTAGCTACCTCGAGCGAACACACTTCTTCGAAAACTACTCATTACTTGTTGTCGATTGGTGCACCCTTGATTTTGGGAGTGTTGTTTCGCGGTGTTGCGATCGCTGCGGCGATGCGTTCTCACCAGTCCGGATCAGGCAAACGGTAGTTTCACTACCTTGGGTATTGCCTCATGTGCCTTGTCATACTTGTATCCCTATACGCGACCACTACGATTTGTTTTGTGTTATACCTATGGAGTACTCCCTGATATCCCACTAGTTTACGGTGGAGTTTACAGTGCTGTATAGACTATAACGCTTATATAAAATGTGTTAAGGGGGATAATGGTAACGCCTTAACACTATTTTGATACCTTATATTACTGATAGGCATTATCTACTTATCGTACACTACTACATAGTAGATATTTTAACGGATCCTTAAAGGATGGTTATTCCAAACATTCTTTGAGTTACTTGTATTTCAGTTGCTATTTCACTTGAGTTGGATTTATTGATATAAGAATGTTAATCCTGACTCGAGTGTTTTGTGTTTTGCTTTACGCTCGGGTCAGACTGAGTGCACCAGTATTCGAGACTCACCTTTGAAGTTGGAGCTTTGCTTGAAGATCCAGCCATCTATTCTGCTTTCAGTATTCGATGATTCCAGTGATGTATTTTGATTTGTATCTGATGTATCGTATTACTCTTCCGTTGTATCTGGTTTGACTCTGATGTAACTTATACATTTATATAGTACCTTCATGAACTACTATCTCTTTTATTCCGCTGCATTTATTACTCTGTGTCTGTGATCTGTGATTATTTATTTACTGTATATGCTCAGTTTTGCCAAATTTAAATTAACAATTCGGTATTTTGAATTATTCAAGTCCGACATGTGCGGATGCGAATGGTACAAAATAACGGGTCGTTACATTGAGAGATCGTGGATTTGGTTAATTTATTTTGGAGGATGTGGAATTGGATGAGGATTTGGTTACTGGATAGGAATTGGATATCGACTCAGAGCAGTCGTAGATTCGGATAAGGATACGGCAATGGCATTTGGATAAAATGAATTGGATTATGAATCGGAAAGTATGGCTATGGATAACATATGGACTTCGGATATCGGATTTGAGGCTATTCAAAACACACCTTCCAATAGCAAGGCATTTTTTGGGGGGCAAATGTTAACCCGCCTTTTGGCAAAGCCGTGGACAGGTGGATTTAACTAAATCGACTACTCGTTTGTCGAGGTTGGAATACGATGGGTTTGAGTCAACTGGATGGATAGACGATCAACCATGGATGATATATATGATTAAGAAGCTAGGGTTCGGCATAACATGGTTCGGTCATTTGAGTTCGGCCACGTGGGTCAACCATTCGGTCAAGGTGGCTCGGTCATACATGGCTCGGTCGAGGAGTGGAGATCATGCATGGATCGGTCTTGATGGTGCATATCGGTCTAGATGATGTGGATAGGTCTCGATGGTGCGGATCGGTCTAGATGGTGTGGTTCGGTCTCGATGGTGTAGATCGGTCTAGATGTTGTGGTTCGGTCTAGATGGTGTGGTTCAATCTGGGTGGCATGGTTCGGTCAGGAAGGTGTGGGCTGGCATGTTGAAGTGGATCGGTAGGAAGCTGGGTTGGCTTCGAGGAATGCTTCAGGCCGGGACGTTCGTAGCTTCGGATTGGTGAGTTTCACACTTAGGTTGGCAGCTCAGTTTTGGGGTCAGTGAGATTGGATCGTCATAATCAAGTGTGAGTTGTCTACTTTGTTCAGCATTAGCATATTCCTCGGGTCGGCATAGGGGAGTAGGTCGGCAACAACATTATGGGTCGGCATGTTATAGGAAGGGATCGGCTTCATCTTGCTCCGAGTTCCAATGTGGTTTACTTCGAGTCAGGGTTAGGGTCGCTTCGAGTCGGTACCCTGGCTACTTCGAGTCGGCTTATTGAGGACTTGGGGTCGGTCGTGATAAAGGATGTTGGCTCGTCTATGGTCTTAGTGGGCCCATATCACTTAGGAAGCTTAGCAACTCGGGTTTTTCCTATAAATACAGCAGGCGGGGCTTAGAAAGGGGGATCTTCTTCATTCTGTTTTCCTCCGACTTCCCCATTAAGGCTGCTCTACCATTATTGCTTTAAAAACTCTAGATTGTAACTGCAATTGATTCTCATATCAATAAAAAAGGAAATTTTTGGAGTTGACGTAGGCCGGATTCAGCCGAACCACTATAAATCCTGTGTCATTACTGCTTTCTTTTTTATTTTCACTGTTCTTCGCATTCATACTCTCTACATACATTCTATCTGTGATCTGTGACTATGATTTGGTGCTTTCATCTGGATTTTTATGTTAGTGACCAATTTTGGTGCTAACAGGTATGAGCTGACATATTGGAAGTGGAGCACTATCCAATAGAGAATTTGTCTTCTCGGCTATATGGGATTGGTACCACTGTCAACTATAATCAATTCAAAGTCAAAGTCTCTGGCTAGAGCAATACGATTAATAATCATTATTATTATTGAATCAAGGACTATTTTTGAATATTCAAGTTTAATGTGGATGATGTTATAATTTTGACCAAAACCATATTCCATAGGTCCTTATGTAATATAGTGTTGACAAAGAGAATTAGTGTAAATAACCGTTGCTACCGGGTACTACTTATAATTAGTAAAACTGGATTTTACCAAAAAAGATATTTAAATAATAAATTCAGTTGAAATGTCACACCACTAGCTAATCTAATGTGTGAATGTTAATATCCAAATTGTTCGATATTAATCACTGACTAATTTACACCTTTGAGTTGCACAACCAAAATGATGAATACTCTAAAAAAAGCCATACGATTTAATTATAATCATTGTAAATTAATTAATATTTGTAAAATATTAATTGTTAAACTTTATTTGATGTTTGAACACCATTAGTATTTAATGGAATGCATATACGTTAAAATATATGCATACGCGTATCAATATACAATATAGGTAGAATATTTGAATTGGATTTAAATTGAATAGATACTACATGGGCTTGGTGATTTTTGAGGCCTACTACTCCTCGTCGGCCAAAAGGGGGAGGAAGAGTTTTTCAAATTGGAATTAAAAAGCTAAAACATAATTAAAAGAAGGTAAATCACCCATATATTTAATTATCTTTTATTGCCTCCTTTAAGAGATTTATTCATTCGGTCATTTATCATTCTTTCTTCCTCTATCCAACCAAGTTACAAATGAAAATTTTAGTGGCCTTTAAGGCTTAAAAATTTCAAAAATAAAAATTAGATAAAATCAAAAATAAAAAGTCGTTCTTATTTCTATATTCTTGCAAAATCCAGAGATCGATTCAACTAAATCTAAGAGCATGGATTCATTATTCAAGGTGTAAATTTTTGGTTACATGCAAAGGTATTTTTTATTTAATTTGCTTGTGTGTTTTCTCTTATTCATACGCTTGAATTTGTATAATTCATATAGCCTTTTAATTGTTCATACTACAACATGTAATTAAAGTCCCCTTTTGTCCATCTGAATTAAAAATACGCTTATTATATTGATTTGCTTTAGATCCACCTTTGTTTTTATCTCCATTAATTGTATGTTCATTATGACTCATATAGTTTAGAACCTTTGTCTCCTATGATAATTTATTGTTGTTCTCTGTATTATTTAGATATGGATGTTTTTATTAGGAATTTAAATGTGCCTAAGTTGTCTAATTCCATTTTCTTAAGTTTTGAAAATGTTGTTTAAAAAAAACTAATTTTTGATTGTAACTGTCTTATAATTTTATATACAAATGTAAATAAACTGTGTAGTTAAATATTTAATTTTCCTTGAATGTCAATTTGTTGCATTATGTAGTTGATGTTTTCAATACTGTTTGCACCAAAAATTAGCATAAACACCCAATGGAAGTTTTGTAGAGAAATAAATGAAGAATATAAAATGAAAATGAAGGAATATAGTAATGAATAGAAGAAAAATTAAATAATTACAAGAACACAACGATTTATAGTGGTTCGGCGTTGTCTGCCTACGTCCACTTTGAATAGATTGCTTCATTAATAACTTTGTAAACTGACTACAATAGGGATCAGATGAAAATCCTTAGTTACAATAGAGTACAAAGCAACTAGCAGTATAAAGGTCCCAAAAATGAACAACCAAGCCTGTATTTATAGATGAAGATGGCAAAATATCTTCTTGAAAATTCGGCATAAGGACCTCCAGGACGATATAGACCCATAGGAGGGATCGCATGGCCAAAATGCCAAAGAATAGGAATTGGTATTGATCCCTATTTTGGAGGAATTTGGTGGTGCGATTCCTATGGTAGCTTCACCATGTTGAGATATGCTCAGCCTTCAAGTTTCATGCCAATTGGATTAGTAGAACTTAATTTATTACTCAATCGTTACTTCAATATGAATTGCCTCGTGATTTCAGCCGATCCCTATTTAGGGAAGAGGGCTAATCCCTCTTATTTCATCCTTTTGAGGTGCGATCCTTAGGGTAGGCTCCTTAGGGTCCGCACATCTTGTTCATAAAATTTCATATGCAATGGACTTATGGATCTTTAGATATTGGTTGTTTTCCATTGAATTGCACTTGCTTCCTAAAACATGACGATCCTTATGTTGGAGAATGGTTATTGCTAATCCCTCCTCTATGTTGAACTATACTCCATACTTCAGACATTCTGCATTGCATATCTCTCAATTCTATTCGAACATCGCTTCATATTATCATCTGTGCTTGACTCCTGGACCCCACAATCATCACTCTGGACTTACCGACCTTAATGACAGTCGAATCTAACTTGTCCAATCAAGTCAATATAGCTAGGACAAAATGTCAGATAACACTTTCCCCTCAAAGTACTTATTGTGCTAAACATGATGTGCTTTGATTCGAAGCAGGTTTGAGTCATTGGAAAGAAATCCATCTAGTTTTCTAGGTAGTCGCTATCCTTTCTTCGAATTATTTTCCCAAAGTGTTGTATCTCTCTTTGATCGTCATGATGCTTGGTCAAATTCCAATAGTATAAATTCAAGATTATATTCCATCAGTTGATATCTATATCCGGTTCTACGGGACTAGTAAGCTTTGGCTATGTAATCCAGTCTCGACCTTGAAAACTTCAGGTTTGAATTCAATTTTTGTCGATTTCAAAAACTGAACTTTTAGACTATATATGTGCACGTTCAGGTACACATTCTTGTCGTTGGCTCCCGGACACGTTTATACGCTCATGGGTCTTCACCAATTTTCATTGAGTTAGATGCAAGTTCAATGCATTTTGTATATAAATACTTCACATAATCTTCATGTCCATGTTTGCATGCACATAGGCTTATGACCGATCCCTTCTCTTTTTTATGTATGTAGGGATCGGCATTTTTTAGCTGATCCCCTCCATTTCCTCTTTTATATATATATATATATATATGTGTGTGTGTGTGTGTGTGTGTGTGTTCATAGGGTTGGCATTCCTCTAGCCGATCCCTCCCTCCTTCTCTTGACTCGAAGGCAGGTCGAACCCTTATCTCCCATATATAAGCTAACACTTTCCTTCCACTTCTTACTTTAGTTCATTCATCTTCATTTTCTTTGTTCTCTTCATGTTCGGTTCCGAACCCTCCCCCAGTCCTTCAAACCCAATCCCTCCCTCTTAAGTCATATATCACTTTCTTCCTTGGATTCTCCATTTCTTTCTTGCTCTAGACCGCTGTTCCATCCCTAACTCGAACCGAAATCCACCGTTTTTCTTGAGCAACTCAAACTTTACATGGTTTTCTTGTTTATAACTTTTAATTCATGATGAGATATTGGGTTCAGTTATGTTAATTCGTGGGTTAAGGAAGGGACGAGATGGATGATGATGATGTAAAGTTCGGCGAAGTGGGAGAGGAGAAGAAAGATAAATGTGGAAGATGAATGAAAGGAAGGGGTCGGTTGTGATGAAACACAGTGGAGAGGGATCGGAGTATATGTTTGATGGATTTGTGAGAACGTTGAAGCAGAGGGATTGGTGATGTTATTGTTATGTAGGAGAAGGAGAGGGTTTGGTACTGAATGTTTGAGGGAAGTACTTGAACATTGAAAGAAAGGGATTGGTTGTTTGTGGCTTGCATGGAGGGATCGATAGTTTTGCTTAAGTAGGGGTGTTGGTGAATTATGAATGCTGCTAAGTAGAGGGGTCGGTTGTTTTGTGAACCGAAGAGGGATCGGTTGTTATAAGGGATAGGGATCGGCATACATATGGATTGGCTATTTGTACTTGGCCGATTCTAAGCTTTGATTTGAACTTGAAAACCAATCCATATTCACATGTTTGAACGATTGGAACCAATCCCATCCTAATGAACTTGAATATATGACGATAATGAACAACAGGATTTGCATATCCAATATCAAACTTGAAATTAAATGACCAAACTCCTGGGACTTAGGACATGAACTAAAATTTAACATATAGACTCAAATAATGGACGTTACACTTTGAGATGTCGATGGTCAATCCTAAAGCTTACACAACCGATCAACCTAAATGCCAGTTAAGACGATCAGCGATGATGGTCACTGTGGTCGGAATCCAAAGCCTCGTCGTTTACTTTTTCTTTTAATTTTGAACTGTTTATCTCTGCACTACACAACACTACACCACACTAGCTTACACTTAGCATTGAGGGACAGGTAAATTTTTCTAATCTCGATTATCTACTAAGTTTAGTTGATATGGGCTCTAGACATTCAGAGCATCTAACTACAATGCCTTTCGAACAATCTTCACAACACAGCGATCCCGAAGCTGAGTCTAGTTCCACAACTATATTCGATAGACTTTCCTTTGATCGTCAAATCGAGCAAACGGAGGCTTCTGACCCATCGACCTACCTTTTCTCCAATGTTCCCATCCTTTCGACGGAATATATAAGGCTTGCCCCCGACACTGTAGAAGGCGCTATATTTCTAGATAACCTAACAGATTGGCGAGGCCGCTCTTCGCAGACTATGCTCTAAACATGGGATTCCGTTTGGAGATGTTCTAGTCCGTTTAGTGAACGACGGGGCTCGTTTTCCCCCGGAGGGCTATACAACATGCAATAAATTCATGTGCTAGGCCGGATGCATGCCGGCCTTCGATTCTTTTACCCGGGAGATGTAAAATTACCTTGGAATAGCTCCCTCTCAATTACACCCGAATAGATATGCCTTCCTTCATGGCACTTTCCTACTATTCATGGATGTTCTGTTCTGCCCGCCATCACCTACGGACGTCAGGTTTATTTACAATTTCAAATGATGGACAGGGAGCCTTTCCTATACTTTCCTCGAGCTTTCACCAAACTATCAAGTTTTAATTGGCGCTTGGAACAAACTCAGCCTATTTAAACACGAATGGTTCTATGTACGATGTTCGTCCGGATTCATGAGGCGATGATTGGAAGGACGTAAGTGTTGCCATAACTTTATTCCTGAATCATTTAGCCCAATTCGTATCTTAAACTAACTAATACTTTGAAAATATATAGGTGTTCATCCACGTTCAGAAGGCGATAGTTTCTCAAGGCCGGTTCTGCAATTCATGCCACCCCAGTTGAAGACAGGGACATCAGATCCCTTGTAATCGATGAATGGTTATCCCTCTTTGGACTGTTGGAAGAAGGCCGCAACATCGAGCTTCCAAGAAGAGCTGTACCACTAAGAAATGTAGCGGAACATGAAGGCAGCGCTAATAGCCATGTCATGCCCACAATTGAATGGGCTCAGGACGACGCCGAAATGGGTGCAATCATGGGTGCCGAAATCAACAAGCCTAGCGATGATGATATAGGTACGGGCAATGCGCCCATGGTTGAACCATCATAGGCGCACAGTCTCACAGTCTCACATGCCAGCAAGGAGAGGAAAAAAGCTTGCATATAAACTCTATAGGAGAAAAACCGCTAAAGAGCCCGAGTTTATTATCACTTCAGTTGATGAAGAGTCTTCATCCCAACATCTAGAAAGTTCAATGGAAGGGTTTTTGAATCTCCCGATCCCTGATGAAATCATGACTTATGACTCCCCCAACATCGGTATTGGGGGGCTTGATTCTCTTACCAGGAGTGAATACGACATTCCTCCCACTAGCAAAGAGAAGAAAACTCTTATGAGCAAGGCTGCAACAATTGGTATGTCGGGGGACACTAGGACACTCACGATCACGTGCACTTCACTGCACGATTTTTGTCAATCTTTTGTTCGATGGTCACTTATATACTCTTGTTTGGTTTGCAGGTGCAAGGTCTCAATCCCATGCTTTCGACCGCTTGAGGAGCTCGTCAACATAGTACGAATCCAGTTGCGATCCAGAATCGGGTAGGCGTAAAGAGAGAGATGACGGTCGGGAAAGAAGTCATCGTTCAGGGGAGTCTTTATCTTCCAAACATAAATCCCAATCTCAATGGTCTCATCAGGAACCTTGGCCTCATCTTCATGTACATAGTGGCAAGTAAACTTCTTCCAAGCTCCTTAAGTTGTTGTGTCTCCTGAGTAGTATTTTGGTTCATCTGGTTACAGACAGTCCTGCGATCGTAGGGCAAGCAAATGCCCATTTGTTACTTCTTATCCGACTTTTCCTGCTGCAGCTCCTGAGGTTTCCACAGCAGAGAAATTGGTCAAACATAAGGTCAATTTTCCAAAAATTTGCTTCGATGGGCTTAATTCCTTCCTTCCATTCATACAATTCCAGGGAGTGTGAAAGCGAGTTCCCTTGCATGCATCAATGATGTTTTTGTGCAGCATGAAGCATTTCAACACTTAGCCAAAAAAATCTCTGAGGTGTCTTTCGAGAGACAACATGAAATCGATTGTCTCAAGCCAAAAGTGGTCCATGACAAAGATATAATTAAACATCAAGACAATGAGATCTTGGAGTTGACAATGAAACTGACCGCAACAGAAAAGAGTGCCAAAGAAACATCTGAGGTCGTTAGTCGTCAAGAAGCAGCTCATAAAAAGGAACTGGACACTGCCCTCAACTGCAGCGATGTGCTTGCTTTGGAAAAAGATACTCTATAGAAGGATAAAAATAAAAATACATTGGCCCGCCGCATTCAGGAGCTTGAAGAACTCCTTAAAAAAGAGAAGGAAGAGAAGCTCGAAACCCAGGAGGATTCGCAGAGATATTACTAAGAGGTCGTCGAAGCCCAAGGACTAAAAATTAAGCTTGTTGACAACTTGCTTAAATTGAAGTCCTCAAAGAAGAGGCAAGAGAAGCAGGTCGCAATGAGATTAGAGAGCAGATCGAGGCCCAGTAAGAGGATGCCAAAGAAGCCAGTCGAAATGAAATTATGGACATGTTCAATCCTCTAATCATGGAATATGATGCTAAAGTCTTAATTCATTGTGATCTGAGTTTCCTTAGAGAGGGCTATCTTGAATCGCTCGATGAGGCCTGGGAATACATTGTTAAAATGAAGAAGAAAGCCCTCGGTGAAGTTGATTTTGATGAAGAGAAGCGGGTGCGAGAGATTCTTCGTGGGGATGAACCTTTAGACCTTGTTGCTGCGAGATTCCGATACTTGACATTTTATCACCTTCCGGTAGAGGGAAAAATATTTCTAAGTCTTCAGAATCCGATCCAAAAGGTCCCCCTGCACTTCAAACGGCTAGAGCGTCAGTTTCTCTTGCCCTGTGACAGGACCTGAGTTATGATCCGGACAGACCTGGCTATCAATCAAGGGTGTTGGCTCCTATTCAAGAGAGGAGCACTACGGCGACAACTGAAAGTTAGTCGGATACAGGTATCCAGCTTTATTCTCTATTGGTTGAGAGATTTTGTTCCTCATGCCCAATAGTCTTGGTCTTATCTTTTTTGTTTTCGCGAATCTATAGGTCTTCCAGGTCCCAGCCAGACTTCAAGAAGCGGTGCCATTATGGAGCAATAGTTGACATCTACTTAAATTCCATCGGCCATCGACATTCCAGGGCCCGACGCTCAAATTATCAAAGCACTTGATGATGAAAAAACTGATGACCCATTGTTGCCAAATGAATCAGATGATGTTGTGATCACTTAAGCCATTGAACATACTGATGGGCTCGGCTTAAAAGAGCGCATCAAGAGAGAGGAGTTGCTGAAGAAGAAAGCTAAGGGTGAACCCGCTGACCTGGACATCGACGATCCAAATCTCGTTCCACTTCAAGTCATACCACCCAGCGGGTTGGTTTCCAAAGAACTCTTTCCAACCTCTGGGAGCTCTCCTGCCAAGGGCAACAAAGAATCAAGGAAAAGGATAGGCGGAAGTTCAGGTGGTGGCACTCCCAAGAAATCCAAAGGAAAAAAAGGGCAGAAGAAATAGTTGTGACTCCAGCTTAGTTTGTATATAGCTTGTATAGCCATTTTTCCTTTTCTTGACCATGATTGTGCGAGTACGGCTCCCGTTTTTAAATAAACTTGTATCAAAATTTTGAAGTTTTTCATGCAAATAAAAGTTCTTTTTTTTCCGAACTCTTTTGTGAATTTTGTCTAAGTAATCGAGCTATTACTTTTCAATTTAATGTACTTGTAATTTGTTGCTCGTTAATTCGATGAATAATCCGTTAATTCTATCCCAAGGCCTCCATGTGGTCATGGCCCTGAGTCATACCAAACACGGGGCTCAAGCCCTAGTGTTACGCTGTCGGATTCAGCGGTTTGAGTGATTATAGTCCTACTTCCAGTCTTAGGTTAGCGGAGTTAGATAGTGGATGGTTGAACTCCATCCTTAACAATTTCATACTCCTTTTGTCGATTTCAGGTCGGAGTTTATGGAATAGTGAGTGGTCGAACCGCATTCATCTATTTGTTTATATTCATATCCGCACTCTGGGGATAAGAGTTAGTTGGCGGGGTCGAATTGCGCCCGTCTTGCATTTATACTCCAGTCCACACTCCGCGGACTTAGAGTTATTTTGGAAAATAGTCGGACCGTTCTTTCCTTAATTGATTGGTATGCCCCAAGTCCGGGGTTTAACTTAGTGAGCGATCGGTCGTATCATGATCGCTTTTGATTTATATATGTCTCACCACTCGATAGGATTAATTTGGTTATCGGATGGTCGAGTCACATTATTCCTCATTAGGTATTCTGTCCATCAGGTTGTGAGTGAGAATCCTCAGATGAATGGTCAGGGCACGTTCATTTTTTCTATTTCAATCCTGAACATATGTAATCGGCTAGCTCCAAACTCTAGGAACCTGCTCGGACATATCAATATTAGTTAGTCGAGTATCGCAACTAATATGTAATGTTACAACAATCATAGATATGAAGGAAATTTCAAACTTTATTTACCAAACGAAAAGAAATGACATAATTTGTCTTATTACATATCTGGAAAAATCAAATGCTAAAGTAAATTTGGAAATTTAAAACAACTGAATGGATAAGAAATAAACTAAGTGAAATAGTGTCGTAAATGCTCGCTATTCCACACCTTTGGGAGTGTGACGCCATCAACAGTCACTAGCTTGAAAGTTCCCTCTCCAAGCCTCTGTTCAATGACATACGGTCCTTTCCAAGTAGGATTCATGTGTGACGAGGCATGAAAAACCATTTCAGGATGAGACCGTCAATTTCAAAGGTTCTAGGTCAGACTTTAGTGTTGTAGTATCAGATGACTCGGTGTCGATGTGTAGCTCCCCTCAAATCAGCTTCCTCGCGCTTCTCATCTATAAAATCTAGATATTCCAAGAGGAGAACTCTATTCGTTCTGGGATCGTAATAGGTCACTCGATGAGAAGGAATTTCAAGTTTAACAAGAATGACAGCTTCGGAGCTGTATGCAAAGGCGAATGAAGTATGGCCAGTCGTGGACTTGTGGGTGGTTCTGTAAGCCCATAATGCTGTTTTGAGTTCATCCACCCACTTTCCTCTAGCCTTTTCTAAACACTTCTTCAGAATGGACTTTATGATTTTATTCATAGCTTCAACTTGTCCATTTGCTTGGGGGTGAGCAACTGCCGCAAATCTCTTCTGAATATGATGCCGATGGTAGAAGTGTTTGAATTCAGCACTGTCAAATTAGGTTCCATTGTCAGTCACAATGGTTTGTGGAAGGCCAAAATGACATATGATGTTCCAGATAATGATGTTGATTGCTTTCTTTGTTGTGATCGTAGCTAAAGGTTCCACTTCGGCCCATTTAGTGAAGTAATCAACTGCCACAATGGCGTACTTCGCACCATCTTTAGAGATCGGTAAGGAACTGATAATATCTATGCCCCATATGGAAAATAGCCATGGACTGACCATTTGTGTGATTTCCGTCAGCGGAGCTCTCGAAACTTTAGCATACATCTGGCACTTGTCGCATCGCCTAGCATAGTCGATAGCATCTCGGTTGACAATCGACCAATAATACCCTAACAGAGTATTTTCCTTGCTATGGTCTGCCCCCTAGTGTGATCGCCATATTCCGCTTCATGAACTTCCTTTAGGACTCGTTTTATTTCATCATGAGCGATACATCCGAGCAAGGGAACGGAAAATCCCTTTCTATACATGACTCATTCCCGAATGATATACCACAAAGTTTTGCAAAAGACTTGTCGCCTTTCATTCCTTCATTCGGGAAGGATTCCTTGTAGAAAATAGTCTTTGATCGGGGTCAACAATGACTCCTTCTCAGGCTCTGCTTCTAGTACCCAGTCGATTTCCATCTGATTTATGCTCGGAGCATCTAGTACTTCAACTGGAACCAAGCCCATCTGCTATACATCCCTATGCTAGCAAACTTCGCCATTGAGTCGGCCTCTTTGTTTTGATCTCACGGAATGTGTGTGATGTCATAATACTCAAAGCCAGTCAATAGCTCTTGGATTTGGATATGATACGGGGCGAGTCAATGTCCTTTAGCTTGGTAATCTCCCCTAACTTGGTATACTACCAACTGTGGGTCATAAAATATTTTGAGAGATTTTATTCCCAGTTCTGTGGCAAGTTTGAGTCCAGTGATCAGAGCTTCATACTCAGCTTCCTTGTTCATTGCAGGAAAGTCAAGCTTCAAAGCGTAGAATATTGATCGATCTTCCTGAGTTGCCAACATGATTCCGGCTCCAGAACAACAATCATTGGATGCTCCATCCGTACTTCGGCCCATCGTGGCTAAAGGTTCCACTTCGGCCCATTTGGTGAAGTAATCAACTGTCACGATGGCGTACTTCGCACCACCTTTAGAGATCGGTAAGGAACCGATAATATCTATGCCCTATATGGAAAACGACCATGGGCTGACCATTTGTGTGATATACGTCGGCGGAACTCTCAGAACTTTTGCGTATATCTGGCACTTATCACATCACCTAGAGTAATCGGTAGCATCTCGGTTGACAATCGACCAATAATGCACATAACGCAGTATTTTCTTTACTAGGGGTTTCCCTCTAGTGTGATCGCCACATTCTCCTTCATGAACTTCCTTTAAGACTCGGTTTATTTCATCGTGAGCGATACACCGGAGCAGGGGAATGAGAAAACCTTATCTATACATCACTCCTTCCTAAATGATATATCCTGAAGCTTTGTGAAGGACTTGTTGCCTTTCATTCCTTTGTTTAGGAAGGACTCCCTGTAGCAAATAGTCTTTAATCAGAGTCATCCATGACTCCTTTTCGGCTCCATCTCTAGTACCCAGTCGATTTCCATTTGGTTTATGTTCAGAGCGTCTAGTACTTCGACTAGAACCAAGCCCATTTGCTATGCATCCCCGGTGCTAGCAAACTTTGCCAATGAGTCGGCCTCTTGTTTTGATCCCGGGGAATATGCATAATGTCATAATACTTAAAGCAAGTCAATAGCTCTTGGACTAGGATAAGGTACGAGGCGAGTCGTTGTCCTTTAGCTTGGTAATCTCCTTTGACTTGATATACTACCAACTGTGAGTCGAAAATGATTTCAAGAGATTTTATCCCCGGTTCTCTCGCAAGTTTGAGTCCAGCGATCAAGGATTCAGATTCAGCTTCATTGTTCATTGCAAGGAAGTCAAGCTTCAAAGTGTAGTGTAATGCCCCTGAATTTTAATTAACATTATTCAGGATATTTAATTGGATAAATTAAATAGAATAATGTGAATAATTAGGGAGATGAGATTAATAAATCCAATGGCCATGTCTAAATGAATGAACTAAAATAAGACTTAACTAAGTTAAGAAGGAGGAATTTCCTAAGGGGTAAACTTGGAAATGGGGCTACATTTCTTAGTGTAGATCTCTTCCTCCACTTTAATAAATTTTCACTCTCTAATTCATAACTCCTCACTAACTTTCGATCGGCCATTAAAAGCTCCTGGAAGAGAATAAATTGAAGAAAAACTAAAGAATTAAAGCTAAGAAATTATGTCATTCTCCAATTAACTAATCAAGGTGAATAATCATGTTTATCGTCTCATTTTCTATGTTTGGATCGGTTATGGCTTATACCCGATTCATGTTTGTGATTTTTGTTAGGATATAACCATTTAAACCTTTGTTTGGATAAGACATATGTGTTCTAAATTTTATTGGGTTAATTAACACGTTTTTATTCGGTTTTGGTTAAATTCCGAGTTGTTTTAATCTTCATATGCTTTGAAATTTTAATATGTTAACGTATATGATTTAACAGATTTTTGGTGATTTTTGTGGATTTTTGATTTACTAAGGCAATTAAATTATTTAAGCCTAAGGGCTAGACTGCAAATTTGCTTTCGAATTGGTCAAATTCGGAGGGAATTTGCTTTCCAAAATTGATTTGGGGAAGAAGTATAGTGTTTTAAGAAAAATGTTGACTTTTGTATACTTTTTACTATTCGAAAGCATAGGTGGAAGCCCTTTGACCAATCACAATTAGACAAGCAAGATAAAACATCACTTTAGTAGGCCCAGATGTTCCCTCTGACTCCAAAAGCCACTTTTATCCCTTCGTCTAAGTCGAAGGGTAGGCATGGTGACGAAGGGAAGCGGGGTGAAGGGTTGGGGAGCTACTTCCTTTGCTTTCAAATGGAAATAAAACTTGCTTTCAACTGAGTCGAAGGGGGATCCTTCGATTCTATAAATTTTTATGAAAAAAAGACTAAGTTTTATATACTCAAGGAGGGGCTACGAAGGGGATCTTCAAAGGCCAAAACCTTCAAGAGTTAATGTTTTAAATGCTTTCTAGAAAAAAAATTATACCCTCCGACAAAGTCAAAAGGAAGAGGGGAGGAAAATCCTAACCTTCCCATTGTTTTTAAAGTAGAAGTTTTAATACCTTTCGACAAAGTCCAAGGGTAAACCTTCCGACAAGGTCGGAAGTATATATTCGAAGGGTTAGTTCCAACACCAATACTTCATTATTTTTGAATGATTTCGAAAGGTTTTGATTTCGAAAGGCTTGATTTTGAAAGGCTTTGATTTCGAAAGGTTTTGATTTCGAAAGGTTTTGATTTCGAAAGGTTTGTTTTCGAAGGGTTATAAAGAGGTTACCTTCAATGATTGTGAAAGGTTTTAAGTTTCATTGCTTTTGAAAGTTTTACAAATGGTTTTATAAGGGGATACTCCAAGCTTCCGACTAGGTCGAAAAGAAACCTTCTGACAAGGTCGAAAGGTAGGACCTTTCGGCAAGGTCAAAAGGTATGATTTTGTGATGCTTTCAAAAGAAAGGTTTTCGAAGGGGCTAACTTTGGATGTTTATTTGCTTTCGAATGGGACTTCATTTGAAGGGTTTTAAAAGGCTATTTTTTAGCCATTTTTCTTAAGTAAAATTTTGCTAAGTCGAAGGGGTTACTTCGAAGGGTTATAGCGTAAATACTTATCTCTGTTTGAATATGTTAAGGGGGATCCTTATATAAGATAAATGTTAATAAACCTTGGGGACACTGGGGTGGGTTTAATGTTTACGATACTTAGTTTGGGTTACAAACAGAAATATGCTTTCGAAAATATACATTGGGGCTATCAATGTGTTTTTATTTAATTTAACCTAATTGGGACTACCAATGGGAATAGGTTAAACAGGTGGTATACCTAGAGAAAATAAGTAATCATGGGCATCATGAATTTTTATAAATAATAATGGGGATCATGATGTTTTAATTGGCCAAGTGATGGGTTCTTGGTTAACCTAGGAAAATAATGGAATGTACGGTGGATAGCCCATATCAAATTTCTAAAGTGAAGAATGTTTTGCCAGAGGTGCTTAGCCTCGGGATTTGGCACCCAAGGGTTCATAGTCATCCTAGGAAAACTATGTAGTGTGCGGTGGATAGCCCGCACTATCTTTTATAAAACTATGTACGATGGATAATCTGCATTTATTTTAATTGGATTTGGGATGGATAGTCCTATTAAATTATGAGGGATAGTCATTTTAAAAGATTTTAGAGGGGAACTCTAATAAATTGATTTTAGATGGGAAATCTAATAAATTGCTTTTAGATGGGATATCTAATAAATTGGTGGATGGGATATCCAATACATATGATTTATGGCTTTATTTCATATTATGTTAAGACTAATCATTTTGGGTGCAAGGGCATAGTAAATGATTTGTATGTTTTGTTTTAGATACTAGTGAGGGGAAAACCCGTTCCGCTAAGCGGCGTGGTCTCACTAGATATCTATTTATGATAAGAGATGATAAGGGATTATTCATACCAAACTTATTGTCTGACTCGAAGTTTATGTTTCTCCACAAACTATCGGGTACTCAAAATTAATTTGAGTAGTCTAAGAGTGGGAGACTTTCAGGTTTTTGGATGAATAGGCTTTCGGAGACGTGCAGGAGGCAGTATTAGCTATATAGGAGCTATTTTGTGTATTCCGCTGTGATGAAAGAACTGTAAAGTTCATATTATTAGTTCTCTGATCATCATAAGGGACATCTTCATATGTCGCTCTTATCGTATTTCATACATGTGTATGTGATCTGAACGTGGTTAACATCTGGGATTATGTAATTAAATCTGAATATTATTAATAAGAAATGAGAAATTCTATTTTGTTGAAGTTTAAAATTTTTCATATTCTTGTGTTCATTTGTATCAATATTAACTATGCCACATTCGGTTGCCAAGAAATAACAACTATGGATGACTACAGCATCAGTAGCAGTTAGTTTTGGACCTTAGAAGGCATGATATTACAAGGTGGTATCAGAGCATGCTTTATGTACTTAAAAGGAATTTAAACCTTAAAAGATTTTTAAAGCATAATCTAATAAACCTAAAATATGGTTGGGCTTGGGGAAACGTTATAGTAACGTATGTGTACTTTGATACAAATACCTAAGTATGTATTCCCCACTCTCTTAGGCCGTTCTTCTATATCTTACCAAAATTGGATTTCAGGTAGTAGGGAGTAAGATATGGAGGCAGGAAACAAAAGAGTGGATCAAGGTGGGAGACACATTGCAACACGTGGAAATGTTCAACCCAATACTAGGAGCAACCAGGGTGGACAGGAAAATGCAAACCCAGATGTTAATGCTAATGTTGGTGCGGAGATCTCACCGGTTGATATGGGGATAATGTATCAGTTCTTCATGAATATGATGCAAGCAGGAGCAGCTGCGGGAGTGGTTGTAGGGAATGCTGGAGGAGCTAATCCAGTGGCCCCAGTTGGCAATAATTATGCCAAGCTGAGCAGGGATTACGTTAGTCTTGTAAGGAAGCCTTTTTTGGGAACCAAGGATGCAGTAGGAGTAGAGAATTGGCTATTGCATTGTGAAAGGATATTTGCTGATCTCGGCTTGACGGATATGCAGAAGAGGAGACTTGCTTCAAGGAAATTGCAGGGAGCAGCATTGTTTTGGTGGAACGGAGTTACCGTAGGAGAACTAGAGGAAGACCTAACTTGGGCTAAATTTTGAAGGAGGTTCGAAGAAAGATTTCTATCAGAGGTTGCCAAGTCAGCATTGCTCAGGAAATTTGCAGATTTAGTCCAGGGGGATAGACCGGTGGTTGAGTATGCTACAGAGTTTGATGAGCTGTCCCGTTACGGAGATGCTACTGGGGATACTGTCATTCGGAGGAATGATAAATTTATCAGGGGGTTGAATCCTGAGATCGCCAGAGAAACCATGCCAAACCTCTGGGATCCGTGTCATATTATTGTTGAGATGGCTATGCGGAATGAAGAGATGCTTTCTACTTTTGGAAAAGGGAAACCAGCTGATGTTCAAAATTTTCAGGGTAAGAAGCGGAAGTTCTTCAAGATGAAAGGTGCCCAATTGGGGGTAGCAGCTAAGAAGAGCAATGCTGATATTGCTTGTTACAAGTGTGACAAGAAGGGGCACTATGCTAAGGAGTGTCTCTCGGGTGATGGAAGAGCAGTTGCAGCGAGGCCGAATGTGAAGTGCTACAACTATGGCCAGATGGGGCATTATAAGGACAAGTGTCCCGAGGCTGCTAAGGCTGGAAAGGTAAAGGTCTTTGTGTTGGAACCATCATCCTCTAGACCAACGACTGCTAAGAAAGGAAAAGCTGTGATGGAAGGTATGCTTATGATTCATAGTACTCTAGTAAGGATCCTATTTAATACCGGTGCATCGCACTCATTTATATCTCAGTATTTGGTAGATTGCTTATGTTTGGAACCTTTATACCTTATTACTCCTTTAAGGGTTGCAAATCCTATAGGAGGGTAAGCAACTCTGGGAATAAGATATGACCAGTTAGAACTTGATTTTATAGGTCATATGTTTGCATGCAGTTTATATGTTTTTGATTTCGTGGGTTTCGGGATCATATTGGGTATGGATTGGTTAGATAGATATAATGCTAGGATATTTTGCCAGGAAGGGGAAATATCATTGAGACACCCTATTAGCCGTAACCGAGTTATTTACTCAGTAAGGAGTTTGGACAGAAATGCTTATGCATTATTGGGTGCTATGAGAATGGAAGCAGAGTTGAAGCAGGTTTATGTAGCGAGAGAGTTTGTGGATGTGTTTGAACCAGTTTCGGGCTAGCTGCCGAAAAGAGCAATCAAGTTTCGGATAGATGTCATATCGGAGGCTGAACCCGTAAGTAGATCACCTAGCAAGATGTCACCAACTGAGAGAAGGAATTGAAGGTGCAGCTAGTGGAATTGGAAGGAAAGAATTTCATCCAGCCAAGCAATTCACCTTAGGGAACGGCCGCGGTATTCGTGAAGAAGCCAGATGGTTCGTTAAGGATGTGTATCGACCATCTTATGTAGAATGAGAGGATGATCAAGAATAGTTATCTTTTGCCGAGGATCGACGACTTATTCGATTAGTTGAGTGGAGCCAGAGTGTTTTCCCAACTGGACTTGGCGACAGGTTTCCATCAACTAAGACTGGTAGTGGACAGTATTCCTCTGACGGCGTTTAGGATAGGTATGGATCTTACAAGTGGTTGGTTATGACATTCGGGCTTACTAATGTGCCATCTTTTTTCATGGATTTGATGAACTAGGTTTTCCGAGAGCACTTGGATAGGTTCGTGTTGGTTTTTATTGATGACATTTTGGTATATTCTAAAAATGAGAAGGATCTTGCGGATCATATTAGAATAGTGTTGGAGATGCTAAGGCAACATCAGCTAAAGGCGAAGTTCTCCAAGTGTCATTTTTGGAAGAAGGAAGTGAAGTTCCTTGGTCATGTAGTTTCCGAGGAAGGGTTAGCAGTTGATTCGGATAAGATCGAAGCTATTATCAATTGGAAAAGACCAGAGATGGTAAGCGAGATTAGAAGTTTTCTTGGTCTTGCAAGATACTACCGAAGGTTCGTTAAGGATTTATCACGGATAGCGGCATCCTTGACTATGCTAACCAAGAAGGACGTGGAGTTTGTTTGGTCTGACAAATGTAAGGAGGCATTCCTTAAGTTGAAACATTTACTAACCAATGCACCCATGTTAGTAGTTCCAGATGGGAATCGGTGGATGGTAATTTACACCGATGCATGTGGTACTGGCTTAGGTGTTGTGCTAATCCTGAATATAAAGGTAATTGCCTATGCTTCTAGACAGCTTAGACCGCATGAAGTGAGATACCCGACTCATGATTTGGGGTTGGCAGCGGTAATCTTCACATTGAAGGTATGGAGGCATTATCTTTTAGGAGAAAGGTTTGAGCTATATACAAATCATAAGTCTCTACGATATTTTCTCTCAGAAGGAGCCGAACATGAGACAGCAGAGAAGGCTGGAGTTTGTTGCAGCTTATGATTTTAGCATCGAGTATACACCGGGAAAAAGAAATAAGGTGGTAGATGCGCTTAGCAGGAAACATCATAATATTGTGTTAGCTATGTTGGCGGAATGGAAAGACTTGGAAGCACTGGCTGCTTGCAGTGTGCAGTTGAGGTCGACTGCTAGATCTAGTCGAAATATCTCCATGATGTCCAGTTTGGAAGTTTGACCAGTTCTGATCGAACGAATTGCTTCTAGGCAGAAAGAGGATCCAGTCTTAGCCGAGAGGATTAGAAGATTAGAAACTTGAACCGAGATTGATGACTTAAAGGATTTTATTCTTGACCGCAGGGGTTGGTTGAGAAAGAAGGAACGGTTATGTGTTTCGGATAATGGAAACCTCAGGAAGGAAGTTCTTAGGGAATGTCATCGATCGAAGTTTACGATTCATCCTGGGGGAACCAAGATGTATCAGGATATGAAGAGAAGTTTATTCTGGGAAGGAATGAAGAGAGATGTTGGCTTATAGGTAAAACAGTGTTTGAACTGTCAGCAAGTAAAAGCCAAACATCAGAAGCCAAGTGGTTTGCTTCAGCCTTTGGATGTTCCAGTCTGGAAGTGGGACTCGATATCCATGGATTTTATTGATGGGTTTCCAAGGTCAAACCGGGGTAATGAAAGTATATGGGTCATAGTGGACATATTGACCAAAAGTTCCCACTTCATTCCGGTAAGGTCAACCAGGACGGTGCCTATTTTGGTTAAATTATTCATGAAGAACATCGTTAGACTTCATGGAATTCCTAGTAGTATCATTAGTGATAGAGATGCTTTGTTTACTAGCAAGTTCTGGAAGAGCCCGCAAAGTGTGTTAGGCACTAAGCTCAAGATGAGTACCGCATATCATCCTCAAATGGATGGGCAGACAGAGAGAGTCAGCAAGGTACTAGAAGATCTGTTGAGGGCTTGTGTGCTGGATTTTAGTGGTTCTTGGGAAGATCACTTGCACTTAATGGAGTTTTCCTATAATAATAGTTATCAAACTACTATAGGAATGGCGCCTTTTGAAGCTTTGTATGGAAGGCCATGCAAATCACCACCATGTTGGTTAGAGACCGGAGATAGATTGGTCCTTGGTCCAGATTTGGTGAGAGAGGCGACGGAAAAGATCGAGTCGGTATGGGAAAGAATGAAGGAAGCTCAGTCTAGGCAAAAGAGTTACGCAAAAAAAGGTGTAAGGACCTAGAGTTGTCAGTTGGAGATAGAGTTTTCATCAAGGTATCGCTGATGAAAGGTGTGGTCCAGTTCGGGAAGAACGAGAAGGTAGCACCGAGATATGTTGGACCATTTCCTATATCAGAGAGGATTGGGAGACTCACATACCAAGTAGATTTGCTGAGCAGTTTGGACGAGGTCCACAATGTGTTTCCTGTTTCTCATCTTAGGAAGTGTGCTCATGATCCAGAAACTACTATTGCTCCGATGGCACCGGAGGACTTAGTGGTGGAACCAGATATTACTTTTGTGAAGCAACTAGTTCATGTTGTGGCAAAAGATGAGAAGAAGTCAAGGAACAAGACAGTCAGGTTGGTGAAAGTTCAATGGAGCGACAACGTGTAGGGCTGTACTTGGGAGACAGAAGACAGGATTAGGGCTACTTTTCCTGGTTTGTTTTAGATGGTAAGTTCTATATAGGGTTTATACAGAATTTGGCTGGTAGGTTATGCTAGCTTTGCTTGCATGGGCTATATGCTTGTTGTTGTGTCCTTACTGAAATTTCGAGGACGAAATTTTTTAAGGGGGGAGTCTGTAATGCCTCTGAATTTTAATTAACATTATTCAAGATAATTAATTAGATAAATTAAATAGAATAATATAAATATTTAAGGAGATGAGATTAATAAATCCAATGACCATGTTTTAATGAATGAACTAAAATAAGACTTAACTAAGTTAAGAAGGAGGAATTCCTAAGGGGTAAACTTGGAAATGGGGCTACATTTCTTAGTATAGATCTCTTCCTCCACTTTAATAAATTTTCACTCTCTCATTCATAACTCCTCACCAACTTTTGGCCGGCCATTAAAAGCTCCAAGAAGAGCATAAATTGAAGAAAAAGTTAAGGAATTAAAGCTAGGAAATTATCTCATTCTCCAATTAACTAATCAGGGTGAATAATCATGTTTACCATCTCATTTTCTGTGTTTGGATCAGTTATGTGTTACACCCGATTCATGTTTGTGATTTTGGTTAGGATATAACCCTTTAAACCTTTGTTTGGATAGGACATAGGTGTATTAAATGTTAATGGGTTAATTAACACATTTTTATTCGATTTTGGTTAAATTTCGAGTTGTTTTAATCTTCATATGCTTTGAAATTTTAGTATGTTGATGTATATGATTTAATAGATTTTTGATGATTTTTGAGGATTTTTCCTTAGTGATTTACTAAGGCAATTAAATTATTTAAGCCTAAGGGCTAGACTGCAAATTTGCTTTCGAATTGGTCAAATTCGGAGGGAATTTGCTTTCAAAAATTGATTTGGAGAAGAAGTATAGTGTTTAAAGAAAAATGTTGACTTTTGTATACTTTTTACTATTCGAAAGCATAAGTGGAAGCCTCTTGACCAATCACAATTAGACAAGCAAGATAAAACATCACTTCAGTAGGCCCAGATGTTCCCTCCGACTCCAAAAGCCGCTTTTATCCCTTCGTCTAAGTCGAAGGGTAGGCATGGTGACGAAGGGAAGAGGGGCGAAGAGTTGGGGAGCTACTATCTTTGCTTTCAAATGGAAATAAAACTTTCTTTCAACTGAGTCGAAGGGGGGTCCTTCAATTCTATAAATTTTTATAAAAAAAGACTAAGTTTTATATACTCAAGGAGGGGCCACGAAGGGGATCTTCAAAAGCCAAAACCTTCAAGAGTTAATGTTTTAAATGCTTTCCAGAAAAAAATTTATACCCTTCGACAAAGTCGAAGGGTAAGGGGGAGGAAAATGCCAACCTTCCCATTGTTTTTAAAGTAGAAGTTTTAATACCATTCGACAAAGTCGAAGGTTAAATCTTCCGACAAGGTAAGAAGTATATTTTCGAAGGGTTGGTTCCAACATCAAAACTTCATTATTTTGAATGATTTCGAAAGGTTTTGATTTCGAAAGGTTTGATTTCGGAAGACTTTGATTTCGAAAGGTTTTGATTTCAAAAGGTTAGATTTCGAAAGGTTTTGATTTTGAAAGGTTTGATTTTGAAAGGTTTGTTTTCGAAGGGTTATGAAGGGGTTACCTTCAATAATTGCGAAAGGTTTTAAGTTTCATTACTTTCGAAAGGTTTATAAATGGTTTTATAAGGGGGATACCCCAGGCCTTCGACAAGGTCGAAACGTAGAACCTTTCCACTAGGTCGAAAAGAAACCTTCCGACAAGGTCGAAAGGTAGGACCGTTCGGCAAGGTCGAAAGGTCTGATTTTGTGATTCTTTCAAAAGAAAGGTTTCTGAAGGGGCTAACTTTGGATGTTTATTTGCTTTCGAATGGAACTTCATTCAAAGGGTTTTAAAGGGCTGTTTTTAGCCATTTTTCATAAGTAAAATTTTGCTAAGTCAAAGGGGCTACTTCGAAGGGTTATAACATAAATACTTATCTTTATTTGAATATGTTAGAGGGATCCTTATATAAGATTAATGTTAATAAAACTTGAGGATACCGGGGTGGGTTTAATGTTTTCGATACTTAGTTTGGGGTTACAAACAGAAATATGCTTTCAAAAATATACATTGGGCTATCAATGTGTTTTTATTTAATTTAACCTAATTGAGGCTACCAGTGGGAATAGGTTAAACAGGTGGTATATTTGGGGAAAATAAGTAATTATGGGAATCATGAATTTTTATAAATAATCATGGGGATCATGATGTTTTAATTGGCCAAGTGATGTCTTGGTTAACCTAGGAAAACCATGGAATGTGCGGTGGATAGCCCACATCAAATTTCTAAAGTGAAGAATGTTTTGCCAGAGGTGGTTAGCCTCGGGATTTGGCACCCAAGGGTTCATAGTCATCCTAGGAAAACTATGTAGTGTGCGGTGGATAGCCCGCACCATCTTTTATAAAACAATGTATGATGGATAATCTGCATTTATTTTAAATGGATATGGGACGAATAGTCCTATTAAATTATGACGGATTGTCATTTTAAAAGACTTTAGAGGGGAACTCTAATAAATTGATTTTAGATGGAAATCTAATAAATTGCTTTTAGATGGGATATCTAATAAATGGGTGGATGGAATATCCAATACATATGATTTATGGATTTATTTCATATTATGTTAAGACTAATCATTTTGGGTGCAGGGGCATAGTAAATGATTTGCATGTTTTGTTTTGGATACTAGTGAGGGGAAAACCCGTTCCGCTAAGCGACGTGGTCTCGCTAGATATCTATTTATGATAAGAGATGATAGGGGATTATTCATACCAGAATTATTAGCTGACTCAAAGTTTGTGTTTCTCCAAAAACTCTCGAGTACTCAAAATTAATCTGAGTAGTTTGAGAGTGGGAGACTTTCAGGTTTTTGGACGAATAAGCTTCCGGAGACGTGCAGGAGGCAGTATTAGCTATATAGGAGCTATTTTGTGTATTCCGATGTGATGTACTAAGAACTGTAAAGTTCATATTATTAGTTCTATGATCATCATAAGAGGACACTTCATATGTCGCTCTTATCGTATTTTGTACATGTATATATGGTCTGAACGTGGTTAACGTCTGGGATTATGTAATTAAATCTGAATATTATTCATAATAAATGTGAAATTATGTTTTTTTGAAGTTTAAAATTTTTCATATTCTTGTGTTCCTATGTATCAATATTAACTATGCCGCATTGGGTCGCCAAGAAATAACAACTACGGATGACTGCAGCATCAGTAGCGGTTAGTTTTGGGCCTCAGAAGGCGGGATGTTACAAGTGGCGAATTGACTGATCTTCCAGAGTTACTAACACGATTCCGGTTCCAAAACAACGATCATTGGATGCTCCATCCGTAGACATTTTCCATCAGTGGTAGAGGCTCCACCACTCTTTGGGTGATCATCTCGTGCAGTGAATTCTGCTATAAAGTCTGCCTGTGCCTGTCCCTAGATAGCTCTCCGAGGGAGATAAGTAATGTCAAATTGACTTAGTTCGATGTTCCACTTGGGTGACCTCCCAGACGTCTCAGGTCGTTGTAGGAGCTATTGTTATGGCTGGTAATATAAACGTTGATAGGATGATGCTGAAAATAGGGGCAGAGCTTTCGTGAAGCAAACAATAAGCAGTACGCCAATTTCTCTATCTTCGGATAGTTCTTTTCAGCTCATATTAATCGTTTGCTAACATAATAGACCAGTCTCTAGATCTGATTCTCTTCGCGAAGCAGTGCGGCACTTATAGCATGTATCGACATGGCTAAGAAGAAATACAACTCTTCGTGATCCGCCGGTTTTGACAAGATAGGAGGCCTCTATAGGCGGTTCACCAAAGCTCGGAATGCATCTTCACAATCCAATGTCCATTCAAAGTTCCTTTTCCCTCTTCTAATCAAATCGAAGAAAGGAACGCATTTAACAGTGGCTCTGGAAACAAATCGACTTAGGGCGGCAACCTTCCTAATTAGGCTTTGTACTTGTTTGATGGTCTTCGGCACTTGGATGTTGCGAATTGCTTGAATCATTTTGGGATTAGCTTCGATTCTGTAGGCATTGATGATGAAACCCAAGAACTTTCCTGATGCGACACCAAAAAAACTTCAGAGGATTGATCTTCATTTTGTAATATCGAAGGATATTGAACATCTCTGCCAAGTCTTTAATGTGGTCACTTGATCGTTGTGATTTCATGAGCATATCATCCATGTATACATCCATCGTCTTTCCAATCTGATCTTTAAACATTCTGTTGACTAGGCGCTGATAGGTCGCCCCAACATTCTTCAATCCAAATGGCATTATCACGTAGCAATACAATCCAACATTGGTAACGAAGCTGGTTTGCTTCTGATCGGGAATGTGCATCGGGATTTGGTTATATCCAGAGTACGCATCCATGAAAGATAGCAATTCATGTCCTACAGTTGAGTCTACCAGCTGGTCGATCCATGGAAGGGGAAAATTGTCTTTCGGGCATGCCCTGTTCAAGTCCGAATAATCAACGCATGTCCGCCACTTTCGATTCGCCTTTTTCACAAGTACAAAATTAGATACCCATTCAAGGTAGAGGTCATCACGAATAAACCCATTTCCTTTGAGTCTATCCACCTCCTCTTTAAGGGCAACAGATCTCTTCGGATCTATGCCACGCCTTTTCTGTTTCACAAGGACATGCCTCGGGTCGATATTTAATGTGTGGCTCACAATGGCAGGCGAGATCCCACACATGTCAGAGTGAGTCCAAGCGAACATGTCAAGATTCGCTCGGAGAAAACCAGCAAGTTCTTTCATCACCGGGGGGCTGAGTTGTGATCCAATCTTTAGGACCCATGACAAGTCGTCATGTGTTAGCGCCAAAATTGGTCACTAACACCCAAACATAAATGAAAGCACCAACTAACAGTCACAAATAATAGATAGAGTGTATGTAGAGAGTATAAATATGAAGAGTAGTAAAAATTAAAAAGAAAGCAGAAAAAACAGTGGATTTATAGTGGTTCGGCTGACTCTGGCCTACGTCCACTCCAAAATTTTCCATTTTATTGATATGAGAATCAATTACAGTTACAATCCGGAGTTTTCAAAACAATTATGGCAGAGTAGTCTTAATGAGGAAGAAGAAGGGAAACAGAATGAAGATCCCTTTTCAGAAGCCCCGCTTGCTGTATTTATAGGCAAAATCCGAGTTACTAGGCTTCCTTCGTGATCCGGGCCCATTAGGACCATAGTCGAGTCCATATAGTCGACCATTGCTTTCCTGGAGTATGTAAAATGCCGATCCACTCCAGACTCCAACATGCCGACCCACTCCAGACACCAACATGCCGACCTACTCGAGACTCCAACTTGCCGACCCACTCGAGACTCCAACCTGCCGACCCACTCGAGACTCCAACCTGCCGACCCACTCGAGACTCCAAACTGCCGACCCACTCGAGACTCCAACCTGCCGACCCACTCGAGACTCCATCATGCCGACCCACTCGAGACTCCAACCTGCCGACCCACTCGAGACTCCAACCTGCCGACCCACTCGAGACTCCAACCTGCCGACCCACTCGAGACTCCAACATGCCGACCCACTCGAGACTCCAACTTGCCACCCACTCGAGACTCCAACTTGCCGACCCACTCCAGACTCCAACATGCCGACCCACTCCAGACTCCGACATGCCGATCCACACGAGACTCCAACTTGCCGACCCACTCAAGACTCCAACATGCTGACCCACTAGAGATTCCAACATGCCGACCCACTCAAGACTCCAACTTTTGTCAAAACTCGTATTTCGAGTATCCCGCAACTTTTGTCCATCAAATATGCCGAATCCCGGTTTTATAATCATGATTACCATCCTTGATTGATTGTCTATCCATCCAATTGACTAAAACCTATCGTATTCCAGTCTCGACAACCGAGCAACCAATTTAGTTAAATCTGCCTGTCTACGGCCTTGCCAAAATGCGGGTTAACATTTTCCCCCCAAAACAGCCTTGCTTTGGAAGGTGTGTTTTGAATAGCCTTAGATCCGTTAATCGAATCTGTGATCTCTCCAGATCATTAAAAAATCCATGACTATTCTAGGTCAATATCCAATTCTTAATTCATTCTGTATCCATTAATCGAATTCACAATCTCTCCAGATCATTTTATCCAAGACCGAGACCTCTTCGGGTCCTATAATCCATAGCTGGGACCTCGCCGGGTCCATATCTAGAGCCGGGACCTCGCCGGGTCCTATAATCCGTATCCGGGCATTACCGGGTCCATATCCAAAGTCGGGAGCTCGCTGGGTCCTATAATCCATATCTGGGACCCCACCAGGTCCATACCCAGATCTAGGACCTCTCTGGGTCCTGTAACTCAAATTCGGGTTATTTTATCCTTCTCCGGCCTCGACTCTCCAGTCAAGGACTTAATCCATGGGGTATCCTTCTCTGGCCTCGATCCCCAGTCGAGGACTTTATATTCTCCGGCCTTGACTCTCCGGTCGAGGACTTTTATATTCTCCGGCCTCGACTCTCCGGTCGAGGACTTTTATATTCTCCGGCCTCGACTCTCCGATCGAGGACTTTATATTCTTCGGTCCATTCCACGCTAGAGTCTACTCCATCGCACTCCGGCGAAGGGACTCGTGACATGCGATTTCTGCCCCGTCTCTCCGATTGGGACCATAACCGTGTGACCTGTACTATTTATTACATTAATATTCCAAATCCAATCAACACAGAGTTCCATTGATAAAATAAAAGTTCATACAATAAAGAAAATCAAATGTCCGTAGTACCAAGAAAGAAACTAGAGTTCACAGAAAATAGAAAAAACAAAATTTTGTAAACCCGAGCATCACGGTATATCATCATCTCAGAGCATGCCTAGAGACCGTCCTTGATCCCATACATGTGTAAGTGACTTAGCCGCCTTACTTTGGGGTTTACTACTTATTCAAAGCCATAAATCCATTCAGCTGATAATAAGGCGACGATGCCTAGATCCAGTGCCAGCTTCGTCTGATGTGGGCAGTGGCTGCTCTTATTCCACTACCACGGCTCGATTCCTTATGTACTGTTTTAAATGACCATTCCTTATATGTTCCTTGATGATATCCTTCAAATGCATGCAGTCATTTGTGTTAAGTCCATCCAGCTCATGGAATAGGTAATGCTTTCCCGATGCTCGTTCGTGTTCGGAGGGTTCCCTCTTTGCTGTCCTTCGATACTGGAGGCGTCCTCGAGTATCTAAATAAATTCTTTCCAGAGTCTCATTCAAATCCGTATAAGAAGAGAATTTTGATTTCCTCCGTTACCTTTTCGATGTGTTTTCTCTATCCATTTTCCTTTTGCCTCTGTCGTCCTTGTTTGAATCCTCCCTGGGTGGACCTCCACCTTTTACCAAATAAACCTCTACCTCTCTTCCTTCTCTTTCAGCCTTCGCATCTTCTTGTCTTAGAAACTTTTCCGCTTCATGGTAAAATTCCTCGAGATCCATTGGTGGATCCCGCTCCAACGATATCTTAAAATCCGAATTATCCGCAATCCCTGAGACTGCCGCCATCAAAACCATCGACGGATTAGGTCGATCCACTGAAGTCATTACCGCATTGAATCTGGTTAAGAAATCCTTAAGTGATTCTCCCTTCCATTGCTTCATTGATGTCAAAGTCATCACACTCCTAGCTCTCACGATGTGGACCCGAAATTGCCTCATAAACCTATCAATCAGCTCCGTCCATGTGCCAATAGAGCCACTTTCCAGTTGTCTGAACCATAGTGCTGCTATATCCATCAATTACAAAGGGAAGCACCATGCCATGACTTCCTCCGATGCCCCCAGTACTTCCATGTGCCTCATATACCTTGTTAGGTGAACCGTGGGATCTGTTTTCCCATCATACATTTCCAACGATGGTAGTTTGAAATCTGGTGGATTCCTTGCCTGCCTGATCATAAGAGTGAAGGGGCTCCTGTTCACGTCCTCCAAATCTCTATTCACCAATCCTCCCCTAATAGTCCGTTTGATTACGTCCGTTAACCTATCATTATCATCAAGTAACGGCCTCTGTCCGTTGTCTCCAACCTGCCCCCCGAGTCCATGAGGGAATCCCGGAACCTGCCCTTCTAGATGAGTATCCACTTCCCTATTAACACCAAATTGCCCATCATTGCC
The DNA here is from genome assembly GCA_030737815.1 of Allium fistulosum. NCBI lineage: Eukaryota > Viridiplantae > Streptophyta > Magnoliopsida > Asparagales > Amaryllidaceae > Allium > Allium fistulosum. The sequence goes on from CM060902.1 coordinate 1,303,052,399, forward strand.
CGGTATCCTTACTGGAATGGAGCCTACATGATTCGGGGGCATGCCCCCTAGTTCAAGGGCCATTCTCGATGGTCCAACTCTATCCCATACTCCGGTCGCTTCATGCCCTTGGTCCTGATTCCGGGCTGCTTCCGTTCTTGTCACTCTAGCTTCGTGATCCTTATTTTCATCATCACCTGCTACTCCATTCCTTTAGTTTTGCACTCCAACTTGTCCAACCTGCTGGAGTAGGTTCTGTATCATTTCCTCCTGCCTTTTCAATATCCCTTCCTGCATAGCATCCATCATCATTTTCATCTCATCTCTGGTGATGAAAACTGAGGTCTGATTAGCTCCTGAGGAAGCCTCATGAATTCCTTCATGCTGACTTCTTTCCACTCTTTGTCTCCTTATTGATTGCTTTGCCATAGCTTCCCAAGAATCCGAGTTCCTAAGCCTTTAAATCCAAAGTCCAAGCTTTAGAATCCCTGAGTGCTAGCTCTCTCAGGGAAAGCACCAAAATGTTAGCGCCAAAATTGGTCACTAACACCCAAACGTAAATGGAAGCACCAACTAACAGTCACGGATAATAGATAGAGTGTATGTAGAGAGTATAAATATGAAGAGCAATAAAAATTAAAAAGAAAACAGAAAAAACAGTGGATTTATAGTGGTTCGGCTGACTCTAGCCTACGTCCACTCCAAAATTTTCCTTTTTATTGATATGAGAATCAATTACAGTTACAATCCGGAGTTTTCAAAACAATTATGGTAGAGTAGCCTTAATGAGGAAGAAGAAGGGAAACAGAAAGAAGATCCCTTTTCAGAAGCCCCGCTTGCTGTATTTATAGGCAAAATCCGAGTTACTGGGCTTCCTTAGTGATCCGGGCCCATTAGGACCATAGTCGAGTCCATATAGTTGACCATTGCTTTCCTGGAGTATGTAAAATGCCGATCCACTCCAGACTCCAACATGCCGACCCACTCCAGACTCCAACATGCCAACCCACTCTCGAGACACCAACATGCCAACCAACTCGAGACTCCAACATGCCGACCCACTCTTGAGACACCAACATGTCGACCCACTCGAGATTCCAACTTGCCGACCCACTCGAGACTCCAACCTGCTGACCCACTCGAGACTCCAACCTGCCGACCCACTCGAGACTCCAACATGTCGACCCACTCGAGACTCCAACCTGCTGACCCACTCGAGACTCCAACCTGCCGACCCACTCGAGACTCCAACATGTCGACCCACTCGAGACTCCAACATGCCAACCCACTCGAGACTTCAATTTGCCGACCCACTCGAGACTCCAACTTGCCGACCCACTCGAGACTCCAACTTGCCGACCCACTCGAGACTCCAACATGCCGATCCACACGAGACTCCAACATGCCGACCCACTCGAGACTCCAACATGCCGACCCACCCGAGACTCCAACTTTTGTCAAAACTCGTATTTCGAGTATCCCGCGACTTTTGTTCATCGAATATGCCAAATCCCGATTTTATAATCATGATTACCATCCGTGATTGATTGTCTATCCATCCAATTGACCAAAACCCATCGTATTCTAGTCTCGACAACCGAGCAACTGAATTAGTTAAATCCGCATGTCTACGACCTTGTCAAAAGGCGGGTTAACATCATGGATGACCATGATGTCAATCATCGGCTCAGCTGATGTAGCCTTGGTCTCTTCGGGCTCCTCATCATCACTCGGATCTATGTCTTTATAGAACCGACTGTGGGACCCGACCCAAGGCCCGGGCGTTGGTTGTCAATCTTCGGCGGTTCGGATGGGAGAGATTTGTCCACATCCTTACCTTTCTCTTTCCGTTAAGCGTCTCTCCACTCAGCCACATAACATGCACGTCCGGTCACCTGATCACCATGCACAACTCCAACACCGTTATTAGTTCAGAACTTCAAAGTCAAACACCATAGGGCAAGAGCTGCCCGAAATTCAACTAGGGCTGGTCGGCCCAGAAAAGTGTTGTATGGAGAGTCAACATCCAAGACAACAAATGGTAAAATCCACACTCTCCTGCGGTCACCTTCCCCCAACTCCATAAACAATTCGACATATCCGATAGCTTCAGTCGTAGCCCTGTTAGCTATGAATGCGGGCTTTAGACGAATTCAAGTCCTAGGCTTCCATCCTCATCTAATCGTAAGCCATTTTGAAAATTATATTAACGGAACTTCCACAATCAACCAAAATCATTCTTACTAAGGCAGGGCTGATCATGGCCGAAATGACCATTAGGTCGATCGTCGGTGCCTCCACCTTATCTGCATCTCTATTTCTAAATATAATGGCATCGACCATTATACGCTGTTATTTTGCCGAAGATCCATCATCTGTACTCGAACAACATTCAAAATTCACATGCTTGATCGTGCTAGCATAGCACTCCATCTCATACCAGCTCTTATCGGCTCGATGCAGTCCTCCAACTATTTTATTGATCACTAATCTTTCACTAGTCCATGTAGGCTACTCGGTCCTATGTGGAACTTTCCATCGGTTGGGATCGGATGTCCCATGTCCACTATAACGACCCACTGTTTTGGACTATTTGCATCCGCACATGTCGGAATTGAATAATTCAAAATACCGAATTGTTAATTTAAATTTGGCAAAACTGAACATATACAGTAAATAAATAATCACTGATCACAGACACAGAGTAATAAATGCAGTGGAAATAAAAGAGATAGTAGTTCATGAAGCTACTATATAAATATATAAGTTACATCAGAGTTAAACCAGATACAACGGAAGAGTAACACGATACATCAGATACAAATCAGAATACATCACTGGAATCATCGAATACTGAAAGCAGAATAGATGGCTGGATCTTCAAGCAAACCTCCAACTCCAAAGGTGAGTCTCGAATACTGGTACACTCAGTCTGACCCGAGCGTAAAGCAAAACACAAAACACTCGAGTCAGGATTAACATTCTTATATCAATAAATCCAACTCAAGTGAAATAGCAATTGAAATACAAGTAACTCAAAGGATGTTTGGAATAACCATCCTTTAAGGATCCGTTAAACTATCTACTATGTAGTAGTGTACGATAAGTAGATAATGCCTATCAGTAATATAAGATATCAAAATAGTGTTAAGGCGTTACCATTATCCCCCTTAACACATTTTATATAAGCGTTACAGTCTATACAGCACTGTAAACTCCACCGTAAACTAGTGGGATATCAGGGAGTACTCCATAGGTATAACACAAAACAAATCGTAGTGGTCGCGTATATGACAAGGCACATGAGGCAATACCCAAGGTAGTGAAACTACCGTTTGCCTGATCCGGACTGGTGAGAACGCATCGCCGCAGCGACCGCAACACCGCGAAACAACACTCCCAAATCAAGGGTGCACCAATCGACAACAAGTAATGAGTAGTTTTCGAAGAAGTGTGTTCGCTCGAGGCAGCTAACTTCCATTTGGCCCAGCACGGCTCCTGTTTTAGTCATTTTCAATTTGACACAAGTGTCAAGGCTATCCATTATCGTTCTCTTTCTTCAGTCATCACGTACATCATTCCAACCACTTCATTCTGGATCACACTCCGCGTATAGTTATTAAAGTGGTTTTCGGTTTAGACAGTGAGTATGTCCCTAACCGATTCTGGTCTCTTTAATAACTTTCGTAATTTTTACACCGATTGGTCGTTTATATATTTCAAAACCAAATCAAATTCAATTTTAATTAGAATTTGAAAACCAACATTTCATTTGTCTTTCCAAAACAATTTCCATAATTTACATTTCAAAACTTCCAAATTCATAATTTCAAAATCTTATAATTCAATTTCAATTTCTTTTTAAAACAATTCAAATATTGATTCAAGTTCGGATACAAGTTTCATTTCGAAACATTTTAATTAATTTAATTTAACATTCAAATCAATTTAAATTCATTGATCGATTTCATTCAATATTCATTAAGTAGATTTGTCATTCAAACAATTTCTATTTAATTTCCAATTCATTAAATCAATTACTTAAGTTCAACTTCATTATATCAAAACTTCAAATTGAATTGAATTAGATTTGTCAAATCAACTCTTTAAATTACAAGTCTTACATTAATTTCAATAAATCACATTTTTATTTCTTATTAAAGAAATCCAATTTCATTTATTTATTTACTTAATTACAAATTTCAAAACTTAATTATTTCATAACTCAACTTTACTTATTAAAGAAGTTCAATTTCACTTATTACGAAGTTCAATTTCACATATCAAGAATTCAATTTCATTTAATTATTAAATGGTTAAATCTTTTTTAATTATTAAATAATTTCAAAAACTTGATTGTTAAATAATTTCAAACTTAATAATTAAATTTTAAACAACATTCTTTCATCAACTACTATGTTGATATTTTGTTTTGGATTATTTCATATTAACAATTTCCTTTCAAAAATTCAAATTTCAACTTCATTTTAAAACCTTATTATTTATTCAAATAAAATCTTTATTTTATTTTTAAATCAAATTATTGACCAATCGGGTTTTATTTAATTCTCTATCGCACTACACCATACCAGCCATTTCGCAACCCCCAAAGGCGGAAAATTTGCAACGGCTCTTAGCCGTTGCTATTAAGCAACGGTTAAAGTCCGTTGCAAAACCTTATAATACGGCTCATAGCCGTTCTAAATTTTGGAACGGCTCTTACGCGTACTACATTTTAGTACAACCTTCCATACCCCCGTTCCCAACTTGCTACGCCCTATTCTATCATAATTCACTTCGATAAAAAAAGCGATAGATCCAGATCCAGATCCTTCGTCCATCATTTACGTGCTTCTTCGTTCAAATCTACCGCCTCGTGCTCACATCTTCTCAATCGACTTGGAAGCTCTTCGCTCTCCTGTAGGTCCGTCTTCGCTTTGTTTTCGTTGGTTTTGTGTTAATTAGGACCAGGCGCAAATTAGCTGATTCCGCTATCATTGCCGAAGAGCTTTGGTTTAATTTTCAATTTTCGTCCTTTTTTAAAAAAAAAATTGGGACAATGACGCTTTTGATTTCTTAGGGTTTTGTGTTTGTGACATTATCAGGTGGCAAGGGCTGGATTTTGCGCGGTTGAATCAGAGTACTATTTCTTTTTTTGATTATGCTAAGCCTGAATCTGCTATTTCTAGATGGAACCGAGTTAGTTTGAATGCTTCCAAGGTTGTAATATTTCTTCCTTCACTATTCATGTCATTGTATCTTTGAGTATCTACTAGTGATAAGATATGATTGATTATTGAATTGCAGGTTGGACGGGGATTATCAAAAGATTCTAAAGCCTTGAAATTGGCTTTTCAGCATTGGATCGAAGCTGTAAGCTTTTCCACTTTTGCTCAAAGTCTATTCTGTATAGAGTGTAAACTATGGTCAACTGATACTGCATAATTTTACTTTGAAACTTCTCGGTTGTCGATGTACTGTGAGGAGAACGACATATTATCATGTTAAAGATCCACTTTTGTTTGCTATTTTTGTCTGACCTATATGTAGCCAATATCAAGCTATATAGCTTTTTGTTTGCTGTTTTTGTCATATTTTGCCAATTATTTTGCTTAGTGAGGGTAAAATATATTGTTATCCGAAATCCTGGTTGATTCCATGTCAAAATGTTACTTATTTTCCTTTTATATGATAAAAATTATTTAAAGATATGCGAAAAATTAACTATTTTATATCTGATAATTAAGATAAAGCTGCATCCGATCATTTGCTTATGAGTCAATGCCAAGTGAAGTGTGTCGGTGTCGAATTGCTGCTGATTCAGAACTCTGAACTCTGAAGCATGTGTAAATTGTTAACGTGTATGTGCAAGCACTTTGCATCTCTATGTTACATGACCAATCCTCTCACTTATTGTTTTGTAGGCAAATGATTTGGGTAATAATTGTGGTTTCCTTCGTTAATATCAAATGACTGAATGAACACATTCTTCTTTCTGACTTTCTTTCAAAATATCCCGATCTCATACAATAGGTGGTTTAATTTTGAACATAATATTAAGTGCGACTTAGCAAGACAACTTCACCAGCCAAAATAATAACTAAACTAAAATCTGTGACCACCACTTTCTTAGAAGGTCCAAAATAAAAACACTGCACTTCTTTAGGGCTGGAGTGGAAGTGAGAGATGAGCCAGGGGCCTACAATTGCTAGGTTGATATTTTCTATTAAATTTGGGGAATGCACACACATAAAAAGAAGTTAACAGTATAAACTGTATAACATCGAGTTTTTCTTTTGGGGGTCCGAAGAAAGTAAGCAGAGTCTGAAATTTCCACCAGGATATTTTCTGGTTTAGTTATTATTTCTTTTTGGTTGCACTGCTTGTAAACTTGTAAGATGTTCAGTTCCCTGCTTATATTAATGGTTTCTTTTTTGTGATGAAATGATATTGTTTACAAATCAATTAATTAATTGTACCTTTAGAATCACTTGTCAATCATAATTCTCATCGATTGGAGATTTGAACATAAAACAAATAACCTCTAGCATCTGGGCAGTTTTTCGTAAGCTTGCTTGCGACTAATTGTTTTGATATAATTCTGTTGGTATATTGTTTTCGAAACATGTATTGTTTTTAACCCTTTAGTTATTGCCATTTTCATGCATGTTTACTGTAATATATCTAAATTCAGTTTGGACTTTAGAGGTTCTTGTCTATCTGTTTTTAACCCTTGTTCATGCATGTTTACTGTAATATATCTAAATTCAGTTTGGACTTTAGAGGTTCTTGTCTATCTGTTTTTAACCCTTTAGTTATTGCCATTTTCATGCATGTTTACTGTAATATATCTCAATTCAGTTTAGACTTTAGAGGTTCTTGTCTATCTGTTTAGTTACTTGGTAGTTGTGGCAAATACTTTAAATGCAGCCCGCAGGTGACAATCGCAACTGCTATTGTCTTTTGCCATCGATTTTTTCTTCGCCAATCTCATGGGAAGAATGACCATAGAGTGAGTGTTAGTTGCTTATTTTATCAGTTTGATTTTTATGAATTTAGTAAATATCTGAACTACATCATGTTTGCCTATGTAGATTAGGCAAATATTCTGATATGTATCTAATATGATAATATTATTGAGTAGCTCTAAATATAAATTTATTTTATCGCATCAGCAAGAATATTGGGTTTTGGATTTAGTTATTTCAAGGCCAATATCCATATTTCATCTACAGTAGAAAATATGCTGGTACTCTAGCTATATTTTACATTATTATGCATACACCACTCATATTGTAAGGAACAAAAAAATGGTAGTGCAGCAAGTTTTGCATCCTTGAAATCTTGTTGAAACATAACTATTCTGTATATTTAAGGGGCTAGATGATTGAATAAGTGGTCGTTGTAATTTTAGTTAATTAATGAAATGTGAAATTCTTCACAAAACATCCCAAGGCAACTAGACCAGAAGTCAAAAATGATTAATTTTTCAAAGAGTGGAAGTAAAAATATTTGTAATGGATTTTAGCTACTTGTTAGATTTTTTTCTTCTTCTTTTTTCTCCTTTTTAATTCATTCCTTGCTCTATTTTGAGGTTCTGACCATTTACTGTAATTTGTTACATCATTGCAGATTATATCTACAGCTTGCATGTTTTTGGCTGGAAAAATCGAGGAAAGTCCTAGGCCTCTTAAGGATGTTATTCTTGTGTCATATGAACTTATTCATAAAAAGGACCCTGCAGCTATCCAGAGAATAAAACAGAAGGTAAATGCATCTATGTCATCTTTTTTTTTGTCCTTTGCCTCCTAAGCTTCCTAATTAACTTACTTGAGCTAGTAAATGTTGAATTATAGCTGGTTGATCATACACTGTCAACGAGGACCTCTCATGGTTGTAAGCCACAATAGTTAATCCTATTTATATACCCTCTTAACATTGTTATCTTGAGTGATGATATATTTCTCTCAGACTTTCTAGACAGATGAATAGGTATATTATGTCAATTTACTTTCTGGTATGCTTATCATCTTATGTTTATTCTTCCTAGGAAGTTTATGGACCTCAAAAAGAACTGATCTTACTTGCGGAGCGGGTTGTACTTACTACTCTAGGTTTTGATTTAAACGTGCAACATCCATATAAATGTCTTGTGGATGCCATAAAGAAATTCAAGTATACTCAAATTTCTCTTGCAAAAACAAGGGATCACTCTTCTAAAAAAAGAATCTCTTGTACAAGTTGCTTGGAATTTTGTCAATGATGGGTATGCTCAAGTCACTGTCATCGCTTTTTGATGTCTGAATTCTCATTGTGTATTTATATATTATGGAAATGGGTATGCAGGCTGCGTACTTCACTTTGTCTACAATTTGAATCCCACCAAATTGCTGCTGGTGCAATATTTCTTGCCGCTAAGTTTCTTGAAGAGAAACTTCCCTCTGATGATGACAAGATATGGTGGCAACAGTTCAATGTCACTCCAAAGCTGTTGGAAGGTTTGCTGTTTTTTTCTTCTTCAGTTTCTACTATCTTTTTGATTGATGTTTTATGGATCTTTGGTTAAGTTCGGTAGTTTCTAAGGTTATGTGCTAAGCACTGTGAAGTTGTTAATGTGCTTCTTATATTATCATGTGAAGGCCTTTTTTTAAGACCAGAGAATCATGCTTCACTACTGGAAAATTCTGAGGAAGTGTTTGTCGTAAATCTTAAAACAAATTTCCAACGAATAATTGAAACATTAATGATTTAATTATTCCCCTAGCTTGCTAAAATGCTTAGTTTTTTGTGAAATACCGTTAAGAAAATCATGTGCGGTTGGTATGGTTTACCGTGATTGTCAAAATATTTAACTAGCACCATTATCGTACCATAGTAGATGATAATCGTGTGAATGGCTTGGTGGTAGATGGTACAACCGTAACATCCACAACAAATAATCTAGGTAAATCGTAGGGTTTTACATGTCTGCCACGGTTACCATGTTATGTCTTTTTGTAAAAAGACAGACATTAATTAGAGAAGTGAGAAGACATACACTATGTCTTTTAATGGTTAAAGCTTTGCTAAATCTCGTTGACATATGCACCAACATATGAGTCTCATGAACTTTGTTGATTAGAGAAATCAAAATGAAACATGTAAGATTAAGGTTGTCTTTACTTTTTAATGTCAAGGATACTATTTGGTACACTAGAGCTTAAAGTAGCGTTTGGCTAGAAAATGAGTTTTGTGTTTTCAATATGCATGTCAAGTGGTGTGAGAGAGAAGAATGTTGGAAAATTCTAGTTATTCAAACAAAGACGAAAATGGAAGTGAGAAGATAGTTTCTAAGGGAATTAAGTGATGGGATCTTGATCCTTCCTGTGGTTTATTAATTGATAATTAATACTTTGAACTTAATAATTACTTGTTAATTTGGGTTTAATAAATAGTAATTTGATTGAAATATTTAAACTTAATAAGTGTTAACTAATATTTTATTATATAACATAATTTTAATTTAATGAATAACAATTATAATGTATTATTAATTATCAATATTTATAATTTATAATATACAATTTACAGTACTTTATAATATTGTTTAGACAATTTTTATGTTAAAATTTAAAAAATAAGTTTAAAATAATTTTCAATCAATTAAACTAAATCTGTATTAAGAAAACTAATAATATACAGCTTTATATCCGATTCAAGGGGCATAAGTCGGATGTAAGGCTTACACTCATCTTAAATTTTCCAATTTGATCATTTCAAGTGAGGTTTTCCATCGCAGACCTAGACCATGATTTAATGTACCTTGGGCATATAGATGTAAGGATTTACAGTTAAGTGAACCTTGCTATTAAGGCGTTCAAAAACTGAGTGTAAATCAATCAGGAGCAGGAGCAGTCAACCCGACAATATGAAAACTCCAAAGTCCAAGTTTCTCTAAGTAATTTATCAATTAACCTTGGAGCTAAAATATATTTAAAAGTTGTATTTATTTAAGATTTGGGACTTCAATAACCCAAAAAAAAAATTATTCCTTTAGCTATTTAACTGGGGAAAATAAGATAAGACATGCCTTCGGTTTTGTTTCATCATGACATTCTCTTTGTGTGCTTCAAGCATGTAACTTTAATTAATATGTTTTCACAGTTTTTCTATGGTTAATTATTCATTATAATATTGTAACAACCCTGGATTTCGCATTAATTAATTATCGTTAAATGACGATTAAATTAGGAGCTAATTGATATTAGCATTTTAATTGGTAGAAATTCTTTTAAGAAGTTGGTTAGGAATTAAGTGGGCTTTACAAATTTGAACCTTGGCCCACGTTCAATTGTTTTGGGTTGTGATAATTATCTAGGGTCGATGACCGTTCCTTCCTTCTTCATTTTTTTGAAAACCCTAAACTAAATAACGGAAAAAAAAACAATGGCGGCTTTTGTTTCTTCGTCCGCTCCTCCATTCATTCCATTCGCAAACCTGGTCCTCTTCAGTCTGCTTTGAGAAAAATATGGCGGCTTCAACTTCTTCGTTTTAATCTGCTCTGAAAAAAAGTTGGGGCTTTCTTCGAAGCGCCGTTATTTATTCGATCAAATCAGTGGTCGGTCGCGGTTGCCTGGCTCGAACGATTTCTCGTTGGTCTCGGCTGCTTCTTTTGCGTCGAAGTAAAAGTGAGTAATTTGTTACTCACATCTGTTATTCAATCTCGTTTAATTCGCGAATTCCGTTGCTTGATTTTTGGATACCACTGCTTTGAATTTTAGTGCTTTGGTGAATTTGGGTTTCGACAATCGAACCCCTAAAGTTGGTTAAATTTTGTTCGGCCACGTGAATATCTTTAAATGACTGTGATTTTATGGCTTGTTCAAATTCATGAATTTCTTGCTTGCCTCTGATATGTACATATTGTTGCTTTATTCTACTCTGACTTGATAATGTTTTCAACCATTTAATTTCATTGAACTGTATTTGATGATTTCTGACTTGCTAAAATTCGTGAAGTTCGTCGCTGGTTTATCACAGCTTCGATTGATTTTGAACTCGTTTGATTTTTGTTAAAAACCGATGCTTGACTTTATTTTGTTCGAGCTTACTGAATGTCATTAGTTTGAAACTGTTATAGGACTGTGGCCAGTTGATAATTTGTAATATCTTTTGATATCTTGAAAGTTTGATTGAACCTGTGACGACCCGGAATTTTTGTATATTTGAAATGTGAATATTTAAGTTATTTTAAATATTCGAAGGTTAAATTTTAACTTTAATTTCAAATATACAGTATTTATTTGGATAATTAATTATTAAATTTAATTATCGGGATTGGGTAAAATATGGAATCTCGATTTTAAGCCTGTTAAAAATAGTTCAAAGGTTCAGAAAATTTATATTGTTAATACTGAAGATGATAGAACTTTTAAAATGGAATTTTAAAGAATTTTGTTCAGTTTTAAAAATATATCGTTGAAATTGAATTTAAAAATAGCCGTCCGAGGCACAGTCTCGGAATGCGACGAAACCAGTTCCATCGGATCCGTAATATTGTATTATTATTGGATTTCAATTTTCGTAGTGTTTGGAGTTGTCGTGTGGTCGTACGGAATGTAAACGCACTGAAATTAAATCGAAAATTCAATTTAATAACTGAATCCAAAAGGTTATCTTCTACTTACGATCGAATCGGGACTCGAGACCTTTTCCATTTCGTTCAGAATAGGGGTTTAACCTTATAAACGCCTAGCGACACGCATCGATAGGAGGTCGAGATTTTGAGTTTGCGTGGTTAGAGACGGTTTAGATTTAAATAATATTTATATTCAAATTTGTTTTGACAAAAGTTTCCTCAGCAACCTTCTCTTCTCTCAAACACGTGTTTCTCTTGGTATAACACGTGTCCTATCTAATAAACACGCGTCTCCTCTAAATATCAAAAATCAGAAGCCATACTCTTTTCCTCTCTTCCAATTTCACGAATTCGAAAACCCCATTTCCTTTTCCCTTCTGCATACGAATTCTTTTCGTTCGAAATCATGGCCGAACCTCTCTCGTTCGTAAGCAATCGAACAAAAAAATGAAATCAAGACCATTGATGGCCGTAATACACTCGAACCATCTGTATGAGAGTTCTTTTGTTGCTACGGGTTTGATCGAGTAGGGCTTTGAAATTTTGGGATTCGCGTGCAGCAGGAGTTTCGATATTTTGTTGGATAATGGAGGACCGCGAGGCCATCTTCTCGCGTGCGCTTAGGGTTTGATACCTCCGTCTTCGACTGGAGGTTGTGGCGAGGTTGGGGGAGCAGGAACTTCGCGATGAGGGCTGGTAGGTGGATTTTGGTCGCGAGAAGGAGCTCCGTGCTAGGGTTTCAGCACGCGATCGAGTTCGCGAAGAGGCGGCAAGGCAGTAGGCGAATTTGGGCATAGTGATTCTCGGCTGAAGCTTTGAGGTCGCGTTCGACGATGAGGCAAGTTGGTGGAGTCGATTTCCAGTCGCGAGCTGGGTTGTGCTTGAATCGATTGATGTCAGTAAGTAAACAATCCATTTCTTTCAATTTTTAAGTTACTAAAATTTAATCTGGTAATTTAAATTTGCTGGTTCATTGTCCCATTATCAGAAAAGAAAAATGATTTGTTTTCTTAGGGACAAGATTTATTTACAGTGAGATATTTATTCAGAAGCAAAGAATTTATATACGGTTTAGAAATGGAAATCTACCAGTTTATTTCAATAATGAATATTAGAGATTTATGTGGTTAATAAACTTATTTACTTTTCGGGAGTTCGTTGTAAATTAAATAATTTGTTAATTAAGGTTTATGGGAATATAAGAATTTTTATATGAGTTTGATTTTTAAAATATATGTAGTTTATTTTAAGTATATATGTAGTTCTGATAAAATAAATATACATATACAAATTTTAACTTTACTAGTTATTTTAAAAATAATGAACTACGGTGATTAATGTGTTTTATTAGTCTATTTAATTAAATTTGTTACTAAAAATATTTATTAAAGGAAATTAGTTAAATTGAACTATTAGTAAATTAATTATATTAAAAAGGAAAATTTAATTGTTCGATTTATTCGAATATTAATAAATCATATAAATTGTTTATTCAAGGTCAAAATCTAAAGTGAACAAGTCAAGGAGGATTGGATTGCAAATAGAAAAGCAAAGGTGAGTTAATCTCACTCAGTTGAATTTAAATTTAAATGGTTAAATTTAAATAATTGATTGGATGATTGTATTGATTGATGTGCTATACTATGTATAGTAGTATATAGCAATATATACATATTGGCATATGTATATATTGGACTTGTTGATATTCCCGCATTATATAGCGGATGAGACCCTATGCGCCGCATAATAGCGGATGATTTATATAAATCCCATATACCGCGATATTTCACCTCGAAGTGGAATTGGTATTGTGCTAACGTTTGTGGATGCAGGGAAACAGGTTGGAGGGATCCAACTGGATTCCTCAAAATTATTTAGATTATTTGATATTCTGTTCTATGAATATTGATATCCTGTGATGATTTTATTGATGATTGAAATATTGGATGATATGGTTGGATTGAATATTTCAATAAAAGGAGTTATCAAAATATATTGAATTGGATTTTGAAAGAAATAAAAGAGTAAATTTTAAGTAAATAATTCAAGTGAATTGGAATAAGGGAATTTCGAAATAACAAGGGAAATATTAACTTTAAACTAAAGTGATATTAAATTTAAAGAATAAAGGATTTATTTTGAATGTAAGGATTAAATTTAATTAAAGGTTAAAGAAGGAATTTTGGAAGTTTAAAATTGGTATTTTCAGTTAAAAAGGGTTTTAACTCAAATAAAGGAATAAATCTAAAAGATAATGCATTTTGAAATAAATGAAGTAGTAAAGGAAATTTATTTCAAAGTAAAGTAAAGTAAATTGGAAAATCAATTGGAAATTGATTTAGTTGTTTAAAATTGGAATTTTAAAGGAGAAGTGAGATTTTGGGATTTATAAACTGGGTTTATAAAGTAAAATAAAATAGCAGAGGATATTTGAAATATAAATTCAAGGTGGAAATTTATAAAGGGATACGAATTGGTTTAAAAATAAATGTTGATTTATTTTTAAAAAAGATGGAAATGAGAAGTGTATTTCTCTGGATAGCCAAGTACGTTTTCAAAGTAATTTTTAATATAAGTTAAAAGTTCTAATTGTGTTTTTAAAAGCATGTTTTAGAAAATTGATTATTTCTAAAGGTTAATTTCCAAAGTAAGTATTTTCACAAATATATTATTGTAGTAATTATATAAAAGTGATTTGCTATTATGTTTTAAAAGAAGAAATTTAGTTTATATTTATAAAGTGGTTTATTTTAAAGTATATATTTTTAATAAAGTATTAAAGTAGTTTAATTTCAATGTTATAAGATATATTTAAAATAAAGTGTTTTTAAATTATTCTAAAATCTAAAAGTGTTTTGTACTTGGTGTTTCAGAGAAATAAATATTTAGAAATGTATTCCGTAAGCGGAAACTGTTTTGAAATTGTTTTCAAAAGGAGTTTGAAAATTTGGAAATATATCTTGGAAAGATATTTGGGTAAATAAATAATGTGGGAAATTATTTATTATGTGATGGTTGCTTGTGGATGTTAATTGATAGTTAAATAACCGACTATCAATATTGGCCAAATGCGCTGATCGTTTCGAAGAGACCGGGATCGAGTTTCCGTATACCGGGATTCTAGGTCTGGAGACTCGAATACCACTTCGATCCGGTTTGTACGTTTCGTGTAACGATTTCGGAGTCGAAGATGGAGCAGTGAAGTGCAAGGGCTAGTCGCTACTAATCCTGAGGATATTTCCAAAATGGATGTAGTAGGAATAGTGCCTTCGGTTCCGTTCGAACCCGGGACGGACTTGTATGGACGATCGCTTGCGAAACATCGTCAGCGGACGATGGGCATTCTAAGGGATATGTTCTCTAAAAGGTATCGTTTAGCCTCGAACCTCATCAACCGGGAATGACTGAAAATCAGGGGTTATGCAGCAAGGCTTCGTGGGTAGCTCCCACTGGAGGGTAAGGTCATCCCTGTCTAGATGTCCCTTTTTATTTCGGCTTAGTGGTGCGGTTGCTGATCCCAACCGTGGGGTGATTTTATTCGGGATCATCCAGTAAGGGATGGTTCCGGCCTTGTGTTGCAGAGGAGCGGGCGTACTCCTCGGTACGGTGATCTAGGCCACGTACTGTGATAGGTGGTACCCCAGTGCCTAGTCATTCGTTGGAAATCCATTTTTCCTACGTGCCTTGTACGGTATTTGTTTGTATTACCCACTTTTGTGGCTAGTATGCTGGAATTTAATAATGTAACAATTTCAGCTATTTTAATAAGTATTTGTGAATAGACACTATTATAATATCAGAGGATTTTATAAAGTGTTTTAGCTATCGTAAGGTAAAAACTCGACATGTTTATTTGTGGCGTGGTCTTACGAGATGCTTTTTATTTTTAAAGGATTTTTGAAACTTTAATAATCAATTGAGTGTGATTTTCTCACGCTGGTTTTCCAGACTGACTCGGGTATTGTTTTATATGATGCTCGGGTCAGACCGAGATAAACAGGTTCAGGATATGATGCTGTGGAGCTCAGGAGACGAGCTGGATGACGATACGTACTCTCGTACTTGCTATTATTTTTCCGCTGTGTATTCAGTTGTATGTTATGGGTGTTGATGTACTCTGATGATGTATTGTATAAACAGATATAGTTTTGATTTGTGTAAAGATCTATTGAAATATATATATTATATTTTATTCCGCTGCGATGGTTAGATTCTGATGTTGTTTTTCTATTCTTCTTCTTCTACCTCTTCTTTTTAACTCAAATGGTCCGGTTTTTCGTGTAGGAAAAACCCGGGTTGTTACAGTGGTATCAGAGCTTAGGCTGGCGATAACCTTGGCTCTGGTGGGAATTTTGAGAGTACTAATAGATATGAGCGCGTATTTGTTAGTGGATATAAAAATGGTTTTATATTGTGTTGGTTGATTTATTGAGTGGCATATGAACCTTCGTCGGCACAGTCTGTACAACTGTATCGAAGGGGTTTATAAACACTTGAATAGAACAGTTCGACACAATATTGTTTTAAATAGGGTGAATGAAATAATTTTGCCCAAATTATTTTGTATATAAAAGAAATAATTATTTGAAATTTATTATAGTTATATATTTGGATGCTTGGTTGTTAGAAAATGACAATAATGAGTTAGTCTCATTATTGAGTAGAAATTGAAAACTTATAACCTAAGTTGAAGAATAAATTTATATAACAAGATGGAATTTGAAATATAGACTATAAATGAAATTTATAAATTGAGATAAACTTTATATACAAATGTGAATTACAAATGTGATTTATAATCAAATGAGATTAATTCATAAACAAATGAAATTTGTAAATGTAAATGGTAAAAGTGACTTATAACTTGAAATAAAATGTGATAGAATTCCAGAGTAATGTTTGGATATAAAAAATTGGATGGATTTTGAATTTGAAGTTTTGGGAAAGATTTAAATTCCTTTGGATTTAAAAATAGTTTTAAAGGTTTTGGGAAATAATAGTGATATTATTTCATGAATATTTTTGAAATTGAATTGAAATCTGGTGGGATTTGGGATTTAAAAATGTTTTAAAGTGATAAAAGCATTAAATTCTCTTTCGGTCGCTGGAAAATAATTTCGGTGATGACTGCAGCATCATCGATGTCTATTTTCGAGTTTCCAAAGAGAAATTACTACCAAACTGTTTTAAATTGGAATAATTGTGAACTGGGTTGGTTTTGAAATTCAAAAAGGAAAATTGTTTGGTAAAAGCAGATTGTTTTGGAAATTTGGATTTGATGTGATATATCAGATGTGTGAGTTATTTATGGATTCAAAATGGTTTTGAAATAAAATCGGGCAATTGGATTCTGGAAATTCTATTTAAAAATTTAAATGTGGAAATTTAAATGAATCAACAATATAAAGTAAAGAATAAAGTTGATTGAAATAAGAAAGGAATGAAAGTTTAATTCTGGGATTATAATTATGAGATGGAAATAACTTAATAAGTAATATAAGCTGGTAGATAAAAGAGTTAGAGAACTTGAAGGTGAATGTATTGTAAAACTTGTATAAAATTTGTATCCTGGAATTAAAATTTAATTCGAGTATATGAAGGTGAATAAGATATATTTGAATTTAACTTAAGATAAGTTAAATAAAATTGAGAATTGGAATTGAATTAAATGTAAATAAGTTGAAGTCGAATTGAATTGAATATAAGGGTAGTGTAAAATGCTTATAATTGTGTAAAGAAATTCATATTCTTAAGTTCTTAAGTGAAATAATTTGAGATTTGATTGTAAAGATGGAAATGGACTTAAATGAATAGTCCTAGATCTTAAGTAAGTAAGTTAAAACTTATGAATAGAAATGAAATTGTAAGTCATAAAGGGGAATTCATTTCTTTGAACCATTAAGAGTTATAATTTGAAATTGTAATTATCAAATGGAAACGACTAAGATGAGCAATCTTAATTTTTAAATAGATCCAAACTTGAATTATAAAATAAATTGAACTTAAGATAATTAAGTAAAGTGATATTTTGGATTTAAAAAGCAAGTATTTAATTTTAACCAGCGGAGGAACTAATTTGATAATAAATTAGTTAATGAATTAAATTGTGAGTTAATGAAATTGGATTAACACAGTGATGGTTTGAATTACGAGTGAAATCCAAATAAGTGAAAATAAATTGGAAATGACCTGGTTATTGATAAAATAATTCTAGATGAATTGAGTATGGGAAATAAAATTCATAATGATTGAGTGAATGAACCACTTATATTAAATAAATAAATGGATGGAATTTGATTAAATAAGAATCAAATGAAAGATGGAAATAAACTTTAAAAGGGTTGGTTGAATGGAAAATAAACTTAAGTTATTGACTTAAGTAAATGTTGAATGGAAACTGAACTCAAACAGAGGAGTGGTTTAAATAAGTTGAGAAATAGTTATTTAATGAATTAACTTGGATTGTTTTCGAGCTAAATAAAATTCATTTTTGGAAGTTGGAGATGAATTGAATTTAAGGAAAAAATTGGAAATGAAGTAGTAAATTGAAGTAAATTAAAATTCATATGAAATTGGAATTCAATTTAAATATATACACTTCGGTGGTGAAGTAGTAAATAAGTATAAGAAAATTTATATGAACTTAAGAATTGAAGAATGAAATTCTTAAGAAAATTTGTATTGGAAATATACTTAGTAATTTTGGAATGGAAAAATAAAAAAATATACTAAGTGAATAGTTGAATGAAGACTAAAACTGAAGTTGTGAAATGGGATAGTTGTGAATAAAGGGGATAACAATCAAAAAGGAATGTGAATAAAAGAGAATTGATATAACTGATAATCAATTGAAATTAATACGTAAGGTGTACGTATATTATTTATTCGCATAACTATTTGATCCGGATTCGAACACAGAATTTCGAGATAGTTTTATCGATCCGAATCAGGATTTTTCACTCGATTTTCAACGGCGAACCTGGATATGGATTGTTGATTGATTCTGGATATTCTCTATCATAGTTTGTGGCTATGCAAGGAGAATGACGGTTTCTGATCAAGAAACCAGATCTGAGTCCGCACTAGGAAGTCGGGTGGACGATACTAGTTCGGAAGTGAAATTGTGTGATCGATTGAGCGATCGAATGTGATATTGCGTACGGATGATATATGTGCATCGTACGGGCTTAAGTAAAACAAATATGGGAAATTTGTAAAGAAGTCGATAAAATGACTTTGGAACTGTGAGTGGATATTATTGCTTAATAGGATATACAGGTGTATAAAAGCAATGGATAAATTGGGATTTTTGATTTAGAAGATAAAATTTAATGGCCCGACAAAAAGGTATGTATTTGAATTTCTATATGAAATCTGATTGGGTTTTGGATCCAGCCACTTGGCTTTTTGTTTTCTTTTTGAGATTGGGAGGCCATAGAGCCATTTTGTAGTAGTACCGAGCTAGCCGCGCAAAGGAGACGCTGGCGAAATTTTTCGGAAATTTAGGGAGTTAGAAAAATTTTGGAAAATTTTGATAAGTTAAAATTTGAATTCAAATTTAAATTTGAATGGATAAGTAGGTGGTATGGGTTGAACTTATGAATAAGTTTGGGAAGTTAAAAAAATGATTAGTGTATCATTAATAAAGGATTTGTTTTGGGAGATGGTTAAAACTATTTGGGTTAAGGAAATAGTTAATGGGGATTGAATCATTCTTCCTAACTAGTAATTTCGGGGACGAAATTCTTTTAAGGGGGGAGGAATGTGACGACCCGGAATTTTTGTATATTTGAAATGTGAATATTTAAGTTATTTTAAATATTCGAAGGTTAAATTTTAACTTTAATTTCAAATATACAGTATTTATTTGGATAATTAATTATTAAATTTAATTATCGGGATTGGGTAAAATATGGAATCTCGATTTTAAGCCTGTTAAAAATAGTTCAAAGGTTCAGAAAATTTATATTGTTAATACTGAAGATGATAGAACTTTTAAAATGGAATTTTAAAGAATTTTGTTCAGTTTTAAAAATATATCGTTGAAATTGAATTTAAAAATAGCCGTCCGAGGCACAGTCTCGGAATGCGACGAAACCAGTTCCATCGGATCCGTAATATTGTATTATTATTGGATTTCAATTTTCGTAGTGTTTGGAGTTGTCGTGTGGTCGTACGGAATGTAAACGCACTGAAATTAAATCGAAAATTCAATTTAATAACTGAATCCAAAAGGTTATCTTCTACTTACGATCGAATCGGGACTCGAGACCTTTTCCATTTCGTTCAGAATAGGGGTTTAACCTTATAAACGCCTAGCGACACGCATCGATAGGAGGTCGAGATTTTGAGTTTGCGTGGTTAGAGACGGTTTAGATTTAAATAATATTTATATTCAAATTTGTTTTGACAAAAGTTTCCTCAGCAACCTTCTCTTCTCTCAAACACGTGTTTCTCTTGGTATAACACGTGTCCTATCTAATAAACACGCGTCTCCTCTAAATATCAAAAATCAGAAGCCATACTCTTTTCCTCTCTTCCAATTTCACGAATTCGAAAACCCCATTTCCTTTTCCCTTCTGCATACGAATTCTTTTCGTTCGAAATCATGGCCGAACCTCTCTCGTTCGTAAGCAATCGAACAAAAAAATGAAATCAAGACCATTGATGGCCGTAATACACTCGAACCATCTGTATGAGAGTTCTTTTGTTGCTACGGGTTTGATCGAGTAGGGCTTTGAAATTTTGGGATTCGCGTGCAGCAGGAGTTTCGATATTTTGTTGGATAATGGAGGACCGCGAGGCCATCTTCTCGCGTGCGCTTAGGGTTTGATACCTCCGTCTTCGACTGGAGGTTGTGGCGAGGTTGGGGGAGCAGGAACTTCGCGATGAGGGCTGGTAGGTGGATTTTGGTCGCGAGAAGGAGCTCCGTGCTAGGGTTTCAGCACGCGATCGAGTTCGCGAAGAGGCGGCAAGGCAGTAGGCGAATTTGGGCATAGTGATTCTCGGCTGAAGCTTTGAGGTCGCGTTCGACGATGAGGCAAGTTGGTGGAGTCGATTTCCAGTCGCGAGCTGGGTTGTGCTTGAATCGATTGATGTCAGTAAGTAAGCAATCCATTTCTTTCAATTTTTAAGTTACTAAAATTTAATCTGGTAATTTAAATTTGCTGGTTCATTGTCCCATTATCAGAAAAGAAAAATGATTTGTTTTCTTAGGGACAAGATTTATTTACAGTAAGATATTTATTCAGAAGCAAAGAATTTATATACGGTTTAGAAATGGAAATCTACCAGTTTATTTCAATAATGAATATTAGAGATTTATGTGGTTAATAAACTTATTTACTTTTCGGGAGTTCGTTGTAAATTAAATAATTTGTTAATTAAGGTTTATGGGAATATAAGAATTTTTATATGAGTTTGATTTTTAAAATATATGTAGTTTATTTTAAGTATATATGTAGTTCTGATAAAATAAATATACATATACAAATTTTAACTTTACTAGTTATTTTAAAAATAATGAACTACGGTGATTAATGTGTTTTATTAGTCTATTTAATTAAATTTGTTACTAAAAATATTTATTAAAGGAAATTAGTTAAATTGAACTATTAGTAAATTAATTATATTAAAAAGGAAAATTTAATTGTTCGATTTATTCGAATATTAATAAATCATATAAATTGTTTATTCAAGGTCAAAATCTGAAGTGAACAAGTCAAGGAGGATTGGATTGCAAATAGAAAAGCAAAGGTGAGTTAATCTCACTCAGTTGAATTTAAATTTAAATGGTTAAATTTAAATAATTGATTGGATGATTGTATTGATTGATGTGCTATACTATATATAGTAGTATATAGCAATATATACATATTGGCATATGTATATATTGGACTTGTTGATATTCCCGCATTATATAGCGGATGAGACCCTATGCGCCGCATAATAGCGGATGATTTATATAAATCCCATATACCGCGATATTTCACCTCGAAGTGGAATTGGTATTGTGCTAACGTTTGTGGATGCAGGGAAACAGGTTGGAGGGATCCAACTGGATTCCTCAAAATTATTTAGATTATTTGATATTCTGTTCTATGAATATTGATATCCTGTGATGATTTTATTGATGATTGAAATATTGGATGATATGGTTGGATTGAATATTTCAATAAAAGGAGTTATCAAAATATATTGAATTGGATTTTGAAAGAAATAAAAGAGTAAATTTTAAGTAAATAATTCAAGTGAATTGGAATAAGGGAATTTCGAAATAACAAGGGAAATATTAACTTTAAACTAAAGTGATATTAAATTTAAAGAATAAAGGATTTATTTTGAATGTAAGGATTAAATTTAATTAAAGGTTAAAGAAGGAATTTTGGAAGTTTAAAATTGGTATTTTCAGTTAAAAAGGGTTTTAACTCAAATAAAGGAATAAATCTAAAAGATAATGCATTTTGAAATAAATGAAGTAGTAAAGGAAATTTATTTCAAAGTAAAGTAAAGTAAATTGGAAAATCAATTGGAAATTGATTTAGTTGTTTAAAATTGGAATTTTAAAGGAGAAGTGAGATTTTGGGATTTATAAACTGGGTTTATAAAGTAAAATAAAATAGCAGAGGATATTTGAAATATAAATTCAAGGTGGAAATTTATAAAGGGATACGAATTGGTTTAAAAATAAATGTTGATTTATTTTTAAAAAAGATGGAAATGAGAAGTGTATTTCTCTGGATAGCCAAGTACGTTTTCAAAGTAATTTTTAATATAAGTTAAAAGTTCTAATTGTGTTTTTAAAAGCATGTTTTAGAAAATTGATTATTTCTAAAGGTTAATTTCCAAAGTAAGTATTTTCAAAAATATATTATTGTAGTAATTATATAAAAGTGATTTGCTATTATGTTTTAAAAGAAGAAATTTAGTTTATATTTATAAAGTGGTTTATTTTAAAGTATATATTTTTAATAAAGTATTAAAGTAGTTTAATTTCAATGTTATAAGATATATTTAAAATAAAGTGTTTTTAAATTATTCTAAAATCTAAAAGTGTTTTGTACTTGGTGTTTCAGAGAAATAAATATTTAGAAATGTATTCCGTAAGCGGAAACTGTTTTGAAATTGTTTTCAAAAGGAGTTTGAAAATTTGGAAATATATCTTGGAAAGATATTTGGGTAAATAAATAATGTGGGAAATTATTTATTGTGTGATGGTTGCTTGTGGATGTTAATTGATAGTTAAATAACCGACTATCAATATTGGCCAAATGCGCTGATCGTTTCGAAGAGACCGGGATCGAGTTTCCGTATACCGGGATTCTAGGTCTGGAGACTCGAATACCACTTCGATCCGGTTTGTACGTTTCGTGTAACGATTTCGGAGTCGAAGATGGAGCAGTGAAGTGCAAGGGCTAGTCGCTACTAATCCTGAGGATATTTCCAAAATGGATGTAGTAGGAATAGTGCCTTCGGTTCCGTTCGAACCCGGGACGGACTTGTATGGACGATCGCTTGCGAAACATCGTCAGCGGACGATGGGCATTCTAAGGGATATGTTCTCTAAAAGGTATCGTTTAGCCTCGAACCTCATCAACCGGGAATGACTGAAAATCAGGGGTTATGCAGCAAGGCTTCGTGGGTAGCTCCCACTGGAGGGTAAG
Organism: Allium fistulosum; assembly: GCA_030737815.1. Lineage (NCBI taxonomy): Eukaryota > Viridiplantae > Streptophyta > Magnoliopsida > Asparagales > Amaryllidaceae > Allium > Allium fistulosum. The sequence goes on from CM060902.1 coordinate 1,303,075,658, forward strand.
GTCATCCCTGTCTAGATGTCCCTTTTTATTTCGGCTTAGTGGTGCGGTTGCTGATCCCAACCGTGGGGTGATTTTATTCGGGATCATCCAGTAAGGGATGGTTCCGGCCTTGTGTTGCAGAGGAGCGGGCGTACTCCTCGGTACGGTGATCTAGGCCACGTACTGTGATAGGTGGTACCCCAGTGCCTAGTCATTCGTTGGAAATCCATTTTTCCTACGTGCCTTGTACGGTATTTGTTTGTATTACCCACTTTTGTGGCTAGTATGCTGGAATTTAATAATGTAACAATTTCAGCTATTTTAATAAGTATTTGTGAATAGACACTATTATAATATCAGAGGATTTTATAAAGTGTTTTAGCTATCGTAAGGTAAAAACTCGACATGTTTATTTGTGGCGTGGTCTTACGAGATGCTTTTTATTTTTAAAGGATTTTTGAAACTTTAATAATCAATTGAGTGTGATTTTCTCACGCTGGTTTTCCAGACTGACTCGGGTATTGTTTTATATGATGCTCGGGTCAGACCGAGATAAACAGGTTCAGGATATGATGCTGTGGAGCTCAGGAGACGAGCTGGATGACGATACGTACTCTCGTACTTGCTATTATTTTTCCGCTGTGTATTCAGTTGTATGTTATGGGTGTTGATGTACTCTGATGATGTATTGTATAAACAGATATAGTTTTGATTTGTGTAAAGATCTATTGAAATATATATATTATATTTTATTCCGCTGCGATGGTTAGATTCTGATGTTGTTTTTCTATTCTTCTTCTTCTACCTCTTCTTTTTAACTCAAATGGTCCGGTTTTTCGTGTAGGAAAAACCCGGGTTGTTACAGAACCTACGCGTAAATATTTTTCTTTGCAGTTTTGTGACCAATTTGTACGTCTTCACCTGTATTTGCTTTTCTTATGCGCCATTGCCTTGATTCTTTTAGTCATCGGTTTTCACCTGAGTTTTTATGTTATGTTCACTTGCTTATGTTGTGTAGCTGTCCACATTCAAGTTGTTGATGCATTTATGTGTGAGTTGCGCATCCTTGTGCTTCTGACCTTAATGTTGTGCATGTCTATTTTGCACCTATGCACACTGTGCAGTTTGCATTTGGGTTGTACTGTTTTGAGCTTGAGTACATGGATCATTAGCTTGACCCTTGTGGCTTGTTGCATTGTTGGATTCATTGTTTTATATAAGTTTACTGATATGATTTGTAGCCGTGCCCTTGCATTGCTCCTGATCATACGTCACTGTATATCAGAGAACACTTTATACTGCATCTATATTCATTCACTACTATACTTTTGAGCAAACATCATCACGAAATTCCACTGCTACTAGGTGTATCCACTGTTGCATTCCTGTATATGCTTTGAGTCATATTAGCAGCGAGTTGAACTGGTAGCCTTCGGTTAATAATTCCGATTTATTGGTGACCTTATTGTTGTTTGGATTGACTCGTTTACTTCGGCCAGCCTGATTAAAATACTAGTGATTTGTGTGAACTGAACCATACAGTTCCATGTTGATGAAGTCTAGTGCTTTTGTTTATTTTCAGCTTCATAAGAAAAAAATTTGGCATGTCTGCATCCATATATGCATTCATCCTTGAACTGACCAGTTTTACAGTTGCATGTATGTTGTAATTTTTGTGCACTTGGTTTGTGATTCAAGTCCATTGCTTTCACTACCCACTACTATTATATACATTTACTACACCTCTTCTTCATACAACACACTTGTAGTTGAAGTATCCTTCGAGTTTGATCATTCATTACGGCTGTCTTAACCATTGAGGCAGTTTGCATATATGTGTTCGTGTGTTCATGTTTGTGACCATTCAGGTTGCTTGCATCGAGTTTGATTCTCATGTAGCATATTTTGATAGAACCATTGCATTGAAAATATTTTATACATAATCATCTTGCTGTCAAAAACAAAAAGGCATAACAACAGGTGCCATGTTTCCTCTGATGCATTTCCTTCTGGCTAGCAAATCGAGTCGGTTGACATTATTTAGTGTATATGTACAGTTTTACCTGTTTTAGCTAGTGCATTCGAATTGTTTAGCTTGCTTCACTTTGGTAATTGCAGTTTCACTACCGTCTCTTTAATTTGAGTATGCACATGCATCGGTCACTGATGCATTCATTTGCACATCACTTGGTTGCCTCTTTTATTGCCTGTTCTTCGAGGCATGTTGTCATGAGCACTTGATTTAAAAGTTACAACATGAGTTTCATTTTTGTTGGCAGTTGCGTTGAGTCATGACAGCCGTGACTTGACCTCTGCAGTTTCGATTTGCTGTTAATAATCGTAGTCGTGATGACATCACATACTGTACTGGCGAGGCAGTGCACGCGTGCGTGTACTGCAGCCACACAATATTGATTTTAATTGATAATTCTTTTGCTTTTGATCCATTGATCTTTTGCGTATTTCATATGCCGTATTGGCGAGGCAGTACACGTTAGCGTGTACTGCAGCCAATTAGAATTGATGTTTTTAAGTGATATTTCAATTGTTTAAATTGATTTAGTTTCAATTGATCATTTTGTTGTTATCTAATTATCTATTGATAATTAGATTCTGAGTTCTAATTATTATTTAATAATTGGATTTTGTTGTTAATTGCCATTTAGGAAATTCTGATGTTTTCTAAATTATCTTCATTGATATTCTTTTCACTTATCTCTGTTGATAATCTGAATCTGCTGATTTATCGTTTAACACTGTTAAGTGTTATATTTTACCGTTATCCGATTTCTTTGTTAAAGGGTCGGATAGACGAGAACTATTGTGATTGTCGTCTATTTGATTTTTGATTATTATCGCTTCTGTGCATCAATAACTGAGTTTGAATTAGACTGACCCGTGTATTATTTTCTTTTGAATGTAATACTCGGGTCAGACCCGAGTTATTTCAGGTTGTAGATTACCTGCTTTGAGTTGTTGTTCAGGATATGAAGACTTTGTATATATTTTGAAGTGGTATGTGTCATTTTGTAGTAGTCGTGTCAGTGTATAGGTTGATATGTATTCATGTATATTAGTCGATAATGTACTTGTATATATAACTTCCACAGTCGATAGTTGTAGTTGTATCATATGTATTGTGTCAACTATATTGTAACTGACATCAGTTATATATATTTGAGGCTTTTGTTTTATCTGTGTTCCGCATTTATATTATCTGTGTTGTTTTTATATCTAATGTCCTAAACTATTATGAACCATCGTAGTTTGTTTTATACTGATAATTGGGTATGTCGATGGGAGTAAATAAATAAGATGAAAAATGAAAAGTATATACCACTCCTATCGAGGTAACCAATATTAGCGTAAGGCCAACTACGGATGGCCGCTCCTATCCAGCCTTATTCTTCGTGATAACAGACAGTATTTTTTCTAATACTCTTTGTTATTGTGAGCATAAAGGTGGGGCGTCACAGTTGGTATCAGAGCTTGGGGTTTATGGACATAATATAAAACATAACTTGGATGGAACATATGTAACAACTATTGGTCGATGTTTTTATTTGTGCTTTGAGTCAAAACTAAAGTTTTGAAATTATGAAGAAAATTTTAAATATCTTTATTTAAAAAATAAAGGTGAAATTGTGTTCTGATGATTTGATTGATTTGTGTTTTGTTATCAGAGTGCGCAGCGGAAACAGTGAAACTGTCTCCGCTGAATACAGCTGATAATCTTTTTGATTTAAAAATCGAAATATGGAATTGAAATAAATTTCAATTGTTGTTTACGTAGCTGTGCTTATTTTGTTTCTTTGAGAATTTCGAATCCCAGTATGTGATTCTTGTTGAGATTTTTGCTGATTTTCTTTTATGCTAATCAAATATTGATTAGATTTTGCTGTTTTGAATTATCTTCATTGAAGATATATTTGAATGATTTCTTTGTTCATTTTGTGGTACGTGCAAATTTAAGTTGCCCGTTACTGCATTAACTTTACGTTGAACCGATGCTTGGTTATGAAACGTGTTTTATTGCCGTTATTTTTATAACGGGATTTTTACACCAATGCTAAAATTTTGAAGCACAGTGTTTTGTGGCATTTTTGATGAATGAAAATTCACTGATATTACATTTTGATGTAAATTGTTTTGATGTGATTTTGACGTTTTAAAATTTCTGTCGCTTTGGCTTCAGTAACCGTCAAATTTTAAAAAGTGGATTTTCAAGCGGTTATTCCGCAATGCTGATTTTGAGATACGATTTTACGGTATTTTGAGAAGTACAATTTCTTTATCGAAATTGTTACTGATTTGCTGCTTTAATCACGTGATTGGAAAATCATTTCAAAAATGAAAATTGATTTATAAAATTTTTAACAGTTTGCGCTTTCAAAAGGATGAGAAAGCGACTTAAACGATTCTGCAAAATCGAGGATTATGACCCCTTTCTTTTACTGATTCGCTTAACTCCGGACTTGTCCAGTTGAGAATGTGAATTGTTATTTAAAATAAATAAAATTGTTTTCGGAAATTTTACAGTTTGCGATTTCAAAAGAATGAGGAAGCGATTTAAATGTTTCAGCAAAATCAAGGACTATGACCCCTTTCTTTTACTGATTCGCTTAATTCCGGACTTGTCCGTTTGAGAATGTAAAGTGTATTTTTACAAAATACACAATTTTGCACTTTCAAGGAAACGATGAAGAAATTTAAACGATTTAGCAAAAGTGCGGAGTATGGAACCACACTTTTACTATTTCGGTTAATTCCGGACTCGTTAATTGAATATCTGTTGTTTTGATGATTTTGATGAATTTTGCACTTTCAAGGAAACGATGAAGAGAATCAAACGATTTAGTAAAACACGTGGTATGGGACATGTGCGTTTGCTATTTCGGTTAATTCCGGACTTGTTAATTGAAATATTTGATGATTTCGTGTGCTTTCGAGCCACTATGAGGACCTTCGGGTCATTTGTTGGACCTTCGGGTCATTTGTTGGGCTTTCGGGCCACTCTGCGGACCTTCGGGTCAAATACCAGTACTAGACCTTCGGGTCACTCTGCGGACCTTCGGGTCAATCTAATGGGCGCCAAAAATTATGTTGAGTACTTGGTAGGCTTCGGCCATTTGTTGATGCACGTGCGGCGAATTAAAAACTCGCCATCTGATGGGATCGATCCAAGCTTTTATGTTGATTTTCTAGTCTTCTTAATTGATTTCTAGATATTTGTTGTTTCTAATTATCTGCAGGTAATTAGATATCTGATGTTATGAGATTTAATTATCGTATCGGTAATTAAATATTTTTGTTTCCAATTATTGCTTGTGATAATTAGATATTTGTTGATATGAGTTCTGATTATCGTTTTTGATAATCGGATATTTGTTGTTTCTGATTATCGTTTTTGATAATCGGATATTTGTTGTTTCTAATTATCGCTTGTGATAATTAGATATTTGTTGAATTTGAAATTTGATTATCGTTTGTGATAATCAAATATTTGTTGAATTTGAAATTTGATTATCGTTTGTGATAATCGAATATTTGTTGAATTGAAATTTGATCATCGTTTTGATAATTAAATATTTATTGATTTGAGATTTAATTATCGCTTTTGATAATTAAATATTTGCTGATTTGAGATTTGATTATCGTTTTTAATAATCGAATATTTGTTGATTTGAGGTTTGATTATCGTTTTGATGATTAGGCAATTGCTAATTTTGCTGATTGTAAGATTTTCTAGTCTCTAATTGATTCTAGATTGTGTTGATTATATTAAATTGCTGTTTTCTATCTATCTCTGTTGATAGTTATAGTTTGCTGATCATGAAGTTCGTGTTTTCTAGTTATTGGTTGGATAACTAAATATTTGCAGTTTTGCAATTTGTGATTTGTGTTTTCTAATTATCCTTGTTGATAATTAAATTTTGATGTTTTCTAATTATCGTATCGATAATTAGATATTGTTGTTTTGTGATTCTGTATTTCTGATCATCTAATTGGTAATTGAATATTGCTGATGATTGCATTTATTCAGTTTTGCTGCTTTCTGACTATCTATTGATAGTTAAATTTTGTTAAAAATTTGTGAATCTTTTTATTGAAAATAAAAGATTTCTTTGGTATTGGATTCTCGATCTTTATTTTTCTAACTTAACCAGTTTATGTTAGAAGAATAATAATTGTTGACGACCTTAATTATGAAAATTTGCGAGGACGCAATTTTTATAAGGAGGGGAGTCTGTAATAACCCTGGATTTCGCATTAATTAATTATCGTTAAATGACGATTAAATTGGGAGCTAATTGATATTGGCATTTTAATTGGTAGAAATTCTTTTAAGAAGTTGGTTAGGAATTAAGTGGGCTTTACAAATTTGAACCTTGGCCCACGTTCAATTTTTTTGGGTTGTGATAATTATCTAGGGTCGATGACCGTTCCTTCCTTCTTCATTTTTTCGAAAACCCTAAACTAAATAACGGAAAAAAAAAAACAATGGCGGCTTTTGTTTCTTCGTCCGCTCCTCCATTCATTCCATTCGCAAGCCCGGTCCTCTTCAGTCAGCTTTGAGAAAAATATGGCGGCTTCAACTTCTTCGTTTTAATCTGCTCTGAAAAAAAGTTGGGGCTTTCTTCGAAGCGCCGTTATTTATTCGATCAAATCAGTGGTCGGTCGCGGTTGCCTGGCTCGAACGATTTCTCGTTGGTCTCGGCTGCTTCTTTTGCGTCGAAGTAAAAGTGAGTAATTTGTTACTCACATCTGTTATTCAATCTCGTTTAATTCGCGAATTCCGTTGCTTGATTTTTGGATACCACTGCTTTGAATTTTAGTGCTTTGGTGAATTTGGGTTTCGACATCGAACCCCTAAAGTTGGTTAAATTTTGTTCGGCCACGTGAATATCTTTAAATGACTGTGATTTTATGGCTTGTTCAAATTCATGAATTTCTTGCTTGCCTCTGATATGTACATATTGTTGCTTTATTCTACTCTGACTTGATAATGTTTTCGGCCATTTAATTTCATTGAACTGTATTTGATGATTTCTGACTTGCTAAAATTCGTGAAGTTCGTCGCTGGTTTATCACAGCTTCGATTGATTTTGAACTCGTTTGATTTTTGTTAAAAACCGATGCTTGACTTTATTTTGTTCGAGCTTACTGAATGTCATTAGTTTGAAACTGTTATAGGACTGTGGCCAGTTGATAATTTGTAATATCTTTTGATATCTTGAAAGTTTGATTGAACCTACGCGTAAATATTTTTCTTTGCAGTTTTGTGACCAATTTGTACGTCTTCACATGTATTTGCTTTTCTTATGCGCCATTGCCTTGATTCTTTTAGTCATCGGTTTTCACCTGAGTTTTTATGTTATGTTCACTTGCTTATGTTGTGTAGCTGTCCACATTCAAGTTGTTGATGCATTTATGTGTGAGTTGCGCATCCTTGTGCTTCTGACCTTAATGTTGTGCATGTCTATTTTGCACCTATGCACACTATGCAGTTTGAATTTGGGTTGTACTGTTTTGAGCTTGAGTACATGGATCATTAGCTTGACCCTTGTGGCTTGTTGCATTGTTGGATTCATTGTTTTATATAAGTTTACTGATATGATTTGTAGCCGTGCCCTTGCATTGCTCCTGATCATATGTCACTGTATATCAGAGAACACTTTATACTGCATCTATATTCATTCACTACTATACTTTTGAGCAAACATCATCACGAAATTCCACTGCTACTAGGTGTATCCACTGTTGCATTCCTGTATATGCTTTGAGTCATATTAGCAGCGAGTTGAATTGGTAGCCTTTGGTTAATAATTCTGATTCATTGGTGACCTTATTGTTGTTTGGATTGACTCGTTTACTTCGGCCAGCCTGATTAAAATACTAGTGATTTGTGTGAACTGAACCATACAGTTCCATGTTGATGAAGTCTGGTGCTTTTGTTTATTTTCAGCTTCATAAGAAAAAAATTTGGCATGTCTGCATCCATATATGCATTCATCCTTGAACTGACCAGTTTTACAATTGCATGTATGTTGTAATTATTGTGCACTTGGTTTGTGATTCAAGTCCATTGCTTTCACTACCCACTACTATTATATACATTTACTACACCTCTTCTTCATACAACACACTTGTAGTTGAAGTATCCTTCGAGTTTGATCATTCATTACGGCTGTCTTAACCATTGAGGCAGTTTGCATATATGTGTTCGTGTGTTCATGTTTGTGACCATTCAGGTTGCTTGCATCGAGTTTGATTCTCCTGTAGCATATTTTGATAGAACCATTGCATTGAAAATATTTTATACATAATCATCTTGCTGTCAAAAACAAAAAGGCATAACAACAGGTGCCATGTTTCCTCTGATGCATTTCCTTCTGGCTAGCAAATCGAGTCGGTTGACATTATTTAGTGTATATGTACAGTTTTACCTGTTTTAGCTAGTGCATTCGAATTGTTTAGCTTGCTTCACTTTGGTAATTGCAGTTTCACTACTGTCTCTTTAATTTGAGTATGCACATGCATCGGTCACTGATGCATTCATTTGCACATCACTTGGTTGCCTCTTTTATTGCCTGTTCTTCGAGGCATGTTGTCATGAGCACTTGATTTAAAAGTTACAACATGAGTTTCATTTTTGTTGGCAGTTGCGTTGAGTCATGACAGCCGTGACTTGACCTCTGCAGTTTCGATTTGCTGTTAATAATCGTAGTCGTGATGACATCACATACTGTACTGGCGAGGCAGTGCACGCGTGTACTGCAGCCATACAATATTGATTTTAATTGATAATTCTTTTGCTTTTGATCCATTGATCTTTTGCGTATTTCATATGCCGTATTGGCGAGGCAGTACACGTTAGCGTGTACTGCAGCCAATTAGAATTGATGTTTTTAAGTGATATTTCAATTGTTTAAATTGATTTAATTTCAATTGATCATTTTGTTGTTATCTAATTATCTATTGATAATTAGATTCTGAGTTCTAATTATTATTTAATAATTGGATTTTGTTGTTAATTGCCATTTAGGCAATTCTGATGTTTTCTAAATTATCTTCATTGATATTCTTTTCACTTATCTCTGTTGATGATCTGAATCTGCTGATTTATCGTTTAACACTGTTAAGTGTTATATTTTACCGTTATCCGATTTCTTTGTTAAAGGGTCGGATAGACGAGAACTATTGTGATTGTCGTCTATTTGATTTTTGATTATTATCGCTTCTGTGCATCAATAACTGAGTTTGAATTAGACTGACCCGTGTATTATTTTCTTTTGAATGTAATACTCGGGTCAGACCCGAGTTATTTCAGGTTGTAGATTACCTGCTTTGAGTTGCTGTTCAGGATATGAAGACTTTGTATATATTTTGAAGTGGTCTGTGTCATTTTGTAGTAGTCGTGTCAGTGTATAGGTTGATATGTATTCATGTATATTAGTCGATAATGTACTTGTATATATAACTTCCAGAGTCGACAGTTGTAGTTGTATCATATGTATTGTGTCAACTATATTGTAACTGACATCAGTTATATATATATGAGGCTTTTGTTTTATCTGTGTTCCGCATTTATATTATCTGTGTTGTTTTTATATCTAATGTCCTAAACTATTATGAACCATCGTAGTTTGTTTTATACTGATAATTGGTTATGTCGATGGGAGTAAATAAATAAGATGATAAATGTAAAGTATATACCACTCCTATCGAGGTAACCAATATTAGCGTAAGGCCAACTACGGATGGCCGCTCCTATCCAGCCTTATTCTTCGTGATAACAGACAGTATTTTTTCTAATACTCTTTGTTATTGTGAGCATAAAGGTGGGGCGTCACAAATATTTTAAAACGCCTTTTACTGTATCCTTCATCACACAGGAAAAATGAGAACCTTAATTTATACACTCATATCTTTACCATTTAGTAAAGAAATTTGATCTGGAGTTTATCGTTTCGTTTCTATCGTCAAAGTTAAATGTGGCTTTAAGTTATGTTTTCATATTGTCATCTTGCAGAGATCAGCAATCAAATGTTGGAACTATATAAACAAAATCATGGAATGGCACCATCTAAAGTACATGAAACTAAAGCAAGCTTAGCTAGTGCAGTAGTCACTCATCAGACCCAATCAAAGAATTCTTCCACTGTCGAAGAGCCCTCTTCTAGAGACGGATCACACGAATGCGTAGAAAACGGCAGAAAGGGCTCAAAATATGAAACCGTGATCTCTTCTCAAGTAAGAGAAAAAAGGTACACATATCCTTTAGTTGCTACAAGAAAGATTAACATGGATATTGAAAAAATTGTTGAAGAAGGGCAGCTTCATTCTTCTCAGGAGCCCTTAAGTGGAAAAAGAAAAGGCGCCCATGATAATAATCGTTATCTTGAATCAATGGCTACTAAGCACCAATATGTTAGTATGAATGAGAGGGGTTTTAAAAGGCAAAGGCTACCTAATCATGGCATTGATGCCTAGAGTTTTAGAGTTTATCAATATACTACAAAAGAAGTACAATGGTAGTTTTTTTTCTATCCTTCTCATTATAGTTACAAATCATTCATGAAACTATTTAGGAACATCCATGCTTTTATCAATCTTTCGTGGAGCTAGGTTCATATTTTGGTTGTAAACTGAGTCTAGCATTTAGGAATAAGAGAGAACTTTGTGTCATAACATTTGTGATCTATTGAATTAGTATTTAACATCTATGACTGCTAGCTAATGTATCTTAAGCACGCCACCAAAACTTCATGGTGTAGTTAGTGTATAGCCTTTGGCTTAATGATGATAAGATACGTTTGTAGTGGAAATCCTTGAAGATGGGCATAGCGTGTTAATGTTAGATTTGATCTGAAATTGTTGCAGATGAATCAAAATCCTGCACATCATTTTCACAAATTCTGGCATATTTTGGCATTCAACCTTTTTAATTTTAGGCAGACTCAAATATTCAGTTATATAATGGACAGAGTTGTCCATTATCATATGACTTTTAATATTTTAGGCAAACTCAATATGTTTGGGTCATAGAAAATATATCAAGGAAAAGCACATATAATGATTGAAAAAAAGCTGTCCCAACATGAAATAATTATAAAAGGTAGCAATAAGACAATTAACAAACGTATGAGTACAGCTCTACTGAGAAGATGGATTGTACAAATGAAAATTTATTTTCATAAAGTATATTTAACCAATAATTCTCCTTTTTTATAGGACATTTCAGATAATATAAGCAGTCATTCGTCACTCATGTAGCGTCCATATTGTTGTGCTCATTATTAACTATAGTTCATATTGTTTTGCAAGGAGAGTTACTGATATGGACGTTCTTTCAACCAAGGAAACTATTTCTTATTTACATTCAGTTGTACAATAGTTAGCCCTTTACTTTTGATATATGTTTGCTTTTAATTATTACAAACTTGAAAATAGTACTAGTAGTCGACATCAATTTAAAATAAACTTCTTTAGAAACAGCCTCAACTTTCATTTGAACGTATATTCACTGTATTAGTGATCATGGTGCATGTGGATACCATTTGGAATACAGCGAAGTAACAAAACAAGTCATCTCAAATAGTTTCAAAGGTTGGACAGTTTATTATAACTAGCAGTACCAAAGGTTGATATATATTTGTTCTCATCCGTCCAGGTCTCTCTACCATTAAAAAATATGTATCTATGTTGTTCATAATTTGCATTTTAGTATAACATAAATATGTTTTTAGTGCAACGAACTGAATTGTAAACAAAGTTCATAGATCGGCTATCAACTTTTATAAAAGCAAGGAAAACAGAAGTTCACAAATTTCTTGGCAAGTAGAAGATTTAAAAAACGTCAGACAATCATTTCACCCCGACCAAGAACCTCATGCTAACCTGCACCACCACATCACATTTCACTAGCATAGAAAAACATATTTCACTAGCAACCATCAACAACAATGCATTTACTCCCTAACCTTATTGTTTTGCTCATTATTAACTTTTTTCATGAACACACTCTTCGTTCCTGCACTAAATTACTGTATGCTAGTTAATAAATTTTCTTATCCAAATTTCTATATGCTAGTTGATATTCTAATACATTATTTGATTTTGTGTTTGCAGGATATACTGCTACTAGATATATCAATGTTTGCAGGATATTCTAACTAAGTATTTTATGTCAATATTCCAATCTTCAATAAGAGTTAGACGATTGGAGGAAGACGTTATGTACTGTATGTTGTAGTATTATGTAATGATGCCGTTGTTGTACTACGTATGTTATGTATACTTATTGAACTATATTGTGGTATGTGTTGATGTTGACCATTATAATTCAAACGGTTGTTATGTTTGGTTTTTGTGTTTAATCTATGAAAAATATTTGGTTTAATAATCTTTCTTCTGTGATACTGTTAAATTTGCAATTTGTTGTATTAATTATGATAATGAAATGACTGTCGCTGGGGCAGAGAAAAATTTCAAATATGTTTTTTAAAAAATAAAATATTAATTCGCAACGGATTAAAGCCGTTGCTAGTATTTAAGACATCAGTTATACATCTATATTTAGCAACGGCTTTAAGCCGTTGCAAAATTAATTCCGGAACGGCTTTAAGCCGTTGCTAAAGTATATTTTGCAACGGCCCTTAGCCGTTGCAAAAAGTATATTTCGAAACGGCTTTGAGCCGTTGCGAAATATTTACCACTGCCCATTTCGCAACGGCTCATAGCCGTTGCGAAATGATTTTGCAACGGCTGAAATCCGTTGCGAAATGAGGATTCTGGTGTTTGATCAAGTCCATTTTGGGTATTTATCATTTCAACCCGATTCCATTTCAATTCAAAAATCAGAGCATAACAAAAGGGAACTTGCAGTGTGATAACTGGGATGGTGTCAAAGTAAACAAACAAGCAATAACAACAATCAATATCAATCCAATTATCAATTCAAATAATCCCAAAATAATCGTATTAATTCACATTGTTGTTTGTGCAAATTAATATAATTATTTCTAGAATCTACACTATCATTTCATGTAAATTAAAGATTATTACATTACGGTTCTTCACAAGTCATCTATTTACAATTTTATACATCATCAATTTAAACAACATACATTCAATGGTTCAAGGTGTAATTAACCAAATCCTACGTGTTAATTAATTTAACATTTAAAGGGGGTCATATTATACAATGTCATTTAACCAAATTTACACATGTGTCGTTTCAAATTTTATCTATCCAACGTCAAATTCAATTGTATAATATTTATCACTTTATACATTACAATTTAATATCCAATAAAAATAACAAACAATCAATTATCAACCAAACTGTATTATCATCGCATAAATAATTTACAGATAATGGTGTCTGATGTCATAGGTGAACAGATACAGGTAATAGCATATATAACACTGAAATTAACTAACAGTAGCATATTTCAATTGTCGTTTCAATTGAAATCAAATTTAATAAATAAAAGAACATTAATCGTGAGTGATTGCTCACCTTCGAGCCTGGAGAATACTGAAGATGACATAAGTACGCACACTGATACGAATATGAGCAACTCAAAAGATGCCGCGACCAAATTGGTCATTAACGAGGCAAGAGCAAGGCACGATGAACACGAGTTCGACGGATAAGCTAATAAGAGAAATTTATGAAAACAAATCAAATCAGTTTTGATATATACTGAAAATAGATATATTATTATTGTATTATTTAAATCAATACTCCATTTAAAAATACATATTAAAATAACCAATTTATATAAATATTTTAATATAAAAAAAATCAACACGTATTGAAAATATTTTGCTTTGCAGACTAACATATATATATGCAGACCCAATAACACTAAATGTACTATGCAAGCTAATATGTATATATGAAAGCTACAAACTAACCCAAACTATATGCACAATGTATATGTACGCAATCTAGAAAAATCAAAATTTATATATTACACCCCCCCTTTTTTTTACATAAATACATAATATGGTACAATATACCTTTATATAAACAATATACAAGGTAACAATCTATACACAACTTTCGAAAAACAACATACACTTATAACTGACTTTATAAATTAACATATACAAAAGTTATACAATATAACTAACCCTTATATGACTAATAAACATATATATTCATATAATCCTTTCATGCGCAACTGTACAAACCTATTTTACTTTAAATTTTATCCCACCTGTACATGCGAACCAACATACCTTAATCCTACATATACAAACTAAACTCATATGCATTTGAACAGCAATTTAAACTCAAAAGCTTGTAAGAACACATAAGAATGGGTAGCACATGGAATGAACAAAATAACAAGGGTGACAGGCTGACAAGGTGAAGGCTGGCTTCAGGATATTATTTCTTGGTTCGGCAACCAAGATGCACGCACGTTTAATACATATATATATATATATATATATATTTACATAAAGTTTGGCAAATATAACAACTTTTATAACCTCAAAACAAATTATACACTTCCGAACTCAAATATGCTTGCTATACCTGATATATATGAAGTATTATATAAACTATCAAAATACTTACTTTATATTTAGCTTGTGAATACAGCAACATACCCATATATATTTATATGCAGACGATGAGCTCGGCTGAGGCACGATAGGGAGGAAGAGCGAAGACCGGTTGGAGGCTTCACCTGGTCTCGGGCAGAAGGCGTAGGACGGTGATGGTTCGGCGTGACCAAGACAGGTGTCGGCACAAGGAGGGAAGTTCCGCCATGAAAAAAGGAGGGTGGTGGAATTCTAGTGTGCCATGTGTCGGCTGCTTGGAGGAAGAGATCGGGCGGTGGTGAGGAGACGCGGTTGTGGCTTGCTATGGAAAATATGGCGGGTCAGTTGCGTTTGTGGCGAGGGTGACAGGGGGCGGAGGAGCAAGGCGGAGAGCGAGAAAAGGACGGGGTGCTCGGGTTTGGGAAGGGAGCGGTCTGACAGCGGGTCGATTGGGTTATGTTGTCAGGCGGAGGCGTGCTGAGAGCACGGGCCTGTGCTGCCGGAGTGGTTTGGGTGACCGGCCATTTGTTGGAGAAGATGCAGATGCAAGATTTTTTTTTATATAAGGCCGAGCATGAGATACTTGATGAAGGGAGAGGGAAAGTTGGCAGTTGTGGAATGCACGCATGATAAAGAGCAGGAAAAGAACCACATTTCAAAGCAAGGTAAAGCAATTGAACAGACAAATACGAGCTGGCAAATATAAGCTTGGAAACAGTGTATAATTGAATATAGGAATAGAAATAGTCCCCTTTCTGGAAATAAAAGGATGCTGTCTATTGGTTAATAGTCGGTGGAAACTGAATAGAGACAAAGAACGTACCGATACGGAATCGTTTTCACCGGATTCTGCTACGTACCAGACTTCACAACACAGAAATAATTATACCGTAAAGATCAGCACGACAAGACGATGTAACAACCCTGTATTTTTCAAATATTTTTTTTTATTGATTTTTCCAGATTCAAAAGCTTTATTTATGAAAAGAATAAATTTTGTTATTTTAAATATAAACTTTGACTTTGATGTGGATTAGAATTCCAAATATGACTAAATTTAATATTTCCTGAAAATGTGAATTTTGGTCAATAGTCAAACTTTGACTTTTAAGTTTAAATTTTTAATAGATTGAAATTATAAATTTTATCTTTTATTATGAAAATAGATTTAATAACTTGAACACTACTTTTCGTTTCGTTGAAAACGGAGTTAAAATGTAAAAGTTATGTACATTTCAATTTTTAGTATAATTTGTTTATTTGTGCAATTTTGCCTATTTTAAATTTTTTTAAATCATATTTTCTTTCTTATATTTTGTTTTAATATGTGTTAATATGTTTTTTATGTATATTTTGTCTTTTTATGTTTTTAAATTGATAATAGTATTTTTCCAAAATTTACTGTATTTATTTTTCATTTTTAAAGGCTGTTTTCCTATTTTCTGCTATTTTCTTCATTAAAAATTATATGTAAATTAAATTTTAAATATTTATTTTGTGAATATATTTTTATTTTATATATTATTTATGTTTAAAAATATATTGCAAGCTCATATGAATTTTTTAAAATTTTTTCTATTCAATTTCAAAATTTTCTAGTCTACTTCGCTGTTTTAACTATTTTCCTTAATTCTACTTTATATAATCAATAAATATTATATATATTTTTATATTTTATCAAATTTTCGAATTTTTAACTGGAATTTCTGTTATTATCAGAAATATAAACTTATAAAAATGAATTAAAGAAATTTGAAAGGCCTTAAACTTTCTATCTTCCTAAGGCCCTTTTATTTTCTAACCCTTCTACTTTTTAACCTAACTTTTCATTCAATTGGCAACATCTCCTCATTTCTTCAGCCGCCACTTTTTTTTCTCTCATTCACGAAATTCCAAAGCTCCTAAACCCTAAAAAAAAATATGGCTTCCATTCTCCTCTTATCTTCTTCCTTTATCTCTTCTTTACTTCACAATTTCCATTGATTTTGCCTTCCTCCTCTTCTAGCTTTGCTTGGCCTCTACCATCTTCATCTCCACCATCCTCTCCACCTTCAGCCCCACCACCATCTACAGCAGCACCTCCTCCTCCTCCACTGACCATGACAAGCCATGCCCATCCATTTAAGTTAGCACCACAAAATTGCACAAAAACCCTTCCAAACAATGCATAAACCACATATGCTTCACCACCACCTTCATCTATCACCTTGGCCACCCCTAGAACCACCACCACCAGCAACTACATGACCTTTGGCTGCTGCTGCACCATCACCCTCCACTGTCCAGACCTGTACCATGCATGGCTGAGCCAAGCAATGACCAAGTCGAGCCTTGTTGTGACCAAAACTTCACCTATTTGCCTTGTCCATTGATATTCTTCATGTTGCATTCCTACCCTTCACATCACTTCATGTTGCCATGCTTAGGTGTGCTAAACCTGACCTATATGATGCTAACCTGAGCCCAAACACATCATGGCTGAGCACTTGATCCCCTCTGGTCAAGCATTTGAATGGTAAAGGCAAAGTCTTGTCTTTATTGCTTTGTATTTCAATTTGTTCAACATTGTTTTATGTTAAGTATATTCATGTGCTATATTGTTTTGTCTTGTTTGGGTATTGTTTACAAGATGATATCTTGGCTATTTTCTCCACTCAAATCAAAGGTCGTGCCTTCTGGATCCGTTGTGTCATTCTAATTGATATCTCCAGCATAAAAAGGTGAGTTATTCTCACCAGACAATATGTACCTATATAACTAGTAAATTGACACCCTGCGAATCTGTAGAAATATATTATCAAGTTTTATATGCTTATATTATTATCATATGATGTTCACACCTGTTATTATACCTGTTATATCATATGTTACTGTTATTTAATGTTATTCTGTTATTTATATCTGTTATCACCATTGCAAGTTCCCTGTAGATTAGAATCACTATGGGTTGAAATGATACATACCCGAACGGACTTTAGAATAGGGAAAAATCATTATGGGCTGAAATGATAGGCCTGAACAATTTTTAATTAAAATTATTTTAACTTGGGATTGCGGGTTTGAAATGATAGAACCCGGATTTTTCTTTTTTTTTTAACTGCGGATTGAAATGATACATATCTGTATCACTTGACCTAAGTTAGAAAATTATATACAGGCCCGTGGTTATTTTATAAAGTGTTTTGGATATTTTTAAGTATTTTAAAAATTATAAATTTATGAAATTTGATTTAAATAGATTTTGAAATGTTTTAAAATAAAGAAATTACGATTTTTCTATGTGTTAAAAATGTAATTAATGAATGGTTTAACTGGATTTTTGAAATATAACTTAAGTTGGAAATTTGGAATTTTGGTTAAAAGTGATATTTAGGTTATATAAATAAAATGGATATTAAATTTTATTTGGAAATGGTAAATATGATAATTTGATTAAATTTGAATTTAAGTGATTTATTAAAGTATTATTGATTTTTCTATGAATTTAAGTGGTTAAATAAATGAATGTTTAAAAGTGATCTTTTAAAATATAACTTGACTTGGAAATGTGAAATTTGGCTTTAATTAAAGGTTTAAGTTAATTAAATAAAATTGGAAATTTTGTTAAATTGTGAAATGGTAATTTAAATTTGAAGTGTTAAGTCTATTTGTTGAAATGTGAAGTATTGGAACTTTTACACTTAAACTTATTAAGTAAATTGTTGAAAATTGGATTTAATTATAAGAAATTTATTGTGAAAGAAACGTGTAAAGTTCTAATTAATGAAAGAAATATGTAAAGTTTAATTTATGAAAGAAACGTGTAAAGTTCTAATTAATGAAAGAAATATGTAAAGTTTTACCTACTGAAAGAAACATGTAAAGTCTTAATTAATGAAAGAAACATGTAAGTCTTAATTTGTGTAATATTGATTTAAAATAATAAATGCCCCTTTTGTAATAAAACGTAAATTAAAACGTACATTCGATAATGTAAGTTTAATTAGTGTAATATTGATTAAATGATAAATGCTCTTTACTGTAATATGAATGTAAGTTAAAAAGTACATTTAATATGTAAGTTTTAATTAATGTAAATGACATATTTTAATGACTAAAATAATAAAGTTTCTTTATTGTAATGATAATGTAAGTTAATAAGGTACTCGTAACTTAACATAAGAATTTTAGCATTAAATTGGATATTACAGTAACAAAGTTTATTTAACTATAAGGCTATGATAAAATGACCATGTTAAAAATTTGTAAGTATATAAATACTTTGATTATATAAAATGTTAAATTGGGAAGTATTACATTCCAAAAATGCTATGATTCCTTAAGGTTACATTACCAAAATGCTATGATAATTTAAAGGAAGATTTCAAGTTTAATAAATTAAAGGAAATATTCAGTGATTTTGAAATTTGGGTTTTATTGAAATGATATATTATTGAATTGGTTTTGAAATGGAAATGATATATTTTTGAATTGGTTTTGAATAGATATGTTTTGGGTTTGAAAGTATGTATTAGTTTGAAATAAATGATATGATTTTGAAATGGTTTAAAGGATGTATTTTGATTTGAAACATAAACTATTTTTAAAAGTTATAACCACGGGTTATAATAACGTTGGGTTGTTAAAGAGACCGGGATCGGATATGGACATACTCTCTGTCTTACCGAAAACCACTTTGGCAACTGTGTACGCGGTGGAGATTCCAGAATGAAGTAGGATGGTGGCGACGTTCTTAAGGTATGTTACGTAGACCCAACTCCCGTGAGTTGGCATAAGGTGGCTAAAACAGGAGCGATCTCGGACCAGTGAGGTAGCACCTCTTCTCGGACACATTTCTTCGATATTATACTCTTACTTGTGATTGATTAGATGGCCATCCTCCGATTTGGGAGTGTTGTTCGAGGTGGAACGGTAGTGGCTGCTATGCGTATCCATCAGTCCGTGTGCGTAATTGGTATATCTACCCTGGCATTGCCTAGTTGTGCCGTGTCACCTACCATATCGAGCTTTACTACGATTATGATTTTAAGATCCGACCGCGTTAAGGTTCTCCATCCCCTTAACGCTATTTTCTATATGATTATACTTTACTTATTAGACATTATTATAATAGCGAATATTACTACATAGTAGATATTTTAACGGATCCTTAGAGGATGGGCGGTCCCAAGCATCTTCTAAGTTACTTGTACCTTTATTACAGTTCACTTGAGTTGGTTTACATTATATAAGTATATATTGTCCTGACTCGAGTGTTTTGTGTTTTGCTTTACGCTCGGGTCAGCCTGAGTTATTCACAGATTTGGATTTCCACTCTCTTGGAGATTTGAATCGCTGGAGATTATCTGCTTGTCATGTCCTATCTATTTCAGTTCCGTTGTTCTACTCAGCTTGTACTTGGTTATTTTATTGAGACTTTTGTTGTACTCTATTTCTTCTGTTGTATCTTATGTAACTCTGTCATATTTAGATAGTAGCTTCATGAACTACTATTTCTTTTACTTCCGCTGCATTATTTTACTCTGTGTCTGTGATCTGTGATTATATTTATTTACTGTATATTCTGAGATTTGCCAAATTTTAATTACAACGCGGTATTTTGAGCAATTCAACTCCGACATGTGTGTCTACCTATACACTTATAATGGATGCGAATGGTTGAAAATATCGGGTCGTTACAGTTGGTATCAGAGCTTTGGTTTTGAGGCAAAACTTAGAATGTATGGTAAATTTATTTACAGAATCACTTTCGTTCGAGTTTGAATCTTTTCCTCTTGATTCAAAATTCCTTTGAATTTTTGGAACGTTCCCTGCGGTTCCAAAATTCATTCTTGTCCATCACTATTCATCTTCTTTTGATTTTGGAGTATCACATAATCCCACTTCGAATGATCTTTATAGTAAATTGGCGGTCTCGCCAATATTCTAATTTTCTTGTAAAGGGGTGAAAATCCTTTACAATCAGCATCGATTAACCAAAGATTTATATTTATCCTTGGTTTAGATTCTAATATCTTTTGTTATTCCAAACTCTATCTCTTGAGATCGAAGGTAGATTTACCCCAGAAAATCCACATTTGATCTTATCCATTAAGTCACGGTTGATCCAGTTAAGGTTGTCCGCGATTTATCTAAGCTTACCCATCTCTCTACTCTGTTTAATCATCTTGTCTTTTGTTCCAATCTACCTTCCAAACATTTTGAACTGTACTTGTAAATTAATGTTTTGTTTTATATTGTGTTGTTTGAGTTGTTGATGTTGATTTGGGTTTCCGATCGATTCGTCTGATCAACGCTATCGATAGGATTTCTAAAACACTTTGACAGAACAAACTGACACAATATTATTTTAAAATTTGGTTTATGAAATAAATTTGGATATATAATTTTATGCAACTTAATAAATTGATTTAAATTGATAATTTGAAATGATAATACTTGATTTATCATTTATTGTTCTACAAATGAATTTATAAATAGTTGTTTATAAATTTATTTGGGAACTGAAATGAATTTAAAACAGGAAAGTTAAAGAATTTAATTTCCGATGGTTTCAAACCTTGTATTTAAAATTTTTAAAAGGATATTATTTAAAGTATTTTGAATAAAAATTTGTCTTTAAAGGATTTTAAAGTTTAAAAATTTAGTGCTCTTCTCTTTGTCGCTGGAAAATAATTTCGGTGATGACTGCAGCATCATCGACGTTCATTTTCGAGTTTCGAAGTGAAGAAACCATTCTGTAGTCTTGCTACAGCTTTGTTTTGGAAAATCTTATTGATTTGAATTTCTAAAATATGACTGGATTTTAATATATATATAGATATATGATTTAAATTTGATTTAACATATTATGTATATATAATTACTTATCTCCAAATGGTTTGAAGATGTTCGAAGATTCAAATTCTTAAATTTTATCTTGAAGAATAATTTCAATTATAAGAAGAAAAAATAAAAAATTTGGATAAATGATTCAAACTTGAGATAATTGAATTGGAAAGTTTTATTTGTATAATACAATTGCATTCAAATATAACTTACCTTAAATTTTTTTTGAAGTTAACAATGTAATTGGATAATATGCAGTACAGAAATGATTTTATAAATAAAATTTGAGTGGTTATAATAAATGTTATACACTTAAATTTTAGTTATAAAAGATTAACAGAGGTAAATAGTGAAAAAGGAATTTAAAGAGATTTTATTTAAATAACTTAATAATCAAATTTGATTTAATATGGACCTTAAGTCTAACCTAGGAATTTTAATAATGGTTATTTCTTGAAACGAATATGTTGTATAATAAATAATGTATCTTTGAATAGATAAAATAAAATACATTGGAATTGGACATTTTGTAATAAAGTTTATTTAACTTGAATTCATAGTTTAATTGATGTCTAAATGAATAAATGTGTAAAGGAATTTGATTGTTATATTTGCTATGATAAATATTTTATTTATGAAATAGATATGTCTTGAAAAATGAATAATTATGATTTAAATAGTTAAAATGTATTTTAACATCACTAAAATTTGATAATTGAGAATTTGGTTTTCAAATGAAATTTTAAGTGTAACTAATTAAAGGAATATCTATTTATGAAATGGGTATTTTAAATAAAGTGTTAGGTTATGTGTTAAATTAAGAGCTAACTAAAATAGTGAACTTTTAACTTAATAAATGAAGTATAGTTTGATTTGAATATTCCATTCATAAAGTTTGTTTAATAAGTCATAAGTTAAATGATATCCAAATAAATATTTCTGGAATTGAACTGATTTGAAATATTAATATATCTACTGTAGCATTTTATAAGTACTACTATTTTGAAAATACAATGTTTTGGAAATTTTTATAATTAAATGAACTTAGAAATGTTACAACTTTAAAATGAATATTATTTGACCTTGAATTAAAATGGTTTAAATGAAGATTACTTTTTTTAGGGTGTTATGATTTTCTAAGTATTATGTTTTTTTTTAAAAAAAAGAATAACTTGTCCAAAGTGTTATGATTTTAGCAGTGTGATTTCCAAATGATAAACATCCCTAAATTGTTATGATTTCAAAGCATTATGGTTTTAAATTTATTATCTGGTTTTGTTTTTTCCAAACTATCTTTTGGTTGTCCTTATTTCCCTTATCTTGTTACAGAATGGGAAGGCTATTGCTTATACCAGTCTATTTAGAAATCTTTCTGTAATCTATGATAATTTTTGTTACTCATTTGGATCTAAACACTGTTTTTCCATTCATAGACTGTCGGTCAAGTGAAAGGGAGATTCAGACTCTAGAGGATCTTTTTCGTGCTTATATTCTTGATTTGATCACCTCCATCTTGTTAAACTTACCTATAACAATAATTATCAGGTGTAATTCCAATCGTCTTATCATCTTGTCTTAATTCTATTTCATTCTATCTTTTTCTGTGCTTTCCCGTACCTCGTTCCTTTTCGGGGACGAAAAGTTTTGAGTGGGGGAGAGTGTAACAACCCTGTATTATTCAAATATTTTTTTAATTGATTTTTCCAGATTCAAAAGCTTTATTTATGAAAAGAATAAATTTTGTTATTTTAAATATAAACTTTGACTTTGATGTGGATTAGAATTCCAAATATGACTAAATTTAATATTTCCTGAAAATGTGAATTTTGGTCAATAGTCAAACTTTGACTTTTAAGTTTAAATTTTTAATAGTTTGAAATTATAAATTTTATCTTTTATTATGAAAATAGATTTAATAACTTGAACACTACTTTTCGTTTCGTTGAAAACGGAGTTAAAATGTAAAAGTTATGTACATTTCAATTTTTAGTATAATTTGTTTATTTGTGCAATTTTGCCTATTTTAAATTTTTTTAAATCATATTTTCTTTCTTATATTTTGTTTTAATATGTGTTAATATGTTTTTTATGTATATTTTGTCTTTTTATGTTTTTAAATTGATAATAGTATTTTTCCAAAATTTACTGTATTTATTTTTCATTTTTAAAGGCTGTTTTCCTATTTTCTGCTATTTTCTTCATTAAAAATTATATGTAAATTAAATTTTAAATATTTATT
The DNA here is from genome assembly GCA_030737815.1 of Allium fistulosum. Lineage (NCBI taxonomy): Eukaryota > Viridiplantae > Streptophyta > Magnoliopsida > Asparagales > Amaryllidaceae > Allium > Allium fistulosum. The sequence goes on from CM060902.1 coordinate 1,303,099,266, forward strand.
TTGTGAATATATTTTTATTTTATATATTATTTATGTTTAAAAATATATTGCAAGCTCATATGAATTTTTTAAAATTTTTTCTATTCAATTTCAAAATTTTCTAGTCTAGTTCACTGTTTTAACTATTTTCCTTAATTCTACTTTATATAATCAATAAATATTATATATATTTTTATATTTTATCAAATTTTCGAATTTTTAACTGGAATTTCTGTTATTATCAGAAATATAAACTTATAAAAATGAATTAAAGAAATTTGAAAGGCCTTAAACTATCTATCTTCCTAAGGCCCTTTTATTTTCTAACCCTTCTACTTTTTAACCTAACTTTTCATTCAATTGGCAACATCTCCTCATTTCTTCAGCCGCCACTTTTTTTTCTCTCATTCACGAAATTCCAAAGCTCCTAAACCCTAAAAAAAAAAATATGGCTTCCATTCTCCTCTTATCCTCTTCCTTTATCTCTTCTTTACTTCACAATTTCCATTGATTTTGCCTTCCTCCTCTTCTAGCTTTGCTTGGCCTCTACCACCTTCATCTCCACCATCCTCTCCACCTTCAGCCCCACCACCATCTACAGCAGCACCTCCTCCTCCTCCACTGACCATGACAAGCCATGCCCATCCATTTAAGTTAGCACCACAAAATTGCACAAAAACCCTTCCAAACAATGCATAAACCACATATGCTTCACCACCACCTTCATCTATCACCTTGGCCACCCCTAGAACCACCACCACCAGCAACTACATGACCTTTGGCTGCTGCTGCACCATCACCCTCCACTGTCCAGACCTGTACCATGCATGGCTGAGCCAAGCAATGACCAAGTCGAGCCTTGTTGTGACCAAAACTTCACCTATTTGCCTTGTCCATTGATATTCTTCATGTTGCATTCCTACCCTTCACATCACTTCATGTTGCCATGCTTAGGTGTGCTAAACCTGACCTATATGATGCTAACCTGAGCCCAAACACATCATGGCTGAGCACTTGATCCCCTCTGGTCAAGCATTTGAATGGTAAAGGCAAAGTCTTGTCTTTATTGCTTTGTATTTCAATTTGTTCAACATTGTTTTATGTTAAGTATATTCATGTGCTATATTGTTTTGTCTTGTTTGGGTATTGTTTACAAGATGATATCTTGGCTATTTTCTCCACTCAAATCAAAGGTCGTGCCTTCTGGATCCGTTGTGTCATTCTAATTGATATCTCCAGCATAAAAAGGTGAGTTATTCTCACCAGACAATATGTACCTATATAACTAGTAAATTGACACCCTGCGAATCTGTAGAAATATATTATCAAGTTTTATATGCTTATATTATTATCATATGATGTTCACACCTGTTATTATACCTGTTATATCATATGTTACTGTTATTTAATGTTATTCTGTTATTTATATCTGTTATCACCATTGCAAGTTCCCTGTAGATTAGAATCACTATGGGTTGAAATGATACATACCCGAACGGACTTTAGAATAGGGAAAAATCATTATGGGCTGAAATGATAGGCCTGAACAATTTTTAATTAAAATTATTTTAACTTGGGATTGCGGGTTTGAAATGATAGAACCCGGATTTTTCTTTTTTTTTTAACTGCGGATTGAAATGATACATATCTGTATCACTTGACCTAAGTTAGAAAATTATATACAGGCCCGTGGTTATTTTATAAAGTGTTTTGGATATTTTTAAGTATTTTAAAAATTATAAATTTATGAAATTTGATTTAAATAGATTTTGAAATGTTTTAAAATAAAGAAATTACGATTTTTCTATGTGTTAAAAATGTAATTAATGAATGGTTTAACTGGATTTTTGAAATATAACTTAAGTTGGAAATTTGGAATTTTGGTTAAAAGTGATATTTAGGTTATATAAATAAAATGGATATTAAATTTTATTTGGAAATGGTAAATATGATAATTTGATTAAATTTGAATTTAAGTGATTTATTAAAGTATTATTGATTTTTCTATGAATTTAAGTGGTTAAATAAATGAATGTTTAAAAGTGATCTTTTAAAATATAACTTGACTTGGAAATGTGAAATTTGGCTTTAATTAAAGGTTTAAGTTAATTAAATAAAATTGGAAATTTTGTTAAATTGTGAAATGGTAATTTAAATTTGAAGTGTTAAGTCTATTTGTTGAAATGTGAAGTATTGGAACTTTTACACTTAAACTTATTAAGTAAATTGTTGAAAATTGGATTTAATTATAAGAAATTTATTGTGAAAGAAACGTGTAAAGTTCTAATTAATGAAAGAAATATGTAAAGTTTAATTTATGAAAGAAACGTGTAAAGTTCTAATTAATGAAAGAAATATGTAAAGTTTTACCTGCTGAAAGAAACATGTAAAGTCTTAATTAATGAAAGAAACATGTAAGTCTTAATTTGTGTAATATTGATTTAAAATAATAAATGCCCCTTTTGTAATAAAACGTAAATTAAAACGTACATTCGATAATGTAAGTTTAATTAGTGTAATATTGATTAAATGATAAATGCTCTTTACTGTAATATGAATGTAAGTTAAAAAGTACATTTAATATGTAAGTTTTAATTAATGTAAATGACATATTTTAATGACTAAAATAATAAAGTTTCTTTATTGTAATGATAATGTAAGTTAATAAGGTACTCGTAACTTAACATAAGAATTTTAGCATTAAATTGGATATTACAGTAACAAAGTTTATTTAACTATAAGGCTATGATAAAATGACCATGTTAAAAATTTGTAAGTATATAAATACTTTGATTATATAAAATGTTAAATTGGGAAGTATTACATTCCAAAAATGCTATGATTCCTTAAGGTTACATTACCAAAATGCTATGATAATTTAAAGGAAGATTTCAAGTTTAATAAATTAAAGGAAATATTCAGTGATTTTGAAATTTGGGTTTTATTGAAATGATATATTATTGAATTGGTTTTGAAATGGAAATGATATATTTTTGAATTGGTTTTGAATAGATATGTTTTGGGTTTGAAAGTATGTATTAGTTTGAAATAAATGATATGATTTTGAAATGGTTTAAAGGATGTATTTTGATTTGAAACATAAACTATTTTTAAAAGTTATAACCACGGGTTATAATAACGTTGGGTTGTTAAAGAGACCGGGATCGGATATGGACATACTCTCTGTCTTACCGAAAACCACTTTGGCAACTGTGTACGCGGTGGAGATTCCAGAATGAAGTAGGATGGTGGCGACGTTCTTAAGGTATGTTACGTAGACCCAACTCCCGTGAGTTGGCATAAGGTGGCTAAAACAGGAGCGATCTCGGACCAGTGAGGTAGCACCTCTTCTCGGACACATTTCTTCGATATTATACTCTTACTTGTGATTGATTAGATGGCCATCCTCCGATTTGGGAGTGTTGTTCGAGGTGGAACGGTAGTGGCTGCTATGCGTATCCATCAGTCCGTGTGCGTAATTGGTATATCTACCCTGGCATTGCCTAGTTGTGCCGTGTCACCTACCATATCGAGCTTTACTACGATTATGATTTTAAGATCCGACCGCGTTAAGGTTCTCCATCCCCTTAACGCTATTTTCTATATGATTATACTTTACTTATTAGACATTATTATAATAGCGAATATTACTACATAGTAGATATTTTAACGGATCCTTAGAGGATGGGCGGTCCCAAGCATCTTCTAAGTTACTTGTACCTTTATTACAGTTCACTTGAGTTGGTTTACATTATATAAGTATATATTGTCCTGACTCGAGTGTTTTGTGTTTTGCTTTACGCTCGGGTCAGCCTGAGTTATTCACAGATTTGGATTTCCACTCTCTTGGAGATTTGAATCGCTGGAGATTATCTGCTTGTCATGTCCTATCTATTTCAGTTCCGTTGTTCTACTCAGCTTGTACTTGGTTATTTTATTGAGACTTTTGTTGTACTCTATTTCTTCTGTTGTATCTTATGTAACTCTGTCATATTTAGATAGTAGCTTCATGAACTACTATTTCTTTTACTTCCGCTGCATTATTTTACTCTGTGTCTGTGATCTGTGATTATATTTATTTACTGTATATTCTGAGATTTGCCAAATTTTAATTACAACGCGGTATTTTGAGCAATTCAACTCCAACATGTGTGTCTACCTATACACTTATAATGGATGCGAATGGTTGAAAATATCGGGTCGTTACAGACGATCAAAACGATATATAGATATTAACAGTACGATTGAATTATAAAAATTCGAAGTTTTCTACTACGGAAAATGCAAGAAAAACACAGAAAAATAAGATCGACGGAGCTAAAGAAGTCCGAATTTTGAAAAACGAAAAATGACGTCTTGCTCAGAAGAAGGTTTAGAATTTTTCTGTATAAAAATATTTAGGTTTCGAAAACATTTTATTTTCGTTACATTTTAACTGATTTAAACCGAAATGACGTGACTGAAATTTACTTTCATATTTTCTGACGAAACTTTACAATTTCCTATGTTTAAATAGACGCATTTTAAATATCGAATTTTTGTTGCGAAATTTTATTGTGTATTTTTATTTAACGAAAATTTCATTTAACGCAAAACGCACGTTTCTTACGTTAAAATTATTATTTTGGTTTCTGTTATTGGTTACAACTATTTCATATTATTACATTACGTTTTTAATATGTATTACATTATCGATCTTATCGAAATTGGTCGTCTACGAATTTGGTTTTGGATTTGTAACTTATATACAAAGGAATTTCCATTTAATAAATCGTAAAATTTTATTTTTATCGGATTTTTAATTTAAAATTTTTATTTAATTTAGTATTTTTAAAGCGTTAAAATACGGGTCATTACAATCTCCCCCACTCAAAACTTTTCGTCCCCGAAAAGGAAGGAGGTAGGAGAATAGAAACAGCTAGAAAGAAAATAGATTGATAATCAAAATAACCAATAAGTTCAAACCATATAAATTTCAATTTAAATAAATTTTATATTCAATAATTGGTTTTCAAAATTTCCATTAAATTTATTTAATTTCACATTTATTAATGTTAAATACAGAAGGTTTCTTTCAAAAATGAAATTCAATTTAAATTCAATTAATTCAGGATACCTCATTAAGTTGATTTAATTTCAATTCATTAACTTTCAAAACAAGTTTTCTACTATCAATCACACCTATTATTTATTTAACTTATTATTCTACTTATCTCCATAAACATTTTATAATAAAATTTAGGTGAATAACATTTATTATATGCACTCACGTTTAATTTATAAAGACAATTTATTGTATATTATCCAATTTTATTAAATTAACAATTTCATAGATCATAAATTTGAATAGTCATTTATTATAATCATATTTTATTCGACAAATTTAATCCTTCTTTATTCCGAATTATTATTAAATTTATTCTACTTAATATATCTTATCACATATATATTAAGTATATTTACATTTATTATAACTACTCAAATTTATTTGAAAATTCCTTTAATATCATTTATATTGTATAATATTCAATTACATAATTTACTTTTGAAATTTAGGTAAGTTGTATATAATGCAATCGAGTATTATACAAGTAAATTTCCAATTCAATTCTCTCAAGTTTAAATATTAATTCGAAATTTTGGTTTCATTTATAACTGAAATCATCTTTTACCCAGATTTTAAGAATTAAATTTCCGATTAACTTCTAACAATTCAAAGATAAATATATACTATATATCAAATCATATTAATAATATACCTATATATATAAATCAAATCATACTTAAGAAATTTAAACAATTTAATTTCCAAAACAAAACTGTAGCAAAGCTACGAATTGGTCTCTTCATTTTGAAACTCGAAAATGAATGTCGATGATGCGGCCGTCATCACCGAAATTTATTTTCCAGCGACAAAGAGAAAAGCACTGATTAAACATCTAAAATTTCTTTGAAAACGGTTTCTATTCTAAATTACTTTATATAATATGCATTTTTAAAATTTAAACCCAAAGTTTGAAATCACCGGAAATTAAATTCTCAAATTCTAATTTAAATTCATTTCAAATTCCAAATCAATTTATAACTAAGTTTATAAGTTCATTTATTTATTATTTCTGACGACAAATTCATTATTAATTTAATTTCAGAAAAATTTATACTTATATATAAGGTAATCATACAAATCTATTTTACTTACCAAATTTGAAAATACTATTGTGTCTGTTTTGCTCTGTTCAAGTGTTTTGGAAATCCTATCGATAGCGTTGATTAGACGAATCGATCGAAAACCCAAATCAACATCAACAACTCAAACAACACAGCATATATTAAAACATTTTTTTTATATTAATTTACAATACACTTACTCGCTCGACAATACATGAATGGATTTCCAAAGCAAGAACAGAGATTCAACTTTGATAGACTCAAATTAAAGAGAATTCTGATTCGAATACAAGTTCGAAAGAAAAGATAAGATGATCCAATAACAGAATCGGGAGATGGGTAAGTTTTATTTAATTTACGGGCAATCTTAACCGGATTGACCGTGACTTCACGAATAAGATTAATGCGGAATTCTGAGGTAAATCGACATTCGATCTCAAGAAATAGAATTCAGGTATAGCAGGAGATAGATAGCGTCGTAGACCGAGGATACATAAATCTCCGGTAAATCAATGCCAATTGTAAAGGAGTTTCACCCCTTTACAAATCATTCGAAGTTTGGCGAGACCGTCGATTCATTATAAGGGTCATTCGAAGTGGAGTTACGTGATGCTCCAGAATTGAAAGAAGACGAATAGTGAGGGACACGAATGAAATTTGGAACCGCAGGGAACGTTCCAAAATTCAAAGGAATCGAGTCAAAAGAAAGAGATTGAACTCGAATGAAAGTGATTCTGTAAATACATTTACCCTATATGCTAAGTTTTGCCTAGATCTACCAAAGCTCTGATACCAATTATAACGACCCGCTATTTTGGACTATTCGCATCCGCACATGTCGGACTTGAATAATTCAAAATACCGAATTGTTAATTTAAATTTGGCAAAACTGAACATATACAGTAAATAAATAATCACAGATCACAGACACAGAGTAATAAATGCAGAGGAAATAAAAGAGATAGTAGTTCATGAAGCTACTATATAAATATATAAGTTACATCAGAGTTAAACCAGATACAACGGAAGAGTAACACGATACATCAGATACAAATCAGAATACATCACTGGAATCATCGAATACTGAAAGCAGAATAGATGGCTGGATCTTCAAGCAAACCTCCAACTCCAAAGGTGAGTCTCGAATACTGGTACACTCAGTCTGACCCGAGCGTAAAGCAAAACACAAAACACTCGAGTCAGGATTAACATTCTTATATCAATAAATCCAACTCAAGTGAAATAGCAATTGAAATACAAGTAACTCAAAGGATGTTTGGAATAACCATCCTTTAAGGATCCGTTAAACTATCTACTATGTAGTAGTGTACGATAAGTAGATAATGCCTATCAGTAATATAAGATATCAAAATAGTGTTAAGGCGTTACCATTATCCCCCTTAACACATTTTATATAAGCGTTATAGTCTATACAGCACTGTAAACTCCACCGTAAACTAGTGGGATATCAGGGAGTACTCCATAGGTATAACACAAAACAAATCGTAGTGGTCGCGTATATGACAAGGCACATGAGGCAATACCCAAGGTAGTGAAACTACCGTTTGCCTGATCCGGACTGGTGAGAACGCATCGCCGCAGCGACCGCAACACCGCGAAACAACACTCCCAAATCAAGGGTGCACCAATCGACAACAAGTAATGAGTAGTTTTCGAAGAAGTGTGTTCGCTCGAGGCAGCTAACCTCCATTTGGCCCGGCACGGCTCCTGTTTTAGTCATTTCCAATTTGACACAAGTGTCAAGGCTATCCATTATCGTTCTCTTTCTTCAGTCATCACGTACATCATTCCAACCACTTCATTATGGATCACACTCCGCGTATAGTTATTAAAGTGGTTTTCGGTATAGACAGTGAGTATGTCCCTAACCGATTCCGGTCTGTTTAATAACTTTCGTAATTTTTACACCGATTGGTCATTTATATATTTCAAAAACAAATCAAATTCAATTTTAATTAGAATTTGAAAACCAACATTTCATTTGTCTTTCCAAAACAATTTCCATAATTTACATTTCAAAACTTCCAAATTCATAATTTCAAAATCTTATAATTCAATTTCAATTTCTTTTTAAAACAATTCAAATAATGATTCAAGTTCGGATACAAGTTTCATTTCGAAATCATTTTAATTAATTTAATTTAACATTCAAATCAATTTAAATTCATTGATCGATTTCATTCAATATTCATTAAGTAGATTTGTCATTCAAACAATTTCTATTTAATTTCCAATTCATAAATCAATTACTTAAGTTCAACTTCATTATATCAAAACTTCAAATTGAATTGAATTAGATTCGTCAAATCAACTCTTTAAATTACAAGTCTTACATTAATTTCAATAAATCACATTTTTATTTCTTGTTAAAGAAATCCAATTTCATTTATTTATTTATTTAATTACAAATTTCAAAACTTAATTATTTCATAACTCAACTTTACTTATTAAAGAAGTTCAATTTCATTTATTACGAAGTTCAATTACACATATCAAGAATTCAATTTCATTTAATTATTAAATGATTAAATCTTTTTTTAATTATTAAATAATTTCAAAAACTTGATTGTTAAATAATTTCAAACTTAATAATTAAATTTTAAACAACATTCTTTCATCAACTACTATGTTGATATTTTGTTTTGGATTATTTCATATTAACAATTTCCTTTCAAAAATTCAAATTTCAACTTCATTTTAAAACCTTATTATTTATTCAAATAAAATCTTTATTTTATTTTTAAATCAAATTATTGACCAATCGAGTTTTATTTAATTCTCTATCCTAGGTCAAGTCCATTTTGGGTATTTATCATTTCAACCCGATTCCATTTCAATTCAAAAATCAGAGCATAACAAAAGGGAACTTGCAGTGTGATAACTGGGATGGTGTCAAAGTAAACAAACAAGCAATAACAACAATCAATATCAATCCAATTATCAATTCAAATAATCCCGAAATAATCGTATTAATTCACATTATTGTTTGTGCAAATTAATATAATTATTTCTAGAATCTACACTATCATTTCATGTAGATTAAAGATTATTACATTACGGTTCTTCACAAGTCATCTATTTACAATTTTATACATCATCAATTTAAACAACATACATTCAATGGTTCAAGGTGTAATTAACCAAATCCTACGTGTCAATTAATTTAACATTTAAAGGGGGTCATATTATACAATGTCATTTAACCAAATTTACACATGTGTCGTTTCAAATTTTAACTATCCTACGTCAAATTCAATTGCATAATATTTATCACTTTATACATTACAATTTAACATCCAATAAAAATAAAAAACAATCAATTATCAACCAAACAGTATTATCATCGCATAAATAATTAACAGATAATGGTGTCAGATGTCATAGGTGAACATATATTAGTAATAGCATATATAACAGTGAAATTAACTAACAGCAGCATATTTCAATTGTCGTTTCAATTGAAATCAAATTTAATAAATAAAAGAACATTAATCGTGAGTGATTGCTCACCTTCGAGGATGGAGAATACTGAAGATGACATAAGTACGCACACTGATACGAATATAAGCAACTCAAAAGATGTCGTGACCAAATTGGTCATTGACGAGGCAAGAGCAAGGCACGATGAACACGAGTTCGACGGATAAGCTGATAAGAGAAATTTATGAAAACAAATCAAATCAGTTTTGATATATACTGAAAATAGATATATTATTATTGTATTATTTAAATCAATACTCCATTTAAAAATACATATTAAAATAACCAATTTATATAAATATTTTAATATAAAAAAAATAAACATGTATTGAATATATTTTGCTTTGCAGACTAACATATATATATGCAGACCCAATAACACTAAATGTACTATGCAAGCTAATATGTATATATGAAAGCTACAAACTAACCCAAACTATATGCACAATGTATATGTACGTCAATCTAGAAAAATCAAAATTTATATATTACACCCCCTTTTTTTACACAAATACATAATATGGTACAGTATACCTTTATATAAACAATATACAAGGTAACAATCTGTACACAACTTTCGAAAAACAACATACATTTATAACTGACTTTATAAATTAACATATACAAAAGTTATACAATATAACTAACCCTTATATGACTAATAAACATATATATTCATATAATCCTTTCATGCGCAACTGTACAAACCTATTTTACTTTAAATTTTATCCCACCTGTACATGCGAACCAACATACCTTAATCCTACATATACAAACTAAACTCATATGAATTTGAACAGCAGTTTAAACTCAAAAGCTTGTAAGAACACATAAGAATGGGTAGCACATGGAATGAACAAAATAACAAGGGTGACAGGCTGACAAGGTGAAGGCTGGCTTCAGGATATTATTTCTTGGTTCGGCAACCAAGATGCACGCACGTTTAATACATACATACATATATATATATATATATATATATATATATATATTTTACATAAAGTTTGGCAAATATAACAACTTTTATAACCTCAAAACAAATTATACACTTCCGAACTCAAATATCCTTGCTATACCTGATATATATGAAGTATTATATAAACTATCAAAATACTTACTTTATATTTATCTTGTGAATACAGCAACATACCCATATATATTTATATGCAGACGATGAGCTCGGCTGAGGCACGAGAGGGAGGAAGAGCGAAGACCGGCTGGAGGCTTCACCTGGTCTCGGGCAGAAGGCATAGGACGGTGATGGTTCGGCGTGACCAAGACAGGTGTCGGCACAAGGAGGGAAGTTCCGCCACGACAAAAGGAGGGTGGTGGAATTCTAGTGTGCCATGAGTCGGCTGCTTGGAGGAAGAGATCGGGCGGTGGTGAGGAGACGCGGTTGTTGCTTGCTATGGAAAATATGGCGGGTCAGTTGCGTTTGTGGTGAGGGTGACGGAGGGCGGAGGAGCAAGGCGGAGAGCGAGAAAAGGACGGGGTGCTCGGGTTTGGGAAGGGAGCGGTCTGACAGCGGGTCGATTGGGTTATGTTGTCAGGCGGAGGCGTGCTGAGAGCACGGGCCTGTGCTGCCGAAGGGGTTTGGGTGACCGGCCATTTGTTGGAGAAGATGCAGATCCAAGATTTTTTTTTTATAAGGCCGAGCATGAGATACTTGATGAAGGGAGAGGGAAAGTTGGCAGTTGTGGAATGCACGCATGATAAAGAGCAGGGAAAGAACCACATTTCAAAGCAAGGTAAAGCAATTAAACAGACAAATACGAGCTGGCAAATATAAGCTTGGAAACAGTGTATAATTGAATATAGGAATAGAAATAGTCCCCTTTCTGGAAATAAAAGGATGATGTCTATTGGTTAATAGTCGGTGGAAACTGAATAGAGACAAAGAACGTACCGATACGGAATCGTTTTCACCAGATTCTGCTACGTACCAGACTTCACAACACAGAAATAATTATACCGTAAAGATCAGCACGACAAGACGATCAAAACGATATATAGATATTAGCAGTATGATTGAATTATAAAAATTCGAAGTTTTCTACTACGAAAAATGCAAGAAAAACACAGAAAAATAAGATCGACGGAGCTGAAGAAGTCCGAATTTTGAAAAACGAAAAATGACGTCTTGCTCAGAAGAAGGTTTAGAATTTTTCTATATAAAAATATTTAGGTTTCGAAAACATTTTATTTTCGTTACATTTTAACTGATTTAAACCGAAATGACGTGACTGAAATTTACTTTCATATTTTCTGACGAAACTTTACAATTTCCTATGTTTAAATAGACGCATTTTAAATATCGAATTTTTGTTGCGAAATTTTATTATGTATTTTTATTTAACAAAAATTTCATTTAACGCAAAACTCACGTTTCTTACGTTAAAATTATTATTTTGGTTTCTGTTATTGGTTACAACTATTTCATATTATTACATTACGTTTTTAATATGTATTACATTATCGGTCTTATCGAAATTGGTCATCTATGAATTTGGTTTTGGATTTGTAACTTATATACAAAGAGATTTCCATTTAATAAATCGTAAAATTTTATTTTTATCGGATTTTTAATTTAAAATTTTTATTTAATTTAGTATTTTTAAAGCGTTAAAATACGGGTCATTACATCCGCCATCATGTGTGGCTTTGTTAAACTGTTGTAACATTCTTTCCTGAATCAGTTTCTCAATAATATCATGGAGATGCCTTCACTCATTCGTGCTATGACCATAGCATTCATGGAACCGGCAATATTTTCCAGTTTGTTTCTACTTCTCCGTCGATTCTTTCGGATGTGGCTTCCTATACTGCATTGTATTGCAGGTAGACAAATAGACGTTCTCTAGAGATGTATTTAGTGTGTGTAGGTATCGTACATCTGAATCCTATGCTTTCCTCTTTCAGAATCCCTTTTTCGTTCATGGTTCTTCTCTTTTCCTTTCTTTTGCTAATTTGGTTTATTTTGGACATTCATTTGAACTTTTCCAGAACTATCATAGGACTGCTTCACTGCAATGTTACTCTGCACTCCTTCTCCACTGGTCCCATAACATTCTTCTTCCTAGAGCATCTGGCTTCCTCTTTCCTCAAATACTGAGCTTCTTTCGCATAAAAACGCTCCAACGTTGCAGGTGGCTTTCCAACTAACAATTCACCAAAATCAGAATCTAGGTCAATCCCTCTTGTTACAGCCACCAATATTGAATGGTCATTCGAATTACTAAATTATGTGATGGTTGTATGGAATCTCTCCAAATAATCTTTCAGTGATTCTTCCGAAGCCTGGATCATACTGGATAGGGACATTACATCTTTGGAGCGAGTTGCATGCATATGGAAATGCTCCAGAAACTTTGTTGCTAAATCGTCAAATCTAGATATTAACCGTGGGGATAATCTCGTAAACCACATCGTTGTTATTTCAGAGAGAGTGATTGGAAAACATCTACACTTGGTTGAATCTTCAACTCGTGCAAAATCCATCAACCATTCATATCTCATGATGTGCTGCCTGGGGTCGGTTTTTGTAGAATACAATAGCCCATGATTTTTGTTTGATGATAATAAACATATATATATATATATATTTGTTTAAATGTATTTGTTATTGTACCATTTTATTTTTCCATATAATTAAATAAATATTTGTTGAATAAAATGAACAACTCAGAATTCATATTGAAACAAATATTTTATTCAAACAAATATTTGATTACAAATTCAAATAGTACGAATTTGAGCTCTCACTACATTTACACATTTTCAATTACAACATAATTTTCACTTTGCAAATTTCACCTCACTGCATATTCACTCAACACTCGTATTTGATCTTCAACTTTGTTCCACCTGTACTAGCATCTGAATTATCTGCAAAATAAAACTGACAAGGTAAAATTGAAAAAGAAATATTTTGCAGTGTAAAATGAAGTGTGTTTTGAAAATATTATTTGCCTCGGTTATTAGGATTGTTCGTCATCATTTTCTTTTAATTCATCTTAAACGAACAACTTGTGACATGCACAGTGTATCACTGTACATGCCACAAGGTCATGCACACTAATATACATTTGCTTGTTAAAACTGCAGGGACAAGTGAGCACAAGGTCAAACCCAAGCCTAGGCCGAATTCAACTCAAGTGCCACAAATACGAACACACATGCAAAGCTTCAATGGGTGAACATGAAACAAAGCAAAATGTTCAAGCAAATGCAGTACACATGACGTACCTACCAATATGAAACACAAATTTACCCAGCTTCGGCAAAACCCTGCCTACGTGCTGCCCTCAAGGTTTCTACTATAAATTAAGTAGTCAGACGCTTACAAACACACTTAAACTTGCGAGACCTGCAACTTGACTAACCTAACTCTAAGCTCAAAACCCTACCACAACTCAGCCACTGAGTTGCAAATTCTCAAACTACGCTCTGTAGTTTGTACCTAGTCACACGACTAGAAAGTTACACAATTTTAAAAAGAAATGACAAATAAGAAACAAAAACAAACAAAACCCTATTTATTTAAAAATTGCAGCCCAATAAAAAATAGAGTTGGCCCACGTGTATAACAAAAGAGATTTGACTCCCCTTTTTATTTTTGCTCGTGTAATATCTTCGACCGTTCTTTCTTTGTTCCTCTTCAACGATTAGGGCTTTGTAATTGAAGCCGCCACCTTGATATCAATCGATTGAAGTGATGAATTCAATTATGGTTTGCTTCGTCAATCAATCCCTAACTTGAGTGCATGCGGTTGCTTCAATTGTCGAGTTCGAATCAAAAAAACTGGTATGCGATTTTCTCTTTTTAATTTGTGATTATGCTCGGTTTAATTTGCTTTCGAACTCGATGTTTGCCGATGATGAAATTGGGTTCAATTTATAGAGTTCGAAACCCTATAATCTTGATCGTATATTTTTGGTTTGAAATTTTCAGTTGCTATGCTCGGCCATTCGATTTTCAATTTAATGATTGAGATGAATACTGACTTGTTTATTTTTTAACTTGATCATCTTTTGATTGTATTTGACTATGCATTCCATTCTTTTCTGCCTTGACTTATTCATCGTTCTCCGTGACATTATTCAAACTGATAATTTTCACCATGATATGAATTCGAGATATATTTGCTGATATAGTTTCACCATGATATCCTCTGTGACATTATTCAAACCGATAATTTTCGATTTCCCATTACCTTTTGAAACTGCTCCTTGATTTGTTCGAAACGCTACTGACTTTTTGAACACTGTTACTTCACTGTTTTAATGTGTTTTCTCCATGTATATACATACATATATGTATGTATATATGTGTGTGATTAGTGCATGTATATATGTCACCGTACTTATGCTCAATCATGTGTCTGCACTATGATTCTCGAATCACTTGTGTATATGTACACATGTGTATATGCTGGCTCTTTTATCCTTGACCATTTGAGGTCTGGTTGTATTTGAAGTCTGGTGCACTTTATACGTTTGGTGGTCTGGTTCCCTATATACTCTGGTTTTGGTTGTTATTGTCTGTGTTATCCCGCCCTTTGGCAAGGCCAGGATACCAGGGAATCGATTGGAGGACAGACGTCGATCGTCGTGGATATCGATGGGTTTTGTCCGGGACCGGATCAGGCTGCAATCGATAGGACACAACCAGGGAAGTACTGCGAGCCCACTTTCCAAGTTTCAGATCAATCCGAGTTCATATGCTCAAGTTATGATGGATGCAAGTCGAAGGGAAGAGCACTTTTTCGTATCCATCGGGAAGCAGCAGTTCGTTCCGATCGAAGTTGACCATGTTTCGAATCCATCGAGTTCGTCTCGATGGACTTCGTATCAATCAGCCCGGCCCAGATTTCGTATCCATCGCTATGGGTGATTTCACATCCATCAGATCGGCAGTGATTTCGTGTCCATCAGTGGATCTCGGTTCGTATCCAACCGATCTGTGTCCATCACCCGCTTCGCATCAATCAGTTCCCTCAGATTTCGTATCGATCAGGTCAGCAATGTTCGTATCCATCGATTTCGTATCGATAGACTCCATACCCATTAACGGCTAAGACGACCCGTGTCGATTGGCCAAAATGTCTGCTTCGTATCCATCGAGGCACTGTTCTTCGTATCCACCAAAGAACCTTACTTCGAGTCCATGCACAATGACTTACTCGTATCTAACAAGTCAACCAACTAAGATGACGTGTCATCCATAGAAGCAAAAAAGGCGAGATACATGGAGTCGAAGCAGTCAATACGGCGCAAAGACCGGATCGAGACGAAGCGCGTGCGCCACATCACTTCAAAAGCACGTGCAGCCAGCAAGGCGAACGGATGGAGTCGAATTCATGGAGATGAACCGGACAGCCTACGAGAATTCACATTTCGTATCGACGATATCTCACAAACCAATGATCCAAATCCAATGAAACTTCCAGGAGAGCTTGCGTACACACTGAAGCAGGTCTCCACCAAATTTCAGCTTAATTGGACGTCATCTTGATCGATACGAAATGGATTCGTATCGATCACAGATCGAGGCCAAACTTTCTGGAAACAGTCGAGTGGGTCCCCTCACGTGCCAGACCAAGTCTCCCGGAGTTTGAGCGAGATCTGAGCTTCCAACGCCTATAAATAGAGCCCCAGAACCAACAGAAAGGGGATCCTTTTTTCTCTGAAGCGTCCAGACTCTGTCGGATTGAGACTTGCACCATATCCTTGCTGCTGATTTCGAATTCCAAACTGTAATTCACTGTCGTTCACTATAATTGCTTGTAATCATCGAAAGAGAATCAATAAAATCATCAAAACTTCATAGTGGACGTAGGCATTACGCCGAACCACTCTAAATTGCTTGTCATTGCATTTTATATTTCTATTTGCTGGAGTTTTTGTTAGATAATCTCTGTTTTACATTTACATTCTTCATTTTATCTCTTCAAATAACTCCCGAAGAGTGTTGTGCCCATTTTTGGTACAAACACTTTGGTGCTTTCACTGAGAACAACCAGTTTTTTCTCCTGCTCCTTGGATCTACCATCGATACCGGATTGCATACATCCAAGAGGAAGATCCAGATATCTAATTCGGAATCCTACCACTCTATTCAGATTTGCATAAAATCTAGGAAAGGACTCCACTACTGAAGATGGTTAGCACAAGAACTGGCGCTACCGCTACAGAGCAAGAAGGCCGAGATAGGCAGAATCCCACACAGCAGCCTTCTTCTAATCAAGACAATACCGCTCACTCGGATTCGACAGGACTAGTCACCCGACAAGAGTTTCAAGTATTGCTCCAGGAGTTGACACAAAGCCGTCAGCAGTTGGCTGAACAGTTGCGTGCCAATATCGAGCTGACCAACCAGCTAAACCGCCGGGGCCACAGAAGGTCCAGGAGAGATGATGCCTCCAGGGCATCTACCGAAAGCTCGGCTTCATTTGACTATCACCACAGAACTACCCGTCCTCGGTTAGAGGGAAGTCGCGCTCAAGCTACTGGATATCAACCCGCCTTAGTTGTTGGGCAACTGAGGGCAGGACCATCGACCAGCTTCCAAACAGGACCCTCGACGCAAGGAGGCACTGCCCCACAGTACAATACTGCCCCACAGTACACCACGGATAACCGCGCCACAACCGCCACAGTAGAAACAAGGGTTGATACCCGAAATCAATCGGAGCCAATTAATCAACAGCGTGGACATACTCCTGAACCATATGTCCCAGAAGACGCTGAGCCAAGGAGGCGAGATACGGATCGTCGACAGCGCCCGATCCAGACTCGCACTGTGGAACCCAACCACGCCTTAGCTCAGCACACTCAGAATCTGCCAGTGTCGGATATATCAACCATGATACGTCAGATGATACGCGAGAGTCAGGGGCTCACTAATGATGATTGGGGGATTTCTTGTAGTCATACCCCTTTCACAGACGAAGTGTTACACGCTGAACCCCCTAGGCGATTCAAAATGCCAACTCTCCCGATGTATGAAGGAAATAGTGACCCCAACCAACATATTCTGAAATATGAATGGTCGATGAGCGCTGCAAGGGCTGACGATGCAGTGAAGTGTCGAAGTTTCCCCATCTCTCTGGGGGGAATCACGACGATGTGGTTTACACGTCTACCACCTAGATCAATTTCTTCATTCGATCAATTGGCCAAGAGGTTTGTAGAACAGTTCCGTATGCATGTTGCTAGGCCAAAAGACGTTAATACCCTATCCAGCGTCACTCAAGCCCATGGAGAGACGCTCTGGCGTTACCTGGAGAGGTTCCACGCAGCGTGTGTTGAGATCACCAATCCTAATGATAACTCAATCTTGATGGCTCTAACCAAGGGGATTGATCCTGATTCTGAGTTTGGGAACTGGCTAGCAGGAAAACCGCCCGCATCGTTGGACCGTTTTTACTCCAAGGCCGCTCAATTCTTGCGGCAAGAGGACGCAAAACAGTCTAGGAAACAGGATGATGCGAGGCCCAGTACTGAGGGAATACAGAGTAATGTAGCAGTTAAACAATCCGGTGAGAGTTCCGGGAAAGTCCAACTGAACATACAGAATAAGCAAGCCCAGCCGAGAGGAAACAATAGCCAAGATAAGAAAAGAGATCAGGGCCGAGGTCCACGGCGTAGGGCTCAAATGTTTGACAATTATACACCGTTATACACGTCATTGGAAAACGTATACTTACAGACTTGCAACACTGTATAGTATAAGAAGCCAACTCCGAAACCCTCATCGGAGAGGCAGGTTCAGACAGGGAAGTTCAGCAGATTACATGACAGCTACGACCACAATACCAATGAGTGTCGGCACTTGCAGGACCTCATCGAAAAGTTGATCAGAGAAAGGAAGTTGGATCAGTTTGTACGGACGCCGCAATCCGGTGGAGCGGGCCCTTCAAATCAGAATCGTTCACAGAACCAGGAAAGACAGGAGGAACCCGCCCGTGCGGGCGGGAGATTGGTCATTAATACAATAAGTGGTGGTCCCCACCCGACAGACAGAAGCTGGGGGAAATGGAGTCGTATGCTAGTTCTATCAGGCATGCGGACTTTGAGTGTTGTAGTAATTGCGAAGACGGAGCCCCGATTAAACAACAAAAGATAATATCTAATGATATCGTGTTCAGGAGCCGAGACGCTGATAAGGTCGAAGCCCCAACAATCGACCCATTAGTCATATCTGCCCAGGTAGGTCCTGCTTGGATGAAGAGGATCCTGGTCGATAGTGGAAGCTCCGTGAATATCTTGCTTAAACGGGCTTACGACTTAATGAAAATGGAGGCAAAGGATTTGAAACCTTGCCTGTCCCGAATCCACGGTTTTAACGGGAGTGCTACGATACCCGTTGGAGTGACTGAGTTACTGGTTGAGTTGGGGGTTGGAGAACGCCGGATCAAATACCCATGCATTTGCCTGATCAGGAACATACCATCTTCGTGATCGATCTGGGACTCTATTGCTACAAAGTCATGCCGTTTGGTCTAAAGAACGCTGGAGCAACATACCAACGCTTAGTCAACCGGATGTTCGCCGATCAGATCGGGAAGACCATGGAGGTTTACGTGGATGACATGCTGGTGATGTCTCGATTCTCCACAGATCACGTCAAAAATTTGGATTCAATGTTCAGCATCCTCCGGGAGTATGGGATGAAGCTCAACCCGCTCAAGTGTCATTTCGGCGTTGCATCTGGAAAGTTCCTTGGATTCATTGTCAATGCTCGAGGGATAGAAGCCAACCCTGAGAAAATCTGGGCTATAAGAAATCTGCAAACCCCTAGAACCATAAAGCAAGTCCAGAGTCTCAATGGAAAGGTCGCAGCATTGAGCAGGTTCATTTCAAAGTCCACCGATAAATGCATTCCTTTCTTCGACCTGATTCGGAAGGGAAAACGGAATTTTGAATGGACCACGGAATGTGAAGGCGCATTCCGATCACTAGTTCAACATCTTTCAACACCTCCGATCTTGTCAAAACCCGTTGACCACGAGCAATTGTACATCTACCTGGCAGTATCGGAACATGCGATTAGTGCTGCGCTAGTTCGAGAGGAAGACAAAGTGCAAAATCCGGTCTACTACGTTAGTAAGCGGCTAACAGGAGCTGAAAGAAATTATCCGAGACTAGAGAAACTGGCCTATTTCCTGGTCATTGCCTCAAGAAAGCTCCGCCCTTACTTCCAAGCTCATCCGCTTACTGTGTACACCGACCAGCCGTTACGACAGGTCCTCACGCGGCCTGAGACATCCGGTAGGTTACTCAAGTGGAACATTGAGCTAAGCCAATTTGATATCGCATACACTCCGCGGAGAGCCATTCAAGGACAAGTCCTGGCAGATTTCATAGCTGAATTCACCATTCCAGAAGACTTGCCCGAGACCAGTGAATCCCCCGAATACATCTGGAAGCTGTATACTGACGGTGCATCAAATGACCGATGTTCGGGTGCCGGGGTTGTCCTTGAGACTCCCGAGGGCCGATCCATATGTTATGCTTTGAAGTTCGACTTTCGTGCAACTAATAATGAAGCTGAATATGAAGCCCTCTTAACCGGCTTAAAACTTGCCAAAGACTTGCGAATTATCGCGGTGGAAATTTATTGCGATTCACAGTTAGTGGTATGTCAAGTACGAGGAGAATATCAAGCAAGAGACCGAAGACTGGCTGCTTACTTGGCTTGAGTTCAGGAAATACTAAATCAGTTTGATTATTATGCCATCTATTATGTGCCTCGGGAACACAATCAGAAAGCCGATTCACTGGCAAAATTAGCCAGCACGGGGGAAGCGCAGCAAATGGGACTTGTCCCCATTGAAACTTTGGCCTCCCTGAGCATCGATCGGATAGAAATGAACTTTGTGTTTGAAACCGCTCCCAGTAGAGAGTCTTGGATGACTCCGTATCGAAATTACATTGAGAAAGGGACGTTGCCTGAGCCTAGAAATGAGAAGAGACAAATTCTGCGGAAAGTTTCGCGGTTCGTCATCCAGAACGGAGTCATGTACAGGAGAGGTTATTCCATTCCTCTCCTCAGATGTATCGCCCACGAGGAAATCAAACGAGTGTTACATGATGTACACGAAGGAGAGTGTGGCGATCATACCGGAGGGCAAGCTCTCACTAAGAAGATACTCCGATATGGATATTACTGGCCAACAGTGAACCGAGATGCGGCGAACTATGCCAGGAAGTGCGATAAATGCCAGATACATGCCCGAATTCCAAGAGCCCCACCTACCGAGATAACCCAGATGGTTAGTCCATGGCCATTCGCGATGTGGGGCATCGATATCATCGGCGCTCTACCTTTGGCAAAAGGCGGTGCGAAATACGCCATCGTTGCCGTTGACTACTTCACAAAGTGGGCTGAGGCCAAAGCCCTTGCAACCATTACGACAAAGAAAGTGATAAATTTCGTGGTTCGCAACATCATCTGTCGATTTGGACTCCCGCATACCATCATCACTGATAACGGAGCCCAATTCGAGAGTGCGGAATTCAAGAATTTCTGTCAACGGTTTCATGTCCATAAAAAGTTCTCGGCTGTCGCTCACCCCCAGGCGAATGGACAGGTTGAAGCTGTCAATAAAGTTATAAAATCCATCCTGAAGAAACGACTGGAAAAGGCTGGGGGCAAATGGGTCGACAAACTTCCTATGGCATTATGGGCCTATCGAACGACTCACAAAACCGCGACCGGACACACTCCGTTTTCCCTATCTTATGGCTCAGAGGCCGTCATTCCGGTCGAAACGGAAGTGTTTTCTCATCGCGTGACTTACTATGATCCGAAGACGAACGCTATACTACTGGCCGAATCTTTGGATCTATTGGATGAAAAACGGGAAGAGGCTGATTTGAGAGCAGCCGCACATCGAAGTCGGGTCGCCCGACTGTACAACACCAAAGTTCGACCTCGAACCTTTGAACTCGGCGACCTCGTGCTCAAGAGAATCTATCTAGTTCCTTCACACATGAAGCCGAACTGGGGAGGACCGTATGTGATTACACGAAGACTCGGAGATGGCACGTTCAAGCTGTCGACCGTTGACGGTCTCGATTTGCCAAGGGCTTGGAACAGCGAAAGTCTCCGTCGCTATTACATATGACAGGCTTTATTTATTTCATTCTATTTAGCAATTTGTTTCTGCATTTCGAAATTTGAATTTTGTAACAAGGCAACTGACTTTGCCGCATTTTCTTATTTCAGCAATAAAATGCCACTTCTTCGAGCCAGAGCTGTGATTCATTAAGTACGATATACGACATCACGATGCACGAAGAGCTAAATCCCATCACGCAATGGGACTTATTCAAATGGAGAGTGGCTATGATACGACCGGCCGCTCGCTAAGTGAAACCCGAGCTCGGGGGCAAGCCATTACACCCATATTGATAGAATTGACACACGACAATCCTGCAATCGACTCCGTATTCCCAGAGTGCGAAGCGGAGTATAAACATTCAACTCTGTATTCCCATAGTGCGAAGCGGAGTATGAACAATCGACTCTGTATTCCCAGAGTGCGAAGCGGAGTATAAACATTCAACTCCGTATTCCCAGAGTGCGAAGCAGAGTATGAACAATCGACTCTGTATTCCCAGAGTGCGAAGCGGAGTATAAACATTCGACTCCGTATTCCCAGAGTGCGAAGCGGAGTATAAACAATCAACTCCATGTTCCCAGAGTGCGAGACGGAGTATAAACAACTAACTCCGTGTTCCCAGAGTGAGAAACGGAGTATAAACAACTAACTCCGTGTTCCCAGCGTGCGAAGCGGAGTATAAACATTCGACTCCGTATTCCCAGCGTGCGAAGCGGAGTATAAACATTCAACTCTGTATTCCCAGAGTGCGTAGCGGAGTATAAACAATTAACTCCGTGTTCCCAGAGTGCGAGACGGAGTATAAACAACTAACTCCGTGTTCCCAGAGTGCGAAGCGGAGTATAAACAACTAACTCCGTGTTCCCAGAGTGCGAAGCGGAGTATAAACGACTAACTCCGTGTTCCCAGAGTGCGAGACGAAGTATAAACATCAGTCAATTCCGTGTTCCCAGAGTGCGAACAACTGCTTGCGAGATGACTTATGCCCCCGGAGTGTGGATGAAACGATTCATAAGAAAACAAGTGTAGTTCGACCACTCGGTCCTCGCTTGATGCAATCACAAGCTGATCATCATAACTTAACCCTGGAACTGGGGGCAGAGGCAAATGTTAATCATTACCCGAAACTGTACGATGTTTAGCTCCGATGCGATCCCCTATCACAACTCAAGTCCGAGATTTCCATACTTAACAAGCAAAATGAGCTATTCTTGAAACGATAAAATAATGCAAGTACACCGAATCGAAGTTCGAACACTGTAATATTCAAGCATAGAAAGAACATAAGCTGAGACTGGAAGACAAAATTTTATTTTCAACTAAATCAAAAGCAACGGTTCATACATGAGCCTTTCCAAAATGCTCCTACTTGCAGGGGCCGAACCCACATCTAAACACGGCCTACAAAAGGGAAAAAAGAAAAGTGACAAAATCCCTGACTGCCAAAAAAGAAAAATATGCCTAAAAGGAGTGTCTAATCCTTCTGCTTCCTCAACTTCTTCTTCCTCGAGGAGCTACTGGAGCCACCAGTACTCTTTCGTTTGGAACCTTTCTCCTTAGGCAGGCTCCCCTCGGGTGAAGGCATAATGTCGACGTCCTCGTCCGAGCTGGACTCTATGGGAATGCTTCCCACAGGAGGAGTCGGAGGAACAGAATCCGCAGCCGGAGGAGGGACTGACGCACTAGTATCAACGAGCGTGCCCCTAGGAGACACAATCATAAGAGGAGTGGGGCACTGTGCTGCTGCTCCGCCCTCTACGCTGCCGCCATGCGCCGCGGCCGCCATCTCGGCATTAATCTCGGCCAACATCGTCGCTTCCCGTTGTGCTCTGGCTTCGCTATGAGCTGTGATAGTCTGAGTTGAAGTGTCAGAAGTAGACGAGAATCCACCCAGGCCAAATGGCAGGTCCGCAAAGGGATCACTCTGACGGCCGAGGAGCTCGTTTATCATCTGTTCATCGAAAGAAAGTGAGCTCCCCTGCGTTACTCCGACTGGTGCCATTGCCTTAACGGAGGTCGCCTCAGAAATGATGGCTTCTGGCACTTGGCCTGATTCTTGGGCGGTGAGAGGCGCAGCTGGTACAACTTCCATCACTGATCAAAGAAAAAGAACATGTCATTAATGTACACTTCGGCACAGGCTCTTCAATCCAAATATACAAGAAGTTAGTTCGGAGTACCTTCCTCGGTTTGGCTCGAGGTCGCCTGAATGACTTCGGACGGATGCTCCTTAATAGGAGATAAATGTGGTCGGTCTGGATCATAGGCCGGTATAGGCTGGGAGTCGATCGTCGTAGTTGGCTCAGATTAAGATGACACGACAATCTCAGAACTTGTGATACGGTGCTCAGCACCAGAGCTTTCTCCAATTTCCTGAGATCGGGCGCCAAGCCTCTCCTCCTCGTGAGAAATCATGGAGCCGTGGAGAACTTTCTTTTCGTCATCATTAAGAATGCGGTTCTCCAGTTCGAATTCAACGATGCCTTCATCGGGATGTCCAGATTTCTCCTCCTCAACCAACGTGTTCCAAGCATTATAGAGATGTGTTGGATAGTCGTCGAGCCATGTCAGATCTCGGTGCCTTAGCACATTGGCATTGTAAGTGATGAGTAGCTCTTCTACCTCGGCCTCGATCCTGGCCTCCGCCTGCCGTACCTTCTCGTCAACCCAAGCTTCAGCTTCGCGAGCTTGTTGCATAGCCGCTTCCTTCTCCTTTTGGAGCGTCACTGCCTGATCACAGGCCTCCTGTGCAGAGACATTAGCTGCATCTTTCTCCTTCGCCATTTCGAAGAACTTTGATTTCAGCTCATTAAGCTCCTTAAGAGCGGCATCCCTCTCGGCGGTAATGGTAGTGTTCCTATGACCCATGTCTTCGATGGCGGTATAGTGCTCTTGTTTCATTCTGGTCATGGCAGCGTTTACTTTGTCAACCTTTTTTAGGGCCTCCATTTCAGATTTACGAGAAGACTCAGCCTTCGCGTTGAGCGCTTTTATGATGCGGTCATTGTGACCCAACTCCTTCTCAAGCTTCTCAATGGTGACGCCCCGATCGAATGCCACTTTGGACGCTTTCCTCGCGGCCCGTGCCCACTCCCTGTACTGGAAGAAGATGTCCGCAACATAATCATGGATAGTGGTTTCAGCGGTTGGCGGAATTCTCCTCGAGTGCGAAGGGAAGACATAACCATCAAAGCAGATGTCGGGAAATTCCTTCCTCATCTGTGCCAATTTAAGCGCTCCTTCACTGGACGCATCAGTCGGGACCGGTGTGGTAGCTGAAGAGGTGGCTATTTCAGTCCTGCATGGAGGATCGGACCTCGAAGCTTGAGAAGGTGGCCTAGGCCGTGAAATTTCAGGAGGACGAGTAACTGCTACCGTAGGAGGTGCGGAGGTCCTGGGAGGAGGAGAGCGAGATCGGGATCGGTGAACGTATCCCCTGTCCCTGTCAGACTTCTCCTGACCAGAGTGTCCTGAGTCGTAATCCCTCTCGCCCTCTCTCCTGTGTGGCTCATGATAACGGCGCTTGTTGCGCAAACTACCAAGCACAGAACTTTGCCCAAACATCGTACCTGAAAAGCAAACCATGAAAAATCAGTAGTCGTTTGCAATATGTTGTTTACGGTTAGGAAAATGTGTTGTGCCGTGAAGAGTGTGTGAATGTGTAACCCCCCGGACCAACCAGAAGTGTCAATTGCACTGGCAGGAAGAGACTCGCTAACATCGACGATATGTCGCGGTCCACCCAATTCAACGTCGTGTTGCTCGGGCTCGATGTCCAGGATTGGAGGGCCAGCAGGCCCTTCGAATTGATTTTCAGCTTGCAGGGAGGGTGCCTCCGCAATTCTAACTCCTGACAGGGGGCGGTGTAAAACCACCGACTTCCGCCTCCCGGATTTAGGCTGTTTGGAGGCCACCGCTTTGCCTTTTCTCTTTTCATCAGAATCCGGGATTGCATTAGCAGGGCCGACCAACGGTTCCTCGTCGGTATGAGTTCTTTCGGAATCGGGTTCCTCAATTATCACAACCCTGGGTTTCTTTCGCTTGACCTTTTCTCTGGAGACGGTCTTTAATGCGCCATCGAGCCTTATGCTCTGCCTCCGCCCAATCAACCCAAGAACTCTGAGATTCCGGTCCGTCAGTAGAAATTCAATATTCCTTTCTTCGCTAGGAATTTCTTGAAGGACCCGAACTATCTCCTTATAATAGCCACCTTCAGGTCGCTGGATTATAGCTGAAAGAAAAGGAGTAGGAGATATGAGTTTAATTTCATTCAAAAATTGCCCTGTCAATTACTTGGAAAAAGACAATACTCACGTCTGAACAGCCATCTTCTGGCAAACCCCGGAGGACATCGGACATAGAACCACTCTGACTTGAAGTAGCTCAGCCTAGTCCACGACCCCGTGACAACTTGGCAGTTTCTTACAGACTCCAAGAATGTAAAAGATGGGTTGTCAGTTCGACTTTTGAAGTTGAAGAGGTATCTTATCTCGGTCGGGCGGGGAGGTCGGTAGAGGTATTCCATAAATGCGATGAACAAGCCATTGAGTGAAGCATATCCATTCGGATGTAGCTGAGACGGGGCAATATCCAGGTAAGCCAACACTTCTCTTATATAATCGTTGAATGGAGGAAGTGTACCGGCTGCGCATGCATGTCGGTTAAAAGCAGTATACCCCTCCGGGGGATTGTGTGGTCTGTCGTCCGGTCCAGGCAATATTACATCGTCCAACGATAAGCCATGCCTCAAGCATATTCTCCCTAGCATATCTTCAGAGATATTGGACGGGACAGAGTCAGGTGGACTATTAATGAAGGACACATCAGGCAACTCGTCCGGAGCTGGACCAATAGCTTCGGCCTCGATGTCCGGAATCTCAAGTCTGGGAGGGATAAGATTCTGAGTTTCTTGCTGCTGCGAACTTGACGGTTCCATGGCTAGCTAACTCACGAGAAACCACCATTAGACGATAAAAAGCCCGTGTATTCCCTAGTGTGAAGTGTATGAATGAGTTGTGCAGTGCAAGTGTGGTGCATAATTTAAGCGAATTCTATAGAATTGAAGAAAATATGCAAAGTACAAAGCTATGAGAGTCAGACTGGAGATGACCGTCGTCGCTGACCGTCACAACCGTGTCATCCAGATGCTAGCGATCGATTCAAGTTAAAGTTTGCTTATACTCTTGTTTTTGTTAAATAGCAGTTCCGTCAACGAGCTTCAAGAGGCAGTCAAGTATGCAATGCTGTGATCGAGTTCAATTATGCAAGGCAGAAGCTCGTCGGAGTCAAGTGGTCAGGTTTTCAGAATTTCCCTAAGTTTGTCAAGATTTAATTCAGAATCGATCACCGCACCTCACTTCCATATCGAGATAGAGGGATCACGTATTTCAGCATGGCCACGTTCGAATCGATACTTTCGTATCGATCGCCCTGGCGAAGGAGTGTTTCGTGTCGATCAGGCTGAAGTGGGAATGCTTCGTATCGATCAGGTTCGACTCGACGCATATCGTGTCGATCGAGGGCGCCGATTTCGCATCGATCTGAAGGCAGTGGCTTTATGTCGACCACCGCCCTCGTCTCCATATCGATGCGAGCATATGCAGTCTGGATCGATTCGAATACTCCCAGTCCAGGACGATACAAAGTGAGTTTGGAATGATTTCCTCCTTGTCTCCTTCTTCCCCAAAGGATCTTAACTCCATGGCCACGCTCCATCCCCAAATCTCGTTTTCTCTCGTCCAGATCTCGAATTCATCAAACTCGGCCGTAGAAGCAAGGAGGATGATTGGAATCTTGAGTTTTTTCATTATTAGCATAATTTTATTTATTAATCACCTGATTTTAGAAATTAAACTCGAAGGATCGAAGGTTTGGATCGATTCGAAAACGAACAGTTCTTCCTCTCGGTCTATCGATACGGAGATAAAAAAGGAACAGAGAGCAGCAGTAAAAAATAGAAGGTAAAAAAGTGAAAAGTGACAAAGTCCAGGGTATTTATATGAAGCCTAGGGCAAAACCGAGTCGTTTTGCCTCCCAGTCCACACGACCGGTCGCAACCGGTTAGCCCCATGAGCCGAGTCGAACGCTCCGTTTTCGTATCCACGTGACCAGGGATCCCTATCGATTCAAAATGGATAGCACACTATCGATACAAAGCACACAGAGAAGCCACCTGGGGGCGATAGACTCCATCGGTTCGAAGTATTCATTCTTGTGAGCCATCAACACGCAACAGAGCAGATTTATCGATACGAGGTCAGTGTTCGTATCTGTTGAAGCCCATCAATGCGAGTGATTATCTCGTATCCATCGAAGGTCATCGATACGAATCGAAATTCACGACAAGTTGTGACCATCGATGAAGATAGGCATTTCGTATCCATCAAATCAGCCCGTGTCGATACGAAACCAACCTTCCAACCTTCTATATCGATCGAGGAGAGGATCGACACAAAGGAGCTGCTCAAAAACAACCATCAAGCCGTGTTTCGACTCAAGTTTCGAATCAGTCCAAGATGGGATTAATGCGAAATTTAATGACGACTCAGAAATTGGAAGCTTTTCAAAGCACGTCATGTTTTCACAAGACGTACTTTGGGGGGCAAATGTTATCCCGCCCTTTGGCAAGGCCAGGATACCAGGGAATCGATAAGAGGACAGACGTCGATCGTCGTGGATATCAATGGGTTTTGTCCGGGACCGGATCAGGCTGCAATCGATAGGACACAACCAGGGAAGTACTGCGAGCCCACTTTCCAAGTTTCAGATCAATCCGAGTTCATATGCTCAAGTTATGATGGATGCAAGTCGAAGGGAAGAGCACTTTTTCGTATCCATCGGGAAGCAGCAGTTCGTACCGATCGAAGTTGACCATGTTTCGAATCCATCGAGTTCGTCTCGATGGACTTCGTATCAGTCAGCCTGGCCCAGATTTCGTATCCATCGCTATGGGTGATTTCGCATCCATCAGATCGGTAGTGATTTCGTGTCCATCAGTGGATCTCGGTTCGTATCCAACCAGTCTGTGTCCATCACCCGCTTCGCATCAATCAGTTCCCTCGGATTTCGTATCGATCAGGTCAGCAATGTTCGTATCCATCGATTTCGTATCGATAGACTCCGTACCCATTAACGGCTAAGACGACCCGTGTCGATTGGCCAAAATGTCTGCTTCGTATCCATCGAGGCACTGTTCTTCGTATCCACCAAAGAACCTTACTTCGAGTCCATGCACAATGACTTACTCGTATCTAACAAGTCAACCAACTAAGATGACGTGTCATCCATCGAAGCAAAAAAGGCGAGATACATGGAGTCGAAGCAGTCAATACGGCGCAAAGACCGGATCGAGACGAAGCGCGCGCGCCACATCACTTCAAAAGCACGTGCAGCCAGCAAGGCGAACGGATGGAGTCGAATTCATGGAGACGAACCGGACAGCCTACGAGAATTCACATTTCGTATCGACGATATCTCGCAAACCAATGATCCAAATCCAATGAAATTTCCAGGAGAGCTTGCGTACACACTGAAGCAGGTCTCCACCAAATTTCAGCTTAATTGGACGTCATCTTGATCGATACGAAATGGATTCGTATCGATCACAGATCGAGGCCAAACTTTCTGGAAACAGTCGAGTGGGTCCCCTCACGTGCCATACCAAGTCTCCCGGAGTTTGAGCGAGATCTGAGCTTCCAACGCCTATAAATAGAGCCCCAGAACCAACAGAAAGGGGATCCTTTTTTCTCTGAAGCGTCCAGACTCTGCCGGATTGAGACTTGCACCATATCCTTGCTGCTGATTTCGAATTCCAAACTGTAATTCACTGTCGTTCGCTATAATTGCTTGTAATCATCGAAAGAGAATCAATAAAATCATCAAAACTTCATAGTGGACGTAGGCATTACGCCGAACCACTCTAAATTGCTTGTCATTGCATTTTATATTTCTATTTGCTGGAGTTTTTGTTAGATAATCTCTGTTTTACATTTACATTCTTCATTTTATCTCTTCAAATAACTCCCGAAGAGTGTTGTGCCCATTTTTGGTACAAACAATCTGCACTTTGTACATGAGTCTGTTGTCATGCTGGTTTGCACATTTGGTTGAGTATATTTATGGTGCACTACCTTGGTCTTGTTTGAAACTTCATGTGTTATTGAATTTGGTCTTTGGGGTGTTGAAATGTTGCATGTGTCTGGTGAAGTGTTCTTGCATTGAGTCTTGTTTTTCGAAGTGATTCTGGTTCCATATTGATGTAGTTGGTCTGCATTTGATTTTGTTGGAGATTGGTGCACTTTTGTCCATGCTTTGTTTAGACTTGTTGTTGTTGTGAGCGTTGTTGTTTTGTACTAGTTGCCATGTCCACTGTTGCATACATACCATTGTTTGGTTCAATTTGTTGCCATTGCATTTCTTCGAGTTCCATTTCAAGTTGCTTCGATTCATGTGATGCCTCTGAGTTGTTGTAGTCTTTTATGTTGCATTGTCTCTGGTGTGTTCATTTTATTCTATTGCCTAAATGCATGGACATTTGAACTTGTTTTACTTCGAGTTAAATTGGTCTTGTTATCCTTGCATTGTTTTCATGCTTCGAGTTCAACTGAGTTATGATAGTCTGCATTGTGGTCTTGTTCACTTCTAGTGCTTGGGTTAAGATGGAGTCTTTGTGTTCACCACTTGAAATCATTTTGGTTTGGTTGTAGCCCTGATCATGTCTTGTTAGCCTTTCATTGATCTATTTACTTGAGTGCTTGCACATCCATGCTGGTCTAGATTATCTTGAAACTGACATGTCTGTGCCTTTGTACATATGATTGAGGCAGGTGATCTCTACTACATTACTTTCTGTAATTGTTTTTATTTCTACATTAATTTCTATTATTATTAGTACACCCTATTCACCCTCCCCTTTAGGGTGAAAATGATCCTACAAGTGGTATCGGAGCTAGGAACAAAAATAATTTTTATTTTAAAATTTTTGATTTTTTAATGGCTTCTTTTAATAATGCTTTTGCTGAGGGTTAGTCCATAGTTAGACCACCCATGTTCAATGGTGAATGTGCATATTGGAAGAATAGAATGAAAATTTTCTAAAAACCATATATGCATGGAATATTGTTGAGACGGGATATAGCACACCAACAATAATGGTAGATAATCAAGAAGTTGAAAAACATATGGATCAATGGACAGATCTTGAAAATAAACTGCAAAATGTTAATGCTAAAGCTATGAATTCTATTATTTGTTCATTAGATCAAATTGAATTTAATCGTGTCTCACATTGTCTAACTACGCAGGAAATTTGGCATACGCTTGAAGTAACTCATGAAGGAACCTCCCAAGTTAAAGATTCTCGCATTGCCATGCTTAGTAGCGAGTACGAGAACTTCACAGTGGCAAAGGATGAAAGTGTCAAAGAAATGTATGACGACTTTCTAATCTTGTATACAAATCAAAATCCCTAGGAAGACCATGCACAAAACTAGAAATAGTCCGAAAAATCCTCATAATTCTTTCACGAAATTTTGAAGCGAAAGTGACTTTCATTTAAGAATCAAAGGATCTGAAACAAATTAAAGTTGAAGAACTCATCAGAAATCTCACCACTTATGTGCTAGAAATCAAATTCAAGGAAGAATGTGAAGGAGGAGATACGCGTAAGGAATCAATAGCTCTCAAAGGAACAATAGAAAGTGAAGATGATGTTGATGATGACGATGATGATGATGATGGAGTAGCTAAACTGGCACTGATAGTAAAGAGAGTCAAAAGGTGGAACCGAAAATATGGAAATCCTGTCCTAAATCAACAACTGAAGAACAGAATCGTCAAAGTTCTAGACAACTCAGAAGAGCAGGAGATCATTTGTTACAACTATAATAAACCTGATCATATCAAGCCAAATTGTCCTCAAAATCAATTCAGCAAAGGAAAGAAACTGAAAAGGAGAAGTTTTGCAGCTACATGGGACGAAAGTGATAAAAGCACTGGCAGTGAGAGTGAAAGCGCAAATCTATGTCTTCGAAGAGAAACAAGTGACAGCGATGATGACGAGCCAAACGAGGTATCTAAACTTACTCACTCTCAATTACTTATATATTTTCATGAAATAAATGGCTGTTTTGAACGACTTAGGGAGAAGTACGCTAAGATTGAATCACAAAGAGATAGTTTGATAGACTAAATAAGCAGCTTGATCAATTGGTTAAAAACTATCGAAATAAGAGCCCTAAGTGTGATAAGTGTCCATCATTTGAAGAGGAAATAAAAAAATCAGAAATTAAAATTAAATCGCTTGAAAATGAAATTATGATTTTGAAAGAAAGTGAAAATACAAAGAGAGAAAATTGTATTAAAAATTGCACTTTGTTTTTGAATGAATATGAATCTCTCAAAACACAAGTCCAACAATTGTCTACAACTTTAGGAAAATTCTCCAAAGGAGAAAGATCACTAAATATGCTATTAGGAAAACAAACTGTTAATCCTATTAGACAAGGACTTGGGTATACTCAATCTGAAAGAGTTAGAAATGAAACTAATCATGTCAATTCCAAGTGCACGATTAGTGGAAAAATTGGACACAATCAAAACAATTACTAGTTTAGACCCAAAAACACGAAAACCATACAAATTTGGGCTCCTAAAGGCACGAATGTAAAATCCCTTAAAGTCAAACAAATCTGGGTGCCAAAAGGAATAAACATAAACTATTTTGGTTCTATGCAAACTTGTTTTTCAAAATCGTTTGTCACTAACAATCATGGACCTATAAAAACAAATAGGTCACAAAAATCTTTCCTCGTGTAGGTGTGTTGGCAGGCTAAGGAACAGCAAGGCTGTTCCAGGCACATGACGGATGACAAATCAAGTTCCTTAGCCTAGAAAAATAAAAAGGTGGCAGAGTCAAAATGGGCAATAAACGATGTATTATGTTAAAAATCTGCACCATAATCAAATTTCAATCAGCCAATGATCAACTGAGAAAATTTGAGCACCACGATTAAATTTTACAAGGATGAAAAGGTAAGGTAGTTGATCAAAAGGAATATCGAGGTATGATTGATCACTTCTTCATCTTACTGCTTCTAGACATTATGTTCTCTGCTTGCTTGTGTACACGGTTTCAATCAAATTCAAAAGAATCCCATTTTAAAAGCTGTAAAAGGATTATAAGGTATCTATTGCACACACCACAATTTGGTCTATGGTATCCAACTTATGAAAACTTTGATTTAAAGGGGTATTCAGATGCAGATTATGCTGGTAGTCTAGTTGATAGAAAAATTACTGTTGGAATGTGTTTTATGTAGGGACATTCATTAGTTGCATCACTTTCACAAAGAAAATAACTGCATCAATTTCATTTCAACTGATTTTCAATTGGCATACATCTTACAAAAATCCCTTTGAGCAAATAGTTTTTGTCGATTTCGTCTCAGCTTAGGCATTTTAGAAATCTGATTTTATATTTTTGGATTTGATCTTAAATGACTACATTAACTAATCTGATCCCCTATTGATTATCGAAAAGATAAATAGTGATTGAAAAAGTGATGAGTGTTGATATTAATCATATATTATGACTTGAGACGGTATATTTAGTAAATTTCTTTAAAAATTGAAACAAAATTTGTAATAACTTTGATTGGTAAAAATTTCATGACCATCTCTATTTCTATCATATTTTTAGCGACCATCACTCATCAAAATCCAATATAGTATGTCAAAATGTGGTATTTAAACAGGAAATTATTCATTTTTTTAATTTAATTAGCAATAAAAACATCCAAAGTACTCACTCTCATTTAAAAGTCCTCACGGTTATGCATGGGTGAACTACTTGGAATCTTTGATTATGTGCTTTCATGCTCATTTAAAAGTCCTCACGGTTATGCATGTATGGAACACATATCAAAACTGATTATTAAATAGGCAATTTGATTCTAATCCCATTTAAAAGTCCTCATGGTTATGCATGATTAGAAGATGCTTGAAATTCATTTTTTTATAAAAATTGGGAATACTACTAATCTCATTTAAAAGTCTTAATGGTTATGCATGGTTAGTAAGTATTCAAATTCATGTCCCACAAATGGATACAACTCTATGGTTTTTCTATACCGACATCACCCCTATCACTCTGAAATAGAATATGCGCCTTACAGAGTATTTATGATTCTTGTTTGATTTTTTATTGAAATTTAATATTTATACTCGATTAGGTATTAATGTTGTATTAATGTCTATCACTTTATCTCTATTTCCTAACACTGTTACTCTTTTGCTGATAACAAAAGGGGGAGAGAGAAGTTAAGATTTTGGCAAATAAGTTCAAATTTTATATTTGCATATTCCTATCTAGGTTCGTTGCATTTTTATTATTTATTTATGCATATGTGAAGGAGGAGCTTTATTGTATGGGGAGTATTCAAATAGGGGGAGCTCATGGAATTCATCAAGACCAAATACATTTGATAGAGTCAAAATCTTAATATATGTTTATTATCATCAAAAGGGAAAGATTATAGAATACAATAGACTATGATTTTTGTTTGATGATAATAAACATACATATACATACATACATATATATATATATATTTGTTTAAATGTATTTGTTATTATACTATTTTATTTTTCCACATAATTAAATAAGTATTTGTTGAATAAAATGAACAACTCATAATTTATACTTAAACAAATATTTTATTCAAACAAATATTTTATTACAAATTCAAATAGTACAAATTTGAGCTCTCACTACATTTACACATTTTCAATTACAATACACTTTCAATTACAACACAATTTTCGCTTTACAAATTTCACCTCACTACATATTCACTCAACACTTGTATTTGATCTTCCACTTTGTTCCAGCCTGTATCCAGCATCTGAATAATCTACAAAATAAATACTGACGTAGTAAAATTGAAAAAGAAATATTTTCAATGTAAAATGAAGTGTGTGTTGAAAATATTATTTGCCTCGGTTATTTGGGTTGTTCGTCATCATTTTATTTTAATTCATCATATACAAACAACTTGTGACATGCACAGTGTATCACTGTACATGCCACAAGGTCGTGCATACTAATATACACTTGCTTGTTAAAACTACAGGGACGGGTGAGCACAAGGTCAAACCCAAGCCTAGGCTGGATTCAACTCAAGTGCAACAAATACAAATACACATGCAAAGCTTCAATTGGTGAACATGAAACAAAGCAAAATGTTCAAGCAAATGTAGTACACATGAAGTACCAACCAGTATGACAACTGCCTCAATCATATGTACAAAGGCACAGACATGTCAGTTTCAAGATAATCTAGACCAACATGGATGTGCAAGCACTCAAGTAAACCGATCAATGAAAGGTTAACAAGACATGGTCAGGGCGATAACCAGACCAGAATGATTTCAAGTGGTGAACACAAAGCCTCCATCATAACACAAGCACCAGAAGTGAACAAGACCACAATGCATACTATCATAACTCAGTTGAACTCGAAGCATGAAAACAATGCAAGGATAACAAGACCAATTTAACTCGAAGCAAAACAAGTTCAAATGTCAATGCATTTAGGCATAAGAATAAAATGAACACACCATAGACAATGCAACATAAAAGACTACAAAAACTCAGAGCCATCACATGAATCGAAGCAATTGGAAATGGAACTCGAAGAAACGCAATGGAAACAAATTGAACTAGATAGTGGTATGTATGCAACAGAGGACACGGCAACTAGTACAAAACAACAACGCTCACAACAACAAAAAGTCTAAACAAACCATGGACAAAACTGAACCAGTCTCCAACAAAATCAAATGCAGACCAGCTACATCAATATAGAACCAGAATCACTTCAAAAAAAACAAGACTCAATGCAA
Source organism: Allium fistulosum (assembly GCA_030737815.1). Lineage (NCBI taxonomy): Eukaryota > Viridiplantae > Streptophyta > Magnoliopsida > Asparagales > Amaryllidaceae > Allium > Allium fistulosum. The sequence goes on from CM060902.1 coordinate 1,303,134,944, forward strand.
GAACAGTTCACCAGACACATGCAACATTTCAACACCCCAAAGACCAAATTCAATAACACATGAAGTTTCAAACAAGACCAAGGTAGTGCACCATAAATATACTCAACCAAATGTGAAAACTAGCCTGACAACAGACTCATGTACAAAGTGCAGACAATAACAACCAAAACCAGAGTATATAGGGAGCCAGACCACCAAACGTATAAAGTGCACCACACTTCAAATACGACCAGACCTAAAATGGTCAAGGATAAAAGAGCCAGCATATACACATGTGTACATATACACAAGTGATTCGAGAATCATAGTGCAGACACATGATTGAGCATAAGTACGGTGACATATATACATGCACTAATCACACACATATATACATACATATATGTATGTATATACATGGAGAAAACACATTAAAACAGTGAAGTAACAGTGTTCAAAAAGTCAGTAGTGTTTCGAACAAGTCAAGGAGCAGTTTCAAAAGGTAATGGGAAATCGAAAATTATCGGTTTGAATAATGTCACAAAGGATATCATGGTGAAACTATATCAGCAAATATATCTCGAATTCATATCATGGTGAAAATTATCAGTTTGAATAATGTCACCGAGAACGATGAATAAGTCAAGGCAGAAAAGAACGGAATGCATATTTAAATACAATCGAAGGATGATCAAGTCAAAAAATGAACAAGTTAGAATTCATCTCAATCATTAAATCGAAAATCGAATGGTCGAGCATAGCAACTGAAAATTTCAAACCAAAAATATACGATCGAGATTATATGGTTTCGAACCCTATAAATTGAACCCAATTTCATCATCGGCAAACATCGAGTTCGAAAGCAAATTAAACCGAGCATAATCACAAATTAAAAAGAGAAAATTGCATATTAGTTTTATTGATTCGAACTCGATAATTGAAGCAACCGCATGCACTCAAACTAGGGATTGATTGACGAAGCAAACCAGAATTGAATTTATCACTTCAATCGATTGATATCAAGGTGGAGGCTTCAATTACTAAACCCTAATCGTTGAAGAGGAACAAAGAAAGAACGGCCGAAGAAATTACATGAGCAAAAATTAAAAGGGGAGTCAAATCTCTTTTGTTATACATGTGGGACGACTCTATTTTTTATTGGGCTACAATTTTTTTAAAAATAGGGTTTTATTTGTTCTTGTTTTTTATTTGTAATTTCTTTTTAAAATTGTGTAACTTTCTAGTCGTGTGACTCAGTACAAACTACGGGGCGTAGTTTGAGAATTCGCAACTCAGTGGCTGAGTTGTGGCAGGGTTTTGAGCTTAGAGTTAAGTTAGTCAAGTTAGCGGGTGTTGTAAGTTTATGTGTGTTTGTAAGCGTCTGACTACTTAATTTCTAGTAGAAACCTTGGAGGCAGCACGTAGGCAGGGTTTTGCCGAAGCTGGGTAAATTTGTATGTGATCTCTACTGCATAACTTTCTGTTATTGTTTTTATTTCCGCATTAATTTCTATTATTATTAGTACACCCTATTCACCCCCCCCCCCTCTAGGGTGAAAACGATCCTACGGTTTTTTCCTCATAGGCAGGCATCGATGGCATACTAAACCTCCTTAGATAGTCGGCAAGTAAGGTATTATCAATGAATGGGATATGGCTTCTCGAGATCCCCCAATCATCATTTGTCAAACCTTGGCTCTCTCTCACTAGTTATCTAACTATAGCTGAAAAGTCCGACGTTTGGATAGTTGGAGCTAAGCGATGATCGTGCTCCACTTCACTTGAATAGTCTAGTCGATGTTTATAGGCATACGTGTGCGATATCCATCAATTATGAGACGCCTTCATTTGTGATAATCGTTTGATGAACTAGAATTCTCTAAGGAAAAAAAGGGTTAGGGTTCCTCCTTGCTTTCCCACGCTGTTGCTAACTGTGTTGGTTCATTAGGTCGACATTGGCTTGAATCTGCTGATTCAACTGTCGGCGGCTATCCACTAGCTCTCTCATCAAATTCTGGAATTCATCTCTTGTGATGGAATCAACCGAATTCTGGACATCAACTAGATGGGTAGCATTCACATCCACTGGTAGATTACTTGGGCCTCCCTGCTGGATGCTAGCGTTCTCATTTCCATCAGCATTTTGAGATGTAAACCTCATATTCCTAACCATTGTTGATATTTTTCCTTAGACTTTTACAAATTTGAATAGAACAACAAGCTTCTTGAATATAATTCCAAAACTCTTCGAGGGATACATGCAATCCAGTAGCAACAAAGGGATCCAAATAGGGCTGAGAATCTAGCCTTCTCGGTGAAAGCACCAAAAATTGGTGCAAACACCCAATAGAAGTTTTGCAGAGAAATAAATGAAGAATATAAAATGAAAATGGAGGAATATAGTAATGAAATATTAGAATATTAAAATAATAACAAGGACACAACGATTTATAGTAGTTCGTTGTTTTTTTCCTACGTCCACTTTGAATAGATTGCTTTATTAATCACTTTGTAAACTGAGTATAAAAGGGATAGGATGAAAATCCTTAGTTATAATAAAGTAAAAAAGAAACTAGCAGCTTAAAGGTCTCAAAAAAGAACAACCAGGCCTGTATTTGTAGACAAATATGGAAAAATATCTTCCTAAAAATTCGAAAGAAGGACCTCCAAGACCATATAGACCCATAAGAGGGATCGCATGGCCCAAATCCCAAAGAATAGGGATCGGTACCGATCCCTATTTTGGAGGAATATTAAGGTGTGATCCCTGTGGTACCTTCACCTTGTTGAAATATGCTCAGCCTCCAAATTTCATGCCAACTGGATTAGTAGAACTTGAGTTATTGCTCGATCTTTGCTTCAATGTAAATTGCCTCCTGATTTCAACCGATCCCTATTGAGGGAAGAGGGTCGATCCCTCTTATTTCATCCTTTTGAGGTGCAATCCCTAGGGTAGGCTCCCTAGGGTCTCCACATCTTGTTCATCAAATTTCATATGCATTGGACTTATGGATGTTGAGATATTGGTCGTTTTCCATTGAATTGCACTTGCTTCCTGAAAGATGATGATCCCTATATTGGAGAATGGTTGTTGCCGATCCCTCCTCTTTGTTGAACTATGCTCCATACTTCGGATATTCTGCATTGCACATCTCTCAATTTCATTCGATCACGACTTCAAATTATCAGTTTTGCTTAACTTATGGACCCCACAATCATCACTCTGGACATACCGGCCTTGATGATAGTCGAATCCAACTTATCCAATCAAGTCAATATAACCGGGGCAAAATGTCGGATAACAAACGCATCACTTTGGTTATTGTTTTCACAAGAATAAAAGTTTTTTGATATTGAATTCATGTGTGAACTTTTGTGTAAAATCCAAAAAAAATTGTCTCTCTAAATTTCATATTTCATGTAAAATCCTTTTTATGTTCCTTGTTTAAATTAAAATTTTGATTTAAATTGTTAACTTCAGATTCAAACATATTTATACATATATAATAAGTTACAATGTTTACATGTATAAGTTATTTCTAAAATTTAAAACATTACATTCTATAATTGTATATATGGAAACATATATGCACTACTTTCATTCAAACTCATAAGATGGATTTTATGTAATAACGTTAATTTTAACTTCAAAATTTTCTTTAGTTGAAAATGAATTCATTATTATTTATTTTAGAGTTCAAATCTTATATAATTACCTAATATAATTTCAATGTACATATTTGCACACTATCATACATCTTTTATTATGTATGTATTTTTGATTCAAAGCCTTAAAACAACAAAAGCATACGTATAGGGGAAATGGGTCCATTGTGGTGTAAATCCCAACACTTACATATGGTCACATTAACTATGTACACATCTTATCTGTAGCATGTGCAATTCACACAAGTGTATTTGACATACTTGTAAAATAAAATTAAAAACTTTTTGAATATTAAATGAAATGAATATTTTATTTAAAATATTTTAGATTGGATCTAAAATCAATCTAGGCTTCATAGGCTCAACAAAGACCAAAATGGAAAAAATTTGAAATTCATTCATTTAATCCACTTTCAACTGGCTCGGTACCTTCACCAAACCCTTAACATTCCAAGTGAAGAGCTTCATGAGTGAACATTGACCTCCTCGAGTTCAAAATATTTTATTTTGAAAATAGTGTTTTCATCTAGATAAACACTAAATAGAGAATCAAAGCAAATAATGTTGGATTATTTGATTTTTAAGTCAATAATGGACAAGCACAATACCTTTGTATGGATGTAGGCTATTTCTGGATAGAATATGACTGCTTCCACGTGCAGCATGGGTGGAGTTTGGGAGTCTTTAGTTAACATGTGTAATTGGGATTAGAGCCTAGATTGTTTGGGCTAGAGGCTGGCTACCAATAATTCTCGGTGTCATCTGGTGAGAAAGGTCCATATATTGTTCCAAGTACATAAGATCTCCTTCGGCTAGAACAAAAGGTGGCAAAGCAAAGAGAGCATGGGTGTCCATGGGAGTCTATACATCGGCCGCCATCACTAGGTTGGGATTGATAGTAATAAGTGGGGACTTCTAGTTGGATGGTCCTGCCATATCAGGTGGCGGTACAACAATGGCCATTGGATCTTCGACACATTCCTTTGGAGGGAAATCCATCTCCTTGTAACGACCCGAAATTAACACTTCGTATTTAAATATCTGAATTATTTAAGTATTTGTATTTAAGATTTAATATAATTAAATATGATTTTATAACCTTCTTAAACACCTTTTAATTAATAACTACAACAACAACAACAAAGCCATTATTCCAAAACAAGTTGGGGTCGGCTAGAGATGGAACCCAAAACTAAATGACAAAGCTAATTTAAAGGTTATAACAATAGCAATAGCAATAATAAAATAAAGTCAAATAAGTAAATTAATAATAATAGTAACTAAGTAAAGTAAAAATAAAGATAAAAATACATATATATGTAAAAAAACAAAATAATGATAATAGTATAAATAGTAATGATGGTGCTCGTACGTGAATCGCTAACTCCCATGTGCTATGTCTTAGGCTCATTTTCCCTAGTCTATAATCTAAAACTTATAAAACTCATAGCTCATGGTTCTGGTACATGGATCGCTAACTTCCACGCGCTCCTATCCGTTACCAGCTCTTCGGATATATTCCAATCCTTCAAGTCCCTTTTTACTACTTCCTCCCATGTCAACATTGATCGACCTCTACCTCTCTTTGTGCATACGACGCGGCCTACCATTCCAGCATGCACAGGAGCCTCGAGCGGCCTTCGTTGGAGATGTCCAAACCATATTAAGCGATGTTGAATTAGCTTCCCCTCAATTGGTGCTACTCCAAGTTTTTCACGTATATCATCGTTTCTAATTCAGTCTCTTCTTGTATGACCGCAACTCCATCACAGCATACGCATCTCTACTACGCTTATCTTCTGCATGTGTTAGCTTTTTAATTAATAACTAATGATAGAAAATTTATTTTTGAAATGTGTTTACAAAATATACACTTTGAATAAATATTGAAAATGTGCCCGAAAAACATATTGTTAAAAATTAACTTTTATTACAATACAAGTTGTATAAACACTTTGCCACTTATATTGTAATATAACAACACATATGACAAGTTATTAAGATATAAGATAACTGTAACGACCCAGAATTTTGACCAAATTAAATTGAGAATATTTAATTAATTTTAAATATTTGAACGATGATTTAATTTGAATCCTGAATATAACTGTGAAACTGGCGATTAAACTTTAAAATTTAATCGATTAAAGTTGGACAAAAATTTGAATCTTTAATTTTAAGCCGAAGAAAATATTTTAAACGCTTGTAAAATATATATTGATAATTCTGAAAATGATTGAAGCTTCAGAATCTGATTTCAAACTGTTTCGTTCAGTTTTGAAATTAAACCGTTCGAATCGATATTTAAAAATAGCCGTCCGAGGCGCAGTCTCAGAATTGAACGAAACCAGTTCCATTGGGTTCGTGATATTGAATTATTGTCGAATTTCAAATCTCATAGCTTTCGGAGCTATCGTGTGATCGTACAAGATATAAACGCCGAGACAATAATTAACCGATTTGATTTAAAAATAAATTTATACTCTAATCAACATCAGCCGTTCTTCCTTCAAATCACTGTCTCCTCTCGTACACCCCAATATTATCGTGTCCCCTCCTTCTCTGATAAAATACACGAAAGAAAATCATTCCTTTCAAAACAAAAATCTATCGTTCAAAATAAACGAAAAGCTCTCGTTCACAGATTTAAAACAATGGCCGAACAAGAATAAACAAACAAATACCATTCTCCTTCTATTTCTCTTTTCCCTCTGATTTGTTCGAATCAAACTCCTCTGCTCCTTTTTAACTCAAATCGAAACCCCCCGTGTTCTCATTCGAAGAAAAGAAAATCGAACCTCCCCTCTGAAATTCAAAAAAAACGAAATTGAATCAAAATAGAAAAGCTGAGTGGATCTCGTTCGAGCGGCGACGAACGCGAGTGCATGGGGTCTCGAGCAATAGGAGGGGTGACGTTCGCGAGATGGAGGGCTCGCTGTCATCGCGATTAGGAGTTGTTGGTCGTTCTTGGGTCGAAGGACGCGCAGTTGTGGATTATCGACGAATCAAAGTCGGCGATGAAGCTAGGGTTTCGCGAGCGATGGGGCGGCTACGAGCAGTGTCGTACGGCGAAGCTGAGTTCGAGCACGCGAGGTCTGGGATCACGATCTGGAGTTTCAGGGCAATGGGGATGGGTTTCGTCTGAAGCACAGTCAAATTTGTCACGACATCGTCGATTTCGTGATGTAGCTGATGGGGCGATTTCGAGATGATGATGTCGATTTCAGTTCGAACTCGAGCTGGGTGAGTGTCGCGGCAATTCGAGAGGGTTTCACGATGATAGTCAGTAAGGCATCGAAATCTTTGCAGTAAGGTATATTTTGATTTAATTTAATTTACGAAAATATATATACAGTTTATTAAAGTATATAATGGATAGACCAATATGAAATGAAATCCTTACATTAATAGGAAAATAGGAAAAAAATCAAATTTATAATAGTTTTATAAGCAGTTTCTGAAAGAAAAAAAATATAAGTATAAAAGTTTTGTTTACTTTAAATAATGAATTTGGTTGATAGATAATTAAATTAACTTATTAAATTATTTTAGTCATTAAAGGATATTTTTAAAATGGAAAATTTATAAGTTAAACTAAAAAGTAAATTTTTAGACGATAAATTATAATGGATAGATTATTTAGTTAACCTACATAATTATTTTTGGTAACTAGAAAATATTTTTTTTTTAAGAGAAATTTAGTTAAATTTAAATCATTAGTTAAATAAATTTATTTAAAAGAGAATTGGTTTAAAATAAAAACTATCAGTTAATTTAACTATTTAACGGTAATTGATTTATTCGATTATTTCGAGTATTGATAAATTGTATTAAATATTTATACAAGGTTAAAAATCAAGAAGAAATGGTCAAAATGGAAATGGCAATATATACATATTGGCATATGTATATATTGGATTGATGATTTCCCGCCTCGTATAGCGGATGAGACCCTATTGCGCCGTTAGTAAGCGGATTTATAAAAACCTATATACCGCGATAATTCCGTAATGGAGCGGAATTGGTATTGTGCTAACATCTTTGGATGCAGGGAAACAGGTTGGAGGGATCCAACTGGACCCCTCACATTGATTGAATTTATTTCTACTGTGATGTGATAATCTGTGAATGATTATTGTTGTTATTGAATTGATATCTGGAAATTGTTTGAGAAGCTAAAATTTAGCTGAATGGATGTTTTGACATCATTGGATTCCAAAGATAAACGAAATTGAATTTTTGAAATTCAAGTAGAAAATTTCTAAGTGAATCAATTTTTTTTTAAATTGAATAAAATTTGAAGAAAAGAATTTAAAGGTATAAAAGTTGATTCTTATAGTATTATCGAATTTATTCCAGAATAAAGTGAAAATGTTAAATAAATGGATTTCGTAAAATAGTAATTTTAAATTGAAGAAATTAATTTAAGAATTTGGATTTTTAAATAGACTGAAAGAAACGATTGAAATTTATTTTCTTAAGAAGGAATTTATTTAAAAGAAGATAAGTTGGAAATCCAATTAGAAATTTAATTGGTAAATTGAAATAAGTTGTGAAATCAATGTAAAATGATTTCAATTTGAAGAATCCATTTTAAAACAGAATATTGAATAATTTGAGAAAAATAAGGAATTTATTTTAGTAGTGATAAATAAAATTAGAAATCAATCTGTAATTGATTTAATATTGGAAATGAATTTTTGAGAAATTAGTATGGGATCTTTTATTTAACGTTGAAAATAAATTCAGAAATCAATATTGAAATTGAATTGATATTGAAGTTTTTATAAATAGAATTGAAATTTATAAAAGTTGTTATAAACCCAAAGTCACTTATTTTAATAAGTTAAATATAGAAGTTGATAAAAGAAGGTTTATAAGCCGAAGTTGTTATTAAAAAGAGAAATAGAATTTATAAACGTGCTTATAAATTCGAAATAGATTGAATGTGATAAATCTAATATAGAAGATTATTTAAGAAGATATATTCACGATTTTGAATAGCGAATTTTTATTGAAATAAAAATGTGTAGAAATGATTGAAATGGGGTTAAGTAAATTTTATTCACGATTTTGGACAGTGAATATATTGTTAAGTAAAATGGATTCATTTTTGAAGAAGTAATATTTTAAAAATGAAGTTAAACATTTTAAAGGTGTTTTAAAATGTGTTATGAATCGAAAGCATAGATTTCAACATTTATTGTTGAAATAGACGTTTTCAAGAAATTTAAGGAAATGGTGGACTATAACACTGTTGTTATAGTAAATGATTTCCGAAAGGAAATGTTTTGATGTAGTATTGGGATTTATATACCTATCTTAAAATCCGAATCCCTATACTAGTGATTTTTGAGTCGTCGTAACGATGTTTTACGTAACATTCGTTTTGACTCAAATAAAGGTGTTAAAAGAATATTTTCCTTAAAAGAATGAAATATATACTTAATTTGATTTAAGTATATTGAATATTTTCAAATGTTGAAAATAAATAGATTTGTGAATTACTTATTATTTAATAAGTATGGAAATACTTTTCCAATATGAAATGAACTGTTTTGAGAAATTATCTTTGAAAAGATAAATTGAAGTTGAATATTGAAATCGATTTGAAAATCGTATATCAGTAGATATTTTTGAAATATAAATTCACTATGGAATTTATAAAAGAAATGGAAATTCGTTTTAAAGAAAATAAACGTTGGTTTATTTTTGAAGTGTGGAAATTATTATATCTAGTAAAGATATTTTTGAAGATAAATAATTTGGAAAATTATTTGGAATCTGATGATGTTGCGCATCTTTATTGATAGTTAAATAACCGACTATCAATAATTACCCTGAATGGATGTTTTGTTGTGAATTGGATGAATTTGAATGCCACACTTATTTTTAAATAAGCGCTCACTATTCGGGTTAGCCGGGAAAGGACCATGGGGTCGTATAACCCATTCCGAATATGTGATACGTCGTTATGAATTGCATTCGAAGACCGGTGTTGAAGACCAGATATTTTTAAAAACGGAAGGATTACCGTCGAGTTACTCTACATCGGCTGATCTCTGGTTTAGAGGTTTTATCACCCTTAGTGACGGGAAGTCCTGACGTGATTGAAAATTATCCGGATATGCAAGGGCTTCGTGAGAAGTGCCTTCGGTTCTGTTCGATCCCGGAACAGACTTGTATGGATTGTGTGTCTGACGTTACAATTTGAGATATAAAGCTGATTTCTTTCAAATACATTTCTGTTGGTGGCGGAGAATTTATTCTCTTAGCTTAACACCCTTCTCTGAGACGTACGAGCTCAGAGGTTATGTAGTTGAAATTTATCAGCGATATATCCCAATTTGGTAACGTGGCATACTGAGTGTTGCTGGGAAATGATCGGTGTTTGATCATTTGTGATATGATCATTTGTTTGATCTTATATCTTTGTGATCATAGGTTGATCATTTTGTTTGACCCGAAGCAGGGCTTTTTGAGAAAGCGTAGCTTTGTGGACGAGACTTCGTCGAGCCTCACACCCCGGAAATGGTCGAAACAGGAAGAATGCGGCAAGGTTCTAGGGAGTAGCGCCCCTTAGTGTATGTCATTCCTTCTGGATAAAGGTGGTATCATGGTATGGAGCCCAGATACTTAACCTCTGTGGTTACTGCATTATTTTTACTATGTGGTTTGTTGCGAATCGGGGATCCTCGGGAAGATCGGTGACGATCGGGGGATGGCATACGCGTGTCAGTAGTTACCTATTTTTGCAGAGGTAACCCGGCCTTGTGTTGGCAGAGATCCGGTTAGGTTCTCGGGTCGTCTATTCCAGGGACGTACCCATCGTGGATAGGAAGTTCCTTAGCCTGACCATTTGTTGGAAATCCAAAGAAACAATACGATCTTGTACGGTTTTAGTTGTAGAACCTATCATTCACTTATGGTGGTCACCACTGTTTGGATGGTAGCTATAGTAGGCATAAGTGCGGAATGCCTATGCTGGCTAAGATTTATATTATACTTTCGAAATGATTTCTACACTATGCACTAATAATAATATCAAAAAGAATTTGATTTTTCGTAGTAAGCATCTTTGACTATCATAAGAAGAAATCTCCTCCAATTCTGCGTTTGCATTGTGTGTGTGGTGGGAGGTCTTATGGTAGTTTCATTTTCCAAAAGCATTTCGAATTGACTTAAAAATTATTTTGTTGTTATAAAGAATAACTGTTTTACGATCTCACACCAGTCACCATGACTGACTCGGAGTTTATTGTTCCCTTCTAAACTCTGGGTGCCCACAAATTTCCACACGGGCAGCCTAGAGTTATATTATCAGGATATTCTGGATATTCTGGAGCTTTGGAGATAAGTTGGATGACGAGACGTAGTATTTGTATCTGATGTATTTATTCCGCTGTGTATTCTGTATGAGGACAAGTTATATAACTGTCCATTGTTGTATATGACTCTGATTGATGTATGTAGAAACTAATATAGTTCTTTGTTTTAAAAGACTAGTAATTATCTATTGTATATTGTTCCGCTGCGATATGTGAGATTCTGATATTGTTTCTGTTTCTGATGTTGTTCTGTTGTTGTTCTTCTTTCTTTTTCTTCTACCTCTTCTTTCTTAAAACCCTCACTATTGGAGTTTCCGGCGTTCGATTGCTCGGCAGTCGATTAAGTGAGTATCGATGTTGAATTTTCGAAAGTCGAAAATTTCGGGATGTTACAGCGTGGTATCAGAGCATATGGTTAAGCGACAACCCTGCTCTGTTGGGTGTTACTCATTAGAGATAGAGTCAGCAGTACTCTAGAATGAGTTGTGTGAAATAATAGATATGAGCGCGTATTTGTTATTGAATATAAAATTGTTTTGTATTGTGATGATTGGTTTATTGAGTGGTATATGAACCTTCCTCGGCACAGTCTTGCAAAACTGTATCGAAGGGGTTTCTAAACACTTGAATAAAACAATTCGGCACAGTATTGTTTTGAATAGGGTAAATGAAATAATTTCGCCCAAAACTATTTTTGTATATAAAAGAAATGATTTTCTATAAATTACTATAGTATATGGTTGCATGGTTGCTAGAAGTAATAATATTAAACTATTATCATTGAAATTAAATGAGAAATTGGAATTATAACTCCAAAGTTAAGAAATAAATTCACATACAAATGAAATTTGAGAATATAAATTATAAATGTGAATTGTAAATTAAAACGGGATTCCAGAGAAGTATTTGGAAATGTTTTGAAAAGGATTTGAAAATTTTGGAGATTTGGAAGTTTAAATCATTTTTGATTTGAAAATAGATTTCGAAGGTTTTGGAAAGTATTTTGGAGAGATGAAAGCTCTAAACTCTTTTAGGTCGCTGGAAAATAATCTTGATGATGATGGCCACATCATTAGAATTCATTTTCGGGTTTCCAAAAGAGAAATTGCTGTCAAATTGTTTTAAATAGGAGTTGTTTGAAAATTTGGGTTTTTGTTTGGAAATTCAAATGGAATTTGAATTGTTTTCAAATGGTTTTGAAAAAGTGGAAACGACTCTGGAATCCTATTTCAAATACTTACGAAATATTAATAAGTTGATAACTTATAGAATATTGAAATTTGATTAGAATGAAATTCAAATTGAAAAACGAATGAATTAGTGAATGAATGAATAAATTGCGATTGCAAGTGCCAGAAAATGAAATTGAATGTTAAAATTCATTTTGAAATTGAAATGGTGAATTGAATTTAAATAGAATTGAAAATGTGAATTAAGTTCAAATGAATGTGAAATGTAAAGTTGAACGAAAATAGATATATAACTTCAACAGTGAAGTAAAAATATGATATAAGTAGTTTATATTGAAAATTTGTAATTGAATTTGCAAAATGATTTGAATGCTGTAACTAGATATAATGGCTAGTAGGATATACAGGTGTATAAAGGGATTGGAAAATTTATTTCACAGATAATTCGAATTGCTCGAAAAGGTATGTATTTGAATTATAATATGAGTTTTTGATGATTTCTCTCTAGCCGCTTGGCTTTTTCTTTTTCTTTTTGAAATCTGAGAGTCCGTAGGGACGTTTTGTAGTCGTGCCGTATTAGCCGCGCAAAGGAGACGCTGGCGAAATTTTTCGGAAATTTAGGGCGTTAGAAAATTTTTGAGAAATTTTTGAAAGTTTAAATTTGAATTTGAATTTGAATTTGAATTTTGAAGAAAAACAATATTGTTTGAAACTTTAATTGGAGTTGGAAAGTTAGTAGAAATAAATAACGAATCTTTAGTAGAAAGATTTGTTTCGAAAAATTGATAAAAAATTATTGAATTTGAGAAAGATAGTAGACGAGTTAGGGATCATTTTTCTTGACTTGTAATTTCGGGACGAAATTCTTTTAAGGAGGGAAGTCTGTAACGACCCAGAATTTTGACCAAATTAAATTGAGAATATTTAATTAATTTTAAATATTTGAACGATGATTTAATTTGAATCCTGAATATAACTGTGAAACTGGCGATTAAACTTTAAAATTTAATCGATTAAAGTTGGACAAAAATTTGAATCTTTAATTTTAAGCCGAAGAAAATATTTCAAACGCTTGTAAAATATATATTGATAATTCTGAAAATGATTGAAGCTTCAGAATCTGATTTCAAACTGTTTCGTTCAGTTTTGAAATTAAACCGTTCGAATCGATATTTAAAAATAGCCGTCCGAGGCGCAGTCTCAGAATTGAACGAAACCAGTTCCATTGGGTTCGTGATATTGAATTATTGTCGAATTTCAAATCTCGTAGCTTTCGGAGCTATCGTGTGATCGTACAAGATATAAACGCCGAGACAATAATTAACCGATTTGATTTAAAAATAAATTTATACTCTAATCAACATCAGCCGTTCTTCCTTCAAATCACTGTCTCCTCTCGTACACCCCAATATTATCGTGTCCCCTCCTTCTCTGATAAAATACACGAAAGAAAATCATTCCTTTCAAAACAAAAATCTATCGTTCAAAATAAACGAAAAGCTCTCGTTCACAGATTTAAAACAATGGCCGAACAAGAATAAACAAACAAATACCATTCTCCTTCTATTTCTCTTTTCCATCTGATTTGTTCGAATCAAACTCCTCTGCTCCTTTTTAACTCAAATCGAAACCCCCCGTGTTCTCATTCGAAGAAAAGAAAATCGAACCTCCCCTCTGAAATTCAAAAAAAAACGAAATTGAATCAAAATAGAAAAGCTGAGTGGATCTCGTTCGAGCGGCGACGAACGCGAGTGCGTGGGGTCTCGAGCAATAGGAGGGGTGACGTTCGCGAGATGGAGGGCTCGCTGTCATCGCGATTAGGAGTTGTTGGTCGTTCTTGGGTCGAAGGACGCGCAGTTGTGGATGATCGACGAATCGAAGTCGGCGATGAAGCTAGGGTTTCGCGAGCGATGGGGCGGCTACGAGCAGTGTCGTACGGTGAAGCTGAGTTCGAGCACGCGAGGTCTGGGATCACGATCTGGAGTTTCAGGGCAATGGGGATGGGTTTCGTCTGAAGCACAGTCAAATTTGTCACGACATCGTCGATTTCGTGATGTAGCTGATGGGGCGATTTCGAGATGATGATGTCGATTTCAGTTCGAACTCGAGCTGGGTGAGTGTCGCGGCAATTCGAGAGGGTTTCACGATGATAGTCAGTAAGGCATCGAAATCTTTGCAGTAAGGTATATTTTGATTTAATTTAATTTACGAAAATATATATACAGTTTATTAAAGTATATAATGGATAGACCAATATGAAATGAAATCCTTACATTAATAGGAAAATAGGAAAAAAAATCAAATTTATAATAGTTTTATAAGCAGTTTCTGAAAGAAAAAAAATATAAGTATAAAAGTTTTGTTTACTTTAAATAATGAATTTGGTTGATAGATAATTAAATTAACTTATTAAATTATTTTAGTCATTAAAGGATATTTTTAAAATGGAAAATTTATAAGTTAAACTAAAAAGTAAATTTTTAGACGATAAATTATAATGGATAGATTATTTAGTTAACCTACATAATTATTTTTGGTAACTAGAAAATATTTTTTTTTTAAGAGAAATTTAGTTAAATTTAAATCATTAGTTAAATAAATTTATTTAAAAGAGAATTGGTTTAAAATAAAAACTATCAGTTAATTTAACTATTTAACGGTAATTGATTTATTCGATTATTTCGAGTATTGATAAATTGTATTAAATATTTATACAAGGTTAAAAATCAAGAAGAAATGGTCAAAATGGAAATGGATGGCAAATAAAAAGCTAAGGTGAGATTTTCTCACTCGAAGGAAATTTGAATTTACAGTTATTATTGATGATTTGATTGCTATTGGATGTGGTATTAGATATGATAGGATATATCTATATATATAGCAATATATACATATTGGCATATGTATATATTGGATTGATGATTTCCCGCCTCGTATAGCGGATGAGACCCTATTGCGCCGTTAGTAAGCGGATTTATAAAAACCTATATACCGCGATAATTCCGTACTGGAGCGGAATTGGTATTGTGCTAACATCTTTGGATGCAGGGAAACAGGTTGGAGGGATCCAACTGGACCCCTCACATTGATTGAATTTATTTCTACTGTGATGTGATAATCTGTGAATGATTATTGTTGTTATTGAATTGATATCTGGAAATTGTTTGAGAAGCTAAAATTTAGCTGAATGGATGTTTTGACATCATTGGATTCCAAAGATAAACGAAATTGAATTTTTGAAATTCAAGTAGAAAATTTCTAAGTGAATCAATTTTTTTTGAAATTGAATAAAATTTGAAGAAAAGAATTTAAAGGTATAAAAGTTGATTCTTATAGTATTATCGAATTTATTCCAGAATAAAGTGAAAATGTTAAATAAATGGATTTCGTAAAATAGTAATTTTAAATTGAAGAAATTAATTTAAGAATTTGGATTTTTAAATAGACTGAAAGAAACGATTGAAATTTATTTTCTTAAGAAGGAATTTATTTAAAAGAAGATAAGTTGGAAATCCAATTAGAAATTTAATTGGTAAATTGAAATAAGTTGTGAAATCAATGTAAAATGATTTCAATTTGAAGAATCCATTTTAAAACAGAATATTGAATAATTTGAGAAAAATAAGGAATTTATTTTAGTAGTGATAAATAAAATTAGAAATCAATCTGTAATTGATTTAATATTGGAAATGAATTTTTGAGAAATTAGTATGGGATCTTTTATTTAACGTTGAAAATAAATTCAGAAATCAATATTGAAATTGAATTGATATTGAAGTTTTTATAAATAGAATTGAAATTTATAAAAGTTGTTATAAACCCAAAGTCACTTATTTTAATAAGTTAAATATAGAAGTTGATAAAAGAAGGTTTATAAGCCGAAGTTGTTATTAAAAAGAGAAATAGAATTTATAAACGTGCTTATAAATTCGAAATAGATTGAATGTGATAAATCTAATATAGAAGATTATTTAAGAAGATATATTCACGATTTTGAATAGCGAATTTTTATTGAAATAAAAATGTGTAGAAATGATTGAAATGGGGTTAAGTAAATTTTATTCACGATTTTGGACAGTGAATATATTGTTAAGTAAAATGGATTCATTTTTGAAGAAGTAATATTTTAAAAATGAAGTTAAACATTTTAAAGGTGTTTTAAAATGTGTTATGAATCGAAAGCATAGATTTCAACATTTATTGTTGAAATAGACGTTTTCAAGAAATTTAAGGAAATGGTGGACTATAACACTGTTGTTATAGTAAATGATTTCCGAAAGGAAATGTTTTGATGTAGTATTGGGATTTATATACCTATCTTAAAATCCGAATCCCTATACTATTGATTTTTGAGTCGTCGTAACGATGTTTTACGTAACATTCGTTTTGACTCAAATAAAGGTGTTAAAAGAATATTTTCCTTAAAAGAATGAAATATATACTTAATTTGATTTAAGTATATTGAATATTTTCAAATGTTGAAAATAAATAGATTTGTGAATTACTTATTATTTAATAAGTATGGAAATACTTTTCCAATATGAAATGAACTATTTTGAGAAATTATCTTTGAAAAGATAAATTGAAGTTGAATATTGAAATCGATTTGAAAATCGTATATCAGTAGATATTTTTGAAATATAAATTCACTATGGAATTTATAAAAGAAATGGAAATTCGTTTTAAAGAAAATAAACGTTGGTTTATTTTTGAAGTGTGGAAATTATTATATCTAGTAAAGATATTTTTGAAGATAAATAATTTGGAAAATTATTTGGAATCTGATGATGTTGCGCATCTTTATTGATAGTTAAATAACCGACTATCAATAATTACCCTGAATGGATGTTTTGTTGTGAATTGGATGAATTTGAATGCCACACTTATTTTTAAATAAGCGCTCACTATTCGGGTTAGCCGGGAAAGGACCATGGGGTCGTATAACCCATTTCGAATATGTGATACGTCGTTATGAATTGCATTCGAAGACCGGTGTTGAAGACCGGATATTTTTAAAAACGGAAGGATTACCGTCGAGTTACTCTACATCGGCTGATCTCCGGTTTAGAGGTTTTATCACCCTTAGTGACGGGAAGTCCTGACGTGATTGAAAATTATCCGGATATGCAAGGGCTTCGTGAGAAGTGCCTTCGGTTCTGTTCGATCCCGGAACAGACTTGTATGGATTGTGTGTCTGACGTTACAATTTGAGATATAAAGCTGATTTCTTTCAAATACATTTCTGTTGGTGGCGGAGAATTTATTCTCTTAGCTTAACACCCTTCTCTGAGACGTACGAGCTCAGAGGTTATGTAGTTGAAATTTATCAGCGATATATCCCAATTTGGTAACGTGGCATACTGAGTGTTGCTGGGAAATGATCGGTGTTTGATCATTTGTGATATGATCATTTGTTTGATCTTATATCTTTGTGATCATAGGTTGATCATTTTGTTTGACCCGAAGCAGGGCTTTTTGAGAAAGCGTAGCTTTGTGGACGAGACTTCGTCGAGCCTCACACCCCGAAAATGGTCGAAACAGGAAGAATGCGGCAAGGTTCTAGGGAGTAGCGCCCCTTAGTGTATGTCATTCCTTCTGGATAAAGGTGGTATCATGGTATGGAGCCCAGATACTTAACCTCTGTGGTTACTGCATTATTTTTACTATGTGGTTTGTTGCGAATCGGGGATCCTCGGGAAGATCGGTGACGATCGGGGGATGGCATACGCGTGTCAGTAGTTACCTATTTTTGCAGAGGTAACCCGGCCTTGTGTTGGCAGAGATCCGGTTAGGTTCTCGGGTCGTCTATTCCAGGGACGTACCCATCGTGGATAGGAAGTTCCTTAGCCTGACCATTTGTTGGAAATCCAAAGAAACAATACGATCTTGTACGGTTTTAGTTGTAGAACCTATCATTCACTTATGGTGGTCACCACTGTTTGGATGGTAGCTATAGTAGGCATAAGTGCGGAATGCCTATGCTGGCTAAGATTTATATTATACTTTCGAAATGATTTCTACACTATGCACTAATAATAATATCAAAAAGAATTTGATTTTTCGTAGTAAGCATCTTTGACTATCATAAGAAGAAATCTCCTCCAATTCTGCGTTTGCATTGTGTGTGTGGTGGGAGGTCTTATGGTAGTTTCATTTTCCAAAAGCATTTCGAATTGACTTAAAAATTATTTTGTTATTATAAAGAATAACTGTTTTACGATCTCACACCAGTCACCATGACTGACTCGGAGTTTATTGTTCCCTTCTAAACTCTGGGTGCCCACAAATTTCCACACGGGCAGCCTAGAGTTATATTATCAGGATATTCTGGATATTCTGGAGCTTTGGAGATAAGTTGGACGACGAGACGTAGTATTTGTATCTGATGTATTTATTCCGCTGTGTATTCTGTATGAGGACAAGTTATATAACTGTCCATTGTTGTATATGACTCTGATTGATGTATGTAGAAACTAATATAGTTCTTTGTTTTAAAAGACTAGTAATTATCTATTGTATATTGTTCCGCTGCGATATGTGAGATTCTGATATTGTTTCTGTTTCTGATGTTGTTCTGTTGTTGTTCTTCTTTCTTTTTCTTCTACCTCTTCTTTCTTAAAACCCTCACTATTGGAGTTTCCGGCGTTCGATTGCTCGGCAGTCGATTAAGTGAGTATCGATGTTGAATTTTCGAAAGTCGAAAATTTCGGTATGTGACAATAACCATAAATTAATTAAAGTAAGCATGTTTAATTAAAGGAAACCTATTGTACTAAAAGGACCCCTAAATCAAGGCACAAATCAAGAAAAGCATGTTTGTGTAAGGGTATGGCCTTACATGCTTGAGTCCTCTTTACTTCATGGCTAAGGAAGGGTTTTAGTAATCTTTTCCACTCATTTACTAAGCCTATAAATAGATATGAGGTTCCACTTCATTCTCTACAACAAATTCATATCTAAACTAATGTCTTCACTTTCTTATCTCCACTCTAATATTCTAGAAATATACACAAATCATATCCAATCACCATCAAACTTTTCCATAGTTATTATATCATCATTAGAACATGGTTTAGCCTTTAAAAATTCGAATAATGATGGAGCAATGGGGAGTAAGGCCCATGGCTGTGAGCATGATGAGGAGGGAGGAAGATGATGGCTGTGTGCATAAGGTAGGAGGAGGCCATGGACGTGAGTTTTGGTGGAAGTAGGAAGTGTTAGGATGATTGAATATTGTTGGAAGTGTATGGGTTGAATAAAAGTGAGTTAATCTCACGTTGAATGAATTTATAAATTGATAATTTCATGCTGAATAAACATGTTAATATTGCTTGATATTAAAAATATAATAGACATTAGCTGCTTAAAGTTATAACCTTTTATTATATGCTTCCAAAAGCATATGATTTGTTAAAGTAGTTTCCTTAAAGAGAATGGAATTATGTTTTTTAAATTGAGCACATTTAAACATCTAAAATGGACATGATTATTAGTACATATGTTAATACATGTTTAGTAGTAGTATGGTTTGAATTTGAAACCATATATGTGTATAAAATAACATGACACGAAATACTAAAGTGAATACGGAATTGTCTGTATAGCGATAATCGCTATAAACGCATTTTGAAATCCCTTAACTTTAATTTGTGAAAAGTGGTAATTTAAGAACATATTTTGATATAACTTGTTTTGGTTGATTTATAATCTATAAGTGTTTTGAAAAGAAAAGTATATGTTTTGAAAAGTCGTAGAAAATGTACACCAAAGCTAAGAAAGATTGAAGCAAAAAGGTCGCTATATTTACACTTTTAATAACTTGTTTTTGGAAAATAACGTTTATTTTTGTAGAAACTTTCTTAAGCTTTATTTACCGTTTTAACAATTTTAAACTAAGTATCTTTTGAATTAAAACTTTTTTCTAAGTTCAAAATTCCTTATTTTTACATAATATTCTATATAAATAATTATTATATATTTTAAGTAGTTTTAAAAGTATTTTAACATGTTAATAAGTATTTTAAAGATATTTCTATATATATAAGTTTTAAATATTAAATTAAGTATTTTATAAGTATAATAAAATGGATTTGGGTTTTAACACTTAAGTCAAAATAAATGGTTTTGTGGAAATTACTTAAAAGCATATTACCTTAATTAATAAGTGTGGATACACTTTGTTCTTTAAATAAATGTTTAAAGATATTAATGGATAAGTAAATGGTTGTTGGTTGTTGGTTGTTGTAAACGGTGTCTTAGTAACACTTGTTTTTAACCTTTATTGTTAATTTTACTTGGAAATATAATTAGATATTTACTAATGAATATTTAGTAGATAAATACAAGAAAATGGTTTTGGGTTTGTTGTGACAAATGTTTTAAAACAACACCTGTCTTTAACCCTTGAATATAAATAAATCCCTAAAAGGGAGTTTAAATAAAAATGTTTTCAAAGTATGAAATAGATTTGGGTTTGTTGTGACAAATGTTTGAGTAACAATTGTCTTTAACCCTTAAATGTAATTAAATCCTTAAAGGCAAGTTTTAAAGGAAATGGTTAGGAGTGAAATGTTTTGGGTTATTGTAAACAATGTTTTAGTAACATTTGTTGTTAAACCTTTGAATTATATTTTAAAGTGGAAAAATATTATAAATATAATTAGATCTTTTATAATGGAATTTTAAAGATAATAAGTAATTGAAATCTTTTATAAAAGGATAGAAAAAGTTATATGTTTAATTTATGAAGGAGGAGGGGTTTATAGTAACAATGTTTTAATGACATTTGTTTTTAACCTCTTTGATTATATTTTAAATAAGAAAAACTATGTTAAGTAATTTTTGAATATACCCATACTATTGAAATAAGTACATAAATACTTTTTAAGTACTGGAAAGAGTATAAGTAAGTAGTTAAATATATGAATACAAGTATATATCTTTTATAAAGAGAAATTAAAAATATATACACGTATATAAAGGAAGTTTTAATTAATAATGGAATATTAATTAATAAAAGAAGCTTTGATTAATGTAAGAAGATTTATTAGGTAAAAACGAATTTTACTAATAAAAAGGGTTTTTAATTAATAAAAGATAAATTAGTTAAAAAAAGGGATTAAAAATCGTTAATGTGACTTGATCATGCTTTGGATGAATCAATAGTGCTTGTACGTTTACTTGCTTATGGAGAGTGTATAGGAATTACTTGCTTTGGATTAAAATTCATCGATTCCTTCTTGGAGAGAATACGATCGATAAGTGTTCTACTTATCGAAAACTACTTCAAGACTGAGATACAGGTTCTATGTTTTGGAAGTGAATGATGGAGTCCATGTGTGGTTCCGAAATATGTTGAGATGATTGAATCTATGTGGGATTCATTATTTTTTCGAGTAGTGAAGACGCATATGAAGATGCCGAATGTAGCCTCGACATCGGAGAATGACTAAGATGGAGTAAGATGCATAATCCAAGGGTTTTGCAAACCCAAAGTGGTATCTCTACTCCCTTATCTAGAGTATGCTTATCGTTATGTTGGCCGATAGGAGTTGTGATGCTTAAGTTCCACGTGGTTTGAGTTCGGTTGTTCGGGCGTGGGCCAGTTGTGTTTACCTTATGGTATATATTTTATCTAGAGATACACGGCGCTCGGAAGGTATTTTCTGATCCTTGTCATAGGTGATCGGTCTCAGTTTACTAAGGAGGTCGCCGTGGAAAATCCATTTATATGAACGTGCCTTTGCCGTTTTGTTTGTACACCTGAACATGCTGTTAAATATAACAAATGACCATTTCAACTATGTTATATATTTATATTGAACACCCTAGATATTATTACAATATCAATTGAGTTTCTAATAGAAATGGTTTGGTTATCGTAAGGTATAAACCCATCTGTTTTTATTTGCGATGGGTTCTTACGAGATACATTTATTTCAGAAGGGTTTTATAAACATTAAATTATTCAAAAGACTTGAATTTCTCTTGCTGGTTTAGTAGACTGGTCTGTGTATTATTTTTCTTATAATGCTCGGGTCAGTCCCGTGTATATTTTTATATTTCATTAATGTTCATTGGAGCTCTTAGTGAGGAGCTGGATGATTACCTACCGTAGTTTTTGTTTCCACTGCATTACTTTGTTTATATATCAGAAATTGTGAGAATGGGTAGTTATAATTGTCCAGGCTGATGATAGGTTAGGTTGCTTTCATTATTATATACATACAGTTTCCTTTGTAAAAGATTATTTAGATATTAAATGTTATCGTTCCGTTGTGAGATTCTGATGTTTTTGTTCTCCTCTTTCTATTTTATTTTCTTTTCTTCTTTTTCTTTTACCCTAACGTTTGTCTTTCCGGCACTTGGGTGCTCGGCACGTGAATACCGTGGATGTATTACTGACGATAATCGAGGGTCGAAAAGGTGATCGTTCATCTTTGTATCAAAGCTGAAGGTTAAGCGAGAACCTTGGCTTTGGTTGGGTATAACTCATTAAGGGATAAGGTAATGGAATGCCCTATTATGAGTTGAGTGTATTATATATATGAGAGTACGTATTTGTTGGTGCTATAAAAATATTTTGTATTATATTAATTTTTCTGTGAATGGGTTATGGATCCTGGTCAATACGAGTTGATAACGTTATTGATGGGGATCTCTAAACACTTAAATAAGACAAACTGACATGGTATTGTTTTCGAAATTGATAAATGAAATAATTTTACCTAGGATTATATTTTATATATAAAAGAATAATTTTTGAATAGTTGATGTAGTTAATTATTCTATGTTAGGAAATGATGATATTTAATTATTATCATTAACTATTGTTAATTAGTCGTGCTCGGCCAGTTTATGGGCATTGACCATTGTTTATTAAATTGTAAGTAAATTACCTTTTCACGACTTGGGTTGCATAGATAGTAATTTATAGGAACACTAAAAAGAACACCTTGTGAATTAAGTTTCATAATTTGACTATATGGCATTTGGAAAAAATGTTGGGTTAAAAAGGTTAACTTCAATAAAAAGTTGTTTGGCATAATATAAAAGAATGATAGATATTTATGAATAAATATTATAGAATGATTCTATATAAGAAAGTAAATTTGTATAAATATGGTTTATATTAATATGATTTATATAAATATGGTGTATATAAATATGGTTTATGTAAATATGGTTTATAATAAAAAAGGTTTTAAATTGGGAATTTGAGAACTTAATTCCCGGTGATTTAAAAATTGGTTTCTAGGAGTTTGGAATAATGACAATAGTATTATTCGAAACTATTTCAAGGGACAAATATTTTTAAAAAGAGTTTTAAGATTTGTTTGGTTCGAGGTTACTTTTGAAATCAACAAGTCGGTTCAGGAGACAAAGTATTTTTATGTTAGCTAGTTCGAGTGGCTCGAAAGTGACAAAAAAATGGGTAAGGGGTGTGTTCGGTTGGTAAGCACTTCTCTTGAGTATTAGCTTTCTTAATAAAGGGGATATATGATGACCCAGTTACTTGTACCATTTTTTTGTTACTCGATCTATATGAATATTTTCCTTGGATTTTAAAGAAAATATTTTGGAAATTGGTTTTAGAAATGATTTTGGTTTAATCTCAAAAAGTATAATTTAATATCCAAAAGATATATGTATATATTATTATTTCAAATGACTTGAAATAAAACCCAATATTTAATTCTTAAATTTTTTCTTAAGTTACATTATGGATGCATGCATCCTATGCATTTGGATAGTTTGGTTGTGCATCTTAATATGATATGTTTTTTAGTTTTCAATTATTAAAATAAAAGGAAATTTTCGAGGATTTTGGACGGTCGAAAACTTCCGAATGGATATAGAAATTAAAGCTAGGTACTTTTGTAGAAATACAAAAGTTGAATATTTATAACTCTTAAATTGATAAGATAGTAAGTTAAAACAAGTTTAGAATTTAGTAACCATCCTTGTTAAATAAGTACACTCGATGTTATTAGGCCAATTAATATACGTCTTTACTTTAGGGTCGTCTAAGGAAAGTAGACTCTAGTTTTGAGTTGGATACCAAAGTCTTACTCTACCTAGCTACTTGCCTAACCCGAAGGATAAAGAAGTCTAAAAGGTTGACTCGATTATGAGATCCAAAGTTATTCTCAGCCTTCGTCAAAATTTTAGTAAGTTAAATGAATATGAAAGTTTGTATATACTCTTAAGATATAGTTGAGTAGTATATAAGTAATGAACTTCAACCTTATAATATTTTCAAACGAAATTTTGTTTTGATAAAATATTTTAGAATGAAATTGTGTTTCAAGAAATGTTTATAAATAAAGTTAATTTGTTATAAAAATGTTTATAAACTTAGTTAACATTTTAATGAAATGCCTTATAAATAATTTGAGTAGTAAAATAGACTACTATTTGGGTAAATGAATTTGAACTTAAGATAATGAAATGCTTTATAAATAAGTATGTAGCTTTTTGAAATGATTATGTAATTGAGTGGTATTTTATAAGTAAAGATAAGTCTTTGCATAATGGTTATAAACTTAAGTAAATGTTTTATGAATGTTTCATAAATGAATTTAGCATTAAATGAGAAATACTATATGCGAAAGTAAATGTGATTTAAAATGAAAAATAATTGGTATAGTTAACAAAGAAATTGAATTAAATACGTAAGTTGTACATAGATCATTTTATTCACACGACAGTTCTCGATCTAGGATTTGAGCACATGATTTCGAGGTGGTTTACACTGGTCCAAATAAGAATGTAATGAACCACCTTTCTTACTCCGAAAGACGGGTCATTAAGGGTAGAAGAGAAAGAAATATAAGAATAAACTACACAATCATAGAATCTCACCACGAATTAGAACAACAAATAATAGATAACACAGGATATTGCATAGTCATTTCCATAATAATAATACATCACAGTCATTACATTACAACTTTTGACTGGACAGTTATAACTACCTATCCATACAAAATACATAGATCATACATACATACACAGCAGAAATAGAAATAGTTAGCTAATGGTGAAGTCACCTGCTCCAGTTCCTCCAAAATGCTTCCGTAAGAAACCTGGATCACTTGGCTACTCATACAAATTTGAATACCTAAGAGTTTTAGGAAAAGAAAATAAATCTTTGGGTCAGACATGAGTCTAGTGTGAGTAAACTCAAAACAAGTTTTTACTTTTAAAAAAGCTTTGAAAATCAAAGGTACCTCATAAGACCACGCCGCATATAAACAAGGACGGGTTTTTACCTTACGATGACCAAAACATTTTATATAGAAATTCAGTGAAATTATCATAATGTCTAGGGTTTTCAAGTAAATAATTAACATAGCCATAATTGTTACATTAATTAAATTCTAGCGTAATAGGTATACAATTAAGACCGAAGGCACTTATTGGGAAATGGATTCCATACAATGATCGGGCTACTGGGGTACCACCCGTCATAGTATACCTCAAGATTTGTGTACTAAGTTCAAAACTATCGACCCCTGCCAACACAAGACCGGCCTACACTTTGTCGGATAGTACTGAATATGAAACCTTCGGTTGGGATCAGCAAACGTACCGAAGAATACATGAGTAGATATCTAGATGGGAGTGAACATAACCTAATGGGAGCGACCCACCTAGCCTTGCTGCATCTCCCCTATTTTAGTCATTCCCAGTTGATGAGGCCTGAGGCTACGTTTGCCTTTACTATAGCATTGCCACTTGGAATGCTAACATTGCCTTCCAGATGTTGTCACAATGTTAGCACTCATCCATACAAGTCATTCAGGAGATGAGCGAACCGAAGACACTATTTCCACCACACCTGTTTTGGAATCAGCTTCAGGGTTAGAAGTAAATAGCCCTTGCATTTCAAAGCCTTCACCTTGGACCTCGACTTCACTATTTCCAATTCGAACACCTACGTAGGTTCAAAGCCATATATTCATCTCATAAAACACATATAAGGCATACACTAAGCATCCATAGAAAACATGCATCCACCAAACATACAACAGACAAACAACTTGCTATGCTAACATCAACTCGGGATAAGCTTTCTTCATACGATCCACAGTCTCCCATGTGCAGTCTCTTGGATCCTCACTCCACCGAATCTTGACTAGTCATACCACCTTGTTACGCAATCTCTTTTCATCCTGATCCACAACATAAACTAGATGTCTAACCACTGTCAGGTTCGGTTCTATTTCCAATTCCTCTCGAACTGATGGCTCTACAGTTAAAGATGGGTCATGAACATATTTTCTCAAATGAGACATGTGGAACACATTATGAACTACCACCAATCTCTCTGGCAACTCAACCTTATAAGCGAGCGATCTGATTCTCTCAAGAATGCAGAAAATTCCAACATACCTTGGAGCTAACTTTCCAGCTTTTCCAAATCTAATAGCTCCTCTTATTGGTGAAATCTTTACGAACACCAAGTCTCCAACCACAAATTCCAAATCCCTTTGCCTCTTATCAACATAACTCTTTTTGTGATCTTGGCTTCCTTCATTCTTTTCTTAATCACTGCAACTTTTTCTGTAGCCTCTCGGATCATGTCCGGCCCAAGTTCTAGTCTATCTCCTGTCTCAACCCAATATGCTGGTGACTTGCATGGTCTTCTATATAGGGCTTCATAAGGTGTCATACCAATGCTTGTTTGGAAATTATTATTTTAGGAGAATTCAACTAATGCAAATGATCCTCTCATGATCCACCAAAATCCAAAATACACGCTCTCAAGAGATCCTCTAGGATCTGATTCACTCACTCTGTCTGTCCGTCTGTTTGGGGGTGCTATGATGCGCTTAGGCTCAACTATGTTCCTAGAATTATTTATAATGCTTCCCAAAATTGACTAGTAAATATGGGGTTTCGATCACTTATGACACTCACAAGAACTCCATGCAACTTGACTATCTCTCTCATAAAAATTTCAGCTAAAGAAGCAGCGATTCTCGTTGGTTTTACTGGAATAAAATGTGCGTTCTTCATTAGTCGATCCACGATAACCCATACTCCATCATTTCCTATTCTGGTTCTCGGTAAACCATCGATGAAATCGATTGATATCATTTTCCATTTCCAATTAGATATTCCAAGGGTTGTAATAATCCGCTATCTTCTGATGATCGCCTTTGATTTGTTGACAGCATGAACGCCTGATAACAAAGATAGAGATACCTCTCTTCATTCCCTTCCACCAAAACATCTGCTTCATGTCCCTATGCATCTTTGAGACACCAGGATGGATACTCAACTTAGAATGATGGAATTCTAACAAAACATCCTGCCTAAGACCATTGACATTCGATACACAGATCCGTCAATTCATCCTCAAAACTCCTTGGTTATCAATCTTAAAACTTATACACTGTCCCCCCTCAACCTTCCTAATGATTGCCACTAAGCTTTTGTCCACTCTTTGCTTGCTCGCTATTCTTTCCAAGAGAGTCGAGGTAACCTCCAAAAGAGTCAAAATGGCATTCCTGCTTAAGGCATCTTCCACTACATTTGCCTATCTTAGCATATAAAGAATATCCGAGTCGTAGGATGTCAGAAACTCCAACCACCTCTGTTGTCTCAGGTTCAAATCCTTCTGGGTAAAAAGATACTTCAGGGATTTATGATCCATGAAGAGCTTGAATTTTTCACCTAATTAATGAAAGAAATTTACTCCTAGAATCTCTAAAGATTAGAAAGAAACTAAGGGGAATAAAAGATCCTTACCCAGCAAGTAGTGCCTCCACATTTTTAATGCAAAGACAACAGCCAGCAATTCCAGGTCATGCATAGCATAGTTCTTCTCATGAGGTTTCAACTGCCTACTTGCATATGCAATCACTTTACCATACTGCATCAAAACAGCACCTAGTCCCACTCCACAAGTATCTATGTAAACCATGAATCCACTATTTCCATCTAGAATAGCCAAAACTGGTGCACTGGTCAACCTCTTCTTCAATTCCAGAAATGCTTCTTCACACTTTGGAGTCCATATAACTTCTCCCCCTTCTTCGGTGGCTTTGTAAAATGGGAAGAAATCATAGAATAATATTGAATGAACCTCCTATAGTATCCATCCAAACCTAAGAAACATCTAACTTCGGTAGGAGTCTATGGTCGTTTTCATTCCTGAACAGCTTCCAACTTCACTGGATTTACTGAAATACCTTCTCATGTCACAATATGTCCTAAGAATCTTACCTTCGATTTCAAAAAATGCCACTTAGAAAATTTTGCCTTCAGGACTTGTCTCCTTAATGTCTCCAACACGACATTCAAATGATGTTTATGCTCCTCCTTAGATTTTGAGTAGATAAGGACTTCAACGATGAAAACTAACACAAACTTATTAAGAACATCTTGGAAAATACAGTTCATGAGGTCTACAAAATATGCAGGTGCATTGGTTAGCCCGAAAGGCATAACCAACCACTCAAAGAAACAGTCAGGGCCCATAAACGCAGTTAAGGGTATATTATCTTTAGTAACTCTCAACTGATGAAATCCAGTAGCTAGATCCATCTGAGAAAATACCGTAGCTCCATGAAGTTGGTCAAAAAGATCATCGATGCGGGGTAGGGATACTTATTTCTAATGGTCAGCTAATTCAACTCCCTATAGTCATGCACAACCTTAAAGATCCATCAAACTTAGATGCAAAAATCATAACAGATCCCCAACTCGAATGACTGGGTCTAATCAACCCTCTACTGAACAGGTTATTGGTTTGCTTTTCTAATTCATTCCACTCTTTTGGAGCCATCCTTCTCTTGGGTTGAACCACAGGCCTTGCACCAGGGACTAAATCAATTCGGAACTCTATCTCTCAGTGCGAGGGTAAGCTATTGACTTCTTAAACACATCTAGAAAATCCTTAACAGACTCTATAGAACTTAAATCATCTTGGGATGATTCCAGGGCATACAAGAAACTACACACATTAATACCAGGATTCTTGCATGAAACTTTAACAATTCTTCCTAACTTAGTTTCTAATGATACAGTCCTTTCAGCACAATCTAAGATTTCTCCATACCTTGATAGCCAACAATATCCAGAATAATATCAAATCCTTTAAAGTCTAAGACATACGGGTCGTAAGAAAAGGGATGAGAAAGGTAGGAAATTGGCACATTCTTACAAATCATGCTCAAATGGGTCACACCACCTATGAGGTTAGACACGAACATAGGGTTTTCTATAATACTTGAAATAAGATGAATTTATCTACTGATTCTAAAGGTATAAAACTATAAGAAGCACCGTATCAAATAATGCTCGAAAAAAGTACCATTAATCAGTAAGGTACCTTCAAGGACGCCTTTCCCCTTCACATCCATTGAAGTAGACGGTTCATTCTTAATGGCGTACACTTTAGCTGGCTGCACCTTCTTCATGAGTGGGCAGTCTTTAATCATATGCTCAGGCCGATGGCAACTGAAACAAAGCGACATCAAGGCACTTTAAGAGTTGGGTCTACTTTGCGGCTTAGGAGCTTCATGATTCGGATAGAACCTTGAAATGCTTGCAAAGGTAACAACTAATATTCTTGAACTTTTTCCCCTTATGCTCTCCTAGATTGAGCTTCCTTTTATTCGAATTGTTTCCACTCGCATTCCCACTGATCGGTGCTACTGGAATAGGCTTCTTCTTTTCCAAGGCCTCATACCTTAGAGCCATATCAACTAAATCCACAAAAGTACTCTTAACGTGAGCAGTCATTCTCTCATGGTACTCTTCTCTCATACCTAAAACAAACATCTCATTTTTCTTTAATGGGGTCTTGATCGATTCTGGTCCAAAACTAGATAGCTCATTGAACTTTGTCTCATATTCTGCTATAGATAGATCCCTAGCTTCAAGTCCATGAAGTTCTTGTACATCCTGGTCCTTCCTGCTGTTGGAAAGAATTGGTCCTCGAAAACTTCTTTAAATTGGGCCCACAAAAACACTTCTTCTGGAACATTTGCATTAAGGGAGTCCCACTAAGCTGCTGCTCCCTCATGCAGTTACCATGCTGCTAAGAACCTTTTCTGTTCATTCGATAAGTTGGGACCCTTAAAAATATTTTCACAAAATCGCAACCAGGCTTGCACTTCCATGATAGACTCGGTTCTTTTAAACGATTTTCCTCTTAAATTAGTGTAATACTTGCATAAGGTTGCGAAATTCACTCTTGGCTGCTTTAATGTTGCCTCTTCGGAAATTCGAACTCCTCCAGGATTTGGGGTTCGACCATTTGTAGTTTTAGTGCTACCTGCTCCCCTACCTCATCTACCTCGGTTACTCATGTCTTACTACCTGGACATAGTAAGATAACTCTTAGAATACTTGGACGAGATAAATCCTGAAAGAAGGGTACTAATCTAACCTATCAAGTTGATCTATCATATATATATATATATATCGAATAAAAGTCAAAAATACGCACACTTGAAGTTAACCCTATCCCAAAGCTTAGGTGTTCGCTTAACTTAAGCTCTGATATTAAGAATGTAACGAACCGCCTTTCTTACTCCGAAAGACGAGTCATTAAGGGTAGAAGAAAAAGAACGATAAGAAGAAACTACACAATCAAAGAATCTCACCATGAATAAGAAAAACATATAATAGATAACATAGGATATTACATAGTCATTTTCATAATAATAATAATACATCAGAGTCTTTACATTACAACTTTCGACTGGACAGTTATAACTACCTACCTATACAAAATACATAGATCATACATACAAACATAATGGAAATAGAAATAATTAGCTAACGATGAAGCCAACTGCTCTAGTTCCTCCAAAATGCTTCCGTAAGAAACCTGGATCGCTTACCTACTCATACAAATTTGAGTACCCAAGATTTTTAAGAAAAGAAAATAAAACTCCGGATCAGACATGGGTCTGCTGTGAGTAAACTCAAAAAAAAATTATTATTATAAAAGCATTGAAAACCAAAGGTATCGCGTAAGACCACGCCAGACATAAACAAGGACGGGTTTTTACCTTACGATGACCAAAACACTTTATATAGAAATCCAGTGATATTATCATAATATCTAGGGTTTTCAAGTAAATAATTATTATAGTCGAAATTGTTACATTAATTAATTTCCAGCATAATAGGTATACAACTAATACCATTATTGGGAAATGGATTCCATACAATGATCGGGCTACTGGGGTACCACCCGTCATAGTATACCTCAAGATTTGTGTACCGAGGTCGAATCTATCGACATCTACCAACACAAGACCGGCCTAACATTTGTTGGATATTACCGAATATGATAACCCCTCGGTTGGGATCAGCAACCGTACCAAAAATACATGAGTAGATATCTAGATGGGAGTGAACATAATCTAATGGGAGCAATCCACCTAGCCTTGCTGCTTCTTCCCTATTTTAGTCATTCCCGGTTGATGAGGCCTGAGGATACATTTACCTTTACTGTAGCATTGCCACTTGGAATGCTAACATTGCCTTCCAGATGTTGCCACAATGTCAGCACTCATCCATATAAGTCGTTCAGGAGATGAACGAACCAAAGGCACTATTTCCACCACACTCGTTTTGGAATCAGCCTCAGGGTTAGTAGTAAATAGTCCTTGCACTTCAAAGCCTTAATCTTGGACCTTGACTTCACTATTTCCAATCTGAACGCCTACGTAAGTTCAAAGTGGTTTTGGAATAACAACTACAATCCGATCCCGGTCTCTCCAAACCAACATTCGATAATTTTAAAGGGTAAAGTTGTTTAATAGTGGACCATTCCACTATAAGGGTGTAAAGCTTTACATATGAACATACGTTCCATATGCTTAGATTATCATGGCACTCTTATCGAAATTAACCCCCTTGTATTCATCATGTTCCCAAAATGTAGTATTTGTGATTAATACAAGTCGACTTACTTTCAATAAAACGTGTCAACATTTTATTACAACTATTTTAATTCATTTGGCTATTTAATAGCATGAACAAGAGATCCTTTGGTTTAAAATAATTTACTTAAACAAGAAAGCTAGTTAACAATATATAACCAATAGAGTTTTGAAGAAACTTTAAAATAAAAAAAACGTTAATTAAATCATAAGTTTAAAACTCAATAAAAATTTAATTTAACCTTAATTAAATAAAATTCATTTATAATTGAACTCTAATTAAGTAGATAATTACCCCTTTTTTAATAATAATTAAATAAATAATTAACTCTAATTAATGAATAATAATTAATTAATTTTAAATTAATTAATTAAAATAATTAAACTTGATTAAGTAAAAATTAATTACTTTTTATCATAAGTAATCATATATTTAAACTTCCTTAGTTAATATAACTTAGTTAGTGAATTCTTAAACTCTAATTACTTAACCTAATTACTTAATTAATAAATTAATAATTATTCCTAATTAATAATGAAATTTTAAATTATTAAATAATATAAATTTAACCTTTTTACTTACTTAGTTTCAAATTAGCTTTCAAAAACAATCCAAAAGAAATCACTTTAAAACTTGGAAATCGTGAAATTTTCCGAATGGCATCCATAGCGACTATCGCTATGAGCGTAGTTCACTAGAATTGATTTCTATGTAAAAACCTCACTTTAAATCTAGCTACTACATATTTGAAACATAAATGGAAGAGTTTTTAAAACTTGAACAAAAGGTGAAAGCTTGTAAAACATTTACTAAATCCAAAAACTAGAAAACAAGCTTTTGTTTTCAAATCGGATCTCATGTCCTTTGCGACATTTAAAGGTGCTAACTTCACAACATTTACATCACAACATTTGGTTTTGTTCCATAAACACACTACCATCACATCATAAACAACCATTCACATATCCATTTCCAAACATATCATTTAACAACCATATCGCAAATC
The DNA here is from genome assembly GCA_030737815.1 of Allium fistulosum. Lineage (NCBI taxonomy): Eukaryota > Viridiplantae > Streptophyta > Magnoliopsida > Asparagales > Amaryllidaceae > Allium > Allium fistulosum. Next base: position 1,303,168,027 of record CM060902.1, read on the forward strand.
CAAGCTCAATTGCAAACTTATAATCATATACCATCAAAACAACATGATATTTCAACACAACAAACATTATATTTTCACAACATATAGTTCATCAAAATCAAGTTGCTTTCTTTTCCAAAAACAAGAGTTTTACTCACCGAAACTTTACTAATTCAAGGCAAACGTTTGCTAAAACTTGAAAACAACTCAGAATCTTGCAATATTTGAAAACTTTGGTTGTTTGAACACCTAAATGGGCTTGGCCATGTGGAGTTTGGGCTCAGCCATGGGCTAGTTGGGCTCGGCCGTGTGGGCTAGTAGAGTTTGGGTGCTTGTAATTTGGAGGTGAGGTGTTGTAGAGCTTGTAGAAGTGTTTTAGTGGACTAAAGATGAGATTTAAAGCAAAAGAAGTGTTTTTCTTACTTTAAAATTTATGAAGAGAAGCCATGGATGTATATTCTCAAGATCTTATGAATTTTGAAATGAAGATGGAGGTTGTAAAATGAGAAACATGAAAGAGTAGAGGTATTTATAGGCTTAGTAAATTTATTTAAAAATATGTAAGTGCTTAAATTAAATATGTATGCATGCATGCATCTCCACTCCCCCCCCCCCATTTCCGTCCTCACCATGTTCCCTCCCCCACTCATGCAACCATTCATGCCATATCCTCTTGTACTATGTGTTGAAAAAGAAATTTTCATATGTTAATACACACACACACACACTTTTAATAAATAAAAACTCCTTTTTACCTTATATGTTTATATACTTAAGTGAGCCAATTATGTACATGCATATATACATATACACACCATGTTTGGATAGTTTGTAGTGTGTGCATGTGTGTTTACAATAGTGCTATGATATTTTAGATGACTTTTAACTAATGAAAAATCAATATTTCGAAAAATAATTTTCGGTCACATTTTCTATTTCTCTATAAACAATATATATTAGTAAACAAATTTTGAAAACGATTTTATCATTATTAGTTACTATTTAAAATAGTTTTATTTGTTAATAAAAATTCATTTATTTATTATTTAAAAATATTATTAAATAATTTTTTAAATAGTTATTAAATTTGGATCGTTAAAAAAAATTCCACTAGATTATTAACGGCGAACACTTGATACAGATTTCTAATATGATTCTAAAGTTATCTCTCATATTTTATGGCTATGTAAGGAGAACGGAAGTGACCAATCAAGGAACCAGTTCGGAGTCCGCATCAAGTGAGATATACTAGTTTGGAAGCGAAATTTATATGGTTGAACAAGAGATCGGAATTTATATTGTGTACGGATGACATATTTAATCATCCGAGCTTTAGTATATTAGTATACTATATTGTTTGGATTATGGAAAATTTTGGTAAAATACTCTTTGAATTATGTAAGGTGGTATGAATAATCGACTAAGTAATAACCTAAGGCGGTTGGGCAAAAGGTATGCTTAGTAGTTTATTTAACATCCTTGTTCCATGAGAAAATTTTGACCTGGGCAAACCATAAGCTATGTTTGCTAATAATTGTAGTAATGTTAAGTATTAATGTATGGTTGCTTCTTTGACTGCTTGTGTCAGAATTTCAAGGATGAAATATTCTGGGGGGGAGAATGTAACGATCTGGAATTTCGAACACTTTGTATTTAAATATCTGAATTATTTAAATATTTGTATTTAAGATTTAGTGTAGTTAAATATGATTTTATAACCTTGTTAAACACCTTTTAATTAATAACTAATGATAGAAAACTTATTTTTGAAATGTGTTTACAAAAATATACTTTAGTTGGGAAAAAGGGAATTAATGGTTGAATTAATAAAATGAATTAATTGAATAATATTAATTTGTTTCTATTTTAACACAATAGTGTATCCTTACATCACATTAATTTCATTTGAAAATTAAAAGATCTCAATAAATTCAATTGCACTAAATTTCATTATGGAATATCAACAAGTTTCTAATAACATCAACAGTTTACATTTTTAATAGTAATCAATATAGCTTATAAGTTCATTGCGTTTAACAAAAGATATTTAGCACTCCCCAATTAATGGTTTGACCTCATTTTCATATATTACCATTTAAATCACGCATTTTATTTCTCCTTAAATAAACATGCATTTTATCATCGCTTACAAATTCTTTTATTATCCAATTCATGCTATTAACTACGCATCCAATTTTCATCCAATTACATTCAAATCTATGTTATCATCTTTCTATAACTTATCGAAATTTGTTATTTAATTTGTTTTTCAAGTTCATATCAATAAATTACATATATTGAAAATGTGACCGGAAAACATTTTATTAAAAATCAACTTTTTATTACAATACAAGTTGTATAAATACTTTGCAACTTGTATAGTAATATAACAACACATATGACAAGTTATTAACATATAAGATAACCATAAATTAATTAAAGTAAGCATGTTTAATTAAAGGAAACATATGGTACTAAAAGGACCCCTAAATCAAGGCACAAATCAAGGAAAGCATGCTTATGTAACGGTATGGCCTTACATGCTTGAGTCCTCTTTACTTCATAGCTAAGGAGGGGTTTTAGTAATCTTTTCCACTCAATTCCTAAGCCTATAAATATATGAGAGGTTCCACTTCATCCTCTGCAACGAATTCATATCTAAACTAATGTCTTCACTTTCTTATCTCCTATCTAAAATTATAGAAACCTATGCAAATCATATCCAATCACGACCAAACTTTGCCATAGTTATTATATCATCATTAGAACATGGTTTAGCCTCTAAAAAGTCGAAGAATGATGGAGCAAGAGGGGAGTAAGTCCCATAGCCGTGAGCATGATGAGGAGGGAGGAAGATGATGGCCATGTGCATAAGGTAGGAGGAGGAGGCCATGGACATGAGTTTTGGTGGAAGTAGGAAGTGTTAGGACGATTGAATGTTGATAGGAAGTGTATGGGTTGAATAAAAGTGAATTAATCTCACTTTGAATGAATTTATAAATTGATAATTCATGTTGAATAAACATGTTAATATTGCTTGCTATTATTAATAATAATAGACCTTAACTACTTAAAGTTATAACCTTTTATTATATGCTTCCAAAAGCATATGATTTGTTAAAGTAGTTGCCTTAAAGAGAATGGAATTATGTTGTTTAAATTAAGCATATTTAAACATCTAAAATGAACATGATTGTTAGTACATATGTTAATACATGTTTAGTAGTATCATGGTTTGAATTTAGAACCATATATGTGTATAAAATAACATGACACCAAATATTGAAGTGAATACAGAATTGTCCGTATAGCGATAATCGCTATAAATGCGCTTTGAAATCCCTTAACTTTAATTTGTGAAAAGCGGTGATTTAAGAATATATTTTGATATAACTTGTTTTTTTGGTTTATACACTTCTATAAGTGTTTTGAAAAGCAAAGTATATGTTTTGAAAAGTCGTAGAAAATGTACAACAAAGCTAAGAAAGATTGAAGCAAAAAGGTCGCTATATCGACACTTTTAAATAACTTGTTTTTGGAAAATAACATTTAATTTTGTAGAAACTTTCTTAGGGTTTTATTTACCATTTTAACAATTTAGTAATATATTATTCTTATTGTAAAAGTTTTTAAGCTTAAAATATTTGATAGCCAGTTGGACGAAGAGGCAAAAGTTATAGTGAAATGGTCGGTATATGGGCACTTCGGTAAAATACCTTGTTTTTGGAAATTTTTATAAAATAACTAAAATATATTCTTTGGAATTTTTCTTTATAGCTTTTATTTACCCAAAGTATGGTAACAACTATAAAAAATAATGAACTTAAAATCATTTGTTAAGACGTTGAAATCTGGATGCAAAGTTGTAGCAAATTCACATTAAATGAGAGCCCAGGACTTTTGGTGGGCACTTCTGAAGTGTTGTCTTTTCTTCTGAAACACTTCTGATCTATTGCGAATTATTTTGGTAGCATTTGAAGAAATATTAAATTTGCTTTTTGAAACTATAATTTGTTTAAAAATGATATTTAAATTTTATATTTGTCTCTACTCTTTCTAGGGTTGTTTTTTAACTCATAATAGAGTATTTTAAAATTGGTTTCAAGTTTAAATATGTTTTTAATAATTAACTATGAATTTTTAAACTAAGTATCTTTTAAATTAAAACTTGTTTTTCTATTTATTTCTAAATTCCTTATTTTTATATAATATTCTATATAAATAATTATTATGTATTTTAACTAGTTTAAAATTATTTTAAAGATAGTTCTATATATATATATATAAAGTTTTAAATATTAAATTAAGTATTGTATAAATATAATAAAAGGGATTTGGTTTTTAACACTTAAGTCAAAAGAAATGGTTTTGTGGAAATTACTTAAAAGTGCATTACCTTAAGTAATAAGGGTGGATACGCTTTGATGTTTAAATAAAATGTTTAAATTTATTAATGGATAAGTAAATGGTTTTGGGTTGTTGTAAACGGTGTTTTTGCAACACTTTTTTTAACCTTTATTATTAATTTTACTTGGAAATATAATTAGATATTTACTAATAAATATTTAGTAGATAAATACAAGAAAATGATTTTGGGTTTATTGTGACAAATGTTTTAAAACAACACTTGTCTTTAACCCTTGAATTAAATAAATCCTTAAAAGGGAATTTTAAAGAAAAATGTTTTCAAAGTATGAAATAGATTAAGGTTTGTTGTGACAAATGTTTGAGTAACAATTGTCTTTAACCCTTAAATGTAATTAAATCCTCAAAGGCAAGTTTTAAAGGAAATGGTTAAGAGTAAAATGTTTTGGGTTATTGTAAACAATGTTTTAGTAACATCTATTTTTAAACCTTTGAATTACATTTTAAAATGGAAAACTATTATAAATATAATTAGATCTTTAACAATGGAATTTTAAAGATAATAAATGATTGAAATCTTTTATAAAATGATAGAAAAAGTTATATGTTTAATTATAAAAGAGGAGGGGTTTATAGTAATAATGTTTTAATGACATCTGTTTTTAACCTCTTTGATTATATTTTAAGTAAGCAAAACTGTGTTAAGTAATTTGTGAATATACTTATACTATTGAAATATAAGTGCATAAATACTTTTTAAGTACTAGAAAGAGTATAAGTGAATAGTTAAATATATGAATACAATTGTATGTCTTTTATAAAGAGAAATTAAAAATATATGCACATATATAAAGGAAGTTTTAATTAATAAAGGAAGTTAATTAATAAAGGAAGCTTTGATTAATGTAAGAAGTTTTATTAGGTGAAAACAAGTTTTACCTATACAAAGGGTTTTTAATTAATAATAGATAAAGTAATTAAAAAAGGGATTAACGGTCGTTTATGTGACTTAATCATGCTGTGGATGAATAGATAATGCTTGTATGTCTAATTGCTTATGGAGATTATACAAGAATTAGTTCCCTTATGCAATCATTCACATTATTATTAAATAAGACCAAATCCATTGATTTAGTCTAGGAGAGACTGGGATTGATAAGTGTTCTACTTATCGAAAACCACTTCAAGGCTGAGATACGGGTTCTATGTATTGATAGTGAATGATGGAGTCCATGTATGGTTCCAAAATCTGTTGAGATGATTGAATCCATGTGGGATTCATTATTTTTTCGAGTATTGAAGACTCGTATAAAGATGTCGAACGTAGCCTTGACATCGGAGAATGACTAAAGACTGAGTAGGATACACAATCCAGGGTATTTGCAAACCCAGAGGGGTGACTCAACTCCATTATCTAGAGTATGCTTATCGATATGTTGGCGGACAGGAGTTGTGATGCTTAGATTCCACGTGGTTTGGGTTTGCTCGTTCAGGCACGGGCCAGTTGTGTTTACCTTATGGTATATTTTATCTAGAGATACACAGTGATCGGAAGGTATTTTCTGATCCTTGTCATAAGTGATCGGTCTCAATTTATTAAGGAAGTCTCCATGGAAAATCCATTTATACGAACATGCCTTTGCAGTTTTGTTTGTATACTTAAATATGATGTTAAATATAACAAATGTAACCATTTTAGCTATGTCATATATTTATATTGAACACCCTAGACAATATTATAATACCACTTGAGTTTCTAAGAAATGATTTGGTTATTGTAAGGTAAAAACCCATCCTTGTTTATTTGTGGTGGGTCTTATGAGATACATTTATTTCAAATGGGTTTTATAAACATTAAATTATTCAAAGACTTGAGTTTCTCACGCTAGTTTACCAGACTAATTCAGGTGTTATTTTTCTTATAATGTTCGGGTCAGCCCCGTGTATATTTCTAAATTTCGTTGATGTTCATTGGAGCTCTTGGAGAGGAGCTGGATGATTACCTACCGTAGTTTTTATTTCCACAGCATTACTTTGTTTGTATATATCAACAATTGTAAGGACAGGTAGTTATAACTGTCCAGGTTAATGATAGATTAGGTTGCTCTGATTATTGTATGCATACAGTTTCCTTTGTAAAAGAGCATTTAGATAATATGTTATCGTTCCGTTGTGAGATTTTGATGTTTTTGTTCTCCTCTTTATGTTCTATTTTCTTTTCTTCTTTTTCTTTTTCCATAACGTTTGTCTTTCCTGCACTTGGGTGCTTGGCACGTAAATAGCATGGATGTATTAGTGCCGACATTTGGGGGTCGAAAAGGCTATCGTTACATTTTGGTATCAGAGCTGAAGGTTAAGCAAGAACCTTGGCTTTGATTGGGTATAACTCATTAAGGGATAAGGTAATGGAATTCCTTATTATGAGTTGAGTGTATTATATATATGAGAGTACGTATTTGTTAGTACTACAAAAATATTTTGTATTGTGTTAACTTTTCTGTTGAGTGGGTTATAGATCCTGGTCAATACGAGTTGCTAAAGTTATTGATAGGAATCTCTAAACACTTAAACAAGACAAACTGACACGGTATTATTTTCAAAATTAGTAAATGAAATAATTTTACCTAAGATTATATTTTATATACAAAAGAATAATTTTCAAATAGTTGATATAGTTATTTATTCTATGTTAGGAAATGTGATATTTAATGATTATCATTAACTATTGTTGACTAGTCGTGCTCGGCCAGTTTATGGGCATTGACCATTATTTATTAAATTGTAAGTAAATTATCTTTTTACAACTTGGGTTGGGTAGATAGTAATTTATAGGAACATTAAAAAGAACACCTTGTGAATTAAGTTTCACAATTTGACTATATGGCGTTCAGAAAAAAAGTTGGGTTAAAAAGGTTAACTTTAATAATAAAAAATTTAGCATAATCTAACAGAACGATAAAGTATTTTGAGAATTAATATTATTGAATGATTCTATATAAGAAAGTAAATTTTTATAAATATGGTTGATATAAATATGATTTATATTAATATGGTGTATATAAATATGGTGTATATAAATATGGTTTATGTAAATAAGATTTGTAACGACCCGCTATTTCGAACCATTCAAATTGACAATAATCCACACATGTCAGACTTGAATTGCTCAAAACAACAAATTGTTAATTTATATTTGGCATAACTTAGCATATACGGTAAATAAATTAATCACAGACACAGAGTATTACAGCAATATGCAGCAGAACAGCTAAATAGTAGTTCATGAAGCTACTACAGAACATCAGAGTCTAAAGCAAAATACAACATTAATCCAAATACAAAGGAATCTCTAATACATAAGCAAATGACAAGTCTGGACATAAAACAACTGGAAATAACTGAAATAATTGGAAAGCTGAATAGATAAAAGATAGATCTCCGAGCAAAGCTCCAGTCTCCAAAGGTGAGTCTCAAATGCTGTGACACTCAGGCTGAACCGAGCATAAAGCAAAACACAAAACACTCGAGTCAGGATTAACATTCTTATGCAAGTAAATCAACTCAAGTGAAATGTCCAAGTGAAATGCAATATAACTTAAAGGATGTTTGGGATTCCCATCCTTTAAGGATCCGTGGAACTATCAACATACATAGTACAATACGCGACATAGATAATATCTACAGTAAAGTAGAATATTAAAATAGCATTAAGGCGTTACCCATATCCCCCTTAACATATTTTATATAAATGTCGTAGTCTATACAGTACCATAATTCTTCCATAAACTGAAGGGCTATCAGAGGGCACTCCATAGTGTACGATACAAACCAAACTCGTGGTGGGCGCGATAAGGCATATGATAAGGCACGCGAGGCAATGTCAGGGTAGGATTCTACCGTTTGCACTCAAGACTGGTGGTAACGGATAGCAGCTACTACCGCCCACCTTGGAACACACTCCTATAATCAAATCGAGGGGTGGCCACCAAATCAATCACAAAGTAATAAATATGGTATCGAAGAAATGTGCCCGATCGGAGGAGCGACCTCACTTGGCCCGATATAGCTCCTGTTTTAGTCATACCAAGCTGACCCGAGGGGGTCAGGGTTGCATTCATACCTCATACAGACGTTTTCTAAACCATTCTACTTCGTTTTGGATTCTACACCACGTGCACAGTTGTTAAAGTGGTTTTCGATATTGGCAGAGAGTATGACAATATCCGATCCTGGTCTCTTTAACAACCAAACACTTATTTCACACCATGGTCACTTTCATTTCAAACAGTTCATACTTCATATCAAAATATCATATTCATTTCAAAATCATATCACTTTCGAAATCATATCACTTTCGAAATCATTATTCACTTTAAATCATAACAGTTCCAACTTAAACGGTTTGAATATTGAAAGTAGTTTATATATTGGAATCGTTATACATTAAAAATAGTTTATATTTAAAAATAGGTTATAGGTTAAAATAGTTTATATATTAAAAATAAGTTATAGATTAAAATAGTTTATATATTAAAAAGAGTTTATATATTAAAAAAAGTTTATATCGAAAATAGTTTCAAATTAGAATTGTTTCTTCCAATTTCACAAATCAATTCAAATCAACTTTAGTTCCAAAATTCAATTTAAATCAAACTTAGTTCAATAATTTCAATTTAAAAGGTTAAAGGTTCAATTCAAATTTTCATTAAAACCATTTTTAATTTATATCGATTTCAAATCTAGGTTTGAACTACAAATTTAAACCACTTCCAATTCAATAGGTTCCAAGGTTTAAATATTCAAACAATTTACAATAACTCAATTTGATAAATTTCATTTATACTTCAAAATTCAACTTTAATTTTATTTAAATTTGAAAATTTTCACTTATCATTTTTAATAACATTTAAATAAAATCTCAAATTACAAATTTAAATCAATATTAAATATTCAATTTTAATTTTATTTAAATATGAAAATATTCATTTAATCACCTTTAATCAAAAATCTAGTTATCAAGTTATAAAAATCATATCTTTAAAATCTCAAAATTAATAAGTTTCAAATTAATTTTTATTTAAATACAATTCTTAAACAAATAAAATTTCAAATCAATTTCAATTTATCTTTCCAACCTTAATTCAATAAAGTTATTACAAAATCTATTTCAAAATATTAATATAAATTCAATAAATAGTTTAAAACATATTATATGTATTAGTTAAATAACTTTTTATTAAATTTTATTATATTAAATTCTATTAAATTAAATCTTATTATATATTTAAAATAAAAAATTATAAGTAAAATTTTAAAATTTACATTTTTCAAAACTTAACTTATAATTTAAAATTCAAACGTATAATTTTAAAAATCTAAATTTAAAAAAATATAATAAAACCTTTATAATATATTTTAAAATCAAACACATATATTTTTCTTTTCAAAATTTCGAAAATCATTTTAAAATAGACCAACGGTATCCGTATATAATTTTCTAACCTATGGTCAAGTGATACGTATATTTATCATTTTAATCCGCAATAATTAATATTTACGGGTATATATCATTTCAACCCGCAATCCCAATATTTCAAAAATCAATAAAATCGCTTGGGTTTATCATTCCAACCCATAACGATTTTCCCTAATCTATAAGATCGTTCGGTATGTATCATTTCAACCCAAAGAGATTTTCTAAACTAACAGGGAACTTGCAGTGTGAGAACATTAGAATAATAATATAAATAGCATAACATGTCAATTACAAGCATGAATCATAATTAACAAATTATAATATATTTATGGTGTCACATTTCAATTAACAATTTAAAAAACATAACATACTTAACGATTAAATTTCTAACCAATTCAAATTTTAACAACATATTTCAATCGTCATTTCATGTGAATTAAATTTACTAAATATAAGAATGTTAATCATGAGTGATCGCTCACCTTTCGAGGCTAGAGAAAACAATGACGGTGAAGAAAGTGACACGGACATGCACACGGATAAGCGACCAAGCTAGAAAATTGCTGTTGTAATCTTCGGACAGCAGCGAACAAAGCAAGCTAGCAAACTCGAGAATTCGATCAAATAACCAAAGACGCAACATGAACCAATAAAAGTGCGGTTACACGAACACATATTGAAGATGAATCAAACGTAAACCTTCCAACATCAACACTTTTAGCTGAATCATTTTGATCTTTCTTAGTAACTTCGAATATTGTACTAGAGAGACTAAAAAAAATTGAAACTGAAGAAAGGAAGCTGAATAGAAATGATGATGCACATACAATTCTATTCATCCTTTGATTGTTCCACCATGCACGTACTGTCAATCCACATTCCAAGAAATCAACCAATGTGGATGTGGAGGGCTGGACAGTGGCAGGTGAGACGGACAGGCTGGAGATGGTGGTGATACGGCCAGGAAAGGAACTGCGGCCACTCAGGGTTTGCCTGGAGAGCTGGCCGGAGTTGTTGTTCGAAGGAAAGCGGAGTGAGGAGGTGGAGATGTGGAGGGGTGTTCGGCTGGGTCAGTGAGTGATACAGGCAGAGGCTCGGTGGAGGTTGGAGAGCAAGGGTAGGCGGCGTTGAAGGCTGAGCGGAGACAGGGATTGGATGGCGGTGAAGGGAGGTTGCGGGCTGTTTTGTTGGGGTTAGGAGGAGCAAAGGTGGTCAGGGTGGTTTGGTTCGGGTTTTGGGGTGGCGAGGCTAGTCGGAGGGTGGCGGAAAGCAGTGGAAAGGTCGGCGGAGCAGGAATGGAGAGGCTGGAATCTGGTCGAGCGTGGAAAGGGCTGGATGGCTGCTCGGCATGATGCGATGAAGTGGAGTAAGGTGAGAAGGATGTCGTAGTTCGATGGAAGGTTGGGTCGATGGTTGGGCGTGGGTTGGCAGTTGCGTGGCGTTCAGGTGGAGGTTGGAGCAAGGGTGAGGGGCGGATCTGCAGTTGAGTGTGGGTTGGAGGTTTTGCATGGCAAGTTTGTGGATATGGTGGAGATGCGGGTCTGGCTGTGTCACGAGGAGGGTTCGGGAAGCAAGAGTGCGGTGCTGGGTGGCGTCACGGCAATCGAAGGGTGATGCGGATCTGATCGGCAGGGGTGGTCAGGAAACGGAGGCGGCAGGCGACTCGGCAATAGGGGAGGAGGATCGAATGGAAAGGCGGAGGAAGGTTTGCAAAGATGATGAAAATCTTTTCAGTCGAACAGGCTTCAGGCGAAATAGATGCTAACTTATAAAAAAAATTGAAGTAAGAATGACAGACGAATAGAAAGCAGAGAACTAAAATGAATGAACGAACCTGCTTATTGAATACGATTAGGAATAGTGAAAGTCAAATAATAATTTCTAGGAATATAAAAAGGTTAGTGGCCATTTATTATCTCGCGGCTGGACAATTGAAAAGACACAGGAAACCAAAAGGTTAAAATTGGGTACCGATACGGCTATTCGTTTCGCAGATTTCACCGTGCACCGGACGTCAAAATACACAAATGAATATACTGCGGAGATCAGCACGACGAGGCGAATAGAATGGTACACAAATATGAGTGACACGACCCTTCTATAAAAACTCGAATTTCGCTGCCAAACTACTGCTAAAACGCCGAAAATAAGATAAACGGGGCTAGAGCAGTCCAAATTTGGCGAAACGAAATATGACGTCTCACATAGAAAATGGTTTACATATTTCTTATATAAAAAATATTCATATTTCAAAAATAATTTATTGCCATCAAATTTAACTGATTTTAAATTTTAAATTGGAGTTTCACAACAGAACATACTTTCATTTTTCAGATGAAAATCTGACACTTGCTAAGTTTAAATAAACGTATACCAAATATCAAATTTTCATTGCAAAAATTTATTGTTTATTTTTATGAAAATTTTTAGTTAATTACGTTATTTAAATCGTTAAAATTTCCGGGTCGTTACATGATTTATAATCAAAAAGGATTTAAATTAGGAATTTAAGAACTTAAATCCCGATGATTATAGAATAGGTTGCTCTGATTATTGTATACATACGCTTTCCTTTGTAAAAGATCATTTAGATATTATATGTTACAGTTCCATTGTGAGATTCTGATGTTTTTGTTCTCCTCTTTATGTTCTATTTTCTTTTCTTCTTTTTCTTTTACCCTAACGTTTGTCTTTCCGGCACTTGGGTGCTCGGCACGTTAATACCGTGGATGTATTAGTATCGCTATTTGGAGGTTGAAAAGGCGATCGTTACACTCCTGGTTATGGGCATCAACAAAGAGTGGGTCTTGGTCGAAAAAGAGCCGAGGGGAAGGCTCATTCGCCCATAGCTCCATGACTTCAACATCCATCAGATATTTGGGCTTCTCTCTCCGGTACAAGAAGAATTCTGGTTCCCTAAGAAGAAGATCTGAAGTGGAGATAGTAGGGTGGCGGTGGACCCAATGATCAAACTTTATATTGTAGAAAGTTCACTCCCACTTCGATAACCAGATGACTGGAAACTTGAGACTTAATATCCAACTTTACCTAGACAAAGACAAATCTTTTGTATGAACAAGCCACTCACAATTTCTAGACCTAAAAAATCACTGATGGGCTTGAGCAACTCTGCCAACTTTCCTCTATCTCACAAAGACTTCGGAAGTCCCTCAAGTTTGAACTAGAACTACTCCATCAACCTATGATTATAGTAGTTAAAACATAACTCCCACTATGAGGCATGAACGGCGTCGTTAGGCTTGTAAAAGCTACCTTTTTCGTGGTTGCGTAAAGCAAGACGAACAAGAGAAATTTTTACCAAGAACTTCTTATCTTTAAGGATGCTGATATCAGGAAATTAGGTTCTGAAGTACCTTTCGAAGCACCACCGCGGTTCAATGATGGTCTGGAAAGAATGGTGAAAATAGCATCGAGCTGAAATCATGAAGACGAGCAGGATTTATATGCATGGTTAGAGAATATTTTTTGTTTTCTTTTCAAGAGAGTGATCTGATGGCGGTCTGAAATGGGAATGATTTTTAATACCGATACTGGAAGTGATGGGACGATATGAAAGGGTTTTGTAGGGAACCAATGATTTTTTCTGCGATGTGACCTACTGTCTATCGACAATGATTACTGTGATTCGTGTTATTCCTAAAGAAGCTTTACCTGTAACACCTTACACTATTTCGACAATCCCTACATGTAGCCTTTGTTCCCACATCTGAAACATCTCTTCTCCATTTTGAATTTTGAAAATAGCTCTTGAAAACAATAGATTTTAGTTTGAGGATGCCACTTCTTCGTGTACAAGTATAGATTAAACTACTTCAATATAGGAGTGAGACAGACGAAGGAAAGACAAAGGTTTGGAGGGATGAGGATTGGGGCCAGAAGGATGGTATGTGGTTGTCGTACCATCAAAGACACCGGAGAGATGAAGGCCTCCACTAGCATAGGATCGAGTTAATTTGACAGAGCATGAGCATGGTCGGCCGAAGGTTGGTCATAGATGGTAGTAGATGGGAGACGTTTAAGTTGGTGATGGAGGGGAACGGAAGGGTGATGATTGGCCGTCGTTATTAGGTTGTGTTGGATTAGAATTCTTGCAACAACCCACCCTTTGTAGTACCCAGAATCAACGTTGAGTGACAATATCTGACTCCAAATACCAAAAATAACAGTCCGTCGGGGTAAAAAAAATCAACATCAGCAAGGCACAACGGTAGAATCTCACAGCGGAATGATAATATATAATATACTGAATATACATGAGCAATAGAATAAACAATATATAAGAGATTGTACTGATGGAAGTAACTGATAAATGGATATCAGTATAGAAAGTCAAATACAATATCTAATACAACAAGTCTCATATATTAATAGCCTATCTGTAACGTACTGTTACAACATCAAGTATATATCTATGGTACCGTCTTCGCCTCCAAAGTGCTCCGGCTGTCCTGAAAGTATATCTCCAAAAGAACCTGACTCTCCAACTACTCAATCGAGTACCCGAGAATTGTCATGACATAAGCAGACAAAGACAAAACATAGGTCAGACATAAAGCCTGATGTGAGGGGAACAATCTCAAAATATTGTATATCAAATCCAAATACAAATACATAGGGGATTTGTGAAGTACAGCCGGTCCTCTCCACAAATGTGGTTCACGGATAACCCGGACTACTCTTAAACAAGTAAAGTAAAACCCAACTCAAAAGTAGGGGATTATACCATAATCTGCTCTTCTTCTGCAACCAACAAGTCAGCACAACTAATAATGTGATTAAAACGTAACAACATACCGTGGTAGGGGTAACCTGATGTACCAATGTAGGAGTAATATAAATATCCCTATAAAAGTCTAACACATAATGTTCACTAATGGTAATCAACGAATTAATATAACATGCACAATCATAACAATAGCAGACGTCCAAAGAATAACTTGATTTCCATCATAGTTGGTGGGTGGGTTCCGCTATGGACACCAATCGATCCAACGATCCCTATCAGAGCATCTAAAATGCAAAACGAATACGGCTATATAATGTGCTACTAAAATAGTATCACCATACCCAAAACCAAAATACGGATATCCATAACTGATACCCGTCCCGAAATGCCATTAGCTACCAATAAGACCTATCGAAAGCCACAACTAACTTGTGGACCTCCCTGAAAACCAACACCTCAAAAGAAGTTGGCATGTAGGTCCCGTCGTAGCATCTAAGGTGGCTACGGAATAGTATATGACCTACTCTAGACTGGCATTCCAATCTCTCTCCCCCTGCTCCAAGGTCACGTCTGCTAGTCATGTTGTCTCAAGGGTACAATAGATTCCCGTGTTAGCGTCCTTTACTTCTGATTATCAATACCGACATACTGGAAACGTATGTAAATGCTAAACCTTTCCTACATCCTTTCCACACGAGTACACAATGCTGAAGTATTTTCGCTCCCATGTGGATCGATAAATCTTTATGAATTGCCTTTAGCTACCTATAAAGCCTATCGAGAACCACAACTATATTGTGGACTCGCCTGAAACCCAACACCTCAAAAGAAGTTGGCATGTAGGTCTCGTCGTAGCCTCCAAGAGTACTACGCAACAGTATATGACCTACTCTAGACTGGCGTCTCAATCTCTCTCCGTCCATGCTTCGGAATCACGTATGCAGGTCGTGCGCCCCAAGGTACAATGGATTCCTTTGCACCAATCGATAGTTCTAAGTCGGATATACCGAAGAAGAAAAAATGTATATGCCTTAAACTGCATACCAATAAATATGCATACCAATAAATATCTATAAAATATTATGTGCCTCTCCCTAGTGGTCCCAAGTCGGATATACCAGAACTATATACATATGCCCAAACCCGCATGCCAATGAATATCTAAAAAATATTCTGTGCTCCTTCCATTATTCACAAGTCGGACATCCCAGAACTATATACAAATATAAACATATATAACCCCGCATGAACTATATGCAGGTATATATACAACTAGTCCATCTATATGGAACTAATTAATACATCCTAGGGATGGCAATGGGGCGGGTCTAGGGTCCAAACCCGGTTGACCCGCCCCTGTTTTGGCCCGCCTAGACCCGCCCCATTGGGTCATTGGGGCGGGTAGACCCGTGACCCGTTCTTGAGAGCTCCGGGTCTAGGGTCGGGTCGGGGCTTGGCTGACCCGCCCCAACCCGACCCGCACTTCTAAGATCTCATGAAATCGCTTTAGTATTATAACGATGATTTGTTAATCTTTATATATATATATATATGTATATCGGTGTATGTTTGATTATGATATGGATATTATAATGTTCCAATCAATAAGCTATAAAATGTTTATAGTATTAAGCTGCATTATTGATATTTATGCATATTTTTTTGAATTATTTTGTACACCACATTTTTATTATCTTCCTTTATAATTGTAAACACATTGTTATTTGTATTTAATGTATCATTTAGTGACAACAAATATAAATACATGTACATTAGTACACAATTTTGAATCAATACAAAAACCTTCACCGGGTCTCGGGGCGGGGTGGGTCTACCATGACCCGTACGGGTCTCGGGTTGGGGCAAAATTCTCGACCCGCACCGGGTCTACGGGGCGGGTCTGGGGTGGGGTCTAAAAACCCTGGGGCGGGCCTGGGGCACAAGAAACCCGCCCCAACCCGCCCCATTGCCATTCCTTACATCCCGTGCCCATTTGCATACACGAAGGCAATACCCAACCAAAACAACTATCTACCATCTCAAAGTCAAATTAATCTACCAATCAAACAATCTATATCTATTATTCAATTCTAATCTGCAGCCAATTCAACCAATTGAAAATAGTGACATGAAAATTATACGATTCAATCATTAATCAACTCGTTATACCATACGGTAATCTAGGAGATGATCCATCCATTAATATATTATTTCAAGCATAATATATTATTTATAAAACAACCATAAGCTTACAAAACATTTAAAAGCTTAATACTATTTAATTATATAATTATAATTAAATATACACTATCATACTATTTTTAAAAAATCGTAACCATTTATAAAAACATCATTATATACTTAAAACCGATTTAAGTAATATATTTCACCTCATAATATTTTATAAATCCATAAATCCTTTTATAAAATATTATATTCGCTTAAAAACCAATTTAATCCACAATATACTTAATTTGTCAAATTAAATCAAATAGGTCTCAATCACACTATTTTATAAAATCACATAAGCATTATATAAAATATCCTATTTACTCAAAACTGATTTTTTTTTAAAGTAATTTCAACACTTAATTTATCAAATTAAATTAAGTGTTGATCCATTTATCCAATCTACAAAATCATCCAATCATTTTTAAGTCTTCATGCTTATCTTAAAAGTCATACTCTTAAATCCCAATTAGTAATAAAATATGTATCAATATTTCTATCACTAGTTTAAACAACAAATTGGGGTTAAATTAATTTATAACACCACTATAAATTAATATCAACCCCTCCAACTCTATTCAATACGAATATATATATATATATATATATATATACACATACATACATACATATATTCGGGATCTGAAGTAATCATCCCGAATATCCACTCAAACTAATCCAATCAAACTAGGAAATTATTAAATAAATGCCACAACTATCATCGACATTTACCTAAGATCTCAACAACTTTTCTATGTCGACAATGATCCATCCAAACATCATATGTAACAACCCGTATATTTGGACCATTTAAATTGACAATAATCCACACATGGCAACTTAAATAATACAAAACACGAATCATTATGGGATTATAAATACATAAATGTAAATGAGAATCAATACAACATCACAGTCACAGAACAGTCACAGAATAATGTAGCGGAAAATACATCGTCATAATAGCAGTTCATGAAGCCACTATATAACATACAACAATGTCTTAACATCAAGTGACTAATACAAAAGTGTCCAACAGACTAGGACATCAATACAGGAATAGAAATAGACTGATAAAGATAAATGCTAAGCCTTCAGCATCTTCAACCAAGCTTGATCAGCAAACTGGATAGCTTCAGACTGACCCGAGCATATGCAAAAGAAACACTCGAGTCAGGACTCAAAATCTTATACAATTAAATCAAGTGCAAGGTAATAGTTCATAACTTAGAGATGGGTGAAATAACATCTCTAAAGATCCGATAAACTATCTATATATACAATAGAATACGATAGGTAGATAATGTCTAATCAGTAAAGTACGATATTAAAATAGTGTTAAGTCATGGCCCATACCACCCTTAACACATTTTTATTCCCAAGAGCATATACAAGACCGTAGTTTCCCCAAAACCGGAAGTCACCAGAGGGCAATCCATATACTAAAGGTACAAAACAAAACGTAGTGGTCGCGAACAGGATAATCAGTATGACAAGGTACATGAGGCGATACCAACTAGGATACTAGTAGTTGCCTGATCCGGACTGATGTTGAGCATAGCAGCTACTATCTCAACACCGCGAAACAACACTCCCAAATCAAGCGGTGCACCCAAATCGAATCACAAAAGTAATAGATATGGTATCGAAGAAGTGCATCCGCTAGAGGTGGCGAACCTCAATGGCCCGGCGCGGCTCCTGTTTTAGTCATGTCAGGGGTCGTCCAATATCGTTCTCTTTCTTCAATCAACGCGTTCACCAAACCATCCACTTCATTCTGGATCAACACTTCGCGTGTAATATTTATTAAAGCGGTTTTCGGTATCGACAGAGAGTATGTCCATATCCGATCCCGGTCTCTTTAATAACTACGTATTTATTACCCGATGGTCAATTAAGTTAAAGTTTAAACAAATCAAAGTCCAAAAGTCAAGCTGCAAATTTGACTTCCAAAATTTGACATTTCACGATTCAATTTATTTCGGATATTAAAACCTCTTCCCAAATGCAATCTTTTAATTCATTATTTGAGTTATCAATATAATTAAGTATTCAAAATTTAATTTAATAAATCTCACTTATTAAATTTAGTTAATACTCCAACTAATTCGGTTCCATGGTAAATTTTAGTTCACATCATTTAAACCAAATTCTATTCATTTCAATGCGTACTTACATTCATCGATACATTAACCATAATCATAAATTTGATTAAATCAATTTTTATTAAATTTAAAATCATTTTAAATTTAAACTATCACTAAATTAAATCCATAAAACTTTAGTTAGTTTCGTATTTCACTTAAGTCAAATTTTCTAAATCTCAAACTTAATTTATGACAAGTTTCAAATCTATTTAATTAAAACCGATTAAAAATCTAAATCTAACAACCTAATAAATTTTCAAATTATTAAATTCTACCCTCTTTGTTTTTAAATCTCATTTCAAATAAAATTGCCAATTCATTTTATTCAATTAAATAGGTTTATTAATCCGGTTCAATTAAACTCCATTAATTTATTTCTATTGATTTATTTCGATTTTATCCATAAATTAAATCCATTAAGTTCGTTACTAAATTTCCAACAAATCGTTAAGTTCATTCCTTAATTTCGAATAGACTTCAATTTCAAAAATAAATTTTGTTGACCAATCGGGTTTCTTATTTTTAATTGTCTATCCTAGGCCAAGTTGTTTAATTGGGTATTTATCATTTCAACCCGATATCATTCAATATAAAACAAAACATAGCAAAGGGAACTTGCAATGTGATAACTGGGATGGTGTCAAAGTAAATAAACAAGCAATAACAAACATACATAACAATTTAACAATTTATTCAAATAATCCCGAAATAATCATATTAACTCACATTTGTTATTATGCAAATTAATACAATTATTCCTAGAATCCTACGGATTAAAGATTATAACATAATAATTTTTACTTGGTGTCCGTTATCAAATTTCTACATCAATCGTACATATCAATTTTAATGTCACTATTATTTACCCTAATTAACATCATATTACAGTTCAACATGTTTAATCAACTTAAACAATACATGGCGTCAAATTTTAGAACTTAACAGTTTATTTCAACCAAATTTTAACAATCAACAATTTAATATCCGGATTAATATTAACAACAATTATCACTTGATTATCATAGCATAATAGATTGAGTCGTGAATAAAATATTCACCTTTCGTGGTTGGAGTAGATGGCGCGGCACGAAGATGAATAGATAAAATAGACCCTAATAGGCACGACGCAAAATGAACACAACAATCGACGAAGCGAGATAGATTCCAACAAGCCGGATGAAGACTAGGACCCCGAAGCGGTTGCTGGAAACACACACAGTAAACACTGTGAGTACTATGTATATAACATATATACTGTAACCCATATATATTATATAAATAAAACAGTTTATGTATACAAAGCAAACAACAGTTTATATATAAAAGAATGACAAGGTTGGTTGGAGCCTTCAACTACACGAAGCGAGCAGCGAGCAATCAGGCGGCGGTTGGTGGCGGTGGGTCGTGGGGATGGATGCGGAATGTAGTGGTTGCGTGCACGTGTGGGGCGGAAGCCGGGTGGGTCGACTGGGCTGGCGGGTTTGGGTTACGGCAGTGGGGCTGGCAGTGGAGGCGGAGGGGTACGGGCGAGCTGGGCAGGGGCGGAGCGCGTGGCGTGCAGGCGGGGTGGGGCTGGGGGACGTGTGCGCGCAGGCGGAGCTGGGCGGGGCGTGTGCATGCAGGCGGGGCTGGGGACGTGGGTGGCTGGTCGTGGCGGGTGCTGCGGTGTTCCGGTGGTGGAGGGAGGCTGGGGCGGAGGGCTGGCGCATGGCGCGGGGCTGAGGCGGTAGTGGCTGAGGCGGCAGTGGAGCTGGGCTGTTGGTGGCGGAGGTTGCACAGGGCGGGGCGAGTGGGATGAGGCAGGCGGAGGTAGTCGGAGCGGAGTGGGATGAGGCAGGCGGGAGGGCGCTGGGGACGGGGAAGACTGGGGTTCGGTGGGTGCTGTCGGAGGTGGGCTGGGTGGTGGTGGTTGCATGGGGACGGAGGGCGCTGGGGCGGAGGAGGTGGCAGTGGGGACGTGGGCGCGCGAGTGGAGGTTGGCAGTGGGGAGGTGAGTGGAGGCGGGCGTGCATGGGCAGAGGGTCTTCATTTTTCTTTGTGAAGTTCATATATAAAAAAAAAGAAAGTGAAGAGGAGGAGAAGTGTGTGAGCTGTAACCTTTTTGCCAAATGAATTATATGAAAGAAGAATGAAGGGTTGGCTCTGCGCGCTGTGAAGTATATATAAAATAAAGAATAAGGAGGGAAAGAGAATAGAATTGCAGAGGAGAGAGGACAGCAGCAGTTGTCACGTAGCAATTAATGTTGCAGAAGGCAGAGGTTCAGTGCACAGTAAATACAATGATGATTTTCACAATGGAGGCTATTGGTGTTCCCTAGGTCAGCTGACTGGCTCCAAAATTTGAAAGCTGAAATGTTGGGTACCGGTTTGCGCTGCGTAACGGACCGGTGTGTGCTCCGTTAACAATTATAATTTGCGACGCCAAACTCCGATTGACACAAACAAATATACCGTTTTGATCAGCGCGACGAGGCGGACACAACGGTATAAAGATATTGATGGTTTGACGTTGTTTGCGAAGCGGTAAATCTTATTGAACCATTTGCACGAGTGGACATTTTAACTAGCAATTAATAGCGAAATTTGACGAAACGAAATGCGCCGTCATGATCAGAATATTTTTCTTATGCAACATTGTGAAAAATATTTGAGTTCGGACGATAGAAAATTTACACATAAAATTAAACTAATATGTAAATTTGACGAGCGAAATTTTCTACAATATTTTTCGACGAAATTTGGCGTACGCCTATGTCTATCTAGGCGTATTCCAAATGTGAAGTTTGAATGGTAACGGAGATCGTTTGTGAATATTTGAAATTCCCATTACGGAGAATGCAGCAAAACACCGAAGAATAAGATCGACGGAGCTAAAGATGTCCGAATTTTGAAAAACGAAAAATGATGCCTTTGTCAGAAAATGATTTAGAATTTTTCTATGTAAAAATATTTAGGTTCGGAAGATAAAAATTTTCACGTTTTAAAATGAACTGATGTGCAGTAAAACGCGCATGAAATTTACTGCGGTATTTTCCGACGAAACTTTACCCATATCTACAATCATCAAGGCGCAATTTAGAAACAAAGTTTGGACGTTGATTGGAATCGTATGTAAGTTTCACATTTTTAATTAAATAATGGTTCTAAAATTTTTAAATTGGGTCGGAATTTCAGGGTCGTTACATTCTCCCCTACTCAAGACTTTTCGTCCTCGAAAAGGAACAAAGTAAAGAGTGGAAGAACAGATAACAGAGATACAATGGATTCAGAATAGATCATTGAATATAGTAAAGAGTATAGAATGGAATTTACCTTCAACAAACAATTCTGGATTAGAATCCCGGATACTCTCCTCGGTTTCCCAAGTGCAATCACGATCATCGGGACTCCATTGGACTTTGACTAGGCTAACCGACTTCCTTCTAAGTTTCTTTGTATCCCTATCAACAATACGAAGTGGTCCCCTCTCTATAGTCAAATCCGGCTCAATATCATCCTCATCTAACTGAGCAATAGGAATGGTCATGGATGGATCGTGTACAACTTTCCGAAGATGTGAAACATGGAAGACGTTGTGCACGCCCTCAAACTTCTCTGGTAGTGCAACTCTGTAGGCTAGTGTACCAATTCTCTCAGTGATAGTGAATGGTCCAACAAATCTAGGAGCGAGCTTCCCTCGACGACCAAATCGAATAACATTCTTTAAGGGTGATACCTTAAGGAATACCTTATCCCCAATCAGGAATTCTAAATCTCTTCTACGCCTATCAGCATAGCTCTTCTGTCTATCCTGTGCGGTCTTCATCTTCCTTCTGATTTCATTGACCTTCTCGGATGCTTCTATAATCATATCCGGGCCAAGAATTAATCGATCACCATGTTCAATCCAACAAGCTGGCGATTTGCATGGCCGTCCATATAAAGCTTCGAACGATGCCATATCGATACTTGCCTGAATATAAAGGTGGTTAAATTTCAATTCAAATTTACTTATTCAATTTGAAATTTTGATTTACCTGATAGCTGTTATTATAAGTGAATTCAACCAAATGGAGATGGTCTTCCCAAGATCCACCGAAGTCAATAATGCAGGCTTGGAGCAGATCTTCTAAAATCTGATTCACCCTTTTAGTTTGGCCATCTGTTTGAGGATGATAAGCTATGCTCAGATTCAGTTTAGTGCCCAAGACGTCCTGAAATGCCTTCCAGAATTTACTAGTGAATAAAGGGTCTCTATCGCACACAATACTAGATGATACTCCATGAAGTCTAACAATCTCTCTCATATATATCTCGGCCAAACTCAAAGCAGTACGAGTGGTCTTAACCGGAATAAAGTGAGCAGATTTTGTCAACCTATCAACAATCACCCATATACTCTCATTACCTTTTCTGGTCCTCGGTAATCCATCAAAGAAGTCCATAGAAATCTGATCCCATTTCCAACACGGAATCTCTAGGGGTTGAAGTAATCCTGCCGTCTTCTGGTGATCGGCCTTAACTTGCTGGCAAGTGGTGCATCTACTGACATATATAGAAATATCCCTCTTCATCCCACTCCACCAATATAAACGCTTCATATTTCGGTACATCTTAGTGACACCAGGATGAAATGAAAGTGATGATCGATGGTTTTCTCTAAGCACTTCCTGTCTCAATCCATCGATATTAGGGACGCAAATACGATTGTCAATCCTCAGAACTCCATTACTATCTATCTGTGCTCCCACTTTACTGTCGGTATTTCCAACTCTACCAAGAACTAACTCCTTCATGCGATAGAGCAAGGTGTCCTCATATTGTTTGTCCTTGATGCGATCCACAAGAGATGGTGAGATAACAAGCTGAAATAGCATGCCTTCTACCAGATTACAACATGACAATGCTTTGCTACGGCTCAAAGCATCAGCTACAACATTTGCTTTCCCAAGAGTATAATTGATGTCGAGATCATATGCAGCTAAGAATTCAAGCCATCGGACTTGTCTCTGGTTCAAATCCTTCTGAGAAAAGATATATCTCAAGGACTTATGATCAGTGAATAATTCAAATTCAATTCCTAAAAGATGATGCCTCCACAGTTTCAAAGCAAATACAACTGCAAGAAGCTCTAGATCATGAGTTGCATAGTTTACTTCATGGATCTTCAACTGGCGGCCAGCATAAGCAATAACCTTTCCGCTTTGCATAAGAACAGCGCCTAAACCTTCTCGGCAAGCATCTGTATAGACAGTTAATTCTTCACTTCCATCGATTACCGCAAGAACTGGAGCTGAAGTTAACTTACGCTTCAATTCATTAAAAGCTGATTCGCACTTCTCACTCCAAATAAACTTGACATCCTTTCGGGTTAAGGCAGTGAGTGGGGCAGAAATCCAAGCAAAGTGCTCAATAAATCTACGATAATAGCCGGCCAAGCCCAAGAAGCTACGGATATCAGTAGGAGTTTTGGGAGTCTCCCAATCCTGTAGATAAATTTCAAATTTAGAAAGGGATAAGAGGAATTGAATAGAAATAGCGAATAGGATAGAGCTTACATTGATTATGGCGATCTTAGCTGGATCGACCGAAATCTCATTTTCAGAAACTATGTGGCCCAGGAATCTCACTTCGTCTCGCCAGAAGTGGCATTTAGAGAATTTGGCCTTAAGTTGATGATTTCGGAGAGTTTCCAGAACATAAGCAAGGTGTGTCTCGTGCTCCTTCTCGTCTTTGGAGAAAACGAGAATATCATCAATGAAAACAAGAACAAACTTGTTAAGCACATCACGGAAGACTCGATTCATTAAATCGACGAAATAAGCAGGTGCATTGGTCAAACCGAATGGCATAACCAACCATTCATAGAATCCGTTCTCGGTACGGAAAGCTGTCTTATGAATACTATCTTCTGCTACTCTGAGTTGGTGGAACCCAGTGGCAAGATCAAGTTGGGAGAAAACTTTAGCTCCATGGAGCTGATCGAATAAATCATTGATGCGAGGCATCGGATAGCGGTTCTTGAGAGTGCGTTTGTTCAGTTCCCTATAATCAACACACATGCGAAGAGATCCATCCGATTTGGTGACAAATACAACCATTGCGCCCCATTCAGAACAAATTCTCCTAATCAAACCTCTAGCAAATAGATCATCAATTTGAGTTTTAAGTTCAGCTTTTTCTTTAGGAGCCATCCTTCTGTGAGGGAGAACTACGGGAGTAGCTCCTGGAATAAGATCAATACGGAAATCGATTTCCCGTTTAGGCGGTAGAGAGTTGACCTCTCCAAATACATCGGGAAATTTCTGAACAATAGGGGTAGTATTAAGATCATCCGGATGAACATCAAGAGAAAATATGAAGCTTCCGGCATATTTCTGAGGTGATTTGCATTCAATGACAAGTGGCTGATCCATGTCGCTTACCAAAGAAACTGAACGAGTTTTGCAAGAAATAACAGCATCGAATTTGCTTAACCAATCAGCTCCTAAAAGAAAGTCGAATGCTTGGAATCCAAGTACATAGAAATCCCAAGTGAATCGAGAAAAATCATACATAAGTGCAACTCCCTTGCAAACACTTCGGAGGTTAGCGGGTCCTCCGATAGGATTTGAGACACATAAGGAGGTAGTAGCGAGAGTAGGTTCTAATTTGAGTTTATCACAAAGGTCAACTGATATAAAGCTATGTGAAGCACCAGTATCGAATAATACCCTAACAGGTGTAGCATGTAAATGAAAAATACTTCGTAAGGTACCTTGGTCATCCTGGGTGGGTGGTGCAGAGGGTGCAGGTGTGGTGATAGCAAATACTCCAGACGGTGTGTAACATCCCAAAATTTTCGACTTTCGAAAATTCAACATCGATACTCACTTTATCGACTGCCGAGCCATCGAATGCCGGAAACCCGAGAAGTTATGGTTTTAAAAGAAAAAGTAGAAAGCAGAAGAAGAAGATAGAAGAAAAAGAGAAGAGAAAGAAAGAAGAAGAACAACAGAACAAGATCAGAACAGAGAACAATATCAGAATCTTACACATCGCAGCGGAACAATATATAATAAATAAACACTAGTCTTTTAAAACAAAGAACTATATCATTTTATACATACATCAATCATCAGAGTCAATATACAACAATGGACAGTTATATAACTTGTCCTCATACAGAATACACAGTGGAATAAATACTATCAGATACAAATACTACGTCTCGCCATCCAGCTTGCTTCCAAAGCTCCAGAATATCCTGATAACATAACTCTAGGTTGCCCGTGTGGAAATTGGTGGGCACCCAGAGTTTAGAAGGGAAACAATAAACTCTGAGTCAGTCATGGTGACTGGTGTGAGATCGTAAAACAGTTATTCTTTAAAATAAACAACAGGAAGATTTTAAAGTAAATTTCGCAATGCTTTTGGAAAATGAAACTACCATAAGACCTCCCACCACACACACAATGCAAACGCAGACTTGGAGGAGATTTCTTCTTATGTTAGTCAAAGATGCTTACTACGCAAAATCAAATCATTTTGGATATTATTATTAGTGCATAGTGGAAAACATTTCGAAAGTAGAATATAAATCCTAGCCAGCATAGACATTTCGAACTATGCCTACTATAGCTACCATCCAAACAGTGGGGCGCCACCATAAGTGAATGATAGGTTCTACAACTAAATCCGTACAAATCACGTATTGTTTCTTTGGATTTCCAACAAATGGTCAGGCTAAGGAACTTCCTTTCCACGATGGGTACGTCCCTGGAATAGACGACCCGAGAAATAACCTAACATTACGGTTAGATCTCTGCCAACACAAGGCAGGGTTACCTCTGCAAAAGTAGGTAACTACTGACACGCGTATGTCATCCCCCGATCGTAACCGATCTTCCCGAGGATCCCCGATTTCCAACAAACCACATAGATAATAATGCAGCAACCACATAGGTTAAGTATCTGGGCTCCATACCATGATACCACCTCTATCCAGAAGGAATGACATACACTAAGGGGCGCTACTCCCTAGAACCTTGCCGCATCCTTCCTGTTTCGACCATTTCCGGGGTGTGAGGCTCGATGAAGTCTCGTCCACAAAGCTACGCTTTCTACAAAGCCATGCTTCGGGTCAAACAAAATGATCAACCTATGATCACAAAGATATAAGATCAAACAAATGATCATATCACAAATGATCAAACACTGATCATTTCACAGCAACACTCAGTATGCCACGTTACCAAATTGGGATATATCGCTGATAAATTTCAACTACATAACCTCTGAGCTCGTACGTCTCAGAGAAGGGTGTTAAGCTAAGAGAATAAATTCTCCGCCACCAACAGAAATGTATTTGAAAGAAATCAGCTTTATATCTCAAATTGTAACGTCAGACACACAATCCATACAAGTCTGTTCCGGGATCGAACAGAACCGAAGGCACTTCTCACGAAGCCCTTGCATATCCGGATAATTTTCAATCACGTCAGGACTTCCCGTCACTAAGGGTGATAAAAACCTCTAAACCGGAGATCAGCCGATGTAGAGTAACTCGACGGTAATCCTTCCGTTTTCAAAAATATCCGGTCTTCAACACCGGTCTTCAAATGCAATTCATAACGACGTATCACATATTCGGAATGGGTTATACGACCCCATGGTCCTTTCCCGGCTAACCCGAATAGTGAGCGCTTATTTAAAAATAAGTGTGGCATTCAAATTCATCCAATCACAACAAATACCATATTCAAGGTAATTATTGATAGTCGGTTATTTAACTATCAATAAAGATGCGCGACATCATCAGATTCCAAATAATTTTCCAAATTATTTATCTTCCAAAAATATCTTTTACTAGATATAAAATTTCCACACTTAATCATTTGAAAACAATTTCAAATCAATTTCCACATTTCATTTTATCTTTGAAGATAAAATCTCAAAACAGTTCATTTCATATTGGAAAAGCATTTCCATACTTATTTAATAATAAGTATTTCACAAACCTATTTATTTTCAACATTTGAAAATATTCGATATACTTAAATCCATATTAAGTATACATTTCATTCTTTAAGGAAATCATAAATTTAACATCTATTTGAGTCAAAAACGAATGTTGCGTAAAACATCGTTACGACGACTCGAAATCAATAGTATAGGGATTCGGAATTAAAATAGATATATAAATCCCAATACTATATAAAACATTTCCTTTCGGAAATCATTTACTATAACAACAGTGTTATAGTCCATC
Organism: Allium fistulosum; assembly: GCA_030737815.1. Taxonomy (NCBI): domain Eukaryota; kingdom Viridiplantae; phylum Streptophyta; class Magnoliopsida; order Asparagales; family Amaryllidaceae; genus Allium; species Allium fistulosum. The sequence goes on from CM060902.1 coordinate 1,303,196,199, forward strand.
ATTTCCTTATATTTTCGAAAACGCCTATTTCAACAATGAACGTTGAAATCTATGCTTTCGATTCATAATACATTTTAAAACATCTTTAAAATGTTTAACTTCATTTTTTAATATCACTTTTTCAAAAATAAATCCATTTTTATTTAACAATATATTCACTGTCCAAAATCGTGAATATACTTCACTTATCCCAATTTCAATCATTTCTACACATTTTTATCTCAATAAAAATTCGCTATCCAAAATCGCGAATATATCTTCTTTAAAAATCTTCTATATTTAATTTATCAAATTCAATCGATTTTGAATTTATAAACACGGTTATAAATTCTGTTTCTATTTTAATAACAACCTCGACTTATAAATCTTCTTTTTATCAACTTCTATATTTTTACTTATCAAGATAAGTGATTTCGGATTTATAAACAACTTTTATAAATTTCAATTCTATTTATAAAAACTTCAATCCCAAATCAATTTCGATATTGATTTAAAAAAAATTTTATCACTACTAAGTGAATTCCTCATTTTTTCTCAAATGATTCAATATTCTGTTTTAAAATGGATTTTTCAAATTGAAATCATTTTACATTGATTTCCCAATTTATTTCAATTTACCAATTAAATTTCTAGTTGGATTTCCCACTTATCTTCTTTTAATACATTCCTTTTTAAGGAAATAAATTTCAATCGTTTCTTTCAATCTGTTTAAAAATCCAAATTCTTAAATTAAATTCTTCAAATTATAATCACTATTTTACGAAATCCATTTATTTAACATTTTCACTTGATTCTGGAATTAATTCGATAAGATTATAAAAATTAACTTTTTATACTTTAAAAATTCCTTTCTTCAAAATTTATTCAATTTCTAAAATTAATTCACTTAGAAATTTCTATTTTGATTTCAAAAATTCAATTTCGTTTATTTTTGGAATCCAACGATATCAAACATCCATTCAGCTAAATTTTAGCTTTCAAACAATTTCCAGACATCAATTCAATAACATCAATAATCATTCACAGATTATCACATCACAGTAGAAATAAATTCAATCAATGTGAGGGGTCCAGTTGGATCCCTCCAACCTGTTTCCCTGCATCCAAAGACGTTAGCACAATACCAATTCCACTTCAAGGTGGAATATCGCGGTATATGGGTTTTAAAAATATCCGCTTACTAACGGCGCAATAGGGTCTCATCCTCTATACGAGGCGGGAAATCATCAATCCAATATATACATATGCCAATATGTATATATTGCTATATATATATAGATATATCCTACTATATCTAATATCACATCCAATAGCAATCATATCAATCAAATCAATAACTGTAAAAGAAAATCCACTTTCATTTGAGTGAGAAGATCTCACCTTAGCTTTTAATTTGCCATCCGTTTCCATCCAGTTTGTTTTCTCGATTTAGACCTTGTATCAAACAGTTTTATACAGTTTATCAATATTCGAAATAATCGAATAATAAATTTCCATTTGACAATTTTATTTTTAATTCACCAGTAATTTTATTTTAAACTAGTACTTTTAATTTTAAACTAAATTCTTTTTAACAAATTCTAAAATTGTTAAATAAATCGATTAAGTAAATTAAACACCTTAATACATTATTTAAAATTTAACAGTAAGTTAAATATTTATGTATATATATATATTATTTCAAAACAATCAGCATCTTTATATATATATATATACATATATTCACTTTCAAAAGGTTTTTGTTTTTAAATCTTACATATATTTTTTCTTCCAAACTGCACATATATCTTACTGTGAATAAAATTTTGACAGATGGAAAAATATATCAACCAATTTAATTGCCAGATCGTTTCAACTTATGTAACCCTTAAACTTAAATGTAAAATTCAGGTTACCTACTCGAACGCAGTTCCAAAACCCATCATCTCGACATCGTCGCTCCTCTCCACCATCTGAACGAACCATAGTCGTTGCCGTCTTCCTAAGCTGAGTGAACTCCACGCTCCACGAAGACGAATGCGAGCATGCCTTCTCACTGTCGCATCACGCCTTCACCCAAGTTTGCCGCTGCTTTGCCCAAATCGAACGACGTCGCGGCTAATTCGAGCTTCGCCCTCAACACTGATTTCCGCCCCTCAGTCGAAGTCAGGTTCGATCACGGCCACCATCCTTTTTCGAATGAATCGAATCGACTTCGAGGTTGAATCGCGAGCCAACCATAGTTCGCTGTCTCGCGAGCTCTACTACCGCCAATTTCCTCCAACCTCGTCGCTGCCAGCCTCCCATTGCCCAGTCGCATCGCGACTTCTACTCAACTCGCCTACCGCTCGAACGCGAGCTTGCTTTTAAATCATCGCGACACATTTTTTTTTTTGCTTTGTTGAACTGGAGATTTCAAACGAATGGGCTCGGCCATTTTTATTTTTCGAATTTGGGAACCGAGGAATGATTTCGTTTTTGAACAAGAGGAAGGGTATGTGGCCATTTACTTTGAACGAGAACGAAAGAAAGAGGTCGCCATTGATTTTTATTTCTGTTCGATTTTGAATTATACAGAGAAGAGGGTTATTTAAAATTGGACGAAGTATGGCCATCACGATCTTCTTGCGTGATCGAAGGCGTGATAAAAGGAATAACGTGGTGCTGATGTTAATTAATAAAATTTTAAATTTTAAATTTAAATTCGATAAAGATTCAACGCGTTTACTCTCCGTACGGTTACATAACAATTCCGAAAAATACGAAATTTGAAATCCGACAATAATTCAATATTACGGACCCAATGGATCTGATTTCGTCGAATTCTGAGACTGTCCCTCGGACGGCTATTTTTAAATATCAGTTGAATGATATAAATTTCAAAACTGAACAATTCACTCCCAAATTCGATTCTGAAGCTTCTGTTACCTTCAGTATTATCAATACGAATTTTAAAAGCTTTTGAAATATTTTTCTTCAACTGTAAATTGAAGATTTAAATTCTTATTCAACTTTCAATCGATTAAATTTTAAAGTTTAATTGCAGATTTCAAAATTATATCGGGGATTCAAATTAAATCATCATTCAAATATTTAAAATTAATTAAATATTCTCAATTTAATTTGTTCAAAATTCTGGGTCGTTACAAACTTCCCTCCTTAAAAGAATTTCGTCCTCGAAATTACAAGTTAGGAAAAAAAAAGTCCTTAACTCGTCTACTATTTTTCACAATCCAATAGTTTCATCAAATTTTATCAAAACAAATCTTTCTACTAAAGATTCGTTACTAATTCAATTTAAATTTCCAACTCTAATTTTAAGTTTTCAAAACAACATTGTTTCCTTAACAATTCAAATTTAAATTCACATTCAAATTTAAACTTTCAAAATTTTCTCAAAAATTTTCTAACACTCGAAATTTTCGAAAAATTTCGCCAGCGTCTCCCTTGCGCGGCTAATACGGCACAACTACAAAACGTCCCTACGGACTCTCAGATTTCAAAAAGAAAAAGAAAACGCCAAGCGGCTAGAGAAATAAGTCATCAAATCTCATATTCGAATTTAAATACATACCTTTTTCGAGCAATTCAAATTTATCTTCGAAATCAAAATTCCAATTCCTTTATAACACCTGTATATCCTACTAGCCATAATATCTAGTTACATATTCAAACCATTTTGTAAATTCTATTACAAAAATTTCAATATAAACTACTTATATCATCTTTAGTTCACTATTGAAGTTATATATTCTTTTCATTCAAGTTTACGTTTCAAATTCATTTGAATTCAATTTCAATCTAATTTGGATTCAATTCAACTTCTGAATATTGAATTTCATCGATTAACTTTCATTTACAACTGCTTATTTTAGATTAGTTTCAATTACTAATTCATTTCAAATTCTAATCCACTTACAAATTCAAATTTGTTTTCAACATTAAGTTTTAATTCCAGTTTTTATTCTTTTTCAATTCTTAACTTAGAATAATTTCAATATCAAATTTTACTTAAGAATTTCACTCTTTATTTCTTAGGTTCAATATAAATATTCTATATACACATGATATTTATTTTCAATTTACCACTTCGGTTAAATTTACTTATCTTTAAACTGGATTTCCAATTTCCATACGAATTTTAATTCATCTTTCATTTACAATTATTCAATTCAATTCATTTGCTTAAAAATTTGAAATGAGTTTCAACATTTAATTTCACTTTCATTAAATTGATTCGCTTGTATTTACATTCATTTAACTTCATCCTTTAAGTTAAATTTATTCTATCAAAATTTAAATTGTATAAGTTATATCTTTATATAGCATTCCAGAGTCTTACCATCATTTCAAAGCCATTTTGAAAACAAATCAAATTATCTTTTGAATTACAAAAACAAAACCCAAACTTTTCAAACAACTTCCATTTAAAACAATTTGGCAGCAATTTCTCTTCTGGAAACCCGAAAATGAACATTGATAATGCTGCAGTCATTACCGAAGTTATTTTCCAGCGACCGAAAAGAGTTTAGAGCTTTTCATCTCTCTAAAATACTTTTCAAAACCTTTGTAATTCATTTTCAACTCCAAAAAGAATTTAAACTTCCAAATCCTCAAAATTTTCAAATTCTTTTCAAAACATTTCCAAAAACTTCTCTAGAATCCCGTTTTAAATTACAATTCACATTTATAATTTACCTTCTTTAAATTTCATTTGTATATGTGAATTTTATTTCTTAACTTTGGAGTTTATAATTCCAATTTCTTATTCAATTTCAGTGATGATAATTCACTATTATTATTTCCTAACATCCATGCAACCATATACTATAGTACTTTATAGAAAAACATTTCTTTTATATACAAAAATAGTTTTGGGCAAAATTATCTCATTTACCCTATTTTAAAACAATACTGTGCCGAATTGTTCTATTCGAGTGTTTAGAGATCCCTATCAATGATCGTTAATTACTCGTATTGACCAGAATCCATATACCACTCAACAAATCAATCATCACAATATAAAACAATTTTTTATATTCACTAACAAATACGCGCTCGTATCTATTATTACACTCAAACTCATTCTAGAGTACTACTGACTCTATCTCTAATGAGTAACACCCAACAGAGCAGGGTTGTCGCTTAACCATATGCTCTGATACCAGCTGTAACATCCCAAAATTTTCGACTTTCGAAAATTCAACATCGATACTCACTTTATCGACTGCCGAGCCATCGAATGCCGGAAACCCGAGAAGTTATGGTTTTAAAAGAAAAAGTAGAAAGCAGAAGAAGAAGATAGAAGAAAAAGAGAAGAGAAAGAAATAAGAAGAACAACAGAACAAGATCAGAACAGAGAACAATATCAGAATCTTACACATCGCAGCGGAACAATATATAATAAATAAACACTAGTCTTTTAAAACAAAGAACTATATCATTTTATACATACATCAATCATCAGAGTCAATATACAACAATGGACAGTTATATAACTTGTCCTCATACAGAATACACAGTGGAATAAATACTATCAGATACAAATACTACGTCTCGCCATCCAGCTTGCTTCCAAAGCTCCAGAATATCCTGATAACATAACTCTAGGCTGCCCGTGTGGAAATTGGTGGGCACCCAGAGTTTAGAAGGGAAACAATAAACTCCGAGTCAGTCATGGTGACTGGTGTGAGATCGTAAAACAGTTATTCTTTAAAATAAACAACAGGAAGATTTTAAAGTAAATTTCGCAATGCTTTTGGAAAATGAAACTACCATAAGACCTCCCACCACACACACAATGCAAACGCAGACTTGGAGGAGATTTCTTCTTATGTTAGTCAAAGATGCTTACTACGCAAAATCAAATCATTTTGGATATTATTATTAGTGCATAGTGGAAAACATTTCGAAAGTAGAATATAAATCCTAGCCAGCATAGACATTTCGAACTATGCCTACTATAGCTACCATCCAAACAGTGGGGCGCCACCATAAGTGAATGATAGGTTCTACAACTAAATCCGTACAAATCACGTATTGTTTCTTTGGATTTCCAACAAATGGTCAGGCTAAGGAACTTCCTTTCCATGATGGGTACGTCCCTGGAATAGACGACCCGAGAAATAACCTAACATTACGGTTAGATCTCTGCCAACACAAGGCCGGGTTACCTCTGCAAAAGTAGGTAACTACTGACACGCGTATGTCATCCCCCGATCGTAACCGATCTTCCCGAGGATCCCCGATTTCCAACAAACCACATAGATAATAATGCAGCAACCACATAGGTTAAGTATCTGGGCTCCATACCATGATACCACCTCTATCCAGAAGGAATGACATACACTAAGGGGCGCTACTCCCTAGAACCTTGCTGCATCCTTCCTGTTTCGACCATTTCCGGGGTGTGAGGCTCGACGAAGTCTCGTCCACAAAGCTACGCTTTCTACAAAGCCATGCTTCGGGTCAAACAAAATGATCAACCTATGATCACAAAGATATAAGATCAAACAAATGATCATATCACAAATGATCAAACACTGATCATTTCACAGCAACACTCAGTATGCCACGTTACCAAATTGGGATATATCGCTGATAAATTTCAACTACATAACCTCTGAGCTCGTACGTCTCAGAGAAGGGTGTTAAGCTAAGAGAATAAATTCTCCGCCACCAACAGAAATGTATTTGAAAGAAATCAGCTTTATATCTCAAATTGTAACGTCAGACACACAATCCATACAAGTCTGTTCCGGGATCGAACAGAACCGAAGGCACTTCTCACGAAGCCCTTGCATATCCGGATAATTTTCAATCACGTCAGGACTTCCCGTCACTAAGGTTGATAAAAACCTCTAAACCGGAGATCAGCCGATGTAGAGTAACTCGACGGTAATCCTTCCGTTTTCAAAAATATCCGGTCTTCAACACCGGTCTTCAAATGCAATTCATAACGACGTATCACATATTCGGAATGGGTTATACGACCCCATGGTCCTTTCCCGGCTAACCTGAATAGTGAGCGCTTATTTAAAAATAAGTGTGGCATTCAAATTCATCCAATCACAACAAATACCATATTCAAGGTAATTATTGATAGTCGGTTATTTAACTATCAATAAAGATGCGCGACATCATCAGATTCCAAATAATTTTCCAAATTATTTATCTTCCAAAAATATCTTTTACTAGATATAAAATTTCCACACTTAATCATTTGAAAACAATTTCAAAACAATTTCCACATTTCATTTTATCTTTGAAGATAAAATCTCAAAACAGTTCATTTCATATTGGAAAAGCATTTCCATACTTATTTAATAATAAGTATTTCACAAACCTATTTATTTTCAACATTTGAAAATATTCGATATACTTAAATCCATATTAAGTATACATTTCATTCTTTAAGGAAATCATAAATTTAACATCTATTTGAGTCAAAAACGAATGTTGCGTAAAACATCGTTACGACGACTCGAAATCAATAGTATAGGGATTCGGAATTAAAATAGATATATAAATCCCAATACTATATAAAACATTTCCTTTCGGAAATCATTTACTATAACAACAGTGTTATAGTCCATCATTTCCTTATATTTTCGAAAATGCCTATTTCAACAATGAACGTTGAAATCTATGCTTTCGATTCATAATACATTTTAAAACATCTTTAAAATGTTTAACTTCATTTTTTAATATCACTTTTTCAAAAATAAATCCATTTTTATTTAACAATATATTCACTGTCCAAAATCGTGAATATACTTCACTTATCCCAATTTCAATCATTTCTACACATTTTTATCTCAATAAAAATTCGCTATCCAAAATCGCGAATATATCTTCTTTAAAAATCTTCTATATTTAATTTATCAAATTCAATCGATTTCGAATTTATAAACACGGTTATAAATTCTATTTCTATTTTAATAACAACCTCGACTTATAAATCTTCTTTTTATCAACTTCTATATTTTTACTTATCAAGATAAGTGATTTCGGATTTATAAACAACTTTTATAAATTTCAATTCTATTTATAAAAACTTCAATCCCAAATCAATTTCGATATTGATTTAAAAAAAATTTTATCACTACTAAGTAAATTCCTCATTTTTTCTCAAATGATTCAATATTCTGTTTTAAAATGGATTTTTCAAATTGAAATCATTTTACATTGATTTCCCAATTTATTTCAATTTACCAATTAAATTTCTAGTTGGATTTCCCACTTATCTTCTTTTAATACATTCCTTTTTAAGGAAATAAATTTCAATCGTTTCTTTCAATCTGTTTAAAAATCCAAATTCTTAAATTAAATTCTTCAAATTATAATCACTATTTTACGAAATCCATTTATTTAACATTTTCACTTGATTCTGGAATTAATTCGATAAGATTATAAAAATTAACTTTTTATACTTTAAAAATTCCTTTCTTCAAAATTTATTCAATTTCTAAAATTAATTCACTTAGAAATTTCTATTTTGATTTCAAAAATTCAATTTCGTTTATTTTTGGAATCCAACGATATCAAACATCCATTCAGCTAAATTTTAGCTTTCAAACAATTTCCAGACATCAATTCAATAACATCAATAATCATTCACAGATTATCACATCACAGTAGAAATAAATTCAATCAATGTGAGGGGTCCAGTTGGATCCCTCCAACCTGTTTCCCTGCATCCAAAGACGTTAGCACAATACCAATTCCACTTCAAGGTGGAATATCGCGGTATATGGGTTTTAAAAATATCCGCTTACTAACGGCGCAATAGGGTCTCATCCGCTATACGAGGCGGGAAATCATCAATCCAATATATACATATGCCAATATGTATATATTGCTATATATATATAGATATATCCTACTATATCTAATATCACATCCAATAGCAATCATATCAATCAAATCAATAACTGTAAAAGAAAATCCACTTTCATTTGAGTGAGAAGATCTCACCTTAGCTTTTAATTTGCCATCCGTTTCCATCCAGTTTGTTTTCTCGATTTAGACCTTGTATCAAACAGTTTTATACAGTTTATCAATATTCGAAATAATCGAATAATAAATTTCCATTTGACAATTTTATTTTTAATTCACCAGTAATTTTATTTTAAACTAGTACTTTTAATTTTAAACTAAATTCTTTTTAACAAATTCTAAAATTGTTAAATAAATCGATTAAGTAAATTAAACACCTTAATACATTATTTAAAATTTAACAGTAAGTTAAATATTTATGTATATATATATATTATTTCAAAACAATCAGCATCTTTATATATATATATATACATATATTCACTTTCAAAAGGTTTTTGTTTTTAAATCTTACATATATTTTTTCTTCCAAACTGCACATATATCTTACTGTGAATAAAATTTTGACAGATGGAAAAATATATCAACCAATTTAATTGCCAGATCGTTTCAACTTATGTAACCCTTAAACTTAAATGTAAAATTCAGGTTACCTACTCGAACGCAGTTCCAAAACCCATCATCTCGACATCGTCGCTCCTCTCCACCATCTGAACGAACCATAGTCGTCGCCGTCTTCCTAAGCTGAGTGAACTCCACGCTCCACGAAGACGAATGCGAGCATGCCTTCTCACTGTCGCATCACGCCTTCACCCAAGTTTGCCGCTGCTTTGCCCAAATCGAACGACATCGCGGCTAATTCGAGCTTCGCCCTCAACACTGATTTCCGCCCCTCAGTCGAAGTCAGGTTCGATCACGGCCACCATCCTTTTTCGAATGAATCGAATCGACTTCGAGGTTGAATCGCGAGCCAACCATAGTTCGCTGTCTCGCAAGCTCTACTACCGCCAATTTCCTCCAACCTCGTCGTTGCCAGCCTCCCATTGCCCAGTCGCATCGCGACTTCTACTCGACTCGCCTACCGCTCGAATGCAAGCTTGCTTTTAAATCATCGCGACACATTTTATTTTTTTGCTTTGTTGAACTGGAGATTTCAAACGAATGGGCTCGGCCATTTTTATTTTTCGAATTTGGGAACCGAGGAATGATTTCGTTTTTGAACAAGAGGAAGGGTATGTGGCCATTTACTTTGAACGAGAACGAAAGAAAGAGGTCGCCATTGATTTTTATTTCTGTTCGATTTTGAATTATACAGAGAAGAGGGTTATTTAAAATTGGACGAAGTATGGCCATCACGATCTTCTTGCGTGATCGAAGGCGTGATAAAAGGAATAACGTGGTGCTGATGTTAATTAATAAAATTTTAAATTTTAAATTTAAATTCGATAAAGATTCAACGCGTTTACTCTCCGTACGGTTACATAACAATTCCGAAAAATACGAAATTTGAAATCCGACAATAATTCAATATTACGGACCCAATGGATCTGATTTCGTCGAATTCCGAGACTGTCCCTCGGACGGCTATTTTTAAATATCAGTTGAATGATATAAATTTCAAAACTGAACAATTCACTCCCAAATTCGATTCTGAAGCTTCTGTTACCTTCAGTATTATCAATACGAATTTTAAAAGCTTTTGAAATATTTTTCTTCAACTGTAAATTGAAGATTTAAATTCTTATTCAACTTTCAATCGATTAAATTTTAAATTTTAATCGCAGATTTCAAAATTATATCGGGGATTCAAATTAAATCATCATTCAAATATTTAAAATTAATTAAATATTCTCAATTTAATTTGTTCAAAATTATGGGTCGTTACACGGTGTGCCACGCTTATGTAGTGGGCAGTCTTTCTTGAAATGACCCGGCTGGAGGCAGACATAGCATAAGTCTTTCCTAGTCGTAGAAGGTGGTGGAACAGCAGCTCCTGAAGATGGACAACTATTAGCATAATGGCCCTTCTTATCGCATTTGAAGCAAGTGATATTAGCAAGGTCGATTGGGCTTTTCTGAGCATATCCCAATCCTGTAGTCTTCTGCCAAGCTTTCTTTTGTTGATCAAAGTTCATCTTCCTCTTCCCGAGCTGGCTAGAGGAGGGCTGAGTAGGAGCAGCCTTGGCGGTAGGTCCCCTAGGCTTTGCCTCATATCTAAGAGCATAGTCAACAAGCTCTGTGAAGGTGCAGTGAGTATGGCCAGTAAGCAAGTCATAATACTCTGGTCTAGCTCCCAAAATGAACTTCTCGTTCTTTAGAAGCGGTGTATCAATCAATCTCGGGCCGAACTTGGAGAGTTCGTTGAATTTCCTCTCGTACTCCGAAAAGGTCATGCTGCCTTGCTTAAGGTCCATGAAAGCTCTATAAAGTTGGGTTTTCCCAGCAGCGGGCATCCATTGTGCCGAGAAAGTATCCCTAATCAAAAGATAGACAAGATGAATAACATTCTAAAGATTAAAAGAAGAATTTAGACTACGAAATCCAAAAAAAAATTATACCTAAACTGGGCCCAAGTGATGGTGTTCTCCTCGATACGAGAAGTAACTGATTCCCACCAATCTTGCGCGGCATCCTGAAGTTGCCAGGCAGCAAGCTGACGCTTCTGAGCATCAGTGATCTCCAGACCAGAAAATATCTTCTCTAAGCCTTTAAGCCATTGCTGAGCCTCTATAATGTTCTCGGATCCAGAAAACTTAATACCTCCCAGCTGTGTATACTCCTTACTAAGAATGGTGAATTTGACAGGAGCTGGAGTGACAGGTGCAGCCTGAGCAGGACCATGGCCCCTTCCTCCCCTATGGTTTCCTCTGGTACCCATCCTGAAATACCAAAGAGATTGTTAAAACCAAAGGATAGAAAATCATAGAATTTTAAGGAAAGTCTAATTAATGAATCAAAGAAGTTTGAAATGAAATGATTTGGATATTGAATCGATTCTCCTCATTCTAGGGTATTGCTACCCTACCTCTAATGAGTTTATATATAATCCCAAACTAAGGTTTTTAGGGAAACCGAAGCTCTGATACCAACTGTAACAACCCGTATATTTGGACCATTTAAATTGACAATAATCCACACATGTCAACTTAAATAATACAAAACATGAATCATTATGGGATTATAAATACATAAATGTAAATGAGAATCAATACAACATCACAGTCACAGAACAGTCACAGAATAATGCAGCGGAAAATACATCGTCATAATAGCAGTTCATGAAGCCACTATATAACATACAACAATGTCTTAACATCAAGTGACTAATACAAAAGTGTCCAACAGACTAGGACATCAATACAGGAATAGAAATAGACTGATAAAGATAAATGCTAAGCCTTCAGCATCTTCAACCAACCTTGATCAGCAAACTGGATAGCTTCAGACTGACCCGAGCATATGCAAAAGAAACACTCGAGTCAGGACTCAAAATCTTATACAATTAAATCAAGTGCAAGGTAATAGTTCATAACTTAGAGATGGGTGAAATAACATCTCTAAGGATCCGATAAACTATCTATATATACAATAGAATACGATAGGTAGATAATGTCTAATCAGTAAAGTACGATATTAAAATAGTGTTAAGTCATGGCCCATACCACCCTTAACACATTTTTATTCCCAAGAGCATATACAAGACCGTAGTTTCCCCAAAACCGGAAGTCACCAGAGGGCAATCCATATACTAAAGGTACAAAACAAAACGTAGTGGTCGCGAACAGGATAATCAGTATGACAAGGTACATGAGGCGATACCAACTAGGATACTAGTAGTTGCCTGATCCGGACTGATGTTGAGCATAGCAGCTACTATCTCAACACCACAAAACAACACTCCCAAATCAAGGGGTGCACCCAAATCGAATCACAAAAGTAATAGATATGGTATCGAAGAAGTGCGTCCGCTAGAGGTGGCGAACCTCAATGGCCCGGCGCGGCTCCTGTTTTAGTCATGTCAGGGGTCGTCCAATATCGTTCTCTTTCTTCAGTCAACGCGTTCACCAAACCATCCACTTCATTCTGGATCAACACTTCGCGTGTAATATTTATTAAAGCGGTTTTCGGTATCGACAGAGAGTATGTCCATATCCGATCCCGGTCTCTTTAATAACTACGTATTTATTACCCGATGGTCAATTAAGTTAAAGTTTAAACAAATCAAAGTCCGAAAGTCAAGCTGCAAATTTGACTTCCAAAATTTGACATTTCACGATTCAATTTATTTCGGATATTAAAACCTCTTCCCAAATGCAATCTTTTAATTCATTATTTGAGTTATCAATATAATTAAGTATTCAAAATTTAATTTAATAAATCTCACTTATTAAATTTAGTTAATACTCCAATTAATTCGGTTCCATGGTAAATTTTAGTTCACATCATTTAAACCAAATTCTATTCATTTCAATGCGTACTTACATTCATCGATACATTAACCATAATCATAAATTTGATTAAATCAATTTTTATTAAATTTAAAATCATTTTAAATTTAAACTATCACTAAATTAAATCCATAAAACTTTAGTTAGTTTCGTATTTCACTTAAGTCAAATTTTCTAAATCTCAAACTTAATTTATGACAAGTTTCAAATCTATTTAATTAAAACCGATTAAAAATCTAAATCTAACAACCTAATAAATTTTCAAATTATTAAATTCTACCCTCTTTGTTTTTAAATCTCATTTCAAATAAAATTGCCAATTCATTTTATTCAATTAAATAGGTTTATTAATCCGGTTCAATTAAACTCCATTAATTTATTTCTATTGATTTATTTCGATTTTATCCATAAATTAAATCCATTAAGTTCGTTACTAAATTTCCAACAAATCGTTAAGTTCATTCCTTAATTTCGAATAGACTTCAATTTCAAAAATAAATTTTGTTGACCAATCGGGTTTCTTATTTTTAATTGTCTATCCTAGGCCAAGTTGTTTAATTGGGTATTTATCATTTCAACCCGATATCATTCAATATAAAACAAAACATAGCAAAGGGAACTTGCAGTGTGATAACTGGGATGGTGTCAAAGTAAATAAACAAGCAATAACAAACATACATAACAATTTAACAATTTATTCACATAATCCCGAAATAATCATATTAACTCACATTTGTTATTATGCAAATTAATACAATTATTCCTAGAATCCTACGGATTAAAGATTATAACATTATAATTTTTACTTGGTGTCCGTTATCAAATTTCTACATCAATCGTACATATCAATTTTAATGTCACTATTATTTACCCTAATTAACATCATATTACAGTTCAACATGTTTAATCAACTTAAACAATACATGGCGTCAAATTTTAGAACTTAACAGTTTATTTCAACCAAATTTTAACAATCAACAATTTAATATCCGGATTAATATTAACAACAATTATCACTTGATTATCATAGCATAATAGATTGAGTCGTGAATAAAATATTCACCTTTCGTGGTTGGAGTAGATGGCGCGGCACGAAGATGAATAGATAAAATAGACCCTAATAGGCACGACGCAAAATGAACACAACAATCGACGAAGCGAGATAGATTCCAACAAGCCGGATGAAGACTAGGACCCCGAAGCGGTTGCTGGAAACACACACAGTAAACACTGTGAGTACTATGTATATAACATATATACTGTAACCCATATATATTATATAAATAAAACAGTTTATGTATACAAAGCAAACAACAGTTTATATATAAAAGAATGACAAGGTTGGTTGGAGCCTTCAACTACACGAAGCGAGCAGCGAGCAATCAGGCGGCGGTTGGTGGCGGTGGGTCGTGGGGATGGATGCGGAATGTAGTGGTTGCGTGCACGTGTGGGGCGGAAGCCGGGTGGGTCGACTGGGCTGGCGGGTTTGGGTTACGGCAGTGGGGCTGGCAGTGGAGGCGGAGGGGTACGGGCGAGCTGGGCAGGGGCGGAGCGCGTGGCGTGCAGGCGGGGTGGGGCTGGGGGACGTGTGCGCGCAGGCGGAGCTGGGCGGGGCGTGTGCATGCAGGCGGGGCTGGGGACGTGGGTGGCTGGTCGTGGCGGGTGCTGCGATGTTCCGGTGGTGGAGGGAGGCTGGGGCGGAGGGCTGGCGCGTGGCGCGGGGCTGAGGCGGTAGTGGCTGAGGCGGCAGTGGAGCTGGGCTGTTGGTGGCGGAGGTTGCACGGGGCGGGGCGAGTGGGATGAGGCAGGCGGAGGTAGTCGGAGCGGAGTGGGATGAGGCAGGCGGGAGGGCGCTGGGGACGGGGAAGAATGGGGTTCGGTGGGTGCTGTCGGAGGTGGGCTGGGTGGTGGCGGTTGCATGGGGACGGAGGGCGCTGGGGCGGAGGAGGTGGCAGTGGGGACGTGGGCGCGCGAGTGGAGATTGGCAGTGGGGAGGTGAGTGGAGGCGGGCGTGCATGGGCAGAGGGTCTTCATTTTTCTTTGTGAAGTTCATATATAAAAAAAAAGAAAGTGAAGAGGAGGAGAAGTGTGTGAGCTGTAACCTTTTTGCCAAATGAAATATATGAAAGAAGAATGAAGGGTTGGCTCTGCGCGCTGTGAAGTATATATAAAATAAAGAATAGGGAGGGAAAGAGAATAGAATTGCAGAGGAGAGAGGACAGTAGCAGTTGTCACGTAGCAATTAATGTTGCAGAAGGCAGAGGTTCAGTGCACAGTAAATACAATGATGATTTTCACAATGGAGGCTATTGGTGTTCCCAAGGTCAGCTGACTGGCTCCAAAATTTGAAAGCTGAAATGTTGGGTACCGGTTTGCGCTGCGTAACGGACCGGTGTGTGCTCCGTTAACAATTATAATTTGCGACGCCAAACTCCGATTGACACAAACAAATATACCGTTTTGATCAGCGCGACGAGGCGGACACAACGGTATAAAAATATTGATGGTTTGACGTTGTTTGCGAAGCGGTAAATCTTATTGAACCATTTGCGCGAGTGGACATTTTAACTAGCAATTAAAAGCGAAATTTGACGAAACGAAATGCGCCGTCATGATCAGAATATTTTTCTTATGCAACATTGTGAAAAATATTTGAGTTCGGACGATAGAAAATTTACACATAAAATTAAACTAATATGTAAATTTGACGAGCGAAATTTTCTACAATATTTTTCGACGAAATTTGGCGTACGCCTATGTCTATCTAGGCGTATTCCAAATGTGAAGTTTGAATGGTAACGGAGATCGTTTGTGAATATTTGAAATTCCCATTACGGAGAATGCAGCAAAACACCGAAGAATAAGATCGACGGAGTTAAAGATGTCCGAATTTTGAAAAACGAAAAATGATTCCTTTGTCAGAAAATGATTTAGAATTTTTCTATGTAAAAATATTTAGGTTCGGAAGATAAAAATTTTCACGTTTTAAAATGAACTGATGTGCAGTAAAACGCGCATGAAATTTACTGCGGTATTTTCCGACGAAACTTTACCCATATCTACAATCATCAAGGCGCAATTTAGAAACAAAGTTTGGACGTTGATTGGAATCGTATGTAAGTTTCACATTTTTAATTAAAATAATGATTCTAAAATTTTTAAATTGGGTCGGAATTTCAGGGTCGTTACATCATATATCAATGAACCACGTTACTATATATCATTCTAATCATATAAATTGGTATACAAACATACTGGGATTTATACGATAATTAATTGCAGAGTATCGTCCCGCTCACCTTTGCCTAAATTTTTAGTCGTGCAGATTATGACCAAAGTTGTTCCATTGCGAAGGCGACAACTCCATGAGTCCAAGCAGGAAACCACGTTCCAATCCGACCTCGTATGAGCAAGATACAACTTCAGAATATTTACCTAATTAATTATGCTAATTAATTCACAATTACCCTTAATTAACTACCTCGGCACAGCGCCTCCGACCTAGACACGCTGATCGTTCCAAATTGACACCGCCGCTTTCAACCCTTGCGAGCACCGCCTGAACCCACCAGACCCTGATCAGACTCCATCGTTGCCTTCTCCTTCCACAGCCAAGTCCATCGACCCTTGAACCATCTCGGATGCACCCCATCGCCAAAAGCAGCCAACCCTAGCCCGACCGTTTAAACGCCGAGCGCCGCCACCTCGAGTCTCTAGGGCCCAATCGCTTTAAGCTACGTGTTGCCCTCACCTGCGCCTACGTTTTTCCTTCGCCGTCACCTGAAATGCCCTGTTGAAGGAGATCGAAGGTCGAGATGATGGTGACCATTGGTTTCATATCGACTGAGAGAGAATGGGGAGAGATAATTATTATTTTTTATGAAAATAAAATGGTATAAAATTGTATTTCCTGCAGTTGAGATCTATTAAATCAAATTTTACCCTAGAATTTCCTTAAAACGAAAGTGCTATTGGAATACAAATTCAAACACAATCGATTAAACGGATCTCCAAATCTAAATAAAAACAAGGTGAGAGATCTATTTTATCACCAATTAGTGTTTCAATAAATTTTCCTTTTAAAAGTGAAACGATTTTGAAACGTGAATTGAGATACATCGGTAACAAAATGGATTTCAATGATAATCTCAATCAGGTTTAAGTTCTAAATAAAAACTCAATAAGATTCAACAACACCAATTTGTAATTTGTACCACAAGTACTTTTGGTTCCAATGAAACACAATTGATGACCCATAAGTTCCAACCAAACACAATTGATGACCCATAAGGTTCTGACCAAACACAATTGGTGACTCATAAGTTCCAACCAGTGGATCTCAATGAGATTTAAAGTTGACATCTACCATCTTCAATTTGTGTCACAATATACATACCCTTTAAAAGGATTGAATTTCCTAAAAGATCATTTGAACTTCCTAAAACAAATTAAACTTAAATGTAAACAAATATTTTTTTTTGTTCTTGTTTTAAATATGAGAAACGATAGAATTTTCAAAACATCACTTATTTAAACTGTAAATATAAAAAAAAAATAGAATAATCTATAAATATAGTAATTTTACAATTGTAAAATATTGTAATAATGATTTGAAATCTAATTTAAGTCGTGAACAAAATCATATTGTATTGTTTTCTTAGACTAAGAAATTTCTTCTTTTATTTTATTTTTTCATATTTTTATTTTTATTTTTTTATTTTTAATGCATACTATTGAAGTATAAGACTGGTGTGTTAATAAAATACCAATTTTCAGAAGAAAAATAAATTCATTTTCGATCATTATGATAAGATGAACCTTGCCATTATCCCGTTTTGACTGAACAGCTATTTCAAGAAACGTCCAATCCGCAAATAGAGTAAATCTTAATTTGGGTGATCTCTGCAGAACTTAGCAAAATAAAATCCAAGATACAAGAAAAAATTTGATGTAGCAATAGCTATGATTATGCAATTAACATTGATAAAACAGATGGATCTTTAACACAATAAATAGCATGATATAAGCTGTCAACAACATATTATATCCCGCCAAGGTGAGGAAACATTTGTTCTAGGACCCTCGGAAGATTCAGCACTATCTCAGCAAACGCTGCATTAAACAGTTACCATTCAAATAAGTCAGCACCACATTTACCACATGCAGTAAGACTGGATACAAACAAAATTAAAGGTAGTCAAAAAGGGAAAATATCAAGATGACCTCCCAATGAAACAACAGAAAAACAGACAAACAAGAGCCACATAAAATGTGGTGTACTTGAATGAAATCTCTTTTATCTTCTAAGTCACAACAAAGCTTTACTGTACCAACTGTGCTATCTTTTTAAGTCCTTTGTTTTTTTATAACAAGAGGGATACTTAATTTAAAGCACATCTTAAATCCTTTGTATTTTTATTTTTTTTCTATAACAAGAGCGGTACTTAAGCAGAGCATTCATTTTTGGTAATGGCGTCTCGGAAGGTCGAACCCAGGACCTCTAGAACAACACTCTAGAGATCTTATCACTTGCTAGCTAGTACTCAAATACAACTGCATTATGTTGTAGCTTCAAAACAGTCTTGTGCTGATTCGCTTTAAAGACAAACCTTATCATGTGATTTCATCATGACCTTATCACCAATTTGAAAGCATCTTCTAGTACAAATTAGGATTGGTTATAACCTTTATTTATCAGCTTATCCACGGGTTTTATTTCCTCTCTCTTTTTTCCCTTTTTTTCCCTCTCTCAATTCACACATTCATGGCCTTTCCTTTTAAGAATATTCGGAAAATACATTCCACTTTGATGATTTCGCTACAATCTCCATTTGTTATAAATGCAAACAGTGTTATTTCTAAACCATGCAAAAGTAGTGTATTTTTCATATTATCAATGATTTCACCAAGCCAGGGTGATCTAAATGTTAAAATCAGGGAAACTAACATTATATGAAAATGGTTTGAAAAATAGAAAGATGGAGTGTTAATCATAAAAAAGAAACTAGATCAAAATGAGATTGGTTGTTAAATATTAAAAAATTGACAAAAAAATGTGGCACATGAAGTAAGAATCTACTTTATTAAAAGACTTAACAAAGAAGAAGCGAGAAAAATATACAGTTAAAAATGAAGGAATAATGTATTTGAATTTCTAGTGTGGTCCATATATCATCATTTAACACACGCGCGCGCGCTAAATGCATACTTTGAGGATATTGAAAGTTCTATTTTTCATTTTCTTTTGTTTTCATCATTAAGATCAGTGGACAATATTTACAAAAAAAAAATATCAGATGTCTCACTGAAAATCAAAACGATTTATAAGCAGATACCAACCCCATATATGCTACTGATACATTGCGCGATAATTTAAAGAAAAAATGATTAAAAACCAATATATATTATATCAGTGATATATCAACAATATTATATTATCTGATGAGAACTACTTAGGTTATCGTGCTAATAAAGTGTTGCAAATCAAACCCGTATATTTTAAATGATAGTGAACAAAAGATACAAAAGATTTGATTTTATATTTATGTCGTTTGTCTCTATTCAAAATATCACATCATGAAGCCTTCACGTCCACAAGGTGAGCAAGTGAAAGCACATAGGTTGCAAAAATATCTACAAATAAAATGATATTCAGAAAATTTCAGAATGTCAAACAACATTTGAAACTAGAGAAAAAACTTGAGAAACTCAAATAAATGTTCAAAACACTTGATATAACATTTTTGATACTTTGAATCCAAAGATAATTATGAAATATCTATAATTGGTGAAAATTTCATCAATCAACATGACCTGCATAACACTTCGGAGACACAAAAAACATAAGTATAAATACTTCAAAAGTGTGGGTGGATAGGTTATGAATATGTAAAATTAAAGATTTTAGAAACATTCACCTTCTGGCAAGCTCATGCTTTTTAATGCATCCTCAGCAAACGAAAGGGGTGTTGGAGTAGCATCAGCAATTTCTAAGCCAATTCCACTTTTGTCAAACACACTTATCTTTTTTGAGGGATGAACAGGCCATGCCAAAACTCTGATTCGAGTAGGCAGTACAGACAAAAGATCTGGATATCGAAGGCTCACGGTAATTTTGCTGCACCAAGGTAGTAAAAAAAGATATCAGATTATTCACGAGAGAGGTTTTGTTATGATATATATTGGATCAATGATTGCGTAACTCTGCTTTATAAAACTTCACTGTTACACATCATATAGGTCCACTGACCGATTAACCGTAGATACTAACATTCTACTAAGATAAAATGATCATGTAAGTTGGTAGTCTACCCGTAGAAACCAAAAACCTTATAGAAGGCCAACGCTTCTTAGCTAAACCGCTGTTCGACGGTTCCTACTTGAAAACTTGATGGTAACACGTTTTAAAATGGATGGCAATATGTTTCGAAGTAGAGGAACCATGTTTTACTTGTGATGGAAACAATTCCAATAACATGACAAAAATTTCAAAAGAGTATCTGTAAATATTTGTCAAAGTAAAAAGTCAAAAAGACAGCCCATCATGTTGCTCTTTTTATTTTAGAAGATGTATATTTCGGGATTGGCTTCTTCAATTATTTGCAAATACTGATAGTACAATAAAGTATAAAATAATGTTTGATTTAAATATTATTTATAATGTTCAAGTAAATAACCTACTGAGACTGATTTTAATAGATATTAATATTTATGAAATTTCATGATTATACTAATATATATGATTTTATCAAAGCATGTTGCCATCTCGTTCCCAAATGTAAAAGTGATAATGTCTTCTTATTCTGGTTCTCGTTTCCATAACAATTCTCATGACTTGTAAGATTCAAAGTATCAAAACTGACAGAACCATGCTTAGAAACTCATTGGCTTTTGCATCAAAATTGAGAACTAGGCAGAATGAAACAAGTAAGGTTAATAAATAATTAAAGCCAACAAGGTAATAATAAAGAACAAAGCCAACCAATCAAAGTCTTCCAATGCAAATTCAATTATGCTGAAAGCTAGGCTATGGTACAGGTCAACAATCTGGCTTCCATATAACTCCTTGACTAGCCGAAGCTGCAAAAAAAATATGCTTAAATGACCTTACATATATTACATAGTAAAGGATGACCATGTCCTAATGAAACAGCATAGCATACATAATCATTGGTATTGGTATTTTGACAAAGTCGAATCCATTGTCAAACATTTTGAAGTAATTTAGTTACTGCTACAATCAACTACATCAACCATAAATATATACTGATAACCGGATGAAATTTATAAAAATAAAAAAAATAAAAACCCAACAGCAACAACTCGACTCGAAGTGCAATCTCATTTTTCGTACATATGAAGATGGAACTAAAAACACAAAGCTCATGATCATATGTAATGACCAAGGGCCTGACAGGGGTGATTTGAGGGAGCAGCCTTCGCTTGTAATGAATATATTAAAATTTTGAATCCAGACCATTCCAAAATTGATAGGAAAATGTTGGTTTATTTATCATAAACAAAGTCCTATTCGTTCTGCTATTTTTCTAAGCTCTAAAATAATACCAGGATTGAACGGAAATATTTTAGTAGACATAACACCATTTCAAATGATGAATCTATTTTGACCTACTGTTTGTTTTTCAGAGCATAGATCTTACACTTTCTTCAAAGTCATCATATGCAGCTGAAAATAAGCAATATTTTCATTAGGATTTTACTTTTTATTTGTGGAATGTGTACTTGTAATACTTCTGCATGAAAAACGTTTAGCACCTGCCTGAACATTTAAAGGAATTGGAAATTGAAGGTGTTTACAGTGTATAATACAAAAAAGGTTGCAGATCCTAAATTGTGTAAGATGTACCTGCTCCCTCCTGTCCACGTAAGATTGTAGAATTTCTCCGAGATAGTCTATGAATTTCTGAAAAAAAATTGATGCTTGAGACGACAAAATAGTAAAACAAAAAAATAATGTTAAATGTTAAGAATGAAAGAGGCAGACTTTTGCATCTGAAGAAAGGAGGTCATTTTCTGCTTCTCTCACTGGAAGAAAGAAGGGAATAGTGTGCTCAGCTACAGTCATTTTCTCAAGAAATGATTTACTTTCGAGAACACAATGGAATACCTCACAAGGTTCCCCTGCAAAATACAAGTTTATTAGTTACAAGATAAAAAGGTGGAACCCAGTGCACGAGGCTCCCGCACGATAGCAGGCTCTGGGGAGGTCGATAATGTATGCAGCATTTCCCTCGCATTGCAAAGAAATTGTTTCCGGACTCGAACTTGGGCGCCTAGATCACCATGTGGGTGCCAAACAGTTGCGCCAAGGCTCCACCTCTTATTAGTTACAAGATATGGAACAAAAAATGTATTTAAATAAAGACAGTTGCATATGTTTGTTGCTGCTGTCGCCGTTTGTGCACTCCATTATTTTTATACAAATACATGGATTTTTGTATGGGTTTTCAACATTTTTGACAGAACCCATCGTGGTTTCTGTTAAGCAGACAACCCTTTTGTCAACAAAACCTGGGTTTTTAATTTTGTTGACAAAACCGTACAGAAATCACATTAAACATACACTATGACATATGACATTTAAGCTAAGGTTGAATCAAATGGTTTGGCAATGGTATGACATATCACAGTTTTAATCAATCTCTTAGATACCCAAAAGAAAAAGGGTGAATACTAAATACCTTTTAAGTAGACATACACTCTTTGTGTTTGTGGAACTACTGATAGAATGTCCTATTTTGTTTATTTCATGGAATATTATACTGTATTCGATTGCTTTCATACCTTTTAATGATTACAGGTTGGTTGATTGTAATTCAGCTTGTACTGCTGACGTGGTTGATCTTAGGCAAAATTTGGTGCAGGTCTTGAATAGGGCTGTCAATGAATACCCGAAAAATCCAAAATCCATCCGCATCCGCATCCGAAAAGCGGATAAATATCCGACACCCGGAAAAACGGATGCGGATACGTAGACATCCGCATTCGAAAATTATCCGTCCGGTTTATGTCAAGATTATAGTTCAAATTATGTGTATTTTATTGCAGTAAATGATATTCATTTATTATTTTATTAAGTTAGTAGTTTATATCATATGCACTTAATGTTTATTAACTGCTCGAAACTATTTATTATCATCATATTTGTTAATTTTTAACACTTTTATAATCAATGAGATTGAAAAATATTTATGTTTAACTAAAATTTTCTTTTTGTAATTCTTGATTTATCGGTCGTTAGCGGCTAGGATAATTATCCGATATCCGTCTGTATCCGCAGATTGCGGATATCCGATATCCAAAAATGATTTTCGGATGCGGATGCGGATATGGCACTATCCGCATCTGAAAGCATCCGTTGACAGGCCTAGTCTAGAATGTCTGTATTTCAGACAAATAACTCTTAACAAAAGTCTCCAATTGATTAACCCAAAACTTGATCTAAGATTTGAAATATTTTAGTAAAGCAATGGTCGCAGTCAAGGTCGTAAAAGTAGCTAGGTGGCCGCTATGTGGCAAGCAAGGGCTATGCATTAATCGTTTAGATGGGGATTAATCCGGGATTAACCGGAGTTTGGCATTTTTGATAACTCGTGTATTTTGGATAAAATTTTAGTATTTGGTTTAGTATTAATTTATAAAAATTGGAAATTCGGAGGTTTGGATGGCCTTCATAGCAACTAAGGAGGCAAAACCACCTAAAATTAGCACGTAGCTGCTGATACAATGCATCAAGTCTCAACTAATGCCTAAATAGTACATACTCTTGTTTGTATTCTTAGGTGAGGCGGTAAGACTTGCCTAAGCAGGCCTAGGAAGATGGCTAGGCATTAAGCCTCGCCTAGCGCCTAGAAGGATTTTACAACAAAAATCACAGTGACCAAAGACTAGAAATGTCGTCGTGAACCGACAAGTTTCCTAACCATTTTTCATTCACATTGATTGATTAGTTACAACCATAAAGGTATGAAATCCAATAATTTATCTGAAAAACGTACTCTTTTCGAATTATATATTTCAGTCGTTACATAATAACCAAACTAACACATCAGAGGCAGGGTGTCAATATGAAAAAAAATGACAAACGATGTAACTTTTATACTATGGACAATAACATTGAGAATAGTTAATGATGAGCTTGATTATTACCAGCAAAATGAGTTTCATACTGTATACCAAATCTTGAACCATCCAGAACACAAATTATCTGCTAACAAGGTAATGAAGTCGAATAGTCATCAAGTTTCAATGCTAACAACGAGAACTATTGGTTTTGAATGTACATGGTGCATTCGGAAATAATTACAATAACACACCGCTTTCTTGCATTTCATATATTTATGTGATATAATAAAAGGTAAAGTACCATATTTACTTGCACAGTCATGTAACCATGCCTAATCATCAGGTCATATGTGCACTAAATTTAAAACGTATCCCTTTAATAAAGTGCATCATATATGATATGAATAAATATATGGTCCTTCCATTTTATAACTAACAAAATCGATATTGCAAAATCAGTCATCACTGAAACTTACATGCAACGTATACGAAAGAAGATACTGCTAACTGGCTAAATAGACGAGTAGCCATAGAAAGGGAATCAGAACAGAACCGCTAAGACTCGTGTAAACTCAAATTGCCATAAAATTTCTTCACAGGCAAGCTCTTAAATTGTTAAATGCAACAAAAATTTACATTCCAAGTTTTCCAACAATTAAAAAAAATTCCAAGTACGGATTAGTGAATTACCTTTCTCCCGACTCTATAAGTAATTTGTGCTTGAAAATGAGGATCCAGAGACATACTTGTTTGGCTAGACATTGCCTTTCTATCAGCTTCTATATGAACCTGCTTCGTCATGTATGCTAATACATCAGAGGGAGGGAAAAACATGCTACGTAAAGCTAAATTAATTTCTATAGGCATTGCATAATGTAACAAGATGATAATTATATATATGTGTATATGTATATATGTATATTGCATGATATATCATATAACAACATACACTTAGAAAAAGTGTAAAGCCAATATGCAAATGACAAGAGATTGCCAACCTCTTTATAAAAACATGTCGAACTACAACTCTTTGTACATTGAACAGGCATGTCATGGCAAGCTCAATTGGCCTTTCAGATTCTACACATGACCGTACCAAGTATTCATGTGTCCATTTGTGTGATGATAAATATAACTATCACATGATATGATAAATAATATATAAACATACACGTTATATATAGAATAAAACAACAAATGACTACACCAACCTCTATAAAAACATGCCAAACTACACCTCTTTGTACAGTGAACCGGCATGTAATGGCAAGCTCAACTGGCCTTTTAGATTCCGTGCATGACCAAATTTTCCTTACCAAAGTATTCATTGTGTCCATTTGTATGTACCACTCTCTATTAGTGTGTAAAGTAGCATAATGGTAGCAACACATGAAATTTAGAGAAGGAAAAAATCATCACAAACTGTATAGTTTGTGATCAAACACTTATTACAATACAACAACAACAACAACAACTAAGCCATTATTCCCAAACAAGTTGGGGTCGACTAGATATGGAACCCAAAACTAAATGAAAAAATCAATTTAAAAGTTATAATAATAACAATAGCAATAGCAATAATAAAATAAAGTCAAATAAGTAAATTAATAATAATAGCTAAGTAAAGTAAAATAAAATAAAAATATATGTGTGTGTGTGTATATATAAGAGGAATGATAATAATAATACTAATAGCGATAATGGTACTAATAGTAATATTGATCAAAGACCAAACCTACGTCTTAGGCTCATGTTTCCTAGTCCTATAATCTAAAACTTATAAAACTGAACGCTCATAGTTCTGGTACGTGAATCGCTAACTTTCACTCGCTCCGATCCGTCACCAGCTCTTCGGATATACCACAATCCTTCAAATCTTTTTTTACTACTTCCTCCCATGTCAACCTTGGTCAACCTCTACCTCTCTTTGGGCATTCAACACGGCCTATAATTCCAACACGCATAGGTGCCTCGGGCGGCCTTCGTTGAAGATGTCCAAACCATCTTAAGCGATGTTGAATTAGTTTCTCCTCAATTGGTGCTACTCCAAGTTTATCACGTATATCATCATTTATAATTCGGTCTCTTCTTGTATGACCGCAGCTTCATCGTAGCATACGCATCTCTGCTACGCTTATCTTTTGGACGTGTTGGCTTTTAGTAGGCCAACATTCTGCACCATACAATAATTCTACACAAAAAGATGGAGAATGTTGAATTCTTCAAAATAAAATATGTTGGCACATTCTCCTAATGCCCCATACAAATTGTCCAGCATGGTAAAATTTTGCCTATACCTATAATATGTTTTTAAATGGGTCGACATTTGTTATATGTTTTAAACAGTGGGCTAGAATAGATAAAATAATCAATATAAAAAGATGAATGCTGAATTTTGCATAGCATGTAACTATAAACATGGAGTATGGCTCATGGCATTTTCAACATAGTTGATATCACAATGTTTGAGATGCTATTTAAGTCGTTGATATTAAGTAAAGCTTCTATACCCCTTTTGGCGGAATATAATTAAGAGAATTCATTTAAGCTTATTACGGTAATTAAGATAGAAAACTGTACTCAGTGAATATTTGATTCATTTAATGATCGCTGGCGGTTCGTGTGCAATTTATTTCCTTGGAAAAAATGACAAGTCAAACTCAATATTTCACGTCGATTCAAATGAAAAGTCACATGCTAGGCTTAACATATTGATATCCAAGCATGGCACAAGTCTAAGGCCTATCAGAAATGCAAGCAACTCATTAAGCTGCAAACAAGCTTATATACAATAAATAAGAATTGGTGAATGTTGCATGGTACCTTATAACTCATAGTTATGAGATACAAACTAGTTTAACTGTATGGATTGCATTGCAGGTAATCAGCTGTGTCAAATAGCTAAATTGATTATATCGAAAAGCGAGTGCTAGATATTGTTTTCTTATTCCGCATTTAAGTATTTGGTTTTAACAAAAGTTGGGAGTCAAATGATTCGCAGAGCAGACAAAAAGTTTTCGAGCAAACGCTTGTACTTGTGGACTGCTTAGCACTATACCACCTATGAACTAAAAATGCACATTTACCAAATAAACAGAAAAACTGATGAAGAATTAATTTACCCTTTCGCGAATTGTTGCTAGAAGCCCATCATTCCAGTCCTCCCCTTCCAAAGTTATTTCTGCAATATGAGAAGATTGTGGTCGGTAAAACTGTAATGTAGATCTTAAGACAAATCAGTAGCATATATAGTTCAATTATTCAATATATGAAGACAGATAAAAATTAAAACTATATCAGATGCCATCTGATGAGCATTAAACGAAAACAACAATTGTTCCAATATCAATTAGACGCTTGAAAAGCAAAATGATCTGCTAAACAGTCTTACAGGAATGTAGAAATCCAACCTTCAGTTTGAGAAGCTCTTGCAGCTTCAAATTCCTTCTGTAAGCGCTTAAAAATCAATTTATCTGAATCCCTGCATCACAACTACTCACAGAATCAATGGATCATATGGATAATGTTGTTTCAAAGGATATGTCTTTGACACTTTACCAAAATATAGAGACACAAGTAATTGTATTATTATAAATAATATTATGTACTTGAGAAGTACAAAGAATGAGAACTAAATGAAAATTTAGTGTATCTATTCATCTTCCTACGCGAATACATATGACAATCGCACTATTGTCAGAAGTAAAAATGTAAGTATAAAATGAAAAAAGAGATTGAATAAATATCTAAAATTGATACAAATTAAGTAATTTTTAAAAATTATAGTAAGGCGGGCAGTGATTTTGGCATGGATGGTTGAGATATACTTTCAATATCCCAATTGGGATTCCGGTTAAAGCATATGAAAATATATTCAACAGTTAAGATTTCTTTCTCACATGCATCCATGGTAAATTCATACAGGTATTGCTCCGTAATTTTCTCTCTACCTTTTTCTACACTTACCCTCTTCTTTTTTGGTTCTTCCTTGGACCAGGTTATTTTGGCAGAAGTAAAAAGGTCAAAAGTTGCTCCTTTCCCTTTTAAAGCACAAAAGAAAGCATAGATCTCTGTTTCATCTAAGAGAAGGAAACAGGCATAGATATCAGGCCATCTTTTTATTCTTAAAAAAAAAGTCAAATTCTATTTTGAGTCGTAATTCGTAATCATTAGTTCATATTTAACATGTACAATTAGTTTTTGCTCCGTTGGCTACAAAGATTTATTCACATATAAACCATCTCTGGTTATTAATCATTTTTTTTCTCAATGGTTATTAGTATAAAATGACATTCATTTGCAAAATAATCACTTTTTTTTCCTCATTGGAGCTGCTTAAACATGGTCGTAGCATTTTTTTGGTTTCTTACCATTTCATACAAATTCAGCATCTAGTTTCAGATGTTGATTTACACGTACAATGATGTGCATTTTTAATGAAAACATTCATATAAACCAAGGTTCAAGATTTTGGTCACCGTTTCCGTTTCGTTCATTTAGGATCTTTGAGATTTCGATCGATCTAAAAAACATTCATATAAATCAAGGTACAACGATGTGCACTTTTTTCCATTTTCTGTTGTCTTTTTATTATTATTTCAGCACTTAAAAAGCAAATTCGACAGTCAGACCAGGACCGGAATTTAGATAAGATTTCATCCCGATTATCATCGGTACCCGAACGGAATTACTGGAATGGCCGGGGATTCTACCAAAAGTGTGAACCGTGAGATAAATAGATGTAAACAGAATATTTTAAAAATTATGATATAGTATGAAATTATTTTCAAATTCGATGGGTTAAGAAAATCATATAATCTTCTCACATGGTTCTTTTTATATATTCATTTCCAACATGTCAATATGGTTAAAGGTTGAATCATCTTACAGATGTTGAAGATCTCCAAATTTCTAAATAACATTGCTTTGTTAGTCCTTGTGGAGATTTATTGGTTAGATAATAACAAAAATTTCAAGCACAAAAATTATGATTCGTACATTAATAGGATAGTTATGATGATTTATGCATGGTTAGAGTATAAATAATTACTGGTTCCATATTGTCTTTCGAATGCAATATGCTTTTCTACTATCAAGAAAATAATAGTAAGAATTGATCTGTGTTAATATATGATTTACACATGCTAATATCAGTTGGTGTATTTTTTATTTTTTATCCACTTATAAATGCTAATTATAAGCATTTAATGAATTGCAAATCAAATGAAGTGAAGAAAATTGATTTTTAAATTTTAATAATATAACTATTTATTACATCCATGTGCAAATACTGATAATATACTTAAGAGAAAACAGTAAGATTTTTGTAGGTATGAATTGCGGGATTGTTAATCAAAATTGATGAATTAATCAACTGTTAACTTGAAAAATGTATCTTAATTGATAGGCTAATACAAATTACACGACAATTGAAAAAATTATGGGAAAAAAACTTCATCTACTGCTATATGTTCAATTACAGGTGTGATACTATTAAGAGGAATAAATGTACATATAAAGATTGATCATGAAGCAATTCAACCTATTGTTTAAGGTAAGTAACATAACGTAAGCATGTCGCTATTTATTACTCACAAAGACGTATATAATTAATTGTTGTGACCTCGTTTTCTTATATATGGAATAATATTATTTTTTTAACAAATCACAAAGTTAAACCACTTATGGATTACAAAATTTGGTATATTTCAAAATTTCTTAAAATTAGTATTTATTTAACATACATTGTAGTATTATTATACAATAATAATCATACGGGATTGTTAACCCACTTTTTGGCAAGGTCGAGATATCAAGGAATTAGCAAAAAATCAATGATTACTTGTTTCGAATATTAGTTGTATACCGCAGGTTCACTATGGACATCGATGAATTTTATCCAAGTCCAAATCAAGTTAGAATTGATATGACACGACGATCAAAGAGGAGGAAGCCAAAGTTGCAAGTTTCAAGTCAATCGGACTTCATATGCTCAAGTTATGATCGATACAAATTTCAGGAATCAACCTCGCTCGGGTGTCGCTTAGCACACCTCACCCGGGTGTCGCTTGACACACCTCACTTAAATGACGTTCGGCACAACTGCTTTGTTCGGCATATATGGAACGTTCGGTATCCATGAACGTTCGGCTATTCTACGATTCGACACGAATGGGTCAACTGGTATCTAAGGTCGTTCGGCATGCAGAGCGTCCGGCTCCACTCCAATGCCGTTCGGCACACCTCACTCTAAGGTCGTTCGGCATGCAGAGCGTCTGGCTCCACTCCAAGACTGTTCGGCATACCTCCACTCCAATGCCGTTCGGCACACCTCACTCTAATGTCGTTCGGCATACCTCCACTCCAAGACCGTTCGGCATACCTCCACTCCAATGCCGTTCGGCACACCTCACTCTAATGTCGTTCGGCATACCTCCACTCCAAGACCGTTCGGCACACCTCACCCCAGTATCGTTCGGCACACCTCACTCTAATGTCGTTCGGCACACCTCACCCCAGTATCGTTCGGCATCTGGAGACGTTCGGCATGATGGAAGTTCGGCACTAAGGATCGCTCGGCATTGCACCTCGCACCTCCCAACGTTCGGCATTCAGCGTTCGGCATCCATGGTTCGGCATATGGAGACCACTCCATTTGGGCTGAGGTACTCGGCTACCAGGCCCACCAGGGAAATCCAACCCATCTTTGTCTATAAATAGAGAGGCAGGGGCACAGTAAAAGGGGATCCTCTCTCCTACTCTCTAACTTTCTATTTCCTAAGGCTAAGGCTATCCTACCAGTTTGTAACTGTAATTGATTCGAACATCAATAAAAAGGAAATTTCTAGAGTGGACGTAGGCCGGAGTCAGCCGAACCACTATAAATTCTTTGTCTTTACCGTTTTCATTTTAATTTCTGTTATTCTTCATATTAACATCCTCTACATACATTCTATCTGTGAGCGGTGATTGTTATTTGGTGCTTTCATTTGCATTTGGGGGTTAGTGATCAATTTTGACGCTAACACTTTGGTGCTTTCACCGAGAACGCAAACACTTGGGAATTTTGGAGCTAGGAACTTGGATTCTAGAAAGCAATGGCCAGGCCATCAACTAGGAAGCAAGCGACAGGAAGGAGCAATCAGGAAGGGAGTCAAGAAGCTTCCTCTGGAGCTGGAGAGGGCCAAGCCTCGATCTACATCACTCGAAACGAGATGGAGGCAATGATGGACTCGATTCACGAAAGATTGATGAAGAGCCAACAAGAAGCGATGCAGAGCTTCTTTGAACAGATGAGAACAGCCGAAGTACAGAACTTAGGACCGGCTGCAGTTGCTGCCGATATGGGGCAGGAGACTAGAGCTACAGAGAACGCTGAAGGTCAAAACCAAGAACAGAACGCAGTGCCCGAAGGCAATCAACAAGGGCTTGGGGACAGACCCTCAGGATCTGACATTGGAAGACCCACGGACGGAGCTCAGCAGGCTAGAGCTAACGCCAACATTAATGAACCACATGAAGAATATTACCCAGAATACCCTTCGAGACCTGGGGGGCAGGATAGAGGCATGTTGAGGGGACAACCCCTTGATGGAGACGAAAGGATGGCTGGATTAGTGCGGCGAATAATGAGAGGAGGATTGTCAAGCGGAGGCTTAGAGGATGTCAGTCGGAGCCCGTTCACTCCGAATATCAGGAATGCGAGGAATCCTCCAAAGTTCAAGTTACCCACGCTGGATACTTATGATGGAAAGTCAGACCCGACCATGCACGTTACCAGATACATCAGGCATATGGAAGTGCTAAGGACATCCGAGGAAGTGATGGCACGATGCTTCCCTTTATTTTTATCAGATTTGGCTGCGCTTTGGTTCAAACAACTAGAGACTGGATCAATCAGGACATGAGGTGAGCTAGTGGAATGCTTCATGAGACAGTTCAGGGTCCATGTGACGCGACCCAAGAGTGTGATGAATTTAGCCTCGATAAAGCAAAGGACCGGAGAGTCCATAAAAGATTTTCTATTGCGATTCAATGCAACGGTGGCTTCTGTAGATCGCCCGGATCCATCAATGATTTTGATGGCGGCAGTAGCAGGAATTGCAGAAGACACCGAATTCAAAGATTCTCTGACCAGAGACCCACCGCAAGATCTAGGGGAGTTTTATCATGAAGCTGAAAAATTCATTCGACTAGAGGAATCACGAACCGAGAGGTAGGAAATAAACACTACACGAAGCGAAGGAACCGCAGGAGGACAGTCCGGAGCAGACAAAGGAAAGAGAAAGCAGGACGATGCACAGGACGGTCCTGATAAACGGAAGAAATTCCGGGAACCCAGATTCAGGCAATACACCGGTTTGACGGCAAACCTGGAACGAATTTAAACTGAAACTTGGGGGCAGCTCCCTTATCGAAAGCCGCCGAGGAGAGATCCCACAGAGCGGGAACGCAGAACTGGAAAATATTGCCTATTCCATGAGCTGGATGGGCACACGACCGATGAATGCCGCCACCTAAAGGATGAGGTGGAAGAACATGCTAGGAGTGGTAGATTGCCACAATATGTCAGAGAACCGACAGCAGCGGTAAGGCCTGAACAGCCACCGCCTCCACATAACAAGAACGATCCAGGATCGGGATCACGACTCGTCATCAACTGATCATGATGGCAAAGGCCAAGTTCAAGATATGAACTCTGGTCAATCACTTTTCTTAGATTTGCTTTCAAAATAAAACGGCTATTCCACTCACTCATGTATGGGAACCAAAGAGATCCCTAGGCATGCTCTGAGATGGTATAGATCGTTCAGCCCGGAGAGGCGTTTAGTTTTTCCCTGATGTTTGAGATTGAACATCTAGGGTCTGAATTTAATAAATAAAATTGAATTTCCTGAATAAGCCTTTGACCGGAGAGTTAAAGGACGAATATTACGTACTGATACAAAATGATGATCGCTTTATGACCCTACCCGGAGAGACGGGGTCCGGAGTGCAAGAATTGAGTTGCTTCGCCGGAGAGCGACAGGATCGACTCACTTAAGCATCGTTTCTCATTCACCGGAGAGTGATTGGATCGAGATTCGATAAGAGCCCGGAGAGACTATGATCGGCCTAACGATTCTGGCTATTACATCGCTTAATGTTCAGAAACGCTGAACCGGAGTGCAGGAAGTGAGTCGCTTCGCCGGAGAGCGACAGAATCGACTTGCTTAAGCGTTGTTTCCCCTTCACCGAAGAGTGACAGGATGGGATCCAGCAAGGGCCCGAAGAGGCTATGATCGGCCGACGATTTAGGCCAAGATATCGCTTAATGTTCAGACACACTGAACCAGAGTGCAAGAAGTGAGTCGCTTTGCCGAAAAGCGACAGGATCGGCTCACTCAACGTTGTTTCCCCTTCACCGGAGAGTGACAGGATGGGATCCAGCAAGAGCCCGAAGAGGCTATGATCGGTTTAGAACAACCAAGACATCGCTATATGCCCTAACTGGGGCCGGAGTGCAAGGGATAGAAAGCAACGCCGGAGTGCAACATGATCTTTCTATTCAATCGTTAAGTCTGGAATGGACTTAGCAAGGGTCCGGAGTGACCATCGATAGTTCAGAGAGGCTATAGAATTTGGTTACTGAATTCCGTAAGTGGAAGTAGATACTGATTCGGCTTCGAACAACCATAAATCTGATTGACAATACTAAAAAAATAAATAGAACATAAGCTCACTGCATTCGATCTGAAGCTATTCAAAACACGCCTTTTACCAAAAGGCATGTTTTGGGGGGCAAAGTGTTAACCCACTTTTTGGCAAGGTCGAGATATCAAGGAATTAGCAAAAAATCAATGATTACTTGTTCCGAATATTAGTTATATACCGCAGGTTCACTATGGACATCGATGAATTTTGTCCAAGTCCAAATCAAGTTAGAATTGATATGACACGACGATCAAAGAGGAGGAAGCCAAAGTTGCAAGTTTCAAGTCAATCGGACTTCATATGCTCAAGTTATGATCGATACAAATTTCAGGAATCAACCTCGCTCGGGTGTCGCTTAGCACACCTCACCCGGGTGTCGCTTGACACACCTCACTCAAATGACGTTCGGCACAACTGCTTTGTTCGGCATATATGAAACGTTCGGCATCCATGAACGTTCGGCTATTCTACGATTCGACACGAATGGGTCAACTGGTATCTAAGGTCGTTCGGCATGCAGAGCGTCCGGCTCCACTCCAAGACCGTTCGGCATACCTCCACTCCAATGCCATTCGGCACACCTCACTCTAAGGTCGTTCGGCATGCAGAGCGTCCGGCTCCACTCCAAGACCGTTCGGCATACCTCCACTCCAATGCCGTTCGGCACACCTCACTCTAATGTCGTTCGGCATACCTCCACTCCAAGACCGTTCGGCATACCTCCACTCCAATGCCGTTCGGCACACCTCACTCTAATGTCGTTCGGC
The DNA here is from genome assembly GCA_030737815.1 of Allium fistulosum. Lineage (NCBI taxonomy): Eukaryota > Viridiplantae > Streptophyta > Magnoliopsida > Asparagales > Amaryllidaceae > Allium > Allium fistulosum. Next base: position 1,303,231,009 of record CM060902.1, read on the forward strand.
ATACCTCCACTCCAAGACCGTTCGGCACACCTCACCCCAGTATCGTTCGGCACACCTCACTCTAATGTCGTTCGGCATACCTCCACTCCAAGACCGTTCGGCACACCTCACCCCAGTATCGGTCGGCATCTGGAGACGTTCGGCATGATGGAGGTTCGGCACTAAGGATCGCTCGGCATTGCATCTCGCACCTCCCAACGTTCGGCATTCAGCGTTCGGCATCCATGGTTCGGCATATGGAGACCACTCCATTTGGGCTGAGGTACTCGGCTACCAGGCCCACCAGGGAAGTCCAACCCATCTTTGTCTATAAATAAAAAGGCAGGGGCACAGTAAAAGGAGATCCTCTCTCCTACTCTCTAACTTTCTATTTCCTAAGGCTAAGGCTATCCTACCAGTTTGTAACTGTAATTGATTCGAACATCAATAAAAAGGAAATTTCTAGAGTGGACGTAGGCCGGAGTCAGCCGAACCACTATAAATTCTTTGTCTTTACCGCTTTCATTTTAATTTCTGTTATTCTTCATATTAACATCCTCTACATACATTCTATCTGTGAGCGGTGATTGTTATTTGGTGCTTTCATTTGCATTTGGGGGTTAGTGACCAATTTTGGCGCTAATAGGGATAATATTCAAATATGGTACTAAATAAGAAGTTTGTTTATTCCATTGATAGTTTTAGATTACAAATCATTTTGTGGATATGTGTGTGCCTAGACCTGATGGGGCCAACCAGATTTTTTTTCTTTTGGTACAGATATTTGTTTAGTGTAATGCGGTATGATATGTGCCTTTTTTCCTAATACAAATGAAAGAACTGTTATGCATGCGGATACATTATATCCGTATAAATCCATGTATATACCGGCTACAAATCATTTTGTGGATACATGTGTGTGCGCGCGGAGGTTAAAGAGAAAAATAAATTAGTTTTTTTTATGAGTATTACTGCTTATTTAAAGATATTTTTATGAAATATATTTGCTTACTACTCTAATTTTTCATGATCAAAAATTTATAGTACTTCTAGATTGCAACTCAGGAGTTGCAGCATTCTGGATTATATCAAAAATAACTTTCTAAAAAAATATTTAATTAAATATTTCAATTTTATACAACAAATAGTTGTATGATATCATGAGAAATAATCTCCTGAATAACTTTGAAGGCCCTTATTTTCAGTCAAAATATTATATTATATTTTCATATCATAAATTAATGCACTACAAAATTTGTTTCATATCTTATTTACTATTTTTTGCTTAGATGATTACAAGTGTTACAAATGCATCGCTATCTAATAATAGATGATGTTAATTAGCCAATAGTTTTTATCATGCTTAATATTGTACAAATAAACTATTATAAGTTAAAATTTTACACACTAGAACTCAAAATTCATATTCTTTTAGAATGAGTTGTGCTTCCAATGATCCCTAACTTTGTGCACGTAATCTGGTTTGTAAAGGTTATCAACATGTAGATGCAACTTGCAAGAAGCGATATTGTCAAACAGGAAGAGCTTTATCTAAAGAGGTGAGAAGTGCAAGGATTAAACAAGGAATTCACTTATATTTTAAGACAAGCATGAGTGTCTCCCGTTTTTCCTATGTGTGTTGTCATGCATCTTGTAGCCAAGTTGCAATAATTGAAAACAAATTGTGCATTGATTTTCATGATGAGTTAATTGTTTTAATAGCATTTACTAAAAATATTATATATAATATAATGCAATGACTATCAAAGAGTTGCTAAAATTACTGTGATATCCTTTTAAGATCTGATTTTTAGATGGATGGGTATGAAATAAAAATTACGAAAATATTTGTTGTAAATGAGTTTCATAATTTTATTAGTGATGCAAAATATTACCACCGACAGGTATTCAATTGTTACGGCTCATTTTTATCTCTATGAATTACATACAAGCTAGTTTTTGTTGATGCTAATTGTTCATGTGATGTAATTCTACGTTTTACATTTGAATTTCTTTTTAATGGAAGCTAAATTGAACCTGCATTTTCATCTACACATTCCACTGAATTGATTTCTCATCACTACTAAAGAAGCAAGCATAGCAATTAATAATTTTAATTTTCATTGCTAGTTATGATCATGTTAATGTCACTAAAAATCATTGACAACGTCAATCTAATAAAATACATTTAGGTACAATTGAGATGGTAGGTTTATAGATGCAATTATTAGTCAAAACCGAATGTTTTATGCATGTTTTGCTTCTATGAAATTTAGATTATAAAGATTAACAATTTTTTGCAAAAATGAGCTATGCGTTATCGATCACCAATGTTTATTAGTTCAAAGTATAAGATCATGGGTGACATTCTTTGATACAAGGAAACAAAAGCTCTGATTATACAAATATGAATATGATGATAAGGTAATCCATCAATAAATTAATATGCATTTTTTCCATTCGTGCATTAATGGTACAAATTATTTATCCTTTATATTCCTACGACTAAATGAAATCTGAAACAAACAACATTCCATCAGTTATGCATATATGCAAATACATCGATAAATTATTTATATAGTTTATCTTGAACTGAAAATGGTTTAAACTGAATCTTCAAATTTTCTAGATCAGCAAACAGTTCTTTATGCATGTACTAAAGATGCACCCCAAATGAAGATGAACAAACGATCATTGCTCTTAGTGGACCATTGATGCTATAACAGAAAGTTGATTGTCGCATAATACTATTAACAAATTTGGATTCCAAAAATGAGTTCTGTGGTAAAACTTGGTTAATAATTAATAATAGTCCAATGGACTTCACAAACAGCTGAAGCTTGAATCCCCATCGAGAAGTAATTTAATCCTTGGATACACCTTGCATTGTTGTTTATAAAGTTGAAAAGTAACGTGTCAATGCATCAATTTTCCATATAGTTCGCAAATTCGATGATTATAAATAAAGTTTAAGGACATCGGTTAAATGCATGACAGATTCACGCACATAAATATTTAGTCTTGGACAACTGTTTGTAACCTTTGTTTAGGTGTACTACTCTTGATAGAATTAGTATTCTACTGCAAAAAGATTAGGAAAATAATAATATAAACATTGAGGTTTATTATAATATCTATTTTCAATTAAAGATTGTAAGCCATGAAGCATAGATATAATCTATAATGTGTTTATATAATGTAACAATTATATTACGAATATATTGGTATATAACAATCAATCAAAACTAAATGGCTTGATCAAATTAATATATTTTATACTTTTGCTAATTTGCATAATTATTAATATAATATTATTGACACTAACTCAGTACTAGTATATATTAATTTGCATAATTTTTCAACAGGTGATGATGGCTGCTATCATATCAATATATTGTAGATCCGTACATTGCTGACTAGCTAAAAACCAGAAATTTTATTCCACTAGATATGAAAAATAACAAAATAAACCGTTTTCGTTTGTTCCATACTAGGTTCCCTAACTTTCCAAATAAGATCTTCCGATATTACAATTTTGTTATGGATTGAAATATTCATTTGGAAAAATAAAACATTATAAAAGGACGATAAAAAGACCAAATGCTACATCATGTCTTGCAACGCATGATAGACTAAACTTGTGTGACGCATTTATATGGTTATGTTGATCAACCCAAAAAAAATGAAAAAGATAACCATGACGCGAGAGTTCTATGGTGGGTGCAAAAACCATGTATTCAGCAATAGATGCGTTGATTGAACATTCACATTTAACCGCCCACTTAGTTCATCAAGCTCTAGTCACAATTTTCATCAATGACTTAGTAAGATCAAAACAAATCAATGAGTTCCCATCAGTTTTAAGATCAAACCCTAGGAACAGCTACATTTTGTCCAGTAAAACTATTTTCAATGGAAGCCTTGAACTCTGAGTCCCAACTTTCCAAATAAGATCTTCCGATATTACAATTTTGTTATGGATTGAAATATTCATTTGGAAAAATAAAACATTATAAAAGGACGATAAAAAGACCAAATGCTACATCATGTCTTGCAACGCATGATAGACTAATCTTGTGTGACGCATTTATATGGTTATGTTGATCAACCCAAAAAAAATGAAAAAGATAACCATGACGCGAGAGTTCTATGGTGGGTGCAAAAACCATGTATTCAGCAACAGATGCGTTGATTGTACATTCACATTAACCACCCACTTAGTTCATCGAGCTCTAGTCGCAATTTTCATCAATGACTTAGTAAGATCAAAACAAATCAATGAGTTCCCATCAGTTTTAAGATCAAACCCTAGGGACAACTACATTTTGTCCAGTAAAACTATTTTCAATGGAAGGCTTGAACTCTGAGTCCCACCTTTCTAGGTAGAATAGACAAATTTGGCCAAGATGGAAAGCTAGGTAGATTCAAATTGATTGGCAATTTTGTTTCTGCGGTTGATTAATATTATTGTGCAGTGTTTTATCTAGAGTTAAAAAGTAGACATTTTTCCTTCAAAATTTTTTTTTAAGGAATTTTATCAAAAAAAAAAGAAGAAGAAGAAAAGAAAAAAGGGCATATGTCTGAAAACAACCTGCATGAATAATAATGTGATGTTGCATCATTCTACGACTAATGTTTAGATATGTATATAGAATGTTGATAATGTAGGCCGAAGCATGCAAAATGAGTAGACAAAGTTTAGAACTGCAGTTTTCAATATCACTCCCATCACAATTCAGATGGGTTGGGAAGTCACTCAGACCTTGTGTAGGACTCAACCCAGGATAGGAGATTTTGGACTGAAAACCGATTACTTCAAATGTGAATTATATAAGTTACAAAAACAGTTACAAATACCCTTTAAAGTACAAAAAAACAAATAATTTACACAAGATAAAATTATATTAGCTTTTTTTTTTACTTTATAACATGTACCTCGAAAGTCGTTCTTTTAATTCATCATGCCGCTTGAGAACACTTGCCACTGTAGAGAAACAACAAATATCAAAAGCTAGGATAATTCACTATAAAAACAAAAAAAATGGAGATTCATATTACATCTTGCCCTTGTATTTTCCAATCCTTTATGCTCGTTTTGAACAAAATTCTAGAAAAAAAAATAGCATAAGAACAAATTCAAGCAAGTATCTAAATAGAAAAGTTAGAAATAACAAGTAACCACTTCTTCATTGAATCCACGGTGGCGCTTTCTTAGGTGCTCCATATCCTGCAATTTTGTAAAACCAAGGAAATGAATGTAACTAAAGCCTCCAAATATTTGTTATATGTAATCTATCCAAAAAGGGTTACTTAGACTTTTAATATAAAATACATTAATTATAATGTATATATCTTATATTTTAGTACAATATCAGATAAATAGTTCTTACTATATGAAGAGTGATACGTTTGGCATAAAAAATTTGAAGTTATCTTTTCCTCTTTAGAAAAATAAATAAACCAGCCAACGTCCAAGTATTCCCTCTATAACACAACCTACAAAGCTTACCACAAGCTAGCAACCATAACACGAAAAAATTGAAGTCAAATAATAATTATCAACACAAATTCAATACTATATTTTTTTTGCTACAACTAAGCCAAAGAAAAATATGTCTTCATTTTCTGAAGTGAAGTTTTCGGTTCAGTTGTCTTGATCACTATATTAAAAGACATGCTTTCAATGGAAATTGTTACCAACCTATTTAATTGTTTTACCGAGATGATTTGATGATATTTTCATCGATTTCAACTTTAAACATCTCTTTTCATCGAAGTAATCATAACAGGTGAGGTAGTTAATGTAATATGACAAGTAACTCATGCATATTGAAAACCGCTACCATACAAAAAAATACGGTAACGTCAAGGAGACTCGATTATGTTATTTCTCTAGGCAATATTGTTTGCAAACCATGTGGATCTTCATATGTATATATTTTTCAGTAATTACATTGTTCGCTGAGGTCATAATTAACTTCCAGCTTAATTTAACCGCCTCCAATTTTTCTTCACTAATGTCCATTGGTTTACATCTACACTTTGACGTGAGATTATTTTTAGAATCGGAAACACAACTTTCTTACCTAGTTCTGAATATATTTTTGATGGATACAACAAATTAACGATGGATTGGTCGCTTAATATATAATTTGCACAATTATAGAGACTTTATTATAATTGCTCAAAGTATTGATTCATATTTACGCTAATATAAAAATATGAAGTGCTAATGTTATGTTTCTGTTAAACGTTGCTTAAGCACATGTTCGATAACATAGACTGCAACATAAATGCTTAAAGATTTACGAGCAAAAGCTTTTTTTTAATGTAACAACATTTATCGTTTATATTCGACAATTATTAGGTTTTTTTACGTCATCGGTAATAATTAGTAAGTTCGCTGAAAATATTTTCAAGTTGTTTACTTTAATTTTGTTTGCGTCAAAATCGGGCGCAAACTTCGACGTTGAATTTACAATGCTCTAATGTCTATATGATAATTAGAGCTTATTTTTATGGAGTATTAATAAATTTTTGGTTTGAATACTTGTTAGTATTAAAAACAATAATAAAGCATAAGAGAAAAACCATATAAAATGCAAAAAAAAATAGAAGGATAACAGAAACGAAAAAGTAATAATTACTGACAAATGAGATAGGTAGTAATTTCAACATTTTTTGTTAGTCAAGTTGTGCATGTTTAAATCTTAATCAAGCATGCAGCATACATCATACTCTACCAACAGTTAATCAAGCCTCTCGATTTCTCATCAATTTACATCCAATTTTCCAAATTAACACTTAACATCAAACTGAAATTATATTCCAATTAATATCCCCAAGTTCAAAACCCATTGAAACGCTAACGAAAATAACAGTCCAAAACATGAATAACGTCATAGACAAAGATGGCCAAAGTGATGGAGCTAGACAACAGTTGAACATTTTTTTATGAAAAATGAGCAGATCAAAAAGGTAAATCAGTTGCAGCAACACCAAAATATGAAACTCAACTTCAGATAGATGCATGAAAAATACAAATAAACTGAAATTGGAGGTAGTATTACAAACTGCTGACACAAAATTTCCTATATATATACACATGTATATACAGTTAACTGTACACATACATAGACAAATATGTGTGCATGCATTAATATAGACATACAAAAAATATGCATTTTCATCCAAAAAATTGTTCTGAATAGTAAACAGATTAGGGAAAGTAGATTCACGTATGTTAAAAAAAAATTCAAAAGTTAGAAAGTTTGAAAATAACCAGAAATGAGCAGATTAAAAATTTAAACAGCTCATCACTGTCGTAATGAGAATCCCAATATCGGACAGTTACATGCCAGTTCATATAAGACAAAATTGAAATGGAATTACATTTAGTTCGAAATTGATTGTGGTATTAGGTAGTATGAACATCACAGTAGAATACCAGGAATAACTTAAGCATGAAAACAGTCTGAGGCAAATGATTTAACAATTTTTAAACAAAACCAAAGAACAGTTGATAAAGGGCAAACCTAATGTGGTTCAACTATCCAGTAACTTATAAACCGGTTATCGTGAAACAAAATGTATTCATCTAAACTCACCGCAAACACAATCAACAGGTAAAATGACTGAAATCTATGCATTAAAGCATTAGTTAAGGGTTTATGGGTAGTACCTAACTATATTTTCAGTAAACTTCTATTTTGCAAGAGCTTGTAGGCACAGTCATATTTGCTCTACGCCTAATCGATCGACTGAAACATATGGTGAAGTCGGTGATTGCAAAAATCGCGAGATCGTACGTTCCAACGCGCGATTTGGAAGGAATCGCAGCCTTCCCGATCCAAGAGTTAAATTGGATCGCAACCCGTGTAAAATGTGCGATTCTATTTCAGAACGAAAATATTGGAGTCCAATACTGAATCGCGATTTTAATTTAAACATCGAACCGAAACAAAATCAAAAGAGATATAGTCCGGCATCGCGATCTCGATTCAGCTAAAAAGAAAAAAGAAAGAAAAAAAAAAAAAAAAAGAGGAATAGGAAGCAGCAGGAAACCTGAATTTTTTAGAAACCCTAAGCTTCAGGAGGAAGATGACTGACAGAATTGAAAAGTTACGGTCCCTGATTCTGTTTTGACGCTGCTACAAGTAAAGCGGCTACAATAGCAATGTCTCGATTAGGCTAAATTTTTTATTAAAAAAAAACTGCAGCTTGTATTTTTTAATAAAAAAAATATAAAATTGGATAATGAAAAAAACTGCAATTATCTACTAAAATTATACTTAAATAGCAATTATTATTATTTATTAATAAAGAAATTTGATAAACTTTTTAAAATTCCAATTTAACTTGTATTTTTCAACTAGTTTGCGTTTTGTTATTTTAAAAAATAGAAATCTAATTTACATATTCAATACTACATGGACTTTTATTGTAAACATCATAAATATGGACTTGAAATGCAAAGCACCTTAACAGAAAGTATTAAGATTGAATCGGTATTATCTCGGGTTCGGCATCGCGATCTCGGTCTTCATCTTTGTCAAACCACTTTGAGAAAACGGAGGTATATTCTCGGATTTGATTGTATTTCTAGAAGAACTCGTAAAGAAAATCGATTGACTGGACGTAGACCGAAGATTTTACCATACCCAATGTAAAAATCTTATGTCTCTTCTTCGTTCTTTTTTAATTTCTTCATTTTAATATTTGTTTGATTCGTTTTCTAGTGAATTTAGGGCCTTGTACCAATCTTTTGGACAACATTTTTATTGTTTCCACTAAGATGAACTTAGATCTTATATTGGAGAAGATGAAGAGGCATAATATAAGAGTCATTGTTGGACCGAGTCAACCAGAGCATGGGGCAGGCAGGAGGTGCTTGCTAGTTCAAATCCATATTTTATCTATATGACTAGAGAGGAAATTGAAAGGACAATGACAGGTTTACAAGCGAGATTGATATCTCGATAAGAAAAGATGATGAATGGATTCTTCCAAAGGATGGAATAATAAAGTGCAGCTGGAGTTGTTGAAAATCAGAAACGAATGCTAGAAGACAGAACGGATAGACAAAGAAATTAAGTGAAACAATCTAGAACCATCCCCAGCACGCCAATAAGGTACCTAGAGGTCCAAACCAGTCGATGGTGACATGTTTGGACATGGAGGTATGGTCGAGCATGGAAAGGCACGTCAAATGGATGATGTCGAGCCTTAAAATCTAAATCAAAATGCAAACTTGCAACTACAAGGATTAGAACCGAAAATTCCCCACAAGAACGGGAGCATGAAGAAGATTTGAATCAAAGGCGTGCATAGAGATTTCAACTGAATCCAAATGATCAATTAACTGAGATGGTAAGACATGTACTTCTAGGTGAAGCTATGGATCGAAGTTTGAAGGACGTGAATGAAAACCATTTCACCCCCAAACACCCGATACGCAAGGAATCCACATGATTTCAAGTTACCCACTTTGGAGTCGTACGATAAAAGGACATATCCAACTATTCACTTAATGATATACATCTAACATACGAGAGCATTAGCAACTTCGAAGGAGGTGATGGGACGATGCTCATATCGTACTTGACCGATTTTGCTGCCGTGTGGTTTCGCCAACTAGGTAATTGGTCCATCATCAATATGTGTACCGATTTAGTGGAAAAGTTTATGAGCCAATTCATACTTCATATAGTTTGACCAAGGAATGTGTTCACACTTTCAAGTATAAAGCGGAGAGAGAATGAGCTTTGCAGAATTATTTGATTAGATTTAATGCATCATCGCTGCATTTCAGAAACTATGCTCGTCGATGGTACTTGTTGGTGAAGTTTTTTGGCTTCACCGCACTCAACTAGATCGTGGAGCAACCTAGTCATTAATTGCTTCCACGAATTGGAATCAGCGAATTTAATCTGTGTTAAATCTGCCTTTGAGAAGTGACTATACTACTGAACGCTTACATAGCCTAGTAGATGCGCTCCAACTATTTGTCGAAATATCAAGATGGTTTTATAAATGAATGGCAATCCAAATTAGATGACGGAACAATAAAAGTAAAGGACATAGAAATTTTTACATAGTTCAGATTATTGTTAATCCTACATCCATAGAATAATCCACTATTTATTTTCTATTTTTTGGTACAGATGATTACAATCGTCCAGAAGCATATAATATTCAAATCTCATATTTTCCTTTCTAAGAAGAAAAGGATCCCTTTTTCATCCTCTAATGATTCCTTTTATAGTATGAAAAGTGCATTGCTAGTTGTCGCGGTTGCCTTTGATCTTTTTTCTTCAACCTCCGCCCTTAGATTTGACACTTGTCATTCATCTGCAATGCATATTCGTTGTACCTGGATTGGTGACGGGTTTTTGGCGGGAAACCATGACATTGGTGGGACCTTGGAAATTTGAAACGGGATGTCTGAAAAATTGGGCGGGAAGCCCAAATCTGTATGGGTTGGTCTCCTTTCTCCCACAATGGCAAATGTCTTAAAAGGAATGGTAGGGGACCGCCCTGATTCTTCGAATGTGTTGTTGATGCATATGAATTGCTGTAGTGGTGAATAGTGCTTTGCGTAAAGGTTGTACTGCCAATACCTTTGCCGTCTTTGCTTGACTTGACATCATGTCGGGTCTGAATGGAACATCATTTCCCATTCTAATTTGAGAGTTGACTTGGCATACACATGGAATGTGCTTGAGCCTATTTGTGATTTGAGTTGGGTGCAGCTTGAGTTGCCCTCTTTGCAAATATGTTTGGACTGCCAATGAGAGAAAGCTTCACATTTGTCATTTAATTGCAAGTATGATTCTGCGTTGAAGCATATCCATGGCGGCCATGTATATAGCCCCTTTGGAGTGTTTTTGATCCTATACGACGCTGCCTAGGTTGCCCCCAATGTATGCTGGCACAGACTTCTTCTTGTAGGTATTGACAAAATATGAGCCTTAGAGGTATGGTGAGCTCAGTATATCATGTATTGCTTCCTACGCCTCGGTGGAGTATTGTAACGACCCTGAATTTCCGATCCGATTTAAAATTTTAAATCCATTATTTAATATAAAAATTTGAAATTTATATACGATCTCAATTAATGTCCAAACTTCATTTATAAAATGCGTCTAGTGAGTTATGGATATGGGAAAATTTTCATCGCAAAATATCGCAGTAAATTTCGTTTGCGTTTTATTGTATACCAGTTCATTTTGAAACTGCGTAAATTTCCATCTTCCAAATCTAAATATTTTTACACAGTAATGTTGTAAAAATTTATCTGACCAAGACGTCACTTTTCATTTCGTCTAATACCGTCATCGCCTGCTCCATTTAAATTGTTTCGATAAACGAACAATCTAATCGGCGTGAAATTCGAGTTTTTATAAAACTGTCATATCGCAATTATCTGGGTACCGTTGAAAGCGCCTCATCACGCTGATCAAACGGTATATTCATTCGGGCAAATCGGAATCCGACGTAAAACGTCGGGTTAATTTAACCGTTCCAGGCGGACCGGTTAAACCATATTCAGCCCAAAACAAACATCCCATATCCATTTAATTTGAAAATAAAATATGTGCTGGCGCATTTATGTGAGTGGTTGGGAGATGTTAGTTGTAGCTTGGGAATAGGAAGGACGTTTCGGGGTTCAAAACAATAATTATTACTGACTTGTAAATTATAAAATTTAAAAGAAAACGTATCTTTTCATTATCTTCACTGTCCATTCACCAGACTTCAGGTACAAACTCCCTCCCTCCCCTCTTCTTCTTTATTCTTTTTCATTTTACTGTCAAAAAAAAAAGAAACTGATGAACAAAGCTCGCACCTCCCTTCCACTTCATATGCACATGCAGCTCCACCCACCGACCGCACCTCACCTCCGCCCAGCCAGACATCACTCCTCTCCATTGACCACGCAACCCACTCCTCCGAGAACTGCACCCAGTCACCACCTCCAAACACCGGCCGCGCCCCATTCCCTTCGCCCATGCCTCGCCACCGCCGGCTACTCCCATGCGCACCGCCTTCCCTACCCCCTGAAACGCCACGCTCTTCCACTATGCGAGCCGACCAAGCTAACATCACCTCCACTATTCAGTCACCGCCACCACTTCCCGGAGCCGCCACACCTCCCCCTCCATACGCGCCGCCACCCCTCCTAGCTTGCGTATGTGCGTGCATATGTTTGGAGGGTGCGCGTTGTGTGTGAAAAATAGTGTGCATGCGTGTAGATGGAGTACTTGTGAATGCATTGTGTTTGTAGATGAGCCACTGTTTTATAAAAATGAGTTAACGTCTGAAGAAAAATGAATGGAGTCTCGGTTTTGGAAAAGAAGGAATAGCATGGTTATAAAAAAATGAATAAAGTTGACAGTGTACTGTTGCTCCATGCAATAGTAGCAGTGTACTGTCACTTTCAAATTGTTGCTGAAAGAATATATTCGCAGCATCTATTTTGTTACTAAAATAGTAATCGTTTTTTTCTCTGTTTGTTACAGCAACCGTTTGAGTTCCATTGCTGTAGCATCAAATTTCTCAGCTTTCGTTCTTTTCTCCGTCACCGGTAAGCACATATACATAATTTTATAAATTATATATGAACGTTCATTTGAATTAATATCGTCTTTCTTTGCAGTGTTCCATTGTTCGTGTTGTACCGATTCCATTCGTACTCCTTCTTGTTTCGTTGTCAATTTCTCTAAGCACGAAAGGTAAATAAAATTTCACAACTTATATTCTTATACGATGATAATCAAGTTTAGTTGATAAATGATTGTTTGTTTGATGTTAATATTGGACGTTAAAATTGTTAATACATGAAGTTATAAAAATTATACACTTGTATTTGACGTAGGGGAGTTAACAAATTTGAAATTGACATATGTGCTTGAATTTGATTAGATAAAATTTGTATAATATGACCCTTTAAATGTTTAATTAATGGACACGTAGAAATAGAGTTAGTTACACCTTGAACCATTTAAATTTATAAATTAATATGAAATTGAATAATAGATATCAAGTGTAGAACCGCATAAAATAATAGTGTAATAATCTTTAATCTACATGAAATGATAGTGTAGATTCTAGAAATAATTATATTAATTTGCATAAACAACAATGTAAATTAATACGATTATTTCGGGATTATATAAATAAATTATTGGATTGTTATTGATTGTTGTTATTGCTTGTTTTATTTACTTTGACACCATCCCAGTTATCACACTGCAAGTTCCCTTTACTATGCTTTGATTTTGAATTGAAATGGAATCGGGTTGAAATGATAAATACCCAAATGAAACAATTGACTTAGGATAGAGAATTAAATAAAAACCCGATTGGTCAAATAATTCGATTTTAAAATGAAAATATAAAGATTTTATTTGAATGAAATAATAAGGGTTTTAAATGAAGTTTGGAATTTGAATTCTAGTGAAATTTAAATGTTAGTATTTAATAATTTGAAACAAAATAGTAACAAAGTGTTTGATGAAAGAATGTTGTTTAAATTTAAGTAAATTATTGAATTAAGTTTGAAACTAGTTAATAATTAAATAAGTTGAATTTCTTTGATAAGTTAAATTGAATTTCTTTAATAAGCGAAATTGAATTTCTTTAATAATTAAGTTTGAAATTTGTAAGACTAGATAAGCAAATAAGTGAAATTTGAATTTCTTTAACAAGAAATAAAAATGTGATTTATTGAAATTAATATAAGTCTTGTTAATTTAAAGAATTAAATTTGACGAATTTATTTAATTAAATTTGTAGGTTTGATATAATGTAAGTAAACTTACTTTGATTTAATAAATTGGAAATTAAATTGAAATTGTTTTGAATGTAAAATTAACTTAATTTTAAGGATTATTGAATGAAATCCATCAATGAATTTAAATCGATACATTATGTTAAGTTAACTTAATTTAAATGATTATAGAATGAAACTTATATATGAATTTAAATCAATATTTGAAATGGTTTTAAATAAAAAAAATTGAAATTGAATTATAAAGTTTGGAAATTGGAAATTGAGAATTTGGAACATAAATTTGGAAATTGATATAGGGAGAGTAAATGAAATGTTGGCTTTCGAATTCTAAGAGAAATTGAAATTGATTTGGTTTTGAAATTTATTAGACGACCAATCGGTGAAATAATTACGAAAGTTATTAAAGAAACCGGAATCGATTAGGGACATACTCACTGTCTAAACCGAATACCACTTTAATAACTATAGGCGGAATGTGATCCAGAATGAAGTGGTGGGAACGATGTACGTTAATGATGGAAGAAAGAGAACGATAATGGATGACCTTGACACTTGTGTCAAATTGGAAATGACTAAAACAGGAGCCGTGCCGAGCCAAATGGGGTTAGCTACCTCGAGCGAACACACTTCTTCGTAAACTACTCATTACTTGTTATTGATTGGTGCGCACCCTTGAATTGGGAGTGTTGTTTCGCGGTGTTGCGATCGTTGCGGCGATGCGTTCTCACCAGTCCGGATCAGGCAAATGGTAGTTTCACTACCTTGGGTATTGCCTCATGTGCCTGGTCATACTTGTATCCCTATGCGCGACCACTACGAATTTGTTTTGTATTATACCTATGGAGTACTCCCTGATATCCCACTAGTTTACGGTGGAGTTTACGGTGCTGTATAGACTGTAATGCTATATAAATGTGTTAAGGGGAACAATGGTAACGCCTTAACACTATTTTGATACTTTATTTTACTATTAGGCATTATCTACTTAGCGTACACTACTATATAGATAGATAGTTTAACGGATCCTCGAAGATGTTATTCCATTCATCTTTAAGTTATTGTTATTTCAAATTTGAACCATATTATCTTGTATAAGAATATATGTCCTGACTCGAGTGTTTGTTTATGCTTATGCTCGGGTTAGTCTGAGGATTTCTGTTGCTGTGCTGCTTGGAAGCTGAAGACTTGAAGACTATCATTTATCTTTATTTGTATCGGTATTGCTCTATTCTATTTTGATATTATATCGGACATCTATGTATTTCTATTTCACTTTTTGCTTGAGACATTGTTATATTTACTTAGTAGCTTCATGAACTACTATTATGACATTGTTGTAATTCCGCTGCATTATTCTGTTATTGTATCTGTCTGTGATTATGTGATGATTCTCATTTATATACATATACTCCATTAATGATTCGTGTTTTGTACTATTTAAGTTGACATGTGTGGATTATTGTCAATTTAAATGGTCCAAATATATAGGTTGTTTCAGTTGGTATCAGAGCTTTTGTTCCCGAAACCTTAGCCTGTGGAGTTGTAAGGCTCATTAGAGATAGGGTGACCATACCCTAGAATGAGGAGAATCATTTCAGAATCTATATCCTTTGATTCCATCCTCCTTATTGAATTCGTTTGATTAGAATTTCCTTAAGTTCTATAAAATTTCTATCTTTGATTCTAAATCACTTTTGGTATTCCAGGATGAGTACCAGAAGGAACACTAGAGGCGGGGGTAGAGGAAATGCTCCCGAACCACGTGCCCCAGCTCCCGCAGTCAAGTTTTCTACTCTTAGCAAGGAATACACCCAGCTTAGCGGCATAAAATTCTCTGGATCCGAGAGCATCATTGGAGCGCAACAGTGGCTGAAGAGCTTGGAAAGGATCTTCACTGGCCTGGAGATTACTGACGCACAGAAGCATCAATTGGCCGCTTGGCAGCTTCAGGATGCGGCACAGGATTGGTGGGAGTCAGTCACCTCCCGTACTGACGAGGAAACTATCACCTGGGCTCAGTTTATGTAGAAATCTATCTGAATTACATCCAAATTTATTCCTTCTATCTCGTCAAAATTTGACTCATCTTATATCACTTGTAAATAGGGATTCCTTTATGGCTCAGTGGATGCCAGTTGCTGGAAAGGCTCCGCTCTATCGATCATTTATGGACCTCAAGCAGGGTAACATGACTTTCTCCGAGTATGAAAGGAAGTTTAACGAACTCTCCAAGTTCGGACCTGGCTTGATTGATACACCACTGCTGAAAAATGAGAAGTTCATCCATGGAGCACGTCCAGAGTATTACGATCTCCTCATATCTCATGTCCATGGCACTTTCACCGAGTTGATGGTTTTTCTCTTAGGTATGAGGGAAAGCCGAAGGGAACATCAGCCACCAAGGCTCCAGTTACTCAGCCATCTTCTAGTTAGGCTGGGAAGAGGAAGCCAAACTTTGAGCCACAGAAGAAGAACTGGCAGAAGACAACCGGGCTTGGCTATTCTCAGAAGAAGCCCATTGACTTATCCTCCATCACCCGTTTCAAGTGCGACCAGAAGGGTCACTATGCCAACAGTTGTCCAACATCTGTCAGTACCGCCATTCCTCCACCCCAGGATACCAGGAACAACCTCTGCTATGTCTGTTTGCAGTCTGGTCATTTCAAGAAGGATTGTCCCTTGTATCAAAAGGGCAAGACATCTGGAGTATTTGCTATGACTTCTTCCACCCGTGATCCACCTACCCCACCTGCTCCTAGTGACACCCAAGGTACATTACAGAGTACTTTTATGTTGCATACTTTACATGTTAGAGTTCTATTTGACACCGGAGCAACACATGCTTCATATCTATTGATTTATGTAATAAACTTGGATTGGAATCCATCCTTGCATCTACTTTCTTATGTGTATCAAACCCTATTGGGGGACCCGCTAACCTCAAAAGGGTATGCAAATATGTCACGCTTATGTATGGCATGCACCGCTTCACTTGGGATTTCTATGTCCTTGGATTCGAGGCATTCGATATCCTATTAGGTGTTGATTGGCTATGGAGGTTCGAAGCCGTTATCTCTTGCAAAGCTCGAACCGTCTTTCTAATTGACGATAAGGGTAAACCTTTAATTATTGAAGGTAAATCGCCTCAGGAATGTGCTGGAAGTTTTATATTCTCTCTTGACTCTCATCCGAATGATCTAAGCTCCACCCCGATTGTTCAACTCTTTTCTGATGTGTGTTTGGAGAAGTCAATTCTCTACCACCTCCACGGGAAATCGAATTCCGCATTGATCTCATCCCTGGTGCTCGACCTGCAGTTCTCCCTCCCAGGAGAATGGCTCCTAAAGAGAAGGCGGAACTGAATGCTCAGATTGAAGATTTATTTGCTAAAGGCTTGATACGGCGAAGTCATTCAGAATGGGGAGCTGCAGTTGTATTTGTCCCAAAGTCAGACGGTTCTCTCAGAATATGTGTAGACTATAGAGAGCTAAACAAGATCACACACAAGAACATATATCCAATGCCCCACATTAATGATTTATTCGACCAGCTCCATGGAGCTAAAGTTTTCTCTCAACTCGATCTGGCTACCGGCTTTCACCAACTCAGAATTGCTGAGGACAGTATTCCTAAAACAACATTCCGCACTAAAAAAGGTTTCTTTGAATGGCTGGTTATGTCGTTCGGTCTTACTAATGCTCCAGCTTATTTCGTCGACTTGATGAATAGAGTTTTCCGTGATGTTCTTAACAAGTTTGTTCTTGTCTTCATCGATGATATTCTCGTCTTCTCTAAAGTAGAAAGAGCATAGGTCACATTTGTCTTTTGTTCATGAAACTCTTCGTAGTCATCAACTTAAAGCCAAGTTCTCGAAATGCCACTTTTGGAGAGATGAAGTTCGATTTCTTGGCCATATTGTCTCGGAGAATGGGATTTCGGTTGATCCAGCTAAGATCGCCGTAATCAATGTAAGTTCTATCCTTACTTGTCATTTCTATCCGAACATCTTATCTCTATCTAAAATTCGAATCCTTTGAATTTGCAGGATTGGGAGACTCCCAAAACTCTTACAGATATTTGTAGCTTCTTGGGCTTGGCCGGCTATTATCATAGATTTATAGAAAATTTTGCTCGGATTGCCGCACCGCTCACCGCACTGACCAGAAAGGATGTCAAGTTTAATTGGAATGAAAAGTGCGAATCAGCTTTCAATGAGATGAAGCGAAAGTTGACCTCTGCCCCGGTTCTTACAGTTATTGACAGAAGCGAAAGTTTGACCGTCTATACTGATGCTTGCCATGATGGGTTAGGAGTAGTTTTAATGTAGAATGGAAAGGTCATTGCTTATGCTGGTCGTCAGTTAAAAACCCATGAAGCAAATTACGCAACTCATGATTTAGAGCTTCTTGCGGTTGTATTTGCTCTAAAGCTATGGAGGCATTATCTTTTGGGGACCAAATTCGAATTATTTACAGACCATAAGTCATTGAGATATATTTTCTCACAAAAGGATTTGAATCAGAGACAAGTCCGATGGCTTGAATTCTTAGCTGCATATGATCTTGATATTAACTACACCCCAGAGAAAGCAAACGCCGTAGCCGATGCTTTAAGCAGAAACCAAGCAATGGTGTGTTGTAATCTTGTGGAGGGAATGTTATTTCAGCTCGTCGTCTCCCCAGCTCTTATGGACCGCATTATAGCTAAGCAATATGAAGACACTTTGCTCTATCGTATCAAAGAAATAGTTCTCGGTAGAGTCGGAAATGTTGATAGTAAAATGGGTGCCCAAGTTGATAGTAATGGGGTCTTGAAAATCGACAATAGAATTTGTGTTCCAAATGTTGATGGTTTAAGACAGGAAGTGCTGAAAGAAAACCATAAATCTTCGCTTTCATTTCATCCAGGAGTCACAAAGATGTATCAAAATATAAAGAAGTTATATTGGTGGAGTGGGATGAAGCGTGATATTTCTACCTATGTTAGCAGATGCACAACTTGTCAACAAGTTAAGGCTGATCACAGAAAGACGGCAAGATTACTCCAACCTCTAGAGATTCCAGGTTGGAAGTGGGATCAGATTTCTATGGACTTTATTGATGGGCTACCAAGGACTAGAAAGGGTAACGAGAGCATTTGGGTGATTGTCGATAGATTGACGAAATCCGCTCATTTTATTCCAGTCAAGACCACTCGTACTGCTTCGATTTTGGCCGAGATATACATGAGAGAAGTTGTTAAACTTCATGGTGTACCATCTAGTATCGTATGCGATAGAGATCCTATTTTCACTAGTAAATTCTGGAAGGCATTTCAGGATACCTTGGGCACTAAACTGAATCTGAGCACAGCTTATCATCCTCAGACAAATGGCCAAACTGAGAGGGTGAATCAGATTCTGGAAGACCTTCTCCGAGCTTGTATTATAGACTTTGGTGGATCCTGGGAAGACCATCTCCATTTGGTTGAATTTACCTATAATAATAATTATCAGGTAAAGAAATCAAATTTCAAATTTGAATAAGTATATTTGAATTGGAATTAATTATCTTAAATTAAATCAGGCAAGCATTGGTATGGCACCGTTCGAAGCCTTATATGGACGGCCGTGCAAATCGCCAGCTTGTTGGATTGAGTCTGGAGACCAATTAGTGCTTGGTCCGGAAATGATTATGGAAGCTTCCGAGAAGGTTGAAGAGATCAGGAGAAAGATTAAGACGGCACAAGACAGACAAAAATGCTACGCTGACAAAAGAAGGAGAGATCTCGAATTCAGTGTGGGGGATGAAGTATTTCTCAAAGTGTCGCCTTTGAAGAATGTTATTCGATTTGGAAGAAAAGGAAAGCTTGCTCCCAGATTTATTGGCCCGTTTGAGATTACGGAGAGGGTAGGAACCTTGGCCTATAGAATCGCATTACCAGAGAAGTTTGCCGGTGTGCACAATGTGTTCCATGTCTTACATCTTCGCAAAGTTGTGCGCGATCCACCTATGACCATTCCTACTGCTCAGTTGGAAGAGTTAGTCATCGAGCCTGACTTGACCTTTGAGCGGAAGCCACTTCGGATAGTCAACCGTGAGATAAAGCAACTTAGAAGGAAGTCGGTAAATCTCGTCAAAGTTCAGTGGAGTGCAGATGAGCGAGATTGCACATGGGAAACTGAGGATAGTATTAGGGATTCAAACCCCGAATTACTAATTTCAGGTATAATTCAATATTCTTAAAATCTATCTTGACTTTTCTGCTTATTTCTTTCCTACTTCTCCTGTCTCATTCCTTTTAGAGGACGAAAAGTTTTGAGTGGGGGAGATTGTAACGACCCTGAATTTCCAATCCGATTTAAAATTTTAAATCCATTATTTAATATAAAAATTTGAAATTTATATACGATATCAATTAATGTCCAAACTTCGTTTATAACATGCGTCTAGTGAGTTATGGATATGGGAAAAATTTCATCGCAAAATACACAGTAAATTTCGTTTGCGTTTTATTGTATACCAGTTCATTTTAAAAGTGCATAATTTTCATCTTCCAAATCTAAATATTTTTACACAGTAATGTTGTAAAAATTTATCTGACCAAGACGTCGCTTTTCGTTTCGTCTAATACCGTCATCGCCTGCTCCATTTAAATTGTTTCGATAAACGAACAATCTAATCGGCGTGAAATTCGAGTTTTTATAAAACTGTCGTATCGCAATTATCTGGGTACCGTTGGGAGCGCCTCGTCGCGCTGATCAAAACGGTATATTCATTCGGGCAAATCGAAATCCGACGTAAAACGTCGGGTTAATTTAACCGTTCCAGGCGGACCGGTTAAACCATATTCAGCCCAAAACAAACATCCCATATCCATTTAATTTGAAAATAAAATATGTGCTGGCGCATTTATGTAAGTGGTTGGGAGATGTTAGTTGTAGCTTGGGAATAGGAAGGACGTTTCGGGGTTCAAAATAATAATTATTACTGACTTGTAAATTATAAAATTTAAAAGAAAACGTATCTTTTCATTATCTTCACTGTCCATTCACCAGACTTCAGGTACAAACTCCCTCCCTCCCCTCTTCTTCTTTATTCTTTTTCATTTTACTGTCAAACATAAAAATAAAAGAAACTGATGAACAAAGCTCGCACCTCCCTTCCACTTCATATGCACATGCAGCTCCACCCACCGACCGCACCTCACCTCCGCCCAGCCAGACATCACTCCTCTCCATTGACCACGCAACCCACTCCTCCGAGAACTGCACCCAGTCACCACCTCCAAACACCGGCCGCGCCCCATTCCCTTCGCCCATGCCTCGCCACCGCCGGCTACTCCCATGCGCACCGCCTTCCCTACCCCATGAAACACCACGCCCTTCCACTATGCGAGCCGACCAAGCTAACATCACCTCCACTATTCAGTCACCGCCACCACTTCCCGGAGCCGTCACACCTCCCCCTCCATACGCGCCGCCACCCCTCCTAGCTTGCGTATGTGCATGCATATGTTTGGAGGGTGCGCGTTGTGTGTGAAAAATAGTGTGCGTGCGTGTAGATGGAGTACTGGTGAATGCATTGTGTTTGTAGATGAGCCACTGTTTTATAAAAATGAGTTAATGTCTGAAGAAAAATGAATGGAGTCTCGGTTTTGGAAAAGAAGGAATGGCATGGTTATAAAAAATGAATAAAGTTGACAGTGTACTGTTGCTCCATGCAACAGTAGCAGCGTACTGTCACTTTCAAATTGTTGCTGAAAGAATATATTCGCAGCATCTATTTTGTTACCGAAATAGTAATCGTTTTTTTCTTTGTTTGTTACAGCAACCGTTTGAGTTCCATTGCTGTAGCATCAAATTTCTCATCTTTCGTTCTTTTCTCTGTCACCGGTAAGCACATATACATAATTTTATAAATTATATATGAACGTTCATTTGAATTAATACCGTCTTTCTTTGCAGTGTTCCATTGTTCGTGTTGTACCGATTCCATTCGTGCTCCTTCTTGCTTCGTTGTCAATTTCCCTAACCACGAAAGGTGAATAAAATTTCACGACTTATATTCTTATACGATGATAATCAAGTTTAGTTGATAAATGATTATTTGTTTAATGTTAATATTGGATGTTAAAATTGTTAATACATGAAGTTATAAAAATTATACACTTGTATTTGACGTAGGGGAGTTAACAAATTTGAAATTGACGTATGTGCTTGAATTTGATTAGATAAAATTTGTATAATATGACCCTTTAAATGTTTAATTAATGGACACGTAGAAATAGATTTAGTTACACCTTGAACCATTTAAATTTATAAATTAATATGAAATTGAATAATAGATATCAAGTGTAGAACCACATAAAATAATAGTGTAATAATCTTTAATCTACATGAAATGATAGTGTAGATTCTAGAAATAATTATATTAATTTGCATAAACAACAATGTAAATTAATACGATTATTTCGGGATTATATAAATAAATTATTGGATTGTTATTGATTGTTGTTATTTCTTGTTTTATTTACTTTGACACCATCCCAGTTATCACACTGCAAGTTCCCTTTACTATGCTTTGATTTTGAATTGAAATGGAATCGGGTTGAAATGATAAATACCCAAATGAAACAATTGACTTAGGATAGAGAATTAAATAAAAACCCGATTGGTCAAATAATTCGATTTTAAAATGAAAATATAAAGATTTTATTTGAATGAAATAATAAGGGTTTTAAATGAAGTTTGGAATTTGAATTCTAGTGAAATTAAAATGTTAATATTTAATAATTTGAAACAAAATAGTAACAAAGTGTTTGATGAAAGAATGTTGTTTAAATTTAAGTAAATTATTGAATTAAGTTTGAAATTAGTTAATAATTAAATAAGTTGAATTTCTTTGATAAGTTAAATTGAATTTCTTTAATAAGCGAAATTGAATTTCTTTAATAATTAAGTTTGAAATTTGTAAGACTAAATAAGCAAATAAGTGAAATTTGAATTTCTTTAACAAGAAATAAAAATGTGATTTATTGAAATTAATATAAGTCTTGTTAATTTAAAGAATTAAATTTGACGAATTTATTTAATTAAATTTGTAGGTTTGATATAATGTAAGTAAACTTACTTTGATTTAATAAATTGGAAATTAAATTGAAATTGTTTTGAATGTAAAATTAACTTAATTTTAAGGATTATTGAATGAAATCCATCAATGAATTTAAATCGATACATTATGTTAAGTTAACTTAATTTAAATGATTATAGAATGAAACTTATATATGAATTTAAATCAATATTTGAAATGGTTTTAAATAAAAAAAATTGAAATTGAATTATAAAGTTTGGAAATTAGAAATTGAGAATTTGGAACATAAATTTGGAAATTGATATAGGGAGAGTAAATGAAATGTTGGCTTTCGAATTCTAAGAGAAATTGAAATTCATTTGGTTTTGAAATTTATTAGACGACCAATCGGTGAAATAATTACGAAAGTTATTAAAGAAACCGGAATCGATTAGGGACATACTCACTGTCTAAACCGAATACCACTTTAATAACTATAGGCGGAATGTGATCCAGAATGAAGTGGTGGGAACGATGTACGTTAATGATGGAAGAAAGAGAACGATAATGGATGACCTTGACACTTGTGTCAAATTGGAAATGACTAAAACAGGAGCCGTGCCGAGCCAAATGGGGTTAGCTACCTCGAGCGAACACACTTCTTCGTAAACTACTCATTACTTGTTATTGATTGGTGCGCACCCTTGAATTGGGAGTGTTGTTTCGCGGTGTTGCAATCGTTGCGGCGATGCGTTCTCACCAGTCCGGATCAGGCAAACGATAGTTTCACTACCTTGGGTATTGCCTCATGTGCCTGGTCATACTTGTATCCCTATGCGCGACCACTACGAATTTGTTTTGTATTATACCTATGGAGCACTCCCTGATATCCCACTAGTTTACGGTGGAGTTTACGGTGCTGTATAGACTGTAATGCTATATAAATGTGTTAAGGGGAACAATGGTAACGCCTTAGCACTATTTTGATACTTTATTTTACTATTAGGCATTATCTACTTAGCGTACACTACTATATCAGTAGATAGTTTAACGGATCCTCGAAGATGTTATTCCATTCATCTTTGAGTTATTGTTATTTCAAATTTGAACCATATTATCTTCTGTAAGAATATATGTCCTGACTCGAGTGTTTATTTATGCTTATGCTCGGGTCAGTCTGAGGATTTCTGTTGCTGTGCTGCTTGGAAGCTGAAGACTTGAAGACTATCATTTATCTTTATTTGTATCGGTATTGCTTTATTCTATTTTGATATTGTATCGGACATCTATGTATTTCTATTTCACTTTTTGCTTGAGACATTGTTATATTTACTTAGTAGCTTCATGAACTACTATTATGACATTGTTGTAATTCCGCTGCGTTATTCTGTTATTGTATCTGTCTGTGATTCTGTGATGATTCTCATTTATATACATATACTCCATTAATGATTCATGTTTTGTACTATTTAAGTTGACATGTGTGGATTATTGTCAATTTAAATGGTCCAAATATACGGGTTGTTTCAGTGTATTTCACTTTTTGCCTTTGATTTTTGATATAGCCACCGTGACATGCCCAAGTTTCCTGATACATGTAGTATTTGTCTCTTGCCACGGTTCCATTGGTTGTAGGGCTTGGGTTGGGTTGGGTTTTGTGACTTCCAACTAGTTCCTTGTTCAGTACGAATTTCATAGATTCACTTCTTTTTCTCTAGTTTTCTTGACATAGAGTAGCCTTTCTGACTTTAAGGACTGTCCATTTCCCTTCGCCATAATTTGTCGTAAGAACAGGTATAACATTTGCCTCCAAGTCTGCGATGACCGTAGGTTAGGATAGACTTGTTTTCTTAAACACATGGTATGTATGTCTAGTCAGTTCTTTCTAGTCTACCTTTTCGGTGCTAGAAAAATGTCTTTTTGGCCGCACTTGCATTTAATGCACTTGCACACATGTCATTCCCTTATTGGACTATCTTCAAACAACTGTTTAATCTGGCTTTTCATTTCTCTATGTGGATTTTTGTAAATCTTTGCACTCATTATTTTAGCAGCGAAATCTACGTTTTATAAAAATATTTGATCGCTTCAGTCGTGCTGCCATTATTCAAATTGAGATACATATATTCTTTCTTCATTCCTCCCACATTTCCTTTTATCCTTTTGTTTGAAAAGAACTAATATTAGGTTAATTATGAAATTTGGAAGTGTCTTCGGTAGATTGTCAGTAAGAGAAATTGTTTCGATTCTTGTTCGATCCTTTTTAGAAGTAATCTTTAGAATTTTGATATAGATTCCTATTTTCCTTCCTTTATGCTTCTTCCTTCTGAGATCACCCAACTGGAAGAGGCTGTTGGCGTCCTTTGATAATTTGGATTTTCTGGCTATGCGTTAGGGTTCCCAAATCTCATGAACACATTAATACGCCGCTGTAGGGATATGTCTCCATTACTCCCAAATATTTTCAGTGTGGTTTGTATCTTTCTATGCATCCGACTATTCGTCAATGGCTTTCTCCCTATATGTTGCTCCGGTTCAACTTTCCCCTCATTCGCATATTCTTACCCTGGCCATGTTGGTGGGGGATGTTGCATCAAAGTTGGAAGGAATAGAGCAGACCTTAGAAGAGGGTGAAAAGCTATACGACATTGTTTACAGAGAGGAAATTGAGCAATATAAGAAGCAGGTGAAGGAAATGTCTGCAGAAATTAATAGATTGCTTAGTGAGAAAGAAGTCGTTGAATATAGAAGGGTGATTTCCCGACCCCTCTGAGATACTGTCCCTGCTTTTCCTTGATAAAATAATAGGTTAAAGGGATTAACCATGCTGTATATGAAAGTGATTTCAAGGATATTAAACCACAAGTGTTGGTATTATTATATTATGTTTGCTTCTTCTAATATATGTATTCACATTATAATGGATCCATAACTATATTTTGGGGAGAAAAGAGCAGAATTACCAGCTAAGTTGACCCAGTAGCGAATATAAATTGAATTAACTCATGAATGAGTAGAATTGCATTCAGGAGGTCGGATATAGCATAATGTAGGATAACAGGTTCATAGTAAACCCATGAAAACTATGTTTAGGAAAAGTTATTGGCAGGTGCCAATGGATTCGTAGTAAACCCATAAAAACTTTGATTAGATTGAGTTATTGGCATAGGCCAATGGATTTGTAGTGAACCCATGAAAACTATATCCGGATTGAGTTATTGACAGATGTCAATAGGTTCATAGTCAACCCATGAAAACTAGGACAAAAAGGGAAGTTATTGGAGATACCAATAGGTTCAGGGAGAACCCATGAAATAACGAAGTTATTGGCAGGGGCCAATAGGTTCTTAGTGATCCCATGAAAACTATGAAATAGGATAGGGAGTTCATAAATTTAAATGGGTTAATAGCTAGCCCATGAAAATTATGAAACTGGACAGGGAGTTCATAAACATTACACAGGTTATTAGTCACCCCATGAAAAACTAATAGGTTAATAGTGACCCTAGAAACTATAAATATGACAGATAGTCAAAATGAATGGGGATGGGTAATCTAGAATTGATTTACTTGTTTGCATACCATCATAATATTTTAATTTGCTATGTTTTAACCATTGTGGATGTAGGAGCACAGTATATGGTTTTATAAAGTTTTGAATAAGACACCGGTGAGGGAAAAATCCATTCCGCTAAGCGGTGTGATCTCACTAGATATCTAAATGGTTTGAGATGGTAGATTATTATTCATACTAGGCTTTATGTCCGACTCAAAGTTTATGTTTTCTCCTTAAACTCTCGGGTACTCAACTAATTTTGAGTAGTTTGAGAGTTGAGGTTTTCAGGTACCTTTTTAGACGAATAAGCTTCCGGAGATGTGCAGGAGGCATGATAGCTATCTAGAGTTTTTTCTATTTTGGTTCCGCTATGTTTAGTTGTAAAGACAAAGGTATTTACTTGCCTAGTTATACACTATGATCATCCAAGGTTGCATGTTCATATGTCGCTCTTGGCGTATGTTGTAATAATTATATTTCTCTGAATGTGGTTAATGTATTTGGGATTATGTAATGAATTTGAAATGTGATTTGGAATGGATTGAGATGTTTATTTTAAATTATTTAATTTTTTTTCCATATCCATATGTTTCTGTTATATCAATGTAAATACTACGGATGATTATAGCATCTGTAACACTTAGATTTTGGCCTCAAGATAGAGGATGTTACAAATAAGTACACTTGATTTTTACAAATGTTATTTCATTAAAAAAGAGTGTAGAATTTCACAAATAAGTACACTCTTTTTTTAAAGTTACAATTTGGATCCCGCTCGGATTTACGATTCACGATTCAAATCCCGTTTCGATTCAAATTTCAAACTTTACGATTTAAGATTTGAATCTCATATTGAAACCATTATGGTGAATAGCAAGAAACAAAATCAGCATAAAAAATTGTTTAAATTCAAAAATTGAGAAATGTATAACTAAATAACCAATCACTTCTATGATATGGTAAAAAATGCATTTGATGAATATAAGTTCCATGACTTTATTAAAGTTCAACGAAATAGTTCACAATTCGAAAACGAATACCGTGCCAAACGTCCACATATTTTAAAACAGTTGGCAATGGTAAATCCATATACGAGTTGATCATTGTATGTAACAAATAATGCTCACTGCATATCAAAATATGTTATCAACCAAACTTGAGCACAAATAATTTTCATAGCTCACCAAATTTACAATGTCAAACAATCCTTACTGTATGAATTGTAAAAAAAACGTGTCAAATAGGTTAGTGTGGTCTGAAAAATCTAAAGTTAAATAGCATGAAATCTAGGACGTGAAGTAGTGAACGTAGATACATGGAAATCCCCAATTTATCATGCTTATCCCGAAAGAACTGAAATCAATGAATCAACGTATTTAGAAATAGCTTACCTCTGTCGTCTTGTAATCGGTCAGCGAAGGAGCTAAATAACATCGTTTTTGGACGGTCAGGTCGATGCGGAATGAGATGTGGGTCTAGTAGTGGGAGGTAGTGGCGGACGAAGTTGAACGTCAGGAGTATGTGGTAGTATTTGTAAGTTTGTCAATGTAATAGAGAGGCGGATGAAGATAGGTATCAAAGAAGGTGACTTGCAGTTAGTGTGAAGAAAAACGTCGAGAGTCTGGATTGGTTGGGAAAAAAAGAAAATGGGGAAGCACGGGCACTGGAATTTTGAATTAACTTGCTTTGCATGGTGCACATCGCCGGTGATTAGTTCCTCATTTAAGTATTTAAGTTTTAACTCATAGACCGGTCGATCTTCCCCACTCTAAAAGCCGCCCCGAAGTAATAACACTCATTCTCTCAAGAAAAGGTAGCGATTAAATAGTTCAAAGTCAGCGGGTCAAGCAAGGCCAATTAATATACTGGGCTCCCGACTTTATATGGGTATTCAGGCGCCTTCCTTCTTTCTTCTATCTTCCCTGGATTGACTAGTTTTGTCTCTCCTAGCAAACGGAAGACTGACTGACTAATGGAAGGATAGAATAGATGACCATACAAAAAAGTTTTGGATGATGGTTGATGGTAGGGATGGCAATAGGGCGGGTCTAGGGTCTAAACATAGTAGACCCGCCCCTATTTTGACCCGTCTGGACCCGCCCCATTGGTTCATCGGGGTGGGTAGACCCATGACCCGTTCGTAAGATCTCCGGGTCTAGGAACTGGTCGGGGCTCGGCCGATCTGCTCCAACTCGACCCACACTACCAAGATCTCATAGAAACGCTTTATTACTATAACGATGATATATTAATCCTTCTACACATAAGTGGTTATACCATGGATATTCGAATGTTCCATTCAATAAGTTATACAATTTTTATGATATTAAGTTGTATCACTAATAATTATATAATAACATATGCATGTTTTTCTTAAACCATTTTCATACGCCTCATTTTTATTATCTTACCTATCATTGTAAGCACATTGATATCTATATTTATCATATCATTTAGTGACAATCCCACTTACAAATATAATAAATAAATATATGTATATTAATACATAATTTTGAATAATTATGTCTCATCGGGTCTTTGGGCAGGGCGGGTCTACCTTGAACCGTATGGATACCGAGTATGGGGCGAAAATCCAGACCCGCACCGGATCTATAAAGCGGGTCTGGGGCAAGGTTTAAAAAACCCGAGATGGGTCTGGGGCACAAAAAACCCGCCCCATTGCCATCCCTAGTTGATGGCTTGTGAAAGAATGTTTAATACGGTCGTTACAGACCGTGTAAGAATATTTGATCGTCAGTTAATGATCGTGTAAAAATGTGCGGTATCAGAAAGCATAGAAATTTTATTGCGTTTATTTTTTATGGTATTAAGAAGCAAAAAGTACAATGCTTTTAGCGCCTCGCTTTTTAAAAAATGAAAGATAAAAGGAATATTTTTCGACTATTGTTCGAATATTTCGGCATATGGGTCGTACATGTAAAATAAAATGTGTTGTGCTATTTTGGTATAAAGTCTAATTAAATGATCAAATTTACACCAAAGGTAAATGGTTTAATAATCTAATTATCATGGGATTAATGTGTAGATACCGGGGCATTTTAATTTGTTAAAGGGTCAAAATATAAAATGCCATATTATAAATAAGAAGTTGTGGTCCCAAATTACACAAGCTTTAGCAACTCTCTAATCCTCTTCTATAGAGAGCTAATATCAGATGTAGGGTTTGCATCAATTTATAAAACCAAACCAAATTCTTCCTCTCCTTAATAACAAACTATGCATTCAAGTACGCTTCCGCTAATTTATTTATCTTTTATATAGTTTCTTCTCAATTAAATCAATATGAATTACATATTCGGATATAGGGTTTCATAATTGATTGTTGCTAAAGTATATTGAAATTCTAACAATTGGTATCGAAGCCACATATTGTTGATTTCATTTGAGAAAATTTTACTGTTATTATTATCTGTGAATAAAAACATGCATATTAAAATTGGGTTTAGTGAATGTGATTTTCGAATTGGTGACCCCTAAAATCTTTCATGTTAATCACCTAATAATTTATTTATATAAATTGCATATATGACGCTTTGTAAGAGTATTCCCAACTGTGTCAAGATTGGCAAATGACCGCCTCCCAATAAGGGGTCGGTTGCTCCTTTTTGGATTGCCTTGGCAACCCTGGGAGTCATTGGGTTAGTCGACTTTCATAAAGCCGGAAAAAACCCCCAATCTGGCAACAATCAAAAAAATGATCAGTGCCACATAGCCGACTTTATTAAAGCTGGCCAAAGGCAACAGTCATTTTTTTACCATTGTCTTCTTCCCCTCTTCCCCTTTATATAATTTCATAATTTAATAATTGTATTTATACGAATTTTTCAACATTTCTTAATCTCTTCAAAAAATTATCTATATACAATTTCAACTATATCAAAAAATCAAAAAAAAATCTCAAAAATCTTCATATCCCAATTTTCTATCACAACACAGACCCGATAATCAAAATCTGTCTCAATTCAATCAGAATACATTCAATTCTCAACATAGTCAAACTCAATATCATTTTCAAAATTTTCAACAACAAAATCAAAATTCAAATTTTGGTTTTTTCCAACAAATCCAAATTCGTACCATTCTCCAAAAAACCAAAATTTCTATCATTCCCAACAAAATTCGAATCATTTCCAAAATTTGAATTATTCCCAAAGTATCTCATTCCAACAAACCTATAACTATGATCCAAACTATGTGTCTCCTAATAGCCAGCAATGGACAATGGTGTCTTACCACTCTTAAATTTTGACAAGAAACCCGAATAATCAATTCGGAGATAACGAATAACGGTTAGGGAAACCAAGAATTGCAATTCGAGGGCAATGAAACTACCGAAGAAGGCATTTATAGGAATCTTAATTTTTCTACCACTTAATCAAGGGGAAAGCAAATAATGGAAATCAATATCAATGAATCTCCTAATGCAGAAAGTGTAAATCCGCCACCAAATAGCCTAAAAGCACGGA
This sequence comes from Allium fistulosum, assembly GCA_030737815.1. NCBI lineage: Eukaryota > Viridiplantae > Streptophyta > Magnoliopsida > Asparagales > Amaryllidaceae > Allium > Allium fistulosum. The sequence goes on from CM060902.1 coordinate 1,303,261,876, forward strand.
AATGGCCGTCGGACGAGCAAGTTGAATTAGCATTCTGTTGGGTTGAATGTTCTAAAGACAATAAGAGAAATAAGAGCCAATCTGAAAGTTCTTTTTGGAATTATGTCTGCAATTTGTTAACTATCGACATCCAAACAATCTTCCAAAAACCGTTGATTCTTTGAAGCAAGAATGGAAAAGTATAAATTTCGCTTATTAACGTTGGAAAGAAATAATGGATGAGTTGCATACACGAGAACAAAGTGGGGTAAACGACATGGATTTGGTCATGATTTTAGTGTATTTGTAATTCAAATTCTCATGTTTCATGTTTCGTGTTTCGTGTTTCGTGTTTTAATAATATTTCATCATCTACAGCTTAATCAAGCAAATGCATTTTATATGTCTGAACATAATAATCAATCGTTCAACCTACAATATTGCTACGACCTACTCTCATGCGAGGAAAAATGAAGTCGAGTGCGACAAGAACACTTGATATTGCGGTTTCTTCCTAGAAAGATGAGTGATGAATCAAGCCTTGGATCTTTTGATCCACATGAAGGCACACAATTCACCACTAGTACAGGGGGTAGGCCTTCGAGAAAGTACAAGAGGAAGAAAAAAATCCACTACCTATTACACTGCACACTATGAACATATCGGTGAGCGTATGACGGTCGCTGAAAATGCAAATAAGTTATACATAGAAATAAAAGAAGTGAAGAGGCTTGAGAGGGTTATGGATAGACAACGACGTCATGATGAGATACAACAGTTAAGAGTTGACGAGCTAGAGTTAAGAAAATAAGAATTAGCTCGACAACAAAAGGTTGATGATTTGGCTCTTTTAAGTCGCAACCTAAATGAACTTAATCCAATGCAAAGTTAGTATATGGAGAAGCAAATTGAGGAGTATCATAGATGTCAAGGAGGCTTATAGGAAACTATGTTCGTACTTTGTATCTTATCATTATTTCATCTTGTATTTGTATTGCTATTGTTATTGTTTGTGTTATTGTTAATGTTATTATTATTGTTATTGTTATTGTTTTTCTTTTAGTTTTATTTGTTGTTAATGCTACTATTATTGCTATTGCTATTGTCACCCATTATTTTCTCATTGATGTAACTAAATAACATTGGATTAACAGTACAATAAATATTAAAAATTCAAATACAAACACCATTACAACACGTCAGCAACAACTAAAAGTAGATAAGTAAAACATACAACAAGAGAAGAAGATAACACAGTTAATCCAAACATCACTTTTACTAATGGTTTTATGTACGTTTCCCGTAGTGTTCCACTAGTTCTTCTCTTAAATCAAGATGAGCTTGTGGATCTCGAATGTCCTCGATTTTTTGCATATATTCGATAAAGGTATTTGGGTCTTTGTAAGGTTTTTTTTGAAATGCAATAGCAATGTACAGATAGTTTCTTAGTTGAAGCTCATATCCATAACGTTCTTCTTCGACAATCATATTATGTAAAATAATACAACAGTATATGATATCAGATAATACTGCGGGATCGTGGTAGTATACCTCTTTTCTTAAGATATGAAAGCTACCTTGAAGCACTCCAAAAGCTCATTTAACATCTTTTTTAAAACTCTTTTGTTGCTGGGTGAATTTTGCTTCTTTTACGTTATTTGGTTTTTTGCAGGCTTGCACAAGTGTTTTCCATTTTGGATAAATTCTATCTACTAGGTAATAACCCATGGAATGATCTTTGTCTCCTATTTTGTAATTGCATGGGGGTGCGATATCATTGCATAGATCATTAAATAAGTACGACTTTCGTAGGATGTTAATATCATTAAGTGAATCCAGTGATCCAAAAAAGCATATCATATATATAAATTGAATGAAGCAACTACTTCCAATACTAGAGTTGCCTTTTTGCAGTGCCTTGTGTATTGGCCTTGCAAAGAAATCGAACAGTTTTTCTACCTCCAATGTATACAATCTAAGCTACCTAACATACTTGGAAATCCGCATTGAGCTCTCATTGCTAACAATCTGCCAATGTCATGAGGGGTTGGAGACCAAAAATATTCTTTACCAAATTGTAAACAACGGTTTTGAAAAATTCTTTCATATATAAGATTGTCGCTGGGTCTCCAATTCTCACTTTATCATCCTGCAAGTCATAAGAAGTTTCATACAATAACATGCAAAGTGCAGCTATAACCTTTTGTAGTGGGGAAACTCCTGGTTCATTGATTTCGTTTCTTCTATGGGTGAGAAAGATGTTTGTTTCAGTTAACTTATCAAGAACCCAATTAAAGACAGTCTTTGACATACAAAATCTTCGTCAATAATCTACATTTCCGTACATGGGGTTTTCCAAAAAATAATCCATGATTAGTTGATTTTGGCCAGTAGCATAGTCCCTCCTATATCGTAAGTCCCTCCTTCCAGGAGCATTACACCCTTGGGTTGAAGCGGAGCTTTCAGCATTTTCAAGGGCCATTAAGTCCTTCACTTAAGAAGCAAACATTCTTTGTTGATAACACAATGTTCGATGGCTCTTTCGAATATGAAGACGATGATGAGAAAAACCACAGACTTTTTAGGTTAATCATTTGATAGATTAGTGATAATGAATTTAGAAGATTGAATGAGTACGCTATTGGTAGCCTTTAGCTCTAGTTGTATGGTCTTTTTATGTGGATGATCGGATTAATATCACGTGTCATGGATCGGTGGTACGTGTAGCTTTGAGGCGGATTGTGGTCTTGTTGAGGAGATGGTGTGCTTGTTGAGAATGATCAGATTGATGCCACATGTCATGGATCGGTGGTATGTGTAGCTTTAACGTGGATTGTGGTTTTGTTAAGGAGATGGTGTGTTTGTTGAGGATGATCGGATTGATGCCACGTGTTATGGATCGGTGGTATGTATAGCTTTGACGTAGATTGTAGTTTTGTTAAGGAGATAGTGTGTTTGTTGAGGACGATCATATTGGCGCCATGTGTCATGGATCATCAAGCAGTTATGTATGCTACTAAACTTGAAGAACAAATGGAAACACTTCATAGGACACTAGATTTAATTCAATTATCAGGTGGTCGAAGGCATTTTTTAATCAATTAATGTGTTTATTTTCGATCTATGATGTTTTCTTATTTCTAATGGTTTAATTAAGTTCAATGTTTGTAATGTTTGTAATGGTTTAATTAAGTAAGTTTGTAATGTTGTTCTTCTCTTAAGTGTGTACTTGAATTTGAAAACATAGACTTAACTTACTTAATTTGCTTATCGAAAGTACATAGAACTTGCTGAATGTAATTAACTTACTTAACTTGAATTTGAAAGTACATAGAACTTACTGAAAGTAAATAACTTATTTAACTAACCCAAATATCATTCAAATTGTCTGACATAACTAACCCAAAGATCATATGTAGCATGTCCAACAAAATCAATACGATATTCCCATAAATATCTTGAATCAAACGTAGATCGTGTTAACTGAAATAGGTCTTCTTCCTCCACTGTATTTATAATGCTTCTGTATCTTCGAAAAGCTCTAGTAAACATGACATAAGTACTCCGAGTTTCTAGAATCCTCTAAATTAATCTACAATCAGGATGATTATTAAATGCTTCGTTAAGAGTAACCAACAAATCTTCCTCTTCCATATGTCTACGGTCGGCTTCTATATAAGCTTTAATTAGTACCAAATAATCTTATGGAGTCCAACTTTCATTTTCCATTGAAGATATTGTGAACTTTCAATATAAAACTTTCATTTAAATAGAAAGTTCATGATCCGCATCTCATGAATCACGTGCCATTCGAACGACCATGTGGCAAACATCCGTGAACTTGTATAGAAACAAACACAAGTGTGTTTATTTCTTCACAAAATGAAATACAAACACTTCTACAACTATCAAATGAGTTCCAAATACAAAAACCAATACTAGATATGAAATATGAATACATAAACAACTTTCAAATGAGATCCAAATACAAACACTACAAACACTAACATGAGATATGAAATACACACATTGATATGATATACAAAATGCATACACTAACATGAGATATGAAATACAAATACTTCAGCAACTATAAAATTAGATCCAAATACAAACACTGATAATGGATACATAAAACTAGACATACATGTCACTACACACACTGATAATGGATACATAAAACTACACATACATAAAACCAAATACAAACATTGATATACGAGGAAGACACAATCTAACATTCATCAAAGTGATCATCATTATCCCTAAGACCATATGCATCATCATCATCACCATCATCAGTGTCAACTCTAGGTCTAGGATGATATCGTTGCTCATTCGCAACAGTAAGCTCGTTAATACGAGTTGTTAACTTATATATTCTCCATCGATGTTCAATGTACATGACCTCACATAGTCCAATCTACATTTGATATAAATCCTCATATGAAAACATAGTCGGATCTGGGTACCGTGAAATCTCAGGATGAGGAATATCAACATATCTATCACCTCCCGACAATGTGGGTATAGCGACTGTCCAACCATAATCTCCTATATGGGGTGGCTGTGGAGCAGGATATACCTGAGTGCTCTGTGTAAAACCGAGGGGACAACACCACTCCGAATGCCTAAAGGTCCTACAAAATCAATAGCTCCAGCATAAATAAATCTAACCGTGTGTGGTAGAGTGTAAAACCGACGCCAAAACAATGCATAATCTAAACCGGTGATGATGAAATAATTAGCCAGCCACCACTAATTTGCATGCTCCTGTAAAGAAAGCTATGATACACCTTCAAAAAAGGTGTATCTGGGTGCAGATCGTCACCCATCGTCCATTTAGATTGCCTAGTGCAATCAAGGCAATACCCTCCTACTTCTTTTTCTTGCCTATTACTCAGACTTCCTTTTTCATTGGCTTTCACTTTATTAACTTTTTAGTTTCATTCTTTTTTAAATACTACACCTTTGGGATTTACTACCTTTATTTTATACATCTCTTTCTTTTATAGACATATATTTGTTCCTTGTCATTTCAAACATCGTACTTTTGCTAAATTTAAACTTGACAGTATATGGAAATCCACTTACAATGATATACATTCCAATTAATTAAAATATCATTAAAATCTCAAAAGTCTAATTAACTTTGTTTTTAGTCTCAATCACCAATATCAAATAAAATGAAATCCCAATTCATTATGCTTTCAGTTAACTAATCCGACGTAAAGTTGATAACTAAAATCATTTCACAATTATAGAGTTAAATCTAAACTAACGCTTTTGTAATTGTCAATACAAACTTATAGGCAAGTTTACAGTCTTCAACATTTCATATATATGAATTCATTTAAAATTAAATTACCAGACTCAGGCATATAGGAATAAATCTGCAATAATATAATCTAATATTATATAAAAATATATAGTATTCTCACTCACCTTTAATTAGCGTTTCCAAATCTCTGGATCTAATCTAGATCTAATCCTGTTACCTGTGTTCTCCATTTTTGACTCCCTATTCATATCCATAGACAATATTTATCCCGATCTCATTAGAAATTAGATTAGGGAAAAGAGATTTAGACTTAGATTTATTAATTAGAATCAAATCTAAAAGTTTACCTTTGATCTTGTAATCTGATTTGAACCTACTTCATATCCTATATCCTTCCCTATTCTTCCCCACAGTGTATCCATGAAATCTAGATCTATTTCTGTGTATTTAGAAATTTTTGGAGGAGAAGAGAAATTGATAGAGCTTCCATGCTCATTAGACAATAATGAGTTAGAAGTGTATCCCTAGGTCCTAATTTAGAGGTTCAAATCAACACTAACCGTCGGATGGAAATAGATTAGATCTGAGTCATACGACCTACAATTACTGTCGCCTTCACAAGCAGGCGGGTCAACCACCCCAAGCCCCAGGTCGACCACACACGGTCAACCGTGGCTAGGTCATGGTCGACCTGACCCTTGTATTTTAGTGCATTTTGATTTTTGTGTTGATTTGTTTCCTTTGTTATAAAATAAACGTTAATCAACGTTAATTACAATTATCTTCTACCTTAATTATTCTTTCTTAACTATTAAGCAACCGTTAAGTTTAACGGTTTTAAACCATTATTAATTAATTTCAAATTATTTCCTTAGTTACATGGATAACTATTTGCAACTATGAAAATTCAAACGTTGATAACTTTTTCGTTTGAACTCCGACTGGAAAAGTTTATATATGAAAATTGATCAGAAAATCGCCACGAATCCAATGATATAAGTTTCGTGGGCAAATTCCAACATTTGTAAAAACAAATTATTTTCCACTATTTATTATTTATTAATTAATTTCTATTTTAATTAATTAACGTAAAAACGCTTGATGTTACATTCTCCCCCTTTAAAAGAATTTCATCCCCAAAATTCTGCAAGGGTTCGATCATGTAACCATCGCATATCCATTCTACACTAACATCAATTAGTGTACAACCAAATTTGCAACAATCCGTGTATATGTGCATAGTGCATCACAATACATATGATATGTAGAAACAATGATTTTAATTGGAGCCTCCGATATGAATGATTGCTTTTTAAATTAGTTTCAAAAACATGATGCCGACATCCTAAATATACTGGCAGTTCTACATGAATGCAACTTTTTGAAAAATCAAAACAATTTTTCATCCAGATTTTCCCACACTTCTACGAGTGGAAGCATAGTTCAACCAATTTTTCATTCAATTTTTACCATCCAATTTCCTAGCATATCACGGCTAACATCTAAATTTAGAAAAATTCAGTTTTCTAAACCTATTCTCTTATGCTTGAAAATGGTCTAGATGGAAAATTCCATATTTACATCATTCTCTTATGTAACCTTTTTCCACTGTACCATGGGATCTACTCCTTTGCCCCCAATCATTTTTCTTACTTTTCCAAGTACAATTTGCATAAGTAACTTTTAATTTTTTTGAAGTTCAAAAACATTGCTTATTTCAGAAATCGCTTTTTTAAATTTCTCTCAACGATAAGGCTCCTCAGAAAACTTCCATAAACAAAATAGCTTCCTTGTTGCTCACCGTATCCATTTTACCGCAACTACCGTTACGCAGAAAAATCTGCACTAATCAACTTACCGATTATTCCCCAATGTAAGCATGCGGTATTTTAAAATTTCTAAAACTCAAAATCCTTAACTTTTAAAATCTTTTCAAAGATATGTGTGTGTATATATATATATTTATAATGAAAACTTTTCATAAATAAATTTTTCAAAAAAATTTTCTTTTTTCAAAATATATGTATAATTACATTTTATAAATAACTTTATCCACATTTCTGATATCGAGGTTTAGTCAACTGTCCATCATCCATAACGAACCTTACTTAATTGCATGGTAAAATTTTAAGTTCTCAAAAACTTTTCTTTCTTATTAATATCAACCACCATATATGTTGAATTTTAAATTTCACTCTTCGAGGAATAGGAACATTGACCCGTGTCTTACCTCTTCGTACTCCTATCCTCCATCTACTAAAATTTCGTTCTTCGAATAATTTCCATTCTTTTCGAACATTTTCATTTTACTTTTATTTAGTAGTTAGTTAAATAAAATTTTCTTAATTTATTATTTAACATCCAGTTTTAACTATTTTCTTTTCCCTCGCATTAGCTAAGTGATCTTCTCTGAAATTTCCTTTTTATTTCTTTCTTAATCATTGGGTCCACCCAGAAAACACATAAAAAGGAGCCTTTCCCTAAACGTACGTAGTCCATAGCAACAACTAATGCTTATAACCCACGAAAAGAAAAAGTAACGGTAGAAGGAAACACAACACCACTAACTACTACCACAAGAACGGACCTTTGTAACAGACCATCCCTCTACAACAACCTTCATATCTTATCCTTCCTTTATTACTTACGATGAATAAGGTGTATTCATCTCTTTCATCCCATACCCAATTATGGAATAACCATGCCTCATCTCACTATAGTGGATAAGAAATACAACCTATGAAATCTTCATATTAAAAGGCAACTAAGCTTGGAGAAATAACCTTTCAATTCCCCACTTGCTTCCCCAACTTGAGTCGACCAATATCCTCTATGTGTGTTTACCATTTATTACTATCTTCTCTTAATCCCAATCTTCTGATGGTATCCTCAATTCTTGGTATTTCCTTTGTCCATAAGCCTCATACAAGCATATCCCAAAACTTATAGAAGTGTACCTCAACACCCTCTTTGTGACTTAGACACATATCAACATAACATTCCTAGGCTCTTCTAGTGTCCCTCACACTCTACGAGGATTTCTTATTACTATTCCAAAAGTAGTCATAGCTATCTCCTTTACAACCTTATTCTTTTCTCCATCTCATATAGGCACTAATTCCTATCTACTCCATATTTAAAATTCTGATTTGGTCTTTATCATTTTTTTTCAAAAATTAAAACTTCAAAATTTTTGAAATATTTAATCCTAAAACTGTTATCTTTAAAAGTGCTACTTAGAAATTTTTATTCAATCCAAAAATACTTGGTGTCTTAACCCGTTTCAAAACTTACATTTTAAGATTTTTGAATTTAACTTATTCACTAAACTTTAAAAGGGAAGGTCAACAATTCTAAGTTTAAAATCAAATCAGCCTTTACTTTTAAAGACCATTCCAATTCTTATTAAAAATTTGGGATTTTTAATTCAACCATATTTAAGTTTTCCTTCTAAAAAAAACTATTTATTTCAACCACGCCATTTCTTTCAAAAGTAACTTTACATGTTTCTAAAACATCTTTTATACTTTTTAAATTATAAAAATTGGAGTAGATAAGAACAACTCTCATCCTATCGCTTTCCTTACATCTCATACTCTCCCTACATCTAATATTTGGAAGAGTTTCTAACACATGAAATAGGGACTTCTAACAGACACTAGAAATAAATGCACATAACAACGAAAAATGTCCATTTTCCTTTGTTTTGCTTCTTTGATTAGGCACTAGCATTGTTTTAATATAATTTACAAACACTTTTTATTATACTTAAGCATCCTATATTTTAATGCATTAGAAATATTTTGCCCTCTAAGAGGAATCGGTAATGCTATAATTCTCTATGAATCGCTTAAAATATGATTCTTGTTTTGTATGAAATTACAAGGAATTATATTTCATTTTCTTTATTGAAACAAACGGTACAAAATACAGAATTTTTGATATTTTGCACATCTATTCTTTTGCATTTACATTCCTTATTATTTCAAATAAAACACCTTTATTTGTAACTTAATTGATTCATAGTAACTTATTTTGATATCTCTTTTCATTATAATGAATTAAAATATGTCAAATCCCAACCTAATTACAATAAGCCAAACCTCTCTTTCATTGATACTTCCTAACTTCCTACTACTCAATTCTTAGCCCAAACTGCACTAATTCCAACTGTTTTTCTCTTAATTTACCATCCTTTTTACCTAAACTATTGTAGTGCAACCACCTACAGCTTAATTTTCAAGATTAAGTCTTCTTTTCTATACCATTCACCCTATTCTTATTTATATACCACTCATATTGTCCACTCATAAAAATATTTAATATCTTAAAAACTTTCATTACATAGAAAGATTCATGAGCTATATTGCTCTATCATTTCTTTTCAAAAGAAAATAGCCTCTTATAAAATTTCCTTTACCGAAATCAAATTAGCTAACTATACGTATTTTCTTAAAAGACCTTTATTATATATATATATATATATATCCAAAATTCAACACTCACTTTCTTTTTCATTAAAAGTCCTCTTAAAGTATACAATTTATACCTTTTCTCATTTTCCAAAACTTTTTTATTGTTGGGTTGGACTTAAGGTGAACTTCTAACTATTTTCTCAAGACGAATCCAAAAATCTAATCATTAATTAGGAGTGACTATTTCACACCCTTTCTTTAAGAACTTCCATATCTTCCGTTATCAATAACATATGGATTCCTATTTCCCCTTTATCTGGACCTATTGTATACCATCAATCGACAGTCATATGGGGAACTACAATCATTGAGATACTGAGGCCTAACTAGAGAGTCATGTACCATCCAGCTTTAGGAATTTTCATATGTAACTATTCTAAGGGTCTAACGTATATTATATTTATAGAAAAATACAAATACGTTCGCTCAACGTTTCCTAATTTTTCCAGGAATCGACTAACTTAAGTTCTAATACCAAATGTAACAACCCGCACTCCAGTGGGCCCAAGTTTTCACTAACCCGAAAACCCAAGTCCACTAAAATACGGATTGTTGGGTTGGTATCCTACAAAAGAGAAGTTATATCAAAGCACCAATGGTAATAACTCACAGTAAAAATAAGTAAATATAATAGGTCATAATAATCACTGACCCAAAATTGACATTTCAAATGTCAAGTGCCTCAGCCAAACCACCGCTCCAAACAATACCGGTACATGCCTTCTAAATCCTGTAGGTTGTAATGAAGAGGGGGTCAGAACAGCATTCTGGTGACTGGTAAATTATACATCTTATTGTTAGTTCCTAAGATGATGGTTTTGATGACAACAACCTTAGGACTTGTTATAAAATATAAATACTAATATTCTTGTCTAGATATATATGTATATGAAGGATATATATATATATATATATATGCAGGTACTGAGAATGAAGATTGCATAGTATAAAGATTCAAGACTGAGTATAGAGATTCAAGACCGATGAATTCAAGATTGTAGAAATCAAGACCGAAGACTCATGAGTATCAAGATTACTAAGAGTTCAAGATATCAAGATAAGCAATAGAGTCTAGATTTATGTTAAAACTTCATAATAGCACTAAAATCTTTATTCGGATTTTAATTGTGGAATGGAATCCACCTTCTCGCTTTAATAGTGGGATGGAACCTACGACTTCTTTAGTGGGATGGAACCCACGACCTTCTCTTGTGGAATGGAATCCAAGAAATTTTCAAAATGACTTATTTTTAGATTTTTTCAAAACTATCATTTTAAAAAGACATTCTCTCGATTTAAATATTTTAGCCTTAATTCAAAAACTATTTTTAATCATATTAATTTCAAAATCATTTCTTGTTTTTAAACTATCTCCTGGTTTTAATGCTTTAGCTTTAATCTCAAAATATTTATATATTTAGTTTTTATTACTTTTATATTTCGTAAGATTACTTTCCACAGGCTTTTATAATCATAAAGTAGATTCAAAATAGTTTACAAAGTTCTAAGATTGTTTTGACAAACTTTAAAAAGAAAATCTCTTTTAAAACAAAAATCAATTTTCAAAATATACTAGGGGATGTCAACATGCCCCTACCCCCCATGTCGACATGGTAGCCGTAGATTTTAAAATTCAAATTTTCAAAAGAAGTGTCTATTCGTCATAACCTTTCACGAATGGACATGACCGTTATTCTCCTATATATACCAGTAGTTTTCAACGAATTTTTACATAAGTTTTCTTTGTTTTATCTCCTCTTTTCTTCCATTCTTATTTTCAAACATTCTTAACAAGACTCTGCCGAAATCCTAAGTGAATCAAACTCAATCGTCCCTAGTTTGATTCTCTACCACTCTCTCTCAAAGATCTCAATGTTATTCAGAGTTATAGGATCATTTGTAATCGAAGATCGAAGTGTATCGAGTCTCTCTCTATCAAAGTGTGACTGAAAATGGTGTGATTGTGGCCCGTAAATCAATTGGGTGTGATTGTAGCCCGTAAATCAATTAGATGATCTTGTAGCCTGGTTAAATCAAGAGAGTTTGCCCTGGACTCGGAGACAGGAGGGTGTATCTCGTGGCCTTGAAATCGAGGTTGTAATATTGAAATTATATTTAAAAAGAAATCCGCATAAGGAATTGTGTGAGACTGGATGTAGGGTAACTCCGACCAGTATAAAATTCCGGTGTGTTCTTTCCTTTACTACTTTTATTTACTATTTTCATCTGTGTCTGATTCTGTGATTGTTTATGTGTTTGTGAATTGCATCTGTTTGGATTTAATTTGAAAAGATTTCAAAAAGATTCATAAAATTAATTAAACATTATTCATCCCCCTCTAGTGTTAATTCTGCCTTAAGATCCGTAATCCGCATTTCCTACACTTATACATAACATTGGCTTATGCCGATTGTTCACCATTTCTTGTTATGCTAGATTTATCATTAATTGCTACGACTCTTTCGTTGCGTACGAACCGTTCCCATCTACACCATGTAGATCTATATCTATATATATATAAGTATATATATATATATATCTCATCGTCCACTAATGGACCTAGATACTATCCGCACTAGTATCTATCACTCCGTGCCTCATAAGGATTCATCACCTCACTGCATCATGATCATCGTATAACTCGAGGAGATCCTATAGTGCGCACCAAAAACCTCCAGTCCATCAGTTCCTGTATTCTTTGGGGATTTCACCTTTGCTCGCTTTATATATCGTGGATTTCCGGCCCCACGCACCTCCACCCCATCCATGTTTTAAAGGAATCTCTGTATGGGTTAACTAGCCTTGCCCTATCAAACAGACTAACAAACAACTGTGGCGGTGCATAACTCAAATGAATCAATCCTGGTAGGCGGAAGAGATCAGTTAGGTGTAACCTTATCCTTTCCGTTGACTTCAAGGGACCAATGATGAGCTAGCTAAATATGCAACTCCTACCTCTAGTTTTGGTACCCACGTACATAGCCTTTTGTGCACCCTTTTGCAACTCGTTTGGTGCCTACGCACGCCATCCTTTTGCGCGCCCTATTGCATAAGTCTGATCTCACCCATCATCTATTTAGATTGCCTAGTGCAATCAAAGCAGTACCCTCCTCAGACAATTTGAAACAAAGTGCTAGTGCTTGTATAGTCTCGTCATCCGTAAAAGGTCCGCCCGGTGCTTGCAATTACGATGATTCCAATTCACACACACCTAACCTGAGGGTATCCCTTCAACTATATGTAAGTGTATACTCTTTACGGGTCTTGTGGGATGGATATGTTTATAATGTCCCAACCCAGTTTAACGACTCTCGATCATTTATTCTTACGTGTATAACAAAAAATGTATAATTATAACAAATAATATATAATTATAACAGACAATTTATAATTATTCACACCCATCATAAGCGCATATCCAAGGCTACATATATACATATTTTTGACTCATGTATATTTATTTTTCTTTCATTTTCTTTATTGCCTCCCATCTTTTATATTTGACTTTAAGTCTTTATTCTTATTATGCGTTTATCTTCTACTTCATCAAATTTATTTGCCACCTCTCGTTTTCAGTCATCAATATCGTTGCTACTACATCCATTAGTTCAGCCTCGATTTCTATTACATTTCATTTAATTATTAGATTTAATCCATTTCATTCAATTATCAGACTTAATTCATTCCATTCAATTATCAGACTTAACTCATTCCATTTAATTAAATTATCAAACTTGATTCATTTCATTCAATTATCAGACTTAATCCATTTCATTTCCTACTTCTTTTTCTTGCCAATTACCCAAACTTCCTTTTTCATTGGTTTCACTTTATTAACTTTTCTTTGGCAAGGCCAGCTAGCATTTAACGTGTGCCATCCACATTTATTACCCCAAACATTTAAAAGAACAAGTGATCGGAACAGGCTCCGGATTAGCTAAGACAATAAAAGGAAAATAGGAGATAGACATATATGTCTAAACTACTAAACAAGAAGGTAAACTATCCCTCAATGATAGGATTGAACATAGCGTCTGTAGAAGGACCAATAACATAAAGAACATGAGAGAACTGAGTCGCAAGAGAAGGATCAAATGACCGTGACATGGTAGAGTAAAGATACTTCTGATCCCAAGATAAGTCCAAAAATAATTGCCAATTGTGTAGACCAATATCGCCTTTTGAATGAAGTGTCGAACCTTCACCATCCACATGATAAAACAACCTTCTCGGTTCCCCATCTTGGCCCACATACAAATTTGTAACGAGCCGGAATCTTGGTCGTTCGTTTTTGAACATTTAATTTATTTTAAATGTTGAATTTGAATTATAAATTGATTTTGAATATGGAAGAATCAGTGAAATGATTTAAAAATTCCAATTTTAGCGATTTAAAATAATTTGGGGGAATAGTAAATTAATAACTGAAATTGGGATAATAGGTGAATCTGGAAATAAACGTATATGAAAATGGTTTCTAAAGTATATCTAAATTCTATTTGGTTTTGAATTTTAATATTGAACTTTGAAATGAAATTAAAAGTCGATAAGTTAAAACTGGAATTTATATATTAGTTTAATAGTGGAATTTAATATATATGATAATAGGGAAAATAATTGAATTTGGATTTAATATGAATCATAATGATTTCTAATATGAATATAAATATTATTTGAATTATAATTATGTTAGTAAAGTTTTTAAATCGAAATTTTAAATGATTTCGACGATTTTGAAAATCGCTCAATTTAATCGACGAGTTAAAATAGCCTTCCGGGGCACAGTCTCGGAATTCGACGAAACTAGTCCTATTGGATCCGTAATAGTGTATTATTATCGGATTTCAAATTTCATAGCGTTTGGAGTCACCGTTTGTTCGTACGGGAGAGAAACGCGTTGAAATAAATATCGAAAATTTAATATTTTAAATCGATTCAAAAAGCTATCTTCCACATACGATCGAGTTAGGCCCCGAAACATGTTCCATTGTGTTCGAAATAAGGGTAAAACATTATAAATGCCAGGCGGCACGTGTTGTTTGGAGTTTGTTTGAGAAAGCTTGTAATTTTGGAAAATATTATTAAAATAATTGGTTTATACGTGTATATATATGCTTGCTACAAAAACCCTAGCCGAACGTTCATAGCCGCCACAGTAAAGTTTAATGGCCGAAAACGTCATGGCTTCTCCTCCATTTTTCTTAAAATCCACAAGCTTTCGCGAGAAGGTTTCAACACGAAAATCGTAGAGCTCTTTGAGCTCTTCACATCCAACGGCTACGATCGCCTAAGGCCCACCGTCGATGCCGTATTTTAGCCACGAATGCGCGATGTTCGAGCGTGTTTTCCAAGGCAATGGTGAGGCCGAGCTTGGCCGCGTTCTGGCAATGGGTGCGCGACGTTTGGGGCTTCGGCGTGGGAGGGTTGGATCTTCCTCAACCTGATCGTGGTGGTCGCGATTTTTGATAAATCATTGGCGGCTATGGGTTCATTTGCCTGGACGTAAACGAGAGGGAAGAAGTAAGATCGGGTAGCCTGATTTCATTCCAAGGAAGGTAACGGCCGAGATTCATTTCTGTGTAAAAATATAAAAAAATAAAAGAATTTATTATATAAAATTTTATCCAAACTTTAAAACCTCATATCTTGGTCATACGAGGTCAAAATCGGACGAAACAAGAGGCACCGGAATCGCGGAGATGAGATCTACGCTACAATGCAGATCTAAGGATGTTTGGAGCTCATTAAATTTTTAGGTTAAATCGAACGCCGTTCGATTTAATTTAAAATTGGAACGCTCGGCGATTTAAAACTCAAGGTGAGTTAATCTCACTCAATTTTGGATTGCTAGCATTTAATTTTAAACGATTAAAATTAATAAATGATTGATTAGTTAAATTGATGCATTTTTATTAGTTGGATGTGATATTATATATAGTAGTATATATAGATATTGGAGTGATTGATATTCCAGCATTTATATAGCGGATGAGACCCTATGCGCCCCGCATAATAGCGGATGACCCTATATACCGCGATATTCCACCTCAAAGTGGAATTGGTATTTTTATGTTGTGCTAATATTTGTGGATGCAGGGAAACAGGTTGGAGGGATCCAACTAGATTCCTAAAAAATGTTGAATTTAATTGCATATATGGTGATATATGTTTTTGTTGAAATAATCTGTGGCAAGTTATTGTGCGATTTGGATTGGTTGGATGCTGTGATAGGTTTTGACCTAGATTCTGGTATTTAAATACGAGTAATATATGTTTAAATTGGAAAAGAAAATCAAAAGGGTTTTGAAGCAAAATTTTTCATAAAGGAAATTTGGGTTAACCAATTGGATAAAATAAAGGGACAGTTTGGCATAGGTCCCTAATAAGTTTCAAAATACACAAAAACCCCAGTAAAAAAAGTTTGTAAATTAGGACCCTAGAATTAAGTTACCGAATAATGGCATACACTTATGCAATTATTCAGTGAATAATTGCAGACATTTATGCAATTATATCAAAAAATTGCAGACATTTCCACAACTATTCATTGAAAAATTGCGGAAAATTCCGCAATTATTCACCAAAAAATTGCATAAATTTATGCAACTTTTAGATATAATTGCATAAATATCTGCAGCTATTCAGTGAATAATTGTAAAACTATATGCAATTACTTAGTAACTTAATTCTAGGGACCTAATTTACATACTTTTTTTACTGGGGTTTTTGTGTATTTTGAAACTTATTAGGGACCTGAGCCTAATATTCACTAAAATAAATGGTTTTGAAAATGGGTACTTAGCCAACCCGGAATATGGTGAATAGGATTTTGGAATAAAAGTATAAAATAAAGGATTTTTAAATAATAAAATTGTAAACGTATTTGTTTAAATATATAAAGGTTTCAAAATCTGGAGTGTGGGCTTGTTTTAAAAAGAGGATTTTTAATTTATTAATTTGATAATTTGCAAAAGTGTTAAAATATTTTGGAAAATTAGTTGTTTAATTATTTTAAATTGTTTAAACATATTTAATTATTTACCAGTAACCTTATAATGATTTTGAAAGGTTTATTATTATTATTTTAGAAATGGTCAGCATTTTGTTTTAAAAGGATAATTATCAATTTTCAATATGGTCTTGTATAATAACTTTTATAATTGCCTTGATTTAACTTGAAATTTAATTTAGAACATATAAGCACTATTTGTGATAATTTTTAAAAAAAGTTTCGGGAAGTAATGGTATACTTGTGTGGCGTAATCAGAGGCAGTAAGTGCCTGCAGCTAAAACTTGAATTTCTCTAGGATAGAGACGTAACCATTGAGCTGTGACCATGGTTGGATACCGCAGTGGTACTTTCCACCTTTATTTTAAAAAGGTTTTCAAATATTTTTGAAAGATAGTTTTAAATATTTACTAAAATCGATAAGACAAGTATGTATAGTTTTGAATAAAGAGATTTAATTATTTAAATTTTAATTTAAAAAGAGATTGAATGCTTTCAGTGAAATTGAAGTATTTGGTTGAATTGATTGTTTATTTGATAGTTAAATAACTGAATATCAAATCTGGACCCAAATATAACTTTGGAAATATCTAGAAGGAGTATGGGAATTATATGGTACAGTTACCGTTCGAGGTGCTATACTGCACGTATAAACTCGTTCATTCTTCTAGGACGTTTATAAGGGAATACGTCCACTAACGGTTTGGAGGTGATCTCCGATCTTATCTTCGTTTGTGTATTTCCTAAAGAACCGGGGTTGAGTTTACCGGAAAAAGCGAATGTTGTTTCGAAGAGACCGGGATCGGATTTGCGATCCGAAAAACCACTTCGATCCAACGAGTACGTTTTCGTGATGAAGACAAGAGCTTGAAGTCGAAGATGGAGTAGTGAAGTGCAAGGGCTAATTGCTACTAATCCTAAGGGTGATTCCAAAATGGATGCAGTAGGAATAGTGCCTTCGGTTCCGTTCGGATCGGGAACGGACTTGTATGGATGAATGCTTTCAGAACATTGTCATTGGAGGATAATGAGCATTCTAAGCGAATTTCCTAAAAAGCTAAAACTTAGCCTCGAGCCTCATCAACCAAGAATGACTGAAAATCAAGGGAGATGCAGCAAGGCTAAGTGGGTCGCACCCAAGTAGGGTATGTCTATCACCTTTCTAGATACCCTCAGATATTATTGTTACTATGATTTATGGAAGGAGCTCGATAAAGGGTGGGAACACCCAGGGTGATAGCATATTCAGTCTATTCAGGTTAGGAATAGTCCGGTCTTGTGTTGTAGGGGATGGGGAGTGATCCTCGGTACAATGTTTCTAGACAGGTACCATGACAGCTGGTACCCAGTGCCTAGTCATTCAGTTGGAATCCATTCTCCTTACGTGCCTTTACGGTTTTGATTGTAGAGCCTAGTAATGCTGGAATTTAATTAATGTAACAATTTCAGCTATTTGAATAAGTATTTGTACTTAGACACTATTATACTATCAGAGGATTTGACAAGAAATGTTTTGGTTATCGTAAGGTAAAAACCCGACATGTTTATTTGTGGCATGGTCTTACGAGATACCTTTGATTTTCAAAGAATTTTGAAACTTTAATAATTCAATTGAGTGTATTTTCTCACGCTGGTTTTCAAGACTAACTCGGGTGTTATTTTATTACAATGCTCAGGTCAGACCGAGTATTACAGGTTCAGGATTGGATACCGTGGAGCTCAGGAGATGAGCTGGAGACCGAGACGTATTCTCGTACTTGTTTATTTCCGCTGCAGTGTTGTTTGAAATTACCAGTAGTTGTGAGGACATGATGTTATAACTGTCCAGGCTGGTAATTATTGATTTGTGTACTCTGATGTGACTTATGTATATTACAATTTTGATTTTGTGTAAAGAGCTATTGATATTATATATTGTCCTGTCCGTTGTGAGATTCTGTTTTTGTTCAGTTTTCTTCTTCTACCTACTTTCTTTTCCCTCAACAATCTGTCTTTCCAGCATGTTATATGATGGGCGTATTTATGTCGATTTTCGAGGGTCGTGAAGGGCGGGTCGTCACATGTAGTATTAGAGCTTAGGTTGGCGATATACCTAGGCTTTGGTGGGGGGGGGGGGTTACTCATGAGAGATAGAGTCAGTAGTACTCTAGAATGAGTTGAGTGTATTAATAGCTATGAGCGCGTAGTTGTTAGTGAATGTAAAAATGTTTTTATATTATGTTGACTTATCGGTTGAGTATTTATGAATTCTGGTCGGTACGGGAAGTACAACCGTATCGATAGGGGTTTCTAAACTCTTGAACAAGGTAAACCGACATAGTATTGTTTTAAAGGGGGTGAATGAAATAATTTTACCCAAAATTATATTTTGCTATGAATAAAATAATTTTCTAAAATTATTATATATATTTGGATGTTTGGTTGTTGATATTATAATCAAATAAGATTATAAAATTTGAAATGGTTATATATATATTACCAATAGAATTGTATAAGTATGAAATATATAATGGAACATAACTAGAATTTGATTTAAACCAGAATTTAAATCCTGGATATTTTGGAATATGTTTATATGAATTTGAACAAAAAGTTTGGAAATTTTAAAATCTTGATAATTTTGGAAATGTTTTCCCAAGTGGTTTGAAAGGAATAACGAGGTATTATCTGAAAATGTTTTTGGAATAGAGATTGTTTTACAATGAATTTTGGAAGTAAGGAAGCACCGAACTCACTCTAGTCGCTAGAAAATAATCCTGGTGATGATGGCCACATCATCAGTATTCATTTTCGAGTCTCTAAGTGATGGATTGCTACCGTGGTGATTAGCTATGATATTTGATTGGACTTGTTTTATAAACAAGTTTGTTTTAGAAATCCCAAAGGGAAATTATTTTGGTAAAACCAAGTTGTTTTGAAAATCCGGAGGTATGATTTGATATACCAAAGTGATATATGTATATTTATGATTTCAAAATGGTTTGAAATAAAACCGAAAAAATTAAATTCTGGGGTTTCTATTTAAAAGATTATAAAGTCAAGAGAAATCATTATTGAACCTATAATTGGAAGTTGATATAGATAAGAGAGGAAAATGAAAATTTTAAATCCTGGAATTTAAAACTTAACTTGAGTAAATTAAAGTGAATAAGATATGTTGGGATTTAACTTAAGGTAAGTTAAATAAAATTTAAATAGGATTTTAATTGAAATGGAATATAAAGTTGAAATGTAAGATGATTATATAACTATAAGTTATAATTATTGAATGGGATGAATACACTTAAGCTATTAAGTGATATAGAAAATCCAAGGTTGTGACATTATGGTATCATTATAAGATGTAAATGGACTTAAGTAAGTAAAATGGGATTTTAAGTAAATAAGTTTGTGAACTTATGGATAGAGAAATGGGATTGTAAAACCTAAATGCTAATGGTTTGATAGTATGGTGAAAGAATGGAAAATTCAAAATTGAATTTTAAATGAAGGGTGAATTGAAATTGAGTAAAGTGAATATAAATATGAATGGTGAAGTGATTATATAACTATAGGTTATGAATATTAAATGTAAATGAGACTTAAGTGGAAGGTCATGGTAAATAAGGTATATAACTTATTAAACCGGGGAGGTGAAAAGGGATAACCAAATTAAAATGGTTAAGAAATGGATAATAAGAAGTGAATTAAATATGGTTTTGAAATATGATTTTGGAGTAGAATTTGGAAATGAACTTAAGTTTTAAAACTGAATATAACTTGAGCAGCGATATGGAATATTATAATAAACATTAGAAATAATTATATGGAATGATTCCCAAGTGATAGTATAAATTGGATATACTAAGCAGATGAAAGCAAATAAATTGGATGGGATCAATTTGAAGGGAAATGGAATTTGGTTGCAAGGAAAACTTAACTTAAGTGATTATTCATGGAATGATTCATGAATAAAAATTTACATGGATTGGAATGTGTTAATGAAAAGTAAAGCAAACAAGGTGGTGAATAACATGAATGGGAATCAAATGAAAATAGATAAATGGATTTAAAGTCAATTTAAAAAGGGAATAAATTGAAGTTAATTAAATGGATTTGCATAGATAGAAGTGAATAATGGATGGAATGAAAATAAAATTGATTGTGAATCAATTTGAAATTGAATAAGGGTGAATTCATGCAAGTAAAGCACATAGAAACCAATTTGAAATGAATATGAGGTTAGTTGTTGTGAATATAAACTGAATGCAATAAATTTGGTTGTAAATCATTTTGAATTAAATGAAATGATATATATAAATCCATGGAAAGAAATTAAATTAGTGTTGGAAGCTTAAATTGTTTGTAATATATGATTGGCATGTTTGGGCTATGTAATTGATATGTTTGGCTAGTTAAATAAATGAGTGTTATAAAATTCCATGCTCATGAAAACTTATGTGCTTATTTTGAGTAAGTACAGGTACAGAGAGCTGTTGGATAGATTTTGGTTGCGTAATTGCATATAAAATAAGCTGCTTGTTTAATAAACGCTAATATGAGGTACGCCTATGCAATAAAGATTAAGAAATGATTATATATGGATATATATTTTGTTTTTCCGACTGTGTGGGTCGATGTATATATATTTATCTCTATTGTGATATTGTAAAATCCAACCAAATATCCCAACCAAGATTTCACACCTTCCTTAACGACCACATATGGTGGAACATTGACACCATCGATCACAACCATATCAAAAGATCTAGGTGAGAACAAGCCAGCATTCCTGGGCAAGGATTTGAAGAGAGATGACCATTTTGGCAAAGCTTCCACTAGATTAGCTGCAGTAGAGGTTGAATGAGAATTATGGGACCGAATAGCTTCAGAGTTTGAGATGATTGGATTACAATGCATAGTAGGCACTTTCTGATTCAGATTAGAATCAACAACCTAGAGAGTTGATGATTGATCAACAAAGCTAGCATTAACTAAAGGCATAACTTCAACATGACCTCCATCATTTAGAGGAATTACAACATCTCCGTCATTCTCAAAAGAACCAATATTACTACAAACCATATTCTCCCATACCCGAGCACTAGAATCAAGCAAAGGAGTAATCACCGATGTAGCATTGGTATTAGAAATACCTGAAATAAGACCAGCTACGACAACTGTGGCTTCACAATCAACAATAATATCAAAGAAAGAACCTTTTGGGGGAGTGAGGCTATCAACTTCAACAGGGACATTTGTAACGACCCAAGAATTTTAACGGTTTTTATAACGTAATTAACTGTATTAATCAGTTAATCTGATAAAAATAAAATGTTTTCGAAATCTGAATATTTTTATATAATAAAAATGTAAACTATTTTCTGAATGAGACGTCATAATTCGTTTCGTCAAATTTGGATTGCTCTAGCTCCTTTTATCTTATTTTCGGCGTTTAAGCAGCATTTTCGACAGCGAAAATCGAGTTTTGATAGTTTGGTTATATCGCCGATATCTGTGTACCATTCTGTTCGTCTTGTCGTGCTGATCTCCGCAGTATATTTATTTATTTCTTTCGGAGTCCGGTACACGACGAAATCGGTAAAACTATCAGTCGTATCGGTTCCGCATTTTGAGCCTTTTTGCTTTCCTTCGTCCTTTCGTTTGTCCACCAGTGAATGTTAATAGCCACTGGCTATTAATAAATTCTAAAATTCAACTTATGCCTTTTATTTTCCCAATGGTCAATAGATTCTAGTTCGTTCACATTCCTTCTTTGGTTCTCTATCCCTTCTTGGCTATGTCAATTCATTTGAGAAATAAATATAATAAAGTATGTATTATAATTTTTTGGAGCCTACTCATGTTCTTCTCCATGCCGCACCTTTATTTCCCCCTAACCTCGCAAGTAGCCGACCTCCAACCTCTGCCAGTCAACCACCGTTTCTGACCCATGCTACCACGTGTTTGTCCTCCTCTTCATTCAGAAAAATTAGAAAGAATATCAATTATGTTATTATATATATAATTATTTGAAGAAACTCTACGCCATATTTTTTGCTAGCCTCGTTCATGCCCAACACCTCGCGACTGTCCGCACCATGTCCCCACCTCCACACGAGCACCGACCACATCTCCCTCTCACAGCCACTCCGAACTTTGGCTCCTCTCCTCCTTGATCGGTCCACCTTCTCTCCTCTTTAAAAAAAAGTGAAAATGTGTTGCTTGGCCTCTTCCTTTCAAACCCTCTCTCTCCACCACTCGCTTCCCACCTTCCGCCATGACTACACCTAGCAGCTGCTCCGAACCCATACCACCGCCGTGCCACCCGAGTCAGCCAAGTCATCCCCTCCGCCTTATCCTTGCACGCACACCCCAAAACCCCTTCATGTCAGCCACATCCATTCACTTCACCACAACCAAGGCCAGTCAGCGACCTTGATCCTTCCGCCCTCCCTCTCTCTCTCCATGCGCACGTGACAATAGCTAGCCCTCCTAGCAGCCCTCTTGCAACAGCGTACAACAACTCCTTCTCATCTTTGTTTTTTTATATTTATATATATTATAGTATGTTAGTATTTTAAGTGTCTATATGTATATAGTATGCTTATGTTGATAGTCCGAAATATATATATATATATATATATATATCGTGTATATGTACTTTGATTTTTTTAATATATGTGTTTAAGAATATAATATTGGTTAAGTATTGATTTTACACACACACACTTTGATTTTAAATATACGTGTTTTAAGGGTATAATTTTGGTATTAAAATATAATATATATGTACACTTTGATTTTATATATGTGTTGTAAGATAAGATGATTTTGAAATGTAAATATAAAGATTTTATTTGGATATTGATTTTAAAATATATGTATATATAGATTTTAAATATGTATTTTAAATTAAATATTGTTTTTAAATATATATATATAATATATTTGATTTTATTGAATTCTGTGCTTTGCTTACCGCTGTCAAACTTGTCACAACAGTTTCTGAGTGTTGTTGTAGAGTGTCCGTATCCGTGTGCATGTTATCTTCTTTGCCATCGTTGTTCTCTTACCTCAAAAGGTGAGCAATCACTCACGATTAACATTCTTATATTTAGTAAATTTGATTCACATAAAATGACGATTGAAATATGCTGTTAAATTTTGAATTGTTAAGTTATTTAATTGTTAAATATGATATGCCATTATCTGTCATTGTATACCTATGACATATGACACCATAACCTGTTGTATATATTATATTTAGATTTGTTACTGATGATATATGGCCGTTGTTGATATATTATGTTATTATCACATTTTTCTCACTCTACACGTTCCCTGTTAGTTTAGAATTCCCTATGGGTTGAAATGATACATACCCAAGCGATCTTGTCGATTAGGGGAAAATTGTTATGGGTTAAAATGATAAACCCAAGCAATTTTCATTGATTTTGAAATTTTGGGATTGCGGGTTGAAATGATATATACCCGTAATTATATGAATTTAAATTGCGGATTGAAATTGTAAATATCTATATCACTTGACCATAGGATAAAAAATTATATACGGACACCGCTGGTCTATTTTTGAAAATGATTTCCAAGGTTTTGGAAAGGAAATATATGGATTTTAATAAATATTGATTTTTAAAATATATAATATAAATTTTATTTTTATATATGTCTAAAATTTAGATTTTTAAAAATTATATATATTTGAAATTTATAAGTTAGTTTTGAAATATAAAATTTAGGATTTTACTTATAATTTTATTATTTTCAAATATATAAAATAAGATTTAATATAAAATAAAATTTAATAATAAGGTTTAATTTAATAAAATTTAATTTAATTAGTATATATATATAATATGTTTAAGTATTTATCTAAAATTATATTTTAAAAAGATTTTGTAATAACTTTAATAAATTAAGGTTGGGAAGATAAATTGAAATTGATTTGAAATTATATTTGTTTAAGAATTATATTTAAATAAAATCGATTTGAAACTTATTGAATTTGAGATTTTAAAGATATGATTTTATAACTTGATTTTGATTAAAGGTGATTCAATGAATATTTTTCAAATTTAAATTAAATTGAAATTGAATATTTAATTTTGATTTGAAATATGTAATTTGAGATTTTATTTAAATGTTTATAAAAGTGATTAGGTGAATATTTTCAAGTTTAAATAAAATTACAATTGAATTTTGAAATATAAATGAAATTTATCAAATTGAGTAACTGTAAATTATTTGAATATTTAACTTCGAAACCTATTGAATTGAAAGTGGTTAAATTTGAAATTCAAACCTGGATTTGAAATCGATATAAATTAGAATTTGTTTTAATGAGAATTCGAATTGAACCTGTTAATTGAAATTGTTGAACTGAGATTGATTTTGGTTACATCTTTGGAACTTAAGTTGTTTTGAATTAATTTGTGAAATTGGAAGAAATAATTCTAGTTATATACTATTTTTATTATATAAACTATTTTATAAATAAACTATTTTAAATCTATAACCTATTTTAAATATATACTATTTTAATTTATAAATATTTTAATATATATACTATTTTCAATATTCAAACCGTTTAAGTTGGAACTGTTATGATTTTGCAAGTGAATATGATTTAAAATGATATGATTTCGAAAGCGAATACGATTTCAAAAGTGATATGATTTTTGAATCAAATATGATATTTTGATATGAAATATGAACTGTTTGAAATATAAATGACCATGGCATGAAATAAGTGTTCGGTTCTTAAAGAGACCGGGATCAGATATTGTCATACTCTCTACCAATACCGAAACCACAATAACAACTGTGTATGTGGTGGAGATTCCAGAACGAAGTAGGATGGTTTGGCGACGATTCTATATGAGGTATTAGCGCAATCCTGACTCCCGTGAGTCAGCTTGATGTGGCTAAAACATGAGCTATACCGGGCCAAGTGGGGTCGCTCCCCCTATCGGGCACATTTCTTCGATACTATTCTATTGCTTTTGTGATTCGATTGGGTGCACCTTTGATTTGGGAGTGTGTCTCGAGGTGGGCGGTAGTAGCTGCTATGCATTACCACCAGTCCGAGAGTGCAAACGGTATTTCTAACCTAGCATTGCCTCGCGTGCCTTGTCACATGCCTTATTGCGCCTTCTACGAGTTTGGTTTGTACCATACTTATGGAGTGCCCTCTGAGTAAACCACCGGTTTGGTGGAGCTTACGGTACTGTATAGAGTATGGGAATATATAAAATGTGTTAAGAGGGATATGAGTATTTACTTTACTATAGACATTATCTATGTAGCGTATTGTACTATGTATGTAGATAGTTTAACGGATCTTTAAAGGATGGGAATCCCGAACATCCTTTAAGTTATTTGTATTTCAGTTGACATTTCGTTTGAGTTGAATTACTGATATAAGGATGTTAATCCTGACTCGAGTGTTTTGTGTTTTGCTTTATGCTCGGGTCAGACTGAGTGTCACAGCATTTGAGACTCACCTTTGGAGCTTGGAGTTTTTCTTGAAGATCTGTCTTTCTATCCAGCTTTCAGTTATTTCAGTTCATTCCCAGTTTATGTTCAGACTTGTCAGTTGCTTATGTATTAGAGATTCATTTGTATTTGAGATTCTGTTGTATTTTGTTTCAGACTCCGATGTTTTATAGTAGCTTCATGAACTACCATATATCTTTTCCGCTGCTTATTGTTATATTACTTAGTGTCTGTGATTCTGTGATTGATTTATTTACTATATATGCTGAGTTTTGCCAAATATAAATTAACAATCTGTTGTTTTGAGCAATTCAAGTCTGACATGAGTGGATGATTGTCGATTTGAATGGTTCGAAATACCAGGTCGTTACAACATTACCAACCATCGGACCAGTGACATCATTCAATGGAGCATCAGATTCCCGGAGCAAGCTTTAGGCGAAGAATTTGAAGCAACAACTAAAGAATGAAACGGTCAACTAGATTTGGTCAGAGAAGAAGACGATCAATTATCAATCGATGTTGCGAATCTAGGTTTAGCTTTGAGATTTTTTGCCATGGTCAAGAGACGAAGCGAATGGGAGGGGATCAGAGAGGCGAGGGGAGATTAGGATTAGAATTGAGACGGAGGGACAAGGTTAAGTGATGAGAATTCAGATCTTGGAAGCAAAAAACGCAATCGCCAAAAAGTTTCCAACCGCTATTGATAAGGCATTATATTTGAAAATTTTGACTTTATTAATTTTTAGTTTCATTCTTATTTAAATATTACACCTTTGGGATTTACTAGTTTCATTTGTACATCTCTTTCTTTTATAGACATATATTTGTTTCTTGTCATTTCAAGCATCGTACTTTTGCTAAATTTAAACTTGACAGTATATGGAAATCGACTTACAATGATATACCTTCCAATAAATTAAAATATCTCTAAAATCCCAAAATTCTAGTTAACTTTGTTTTCAGTCTCAATCACCAGTATCAAATAAAATGAAATTCCAATTCATTATCTTTTCAATTAACTAATCCGATGTAAAGTTGATAACTAAAATCATTTCATAATTATAGAATTAAATCTAATCTTACGCTTTTGTAATTGTCAATACAAACTTATAGGCAAGTTAATGGTCTTCAGCATTCATATATATGAATTCATTTAAAATTATCAGATCCAGGCATATAGAATAGATCTGCAATGATATAATCTAATATTATATAAAAATATATAATATTCCCACTTACCTTTAATTAGCACTTTCAAATCTCTAGATCTAATCCTGTTATCTGTATTCTCCATTTTTGACTCCCTATTCGGATCCATAGACAATATTTATACCGATCTCATTAGAAATTAGATTAGGAAAAAGATATTTAGATTTATTAATTAGAACCAGATCTTAAAGTTTACCTTGATGTAGCAATCTGATTTGAACATATTTCCTATCCTCTATCCTTCGCTATTCTTCTCCACGATGTATCCATGCAATCTAGATCAATATCTGTGCATTTAGAAATTTTTGGAGGAGAAGAGAAAGTGACAAAGCTTCCACACTCATTAGAAAATAATGAGTTAGAAGTGAATCACTAGGTCCCAATTATAGAGGTTCAAATCAAAGCTAACCGTCGGATGGAAATAGATTAGATCCGGTCCACACAACCTATAATTAATGTCGCCTTCACAAGTAGGTAGGTCGACCACCCCAAGCCCCAGGTTGACCGCTCACGGTTGACCATGGCTAGGTCATGGTCGATCTGACCCTTGTATTATGGTGTGTTTTTTGGCAAAGCCAGCCGGCATTTAACGTGCGCCCTCCACATTTATTACCCAAGATGTTTAAAAGAACAGGTGATTGGAACAGGCTCCAGATCAGCTAAGACAATAAAAGGAAAACTGGAACAAGATAGACAAGTCTAATCAACTAAGCAAGAAGGACAGCTATCCCTCAGAGACAAGACTGACCACAACGTCAGTCGAAAGACCAAGAACATGAATAACTGGACAAAACAACTTAGCAAGGGAAGGCACGAACGACCGTGACATGGTAGAGTAAAGATAATTCTGATCCCCAGAATAGTCTAAGAATAATAGCCAAATTGCGTAGACCAAAATCACCTCGAGTATGAAGTGAAAGGCTATCACCATCCACACGATAAAATAACCTCCACGATTCCCCATCTTCGCCCACATATAAATAATAGCTATTCTGAACCGGATCATATCGCATTTCTGAATCATAATGAACCCAAGTACACTCTTCCGGGAACCACGAAATAGTATCCAAATCAGGAGAAGCCGATGTAGTAGATATACTATCTGGGGACGCATGTGCCTTAGCAAGAGTTTTAACAGGAGGGACAGGGGAAGGAATAAAAGAAGGCTAGGATCGAATGATTACCTTAGTAACCCACTTCAAAACTGGCCGAGGAAGCGACAGCTTAGCCGGAGGAGGCTGGGAATCATGCTCGATCGAACATGCATCAGGAGAATGACCAAAGGACTTATAAGATGAGCCAATTTCAGGTTTCCATTTGTACTGTATGTCCACTATCACATCATGACCATCAGCAAGTCTCACAGATAGCGATGATGGTAAAAGTTTAGAAGGCTTGATCTCAACCAGAAATGACCATCAGCCCTTGCATCATTTCTGGTGCGTTTTGATTTTGCGTTGATTTGTTTTCGTTGTTATTAAATAAATGTCAATCAACATTAATTACAATTATCATTTGCTTTAATTAATTTTTCTTAGTTGTTTAGCAACCGTTAAGTTTAACGGCGTTAATCCATCATTAATTAATTTCAAATTATTTCCTTAATTACATATATAATTATTTCCAACTACGAAAATTCAAACGCTGATAACTTTTTCGTTTGAACTACGATTGAAAAAGTTTATATAAGAAAATTGATCAGAAAATCGCCACGAATCCAATGGTATAAGTTTTGTGGCCAAATTC
The DNA here is from genome assembly GCA_030737815.1 of Allium fistulosum. Classification (NCBI taxonomy): domain Eukaryota; kingdom Viridiplantae; phylum Streptophyta; class Magnoliopsida; order Asparagales; family Amaryllidaceae; genus Allium; species Allium fistulosum. Next base: position 1,303,291,073 of record CM060902.1, read on the forward strand.
CAATATTTGTAAAAATTTCATTTTTCATTGTTTATTATTTATTAATTAATTTCTATTTTAATTGATTAACGTAGAAACGGGTCTAAGCCCATGTGTGGGGCTGAGGTTAATACCGAGATTAGGGTTTAAAGCAGGTTGAAATGTACGTACTTCTCATTCTAATCTCTTCCTTCTTCATCCAGTCGCCGCCATTAAACCTTATATCAAAAATTTTAATTTTCTACCTTAAATCTACTCCAAATTCTTCTAATAAAATATCGAATCAAAGAGGAAGAGCAGTCTAATCTAATCAACATCAACTCAAATAAAAAATAAAATTGCCAATTCAAATTAGATCGTATAAGGAAGCTTAAAGGTTTCAATTAAAATTAATCAAAACGACATTCTTGGTGAGTGAATTTATCTACAAAATGGTTGCATTGTTAGATATACACTAAATTACATTTATATATTTATTTAGGTTTTAAAATATGATTTAGGACTAATTTGATAATTATGGCTAATTATTGCTAAGTTGCTAATTTGTAGAATAATATATCATCATATTGATATTAGAATTGATTTAGATTTAATAGAGGGTTAGTTTGATATATAATTTGACCTAGATTTCGTAGAGTAGATTAATATTGTAGTTATACATCCATTTGTGATGAATAAAAGTTATTTGTGTATATATATTGATCATAACATAGTTTATATGAACTTTTAATAATTTGCATCGAAAATAAGTTAAAACCGTAATTAATGAAGAAAGAAGCGTTTGGATATATTACAAGATGTGAATGAATATGAATAAGTAATAAAATGAACCTATAATAATGTACAAGTCGTGCTCGAAGTCTAATAGGAAGGTAGGATGAAGAAGTAAGCAAAACTAGACAAACCGATAAAGTTTGGAGTGCTAAGATGCAAGCTACAGGCAAGGAGTCGGCTGATGGAAAATTGTAGCTGATTGATGAAATGGAAAAAACAAGGCAGAAAAGGAGTAGAGTTCGAGTAGATTGGAAATGACGTTCCACTCGACTAGAAAAGCATATTAGTGTCTAATATAGGCAACCAGTTGATTGGTGATGGTTTCCAATCGATTGATAACTTGGCACCAGACTAGGTTGAACCTAGACCTGGTATAAGCCAGGTAGGTCATTTTTGGGGATTTGTTTCCCCTTTGTCGACTTTATGTAGTTCATGTGATATTACAATGTTGCATAACGTGACACTCGACACAGAGAGTGATTGTATTTCAATTTGATTGCTCTTATTGTTATCATAGTGCCATGATTGCACATTTTAATATGTAATTCATGGGTAGAATGGCCCATATCAGCAGGATTTACGTCAGGTTGGTTGATGTACCTAAAGTAGAATCAATTTGTTGTTCGGTTCTCGTATGGTATCAGTTGAATGAAAGGGAGTAGAGGACATGTTAGTCTAATTATATAAGTTGTTTACCATCGAGATTGCATGCTCCATGTAGTGATAGGCAATTTATTATCAAGATTGTATACTCGATGTATGCATTACCATCTAGAAGTATACTCAATGTATATGTTATGCGGTGTACCATTACGATTGTATACTTGATGTATTAGATTCTTAGGTGGTTTATGTAACACTTCGTAAATTAAATAGTAATTAATAAATAATTATTAAGGCTTAGAAATGGAATTTGAGCAAATGTTAGAATTTGATATGTTGCATATTATGTTCGTGGCGATTTTCTGAGCAACTTTCATATATAAAGGTTTGTGATCGGAGTTCAAATGAAAAGGTTATAAGCGTTTGAAGTTTTTGGATAAAAAATAATAAAAAATAAATTAAAAGGAAATAAATAATAACAAATGCTTAGACCCCAACGGTCGACCCCTTATGAGGAGCGGTCGATTGATTGAAGTGGCGGGGGTTAGGGCTAAACCTCGGCCAAACGGGCCGGATTTAATTAATATTAATCTAATGGATAGAATTGATTCAAGCGCCTATAAATATAGACCTAGCCTCACTTTTCATAACACCCCATAAAATATATGGTAAGTAATAAATAATTATTAAGGCTCAAAATGTAATTTGAGAAAACATCGGAATTTGGCTAGAAACATGCACCATTGTAACACCCTGGGATTTTTCGAAAATAAATAAGAAAATATAATTAAAAGATAAGAATTAACCTAAAAGAAGAAATTTCACAAACATTCGAATTCGACTATGGGACTTACACCATTATGTCCGTAGTAATTTTCTGGAGAACTTTCATATATAACTTATTGAAATCCGAGCTAAAACGAAAAAGTTATATAAGATTGAATAAATAAGAAATTGAAAAGAATAGTAGAAAATAGAAAAAAAAAGAAATCAACTAGGGCCAGATCGACCCATATGGACCCAGGTCGACCATGGGCGGTCGACCTAGCCCAAGGGCGGTCTGCCCGACCCATTGTCGATCGTAGGGTCGCGGCAACCTGGAGACGATTCGTTTCGTCGTGCGAGATCACTACGTGCTGGCCACATTTTCAAAAAAGAACGAGATGATTTCAGGCTGGATCTGACGGTAGTGAGTTGAGGTGTTCCCCTTTAAATTGATAGCTAGGATGAACCTAAAACCTAATTCTCTCTATTACAGCGAAGCTCTGCCAAAATAAAACCCTAAACCCTAATTTCCCAAATCAATTTCTAAACCTCGATTCTATTCTAAATCTCAATCTAAATAAAAATAAAAGGAGATCTAGCAATTTGGGAAGAGACCTAAGCGGATTTAGGAGAGAAAGCTTGTAGCATTTGAGGCAAACCTAAAATCTTATGACAGAGGTGAGTGGGCACAGATTTAACAAATTAATTAAATTAATTGATTTAATTTCTACCTTATGCTGATTTGACTGTTAATTCTGGTATTAATCTGTTAATTTATTAAATTAATCTGGGTTAATGGATCTCTTTATCTAACTGCAATTGGCATATGTAAGCTGTAAACCATAAATCATATGCTAAATTGGATTTGACACCTATAAATTGCTAATTGGAATAGTGTAAATGTTGCAATGATTATAATAAAAATAGGATAAACAGATTATCCCAATTGAAATAACAATTAAATGGATTACGTCCAATAATTGAAATTGGACAAACGTATTAGCCCAATTGGAATAACAATTAAATAGATTACGTCTGGTAATTGAAATGGATTACGTCTGATAATTGAAATTAATTAAATCTGGTAATTGAATGAAATGGATCAATTTACTTGAAACAAGTAAATTGAATGAAATGGATCAATTTACTTAAAACAAGTAAATTGAAATATGTTTGGATTAAGCATGAAAATAAAATGAAACGGTTAACTTACTTAAAACAAGTAAATTGAAAGATGTAAGGATTATAGGCAATCGACCTAAGACTAGCATAGATCGACCATCGTAAGTCACTTTAAACTTAGTAGACTGTTTGGGGCCTTGAGTCGATAGGGGTATGAACCCTGTTGCTTTCTAAATTGCTTAACTAGCGTAGACACATTTTGGTATTCTTATTTGAGATGGTGGACTTAGTTCGCGTTTCCATTACGTAGAGTAGGATGCAGAGTATCGTTAAGACGTGCGACTTCTGTTATGAAAGGTGCGCCGCACAAGTGTTGGGATCGAATTATCGATCGTTAGATGAGGCTATTGGGATTGGATTTTCGGACGTTAGTCGGTGTGTTAGGATCGGAGATTGGATCATAGACATTCCCGTGGGCTCGTATGGGCGTAGATCTTTAAAGCTAGGTGGTGCCCAGTACCTGGTGGAGTTAAGCTTGTGCTTATCCTTGGGGTGCGTAAGAGGGATTTTGCTACTAGAATCGTGGGGTTGGGCACAGGTGCATACGATGAGTCACCATGTGATTTTACATGCGTATTCTTCCTCTTTGGGCCTATTGTGAGTTAAAGTGGGGCAATAGTTTCTTAAAAACTAGACAGTCGTTTGATGAGATGTGGTCTGTTATTATCCCCATGATGTTAAGCCGATGACTATTAGACTGATAGCTATTAGGCTGGTGACCTTAGGCTTACGACTTTAGGTGCACAGATACTGTACACACACCCTATATCACCTAGAGTAGATTCAAAGTCAATTGTATTTAATTTCCTTGTTAGTCTAGTTCTTATTCACCAGACTTTGTGTCTAACCCATTCTATTTTTCCCCCACCACATGTGGACAAAGTAGTCGTTGACAGGTCCATTGTTGCCTTCAGATTATCATGCCTAGAGTCCAGTTCTATTTTGTTCTTTATCATGTATTTCCTATCAATGCATTTACTCTTTCAGTATTTTTCTTATGAGGGATTATTTTTATGATACTATGATATTTGATATATACTGATGGTTTTTTAAGATTACAATATTATGATATTTTTAGACCTAGATATTTTGATGCTTTTGAGATTTTTATTACTTTTATTATGAGATTATCCATGTCTCTGATATTATCTTTCTGCTGTGATGATGTTTGGATTAGATAGATATTTCTTCATTGATGTCTTAGTCTCTTTTATACTACTTTTTCCTTAAACAGATGATCCATGTTTCTTGATATGGTGGTGTTTGGCATGGATGCGGGTTGTTATATGTGGTATCAAAGCCTAGGTTCAATATTCATGGGGATAAGAGCATATTTGACCAGTACACACACACACATATATGATTTTAAAAAAAGAATTTTTTTTTGAAATTTTTTTCAAAGTGGGTTTCCAAAGTGTAACTATATATATATATAAGTATTTTTGGAAAATGTTGTCGAGAATCCTCAAATTCGTGCTTATGCTTATTTTAATTCCTGCCTGTGTTGTCCCTTATCTTAAATCTTATTTGAGCTGTCTGTGGAAGTACTTGATTTAATATTTACTATTCACAGATAGAGATGGATGATCCTACAGGATCCGGCTGTACCGACATCCTTGATATTTCGAGTGTGAACATGCCTATTTGGTTTCGCTATTACTTATAGGTTAGGGGACCGATTAAGCATTCGACTAGAGAGCCTACGGAGGAGGTGGTTGGTGGGGTCCTTGTCCTCCCACCTATTGCTCATGACTTTGCTAGGCTATGCAAGGACTTTTAAAACTTGGATGGAAATCCATTATTAGGCACTCATACTTTTGTTGATGCTAGAGCTTGGATCCGCAACTGTGAGCAGATATTTGGACTTATTGGTTTGGCAGATGAGGTTAGGAGGAAGCTATAGGAAGAGGCTTTCAGTTGGTGGGAGGTTGTTGAGGATGAGACTGGTGGTGGTATTGCGACTTGGGGATAGTTTAGGCGGAGGTTTGAGATGAAGTTCTTGTCGTAGGCTGAGGAGGAAGTTATGTTAGAGAAGTTTATAAATCTGAAGTAGGGTGATTTACTAGTTAAAGAAGATGTTAATCAGTTTAATGAGCTTGTGAGGTTTGGAATGGAGTTGACCAATACCCCACATAAGAAGGCACTCAAGTTTTTTAAGGGTTTGAATTAGCCACTACAGGGCTTAGCAATGAGTCGTATTCCTATGGGAGCTACTTATGAGGGTCTGGTTGAGATGACATTTGTAACGACTCAAAATTTAGTCACTTTAAATATGGATATTTAATAGATTATTTAACAATTAATAAATGGATTTTATTATTTAAAATATCCCTTTTGAATATTAATTGGTAATGGTGAGATGAGTTTCAAAATGTGTTTACAAAAATAAATAGTTCAAAGGAAATTAGAAAATGTGACCAAAAATCGTTTTTCGAATTTCCGACTTTTTGATGTGTAAAAGTTGTTGGAAACATTGTGTACATTGTATTTAACATATACACATTTACAAATAAAATAAGTATGGTAAAAGTTAATTATAATAAGGTAAATATATAAATTTACTTAAATAAAATAAAGGAGATGTGACATGAAATGAAGTTAAGTGTAAATTTAAACTTAAGGTACATAAGAACACCTTATTATCCAACATGTAATACATGGTTTTGTATTGATGTGACAATGTGTAAGGAGGAAGTGATGGAGGTGATGTGACAATTTTAATTAATTATTGATTGAGTAAGATTAATTTTTAATTAATTATGAGTTAAGTATAAGATTAGTTTTTGATTAATTCTTAATTAAGCATAAGATTAATTATTAAAAAAATTATTGCAGATTTGTTTAATTATGGTTAATTAATTAATAAAAGGTTGTTATAAGTTAATTATTTCTTAATTAATAATTAAGTTTAAGTTAATACTTAATTTAGATTTAACTATGGTTTAATTAAAGGTTTAACTTATATTAATTACTTAAAAAGAGGTTTAAGTTTTTAATTATTCTGTTTTCCAAGGATCAAATTGTTTTAAAGGTAAATTTCTTTTACAAAGAATAGTTTTGAACATAAGGGATTCTATTGTCGATATCATTAAGTAACCATACAAATGTGAATAGGTTATACTAAACTTTGACATTTGTTTAGTAGAATAAATCCCCGTTCTGCTATACCTTAGTTAAGTAGATTATTTGGACATCTGTTTAGTAGAATAAATCCATGTTCTTCTACAAGTAAATTAAGTAGATTATGTGGGCATCCATCTAGCAGAATTAATCCCTATTCTACTATAAATAAATTAAGTAGATTATGTGACATCCCTCTAGCAAAATAAATCCCCGTTCTGTTGTAAATAAATTAAGTAGATTATGTGGACATCCATCTAGCAAGATAAATCTCCATTCTGGTATTATATTGATTGAGACATTGAATTGTGTAATGGTAAATTCATATTGGATAAAAGATGTTCTCTATTTATGTATAGTTGTTACTTGCCTTTGAATTTGTGCTCACCCTTGTATTTTGCGATTTTTGAATGGAAATGTCATCCCCTTTGAAATATTTTGTTAAATTTGTGCATGGGTTTTACGAAGATAATTAATTATTTAAATAAAGATGGTTAAAAATAAATTAATTATTTCAATAATAAGGTTTTAAGAACTAATCTATTATTTTAATAATAAGGATTTAAAATCAACTAATTATTTTCATTATAGTGTTTTAAAATTGATTAATCATTTTAATAATGATGTTTTAAAGATAATTAATCATTTAAGCAAGGATGTTTTGACGTTAACTAATCTTTTTAAATAGTGTTGTTTTGAAGCAATTAATCAGGATTAAAACAAATTAATTATTTTAAATAAAGATGTTTTGAAAATTATTAATCCTTGATTAAAGTTGATTTATCATTTTAAGTAATGATATCAAAGAAAATATCAGTCTTAAAAAATTAATTAATTTGTGTTTAAAGTAAATCAATTCATTTTGATAAAGTTGTTTAAAGTTAATATTATTAGACGTGAAACCCCAACACAAGTTTGGTTTTATAAGCAAAAGTTTGATTCGGTTATGGAAAAGTAGTTCTGTAAATGGCATCGCTTATATCAAAAGGATTTAGTTATACTTTTAACACTAAACGTCAAGGCTTGGATTCGTTTCTATCTCAAAGGTTAACAATATCGCCAAGGCAATGCCTAGAGGTAACACTACCTTAACTCTCCCGGCTTCATTTTCAACCGAGGGATGGCACTTGTTTGGAATCAACGAGTGGTGGTAAGAATATAAAATTTAATTTCCATATACAATCATTTTTAATTATCTCTGATAATTGATTTATTAACTATCAGTTCAGCTTTCTTTATTGTGTATCGTCAATCTAAGATGATTTGTTGCTCATTTGAGCATTGTTATCCTTTGTTAAAAATGACTAAAACCAGAAAGCGAGTGGGGGCCAAGCTATGTGGGGTTGCTCCTATTAGGGTATATTCACATCTACTCTAGGTTGGTTTTGGTTATATATGCAATAAGATGTGAAATACTTGGATACTCGGTAAGGTTGGCGGGGTCCGGCTTGGAGTTCTCGAGAGGAGTCATAGGAGAGAATGACCCTCTCAAAGTATACTGACTAGAGGTATACTTTTCGGTAAAGGGGCACACTCTCCTAGTCACTTGATGGAAATTTCCCTTCCTTTCCTTTGATTCCAAAATTTTAAATTTACTTCTTTCTTAATTGCATCGGCAAGTTTTGTGAGCACCTTGCGATGTTTAATTATTTGTATCCATTATTGTGATTGGATGTTTTATGAAGGAAAACCCATTCCGAAGATGGCGGCATGGTCTTACATATTGTATTTATTTCCACTATTTTATTTGAGATTTACTCATACTAGACTTATTGTCTGACCCAAGTTGTTTATTTTTCCTAAACTGTCGAGTACTCAATTATATTTGAGCAGTCCAAGAGTACCAGGTTTTCTTTAGGCTCTTTGAAGACGATGGACAAGTTTGAGGCTCCGTAGCTATCTAGTTTTTTATTTCCGTTATTATGTCTATTATGTATGTGTATTTTGTATCAACATGTGTAAAGGGTAGAGTGTATAACCGCCTAGTCTGATAGTTGTAGTACTTTTGTTTAACTCTGATAACTCCATGTAAAGAGTAACCTTAGGAACTATATTATTTTGTATTATATATAACCATTCCGTTGCGAGATTTTTCTATTTTGTCCTATTCTATTCTTTTATTTTACCCCATGAAAACTTATCTTTCGGACACTTGGGCAATGACACATGAATACCGTGGATGTATTAAGTGTCGTTCCTAGGGGTCAGAAAGGTAGGTCGTTACATCATTGCTTACTTCTGTTGCTAAGAAAGTGGAAAAGGCTCTAAAGGCTGGAGTGAAGAATTTTCAAAAGGGGAAGAAGGGTGGACCTCCACATAAAGGGAAGATTTATATAATGGAGTTGAAGTATCATAGGGATGGGAAGACAAGGCATCTTGTTAAGGAGTGTTCGCTACCGAAGCCGAAGTGCTTCAACTATGATCAGGTTGGCCATATTAAGAGGAATTGTCCAGTACCACCCTGGGCTACTTCTTTGGCTTCTACTTAGGTGGTCCAAGCATATGCTGTGGAGGCTGTTCCCACTTCCAATGTCTAGCCAACACTGGATAAGGGGAAGTAGGCGGTAATTGAAGGTGTGTTATCTCTGTCTGGTCTTTTTGTTCATACTTTATTTGATACGGGAGCATCTCAATCTTTTATCTTTAGTAGACTTGTTGATGACTTGCACTTAGACACTATTATTGTGACAGATCCAATAGCTATGTCAAATCCAATAGGGGGATCGACTTATTTGTCTATGATATTTCGAGATTTGAGGTTGATGATTCTAGAGGTCGAGTTTGAGTGTGATGCCTATGTACTGGGGTTCTCTAGGTTTGGGTTGATATTGGGCATGGATTGGATGTCCATGTAATGGGTCTATACTCTACTATTATAGGAAGACTGTTAGACTGGGCACTTATGGTGGGTGTAGCTTAGATCTACGATCAGCGCAGATTGGTTATGTTGAGCTACCTTTATTCCTTAGGCCTATCACAAGATGAGCTTGTTTCTGTCTCAATAGCTAGGGATTTTCCAGATGTATTTTATGAAGTTACGGTCTCTCGCCCCAAAGAGAGATCGATTTTAGGATCTATCTTGTAGATAATGCTTGACCAGTTGCTTTGCCTTTGAGGCACATGGCTCTAAGGAAATGACGCGAGTTGAGTAAGCAAGTGAATGAGCTGTTGGAGAAGGGTTTCATCAAGAGGAGTATTTTCAAGTGGGGGCGCCAGTCGTCTTTGCCACTAAGGTGGATGGTTCCTTTAGACTCTACATCGGTTACCACGACCTAGATAAGCTGACAAAGAAGAGTCGCTATCCTTTGCCCCACATAGATGATCTCTTCGATCAGTTGATTGGAGCAAGAGTATTTTCCCCGCTCGACTTAGCCACAATTTCCATCAGTTGAGAGTGGCTGAAGATAGTATTTAGAAGACCGCATTTAGGAATCCTGACGGGTTATATGAGTGGTTAGTCATGCCTTTTGAACTAACCAATGCTCCTGCTTATTTTGTTTATTTGACAAGTCGAATGTCTAGGGAGCTGCTGAATAAGTTTGTGGTGGAATTTGTGGATGATATCTTGGTTTACTCGAGAGTAGGGAGGAGCATGCTTTGCATTTGGAGGAGGTACTTAGGACCCTTCGAGCACATAAGCTTAAAGCTAAGTTTTCTAAGTGCCACTTTTGGAGAGACAAGGTTCGCTTTTTAGGGCACATTGTTCCAGAGAGTGGTTTAGCTGTGGATCCTAGTAAGGTGGCGGTAGTGTAGGATTGGCATGTCCCGAAGAATGCCATAGAAGTGAGGAGCTTTCTTAGTCTCGTGGATTATTATAAGAATTTCATTAAGAACTTCCCTAGGATATCTGTCTCATTGACTTGCCTCACCAAAAAGAATCTAGCTTTTACATGGAATGCTAAGTGTGATGATGCTTTCATTAGGTTGAAGGAGACTTGAAAGTGCACTTGTATTAGTGTTACCTGATGAAAGTAAACCATTTACAGTTTGTACCGATGCTTGTGGTATGGGACTAGGAGCAATGTTGATGCAGGAGGATAGAGTGGTATGCTATGCTAGTAGACAGGCCCGACCCACAACAGAGTCCATAGAGACAAAGGACTAGGGCAACGCGTGGCTAAGGGGCAACAAAAAATCAGAAGAAAAAATCTATGCAATTTTCCTTTTCTCAGTTTTCTGTTCCCATCGTCGACTACTGCGAAGCGCAACCACCTCCAAGCTTCCATCTTGTGTTATCTCTCTCAATCGCACACCGACTTCATCTCCATCGATTACTTTGCTGCGCTTGTAGACTGCATCCCTCAAATTGCAAACCCTAATTTTAGTTTCAAAGTATAGCCCCAAACCAGAATTTGGATCAAGTCTCAGCTGAAACAATGTGAGTAAATACAATTCAAAGTCGACGATTGAAATAAGCTTTCGTTAATTTGTTGTGCTTGTAAATAATAATGATTAGTTTGTCTGTTTTTTTTCTATGACTGAAATAAGCTTTTTTACTATGATTGAAATAAGCTTTTGTTAATTTGTCGCGCTTCCAAAACAATTCAATCGTAGCCAACTAATTCAATTGCTAATCTAAATGTCTTTCTGTAGACCCCTTAATGAAAGAATTTTCATGAAGTTGTCGTTACTAATTTGTACACTCATAAACAGCTAATCTAAATGTCTTTGTTTGAATAACATAATTTGCACTATTCACATCATAGCTATGAAAAATAAGTGAAGCTGTAGAGACAATGAGGGCCTTAGGCAAAGGTCTCAAGGTAGGAAAACCAAAAACCTTAACTAATTTCCATGAAGTTTCAGGTTACTAATGTTCTTTGAGTATTACATTTCACTTAATAAGATCCACCATCCTTAGATGTTGATTGTGATGACTGTAATAAAATAGTATAGTATTTATATATGAATACTTATTTTCTTCTACTAGTTGATCAAGCTTTGACTCACTTAGAGATCGATTTGATCAATTTAAACTTTATGAAGAAACTTTTGGATTTTTGTTGAACGTAATATTTAAAAATATTGACAATGATGAGTTGAAGGATAATTTGCATGAATCTAGAAGGTTTTTTGAAGCACAACGAAGAGCAAGATATTTGTGGTAAGGAGTTATTTTTTGAACTTCGACAACTAAAAGGAATTCTACCATCAAAAGTAACTACATCAATTGATATACTTAATTTCTTGAGATCTTATAGGGATGTAAGTGGATTTCTGAACGTTTGGGTTGCTTATCGAATTCTATTGACTATTCCGGTTATGGTTTGCTTCGGCGGAAAAAAGTTTTTCAAAATTAAATTAATTAAGACATATCTCCGGACTACTATGTCGCAAGAGAGACTAAGTGGGCTCACAATGATTTTGATTGAAAGTGAGTATTTAGATAAACTTACCTATGAAGATGTAATGGAGGAGTTTTCTTCAAAAAATGTAAGAAGAAATTGTTTTCGTTAATATGTATTATGTATTAAAATATTATGTTTACATTTTGTTTTTTTGGCATGTAATCAAAATGACTTGTATGATCAATATTTTGTGATGGATGTTAAATTTTATAACGAATTTACATTTTGTTATGTGTAATTTTTTGGTTGGGTTAAGGGGCACCAAAACAAACAAAAATACTTGTTCGACTAGGGAATCAAATACTCTTGGGCCGGCCCTGCTAGTAGACAGTTGAAGACTCATGAGAGGAACTACCTGATGCATGATCTTGAGTTAGAAGCTACCATCTTTTCTCTTAAATCTTGGAGACATTATCTTCTAGGTGAGAGATTTGAGCTTTACACAACTTACAAGTCCTTGAGGTACTTGTTCTCTCAATAAAATTTGAGTTTGAGGCAGTAGAGATGGATGGAGTTCTTAGCCTCATACGAATTTGAGATTTCTTATACCCCAAGCAAGGGGAATGTTGTAATGGATACGTTGAATAGACAGAGAGCTACACTGAGTCCTTTATTTTTGGAGTGGTGACATTTAGAGTATATTTTCACCTTTTACTTTAGGCCATCGTCCGATATTACCCTGGGATTATTAGCAGTCCTAGATGTTCAGCCAACCTTGATGGAGCAGATTGGGGCTAGGCAGGGAGAGGACGATGAGCTGGCAACCTTTAGGATTGATTATGTAGAGGGGAGTCATCGAGTCATCTTAGGCGTTATGCCATAGACTTGAGGGGATCGTTGAGGAGAGATGATAGGCTATGTGTTCCTCATAGTGCACATTTGTTGGATGTAGAGTCTCACCGCTCTAGGATAACCATTTATCCCAGTGGAGATAAGATGTACCGGGATATGAGGAGAGTTTTCTTTTGGTCTGGGATGAAGAGTCAAGTGGTGGAGTATGTAACGAAGTGTATGATTTGCCAGAGGGTCAAGGCGGAGCAGAATAAGCCTGGAGGATTGTTGCAGCCATCGGACATCCCACACCGGAAGTAGAAGAGCAGTTCTATGGACTTCATAGATGGATTACCCAGTTCTAGGAGAGGGAATGAGGGCATTTGAGTCATTACGGACAGATTGACCAAGTGCGCTCATTTCATACTTGTGAGGAGCACCAGGACAGCAGCTTCATTGGAGGCTTTATATGTTAGAGAGGTGGTTAGACTTTATGGAGTACCTACCAGTATAATTAGTGATAGAGACCCACTCTTTACTAGTGAGTTTTAGAGGAGTTTGTAGGAGGCTTTATGGACTGAGTTGAGCTTAAGTACAACATACCATCCACAGACCGACGGTCGCATGGAGACATGAATCGGGTTTTGGCGAAATTTACTTAGGGTGTGTATCATTGATTTTGGATGCTCTTGGGAGGATCATTTGCCACTAGTAGAGTTTGCCTATAATAATAGTTACCAGGCTAGCATAGGGATGGCACCCTTCGAGGCTTTATATAGCAGACCTTATAGATCACCATTATGTTGGTGGGACACTACAAATAGGATTATCTTTGCGCTAATATGGTTAGGGAGACTTTGAAGAGGGTGGACTTGATTCGAGGATAAAGATAGCTCAGAGTCGACGGAAGTCTTATGTAGATAAGAGGCGCTCTGAGTTGGAGTTTGGGGATATGGTATTTCTGAAGGTCTCACCCTTGAAACATGTGATGAGATTTGGAAGTTCAGGAAGTTAGCTCCGAGGTTTGTTGGACCCTTTCCAATTGTGGCTAGGATTGGGAGATTGGCTTATAGAGTTAGACTTTCGGAAAAGTTGGCAGGAGTTCATGATGTTTCCATGTTTCGCATTTGCGAAAGTGCTTGCATGATTCGGCTGTTGTAGTAGAACCTAGCAGTTTGGAGGAGGTTGAGGTAGAGCGTGAGTCACTTTTTCATCGTGCACCTACCCGTATTTTAGAGCACGACACTAAGCAACTCCACAATAAGGAGATTAGATTAGTTAAGGTTCAGTAAGGTGACGACCTAGCTGAGAGTACTTGGAAGCCCAAGGAGAGGATTTGAGCTTCTCACCCACAGCTCTTTTTTAGTACGTCCTACATTATGATCTTCCTTTAGTTAGAACACTTGGGTATAACCTTGGGGGGAGGGTAGACTATATTAGGTAGAGACCTTTGGATGATAGGTATGTTTGTAAACATGCCAATAAGAGATGTTATGGTTGATGGATGCTATTGGTTGTACATGGGTTTTCATGGATGCAAGTGATCGCATTGCATGCACTAGGATATTGATTCCCTTAGGCACACACATTCATACCTTATTCATATTGTTTGCTGATTTTGGTTGTTATGCATGGATGATTTTTGCATATGGATGTTGCATTTAGATGTATGGCTCAGAATACATGTAGAATTTTCAGTTATTTTAGGATCTTGCATACATTTGGATGCATGGCATGTGCATATTTGCATAAACAAGAGGTCAACTGAATTAGTAGACCAACTACTCTTTTGCATTAGTTCGGGTTCATATGTATTCCACGTTGCATAGCTACATAATTGCATTAGAATTATTAAGGACTATGGTTGCTATCGATGATGGATAAGTAGATGGATGCAAACTTTGATTTCTGGTTGTTATTTGCATTCTTCTATCCTCAGAGAGTTTGGAGACAAAATCCTTTAAAGGAGGAGAATGTAACACCCTGGGATTGTCCAAAAGTAAATTAAAAAATATAATTAAAAGATAAGAATTAACCTAAATGGGGAATTTTCACAAACATCTGAATTTGAATATGGGACTTGCATCATTGTGTCCGTAGTAATTTTCTGGACAACTTTCATATATAACTTGTTGAAATCCAAGCTAAAACGAAAAAGTTATAAAGGATTGAATAAATAAAAATTGAAAAGAAAAACAAAAAATAGAAAAAAAAACAACTAGGACTAGGTCGACCCAGATGGACCCAGGTCGATAGTGGACGGTCGACCTAGTCCAAGGGCGGTCGACCCGACCCATGGTCGATTGTAGAGTCGCGGCGACCTGGAAATGATTCGTTTCGTCATGCGAGATCGCTACATGCTGTCCGTGGTTTCAGGGACAAATGAGATGATTTTGGGCTGGACCTGATGGTAGTGAGTTGAGGAGTTCCCCTATAAATTAATAGTTAAGGTTAACCTAAAACCTAATTTTCTCCATTATAGCAAAGCACTGCCAAAATAAAATCCTAAACCCTAATTCCCCAAATCAATTTCTAAACCTCAATTCTATTCTAAATCTCAGTCTAAAGTAAAATAAAAAGAAGATCTAGCAATTGGAGAAGAGACTTAAGTGGATTTAGGGGAGAAAGCTTGCGGCGTTTAAGGCAAACCTAAAAGCTTCGGACAAAGGTGGTTGTGCACAGATTTAACAAGTTAATTAAATTAATTGATTTTAATTTCAAATCTATGCTGACTTAATTGTTAATTCTAGTATTAATCCGTTAATTTATTAAATTGAGAATCTGGAATAATGGATCTTTTTATTTAATTGCAATTGATATATGTAAGCTGTAAAACCATAAATCATATGCTAAAACTGGATTTGACACCTATAAATTGCTAATTGGAATAATGTAAATGTTGCAATGACTGTAATAAAGATAGGAAAAATTGATTAGCCCAATTGAAATAATAACTAAATGGATTACGTTTGATAATTGAAATGGATTACGTTTGATAATAGAATGAAATGGATTAATTTACTTAAAACAAGTAAATTGAAAGATATCCGGATTAAGTGTGAAAATAAAATGAAATGATTAACTTACTTAAAATAAGTAAATCGAAAGATGTCTAGATTGTAGGCAATCGACCTAAGATCAGCGCAGGTCGACTATTGTAAATTATTTTAGACTTAGTAGATAGTTTGGGGCCTTGAGCCGATAGGTGTATGAACCATGTTTCTCTATAAATTGCTTGACTAGCATAGACACATTTAGGTGTTCTTATTTGAGATGGCATACTTAGTTCGTGTTTCCATATCGTAGAGTAGGATGCAGAGTGTCATTAAGACGTGCAACTTATGTTGCCAAATGTGCGCACAAGTGTTGGGACCAAATTACCGGTCGTTAGTTGAGGCTGTTGGGATTGTATTTAAGGTCGTTAGTCGGGGTGTTGGGATCAGAGATTGGGTCATGTGCATTCCCGTGGGCCCATATGGGCATAGACGTTGAAAGCTAGGTGGTGCCCAGTACCAGGCGGAGTTAAGCACTGTAACTTCTTGGGGGTGCATAAGAGGTATTTTGCTGCTAGGATCGAGGGGTTGAGCATGGATGCATACGATGAGTCACTTTGCGGGTTTACATGCATGTTCTTCCTCCCTGGGCCTACTTTGAGTTAAAGAGGGGCAGTAGTTTCCTCAAAAATAGACGGTCGTTTGTTGGGATGCAGTCTATTGTTATACCCCTGATGTTAGACTGATGACTATTAGGCTGGTGACCTTAGGTGCATGGACACTGTACACACTATCTATATCACCTAGAGTAGTGTAACGACCCGAAATTTAATCACTTTAAATATGGATACTCATTATATTATTTAATAATTAATAAAAGGATTTTATAACTCAAAGATACCCCTTTTAAATATTTACTAGTGATGGTAAAATGATTTTTAATGTGTGTTTACAAAAATAATTTGTTCAAAGAAAAATAGAAAAGGTGATCGAAAACTTTTTCCAAAATCCTGATTTTTCACCATTAAAAAGTTGTTTAAAAGGTTATAAGCACCTTAGCACACTTAAACGCATACTTAAATAAATAATGTGTACACAATTAAGGGTGGTAAAAGTGTAAATATAAGTGTACTTAAGAAGCAAGAGTGATGTGATCATTTTCAAAATAAATAAATCTATAAAATAAAAAAAGAAGGAAAGGTCACCTTAACATGACCTTTAAGTAAAAGGAAGGGGTTTATATGTTGGTTAAAGAAGGGGGGTGACTAACGTGTGGAAGAAGCAAAAGGAGGTGGATGGTGATGATGTGGTAGTGGAGGGCATGGTATAAAAGGGTAATTCTGTAATTTTATAACTTCGTTTTATATAAAACTAACTCAATTTCTCTCTCCCTTCTCTATTTTCATTTTCAACACTTTTAAAAAGTTTTTCAACTCCTTCTTTAAGCATTTTGAAGTTTTAATGGCTTCCAAATTTTCAAAAGTCTTAAATTTTCTTTTCTTTTCCACTTTTAAATGCTCAAAAACTTGTTTTAAACACTTTTTCTTCTTCCTTCATCTCTTCTCTTTCCAAAAGCAACCCCACTCACTTCGTACAACCATGGCCGAGCCCATTATGATCATGGCCGAGCCAAAAAGCTTGTTTCAAGGTACAAAAATCGAGTTTTATTTTGAAAAATCCAAGATCTAAGCACTTTTCAAGTTTTAAAAAGATTTGCTAAAGTTTGGTGAGTATAGCTCACATTCTTTTTGTAAAAATTACATCTTTTGTTTATGTTAATGTTACTATGTGATATTGCTTGGTTATTGGTTACATGCTTTGTATGCGATTATATATGTGTTGTACTTGATAATTGTCTTAGGCTTGATGATTAAGTCTAGTTGTGTTACAGATGCAATAAAGTTTGGATTTTTATGGGTGTTTGTGATTGTTGTTATGTTGTATGTTCTATGGACAAGTGTATGTAAGAGTTTGCTAAGGAAAGTTAGCACCTTTGTATGGTTTGACAACATGAAACCCTTGTATGTGTAAAACTATGGTTATTAGTTTAAAAAAATCAAATTGTTTTCTAGTTTCAAACTTTGTTTTACTTTTAAAAAAACTCTTATATTATGTTTGTGGAAAGTTAATAAGTTTTAAAAATGTTAGTTTCTAAAAAAGAAAGCAAATAAAACATTTTTTAGTTATGGCATCCATAGTGATAGTCGCTATAGATGCAGTTTCGATAAAAGTTCAATTTTTGGCAAAATTAAGTTTTATATTTAAAAGTATTTTAGAAATATTTTATAAAGTAAACAAATGATGTTTAAGGAAGTTAATGAAGATTTTAATAGTTAATTATTAATCAATTAAGTTTGGTAGTTAATAATTAATTAAGTATTAAACAAGGTTTATTAATTCTAATTAAGTGGAGATTAGATACTAATTAATTACCTTTTAAAAGCAAGATTAATCTTAATTAATTATTAATTAAGTAAGATTAAATTTTAATTAATTATAAGTTAAGTATATTTTTTTTTAATTAATCATCAATTAAAATATGGTTAATTATAATATAATTATTAAGTAAGTGTTTAATTATTTTTAATTATCAATTAATTTAGGTTTTTAATTTATAAATAAATTATTTATTAAAAGTTTAACGATTTCTTAATTAGTAATTAAGTTAAGTTAAGACTTAATTAAGATTTAATTATGATTTAATAAGGGGTTATCTTGTAATTAGTTATTTTTAAAGAGGTTTAAGTTTTTAATTTCTTTGTTTTCCAAGGATCAATTCGCTTAAAGGCAACTTTACAAAAAATAGTTTTGAACACAAGGAATTTGATTGTCGACATCATTAAGTAACCGTACAAATGTGAATAAGTTATACTAAATTGGTGACATTTGTTTAGTAGAATAAAATACCGTTCTACTATCTTTTGATTAGATAAAATATAAACGACATCAGTTTAGCAGAATAAATCCTCATTCTGCTATAATTAGATTAATTATTTGGACATCCAGTTGACGGAATAAATCCCCATTCTACTATTATATGGATCTGGACATTGAATTATATGATAGTATATTCATATTGGATAAGAGATGTTCTCTAATTATGTATAATTGTAAATTGCCTTTGTATTTGTGCTCACCCTTGTGTTATGTGATATTTGAATGGAAATTGTGACAATCCGTACCTCAATGGGCCTAAATTTCGACAGAAATCAAAACCGAAGTCCATCAAAGCATAGATCGTTGAATTTGGTATATGCAAATAAGCATGAACATTATTAGAGATTGATAGAAATATAAACTCAGAGCGGAAACAATAATAGAATAAGAATACTGATTATGACTACTACCTTGGAATAGTGGTATTCCTTGGATAACAGGTTGTCACATCAACATCGAGCATGAGAGAAAAGAAGACTTCTCCAACAACAAAACACATCCAACTCCAGTGACATGTTTCTTTAAAATCTATCCTGTGGATTGTAATGAGGAGGGGGTCAGAACAACGTTTTGGTGATTGGAAAAGCTATAAACTATCCATGATATAAATTTATACCGATTGATTTCCATTTAATTGTTATGTCCATTAAGGTTAGAAATTATAATCTAACCTTGCATTGCACACGATTACTTACTTACCCCTTCCCAAGGTAAAAAATACCGATGAAGCCTTATCAACCACCCAATACTTCCAAATCCATTTGTCACTTAATACTTCTAAATATGAAGCGGGCTTCTATAATCATCCCAAAATACTTTTAAAAGGGAAATAGGTAGACTCCTCCATTTAAGACCTCAATCAAGATAGACCCCGTTATTAAAACCTATTCCCAAGGCGGTTTTCAAACAATATTGTCAATGGTCGGTGGATCTTAGTTGTAAAGATCTCTAACCACTATTTAAGGCTTCCAACATTTAATGTCCAACTATTACCGCATTTATCGCCAATAAAATTGTAGTCATGTAAGAGACAGTACCCAAGCCACTTAATACCTTTAAAAGGACTAGATGAACTTCTAACCATTTATACATATATTCTAGGCAGGTCCTACGTCACTTAATACCTATCCTCAAGCAGACTCCTCACTGGTACTATCGTTATTACGGTCTTATCAATGTGGGAGGCTGTACCCAAGCCACTTAATACCTCATTAATAAGGACTAGGCAGACCCCTGACCATTTAACGCCTATTTATAGGTATGCCTTTGTCATTTAACACCTAACCCCAAGGCGGACTCCCAATTGGTACTATTTAGTTGACATCTTTTGGAATCTCACTAGGTAATTTAATACTTCGTTTTAGGAGAGAGGCGAACCCTTAGATCAGTCGTTTAATACCTCAAACCCGAAGCGAACCCTTTCCGAGATATCCACTATCACTCTTAATTATAAATATGGAATCTCGTTAGATTACTTCTTTCGATAGGGAGGCGGGCCCTAAAATAGCCACTTAATACCTCAACACTGAAGTAAAC
This sequence comes from Allium fistulosum, assembly GCA_030737815.1. Taxonomy (NCBI): domain Eukaryota; kingdom Viridiplantae; phylum Streptophyta; class Magnoliopsida; order Asparagales; family Amaryllidaceae; genus Allium; species Allium fistulosum. Next base: position 1,303,311,081 of record CM060902.1, read on the forward strand.
CCTTTTAGAGACATCCTTATTTATTTAGAATCTCACTAGGTTACTTAATACTTCCTTTTAGGAGAGAGGAGGACCCTACAACCACTTAATACCTCAAACCAAAAGCGAACCCCTATGGAGATATCCCTCACCGCTCTTAATTCCAAATTTGAACCATTTAATACTTTTCAATTAAGAAAACAAGCCCAATCTCTCACCTCGTCATGGGTCCTAGGATTAGTGATATCTTATATCAGTAGTAAGTGCACCCGACTACTGGTAGCCTCAAAGTGAAGGGCAGTCTTCCGCCGAGTAACTCTACTGACTTCGCATCACTAATCTACTAAGTCCTATTAACCATCCTAAGTTTTTACTTATTTTATCTTAGGTAGACATTCGACTTAGCTTACTAATTCCCTTTTTATTTAAGGCAATAAGATTTACCTAAAATACTTATTTACCCATAAATCCTCTTTTTGTGCCCATATATGTCAATTTGTTCATAAAATCCTAACGTACATTTCCTAAGACATTTATGTATGATTACTAACTCCAAATTAGTAACCTTTTATATCTGTTCCATTTTTATTAGTCCATTTTTATCCATTTGTCCTTATTAATTGCAACTACCAAATTCATTTCCAATAGTTGCCCATTAATTGGAGTTACAATATTTAATTAACCAATTGTCACCCCTAATCTAATCCTATCCGTCATTTCCCATTACTTATTGTCAATTCTTAATTTATTGCCTATTAATAGGAATTACTACATTTTCAAATTCTACCTATTCGTTTTCCTAAATAGAATAACAACTAACGAACGTTATGCATGAATAACGCACGAATAAACGTTGTTTTCCTTTATTAACGCAATAAATATGTATAAACTACTTATTCTTGTACTATTATTGTTTCTGCTGTGAATTTAGATTTCTATCAATCTTCGATAATACTCATGCTCATTTGTAGGTACTAAATCCAACGATCCGTGCTTTGATGGACTTAGATTTCGGTTTTTGTCGAAATTTATGCCCATTGAGGTACGGGTTATTATAGAAATGTTGTCTCTATTGAAATATTTTGTTAAACCTTATGCATGGGTTTTACAAAGATAATTAATTATTTAAATAAAGATGGTTTAAAATAAATTAATTATTTCAATAATAAGTTTTTAAAATTAGTTGATTATATTAACAGTAAGGATTTAAAATCAGTTAATTATTTTAATAATATGGATTTAAAATCAATCAATTATTATTTTAATAATGGTTTTTTAAAATTGATCAATCATTTTAATAATGATGTTTAAAGATATTTAATCATTTAAATAAGGATGTTTTAACATTAATTAATCTTTTTAAATAGTGTTATTTTGAAGCAATTAATCAAAAGTAATGCTAATTAATTATTTAAAATAATTAATACATGATTAAAGTTGATTTATCATTTTAAGTAATGATATTAAAGGAAATTATTAGTTTTAGAAAGAAAACTAATTTGTGTTTAAAGTAAATCAATTCATTTTGATAAAGTTGTTTAAAGTTAATATCTTTAAATGTGAAACCACAACACAAGTTTGGTTTTAAATGCATAAAAGTTCAATTTGGTTATGGAAAAGTAGCTCTGTAATCCGATATCGCCTATATGGAAAAGATTTAGTCATACTCTTAACACTAAACGTCGAGGCAGGAACTCATTTCTATCTCAAAGGTTAAAAATGTTGTCAAAGCAATGCCTAGAGATAACACTACCTCAAGTTGCCCGGCTTCATTTTCAACTGAGGGATGGCACTTGTTTGGAATCGGCGAGTGGTGGTAAGAATACTAAATTTAATTTCCATATACGATCATTTTTAACTATCCCCGATAGTTGATTTATTAATTATCGAACTAGCTTTCTCCATTGTGTATCGTCAATATAAGACGATTTGTTGCTCATTTGAGCTTTGTTATCCTTTGTTGGAAATGACTAAAACCAAAAAGCGAGTAGAGGCCAAGTTATATGGGGTTGCTCCTATTAGGGTATATTTACATCTTCTCTAGATTGGTTTCGGTTATATGCGCTCTAAGATGTGAAATACTTGGGTTCTCGGTAAGGTTGGCGGGGTCCAGCTTAGAGTTCCCAGAAGGAATCACATGAGAGAATGACCCTCTCAATTATGTTGACTAGAGGTATACTTTCGGGAAGGGGGGGCGCACTCTCCTAGTCATTTGTTAGAAAATTTCCCTTCCTTTCCTTTGATTCCAAAATTTTAAATTTACTTCTTTCTTAATTGCACCGGGAAGTGTTGTGAGCACTTCATGATGTTTAATTATTTGTATCCATTGTTGTGACTACTGTTGTTATTGTGATAGGATAAGTGACATCCTAGAATGAATTTGAGCATATATTTATATAAAAGGGCATATTTGTTATTTTTATAAAAATGTTTTTAATTGTGTTGATTGATCTGTTGAGCGGTTTATGGATTCCGATCAATATGAGTAGCTAACGTTATTGATAGGGATCTCTAAAGCACTTAACTAAGGTCAACCGACACAGTATTTTTTTAAATTAGTAAATGAAATAATTTTAGTTAGATTATATTTTATATATAAAAGACAATTTTCAGAAAATTGTTATGGTTATTTAGGATATGCTTGTTGTTAGAGAGTGATAATATTTGATCATCATCATTTATTGTTGATTAGTTAGGCTCAAATAGTTTATGAGCATTATTATTTTAGTTAAATTAAATAGGAACACCTTATGAATTTAGTTTCACAATTTGACTATATGATGTTCGGTGACAGTGATGGAATAAAATTTAAATTTGATTTTAATAGGAGTTGGTTATTATAATATAAACTAACAATAAACATTATGAATTGTTTTTTTATATATAAAGGTGAAATTAAATAAGTACGATTTATTTAATGGGTTATGAACGATAGAGGATTCAAATTGAGAAGTTGAGAACTAAAATCCCAGTGTTTTAAAATTGTTTTCAAAGTTTTGGGAAAAATAATAATGGTATTATTTTGAAAATAATTTATAAATGAAATTATTTTGGAATTATTTTAAAAGAAGTAGAAAGCACTAAATTCACTTCGGTCATTGGAAAATAATTCCGATGATGACTGCAACATCATCGGTGTCCATTTTCGAGTTTCTGAGTGGGGAAATGCTACTATAACAATTTGCTATAGGAATATTTTGATAAAGCAGATTTTGGTTAAATCCAAAAAGCATGAGTTGATTTGAAAAAAGTATGTATATTATTATTTTAAGATTTTTGGAGAAAATAATAAAGAGTACTACGTGAAAATTTTACAAGTATGAATATGTTGGAAAGGGAATTTTGAGTAAGAAGTATATATATTTTTATTTTATAAAGTGGATTTTGAATAGATGAATAATTTTATGTTAACTAGTTCGGGTGACTTGAAAATAACTGAAAATGGGGAAAAAGATGTGTTCGGATGGTAAATACTGCTCTTAAGTATTACTCTCTCGGTAAGAAAATATATGATACTATTTGGTAATACCCAGTTTCGTAGTATCATTTTAGGGTTTCTTAGGCTATATAAATATATTTTCTATGGTTAAAATGTATAAAATCATTTCAAAGGAGTTTTGAAATAAAACCGGGTATTTGGATCTTGAGTTTACTTAAGAGAAATAAATTCAAAAATAGAAAAGTTCGAACCAGGTAGAGGTATATACTTCCAGGGTGTAGTAAGGTATTATACAAGCTGAACTTAAGTTTAGTTTTTATGAAATGTTTTCATAAAATATTTTAGCAGAAAAGAATTGGTATTGGTAAGAACCAGTAAAATAAGTACGTAAGTTTAACATAGATCATTCCTCTTTTCACATAGGTTGTGTCCAAGATTCGAGTACATGACTTTAAGATGTGTCACACCGTTCCAAATAAGGACTTATCACCCGATTTTTGATGGTGAGCACTTGGTGAGGGTTCTAGATATGAAAATAAAGTTTTCGATCATATTATCTGGCTATGCTAGAAGCACGGAGGTTCCTAATCAAGGAGCCTGATCGGAGTCCGTGCTAGGAAATCGGGTGAGCGATACTAGTTCCAAAAAGTAGTTATGTATTCAAGTAGAGATTAAATCTTATTTTGCATAGGGTAGATCAATGAACATCATGCGGACTTATGAATAATTTGGATGTTTCTTTCTCGGTTTGGGTTTTGGTGGAATTTCAGGGTTGATATTCTTTTAAGGGGAGAGAACGTAACGACCCGAAATTTAATCACTTTAAATAGGATTTAATAGATTATTTAATAATTAATAAATGGATTTTATAACTCAAAGATATCCATTTTAAATATTAACTAGTGATTGTAAAATATTTCTAAAATGTGTTTACAAAAATAATTAGTTCAAAGGAAAATAGAAAAGGTGACCGGAAAGCTTTTTCCAAAATCCTGATTATTCACCGTTAAAAGTTTTTTAAAAGGTTGTAAACACCTTAGCTGTAACGTCTCAGATTTTTCTGAAATTTATTTTTGAATATTTAAATTGTTTTAAATATTGGGTTTGGAATGGAAAATGATTTCTGAATATGAAAATTTTGGTTGAAATTATAGAATGAATTTAAATTTCAAATATAGTGATTTATCGTAATACGGAAATGGTAAATAATTAAAATTTGTGTTGAATATGAATCAAAATGATTTCTAATGTGAGCATAAATTCCGTTTGAATTAGAATTGAGTTAATAAGTTTTTAAAACTGAAATTTCAAGTGATTTCGTAAATTTTTGAAATCGTTGATTTAATCGACGCGTTAAAATAGCGATCCGAGGCACGTTCTCGAAATTAGATGAAACTAATTCCGTTGGATCCGTAATAGTATATTATTATTGGATTTCAAATTTTGTAGCGTTTGGAGTTACCGTTTGGTCGTACGGGATAGAAACGCGTTGAAATTAATATTGGAAATTTAATATTATAATTGGGTTCAAATAGCTATTTTCTCCATACGATCAAATCAAGTCTCGCAACTTGTTCCATTGCGTTTGGAATAAGGGTATAACATTAGAAATGCCAGGCGGCACGCCTCGATTGGGATTTTAGATTTCTAGTTACCCAAAACGAGATATTTTTTAAATAAAATATATATAGGGTCAAGTCATGGGTCACCCTAGCCTGAACCGCCACTCTACATAGCCCAATCTATCATGTACCAAAGCCGCCTTCTCCATATTTAAAAATCCCGTATCTCTTCCAGGAACAAAAGAAAATAGCGATCGAATAAATCGTGAGTGAATGGCGAACGAAGTCGCGAGGTCGTGCATGGGTGGTAGCAGGTAGGCGACGCGAGTGGGATGACGTCATTCACGATGAGGTGTCGAGTGATGAGCAGTTTTAGGGCATGGGTCGCGATCTGTTGTGGAGGGTTGACGATGCTCGTAGCTAATGCAGCCGATGGTGGAAGAGGAGGCGCGATGAGAGGAGTGAGGCGGTGGTGCTCCGGCGATATCAAGGGGTGTGGCGACGAGATGGACGGAGTTTGAGTCGTGTGTTGTTCGACCCTGGGAAGAAGGATAAGTGCGATTGGTTTTTTTAAGGGTAGTAATCTAATTACAGTAATCAAGTATAATAATAATAATAATAATTATTATTATTTCGAATGTTTAAAAATGTATAACTTTGTCATACGAGGTTCGATCGAAACGAAATAAGCGGCAACAGATTCGTATCGACGAGTGCTACACAACAAAATTTGTTTGAATATTTTGGAGTCAACTGGAATTTTAGATTAAATTGAATGTAATTCAATTTAATTTAAAAATTGGGACGTTTTGCAAATTAAAAATCAAGGTGAGTAAATCTCACTCAATTTGGTTGACTGGTTTAATTTATAATAATCAAAAATTAATTATTAGATGATTGGTTGAATTTATATATTATTATAAGTTGAATGATATATATATATATATTAGTTGTTGGTTATATTTCCCGCCGATCGGAGCAGATGAGATACTATGCGTCCTGCATAATAGCGGATGACCCTATATTACCGCTATATCCCACCTCGAAGCGGGATTGGTATTTTATGTCATATAACATATGTGGATGCAGGGAAAATAGGTTGGAGGGATCCAACTAGATTCCTCAAATATATTGATTGTTTTTCATACATAGCGATATATGATGTGATTGAATAATTTATTATGGATGGTTGTATGATTTGATTTACTGGATGCTATAGTAACACTGGCTTTAATTTTGGTATTTTAAATACCATAAATATTATTTTTGAATTTGGAATAAATTAAAAGGCAATTTTGGAAATGAAAATATTTATATTGAATTTTGGAATTTATAAAAAGGAATTTATTTGAATAAAAATAATAATTTGATTTTGGATATTTATTTAGCTATTCCGTAAAATGGTTTCTACCAGCAAATTTTAAATTGAGTATTTTTAAACAATGGATTTTGAATGAGATTTCTTAAAATACGAAAGGGAAGGCGAAAACAGGATTTTGAATTAATTTGGAATATAATTAGGACTTATTAAGAAATAGATTTCTAAATGGGTTTTAAATAGAAATCGATTTATACATGGATTTAGTAATATGAATCTGTTATTTATAGGGGAAGAACGGGAAACGAGTTTATAGATTTATAAGCAACATTTATAAATAAGGGGAAATGATTATCAGTTGATAAATTAGGAATATAAATTTACAGTGTGAATTTATATCGAGATATGGAAATCGGTTTTTGAAAAAAAATAGTGGATTCTATTTTTGGGATGTGAGAATAATTATGAAATTGAAATGTAGTCGATGTGATATGAATCAAGAGGGATTTATAAATTGAAATTGGTAATATGGGATTTTAAAAATAGATTTTTGTCGAGAAATTAAAATTGATTTACAATGGGATTGTTATTTATTAAACTATATTGTTAAAGCTGTTTTAGTAGTGAAATATTTCGAAAAGTGGATTATTCAATTATTTAATATTTATTGAAATAAATTCACGTTTTTTATAATAAGCTTTGTAAATCGATTAGTTTTATTTAAAAATGAATTGTGAATGAGTCATCAATGTTTATTTAGAGTGTTTTAATATTTTAAATAATTACTTAAACATGTTTTTAAAAATAAATTATTATTCCTTAAAAATACTTATTATATATATAGAGTTTTGAAATGATTGAAATTTATTTATAAATACCCTCGAGATCTGTAAACCGAGTTTTATTTAATAGATGATATTTTATAAGAGAAATCTTATAGTGAAATTCTGGAAACTTAAGGGAATTTCCGAATCGTGAAATAAGAGAACTTCAAAAATGAATTAGAATTCATAAAGGATGTTAGAAATGGGTAGTTGGAATTATAGACAAGTGTAGTTGATTTTGGAAATTTTAAAGGAAATTAATTAATGAATTTCGGGGACTTATAGAATCAGTTATAAAGGAGTTAAGGAATTTACAAATAAATTGTAAGGGATTTTGAAAAATAGGAAATAGATGGAATATTTCCTAATGATTTTAGGAAAATAAAATTATAAATATTTCCTAAGTATTGGACTGGAAGGATTTGAAATATTTTAACTATAAGATTATTATTATAGAAATATTTTCAAAGTGTTGAATTATAAATGGAATTGGAAAAAAATATTTCTAAGTATTGGTATGATTCGAAAATATCCTGTTATGGATATAAGTATTTGTAATTGTTTCCAATTACTGAATATACTGGAAGAGATTTGAATATATATATCTTTATAAAGGTAATTCAAAATAAATGTTTCGAAAGATTTATAATATGACCTAGTGACTGCTTATTTGTATTATTTGATAGTTAAATAACCGACTATCAAATCTGGTCAAATTCATTGATCGTTTCGAAGAGACCGGGATCAGATTTAATTATCCGAAAACCACTTCGATCCGATTTGTATGTTACGAATTGTGATATCGTGAAGATAATGAAGACGGTGATTTTGGAGATTTGGTTTGTTCAGACCCAGAACAACTTGTATGGATGAATGCTATCATTTGCATCATTGCTTGGAAGGCAGTGTTAGCATTCCAAGTATGAATGCTATTCTTAAGGTAAAACGTAGCCTCAAGCCTCATCAACCGGGAATGACTAAAACAGGGGAGATGCAGTAGGGCTAAGTGGGTCGCACCCAAGTAGGGTATTTATATCACTTTTCTAGATACCCTCGGACATATTATAATTATAGGTATGGTTGTGCATGGAAAAGAGAGCGCTCGATAAGGTGGGAACACCCGGGACGATAACATATTCGGTACTATCCAGGTCAAGGGTAGGCTGGTCCTTTGTTGGCAGGGATCGTTAGGTATGATCTTGGTACATTTTTCTAGAAATGTACCATGGCGGGCGGTATCCCAGTAGCCCCAGTAGCCCAGTCATTGTATGGAATCCAATATCCACTATGAGCCTGTACGGTTTTGATTGTGCCCAACTATGCTGAAACGTGAGATGCAAGCATATCAGCTATTTTATAGTTTATTTTTCTATAGACACTATTATAATATCAGATTATTTTTGATATAAAATGTTTTGGTTATCGTAAAGTAAAACCCACCATGTTTATGTGTGGCGTGGTCTTACGAGATACCTTTGTTTTCAAAGGATTTTGATAATAGTAATAATTCAAATTGAGTGTGTTTTCTCACGCTGGTTTTCCAGGCTGACTCGGGTGTTATTTTATTATAATGCTCGGGTCAGACCGAGTATTACAGATTTAGGTTAGGATGCTATGGAGCTTAGGAGATGAGCTGGAGGTGTCTCAGGTGTATTCTACGTACTTGATAATAGTTATTCGCCCTTTTGTACAATTTGGGTTGGACAAGTGTGGTTTATTGACAACTCAAAGGGTACGGAACGGCGGGCTGCTACAAGTGGTATTAGAGCTGAAGGTTAAGAGAGAATCTTGGCTTTGGTGGGGATTACTCATTAGAGATAGAGTCAGTAGTACTCTAGAATGAGTCTGAGTGTATTAATAGATATGAGCACATATTTGTTTGTGAATATAAAATGTGTTATATTGTGTTGATTTATCAGTTGAGTGTTTATGAATTCTGGTCGGTACAGGATGTACAACTGTATCGATATGGGTTTCTAAACTCTTAAATAAGGTAAACTGAGACAGTATTGTTTTGAAAAGTGGGTAAATGAAATAATTTACCCAAACTATATTTTGATATAAAAGAAATAATTTCATGAAATTATTATAGTATAATTGGAATGTTTGGTTGTAATATTATAATCAAAACAAGATTATAAAATCTAAAATGGTTTATATAACCAAATAGAAATTGTGTAAGTGTGATTATACATATGAGTTGTAACTAAAAGTGGATTCAAACCAAAATTTGGTAATTCAAATCTCGAAAATTTTGGAAAATGTTTTGAATAAATTAGAACCAAGTATTTGGGAATTTTTAAATCTCGGAGATTTTGGAAATGTTTTCCAAAGTGTTTGAAAAGAATAATGGTGATATTTTTGGAATATTTTTGAATGGAAGTGTTTTAAATGGACGTTGGAAGTAAGTAAGCGCTGAACTCACTTCAGTTAGTAGAAAATAATTCTGGTGATGACAGCCGCATCAGCAGTATTCATTTTCGAGTTTCTAAGTGACAAATTGCTACCGTAGTAATTGGCTAAGTTTGTTTTGCTCCAAGCTTGTTTGGTAAACTAATTTTGTTCAAATCCTAAAAAGAGTTGACTTGGATAAAACCAAGTTTGTTTTGGAAATTCTGAAAATATGGTTTGATATACTAATGGGCTATATATATTTATGATTTCAAAATGATTTGAAATAAAACCGGGTGATTGAATTTAGGAATTCCAATCTAAATGTTTTATAAAAGTAACATGAAATAAGTTTTGAACTTATAAATTGAGAATGATGCAAATGGGAAATGAAAGTGAGAATTTTAATCCTGGAATTAAAATTTAACTTGAGTAAGTTAAAACGGATTGAATTTAACTTAAGAAAAGTTAAATAAAGTTGGATTAGACTTGAAACAATATCGAATTGAATTGGATTCGAAATGAGGTTAAACAAAATTTGAATTATAAAATGGTTATATAACTATAAGTTATGATAATGGAATGAGAATAAAACTTAAGTGAAAATTTATGAAACTATGAATAATAAGTTGTATGAATTATAAAAATGGACAAATGGGAAGGTGGAACCCAATTCAAAAGAAAATGTTTAAATATTTGGTTAAAGGAAATGAAAAACCCGAATTGGGATTATAAAATGAAATGGAACTCAAGTCGAGTTAAATTAAATGATTTCCAGAAATGAAACTTAACTTAATTTAAGTAAGAATAAGACTTGAGTTATAAATGGAATTCGACTTAAGTGCAGGCGAATTAATTGTGTTTTGATGTTGCTGATGGTGAATTGAAATTGAATGAATTAAATTTGAATTGAGTTGGAATGGAATTCAAACTAAGTGTAAATGAATCGGATTCAGTTTGGGATATTGATTGATAAGAATGAAATATGAACTTAAGTAGTGGTATGGAATGTTTATAATAAACCTAGTAATAATTTTATGAAATGGTTTATTAATAAATTAGCATGGAATGAAATGTCGTTCACTATAAAATGAAGTGAATAACACTATGTGAATTAAATGAAAGTGAATGGAAAGGAAGTAATATAAGTTGGAAGTGAAATTAATATGAATACAAGTGCATGAACCTGAGTTGAATTGTTTGATAATCGATTTAAATGGAATGATTTTGAAGCTTAATAAAATGGATTTGAATCTAGTGAATGTGAATATGAATTGAATGCAAGTAAATTTGTTTGTGGATCATTCTAAATTGAATGAAATTATATATAAATTGATCATAAATGAATAATCGAATATTTGTACCTTGTAATTGTTTACGCATCCTAAATATACATGTTATAACATGTTTTGTTTACGAAATTTAGGTGATTAATGAGTTAAAAGGATATGATGTTATTAAATTTCAGAATTATGGAACTTATGCGTTTATTTTGACAAGTACAGGTACAGGGAGCTGTTTGGCTATATTTTGGTTGCGCGATTGCACATAAATTGAGCTCGCTCGCTTAATAACGCTAAAATAAGGTACACTTACGATTTAACGCGCGGAAATATAAAAATATTGCTATATATTGCTTTTTCGGCCATGAGAGCCGATGTATATCTTTCTATCATATTTTTCATATTGCAAAAGGCTCTCTGCACAAGGGAGACTCTGCCAATTTTTTTTGGAAATGTAGGTTGTTAGAAAAATTTTGAAAATTTTTGTTAACCAAAAGTTTGATTTCGAATTGTAATTGAAATAAGGGATTTCGGTTTAGAAATGGAAACTAAATGTTTTGTATGGAACTAAAAGATTTAGAAAAGTGAAATGTCGAGTTACAACTAAGTGGGTTTTAACAAGTTAATGGGTTTGGAGCATTTTCCTACCCTAGCAATTTCGGGGACGAAATTCTTTTAAGGGGAGGATGGAATTTAACGACCCGGATTTTTCCAACATTTAATTTTGAATATTTAAATGGTTTTAAATATTGGGTTTGGAATAGAAATTGATTTTTGAATATGAAAATTTTGGTTGAAATTATAGAATGAATTTAAATTTCAAATATAGCGATTTATCGTAATACGGAAATGGTAAATAATTGAAATTTTAGTTGGATATGAATCGAAATGATTTCTAATATGGGTATAAATTCTATTTGAATTAGACTTGAGTTAATATGTTTTTAAAACTGAAATTTCAAGTGATTTCGTAAATTTTTGAAATCGTCGATTTAATTCACGCATTAAAATAGCGATCCGGGGCATAGTCTTGGAATTTGACGAAACTTGTTCCATTGGATCCATAGTAGTGTATTATTATCGGATTTCAAATTTCGTAGCATTTGAAGTTACCGTTTAGTCGTACGTGATAGAAACGCTTTGAAATTAATATTGAAATTTTAATATTATAATTGGGTTCAAAAAGCTATTTTCTCCATACGATCGAATCGGGTCTCGAAACTTGTTCCATTGCGTTTGGAATAGGGGTATAACATTAGGAATGCCAGGCAGTATGCCTTGATCGGGATTTTAGATTTTTAGTTACCCAAAACGAGATATTTTTTAAATAAAATATATATAGGGTCAAGTCATGGGTCATCCTAGCCTGAACTGCCACCCAACATAGCCCAACCTATCGTGTACCAAAGCCGCCTTCTCCATATTTAAAAATCCTGTATCTCTTCCAGAAACGAAAGAAGAAAAAAGTGAAAACAACGATCGAATAAATCGCGAGTGAATGGCGAACGAAGTCACGAGGTCGTGCGTGGGTGGTAGCAGGTAGGCGACGCGAGTGGGATGACGACGTTCGCGATGAGGTGTCAATCGACAAGCAGTTTTAGGGCTTGGTTCGCGATCTGTTGTGGAGGATCTGTGATGCTCGTAGCTGAGGCGGCCGATGGTGGCAGAGGAGGTGCGATGGGGGGAGTGAGGCGGTGGTGCTCCGGCGATCTCAAGGGGTGCGACGACGAGATGGATGGAGTTCGAGTCGCGTGTTGTTCGAGCCTGGGAAGAAGGATAAGCGCGATTGGGTTTTTTTAAGGGTAATTAATCTAATTATAGTAATCAAGGAAAATAATAATATTATTATTATTTCGAATGTTTAAAAATGTATAACTTTGTCATACAAGGTTCAATCGAAACGAAACAAGCGGCAACAGATTCGTATCGACGAGTGCTACGCAACAAAATTTGTTTGGAGATATTTGGAGTCAACCGGAATTTTAGATTAAATTGAACGTAGTTCAATTTAATTTAAAAATTGGGACGGTTTGCAAATTAAAAATCAAGGTGAGTAAATCTCACTCGATTTGGTTGACTGGTTCAATTTATAATAATTAAAATTAATTATTGGATGATTGGTTGAATTTATATAATTATCAGTTGAATGTTATATTATATATTTGTATATATATTAGTAGTTGGTTATATTTCCCGCCGATTGGAGCGGATGGGACACTATGCTCCCCGCATAATAGAGGATGACCCTATATTACCGCGATATCCCGCCTCGAAGCGGGATTGGTATTTTATGTCATATAACATCTGTGGATGCTGGGAAAATAGGTTGGAGGGATCCAACTGGATTCCTCAAATATATTGATTGTTTTTCATATATAGCGATATATGATGTGATTGAATAATTTGTTATGGATGGTTGTGCGATTTGATTTACTGGATGCTATAGTAGCACTGGCTTTAATTTTGGTATTTTAAATACCATGAATATTATTTTTGAATTTGGAAATAAATTAAAAGGCGATTTTGGAAATGAAAATATTTATATTGAATTTTGGAATTTATAAAAAGGAATTATTTGAATAAAATAAATAATTTGATTTTGGATATTTATTTAGCTATTCCGTAAAATGGCTTCAACCAACGAATTTTAAATTGAGTATTTTTAAACAACGAATTTTAAATGAGATTTCTTAAAATATGAAAGGGTAGGCGAAAACAAGATTTTGAATTAATTTGGAACATAATTAGGATTTATTAAGAAATAGATTTCTAAATGGGTTTTAAATAGAAATCGATTTATATATGGATTTAGTAATATGAATCTGTTATTTATCGGGGAAGAACAGGAAATGAGTTTATAGATTTATAAGCAATGTTTATAAATAAGGGGAAATGATTATCAGTTGATAAATTGGGAATATAAATTTACAGTGTGAATTTATATCGAGATATGGAAATCAGTTTTTGGAAAAAAATAGTGGATTCTAATTTTGGGATGTGAGAATGATTATGAAATTGAAATGTAGTCGATGTGATATGAATCAAAAGGGGTTTATAAATTGAAATTGGTAATATTGGATTTTGAAAATAGATTTTTATCGAGAAATTAAAATTGATTTAAAATGAGATTGTTATTTATTAAACTATATAGTTAAAGCTGTTTTAGTAGTGAAATATTTTGAAAAGTGGATTATTCAATTATTTAATATTTATTAAAATAAATTCATGTTTTTTTAATAATCTTTGTAAATCGATTTGTATTATTTAAAAATGGATTGGGAATGAGTTATCGATGTTTATTTAGAGTGTTTTAATATTTTAAATAATTACTTAAACTTGTTTTTAAAAATAAATTATTATTCTTTAAAAATACTTATTATATATATAGAGAGTTTTGAATGATTGAAATTTATTTATAAATACTTTCTAGATCTGTAAACCGAGTTTTATTTAATAGGTGAGATTTTATAAGAGAAATCTTGTAGTGAAATTCTGGAAACTTAAGGGAATTTCCGAATCGTGAAATAAGAGGACTTCGAAAATGAATTAGAATTCATAAAGGAAGTTAGAAATGTGTAGTTGGAATTATAGACAAGTGTAATTGATTTTGGAAGTTTTAAAGGAAATTAATTAATGAATTCCGAGGACTTATAAAATCAGTTATAAAGGAGTTAAGGAATATACAAATAAAGTGTAAGGGATTTTGATAAATAGGAAATATATGGAATATTTCCTAAGTATTGGAAATAAAATGATTTTAGGAAAATAAACTTATAAATATTTCCTAAGCATTGGACTGGAAGGATTTGAAATATTTTAACTACGAGATTATTATTATAGAAATATTTTCAAAGTGTTGAATTATAAATGGAATTGGAAAAATATATTTCTATGTATTGATATGATTCGAAAATATCCTGTTATGGATATAAGTATTTGTAATTGTTTCCAATTACTGAATATACTAGAAGAGATTTGAATATATATATATATATATCTTTGTAAAGGTAATTGGAAATAAATGTTTTGAAAGATTTATAATATGACATAGTGACTGCTTATTTGTGTTATTTGATAGTTAAATAACCGACTATCAAATTTGGCCAAATTATTTGATCGTTTCGAAGAGACCGGGATTGGATTTAATTTTCCAAAAACCACTTCGATCCGATTTGTGCGTTTCGAGTTGTGATATCTTGAAGATAATGAAGACGATCATTTTGGAGATTTGGTTTGTTCAGACCCAGACAACTTGTATGGATGAATGCTATCATTTGCATCGTTGCTTGGAAGGCAGTGTTAGCATTACAAGTATGAATGCTATTCTTAAGGTAAAACGTAGCGTCAAGCCTCATCAACTGGGAATGACTAAAACATGGGAGATGCAGTAGGGCTAAGTGGGTCGCACCCAAATAGGGTATGTTCTCACTTTTCTAGATACCCTCGGACATATTATAATTATGGGTATGGTTGTGCATGGAAAAGAGAGCACTCGATAAGGTGGGAACACCCGGGATGATAACATATTCGGTACTATCTAGGTCAGGGGTAGGCCGGTCCTTTGTTGGCAGGGATCGTTAGGTATGATATCGATACATTTTTCTAGAGATGTACTGTGGCGAGCGGTACCCCAGTAGCCCAGTCATTGTATGGAATCCAATATCCACTATGAGCCTGTACGGTTTTGATTGTGCCCAACTATGCGTAAACGTGAGATGCAAGCATTTCAGCTGTTTAATAGTTTATTTTTCTATAGACACTATTATAATATCAGATGATTTTTGATATAAAATGTTTTGGTTATCGTAAGGTAAAAACCCTTCGTTTTAATGTGTGGCGTGGTCTTACGATATACCTTTGTTTTCAAAGGATTTTGATAATAGTAATAATTCAAATTGAGTGTGTTTTCTCACGCCGGTTTTTTAAACTAACTCGGGTGTTATTTTATTATAATGTTCGGGTCAGACCGAGTATTACAGATTCAGGTTAGGATGCTATGGAGCTCAATAGACGAGCTAGAGAAGTCTCGGGCGTATTCTACGTACTTGATTATATTCTGCTGTGTGTGTATGCTGTATATTCAGCACTTGTGAGGACAAGTTATTATAACTGTCCAGATTGATTATTGATTGCTGTACTCTGGTGATGGTATGTATAAAAACAGTTATAGTTCTTTTTGTATAAAAATCTGCTATTATCTATTATATATTGTTCCGCTGCGATTTGTGAGATTCTGTGTTGTTGTTTCTGTTTTCTTCTATCCTCTTCTTTCTCTTAGTTGTTCGCCCTTTTGTACAATTTGGGTTGGAAAAGTGTGGTTTATTGACAACTCAAATGGTACGTAACGGCGGGCTGCTACATTAGTACACTTAAACACATACTCAAATAAATAATGTGTACTTAATTACGGGTGGTAAAAGTGTAAATATAAGTGTGCTTAAGAAGTAGAGTGATGTGATCATTTTCAGAAGAAATAAATAAATGAAAACAAAAAAGAAGGAAAGGTCACCTTAACATGACCTTTAAATACAAGAAAGGGGTTTTTATGTTGGTTAAAGAGGGGGAGGGGGTAGCTAACGTGTGGAAGAAGCAAAAGGAGGTGGATGGTGATGATGTGACGTTAAATTAGTGTAGGGCATTGTATAAAAGGGTAATTTTGTAATTTTATAACTTCGTTTTATATAAAACTAACTAAATTTTCTCTCTTCCTTCTCCATTTTCATTTTCAACCTATTTAAAGAGTTTTTCAACTCCTTCTTTAAGCTTTTTGAAGTTTTAATGCCTTCCAAAATTTCAAAAGTTTTCTTTTCTTTTCCACTTTTAAATGGTTAAAAACTAGTTTTAACACTTTTTCTTCTTTTTGCATCTATCCCCTTTCCAAAAGAACCTATACTCACCTCCTATAACCATGGCCGAGCCCATGATGATCATGGCCGACCCCATGTTGATCATGGCTGAGCCAAAAGGCTTGTTCCAAGGTCCAAAAATTGAGTTTGGTTTTGAAAAATCCAAGATCTAGGCTCTTTTCAAGTTTTAAAAAGATTTGCTAAATTTTGGTGAGTAAAACTCACATGAATTTTGTAAAAATTACATCTTTTGTTTATGTTGATATTATATTGCTTGGTTATTGGTTATTTACATTCTTTGTACGAGTACTTTGGCACGTGCGATGCACGTACATAGGAGGAATTGGTTTAAAAAACGATGTTTGTAAGGTTTAAAATCATTAGCAGCATCATCATATCTTTTGCATGGACAATATAATAATCATCATCATCTTAGCCTTGACTCGGGTATAAAATCATGAATGATCATATAAATTATTAAACCTTGATTGAAACTGCAAGTTCATTGTATATATACTAACTTTGATGTTGCTTGTAACAACATAGATTTAAAATAATGGTTAGAATGCAGTATACAAATGAGAAGTTTCGACAACTGCAAGGTACACTTGTATGCATGTATGTTATAGTTTCTCCAGTACAAAAGCAATATTACAAAACTGACATGGCACATGTACGGTGTATGAATGGGTAAATATAGGCTTGCTGGCCTTGTGATTATCCCAATGATAAAATTTAAAGGAAATCAGGAAAACACATACATGGAAGCTACAAACAAAGCATACTTACCAATTAAATTTGGTATAACACCACATTTTCATGTTGCATCAGGTCATAGGAGGGGGTATGGTGGATATATAACAAAATATGAACAAAATAAGCATAACTGCTGCAGGTTAATAAAAAAAACAAAATAGTGATATGCATTCCTATCTATGTGACAGACAATAATATCAATTTGAGTAGCTGATAGGATCTGCTCATTAGCCTCACTTAGTGCTGCTACATCTCGGCCTAAAAGAATCATTAAGGTTTTGCAAGATATAGGGAATAATGCATAATTCTCCAGAATATAGAAAAGGCAGAAGTGGACAAAATTTGTTATCACAAATTATTTTATTAGCATCTTACAATTACAAAATGTATGGTAACGAATGATTTGCAAATCATATTGCACCAACTGTGTGAAGTTGGTTACAATTAGCCTGCAAGAATCTTTATATAATGGTGCTTTGTAATGAAATAGGGGGACAGAAAATTAAATGAAACATCTTCTGTACAAAATATTTCTTCTCTGTGTTACTCTTTTTTCATCTTCTCCTTCTTTCTCTCTTATTCTCTTCCATATTTTATCAAACAGACAATATACCCGTATCAGAATCTTGTGAAACTTTAAAAATAAATCACAGGATTAAATTTTGTAAGTAGATTATCAGAACCTTTACATAGCTGCTGTTAATTTCAAGAGCCTGCAATCTTCTGCAACCGTCTTCCATTCATTCCGCTTTTGAAAATGAAGTGCTCAGTTTATCCATTAGACCGTAACATAAAACTGCCAAATATATCCTTGTGGCTGCCTATAAATCCATCATCAATATGTCCTAAAATATAAATAAGAAATCATAATGAATGAAATCATGAAGCTTAAGATGGATATTATTACTGTAAAGGGGAAAAAAATCTAAACAGTGGATGTAAAATGAAGATACCTCAAACATTCAGTTGCTGTAGATTAACACGAGGGAAGTGGTAGAGGAACAATTCCGGAATAAATATAAATTAAAATTTTACATTGCCAGTAGCCTTCTCATTTAGGAGGATAGTAATTCAGAGATTGGAGTATTGAGTGGGGTGACACTGTTCATCAAAGATGACCTAAAAGTCTCTGAAACAAAAATTGAAATCTATCGAGAATCCTAAATCTCTACTCCCTTATTGGACATTTTGCAGTAGGTTGTACATCCAACTAGATCGACCGCTGCTGCACCATCTTATTCGTCGTAGTGATCTTCTTCGTGGGTGCCACAATGATGGGTCTATTGTCGAACTATGCAAAGCACACAACTTTTTCAATTTGATATAATTCCTTTTGTTCAGGGTATAATAATAAATAAATGTGGGAAAGAGGGGAGGTTAAGTCATTTTTAACCGAAGAGAAATATGAGTGTTTAGTGAGCTACCTACTCATGCAAATGCCTCCCATGCAAATAATTATCTGGCGCCTATGTACTTTAATTCTTTGCCATAGCATTGTATGCCGCACATGCATTTTGCAAACAATGTTCAAACTCACGCTATGCCTGCTTCCCAGGCTTCCCCTGATATACTCGCTGTCCCCATCATGCTTTCCCTCAAAATAATGTGCACGCCTCAGTGGCGCTCCTAACTCATGCTGCCTATTATGTGAAGTCAATATTTGAATGCTGAATATACTGGTATTAATCTATTACTTATATACATATGAATTGACCACTGTTTCTTTCATTCAAAATTTCCACTTCAGTACTTTGTTCACTCCATTCATTGGTCTTAACATGAATTTTTATACCCACAAATTGCATGAACATTTTATGGGCATAAGTAGAATAATGGAAAAAAGAATCTATGAATAGATATGTACATAATACACACAACAGTAAAGGTACAAATACACAAAAACAAAGGCTAATCGATGAACCAAAAATAATCTGCATAAGTGGGTAATATATAAAAATGATTAAAAATTGCATTGAAAGTAAGGTAATAAAAATAATTGAAATGTGTAAACAAAACCAACCTAGCATGAACATACATATGAACACATAAGGAAGGAGTGAGGGTAGTGGTGATGCTGTAAAACAAATTCATTGTAATGCAAAGTTTGTTTTGCACTCTCACAAAAAACTATCAAAAGTCCATCAAAGAACTATCCATAATTTGGTTGGCTATATTTTTGCAACAATATCACAATTTTGATATTTAAAGACATATCCTAAGCTCCTAACAGGTTGATTTAATAGCTTATAGTGTGTGTATGTGTATACACACACACACATGATTCGATCTCCATTATAGAACTAAATTGTTAGTTATACTTGATTTAATCTCCATTGTAATGATCATGGGCAAAAATTCATAAATCATAAGCTGGTTTGTAGATGTAAAATATGATCACAAACTGTAAATATTGTAGTAAAAGCATGCGTAAACGTTTCATTGAATAATGTTATGACAAAACCACTGGATTGTTACCCCGTTCAAAAAGGTTGACTTAGAGCATTTTCAATTTCAAAACAACTATCTTTTTAAAAGAACGAAACAAAAAAAAACACTGTTTTGATTTTACTGATATTACTTAAATGGCTTGCAGATTATCACTTACCCTTGAGAATGGTCCACATTAAAGTTCAATTGTTGTTAATTTGCATGTTCAGCTACTTGTATACATGTCATTTGAGTAGTGCGAATAGTACAACTTGGCTAAATTATGGTTTCATGGATTTATAAGGAGATAAGCTAATAATTCTTTTTGCTCAAGAAAATTCAAAGGAGAAAATAGGGGAACGAAAAAAGAAAACTAAAAAGGGAAAGAAAGAGGTTGATTTACATATACACTAACCTTTCATATTTGTATGTTTTATTTATTTTCTACTCGTGTTATATAATAATAATCTAAATTAAAATTATTATGATTTTATATTAATATATTATAATATATTAGAAGTTCCATTTTTACTCATTAGATGGTTGGTAATAGAATATGGTACTACATTACTTGAATGCATGGCCTTCTTTACGTTTGAAAACCAAAGATGTTCATCCAAAAGCTTTCGGTAAAACTAAACATCGAATCAAAAACTAACATGTAATACAACTGAGTACGCATCACACCATAAATAAATAGCAGTACATGTAAAGAATTCAGTATAACAATAAATTATTTCCCCTGCTTCATTAAGCTGCATCAGTAGCATTTGTTTAACAAAAAAGGCCTAGTGATCTAAACAGTAAGGCTACTACATGCTTAAATAAAAACGGTTGACAAAATTCACCCGTTCTCAATCAGTTTTATTGGTACAGGTGTTGGGAAAAAAATGAAAAAACGCTCGTTTCTGTAGACATACAACACTCACTCAAAGCCTTGGATTAGACTGTATACACTTATACTAATGTCAAATAAATACAAAAAACTCAATATAAAATGGATGTAATTGGTACATGAACATGAGTAATGAACATGCAAAGCAAAAGTCAAATAATTTCAGATATGGACCCTTAAATGAGTTGTATTCATTGTGAAAAAATTTCTAGCTTCAAATCAAACAAATTATCTGTCACACATAAGAGCTAAATCTAAGATATGAATATACCTTTTCCAAATAAAAACTTACCTTGAAGCATCCACACTTAAGCATATGATCCAAACAACGTATGTGAAAAAATATATTGAAAGAATCATCAACAAACAGTCTGATAAACGTGGACGAATTTTCACCCCCTTAACACATTCATTTCCTTCTAACCTACAAATTATAGTTAACTTATAAGATCACCAAAATAGATGTTTATTTCCTTCATCCGAAAGTAGTTAAAACAAAAATTGCATGAAGTTAAAATAAATTTCTCACACTCCACCTCCTGAAATGAAATTCCTTCTGCAATAATGGATGTTCAATATTTAGCAATTTGAAAACTACTTTTATGGTTAACATAGAATTTAGTAACATGCCTTCTGAAAAAGCATGGAAGATAATGACCTAAAACTAAATAGGCAAATCAAATTGGTACTAATTATGATGAAACCAACATAGCTAGATTTTTTTTTTGAAAACCCAGGAGAACCCGGTGGACCGGTAAACTCCTAAGGAGGGTATAGTAAAGCCGTCCGCTGATCCAAGCCCCCAAACCCCCGGGTAAATTTATATAGGATAGGGAAGCGCATGGTAGGAATCGAACCTGGGTCTTTTTACCAGAACCCAAGCCTCCTTTCCACTGCGCTCTAAACAGAATGAGGAAAGTAAAATACATTTGATAAAAAACACTGTCTACTACCTAATGCTAACAAAGCTTCATCTGGAAAAAAATCTATAAATAAAAAAGGAATATAACCAAAAATATTATACAAACTTAACAAAAAAAATCAAAAAAAAATCAATCGTCTTAACACTTCCAAAAAATTTAATAAATAAATACAATTGTGTTAACACTTCCAACATCAATTAAATGCACATACAAAGCACATATCCATAATTCCACTAATATAGAGAAATTTGTGCATTAAAGTATAGGAAAATAGATGGATAATTTATTATGGTGTGAACTCAAACCAACATAAAGTTGTAGGCAGCAACAACTAAAAGGTTATTAAGAACATCAAATTTTGCACATCATTGCTCTTTAGGGAGCATAAAAATTAACATCAAAGTATCTCTTGTTATCATCTCACAAATATGTTCAAACTACAAATTACCAAAGCCCTAATTTTAATTTTGGTTATGTGTCATTAAATTTTGGTTTAAATAGAAATTAATGTTAAGTTAGATTAATCTTAATCTATAATAGCAATATGCAGCATCAAAAGAACAACCAAACACAAAGGCAACGCTGGTGATAATTTACAGCAGTGGTAGTAATTATAAAAAATGCAGTAGTTTAAAGAATACCTAAATGTGGTCTACTTTAAACGTTGTAGTAATAAATGATTCAATACAATATTTTGGATTGCCACTGTCTACCTGCATATGCAAATAAAGAGTTAGTCAAGCCAAAAATACCATGTATCACCAATATTGATCTTAAATTTACTAAAACTGTTCTTCATATTTGCCTCTTCCTTTAATTACATATTGAAATAAAAGCATATTTAATACTATAGTGTATATTTAATTGATTATGATATCCAAGCACTGACTAATATGGTCTAATTATTACCTTACACATACACTACATAAATAGAAACAATCGATATAAAAGCATTGAACACAACAGCTGATCCAATTAGACAACAAATAGTAAAATGCACAAAATATAATAGCTGATGAAATATACAGTATAGTTAATTAGCTCATTTGGAACAGGAGAAAGCAGTTTTAAAATTATGGTATGTCAGTAAAGGAATTCTTAACTGATGTGGATAAGTTTTTTAAGAAAAGTTAAGATTCAGAGAGAGGTATGCAGTACAATGAATTAATGTAGTACAAATGCTCCTGAAATCAAATTCCAAATGCTAATGAAATAAAATTTCAAAATCTAAATGCTACTGAATATAGTACAATGAGGTAATACAAGGAAAGAAAGCTCGAAAGTCCAAGCTACTTCTGAATTATAGTAAGCATGAGTTACATTTACTGTTAAAAAAAGTATATGTTCAGTCGGTAAGTGGTTAGCCAATAACTGATTATAAATCTTGAACAGTGGTTCGTTTAATTAAAGTAAGTATAAGTTAAACCTCTTTCATAAGGAGCATTCCATACCTTCAAGAGTACTTCCCTATTTTTTCAAATTCTTTCTTTTATTCTTTTTGCTAAATAATAATTTTAATTGATATAATCAAGGACTAATCTTATGCTAGGCAATCTATGCTACATAAGGTATACATGTAAGGAATTTTGATATAGGGTATGGCAGGCAACATAACTAAATCCCAGTTCCATATCAAGTACACAACCATGATATAATTTTATAGTATAAGGTACTTATCTGAGATCACCACTTTATGATTGAACAGATAGGTGCATTACTTTGTAAAATTTGTATCACTTGGATAACTCCTTAGCAAAAATATAACTTTTATTGTACATTTTCTACAGTATTAATACTATTGTTTTGCCTGTGTAGATATGTCACTGGGAAAGAAAGGAAAATATAGCATAGCCACAACTCACTTGAATATTTTAGAAAAAACAATCTTTCTTCCCTCCTCATATTCACTAAATTATTTTAAAAATGGTTTCCGCTAAAAATCTCAAGTTATCAGGAAGACTGCCCTCCCTCGACCTTATGTGGCTCTGCCAGTGCCACAGCTTAAAAATATTGAACACTATATTGTGACTGGTGAATGCAAAAGGTTCTATTGTGCATTATGTCATTTTACAGTGAAAAGCATAAAGCCAACATTTGTTATTTAGTCACAATTTTGATTTTTAATATTTGACAGTACCTTATCCCTACTGTTGTCCCACCATTCGATTGGGGTAGCAAAAATTACTTGCCAAAGCTCCTCAGCTGATCCAGCAGAATTGCCTGCATAATTTCAAGATTTTCCTCCGTGTAAAAACAAAAAATTATCGTTGTTAAATGCCTATTCTATTCTGGAACCCCCATTACAGTATTATGCGTACTATGAAAAATATTCTAATTGTAAAAAGGCCCTACTTTTCCCAATATGTAATTAACGGATTAAAACATTGTCATATAATATTGCATCAAATTGCAACTTTCAACGAAACAGTTAAAATGTAGCATTATCAAAAATCAGCTAAACGATTAAAAATCAATTCAAATTAAATGAAACAGGAAATAAGAAAAACACCGTCACATTGATTGTTTAGAAATTAATTCCAGATCGCAATCCTAGACTGAAAAAGAAAGATATGTGTACCGGTATAATCTTTGATAGGTAGGCACTGATAGCAATATGTTCGAAGATGAAGATTAGAGTTTTTAATTTTGGTGAAGGTTATGGATTACTAATGCTTGAGGATTGCTCCGGTGATTGAATAGCTCGATAACAGATTATTTCGGTGAGGACGACGACGATGCGTTTTAGTTTGGTTAGGGTTTCTCCATTGGAGTGAAATGAGACAAAAGACGAAGCAGCAGATATGAAATGGAAGGGGATGCGCAAGGGTATTTTGAAGTCCCAAAACACACGGTTGAATTCAGTTCAATGAACTTTTATTATTAATAGCAGAGATTTGATTATATATGTGTTGTACTTGAAAACTGTCTTAGGCTTGATGATTAAGTCTAATTGTATTGTGGATGTGATACAATTTGGATTTTTATGGGTGTTTATGGTTGTTGTTATGTTATATGTTCTATGGACAAGTGTATGTAAGAGTTTGCTAAGGAAAGTTGACACCTTTGTATGGTTTGACTACTTCGAACCCTTACGTGTTTAAAACTATGGTTATTAGTTTTTAAAAAAAATCAAATTATTTTCAAATTTCAAACTTTGTTTTACTTTTATAAAAACTCTTACCTTATGTTTGTGGAAAGTTAGTAAGTTTGAAAAATATTAGCTTTTCAAAAAGAAAGCTAAGAATACATTATCTAGTTATGCAGTTTCGGTAAAAGTCCAATTTTTAGCAAAACTAAGTTTTATATTTAAAAGTGTTTTAGAAATATTTTATAAACTTAACAAATGATGTTTAAAGAAGTTAATGAAGAATTTAATAATTAATTATTAATCAATTAAGTTTGGTAGTCTATAATTAATTAAGTATTTAACAAAGTTTATTAATTCTAATTAAGTGGAGATTAGTCACTAATTAATTATCTTTTAAAAACAAGATTAATTTTAATTAATTATTGGTTAAGTAAGATTAAATTTTAATTAATTATGAGTTAAGTATAAGATTTGTTTTTAATTAATTATTAATTAATTAAGTATATGGTTAATTATAAATTAATTATTATGTAAGTGTTTAATTATTTTTAATTATCAATTAATTCAAGGTTTTAATTTATAAATAAACTATTTATTAAAGGTTTAATTAATTATTAATTATTAGTTAAGTTAAATTAAAGCTTAATTAAGATTTAATTATGATTTAAAAAGGGGTTAAGTTGTAATTAATTATTTTTTAAGAGGCTTAAGTTTTTAATTTCTTTGTTTTCTAGGGATCGATTCTTTTAAAGACAACTTTCTTTTACAAAGAATAGCTTTGAACATAAGGAATTCTATTGTCCACACAGTTAAGTAACTATACAAACATGAATAAGTTATACTAAATTGATGATATCTGTTTAGCAGAATAAAACACCGTTCTATTATCATTTGATTAGATAAAATATAATTGACATCTGTTTAGCAGAATAAATCCCTATTCTGCTATAATTAAATTAAGTAGATTATTTGGACATCCAACTGGTGGAATAAATCCTCATTCTGCTATTATATGGATTTGGACATTGAATTGTATGCCAGTATATTCACATTGGATAAGAGATTTTCTCTAATTATGTATAGTTTTTAGTTGCCTTTGTATTTGTGCTCACCCTTGTGTTCTATGATGTTCGAATGGAAATGTTATCCCCTTTGAAATATTTTTTTAAATCTTGTGCATGGGTTTTACAAAGATAATTAATTATTTAAATAAAGATGGTTTAAAATAAATTAATTATTTCAATAATAAGGTTTTAAAATTAATTGATTATTCTAATAATAAGGATTTAAAATCAACTATTTATTTTAATAATGGTGTTTTAAAATTGATTAATCATTTTAATAATGATGTTTGAAGATATTTAATCATTTAAACAAGGATGTTTTAAAGTTAATTATTCTTTTTAAATAGTGTTACTTTGAAGCAATTAATCAGGAGTAAAGCTAATTGATTATTTAAAATAAAGATGTTTTGAAAATAAATAATCCATGATTAAAGTTGATTTATCATTTTAGGTAATGATATTAAAGGGAATTATTAGTTTTAAAAAGGTAATTAATTTGTGTTTAAAGTAAATCAATTCATTTTGATAATTTGTTTAAAGTTAATATTTTTAAATGTGAAACCCCAGCACAAGTTTGGTTTTAAAAGCATAAAAGTTTGATTCAGTTATTGGAAAGTAGTTTCGTAATCCGATATCGCTTATATGGAAAGGATTTAGTCATACTCTTAACACTAAACGTCGAGGCGAGAACTCGTTTCTATCTCGTAGGTTAAAAATGTCGTCAAGACAATGCCTACATTTAACACTACCTTAACTTACCTGGCTTCATTTTCAACCGAGCGATGACAGTTGTTTGGAATCAACAAGTGGTGGTAAGAATATAAAATTTAATTTCCATATACGATTATTTTTAATTGTCCCCGATAGTTGATTTATTAACTATCTTATCAGCTTTCTTCATTGTGTATCGTCAATCTAAGACAATTTGTTGCTCATTTGAGCTTTATTATCCTTTGTCGGAAATGACTAAAACCAAAAAGCGAGTCGGGGATAAATTATGTAAGGTTTCTCCCATCAGGGTATATTCACATCTACTCTAGGTTGGTTTCGATTATATGTGCACTAAGATGTGAAATACTTGGATTCTCTTTAAGGTTGGCGGGGTCCGGCTTGGAGTTCCAAAGAGGGGTCATAGGAGAGAATGACCCTCTCAAGTATATCGACTAGAGGTATACTTTCGGTAAGGGGGCGCACCCTCCTAGTCATTTATTAGAAAATTTCCCTTCCTTTCCTTTCGTTTCAAAATTTTAAATTTATTTCTTTCTTAATTGCATCAGGAAGTGTTGTGAGCACTTCAAGATGTTTAATTATTTGTATCCATTGTTGTGATTGGATGTTGTTATTGTGAGGGAAAATTTGTTCTTCAGTTGGCGGTGTGGTCCCACATATTGTGATTATTTCCACCGCTTTGTTTAGAGATTTACTCATACCAGACTTACTGTCTGACCCAATTTGTTTATTTTTTGTAAATTCTCGGGCACTCAATTATATTTGAGTGGTCCGAGAGTAGCAGGTTTTTCTTTGGGTTCTTTGAAGACGATGGACGAGCAGGAGGCTCCTTTATCTATCTAGTTATTTATTTTCGCTGTTATGTCTATTATGTATGTGTATTTTGTATCAACATGTGTAAAGGCAGAGTGTACAACTGCATAGTCTGATAGTTGTAATACTTTTGTGTAACTCTGATAACTCCATATAAGGAGTAAACTTATGTACTACATTATTTTATATTATGTTTAGCCATTCCGTTGCAAGATTTTTCTATTCTGTCATGTTCTGTTCTTTTATTTTACCCTATAACAACTTGTCTTTCGGATGCTTGGGCAACGACACATGAATACCGTGGATGTATTACGTGTCATTCCTAGGGGTCAGAAAGGTGGGTCGTCACAAGTAGACTCGAAGATAACTGTATTTAATTTCCTTGTTAGTCTTGTTTTCATTCACCAGGTTTTATATTTGACCCATTCTATTTTTCCCCCACCACAAGTGGGCAGAGTAGCCGTTGACAGGTCCATTGCTACCTTCGGATTATCGTGCCTGGAGTCTAGTTCTATTTTATCCTTTATTATGTATTTCCTATCAGTACATTTGCTCTTTCAGTATTTTGCTTATGAGGGATTTTTTGTATGATACTCTGATATTTGGTATGTACGGATGGTTTTCTGAGACTACGATATTATGATATTTTGAGACCTAGATATTTTGATGCTTTTGATATTTTTATTACTGTTATTTTGAGATTATCCATATATATGATATTATGTTTCCGCTGTGATGACGTTTAGATTAGATAGAATATTTCTTCATTGATATCTTAGTCTTTGTGACACTACTTTTTCTTAAAACCGATGATCCTTGTTTCTTGATATGGCTGGCATGTCAAGGGATGTAGGTTGTCACAACCATTGCGTTCGTGATGATTTTCTGAGCAACTTTCAGATTTGAAGTTTTGCGATCGGAGTTCAGACAAAAAAGTTATTAGCATTTGAAGTTTTCGGAAGAAAAATAATTAAAAACAGAAAAATAGAAAATAAATAACAATAAATGCGAGACCCCACCGGTTGGCCTCCCTCCTTGGGCTGGTCGACCGGTGATGATGATGGCGGCTAGGGTTGAACCTTGACCGAACAACGCATATTTAATTATTTTAATCTAACCGATAGGATTGATTCGAGCGCCTATAAATATAGGCCTAACATCTTACTTCTCTTCTCATATTTTCTAATTAAAGCAACGAAACTCTGTTATTTTTGCTTCTTTGCTATTTCTAGAAATTATAAAAGATTATATATTTATCAAATCGGAAAAGTGTGGAAATAAAAGAGAAGAAGAGAAGAAGCGAATCAACATTGCGAAAGTAAAAGGTAATTTCTATAATTGTAAATCTATGTTTTCCTTAACCCCAAGTCTCTTCTTAGGTCTGTAATTCTAGAAGCATGTATATACTTTATTATACATATTCTTTTGGATTGAAAAGGAGGAGTTTAATCGAAGGGATGAATTCACATTTGGGAGATTTGGAAAGCTTGAAATGTGAGTGAGAAATTATAATATATTTATAACATTGACTTTGGTATCTTTGAATTTTTATTTAATTATTATGCGTATTGTACTTGGAAAAATTGGAGAAAATTCGGGGGCAATAAAGAATGTTCCAAGGTACAATGGAATTAGTATCCAATTGACTAGTAGGAATGTAAAATTCTCCATTCAAATTCCTTTTCCAACATAGGAGTAAAAGTGTAGAAAATGAAAATTTTGACGTGTTAGATTTTTGGATGGTAGGGATTGGATGCAAAATTGGTTGAACAATACTCCTATTCGTAGGAGTGTGGAAATTATTGTGTGAAAATGGATTTATGATTTTTCATAACTTGCATACATATATAACCGCCAGTATATATATGTTATTTGCATCATCTTTTCGAAATGTTTTTAAAAGAATGCACTAATATAGGAGGCACCGATTTAGAATTTTTCAACTTGCATGTCTTATATGCTATGATACACCATGCACCTGTACACGTTTGGTTGATAAAATTGGTTGTATACTAATTGATTGGATAGTTTATGATGGTTACATGCAATGCCCCATGATTTAATCATTGTAAAATTTTGGGGATAAAATTCTTTCGAGGGAGAAGAATGTAACACCCCATAAAATTTACAGTAATTGATAAATAATTATTAAGACCCAAAATGGATTTGAGCAAATTTCATAATTTGGCCATGAAACTTGCACCATTGCATTTATCGCAATTTTCTGAGCAACTTTCAGATTTGGAGTTTTGCAATTGGAGTTCAAACGAAGAAATTATTAGCGTTTGAAGTTTTCAAACGAAAATAATTAAAAAAAGGCAATAATTAATAATAAATGTGGGACCCCATCGGTTGACCACCTACTTGGGCCAGTCAACCACTAGCGATTGACCGCCTATAGGGGAGTGGTCGACCGGTCCTGATGGTGGCAGCCAGGGTTGAACCTTGGCCGAACAGACTGTATTTAATTATTTTAATCTAACGGATACGATTGATTTGAGTGTCTATAAATACGAGCTTTATCTCTCACTTCTCTTCTCATATTTTCTAATCAAACTAGTGAAGCTCTACCATCCTTCTTCCCTGTTTCTTGAAATTATAAAATATTGATGTTTATACAATTTGGAGAAGGACGAAAAATAAAAAGAGAAGAAGAGAAGAAGAAAATTGACGTTGCAAAAGGAAAAAGTAATTTCTATAATTATAAATCTATATTCTCCTTAACTCCAAGTCTCTTCTCGGATCTGTAATTCTAATATTATGTATATACCTTGTTATACATTTTCTTTTGGATTGAGAAGGAGGAGTCAAATCAAAAGGATGAATTCAGATTTGGGAGATTTGGAAAGCTTGAAAGGTAAGTAAGAAATTATATAATTTATTTATAACATTGAAATTCATATCGTTGAATTTTTATTTAATTATCATGCCTATACAAGATCCGAGGAGTTGTAGGCATAAAACGAACATATAGGAATATCGCCTACATATTATGTAAGATAGCTAATTGGAATAGGAATGATATTTACACTCTAATCTAGAAATTTGAAAATCAGTCCCTAAATTTGTTAACGTTAAATGTTGATAAAATTATAAAGTTTATTCCAGATTTATAGTTGGGTTGTAAAATGTTGGTTTTAGTTTAGATTGTCCTAATTTGACTTGGAATGTGAATATCTATGTTTTAGTTGAGAGCAGGGTACAATTTAGCTGTATCTATTTCTATGTAATTTCCATAAATTATCTAATTCCACAAATGTATAGAAAGTATATCGTTTGATATAATAAGGAATATACAACAAAATGAAAGACATGTGTAAAGTATAGATGTTCTCCATAGTTTACACTATTTATTTTAATAAAAGAAAAGAAATAGTTCCTTATAGTTTCAAACGAAGCAAGGTCCCACTTTTGGTTAATTTATGTAAAGTTATAACGGTAATCCTTTTGGAAGGATAGCTCTGATAAATTGAAACGTGGAAAGAAATGTTCTGGTTTAGGAATTAATGGTTAGAAATAGGAATATACAGACACACAGATAAATTCACTTAACGATTAAAAATAAATACATCTATATAAAGCGTAATTTATGGCGATATACGTATTAGTTACAATTAGGATGTATAGTTATTAATAACATATTAAACTTAGGACTAGGAGGTGTAGATGAAAAAGTGATAGTAACTCCAAATTAATAGGGTAATAAATGGGCAGTTAATTGGGAGTTATAGGAAGTAAATGAGGACATAAATGCATTTAATGGGACTGGTTAAAGAATCTAATATGGCATTTATAGGAAAAGGAAATAGGCATAATAGGTTGAATTGGAACGAATACATCGATGTTATTAGAGATTGTCCAATTATAATAATAATGACCATTTATTTCGGACAATTGGCATTTATGGATAAACGTAACAAGCATATAAGATAGGAATTAAATACTAGGAGGCAGTATAATTTTCATAGTGTGGAATTATATAGCTTTAATAATACATTTAGATGTGTGTGAATTAGTGGGCCTAGCCCAACATTTAGGCTTAGGATGGTTAGTTTCAATTAGTAGGTTAGGATGCGAGATCAGTAGAGTTCCACAGCAGAAGTCTGTCCTTCACCTAGATGCTACCGACAGTTGTGTATGCTTACTACTAATGTGAGACGTCTCCAATCATAGGACCCATAGGAAATGAATATGCTTTTGTGGATAGGTGAGGGAAAATATAGCAAGGGTTTGCCTCGGATTTGAAGTATTAAATGGCTTGGTACTTTTAAGGAAATGAGATCTGCTTCATTTTTGATAAAAGATACTAAGCAACTAGAATGGGCATTTCCTTGACTTACATTAGGTTAGTCTAAATGGGATTTCGGTTGTGGATGGTCCGCGGGCTATATCAGTATTTTTGTTGCAGTGGTATTTAGTAGTAGGGCTAGCATACAGGGTTATAAGCACTAGCGTTCCCTAGTGGTCGTTAGCAAAGACTCAAGTTATGCCTTGATGGATTTCGCTTTCTACTAGTGTAGAATCCATATGGGATACGCACATACCTCAAAGTTTAATTATTTAGTTGTTTGTTGTCGGAGGTGGGATAGTTAACCCTTAGATGTGTCTTTGAGATGTGTTAGTAATATGGAAATTATATTAAAGCCATATCTAGAGGTCATAGGCCTTTGTAGCTAGAGCCGATTGACTAACGATTACGTTACGGGGCTCGCTTTGAGGTTGAGGTATTAAATGGTCGTTGGATCTGCCTCCTTCCTACTCAAGAAGTATTACATGGTCGGAGTTTGGGTAGTATACGTTTAGATATATAAGTTTATAGGCATATATATAGTTATACCTCAGAGGAGGTTAGACATATCTTACGCACAAATAGGATCCAATGGATTAGCCGTGAATAATAGATATAACACTTAATTGAAAATCATTCGGCATAAATTAGTGTTATGAGTAAATTGTAATTTTTCAATCATTAGAACGTTGTTTTGACCCCCTCCTCACTACAACTCACAAGATAGAATAGAGAGATAGGTTACTGAAAAAGACAAGATTAGTAGATGGAGAAGTCTTCTTATTCATGCTTAATGTGTGACCATATTTTAAAAGGATGTATGAGGCAACTATGAGTTGTAAAAATAAATAGAGTTAAATTCATATAGTAGTTGCGACCATATTCCGAAAGGATGGATGAGGCAATTATGAGTTGTAAAAATAAATAGAGTTAAATTCATACAGTAGTTGCGACCATATTCCAAAAGGATGGATGAGGCAATTATGAGCTAGAAAAATAGATAGATTTAAATTCATACATCAAACCCGATTACCCCATGGAGTATTGGCTGTAACATAAGGCATTGACCAAGAAGAGCATAAGCATGGCATATAGGAGGATCTCGGAAGTTGGATGGTGCTTGACTCCTTTGTTGGGCCTAGGCTGCCTTATGATTGTGGATTTTATTGGATTACCAATTGAAGATGTACATTTCATCTAGGAAAATGTAAAGTAAGAAACTATATATTGCAAACATCAAAAAGTAAGGAGTGGAGCAAGTTCCCACAAGAAGGTGTACCTTATCCACTACAAGATGATAAAATGAATTTTTATGAAGGTGAGCCAAAGAAAAAAAAGACCAAAAGAAAGGACAAATAAATTCCAAATCTAAGTTCGACCCCATGAGAAAGAATTTGACAAAAAATATTTTAGAAAATTTCATGAAACGTTTGGAATGGGATTTTTAAAGGATTTATTGGAAAGTAGTTGTTTTGGAAAAGCAAGGAAATTTTGAAATTCTTGGTTTAAAATTGGCTGAGTCAAAGTTTTCGATTAATGGTTTTTGGTAAATGGGTTCTTAGTTTTTGAATAAATGGAAAAGAGAGCTTATGCTTGGCTCGATGATTCTTCATTATTTATAAAATTGGAAGTTTTTAATGTTCTTTCTTCAAGGGATGGGTAAAGGGAAATCGTTCTTAATTTGGAATCGATGTGGTGTAAGGAAGAATAAGAATGCCTTATGGGAAAGATAGGAGGAATAATACAGTATAAAGGAAATACAAAGAATAAAAGCCGAAATATTTTTGGGTTTTTGAAGAAGGTTGATGGCCAAAGCAGTATAAGTAAGTGTACTGCAAGATTGGAGAAGAAGAGAGCGCTCGACGAACTAAATGGCAGGCTAAGGCACCGTCATGTAGAGGTAGGAACTTCTCGCAACAGATTGGATCATGTCGGATTGAAGAAGACAAAGACAACGTGAAACGATATTATTCATAAATTTAACCTGGCCTGAATAGGGCTTAGGTTCAAACTGGACCCAAAATCCGGCAACTGGTCGACCGGTTGTCGGGTAAAATCTACAGCCTCAACCTTGAACATGGCATATAGCCGCGTCTAAGCTTCGACCCCCCTCATTCCTTCATCTTCTTCATCTCTCCTTCTCCGACCCCCTCTCTCTTCTATAAAAAAAATTTAAGCACCGTCGATGCCCTCTCCTCCTTCGACCCAACGCGAGCGCTGCCCCTAAATGCCAGCAGCTGCTGGGCGCTTCAGATCCAGGCCCTCCTCTCTCCCCAAATCTAAACCCAAACCCCTCCTCCCCCACCCCAGCTCAGTCCATGGCATAGCCACAAGCCACCAACGCATCCTCGCATCACCTGAATCTTACTCCTCAAGAGATTATCTGGATCGATAGAGACGATCGAAAAATCTCCCCTTATGAAGCCTCGACAAACTTTGCCTTTCTTCAAGGACAACTGGTGAAATTAGGGGACTTCACTGCGTTTGGACTAGGGGATCTATTTATGGCTGTAGGATTAGCACCAAGCCCGAGCCATGACACTTTTGAGCAAGAATGTTACCCGCTTTGCATGCGGCTGTTTGACGCTAGTCTGCAATACGAGTTTGATGAAGATATCAATAGTCTTATATATGAGGTGAAAATGGCAGCAAATGTTCTGTCAAATGATGATTTCGGAGATATTTTAAGGAAAGTCGTGGAAGGAGCGAATTTAGAAGATGTTGGGACTACTGATCTAGAGATTTTATAGTGGATCTTTCTTGGAGCTGTTGGTGTCAGGAAGCCAAACAACTTACAGCCTATAGCCCATCTCGTCGTTTGCATTGTCTAACAGAACATCATTTCAAAGACGGGATGCTTTGACCAGATTTATCATTGGTGCAAAATGCCACTTATGCCATCATGAGTGGTACAACAGTGAACTGGGCTCATGCTATCATGAGCAATTATGTGGAGCTAGGAGTAGAGACCCCATGGAGATACGTTCCGTACTACCATCTTTTCACTTGCGTCTTTAGACGATACAGAGTGAACTCTATGGAAAGCAAGTTCAAAAGAAGGCCTTGCCCCCATTTGATAAAGCTTCTCTTAGGAGAATGGGGATTGCAGAGTCGCCAGCGAAAGCAGCATCATCGACGGCCGCATCAGGAGGCGAGGCATGGACAAGGTGCTGTAGGGTTCCAAAGCCCCGAGCTAGTGGCAACAGATCGAGACCGAGCTATGGGAGATATGAGCTGAGCAGCTGTGCCAAAGCCACGTGATTGGGTGCATACTTGCCATGCTACACCCATTCAAGGGTCGCAACAATGGCTCGAGCTCCCACAGCAAATCAGGAACATCCCATAGCTCGTAGGTAGTATTTAGGGTTAGTAGTAGTTTTGCTATTGTTTTTCTTCCAACATTTGTTCTTTTCTTTAGGTTGTTTAGGTTGTAACCGTTAGTTGCCTCTTTGTAAAAAAGAATATATGCAATATTATAAGATGTGTTTCTATTTATTTACTGTACTGTTGTTTTTAAATATGTTGACCGTAATTATATATTTAGGAGAAATAGTATAAATACGGAAATCTCATCTAGGCACTCACCTTACGGTAAATGCAATGTAAAACTGGAAATTTATAAAATAAATTTTAGCGAGCGAAGGATAGGCTAAGTTTGTTGCAAAATCATGGGTCATTATCCCTGTGCCTTAAAAGCAAAATTTATAAATAGGCCAGTGTGTCATCGTTTCGAATACATGAATAGGTTTTCAAAGTCTAGGATTTATTGTGTAATGTTAGGGTCAATCATATGCGTTAACTCATTGATCGAATCCGGATTATGTTAAGGTGTGGCTTGATTGTTTAAATGTTTTTGAAGAAGCTTTTGAAAAAAACTATGTTCAAATGCTTTTGAAATTTTTTGTGCAAATACTTTGAAAGAAATACGATGTTTAAATGCTTTTGAGAATTTGAATTTTCAAATTATTATGCAAGTTTGATTGGAAGGGAGAAAAAAGTTTTTATGGAAAATGAGAATTTCTGATTTTCAAATGCTACATGCTTAGCGTATGAAGGATTGATGTGTTAGTGGATATAGATTAGTGGTGCATTAAGAGTGGCAGTAGGTTAAGTGCAGGCGATAATAAGGCAAAAAGCTGTTTTAGCCTTGGAATTTCTATTTCCAAACATTGTTGATAACAAACGAAATTCATTATTAAAGTTAATTCCATTTCAGAATCTAAAAATAAACCTCCTTATATGTATTGTACTTGAAAACATTGAAGAAAATTTGGGGGCAGTAGAGGAAGTTCCAAGGTACAACAGAATTAGTATCCAATTGAATTGTAGGAATGTAAAATTCTCCATCCAAATTCCTTTTTCGGCATAGGAGTATATGTTTAGAAAATGAAAATTTTGACATGTTAGATTTTTGGATGGTAGGGATTGGATGCAAAATTGGTTAAATCATACTCCTATTCGTAGGAGAATGGAAATTATTATGTGAAAAAGGATTTTTGATTTTTTAAAACTTGCATACATATAGAACTGCCAGTACATATAGGTTGTTTGCATCATATTTTTAAAATATTTTAAAAGAATGCATTCATATAGGAGGAGCCAATTTAGAATTATTCAGCTTGCATGTCTTATATGTTGTGATACACCATGCACTTGTACATGTTTAGCTGATAAAAATGATTGTATACTAATTGGTTAGATAGTTTAGGATGGTTGCATGCTATGCCCTATGATTCAATCATTGTGGAATTTTAGGGACAAAATTCTTTCAAGGGAGAAGAATGTAACATCCTATAAAATTTGCGGTAATTAATAAATAATTATTAAGACTCAAAATGGATTTGAGCAAATGTGGGAATTTGGCCACGAAACTTGCACCGTTGCATTCATAGTGATTTTTTGAGCCACTTTAATGTTTGGAGTTTTCCGACTGGAGTTCAAACGAAGAAGCTATTAGCGTTTGAAGTTTTTCAAAACGAAAATAATTAAAAACGGAAAAACTGAAAATAAATAATAATAAATGTGGGACCTTACCGGTCGACCCCTTACCTGGGTTGGTGGACCGCTAGCGGTGGACCGCCTATAAAGTAGCAGTCGACCAGTCCTGATGGTGGCGGGTCGGGTTGAACCTTGTTCGAACGAAGCAGATTTAATTCTTTTAATCTAACCGATATGATTGATTCAAGCGTCTATAAATACAGGTTAATCCCTCACTTCTCTTCTCATATTTTCTAATCAAAGCAGTGAAGCTCTACCATTCTTCCTTCTCCACTATTTCTAAAAATTATAAAATATTAAATATTTATACAAATCGGAGAAGGACCGAAAATAAAACGAGAGAAGAGAAGAAGCAAATCAAGGTTGTAAAAGGAAAAGGTAATTTCTATACAATCCATATTTTCCTTAACCCCAAATCTCTTCTCAGATCTGTAATTCTAATAGTATGCATATACCTTGTTATACATACTCTTTTGGATTGAAAAGGAGAAGGAGTCAAATCAAAGGAATGAATTCGGATTTAGGGGTTTTGGAAAGCTTAAAAGGTGGGTGAGAAATTATATAATTTATCTATAACATTGAAATTTATATCGTTGAATTTGTATTTAATTATTATGCTTATACAAGATCCGAGGAGTTGTAGGCTTAAAAAGAACGTATAGGAATATCGCCTACCTATTCTATAAGATAGGTGATTGGAATAAGAATGGTATTTACACCCTAATTTGGAAATTTGAAAATCAGTCCTAAATTTATTAAAGTTGGATGTTGATAAAATCATAAAGTTTATTCCAGATTTATAGTTGGGTTGTAAAATATTAGTATTTGTTTAGATTGCCTTAATTTAACTTGGAATATGGATATCTATGTCTTAATTTACAATTTAGTTATATATATTTTCGTGTAATTTCCATAAATTATATAATTCCACAAATGTATAAAAAATGCATCATTTGAAATAATAAGGAATATACAAAAAATTAAAGAGATGTGTAAAGTACGATGTTCTCCTCCATAATTTGTACCGTCTATTTCAATAAAAGAAATAATTCCATGTAGTTTCAAACAAAGCAAGGTCTAACTTTTGGTTAATTTATGGAAATTTATAATGGTAATCCTTTTAGGAAGGTTCGCTCTGATAAATTGAAATGTGGAAAGGAATGTTTTGGTTTAGGAATTAATAGTTAGAAATAGGAATATATATATATATATATAAGACAGTTAATTGGAAGTTACAAGAATTAAATGAGAACATAAATCCATTTAATGGGACCGGTTAAAAAATATAATATGGCATTTACGGGAAAAAGGAATTGGTGTAAGAGGTTAAATTAGAACGAATAAATAAACGTCATTAGAGATTGTCCAATTAGAATAACAATGACCATTTATTACGTACAAACGACATTTATGGAATATACGTAACAAGCATGTAAGATAGAATTAAATACTAGCAGGCAATATAATTTTCATAGTAGAAAATTATATAGCTTTAATAATACGTTTAGAATGAGCATGAATTAATGGGCCTAGCCCACCATTTAGGCTTAGGATGGTTGGTTTGGTTTAGTGGGTTGGGATATACAACAGAAGTCTTCCATTCACCTAGAGGCGACCAGTAGTTGTATATACGTACTATTGATGTAAGACATCACCAACTATAGAATCTATGGGGAAGGGATGTGTGTTTGCGGATAGGTAAAGAAAAATATACCAAGGTTTCGCCTCAGATTTGAAGTATTAAATGGCCCAGTACTTTTATGGAAATTGGGTCTGCTTCATTTTTGATAAAAAGTGTTAAGTAACTGGAATGAGCATTTTTCTTAACTTACATTAGGTTAGTCTAAGCGGGATTTTGGCTGTGAGAGGTTGACGGGCCATGTTAGTATTTTTGTTGGATCAGTATTTAGTAGTAGGGTAGGTACATAGGCTATGACCCCCAGCAGTCCCAAGCGGTCGTTAGCAAAGACTCGGGTTATGCCTTGACGGTTTTCGCTTCCTACTAGTGTGGAATCTGTATGGGATATGAACAGACCTCAAAATTTAATTAATTGGTTGTTTGTTGTTGGAGGTAGGCTAGTTAACCCTTAGACGAGTCTTTGAGATGCATTAGTAATACGACAATTATATTATAAAGTCGTATCTAGGGGTCATCGGCCTTTGGAGCTTGAGTCGATTGACTAGCAATTACGTAACGAAGGGCTCGCTACGAGATTGAGGTATTAAATGGCCATTGGGTCTGCCTCCTCCCTATTTAAGGCCGGTGTTTTGGGTAGTATACATTTATATATATATATATATATGTGTGTGTGTGTGTGTATGTATATATAGTATGTATATGTATATATGTATGTATATAAGCATATATATCTATATAGTTAACCTCAGAGGAGGTTAGGCATATCTTACGCGCACATAAGATTTAACGAATTAGACATAAATAATACTTGAATGAAAATCAATCGGCATAAATTAGTGTTATGGGTAAAGTGTATAATTTTTCAATTACCAGAATGTTATTCTTACCCCCTCCGCATTACAACCCATAGGATAGATTAGAGGGACAACTTACATAAGTAACACAGGAACATTAGATGGAGAGGCCTTCTTATTCATGCTTGGCCCTAGCTAGGCAATTAGATATCCAATGAATACTATTGATTCCAAGATAGTAGTTTCGGTCAATATTTATGTACTACTATAGTTTTCTATTCCACTGTGAGTGTATATTGATCACTCTCTGATATACTTATGTTTATTACAAGGTACCAAAGTCAACGATCTATGCGCTAATGGAGTTGGATTTCGATTTAGCTGAAATTCGGGCCCATTAAGGTGTGTGTTGTCACACTTTTATTCTCATATTTTCAGATCAGAGCAACGGAGCTCTACCATTTTCCCTTCTTCACTATTTCCAGAAATCATAAAGATACTATATATATATATTGGAGAAGTGCGAAAAATAAAAGAGAAGAAGAGAAGGAGCGAATCGATTCTATGAAAAAGATAAATTCTATAATTATAAATCTATATTTCTACTCAATTCAATTCAAATATCCTCTCGGATCTATAATTCTAATAAGTATGTATATACCTTGTTATATATACTTTCGGATTGGAAAGGAAAAAGAAGTTAATTAAAGGGATGGATTTGAATTTGGGGAGATTTGGAAAGATAGAAAGGTGGGTGGAAAATTATATGATTTATATATAACACTGAAATTTATATCATTGAATTTTAATTAATCATTATGCCTATGATTGATATGTTGAATCGTAGGCTTAAAATAAGTGTATTTAATTGAAATCCCTCCACCATATTCTGTAAGTTATGAAATGGGAATGGAAGTGCATATTCCCAAAATTGGAAATTTGAATGTCAATCCCTAAAATTTTTAAAGTAGATGTTGATAAGATTGTGAAGTTTATTCCCAATTTATGTTAATTGAGTGGTAAATTTGTCTAGTATTCATTTGGACTGCCTTAATTTTACTTGGAATGTAAATTTCAATGTTTTGATTTATTGGAAGCGTTGAAGATACAATTTAGTAGTATCTATTTCCATGTAAATTTCCATAAATTACCTAACTCTACAAGTATAAAAAATGCGTCATTTGGGAAAATAATCTACCAAAATGAAAGAGATGTGCAAAGTATGGATGTTTCTCCATAATTTGCACCGTTTACTTCAATAAAAGAAAAGTGATAATTCCTTGTAATTTCAAGTGGAGCAAAAGTCTCACTTTTTGGTAATTTATGAAAATTTTACAACGTTAATCTTTTTTTGGAAAGGATAGCTCTAATATATTAGAATGTGGAAATGAATGTCTTTACATAATGTACATATAAGTGTATATTCTGAAATTCCTAAGCATGGAACTAATGAGTTAAAAATAGGAATACACACATACACACACACATACACATATAACTGTGCCTACTAATTAAAAATATAAATATACGTGGGGTAACGAATAAAACATAATAAATAAATATACGTCAATACCTGTATTAGTTATAATTAAGATGACTAAGTATTAATAGTGTAGTAAATCATAGGATTAGGAGGTTGCAATGGAAAATAAGTAGTAACTCCAAAATTTATGAACAATGATTGAAAAATTAGTGGCCAATAAATGTGCAGTTAACAGTAGTTACATAAATTAATTGGGTACATGAACACATTTAATGGGATTGATTAAAGAATTTTTATGACATTTATGGGAAAACGGATAGGCATAATAAATGTCAGAGGTGGGCTAGTTAACCCTTAGATAAGTCTTTGAGATGCGTTGGAAATACGGCTAATTAAATTATAAAGTTGTATCAAGAAATCATCGACTTTGTAGTTAGGGCCGGTTGACTAGCGATTACGTTATGGAGGGCCTACTTTGGGGTTGAGGTATTAAATGACCATTTGGTCTGCCTCCTCTCTATCTAAGTAGCATTATGTGGTCGATAATTCTTTTTGGTTATGAAACGCTAATATATATAAGAATATATATATAATTATACCTCAGAGAAGGTTGGATATATTGTACGTGCATATGAAATTAAATGGATAAGCCATGAATAGTAGACATAACACTTAAATATAAATCAATCGGCATAAACTAGTTGTTTGATCCAAAAATGGCACAAACACCCAATAGATTGAGTAGATAATAAAAGGTGAAGGAAAGTAAATTAAAAAGAGCAAGAAACGAACACACAACGTTTTATAGTGGTTCGGCTAATCTTGGCCTATGTCCACTTAACTTTGTTGATGATTTATAGTGCTGTTTACACTTTTATTCTTATGGATCGGTA
This sequence comes from Allium fistulosum, assembly GCA_030737815.1. Lineage (NCBI taxonomy): Eukaryota > Viridiplantae > Streptophyta > Magnoliopsida > Asparagales > Amaryllidaceae > Allium > Allium fistulosum. The sequence goes on from CM060902.1 coordinate 1,303,352,513, forward strand.
TAAATCCATTATGGATCGATATAAATCTGTGAGTGGTTACAAGAAATTAGAGTTAGAGAACAAGAGAGCTGAAAAGATCCTTAGAAATGAGCTATACCCTCCTATTCATGGAGGTAGGGGCCTAAAATCTTGCCTGTAATAACTCCACATCGTTTTCCACACCGTAGACCATTTCTCCAAAGAAGTAGGGGGACACCTTAGTAGATTTCATGGATCGATCGGTACCGATCCAGGGGCTTGGATTGGTACCGATCCATAAGATGGCCTTAGATGTTGTTTTGAACACTTTGTGTTGACTCGATTTATTGTTAGCTTGGTGATTCCACGCTTGTTTGCGTCAATATTTGCTTGTTTTTGAGTCCAAACGATGGATCTATAGAAGAACAGAGTTGCTGATTCTAGTGTTTGCGAAGATTGATAGAGAATTGCATTGAAATAGCAAAACAATACTTGAAATAGGATTTTAACATCATCATTGGCATGTAGTAGGGGTGGGGGCATGATTTGGTCAAGATTTGTGGATCGGTACCGTTCCTTAACAACCCGAAAAAATAGAGTAATAATAATTAATTAACAAATTAATTGAATAATAAAATAGGGTTGGGAAATTGTCAGAGTTAAGCCATGGGAGTTGCACCATTGGGCCCGTGGTAATTTTCTAAGCAATTTTCATACATAACTTTTTGAAATCCGAGTCAGTATGAAGAAGTTACGAGAGAAACAAGACATCAAAATAAAATAAAAAATATATATTTAAACGAAAAAAAAGATCCTATGGGTCGACCCTTACCAGGGTCAGGTAGACCTATAGGTCGACCCCCAAAACCCCCAGGTCGACCCGCATTTCCCTCCTGGACGTAAAAACGTCCAGGAGCGAGCCGATGGATCCAAAGTTGATTTTCGTGCGATCTTAAGCATTGTTTTATGGATCTAACGATTCACAGCGAGCCTGTGACGTGGTTGCACCAAATTCAATCCTAAAATCCAACGGTCTGAGATTCCCAAACTCCACTATAAATAGAACCCTAGACCCAGCTATTTTCTCACAATCAGATTTTCTCCCAATTGGGTTCATTGCCCGAGGCTGAACCCTAAATAGAAAATTTTTCTAGGGAGGAAATCTTTTTAATAAAAATATTTTACACCCTAGAAGTGGATCCAGGAAGGCCTAGGATTAGAGCTAAGGACCACAAGTGAGTGTTTTGTAATTATTTTTGATTTGTAAGCAATTTAAAATAATAGGATTCTCAATAATTGTAGTTTTTCTACAATTTTGAGATAGTTTTTATGTAAGTTTATTTATAGTCAGTTTGTAAGTAAATTTCAGAAGTTCTTTTCAGTCTGTTTTTATTCAGCTATTTGCAGTTATTTACATCTGTTTTAAGTTGGAATTTAGCATGTAAATGTTAGTTTCTTTTTATAGAGATTTAATCCTTTTTGACGCGAATAAAATATTAAAAAGCGAAGAATTCGCAAATATGGATTAAAATAGAAAAACACTAAATTTACAGAAGTCGGATGTAAAATGAGAAAGACTAAAATAAAATGGAGATGGACCGAAATAGGCAAATTCGAGAAATTTACAAGCATGATTATAACAAGTGGTTATAACTAAATAGAGAAAATAGAAGAGTAACATTTGCAAGAACCATTATAACACATAGGTTATAAATAACAAAAGGGGCTTATTTTAAAACTTAGATCTTGGATTAAGTTAATAAGCAAATATAGCAGTAGTGGGCCGTAGCGGCAACATTCCCTTTTCAGGTCTAGGACTGATGGTCTCACACGTGGGTGAGGTTGGGCACGCTTATGCTGATTAGGGTAAATAAGTGGCCAATAGATAGGGGCTCAAATTTTGGGATTTGAGCAAGGGGCGCAACGTTAGAAGATTTTTTCGTTAGGACCAGTACCGGCAGTGTTCCCTTTCAGGTCGAGGACTGATGGTCTCGCACGTGGATGAGACTGGGCACGCTTACAATGATTAAGGTAAATAAAGGGTCAAATAGGGGGCGATAGTTAGTGTGTACCAGCGATGACCGACCGTGCGTCATCGATTAGTGTAGTTAATTCGCTACTGCGTCCTAAGCACTAAGAGGTGTCTTTTGCTGTAGGACCAACATGATTGGTTTTCTATGGCACAACAGAGATTGGAAAGGCCGATCAATGGGTAGGATTAGGATTTCAGCCTAATAAGGTTAGCAGTTGAGATAGGATTAGGGTTTTAGCCTAATCACAACAATTTAAGACGAGTGCAAACAATCAAAGCAAACGGTCAAATAGAATCAAAAACAGTATTTTAAGCAAGTTTTATCTTTTCTGTATCTTCCCTTCATGCTGGAACTATTACTTAGTCTATTGTCTTTATCTTGCTTAGAAATGCTAGTAATTACTTTCACTCACCAGACTTATTGTCTGACCCACTCCTCTATCTTTCCTTTTCCCCAATAGGCAGCAGAGTTGAGGATAGTTGATTCATGTTGCTTAGTGATTCATTTTCGGAACTTTCTCATTTCAGATGTATTCTTCTGATTTTCATATTTTTCATTTGGCTTATGATGGATGGCACTTGTGAGAGGGATTATTATTGTTATTTTTGTACTCTGATTATGTGAGACTGAGATGTATTTTCATGAGACATGAGAGATTTTGAGTTTTTAAGACATGTTATGTTTTTATGACTTATGTTGAGATGAAGTTTAATTCTGAATGATAAGTTATTATTTAAATGTTTTCCAGTGCTTTTACTTATTTGTCTTGTGAATCTTAGTCTTTGTGATGCTTTAGCTACACTTATAACGCACCACATCCTTTGGTGTGCCCTTTTTGGAAATACTAAGGGGTGTGGGGTGTTTCATTTGGTATCAGAGCCTAAGGTTACAGGATTCCTAAAAACTTGTTTTAAAGGTAAAGTATTTTTCAAAGGTAACATATCTTCAAACTAAAAGTATTTTACGGAAATAAACTCTTATTATAGAAATAGTTTTCAAGTATAAGAGAGTTTTTATAAAAATCCCCTCAAAGTCTAGTTCAACATTCTTTCGAGCCTAAATTTTCTTTTCTTTGCATAGAATGTTGGACGCCCCAAATCTTCCAAAGGGTGTCCAACTCCCTGGCTGGTTCCCTAGATACCTCCAAGCTACGACACTAAAGGTGCAAGGGAAAGCACCCAATGCAGCACTGGCGGGTAGAGGTTTCGTTAATCCGCCTGCAACAACCAATTTTTCTAAGCTATGCAAGGACTTCGCTAATCTAGGAGGCAAGATGTTTTCTGGCATGGAGGATTTCGTAGAGGCATGAACTTGGTTGAGGAATATGGAGCGGATATTTGGGCTGTTAGGATTGGAGGACCGATAGAGAGTTCATCTTGCATCTTGGCAGTTGAAGGGAGAGGCTTATTACCAGTGTGAGATTGTAGAGATGGAAGGTAGAGACATTGGTTGGGTTGGATTTCGAGAAAGGTTTGAGAGAAAGTTCTTGTTGCTAGCCGAGGAAAGCATGCAGTTAGAGAAGTTCATTAGTCTGAAACAGGGGAGTCTTTCGGTGAAAGAGTATATAAATCAGTTTAATGAGTTATCAATTTCGGGATGGAGCTTGTTAATACACTGCAAGAAGGCCACCAAGTTTGCTAAGGGTTTGAACCAACCCCTCCAAGGGTTGGCATTGACACATGTACTTATGGGAGCGACGTATGAGTCACTTGTGGAAATGGCTCTCATATCAGATGTTGCTAAGGAAGAAGAGGTTAAGGGGGTTCCTAAATCAGAAAACTCTAAGAAGCAGTGGTGGAAGAATAAGAAGGATAAGGACAAGAAGAAAGGAGGAGGACCTCAAAAGGGACAGATCAAGAAGGGAGAGAAATGTTATAATTGTGGATTGGTTGGGCATTACTCAAAGGACTGTAAGAAGGACACGATGAAGGGGAGGTGTTACAGCTGTGGGCAGCCTGGACACCTTAGTAAAGCTTGTCCTCAGAGGACAGGGCAGAGAGCAGGTGCACCTATGACGCAAGTACAGGCTTTGGATGCAGCACCTTCTAGTAGTGGACTAGACCGAGGTAGGAAAGTCTCTGTAGAAGGTTTGATCTCTATTTCGGATTTTCCTATTCGGACTCTTTTTGACTCCGGGACATCGTATTCTTTCATTTCTAGTTCCTTGGTTGATTGTTTGCACTTAGATATTTCTCTAGTTGTTGACTCTATAGCTGTTTCAAACCCCATAGGAGGATCGACACATTTATCCATGATTTGTAGGGGTCTGAAAATTTTTATACTAGGCGTAGAGTTTGATTATGACACCTATGTACTGGGATTTTCGGGATATGGGATGATTTTGGGGATGGACTGGTTATCCACTTATGGTGTGATATTGGACTGCGAGAGGAGAGTCGTCAGGCTAGGGACATGTAGCGGACGGACTCTCGAAGTTTCTTGCAACCCGTAGTGGTCAGTCATGTTGATCTTCCTTTATTCCTTTGATTCATCATTAGGAGAGTTAGATTCAGTTCCAGTTGTTAAAGATTTCCCAGACGTTTTTGAGGAGGTTAGGGGGCTACCCCATAAGAGAGAGATCGACTTTAGGATCTATTTGAGTGCCAATGCTAAGCCAGTGGCATTGCATGTGAGACATATGGCTCCTAGGGAGAGGAAGGAGTTAAGTAAGCAGATTGGCGAGCTATTAGAGAAAGGCTTCATCAAACGGAGTATATCTGAGTGGGGGGGCCCAGTCGTCTTCGCTACAAAGGTAGATGGTTCCCTTCGACTTTGTGTAGACTTTAGAGAATTGAATAAGCTCATGAAGAAGAACCGTTACCCACTTCCTAGGATAGACGATCTTTTCGATCAGTTGGTTGGCTCTTCAGTATTTTCTCAGCTTGACTTAGCCACTGGATTTCATCAGCTTAGGGTCGCTGACGAGAGCACCGATAAGACAACATTTAGGACACCCGATGGATTCTTTGAGTGGTTGGTTATGCTGTTTGGGCTGACCAATGCCCCAGCCTATTTTGTAGATCTGATGAACCGTGTTTTTCGAGATGTCCTAAATAAGTTCGTTGTAGTGTTTGTAGACGACATTCTGGTGTTTTCCAAGAGTATGGAAGAGCATGCTATTCATCTTAAGGAGGTTATTCGTACACTTCGTGTTTATCAGTTGAAAGCAAAATTCTCGAAGTATCACTTCTGCCGTGAGGAGGTGCATTTCTTAAGGCATGTAGTCTCAAGAGATGGTCTAGCTGTGGATCTCGCTAAGGTAGTAGCGGTACAGGATTAGAAGGCCCCCAAGAACGCTACCGAAGTTAGAAGCTTCATAGGTTTGGCTGGTTATTATAGGAAGTTTACCAAAGATTTTGCTAAGATTTCAGCACCGCTGACTCACCTCACTAAGAAGAATGCGACATTCGTTTGGGACGTGGATTGTGAGGATTCCTTCACGATGCTATAGAGGGCCCTTACTAGTGCACCAATGTTAGTTTTACCCGACGGAACTAAGCCTTTTACAGTATACACTGATGCATGTGGGACTGACCTTGGGGCAGTATTGATGCAGGAGGGGAGGGTAATATGCTATGGGAGTAGATAGTTGAGAACTCATGAGAAGAACAACCCCACCCATGATTTGGAGCTGGTTGCTATTGTTTTCATGGTCAGGTCTTGGAGACATTACTTGCTAGGACAGAGGTTCGAGCTTTTCAGTGACCATAAATCATTGAAGTACCGGTTCTCACAAAAGGATTTAAACTTTAGGCAGAAGCGTTGGATGGAGTTTCTGGCATCATATGACTTTGAGATAGCTTACACCCCTGGCAAGGGGAATGTGGTTGCAGATGCGTTAAGTAGGAAGAAAACAACCCTTAACCCAATGTTCGTGGAGTGGAAAAGGCTAGAGTTTATTTCCACCTTTGATTTTAAGCCCTCTACGGACATTACTCCCGGATTATTGGCAACACTTGAGGTTAAGCCTACCCTCATAGATCAGATTGGCTCAAGGAAGCGAGAGGATTCAGAGCTTGTGGATATTCTGGATAGGATTAGCAGAGGAGAGGTCTCTAGACATCTCCAACGCTATTCCACCGAAAGTAAAGGGTGGCTAAGGAGAGATGGAAGACTTTGTGTCCCCCGCACTAGTGATTTGATGAGTGCAGTCTTAGCAGAAGCACATCATTCTTGGATGACTATTCATCCGGGTGGTGATAAGATGTATAGGGACATGAAGAGAGTGTTTTATTGGAGTGGCAAGAAGAAGGATGTAGCAGAGTTTGAGGCTAAGTGTCTTGTATGCCCAAGGGTTAAGGTGGAGCAGCATAGGCCTGGAGGATTGCTTCAACCATTGGATGTACCCGAATGGAAGTGGGATAGTGTTTCGATGGACTTCATAGATGGTTTACCCCGATCTAGGAAGGGGAATACCGATATTTGGTTGATTGTAGATCGTTTGACTAAGAGCGCCCACTTCATTCCGGTCAAGAGTAAGAGGACATCACCTTATTTGTCATCCATATACGTTTGTAAGATAGTCCGACTTCATGGAGTTCCTCTAGCATAGTGGGTGACAGAGACCCTATCTTTACTAGCGAGTTTTGAAGAAGCTTGCAAGTGGCTTTAGGGACACAACTTAGATTGAGTACGGCCTATCACCCTCAAACGGATGGCCAAACGTATAGAGTTAATAGAGTTCTTGAAGATTTGTTGAGGATGTGCATTCTTGATTTTGGAGGGACTTGGGAGGAGCACCTTCCTTTAGTGGAATTCGCTTACAATAATTTTTAGGCTAGCATTGGGATGGCTCCTTTTGAAGCCCTTTCTGGAAGACCTTGCAAGTTGCCTTCATGTTGGTTGGAGTCTACAAAAAAGGTTGCTACTTGGTCCGACATGGTTAGAGAGACTTCAGAAAAGATTGATTTGATTAGAAGAAGAATGAAGACGGCCCAAGATAGACAAAAATCCTATGCAGATAAGCGGAGAAGGGATATTGAGTTCGAGGTAGGAGATTTGGTTTTCATTAAGATGTCTCCGCTAAGAAAGTAGTGAGGTTTGGATCAAGTGGGAAACTTGCTCCCAGATTCGTAGGACCGTTCCCCATTGTGGAAAGGGTCAGGAAGATGGCTTATCGAATAAAGCTACTGGAGAGGCTCACTATAGTTCATGATGTTTTTTATGTTTCGCACTTGAGAAAGTGCTTACATGATTCAACATAGGTAGTGGAACCTAGTCAACTTGAGGAAGTTGAAGTGGAGAGAGAAGCATCAGTTCGTCGCATTCCTACCAGAATTGTTGGTCATGATATCAAGAAGCTTAGGAATAAGGAAGTCCCTTTGGTTAAGGTGTAGTGAGGAGATAGTGGTGAGGATGCTACGTGGGAAGCTGAGGAGAAAATACGTATCTCTTATCCGCATCTCTTCGATGGTACGTCTTGAATTTCCTATTTCCATCTTTAGTTTTGAATAGGTTCTTTCCTTTAGTATCGTTTGGGAGGGTAGATCTTAGGATTTAACTTATGGATGGTAGGACTGAATGTAAACATGTTACTAGAACATGTTATGTATGTTGGATGCAAGTGGTTGCAAGTGTTTGCTAGTGGACGCTAATGGACGCATACACACACACTAGGCACTATTATCTCTTAGAGATCGACCTAACTAGGTCACTAAAGCATATCCATATGGATGTGTGTGCACTTGCATTTTTATTTCATGGTTGTTATGAATGGGTGATTAGCATATGATTGTTTCATTTGGACGATGATTGTAGCATGCATATAGAACTATCAGTTGTCATTAGGGAATTTGCATTCATTTGGATACATGGCACAGACAAGAGCGCATAAAAAGGAGGTCGACCGAATCAGTAGACCGCCTAATCTTTTGCATTAGTTAGGGACATTGACACTACACTATTGCATATATCATAAATTGCATTAGAAAGCTTAAGGACAATGGATGTAATGGATGATGGTTGAATATGTGGTTGTGGAATTTGGATGAAAATATTTATTCCATTCTTCTGTCCTTGGAGATTTCGGGAGCGAAATCCTTTAAGGAGGGGAGAATGTAACAACCCAAAAATTAGAGTAATAATAATTAATTAACAAATTAATTGAATAATAAAATAGGGTTGGGAAATTTTCAGAGTTGAGCCATAGGAGTTGCACCATTGGGTCCGTGGTAATTTTCTGAGCAATTTTCATATATAACTTGTTAAAATCCGAGTCACTATGAAGAAGTTACGAGAGAAACAAGACATCAGAATAAAATAAAAAAATATATATTTAAACAAAAAAAGACACTACGGGTCGACCTTTGCCAGAGTCGGGTCGACCTATAGTCGACCCGCAAAACCCCCAGGTCGACTTACATTTCCCTCCTGGACGTAAAAATGTCCAGGAGCGAGCCGATGGATCCAAAGTTTATTTTCGTGCGATCTTAAGCATTGTTTTTTGGATCCAACGATTCGCAGCGAGCCTGTGACGTGGTTGCACCAGATTCAATCCTAAAAATCCGAAGGTCCGAGATTCCCAAACTCCACTATAAATAGACTCCTAGGCCTAGCTATTTCTCACAATCAGATTTTCTCCTAATTGGGTTCATTGCCTGAGGCTGAACCCTAAATAGAAATTTTTTCTAGGGAGGAAATCTTTTTAATAAAAATATTTAACACCGTAGAAGTGGATCCAGGAAGGCCTAGGATTAGAACTAAGGACCACAAGTGAGTGTTTTGTAATTATTTTAGATTTGTAAGCAATTTAAAATAATAGGGTTCTCAATAGTTGTAGTTTTTCTACAATTTTGAGATAGTTTTTATGTAAATTTATTTAAAGTCATTTTTTAAGTAAATTTCAGAAGTTCTTTTCAGTCTATTTTTATTCAACTATTGTATTCAATTATTTGCAGTTATTTACTTCTGTTTTAAGTTGGAATTTAGCCTGCAAATGTTAGTTTCTTTTTATAGAGACTTAATCTTTTTTTACGTGAATAAAATATTAAAAAGAGAAGAATTCACAAATATGGATTAAAATAGAAAAACACTAAATTTACAGAAGTCGGATGTAAAATGAGAAAGACTGAAATAAAATGGAGATGGACTGAAATAGGCAAACTTGAGATATTTACAAGCATGATTATAACAAGTGATTATAACTAAAAAGAGAAAATAGAAGAGTAACAGTTGCAAGAACAATTATAACACGTAGGTTATAAATAACAAAAGGGTCTTATTTTAAAATTTAGATCTTGGATTAAGTTAATAAGCAAATATAGCAGTAGTGGCCCGTACCGGCAGCATTCTCTTTTCAGGTCTAGGACTGACGGTCTCACACGTGGGAGAGGCAGGGCATGCTTATGCTGATTAGGGTAAATAAGTGGCCAATGGATAGAGGCTCAAATTTGGGGATTTGGGCAAGGGGCGCAAAGTTAGAAGATTTGTTTGTTAGGACCACTACCGGCAGCATTCCCTTTCAGGTCGAGGATTGATGGTCTCACACATAGGTGAGACTGGGCACGCTTATGCTGATTAGGGTAAATAAAGGGTCAAATAGGGGGTGACAGTTAGTGTGTACCGGCGATGACCGAGTGTGCGGCATCAATTAGGGTAAATAATTTGCTACTGCATCCTAAGCTCTATGAGGTGTCTTTTGCTATGGGACAAACATGATTGGTTCATAGTGGCAAAGCAGAGATAGAAAGGCCGATCAATGGGTTGGATTAGGATTTCAACCTAATCAGGTTAGCAGTTGAGATAGGATTAGGGTTTCAGTCTAATCATGGCAATTTAAGACAAGTGCAAACAATCAAAGCAAATAGTCAAACAGAATCAGAAACAATATTTTATGCAAGTTTTATCTTTTCCGTATCTTCCTTTCATGCTAGAACTATTGCTTAGTTTATTATCTTTATCTTGCTTAGAAATGCTAGTAATTACTTTCACTCACCAGACTTTTTGTCTGACCCACTCCTCTATCTTTCCTTTTTCCCCAATAGGCCAACAGAGTTGAGGATAGTTGATTCAGGTTGCTTGGAGATTCATTTCCGGAACTTTCTCATTTCAGATGTATTCTTCTGCTTTTCATCTTTTTCATTTGGCTTGTGATGGATTGGCACTTGTGGGAGGGATTATTATTGTTATTTTTGTACTCTGATTATGTGAGACTAAGATGTATATTCATGAGACATGAGAGATTTTGAGTATTCGAGACATGTTATGTTGTTATGACTTATTTTGAGATGAAGTTTAATTCTGAATGATAAGTTATTATTTAAATGTTTTCCGCTGCTTTTACTTATTTGTCTTGTGAATCTTAGCCTCTGTGATGCTTTAGCTATACCTATAACACACCACATCCTTTGGTGTGCCCCTTTTGGGAATACTAAGGGGTATGGGATGTTTCAGTTCCATGGTTTTGGATCGATACCGATCCAACAGTGGTTGGACCGGTGTCCCCAAACTCTTGAGTTGGCTTTGTTTTTGTCTCATGGCTTCGTTTGTACTTGATTTTTGGACTCTGGGGATATCTCTTTGGACTGCCTGCCTTAATAACTCCAAGTTTGATGTATCAAGTTCATTTGTATACTGCCTGGTCAAAATGCAGGATAACACTTGCCCTCCAAAGCATTCCTTGCAAATGAAAGGTGTGCTTTGCTTAAGAACAAATATTAAAGTCAATGGGATATTAGTAGTTGAGTTTTCAAGTTATCAACTGATCAAGCTATTGTTAATCATCTTGATCCTTTGGATTCTCTCGTCAATCATGGGTCGTTCCAAACCTGTTACGGACTAAGACTCTAGGCTCTGCCTGAGTGCAGTCTATACATCATCATCATTCCAATTTCATTCGAATTTATTACTTAATGTATCAAAATCATCTCATTTTCACCTGTGATTTATTTGTTCTACTCCAATTACAAGGCATTTAAATCCTTTTATCAAATCTGTATCTATTCTAAGGTTCGATCTCTTTTGATCGTTTTATATTCAGTTTAATGCACGATCTCTCCGGATCGTCTTATATTCAATTTAATGCACGATCTCTATGGATTGTTTAGCGTATAGTTCAATGCGCAATCTCTTTGGATTATTTAATGTTTAATTTAAGGGGATGATCTCACCGAATCATTAATCAAATCCATGGCCGTTCAGGGCTGATGGTTAAATATGCGATCTCTCCGGATCGTTAATTGAATTCGTGGCTGTTCAGGGCCGATAGTTAAGTCCATGGTCTCTCCGAACTGTCTATCAAATTCATGGCCATTCAGGGTCGATAATCAAATCCATGGGCTCTCCATACCGTTAATTAAATTCATGGCCATTCGGGACCGATAATAAAATCCATGGTCTCTTCGGATCGCTAATCAAATCTATGGCCTCTCGAAACCGATAATCAAATCCATGGTTTCTTCGGACCCTTGCTGAGCCCGATCCACTTGCTCTCTAGCGATGGGACTCAACAATAAGCAAGCTCATCCGTTCACTCTCCGATGAAAGGACTTACTTCTTGCACTCCAGTCCCGTCTCTCTGAACGAGGCTTAAAGAGATCAATTTCAGTCAACAAATTTAAGTGGATTTCAATAATCAGGGATTCATCTAATGGAATCGAAATCAAATACTAAGAAACATAAAGTCAAACATCACGATAGTCGCTGCACCGGGCGTTATAGTCTAGCATCCAGCTTAGAGTATGCCTAGGGATCGATCGAGATCCCATACACGAGTAAGTGGCTAGACTATATTATTGTATTATTTATTAAAAGGGGAGATAGAGTGCGAGAATCGAACCTGATTCCCTGCCATCCCAATCAATAAATGACTATCCTTGGCCTCGATCTAAGGTTGTTTCCATTTGATGCAGCTGATGGCTGCTCCTGTTCCACCACCATAGTTCGGCTTCACACATATTGTTGTAGTTGGTTGTTTCTGACCTATTCTTCAACCAGATCGCGCAAGTGTTTTCAATCATTTGTGTTATGCCCATCTAGCTCATGGAATGGGCAATATTTTCCTAACATCCTCTCATGGTTCGTAGGTTCTCTTCTTGCCGGCTTCCGATAAGGAATCTGTTCCATGGTATCCAGTTAAATCTGCTCCGAGGTTTAAATCGTGTAAGAAGAGGATTTTGATTCCCTTCTTTGTGGCTTTGATCCTTCAAAGCCATCATCCATCTTTTGTTTTCCTTTGCCTTGCTGGATCCTTCTCTGGGCGGTCACTGCTATCCACAACATTAATTTCTTCCTGATCATCCTCAGCGTCTTCCTGACATAGGTATCTCTCGGCCTCATGATAAAATTTTATGAGATCCATTGGAGGATCCCATTCCAAAGCAACCTTGAAATCCGTCTTGGCAGCAGCGGCAATTATAGAAACTGCCACCATCAAAACCATTGACGGTTCTGGCTTATCGACTGTGATAGCCTTTGCATTGAACCTTGTCAGAAAACTCCCGAGGGTCTCTCTGGCCCTCTACTTCATACTCGCTAGTGTCATTACATTTTTGGGGTGTAAAATATGGACGCAGAACTGTTTCACGAATCTGTTTACTAACTCAACCAATATGCTAATGGAACCATTCTCCAGTTGTCTAAACCAAAACGTTGCCAAATCTATTAGTTATAAAGGGAAACACCGTCCCATAACCTTGTCAGATGCAACCAACATCTCAATGTGTCAGATGTACCTCATCAAATGAACTGTTGGATCAGTCTTTCCATCATACGTCTCCAACATAGGTAACTTGAAATCATGTGGATTCTTAGCATACCGAATATTTGGAGTGAATGGACTCCAGTTCACATCCTCCTGGCTCTGGTTAGGCAATCCACCCGTCATAGCTCATCTCACCATCTCAGCAAGTATGTCGTCATCATTCAATGGAATTCTCAAGTTTGCATTCTCAACTTGCCCCCCCGTTTCCACGAGGGAATTCTGGCACATACTCCTCTGGTTGTGCTTATACATTCTGATTTGCATTCAAATGATCCGCATCATTTCCATGATGCACATCACTTCTTCCTAGGCCAGCTTGATCCATGCCCCGGAGCTCTTGTGGATCAGTATCGATCTGTGCTTGTGGATCGGTACCAATCCGTATGATCAATTCGGGGTTTGCTCCAGTTCATTCTACTCCGCTTTCAAGTACATTTGCTTCAGCTTCAGCTCTTTGGTTCTAGTTAGCAGCGACTCCGACGATTCCTATTTGTCCTATTCTTCTAAAAAATTATCCATCATTTCCTCTTGGTGAGCAATCATACTTTCATGCAATCCATTCATCATGGTCTCCATCTCATCCCTAGTTATATAGATGGATGGGAATTAGCTCTTGAGGATGCCTCTTGGCTGCCTCTTGCTGATTTCCTCCAACAATGGCCTTCCTAATTGATTGTCTTATCATTTTGAAACTTTTCAAGTCCCAAATCAATGAATCCAAGTAGCTGTCGATGAAAGCACCAAAATGTTTGAAACAAAAATGACACAAACACCCAATAGATTGAGTAGAGAATAAAGTGAATAAAAGTAAATTAAGAAGAGCAAGAAAAGAACACACAGTGTTTTATGGTGGTTCGGCTAATCTTGGCCTACGTCCACTTAGCTTTGTTGATGGTTTATAATGTTGTTTACACTTCGGCTCTTACAGATCGGTATAAATCCGTTACGAATCGGTATAAATCCGTGAGTGATTACAAGGAATTAGAGTAAGAGAATAAGAGAGCTGAAAAGATCCTTAGAAATGAGCCCCACCCTCCTATTTATAGAGGTAGAGGCCTAAAATCTCGCTCAGAAGATCTCCACATAATTTTCCATGCCATAGACCATTTCTCCAAAGAAGTAGGGGACACCTCAGCAGAGTTTGTGGATCGATACCGATCTAGGGGCTTGGATCGGTACCGAGCCATAAGATGGCCTTGGATGTTGTTTTAGCACTTTGTGTTGGCTCAATTTGTTATTAACTTCGTGATTCCATACTTTTTTGCATCAATATTAACTTGTTTCTGAGTCCAAACAATGGATCTGTGGAAAAACAGAGTTGCTGATTCCAGTGCTTATGGAGATCGATAAATAATTACATTGGAACAACAAAACAATACTTGAAATGGGCATTTAACATCATCATTAGCATGTATTAGGAGTAGGGGCACGATTTGGTCAAGATTTCTGGATCGATACCGATCCATGGTTCAGATCGGTACCGATCCAACAGTTGGTTGGACCGATGTCCCTAAACTCTTGGGTTGGCTTGTTTTTGTCTCGTGGCTCCGTTTGTACTTGGTTTCTAGACTCTTGGGTTATCCCTTTGGGATTTTTGCCTTGATAACTCCAAATTTGACTTGTCAAGTTCGTCCGTATACTGCCTGGTCAAAAGACGGGATAACACTAGTGTTATAGGTAAAATATGTAATTTTTAAGTCACCAAAACGTTGTCCTGACCCCCTCCTTATTACAACCCATAACAATAGACTATGAGGGACATGCTACTAGAGCAAGACCGGAACAGTGGATGAAATAGTATTCTCATTCATGCTAGGCACCGATAAGGCAACAAGATATTTAAGATAAATATTTATTTCAAGTAGTAGCCTTCATCGGTATATATGTTCCATTATATTTTACTATTCCACTATGAATTCACTCACTGATATACTTATGTTTATTACAGGTTACCAACACCACCGATCCATACCCTAATGGACATGGGTTTCGATTTAGTCGAAATTTGGATCCATTAAGGTGCGGGTTGTTACGTTTGGTATCGTAGCTTAGGTTAGTCGATCATAGTAATTAGGATACACAGAGTGAATGCATTTTTATTTTTACATATAATTATATATATTATGCTAAACCCTATGATTTTCGACTATAGAAGTAGTTGTGATGTCAGAATAATAAATAAAGTAAAATTTATGCCCCCACCCTGATTACCCCATGGGATGGAGGCCATACCGTAAGGCGTGGACCGAAAAGAGCATGAGCATGACATATAGAAGGACTTGAAAGCTAGATGGTACTTGACTCCTTGGTTAGGCCTAGGCTGCCTTATGATTGTGGATTTTCCTGGATTGCCTATTGAAGACGTACATTTCATCCAGACAGATGGGAAGTAAGAACCTATAAGTTGCAAGCATCTAGAAGTAAGATGTGAAAAGGGATTGAGCAACTTCCCGCAAGAAGGTGTGCATTAATCACCATAAGAGGATAGCCTTATTTTTTTAATACATACTCTTAATATGAAGAGGTTAAGAGTAAAGGGAAAAGAAGAAATGTCCAAAAGAAAGGACAATTAAAACCCATTTTTGAGTCCGACCCAACTTGAAAGAATTTGACAAAAAGATTTTGAAAATTCCTTGAAACATTTTAAATGGTTTTTCAAATGATTTATTTAAAAAAAGGACCCTATCATTGAAAAGTTGTTATTTTGAAAAAGGAAAAAAAATTAAAAATTTTAAATTAAGGAGCTATTTATAGAGTCCTAGTGAAGTTTAAAATTGGTTTTGCCAGAAAGTTTTGACTTAAAGGTTTTTGGTAAAGGGGTTTTTCGTTTTTGGACTGAATGGAAAAGAGGGCATATGTTTGGCTTGATGATTTTTCCTACTTTTGTAAAATTAGAAGTTCATTTTAAAAATTCTTTTTAAGGAGTGGATAAGTGGAAATGGTACCTGATTGAAATGAGGTAAAGAGAATAGAAGGGTAAGAATGCTTGATAATGAAGACAAGAAGAATATTCCCGTATAAAGAAAATACGAAGAAAAACAACCGACATAGATTTATACATACCTCCTTTTATGTTAATAAAGAAAACCCAATGAATAAAGGAGTAGGTGGATGCACCGTAATGAGTTAGTAGGGAAAACAATAAGACATTAAAAGAGCTATGTAAGGAGAAAACATTTGAAGGCAATTTAGGTAGGAGAAATTATAATAGTAACAATATTAGGAAATTTAAATAGGAAAGTCATTAGGAATTTATATTGAAATAATGTTAGTAATCCAGTTAGGAACAATGTAGGAAATTAGAGGCACGCGTAGGAAAAATGGTTAATTTCCATAAATATGTGCAATAATTGCGCATATCTTTTAAAAGTTCCCCTTATATTCTAATGGAATCTCCGTTAAGTTTGGAAGTGGAAATAGCATGAGTAATAGGAAAATAATAGAATGGAAGTTATCTTTGTCTACTATAGTTTTTATTGTTTAGAGTTATAGAAGATGTTTTTGAAAAAAATGGTTTGGTATGACAATGGAGTTTTTGAACGGAAATAAATGTTTTGAGTTAAAAATCATACTTTTAAAGAATTAAGTCTCTGTTGTGGAAAGTCCTTAAAAAGGGAAAGTTAGTTAGAATGGGAAATATTCATGGCTCCTTTTAGAAACCAAGCAATTTTTGAATTTAGTAAAAATGTTTCTAGGTATATATTTTCAAAGGTAAAATTTTGGGAGTAAGTAATTCATGATTACGAAGTTTTAAATTTTACTAAAAGTGCTGAAAACCAAACTGAATTCTGATATGGAGTAGGAAGGGATGACTACCTAGGCAGGACAGGGTAAAAGTTAAGGTTATAAATAATATAGCTACGAATGCACGTAGAGTAGCAATAAGGAAACTCCGTTGAATATAAGAATCACTGCAAGAATTTTGATTTTTAGTAGCGCTCAAAAAACGCTACTAAAAGTTTTAGCAGCATTTTGGTAAACGCTGTTATAAAGCCCACGACTAAAAATACCTGATTTTTAGTTGCACTTATTTCAACGCTACCATAAATTGTTTTACTGTAGCGTTTATGAAATGCCACTAAATTCTTTTTTTGCAGCGTGTATAAAACGCTACCAAAATGTACTTCGACCCTTTATTTTTTGTAGCGTTTTCGAAACGCTACTAAAAATGTTCCAACTCTGCCTATAAATTGCCTCTAGTTCAATCTTGTTCATAGCTTATAACATAATACATAAACACATACACATTAAACAAGCGCAAAATACATATACATATACACATACACATTCAAACATAAACACATTTAAAAACCACAAAATACAAAAACAAAAGCACTAACATAAACAATATGTTAACCGTACATAGAAGTTTACACAACCGAACAGTAGTTTCAAGACAAAAGGTTAACCGTACATAGAAGTTTACACAACTGAACTACGTACCACAAACAATATGCTACTGCTGTTGTTAAAGTACCATAAACATCTGAACTAAGCAAGTACAATAAACAACCAAACTACCTAACAAGTACGATAAACTAGTGCTGCTACTGCTCATTCTTCAGAAATGCCTACCTGTAGACAAAATATAATCAACAATGAGACTCAAGTTATAATCAACATGTATAACAAACATAATGCATTCAACATGTATATTTATTCTCAATGTCAATGACACCATGCATGGCCACGTGAAGGATATTTATGCTAAGGCAATGTAAAGTATAATTTGTACAAAAATAATATATATGTTATATGGCTCAGCAAAGAACGAAGACTCAGGGAAGAAAATATATAACAAAGTAAGTTAAGTTTAGTAATGCATTACTCATCGGTTCCAGTTTGTTGAATACCCATTTTTGATCCATATGGCCATGAGTCCATTACAGAGTACGGCAAGCACTGGACAACAAAAAAAGTAATTAAAAAAAGCATTGGAGCACCCTGGTGATAATAATTCAAACATCAGTTCTTACATATTTTAACTTAACCTCAACTTCATGTCTTATGTCATTATTGAAACAGTACAGGTGGTACTAAATTTATACTTTATATACTCTAATGTTAACATACATGCCCCTTCAAAATTTTAGACTTTCAACTATACCCTGTTTTAATACATTCCTAATGTTTAATATATCAAACAACAAATGCAATTAAACTTAGAGGAGATATTAAGTACAACAGTTAAATATATACTTACCAAAGGAAGCGTTCATTTTCTTCTCCCTCTCCTAAACTCTCCTTCCTCTGGTACAAAACGAAGCAGTTCCCCAAATCCACACACACCCCTGCATACTTCACACACTTCCAATACTAAAAAAATACTTCACTTCATAGTTATTATTAGTAATCTGGTATTATAAAGCTACCTAGCTAGATTTAACATAAGCTAATGATCCATAACCAATCTAACATGCTATTCTCGCAAATATTTACTACACATGTTGACAAACATAAATCAGTTTCACTATCACCTAAATAAAATAAAACAAAACCAAAGTAATATAAGTAAAATCCAATCACAAACATTGTGAACTAAAGTTCACCGACCAAATCAATGAAAAGATATAAACTCACAGAACATTACACATAAAAGGATAGGCTTTTGAGGCCCTCAAAGTACAATTCACTAACAAAACATATGTAATATAACAGCCTGCGCAATATACATAAATATACAATTTGCTTTACTTTACCTGGCTTAACCTACTCCAATCTTTTAATAAATATGACTGTAAATTATATACTATAATAATATATAGTATCAAGTAATTATATTGGAGTTAAAGAATAGATTTGGTTTGGTTTAGTTTTAAATGAACAAATATATTTTAATCATACTTTACAGAAACTTGAGTTTTATTCAAATATTAAAATTTCACACCTTTCAAACATAAGTTTCCGTATTAATTCATGAATCCCTGAATTGAAACATGTGTTGATGTACAATCAGCCTATTATAGAGTAGGCAAGAGAGGCAAAGAGATTGATATTATTGATGCACAAAATAGGTTTAAATCAATTTGGAAGTTATACTTTTGAAAAAAATTAGGAATAATCACCATACAAACCACAATATACCTTACTCTTACTCACTTACACACTAATAGGTTTAATGAGCGAAATTTGATGAAAAAAGAATAGCTAGTAAGGAATAAATGAAAATAGTTGTTGAAGTCTATCATGGTTATCAAGGCTACATGTGCATCGGCTACTAATAATTTCCCTGGATAGTGTAACACCTGCCTTGAGCAAACAATTTCTTGACCATTTAATTTTGAGTTGCTTCAGCAACCTTGAGTTGCTTTGCTGAAGCAACTCCGAGTTGCTTTGCTGAAGCAACTCCGAGTTGCTTTGCTGAAGAAACTCTTAAGCAAAGCAACTCTCAGAGTTGCTTCAGCAACTCAAAGATTTTTGGTAAAAGAAAACTGACGAATGTTGAACATAACAACATTTGTCTCCCCAGTTCCCTACAGGGTTAGCCACTATCTTCAGATTTATCAAACTAATATTTTATTAATAAGAATTATCAAAAAATGGACAAATATTCCTAATAATGTCACCAACCTATCTTCTCAAACATAATCTCAATTCTTTATCCTCCTACATAAATATGGTTGCCTTAACACACTATACCTGCAAAAAATTTAGAAACAAAGGTGATTTATAACAGTTACAATTGTAATACATGCAATCTTGCTATACACATTACCATTAAGTAGGGGTACACTCCTAAAGCCAACATGCATGTTGGCATCTCAGGGAGAAATAAAACTTTGGGTGAATATCAAGATGTCCATTTCAAGTTACCCATTAACATATGTAATTCAACATATATCCTAGCATGATTTGATACTTTTTTTATTTCTCATTCATTTGAATGGATTGTTATTTTGCATCAAAAGGGAAATTAAATCAACTGAAATTTGCTCATGAAAGTTATTTTAAACTGTATTACCTAAGAGAGTTGATTTCCTTCATCGATTGCACATTACAGGTGTTCCTGGTTTGACTACAGCACTTTTCATATATTTCTTTACAAAAACAACATATATAATAACAATGGATCATTCTATCATGCTGAAATTTAGTGCAAGGCTTGATCAAAATAAATAGTTGACAAACAAACCAAAGAATGTATAATTTATGTAGAAAACAAATGTAAAATCTATAGAACCTGTTTAGTAAATTCTCTCTGCAGTTGAAACAGGTCGAAGTAAAAAAACTATTATAGTGATATTATCTCCATTTCCACATGCAGCATGTTCTGTAGCCAATCTCTTAGAACACATTGATGGTTCTTTAACAATGCTTCCAACTATGGAGATCAGATCATCATTGCTCATTACATCCCATAACCCATCACTAGCCATCACCTAAACATTCAGTTCGTTAAGTCCAAATTTACATAACTTGGATTCAATGAGGAATGGAATAATTGTTGTATTATAGGAAAATGTTGTTCATAATTCAGCTTATAGAATGCAAGGCGTGGATAAAAGATATGAATAAGTAGTTATAAATAAATTATACCAAGTAGTCATCGTCTTCGGACAGTATAGTTTCGGTTATCTCTGTTTTTGCAATTACTGCAGGCTTTAGATCATCATCACCAACTGACCTTGTTCCCTTAAAAATAACAAAACTTAGCTCTCACATCTGGTATATTGGAGAAATGCAATTTTGAAAAGCTGGTATAAACTGTTAGCAAAAAGGCTCACTTCATTATTGAGTAGCTACAGATTAAGGGAGTATGACTCATGTGTACTCTATCTGACCAAATCCCATAATCTAACCACTCTAACTCTGATGGTTGTCCAATTAGTTCCAAACACCAAGTTTGACAACAACCGAAAATTCTGGTTCATTATGCCTGCATGATGTAAAAAGCACTCACGTTCAAACTTTCTAAGGAACTACATAAAAGTAGTCAAATGAATTAGTACTAATATATTGATTTCTTTATTTTTTCTCCTGGTGAAAACGATGTCTTGAATATTGTTTGGATTATATGGCAACGAAATTATGCTAAATGAGATTATGTTAGTGTGAAGTTAGTGGAGAGAATAAGTTGATGCAGTTGGTAAAACTCCCACATCTACTTTTTCCACTAAGTTCGGTTACACAACATAAACTAATCTATAAATACTATAAAGTATTATATTAAGAAGCACGTAAGCAAGGTTTAATTAGAGGGATTGCTTTTAAGATTGGACTTTAAGTTTTGGCGAGTCGTACATTGTCCCAGATTTAATATTTTTATTAGATGCAGGTTTCGAGCTTGGCAATTGACTTGAGGTAGGAGGTAAATCTCCAGAAGCATTTTGGACTCATAGTGCATCTGAACTTAGAATTGAAACAAGAAGATTGAATTGACATAGGCTCTGTAATAAATGCACTTGGAGGTTACAACAAGTAATAATGATGCGCATACATAAAAAAACTAAAACATATAAATTTATATTTATAATTTCAAAACTTCAGAAACTTATGCTTTCACATGCAATCCGAATAGAATGAGCTACAAGTAATATATAAATAAGATAGTGTTGCAAGCAATGTCATGCAGCTTGTGTTGATATAAGCTTTTATGACACTTGATAATTTTAGTTTAAATTTAATATAAGCAGTATATGACTTTAAAAATTGCTCCATGCCAAGTTATTGGATCAAAATTAAATACAAAACAAAAAGAACTCAATACAACATCTTGCATATACAATGTGCTTACTGAACAAAAACACTTTATTTGTGTGCACGCACGCACTGACATGCCCAAAAGGGTAAATTTAAACTAGTTTCTGTAGATGCGGTTTTATTACTATCAAAATCATCTCCATAATTCTTATAACGATCAAATCTGTTAAACACAAACCAATATTTTACAATCATACTGTAAATTCATGCATTATGCAAGATGTCTTATACCTTAAGTTGAATGTTGGCATGTGTACCAACTAAACGAAACTACTAAACAACGACTTACATTACTATAAAAGAAATATTTCTATTCTGGTCAGATTATTTTTCAAGGTGGCATCAGTCTCACTTTGACATAGTTCAAAGAAAACTTTTTAGTTCTACTTGAAGCTTGTGGTTTTGTGATCCAACTGCCATTTTACTTATGAAGAACATTTTGAGAAAACATAAAGTTATGGTCATTTATATCTTTCCATGCAATTTGTACGAATAAAGTTATATTTACATTGCCACCGACAGTGGAACATGTAACAGATTGGTGGACATAAATACTTGTTCTATCATTGGTAATTTGTTACAACTTGAAATCACAGGAGTTCGTAGCAGATGCAATGATCCAACAACAGTCAACTTTTATTAAAAGGAGAAAAAGAAAGCAAATTTACCACAACTTTAGTAAACATCATAAATTTACAACTCAAAACATATATTTGCACGGACAATTAAACAATTATATAGCCAGCCATCAGCATAGTTAAACATTCACAGAAACATATGATAAATTCACGAATTGGTATAAGAACATCACTTCAAATTTCATCACCTCAAAATTACTTGGAAGAAATCGCCTCGTTGCTATGCCGAAGTCGCCAGCAGTATATCCTTAGTGAAGCCTCAGCATAAAACCATACTCATCACTCAGTCGCCTACATGTACGCTTTCTCCTCTATGTGTTTTCCTCATTACGTTGTCGACCTCCTCTATTGCCAGCAACGCTAACTTTTCTCGTGCGTGAAATTATAATATTTTCTCTCTTCATTAATCGATTTGGGGGTGAAGCCAGAAACGAAGTGATTTTGGAAGTTGAAGTTACAGGATTTGATGGCGGGAATGATTTGGCCATATAAGATGAAGATTCTGTGAAACTATAAAAGTGGATGAGAAAGAAAAAAGAAGGAAGATTTTTTTGAGGGTTTTGATTCATTTCAGCGAAGATAAGAAAAATTATGAGCGGCCACATAAAATTTTAGCAAAATTTCACTGAATTAATGGCGGGAATGATTTGGTCACGTTTATACCTTAATTTTTATATTTTAGATAGGTCAATGGTTGCATATAACATGAAATGCCACCGATTAATGCAATTAAAGGCAGATATTCTTGTAGTGAATATTGATATGAACCTAGAATGTTTGGTTAGATATGTGTGAAAGTTATAAGAAGAACTCTCAAAGGAATGGGGAATGGTATCAGAAGTACACTTTTGCAAGTCCTAGGGTATACTCGCATGAAAGATATAGGATAAAGAAATTAAACACTAAAATTTGAGGATATTAGCAAGAGATTTTGATTGAAAGAAGATAGTAGTATGATTAAAGAAGAGGCAATGAGATGAAATACACACATAAAGAATGTTGTTTGACTCAAGGTTAAAGAAGGCAAGATAGGTGGTAGGGAAGTTATTCCATCAAGCCAATTTTCCGATGAGTTATTTTCAATGTGCATAATTTATATTTCTTACCCACTATAGTGTGGGAATGCATAATTTTCCTATAACCAGGTTAAATAATTAAAGTAATTAATGGACCTTATTTATTAGAAGCCAAAGAGGGTAGACTATGACGTGCGATTCATAGTAGAGTGACATACTAGAAATGTTTATCTTAGTTGAGAAAGAAGTTATTAGGACCACAACATCATTAATACTGGGATATTAAAGGGAAGCTTCCAGCAATTGTTTCTCTAGATTATTTGGGTTGTAATCGCTAGTTATCACACTTTGGGTATTGAAACAAAGGTGTACGATATGATATGAGATATGTTCCTATTTCATTACTGTGTTGATTTTTTGGATGAGCTTTGACCGCTATATATTTTGGAAAACCATGTAAATAAGGAAATCTCATAAGGACACTTAATTAGCTATGAATATAGGTAAGGCTGGAAATTTATAAAATAAATTAGGAAATTAAATTAGCAATCAGAAATAAAGAATGCTTACATCCTAAAAACTTTAGAAATTTGGGGAAAAATAGATTTTAGCGAGCGAAGGACAAGGAAAGGTTGTTGTGAAATCATGGATCTTTATCCATGTGCCTTAAAAGCTAAAATTTATAAATATACTTGTGTCCTGTTGTTGTTTTGAAATAAAAAGAACGGTTTTCAAAATCTAGGATGTACTGTGCAATGCTAGAGTCAATCATCTGTATTAACTCATTGAGTGAATCCCGATTATGTTAAGATGTGGTTTGATTTGTTTTAAAAGGGGTAAATGAAAATACTTTTGAAAAGTCATGTTTAAATGCTTTTGAATTTTTTTTTTCAAATGCTGTTTAAAAAAATTGTATTTAAATGCTCTTGAAAATTTGTGTTTGAATACTTTTTAAGATTTAATTTTCAAACTATTTTGCAAGTTTGATTGGAAGAAGAAAATGGTTTTTAATGGAAAATGAGAGAATTCCTAATTTTCAAATGCCACATGCTTAGCATAGGGAAGGTTGATGTGTCAGTGGATATGAATTTTGCGGTGCAATAAGGATGACAGTATACGAAGCACAAATAATAACAAGGGAAAAAGTAGTTTTAGCTTTGAAATTTCTATTCTCATACCTTGTTGGTAGTGAAAAAAACTTGTTTTTAAAGTAATTCCATTTAAAAATTTTAAAATAAACCTTCTTATGCGAATTGTACTTGGAAAAATTGGAAAAGATTTGGTTGCAAAAGAGAAGGTTATAAAGTACAAAGGAATTGGTATCCAAAAGAAAGGTGGAAATATAAAGTTTCCTATCTAAATTTCTCGGCATAGGAGTATAAATTTAGGAAACGAAAAATTGGATGTTAGAAATGGTGTGTTAGGTATTAGATGGTAGGGATTGGATGCAACATTAGTTGAACCATACTCCTATTCATAGGAGTGTGGAAATTGTTGTGTAAAACCAGGATTTTGATTTTTGAAAACTTGCATACATATAGAATTGCTAGTATATATAGGTTTTGTTTGTGTCATATTTTCAAAAAATTGTTTTAAAAGAATGCATTCATATAGGAGGCGCTGATTTAGTATTATTCAGCATACATATCATATATGTTTTGATGCATCATGCACTTGTACACGATTGGCTGCAAAATTGATTGTACACTAATTGATTGGATAGTTAAGAATGATTGTACACTATGTTAAATAATGCAATCCTTGAGGAATTTTGGAAACGAAATTCTTTTACGGGGAAGAATGTAACACTCCGTAAAAAAAATTAATTAATAAATTATTATTAGGCTCAAAAATGAAATTTGAGCACACATCGGAATTTTCCACGAAACTTGCACCATTGTATTCATGGCGATTTCTGAGCAACTTTTATATATAAAGTTTTGCGATTGGAGTTCAAACGAAGAAGTTATGAGTGTTTGAAGTTTTCAAATCGAAAATGATTAAAAAGGAATTAAAAGGAAATAAATAATAATAAAGCGTGGACCCGAATAGTCGACCCCCTCCTTGGGACGATCGACCGCTAGCGGTTGACCCTCTATGAGGAGCGATCGACTGGTTGAAGTGGCGGCAGATTGAGTTGAACCTCGGCCTAATAGCCCAGATTTAATTAATTTTAATCTAATAGATATAATTGATTCGAGCGCTTATAAATACAGGACTAGCCCCTCACTTTCGTTCTTATATTTTTTTATTAGAGCAATGGAGCTCTACCATTTTCCCTTCACCACTATTTCTAGAAATCATAAAAATACTATTATATATATAAATACCATTATATATATAATATTGGACAAGGGCGGAAAATAAAAGAGAAGAAGATAAGGAGTGAATCGATTCTGCGAAAAAGGTAAATTTAGTATTTATAAATCTATATTTCCACTTAATTCAAATATGTAATTCTAATGGTATGTATATATCTTGTTATATATACTTTTGGATTGTAAAGGAAAAAAGAGTCAATTAAAGGGATGAATTCAAATTTGGGGAGATTTGGAAAGCTAGAAAGGTGAGTGGAAAATTATATTATTTATATATAACACTGAAAATTATATCGTTGAATTTTATTTAATTGTTACGCCTATGAAAGATCTGTTGAATTGTAGGCTTAATATGGATGTATTTAGTTAAAATTCCGCCCACTTATTTTGTAAGTTATGAAATTGGAATGGAATGGTATACACCCTAATCTAAAAATTTGAAAATCACTCCCTAAAACTTTTAAAGTAAAATGTTGATAAGATTGTGAAGTTTATTCCAGATTTATGTTAATTGGGTTATAAATTTATCTAGTATCCATTTGAATTGCCCTAATTTGACTTGAAATGTAAATTTCTATATTTTAATTTATTGGAAGTGTTGAGAGTATAATTTAGTTGTATCTATTGTTGTGTAAATTTACATAAATTACCTAACTCTACAAGTATAAAAAGTGCATTGTTTGAAATAATAAGGAATCTACCAAAATGAAAGAGATGTGTAAAGTACGAATTTCTCTGTAGTTTACACTGTCTATTTTAATAAAAGAAAAGAGATAATTCTTTGTAATTTCAAACGGAGCAAAAGTCTCACTTTTAGGTAATTTATAGAAAGTTATATTGGTAATCCTTTCTAGGAAAGATAGCTCTAACCTATTAAAATATGGAAATGAAAGTTCTTTACATAATGTACATATAAGTGTGTATTCCGAAATTCCTAAGTGTAGGAATTAATGAGTTGAAAGTAGGAATACACACACATACACACACACCTATATATACCTATGTTGTGTGTGTGTATGTATGTACATACACGTAAACTGTTCCTACAAATTAAAAATATAAATATACATAGGGTAATAATAAAGCATAATAAATAAATATACATCGATACTCATATTAGTTATAATTAGAAAGAGAAAATATTAATAGGGTAGTAAATCACAAGATTATGAGGCTGCAATGAAAAAGAGGTAGCAACTCCAAAATTAATGAACAATGATTACAAAAATTAGTGGGTAATTAATGTGTAGTTAATATAGAGTTACATAAATCAAATGGGAACATAAATACATGTAGTGAGATTGATTAAAGAATTTATTATGACATTTATGGGAAAACAGGATAGGCATAATAAGTTGGATTTGAAATGAACGAATAAATGTCACTAGTAATTGTCCAATTTGAATAATAATGACCAATTAAGGACAATTAATTAGTGGTAAATAAACAAGTGACATTTATGGGACATACAAAGGAAATGGAGAATACAGGAAATAAGTGGATAAGATAGGAATAAATTCACAACGAATAAATGAATTAATACTAATAAATAAACTTAGGAGGCACTATAATTTACATATTAGAAATTGTAGGGCCTCAATGATACATTTAGGATGGGTGTAAATTAGTAAGCCTAGCCCAATATTTAGGTTTAGGACAAATGGCTTGGTTTAGTATGGGTTGGCATGTGAGGTCAATAGAGTTACACAATAAAAGTCCACCCTTCACTTAAAGGCTACTAGCAGTTGTGTATACATACTATTGATGTGGGATATTTTGAACTACAGGACCTGTGGGGAAGGGATATACATTTGGGTAGAGGTGTGAGAAAATATACCAAGGTTTCGTCTCAAATTTGAAATATTAAATGGCTCGGTACCTTAGGGGTGTCAATGGTTTAATTTGGGGTGGAAGGTACTAAATGGCCTTTGGGTCTGCCTCCTCCTATATAAGAAGTCTTAAATAGCCTACGATAGTGCCTAATAAACAAATGGGGTTTGCTTCATTTCTAACAAGATGCATTAAGCAATTGGAGTGGGCATTTTCCTTGACTTATACTAAGTAAGTCTAAACGAGATTTCGACTATGGGATGTTGGCCGACTATGTCATTATCGTTGGTAAATTGATATTTAGTAGTAGGGCAAGCATATAGGCTTTGACTCCAATGGTCCCGCGTGGTCATTAGTAAAGACTTGGGATATGCCCTGATGGATTTCGCTTCCTACTAGTGTATAATCTATATGTAATACACAAAGACCACAAAATTTCATTAATTGTTTGTTTGTTAGAGGTGGGCTAGTGAACCCTTAGATAAATCTTTGAGATGAGTTAGTAACACAGTTAGTTAAATTATAAAGTCGTATCTAGGGGTCATTGGCTTTGTAGCTAGGGCTGGTTGGCTAGTGATTACGTTACAGAGGACCTACTTCGAGGTTGTGGTATTAAATTGTAACGACCTGGTATTTCGTGCCATTCGCATCCGCACATGTCAGACTTGAATTGCTCAAAATATCAGAATGTTAATTTATATTTGGCAAAACTCAGCATATACAGTAAATAAACCAATCACAGAATCAAAGACACAGAGTAATATAATAATAAGCAGTGGAATAGATAAATAGTAGTTCATGAACCTACTATATAAACAACAGAGTTTGTAATAAAATACAACCGAATATCTCAAATACAGTGAAGTCTCGAATACAAACATAAGACATCTCTGGACAAATCAACTGGAAAAGCTGAAAGCTGAATAGACATAGATGGATTTCCAAGTGAAGCCTCAACTCCAAAGGTGAGTCTATAATGCTGTGACACTCAGTCTGACCCGAGCATAAAGCAAAACACAAAACACTCGAGTCAGGATTAACATTCTTATATCAATAAATCCAACTCAAGTGAAATAGCAACTGAAATACAAGTAACTCAAAGGATGTTTGGGATAACCATCCTCTAAGGATCCGTGGAACTATCTACTATGTAGTAATATACACTATTAAAATATGTCTATAGTAAAGTAAAGGTATTAAAATAGCGTTAAGGCGTTACCCATATCCCCCTTAACACATTTTATATATTACCATAGTCTATACAATGTCATACGCTCCTCGTAAACTGGAGGTTTACCCAGAGGATATCACATGGTACGGTACAAAACAAACTCGTAGAAGGCACGATAGGGCATGCGACAAGGCACTCGAGGCAATGCCAGGGTAGATATACCATTTACAGATCCGGACTGGTGGTAACGCATAGTAGCTACTACCGCCCACCTCGTGACACACTCCCAAATCAAAGGGTGCACCTAATCAAATCACAAAAGCAATAGAATGGTATCGAAGAAATGTGTCCGATCGGAGGAATGACCTCACTTGGCCTGGCATGGCTCCTGTTTTGGCCGCATCAAGCTGACTCACGGGAGTCAGGGCTACGTAAATACCATATGGAATCGTCACCAAACCATCCTACTTCATTCTGGAATCTCCACTACGTATACAGTTGTTAAAGTGGTTTTCGGTATTGGCAGAGAGTATGACAATATCCGATCCCGGTCTCTTTAACAACCAAACGTTATTATAACACCATGGTCATTTCATTTCAAACAGTTCATGATTCATATCAAAATATCATATCATTTCAAACCATATCAATTTGGTATCATTATACACTTTAAATCATATTCATCTCCAAAATTGTAACACTTTCAAAATTATAACACTTTCGAAATCGTAACACTTTTGAAATCATAACACTTTGGAAATCATAGCACTTTTGAAATCATAACATTTTGGAAATTAACACTTTGGAAATCATAACACTTTGAAATCATAATATTTTGGGAATCATAGCACTTTCGACTAAAACAGTTTAGATATTGAAAATAGTATATGTATATTAAAGTAGTTATAAATTAAAATGGTTTATATATTAGTATAATTTATATATTAAAATAGTTTATATATAGTAAAATACTTATAATAAAGTAGTTTCCTCCAATTTCACAAATCGTTTTAAATCAGCTTAAATCCAAAAATTCAATTTGAATCAATTCCAGTTTAACCATTTCAATTTAAGGTTCAAAGATTCAAGTTTAAATATTCAAACATTTACAATATATATTTCATTTATATTTCAACATTGACTTTATATTTATTCAAATTGGAAAGTATTCACTTAATCCTTTCAATAACAATTTATTAAAATCCTAATTTATAAATTTAAATCAATATTAAATATCCAATCTCAATTTTATTTAAAATTTCGAATATTCTTTTAATCGCTTTTTATCAAATCAAGTTATAAATCATATTTTTTTCAAAATCTCAAACTAATAAGTTTAAATCAATTCTTTCTTAAATTCAATTATTAACAATTTAAATTCCAAGTCAACATTAATTTATCTTTCCAACCTTTATTATTTAAGTTATAAAAATCTATTTTAAAATATTAATATACATTTAAGTAAATACTTAAACATATTATATACTAATTAAATTAAATTTTATTAAATTAAAACTAATTATTAAATTTATTTTTATATTAAATCTGTTTTTATATATTTTTAAAATAAATAAAATACAAGTAAAATCTTGAAATTTACATTTTTCAAAACTAACTTATAAGTTAAAATTTCCAAAACATATCATTTAAAAATATAAAATTTGAATCTTTATAAAAATAACATATATATATATATAATATCTAAAGGGGTTTTTAGGCTCATGGAAAAAGTTGAAAAAAAATTTAGTCTCAGGGACAACAAGTTTGTTTTTTAGGCCGAAGGACACTTTCTAGTGCAAATCACAGAATGATAGTTGTAACTATCATTTTCTGTTTACACTAAGAAATGTCCTTCAGACTAAAAAACAAACTTGTTATCCCTGAGACTAAATTTTTTAGCAACTTCTTCCCTATGCCCATTTTCCTGATATCTAAAATCAATATTTATTAAACCATATTTTCCTTTCAAAACCTTGGAAATCATTTTCAAAATATATATAGACAAACAGTGTCTCTATATAATTTTCTATACTATGGTTAAGTGATACGGATATTTATCATTTCAATCCGCAATTTAAATATCTACGGTATATATCATTTCAACCCACAATCCCAAATTCAATTCAATGAAAATTGCTTGGGTTTATCATTTCAACCCATACCAATTTTCTCCTATTCTACAAGATCATTCGGGTATGTATCATTTCAACCCATAGGGAATTCTATACTAACAGGGAACTTGCAGAGTGAGAACATATATGATAATAATATAAAAATCAGCAACATGCATATATCATTAATAACAGATAAAATATAAATAACAGATCATGGTGTCAGATGTCATAGGTGAAGAGATACAGATAATAGCATATATATAGCAATTTAAATAACCAACAACAGCATATTTCAATTGTTGTTTCAATTGAAATCAAATTTAATAAATATAAGAACGTTAATCATGAGTGATTGCTCACCTTTCGAGGCTAGAGATGAACGAGAATGAGATGAGTTACGAATCCAAACCAGAATTCCAAAGCAAAGCAAGAATGGCACGAATTCGACGAACAAAGCTGATAACAGGAGTCGAAGAAAACAAATCAAATCAGTTTTGATATAAACTAAAAATATATGCATTATTATTATATTATATATATTTTTCTCAATATTTTAATTTAAGACAAATATTAAAATAATATAAAATCATTGTTTTAAATTAAACTCATATATTAAAGTCAAATACATATATATATATATATATATATGTATACATAATATATGTTGAAATACTTACCTATATATACTTAGCCATATCATTTCTCATATATAAAACTAATATATATACATCTATATATATAAACTTACATACATAAAATACTTTGGAATCAATAATATATATACAGCTGATTGTGTTACTAATATAACATACATTAAAACCCAAAAGATCGAATATAAAACTAATACACTTGCACACTTTATATAGTTTATATTTTATATATATGCGAAATTTTCAAAATCAACATGTTTCCAAAATAAAACAGAGACACCAAAATATGCAGACCCAATTTTACAAGAACAAAATCTATTTTGATATAAATATAAACTAGCACATGAACTTACGTGTATATAAAAAAAAACTCAATACCGAAACTACAAAGTGTAATATATATATATCTATATAAACAGAACTTAACTCAATATTTTTTTTTTGCAAATAAACATATATCTATCAAAATTTATATACATGCGTACCACCTATACAAATATATATCAAAACTAATATATATATATAGTCAATTATATAACTAATATATTATAAACCAACAGATTATGTATATATACACTAATACATAAATAAACAACGAAAAGATATAAAACTCATATAAGTTCATATATATATATATATATGTATGTATGTATATATATATACAGCAGATCCAAGAATACATGCAGACCATAACTAATCCTATAACACTATATATATAAAAGAAATCAAACAAGAATGTACATAAACCTATATGTATAATATTATATACCTTCCTGGATGGAGGAGAGGTGAAAAATAAAAGTGGGCTGCAAGCTTTGGGCTGCGGAGGGAAGGCACAGGCTTCGGGAAAATTAGAGTTCGACACTTGCAGTGGAAAAACTAGGATGCTCGGGTAGGCTTTTGGGTGGACTCGGGGATGTGGGAGGAAAGGCCTGGGATGTGGCCAATAGTGGAAGTGGTCGGCGAAAAGCACTTGCGTGCGTGAGGTCGGGAGAACGGAAGGTAGTTGCGTGAAGAAGATTAGTAGGCTGGTGATTTAAAAATGGAGGACGATTTGGCTTCTAAAGAAAAAAAAGGATGAAATTTATATTATAAACTATACTATATATTTTCCAAAACGTGAACAGGCAACAAATGAAGGAAAATGGTCATGGAAGGTGCCGGTTACAGGAAATAAATACATATAAATGCTTTCATATTAAATTTTATACATTTCAGAACAAAATGAAAGAAGCATTATATATATATATTATAATATTTCAAGCATAGAAGAAAGAAGGGCAGAGAAATTAACCGGAAATGTAATAAACAACAATTAATTATTGTGGTCCGGCTGTACGTTTCAAATTTGAAAAGATAAGAGGGTGGAAAGTCACAAAATAAATTTTGGTACCGTTACAACGGATCGTTATTATCGTTTCCGTCGCGTACCAGACCTCAAAATACAGAAATAAATATACAATGGTGATCTACACGAGGAGACGAGTAGAACGGTACACAGATATCAGCGATACGATCATCCTATCAAAAGTCGATATTCGGTACCGAAAATGCTGCTAAAATGCTGAAAATAAGATAAACGGAGCAATAGCGTCCAAATTTGACGAAACGAAATATGACGTCTCACTCAGAAGATGATTTACAAATTTATTATATAAAAATATTCAGATTTGGAAAATATTTTATTATCATTAAATATTAACTGATTTAAATTTAAATAAAATTATACAAGAAAATAAACTTTCATATTAACAGATGAAAATTTACCAGTTTCTATGTTTAAATAGACGTACTTCAAATATCAAAATTTTATTTTCAAATTCAATTATTTAAAATTTCACAAAATTTCAGTTAATTACGTTATTAAAACACTTAAAATTTACGGGTCATTACACTCTCCCTCACTCAAAACTTTTCGTCCCCGAAAAGGAAGAAGGTAGGAGAATAGAAACAAACAGAAAGAAAAATAGATTGAAATACCAAATACAACAAATAAATTTAAAACCATATAAACTACATTCATTTTAAAATTGGTTTATATCCAATTAGTTGATTCCAATTCATTTTATTTAATCAATCAAATTTATTGTGTTCACATTTGATTGGTTTCATTTCCATATATTTATTCAATTTATTTGTTTCAAATTCATTAACATTTATTACTAAATTTTCACAACTAAATATGTTTTATTTTACTCATTTATTAAATCTATTTATCAACCATAGTTAATTCCACCTCAACATTCAACTTCAACTATTCAAAACCATATAGATTTCAATTTTAAATAAATTAATATTCAACAATTTGGTTTAATCCATTTTATTCAACTAATAGATAGTCATTCAATTTAAAATTGATTTTCTTCCATTTTATCAACATTTCTTTCAAACAAATTCATTTTTAAATTAACTATATCCATTTATCTTCAGCTAAGTTGATTCCACTAAAATTCAAGTTCACTATTATTAAGTTCATATTTATTTTCTTAAATAGCATCCTTTTCTCATTTAATTTATTCCACTTGACATATTTTACAACATATGTTAAGTGTATAAACATTTATTATTCGACCAATTAATTCTCTTTTTAATGTTTAATTCATTATCGAATTTATTATTTATAAATTCCCTTAACAAAATATCATTTTTGATATCCTATTACTTACATCATAGTGTATATTATCTAATTACATTCTAATTACATTTAAACTTTCTAGTTAAGTTCTATAAATGTTTATGAGTGCAATTAAATACTATACAAATTTTCCTTCTATCTACAACATTTATATTAAGCCAGATTTTAGTTTGAACAATTTATTACTTAAGTTTTCTTCTGGTACAACCCTATTACATCCTAACAATTTAACTTTTAGAAAATTTTAGGCAAGTTATATATATTAGAATGCAACTTAGTATTATACAAATAAGTTTTTATTCAAATTCAACTATTTTAGGTTGGTTAAATTTCATTTATCATTTTAGATATTCCAATTATTAAAAATTTCACTTTATTTCAATAATTGAAACCATTACTAAATACAAAACTTAAGATTCAAATTTCCGGTTTAACTTCAGACTATTTGAAATAATAATATACATATATATTTTATAAATTACACACAAGAAATTTAAATCAAATCCATTTTTCCAAAACAAAAGTGTAGCAAAGCTACTAGGTGGTCTCTCCACTTTGAGACTCGAAAATGAATGTCGATGATGCGGCAGTCATCACCGAAAATTTTCCAGCGACAAAAGAGGAGAGTACTGATTTACTTCATTAAAAATCCTTTGGAAACAATTCCCATTTAGAAATACTTTCAAATCATATTTTTCAAAATATGGAAAACCAAATTTAGAAATGCATCGGAAATTAAATTCTCAACTCTTTAATTTGAATTCATTTCATTTTCAAATCAAATTTTATAACCATATTTACAATTTCAAAGAACAATAGTTAATGATTTGGAAGTGTTAACCAAGAAATAAATGATAACCAAGTATTATCATTTCTAACAACCATTTCATTTAGCTATTCAATTTTAGAAAATTTACACACACACACACACACATATATATATATATAATATAATCATACAAAATTTATTAATGTTGAAAACAATATTGTGTCAGTTTGCTCTGTTCAAGTGTTTTGGAATTCCTATCGGTAGCGTTGATCAGACGAATCGATCGAAACCCAAAATTCAAACTTAACAACTCAAACATCACACTATAAAACATTTTAATATTAATTATAATACACTCCCTCACTCGACGATTCCAGAATGGATTCCAAACAAGGATAGAGATCCAAATACAAGGGGACTCTAATCAAAAGAATTCTAACTAGAAGATAGGCTCGAAACGAAGATAAGATGATTAAATAACAAAAGAGAAAAGATGGATAGACTTATATAAATCGCGGGCGACTTTAACCGGGTCAACCGTGACTTCAAGAATATGACCGATGTAGAATTCTGAAGCAAATTGACATCCAATCATAAGAGAATAGAATTCGGGCATAGCTAGAGATAGCAGCATCTAAACCGACGATACGGAAATCTTCGATGAATCGATGCCTGTTGTAAAGAAGTTTCACCCCTTTACAATTCATTCTACGATTGGCGTGACCGTCGATTCATTATAGATCAACTGAAGTGGAGTTATGGGATACTCCAGAATCAAGAAGAACACGAACATGAAGTCAAGGATGGGTTCCAGAACAAAAGGGGGTCCCAGAAATTCAAAGGAGGTCCGAATCAACGAGGAAGAGACTCAAGTTCGAACGAAGGTGATTCCGTAATTAATTCTACTTCATATGCTAAGTTTTGCCTAAAACCAAAGCTCTGATACAACTGTAATGACCCAGTATTTCATGCCATTTGCATCCGCACATGTCGGACTTGAATTGCTCAAAATATCTGATTGTTAATTAATATTTGGCAAAACTCAGCATATACAGTAAATAAATCAATCACAGAATCACAGACACGGAGTAATATAATAATAAGCAGCGGAATAGATAAATAGTAGTTCATGAAGCTACTATATAAACAACAAAGTTTGAAATAAAATACAACCGAATATCTCAAATACAGTGAAGTCTCGAATACAAACAGAAGACATCTCTGGACAAATCAACTGGAAAAGCTGAAAGCTGAATAGACACAGATGGATCTCCAATTGAAGCCCCAACTCCAAAGGTGAGTCTATAATGCTGTGACACTCAGTCTGACCCGAGCATAAAGCAAAACACAAAAAAATCGATTCAGGATTAACATTCTTATATCAATAAATCCAACTTAAGTGAAATAGCAACTGAAATACAAGTAACTCAAAGGATGTTTGGGATCACCATCCTCTAAGGATCCGTGGAACTATCTACTATGTAGTAATATACGCTATTATAATATATGTCTATAGTAAAGTAAAGGTATTAAAATAGCGTGAAGGCTTTACCCATATCCCCCTTAGCACATTTTATATATTCCCGTAGTCTATACAATGTCGTACGCTCCTCCGTAAACTGGAGGTTTACCCAGAGGACATCACATAGGTACCGTACAAAACAAACTCGTAGAAGGCGCAATAGGGCATGCGACAAGGCACTCGAGGCAATGCCAGGGTAGATATACCGTTTGCGGATCCGGACTGGTGGTAACGCATAGCAGCTACTACCGCCCACCTCATGACACACTCCCAAATCAAAGGGTGCACCTAATCAAATCACAAAAGCAATAGAATGGTATCGAAGAAATGTGTCTGATCGGAGGAATGACCTCACTTGGCCTGACATGGCTCCTGTTTTAGCCGCATCAAGCTGACTCACGGGAGTCAGGGCAACGTATATACCATATGGAATCGTCACCAAACCATCCTACTTCATTCTGGAATCTCCACTACGTACATAATTTTTAAAGTGGTTTTCGGTATTGGCAGAGAGTATGACAATATCCGATCCCGGTCTCTTTAACAACCAAAAGTTATTATAACACCATGGTCATTTCATTTCAAACAGTTTATGATTCATATCAAAATATCATATCATTTCAAACCATATCAATTTGGTATCATTACACTTTAAATCATATTCATCTCCAAAATCGTAACACTTTCAAAATTATAACACTTTCGAAATCGTAACACTTTTGAAATCATAACATTTGGAAATCACACTTTGGAAATCATAGCACTTTTGAAATCATAACATTTTGGAAATCATAACACTTTGGAAATCATAGCACTTTGAGATCATAACATTTTGGGAATCATAGCACTTTCGACTAAAATAGTTTAGATATTGAAATAATATATGTATATTAAAGTTGTTATAAATAAAAATAGTTTATATATTAGAATAATTTATATATTAAAATAGTTTATATATACTAAAATACTTTATAATAAAGTAGTTTTCTCCAATTTCACAAATCGTTTAAATCAGCTTAAATCCAAAAATTCAATTTGAATCAATTCCAGTTTAACCATTTTAATTTAAGGTTCAAAGATTCAAGTTTAAATATTCAAACATTTACAATATAAATTTCATTTATATTTCAACATTGACTTTAAATTTATTCAAATTGGAAAGTATTCACTTAATCCTTTCAATAACAATTTATTAAAATCCTAATTTATAAATTTAAATCAATATTAAAATTCAATCTCAATTTTATTTAAAATTTCGAATATTCATTTAATCGCTTTTTATCAAATCAAGTTATAAATCATATTTTTTTCAAAATCTCAAAACTAATAAGTTTAAATCAATTCTTTCTTAAATTCAATTATTAACCAATTTAAATTCCAAGTCAACATTAATTTATCTTTCCAACCTTTATTATTTAAGTTATAAAAATCTATTTTAAAATATTAATATAAATTTAAGTAAATATTTAAATATATTATATACTAATTAAATTAAATTTTATTAAATTAAAACTTATTATTAAATTTATTTTTATATTAAATTTATTTTTATATATTTTTAAAATAAATAAAATACAAGTAAAATCTTGAAATTTACATTTTTCAAAACTAACTTATAAGTTAAAATTTCCAAAACATATCATTTAAAAATCTAAAATTTAAATCTTTTTAAAAATAACATTTATATATATATATAATATCTAAAATCAATATTTATTAAACCATATTTTCCTTTCAAAACCTTGGAAATCATTTTCAAAATATATATAGACCAATGGTTTCTGTATATAATTTTCTATCCTATGGTCAAGTGATACAGATATTTATCATTTCAATCCACAATTTAAATATCTATGGGTATATATCATTTCAACTCGCAATCCCAAATTCAATTCAATGAAAATCACTTGGGTTTATTGTTTGCGCCAAAATTGGTCACAAACCCCAAGTGTAGTGAAAGCACCAGCGTATGAATATAAATCAACAATATTCACACACAAATCACAGATCTAAGCAAATAACAAATAGCAATCCAGAAATAATGAACAGTGACACAAGATTTATAGTGGTTCGGCTATCTCCGGCCTACGTCCACTTCAAGGTTTTTATGATTTTATTGCTCGATGCTTGAAGATTACAATTTCGTGTGTTGTATTACAACTGATTTTCTGAGCTAAGTCTGGATCTAAGGCAGCAGTGGTGATCTGGAGTAAATTTGGCAGAGTCTGGGCGCTCTTTAGCTCTCAAAATTGTCTGACCTCTTTTCTGAATGACCAGGGGCTCTATTTATAGGTGTAGGAGGCTGATATTTTGCCTAAATTGAGGGGAGACCAGTTCTGGCACGTGAGGGGGCCCACATGCCCGCTCTTTGGAAATCCGGGCCCACTTTGGGATCGATTCGACCCTTGCTTCGAATCGATCAAGATTTGATCCGATTGAGCTGAAATTTGGCATGGACATTCCTTAGGTTGACAGTTAGCTCCTGTCCAAATTTCATAGCATTTGGACTTGTAGATCTCAAGTTATGATCGATTCAAGTTGAAGATTTCGCTTCCTGGAGTCGTTCGAATCGATACCTTCGAATCCATAGGGTCGACTCTATCTCTTTGCACGTGAAGGCAATGACATGGTGCGCGTGCTTCGGGTCAGCCCTCCTTTTTCTTCGATTTTTACTGAGTCGAACCCGGGGTTTCAGCTAGGTGGACTTGGTGGATTCAAGGCAATCGATTCGAAGACACGTTTCTTCGAATCGATGGAATTGGTGCTTGGTCGAATCGATCCAGATATGCCACTGCGGATCGATTCGAAGTTATCTCAATGTGGGGGTTCGAAGATGCTGGAGTCGAAGTTCCTTCAACTGTATGGAATCGAAGGGTTTCTCATTGACGGATTCGAAGGTGGGAATGTGAGGATGGACTCAAACTATCGGAGTCGAACTAATGCTTGCTCAATGGAGTCGAAGCAAGGCGTATTCCGATGGGTTCGAGGCAAGGCTCGTCGTGATCGATTCGAGGCAAAGGCTTGATCGATGGATTCGAAGTAAGCTGACTTCTCATGGATTCGAGGCAACGCATGTTTGATGGATTCGACATTATACCACCTTATCCATCTTCTTTTGGCGATATCTTCAGCATACAAACTCGGATTGACTCGAAACTTGGAACGTTGTTTCATCTGGCCTTGCTTGACATGTCTCATCAATTGCAGCCCGATCCGGACTCGGACAAAATTCATCGATATCCATGGTGAACCTGCGATGCACAATCGATGTTCATGACTAATAATCATTGATTTTCAGTTAATCTTTGGGTATCTCGGCTTTGCCAAAAGTTGGGATAACATTTTGCCCCCAAAAACATGCCTTTTTGATAAAAGGCGTGTTTTGACCAGTCTCGAATCAAATGTAAAGAGTTTATGTTGTATTCAAAGCTCATAGCATTTTCAATCAAGTTTATGGCTGTTCGAAGCCGAATTGTTATCAGTTTTTTCCAGTGGAAGTTTAAGAATGAAGTTCTTCAGTCTCTCCATACTATCGGTGGTCACTCCGGACCCTTGCCAAGCTCATTCTAGATTTAGCGATTGAATAGAAAGATCCTATTGCACTCCGGCGTTGCTTTCTATCCCTTGCACTCTGGCCCCAGCTAGGGCGTATAGCGATGTCTTAGTCATTCTGGACCGATCGTAGCCTCTCCGGGCTCTTACTGGATCCCATCCTGTCACTCTCCGGTGAAGGGGAAACAACGTTAACTGAGTCAATCCTGTCGCTCTCCGGCGAAGCGACTCACCTCCTACACTCTGGTTCAGTGTATCTGAACATTAAGCGATGTCATGACCTGAATCGTCGGTCGATCACAGCCTCTCCGGGCTCATGCTGGATCCCATCCTATCACTTTCCGGTGAAGGGGAAACAACGTTAAGTGAGTCAATCCTGTCGCTCTCTGGCGAAGTGACTCACCTGCTGCACTCCGGTTCAGTGTATCTGAACATTAAGCGATGTCATGACCTGAATCGTCGGCCGATCACAGCCTCTCCGGGCTCTTATCGAATCCCGATCCAATCACTCTCCGGTGAATAGGAAACGATGCTTAAGTGAGTCGATCCTGTCGCTCTCCGACGAAGCAACTCACTTCTTGCACTCCGGACCCCGCCTCTCTGGGTAAGGTCATAAAGCGATCATGTTTATATTGATATTTAATGTTTATCCTTTAACTCTCCGGTTAAAGGTTTGTTTCAATAAATGGGTCTTTATTAAATTCAAATCCTAGGTGTTCAATCTCAAACACCAGGAAAAACAAGACAACGCCTATCCGGGCGGTGCGGTATATTTCCATCTTAGAGCATGCTTAGGGATCTCTCCGGTTCCCGTACATGAGTAAGTGGAATAGCCGTTTTATTTTGGAAATCAAATCTAAGAAAACTAATCAACCAGAGTCCAAATCTTGAACTTGGCCCTTTCCATCATAATCAGTTGATGATGAGTCGTGATCCCGATCCAGGATCATTCCTGTTAGGTGGAGGCGATGGTTGCTCAGGTCTTACTGTCGTCGCCCGTTCTCTGGTATATTGTGGCAACCTACCACTCCTGGCATGTTCTTCCACCTCATCTCTTAGGTGGCGGCATTCATCGGTAGTGTGCCCATCCAGTTCATGGAATAGGCAGTATTTTCTAGTTCTGCGTTCCCGCTCCGTGGGATCTCTCCTGGGTGGTTTTCGATAGGGGAGTTGCCCCCGAGTCTCAGCGTAAATCCTTTCTAGGCTTGCCGTCAAATCTGTGTATTGCCTGAATCTAGGCTCTTAGAATTTCTTCCGTTTATCAGGACCATCATGTATGTCCTCCTGCTTTCTCTTTCCTTTGTCTGCCCTGGACTGTTCCCTGGCGGTTCCTTCGCCTTGTGCAACATTTATTTCCTGCCTCTCGGCTCGTGATTCTTCTAACCGAATGAATTTTTCAGCTTCATGGAAAAACTCTCCAAGATCTTGCGGTGGATCTTTAGTCAAAGAGTCTTTGAATTCGGTGCCTTCCCCAACTCCTGCCACTACCGCCATCAGAATCATTGATGGATCCGGGTGATCTACAGAAGCCACCGTTGCATTGAATCGTAGCAGAAAATCTTTTATGGACTCTCCGGTCCTTTGCTTTATTGAAGCTAGAGTCATCACACTCTTGGGTCGTGTTACGTGGACCCTGAACTGTCTCATGAAGCAATCTACAAGCTCGCCCCATGTTCTGATTGATCCAGTCTCTAATTGTCTGAACCAAAGTGCAGCCAAATCTGATAAAAATAAAGGGAAACATCGTGCCATCACTTCCTCGGATGCTCCAAGTACTTCCATGTGTCTAATGTATTTGGTAATATGCATGGTTGGATCCGACTTCCCGTCATA
This sequence comes from Allium fistulosum, assembly GCA_030737815.1. Taxonomy (NCBI): domain Eukaryota; kingdom Viridiplantae; phylum Streptophyta; class Magnoliopsida; order Asparagales; family Amaryllidaceae; genus Allium; species Allium fistulosum. The sequence continues at coordinate 1,303,393,951 of CM060902.1, forward strand.
CGAATCCAGCATTGGTAGTTTGAACTTTGGAGGGTTCCTTGCATTCCTGATATTCGGAGCGAACAGACTCCGACTAACTTCTTCCAATCCTCCTCCTGACAATCCTCCTCTCATGAGTCGTCTCACTAGGCCAATCATTCTTTCATCTCCATCCAGGGGTTGCCCCCTTGTCATGTCTCTGTCTTGCCCTCCGAGCCTTGTAGGGAATTCTAGTACGTACTCTTCGGGTGGCTCGTTAGCATTTGTGTTGGCCCTAGCCGGTTGAGCTCCTTCCAAAGGTCCTTCCGCGTTGGATCCTGCGGGCCTGCCCCCAAGCCCTTGTTGATTGCCTTCTGGTTCTGTATTCTGTCCTCCGTTGGGTTCCATAGCCCTAGCTCCTTGTTCCACATTCACAGCCGCTGTAGCTGGTCCTGGGTTTTGTGTTCCTGCAGCTCTCATCTGTTCAAAGAAATTCTGTAGCATCTCTTGTTGGCTTTTCATCATTCTTTCCTGCATTAGGTTATTCATAGCCTCCATCTCATCTCTAGTAATGTAGATCGAAGCTTGTCCTTCTCCAGCGCCAGAGGATGCTTCTTGACTTCCTCCCCGTTGGCTCCTCTCAGCTCTTTGTTTTTTACTTGTTTGTCGAGTCATTGTAGAGTCAAATCTGAATCCTTAAAATTTCAAATCTAAACTTCGAATCTGGTGTAGCGGGTGCTAGTTGTTCTCAGTGAAAGCACCAAAGTGTTTGCGCCAAAATTGGTCACAAACCCCAAGTGTAGTGAAAGCACCAGCGTATGAATATAAATCAACAATATTCACACACAAATCACAGATCTAAGCAAATAACAAATAGCAATCCAAAAATAATGAACAGTGACATAAGATTTATAGTGGTTTGGCTATCTCCGGCCTACGTCCACTTCAAGGTTTTTATGATTTTATTGCTCGATGCTTGAAGATTACAATTTCGTGTGTTGTATTACAACTGATTTTCTGAGCTAAGTCTGGATCTAAGGCAGCAGTGGTGATCTGGAGTAAATCTGGCAGAGTCTGGGCGCTCTTTAGCTCTCAAAATTGTCTGACCTCTTTTCTGAATGACCAGGGGCTCTATTTATAGGTGTAGGAGGCTGATATTTCACCTAAATTGAGGGGAGACCAGTTTTGGCACGTGAGGGGGCCCACATGCCCGCTCTTTGGAAATCCGGGCCCACTTTGGGATCGATTCGACCCTTGCTTCGAATCGATCAAGATTTGATCCGATTGAGCTGAAATTTGGCATGGACATTCCTTAGGTTAACAGTTAGCTCCTGTCCAAATTTCATAGCATTTGGACTTGTAGATCTCAAGTTATGATCGATTCAAGTTGAAGATTTTCGCTTCCTGGAGTCGTTCGAATCGATACCTTCGAATCCATAGGGTCGACTCCATCTCTTTGCACGTGAAGGCAATGACATGGTGCGCGTGCTTCGGGTCAGCCCTCCTTTTTCTCCGAGTTTTACTGAGTCGAACCCGGGGTTTCAGCTAGGTGGACTTGGTGGATTCAAGGCAATCGATTCGAAGACACGTTTCTTCGAATCGATGGAATTGGTGCTTGGTCGAATCAATCCAGATATGCCATTGCGGATCGATTCAAAGTTATCTCAATGTGGGGGTTCGAAGATGCTGGAGTCGAAGTTCCTTCAACTGTATGGAATCGAAGGGTTTCTCATTGACGGATTCGAAGGTGGGAATGTGAGGATGGACTCGAACTATCGGAGTCGAACTAATGCTTGCTCAATGGAGTCGAAGCAAGGCGTATTCCGATGGGTTCGAGGCAAGGCTCGTCGTGATCGATTCGAGGCAAAGGCTTGATCGATGGATTCGAAGTAAGCTGACTTCTCATGGATTCGAGGCAATGCATGTTTGATGGATTCGACCTTATACCACCTTATCCATCTTCTTTTGGCGATATCTTGAGCATACGAACTCGGATTGACTCGAAACTTGGAACGTTGTTTCATCTGGCCTTGCTTGACATGTCTCATCAATTGCAGCCCGATCCGGACTCGGACAAAATTCATCGATATCCATGGTGAACCTGCGATGCACAATCGATGTTCATGACTAATAATCATTGATTTTCAGTTAATCTTTGGGTATCTCGGCTTTGCCAAAAGTTGGGATAACATTTATCATTTCAACCCATAACGATTTTCTCCTATTCTACAAGATCGTTCGGGTATGTATCATTTCAACCCATAGGGAATTCTATACTAACAGGGAACTTGTAGAGTGAGAACATATATGATAATAATATAAAAATCAGCAACAGGCATATATAATCAATAACAAATAAAATCTAAATAATAGATCATGGTGTCAGATGTCACAGGTGAACAGATATAGATAATAGCATATTTATAGCAATTTAAATAACTAACAGCAACATATTTCAATTGTCGTTTCAATTGAAATCAAATTTAATAAATATACGAACGAGAATGAGATGAGTTACGAATCCAAACCCTAATTCCAAAGCAAAGCAAGAATGGCACGAATTATTATTATATTATATATATTTTTCTCAATATTTTAATTTAAGACAAATATTAAAATAATATAAAATCATTGTTTTAAATTAAACTCATATATTAAAGTCAAATATATATATATATATATACATACATACATATATATGTATACATAATATATGTTGAAATACTTACCTATATATACTCGGCCATATCATTTCTCATATATAAAACTAATATATATACAACTATATATATAAACTTACATACGTAAAATACTTTGGAATCAACAATATATATATACAGTTGATTGTGTTACTAATATAACATACCTAAAAACCCAAAAGATCAAATATAAACTAATATACTTGCACACTTTATATAGTCTATATTTTATATATATGCGAAATTTTCAAAATCAACATGTTTCCAAAATAAATCAGAGACACCAAAATATGCAGACCCAATTGTACATGAACAAAATATATTTTGATATATATATAAACTAGCGCATGAACTTACGTGTATATAGAAAAAAAACTTAATACCGAAACTACAAAGTGTAATATATATATATGAAACTTATACATACGTTAACATCAAACCCCTATATAAAATATAATTAAAATCAATGTTTATCCAACCCGAATTTTTTTATATGTATACTATACGCAATCATTACTTACAGCCAATACTTATGTATACAATACATATACTATCACTCGAACAATACTGCAGGCAAAGTGTTTGATATTTTATGCAATATATATAAACAAGCTGATATATACCTTACCCATATATATACCTATATAAACAGAACTTATAAAAATCAAGTATAACTCAATATAATTTTTTTTGCAAAAAACATATATCTATCAAAATCTGTATACATGCGTACCACCTATAAAAATATATATCAAAACTAATATATATATATAGTTAGTTATATAACTAATATATTACAAACCAACATATTATGTATATATATACTAATACATAAATGAACAACAAAAAGATATAAAACTCATATAAGTTCATATATATATATATATATACAGCAGATCCAAGAATACATGCAAACCATAACTAACCCTATAATAATATATATATAAAAGAGATCAAACAACAATGTACATAAACCTATATGTATAATATTATATACCTTCCTGGATGGAGGAGAGGCGAAAAATAAAAGTGGGCTGCAAGCTTTGGGTTGCGGAGGGAAGGCACATGCTTCGAGAAAATTAGAGTTCGGCACTTGCAGTGGAAAAACTAGGATGCCCGGCTAGGCTTTTGGGTGGACTCGGGGATGTTGGAGGAAAGGACAAGGCTGTGGCCAATGGTGGAAGTGGTCGGCGAAAAGCACTTGCGTGCGTGAGGTTGGGAGAACGGAAGGTAGTTGCGTGAAGAAGATGAGTAGGCTGGTGATTTAAAAATAGAGGACGAGTTGGCTTCTAAAGAAAAAAATGGATGAAATTTATATTATAAACTATACTATATATTTTCCAAAACGTGAACAGGCAACAAATGAAGAAAAATGATCATGGAAGGTGCCGGTTACAGGAAATAAATACATATAAATGATTTCATATTAAATTTTATACTTTTCAGAACAAAATGAAAGAAGCGTTATGTATATATTATAATATTTCAAGCATAGAAGAAAGAAGGGCAGAGAAATTAATGGGAAATGTAATAAATAACAATTAATTATTGTGGTTCGGCTGTACGTTTCAAATTTGAAAAGATAAGAGGGTGGAAAGTCACAAAATAAATTTTGGTACCATTACAACGGATCATTATTATCGTTTCCATCGCGTACCGGACCTCAAAATACATAAATAAATATATAATGGTGATCAGCATGACAAGACGAGTAGAACGGTACGCAGATATCAGTGATACGATCATCCTATCAAAAGTCGATATTCGGTACCGAAAATGCTGCTAAAATGCCGAAAATAAGATAAACGGAGCAATAGCAGTCCAAATTTGACGAAACGAAATATGACGTCTCACTCAGAAGATGATTTACAAATTTATTATATAAAAATATTCAGGTTTGGAAAATATTTTATTATCATCAAAAATTAACTGATTTAAATTTAAATAAAATTATACAAGAAAATAAACTTTCATATTAACAGATGAAAGTTTATTAATTTCTATGTTTAAATAGACGTATTTCAAATATCAAATTTTTATTTTCAAATTCAATTATTTAAAATTTCACAAAAATTCAGTTAATTACGTTATTAAACCAGTTAAAATTTACGGGTCGTTACATAAATGACCGTTGAGTCTGCTCCTCCCTATTTAAGAAGTATTAAGTGGCCGGGGTTTCTTTGTGGGTAGTGAAACACTTATATATATATATATAGTTATACCTCAGAGAAGGCTGGATACATCGTACGTGCATAAGGAATTAAAGGGATAATCCATGAATAGTGGACATAATACTTAAATAGAAATCAATCAGCATAAACTAGTGTTATGAGTAAAGTATGTAATTTTCCAATCACCCGAACGTTGTTTGACCCCCTACATTACAATCCACATGATAGATTTTGAAGGTAATGCTACTGGAGCAAGACGGGAATGGTAGATGGAAAAGTCTTCTCGTTTATGCTCGGCACTGATAAGACAACTATATATTCAAGGAATAATATTGATTTCATGGTGGTAGTCTTAGTCGGTATATATGTTCTACTGTATTTTACCATTCCATTGTTAGTTCACCCACTGATATACTTATGTCTATTACAGGTTATCGGCATCAACGATCTGTACCCTAATGGACTTGAGTTTCGATTTAGTCGAAATTCAGGCTTAATAAGGTGCGAGTTGTTACAGTTTACCATCGAGACTGTATACTCAATATACTGTTAGGTTGACCCAATTATGGGATGTCCAATCTTCTGGTTGGATCCACATGGGCTATTATTAGGTTGTAGGTGTATTATAGATTATCATTCCATATTGTTTAAGTTAGGCAATTTGTTGGGTATAGGTGTACAAGTTCATGTAAATACAACTAGGTTGTGTGGATTATAAATGTTAATTTAATTGCTTATTAGCACCATATCATGTAACATCCCCCTACTTGGAGGTCCAAAACTAACGGCTACGGATACTGCAGTCATCCATAGTTATTAATCCTCGGCGACCAAATACGACGATATTAGATACATTGATACACAGAAACACAAGAATATGAAAAAAAAATTTAAACAGCAAAACAAATTCCACATTCCATTTCAAAATATTCCAAATTGATTAATAATCCCAATTCGCAGACCACGTTCCAATAGCATATAATTATTACAAAATATGCCAAGAGCAACATATGAAGATGCCCCTTTGGTAGATAAGAGTATATAGATAGGCAAAAACAATTTGCCTTTACAAACAAACACACATCGGAATTAACAGAACTCTAATAAGAAGTTTGCCTTCTGCACGTCCTCAGAAGCTTTATTCGTCTAAAAGAACACCTGGAAACCTTAACTCTCAACCTACTCAAAATCAATTGAGTACCCGAGAGTTTAAGAGGAGAACAAAATCTTCGAGTCAGACATAAAGCCTGGTATGAATAATAATTTACCATCTCAAACCATTTAGATATCTAGTAAGACCATGCCGCTTAACGGAATGGGTTTTCCCCTCACTAATATCCTAAAATATTTATAAAACCATATACTGTTCTCCTGCATCCACAATGGTTAATGTTACCCCACCTTTTGGTCAAGGCCAGGATATCAACAAATTGGCTAAAAAGGATGAATATCAGGATTGGAGATCGATTGGAAACAGAGGCTATGATCGATACCGTCAAAATTGGACCAAGCTCTAATTAAGGTGGGAGCGATCAGAATGACAAAAAAGGTTCGGTGAGGCTACACTTTGAATTTCAAGTCAATCGGAGTTCATATGCTCAAGTTATGGATGGACCAATATTCGTGGAAAAACAGTCTGTATCGATACTTTCGTATCGATCAAAATGGAAGTGGCTATATACTTTACATCGATACATACGTATCGGTCAAGATGGATACAGATATGGATAACACACATGCGTTTTACATTTGGTTTGTATCGATCCGTATTTGTATCGATACAATTCGTATCGATCTGGCAACTTCAGGATGGACATAGTTTGGATAATGCGCTGCACTTTTGGTTTGGATCGAACAAACTTCATCTCGATACATTTCGTATCGATTAGGCAAGCATGGGATCGATACGAAGGAAGGATGGTGGCATTGGATGGATACGAGAAGCATTCCGGAGCCATTTCGTATCAATCGCGTTCGTATCGATCGATATGAAGAAACCAGTCAAGGACAGAAGCACTTAGAATGGATCATAGCACAAGATTCAGATCGATGCAAAAGAGATGGATACATGATTGATGGACACGAGCTGATGGATACGAATCCATCGATACAAAGGCTTCAGCTTCACTAGCAAACTTAATCTTGGATCGATCATATCTCACAAACTACAAGTCCAAATGCTATAAAATTTTCACTGGAGCTTACATATCAGCTCAAGAGCCCCCATGATCGATCGCAGCTCAATTGGAGCTAATCTTGATCGATAAGAAGACGATAGGGATCGATCCCAAACAACCCCAAATCGATCTGGTAGGCCCACCTATGCACGAGAAAGAGTATTTCGAGTTTTGGGGCAGATATTTCCAGATCTACTCCTATAAATAGCAACTCCATGGCAACTAAGAGGGGATCTTATTCTTCTCTTTTGACAAAACTCTGCCATTTTGGTTATTGATATTCAAAGGATTGTAACTGTAACCACAATATAAAGGAAATAAAAGGATCAATTCAAAGTAGACGTAGGCCGAATATAGCCGAACTACTATAAATTTCTCGTGTTCTTTACTTTCTTGCTCATTTTACATTTGTTATTTTTTCATTTTTACTCTCTACATCATCTAGATCTGTGAACTATGATTGGATACTAAGGATTTGTGTGCAAACACTCATGCTTTCATTACATTTGGGGTTTGTGACCGTTTTTGGTGCAAACACTTTGGTGCTTTCACTGAGAAGACTAGCACCCGCTACGTCGGATTTGGAGTTTAGATTTGGAAGCTAAAGGATCGGATCTAAGAGGAATCATGGTTAGGCAATCAGTTAGAAGGACATTACCAGAAAGGAGCCATCAAGAGGGAAGTCAAGAGGCTTCCTTTAGAGCTAGAGCAGATCATGCATCCATCTACATCACGAGGGATGAGATGCAGACTATGATGGATTCTATACAGGAGCGGTTGCTGAAAAGGCAGGAGGAGATGATGTAGAATCTTCTCAGATAGTTTGGACAAGCAGGATCAGCAGGAGCTGCCGGAGCACAGGTTCACGGAGCTAGATTAGAAGGACTCAATAGGAAACCAGATGGAGTGGTTCAACAGGAGGCAGCCCCTAATCAGCAAACAACTATCAATTTGGATGGACTTAGACTCGGGGGCACACCATCGTGTAATGCTGGACCAATTCATGGAGGAATACCAGGTGACGCTGCGCAACATGGTGCCGGCAGGAATACAGAAATGCATGATGAGGAGTACGTACCAGAATTCCCTCGAGGACTTAGGGGTTAGTTAAGAAATGAAGAGGGGAGACAACCTTTGACGGACAATGCTGGATTGGTAGAAATTATCAAGCGAACCATGCGCTGAGGTCTGATAAATAGAGATTTGGAAGGAGTAAACAAGAGTCCATTTACCCATAACATCAGGGTGGCTAGGAATCTGCCAGAGTTCAAGTTGCCTACTTTGGAAGCATACAATGGTAGGACGGATCCTACCGATCATTTGATGAGGTATACAAGACACATGGAAGTGTTGGGGGCATCACAGAAGGTAATGGCCCAATGTTTCCCTCTGTACTTGACGGATATAGCTACTATGTGGTTCAGGCAGTTGGAAAATGGTTCTATCAAGACATGGACATAATTGGTGGATAGGTTTCTAAAGCAGTTTTTGATTCACATCAAGAGGCCTAAGAATGTGATGTCGCTGACATCAGTCAAGCAGAGGACAAGAGAGTCACTCAAGGCTTTCCTAACCCGATTTAATGCGGCGGTTGCTTCAATGGATCGACCAGATCGATCAATGGTTTTGATGGCAGCCGTGTCAGGAGTTAGAGACAACTCGGATTTCAAGGTATCATTGATGCGGGATCCACCAAAGGATCTCGGGGAATTCTTTCATGAGGCCGAAAAGTTCCTTCGACAGGAGAATGCAAGCTTGGATATGAAGCCAAAATGAGGTGAACGTGGTTAAGGATGAAGGACCATCCGGTGAGAGCTCTGGTAAGGATAAGGATAAAGGGAAGAGGAAGTCGGATGGCGATTTTGACAAGGAAAGGAAGCGGTGGGGAGAACCAAAATTCTCCACTTACACAAGACTAAATGAGACATTGGAACGGATATACATGGAAACTCGGGATCGCCTTCCTTACAGAAGGTCGGTAAGGAGGGAACCCTTAGAACGAGAGAGGGCATTGGGAAGGCATTGTCTCTTTCATGACTTGGACGGGCATGATACCAATAGATGTAGGCATCTAAAGGATATAATCGAGAAGCACATAAGGAGTGGTCAATTGCGGCAATACGTCAGGACTCGAAATGTGGTAGTGGAACAGGAGCAGCCATCGTCTACCTCAAACAACGACGGCGCAAGGCCCAGGAATGATGGTCAGTTGGTCATCAACTGATCAGGGTGGTGTGGAATAAGCAGCCAACTCTGGGCATACGGCTAAGTCACTTACTCATGTACAGAGATGGAGATAGCCCCCAGGCATGCTCTGAGATGATGATAAACCGTGATACTCTTGTTTGTGAAATTTGATTTTTCTTTTTGGTTTGGATATTTGCTTTTTCTAGTTTGGTTTGGACTCTTGTTTTGTTGATTTTCTGGTTTGGATTTTGGTTCGGATGCTTGTCTTTTGGTTTGGATCTTGGTTTGGATTTTTGATATGGATTTCTGGTTTTCTGATTTGATCTGGATTTCGAATTGGATTTCGAATTGGATTTTTATCTGGTTTTGGTAAAAGGTCGTCGGGTATGGATTATGCCTAGCAAGGGGAAAGTCGCTTCGTCTGATCGTGGCGAATCGAGTTATTCAGGTCGTCGAGTATGGACTATGCTCGAGAAGGGTCCGGAGAGACCATGATTCAGCTTAGGACTTAATCCACGACATTACTCAGAGTTCAGGGACACTGAACCAGGATCACCATCGATCTAGGACTTATGCCAAGGAATTGCTTAATACAGGTCGTCGAGTGTGGGTAATGCTTGGCAAGAACCCGGAGAGGTTATGGATCCGGATAATGGCTATGAACAGCTAAGGATTTGGGCATAAACCTGGAGCGGTCCCGGAATAGGCTAAGGGCCCTGAGCGATCCCGGATTAGGATATCGACCCAGAGAGGTCATGGATTTGGTTATTGGTTACTGGATATTGATGGATTAGAACTCGGTTGTCAGGTTCAGATGGATATGGAATTGGCTAAGGATTTGGTTATTGGATTCAGAATCGGATATCGACTCAGAGCAATCGCGGATTTGGTAAGGATATGGCTATGGTACTTGGATAGAATGGCTTGGTAGTGGATTGGATTATGGATCAGATGATATGGCTATGGATGGAATATGGACTTTGGATGTCGGATTTAAAGCTACTCAAAACATTCCTTCCTACTGCAAGGCATGTTTTGGGGGGGGGGGGCAAATGTTACCCCGCCTTTTGGTCAAGGCCGGGATATCAACAAATTGGCTAAAAAGGATGGATATCAGAATTGGAGATCGATTGGAAACAGAGACTATGATCGATACCGTCAAAATTGGACCAAGCTCTAATCAAGGTGGGAGCGATCGGGAATGATAAAAAAGGCTCGGTGAGGCTACACTTCGAATTTCAGGTCAATCAGAGTTCATATGCTCAAGTTATGGATGGATCAATACTCATGGAAAACCAGTTCGTATCGATCAAAATGGACATGGCTGTATACTTCGGATCGATAAATACGTATTGATGCTTTTGTATCGATCAAGATGGATACAGATATGGATAACACATATGTGCTTTACATTTGGTTCGTATCGATCCGTATTCGTATCGATACGTCTCGTATCGATATAATTCATATCGATTTGGCAACTTCGGGATGGACATGGTTTGGATAATATGCTGCACTTTTGGTTTGGATCGAATAAACTTCGTCTCAATACATTTCGTATTGATCGGGCAAGCATAGGATCGATATGAAGGGAGGATGGTGGCATTGGATGGATACGAAAAGCATTCCGGAGCCATTCATATCGATCGCGTTCATATCGATCGATACGAAGGAACCGGTTAAGGACAGGAGCGCTTAGCATGGATCATAGCACAAGATTCGGATCGATGCAAAAGTAATGGATACGTAATTGATGGACACGAGCTGATGGATACGGATCCATCGATACGAAGGCTTCAGCTTCACTAGCAAACTTAATCTTGGATTGATCATATCTCACAAACTACAAGTCCAAATGCTATGAAATTTTCACAGGAGCTTACATATCAACTCAAGAGCCTCCATGATCGATCACAGCTCAATTGGAACCAATCTTGATCAATACGAAGACGATGGGGATCGACCCCAAACAACTCCAGATCGATCTGGTGGGCCACCTATGCAAGAGAAAGAGTATTTCGAGTTTTGGGGCTGATATTTCCAGATCTACTCCTATAAATAGCAACTCCATGGCAACTAAGAGGGGATCTTCTTCTTCTCTTTTAGCGAAACTCTACCATTTTAGTTATTGATATTCAGAGGATTGTAACTGTAACCATAGTATACAGGAAATAAAAGGATCAATTCAAAGTGGACGTAGACCGGATATAGCCGAACCACTATAAATTTCTCGTGTTCTTTACTTTCTTGCTCATTTCACATTTGTTATTTCTTCATTTTTACTCTCTACATCATTTGGATCTGTGATCTGTGACTGGATACTAAGATTTGTGTGTAAACACTGGTGCTTTCATTACATTCGTGGTTTGTGACCATTTTTGGCGTAAACAGTTAATACATAGTATTTCAAAACATTATGATGATATTAAAAAACAAATAAATCAATTCTGGATTACCCATCCCTATTCATTTCGACTATCCATCTCAATTATAGTTTTTGGGGTTACTATTAACCTGTTAATTGTTAAGGACTATCTGTCCAATTACTTAGTTTTCATGGGATCACTAAGAACCTATTGGTAACTCCAATATATTATTTCTTATCCTAGTTTTCATGGGCTAACTAGGAACCTACTGGTTGACTGCCAATATCTTAATCCGAATATAGTTTTCATGGGCTAACTACAAACCTACTAGCCCCTGCCAGTATCAAATCATAGTTTTCATGGGCTGATTATGAGCCTATTAGCCCTGCCAATATCATATAGTTTTCATGGGCTTACTATAAACATATTGGCCCCTGCCAATATCTTTAATTAAAATTTAACAATTGTTAAGTTATATTCACTACTAGGTCAACCTAACTGGTTATTCTGCCCCTTCCCCAAAATACAGTTATGGGTTAATAACGATGTGAATAACATTTCAAAATCTTTATTTATGCCATGGTTATTACTTTAAATTGAGATGGGTTTATGTTTTAAAACCATAAAAACATATCTTTCGAAACCTCTGGATAGCCTCCTTCGAAAGCAAAGACCTCTTTTCAAAACATTGTATACATACCTTTCGAAGCTTTTAGTAAACATTCTCTTTCGAAACCTATTATACCTTTCGATGGTATAAAATCATCTTTTAAAATATAGAGTTTCGAACAAATGAAAGTACCACTTTCGAAAGTATTGGGTTGCTCTTTAAAAATATCATTTGGGTCAAAATGGATATACACAAAAGTATCTCTTTCGAAACCAATAAAAATTAGTATGGGAAAAAATTGATGGTGTCGGAACCATCTTAGTCGAAAGCAAAACCTTTAAAACAAAGACTTTGAAGGACAGAGTCGAAAGCCCTTTCAACTCCATCACCTTCGAAACCCTCAACCCCCTTCGAAAGCATACGGGAAAAAGGCTTAAGTAAAACCAAAGTAACCCCTTCGACAACATAGATGACTTCAATGCAGTCGAAAAGGGAATTAGCGGCTTGGTTTCGACTGGGATGAAACCAGTCCTTTCGTAAGCTCTTATATAAGGAAAAAGTACCCTTCCAAAAGCTAATACTTTAACATAATATGACAACCTTCTTCGAATGCTAATTATAAACCCTTTCGAAAACATATGTTTCGACTATGTCGAAAGCTTTAAGTAAAACAAGGCAAGACTTTAACATTTGAAAACAAAGCAGGGTTTCGACCCCATCGGAAGCTAACCTTTCGACACCAAGGCTTCCGCCTTCCTTCCAATCCACCGCATACCATCTAAGTGATATCTTGTGTATTGGTTTCGACTATGGTGGTTTCGAATGTGTTGGTTTCGACAAGGATGAGGCGGAATCGAAGGAGCCGGAAGGTTCTTACTAATAGAGGCGAAACGCTTTTTTCTGATTTAAATGCTGAATTATAACAAAATTTAGTAATTACTTTCTAACAACTTGCCTATTTGTAAACTATTGATTGGTTGTCATAAAAAAATTTCAAATACTTTACCTTTATAACTGCCGCATTTTTATCAATTTAAAACCATAAAAACATACAGTTTAAGCCCTTCCATATACTAAAACTAATATTTTTAGAAAAGTCCTTCTTTTAAAATAATTTATTTACCCTAGTAAATCAATTATGAAAAATCCTCAAACATCATAGAAATTCGGTTTTATCATGTAATCAAACATATTAAAATTTTAGACCCAATTTCTTCCTGAAATTCTCGAAATAAAATTTAAACCCAACTATATCATATTTTTCATCAAAAATTCATAATAAAATTTCCATAGCTTGGAAAATTCTGAAAATTTAAACCCATCTCCAAAATCATGTTTTACTTAATATAAAAAAATTTCATGGCAATTTGACATCAGATGTTCTCGGTTTTAAATCAAAACCGTGCAAATTCATAGATGTATGAATTAAAATAAATCAACATAATAAAACTCAAGCATATCATCATCCATTTTATCACAAAACGAATTTAAATCATAAATCTGAAATCATATAATCATAGAATAAAAATAGAGATGGTATGAGATTATTATTCACCTTAAACTTGATAAGGAATTTTAGATTTGTTATTGATTAATCCTCTCTAGCTTTTGATCTTTAGCTTTTGATTAAAATTCCTCTTCTCCTTTGTCAGTGGCCGACTCTATTAGGGTTCTTGTGTTTATTTTGATTTGAGAAAATAGAATGAACGTGTGAGAAGTTATAGTCGTGTATAATTAGTTGGCTAATTTACTAATATGCCCATGTATAGTTTAATTAACCTTTAAGCCAATTTAAAGCCCATTTACTTTGTTAATAAGCACGACCCTAAAAATATAATTTAATCAAATCTCAATCTCCTTATCATCATTATTCTTTTTAATATATCTAATTAAATTTTCTGAATAATATAATAAAAATTTAGGGAAGTTACATATCATTAGTGATATTTCTTACTCACCGCACTATATTTGACTCCCTCTCTCTTTCCCTCTTTATACCTACTTCACAGGTTGATAAGGTTATAGGACGGTGAGATTAGAGTAAGATACGTGGAAAAAGTGACCATGTGTTATGAAGTAGTTAAATTAATAGTCATTATAGATGCATTTTATTATACTAGTCAGGCATTTAGTTATTTATCTTTTCTGTTGTTTATCAAGAACTTTTCCTAGTTTGTTTCCTATATCAGCCACTATTTGTTTAAGCACGGATATTTGGATTATTTTCAGTTATATATATATATTATTCCTTCCATTGTGAGATCTGAAAGTGTTGATGTTTAAAATTTATGTTTGTTTCTATACCATACAAACTATCTCAACCTACAATCCATTGTTTTTAGAATAATGCGAGTTTGAACAATGCTTTTAAGCATTGAAACAATATGTCCAGTAGGGCGGGTGGTCACGGCTGGTATCAGAGCTTATTTGGGGTTCATTAGGGATTAAACGTGTATTGAAAGAGCGTACTTGTATATTTTAAAATTATATACATGTATGTATATATATATATAAGTATAGCACAGATACATATATATTTTATTCCAGTAATGCTTACTATTATCCGAGGAAATTTGTTAATGATTCCTATTTACAAATAATTGAAAATGAGGAATCACACTAGAAATGGTATTAATAAGGCATCGGCTGAGCTTCCGGATGTGAATATTCTAGTATAGTCCCATTGATATTTTCAAGCAAGAGGCCAGAATGAAGTTAACCCCAATAGAGGGCCTGTAGCTCAAGCACATGGTGTAGTTCCTATCCCTCCGCTTGCTTTGGATTTCCTAAGTTTGGGTGGCATGAACTATACAAGGATTGAATCATTTATTGAGACTCAGATATGGTTGAGGAATTATGGTAAGATATTTTCTATGATGGGTGTAGATGATGCAATAAAGAGGCAGTTGGATTCACGGCACTTATATAGGAAGATTCCTTGAACTGGTGTGACATTGTCGCTGTAGAGATGGAGGAGACTGAGCTTACATAAACTACGTTTAGGAGACGTTTTAAAGTTAAGTTCATATCGAAGGCTGATTAGGGAGTGGTTAATAGAGAGGTTTTTCCATTTGGAGTAGGGAGATTAAGATGTCAAATTCAACCACCTAGCAAAATATGGCCTAAATCTCATTAATACACCAATGAAGAAGGCGACAAAATTTGCTAAAAGGTTGAACAAGTCTCCGAGAGATATAACTTTGAGCTATGTACCCATGGGAGCTACTTTTAAGGGCTTAATAGAGATGGTATTGCTAGATTTGGTTGTTAAAGAAGAGCCTAAGAAGGTAGAAGGAAAGATGGTTCAGTAAAATAAACACAAAGGTTTAGCAAGTAGAGAAGCTTAAGGCAAACCAAAGAAGCCGAGGTTTAAATGTAGAAGGTGCAACACAAGGAGGCATATGGAAAAGGACTACAGACTGAATAACTCAAAGATAAAAAAATTTAATTGCAACCAAACCAAACATATGAAGGAAGAGTATCCAACCTTGTCCAAGACTACTCAGATAGTTCCATCTTATGCACTTGAAGTTGTTCCTAGCATAATCGTTGCTCCAGTTGTTGACAAGGAAAAGAAAGTCGTCATGGAAGGTGTGTTAACTCTTTCCGATTTATCTATTCAGATTTTATTTGGCACCGGAGCATCTCACTCATTTATTTCGAGTAAGTTAGTAAATGAATTGCATTTAGAAACTAGTATAGTCACCGACCCTATTATAATATCGAATATAGTTGAGGGATCGATCCATTTACCCACGATTCGTCGGGGTTTCAAATTATATATTTTGGGATGGATTAGATGTCTATGGATAGGGAAATGTTGGATTTTGATAGGAGGATTATTCATTTGGGTACATGTAGTGGGCACATCCTTGATGTTTATTATGATCCCAAGGGTTCTGTTATGATAAGTTATTTGTATTCCCTAGACCTATCACTAGATGAGTTATCTGTTGTTCCAATAGTTTGGGATTTCCCAGATACTTTTGCCAAAGTTTCTGCTCTTTCTCCTCATAAGGAGATTGAATTTTAGATTTATTTAGAAAACATGATAGACATGTTGACTTGCCCCTTAGGCATATGACTATTAGAGAAAGACACGAGCTCAGCAAACAGGTGAATAAATTATTGGAGAAGAATTTTATTTAAAGAAGTGTTTCAGAATAGGGAGCACCCATTGTTTTCACTACTAAAGCATATAGCTCTTTAAGGCATTGCATCGACTACAGTAAACTGAATAAGCTGGAAAAAAAAGAATCGTTATCCACTACCACGTATTGATGACTTATTTGATCAGTTAGTTGGAGCAAGGATATTTTATCAACTTGACTTAGCTATAGAATTTCATCACTTTCATGTGGTCGAGAATAGTATTCAAAAATCCTCTTTTAGTACACCTTATGAACTTTATGAGTGGTTAGTGATGCCATTTGGACTGATCAATACACCGGTATATTTTGTCAACCTTATGAGTCGAGTCTTCAGAGGATTGTTGAATAAGTTCATGTGGTATTCATTGATGTTATAGTTGTTTATTAGGAAAGGGAAGAAGAGTATAAGTTTCATTTCAAAGAACTGCCCAATATCTGCGTAGGAATAAATGAAAACCGAAAATTTCCATATGTCACTTTTGGCACAAAGAAGTTCCCTTTCTTGGTCATGTTGTTTCCGAGCACGGATTGTCGGTCGATCCGAGTAAAGTTGTTACAGTTCAAGACCAGCATATATCGAAAAATGATATAGAAGTAAGAAGTTTTTTTGTTAATGGACTATTACAAAAACTTTATTAAAGACTTCGCGAAGATTTCTTCGCTATTGACATGCCTTATAAAGAAGAATTTGGTTTTCTCATGGAACTTGAAGTCGGAGCATGCTTTTATTAAGCTAAAGAAGTTATTGACTAGTGTATCTGTTTTGGTACTTCCTGATGGTTCAAAGTTGTTTGCTATATATACACCAATGCTTATGGTACATGGCTTGGCGCTATATAGATGTAGGAGGATAGAGTTGTTTGTTATGCTGGTTGACAATTGAAAATACACAAGCAAAATTACCCAACTCATGATCTTGAGTTGATAGCTATTGCTTTTGCTCTCAAATCTCGGAGACACTATCGTTTATGTAATAATTTGAGTTGTTTACACATCATAAATCCCTAATATTTTTATTTTCCCAAAAGAATTTGAATTTGAGGCAGTGGAGGTGGATAAAGTTCTTGATATCATATGGTTTTTATATTTCGTATACTCCAGGCAAAATCAACGTTGTAGAAGATGCCTTGAGTAGGAGAAAGACGATGGTTGGTTCTATGTTTTTAAAGGGGAAGCGCTTGGAGTCCATTTCTACTTTTGATTTCTAACCTTTGTCAGATCTAGCACCAGGGTTATTTGCAGCTTTAGATGTTCAGCCTTCACTTATGAACCATATTGGTTCGATCGGCAGCAAGACATAGAGTTGTTGGGTATTTTTGAGAAGCTTAGTAGAGGTGAGCATTTGAGTTATTTGGACCTTTTTCCATTGACTCTAGAGGATGGTTGCATAGAGATGGTCAGTTGTGTATTCCACTTATTACAGAGTCGATTGACTTGGTACTTTAGGAGTCTTATCATTCTGGGATGACTATCATCCCGGTGATGATAAAATATACCGAGATAGGAAGAGAGTATTTTATTGGCTGTGTATGAAGAAGCATGTAGTAGAGTTCATTTAAAAATGTTTGAAATATTAGAGGTTAAGGTAGAGCAGGAAAGGCCTTGTGGATTATTACAGCATTTGGATGTTCCATATTGGAAATGGGAAAGTATTTTGATGGATTTTATTGATAGGTTGCCAAGAAGCATAAGAGAAAATGAAAATGTTTGGGTTATTGGCGATCGACTGACCAAATAGACTCATTTTGCTCTTATTGGGAGTACGAGGACAACTGCATCTTTAGCAACTTTATATATTAGAGATGTGATTCAATTACACCATTATTGTCAATGACCGAGATTCGCTTTCTACTAGTGAATTTTAGAGGAGTCTTGAGAAGGTATTGGCACTAAATTGTATTTGTAACGACCCAGAATTTCACCGCTTTGATTTTTGAATATTTAATTACTTCTAAATATTTAAATAATGGATTTTATAATTAAAATAAAAATCTTTTAAATAATGAATAATGATGGTGAAATAGTTTTTCAAATTTGTTTGCAAAAATAATTAGTTCTAAGAAAAATCGAAAATGGACCGGAATTCGTTTTTCGAATTTTTGACTTTTTTTTGGCTAAGAGTTATAGGAAACGTTGTGAACACTTTTGTATAGATATGCACATTTATAAATAAGTTAGGATATATATATATATATCTGGGTGTCTGTGTCTATTAGTATAAATATGGATATGTATTTATACTTAGGTATATAAGGTTTAAAAATATAATTTAATAAACGAAAATGTCATGGCATAAGCCAACATAAGTACATTTAAGTACTATAACATGTTTAAACATGTTGGCCAAGGTGTACATGAAAGGAAAAAGGGGGTGGGTATGAGGTACAAGGGTGGAGGTAAGCATGGTGAGGTGGCACAAGGAGGTAGAGGGTAAAGTACAAGGGGTAAATTGGTAATGTAATTTATACACTTAATATATATATACACAAATTTCCTATTTCTTATCATCATTTTCTCATTTCATACCTCCTTTATAAAACTCCTCCAAGATTTCATGAGTTATCTAATGGCTACCAAAGAATTTTTAAAGTTTTAAAAACCTTAGATTTATCACCTTTAAACAGCCCTTTCATTTCTTCAATTTTGCTTCCTCTTCCTTCTACCATATCTTTCTCATATCTTAACCAAATGGAGGTTTAATTTTTTCCATACGTATAAAATTCCAGTTCCTATAACTTTCATGTGTATCACTTCTTCAAATTTTGAGCTTAGTCATGTCAAAATCTCGTATCTTTCAGACTCATTTTCGAACCCAGATTTTCAAGTCCGAAAATACTTCTTCTTCTTTTAACCATATCTTCCTCAAAAAAGATCCAAATTGAGTAATTATATTTTTTTAAATTGTAGAGAAAAGAATTTCCAAGAACTTTTCCCTGACAACTTTCCCAAATTTCTTGAGTAACTTGTCCAAAAATTAGTTGGAAGATGATCCATTTTCGGATTGGATTTTTTTGAATTCGATGATAATCTGAACTCCCTCCACCTTTCAAGGCTGAGCTCCACCACCCTTGGCCATGTGCACCATACCTTGGCCGAACCATAAAGCCACCATATGGCCACCAAATCTTGTTCTTACCAAAGTCAAAGCATGGATCTAGGCTCGGTTCAAAAGTTAGGGAAGTTCGAGTCATTTTGGTAGCTTTTGGATGAGTAGTGCTCACGAATTCATTTAAAAGTTCTAACTTTAAATATGATGTTTACTTTGATAATGAAACATTGTTGCTGGTTTGTATATTGATGTTGATTAAAATGTGTACATATATGTTTGATGTGATATTTGGTTCGACTTAGAGATCAAAGTTGGAATGTGTGCATGGATGGAAAGCTATGTTCTTTGCTTGATTATGTAAAACATGACATGTATGTGTGTTGTGTTTATATTGTATATGATAAAAGTTAGCACTTGAATATGAGATTATATGTAAAATAAAAAGTCAGTATTTGAAATCGTAGTTGATGTTTAATGACTAATTTTCAATCGAATTAGAAAATAGGCGTTAAATTTTTAATTAAAAATAACCGCAAGCGCACAGCATACAATTTTAATACGTGGCGAGTACGGGTCGATCTGCAGGGAGTTGTGTTGATTTTAAAATTTCTATTCAATTAAATTAAACCAAGATTTGAAGTTGTGATTAGCTAAAATTTCTAAAAACTAACATAAACTAAAAGTGAACAAAAATATGAGAGTAGAAGGCAATTTAGAGGTAACTTCCTTCTCATGATCACATAAATCAACAAAATGAAATTATGATTTCTCTTTTAGTCATTAGTGAATTTAGTTGATGTGCTTATCATAAGTATGGTCTATTGGTGCTATTAATTAGCCCAACGTAAAGCATCAAACTATAACACACCCACTAAACCACTTGTTAACTCTCATGAAAATGTTAATGAACTTGAAAATAAAATCTATTCTAAGCATGATCTATTTACTATTAATTAGTAATATAGACCATCGAATTTTGATTTTAAAATCCACTTCATTACCATAATCATATGTAGATGAAGAGGTAATTTGTGTTTATGTTTGTTTAAGCATAGCCTATTTGGTGTTAAAAACATAGGCTATCAAATTCAAAGTTAAAATGACAAAATCTTTACCACATCAAAACTTCCATTAAGCACAAAAAGTGATCAAATGAAACCACTATGTTGAATTTACATGATTAAGAGAGCTTCATTACTCCTAAATTGAAGGGGTTTAGCTTCTCATATTTGTTATCATGTCAACAAATGTAAATTGCAGCATAGAACAAAAATAAGAGGAAAAAGAGAGCTAACTAATTTTGCATGAAATAAATCTACTTTACTTGCAAGAAATAAAACTATACTAATTGCATAAAATAAAGAACAAGAATTAAAAGAGCATGAAATTAAATTTCATAAAAAGGAAATTACATGAAAGGAGGATAAGAGGTCATGAAAGAGAGAAATAGAGTTTTTATTTATAATTTGTGCTCGAACTAAACTAACTAAAGAGGAGGCCGAAAGCTCATTACATGAAACATAAGGGGTATTTATACATGTTTGAAACCCCAATCCATATTTTTAGGGACTATCCAAATTGCCCTCTTAGGAAATGTAACCTCCAAGTAACCATTAGCATGAGCATAATCCTCCATTAAATGTGCATGTAGCTTTAATCATATGCATTAGCTCTTAATAGGAGATCATGGTAAGTGGGTAGGTAGGGTCCTCCATGTTGCATGAAATGATTTATTTCCATCTTCATTTGTTTCCTTCTCTTGTGCATCCATATCTTCATGAAGACCTCTTCCATTTGAATCCAAAATCCTATAATATAACATAAAAATTGTCCAAGTAAATTTTCTCAAATTAAATCATACACAAAAATGACCATTTTGCCCCTAAATGAAGATGAATAAATGATGATTTGAAAATAATTAAAATTTGGGTTTAAACATGTTAAAATGCCATATATGCTCATTTATTTAATTAAATTAGATTAAACATGGAAGCAAAAATATGCACATTTACGTGCACATCAGTTGCGACATCGAAATCCTTTGATTTTCAAAAACTTGTTTTCCTACTTACTTTTAGAAATGTTTTCATTTAGTTTCAAAAATTACTTCGTTTTTCTAAAAACTTTTTCAAAGTTATAAAAGTAAGGTAACATAAATAGATAGAGTTTTTGGAAGTGATTTAGAACATGAATCAAGTTTTGAAATTATGGGTCATATAGCGATAGTCGCTATAGATGTAATTCGTGAAAGATGAACTCTTTTTGAATTTAAAATGTTTTAACTTATGTCTCTTTTTTAAAATTGCTTTCAAAACATAATATAAGTAATAAAAAGTAATTATTAATTAATTAATTAATTATTTAATGATTATTTAATTAAATAATTTAATAAGGTAATAGTACTTAATCATTAGTTAATAAGGTAATTAGTACTTAAGTATTAATTAGGTTAATTTTAATTAGTTAATTAATAAAAGGTTAAATATATATTTTAATTAATTATTCAGAGGTTAATTATTATTTAATTATTTATTAAAGATTAATTTTTAATTAATTATTTATTTATAAAAGGGTGTAATTTTAATTAATTACTAATCAAGTTTAATTTAAGTTAAGATTTAATTAAACTTAATTATGATTTAATTATTTTAAATAAAGGCTTAATTTAGTATTTAAGTTTAATTATGGAATATTTAATTAATTAATTGATATTAATTAATATTTAATTATTCATTAAAGGTTTAAATTATTATTTAATAATTAATAAAATATTAATTAGGGTTTAATTATTTATTTAATTGTTAATTATTATTTAAAGGTTTAATTATTTTTAAATAAAAAGTTAAATGTTATTTAATTATTAAATAAAATTTTAGAAGTTTAGACAACCTTATTTTTTAAGATCGGTTTTGCTTTCAAGAAGCAACTTTCTTTTAAAGCAAGATTTAAATCCAAGAGATTTCTTTGTCGACTACCCTTAAGTAACCCCAATTGAATAGGAAACCTAATGACATTTTTTAGCAGAATAAATCACCGCTCTGCTAATTCACTTGCATTTGACATCTGTTTGGTAAAATAAATCACCGTTCTACCATAGTTCACCAAGTAGATTATGTTGACATATATTAGGCAGAATTAAAACCCATTCCGCTATTATAATAACTTGGATATGTGTTTAGCAGAGTAAATCCCCATCTGATATTATAATAACTTAGACATTTGCCTATGTAATGGATGATTGTTATTGGTTGATTCTCTTTATATATCTGTTGTTATGTAAATACCCATGTTATAACTTGGATAAGTTAAACTCAATTAAACGAACCATTATGGTTACTAAGCCTCTTTCTAGTTTTGTGAAATCAAATATTTCATTTTATCATTTTGATAATGTTTTCAAGTTAAGTAATGATTTTATTAAAGGTGTTTTTGAAGTTAATAGAATACTTTTCAAATTATTGTTTAAAATCATTGTTTTGTTAATATGGTTTAAAGAAAATTTAATGAAGGATATTTTTAAATAAT
Source organism: Allium fistulosum (assembly GCA_030737815.1). Taxonomy (NCBI): domain Eukaryota; kingdom Viridiplantae; phylum Streptophyta; class Magnoliopsida; order Asparagales; family Amaryllidaceae; genus Allium; species Allium fistulosum. The sequence goes on from CM060902.1 coordinate 1,303,416,844, forward strand.
AACTTATTGTTTAAAGCTGTTTTAAATAATCGTTTCATTTAAAAAAGACTTTATTAAATGAGTTTATTAAAGGATTTTTGTTTTAAATAAGGAATATTTATAAGAAAGTTTTATATATAATTTTGGAGATTTATGAAGAGATACATAAATGGTTTTTGATATTTATAAAGGAGTTTTGTAAATTTAACTTGGTGATTTATAAAGAGTTTTGTAAATGGGTTTGGAATTTTAAGTAAAGGAGATTCATAAATAAAAGAGTTTTATTAAGAGGACTTTGTAGAAGGAAATTTATAAAAGAATTTGAGGTTGGATTTCCTTTAACCGACCTTCTGAATTCTGGTGGTATGGACATTCGTTCCACACTTAACACCAAAGGAATATTGTTTGAGGTTATCTTTATCTCTAATTTAAATAACATTTTTTAATCCTTTGATATGATTTGAAAATGATAAATCTTTCATGAATGTTTTGTGAATATACTTATGCGAGTTACATAATATATGAATGGTTTTTGATAAACACTTTTGAAAAGTGTTTTAATAAATGAAAGATTTAGTTCGAGGCTTAGTGGTTTCTATGGGTAATTAAATCTCTAAAATGTTGCTTGTTGTTTTATTTGATTGTTAAATAACTGACTATCAAATCTGGACCAAAATATAACTTCGAAAATATCTAGGAGAAACACGTGAGTTATATGGCACAGTCATCTTTGATGATGCTATACTGTGCGTATAAATCTCATTTTGTTCTCCTAGGACAACTGATAGGGAGATCTGTCCACTTAAACGGTTAGGGGGTGATCCCTGCTCCTATGTATTGTCTGATTATTTCCAAGAGAACCGGGGTTGAGTTTACCGGAACTATTGAAAGTTGTTTCGAAGAGACCGGGATCAGATAAGTATAAATTATCCAAAAACCACTTTGATCCAACTCAAGCATTTCGAACTAAAGATATGTTAAAGATGATTGAAGACGGAGCTTTTAAAGTGCAAGGGTTACTTGCTACTAATCCTAAGGGTGATTCCAAAATGGATGTAGTAGAGGTAGTGCCTTCGATTTTGTTTAGACCCAAAACGAACTTGTATAGATGAATGTTGGCACTGCATTGCTGCCTGGAGGGTAGTGTTAGTATTCCAAGTTGGTTGCTATATAAAAAGGTAATCGTAGCCTCAAGTCTCATCAACTGGGAAAATGACTAAAGCAGGGACATGTAGTAGGGCTATGTGGGTCGCTCCCATTAGGGTATGATCATCTTAAGATCTACTATCGATATCCCTACATATGCTTCGTGAACCATTATGGATGTTTGATCACAACCAAGGGATGATCATATTCAGTGCTATCCAGTAAGGGGTAGGGCCGGTCCTGAGTAGTAGAGGTGCAACGTGTTGTAGCCTCCCGTACATTTTATCTAGAGGTGTACGGATTCGGTGGGTAGACCCTTACCCTTTCATAGTTTTAATCCATTCTCCAATTAGTGCATGCAGACTTGATTGTATACCTATTATGCTAGAGTTAAATAATGTAACAATTTCGGCTATGATTAATGTGCATTTGTATTCTAGACAGTATTATAATATTACCGAATTTTGTTTTGGTTATCGTAAGGTAAAAACCCATCCATGTTTATGTGCGGCGTCGTCTTACGAGATACCTTTGATTTTTAAGGGTTTTACAAGTTGAATAAATTAATTCCTTATGCTTTGAGTTTCTCATGCTGGTTTTACCAGACTAATCCTGGTGTTATTTTTCGTATGATGCTCGGGGCTGCCCGAGCATATTTTCCAGATTTAGCTGGATTCTTTGGAGCTTTCGGGCGATGAACTGGATTCTCCAAAACGTATTCACATATCTTACATTCTTCCGCTGTTCTATTTGTTTTGTTTTTTTGTATTTATCAGCAAGTGTAAGGACGGGCTGTTATAACTGTCCATGCTGATAATATGTTAATGTACTCCGATGTTGTGTATAATAAAGATGATTTATTTTTGTAACGCCTTGTTCATTTTATATATTACTAGTCACATTTGTGAGATTCTGTTCTTACTTTTTCTTTCTTCACCCCAAATGACCTATCTTTCAAACACTTAAATGATCGGCACACGAATACCAAGAATGTATTAAGTGTCATCTTTAGGTGTAAGAATGATAGATCGTTACAGAATTTGAGTACAAGCTATTATCCATAGATAAATGGACAAATTGAGTGCGTAAATCGAATGTTGGAGGACTTATTTTGGATGGGTATTTTGGATTTTAGAGGTTCTTAGAAAGACCACTTGTCATCAGTAGAGTTTGTTATAATAATACATATCAGCTAAGTATTGGGGTGGAACTATTCAAAGCATTATATGGGAGGCCATGCAGATCTCCATCTTGTCACTGTGACACTACAGATAGGATTATTCTTGGGTCAGATATGATCAGAGAGACTTCAGAGAAAGTAAATTAGATTTGCAAAAGGATGAAAACTGCACAGGATGTGCATAAATCATATGCTGTTGGAAGATGTATATTATTGGAATTTGCCGTTGTTGGTATGGTTTTTCTAAAGGTCTCATCATGAAGACACGTTACGAGATTCGGTAGTTTGAGAAAGTTGGCACCGAAGTTTGTATGGGATTTTTAAGTATTGGAGAGAGTACAAAAGTAAGTATATAGGGTGAAACTTCCAAAACAATTGGTGGGAGTTCGTGATGTGTTTTCATGCGTTGCACTTGCAAAAATGTTTACACAGTTCATCAACAATGGTTGAGCCAAGTGTTGGAAGAGGTTGAAGTCAAGAGAAAGTTAGTTTTCACTGTGCACCTATTCGCATTATTAGCATGGGACAAAGTGACTTTGAAACAAGGTTGTTAAATTGGTTAGAGTTCAATAGGGAACCGATCTGGTTGAGAGGATGTGGGAGCCAAAGGAGAAGATTAGAGCTTCTTATCCCTCACTCTTTTTGGGTACATTTTCATATTTTGTTTGTTTAGTTAAGTTAGGAAATTGGTTGGTGTCGTATGCTTTGTTGTGTGATTTAACTTTAAATCTATCTATGTTGCATACATATGGAAATTATAAGTATATTTTATGATATTTTGCATCCATGCCTATATGCCATGATCTTTCATTCATCTAGGAGTTGCATTAGTTATATTTATACATTTATGCACTTATCACATACCATATTCATGACATGCTTTGATTTTGTGGATGTGCATGATCTATTTCCATATATATATATATATTGTTGCTATATTGTTATTTGTATGTTGGTTATTGTTGGTATCCATATGAAAATCACACTTTATATTGCTAGAATTATTAGGAATTAGATATATTTGATATGAATTGTTTGGATTGCTTTGATTGTATTATGGTTTGAGTGCGTGTATTGCACATGCACATGTTACTATTATGTGGAGTCTAAGAGTTACATTTTTCCATATCTTGGAATTTCGGAGACGAAATTCTTCTAATTGGGAAGAATGTAACACCCTAGATTTTTATTAAAAATAATCAGTTAATTGTAAAAGGGCATTTTGGTAATTTTACATAAAATAATGAAAAACTATTTTTTACAAATCAAGGAATTTGGGAAATCTGAATTTAACATTGTGTCGAGTAGATTTGTCTACTCTAAATACATATAGAAACGTCAGAAATGGACACTGGATGAAGTAGATAAAACGCGCTTTTCGGGCCAATCGGGTCGGAAGCTCAAGTGCGGCTAATGTGTAATTTCAGGATTAAAACAGGGAGAAAGGTGCTACTTCTTATTCTAATCTCTTCCTTCTTAATTCAGTAGCACCATTAAACCCTAGACTAAACATTCCACTTTTCTATCTCAAATCTACCCCGAATTCATCAAATAAATATCAAATTAAATAGGAAATCTAGAGCAATCTAATCTAATCAACATCAACTCAAATAAAAATAGACATAGTGCACGACCACTTATAAAACCGGCTTAACCAAAGGCTATGGAATACAAAGTATCCATGGCCCCAAAGTTTAGTCAAGTTCTAGTGGTCCAGTGGTTAAGACATAGTGGAGTTGCTACATTGTGTTGTAGTGGCACCGGTTCGATACCCAGCGGCCACAATAATGAGACATAGTGCACGACCACTTATAAAACCGGCTTAACCAAAGGCTATGGAATACAAAGTATCCATGGCCCCAAAGTTTACACAGAAAAGGTCTACACTTTTTTTTCTTCTTCCATGGGGTCCCCGCCCTCTCCCATTCTTATTCCCGCAGATCAGTCCCATCCATCAACTTCTAACCAACCTTGTCCTTCCTCCCCTATCTTGTCCCTCCCTCTGCCACTCCCCTTCCTTCTGAGTCAGACCCATCCCCTTCATCTGGTCCCTTTGTCAGTGTTCCTGTTGTTCCACCATCACTTCCAGTTGCTTTACCCAATGTGTCAGTTCCCATCCTCTCATCTCCTCCTTTGCTTCCTCAACCAACAGCTCTTCCTCCACGACCTTGGAACTCTCTCTTTAAGGCCAAACCAAATAATGCTGGGAAATATGTGCCTCGTGAAATACAGCTTGATTACGTTGGTAATGCAATTGTGCCATCTGCTGACATTGTTCAAGCAGGAAACTCAATGTGGAAAGAATATCTAGTTGGCTTTTTTCTTGACAATCCACTTCCTTATTCAACTGTGCTGTTCTATCTTAAAAGAGTTTGGAAACTTAGTGGTTCAATTTCTGTCAAATCTGATGGGTTCTTGTTTTTATTCAAGTTCTCTAATGAGGATGATAGATCTAGAATTGCTGAATCTGACCCTGTGGTGATGAGAAATAAATTATTTATTGTAAAGCAATGGGATGAAAATATTGGCAACAGTTGTAGCAGTATTCGAACTGTCCCAGTATGGATTAAACTCTCAAATATCCCCCTGTATGCTTGGTCTCCTTTGGGAATTAACTGGTTAGCTTCTAGAGTTGGGAAGCTTCTTTGTTTGGATGCATCAACTGAAAAATTTGAACGCATTTCTTTTGCTAAATGTTTAGTTGAGGTTAATCCAAATCAAGACCTGCCCGACAATTTTTCAGTTAAACTGCTAGATGGCTCTGAGCAGAATGTAAAGGTTAGCTACTTGTGGAAACCAGATATTTGTACCATATGTAGGGAGTTTGGGCACTCAGTTAGCAATTGCAAGAAAGTTGTTTGTGTAGGTAATGAAGAACAAAGTGACAAGAATGAACAGCAGAGAACTGATGCATAGGAAAGAAACACGATGAAGAAAGGTCCAGGCTTAGAAAAACAAGACAAGGTGAAACAAGTGTGGAAAAAAGTCAATAAAAACAAAGGGAAAAAAGATTTAAATTATGAAGTACATGTTGAAACTGCGATGAAGGAAAAAGGAGAACATGATAAGCTTCCAAATGTTTGTATTGAAGTCAATCCAAAGGCATCAGATATAGCTTGTACTCCTACTAGTCAGGATCATATCAATAATGTTACCATTCATAACAAGTACAACCTGCTCCAATCTGAAGTCAATGAGCAAAATGCTATGGATTTGCTTGATGAAGAGGATGGTGAGATAAATGTTCTGATTAATGGTAGTCAAAACCAAAAATCAAACACAAAACCTGCTCCTCATGTTGTTCACAATGATTCAAGTTCTCCTGACAAGTTACCAAATCATGGTGTGCAGGTAAAGGATAAGAATGTCTCTATGTCTAGAAAAAGTTCCAAAGAAGTTGGCAAGGAATCATCATTTATGAATGCTAGCTCTAAGTCTATTGCAATTGATATTGACACAAGCTGGTGCAAATCATTTGAAACAGAAATCTCTCAATTAATAATCTCCATGCAAGAAACTGGTGTCATCCCACTTCCAGAAGCTCCATCTCATTATAACTTTACAATTAAGTTACCAGGATGGCCTACAAGCGTTCCTTCCTCTCAATCACATCCTTCCTCTTCTAATGATCCTACTTCCTCCCAAATTAACTCCCATCCTTCCTCCCCTCCTAGCTTATCAAGAAGAAAAATTGAAACTAGGTCTCTGTCTGCACAGAGAAGGCAAAACTCCACACTTTCCCAATAATTTTTATGAATAAGAAAATAGCATCATGGAACATAAGAGGAGCCCACAGTAACTTGAAACTTGATCAAGTCAAATGCTTTATCTCTGAGTTTAATATTTGTCTTTTTGGTCTTCTTGAAACAAAGCTTAACCACTCTTTATCCCTTAAAGCCTCCTCCTACATTAATCCCCAATGGTCCTTCCACCACAACCTTGATTCTGCTTCTTATGGTAGAATTCTACTCCTCTTCGATCCTACTTTTTTGTCCCTGACACCCATTCTGACAACTAGGCAATTTATTCATTTTCATGTTCATGTCTCCCAAAACCACTCCTCTTTCTATCTAACTTTTGTTTATGCTGATAACAGTGTTATTTCCAGGAATGCCTTACTCAATGCATTGCCTCCCCTAAGACAATCTTCTCACCCTTGGATTGTCCTAGGTGACTTCAACTCCTGCTTTAGCTTTGATGATAAATTTGGTGGCACACCGCTTAATCTGAGAGATATTGAACCACTTAATCTGTCTGTTTATGATTCTGAGTTGATTTTAGTAAATAAAACTGGAGCCAAGTATTCATGGAACAACTGTAGTAGAAGTGGTGTGCGAACTTATACTACTATTGATCATGCCTTCTGTAATTTCCAAGCTCTCAACCATTGGCCTTCCCTTTCTGTCTACCTTCCTCAACCAATAATGTCAGACCACTCTCCTCAAATTTTAACTCTGGGGAACCATATTAGAAGAGAAAAGTCAAGTTTCAAATTTTTTAATGCTTGGTCTAAGCATGATCAATTTCTTAATATCATCAATCAAGCTATCTCTGAATTTACTTGTTATGGTAATCCTATGTTTAAGTTTTGCAGGAAACTAAAACAAATCAAGTTAGCTATCAAGACATGGGCTTCATCAACCTTTGGTACTGGATCCCTTCTGTCTTCAAAATTAAAGGAACAACTGAAAATAAAGCAAGTCTACATGATGGACCATCCTCTTGATATTCAAGCTTCTAATGAGGAGAGGAATCTGCACAAGGAACTTAAAATTGCCCTATCCCTGGAAGCAAGCATGAAGATGCAGCAGTTGCATAAAAGATGGCTTGATGAAGGGGATAAGAATTCTAAGTTCTTTCATGAATCTATTAAGGTTAAGCAAGCTCGTGAAAATATTTTTAGAATCACTAATGAGCAAGGTACCCTATTTTCTACTCCAGACACTGTTGATCATGCTTTTATCCAACACTTCACTAACTTGCTAGGTAGCACTAATGGTTTCTCCCCTAATTTGGACCAAATTTCTTCACTTGCACTTCCTAGAATTTCTCCTCAAGAAGCTTCTTCTCTAATTATGCCTGTAACTGATGAAGAAATTAAAGCAACCCTCTTCTCCATGAATAAGTTATCATGTCCGGGTCCTGATGGCCTTAATGTTAATTTTTTTATCACCACTTGGAGTGTGTTAGGTGGTGATTTTTGTCAAGCTATCCATAATTTTTTCAATAAATGTAAGTTGCTTGGGGAAGTGAATAGCACTAACATTGCTCTCATACCCAAAGTGTCCCCACCAACATGTGTCACCTCCTTCAGACCCATATCCTGCTGTAATGTCCTCTACAAGTGTATCTCCAAAATTCTAGCTTCTCGCGTAGTCAAAGTTTTGCCCACTATTATATCTATGAATCAATCTGCATTTTTGCCTTCAAGAGACATAATTGACAATGTTCTCCTTACCCAGGAATTGCTTAAAGGCTATGGTAGAAGTAATTCCACCCCTGCTGCTGCAATTAAAATAGACATCTCTAAGGCCTACGACACCATACACTGGGACTCTATTGTTAGAATAATGGCAGTGATGGGATTTCCTAAAACATTTGTGTCATGGATTTATGTGTGCATTTCTACTCCCTCTTTCTCACTTGTATTAAATGGCAGACCTGTGGGATATTTCAGAGGTAGTAAAGGTATTCGCCAAGGAGATCCAATTTCATCATATTTATTTCTGATGGTCATGGAGGTCTTAACTGTTATTTTGCAGACCAGCTACAACCACAAGACAATCAAGTATCACCCAAAGTGCTCACTTCAACAAATAACTTCTATAATGTTTGCAGATGATGTCATGTTATTTACCAAACCGGAAATATCCTCCTTGGATGGTATCATGATAGCACTGCAGGCCTTCCACTTGTATGACTGGGCTTACCATTAACCAAGCCAAATCTTCTCTGCTTGTTACTGGAGTCAGTGAACTGCATGCTACTGCCCTCCAACAACACTCTGGCTTCTCTAGCATGGAAAATGACATGATGTACCTTGGTCTCCCTTTAATTTCCAAAAGGATATCTAAAGCTGACTATTTACCTCTTTACTTCAAAATTTCCTCGCTAATGTCCGCATGGAATAATAGGAACTTAACTCAAAGTGGAAGGCTTGTTATAATAAAATCTGTTGTGTTTTCCTCCATTGTTTACTGGGCTCGCACCCTAATTCTCCCAAAGAAACTATTGCATATGGTAAGGTCTGCCATGATCAGATATTTTTGGACTGGCAGTATTCATAACAGGAAGTTAGTGCCTTGTTCCTTTTCTAAAATTGAGTCTCCCCTGAGATTGGGAGGGCTGGGAGTACTTGATGTTAGGAAATGGAACATAGCTGCTATGAGTACACATTTTAATGCCCTTATCAACAAAAGAGGTGGCTTATGGGTTGACTGGTCTTGGCAATACAATATAAAGAACAGGTACTTTTGGAGCATGGATATCCCACAAGTTTGCAGTTGGACTTGGAGAAGTTTACTAAATCTCAGAGTAGTTTTCCTCCCCATGATACTATATCCCATCAATGCTAGCAATGATGTTAGCTTTTGGCATGATCCATGGATTAGTAATGGTCAAATCCTTTCCAAAATATGTGATCACTATCAAATGACACAATCTGGTATCCACTATCATGCTAAAGTGAAGGACTTTCTGCATCATGATCAAATCCAGTTGCCATATAATAGTAATCAGGTGATAAGGCAACTGTGGATAGAAATTCAGCAAAAAACTTTTAATATTAATCAGGTTGACACTGTAACCTGGCTTACGAAGACTCATACAGCTGCTGCAGTTTACAAATTTGTTAGTTCCAGTTTGTCTCTGCCTGCTACCAAATGGTTTGCTGTTATTTGGTCAGCTGACTCTTGTCCTAAGGAAAATTTAATGATGTGGACAGTCATCAACCAAGCTTTAGTAACCAGATGCTTGTTGAATAGCTATGGAATGACATGCTATGCTGAGTGTATTTTCTGTAATCATCATGATGAAACTACTGAGCATCTGTTTTTTGGATGTCCTGCCCTTCAATTCTTGATGGATAAGATAAGCTACATACTTGGTTATAATCTGTCTTGTTCAATCTCAAGTATTCAATGGAGTTTAATCTATAAAGCAACAAAGTGGAGAAATGTGCAAGACAGAGCTCTTGCAGTATGCTTGAAAGTGTGTATGTCAGTTATTTGGAGAGAGAGAAATGCCATAATCTTTGATAAAGTTAGAAGAAATGATGATCTGATATGGGTTGAAGTTAGAACCAGAACTTATAGGCAACTACAGAATAGTCCAAGTGTTTTTCATCAATCCCTGATTGATGCCTGGACTTGAATTTGCTGTTCTTTCTTGCTTGTTCTTTGTATTTTCCTTTCTTTTTTCTGTTGTACTTTTTTATTGTTCGTTGCAATAAAACTGGTAGGGGCCCAGTTAACCCCGCTGGCTTTGCCAAAAAAAAAATAGAAAATCTCAATTCAAATTAGATCGAAGGATAAAGTTTGAAGATTTTAGCTAAAATCAATCAAATCGACAGTTCTAGGTGAGTGGATTTATCTATGAATTAGTTATGTTGTTAGATATGCACTAAATTATATATATATATATATGAAAAATCTATTTATGGATTTAAAATGTGATTTAGAACTGATTTAATAATTAAATGGTTAATTATTATTAAATTGCTAATTTTAATAATAATCGATCATTACCTTGATAATAGAATTGATATGGATTAGTGGAAGCATTAATTTGATATATAATTCACACTAGGTGTTGTAGAATTGAAATTGTTGTTATAAACCCATTTATGATGAATAGAAGTTATTTTTTAGGTATATCGATCATAGTATAGTTTATATGATCATTGTTACGCCCCAAATTTTGAGTATGAACATGAATAGGCTATGGCATGTTAAGGGATACCTCAAGTTCAGATATCAAAACTGTCATAAGTTGAGCTATCACAAGTTGATACATCAAGTCCATTGAATATTGATAAGGTTGAGTCCATCGCATGTTGAGGTTAAAGCCATCGCATGTTGATGGGATTAGAGTCATCACTAGTTATTGATATTAAAGCTATCGCATATTGATGGCATGGAAGCCATCACAAGGTGGCTACATCAGAGTTATCGTAGGTTGAAGCAATTAGGCTATCGTAAAGTGACAACGTCAAAGTCATTGCACGTTGAAGAAATTAGGCTGCTGCAAGTTGACAACGTCAAAGCCATCAAAAGTTGAAGCAATAAAACCATTACAACTTGACAACGTCGAAGTAATCACAAGTTGAAGAAATTAAGTCATCGCAAGTTAACAACATAGTGCTCTTACAGGTTGAAATAACTAGGCCATTGTAGGTCGAGAAGAATGAATCACCGCATACTAAAGACCCCATGGCTATCGCAAGTTGATGAAGGTACCATTGCATGTTGAATAAATTTACCAGAAAAATGACTCTCTCCGGGACATATAGTACCTTTTGATTTGTCTAGATGTGCCATGTCATCATGAAAAGATTAAAGAATAAATTATGCCATATGTCAAATCAATAATGTGCCATGTCAGCAAAATCTCAACCATCCATTTCCTATGAGCTTAAATTCTCTATAAATAGGCACACCTCTACTAAGTGGGGGTGAATTCCTAATTGTACTTCTTCCTCATTTTCATTTTTCTCAAGCACAAATAAAGAACTTGACTTTGAGTTTAATGACCGATTAGGTCAAATTCACATTAGAACTTTTTGATAAGTACTTGAATAACAACTTATTTGCATACTTGACTATCTAAGGACACAATAACTTGCCTACTGGCCTAAGAGTCCAACCTCTTGCCCAAGTACCCTTAAATCTTCTTGACTAGGCATGTAAAGTAGGACTAAATTTTAGCCTAACATTTTTGGTGCTTTCATTGAGAGTTGAACTCAGAGAAAAATTCTCTCTTTCTTAAGGATATTCATAATGACTATTTCCCAGTAAGGGTCTTTAGAACCAAACCTGATTTGTTCAGCTTCTCATTAGTATACTGCACAATTTAGTACGAGTAGCAAATTTAGAGAAACATAGCCCTTCAAACCTTGGAAGGAAAAAGGAAAACCATCTAATATGATCCAAAGAAATGGAGCATAAATCCCTTTTACATAGTACAAAAGATTATTTTTGCCTTGATGATAGAATTATGTAAGGAAAGGTCAGAAGCATAGGAAAGATGACCCCTTTGCTCAAATAATAAGGGACGTTCAATCTTAAGCTAGAGGAACTATATTTGAAACAAAATTGAACCTTGACTTTAACCGATTTGCAGAAAAATGAAGAAGTATAATTAACATATCTCTTAAAGAAAAAGAAAAATACTCTCATCTTCAAAAATAAAATGGGAAACAAGTAAAGAAGAGTTCCTAATCCAACAAAAAGACATAAAAATGAATGTACTTCTAAGAAACCCAAGGTAAAATAACTACTCTTTCTGTCTCGTAGGAAGAAGTTTACTTCCCCATCAAAGAAAGATTGAATTATTAGGTCCTTAAGAAGAACATAAGAAAGGAAGAGAGACATGAAAGAAATGAATAATGTTATTACCATAAGGCGAATGGGTATCTAATTAACGAATGCAGGTCACTGGTCGGTATTATTGGATATTTTGTGAGAATGGGAGAGTTATAGGAATTTGTGGAGTACGATCTATCAATAAATTGAAAGGAAATTAGGTAATACACTGAAAACAGACACTTTATACTGTCATCACCACTCATAATGTTAAGTGTTGACATTCAAAGATAGATTTTATGCATATGAAATGAAAACCAATTTAAGCCTTTGATCCTACTTCTATGCCTGGCCAAAGCACCCATATAAGGAGTGATGATCAATTTAAAGCCATTGGTCCCGCTTCTATGCCAGGCCAAAACAACCATCCAAGGAGTGATGGTCAACTTAAAGTCTTTGGTCCCTCTTCTACACCTGACCAAAACACCCACCCGAGGAGTGATGGTTAATTTAAAGCCTTTGGCCCTGCTTCTATGCCTGTCTAAAGCACCCATCTGAGGAGTAATGGCCAAATTAAAGCCTTTAGTCGCACTTTTATGCTTTGCCAAAACACCCATCCAAGGAGTGATGATCAATTTAAAGCCTTTGGTCATTCTTCTACGCCTGGCCAAAGTAGCCATCCAAGGAGTAATGGTCGATTTAAGTCTTTGATCTCACATCTATGCTTGGCCAAAGCACCTGTCTAAGGCACGATGGTCCATCTGAGTCCATCTCACTTTCAAATTTAATCAAAGCAATCATCCGTGGGAAAGTGGTCAATATAAGCCATTAATGTATGGCCAATCAAGGGAAATAATTAAATGAGATGTAAAAAGCCAAAAGAATTCAAATAATCATATAAAAGTGCTAATGGTAATCAACACGTCATGAAGTAGTTATACATAAGATATTTTTGTCATCACATGTTTAATATTACAAATTTTACATAAAAGGAATTATTTACATACAATTTCTTCAAAATTAAAGACTACGCTTACAATCATAACATTGCACAAATCTATAATTTAAGGGGATGTGGAATTAGATGATGTTGATACATTAGTTCTTTTCCCTTCCATTAGACCCCTAAAATACAAAAATGAGTCTCACTAGATGAACCAATACTTTTATATAAAATGGGTGGTCTACCCATGTTTCTAAGAACGTATGAACATCCGTATATGAAGAAATTCTAGTATCTCCGATAACTAGCAGCAACAACCTTTCTTAGTCGGTAGTCTCTTTTATGACCTGAAAATGAAAAGTCAACCTTTAGATCAAATGCAACAATGACCTCAATCAAATAATCCACTAATGAGCCCAATTGAGAAAATCATATAGGTGAAAAAATACATTAATTCTAATTGATCTTTAAGTCCCTTTACCTCCTTCATCAAAGTCTCTACTACGGAAGAATGATTAGTGATATGTGCAATCGCCGTGAGAAGGTATTTCTTCAACTTCTTTTCCTTACAACATATAACATCAAGAGTGTCTATCGATTCAATTCAAGTGGCTACAGCTCATTCGAAAGTCTAATTCGCACCTCTTACTTGAGAAATCTAATGAAATTGATTTTGTTCTCAATCTCTAGTTTTTGTATTTTCAAAGTAAGCTCGTTTTTCTCTCATTCCAAATTTTCTATTTAAGATTTGTGATTGGAAAACTCATCAATGAACTTATTATTATAATAGTCTTTTACCTTTCGATTACATTCAAATTTGAAAGATCTGCTCAATCTGCTCAAATCCCCTGATTCATCTTCCAAGGTGGAAGGAGTCGACTAAGGAACAAATGTTTTATCACTATGATTTGAATAATTATGGGATGAAGAAATATTTATGAAGGCATTTTCCTAGAAGAATGAGCTAGGGTAGGGGTAAGGGAGTCTCGTTTCACTTTCTATCGGGACGAGTTCATAAGATTGACAGTCATTTCTAGACTTCATCAAATCTGTTTCTAAATCAACAATTCATTAATTAAGTTGAGAAATCTTCGCATCATATTTAGATTGTTGGAAGCGATCAGTTAAGTTATGTTGATGCCAAAAATGGATCAACACCCAAGAATGAGTTATAAGCAACCTGTAAGACCTAGATCTAGCAGATAGTATTGAAAATAAAAGAGAACAGAACAAGAAGACCGAAGATTTTTATGGTGGTTCGGCAATCTCTGGACCTACGTCCACCTTATAGTTTTTATTAGTTGTTGTTTACAAAGAAATTGAGATTACAAGTCACTAGTACAAGGGTTTGGATAGTTCTCTAGCTTAGAACTGCCAAGAGTAGCTGCCTAGGTGATTATTGTGAAGGAGAAAAAAAGTGAAGAAGAACCGGCAGAAATCAGATCCCTCTTTAGTTGTAGTTAGACTGGTATTTATAGGAAAATAGGTGCATGTAGTCATAAGCCCACTTGTACCAAAGCCCGGAAGATAGCTCGATGTCATACAAGTGAGCACGAAGGCCCACAAGCCGAGGAAATAACTTGGTACCGACCTATTTTTTTGGCGAAAAGTGAACTTCTTCACTTGCTTAGCTCTTCCATCTTTATCTCAGTCCATTCCAAGTATATTTTCATAATTTTTAGTTGATTCTAGTGATCTTCTCGATAACACTTGAATTATCCTGCTTTCTTAGCTTTCTTCTCGTCAATCCTTGGTATTGTTCATCTAAACTTTGGAAAAACCACTTGGTCACAAGTTGTGGGAGTAGTGTAAGAGATGTATGAAGTTTGGGAAGTGAATAGGGAAGGAAAAATGACTAGGTACCGAGCCAAAAGACCCGGTATCGAGTTATCTCCTTTCCTCCAATTTTGTTGAAACTTCTTATAGTTGTTCCTCTATTCCTTCTAAGTGTGCTTCCAAATTTTTTCGTCATTTTGTCTTCGTCTTGACGTTCTAACTTGCGTTGTCTTCTGCTTGGTTAAAATTCTGGTTAACACTTCCCCCTAGTGTATGCTTTCATTGAAAACAAAGCGTGCTCTGGATCAAGACAAGTCCTGGACTACTATCCTGCAAATTCTGGTAGATCGCTTGGGTGTTGTCTTCAAACGTTGCATTCGCTTGGTTTATTTTTCTTTAACCGTCTAGCTCGGTTATTGTTGGAATTCCATCCCTATGCATTGGGGATGTGATATGCACTTCGAAGACCACTTCATGCTTCAAGTTAGCACAACTTCCCATTGCCATGCTTTTTCGAATAATATAGGGGGAGATAAACAACTCGGTACCGAGTTATTTAACTTGGTACCGAGTCATATGTGTTTCCCTGACCCGATAAGCTTCAACACTTAGAAATTTCTCAAGTTACTTTTCATTTGCCTATTTTCTTTGCACCTGATCCATCCTGTTACCGAACCCTTTTGTTTTCCATAACCTGAATCATCTTGCCTCCAACCCAATCAGCACCGCCAACCTATGATAGTGATTTCACCACCTGCCGTCGTCACCTTGAACCAGTTGCCAACTCGGTAGATCCACCACATCAACTCACCCTCCACTCTTCCTGGTAGTTATTCAGATCAAACCCGAGAACTATAAAACCCTAGCATTGAATTTTTTAGGATTCGAGGTTGGTGATTGTTAATGTTGCGATGATGGCGATGGCGATGGTCACTTGGTCGATTGCAATTGAAGAGGGATGGTTGAAATCTGGGTTGTGTTTGATTGGTGGTGAATATAAGCCTTGCCCCGATCAAATGCATGTAGTTTCAAAGACAAATCTTGTTATTTGGACTCAACTATCTCTTTTCAAAATTAGGCTAAGCTCCAATCATCGCTTGAGTTCTAATACGATAGCTTATTCCAAGATTAGTCGCAGTAGATAATTCCATTGCCTAACTTTTATCTATTTCTGCACCTCCAGCGAAGCTGAAAAGAAAAGCTTTCTGCGTCGCTCCAAATAGCGGCTCCATTATTGATTTCTCATCAATAACGGGTAAGTCCCAATAATATAAGTTCAAACTACGATGCGACTTATTTTTCAAGCATGAACGAGCTATCTACATAGGATGGTCCGTTCATAGTGTAAGGATCAATGGACTCACACTGTACAGATTAACACATTGCACTTGCCCTGGTCAACGTTCAGAATCCAATTAGTCAACACACGTCGACATCCTTTGGATTTCAAGCATTGGCCACACAGGTTTATTATTCAAAATAAAGCATACCCGACCGTGTTGAACGCCAAGTTTTACCGTTTAGAATGACTTGTCGGTCACCTCGTCTTAAATCTGGTGAAGGCACATCCACTCCTTATGAATTTGGGTCTTCTACAGCTCAGGCTTCAGCATCCATCACGGTTGAGCCAAGCCATTCTGAAACTCTTGAATCCTAAGTACAAATGGTTCCAGTCATGCCGATAGTGGGTCAACTACCTCCAGGCCTAAGGATTCTGAACAATCCGCCAGAACAAAGGCCTTTAATTTTGATTGCCAGTTTGCTCTGGAATATACGCTTCCAACACGGTATCCTCGAGGAGGATGTTTGTCTACCAGCAAGGGCTAGCTTGCACACAATCCCCCGTCATAGTTTATAATGTGCAATAGGTACATGTGCTTAGATGGTGACGTCCCACCATTCAATCCTTTCCTCATAATGGTGCTATAAGAACTCGGACTAGCTCCGTTCCAAGTCCATCCAAATGGGTATTCTCTTCTGAGTTTTCTTTACGTCCTCTTCATGAGTCAGTTCAACTGACCCCTAAGGTTCAACGAGCTTACATTTTTTCTTTAGTTCAAGAGAAGGCACGATTCACCATCCTACTTGATAATCGAAGCCTGAAGGGGATTCAAAATTATTAAAAAGCTCCATAACAAACATTCTTACTTCAAGAATGAATATTTTTTCGTGCGATGCCCGCACGGTTTCAATCAGTTTTGGCTATCTGGATGTACGCCTTTTTTCCCATACTCCTCCCATGGCAGAATTTATAAGTTTCTAACTTGATATTTGTTTCCATGTAGGCGTCCCGACTCAAGATGAAAGCGCTAAATACAGTTCAATACTTGAGGCCTTGAAGGCGGTTAGTTCTAATCGGTGCACTATCGCATTCCTTTTGACAAATGAAAATCTATGGTGGTGCGGTCTGCTTCATCCCGATAGATTTGCTGTTGCTAAATCTCCAGCGCAGAGTGGGTCTAGAGCTTATACTCGTTCTTCTGCCCTCGCTCGCAGCTTCGACGAGAATCTTCAAGGGGAAGTTGAGGGTCCATCAGAGAAGGTAGACAGAGAGGAAACCAATGAGAGAGAAACTGAAGAGCTTATAGGAGGCAATGTCTCGAGAGGCAAGGATGTGGCGACTAGAATGCCCTTGATTCCAGAGGAGGATAAAAAGTCATGAGGAATGAGAGAAAAGCACTAACAATTGAAGAGGTGGGAGAAGGCGTTGGTGATGGCGATAGTGACTATCACGCTAGTGAAGAATGGGATGAATCACGGCGAATCTCCCAGGATGAGTCCTAATCTCCCTAGCCCACCTCATCAGAAACACAATGCCATAGAGATTTCACCTCGATCCTGCCCCTTTGGCAACATCTTAGTTGGTTTAAGTGACATCTGTGAGATCAACTTCACCGTTAGCGACATTATGGGGGATGTTGGTTCAGACTTCACTCTTTCGCCGGGTGCTTTGTAAGCAAAGATGGAGAGACCGCCACTTTAATTCCTTGCCAATATGGTTGGTAGAATACTTAAGGGGTCATCGACACCATACACTTTACTAGAATCATGGACACTCATTCTTCTATCGAATCTTACTTTGTAATTCCAACATTAATACCATTTCCTTCCTTATTTTAGGTTCCATGAGTTGTGGCTATTACGAGAAGTTCTCCTGCCACGCTAGTACGCACAGAGGCCAAATTCTCGATCCTAATCCGCCTTGTCTCTACGAGTCTGAGAAAGATAGGCGAAGGAGGAAAGATCGCGAGTATAACGAAACTCGCAATGCTAATAGGGAGCAGGATAGGGAGAGGGAGAAGGAAAGAAGAAAGAGGAAAGTTGATATTGAGGTATCTCACGACCCTGCTAAGCACCCAAGAGATTCCTTAGAGCACCGTGGGCTTATTTCCGTTGATGTTCTGCCTCATACTCAGGCTTGGACCTCTTTGACTCAACAAATTCCAGCCTCCCAAGCTATGATTACGGCTGCCTCACTTGCTTCCAATGGAGTTTCCACCTCAAATTTTCGGCCGACCTATCTCGTCTACAGGCTGCATTTCCATATCTCTTTCCGCATAGTGTTAAGTTTGACCAGCATATTAAGGATGTCGTGAAGGAAGTCACCTTGAGATGCCTCCAGGCTGTTCAAGAAGATGTAGAGGCTGGGTATGAATGGAAACGTTTATGCAAGGCCCTCCCCGATGTGAAACGAATCAATTACACCAACATCCAATCCTTTGAGTCCGAGAAAGCTGACCTCAAATGAATGATGAAAGAGAGGGAGGATGATTTGTTCAAAGTTACTAGAGAGGGATCTTGCTCTAAAATAGAAAGCCAACACCAACAACTTGATGGAAGAGTTAAAGCATGCTCAAGCATCTACCGAAGTCATGATGATGAACAAATTAAAAGTCGTTCATGCTAAAACTTCAGAGTTCAAGAAACAAGCTAAGGAGAAGGCACTGACACTTATCCAAAAAGACGAGATTGTTAGAGCCAATGGCTAGACTATATCAGAGTAAGCTAGTGAACTTGCCAAGCTTTGTAAGTAGGTTCAAAAACTCGCCAAAGAGAAGGAGTGGCTATCCACCGAGAAATATGTCATCATCCTTGAACTTGCAATTTCTGAGCATGAGCTCAAAGAGCTTCAAGATGAGAAGTCCGAGATCCTGCCCGAAGTTGATGCCAATATGATGTACTTCTACACCAACGCAGTTATGTTTAAAAATTTGAGATGGTTGGGAAATGACTATCCTGAGGCGCTCGCTGGCACTTGGGAGGAAGTGCTACACCGGACTGTGCAAGCCGAAGGTAATTGCTCTAAAGAAGAACTAATGGCTGCTTATCTCAAAGTTGAAGATATCGTATCTCTTTTCGTTGGAAAGGATATCCTAGATAAAGATGATGTCGATGCTGCCAAAGCTCTTGTTGGCCCTAGCTCTTCGGATTGGAGTGAAACGTCCGCTTCAAAATCTCAAGAGCCAATAGCGATCACTCCCGCGTCCCTAGGGGCTAGCTCTATAATGACCCAGTACTCCAACAATGACTGCACCTCATGGGTCTTACATTCCTCCCGTCGAAGGTCAATTTTATAGGCAAAGAGTTGGCGAGGAGCACATAACGGAAGAATGGGACTTCGAAGTTGACATCCGAAAAGGAAGAGTGGGCTCAGGTATTTCTTTTGTTTCACCTATTCTCTAGAAGCTTCAGTTCACTCTCAAGTCTTTTACTAAACTGTATTATTCTTTCCATCAACTTATAGGTCAACATATTTGCCTCTTACGCCTCCAGCTACGTAGGGATTAGGAACCGAAGCCATCTTTACTACGTCATTCATCGTTTTTGTGGGTCTTACTACGACTGTTCCTACCTCCAGTTCCGGTCCGGGCCCCGACTCTGAGAAGATTGCTAATCTAGAGAGCTTAGAGGAAATTTTGTGTCTCTCAAGAGGAGGATGTATTCATTATAAGTGCTTCTGACCTGATTGAGCATAAAACAATGGCTGAGAGGTGGAGGAAGGACATGGAGAAAATCCAACTGAAGAAAGAGTCTGGGAATACCAAGCTTGCATCTTCAAAACTGATAAGTCCCCAACAAAAAGTACCCACACTAAAGATCCGGTTGCTAAAGACTATGCCTATTGAAACTTTAGCAGGCCGGTTCGTAAAGCTACACACTGCTACCAGGGAAAAATCTACTCACTCGGAAGGTGAGACTCCTCTTGGCATGGAGAAGAAAACGAGAGAGAAGCTCATGGCCCATCTGGGTAACACTGGTAAAGGCAATTAGAGTGGTAAGAAGGGGAAGACTCAGTAGTGTGCGTACTAGCTAAGCGTTCGATTTTTGTGGGTGTGATGGTCGAGTCCTTTTTTTTGTCCTTTTGCTTTAAACAAGAAGAGATTGTGACAACACAACCCCCACTATTTGTCTGTACATAAGAAGATTATTAGTAATGGAAGATTAGCTTTCTATTTGTAATCTCTCTTCTATGTGCTCTTCTGCATCTTATGTGCTGTGCCTGCTTATGTATGTTAATCTGTGTATATAATATGATTGCTTCTACTAAAATTTCCTATATTATGTTCTTCTGCAATATGTTTATTTATTGCAACTCTGTGCATGTAAATAATATTCCGGCAATTTTTTTAGTATACTATGTTGTTTAGCTCTGTTTTTTATTATCAATATACTTTATTTGGTGCAACAAAATTGCGTTTTCAGCCAACTTTGCGGCTATTCCTGTTCGAGCTTGGTTGAGTTCCTTTCGACCAAGTGTTAGCGGTCGTGCCCCTATCTATGGGGCTAAATTTTAGAATTCAGGCATCAACGAAAGATTGGATACCCTGAGCAATTCGGTCGATTGCCCCCATTTAAGTTCGCTTGATAGTTTCTGCCTCTGGGAACTAGCGACTTTTGCTACGTGGTTCCAAGCATTTTATTTTTAATGCTGCCAATTCCTTGGGTGCATTTGAACTCTTCCAAGTTGACATCATCTGCCAATGTCATTCTGGATGTATGTATCGTAAAGACGCATCGTCATCATCTTCCATCATAAAAAATTCTTCCACATTCAGTGTTTAAGTTCTAGTAGTGTACTAGTTTCTATCACCGAAAACCAGTGCATGAGTGGTTCAACCCTGTGGATTTCTCCTTAACGTTGTCTATCTCCGGGCTTCGCCTAATTCCTTTTGTTATTGCCAATCTCTGTGCGTTGTCAAGTTCAGAGAGGCTTGATTCGATTTCCTTGTTGACTCGGCAGTTTTGGTCCTTCTCGAAATTGCCGGAGCAACGCGGTTCTCAAAAGGCAAAGATCGATTTTCCCGTCGATCCGGCGGTTTGAGTCAATTTTCCCCATCGACTCGGCTGTTTTGACCTTTCCGATGTTCCACGAGCAATGCCAAGTCTCAGAAGGTCGGGATCGATTTTTTCTGTCGATCCGATGGTTTTTGTACCTTCCCAACGTTGCTAAAGCAACGCCGGTCCTCAAAAGGTTAGGGACGATTTTCACTATCGACCCGGCAGTTTTTGGACCTTCCCGACGTTGCCGGAGCAACGTCGGTTCTCAGAAGGCAAGGGTCGATTTTCATCGTCGACCCGACGTTTTTTCTTATGAGAACATGGTTATATTGGTTTAAGAAGCTAATTTTATTAATCAATGGAAGAAATGGCAAGTCCTGTGTAACATCCCGTATCTAGAGGCCAAAAGCTAAGCGCTACAAATGCTGCAGTCATCCATAGTATTAACTTCTGGTGAAAAAATACGGTAATGATAGAGGTATCCATAATATCAGAAGCACGTGAATATGAACAAAATCACAAATTTCAAAAAACAACATTTTGTTGATTACATTTCAAAATAATTCACAAAATACACTAAGAGCGACATATGACGATTCCCCCTTGGTCGATCAAAGCAGTATAGTCATAACTGGCTTATTATACACAGCGGAATCAAAACAAATGAAACTCCTAAATAGCTATCCGTCAGCCACTTGCTCGTCTTCAGAAGCTTTATTCATCAAAAGACTAAAACTTGAAAACCTCAACCCTCAGCCTACTAAAATCAATTTTGAGTACCCGAGAGTTTAAGGGGAAACAAAAACTTCAAGTCGGACATAAAGCATGGTGTGAATAATTTTGTTACATCTCGGTTTACTAATATTAAGTGAGACCACGCCGCTTAGTGGAACGGGTTTCCCCTCACTAATATCCTCTTTAAAACATATATTTTGCAAATCCTTTCCTGCAACCAAACTGGTGAATCAAACTGATTATATCAAAATACCAATATCCTTTATGCTAATAAATGGACTATCTGTCCCTAAAACAAGTAATATGTGAACATTCTGTTCACAACATTATAGCAAGGGCTGTTATGCTACAAATGGACTATCTATCCATAGAACTGGGCCGACTGGCCGCAAACTGGACTACCTGTCCGAAATCTAGGCTGACTGCCTACAAAATGGACTAACTATTCGAATCATTTTCTTAGGGTTAACTACCCTTTGTCTTTTTCATTGAAAACCTTTTCAAAATGATTTAACCCTTTAAATCATACTTATACAAGGAAAATATATTCTTAGATTTACTCTATGCTATTTAGCCATGATATATATACTTTACTCAAAAAAATGTTGATGAGGTTTTCCAAAACAAGTTAAAACCCTTTTTAACTTGAAAATACTTAGGCTACATTGTCTATTTAATACATTCGAAACCTTTGTTTAAACCTTTAAACAACCCATTCGAAACCATTGAAGGTAACCCCTTCTAAACCAAGTAAAACCTTTTACTTAATCTAGGCCGAAAGGCCAAATCTTACCTTTCGAAACCATTGAAAGTTACTCTTTCGAAACCAATAAAGTATTTCCTTCGAAAGCTTTAAAACATTTAGACATCCCTTTTTAAAACCTTTAAATACTGCCTTTCGAAAAAATAAGGAAAAACCTTTTCCTACAACCTTTTTGAAACCCTGGGGAACCACCCCATTCGAAACCATTCATTAAAACCTTTCGAAACAGTAAAAACTCAATCCTTTTGAAAGCACTTTGGGTTCAATTTAAAACATATGGAAAACTTCCGAAACCATTAAAAAATTTACCCCCTCGAAACCTTTGAAAAACGTCTCGGTCGAAACCATTTGGATTTTGACTTCAAGTAGAGCAAAAGGATCAGAAACCCATTAAAGTCGGAAGCATCTGCTTTGAAACCATTTAAAACTGTCTCTTTCGAAACCATTTGGGTTTTGCTTTAATTATGTAAAATGGGTCTTAAAACATTTAAGTCGAAAGCTACTGCTTCGAAACCATTTCCTAAACAAAGAAGTGATGGTGTCGAAACCATCCCTTTCGAAAGCTTTAGAGAAGTGGCCAGGGTTTTAGAAAACAAAACAATCCTTTCGAAACCATCTGGATGGAAAGGTAGGAAGCGGCAGCTAAAGGCTTCGACTTAGTCGAAAATAATCATTTAAAACAAAAGCGCAACCTAATCGAAATCATTCCATTTAAAACCATTTGATCCAGTCGAAAGCCACTCAGTCGAAAGCCATTTAGTCAAAAGCAAGCAGGCGTATTTCTTTAATTTAAAAACAAAGGACCGCCTCAACCCCTTTGGAACCCCTGGTTTCGACTCCCTACCATCAGCCTACATCCAATTCACTATGTACAAGTAAACTGATACCACGTACATTGGTTTCGACTGTGTCGGAAGCGAAGATGAAGAGGCGGAACCTGGTGCCGACGGTGTCGAAACAGTGAAAAACATGTAGCAAATAGTTCTTTCTACCTAACATGCCTTACGTTTCTAATTGTGATTGGTTGCCTCTTTCTTTACCGATAAAAAGTACTGCAATTTGTCAAAAATACTGCCGACTTTCTAGGGTTAACAAATTAAAGTTATTTTGCAAAAAGGCCCTTCTCCTCTTTAAACTATATAAAATATTTAAGTCCCATACCTTGAATAATTTTATATAATCATTAAAACACTTAGAAAAAATCTACAAAAATTCCAGAAAATCTCATTTAATATGTTTTCCAACATATAAAAATTTCAGACCCAAATCTTTTATTATTTAACCAAAAATAATTATTAACCCAAATAAACATTTTCTTTACTAGAAATTCATATAAATTCCACATAATTTCAGAAAATTCCGAAAATTGAAACCCATCTCCAAAATATTATTTATGATCTTTATAAAAATTCTCAATTCATTTGGGTGTCATTTTACATAGTTTTCACCTTAAAACATATAATAAAATCAGTATGAACATACATAAATCATCAACATGTATATATAATCATTCCATCATTCAAAAACATGGCAAATCATTGCAAAATATTTGGCATTCATCAAAAAACCGAAAACACAATAAAAAATGAGATGCAAACATTATTCACCTTAGCTTTAGAGATTAATGAGATTGAGATATGAATGGATTTGGTTTGAATTAGCTTCTTCCTTAGCTTTTCTTCCTCTTTTCCTTGTTAATGGTGTTTGACCTCTTTTAAAAATTTTGAGAATGAAATGAACGTGTATATGGGATACACGGTATAAGGGAATGGATATAGGAATGGCCACTTTCCTTTTTTACCCCCCCTCTATTTCAATTTAACTCTTGTTTTAATTCATTGTTAAATGGCACGGCTACCCATAATTAAAATCAAATCTCAATCCCATAATCAACAAATTATTTTATTTAATTTAACCAATTTAATATCCTAAATAATGTTACCAAAAATCTGAAGTGTTACAGACTCCCCTCCTTAAAGAATTTTGTCCTCGAAATTACGATAAGGTACACAACAAATCAAACAAGAAGGTAAAACATACCATCAAATAAGTCAGGATAAGTATCTCTAATCCCAATCTCAATCTCCTAAGTAAAGTCATTGTCATTGTCGCTCCATTGGACTTTGACCAATCTGACCGTCTTCGTTCTAAGCCTCTTCTCATCTCTCGCAACAATACGGATGGGCTTCCTTACTATAGTCAAATCTGATTCTACTACTAAATCATCTAGCACAGTTGGTGCAATAGCAGTCTCCGGGTCTCTAACACACTTTCTGAGATGAGAAACATGAAAAACATCATGGACTCCTGCCAAATTGCTCGGTAACTCGATTCTATATGCGAGCTTCCCGATCCTCTCAACAATAGGAAAAGGTCCAACGAATCTCGGTGCTAACTTTCCTGATTTCCCAAATCTAATTACACCCTTCATCGGTGACACTTTGACGAAAACCTAGTCCCTAACTGATTACTCTAAATCTTTCCGTCTCTTATCTGCATAACACTTCTACCTAGATTGAGCCTCCTTCATTCTAGCTCGAATGACCCTAATCTTTTCTGCAGATTCCCTAACCAAATCTGTACCAAGAACCAACCTATCCCCGGTCTCCAACCAACATATAGGAGATTTGCATGGCCTTCCATACAAAGCTTCAAACGGTGCCATCCCAATACTAGTCTGATAACTGTTGTTATATGAAAACTCGACTAAATGCAGATGGTCTTCCCATAATCCACTGAAATCTAGAACACAAGCCCTTAACAAATCTTCCAAGATTTTGTTAACTCTTTCCGTTTGCCCATCCGTCAGTGGATGGTAAGCGGTACTCATCTTGAGCTTGGTTCCCAAAACTTCATGTAGACTCTTCCAGAACTAACTAGTGAATATAGGATCTCTGTCACTAACTATGCTACTAGGAATTCCATGCAGTCTGACCACACTCTTCATAAACAACTTTGCCAAAACAGTGCCGTTCTGGTTGACTTAACTGGAATGAAACGGGCACTCTTGGTCAATCTGTCCACTATGACCCATGTACTATCATTTTCCCTGTTCGACCTTGGTAACCCGTCAATAAAATCCATAGAAATAGAATCCCACTTCCATATTGAAATATCTAATGGATGAAGCAACCCACTTAGTTTCTGGTGTTCGGCCTTTGCCTGTTGGCAAATCATGCGCTGTTTCACACACAACCAAATATCCCACTTCATACCTTCCCGAAAGAAGCTCCTCTTCATATCCTGGAACATCTTAGTACCTCCTGGGTGAATAGAGAACTTTGAACGATGACATTCCTTTAAGACTTCTTTCCTTATGTTTCCTACATTCAAAACACATAATCTTCCTTTCTTTCTTAACCTCCCATTCTGGTCAAGCTTGAAATCTTTCAAGTCATCACTCTCGGTTCTATCTTTTAACTTCCTGATCCATTTAGCTAATATTGGATCCTCTTCCTGCTTAGAAGCGATCCTTTCGATCATCACTGGTTGAACTTACAAACAAGATAATACAACTGTATCTCCACTAGACCCAGCCTCGGATCTCCACTGCACTCTGGAATATGCTAATGCTTCCAAATCTTTCCACTCAGCAATCATCGCCAATACTGCATTCTGATGTTTCCAGCTAAGTGCATCTGCAACCTTGTTGCCTTTACCTAGTGTGTACTCAATCCTAAAATCACAAGCAGAGATACACACTGACCTCCATTGCTATCTCATGTTCATCTCCTACCGAGAGAACAGATACTTCAACGACTTATGATCTATATATAACTCAAACCTCTCTCCCAAAAGGTAATGTCTCCACACCTTCAAAGCAAAAATCACTGCAGCCAATTCCAAATCATGCGTCGAATATCTGACCTCATGTGGTCTAAGCTATCTAGAAGCATAGAAAATCACTTTACCTCTCTACATCAGCACAGCTCCTAGTCCTGTTCCACATGCATTGGTAAAAAACACCAAATCCTGATTCCTTTCTGGAACAACCAAAACTGGTGCATGTGTCAGTAAGTGTTTCAAACTCTGGAATGCTTCCTCACACTTATCAGTCCACACAAAATTTACATCCTTTCTTGTCAGCTTGGTCATCAGTGCCGCTATCCACGAAAAATCCTTCATGAACCTCCGATAATAATCATCTAACTCAAGGAAACTATTTATCTCTATCACTGTCTCGGGTCTCTTCCAGCTATTCACTACTTTAATCTTAGTCGGATCTATAGACAACCCTTCCTCTGAGACTACATGACCTAGAAATTTTACTTCTTTCTTCCGGAAATGACACTTCAAGAACTTTGCCTTCAGCTGATGCTGCCTCAACATCTCAAGCACCACTTTAAGATGAACTTCATGCTCTCTCTCATCCTTCGAGTATATCAAGATATCATCTATGAAAACCAATATGAACCTATCCAAGAGCTCTCGAAAAACGCAGTTCATCAAACCCACAAAGAAAGTTGGCGCATTAGTCAGTCCGAACGACATAACTAAACATTCGTACGACCCATATCTGGTCCTAAACGTCGTCGAAGGTATACTATCCTCTGCTACTCTGAGCTGATGGAAACCTATCGCCAGATCCAACTACAAGAATACCTTGGCTCCACTCAACTGGTCGAACAAATCGTCAATCCTCGGCAATGGATATCGATTTTTTATTGTCCTCTCATGCAACTTACGATAATCGATACATAGTCTTAACGATCCGTCCGGCTTCTTAGAAAACACTACGGCTGCTCCCCAAGGCGAACTACTCGGCCTGATAAAACTCTTGCCTTCTAAATCCACCAACTGCACCTTTAACTCCCTCATCTCTGTAGGAGTCATCCTGCTTGGCGGCCTACTCACTGATTCTGCTCCCGGAACAAAATCTATCTGAAACTCAATGGCTCGTTTTGGTAGCAATCCTACTACAGGCTCAAAAACATCTATGAATTCTCTAACCACGAAAACTCGGCTCAACTCATCATCTGATTCCGTAACACCCAATAAAGCATACATCTCACCGCTAGAACCTTCTACGGTATAAACAATCTGGTCACTACAATCAGGGTGTCTAAGAGATATTTTCCTATTTGGGCAAAATATCCTAGCATCGTACTCAGTTAACCAATCCATCCCAAGAATAATTCTAAACCCCACAAAATCAAACACATTCAAACTGCAAACAAAAGTTGACCTAACAGGTCAAACTCTAACCGGTCACATCTCAACCCTGGAGTAGCATACCCTCCTATTGGATTCAAAACCGTCAGGAAGTAACTAAATATATGGGTTTTAGGTTAAGCTTATCTATCAAAATATAGATATAAAAGAATGCGATGCACCAGTATCAAATAGAACGCTAATAGGAATACCATGAATCTGAAGTGTACCTCCCAAATCTGCCTTTCCTTTCTCCTGAGCTGTTGGCTTTGAAGCACCAGGCTCCAATGCATACACCTTGCCTTTCCATCCTTAGCGGGCTCCTTGCACTAGCTCTTATAATGGACAATATGGTCATAATTGAAGCACCTGACACCCTTCTTTCCAGCTACTTCCTTTGCCTTACCAGCACGACACTCATTAGCAAAGTGCCCCTTCTTGTTGCACTTGAAACAGACAATCTCAGACTTTCGCTTATTAGCAGCTCCATCCTTTTGAGCACCTTTCTTAGGAAAGAACTTCCTCTTCTGATTCTGCCCAACTTGGACTTCTTTAGCCTTACTCTTCTCTAGAGAATCAAGAATCTCCTTATGCCTTAAGGCCATCTCCACTACAAAGTCAGAAGGATCTCTAATATGGGGTAATGTGGCCCTAGCTAACTCAGGCTTCAACCCCCTAATAAACTTCTCATTCCTCTTCATCATTGTATCTACTGAAGCATAGCCATATCTGGCCAACTCCTCAAATTTTCTGGCATACTCCAAAACAGACATCTCTCCCTGCTCTAACTTAGCAAACTTTCCGATCAGAGCAGACCATGCCATTGCAGACATAAACCTCTCCTGGAACCATCCCTTGAAATATGCCCATGACAAAGTTTCCTCGTCTACACCGGTTGTCACACAGTTCCACCAGAATAAAGCTACTCCTTGAAGCTGTTTGGATGCCAACCTCCTCTTCTGCTCATCATTGAGCCCTAGATCTGCAAAAATCCTTTCATAGTGCAACAACCAATTCTCTACCTCAATAGCATCCTCTGTCCCCAGAAAAGTCTTCCCTCCAAGCTTAGCGTAATCTCCGCTCAGCTTAGCATAATGGTTAACTACCGAAACTTCCAGAACTCCTACCCATGCAGTGTTTCCTCCTACCATTCCAGCTGCAACTCCAACTTGCATCATATTCATAAAAAACCGATACATAGCTCCTATGTCTATTTGCAGGACTTCAGCACCTACATTCTCTGCTTATGCCTGACCTTGACCTCTCCTCGCATTAGGCCTGACATTCCCATTGGTGCCCTCCCCTCCTCGGTTAACTCTTCCTCTTCTACCATCCATATCTGTATTCAAAGCTTATGAGATACAGAAAAATAACCTAACAAGGACAGGAGACTAGAGATAAAGCGTATACTTATATATAGCAAATACAAGTACGTTACTATAGCATTATCCCATACACCAATCTTACTCTAATTCCTTAGGATTATGTTTTAAAACCATTTTTAGTTTAAATTTTTTCATAAACCATGCTCTGATACCAAGTTGTAACATCCTGTATCTAGAGGCCAAAAGTTAAGCGCTACAGATGCTGCAGTCATCCATAGTATTAACTTATGGTGATAAAATACGGTAATGATAATGGTATCCATAATATCAGAAGCATATGAATATGAACAAAATCACAGATTTCAAAAACAACATTTTGCTGATTACATTTCAAAATAATAATTCATATCCACGTTACATAATCCCTTGACATTTCCCAGGCAATAATTAAATATATCATTTACAAAATATGCAAAGAGCGACATAAGACGATGCCTCCTTGGTTGATCAAAGCAATATAGTCATAACTGAATTATTATACACAGCATAATCAAAACAAATGAAACTCCTAAATAGCTATCTGTCAGCCACCTGCTCGTCTCCAGAAGCTTTATTTGCTAAAAGACTAAAACCTGAAAACCTCAACCCTCAGCCTACTCAAATAAATTTTGAGTACCCGAGAGTTTAAGGGGAAAAAAACTTCGAGTCAGACATAAAGCTTGGTATGAATAATTCGGTTACATCTCAGTTTACTGATATTAAGTGAGACCACGCCGCTTAGCGGAACGGGTTTCCCCTCACTAACATCCTCTTTAAAACATATATTTTGCAAATCCTTTCCTACAGCCAAACTGGTTAATCAAACTGATTATATCAAAATAGCAATATCCTTTATGCTAATAAATGGACTGTTTGTCCGTTAAACAAGTAATATGTGAACTATCTGTCCACAACATAATAGCAAGGTCCGTTATGCTACAAATGGACTATCTGTCCATAGAACTGGGCTAACTTCCCACAAACTGGACTAAATGTCTGAAATCTAGGCTGATTGCCTGCAAAATGGATTAACTATCCGAATCATTTTCTTAGGGTTCACTACCCTTTATATTTTTCCTTGAAAACCATTTCAAAATGATTTAACCCTTTAAATCATACTTATACAAGGAAAATATATTCTTAGCTTTACTCTAAGCTATTTTGCCATGATATATATACTTTACTCAAAAAATGTTGATGAGATTTAATGAGGATTAACTATCCTTCCAAAACAAGTTAAAACCCTTTTTAACTTGAAAATACTTAGGCTGCATTTCCTATTTAATACATTCGAAACCTTTGTTTAAACCTTTAAACAACCCATTCGAAACCCTCGAAGGTAACCTCTTCAAAACCATGTAAAACCTTTTACTTAATATAGGCCGAAAGGCCAAATCTTACCTTTCGAAACCATTGAAAGTTATTCTTTCCAATAAAGTCTTTCCTTCGAAAGCTTTCAAACATTTAGACATCCCTCTTTAAAACCTTTAAATATTGCCTTTCGAAAACATAGGGAAAAACCTTTTCCTACAACCTTTTCGAAACCCTGGGGAACCACCCCTTTCGAAACCATTCATTAAAACCTTTCGAAACAGTCAAAACTCAATCCTTTTGAAAGCACTTTGGGTTCAATTTAAAACATGTGGAAACATTTCGAAACCATTCAAAAATTTACCCCCTTGAAACCTTTGAAAATCTTTTCGGTCGAAACCATTTGGATTCTGCCTTCAAGTAGAGCAAAAGGATCATAAACCCATTAATCGGAAGCATCTGCTTCGAAACTATTTAAAACTATCTTTCGGAACCATTTGATTTTTACTTCAATTATGTAAAAAGGGTCTTAAAACATTTAAGTCGAAAGCTACTGCTTCGAAACCATTTCCTAAATAAAGAAGTGATGGTGTCAAAACCATCCCTTTAGAAAGCTTTAGAGAAGTGGCCAGGTTTTTTGAAAACAAAATAATTCTTTCGAAACCATCTGGATCGAAAGGTAGGAAGCGACAGCTAAAGGCTTCGACTTAGTCGAAAGCAATCATTTAAAACAAAAGTGCAACCCAATCGAAATCATTCCATTTAAAACCATTTGATCCAGTCGAAAGCTATTCAGTCAAAAGCCATTTAGTCGAAAGCAAGCAGGCGTATTTCTTTAATTTAAAAACAAAGGACTTCCTCAACCCCTTTGGAAACCCTGGTTTCGACTCTCTACCTTCCACATACATCCAATTCACTACGTACCAGTAAACTGATACCATGTGCATTAGTTTCGACTGTGTCAGAAGCGAAGATGAGGAGGCAGAACCTGGTGCCAACGGTGTCGAAACAGTTAAAAACATGTAGCAAATAGTTCTTTCAACCTAACCTGCCTTACGTGTCTAATTGTGATTGGTTGCCTCTTTCTTTACCAATAAAAAGTACTGCAATTTGTCAAAAGTGCTGTCAACTTTCTAGGGTTAACAAATTAAAGTTATTTTGCAAAAAGCCCCTTCTCCTCTTTAAATTATATAAAACATTTAAGTCCCATACCTTAAATAATTTTATATAACCATTAAAATACTTAGGAAAAATCTACAAAAATTTCAAAAAATATCTTTTAATATGTTTTCTAACATATAAAAATTTCTGACCCAAATCTTTTATTATTTAACCGAAAATAATTATTAACCCAAATAATCATTTTCTTTACTAGAAAATTCATATAAATTCCACATAATTTCAAAAAACTCTGATAATCGAAATCCATCTCCAACATATTATTTATGATCTTCATAAAAATTCTCAAGGCACTTGGATGTCATTTTATAGGGTTTTCACCTTAAAACATATCATAAAATCGATATGAACATACATGAATCATCAACATGTATATATAATCATTCCATCATTCAAAAACATGGCAAATCATTGCAAAATATTCGACATTCATCAAATAACCGTAAACACAATCAAAAATGAGATGTAAACATTATTCACCTTAGCTTTAAAGATTAATGAGATTGAGATATGAATGGATTTGATTTGAATTAGCTTCTTCCTTAGCTTTTCTTCCTCTTTTCCTTGTTAATGGTGGCCGACCTCTTTTAAAAATTTTGAGAATGAAATGAACGTGTATGTGGGATACATGGCCTAAGGGAATGGATATAGGAATGGCCTCTTTCCTATTTTACCCCTCCTCAATTTCAATTTAACTCTTGTTTTAATTCATTGTTAAATGGCACAGCTACCCCTAATTAAAATCAAATCTCAATCTCCTAATCAACACATTATTTTATTTTATTTAACCAAGTAGATATCCTAAATAATGTTACCAAAAATCTGGAGAGTTACATCCTGCCTATTTATAGTGCCCCCAGTGTCCCTTGATGGCTTATTTGCAAAAGTATAAAATAAGAAGATCAAGTGTAGTAGTGCCGCAACAAGTCGCTATTCTAGGCACGTGAAATCAGAATTCCAATAACGGTTGCTAGCTTGAATGTTCCATCTCCAAGCTTCTGGTTAATCACAAAGGGTCCTTCCTAGTGCATGCCAAGCGCTCCCATGCCAAGCGCTCCCATGCCCCTGATAACTTGTTTCAAAACAAGGTCCCCTATTTTGAAGGTGTAATTGAGAAATTTTGCGTTAAAGTGTCGTGCCACTCTCTTCTGGTGAGCAGCAACCCTTAGTTTAGCTTCTTTCTACTTCTCATCAATTTGGCCGAGGGACTTGAGCAGTAGCTTCTCATTTTCTCTCTGATTAAAGTATCTTCTACGATGAGAAGGTACTTCCAATTCCACTGGGATCATAGCTTCCAAACCATATGCCAAGGCGAATGGCTAGTGCCTAATCATAGACTTGTGTGTTAACTTGTAAGCCCACAGTGCCGGTGGAAGCTCATCAACCCAATTCCCTTTAACTCTCATTAGCCGTTTCTTTATGGTGGATTTAATGATCTTGTTCGTTGCTTCCACTTGCATGTTTTCTTATGGATGCACTACCATGGAGAAGCTCTTCTCGATTCGGTACCACCTACAGAAATATTTGAACTTGACACTCTTGAATTGAGTCCCGTTGTCTGTGATAATCTTCTATGGCACTCCAAACCTACAAACGATACTTTTCATTACAAAATTAATTTTTTTAGTATTGATTGTGGCAAGCGGTTCTGCTTCAGCCCATTTTGCAAAGTAATCAACTACAATGATAGCGTATTTGGCTCCTCCTTTCGCCATAAGCAGCATGCTGATAATGTGAATTCCTCAGATCGTGAATGGACAAGGACTGGCCATCTACGTGAGTTCTGTCGATAGGGCTCTCGGAATCTTCGAGTATCTCTAGCACCTGTCACATCGCCTTGTATAATTAGTTGCATCCATGTTCAATGTCGGCCAGAAGTATTTGTAATGGAGCACTTTCTTTGTTAACGTCTTCCCCACGGTGTGATTCCTGCAGCTGCCTTCATGAATTTCAATAAGAATCTTCCTGGCATCATATTTGGTTACACACCTAAGTAAGGGGAAGAGAAACCTCTTCAATATAGTACCCCATCCTGCATTATGAATCGTGCTTCCTTCCAAAGGAGCTTTTTTCTCTCGTTCCTGTCTCTTGGAAGTATGCCCCTGAGTAAGTAGTCCTTTATTGGCATCATCTATGACTCTACCTCCTTTGTAATCTTAAAAACCCAATCAATATCTATTTGATCTATGCTAGGAGCAGTCAGCACTTCTACTGGAATCAATCCCATCAGCTATGCTTCGTTGGGACTGTTATTTGGCATTTTGACTCGGCTATATCTGAACTGATTGGACAAGTTAGACTCGACTATCATGAAGACCAGTAGCCTAGAGCAATGATTGTGGGGTCCAGAAATCAAGTACAGATGATAATATGAAGCCGTGGTCGAACGAAATCAAGAGATATGCTATATAAAATGTTCTAAGTATGGAATATGGTCTAATCTAGAAAAGGGATCAGGTACGATCCCTCTCTACCAAAGGGATCAGATTACTTCAGCTAAAGGGTTCAACTCAACGAAAAACGATCGATATCTCAAAATCCAGAAGTCAGATACACATGAAACTTTGGAAACAAGAAGAGGGGACCTTAGGGAGTCCATACTAGGGATCACACCCCAAAACAAGTAAGCAAGTGGGGTCGGCCCTCTTCCCTCTTCTCTCTAGAGGGATTGGCCAGAATCAGACTACACAATAGATTGTAATAATGATCGATCAATAACTCAACATCTACAAGTCCAATTGACATGAAACTTGGAGGCTATGCATAATACAATGTGGAGAAGCTCCCATATGGATCACAACCCCAAAATCTCCAACAATAGGGATTAGCCTCGATCCCTATTCCTTAGTATTTGGGCCATGCGATCCCTCCTATTGGCCCCTATGGATTTGGAGAGCCTTCTACCGTATTTTTAGAGAGATATTTTGCCGTCTTCCTCTATAAATACAGACTTGATTGTTCATTTTCGAGATCTTTACACTGCTTGTTACTTTATATTCTTTTGTAACTAAGGATTCTAATCTGATCCATGTACTTAGTTTAAAAAGTGATTAATAAAGCTATCTCTTCAAAGTGGATGTAGACAAACAACGCTAAACCACTATAAATTGATGTGTCTCTGTTATTTGCTTATTTCTTATTGCTTTACTGCTATATTTATTCTTTTTACATTTAATATTCTTCATTTATTCCTTAACTATAAATATATTAGGCGTTTGTGCTAATTTTTGGTGCAAACATTTTGGTGCTTTCATTGAGCGCTAAGATTCTCAGCTTCATTTGGATCCCTTTGCTGCTGTTGGATTACATAAATCCAAGGAGGAGATCCAGAATTATCTTCAAATAGTTTATCCGTTTTATTCAGATTTGCAAAAGTCTAAGGAAAACTATCAACAATGGTTCGGAACACTATATTTACCTCTCAAAACGCCGAAGGAAATGAGAACACCAACTTCCAGCAAGGAAGCTAAAGTAATCTACCAGTAGATGAAAATGGTGCAAATCCAGTTGATGTCCAGAATCCAACTGATTTCATCACAAGAGCTGATTTCCAAAACCTGATGAAAGAGCTCATGGATAGCCGTCGACAATTGAACCAGTAGGTTCAAGCTAATATCGATATAATGAATCAACTCAGGGATCAACAACGTGGTAAAACTAGCAGGGAGCCAACTCCCTTTTCTGCATTAGAGAGCTCAACTTCATCAGATGACCATTACATGCGCAAACGCCGTAGAATTGATGGATATCATGCAGAAGCATCTAGATATCAACACACAACAATTCTCGGGTTGCTAGGACCGATCAGACCTGATCCCTTTATAGGGACCGGGGTCGATCCCTCCTCCAAGGGAGGAACCTTTCCTTTTTTTGATGAAACTCGAACCGGAGCCGCCACGGTTGATCTGGATGTTAGAGTTCAAGTAAATGCAGGAGAGTTACCTCTCTAGAACGACGATGAAGTGAACGCACATCAAGAGGATGTTGAGCCAAGAAGGCATGGAACGGCCTATAGACATTGGTCGGACCATTCACGTGAGGGGGAGCACGACTGTCGCTTGGCTCCAACTATCCAAACGCCATACTTAGCGGCAATGATCAAACAGCCAGTAAGGGAAAGCCAAGGCTTGTTAATGATGATTGGGGGATATCAAGAAGCCATACACATTCATAGACAATAATTTACATGCGAATATCTAAGGAGATTTAGCATTTCATCGGTGCATGCCTACGAGGGAAAAACTGACCCTAGGCAGCACATCATGAGATATGATTGGCTGATAATTTCCACACGAGCTGATGATGCCACAAAATACAGATGTTTTCCTATTACTCTCTTTGGTATAACAACGATGCTGTTTACGAGATTACCTCCACGACCAATCTCTAGATTTGACGATTTGGCAACAAAATTTATGGAGCAGTTCTGTATGCACTCAACTCACCCTAAGGATGTAATGTGCCTATCAAGAATGATCCAGGCTCCGAGAGAATCGCTGAAAGACTACTTGGAGAAATTTTATATAGCTGTCACAGACGTTAGTAATCCGAACGACCATTCAATATTAATGGCCGTAACAAGAGGGATTGACCCAGAATCCGACTTTGGTGATTGGTTAGCTGGCAAACCATCCATAATGTCGGAGCGTTTCTATGCAAAAGAAGCTCAGTATCTGAGGAAAGAGGAAGCTAGACACTCTAGAAAGAAGAATGTTGTGGGACCGAGTAGAGAGGGAGTGTAGAGTAACATTGAAGTGAAATAGTCCGGAGAGAGTTTCAAAAAAGTTCAGATAAATGTCCAAAATAAACCGAATCAGTAAAAGAAAGGCGGTGATAGGAACAGTGAACGAAAGAGGGATTAAGAGAAAAGTCTAGGATTCCAATGTATGATACCCACATACCACTGTATACATCTCTAGAGCATGTTTACTTGTCTGCATGTAATACCATGCGGTATAAGAAGCCACCTCCAAAAGAATCGATGGAGAAATAAAAGCAAACTGGAAAATATTGCTGGTTCCACGAATGTTATGGTTACAACACAAATAAATGTAGGCATCTTAAGGATGTTATACAAAAACTGATTCGGGAAAGAAAACTTCAGCAGTTTGTTAAAGCCTCGTAGGATGGCAGGTAGAGGACATCGGACCCCAACCGAGGACAAGCGCCGCACGGGGCTGAGGAGCCTGCGTGGACTGATGGAAGATTAGTGATCAATACAATAGCTTTAGGACCACATCCAGCTGATAAGAGCTGGCATAAGATGGAGCGCTATGCTAGCACAATCAAGCATATGAATTTTGAGTGTTGTTCAAATACAGAAGATGGGACTCCGGCCAAATAGCAGGGTACAATGGCAGACGGCATTGTGTTCATAAATAGAGATGCAGATATGGTGAAGGCACCGATGATCGATCCAATGGTCATTTCAGCCATGATTGTCCCCGCCTTAGTGAGGAAGATCTTGATTGACTGTGGTAGTTCCGTGAATATAATTTTCAAAAAAGCTTATGATCGGATAAAGATGGAAGCTAAGGACTTAAAACCATTTAAAGCCTGTATTTATGGCTTTAACGGTGCTACAACTGAAGCTGTCGGTTATGTTGAATTTCCCATGGAGTTGGGAGAAGGCGACCGCAGGAGAGTCCGGATGTTGCTATTTGCTGTCTTGGATATTGACTCTTTATACAATGCCTTTTTGGGCTGACCGGCCCTAGCTGAATTCCGGGCAGCTCTTACCCCATGGTGTTTGACTTTGAATTTCCTAATTGATAATGGTGTTGGAGTTGTTTATGGTGATCAGGCGACTGGACATACCTGCTATGTGGTTGAGTTGAGGGATGTTCAATGGGAGGAGAAAGGTAAGGGTGTGGACAAGTCTCTCTGCATCCAAGCCACCGAAGATTGACATCAGCGCCTGGGCCTTGGCTCGGGTGCCACGGTCAGTTCTATAAAGACATAGATCCAAGGAATGATAAGGAGGAGTCCAACGAAACCAAGGCTGCATCGGTTGAGCTGACGATTGACATCACGGTCAGCCATGATGACCCGTCATGGGTCCTAAAGATTAAATCACAGCTTAGCCCCCCGATGATGAAGGAACTCGCCAGTTTTCTCCAAGCGAATCTTGATTTATTCGCTTGGACCCATTCTGACATATGTGGGATTAGCATGCCATTGCAAGCCACACATTAAACATCGACCCAAGGCACGCGGCATGGATCCAGAGAGATATGCCACCCTTAAAGAGGAGGTAGATAGACTAAAAAACAACGGATTTATTCGCGACGCCCTCTACCCGAAATGGGTATCTAATAATGTACTCGTGAGAAAGGAAAATGGAAAATGGTGGACATGCGTTGACTATTCGGACCAAAATAAAGGATGCCCTAAAGGTAGCTTTCCCCTTTCGAGGATGGATCAATTGGTGGACTAAAAAACAGGACATTAGTTGCTATCTTTTATGGATGTATAATCCGGATATAATCAAATCCCGATGCACATACCCGACCAAGAGCACACCAGTTCTATTACCAACATTGGATTCTACTGCTATGTGGTAATGCTATTCGGGTTAAAGAATGCTGGAGCGACCTATCAATGCCTAGTTAACCGAATGTTTAAAGATCAGATTGGAAAGACAATTGAGATATATGTGGATGATATGCTCGTGAAGTCACGACGATCAAGCAACCACATTAGAGACTTGGTAGAATGTTCGATATCCTCCAATATTACAAAATGAAGATTAATCCTTTAAAATGTTCCTCTAGCATTGCATCAGGAAAATTCTCGGGTTTCATTTTCAATGCTCGCAGAATCGAAGCTAATCCCTAGAAGATTCGAGCAATTCGCAACATCCAAGCGCCAAAGACTATCAAACAAGTACATAGCCTAAATGGGAAGGTTGCTGCCCTAAGCCAGTTTATTTCCAGAGCCACTAATAAATGTATTCCTTTCATTGACCTGATAAGAAGAGGTAAGAGGAACTTTGAATGAACATAGGAATGTGAAGATGCATTCCAAGCTCTAATGAACCACTTAGAGAGACCTCCCATCTTATCAAAGCCGATGGATCACAAAGACTTGTATATCTACTTGGTTGTGTCGGTACACGC
This sequence comes from Allium fistulosum, assembly GCA_030737815.1. Lineage (NCBI taxonomy): Eukaryota > Viridiplantae > Streptophyta > Magnoliopsida > Asparagales > Amaryllidaceae > Allium > Allium fistulosum. The sequence goes on from CM060902.1 coordinate 1,303,455,289, forward strand.
TATAAGTGCCGCACTACTTCACGAGGAGAACCAAATCTAGAGATCGGTCTACTGTGTTAGCAAGCGATTAATAGGAGCTGAAAGGAACTATTCGAAGGTAGAGAAATTGGCATACTGACTGTTGATTGCGTCACAAAGGCTCCACCCCTATTTTCAGGCTCATCCCATCAACATCTACACCGACCAGCTGTTACGATAGGTCCTACAGCGACCTGAGACGTCTAGAAGGTACTCAAGTGGAATATCGAGTTGAGCCAATTTGACATTACCTATCTCCCTTGGATAGCCATCCAGGGACTGGCACATGCGGACTTTATAGCTGAGTTCACCGCACAGGATGATCTCCCAAAGAGTAGTAAAGCCCCTACCATTCGATGGAAAATGTATACAGATGGACCCTCCAACGATCGTTGTTCTAGAGCTGGAGTCGTACTCTAGAGGATCAATCAATTTTCTACGCTTTGAAGCTTGACTTCCCTGCAACGAATAACAAAGCCGAATATGAAGCTTTGATTGCTGGACTCAAACTTGCCAGAGAACTGGAAATAAAATCTCTTTAAATCTTTTGCGATTCACAGTTGGTGGTATGCCAAGTCAAGGGAGATACCAGGTTAAAGGACAATGACTCGCTCCGTACCTTATCCGAGTCTAAGAGATATTGACTGACTTTGAGTGTTAAGGACAATTAATTGGTGGTAAAAGAATAAGAGACATTTAAGTGACATAAAAAAGAAACAAAGAACATAGAAAATAAGCATATAAGATAGGAATAAGTTCGCAGCAAATAAATAAATGTATACTAATAAATAAACTTAAAAGTAAATATTATTTCCATAGTGGAAGATTTATGGCCTCAATAATACGTTTAGGACGAGCGTGAATTAATGGGCCTAACCTAATATTTAGATTTAGGATAAATAACTTGGTTTAGTATGGGTTAGGATGCGAGATCGGTAGAGTTACACAACAAAAGTCTGCCCTTCACAAAGAGGCTGTTGCAATTGTGTATACATAATACTGATGTAAGACATCTCCAACTATAGTACCCATTGGAAAGGGATATACGTTCGTGTATAGGTGTGGGAAAATATACCAAGGGTTCGCCTATTAAATGGCTCACTACCTTTAGGGATGTCAAGGGATTTACTTCAGAGGTGGAATGTACTAAATGGCCATTGGGTCTGCCCCATCCTTATTTAAGAAGTCTTAAATAACCTATGACAGTGCCTAATTGGGAAATGAGGTCTGCTTCATTTCTAAACTAGAGATGTTAAGTAACTAGAACAGGCATTTTCCTTGATTTGCATTAGGCGAGTCTAAATGGGATTTCGGCTATGGAAGGTCGACGAGCTATATTAATGTTATTAATAAACATATATTTAGAAGTAGGGTTTACATATAGACTTTGACTCCAGGAGGTCCTGAGCGAATGTTAGCAAAGGCTTGGGTTACGCCCTAATAGATTTTGCTTCCTACTAGTGTAGAATTCATATAGGATATACAAAGACCTCAAAGTTTAATTAATTGTTTGTTTATCGGAGGTGGGCTAGTTAACCCTTATATAGGTCTTTAGGATTTGTTAGTAATATGACCAACTAAATTATAAAGCCATATCTAAGGATCATTAGCCTTCGTAGTTAGGGCTAGTTGACTAGCAATTACATTACAGAGAGCTCGTTTAGGATTGAGGTATTAAATGGCCGCTGGGTCTACCTCCTTCCAATTTAAGAAGTATTAAGTGGTTGATATTTTCTTTTAGGTAGTTCAACGCTTATATATGGGCATATATGTAGTCATACCTCAATGAAGGTTGGATATATCGTACGCTCATATGGAATTAAAAAGGGTAAACCATGAATAATAGGCATAGCACTTAAATAGAAATCGATCGGCATAAACTAGTGCTATGGATAAAGTATGTAATTTTTCCATCATCAGAACGATGTTTTGACACCCTCCTTATAACAATCCTCAAGATAGATTTAGAGGGACAGATTACTGGTGCATGCTAGGAATGATAGACAGAGAAGTCTTCTCATTCATGCCCGACACTGACAAGGCAATTAGATATCTAAGAAATAATATTGATTCCAAGGTAGCAGCCTTAGTCGGTATATATGTTCTATTATATTTTTTCTATCACACTGTGAGTTTATGTAGATAGCTCTTCGATGTACTTATGTTTATTTCAGGTTACCAACACCAACGATTCATACCCTAGTAGATTTGGATTTCGATTTAGTCGAAATTTAGGCCCATTAAGGTGCAAGTTGTTACATTTGGTATCAGAGCTTAGGTTAGTTGATCATAGGAATTAGGGTACATTGAGTGAATTTATTTGTATTTTACCTATAATTATATATATATATATATATATTATACGCCAAACTCTATGAATTTTGACTATAGAAGTACTTGTGACCATAATCTGAAAAGTTGGATGAGCAACTATGAGTTGGAACGGTAAATAAAGTTGAATTTTTACACCTATCATGATTAATCCATAGGTTGTAGGCTGTACCATAAGGCGTTGACCAAGAAGAGCATGAGTGCGACATGTAGAAGGATCCTTGAAGCTGGATGGTAGTTGAATCCTTTGTTGGGTTGGACTGCCCTAAGATTAGGGACTTCACTGAATTGCCGATTGAAAATGTGCATTTCGTCCATATAGATGGGAAGTAAGAACCTATATGTTGTAAATATCTGGAGGTAAAGTATAAAAAAGATTGCGAAAGTTCTTGCAGGAAGGTTTACATTAACCACCACAAGATGATAGCTGTATATTTGATATGTTCTTAATAAAGATGAGTTAAGAATGAGTAGAAAAGAAGGAAAGTCTAAGCGAAAGGAGGAACAAAGTCCATTTCTTTGTCCAACCCCATAAGAAAGGATTTAACAAAAAGATTTTGAAAGTTTCTCGAAACATTTTGAATGGTTTTAAAAAGAATTTATTCAAAGTAGAAGGACTCTACCACTGAAAAGTTGTTGTTTAGAAAAAGCAAGATAAATTGGAAATTTTAAGCGGCTATTCAGAGATTCCTAGTGGGGTTTAAAACTAGTTGGGTTGAAAATTTTCAATTTAAAGGTTTTGGTAAAGAGATTTTTCGTTTTTTGAAGTAAATAGAAAATATTGCGTATGTTTGTCTCGATGATTTTTCTATAAATTAAAAAGTTTTAAATTCTTTCATTAGGATGGATAAATGGAAATGGTACTTGATTTAAATAGGTTAAAGAGAATGGAAGGGTAAGAATGCATAATAATGAAGATAAGAAATCCCATATAAGGGAAATACCAAGAAAAATAATTGAAATAGATTCAAACATATCTCTTTTTCATGTTAAAGAGGAAAAGCCAAATGGCTAAACAGTAGGCGAATTCACTGCAATGAGTCAATAAAGGAAACAATAAAAGAGGAAAATAGCAATGTAAGGAGAAGCTATTTAAGGGCAATATAGGTAGGAGAAATTTAAATAGTAGCAATAACAAGAAATTCAAATAGAAACACCATTAGGAGTTTATATTAAAATAGAGTTAGTAATCTAATTAGAAATAATATAGGAGAAAAACAATATGAATAGGATAGGAAAAATGGATAATTTCCATAAATATGTGTAGTAATTGCACATATCATTCAATAGTCCCTCTTATTGCCTATTAAAATCTACGCCAAGGGTGAAAATCGAAATAGCATGAATAGTAAGAAAATAATAGAATATAAGTTATTCTTCTGTACTTCAGTTTTCATTGTTTAAAGTTATGGAAGATGATTTTGGAAAAATGGTTAGGTATGACAATTGAGTTTTTAAATGCAAATAATTGTTTTAAGTTAAAAATCATACTTTTGAAGAAGTTAGTCTCTGTTGTAGAAAGTCCTTAAAAAGGGAAACTTGGTTAGAAAGAGAAATTTTTTGTGGCTCCTTTTGGAAAACAAACAATTTTTGAATTTAATTAAAAGGTTTCTAACTTTATATTTTCAAATATAAAAGTTTTGGATTAAGTAATTCATGACTGTGAAGTTTTAATTTTATAAAGAGTGGTGAAAACCAAACCAATTTCTGATATGGAGTAGATAGGACTGACTGCCTAGGTAAAACGTGGTAAAGGTTAAGGCTATAAATAAAATACTATGAATTCTTATAGGGTAGTAACAAGGCATCTGTATTGAATATAAGGAATATTGGTATAAACCTAGGAATGTTTGTTTAGGCATGTGTGAGAGCCATTAGAGGAACCCCAAAAGGAATGAGGAATGGTGCCAAACTACATGTTTTGCGAGTCCTAGGGTGTACTCGCATGAAAGATCAATGTTAAAGAAAATAAATACCAATATTTGATTACCATCAAGAGATTTGGATTAAAAGAAGATAGTAATATAATTGGACGAGAGGGTAATGAGATGGCAAACACACATAGAGGACGTTGTTGACTTACGGTTGAAGAAGGCAAGATAGGTGGTAGGAAAATTATTCCACAAAGTCGATTTTTCAATGAGTTTTTCGAAACGTGCATAGTTTATATTTCCTACCCATCGAAGTGTGGGAATGCATAATTTATCCCATAATCAGGTGTAATAATTAAAGTAATGGATAGATCTTATTTATTTAAATCCAAGGAGGTAACTTATGACATGTGGGTTATAGTAGAATGACACATTCGAAATGTCCATCTTAATCGAGTAAGAAGTGATAGGGTCACAACATCATTAATACCAGTTGATGTTGAAAGGCACCTTCCGACAATTATTTCTTTTAGGATATTTGGGTTGTACGGTAGTTGTCTCTTTTTGGGTATTGAAAAATAAAGCGTACAGTGTGATATAAGACATGTTGCTATTTTATTACTGTGTTGATTTTCTGGATGAGCTTTGACTGCTAAATATATTGGGAAATAATGTAAGTAAGGAAATCTGAGAAGGATACTTAACTAGTGACGAACGTAATTAAGTCTAGAAGTTTATAAAGTACATTAGGAAATTAAATTAGCAAATAGAAATAAAGAATGCTTAAATCCTAAAAGCTTTAGAATTTTGGAAAGAATAAATTTTAGCAAGTGAAGGACATGGGATGGTTGCTATGAAACCACAGGTCACTATCCATATGTTTTAAAAGCTAAAATTTATAAATATGCTTATATGTTTTTTTATTGTTTTGAAATAAAAGGAAAGGTTTTCAACATCTAAGATTAACTGCGCAATGCTAGGGTTAATTATATGCATTAACTTATTGATTGAATCTCGTTTACATTAAGATGTGGTTTGATATTTTTTAAAAGATGAAAAGGCAAATTCTTTTGAAAAATTATGTTCAAACGCTTTTGAAAAATTATATTCGAATGCTTTTGAAAAATTATATTCGAACGCTTTTGAAAAGTTGTATTTAAATGCTTTTGAAAACATAATTTTCAAACTAATTTGCAAGTTTAACTGCAAGGGGAAAAGATTTTTAATGGAAAATGAGAAATTTTCCAATTTTCAATGCCATGTGCATATCATATGGAGGTAAATGTCTTAGTAAATATGAAATTTACTGTTTAGCAAGGGAGATAATATATAAAACATAGATATAATAATGAAAAAGCTATTTAGCTTTGGAATTTCTATTTCCATACCTTGTTGATAGTAAAGAAAACTTGCTTTTAAAATAATTCCTTTTTAAAATCTAAAAATAAACATCCTTATGCGAATTGTACTTGGAAAAGCAGGAAAAGAATTAGGTACAACTGAATAGATATCCAAAAGAAGGGTGGAAATGTAAACTCTCCAACTAAATTCCTTTTTCAGCATAGAAGTATAAATATAGGACAATTGGATATTCAAATTTGGATGTTATAAATGGTGCATTAGGCATTGGATGGTAAGGATTAGAGTAAAATTGGTTGAACCATACTCCTATTCGTACGAGTTTGGAAATTATTATGTGAAAACAAGGATTTTAATTTTTAAAAACTTGCATACTTATGAACTGGCAGTATATATAGGTTATTTGCATCATATTTTTAAAATTGTTTTAAAAGAATGCATTCATACAGGAGGCGCCGATTTAGAATTATTCAGCATACATATCATATGATACATCATGCACTTTTACACGAGTTACTGCAAAATTGGTTAAACACTAATTCGTTGGATAGTTTAGAATGGTGCGTGCTATGATACATGATTTAACCCTTAAGGAATTTTGGGGATGAAATTCTTTTAAGAGGGGAGAATGTAACACTCCGTAAAATAAATGGTCATTAATTAAAAGAATCAATAGATAATTAACGAGGCTCAAAATGGAATTTGAGCAAACGTCGGAATTTGATCATGAAACTTGCATCATTGCGTTCGTGGTGATTTTCTAGAGCACCTTTTATATATTAAGTTTTGCGATTGGAGTTCAAACGAAGAAGTTATTGATATTTGAAGTTTTCGGATCGAAAATAATCAAAAAGGAACCTAAGGAAATATATAATAATATACGTGTGGACCCTACCAGTCGATATTAGGGCATGATCGATCGACCTCTAGCGATCGACTATCGCCTACCACCAGTCGACCTAGGGCCGACATGCCCTAAACCTCGGATTAACAGCTCAGATTTAATAAATATATAGGCCTAGCCCCTTACTTTTCTTCTCATATTTTCTGAACAAAGTAGTGGAGCTCTGCCATTTCCTCTTCTCCACTATTTCTGGAAATTATAAAAATACTACATATATATATATATATAAGAGAAGAGTGAAAAATAAAAGAGAAGAAGAGAAGGAGTGAATCAATTTTGTGAAAAAGGTATATTTTATAATTATAAATCTAAATTTCCACTAAATTCAAATCTCCTTTAAGGTCTGTAATTCTAATGGGTATGTGTGTATCTTGTTATACATATTTTTTGGATGGAAAGGAAAAAAGAGTCAATTGAAGGAATGAATTCAAATTTGGAGATTTGGAAAGCTAGAAAGATGAGTGAGAAATTATATGATTTATATATACAACACTGAAATTTATATCGTTGAATTTTATTGATTGTTATGCCTATGCATGATCTGTTGAATCGTAGGCTTAAAATGAATATATAATTGAAACCTCGCCTATATAATATGTAAGTTATGTAACTGTGATGGAATGAAATATACACCTTAATCTGGAAATTTTGGAAATTAGTCCCCTCAATATTTTAAAGGATGATGTGATAAGACTGTGAAGTTTATTCCACAGAGAAGATTGGATCTTCCTCCTCCCTATTTAAGAAGTATTAAGTGTCCATTATTTTCTTTAAGGTAGTTTAACGCTTATATATATAGGCATATACATAGTTATACCACTGAGAAGGTTGGATATATCATACAAGTATATGGAATTAAAGGTATAAACCATGAATAATAGACATAACACTTAAATAGAGATTAATTAGCATAAATTAGTGTTATGGATAAAGTATGTAAATTCCCCTCTTCGGAATGTTGTTCTGACCCCCTCCTCATAACATCCCACTGGATAGATTTAGGGGAACATGCTACTGGTGCAAAACGGGAACGGTAGATGGAAAAGTCTTCTCATTCATGCTTGACACTGACAAGGCAACTAGATATCCAAGGAATAATATTGATTCCAAGGTATTAGTTTTTGTCAGTGTATATGTTCTATTATATTTTTATGTTCCGCCGTGAGTTTATGTAGATAGCTCCCCGATATACTTATGTTTATTTCAAGTTACCAACACCAACGATTCGTACCCTAATGAACTTAGATTTTGATTTAATCAAAATTTGGACCCATTAAGGTGCGGGCTATTACAGACATTAAAGAAATAATTTTTTTACAAGGTTTCATACAAGATAGATCCCTTATAATACTCAAAAATAAACTTATCATTATTATATTTGACTTTATCTAGAGAAAGGGAATCAACAGATAGTGAAGCAACTTTGACTTTAGCAAATTCCAACATTCTCCAGGATAAGGATTCGATCCATTTTCATCAAGGTATCTTTTATGAAGTCGCCTAATTAGATCTCCATAGTCATTCCTAAGAAAGAAAAATAAGTCATGGGGAACCTAACGTAAACTAAGTAAAAGAAGTCCATGAATTTGTTTCTGTCTTTAGTAAGCAACCAAAAGAGAGATGTAAGTTCCTTATTTTCTTTTTGAATATTCAATTGGTGAAATTGAGACTTTTAGTAAAGAGGTGTAAATCGCATGTCCCTAAAGTTTTCTAGAGAGTTAAGACATTATAAAAGTCTCATATACTTATCATTTGATTCATTTAGATCCTTGTACAGTTTTTCATCTTCTCTGTTGAGCCTTAAAAAATATCATTCTTGTTTTTATGTAATTGGATCCCAATGTAAGTTTTATTTTTCCTTTCTACTCTACTAATAAAAAAATGAAAAAATAATTTATAAAAGAAATTCAAAGTAAAAATGAATTGGAAAATGAGTCACCTGGGGAGGAAGAGTAGTGAGCTTTCGTTTTGAAGAAAGACCCTCCATAATCTGGAAAGACAAATTTTTTCTAAGTCAGATGGGGCAAGTACACCAGGTAGACCTAGAGAAGGTAGAGTGCCTTAGGTCCAGGTTCAACATGAAGAGAAAAGAAATCGATAGTATGATCTGATTCATGATTAGTGCCTTGCTCCCCCAAACCATTATCCTTTAGGTCATCATCTATATCTTCTCATGATGGGTCATTCCTATCGTTACTGTCCTCCCTATTATTGTCATCTTCATCATCATTTTTAGTTTTCACTCCCTCCTTATTTTTGATTCATCATTATCGAACGAAGGATCATCAATAACTAAGTGTTTTTCTGGATTAATAGGTTCATCATCTGTAAGCTCAAATAAGTCTCCTAGAACCTGATCAAAGAAAATTGTAACAACGGAGTTTTTAAGTAATAATTAATTTAAGTTAATAATAGTAATTTAATTAATTAATTTGGAATTTGGGAGATTTATTCGATAAATTGGTTTTGGAATATTTAATCAAGAGGATTTAAATTGTGGAAATTTTGATATTTAAAATTTAGATAAGTTGAAATGTGAAAATAATATTTAATAAAAATAATGAAATTTGAATATAATATTAGTTAGCGAAAGAAGTGATTTTAAATAGGAATTTAAATTTATTTATTTATACTAAAAAGAATTTTGTTTTTAAGTAAAAAGAAGAAAAAAACAAATATATATAGTTACCCATTTTATGTTATTATCATAGCCCAAGCCTAACTATCCCTAAGTCCAAACCCAATTTAGTGCATCCTGGTATTTCTAAGCCTAGAGCTTTCTTTCTCCAGACTCTTCTTCTTTGTTTATAAATACACTGTCTTCGACTACGTTATCTGACTTTAGAAAATGGGATTTATCCCAAACCCTCATTATTTTAGTAACTAATAATAAATCAAATAAATTATTTTAAATTTTAAATTTGGATATATGGTTCTTCACATTGTTATGCATCTATGGTGAGAGGAGAATTGAGTTTTAATGCGGCGATTGAGTGCTGTGTGCGTGTGTGTGTGTTTGGGTTGGAGAAGAGGAAGAACACACAATTACAGTCCGAGGCATTTCAAGTACAGGGACGACATGACCAGCTTGTGTTTATTTGGGCTTAGAGGAGTATTATGTTAGGAATTATCACATGATATTTGTTTGACATCGATTCACTGTATGTATATATAATTGACAATTGAGTTGTATTGTATTCTTACAACATCATTGTATAATATATTATATGTTATCACTGCGACTGACTCTATGTTCTCTACTGTTTGTTGTATATAGTGTATTGTTTTGTCCTGGAAGCATACGCATCTATTGCTTTGTACCAATACTATGTACGTATGGGTGAGTTATATACTTGATGTTTTGATACGTACCAGTGTTAGTCCAAAGGAATATTCACATGTGCACCCTATATAACCTCATTCTTCGTATTATCTGATAGTATTACCCAATAATATCTTGGATAGTATAGGCATAAAGGTGGGGTGTCACAAATTAGTATCAAAGCAGGTTCAGAACAATACATCATATGTCAAAGATACGAGTCGAGATCTTAGACGAGACTTAGAGTCTCTGTCCCTTCGGGTATATTGGGAATTTATTTTATAATGAGATATAATAGGAGTATATATTACTTAGTATATGATGATTACTAGGGTAATCATCTAGGGACGTATTTGTTATTTCTATATGCATAAGATAATTGGATTTTGATATTTTGAGTATAAATATAAATGTAAAATGATTGATTTTGGTTGACTAAATATTGATTTGTTAAGTTTTGATTTGAGTTTTATCAGAGTGCGTAGTGGAATTATTAGTTTTTGCTGAGTGCCTTTATTTAGTCTCCTATGTTTAGTTGATAATTTAAAGTTGCGGGAATTGAATTTAGTTTAGGGATTTGAGTATAATTATCAAAACTATGAAATAAATTTAATTATTTGGTATATTATTATTGTAAATAAATATAAATAATGTTTTTTTTATTATTATGAGCTGCTTTTTAAAAATGGTTTGTTGAGTAATATACATATAAATATGTGTGTTTTAAAGACCATTTGGAAATGTTCTAAAAAAAACTAATAAGTGTTTGGTGAAAGCAAAAGTTTATCGTATATAAATATTGGTTATTATTATTATCAAATGATTATAGTAGTAAAGTATTAAATAGGAATTCGGAAATTTTTAGTACTAGTATGTTTGATAATTTTTGAAAGTAATACTTATAGATATTTTTTAGAAATGAAAATTGTGTTAACTTGTCCGCTGAGTGTGTTAAGGATTTTGGTCGATGCAACTGCACACGTATTCGATAAAAATTCTTAAATGCTTGAACAATACATTTAGACACGAAGAACTAGAAAGATACAAATAATTTGTTGAAGATTAAAATATTTTGGAATAGAGTTGAATACTTTAAATGGGAAATAAAGTAAAGTAAGTTATTTTGGTAAAGTGATATTTGAGATTTACATTTGTAATGGATTTGAAAACCAGAGTTTATATTTATTATTTTGGAAAATGGTTATTTTATATGTTAGTATGTATTTTTAGTGATAACTGTAGCCATTGGATATTAGTGCACAGCTGTAATCACCGGCGAGGCAGTATTGATTATACGGTCAACATTGCAGCCAATTGATATTAGTAATCACTATATTAAATAGCGAGGCAATATCACATTATTTTATAGCATTTGAGAATTTGTGAATATAAGTGTGTGTATATATATATATGATAATGATTTATACATATGATGTGTAAATATATATAGCTTTGGGATTTTAAGACGTGGATATGTTTACACATATATTTAATTTAAAGATTTATCTTGGATAGGTTAATTAAATTGAGAATTATTCGATAAGTGATATGGGATTATTTTGAAGTGTTAGATTTTTAAAATAAATTTACAATTTTCCTTCTAGATCAAATTTAAAGGTGTTAAATATTGTTTAATTTGTGAAAAGAGTTTGCAAATAGTAGTTGAACTTAATTTTTGGAATATGAAATGTTTTGAAATTATGAAATATATTAGAAAATGATTCGTTATATGGAAAAATCTAGTTTTAGTGGAAATTTTATATGTAGGAATTTTTTTAATTTATGCCAATTTTAAAAACTAATTTCAATTGTAGGCCAGAGTTAAAATTTATTACAAACATAGGCCAGATTGTGTCACATCAGCTGCTACATGTACTGGTGGCATTTGAAATGCTGCTAGTATAATTTTTTCTAAAAAAAATAGGCTGTAGCATTTGAGATGCCACCAGCGTGCGGCATTTAAAATGCCGCCAGCGTGCGGCATTTAAAATGCCGCCTAGATGTTTTGGATGTGATAACAACCAGCCCTTACTTAGTCTCCTCTCATTCTCACCTCAACTCCATTCGAACCCAAAAATCCTTTTATGCCCAAAACTCAATTTTCACTCAAAATATTGATTAATTAGCCAATAAATTGAATAATGGCTTCCTCATCATCTCAAAGGCCTCCTATAAGTTTGTATTCTTCATTTTATATGTCATATTTTGAAAATTTGATTTTTAGGGTTTGGAGAAAAGTTAGTTTTTAGGTAGAAATCTCTGTATGTAGAGTTAAATGGAATAGCTTGTGCGGTTATGATACTCGTTCGATAGGGTTTTGATTGTATACATGACAGGTTAAGGTTATAGGTTTGATTTGGTTTTGTTCTTGTGGTAGAATACAAAGAAATGGAACCCGGATCGGTTAATGAAAGTGTTCTTTACTTACAAGAACAACACCTCACTAGCAATAATGTATTGATGGAGGTAGATTTTGGTTTACTTTGTCTTGCAATGTGATAATATATTAGTAAATACAAGTAATAATATGATATAGTTTTAATTTTTAACAGTCGGTTGAGCTAGAAGGGACTATTGAGCATCCTTTGACACTAAAGCAAGTCACGTCCTCTCATCATGGTGTTCTGTAACTTTTAGGTAGAGCTGGATTTGGCTTTATTCATAAGGTGGGATACACACAGTTTGATCGTAATCTCATTACGGCTTAGATCGATAGATGGAGACCGTAGACATCTACATTTCATCAAAGAGTAGGAGAGATGACCATCACTCTAAAAAATGTAGTCGTGTTGCTTGGTTTTCCAATAAACGCGGATCCTATTCTCAAATCTGATTACTCGAGGAATTATATAGATTTATGTCAGTCCTTGCTTGGAATGTTACCTCCAGAAGGAGCAAAATAGGGGAATGAGTTTATAATGACCGCCTGGTTTAGGTAGCACTTGGTCGATGATATTCTCCAGCGTGCCTCTCCGTTGTAGATCGTGCAGCGTGCGTGCTTTTATTTTGCACATCATCACTCAACGTCTTTTTTGCGATAGATCGAAGACTCGAGTGTCCTTTCAGTGGTTCCCTTTGTTAGTAAACTTCGATTCTTACTGAAAATATTCATGGGATAGTGTCATGCTAGCTTCCACTTATTTAGAGCTTAATAGAGTGGCGTTGGTACAACAACGGTCTGCGGGTGGTTGTTTTGCTCTAGTTCAGGTATGGTCATAGTTTTTGAGTAATTCATAATTGCTACATGTCGTAAACAAAAATGAAATAAATCAAATAATACTCTAGCAGTTATGCTTGGACTTATCTTCCGGTTGGTCGTATAACTATGAGGAGACCGACAATCGACAACTCAAAACCGTATGGGTCAAAGTAAATCAGTGTTGGTTATACAGTTCTATAAACTTATACATTTCGTACACTTATATAAATTTATGTAATTTTAGGTGGATTAGACCTAAGAATAGTAAATTGTCTCAGAGATGGAATTTGGCATTCTACCAAAACGAGTCCAATGTCCTAGACTATAAAGCTGTTACATGGACTCCTTATAATGAGGGAGACCTTGATGCACTTTCGGCATTATGCACTTCTTCTAGGCAGTTATGGATGGCAAGACTGATGGTGTTTTGTTTCAGTGATGTTGCATACCATCTTTCGATAGAGTAATTAGGCAATTTGGTCTTCGCCAGCACTTACCCTTACCTTCTTCCTATTATACTCTTCCAATTGGTGGAGATGAGTATGAAACTATGATAGAATTATGGAGTGAACGCTTTCTTTCTATGGAAGACGAGTGGGAGTTCATGTTGACTGATGAGGAGTACAACAGTTGGTATTGGAATATCATGTGTTAGTATGTCTTAAGAAGACAAGAGACATCTTGTATCCAAATGTTGCTTCATACAATCTGAGAGCTCCGCTTGAACGAAATGTGGTACGTCTAGAAAATTAGTAGTTTATGTCAATTGTAAAATCAATAATAGTATATGTTAATTGTAGGTGGATGGTATGTACCATATGATGGAGATAGTTGATGAGCTTAAAGGGGAAGTTCTTGAAAAAAATAAGGTGAAATGCTGCTCCCTCAAACAAGTTTTGTAATCATGTTTGATGAAGAAAAAGATGGCAAGACCAACCCCTCCTTCTCCTCCTCCTCCCATAGTGCCACCTTTTTGTGAGGACGTTGCATCTGTACTACCGGCTCCCGAACTGGAGAGAAAGTATCAAAGGCAAAAGAAAGACAAGGGTGAAACCTCCGATGAATTAACTTCCCAACATAGTATCTGGTTGGTCCTTCTCAACCCCTAGTGGAAGGAACTCAAGAAGATCACATTGAAGAAGAAGACGAGAACCAAGAAGGTACGCCTGAGGAGGAGGAATTGATTGTAAAGCAAGGAAACCGAAAAGGAAAACTCCTCGTGAACTGAAAATTTTGTGAAGATAGATATCGTGGTACAATTTGGATTATGTAATTTGACATTGGTATGGGCATGTTTAACTCTCCTTTAGAATGTAGTTTTGATTAGAATGTTGTTGGGATTTTAATTTAGTTTTTATTGGGATGATGTTTTGATTTGAATGTAGTTTGGATTGTAATATAGTGTTGCTTGGAATGTACTTTGTTTTTTAATTTACTTTCTATTGTAATGTAATGTTGGTTTGTATGGAGTATGGATTGGACTGACGTGTAGCTCGAATTTGAGAAGATAGACGCTGCGACAATGCAGTAAGCAATTAATAGAGCGGCATATGAAATGCTGCTCATATAAGGCATTTTGTAACGACCCACCTTTATGAATTTAAACAACACTTGTTATCCCAAAGGATAATAAATCAATTTAAATACCTTTATAAATTTTAAACAACGTCAATTTGTCCCAAGGATAATTCGTATACAACTTTATTATCTTTTTAATAAAGTAATCGATTATCTTTAAACACTTTTGGTCAAATTAATTAATTAACTTTAAAACATTTTTATTAGATCAATTAAGTAACTTTAAAACACTTTATTAAATCAGTTAATTTATTTAAACTCTTTTATTAAATTAGCTAATTAACTTTTAAAAACACCATTAATTAAAATCATTAATTAAATCCAAATATCATTAACTAAATGGATTAATTACATTCAAACATCATTAATTAAAATTAGTGATTAAATCCAAATATCATCATTAAAATGATTAATTAGATTTAATCATCATTAATTAAAATGATTTACTTAATTTAAAACATCATTAATTAAAATGATTAATTAAACTCAAATATCATTAGTTAAAATGATTAATTAAATTCATATCCCATTAATTAAAATGATCAATTAATCTTAAATATCATTAATTAAATTAATCAATTTTAAATATTATTAATTAAAATGGTTAATTAAATCAAACATCATTAATTAAAATGATTGATTAAATTAAAATATCATTAATCAGAATGATTAATGAATTATAAAAATCTATTTTGTGAAAATACAAGCTCAAGTTCAACACAAAAGGGTTTAGGGAGATGATATTTAATAAGTGACGATATAGTGAAAAATCGACATGACGACACTTAAACAATTCAAATAGACTGTCGTAATTATTTTAACAAACATTAGTATAAGCAATAAAAGAATATAAATGAGATGCAGATAACATAAATAAATAAATAATGGCGAGAAACACCTTTCGATCTCTCGACAAAGTTCCTCTGCAAAACAATGGTTACGGATAATATATATAATCATATGGGTTCACAGCAATTAAGTTAATATGTCATCCGTTTTCCAAAACGAGATCTTCAGCCAAACAAACAATCAAACAACAACCATATCAAAACTATCAACCGAGCATTCAACTCTAAATTTATAGAATCATAGGTATTATATAGCTAATTTAAGGGTGAGTAAACTCACAGAAATTCTAGTTTATCGCCTAAGCATTCTGGTTTGGACGATTTTAGCTTGAAATTCTACAAGCTCCAATTCCCACGAATCCAATTCCTAAACATAGATAATGCTTTCATGAGTACAATGCAACTCAACGCGTCCAAATCCGACCTCATATGAGCAAGAAATGAGTTAATGAACAATCGACGATTAATTAACAAAATAATAAATTAATTAAAATTAATTACTTCATCAATTCCTTTACCCTGGTCGTTCAAATTTCCAGGCTGCCAAAACACTTCTCGTTCATCTTCACATCGTCACCACCCTAGGTATTTAGCCGCCACTGCATTGCCATGCAAGAAAGCCCAAACCTCGAGCAACCTAATGACACTGGATTCATCCCCTAAAACGCCACTGTCGCCACGAAATCGTGAACCTAAGCTGCCACCATTGCACAAGATTTCCGACCACCAACGACCATCGTGAGTCAATCCCACTATCAGATACCCTCATCTCCCCTAGCCACATACTTTCTTAGTTGAGGACATCACCAGAAAACGCCTCTAGAGGCTCCGATCGATATAGGCCATTGGATGATGGAGATATAACAAACGGCGGCTAGGGTTTGATTTTTGGGTTTGATCTAAATGAAAGGGTATAGGTCCTTATATAGGATTTCTAACTAGCACTATTCACGCTCTAAAATTCCCGAACTCCAATTGAGGCGTGCTCACTGGCATTTCTAGCTAATTACCCCATTTCGAGCTCAATGGAACTATTTTCAAGACCTAATTCCAAAGTATACAGAAGTTAACTTTTTAAAATCAAATTATATTATTTTAATTTTCTAAAATTAATCGCTATGCATTTCAAGCTCGCTCGATCACACAGTACGTCTTAACGCTACGAAACTCTTCGGCGTACAACTATTTTTTATTCTGGACCCAATGGCACTGGTTTCGTCAAAATCTAAGATAGTTCCCTGGAATGTTAATTTTACATATTTAAATATTGTTTTATATTTTCGATCTAATTATCGATATTTATCCGATCTGTTTATTTTTGTAATTAAATTTAAAATTGAATTCACCAATATTATTTATTAATTAAAAGGAGTTAAAAAGATTATTAAATCCAATTAAATTAATATTTAATTCTCAAATTCATACATTTAAGTGATCCCTATATTTGAATATAAGTTATTAAATTCTAAAATCCAATTATTTAACTATTTAAAATTAATTAAAAATTTAAAATTCAATACCCAAAATTTTGGGTTGTTACATTCTCCTCCCTTAAAAGAATTTCGTCACCGAAATTCCCAAAGAAGAAAATGTCACCAGACCCCTAAGGTTCAAAAACTTATTAATTAAAATGTGTCATTACTTAATTAATTCCCTAATATTACAGAAAATTTTGGCTGTACCTCATTTGCACGGCTCGATCGGAAAAACTACAAATTACCACTATGGGCTTCAATCAAATCAAAAGAAAACAAAAGCCAAGTGTCCTCCCATATCTGGGGCATAAAATCACCAACCAAATTCAAATTTCTTAATCTACTACGTACCTTTTTGTGTTTGATTTATATTTTTGCAAGTAACTTATTATCTCGATGCTAATGCAGGTGCGCAAGAAATCAAATAGGAATCACTTGCTTACCTGTACTTACACAATTCAAAGAGTCATACTGATAAAGAGAAATATACTAGCTATATCTATCATAATCTCAAATAGCATAAGCAATATAACATTCATAGGCAACAAGGCAGTATAGTGCAACTAACAATAATGATGCAACCTTATATGCAAAAACTAGCATGGTACAAATCTACATACAACTCTAGTATGAAATAAAGCTACATGCAACCAAAAGAAAATATCAACCATATGCAAAAAAGTACAGAATTTTTTTTTGCAACAAATGCTATGCATCCAATATTTTCATACCATAAATTTAGAACCAAATGCCCTGGTTTTATATATTCAAAAACATATTTTCAAGTTTTCTTCGAAGAGAATTTAAATCAAATTCAAAATCAATTATGACAAGGAAGGGCTACTCCTACCGACGCATGGTATAACTCTAGAATCAAACAACATGGAGCATCTAGTGGTATTCTGGTTCCTCCTAAATAAAAATTAGAGAAAACAAATATACCCAACGAGCCCTACAAATCGAAAGACTCCCTTTTTTCCCAACTTTAGTCATTCATCGCAATAAATAAAACTATTTGTAAAACACTTTGCAAATATCTATTAGAACAAATTCCAATTTTTATCGAAATAATAATGTTTTTCAAATACTTCAAATTATACCATTATTATTTCTTTTCATAATCATTCCAATAGTTCTTTTAAAACGATTCCAAAACCATCGAGATTTAAGTTCTAATAAACAACAATTCAAAAACCTTTGTTTTGTAAATTCAAACTTTATAAACTATGATATATAAATCACACATCCAATCAAATCAAATCAATAGGAATAAACTAACACTATCAATCAATCAAATTCCATAAGGAAAAATCTAACACTTAACATTATTATAAAATATCAAATGACTAACAACCAGATTTAGAATTTATGCTAAGTATACAATTATACTTAAGTCCGTATGATATACATAAATCATCCATACGCTATATTTGATCTGATCACTTGCTCGGGTACATAGACTTCTACTTTCAAACTAGTATCACTCACTCCACCTGTCTATGGTGGACTTCGATCAGATTCCTCGATTAGAAACTTCTGCCTTGCATAGCCATAAACTATGATAGAAAACTTCAATATCATATCGAGAATCCGAATCAAGTGGTCGCTGACAAGAATCAAGTAAGAAATCCTTTTTTGGACTGGTGAAAATCACCCAAAGTTATGTATTCGAATCCTAGATCAAGAACCGTGCGAATGAAATGATCTATGTATAATTTACATACTTAATTCGATTGGTTTCTTAATTGTACCAATCTCTTTCTAAATCACTTATATTTTTTATTTAGTATTTTATTCAATACAAACATTATTAATGAATTATTTCACAAATTTTTACTTAAGTTTATTAACATTTTATAAAGCCTCATCTTTATAAAACATTAGATTTAAACTTATTCCACTCTTATTTACTTGTAGAATACTCCTCTACATCCTAAGAGTATATATAAAACACCAATTTATTTTATTTATTTGTTATTTACTTTTATTTTTCTCAAAATTTAATTGGAAGTCCAAACACAATACGGGTCTTTAAAACTAAGCCAACCCTTCGACCTCTTTACCTCAGAGTACTCTAAGGGAAAATATTCATGGGTTGGTTCAATATCACTAAATTATTTACACAACTTGTCTAATTAACAAAACTATGATTTTAATTAAATAATTTACCAAAACCTTTCTATCTAATTTAACCCCTTTAAAACATGAGTTAAATTATCTCTTTTCTATCTAAGAGTTTTAAAATTTTCATTTATCAAATTATTATTCAAAATGACTTTTATTTTAACCTGGTTATTTTAAGGAAACTTAAGACTAGTTACCCAGATTTTTACTTCAAAACCATTTTTGAAATCATACTACTTATATTTCTTTATGAAATAACTTCAACAAATTTATTTACCAAAACTCAATTTAGGTTCGTCCGGATTGAACTCCTTTCGATCGTATAATGAAAAGGAGAATAATTTACTAAGTGCCCCACAATTTTCGCCTAAGCAAACATCTGATTGTCACTTAGAAGATTATTCATATTATCACAAAACTAATCGAGATGTTTTCCTTCAAATTACCCTTGTTAACCATAAAATCTACTTGAAAGTAGAAGTATGAAAGAATGATAATAAGGTTGAAGTTTTGATGAAGAGACAGGCCAAGTCATCATGAAAGACATAAAAAGGATGTTTCGAAGGCATTGAGTAGGCATCGAAGGAGTCGAAGGCACCAAATACACATAAAAAAGGCCTTCGACCCAGATGAAAACAAATATGACCTTCCGCCACTACCAACCTTTTGACACAGTTGAACAAGCAATAATGACTTCAGAACCCCCTTTGAAAGCAATCAATAGTGTTCCCTCAACTACACATCAAACCTTTCGAAGTCAAAGGTTTCACCCAAAAGTGACTTTTCGAAAGTGTAGCAAGCCTTTCGAACCGGTTAAGATCCATCTAGGACACCTTTTGACAATGTCAAAAAGTACTATGAAGGAAGCAACATACATAAATTAACAAAGACAAAGGAATGATAGAGAACCTTTCGACGACGTCGAAAATAGTCATGGCTTTCGACCAGGTCAGAAGGTTAAGAAGCGCTAGAGTATGACAAGATGAGCAAGAACACCCTTCGACAAAATTGAGAGGAAGCAAAGCCTTCGACAACATTAAAGGGGAACGTTGCTTTCGACTAAGATTCAAGACAGCATGAGAAAGGCGAACCTTTCGACAAGATCGAAAGGTCCATAATAGCACATGAAAGACAAGCCGTTCGACAAAGTCGAAAGGTTCATGACAAGGGCAAACCTTACGATGAGGTCGGAGGGTTCATAACAGCTTATAAAAGAAAACCTTTCGACCCGATCGAAGGCAGGGAAGTGAAGGGATAAACCAAGAAGCACAAGAGAACACCTTTCGACGACGTCGAAAGGTTCATAACCCTTCGATCAAGTCGAAAGGTTTAAGGCGGCATATGAAAAAGGTGTCTTGTCGACCCAGTCAAAAGCAAGGAGTCTTATTGATCTAGTCGAAAGCAAAGGCGCTGATGGAGGTCAACCTGCATCTACAAATAAGACCCAAGAGGTCCAGTTTTGGGAACCGGATGATTCTGGGATATTGAATTCATTTCCTTTTCTCTACTTTCTTACTAAAAATTATACTTAGAAGAAACCCTAAATCAAAAGGGGGAGAAAGCTTAATTTCTTATAACTCATTTTGAATAACGAATAGAATGGAGATGGCTTGTTCATGATGGATATTGGCGATAAGGAAGATCATTTAGATCATTAGCTAGACTAATGATCAATTGCACATGACTTCAACCTTTTTCTCATAATCTCTTTTGATCTATACTATATATAAGATTGACTTAGACATTTCAAACCGTAACCTATCATAATCGAAATTAATCTTTAATATGGAAAACAAAAGCAATGATGATGAGGTGGCAACTATGTTGAATGCGGGAGCTGTGGGAATTTATAAGGTGATCTTATATAAGGAAAATAAAATGGTTAAAGACTATTAATCTAGGACTGCTTCGAAAGGAGGAATACCTTTCGACCTAGTCGAAAGGTACACTTCCTAAAGGAATCCTGGTTTATATATCTAATAACCATTCATGCTGGAATTCATTCAAGGGGAATCTACACCTTTAAGCATCAGTTATCCCCTCGAAGGGATTTCATGGAAAGAATATTGACACTAAGGGGTTGAAAGCAATTAGAATTTAGAGATAGGATATTTATTTCCTTTCGGTAAAGTCGAAAGGTCTCAAACGCCACCTTTCGACATGATCAAAAAATGAAATGGTAGTCATCATCGATAACTGCATTCAACTCCCATGGTGTTGGAACTCGACAAAGTGATGATTCTGAGAGCTAAATGATTATGAATTACTTCAACCTAATCGAAAGTTTGAAATGGCCATGTCACACCTTTCGACACGGTCGAAAGGTTTGGCAACTTACTTCTATTCCATCCTAGTCGAAAGATTGGAGTGATCTTGTTAATAACCTTTCGACAAGGTCGAAAGGTTTGGCAATTTACTTCTATTCCAACCTAGTCGAAAGGTTGGAGTGATCTTGTTAATAACCTTTCGACAAGGTCGAAAGGTTTGGCAATTTACTTCTATTCCAACCTAATCGAAAGGTTGGAGTGACCTTGTTAATAACCTTTCGACAAGGTCAAAAGGTCTGGCAATTTACTTCCATTGTAAACTAGTCGAAAGATTTGAGTGATCTTGCTAATAACTTTCGACAAGGCAGAAAGGTTTGACAATTTAACATATCATCAATCTGGCCGAAAGGTTGAAGTAGCCTCATTATTACTTTCGGCAAGGTTGGAAAGTATGGCGGTTTACTATCCCTTTCACCCAGGCCCATTTGATTAAGTTATTTTATTCAAAAGATACCTTTTCAAAGGCGAGAATCATCTTAACAACATGGTCATGTTCAAATAAAATTATTTTATAAAAGGCATCGGGGATGTTGATAAGAAATCTTATTAACAACCCTAAAGAAAATGCATTTCATTGAAATTTCTCTTCCAAAATATTTTTATTTAGAATACTTTCAAGTAGTACTACTATATTTATATATTTTTCAAAAACCTTTCGAAATTATTTCAAACAACTTCAAGATTTAAATTTAAAAATCCTTTTTAAAACACATTTTTTAAATCAAATTTATATAAAATTACCTTTATATAAAATCATTTCATATTATAATAATTCTCCTCTATTATAATAAGTTTTTTTTTCCAATATTTACTCTCTAAAGTCTTATTCTACCATTTAAATAATTTTAAACAACCTTTATTAAAAGTTTACTTTAACTTAACATTTACCCCGAACACCTTATAGTCAAATTGTGAAACTTAATTCACAAAGGGTTCATTTTAATGTACATACAATTATCAAATAATATATGATCAGAAACTAGTTGAGCATGGATTAACAAATCAACAAATAATAGTCAATGCTCCTAGACTATCTGAGCACAACAAATCAAACAACAATGATAATAAAGAAGTATTATCATTAATAATAAAACTTTATAAATAATTACATAAATTTGAAAATTATTCCTTTATATATAAAATAAAGGTAAAATATTTCATTTACCAAATTTTCAAAAACCAATATCATGTCCGTTTGGCTTGTCCAAGTGTTTAGAAATCCCTATCGATACCGTGGTGTTCCACGTCTCGACCAGAATTCATAAACAACTCATCAGACCAATAAACACAATATGTTTTTATAACAATAACAAATACGCTCTCGTATACATATAATACTCTCAAACTCATTCTAGGGCATCACTTACCCTGTCTCTAATGAGTTACTCACTCTAGGGATTACTAACCCTATCTCGAGTGAGCCATACCTTACTAAAGCCAAGGTTCTCGCTTAACCTTTAGCTCTGATACCACTTTGTAACGACGTGCCTTTATAAATTTAAACAACACTTTTTTATCCTAAAGGATAATAAATCAATTTAAATACCTTTACAAATTTTAAACAATGTTAATTTGTCCCAAAGGATAATTTGTATACAGCTTTATAATCTTGTTAATAAAGTAATCGATTATCTTTAAACACTTTTGGTAAAATTAATTAATTAACTTTAAAACATTTTTATTAAATCAATTAGGTAACTTTAAAACACTTTTATCAAAATCAGTTGATTTATTTTAAACTCTTTATTAAATTAGTTAATTAACTTTTAAAAACACCATTAATTAAATCCAAATATCATTAAATAAATGGATTAATTACATTAAAACATCATTAATTAAAATTAGTAATTAAATCCAAATATCATCATTAAAATGATTAATTAAATTCAGTCGTCATTAATTAAAATGATTTACTAAATTTAAAACATCATTAATTAAAATGATAATTAAACTCAAATATCATTTATTAAAATGATTAATTAAATTCATGTCCCATTAATTAAAATGATCAATTAATCTTAAATATCATTATTAATTAATTTAAAATATCATTAATTAAAATGATTAATTAAATTCAAACATCATTAAATTGAATGATTGATTAAATTCAAATATCATTAATAAAAATGATTAATGAATTATAAAAATCTATTTTGTGAAAATACAAGCTCAAGTTCAACAAACAAGAGTTTAGGGAGATGATATTCAATAAGTGACGATATAGTTAAAAATCGCCATGACGATACTTAAACAATTCAATAGACTGTCATAATTATTTTAACTAAACATCAATATAAGCAATAAAAGAATATAAATGAGATGCAGATAACAGTAAATAAATAAATAATGGCGAGAAACCCTTTTGGGTCTCTCAAAAAAGGTCCTATGCAAAACAATGGTTACGAACAATATATATAATCATATGGGTTCACAACAATTAAGTTAATATGTCATCTGTTTCCCAAAACGGGATTTTCAACCAAACAAATAATCAAACATCAACCATATCTGAACTATCAACCAAGCAGTCAACACTAAATTTATAGCATCATAGATATTATATAACTAATTTAATGGTGAGTAAACTCACAGAAATTCCAGTTTATCGCCTAAGCATTCTGGTTTGGAAGCGTTCGATTTTGGCTTGAAATTCTACAAGCTCCAATTTCCATGAATCCAATTCCTAAACGTAGATAATGCTTTCACGGGTACAACGCAACTCACCGCGTCCGAATTAGAACTCATTATGAGCAAGATATGTAACGACCCGTATTTTTACGGATCGAAACATCGTAAAACAATTGACATTTGGTCGCAATTGTTGATAAGTCGTCCAGAGTCTAAGTCTTAGGTCGTATGAGAGTTTGGAGCGACCTAAGGAAGTGGGCGAGTTAAGGGGTAGACGACTTAGTGAAGTGGAGCGACCTAAGTATTGGAATGACCTAAGAAGTTAGGTCGTGTGATAGTTAGGTCGTATAGGAGATAAGTCGTGTGGTGACTTAGGTCGTGGAGTAGGTTAGGTCGTAGACGACTTAAGGAAATAGGCGACTTAAGTTAGTAAGCGACTTAAGAGATTGGGCGAGTTAACGACCTAAGTGATAGGTCGGTTGGCGACTTAAAAGGAACAACGACTTAAGGAGGATAGGTCGGCAACGACCTAAGGAAGCTGGTGGTAGCAGTGAGCGACCTATAGAAGTTAGCGACCTATTAGTTAGCGAGTTAGAGACCTAGTGGTTAGCGACCTAAGAGTTAGCGAGTTAGCGTAGTTAGGTCATAGACGACCTAAGATGTTAAGTCGTATCCTAGCGAAGAGTTAGGTCGTGAGCTTCTGTGTTGAGTTAGGTCGTAGGCGACCTAAGAGTTAGGTCGTGAGCTTCTGTGTTGAGTTAGGTCGTAGGCTACCTAAGATAGTTAGGTCGCGTGTGTGTTAGGTCGCAGGTGTGTTAGGTCGTAGAAGCGATCTGTGTTAGGTCGCTAGGCTGCATCTTTGTTAGGTCGTAGGTCGCGGATGCGCATAGGTCGTTGGATCTGTTAGGTCGCGAGGAAGCGCGTGTGTGTTAGGTCGCGTGAGTATTAGGTTGCGTAAGGGCTTAGCAGTTAGGTCGCGTAGAAGCGCTTGCGCTAGGTCGTAAGTCGTAAGGTTATGTTAGGTAGGAGATTTTAGGTCGTGGGTCTTTAGGTCGTGGACGACCTAAGAGCGAGCGACCTAAGGATCAGCCTATAAATATGAGGGTTTTTCTTCATTTTTGGGATCCGGATTTCGAAGCGACGAAGTGCTGCCATTTTGAGAGCTCGACTTCTACACTTCTTCACTTCTTTCCTCCACTCTAATCTTGTGATTCCTTCCATCCAAATCGAAGATCAAATCGAAGATCGAAGAGCTTAGATTGAAGATCTACATTCTTCGAAGAGAGATTTCATCGTTTGAAGCGGATTTGTGATAGATCGAGTTAGATCCTTCGTTGTCCAGATCTGAAGTGTGTTGCTTTTGAGTTGTTTAGGTGATTTGGTGAGTGGTGATTATCTCTCACACGGATCCAAAGGAGTATATCGGATCGTTGGCTTGATTTTGTGTTAAAGTAGTGATTTCCATGCATTTTCTTAATTCTAAGTATAGATCCATGTAGATCCATTGTTCATGATGATTTGACAACCATTTTACTACATGTTAACCTATGCAAGTTCATTCATCAAGATTATAGAGATATTGCTCATGTTTTCATGCTTGTTAGACTTTAGACTCTTTAATTACGAAATTGCCATTATTGTTATAATTGTCTATTTAGATCATATTTGAATGCTTGATTACTTGGATTAATGTTTGATTTGATTGATTGCTATGAATTAGATGATTGATGATTTGATTTAGACCGAAGATGATTCAAAAGCTAAGGGAAAGGCTCTTGAATTGGAAAAGATGCTCGTGGCATATGTAGCGGATGATGAAGCTCATATGGATAGATTTGATGGTGATGATGCTGAGATGAAGCTTTGCTATGATGATGATGAGGCGAAGCATGATATGAGATAGTCTTGGTCTAATCCAAACGGGATCATTCCAAGCATGTTGATAACTCGGTGAAATGGTTCGAGTTAGAGGATAATGGTTTGCTCGAGAGGCGCTTGAGCTAGTATGGAAATAGTCGTCGAGGAGGATGACTAGAAGGCTGAGATATCATCGTTGTTGAAGGTTCTAGCATGCTCAAAGCAAGAGTACGTTGGGAAGATTCGATAGTCCCTGAAGGCTACTGATTGGTAGTCGAGTACTCTGGGCAGATTCGATAGTCCTAGGCACGGGTCACGATGACGTGCGGAGTTATGTCTAGAACCGGGGTTTCCATTAGCCCTTGACGGACGGATGAAAGAATGAGCCGGTCATTCAATTAACGATGATATCGAAGCAATGATAACAGTGATAGCCAGAGTCATGGATGTTTGGTTGTATCGTCATTCAGTCTCAAGAGCGGTATTTTCTGGGTGCTTATCTGATCTTGGTTTAGGCCTTGGGGGTTTGTACTTGGAAAACATCGCCCTTGACTCGAGTGATAATTGCTTTACTTTAAATTGTATGCTCTGCTATGTTTGCTTCTGCTTAGTGTGTGTCTGGGGGCTATCACTGTAGAAAGAGGTGGAGTGGGTGGGTTGTATTCCTATTCCTTTTCCTTTATGCTCTTTTGGTATGTTGTTAGTTAATTTACCGCTCACTAAGATTGTTGTCTGACTCAAGGCTTTATGTTTTAACTCTTATTGCCTTGGGCTGTTCGTCCATTTTGGGACGGGCAGACTAGGTAGCAGGTGACAGGTGTTGTTCTTGCTTCCCACGATGCTGACGTCGAAGACGAGCTGGAGGCTTGCATATTATCTTCTTACTATATGTACTGGATGTTCCGCTGCTTTGTATAATTCTCTGAGTGATATGTAGTGAGGCTTGATGTATTGACTATTCAGATGTTGTATTCAACTATTATGAAGTTTTATTGATGAGATTCTATTTCTGCGAAGCTTCACTATATATATATTCTATTGTATTTTGTCCATGCGCTGTGAGTAATACGATAGATTCTGCTGTTTTAATTTACCCTGATAATCGTCCATGGTCGCCTGGCACACTTTACAGCGCACTTTCTCTAGGTTCAGTGCAGGGGTCATGGGCGGTCGTCACATTTGGTATCAGAGCTTTGGTTAATCGATTTTACCCAACGCTCACTGACGTAACTACGTATGAGAGACGTAATTGTATTTTGATGGATGATTACTGTATATAATATAGTAGCTTAGTAGAGTTTGAGTCTTTTATGCAGTTGTTTCTCAAGGTGTATTAATCATTCCTTTTTATAGATATTAAGGATGAGTCGAAGAGGGAGACCAGCTGCTAGGGAAGGCCGTGCTACTAAAGGGGCTGCTGATTATGCTGCTATGTTCGAAGCAATGATGACTTCGATCATGAGAAGGATGCCAGCTCCGGGGCCATCGGTGGATGTTGGAGTTCAAGTTCAAACCCCAAGACCGGTGGATTTTGCTAAGCTGTGTAAGGACTACACTGCTCTTGGAGGAAAGGTTTTCTTGGGAACAGAATCAACCATTGAAGTCCAGAGGTGGATAGATGCTTGTAGAAGGATCTTTAGTGATTTGGGAATTGAGGATGTGACTAAGAGGAAGTTAGCATCAAGACAGCTTCAAGGAAGAGCTTCTGATTGGTGGAACTCTATCACCATTGATACTCCGGAGGAAGAGATTACTTGGGTGCAATTCCAAGCCAGATTTGAAGCTAAGTTCATTTCTACAGCTCAAAAGTCTGTTCTGTTCAAGAAGTTTGTGGAGCTCAAGCAAGGAGGAAGACCAGTTCTTGAGTATGTTTCTGAGTTTGAAGCTTTGTCCAAGTATCCCCGGTCGTATATTGAATCTTCGTATCAGAAGAATGAGAAGTTCGTGACAGGCTTGGATAGTTATCTTGGGAAGCAGTTGGTGGATCATTTGGACGATTCATTTGAGAAGCTGGTAGAGAAGGCTCTTAGGCATGAGAATTTGTTTCCTAAGGAAGGATCTGTTGTTGCTGTGACTAAGGAAGAGTTTAGACCTCAGCAGCGTGGAAACAAGAAGAGGAAGCAGCAGCAGCAAAAGGGTAAGGATGGCCAGAAGAAGCCGAAGGGCGAAGTGACCTGCTACAATTGTCAGCAGAAGGGCCATTTCTCTAGTGATTGCAAGAATCCGAAGGTGCCAGTGAAGTGGCACAACTGTGACAAGCTGGGGCATGTTAAGAGGAATTGTCCAGAACCGCGAAAGGACAAGCAGATTGTGCAAGCTTATGCTTTGGGGGCTGTTCCATCATCTTCGAAAGCTCCTACCGCTGAAGAGAAAGGAAAGAGTGTAGTGGTTCAAGGTACTCTTTCCATATGTGGAGTTCCAGTTAGAGTGTTATTTGATACTGGGGCGTCGCATTCATTTGTTTGTAATGAACTTGTAGGCCGGTTGGGTTTAGAACCGGATATTGTTGATAGGCCATTGGTTGTGACTAATCCAGTTGGGGGTTCGTCTTGTTTGTGTATGATATGCCGTGGTCTGATTGTATCGAGTCATGGTTGCTCTTTTGTTTGTGATTGTTTTGTTCTGAACTTTGCGGGGTTCGGAATTATTTTGGGTATGGACTGGCTTAGGAAGTATGCGGCAAAGGTTGATTGTGAAAGGTTGGAGGTGATAGTCGAGAATGTGGAGGGGTGAAAGACTGTGATACGATGTAAGCATGAAGAAGGCGTCTTCATGAGCTTCATGTATTCACTGGTTGTTCCACGGGATGGACTGTCATCTGTGCCAATTGCTAATGGATTTGAGGATGTCTTTGACGAGGTCAAAGGGTTACCGCCGTATAGAGAGATCGAGTTCCGTATAGATCTAGTTGAAGGAGCCAAACTTGTTGTGATGCCTCTTAGGCGGATGGCGCCTAGGGAACAGCAGGAGTTGAGGGTGCAGGTTGATGACCTTTTACAGAAAGGATTCATTCGGCGTAGTGTGTCCGAATGGGGTGCACCAGTCGTGTTTGCAACCAAGGCAGATGGGTCACTGAGATTGTGTGTGGATTATCGTGAGCTGAATAAAGTGACTAAGAAGAACAAGTATCCATTGCCGAGAATAGATGACTTGTTTGATCAGCTTCACGAAGCTAAGGTGTTTTCTCAGATGGATTTGGCAACGGGATTTCACCAATTAAGAGTGGCTAAGGATAGTGTGCCGAAGACTGCTTTTAGGACACCATCTGGTTTCTTTGAGTGGCTGGTAATGCCGTTTGGATTGACTAATGCGCCAACATATTTTGTGGATCTTATGAATAGAGTGTTCAGAGATCAGTTGAGCAAGTTCGTGCTAGTGTTCGTGGATGATATTCTGATTTATTCCAGGACTGAAGAAGAGCACAAGACGCACTTGCATGTTGTTTTGGAAATCTTGCGGAAACATCAGCTAAAGGCTAAGTTTTCGAAGTGTCACTTCTGGAAGAGTGAAGTGAGGTTCTTAGGCCATGTTATCTCTGGAAATGGAATAGCGGTTGATCCCGCTAAGGTGGCAGCAATCCAGGATTGGGTTAGACCTAAGAATGCATCTGATGTGAGAAGTTTTCTTGGATTAGAAGGATATTATCGTCGATTTATCAAAGACTTCTCCAAGGTGGCTGCACCATTGACAGGATTGACGAAAAAGAACCAAGTATTCAGATGGGATGCTAAGTGTGAGCAAGCTTTCGGAATCCTGAAAGAGCGATTGACAAGTGCTCCTGTTTTGACTATTCCAAGTGGAAATGATGAGATGGTGGTTTACACCGATGCATGTGGTACTGGACTTGGAGCAGTGCTGATGCAGAAGGATAAAGTTGTTGCGTATGCAAGTCGACAACTGAAGCCGCATGAAAGAAATTATCCGACTCATGATTTGGAGTTAGCGGCGATTGTTTTTGCTCTAAAGATGTGGAGACATTATCTATTGGGAGTTCGATTCGAGTTGTTTACAGATCATAAGTCGTTGAAGTATCTTTTCTCCCAAAAGGATTTGAATCTTCTGCAGCAACGGTGGCTAGAGTTTTTGGCATCATATGATTTTGGTATAGCCTATACTCCGGGAAAAGGTAACGCAGTAGCAGATGCGTTAAGTCGAAGACATGCAGGATTGGGAGCCATGTTTTCAGAATGGAAGAATCTCGAGTATTTAGCTGGATTTGACTTCAGGCCCAGATGTGAATTGGAACCTGAGATGTTGGCAAACTTATCGATAAGACCCACTCTTGTGGAAAGGATTGGCGAGAGCCAAAAGCGAGACGATAAGCTTGTCAAGATTATCCGTGATTTGGAATCTGGATTGGACCCAGAAAAGGATAAAGGATTCGAGGTCGATCGAGAGGGTTGGCTTCGAAAGCAAGGACGACTAGTTGTTCCCGATATAGATGAATTGAGGAGTGAAGTTCTGAAGGAAAGGAAGTTCTGAAGGAAAGTCATCACTCGAAGTTGACAATTCATCCAGGTGGAAATAAGATGTATCGGGATATGAAGAGAACCTACTACTGGGAAGGTATGAAGAAGGATGTTGGAAATTTTATTTCCAAGTGCATGAACTGCCAGTTGGTAAAAGCCGAACAAAAGAAGCCCAGTGGACTGCTTCAGCCATTAGAAGTTCCTATATGGAAGTGGGAACAAATATCGATGGATTTTATTGATGGGTTACCTAGAACAAGAACGGGAAATGAAGGGATTTGGGTCATCGTAGATCGTCTGACTAAGAGTTTAAGATTCATTCCTGTTCGATCGACTAGGACTGCATCAAAGTTGGCTGAGTTGTATGTTAAGTGGATAGTCCGATTCCATGGTATTCCGAAGAGTATAGTGAGCGATCGAGATCCATTGTTCACTAGTGGATTTTGGAAGAGCTTCCAGGAAGTTTTGGGAACCGAGTTGTGTTTGAGTACCGCTTATCATCCTCAAACAGATGGTCAGACCGAGAGAGTCAACCGAGTTTTGGAAGATCTTCTTAGAGATTGTGTCTTGGATTTCGGAGGATCATGGGAAGATCACCTTCATTTGGTGGAGTTTGCGTACAACAACAGTTACCAGTCAAGCATTGGTATGGCACCTTATGAAGCATTGTATGGAAGACCGTGTAACTCTCCGACATGTTGGTTAGAAACAGGAGAAAAGCTGATGCTTGGGCCAGAAATGATTCGTCAGACTTCGGATTGCATAGAGATCATTCAGCAACGAATGAAGGCAGCCCAAGACCGTCAGAAAAGTTATGCCGATAAGCGTCGTAAGGATTTGGAATTCGACGTGGGTGATATGGTTTTTGTGAAGATTTCTCCACTGAAGAATGTTATTCGATTCGGGAAGAAAGGAAAATTGACTCCGAGATTTGTTGGACCATTCCTGATCATCGAGCGAATTGGAAAGCTCGCCTACAAATTGGAGTTACCAGAGAAGATGTCGAGTGTGCACAATGTTTTTCATGTATCGTATCTACGGAAGTATGTGCACGACTCGAATACAGTGGTTTCTGTAGATAGCTGTGAAGATTTCGAAGTTGATCCAGTCGATAGGAGACCTCATAAGCCGCTTCGTGTTGTGGAAACCAACACGAAACAGCTTAGGAGGAAGGTAGTTAAGTTGCTCAAGATACAATGGAGTGATGATGATAACGACTGTACATGGGAGGTGGAAGAGAGGATGAAAGCAGCTCATCCTGAACTCTTCAACCCTAAGGTGTCGTGTTATCTACCGACATTGTAACTTGTTCTAGTTTTAGAATTCTACATGCTAAGCTAGAATTGGATGCATGGTTTGTTGATTGCTATGGATGATAGGCATGCAGAATAGTCTTTGATTGCTATGTTTGTTTGGAATTTCGGGGGCGAAATTCCTAAGGGGGAGAGAATGTAACGACCCGTATTTTTATGGATCGAAACATCGTAAAACAGTTGACATTTGGTCGCAATTGTTGATAAGTCGTCCAGAGTCTAAGTCTTAGGTCTTATGAGAGTTTGAAGCGACCTAAGGAAGTGGGCGAGTTAAGGGGTAGACGACTTAGTGAAGTGGAGCGACCTAAGTATTGGAACGACCTAAGAAGTTAGGTCGTGTGATAGTTAGGTCGTATAGGAGATAAGTCGTGTGGTGACTTAGGTCGTGGAGTAGGTTAGGTCGTAGACGACTTAAGGAAATAGGAGACTTAAGTTAGTAAGCGACTTAAGAGATTGGGCGAGTTAACGACCTAAGGGATAGGTCGGTTGGCGACTTAAAAGGAACAGCGACTTAAGGTGGATAGGTCGGCAACGACCTAAGGAAGCTGGTGGTAGCAGTGAGCGACCTATAGAAGTTAGCGACCTATTAGTTAGCGAGTTAGCGACCTAGTGGTTAGCGACCTAAGAGTTAGCGAGTTAGCGTAGTTAGGTCGTAGACGACCTAAGATGTTAAGTCGTATCCTAGCTAAGAGTTAGGTCGTGAGCTTCTGTGTTGAGTTAGGTCGTAGGCGACCTAAGAGTTAGGTCGTGAGCTTCTGTGTTGAGTTAGGTCGTAGGCGACCTAAGAGTTAGGTCGTGAGCTTCTGTGTTGAGTTAGGTTGTAGGCGACCTAAGATAGTTAGGTCGCGTGTGTGTTAGGTCGCAGGTGTGTTAGGTCATAGAAGCGATCTGTGTTAGGTCGCTAGGCTGCATCTTTGTTAGGTCGTAGGTCGCGGATGCGCATAGGTCGTTGGATC
This sequence comes from Allium fistulosum, assembly GCA_030737815.1. Classification (NCBI taxonomy): domain Eukaryota; kingdom Viridiplantae; phylum Streptophyta; class Magnoliopsida; order Asparagales; family Amaryllidaceae; genus Allium; species Allium fistulosum. The sequence continues at coordinate 1,303,487,868 of CM060902.1, forward strand.
TGTTAGGTCGCGAGGAAGCGCGTGTGTGTTAGGTCGCGTGAGTATTAGGTTGCGTAAGGGCTTAGCAGTTAGGTCGCGTAGAAGCGCTTGCGCTAGGTCGTAAGTCGTAAGGTTATGTTAGGTAGGAGATTTTAGGTCGTGGGTCTTTAGGTCGTGGACGACCTAAGAGCGAGCGACCTAAGGATCAGCCTATAAATATGAGGGTTTTTCTTCATTTTTGGGATCCGGATTTCGAAGCGACGAAGTGCTGCCATTTTGAGAGCTCGACTTCTACACTTCTTCACTTCTTTCCTCCACTCTAATCTTGTGATTCCTTCCATCCAAATCGAAGATCAAATCGAAGATCGAAGAGCTTAGATTGAAGATCTACATTCTTCGAAGAGAGATTTCATCGTTTGAAGCGGATTTGTGATAGATCGAGTTAGATCCTTCGTTGTCCAGATCTGAAGTGTGTTGCTTTTGAGTTGTTTAGGTGATTTGGTGAGTGGTGATTATCTCTCACACGGATCCAAAGGAGTATATCGGATCGTTGGCTTGATTTTGTGTTAAAGTAGTGATTTCCATGCATTTTCTTAATTCTAAGTATAGATCCATGTAGATCCATTGTTCATGATGATTTGACAACCATTTTACTACATGTTAACCTATGCAAGTTCATTCATCAAGATTATAGAGATATTGCTCATGTTTTCATGCTTGTTAGACTTTAGACTCTTTAATTACGAAATTGCCATTATTGTTATAATTGTCTATTTAGATCATATTTGAATGCTTGATTACTTGGATTAATGTTTGATTTGATTGATTGCTATGAATTAGATGATTGATGATTTGATTTAGACCGAAGATGATTCAAAAGCTAAGGGAAAGGCTCTTGAATTGGAAAAGATGCTCGTGGCATATGTAGCGGATGATGAAGCTCATATGGATAGATTTGATGGTGATGATGCTGAGATGAAGCTTTGCTATGATGATGATGAGGCGAAGCATGATATGAGATAGTCTTGGTCTAATCCAAACGGGATCATTCCAAGCATGTTGATAACTCGGTGAAATGGTTCGAGTTAGAGGATAATGGTTTGCTCGAGAGGCGCTTGAGCTAGTATGGAAATAGTCGTCGAGGAGGATGACTAGAAGGCTGAGATATCATCGTTGTTGAAGGTTCTAGCATGCTCAAAGCAAGAGTACGTTGGGAAGATTCGATAGTCCCTGAAGGCTACTGATTGGTAGTCGAGTACTCTGGGCAGATTCGATAGTCCTAGGCACGGGTCACGATGACGTGCGGAGTTATGTCTAGAACCGGGGTTTCCATTAGCCCTTGACGGACGGATGAAAGAATGAGCCGGTCATTCAATTAACGATGATATCGAAGCAATGATAACAGTGATAGCCAGAGTCATGGATGTTTGGTTGTATCGTCATTCGGTCTCAAGAGCGGTATTTTCTGGGTGCTTATCTGATCTTGGTTTAGGCCTTGGGGGTTTGTACTTGGAAAACATCGCCCTTGACTCGAGTGATAATTGCTTTACTTTAAATTGTATGCTCTGCTATGTTTGCTTCTGCTTAGTGTGTGTCTGGGGACTATCACTGTAGAAAGAGGTGGAGTGGGAGGGTTGTATTCCTATTCCTTTTCCTTTATGCTCTTTTGGTATGTTGTTAGTTAATTTACCACTCACTAAGATTGTTGTCTGACTCAAGGCTTTATGTTTTAACTCTTATTGCCTTGGGCTGTTCGTCCATTTTGGGACGGGCAGACTAGGTAGCAGGTGACAGGTGTTGTTCTTGCTTCCCACGATGCTGACGTCGAAGACGAGCTGGAGGCTTGCATATTATCTTCTTACTATATGTACTGGATGTTCCGCTGCTTTGTATAATTCTCTGAGTGATATGTAGTGAGGCTTGATGTATTGACTATTCAGATGTTGTATTCAACTATTATGAAGTTTTATTGATGAGATTCTATTTTTGCGAAGCTTCACTATATATATATTCTATTGTATTTTGTCCATGCGCTGTGAGTAATACGATAGATTCTGCTGTTTTAATTTACCCTGACAATCGTCCATGGTCGCCTGGCATACTTTACAGCGCACTTTCTCTAGGTTCAGTGCAGGGGTCATGGGCGGTCGTCACAAGATATGAGTTAGCGAACAATCGACTATTAATTAACAAAATAATAAATTAATTAACGTTAATTACTTCATCAATTCCTTTACCTCGTTCGTTCAAATTTCCAAGCAGCCAAAACACTTCCTGTTCATCTTCACATCGTCGCCACCATAGGCCTTTAGCCACCACGGCATCACCATTGAAGAAAGCCTAGATCTCCAGCAACCCAATGATATTGTACTCGCCCCTAAAACAACAACGACACCATGAAATAGTGAACCCAAGCTTCCGTCGTTGCATAAGATTTTCGACCACCAACGACCATTACGAGTCAATCCCACCGTCAGGTCCCCTCTTCTCCCTTAGCCGCACACTTTCCTAGTTGAGGAAATCACCAAAAAACACCTCTAGAGGCTTCGATCGATATGGGCCGTTAGATGATGGAGATATGACAAACGACGGCTAGGGTTTGATTTTTGGGTTTGAGCTAAATGAAAGGGTATGGGTACTTATATAGGATTGCTAACTAGCACTATTCACGCTCTAAAATTCCCAAACTCCAATCGAGGCGTGCTCACTGGCGTTCCTAGCTAATTACCACTATTTCAAGCTCAACGGAACTATTTTAGAGACCTAATTCCATGTTAGCTTTTTAAAATTAAATTAAATTATTTTAATTCTGTAAAATTAATCACTATGCATTTCGAGTTCGCTCGATCACATAGTACGTCCGATTGCTATGAGACTCATCGGCATACAATAATTTATTATTCTGGATCCAATGACACTGGTTTCATCAAAATATAAGACAGTGCCTCGAAATGTTAATTTTACATATTTAAATATTGTTTTATCTTTTGACTCTAAAACATTTCCAAAGTTTTATACTTATAATACTAAGTTTAAAAAGGTTTTTATAAATAAATATTACTCATTTTTAAAAGTTTTGAATAGAAATTTTGAATAGGAAATAAGTTCAGAATATAATATAATTTAACTATATATTTTGTAAATAAAATTCCAATAAGGATCAGAATGAATAAAATCTAATTTTTGGAATTCTTTTAACACATTCAAACAATAAACCATCGAAAATTCAATATCTAGAGCCGACATCGCTCTAAAAATGTAATTCCATAATATGGAATTATTTAGCAATCCAAGTTGCTTTCCACAACTCCGATCATACAAACAATGTATGTATTTTCAATCATCGATCCAAACTTGAAATGAAAAATAAAATCTTAACATGCAACCTTATTTCAGTCATTTGATTCATTTTCAATTATCGATTCAAATCCAATAAACACATAATTCAACCAATTCAAACATCTATCCAATTGAAATTATAGCATGCAATTTTATTTTAATCCTATCATTCAGTCACTACCAAATATTTAGGCAATTCGTTATTTAAAGAAAGGCATGAAATAGGAATTCAAATAATTAGAGATAGGATTCATGAGTTTAACAACTCACCTCAACGATGCGACGTAATCCGCCATTAGCAGTCGTTGGTGTGTCTCCGCTAAACTCCATATTCACATTGTTAGGCACCTGGAACGTGCTTCGACTACTACCTCCAACAGCCTTGCTTTGACCATCACCGCAGTTGCTATATCCGTGCCTCGATCACCCATCTTCAGCCGCCTTTTCAATCGTGATGCCACCTCGAAGCTCGCTAGACCATGCGATCTCCAGTACACGATGCGATCGCCGATGCCAGCTCCAGGTGCCACCTCTCCTCATTCAATCGTCGCATCGCGACAGAGATCTCCTCCAACCGCGATGCTCACCACTGCTAGTTCACGCCTATTGCCCATGACCTCGCCGCGCGCCCTTCTCCTTGCTTGCCAGCCTCGTTTCCCCCTCACGCCTGAAGTCGCGCCTCCGCCTCGCGTGATTTCCATTTTTTTTATTTTTTACTTTTACGTTTGGGGCTAGGGCTGGGAAACGGTATTAGGAAAAAAGAGAGCAGGCTTGGGTTGGGAAGAAAAATAAAGAGAGGAGTGGGCTTTGGGCCTTGAAGTGCATAAATGATGTCTTTCTCTTTTTAATTCATTTTTATTTAAAAACTCTTATACTTTACCTAAAAGTATATTTCAATTTAGTTGAAACCTATTTACACTTCATTTTATGAAATATATATACATTTTGACAACTGTACAATTTCATTCAGTCTAATATTGTTCGGTTCTATCTAATTATTTACTATATTAATATAAAAATAAATTTATTCATCTTCGTTGATTTATTGATTTTACTGAATATCAAAGAAATCTTCTTTTCATCCAGACCAAGTATATAAAATTATTTGCACTTTAAAATATTTTATATTTATTAAAACATTAAATTTGAATTTTAATATATTATCTTAAAAGGAATTTATTAACCAAATAAATTCTATTATAACAAAATCCTTTATTAAATAAACTAATTGAATAATAATGTGATCCCAAAAATAATAACCATCAAAAATCGAATTCAAACACTTCTATTTTAATTAAATTAGTTTAATATTACAGCTTTAAAAATAGGGTTATACAGACCTCCCCCTTATGAAAACTGCATCCTCGCAATTTCTTGTAAGGAGACGCCGCATTAAATTCTTACATTAACTTTTCTTGTATTGTACAATCAAGTTGAAATTCATTCAATTCTCTAATTGGTTAATTTCAAATCAAACTTATCATAAGTTATAAACTTAATTAGACTCATTTATTAACCCTTTATTTCTTCACATGCGAAATTTAAGAAAAATTTCTAAGCGTTAGAGTTTTCGAAATTTTTTGGAAGAGTCTCTTTTGTACAAAGAGTCGTTTGTAATTTCACAAATATGATATATATGATATACATCGACCAAACGGTCGGAAACACAATATATATTAATATTTCTAATATTTCTGGATTTTAATCCGAAAGCGTACCTTTATTTTAGCATTTTTATGAAACTTACTAAACTTTTATGCGAGCGAGAGTGAATTATCATTGTCATTCAGTCCAAATATGCTTCATGAGTACCTATTTGAACTTAAGTTTAAATGTTAGTCGCATATGAAGATATAGAAGAAGCATGCATTCTTTGAATGTAGAAACAACATCATTTTAACATTAAAACTACTTGCTATCTAAGTTTTTAAAGGTCAAGACGACTAAATTAAACAATGGTTTTAAAGAATAAATCATTGCATACTGAATTAACTTTTCAAAACAACTTTCTATTTGCGAAAACATGGATGACAACTTGAGTTATATGGGTTTTATTTCCAAACATAACAATAGCAGATTTTCTAAAATGTGCGTAGGCTACTGTTGTAATTTGCATTTTTGACCTATTAAATGATAAAAGTTTGCAATACGCCTAAAATAAAAATTATTCCTTATGTCCCTAGCTTTTCGAAAAGGCAAAATTATGGAAATCAGACAAATCTTTCAAAAGTTATAGCTAAATGAGTTTAGCTCAGTTTTGATAAATTTTCGTTTTGGAACGGCAAGCACTACTCGTCGAAATTTATATTTTTACCTCACTTAAACTCAAAATTTTGGAAAGTGTTAGACATAAAAATTGTTCCTTACCAAGATATCTTTCAAACAAAAGAAGTTTAACCAAAATCTATTCACAAAATTAGGATTTATCGCTGTTCTACCTTAGCACTTATCAACATGTCAATATTATAAATCCACAATATTTTAAAACTTGATGCAATCATGAATTTCAAGTGCAAGTGTGTATGAGTTTACACAAAACAACCAGGTCCAAAAGTATACATGGTAAGACAAGGCAAGGCAATGGACTAGACATGGACTAGCAATAAATATGACAAACTCATTAAGCACTAATGCAGCAGGCTAGCATAAGGATGTATAAGCACAAAATAAAATATGAAACCACGTCTAGCGTAATCAAAGCTTGAAAGACCAGTAGACTAAAGATACAATAACATGTACTGGGTGAAACAACCATGTGTTGTTCCAATAATAATAACAGTAAGTCATAAAAGCCGAAACATCATAAAATAAAATGAGAAACAAGCATCCTTAAGTGCAGCAAAATTTAAAAGGAATGGCTAATACAACCGTGTAATAAAGTGCATATAGTATGTTAAAGGGCAGGTAGAAGGTGCAATGCCACTTGAAAATGCAGGATTAGTATATCACTCAACTTCAACCCAGGTTAACATACAGTTCTAAGTTCTTTTATGTTGGAAACAATTTTGTTGATTTGATAAATGATGTCTTTATGGCTTGAAATGTATCTTGCTAATGACAATTCGACAATTGTTATAGTTTCTTCAAAGAATATTAAATCTATATTTGTAACAGAGGATTGTTTCAAGGACAATATGGAGGAAAGAAAGAAAGGTAATAATGTAATTACAAGGGAAATGCTTGAAGATATGATAAAGGAATCAATCAGCTTGTTCTAGGAATTTATTAGAGGATACAAAGACGAAACTTTGAAAATAATTATGGGGTTGCTTGATTCCGCTTACTAACTTAACAATAATGATTACTAGAAAATATGGAGGAATATGACGTGGAAATTAATTCATAATCAAGTCCATGTTTACGCTTGTTTATATATATATATATATATATATATATTTCTTCTTATATCTTTCTATGCGCATAACCACATTGTTTTATAATGCCACATAAACATAGATTTGATTGCAATAAAATATGAAACACAATAGGTTATCTTTAGATGCCGTTTAAAAAGATGATATTGGACTTTGAATTTATGTCCACATATTAAATCACAAGCATATTAAGTAGAATTTAATTCAATAAAAACCTTCACCCACAAAAAAAGAGATAAATAAGTCTAGGTTATGTTTTGCATCACTAGTTATCTATCTTAGATGGTATATTTGCAGAAAGAAAAATTGATTAAAGGATATTTTGAAGACAGATAACTATTTAGTAAAGAAATTCAAGAAAGCAAGCGAAGCCGATAGATTGAATCAAGATCTTTTCTTCTCTCAAGTAGACATCAAGTGGATATCAAGAACACTAAAAATATCATATATAACGAATGATCCCTTGGTTTGATGTCATAGCAAATTGAGCAAGATAACATCCATGTTGATATCAGTGTTCTTGTATTACATACAAACTAATCAGTGCAATAGATTATGGTAAATATTTTGTATTAAAGTTTAATATATTCATGGATATTTAAGAAAATATTCTAAGCATAGAAAGGATATGTTTTGGTATATACTTCATAGGCAGTAGAGTGAATCTCAAGTATTTAACTAATATAGAACAGTGTCCGTTTGAATTAATGGGTATATAATACTAAAAGCTCTCGGTTATTAACTTTGAATAAAACTGTATTTAGTGGATTCAAATTATTTGTGACGACCCGGATTTTGACGTGGGTTAATTGGATGATTAACTGATTTAGTATTGGAGTATTAACTTTAATTAGTCAAAACAAATTGATTTATAACATCTAAAATATCCGGATACATATAAGTTAATTTTAGGGGATTTTCACTTCAAGGGCTTATTTGTGCAGGTAATAAGTTTTAAGGACACTATTTCTAAAAAATTAGTTTTAAGGACATTTTACAAGAAAAAGATAAAAGAATTTATCATTTTCAGTTATACAGAAATAATGATAAAAAGACATATCATTTTCCTGTATAACTTAAAAAGATAAATGAATTTATCATTATCCTGTAAATTGTCCTTAAAACTAATTATTTAGAAGTGTTGTCCTTGAAACTTATTACCCTGAAAATAGAAGCCCTTCAACATAATTTCCACTTAATTTTAATGGCCATATTAAATATTGAATCTCTGGGATATGATAAATCTTTTAAGAAGTAAATTATATGTACATAATAAACTCCACCATTAGATTAAGATAAAATATCTATAAATATATAAATAGATATATACAAGCTTTATGGCATTTGATAGTATATGTAAGTGTATATATATATATATGTATATATACCGATATGAAGTAAAAATGTATATTGTATAAAAGATGAAACATATGTATAAGAGAATACCTATAAGAGGCTTATATTGTGTCTATAAATGGCTATGAAAGGTATATATGTAAATACATAGGTGGATAAGGTGAAACCAGAAAAAAGAATACTTGTACACATATGAAATATAGATGTACACAAGAATGGATAAGCATGTAAACACAAAGGGGAACATGCATTTAATGCACATTCATTTCAACCATACAAAAATGTTGTATCAAGTCAAACCAAAAATCAAATCAGGTCAAGGCTGACCAAAGAAAAAAAAAGGGGGAAGGAAGCTTGCATTGCACAAAGGGAGGTTGCAGCCTACCTTCTTTATAAACATCACTACCCCTTGTTTCATTCTGCATGCGAGGAAGATAACTAAAAAAAGAGAATCGAAACAGGGAAACACCTTGGTTCAATCCTGGAAATCAAAGAAATAGAAACAGGCAGTTTTAGATTTTCAAACAACAAGCAGATCAAAGCAATTCAGTTCAACTAAGTAACCAGATCTAGGATTTCAGAAAATTCAAGTGAGCAAGTTCAATAATCAAAGCAGCATCCAGATTTTTCGATTTATAACTGATCTCTGTTGTCATCTTGTACAGGTGAGTAAACAATTTAAAAAAAAAGTTTATCTAGTTTTAACTAAAGTGCACATGATGATATTGATTGCATTGAATTCTTCAGTTTGAAAAGTCTGAGTTTATATGAATTCTGTTCTCTGGTGATCCCGACTGTTATTTTTGACATCAAAAATTCAAATCACCCAATCGAATCAATATTAGACTTCGATGTATAAATGGGAGTTCTTTGCTAATGAATGATGATGTTTTTAAAAGTAATTTCAGGATTTTAAGTTTAGCAAATAAGTTTAAAAATGGGAATAACAGTGAAAATTACTTATATATGTTAAAATCAACTATCTTAATTTCTAATTCGAATTATGGAAAGGGATTAATGATTGAAAAACGTGAATTTTGATATACATCTTATGATTTTTAGGTTGTTAATTCTTGTTATTGCTTGTGTTGTTCGAATTTGGTATTTTGGTGGTTTGTCGTTGATCGGCATGGTGGTGTTGGTCGAATTTTGGGTTGGAGGTAGAATGGAGGTTAGAGGTTGATGGAAAAATAGTAGTAGATTTTTTTGATGGCTTGAGTGGGCTGACGAAGGCGAACTAGGGTTTTGGGAGGTGGTTCTGTCGAGTGTAATGGCGAGGTGTTCACGACTAGATCGAAGAGTCGAGTTCGATCGCAAGGCACGAAATCGGATCTGGATGATGCGACGAAGCTTGGGTGAGGAGCGCCGATGATCTAGTGGCAGGAATCGATGTGGATGAACAATCTTCCGATGTGGGTTGTTCCCAGTTTTGGGTTGATGGGCACGATTTTTGTTTCAAGCTTAGAATCGTCGATCTGGTTTTCGTTTGGGGTCGTGGGGGGGCTCGGTGGGTCATCGAAGATTATCGCGATGATGAACGAAGAGCGGCGGCTGTTGGGAACGTGCACGGCGTGCACGTCGTATCTGGTGAATGAAGGCTCGAGTTTTTATCGAGACGTATTCGTTTGAGTCTCGAAGCTGATGTAGAAGGTGGGTGACTCGGGGCAGATGCGTGTTACCCCTCACGTTCGACTCGAGTTGCTGTGGTGATCATCTTGTCTCAAGTAAGAAATGTAATCAAGTCTAAACAAAGTAATCGGAGATTAATTCCCTAAGTGAAAGGACAAATTTATCAAGGATTACTTTAAATTAAAATTGTAATTAAAGATTGGTTAATTAAAGAATGAGATTAATTAAAGGTTAATTAATCAAAGGAGTGATCATAGAATAATTAATTTTTGTAATTCATTGGGAGTTAAAGAAATTAATTTTTAAATAATTAATTTAGGCGGTAATTAAAGGATTATCAATGCGACTGGTTTAAAGATACTTAATTGTGAAATCTATTAAGGGCTAATTACTTAATTAATCAAGGATGATTGATTTGGATGATAATTAAAAGTAAGATTAATTAATTTGAAATTAATTAGTAATTAAGTAAGCAAAATTTAAAAAGGGCGATTGATGTAGTTAATTTAATTCATTAAAAATAGTGTGACTAATAAATCTTGCTTATGGATGATTGAATGATGTTGAACGTCTTGATTTGGTTGATATCTCTGATATGAAATGTTTTGTGATGTGATATTTTTGGATGGACAATGATAATGTGGATATCTCTCGATGATGAATTGCTGTGTAAAAAGTGACATCTTGTATTTAAAATTTAATTTATATTTCACTTGAATAACTTGGGTTAAGATGGTATTAAATTCGAAGAGTCCGGAGTCGGGTATTAGTAAATACCCGAACCACTTCGAATCTTTATAAATTGATATGTGGAATCAATAGGCTGAAACGGAATGATTTAAGTGAATTGGACCATTTAATCTAAGTTCTGGTACTTAGAAATTGATGTGTGTTGTAAGTGATGTCTATAACGACTTGTGAAGTTGTAAATTGATATAAGTTACCCGGGTTTTTAAATAGTTGTATGCATTGGTATTTCATGTTAGATGGGTTTACTCACGCTGGTTTCCAGCCTGACCCGGGTGTTACTTTGATGTAATGCTCGGGTCAGACTGAGTATTACAGATTTTCAGGTAAGGTCGTTCTAGAGCTCAGGAGGCGAGCTGGATGGCAGGAACGTATGGAGTGTTTCCGCTGTGATATATTTCTGTTTATCTGAGACATGTTGATTTGTATATGTCCAGTGTTTGTGTATGTGTGTAACTCTGATGTATTAAAATGTAATTGACAGATATAGTATTCTTTTGTAAACTGTTATTATTTGATATTATATTTTGATCCACTGCGATTTGTGAGAATCAGTGCCGTGTTTATGTTTCTTCTTCTTCTATCTCTTTCTTCTTTTCCTAACTATCTGGAATTTTCGGGTTCGAAAATTTCGGGTCGTCTCATTTGGTATCAGAGCAAGGTTAAGCGAGAACCTTGGCTCTGGTGGGGGATACTCATTAAGGATAGGGTCAATAGTACCCTAGAATGAGTTGAGTATATACACTTATATGAGAGCGTACTTGTTATTTTCTTATATAAAGATTTTAAATGATTTTATATAAGAATATATTTTGATATATAAAGCGATATTTCTTTCTAATGAATATTAAGGTAATTGGTTGTTAAATTATTGGAATTAAATTAAGAGGTAATAGAAATACAACTAAATTGAAATTAAATAAAGGTAAGTTTAAAATGGATTCAAACTGAAATTAAATCTTGAATTTGGAAAAGTTTCAGAATATGATAACAATGAATTGGTGTCCAGATATGATAATCTTGGGTATCATCATAAATAGTTATTGTGTTTAATAAGGATACATTTGTTAATAAGTAAGCTAAATGGAGTAAACTTTTAAGATGAGTATAACTTCTAAATAGAAGTGGGTTTTAAATTGTGAAATTTTAAAACCTAAGTCTAGAAACATTTGAATTGTTTCAAAATGTTAAGAGAAATTTGTTTTGAATTAAAAACCAAAGGTGGTTTAAAATTTAAGGATAACTTAGTGTGTAATGGAAATAATATGTATATATGAGGGATATACATAATATCAAAAATGGGTTGAAATAAACTCTAAATGTTGAGTTTTAAATTTGGAATGAGATGTGATGCCCAAGGAGATAAGTTTTGAACTTATAAGATTATTAATGTGAAGTTTAAAATTTGAAGTGGGAATTCAAATTTGAGTAGGGTTTATTGAAGGAATGAATTGAATTTAACTTAGGGAAAGTTAAATAAGTTAACAAGCAACTTGATTTGGAAATTTCAAAATGAAATTGAAATTTAACTTGGGAAATTAAATGGTTAATTTGAATTGGGAGTTTGTGTGATCTCAAAATGGGTTTGAGATCTGGAAATTGGAAATGGATGGATGTTTTAAATTAAATTGGATGATATCATCCTGTTGTTATTAATAATCTTTAAATTGTGAATTGGATTTGTTTAAATGAATGAAGAAATGGATTGTGGTAATATACCCATTATTGAGATAAATGGTGTAATAAATTAATTTTTGAAGATAAAATTTCTTTGTACTTTTATTTGAACTTTGAAATAAGTCAAGTAAGATAAATTAAAATGGAAATAAATTTTAAATTGAAATTATTTAAGTAATTTTGATTTTTGAAGATAAAAAGTGAACTTGTGAAAGTGAAATCACTTTGAACTTAAGTTTTGGATGTTTAAAAGAACTTGGAAATTTAAATTGTTAAGGGTTGGTTTCAAAAATTGAAATTTGGGAATAAATGGAACTTCAAAAAAAATTGTTGTTTAAAAGGGTTTGAATTATGACTTGAACCTAGAAATAAGTTTATGAAGAAGTAAAGCTAATTTAAATTGGAATATATGAAGTTTGGACTCATAATTAAGTATTTGAAACCTTTGAAAGTAAAGGTTAATTCGATTTAAAGGAATTAAATCAACATTTGAAAATTTAACTCAAATTTATTTAATTCGAGATGATTTTAAAAGTGGAGAATGGGAATTTGGATTAATTCATATAGAAATTGAAATGATTTGAAATTGAAGTGGATTCAATTTGAAATTAGTCTAAATTAATTTGAATAATTTGAAATTGTAATTAAAGTGGACATGTTTAAAATCAAATGGAATTTGATCTGAATTTGGAAAGAAATTAAGGTTAATTCAACTTGAATTGGGAATAAATCAAGTGCAGGGGAAACTGAAGTTACTCAAATTAAAATTGGGTCAATTTAAATGGAAGTGGAAATTTAAATTGAATTGATGGGGAATTGAACAGTTTGGCTCTGGACTATTTTTAAATAAATCATTTTGATATAAACTGTTTTAAATCTATTTTCCTAACTATTTACTATACAACTTTTCTTTTAAAATTCCAAAACTATCTTATATTTATTTAACAACTACTGTTGGAACTATTTAACTACTTTACAACTATTTTATAAACTAATCACTATTTTTCCAACTACTTTATAACTAGTTACTATTTTACAACTATTTTGTAATTATTTTACTATTTTTCAATTATTTTACGATTACTTAACTATTTTACAGCTATTTCACAAACTAATAATTATTTTTCAACTATTTACCTATTTTTAAAAAATTTCAAGCTATTTTCTAAATATAAACTGGTCGGAGTTCAAACTATTATTGATTAAATACCCAACTGAGATAAGAATTGAAATGGTAATCCAAGAGAGGATTGAAGCAATTGTGAATAAGTGAATGAAAATTAAAATGAATGTGAATAGAAAGGAAATTGATTTACCTGATAATCAATGAAGATAAATACGTAGGATGTACGTATATTATTCTATTCGCATAGTGATTTGATCCAGATTCGAGCACATAATTTCGAGATACTATTATCGATCCGAGTTGGGATTTTTCGCTCGATTTTCGACGGCGAACCTGGATATGGATTTTTGATAGGTTCTGGATATTCTCTATCATAGTTGTGACTATGCAAGGAGAATAACGGTTTATGATGAAGAAACCAGATCTGAGTCTGCACTAGGAAGTCGGGTGGACAATACTAGTTCGGAAGTGAAATTGTGTGATCGAGTGAGCGATCAGATTGATATTGTGTACTGATGATATGTGGACATCGTACGGGTTTGAATGAAATTGGCATTGAAAATTTATGGATAAGAATTGTAAAATGGTCTTTGAAATGAAGAGTATATTTTGTGAAATATATGATGAGGTAAAATGGAAATTGGAAATTTCTATGATTAAAGATTCACTTTATGAAGAAAAGTAATCTGGTTAATAACTTTATAAAAGAGTAATCAAATTTGAATATTTGATTTGGAATAAACAAAGTTATATATCTTTGTTATATATGGTAAACTTCCATTGTTGAATCTATTGCTAGAAGAAAAGGGTTTTGAAAGTATTTGAAGTATAAAAGTGAATTTATACAAGTATGAAGTGATTCAAAAATTTCCCAAGGTTATTATATATATATATATATATATATATGTATATATAAAGGATTTTGTGAAAATGATTTTGAGGAAAAGTTTTGGGAACCTTTGAATTTGGAAAGGCTTTGATTTTTGGGAAAAATCAATTTTGGAATTTGGAAAGCCTAGTTTGTGAATTATCAATTTTGGGATAATCGATTTTGAGAAAGGAGGTTTATATGAAATTCATACTCGGTGTATGATTTGAAAAATACTATATGTGTATAGTATAAAGTGTTTTGAAAGTGGCTTTGGGGGAAAAGGCGCTCCCTTGAATGAACTTATCAGGAGTGCAATAAGGTGGTATTGCCTTGAGCCCTAAGGGGAGGTTCTAAAGTTGATCCTGTGGAGTCCAGACAAAACTTGTAACGATTCGACTTTTCGTCGCTCGAAAATCAACATTAATACTTCCACTGTATCAACTGCCGAGTAATCGAATGCCGGAAAACCGAATTGTTATGGAGAAAAAGAAGAGGTAGAAGAAAAAGATAGAAGAAAAAGAAAAGAAGAACAACAGGACAACATCAGAATCTCACAGTCGCAGCGGAACAACATATAATAGATAAATGAATAATCTTTAATCAAAAGAACTATATCAGTTTATACATTACATCACATCATCAGAGTTTACAACAACAGAGTCAATACATCAATGGACAATTATATAAACTTGTCCTCATAACAGAATACAGAGCAGAATAATACATAGTATAGATGATACGTCTCGCCATCCAGCTCGCCACTTGAGCTCCATAGCATCTCCTGAATCCAGAATGACCTGATAACCTAACTCTAGACTGCCCGTGTGGAAATTGGTGGGCCCCCAGAGTTTAGGAAGGAAACAATAAACTCCAGGTCAGTCATGGTGACTGGTGTGAGAACTTAAAACAGTTTTATCTTTAAAACACAACAACAACAAAGCAAGTAGGAAATATCCGCAATGCTTTTGGAAAATGAAACAACCATAAGGCCTCCCGCACACACACATAATGCAAACGCAGAATCGGAGGAGATTTCTCCTTATGATAGTCAAAGATGCTTACTACGTAAAACAAATCATTTTTTTGATATTATTATTAGTGCATAGTGTTGAAAAATCATTTCGAAAGTATAATATAAATCTTAGCCAGCATAGGCATTTCGCACTTATGCCTACTATAGCTACCATGTTCAATAGCAGGTTACCGCCACATTCCATGGCAGGTAATACAACTAAAACCGTATAAGTCACGTATTGTTTCTTTGGATTTCCAACAAATGGTCAGGCCAAGGAACTTCCCATTGCCACATAGGTACGCCTCTGGAAAGACGACCCGAGAACCTAACCGGATCTCTGCCAACACAAGGCCGGGTTACCCCTAACTGGGTAACTACTGACACGAATATGTCATCCCCCGATCGTAACCGATCTATATCTGAGGATCCTCGATTCCAACAACCACAAAATAATAAATTTGCAGCAACAACATAGGTTAAATATCTGGGCTCCATACCATGATACAACCTCTATCCAGAAGGAATGACATACACTAAGGGGGCGCTATCCCCTAATAACCTTGCTGCGTCCTTCCTGTTTTGACCATTTCCAGGGTGTGAGGTCCGACGAAGTCTCATCCACAAAGCCACGCTTTGGTACAAAGCCATGCTTTGGGTCAAAAAATGATCAAAGTAATGATCACAAAGATAAATGATCAAACAAATGATCATATCACAAATGATCATCACACGGCAACACTCAGCATGCCACATTACCAAGTTGGGAATATATTGCTGATAACTGTCAACTACATAACCTCTGAGCTTGTGCGTCTCAGAGAAGGGTGTTAAGCTAAAAGAATAAATTCTCCGCCACCAACAGAAATGTATTTGAAAGAAACCAGCTTTATATCTCAAAATGTAACGTCAGACACACAACCATACAAGTCTATTCCGGGCTCGAATAGAACCGAAGGCACTTCAAAGAAGTCCTTGCAATCTAGATATTCACTAATTACGTTCGGACTTCCCGTCACTAAGGGTGATAAAACCTCTATATCGGAGATCAGCCGATGTAGAGTAACTCGACGGTAATCCTTCCGTTTTCAAAAATATCCGGCCTTCAACACCGGTCATCAAATGCAATCCATTACGACGTATCACATATTCGGAATGGGTTATACGACCCAAAGGTCCTTTCCCGGCTAACCCGAATAGTGAGCGCTTATTCAAAAATAAGTGTAGCATTTAAATTCAAGCAAATCACAACAAATACCCATTCAAGGTAATTATTGATAGTCGGTTATTTAACCATCAATAAGTCTGCACAGCATCATCAGATTCCAAATAATTTTCCAAATTATTTATTTTCCAAAAATATCTTTACAAGATATATAATTTCCACACTTCAACCATTTGAAACCAAATTTCAAATCACTTTCCATTTATCTTTAAAAGATAAAATTTCAAAAACATTTCACTTCATATTGGAAAAACATTTCCATGCTTATTTAATAATAAGTAATTTACAAATTCATTTGTTTTCAACATTTTGAAAATATCCAATATACTTAAATCACAATTAAGTATATATTTCATTTTTTTAAGGAAAACGTTCTCTTAAACACATTTATTTGAGTCAAAACGAATGTTACGTAAAACATCGTTACGACAACTCAAAATCACTAGTATAGGGATTCGAAATTTAGATAGATATATAAATCCCAATACTATATAAAACATTTCCTTTCGGAAACCATTTACTATAACAACAGTGTTATAGTCCACCATTTCCTTATTTCTCGAAAACGTCTATTTCAATAATGAATGTTGAAATCTATGTATTCGATACTTAATGCATTTTAAAACGTCTTTAAAACCATTAACTTCATTTCAAAATATCACTTCCCCAAGAACATATCCATTTATTTCATAATATATTCACGGTCCAAAAATCGTGAATATACTTTGTTTACCCAATTCAACATTTCTACACTTTTTATTTAAATAATTATCCACTATCCAAAATCGTGAATAAAATTCCCAACCAAACTCTTATTATTACATCTTTTAACTTAAAGGATAATTCGCTATCCAAAATCACGAATATATCACCTTTAATAACTTCTATGTTTAATTTATCAAATTCAATTGATTTCGAATTTACAAACAATGTTTATAAATTCCATTTCTATTTATAACACTCCGATTTATAAATCTCCTTTATTATCCAATTCAATTTATAACTCAATTATATACCAAAAGTCCAATATTATAAGTTAAATACTTATAATCCATTTATTTACAAAATCGTTCTTTTAAAACTTCACAAATTATAAAACTTTCAAATTTCATTAACTTATGAAATCCAATTATACTTCCTTTTAACACTTATAAAAACTCGTTTTATAATTCCAATATTTTAATTTATAAATATCAATTTTATAAATCTTTTATATAAATCGTTTATAATTTTTCAAAAATCCCAATTTAAACCATTTTATAAATCAATCAATTATTTATTTCAAAAATCACACTTTGGTTATATTTCGCAAAAATCATAATTTTTATAACTTTAAAATTTTAACGTTTATTTATTTAAGATGAATCAATTCAAAATTTTAATAAAACGTATAATCTCAAAAATCACTTTAAAAATTCCTTTAAAATCAAAATCGTTATTTTTAAACTTCAAAAATGGATCCGATGATGCATTAGCACCAAATAATCAATCACGGCATCCAAACATCATATATCGATATGACAACAGAATATATAACAATATCTGTAAATAAATCAATACGGTGAGGAATCCAGTCGGATCCCTCCAACCTGTTCCCTGCATCCATAGATGTTAGCATAATACCAATTCCGTTCCAATACGGAATATCGCGGTATATGGGATTTATAAAATATTATCCGCTATTATACGGCGCAATAGGGTCTCATCCACTATATAATGTGGGAAATCAACTCCAAGTACATATATAATACCAATTTCACTTTACGGTGAAATATTCGCGGTATATGTTTTTAATAAATAACCTCCGCTTAATATACGGCGTATAATGTCTATTTCAACAATACAGATAACAATTTATCATCCAATCACACAATCAAGCAATTTTAAATCTAACTATTTAAAATTTAAATCGAAACAATTATTCGATTGAGTGAGAAGTTCTCACCTTGAGTTTCTGATAACAGTCGTAGCATTTATTTCGAATAAAATTAAACGGACGTTTAATTTTACTCGAAATTTTCACTAACTCCAAACGACTCCAATCCAGCTCCATTGCGTAGTGCTCATCAAAACGAAGCCAACGTAATTCGTTTTGTCCAAAACGGACCTCGCATCAACAAGTTATGATAGTTTAAAGATTATACAATTTTAATAAAATTAATATTTACAATTTATTTTCATTTCTAACCCTAGATTTAATCTCGGCCTTTGATTCCCATATGATGAAATCTGGCCGCACCTACATCATCTTCCTTCCCATGTTCACTCCCAGATGAAATGAACTCAAAGCCGCCCATACTCCTTCAATTTTCGCAACCACTACAAGCTACTCAAAGGCGATCAGACTACAACACTTCGAAGCCCAACTCGAATGCTACCCTTGGCTAGAATGCGGTGGAGCTTGGCTCCAATCTCCCCTCGAATTGCGTGCGTGACTGGTGGGCGAACGCAGCCCTTTAGATGTTGATCCACTTCTCGAATTTTGATCACAACCGTTCATATCGAAGGTCTCATGAAGCTCTACGTTTTTGTAGTTGATAACTTTCTCTAATTGTTGATGGATTTGAAGAATTTTGAGGGAGAAGGGGAATGTATTTTGGCCATTGAATTGTTGTAAGTGGCAGTTGTAACCCTAGCCAGGGTCTTGATGCAAATGAGAAAACAAAGGTCCTTTTATAGAAAAATGATCAAAACACTATTCATCCCGGATTTTCCGAACTCCAAACGAAGCGTGCCGGCTGACGTTTCTAAGGTTTACCCCGCATTCCAAACACAATGGAACATGTTTCGGGAGTTAATTCGGTCATATGTGCGAGTTACGAAATTAAACGATAAAATTTAAATTAAACCGATTTCGATGCGTTTTGGCTTGCCTCGGACAAACCGTACATCCGATTGACACGAAATTTGGAACCATACAATAATATAACATTACGGATCCGATGAAACTTGTTTCATCGAAATCTGAGACTGTTTGAAAATTTACTATTTTAACTCGCCAAATTAATATTAAAACAATTTCGATGCGTTTTGAGCTGCCACGGTCAAACGACAACTCCGATTGCTACGAAAATTGAAATCCGATAATAACAAACTATTACGGATCCAATGGAACTAGTTTCGTCCAATTCTGAGACTGTTCGAAAAATGACTAATTTCACTAGTCGATTAAATATTAAAATATTCAATTTTCACAGATTAACTTTAAATTCAATTTTAAAAGTTCTATAACATCACTATAACTTCAATATGATTTAATATAACTTTATAAATCATTTTCATTTACATTTAATCCAGATTTCAATTATTTCTGGAATTTCAACTATTAAATTATCGATTTAATTACCCACTTAAATCCGGATATTCGAAAAATAAATTATTCGACTTATTAATTCTACTTATTAATTTTTAAAATCAATTAAATATTCGAATTTCAAATGACAGAATTCTGGGTCGTTACAAAACTAGTTCCTGAGGATTATTGGGTAGCGAAAGTCGAGGGCACTGATGCCTACATGGGCATTTGGGTTATGCTGTGACGACATTGTAACTCGATGTCACTGCGATCTACTACAGACCATAGCAAAAGTCGTGTGTGCTGTTGAGAGCCAACAGTCTACGTTTGATTTTATACCAGTAGACTGCGACACTATGGTAACATAGCGACAGTCGTGTGTGCTGTTGAGAGCCAACAGTCTGCGTTTGATTTTACATCGGTAGATTGCGACCTATGTGGGAGTGGAGAAGTTTCATTTTTGACAGCGAAAATCGAGGGCGCTGATGCCTACAGTTACATGGACTTTTGCTGTGATGGCAACGTAACCCTGGAATGTAACTGCGATCTGTTGTGGGTTCCATGGCGTAATCGAGGGGCGCAGAGTGCCTACAGTTACATGGACTTTTGCTGCGATGGCAACGTAACCCAGGATGTAACTGCGACCATGGATGGGGGTGATGATTTCCAGAGCATTCTCACCAAAGATATTTCCTCTATTTTAAGAAAAAATGTTTTCGATATTTTCAATAAAATTATTTTCCAAGTATTTTCACTGGGTGTTGAAAACAGGTGTACCAAGTACTTATAGATTTTCAGTCCTACACCCGATCAACGTATGACCGAATTTCTATGAGAACGAGGGTGGACTTGTTGAAACATCGAGTTATAAAAAAATATTTTATATAAAAGTAATTTTGGTAGTATTATGTAGGTTTTAAAGCACTTTAAAAGTTTTAAAATAAAAGGAGTTATTAATGTTTAAAGAATAATTCAACTAAAATATACAGTAAATTAAATTCTCGCTTCATTCCTTTTCGAGGACGAAAAGTTCTAAAGGGGGAGGAATGTGACGACCCGGATTTTGACGTGGGCTAATTGGATGATTAACCGATTTAGTATTGGAGTATTAACTTTAATTAGTCAAAACAAATAGATTTATAACATCTAAAATATCCGAATATATATAAGTTAATTTTAAAGGCTATATTAAATATTGAATCTCTGGGATATGATAAATCTTTTAAGAAGTAAATTATATGTACATAATAAACTCCACCATTAGATTAAAATAAAATATCTATAAATATATAAATAGATATATACAAGCTTTATGGCATTTGATAGTATATGAAAGTATATAAATATATATATATATATATATATGTGTGTGTGTGTGTGTGTATACCCATATGAAGTAAAAATGTATATTGTATAAAAGATGAAACATATGCATAAGAGAATACCTATAAGAGGCTTATATTGTGTATGTAAATGGCTATGAAAGGTATGTATGTAAATACATAGGTGGATAAGGTGAAACCAGAAAAAAAGAATACTTGTACACATATGAAATATAGATGTTCACAAGAATGGATAAGCATGTAAACACAAAGGGGAACATGCATTTAATGCACATTCATTTCAACCATACAAAAATGTTGTATCAAGTCAAAGAAAAAATCAAATTAGGTCAAGGCTGACCAAAGAAAAAAAAGGGGGGAAGGAAGCTTGTTGTGCACAAAGGGAGGCTGCAGCCTACCTTCTTTATAAACATCACTACCCCTTGTTTCATTCTGCATGCGAGGAAGATAACTAAAAAAAAGAGAATCAAAACAGGGAAACACCTTGAGTTCAAACCTGGAAATCAAAGAAATATAAACATGCAATTTTAGATTTTCAAATAACAAGCAGATCAAAGCAATTCAGTTCAACTAAGTAACCAGATTTAGGATTCAAGAAAATTCAAGTGAGCAAGTTCAATAATCAAAGCAGCATCTAGATTTTTTGATTTATAACTGATCTCTATTGTCATCTTTTACAGGTGAGTAAACAATTTTAAAAAAAAGTTTATCTAGTTTTAACTAAAGTGCACATGATGATATTGATTGCATTGAATTCTTCAGTTTGAAAAGTCTGAGTTTATATGAATTCTGTTCTCTGGTGATCCCGACTGTTATTTTTGACATCAAAAATTCAAATCACCCAATTGAATCAATATTAGACTCCGATGTATAAATGGGAGTTGTTTGCTAATGAATGATGATGTTTTTAAAAGTAATTTCAGGATTTTAAGTTTAGAAAATAAGTTTAAAAATGGGAATAACAGTGGAAATTACTTATATATGTTAATATCAACTATCTTAATTTCTAATTCGAATTATGGAAAGGGATTAATGATTGAACAACATGAATTTTGATATACATCTTATGATTTTTAGGTTGTTAATTCTTGTTATTGCTTGTGTTGTTTGAATTTGGTATTTTGGTGGTTTGCCGTTGATCGGCATGGTGGTGTTGGTCGAATTTTGGGCTGGAGGTAGAATGGAGGTTAGAGGTTGATGGAAAAATAGTAGTAGATTTTTTTGATGGCTTGAGTGGGCTGACGAAGGCGAACTAGGGTTTTGGGAGGTGGTTCTGTCGAGTGTAATGGCGAGGTGTTCATGACTAGATCGAAGAGTCAAGTTCGATCGCAAGGCACGAAATTGGATCTGGATGACGCGACGAAGCTTGGGTGAGGAGCGCCGATGATCTAGTGGAAGGAATCGATGTGAAAGAACGATCTTCCGATGTGGGTTGTTCCCAGTTTTGGGTTGATGGGCTCCATTTTTGTTTCAAGCTTAGAATCGTCGATCTGGTTTTCGTTTGGGGTCGTGGGGGGGCTCGGTGGGTCGTCGAAGATTGTCGCGATGATGAACGTAGAGCGGCGGCTGTTGGGAACGTGCACGACGTGCACGCCGTATCTTGTGGATGAAGGCTCGAGTTTTTCTCGAGACGTATTCGTTCGAGTCTCGAAGGTGATGTAGAAGGTGGGTGACTCGGGGCAGATGCGTGTTACCCCTCACGTTCGACTCGAGTTGCTGTGGTGATCATCTTGTCTCAAGTAAGAAATGTAATCAAGTCTAAACAAAGTAATCAGAGATTAATTCCCTAAGTGAAAGGACAAATTTATCAAGGATTGCTTTAAATTAAAATTGTAATTAAAGATTGGTTAATTAAAGAATGAGATTAATTAAAGGTTAATTAATCAAAGGAGTGATCATAAAATAATTAATTTTTGTAATTCATTGGGAGTTAAAGAAATTAATTTTTAAATAATTAATTAAGGTGGTAATTAAAGGGTTATCAATGCGACTGGTTTAAAGATACTTAATTATGAAATCTATCAAGGGCTAATTACTTAATTAATCAAGGATGATTGATTTGGATGATAATTAAAAGTAAGATTAATTAATTTGAAATTAATTAGTAATTAAGTAAGCAGAAAAAGGGCGATTGAAGTAGTTAATTTAATTCATTAAAAATAGTGTGACTAATAAATCTTGCTTATGGATGATTGAATGATGTTGAACGTCTTGACTTGGTTGATATCTCTGATATGCAATGATTTGTGATGTGATATTTTTGGATGGACAATGATAATGTGGATATCTCTCGATGATGAATTGCTGTGTAAAAAGTGACATCTTGTATTTAAAATTTAATTTATATTTCACTTGAATAACTTGGGTTAAGATGGTATTAAATTCGAAGAGTCCGGAGTCGGGTATTAGTAAATACCCGAAACCACTTTGAATCTTTATAAATTGATATGTGGAATCAATAGGCTGAAACGGAATGATTTAAGTGAATTGGACCATTTAATCTAAGTTCTGGTACTTAGAAATTGATGTGTGTTGTAAGTGATGTCTATAACGACTTGTGAAGTTGTAAATTGATATAAGTTACCCGGGTTTTTAAATAGTTGTATGCATTGGTATTTCATGTTCGATGGGTTTACTCACTCTAGTTTCCAGCCTGACCCGGGTGTTACTTTGATGTAATGCTCGGGTCAGACCGAGTATTACAGATTTTCAGGTAAGGCCGTTCTAGCGCTCAGGAGGCGAGCTGGATGGCAGGAACGTATGGAGTGTTTCCGCTGTGATATATTTCTGTTTATCTGAGACATGTTGATTTTTATATGTCCGGTGTTTGTGTATGTGTGTAACTCTGATGTATTAAAATGTAATTGACAGATATAGTATTCTTTTGTAAACTGTTATTATTTGATATTATATTTTGATCCGCTGCGATTTGTGAGAATCAGTGCTGTGTTTCTGTTTCTTCTTCTTCTATCTCTTTCTTCTTTTCCTAACTATCTGGAATTTTCGGGTTCGAAAATTTCGGGTTGTCTTATTATTGTAGTGGAGAACTGGAATCCAAAAATAACCTCACTAACCTTTTCAATATGATATTAATATTTATATCAAAGTCCTCTTAGCACTAAGTGTTTTAATGTACATTATATCAAGTTTTCTTATTGCTGCAAGATAAAACTTTTCTTTCTAGCTAGTGTAGCTATTTTTCTTGCTTTAGAACATCAGTAATCTAACAATAACTTTGCAACATGATTCTTTTTTCATGGTGTCGAAATGTCTCATCCTAGTGTTTAGGAATCCCTATCGATAGCATTGGCCAGACGCATTGACAAATTCTTAAAGCACTTGACGAACAAATTAACATGGAATAAACCATTAATATTTTTTAATCACTTTAGAAAATAATATTCATACTTTCCCAAATCACTTGCTTGCTTATATAAAAATATTAACTTATGATGATACATATTTATACACCTCCATTATCAACTATTTGTATTCAAAGCAATACATCACACCATATTCCGTTATTCACAATAGCAAGCAACCGTTCAAATTTTATTATATCTTATTTTATTTATTAAGTATATTTTCCAATTCTAATTTTAATTAGATATATATAACTTATTATTTTATATATTATAACTATTAATTTCTTAAACATTTTTATTATTCCCAGTGGTTATATTTTGGAGAAACCATTGGCTTTTATTAATAATTGTGTTTATCTAAATTCAAATGGGTTTATAAATTATTATTAATTTTTTTTAATGAACTTCTCATATTTTAAACTAAACATAAACAAAAATAAACATTGATGCAAACAACATACATTTTAATCAAACAAACAAACAATTGCCTTCAGTGGAAAGCTAGCTTCCAGCTTCTACTACACAACTCTAATTGATAACAGACCAGGCACAATAATTCAATTATAATCCATCTAAGGTCTCATTTATGTTATTTATTAAATCTCACTCTTTACAGAATTAAGTTCCAAATTTAGAATCATTTTCATAACAATAATTTGTATAGTAATTCAAAATTTTCACAAATACGTCGTGTTGATTATTCCCAATAATCATTTATATTTATATCTTAAATAAGAATTTAATTCTAGATTCTACCATGCATACCCAAGGGACGGGACTCTAAGTCATCTAGGTTTAGAGCGACTCTGTGTCAATTATATTCTATAATATTCTGAACATTCTCTGATACCAAGCTATAACGACCCATCCATTATACCCATATTATTAAAGAACATTACAAGTAATGTCATCTAATAACACAGAGAATATGGCTGGTTAAGCTTGATTGAATATGAATATATCTTTGTACTAACAGTGACATGTCTTTATTACCTTTAGAGGATCTGAACTAAAACATTTAACATGTACAACATTATTACAAAGTAATAAACATATCGATTTAAAAAGATTCATAACAGTATATAATATAGATGAAAAAGAATCAGAGTCACAGATCACAGCGGAATAATATATATCATATACATAATAAAATGTCGGTCTACAAAATATCATTACTAGACCCACATAATATATATACATTACGTTCAAAAGATTGTATCAGGTACACAATGACTACTAGATAATATACATGACTTAAACTCCTAATGTCAATATATACAAGTATGAAGTAAACTAAAATAGTCAAAATAGTATACTTTAATGCTAGCCCAAGATCCAGAGGTCAATGAGTCCTAGTACCCGTAGAGTCTCAGCCTGACCCTAGTATTTTTTAAAAAAAAGGGTTAGACTTTATCTAATAAAGAGATGAAATAGTGACGTCGTAATTTTATGAAAACAATAATAATAAGCCATAAATAAAAATGTGCCTAAAACCAAAATCATAAATAATAAATATCAAATCCAAATCATCGTTTCACAAATCCATATCAAGTCTCAAATAGATTATCATAAATAATATGGTGATAACAATCAAAATTTCTCCAGAGCCAAAAGATACTAAATATCTATCCCAAAATCTTTGAAGAAATAATCACTACTAATGAAATAATAATGGTAGTCAATTATCGGTTTAAAAATAGTGACACAGAGTCTAACAAACCAAAATAAACTGATGACAGTCCAATAAACCAAAAAGACTCCGCCACATAGTGTAATAGTCTAATCCTAAAAATAGACTACTATGCGAATTTATCTAATCCCACAAAATAGGCAAACATCGTCTAGTGTACCAGAAATAAACTGATAGGTCTACATATAACACATGTCCAAGGGTTGTAAGGGCAGCTGTGTCATACCATAACAAACCTAATCCTCCAAAATAGGTTTGCCTACCAAATCTAAGAATGTATCGATTTGCGGATTAACTACCAATTAGTCATCGTCTCTCGGGGATCTATCGGCCTGAAATCTGAACACCCTAAGATGATACAACTCTAAGTATTAATTACTGTCACTCAAGTAATCACAAGAATTTAACTATTGTCCAATACTAGATAGTAAATTCAAGTATTTACTAAAAGCTAGTAATTTCCACTCAAACTTTATTTAACAAATTATAAAAATAAACGAAAGAATTGTACGAAAAGTCCCATACCAATCCGACAATTCCATTGTTTATTAAAATTCTTTGTTTCATAGAAGAGCACGAAATTCAATAGAAACACAAGTGAAAACAATAATTGCTCGAAATCAATGTTTCCAAAAGTCATAAAAGAACTACCAAAATGGTATATAATTAGCCAGAGGCTAAACACAATAAAAACCAATAAGGGTTTATAGTTTGAAAGCAAATAATATGAATTTACCATATAGGAATTAGTTTCTAAATTAATTTATATATACTTACTTTCAAACTTCTCATTTTAAAATCCATAAACTCATTTTAAAGAAGAGTTACTTATTTACAAAAGCTTTTGTAACTCTTTTAAATCATTTAAACCTCTTCTATAACAAAATTACTTGAAATTAAAATTATTGCTTTCATAATCGCTTTTATAAAATAATACTTTTTTTTATCTTTTACCTCTAAAACATTTCCAAAATTTATACTTATAATATAAAATTTAAAAAGGTTTTATAAATGAATATTATTCATTTTTAAAAGTTTTGAATAGAAATTTTGAATAAGTTAAGAATATAATATAATTTAACTATGTATTTTGTAAATAAAATTTTAATAAGGATTAGAATGAATGAAATCCAATTTTTGGAATTCTTTTAAAACATTCAAACCATAAACCCATCAAAAATTCAATATCTAGAGCTGACATCGTTCTAAAAATGTAATTCCATAATATGGAATTATTTAGTAATCCGAGTTGCTTTCCGACAACTTCGATCATACAAACAACATATGTATTTTCAATCATCAATCCAAACTTGAAATAAATGATAAAAATCTTAACATGCAAACTTATTTTAATCATTTGATTAAATTTTAATCATCGATTCAAATCCAAAATTTTAAACACATAATTCAACTAATTCAACATCGATCCAACTGAAATTATAGCATGCAATTTTATTTTAATCCTATCATTCAATCACTACCAAATATTTGTGCAATTCATAATTTAAAGCAAGGCATAAAATAGGAATTCAAATAATTAGAGATAGAATTCTTGAGTTTAATAACTCATCTTAACGATGCGGAGTAATCCGCCACTAACAGTCGCTGGTGCGTCTCCGCTAAACTCCATATTCGCATTGCTAGGCACCTGAAACGTGTTTCCACTACTACCTCCAATAGACTTGCTTTGACCATCACCGCAACTGGCATATTCTTGCCTCCATCACCCATCTTCAACCGCCCTGTCAATCGCGATGCCACCTCGAAGCTCACTTGACCATACGACCTCTAGTACATGATGTGATCGCCGATGCCAGTTCCAGGCGCCAACTCCTCTCGTTCAACCGTCACATCGCGATAGAGATCCCCTCCAACTACGATGCTCATCACCGCCAGTTCGTGCCTATTGCTCATGGCCTCGCTGTGCGCCCCTCCTCCTTGCGCCAGCCTCGTTCCCCTCATTATGCCTGAAGTCGTGTCTCCCTCTCGCATGATTTCCCCTTTTATTTTTTTCTCGATTTTCAATTTTTTTACGTGCGGGGCTAGGGACGGGAAACGGTATTCGGAAGAAAGAGAGCAAGCTTGGGCTGGGAAGAAAAATAAGGAGAGGAGTGGGTTTTGGGCCTTGAAGTTCATAAATGATGTGTTTCTCTTTTTAATTCATTTTTATTTAAAAACTCTTCTATTCTATTTAAAAGTATATTTCAATTTAGTTGAAACTGATTTACACTTCATTTTATGAAATATATATACATTTTGACAACTGTACAATTTCATTCAATTCAATATTGTTCAGTTCTATTAAATTATTTACTAACTGATATAAAAATAAATTTATTCACCTTCTTCGATTTATCGATTTTACTGAATATCAAAGAAATCTTCTTTTCATCCATTTCAAGTATTTAAAATTATTTCCGCTTTAAAATATTTTATATTTATTAAAAGATTAAATTTGAATTTTAATATATTATCTATAAATGAATTTATTAACCAAATAAATTTTATTATAACAAAGTCCTTTATTAAATAGACTAATTGTATAACAATTTGATCCCAAAAATAATAACTATCAAAAATAAAATTCAGACACTTCTATTTTAATTAAAGTAGTTTAATATTATAGCTTCGAAAACAGGGTTGTTATATAAAAGAAAGCATTACCCATTGCAGTAGTAATGGATGAAGTAATTGCTTTAGAAGAAGGAGGCAGAGGCTGTAACGACCCACCTTTTTGACCATCGAAAGTTGACACCAAACGCTACCACTATTTTCTAATGTTGCGCATCCAATTGACAAAAGTGTAGATTGTTATGATAAATAAAAAAGAAAAGAACAGAGAATCGAGAAAAACAGAATCTCACAGCGGAATCGACAACATATAATATAACAAGACAGTAGAAACTGTCACTCCAAACATACAAAGTATATCAAAGTTAAAAACAAACCTTATCAGCTGGACATTTATAAAATCCGGACCTTACAAATGCTGATAGGGATACTATATAATACAGCGGAAAATAAAATACTACGATAGGTGAATCTTCAGCTCCCCTTCAAGACCTCCATAACACCATGGACAACCTGGGAAAATACTCGGTCTGACCAAAGCATTATAAATAATAACACTCGGATCAGTCTGGAAATACCAACGTGAGATAACTCAAATAATGGGGAACGTATAAACTTCTATGAGACCACGCCGCTAACGCGGAACAAGTTTTCACCTCACAAGAATAACATCCATATAGGCAAGAGTAGAAATAAATACCAGGAACAAATCAAAATATGAATTAGCATCAATAATATTAAACCAGACTTGAAAGAATGGAAATAAACCGAGTAAAATCCAAACCGGATAGAATGGATAAAACAAGGAAACAGTTCAAATTGATAGAATGGACCAAATAAGGTAATAATCCAAACTTGATAGAATGGACTGAATAAGGTAATAGTCCAACTTGATAGAATGGACTAAATCAATACTTAAATGCCGTGATGAGTAGTTGGCTCTACCCGTGGCAATTTAAAGCTAAAAAGATTCAGGGATACGAATCAAATAAGGAAAGTAAAGTTTCCAACAAATGACAAGGAGGGTGCATCCCCCTTAAAAGAAGTATACCTCTAGCAATATACTTGAAAACCCTAGGAACTCCAAGCCGGACCCCACCAAACCTTACCGAGAATCGAATATTTCACATCTAAAAACTCTCAACCGTTTTTCACGTAACGGTACACAAAAATCTAGATGAGATGCGAAAATATCCTGATGGGACCAACCCCACATAACTTGGTCCCAAAAACCATGCACTTTGGTTTAGTTATTTCGGGAAAAGGATAATCAATGCTCAATGGAGTAATAAATCGTCTTAGAATGATGATAATAAAGTAGCTGAAGTAATAGATAGCTGAGATACCAACTATCGAGGATATAAAACGATTGTATATGGAAATTAAGTCCTGTATACTTATCACCACTCATTGAATTCAAACTTGTACTTTTTTTGGTTAACAATAATACCGACAAGTCAAGGTAGTGGTACCTCAAAGTCAGGTCCAATGATTATTCTTAACTTTCGAAATAGCGACAAGTTTACTTCTTCAATGTTTAGTGCTAATTATACAAGTAAATCGTTTCCATATAAGTGATTCGCTTTACGAAAATAATTCATTTCCATAAACGAATCAAACTTTTTCTTTTTAAAAATGAACTAAACTTGTGCTTGATGTCCATATTAGAATTAGTTCTTGATTGCAAAACGTTAAGAGAATAATCTTTCCAAGTGCTCGACCCCGAAGGCCTAAACCAACATCAGATCAACACCTAGAAGATTATCCCAAAAGATAATAAAACAATTTAAATACCTTTCATAACTTCAAAAACAATATTAATTATCCCGAAAGATAATTAATCACATTTAAAATCTCTTTTAAATAAACAAATCCATTATCTTTAATCAAATAGATAATTATTTCCCAGCACTTTTATAACTTTGGTAAATTAACTTTATAATCTTTATTAAATCGGTTTATTAATTTTAAATCAGTTTATGGAAGCAATTTTATTATATTAGTTAATTTACTTTAATCACTTTTATTAAATCGATTAATTAACTTTAAATATCTTTAATTACAAAGATTGATTAAATTCAAATAATCATTAGTAAAAAATGAATAATCATCTCAAACATCATCAATTAAAATGATAAATAAATTTTAAATACCATTAATTAAAATAATTATTTAAATTTAAATAATCATAAATTAATTGGATTAATTAAATTCAAACTCCATTAGCTAAAACAATTAATTAAAACATCATTTGTTTAAATGATATATTCAATTATAAGACATCATTAATTAAAATGATTTAACTAAATTCCAAATATCATTAGTTAAAACAATTACTTAAATTTAAAATAATCATTAATTAAAATGATTAATAAAATTCAAATATCATTATTTAAAATGATTAATTACTTTTAAACATCATTAACTAAAACGATTATTAATTTCAATTATCATTAATTAAGATAATTAATTAAGCTCAAGAAATCATTAGTAAAATGATTAATTAAATCCGATCTGATTTAAATCAAAAGATAAACCAATTTTAAATATTGTTAATTAAATTAGTTAAGTAATCTCAAAATCATTAGTTAAAATGATTAATTATTTTAAATTATCATTAATCAAAATGATTAATGAATTTTAATATTCCGTTTAGCGGAAACACAAGCTCAAGTTCATAGATAGGGTTTTGGGGATGAAATTGAATAAATGACGATATAGCGAAATTGCTATAACGACACTTAACAATTTAAATGGAATATCAGGATTTATTTTAATTAACCATTAATATAATAGCATAAGGATGTAAATAAATAATTATTTGTGAGAAACCCCTCAGGGTCTCTATACAGCTTTTCCGTGCAAAACAATGGTTATGGATAATATATAGATAATCACATGGGTTTATAACGATTAAATTAATTATGTCATCCATTTTCCAAACAGAAATTCAACCAAACAATCAATAAAACAATTTAATTAACATCCAAGCAACCAATCATAATATTATTGATATGATATTATAAAATTAAATGTGAGTTAAACTCACATTGATTTTTGTTTTCGCCGAACGTTCTGATTTTGGACTAAAACCGAACTGCCGTTCGATTTTAGCCTAAATTTTCACTTGCTCCAAATCCAACCAAACTAACTCTATTGTGAATATCTCGGCGACATGAGTCCAACGCAAAAAATGGGGTTCGAATTCGACCTCATACGCAAAAGTTATTCAAATTATAAGTTTTCGGAGTTAAATAATATAATTAAATAGTTAATTACATCATTAACCAAACTAATTACCCCTAAAATCCTTCTTTCCCATTCATAATCACCTCTTGTACATAGCATACCTATACACAAAGAAACCCACCATGGCCGCTTTCTTCAAATGAAGATATCTCTTTCGTTTCTCAACGAAACGACCTTCCATTTTTGCCAACGCGATCGTCTTTGCGCAAGCTTCGACCTCAACCCCTCGAATCCACCTCTACCTGCCCAAAAAAATCGACCTGCTCATCATCTCCTTGGTCCATATGTGAACGCGCGACCTCTCATGCTGCCGAACAACCCAATTCCAAACTTCGTTCGTCCCCTCATCGCCTAAAACCAACGATAACCGAAACCCTAGCTAGCTATGGAAAATTCGAGCTCACCAAACCATGGTCGTACCTCTCCAAACACACACCAAATCAATGGTCTCCATGAATTGAGATTTTTAAAACTTGTTTCATGATTTTTAGATGAGAAATGAAGTTGATTTTGATTTTTAAAATTTTGGAAGCTCTCTTTCAAAGTTACAGGCAACGTTATTTAAGGGGAGATGAGGGATGGCCTACACACAAAGGTATGGGCAAGGTATGGTTTGAAATGTGGGGGGTATGGCCAAAATTAAGGTGTATATGTACATATATATATTATTTTATTTTTAAAATATTCAACAAAACGTACCCAAAAATTTTGAACTCCAAACGAGATGTGTCGCCTGGTGTTCAATATGTTATACCCCTATTTCAAACACAATGAAACTTGTTTCGAGACCTAATTCGATCATATGCAGAAGATAGGTTTTTAAACCCAATTATAGTATTAAATTTCCGATATAAATTTCAACGCGTTTCGATCTCGCATGACCAAATGATATGTCCAATCATTACGAAACTTGACGGGCTACAATAATTCACTATTATGGATCCAATGAAACTGGTTTCACTGAAATCCGAGACAGTGCCTCGAAAGGCTAATTTCACAGATTTAAATATCTTATATTTAATTATCGATATTTATCCGATCTATTTATATTTGTAAATAAATTTACAAATTGAATTCACCAATATTATTTATTAACTAAAAGGAGTTAAATAAATTTATTAAATCCATTTCATTAACATTTAATTCACAATTCAAATATTTAATCATTCCTTATATTTGAATTATAAGTTATTAAATTCTAAAATCCAATTATTTAAATATTTAAAATTAATCAAACATTTAAAATCAAATGACCATAATTTTGGGTTGTTACAGAGGTGGCCTATCAAAAGCTTCTTGGGAAATAGTATGATTTGTAGAATATTTGCTTGATGACAAGAGAGCCCGGTTAACTAAACTAACATATGAAATAAAAATAATAATAATACATAAAGAAAATGATGAAAAGGTAATCACCATGTTTGAGATTGAAGTTACTTACAATTTCATTGCAACCTGGTGAGTATTTAGGACTGCAGGTGGACAAACATTGAACTGGAGAATTAATTGAAAAGGTTTTAATCTTTGTAGTAATAAGTGATGAGGAGCTATATCCATTCCTCTTTATAATAAGAGGTTCACCTAAAACTCGATAGAAGGGCTGAATTAGAGAGTATTTCATCAACTTTCTTTAGTAAGGAGTCTCAACCGACTCCTAGAATACTTAATGGCACCACCCAGCTTATCAATTTTTGCTACTTTAGGATCAATATCTTTCGAAGTAGAATCCGCAAATATAAAGTCATTATAATGTTATAGCAATACAATAAATAAATAAAATTTGAAAAATCAATTACTTACTAAGGAGAGAAAAAATTCAGAAATTTCAGGAGAAAAGCATATCACAAAAAATAATTGGTGACTCCAGTCTTTGGTCTTATCAACAGAATCTTAGGTCAGCCCGCTATCAAAAGAGCAGAGGCAAAATGTAGAACCATTTGGCTCGTATTTGAATTTTTTTAAAGTATTAAGAGAATATAAGGTTAATGGATTTAGGTCCTCCATTTTAAGCTCTTTAAGTAGCACACAAAGAGAATGGATGTAGCTATAGGAGTTGGGAGTAAGCTAAATGGGGATGATTCTAAGAAAAGATATAATCATGGTGATAATATTATTAAAAGGAAGGTAGCATGAGTGCCAAATATGGATAGGGTTGATGGAAAAATCCCTATAAGGTGTATCGATCCTATCAGTGGGACAATAAATTTAGTCTCAACTCCGAAAATCCAAACTGTAGTAGCAGGGAATCTATCTTCTCTTGCATCGTGAAGTAGGACTGACAATCAGTGTATAATTTTCTTTAGGAAGTTTTTGCTAGCCTTAGGAGTGCTTGGAGATTTCTTTGTAGTTCCTGACATGGTGCCTAAACCAATGAGACCAATAAGTAAGGGTAGCAAAGAGGACGAGTTATAAGTTTAAGCCTCTAAAAAATTAATCTCAAAATCATTAAGGTTATAAATTCACAATATAAATAAATAGATGGGACATTTACGAAGACCAAAAGCTATCTAGAACTATCACTTGATGAGATAATAATAGTAATTATGGGGTGAACTAATTAATAATCGCATATTTATGTAATAAAGACCTATCTCTTAATAGCTAGCTATCAAATGTTGAGGTAATAGGAGCAATCGCATGTTGAACTAATTTACCATTGCATATTGAAGTAATAAAGACATATCACATAATAATTAGTCATCGTGTGTCAAGATAATATGAGTTATTGCATGTTGAACTAATTAACCATAGAATACTGAAGTAATATAAACCTATTGCATAACAACGATCTATCGCATGTCGAGATAATAAGAGCTATCACATGTTATAATTATCCATTGCATATTAAAGTAATAGTAACCCTCACATATCCATATCACATTTTGAGTTAGTGAACTATCGCATAATGAAATGTTATAAACCATCACATGATGACTTTGTGACTTATTGAGAGATGAAGGCTTTCGCATGTTGATCCTATAGAGAACTACCACATGTTGATGAAATTAGAGGTTGTCGCAAAACGAGATATAAAATAAAATGGTTGTTATGCACTAAAATATAATGGATATTAGGTCAACAAACCCGAAACCCACCAACATTTAATTATTCAAAATGATAACAATTTGAAGATCGAAGATGGAAGTGTATAAAATTTATGGAACCAATTCAAATCCTCAAAATCCAATGATTCTTAAAAGGAGAAAACTTAATTCTGTGGTATATGTGTATGTGTGTGTCTATGAAATTGAAATCAAAAATTGTTAAATAATGGTAATGGAAAATATTTATCACCTAAGAAAATTAAATCTAAAGATTGAGAATTTTTATGGAAAAGTGAAGATTGATTTGATTTCGAATGAACAAATAAAGAATGAGAGAGGAAAGAAGATGAGTATATATAGATGAGCTAAAGAAGCAATCTAATCATCGTTTTATAACAAGTAGAACTTTTCACAGTTGAGGTGGTAGATGTACAAAATACCAAAATTTGATTTTAAAAGGGGGCAAAGTGTTTGTACCAAAAATGGGCACAACACTCTTCGGGAGTTGTTTGAAGAGATAAAGTGAAGATTATAAATGTAAAACAGAGGTTATCTAACAAAAACTCCAACAAACAGAAATGTAAAATGCACAGACAAGCAATTTAGAGTGGTTCGGCGTATAGCCTACGTCCACTATGAAGTTTTGATGATTTTATTGATTCTCTTTCAATGATTACAAGCGGTTACAGCAATGAACAGCGGATTACAGATTAGAATTCGAAATTGACAGCAAAAGTAGGATGCAAATCTCAATCCGGCAGAGTCTGGACGCTTCAGAGAAAAAAGATCCTTTTTTCCATTGATTCTGGGGCTCTATTTATAGGCGTAGGAGGCTCAGATCTCGCCTAAACTTCGAGAGACTTGGTCTGGCACGTGAGGGGACCCACGCGACCGTTTCCAGAAAGTTTCGCCTCGATCTGTGATCGGTACGAATCCATTTCGTATCGATCAAGATGATGTCCAATTGAGTTGAAATTTGGCATGGACATCCTCCAGTGTGCATGCAAGCTTCCCTGAAAATTTCATTGGATTTGGATTAATAGATCACGAGATATCATCGATACGAACTGAGATTCCTCATAGGCTGTCTGGTTTGTCTCCATGAATTCGACTCCATCTGTTCGCTTCGCTGGCTACACGTGCTCTTGAAGTGAGGTGGCGCACGCGCTTCGTCTCGATCCGGTCTTTGCGCCGCATTGACTGCTTCGACTCCAGGCATCTCGCCTTGTTTACTTCGATGGACGACACGTCACCCTAGTTGGTTGACCCGTTGGATGTGAACAAGTCATGGGTCGCGGGTTCGAAGCAAGGCTCTCTAGTGGATACGAAGCGTAGCGCCTAGATGGACACGAAGTGTAGCGCTTCGATGGATACAAAGCGTAGCGCCTCGATGGATACGAAGTGTAGCGCCTCGATGGATACGAAGCAGATGTTGGCTGAAGGATACGAAGTGCTTCAATTGCTGATGTGTACGAAGTCCATCGATACGAGCTCGATGGATACGAAGGAAATCGAGTCGAACCTGGGCACCTCGATGGATTCGAAGCTGATTGGTGCGAAGCTTGATGAATTCGAACTAGGGCTTCGGTGATGGATACGAAATTGCCTAGAGTGATGGATACGAAATCATCTAGAGTGATGGATTCGAAATCATCGCTCTTCCCTTCAATTTTGAATCATTCATATCTTGGGTGTGTGAACCCGGATTGGCTTGAAGCTTGGGAACCTCAGCTCTCTTCGTTCTACTCTTCTCTAATTGGTGCCTTGGTGTCCTGGCCTTGCCAAAAGGCGGGATAACATTTGCCCCCCAAAGTACGTCTTGTGAAAACATGACGTGCTTTGAAAAGTCGCAAGCCTGCAACTCGTCGTTAGTTTTAGGTCATTGTTGAATTTTGCAACGATTCTCTCATGGCACCATGGTAAGAAGTCAGGATGTATTCCTTCGAATCGATGTGGGGCGTCATTAATGGATACGAAGTTTTGATTCGCATTCAAGGATCGCAACTTGTGGTGAATTCTGCTTCGCATCGATGTCCTTCGATGGATACGAGATAAACTTTCGCATCGATGTGTTTTAACAGACTTGAGTATCGAGTTCGTATCGATAAACCTGACCTGTCGTGAATCGATGGTTCACAAAACGGATGTATCGAATCGATGGCATCTAGTGAACATTGCGTCTTGATGAATGCACAGCCTGATGGGTTCGAAGAATGCGTTTGCACAGACCCATCGCTTGACCGCTTGTGACCGGTTACATTGACTGGGAGACGAATCGACTCGGTTCGCCTCCAGGCTTCATATAAATACCTGAGACTTGGTCTATTTTCACTTTTTTACTTCTCACCTTTACTGTTGCTCTTAACCCCTTGCAATCGACTCAGACAGAGATAACAGCTCCGTATTTTCGACTCGATCAAACCTACCTCTTCAGATCTTCGAATTTCAATCTCTAGGTAAGCGACAGCGAATCCAAATGATAAGGTTGCTATGGATCTATTCTTTCTCCACCAATCTTCTCTTCTGGCGACTGGTAAAACCAGATCTGGCTCGAAGATATGATGGCCATGGCGTTTTCTGGCAGGTTGGAGAAGAAAGAGTGGAAGAGGCGATTCTGAATCGACGTGGGAGTCATGTTCGAATTGATCAAATCAATGGTATTCTTCTTGGGGTTCGTATCGATTAAGATGAGACTTAATGTGGAGACGATGCGATTTCGTATCGATGGTTGTGGAGATAAAAGTGGTTTCGTATCGACATGAAGTGGCTAACAACGAGTCAATGACTACTCTGAAGTCCTTAGCTTTCGGATCGATACGAAGTCTGCCCCTGCGATCGATGCAAAAAATATCGATTCGAGTGTTATCGATACGCACCAGATCCCCAACGATCGATACGAAAATGCACCTATTGCGGTCGATACGAACCAGATCCCTAACGGTCGATATGGAAGCGCATATATTGTGATCGATTCGAACCAGACTGCCAATGGTCGATTCGAAACATAACGCTTGACATCGATTCGAAATCCTCCTTTGATGGATACGAAATCCTGAGCACTTGAAAACATGACTTCGACGAACTTCATTCTTGCATATCTGGATTTGACAATTAAACTACACACTTGATTCCTACGAGCTTCCGCATTGTATAATCGAACTTGATCATAACATCGCACATCTGACTGCCCTTTTGAAGCTCGTAGATGGAACCGTACCTCAGCAAAGTGTAACGAACTTCTAATCTGAATTGAACGACAGTCTTTGGAAGGCGCGGTCGTGATGGTCAGCGATGACGGTCATTGTCGGTCTGACTTCCAGAGTTTCGTCGCTAGCGTGTTTTCTTTAATTCTACATAATTTGCTCAAGTCATGCACAACATTTGCACTACACAACACATTCATGCACTTTACACTGGGGAATGCACGGGCTTTTTATCATCTAATGATGGTTTCTCGTGAGTTAGCTAGTTATGGAACCGTCAAGTTCGCAGCAGCAAGAAACTCAGAACCTTATCCCTCCCAGACTTGAGATTCCGGACATCGAGGCCGAAGCTATTGGTCCAGCTCCGGATGAGTTGCCCGATGCATCCTTCATTAATAGTCCACCTGACTCTGTCCCGTCCAACATCTCTGAAGATATGCTAGGGAGAATATGTTTGAGGCATGGCTTATCGTTCGACGACGTGATGTTGCCTGGACCGGACGATAGACCACACAATCCTCCGGAGGGGTATACTGCCTTTAATCGACATGCATGTGCGGCCGGTACACTCCCTCCGTTCAATGATTACATAAGAGAAGTGTTGGCTTACTTGGATATCGCTCCATCTCAACTACATCCAAACGGATATGCTTCACTCAATGGCTTGTTCATCGCATTTATGGAATACCTTTACCGACCTCCTCGCCCGACCGAGATAAGATACCTCTTCAACTTCAAAAGTCGAACTGACAGTCCATCTTTTACATTCTTGGAGTCTGTGAGAAACTGCCAAGTTGTCACGGGGTCGTGGACTAGGCTGAGCTACTTCAAGTCAGAGTGGTTTTATGTCCGATGTCCACCGGGGTTTGCCAGAAGATGGCTGTTTAGACGTAAGCATTGTCTTTTTCCCAAGTAATTGACGGGGCAATTTTTTGAATGAAACTAAACTCATATCTCTTATTCTCTTTCTTTCAGCGATAATCCAGCGACCTGAAGGCGGCTACTATAAAGAGATAGTTCGTGTCCTTCAAGAAGTCCCTAGCGAAGAAAGGAATATCGAGTAGCTACTGACGGACCAGAACCTTAGAGTTCTTGGGTTGATCGGGCGGAGGCAGAGCATAAGGCTCGATGGTGCATTAAAGACCGTCTCCAGAGAAAAGGTCAAGCGGAAGAAACCCAGGGTTGTGATAATTGAGGAACCTGATTCTGAAAGAACTCATACCGACGATGAACCGTTGGTCGGACCCGCTAATGCAATCCCGGAATCTGATGCAAAGAGGAAAGGCAAAGCAGTGGCCTCAAAACAGCCTAAGTCCGGGAGGCGGAAGTCTGTGGTTTTACACCGTCCTCTGCCAGGAGTTAGGATTGTGGAAGCACCCTCCCTGCCAGCTGAAAATCAATTCGAAGGGCCCGCTGATGCTCCAATTTCGGACATCGAGCCCGAGCAACGCGACGTTGAATTGGGTGGACCGCGACATATCGTCGATGTTAGCGAGTCTCTTCCTGCCAGTGCGATTGACACTTCTGGTTGGTCCGGGGGGTTACACATTCACACACTCTTCACGGCACAACACACTTTCCTAACCGTAAACAACATATTGCAAACGGCTACTGATTCTTCGTGGTTTGTTTTTCAGGTACCATGTCTGGGCAAAGTTCTGTGCTTGGCAGTTTGCGCAGCAAGCGCCGTTATCACGAGCCACGCAGGAGAGAGGGTGAGAGGGATTACGACTCCGGACACTCTGGTCAGGAGAGGTCTGATAGAGATAGGGGGTACGTTCACCGATCCCGATCTCGCTCTCCTCCTCCCAGGACCTCTGCACCTCCTACGGTAGCAGTTGTTCGTCCTCCTGAAACTTCACGGCCCAGGCCACCTTCTCAAGCTTCGAGGTCCGATCCTCCGCGCAGGACTGAGATAGCCACCTCCTCGGCTACTGTACCGGTCCCGACTGAAAAGTCTAGTGAAGGAGCGCTTAAATTGGCACAGATGAGGAAGGAATTTCCCGACATCTGTTTTGATGGTTATGTCTTCCCTCCGCACCTGAAGAGAATTCCGCCAACCGCTGAAACCACTATCCATGATTATGTTGCGGACATCTTTTTCCAGTACAGGGAATGAGGACGGGCCGCGAGGAAAGCATCCAAAGTGGCATTCGATCGGGGCATCACTATTGAGAAGCTCGAGAAGGAGTTGGGTCACAACGACCGAATCATAAAAGCGCTCAACTCGGAGGCTGAGTCTTCCCGTAAATCTGAAATGGAGGCTCTAAAGAAGGTTGATGAAGTAAATGCTTCCATGACCAGGATGAAGCAAGAGCATTATACCGCCATCGAGGACATGGGTCATAGGAACACCACCATCACCGCCGAGAGGGATGATGCTCTCAAGGAGCTTAATGAGCTGAAATCAAAGTTTTCCGAGATGGTGAAGGAAAAAGACGCAGCTAATGTCTCTGCGAAGGAGGCCTGTGATCAGGCAGTGACGCTCCGAATGGAGAAAGAAGCGGCTATGCAACAAGCTCACGAAGCTGAGGCTGGGGTTGACGAGAAGGTACGGCAGGCGGAGGCCAGGATTGAGGCCGAGGTGGAAGAGCTACTCGTCACGTACAACGCCAATGTGCTAAGACACCGAGATTTGACATGGCTTGACGATTACCCCACGCATCTCTATAATGCCTGGAACTTACTGGTTGATGAGGAGAAGTCTGGGCACCCTGATGAAGCCCTTGACGAATTCGAGCTGGAGAACCGCATTCTCAATGATGACGAAAAGAAGGTTCTCCATGACTCCATGATTTCCCACGATAAGGAGAGGCTTGGTGCCCAGACTCAGGAAGTCGGAGAAAGTTCTGGTGCAGAGCACCATGTTATGAGTTCTGAGATAGTCGTGTCATCTCAATCTGAGCCAACTCCGATGATCGACTCGCAGCACATCCCGGCATATGATCCAGACCGACCACATCTATCTTCTGTTAAGGAACATCCTTCCGAAGTTGTTCAGACGACCTCGAGCCAAACCGAGGAAGGTACTCTGAACTAACTTCTTGTATATTTGGATTGAAGAGTTTGTGTTGAAGTGTTGCTAATGACATGTCCTTTTTCTTTGATCAGTGACAGAAGTTGCACCAGCCGCGCCTCTTACCACCCAAGAATCAGGCCAAGCGCCAGAAGCCATCATTTCTGAGGCGACTTCCGTCGCAGCAATGGCACCAGTCGGAGTAACGCAGGGGAGCTCACTTTCTTTCGATGAACAGATGATAAATGAGCTCCTCGGCCGTCAGAGTGATCCTTTTGCGGACCTGCCGTTTGGCCTGGGTGGATTCTCGTCTACTTCCGACACTTCTACTCAGACTATCACAACCCATAGCGAGGCCAGAGCACAACGGGAAGCGGCGATGTTGGCCGAGATTAATGCCGAGATGGCGGCCGCGGCGCACGGCGGCGATGTAGATGGCGGAGCAGCGGGACGGTGTCCTACTGCTCTTATGATTGTGTCTCCTGGGGGCACGCTTGTTGATACTAATGTGCCAGTCCCTCCTCGAGGAAGAAGAAGTTGAGGAGAAAGGCTCCAAGTGAAAGGGTACTGGTGGTTCCAGTAGCTCCTCGAGGAAGAAGAAGTTGAGGAAGCAGAAGGATTAGACACTCTTTTTAGGCACACTTTTCTTTGGTAGTCAGGGATTTTGTCATTTTCCTCTTTTTTTTGTAGGCCGTGTTTAGATGCGGGTTCGGCCCCTGCAAGTAGGAGTGTTTTGGAAAGGCTCATGTATGAACCGCAGCTTTTGATTTAGTTGAAAATAAAATTTTGTTTTCTAGTTTCAGCTTATGTTCCTTTCTATGCTTGAATATTGCAGTGTTCGGACTTTGGTCCAGTGTACTTGCATTATCTTATTGTTTCAAGAATAGCTCATTTTGCTTGTTAGGTACGGAAATCTCGAACTTGAGTTGTGATAGGGGATCGCATCAGAGCTGAGCATCGCATAGTTTCGAGTAATGACTAACATTTGCCTCTGCCCCCAGTTCTAGGGTTAAGTTGTGATGATCAGCTTGTGATTGCAACAAGCGAGGACCGAGTGGTCGAACTACACTTGTTCTCTTATGAATCGTTTCATCCACACTCCGGGGATATAAGTCATCTCGTAAGCGGTTGTTCACATTCTGGGAACACGGAGTTGACTGATGTTCGTACTCCGTTTCGCGCTCTGGGAACATGGAGTTGGTCGTTTATACTCCGTCTCGCACTCTGGGAGCACGGAGTTGAATGTTTATACTCCGTCTCGCACTCTGGGAATACGGAGTTGAATGTTTATACTCCGCTTTGCATTCTGGGAATGCGGAGTTGGATGTTTATACTCCGCTTCGCACTCTGGGAATGCGGAGTTGGATGTTTATACTCCGCTTCGCGCTTTGGGAACACGGAGTTGGATGTTTATATTCTGCTTCGCACTCTGGGAATACGGAGTCGAATGTTTATACTCCGCTTCGCACTCTGGGAGTACGGAGTTGAATGTTTATACTCCGCTTTGCATTCTGGGAATGCG
The DNA here is from genome assembly GCA_030737815.1 of Allium fistulosum. Lineage (NCBI taxonomy): Eukaryota > Viridiplantae > Streptophyta > Magnoliopsida > Asparagales > Amaryllidaceae > Allium > Allium fistulosum. The sequence continues at coordinate 1,303,530,501 of CM060902.1, forward strand.
GAGTTGGATGTTTATACTCCGCTTCGCACTCTGGGAATGCGGAGTTGGATGTTTATACTCCGCTTCGCGCTCTGGGAACACGGAGTTGGATGTTTATACTCCGCTTCGCACTCTGGGAATACGGAGTCGAATGTTTATACTCCGCTTTGCACTCTGGGAACACGGAGTTAATTGCAGGATTGTCGTGTGTCAACCCTATCAATATCGGTGTCATGGCTTGTCCCCGAGCTCGGGTTTCACCTAGTGAGTGGCCGGTCGTATCACAGCCACTCCCCATTTGAATAAGTCCCATTGCATGATGGGATTTAGCTCTTCATGCATCGTGATGTCGTATATCGTACTTAATGAATCACAGCTCTGGCTCGAAGAAGTGGCATTTTATTGCTGAAATAAGAAAATGCGGCAAAGTCAGTTGCCTTATTACAAAATTCAAATTTCGAAATGTAGAAACAAATTGCTAAATAGAATGAAATAGACAAAGCCTGTCATATGTAATAGCGACGGAGACTTTCGCTGTTCCAAGCCCTTGGCAAATCGAGACCGTCAACGGTCGACAGCTTGAACGTGCCATCCCCGAGCTTTCGTGTAATTACATACGGTCCGCCCCAGTTCGACTTCATGTGTGAAGGAACTGGGTAGATTCTTTTGAGCACGAGGTCGCCGAGTTCAAAGGTTCGAGGTCGAACTTTGGTGTTGTACAGCCGGGCGACCCGACTTCGATGTGCGGCTGCTCTCAAATCAGCCTCTTCCCGTTTTTCATCCAATAGATCCAAAGATTCGGCCAGGAGTATAGCGTTTGTTTTCGGATCATAATAAGTCACGCGATGAGAGAACACTTCTGTCTCGATTGGAATAACAGCCTCTGAGCCATAAGATAGGAAAAACGGAGTGTGTCCGGTTGCGGTTTTGTGGGTCGTTCGATAGGCCCATAACGCCATAGGAAGTTCATCGACCCACTTGCCCCCAGCCTTCTCCAATCGTTTCTTCAGGATCGATTTTATAACTTTATTGACAGCTTCGACCTGTCCATTCGCTTGTGGGTGTGCGACAGCCGAGAACTTTTTGCGGATATGAAACCGTTGACAGAAATTCTTGAATTCCGCACTCTCGAATTGGGCTCCGTTATCAGTGATGATAGTATGCAGGAGTCCAAATCGACAGATGATGTTGCGAACCACGAAATTTATCACTTTCTTTGTCGTAATGGTTGCAAGGGCTTCGGCCTCAGCCCACTTTGTGAAGTAGTCAACGGCGACGATGGCGTATTTCGCACCGCCTTTTGCTAAAGGTAGAGCGCCGATGATGTCGATGCCCCACATTGCGAATGGCCAAGGACTGACCATTTGGGTTATTTCGGTAGGCGGAGCTCTCGGAATTCGGGCATGTATCTGGCATTTATCGCACTTCCGGGCATAGTTTGCCGCATCCCGGTTCACTGTCGGCCAGTAGTACCCATATCGGAGTATCTTCTTAGCGAGAGCTTGTCCTCCGGTATGATCGCCACACTCTCCTTCGTGTACGTCATGTAACACTCGTTTGATTTCCTCATGGGTGATACATCTGAGGAGAGGAACGGAATAACCTCTCCTGTACATGATTCCGTTTTGGATGATGAACCGCGAAGCTTTTCGCTGAATTTGTCTCTTCTCATTTCTAGGTTCAGGCAACGCCCCATTCTCAATGTAATTCCGATACGGAGTCATCCAAGATTCTCTACTGGGAGCGGTTTCAAACACAGAGTTCATTTCTATCCGATCGATGCTCGGGGAGGCCAAGGTTTCAACAGGGACAAGTCCCATTTGCTGCGCTTCACCTGTGCTAGCTAACTTTGCCAGTGAATCGGCTTTCTGATTGTGCTCCCGAGGCACATAATAGATGGCATAATAATCAAACTGGTTTAATATTTCCTGAACTCAAGCCAAGTAAGCAGCCAGTCTTCGGTCTCTTGCCTGATATTCTCCTCGTACTTGACATACCACTAACTGTGAATCGCAGTAAATTTCCACAGCGATAATTCTCAAGTCTCTGGCAAGTTTTAAGCCAGTTAGGAGGGCTTCATATTCGGCTTCATTATTAGTTGCACGAAAGTCGAATTTAAGAGCATAACATATGGATCGGCCCTCGGGAGTCTCAAGTACAACCCCAGCGCCCGAACACCGGTCATTTGACGCACCATCAGTATACAGCTTCCAGATGTATTCGGGAGATTTACTGGTCTCGGGCAAGTCTTCTGGAACGGTGAATTCAGCTATGAAATCTGCCAGGACTTGTCCTTGAATGGCTCTCCGCGGAGCGTATGCGATATCAAATTGGCTTAGCTCAATGTTCCACTTGAGTAACCTGCCGGACGTCTCAGACCGCGTGAGGACCTGTCGTAACGGCTGGTCGGTGTACACAGTAAGCGGATGAGCTTGGAAGTAAGGGCGGAGCTTTCTTGAGGCAATGACCAAGCAATATGCCAGTTTCTCCAGTCTCGGATAATTTCTTTCAGCTCCTGTTAGCCGCTTACTAACATAGTAGACCGGGTTTTGCACTTTGTCTTCTTCCCGGACTAGAGCAGCACTGATCGCATGTTCTGATACTGCCAGGTAGAGATATAGTTGCTCGTGGTCAACCGGTTTTGATAAGATCGGAGGTGTGGAGAGATGTTGAACTAATGATCGGAACGCGCCCTCACACTCCGTGGTCCATTCAAAGTTCCGTTTGCCCTTCCGGATCAGGTCGAAGAAAGGAATGCATTTATCGGTGGACTTTGAAATGAACCTGCTCAATGCTGCGACCTTTCCGTTAAGACTTTGGACTTGCTTTATGGTTCTAGGGGTTTGCAAATTTCTAATAGCCCAGATCTTCTTAGGATTCGCCTCTATTCCTCGAGCGTTGACGATGAACCCAAGGAATTTTCCGGATGCAACGCCAAAGTGACACTTGAGTGGGTTGAGCTTCATTCCGTACTCTCGGAGGATGCCGAACATTGAATTCAAATCTCTGACGTGATCTGTGGAGAATCGGGACTTCACCAGCATGTCATCCACGTAAACCTCCATGGTCTTCCCGATCTGATCAGCGAACATCCGGTTGACTAAGCGTTGGTATGTTGCTCCAGCGTTCTTTAGACCAAACGGCATGACTTTGTAACAATAGAGTCCCAGATCGGTCACGAAGCTGGTATGTTCCTGATCAGGTAAATGCATGGGTATTTGGTTGTAGCCGGAATAAGCGTCCATAAAGGATAGTAGTTCATGTCCGGCCGTTGAATCTACGAGCTGATCGATTCGCGGAAGTGGTAAGCTATCTTTTGGACATGCCTTGTTTAGGTCAGAGTAATCAACGCAGGTTCTCCACTTCCCGTTTGGTTTCCGAACTAGTACAGGGTTGGACACCCATTCTGGATACAAGGCATCTCGAATGAACCCGTTCGATTGTAGTTTATCAACTTCCTCCTTAAGGGCGGCAGATCTCTCTGGATCCATACCGCACCTTTTCCGCTTTACTGGGACATGTCGCGGATCTATATTCAGGGAGTGACTTGCAATGCTCGACGAGATTCCGCACATGTCAGAGTGTGTCCAGGCGAAGACGTCGAGATTCGCCCGAAGAAATTCGACCAATTCCTGCTGTGTCTGCTTGTTCAGTTGAGACCCAACTTTCAGCATCTTTGAATCATCATCCTCACTGATTGGGACGTCCACAGTCAGTTCGGCTAGAGAAGCTTGACTCTCCGTAGATTCGTCTTTATCCTCGTTGTCCTTAGGGTCCAGATCTTTCAGGAACTGGTCGTGGTTCCCGGGTCGAGACCCAGGCATCAATTGTCAATTATCAATAGAGCGGACGCAGAGAGATTCCTCTACGCCCTTTCCCTTCTCTTTACGCTGTGCCCCGTGCAGCTCAGCAACATAACAGGCCCTCCCTGTGGCCTGATCTCCTTGAACAACTCCAATCCCATGATCAGTGGGAAATTTCAAAGTCAGACACCATGGGGCGATCGCCGCCCTGAACTCAGCTAGGGCTGGTCGACCCAGAAACGCATTATATGGCGAATCAATTTCTAGCACAACAAATTGTAACATTCGGACCCTCCGGCGTTCTCCAACGCCTAACTCAACTGGGAGTTCAGTTATTCCGATGGGTATCGTGGCACTTCCGTTGAAACCGTGGATTTTGGATAAACAGGGTTTCAAATCCTTTGCCTCCATCTTCATTAAGTCGTAAGCCCGTTTAAGCAAGATATTCACAGAGCTTCCACTATCAACCAGGATCCTCTTCATCCAAGCAGGACCTACCTGGGCAGATATGACTAGTGGATCGATAGTAGGGGCTTCGACCTTATCGGCGTCTCAGCTTCTGAACACGATATCATCAGATATTATCTTTTGTTGTTTTGCCGGGGTTCCGTCCTCGCAATTACTACAACATTCGAAGTCCGCATGCCTGATAGAACTAGCATACGACTCCATTTCCCCCCAGCTTCTGTCTGCCGGATGGGGACCACCACTTATTTGTTAATGACCAATCTCCCGCCCGCACGGGCGGGTTCCTCCTCTCTTTCCTGATTTTGTGAACGATTTTGATTCGAGGGGCCCGCTCCGCCAGACTGCGGCACCCGTACAAACTGATCTAGCTTCCTCTCTCTAATCAATTTCTCGTGAGGTCCTGTAAGTGCCGACACTCATTGGTATTATGTCCATAGCTCTCATGGAACCTACAGAATTTTCCCGTCTGAACCTGCCTCTCCGACGAGGGCTTCGGAGCAGGCTTCTTATACTGTACAGTGTTACAAGTCTGTAAGTATACGTTTTCCAATGACGTGTTTAGCGGTGTATAACTGTCGAACATCTGAGCCCTACGTCGTGGACCTCGGTTCTCATCTCTCTTCTTATTCTGGCCATTTTTTCCTCTCTGCTGGGTTTGTTTGTTTTGTATATTCAGTTGAACTTTCCCGGAACTCTCACTGGACTGTTTAACTGCTACATTGCTCTGTATTCCCTCAATGTTGGGCCTCGCATCGTCCTGCTTCCTAGACTGTTTTGCATCCTCTTGCCGCAAGAATTGTGCGGTCTTGGAGTAAAAACGGTCCAACGATGCGGGCGGTTTTCCAGCTAGCCAGTTCCCGAATTAAGAATCAGGATCAATTCCCTTGGTCAGAGCCATCAATATTGAATTATCGTTAGGATTGGTGATCTCAACGCATGCCGCGTGGAACCTCTCCAGGTAACGTCTGAGCGTTTCTCCATGAGCTTGAGTCACGCTGGACAGGGTGTTAACGTCTTTCGGCCTAGCAACATGCATACGGAATTGCTCTACAAACCTCTTGGCCAATTGATCGAACGAAGAAATTGATCTAGGTGGTAGGCGTGTAAACCACATTGTCGCGATTCCCCCTAGAGAGATGGGGAAACTTCGACACTTCACTGCATCGTCGGCCCTTGCAGCGCTCATCGACCATTCATATTTCAGAATATGCTGGTTGGGGTCACTATTTCCTTCATACATCGGGAGAGTCGGCATTCTGAATCGCCTAGGGGGTTCAGCATGTAACACTTCATCTGTGAAAGGGGTATGACTACGGGAAATCCCCCAATCATCATTAGTGAGCCCCTGACTCTCGCGGATCATCTGACGTATCATGGTTGATATATCCGACACGGGCAGGTTCTGAGCTTGATGAGCTAAGGCGTGGTCGGGTTCCACGGTGCGAGTTTGGATCGGGCGCTGTCGACGATCCATATCTCGCCTCCTTGGCTCAGCATCTTCTGGGACATAAGGTTCAGGAGTATGTCCACGCTGTTGATTGATCGGCTCTGATTGATTTCGGGTATCAACCCTTGTTTCTACTGCGGCGGTTGTGGCGCGGTTATCCGTGGTGTACTGTGGGGCAATAGTGTACTGTGGGGCAGTACCTCCTCGTGTTGAGGGACCCGTTTGGAAGCTGGCCGATGGTCCTACCCTCAGTTGCCCAACAGTTAAGGCGGGCTGATATTCAGCAGCTTGAGCGCGACTCCCCTCTAGCCGAAGACGAGTAGTTCGGTGGTGATAATCAGGTGAAGCTGAGCTTTCGGTAGACGCTCTGGAGGCATCATCTCTCCTGGACCTTCTGTGCCCCCGGCGGTTTAGCTGGTTGGTCAGCTCGATATTGGCGCGCAACTGTTCCGCCAACTGCTGACGGCTTTGGGTCAGCTCCTGGAGCAATACTTGAAACTCCTGTCGGGTGACTAGCCCCGTTGAGTCCGAGTGAGTGGTATTGTCTTGATTGGAAGAAGGTGGCTGTGTGGGATTCTGCCTATCTCGGCCTTCTTGCTCTGCGGCGGTAGCGCCAGTTCTTGTGCTGACCATTCTCGGTGGTGGAGTCCTCTCCTAGATTTTGAGCAAATCTGAATAGAATGGAAGGATTCCGGACTGGATATCTGGATCTTCCTCTTGGATTTGTGCAATCCGGTATTGACGGCAGATCCAATGAGCGGGAGAAAAAACTGGTTTTCTCAGTGAAAGCACCAAAGTGTTTGTACCAAAAATGGGCACAACACTCTTCGGGAGTTGTTTGAAGAGATAAAGTGAAGATTATAAATGTAAAACAGAGGTTATCTAACAAAAACTCCAACAAACAGAAATGTAAAATGCACAGACAAGAAATTTAGAGTGGTTCGGCGTATAGCCTACGTCCACTATGAAGTTTTGATGATTTTATTGATTCTCTTTCAATGATTACAAGCGGTTACAGCAATGAATAGCGGATTACAGATTAGAATTCGAAATTGACAGCAAAAGTAGGATGCAAATCTCAATCCGGCAGAGTCTGGACACTTCAGAGAAAAAAGATCCTTTTTTCCGTTGATTCTGGGGCTCTATTTATAGGCGTAGGAGGCTCAGATCTTGCCTAAACTTCGGGAGACTTGGTCTGGCATGTGAGGGGACCCACGCGACCGTTTCCAGAAAGTTTCGCCTCGATCTGTGATCGGTACGAATCCATTTCGTATCGATCAAGATGATGTCCAATTGAGTTGAAATTTGGCATGGACATCCTCCAGTGTGCATGCAAGCTTCCCTGAAAATTTCATTGGATTTGGATTAATAGATCACGAGATATCATCGATACGAACTGAGATTCCTCATAGGCTGTCTGGTTCATCTCCATGAATTCGACTCCATCTGTTCGCTTCGCTGGCTGCACGTGCTCTTGAAGTGAGGTGGCACACGCGCTTCGTCTCGATCCGGTCTTTGTGCCGCATTGACTGCTTCGACTCTAGGCATCTCGCCTTGTTTACTTCGATGGACGACACGTCACCCTAGTTGGTTGACCCGTTGGATGTGAACAAGTCATGGGTCGCGGGTTCGAAGCAAGGCTCTCTAGTGGATACGAAGCGTAGCGCCTAGATGGACACGAAGTGTAGCGCCTCGATGGATACGAAGCGTAGTGCCTCGATGGATACGAAGTGTAGCGCCTCGATGGATACGAAGCAGATGTTGGTTGAAGGATACGAAGTGCTTCAATTGCTGATGTGTACGAAGTCCATCGATACGAGCTCGATGGATACGAAGGAAATCGAGTCGAACCTGGGCACCTCGATGGATTCGAAGCTGATTGGTACGAAGCTTGATGAATTCGAACTAGGGCTTCGGTGATGGATACGAAATTGCCTAGAGTGATGGATACGAAATCATCTAGAGTGATGGATTCGAAATCATCGCTCTTCCCTTCAATTTTGAATCATTCATATCTTGGGTGTGTGAACCCGGATTGGCTTGAAGCTTGGGAACGTCAGCTCTCTTCGTTCTACTCTTCTCTAATTGGTCCCTTGGTGTCCTGGCCTTGCCAAAAGGCGGGATAACACAAAGTATTTATGATTATACTAAAATATAAGAATATTTATTTTAGGATGGGGGAAAAAATGTTACCCCCTAAATTTTGAGTATAAACAGGAGTAGGCTATTGCAAGTTAAGAGCTACCATAAGTTGTGTAATCAAAATCGTTGTAAGTTGAGCTATTGCAAGTTAAGACATCAAGGTCATCGCATGTTGATAAGGTTGAAGCCATTGAATTTTGAGGTTAAAACCATTGCATATTGATGGGATTGGAGCTATGCAAGTTGATGATATTAAAGCTATACATCGCACATTGATTGCATAGGAGCCATCGCAAGATGACAACATCAAAACCATTGCAGGTTAAAGCAATTATGCTATCACAAGTTGTCAAAGTCATTGTAGGTTGAAACAATTAGGCAATTGCAAGTTTACAAGGTCAAAGCCATCACAAGTTAAAGCAATAAAGCCATCTAAAATTGACAACGTCAATGCCATCGCAAGTTGACAACGTCAAATCCATCGTAAGTTGAAGCAACTAAGCCATTGTAAGATAACAACGTCAAAGCCATTTCATGTTGAAGCAACTAAGTCATCATAGGTTGAAATCGTCAAAGATCTCATAAGTTGAAATAACTAAGCCATCGCAGGAAGAGAAGAATGAATCATCGCATACTGGAGACCCCATGGCTATCGCAAGTTGACAAAGGTATCATCGCATGTTGAATAAATTTGCTAGAAAAACAACTCTCTCCAGGACAAGTGGCACCTCCTGATTGGTCCAGATGTACCATATGCCATTGTGAATAGAGTGAAGAATGAATTATGCCACATGTTAAATCGACAATGTTCCATGTTAGCAAAATCTCAAACGTCTATTTCCTATGAGCGTAACTTGTCGAAGATCTAAGAGCTTAATTTCTATATAAATATGGATACACCCACTAATAAGAGAGAGCGAATTCCAAATTGTAATTTTCCTCATTTCCATTTTTCTCAAGCACAAATAAAGAAATTGACTTCGGGACTTTAATGACCACTTAGGTCAAATTCAAATTAGGACTTTGTGACTACGTAATTCAGCAACTACTTATTTGCATACTTGACTATTTGAGGACATAATAACTTACCTACTTGCCAAAGAGTCCAACCACTTGCCCAAATACAACAAGTCGTCTTGACTTAGAATATATAGTAGGACCAGAATTTGGCCTAACAATCGTATTGAAAATTTACATTGAAAAGAAGGTAAGATTATAATTAATGAAGTAAGAAGTAGTTGGGCGTATTAACAGATGTTAATGAATAGGAATAAGTAACAAAATATCTATAATAAAGTATAGTCAGTTTGAAACCTAAAAATAATGAAGGATGAAGAAGATAGCAAAATTGGATAAAACGATGAAGTTAGAGTGTTGAAACGCAAGCTATAGGCAAGGAGATGGCTGGTGGAGAGTTGTTGTGAAGAAATGACAAAAACGAAGTAGAGAAGGAGTAGAGTTTGAGTCAATATGTCCAGTTGACTGGGAAAGTAGACGGATGCCTCATGTAGGCAACTAGTCAATTGGAAATTGTTTCCAGTCAACTGGTGATGGTTTCCAATCGACTGGAACCTAGTACCAGGCCGCTAGAACCAGGACATAGTATAGGCCAAGTAAGGTCTTATTCGGGGATCCTTTTCTTGCTTTTGTTGACGTTATGGAGTTCACACAGCATTACAGTATTATATAAAGTGACACTCAACGCGGACATGCAATTGCTTCGCAATTAGATTGCCTCATCGTCACTATTAGCGCCATGGTTGCGCATTTCAGCATGTGAATCATCAGGAGAATGAAGATACCAATATTGGTAGGATTTATGTCAAATCAGTGGATGTACCAATGGGGGAATCGATTTGTTGTCGATCCTTGTATGCTATCAGCTGAATGGTACGGTGCGCACGACACATTTATGTAATTATATAAGCGGTTTACTATCGAGATGGTATACTCAATGTAGTTATAAGTAGTTCACCATCGAGATTTTATACTCATTGCATACATTTGGTGGTTTACCATCGTGATTTTATACTCAATGTATATGTTAGGTTGTGTACCTTTAGGACTATATACCTGATGTATTAGATTGTTTAGATGGTTTACCATCGAGAATGTATACTTAATGTACTGTTAGGTTGATTATGGATTTCAACCTCTGGGTGGGATCCACATGGGCAATTATCAGGTTGTAAGTTTATTATAGGTTATCATCCTATATTGTATAAGTTAGCCTAATTATTGGGCGTAGGTGGACAAGTGCAGGTAAACACGGGTAGGTTATGTAGATTATGAGTGTTAATTTAATTGCCTATTTGCACCATGCCATTAGCGATATTTCTTACTCACGTGACTATGTTTAACCCCTATCTCTTTCCCTCTTTATACCTACCTTACAAGTTGATGGGGATATATGGCAGTAAGGCTAGAGCAAGATACGTGGAGAAAGTGGCCACGCACTATGGAGTTGTTATCTTTACTACTAATAAAGAGAATTCATTGAATAGATTTACTCAGTGTCTTTTTGAAATTCCAAATATACCCTTTTACATCTTATAAAGAAATAGTATTCAAATATGGGAATATAGCCTATTATTTTCAAAGTACAACTATCAGTCCCCAAGGAGAACTACAGTGTACGTTCACAAGATGAAGTATCCGAGTGTTTCATATTGTCCGTAATTTAGGTGGGAGTTAATCGGTCGAAGTCTCGCCGAATTCCGAGTTAGTATGAAGAAAATATTGCAGTCTGAACAAAAAAATAGCGGCTTCTACACTAGGCGGAGTTCAAATATGGGGATGTGGTAGCCTGTTATTTTCTAAGTACAACTGTCAGTCCCCATGGAGAACTACAGTGTGCGTTCAGAAGATGAAGTATCCGAGTGTTTCATATTGTCCGTAATTTAGGTGGGAGTTAATCGGTCGAAGTCTCACCGGATTCTGAATTAGTATGAAGAAGTTATTGCAGTTTGAACAAAAAAAATAGCGGCTTCTGCACTAGGCGGAGTTCGAATATGGAGATGTGGTAGCCTGTTATTTTCTAAGTACAATTGTCAGTCTGCATGGAGAACTACAGTGTACGTTCACAAGATGAAGTATCTGAGTGTTTCATATTGTCCGTAATTTAGGTGGGAGTTAACCAGTCGAAGTCTCGCCGGATTCCGAGTTAGTATGAAGAAAATATTGCAGTCTGAACAAAAAAAATAGCGGCTTCTGCACTAGGCGGAGTTCAAATATGGGGATGTGGTATCCTGTTATTTTCTAAGTACAACTGTGAGTGCCCATGGAGAACTACAGTGTGCGTTCACAAGATGAAGTATCTGAGTGTTCCATATTGTCCGTAATTTAGGTAAGAGTTAATTGGTCGAAGTCTCATCGGATTCTGAATTAGTATGAAGAAGTTATTGCAGTTTGAACAAAAAAAATAGCGGCTTCTGCACTAGGCGGAGTTCAAATATGGGGATGTGGTAGCCTGTTATTTTCTAAGTACAACTGTCAGTCCCCATGGAGAACTATAGTGTACGTTCACAAGATGAAGTATCCGAGTATTTCATATTGTCCGTAATTTAGGTGGGAGTTAATCGGTCGAAGTCTCGCCGGATTCCGAGTTAGTATGAAGAAAATATTACAGTCTGAACAAAAAAATAGCGGCTTCTGCACTAGGCGGAGTTCAAATATGGGGATGTGGTATCCTGTTATTTTCTAAGTACAACTGTCAGTGCCCATGGAGAACTACAGTGTGCGTTCACAAGATGAAGTATCCGATTGTTCCATATTGTCCGTAATTTAGGTTGGAGTTAATTGGTCGAAGTCTCACCGGATTCTGAATTAGTATGAAGAAGTTATTGCAGTTTGAACAAAAAAAATAGCGGCTTCTACACTAGGCGGAGTTCAAATATGAGGATGTGGTAGCCTGTTATTTCTAAGTACAATTGTCAGTTCCCATGGAGAACTACAGTATGTGTTCAGAAGATGAAGTATCCGAGTGTTCCATATTGTCCATAATTTAGGTGGGAGTTAATTTGTCGAAGTCTCGCCGGATTCCGAGTTAGTATGAAGAAAATATAGCAGTCTGAACAAAAAAAATAGCGGCTTTTGCACTAGGCGGAGTTCAAATACGGAGATGTGGTAGCCTGTTATTTTCTAAGTACAACTGTCAGTCCCCATGGAGAACTACAATGTGCGTTCACAGGATGAAGTATCCGAGTGTTCCATATTGTCCGTAATTTAGGTGGGAGTTAATCAGTCGAAGTCTCGCCGGATTCCAAATTAGTATGAAGAAGTTATTGCAGTCTGAACAAAAAAAATAGCGGCTTCTGCACTAGGCAGAGTTCAAATACGGGGATGTGGTAGCCTCTTATTTTCTAAGTACAACTGTCAGTCCCCATGGAGAACTGTGTGCGTTCATAAGATGAAGTATACGAGTGTTCCAAATTGTCCGTAATTTAGGTGGGAGTTAATCGGTCGAAGTCTCGCCGGGTTCCGAATTAGTATGAAGAAGTTATTGCAGACTAAACAAAAAAAATAGCGGCTTCTGCACTAGGCGGAGTTCAAATATGGGGATGTGGTAGCATATTATTTTCTAAGTAAACTGTCAGTCCCCATGAAGAACTACAGTGTGCGTTCACAAGATGAAGTATCTGAGTGTACTGTATTGTTCGTAATTTAGGTGGGAGTCATCGGTCGAAGTTTTGTCTGATTCCGAGTTAGTATGAAGAAGTTATTGCAGTCTGAACAAAAAATAGCGGCTTTTTCCTAGGCAAAGTTCAAATATGTGAATGTAGTCTGTTATTTTCTAAGTACAACTATTAGTCACCATGGAGAACTACAGTGAGCGTTGAAGTGGGGATATAGCATGTTATTTTCTAAGTACAACTGTCAGTCACCATGGAGTACTATAGTGTGCGTTCACAAGATGAAGTATCCAACTATACCGTATGGTCCGTATTTAGGTGGGAGTTCATCGGTCGAAGTATCGCCTAATTTCGAGTTAGTATGAAGAAGTTATTGCAGTTTGAACAGAAAAAATAGCGGCTTCTGCACTAGGCGGAGTTGAAATATGGGAATGTGTTAGCCTGTTATTTTCTAAGTACAACTGTCAGTCCCCATGGAGAACTACAGTGTGCATTCATAAGATGAAGTACCGAGTGTTCCATATTGTCCGTAATTTAGGTGGGAGTTAATCTGTCGAAGTCTCGCCGGATTCCAAGTTAGTATGAAGAAAATATAGCAGTCTGAATAAAAAAAAATAGCGGCTTCTGCACTAGACGGAGTTCAAATATGAGGATGTCGTGCCATGTTATTTTCTAAGTAAACTGTCAGTCCCCTAGGAGAACTACAGTGTTCGTTCACAAGATGATGTATCCGAGTGTACCATATTGTCTGTAATTTAGGTAGGAATTCATCGATCGAAGTTTTGCCTGATTTCGAGTTAGTATGAAGAAGTTATTGCAGTCAGAACAAAAAAATAGCGGTTTCTGCCTAGGCGGCGTTCAAATGTAGGGATGCTATTATCAAATCTACTTCCACAGGTACAAATAAAAATGCATGCACATTGTGGTTAAATGCAGGCCCACCTAGGCGTGCATATGTACTCGTATTTATAATCATTCTATATGTATCTTATTATACTAGTCAGATAGGTATTTATTTTACTTTATAATTGTTTATCAAGAACTTTTCCTAGTTTGTTTCCTATACTATTCACTATTTTTTTAAACAGAGATGTATTATTTTCAATTATATATCTATTATATTCCTTCCGTCGTGAGATCTGAAAGTGTTGATGTTTAAAATTTAAGTTTATCCACATATGCACTTGTTAGGAACTAAGATGTTGGTTTTGATGACAACAACCTTTTTAACTTATCTTATTATAAAATATATACTAACACTATTGTCTAGATAGATATGCATATGCAGGAACTATGCAGGATATATATATATATATATATATATATGCAGGTATTGATTACTGAAGACTGATCAGTATAAAGACTCAAGACTCAAGATTCAGAATGGAGATATCAAGATTGAAGACTCTAGAGTATCAAGATCAAGATTTCAAGATAAGTGTCTAGTTTTTGTTAAAACTTCATAATAGCACGGAAATCTTCATTCCAAATTTCATTTGGGATGGAACCCATTTCTATCTTCTTAGTGGCTTACGAACCTACGACAAGTAGCTTACAAACCTACGACAAGTGGCTTACAAACCCACGAACATCCTGGTTTTGTACAAGTTCTCGAGTCCTGATGTGATGAGATATTCTGCAGGAAGAAGCTTGCAAAACTACTTCAAAATGGTTTTCAAAAAATGATTTTCAAAACTGTTTTTTTAATGTTTTAGCTTTAAAATTTATCTTTTCAAATGATTTTCAAAAAGATGTTTTAGCCTTAAAATATTCTTTGTTTTTGTTTCTAAATAAACTCTTGTTTTAAACTTCGTTTGTTCTTAAAACTATCTTCTGATTTTTAAATATTCTTTTATAATATATATATATATATACTTGAGATTTAAAATCAAATTTATATATACATTCTAAAAATATATTTTTCTACTCTTCTTTATTTTAAAACATAGGAAAATTATTTATTTTACTCCAGAATCATTTCATCTTGTTATCCTTTCAATACCATTTCCAAAACAAATTTTACATTGTTTTTAACTAAGGGATGTTGACATCATGGGATACCCCATGTCGACATGGTGGCCGTTAAATTCAAAAGTTCCAATTTTCAAAAGAAGTGTCTATTCGTATAAATCTCTTCACGAATGGTTATGACCGTTACTGGTCTATAAATAGCCTTCACAAACGAATTTTTTAACTAACTATTTTCTTATTTTCTTCACTCCTTCTCCACAAATCCATATTCTAAAATTTTCATATTTTTTAGATCGTGCCGAAATTCTGCCAAATTCTCAAGTGAATCAAATTAGAATCTCATTCTTGTTTGATTCTCTGCCCTCTCTCGAAGATCAAAGTGCTATTCAGAGTTATAGGATCAATTTGTAATCAAAAGTTTATCGAGTCTCTCTATAAGGTGTAGTTGTGCCTGGAAATCAATTGGGTGATCTTATGTCCCGTAAATCAAGAGAGTTTGCCCCGGACTCGAAGACAGGAGGGTACCTCAAGGCCTTTAGAAATTGAGGATTGCAATCTCAACGTTGGTATAATAAAAATCTGTACGAGGTGCTTGCCTTGGTGTAGGACTGGACGTAAGGTAACTCCGAACCAGCATAAAATCTGGTGTGTTCTTTCCTTTTACTGATGTTTATTTACTTTCTGCATCTGTGTTTGATTCTGTGATTGTTCTGTGATTAAGTTCTGCATTTGTTTGTGTCATAATTTTAATTTAGTCCATATAAGTCTTAGAATCCATTAAACACTATTCACCCCCCTCTAGTGTTAAATTAGCCTTAAGATCCTTAATCCGCACTCCCTTTTAATTGGTATCAGAGCAATGTTTTCATAGTTTTCATAATCTGAAACTTGAAAATTGTTTTAATGGCTACCTACACTGGTAATGTCAACTCTGTCACTAGTTCTGTTTACACTAACACTAGTTCATTAGTAGAAGGTCAGTCTACTGTCAGACCACCATTTTTCAATGGCAGTAATTATGCATATTGGGCTCGTAGAATGAAAATTTATTTACAATCAGTAGGATTAGACACTTGGAATATCACACAAACTGAGTATGTTGAACCAACTACTGATTTTTCCCAGTGGACTACTGAGCAAAAGGGTGTTGCACAAAATAACTCAAAGGCCATGAATATATTATTTTGTTCACTAGATAGGAATGAGTTTAATAGAGTGTCTGTTTGTAAGTCTGCATTTGAAATCTGGAAAACATTGCAAGTTACTCATGAAGGAACAAGCAAAGTTAAACAGACTAAAATTTCTATATTAACTAATCAGTTTCAATTGTTTAAAATGCATGCAAATGAGTCCATTTCCGACATGTATTGTCGATTTCAAGATATGGTTCATTCACTAATTGCACTGGGAAAAAGCTTTTCAGAGGAAGACCAAGTCAGAAAAATTCTAAATTCACCCACTCCAGAATGGGATCAGAAGACACTTGCAATCGAAGAAGCAAATGATATCAGTTTAATGAAAATAGAAGAATTGATTGGGAATCCGATGTCTTATGAAGTTCAACTGCAAGGAAGAAGAGAAAACAAGGCTACAGAAAAGAAGTCATTAGCATTCAATGCAACAACTGAAGATTCGGAACCAGACAGTGATGAGGAGATTGCTTTCATGACAAGAAACTTCCGGAAATTCCTAAAATATAGAAAAATGAATAATTACAAAAGAAATGATCAAAGGAATTCCAGAAATAATACAGAAAACGTCAACAATGATAGATGCTACAATTGCAATAAAGTCGGGTATCATAGGAAAGATTGTCCGTATCCAGATAGACAGTTGTTCCCTCCAAACAATGATTCGTCAAGGAAAAGAAAGCAAGCATACACAGCAACTCTTGATGACTCAGACTCATCATCTAGTGACAATGAAAAGAAGATGGATAATTCAAATCTGTGTTTCACTGCTATTCATGAATCAGACGACGATGGGAGTATGGATCTAAAAATAGGTACGCATTTACATTATTTTTAACTTTTCTTGTTTGAATGGATGCTTGTTTGTTTGCTTGATTTTTTTTAAAACTCCTTGAATTTTAAATTCAAGTTTATCCCTTGAAATTTGAATTTTAAATTATAAAATAATATTATTTTAATAATATTTTAAATATTAAATTATTAATATTTAAGTATTATTATATTTAATGTTATCACAGGAATTATATAAGTAGAATATATGATATAATATATACATTTATTAGAAATTAGGAATAGACACTTGTCCTTTGATTCAATAGGCACATGTCGACATACCTGGATACCCCATGTCGAC
This sequence comes from Allium fistulosum, assembly GCA_030737815.1. NCBI lineage: Eukaryota > Viridiplantae > Streptophyta > Magnoliopsida > Asparagales > Amaryllidaceae > Allium > Allium fistulosum. The sequence goes on from CM060902.1 coordinate 1,303,547,267, forward strand.
ATGCCCCTTAGAAATTTGAATTCAGACTTTTGAATTTCCCTCCACCTTTTCACCAACTTCAATGCTCTGGAAAGATGCCTCTTGACCAGAGGACATGTCTATAGAATCTCTATTTAATTCACTCTCTTTATCATCACTTTTCACATTTCTTTCAAATTTCAAATTTATCTTCATTATCTTCAACTCCTCTCAAACTTCTTCAATGGCCTCTTCAAGCACTTCTAACACCATTAGACTTCCAAAATCTATCAAAAACTTTCTCTTTAATGACACAGAACCTATCAAAGCTTACATCAACTATGTAAACTTTGGTAAAATTCATACGAGGAAATTTGCTATTTTTGAAGATTTTCCTTCTTATGAAATTGAAAATCTTTTTCAACAATGTTCTATTCTTAGTGTAGTAGATAACAAACAAAATGATTTTGTATGTTATCCAAATCTTGTTAAGATGTTTTATGCGAATTTAAATCTTGGTATTTATGATGGGCAAGATGGACAAATTTGGAGTAGTGTTAAAGGAACACAAATAATTTTGTATTGTGAAATTTTAGGAAATATTTTGGGTTGCAAGTATACCGGAATGAATCTCTTAGAATTTCAAATAAATGAAAATGATCAAGAGACATTTCATCACATCTTTGAAGAGGATGACAATTTTGAATTCAAAAATCATTATTTTCGTCCAAAAGCAAGAATTGTTAACCTTCTTATTCAACACACCCTTATACCAAGGTCGGGAAACTACAACAACCCAACTTTGAAAGTTTGTAAAGATCTTTTTGCAATTTTTGGAAATTATGATATCAATTGGGCTCAAGTTATTTTGGATGAGGTAAGGCCCAAAATTTTTACTATAGGTGAAAACACATTATATCATGGAATTTATCTCACTCGGATTTTTAATTACTTTGGAGTTGATTTCAAAAGGGAAGAATTTATAACTAGAAAAGTGTTCAACCATGGAAACATTTGCAAATTCCATTTGTGTTTCAACCATATGAAACACTTACGGAAAAGGAAGAAAGGCTTGCTCACGAAGAGATGGAAGAAATGGAGGAAGAAGAAGAAGAAGAGGAAGAGGAAGGAATGGAAATTGAAGAGGAGGAAGAGGAAGATCAAGAAACTTCCTTAGAGAGTATTGAATATCCTACTAATCCCGCTAATCCATCCAATAAGACCATTCTCAATAATCAAAGAATTATAGTGGAAAAATCAAAAGACACTCAAAAGAACAATGAGTAAGAAAATGGATAAGATTTCCACTAAAATCAACAAGTTCATCGGGAAAGTTAGTAGAAAGCTTGGACTATCATCTTCTTCATCTTCATCTAATGAGGTTTAGTTCATGTTATCTTGTTTACTTCAAGTTTTATCCATGTATTTTCCTTTATTTTAGTTAATATTATATTATTTTATGTAATGTTGACTAGAATCATTAATGAAATCTTTTATTTCCTGTTATTCAACTTCACTTGTCTCTGTAATTGCTTGTTATTATATTATACAAATTTTAGTAGCATAGATTTGTTCATAATATTCAAAACAAAGCATATTGTCACTTTAGGCAGAGGCATATCGACATCCCCCATCCCCCATGTCGACATGCAACGGGCAGAAAGTAGTTACACTTTCAAATTTTAATTTCATGTAACTAACTTGTGTCTATTCATTTTATACGACTTTCTACCCCTATTTATACATGTTTCTTCCAGAATAAATTATCAAACTTCATTTCTAATCACTCCCTTTCATATTTCTTCCTATTTCTTGAATTATGACTTCTCCGATTAAGAATCTAAGTGATAATCTTGAGGAAACTCTCTCTTCCTTAAAGAATATCCTTACATTCATACTTCGTAATCAGCGTCACTTATAGTTGAGTCAAATGCAGATGATCAAGGAGCAAGAGAGACATTTCGACGCCCTTCGTTAGATGATCTCAGCCCTTAACAAGGACGATCTCAAAGGAAATCCACCAGTCACTCTCGACAAAGATAAAGAAGAATGGGATGCCACCAAATCAGACCCTATCTTTGAAGAAGATGGATGGGTGGAAGTACCAAGGAATGTCTAGTCATTCTATATGTTATTTGTTTGATTTGATTGGTGTGTTTTAAACTTGATTGACTTGACTTATTTAAAACATTTGGTGTGGTTTGTATATATGATTGGATTGAATAATTACTGTAAATATGATTGGATGATGATTGATTTACTTCTGGATTACACTTATGATCACACTCATGATCACATTTCACATTTATGATCACATTTTTTACTTATGATCACACTTAGCACTTATTGCACTTATATATGGATTACTCTATTATGGTTGATTATCTTATATCAAGTTCAGGGAATTTATTAGTAAGAAGTTTTTGTTGATGACAAAGGGGGAGAAGTTATAAAATAGTAGTTGGCTTGGAGTAAGGGGGAGTTATGATTGGAGTAAGGGGGAGTCATGGAGTAAGGGGGAGTTATGATAGGAGTTATGGTATGGTAAGTATATTTTATAAATACAGGTTGTCATCATAAAAAAGGGGGAGATTGTTAGGAACTGAGATGTTGGTTTTGATGACAACAACATTTTTAACTTATCTTATTATAAAATATATACTAACACTATTGTCCAAATAGATATGTATATGTAGGAACTATGCAGGATATATATATATATATATGCAGGTATTGATTACTGACGACTAATAGGTATAAAGACTCAAGATTCAGAATGGAGATATCACGATTGAAGACTCTAGAGTATCAAGATCAAGATTTCAAGATATGTGTCTAGTTTTTGTTAAAAGTTCATAATAGCATGGAAATCTTCATTCCCAATTTCATTTGGGATGGAACCCATTTCAATCTTCTTAGTGGCTTACAAACCCACGACAAGTAGCTTACAAACCTACGATAAGTGGCTTACAAAGCAACGAACATCCTGGTTTTGTACAAGTTCTCGAGTCCTGATGTGATGAGATATTCTGCATTAAGAAGCTTGCAAAACTACTTGTTTTTTTAAAATGTTTTAGCTTTAAAAATTATCTTTTCAAATGATTTTCAAAAATATGTTTTAGCCTTAAAATATTCTTTGTTTTTGTTTCTAAACAAACTCTTGTTTTAAACTTCATTTGTTCTTAAAACTATCTTCTAATTTTTAAATAGTCTTTTATAATATATATATATACTTGGGATTTAAAATCAAATTTATATATACATTCTAAAAATATATTTTTCTACTCTTCTTTATTTTAAAACATAGGAAAATTAGTTTATTTTAATCCAGAATCATTTCATCTTGTTTTCCTTTCAATACCATTTTCAAAACAAATTTTACATTGTTTTTAACTAAGGGATGTCGACATCATGGGATACCCCATGTCGACATGGTTGCCGTTAAATTCAAAAGTTCCAATTTTCAAAAGAAGTGTCTATTCGTTTAAATATCTTCACGAATGGTTATGACCGTTACTAGTCTATAAATAGCCTTCACAAACGAATTTTTTAACTAACTATTTTCTTATTTTCTTCACTCCTTCTGCACAAATCCATATTCTAAAATTTTCATATTTTTAAGATCGTGCCGAAATTCTGCCAAATTCTCAAGTGAACCAAATTAGAATCTCATTCTTGTTTGATTCTCTGCCCTCTCTCGAAGATCAAAGTGTTATTCAGAGTTATAGGATCAATTTGTAATCAAAATTTTATCGAGTCTCTATATAAGGTGTGGTTGTTGCTGGAAATCAATTGGGTGATCTTGTGTCCCGTAAATCAAGAGAGTTTTCCCCGGACTCGAAGAGGGTACCTCAAGGCCTTTAGAAATTGAGGATTGTAATCTCAACATTGGTATACTAAAAATATGTACGAGGTGTTTGCCTTGGTGCAGGACTAGACGTAGGGTAACTCCGAACCAGTATAAAATCCGGTGTGTTCTTTCCTTTTACTACTTTTTATTTACTTTCTGCATCTGTGTTTGATTCTGTGATTGTTCTATGATTAAGTTCTGCATTTGTCTGTGTCATAATTTTAATTTAGTCCATATAAGTCTTAGAATCCATTAAACACTATTCACCCCCCTCTAGTGTTAAATTAGCCTTAAGATCCTTAATCCGCACTCCTTTCAGCACTAAGTATCTCAACCTAATAATCTGTCCTTCTTGGAACGACGCGAGTTTGAATGTTTCTTTTAGGCGTTGAATCGATGTATCATAAAGAGTGGGTTGTTACAATTTATATCCCTATTTACATATTTAACACTATAGTAAATTCAAAATTTTAAAATCCAAACTTTTGAAACTCAAAATTTTAAAAGTAAAAAAACAAATTAAAAGAACTCAAAATTTACCATTTCTAAAACATTTCAAACCTCTAATTTAATGAAAAAGAAAATCTAACTTTAAAATAATCCTTTTAGTAATCATCATTAGAAACCCAGACAATAAAAGAGAGTTATTGTCAATATAACTATTTCCTTTAATCCCATATAGAAGTCCATAAATATAAACAAAATCTGATTCATAACTCAATGGTTAGGATTCAACATTTATTACACAACATTCGATGTTTTAAACAAATGCAACTAAAGAAAATTGAGTAGAAACTTATATTTATTCATTTGAGCAGTGAATATAATAGTAAGTGATTGTTAAATGATTAATGATGGTGATTGATTATTATGTAAGTTTCTATATGTGTGTATATATATATTCTTATAGCGACTCAACATTGTTGGGTGTTTAAATAATATTATTTTGGATAAAGCATAACACATAATAGTTATTTTATAGTGATAAACGTTTTCTAAAATTACTTTAAAACGGTCAATTGAGTATTTTACAGCTAGAAAATTTATGGGTAGCTTTGAGTATTTAGAACACAATAGACACTCTTTATCCATTCAAATAAGGTTTGCTACATTTTATTTTTCTATATATGGTTCCCAAGCGAAATGGACGCTACGTTGCATATTTAACTAAGTTTTCAAACATTTCTTAAGTGTAGAAACCTTCCATTTTATAAATTAAATTTATGGGTGACATTCATGTAATATAATTTTTAACATTTACAAATGAATATTCATGGGGTTCTAGATGCAAAAACTCCACAAAGATGTGTGTGCATTCCAAAATGGAATAAATGCCACTAATTTTCTATCTTCTTACGACCAGGAAAATTTTAGCATATGTCATTATTCCCTCTTTAATGTAAAAATATTCCCTAGCAAAACCATCCACAATTAAGCTTAAAGCACAAACAACCACTCTAGTTAAAGGAGACCTTCTTATGGGATTGGCCATGTAAAGAAGGAGGATTGAGTTTGACTAAGGAAAGGCAAAGGTGATGAAGTCCTAGACAAGGTGCTTATGGGGAGAGTTTAGTGAGAGTTAAAACAATAAATCCATTTATTGCTTATTTGAATTCATGCGAAATGTTAAAATCATATTCTTATTAAAATATTGTACAACTAGATGAAAAGGATCCAAGGGAGCATAAAAAACAACTGTGAAATTTGTGTAGCACACGCTAGGGGTCGCTCATAGTCTTTGGCATATGAGGTCGGTGCAGCACAATAATGATGCGATTGTAAGCTACATCAACCAGGAACTGCACCTATTTCAGATACATCATACCATCAAACTTGTACTGTATCATCATACACCAAAATAGTGTCAAACAATAGTGCAATATGTTGCTCAACTAAACATGATTGAAGGTAGAACTGTGCTATAGATCATTCCGTTGAAACGTTCCAAAGCAACAAATGATTATCTAATGCAGAATTATACTAGAGATCACTCACCTAAACAAGACCAAATCAAAACACATCAATGCAAAACATATCCCTAAGGCAGGTGGAAAAAATTCAATAATACCGAGGCAATTTTAGCATTTTAAAACCAAATTATTCTGCTTAAGTCAAATTATCTTGTCTAAACCAAATTATTCCACTTAAACCAAGTCAGTAATCCATAATACTCAATCCATAGCAAGTTAACACAGGACACTTGACAATATCTGAAGGCAATGATTAAGTAAGAGAATGATGTCATCAGTCCATCTAGTGTTATTCATGCCACATTCCTATTTTAATACTCATTATTATGGAAAATTTAATTTTTTAATAATTAAATAATAACGTGGATGAAAGAAATAAGTATGGAGAAGTGCCTAAATTATAAACTTTGAATTTTTCTTTAAATAGAGAGGTGTTGATGGTATTTTACTTGATGAAAATAAATAAAAATCCAATTATTTAGAGTAGGATTAGGAGGGGAATCCTAAGGCTTGACTCACTTAGAAAACCCCCAATCTCTATCCTTCCTTCTTATGTTCATTCATTTTCCACCCAAAGAAAAAAAAAGAAAAGAAAAAGGAAATATACTCTCTTTAAAACTCTCATTTATTAAAAGAAGAAAAATTACAAAGCTTGAGAGGAAGCTTAGGGCACATTTCTCTCCATCCTCAGGAAAACCAAGATGAATAGTTTTATCATCCTGTTGTTTTATATTTTATTCTTGATTGGAATGAAAATGAGATATTTTGATATGATAAAATATGGGTTTGGTATATATGATCATTAAAATGCTTCTATGAATTTATATGTGAAGTTTTGAAGCTAAAAGAGCGGTATTGAATTTAAAGCCATAGCTAATGACTTCTAAATGACCTGAATTTATATAGGTACTTTATAATATTAATTAGAGTTGGTTTCTTAATTTTGGAATATTCTTATTATTATGATTTTTCTATAAATTTTCCAAGTTGGATAATGTTCAATCTTGGGATTTTTAAAATACGAAAAAATAATTATTTTTCGCTTTAGATTTTTACATGTGGCTGAAAATGAAGAATTTGAATTTAGGATTGTTCTTGGATTTTTTCCATGAAATTTTGAATTATTATGAATTAATTAAAGAAGGAAAAATAAAGAAATTATGAAAAATTTCTAATGAGAACCTATAAAAGAAGGAATTGGCAAAAGAGAATTTAGCTTATAGTAAGATTTGGTCAAAAATAATTGTTTTAAGAAGAAATAAAACTGTTTTAAGTTAATTGCGAGTTTACCACCTTATCTTTAGTAACATGTTAAAAGCCATATCTTTGGTGGAATTTTGAAAGCCATATCTTTGATAATAGGGTAGAATTCATACCTTTGATAGTAAGTAAAGTCATGGATTCGATAACATGTTAAAGTTATACCTTCGATAACATGTTAAGTCATAACTCCAATAACATGTTAAACCATACCTTTGATAACATGTTAAGCCATAACTCTGATAACACGTTAAACCATACTTTTGAGAACACATTAAATCATAGCTCCGATAATGTGTTAAATCATACTCTTGATAACATGTTAAATGATAGATTTGATAAAGTAATAAAAAATACCTTTGATGACATGTTAAATTCACACCTTCAATAATATGTTAAGCCATTGTTCTAATAACATATTGAATCATACTTTCGATAACATGTTAACTCATAGATTCTATAACGTTTTAAACTATATATTTATTGGCAAAAAACTATATTTATGATAACTTGACTTGGTAAACTTTATTTAATTGATTATGACTTGGTTTTGATAGCACTATTGTATGCTTTCATTAGCTAAAGGGATGAACTTTTGATAATGCTTAAGTACGAGTTTTGATAACTTTAAAATTTGAGTGAGAACATTTAAGGAAGAAAAATGGAAGTGCCATTGTATAAGAAATAATATGGTGAATGTTATCCAGCCTCGTGACTAGGCCGTATTCAGATGCATTAGGTTGGTTAAACTCAGATGTCATCAAGAAACAAATCTTGAGCAACAACAGCCAAACTCAAGTGTCAAAGGAGACCGAGGAGTGAAGTCCCAAGATAGCAGGAAACCCTCAATTACAACCCAGACAACATCTCATTGCAAGTACAAGATTTAAAGCCACGAGGTGCAAGCAAAGTTGTGGATCGGTACCGATCTCTAACAATGGACCGATACCAATCCCCAAACTTTCCTTAATTTCTTCATTTACCTCGTGCAACATCGAGATGAAGCAAATTACAAGTTGGCCATTACAATGTTGGATGGATCGCAAGCTTATATCGACTCGAACAACTGATGCATAAATCAAGTGCCTCTAACATGCCTTAGAACCAAAGCATTCAATCAAATCCTAGCCCATAGCAAAGCAAATGAAGCAACAAAGACGAAGATACAAGTCAAACAAATGATCTGGAGAAGGGAATTGTGGTTCACCGGGCAAACTCATGGACCGGTATGGATCGCTGAACATAGATCGGTATCGATCCCTGATTATTGATGATGTGGCCATGATCTCTTTAGTTAATCTCTCTTGGACGTAGGAAACATGGGCTAGATGTAGGTGAGAGTTTTTTGATCACCTGCAGCTATAAATAGAGGAGAAGGGGCATTGTTTGAGGGTTCTTTTAGTTGTTTAACAAATTCTTGTATCATCCTTATAATTTCGGAATCATCATCGATCCATAAGAACAGTTTTGTAAAAACTCACCAGAAATTCTTAAGAAAGTTTAAGTGGACGTAGGCCTTTGATTAGCTGAACCACTATAATTGCAACATGTTCATATTTTCCTCATTTTCAAGTTATTTTCTTTATTTTATTCTCTACTATTAATCTCTAGGTGTTTGTGCCAACTTTTGACGTAAACATTTTAGTGCTTTCACTGAGCACATATCAATCTCGGGCTATTAGGATCTATTTTCAACTTTTGATTGTTTAAATCCACAAGGTAGATCCATTAGTTTTGTATCTGTAATCCGGGGCTTTTCAGATTTCCACAGAATCTATCACGGGATCAATTGAAGTTATTGCCCCATGAAAGGAGAAATTTGATGCCTCTAGACCTACTGCTGATGTTGAGAATGCCGGTTCTCAACATGTTAAAGAAGTTGCTCAACCCTAATTGCTAAAGGTCGGTATCCCATATACATGATAACGTGGGTTGAGATGGACTGATGATGAAGCAGATGAATTACAAGGTGCAAAAGAGTTAGGACGAACTGAGGAGGAATATGAAGGAGAGTCTTGACTTATTGAATCAGTTAACCTATAATCGCAGAAGCAGTATAAGAGATTTACTACCTTCTAACTTGGAAGATAGTTCTTCTTCATCTTTTGAAAAACATTGAGATGGAAAATAGAAAATAAAGCGAAAGTAAACAACTACTTCGAAAGATGGACTAGACGGTGCTTAGAGTAAAGAACTGTGGATCGGTACTGAATCGAACTCAGGGATCGGTGTCAAACCCCAAGTTTTCGACTGGGACAATGGAGATGCTGCTAACTTAGATGGTGATGTTGGTGATAATGTTGGCTATGTTGCTGATGGCTAGAATGTGGAAGTTCAAGCGGCTACTGCTGATCTACCTCATAGGAATCGCAGGAATGTGTCAACTGAAAAAACGGTTCTCCTAGAGATAGGAGAACCCAAGTATCATGAAACTAACCGAGATGGTTAGTGGAGTCAAACACTCAGGGCAAGCTTTGACTATCGCCATCCATTAGATCAAGTCGAGCCATAGTCACTGGCGGATATGGTAAAAATATTGATGAATAAAAACCAACATAGAAGTAACGATGAGTGGGGCTCTTCCCCTAGCATGAACCCATTCATCGAGGAGACACTACGTGAGGAGTATCCTTGGAGGTTCATAATGCCGATGATGTCGTTCTACAATTGAACGACGAATTCGAGGTAGCATTTGTTGAAATATGAGTGGTATATGGACACAACAAGGGCGACGGATGCCATGAGATGTAGATATTTCCCGATCTTTCTTGAGGGTGTAGCAATGATGTGGTTAAACTGATTTCCACCAAGATCCATGTCGTCTATTGACCATCTAGCAAGGTGGTTCGTTGAGCAATCCCATTCTCACATGACTCGACCTAAAGATGTGATATCATTAATGAACCTTTTCCAGGGAGCAGGAGAATCATTGAAGGATTTTTTTAAAGTAGGTTCAGTACGGTAGTGATGGAGGTGAGCGATGCAAAGGAGGACGTTGTGTTAATGGCTTTGATCGGGGGGATACATCCCAATACAGATTTTGGAAGATGGTTGAAGTTGAAACCCTCAATGATGATGGATGTTTTTATAGGATGGCGACTCAGTTCTTTCATTTGGAAGAGGCAAGTATAACCACCAGGAAGGTCAATGGTGATCGATCAGCTGAAGTAATTCAAAGTAATATGGTTGTGAAACAATTCGGTGAAAGTTTCGAAAATATAGCTATGGATATGGGGGATAAAGGTAACAACTAGAAGAAAAACAATCAAGGTGATGGAGGAAGAAAACCTGATTCCAAGAGACGTCTGAAATATGAAAACTATACACCATTGAATAATTCGATTGAGAATATATACCTCGCTACGGGGGTTACTAAACCATATAAGAAGCCGGCTCCCAGGGAGTCGACTAAGAGAGAGAAAAGGTCTGGGAAGTTTTGTCACTTCCATGAGACCTACGGTCATAACCCAAATAAGTGTATGCACTTGCGAAATGTAATTGAGGATTTGATACATAAAAAGAAGCCTTCAGCAGTACATGAAAGCCCCACAAGATGGCGGGCAAGAGAATGTTCAACCCCAGGGGCAACTACTCCAAAGGGGTCAAGTTGGGCCTAGTGATGACGAGCCTACAAAGCTTGGGAAAAGATTGGTTATATACACAATTTTGGGTGGCCTCAACCGTCTACGAAGAGCTAGAACGAGATAGAGAGATGCAAAAGTTCTTTGAAGCATGTTGTGAGCGAGAGTTCTTTCGCCATCGAAGATGGAGCTCCGGCAAAGCAACTCAAAAGTATGACTGATGATATAGTATTTAGGAACAGGGATGTCGACAAGGTTGGAGCGCCTATGCTGGATCCCTTGGTTATATCAACCACGATTGGGCCAGCAACTGTGAGGAAGGTGTCAGTTGATTGTGGTAGTTCAGTGAACATTTTGTTTAAGAAAGCTAACGATCAAATGCAAATGGATGGTCAGGATCTGAAGCCGTGTAAATCCCAAATTCAAGGATTTAATGGTGTGACGACAGCGCTTGTGGGTTGTATGGATTTACCAGTGGTTCTAGTTTAAGGTGAGCGCAAGAGAGTGCGGGTTGTGACCTTCGTTGTGATGGACATTTTTTCTACCTACAACGCTTTCTTGGGCCGACCGGGTCTAGCAAACTTTCAAATGGCTCTTGCCCCATGGTGCTTAACAATGAAATTCCTCATGGATGTGTTTGCCTAGAAATATACTGACATGTGTGGAATTTCGCTGGAGATAGCATGCCTTGCCCTGAATGTAAACCCCAGGTGTCTTCTACTGAAACAGAAGCGGTATAGTTTGAATCTGGAGCGATCCGTTGTGCTAAAAGAAGAGGTGGATAACCTAAAAGATAGCGGCTTCATCTGCGACCCTCTATACTTATAATGGGTATCCAATCTGGTCTTGTTTAAGAAGTCTAATGGGAAATAGAGCACGTGCATCGATTATTTGGACCTAAATAAAGCATGCCCAAAGGACAATTTTCCACAACCGAAGATCGACCAACTAATAGATTCAACCGCCGGCCACTATTTGCTGTCAATCATGGATGCCTACTCTGGCTACAATCAAATTCCAATATGCACAACCCAAATCATGAACATACCAACTTTATAACACATGAGACTATATTATTACCTTGTCATGCCGGTCGGTCTGAAAAACGTCAGAGTCACCTACCAAAGACTAGTGAATTCAATGTTCAGAGATCAGATTGGACAGTCAAAAGAGGTCTACGTCGACGATATGTTGGTAAATTCACGATGATTGGCGAACCATCTGGAGGACTTGTCAGAATTGTTTGGCATGCTCCAAAAATACAGAATGAAGCTCAACCCGTTGAAATGCTCATTTAGAGTCGTGTCAGGAAGTTTTTGTTTTTCATTGTGAACTCGAGAGGAATTGAAGCCAATCCAAAAAGATTGAAGCTTTGAGGAATGTGGAAGCCCCAAAGACGATTAAAGAGGTACAGAGTCTGAATGGGAAAGTAGCCATGCTGAGCTAATTTATCTCAGGGGCCACAAACAAATGCATACCGTTCTTTATTGTCGTAGAGAAACTTTGCTTGCATGCAGGATTGCTTTCCAAGCATTTGGTCGATCACCTGGAGGGGCCGCCTATCTTGTCGAAGCCTTCGAAAAGAGAGAATTTATTAGTTCATCCGACAGTATCTGTTCATGCTTTGAGTGCTACCCTCGTATGTGAAGAAAAGAGAATCCAAGGGTCAATATACTATATCAGCAAACGATTGGCAAAGTTGAAAGGAATTGTCCAAAGTTAGTAAAGTTGGTGTACTATTTGTTGATCCCCTCAAGTTAACTCCATCCCTATTTCCAAGCTTATCCAATTATGGTGCTGACTGACCAGCCCTTAAGACAGGTCCTGGAACAACCTAAGACCTCTGGGAGATTATTGAAATGGAATATCGAACCGAGTTAGCACGATATATCATATCATCCCAGAAGGGCGATCCAAGGCCAAACATTGGCCGATTTCATTGCCGAGTTCATTGGTCGAGATGATGAAATGGAGGAAATTGCAGGGCAGAGTGCTCAATGGAAGTTATATACAGGCTGAGCGTCTAATAAGCGTTGCTCGGGGGAAGGAGTAGTTTTGGTAACCACCGAGGAACGATCAATTTACTATGCCTTAAAACTTGAGTTCCCCACAACAAACAACGAGGCCGAGTATGAAGCGCTAATTGCGGGACTCAAGATCGCAAAGGAATTGGGAGTCACGACCTTGCACACATACAATGACTCTCGGTTGGAAGTTTGCTATGTAAGGAAGGACTTCCAGGAAAAGGGAGCTAGGCTAGCCCCTTATTTGATGAAAATTTTGGAACTGCTCAATGATTTTTGAGTATTACACGATAACGCATATCCCTAGGGAAGAAAACACGAAAGCCGATTATTTAGCCAACCTAGCTAGCTTCGGGGATGCACAATTCATGGGTTTTGTTCAATTGGAAGTATTTTCATCTCTAAGCATCGATTAGATGGATGTCGATTGGATCTTGGAGGCTAAATCTAAAAATAATCATGGATGACTCCGATTAAGGAGTACCTACTGAAGATAACCCTTCCAGATGGAAGATGCAAATAAAGTAAACTACTGCGCTAGGCTACACGATTTATTGTCCAGAATGTGCTATTATACAAAAGGGGTTTCTCTGTACCGCTGTTGTGGTGTGTTGCCCATGAAGAAGCCAAAAAGATCCTTGTAGATGTTCACGAAGGAGCCTGTGGAGATCACACCAGGGGACAAACCTTAGCGAAGAAGGTTCTTTGCTATGGATACTTTTAGCTGAATGTCAATTGAGATGCAGCCGATTACACCAGGAGGTATGACCGATCCCAGAGATTCACAGCCTATGGCCATTTGCGGTATGGGGAACCGATATTATCGGCATGCAGCCGATGTTGAGGGGTGGGGCGAAGTACACTATTATTGTAGTTGATTATTTTACGAAGTAGGTCGAGGTGGAACCGCTTGCCACGATCACTACGAAGAAGGTGATCAACTTCGTAGTTAAGAACATTAGTTATCAATTTAGGACCCCACAAACGATCATTTCTGATAATGGAACTCAATTCGACAGTACAGAATTCAAGAACTTCTGCAGCAAGTATCAGATTGAGAAAAGATTTTCTACAGTAGCACATCCACAAGCAAATGGATAGGTGGAAGTAGCGAACAAAATCATGAAGTCTATTCTAAAAAGCGATTGACAAAGGCCAAAGGCAAGTGGGTTGATGAATTACTGCTGACACGTTGGGCCTATCAAATGACTCACAAATCAACGACTGGTCACACTCCATTCGCTTTGGCCTACAAGTCGAAGGCCATGATTCCAATTGAATTGGAAGTGTAATATCATCTGAAGATCCACTATGATCCTAAAAAGAACGAGGATCTCCCACTCGAGTCCCTTGATATGATTGATGAGAAGCATGATAAAGCTGATTTGAGAGACGCCGCTCATCGGAAGCGAGTAGCTCGACATTACAACATAAAGGTCAGGAACCGGACCTCATTCTTAAATGGATCTTCCCTGGTTTAGTGAGCATGGGCTTTATTTAGGAAGGTCCGTATGCTATCGAACACAAACTTAGAGATGGAACATTCAAGCTAGCAACTACAAATGGAATTTCACTTCTGAGGGTGTGGAATAGCGAACATTTATGATGTTGTTTCACCTAGAACTATCTTTGTACATATCTTGCTAATCTCAATGTAAAGAGGCATGATTGGCCATTCTTGTGAATACGAAATGAATTAGCTTTTTGGATCGATGAACTTGCATTCTCATTAACTGAGTTTTGCACTGTAAACAACTGCATGATTCAAGATACATGCTTATATAATACATAATTGCAGGTGTCCAGAAATAGGTGCCAACCATACTCTACGGTCCATAACTGGACCTAAGGAACATGACTGTTCTGGGCATCCAAAGAAGATGCCAAATAACTCCTTTGACCCATGACTTGGACATTGGAGTATAAATACATAGGGAGTCGAACGAGATAGTTCATCCCTAGAACCGTTGCCCGGAGTTGGCAAATTAAATGATTTGTGCCCTAACAAAACTCTTGCCTGAAGTTTGGCAGAGCTCAAACTCCTCGCCCAGAGGAAGGTGAAGTCAAAGATCCATGCCTAGAGTTAGGCGGGATCTTCCCCAAGTATCCAAGGGTTGGATGCTATGACCATCGTTTCAGGTGATCAAACCTGGTCAATGCCCAGAGTTAGGCGAGATTGGGTAAAAACATCCATGAAATGGATGTTTAAATTGCTTCTATAAGCAACCGATTCTAGTCAAGACCCAAAATTTGGCTTGGCCGAGCGAGTATGCCCAAAGTCGGGCATCCAGGCCACTACTTCTCCCAGATTGGGAATAATGTAATTTCAGACATTACCTTTGGTCGAATAAGACTAGACTAAAAAAACAAACTAAACTATTCATATATACACAAGACTTGGAAATAAAATAAGTCTAATTTTTATTAAAATATTTCTTAAACAAAACGCGAGGGCTGTACTCACACAATTTTAGCCTATTTATACAGTTATTCGAACAAAACAAAAGATGACAAAAACAAGGAAGGATGCAACTAAGTCTTCTTCCTCCTCTTAGACCCCTCCTTCTCCTCCTCAAAAGAGTACATTTTAGACTCACAAGGCTTCCGCCTACTTCTATCTTTGCCTTTATAACCCTTCAAAAGATCACCTGACAAAGTTTCAAGAGCCACAGAGATAGGTTGATCGGGCAACAAGATCGATAGGGAGGAGGCATATCAACATCTTTTTCCTTCTTGATCTCCTTGGCCAGCAGAACTTTAGTTTGGAGCACCTCCTCCATAGTGGGCCCCGAGGGAGGATCAAAAGCCCTGATTATGGTGACATCCTCTTCATCTTGAGCCCCTTGATCATTACCCCCGGTATCTTCATTCAAACCATGAATCATTTCGGCACCAGGACCAGGGGCAGTGCTCACATTAGAAGATGGGATCGGCATCGGGGCATATATGTTGACTGACTTGGTCACAATAGCAAGCATGCCTGATGTTAGGATCTCTTTAGGTAGAGGGACGATCGAAGGCTGACCCAAAATTTGAGAAACATAAAACAGAGAATAGTGGCATCGACCTATGTCATATGGGATATCTCAAACACAAGCGAGGTTAATGATATACCTTTAGGAGATACGTATTTGATGTGAGCTGGAGTGCCACCATAATCTCCCTCCAAAATGGGAGATAAGATTAATAACTTCAGAACCAAGGGTTCATCAGGGTTGTATTCGTCCCCCAGTAGGGATACCAAAGCCATTGGAGTTTCAAAAACTGCCACAGTGGCATATACAATGGTAAGGCTGGGAAGAGGAATAAGTTCCTCGGTGCTCAGTGACTTTGAAGTTAGCGGGGCTATAAAATTCGTTGTGGAATCTCGAAGAGCAGACTTGGAGTTCTCAGACTGATCTTTTTAGGCCTGGATAGCCAACTCGGTGTGCTGGATAAGCTCGCCGGCCTTAAGCGCCTCTAGGTCCTTCATGTTTAGAAGGTCGTGCTTCATCTGCTCTACATCAATCTCAGTCCCACCGAAAAGCTCTCATTCTTTGTTCATAATTTCTTCACATCCAGGGTCAATGCCTCGAGATATCCTTCATCGAGCCATTTGAAGCTTTTGAAGTAGATCACATTTGCATTATAACAAATGATTGCTGGCTTGAATTCATCCTTAATCCACTTCTCTGCGGCTTCAACCTGCTTTTCTACATCTTTAACTGGGCTTCTGCATCGTCCCTCACTTTGTGAGCATCTAACAACTCCTCATAGTAACCATGGACCTCAATAAGAGCGTCATCTTTCTCTTTCTTCTCCCTTTCCAACTGTTTCTTCAGCTCCTCAACTTCTTTAGTCAACCGCTCATTCTCCAGCGATAGACTATGTCTCTAGTGCTAGGCAACCTCGATTTATTTTTGTTGGTGCTTTTCCCCGACCGACTTGGTTAGGTCACCTAGTTATTTCTTATACTCGTCCAATGAGGCATTAAGCTTCTCGACCTCCTCATCGAGGTTGGTGATGATGATTTTTTCTTACTCTTTCCAAAATTCCATCCCTTGGAGCTCCACTTTTCTTTTATAATAACTTACAAAAATGACTTCAACTAACCGTCTCCATTTAGAATACTGATTGTACACATCGTCGACATAAGCCATGATGTCGATTCTAATGTATGGAGGAATGTCCTTCAGATCGGGGACAAACTTGATGTCATCAAGAAAGTGTTTTGGAAATTTATGTTGCAAAGCATCCTTATGGGGATTGGAAGCAATCTCCTTTTCTATTTGCACTGATTTCTTTTCAGACCACGAATGAGGAATATCAGTAATCAGCCCTGATGTCATCTCAAAGCATCACAGCACATGAGTAGATGCTGTCGGCTATATCGATAATGGGATAGAGATAGGAGCGCATTATACATCAACAAATGGTGTACGGTCGAATTTTAAAGAATGTCTATGCACACTATGTTATGGAGATGAATCATGAGATATGACTTCTATCTTGACTCTTATAGTCTCAGCCAGAATGCCTCCCTGGTTTAAAGTCATAAAAGGAACCGTGAGGATGGCTATATGATCCGTGTCTCCTATGCTTGCTCCCTTGGCTCTTAATGTTGTCATACATACCCCTATGCTCCATTGAATCTGCAAATGAAATGCAAACGAGTTAGTTCAAACAAGATATGAGCATGGTGTGAACTAAACAAAGTGCGTTGCCATCAAAGTGTGTGTATGTGTCCTAGTGTCCTCTAGGGACCATGGACTTGAAGTTTGCTAACGAGGGCGATCTACCCTGCACGAGTGACATGCAGTTCATCCGGTAGACGATTTGGAGATCCGATGTCCCTAATGTTGATGTTTCCTAGGACAAAAGAACCAAATTCATCCGAGATCGGTCCGAGGGACCCATAAATATCTTCATGAGGTAGGGCAGGAGTTTCCTATGTTGTAGTGGCTGATGGAGGTTGTATAGGAGTCCTTGATGGAGTAATCATTATTTTGGGCCATCGAGTAATGATGAACTCCTGAGCATCAACATCAACCCCATCACCAGAGGATTCCCAGCCAATATCGACATCATTGTTACCTCTACTATCACTTCTTCCCTCCTTAACATGCTTACTCCTTTCTCTGTTAGGTTCGGCCCCTTGACTCATTTTAAGTTCAACAGGGCTTGAAATTAGGGGCACTTCTTGACCTTCACTAGCACCCTCTAGCGAAAAACTGTCATCGCCCTCGTCACCAGCTTCGAGAACATGTCCAACACTACGACTCTCTTCCAAAAGATTATAGGCTCTTAAGTTGTCATTGGTGAGAAGTGTTCTCATCTCCCTTTCTTCTAGAGGAACTTAATAAAGAGCTACAAGGGTGTTTGCTAAAGCTGCATCACCAGGCCTTCTTGAATTATCTGCAATCATAGAAAATAACAATATGAATAGTTATCATCATGACATTCGCACTAATGGAAGAAAGTGAGAATAAGACTTACGTCTAGACAACCATCTTTGTGCAAAGCAAAGCCAAGTGGGCAACGAACAAAGAATAATTCATCCTTGAAGTAGCGTAGATTGTTCCAAAGGCCCATCACTATTCAACAACCCTAGAAGGCTCTAGATAGGTAAGCAAAAGGGATCCTTTTCGGTGCTTGAAGTTATATAAATAGCAAATCTTCCGAGCGATGGCTCATGGTTCAAGTGGCGGGCGAAAATTATATACATGTTATTCAAGGAAGCATAATTGTTTTGATGTAACTGAATTGGGGCAAGCTTCATATACTGCAGCATCAACCGGATAAAGTGATTGAACGGTGGGATGCAACCAGCTATACACATAAATCGGTTGTAGGCCATACATCCTACTGGTGGAGGATGCGATCGTTGATGGAGCGATGGAACCAACACGTCCTCGTAAGGGAAACCATGCCTCTTGCATATTTTTCAAAGAGATGTGTCATCAACTTTCAGTGTTGAGGAATCTTAAGGATCATCTAAAATAATGGCATTACTCTTATCAAGATCAGAGGCATCCCCAACCGCAGGCTCCTCGGTTGGTACAAAAGGTATTATTTCTTAAGGCCGTGCTGCCTGTGATCGATCAACCGAGGAGTATGTATCGCTGTGGGAAGTGTGGTAGAACTAGATTTCGTTTCAAACTTGATATATGAAGGTGCCAAAGGACCTACGGCTATAGAAGAGAGACGCTCGAAGCATCTGTGATCCATAATTATCAAAGCTTCATACATAAGTGATGTCAGGGACATAAAAAGCAGCAATCATCATGTTGGAAAGAGAGCCCTGTATTAGTCAATGCACTAAGCCCAACGGGTCAAAATGTGTTGACTGATCATGTCTTGTACATCAACGAGGGACAATATAGTGCAGTTAAAATTACGTAGAGTTGTGCAGTGCAAGCATTTAGAATCGTGCAATATATGCATCTAATATCGTGCAAGTCAAATCGATCTACACTCGAAATGATCGTTATTAGAAACTATCCCGACGGATCACAATTACCAGCTATTGTCCGACCAAGATCACCTTATAAATTTTTTGACACATACAGTCTTTTTCTTTGACTAAGAAAAAATTTTACATCGGAAAATTTAGGGTTTCACAAGTCAAAGGAAAACCCGAGTCAAGCCAAGAGTGCCACGAGTGCAACATCCCCTACCCCAAATTTCTGCATCAAAAGTGCCCAAGTCTAGGATCGGTGCCGAATTGTATGAGCAAAGGGATGGGGTTCTCATGCATTATTAGAGGCAAACGATGATCGGTCGACAGTGGTGTAGGCAAGGCTACGCCATCACCTACCTAAATCGAATTGCTTTGGTCGAGTTTGAGTTGTTCAATCTTTTGTTTCTCAAGTAGTGGAGGTGATTCGATGAACAAAGAGATAGCGTAAGAGATAGAACGTTGGTGTCAACATTTATGAAGGAGCAAGGTTCGAATGATGGTATTGACGATGATCCAAAGTCCAAGTCGGGTCAAGAGCCGGAGCTTGATAATGGCGGCTTTAAAGGTGAAAGCTCTTGAGACAAACGAGTGATATTCTCAAGTGCTGGCTCGGTGTTTATAAACACATCGAACCATGAACTTAGGCATTTGAGTCACCTAAGTTTAAGGTACCATGAATCCGTACCGAACCATTTGACCTTAAAAAAATACATATGTCTACATATCTATATGACAATGGACATGTGTACATGTGTATATGTGCATGCATGCATGCCTGCACGACACTGGACAACTGTAATTTCGAAAGACTAAAGTTTTACCCGATTAATTCAAAGAAGGAGATCGTTGGGAGTTATTTGAACTTCAAATGAAAAACTTGAAAAACATGCTTCGATTTTTATACCATACTAAAGTTACAAGTTCTATACTGCTCAAAGTATTGTAACAATTGGTAAAAGGCACAATACTTCACGAAATCAGTTCATGAAAAAGGTGGACTCAAGTCGAAGTAAACTTGAGACCAATGATGGGGAATCTTCATTTTCTCTTGTTTCAAAGCATATATTGTTAAAACAAGATATACTTTAGGAGGTAACTGTTATCCAGTCTTATGACAAAGCCATATTCGGATGCATCAGGTTGGTTAAACTGAGAAGTCATCAAGCAAAAATCCAGAGCAATAGTAGCTAAACTCAAGTGTTTAAGGAGACTGAGGAATGAAGTCCAAGGTAGCAGGACATCCTCAATTAAAGCCCAAACAACATCTCACTACAAGTACAAGATTTAAAGCCAAGAGGTGCAAGCAAAGTTGCAGATCGATACCAATCCTTAACAATGGATCGATACCGATCCCCAAACTTTCCTAGATTTCTTCATTTATCTCGGGCAACATCAAGGCGAAGAAATTACAGGCTGACCATTATAATGTTGGATGGTTCACAAGCTTATATCGACTCGAACAACTGATGCATAAATCAAGTACCTCTAACATACCTTCGAACAAAGGCATTCAATCAAATCCTAGCCCATAGTAATGCAAATGAAGCAATGAAGAAAAAGATACAAGTCAAACAAATGATCAGGAGAAGGGAATTGTGGTCCACAGGAAAAGTCATGGATCGGTACCGATTCGTGAACATGAATTGGTACTAATCCTTGATTTTAGATGATGTGGCCACGATCTCTTTAGTTAATCTCTCCTGGACGTGGGCTGGAATGTGGGTGTGAGTTTTTTGACAACCTATAGCTATAAATAGAGGAGGATGGGCATTATCTGAAGGATATTTTAGTTATTTAACAAATTCTTGTATCATCCTTGTAATTTCGGGATCATCATAGATCCATAAGAACATTTTTGTAAAAACTCACCAGAAATCCTCAACAAAGTTTAAGTGGATGAAGGGCTTTGATTAGCCAAATCACTATAATTGTTGTGTGTTCATATTTTCACATTTTTAAGTTATTTTCTTCATTTTATTCTCTATTATTAATCGCAGGGTGTTTATGCCAACTTTTGGCATAAACAATGAAGAAAATCAAGCTATTAATACTTGAGTTTGTAAGTGACTAATTGCACTTATGACAAATGGCTATAATAGAACATATTAACGTTGTGGATGTTATTTTGATAACCTTATATGTTCATTTGCATATTTTGATCAGTTAAGTTTAATGCCTATTTTATTGATGTGCCCACTTATGTAAAATCACCCAATAAGTATGACTCTAGGGATTGGGAATTGATAACCATGTAGGGTTATTTAATTAGTGGATATGGTCAGGCTTAACTCTTGTGTGAGTAGAATTGGTTCCAGGTGATTGGGAAGACCAAAATATGTTAGGATGTTAAAACTGATCATGATAAAATGACTTATTCAACATCTAGAAAACCATATTAAGTTTTGTGGGACTGGTACCAAGGTATCCCCTCATACTGTAATCGATTAATCCCTTCAGTTATCAAGGTCTATGATCCAAATGCATAGAGATTCGCTAAAGTCGAGGCGAAAATTATGTGTATGAATCCGAGGGATCGAGTGGGGATGCTCATTATAATTTTCTTTTGTCATGGGATACCTTGGTATCCTTATGAGAATAAAATTCATGGTTTCACCTGGTCTATGTATGAGTCGGCTTAATAGGTTCTTAGTTGGCTTGTGAAAACTAACAGGTTTATAGTGACACTATGAAAACTATATCGACGTATTTCACACTTGATGAAATGTGTATGGAAAGAATAAGAACTTGGAATACATTGGGGGTATTAAAAGTGTAAGTAAAAGAAAAGCAAATGTAATGGATAGACATATAGAGTGTGCGACACTTGAACCCTATTGGATATACGGACCTATTCATTTTTAACGCATTTTTGCATGCTGTTTTATAATTTTATGGCCTTCATGTTGCACGTGGATGAGGAGAGAATTGTGCATTAGACCTATCTCATCTTATCTTATGGATGTTAATCTTGACATTGTTGGTTTTGACAAGATACTAGTGAGGGAAAACCCATTCCGTTTCGTAGTGTCGTATCATTATGTATCGATGTTGTTATAGGATGACTAATATTATTCATACCAGACTTTTTGTCCAACCTAAAGTTTTTAATTTTCTCCTAAACTCTTAGGTACTCATTTGAGTAGGTCAAGGTAGGGATTTATATGTTTTAGTTGGATAAAGCTCATCGAAGACATGCAGGGGGAAGTTAATATTAGCATTATTTAGTTGTATTCTATGCAGCATAACTGCTTATGTGTATGGTGATAGGGTTTAGAACCATCTGTAGCTATAATTATGATCACTCAAGGGACATTGTCATATGTTAATCTTGAAATCTTATTAATGCAGTTATTATATTTTGTCTAAACGTTCAACGATGGGTTATTTAATTAAAAGAATGAATATAGGAATGAAAAAAATTATTATTTTTAGGAAATTTATTTCCTATGCCCTTAATGTTAATGATACAATAATAGATCTTATTTTTCCATTGGAAGATAATACTAACAATGACTGCAACATCATTATTATTTATTTTTAGGTTTCAAAATGGTGGATGTTACAACTTAGCATCAAAGCAAATGCTATAGAAAATTCAATAATTTTTTTGAAAAAACATAACCCAAATAAAATATAAAGATTAAAGTTGGGGAATCAGGTACCGTCATAGTGACGTACTTGAAATACACACAAACACACACACACACACAGATATATATATATATATATATATGTGTGTGTGTGTGTGTGTGTGTGTGTTCATACACATATATAAGTACATATAGGTATTTCTCTCTTTTATCTTTAGTCCTTTATTCTGAATTTTAGGAACACTTGTATGAAGATTACAAGAAAAGAAGTTATGGGCACTCAAAGTGGAAGAATTCAATTGGGAGGATGAAGTACCATGATAAATGAAAATGTAAATCCAAATGCAAGAGGAAATGCTAATTGAACTGCCAATACTAGTGCAAATGTGGGTGCTAAAGCAGTACTAGTTGATGTGGGAATGTCGTATCAGTTCTTTGTAAATATGATACAAGCCAGAGTAGTGATTGGGATGATCGGAGGAAATATTGGAGTTAATGTAAGCTAAATGCATGAGTTGTCATGCCTGAAGTGGCTCCTCGGAATAATTTTTCCACATTAAGTTAAGACTACATAAGTCTAGGTGGAATGTTATTCCTGAGGTGGAGAATGCTATTAGAATAGTATATTGGCTTATTCACTATGAAATGGTTTTTATTGAACTTGACTTGAATGTCAAGCAAAAGATAAGTTCAGGTCCTAGGAAACTTCAAGGAGCTGCTCTCTATTACTAGTATACGGTAACTATAAATGTACTAGATGATGAAATTACTTGGATTGATTTCAGGGGAAGATTCGACGAACAGTTTCTGCCTTAAGCAATAAAAGGTATTACGTTCAGAAAGCTTAGGAATTTAGAACAAGGTGATATGACAGTTTTGGAGTATGCGATAAAGTTTAGTGAGCTCTCGAGACATGAGCAAGCCACCACTAAAACTTTGGTCGAGAAGAATGGGAATTCTATTCAGAGTTTGAAGCCCAAGATTACAGGGGTGACTATGCCAAACCTTTGACATCCATTCCATGTCATTATAGACAAGACCATGAGAAATTTTGCAACAATTAAGAAGAATAAGCCAGTTGTAGAGAAAGATAAGCCCATTGGTTTTCGAAGCAAGAAGAGGAAAGATTTTAACCAGAAAGGAAATCAAAAGGGTAGAGTTTCCAAGAAGGGGAAGTTTGAATTAACATGCTACAAGTGTGATATGAATGGACACTTTTCTAACCAGTGTCACGCGACCATCAACAAGAAGGTAGGTGACAAGAAAGGTGTGGGGTGCTACAAATGCAATAAGCTAGGACACTTAAAGCAAGATTGTCTTGAGCCGGTCGAAGTTGAGAAAGAAATGTTTATGCTTTGGAACTTAGAGCTTCATAACCGACCATTGAGGAAAAAGGAAAGATTGTATTAGGAGGTATGGTTTTGATATATAACATAGCTATTAAAATATTGTTTGATATTGGAGCATCACATTCTTTTATATTTAGACACTTGGTAGAGATTAAACCTTGAACCGGCATAACTTATTATCTCTTTGAGGGTTGCAAATCCGATTGGAGACAATTTAACTTTTGGGATGGGATATAACCAATTAGAGTTTGATTTGTTAGGTCATAATATAAGTTCACCTACAATTTGCATGTGTTTTAATTTTGTTGGTTTTGGGATGATTCTGGGTATGGATTGGTTGGACTTATATGATGCTAGAATATTCTGCAAGGGTATGGTTGTATCCTTAAACATCCTCAGTGTAGCGAATGAATCTTTTATAAACTTGAGGAATCAGGTTCTGATGTATATGTATTGTTGAACAATATGGATGATGCGAAATGAAAAATTGATAGGTTTTCATTGTAAAAGAATAAGCTGATGTTTTCGAGCCAATTACAAGACTGCCACCGAAATGAGCAATTGAGTTTCTGATATATCTCATACCAAGAGCTAAACCTATAAGTAGATTGGCTAGCAGAATGAAACCCAATGGATAAAAACTAAAGGTTCAATTGGTGGAATTAGTAGGAAATAATTTCATTTGACCAAGAAGCTCACCTTGGGGAGCTTTGGCGTTGTTTATAAAGAAGCCGGGCGGGTCACTTAGACTATGTAGACTATAAAAAGCTTAATGAGAAGACAGTGAATAATCGACATCCTTTTCCTAAATTTGATGACTTGTTCTATTAATTGAGTGGAGCCAAGATGGTTTTGCAGTTAGATTTAGCAGCGAGTTTCCATCAATTAAGGGTGACAGAGAAAAGTATATCGTAACAACATTCCAAACAATATATGGTTCATAACATTCAGACTAACCAACACACCTGCTTTTTTGTATATTTAATGAATAGAGTCTTTCGAGGAAATTTGGATAGATTCATTCTAGTATTTATTAATGATGTCTTGATATATTCTAAGAATAAATATGATTAGAAGAGTTCACTGAAGAATAGCACTAGAAACGCTGAAGCAACATCGGGCTAGGCCAAAGTTATCGAGATTACAATTTTGGAAAAGAGAAGTAAAATTTCTAGGTCATGTAGTTACCAAAGATGTTTTATCGGTCGATCCATCAAAGGTTAAAGCTACTAAAAACATGAAGATATCAGAGATTGTGATTACAAGTTTCTTTGGATTGGCGGGCTATTATTGGAGATTCATTAAGGATTTCTCCCATGTAGCAGCACCTATGACCAAACTAATGAGAAAGGATGTAAAGTATTTTGGATAGATAAATGTGAATAAGAAATCTTGAATCTAAAATATCTATTGACTAATATGCTCATGTTAGTAGTGTCGGATGGAAATCAAGGTATAGTTGCATATACCATTGCCAATGCAACCGGATTAGGAGATGTAATGATGTCGAGAGGTAGAGTTATTGCATTCGCTTCTCGATAGCTTCGACTACATGAAGTTCATTGTCCTACTCATGATTTAGAGTTAGCAGTGGTCACTACAACAAAACTCGTTTTTAACTGTGCGTAATTCTTAGCATTCATATAACAAATGCAGTTAAAAGTCATTTTAAATGAATTATTTTTCATACAAACGGCAACATATCATTAAGCTCTTAGGTTATTATCCAAAACATTTGTTTCTACCTCTCTCGTTATTAAACTTTTTCAAAAAATTGGTTTCCTCACTATTGTATTTTCTCTTATTTTCATTTCCTTCATTATTCAATTTTGTCTTGCCCTAGTTCCCTCGTTCTTCAATTTCACCATGCCCTAATTCCCTCATTCTTCAATATCATCATGCCCTAATTCCCTCGTTCATATACTTCGATTGATTTAGCTCTAATTCATCTCATTTTTTCATGTTTGTGTTCAGCGGTCACATACTAATTTAATTGTAACGTCCACATTTTTACGTATCAGTGGATTGTAAAAATATTACTTTCATAACCAAATGACCATAGGTTGGACTAAAACTTTGATTAGTATTTTTTTCATATTTTTGACACTTAAAAATAATTATAAACAGCTTTGACCAGTTGAATCTTTTAATGGCTATAACTTTTGATAGAACTTGAATTATGGTCTGAAATCTGCTCTAAATAAAAGATATGATGGTTTGACTTTCATTTGAGTGGTTACAATAGCAATTTGGCTAAGCGGTTTAAGAGATATTCCAATTTTAAATTTGATCGTTTGTGTTAGATTTTAGTGGTAATTAGCCTAAGCCCATAATTAGACCCACTATGCTATTTTAGGCTTTGTGCTAACTACAACATGAGGGACAGTCCCAAACCAATGTTCATCTTCATAAAATGTATTTAATCCTCCTCTAACCTTATCTCCTATAAAATCAATCATTAATCCATATCAAATATAGTTAATCTAGTAGTTAAATGCGGATTAGCAAGCAGATCAACTATAGATCGTCAAACTAGCATTTTGGGGCATAGGAATTCAAATATCTATTGTAGCAATTTAGATTTTCATTGGTTTGTGTGATATTCATCAATTTTACATCGATGGGTAAGTGATTTATCATTTACTACCAATTATATATGTGTTTATACGTTTATAGAAATTCTGGATCCATTTTTAAAGTCAAAATATGATTTTGGAATTATTTTGGTTTTGAAAATGAATTAAACCTGTATTTAAATAGTTTTAAAGGGTTTAAATATCTATTTCTATGCTTTGATTGATCATATAAATGTTAGGATAGAAATTGGATGTTATATTGATTGTTACATTATGATATGATGCTTGGTTTGTTGTTTGAATGTTCTGTTTGCATGTTTGAATGGATGAAAAGCTTATCAAAGCAAATTGGTGGCTGGATTATTCTATGGGCAAGAATCTTCAAGTTCAAGGAGATGCTAACGTGAAGCTCTCCGATTCAATTACACAAATGATGGAAGATCCGTTGCAATTAAACAAACTTTAATGGATTAGCTCTAAAGTATTTGGAGTCGGATCGATGGAAAGAGTTGCACGTAGATAGAACTAGTCGAAATAGAGCTAGATCGAAGAAGGCTGGAAATTGACTTAGCCATATTTGGCTAAGTGAGATGGATAGATACCGACCAATCCAGATGGATAGGTACCAACCCATGTTTTGGGTCGGATACGGAGTGAAGCTCGAGGTGATTGAAGTAGGTGATGACTTTGGGATTTTTAGCAAGTTGCACGAGGGAAACTCTAGGATTCCTAGCAAAAAAACATGTGGAAAAGCTCAGGTGAAAGTAGCAATTAGCCAAAATTTGGCTAAGTGTTGTGGAAAGTCGATTGGTACCAACCGAGGTCAACCGGTACCGACCTGAGGCATTTTGGTAGATACGCAAGGGCTACTTGGAGAATGTTAGAGGAATCAATCATGAGTCATTTTGGAGTAGATTGGCACGGTGCAAGGGTCGGTATTGACCCATGTCAGGTGATGGAAGATGCAAGGCAAACAAGGCTTCGGGCTAGGCATAGAAAAGTTCAGAGCTTAGTGGAAGCAAACAAGGTGGTTTTAGAATTTCATCGACTCGACTTTTTAAGTGATTTGGATCAAGTACTTCAAGTGGAAGTGTTAGTGGCATCTAGTGATCCCCCGAGCAGGCAAGTTCAGTGTGGTGATGACTTAAGGAGTACAACAAGTGGGTTTTACTATCGATACATATACCAAGGGACTATTGATAACTCGAAGTTTATAATGTATGCTCGTAAAGCAAGAGTATGTGAGGATGCTCACCCATGTACCCTGGACATTAGTGATGGTCTAGTTCACCTTAGTGATGGCAGGAATTCGAGCATTGATGAGATCATCGTGTTAAGTAATTCCGGACCTTAGTGATGGCCATATAGGTTATCATATATCTAATGACATTTGAGTGAGAGATGCGAGATTATGTGATGGATTTTGTATTTGCTATGGATGTCATTTGATGTCGATATTACTGATTTTGATGCCGCAACACCTTATACTGTACTTAGAATAATAGTACACCATACGATGATAGTTTAGCATATATTGTTTATATGTGCTAATTTGTTGGTCGTAGGAGCTGGTCAGGTATAATTCTTACCGTATGTTCTTATTTATGGCATTTATAATTATATATTTTGAAATTATAGATCGCTCGTACCAGACTTTCATCTAACTCGATATTATTTGCATTGCTTCTTATCATCTCGGGTACCCTTAAATGAGTGGATTCAGAGATAGGTATGAGATAGTGCATGAAGCTATATTGAGGACGAGCAGGAGGCTGACATTTTCTTATATATCTATTATTGGAGCCACTACCACTTATGTTCCACTATGCACTACTATGTGGAACTATATAGCACTTATGATATTATAGACAGTTATTGGAGTTTATTTTGACATGTTATAGATGTATAAACTCTATTATTTTCGCTTTATATAATCAGATGAACCCACTGCATCTTGACACTGTAGGATCGATTTCACCCTAGAAGGGGGGTGAATAGGGTGGTACTATTAATTATAAAAATTTTAATGCGGAAGTATATAATATAATTTCAACATGGATATAACAGAATAATAGCAGCACAGATAATAGTAGAATAATAAATGCAGAGATAGAACAACACATATTTAACCAGCTTCGGCAAAACCATGCCTACGTGTTGCACCCAAGGTTTCTACTAGAAAATTAGTAGTCAAACGCTTACACACGTAAACTCGCGACACCCGCCATCGACTAACCTAACTCTACGCTCAAAACCTTGCCACAACTCAGCCACTGAGTTGCAATTCTCGAACTACACCACTGTAATTCGTCCCCTAGTCACACGACTAGAATTTACAAAAGTTTAAAAGAGAAAATACAAATTTAAAAACAAAAACCTAATTTAAATAATTAAAGCCCAAATTAGATTAGTAGCCGGCCAAAAATAAAATAGTGAAAGAATGTCCCTTTATATCTTTATATCTTTGGCCCGTTCCTTTTCTTTTGTTTGCGATTATGGCTGCTTCGTTCCTCTGTGAAAAACTAGGGTTTCTGAGAATTGAGAATCGCCGATACTAGTTGATCAATTGAATGAATGTTTTGAGTTGATTGCTTCGTTAATCGATCGTTCCTTTGATTTGCACATGGCTGCTTCAATTCTTCGAGTTCGATTAAAATGGTATGTGATTTATGCTTTTTGTTTTTCTAGTTAGCTTGCTTGAACTCGATGCTTGTTTTAGGCCGCTGATGATTGGCTTTTATATATAGTTCAATTCCCTTTATTTCCATTCGAATTGAATTCGTCTGATAATTTACTTGCCATTCAATTTTGCTTGAGTGTATACAATTTGTTTAGACTTGTTCAATTCGTATATTTTACGATAGCTTGCTCATCACGGCTTCAAATTGTTTTGGGAATTGACTTCGGCCATTTGAAATTTGTCATATTTGACTGGTTCGAATCCTTGGCCACCACGGTTTTGATTTATTCAATTTTTATGCTCGGCCATTTGAATTTTTCTCTGCAACTTGTTGGAATTTGACTTTGAAATGTGCTTGTTCGATCACTGTCCTTATTTTTGTAACTGCAGTTCTTTCATTTTTTCTTGCAGCCTTGACTTTGTACTCCAATCGGTTGCCATTGAATTTTAATGTTGTTGCCATTTACTTATGTACTTGCACTTGTATACAGTTGAGTTTTTGTCCACTGTTCATTCGAGTCTGCACTGTGCACTGCATATATATGCATATATGTGTGTTCATTTGATGTCAAGCATTTTTCTGTTGTAGTTTGGTTTTCCTATACACTTTGTTGTTGAGCTTGTACCGTTCATTCGAGCTGTTGTTTCATGTGCAGTTTGTAATTTGTCGAGCACCATTTATATACATACATACACACATATATATATATATATATATGTGTGTGTGTGTGTGTGTGTGTGTGTATGTGTGTATGTGTTGTGCATTGACTTCATGTAGTCTTCACTTTGAATCTATGTTGTACTGATGTATGTTGAGTAAGTTCACCAGCTATGTTCTTGTTGCATTGCATTAAATCATTGACTGTTGACATGTGCATTTTGTTATTGAACTTGGTAGCCTTGCTGTGCATTTGAATTGGATTGGTTTGTGGCCTCTGTTGCATGTCACCATGTGTACACATGCATATGCGTGTGTGTGTGTTTGTGTATGTTGTTGAGACTTTTCTGTGATCTAGTTGTCTTTGATTTTGTTCCAGAGCTTTACTGTTGAGGCTTTGTTCATTCTTATGTGGTATACAAGTCTGGTCTTCGCCATTTCATTCGACTGCACAGTGCCCAGTGTGCCTTTGTTTGAGTCTGCACTTGCTTTTGTATATTTGTGTCTTTGAGCCTGGGAATGTGTGCTTCAATATGCATTGTTCGGTTCATTGAGCCAGCTTATGCATCCTCTTGTATACATGTTCTTCATGTTGTCTGGATTAGCTTGTTTACTTGTTTGCACTGAGTTTGTTGATGTTAAGGCCATCACTTGTATTCAGTTGCATTCATTAGTTCTTTGTGTCCACTGCTTTATTTGGTTCACCTGAACTTTGAACTGATCCATTGTGTTGTTGAACTTCATGTGTACATCACTGCTAACATGTACATATATGCATTGTATTGGTATTTACAGTCTTGAGTCATGTGCATGTTGCCACCTCTGTTGAACTTGGAAAACGATTTGGTTGTGGTGCTGCCTTGACTTGTGACTGTATGTAGCTTGCGTGGCCTTTGTACCATGCCACTAGCCTGAGCAATCGAACTGTTTGGTGCATCACTTCATATGTGCACTTGATTTTAGTTCATTCATGATTTTGGAATTTGGAGTCTGGAGTTTTATGTACTTCATGGTTGATTTGTTGTCTTTGATCATAGCATTCATGTGCGCATTTGGATTGCACCTGTGTTGAATCCAGCTTATAACTGGGGTTGACCTTATGCTCGTGTCATGACTTTATTTGAATTGCACTTGAGTTGAACCCGACTTTTGATTGGGTTTGACCTTGTGCTCACCTGTCCCTGTAATTTTATCAAGTGTATATCGGTGTGCACGGCCTTGTGGCATGTACAGTGATACACTGTGCATGTCACAAGTGTTCGTGTTTGATGAATTCAAAATTAAATGATGACGAACAACCCAAATAACTGAGGCAAATAATATTTTCAAAAATACACATTTAATTTTTGTTTACACTGCAAAAATATTTCTTTTTCAATTTTACTACTTCAGTGTTTATTTTGCAGTTTGCTCAGATGCTGGATTTAATCTGGAATAAAGTTGAAGATAAATACGAGTGAATGAGGGATATGTAGTGAGGTGCAAATGTAAATTGAAAATTGTATAGTGAAAAAATGTGATGTAATTGAAATTGTATTATAATTGAAATTTTGTATATATATAGTGAGAGCTCAAATTTGTATTATTCAAAAATTGTAATAAAATATTTGTTTGAATAAAATATCTATTTGAATTTAAATTCTGTGTTATTTATTTTATTCGGCAAATATTTATTTATTCATTTATTTATGTGAAAAATAAAATAGTACATTAACAAATACATCTAATTGAATATATATATATATATATATGTGTGTGTGTGTGTGTGTGTGTTTATTATCATCAAACAAAAATCATATACTAGCATATTCAAAAGACATGTTGTTATTTCTGGTTTATTTGGCTATGCTACCGTCTTGCCTGTATTATACCTATTTGTTATTATATTTTGTCTATTCGCTGTAAGATATACTACAGTTTTTCTATTACTATATCGTACAAACCCTTGACTACTTCCCATTATCAAATGGGTACCAGTAAACCGCACTCCTTTGGTAACAGATATTGGTTATTTTATGTACCAGAGGTGGAGGAAGGTTGTAACATGTAGTACCAGAGCTTAGGCTAAATGAATACCTAAGTTTATAGAGTAGATCCATTAAAGATAGGGTAAGAGGAATACCCTAGAGTGGATCCAATCAATATATACGAGAGCATATTTGTTAGGTATTTTGGTACTCAAAACTGTATATGTATGTGTGTGTGTATGTATATGTATAAGTACATGCATATTATATGTATATGCATATGAATATGTATATGTATATGCATATGTATATGTATGTATGTACTTATATATGTATATATAGTAAGTTGCCTTGCATAAATGAGTATCACTTATGCAGTTTTCCTTTATGTGATACCGATCATACTTATTAAAGCTTTTAAATATGAGCAGTCATACTAGGAACACAACAAGAAACTTCGTATCCAGGGTAGAGACTGCAGTGGGTACCAGGGTAAGAGATAACCCCGACATGTAGACAATGTTCATCACCATGATGGTGACCACAACATAGAATGCCCAAGGAGATGTTCCTAGTGTTGTGGTAGGTGGTGGTGCCCCAGTGCAAGTGCAAAGAGATGAGTTTTCTAAGCTCAACAAGGACTTTGCTAGTCTTATAGTAAAATCGTTAATAGGAATGAGTCTACTTTGAAATAGCAGGACTGGCTTGATACCATTTTTATAGGAAAAATGAAATATTATTATTTGGCATAAGCAAACTGAATTTATAGTGGCCGTACCACTTTACAAAATTATTATAGGTTTGAGGTAGAAACACCTCAGCAACTACTTCGGTTTTATAGTGGTTGTCCACTAGTGAGAGGCATAGATGCCTCAGCAACTACGAAAGTATATAAAGTATAGGAGCAAGACTTTGACTGCTAAATTACACTAATCATCCTACACAGTGGAGGACTCATACTCGTCCTTGAGTGAGTCAGACCTAATGACAATAACATATTCACTAAATAGTAATGCAATGTTGGGATCAAACACATTAAACTCCTCATCGAATAACAATCGCCTATCCCAAGTTTAATCTTTTAGAATCTAAATATTGCAGTCTCTAAATTTTTGATCCACATAAGGAGTAAGTGTTTCACTAGAAATGTAACAAAAAAAGAGATCTATGCTCGCCTTTCAGCCTAGAGACAAACTCAAAATATGTGTCAAACATCGGTGAATAGCGGAATTGTGTAAAATCATGGACCCAAGTCTTCTCTATGGAATTCCAAGCAATATGATCGTGATAGTGCTAGTGCAAGAGCTTAACAAAATAGGCAAGGGGCTATTTGGAGTTGTACCATCTTGGGTAGGGTCACACGTTTGGGATCCCAAAATCACTTTTTAACTTTTGGAAGCGGGAACTTCTAAAGGATAGAAGGCTTAACTTCAACTTTCTCAGCTTCTAGAATTAGCATAGGACTAATGGAATGCTTGAAAGGAATGGAAAAGTGACCAAAATATTTACAATTTGTACATATGAGTAGTTTCCACTTGAACCAACTTTTACCATAACAACTAGACTAGAAGCTAGTTTAACTGGTAATACTAACGGTAACAACCTACTAGGCTTTACCTCAATCAGGGCTTTCGCATAACCCAACAATGAAGCATTCTATTGCAATAGGGATACAAACATCAACTAAAGGAGATGCCCTATCAATAGAAGCTGTGGTACAAAAATTTTCTATATATATAAAATCAAGATTTGGATCAACGATGGAGCATTCTATAGCAGGCCAAAGAGCTAGATCGTAGACCTCATCTATAGCATCGATTTTAAATTTTAGGTATTGATAGAAACAACTAGCTATATTCCTCCTAGAACATTATCAACATTAGGAGATTTAATATGAAAGTTAACTAACTCGGTACCATAATAAATAGACGAAGTCGTACAGACCTTGATGGAAGATACCTTCGACGATACCTGAGGCACACAAAGTGAAGCCAAAGTGCCAAAAAGTCAATTGCCAAGATGAATTATAGAGGCAAAACATCAGAAAAACTAGTACACAGAGTAGATAAAAGCAAGGCAGTAGGTAGAAGAGCATAATCCTGAGGAGCTGCCTAAACTTATCTAGATCTTGTAAGAGATGAAGATAGACTATGCTCATTGGACGCCATGAACCTAGGTTTATATTTTCAGTTCTTTGCCATTAGATCTAGGAGATGAAGTGGATGTGAGGGGATAGGAGTGGGAAGGAAATCACATAGAAATTACAATGGATGTGAAAACGAATGGAAGATGAAGGAAGAGGAGGGAGGCTAGATCTGAAAGGGGAACTGGGTGCCATTTTTATGCTTTATTTTTCCAAAAAAAGACTGCCATGATACTTGTGACTGTATTATTAATGACTTGGAGTCAGAAGATGCTCAAAAGAGAAAATTGGCCTCAAGGCAAGTTCAGGGTAGAGTGATAGGCTGGTGGAATGCCATTAAAGTAGCTAGTCTCGAGGACTAGTTTACTTGGGATCAGTTCAAAAGAGAAGTTCATTCTGACTGCTTAGAGGTCGATTCTGTTTAGAATATTTGTTGATCTGAAGTAGGGTGATATTTCTATTTTAGACTATTTTGTTGAGTTCGACACACCATCGAAATATGGGATGTCGTTCATAGACACACCTCTAAAAAAGAATAAGAAGTTCATCATCGACTTAAATGATTATATTGGAGGGTGATTGATAAGCCACATTGACAAAAGCTTTAAAAGGATTGTAGAGAAGGCTTTGAGGCATAGGAGCTTGTACCCAAAGCTGAAGGCAGCTGTTGTTCCTAAAGAAAATTCTAAACCGTAAGTGGGTGGAGGTGGCAAAAGGAAGTGGAACAATAAGAGAAAGAAGCGGTTCCAGAATAAGGATAACCAAAAGAATGGCAATTGGGAACCGATTTGCTTTAACTATGGGAAAAGAGGCCATCTTAACGAGAATTGCAAGTGCTCCAAAAGTGAAAAAGGAAGACGCATCAACTGCAATAAAGCTGGGAATATAAAGAAGAATCATCTAGATCCATTGAAGGATAAGCAGGTTGTGGAGGCATATGCAATGAATATTATTCCTACTTCGTTGAGTGCTCCATCGGCGAAAGAGAAGGGGAAAGGCATCATGATTCAAGGTAAGCTTTTAGTTTATAATGTACATATTCTTTTTTTTATATCAAGGAATCACAATCATTTATATCTGGTGACCTAGTAGATAGATCTTTGGTAGTATCGAGTCATGTGGGAGGATCAGCCAATTTGGATATGGTTTATCATGATGTTATCCTATTTAGTCATGGGTGCATTTTTGCTTATGATTTATTTGTGCTTGGTTTTGTCGGGTTTAGTATTATTTTAAGGATGGACTGGCTATGGAGATACGGTGTAGTGGTCAATTGTAAGGGGTTACTGGTGATGATAGGGTCAGATGATCTGCATAAGCTAGAGTTGAGTTGCATGCTTGAGGATGCAGTAATGGTTACATTTTGTATCTGCTCGAGATCATGCATGATGAGTTGTCATCGGTACCTAGAGCAAAAGAGTATCCTAATATATTCGAGGTAGTTATAGGATTCTCATCGTATAAAGAGATTGAGTTCCCTATCAATTTAGTGAAGGATGCAAGGCTTATTGCATTGCCTTCAAGACGGATGACACCCAAAGAGCAATGAGAAATAGAAGTGCAAGTGAATGATCAATCGAGTTAGGGATTTATTTGGAGGAGTATCTCCAAGTGGAGAGAACCTGTAGTATTCACCACTAAGGTGATTATCTCCTTGAGGCTTTGTGTTGATTATCGCGAGCTGAATAAAGTGACGAGAAAGAACAAGTATCCTTTTTCATGTATAGATGGCTTATTCGATCAGCTTCACGAAAGTGTTTTTTTAGCTAGATTTGATGATGGGTTTTCACCAACTGAGAGTGGCATAGGATAGTGTGTCGATTACCACATTTTGTACACCGTCGGGATTTTATAAGTGGTTGGTTATGTCATTCAGGCTAGCTAATGCATCAGCATAACTCATTGATCTTATGAAAAGTGTTTTCAAAGATCAATTTAATAAGTTTGTATTTGTGTCATTAATGATATTCTTTGTTATTCGAACAAAAGAGGAACATGAGACATACTTGAGGGTGGTGCTTGAGATGTTGAGGAAGCATGGCTAAAAGCTAAGTTTTTGAAGTGCCATTTCTAGAGGATAGAAGTGCAGTTCTTGGGTCATGCTGTTTTGGAGAAATGCATCACTATAGGTCATGCTCAGGTAGCAATAGTCCAAGATAGGGAAAGACATAAGAATGCAACGAATGGGAGAAGTTTTCTTGGATTAGCTGGTTGTAATAGAAGAATTATTAAAGATTTCTCAAAGATAGTAGCACCGTGACTCATTCGACTAAGAAGAATCGGACTTTTGCTTGGGATGTAAGATTTGAGCATATGTTCGTTAATCGAAAAGAGTGGTCTATGAGTACACCAGTTTTAGTCATTCCGAATAGGAATGAAGAGTTGATAGTATACATAAATGCATGTGGTACTGGACTTGGGGTAGTATTGATACAAAGAAGTAAAGTTGCCGCTTATGGAGTAAGCAACTGAAACTGCATGAAAGGAAATACCCTACCCACTATTTAGAGCAACCACCTATAATTTTTGCATTGAAGGCGTGGAGACATTACTTTTTAGGAGAATGGTTTTATTTGTTCACCGATCACAAATCATTGAAATTCTCACAGAAAGACCTTAACCTTCGAGCGATGGTTAGAGTTCATAGCCTTATATGACTTTGAGATTTCATATAAGCTCGTTAAGGGAATATAGCAGATACATTGAGTAAGAGACATGCTTTCTTGGGATTTATGTTCCTAGAATGGGCACAGTTAGATTATATAACTTGGTATGATTTCCAATCAAAGTGTGAGCTAGAATCAAAGATGTTGACGAGCATGACTATTAGACCTACTCTAATAGAGCAGGTCGGTACCAGTCAGAGGCATGATGCTAGACCAATGGAGATCATCTCTAAGCTAGATACATGAGTAAAGTCAAAAGACATGAATCAGTATAGATTCAACCGAGAGGGTTGGATTCGCATGGATGGGAGATTATATGTACCCGATATAGATGAATTTAGAGATGAGGTGCCACGAGAGTGCCATTATTTGAGGCGGTATATCTATCCCAGAGGAAATTAAAGTATAGAGATAAAAAAGCAGATGTTTTATTGGGTAGGGGTGAAAAAGGACATTGGGACATTTATTTCAAAGTTTATAAATTATTCGCTAGTCATAGCTGAGCATAAGAAACCGAGTGGTTTGGTGTAACGATTTGAAGTTCCATAGTGGAAGTGGGAGAAGATATCGATGGACTTTATCGACGAATTACAAGGACTAGATAGGGTATGATAGGATTTTGGATCATAGTTGATCGATTAACGAGGAGTGCTCAATTCATACCTTTAAGTCCAATAGAATAACATCTAAACTGGCTAAGCTGTATATGCATTTGATTATAGGGTTTCATGGAGTACCAAAGAACATTATGAGCCATAGACACCCATTATTCACGAATGGATTTCGGAAGAGCTTACAAGACGCATTGTGGATGGAACTGAGTTTAAGCACAGCTTATCACCTATAAACTAGCAGTTAAACCGAGAGAGTGAATCATATACTAGAAGATCTTTTGCGAGCTTGTATACTTGACTTTGGAGGCTCGTGGGATGATCATTTGCACTTAGTATAGTTTGCTTTCAATAATAGTTATCATTCTAGCATTGGCATGGCACTGTTTGAAGTTTTATGGTCGACTATGGAATATCCCTTCATGTTAGTAGGAAGCGGGTGAGAACTGATACTTTATGATTAGGGGAACATCAGAGAAGATAAAGATAATTCAACAATGAATGAAAGCTGCATAAGACAGAAAAAAAGTTATGCTGAAAAGAGATGACGAGATCTTGATTTCTCTGTTGACAATATGGTGTTTGCCAAAATTTCTCCACTGAAGAATACAGTTTGATTATGTAGTAAAGGGAATTTGGCACCGATATTTATAGGACCTTTTTTGATACTCGAGAGGATTGTGAACCTTGCGTATATAGTCGATCTACCTTAAAGATGGCGAGTGTGCAAAACACATTCCATGTTTTGCATCTTTAAAAGTTTGTGCATGACTCAAGCATGATTGTTGCACTGGATCAACTGGATGATATTGAATTTGAACCTAAAGCATCGAGACATTGTATGCCTATTCATATAGTTGAGCAGAGTGTGAAACATCTTAAGAGGAAAACTGTAAAGCTAGTAAAGGTTTAATGGAGTGAAAGTGAAGGCGATAGTACTTCAGATACCAAGGAGAGCATGAGGACTGTTTATTTGGAGCTCTTTACTTGGCAATATTCCATTTATATCATTCACTATCACACTTGGTAGCATAGTATTTTGCATGTTAGAATGTTAACATCATTTGTTATGCTTTGTTTATGAATGCTTGTCATTACTTTTGTATGTTTTAGTTATGTTTGATGTCGATGGAATTTCAAGGGTGAAATTCTTAGGTGGGAGATAGGGAATGTAACAACCCACATATTTATGTATCAACGGATTGTAAAAATAACAATTTCATCCCAAATGATCATGGATTAGACTAAAATTTTGGACAGTATTTGTTTTGTCATGTTTGATTCACATAAATAATTGTGGATACATTTAACCATAGAATTTTGTAATTGGCTATAACTTTTGATAGAAGTCATGGTTTGCCTTTTTATAAAGTGGTCATGATAGCAATTTAGGAAAGCGATTTAGGAGATATCATACTATTAGTTTAACAGCTTTTAGGCATATTTTAGTGGTAATTGGCATAAGCCCATAATTAGGCCCATTAAGCTATTTTGGGATTGTGCTAAATTCAGCATTAAGCATAGTCCCAAATCATTATTTATCTTCCTAAAAGCATAGTTGATCCTCCATTTAACATATCTCCTATTACATCCATGATTAATCCATGCCAAATATAAGCAAATCTAGTAATTAATGGAAGGTTGGCAAGGAGATCAATTAAAAATTGTAAAAATAGCATTTTGGAGCTTAGGATTCCAATCTCTATTATAGCAATTCGAATTTACATTGGTTTGCATAATATTCATCGAAATTACATCAATTGTTGAGTGATTTATCATCTCATAACCTATTTTATAGGTTTCCATATAGCTAATGATGCTTTGGATCGATTTTTAATGTCAAAATATTATTTTGGAACTATTTTGGTTTTGAAAAGGAAGCAAAAACATATTTAAATGGTTTTAAAGTGATTTAAATGTGTATTTCTATGCTTTTATTGACCATATGAATGTTAGGATAGAAATTGGATGTTATTCAGATTATAATGTTATGATATGATACTTGTTTTATTGTTTGAATGTTGTGTTTGCATGTTTAAATGGATCAAACACTTATCGAAGCGAATTGCAGGTTGGATTATTCTATGGGCCATGATCTTCGCATAAAAGGAGATGCTAGCGTGAAGCTCTCTAATTCGATTACCCAATGGATGGAAGACCTATAGCAATGGAAGAAACTTCGATGGATCGACTCTAGAATTCTGGAGTCGGATCAGTACAAAGGAGTTGCACACATGTTAAGTAGATAAATTCAGCTGGGTTGATGCAAAAAGGTCAAACATTGACTTAGCTAAATTTTGCCTAAGTGAGTTTGAACGGTACCGACCGAGCCATATAGGTTAGTACCGACCCATGTTTTGGGTCAAGCATGGAGTGGAGCTCGAGACGATTGAATTAAGTAATGACTTTAGGACTTTTGGAAAGTTGCACAAGGGCAATTCTAGGACTTCTAGCAAAATACGAGGATAAAAACTTAGGTGAAAGCACCAAACACTTCGCCAAAATTTAGCTAATGTTGAAGAAACTTAATGGGTACCGACCGAGGTCAATTGGTGCCTACCCGAGTTAATGTAGCAAATATGTGGGGATGACTTCAGGGATGCTAGAGGAGTCAACTGTGATTCTTTTTGGTGCATGGTTGGCATGGTGCATAGGTAGATACTGACCGTGTTACGTGATGGAAGATGTGAGGCAAACATAAAAGTGACTTCGGGCTAGGCATAAAAAACTTCAATGCCTAGTGGAAACAACCAAAGTGATTTTAGGACTTCATCGACTCTATTTGTAAAATGATTCAGATTGATTACTTCAAGTGGAAGTGATAATGACATCTAGCAATCGTCCGAGCAGGCAAGTTCAGTGTGGTGATGATATGAGGAGTAGAACATGTGGGATTTACTATCAGTACGTGTGCCAAAGGACCGTTGATAACTTGGATGTTGTGATATGTGCTCAAAGCAGCTCACCTGAGTACCCTGGGCCTTAGCGATGGTCTAGTTCACCTTAGTGGTAGCGGGAGTTCGAGCATTGATGAGCTCGCGGTATTGAGAAGTTGTTGACCATAGTGATTGTCATACAAGTTATCCTATATCTAACGACATTTGAGTGAGCGATGCAAGATTGTATAATGGTTTCTATGTTTGCTATAGATATCATGTGATGTAGGTATTATTGAAGTTGATACCCAGACATCCTAGACCATCCTTAGTGTATTAGTACACCCATATGATGATAGTTTAGGGTATATTATTTATATGTGATAACTTATTGGTCGTAGGAGTAGGTCAGGTATGATTCTTCATGCCATATGTTCCTATTTATGGTATTTACAAACTATATCTATTTTCGGAATATAGATCGCTCATACCAAACTTTCATCTAACCCAAGGTTACTTACATTGCTTATTTTCATGTTAGGTAGTTTTAAATGAGTAGATTGAGAGACAAGTATGATATAGCATAACGAATTGCACGGAGGATTAGCAGGAGGCTGACGGTTTCTTACAAAATCTCAACAAGAGGTAAATGCTCTTCCCAAGAACCACCGAAGTCTAATATAGAAGCCCAAAGCAAGTCCTCCAACACACGGTTAACCCTCTCCGTCTGTCCTTTGGTCTGTGGATGGTAAGCTGTACTCAAACTCAGCTCCGTCCCTAAGGCATCATGTAACCTCTTTCCAGAACTGACTAATGAATATCATATCTCTATCGCTCACGGTATCACAAGGAACTCCATGAAGTCTAAAAATATCCTTAACATACAACTTAGCAAAACTAGAAGCTATCCTCATGGTTCTTAACAGTAAGAAGTGTGCACTTTTGGTTAGTCGATCCACTATAATCCAAACGCCTTCATAACCTTTCCTTGACCTAGGTAGTCTGTCTATAAAGTCCATAGATATATGTTCCACCTTCCACTTTAGAATCCCAAGTGGCTGAAGCGGTCCAGTTGTCTTCTGATGGCTGCTTTTGACTTGTTGGTAGTTAGAAAACCTACTCACAAATATGGAAACATCCCACTTAATATCTTCCCACCAAAAAGTCTGCTTCATATCCTGATACATCTTTGCAACTCCAAGGTGTATCGTAAGTCGTGAATGATGACTCTCTATCAATACCTCTTGCCTAATCCCATCAATATTTGGAACACACAGTCTCCCATTCATCCTCAATATTCCAAGGCTATCAACCTCGAATCCCGGCCACCTCTTCAGTGCCTCATTCTCACTTACCACTCTAGCTATCCTAGCAATACAAAGACCTCTCTGTCGATTTCCTTCGATATGACTAACAATGGTTGGACACACATCTACATTTGTCATAATTGCATACCTTCTACTAAGCACATCAGCTACAACATTCGCTCTCCCAGGCGTATACAAAATATCAAGATCATGGGCCGTAAGAAACTCTAACCTTCTTTGCTATCGTATGTTAAGGTCCTTCTGGGTGAAAGGATACTTTAAGGATTTTTGATCCGTGTACAACTCAAACTTCTTACTAAGCAAGTGATGCCTCTAAATTTTCAATGCAAAAACAACTGCTAACAACTCTAATTCATGGGTTGGATACCTCGATTCATGCTGCTTGAGTTGTCGGCTGGCATAAGAAATAACCCTTCCATGCTACATCAACACTGCACTTAAACCTATCCTACAAGCATATGTATAAATAGTTAAACCCTCACCTCCATCCAGAACAGTCAGAGCAGGAGCGCTAGTCAACCTTGCTTTCAACTCTTTGAATGCTTGCTCATATTTATCGGTCCAAACAAATTTAACGTCTTTCTTCGTCAATTCGTCAAGCATGAAGCAATCTTCATGAAAACCAGAATAAACCTCCTATAATTACATGCTAACCCCAAGAAGCTCCTAATCTCGATTATGCTTTCCCACCTCTTCCAATCTTGAACAGCCATAACCTTTGCTGGATCAATGAAATACGCTCCACCGAGACAACATATCCTAAGAATGTGACAACCCACACCTCTCGACACAACGATCCAAAGTCTAAGGTGAATTTTGGACTTGCATTAGTGCCAAGAAGTAGGAGCTATCAGGTTATTAAATATTTCAGGGACTAAAATATAAGGATAAAATCTAAAACAATCTACACTTTCAAATCTCACAATAGAAGGCAGGAAAATATAAGTACAGAAAATAGTCATCTTAGAAAATATCCAAAAAAAGTAACACGGTCTCAAAATAGTACGTAGTCAAATCCACGATATATAGATATACCCCAAGTAGTCTCACAAAATACTTGTATGATAAATAATGCATGGTGAGTAATAGGAAATAACAAGCAACTCCAATGCCAAGCTCGTCTCTCCATGCATGAATCTCCGAGCCTATAACTTGCTGCCATGCACTACTGTAGTGGGGAAAAAAAGGAAAGGGGTAAGTCAGACAAAAGTCTGTTGAATGGGTTACATCATTAATATATGGTATCACATGTAATTAACTTCATTAAATCTCTAAGTAACCTAGGATTTCCTGCAAGTGTCCGTCAAAACTTGTTTCATTTTTCTAAGAGGTTCATCCTTAAACACACATACGCTAATAACTTGTGAAGGCTCCTACTTAGGGTAGAACTAGTATTCGAACCTCAAGACAACTAATGATCGACTAATATCTACTAGAACTATTCCAAGATAGGATTATCCTATAATTTCAACAATGGGACTACATTTTCCCACATTACGACTACACATATCCTAATTATGCATTGAGAGGGAGTCAGCAATGTCGACTTGCCAAGATGTCACATCGTCGTTGCATCCATGTCCACCTCTCAATGGTAATGTAATGCCTCTTATTGCATCGTGCGGGGATCCATTACAAAACACAGCATCATGTCGCGTCACCATGAATACCAAGGAATTCCCGTTGGTGTGGGGCCATACACTCCATTAAGCATCATCATTAGTATTGCACACCCACCATTGAACCTCCTTCGAGTGTAATTTGCGATAGAATCATCCCAGTCGAATATTGACCTTGATGGATAAATATCATTTATGCAATCCCGTAACATCCTAGCGTCGTCGACATAGAGAACTAACTTCCCTACAATTACTAACATCCATACATATATCTATTATATATATTACATTATTTAATTTATACTTAGACCTTAAGCCGAGGTTCAAGCCATGCCCAGTTTTGGTCACCGGTCAAAACTGGAGCAGTCGACCGCTTGCTGTCGACCGGCTCCAACGACCAATCATCATTGTTTAATTTTTTCCCTTTTTCTTTACTGTTTATTACCGTTTGTTTGTTGTTATTGTTCCCAAACCGATTTTAGTAAATGTTAATTGTAATTTGGCATACGGTAATCCTAATTTCAGTTAATCAAACTTGTGAATCTATAGTTTGTAATTGTCAAAACTT
Organism: Allium fistulosum; assembly: GCA_030737815.1. Lineage (NCBI taxonomy): Eukaryota > Viridiplantae > Streptophyta > Magnoliopsida > Asparagales > Amaryllidaceae > Allium > Allium fistulosum. The sequence goes on from CM060902.1 coordinate 1,303,590,980, forward strand.
CATATTCGATTTCATACATGGTGTTTTCAACTTGCTCTAAATCAATTTAAACTAGATTAGCATCAATAAAATAGGATATATCAATACCTATCAAATTTGACAAAAAGGGTATATTCAAATTTATCAATTTTTTAATTTACAAATTTACATTAGTCAGATCTAGATTAAAAGAAAGGAATCATATTCATATAGTCATTGTTAAATTCCTAATTCAATTAAACAATACTTTAAATTTGATTTATAACAATCCTATATCAAAATAGGGTATAATAGAATTAATTACATGTAAATCAACTTACCAATCATGAACCCACTCAGCTTTAAAAGCTATCCCCTTTTATTTGCAAAGAATCGTCCCTCTTCTCGATGTTGATTCCCTTCCTTCGCTTAATTTCTCTTCCAATTTATTCTTAATTTATGATTTAAGAAATTAGATTTTAGAAGAGATAGAATTTTGGCAGACTCTAGATATATTGTTTCTAATTTTGTGAATTAGAGTTTACATTAGCATTCTATTATAGTAGCTCAAAGCAACATTGATCGTTGACAAATATTTATTTAAATCCAGGCTGTTGGCCCACTTAAACCCTAGCCACATAATGTCGATCGGTGGACCGCTTGCCTTGGTGCGGTCGATCGCTAGGGGTCGACCAGTCAAGGTCACAGTATCGACCGGTGGAGTTTTCTATTTTTAAAATGTTTCTTCCCTTAATTATTTATCTAATTAATTTTAGTTTCAAATTTTCAAACATTAATAACTTTCTCGTACTAGCTCCGATTTCAAAAGGTTATATATGAAAATTGTCCAAGAAATCACTACGGAGCCAAATTCGAACATCTGTGAAAATTTCATTTTTGCCCTTTCTTATTAAATTTAATTTTTATATTAAATTTTGGGTTTAATTTTTGGGGTGTTACAAAGAACCTCACTTCGGACCGCCAAAAGTGGCACTTTGAGAACTTAGCTTTCAACACACGCTCTCTCAATATTTCATGTACAATTCTCAAATGGCGAGTATGCATCTCCTCGGTCTTAGAGTAGACCAAAATATCAACAATAAACACTAGAACAAACTTATTTAACATATCTCGGAAAACCCGATTCATCAAGTCTACAAAATATGTTGGAGTATTAGTTAGGCCGAACGACATAACTAACCACTCATTAAACTTATTAGACCTGAAAATTGTCAAAGGTACACTCTCATATGCTACCCTCAACTTATGAAACCCTATGGCAAGATCTAGTCGAGAAAATACTTGAGCACCATAAAGCTGAATAAACAAGTCATCTTTCTTAGGAAAATGATACTTATTCCTATCAATTCGCTTATTGAGCTCACGATAATCCACACAACATCATAAGCAACCATATGTCTTCTTAGCAAGGACGACCGACGCTCCCCAATTCGATCGACTGGGATGGATCTAGACTTAACGCAATAAATCATTGACCTGGTTAACGAATTCTAACTTCTCTTTTGGTTATAGCCTATGCATAGGTGGCACAATAGGTTCAACATCACAGACCAAATCAATATGAAATTCAATCTCATGATGAGGTGTTAAACCCAACACCTCTTCAAACACACTCGCAAACTCCTACTCAATACAGTTCGCTTAACAGAATTTAGGACTATATGACTCCGAGAAAACCAATCCATTACAAGCAAAACATTAAATCCTAGAAAACCAAGAACATACATATCGCATGGAAAAAGTTGGTTATAACAAGTAATCGAAACTCCTAAACATATCATACTAAGACTGGCCGAGTCACCTATAGGGTTCGATACAAAAATAGATTCAAAAGCCATAACTAGCTCAAGTTTTAATCTATCAACAAGATTACGGGATATAAAAATATGAGAAGCACCAGTATCAAACAAAGCACGAACATGAATGCCATAAACAGATAATGTACCTTTCAGAATCTGCTTCCCCTTTGCAGCTACAGAAGTGGAAGGTATTGTAGCAAGAGCAAAAACCGTAGGCTGCTTTTTGAAGCATAGGACGATCCCTAACAAAATGACCTGGCTGGTGGCAGTTGTAACAAATCTTTGGTGCAAATTGTGCTTTTGTTGCTTATGGCTCAAGCTTCGGTACCTTTGCAATTTGTGCTTTAACTATTTGTGCTTTTCCACTTGTCCTCCCCCAAGTGACCTACAATTCCTAGCAAAATGTCCCTTTTGTCCACACTTATAATAAGCTAAGTTGGAAACATTCTTCGATGGTCGAAACTTATGCTTGTCGTTCCTAGTTGGTGCAGATATATACAGGTTTGGAGCCAAACTCTCGAACCTTAAACCCATACCTATCGGATTTACAAACGATCCCTAAATAAAATTTGTCATGTCCTTCCAAAATTTTTGATGCTTACATGCAATGAACATCTCGTTCTTCTTTAAAAGTGTATCTACTAACCTAAGCCTGAACCGAGATAATGCATTGAACCTTTTCTCGGTGCTCAATTCCCACCATTAGTAATAGTACTACTCCTTCCACCTCTACCTCCTCCTCTAGCATTAGTAGCTCTATTACTTAGTTCTTACTACATGAAAATGGCAAAACATCTTTAGGATACTTCAGGATAGAGTTATTTCTAAGGAAATACTATAAAGGGATAGGTATATGGAAAAATACAAATATGCTCTCGTATATGTATATAATACACTCAACGCATTCTAGGGTGTCGCTTATCCTATCTCTAATGAGCCATACCCAACCAAAGCCAACGTATTTGCTAAACCTGGCTTTGATATCAAATGTAATGACCCAACTTTTTGACCCTCGAATGTCGACACTAATACATCTATGGTATTCATGTGCCGAGTACCCAAGTACCGAAAAGACCCATAGTTATGTAAAATAAAAAGAAAATGAAGCAGAACAAGAAAGAAAGAACACAATATTAGAATATCACTAGTAGAATGATAAAATACAATATCCAAAAAGACAGTGCAAAGGGTTACTCCAAAATATTGAGTAATTTTAGAGTTACAAAACCATAGTAATATCATTAGCCTGGATAGTTATAACAGTCTGTCCTTACAATGCTAATACATAGATAGTAATGGTGCAACAAAAATAGAATTAGATAAATAAACAAAAGCCTCCAGATCATCTCCTGAAGCTCCGAAGCATCCAAAGTAAAACCTGCTTTACTCAGCTTACTAGAAAGAGTACATTAGGAATTTAGGGAAAATAAAAATCACGTGTCAGACATAAGTCCAATATGAGAAACTCAAGATATATGCATCCATATAATAATAACAACTTTTGAGTCCGTACGAATCACTATAATAGTTTTCCCCTCAAAAGTAACTAAACTATCTTGTAAGTATCTATAAGGATGTAATATATAGTGTCTAGGGAGTTGAGTATAAATCAGAAAATAGATGTGTTGCTTGCATCTCACAACACAACAATATTAGAAGTAAATCTAAAACCACTAAGGTACATTCGAATATGGATTTTCCATGGAAGCGCCCCTAGTAAACTGAAGCGGACCTCCTAACAAGGGTTAGAAACTACCTTTCAGGGACTTATATCCCTAGTTAAAATATACCATCAAGGTAAACATAGTTGGTCCATGCTTTAACACGTGATACTGAATATTATCAACTCCCGCTAGTAACATCGATAAGTGTCTCTAGATATGGAGTTAATATAGCCTTTCAGGTTCGCTAAACTCAATGGCTATGCTCTTACCTTGTTTTGTGTTATTTTCGATGGTGAAGTCATGTATGACATCTCTCACACGAGTCTTCATCACTCGAACGGATCACGAACCTTTTAATGGATTCCAGCATAAGTCGTCTAACAAATGCTAATGCTGACCTCTCCATTGGACTTAACCTTAGGACAGACAATTCAACTCTATAGCATTAGTCTGGAATGTTAAAGATGACCTCTCCTTTGGACTTAACCTTAAGATAGTAGTTCAACTCTATAACATTACACTTTATAATGCTTTCAAAATGTAGAATTGTATGCTAGTTTTGAAGTGGTACTCGGTAAATAATACACTTATTCTCGGACTCTTCAAAACTAAGTCGATGAATTTTCGGTTAAGTCAATTCTGGTTCTTTTAGAACTAAGTGAACTATATATAAAGGAGTCCTCCTCGAGGGATCTCATATACATACAATTCTTAAAGATAGAGAAATTTCATACCAATGAGTCCTCCTCGAGGGATCTCAAACCATATGAAGCCTGCAGCTTTCATATACTTCCCAGGTTAATTGGTTATGTTCGATTAGTCGACTAACCGATTATCTAGTTCTAAAAATGATCGCCTATGAAAATCAAGTTTCGTATACCTATCACATTTCCGACCTTCTCAACTTACTAACCCTAGATCAAGAATGAAGCCAATAGGTTAGAGCACTATTACTTCTAAACCACACTTGAACATCATTCTTAACTCTCACAGATAGACAAACCTACTTCGTCGACTTTTAGTGCTAAGTATATATTAATTACTTTTCATAAACAAGTAAACAAAATAAAGCACGATTAAGCTACTAAAGCAACTCCTAAACACATTTGAAAACATTTGTTTATAATGTGAAATCCTTTTTAAAATGATATATATATATATATATATGTATGTATGTATGTATGTATGCATGCATGTATATGTATATGTATACTAATTTATTTATAAGATAAATTTTTAATAAAATATTAAAAACAATTTAAAAGATATTATATCACATAAGCTTTTTAATATTTAATTAAAATAATAAACTAATTTTCTAAAAACTATATATAAGTAAAAATACTTTAAAATACTTATAATCATGGTTATATTTATTTAAAATACTACCTGAAAATATCTATTTAAATAATTTATTTAAAATTTCAAAAAGCATATTATCTTTTATTTCAAAATAAACTTCCTACTTTAATAATTCATAATAGATTATTAAAATATATTTAAATTCCAAACCACTTTTAAAATAATTTAATTTAAGTTAGAAAAGACTGCTAAAAAGATTGAATTAAAAAATTTAAATTAAAAGTCATTCTTAAACAAGTTAAAATTCAAAATGGAAACTACAGTATTTACAGAATGCTATAAAAAAGATTTAGAGACACTATAGGGGCTAGAAAATGCTATCGTTGAGTGTTGTAACAGAGTATGTACTGGGACAATTTTATATACATGAAAGTATTTCCATTTTTCGATATGCTAACAATCTTTTTAACATCTAATCTTTTTGCAATAAACAATCCACACGATATACATCACTATCATGATGAGAAACACCTAGGTATCTCTCTACAAAATTGTATAGAAAATGCTGAACATAAGACATTTTTAATTGCATCAATTGCGACTGGTCATTATAAAACCACTTCCAAATTCAAGTACGATTCAATCATTGTTCAACCAAACCCTGCGTGCTTCATGTCAAGACTATGAAACAAGTCATAGATAGTCATACAAGTCCAAATACATCGTTTACATATGGGATTTGCTTTCTAGAGCATGAATGCAACAAATATAACAATATAAATTCAAGCACAATACTATCATTAAACACAAGCACACATACCCTTCATATTCATTTAAATGGTGACTTAGCTCATCCTTCAACAAGAAAAAAACCAAGCTCAAGCATCTACTTCCTACCTCAACCCCGCATGCTCCTGACACCTCCTACATTTACCTTGTTTGCTCACAATCTAGGCTAAAAGCCCTTAGGTGTTCATGGCCTTAATGGCTTTGGGGTGTTGTTCTCCAAATCTTCAAGCTTCAAGTGGCTAATAGTTGTTGTTATGTTGTTATAAGCCTTAAACTTGAGTTTTGAGAGGGTTTGAGTTAATTTGAGTTGCTTTATGATTTAGGAATTTATGAAGAGAAAAGAGAATGAAAGAGCTTTGATTTATTGCCTAAAATTATAAAAGTGTTTTTAAGAGCCTTAGGGTCCTTTATATAGGCGTTTAAGGGTTCACCATAACCTTCCCCTCATCCTCTCTGGCCGACCAAGCCTCACCCCCCCCCTCCACGTGATCAACTTTCCACCTCACAAACACATGAAAATATCCGCACTTCAAAATATCTTCCACCTTTGATCTTCTAGAAGCTTTCCAAATTAAGTTTAGTGAACCATATTAAGTGAAAATAATTTTATTACTTATTGATGACCAGTGATATTATTTAGACATGTACAAAAAGTTTAAGCAACTTATATTGAATAAAAATCCGTCTATCGATAAAAAGATTTTCAGTCATATTATTAATATTTCTTCAAAGTATTAATTTTTTTAAACAAATTTAAAAAAAAATTAATATCATTATTTATTAATTAAAAGGAGTTTAACAAGGTTATAAAATCACTTTTATAACACTTAACCATATTTCAAAGATTTAGATATTCAAAGACAAAGTGTTCGAAATTACAGGTCGCTACACCATTCACAAAATAATAGTTCCTGATCACTTTACTTCCTTCTTCCTGAAGTAAGAAGCTAGGAAATTGATAATTAAAATAAAATTCAGTAAATTATCATAAATCCCTAAATTTGTGTATGTCCATCTCGATAACTTTACGCACTTATGGAAAGGGAGAAATTTGGATTTCATTGGTGGTACGGAGTTCTGCTCCATGTACAAAATGTGGCGATGCGTAGGAAAAGCTCAGGTGAGTGTTTACACTCATGAATCTATATTTAAGTATATAATTATAAATGTTTATGCTTGAATTGAAATGGTTTATGGGTGTAAAATATTATAAGCATTGAATTGTTAATGAATGGAGTGTTAAAAGTTGCCGGAATCTGATTAGAGGAGCTAATTTTAGCTTCGGGCAGTGCGACGCAGTAGGCCTATCGGTCGACTTCCGACCGCTCGACCGCTAGCGGTCGATTGGTGGGTCGAGCAATGGCTTATTCTAGTTAATTATAATAAATAATAAATAAAAATAAACAATATATATAATAAAAATAAAAATAAAAAATAAAATAGAAATATAAAATCTATATAATAAACCGTGATTTGGAAAGAGATATTTTCTATTCAAGATATTTATATATTAAAAAAAGAATTTATCTTAAAATAAATTATATTTGTGGTTAATAATTATTTAAAATGTTTAGTTAAATTCAAAAAATTATGAAGCAAATTCTAAATATTATGTTAAAGAATTTTAAAGAGTGTTATGTGATTAATAAGCTTAAATAATAGTGTATTATATTTATATCTATATTTGCTTATAGAAAAGAAATTGTGTGTTTAATAATTTAAAATTTATTTAAATATCCAATTTAACTCTAGAAAGGAAAATGTGTGTTCTCATCTTTGATATTATGAGTTTGAATATTACAGATGATTGGTTGTCCAATAATTTGTATCAAATAATAGCAAGTGTATAAAGTAATGTTTTTATTCAAAATTTAGTCATTTGTTTTATTTAAAAGTCATTAATTTATTAAAAGTAAATCTATTTGATTTTAAGTGATTATTCAAAAGGTATATGTATAATTTATGGATAAAAAGAGGTTATTTTTGATTAATGTTTCAAGTATTTTAAGATAATATATATTTAATACTATTAAATAAGAATATTTTCTATATTCATGAGATTTTACTCTAAATTTTTTATTTCTCATCTTTTCTATATTGATTTCGATGTTATGAGTAATTCACCGTTGATATTGATTAGATTGGTGATTTTAATATGATACGGCGATGACATCCTTTAGTATGATTTCATGATATTTCCATTCTATGTGATGAGCAATTTGAATAAATGGAGTTATAATACCGCCAACTATGGGACTTTCGGTGATATTTCTTTGATTATTCTTTAGACTTGTTATATAGAATATTATGTAGATTGAGTGTAGTTTATAAGTAGTGGATAGGCGATTGAGTATCATACATTGGTATAGGACGCTGTGCGATATTTATTCAGTTATTCATTAGTAGATAACACTCATGTGATGGGAGTGGTGATATGAGTATGAGGTGATATACGTAGTGATGAGTATGGCTTCGTGTCTACATTCAGTGAATAGGGCTATATGCCTAACAAAGAGCAAGGCTATCCATATTTATTGGTAGTAGATACTACTATCATGATGTACTTCTTTTATTGACGTTGGAGTGGACCAGATGGCTAGAATCTACCTTACAGATCTAAACGTGGGGTCGCACCCCAGATCTGTGACACCGTGCGTGTGTGTGTCTGTCTCTCTCTCTCTCTCTCTCTGTGTGTGTGTGTGTGTGCTTTTCTGCATGCGTTCGCCCTCTGTCACCTAGAACAACAGTCTATAACCTATAGAGATATGAGCAGTGTTGTGACTTTTAGTCCATGCATTAACAAGAACACCAGCGGATATGTGTGATAATACACTACAAGAAAATATGCATTTAGTTGCACTTATTACCAACGTTTGATGGATAAGTGCAACCATTAATGTATAAGTGGACGCTACCAATATTTATCGTCTCCCCCCAAGTAAAACATTGTTATGTTTTTTACTTTTCACGTTTCCACCCATTGTCATTTTCCCTCTTTGCTTCAGAAAAATTTCACCCAGTCCTGAATTATCCCCATCTTCATCGTCGATTCATTTTTCCTCCATCATCAACATCATGCTACTCCTCTCCTCTCCACATTGTCGATGGACTCCTCCTTCTATCTACTGCCATTTGATTGAGGTTCTACACTGACCTTAAATCAGTATGGATTTCATACTTTATTTTGTAATTATATACGGGTTTATGTAGTTCAATATTGATTTTATAAATCGAATTGCAAAAACCTTAATTTGCTAATTCATCTTCGTCAATCTGCACCAAACCTAATTTTCTAATCCATATGATTTTAAATTAGGGTATAGGTTTTACATTCATGCAGTTTCCCTTTTTTAAGGAGAGTAAAAGCTCATTGTCTTCCTTAAGTATTTAGTCCATGAGTTTGAAGGCATCATGTTTTCGTTAATTCCAAGTTGCTTTTTATTATAAAATCTCAAAACTAAATTAAAATATTAGGAGAACTTGTTAAATAATAGAATTTTGATCCTTTAGTTTAGATTTTTACTAGGGGATTGATTATACGCTTTTTTTCAAAAAATTTCTTAATGCCCACCTTCCATAAAATGAAGCAAGCATTGACTCTACAGCATTACATTGTTATTATTATTATTTATTTTATTTTATGTACTTTAACAAAGTAATATTGAGAAATTAGTTATAACTATGATTGCATTCTCTGTGTTGTAGATACAGGAAGATATATAGAGCAAGTTTATTGGCGAACCTACCATAGTTTTAGTAGATGCAGACTTCAACAAATTCATATTGTAAAATAAAGGCAAATAATTTGAACGTAGCTACCCAAAAGCATACGAGGAATTCAAGGAAAATGGTCAATGTTAGTATTTGTTGGAGATCTACATAGAGATATGAGTATGATTTCTTTGAATTTCATGAGTAACTCAAGGCTTAGAAATCTTTTATTGCCTGAAGTTGAGAAACACGCTTTATTTATACTCAAGTCTTGGAAAGAAGGTTTTCTCAGCTCACGAAGAAGCAAAAAAAAGTACAGTATTTTCATCTCCATTTTAACTATTTTAATATTCTTCTCATTACATGAAGTGAATACGATAACCTTGCAAATGTACATATGTATGCAGTTTACGTTTAATTCGATGGTGAAAAATATAATGAGTATGGATCCTGGTGAGGCGGAAACTGTAACATCCTCCATTTGGAGATAAAAACTAACTGCTGTGGATGCTGCAGTCATTCATAATTATTAATTCTCGGTGACCAAATACGGTAATATTAGATACATTGATATAACATAAACACATGAATATGAAAAAAAATTAAAATCACAAAATAAATTTCTCATTCCACTTCAAATCACATATCAAATTCATTACATAATCCCAATTCGTAAACCACCTTCAGAGAAATATAATTATTACAAAATACGCCAAGAGCGACATATGAAGATGCCCTCTTGGTTGATCAGAGTTTAAATATAGGCAATTAATCAACTTTGCCATTACATCCAAAACACAGCGGAATCAAACAAAAAGAACTCTTACTAGCTAGCTTGCCACATGCACGTCTCCGAAAGCTTATTCGTCTAAAGGAGAACCTGAAAACCTTAACTCTCAAACTACTCAAAATCAATTGAGCACCCGAGAGTTTAAGGGGAAAACATAAACTTCGAGTCAGAAAAAATATCTGGTATGAATAATAACCTACCATCTCAAACCATATAGACATTTAGTAAGACCAGCCACTTAGCGGAATGGGTTTTCCCTCACTAGTACCTTAACCCAACTTATACTAACCATATATTGTGCACCTGCATCCACAATGGTTAAGATATAACATAATAAAATGTAATATGATGATATGCAAACATGCAATATGCTCTGGATTACCCATCCCCATTAACCTGGCTATATTCCTAAAATTATAATTTCTGGGGTTTCTATTAACCTATAAGTTTTTATGAGCTGACTAATAACCTGTTAATTCTTATGGAATTCTTATCCACCTTCATAGTTTTTATGGGATAACTATGAACCTATTGGTACCCACCAACAGCTTCTTCAATCATAGTTTTCATGGGCTTACTATGAACCTATTGGATTCTCCAATAACTTCTCTCATATCATAGTTTTCATGGGATCACTATGAACCTATTGATCTCTTTTAGTAACTTTTTCCGGATATAGTTTTCATGGGATCATTAAGAACCTATTGGCCCCTGCCAATAACTATTTCCATACATAGTTTTCATGGGCTTACTAAGAACCTGTCTAAACCAATAATTCTTTGATCAATCTTTGGGCATCCTATATTCTGGTCTACCTGCCTTCTGGATGCAATTCTACTCACATAGGAGTTAACTTAATGTATATTCACTACTTGGTCAACCTAGCTGGTTATTCTGCCCTTAACACCCCCAAAATGCAGTTATGGGTTAATTATAAAGTGAATATGTTTACAGAAGAAGCAACATGATAACTGATCATAACATGATAATAATATAAACATCTATGGTTTAATTTCCTTGTAATCATTTTTCAAATGAAACATAGTTAATAAACATAACCCACTATCTTTAGCAAGGAAAGCTTCTTTAAAAACTCTAAAGTTTTTTTTGACAAGGCAAGCCGGTTTTATAGTGGACCGTCCACTTTACTATTAATTTTGGAACAGGTGAGAGGAAAAGGTGCCTCATCAGCTACAACATCACATACAATACCTACAACCCACACACGGGTTAGGCAACAAAATATCGATACAGACTGTAACGACCCGGTATTTCGAACCATTCGCATCCACACATGTCGGACTTGAATTGCTCAAAACAAAAGATTGTTAATTTTATATTTGAAAAAATTCAGCATATACAGTAAATAAATAAATCACAGAATCACAAACACAGAGTAATATAACAATAAGCAGCGGAATAGATAAACCGTAGTTCATGAAGCTACTATAAAAACAACAGAGTTTGAAATAAAATACAACAGAATATCTCAAATACAATATAGTCTCGAATACAAATAGATGACAAGTCTGAACAAAACAACTGGATAGCTGAAGGCTGAATAGATACGGATGGATCTCCAAGTGAAGCTCCAACTCCAAAGGTGAGTCTCAAATGCTGTGACACTCAATCTAACCCGAGCATAAAACAAAACACAAAACACTCGAGTCAGGATTAACATTCTTATATTAATAAATTCAACTCAAGTGAAATGTCAACTGAAATACAAGTAACATAAAGGATGTTTGGGATTTCCATCCTCAAAGGATCCGTGGAACTATCTACTATGTAGTAATATACGCTATTATAATATGTCTATAGTAAAGTAAAAGTATTAAAATAGCGTTAAGGCGTTACCCATATCCCCCTTAACACATTTTATATATTCCCATATTCTATACAGTACTGTAACTCCCCCCATAAACTGGAGGGCTGTCAGAGGGCACTCCATAGGTATGGTACAAAACAAACTCATAGAAGGCGCGCTAGGGCATGTGAACACGAAACTCGAGGCAATGTCAGGGTAGATATACCAATTGCACTCCCGGACTGGTGGTAACGCATAGCAGCTACTACCGCCCACCTCGTGACACACTCCCAAATCAAAGGGTGCACCCAATCAAATCACAAAAGTAATAGAACGGTATCAAAGAAATGTGCCCGATCGGAGGAATGACCTCACTTGGCCCGGTATAGCTCTTGTTTTAGCCACATCAAGCTGACTCATGGAAGTCAGGGTTACGTAAATACCGTACAGAATCGTCACCAAACCATCCTACTTCATTCTAGAATCTCCACCACGTACACAGTTGTTAAAGTGGTTTTCGGTATTGGCAGAGAGTATGACAATATCTGATCCCGGTCTCTTTAACAACCAAACGTTATTATAACACCATGGTCATTTCATTTCAAACAGTTCATGATTCATATCAGAATATCATATCATTTCAAACTATATCAATTTGCTATCATTATACACTTCAAATCATATTCATTTCCAAAATTATAGCACTTTCGAAATCGTAACACTTTTGAAATCATAACACTTGGAAATCATAACACTTTGAAACCATAACACTTTCCACCTAAATAGTTTAAATGTTGAAAATAGTATATATATATTAAAATACTTTATAAATTAAAATTGTTTATTTATATGATAAAATACTTTATATAATAAAATTAGTTCCTCCAATTTCGCAAATCGATTTAAATCATCTTAAATTCCAAAATTCAATTTGAATCAATTCCAGTTTAACCATTTCAATTTAAAGTTCAAAGACTCAAATTTAAATATTCAAACATTTACAATATAAATTTCATTTATATTTCAACATTTAACTTTAAATTTATCCAAATTGGAAATTATTCCCTTAACCATTTTTATAACAATTTATTTAAATCCCAATATATATATATATAAATCAATATTAAATATTCAATCTCAATTTTATTCAAAATTGAGGATATTCATTTAATCACTTTTATCAAATAAAGTTATAAACCAAGTTATAATTATATCTTTTCAAAACTAATAAGTTTAAATCAATTCTTTCTTAAACTCAATTATTAACCAATTTAAATTCCAAGTCAACATTAATTTATCTTTCCAACCTTTATTATTTAAGTTATAAAATCTATTTTAAAATATTAATATAAATTTAAGTAAATACTTAAACATATTATATACTAGTTAAATTAAAGTTTATTAAAATAAAACTTATTATTAAATTTATTTTTATATTAAATCTATTTTTATATATGTTTAAAATAAATAAAATACAAGTAAAATCTTGAAATTTACATTTTTTCAAAACTAACTTATAAGTTAAAATTTCCAAAACATATTATTTAAAATCTAAAATTTAAATCTTTATAAACATAACATTTATATATAAAATATCTAAAAATCAATATTTATTAAACCATATATTTCCTTTTAAAACCTTGGAAATCATTTTCAAAATATATATATAGACCAACGGTGTCTGTATATAATTTTCTATCCTATGGTCAAGTGATACAGATATTTATCATTTCAATCTGCAATTTAAATATCTACGGGTATATATCATTTCTACCCGCAATCCCAAAATTTAAAATCAATGAAAATCGCTTGGATTTATCATTTCAACCCATAACGATTTTCTCCTATTCTACAAGATCGTTCGGGTATGTATCATTTCAACCCATAGGGAATTCTAAACTAACAAGGAACTTGCAGAGTGAGAACATATATGATAATAATATAACATATTAACAACAGGCATATAACATCAGTGATAAATTAAATAAAATATAAACAACATGATATGGTGTCATATCTCACAGGTGAACAATTACATATAATAGCATATCATATATAGCAATTATAAACTTAACAGTTCAATTTAGCAGCATATTTCAACTATCGTTTCAAGTGAAACCAAATTTAATAAATATAAGAATGTTAATCGTGAGTGATTGCTCACCTTTCGAGGCTAGAGAGAATAGACAATGAAATGAGTTACGAATCCAAGCACGAATTCCAAAGCAAAGCTAGATTGGCACGAATTCGAAGGACAAGCTGATAACAGGAATCGATGAGAACAAATCAAATCAACTTGATATAAGCTGAACAAAATATACGTTATAATTTTCCTCTAAAACCAAATTTTAAAACATATATTTAAAATAAGATATATATATATATATAATCAATATATATATAACCCAAACTCATGTGAACTTGCATTTATAAGATATGAATAGTTTATAATGTGAACTATTTCAATACATATGAATTAACATATTTATTAGATTCAATAGACATAACAAAATATATATAACTAACATGTGCACTGACAATATATAATTCTAACATATAAAATTAATAGGTTATAAACAACTATAAGTATGAACTACCGCTTACATATAAACTATTGTATAAACACACACACACACACACATATATATATATAGCTTTACATACCTGTTACACATATAAGTATTGCTGTGACATATCTACTACTGTTATTTAAAATTAATGAACACTATAAACATGTATATATAAAATCTATACTTATATAAACTTACTTTGTTGCAATCAAGGTTTCAAATCTCGGATTTTGGCCAATATCTCGGGCAAATATCTCGGCTGTCTCGGGCGATATTTAAAAGACTTATAACTAACCAAGCTGCCAAATCTCGGATTTTGGCTAATATCTCGGATTTTCATCTCGGCTGATCTCGGGGAGATTTAAAACCTTGGTTGCAATATATATATATATATAAACAACCAAAAATATGACGAAGTTATTTTATTATAAAGTCAATACTTTATTGAAATCTATATATATATATATATATATAACTCGACAGGTCATATAAACTTATAGACATCTATATATACAACTCTCATATATTTATAAATATACTACCGAATTATATACGGCAGTTGCCGTACTAAAATTTTACAGGGAAAATAAACATACCTACGTATATACTAACTATAAAGAAATCTGACACAAAACATTATTTACAAAATATATATATCCAAATAGACTCGTACCTTATAAACTACATATATACGCGAGCAGTATATGAAAATTTGTTGCAAAAGTATGGGTTCGACCACGGCTGCTCAGAGGTGGCTATGGCGGATGGCAGTCATGAGTTAGAGGGAAGGCCAAGGGTTGCTGGTGAGGGTGGGCTCGAGGTCGATGGGTGATAGGGCTTTTGGTGGTGACGAGCAGGTTGGAGCGAAAAGTCAGGTTGAAGTGGAGGCTGCTTGGTTGTAGGGTCTTGGCAGGGCGGTGATAGGGGCTGTGTGTGGTAGAGGAGGGGGAACGGCTGGCGTTTGGCACCGAGAGGAAGGGCGGACCCGTGGTGTTTGGCTGCAGGGTATGGGAGGCAAGGTGGCTGCTTACGGCCGACGAGGTGGAGAGCGAGATGAGGGAAGTGCTGATGGTTCGAAAAATTTGAGGTAGCAGGCTCAAAAAGAATGAGCAGGAAGTCTGGAAAATAAACGAAAGCAAGCTATAATATATTTTCAATATATTTTCATTGGAAAGCGAAATTCAGAGAGAAGGTGAAAAGAATACAAACAAATATTATATATATTTCTCGAGTGAAAGAACAGAGCCGAAATAATAAAGTCGGGTAACAAAATAAAGTGAATAGATGAACCAGAGAATACAAAACGAATGATGGAATGGTAAAAGCCCGTGGATGAATTCTGAGAATAATTTATGGCAAATGGCTGTTGTATTAATACACATTGGAAAATTGAATAAACCAGAACCTAAAAGGCACGAAACGGGTATCGATACGGTTACCGTTTCACAGATTCCGCCATGCACCGGACATCGAAATTGACAATTGAATATACTGCGGAGATCAGCACGACGAGGCAATCAAAATGGTAGACATATATCAGTGATATGATCATCCTATCAAAAGCCGATATTTCGCTGTTAGACTGCTGCAAATTCATCGAAAATAAGATAAACCGAGCTAGAGAAATCCAAATTTAGCGAAATGGAATATGACGTCTCGCTCAGAAAATGATAACATTTTTATTATATAAAAATATTCAGATTTCGAAAATATTTTATTTACATCAATTTTAACTGATTTGAATTTTAAATAAAATTACACAACAAAATAAACTTCCATATTTACCGGTGAAAATTTATTATTTACTATGTTTAAATAGACGCATTTCAAATATCAAATTTTCATTTCCAAATTCAATTATTTCAAATTTCACAAAATTCCAGGTATTTACGTTATTAAAACCGTTAAAATTTATGGGTCATTACACAGACCAACTTACATCACAAAACAAAATACCCAAAAGACCGAAAAGAAAATAACCACCGAAGGCTAAGTAGGGAAAAGATCCGCTAATCCATAATCCATTCCATTATCCAAGTCATTAGGAAACAACTGAGCGGAAGAAGAAACTGGCAGAAGAGGCGAGGCAACTACATTTTCCATGGCTACAGGAAGAGGATCAGCATACTGAGCAGGAGCAGAGGTAAGAAAAGTCTTTAGCCTGGAAAGAGATAAGGGATCAGGAGGAGCAGCAATGGGATTAGGAGGAGGAACAGCAGCAATATCAACAATCTTAGCTTTCCAAATGCGAGGATTTGGTTTCAGAATAGGGTCCTTAGGAGGCAAGGAGGAGGACGCACCATCAACAGAACAGTGACTACAATCTGAAGCGATATGACTAAAAGAGTGCCAGAAAGTACAAATCAGAGGAGACCATTGGTAATCAATATCAACTTGACTTACTCTATTCCCAAAAAGGGCAACAGATAGGTGATTTGGAAGAAGCCGCATGGGGGTAATCTCAATCATAGCCCTAGCAAAACCAAGCCTATCACGACCCTTTGTATTCTCATCAAAACATATTAACTCACAAATATGACATGCCAGCCAGTCAAGTCCCTCCAAAGATTGAAGAAAAGAAGGAATGTTCATGAACTTTGCCCAAATAGGTATTGACAATATATGCTCTCTAGCAGGGTCAACCAAGGGACTCCACTTGGTTAAAATAAATACTTTACCATCGATAACACAAGGATCAGACTCAAGAACCATACGCATGTCATCTGTGCAAGAGAAATCAAAGAAAAACATGTTATTGTCAAATCTAACCTTAAGAGAACCTTTTAATTTCCATTTATTCTTGAGATAATTCTTAACAACTGAATAGTTAAGGCCCTTATCTAGGGAAAAAACCCACAATTGAATCCTTCCAAAAAGACTTTCCCACCTTAACAACCTCACTAGTAGGCACAAGAAGGTCATCACAATTACCAAAAATATCGTAACGCTTAGAGATATACCTGCCGGCATTTCATGGCTTTGTAGAAAATTGAGATTTCTAAGTCTTTTCAGTGGAATCATATTTCGCCTGGCCTGACAGAGAGGCAGCACTAGCAGGAAACAATGGACGATTACCAGAAATAACCAAATCAGGGAATTCAACAACATTGTTTAGATTGGCTAGGGAGCATTAGGAGAAACAGCACGTACAGACCGGCCAGTAGCAGATGCAGGAACAAGCAAAGGCGCAACAGGGCACACGACAACATATTTCGTACAAACTCGAGCTCCAGACGAAAATGAAGGTCTTGGATCACACGCAATAGACTCTCTCGGTTCACAAGCATCAAAGGTAGCTTGTAGGGTTCCTGGAATGGGGAAGTTGTAAGGTGGCCCAGAAGAAGAAGGCATCTGGTGCTTTGAGCAGCACAAGAATCTTGCCCGAGCGAGTTTTGGAGGCGGTCTTAAGGGCACTGGATCGTGCACCCACAACCGTGAACAGGCAGAGCGACAGGCAAGCAAGGGAGTGAGAAGAAAGAGGGGAAACACAAATTGGAGGCGAGAAGGAGCGGAGGTGAAATGAAAATTATGGATTTGGGAACGATGAATCTCCTGTTGCCGTTTCTTTTTAATTGGGAACGATGCTTGTCTAAAAAAAATCCAAAGTTAAATGCCATTTCAAAACTCTTTCATATTGCCATGGATTTATCTTTTAAAATGAGATTGGATTTCTTGTTTGAAAACTAAGGCCCCGTTTGGCTTGTCGTTTTTAGTTTTGTGTTTTCGTTAATACAAAAGCGTGTCCGTTGTATGTATTGTTGAAAAACAAACAATTTTAAAAAATGAAATTAACATGTAAAATAGAAAACAAGTTTATTTTGTTTTTCGTGTTTTGAGAGAAAACCAAAGCACGGAAATAATTCAACTCCTTCGTTGTCCGTTGGTGGTCGCAATGACTAAGAATTATAAATTTTCTTCTCTTATTTCTTGCTATTTCTTAGTGCAAGTTGAAAACACAAAACTCAAAATACAAAATGAAACCAAACGGATCCTAAGGCTTTCGAAGCCTTAGGCCTTCTCTTTTGAAACCATTAAAAACAAACCTTTCGAAAGTATTCGAACCTTCCTTTCAAAACACTTAAAGATGTATCTTTCAAAACACTCAAAACATTCCTTTCGAAAGCATTGAAACCTTCTTTTCGAAACCATTAAAGATATACCTTTCGGAAGCATTGAAGCTTATCTTTCAAAGGCACTTAGTTCAAAGAAAATTAATGGAAACATAGCTTCGAAACCATTTGAAAGTATCTCTTTCGAAATCATTGGGTTTAACATTAAATATAACTTCTGGGGCAAAGAAAACATTAGCGAAAGTAACCCTTTCGAAAGCATTGATCTTCAAATAAAAGAATTGTGGAAAAGGGTAGCTTCGAAACTAACCTTTCGAAACCATTAATAATAGCGGCTACAAGAACCCTTTCGAAAGCATTGGGAAGGCAGCTTCAATATTAATAAAACGAAAGCCTTCCTTTAGAACTTATTGTTAGAAGACTATAAACGCGGTCTTTAACCAATTCGAAAGGTACGAAGGCGGCAACTAGGTATCGCATAGGTTCAAAATGCGGCAACTCATTCGAAAGCTTCTTTTAAACAAAGTAAGCGGCTCTTTGAAAAAAGGTAAGTTGATTGATTCAAAAGCTTCAACCCCTTTGAAAGCATCTTTTAAAAACAAAGGCAAGTAATGTACTCGAAAGCTTATAAGAATGACTTCAACCCCTTTGAAAGCATGCCTTCGACACAGTCCCTTTCGCATTTCTCCAATCCATTACATATCAATGGCTTGATACCATGATTGGTTTCGAATGGGTTCATTAGCAGAAGTATAATGACGAAAGCTAGCATAGGGAAGTGGCGAAGTTGTAAATTAAAACAAAACTGGTTTTATTGCCTTTCAAAGAAATTTCTTTTTACCTAACTTACCCAATTTGTCAAATTAACATTGGTTGTCAAATTTTTTATCAAAATTCTTTTCTAAAAAGGGTGCCAAGTTCAATAATTTATAATTGAAATTATTTTTAACAAATAAGTCGTTCCCTTCAACAAAATATTTAAACATTTAAGTCCTTAACTTAAATAATTTAATAACCATATTAAAACACTTAAGAAAAATCCCCAAAAATCACCATAATTCACTTTTAATATGTTTTCTAACATATGTAAATTTCAAACCCAAAATCATTATATGATTGTCTATTTCTTCCATCAAAATTCATAATAAATTATCTATAGCTTGGAATATTATGAAATTTTAAACTCATCTCCAAAATAATGTTTTTCATAATATATTCAACCATCATGGCATTCAAAATTAATTTACACGATTTTAACCTTAAAATCGAGATATATTATTACACAAAAATCCTTGTTTATATTAAAACATGGCATATAATTAAAGAATATCATCATTCATCCATCTAAACAGTTTTAAACCTCAAATTCGAAATTAAAATGTTTAAAAAGACATATATGATATGGTTTAGATTATTATTCACCTTGTTTGGATAGGAACTTGAGATTTTCTCTTGCTTTAATCTTTCTAGCTTGAATCTTAGCTTCTAATTGATTTTAAGCTCTTATTCCCCTAGTGTAATGGCCGACCTTGATTCTCCTTTGCTTATGTTTTTGTTTTATGAAAGTATGAATGAGAATGAGGTAAGGGTTTAGGGGTTATGGATTATGGTACACAATTATTTCCATATTACCCTTGCCTTAATCTCTTATGTATTTACAATAAGAACTAACATTGGTTGTTTAAAAATGAATGTACGATATTGAAGGTTATGACATTCCATGTGGTTGGAAAGTACTTCCAGTTCTTGCAGCAGTTCATTTAGATCAAGAGTTATATGCAAACTCTCACCAGTTTGACCCATGGAGGTGGCAAGTCAGTTTCTTAAGCTATAATAGCTTTCAGTTCTATCAACTTATACTTCAATACTATTCACTCAAAGTTTCAACCAAAATATATGCACAGCATATATCATTCTTTAAGTTTATGAAAAATAGCTTAAAAGTTCACTAACTGTAAGCTTTTTTACATTTGTTTTTAGGACTAAAGAGTGCATCGGTTTAGTTCACTAACCCAAATATATGTTGTATATGCATATATCATTCACTCGCCAAGGTGTTACGAATAGGTACTGTCGTTAACCTTTATGTTAAGTTTGATACTTTCAAATTTAGGGTTTGGTATATTATTTAATTATTTTCAAATTCAATCGATTTTTCAGTCCTTTTGATCAAAACTAACTAAGTTTAGAATAATAAATTATCTAAGTCCAAATTCAAATTGGGGTTTGGTATAATAAGTTATATTTTGATATAAATTAACTAAGTGTATAATAATTATAATAATAAACTATCTAAATTTTATATAAATTAAATAAGTTTATAAAAATTAGCTAATTATTAAAAAAGGTCAAAACTAAGTTTTTAAAAAATTAACAAGTTTATAATAATAATAGTAAACAAAGTTTGATAAAAATTAACTAAGTTAATAATAATAATAAACTATAGTTTGATAAAAAATAAGTTTAAAATAATAATAATAATAATTTAACTAATTTTTATAAATAATAATAATAATAAACAACACCGAACATATTACAATTTCCGCTGCACCAAACATAATAATAATAAACTATAGTTGGATTCTTCTTTCTTATTCTTGCCAGCTAAACTTTCCTAATATGCAGTGATTAAACAATGGAAAAATATTCAGAAAGAGCTTAATTTTATCATTAGCAATATAAATATTTATATTTGTTTTATTTTTAGCAAGCTAAAGAGAAAGAGGCAGCGAAAGAGATAAGAGAGAAGTTGCAACATTGTTATGCATTTGGGTTTTAAATCTAAGTTCCGTAAATGGAACTACTGACAAAGCCAATGGTGAAATTTTATCCTTTTCTTTATTTTTAGCTTTTTCGAACGTTTTATATGATTTTTTTGTTCTATTATGACAGAATAAATGAAGAATATTCAGATACTGAGTTTAGCTCATTTTGTTTTTTATGGTTTAAACTACACTTCCTTTGCCCTAATTTGGATTTAAACTGAGAACTTTTTTTGTTACAAGTATTTTGTTCTGTATATACATATTAAAAAATGTAAATGAGCAGTAAGCAAGCATGGAATGGATCTTAAAGGATTCGATGCCAAAATGTAATGATTTAAAAATTATGGATAGGGGAATTATTTGGACTGTGTAGACTTTTCAGTACTGTAAATACACAAATTATGTACTTTTAATTATTGATACATTATCAGCTTTGAAAACGAAAATAATGCATTCCGTATTTAACAGACTTATGCACCTTATTATTTCCCTATTTGATATAGTTCTAAATGTTAGAGGCCCTTTATAGTGATGAATGAGATATTGTCCCACATCGTCAGAAATAAGTTAATATTCATGCTTATTTACTACTTCCCTCAAATCCATATTGGCCCTTAGGGTCGGTAATTTTGTGCGAGAGGGAGGATCTATATGACCATTAACTAACACGCGCCGCCGTCCGCCCGTCCCGAACCGAGCCGGGCCGGGTCCAAGTCCAATAAAAGTGGACCGTGTTATACTATTATCCCGCCTTTTGGCAAGGCTGTAACACCAAGAACTTGACTAGAAACCAAAGACAGTTCGTCTAAGAGAATCGGTTATACGCAGGCCCATTATGGATATCGATGAAATTTTTCCGAGTCCGAATCGAGCTAAAATTTATATGACACGACAAGCGAAGCTATGAGAGCCAATGTTCCGAATTTCAGGTCAATCCGAGTTCGTATGCTCAAGTTACGGTCGATGCAAAATTGGATAAAAACAGCCTCTGTTCGAATCGCTGAGTTCGAATCCATTGGGAGTGCCTACTTCGACTCGCTCCGCTTCACATCCATCAGAGAATCACTGTTCGACTCGCTCCATTTCGCATCCCATCATAGAACCACTGTTCGACTCGCTCCACTTCGAATCCATCTCAGAACCTCTGTTCGACCCACTCCGCATCCTCCAGAGAACCTCTATTCGACTCCATCTAGTTCGACTCCTTCGCAGGACCACTGTTCGACTCCATCTAGTTCGATTCCATCGGAGAGCCACATTTCGACTCGCTCCACTTCGCATCCATCCGAAGACTTCTACCTCCATCGATGCGAACTGCACATCTTTTATCGATGCAAACAAAACAATACCATCGATACGAACAGGGCGAAAGTCCTAGAACGACTCGATCAAAACAGCATCAAAGGCGGAGTGATCCAGAGATTCAAGCGCCACGTCACCGAGTCGAACGAGAGCGAGTCGAATAAGAGCAAGTCGAACGAAACAGCCAACCGAGAATCCCATTTCGTATCGATCATATCTCCTGATCTACAAGTCCAAATGCTATGAAATTTTCACAGAAACTTACGTACATGCTAAAGAATGTCCACGCCAAATTTCGACTCCATTGGATGAAATCTTGATCGATAAAAAATCTGTTCGTATCGATCACGGATCGGACCAAAACTTCACGGGCTTGGGCGCTCGGGCCTGGTCACATGCCAGAGAGGGTCTCCCGAGATTTGAGCGAAATACCAGCCTCCTACACCTATAAATAGACCCCCAAAGCCAACAGAAAAGGGGTTCTTCTTCTTCTTCGAGCTCTCCAACGCCCAGACTCTGCCGGATCCAGATCTGAACTCCATTGCTGCTGCTACCAACGAAATTTACTACTGCAAATCATAATCATCTGCTGTAACTTACTGAATTCACTTGTAATCTTCAAAGAAAGATCAATAAAGCTAACAACTTCATAGTGGACATAGGCGATACGCTGAACCACTCTAAATTCTTGTGTCTCCTTGCATTTTAATTGCTTTCATATATGAAATTTGGGGTTTTTGTTAGATAATCCTCTTTTTCCATTTTACTTTCTTCACTTTATCTCTTCAAAAACTTCCGAAGAGTGTTGTGCCCAAATTTGGTACAAACACTTTGGTGCTTTCACTGAGAAAAATCCAATTTTTCTCTTGCTCTTTGGATCTCATATCTATATCGGATTGCATAAATCCAAGAAGAAGATCCAGATCTAGACCTTTGAAGCCCTTCAATTCTATTCAGATCTGCATCAGATCTAGGAAAGGACTTTCATTAATTCACCATGGTAAGTACACCAACTACCTCTACAGCTGCTGATCAAGGAGGACGGGACAGGCAGAATCCCGCACAATTGCCTCCATCAAACCAAGATGTCGTCGGACCTTCAGATCCAACAGGCCCGGTTACCAAACAAGAGTTTCAGATGTTGTTCCAAGAATTGACCCAGAGTCGACAGCAGCTAACTGAACAACTACGCGCCAACACAGAGCTGACCAACCAGTTGAATCGCCAAAGGTGCAGAAAATCCAGAAGAGACCAAGGTTCTTATTCTTCCACAGAGATTTCAGCCTCATCTGACGGTCATCACCGATCCACACGCCCACGGCTGGATGTAAGCTACACCCAGGCCACAGGGCACCCACCTGCTTCGAATCTTGGATAACCCAGAACTGGGCCATCTACTAGTCACCGTACAAGGCCCTCATCCCGAGGAGGTGCTGCTCCTTATCATGTCACAGGCAATATCACTACCACCACCACTACCGAACAGGGAGGCGATGCTGGAAACCGAACTGATCTTCATCGTAGCCAACGAGAACATACTCCTGAGCCTTATGTCCCTGAGGATGTTGAACCAAGGAGGCGAGGCACGGACCGTCGACCGCGTCCGGTCCAAACTCGCGCTGTGGAACCTGACCATACCTTGGCACAGCATGCTCCCAGTATCCGCATGCCGGATATTCCAGCAATGATCCGCCAGATGATTCGCGAAAGTCAGGGTCTCTCTAATGACGACTGGGGAATCTCCCGTAGTCATACCCCTTTCACCGATGACATAATATATGCTGAATCACCTCGGCGCTTCAGGATGCCAACTTTGCTAGTTTACGAAGGAAGTTCCGATCCCAATCAACACATCCTGAAGTATGAATGGCTAATGAATGCTGCAAGAGCTGATGATGCAGTAAAATGCCGTAGTTTCCCTATTTCCCTAGAAGGCATTGCTACCATGTAGTTTACTCGTTTGCCACCACGATCCATCTCTAGCTTTGACCAGATGGCCACCAAGTTTGTTGAACAATTCCATATGCACGTGGCAAGGTCTAAAGACGTTAACACTCTGTCTAGTGTTACACAAGCTCCCGGAGAAACACTTAGACGTTACTTGGAGCGATTCCATGCTGCGTGTGCAGAAATAAGCAATCCCAATGATAACTCTATCCTGATGGCATTGACTAAAGGGATTGATGCTGATTCCGAGTTCGGAAATTGGTTAGCTGGGAAACCACCTGCGTCATTGGACCGTTTCTATTCCAAGACAGCCCAATTCTTGAAAACGGAGGATGCGAAACAGTCTAGGAAGCAGGATGACGCAGGGCCCAACATCGAAGGAATCCAAAGTAACATCGCTGTTAAACAGTCCGGAGATAGTTCTGGAAAAGTTCAGTTGAACATCCAAAATAAACAGAATCAGCAGAGGGACAATGGAAATCAGGGAAAGAAGCGAGATCAGAACCGTGGTCCACGGCGTAGAGCTTCCATGTACGATAATTACACTCCATTGAACACGTCATTGGAAAATGTGTATTTGCATACCTGCAATACCATGCAGTACAAGAAACCTGCTCCGAAGCCACCAACGGAAAGACAAATCCAAACAGGAAAATTTTGTAGATTCCATGAGAGTTATGGCCACAACACCAATGAGTGTCGTCACTTACAAGAGCTTATTGAAAAACGGATACGTGAACAGAAGTTGGATCAGTATGTGTGGGCGCCGTAGTCTGGTGGTGCGAGCCCATCAAATCAGAATCGTGCGCCAAATCAGGAAAGACAGGAGGAACCCGCTCGTACAGGCGGGAGATTGGTTATCAATACAATAAGTGGTGGTCCTCACCCAGTAGATCGAAGCTGGAAGGAAATGGAATCGTATACCAGTTCTGTCAGGCATGCGGATTTCGAGTGTTATAGTAGTTTTGATGAAGGGGCTCCGGCCAAGCAATAGAAGACGATGACAGATGACATCGTGTTCAGGAACAGGGACGCTGATAAAGTCGAAGCCCCCACTATCGATCCACTGGTCATTTCATCTCAAATAGGTCCCACTTGGATGAAGAGGATCTTAGTTGACAGTGGAAGCTCTGTGAATATTTTGTTCAAGCGAGCCTATGATCAAATGAGAATGGAAGCCACGGACTTAAAACCTTGTCAATCCCAAATCCATGGTTTCAACGGAAGTGCTACTATACCCACTGGAATGGTGGAACTACCAGTAGAGTTGGGAGTTGGAGAACGTCGAGAGTACGGATGTTACAGTTCATTGTTTTGGACATAGACTCCCCTTACAATGCTTTCTTGGGCCGACCGGCCCTCGCCGAATTCAGGGCAGCCATCGCCCCGTGGTGTTTGACTTTAAAATTTCCCACTGATCGTGGAGTGGGAATCATTCAAGGAGATCAGGCTGCTGCCAGAGCCTGTTATGTTACTGAGCTACAGGAGGCGCAGCGAAAGGAGAAAGGAAAGGGCGTAGAGGAATCTCTCTGCGTCCGTTTTACTGATAATTGACAATTAATGCCCGGGCCTAGGCCTGGGCATCCCAGCCAATTCCTCAAGGATCTTGATCCAAGAGAAACTGAAGACGAAGGAGAATCTAAAGAAAGTCAAGCATCCCCGGCCGAACTGACGATTGATGTCCCAATTGACAATGACGATGATTCAAAAATGATAAAGATTGGGTCTCAGCTAAGGCAGCAAACTCAAGAGGAATTGGTTGAATTTCTACGGGCAAATCTTGACGTATTCGCTTGGACGCATTCTGACATGTGTGGGATCTCGCCGGACATCGCGAGCCACACCCGCAACATTGACCCGCGGCATGTCCCGGTCAAACAGAAAAGGCATGGTATGGATCCAGAGAGATCTGCCGCCCTTAAAGAAGAAGTAGAAAAGCTTAAAGCGAACGGGTTCATTCGGGATGCGCTATATCCTGAATGGGTGTCGAATCCCGTACTCGTCTGAAAACCGAACGGAAAGTGGAGAACAGTGTCGATTATTCCGACCTAAATAAAGCATGTCCCAAAGATAGTTTCCCGCTTCCCAGAATTGATCAGCTAGTAGATTCGACAGCTGGGCATGAACTCTTATCCTTCATGGATGCGTATTCTGGCTACAATCAGATACCGATGCATTTACCCGATCAAGAACATACCAACTTCATAACCAATCTGGGACTTTACTGTTACAAAGTTATGCCATTCAGACTCAAGAATGCCGGGGCTACTTATCAACGACTGGTCAATCGGATGTTTGCCAATCAAATCGGGAAAACAATGGAAGTGTATGTAGATGACAAGCTTGTGAAGTCACGACTCTCCACCGACCATGTTAAAGACCTGAAAACTATGTTCAACATACTTCGAGAGTACAAAATGAAGCTAAATCCACTGAAATGTCATTTTTTGGAGTTGCATCCGGAAAATTCCTTGGGTTCATCGTCAACGCTCGAGGGATCGAAGCTAATCCTGAAAAGATCTAGGCTATCAGAAATCTTGAAACTCCGAAAATCATAAAACAAATCCAGAGTCTCAATGAATTCCCTTCTTCGACTTGATCCGAAAAGGGAAACGAAACTTTGAATGGACCACGGAGTGTGAGGACGCTTTCCAAGCACTAGTTCAACATCTATCCACAACACCTATCCTGTCGAAGCCTATTGATCATGAGAAGTTGCTCGTATATTTGGCAATATCAGAAAACGCTATCAGTGCTGCATTAATTCGAGAAGAAGACAAGATACAGAAGCCAGTATACTACGTCAGCATGCGATTGACTGGAGCCGAAAGGAATTATCCGAAGCTAGAAAAGTTGGCCTATTGATTGGTTATTGCGTCAAGAAAACTCCGACCGTATTTCCAGGCACATCCCATTATTGTTTACACCGACCAGCCGTTACGACAGGTCCTCTCGTGGCCTGAGACGTCTGGTAGGTTACTCAAGTGGAACATCGAACTGAACCAGTTTGACATTACTTACACTCCAAGACGAGCTATTCAAGGACAAGTCCTAGCCGATTTTATCGCTGAATTTACCGTCCCAGAGGACTTGCCTGAAACCAGTGAATCCCCCGAATACGTCTGGAAGCTTTATACCGACGGTGCATCAAACGACCGGTGTTCGGGCGCTGGAGTTGTACTTGAAACTCCCGAAGGCCGATGCATATGTTATGCTTTGAAGTTCGATTTTCTTGCAACTAATAATGAAGCTGAATATGAAGCCCTCTTAGCTGGCTTGAAACTTGCTAGAGATTTGAAAATAATTGCAGTGGAAATTTATTGTGATTCACAATTAGTTGTGTGTCAAGTACGGGGAGAGTATCAAGCAAGAGATCGAAGGTTGGCTACTAACTTAGCTCGAGTTCAGGAAGTACTAAATCAGTTTGACTATTACGCCATTTATTGTATACCTCGAGAACGCAACCAAAAAGCCAATTCATTGGCGAAGCTAGCCAGCACAGGCGAAGCTAGCCAGCACAGGCGAAGCTCAGCAGATGGGACTTGTTCCCGTAGAAGCGTTATCCTCCCTGAGCATTGACCAGGCAGAAATAGACCGGGTATGCGAAACCGTCCTCGAAAAGGATTCATGGATGACTCCACTCAGAAATTACATTGAGCACGGAACCCTGCCGGAGCGCAGGAGTGAAAAGAGACAAGTCCTTCGGAAGGCCTCACGATTTAACATCCAGAATGGAATCATGTACATAAGAGGGTACTCAGTCCCTCTACTCCGGTGTATCGCTCACGACGAAGTTAAACGAGTATTGCACGATGTACACGAGGGAGAATGTGGCGATCACACCGGGGGGCAAGCACTTGCTAAGAAAATACTTCGATACGGATATTACTGGCCGACCGTGAATCGCGATGCGTCGGATTATGCAAAGAAATGTAATAGGTGCCAGAAATATGCTCGAATTCCTAGAGCTCCTCCTACTGAGATAACGCAAATGGTCAGCCCATGGCCGTTTGCAATGTGGGGCATCGACATCATTGGTGCTCTACCTCTGGCAAAAGGTGGCGCGAAATACGCCATCGTCGCAGTTGATTACTTTACAAAGTGGGCCGAAGCCGAAGCTCTTGCTACCATAACAACGAAGAAAGTAATCAACTTCGTAGTTTGCAACATCATGTCGATTCGGTCTCCCACACACCATTATTACGGACAACGGGACCCAATTCGACAGTGCTGAATTTAAGGATTTCTGCAAACGATTTCACATCCAAAAGAAATTCTCTGCAGTTGCGCACCCCCAGGCAAACGGACAGGTTGATGCAGTTAATAAAGTTATAAAATCCATTCTGAAAAAACGACTAGAAAGGTCGGGGGAAAGTGGGTCGACGAACTTCCTATGGCTTTATGGGCTTACCGAACAACCCACAAGACCGCGACCGGTCACACTCCATTCTCTCTCTCTTATGGTTCAGAAGCCGTTATTCCAGTTGAACTAGAAGTACATTCTCATCGTGTGACATACTATGATCCAAAGACAAATGCTATATTACTTGTTGAATCTCTCGATCTACTAGATGAGAAGCGTGAAGAGGCTGATTTGAGGGCAGTCGCGCATCGAAGTCGAGTCGCCCGATTGTATAACGCCAAGGTCCACCCGCGAACCTTTGAACTAAGCGATCTCGTCCTAAAAAGAATTTATCGGCTCCTTCGCATATGAAGCCGACATGGGAAGGATAGTATGTTATCGAACGAAGGCTCGGAGATGGCACATTCAAATTATCGACCGTTGACGGTCTTACTTTGCCATGAGCCTGGAATAGCGAGAGTCTTCGCCGCTACTACACATGACAGGCTATGTTTATCCATTTAGTTTATTTTCCATTTCGCAATTTGTTTCTTCATTTCGAAATTAGAATTTGTAATAAGGCAACTGACTTTGCCATATTTTCTTATTTCAGCAATAAAATTCAATCTCTTCGAGCCAGAGCTGTGATTTACTTGAAATGCTTCATATGATCATCACTATGCACGGAGAGCTAAGTTTCACCATACAGTGGAATTTATTCAAATAGAGAGTGACTGTGACGCAACCGGTCACTCGCTAAGCGAAACCCGAGCTTGGGGATAAGCCATCACATCAAGGCCAAAAAACGGATTGATACACGACAATCCCTCACTTAACTCCCGGTTCCCAGAGTGCGAACTGGATTACTAAAATACGTCTACAAAGAGGGTGGATCCGTCCACCCAACGACTTCGTCCGTATCTGCACCAAGGTTGAGGAGGATGGACCCGTCCATCTAACGACCTCACTTGCTAACTCAGGGTGGATGTGACCCGACCATCCATGACCCTGATACAACTCCGAACTCCCAGAGCGCGAGTCAGAGTATAAACATCAACTCTAAATTCCCAGAGCATGAATTGGAGTGTAAACATCAACTCCGAACTCCCAGAGCGCGAGTCAGAGTATAAACTTCAACTCTGGATTCCCAGAGCGTGAAACGGAGTATAAACAACAACTCCGAACTCCCAGAGCGCGAGTCGGAGTATAAACATCAACTCCAAATTCCCAGAGCGCGAATTGGAGTGTAAACATCAACTCCGAACTCCCAGAGCGCGAGTCGGAGTATAAACATCAACTCCAAATTCCCAGAGCGAGAGTTGGAGTATAAACATCAACTCCGGATTCCCAAAGTGTGAAACGGAGTATAAACAACAACTTCGGACTCCCAAAGTGCGAGCCGAAGTATAAACATCGACTCCGGATTCCCAGAGTGCGAAACGGAGTATAATCATCAACTCCGAACTCCCAGAGTGCGAGTCGGAGTATAAACATCAACTTCGAGTTCCCAGAGCATGAACCGAAGTATAATATCAACTCTGAACTCCCAGAGTGCGAGACGGAGTACAAAGGTCGATTCCAAGTCCCCAGAGCGCGGACATATGATTTAAACTTAAGCCGGCGTGACCAACCGCCAATAAACAAATGAGGATCCCCGGAGTGCGGAGATGACCATCGACAATCGGACGCACGTGAATAAACCTCTCAATCTCCGCTTGTCTCAAACAGTCATTCAGTGGCACTAGACTCAACATGTTATAAGCGAGAATCAATCGCTGACAGATGTTCCACAACTCGTCCCCGAGACTGGGGGGCAGGACTTAAGCATCAACCATTGACTGAAGCGATGCGACGTCAGAATTCAACTCGCTTCCCAGTCGCGAACCATGTCCACAGTTTCCAGACTTGGTGCAAAAAGACAGACTTGACTCGGAAGCTGAAACTTTGCAAGTGCATTTCAAACATTGAAACACTTAAACAAATACACAAGAAGCTCAAAAAGAAAAAGTTTCATTTCTACTATTCATGAAAGAAATTCGCGTACAAGTTTGTTTCAAAAAATTCCTACTAGCAGGGGCCGAAAACGCATCTATACACGGCCAACAAAATGCAAGTCAAAATAAACCAAGGAAGCATGCCTAATCTCTCTTCTTCCTTGGCTTCCTTCTCGATGTAGACCCGCTGGAGCCACCGCTAACCTTCCTCTTCGAGCCTTTGCTTTTCGGTGGTTGTTCTCTAGGAGAGGGCATGATGTCAACATCCTCCTCTGAACTCGAGTGGATAGGAATGCTTCCTGTGGGCGGAGTCGGAGGAACAGGATCAAGTACAGAAGGTGGAATGGGCATGCTAGTGATGAAAACGGTGCCACCAGGAGATATCATTCTAAGCGGAGCTGGTCCCGGTGCTGCCATCCCACCTCCAGAACTGCCACCATGAGCCGTTGCTGCCATTTCTGCGTTGATTTGGGCAAACATCTCCTCTTCAGTAACTGCTTGAGCCATGCTGGGGGCAACGACAGTTGGTATTGAAGAACTTGTAGCAGGAGCGCCTGCACCCATGACAAATGGCAAGTCAGCTAAAGGATCGCCATGACGGCGAAAGAGTTCTTCCATCAACTGCTCATCAAACACCATCGTATTCCCCTGCGTATCGTCAAGTGGGGCAGCTGTAGTTACGGTGATTGCTTCGGTCATGATAGCCTCCTGCGTCTGATACGATTCTTGAGTAGTAGGAGGCATGGACGGTGCAGCATCGATCACAGGACAAAAAATAAGAGAACTGTTAGAATCTAATTCAGATAAAGATTCAGACTTAAGGCAGATATGTGGAATGTTCAGAATACCTTCCTCAGTTGGCTGATCCGGATTATAGGTAGGAATAGCTTGGGGATCAACCGCAGATGAGGATTCGGGCTGGGTTGACGCCGGAACTTCGAGACTTGCCTCGTGATGTTCAACCCCTGAACCTTCTCCTATTTCAAAGTGCTGGGCGCCGCCGAGTCTTTCCTTTTCATGTAGAATCATTGAATCATGGATAATCTTCTTTTCATCTTCTGTTAGCAGACAATTCTCGAGCTCAAACTCATCAATGGACTCACCCAGATGCACCGCTTTCTCCTCCTCAACCAATCGGCCCTAGGCGTTATATAAGTGTGTCGGGTAATCATCGAGCCAAGCTAGACCCCTGTGCCTCAGCACGTTAGCATTGTAAACAACGAGAAGGTCTTCGATGTCAGCTTCTAGCCTGGACTCGGCTGACTTCACTTTCTCCTCGACCTCAGTCTCCACCTTGTGGACTTTAGCCACAGCTGCATCCCGCTCACCCCTAAGCAGAACAGTTTGTTCGCACACCTCCTGGGCTACGTTGTTTGCATCATCCCTTTCCTTGGCCATGTCGGAAAATTTAGCCTTGAGCTCGTTAAGTTCCTTGACCGCCGCATCCCGCTCGGCGGTAACTGTAGTGTTTCGATGGCCCATCTCCTCCACCAAGGAAACATGTGTCTGCCTCAACCTCTCCATGGCCACATTCGCTTCAACAGCTTTTTTGGTGGCCGCAATTTCAGATTTCCAAGAAGACTCGGACTCAGCAGTGAGCACTTGAATGATCCGGTCCCTTTGAGCAAGTTCGGTCTCCATTTTCTCAAGTGCTTTGGCTCGCTCAAAGGCCACCTTAGAAGCTTTCTCTGCAACCTTTACCCACTCTCTGTACTGGGTGTAGATGTCATGAACGTACTCATGCATCGTGTTTTCCACTCCAGAGGGAATTCTTTTTAGGTGTGGTAGGAAGACATAACCATCGAAGCAAATATTTAGAAAATTCTTCCTCATTTGAGCCAATTTAAGGGCCCCTTCTCCTATGGGCTCAGTGGGGACCTGCTCTGCAATTATGGAGGCGGTGGTCTCAACTCTTTGAAGATGAGTCTCGGATCTAGAAGTATGAGAAGTTGGCCTGTGACGAGGAGGCTCTGGCGGATGTGGAACAAGAACGGGAGGTGGAGATGGAAGCCTAAGAGGAGGCGAGCGTGATCTAGATCGATGTCTGTATTCTCTGTCCCTGTCACGCCCGTATCTATCTTGATTAGAGTACTCGCGATCGCGGTCTCTATCCGAGTCTCTCCTATGGGAGTCATAATAAGAGGAAGCCTTTCGGGACGAGCGAAGATTCCCGAGCATTGACCCTCTTCCGGACATCGTACCTGAAAATGAAAGACGAAGGAAAAGTTAGCAATTTCTCAAATTGGACGATTTACAGTTATGAATCGTGTAGTGCAGTGAAGTGTATGTATGTGCAATCACCCGACCAACCGGAAATGTCAGCCGCACTTGTAGCAAGCGACCCACTCATCTCAAGAGCATTATCAAGCTCCTTCATCCCGGTGTCGTGTTGAAATGACACATAATCCGGAATCGGAATATCTGCAAGCCCTTCAAAAGGATGCTCTACTTACGGGGGAGGAGCCTCCGAAATTCTAATCCCCTGAATAGGCAAAGACATTACAACAGATTTTAATCTCTCAGATTTAGAACGCTTTTGAGCAGCAGCCTTGCCTTTTCTCCTTCCTCCTGAATCCTGAACATCGGAAGAAGGCCCGGCTGGGAGCTCGATATCGGTAGGCGTTCTCTCAGGATCGACTTATTCGGCTATTACGACTCCGGGCGCTTTGCGCTTCACCCGTTTCTTCGAGACCACTCTAAGTGTCCCTTCCAGCTGTATGCTCTGCCTCCGTTCAATGAGCCCGATAGTCCTCAAGTTTCTGTCGGTCAGAACCCAGTCGATATGCCTCTCTTCACCCGGAGCCGCTTGGAGGATCCGAACTAGCTCTCTGAAGTATGCACCGTCAGGTCGAGAGATTGTGGCTGCAAAAGAGGAGAAGTATGTCAGTTTGAAGTTGGTTATTAGTATCAAGCTAATTCAAGAGAAAGGTGGCAACACTTACGTCTATCCAACCATCGCCTGGAAAATCCAGGGGGCACCGAACGTAGAACCATTCAGTTTTAAAATAACTTAGCCTTCCCCAGGAGCCCATTACAATGTGGAAGTTCCTGACCGCTTCCAAGAAGGTGAAAGAAGGACTGTCTCCATGGCTCTTAACATTAAATAGATATCTGATCTCGATCGGCTTTGGCGGTCAAAAGAGAATCTCCATAAACAGAATAAAGGTGCTATTCAACAAAGTAGTAAACCCCTCCGGTTTATGCCATCTTTTGAAATATTGGGGCTTATAAGTTGTATTTTCTTTTGAAATATTGTTTATGCCATCTTTTGTATTGCTGTTTTCCTGTTCTGGACTGGCTGAGTTCAGTTGATCATCTATGCTATTTGAATTATTTACCAGATTATTATCAATAGTGGCATCGATATTCATATCAGTACTGTTTGTCGTTAGTTTCCGAGGAGTTGCTTTAGGCATCCAGACTTTGTTAAATTGACAATGATTTTCAGCATGTCCAAAGCTTGAGCAAGTCGAGCAAGTAGATGGTTTCCATTCGTACATTACTTCTTGCTAAATGATTTCATCCTTCTCATATAGTATAGGGATTTTATTCGGAAACTTAAAAGAGTTATTAATTTCAATTAATACTTTAGCATATGCAATTTTTATAATATCGTTTGTGAATTTATCCATTTTGATGGGGTTCCAAGCACTGAGGCAGTACGACTAATCCCCTCTTCCATCCAATAATCAAGAGGTAAGTTGGGGAAACGAATCTAAATCAGAATAGAGTGAAGAAGTTCTTTGTTGAGCTGCATTCTAAGAGACCACCACTTCATCGTCATCAACTTTTTATTATAATAGTAGGGACCTCCTTCCAAAATTTTATCATAGTCTTGCTTTTTGTTAAATTTAATAACATAAAATCCATTTTCCTTAGAGTAAATAGAGAATTCTTCATCTGGTTTACATACTCTGATAATATAGTCTTTTGAAATATGAGTAATATGGCTTAGCATAACCACATAGAACACAATGGCATTATCCCATTGTTTTCTAGCATCCTGAACAACCTAAACAGACATTTTAGCACATTGCATAGAATTAAATTAACATAGATGATAGAACATTAATGGAATAGACAATGGAATATTATTACCCTTGACAGCTTCATTCCATGCCCGGCTAGACGTAGTGGTATGATAAAATTCCATTTATTGGCAGCAGATCTGTTATCAGATTGATTGGGGCAATCAATATTACTATTGGTGCAGACATAGTTCTGATGTATGTTTTGATGAGAGGGCGACCTTAAATTCTTATTATGTAAATCATGGGGGACAGGATTAATTGATCGAGGTTGATGCATAATCTTTGATTGTCGTTTCCACTTACGAGATTGAACCTGAATGAAACCATCATCATTTACAGTAGCGGAATTAGGAGGTGATAATGGAGGGAATCTTGGAGGAGGGTCTGGGGGCGGGGAGGCGGATCAGGAGGGGGGAAGCCTGATGACTGATAGGGTTGGAAGAAGACATATTGGTGGCTGGGAAAAGGGCGGCACGAGGCGAATAGGGTGGGGCGATGGTGGGAGACTGACGGCAGAGGCCAGTCAGGCTGGAATCGGCGAGATCAAATAAGGGAAGGCTGGCGGCTGCTCTCCTTAGGGTTTCATGAGATGAGAGCTGCTCTCCGTTATTATTTAACCTCGATAATTTATTAATTGCAAAACAATTTTGAATCGTAAATATACCTATAGGAGCAGTGGAACCATTTAATTTCTCTCTCTGACAATCTTTAAGTACTCTAGATAGTTCTGTTTCCAGTGACTCTTCTTATGTCAGTGATGACATGCATCCTTATCAAATACAGCAGTCTTCTTATTCTTCTTATTAACCATTTTTCACATCTTCGAACCTTTCTAAAAAGATACATTCCCTTTAACTGCAAGCGGCACATTCAGATCCTTCGATGAAGACTTGGCTAATCTCAACATATCACTATGGGAAAAAATGCATCAAACGACAGGTATGCTCCGTTGTCTGATTACATACCTATCTGCTATTAAATCCTGTGCTGTCTCATTGCATATCAGACCACAGACATGCCCCGACGTCTAATATATACTAACACCAAAAAAACCATATGTTGTCTGATGTTATAGTATCATTTCTAGAATTTCCTATTAGATAACATATAAGTATTGACTGATATGAATAATTGTTCACAGAATGAAATAAATGAATCGCAATTTTATTTAAACAAATATTGTATTTCAAATCAAATTTGAATATAATACAACTTTCACTATCACTCTACTTACATTTTGAAATACAATACAACTTAAATTTACTCACACTCGCTCACTCGAGTTTGTTTGTTATGTTGATCTTGATTTTCTTGTTCCAGCTTGTGTCCATCCATCTTCTATACCTGTTAAATAAAAAAATTGCAGTAAACTTGAAAAAGAAACAAACCTAAATTGCAAAAATAAAATTGAATTTGAATATTAAATATTGCCTCAGTTTATGGGTTTGTTTTTTTCTTTTCATTTTTAGATAGGGATAAATATATATGTGCACAGACAACTTACGATATGCACAATGTATCATTGTGAATATCACAAGGCCAATCCTTAATTCATTCACACGGATAGCTACAAAGGTCAAGCCCGAAGGATCAGCTCAGTGCAAACACACAAATTTAAGCCCGAGCAAGCTCGGGTTCAACACAAGTAGTTTAATTCAACTCAAAAAAAATCTGGCAACTCAGCAAAGCCAAAGTTCACAAACAAGTTCAGTGCATATGGACATGCACAAAGTCGAGCTGCAACAAACTAGATTCATGGCAGTATCAAGGATGGTACATAATGATACAAAATTAAGTTCATAAATAGCACAAACAAAGAACAGTAGGTATGAATTTACAAAAATACTGCCACTTACATCTCCTATAGTGAGCAACAAACACATACACATATGTATATACATGTATATATGCAACACATGTCAAATGCAGCCAGGAAGTGCCATAAACAAATGAACAACAGGTAGTGCCACAAACAAATGCAACCAAGAAGTACATGAGTTCAAGGCAAGATGTACAAACAAATGAACATGAATCAAAAGAACATTCATACATGAATCAAATGAGCCAGGGAGTACATGGAGTTTAAGGCAGTGCACACTGCCTTGTTCAAAACAAGAAGTTCAAGCTATAAATAAGAAATCAAAGCACATGAAAGGGAATCATCCAATGTCAAGGTAGTGCACTTCCTTGAACAAGGTAGTGTGCAAGTACATGGACAAAGCCACAATGCAACATGTGAACAAGGCCAACAACATGGACCAAGGCAAAGCGAAAACAAGATTACAACACATAGGACACACGCATATGGAAGTTCAAATAAAATACATGGTAATATTTCACATATATATTCATACATATGTATGTATGTATATACATTGAATATATTTCACAAACCAGACTCAAAGGCCAACAACATGTCAGTAATGGTACATATGCATGATACAAGTGAAACCAGTGTAGGGATTTCACAAACTAGTTCATGAAATGGTACAACATGTGCATATAGTAAATGAAGACAAGCACATTCAAAAGACGGTTGAACAAAACAAGGGGCAGAGTTCAAGCCATTCAACGTTCTGTCAAGGCCAGGCACACTTATAAGTCCATCAGAAAATTAAAACCATTCAGAGTTCAAGCAGACTAACATACACACACATGTAGATATGTATATACATATGTGTGCAAGTACATGGACAAGGCCAAATGCAACAAGGCAGTGCCATAAATTAAAACAGGGAATGCTACAAATAGCAAGTTCCACAAATTAAAACAAGGCAGTGCCACAAATTAAAACAAGGCAGTGCCATAAATTAAAACAAGGTAATGCCACAAACATTCACACATATATACATACATATCCATGTATGTATATACATGGAAGTTCCTAAAATTGAACAATGAAGTGAAAAAATCACAAGTGCAAGGGGTAACAAAATAAGCAAGGGGAAATCAGCGAAACAATGAACCTAACAAAGTCGAACAATGAAGTGAACAAGGAAAGCAACTCAAAATCAAACAATGAAGTGAATAATGGTTCAAGTTCAAGTTCATAGGCCACAAATAAGTACAGTGTGCACTGCCTTGAACAACTAATTCAACAACCAAATAAGTGTTAGTGCCTTGCACAACTCTCATATCACCAGCCAATTCAACAAATTCAAGTCAAATATACAAATTCAGGTGAACAAGGCAGAAAGCTCGAAATCAATATATTCAACCAAGTAAAAATATATTCGAATATATCAGAGAACTCAACAATTAAACGAGTCAAGGCCATAAAACAGAAAAACAAAAAACAAAGCGATCAAAAATATATGCAGCAATACAAAATCAACATCCAATGTGTAAAATCCAAAGTCAAGTCTAAATCGAAAATACAGGAAATAAATTCCTATATAAACCCATCTCATCATTGGCTCTTAAAATCAAAGTCGAGATCAATACAAAATTGAAAGGGGCGGAAATCATACCACATATCAATCGAAGAAAACTTGGCAAATTGAAGAAAGCTTGAACGAACGCGACCATAAAATGGAAACCAATTTCTTTATCAATTATTGTTTTAGAGCGAGAGAGTATCGGCAGAGTGATTTCATTATCAAGCCAATTTGAAACCCTAATTCCAGAAGACGAGTTGAAGATGGGTCGAAGACGATTTTAAGTTTAGGGTTCTACCAATTTGATTTTGAGAAGAGGGAAATAAATTTTGAGAAGGGGGAAAATTTTGATAAGTGTGAAATAAAATTTGAGAAGACACAATGGAAAGAAAGTGAAGTGGGAATAATTAAGGAATACGACCACGAAAATATTAAGAGGGAAAATATGGAGCCAAAACTAAATTTTTTGATAACTTCAATCAGACAACAGATAAAATGTTGTCTGAAGGACAAGCATGAACGTAGAGATTTCAGGGGCTATTCAAACAACAAATTATTTTATCCATATGTTGTGTGAAACAGTGGTAAATAGTGGGATAATAGAAAATTTACCTTATGTTGTGTGATCACTGTTGTCTGATTCACTTTGTGGCATAGTGTATTAAGCAGGTCCATGAGGCTTACATTCAACTGGTTCATATTATAGTTTAATATAAACAGCTCAAACTGAGAAATAGGTGACCCTAGGATTAGATCTACCTGTAGCTCATTGTAATAACCTGCATTTCAACTCGATTTCAACACATAAAACATAATAGATAGGCCTGCCAAAGGTTTCTTTCGGATGCGGATAGTGTCATATCCGCATCCGCATCCGAAATCATTTTCGGATATCGGATATCCACATCCATGGATACAGACAGATATCAGATAATTATCCTATCCACTAACGACCGATAAATCAAGAATACAAAATTAAAATTTTAGGTTAACATAAATATTTTTCAATCTCATTGATTATAAAAGTGTTAAAAATTAACCAATATGATGATGATAAATAGTTTCGAGCAGTTAATAAGCATTAAGTGCATATAATATAAACTACTAACTTAATAAAATAATAAACGAATATCAAAACCTGCATTAAAATACACATAATTTGAACTATAATCTTGACATAAACCGAACAGATAATTTTGGGATGCGGATGTCTTCGTATCCGCATCCGCATCCGTTTTTCCGAATATCGGATATTTATCTACTTTTCAGATGCGGATGCAGACGGATTTCGGATTTTTCGGGTATCCATTGACAGCCCTATAAACAGATACAAATCTAACTAGTATCTTTCAAAGTCTCACAACGAAAGGAAATAAAATATAATACAGTAATAACATAGTCATATTACATCACTATAAATGTCTTTTTGTTAAATACATATGTTTGAACAATAAAAGTTAACCTCAACCTAAACACAAAGTCAAATCTAGGTTACAACACTTATTTTATCATATACAATATACACCAATGAATCCCTATCTCCAATACCATCTCATCTTCAAACTCCATCAACCTGAAAAAATAAATAAAAGAGAAAAATAGTAGTGCGTTAGACATAAGTCTGGAGAGTGGGCCATACTTTACTCTACATATGCTACAAAACTAATAATATAACATGATATGAATCTAAAGCTATGTCACTTACATCTTGTTGGTCACGTCCTACCTAACTATTATATACATCTAACCGTATCATATCACATCTATGTGAACTCTCTTCCTTGGACTCGCCTCATGTGCTACAGGATTTCCTATTGTCCATCATTACATCAATCGTATATAGGACTCATGCCCTATAGGGTTTCATGTTGCCCTCGTACTAACTAACTGGATTCATGCCCTAGACTAGACTCATGCCCTATAGGGTCACTTAACATCCACCTCCTCCCACTAGTCCGCCAAAGCACTATAAGAAAGCAACGCAATACCTGGACCATCTACTTGCATTATAGGCTTGTATCCATATCCTGGGCTGCCTGCTTGCGCCAAATGCTCATTCATGTTATCATCATATCATGTTTTTGTACCACAATAACAAACATATCCACTTCAAATAGTAACCAATCATCACACACATTCACTCAATTTGTAACGCCATCATTTGCCTCGTCAATAGCCTTTAATCACATTTATAAAACAATAGTAATTTGATCTGAGTTGATAATAAATTTTTTGTCGGCCCTTACGGGTCCAGTTTTATCGCGACCTGAAATTAGGCCACCGGTGGACCGGTTAGCATGACCGATGCATTGGTGTACAATTTTTCCTGGTAGTTGCCAAGCCATGAATTTGGCTTCTCAACCCCATCGTTTTGCCTCCAACCGCCTCTGTTCCACCTTTGGTCACTTGAGAACAACCCTAGTGCATATCCTTATGTTTCTAAGTCCAGTTGTATAGATTATTTCATTAATTTGAACATATATTCATCAAATTACCATAGTTAAGTGTAAACCTAGTTCTAGTTTATTATTTATAACCAATTCCCTCCCAGATCCCCATTTATTCCGATTTTAATTATTTATTAATGATTATCCATATTATTATAGCTTGCATATCATATATATAGGATCGAAATTGTGTTATGCAAAGAGGAATGCACGAATCACTCACCAAAACTCCAAAGTTGATCATGCCTTCACTGTAATGTTCATTTTTTGGCCAAAATCCTTTGTCACTTCAACTACTTTTTCATATATAGTTCCTGTCCATACGGTTACTTCGATGGGTGGATCGTCGAATTCCATTAAGAAACGAAGGTGATATGCTAATTTGAAATTTGACATTGAATGTTGAAAATGGGTTACGAGAGGTACACCATTCCCCTTTACTGTCTAGCCTGTTGCGCTCCTAGCCCCATAATTTCGCCTTCAAATCAAGCCCTCTCCAATAGCTTTGCGATGCCACTAGATTAATGTGATTTCATTAAGTTTTGAGGAAGATATGATCGCTTGAATTTTGGCATGCAAAAACAAAAGAAGCAGAAGAAGAAGATAGAGTGCAATCAGTTTCTGAAAATTGAATTATGGAGTGCGTGACTTTTCTATTTTAACCGAAGGAGGGAATGTAACCACCATTTAAAAATTTAAATTTCAAGTTTTGGCGCCCGATTTCTACAATACCATTTCGACCATAATTCCTTCATATGGACTCCAAACGAGGCAAACCGAAATACTGCGCTAAGTAGAAAAATGAGGCAGTTGCAATGGCACCAGTTGCATCATCAAATTCCAAAGTAGAAAAAATGACCATTTTACCTCACCTTAATTTTAATTTCTTTTATTAACACATTAAATTTAATTATTTTCAATAGGTTATATTATTAATATTTAATTAAAATATTTACCAAATTTATAAGGTATACATGTTCCCCCTTTAAAA
This sequence comes from Allium fistulosum, assembly GCA_030737815.1. Classification (NCBI taxonomy): domain Eukaryota; kingdom Viridiplantae; phylum Streptophyta; class Magnoliopsida; order Asparagales; family Amaryllidaceae; genus Allium; species Allium fistulosum. Next base: position 1,303,632,657 of record CM060902.1, read on the forward strand.
GATATTCATCCCTAAAATTCGTACTCTCTCGTATCATGCATCATTATGTGTAACACACAAATACATAGCATACAGTCAATCATCCAGCCATTAATCCAATCAATCATCCATGCAACAAAGAGACCAATCAAAACAAGCATCCATACATGGCATAAGAAATATGAAATCAAATTTATAAAATAGGTGTACATGTTCCATTAGCATATATATGTATACATATGGTGATGCTTGTGTACTTTATGAAATGCAACCGATAGCATCACATCTGAATATTTATGCAGATGACATATAGCATTATATATGCAATTGTCTAACATTTGGGCCCTCCTATATGGATGAGATAGTATGACATATAAAGCATGATGCAAGCATCCTAGGGTGATATTTATGCACAACCAATCACATTAATATAGCATACGGTAAATATATACATAAGGAATCATAGAAATGAAACATATAAAACATACCAAGAAAATAATACAGTCAATCACATGAAAGAAAAATCATCCCAAAGTAGCTGATATCAAGTAGCATAAGTAAAAACAATAGTGAATCAAGCAATCATTGACACAAACCTAGATACTAACTATACTAAAAAATCAAGTAATGGGAAAACATTCCAGAAATGAGTTAATTTGAAAAGATTGAATCTACTTCTCCACTTTTCAAATACCCATGACCAAATTGTTATCCTCAACTAAATCTAGCAATCTCTACTGCTAGCATAAACTCACTCCTAAACATTAAAAACAAATGTATGTGCATATATGAAATTCTATGCTACCATTTCAAACAAAAGACACCACAATACATAACAATAGGTACCCCTAGCACCAACGTGCTCAAACAAAATTGCGGTCTCTCGTACCATCCCTAAATGCACATAATTAACACTTAAATTATCTGGTAGTAGTTTCCTTAATTCATCTTTTAGGTTGTTAAGGTAAGATAACTTAAAGAGGATAGTGTCTTACCCAAACAAATCCAAACAACTTAAATCAACATACCATTCCTTCTTTCACCTAAGAACATAAAAATCTATTCATGTCTTAATCTGGTGAACATAACACATCTTCTATTATATCCAATCTAACTTAAGTGATATCATTACGCTTATGATGTCACTTCTCCAAATATCCAATAAGTTTGGTACTCAAAGTATCACCTCATCAATATTCTAAACATTCCATCCTAAGTTCTAGAACAAACAACCTATAACTAAGCAAGCATCCAAATAAGAGAAATCATATTCTATTCAACTAATGTAGCCACAGAAATAAAACTCCTAAATCTAAGTGGAGTTCTAACGTAAGAGAAATGTTAACCAAAGATAGTGATAGGATTAAAAGAATTGACTATATAATGTGTTGTCTACATGCACCTCATATGCGATGTAAACTATGCACTTTTAAGTCGCTAATCTAAAAGAGTTTTTTTAATAGATAGTTTCTATTCAATTTGATAGATGATTGAAAAGAATCCATCTACTCCTCGCTTAAATCCGTATACGAACCTTACAAATTTCGTTCTATAGAATCACCTTAGCATATTATATGCATATTAGTTATATTACTCTTTCCTCCACCATTCTAAATAAATTTCCACGGTATTTTCCTATTTTACTTCAGTATCCATGAAATTAAGTATATCTTTTCTTAAATTCTCCCAATCGGGTTTATTTCAATAGCTCAAAATCCGTTATCGAAATCCTTTATCCAAATTCTTTATTTATGTCAATCAAAATTATTTATCATATAATCCTTGTATTAATCCCATTTGGAATATCTTTTATAAACAGATGTCACAACTCTCCATAATATTTATTCTCCAAATCATATCTATCTATACAATTCCAAAGACTTCGTTCCGTTCATCATACCAAAATACTTATCCTTATAAAGGCTTAATACCAAACCAAATCCGGAATACCCTTTACAATAAAAAATCTGAACATAGTACCCTTCAAATCCAAAAATCCAAGCTCAATTCATTTTCTAGCAATAGTCAAATAAGTGGTATCTTTCCTCATATATTTCCACTGACTTACTATTCTTCCTTATAATGGACGAAACAACTTAATAGGGATGTGTCTCACCATATTAATCAAATCATCGTAACACTCAATTGTAATAGTAACACCCTACGCCATAACATATTTTGGAACATCAAAAAAAGGAATAATGTCCTAACATAGTGAACATGTCATCAAAGTCATGTCACATCCATTACTCAAGTATGATAACCCATAACTATCACCCCAAAATATGTACAGTGTAACAACCTTGGTTTTGGAGATTACCTGTTAATATTAAATAATGTAAATTAAAATAAAATTGGAAAATTTTAATTGTTTATTTGGAATAAACAATGAATTTTGAAAATAAAATGAGAAAAATAAAGTTTGGAACTTTATTTTATTTGTTTGGGTTAATAATAAATGGGAAATGGTTTTATTTACAGAAAATGCAATAATTATATTAATTATTGCCCAATTGCCTCTTTTAATAGTTTTTAAAAGAAGTACGAGATTTTTAAAGGTTGTTTATTTAAATAAAAAGATGGAAATTGGTTTAAAAACGAGTTTAATTATAAATTTGAGTTTAAAATGGTTTAAAATATTTTTCTAAGTGAGAAAAGTATTTTTGTGGAATTTTAGAAGTTAAAAATAGAGTTTTATTCATTTATTTGAGTAAATAGTGTATTTTTGAAAAATAAAGGATTTTAATAATAATAATGTTTTAAAAATAAAAATTAATCTTTTCATATAGTGTAAAATATTTTATTTCATATGTATATAAGCTTGCATTTGTTGTTGTATGAAAACTTGAAAGGAAAATGCAAATTGTTTTGTAAAATAGAATTAATATGTGCATATTTGTCTTAGTGTTGAATTAGAATTAACATAGCTTAATTATTTCTTTCTTTTTGGGTCAAGGCCCATTAGTTTGTACAAACCTGTAGAAGAGAAAAGAAGCTTCTCTTCTCTTGTACGCACAATTTTCACTCCATGTACCAGAAAATGAGAAATAAAAGAAAGAAAGAAAAAATGGCTTCCCTCTCTTATTGATAAATAAAAATTACTTCAAATTGCTGAAAATTAAAGAGAAATCAAGAGAGTAAATTGCAAATAGAATCAAATATAGGTAATCTAATCCAAATCCCTGAATATATTATGTCTATTTTGTTGGAAAAGAAATTTTATCTGTAACTCTTATTTCTTGTTCTGCATGTCTACTGTTCTCAAGTTTCTAGCTCCTACAATCAAATTCAAGGCTAAAGGTTGTATCTTGCAGCTCTAAATCATGTAATAAGGTGCTAAGGTGAGTTACATCTCACATTTCTAGCTTAAAACTAAATTTGCAAGAAAGAATTTAGGCAAAAACGTTTACTCTAACACTTTACCTTGTTTCTTTTGGTTACAGTATAAAAATCTGTTTCTGGTTGTCTCTTTGTGTATGAATATCCTTTTGTTATCTTGATGAATTTCTGCCGGAACTCTTCCGGATCATAGTTAAGATGTTGTAGTTCATGCTTGTAAAATTTCATAGCTTTATACTTTCATTTGCTATTTGGAAATCATGCTGCAAAATCAGTGCGAAGCTTGAAATAAGCCTGTAGAAATTCGCGTATGATAGGTCGACACCATCATCCACCTAGGTTGACGGCTAGGTCGACCTAGGCTTCTACTAGGTCGACATGCATGTCAACCTGGGGGTCAACCTAGGCATGTATTGTGCCTGTTTCTTTTCTTTAGTGTTCTGCCTTGTTTTACTTTTGTTCCAGCTTGCTTCTCTTGCATTTGTTGCATGATTTTGGGATGTCTTTGAATGTGATTGGGGGCCATGATGTCTATCAATAGACCAGCCAAATTTTGGAGATTTTGAAATTAAAATTTTGAATTATTTTGAATTTAATTTGAATTTAAATTCGAATATCGGTTTGAGTGATTTTCCTTGTTTTTAGTCATTTTCGAGCATGGTTTTCTCCAAATCTTTTTGAAATGATTTTTCAAATTAATGGGCATTTCAAAGTAATTGTTATATAATATTTTAAAGTATTTTCAAGTGTAAAATCTTTTTATTCTCTATAATAAGAGAAATTTTCAAATAGGGTTTTCAAATTGATTTCGAAAATTGGTTTTCAAAGCTTGTTTTCTCAAGTAAATTATTTTATATATAATACACGTTTTTGCACTATTCGAGCGAATGAGAATTAAATGGTTTGGTAAAACACGTGGTATGGGACACATGCGTTTATCATATCGGTAAATTCTCGACTTGTCCGTTTAATCGTTTTAACCTTCGGGTCCAGTTTACCAATGAGATGAGGCAAACTTTTACTGCTTTGAGTATGAAATTTACTAGCGGTTAGTAAACCGTTTAGTGCGAACGTGTGGTATGGGACACACGTTAACACTATTCGGGTTCCTACCCGAGGGTTTGTGACACATTTGTCTAAGAGACATATTTGCCAGTACTGGACGTTCGGGTCATTTGTCCTTCGGGATGTTTGTCTAAGATACGTTTGTCATTGCGACGTATTTGTCCTTCGGGATGTTGTCCTTGGGATGTTTGTCTAAGAGACGTATTTATTTGTCCTTCGGGATGTTTGTCTAAGAGACGTGGCACCTTATTTTGAGAGAACAGTACTTGGCGGGCTTCGGCCATAAGCACATGCTATATCTTTGAGATGATTTCATTGATTTCTTTGTGATTTTCCATGTGTATCGCCTTTTTACATTATTGGCCATTTGAGCCATTTGAGATATTATTTATGGCGATTACATCTTTGGAAATTGAACTCCTTATCGAGTTCTATATTTGAGATTTGGTTTTGCCAACACTTGGCATTTATTTGAGATTTATACTCTCCTATTTGGAGATATATGAGATTACCAATTTTGGTGTATTTTGTGTTTGAGACTTCTCTATTTAGACAATATTTTTGTGATTGCCATTTATGGCGAGTTTTGAGTTTGAGATTTGGGATTCTCCTATTTTGGAGATATGGTTCATAGAAACCATTTTAGTGGCTTTTGGGATTTCACCGATGATATGAGGCGTTTAATTCTACTTAGTGTTATTTGGTGAGTTTACCTATTTTGAGGACATACACTTAGTGCAATTACCTTATTTGAAGTAATGGCATGCTCTTATTATCGTTTCTTCTCATACGAGAGGATATCTTACCCTTTACCTTATGCTCATATTATCACTTATCCTTATAAACTAATTTGAATGACCCGTGTATTTTATACTCAGGTCAGATCGAGGTGTTTCAGGTTAGGTACCCTTATGGACTTAGCCTATTCTGCTTCTGCATGGACTTATCTGCTAGCCTTTTTTATTGTAGTTTTTTGTCGCTACTCTGATATGTATATTGTTCTGACTCGAGTGTATATTGTGGTCGTCATACCACTTATGATGTATTATTGGTATTGTATTGGGATGTATCAGTATATATGTATATATATCTGTTTGTTGTTATGTGATGTGTTATGCATTTGAGTTGTTGTATTTTGTTCTGATAGATCCTATAACCACCTGTAGTTTTGTATTAAGCATTTATTGGATATGTCGATCCACTTGAGATATCAAAGAAAAAAATACAGAGCATTAATCGACGTATTCAATAGATATTTAAGACAAGCCTATAGATGGTCGCTCCTAACCAGCCCTATTCTCCGCATTAGCAGACAGTATTACCCAGTAATACTCTTTGTTAATGTGGGTCATGGGGTGGGGCGTCACATACAGCAAGACCAAAAATCACCTGCTTGGAGAATAACATCCATTTAAGCTATATAACATAAATGGTGAAATGTTACCTACCACACAAGGTCAACGACACCTATCCTTAAACTAACTCAAATAATCTACCCTTACAACGATATTAAACAAAAAAACATTCTAAACATTATTTGATTCCATCTTCGATCATTATCGCAATGAGACAAAAGAAAAGAATGTCAGTGTCAAATATTTTTCAATTTCAGCATTACGGACTGATCACCGAGTCATATCGCATAGTAGCATCATTGAGTCACTAGGACCCTATACTGAAATAAACTCTAGTCCTTTAACAAAAATCTTCATCCATATCAAATATTTTCAATCATTTGGTTAAAGAATCCAATTAATTGAAATTTCAATACCACTTATCTCTCTTTTACAACAAAATTTTCAAGCCAACTTTACCTCAAATATATCTTGAAAATTTTCAATTCCAAATAAGTATAACTTAGGCCGAAATCTCATTCATATGATCTTAATCAATTTGTTTTGCGATTAGGTAAGCATTTCTTCTCTGTTTTTCCTCAACACAATAATTTGGTTTACTTTCCTCCTAATTATAACCACAATCTTTCTTTCACTAACCTAGACATTCTCTTATCCAAATTCTGATTTTTTTTACAGTCATGTGCCCAGGTGGCTTACCACAGATCTTATGAATTTTATTTACTTGGGGAGGAAATCAAGAATAATTTTCGAAGGTATATGGGATTTCTATCTCCATCAAACTTCGTGTGACTATCAGGATCATAACTTAGGATAATATCATGCCTAGTTTACTAATACTTTTCCAAGGCACATTAATATCTTCATTCAGCATCATCACACAACAAGTCATTCAGTCCACTCCAAAATCAATTGATTCACGCACTAGGTGTAAATTAGGTCAGTGATTAATATCGAACAACTCGAATATTAACGTTCACATGCCACCTTAGCTATGTTATGACATTATGCCCAAATTTATCTCTTATATGGCTTTGTTAAAATCAAATTTTATTTATTTTAAGTGGTACTCGATAGTGACAGCTATTTACACCAATTATCTTCGTCAAAACTATATCACACTAGGACTTATGAAATTTGTTAATGGTCAAAATTCTAATATCAGTCATGTTCAGCTTGTATAGTCTAAAAACAAAGTTCTTGGTTCAATAATAACAATTATTATTAACCAAACTATTCTGGCTAGAAAATTTGACTTCGATTGACCGTGATACTAACATCATTAATTAAATAGGCAAATTCTCTATTGAATAGTGTTTCACTTATAATGGTTCCACTTAACCTAACTATAGTCGTTCGATGGACGTCGTGTCATGATTTAACTAACATCAAAGTGGAGTTTTCACATTGAAGCTTGGCGGCATTCTCAAGTTGAGAGAAAGTGTAATATTGTCATAACGATATTTTTTTACCTTGTTTATATTAACCAACAGAAAATTATCGAATAAGTCATTCCATAGTTATACAATAAATATAAGTACATATTCCCATAGTGCCCCCAATAACCATGATTAATACATTGTCCAACATTTGGAAAGCATTACGTACTTTAGTCTCAATGGATATATCGATATCCAGTCTCGTTACGTCTTGATTAGGAATATTTAAAACGATGTGTTTATTATATTGTGATAAATTGCTTATGATTACAACACTTTGTATTTACTATCACAAAATACATCATTTACGGATTTTCTATTAAATATAATTAAATTAAATAATTAATTAATATAACACATTATAACAAGTACATAGTAGAAAGAAAGCACTTTTTATTTCGAACGAGATTTTATTACACTGTTAGTAATTTACAATAAATTACAGAATTTTTCATAAGGCATACCTCTAACTCTGTCACGATTGACTAAACATTTTATCCTAAAAATTTCTATTTGTATGTTATAATGCACTTAATGCGTTGTATACATACATACATTATTCAAGCACAAAACATATTTTTATTTTGGAAAAAATTTCTCATAATAGTAAGTTACGTAATCAAATTACATAATTTCTCCCAAGGCATACCCTTATCACAACTATCCGAGCAATCATTTTAATCTTAGACCATATACGAAAAACCCTATTCCAATGTTATTCAATTATATTATTATCAAACTGCAAAATAATATAAAGTAGCAAAATATGACATAGGATTATTGAATCCACTCGCCTAAATAGGTACTTAATTCCAAAAACATGATAAAAATCCAACTTCTACTGCTATTATGACCCATACTCGAAAATGAACGGTCTCCAAATCTAGTTTTGATTGTTAAATACATTGCCATTGTCTTGAATAGATTATGATGATTTTTAGTTGATTTAAAGAGGTGATTCTTGACTAATATGAGCTAATTAACTTGTTAGTGATTTTTTTTTATAAAGGAAAGTAAAATCAATTATGAAATAAGATGGCGACTATCCCTGAGGGGTTATCTCTAATTTGTTGTTATTTAAGTAGGTTGAACCAGTCCAAACCCAATAAACTATCCAAAAAAATGCAAATCTCATCTATTTCATATCTAATACTGTAACTCAAATCTAACATCTCTACTATTAATAAAGAAAATTCAATGAATATGATTTCTACGGTGTCTTTTCGAAAATGCCCTACATTCATCAATGGAATTTCATCATCCATTTGCAACATCCATCATCATTCCTTTACCAACACACCATCAATAGAATTTCGCTGTCAAAATAAAAGTGTTATAACTGCTAAAGCTTTTGCACATATAGCGCACATCCGTTCATAAAAATTATTATCAATTAAAAAGTAAATATTTCTAGCTATATTTTAATTAACAGTTTATTACAAAATGTGTGAAGTATAAAGAGCGATATTATACAGAAAAGTCGTATAGATAGTTATTTAATTTTCTCTATTACGTTTTATTTCCCATGTGCATATTTGTAGCTCTATGGTTGATTTATGGTCATGGATAATTTTACCTTTTCTTCTTTCATACTATTTCTAGTATCAGACATGCAGTAAACTTGGTGGTTATGTAACTTATAAATTCGGTCTGGTTTTATATTTTGTGTTTCTAATCCGTGACTTGTCGGTTTACCAAATTCGTGGGCTTTGTATGTAGAAATCTCTCATGCATCCCGCCATCTTAATACGGATACGGGTTTTGTCCAAACTACTAGTCTGACCCAGGTCCAATCCAAACCCAACTCGGTTGCTATTAAAGTCTGGTACTGGTAATGTTTTATCAAAACCCGGTCCGGTTTGGATCTGATCCGATTACTAGTATTCTGTATTATCAAAACACGAGTCTTTATGTTATTTGTTTGCATGTAGATGTTTTTGCTTACTTTTGTTGTGAACTTGACAACATCACCATTTAATATATATGTTAACATTTTTTATGTATAAATTTTACAAAAATTGCATATTTAAAGTATGATTTTAACATAAATATTATGAGTACGGTATACAGGTATTACCCAGCGGGCTTGAATACCCGATGGGCGGGCTTGAGTATTGTTTTTGAAATACACTGGAGGTTCGGATTGGGCACGGATTTTGATTATTGTACTCTGGTTAAGGTCTGAATTTTAAGATAGTCGGACCAAACCTAGACCGTTGAGAGAGGCCTACTAAATAGCACATACTAAGAGTATATGAAATTATGTTACACTCTCGTTTCACTCATTTCACTTTTTCTTTCTTTCCTAAATTAAAAATTTCCATCTCTCATTTTATTTATCTAAAATGTTATACCTTCTATTTTACCATTTATGAGATTCATGTTTATGGTTAAGAAAATGAATAATGAAAAGAAAAGAAAATGGTCGGAGGGTAATAGTAGTTAGGTTTAAGCCTTTGATTGGGACGACTGAACTAATTACATCTCCTAACCAATTCTGTCGCCCCCTAGTCCATATAGCTACACAAACAGTTGTTAGCTATTATTGGCAACTAAAAAAATGCTTCCGACTATCATTAATTTTTTATTATATATTAATTTCTTTTTATGTTTATTGCCACCAAAATTTATTCTCTCATTCGACCTTAAACTATCGTACATTTCACCTCTCTAACTCATATACACTGTCTTATAACATCATCAAAAATCAAAAAAATTAAACCCTAAAACACAAAAAAGTCTCTTTCTTTCTGCCCAATAGATGAAACTAAGTGAAGATTCAATGGATTGTTCTAATTTTGATAAACAAAAAGTGATTAGATTACTTATTATTTCTTAAAGTCTACTTTCTTCCATATATCAATCTAACATTTGTTGTAAATGAATTTTTATGTTATTTTAGGACAAATTTAATGATCCCATTAGTAACACAAACTTGAAACATATAAAGTTTGATGATGTTACAATTGAAAGGTTCAATATAAATTGTTAAATTTTAATATTTTATCATACAAAGTTTATGCCATTTTTTCGCTTGAATTATTATTATTATTATTATTATTGGTTTTTTCTTTTAGTTATTTGATGGAGTATACCAATCACAATAAAAAAATTGTTTTTGTTTTGAATTAAAAAAATGGTTGATGATGAAAATATAAAAAAACCGATTAATCAAATGCTTCAATAGGAATGCACATTGATTAGACAAACCAATTTTTAACAAATCAAGCAAGTATTTATTTCAAAATTACATAATCCTAAATATGGAAGGAAAAAAAAATTATATTATTTTTGATTCTTTTGTTTAGTTATATGATTTTTATTGTGCTTTGAAAAGAGTTGAATTTGGTTTATGCAATAAGAGCGGTAGTAGGTGTGTTTGAAATGTTTGAGTGTTAGTTTACTTAAAACAAAATAATAGTTAATGCTAGGAAACAGTGAATCAACTTTGTACGGTAAGGGCGCCATAAGTATTTTCTTGGATATAAATAGTAGCATGGTAACATTTTCGATTGGTCAGAATTATGGGATGATACACATGCTATGTGCTTGACTTTGGTGATTCTCCCATGTATCAGTCATCCTCAATATAACGAGATTCACCCACTCTTAATCATTTTTCCGAGAAACCATGCTCTGTTTTTTCATTATATTTACACTACTGTTATCATTATGGTGCTCAATTATGTTCTTAGTGTTGTTTATAGAGGCACAGAAAAAATTGTATGGATTTAATGCAAGCGAAGTTGATTTCTCTTTGTTGTCTTTGCTAATTTCTCAAGCGCTAGAGGTTCCATTACATACTACTTAAATTCCTACGTGTTAATTTCATTGTCTAAAGTGGTGTCTTAAGATCGATGGTCGTCGGTGAAAGTGGATATTTTCTCTCCCATTAATGCGAGCTTTGTTTACAGACTTGATTGTTCTTTATTTTATGTTGATTGCAAAGTTTGGTCTTTAGTTGAAATGAAATGTTGGTAAAATTTTGGAGCAATTATCTTGATTGTGTAATTTATCGGTTACCAAATTTGAACTAGTATGACGTGGGAATTGTAAAAGCACCCTAATTAGTTATGGATACAAGTATACAACCAATTATAAAACATAGATTAATTTAACAATTTATGTGGAGAACTAAATGAATATTGATTACGTGGAATAACAAAGTAGAGATGAATTGAAAAAAAAAATGACAAAGGATGTAACGTCATTCATTGAAGTTGTATACATCTGCCGAGCAAAGGTAAATCCTATACTACTATCTACAGTCATATTGTCAACTCTTTTACATTACACCATGAAAATATAAACAATGTTTATCAATCAAAAGTAGGAAATTATTTTCGTTATAATTGACCACATTTAAGGGTTGAGTCTGTTGTGATCAACTTTGGTGGGAATAATATACCCAGGCGAACAATTTAATCTATCTAAACCATGTGATGAAAGGTCTTTGTTATAAGAGGATGACTCAAGGGTCTTCAAGGAGAGTCCTACCAATGATGCAAGGTGGCTTGACTTTCGTTGTTTGAAAGTGTTGCAACTGACTTTCGAGTGTTCTACTGCAATCAAATTTAATCCTGTCTTTAAGCAAACAGGTGAGACTGAGGGTTTAAACTTATTGAAACATGAGCGAAAACAAGCCATCATTTTTTTTTGATCTAATGATATCGAGGTCAGAATGGAAAAAGCCCTTGGCAATAAAAATATCCATAGTTTTTACATAAACATGATTGTAAAAATAAATCATACAAGCCAAATAATATGACCTAACAAATATTAAATAGATATACACGTGGAATACAACTATTATCCTACTTTTGAACCAAGCAATATCTCAATAAATCAGAACTATTGAATGGTCATGAAATAAATCAAAAATCTAAAGGTGTGGATCTAAAGATAAGAATTCATATAAAGTCTAAAGAATTAGTATTGAACCTTTCTTGTCGCTAGAAGGAAAGCCATTCTCTAGATAAATCAGGTGGTGAAAAGAAAATTTGAAAATTACAAGTGGAATCACAACTTGGTACCAAGTCATGCCTTTCAACTCATCACCGAGTCATGAATGATGAGTCGGCACAATGGCTTCAAGAGAGTGAAGACAAGAATGAAGCAAAGCATTCGAAAGAGGAAACCCCATAACTCAACACCGAGTTGTGAAGCACAACTCAGTACCGAGTTGACAGTCAATTGCTAATCTAGCCACGTTTTTCCTATGGAGCATCATGTTGGACATAGGGAACATGGGGAAGAAATTTTTAGAGTTTCTTTCATTTATCTTCGTCTATAAATAAGAGGAGGAGTGCATAAACAAGATTCTTTTCTTGACTTTCTAAAATAATAGATTTTACGTCGATACTCTGTTGGATTCTTACCCGAGTAATAAGCAACCGAGTTGTAAAATCACTCTTGTAAAAGAAGAAAAAAATCCATAACAAAGTTGACAGTGGACATAGGCTGTTGATTTTGACATAACCAATATAAATTCTATGTGTTATACCTCATTTTAAAAAAAAATATTTCTGTAACTGTTGCTTAATAATCGATTGGGTGTTTATCCCATTTTTTGTGCGAATATTTTGGTGCTTTCACTGAGAAGGATTTGAAGTTTTTACTCACGGATCTATTTTGAAACATTGAATTTGAAAGAAGTCATGGAAGAGTTATGGCACCTAGGAAGGACAAAGAGAAGTCAACCGCCTCAAGACCCACCAATGAAGTTAAGAATGAAGACTCTCAACATAGAGAAAAGACAAATTAACCTACTCCCATTGAAGTTCCAAGCACACCAGAAATGGTGACTAGGATGGATTTAGACCGAATTATGATTGAGATGAATAAGAAGATGTTAAAGAATAAAAATGCCAAGCAGTTGGAAGGTAGTCTTGTTTAGGTTACACAACTACCATAAAGACGTAGAAGAGTTATAGAGATTCATCAACTTTTGATTTCGAAGAAGAAAATTCTTCTTCAATGGACATAAATCGAAGAGATTGAAAGCATAAGATGAAAAGGGAGGAACTAGGACATCGAAAATGGAACTTGGAAAAGCCTATGTTGACGAATAACAACTCGGCACTGAGCCATTATGACTTGGTACCAAGTTGAGAAACTGAGTAGTGATAAATGGGTCAGATGGTGAACTTCAAGAGGAGGTTAATACTGGTGTTGAGCAAGTTACCGGTGGCCAAAGTGGTGGTGTTCAAACAAAAATCAATGAACCATCAAAGAGAGAACGTAGACAACGAAGAACTGGACGAACGGTTCTCCTGGAGATAGAGGAACCCAAACATCATAGAACTAACCGAGAGCATTTGCGGAAGCCAAACACTCGAGGCAATCCATGATATCGCCGTCCAGTTTATCCGAATGATGCGAAGCATATAACTGACATGGTAAGAAGGCCGATGAATGTAAACCAGCACAGAAGTAATGATGAATGAGCTCGATGCCCAGTAGAACCCCGTTCATGGATGATATCTTGCGGAAAGGTTATCCATGGAAATTCATCATGCCCACGATACCATCGTATAACAGTACAAGAGGCCCTAAACAACATCTATTGAAGTATGAATGACACATGGATGGTGCCCGAGAGATAGACGCAGTGAGGTGTGGAGTTTTCCCATATTTCTAGATGGAGTAGCTAGGATGTGGTTTACTTGCCTTATGCTAGAGTCCACATCTTCATTCGATCAATTAGCAAGGAAGTTTATGGAGCAGTTCAGGCTCTACACCTCTTGGTCGAAGGATGTAATGTCCTTGTTGAGCATCTATCAGTGTCCCGAAGAGACTCTGAAATGATTTTTGAGTCGACTTAATACTGCTATGACCGAGCTAAACAATCCAAAGGAAGATATTGTGTTGATGGAGTTAATCTAGGGGATACATCCAAATACAGAATTTGGTAAATGGATAAAGATGAAACAGCCACCCACCATAGAGCAGTTCTATCGAAAGGCCTACTAGTTTTTGCGTTTGGAAGTGCAAATCCGGTCATTGGAAAAGCTGGTGGTAGACCATCGAGTGAAGTTGTGCAAAGTAGTGTTGCTATAAAGAAAACTAGTGAAAGCATCGGGAATGTTGCCGTCAATGTTGAAAATAACAACAACAACCAAAAAAGAATGAATTAGAGTGCTAATGGAAAGAAGCCGGACTTCAAGAAGTGTCCAAGATATCTGATGCCTGAATATTATACCCCTTTGGACATGACTGTTGAGAATATTTAGCAAGGTAATTGAAAATTACAAGAAGCCACCTCGGAGGGAGTCAATTCAATAAGAACTGCTCTTAGGGAAGTATTTTCGCTTCCACTAGATATATGGGAACAATACCAATGAGTGCCGGCATTTGAGGGATATAATTTGAGGATTTGATTAGAAAAAAGAAGCTACAACAGTATGTGAAAGACCCATGGGATGGTAGGTAAATGAACAATAGATCTGAGGGAAAGATGGCTCAATGGAAATAGGCTATGCCTAGTGGAGAAGGACCTAGGCAACCAAAATAAGAATTGTAATCAACACTACCACTGGTGGACCTCATCCAGCCAATAAAAGGTGGAATGAGATAAAATATATGTAAGTTATTTGAAGCATGTTGTGCAGGAGAGTTGTTTTGTTGTAGAAGACAGAGCTCCGACAAAAAAACTAAAAATGATAACTGATGATATCGTATTTAGAAATCGAAATGCCGATGAGGTGAAAGCGCCGACACTTGACCTCTTGGTGAAAATGGTTGTGGTTGGGCCGGCGATTGCACATCAAGTCCTAATTGATTAAGGAAGCTCATTTAATATTTTATATAAGAAATTTTGTAACCATATGAGGATGAGTGGGCAGGATTTAAAGCTATGTAAATCCCATATTCAGGGATTTACCAGAGTGGCTAAGCAGCCGTTGATTGTATTAATATGTCGGTGAAGCTTGGTGAAGGGGACCGCAAGATGTGCGGGTGCAGACCTCTATTGTGAGCGATACGTACTTAGCTTATAATGGTTTCTTAGGTCGACCGACCCTTGCCAGTTTCAGAACAGCTCTTTTCCTATGGTTCTCGATGCTGAAGTTCCCCAACGAGAATGGAGTAGGAGTTATCCAGGGAGACCAGAGTATTGGTCGTTGGTGTTACGTTGCCAAGCTTAGAGAAGCGAAGCGACATGAAAATAGAAGTGGTGCAGAGAAGACTCTTTGCATCAATAGCAACCACCACCTAAGCCTTGGCTTGAAGGACATAGTTAATTTTACAAACCTATGGATACGGGTAAAGAGCCAAAGGATGTGAGGGCAGTCCCGGTAGAGCTGACGATTAACACCAAATCGATGAGGGTGACCCCACTCAAGTCCTAAAGATCAGATCCTAGCTTGACGCGAAAATGAAGGAGTCGGTAGGGTTTCTCTAGGAAAACTTGGATGTGTTTTCCTATACACATTCTGATATGAGTGGATAGTTCTTGAGATAGCATGTTATACATTGAATGTGGATCCATGGTACCGTCCTGTAAAGCAGAAGAGGTGCATCGTGGATCGGGAGTGATCTGCTGCGTTAAAGGAAGAAGTGGATAAGTTGAAGGCGAATAGCTTTATCCAGATACTATATATCCTAAATAGGTGCCAAATCCTATGTTGGTCAAAAAGCCTAATGGAAGTGACATACATGCATCAATTATTCAGATCCAAATAAAGTATGCCAAAAGGACAGGTTCCCACTACCTAGAATTGATCAGCTCGTCGATGGAACCATCAAACATGAATTATTATCCTTCATGGATGCATACTCCGACTATAATCAATTAGAAATGCATATCCCAAATCAAGAGCACTCCAATTTCATCATTGATTTGGGACTATATTGTTACCATGTGATGTCATTCGGTCCAAAGAACATCGGAGCTACCTAACAATGATTGATAAACTCGATGTTTAAAGATCATATCAAATGAAAAAGGAGGTTTATGTTGGACGATATGTTAGAAAAGTCACAGTGATCGATGAACCACATGCACGACCTCTTAGAGATGTTCGATGTGCTTCAGGTGTATGGGATGAAGCTCAACCCACTGAAATGCTCTTTCGAAGTCGCGTCAGGCAAGTTCATGGGTTTCATAGTAAACTCAAGGGGCATAGAGGCTAATCTAGAGTACATAAAAGCATTAAAAGATGTTACCGCCCTAAAAATGAGGATGGAAATGTAGAGCCTGAATGGGAAAGTCGCCACATCGAGTCGATTCATAGGCGATAGGTAAATGTGTTTAGTTCTTTGGTGCCCTCAAGAAAGAGAAAGAGAAGTTTGTCTGGATGGAGGAATGTCAGAAAAGCTTCCCAAGACTTACTTGATCACATGGAGAGACAACCATTTTGTCAAAGCTTTCGAAGGAGAGGACTTATTTGTTTACTTAGCAGTGTTTGCTCAAGCATCAAGTGCAGCCTTGATACGTGAGGAGTCCAGAATTTAAAGGCCTGTGTATTACATCAGCAAGTGGTTCACTAGAGTAGAGAATAATTATCCAAAGTTACAGAAATTAGCTTAATGCTTGTTGATTGTTTTGAGGAAGTTGCCACCCAATTTCCAGGCTCATCCGATATGACTGGTCAACCTTTAAGGAAAGTGTTGCACCGATCCAAGATTTTAGGAAGGTTATTGAAGTGGAATATCAAGCTAAGCCAATATTATATAATCTAACATCCTAGAAAGACGATACGAGGACATGCATTGGCTGATTCCATTGCCGAGTTCACTATCCGGGATGGAGAAGTGATGGAAGAAGTGGTCTGGCTTGCTCAATCGAAGTTATATATAGATAGATCATCTAATGAACATAGATCCAGTGCAGGAGTAATCTTGGTGACCGTGGAGGAACAAACGATTTGTTATTCCATGAAGATAGAGTTTCCTTGAATATGAAGCACTGATCGCGGGACTCAAGATAGCAAAGGTATTAGGAGCCAAAACATTGCGCATATTCAGTGACTTCCAATTGGTGGTCTGTCAAGTAACGAAGGAATTTCAGGCTAAGAGGTCAAGACATTCCCCCACCTGATGAAGGTTCTGGAACTGTTAAATGATATTGAATATTACACTATAACACACATTCCCGAAGAGGAGAACATAAAGGCCTATTCCAACTGGACATCTCTAGGGATGCATAACTCATGGGACTTGTTCCAGTGGAGGTTTTGTTGGCTTTGAGCATCGACCAGATGGATGTCAATTAGATATTGGAGGCTGAGGTGGAAAATGAGTCATGGATGACTCTGATCAAGGGTTATTTGCTAAAGAGGACTCTCTCAAATGGAAGAAACAAATGATGAAAAATCCTATGCAAAGTACCACGATTTATCATTTAGGAAGGACTACTGCATAAGAGAGGATTCTCTACTCCCCTATAATGATGTGTCACCAAAGAAGAAGCTAAGGAGATTCTTACCGATGTGCACATGATATGCTGTAGTGAATGCACCAAGGGGCAGACTTTGGCAAGAAAGATTCTTCACTATGTATACTTTTAGCCAACGATCGGATGTGGCTGATTACACTAGAAAGTGCGACATGTGTGAAAGGTTTACGAAGATACTGAGAGCACCAAGGGGCAGACTTTGGCAAGAAAGATTCTTCACTATGGATACTTTTGGTCAACGATCAAATGTGGCTGATTACACTAGAAAGTGCGACATGTGCGAAAGGTTTACGAAGATACTGAGAGCCCATCTACATAGCTTACGCAAATGATCAACCCATGGCCTTTGCAGTTTGAGACTTTATATAATCGGTATGCTAGGCTGAGCGAAATTTGTTATCGTAGTTGTAGACTATTTCACAAAGTGGGTCGAGCGAAACCACTAGCCACAATCACTATGAAGAAAGTGATCCACTTTATAGTAAAGAACATTATAAGTTGATTTGGTGTTCCACAAAAGATTATCATTGATAATGAAATCGGATTCGAAAGTGCCGAATTCAAAGATTTCTACAATCGGTATCGAATAGACAAGAAGTTCACAACAGTAGTGTACTGCAAGAAAGTAGATAGGTAGAGACAGTGAATAAGATCATCAAATTCATCATGAAGAAGCGATAGACGAAAGCCAAGGGAAACTAGGTCGATGAACTACCATTAGCATTACTAGCATTGTGGGCTTATAGAATGACCAACAAGTCCACGACCGGCCATCTTCCATCTTCTTTAGCCTACGGACTAATGGTCATGATTCCAATTGAATTGGAAGTCCCTTCCCAACAAAGAATTCACTATGTTCACAAGATGAACAAGCAGCTCTTACTTGAGTCCCTCGCTTGGTCGATGAGAAGAAGCTAATTTGAGGGTAGCTTGAGTAGCATGACAATTCAACGCTAATGTTAGAAACTTCCCTTTTGAGATAGGCGATCTCATTTTGAAATGGGTCTTTCCTAGTCCTGTGACACTAGGTTCAAATTGGGAAGGTCCTTATTCAATTAAACACAATTTTAGAGATGAAACTTTCAAGCCAACAACCGTTGATGGAACCTCTATTGCAAGAGCGTGAAAAGCAAGCACCTAAGACGCTATTTCACTTAGACTTATTTTGGTAAATAGTTGATTAGACTTTGATGTAACAAGGTAGAGTCTGCCATTCTTGTGTTTATAAATAGAATTGGCTTTGGAAATCGATGGAACTGTATTCATGAAAGCCCAACTTCATTCCGTATGAATAACAATAATATTGAATATTTTGTGTTTTGAAAACACAAGTATATAGGTACTAGGAGATATGTACTAATAGACTCCTTTGAACCATAATCGGGTTGTTGGAGTATAATTAAACTGGGGTCGACTACACGATTCACCCTTACATATCTGATCTTGGACCAATGCCCGAAGATAGGAAAGATCTAGAATTGGCGCCTAGACATAGGCACTAACAAATTCCATTATCCATGATCAGGTCATCGGAATTTGATCATATCAGGGTCGGCTGGATGATTCACTCTACATGCTTAAACAATGACCAACTATTATAGATAAGCATGGTCTAAGGTTGATGCCCGAAGATAGGCATCCAAAGTACTAGGTCTTGGAGATAGGAATCGGTATGTGACTGGACCTTTTGTAGATAAAACCATGTTTATGGCCCAACGAGACACATTTGGCTGATGATAAGTGATGATGGTCAATGAATAATTTTGATCCATGCTTAAGATAAATGGGATTAAAGACGGATGTCCAAAGATGGACGTTCAAAGCATTGTTTCCAAGAGATAGGAAACGGTATGGAGCTAAAAGCTTTTGTGACTACCATCTTGTTTATGGTCAAATGGAACCTGGCCGAAGATAAACAAGGTAGACCACAGAGTTGGCCAAACCATCACAGTTTTATTAACTAAGAGAGAAATGTTTCGGTAGTGATATATGAAATGAAATAATAAAGCACCACTAAGAAATTGCACAAAATTATTCATACATACGGATAATAGCATTACACTGATTCAGATATGATTATCCCAAACTTAATTAATCAAAGTATACCGGCGCATAGACGCTAAGATAGAAAAATAAAATAATACAAAAATCTGAAAGAAAAACAACTTTATTACGCGCCCTCACAACAATGACCTATATACACAAATCAAAATAGGAACTAATGATATCTAATCGAGCTTCTTCTTCCTCCTATTCTTCTTCTTGCCTTATGGAGAGGCTGAAGCATGTTTTTTCTTGGATGTAACATTCTCCCCCCGGGATAGACGGCCCTTGGAATCCTCCTCCCAATTGTAATCACTTTTCAAAAATTTAGTGGCCTTGGCTAGAATACCAGCCGCTGTAGGAGCAGAAGTTAGAACGAAGAGAGATTGAATTGGAAAAGCTACAAAAAATGGAGGTGGAATATCATCGACGCCTTTTTCTTTCTTAATATTCTTCACTGTTTGTAGATAAGCAGTTTGCAGTTTTAACATTGACGGTCCAAAACCAGGGTTCTTATCTCATGTGATAGTTAAGTCTTAACCAACTTGTGTCGTATCACGATCATCCAGAGCCTCTTCATTCAATGCATGAATATTTTCGATGTCAGGACCCTAAGCGGACTCGATTGAAGAGCTTGGAAATGAAGGCGGGCTAGAGATGATGATAGATTCAACCATTAAAGCTTGAGTGCCTGAAGCTAGATTCACTTTTGGTAAAGAGGCAAGGGCAGGTGGACCTGAAACTTAAGAAAGTGAAAAATAAAGATTAGAAGCATCCACGAGTGCCATCTAAGCTTTCTTGAACATAGGAGAAGACATTCCTCCAGGAGAAACAAAAGTTGTTTGGAAAGGAGTACCTGTCTGACTTTCCTTTACAACAGGGGATAAAGCAAGCAGCTTTAGGGCGGACTTGGGAAGTGTGTAACCAGCATCCTTAGGATTATATTGAACATGGGACGAGGATGTTGAAGAAGTCACTACCACCGAAGTTGCCATAGCATTTGAGTTCCAAAAGCTTTGAAAGAAAGAATAACGGGCTAAGAGATGAGAGGTCCAGATGTGATAGAAGTGATGACACCAGATGTAGCCACCGCCAAGTAGGCAGTTTCTGCTAAGAGTCCTTTAGAGATGGGAATTGAGCTTTCACTTAAATCCTTAGAGCTGGATGCAGGAAGGGCCTCATCATGCACTTAGGGGACTAGGAGCTTCAGAAGCTAGCATCACCTAGCTCACGACATGAGCATCTAAATCATCATTATCCAAGAGGTTGGCCTTAAGCTCATCTTTGTCAACCTTGCCCAAATGTTCATTTTCTTGTCTAAAAACTCCACCCAGACCATAGCATGCTCTAGGATATTTGTCACCAAGCCACTTTAAATAGCCAAATTTAATAACGTTTGCATAAAAGCGAACCAAAGTGGGTTAAATGTCGGACTTAATCTTTTCCTTTATGATTGCCGCACAGGTTTCAACATCCTTCTGTGCTTGTTTGGCATCGAGCACTTTACCCGTATATTCTTCGGTCGTAATCAAAGCTTCACTCTTTTCTTTCTTTTCATCCTCCAACGTAGTCTCCAGATTCAATATCTTCAAAGTTTATTCATCGATTGTTGTTTGGAGAGCTTCCTTTTGATGAGAGTATGACTCCAATGATACAAATTCGATTTGCTCCTATTGAATCTTAAATTTATCTTTGAAAGCTTCCAATAACTTCTTTTCTGTGACCATGAGCGATTTCTTGGTCACTTTCAACTCTTTATCATATTGAGTGATGATCCACTTGTTATCCTTTTTCTCTATCTACTTCTCTTGAAAGAACAAATGATTTGCCTTGTTAGTTTCATACAAAACTTGAGCAAACTTCCGCCATGTGTAATATTGGTCGTACACATCATTCACAGAAGCCATGATATCCTTAACCACATTAACAAAAATGTCCTTTACAGGATAGGCAAACTTGACCCCCTCAAAGTAGAATGTTAGGAAAGCCCTCTAAAGTGAAGCAAGATGTGGATTTGAGGTGGACTCCGTGACTTCCATAGAAATGTGAATAGAAGCGTGCTCTTTACTAGGCCTTTGTTTAATAGACTCGAAGGTCGTATAACTAGATGGTCGACTAAATTGTATAGGTTTATGAGAGGATACCATAGGTTGTGTAGAAGGCACCACCAAAGTGGGAACAGTTAGAGCTTTAGATAAGGTGACATGATCTGCCTTTGAGGGATGTGTTTCTAGACTTTTCGAGAGAGGAGAATGAGCATAATGTTAGAAGGGAGATGTCCTGCCCGATCTAGAGCGATCGCAAGACTCCCTCCCATGATCATCATGACAACTATGTTCTTGTTCCTGCCTTTTCTGATCTTTCCTGTGATGCCTCACTGAGTCTAATTCATAAGATGATTCATGATGTCTGGGCAAAGGGTTATGCCTCTGATAACCAGTATAATGACAGTGGAGTTCGTTAAAAGGATTAGGGCATACCATTATACCTGAAAAGAAAATATGGCTGAACATCACATACAGTGTAAATATGCAGTGACTTTGGATGTCGTGTAAAATGTTAATGTGCCCTAGTGACTCTGTAGACCATGCTCATGAAGTCAACTGGGTGGAGTAATCTCCCCTGCTACGGTAGAAGGGATGTCTGCAGCTGTATGAATAGGAAATCAATATCAGGTAGACTAAAATTGTCAAGGTCATAAGAAATAATAGTATCTAGAATGCTCCTAAAAGAACCATATCACTAGTTGGAGGAGCCAGAGTTGCTTCCCTGATTTGACCATGATGTGGCCATAGGACGGGATAGGATGAAATAATCTTTATCCTTGGATGAAGGGTGTTACTACATATTATAAGTGTCGAGCATGTAAAGAGTACATGTCAAGCTTGGAAAAGACAAAAAATATCAAACCTAAAGAAAATAAAGTTATCAAGCATTTAACATTTATAACAGGATGATGAGCTTCTAACAAGAAGGTATTGCACATCTAGTAGCAAAAGGTGCCGAATTTCTAAAGATGTCAAACGATCAAGTGGTTAACAAGAAGTGGAGAGGTACATAGTTTCTAAGTGGTAATGAGCCTCTACAACAATGAGTGTTGTTGAGCATTTAATAAGCGAAAAGTGATGTCAAACGTTAAGAATGAAGAATCATGTTGAGTGCCTAACAACAAGAAGGTGTCGAGTTTCTGAAAGTGATAGAGATGTCAAACCAGTAAATATTTAAAGATATCAAGCTTCTACAGCACAACAGCAATCCAGCCTAAGGATAGCAAGGTGGTCAAAGACGCGGAAGATGATGTCGAACCTTTACAATAATAGGGGTAGCAAGCCTCTACTGTAATGATAGAGATGTTGAGTCACTAAACATTTGGAGGTAGAAAATTAGTACAAACTTAGGAGAACAAGAGATATCGAGTGTCCACAACATAAAGGTTGCTAAGCCTAAAGGCAACAAGATTGGAAAAGATGTAAGAAGGGATGCCGCACTCGTAGACGATGTCAAGTATTAAACTATAAAGGAAGGCTGTCATGTTTCTACAATGAAAGTTGTGTTGTCGAGCTTCTACAAATAAGAGATATCAATTCTCTACAAAGGAATGCTGAGGTTTCACAAGGATGACGCAACCGAAACCCTTGGATTTAAAGCCAGGACACGTGTAAATTATCCTGCATGATTGACAATATAAATAGATCCCTACCGTCACCTAGAAGAGGGCGGATGATTCTTTCGCTTTTTCTTAATTGTAAGTTGTAAACCCTAAATCGATTTGGGGATTTTAGTGCCCATTGTAACCCTTGAACTTTTTGCACGTCAGGGCTTGGACATTTTACTTTGCATAGCCTATTTCCCTCTAATGTGAATACTTAACTATAATTGAATAATGAATATGCATATGACCTTATATTTGGATTTGGACTTGAACACTAATGGATTTGAACTTGCATACTATTAAATTTGTCCAAGGCCACTTAAGTCCTTGTTCAAATTAAAATCTACCTTGCATATTGCTTGTTTTGCCAATTGACATACGAACAATGGATTATTACATATTGCCTATCCTACCCATTGACATATGAATAAGGAACTATTTCATATTTAAGTGACTCGCCTATTTTACCTTAGAACATGTGACTTGAACTTTTGAACAACTTCATGATTATTTAAACCAATAGGTATTATTGGAACATTTTCAAATAATGCCACTTGGTACAACTTCTTGGGTGCTGGGGTAAATTCTGGTTCAATATTTTGGTGCTAGAAGGAGGGCTTGAACCTCCGTTTCTTTGTTTCTTTTCTTTGAGACTAATTAAGTAAAACTTTGTTTCAAGAAATCTCCATCTTATGGCTTATCTCTATAAAGGACTCTCCGTCTTTTGACATATCCCTACAAAGGACTTTCCATATCCGGCATATTCCTATGTAGGACTTTCCATATCTCACATAACCTACTAAACTACATAATTATCTCCGAGTAAGGATCCTCCAAGTCTCATTTTACCAAATCAGCTTATCAAGCCACTTATAACCTTCAATTCTATGAGGAGCAAGTATTGAAGTTAAGGAATTTGGTACTGAAAACTCTAGCAGAAAAAAGGCAGATAATTCCTTATGATCCGGATAATTGGAGCATAAATCCATTCCATATAGAATCCACCCTGATCTTCGCTTATTATCCTACCATGGGTAGAGAGAATAAAAGAAGGAGTTACCCATTCACAGAAATAAGAAAAGTTATACAACTTCAAGCTCAAGGAACGATCTTCGAAGATGAAATAACAAAGGATTTTCATAAGTTTGCTCAAAAGTGGAAGGGGTAATCAATCACTCCCCCACACCAATTCAGACTTAAGAATACTCAAAGAGAAAGCTCGTCGTAAGAACTAATGAACCTACCCAATATTACAGAAGAGCCAAATAGGGACCAACAACACAATTCTCTAGAAACCTCTGATCCACTAGATCTTGTTCCTTTGCCACCTCCTATGAAAATATCTATCTTCTAACCAAAGAAAGATTAGATTACTGGCCTTCAAAGAAGAAGCAACATAGAAATAAAAGAAATCTTGAAGACACTTATTGTAAATATCATCGAGTGGACACAATACAAATCACTATCGAGCCCTTAGAGGGAAGATTGAAAACTTATTGGGAAAAGGAGAACTCCAAGAGTTTGTACACGAAACTTGAGCAGTGGACCAATGTATTTACAAAGATCAAGTGCTTAATAAAGGGAAGTTCTTCAAGACAAAGATCTACAAAAATAAAGGAAAAGCCTTTGATCCTACCACAAGGGCCTGGTCAAAGCACTAAAAGCCTTCGGTCCTGTCAAAAAAGCCGACTGAAGCACCTCCTAGAAGGAGGTTGGAGTAAGCCTCTGGTCTCGCCTTTAAGGCCTGGCTAGAGCACCGCAAGTCATCGGTCCGCCTATGTGGCCTGGCTGAAGCGCCACCTAGAGAGAGGACAGAGTAAGCCTTTGATCCCGCCTAAGCTGGCTTGGCTAGAGCACCGACCTACCTTCGGTTCCACCTATAAGGCCTGACTAGAGTGCTTCCTAGAGGGAGGATAGATAAGACTTTGGTTTTGCCTAATATGGCTAGCCAAAGCATCGATTCCGCCTATAAGGTCTAACTGGAGCGCCTCCTAGAGGAAGGACGAGTAAGACTTTGGTTCAGCTTAAGATGGCCGACCAGAGCCCCAACCAGCCTAAATCCTTACCTAAAAGGTATTGAAGGGGCATTCTTATATAAAGGAATAAATCAAACAAGTCTAATTCCATCTTAAAGATGGGCCAAAGTAGTCTTCTAGAGGAAGAGAAATCAAACACATTCAATCTTACCCCAAGGCAAAGTTAAAGCAACCTTCAAAGAAAAGGTCGGGCAACTTTTAATGCTCATATAATCTCATATGACAAAGAAAAATCATTCAAGAAACCTAGATTAAGGGAAAGAAACTTACTCTAAAAAACGAGCTAGGGAAATAATGATTATGCAACGAAGATTTGTTTATGAAGTCATTCAGCCTAGAAAGATAAGAAGGCAAATTGATATGCATTTTTGAAAGGCTTATTCTGCTGATTCAGTAATCATTTCAAAAATGATTTTCAAAACCAAAATTTTAAAATTTCAAAGTTCAACAAGAAAATTTTTCAAAATTTCTTTGGAATTTACAAAACAAGATGATTGGTTTGAGAAAAAAATAATTTCTTGAAATTATGGAAGTCGTCATTATTTATTTTATATTTTTCAAAAAGAAAAGGTATTTAAAGAGTAGTGAGAGCTACTAAGGTAAGAAGATACGCGGTTTTTGCACTAAAGTGTAAAATGCCTTTTTCATACAAGGAGGGGGCAAACGAATACCGCAAGACCCGACAAACAGCTCTCAAATTAAGGCCTGTCTAGAAAGCATCCTTCGAAGAAGCAAAGAGCAAACAAATCTATGCTTAATCAAAGACTGTGAATCATATTGAATAAAATTAAAGCTCTAAAGTGAATCACAAATCCCAAATAGCTCAACAAGTTCACCTACAAGACAAGAATAAGGAAGAAAATACAGGGTCTATTTAAAATATCAACTATTCAGGTACAAAATTATTACCAATTTATATACCAAAAGCTACAAATATCAAGAAAAGCCATTAAAGTCTTCATGAGGAGGAGGTTGAGGGAGCGGATAATGTTGGTATGCTTTTTCTTCCCCCTTCCCCTCAACCTCAAGAAGACAGGAATGACTTTCGCTTGGAGTAAGGGAATCTCTAAGAAAAAAAATGAGGGCCTCCAATATTCTTGAGATGGTCAACACACCCAAATAAAAAGAAGTGTTGATAACGTTTGTATCCTGCCTCTACTGCTCTGCTCAACCTTTGATTCATTTCGAGACCTAAGAATGAATTGTCAATTTTTAAGCCAAATGATGTTGTTATTTAAAGCAAATAATCTACAAGGGAATCCAATCGAGAGTTCTCAACCGACATCACCTTGATTATTTTTAATTGAAATTCAAGGTCCTGCACTTTCCTCTTTAAGACTTCAAAGGCTGAGAAAGGTTCAATAATACGACGAATTGCCACATCTAGTAGTTCTTTAAGTTTCCTCTCCTTCTGATAATATATGTATCATCGATAGAGCCAATTTGAGTCTTTAGCGCATGTTCAAGCATTTTATTAGCCCATTTTAAGGTTTTTACCTTACACTCTAATTATTTAACATTTTGTTCAAGAGCATATTTTTGGCATCCTAACTCCTCGACCTGATTTGGTAATTGTTGAGATATTTTGATGCTTGTTCATCCCACTTTCCTTTAAGAAATCGGGTACATTCATATATGTATTCCAGCACCATCGAGCAATTTTCCCATCATCCAAACCCGAAGGTGGGTTTTCCAAGAAGAAAATCTCTTTTTACCGATTATGGATTGGGACCTAGTTGTCCTTGTAGGAGTAGGAGTGGGAAGGCTGGATTTGCCTCTACTTGCAATAAGCTCTAGAGGTTTGCATGATACCTGACTTTTTAGCAAGTCAACTTCAAAGTTCTTGATTTTGTGATATAGTAAGGCAATTTTTACATCAAATGAAATCCTTTAGTCTGAGGGTCCAAATCGACTAATTGTATCAATGCTCTCTTTCAACTCTCTGATCTCTCGGTCTTTTTCTTTGATTTTCTCCACTAAACTCAATGTCATTTCACTTATACTACTTATTGTTGACTTTAACTTATAGTATTTGTTATACTATTTACATCCTTTTGTGTTGTCTAGAAATGGTATGACTGAAGCATCTTTGGAAGAGTGCTTTCCAACATCTAGCATCAACCTAGTTTTAAGTTTATCCAGTCGAGAGAGGAGGTTAGGGCCGCTGGATGCAAGTGTTAGTTGTTTTTCCAAGTAAAAAATAATAAACAAAAGAAACGACACTTTGTAAATATATGTTCTTTCATTAACAACAATGAAGTATGACAAACATGAACAAGTTTGAATTACATCAACAACTTAAGTTTTATACATTCAATCCTTAATTTTGAAAGTAACAGTCTTATCTTTTTAAGTTAACCCGCAGACACAGGGGAAGTAGACTCAAAAGGAACACTAAACCCATGAGGATTATTGAATGGGGGAAACTGGTGATAACCCCATCTCTTGGCAGAAGGGCTAGTTTCCCCGCATAACAGTTTAGCATAATCAGATTGGATTCCTTTACGTAAACTATTTTTTCAGTCACCTAAGAAGTCAAAATATAGGTAGGGAAGTTATGTGTAAACTTCTTGAAGATCCCTAAGAAAGCACTATTTTGTTAGTCGAGAGGTTTTGAGTGTTAATGTTTTCTCCTTAAAATCCCTTTTCAACTTGACAAATTTACTTAAGAGTTCTGTAACAATCCTAATTTTAATTAACATTATTTAGGATATTTAATTGAATAAATAAAATAATGTTAATGGATAAGGAGGTTGGGATTTGATAATTAATATGGGTCGAGCCTTAATTATTGAACTAATGGAATTAATTAGCACAATAATAAGAAGAAGGTTGTATGAGGAGGGCAAAATGGGAAAGGAGCATGTTTTCTTAACAAATATACTCATTCTTATTTCCTCCTTCATTTCATTTAATACAAACTAAATCAAGGAGTCAAGGCCGGTAATTAGCAAGGGTTTCAAGGGAAGTAAAGCTAAGGAAGACAAGAGCAAAGCTCAAGGGGATCAAATCAAAAACTAATCTCAACCTTCTTAAACCATTCAAGGTAAATAATAGTTACGCATCTCATGTTTTAATTGTTATTTTTGGTTCTAAGTTTAAATCCAATCCTTTTGCTTACGTTATGCCTTGCTATGATAGTTTGAGTGATTATATGCTCATTGGTGAATTTATGGAAATTATTTATGAAACTAAGTGATATGTTTGAGTTAGAAAATTTATCACATGATACACAAATGACTTGAAATTTTGAGACAATGTTAAAAACATTATTTTAGAAGTGAGTTTTTAATTTCATAATTTTCTTATTTAATTAGAATATTTGGTGAATTTCCTAGGGTTGGAAAATGGTTTATTTCGCGTTTGAATTATTCAAAATAATTAAATTATTTTTTAGTCCCGAAATTTTTATATGTTAAAGGATATAGTAAATTAGATTTATTATAATTTTTGGAGATTTTTCCCATAAGTTTATTATTTTACATAAATTTATTAGGATAGAAAAGCTTAATGTTTATATTAAAATATTAATATAAGTTAATGGTTTGCATATATGTTTGGGAATGATAAATCTACCGTATGATAGTTTTCTAGAAAATATTTTGATAAAGAAGTTTGTTATCCAATAATATTTTGACAAATACAAGGAGTTGGTGGAAAGAAATTACTTTGAATAGCAAAGTTGTAGTTTTTAAGTTAATTACGACATTGTCACTTCGAAGTCATGGTCGCTGAAGTCAATGATGCCACCGTTATACATTGCCAACCTTAATGAATGCATAGGATATCATCCAAAATATTATGAAATGAATGCAGGAAGGTTGGAGTCGACGTCGGCATAGATGCCATCAACATCATGAGCTTCGAAGAAAATGAAGCGCTTGTTTCCTTCAAACGCTTTAACAATGTCGGTTTTATCCTTGTCAATGTCGATGAAAGTAATGCCTCTTATTTTAATTAAGGGCACTGACTCCATTAGTTTTCAAGTAGTTTATAGCAGCAATAATGATGCCGCATGTTTTATACCTATTGACTTCGACAATATAGGCAATTATGCCACTTTTAGCTATGTCAACATCATTGATGACGATGCCGCCTTTATTCAAATTTATATGTTTTTGAAGACGGCTAGGATGCTGCACCTAATGACTTCGGCTCTAATGAAGCCGCTAATTTTCCATAAGGCGATGACACCAAGATTCAACTAAGTTGACTCTATTCTTTTAAGGATTATGCAAGCTTAGTTTTGTATCCTACGACGTCGACATTCTATGAAGTGCAACATCCAAGTTATCGGCCTTATAGCCTTATATTTTATAAGTTAAAGACTTTAACTTATTTTATGTTAAAGAAGGGCGAAGACCTTAGCGGCGATGAGGTCGCCGACGTTATAAATTAAATGGTGTTATTAACTTTAGCTTATAGCTTATGGTTTTGAGAGGCGAAGACCCTCATATCCTCATTGACGTTATCGGGATAAAGTTTTATATTGTTTTGGCTCTATGGTCTATAGTTTCGAAGTGAGTTAACTTCTAAGTGATTTAGAGCTTCACCAATATTATTTTATAAAAGCAAATATATCATGGCATAATTATTTTGAAGTGTTATATTATCTTTGTATTGAAAATATGATTTTAGGGGTTAAATCATTTGTAAAGAAGTATGTTTTCAAGGAAATAGAGAAGGGAATTTAGCCTAGAATTTTACTAAAAGAAATTATCATTCTTATCACTTTTGGATAAATTATGATAGGATGAATTGACTCAGAGATTACAAAATTAGACAGGACAGTTATAGGATAGCGCCCTATACTTCTGCTGTTAGCTCCTAACTGATATAAGTCCAAAATTCTAGTGTGCAAGGCTTTGTCAAGGATAAGACAAAAAGTAGATTTACGCACAGAAATGAATACATAAAGATAAGATAGGATATAGGTTGGCTTGCAAAATCTTTAGTTTCATAGTATGTCTAGCAAAACAATAAGATTGACAAATAGTCAAGTATACACTAGGATAAGTGTATTTGGATAGACCATCCAGTTTTCTTCTAACTATCAGTTAGAAAATTTGGTATATGTAGTAGGCCCGAGTCAGCAATGTAGGTTGGTAGTTACCCTGTGAAAACTAAACATTGGGACGGATAGTCAAATGATTTGATGAATAGTCATGATTACCTGCATGCACATTATTATTTATTATAACCAGTTTGGTTACAGGACTTTGATTTGCAAAAGAAATATTTTTAAAGGGATATTAGTGAGGGGAAAACCCATTCCGCTCAGTGGCGAGGTCTCACTTAATATCCATAAACTGAGATGACATATTATTATTCACAATAAGCTTTTTGTCTGGCTCGAAGTTTATGTTTTTCCCTTCAAATTTGATTTGAGTAGGTCGGGAGTAAGGGCTTTACATGTTAAGTAGGTTTTGGCGAATAAAGCTTCTGGAGACGTGCAGGAGGCAAAGCTAGCTATGTAGGAGTTTATTTATTACTATTATCCGTTGTGTTATGTCAGTTGTTGTATGAATGTATCGACGGTAGATGTATTTGTCTATTTAGTAACTCTGATCAAGCAAGGGGGATCTTCATATGTCGCTCTTAGAGGATTATTTAATAAATATATTTTTTTCTGAAACCGAGCAACGGGATTATGTAACGAATATGGAATGTTATCTTTGAAATAAAGTGTGAAAGTGTGTTTTTAAATTGTGTTTAAAATTATTTTATATTATTGTGCTTCTGATATTATGGATATCATTAACATAATCGCATTTTATCACCGGAAATTAATACAATATATGACTACAGCATCTGTAGCACTTAGATTCGGGTCTTAAAATAGGGGATGTTACAACTTGGTATTAGAGCATAGGTTTATGTAAAACTAAAGAATTTTGAACTTTAAAAAGAGTTTTGAAAACATAATCCAAATGAATCAGAGAATAAGATTGGGGTATGGGATAATGCTATAGTAACGTACTTGTATTTGCTATACAAATATATGTTTTATCTCTATTCTCCCTCTCTCTTAGACCGTTCTTCCGTATCTTACTAAGGTTCGAATGCAAATTTAAGGAAGTAAGATATGAAGGCAAGAAATGGAAGAGTGAATCTCGGTGGAGGAAGCACCATTACCAATGGAAATGTCAGGCCCAACACTAGGAGAAATCAGGGTCGACAACAGTTGCTAATATGGGTGTAAAAACACGGTTGATATGGTAGCAATGTATCAGTTCTTTGTCAACATGATGCAAGTAGGAGTTGCTGCTAGGTTAGTTGGTGAAAATGCTGGAGGAGCGAATCAAGAAGTTTTAGTTGTCAACAATTATGCTATGTTGAGTAGAGACTATGCAAGACTCGGAGGAAACCATTTATTTGAATGGAGGATGCAATTGAAGTGGAGAATTGGTTACTTTATTATGAAAGGATTTTTGCTGACCTTGGTTTGAATGGCGAACGGAAGAGAAGATTAGCATCCAGGTAATTTCAAGGAGCTGCATTGTATTGGTGGAATAATGTGACTGTTGGATTAGCAGATGAGACTTTGACGTGGGCAAAGTTTAAGAGAAGGTTTAAAAATATTTATGTCTGAGATCGCTAAGTCAACTCTATTAAGGAAGTTTGCTAAGTTGGTGCAAGGTGGTATGAAAATGCTTGAGTATGCAACCAGATTTTAGGAGTTGTCCCGATATGGATATGCTACAGTAGACACAGTGATTAAGAGAAACGAGAAGTTCATTCGTGGATTAGACCTGAGCTTACTAGGGTGACTTTACCATATCTCAAGGATCCGTGTGATGTGGTCGTGGAGATGGCTTTGCGAAATGAAGAGATGCTTGCTTTGTTCAGCAATAACAAGCCAATAGAGAGTCAGGGTGGACAAAATCAAAAGAGAAAGTTTTACTAGAAGAAGGGAGCTCAGAAGGGTGGAGCTGCGAAGAAAGGAAAGTCTGAGGTTGTGTGTTATAAGTGTGACAAGAAGGATCATTTTGATCGTGAGTGTCGAACTGGAAAGGGAAACGAAATTGTTAGAAAAAAGAACATTAGGTGCTTTAACTGCGACCAGGTGGGACATTACAAGAACAAAGGTCCAGAAGTAGCCAAGGAAGAAAAAGGAAAAGTATTTGCTTTGGAACTGGCTACCTCAAGACCAGCAACTGAGGAGAAAGGGAAAGCTATGATGGGAGGTACGTTTTTGAATGTCGGTATACCTGTTAGAGTACTGTTTGTACTGGTGCATCGCGTTCTTTTATATCTCATTGTTTGATAGATAAGCTTAACCTAGCACCCACATACCAGGTTACTTCCTTAAGGTTTGTGAATCCAATCAGAAGGTATGCAACTCTATGGATAAGATGTAACCAATTAAATTTTGAATTATTAGGTCAAATATTTGCCTGTAGTTTGCATGTATTTGATTTCGTTGGCTTTGGGATTATTTTGGGTATGGACTGGTTAGGTAAATATGATGCTAGAATATTTTTCCAAGATAGCAAATATCACTAAGACACCCTAATAGTGGCGACCGAATTATATACTCAGTAGAGAATCCAAGTTTTGATGTTTGTGCTTTATTGGGTGTAATAGAGGAGGAGAATGAGTTGAATCGGGTTTTCGTAGTTAAAGAATTTGTAGATGTTTTTGAGCCTGTTACAGGACTACCGCCAAAACGAGCTATTGAGTTTCGAATAGATCTTGTACCTAGAGCTGAACCCGTAAGTAGACCACCAGCATGATGTCACCTACCGAGATGAAGGAGTTAAAGGTGCAGCTAGTGGACTTAGAAGGAAAGAATTTTATTAGACCAAGCAGATCGCCTTGGGGAGCAGCTGTAGTGTTCGTAAAAATCCGGATGGGTCATTTAGATTATGTATCGATTATCATAAGTTGAATGAAAAGACTATAAAGAACCGATATCCCCGACCAAGAATCGATGATTTATTTGATAATTGATTGGAACCAAAGTGTTTTCCCAGTTGGATTTGGCGATATGGTTCTATCAACTAAGGGTGGCGGAAGACAATATTCCATTGATCGTATTTAGAACAAGATACGATTTGCATGATTGGTTAGTAATGTCATTCAGATTGACTAATGCACCTGCTTTCTTCGTAGATTTAATGAACCGAATCTTCCGAGGGCACTTAGATAGATTCGTATTAGTATTCATTGACGACATTTTGGTATATTCCAAGGATGACAGAGATCATAAAGTTAATCTTCGGATAGTGCTTGAGACACTGAGCTAGCATCAGCTAAAAGCAAATTTTTCGAAGTGTCATTTTGGAAGAAGGAAGTGAAGTTTCTTGGTCATGTAGTCTCAAAAAGGGTTGTCCGTGGATCCAGCTAAGATAGAAGCAGTTAATAACTAGAAGAGACTCGAGATGGTGACTTAGATAAAGAGTTTTCTTGGACTAGCTGGATACTACCAGAGATTCATTAAGGATTTCTCTTATATAGGAGCATCGATGACTAAACTAATAACGAAGGACGTGCAGTATGTTTGGACTGATAAATGTGAGGAGGCGTTCCAGAAGATGAAACATTTATTGACTAACGTGCCCGTGTTAGTTCTTCCGGAGGGAAATAAAGATTTGGTGGTGCATACTGATGCGTGTGGAATTGGACAAGGAGTTGTGTTAATACAGAGGGGTAAAGTGATTGCTTATGCCTCTCGACAGCTCAGACCACACGAAGTTAGATATCCAACTCATGACTTAGAGTTGGCTGCCGTAATATTTTCTTTGAAGGTGTGGATACATTATCTTTTGAGAGAACAATTCAAGTTGTATACAGATCACAAGTCTTTAAGGTACTTATCCTCTAAAAAGGAGTTGAATATGAGACAACAGAGATGGTTGGAGTTTTTAGTTGCTTATGATTTTGGAATTGAGTACACATTGAGAAAAGGAACCAAAGTTGCAGATGCGCTTAGCAGAAAACATCAGAATGTGGTGTCAACTATGTTGGCTGAATGGAAAACTTGGAATCATTGACTACTTGTAGGGTGCAGTTAAGATCGACTACCAGTTCTAGTTAGAGTACCGCAATGTTATCTTGTTTAGAAGTTCGACCAGTATTGATCGACAGAATTGCTTCTAAGCGAAGAGATGATCCATTGCTAGCTAAAAGAATTAGAAGATTGAAAGGTGGAACTGAGATTGATGATTTGAAGGATTTTTACCTTGACCAAAATGGATGGTTAAGAAGGAAAGGATGATTATGTGTTCCAGATGTGGGTGACCTAAGGAAATAAGTATTTAAGGAGTGTCATCGATCGAAGTTTACTATTCATCCTAGAAGAACTAAGATGTATCAGGATATGAAGAAAATTTTCTTCTAGGAAAGTATGAAAAAGGATGTAGGCTTATGGGTAAAGAAGTGTTTAAACTGTCAGCAAGTGAAAGTCGAACATCAGAAGCCGAGTGGATTGCTTTAGCCTCCGGATATACTAGTTTGAAAATGGGATTCGATATCTATGGATTTTATTAATGTTTTCCAAGGTCAAATAGGGAAAATGAAAGTATATGGGTCATAGTGGATAGACTGACCAAGAATGTACATCTCATTACTGTTTAGTCAACCAGGACGACACTTGTATTAGCCAAATCGTTTATAAAGAATATTGTCGGACTGCATGGGATTCCTAGTTGTAAAGTCAGTGACAAAGATGCTTTGTTCACTAGTGAATCCTAA
This sequence comes from Allium fistulosum, assembly GCA_030737815.1. Classification (NCBI taxonomy): domain Eukaryota; kingdom Viridiplantae; phylum Streptophyta; class Magnoliopsida; order Asparagales; family Amaryllidaceae; genus Allium; species Allium fistulosum. The sequence continues at coordinate 1,303,667,657 of CM060902.1, forward strand.
AAGAGTCTACAGGAGATATTAGAAATCAAGCTTAAATGAGTACCACATATCACCCACGGACAGAGGGCAGACATACAGAGTCAATAAGGTACTTGAAGATTTATTGAGGGCTTGTGTATTAGATCTTGGCGGGTCATGGGAAGACCATTTGCACTTGGTTGAATTTTTTAGTAGCTTAGTATTGGTTTTGATGATAACAACTATAGGACATTATATAAAATATAGATACTAATGTTTTATCAAGATATATATAGTATATAATGCAGGATATTAGATATGTATTGATTAAGAAGACTTACAATATCAAGAATAGATTCAAGATGATGAGAATTGAAGATTCACGAGTATTGAAGAGTTTTCAAGATGTTTCAGATAAGTTATAGAGTCATAGAATTTATGTTCAAACTTTGATAGCACTTTCCTAGTTTCCTGATCTCTCTCGCCTTCTCTAATTTTGTTTTAAATTGTTTTTCAAATATCCTGGTTTTAAAATAATATTTTCAAAATATTTCCCAAAATGATTTTCAATCTCTTGTATTTATAAAGATATTATTTTAGTGTTTTTAAGTTTATATATATATATATTGAATTTTTGTTTATACTTTAATAAGTTATAATTATATTGATTTTTATATATTATTGAATACTCTTATTAAATCTTTCAAAATTATTTTATAAAGTTTTATTAAATTATATTTTGATTAAAATGTGCATAAACTATATGTAAATGATTGTAAAAAGTATCAAATTATTTTACAAAGCAAAGGATTTTCAAAATAATGCTTTTAAAGTGTTTTTCAAATTTGTAAAGAGTATGTCGATATACTCTATAAGCATATGTCGACATAGTGGTCGTAACTTTCAAAATTCAAATTTGAATGGAAGTGTCTTTCGTCGTATCTCTTCGCAAATGTACATGACCCTTGTTTCCCTATATATACCAGACTTCCAAATGAATTTTTAACAACTACTTTCTTATTCTTCTCTACACTTTTCACTCTCTCATTTTCTAAATCAAAATATACCCAAACTCTACCGAAATTCAACCAGAATCAAATTCAATCATCGTTAGTTTGATTCTCCTTCATTTACTCTCTGATTTCTCTTCTCTCTCTCACTCAAATCAAGATCAAAGTGCTATTCAAGAGTTATAGGATCAGTTGTAATCAAGATCGAAGATTTGAATTTGTAAAATTCTATCAAATCATATTGCGATATTTGTGGGCGTAATTGTAGCCCGTAAAATCAATTGGGTGTGCTTAGTATCCCCTAAATCTAGTGGGTGTGCTTATAGCCTGGAAATCAAGTGACTTTACCCAGAGGTGGGATTCTGGAGGATGTGTCTCGTAGCCTTGAAATCGAGATTGTATTTGCATTTACTAGTTGAAAAGAAATCCGTATAAGGAATTGTACGGGACTGGATGTAGGGTAACTCCGAACCAGTATAAAATCCTGGTGTGTTCTTTCCTTTTTACTTTTATCGGTACTTTTATTCTGTGATTGTTAATTACATCATCCAAGTGTAATCTTAAAGAATTTGAAAAATATTCATATAATCCATTAAACACTACTCCCTCTCCCCTCTAGTGTTAATTTAACCTTAAGATCTCTATTTCACTGACTCACATTTGGTATCAGAACATTGGTTTTCAAAGTATTCATTATCTGATTTTGAAAAAGTTTAAATGGCTAGCAACACTAGTAATAGTACTGTTAGTTACACTATTAATACTCTTGTGAGTAACTCATTTGTCGAAGAACAATCTACTGCTAGACCTACACTTTTTAATGGTAGTAATTACACATATTGGTCATGTATAATGAAAATTTTATTTATACTCAATTGGTTTAGACACTTGGAATATCACATAAACTGAGTGCGCTGAACCCGAGACTGATTTTGCACAGTGGACTACTGACCAAAAAGCAGTTGCACAAAGTAACTCTAAGGCTATGAATATATTATTTTGTTCACTGGACAAAAATGAATTTAATAGAGTATCTATATGTAAGTCTGCATTTGAAATTCGGAGAACTTTGCAAGTTACACATGAATGCACAAGTAAAGTTAAACAGACCAAAATTTCCATATTAACTAATCAGTTTCAGTTGTTCAAAATGAGTCCAAATGAGTCCATATCTGATATGTATAGTAAATTCCAAGATATAGTATACTCACTTATTGCATTGGGTAAATTTTTTTCTGAGGATCAAGTTAGAAAAATCCTCAATTAACATACTCCTGAATGGTATCAAAAGACTCTTGCAATCAAAGAGGCTAATGACATTAGCACTCTAAAAATTAAAGATTTAATTGGCAATTTAATGTCTTTTGAAGCACAAATGCAGGGTAGGAGAGAGAGCAAAGCAATAGAGAAGAATTTTAGCTTTTAATGCAATAACGGATAATCTGGATTCAGACAGCAATAACAATAAAGAAATTGCTTTCATGGTAAGGAATTTCAGAAAATTTCTAAAATATAGGAAGATGAACAATTTCAAAAGAAATGACAACAAAAATCCAGGAAGTGGAAATGGAAATGGCATTAGATGTTATAACTGCGATGACCCTGACCATTTAAAATGAGACTGTCCATATCCCGATAAACTGAAAACTACACCAAACACTGATTCATCTAGAAAATGAAGAAGAGCCTATACTGCAACATTAGACAATTCAGACACGTCCTCAAATGGTAATGAATTAGATACAAAAATTGCTAACATGTGCTTCGTAGCAATACATAATTCAAAACAGAATGGTGAAATGGATCAGAAAAAGGTACGCTTTTAACATATCAAAAGTTTTAATTTCTTGAATGAATTTTTTGTTGTTTTTTTGGTTGCTTTATTGGTTGTTAGGAATATCCTATAGACTAATGATAATATTGGTTGAATATTGTGTTATTATATTTTAAATTTAAATATTTTATATATTTTAATAATATAATAGTACTATAAAATATATTTAAAATTATTTTAATATTATTTTTTTTGAAAATAGAATAACTATAAATAGATATATAAAATAAAATAGGATATAGTTAAACATAAATTATTGTTGAAAATTTTGACATGTATGTCGACATAACCCCATGCATATGTCGACATATGTAGATAGATTTTGAATTTCAAATTCAAATTCAAAATTTGAATTTCCCTCCACTTTTTCACCAACTCCTATATTCTGAAAAGTTGTCTCTTGACCAAAGAACATGTCCTTTGGTTCTGTATTTACTTACTCTATCTCCATCCATTCATTTTTCACTTTCATTTTCCAATTCAAAATCATATACTCTCTTATCTCTTCAAAGTACTCTTCAATGGTATCCTTAAGCAATACTTAAGCAACTATGAGACTTTCTAGGAAAATAAAAGAATACCTTTTTAATGGTCAAGAAGCCATGCAAGCCTGTATTGAGTATTTATCTTTCGAAAAAGTATTTCCCGAATGATTTGCTATTTTTGAAGATTTTTCTACTTATAATCTTTTCAATCTTTGTTTGCAAAATGAAATTCTTGGTTTAATCGATGCTTCTCAAATGATTTTATTTGTTATCCAAAATTGGTGAGATGTTTTATGCAAATTTAAAAGGAAAATTTTATGATGGAAGAGAAGGAGAAGTTTGGAGTAGTATCAAGGGGACACAAATTGTTTTAAATTATGAACTTTTGGGTTACATTCTTGGATGCAAATCTAGTGGAATGGACCTTTCAACTTTTCAAATTGATTTTCAAAACCGTGAAGTAATTCATGACATTTTTGAAAGTGATGATGATTTTGAATTTAAAAACAAAAACTTGCGTCCAAAAGCAAGAATTTTAAGTCTTCTTTTGGAACAAAGTATCACTCCTAGAAGGGGTTATTATAATAACCCGACACAAAAGGTTTTCAAAGCTCTTTTCACCTTTTATGGTCAATACAACATAAATTAATCTCAAGTCATTTTGGATGAACTTTTTCCTAAAAATCTTTCTAAACTTGAAAACACACTATTTCATGGTGTGTATCTTACTCGTGTTTTCAATTATTTTGGTGTTGACCTTAAAGGAGAGGAAACAATTCCTCAAAAATATTTGACAAGGCCAACATTTTACTTATGAATATTTCACCCTTTTTCGACCCTTATGAAACGCTTGTGGAAAAGGAACAAAGGTTGGCTTGGGAAGAGGAGCAAGGAATAAGAGAAGAGGAGGAAGAGGAAGGAGATGAAATGGAAATCGAGGAAGAAGAACAAGAAGAGGAGGATACTTCCTTGGAAAGAATCAAGATGCCACCCAATCCATCCAACAAAGATCTTATCAAAAATTAAGAGAAGATCATTCGCAACCAAAGGAAGCTTAAGAAATCATTTTCAAAGAGATTTACCTCAATTTCCAACAAAATGGATAAATTCTTTGGAAAGATCATCCGCAAGCTTTGTGGTTCTTCTTCATCTTCATCCACATCTTTCTAGTTGTTTGTTTAAGTTATCTTTGTATTGGATTTTCTAGTTTTAGTCTATGTTGAATCTTATGTATCTTTCTTTTATTTCTTGTACTCATCTTTATTATCAATGAAAATTCTATTTCTTGCTGCTATACATTGTTTATCATCTCTGAAAACATACAAGTATAAACATATAAGCTAAATACATTATCAAAACAAAATTATTTTGAAAATTTCTTTATATATGTCGACATAACTTAGGTATGTATGTCGACATATAGCAGTAATGTTTCAAATTTTTTAATTTTGAAAATTAAATAGACAGCAAATGGCTATTTATTTCCAATGAATTTTCACCCATTTAAATAACTATTAAGACCAGAGAATCATTTGTTTCAAGTCTCTTCCTTCTTCCATTTCATTCCTAACTATAATAAAAATCAATGGCTTCTCCTACCTAAAAACTAAACGAAAACATCGAACAAACTCTTGAATAATTCAAGAACATTCTTTCGTTCATCCTAAGAAACCAGAGGCACTTAGAATTGAGTCAAATGCAGATGATCAAGGAGCAAGAAAGGCATTTCGATGCAATTCAGTGGATGATTTCTGCCTTGAACAAAGAAAAATCAACCATCAATCCAAAGTGTACCATTAACAAAGATGATGAAGATTGAAATGCTCTCAAAGCGGATCCAATCTTTGGCGCTGATGGATGGGTTGAAGTTCCTCGGAATATTTAGCTTAAATAGGTTTAATTGTATATAAATTATAATACTTGATTTGGTTTGGATTTGATTGGTTTGATTTGTGTGGATTTGTTTGAATGGTGTGTGACATTAACTTTGTTGGATTGAATGAATATTTGGATTGATTATGATTATCTCATGATTATCTAATTTTACATATCATTTATTATTTTTATACAATCTTTCTTTTCATCTTATATATAATTCTTATATATATATCAATTAGTATTTTATTTAAGGGGAGTTAGAGTTAGAATTAGAGTAAGAGTTAGAGTTTTAGTTGTTTATTTTTGTTGATGATAAAGGGGGAGAAATATATAAAATCTAGGCATAAATTAAGGGGAAGTTATATTATATTTTAATATACAGAGTTGTCATCGTCAAAAATGGGGAGATTGTTAGTATCTTAGGTATTGGTTTCGATGATAACAACTATAGGACATTATATAAAATATAGTTACTAATGTTTTATCAAGATATATATAGTATATAGTGCAGGATATATATTAGATAGTTTTTGATTAAGAAGATTGTACTGTATCAAGAGTAGATTCAAGATGATGATAATTAAAGACTCGGGAGTATTGAAGAGTTCAAGATTTCAAGATATTCCGGATAAGTTATAGAGTCATATAATTTATGTTAAAACCTGATAGCATTTTCTCGATCTCTCTCGCCTTCTCTAATTTTGTTTTAAATGTTTTTCAAATATCCTGGTTTTAAAATAATATTTTCAAAATATTTTCCATGATGATTTTCAACCTTTTATACTTATAAAGATATTATTTTAGTGTTTTTACGTTTATATATATATATTGAATTTTTGTTTATACTTTACTAAGTTATAATTATATTGATTTTTATATATTATTGAATACACTTATTAAATCTTTCAAAATTATTTTATAAAGTTTTATTAAATTATATTTTGATTAAAATGTGTATAAACTATATTTAAATGATTCTATAAAGTATCAAATCATTTTACAAAGCAACAGATTTTCAAAATAATGTTTTTAAAGAGTTTTTCAAATTTTTGAAGAGTATGTTGACATACTCTATAGGCAGATGTCGACAGAGTGGCTGTAATTTTCAAAATTCAAATTTGAATGAAAGCGTATTTTCGTTTATCTCCTCACGAATGGACATGACCGTTGTTTCCCTATATATATCAGACTTCCAAACGAATTTTAAACAACTACTTTCTTATTCCTCTATCCTCTTTTCACTTTCTCATTTTCTAAATCAAAATATACCCAGACTCTGTCGAAATTCAACCAGAATCAAATTCAATCATCACTAGTTTGATTCTCCTTCATCTACTTCTGATTTCTCTCATCTCTCTCTCTCAAATCAAAACAAAGTACTATTCAAGAGTTATAGGATCAATTGTGATCAAGATCGAAGATCTGAGTCTGTAAAACTCTATCAAATCATACTTCTATATTTATGGGTGTGATTGTAGCTCGTAATATCAATTAGGTGTGATTGTAGCCTATAAAATCAATTGGGTGTGCTTAGTAGCACGTAAATATAGTGGGTGTGTTTGTAGCCTAGAAATCAAGTGACTTTACCCAAAGGTCGGGATTCTGGAGGGTGTGTCCTTTAGTCATGAAATCGAGATTGTATTTGCATTGCCTAGTTGAAAAGAAATCCATACAAGGAATTGTGCAGGACTGGATGTAGGTAACTCTGAACTGGTATAAAATCCTAGTATGTTCTTTCCTTTTTACTTTTACTGCATTTACTTTTATCTACACTTTGATTCTTTGATTGTTAATTACTTATTCCAAGTATAATCTTAAATAATTTGAAAAATATTCATATAATCCATTAAACACTATATAACCCCCCTCTAGTGTTAATTTTGCCTTAAGATTCCTATTCCACCGACTAATAGAATTTTTCTATAATAATAGTTATCGGACTAGTATAGGAATGGCGCCTTTCGAAGCTTTGTATGGAAGGCCATGTAAATCACCCGTATGTTGGTTTGAGACCGGGGATAGATAGTTCTTGGTCTGGATATGGTAAGAGAAGCCACAAAAAAGATTGTGTTGATTTAGGCTAGAATGAAGGAAGCTCAATCTAGGTAGAAAAGTTATGCAGATAAGAGATAGAAAGACATAGAATTCTCAGTTGGAGATCATGTTTTCATCAAAATATCTCCAATGGAGGGTGTAGTAAGGTTTGGAAAGAAGGTAAAATTGGCACCAAGTTATGTAGATCCATTCCTATCATAGAGTGGATCGAGAAACTCATTAACAGGATAGAGTTACCGAGCAGTTTGGCAGAAGTCCACATTGTTTTCCATATTTCTCATCTAAGGAAGTGAGTTCGAGATCCAGAGACTACTATAACTCCGACTACATTAGAAGATTTTGTGGCGGAGCCGGATATGACTATAGTTAGACATCCAGTTCATATTGGGGATAAGGATGAGGAAAGCCAAGGAACAAGACAAACAGAATGGTAAAAGTCCAATGGAGTTATGATGAGAGAGATTATACTTGGGAAACGATGAGCGGGATTACCTGACTTGTTGGTGGTATGTTTTACATCTATGCTTTTATGTTTGATGTGTGTACCTTATCGTAATTTCGAGGACGAAATTTTAAGGAGGGGCGTCTGTAACAACCCTGATTTTAATTAACATTATTTAAGATATTTAATTGGATAAATAAAATAAAATAATGTGAAAGGATAAGGAAATTGGGATTTGATAATTAGTATGGGCCGAGTCTTAATTTATGAACTAATGGAATTAATTAACACACTAATAAGAAGGGTATATGAGGAGGGCAAAATGGGAAATGAGTATGTTTTCTTAACAAATATAGTCATTCTCATTTTCTCCTTCATTTCATTTAATACAAACTAAATCAAGGAGTCAAGGCCGGCTATCAACAAGGGTTTCAAGGGAAGTAAAGCTAGGGAAGACAAGAGCAAAGCTTAAGGGAATCAAATCAAAGATAAATCTCAACCTTCTTAAACCATTCAATGTTAATAGTTATGTATCTCGGTTTTAATTGTTATTTTTGGTTTTAAGTATAAGTTCGATGCTTTTGCTTATGTTATGTTATGCTATGATAGTTTGAACAAGTATATGCTTATTGGTGGATTTATGGAATTTATTCATGAAATTAAGTGATATGTTTAAGTTAGAAACTTATCATATAATCCCAAATGACTTGAAATTTTGATATGATGTTAAAACATTATTTTAGAAATGATTTTATAATTTCATAATTTTTTGATTTAATGAGAATATTTGGTAAATTTCCTAAGGTTGAAAAATGGTTTATTTTGGGTTTTAATTATTAAAAATAATTAAATTATGTTTTTGGCTCTGAAATTTTTATATGTTAAAGGATATAATAAATTGGATTTATTATGATTTTTGGTGATTTTTCCCATTAGTTTCTTATTTTATATAAATTTATTGGGCTGGAAAAGCTTAATGTTTATATTAAAATATTAATGTAAGTTAATGGTTTGCAAATATGTTTAGGAATGATAAATCTGCCCTATAGTAGTTTTCTAGAAAAGATTTTGATAAAGAAGTTTGTTATCCGATAGTATTTTGACAAATACAAGGAGTTTGTGGAATGAAATTACTTTGAATAGCAAAAATACAGTTTTTAAGTTAATTACGACATTGCCATTTCGAAGTCGTGGTCGCCAAAGTCCATGATGCCTCTGTTATACATTGCCGATCTTAATGAATGCATAAGATATCATCCAAGATGATATGGAATGAATTCAGGAAGGTTGGAGTCGACGTCGGCATAGATGTCATCGACATCATGAGCATCGAAGAGGATGAAGTCGCTTGTTTACTTCAAACACTTTAACAATGTCGGTTTTAACCTTATCGACGTCGACGAAAGCAATGCCTCTTAATTTTATTAAGGACACTAACTCCATTAGTTTCGAAGTCGTTTATAGCGGCAATAATGATGCAGCATGTTTTATACCTATTGACTTCAACAATACAGGCAACTATACCGCTTTTAGCTATGTCGACATCGTTGATGACGATGCCTCCTTTATTCAAATTTATATGTTTCCAAACATGGCTAGGGTTCCGCACCTAATGACTTTAGTTCTAATAAAGCAGCTAATTTTCCTTAAGGCAACGACGCCGAGATTCAACTAAGTCGACTCTATTCTTTTTAAGGCTTATGCAAAGCAAGTTTTATATCCTACGACACCGACATTCTATGAAGTGCGACGTCCATGTTATCGGCCTTATGGCCTTCTATTTTATAAGTTAAAAACTTTAACTTATTTTATGTTAAAGAAGGGCAAAGATCCTTAGCGGTAATGAGGTTACCGACGTTATAGATTAAATGGTTTTATTAGCTTTGGCTTATAACTTGTGGTTTTGAGAGGCGAAGACCCTCATATCCTCGTCGATGTTATCAGTATAAAGGTTTACTGTTTTGGGTCTATGGCCTATGGTTTCAAAGTGAGTTAACTTCCAAGAGATTTAGAGCTTCACCAATACTATTTTATAAAAGCATATATCATGACATAATTATTTTGAAAAAAGTAAAGGGCTACATTTTCCTTGTTTTGAAAGTATTATTTCAAGGGTTAAATCATTTGTAAAGAAGTATGTTTTCAAGGAGAAAAAAGGTATTTAACTAAGAATTTTACTAAAAGAGATTATCGTTCTTATCACTTTCGGATAGATTGTGATAGGATGAATTGACTTAGAGATTAGAAAACTAGATGGGGCTGGTGTAGGATAGCGCCCTATACTTCAGCTGTTAGCCCTTAGCTGATATAAGTCCAAAATTTTAGTGTGTAGGGCTTTGTCAAGGGTAATACAAAACGTAGGTTTACACATAGAAAGGAATACAAAAAGATAAGGTAGGCTATAGGTTAGCCTTCAAAACCTTTAGTTTCATAATAAACCTGGCAAAACTATGAGATTGACAGGTAGCCCAGTAAACACTAGGATAAGTGTTTTGGACATACCGTCTAGTTTTTTTTGTACAATATTAAGGGTGGTAGTTTTCTAAGCACATGATATTGTTTCTTCCAAACCAATGCTTAGAATATTTCAAATAAAATCCTTTGAAAATTCTCTTCCCAAACCCTTTTTTCGATAAAAGTTCTCATTATCCAAATCCTTTTCCAAAGTATTACTCTAAATCTTCTTAGTGTTATTATTAAACATCTTATAGTCAAACTGTGAAATTCTAATCACAAGATGTTTATACTAAGATTTTACAAATCTTGAGTTCAAACCATCGTTCAAGTTATAATATATCTAACTATATATTTTTTTTCAAAATATATTCTTTATATTCAAAATATAATCCTAGATAAAATTAATTCATTTACCATAATTTTTTAAAACAAAAAATCATTGTATATCATTAACAAATACACGCTCTTATAAATATATGCACCCTTAACTCATTCTAGGGTGTTACTAACCCTATATCTAACGAGTTACTCATCCTAGGGTGTTACTAACCCTATCTCTGATGAGACTTTACCCCTACAGGTTCAGGTGTTCGCTCAACCTAAGCTCTAATACCAAATGTGATGACCCGCCTTTTTGACCCTCGGAAATCGACACTAATACATCATCGGTATTCACGTATCACAGATCTAAGCACTACAGAGGCGGATGGTTAAGGGTAGAAAGCAGAAAAGAACAGAACAAAATCTTACACGAATGAAATAACATATATTATTTCAACATATAATCTTTACAACAGAAAATTTTTAATACATTTATCAGAGTTTAACTTAACATTAACATGGACAGTTATAAATATCTATCCTTATAAATGCGGAATACAATAGTACATGAGTGTGGTAGAAATGGATAACAATCTTCAGAAGAATCTTCTAACTCCATGCTCCGAGCTCTTCCAAAATGCTCCAAACAAAACCTTACTACTAGGCTGCCCAAAATAATAGGGCACTCAGGGTTTAAGGGAAAGAAAATAAACTCTGGATCGGTCATGGGATTGGTGTGAGAAACTCAAAATACGAGTTTTTTTTAACAAAGGGTATCTCATAAGACCATGCCACACATAAACACGGAACGGGTTTTTACCTTATGATAACCAAATCATTTCTACCAAAAATCCAGTGATATTATTTTAAATGACATTCTTTTGAAAGCACTTTTCAATATTTAAATAGCCGAAATTGTTACATTGGTTAAATCTGAACCTCTCGTATAGTGCATCTCTAACGGAATCACCGAGGCCACCCACAGATGGTCCTCTACGAATTAAAACCGGACTACCCGAGGTTAATAAATAGTATGGGTAACATCGAATATGATATCACCCCGGTCGTTCCCGACCTATCTGAGAGCTCTCATACCATACACCATATATTTTTTTACCCGACATCATAGCGGGCGCAAAATAAATCTAGAAAGGTGATATCATACCCTAATGGTTGTGAACCACATAGCCTTAAAGCAACTCCTATTTCACAATTCCCCTGTGTGAGGCTAGAGGTAACGTTTACCTTTCTTAGAACATTTTCACTAAAATATCATATTGCCATTTCCAACAACACACTATTGATTTCAACAAAAGTACAACCTCTGAGCTCGTACGTCTCAGAGAAGGGTATTAAGTATAAGATGGCTTACCACCTACACCACCAATAGATATATGTTTGTAGAGATCAATGCACTGTGATCTTAGAAATGAAATGTCAGACATCCATCCATACAAGTTGTTTAGAACCAAAGGCACTCTCCTACCACATCTTGTTGGGCATTACCCCTAAGATTAGTAGCGAGTAGTCCTTGCATACAAAGATCCTAGAACGAAGGGTCACCTGCTATTTATTTATCTTGGGAGTAACTCCAAAATTATCAACAAGTAATCCTTTTGTAATGAAGATCCCCGCCTTTAACTTCATTGAGTTTAACATGTCTTCACTTTCGGACTCGTAAATTAGTTCAAAGTGGTTTTTGGATAAGAATCGCCCAAATCCGATCCTGATTCCTCAGAACCAATTATCGATAAAAAGATGTTAAGTTTAAGGATGAATATCATTTCGTTCATTAATATTTTTATCAAATAAAATACCCCATTTAGAGATATAAATCTTTAAATCATATTCTTTTCCAGTATATACAGAATCATTTAACCTCTCTTTAACTTTGGAAATACCAAATCATTTTCATAAGTCATATTGGAAAACATTATTGAGTTAAAAAAGGGTCGATAGAAATTATACTAATTCTACTTAACGTCAATTTTCGTATTCAACCTTTATTGTCCGTTGAATAATGGTGAAATCGCCTTTTAAATTCATATGGATAGTACGGGTTCCCTCCTTGGAATTTAATACCAAGTATAAGAAGATTATTTCTATAAAATCCAAGTTGTATTAAATTAGGAAAAATTAAATCTTTTATACTTGCCTCGTTTCCGACATTTTGACCTTATCTATTCCTCGCCTAGGAATGAGGCCAAGTGAGCCAAAGCACTAGTTGTTCATGAACATCACCATAGTTTAAGCACCTCACATCTGGATCTCACGAATAGAAAAATACAGTCTACTCATCGACTTTTAGTGCCATGATTAAATCACTTGATTATAACAGCTTTCCTTTAAATCATTTATTTAAACTCTTTAAAACAAATTAAAAAACCTTCACATTATCTTTGAAATACTAAGTTATTTTCGAAACATTCATAAAAGATTTGGGAAAGAATACTTAAGTTTAAAGTTATATTTCAAAAGTTATTAAAAGTGGTGCAAATAGTGCTACGAATAGTGCTTTTAAGGCTTATGTGATCAAAACAACTTTTCGATCATTTAGAAATATATTATTATAACTCAAATCTCTTTTAAAGCATTTTAACATATTTATATAATTTATTCCATATTTTTAAAGAATTAAAAATATCAATTTTAAAGAATTTATTGCTTTGGTTTCCGAACTGCCAAACCGCAATAATTTTGAAAACTTGATTTGCTCATATTTCAAAATCTACTAAATGAAATCTCGATCTTTTTTTTTAAAACTATGATTATACGAGTTCGAAAAATTCTATTATAAAGATTTCCAACTCCGATTTCATCGTATAAATGGATTTAACTTTCTACGGCATGAAATCATGAACTGCTGTTACGCGACGTGCCAATTTTTGACTCAATTTTCATAACTTTTCAAAACTTCACCAAATTGGGTTTTAGTGTTTATAAAAAATTATAAATCATTTAAAACCATTTTAAAGAGGTTTAATGATTCCATATCACTTTTATAACTTGACTCCGAAAGTGATTTCCTTGTGTAATATCGACGTATATTTAACATGACTTGTTTACACAATTAAACACTATATTAAAACAACCAATACTTGATGATCAAAGCATAGCAAACATCCATAGAAATCATATTACATCATCATTATATATATATATATGTATATATAGAGAGTTTCTTACTTTCATTGGTTTCTAACTTCACAAAAATTCGTTATAGCTTCGCTACGATCAAATCAAAGCCTACAAAATTGAGCCTTGGACCTTTTAATAGGCTCGACTTATGCTTGCAAATGGAAGTGGGCTCGGCCTTGGTGGTAGGAGGTGGTGGCCGTGGGTTTTGAGTAAGGGAAGGAGTGGATTTGAGCTTGTTTTTAAGTGGATTGCAAATGTATATATACTTATATAAATTTATTTCCTTTTTGCTAATTTTTCTTCATAATTTTCCTCAATTAGAAATCCATTAAAGAGGAGTAAAAGAAGATAAAGAAGCTTAGGAATTTATGAAAAAATGAAGTAAAGATGGAGGGTGGTATTTATAGGCAAATTTGTGAACTAAAATATCATGATATTTATGTACATATACATCACCATTTCATCACCACCATACCCTCCTCCTCCATCACTATGCACGGTCAAACACTGCTCCCCCCATGTGTGTAGCCATGTGTGTGAGTTGATGTGTGTAACAGTGAAGTGAAGTTTGCTTTTTAAGTGTGTAAATATCTTAGATCTTTTTGTAATATATATATATATAAGTGTATATGTATATTTGTATGTATATATGTGTTTAAATATATGTTAGGGTGTGCATGTGTATGTATATATGTGCACAAGACATATAAACAAGGTCTTTGAACAACTTCCGTTTGCTAAACCGTTGAAAATCTAAAAACCGATTCCTGGTCACATTTTCACTTATTAATTAAATTACATATAAATGTAAACAAAATTTGAAAACTAATTTCTTACTATTTTTGACTAATTAAAATGATCACATTTGATTTATAAAAACATATAAATTAATATTAAATAATTGTTTACAAAAAGTGTTGTTATATCGGTAAAGCGATACGAATTTTCTTATATTTTCAAATCAAGTATATATCTTTATAAAACTATTATAAATGATTTACTACCACTATATAACTTATTAAAAAGAATTATTATCATTTTAAAGCAATTATTTATAATAATTATTAAACTATTAAATCTTAATTTAAATTCATTAAATCAATTATTAAATTTAATGCCATTATTGATGATGTCATAAATACATTTTATTCCCAAAAATAAAATAAATAATTTCATTTCATGTTCTTGTTGATATGGATAAATAAGTATATGTATCCAGCTCCATGCGAGACTTTTGATAATTATAGAGCTGTTTATTGATAAAACGGTTTTCTACCATTTTATCGATATTTTTCCCAAAGTATATATTTTTGTAAATACTTATTCAAAATAAGATTACCATACTATTTGTTATTCAAGACAACATAATCTATGTTAAAAAAGCTTATATTTGAATATTTTAAAAATAAATATAATTTATCAAAGTGATAAATTTGTGGGTCGTTACATGTTTTAAGAAAACAAACTAAGCGGTAAAGAAATAAGAACGTTGACACTTATAAAGATTGTCTAATTAACATAATACAATAATAAAGTTACTTAAGTTCATACAATATGCACCCTTCGTAGAATTTAGGGATAAATTTCTCTTTGTTGAACTAGAACTTCTTCGGAGGAAGAATGCGGGAGGAAAGTGGAACGATCTCAATCCTAGGAAGCTTCCACCATTCTCCAGGATGAGGATCGATCACGTAATCATTCAAATAACTGTTATGCAAATGCCTAAGTAAACCCCTACTCTTTCCCTTGAAAGGAAAAGTCCATAAAAAGATTCCTAGTATAGATTTTATAGAGGAATTCTGCTAAGGTGTCTTTATCCTCGATAAGCATCTAGAGAAGTATGGTTAACTCCTCATTCTCCTTCATGACTCTTTCTCGATGAAGGTGAGATCTTTTCAGAAGTAGGGCTACCCGTTTTTCTTTAAAATCTTTTAACTATTTGGCATAAATGAGAAGGCTCCTGTACTTTTTAGATAAACCGTTGTGATCTTCAATCAAATTTTCAATTTCTCTATTCAATCGTATCACATCTTTCTCGCCTTTCTCATGTAAAATCTTAAAGTGATATCTATTTCTTTTCCTTAGCTAAAGTAGTAGACTTATTAATTAAATCTAACAGGTAATTGAAAGCATTTAAAGATGAAAAGCTTTATACCTGTACGTGGGAACCTGTAAGGCAAAAGCCTAAGTTTTTCTTTGCTATGATGGCCGAGGGCATGGACATGACGTAGTGTCTTCTAGAGGAGCATTCTAGGAATCGGGATGGGCCCAAGTCATATCCACCTGATCCATTACCGCCACTTGTTTGTCGATCGGTGTCTTTGTTACTATCACTTCCATCCTTCCCAGAATCGTTATCATTATCGTCACCATCTTCATATTTATCCCCATCGTTGTCATCTTTGTCACCATCCCCTTTATCATCATCATCTCTATCTTCATCGGGCAAAGGATCGTCAAAAGATAGTAGTTCCTAAGGATTGATGGCTTCCTCTTCTGGGATTCATCTTGTAATGACCCAGAAACTCTCTCAAGTTTAAGGTCGAACTTCCTCTTGAACTTGTCTTTTAGTTTCGGCGGTAAAGGGAAGTCCAATTATGGATAACTTTTTATATTATCGAAATAAGCGATGAAGAGGGCCTCCTCATAACATTGTTCCTTTATTTGAGGGAGGGCTTGTTCAATGAAAGAGGAGACTTTCCTTTTGGCATCTTCGATGATGTTATTCGTATAGACCAGTGTAGCCTATTTGCTTTCCAGATTTTCCTTCAAAGTTGTGACCGCTTGGGTGTTTTTTGTTCTGGCATGCTGAAGTTTGTTTTCCAGGGATTACATTCTTTCTTTAGCAGCCAGTCTCATTTTTCTTTCTTCATCCAAGTCAAAGGCAAGTTTATTCTTTTCGGTGGTAACCTTATCCCTCTATATGGTGACTTCAAAAATTTGACCCTCATGGGACCTATCTTTATCCGTCAACAATGAAATCTGCTCTTTAAAAATTTGAATTTGATCAACAGACTCATGAGAGGCTTGTTGAAGGAAGAAAACATGCTTGGCCACCTAAAATATATAAAAATATATGATAAATAAAAATATACGAAATCAAAATTTGTATCAGTCAGACACGTAAAGATAAATACTACAAAACACTATTAAGAAAGAATGTAAATATGGTCTCTGGAAAAGACAAAAGGCTATAGTGGTATTAAGGAGGCCATGGATAAGGATTTGGATAATAAAATGAGAAAAATTATCAAAATTTGTGGGGGGGGGCGGGTTGAACTGACGCTTGACAACAAAGAGATTTAAGTGGAGGAGGATTCAGGCCTAACTCCTAATACCAACATTGTATAGTGGTTGCAGACAAGGGATTCATGATGTTAATAATAGGACTCGGGATGTGAGCAATTTATGTCTGGTTCTGAGCATTCTGATGTAACATCCCCTATTTGGAGGCCCGAAGCTAAGCGTTATAGATGCTGTAGTCATCCATAGTATTAACTTTTGGTGACCAAATACGGCAATGTTAATGGTATTCATAATATCAGCATCATGTGAATATGAAACAAAATCACAGATTTCAAAAACATCTTTTCACATTACATTTTACAAACATGTTTCATATTCAAATTACATAATCTCATTGCTTTCCCAGGTTCAGATAAAATATAATTATTACATAAATACGTCAAGAGCGACATATGATGATGCCCCCATGGTTGACCAGAGTACTTTATAGTCATAACCATTTATTACAAACACAGCGGAAATACATCAAAATGAAACAAACTACAACTCCTAAATAGCTATCCGTCAGCCACATGCTCGTCTCCGGAAGTTTTATTCGCAAACCTACTAAAACCTGTAAATCCTCAACCCTCGGCCTACTCAAATCAATTTTGAGCACCCAAGAGTTTAAGAGGAAAAACATAAACTTCGAGTCAGACGTAAAGCCTGGTGTGAATAATACTATACATCTCAGATATACGATATCAAGTGAGACCATGATGCTTAGCGGAATGGGTTTCCCCTCACTAATATCATTTTGAAACATATCCTTTGCAAATCAAAATCCTGCAACCAAAACTGGTTAAAAACTGTAAAGCGTTTTATGTAAACATACATATCAGGTTACAAATGGATTATCTATCTGAACACTATATTTTTGTTTGGTTTACTATTAACCTTTGGCTAACTCGGGCCTACCAGACAGTTACAACAAAAATGGCCTAACATCTGTTGGACAAGTCTTCTGGATGGTTTGTCCCTAACTTACTCTCTTCCAAGGTCCACTGATCCTAATGGTTTTGCGGGCTCACCAATAACCTACACAACGCAAACATATTCCTTTCTGTGTGTACCATAATTTTAGTCTTACCTGTGACAAAGCCCTACACTCTGGAATTTTGGACTAAATTAGCTAGGGGCTAATAGCTAATGTATAGGGCGCGACCCTCTACCAGTCCCATCCGGTATTCTAATACCTGAGTCATTTTACTTAAATTTTCCTTGAAAACCTTTTCTTCTCAAATTGATTTAAAACCTTTAAATCAAACTTAAACAAGTAAAATATATACTTTATGCTTTACTCAAAATAACCTTGCCATGCTTTATATACTTTACCCAAATCTTTGTTGATGAAAACATTTAAACTTTTGAAAGTTCCCTTTTCGATCCCATTGAAAGTATCCCTTTCGTAACCAAATAAATCCTTTCTTTCATCTAGGCCGAAAGGCCAAAACCTTCCTTTTCGAAACCATTTCCATAAACCTTTCAAAACCATTGAAACCTTTTGAAACCATTGTGGAACCACCCCTTAGAAACCTTCCTTAAAGACCTTTTAAATGCATCAAAACCTTAAACCTTTCGAAAGCATTTGGGTTCAATTTTAAAACATGTGGAAACACCTTTCAAAACTATCTAAAATCATCACTTTTGAAATCTTTGGGTTAATCTTTAAAAATTTCTAAGGGTCACAAACAACAGGGTCGAAAGCAACTCTTTCGAAAGCCAAAACCTAAGTAAAGAAATGATGGTGTCGAAACCATCCTTCCGAAAGCATTGGAGAAGCGCCAGGGTTTTATAAAACAAAATCAACCCTTCGAAGGCATTTCTTTGAAAAGTAGAAAGCGGCAGCTAAGGCTTCGACCTAGTCGAAAGCGGTTATTTAAAAACAAAGGCGCAACCTCTTAAAACCATTTGCCCAGTTGGAAGCCAACCAAGTCAAAAGCAATATAGTCAAAAGCAAAGCAGGCGCATTTTCAATTTAAAGCAAAGTAACGCTTCGATCTCCTTCGAAACCCTTGGTTTCGACACAGTTCCTTCCGCTTTTGTCCAATTCACTATGTGCCAGGTTAATGATACTATGTGCATTGGTTTCGATGGCATAGAGGCGGAACTACTAAGTCGAAAGCTACCCGATCGAAAGCGGGGTACCGAAAGTGGCGAAACATGCATTTGGCATGAAAAACTGGTTTTTAACCTTTTTAAGTAATCTTTTTAACTAATCTGCCTTGTTTGTCCAAATCTTATTGGTTGCTAATTTTTCTTTTCTAAAAGCACTGCCATAATTTCTAAATTAATTAATTTAAATCATTTACAAAATACTCCTTCTCCTTTTTATAAATATATAAAACATTTAAGTCTCATACCTTAAATAATTTTATATATATGGAAATTAGCCACAAGGGCCTCTCTAGCAAGTGCAATTAGTTTCTAGGACACACAGCTGAAATAATTACTTTTAAGGACAAAATGCAAAATAATTAGTTTATAAGGCTAAAAAACCTATGAAATTATGTCCTTGAAAGCAATTGGACTGCCGACTTTGTCCTTAAAAGTAATTATTCTGCTGACTTTGGCCTTGAAATTAATTTCTGTGGATGTGTGTCCTAGAAACTAATTGGACTACAAAGTTTGTCCTTCTGGTGAAATGCCCCTTTATATATTCATCAAAACACTTTGGAAAATTTTACAAAAATTCCAGAAAACCCTTTTTAACATGTTTTCTAGCATATATAAATTTCAGACCCAAATTATTTATAATTTAACTATAAATTATTTATAACCCAATAAATCATTTTCTTCACTAGAAAATTAATATAAAATCCACATTAATTAAGAAAATTTTGAAGATTGAAACCCATCTCTAAAATATGATTTATGATCTATATCTAAAATCGCAAGGTATTTGGATATCATTAAATAGGGTTTTCACATCAAAGCATATCATAAAATCTTTATGAATAAGCATAAATCATCAACAAGCATATATAAATATTTTGTCCTTCAAAATCATGGCTAAACTATGCAAGATAAATTCAGATTTCTTTAAAACCGAAAACATTTAAGAAATAAGAGATGTAGTCATTATTCACCTTAGCTTTGTGATTTAGGATGTGAGATTTGACCATGATTAAGTGATTTGATTCTTCCTCTTAAATCCTAGCTTTTTCTTCTTCCTCTTTGCTAATGGTGGCTGGCCTCAGACTTATAAATTTTTTTGAATGAACGTATGGAAGTAAATTCCTAAGGGTTTAGGGTATTAGAATGTTCTATTTCCTATTTTACCTCTACTCTATTTGCCTTAACACTTTATTCTTTAGTTCATTTGTTTATTTATTAACATGACACGGCTACCCCTTAATTAAATCACAAATCTCAATCCATTAATCAACCTACATTATTTAATTTAATTTAGCTAATTAAATTCCCTAAATAATGTTACTAAAAATATGGGGTGTTATAGACTCCCCTTCTTAAAGAATTTCATCCTCGAAATTACGATAAGGTGCACCTCAAAACAATCAAAGGTAAAACATACCATCAAACAAATTAGGATGAGTGTCTCTAATCCTGATCTCAGTCTCCTAGGTATAGTCTCTATCATAGTCACTCCACTGGATCTTCACTAATCTGACTATCTTGTTCCTTAACTTCTTCTCATCTCTCGCGACTATCCGGACAGGCTTCCTAACTATAGTCAAGTCTGGTTCCACTACTAAATCCTCTAACACAGTCGGTGCTATAGTAGTGTCTGGACCCTAACACACTTCCTCATGTGAGATACATGGAAAACATCGTAGGCTCCAGACAAACTACTCGGTAACTCTACTCTGTATGCGAGTTTCCCGATCCTCTCTAAAATAGGAAACGGTCCTATGAATTTCGGTGCTAACTTTCCTATCTTCCTGAACCTGATAACACCTTTCATCGGCGATACTTTGTGTAACATCCCGTATTTGGAGGCCAAAAGCTAAGCGCTATGGATACTATAGTCATCCACAGTATTAACTTCTGGTGACGAAATACGGTAATGTTAATGGTATCTATAATATTAGAAGCACTTAAATATGAAATAAAACACAGATTTCAAAACAACGTTTATTTTATTACATTTGAAACGGATGTTCCATATTCAACTTACATAATCCCAAATACGTTCCCAGGCATAGATAAAATATACTTCTTACAAATTACGCCAAGAGCGATATATGAAGATACTCCCTTGGATGATCAGAGTCAAATAGTCATAATAGAATTAATACAACCACAGTGAAAATTCAACAAAACATAAAACAAGAACTGCAACTCCTAAATAGCTATCCATTTGCCTCCTTCATGCCTCTGGTAGCCTTATTCATTATTCTACTAAAAACCTGAAAAGACCTTAACCCCTTAGCCTACTCAAATTAATTTTGAGCACCCGATAGTTTAAGGGGAAACATAAACTTTGAGTCAGACATAAAGCCTGGTATGAATAATAATATACATCCCGGTTTAATATGTTAAGTGAGACCATGCCGCTTAGTAGAACGGGTTTCCCCTCACTAACATCCTTTTAAAACATATCTTTGCAAAACCTTTTCCTACAACCAAAACTGGTTAAATACTATAAAGCAATTCTTTATGTAAACATACATAAATATCAGGTAATAATGAACTATTTGTTCAAACACACAAGTTTTGTTTGGATAACTTTTAACCTTTGGCTGACTCGGGCCTACCAAACAATATAATCAAAATTAATCTAACACCTGTTAGGTATTCTTCTTATGGATTATCTATCCTTAACTATCTGTTAAATACTTTACTTCTGGACGGTCTGTCCTTAACTATCTGTTAAATACTTCTCTTATGGACGGTCTATCCCTAACTTAATCATCTCTTAGGTCTTCCTGATCCTAATGGTTTTTCGAGCTCACCAATAACCTATCTGTATACAAACATATATTCCTTTCGATGTGTAATCATAATTTAGTCCACCTGTGATAAAGCCCTACACACTAGAATTTTGGACAACAATTAGCTATGGCTAATAGCAAATGTATAGGGCACGACCCCATACTGGTCCCATCTGGTATTCTAATATCTGAGTCATTTTTACTTAAGGATCCCCTTCCATAATTTTCCTTGAAAACATTTCAAAATGATTTAAAACCTTTAAATCAAACTTAAACAAGGAAAAGTATATATTCTGTATGCCTTACTCAAAATCATATCACCATGTTATATATATATATATATATATATCTTCTTTACTCAAATCTTAGTTGATGGAAATATTTAGACACTTGAAAGAACCTCTTTCTAAATCTTTGAAAGTACCTCTTTCCAAAACCAAGTGAAAACCTTTTAACTGCCTAGGCAAATATGCCAAAACCTTACCATCCGAAACCACTCAACAAACCTTTCGAAAGCAATGAAACTTTGGACATCCTTCTTTAAAAATCCCTTTAAAACATTGCCTTAGAAAAACCTTGGAAAACCTTCAATCTCAACCTTTCGAAACTATTGAATTAAAATCTTTCGAAATCATTCATCAAACCTTTCAAAACCAATGGACTTAAACCTTTCGAAAACTTACTGGGTTCAACTTAAAACAAGTGGAAAACCTTCTTTCAAAACCTTTTGACTTCACTGGAAGCAACCTTTCGACCTTGTCGGAAGGTCTGCTTCGAAAGCTTTAAAACATTTTATTTAAAACAACAGGCCACTGCCTTTAAAAAAACTCTCGCTTGGGTTATTCTTCAGTTTATAAAACAATGGTAAACCACCTAAGTCGAAAGCTTCCTTTCGAAAGAACGGAGAAGCGGCTAGTTTTAAAACAAGTAAACCTTTCGTCTTTGCCAAAAGGTTCAAAACAAAACATTTATAAAGCGCCAGTAACCCTTCGACTATGTCGGAAGGTTTCAAAACAAAATAATGATAAAGCGGCAGTAACCTTTCGACGTTGTGGAAGGTTTAAAACCTTTATTTTAAACATATTTATCTGGTCGAAAACAACCAAGTCGAAAGCTCTTATTCGAAAGAAAACGGGTGAAAGCTTTTGGTTTATAAAATAAACATACCCCAACCTCTTTGGCAACTAACCTTTCGACTTAGAACCCTTCGACCTTGTCCAATTCATTATGTATCAAGTAACTTGATACCATATGCATTAGTTTGACCTTATCGAAAGCTATGAACCTTTCGACCTTGTCGGAAATTCTGGGTCAGAAGGTTTGATACCAAAATGGCTGAAACATGCTAAAAGCAAGATTTTCTTGGTTTTAATTTAAAAAGGATAACTTTTCAGCTAACCTGCCTTTGTTTGTCAAAATCTTATTGGTTAACAAATATTTTTAGAAAAGTGCTACCATCAATTTCAAAAATAAATAATAATTTTATTTTATAAAATGCCCCTTCTCCTTAATTAACTATATAAAACATTTAAGTCCCATACCTTAAATAATTTTATATATTCATCAAAACACTTAGGAAAAATTTGGAAAAATTCCAGAAAATATATTTTAATATGTTTTCCAACAATAAAAATCCCAAACCCAAATAATCATTATTTTAGCCGTAAATAATTTATAACCCAATAAATCATTTTCTTCACCAGAAAATTAACATAAATCCATATTAACTCAGAAAATTATGAAAATTAAAACTCATCTCTAAAATATCATTTTTGACCTATATTTAAATTTTTAAGGCTTGTGGATGTCATTTAATAGGGTTCTCATATAAAACATATCATAAAAACAAACATGAATATATATAATTCATCAACAAGCATATATATAACTTTACTCATCATAAACATGACATAAACTTGAAAAATCATTTCGGATATAATCTAAAACCAAAAGCCATAAGAAAATGGGATGTAGTAATTATTCACCTTAGCTTTGAAATTTAAAGATGTGAGATTTGATGTTGACTATGTTGGTTATCTTCCTTCTCTTGAATCCTAGCTTTAATCTTTCCTTGAGAACAATAATAGTGGTCGGCCTTGGTATAATTTTAGTTAGAGTAAAAATGAAATGAACGTGAGTTTCATTCCTAAGGGTTTAGGGTATAAGCCCTTCCTATTTCTCATATTGCCCTTACTCATTTCCTAACATATTATCTTATATTATCTCATTTTAATTTACTCATTAACATGGCACGACTACCCTTACCTAATCAAGTCTCAACCCATTAATCTTCACATTATTTTATTTTATTTACCCATTTAATTATTCTAAATAATGTTATAAAAATATGGGGTGTTACAGACTCCCCACCTTAAAGAATTTCGTCCTCAAAATTACGATAAGGTACACAACAAAACAATCTAAGGTAAAACATACCATCAAACAATTCTAGATAAGTATCTCTAATCCTGCTTTCAGTCTCCCAAGTACAGTCTCTTGCATCATCACTCCACTGGACCTTTACTAATTTGACTGTCTTGTTCCTCAACCTCTTCTCATCTCTAGCCACAATTCGAATCGGCTTTCTAACTATATTCAAGTCCGGCTCTATTACTAAATCTTCTAACACTTTAGGTGCTATAGTAGTCTCCAGGTCTCTAACACACTTTCTAAGATGAGAAACATGGAAAACATCATGGACTCCATCCAAACTACTCGGCAACTCCACTTTATAAGTGAGTTTCCCGATCCTCTCAACAATACGGAAGGGTCCAATGAATCTAGGTGCTAACTTCCCTGACTTTCCGAATCTAATCACACCTTTCATCGGTGAAACCTTAATAAACACATAGTCTCCAACAGAGAATTCCAAATCTTTCCTTCTTCTATCAACATAACTTTTCTGCTTAGACTGAGCTTCCTTCATCCTAGCTTGGATCAAGTCAATTTTCTCCACGGCTTCTTTCACCAAATCCGGAACAAGAACCAGTCTATCCCCGGTCTCTAACCAACATACAAGAGATTTGCATGGCCTTCCATACAAAGCTTCAAACGGTGCCATCCTAATACTAGTCTGATAACTATTGTTATACGAGAACTTGACTAAATGGAGATGGTCTTCCCATGATCCTTCGAAATCCAATACACAAGCTCTTAACAAATCTTCCAAGTCTTTGTTAACTCTTTCCGTTTGCCCATCAGTCTATGGATGGTAAGCGGTACTCATATTAAGCTTGGTTCCTAATGCTTCATGTAGACTCTTCCAGAACTCACTAGTAAATAAAGAATCTCTATCACTGACAATACAACTAGGAATCCCATGCAATCTAACCACATTCTTCATAAATAACTTCGTCAAAATAGGTGCCGTCCTAGTTGACTTCACCGAAATGAAATGGGCACTCTTTGTTAGTCTATCTACTATGACCCATATGCTTCATTCCCTCTACTAGACCATGGCAACCCATCAATGAAATCCATTGAGATAGAATCCCACTTCAACAACGGAACTTCCAACGGTTGAAGCAATCCACTTGGCTTCTGATGTTCAGCCTTTGCTTGTTGGCAGTTCAAGCACTACTTAACACATACACCAATGTCCCGTTTCATACCTTCCTAGAAGAAACTTCTCTTTATATCCTGATACATCTTCGTTCCTCCTGGATGGATAGTGAACTTCGAATGATGGAATTCATCCAAAACTTCCTTCCTCGTGCCTCCTACATTCGAAACACACAACCTTCCTTTCTTTCTTAACCACCCATTCTGGTCAAGACTGAAATCCTTTAAGTTATCTCTCTTTGTTCCTTCCCTTAGATTTCTGATATGTTCAGCTAAAACTGGATCCTCCTCCTGTTTAGAACCTATCTTCTCAATCATTACCAAACGAACCTCTAAGCAAGACAGTACAGCACTTCCTGCACTAGAACCTGCCTTGGATCTAAACTGCACTCTACAAGCTCATAATGCTTCTAAATCTTTCCACTCAGCAATCATAGCCAATACTGCATTCTAATGTTTCCTGCTAAGTGTATCTGCTACCTTATTTCCTTTCCTGGGTGTATACTCAATTCCAAAATCATAAGCAGCAATAAACTCCAACCATCTCTACTATCTCATGTTCAGCTCCTTCTGAGAGAACAAGTACTTCAGCGACTTATGATCTGTATAAAGCTTAAATCGCTCTCCCAAAAGGTAATTCCTCCACACCTTCAAGGCAAATATAATGGCAGCTAACTCTAAATCATGCGTTGGATACCTAACTTCATGTAGTCTGAGCTGTCTAGAAGCATAAGCAATCACCTTACCCCTTTGTATCAGCACAACTCCCAATCAAGTTCCACACGCATCATTATAAACAACTAAGTCCTGATTCCCCTCTAGAACCACCAACACCGATGCATAGGTCAATAAGTGTTTCAAGCTCTAGAATGCTTCCTCACACTTATCAGTCCATACAAACTTCACATCTTTTCGCGTAAGCTTAGTCATCGGTGCCGCTATCTGTGAAAAATCCTTTATAAACCTCCGGTAATATCCAGCCAATCCAAGAAAACTCTTTATCTCGGTCACCGTCTCGGGTCTCTTCCAGTTATTCACTGCCTCAATCTTAGTCAGATCTATGGACATCCCTTTCTCTAAGACTACATGGCCAAGGAACTTCACTTCCTTCTTCCAAAAATGACACTTTGAAAACTTAGCCTTCAATTGATGCTCCCTCAACGTCTCAAGCACAACTCTAAGATGAACTTCATGCTCCTTCTCAGCCTTAGAGTATATCAGAATGTCATCTATGAAGACCAACACAAATCTATCCAAGTGCTCTTGGAAAATTTGGTTCATTAGATATACAATGAATGTCGGCGCATTAGTTAGTCCGAACAACATAACTAACCAATTGTACAATCCATTCCTTGTCCTAAACGCCGTTAAAGGAATATTATCCTCTGCCACTCTAAGTTGATGAAATCCAGACGCTAAATCCAGGTGAGAGAATACTTTAGCTCCACTTAACTGATCGAACAAATCATCAATTCTCGGCAATGGATATCGGTTCTTTATCATCTTCTCATTCAATTTACGATAATCGATACATAGCCTTAACGATCAGTCCGGCTTCTTAGCAAACACTGCGGTAGCTCCCCATGGCGAACTACTCGGTCGAATAAAATTCTTGCCTTCCAAATCCACCAACTGCACCTTCAATTCTCTCATCTTCGTAGGTGTCATCCTGCTTGGTGGTCTACTCACCGGTTCTGCTTCAGGCACCAAATCAATCTGAAACTCAATGGCTCATTTTGGTGGCAACCCAGTTACCGGCTCAAACACATCTGCAAATTCTCTAACTACAAAGACTCGATGCAATTCATCCTCCAACTTCATGATACCCAGTAAAGCATTTACTTCACAACTAAGGTTCTCTATGGTATAAACTATCCGATCACTACAATCCGGGTGACTAAGTGATATTTTACTATCGTGGAAAAATATCCTAGCATCATATTTACTTAACCAATCCATCCCAACGATAATACCAAATCCCACAAAATCAAACGCATGCAAATAACAATCAAAAGTATGACCTAGCAAGTCAAACTCTAAATGGTAGCACCTCATCCCAAATGTTGCATACCCTCCTATTTGCAACCTTTAAGGAAGTAACTAAGTATGAGGGCTCTAGGTTAAGCTTATCTACTAAACATCGACAAATAAAAGAATGTGATGCACCGGTATCAAATAGAACGCTAATAGACATACCGTGAACCTATAGCGAGCCTCCCAGAACAGCCTTCCCTTTCTTCTACACAACTGGCCTTGAAGTTGCGGGATCCAATGCATAAACTTGCCCCCTTCCTTCTTTAGCAAGCTCCTTGCATTGATTCTTATAATAGCCAATCTAATCACAATTAAAGCATCAGATGTTCTTTTTCCTAATCACCTCCTTTCCTTTCTCTTTTCCTTTTCCTGTATGACACTCATTAGCATAGTGTCCTTTCTTATCACATTTATAACAAACCACATGTAACGACCCGGATTTTCCGTCATTTGATTTTGAATATTTAAATGGTTTTAAATATTGGGTTTGGAATATAAATTAATTTTAAAATATGAAGGTTTGGTTGAAAATTTTAGAATGAATTTAAAATTTCAAATATAACGATTTATTGTAATACAGAAATGGTGAATAATTGAAATTTAAGTTGAATATGAATCAAAATGATTTCTAATGTCAATATAAATTCTATTTAAATTAGAATTGAGTTAACAAGTTTTTAAAACTGGAATTTCAAGAGATTTCGCCAATTTTTGAAATCGTCGATTAAATCGACACGTTAAAATAGTGATCCGGAGCAGAGTCTCGGAATTCGACGAAACCAGTTTTGTTGGATCCGTAATATTATATTATTATTGGATTTCATATTTCGTAGCATTTAGAGTTAACGTTTGGTCGTACAAGATAGAAATGTGTTGAAATCAATATTGAAAATTTAAAATAATAATTGGATTAAAAAAGCTATATTCTCCATAAGATCGAATTAGGGCTCGAAACTTATTCCATTGGGTTCAGAATAGCGGTATAACATTAGGAATGCCAGGCGGCATGCCTCGATAGGAGATCGGAATTTTAAGTTATATATAACGAGAGACATTTTGGAAATTTTATAATATAATAAAATTGGAAGGTCAAACCTTACTGCCTAAGCTTGAGCACAGTGCCACCCTAGCGCCGCTCTAACCTGTTAAGTCGCGTACATATCCCCTGCTCTTCTTTTTAAAGAAACGAAATTGATCGAAATAAATTCATGAAAAAAAAAGAGTCGCGATGTGGTTCCTCATGTGTAGATCTGGGGGAAAGCGGCTCGTTTAGAGCGCGATGATGAGGTTAGCTAGGGCTCGATCAACAAGGAGGAGGCGACGCTTGGGTCGTGGATGCGATTGAGGATGGGAGGTTTCAGGCGACACGAATAGGCGCGAGAGGTAGTGCCTCGTTGGGGTGTGGCTTTTTGAAGGAGCTTGGTCGAGGAAGGAGACATCTCTGGCTAAGGTTTTTCAGGTGACTATTCAGGGGTTGCAGTTAGGTGACAATGTCTGCAAGACTAGGGTTTCGGGCAGCATTTGATTTGGGTGAGTGTTCAATGGTAATTAAGATTTTGAAATTAAGGTAAATTAACTGTTAATGATTTTAAAGTCATTTAAATAATTTTATCTATTAAAATCGGATGCTTATAAAATTGTATAACTTTTATACGAGGCCAAGATTAACGTAACGAGTCACGTTGGATTCGCAGCGGCAAATACTATGCAATGGAATAAATTTGGAATTGGAATGATTAGCAATTTCAGAAAATTAATGCGAGTAAATCTCACTCAATTTGGTTGGCTGGATTGATTTATAATAATTAAAATTAATTATTGGATGCTGGTTGAATTTATAAATTATTATCAGTTGGATGTTATACACATATATATAGTATATATTAGTGGTTGGATATATTTCCAGCCGATTGGAGCGGATGAGACCCTATGCACCCCGCATAATAGCAAATGACCCTATATTACCGTGATATCCCACCTCGAAGCAAGATTGGTATTTTATATTATATAACATCTGCGGATGCAGGGAAACAGGTTGGAGGGATCCAACTGGATTCCTCAAAAATGTTGATTTTAATTTCATATATAGTGATATATGATTTGTGTGAATAATCTGTTATAGATTATTGTTGTGATTTGAATTATTGGATACTGTAGTAGCACTGGCCTTAATTTTGGTATTTTAAATACCATAAATATTATTTTGAATTTGAAAGAATTTAAAAAGGAGATTTTGAATATAAAAATATTTATATCGAAATTTGGATTATTTTAAAAGAAATTGATTTGGATAAAATAATAATTTGATTTGGAGTTGTACTTAACTATTCGTAAAATATTTTAATTAGAGATTTTAAAAATAAATTATATAAAGGATTTTTTAACAGTGGAATTTTTTATTTATGGAAAAGAAGTTGAAATCGATATTAAAAATAAATTTGTAAAATAAATGGAATTTATAAAGAAATGGATTTATAAAAATGGAATTTTATAAATGAGATTATATTTGAAGACAGGTAAAACCCAAAGGAGTTTATAAACGATGTTTATAAATAAGGGAAATGATATCAGTGGATAAATTGGGAATATAATTTCAGTGTGAATTTATCGAAATATGGAAATCGGTTTTGGGAAAAATGGTGGATTCTATTTTTGAAATGTAAGAATGGTTAAGGAATCGAAAAGAAATTGATGTGTTATGAATCAAGAAGGATTTATAAATTGAAATTGGTTATTGGAATTTTAAAAATATATTTTTATCAAGAAGTTAAGTTTGTTTTAAAAAGGGAAATTTTATTTATTCAAACTATGTAATTTAAAGCTGCATTAGTAATTAAATATTTTGGAAAGTAGATTATTCAAATATTTAATATTAATTGAAATAAGTTCTAATTTTTATAATAGGCTTTGTAAATCGATTAGTTTTATAAAAAAATAAATTGGAAACGAGTTATCGATATTTTATTTAAAATGTTTTTAATATTTTTATATAATTACATAAACATTGTTTTAAAAATAAATTATTATTCTTTTTAGGAAACTATTATATATATAGTTTTGAAATGATTGAAATTTATTTATAAATCCTCTCGAGATTTGTAAACGGAGTTATTTAACTGGGATGATTTTATAAGAGAAATCTTATAGTGAAATTCTTGGAACTTAAGGAAATTTCCAAAGTATTTAAATATAGAAACTTCGGGAATGAATTAAAATTCATAAAAAGGAAGTTATAAATAGGTAGTTGAAATTATAGACGAGTATAATCGATTTTGGAAATTTTAAAATGGGATTAATATTGGATTCCGGGAACTTATCAAATCCGTTATAAATGGGTTAAGGAAATTTCAAGTGGGTTATAAGAATTTTGGGAAGTATGAAATAAAGGGAATATTTCCTAAGTATTGGAATAAAGTGATTTTAGGAAAATATACTTATAAATATTTTATAAGTATTAAACTGGGAGGATTTGAAATATTTAACTACGAGATTATTATTTTAGAAATATTTATCAAAAGGTTGAATTAGAAATGGGATTGAAAGAAATATTATAAGTGTTGATATGGCTTTAAATATCCTGTTATGGATATAAGAATTTGAATTATTATTTGATAGTTAAATAACCGACTATCAAATTTGGCCAGATTCGTTGATCGTTTCGAAGAGACCGGGATCGGATTTGATTATCCGAAAACCACTTCGATCTATTTGTGTGTTACGAATTGGGATATCGTGAAGATAATGAAGACGGTGATTTTGGAGATTCGGTTTGTTCAGACCCAGAACAACTCGTATGGATGAATGCTATCAGCACATTGTCATTGGAGGGCAATGAGCATTCTAAGTATAAATTCCTTGAAAGGTAATCGTAGCCTCAAGCCTCATCAACCGGGAATGACTAAAACATGGGAGAAGCAACAAGGCTTAGTGGGTCGCACCCAATTAGGGTATGATTATCACCTTTCTAGATACCCCGGATATATTATAATTATGGATATGGTTGTGCATGGAAAAGAGAGCGCTTGATTAGGGTAGGAACACCTGGGGTGATAACATATTCGGTACTATCCAGGTTAGGGGTAGGCCAGTCTTGTGTTGGTAGGGGATCCAGGGGAAGTCCTCGGTACATTTTTCTAGAGGTGTACTGTGATGGGCGGTACTCCAGTAGCCCAATCATTGTATGGAATCCAATATCCACTATGAGCCTGTATGGTTTTGATTGTGCCCAACTATGCTGAAACGTGAGATGCAAGCATTTCAGCTATTTTCTAATTTACTTTCTATAGACACTATTATAATATCAGATAATTTTGATATAAAATGTTTGGTTATCGTAAGGTAAAAACCCATCGTATTTATGTGTGGCGTGGTCTTACGAGATACCTTTGTTTTCAAAGGATTTTTGATAACAGTCTTAATTCAAATTGAGTGTGTTTTCTCACGTTGGTTTTCCAGACTGACTCGGGTGTTATATTATTATAATGCTCAGGTCAGACCGAGTATTACAGATTTAGGTTAGAATGCTATGGAGCTCAGGAGACAAGCTGGAGGAGACTTGGGCGTATTACACGTACTTGATTTATATTCCACTGTATGTGTAGACTGAATGTTCAGTATTGTAAGGACAAGTTATTATAACTGTCTAGGTTTATTGTTGATTGTTGTACTCTAATGATTGTATATATATTAACAGCTATAGATTCTTTTGTATAAAAATCTGTTATTTTATATTATATTTTGTTCCGCTGTGATTGTGAGATTCTGTATTGTTGTTTTTGTTTCTTCTTCTATCCTCTTCTTTCTCTTAGTTATTCGTCTTTCGTACAATTTGTGTTAGACAAGTGTGATTAAATGTTCACTCAAAGAGTATGGAACGATGGGTCGCTACACCACCTCAGCTTTTCCCTTCTTCTGTGCTCCTCCCTTCTGAGCATTCTTCTTCTGGAAAAACTTTATTTTCTGGCCCTGTCCCACCTGGGCCTCCTTCATCTTCTTCCTCAAACAAGCTAATGCCTCTTCCTGTCTCAGCACCATTTCCACCACTACATCACTGGGATCTCTTAAGTGCGGTAAAGTAGCACTTATCAACTTCGGCCTCAAGCCTCTTATAAACTTTTCATTCCTCCTGATCACCGTATCAACCAAAGCATACCCATATTGGGCCAACTCTTCAAACTTTCTTGCATACTCAAGAACAGACATCTCCCCTTGTTCTAGTTCTGTAAACTTCCTCACCAATGCCGATTGCGCCATCACCGACATAAAACCTTTCTTGAAACCTTCTCCAAAACTCCACCCAAGTCATGGTTTCCACATCAACGCCAGCTACAATAGTATTCCACCAAAATAGTGCAGCTCCCTGAAGCTATCTCGAAGCTAATCTCCTCTTCTGCTCATCATTTAATCCTAGGTCAGTAAAAATTCTCTCACAATATAGCAGCCAATTTTCAACTTCAATCGCATCTTTAGTTCCAATGAATGGCTTCCCTCCAAGCCTGGTATAATCTCTACTCAAGTTATCATACTGGTTGACCATTGGAGCTTCCTGTACTCCACCTCCAGCAGCATTTCCTCCGACATCTCCAGCTACAATTCCAGCTTGCATCATGTTTACAAAGAACCGATACATGGCTCCCATGTCCACTTGGGGAACCCCAACACCAACATTTTCAGCTTGAGCCTGACCTGAACCTCTTCTAGCATTTGGTCGGGCATTTCCATTAGTGGTGGTGCTCTCTGATCCAAGGTTAACTCTTCCTCTTCTTCCTTACATATCCGTATTCAAGCTTCGTGAGATACAAATGAATAGCATAACTAAGATAGGAGTCTAGAGATATAGCATATACGTATATATATAGCAAATACATGTACGTTACTATAGCGTTATCCTATACCCCGATCTTAACTCTAATTACTAAGGATTATGTTTTCAAAATCATTTTTAGTTAAAGTATTTCATAAACCATGCTCCAATACCAAGCTGTAACAACCTGTATCTGGAGGCAAAAAGCTAAGCAATATGGATGTTGTAGTCATCCGTAGTATTAACTTCTGGTGACGAAATACGGTAATGTTAATGGTATCTATAATATCAAAAGCACTTGAATATGAAACAAAACACAGATTTCAAAACAACTTTTACTTCATTCATTTAAAATAGATGTTCCGTATTCAACTTACATAATCCTAAATACGTTCCCAGGCACAGATAAAATATACTCATTACAAATTACACCAAGAGAGGTATATGAAGATACCCCCTTGGATGATCAGAGTCAAATAGTCATAATAGACTTAATACAAGCATAGCGGAAATTTAATAAAACATAAAACAAGAACCGCAACTCCTAAATAGCTATCTGTTTGCCTCATGCATGCCTTCGGTAGCCTTATTCGTCATTCTACTAGGAACCTTAAAAGACCTTAACCCCTCATCCTACTCAAATTAATTTTGAACACCCGGTAGTTTAAAGTGAAACATAAACTTCGAGTCAAACATAATGCCTGGTATGAATAATAATATACATCCCGGTTTAATATGTTAAGCGAGACCACGCCGCTTAGCGGAACGGGTTTTCCCTCACTAACATCCTTTTAAAACATATCTTTGCAAAACCTTTCCTGCAACCAAAACTGGTTAAATACTGTAAAGCAATTCATTATGTAAACATACATAAATATCAAGTAATAATGAACTATCTGTTCAAACACATAAGTATTGTTTGAATAACTTTTAACCTTTGGCTGACTCGGGCCTACCAGACGATATAATCAAATTTAATCTAACACCTATTAGCTATTCTTATATCCTTAACTATCTGTTAAATACTTCACTTCTGGACGGCCTGCCCTTAACTATCTGTTAAATACTTCTCTTCAAGACGGTCTGTCCCTAACTTAATCATCTCCTAGGTCTTCCTGATCCTAATGGTTTTTCGGGCACACCAATAACCTATCTGTATACAAACATATATTCCTTTCGGTGTGTAATCATAATTTTAGTCTACCTGTGACAAAGCCCTACACACTGGAATTTGGGACAACAATTAGGTGGGGCTAATAGCTAATGTATAGAGCGCGACCCCATATTAGCCTCATCTGGTATTCTTATATCTGAGTCATTTTTACTTAAGGATCCCCTCCCATAATTTTCCTTAAAAATGTTTTCAAAATGATTTAAAACCTTTAAATCAAACTTAAACAAGGAAAAGTATATAGTCTATATGCTTTACTCAAAATCATATCACCATGTTATATATATCTTCTTTACTCAAATCTTAGTTGATGGAAACATTTCAACACTTGAAAGTACCTCTTTCCAAAACAAAGTGAAAATCTTTTAATTGCCTAAGCCAATATGCCAAAACCTACCTTCTGAAACCACTCATGAAACCTTTCGAAACCATTAAAAAGTAAAGCTTTCGAAAGCAATGAAACTTTGGACATCCTTCTTTCAAAATATCATTAAAACATTGCTTTAGAAAAACCTTGAAAAACCTTCCATCTCAACCTTTCGAAACCATTGAATTAAAACCTTTCGAAATCATTCATCAAACCTTTTGAAACCAATGTACTTAAACCTTTCGAAGACTTACTGGGTTCAATTTAAAACAAGTGGAAAACCTTCTTTTAAAACCTTTCGACTTCATTGGAAGCAACCTTTTGACCTGGTCAGAAGGTCTGCTTCGAAAGCTTTAAAACATTTTATTTAAAACAACAGGCCACTGCCTTTAAAATAACTCCTTCAAAAGCTTAGGTTATTCTTCAGTTTATAAAACAAGGGTAAATCACCTAAGTCAAAAGCTTCCTTTCGAAAGCACGGAGAAGCGGCTGGTTTTAAGACAAGTAAACCTTTCGTCTTTGTCAAAAGGTTCAAAACAAAACATTTATAAAGCGGCAGTAACCCTTCGATTGTGTCGGAAGGTTTCAAAACAAAATAATGATAAAGCTCAGTAACCTTTCAACGTTGTCAGAAGGTTTAAACCCATTATTTAAACATTTGCCATGGTCGAAAACAACCAAGTCGAAGGCTCGTATTCGGAAGAAAAGCAGGCGAAAGCTTTTGGTTTATAAAACAAACATACCCCCAACCTCTTTGGCAACTAACCTTTCGACTTAGAACCCTTCAACCTTATCCAATTCATTACGTACCAAGTAACTTGATACCATATGCATTGGTTTGACCTTATCGAAAGCTATGAACCTCTAAATCTTGTCGAAAGGTCTCGGTCGGAAGGTTTAATGCCGTAAAAGGCTTAAACATGCTAAAAGTATGATTTCTTTGTTTTTAACTTAAAAGGATAACTTTTCAACTAACCTGTCTTTGTTTTTCAAATTCTCATTGGTTAACAAATATTTTTCAGAAAAGTGCTGCCACTATTTTCAAAATTAAATAATCATTTTATTTTATAAAATACCTCTTCTGCTTAATTAAATATATAAAACATTTAAGTCCCACACCTTAAATAATTTTATATATTCATCAAAACACTTAGGAAAAATCTGGAAAAATTCAAAAAAAACTATTTTAATATGTTTTCCAACATATAAAAATTCCAAACCCAAATAATCATTATTTAAGCCGTAAATAATTTATAACCCAATAACTCATTTTCTTCACTATAAAATTAATATAAAATCCATATTAACTCGAAAAATTATGAAAATTGAAACCCATTTCTAAAATATCATTTCTGACCTATATTTAAGTTTTCAAGGCTTTTGGATGTCATTTATTATGGTTCTCATATCAAACATATCATAAAAACTAACATCAACATATATAATTCATCAACAAGCATATATATAACTTTACTCATCATAAACATGGCATAAACTTGCAAAATCATTTCGGATCTTATCTAAAACCAAAAACCATAAAAAAAATGGGATGTAGTAATTATTCACCTTAGCTTTGAGATTAAAATATGTGAGATTTGATGTTGATTATTTTCCTTCTCTTGAATCCTAGCTTTAATCTTTCCTTGAGAACAATAATAGTGGCCGGCCTTGGTATAATTTTAGTTAGAGTAAAAATGAAATGAACGTGAGTTTCATTCCTAAGGGTTTATGGTATAAGCCCTTCCTATTTCCCATATTTCCCTTCCTCATTTCCTAACACATTATCTTATATCATCTCATTTTAATTTACTCATTAACATGGCACGGCTACCCTTAGCTAATCAAGTCTCAACCCATTAATCTTTACATTATTTAATTTAATTTACCCATTTAATTATTCTAAATAATGTTATAAAAATATGGGGTGTTAAACTTTGATGAAAACATGATCTCCAACAGAAAACCCTAAATCTTTCTATCGTCTGTCTACATAGCTCGTCTACCTAGACTGAGCTTCCTTCATTCTCGTCCTTATCAATTCAATCTTCTCTGCAGCCTCTCTTACCAAATTAGGACCAAGGACTAATCTATCTCCGGTCTCTAACCAACATGCGGGAGATTTGCATGGACTTCCATACAAAGCTTCAAACGGTGTCATCCCTATACTAGTCTGATAAATATTGTTATACGAAAACTCGACTGGGTGTAGATGGTCTTCCCATGATCCCCCGAAGTCTAATACACAAGATCTTAACAAGTCTTCTAAGATCTTGTTAACTCTTTCCGTTTGCCTATCTGTCTGCGGATGGTAAGCGTTACTCATCGTGAGCTTGGTTCCTAAACACTCCTGTAGACTCTTCCAGAACTCTCTAGTGAATAAGGAATCTCTATCACTACAATACTACTAGGAATTCCGTGCAGTCTAACCATATTCTTCATAAATAACTTAGCCAATACAGGTGCCGTCCTATTTAACTTAACGGGAATGAAATGGGCACTCTTGGTCAATCTATCTACTATGACCCATATACTTTCATTTCCTCTATTAGATCTCGGCAACCCGTTTATGAAATCCATAGAAATAAAATCCCACTTCCATACCGGAATATCCAATGGCTGAAGCAACCACTTGGCTTCTGATGCTCGGCTTTCACCCGCTCAAAGTTCAAACATTGTTTCACCCATAAGCCTACATCCCTCTTCATTCCTTCCTAGAAGAAACTTCTCTACATATCCTGATACATCTTCTTTCCTCCTGGATAAATAGTGAACTTGGAACGATGGCATTCCTCCAAAACTTCCTTCCTTGTGTCTCCCACATTTGGAACACATATTCTACCCTTCTTTCTCAACCACTCACTTTGGTCAAGACTAAAATCCTTCATGTCATCGCTCTCCGTTCCATCCCTTAACCTCCCAATCCTTTCAGCTAACACTGGATCCTCTTCCTGTTTAGAAGCAATCTTCTCAATCAATACTGGTCGGACTTTTAAACAAGATAACATAGCAGATTCTCCACTAAACCTAGCCTCGGATCTCCACTGCATGTTGCAAGTCGACAACGCTTCCAAGTCTTTCCATTCTGCTATCATAGCCAACACTGCATTCTGATACTTCCTACTAAGCGCATCTATAGCCTTGTTGCCTTTCCCTGGTGTGTACTCAATTCAAAAATCATAAGCAGCAATAAACTCTAAGCATCTCTACTGTCTCATGTTCAGCTCTCTTTGAGAGAACAAGTACTTCAACGACTTATGATCCATATAAAGCTCAAACCTCTCTCCCAAAAGGTAATGTCTCCACACCTTCAAAGCAAAAATAACTAAAGCTAACTCCAAGTCATGAGTTGGGTATCTAACCTCATGCGGTTAAGCTGTCTAGAAGCATAGGCAATCACTTTACCTCTCT
Source organism: Allium fistulosum (assembly GCA_030737815.1). Lineage (NCBI taxonomy): Eukaryota > Viridiplantae > Streptophyta > Magnoliopsida > Asparagales > Amaryllidaceae > Allium > Allium fistulosum. The sequence goes on from CM060902.1 coordinate 1,303,705,759, forward strand.
GCATTAACACTGCTCCTAATCCAGTTCCACACGCATCTGTATAAACTACCAAATCTTGATTCCCCTTCGGAACAACTAATACAGGTGCATGGGTCAATAAGTGTTTCAAGCTCTGGAATTCTTCCTCACACTTATTGGTCCAAACAAACTTCACATCTTTTCACGTTAGCTTGGTCATCGGCGCTGCTATCCGCGAAAAATCCTTTATAAACCTCCAATAATATCCAGCCAATCTAAGAAAACTTCTTATCCAGTCACTGTTCTGGTCTCTTCCAACTATTCACTGCTTCGATCTTAGTTGGATCTACTGCCAGTCCTCTTTCTGAAACTACATGACCATGAAACTTCACCTCCTTCTTCCATAAATGACACTTCAAAAACTTCACCTTCAGCTGATGTTCTCTCAAAGTCTCAATAACCACTCTAAGGTGAACTTCATGCTCTTTCTCGTCCTTAGAGTATATCAAAATATCATCGATGAACACCAACACGAATCTATCCAAGCGCTCTCTGAAAATTTGATTCATCAAGTCTACAAAGAATGACAGCGCATTAGTTAGTCCGAACAGCATAACTAACCATTCATATGATCCATATCTTGTCCTAAACACCGTGAAAGGTATACTATCTTCTGCTACTCAAAGATGATGGAAACCTGTAGCCAAATCCAACTGAGAAAATATCTTGGCTCCACTCAACTGATCGAATAAATTGTCAATTCTAGGCAATGAATATCGATTCTTTATCGTCTTCTCATTCAGCTTATGATAATCGATACATAACCTTAACGATCCGTCCGACTTCTTGGCAAACACTGCGGCTGCTCCCCAAGGTGAACTGCTAGGTCTGATAAAATTCTTCCCTTCCAAATCCACCAACTACGCCTTCAGCTCTCTCATCTCTATAGGTGTCATCCTACTTGGCGGCCTACTAACTGGTTATGTTCCAGGCACCAAATCTATTCGAAACTCAATGGCTTGTTTCGATAGTAATCCTACTACTAGCTCGAAGACATCCGCGAATTCTCTAACCACGAAAACTCGATTCAACTTGTCTTCTAACTCCATAACACCTAACAATGCATTCACCTTACCACTAGGGCTTTCCACGGTATATACAATCCGATCACTACAATCAGGGTGTCTAAGTGATATTTTCCTATCGTGGCAAAATATCCTAACATCATACTTACTTAACCAATCCATGCCCAATATAATTCCGAACCCTACAAAGTCAAATATATGCAAACTGCAAACAAAGGTGTAACCTAGCAAGTCATACTCTAAGCGGTCACACTTCATCCCAAGTGTCGCATACCCTCATATCAAATTTACAACTCTTAAGGAAGTAACAAAATATGTGGGTTCTAGGTTAAGCTTATCTACCAAACATCAAGATATAAAAGAATGCGATGCACCAGTATCAAACAAAACGCTAATAGACATGCGATGGATCTGAAGCGTACCTCCCAATATTGATTTCCCTTTCTCCTGTGCCATTGGCCTCGAGGTAGTTGGTTCCAATGCAAATACCTTTCCTCTCCCTTCCTTTGCTGGTTTCTTGCATTGGTTCTTACAGTGGCCAATCTGATCGCAATTGAAGCACTTGATGTTCTACTTCCCGATCACTTCCTTCGCCTTTCCTGTGCGGCATTCATTAGCAAAGTGCCCCTTCTTGTCGAACTTATAACAAACCACTTCGGACTTTCCTTTCTTCGCGGCTCCACCTTTCTGAACACCCTTCTTATGAAAGAACTTTCTCTTCTGACTCTGCCGCATATGGACTTCCTTTTCCTTACTCTTCTCCAACAATTCAATCATTTCGTCATTCCTCAAAGCTATCTCCACTACACCATCACAAGGGTCTCTAATATGAGGTAACATAGCCTTTGCCAACTCAGGCTTCAACCCCTTACTGAACTTCTCATTTCTCTTTAGCATAGTATCAACAATGGCATATCCATATCTAGCCAACACTTCGAATCTTCTAGCATACTCCAACATAGCCTTATCCCCTTGTTCTAGCTCAGCAAACTTTCTAATCAGGGTAGACTTCGCCATAACCGACATGAATCTCTCTTCGAACCTCCTCCCGAACTCAGCCCATGTCATCGTCTCTTCATTCACTGCCACAGTCACACTATTCCACCAAAATAAAGCTGCTCCTTGAAGCTGTCTTGATGCCAACCTCCTCTTCTACTCATCATTGAGCCCTAAGTCTGCAAATATTCTCTTACAATGCAACAACCAGTTCTCCACCTCAATAGAATCTTCAGTTCCAACAAATGGCTTTCCTCCAAGCAGGACATAGTATCTACTCAGAACGGCATAATTATTGACTGTCGGAGCTTCCAAAACTCCTCCTATTACTCCAGCAGCAACACCTGCTTGCATCATATTCATTAAAAACCGATACATAACTTCCATTCCAACCTGCGGGACTCCAGCACCCATACTACTAGCTTGTGCCTGACCTTGGTTCCTTCTCGTATTCGGTCTGGCATTACCATTTGTTGTGGTGTTCCCCCTAAGATTTACTCTTCTCGAACCCATATTTGTATTCAGACCTCGTGAGATACAGAAGAATAGCCTAATAAAGATAGGAGACTAGAGATATAGCATATATTTATATATAGCAAATACAAGTACGTTACTATAGAGTTATCTCATACCTCATCTTTTCTCTAATTCCTGAGGATTATGTTTTTCAAAAATCATTTTTAGTTAAAGTTTTTCATAAACTGTGCTCTGATACCCAAGTTGTAACATCCCCTATTTGGAGGCCCGAAGCTAAGCGCTACAGATGTTGTGGTCATCCATAGTATTTACTTCCGGTGAACAAATATGGTAATGTTAATGGTATTCATAATATCATCATCACATGAATATGAAAGAAAATCACAGATTTCAAAAACAACTTTTCATATTACATTTTCAAGACATGTTTCATATTCAAATTACATAATCCCATCGCTTTCCCAGGTTCAGATAAAATATAATTATTACATAAATACGCCAATAGCGATATATGATGATGCCTCCTTGGTTGATTAAAGTACTAAATAATCATAACTGATTTATTACAAACACAGCGGATATAAACTAAAATAAACTACAACTCCTAAATAGCTATCTGTCAGCCACTTGTTCATCTTTGGAAGCTTTATTCGCAAACCTACTAAAACCTTTAAATCCTCAACCCTCAGCCTACTCAAATCAATTTTGAGCTCCCGAGAGTTTAAGGGGAAAAACATAAACTTCAAGTCAGATGTAAAGCCTGGTGTGAATAATACTATACATCTCGGATATACGATATTAAGTGAGACCACGACATTTAGCGGAATGGGTTTCTCCTCACTAATATCCTTTTGAAACATATCCTTTGCAAATTAAAATCCTGCAACCAAAACTGGTTAAAGACTGTAAAGCATTTTATGTAAACATACATATCAGGTAACAAATGGATTATCTGTCTGAACACTATAGTTTTGTTTGGCTTACTACTAACCTTTGGCTGACTCGGGCCTACCAGACAGATACAATAAAAATGGCCTAATATCTGTTGGACAAGTCTTCTGGATGGTTTGTCCCTAACTTACTCTCTTCCAGAGTCCACTGATCCTAATGGTTTTGCGGGCTCCCCAATAACCTACACTGCGCAAATATATTCCTTTCTGTGTGTACCATAATTTTAGTTCACCTGTGACAAAGCCCTACATGCTGGAATTTTGGACTAAATTAGCTAGGGGCTAATAGCTAATGTATAAGATGCGACCGTATACCAGTCCCATCTTGTATTCTAATATCTGAGTCATTTTACTTAAATTTTCCTTGAAAACATTTTCTTCTTAAATTGATTTAAAACCTTTAAATCAAACTTAAACAAGGAAAATATATAATCCATACTTTACTCAAAATCACATTGCCATGCTTTATATACTTTACCCAAATCTTTGTTGATGAAAATATTTAAACCTTGTTAAGTACCCCTTTCGATCCCATTGAAAGTATCCCTTTCGTAACCAAATAAACCCTTTCTTTCATCTAGGCCGAAAGGCCAAAACCTTCCTTTTCGAAACCATTTACATAAACCTTTCAGTACCATCGAAACCTTTCGAAACCATTGGGTAACCACCCCTTAGAAACCTTCCTTAAAAACCTTTCGAAAGCATCAAAACCTTAAACCTTTCAAAAGCATTTGAGTTCAATTTTAAAACATGTGGAAACACCTTTTGAAACCATCTAAAATCGTTTCTTTCGAAACATTTGGGTTAATCTTTAAAAATTTCTAAGGGTCACAAACAACAGGGTCAAAAGCAACTCTTTCAAAAGCCAAAACCTAAGTAAAGAAATGATGGTATTGAAACCATCCTTCCGAAAGTATTGGAGAAGCGACAGGGTTTTTATAAAACAAAATCAACACTTTCGAAGGCATTGCTTCAAAAGGTAGAAAGCGACAGCTAAGGCTTCGACCTAGTCGAAAACGGTTATTTAAAAACAAAGGCGCAAACTCTTAAAACTATTTCTTTAAACCATTTGACCCAGTCGGAAGCCAACCAAGTCGAAAGCAATATAGTCAAAAGCAAAGCAGGCGCATTTTCAATTTAAAGCAAAGTAACGCTTCGACCTCCTTCGAAACCCCTGGTTTTGACCCAATTCCTTCCGCTTTTGTCCAATTCACTATGTACCAGGTTAATGATACTATGTACATTGGTTTCGATGACATAGAGGTGGAACTACTAAGTCGAAAGTTACCCAATCGGAAGTAGGATGCCGAAAGTGGCGAAACATGCATTTGGCATGAAAAACTGTTTTTTAACCTTTTTAAGTAACCTTTTTAACTAACCTGCCTTGTTTGTCAAAATCTTATTGGTTGCTAATTTTTCTTTTCTAAAAACACTGCCATAATTTCAGAATTAATTAATTTAAATCATTTACAAAATATCCCTTCTCCTTTTTATAAATATATAAAACATTTAAGTCTCATACCTTAAATAATTTTATATATTCATCAAAACACTTTGGAAAATTCTACAAAAATTTCAAAAAATCCTTTTTAATATGTTTTCTAGCATATATAAATTTCAGACCCAAATTATTTATAATTTAACTGTAAATTATTTATAACCCAATAAATTATTTTCTTCACTAGAAAATTAATATAAAATCCACATTAATTCAGATAATTATGAAAATTGAAACCCATCTCTAATATATTATTTCTGATCTATATCTAAAATCGAAGGTATTTGGATGTCATTAAATAGGGTTTTCACATCAAAGCATATCATAAAATCTATATGAATAAGCATAAATCATCAACAAGCATATATAAACATTTTGTCCTTCAAAATCATGGTTAAACTATGCAAGATAAATTTGGTTTTCTTTATAACTGAAAACATTTAAGAAATAAGAGATGTAGTCATTATTCACCTTAGCTTTGTGATTTAGGATGTGAGATTTGATCTTGATTAAGTGATTTAATTCTTCTTCTTGAATCCTAGCTTTTTCTTCTTCCTCTTTGCTAATGGTGGTCGGCCTTAGGCTTATAATTTTTTTGCTTGTGAATGTATGAATGAATGTATGGAAGTAAATTCCTAAGGGTTTAGGGTATTAGAATGTTCTATTTTCTATTTTACCCCTCCTTTATTTGCCTTAACACTTCATTCCTTAGTTCATTTGTTTATTTATTAACATGGCACGGCTACCCCTTAATTAAATCACAAATCTCTATCCATTAATCAACCTACATTATTTTATTTTATTTAGCTATTTAAATTCCCTAAATAATGTTACTAAAAATATTCGGTGTTACATCTGACCTGGCAAGCTTAAATCAATAACATCGGAATCTTAACTATTGGTGGTCATAGCTACATTCGAAACCTCTGTAATAGCAAGCAGCATTTGATCATCTTCGAGTTTGGCCTCTTTACTTGATGGAGGAATTGAAGCACCAAACAGATTGTTAGAATTCTTCTTTCTTTTGCGACTCTTAATAGCCATAAGAGTGTCGTCAACAGAATCAGTAATGGGAGTAGCTTTAGTAGTCATAGCCGAGGAAGAGGTAGGAATGTTAGCTTCCTTTGACTTAACAACCGAGATGATAAGAGCCAAACCTAAGTCAAAGAAAGAATCATAAGATGACAATATAAGAAATCCCATTAAATCATAGTAAGATATTACTAGAGGAATAACGTTGAATTGGGGAATAATGAGAAAAGGCATTTTGGTTGCCAATAACTAGAGCTTGGTTCGCATGGGCATCCTTCTTGACCATTAGGGGCTCCTCGAGCACTTTATGATTCTCTAGAATCAAGAAATACTTTCAAATGTTAGCTTCGATTAAGAGTTTAAGCCTATCCCTTATAGTCTAAGATGCTAGGCTCAGAGCACTGATTGTACTAGCGGTAGAAGGATTTGACCCCTTAGAAGCATGTTCTGAAAGAGAATAACCGTTATAAGAGAACAACAAAATATAATATAAACAATGGAGAAAAAGCAACAAGTCTTACTAGAAGTAGAGGAGGACCCTTTGATTCTAGGGGTATGACTGTTGACGTAGAAGAATTGGGTTTCCCAATCCTTGGTTATGTTAATTAAATTAGTAATCAAGCTCTTTGGATGAGGAAGAAGGTGATATAGGCTAACCACTATCTATTTCCCCAATTTAACAAGATTTACTAATGAATGAAGAGTTTCAACATCGAGTGAAGGGAGATCAGCTTCCCTGGCAAGTATTTCCAGGCTACTAAGATAGGTATAAGAGTTAAAAGGCAGTTGTATCAAAGCCATTCCCAAATGATCCAAGAATCTTACTAGGAATTCTTGGAAGGTAAGGTATCTCGAGTGCCAAATATGGATTAGGGTAAAAGCAAAGAATCCTTCCAGAGGACTATATATCCTTCCAAATGGGCCAGCCACCCTAACTTCCACATTGATAATGTGAAACTGTTGAAGGATGGTATCTTCTTCACTTTGAGAAGTTATGAAAGATTGGATAAGTCTGTAATCTCCTTTCTCTAAAGTTGGAGATTTCAAGCCCGCTTGAGAAGAAGAGGGTTTAGAATCTTTCTTGCCAGCCATTTATCTGTCAAACAATATCAAGCAAGTCAGGGATGTACCATATACTTTATAAAAATTTAAAATGGTTAATAAATAATCAAGGAAAAATGGACAACTAGACATTGAACGCATAAATAGTTATTAAGTTCGTAACTAGTTGACGATTCTCTAAATGGTTATCTAGTTCATAACAAGATATCGAACCTACAACTTGTTATCGAATTCGTAATCAGATGTCAAACTTACAACTAGTTAGTGAGTTGGTAACAAGATATAGATTTCTTAATTAGTTGACAAGTTCACAACAAGATGTCGAACTCGTAACTAGTTACGAGTTTATGACTAGGTAACAAACTCATAAATAGTTAGTGAGTTCGTAGCGAATTGAAGATTCTCTAATTAGTCATCGAATACTTAACCATATGTCAAATTTATAAAAGTTATCGAGTTCGAAACTAGTTGTCGAATTTGTAACGAGATAACAACTCTTTAAATAGTTATCAAACTTGTAAATAGTTAACACTCTTTAGATGGTTGTCGAGTTTGTAACTAGTTAACGATTCATTAACAGTTGTCAGGTTCATAACTAGTTGTCGAGTCTCTAACTAGTTGTTGAGTCTCTTTCTAATTATTGAGTTTTACATTTAGTTGGTAAGCCTATAGCTAGTTCGCAAACCTCTACCAGGCTGTCGAGTCTCTAAGTAGATATCGAGCCTTTGACAACTATCAAAGCCCCAATTGAGTGCCGAGTCTCCAGTAAGTTATCGAGTTTATGATAATTATCAAAAATCCATAAATTGTCAGGTTTTTGTCAATCATGAAGAATATGTATTGCAAATAGCATTCGAATCCAAACACAAAGGTTCCTAAAACATGAGAAATGTTTGTATCCAATCGCTAATCAAAACCAAGCGGTTCATAAACACCCGATTGTTGAAACCCAAATTCTAAAATCAAAAAACCCATTTTCTAAATTTAAATCGAGAAAAGAAAATCGCACCTTGAATCAAGTTTGAATACAGTAGGAATTGAAAGCTTCATTTTGAAATTGTGAGATTGAAAATAAAAATTATAATTGCAATTTGAGTTTTGAGTTACAGGTAAAGCTTTTGAAAGAAGGAAGGCAAGTATTTATAGAAGAAGAGGGAAACAAGAAGCGCTGATCCTTATTTGAATAAATGGATGAGATAGAAAGTTTTAGAATACCAATAGGCGGTAATATGCTTCTTCTACACAAGGCAAGTGGGGGTAAATGTTAATCATATTATAAGTGTCGAGCATCTGAAGAGTACAAGTTGAGCTTGGAAAAGATGAAAGGTATCGAACCTAAAGAAAATAAAGTAATCGAGCATTTAACATTTATAAAAGGATGACGAGCTTCTAACAAGAGGGTATCAAACATCTAACAGTAAAAGGTGTCGAATTTCTAAAGATGTCGAACGTTCAATTGGTTAACGAGCAGTGGAGAGGTACCAAGCTTCTAAGAGGTAACGAGCCTCTATAAACAGTGAGTGTTTTCAAGCATTTAAAAAGAGGAAGGTGATGTCGAACATTAACAATGAAGAATCATGTCAAGCACCTAATGTTATCCCGCCTTTTGGTAAGGCCGTGACACCAAGAGGTTGGATAGAAATTAAAGACAGATCATCCCGAAGAACGCATGTACACAGGTTCGGTATGGACACTGGTAAAAAATTTCTGAGTCCGGATCGAGCTACAATTGATATGACACAACAAGCAAAGTCATGAAAGCCAACGTTTCAAATTACAAGTCAATCAGAGTTCGTATGCTCAAGGTATGATCGATGCAAATCAAGCGATAACCTTGTTCGCATCCATCAAGCAATTAGAGAAAAACTTCCTTCGTATCAATCTTGTTCGAATCCATCAAATGCACATGGTTTCGTATCGACCAGGGGAGCACCAGTTCGTATCCATCCGTCCTCATACTACTTCGCATCCATCATCTCCAGCTTGTTCGTATCGATCAACCAATGTCCACTTCGTATCCATCGAAGCCATTCAAAGCCGCTACTTCGTATCGATCCATTAACACACACTCCACTCGTATCGATCGGCCAGTGATCGATGCGAACAGTACAAGATGGACCGGTGACTTATGATGATCGATACGAAATAGGGCAGCGACGATCGGTACGAACAGGACAACAAATAATGGATACGAACAAGGTTGAGCTGGGTCGATACGAACGAGGCGCATCCATAAGACAGACTCGATCGCTCGGCATACAATGTGGATCGATCCTAAAAGCAAGCACCATGTCATCAGACATCACGTGCAGAACCATCGATACGAAGCTATCGATACGAACAACATCGATACGAATTCAACAATCTTCGAAAAATCCAATCTTGCATCGATCATAACTCAAAATCTACAAGTCCAAATGCCACCAAATTTTCACAAGAGCTTGCGTACATCCTCATGAATGTTCATGATCGATCTCAACTCGATTGGACGAAATACTGATCGAGACAAAGTTTGTTCGTATCAATCACGGATCGAGTTCAAACGGCATGGGATCAATCGTGTGGGTCCACCCACGTGAGAGAAGAGGTCTTCCGAGGTATGAGCGAGATATTTGCAACCTACGCCTATAAATAGCAACCCTGGACCTACAGAAGAGGGACTTTTGGCTCTTCTACGTCCAGACTCTGCCGAAATCATTGTTGTACTTGAATTCTACTGTTGTAACACGTTGTAACCAGCAAGAAAAAATCAATAAAGCCAATCATTTCATAGTGGACGTAAGCCATACGCCGAACCACTCTAAACCACGTGCTTCTGTGGGTTTTTCTTGCTTATTATTGGTGTGTTTGTTAGATTTTCCTCTTTTTCCCTTTATATTCTTCATTTTATCTCTTCAAAGACATCTGAAGAGTGTTGTGCCCAATTTTGGTACAAACACTGTGGTGCTTTCACCGAGAAAACCCAGTTTTTCTCCTGCTCGTTGGATCTACTATCGATATCGGATTGCATAAATCTAAGAAGAAGATCCAGATTCCAAGTTTAAAGTTCTTCCATCCTATTCAGATTTGCATCAATTCTAGGAAAGAGCTTCGCTATCCATCATGGTTAACACTAGGACTACTTCAACCGCCGCAGATCCAGAAGGACGGGACAGACAGAACCCCGTACAACTACCTCCTGCCGATCAGAATGTTATCGGACCATCAGATACACAAGGCCCTGTCACTAGGGAATAATTTCAATTGCTAATGCAAGAGCTTACTCAAAGCCGACAGCAACTTACTCAGCAATTGCGTGCTAATGCAGAATTGACCAATCAACTGAATCGTCAAAGACGAAGGAGATCCAGAAGGGATCAGGCTTCTTATTCATCGACCGAGAGTTCAGCCTCTTCTGACTACCACCATAGATCCACGCGCCCACGACTTGACGGAAGCTACACACAAGCTACTGAGCAGCAGTGCACCTTGAGCCTTGGACAACCGAGGGTTGGCCCATCAACCAGCCATCAGACTGGGCCCTCCTCCCGAGGAGGTGCTGCCTCGTATCACCTTACCGACAGCCACACTACCACTGCTACTGAATTGGGAGTTGATGCTCGAAACCGGACGGATCCGACCCACCGCCAACGCAATCATACTCCTGAGCCTTATGTCCCTAAAGACTTAGAACCAAGGAGGTGAGACATGGACCGTCGACCGCGACCGTCCCATCCTCGCATTGTGGAACCCGACCACACCTTGGCTTAGCAGGCTCAAAACGTCCAGATGCCGGATATCCCGACAATGATCCGTCAAATGATCCATGAAAGTCAGGGTCTCACTAACGACGACTGGGGAATCTCCCAGAGTCATACCCCTTTCACTAATGATATACTCTATGCTGAACTACCTCGGCGATTCAGGATGCCAACTCTACCCGTTTATAAAGGGAGCTCTGATCCTAATCAGCATACCTTAAAGTACGAATGGTTGATGAATGCTGCACGAGCCGATGATGCGGTTAAATGCCGAAGCTTCTCGATTTCCCTAGAGGGCATAGCAACTATGTGGTTTACCCGTTTACCACCTCGATCTATCTCGTGTTTTGACCAGTTAGCAACAAAGTTTATTGAGCAGTTTCGCATGCATGTCGCAAGGACGAAAGATGTTAATACTTTGTCTAGTGTCACTCAAGCTCCTGGAGAGACACTAAGATGTTATCTAGAGTGATTTCATGTTGCATACGTTGAGATTAGTAATCCCAACGATAACTCAATTCTGATGGCACTGACTAAGGGGATCGATCCCATTTCTGAGTTCGCCAACTGGTTGGCCGGAAAACCTCCTGTGTTATTGGACCATTTCTATTCCAAGGCGGCCCAATTCATGAGAAGGGAGGATGCAAAACAGTCTAGGAAGAAGGATGACGGAGGACCCAGTGTGGAAGGAATCTAGAGCAATGTTGCTGTTAAGCAAACCAGGGAGAGTTCCGGAAAGGTACAACTGAATATATAGAATAAACAGAATCAATAAAAAGGCAATGGAAACCAAAACAGGAAACAGGATCAGAATCGTGGGCCACAACGTATGGCTCCCATGTTTGATAATTATACCCCTTTGAATACGTCGTTGGAGAATGTGTACTTACAGACTTGCAATACTATCAGTATAAGAAACCTGCTCCGAAGCAGTCATCGGAAAAACAGATTCAGACAGGAAAGTTTTGCAGATTTCATGATAGCTATGGCCACAACACGAATGAGTGCCATCATTTGCCAGATATTATCAAAAAGTTGATACGTGAAAGAAAGTTGGAACAGTTTGTGCGGGCGCCGCAATCCGAAGGTGCGGGCCCATCGAATCAGAACCATATGCCAAATCAGGCAAGATAGGAGGAACCCGCTCGTACTGGCGGGAGGTTGGTGATAAATATTGTTAGTGGTGGTCCTCATCCAGCTGACCGAAGCTGGAAAGAAATGGAGTCGTATGCCAGTTTAGTGAGGCATGCGACCTTCGAATGTTGTAGTAGTTTGGAAGACGGGGCTCCGGCCAAGCAACAAAAAACGATGACTGACGACATCGTTTTTCGGGATAGAGATTCCAACAGGATCAAAGCCCCAACCATTGATCCACTTGTCATATCAGCTCAAGTAGGTCCTGCTTGGATGAAGAGGATCTTAGTAGACAGTGGAAGCTCAGTGAACATACTGTTCAAGTGAGCCTATGATCAGATGAAAATGGAAACAAAGGATTTGAAGCCTTGTCAGTCTCATATTCATGGCTTCAATGGAAGTGCTACTATACCCACTAGAGTGGTAGAGCTGCCAGTGGAGTTAGGGATCAGAGAACGCCGGAGAGTCCGGATGTTACAATTTGTTGTATTGGACATAAATTCGCCATACAATGCTTTCTTGGGCCGACTGACCCTAGCTGAGTTCAGGGCCTCCATTGCCCCTTGGTGTCTGACCTTAAAATTCCCTACCGACAATGGAGTTAGATTTGTTCAGGGAGACCAGGCTGTTGGACGAGACTGTTATGTTGATGAGCTATGGGAGGCGCAACGAAAAGAAAAAGGAAAGGGCGTAGAGGAAATTCTCTGCGTCCGCTTTGCTGAGAATTGACAATCGACGCCTGGGCCCAGGCTCGAGCACCCCAACCAATTCCCAAGGGATCTTAACCCGAGAGATACTGAAAGTGAAGACGAAAGTAAAGACAGTCAAGCTTCCCCGACCGAACTGACGATCGATGTTCCGACCGACGATAATGACGATTCTAGAATGATAAAGACTGGATCTCAACTAAGCCAACAAATGCAAGAGGAATTGGTTGAATTTCTCCGGGCAAACCTCGACGTGTTTGCCTGGACGCACTCTGACATGTGTGGGATCTCGCCAGACATCATGTGCCATGCATTGAATATTGACCCGCGGCATGTCCCGGTCAAGCAAAAAAGGCGTGGTGTAGATCCAAAGAGATCTGTCGCCCTTAAGGAAGAGGTAGAAAATCTCAAATCGAATGGGTTTATCCGAGATGCATTATATCTGGAATGGGTGTCAAATCCTGTACTCGTCCGAAAGCCAAATGGGAAATGGAGAACATGTGTTGACTACTCGGACTTGAATAAAGCTTGTCCTAAAGACAGTTTTCCACTTCCCCGAATCAATCAGCTCGTAAACTCAACAGCTGGACATGAGCTCTTATCCTTCATGAATGCATACTCTGGCTACAATCAAATACCCATGCACTTGCCCGACCAGGAGCATACCAACTTAGTAACCAATATAGGACTTTACTTCTATAAAGTTATGCCTTTCAGACTTAAGAATGCTGGGGCAACTTACCAACGGTTAGTTAATCGAATGTTCGCTAACCAAATCGGAAAAACCATGGAGGTATATGTGGACGTCATGCTCGTGAAGTCGCAATTCTCCACTGATCATATCAAAGACTTGGAGTCAATATTTAATATCCTCTGAGAATATAGAATGAAGCTCAACCCATTGAAATGTCACTTTGGGGCCGCATCCGAAAAATTCCTCGGGTTTATCGTCAATGCTCGAGGGATCGAAGCTAATCCTGAGAAGATCTGGGCAATCAGAAATCTTGAGACTCCAAGAACTATAAAGCAAGTCCAGAGCCTCAACGGGAAAGTAGCAGCATTGAGCAGGTTCATCTCAAAATCCACTGACAAATGCATTCCCTTCTTCGACCTGATCAGAAAAGGGAAATGAAACTTTGAATGGACTACAGAATGTGAGGACGCATTCCGAGCACTGGTTCAACATCTTTCTACACCACCCATTCTGTTAAAGCCCATTGATCATGAGATATTATACATTTACTTGGCGATGTCAGAGAACGCTATCAGTGCTGCCCTAGTTCGAGGAAGATTGGATACAATGGCCAGTATATTACATTAGCAAACGATTGACTGAGGCAGAGAGAAATTATCCGAAGTTTGAAAAGTTGGCTTATTGTCTTGTTATTTCCTCGAGGAAGCTCCGTCCGTATTTTCAGGCTCATCCTATCATTGTCTACACCGACCAGCCGTTACGACAGGTCCTTACACGGCCTGAGATGTTTGGAAGGTTACTTAAGTGGAACATCGAGCTAAGTCAGTTTGACATTACTTACACTCTAAGGCGAGCCATTGAAGGACAAGTCCTAGCAGATTTCATAGCAGAATCACTATCTCGGAGGACTTGCCCGAAACCAGTGAATCTCCCAAGTATATCTAGAAGCTGCATACTGATGGTGCATCAAATGACCATTGCTCAGGTGCAGGGGTTGTACTTGAAACTCCTGAAGGTCGATCTATATGCTATGCTTTAAAGTTTGATTTTCGTCCGACCAACAACGAAGCCGAATATGAAGCCCTGCTTGTCGGATTGAGACTTGCCAGAGATTTAAGAGTCATTGCTAAGGAGATTTATTGTGATTCACAGTTAGTCGTATGTCAAGTTTGGGGGGAGTACCAGGCCAAAGACCGAAGGCTGGCTGCTTACCTAGCTCGGGTCCTGGAGATACTGAATCAGTTTGATTATTATGTCATTTATTGTATACCCCGAGAGTGCAATCAGAAAGCCGACTCATTAGCAAAATTAGCTAGTACATGTGAGGCTCAACAAATAGGAATCATTCCCGTGGAAACATTATCTTCCCCGAGCATCGATCAGATGGAAACGGATTGGGTATTTGAGGTCACTCCCGATAAGGAGTCATGGATGACTCCGTTCAGACATTATCTCGAGCATGGGACCCTGCCGGAGCGAAGGAGTGAAAAGAGACAAGTTCTTCGAACAGCTTCACGGTTCACTATCCAAAATGGAGTCATATATAGAAGAGGGTACTCCGTTCCTTTACTCCGGTGTATCGCTCACGATGAGATCAAACGAGTATTGCATGATGTACACGAAGGAGAATGTGGCGATCACATCGGGGGACAAGCTCTTGCCAAGAAAGTGCTCCGATATGGATACTATTGGCCGATCGTAAATCGCGATGCATCGGATTACGCCAAAAAATGTGACAGATGTCAGAAGCATGCTCGAATTCCAAGAGCCCCACCTATCGAAATAACTCAGATGGTCAGTCCATGGCCGTTTGCAGTATAGGACATTGACATTATTGGCTCTCTACCTCTAGCCAAAGGTGGTGCGAAGTACGCCATCGTCGCAGTTGATTACTTTACCAAGTGGGCGGAAGCCGAACCCCTTGCTACAATCACAACAAAGAAAGTGATCAACTTTGTAGTGCGCAACATTATCTGCCGATTTAGCCTCCCACACACCATCGTCACAGACAACGGAGCTCAATTTGACAGTGTTGAATTTAAGAATTTCTGTCAACGGTTTCACATCCAGAAGAAGTTCTCCGCAGTTTCACGCCCTCAAGCGAATGGATAGGTCGAAGCTGTTAATAAAGTTATAAAGTCTATTATGAAGAAACGACAGGAAAAGGCTGGGGGCAAATGGGTCGATGAACTTCCTATGGCCCTATGGGCTTATCGGACAACCCACAAATCTACAACCGGCCACACTCCTCTCTCTCTTTCCTACGGTTCAGAAGCCGTTATTCAAGTTGAGATGGAAGTACCTTCTCATCGCGTGACCTATTATGATCCGAAGACAAATGCTATATTACTTGCCGAATCTCTTGATTTATTGGATGAGAAGCGTGAAGAGGCTGATTTGAGGTAAGCCGCATACCGAAGTCGAGTCGCCCGGTTATACAATGACAAGGTCCGACCCCACACCTTTGAACTCGGCGATCTCGTCCTCAAGAGAATTTACCTGGTCCCTTCACATATGAAGCCAACCTGGGAAGGGTTGTATGTTATTGAACGAAAGCTCGGAAATGGCACATTCAAATTATCGACCGTTGACGGTCTCCTTCTGCCAAGAGCCTGGAACAGCGAAAGTCTACGTCTCTACTACACATAACAGACTCTGTTTATTTATTCAATCCATTTTACATTTGCAATTTGTTTATGCATTTCGAAATTTGAATTTGTAATAAGGCAACTTACTTTGCCGTATTTTCTTATTTCAGTAATAAAATGCAATCTCTTCGAGCCAGAGCTATGATTTATTTGAAATGCATCATACGACCATCACTATGCACGGAGAGCTAAGTTCCACCAGACGGTGGGATTTATTCAAATAGGGAGTGACTGTGATACGACCGGTCACTCACTAAGTGAAACCCGAGCTCGGGGACAAGTCATCACACTAAAGCCAAAAAAGGATTGATACACAACAATCCTCTAACTAACTCCAGATTCCCAGAGTGCAAACTGGAGTATAAACCTGTAAATGCGGTTTCGAAGGGGTGGATCCGTCCACCTAACGACTTCGCCCGTGTTCAAACCAAGTTCAAGGAGGATGGATCCGTCCATCTAACGACCTCACTTGTTAACTCAGGGTGAATGTGAGCCTACCATCCATGATCCTGATAGATTCGTCGTTCCCGGAGTGCGAACGAAATCTTAAAGCCTAAACAGATGTGACTGACCATCTGTCGGCCAACTCCAGATTCCCATAGTGCGAATCGGAGTATAAACATTAAATAACTCCAGATTCCTAGAGTGTGAACTAGAGTATAAACATCGAATAACTCTAAGTCTCCAGAGTGTGGATTGTAGTATAAACACAAGCCGGGTGTGACTAACCACCCGCGAATCAATCTAAGTCTCCAGAGTGCGGATGAAGTTCTGAATATCAAACGGGTGTGACTGACCGCCCACAAAATAACTTAAGTCCTTGAAACGCGGACGTATCTCAAAACCTTGTGCAGGTGTGACAGACCACCGATCTACAAGTGCAATCCCCAGAGTGTGGATGCGATCACCAATAGATGAGCAAGTGTGATTCGACCACCTGAACTCGTCTTATTTCAATTCTGCTTCAGCGAAGTTAAGCCCGATATATTAAAGGCAATCAATAATTGTTAACCAATCTTTTCAATTTCTCCCCGGAACTAGGGACAGAACTTAAGTGCCATCACTGATTGGGACAGTGCAATATCGAAATTCGAATTAGCGTATTGAATGAAAGTTCGAATGCTGAAGCACTTTAACAAATGAACACAAATTGAGCTGAAGACAAAATAGAATTTTATTCCAATTATTCTTTAGAAGAAAAAGGGTAAGTACAAAACTATACTAAAAGTCCTAATAGCAGGGGCCGAACCCGCATCTATACACGGCCTACAAAAAGAAAGCAAAAGTAGATTCCTATCTATCTACCAAAAATGAGCCGAAGAGACATATTTATTCTTTCTTTTTTCTCGTCTTCTTCTTCGACGTTGACTCGCTGGATTCATCGCTTGGTTTCCTCTTCGAACCCTTGCCTTTTGGCGGCTGATCTCCAATTGGGGGCATTATGTTAACTTCCTCCTCCGAGCTCAAGTGAATAGGAATGTCCCGAAGGCGGAGTCGGAGGAACCAGATTAATGTTAGCAGGCAGAGGAGGCACACTTGTATCAATGACCGTTCCTTCCGGGGAGATCATCCGCAAAGGAGTTGGGCTAGGTCCCACCATTCCACCTCCAAAGCCACTGCCTCGCGCAGCTGCTTCCATCTCAACGTTGATTTCAGTCAGTATCTCCTCCTTATGAATTGTTTGAGCCTCGCCAGGAATGTTAGCCGTTGGGCCCGAAGAGCTAGTCACAGGTACGCCCCCACTCATGACAAATGGCAGATCAGCAAAGGGGTCACTGCGATGACCGAGAAGTTCCTCCATTATCTGTTCATCGAAAGTGAGTGTGCTCCCTTGTACCCCATCCGTAGGTGCAGTAGTCGTTGTCGTGGTCGCTTCCGTTATGATAGCCTCCTGCTCGTGATGCAACTCTTGGGTTGCAGGAGGAATGGCAAATGTAGCTCCTATCACTGAACAGAGACAAAGATAAAATTATTAGTGATTGGTTCAAATAACGCTTCCTGCACTGATTGAGCACAGAAGATGTTTAGAATACCTTCCTCAGATTGACTAGCAGGCGGAGCTGGAGAGCCTTCAGTGGCATGCTCGTGGACTGGAGATAATCGCGGTTGATCAGGGTCATAAGCAGGAACAGACTGAGGATCAACCACGGGTGTAGATTCAGGTTGGATTAGCACAAGAATTTTAGAACCCGCATCGTGGTGCTCAACACCAGAACCTTCTCCAGCTTCCGAATGCTGAGTGCCAAGTTTCTCCCTTTCATATGTGATCATGACATCATGGAGAACTTTCCTTTCATCTTCATTCAGCACCTGGTCTCAAGCTCAAACTCATCGACTGATTCCGCTTGTTGTTTAGCTTTCTCATCCTCTACCAACCGGCCCCAAGCGTTATACAGGTGTGTTGGATAATTGTCGAGCCAGGTTAGATCCATGTACTTCCATACTCTGGCGTTGTATGTGATCATAAGATCTTCAATATCGGCCTCTAACCTGGCCTCTGCCATCTTAACTTCATCCTCAACCTTGGCCTCAGCCTCCCGAATTTTAAGTGTAGCCATATCCCTTTCACCCCGAAGCGCCACAACTTGTTCGCACGCCTCCTGGGTCGCTTTGTTTGCATCGTCTTTTTCTTCGATGATTTCGGAGAATTTGGCCTTAAGGTCCTCAAGCTCCTTCAGCGCGGCATCTCTCTCGGCTGTAACAGTTGTTATTTGGACTTGAAGTTCACAGTGAAATTTTTTGAGTTATATCCCACAACTCGGTATTAAGATAAAAAAAGAGAAAAAGAAAATAAAGAAAATGAATAACAAGAAATAGAAATAAAAATGGAAACAAAGAAGTAGGAAGATGAAATCCTACATGACTGAATGAGAGAAGAAACTTTCAAAATTTCTAGATCCAATAATAAATAGGAACATGATACTTTAGCTCTTATATCATCCAAGGATATGAATCTGCAACTTTATAAAGTGACAAGTCAAGCCAGAGAGGATGCATTGCTTTACAAAAATAGTTTAGAGGATGAGGACATCTATTTATATCAGAGTTTGAAGTTGACAGTTTGTCTTGATCCAAAGCATTAACACAAGGCATACTTGGGGGGTAAGTGTTATCATGCTTTTAAACCAAGCAATATCTCAATGTATCGGAACTATTCAAATGGTTGTGAAATAAACCAGAAGTCTAGAAGTGCAGATTTGGAAACCATAATTCAAGTGAAGTCCAAAGAATCAGTGCTGAATCTTGTTTTCCACTAGAAAGCACTTAGCCATTCTCCATATAAGTCTAGTGGTGAAATGCAAAATAGAAAATTACAAGTGAAAGTCACAACTCGATATTTATTCATGGATTCTTGCCTACAAAAATGGCCATCAACACCCAAAGTAATGTGAAAGCACTAGCCTTAACGGCAATCCAGAAAACAGCAACACATATCACAAAAATAAGCAGATAAAAAAAAGAAAGGATAAAAAAGACACGAAATTTTTATAGTGGTTCGGCAAAATCTATAGCCTACATCCACTTTATTATTTATTTATCACTTGTAGTTTCATATTACAAGAGATTTTGAGGAGCAAAGGCGAAGTCATATTTTCTGTTTCATTTTCTTTTCTTTTTCCTTTGCAATACTAGGTGTATTTATAGTTGTAAGCCTTGACCCAGTGATGATGTAGAATTGTAGTGACGTTGACTAGGCTGATATTAATTGCACCATAATCTTCTTATTTAAGGTAAGGATGAAGGGAATTAAGGAATATTTGATATGGGAATGGTTGGCATTAATTAGTAATAAATAAGGAGGTTATCATAGCATTTATTGGGCATTAAATCCGGCTTTGATAGGTAATGAATTGGTATTTATGGTGGAGATATGGCTGGTTTTTATTAAGTAATGAATTGGTATTTATGGTGGAGATATGGCTGCTTTTTATTAATTATTTGAGGTAATAAATGCAAGGAAATCAGGAAGTAAATCTTTAATTTCTTCTTCAAGGATGGTGACCAATTTGTTGGATAACATGGATGAAGAATTAACATAATGGTTTTAAGAGAATGAAGACAAGAGTGAAGCACAGCATTCAAAAGTGGAAACCCCATAACTCGGCACCGAGATCAAAGCTTATTTCATTGGTCTTCGCCTATTAATAGGAGGAGAGTGCGCACAAAAGAGATCCTTTTTCCTGACTTTTTGAATTAATAGATTTACTCGAAAACTCTATTGGATTCTTACTTGAGTTGTAAGAAACCGAGTTGTAAAATCACTTTTGTAAAAGAAAGAAGAAATCAGTAACAAAGTCGATAGTGAATGTAGACTATTGATTTTGGTCGAACCACTATCAATTCTGTGTGTTCTAACTTATTTTAATTTCATATTTCCATAACTACTGCTTATTAATCGATTGGGTGTTTGTCCCTGAACAGTGAAGTGAGCCCAACGATTATCCTTAATAGAAAAGGCCCAATTTGATTTTGGGCCTTAGGCTAATTTTTAGAATCTGTTTGAAAATTTAAAAGATATTTTGAAATTAAATTATGGAATAAAATTTATAAAAGTTATAAAATGCATTTTCAAAATTGTTTTTAAAACAAATTAGTATTTTGAAAATTATTTGAAAATTATTTAATTGGATAAATTAAATAATTAATTAATTAAAAGATAATTAATTAAATTAAAACATATATATGTTGATATATGTATATATAACTATAAATGTTATAGTATAACATGTAAATATATTTATCTTAAATTGATTTAGGTAAATTAAAATAATTTTCAATCTATTAAAATATTTAATTAAATTTGTTTTAATTAAATAAAAAATTTATTTGATAGATAATAATTTCAATTAACAAAATAAGATGTACATATATAATGATATATGCATGTAAAACTTTAAGTGTTATAGTTAATATTCATCTTAAATTGTTTATGATGAATAAAATAAATTTTTTAATTTTAGGAATAATTTAATTAATTAACTAAATTAACAAATTAAAATCAATTAAATATGATTTAATTAGCAATATACATAAAACTATTTATAAGTTGATTTAACAAAGCTAAGCGTGGTTAACTGAGCCCCTACCAGTTTATTGCAAACCAATAAAAGCGAATATGAAACGTAACATTCTACGGATCACAAAAGTAAGGAGAGAGAAAATTAAAATAAAAAGAGGCAAACAAGGAAAGGAAAGAAAATGCAAAAAGAAACATGGGACCTAAACCCTAGCTATAGTAATCTCATCTCCAAAGTCAAAAGTAGCATTCCTTATCCCAAAGGCAATTTCATGCCTTACATCATTCCAAATGCCAATATGAGAAATGTCAAGACCATTTAATATCTTTTTATTTCTGTTCTTCCATGTGACATAAACAAATTTCTTAAAAAGTAATAGCATACTTTCACCATCCTTCCACCGAGTTGCTTTATAAATGTTACACCACTCAATATTGCTAGCTCTGGAAGTATCAGTTTGACCAAGCAGAAGCATAAGATGAGGCCATAAGGAAATATAACTTTGCAGTTGAAATATAAGTGAGTATTTATTTCAGCTTCTTCGTGGTAGAAGACACACAAACTAATAATTTTCACACCGATCTCAATAAGTTTAGCTCGCGTGTTCAGAGCATTCCTCGTCACCTCCCAGAGCAGAAAATTATCCTTCTCTCTGACAATATTATTCCACTCTCTTTTATACCAGGCAAACTGGATTGAGTTATCATGCGTCATCAGGAAGTTATACACTACAGAAACAAAATAAGCTTTGAAATCAGGCGACCACACCACCTTGTCAACTTAAACATAAGGGTAGTGTTGCTTCTCGATTTCACGCCATAGGTTCCTAATTGATTGGTTACTAGAATAAGGGAGGGAAATGCTTCCATTGGATATGAATTCACTGGCAAGAGCATCCGAAGGTATCCCAGTTTGGATTCTATGATTAAATGACATGGATTTAGCAAGGATCAGACCCTGCTTGGCCCAAGGATCATTCCAAAAACTCATATACCCATGAGGAGAGGCCAGCACAGTCAGATGTGGCAGAAAGACATGTTTGGGTTTTGAGAATAGTCATCCATATCCAACTGCAATGTTGAGGAATATCCATCATCTAGAATGACTTGTTTTTGAGATTGTGCTTGACAGACCATGTAACCCATATATTGTTCTTCTTACTAAGAATGTTAACAAAGTGTGAACTAAATGCTGCCTTATTCTAGAAGTGAAGGTTCAAGATACCAAGTCCTCCGCATTTCTTTTTCATTTCAACTTTCTGATAACCGATGGGTTTAAGTTTGTTGGAAAATATACAGCCATGTCTTTGGAAATTGCACATATCTCTCCTTAACATTAATATAAGCTTCTTAGGAAAAATAAAAGTCATGCACTGGTATGAAGTATAAGAGTGTAAAACAGACCTGATGAGGGTATGCCTGCCTGCTTGAGATAACAATCTGTTGGGCCAACAATTCATTGAACTGGAGATCTTAGCATATAATCCAAGGCATTGGGATGTGGTAGTGGTAGATGTGGCAAAAGGAATCCCAAGATAAGAAGAGGAATCAGGAGGAAAAGAATTGCCAGACAGAAGTCTTATTGATGAAGCAGTCTCGAGGGGGATTCCAGCAATTTGAATGCTAGACTTGGAGTTGTTGATAGAAAGACCAGAGAAGGAGTGAAAAGTCTTTAAAAACTCTAGAATGGAAGAGATGGAGTCAGGATTTGACTTGGTGAATATTATGAGATCATCAGCGAATATCAAACAGGTGATCAAAGGATCTTTACATTTGGGATGAACACTTATATGCTTACTAGCCACTTTCTTATTAATCATGGTAGTCAAGACTTCCATGACAAAAATGAAGAGATAAGATGACATTGGATCACCCCGCCTGATGCCTTGCCTACTTTTGAAATAACCAATAGAAGAGCCATTGTAACATAAAGAGAAATGAATGGTGGAAAGGCGGGTGTAGATCCAAGCAGCAAAATGGTCAGGGAACCCCATTCTAGCAAGGACCTTGGTGATCGTAGTTCATTGCAAAGTGTTATAAGCTTTCCTGATGTCAAGCTTTAACATAGCAAGTGGAGAAATATACTTCCTGTTGTAATCTTTTAGAAGTTCATGGGTCAGCAATACATTATCAAGAATGCTTCTATCTAGGAAGAAGGCAGCTTGGTTTTCAGAAATAAGGGAAGGTAAGACAGTCTTAAGTCTTGTAGCTATGATTTTAGCAATACATTTAT
Organism: Allium fistulosum; assembly: GCA_030737815.1. Classification (NCBI taxonomy): domain Eukaryota; kingdom Viridiplantae; phylum Streptophyta; class Magnoliopsida; order Asparagales; family Amaryllidaceae; genus Allium; species Allium fistulosum. Next base: position 1,303,728,990 of record CM060902.1, read on the forward strand.
AAGGGATATTGCAGCAGGAATAAGCCTTACAAACAACAGGGCCAATAATCTTCCAACAAGAACTGTAGAAAAGGGCATTATACCCATCAGGGCCACCACAAGAGTTTTTGTTCATGCTAAAGATGCAATCCTTAATTTCACTGTCAGTAATTGAAGTGGACAACAGAGTAATTTGGTCATGGGTTAGGCAAGGAAGTTGAAGATCATCAATGATACTTAAGTTGGGCTCAAAATTATCATAATTACCAAGAACACCAGAGAAATAATCAAGGAAGGCCTTATCAATTAGATGAGGAGATGAGACTTGATTACCATGAAAATCACTTATGTTATGTATTTGATTCCTTGCTTGCTTGATTCTCAGGCTATCATGGAAGAATTTAGTGATTCTGTCTCCAACCTACTCTAATTGTGCCTTAATTTTTGCTCTTCATATCTTCCTCCAAGTAAAGAGCCATTTGATATTCCAAGAGAATCTCATTCTCCTCGTTGGCCAATTAAGAATCATATGGGTTGTTCGTAGAATTGATTTGAACTTGAGCAAGTTTAGCTTCAAGATGAGAAGACAACAAATCACCCCTACCAAACTTCAGAGCTGCCTAATTACCAAGGATCTTTTTAAAGGTCTTCAACTTCCGCTGCAAAATATACATAAAAGAACAAAAAGATTAGTTTCCCAAGCTTGTCCAACAAGATTTAAAAAGTCCGGATCAAGGGTCCAAGCATTAAAAAATTTAAATGAGGTTTTTCTTTTCATGGCTTCATGGTTTAAGGATATTAATTATGGGGAATGGTCAGATAATAATGGGGAAGGGAGAAAGCAAGAAATGGATGGCCAAGTGGAGAAGGTAGAAAGTTACAAAAGGAATGATCAATCTTGCTAAAGATTCTTCTACCTGATCTACTCTTGTTATTCCAAGAGTACCTGGAACCACAGATGGAGGTTGGTAAGAGTTTTGATTGGTTAATGGCTTCATTTAGAGGTAAAATCTCTTACATTGATACAAGATTACCACCAATCCTATCTTCAAGGGAAAGCAAACAGTTAAAATCTCCTAAAACAATCCAAGGATGAGTTTCCTGTGTAAAGTGTTGAAGGTAATTAAGGAGACCTTGCCTAGAGGATAGGAGGTTATCAGCATAAATGACAGTTAGACAAAATGAAGTTGAGCTAGGTTTGTGGAGAAGATGATGTGAATGAATTGTCTATTGGAAAGAATAGGAGAAAGGGAGAAGGTGGAGAGGTTAGAGAGAATGAAAATCCTACCATATGGAGATTCAGATAGGTTATGATGAAGCATCCAGGTAGGATTAATGATATTTGCAGCTCTTAAGGTAATTTGGAGGTTTAATTTAGTTTCAAGGATGGCTACGAGTTGAAGATTGTAAGAACGAATGAGATTCTGGATTTGTTTCGGTTTAATGTCTTGGTGGGCACCCCTAATGTTCCATACCCCAATATGGTGTGTCATTGGGATAAACCAGTGAGAAGTTGTTTAGTGCCTTGCTTGCTTCTGGTAGCTGGAGACATGGAAATATCATTTTCAGGAAGAATGCTAGTAGTTGGAAGAATGTTAGGAACGTTCAAATCTTTGTTTGACCTTTTCTTCTGGTATTTATTTTTGGCAGATTTGGTGGAAATTGGAATTGCAGGATTGGTATGATTGATTGATATGTCTTTGGGGATTTGATTAGAAGTTTGATTGATAGTACTATTTGTAAAAAGGCAATTTGCTTAGTCATTGGCAATGGCATGATTGGGATAACCAGGAGGAGGGATGTGATCATAGGGATTTGAGGAGTGGGACATGGAAATCAGATCAGGAGGAAAAGAAGGATGTAATTTTGGTTGGTCAGGGGGGTTAAGAATAGGTTATGGAGGTAATAACGGTTGGTTAGGGCAAATGAAAGGAAGGGGTGAACCAGAGATGGTGTGTGCATGCACTGACATGCACCGTTCTGTTCGTGATAGTTGTGGATCACAACAGTTTCATTAACACTGTTTTCAGTAATATAGTCAGTAGAAACTTGTTGCATACCATCAGAGACCGAATTATCCTTTTCCAAGTTTTCAACTACTTCAACATCTGCTAAAGCATCTAAGCAATTACTCTTCAAAATTTCACAACTTGTTTCTTTATTAATAGAAAACACTTGTTCCCGATGTTCACCACCAATTTTCACTAACACTTCCTCTGAATTACTATCTCTCTTCATTTCACCATCCTTTGAATTAGCATCTCCTTTCATTTCACCATCTTCAGTGGCATAATCATTTATATCCTTATTGAGAGGCAATGTTTCATCAACTTTACTATAATTTCCTATGTCAGTTGCATCCTTCTTTCCTTTACCCAATCCAACTCTCCTCATTACTGTTTTCCTCCTTATCACTCTTTGCCATCTCTGCTTCTTCTTATTCCTTTTCTCATGCAATTTAGATTTGCTAGAGCCATCTGCCTCATCATTTCTGACCTGCTCTCTTATAGTATTATGATTTGATTTCTCAGTTTTGCTCCTTGCTTCACAGTCACTAGTTTTATGACCAAAGACCTTACAGATTAAGCAAATGTCTGGCTTCCATAGGTAGCTAACATGAATGAACTGTTCACTTCCATCTACTAACCCTTTTGGTTTTCCCATCAGTATGGGGTGATATGTGTGCTTATATCCAGCTTTGTTTCCAAAGATGTCTGTAATGCCTCCCAGAACTAACTGGTAAAAAATGAATCCCGATCACTTACGATGCTGGTCAAAACTCAATCTAATCGAATAACTTCCCTCATGTATATGTCTACAAGGCTTGAGGCACTGGAATAAAGTGTGCGCTTTTGGTTAATCGATCTATGATAACCCGAACGCCTTCATTTTCCTTCCTCGTTCGAAGTAAGCCTCAATGAAATCCATTGATATCTGATCCCACTTCAAAGTTGGAATTTCAAGAGGTTGAAGTAATCCAGTAATCTTTTGCTGATCGCTTTTAATTCTGACAATTTGCACATCTACTAACATGAATGGAGATGTCCCTCTTCATACCTTCCCACCAGAAAGTCCTCTTCATGTCTTGATACTTCTTGGTAACACTGGATGTATTGTAAGTAGAGAATTATGACATTCTGCTAGAACTTCCTACCTAATCCCATCAATATTCAGAACACAAATTCTATCATGCATTCTTAAAATTCCTTGTTCATCCTCAACTTTCTTGGCTATCCTTGCAATCAACGGATCCCTAAGCCTATTCTCCTTTATACGATCAATCAAGGTTGGATGTACCACTAAATAAGCCATAACGGCGTGCCTTCTGCTCTGTGCAGTTAATGTCCTGCTATAACCCTGCTATATCTCATAGCGGATTCCTACCGCTACAATATTTCCATATAGCCCTAAATATAGCCTTTTCGCTTTAAGCCCCACTATTCCCGCTATATTCCGCTATTTTTGCTATATCTTCTTTAAAAGAAATGAATTGAAAAATGACATTTATAATTATAAAAATTATGGAATTAATTTATTTAATTGAATTATTAATATATTTTCAAAAATGAAAATACTCTAATACTAAATTCAATTATGTTATATAATAATTTTACATTTATTTACAGTATATTCGCACATGTTTTTATTTAAAATTATCTATGTATTAATTATAATTCAATTTAATGTTAATTTTTCATTTAATCACCATTTAATATTTGTAAAAACATCAAGTATGAGTTTTATATGCTATTTTAGAGTCGTCCTCTATATCCCGCTATATTCTCGCTGCATCCCCGCTATGACTTTTTCCACCTCTGCCGCATTGAGTCTGCCGAGTGCTTTAACTGCACAGCTTTTTCTTAGCACATCCGCTACTACATCGTATTTCCCAAGCATATATAAAATGTTAAGATCATATGACACGAGAAGTTCTAACCAACGTTGCTATCTCATTTTAAGTCCTTCTGAGTGAAAATATACTTCAAAGATTTGTGATCTATGAAGAGATTGAGCTTTTCACTTATTTAAAGGAATGCTATTTACTAAGGTCAATTAAAGTTTATTAAAGTAAACCATAAGGAATTCTAACCCAGTAAATAATGCCTTCACATTTTTAATGTGAACACAACAGATAATAATTCTATGTCGTTTGTTGCATAAATCCTTTTATGAGTCTTCGGTTGTCTGCTCGCATAAGCTATAATTTTTCCATGTTGTATCGGAACTGCACCTACTCCTTCTCCACAAGCATCCATATACACAGTTAAACCGCCACTTTCATCAGCAATAGTTAGGACCGGCATGGTAGTTAATCATTTCTTGAGTTCCCGGAATGCTTCTTTACATTTCAGTGTCCATTCAAATTTAACATTCTTCACAGTCAACTTTGTTAGATGGGAGGAAATTTTAGAGAATTCCTGAATGAATCTACGGTAATATCCTTCCAATCCTAAGAAGCTGCAGATGTCCTTCGAAGTTTGTGGTTGTTTCTAGTCTAGAATGGCTGTAATCTTCCCTGGATCAACTGAAATCCCATACCTTGGCACAACATATCCAAGGAGCCTTACCTCTTTCTCCTGGAAGTGGCATTTTGAGAATTTAGCTTTTAGCACATTCCTTCTTAATATTTCTAGTACAATTTCTAGATGCCTTTCGTGTTCTTTCTTGGTTTTTGAATATATAAGAATACCATCAATAAAAACCAACATGAATTTATTGAGTACATCTCTAAATACTCTATTCATAAGGTCTACAAAATAAGCGGAAGCATTGGTCAGCCCAAAAGGCATAACCAACCACTCGAAGAAGTCATCCAGACCTCTGAATGCAGTTAAAGGAATGCAATCTTCTGCTATCCTTAGTTGATGGAATCCTATAACCAGGTCCATTTTTGAGAATACTTGAGCAACATGAAGTTGATCAAACAAATCATCTATACAGGGTAGAGGATACTTGTTCTTAATCGGTTGCCTGTTCAGGTCTCGTTAATCTACACAAAGCCTTAGAGAGCCATCGGACTTTGCAATGAAAACTACCGCTGCGCCCAAACTTGAGCGACTAAGTCTTAGGGGTGGGCACGGTCGGTTAACCGCACCGATCGGTTAATTTGGATGGTTAACCAATGAATAACAATGGTTCGGTTAACCGTTCGTTGGTTAAATTCGATCGACCATACCGACCGAACCGGTTAAATTTAACCGCGGTTAACTGGTTAAATTTAACGGTTCGGTTAATCGTTCGAACCAAACGGTTAACCGTTGCTTGGTTAACCGTTTAAACCCAACGGTTAGCCGTTGCATGGTTAACCGTTTATATTTCAACATACATAAACTGAACTGCTGTCAGTAGCATAGCAAAGAGCAGAGCACAACATAAACTAAGTTCACAACAGTCCACCATACAATTACATACATAACCTTAGTTCACAACCAAACTAAACTAAATTCACAATAAACAACAAAATATACAGCAACATACAATTACATTCAGTTTGATAATGCATTAATATAAATGGTTTGGAGTGAGCCCCTGCGCTAGTGAGCTTCAAGTCCATCCATTTTCCACTGCAAAATGCAAATTTGCAGAACTATATTATCGTATTACTGTAAATAAACATGAACTGAGCTAGTGGCTTACTGGCTGCATTGTTTTAATGTGAATACAATGGTATATATGAACTGTGGATGAAATGGGTTGCCCAAAACTATTATGAAGAAATGAGTTGTTCTACTCAGAATGAAATTGGATTCATTTTGATTACAACACTTTTAAATTTCACTATTTAATAAAAATATAAGTTGACATAATTAGGTGGATATAAGTATATATTTGAATTATCATACATATAAGTATATATTTGAATTATTATACATGCTGAATATAAGTTTGAGAATTCCTTTTAAAATAGGCTAACTCATAACAGCTCTCATTAGAAAAGAAAACGAAACCGGTCTAAGCAAGTACGATACATACATAGTGAAATAGTTGACATATAAAAGAGCAGTATTATTGTATAAGCTTTTACGTATGGTTGGCGGGTGCGATGTGTAATTCGAGTACTTATTGAAGTTTAGTTTTACCAATAATAATAACATGGAGGAGAACACATATATAGCAATGCTAATATGGCCCAAACATGAAGGAGAACGCATGCATACCTTTTCAAAAGCTTTCTAAGCAACCAAGTCAGTAGGTAAATCTTCATTCTTGATTTTAATATCCTCAGACTCTATGGCCAATGCTATTCCCTGAGTGCAATTTCAAAAACAACAACTACTTGCATTGAATGCAATATAAATTAGTTCACTGTCAACTTTATTACGAATGAACTAAATTATAAACAACAAGTAAAGTGTACAATGCAACATTGGTGTCTTCAAATCACCTTGAAGCTTGTTGTACTAATTAGTTGGATACCTCCGCAGTAATCCACAGTTGCAGTTTCTTCTTTGCACCATTCACGCAAAGACTATTCTCTGCCAAAATGTTGTTTCAGCAAAATAAAACAAAGTATGGGTGTATATGTGCAATATATATATATATATACACACACACACACATACATAAGAAAGTGTGTATATGAGTGTGAGCATATGTGCATGTTTTCTATGTGTCTGCATGCATAAATCAAGCTGACCTGATGTCTTAAAGGAGGGACAACAAATGCCATATACAATAAAGTTATGATATCAGAATAACCAAATTATTACTTAATTATGTCTATCTTGATACCTTTTATATGCTAGTAAACCAGGATAATGACTACTTATTTGTCTTCAGAAAGAACTGTATGCTAATATGACGCTTTAAAATGGACAATCAAAACAAAAGTTTCTTACTATAATCTACCATTAATCCACCAATTATCAATCAAAAGAATATAATGAATCAAAAAAAATAGTGTAACTGTTATGAGCATCAACCTGCCATGTTGTTTGTTGTATTCTTCCTAATTAAACAGTAATTGCTTCTATCTAGCCAGTATTCATAAAATAACAAAGGCAGTGACTAATCAATTAGTAAATGAACACACCTTTTCACCCATGACTTCTTGAATCTAAGCAACATCACTGGAGATGCCATGCATGACTTCACCTGTGATCACTTCAGTGTCAAAAAACCCAACATCTTGCCTTAGAACTACTCTAAGATAGGATGTTCGTATTCTTTGAGCCGATCTTTCCCCTACCATTCTCCAGCAAGTAATCTCTGCATCAGCATCAAGTTTACAATCAGTTTTAATAATGTAAAATTTTAATAATCCATTTTAAATGCAAAAATGCTTTATGATCCCTAAAAGTAATATCGCGTACCCATATACGCTCTTGTCACCACTATGGCTGCCAGAACAACCATGTATATTGATATCTGAAACAACAAAAGTACATCAAAATTCTCGTTCATGCAGTAATGTCAATTTATGAAACAGAACACTGAGAATAGTAAAAGGTTACATGTACCTCTTGAACATCCTTCATCATTTTAATTTTATCAGTCATAGACTCTTCAGCGATCTTATTAACAAAGTGACCAAGCAGATAAGAATACCAAGGAAGAGACCCGCCATTGATCAAAGCCCCTATGCAACCTAAAAACATGAGAAACATATCCCATGCACTGGAATACTTGAACAAAGCAAATAGACTAACAGCTCTACTTACAATTTCGCCTTCTTCATCCTCATCATCAATACCATCATAACCACTTCCATCCTCATTTTCATCCAAGCTTTGTAGAACTTGATTATACAGATGACTAGCAGTTTTGCCACAACGATAAATTCATACTAAGTATTACTTTTAAATTAGAGAATTGGCAGAAACTAAAAATGGGACAAAAACAAACTTTCTTTTCTAAGAAAAAACAACAGCATAAAAGGGATCATTTATTTAAGAAAAAAATTAGAGATCATTCATATGATAATATACAGTAGTAGAACCACCAAGCTCAAACTGACGAAAAACCAGTTAAATCACCAAAAATATAATGGAAAATTTGTTGTCAACTTTAAATTTCCTCTCAAAGACTTCTGCAAGAAGCATAACAACGATGGTTTATAGGATGTGGGTTAACCATTGTGCCTCACCCTACCATTGTATACTTTGGATAATATGATGAATGTACAAAAAATTAATCATGAACTAAACAGATAAACTAAAAAGATTATTTGATATGAACTAAACAGATAAATTAAATATTAAAATTAAAACAGATAAAGCGGATAAAAATTATACATGTATCTTATTTAAGCATATACAAATTAAACACAGTAAAATTTAATTAAACAGATAAAGCCTATTAATAAACAAAATAAATCATACTCATGTTCTTCCTCTTCTTGCTAGCATTCGCCATTGCTCAAATCATCATTCTAGATAGCAAGGAATAAAGGCAAAGGTGGAGGAGTATCAATTTGTATTTGGATTTGAATGTTTAGCCGAGGTGACAAATTTTGAAGATTCGTTTCTTTATTTTGGGAACGAACAAGTTGATTATTTTGTGAAATGTGAATAGCGGCTAGCAAAGGAGGAAGGCACGATTAAGGTTAGGGAATAGGTGGGCCGGGTTGCGAATAGGATTGTCTGATTTGATTTTGGGCTATTAAATAGTTTCGGTTAACCGCGGTTTAAACTGTTGTTAACCGTTAACCGAACCGATCATGATCGGTTAACATCGGTCGGTTAACCGAATTTTTCGGTTAAAGAGGTTCGGTTAAGATCGGTTAAGATCGGTTAAGTCGTTTAGGTGGTTAACTCGGTTAAATGCCTACCCCTACTAAGTCTAATCAACCCTTTCATTAACAACCTATTAGTTTGATTCATCAACTCATCCTTCTCTTTTGGAGCCATCCTTCGAATGGGTGTATAACAGGCTTGCACCAGGAATCAAGTCAATACGGAACTCAATTTCCCAATGTGGGAGCAAACTTTTCACTTCTTCAAAAACATCCTTAAACTCGTTAACAATAGGTATTTCTTCTAAACGTTTTTGAAACAAGTTGAGTGCATACATGTAATTATCCCTTACCGGACTAGGTTTTTCACATGTTAATTTAAAATGTTCACATCTTTTATTTTGTAAAAGTACTATCATTTTAACATAGTTAATAACAGCTTTATACTTAGACTACCAATCCATACCGAATATAATCTCAAATCCAATAAAATCAAGAACGACTAGGTTACATGAAATTTATTGGAATAGGCGGGTAACTCGTACTTTTTCACAAACCATACCGAGATTAGTTGTACCGCCTATGGGATTAGACACACGGATAGGGGTATCTAATATTTTTGGGGTAAGTTTTAAATTATCAACTGATTCCTCAGAATTAAAACAGTGGGAAGCCCCAATATCAAATAATGCTCTAACTAAATTTTCATTAATATGGATATTACCTTCTAAAACTCCCTTGCTCTTCGCATCGGTGGAAGTTGAGGGCTCCTTTTGATGGCAAAAACTATGACCTTCTCTCCTTTCTTTATTAGTGGGCAAACATTTATTATGTGCCCTGGTTGGTGACAATTATGGCAGGTCCATCTTGGAACTTTAGGATTCTTATAGGTGGTGGAAAGATGGCCCTCCTGTTGGCTATTGAAACAAGTAACATCTTTCAGACGGTTTTCCTGAGATCCTCCTTCCGACTTGCCTTGCCATGGCTTCTTCCCCGTGTGATTGAACTTTCTCTTCTTCCAATTGTTGCTGTTGTTGTGAGTTGTGGGCGAATTCTTCTTGTCCAAGGTTTCATATCGGAAACCCATATCTGCCAAATCTAAAAAGGTTCCTTTTACATGCATGGTCATCCTATCCTGATATTGCTCCTTCATTCCAGAAATAAACATCTCATTTTTATATAGGATTATCCATCAGTCCCGGCCCAAAGCGGGATAATTCATTGAACTTGTTTGAGTAGTCTTCTATGGACATTTCTCCTTGCTTTAGATCCTTAAAACTTCTATAGAGGCGGGGTCTTCCAGCAGCGGGCATGTATTGTTATTCAAAGACTTCTTTGAACCTTACCCACAAGAAATTATCTTCTGAATCAATTAGAGTGATGGACTCCTACCAAGCTAGAGCCCCATCCTTGAACTTTAAGTTGTAATTGTTCCAAACAAGAATTAGTGGCTGGTTCAACCAAAGGCTACTACAATATAAGAAGTATAAAAAAATTCATAAATTTATAACTGAGCTAAGGGTGATTCCAAATGTTGAGAATCTCACATTGTTATATGATAAAAATGCAGCAATATAGTTTATAAAAGAATCTAGAACTTGCTAGAAGTTAAGAGATATACACTGAATATATTCACATGATAAAGGAAGTTTATTAGCATTGGAGAAAGTTGATTGATAGAGTAGATAATTAAAATAACATGGCATACCTGTTCACTAATAGACTAACCCAATTAGTTTTTGAGAAAATCGATCATTGAAGTTGGAATAAGATCCCATTATTGACCCTAAGTGCAAATAAGAGATCGATAAAGTTAAGGGTATGCCCTAGCGAAAAATATGTAATTTGTTGCATATATCTAACTCTGTGACCAATATTGTTCATAATAAAAGGTGCTTTTGATTCTATTATATGCTTATTATACAGTGATGTAAATAGTTATGAAATTAATTTAAAGTATGTAGATGGAAATTACTTAAATGATTTGTTATATGAAAGTAATTACAAAGTGTTATAATCATGAGAATTTTATCTCATTGAAAATAACAAATCGATTTAAATATTCTTATTCAAGATGCTTTAAGAAAGGATATTTATTCATCATTTCGACTAGAACAGGTAACGTTCTCCAAATGTTGGGCAGTGTTTTTTTTGTAGCTACCGGGGACACCAAGGGGTTACATACTGATAGTTATTAGATAACTATGCAATGACTCACTTGGGAGTTTTCTGTTGGTTAATATAACTATGCTCAAACAGAGAATCTTGAAGTGATGATGTTACACAACTTTCTCGACTTGAAAATACCGTTGAACTTCAATGAGGATACTCCACTTTGATTATAGTTAAATCATGACATGATGTCCATTGAATGACTATAGTTCAATCTAAGTTAAAGCATTGGAAATAAAACACTATTCAATTGAGGATTCATCTTCTCGGTTATATGAGATCAGTATCACAGTCAACTGTAGTCAACTCAAAGTTAAAATCTCCGTCTAGAGTAGTATGATTAATACTAAATGTTATTATTGAACCATGGACTTTGTGTTTGGATTTACAAAGTTGAATGTGGTAGAAATTGGAATTTTGACCAAAACCGAATTCCATAAGTCCTAATGTGATATAGTTTTAATGAGGAAAACTGGTGTAAATAAGCGACACTACAAAGGATTGCTTATAATAAGTAAAAAAATTAGATTTAATAAAAGAAGTATAAGTGATAACTTCAACCAAAATGTCACACCACTAGCTAAGGTGATGTGTGAACGTTAATATTTAAATTGTTCAATATTAATCGCTGAATGAATTTACACCTTTGAGTCACACAACCGAATTGATGAATATTCTGAATGAACCACAAGATTTAACTCATTTTAATAATTGAAAATTAATTAGATTGATTAATATTTATGAAGTATTAATTATTAAATTTTATTTAATTAGTTTGAATACTATTAGTATTTAAAAGGCTGCGTATATAAAAGTGATAAACGCGTGTATTGATGTACGATGTCGGTAGAATATTTAAATTTGATTTTAATAAAATAAATTCTAAAAGCGGCTTTAGATATATATATAAATTAATATTTATAAAATATTAATTATTAAAAAAATAATTTGATTTATTTGAATACCATTAATATTTAATAAAGTGCGTATATAAAAGTTATAAACACGCGTATCGGTATGTGATATCGATAGAAAAATTAAATTGGATTCAAACGAGCTTAGTACTAATTAGGTTATGGAATTGTTTGAGTGCCCAAACCTCTCTTGATATGGGCATCCATAACTTGTCGGAGGAGAGGAGATTTTTGTTATTGAAATGAAAAGAAAGATCTTAATTAAAGGAAGGTGGTTGGTATATCTTCAATGACATCTTCGTTTTCCTCCTTTATTTTCATTTGCCTCCATCACTTGCTCTTGCTTCTAGATCTATTCTTGGATGAAAATTTCACAGTGGATAAGGTTCCAAAACTCCAAAAAAAATATCAAAAAAAATGGATGGTTATCTCTCGATTGCTGCAAGATTTACATATTGATTCATTGTATCTAGGAATCTTTTCATCATTTAAGGTGTTTCACTTGGCTACATCTCAAGGTAACGTTATACTTTGTTTAAATAAAAATTCATCATGTTATGTTCTTTAATTCTCCACCTTTTTGTATCTCTTTCACCCATATGAATTTGAAATATGACTTTGATCTATATATTCTTATCTTGAATCGGTTGTATGCTCGTCATGTTAATATGTTTATAATATCTCCTTGTCCTTCTTATCCATTATTCATATGTTACATATGTTAATAATTTTAGAATCTTCACTGTTTATTTATTTGTTTATATTGTGTGTTTGATTTAGATCTGATCCCAATTATCACGAATTTATATTTGCCTAAACCGTCTAATTAATTTTTGTTTCAAACGCTGTTTTCTGTATAAATTTTTTTTGAAAGCAATTTTATTAATTGATTAAGTTTCATGTTAAGGTGGAAAATTGAATTCATATACCATAAGTTGGTTTTTAACAATTTTGATTATTGTTCACACTAAAAGAATTAAGTCAATTTATAGTTCATAATGATTGTTGTTCGCACTAAAAAAATTAAGTCAATTTATAGTCCATAAGTTATCTTTTAAAAAAAAGAAAAACTTTAAAACGTTTGATTTTTCTTCTTAAGTTAATAATTGCATCTAAATTAGATTAATTTTATTGTTTAAAGGTATAAAGGTATGTCTTTTAAATTACAAACTAGTTGAATACATTTGTTGTATATTGTTTTTTTTTAAACATTGGTTTAATTATTGTACATATATACACATACACATATACATATACATATACATATACATATACATACATACATAGATATATATATAGATGTATGTGTTCATATACCATATGTACGTACATACATATACACACACATATATATTTATGTGTACATATATACATACATATATATATATATTATTTAATTATTATTAATATATATATATATATATGTGTGTGTATGTATGTATGTACGTACGTATGTATGTATATATGTACATGTATTTGTTCTTATTTCAAGGTTTACAAAATGGACTTTTATGTAAATATTGCAATTTTATTTTAAACTATCTCTGAATTAAAACCAACTTTAAATTATTTCCTTTAACTTTAAAACATGTTAGACAATCAAATTTTATTTTAATGTAAACAAGTTTACATACGTATGCGTGCGTGCGTGCGTGCGTGCGTGCGTGCGTGCGTGTATATGTATACATACATATGTATACAAAGTAAATCTTATTTTATTAAAAAAAAATTGATTTCGGACAACAAAGGCATATATAAAGGTGTTATGTGTCCATTGCGATTATAAATCATAGCTTCTAAGCAACGTTCACATTAACTATGCATGGTCCTATATCTTACACTTGCACTTTCAAGCATAGGTGCATTTGTTGTGATCATTACAACATAAATTAAATTATAATTAATTTCAAACAAATGAAATATAATGAAGATTTTATTCAAAATTTTAGGTTATATCTAAAATCAATTTAGGCTTCATAGGCTTAACTAAGATCAAAATTGAATTTTTTTTTTTAAATTCACCCATTTAGCCCGCTTCTAACTGGCTCAGTTCCATCAGGACTAAAGATCCTCATATGCAAAGGATACATCAAATCAAATCAAAAGAAGCAAAACAGTAGAAGACAAGCGCCCCGTGATTCCCAAAGCCATGTGAAAATCCAATAATCTAGATCCATGGTGAGCCAAGAAGAGGAGACCAATCTTGACAATCAAGTATTCACTATTCATCAACAAAGGCAACCCCACCTACCGCAACCACGAAAACTAAAGAGACTGAACAAGTGCATCAATCTAACACAAAAATATAGAGATTTTACATGAGTATGTGAGAAAAGAAAACGAGGATGTAGAGTAAAAGTGAATTAGCTATCATTGAAGGCTAAAGTGTTCGAAGAGCTATTTTAATTAAAGTATCTACTGGATCATTGCTTAAAGCCATATTTTGTCTCGCGCTGTTATAATAATTTTTGCCTTCAAAATGTCTATACGACTTTTTGAACTTTTAAGGAAATCTGCGAATAAAGCAAATTTAGCCAGTTTGTAGCTTAGGTTTCCAGTTATAAATGAATAATGAGATGGCACAGATCAGGTTATCATGATCAATGTTAACATTATAAAATATTCTTTGGTTCCTTTCAAACCATGTATACCAACAAGTAATGGTGAATATTGTGTCAAGTAAAATTCTACACTCTTTAGCCTGATGGAATCTAGGATTATTCCATTAGTATTCACAGTTAAGGTCGGTGATGAACATGTTAAAATCAAAAGCGTTAAGAATGTTACAAGAATAGAGTTGGTTAAGGGACAGTTGTCATAAAGGTGTGATAAGTTTTCTAAGTCACTATTGCAAAAAACACATTTTTATTCTATATCTAAATTCTTTTTTGTTAAGAATTCAATTTTTTTAAATTTCTTATGAAGGATTAACCACATGTGTAGCTTAGATTTAGGAGAAGAATTGGCTTTGCAAATAAATTTGGAAACTTTTGGTTTAGTCATCGGAAAATTTAAAAACTTGCACATCGGGTTTGAGGACTGTGTTTTATTTTTATCCCAAGACCAAATTTCGGTGTCAGTCTCCTTGTTTATGTTATAATAGTCTAGCATGGTACATATTAAAACAAATTGGTTAAGTTAATGCTTTCATGGGCTCGGTTAAAAGTAAAGTTCCATGTAAATTCATTACGAGGTCTAAATACCTCTGAAAATAAGGCATTTCTAAAATTACAAATATCAAAAAGCTCCTTGTACTCAACTCTAAGAAGAATAGCGAAACTTCCGTTGTCATGCGAAAAAGATGTGTTGTTCCCCAAATGGACAATATTATTGTTCCCAAGGTTCATCCGAATATGTTAAGATGGATTTCCATAAGTGAGACATATTGTTAGGGTTAGAAGTGATGTAGTTAAGGTTATAGTTTCTATCGTAAAATTTGTATGAAATCATTTCTTTCCAGATAAATTTATTATTATTATTATTAAAGTTCCAAAGCCATTTTCCTAGTAAAGACACTTTAAGATTATGTATATTTATAATTCCTAACCCTTCATCCTCTTTGGATTTACAAACTATCCCCAATTAATGAGATAGTTAATATCATTGCAGAAATTATCCTCCCTCCAAGGAAATTTCTTCTGATTCTATCTATTTTGTCAATGACCCATTTTGAAAAAAGGTAAAGGACATGTAGTAAATCAATAGAGCTAACTAGACAAGTTGATAAGAATGATTCTACTTGCTCTAGATAAAAATATACTATTCCAATTAGATAATTTTCTATTGATTTTATCGAGTATTATCTGTCAATCTTCATTTTTTTAGCTTGGTATGTCAGATCGAAAAACATAGCTATTGTATAGAAAACAAACTGATTAACAATTGACTATATCAGCGACAAGATTTTCAACATTATCGATATCATTCAGGACTAAAATGGAACCCTTGTCAAAATTCATCTTAAGGCCCAAAAGCATTTCAAAGCTATTTAAAACAAATTTAAAAAGTTGTGATGTGGCAGGGTAAGTGAGAGAAAAATAGTATAGTGTCATCGACAAATTGCAGGATTAATAGATCCTCACTAGCGATATCATTACCAATGCTAATAAGAACCTATTTGAAATAGATAATTTTATGGTCGTAGTAAAAACATCCACCGCTAAGTTTAACAAAAGGGCAACAAAGGATCTCTTTATCTTAACCACATGTGAATTGAATTTTGTTTCCCAGAATACTGTTGACCATTATACTAGAGTTCCCCATTTTTAACAAAGGCATAATCCAACCTACTCGTCCAGAACAAAAGCTCTAGCTAGTAATAACTCTTTGAGAATCATCTAGTCAATAGAATCGAATGCATTCGAAAAATCAAATTTTATAAAGGCATAATAAATATTATTTTTACTACAATAATTTATAAATTCTTGGACTAAAGACCTCATTTGTGATGTTTTACCCTTAATAAAAGCGGACTGCATTATATCAATTAAATTATTCATTTTAATGCTTAACCTATTAGCTAAGACATTTGAAATAATTTTAGGTGAACAGTTTATTAACGAGATAGGCATTAAATCCTTATGTTCAATTGCATCCACTTTCTTGTAGAGGAGGTTTATGCTGGCAAAGTTAAAAATTCCAACTTGTAAATTACCATTATAAAACTCATTAAACAAGTTAATTAAGTCTTATTTTGACACTTGCCAAAATATCTTGTAAAACAGAATAGGAAATCCATCTGGTCAAAGCGACTTATCAGTAGGCATGTTATTAATGGCCTTAAAGATTTCATCTTCAAAGAATGCTATATCCGGATCATCTAGAGCAATCCTCGTGTTACCAAGGTATAAATTGTTCCACCTAGCTTTAATTCTATACCCTTTGTCAGTTCCAAAAATATCTTTGTAGTAGTTAGTAAAGGCATTGTTGAGTCATTTTAATAAAAAAAATTCCACACTATTAACGAGGAAGGAATTTATGTATTACTACGCTTGCGCCCATTAGTTGTTTTATGTAAAAACTCGGTATTCTTGTCGCCTTTGTCCATCTGTTGGACCCTAGGTATCTATTTTCATATTATTTCCTCTTGTGAAATGACTTTATCTAGTTCATCTTTAAAATTTTGTGTTACATTTAGCTCTGAAGTGTTTCAGGTTCTAGTTTCTTATAGTTCGTTTAACTTTAGGATTTTAGAAATTGGTTTTTCTTTTATAGTTTTAATGCTGCTAAAAACATTCTTATTCCAGCTTTTAATAAATAATTTTAAATCCTTAAGTTTACTAACAAAAACCTCATCGATATTTTTCCAGAATATTTATAATTGTAGCTACTTATTGAAATCCATTTATTTGAAACTAAATTAGTGAAATTAGTTTCTAAAAGTTACATTTGTTCAAATCTAAATGTTTTATGAGTTAATTGATGGTTTTCACAATATAGAATAACACGGCAGTGATCAGAGTATATAGTGGGTTGCCCATTTACATGCAGAACAAGGAACCTATCCCCTATTTCTACGCTAAAAATGAAACAATCGAGGAGCTCCATCGAAGAGGTATGTAACAACCTGATTTTTAAGTACAATTAATTTAAGTTAATAATAGTAATTTAATTAGTTAAATTGGAATTCGGAAAGATATTTGACATATTAGTTTTGAAATTATTTAACAAAATGATTTTAAATGTGAAAATATGATATTCAAAATTTAAAATAAGTTAAAATGAGAAAAATATATTTAATAAAAGTAACGTGTTTGAAATACAATACTGAATTTGGTAAAGAAGAGATTTTAAATAGAAATTTACATTTATTTAAAATAAATAGAATTAGATAAAATAATTTTGCAAAATAAATAAAGATGTGATTTATTATAAAGTAATTTCGTGAAAGAAATAATTTTGGAAATGCGTTTGTGTAGAATAGTTTTATAAACTAAATTAAAGGAAAGAAATAAAAATATGTATATATTTATTTGTTTTATCTTATGGCCCATATACATACATTATAAGCCCAAGTTAAATGGTCTGAATTTGTTTTCTAGAAATCTCTGTTTTCTTCTCTCTTTATAAACATACGCATTCTAGCTCATTATGTTATCTTCCTCAGGCAGCTTACACACGAAACTCTTTCCACTCTCAAATTGTAGAATAAATGGTATAAATTAAAATAAATCAAAAAACTTGAAGATGGGTATTACCATTCTAGATGCGACTATGATGGAGCTATGCTCTGTGAGTGTGCGTGTGTGACGACCGCCCATGACCCCTGCACCGAATCTAGAGATAGTGCGCTGTAAAGTGTGCCAGGCGACCATGGACGATTGTCCGGGTAGATTAAAACAACAGAATCTATCGTATTACTCACAGTGCATGGACAAAATACAATAGAACATATGTATAGTGAAGCTTTACAGAACAAAATGACATCATATAAAACTCCATAATAGTTGAATACAAGCATCCAAATAGCCAATACATCAAGCCTCACTACATAACACTCAGAGAATACAAAACAGCGGAACATCCAGTACATATAATAAGAAGATAATATGCAACCCTCCAGCTCGTCTTCGATATCAGCATCGTGAGAAGAGAACAGCACCTATCACCTGCTACCTAGTCTGCCCGTCCCAAAAATGGACGAACAGCCCAAGGCAATAAGAATTAAAAACATAAAGCCTTGAGTCAGACAACAGTCTTAGTGAGCAGTAAATTAACTAACAACATACCGAAAGAGCATAAAGGAAAAGGAATAGGAATACAACCCTCCCACTCCAACCTCATTCTACAGTGATAGCCCCCAGACACACACTAAGCAGAAGCAACATAGCAGGGCATACAATTTAAAGTAAAGTAATAATCATTCGAGTCAAGGGCGATGTTTTCCAAGTACCAAGGCCTAAATCAGATAAGCACCCAGAAAATACCGCTCTTGAATCCGAATGACGATACAACCAAACATCCATGACTCTGGCTATCACTGTTATCATTGCTTCGATATCACCGTTAATTGAATGACCGGCACATTCTTTCAGCCGTCCGTCAAGGGCTAATGGAAACCCCGGTTCTAGACATAACTCCCGCACGTCGTCGCAGCCCGTGCCTAGGACTATCGAATCTGCCCAGAGTACTCGACCATCAACAGTTGGCCGTTGGGACTATCGAATCTGCCCAAACGTACTCTTGCTTAGAGCATGCTAGAACCTTCAACAACGATGCTATCCAAGCCTCCTAGTCATCCTCCTCAACGACTATTCTCATATCCATTCATTATCCTCAACTCGAATCATATCACCGAGTTATCAACATGCTTGGAATGATCCCGTCTGGATTAGACCAAGTCTTCATCACATGATTGCCTCGCTTCATCACATCCTCGCAAAGCCTCATCTCAACATCACATCATCAAATCTAGGCATAAGAGCTTCATCATCCCGCTACATATGCCACGAGCAGCTTTCCCAATTCAAGAGCCTTTCCCTTAGCTTCTGAATCGTCTTTGGTCTAAATCAAACCATCAATCATCTAATTCATAACAATCAATCAAATCAAACATTAATCCAAACAATCAAGCATTCAAACAAGATCTAAATAGACAATTATCACAATAATGGCATTTTCGTAATTAAAGAGTTGAAAGTCCAATAAGCATGAAACATGAATTATATCCCTACAAACTTGATGAATGAACTTGCATAGGTTAACATATGATAAAATGGATGTAACATCATCATGAACAATGGATCTATATGGATCTACACTTAGGATGAAGAAAATGCATGGAAATCACTATTTTAACACCAAATCGAGCCAACAATCCGATATACTCCTTTGGATCCGTGTGAGAGATAATCACCACTCACCAAATCACCTAAACAACCACAAATTAACACGCTTCAGATCTGGACAGTGAGGGATCAAGCTTGATCTATCACGAATCTGCTTCAAACGAAGAAATCTCTCTTGAAAAGATGAAGACCTTCAATCTATGCTCTTGAATCTTCAATTTGATCTTCAACTTGGATGGATGGAAGCACTAGATTAGAGTGGAGAAAAGAAGTGAAGAAGTGTAGAAGTCGAGCTCTCAAAATGGCAGCACTTCGTCGCTTCAAAATCCGGATCCCAAAAAGTGAGAACAACCCCCTCTATTTATAGCAGAAATTCCTTAAGTCGAAATTTGGTTATCTCCTTAAGTTGTTTCCGACTTACGACCTAAGCCCCCTACGACTTAACAAAACCCAGCGACCTAACAAGAACATCTGCGACCTAACAACTCAGGCGCTTCAACGACTTAAAGGCTTCGACTTAACTCCACCAGCCTACGACTTAAGAATGCGCGTGGCCTACGACTTAGCACTTAGCAGAACCGCATCCATACGACCTATAGGCCCACGCGACTTAACAGCTCACCACTAAACACGACTTACGACTTAAGAATCACGCGACCTAACACTTAAATTACCCTAGCGACCTAACAACTTACACTACAAAACAACTCACACGACCTAACACTTATGCGACCTATCTCCTTAGGTCGCTAACACGGTATAACTCCTTAGGTCGCTAACACGCCAACTCCTTAGGTCGCTAACACGCTAACTCCTTAGGTCGCTAACACGCTAACTCCTTAGGTCGCTAACACGGTATAACTCCTTAGGTCGCTAACACGCTAACTCCTTAGGTCGCAGACTTTCCTTAAGTCGCTCACGACTTACCACTTAACTCGGTCACGATCCTATAAGTCGCCAACTATCTTTAACTCGGCTACGACCTAAGCCTCAACCTGCGACTTACCTCCTATACGACATATGCTACCTAACGACATGTCTCCAGGCCGTTAACTCTTAGGTCGTCTACTACCTAAACCCTTACCATCCTTCTACGACCTAACTCCAAATCTTTAGGTCACCAACCCCAACATCTTATAGGTCGGTCACGACTTAGCTCTTAGGTCGTTCACGACCTAGGACTTAGACAAATTATGCCTAAAATCTGAAACGACTTAAAAATGCTGAAAATTCCAGATTTTGACAAACTTTTCGATCCGTAAAATACGGGTCGTTACAGCGTGAGAGAAGAGAAAGAAGAAGACGCATATGATTATCCATTAAAGCAGGAGCAAATATACTAGTTGGAACCCCAGGAAAATTGCATGATATTAAGAATCATATTAATTTAGTAATAAGTCGATTACCAAAACAACGAAGAATTGGGCTTTTCTCTGTAACTCAAACAGAAGCAGTCGAGAAACTTTCGAGGGCAAGGTTAAGAAATCCAGTAAGAGTTGAAATTCATACAGAAAATAAATACTCAGGATCTTCTGAATTATCTACTTCCAGGACGCCCTCAGAAATTCACATCGAGGTAACTTCTTTTACATGCATTTACAATTATTTGTTTGTGCATTTTGTAGCAAGTTCAAAATAACCCTTATAAGAGGGTTCCATTGGTGTTGCATATGTGTGATACATGTGCATGGGTGTGTGTGTTCTGGAGTGGTGTGTATGATGGGCAGTGTTAACGTGAAGGTTTGTGTCTGTATTTTCATCTATGAGTGTGTTTGATCCCCTGTGTGTGTGTGTGTTTATGATAAGTGTGTTTGTATGTGTGCTTGGGTAATCAAATATATGTGCGTGTATTCACGTGAGCGTGTTGCTGTGTGTGGTTTGTGTATGTGTTTTCATACCTGAGTGTTCAGTTGTGTGAACAGAATTATGTTCGGTTGTCTTGGCTGTGTGTGCTCATGTTCTTGTGTGTATGCATTATATATATGCACTAATTGAGTGTATGTGAGTGAGTGTTGTGATGCATGGGTATGTATTAGCTGCTGTTGATAGTTGTGTGAATTTTTTTGTGTGTGTGTCTATTCATATATGTATGTATATATATGTATGTATGTATGTATGTATGTATGTATATTTATGTGTACTGGGGTGTGCATGAGTGTTGGTGTGTGTTATAAACACACACATATATATATATCCATGTATTTGTGTCTTTTCTTTTGAATTAGTTTGTAAATTACGATGGTATGCTGCATTTTATTATTTTTCATGTCATTGCTTTTGTTTATGTTCTGGAAATAGAAGTGTATTGTTTTTGATTTTGTGTTGCTAGATCAACTATTTTAAATCCTTTTAATGTATTATATTTTGCAATTATCACTCACATGTTTGCGTGTAACCCAAGTTTTTGTAATTTATAATTAAAGTATATTTAAATTTACATTTCAAATAAATTGACTCAAATATACTTGATTGCTAGTGTACGGTTACCAGATAGTTTATACTTATGAGAATATATACGTTTAAAAATTAATAAAGTAATTCATTTCATATTATTTAAATGTTTTTTAATCATGTTAAAGTGTGGAATTTTGATATATCAATATAATTCAAGTTTTTAAATGTGTAATCGACTAATTTTATATAAGACTAAGAACTCGATTATTTATTGTAAATTTTAAACTATATTAAGTTTAGATAATTATTTAATTAATTTTGGAATATGAATTTAATTAGTCATCTCTTAGTATTTATTTCATTATATAAAATTATATGCTTAGACCATTTCATTATTAAGTATTGATTCGTTTATTTGAAAATTTTAATTTTATATTAGTTTTTGATTTCTTATTTTCTATATATTGAATTTTGATGTTATGAGAGATTCACCGTTGATGCTGTTTTGATTACTGATTTGATATGATATGGTGGTAACATCCTTATATTTGATTTATAAGATTTTATTTCTGTATGATGAGAAATTTGAATAAACGGATTAGTGATACCATCTGGTATGGGACTTTCGGTAACTTTTTTCCGATTATTCATCGGACTTGTCATATAGATATACTAGTGTGGATTGAGTGTAGTTTATGAGCATTGAATAATTATCTGACTAGCATGCGGTGGTATGGGATGTTGTTATGTTATTCGTTTGATTAATCTTTGTAAGTAAATGTCACTTGGACGGGGATTACACTCTTATGTGTATGTGATACTTGGTGAGAAGTATCATATAGTCAGGTGTTCGTGCATGTGTATATGTGATACTCGATATGGAGTATCGTATACTCAAGAGGAGACTTATGAGACTGTGTATCGGCCTACTATTAGAGATATGCATAGCTATTGAAACGACCCGACTTCCTATGCCCAGGAAGATGCATCATTATTAAGAAAGAAAGGGATAGAAAAGAGAAAAGATAGAGAAGAAAGAAAGAACAACACTAGAATCTCAACAGCGGAACGAATAAATTATATTAATAACATAAGTATTACATAGTATCATATACATCAGAGTACACAACTATACAACACATACTAGACAGTTATAAACACCTGTCTAGTTATTACAACCTCAAATACAACTCAAACAAATGACTCAGAGATCAACACAGCGGAAACTCTATATATCTACACGCTGAAGCCTCCTGCTCCACAGCTCCTCCAGAATTCGTCAAAGAAAACCTGAATCCCTTGGTTACTCGTAAAAATTTGAGTACCCAAGAGTTTATAAAACAGAAAATAAACACTTGGGTCAGACATGGGTCTGGTGTGAGTAAACGGTTAAAGTTGCTTAACTTTGAAAAGCCTTTGAAAATAAAAGGTATTACGTAAGACTTCCCACACATAAACATGGGTAAGTTTTTACCTTACGCAAACCAAAACTTTGATAGGAAATTCAGTTATATTACAATAGGGTCTAGGGTTTTCAAATAAATATTCACATAGCCGAAATTGTTACATTCATTAAATTCCAGCATACATAGGTATACAATCAAGTCCGTTATCACTTATTGGAAATTGGATTCCATACAATGGCAGGGCTACTGGGGTACCGCCCGTAACAGTACGTGGCCTAGATCAACGTACCAAGGATTACTCCCAATCCCCTGCAACACAAAGCCAGAACCATCCCTTACTGGATAATCCCGAACAAGACAACCCCGCAGTTGGCTGCAGTTCCAACTACCCACTAAGCCGAAATAGAAAGGGACCTCTAGACAGGGATATATCTTGCTCTCAGTGGGCGCTACCCACGAAGCCTTGCTGCACCTCCCCTGTTTTAGCCATTCCCGGTTGATGAGGCTTGAGGCTACGATTACCTTTAATCAGAACATATCACTTAGAATGCTCATCGTCCACCTGACGATGTTCTGAAAGCATTCAATCCATACAAGTTCGTTCCGGGTTCGAACGAAACCGAAGGCATTATCTCGTTACACTCATTTTGGAATCACCCTCAGAGTTAACGACAATAACCCTTGCACTCTGAATCTTCATCTTCACTTGAGATTCACGACCTATCGTAAATTTGGATCGATGTGGTTTTTGGATATCCAAATCTGGAAACCCGATCACGGTCTCATCGAAATCCAAAACGTATCTTTTAAGGCCAAGTTGTTTTAAAGTTAAAACAATTCAATTATCTATATACAAATAGATAGATAATTCACAGTATCACAATAGATAATTCATATCACAAACAGATAATTCACATTATCATCATACTTTAACCAAAGCATCCATATCACACAACATCACTTATCTCATATCTAAGATCTCAAACCATTCAAGGCAATCAATATTATCCATTCATACATAAGCAATGATCTATACTATCTCTAATTAATTTAAAGTGAATTAAATTAATTACTTCATTTCTAATTAATTTAAAATAAATTAAATTAATTACTTCATCATTATAAATCTTACTTATTAATTAATTATAATTAAATTAATTAATCATTCTCTAACTATCCACTTTAATTACTCACCTTGATTAATCATTCTTTAATTACATTTAAGTAATTATCTTTAATTAATTTCACAAATTAATTATTCTTAACTAAATACAGTAATTAACCTTTAATTACTTCATTAATGAATTAATTATAATCAATTACTTAAATCTTTAATTAATTACAATTAATTAGTCATTCTATAATCACTTATCATTTATTAATTAACCTTAATTAATCAACTCTTAATTATATCATTAATTAATTATAAACTAATGATCCCTAATTACATCTTTAATTATTTATTTTATTTAAATTAATTACATTAAGTAATTAACCTTAATTATACCACAATTATTAATCATCTTTGATTAATCTCATCCAGTAATTAACTTCTCTTAATTACTTCCATTAATTAATTACTTTTTAATTAATTACCTTATTAATTAACCTTAATCCTTTAATTAACTTTATTAAATAAATTATTTAATTAATAACACTAGATGATTAACCCTTAACCATTTCCATTTAATTACCTTCAAAAAGTAATTATCCTCTAATTACTTTATTAAATAATTTCCCTTTATTTAATTACATCCATTAATTATTCCTTAATTACTTCGTCAAGTAATTATACTTAATTAATTTATAAGTGATTATTTTTAATTAATCACTAATTAATTCTTTAGTTAATTATTTAACTAATTATTTAAATTTACTAAATAATTTCTTAACTACTTATTCTTAAAGATCTTAATTAAGAAAAATCATTATCTTAATTTAATTATTATCTACTCTTAAATCATTTCAATAATTTAATTACCCTTATTAATTTCACATATTAAATATCTTTAATTAAATCAAAATCTCTTAATTACTTTAAGGATAACTCCTTATTACAATTGATTTACTAAATCCTTATCATTTACTTTATTTAAATTAAAACACTTTAGAAATCAATTATAATTAAAACATTATAAACTTCTACTCAACTTTCAAAATCTTTAAACTTTCCAAAGTTATTAAATTAACTTTAATACAAAAACATTTTGAAAATCTACTTATCTACCCTTTTTAAACTTATCTATGTAAATATTTAAAAACTTGTTTAAAACAATTATTCTTTTGAAAACAATTTATTTTATAATTAAAAACTTGTTTAACTTTGCTTAAAAACTTAAACATTTCTGTTTAAAATTTAAAAATCTGATCAACTAACATCTGCTCAATCATAAAACTCGAGCAAATCCCTAGAATCCCCGAAGTAAAACACGAGACGAAACCCACTTTTCCCTGCTTCGAGTAAAACTTGATCTTTCCAGAACGAAAACCCGAGAACATTGCTTTCTTCCCCAAAGCCACTTCCAGATGCACGAAAACGTACTCGTGCACGTGCACGACTCCTCTGATCGACGACGAACTTCATTCTGGCCTTCGACAAGTCGACTATCACCTTGTCACCACGTTCGACCACTCCATCCTCCTCGATTCGAACGAGATTCGAATTCGACCATAAAACCCATCACCTGGAAAACGAACATCACCAAATTCCACTCGTCTCCGATGATCTATACCACGAGAAACTTCGCCACCTTCGCCGTAGCTACGCCACGCCTTCCAGCTCCTATCGCAAGCCTCGCGATCCCCTCCGATCACCTCTCGACGTCTCGAAACCCATTTGTACATCAACGTCAAAACCAGGGTATTAAACCCTAGTTCGATAATCTCTGGCCATCACGACCCTTGATAAATCACCGGAGTATTTTTCCGGTGATCATCGTCTTCCCTTCGACCCTCAGAATGAAACACGTCGACCAGTTCGTCATTGATCGATTGAAATCGACCAAAACATCACAAACAATCTACACGAGAATACCCATCAATCTCCAAACTAAAAATCATGATATATCCATTAAAATTCATGGTTTCCTATAATGAATTAAGTCATGTAATCAATACTTAAAATTGAATCCATAAATTTTTGACCCAAATTACCTTTTCACTGTTATTTATAGATTTTCCAAATAAATAGTTTATATAAATTTCAGAACTTATTTTTAATAGTGATATTATATGATTTCACACATCTTCATTTACAAATCAAAGGCTAACAGTGATTAGATGATGAGATATAGGTTTTGAAAAGAAAATTCAAACTCTATAAACTCACAGAGCCTATATATACATATGCTGGTTATTCACAGGCAATAAACACTTGTATACATACATGCATCCATTTTAATTTAAACATTTCAGATAACAGAATATCTTCATTCACAATCATCTAAATGAAATCCAAATTTAAACTGTTTTTAAAATTTTTGTTTACTCACCAGTTATTTTTAAAACAGAGAACAGATTTGTTTCCAGGCTTGTTTTCCAGACTGCTATGTTTGCTATTGAACTTGCTTTTCTATTTGCTTTGTTGAATTTTAAATCTTGCTGTTGATCTTTGAGTTGTTGCTTGTTGATTTATTTCTCTGATCTTCAGGTTACATTTGAAAATCTTGAGATTGATGTTGCATTTGTCTTTGATCTTCTTATTTCAGATCTTAGATTCCCAGATTTTCCAGATTTTCATTTCTTCTTTGCATTTTGATTTCCAGACTTGTTATTTGATTTTAGATTCGAATTTAGTTTTGGTTGAAATGAAGAGAACAAGAGTTCAGCTGAAAGTAAAAATATATTTCTTCTTTCATATTTTAATTTATTTATTTTAATTATTAAAAAGAATGTTGACATTTGTCCTTCTTAGATGTTAATTAACTTACACCTAAACACTCCAAGCTTCCATATGTTTACAAGTGTTAAACTTGTCTTTTATTAATTTATTTAAGTAATACATATGTATTTATGAAATATTTATATGTAAAAAAAATGTATTTACCTTTTTATAATTTAAGCTTTTAGATTTTATATAAATATACAAATATGAATTTAAGAAAACAATTATTTATAATAACTTACACTTTGATCAAATTAATATAACATATTTTTATATGCTTGAGAAATTTATTTTACTTTATATATATTTTTCACAAGCCAAATTTATCTTTATGTTTGAATTTTAAAAATGAAAGAATATTAGAAACAAAAGAAAAATGAATTTCTAATTTAAATCTTATTTTAAAACTTAAGCTAAAATATATATATTTATAATAAATAAGAAATTATCACTTGAAAAGTATTATGTTAAAATATAGTTTCCAAATTACAAACTATGTATATATTTAAAGTTTGAAAACACTTTATTAAATTCAAACCAATACTTTTCCATTTCAATATATACAAATATACATTCTAAATGGAAAATAATTTAACATTAGTTTGATAATTACTATATTGAATTTTATAACATAACTCCAAATCACAATATATATACATATATATTATAATTTGAAAACATAACCTTTATTAAATTCAAGACTTCCTATTTATAATATATACACCAATATATATATACATTATAAATAGAAAACATTCATATAAGCTTTAGAAGATAAATCTTACCAATTTTAAATTATTAGAAAAGATATTAATAAATATTGTTAATTTAAAATATTATTAACTTTTAAAAGAATTAAACTTGTCAATTTATAAAATAAAATCAACAAATCAATTTAATTATTAATAAAGATTATTAAATTGATATTGCCAAAATTCCGGGATATCACATTCCTCCCCCTTTAAAATAATTTCGTCCCCGAAATTTAAAAGCAAAGATAATTTAATAACCCAGCAAATTTTTAAATTTTAAACAGCAACCATACATATCAATCATACACTATCAATCATAGCAACCATTTATTTCTAACAACCAAATCTAACTTATTCTAAAAAAAATCCAGAATAGGTCTTCCTAATACTATCTACAGTTCCCAGGTATATATACTAGAATACTCACTCTACAGGATCTTAACTAACTATACTACAATAATCTAGAACTCCTTCCCATCTAGATTACAAATCTGAACAAGATATTAGACTAAACTCAAGACCAACCCAACTTCCATATCCATCTGAACTACTGATCCCACAACCAGTGACGAATCATACACGTATTCCCTCAGAGATACGTGAAATACAATGAATTCCAACTATCCGAACTGGCAATTCAATCCTTAACTGCATAATTCTCCTAACGATCCTGGTTCACTTCATCCTTCCTGATCAGCTTAATCTTTACTGATGCTTCTTAAAACAATCTAGACCAAGATCAAACCAATTTCCGGATCCTTCTCAACAAAATGGTTTCCAAAAATTTGCCGAAATCCAGAACACAACTCTACTCCACAAATATTATAGGACTTCGAATTACTTCTCCTATCTGGAATAGCCAAACAGTTGCACTTGACAATCTTGCCTTCAAATCCTGAAAATTCCTTCACACTTAGAGGTACACTTGAATTTCCTATAGAAATCCTCTACTCCAAGAAAATTACAACTCCCGGTTGCTCCCACTCTAGAATAGCTGCTATCTTGCTTCTGCTGCACAACTCTGATCCGGAATAGATGAGAATGCCATCGGAGAACTCGAGCACAAACTTGATCATCCACAGTTCATCACCCCCATAAAATCTTAGTGACTCATTTCACTTGGTCAAAAACACCCTAGCAAAATCCTCTCCAGAAAACTAGGTGTGATCAATCCCTCTCCAAAGAATCCTGAGCTGCTTCACCAAATT
The DNA here is from genome assembly GCA_030737815.1 of Allium fistulosum. NCBI lineage: Eukaryota > Viridiplantae > Streptophyta > Magnoliopsida > Asparagales > Amaryllidaceae > Allium > Allium fistulosum. The sequence goes on from CM060902.1 coordinate 1,303,758,159, forward strand.
CTTCTCTAGGAGACATCCTTCTACTAAGCTAAACCACCGGTAGCTCCACGAACCAAGGCGATACGGAATCTCAATCTCCAATAACCCAAGAGAACACTCAAACTATCGCAAGTCACTTTTGCGATCAACCCGGCCTAATTTCCAAAGATATCGTTCTCTCTTCACAAATCAGAAGAGCTTATGCCAAACTAACCAATCCATTGAAGAAATGGATCCACTCTGCTGCTTCTGGATTCCTCCTCTAGAAAATTGCTTAGCCAAAAGATCTTCCTGTTGGCACACAAAACACTTCGAGCTGCAATACTGCTACTGACGCCAAAGACTTCCTTATCCAAAGCTCCTTGATCATCAAAACTATATCAACCAATCCCACACAGAGCCTTGAGATGGGCAAACACTCCTCAAGAAACTCGGGCCTCAAACCAAACACAAACATCATATTGAAACTTAGTCTCATCACCGATACAGACATACTTCCTTAAACTTGCTCCAGAAGAAACATCTTCGGAAGCGTCCATAGTCACTGCGTCTCACCACACATCTACTACTTCCTGAAGTTGCCAAAATACCATCACTCGCTTCTGCTCATCCAACTTCAAAGATAAACTCCGAACCTTAACAGGTTTCCTTCAGAGATTGGTGAAATCTTTACACCATAACAAAGCTCACTCGAGACAGTACTGGGTCTACAGTCTCGACAAATATACTTCCAACCTCAACACTCAGACTTTAACCATTGGAAGTCGTGTTACACACACCACCACCCTATCTACCTTTATAACTAATATTGGAAAACCCGAACAGATAACCCAACAAATAGGTAGAAATAAATATATATATATATATAGTTATATAAAAATTACAAATACGCGTTCTCAAGATTGACACCACTCCAGAGCCTAGGTATTCACTCAACCTATCGCCCTGATACCAAATGAAATGACCCGACTTCCTATGCCCAGGAAGACGCATCATTATTAAGAAAGAAAGGGATAGAAAAGAGAAAAGATAGAGAAGAAAGAAAGAACAACACTAGAATCTCAACAGCGGAACGAATAAATTATATTAATAACATAAGTATTACATAGTATCATATACATCAGAGTACACAACTATACAACACTTACTAGACAGTTATAAACACCTGTCTAGTTATTACAACCTCAAATACAACTCAAACAAATGACTTAGAGATAAACACAGCGGAAACTCTATATATCTACACGCTGAAGCCTCCTGCTCCACAGCTCCTCCAGAATTCGTCAAAGAAAACCTGAATCCCTTGGCTACTCGTAAAAATTTGACTACCCAAGAGTTTATAAAACAGAAAATAAACACTTGGGTCAGACATGGGTCTGGTGTGAGTAAACGGTTAAAGTTGCTTAACTTTGAAAAGCCTTTGAAAACAAAAGGTATTACGTAAGACTTCCCATACATAAACATGGGTAAGTTTTTACCTTACGCTAACCAAAACTTTGATAGGAATTTCAGTTATATTACAATAGGGTCTAGGGTTTTCAAATAAATATTCACATAGCCGAAATTTTTACATTCATTAAATTCCAGCATACATAGGTATACAATCAAGTCCGTTATCACTTATTGGAAATTGGATTCCATACAATGGCAGGGCTACTGGGGTACCGCCCGTCACAGTACGTGGCATAGATCAACGTACCGAGGATTACTCCCAATCCCCTGCAACACAAAGCCGGAACCATCCCTTACTGGATAATCCCGAACAAGACAACCCCGCAGTTGGCTGCAGTTCCAACTACCCACTAAGCCGAAATAGAAAGGGACCTCTAGACAGGGATATATCTTGCTCTCAGTGGGCGCTACCCACGAAGCCTTGCTGCACCTCCCCTGTTTTAGCCATTCCCGGTTGATGAGGCTTGAGGCTACGATTACCTTTAATCAGAATATATCACTTAGAATGCTCATCGTCCACCTGACGATGTTCTGAAAGCATTCAATCCATACAAGTTCGTTCCGGGTTCGAACGAAACCGAAGGCATTATCTCGTTACACTCATTTTGGAATCACCCTCAGAGTTAACGACAATAACCCTTGCACTCTGAATCTTCATCTTCACTTGAGATTCACGACTTATCGTAAATTTGGATCGATGTGGTTTTCGGATATCCAAATCTGGAAACCCGATCTCGGTCTCATCGAAAACCAAAATGTATCTTTTAAGGCCAAGTTGTTTTAAAGTAAAAACAATTCAATTCAATTATCTATATACAAATAGATAGATAATTCACAGTATCACAATAGATAATTCATATCACAAATAGATAATTCACATTATCATCATACTTTAACCAAAGCATCCATATCACACAACATCACTTATCTCATATCTAAGATCTCAAACCATTCAAGGCAATCAATATTATCCATTCATACATAAGCAATGATCTATACTATCTCTAATTAATTTAAAGTGAATTAAATTAATTACTTCATTTCTAATTAATTTAAAATAAATTAAATTAATCACTTCATCATTATAAATCTTACTAATTAATTAATTACAATTAAATTAATTAATCATTCTCTAATTATCCACTTTAATTACTCACCTTGATTAATCATTCTTTAATTACATTTAAGTAATTATCTTTAATTAATTTCACAAATTAATTATTCTTAACCAAATACAGTAATTAACCTTTAATTACTTCATTAATGAATTAATTATAATCAATTACTTAAATCTTTAATTAATTACAATTAATTAGTTATTCTATAATCACTTATCATTTATTAATTAACCTTAATTAATAAACTCTTAATTATATCATTAATTAATTATAAACTAATGATCCCTAATTACATCTTTAATTATTTATTTTATTTAAATTAATTACATTAAGTAATTAACCTTAATTAAACCACAATTATTAATCATCTTTGATTAATCTCATCCAGTAATTAACTTCTCTTAATTACTTCCATTAATTAATTACCTTATTAATTAACCTTAATCCTTTAATTAACTTTATTAAATAAATTATTTAATTAATAACACTAGATGATTAACCATTTCCATTTAATTACCTTCAAAAAGTAATTATCCTCTAATTACTTTATTAAATAATTTCCCTTTATTTAATTACATCCATTAATTATTCCTTAATTACTTCATCAAGTAATTATACTTAATTAATTTATAAGTGATTATTTTTAATTAATCACTAATTAATTCTTTAGTTAATTATTTAACTAATTATTTAAATTTATTAAATAATTTCTTAACTACTTATTCTTAAAGATCTTAATTAAGAAAAATCATTATCTTAATTTAATTATTATCCACTCTTAAATCATTTCAATAATTTAATTACCCTTATTAATTTCACATATTAAATATCTTTAATTAAATCAAAATCTCTTAATTACTTTAAGGATAACTCCTTATTACAATTGATTTACTAAATCCTTATCATTTACTTTATTTAAATTAAAACACTTTAGAAATCAATTATAATTAAAACATTATAAATTTCTACTCAACTTTCAAAATCTTTAAACTTTCCAAAGTTATTAAATTAACTTTAATACAAAAACATTTTGAAAATCTACTTATCTACCCTTTTTAAACTTATCTATTTAAATATTTAAAAACTTGTTTAAAACAATTATTCTTTTGAAAACAATTTATTTTATAATTAAAAACTTGTTTAACTTTGCTTAAAAACTTAAACATTTCTGTTTAAAATTTAAAAATCTGATCAACTAACATCTGCTCAATCATAAAACTCGAGCAAATCCCTAGAATCCCCGAAGTAAAACACGAGACGAAACCCACTTTTCCCTGCTTCGAGTAAAACTTGATCTTTCCCGAACGAATACCCGAGAACATTGCTTTCTTCCCCAAAGCCACTTCCAGATGCATGAAAACGTACTCGTGCACATGCACGACTCCTCTGATCGACGACGAACTTCGTTCTGGCCTTCGACAAGTCGACTATCACCTCGTCACCACGTTCGACCACCCCATCCTCCTCGATTTGAACGAGATTCGAATTCGACCATAAAACCCATCACCTGGAAAACGAACATCACCAAATTCCACTCGTCTCCGATGATCTATACCACGAGAAACTTCGCCACCTTCGCCGTAGCTACGCCACGCCTTCCAGCTCCTATCGCAAGCCTCGCGATCCCCTCCGATCACCTCTCGACGTCTCGAAACCCATTTGTACATCAACGTCAAAACCAGGGTATTAAACCCTAGTTCGACAATCTCTGGCCATCACGACCCTTGATAAATCACCGGAGTATTTTTCCGGTGATCATCGTCTTCCCTTCGACCCTCAGAATGAAACACGTCGACCAGTTCGTCATTGATCGATTGAAATCGACCAAAACATCATAAACAATCTACACGAGAATACCCATCAATCTCCAAACTAAAAATCATGATATATCCATTAAAATTCATGGTTTCCTATAATGAATTAAGTCATGTAATCAATACTTAATATTGAATCCATAAATTTTTGACCCAAATTACCTTTTCACTGTTATTTATAGATTTTCCAAATAAATAGTTTATATAAATTTCAGAAATTATTTTTAATAGTGATATTATATGATTTCACACATCTTCATTTACAAATCAAAGGCTAACAGTGATTAGATGATGAGATATAGGTTTTGAAAAGAAAATTCAAACTCTGTAAACTCATAGAGCCTATATATACATATGCTGGTTATTCACAGGCAATAAACACTTGTATACATACATGCATCCATTTTAATTTAAACATTTCAGATAACAGAATATCTTCATTCACAATCATCTAAATGAAATCCAAATTTAAACTGTTTTTAAAATTTTTGTTTACTCACCAGTTATTTTTAAAACAGAGAACAGATTTGTTTCCAGGCTTGTTTTCCAGACTGCTATGTTTGCTATTGAACTTGCTTTTCTATTTGCTTTGTTGAATTTTAAATCTTGCTGTTGATCTTTGAGTTGTTGCTTGTTGATTTATTTCTCTGATCTTCAGGTTACATTTGAAAATCTTGAGATTGATGTTGCATTTGTCTTTGATCTTCTTATTTCAGATCTTAGATTCCCAGATTTTCCAGATTTTCATTTCTTCTTTGCATTTTGATTTCCAGACTTGTTATTTGATTTTAGATTCGAATTTAGTTTTGGTTGAAATGAAGAGAACAAGAGTTCAGCTGAAAGTAAAAATATATTTCTTCTTTCATATTTTAATTTATTTATTTTAATTATTAAAAAGAATGTTGACATTTGTCCTTCCTAGATGTTAATTAACTTACACCTAAACACTCCAAGCTTCCATATGTTTACAAGTGTTAAACTTGTCTTTTATTAATTTATTTAAGTAATACATATGTATTTATGAAATATTTATATGTAAAAAAATGTATTTACCTTTTTATAATTTAAGCTTTTAGATTTTATATAAATATACAAATATGAATTTATGAAAACAATTATTTATAATAACTTACACTTTGATCAAATTAGTATAACATATTTTTATATGCTTGAGAAATTTATTTTACTTTATATATATTTTTCACAAACCAAATTTATCTTTATGTTTGAATTTTAAAAATGAAAGAATATTAGAAACAAAAGAAAAATGAATTTCTAATTTAAATCTTATTTTAAAACTTAAGCTAAAATATATATATTTATAATAAATTAGAAATTATCACTTGAAAAGTATTATGTTAAAATATAGTTTCCAAATTACAAACTATGTATATATTTAAAGTTTGAAAACACTTTATTAAATTCAAACCAATACTTTTCCATTTCAATATATACAAATATATACATTCTAAATGGAAAATAATTTAACATTAGTTTGATAATTACTATATTGAATTTTATATCATAACTCCAAATCACAGTATATATATACATATATATTATAATTTGAAAACATAACCTTTATTAAATTCAAGACTTCCTATTTATAATATATACACCAATATATATATATACATTATAAATAGAAAACATTTATATAAGCTTTAGAAGATAAATCTTACCAATTTTAAATTATTAGAAAGATATTAATAAATATTGTCAATTTAAAATATTATTAACTTTTAAAAGAATTAAACTTGTCAATTTATAAAATAAAATCAACAAATCAAATTAATTATTAATAAAGATTATTAAATTGATATTGCCAAAATTCCGGGATATCACAGCTATATGGTATGAGTACTATATGACCATCCACATTGTGTCCAGCTTCCTTTATCTTTCGAGGGTGAACCAGATTGGCCAGTATCCACCCTGGTGGTCTGATCGTGGGGTCGCACTCCAAATCCGCGACACCGTAGTTATATGTCCCTTCGATGCGCATCACAGTATTGTAGTAATAGATGGGTTGTTACCCATAGCCTCTTGTGTCACCTAGGCCAGCAGTCTGTTTCCATTAGGGGTAAAGAAGGGTCGTGACCGAGGCTATGCGTTAACGAGTCAATGGTGGATGGGGTCACGATGTCCGTCGAGGTAACTAAAGACTGTAGGAATAGACTGTTACTCTATAGTAGGTAAGTAGACCTGGGTTCCTGAAGCAGGCTTGCGGTAGGTAGCCATCAGTCTCCCATCTGGTTTAGGGTATGTGTATGTAGTGGATTGGAAAATATATCTCATTCCTACAATGGTTGACTAGACCAAAGACTGGTTGAGTCTAAAGTATAGTCATTCCTTATATATCCATACTCTTTGATGATTTGGTGTTTGAAATAGCCTTACTTTATTGTTGGTGCTTTAGTTTGTGGATGATTTATATTTATGGTTTGTGAGATGTTGGATATGGTTTGGATGATTTGATTGGCTATCTCACATTATATATATGTACATATCGATTTTGATGATGGTCTTAGAACATGGATGGCTCACCCATTGGATTTGGGATTCTTGATTTCTATCGATTCCTTTAGATGGATGATGGCACTTTTCTCTATAGTTTTCTTATGGAATTTGTTTGGATATCCTTTGAGGTTGTTATGCCATCATCATTATACTTATTATATTATTAGTACGTGTTATAATGTCCCATATCTTCATAGAACATGGTTCGACCAGTGTGTTATTTATAATACTTAGGTTAGCTCGAGACATTTCTGGTTTAGGGACAAGATGACCGATTTATGGATGATGGGCATAAATGGAGAATAAAATTTCATTATATACAATCATTTTATACTGTTGTGTTGTATTTGGACTCTTGTATTTGATGTATTGATAGTTTTGTATATCTAATGTATAACTTAGTTTTATGTATATAACTTATATATACTATCGTTGTGTATTGACTCTGTGTTCTTCATGTTATTAATTATATATATTGTGTATTGTTCTATCCTGGAGGCACACGTGTTTAATTCTTTGCACCGAGACCATGTACATCTATGGTGATTTTTATATGATTTGAGATATGTACAGTGTTAGTCCAAGGGAATATTCACGTGTGTACCCTATATCGTCTCATTCTCCATATTATATGATAGCGTTACTTAGTTATACTCTTAAATAATATGGGAAAAGAGGTGGGGGTGTTACAGTTGGAATCAGAGCAAGTTCAGAACAATATATCATATATAAGAGACACGAGTTGGGATGTAACGACCCGCCTTTTTTGACCATCGAAAGTTGACACCAAACACTACCACTGTGTTCAAATGTCGTGCATCCAATCGACAAAAGGGCAGATTGTTAGGGTAAATAAAAAGAAAAAGAACGAAGAACGGAGAAAAACAGAATTTCACAGCGGAATTGACAACATATAATATAACGAGGACAGTAGAAACTGTCTCTTCAAAAAACAAAGTATATCAAAGTTAAAACAAACCTTATCAGCTGGACAGTTATAAAATCCCGACCTTACAAATGCCGATAGGTATACTATATAATACAACGGAAAATAAAATAATACGACAGGTGAATCTTCAGCTCCCCTCCACGATCTCCAAAACACCTGGTCAACTTGGAAAAACACTCGATCTAACCTGAGCATTATAAATAAATAACACCCGGATCAGTCTGGAAATACCAGCGTGAGATAACTCGAATAAGGGGAAATATATATTAAAATTTCATAAGACCACGCCGCTAACGCGGAATGGGTTTTTACCTCACAAGAATAACATTCGTTCAGGAAAGAGTAGAAATGAATATCAGGAAACAAAACCAAAGATGATTGAGCATAAATAATATCAACCAAACTTGAAAGAATGGAAATAAACCGAGTTAAATCCAAACTGGACAAAATGGATAGAACAAGGGAAAACAGTCCAACTTGATAGAATGGACTAAATAAGGTAACAATCCAAACTCGATAGAATGGGCTAAATAAAGTAACAGTCCAAACTCGATGGAATGGACAAAATAAAGTAACAGTCCAAACACGATGGAATGGACTAAATAAACACTTAAATGTTGTGATGAGGAGTTGGCTCTACTCGTGGTAATTTAAAGCTAAAAAAATTCAGGGATACAAATCAAATAAGGAAAGGAAATTTTTCAACAAATGACTAGGATGGTGCACCCCCCTTGGAATATACCTCTAGTAATATACTCCTGAGAAGCTCATTTACTCTATGACACTTCTCGGGACCCTCTAAGCCGGACCCCGCCATACCTTACCGAGAATCCGAATATTTCCACATCTAAGTGCACAACTGAATCCAAACTAGATGAGATGTGAAAATACCCTAATGGGAGCAACCCCACATAGCTTAGCCCCCACTCGCTCTTTTGGTTTAGTCATTTCCGACAAAAGATAGCAAATCTTGATTGAGCAACAAATCGTCTTAGAATGATGTTCATAAAGTAGTTGAAGTAACCGATAGTAGAGATACCAACTATCGAGGATGTAAAACGATTATATATGGAAATTAAGCCTTGCATACCTATCATCACTCATTGAATTCAAACTTGTACTTTTTCTTGGTTAACAGTAATACCAGAGAAGTCAAGGTAGTGTTACCTCAAAGTCATATCCAACGATCACTCTTAACTTTTGAAATAGCGACAAGTTTACTTCTTCGATGTTTAGTGCTAATTATACAAGTAAATCGTTTCCATATAAATGATTCGTTTTACGGAAATAATTTATTTCCATAAACGAATCAAACTTTTACTTTTAAAAATGAACCAAACTTTGCTTGATTTCCGTATTGGTAAAACACTTTTAGAATTAGTTCCTGATTGTTAAAACGTTGAGAGAATAATATTTCGAAGCGCATGACCCCGAAGGCCTAAACCAACATCAGACCGAACACGCAAAAGATTATCCAACTTAACATCCCAATAATCGAGTTCCAATTCCTTTTTATAACTTTAAAACAATATTAATTATACCGAAAGATAATTATTCACATTTCAAATCTCTTTTAAATAAACAAATCCATTATCTATAATAAAATTGATAATTATTCCCAAACACTTTTATAACATTGGTAATTTAACTTTAAAATCTTTATTGAATCAGTTTATTAACTTTAAATCGGTTGATTAAAATAATTTTTATTATATTAGTTAATTTACTTTAATCATCTTTATTAAACCAATTAATTAAAAGGATTTATTAAAGTCAAATAGTCATTAATTAAATGAATTATTAATCTCAAACATCATTAATTAAAATGATGAGTAATTTTAAATTCCATTAATTAAAACGATTAATGAAGTTTAAAATAATCATAAATTAATCATATTAATTAAAATCAAACTCCATTAGCTAAAACCATTAATTAAAACATCATTTGCTAAAATGATTTATTTAATTATAAAACATCATAAATTAAGATGATTAAACTAAATTCTAAAAATCATTAGTCAAAACAATTAATTAAATTTGAAAACAATCATTAATTAAAATTATAATAAAATTCAATTATCATTATTTAAAATGATTTATTACTTTTACAAATCATTGATTAAAATGATTATTAATTTCAATTATCATAAATTAAATTAATTAATTAATTAAACTCCGTTATCATTAATTAAATTAATTAATTAAACTCAAATAATCATTAGTTAAAACGATTAATTAAGTAAAAAACATCATTAGCAAAAGTAATTGATTCAATCTAAAGATAAACCAATTTTAATCATCATTTATTAAATTGGTTAAGTAATCCCAAATTAATTAATTTAAAAGATTAATTAATTTAAATTATCATTAATCAAAATGATTAATAAATTTTCAATATTCTTTTGAGCAGAAATACAAGCTCAAGTTCATACGATAGGGTTTTGGGGATGAAATTTAATAAACGACGGTATAGCGAAAATCGCTATAACGACATTTAAACTATTAAAAGGAATATCAGAATTTTATTCAATTATCATCAATATAACAACATATGAATGTTTACAACTAATTTATGGGTGAGAAACCCCCTTTGGGCCTCTCTACATATTTTTCCTGCAAAATAATGGTTATGGATAACATATGGATAATCATATTGGTTTATAACGATCAAACTACGATGTCATCCATTTTCCAATTGGAAATGCAACCAAACAAGCAATCAATCAATTTAACTAACATCCAAACAATGGATAAACATTTATACCATCATAGATATGATATAATAAAATTAAATGTGAGTTAAACTCACATTGATTCCAATTATCGTCGACTCTTTCCGATTTGAGTTAAAACTGAACGAGCGTCCATATTTAGCCTAAATTTTCACTTGCTCCAAATCCAACCAAACCAACTCCATCGCGAAGCTCTCTATGACACGAATCTAACGCAGCAAACGACGTTCGAAACCGGCCTCGTATGAGCGAGATACGGATTTTATAAGTTAATGATAATTTCAAAATTATAAAACACTAACTTAAAGATATTTACCAAAAATGCCCCTCACCGCTATCATCTTCTTCCTCCCCCATCCAGTAACCTCTCCATGTACATTAATGCAACTATTCACCCGTGCACGCACGAGCAAACACCTCCAATACCCAACGAAAAGCTAATCCGACTTCGCCAACAAGTCGAGCGTCAAAATCTCCATCATCCAGTCACCACGTCGCCTCGCCCCGAACTCCCAGGCTAAATGCGACCTGAAGCTCCCCCACACGACCCCTAAATGTCGCAAATTGCCTCAGCCCACCAGAGTGCTCCAAACCACTTTCAAACAACATCCCTTCTGACCACGAATCAAATGGCACACTCGATTGCTCCTCCGACTGTCCCTTATGGTTCACGACCAACCATGGTTCGTCTGCAGGCAAAAGTCGTTATGCCCAAGCGTGCATCGCACCATACAAAAACGTCACCGCCGATGCCTTTTGTCATCATGAACTCGAATACACCCTCAACCGCGCTTATCTTCCATTAAATCAAGCTCAAAGTCTAACCCTAAGTTTACTACCATATACGGCTACCCCCAAATCATTGACGAACACTGTAAAACCTATACCCAAACGAAGATCACAGTTCTACGAGTACAAAGGTCCTTATTTCATGATTAGATGGAGTGTAGGATTTGATTTTGAATTTTAAAGATTTGGGACTTTTTTCGATTTGCTGGAAGTGCTGAAATAAAAGGAGGGAACGAAAAAGAAAGAAAGAGGGAAATCATGAAATTAAAATTGGGGAGATGGGTTCAGGGACAATTCATTTGATTTTGATTTTATAATAAAATCACTTGAAAACAAAATGATTATGTTTGCTTTTCTCACAACAAAATGACTTCTTGAGCTGTCTAACATGTTTGTGAGCTGATATTAAGTGTTGGCCTATGATGTTGACCTATGTTTATTTCATTAATTTTTTCAATAAAACAAACCCGAAAATTTTGAACTCCAAACGAGGCATGCGACCTAGCGTTCTATATGTTATACCCCTATTCCAAACACAATGGAACTAGTTTCAAGGCCAAATTCAATCGTATGCAGAAGATAGCTTTTTAAACTCAGTTAGTATATTAAATTTCTAATATTAATTTCAATGTGTTTCGATCCTGCACGACCAAACGATACATCTGCGAAATTCGATGACGTAATATAATTCACTATTACGGATCCAATGAAACTCGTTTCATCGAAATCCGAGACTGTGCCCCGGAAGGCTAATTTCACAGATTTAAATATTTAATTATTGATATTTAAATCTGATTTATTTATATTTGTATATAAATTCACAAATCGAATTCACTAATATTATTTATAAATTAAAATGAGTTAAATAAAATTATTAAATCCATTTAATTAACATTTAATTCATAATTCAAATATTTAATTATTCCATATATTTGAATTATAAATTATTAAATTCCAAATTCAATTATTTTAAATATTTAAAATTAATTAAACATTTAAAATATAATAACCAAAATTTTGGGTCGTTACATTCTCCCCCCTTAAATGAATTTCGTCCCCGATATTCCTATGCAAGAAAATGTTTCCAAACCCTTAAGTTTAGAGCCATTAAATAAAATGAGTTATTAAACTTATTTCCAAAACTAATTAGTTGGAATAGATTTCAAAGTTTCTAAGTCTTTTAAATTCATTTACCTATACCAACTAATTCTCATCTATTCATTTATTCCAAGATATAGTCCAGAAAATCAAATTTTAGTTGTCAAAAATTTTCCAAAATTTCTTAAAAATTTTCTAACTCTTAAATTTTTTAGAAAATTTCGCCAGCGTCTCCTTTGCGCAGCTCGATCGGTACAACTACAAATCGCCTCTACAGGCTCCAAACTAATCAAAGAAAACAAAAGCCAAGTGGCCTCCCATATCTGGGGCATAAAATCATCAACCAATCCAAATTTTCTAATTTTATTACGTACCTTTTTGTGTTTGATTTACATTTTAGCAAGTACTTTATTAACTTCTATGCAAGTGCAGGTGCACAAGAATCGATAGCAATTTCTTGCATACTTGTACTTACAAAAATCTAAAAGAAAATCAGGCTGGCAGAAGCAATGTGATGTAACTCTACATGAAAAAACTAGCATGATATAACTCTACATGCAACCAACAACCATATCTCAATCATATGCAACAAACAAGGTGTTTGTACCAAAAATGGGCACAACACTCTTCGAAAGTTATTTGAAGAGGTAAAATGAAGAATGTAAATGTCAAACCGAGATTATCTAACAAAAACTCCAACAAACAGAAATGTAAAATGCAAAGACAAGCAATTTAGAGTGGTTCGACGTGTCGCCTATGTCCACTATGAAGTTTTGATGATTTTATTGATTCTCTTTCAATGATTACAAGCAATTACAGCGAACAACAGCGAATTACAGTTTAGAATTCGAATTCAACAGCAAGAGTGGGATGCAAGTCTCAATCCGGCAGAGTCTGGGTGCTTCCGAAAAAAGTCCCTCTTCTGTAGGCTCTGGGCTCTATTTATAGGCGTAGGAGGCTAAGATTTCGCACAAACTTCGGGAGACTTGGTCTGGCACGTGAGGGGGCCCACGCGACCGTTTCCAGAAAGTTTTGACCCAATCCGAGATCGATACGAAACCATTTCGTATCGATCAAAATCATGTCCGATGGATCTGAAAATTGGTGGGGATGATCTTTGGCTTATGTGTAATCTCTAGTAAAAATTTCATGGCATTTGGATTGGTAGACCAGGAGATACAGTCGATACGAAGTGAGATTTCTCGAAGGCTGATTGGTTCGTCTCCATGGCTTCGACTCGATCCCTTCATGTCGATGACTGCACGTGTTCTTGAGATGATGTGGCGCGTGCACTTCGCTTCGATCCGGCCTTCACTCCGTGTTGACCGCTTCGACTCCATATATCTCGCCTCGTTCGCTTCGAGGGATGACATGTCATCCAAGTCTGTTGACTTGTTGGATATGAACAAGCCTTTGCTCATGGGTACGAACATGATCACACGATGGATACGAAGCATCAAACCCCTATGGATGCGAAGTTGTCGTCAGGTGATCGTTGCAAAGCAGACGTCTTACTGATGGATTCGAACAAGCCTCTCTGGCTGAAGGCTGATCGATACGAAGTGGGTGGATATGAAGTGAGGACCATTGATGGATACGAAGTAGCGAATGTTGCCTCAGTTGATGGATACGAAGTCCATTGATACGAACTCGATGGATTCGAAACATGGCCAACTTCATCGATACAAACCAATGCTCCTTGATGGATACGAAATGGGACTTACTGATGGATACGAAAACAAGCTTTTCCCTTCACCTTGCATCGATCATAACTTGATCATATGAACTCGGATTGACTTGAAATTTGGAACATTGGTTCTCTTAGCTTTTCTGGTCATGTCCTATCAATCGTAGCTCGATCCGGACTCGGACAAAATTCATCGATATTCATGACGAGCGACATTTGGTCTTCAATCGATCTCTTGGTATCCTGGCCTTGCCAAAAGGCGGGATAACATTTTCCCCCCAAAGTATATCTTGTGGAAACATGATGTGCTTTGACAAACTGCGGTTTCTCTCTGAACAATTATCGTATTTCCTATTGAAAGTTGTACTCTGTATTGCTGTAATTGACGGCTGTGTGATAATTTTTAGCTGGCCCTCGTTAACGTTGCATGTCCATGAGTCGTTGTCAGTTTAGTTTGTAATCGAATTTCGTATTGATTCTCTCCTGAACCGATTTGAACTTCAAGTTGAAACAACGTCTGATGGTCGTTGTTGGCTATCCTCGTGTATCGATCCTCTCCTGAATCGATGTAAAAAGGTTGAAAAGTAGTTTCTCGTAATGATGCGGGTCTAGTTGATGGATACGAAATGTTCATCCGTATCGATGGTCATATATTGTTGTGCACTCTGCTTCGCATCGATGATCTCCGATGGATACGAAAACAACGTTCGTATTAATAGTCCTACACAGTTTTGGGTCGATGGTTGGAAAAATAGACACCTCGAATCGATGGAGTTTAATGTTTTTTGTCCAGCCTTTGTTGTGTACTTCGAATCGATGAAGTCCGGTGGATTCGAAACGAGTATTCGTATCGATGTGTTGTTTGACTGGTTGCGACCGGTCAAGTTGACTGGGAGACGAATCGACCCAGTCTCTCCCTTGGTTCCATATAAATACCTGGGACTACGCCATTTTTCACTTTTTTACTTTCTATTTTTACTGTTGCTTTTAGCCTCTCGCGATCGATTCAGGAAGAGATAACAACTATGTACTTTCGACTCGATCAAACTTGTTCCTCTAGATCTTCGAATCCAAATTCCAAACTAGGTAAGCAACTGTGAATCTAAATGACGAAGCCGCCACGGATCCACTCTTTCTTCATCAATCCTTTACTCTGGCAACTGGTAAAACCATATCTGGCTCGAAGCTACGATGGCCATGGCGATTTTTGTAGATTGGAGAAGGCGATTTTGAATCGATATGGGGGTCATGTTCGAATCGACGAGAGCAATGATATTTTTCTTGGATTTCGCATCGATTCTTGGAGTAAACCGGTGTCAATGCAGTTCGAACCGATGGTTCTGGTGGTTGATCGTATCGACATGAAATGGTCGATACGAATACATAAGTTATACGAAGTCCTTAGCTTCGGATCGATGCAAACCTTGTGTCTACGATCGATACGAAAACTGTCGATTCGAGCGTCATCGATGTCAACCTAAAACTTCTCTGATCGGTATCAACCAAGCAACCAAGGATCGATGCGAAGTCATCTCATTCTGATTGATACGAACTCAGCCCCTGACAATCGATTCGAATTGTGTTCACCGGTATCGATTCGAACTGATACACTGATGGATGCGAACGAACTCCATCTGACCGATTCGAATTGATATCATGATGGAGTCGAATGAACTCCATTCTCTAGCATAATTCTGACGAGCTTCACTTTTGTATATCTTGACCCTCGACTCCGACGAGCTTCTGCCTTGCATAACTGATCTTGATCACAGAACTGCATATTTGACTGCCTTTTGAAGCTCGTCGACGGAACTATAACCTAACGAATATATAACGGACTTACACTCGAATCAACCGTTTAGCATCTGGATTGCGTGGTCGTGACGGTCAGCGATGACGGTCATTTCCGGGCTGACTCTCAAAGTTTTGTCGTTTACACATTTCGGCTTATTTCATAGAATTTGCTCAAGTCATGCACAACACTTACACTACACCACACATTCATACACTTTATACTGGGGAATGTACGGGCTTTTTATCGTCTAATGATGACTTCTCATGAGTTAGCAAATTATGGAACCATCAAGTTTGCAGCAGCAAGAAACTCAGAATCTAACCCCTCCCAGACTTGAAATACCGGACATCGAGGCCGAAGTCATCGGTCCAGCCCCGGACGAGTTGCCTGACGCGTCCTTCATTAATAGTGCACCTGACTCCGTCCTGTCCAATATTTCCGAAGATATGCTAGGGAGAATATGCTTAAGGCATGGTCTGTCGCTGGATGAGGTATTATTGCCGGGACCAGATGACAGACCGCATAATCCCCCAGAGGGATATACTGCATTTAATCGTCATGCGTGCGCAGCCGGAACACTTCCTCCGTTTAATGACTATATAAGAGAAGTGCTGGCTTATCTGGGGCTCGCCCCATCTCAGCTTCACCCGAATGGAGATGCTTCGCTCAACAGCCTGTTCATTGCATTTATGGAGTACTTACATCGACCTCCCCGCATGACCGATATAAGATATTTATTCAACTTCAAAAGTCGGACTGATAGTC
The DNA here is from genome assembly GCA_030737815.1 of Allium fistulosum. Lineage (NCBI taxonomy): Eukaryota > Viridiplantae > Streptophyta > Magnoliopsida > Asparagales > Amaryllidaceae > Allium > Allium fistulosum. The sequence goes on from CM060902.1 coordinate 1,303,774,857, forward strand.
CATCTTTCACATTCCTGGAGTCTATAAGAAATTGCCAAGTGGTCACAGGGTCTTGGACGAGACTGAGCTACTTCAAGTCGGAATGGTTTTACGTCCGATGTCCTCCAGGATTTGCCAGAAGATGGCTATTTAGCCGTGAGTACCGTCATTTCCCCAAGTTGTTGACAAGGCAATTCATGAACGGAATTGAACTCATATTTTCTTTTTCTTTTCTTTCAGCAATAATCTAGACTCCTGACGGTGGTTACTACAAAGAGATAGTCCGGGTTCTCCAAGAAATTCCAAGTGAGGAGAGGAATATCGAACTGCTGTTGACGGATCGGAATCTCAGAATTCTCGGGTTGATCGGGCGGAGACAAAGCATAAGGCTTGATGGCGCATTAAGGACGGTCTCAAGAGAAAAAGTCAAACGGAAGAAACCCAAAGTCATTATAATCGAGGAAGCCGACTCCGAAAGAACTCATGCCGATGAGGAGCCATTGATCGGGCCTGTGATGCAACCCCGGATTCTGATGAAAAAGGAAAAGGCAAGGCAACGGCCTTTAAACAGTCTAAATCTGGGAGGCGGAAGTCTGTGGTCTTAAACCGCCCTCATTCTGGAGTTAGAATCTCAGTAGCATCCCCCCTGCAGACGGAAAGCTCCTTCGAAGGGCTCGCCGACCTCCCAATTCTGGACCTTGTGTTCAAACAGCATGATGTCGGGTTGGATGAACTGCAACATACTTTCGATGTTAGTGAGTCTCTTTCTACCAGTGTGGTCGACACTTCTGGTTGGTCTGGGGGGTTACACATCCATACACTTTTCATGGCACTACACAATCTTTGACCGCAAACCGCATATCATAAATGGCTACTAATCCTCCTTATTTTACTTTTCTGGTACGATGTCTGGTCGCGGCTCTGTGCTTGGCATTTTGCGCAACAAGCGCCGATATTATGAACCACGCAGGAAAGAGGGAGACAGAGATTATGATACGGGGCACTCTAGTCAGGAGCGGTCAGATAGAGATAGAGGATATGTACGTCGGTCTCGCTCTCCTCCTCCTCCTAGGATTACTATACCACCCCCAGCCATAGTTACACGTCCTCCGGAAACTTCTCGGCACAAGCCGTCATCTCATGTTCCTAGATCCGACCCTCCACGCAGAACCAAAATAGCCACCTTCTTACCTACTACAACAGTCGTGACTGAACTGACCGGGGAAGGAGCAGCCAAACTTGCACAAATGAGGAAGGAATTCCCCGACATTTGCTTTGACGGTTATGTCTTCCCTCCACACCTAAAGAGAATTTCACCAACGGTCGAAAATACCGTTCATGACTATGTTGCAGACATATTCTTTCGGTATAAGGAGTGGGCGAGGGCCGCTAGGAAAGCATCAAAAGTGGCGTTTGATCGGGCCGTCACTATTGAAAAGTTGGAAAAAGAGCTGAGTCAGAAAGACCGAATTATCCAAGTGCTCAATGCTGAGGCCGAATCTTCCCGTAAATCTGAGATGAAAGCTCTCAAAAAGGCCGATGATGCGAACTCGGCCATGACCAGAATGAAACAAGAGCACTATACTTCGATGGAAGATATGGGCCATAGGAACACCACCGTCACCGCTGAGAGAGACGCTGCCCTCAAAGAGCTTAATGAGCTTAAATCCAAACTTTCCGATCTTATGAAGGAAAAAGATGCGACAAACGTCTCCGCACAAGAGGCCTGTGATCAGGCGGTGGTGTTTTAGAAAGAGAGGGTCGCGGCTATGGAAAAATTCCACGAGATCGAAGCTGGGGTTGATGAGAAAGTTCGACTAGCGGAAGGCAGGATTGAGGCTGAGGTAGAGGAGCTGCTAGTCACTTATAATGCCCAGGTATTAAGGCATAGAGACCTGACTTGGCTCGATGATTACCCGACAAATCTCTATAATGCCTGGAAACTGCTGGTTGAGGAGGAGAAATCGGGGCGTCCTGATGAAGCCTTTGATGAATTTGAGCTAGAGAACCGTATACTCAATGATGATGAAAAGAAGGTTCTTCACGACTCCATGATTTCTCATGAGAAGGTTCGGCTCGGTACTCAACTTCAAGAAGTTGGAGAAAGCTCTGGTGTTGGGCATCTCACTACAAGTTCTGAGATTATCATGCCGTCTAAGTCCGAGCCGACTCCGATGATAGAATCTCAGCCTATACCGGCCTATGACCCGGACCAGCCACATCTATCTCCTATTAAGGAGCATCCTTCTGAAGCCGTTCAGACGACCTCCAGCCAAGCTGAGGAAGGTATTCCGAACTAACCTCTCGTATATCCGGATTGAAGAACTTGTATAGAAATGTATACTAACAAATGCTTCTTTTCTCTGATCAGTGACCGAAGTCGTCCCGACTACACTTCCTGCAATCCAGGAGTCATGCCAAGCGCAGGAAGCGATCATTTATGAGGCGACCTCTGTTGTGACGGTTGCGCTTGTTGAAGTAACACAGGGGAGCTCGATCTCTTTTGATGAACAGATGATAAATAAGCTCCTTGGTCGACAGAGTGACCCCTTCGCGGATATACCATTTGGTTTGGGTGGATTTTCATCCACTTCAGACACTTTGGCACAAGCTACCACGGCACACAGTGAAGCCCGAGCTCTCCGAGAAGCAAGTATGCTGGCTGAAATTAACGCCGAGATGGAGGCAGCAGCACATGGTGGCAGCTCAGGGAGCGGAGCAGCGGTGCATGACCTTACACCACTTATGACGATATCCCCTGAGGGCACGCTTGTTGATACCAGTGTGCCAGTCCCGCCTTCCGTGGTGGATCCCGTTCCTCCGACTCCTCCTGCAGGAAGCATTCTCCTAGACTCTAGTTCGGAGGAGGATGTCAATATCGTGTCTGAGGATAACCCGCTTAAAGAAAAGGGTTCAAAGCGGAAGATCGCTAGTGGATCCAGCGGCTCCTCGTCGAAGAAGAAGAAGCTAAGGAAAAGGAAAGAGTAGATGGACCATTTTTAGGCATGTATTTCCTTTTGCAGTTAGGAATTTTGTCATCCTCCTTTTTTTTATAGGCCGTGTATAGATGCGGGTTCGGCCCCCGCTAGTAGGAATTTTTTGGAAAAGCTGGTATTCGAGCCATTGTTCTTGATTAGTTGAAATAAAATTTTGTATTTCTGTTTCAACTTCTATTCCTTTTATACTTAAATGTCGTAGCATTCGAACCTCAGTTCTGTGTACTTGTATTACTTTAACTCGTTTCATGTAGTGATTAACACTTGCATCTGCCCCCAGTTCCGGGGTTGAGTTGTAAAGATCAGCTTGGGATCGTAGTAAGTGGGGATCGAACGGTCGAACTACACTTATTTCTTCACAGATGGTTATATCCGCACTCTGGGGTTTGCACTTGCATTTTTGCAACCAGTGACAGCTATTGAAAGTTTTCAAATATTAGTCCACACTTCGGGGACATAAGTCATCTTGTGAGCGGTCGTTCACACTCTGGGAACTTATGATTGACGTTAATATTCCATCCCATATTCCGGGAAATCGGAGTTACCGTTCGCATTCCAACTCACGTTCCGGGAGTTTGAAAGGCGTATCAGGGTCATGGATGATTAGATCATATCCATCGTGAGTCAACAAGTGAGATCGTTAAGCGGACGGGTCCATCCCTCTCGAACTTGGTTAAGTTATGGTCGAAGTCGTTAGATGAACGGATTCCCTTTTCTTCGGCTCTGCATTTTAAAGTTTATACTCCACTTCGCACTCTGGGAGCATGGAGTTGGCCGAAGTTTATACTCCATCTCGCACTCTAGGAGTACGGAGTTGATGTATGTTTATACTCCATCCCGCACTCTTGGAGTACGGAGTTGATGTAAAGTTTTATACTCCGTCTTGCACTCTGGGAGTATGGAGTTGATGTAGAGTTTTATACTCCATCTCGCACTCTGGGAGTACGGAGTTGGTGTTTATACTTCGGTTCGCGCTCTGGGAACTCGGAGTTGGATGTTTATACCCCGTCTTGCACTCTGGGAGTACGGAGCTAAATTAATGTTTATACTCCATCTCACACTCTGGGAGTACGGAGTTGATATAAAATTTTATACTCCGTCTCGCACTCTGGGAGTACGGAGTTGATGTAGAGTTTTATACTCCGTCTCGCACTCTGGGAGTACGGAGTTGGTGTTTATACTCTGGTTCGCGCTCTGGGAACTCGGAGTTGGATGTTTATACTTCGTCTCGCACTTTGGGAGTACGGAGCTGATGTAATGTTTATACTCCGTCTCGCACTCTGGGAGTATGGAGTTGAATTAATGTTTATACTCCGTCTCGCACTCTGGGAGTACGGAGTTGAATTAATGTTTATACTCCGTCTCGCACTCTGGGAGTACGGAGTTAAGTGAGGGATTGTCGTGTGTCACCCCGTTTTTAACCTTAATGTGATGGCTTGCCCCAAAGCTCGGGTTTCACCTAGCGAGTGGCCGGTCGTATCGCAGCCACTCCCTACTTGAATAAATTCCACTGCAGGATGGAATTCAGCTCTCCGTGCATCGTGATGTTGTACATTGTATTTAATGAATCATAGCTCTGGCCCGAAGAGATGGCATTTTATTGCTGAAATAAAAAAATATGGCAAAGTCAGTTGTCTTATTACAAGTTCTAATTTCAAAATGCAGAAACAAATTTTAAAATGGAATTAAAACTAAATAGATAAAAATAGCATGTTATTTGCAGTAGCGACGAAGACTTTTGCTACTCCAGGCTCTTGGTAAAGTTAGACCATCAACGGTCGCTAACTCAAATTTGCCATCCCCGAGCCTTCGCTTAATTTCGTGCGACCCCTTCCACGTTGATCTCATGTGTGGGAGTGCCGGATAATCTTTTTTGGTGAAAAGCTCATTGAGTTCAAAAGCTTGAAGTTGGTCCTTAGCATTGCGTAATCGGGCGACACGATTTCGGCGTATGATCGTTCTCAAGTCAACTTGGTCGCCCTGGACGACCCCAACTCTGTTGACGGTAGGGAACTTTAAGGTTAAGCACCACGGGGCAATTACGGCCCTGAATTCAGCAAGGGCAGGTCGTCCTAAAAAGGCGTTGTATGGCGAGTCTATATTCAACACGACGAATTGCAATGTCCGAATTCTCCTACGCTCTCCGGCTCCCAACTCAACTGGTAACTCCACCATCCCAACGGGTATGGTAGCGCTACCGTTGAATCCATGGAGATGAGTTTGGCATGGTTTTAGATCCCTGGCTTTCATCTTCATTTGATTGTAAGCATGTATAAACAGGATATTCACAGAGCTCCCACTGTCAATCAGGATTCTATTCATCCGCATCGGGCCTACTCGAGTTGATATCACAAGTGGGTCAATAATCGGGCTCCCGATGCTGTCAACATCGCTGTCTCGGAAAATGATGTCGTTAGTCATCGCTCTTTTTTGCTTGGTCGAAGGTCTATCGTCCAAGTTACCATCATACTCGTAGTTTGCACGTCTAACAAAGTTGTTATATGATTCCATTTCCTCCCAGCTTCGAACCGCTGGATGAGGACTACCACTTACAGCATTAATTACCAATCTTCCTCTGACACGAGATGGTTCTTCCTGTCTTTCTTGATTCTGTGCATGATTTTGATTTGAGGGGCCCGCTCCACCAGACTGTGGTGCCCGCACAAACTGGTCTAACTTTCTCTCCCTGATCAACTTCTCAATGAGGTCCTGCAAGTGTCGACACTCATTGGTATTGTGGCCATAACTCTCATGGAATCTACAAAACTTTCCTGTTTGAATCTGCCTCTCCGACGATTGCTTCGGAGTAGGCTTCTTATATTGCACAGTGTTGCAAGTTTATAGGTATACGTTTTCAACGACGTATTCAATGGCATGTAATTATCAAACATTAGGGCCCTACGTTATGGGCCTCGGTTTTGATCTCTTTTCTTATCTTGACTATTGTTGCCTCTTGGCTGGGTTTGTTTGTTCTGTATATTCAACTGAACTTTTCCGGAATTCTCACCAGACTGTTTAATTGCTACGTTACTTTGTATTCCTTCACTTCTGGGCCTTGCATCGTCCTGCTTCCTAGACTATTTCGCGTCCACTTGCCGTAAGAATTGAGCGGCTTTGGAGTAGAAACGGTCCAACGATGCGGGTGGTTTCCCCGCTAACCAATTTCCAAACAGAATCGGGATCGATCCCTTTGGTTAATGCCATCAAAATCGAGTTATCGTTAGGATTACTAATCTCCACACATGCTGCATGGAATCTCTCTAAATAACGTCTGAGTGTCTCTCCCTCAGCTTGGGTGACGCTAGATAGGGTGTTAACGTCTTTAGGTCTAGCGACATGCATACGGAACTGTTCGACAAATTTCTTAGCCAGTTGATCGAACGAAGAGATAGATCTAGGTGGCAACCTTGTAAACCACATCATTGCGATTCCCTCCAAAGATATGGGGAAACTTCGACACTTTACTGCATCATCAGCTCTTGCAGCGCTCATTGACCACTCATATTTCAAAATATGTTGATTGGGTTCACTATTTCCTTCGTACATTGGGAGAGTTGGCATTCTGAATCGCCGAGGAGGATTAGCGTATAATATCTCGTTTGTGAAAGGAGTGTGACTACGGGAGATTCCCTAGTCGTCATTGGTAAGCCCTTGGCTTTCGCGGATCATCTGACGTATCATGGTTGAAAGATCTGGCATCGGCACATTCTGTGCTTGCTGAGCTAAGGTGTGGTCGGGTTCCACAGTGCGAGTTTGGACCGGACGCTATCGACGGTCCATGTCTCGCCTCCTTGGGTCAGCATCTTCCGGGACGTATGGCTCAGGAGTATGCCAACTTTGTTGATTGTTTAGATTTGACAGATTTCGGGTATCAACCCTTGTTTCTACCGCGGCGGTTGTAGTGCGGTTATCCATGGTATACTGTGGAGCGGCACCCCCTCGTGACGAGGGTCCGGTCTGGAAGCTGGTTGATGGCCCAACCCTCAACTGTCCAACGGTCAAGGCAGGTTGATATGCGGTAGCTTGTGTGTGACTCACGTCTAATCGGGGACGTGTAGATATGCCGTGATAGTCAGATGAAGTAGAACTCTCAGTGGACGAGTGGGAAACATCATCTCTCCTGGTCCTCCTGCGCCTTCGGCGGTTCAATTGGTTGGTCAATTCAGCGTTAGCGCGCAGTTGTTCAGTCAATTGTTGCCGACTTTGAGTCAGTTCTTGGAGCAACACTTGGAACTCTTGTCTGGAGACTGGTCCTGACGGATCTGAGTGAGCAGTGTTGTCTTGGTTGGATAGTGGCTGCTGTGTAGGATTCTGCCCATCCCGACCTTCTTGATTAGCAGCCGTAGAAGCGGTTCTTGTACTAACCATCTTGAGTAGTGGAGTCCTTGCATAGACTTTACGCAAATCTGAATAGGATGGAAGGATTCTGATTTAGAGATCTGGATCTTCCTCTTGGATTTGTGCAATCCGGTATCGATGGTAGATCCAAGGAGCAGGAGAAAAAGGTGGTTTTCTCAGTGAAAGCACCAAAGTGTTTGTACCAAAAATGGGCACAACACTCTTCGGAAGTTATTTGAAGAGATAAAATGAAGAATGTAAATGTAAAACCGAGATTATCTAACAAAAACTCCAATAAACAGAAATGTAAAATGCAAAGACAAGCAATTTAGAGTGGTTCGACGTGTCGCCTACGTCTACTATGAAGTTTTGATGATTTTATTGATTCTCTTTCAATGATTAAGGGAAATTACAGCAAACAACAGTGAATTACAGTTTAGAATTAGAATTCAACAGCAAGAGTGGGATGCAAGTCTCAATCCGGTAGTCTGGGCTTCCGAAAAAAGTCCCTCTTCTGTAGGCTCTGGGGCTCTATTTATAGGCATAGGAGGCTAAGATTTCGCTCAAACTTCGGGAGACATGGTCCGGCACGTGAGGGGGCCCACGCGACCGTTTCCAGAAAGTTTCGACCCAATCCGAGATCGATACGAAACCATTTCGTATCGATCAAAATCATGTCCGATGGATCTGAAAATTGGTGGGGATGATCTTTGGCTTGTGTGTAATCTCTTGTGAAAATTTCATGGCATTTGGATCGGTAGATCAGGAGATACAGTCGATACGAAGTGAGATTTCTCGAAGGCTGATTGGTTCGTCTCCATGGCTTCGACTCGATCCCTTCGTGTCGATGACTGCACGTGTTCTTGAGATGATGTGGCGCGCGCGCTTCGCTTCGATCCGGCCTTCACTCCGTGTTGACCGCTTCGACTCCATATATCTCGCCTCGTTCGCTTCGAGGGATGACACGTCATCCAAGTCTGTTGACTTGTTGGATATGAACAAGCCTTTGCTCATGGGTACGAACGTGATCACACGATGGATACGAAGCATCGAACCCCTGATGGATGCGAAGTTGTCGTCAGGTGATTGTTGCGAAGCAGACGTCTTACTGATGGATTCGAACAAGCCTCTCTGGCTGAAGGCTGATCGATACGAAGTGGGTGGATATGAAGTGAGGACCATTGATGGATACGAAGTAGCGACTGTTGCCTCAGTTGATGGATACGAAGTCCATTGATACAAACTCGATGGATTCGAAACATGGCCAACTTCATCGATACAAACCAATGCTCCTTGATGGATACGAAATGGGACTTACTGATGGATACGAAAACAAGCTTTTCCCTTCACCTTGCATCCATCATAACTTGATCATATGAGTTCGGATTGACTTGAAATTTGGAACGTTGGTTCTCTTAGCTTTTCTAGTCATGTCCTATCAATCGTAGCTCGATCCGGACTCGGACAAAATTCATCGATATTCATGACGAGCGACATTTGGTCTTCAATCGATCTCTTGGTATCCTGGCCTTGCCAAAAGGCGGGGTAACACAAGGGGATATCCTATAATAGATGCTATATATCCAATTATTTTCAGATGACAAATTTAGATCTAAATACCCGGGTTTTTCAATCAAAAATTTATTTTTAAATTTCTCAAGCGAGAAAAATCAAAATCAAAAGGACAAGGAGGGAATTCCTCCAAATGAATTATGGCGAAACTCTAGTTCAAAACAACATGGAGCGTCCAGTGGCATTCCAGTTCCTCCTGTAACATCAACTAGAGTGAATAAATATCATTTCCTTTCTAAGAATCTTCAAAAATCCCTTTTTTAAAAATCACCGGGATTTAGGTCCTAATAATAACAATCCAAAATACCTTGTTTATAAATTTAAACTTTACAAATAATGGTATACAAAATCACACAACATTCAATTCAAATCAATCAAATCAAATCAATCAAATTCCATGAAGGAATAAATTAACATTAATAGTTAATCAAATTCCATAAGGGAAATCTTATCACTTAACATTGTTCAAAATGTCAAATGACTAACAAACAAATTTTTAACTTAAGTCCAAAACTTTCTTGGTTGTCCAAAAATATAGATAATTGTCTAAGCGTATTGTTTTGCTCATTAGACATTTATTATTGCTTAGAAGATTATCAAACTAGCTCGGACAAAATGGAAATTTATACTCTATATTTTATTAGTTTACTTAATTATATTAATTTCTAATTCATTTATTAATTCACTTAATATTTTATTCCATATCAAAATTATTTATGAGTAATCTCATAATTCCTCACCCAAGTTTTAAAATACTTTATAAAGTTATTTCTTTATAAAACATCAAATCATAACATATTCCTTTTATTTATTATATAACATTCTTTTATATCCTGAGAGTACATATAAATTTTATTTTTTTACGTTTTTAAAGATCCTGATGGAGATCAAATAAAATTTCAGTTTTCTTAAAACCGAGTCAACCAATTAACCTTTTTAACTTAGAGTGTTTAAACAAATAATATTTATGGGTTGACCCTATCAATAAATAATTTTAACAAAAACATTATTTATCAAAACCTTCTTATTAAATTTAACCTGATTTAAACCTGTGGTAAATTATCCCATATCTTCCTAGGGGAAAATCTTATTTATCAAAACAATCTCTTATTACTAATACCTTTTTGTTTTTGGAAAACAATTACCGTTTAAGGGAACTTAAAAAATTGGATACCCGGCTTTAAATTTAAAACTTACCTTTGAAAGCATACTTCACATATTTTTATATATAATCACTTCAAACAATTTATTTATTAAAACTCACTTTGGGTTTATTCGAATTTGAACTCATTTCAATCTCAAATGATAACGAGAATAATTTACTAAGTATTCCACAAGTTTGCCTAAGCAAACATCTGCTCGTCGCTTAAAAGATTATTCAGATTATCACAAAACTAATCAAAACGATTTCCTCCTAATTATCCCAAAGAAAATTTATTCTATTTAAAATTTTACTTCCCAATATATTTTTACTTTTAAATACTTTCAAAAGTATTGCTATTTCATTTCTCGAAATTTCTTTTCAAATTATTTACAAAAATTCCGGGATTTAGATTCAAAAGTTCTTTTTAAACATGTCTCTCCAACTAAATTTATATAAAATTTCCTTTATATAAATATTTTTTCATATTATAATAGTCAAATTTCCTCAAATGTTTATTATCTAAATGTTTTATCTTACTCTTTAGACTATATTTATAACTTTTTATAAAGTTTAGTTCTAAACCCATCATTATTTAAAAGGTGAAATTTCAAGCTAATTTTTTTTTCTTTCGAACACCTTTATAGTTAAATTGTGAAAATTAATTCACAAAGGGTTCGTTTTAAATCCAAACTATAAATGCTCCTAGATGAACCGAGCACCATTCAGGAAATAACAAACAATAATTAATGCCTCTTATTAAATTAAGCATAACCGAACAAACAATAGTGATAATAAATAAATATTATCACATTTAAACTAACACACTATATAACTATATAGAGTTTTGAAAATTATCCTTTATATATAAAATATAATCTTGGGTAAAATATTTAATTTGCCAAATTTTCAATACCATGTGCGTTGACCTTGGTCAAGTGTTTAGAAATCCCTATCGATACCGTGGCGTCCCACGTCTCGACCAGAATTCATAAAAACTCAATAGACCAATTAACATAATACGTTTTTATAACACTAACAAATACGCTCTCGTATATATAATACTCTCAAACTCATTCTAAGGTGTCGCTTACCCTATCTCTAATGAGCCAAACCGTACCAAAGCCAAGGTTCTCGCTTAACCTTTCGCTCTGATACCAAATGTAACGACCCGCCTTTTTTGACCACCGAAAGTCGACACAAAACACTACCACTGTGTTCAAATGTCGCGCATCTAGTTGACAAAAGGGCAGATTGTTAGGGTAAATAAAAAGAAAAAGAACAAAGAACAGAGAAAACAGAATCTCACAACGGAGTCGACAACATATAATATAACGAGGACAGTAGAAACTGTCTCTTCAAAAAACAAAGTATATCAGAGTTAAAACAAACCTTATCAGTTGGACAGTTATAAAATTCTGACCTTACAAATGCCGATAGGTATACTATATAATACAGTGGAAATTAAAATAATACGATAGGTGAATCTTCAGCTCCCCTCCACGATCTCCAAAACAATATGGTCAACCTGGGAAAATACTCGGTCTGACCCGAGTATTATAAATAAATAACACCCGGATCAGTCTGGAAATACCAGCGTGAGATAACTCGAATAAGGGGAAACATATATAAAAATTCTATGAGACCACGCCGCTAACGCGGAATGGGTTTTTACCTCACAAGAATAACATCCATACAAGCAAGAGTAGAAATGAATATCAAGGAACAAAACCAAATATGATTGACCATAAATAATATCAACTAGACTTGAAAGAATGGAAATAAACCGAGTAAAATCCAAACTGGATAGAATGGATAGAACAAGGGAAAATGGTCCAACTTGATAGAATGGATTAAATAAGGTAACAGTCCAAACTCGAATGGAGTGGGCTAAATAAAGTAACAGTCCAAACTCGATGGAATGGGCTAAATAAAGTAACAGACCAAACTCAGTGGAATGGACTAAATAAACACTTAAATGTCATGATGAGGAGTTGGCTCTGCTCGAGGCAATTTAAAGCTAAAACAGATTCAGGGATACGAATCAAATAAGGAAAGGTAATTTTCCAACAAATGACTAGGAAGGTGCACCCCCTTGGAATATACCTCTAGTAATATACTCCTGAGAAGCTCATTTACTCTATGACACTTCTCGGGACCCTCCAAGCCGGGCCCCACCATACCTTATCGAGAATCTAAATATTTCCACATCTAAGTGCACAACCGAATCCAAACTAAATAAGATGTGAAAATACCCCAATGGGAGCAACCCCACATAGCTTGGCCCCCACTCGCGCTTTTGGTTTAGTCATTTTCGACAAAGGATAACAAAGCTCGATTGAGCAACAAATCATCTTAGAATGACGTTCATAAAGTAGCTGAAGTAACCGGTAGTTGAGATACCAACTATCGAGGACATAAAACGATCGTATATGGAAATTAAGTCTTGCATACCTATCACCACTCATTGAATTCAAACTTGTACTTTTTCTAGGTTAACAGTAATACCGGACTAGTCAAGGTAGTGTTACCTCAAAGTCATGTCCAACAATCACTCTTAACTTTTGAAATAGCGATAAGTTTACTTCTTCGATGTTTAGTGCTAGTTATACAAGTAAATCGGTTCCATATAAATGATTCGTTTTACGGAAATAATTTATTTCCATGAACGAATCAAGCTTTTACTTTTAAAAATGAACTGAACTTTGCTTGATTTCTGTATTGGTAAAACACTTTTAGAATTAGTTCCTGATTGTTAAAACGTTAAGAGAATAATATTTCCAAGCGCGCGACCCCAGAGGCCTAAACCAACATCAGACCAAACATGCAGAAGATTATCCAACTTAACATCCTAATAATCGAGTTTCAATTCCTTTTTATAACTTTAAAACAATATTAATTATCCCAAAAGATAATTATTCACATTTAAAATCTCTTTTGATTAAACATATCCATTATTTATAATAAAATAGATAATTATTTCCAAACACTTTTATAACATTTGTAATTTAACTTTAAAATCTTTATTGAATCAGTTTATTAACTTTAAATCGGTTGAATAAGACAATTTTTATTATATTAGTTAATTTACTTTAATCACCTTTATTAAATCAATTAATTAAAAGGATTTATTAAAGTCAAATAGTCATTAATTAAATGAATAATTAATCTCAAACATTATTAATTAAAATGATGAGTAATTTTAAATTCCATTAATTAAAACAATTAATGACATTTAAAATAATCATAAATTAATCAGATTAATTAAATTCAAACTCTATTAGCTAAAACCATTAATTAAAACAACATTTGTTAAAATGATTTATTTAATTATAAAACATCATTAATTAAGCTGATTTAACTAAATTTTAAAAATCATTGGTTAAAACAATTAATTAAATTTGAAAACAATCATTAATTAAAATGATTAATAAAATTCAATTATCATTATTTAAAATGATTTATTACTTTTATAAATCATTGATTAAAACGATTATTAATTTCAATCGTCATAAATTAATTAATTAATTAAAATCCATTTTCATTAATTAAAATAACTGATTAATTAATTAAACTCAAATAATCATTAGTTAAAATGATTAATTAAGTACAAAACATCATTAGCAAAAGTAATTAATTCAATCTAAAGATAAACTAATTTTAATCATCATTTATTAAATTGGTTAATCAATCCCAAATTAATCAATTTAAAAGATTAATTAATTTAAATTATCATTAATAAAAATGGTTAATAAATTTTCAATATTCTTTTTAGCGGAAATACAAGCTCAAGTTCATACGATAGGGTTTTGAGGATGAAATTTAATAAACGACGGTATAGCAAAAATCGCTATAACGACATTTAAACTATTAAATGGAATATCAGGATTTTATTCAATTATCATCAATATAACAACATATGAATGTTTACAAATAATTTATGGGCGAGAAACCCCCTTTGGGTCTCTCTACATATTTTTCCTGCAAAACAATGGTTATGGATAACATATAGATAATCATATTGGTTTATAACGATCAAACTACGATGTCATCCGTTTTCCAATCGGAAATGCAACCAAACAAGCAATCAATCAATTTAACTAACATCCAAACAATCGATAAACATTTATAACATCATAGATATGATATAATAAAATTAAATGTGAGTTAAACCCACATTGATTCCAGTTATCGTCGACTCTTTTCGATTTGAGTTAAAACTGAACGAGCGTTCATATTTAGCCTAAATTTTCACTTGCTCCAAATCCAACCAAACCAACTCCATCGCGAAGCTCTCTATAACACGAATCGAACAGCAAACAACGTTCGAATCCGGCCTCGTATGAGCGAGATACAGATTTTATAAGTTATTGATAATTTTAAAATTATAAAACACTAACTTAAACATATTTACCAAAAATGCCCCTCACCGCTATCATCTTCTTCTTCCCCAATCCAGTAACCTCTCCCTGAACATGAATGCAACTATTCACCCATGCACGCACGCGCAAACACCTCCAATACCCAACAAAAAGCTAACCCGACTTCTCCAACAAGTCGAGATCAAAATCTCCATCATCCGGTCACCACGTCGCCTCGCCCTAAACTCCCAGGAAAAATGCGACCTGAAGCTCCCCCACGCGATCCCCCAATGTCGCAAATTGCCTCAGCCCATCATAGTGCTCCAAACCACTTCCAAACAACATCCCTTCTGACCACGAATCAAATGGCACACTCGATTGCTCCTCCGACTGTCCCTTGTGGTTCGCGACCAACCATGGTTCGTCTACAGGCAAAAGTCGTTATGCCCAAGCGTGACCATACTAAAACAACACCGCTGATGCCTTTTGTCATCACGAACTCGAATACACCCTCAACCGCGCCTATCTTCCGTTAAATCGAGCTCAAAGTCTAACCCTAAGTTTACCATATATAGCTACCCCCAAATCATTGACGAACACTGTAAAACCTATACCCAAAAGAAGATCATAGTTCTACGTGTACAAAGGTCCTTGTTTTATGATTTTAGGTGGAGTGTAGGATTTGATTTCGAATTTTAAAGATTTGGGACTTTTTTCGATTTGCTGGAAGTGTTGAAATAAAAGGAGGAGGGAACGAAAAAGAAGGAAAGAGGGAAATCATGAAATTAAAATGGGCGAAATGGGTTCAGAGACAATTCATTTGATTTTGATTTTATAATAAAATCACTTGACAACAACATGTTTGTGGGCTAATGTTAAGTGTTGGCCTATGATGTTGACCTATGTTTATTTTATTAATTTTTTTTTCAATAAAACAAACCCGAAAATTTCAAACTCCAAACGAGGTGTGCCACTTGGCGTTCTATATGTTATACCCCTATTCCGAACATAATGGAACTAGTCTCAAGGCCTTATTCGATCGTATGTAGAAGATAGCTTTTTAAACCTAGTTATTATATTAAATTTCTGATATTAATTTCAGCGCATTTCGATCCCGCGTGACCAAACGATACGTCTGATTACTACGAAATACGACGACGTAATATAATTCACTACTACGGATCCAATGAAACTAATTTCATCAAAATCCATGACCGTGCCTCAAAAGGCTAATTTTACAGATTTAAATATTTTATTATTGATATTTAAATCCAATTTATTTATATTTTTATATAAATTCACAAATCGAACTAACTAATATTATTTATAAATTAAAAGGAGTTAAATAAAATTATTAAATCCATTTAATTGACATTTAATTCATAATTCAAATATTTAATTATTCTCTATATTTGAATTATAAATTATTAAATTCCAATATTCAATTGTTTTAAATATTTAAAATTAATTAAACATTTAAAATATAATAACCAAAATTTTGGATCGTTACATGAGACCTTAGATGAGACTTAGAGTCTCTAACCTTTGGGAGCGTTGGGTACTTTTTATAATAAGTAATATATATATCTTTATGATGATTACTGGGGTAATCATTCAGGGGATGTATCTGTGGTTTTATTAATATATGTATTTAAACATATAATTAAATTTCTTTTCCTTCAAGTATGATTTTTGAAATGGTTGGAGTAGCAAGGATGAAAGGAGTTAGCCCAATTAGTGGCACTTGTATTTATGATTTTGGATGGTTTTATATTATCCTGTGGTGTTTGATTTGATATTGTAGTTAAGTTTTGATTTGATTTTGATCAGACTGTGCAGCTTTAAATTTATTTATTTGCTACCTTTGAATGCATTTATTTTTGTTTTTATGTTTGTTTGAATATTTAAAATCGTTGAAGTTAAATTTAACTTTGAAATTGCTATGTATTTATTAAAATTGTAAAATGAATTCAATTATTGATTTATATTTATTATAAATGAATATGAATGGTTTGTTTGGTATTAACGTTTATTGAAATGGTTAATTGGGTAGCATACTTATATAATACACACACATGATTGTAAGTAAAGGTAATTTGGAAATTTTTAAAAAATTATTAAGTGTTTCATAGAAGTAAAAAAATAAAAATTATTAAGTGTTCCATCATCTCAAAGCTATCTGGAAACTCAAAGGGTCTATTAAAGTGAGATCTGATGGTGTCATATTCCTACTCCTCTCGTGTGATGAAGATAGGCAGCGCATTCTGCAAGGAGATCCCATCATAATGAAAAATAAGTTGTTTATTGTACAACCCTATGACCCCTCTGTTAGTAATGTATGTGGAGTTGTTCCTTCTGTCCCTGTTTGGGTACGGTTCTATAACATACCTTTATTTGCATGGTCTCCCATTGGTATTAACTGGTTGGTGAGTAGGTTGGGAAAACTGCTGTGCTTAGATGAAATGACAGAGAGAATGGAGAGAATAGAATATGCCAAGTGTTTAATAAAAGTCAAACCAGACTCTGTTCTAGTAGATGACTTCCTAGTTCAACTAGTTGAAGGAGGTAACCAAAAATTCATAGTTAAGTATTTGTGGCGACCTGATATATGTAATAAGTGCAAAGCATTTGGACATACTTCTTTGAACTGTGACAAAATGGTTAAGCAAGATTCAGTGGCTGTAGACACAGAAAACAGAGAGGATAGTAGAACAAAAGAAAAGAAGAGGGGTCAAGCACAGGGTGGAATTAGAAAGTCAACAAGAGTACAAAAATGGCAACTTGTAAGTAGAGGGAGGAAAAGACTTTCTGCATACCCAAATAGACAAACTAACAATAGTGTTCTTATTGGTCATGAGAAGAACAGGGAGGATAGTTATATAAATGTAGGAAAAGCAACAGAAAGGTAGAATGAGGTATTTACATGAAGTTACTACAGATTCTAACATAGCCAAGCTATTTAAAAATGTTGAGAAAAGTAAGGCTGTTGAACAGATCTCTGTTCAATCTGATGGAGAAATTGAAAAGCCACAGGAATTAGTTAGTACTGTTGAAGGAGCATTGACAGCCCATGCAAGTATAATAATGAAGTAGGGATTGTTAACTTCCAGTCCATGAATCCATTTAATATCCTTCAAGAGATTAGTGAGTTTGAATCAGTAGACAATATAATAAATGATGCACATGACATGAATAAAGTAGATGGTACTATGTCTGCTGAGCATCTTTCTGAGTTAGACACATGTGCAACTCCAAGCGTACTCGAAGAAACATCAGAGATGGCCTTGGTAAGTCTCAAAGGAAAAAACAAGCATGGTATTCTGCGCAGACCTACAATTGAACCTGACATGCACCAAGCAATACAAAAAACAACTGAAACTTGAAGCACTCTCCAAGAAACATATGAAAAAACAGGTACACGACACGAAGAGAAGGAATTGCATATGAAACAGGTTAGCCCAACCTTGCTTCAAAATAGGAAAAGAAGAAAAGATAAAGACAAATGCAATTCTCTTTTTGATTTGTAAAATAATGACTCACATAATTCCATTCATCCAGCTGCTCAGTCTTTAGACCCAGAAAAGGATACCAGCAAAGTTCCAACTGATGATGCAGACATGCACACGCACATGCATGTAAATAATTGCACTCCTCCCAACCCCTCTGGATCTTATACTTCTCTCAACCCTTTACCTCCTACTGTAATTCTTCTTTCATCTAAAAATGAGTTTGCCAAGTCTTCGAACAGTGAACTTCAATCTTCTGAGCTTCAGTTTTCCCTCCCGACCCATCCTATCTCCACCATTGCTCTCCTACCCCAGCACTTGTCATCTAACCTCTCCCTTACAGACCCTAACCTACATTATGCTCTTCTTGAACCCCCTTTAACTAGGAAACCCCCCCATGCCTTGTGTCAGCTACTTCAAACAACTTATCCCCCTCTACTCTGTCTAAACATCATCTTTCTATTATCTCTTCTTCCCCTTGTTCTGAGGTCCCTCCCAAAGTTGTAAGCTATCATCCCAATACCACCACTCCTCTCAAACAGTGCAGTATCGACATTTCTAACTCTCCTCTGAGCACTTTTGTACCTGGTTATAATGAGTTACCCAACCCCCTAACTAGGGGTATGAAAGAGGAACTGCTTAACCCCACAAAGTATAACCAATGACACACAACATCGGGTTTTGGAATATTAGAGGGGCTCACAGTCAAATTAAGTGGGACTACTGCAAAGAAATAATTCATCAGTATAATCTATGCTTAATAGCTTTACTAGAAACCAAATTAAGCTTGGAGCTCTCCATTCAAGCTGCCAAGTACATTAAACCAACATGGAAGTTGATTCATAATCATGAACATGCAATGTATGGTAGAATTTTGGTCCTTTACCACCCTGCCATCATTGACCTCTCTCTCATTGACTCCTTAGATCAGATGATCCATTGCAAGCTTTCCTCAACAAATCCTCCACCTCCATATATCTAACTTTTGTCTATGCACAAAACTCAATCAACTCCATATGTGTCCTTCTGAACTGTATACCATTCCTATGTCAAGAAACCCACCCTTGGATTATTGGTGGTGATTTCAACTGCTCCCTGAAGCTGTCGGATAGAGTTGGAGGTAACCCACTCTCCTTGAAATAAGTTAAACCATTGAATGAAGCTACTCAACTCTCCAACCTTATCGAAATAAAATCCTCTGGAGCAAGATTTTCTTAGAATAATAAAAGAAGATCAGGCTGTAGAACCTTCTCTAAAATTGACTATGTTTTTTACAACCAAACCTCACTATCCACCTGGCCAGCCATGTTCAATCACCTTCCTTCACCTTTGTTATCCGACCATTCCCCTCAAATCCTTCTTTTGGATGCCTCTGTCACGAATAGAAAAATAAGTTTTAAATTTTTTAATACATGGGTTAATGAACCCGAATATATAGGATTATTTGAGGATGTTTGGAAAAAAATTAACTATGGCAACCCTATGTTTGTATTGCAGAAAAAACTGAAGGAGACTAAGGAGATGCTCAAACTATGGTCTTCTACAAATTTTGGAACTAGTACGAAACTTACAAACACTCCAAAGGCATGGCTAATTTCCATACAAGAAAGCATGCAGAATCATGTGGATGATGACTCAATGGCTGGACTTGAATGTGAAGCCTCAAAGCAGTATACTGAAGCCCTACTCAAGGAAAATGAAATGATAAAACAGAAGGCCAGACTCAGATGGAAGGTTGAAGGTGATCGAAACACATCTTACTTCCATGCAGCATTGAAAGCTAAGAAAACTAATGAAAACATTTGTAGTATTAGTGATGAAAATGGTAAGCTCCATCAGGACCCCAAGAATATCGCAACGACATTCATTAACAACTACTCTAATCTTTTTGGAAATGCTGAGAACAGTTTTCCTGACACTTGCGCAGTTAACCCAATGCTACTCCCTAGACTAAGCCAAGAAGATGTTCGGTTTCTTAGTTCTGTAGTAACTGATGTAGAGATCAAGCAGGCTATGTTTTGCTGAATAAAGACTTGAGTGGTGGTTCGAACGGTTTTAATGCATTTTTCTTCACTATCTGCTGGCATATAGTTTAAGTTAATGTACTTAAAGATATAACTCATTTCTTCGAAAGTGGTAAAATTCAGAATTCCTTCAATACTACTTACATTGCCCTAATTCCAAAGTTGAGAAGTGCTGACAATGTGCAAGATTTTTGCCCCATTTCCTACTGCAACACAATATATAGATGCATTACTAAAGTCATAGCAACTAGGATGAAAACTGTGCGGCCTAATATAATCTCTCATAATCAGGCTGCCTTCATGCTTAGAGAAGAATTCTCCACAATGTGCTTGTCTCCCACGAACTTCTTCATGGTTATAACACTACAACTGTCTCTCCTAGAGGTCTTTTGAAAATTGATATACGAAAAGCTTTTGACACGCTACACTGGGATGCCATAGTTAGGATAATGGGAAACATGAACTTCCCCAAGCACTTTATTACCTGGATTCATGCTTGTATTTCTACTATGACCTTTTCTATCAAGTTAAATGGTTCAAATGTTGGTTACTTCAGCAACAAACGTGGCATTAGACCAGGAGACCCAATGTCGGCATACATCTTTATCACTATCATGGAACTGCTCACAAAAATCCTTGAAGGCCTCGTTGAAAAGAAGTTATTTGAACTCCACCCTAGGTGCAAGGAACCGCTGATCACCTCACTTATGTTTGCAGATAATCTAGTTATCATCTGCAAACCTAACCTTCAAACCATCTCTGCTGTTCTTGAGGGACTTAACCTCTTCTATAAGATAACTGGTCTTAAGATGAACATTTAAAAATCTGCCATCATGTTGGCAGGCCTTGATCAGTTTCAAAAGGATATTATTTACAACTTCACTGGCTTGCAGTCAAGTAAAGAAACTGTCTCCTACCTTGGTGTACCTCTAGCTACCTCTTGAATAACTACAAATCAGTGCCTGCCTTTGTATGAGAGAATTACAGACAGAATGGAGTGTTGATCTAATAGAAAACTCGGTCAAGCTAGCAGACTTACATTAATTAAAGCAGTTCTCTTTTCTATGACTGGTTATTGGGCTAAGACTTTTGTTTTGCCATAAAAGCTTATTAAAATGGTTAAAACTACAGTTATGCATTTCTTCTGGAAGGGAAGTACACAAGGTCAATACATGGCACCTATATCATCCATACAGATTGAAAAACCCCTGAGGAATGGAGGTATGGGCATTATTAATATCTTTCAGTGGAACAAAGCAGCTATATCCAAGTACTTCGATGACTTCATTAACAAAAAGGATAATCGGTGGGTTAAGTGGTCTCTTAAATATGTCACTAAAGGTAGGAACATATGGAAGATGAAGCCACCTCAAAACATTAGTTAGACTTGGTGCAATATTTTCAAGCTTCGGGAGGTTGTTCTTCCTCATGTACAATACGTCATTTCTCCTCACAAAAAGGTTAGTTTCTGGGAAGACCCCTGGTGTAGGCAAGGATGCATTCTTAGTAGACAGTTTAATCATCATGAGTTAAATCAAGCTGGAGTTAGGGAGAATGCTAAAGTTAACTCATACATCATCAATGGTAGATTAATCCTCCCTAAAAACTCTAACCAAAACACAAAAACTGTCTAGAACTCACTTCAGGGGATGGTTTTTGATTCGTCTATCTGTGATAATATAACCTAGGGTGTTTCGAAGAAGAAGTTCAGCACTATGACTGCCTACAATCTAATGTCAGGTCTACACACTCACGTGCGCTGCAAATGGCACACTGTAGTATGGAGAAAGAAAAGTACTGCTGCTGATAATCTATTGCTATGGAGGGTGGTTAATAATGCACTCTTTACAAAGGTGAAACTTGTATGTAGAGGTATGAATATAAGTTGCTCTACTGTGGTGACCTTCTAGAAATGTTCAAACATCTTTTTTCGACTGTCATACTATCCGTGGGCTTTGGCACAGAGTTAAGCATGTTTTAGAAATACATATTGTTGGTATGTCTGGTTTAGATGAAAGGGAGATATTGCACAGAGTAAGTAAAAAAGAGATAATTTTTCCATGAAATACTGTATATTATTCAAAAAGTTTGTACGTCTGGTTTGGTTGGAGAGAAACACTAGAGTTTACAATGATTTGAAGACGAAGACAAGTAAGCATATGGAAGATTTTATCGTTTCTGAAGTTCGAAGAGGCACTCTTGATGCTAATTTCCCCTTTTAACCTGGACCTGCAGTTTAGATGTTTTATCTGAGCTGCTTTTCTGTTATTTGTGTTCCTATGTGTTCTTTTTCTTTTAACTTTAGTTCCTTATAGTCCTTGATCCACTTCTCCTCCTTCTTCGTTTTTTTGTGACTTTTGTATTTGCTCTGTGTTTTTTCCCAAGTGGATTAATAAAATGGTAGGGGACTATCCAACCTAATCGGCTTTGCCAAAAAAAATTAATAATACATATAAATATTGATTATTGTTATTAAATAATCTTGGAAGTCGAGTGGATGTTTTAATTAAAAATCTTTGGAAGGTATATATGATGAGCATAGTTTAAATGTGGATTTGGAGATAAATCAGTAGAAATTTCATTAATATATGTATATTAAACGATTTGTGAAAGCGATACTTATAGATATTTTGGGAAGTGAAACTATGTTAACTTGTCCGTTGAGTGTGTTAAGGATTTTGATCGATGCGGGTGCACATGTACTCAATAGAGATTCTTAAACACTTGAACAGGAGATTTGAATATAGTAGTATTTTAAGTAATATTTTGAGTAAAATTAAAGTATTTTAGCAAGAGTTGGCTATTTTGATAAAACTGATATTTGAATTTATATTTGTAAAGATATTTTATATGTTGGTATGTATTTTAAGTAATGTCTACAACCATTGATATTAGTGCATAGCTGTGATCACTAGCGAGGCATTATTGATTAGATCAATATTGCAGCCAATTGATATTAGTAATCACTATAATAGATGGTGAGACAACATATAGTATTTGTGAATTTGTGAATATAAAAAAGAAATTTGATGAATATTTGTTATAATTAGAAATGTGTAAATATTATTATGGTAAAATAAAGTGATCTAATTATAATGAGATGATTTTGTAAAACGGTAAATGTTTGAATATTTGATTAAATTCAAGAAAATTTGTAATGATTTGGAAAATAGAATTTGTAAAATAGTATTAAGAAATGATTTTGATATAATAAAATGTTTGAAATTTAAACAAAATAATGTAAGATATTTAGTTAAATAGAAAAATGAGGTTTTAGTAGAAAATTGTTTAATAAAGATTTTGGCTTTTTGTAACGACCCGTATTTTTACGGATCGAAACATCGTAAAACTGTTGTGATTAGATCGATAGTATTGTTAAGTCGTTCGAAGCTTAAGTTGTGTGGTAGTTAGGTCGTGAAGAAGGATAGGTCGTGGAGCGACTTAAGGGAGTTGGCGACCTAAGGAAGCAGTGGTAGTAGTTGGCGACTTAAGGTATTGACCGACTTAAGGAATTGGCGACTTAAGGGAAGCAGCGACCTAGTAGTTAGCGGCTTAAGAATTAGCAGTATAGGAGTTAGCGAGTTAACGACCTAGGGGATAAGCGGGTTAACGACTTAAGGAAGTTAGGACGTTCGAGTGACTTAAGGAATATGGGATAAGTCGTTGAAGTTTAGGTCGTAAGAACTTGTGTGTGTGGTTAAGTCGTGGACAAGTTGAGGAGTTAAGTCGTTAAGTCGCATCTCTGTTAGGTCGTAAGTCGCACATAGGTGTTAAGTAGTAACCCAGCTAAGTCGCGAAGGATGATGAGTTGTTGAGTTGTTGAGTCCTGGTTCGCGCGCGCATGTGTTATGGCTTAAGTCGTAGGACCTGATAAGTCGTAGGTCGAAGGGGATGGATAAGTCGTAGGGTTTGTTAGGTCGTAAGTCGGAGGAGATAAGTCGTGGACGACTTAAGGGGGCGGACGACTTAGGGATTTCAGCCTATAAATACACGTCCATTTCCTCACTTTTTGGGATCCGGATTTTGAAGCGTCGAAGTGCTGCTATTTTGAGAGCTCGAGTTCTACACTTCTTCACTTCTTTTCTCCACTTTAATCTTGTGCTTCCTTCCATCCAAATCGAAGATCAAAGCGAAGATCCAAGAGCTTAGATTGAAGATCTACATCCATCGAAGAGAGATTTCATCGTTTGAAGCGGAATTTTGGAGAATCGAGTTAGATCTTTCGCTGTCCAGATCTGAAGTGTGTTGCTTTTGAGGTGTTTAGGTGATTCGGTGAGTGGTGGTTATCTCTCACACGGATCCAAAGGAGTATATCGGATTGTTGGCTTGATTTGGTGTTAAAATAGTGATTTCCATGCATTTTCATAAACTTAAGTATAGATCTATTGTTCATGATGATTTGACATCCATTTTACTACATGTTAACCTATGTATGTTCATTCATCAAGTTGTAGAGATATTGCTCATAATTCATGCTTGTTAGATTTGGACTCTTTATTTACAAGATTGCCATTATTGTTATAATTGTTTATTAGATCATGTTTGAATGATTGATTACTTGGATTAATGATTGACTTGATTGATTGTTATAAATTAGTTGATTGATGATTTGATTTGAACAAGATGGTCGAAGATGATTCAAAAGCTAAGGGAAAGGCTCTTGAATTGGAAAAGCTGCTCGTGGCATATGTGGCGGATGATGAAGCTCATATGGATAGATTTAATGATGTTGATGTTGAGATGAGGCTTTGCTATGACGAGATGAAGCGAGGCATGGTATGAGATAGCCTTGGTTTAATCCAAACGGGATCATTCCAAGCATGTTGATAACTCGGTGAAATGGTTCGGGTTTGAGGATAATGGTTGGCTCGAGAGGCGCTTGAGCTAGTATGAGAATAGTCGTCGAGGAGGATGACTAGAAGGCTGAGATTTCATCGTTGTTGAAGGTTCTAGCAGGCTCAAAGCAAGAGTACGTTGGGCAGATTCGATAGTCCCTAAAGACTATGATTGTAGTCGAGTACTCTGGGCAGATTCAATAGTCCTAGGCACGGGCTGCGACGACATGCAGAGTTCTGTCTAGAACCGGGGTTGCCATTAACCCTTGATGGACGGCTGAAAGAATGTGCTAGTCATTCAATTAACGGTGGTATCGAAGCAAAGATAACAGTGATAGCCAGAGTCATGGATGTTTGGTTGTATCGTCATTCGGTCTCAAGAGCAATGTTTTCTGGGTGCTTATCTGATCTTGGTTTAGGCCTTGGGGGTTTGTACTTGGAAAATGTTGACCTTGACTCGAGTGATAATTGCTTTACTTTAAATGTCTGCTTTACTATGTTTACTTCTGCTTAGTGTGTCTGGGGGCTATCACTGTAGAAAGAGGTGGAGTGGGAGGGTTGGATTCCTATTCCTTTTTCCTTTATGCTCTTTTGGTATGTTGTTAGTTAATTTACCGCTCACTAAGACTGTTGTCTGACTCAAGGCTTTATGTTTAACACTTATTGCCTTGGGCTGTTCATCCGCTTTGGGATGGGCAGACTAGGTAGCAGGTGACAGGTGCTGTTCTTAGTTTCCGACGATGCTGATGACGAAGACGAGCTGGAGGCTTGCATATTATTTTCTTACTATATGTACTGGGTGCTCCGCTGCTTTGTATAATTCTCTGAGTGATATGTAGTGAGGCTTGATGTACTGACTATTCAGATGTTTGTATTCAACTATTATGAAGCTTAATTGATTAGATTCTATTTTGCGATGCTTCACTATATATATTCTCTATTGTATTTTATCCATGCGCTGTGAGTAATATGATAGATTCTGTTGTTTTAACTTAACCTTGGCAATCGTCCATGGATGCCTGGCACACTTTACAGCGCACTATTTCTAAGTTCAGTGCAGGGGTCATGGGCGGTCGTCACACTTTTGGAAAGAAATTTTAAAGATTATCAGAAGGAAAATTTGATTTTAAATTGAATATTTGAGGAAAGTTTGTATGTGAGATATAATTTTGGAAAATGAATTGTTTACATAAAGTACTTTGTTGAAAAGTAATTGTTTTGGTAAATGTTTGGTATTATATAATAAATTTAAATGATAGATTCAGTTTAATGTAATTGGCTTGTTATAGATTCTTCCTTATAGGAAATTGCGAGGACGTAATTTTATTAAGGGGGAAAGTCTTTAACAACCCGATTTTTAAGTACAATTAATTTAAGTTAATAATTGTAATTTAATTAATTAAATTGGAATTTCAAAAGATATTTGACATATTGGTTATGAAAGTATTTAATAAAAGGATTTTAAATGTGAAAATATGATATTTAAAATTTAAAATAAGTTAAAATGGGAAAATAATATTTAATAAAAGTAACATGCTTGAAATACAATATTGATTTGGTAAAAAAGATATTTTAAATAGAAATCTACATTTACTTAAAATAAATAGAATTGGATAAAATACTTTTGTAAAATAAATAAAGATGTATATTAGAAAGTAATTTTCTGAAAGAAATATTTTTGGAAATGGGTTTGCATAGAATAGTTTTATAAACTAAATTAAAGGAAAGAAAGAAAATATGTATATATTTACTAGTTTTGTCTTAAGGCCCACATCCATACATTATAAGCCCAAGTTAAATGGTCTGAATTTGTTTTCCAGAGATCTTTGATTTCTTCTCTCCTTATAAACGTATGCATTCTGGCTCATCCCACTATCTTCCTCAGGAAGCTAACGCATGAAACTATTTCCACTCTCAGATTCTAGAATAAATTATATAAATTAAAATAAATCAGAAAACTTAAAGATGGGTATCACCATTCTTATATGCGACTATGATGGAGCTATGCTCTGTGAGTGTGCATAAGAGTAGAGAAAGAAGAAGATGCATGTGAGTATCCATTAAAGAAGGAGCAAATATACTAGTTGGAAACCCGGGCAAATTGCATAATATTAAGAACCATATTAATTCAGTAATAAGTCGATTACCAAAACAACGAAGAACTTGGCTTTTCTCTGTAACTCAAACAGAAGGAGTTGAGGAACATTCAAGGGCAGGGTTAAGAAATCCAGTAAGAGTTGAAATTCGTTAAGAAAATAAATACTCAGCATCTTTTGAATTATCCGCTTCCAAGATGCCCTCAGAACTTCACATCGGGGTAACTTCTTTTACATGTATTGACAATTATTCGTTTGTGCATTTTCTAGTAAGTTCAAAATAACCCTTATAAGAGGGTTCCATTGGTGGTGCATATGTGTGATACCGGTGCATGGGTGTGTGTGTTCTGGAGTGGTGTGTATGCTGGGCAATTGTAGCGACCCTACCGCTATACCCGTATTATTAAAGAACGTTATAAATAATGTTGTCTAATAATATGGAGAATACGACTTGTTAAGGGCAAGCAAATGTGGATACATCTTAAAACCATCATTGACACATCATACTTACTATTTTACTGGATCTCTAAAATAAAATTTGACGTGTACAGTCTCAGTCTCAAGTAATAAACACACCGTTTCTCAAAATCAGAACAGTAGAGCATATAAAACAATAGTTACAGATCACAGTGGAATAAAATACATCTTATACAAATACATATTGTGAGTCTACAAGATATAATACCAAACATTGGAAAGTGGTGAAAACTGATTTACAGTAAATGAAATTGATAGAGATGAATAAACAGGGTGTCAATCACTTAAGCAACCATTCACATATCCAATTTCACAACATAGCATACAGTTCATATGCATATACTTATAACATGAGAGATAGATTTTGTGAGTACCTTTGCTCTTCAATACAGCCACTAAGATTATCACTTCAATCCAAGATTTCAAACTAGCAAACCCTAGAACTCATCTCAACCAAAAACAAAGAATGCACAATTAAACCACATAAAAACTGAAATTAATTAGTCTAATTGATAGAGTAGGGTTTGAAAATTTTACCTTGAATTTATGAGATTTTCTAGAAATTTATTTGGAATTTAAAAGATGGATTTTGCACTTAGGTTAAAGAAGAGTACTTCTTTTCTGCTTTCCAGTTTTGAGAAAAATGAATGTACTGGAAATGAAAAAAGAGAAGAAGCTTTCTCTTATGATTAACTTAGGCCTTGGGTTGAAAAGGTACAATCCAATAAGAAAGTGATTATTTTTACTTCTTCCTATATATTATTATTACTCTATATAACATTAACTCTCTATTTAATATACTCCTATAAATCAAATTCCCAAATCCACTTTACATTTATTTAGTAACTCCAAAATATTCTTTCCTTAGTATTATTTAAAATTAAAATTCTCATCCAAAGGAATTTATTCATTTCCAAACATAACAAAATTTCTAATTTCTCAAATATTCCCTAAGTTTAAAATTCACCATAATCAATTAATTCTTAGTAATATTTTTAAGTGATTTTTAACACTTTGAAAAATACTAATATTTCCAAATTTTACAATGATTTAGAACTAATCATTCTAAAATAAATTATCCTTTATAAAAGAATACAAATTATAAACTAATGATTTAAATCCTCCAATTTAAATTATTATTTATTTTATTTAATCAACTCAAAAAAATAGGGTTGTTACAAACTTCACCCCTTAAAGAAATTGTGTCCTCAAAATTTCGATTCAACGAAAAGTCTATAATATATATATATATATATATATATTCCTTAAATTTAACCAACACCACAAGAATAAAACATTGTTTTAACTTAACAATTCAATTTATAAAAATCAATATATCATCCTTTCTTATTTTCTAATTTGAGAATAGGTTCACACAAACATTTTTAACTTCAAATTTCAAACTTTTAATTATTACTTCCAAATAACTCTTTCCAAAATTTACATTTTTCCAAAGAATATAATCTAAACCATCAAATTATAATATTCCAATTCCTTTTTCAATTAATTTCTTATTTTAAACTTCAAAATTTAACATCCATCTAAATCATAAAATGATATACACAATAAATCAAAATATCACACATTATTCATCTTAGCATATATCTTAAAATAACATTCACAATTTACAAATATCAAATAATAAAATAACGTTGCCTTGCCATCTTTTGTAACAAATCGCTCTGTTAAATAGCTGTGATGTTGACCGTGAAATCAACATTGCCTCGCCATTAATCTTTGTTATTGTTAATGCTCGATGGCTGCATACGTCGTTTTATAATTTTCATTATAATTTTTTTTCTTAGCCACAAAATTTAATCACATTTATATTTGTAGATAAATTTTCCCTTCTAAATTTACTTCCCAAAATATTTTTCCAAAAATATTCTACTTTAACAAATAATAATATTAAGTTCCAAATCATTTACTTAATATTGTTATCGAGACTTCAATTAATATATTCTTTTCACTTACCATATAACTCAAAATATTTCCTTTTATAATATTATTTATATCCAAGATATTTACTTTTAAAATTTGTCACGTTTGTATATACAGGTATACATATTTTTCAAAAATATCTTTTCACTTCCAAAATCTGTTACATATGCATGTAAATACAATTTCCAAAACAGTTATCTTATTTTAAAATTATATTTAATTCACTTAAAAGTTTATCTTATCATTAATTATTATTTTAAGATATTCATAATTATTTATAATACTTGAAATATTATAACTTTAAATTTCTGTGTCTGACTATCTCGTCAAAGCGTTTAGAACCCCCTATCGACACCATGGCGTCCCATATCTCGACCAGAATTCATAAAACACTCAACGGACAATTTAACACAAATAAATTCCATAAATTTATAAACCTCTATATTTTCATACAAATGAAAATCTACTAATAGCAATTCAATAATGCAACCATTCATCCACGCATACATCATCCAATCAAATATATATAAATGATTAATTACGGTGCTTAGCAGAAACAGTCAATCATCCTCCGCTGCACAACTCTGACCACTAATGGATCAGGACACCCTACACAACACTAAACTTTTTATAATAGTAATTTGTAAAAATGATTCAAAAATTTCACAAATATGATCCAAATGATTATTCCTATAATCATTTTACATTCCTATCCTTATATAAATAATTAATATAACTATCTACCATACACCCCAGGGAACAAGACTCTAAGTCATCTAAGCCTCAAATCTATGATATTATATTCTATAATGTACTGACTCTGCTCTGATCCTACTGTAGTGACCCCACCGCTATACCTATATTATTAAAGAACATTATAAATAATGTCGTCTAATAATATGGAGAATATGGCTTGTTAAGGGCGATCAAATGTGGATATATCTTTAAACTAACACTGACATGTCATATTTACTATTTTACCGAATGTGGATATATGTTTAAACACGTTGGTTTCTCAAAATCAGAACAGTGTAACATATAAAACAATAGTCACAGATCATAGTGAAATAAAATACATCTTATACAAATACGTATTGTGAGTCTACAAGATATAATACTAGACCCATATAACATACATCCCATATAAGTCACTATCTCAAAATGTACATCTCATATACATACACAAAATCCTATATGAGAAAACTAAATAATCAAATGGTTTATCTCCTTACTAGCACACTCATCCAAAAGTCTACATGTCCTGTAACCTGAAAAGTCTCGGCCTGACCTGAGTATTATAAAATAAACTGGTCAGACTATCTCTAAATATCCAAAGGGTGAGAACAAGATATAACACAAGGATATATGGCATATAAATAAATACATATGTCTTATGTATAAACAAGTCACTGAAATACTCTAACTCGGAATCTATCTCAAGATACAGAATAGTTTAAATCATAAAAGCATAAACAAATCATCAAATCTCGGAATCCATCTCAAGACACAAATCACAAACACATAATAGTTACAAAGCCCAGAAATTCCAGAATAAATAATAATATCTTAAAAATCCAATAAACCAAAGTCATATCGATCTCAATGATCATATTCATACCGTGGAAAACAAAAGATGGTATCACTCATACCGATCTGATACCAATAATCATCCATACCGTGACAACAAAATCTCAGAATCCAAGAAAAAAAATCCAAACTGATCGCAACGATCGTAGAAACATAACTCAAAGACTGGAGAAGATATAACTCATACCAATCACAAAGGACCATAGAAAAAGTCCATGAGTGTACCTCTTAAGGATCTATCAGCCTACACAAAGGCCGAACACCAAAAGAGAACACACTCTAAAGTGCCAAATACTATCACTCTTAGTAATTATGAGAGCTTAACCAAAGCGTCCCATATCGCCTGGTGAAATTTAAGTATTTATTAGAAGCTAGTAAATCTCACTCATTACAAATATCACTGGAAAATCTGAACTATATTCTCTTAAGGATCTATTAGCCCCATGCCAAACACCAAAAGAGAATACAACCCTAAAGTGTTAAATACTTTTCCAAAGGCAATCACAAGAATTTAAGCAAAGCATCCCATACTACTTGGTGAAATTTAAGTATTCACGAATGGTTTAGTAAATTCCACTCAAATATTTTATTCAATGACTTATACCATACTTGATGAATCATTTACTTGAATAAATCAATTATTATTACTCCTCATGTTATAGAATTAAGGTTCTCAAAAATATTGTTATCTCCAAATCCCAAAAGTCACACGAGAATACCAAAATGGCATAAAATTTAATAAGAGTTTATAGTCTAAAAACAATTAAATATAATTTTATCATATATGAAATTATTTCTAAAATATTTTATTTATAACTTACTTTCAAACTTCTCATTTCAAAACCCATAAACTCGTTTATTATTCAACTATATATATATATATATCCTTAGATAAAATAAACCATAATTCCGAATTTAATATCAAAAACGCCTTTATATACATATACATATATATATATATAGTTGTTCCAAATTCCTATTTAAAAGATCCATAGTTCACGATCATATTCCGAAGACTATATATATAATAGTAACCATTTATTTATGAAACCGTAATTACTCATATTCCAAACCCAAATTGGTATTTAAACATTTGTTTTTAAATAAATTAGTTTTATATTTTCCAAACCATATTTCAAAAGTCCATAGCTCTTTCTACTAATAATACTATATACATAATTTACTTATAAAAATCATTTATAAGAGAAAATTATATTGATATAGAAATTTAGTTTGAAATCTTTATAATTTAATTAACTATCTTTTTGCAAAATCCTTTATTCCAAATCATATGCATATTAATTAGATATACATATGTTTACAAAACTCCAAAACTTTGAATCAAATTGAATCACCAAATCAATGAATCAAATATAGGAAATCAGAAAACCAAACACTCGAAAATCATCAAAACAATGCTAGATAGAAGCAAACTCAAACACAGAATGATGGGAAGAGAAAATATCCTGGAATGCATGTTCTAGGTAGACGACCGATCGACCGGTCATCATTGACCGGTCGACCGATGGGAAATCTGGAACATGCGTTCCAGACTTTTTTCCTCCCAGCGACGACCTATACTAACTCCGGCATGACTCTTCCTCTTTCTGGCAACATATACGTGCAATATTATCTTTGAAATACACATACATTCAAACCAAATTTGATCAAAGCAAGTAAAACATTGGAGAGTGGTGAAAACTGATTCACAGTAAATGAAATTGACGGAGATGAATAACAGGGTTTCAATCACTTAAGCAACAATTCACATATCCAATTTCACAAAATAGCATACAGTTCATATGCATATGCTTAAAAATTTAGAGATAAATTTTGTGAGTAATTAACTTATCTTTGCTCTTCAATACAACCACTAAGATTATCACTTCAATCCAAGATTTCAAACCAACAAACCCTAGAACTCATCTTAACCAAAAACAAAGAACATGCAATTAAACCCCGTAAAAACTAAAATTAATTAGTCTAATTGATAGAGTAGGGTTTGAAAATTTTACCTTAAATTTATTAGATTTTTTAGAAATTTGTTTGAAATTTAAAAGATGGATTTTGCACTTAGGTTGAAGAAGAGTACTTTTCTTCTTTCCTGTTTTGAGAAAAATGAACGTACTGGAAATGAAAAGAAAGAAGAAGCTTTCTCTTATGACTATTTTGGACCTTGGGTTGAAAAGGAGCAATCAATTAAGAATGGGATTATTTTTACTTCTTCCTAAATATTATTATTACTCTCTATATTAACTCTGCTTTTAACATATTCCTATAAATCAAATTCTCAAATCCACTTTACATTTATTTAGTAAATCTAAAATATTCATTCCTTAATATTATTTAAACTTAAAATTCTCATCCAAAGGAATTTATTCATTTCCAAACAACACAAATATTCTAATTTCTCAAATGTTCCTTAAGTTTAAAATTCACCATAATTAATTAATTCTCAGTAATATTTTAAAGTGATTTTTAACACTTTGAAAAATACTAATATTTCCAAATTTCATAATGATTTAGAATTAATCATTTTAAACAAAATATCCTTTATAAAAGAATAAAAATTCCAAACTAATGGTTTAAATTCTCTAATTTAAATTATTATTTATTTTATTTAATCAACTTAAAAAAAATAGGGTTGTTACAACAGTGTTGGCGTGAAGGTTTATGTGTGCATTTTCATCTTTGAGTGTGTTTGTGTAATCTAGTGTGTGTGTTTTTATGTGTGCTTGTGTAATCAGATATATGTGTGTGTATTCATGTGAGCGTGTTGGTATGTGTGGTTTGTGTGTGTGTTTTCATGCCTGAGTGTACAGTTATGTGAACAGAGTTATGTGTGTGTTGTCTTGGCCGTGTGTGCGCTCATATTCTTATGTGTATACGTGAATATATATATATATATATATGCGCCAATTGAGTGTATGTGAGTAAGTGCCGTGACGAATGGGTGTGTATTAGCTGATGTTTATAGTTGTGTGAATTTGTATATGTATCTGAGTATATATTTATATATTTGTGTGAACAGGGGTGTGCGTGAGCGTTAGTGTGTGTTTTAACAGGCTATGTTTATACATACATACATACACACACATACAGATATACATATATGTGTGAGTGTGTGTATGTTTGTATCTTTTCTTTTAAATTAGTTTGTGAATTTCTGTGATATGCTACATTTTATTATTTCTCATGTTTTTGCTTTTGTTTATGTTCTTGAAATAGAAGTGTATTATTTTTGATTTTGTGTTGCTATTTTAAACCCATTTAATGTATTATATTTTGCAGTTATCACTTGCATGTTTGTGTGTAACCCAAGTTTTTGCAATTTATAATTAGTAGATTTATATTTACATTTTAAGTAAATTAACTCAAATATTCTTAATTGCTAGTATACAGTTACTAAAGAGTTTATACCTATGAGAATATATACATTAACAAATTAATAAAGTAATTTATTTCATATTATTTAAATGTTTTTTTAAAGTGTGGAATTTTGATATATCAATATAATACAAGTTTTGAAATGTGTTTTCTAATGTTTTTGTAAATATTTAGTAGTCGACTAATTTTATATAAGACTGAGAAATTGGTTATTTATTGTAAATATTAAACTATATTAAGTTTAGATAATAAGCGGTCCCAAAAAATTCAAGAAAATGGCGTCAGCTTCGTTCTCATGTCCACAAACTTTTAACTTGCATTCTCTTTCTCTTAATCAATCTCGATATGATCATTCTTTTTCTTTTAAGGATCGAGATCCTCTTCCATCGCGATCTTATGCTCAGATTGTTAAGTGATTGAACGTCTCCCCTGTTCCAATTCTCCCTTGATCTTATAATGTTAAGAAATGGATTGATTCAAGAAAGGGGAGAAAACATTGCTTTTGTTGTGGGGATTTTTCTCATATGGCTTTTGAATGTCGCGATCTCAATAGATGCTTCGAATGCAGTTACTTCGGGCATAAAAGATTTGAATGTTCGAGAAAACTTGCAAACGGGAATCGCAGCTTTTCAATTGTTGATTATGGATTTCAATTTGTATTGAAATGTATGAAGCTTAAGAGAATTATGTTAGATCATTTATAGGTACAGAGGAAAGATGGAATCGGCTTCTTGGAGGAACTTTTCTATCATTTTGATGTTATTAACGAAGTAAATATAGGCAGGAATTATAAAGAGAAATTTGATGATCCCAAAGAATATTTCGGTGATTATGCTTCTTCAGTGATTGATGATGTCTCGACTGTGAATTAGATTTCTGAATTCAATGATTATAATGGTGATTTGTTTAATTCTGATGATTTCACGACTGTATCTGATTCCTCTATTGTTGTTTGTAGAGATGATTTTCCCGATCCATTATTTTTAGATCCAGATGTTATTCACTGTAAATTGAATGCTTCTTCATTTGAAATCAAGGAACCAGTATATGACTGCAGATTCGAGGGTTCTGATTCTTCAATTCTAAAGAGTGGTCTGAATAATGGTTATATCCAAGTTCATATTAAAAGAGCCAGATCTAACTCTTTTATAATGGAAAGGTTTGAGATAATCACCTCGAATAGATTTGATTATCTTAATTCTTTGGAGTTTTCTGATAAGAAATCTGGAGTAGTTGATTATATTAATAATGATATATCAACAGTAGATTCAGTGATGCAAGAAGACATGTTAGTTAATAAGAAACTTACGGGCCATAATACTTCTGATTGTTTACTGGTGAGTGATGAGAGTGATAGTGTAAACAAGGTGGATGAGAGTGGAGATTCTGTTAAAAATTGTAAGGACGACATTAATCAATTCAGTGTTGATTAGAAAATGTATGTTGATGAAGGGATAAAGAATGGGATTATTCAGGTTGTTGATGAAGATATAAGTGGCTCTGATATAAACAATGTTGTTGATGACATACACAAGATGGTTGGTGTACACATGAACATGTATACGGGAAAGGATGTTAACATTAATAGTCTTCAATCTATTGCTGGAATAGGCGATCAGTTACTTTTTGTTGGAGGGGGAAGTGTTTCGGTAGTTGATGATGTTTGTATAGATGGAGATGGTGCTAATTTGTTCAATGATGGTATTGTTGTTGTCAATAATGGCTCTGATATAAGCCTTGTGGTTCATATACCAGACATGGACAGCAATTCAAATGAATCCAACAGTCACAAGGTGGTTGATATGCATAAAAACTTGAACTCAATGATGGTTAGTGATAAAATGATGTTGGTTGGAGATAGAAGTGATTTGTTAATAGATGGTGTTTGTTTAGAGGGGATGGAGTTGCACTGCCTGTTGTTAGTTGTGGTTCTGAGCTTAGTTTAGCTATTCATATTCCAGACATGGACTTGTGTTGTGATAATAACATTGCTGCTGTTAAACACGGTAACATATATATAGATGCTGCAATTTTAGATGCTGGTGTTATGTATTCAATTATGAGTGACATGTCAGAGTATAAAGACGGTATGGCTGAGTATAAAGATGATACTGATATTCGAACAGAGATGGGTGATCGCATTTATATTTCTCCTGATGGTTGTGTGTCTCAGTGTGCACATAGTGATCAATGTGCACATGCTTCTGATAATTTACAATGTTCAATTGTTACACTAAAAATTAACCTTCCGGCTAGGACTAAGGACCCTTGGACAAGAAAGAAAAAGAAGAGCGCGGCTCAAACCTCTCGGAACTTCCGAAGGTATGCAACCGTTGAAGTTCACTAACCTAAAACTTTACGAAAGGTCAAAAGGTTCCGCCTCCAGTATCCAAGAAATTCAAAAGAGAAAAAGAGTCAAAGCAAGTAAAAGCCACTATTTAATGACCTTTTCGAAAGCACACCAAACCTTCCAAGCAGGTTGAGAAATATACAAGACATCTTTCAACAATGCCGAAAGGTCTGTAAGGGAGACAGTGATCATGAATCAGCACCAAGTAAAGAAGCAACCTTCCGACAAGACCGGAAAATTCATAACAGCATAAGTAAGGAAAACCCTTCGGCTACATCGAAAGGTTTGCACTATGCATAAAGGGTGACCTTCCGCCTTCATCTATAAATAGGACCCAAAGGCCCCGGTTTGGGAGGGGGTTCTCTCCCACCTCATTCTTAGAATATGAAAGGAAATGTGTTGTAACCTAATCAAGAATGGATTTGGGGATTTGTAAAAGCTAATATTGAATAATAAAAAAGGGAAGTTTCACATTTTGTTAAATCTCTTATTATCTAGTTTAATTCTTCATTATATTGATTCATATTTTCAGGATTAACTCAATTAAGAGGTTCAGGATGACAGCGTTAGAAATTTAATTGATCAAGTTGTAACTTCGACCCTCGGAAGTCATCAACTTTTCTATTCCAACCTTCCGGTGAAGACTACAACTGATCTAAATTAATAAGAATGGTAACCTTTCGGAGTTATTGGTTTTCGGGGCTGGATTCTTCAACTAAGTTGGTAGGTCCTTCTATATTTACGATACCAAAACCTTTCGCTGTCGTTACCTGAGTGATCAAACCTTTCGGTGAAATATGAATTCAGGAGAATAAAGTTTAATCCAACAGTAGACATTCACATACCTTTCGGAAAATCCCAACCAGTCTACAAATAGGAAGTTAAACCTTTCAGTAAGGGTGAAAGCATTTATACATCATCCAAGGACTTACTTTTATATGACCGCTAATATGATCAATCATCCCAAACCTTTCAGAAACACTAAAGATCAATTTGAAAGGAATAAGACCGGTAAGTAATCATCTATAACACAAAGGAAAGCTTTATATGACACCTTGTAAGGTCTCTCGAAGTCAAAATTTCTTTATCTAGAATATCGGTTTTACCAACCACACCGAAAGGTATAGGTCGAAAATCAGCAATCATTGAATTGAAGTATTTTTTGGGGTGTTAACCATAAATTTGATTAACATTTTTGGCATTAGAGAGAGGGGTCGAACCTCTGACCTTGTGGTTAACTATCATATTTCCTACTCGGGCACTCTCTTAGGACTCATTAACTTCATTTTTTGAACTGGAAAGGTTTTACTTTGGATATAAGACTTACAGTCCATTTGAATACAATTAAAAGATAAGGTATGGATTTAACACTCGAAGCAAGAGAAAGCTTTTGCAGGGAAAGATCAATTCAAGTATCAACAGAACTCTGGATGTAGGTCCTAATTATCGAATAAATTATAGCCAGCCCTTACTTGAAGAGTAAACCCTTTGCTTTCGAGCTTTAAACATTAAGAGGGAAAAACGGGATTTATCCTATAACTCATGGAAATGGAATATCAATCAGGTGAGTTCGAAACTAGTCCCAACCTTTGCTCCAGAAAAAGAAAGTTCAAGGAGAGAGGATATATTTTGACAAATGAGAGGGACCATCCAGTCATATTCCTTTGGAATTGCCTTTGAAAAAGAAATGATAAAGGGTTATGAAAATCCTGCACATAAATGGAATAAGATTATAAGTGAAGTCCACCACTCAAGGAAAAACTATGGACGCATAGAAGAGTTCATAATTAAAGGACTAAGGGTAGCAGATGAATCGCCAGATGGGAATATAAAGACTACTAAGAAAATTTCCAACTGAAATCTTAAGAGGAAGGAAAAACCCCTTGGAAGAGAACCGACTAATCATGAGAAGAAAACTTGCTTTCCAGGAGGAAGTACATAAATCGTGCCAAAAAGAAGATCAGATGTCGGCAAAAAAAATTTACGTTGCAACTTTTGCCTGATAAAAGGACATGAAATAAATCAATGGTTCTGCACCTCCTAGAACAAGAAAAGCTCAAGCAGTTTGTAAAGGATTGAACGGACCGAAGAATAAAGACTCTATTATCAAAATAAGAAAAGTCTACATGATCGGGAGTGAAATTCTCCTTAAAATTTGGACTACCTAAAATGGTAGGCTACCAATAATGGTAGAAAGCCCTTGGTCGCGCCAAGATGGTCAGGTCAAGGCACCTCTTGGAGGGAGGGCCTAAGCCTTTAGTCGTGCCAAAGTCAGAAATGGTTAGGTTAAAGCTGCATAAGCCCTTATCTGCATCACGCTATGGCCAGGATAAGGCGCCTCCTGGAGGGAGGACGGGTAATCCCTTGGTCCTGCCACGCTATGGCTTGGCCAAGGTACCGACAAGCCCTTAGCCGCGTCACGCTATGGCTAGATTAAGGCACCTCCTGGAGGGAGGTCGGGTAAGTCCTCGGGCCCTGCTTCAGAATAAGCTAGCCGAGCGCACCGGAAACCCGGATGAAATGTCCAGCGGACGAAGAAAAGTCCATGCTTGAAATAGGCACCGCCAGAATTCGGCATCGCTTAAAATAGCAACCATCAAAAGGCCGGTAATGTCTAAAATGACAAACAGCCTAAAATGGGCTCTGCTTAAATAAGCACAAAATTTGGGCAAAAGAGTCCCCGACTGAAATAGGCAAAACAAATGACAAATGGACAAAGAGAACTTGAGCCCGAGAAAGCAAAAGCATGCAAGACATCATCAAAGCCTAGAGATGGTGCATCCAACAAGAAAATGAGGAAGAAGTCACTGACTTCTTCCCATGAACATCTGCCGGATTGGTTTTCTGGTCTTCTATTACTTATCATCAGAAATGATATTCTGGTTTTCTGTTATTTATTGTCAAATTGATTCTCTGGTCTTCTATTACTTATTGCCAGAATGGTTCTCTGGTTTTCTGATACTTATTACTGAAAACGGTCTTCCATTATTAATACCAGATTAGCAGATATGGATTTCAAACCTTACATTATCTATTACCGGAGGTGGTACTCTGAGCCACTATTGCTTATTACCGGGAAGGATATTATGATATTCTGATATTCTTTTACTGAAACTGGCATTCTAATCATCCCTCACTTATTATCAGAGGATACCGAAAGGTGACTTTCAACTTACCTTCCATCAACTAATACCCGAATCCGGGTCCGATGACACCATAAAACTTTATCATTAACACCTAAATCTAGCTGTCAAGACTGCTGTTTATTTAAGACCCTAATTTGGGTACAAAATTTTTGGATTTCTATTTATCCCAAGTGCTTTAATCTGGGCCAAAGAATATTATCAAAGAGAATACTGTTAGACTCCCCGATTGGGGTATTCAGGCTTCTAACTATGTCAAAATAAGGGGATTTACTTCCAACAAGTCTTATGCATTCCAAACAGGTGGAAAGAGTTAAATCCATGATCATTTTTCATCATGGTCAAAGATGAGATCTTAACATTTTGAATAAATTACTTTTCATACGATTAGCAAGATGAGTTGCTAATCTTGGTGAATGATATACATAGACAAACATGCCAATTTAAAAGCTAACAATTAGAAGCATTGTTTGCTACATGTTCCGTAGGGAAGTCGGAGTGGCATGGAATAACAAAGGATTCAGCAAGCACAAAAGTCGTTGAATGAGCAATTCAAAAGTATATCAAAGGTTACATCATAGAAAAGGATCACAAATCAAGTGATATTTACAAAATTTCCATAATTTATGTGAGTTACGAGGTCATTTACAAACAAAAAAGTTATGCACTAGATATATTTACATAGCCCAAATACATAAACGAATTACAAATCTTGAGACGCTTAAGGGTCTCCGCCACGGAAGGATTAACTACATGGTTAATTGTTGCGTGGAGAACTTTTTTAAGCTTTTCTCCTTTCTTCTAATTGTATTCTTCTCATCAATTGCCTCGATGTTGGTTTTTAAAGCACAGTTAAAGGCCCCTTTTGCAGCTCTAAGGGTCTATTTTTCCCTTTCTAACTCAGCATCATGTTTTTGGAGGAAATAAATATTATGCTCAAGCTTTTGATTCTTGACAGCATAATCGTTAATAGTCTGAGAATACTTGACTTTTTGTTGCTCATTAAAATACTGAGTGATTTCAAATATCACTCTCCAACACCAGTTCCCCACCACATTGTCATCCAAACCTGGGGGAGGACTGAGCATGGTGGAAATTTTTGAGCTGCAAGATGCTTTGATTTAGTAGTCTTCGCAGTCGAAGAGGTTGCTTGTGGAACCGGAAGTCTAATCTTTGAAATTTTATCACCTAAAATGAATTCTAGAGAAGCACATTGTGCTCGACTATCCTTCAATTTTAACTCCAAGTCACTTATTCACTGGATGAGCTCAGACATCTTCTCATCAAAGTCAATTGTGGGATTTGACTTTACTGTCGCTTAAGCAAAGTAATCTCCTCGTCTTTCTTTTTAATCTCAGCCTCGAGATAGTCAATGCGATCCTTATGATTGCTGGCTATGGTCTTTTAGATAAGATATCTTTTATGTCACTTCATGGCTACGAGATTGCCACCGAAACGCTCAAGAAGGACATCATCATAAATTACAATCTCACCACTCCTTGATAATAGCCTATCTCTAATGGCGTCGACACGAGAAAGTAAACTTTGAGGAAGATGAGACGGAGATGGCTGAATCTTGTAACGACCCGATATTTTCAACCATTCGCATCCATTATAAGTGTATAGATAGACACTCATGCCGGAGTTGAATTGCTCAAAATACCGCGTTGTAAATAAAATTTGACAAATCTCAGAATATACAGTAAATAAATATAAGCACAGATCACAGACACAGAGTAAAATAATGCAGCGGAAGTAAAAGAAATAGTAGTTCATGAAGCTACTATATAAATATAACAAAGTTACATAAGATACAATAGAAGGAATAGAGTACAACAGAAGAAATAGAGTACAACAGAAGTCTAAATACAATAACCAAGTACAAGCTGAGTAGAACAACAGAACTGAAATAGATAGGACATGACAAGCAGATGATCTCCAGCGATTCAAATCTCCAAGAGAGTGGAAATCCAAATCTGTGAATAACTCAGGCTGACCCGAGCGTAAAATAAAACATAAACACTCGAGTCAGGATATACATACTTATACAATGTAAACCAACTCAAGTGAACTGTAGTAAAGGTACAAGTAACTTAGAAGATGCTTGGGACCGCCCATCCTCTAAGGATCCGTTAAAATATCTACTATGTAGTAATATTCGCTATTATAATAGTGTCTAAATAAGTAAAGTATAATCATATCGGAAAATAGCGTTAAGAGGATGGAGAACCTTAACGCGGTCGGATCTTAAAATCATAATCGTAGTAAAGCTCGATATGGTAGGTGACACGGCACAACTAGGCAATGCCAGGGTAGATATACCAATTACGCACACGGACTGATGGAGCGCATAGCAGCCACTATCGTCTACCTCGAACAACATTCCCAAATCAGAGGATGGCCATCTAGTCAAATCGCAAATAAGAGTATAATATCGAAGAAATGTGTCCGAGAAGAGGTGCTACCTCACTGGTCCGAGATCGCTCCTGTTTTAGCCACCTTATGCCAACTCACGGGAGTTGGGTCCACGTAACATACCTTAAGAACGTCGTCACCATCCTACTTCATTCTGGAATCTCCACCGCATACACAGTTGTCAAAGTGGTTTTCGGTATCGACAGAGAGTATGTCCATATCCGATCCCGGTCTCTTTGCCAACCAATCGTTATTATAACCCGTGGTTATAGATTTAAAACAATTTATCAAATATACTTTAAATTAAACCATTTACAAACAAAGTCACTATTCTTTTAAATCAAATATTAAATTCCCAAAGTTAGCCTTTTCGGAGTTTATTTATTCACTTAAAAACAATAGCGTTAAAATTTCCAGCTTTCACGGCACTTAAAAAGTGCGGCGGTAAGTTATATTTGAAAACAAAGTTTATTCAACAAAACAACATTTATAAACTGCTATAACAGTTCAGTTTTAAACAAAAATCATATTTCAGCCTACTGCAGTCCTTAACAAGTGCTACAGTAGCCCTTTTATTAGTTCAGGTTCAATTTTAGTTTCTGCTTCAACAGCACTTACCAAGTACTATCATAGCCTAAGTTCATTTTAGTCTTTTGGTTCACTTATATAATCCACAACACTTAACAAGTGCTACAGATTCTACCTAGTTCAGAACTTATAAAATCATACATTAAAAATGTTCATTTCAATCCGTTAACTAATTTATTTTAAAGAGAAATTTTACAAATTAAAACCAAAACTTACAAGTTCGCTTATTACATTCAAGTGTGTAAATCCCACTTTCATTTAAACAATTCATTTCAACAATTTACTCTCAAACTCCATTTTCCACCATTTTTAAAACTAAATTTTCATTTCAATTTAATTAACTTCAGTTTCCATCTTTCTTTTTTTTGTCAAACTTTCAAATTTAAGTTCCATTTTAAAAATCAATATTTTCCTCTTATTTATTTTTATCACATAGAAAAATCATTTCTATTCTAAATAAATCATTTAAAATTCGATTTAAATCAATTTAATATTATTAAAATATTTAAATTATTTAAAGGTATCCAGAAAATACAGAAAAATAATCACGGGTCTGTATAATATTTTTCTAGCCTAAGTCAAGTGATACGGATACTATATCATTTCAATCCGTAATTTACAAAGAAAAATCCGGGTTTTATCATTTTAAACCCGCAATCCCAAGTAAATAAAATTTAATTGAAAATCGTTCAGGCCTATCATTTCAGCCCATAACGACCTTCCCTTATTCTAAAGTCCGTTCGGGTATGTATCATTTCAACCCATAGTGATTCTATTCTACAGGGAACTTGCAGTGTGATTTAACAGAATATAATAACAGTAAAATAGGAACAAAATATAACAGATGATATGATATGCAGTGTTAACAATTAACATCAACTATAAATAAATCACAGGTAATTATAACATCATTTATTTATTTATTTATTTCTACACATTCAGTTGCGGTCATTTCACAATCATATAAGTATGAATATTCGTGTGAGATTTACTCACCTCTACGGAGCTGGAGATTCGGAAAAAGAAATACGATGCCTATCGAATGCACGTGGAAAGCACGATCAGTTGTTAGCGGATGCGCCAACTAGATTCAAATTTAAAGCAAAATAAATAATCAAAATCTAAGATTGCACGAATAACAAATTTTCAAATGAAGTAAACAACGAAAAAGAGACACGTTGAAAAATCGAGAACAATAGCGCGACCACCTTTAAAATATAGATTATAACTTTAAATTTGCAAAGTGACAAAAACAATTTTTTTTTCAAACAGATGCCAGAATATAACTTCAACGATTTACAAAAGTGACAGAACACACTTTTCTTGAACATAAAATAAAATACAGAGTGATATAACATAAGATAAACTTTCAAAGTGACAAACACTTTACTTCAAAAATACAGAGTGATGGAACACACTTCTGTTCATTTTCCAGGCAGAGGAGAAAAATAAACTTTGATACAAAAATACAAAAGGGACAAAATAGGTCAGAGGGAACGGCTAAAATAGGATACCAGAACACGTGACAACCAACTTTTTCCCATTTCCTTTTTCTCACAAACTCGTACAGGCAAAACTTCAACTAAAATTTCAGAAGTAACAAAGCATACACCTTTGTTCAAATTTTCTCAGAGGAAAGGTCAGTGGAATACATTTTCACTTCAACAAAACAAGGCTCGGTCGTTGTCTCGGGTTCACGTCTCGGCATGGACTTCGGTTGGTGACGTGGTGATGGTTTCGCTTGGGGTGGTGGTGGAGTTCCGGTGGTGGTCTAGGCTGTAGCATGTCGTGTTGACTGGTGGGCATGGGCTGGGTTCGGTGGTGACGGTGGATAGCCTGGAGTTGCGGTCAGGGTACGGTGGCTGGTCTCGTGGTGGTGGGCCGGTGGTCTGGGGACGTGATGGTGGCTGTGGTGGGTCTGGCGAAGGGGTAGGGTCAGGCGAAGGGTTTGGCTGGGGTAGAGATGACGAGGCTGGTGACGTGGGTGGTCTGGCACGGGTTGGAGGGCCTTGGGTGGGGCTGGTCTCAGCCAGGAGAGGTGGAGCGGGTGGTGGCGAATGGGTAGGAGTTCGTGGTGGTTCTCGGTATTGGAG
The DNA here is from genome assembly GCA_030737815.1 of Allium fistulosum. Taxonomy (NCBI): domain Eukaryota; kingdom Viridiplantae; phylum Streptophyta; class Magnoliopsida; order Asparagales; family Amaryllidaceae; genus Allium; species Allium fistulosum. The sequence continues at coordinate 1,303,819,686 of CM060902.1, forward strand.
GCGTGGGAACTGGGTTCGATCAGGCGAAGGGTTGTAGGGGATCTGACGTGGTAGTGCATGGCGTGGGATTTCTCTGGCGGTGGCAGGTCACGGCCTGGGGTGGAGGAAGGGCTGACGCGGTGGGGGAAAATGGGGTAGGAGGTGGGCAAAAACACGGTACAGCAAAAATTAAAAGCAAGGTACAACAAAATTTGAAGATAAATGAAAGAGGGCACGTGTCCATTACCTTGTAAATGCTCACGAGATTTCCAAAAGAGATTTGCAGAATTGAAAATTTTAGTGAAAAATGGAAGATGACGGCTGCTTATAATTTACAGAGGGAAGGCAAAAGAAAAGCCTTGATCGGTTAGAGGAAATTTATGCAATAATAAATGTTTGAACGAAACGTAAGGAAGGTAAAAGGAATTGGAATGATTCTCACGTGCACGATTTAAGGCTAGATTTGAGCAAAAATCTTTGAACGGCTGAAGCTGCAAATGTTAACCCAAAGTAACGTACAACTTAATTTATTTCTCTTATTGAATAAATTTAAGAATGCTAACGGTTTCTTTTAAATAAAATAGCGTATCATTTTTAAACCAAAAATTAAATAGCTATTACCATAATTAATAAAATTTTGATTGTTGATATATAAAGTTAAGAACGGATATAAATACACGTAAAAATGTAAAGTTTTAAATTTCCCGTTTTACGCTAGTTATTACACTTTTAATTCAAATCAATATTTCAAAATGTTAATTTTTAAACGAAATTTTATTTAAAAAAATTTGGGCTATTACAAATCTCCTATTTAACAAAAAGAAATAAAATAGATAAAAATTGAGATAACATGACTTTATTGTTATATCGATGAATTACAACTCAAGTAGCCACAAAGTTAAGAGGAACAACAAATGCTTTCATTACACCTAAAGTTGAGAGACTACATTTCTAACTTTGCCTAAAGTATTAGTCGAAAGCATAACAGTTAAGTCAAAAGGTATAGAAACCCCTTCAGGGGTAATAACTGGCGGACATTTACTATAATCCCATTTTCCGGCAGGTGGACTATCACGACCATAAATTAGCTTGGAATGAAATGTCCTGATTTCTTTTATGAGAGTTCCTTTCTCTTCACCAAGAAAGTCGAAGCGGAGACGAGGGTATTCCAAATATAATTTTTGCAAATCCTGAAGAAAGCAATATCTCGCTAACTTCAAAGTCTTTAAGAGTGGTGCATTTTTAGAGTAAAACCTTCTCGGGTTAACATATTGACTTAAAATGGTCTCTCGGCATGACTCGACCTAAAGAACTGATTTTCTGAAATAGCACGGCAAAAGGAAGCTAAGTATAGGGAGCATTGCAAAAATATGTGTTCATAAATCGGTTATCTGTTACATACTAACAATTACTTATCAGGTTCATACAAAATGGAATTAAACAAAAACTCATAAACAAATTTATCCTTATAATATTTAAGCTTTTCAGGGGGGATATCTTGTGGATTCGATCTGACCCGCGGTAAATTCCAGCAGGCTCTGGGATGCGGGTCAGAACCAAATTCATCTAAGAATCTCTTATAGAAACATCTGAGTAGACCCCCGCTGAATTCGCCTAAATACGAAAAATCTATGACTGAGTGTTTACAATATACTTTATACAAAAAATTAATTTAAATATCTCTTTTCCATCATCATCCAGAATAGAGTTGTTAACTCTCTGTTTTCCTTCAAGAGGGCGTCGTATCGGGTACATGCTTTCTTTAGTAAAGGAGCCACTCTCTTATATTTAAAAGATGCTAAAGTGGAAGTACTCCTGTCCAGATTATGATATTGCTGAGATAGAGCATTGTGTTCCGCTATTAATTTGTCTAACTCCCTATATAACTTATTAATCTCCACCCATTTTCTCTCAAGTTTTATGCTATATGGAAAACTTGACTTCTTCTTTATCTAAGACAGATAATTTATCACTAATTATTATCTTCGAAGTGTAAGGTATTTAAACAGGGAAGCCCATACTTGAGAAACTGGGATGGAAACTTGAGGAACTTGTTCTTTCCCCAAAGGACCCTCGGAATGGACAGGAACAATTTCCTCCTCCAAAGCAGCATTTGGTCTAGGAGATGATGGAGTATATCTTTATAGGGCGATGACTCCTTTTTAGGGGATTTGGTTGAGCCGCCATTGTCCTCTTGAGCATCAGAATGACCTCCCTTATCCCCATCATGGCCCTGACCTCCGGGAGGATTGTCATGGTTACCGTCATCACCATTAGTATCCCAGTTCATATGGTCATCATCCTCATTCTCTATGGGATCTTTATTTTGGTCGTCCTCCTCCTTAGAATCAGACTCGATGTCAAATGAAGGGACGTCAAGACAAAGAGCTTTCTTAAACTCAATCTTCCCCGCTTAACTCTCCCACTCAGAGTTATGTTCAAATTGCTCAATTTTGTCTATGACTCTCTTGGCTATAGTCGGATGAAGTGAAGGAAAACTAAGGTCAGGACATTTGTCGCGATTATCGATATAAGCAAGCAAGAGGGCATCTTCATAGTAGTTCAACATCATGGGCCCCAGGGAAGAATTGACGAAATCAGAAACATGCTTTTGGAAGTTAGTAAGAGTTTGAACAGCAAGTTTAATAGAAGCTCTAGACTTTTTTAATTTATCTTCCAATAATGTGTTCTTGGAAATTAAACGAGCTTTTTCATCCTCCAAGTCTTTTAGAGCAAGCTCCCTTGCAAATTTCTCATCATGGGTGAGTCGATGAGCTTGCCTCTCTGCTTCAAGGTCAGCTTCAACCTTGGATAGGGAAGCCTGAGATCGCTCGGAAATAAGCTGATGAGCTTGTCTCTCTGCTTCAAGGTCAGCTTCAGCCTTGGAAAAGGAGGCCAGAACTCATTTTAGCTTGGAGGAAGATTCTTCTCGGGCAACTAAAAGTGAAGAAATTTGGCTTTTTAATTTAGCATTTTCCTCTTGAAGTTTGGAGGATCCAGAAGGAAGTTTGGAGGCATACTCGATAAGAGAAACCCAGTTCCTGGAAATCTGCAACAAGAAAGAGATATAGGTTAACAATTAGAAAGATCCAGTGATAATAAAATTGATTAGTTAAAAAAAACTTGCCAGAAACTGTTGCTCCATGAGAGGGCGTCGGTTTTCCACCAAGTTTGGATAAAAGGTGGTGGAGAAGAGGAAGTGAAGGGTTCCGACTAAAGGATAGACTTAACAAGATCGCCAAAATCAGATGGCAAAGAAGTAGAAGACGATGATCCTGGAAGAGTGTGAGACTTAGAATGGGTCCCAAAAAGAGCAACCTGCATCTGTGCCAATACAGTTGGTGAATCAGAAATTGAGATAGGTAGAATGGGAGCAGGAGAAGGAGGAATTGACCTTACAGTATTCCCTGGAGCCTTAATAACTGGGCTTGCTAAAGCTTTCTTTGGAGAACTGTCTTCTTCTCCCTCATCAAGGTCGATAATCTATGTCATCTTGGTCGGAGGGGCCTCACCAGGTGGCACTGTTTGCCTTCTTTTCAAGGATTTCTTGGAGCTAGCAAAACACTCCATAACTTCTGAGACATCTGTGGATGAGGAAGGAGGAGCAACTTCCCTTAAAGGCACCACAACCTTGGGAGGAACTATAACGATTACCAAAAAAATGAATCAGATAAAGTAAGTTTGGGAATTCTATGGAAAGAGGACACCAAATTGATGAGATACCTGAAGCATCAGAACTGATCAGCGACAATGAAGTAAAGTGATCAACATTACCCAGAGAAAAGAAATGGCTACCCCGGGTGGTAAGCATGATGGAAAGCGGAGTACCAAGAATCTTTTGGCCAGTTGCCAATAAAGAATTCTTCTTTAAATTTGGAAGGGTCAAAAGCGACAACCTGCTCCTAAGATGTTTTGGAGCTACAGCCAATGAGTTGGTAATTTTCTGATCTGCATCGTTGAGTGCTTTAGAAGGATCATCTGAAAAAGATTGAAGGATGGTAAGCAAAAAACATAAGGGAAAGCAAAGACGATATTGGGATAAACTTATGAGGAGAAGCGAAGGCCCCGTGGACATCAGAAAAGCACTTAACAAAAAAGAATTATTTTTCCCAATCCTTAAACTTGTTAATACCGTCCAATATCAGTTTCTTGTACACGTTCACCCTGTAAATCTGCTTATTGGACTTGCTTAACTTTGCCAATTTGCTCGAAGAAGTTAAAGTTTGAGGACCAAGCGACCGAAGTCCAGATTCCAGCGCTAGTATTTCAAGAGACATGAGATAGGTATACACGTTAGGTGAAAGCTGTATCGGAGAACCCCAATGTAAGACAAGAAGGAATGCAAAAATGCAGGAAATGGGAGGAAACCGCCATGCCATATGTGGATGGCAGTAAATGCAAAGTACCTCGCCGGAGGGTTGTCAATAGTGTCAGTAGAGCTAGGAGGAATGGCTTCAATTCCAGTGATGCCAAACTCTTTCAAGATGGCATCAACGTCACTCTGAGATTCGATGAGGGAATGCTTGGTAATAGCTTCAACTTTTGGGGAGCTCATTGTTCTACCAGGTGAAAACATTCTAATTAAAAACTTTTAACCAATTATAGATTTAAGTGTCTATTAAGAGAATGAAAGTAGACAAATCTATTCAGATAAATTAAAAATGAAAACATACGCAAGGCTAGGGTAAGCTTTCGATAATGCCGAAAGGTCATGGCTAGAGCCTTTGGCGGAATATATATATAATGGTTGTCACTAATATCATAAAAAGAATCGATCCAAGACGTCAAAACACAAATTTGAGATTAAAGGACTTCAACCCTATCGGAGGCATGTAACCGAAAGGTTTAAAACCCTTAGTATGGCCGAAAGCTCTAGGTCAGAAGATCTAACTATGATGTTGCCTAACCTTCCAATCAAAATGGTAAGGTAATGCCGAAACATCTTTCAACATCATCGAGAGGTATAAAAGAAGTAAAGCTAATATTTACCACCTCCAAACTCTTTCGGAGGGACAAGGGAGTCATTTTGTATCACCCAATTGTATGCTAGTGGGGCCTAGATCACAATATCGGATTTGAGAAAATCTGTACCCGATAATAAATGCTACTTCAAATTTTTCTCGAGAAACAAGGAAGACGAACCTGCTAGCAAAATCATCCTCACCTAAAATTAAATTAACTTGATTTCAAAGCATAACATAACATTGCTGATTGATAAAATCTATCTTGAAAGTTAAGGATTGAATTCAAGTGTTTTGGGCATAAAATTTAAACTCTACAAAAAGGGGAGTTTTTCCGCGGCAAACACTGCCGATCTGGGGTCCAAAACCATGGATATAATTTATCCAAAAACCAATTTAAGAGAAAAATGAATTTTTAGGAAAAACCCAATTCAATTTTAAACTCGGAAAATTGAAAATCTGATTAGAAACTGGTAACGGAGAAAATGAAACTAAAACTTATAAAGTAAATTCAAAGAGTACCTTACTGTAGCGAGTTGAGATCTGGAAAATTTTTGGGAATTCCTTTACTTGTTTGCGGTGATTTTTATTTCAGGTAAGAATGGAAGAAAAAGAGGAAGCAGATTATATAAAGGAAAGTCGCCCGAATTCTTGACCGTCGGATCAGACTTAGGTGGACGTCGTGGATCGACGTGGAAAAATCAAGAGGTGGAGAATTTTGAAGCTTTCGGCAAAGATGACTTGGAAAGTCAAGAGCATCCCTTCGAATAGGGGGCTAATGTTACACTAAAAATTAACCTTCCAGCTAGGACTAAGGACCCCTGGACAAGCAAAAAAAAGAAGAGCGCAGCTCAAACCTCTCGGAACTTCCGAAGGTATGCAACCGTTGAAGTTCACTAACCTAAAACTTTACGAAAGGTCGAAAGGTTCCGCCTCCAGTATCCAAGAAATTCAAAAGAGAAAAAAAAGTCAAAGCAAGTAAAAGCCACTATTTAATGACCTTTTCGAAAGCACACCAAACCTTCCAAGCAGGTTGAGAAATATATAAGACATCTTTCAACAATGCCGAAAGGTTTGTAAGGGAGACAGTGATCATGAATCAGCACCAAGTAAAGAAGCAACCTTCCGACAAGACCGGAAGGTTCATAGCAGCATAAGTAAGAAAAACCCTTCGGTTACATCGAAAGGTCTGCACTGTGCATAAAGGGTGACCTTCCGGCTCAACCGAAGCCATAAAGCCGAAAAAAGGGCCGCCTGCATCTATAAATAGGACCCAAAGGCCCTAGTTTTGGGGGGGGATTTTTCTCTCCCACCTCATTCTTAGAATATGAAAGGAAATGTGTTGTAACCCTAATCAAGAATGGATTTAGGGATTTGTAAAAGCTAATATTGAATACTAAAAAGGGGAAGTTTCACATTTTGTTAAATCTCTTATTATCTAGTTTGATTTTTCATTATATTGATTCATATTTTCAGGATTAACTCAATTTAGAGGTTCAGGCTGATAGGGTCAGAAATTTAATTGATCAAGTTGTAACTTCGACCATCAGAAGTCATCAACTTTTCTACTCCAACCTTCCGGTGAAGACTACAACTGATCAAAATTAATAAGAATGGCAACCCTTCGGAGTCATTGGTTTTTGGGGCTGGATTCTTCAACTAAGTTGGTAGGTCCTTCTATATTTATGATACCAAAACCTTCCAATGTCGTTACCTAAGTGATCAAACCTTTCGGTGAAGTCTGAATTCAGGAGAATAAAGTTTAATCCAATAGTAGACATTCACATACCTTTCGGCAAATCCCAACCAGTCTACGAATAGGAAGTTAAACCTTTCGGTAAGGGTGAAAGCCCTTATACGTCATCCAAGGACTTACTTCTATACTACCACTAATAAGATCAATCATCCCAAACCTTTCGGAAACACTAAAGATCAATTTGAAAGGAATAAGACCGGTAAGTAATCATTTGTAACACAAAGGAAAGCTTTATATGATACCTTGTAAGATCTCTCGAAGTCAAAAGTTCTTTATCTAGAAGACCGGTTTTACCAACCACATCAAAAGGTATAGGTCGAAAATCAGCAATCATTGAATTGAAGTATTTTTTGGGGTGTTAACCATAAATTTGATTAACAGCAGTAAAAGGGGTTGTTCGGTCTGATTTGGTTATTTCTTCTGAGGTTGTGAATGTGTGTAATGAAGTGGTTGATTTTCAAGGCAATGTTTCAACAAATGATGAGGAGCATTTTTCTCATAAGAAGGCATCTCTTAATTCTTCTTCGTCAAGGAGAGATAGACATAAGAGGTCTATTGTTGTAAGTGGGTCTATTCGTCGTAGTGCCAGGATTAGTGGTAGCCAATCTCCGTTTTTATGTGAGTTACCTATTTTGAGTGCCATTAGTGGCACTACGAATATAGGCTCTGGTACGTCTTCTGTTTTAGGCAGTACGTATTCTTCTTATGCTTTTAGTAGTTTGTCTTCCTCTGAGTTATGTCAGTTAGCTAGATCTGTATAAATGCTAGATCTGTTGGTTTATGATGATTATTAGCTAGAATATCAGAGGTTTGCACGATTTAAATAAGTGTGATAAAATCAGAGCTTTTTTTAAAGACTATTCTATTGACATTACACTTTTACAGGAAACTAAAATTGAATGTCCCGATATTCGTTTTTATAGAAGATTATATGGTTATCATTTTAGGAAATGAGCTTATTTACCTTCTGTTGGTGCTTCTGAGGGTTTACTTATTGGATGGCGGGATAATTCTTTTAAATTACTTCAATGTATTTCCAAGAAACACTTTTTGCATATTATTCTCATTAATCTTAGTGATAATTCTATTTTAAATATATCTAATGTTTATGGGCCAAACTCAAAAATTGATCGTCGGGTTCTATGGAATGAATGTCTAGAATTTAAATCTTTAGCTCCTGGTTCTTGGATTTTGGAGGGTGATTTCAATGTTACGCGTTTTCTAGGAGAGCGTTCACCACGGGAAGGTGATTTCTTTGCTATGGAAGAATTTGACCAATTTATTATTAATTCTAATTTGATTGAAATTTCTCTTTCTAATTGTGAATTCACATGGAGTAATACTAGGGAGCCCCTTCTATGGCTCTTCTTGATAGGTTTTTCACCAGTGATGAAATTGAGGATAGATTTCCTATTTGTAGAGTTTCTGGTTTGCCTTACACTTATTCTGATCATTGTCCTATCATTCTTACATGTGATCATCATAGAACTGTTAATAGATCTTTTAAATTCGAAAAAATGTGGTTATTAGAATCCAATTTTTCGAATTTAATTAACAATAAATGGATTTTAATGAACTATTATAATATCAAAAATATGGATAATTCTGCAAAAAAATTGTTTTAAAACTTAGAGGTCTTAGGAACTTTCTAAAAAATTGGAGTAAGAATGTTTTGGTAGTATTAAAATTAAAAAAGAAAAAATTCTTTCCGAAATGCTTAAATTAAACAAGAAAGAAGAAACTAGACAACTAAATATAGGCGAGCGTAATGTTCTTGCTAATCTAAAATAAGAGCTCAATTCAATTTTAGAAAAAGAGGAGGTTATGTGGAAATAGAGATCTAGAATTCAATGGATTAATGAAGGTGATAATAATACTTTTTTTTCATAATATGGCTAATGGTAAAAAGCGTAGTAATACGATAAATTCTATTTTTGTGAATAACGTGGAATTGGTCGATCAAAGAGGAATTAATAAGGCTTTTACTGACTAACTATAGAGATATTTTTAGTAATAAAAATAAACATAGAATTAACGCTAGATGGAATGATCTTTATCCTTCTGAATCTAGAGTTGACCTTTCTGGGTTTGATAATCCTTTTTCTGAAGAGGAAATTTTGAACGCTATTAATGACATGCCCAGTGATAAATCCCTAGGTCCTGATGGGTTCCCTATTTTCTTTTACAAAATATTTTGGGATGTTTTAAAATTCGATTTAATTAGCATGTTTAACGAATTTTATAATGAAAAATTACAATTAGGCGGATTTAATTTTGCAACTGTAATTTTATTACACAAAAAAAATCGGAGCTAATAATTTAAAAGATTTTAGACCTATTTCCTTAATTAACTGTTCCGTTAAAATTATTTCAAAAGTTTTAGCTAATAGACTTGGTAGAAGAATGAATGATCTAATTGATTATTCACAAACTGCTTTCATTAAGGGTAGAAATATCACTGATAGTGTGGTTGTTTTTCAAGAATACATTAATCACTGTTGTAAGAATAATATTACTTGTGCGATTCTAAAACTGGACTTTGCGAAAGCTTTTGATTCGGTGGATTGGGATTTTCTAGTTGATATGTTACATGCTAGAGGTTTTAGTCACAAGTGGATAGGCTGGATTATGACTTTGCTTAAAACTAGTAACTCTAGTATAATGGTTAACGGTATTTTATGGAATAAAATTCAATCTAAACGAGGATTAAGGTAGGGTGATCCTTTATCGCCTCTTTTGTTTAACCTAGCCATGGATTTTTTTGCTATTGTTACACTAAAAATCAGCCTTTCGACTAAGATGAAAGGTCTTTCAACAAAAGCAAAGGAAAAGGAGTACAGCCCGAACCCATCGAAGGAGTCGAAGGGATGCGGTCATCAAAATTCATTACCATCAAACCTTTCGAAGGAGTCGAAAAGTTCCATCTCTAATATCCAAGGTGTTCTTACCTTTCGAAGGGGATGAAGATGTCAAAGCAAGTGTGAGCAACTACTTAGTGACCTTTTCGAAAGCATAACAAGCCTTTCGAACCGGTTAAAGCACATCTAGGTTACCTTTCGACAATGACAAAAGGATTATGAAGAAAGAAGCACTCACAAGTCAACAAAGAGCGAAAGACAACCTTTCGACAACGTTGAAGGAAAGCACAGCTCTCGCAGAGCAACCTTCTGATAAGGTTGAAAGGTTCACAACAACTAAGAGAAGAGCAACCTTCCGACAAGGTCAAAAGGTTCATAGCAGTCTAAAGAGGGCAAACCCTTCGACAAAGTCGAAAGGTTCATGAAGGCATAAAGAACAGCATACCTTTCGACAAAGTCGAAAGGTCCATAATAGCATATGAAAGGCAAACCTTTCGACAAAGTCGAAAGGTTCACAGCAGCATATAAAAGGGAAACCTTCCGATCCAGTAGGGAGCTTGGAGTCGAAAGGAGGGCCGCCTGCATCTATAAATAAGACCCAAGGGGTCCAGTTTTGGGGATCCGAACTCTCTCATTCTAATCTTATATTTTTTAATCAAGACATTGTAACTCTAATTGGGTGCTGATTTGGAAATTTAATAAAGATTGAGTTTTTTCATGGATAAAAATGGAAGTCTTATGCTCTATCAATTATTTTACTATTTTGCTTAAACCTTGTTGGATTAACTGCTAATTTCAGGTTCAATACCACCGAAAGGTCCTTGTTGACAAGGTCGACGGCACTTCCGATTCAATTAGTCTTTGTAACCTTTCGAGCCCTTCAACCTTACAGCGTAAACCTTTCGACAAGGTCCAGAGTGCTTGAGCTGTAAAATATCAGTAACCTTTCGGAGATATAGTCCAAGTGGTTCAACCTTTCGACTAGATCGAAGATTGTCCTTCAAGTTTAAATACTCTGGTTTACAAGGCTTATTCCATAAGAAACCGTTCCATACCTTTCGACAAGGATCAAAATACACCTTATAAGTAATCTAACCTTTCGACAAGGTCGAAAGCTTCTGCATGTTTACAAAGGAGTTTGATATTCTACTTAAATCCAAAGAAGGCAATCATCCCAATCTTTCGATAGGATAAAATCCGACCTCCTAAGGACAAATTGAAGGAAATTCGATCTAAAACAAAGTAAGAAACTCTCGAAGAGAATTTCACGCTAACTCAATAAGGTCGGAAGGTTTCATAACCGACACCTAAACCTTTCAACGACGTTGGAAGGTCTAATTCGAAAGATATTCACGAGTGAAAAATACAAAGGCAATCCTTAAAGGTATCACGCCCTTCATTCAAACTAGACTAACCACACTACTAGGAATAACTTTGGAGTGTTGATAAGAAATCTTGTTAACATTTTTGGCGCTAAAAGGAGGACACGAACCTCCGCCCTTGTGGTTAACCCCCAAACACTACTATTCTCTAACCCCCCCCCGGATAAATCTTACATCAAGTCTATCTACTTTGCTTTGATCATGGCCAGAAAATTTAAAAGATCTGAACAAGGGTCTTCAGAACCACATTTATCAAGATTCTCCCAAGTAAACATCAAAAGTTCCAATCAAGATGAAGAGCAAAGACTAAGGCTCGAAGCCTTAAGGATTATAAATAAAAAGAAAGCAGAATCTTACGACCCTGAGAAATGGAGTCTAAATCCTTTTCATGTAGGACCTACCCAAATCTTTGCACTTGGAACAGAACAAATGGAAGTGATAATATCTTTAATCAAATGAGAAGAATAATCCAACATTATTCCAAAGGCACCATCTTTGAAAAAGAGAAAATGAATTATTACAATGCCTTTGCACACAAGTGGCAACCAACTACAACAAGAGCACTTCAAACCCAAGAGATTCAAAGAGTAGCAAAAAGAAAGATAATTGAAGAACATGAAATGATAGGGCCGAAAAGTAAAAAGCTAAAGAATCATGCTCAAGAGTCAAGTTTCAAGTCCAGACTTCCAAAAAAATGCGACTTAACCACATCAATGAAAACGTCTACTTGCTTACAAAGGATGAGCTTAACTATTGGCTATCACAAAAGAAAAGGCCAAAACATAAAAGGAACTTGGGAGGATTCTTCTGTCACTGTCATATGATGAATGGTCATGAAACCAACAAATGTAAAGCCCTGGAGGGGATGATCATCAATTTCTTTAGGCAAGGAAAGATCACTGAATTTGTAAAGAAAACTTGATCAAAGATTAATAAAGATCGGCTTTCTGAAAAGAGAAAGTCTACATGGTTGGGAGTGAAATGCTCCTCAAATTTGGATACTGCCTAAGATGGTAGAAAAGCCTCTGTCCGTGCCGAGATGGCCAGTGCAGAGCACCTCCTGGAGGGAGGATGGAGTAAGCCTCTATTTGCGCCTAAGATGGCCAGGGCAGAGCACCGAGCCAGCCCTTAACCGCGCTGCAAAAGGGCCAGGTTAAGGCACCTCCTGGAGGGAGGACGGAGTAAGCCTCTATCCGTGCCTAAGATGGCCAGGGTAAAGCAGTGAACAAGCCCTTATCTAGGCCACGCTATGGCCAGGGTAAGGCTCCTGGAGGGAGGATAGAGTAAGCCTCTATCCGCACCTAAGATGGCCAGGGTAGAGCACCGAACAAGCCCATATCTGCGCCGCAAAATAGCCAGGGTAGGGCATCTCCTAGAGGGAGTCGGGTAAGTCCTTGGTTCCAACCTCTAAGATGAGCTAACCAAGAGCACCGGACAATGGACTAAGATGCCCAGGCCCAAGAAGAGGCCCAATCAAAAAAGGACTAAGATGTCCAAGTCCAAGTGAGGCTCATTCAATAATGGACTAAGATGTCCAGGCCCAAGAAGAGGCCCAATCAAAAAAGGACTAAGATGTCCTAGCCCAAATGAGGCCCGATCCGTACTGAACTAAGATGTTCAAGTTCAAGCATATTCAATCATAGACTAAGATGTTCGAGCTCAAGAGGCAGGCAATCAAATTATTTCTATTCAAAACCTGAAGGGTCCATGCATGTCAAAGAAGATGAAAACAAAGGAGTAGGATGGAACTCCACTTTCTATTACCCGAATCTGGGTTTCGCGACTTCTTTAACATCATCTACTACTACTCGAATCTGAGCTTCGGAATTCTCATATTTGAATCTCAGTAACTAATACCCAAATCTGGGTTTCGGGATTCTATTAATCGCTATCTTTACTAAGCCCAAATCGGGGCATGAGAACATTATCGATCACTACAATTAAAATCCGAATCTAGGTTTCGGATCTTTCACATAAATATTTCATTATCTAAAAACCCGAATCTAGGTTTCGGATTATTATCAATCACTCACTTACTATACCTGAATCTGAGAATTGAGACTGCTATTTATTTAAGCCCTAATCTGGGTACAAGATTTTTGGATTTCCATCTATTTCAAATGCCTGAATCTGGGCCAAAGAATATTATCAAAAAGACCGTTATTAAGATCCTCCAAATGGGAACTTCAGGCTTCTAATTTTTAAAATCCTATTAATGATGAGGAATGGGTGAGAGAGTTGCTACTTTAAAATTTCAGACACAGTCTAAATCAGGTTTTTTATTTAATAAAAGTTATATCCTAATATTCATGACCTAATGATAAGACATAATTTATTACCTACAATTTTTGTGCATTCCAAACAAGTGGAAGAAGCTAAGTCCTTAATCATTTCTCATCATAGTTGAAGATGAGATCTTAAAATTTTGAATAAATTACTTTTCATATAATTGGCAAGGATGATATGTTAATTTAGGAAAACAACATGCATAGACAAGTATGTCAATTTCAAGCTAACAATTAAAGATATTGTTTGCTACATGTTTCTTAGGAAAATCAGAATGACAAGGAGTAACAAAAGCTCCAGCAAGCACAAAAGTTGCCGAATGAGCAAATCAAAGGCATATCAAAGGTTACACTACAGAAAAGGACCACAAATCAGGTGATATTTACAAAATTTCTATAATTTTCATAAGTTGTGAATTCATTTACAAACGACCAAATTATGTACAAGATAAATTTACATGGCTCAAATACATAAATAAATTACAAATCTTGAGCTGCTTTGTTAAGAGTCTCCGCCACCGAAGGATTTACGACATGATTGATTGCTTCACGGAGAACTTCCTTAAGCTTCTTTTCTTTTCTCCTGATTTGGTTTTCATCATCAATTGCATTGATGTTGGTTTTAAGGCGCGATTAAAAGTCCTGTTTGCAGCTCTAACTGTTTTGTTATCTCTTTCCAATTCTACGACGCACTTGACAAGCAAGTAATTATCGCATTCTAGCTTTTGATTTTTTGCAGCATATTCGTTAACGGTCCGGGAATATTTCGCCTTAAATTGCTCCTCGGTATACTTAACTACCTCAAATTTAACTTTACGGCACCAATTCCCCACAACATTCTCATCTAAACCTGGAGGGTTAAGCATAGAAGGGAATTTTTAGGCCACAAGAAGCTTCGACCTTGTGGGTTTAGTAACCAAAGGAATGGAGTGAGGAACCGCCAAATTAATACTTAGAATTTTGTCCTCTATAATGAGTTCTAAAGAGGCGCACTGCGCCTAGCTGTCTTTCAACTTTAATTCCAAATCATAAATCTGTTGAATAAGTTCAAAAATTCTTTGATCAAAATCAGCCACAGGATTAGTCTTCACTTGACGTTTGAGCGTAACAATTATCTCATCCTTCTTCTTAATATTAGCCTCAAGATAAGCTATATGGTCTTTATGACCACTGGCGATGGTCTTTTGAAGGAAATATCTCTTATGCCATTTTACGGCTTCGGTATTGCCACCGAAACGCTTAAGAAGGGCTTCATCATGGACCACGATTCCACCGCTCACTGGTAGTAATCTTTCTCAGATAACATCGACGTGTAAAAGTAAATTTTGAGAAAGAGGGGTTGCAGATGATTGTAAATCCTATTTAAAACAAAAGGAAATGAGAAAAAAAAATCAAAATTGGGATAAAAGATATCATTATTATTATAGTAATGGGTTACAATTCGAATAACCACAAAGTTAAAAGGTACAACAAACACTTTCATCACATCTAAAGTTGAGAGACTACATTCCTAACTTTGTCTAAGGTGTTAGCTGAAAACATGACTGTGGAATCAAATGATATAGTAACTCCTTCAAGGGTTATAACCGGAGGACATTTACTATAGTCACATTGCCTGGCCGGTGGGCTATCACGATCACAAATCAAATTTAAGTGAAATGTTCTGATTTCTTTTAAGAAAGTCTCCATCTCTTCACCAAGGAAGTCAAAGCAGAGATGAAGGTATCCCAAGTATAGTTTTTTTAAGTCCCAAAGAAATGCATTTTTAGAGTAAAATCTCCTCAAGTTAACATATTGACTTAGGTGGTCTCTTGGGATGACACGACCTAAAGAACTGGTATTCTGAAATAGCACGGTAAAAATAAGCTAAGCATAACAAAAATATGTATTCATAAATCAATTACTTGTTGCATATTTACAATCACTCATCCGGTTCATACAAGATAGACTTAGAGAAAAACTCAGAAACGAATTTGTTCTTGTAATACTTAAGCTTTTCAAGGGGAATATCTTGAGGAATCGATCTGACCCGAGGTAAATTCCAGCATGCTCCAGGATGCGGGTCAGATCCGAATTCATCTAAGTATCTTTTATGGAAACGTCTAAGTAGACCCCCACTGAATTCACCTAAATGTGAAAAATCTATGATTGAGTGTCTACAATAAGCTTTATACAAAAAACTGACTAAGAAGTCTCTCTCTTCCATCATCATCCAGAATAAAGTTATTAATTCTCTATTTTCTTTCAAAAGAGGATCGTACCGGAGATGTGATTTCTTTAGTAAAGGAGCATCCCTCTAATATTTAAAAGATGCTAGTGCGGAGGTACTCCTATCAAGACTGTGATATTTCTGAGATAGAGCATTGTATTCCTTTATTAATCTGTCTAACTCCCAATATAACTTGTTAATTTCCACTTGTTTGCTCTCAAGTTTTGTACTATAGGGAAAGGTTGACTTCTTCTCTATCTAAGACAAATGTTTTATCACTAATTACTATCTTTGAAGTGTAAGATATTTAAACAGGGAATTCCATACCTATGAAATTGGAATGGAAGCCTGGGAAGCTTGATCTTTCTCTTGAGGATCCTCGAGTTGAGTGGGAGCAGTGTCATCCTCTAGAGGGGTAGTCAGTCCGGGGGATGTTGGAGACAAATCTTTGCGAGAGGATGACTCCTTTTCAGAAGGTTTAGTTGGACCATCACCACCTTTTTCTATAGCACCGGAGGAACCCCCTTTGTCTCCACCAAGGCCTTGACCTCCAAAGGGGTTATCATCATTATCACTATCATCATCACTGTCCCAATTAATCTCATCGTCATCATCTTCCTTTTCCTTAGGATCTTTATCCTTATCATCGTCCTCTTCAGAGTCGGATTCAATGTCGAAGGAGGGGATATCAAAAGAGAGAGCTTCCTTTACATTAATAATCTCCTCCTCACCTTTGGGCTCGGTACCCTGCCTAATTTGATCAATTTTGTCCATGACTCTTTTGGCTAAAACTAGGTCAAGAGAAGGAAAGCCAAAGTCAGGACATTTGTCACGGTTGTCGGCATAGGCGAGCATGAGGGCATCTTCATAATGATTCAGCATCATAGGCCCCAAGGTGGATTTAGCTAACTCGGTGACATGCTTTTGGAAATCGGAGAGGGTTCGAACAGTTAGCTTAAGTGAAGCTCTGGTCCTCTTGAATTTGGCTTTTAGTAGAGTATTCTTAGAAACCAAACGAGCTTTCTCCTTCTCCGAGTCCTTCAAAGCCAACTCCCTTGCAAATTTTTCATTGGAGGTAAGACGATGGGCTTGCCTCTCTGCTTCTAGATCGTCCTTAGCCCTAGTGAGGGAGCCTTGACTCGCTCCAACTCAGTGGAGGAATCATTTTGAGCAGCGGTCAGTGAAGATATTTGACTTTTCAATTTAGCATTTTCCTCCTATAGCCTGGAGGATCCAGAAGAGAGACCGGAGACATGTTCATTTAAGGAAATCTGGTTTCTGGAAATCTGCAACAGGAAGAAGTGTAACATAAGTTAGCAATTGGAAAGATCCAGAGATGATAGGATTAATTGGATAAGAGCTTACCAAGAGTTGTTGTTCCATGAGAGAGCGATGATTTTCTGCCAAATCAAGACTAAATGACGGCAAGGAAGAGGAGGTAAAAGATTCTGAGTGTAACATCTGCTTGACCAGTTCATCAAAGTTGGCACTACAAGAAAAACCATTTATAGTTGCAAAAATTGGTGGCGTTTCTTTCTAAATGCAACCAAAAGTATTTCCCTAAAAATTATAAATGCGGCTAAAAAGATTTCACGTTCCCGCTTTGCACCCGCGTAAAGTAAAAAATATTTCACGAAATTTTTTTATTTACTGTCATGTTTCCCTTCCTCTTCATTATTAAGAAACTTTTCTCCTTACGCTTTCCTTTTCGCTCCAGCAAAATCTACCTCACCCTCCAACAAAATCCACCTTGCTTCGTTATCATTGTTGCGGTAGACGTCCTTCATTCTACTCCTCTCCACATCGTCGCGGTAGCCCTTCACAGATCTCTCCTCGTGGAACCCTAAATAGGTATATTTAGGTATGAAATTTTATAAACCGATTTTATGAGTCTACTGGATTTTATATGATTATGTATGGATACTCTATATGAATTTCTACATAAACCCTAATTGGAATAGTCGATTTAACCCTAATTGGAATAAATCCTAACTGGAATAATTGATTTTATATGATTATGTTCGAGCTATTTTTTTATAAATTTTACTTATATTCTAATCATTTCCTATTATGTTAGTGTGATGTGCTTGCTTTAATTGTATCCAATTTATGTTATTTTTTTATTTGCATTGTTTAGATAAAAGTACATGGGTAGTTTACATATGTAGATCATAAGTGTTGCTTTGAAAACTATGAAGATGATAAGAGTTCAAAGTTAGTGCATTTACCATGCCTCCAATACAAACTTGAATTTTGGTACAGAGTGCATATTTTGCATCTCCAATCGTTTCACTATCCATTAATGTTCAGATGTATATTTAAGGGCTCGTTTGGATCGACTTAAATAAGTCATTTTTTGACTTTTTAAAAGCTAAAATGAATAGGTTTGGATTTAAACAAAAAAAATTATTTAAGTCAATCCAAACAGATCCTAACAGTGGATTCATAAATCTAGCAAAAAAGTAGACTAATTATAAAATACCTTTACATTACGAAAATGCCTTTATTGCATCTACAACGATTTCATTTTTCATTAATGTTCAATTGTACTTCCAACTTTCAAACTAGAAATATAAATTGAAAGAAAGCAAATCCTTTAAACCCTTGCTACTAGAGGGCCATTTATAACCAAAATGGGTGGTTGTCTACGTGTAGGTAAGTCAGTCAAAGAGGGTTTTTGATAACTTAAATCTAGGATCCAGCCGATTACTATGATCATAATTCGAGTATTTCGAGTATTTTTAGCCCGCTACCCTAAACATACTTTTCAAAGCGTGAGTAGAGATTCGTACGCTTACCCAAAATATTGACGTTGAAACCATAGTTCATCATTTTTTTTAAATGATACACAAACAAAATTTAGCAAATAATTAGATAGTAATGAAATAATAGTTTACATACAAACCTACACAAAAGAATCTACGTGTAAGCAAACAACAAGATACACAAATGATACTTACTCTTATTTTCGATGCAATAAATAAATTACTTCTTCTTGCGAAATTTTCTTCTTAAACAACAAGATACACAATTTTATTATCCAATAACACATATGGTTTTGTTTTAGTCTCAAAAAAAAGAAAACATTTTGCATTTCATTTTTTTTGCATTTATGTTCACTGTGCATTTTTGTTCTTTGTTCTTGTGTGCATGTCAACTCAACACTTTCCATTTTAACTTTGTTCATTCTGTACACATTTCTTGTTCACTTGAATTTAGTTCAGTTTAGTGTTGTGTGTTTGGTTTTGTATTGTGTTATCTTGCATTAAAAAAATTGTTGGATTTGTTTTCATCTTGCATTGGAATTTTCAACTAGTTTGCTATTACATTTCATTTCCTGGCTTTTGCGTTTCATTTTCTGTTTTACATTGCTGTTGCATTTCATACTTCAACAAGCTTGCATTGCATATACCCAAAAACAAAAATAAAACAAAAAACATTGCATTGCATCTTAGATTTTTGTTTTCATTTTTACATATCTGTTTCTTGTGCTCACTGTTTTCACTTGATATTATGTTCACTGTTTTATTTCATTTGTCTTTTAGTTTTTGATACATTGAATTTTCCTCTACTACAAGCAACTGTTTTCAAGTTTTTGTTCTCTATTTACAAAACAAAATATCCATGTTTCTTCTTTACATTGCCTTGATCAAACACTTCTCAAACAACTTCTCTCTGTCACACACAACTTCTCTCTGTCCTATAATAATATATCAACAATATATCTTTCTATTTTACAGAAACGAAGTGAGAAATATTCAGCCCTTAGGGAGAAACAACTTCCACACACAACTGGTCGTAAGGGAATGGCTAGATTGACCGAAGACATGGTTAGTTAATTAAGTATAGCTTTATTTAATATTATTTTATACCTGTCCGGTTTTTTTATTTAATGTTATCCTAAATTTAGAAAAAAGAAAGTCCATCGTCCATAACTAGAGCTGATGTTTGGATTAAATCTCACATAAAAAAAATGGTGAACCGGTGACCGCGGAAGCTGGAAATGCTATTGTAAGTTTTTTTTATTTTATCTGTATATAAAAAATTGTCCGAAACTACGATAATTTTACCATTGTACATTATGTTATACGTCTAGTATACCAAAACAGAGAATAATCAATTATAAACTCGTCTCACAAGTTTGTCAAACAGATTTCTACTACTCTAGAAGTCTGTATTAGTTAATTTAAATAATAGATATGTCGTAATTAAATTACAACAACAAATTAACAACTATAGTAATAACTATAGTGCTAAATCAACCGTTATACTATTTAATGAAATAGTATACCACAGAAAGAAAAGAAATATATATGTGTATATAAATCTAACCGGTTGAAGAGGGAAATTCCGTCTGAGGCTTGTCGTGACAATTTCCTTAAGACTTTATTTAAAGTCTCCCAAGATACAACAGACGTAATCTGCACGAGATTGTAAAGAGCATGTCAACTCTGTGATATATTATTTAGAGCAGTAGAGAAGGAAGAAGCAGAAGAAATTATATTGGAATGGAATGAGAATGTGATCAGTATTCTCTTCTATTTATAATTTCGTCCGCACCTCTTCAAACAGTCGCGTCCGCTTGACGGGTCGCACCCGCTGTCTTTTGAACGCTGCTGTTCGTTAACGGGTCGCACCCGCCTGCTCCTAGTATCTGTTCGGCCGCGCATCCTCAATCGGGCCGCACCCGCTTGCCCGCGTTTCTTCAGTCAGGTCGCACCCGCTCGCGTCTAACGATTCATGACCGCTTCAGAAGTCGCACCTCCTCAGTTAATCCGCGTCCGCTTATGAACAGTCGCGTCTGTTCGTATAGCCTGCAACTGTTAAAAAACCCGGCCCAGTTTTGCAGTAAAATTAGGATCATATTAGACCCAAACCCAAACCCGAACCCGAACCCAAGCCCGGCCCGATTCGGTCGGACGGACGGCGGCGGCGCGCGCGCGAGTGTGGTGGTTATGCATGATCTCCCTCCTCACAACGAAGCAAACATTTGGGTGCCCCAAGGCCCCAACCCCTTCATTGCAAAGCTATTAATATACTAGAATAGTTTGCAATTTTGGCGATGTGGGACTAGTTATTTTCATTCATTTTGGTATTTAGGAATTCCAACAATCCCCCACATGAATGATAATATACATATCCCCCACACAAAGCAAAATATCACAGAGTATATATAGAATAATGCTTTATCGTGGATAAGTAGATATTTCACTTTGAACTTTCCCTAGTTAAAACTTATCGGATCTACTTGGCTAATCGGTGAATTATATCATCTTGAACCATCGGCCTTTATTGTATATCCAGACAATAAGCTTTACGAAGCATTGATTCCCTTCTCATCCAATCTCTTGGTTGTGTTCATTTTGGTCCTGAACAAATTTGTTTGGTTCTGCGAGTGTTTATAGAAAATATAAGCCTTTATTCTCATAGAGTCGATCCAGCTCACACTAACATAGGTGATCGCAACCATTAAGAGTATCCTACATATACCCCACTTGTTATATTCAAGATATGGTTATCATTATAAAACATAGTTTTAACCTTTAAATACTTCTGTAGGCATGCATTTATATTGTGCACCATAGGAATGGAGTTGGACTATGTCCAAGTAAATGCATTACGCCTTGAGTTACTCAGAACTGGTTTGCCTATTGATCCTAGTCTGTGGGATCTCCAGTCGCTAGGATAGGTTTTCGTATAAGATAACTCTTGTTGGTTTAGGCTTTTAAACCCATTCCCCTTGATGCGCGGTCAATTTTCTCTCTTGATAAACCTTTAGTAAATAGATCCGCTAGGTTATCATTTGTTCTCACATAATCTATGGAAATAGTTCCATTTGAGAGTAACTGCCTAACTGTGGTATGGCGTCGACGAGTGTGTCGTGACTTTCCATTATACACGAAGTTGTGCGCTCTGCTTAGCGCAGCTTGGTTATCACAGTGTATGCATATGGCCGGTACAAGTTTAGGCCAAAATGGAATATCTTCTAAAAAATGACGAAGCCATTCTGCTTCTTCGCCTGCTTTATCTAAAGCAATGAACTCCGATTCCATAGTGGATCGAGCTATGCATGTTTGTTTAGTTGATTTCCATGACACTACTGCCCCTGCTAAGGTAAACACATAACCACTTGTTGATTTTGATTCCTCTGAATCAGCAATCCAGTTTGCATCACTATATCCTTCTAAGACGGCAGGATATTTTCCATAATGTAAGGAATAATTTGTGGTATTTTTTAAATATCCAAGCACTCTCATTAGTGCTTTCCAGTGTTCCTTTCCTGGATTGCTTGTATACCTGCTCGGTCGACTTACTGCATAAGCTATATCTGGTCTTGTGCAATACATGAGATACATGAGACATCCTATTACACGAGAGTATTCCAGTTGTATTACACTCTCATTAGTGTTTTTATGCAGTACTTCTGATGGATTAAAAGGTGTTCTCACTCCTTTAATTCCATAATCTTGGAATTTTTCAATCACTTTGTCTACATAGTGTGACTGAGATAATTCAATTCCATTAGGTGTTCTTATTATTTTGATTCCCAAAATAACGTCTGCAACTCCTAAGTCTTTCATATCGAAATTGCTAATTAACATCTTCTTTATGGTCTCTATTACCTGAGTATTTGGACCAAATATTAACATATCGTCTACATATAAACAAATCATCACATATGATTGTCCAATTTGTTTATAATAAACACATTTATCACATTCATTTATACGAAAACCATTTCTCATCATGACACTATCAAATTTTGCGTGCCATTGTTTTGGAGCTTGTTTTAGTCCGTATAATGATTTTACTAATCTACAGACTTTGTTTTCATTTCCTTTGG
This sequence comes from Allium fistulosum, assembly GCA_030737815.1. Taxonomy (NCBI): domain Eukaryota; kingdom Viridiplantae; phylum Streptophyta; class Magnoliopsida; order Asparagales; family Amaryllidaceae; genus Allium; species Allium fistulosum. The sequence goes on from CM060902.1 coordinate 1,303,841,960, forward strand.
AAACAAAACCTTCAGGTTGCTCCATGTAGATCTCCTCATCGAGATCTCCATTTAAGAATGTTGTCTTTACATCCATTTGATGAATTTGTAGATTATAAATCGATGCAATTGCTATTAGCATTCTTATAGAGGTTATTCGTGTTACCGGCGAATATGTATCAAAGAAGTCTACTCCTTATTTTTGACGATATCCTTTGGCTACCAATCTGGCTTTATACTTGTCGATAGAGCCATCTGCTTTCATTTTCTTTTTGAAAATCCATTTGCAGCAAATAGGTTTTATTCCAGGTGGAATATCAACAATTTCCCAAGTTTTATTACTTAGAATTGAATCAATCTCACTTTGGATTGCTTCTTTCCAACATGAAGATTCAAAAGATGACATTGCTTCCTTGTACGTTTGAGGTTCATGTTCTAACACACATATGTGAAAAAATCTGAACCAAATGTCTTGGAAGTCCTAGCCCTTACGCTTCTTCTTGGTTCAACTTCCTCAATCTCATGATGAGTTTCATCTTCATGTGAATTGCTTGATTCTTCTCTTGTCCTTTTAGGGACATTATTCCCTTCATTCCTTTTGTGCGAAAACACGTCTTCAAAGAATGAGGCATCTCTAGATTCCATGATTGTATTTACATGAATATTAGTTATATCAGACTTGAATACCAAAAATCTATAGGCACTGCTATTTTGGGCTGGCCCTAGATAGTAACAATCTACCATTTTTGGTCCAAGTTTGACTTTCTTGGGAGGCGGAACTGGAACTTTTGCCAAGCACCCCCACACTTTGAGGTATTTAAAACTTGGTTTGTGTCCTTTCCATAACTCATATGGAATTGTTCATGTTTTATTGTGAGGGACTTTGTTTAATATGTGATTAGCCATATTTAAGGCTTATCCCCACAAGTTCGTCGGTAGACCAGAGGTTAAAAGCATGGCATTAATCATGTCTTTTAACGTTCTGTTCTTCCTCTCGGCTATACCATTTTGTTGTGGTGAATATGGAGCCGTTGTTTGATGAATTATACCATTTTCGGCACAGAACTGTTCAAATGGTGATTCATATTCTCCACCTCGATCAGATCTCAATATCTTAATCTTTTTATTTAACTGATTTTCTACTCAGCCTTGTACTTTATAAATGATGTAATTGCTTCATCTTTACTATTCAAAAGATATACATAGCAATATCGCATATAATCGTCAATAAACGTGATAAAGTACTTTTTCCCACCTCTTGTAGGTAACGATTTAAAATCACATAAATCTGTATGAACCAAACCTAGTGGTTCGGTGCTTCTATCAACAGATTGAAACGGTTTTTTAACCATTTTTGCTTCTATACATGTCTCACATTTGTAGTTCTTATCTACTTGGAATTTCGGAATTAATCCCAAGTTTGATAATGTTTTCATTTTTCGGAAGTTTACGTGTCCTAATCTATCATCCATAGTAAAATTTCATGCTCAAGCAAGTAAGAAACTTCAATTTTATTAATAGCACAATCAGAATACATAGTTTTATTGCCGATAATGGCTACATTTGCCTTAAATAGGCCATCACATAAATATCTCCTTCCGATATACATTCCAGCTTTGGACAGAACCATCTTGTCTGACTCGAACATCATTTTGAATCCTTCTTTGATAGTACTAAACCAGAGATCAAATTCTTGCATATGTCTAGAACGTGGAGCATGTCATTCAACTTGATAGATTTTCCAGAAGTAAACTTGAGGATTACTGTGCCACTGCCTTCGATCATGGAAACAGCAGAATTACCCATGTAGAGTTTTTCTTCCTGATCGAATTTCTGATATGTTGAAAACATGGATTTGTCAGAGCAGACATGACGAGTAGCTCCTGTGTCCACCCACCATTGGTTAGGATTCTGAACCAAATTGCATTCAGATATAACTGCTGAAAAGTTGGACTCGTCCACTTCCATGTTGTCAACTATGTTCGCCTCTGAGTTACGTTCCTTCTTGTGTCTACAATCTCTAGCGGCGTGTCCCATTTTGCCACAAACCCAACATTCGCCATTAAACTTCTTGGTTTTATTATCTTTGGGTTTGTTTTCAAGAGCTTTCCTCTTCTTTGAGAAGTTCTTCTTTTTGTTGAAGTGGCCTTTATTTTTGTTCTTCGACCCTTCTGTTACCAACGCCTCCTCGCTTTGTTTGGTAATTCCGCGGTTATCTGCCTCAATTTTTAATCGTACGATGAGGTCCTGCAAAGAAATCTCTTTCTTTTTATGCTTTAGATAGTTACGGTAGTCTCTCCATGACGGCGGCAGTTTTCCCGTGATGGCTTCAACCAAAAACGATTCTCCAACCTTATGACCTTCCACTTCGAGTTCATGAATGATGATTTGCAGTTCATGTAGTTGAGCAGTCACCGGTTTGGAGTCGACCATCTTGTAGTCCATGAATTTGTCTACAATGAATTTCTTAAGACTGATATTCTGTGTCTTGTACTTCGTGGCAAGTGCATTCCAGAGTGCTTTTGCTGTCTTTAGAGGTTGATATATTTTGTATAGCACCTTGTCGAGACAATTCAGAATATAGTTTCTGCATAGTAAATCGGAATGTTTCCACGTAGCAACATCTGATTCCTTGTCTGGTGCAGGAATCGGTTCCTCCTCCTCGAGATACCATTGCAGATCGAGTGTGGTTAGGTAAAATAACATCTGATTCTGCCATGTTAAAAAGTCATCACCATCTCCTTTAAAAGGATTGGGCATGTTGTGTGTAGTAGCCTTTGTTGACAGCTCTACTATTGCCATCTCTGTTTTAGTTAAAACAGGAAAGTCTTAAGATGTTATACGTCTAGTATACTAAAACAGAGAATAATCAATTATAAACTTGTCTCACAATTTTATCAAACAGATTTCTACTACTCTAGAAGTCTGTATTAGTTAATTTAAATAATAGATATGTCGTAGTTAAATTACAACAACAAATTAACAACTATAGTAATAACTATAGTGCTAAATCAACCGTTATACTATTTAATGAAATAGTATACCACAGAAAGAAAAGAAATATATATGTGTATATAAATCTAACCGGTTGAAGAGGGAAATTCCGTCTGAGGCTTGTCGTGACAATTTCCTTAAGACTTTATTTAAAGTCTCCCAAGATACAACAGACGTAATCTGCACGAGATTGTAAAGAGCATGTCAACTCTGTGATATATTATTTAGAGCGGTAGAGAAGGAAGAAGCAGAAGAAATTAGATTGGAATGGAATGAGAATGTGATCAGTATTCTCTTCTATTTATAATTTCGTCCGCACCCCTTCAAACAGTCGCGTCCGCTTGACGGGTTGCACCCGCTGTCTTTTGAACGCTGCTGTTCGTTAACGGGTCGCACCCGCCTGCTCCTAGTATCTGTTCGGCCACGCATCCTCAATCGGGCCGCACCCGCTTCTGTTCGCCCGCGTTTCTTCAGTCAGGTCACACCCGCTCGCGTCTAACGGTTCGTGGCCGCTTCAGAAGTCGCACCTCCTCAGTTAATCCGCGTCCGCTTATGAACAGTCGCGTCTGTTCGTATAGCCTGCAACTGTTAAAAAACCTGGCCCAGTTTTGCAGTAAAATTAGGATCATATTAGACCCAAACCCGAACCCGAGCCCGGCTCGGTTCGGTCGGACGGACGGCAGCGGCGCGCGCGCATGTGTGGTGGTGATGCATGATCTCCCTCCTCACAACGAAGCAAACATTTGGGTGCCCCAAGGCCCCAACCCCTTCATTGCAAAGCTATTAATATACTAGAATAGTTTGCAATTTTTGGCGATGTGGGACTATGTTATTTTCATTCATTTTGGTATTTAGGAATTCCAACACATTATCTATTTGTATTTATTTATGTAGGAGGAGATTAAAAAATTTGGTAGCCTATCACATTCCGGTTCATCACAGAATGTCAGTGGAGATGCTCTTGTACATGTACTCGGACAAGATAAACCAGGACGGTTAAGGGCATTGGGAAGGGGTTGCACTTTAACCAAGCTAGTTGTGGCCCAGTCCAAAGATAAACAAGTATCGCAGTGTCGAGAGGAAATAGCAGAAATGAAGAGTATGCTGCAGGTTCTGATGAACCAGAAGGTAAACTATTAAAAGTAATTTATGTATGTAAAATAAAAAATTCAAAGCGCCATATAATTTAAAATACTAAAAAGAACAAATTTATTCTCTCTCACAAACTTATTATATGTTCTCTGTCATTTTAAGTATGGTCATTTTAATTTTAGCAACTCAATTTTATTTTTTTCACTTGCTGGTTTCGGTAGCCATATTAATTTCATCCCATCATTTATAGCTGTAAAATACATTAACTGATAAAAGTCCATTTAGTAGTTTTTGATAGTCAATTAAACGTCTACATTACATTTAATTGAGTGCTTTTAAGATTAAAATATCCTGATATTAGAGCTTTGCTGTAGGGTGTAGAAAGTTCGAAAAGGAGCACATCTGAATTGATAAAAATAATAATTATATTACTCAAGAAATAACATTTAGATTTTAAATTTTGATCCAGTGATTGCTATAATGTTTGGTTGAATAATTGCAGAGCAAAGATGATGTATGTTCGATGTTGAATTAGGATGGAAACTGTGAAGTTGTTGCCAATGGGAGGGTGTTGTCCAGGGACCCAACTGCGGTTGTCAATGGCATTCGTCTTGGACCAAATGCTATGAGCGTTATTGTAGATATCGTGGACAAACCAGATACTTATTTATGGAGGCCTACACCTAAAATGACAGTATTAGCAGACGCTGTGAATAAGGTAGTAGCTTGGCCATCAACTTGCATTAAGATGGCGCTGCGAGTAAATTTGAACGACGTCAGTACGGTAAATTTTACACTTTTCATACTAAACTGTTGAATTACACTTCTCATTGAAACATACTAAAGTTTTAGTTTTAGTTTTTAGATATTACTACCCCAAATTAATCCATTTGTATATTTATTTGTTTGTTAAAATCTTAATAAAAATTTGAATAATTTTTTTATATTAACAGCACTGTCCACAATATTATGGTTGGAATTACACTTCTCATTTTATAACCTGTGAATGAATTGCTAAGTAATTTGCTAAGTAGAAATTTATTTGTTTGTTAAAATAAACCATCTTTATATTTATTTGTTTGTTAAAATTACACTTCTCATTTTTAGAGTAACAGCACTGTCCAAGACGACAAATGCAAGATTTATGGTTGGAATGAGGGTGAAGGGGTAGTTGCCAAAGGAAGAGTCTACTCCAGAGAGCCACAATATGTTGTTAATGGTATTCTGCTCGGTCCGTCTGCCGTTGTGATTTCGGTCGACAAAGTAATAAATAAATATGCTTATTTGTGGCGACCCACATGTGATATTTCGTGCATTGGAGATGCAGTTGGTAGGAAAGTAGCATGGCCAAAATCAAAAGTTGAAGTTGATAAAGAAAATGTAAATGACAGTGTAAATTATGCGACTTCTCCCATGAAATCTACACCAATGGTCATGAAGAAATCAGAGCATGTAAGTATTAATTTTCAAAACTGAAGAAATTACCTGTGTATGAAAGTTTATTTATTATGTGTATGTATATATTCTGCATAATAATCTCTTTTTTTCCAGCCAATTGCAAAGTGGACAAAAGATAACAAATGCCAGTTGATCGATTTGGGTGGAAAAAACGTAGTGGCTGAAGGAACTGTTGCATCAACTGATCCGATAACGATGGTCCATTGTCGTCCATTGGGACTTAATGCTGTAAAAGTTTGGGTTGATATTGTGAGAGATGCAAATGCAGAGCTATGGAGACCAACATCGGCGTTGACGTGCATGGAAGATGCACTTGGCATTCCCATAGCTTGGCCAATGGAAAAAGTCATTCTGAAAACAAACTGAAAGGTATATAACTTGTTCATCATAAACGTTAACCTCCCCGGGTTTTCAAAGATCAAAAGCATCATCAGTAATCTCCTACTAAGTTTGCAAGTGCATGATTAGCATCCAAACTGGGAATGTATGCCCTGTGCATTAGAAAAACATATATCAGTATGGTTCATACCAATATATACTTGAGCAAAATGTCCATGCATATGTGAGTTAGTGCCTAAAAATAGGTAATATAGTTTGTTAGTTGTTATTAATTTACAAAACATCAAGCAAAGATGTGGTGGATAGACAAAGTCTAAAACTTACAACTGTTATATTGGGATCACAATTGTAATATTTGTCAGACCCATTTGATTAGGACGAACTCACTTCGAGCACAACTACATATACAGTCAAACTTTACACTTTAATTGAATGAATGTTATCCTCGTAGTAATAAAACCATTTCAAATTTATGATACTAACAAACAATGGAAGAAGCGGACATGTAACTATTCAAAACATGATTTTTTTTTTGTTATATACAGTCACTTCGCACTGAATGGTCACAATCTGCCACATGATAAAGACATTTATCTTTGTCATAAGTTCATCTGCTAATGTGCAAGTCTAGTGCACTGACTTCACAAATATGATGTAAAAGTTGTTGGACGATTACAATGTGCTCACATCAGTGGTTAATACGCAAAGGCATATTTGTTTGAAGTATTATAGTATAAGGACTTCTATATTTGTCCATTTTTGATCTTTGGTACCTTCACCTCACAAATATTTAGTAACATGATTATTATTGTTTACAGGTAGATAAACGTTTGTGAAGAATTCAAGCAGCAACACTGGTTTTTGGTATGGTAGCAGCACATGTATGTAGTTAGGTTGATTAAAACTGTTATGAAACTATTATGAAGCTAGTATGTATGGTAGCAGCACTACTTTAGCTGCATGTACTATTATGAAACTGTTTATGGTAGTTTGGTTGTGTAAACGTATGGTTAACCTTTTGTCTTGACACTAATGTTATGATATAGTGGTGATTATGTAATTGCTTTTGTTTATGTTATTGTGGTTCATTGAATGTGTTATTTTTGAATGTGTATGTGTTTATATATTACGTTATTGTATAAGTTTTGAAGTAATTGAATTGGAGGCGAAATCAGATGTAGTCGTGGAACAGCAGGCAATAAAATCGAAACATACGGTGGCGGAGAAAAAATGCCACCAAAAATATATTTTTGTAGCGTTTAAAAAGCACTACAGAATCAGCAATTATAGTAACTCAGATAATCTTCGTGGCGTTCAAAAAATGCTGCAAAAAATAATAATAAGTGCAACAAAAAAATAAGATGGTAAACGGCACCTTTTCGGTGGCGTTTCTTAAACGCTGTAAAAAAGATCTTTAGTAACGTTTAAAAAACGCTGCCAAAAATTCATTTATAGTGGCGTTAAAATAAATGCAACAAAAAATCATGGATTTTTAGTCGCATGTTTTCTAGCGGCGTTTATCAAAACGCCACCAAAACTTTTTGTAGCGTTTTTTGTGCGCCACTAAAAATCAAATTTCTTGTAGTGTGGTTGACAAAAGGAACATAAGATGACAGCTCCAGTGGAATTTGCGTCTTAGAAGGAGTCTCTAGAAGAGCAAGCTGCATTTGCGCAAGTTACGTCAGGTTGTCAGTAATGGTAATATATGGAAAGGGTGCAGGTGTAGGTGGAGTTAGCTCCACTTTTCCTTTAGGAGCTTCAACAGTAGGGCTCTCTAAAGCTTTCTCTGAGGATGTGTGTTTTTCTTCCTCCTCCACATCAATATTTTTTGCAACTTCCGCTGGAGGAGCGTCTTTAGAAGGCTTCGTTAGTCTTCTCTTAAGAGATTTTTTAGATTTGGCGAAAGCCTCCAAGGCCGATGTAACATCCGAAGAAGATGGAGGAGAGGTAGCACCACTTGAAGATTCAATGGCCTTGGAGAGAGCTGAAACGAATTTAAACGAATATAAGATCAGTTAAAGTAACTTAAAGAATTTCAGAGACAAAGACGAAAAATACAAAACTAACATACCAGAAGTGTCAGAACAAATGGGCGACATTGAAGTAAAATGTTCAGCATCGCCTAAGGAAAATAAGCACTTGCCATGAGAATTGTGCATGATTGTGGGAGGAGTTCCTAGAATCCTTTGGCCAGGCGGTAGCAAAGAATGTTTCCTTAGATTCGAAGGAGTTAGGAGCCTCGTTATGCTTCCAATTTGTTCTGAAGCAGCAGTTAGGGAATCGATGGTTTTCTGGTTAGCATCACTAAGTGTCTTGGGATATTCACTTGAAAAGGTTAGAGATTAGCTAACAGAAAGCACTGAGGAAAACAAAGACAACATTAAAATAAACTTGGGGGGGAGGCAAAGGCCCCGTGAACGTCCGCAAAGCACTTGACAAAGAAAAATTGATTTTCTTAGGCCTTAAACTTATTGATGCCATCGAAAATCAGCTTCTTATATACGTTAACTCTATAGATCTGCTTGTTAAGTTTGCTTAACCTTGCCAGCTTGGTCAAAGAGTTTAGAACTTCAGGACTGAGTGAAGGAAGTCCGGATTACAACGCCAGCATTTCAAGAGACAGAAGATGGGTATAAACATTTGGAGATAGCTGTATTGGAGCAACTCCAACATGGCACAAGTAGGAAAGCAAGAGCTCGGGAAATGGAAGAAAGCCACCATGCCATATGTGGATGGCCGTGTATGCAAAATACCCTTCTAGAGGGTTGTCAATGGTATTTGATGGTTTAGGGGGAATGACTTCAATCCCAGTGATGCCAAAGTCTTTCAGTATGACATTCACTTCACTTTGAGACTCGATGGAAGATTGCTTAGCAGTGGCTTCAATCTTTGGATAGCTCATGATTCTGCCAGGTGAAAACATTTTAATTAAAAACTCTTAATCAATCATGAATTTTAAAAGTAATCAAGGATTCAAATGTAAATAAGTTTGCTTAGATAGTTTAAGCATGAAAACATACACAAGGTTTAGAAGATGGTGCAAAAAGTTTGAGTCAAAAACTTAATAGTTAAAGCTTTCGACAAAGCTGAAAGGTTTATAATGAAGGCTTTTGACAAAGTCGAAGGGTTATAGATCAAGCTTTCAATAATGTCGAAAGGTTAACAATTCAAGCTTTCGACAATGTCGAAAAGACAATGACATCAACTTTGACCATCATACTTCAACAATGTTGAAAAAGCAAGTAAAAATATAACTTCCTAAAGCTATCAACAAAGTCGAAAGGAAGAGATGGAACATCAACCCATTCATCACCTTTCGACAATGTCGAAAGCTCTATGGAAACCTGGGTATACTTCAAGTGTAACACAAAGTTAAGTGGCAAGACCTTTCGACATGGTGGACACCAAAACCTTAAGTTTCTTAAGATGAAAGTGTTGATATTGTTGATATTGTCGAAAGGTCTAGTCAAAGTTATCAAAACACATTCTACCCATCGAAGTCGAAAGGTTTTAGGTTTGACTCATTTGTACTTGAAAAAAGGTCAGAAGCAGCTTTAAGGTTGAAGAGTCCCAACCTTGTCGAAAGGAAGTAGTCGAAAGGATCAAAACTCTTCAACCTTGTCGAGAGCTCGCTGCCGAAAGGTTTCACCATTAAATTATCTAACTTTTTGACAACAATGAAAAGTTAAACATCACAATACCTTCCGACCCCATCGAAAGGTACAAAGAAGGCAAATCCATTACTATCGCCTTAGTCTCCTTCGAAGGGGTAGAAAGGTCATTTTGAGTTACCAAATTGTACACGAGTGGGTTCTAGGTTATCATATTGGATTCAACCAAACCCAAACCCGATAATCAATGCAGTTTTCAAATTCTTCTTGATGAACAAGTAAAAAAACCCATAAGCAAAACTGATTTCATCTGGAATCGACCTAATTTGATTTCGAAGAAGAATACAATTTTTCAACGAGTCAAAAACCAGGATTAAAAACCAAAAGCTAAATTTAGAGACTTTGGATTTAAAATTGAACCCGATAAGGGGATTTTCCTTTATCAAATATCACCAGATTAAAAATCCAAAACCACAGATAAATTTTGTTAGAAACCGATTTAGTGGAAAAAAATTTCAACAAACCAAACCAAAATTAGATTTCAATTTTGGGTTTGAAAAACTAAGAATTTAATCGAAAACTGATAAGGGTAAAGATTAGATTAAAATTTATGAAACGAATTCAAGAAATTACCTTGTTAATGCAAGTCAAGATTCAGAAAATTTTAGGAATTCTTTTACTTATATACGATAATTTTAGTTTTAGGTAAAAGAGAAAGAAAGAGAAGAAGCATGCTATATAAGAAAAGTCGCCCAAATATTCAACCGTTAGATCAGATTTGAATGGACGTCCCAGATCAACGTGGGAAGGCCAAAAGGCGGGAAATTTTATAGCTTTCGACAAAGATGACTTAGAAAGTCAAGAGCATCCCTTTGAATGGGGGAGGGGGCAAATGTTACACTAAAAATCAACCTTTCGACTAAGACGAAAGGTCTTTCAACAAAAGCAAAGGAAAAGGAGTACAACCCGAACCTGTCGAAGGAGTCGAAGGGATGTGGTCATTAGAATTCATTACCATCAAACTTTCGAAGGAGTCGAAAGGTTCCATCTTTAGTATCCAAGGTGTTCTTCCTCTTCGAAGGGGATGAAGAAGTCAAAGCAAGTGTGAGCAACTACTTAGTGACCTTTTCGAAAGCATAACAAGCCTTTCAAACCGGTTAAAGGACATCTAGGTTACCTTTCGACAATGACGAAAGGTTTATGAAGAAAGCAGTACTCACAAGTCAACAAAGAGCAAAACACAACCTTTCGACAACGTTGAAGGAAAGCACAGCTCTCAAACAGCAACCTTCCGACAAGGTTGAAGGGCTCACAACAACCAAGAGAAGAGTAACCTTCCGACAAGGTCGAAAGGTTCGAAACAGTCTAAAGAAGGTAAACCCTTCGACAAAGTCGAAAGGTTCATGAAGGTATAAAGAACAGCATACCTTTCGACAAAGTCGAAAGGTCCATAATAGCATATGAAAGGCAAACCTTTCGACAAAGTCGAAAGGTTCATAGCTGCATATAAAAGGGAGACCTTCCGACCCAGTCGAGAGCATGGAGTCGAAAAGAGGGCCGTCTGCATTTATAAATAAGACCCAAGGGGTCCAGTTTTGGGAATCCGAACTCTCTCATTCCAATCTTGTATTTTCTTAATCAAGACATTGTAACCCTAATTGGGTGCTGATTTGGGAATTTAATAAAGACCGAGTTTTTTCATGGATAAAAAGGAAAGCCTTATGCTCTATCGATTATTTTACTGTTTTGCTTAAACCTTGTTGGATTAACTGCTAATTTCAGGTTCAATACCACCGAAAGGTCCTTGCAGACAAGGTCGACAACACTTCCGATTCAATTAGTCTCTGCAACCTTTCGAGGTCTTTAACCTTACAGCTTAAACCTTTCGACAAGGTCTAGAGGCTTGAGCTGTAAAATATCAGTAACCTTTCGAAGATATAGTCCAAGTTGTTCAACCTTTCGACTAGATCGAAGACCGTCCTTCAAGTTTAAATACTCTGGTTTACAAGGCTTATTCCATGAGAAACTGTTCCATACCTTTCGACAAGGATCAAAATACACCTTATAAGTAATCTAACCTTTCGATAAGGTCGAAAGCTTCTGCATGTTTACAAAGGAGTTTGATATTCTACTTAAATCCAAAGAAGGCAATCATCCCAATCTTTTGATAGGATAAAATCCGACCTCCCGAGGACAAATTCAAGGAAATTTGATCTAAAACAAAGTAAGAAACTCTCGAAGAGGATTTCACACTAAACTCAATAAGGTCGAAAGGTTTCATAACCGAGCACCTAAACCTTTCGACGACGTCGGAAGGTCTAATTCGAAAGACATTCACAAGTGAAAATACAAAGGCAATCCTTAAGGGTATCACACCCTTCATTCAAACCAGACTAACCACACTACTAGGAATAACTTTGGGGTGTTGACAAGAAATCTTGTTAACAGCTATGATAATTAAAAATGCAGTCGGTAATGGATCTTCGGGGAGTGTAGGTAGTGAAATCTCTCGTAATGGTATCTCCGTTCTTCAATTTGCGGATGATACCTTACTATTTACCTCCCATTTGCCTAATCATGTCATTACTCTTAAATTTATATTATACAGTTTTGAACTTCTTTCAGGGCTAAAAATCATTTTTGAGAAAAAATATGTTTTAGTATTAAATGATGTTGATAAGGTTGAAGTTTTAATTGCTAATACGCTTAATTATAAAACCATGACTTTCCCTTTTGATTTATGTTGGTTTTCTGATTAGACCAACTAAACTTAAACATGATGACTGGTTAGTTATAATAGATAAGATTAAAAATAAAATTTCTAATTGGAATAAGAGGTTTTTATCGAGAGCGGGTAGATTAGTTCTTATCAGCTCTCCCTATCTATTGGATGTCTATGCATCTTTTTCCAGATTGGGTGATTGATAAAATTAATAAAATGAAAAGGGACTTCTTATGGAGTGGCGATAATTCCAACAGTAGTCTTAAATGTTTAGTCAATTGGGAAACAATTTGTAAATCGAAAAAGGAAGGTGGTTTAGGAGTTATTAATTTACGTAACGTGAATTTATCTTTACTAGGGAAGTGGTTATGGAAATTTAAGGATATAAATGATAATTCTATTTGAAAAGAAATTATTACTAGGCATTACTATAATGGTAGTAATAATTTACATCAAATTACACCAACACTTATAAATAAATTGTCTAATTTTTGAAAATCAATTTTAAAATTTCATGAGATTTTTAACCTTGGTACTAATACAATAGTTCATTCAGGAAATAATACTTCTTTTTGGCATGTATGTTGGATTTCTGTTATCCCCCTTAGGATAGAATTTAAAGAGCTTTACGAAATTTGTAACTTTAAGAATGCTTTAATTACAGATATTTTTTCTCCAGAAAATGACCCCTCTTGGAATTTTAGTTTTAATAGAATTTTAGAAGGTACAACTCTTAGGCAACTTTCTTTGCTTTATGCTAGATTGAATCTATATAATATTGATAATGAAAATGATAATATTAGCTGGAAATGCGATAAGAGTAAGAAATTTACTTCTAATTCTTTTTATAAATTTATTAATTTCTCGAGTGTAGCTAATAACTCTTTTAAATTTATTTGGAAAACAAATAATCCTCCTAAATCTAAAATTCATATGTGGTTAATCATGCATGAAAAACTAAATACTATAGAATTTTTAAAAAGAAAAAATATGCAAATTGATAATAAATGTTCTTTTTGTAATCTGCATTTTGAAGATATTAAACATGTATACTATGATTGCATGGATACTTACTATATTCTGAATAATACTCTTAAAATCTTTAACTTTAGTCTTACAACTAAAGTAACTGATTGCGAATATTATTAGAATCATTTAAGATTTAAGTTTAAAAAGGAAAATAGAATTTTACTTGATACTTTATTCATTATAATTTGTTGTTATATTTGGTTTGAGAGAAACTAGAGACTTTTAAATAATAATAATAATAGTCATTTTAATAAATTGGTTTTTATAATATCTTCGTTTTGTTTTAATTGGATTTCAAATTCTAAATATAGATTAGCTAAAAATAATCATTTCAAAGAATATCTTAATAAATTTAGTAATAGTATTAAGATTTTTAAGCATAGTAATAATATTTTTAATATTAATAACTATAGCATTAACATTTTTTCTAATTCGAATGATGTTTTTACTGATTATAATAATGTCCTTTTGATTAAAGGAGCATAAGATTAATTCTTAAATTGTTTTCATTTATAGTAATTTAACCTTTTATTTTATTAATCTTTTGTATAACTTTAGTGTTGGTTAAGATGATGCATTATGAGTTTGGATTCCTTTTAAGTTTGCTTCTTATTTTATTGCTTTTCCATCTTATAATTTTAGATATTGTATTACTTCTTTTACTTCATTAATACATATATATATGTATATATATTTCATTTATATACATATATATGTATTACTCTTATATTTTTATTTAGTTCCATTTACATATACATGTTTAGGTCAGAAATGGTCCTAGACTACTATTTGCAAGTTCTTAGGATTGTTGCTGATAGGTTTTTAGCGAGACGTTCATTCTGGAGTTCTTCGGCTTCATTCAGTGTGGTGCTCTTCATTCAGGATCATACGCATTTGCAGTAAGGCATTCTTTCCAGTACTTCCACATCGACAAAGTGGCGTCCTTCACTCTGGATTACTCACATTTGCAGCGAGGTGTTCATTCTGGATTTTCAATGTTTACATCGAGGCGTTTTCTCTCACAACTGGAGCTGTCTTCGGATTTCATCCACCCTAAGTTGCTCCATGGTTTTTGGGTACTTCTAACACCTCATTATGGGCGGTGGCCTTGCCGAAGCTCGATAATGAGGTGTAATGAGCGGTGGTCTTGCCGGACCTACGCATTGTTTTTTGTATTTTGATTAGCTACTTTCCAAGCATGTTGGCAGCACCTTTGTTTTCTGTGATATATAAATACACATATGTGTGCTCTCCTCTACTTTAGAGGATCACACATTTCTCTCAAAAATTATTAAATTTAGATAATCATTTAATTAATTTTGGAATATGAAGTTATTACTCATCTCTTAGTATTTATTTCGTTATATAAAATTATACGCTTCGAATGTTTCATTATTAAGTATTGATTCATTTATTTGAATAATTTTTTTATATATTAGTTTCTGAACTTTGATTTCTTATTTTCTATATATTGAATTTCGATGTTATGAGAGATTCACCATTGATGTTGTTTTGATTACTGATTTGATACGATATGGTGATAACATCCTTCTATTTGATTTGTGCGATTTTATTTTTGTGTGATGAGAAATTTGAATAAACGGATTAGTGATACTATCTGGTATGGAACTTTCGGTAACACTTTTTCGATTATTCATTGGACTTATCATATAAAAATATTTAGTGTGGATTGAGTGTAGTTTATAAGCATTGAATAATTATCCAAGTAACATGTGATGCTATGGGATGCCGTTATGTTATTCGTTTGTTTATTCATTGTAAGTAAATGTCACTCAAACGAGGATTACACTCATATGTGAAAGTGATACTCGGCGAGGAGTATCGTATAGTCAGATGTTCATGTATGTGTATACGTGATACTCGGTGTGGAGTATCATATAGTCAAGCGGTGACTTATGAGAGCCGTGTATCAGCCTACTATTAGAGATATGCATAGCTATAGGGTATGAGTACTGTATGACCTTCTATAATGTGCCCAGCTTCCTTTATTTTTTGTGAGTGAACCAGATTGACCAGTATCCATACGGCCTGATCGTGGGTCGCGCCCCACATCCACGACACTGTAGTTATATGTCCCTTCAATGCGCATCACGGTATTGGTAGTAGTAGATCGGTTGCTACCCATAGCCCCTTGTATCGCATGGACCAGAAGTCTGTTACTATAGGGTCGCGGCCGAGGCTACGCATTGACGAGCCAATGGCGGATGGGGTCATGACGTCTGTCAAGGTAATTGAAGTTTGTAGGAATGGATGGTTACTCTTATGTAGGCGAGTAGACCTAGGTTTCTAGAGCAGGCTTACGGTAGGCGGCCATCGGTCTCCCGCCTGGTTTAGGGTATATGTATGTAGTAGATTGACATATATGTCTTATTCCTATAGTGAGTTGATTAGGCTAGAGACTGGTTGAGTCTAAAGTGTAGTCAGTCCTCGTATATTCATACTCTTTGATGATTTGGTATATTTGAGATAGCCTTACTTTATTGTTGGTGCTTTGGTTTGTGGATGATTTATATTTATGGTTCTTGAGATGTTGGATATGGTTTGGATGATTTGATTGGCTATCTCACATTATGTATATATATCGATTTTGATGATGATTTTCGAACATGGATGATTCACCCATTGGATTTGGGATTCTTGGTTTCTATCGATTTCTTTAGAAGAGTGATGACACTTTTCTGTATAGTTTTCTTATGGATGTTGTTTGGATATCCTTTGAGATTGTTATGCCATCATCATTGTACTTGTTATATTATTAGTATACGTTATAATGTCCCCTATTTTCATAGACATGGTCTGACCCATGTGTTTAATACTCAGGTCAGTCCGAGATATTTCAGGTTCAGGGACGAGATGACCGATTTATGGATGATGGGCATAAATGGAGGATAAGATTTCATTGTATACTTTGTGTTGTATTTGGACTCTTGTATTTGATGTTTTGATAGTTTTGTATATTTGATGTATAACTTAGATTTATGTATATAATTTATATATGTTATCGCTGCATTTTGACTACGTGTTCTTCATGTTATTAATTATAGATATATTGTGTATTGTTCTATCATGAAGGCGCACGTGGTTATTGCTTTGCACTGAGACCGTGTACATCTATGGTGAGTTTTATATGATTTGAGATGTGTACTGGTGTTAGTCCAATGGAATATTCATGTGTGTACTCTATATCGTCTCATTCTTCGTATTATTTGACAGTATTACTTCATAGTACTTTTGGATAGTATGGGAATAGAGGTGGAGGTGTTATAGGGTATCTCTTGAGTTCAACCAAATAAACTGCCTATTATTAAGTGGAAATTCAATTAGATTCCTATTAATAATAAACCGGTCGAACTCCTCCATGGACTTTGTCAAAAAGTCAATAGCTACCGTTGCAAATTTGCATCTCCTTTTAAGATAGGAAGGGGTCTTATTAAGTTGATTCCTTATACGTCAAAGGGCTAAGGACTAGTGATGGGAGTTAACTCACATGTGAATAGTCATGGAAATTTAGAGTGCCTTTGACAATTATCATATCTTTTCACATAAGCTAAAGCATCTTCAGTCATAAGGGGTCAATATAGCCTTGTCTCGTTATTTTCTTCGCTAATTTTACACCATTTGAGTGGTCTCCATGAAACCATTCGCGAGCTTCTTCTAATAGCTTTATTCAATTTTCAGGGGTTATGCATCTCAAATAGGGGACAAAATATCCCTTTTTGTACAATACTTCATTGATCATAGTGTAGGAAGGTGCTTGATATTATTTGACTCATTCCTATTTTCTAGTAATGTTTCCTTTTTCAAATATTCAGCTATATGTTCCATCTAATTATTCACATATTGATTCTCATGACTATTCGTACCTATTCCTTCGTTGGTTTCCTCCTGATTATTACCTTCTTGAGAGTTTTTCTCACTATTTTGTGGCTACTGGGCTTACGAGCAGGTTAAAACCAAAGCCTCATTACTTGATCCTTCCTTTTAAACTCAATGCTTGGATTCATTTGGAACTCGATAGGAGCGATATTTATTTCTGCCACTCCATGTGACTTGCCAGTTTTTGCTAATGAGCCTGCTTGTGCATTCCTTTCCTTTGGTACTTGATGGATTGAAAAGTATTCAAACTAGGCCAACATCTCATGAGTCTTTTTGACATATTGAGTTAATCAAAAATCTTTTGTTTGATATGTCTTATTTAATTGGTTTACCATTAACTATGAATCACTAAACACTTCTATTCTTGGAATTTTTAGTTGTTGAGCGAAAGTCAATCCCACTATCATGGATTCATATTCAGCCACATTGTTAGTTGTAGAAAATCATAGCTTCATAGCATAATGCAATCTATGTCCATCTAGCATAATTATTGCACATCCATATTCGACCCCTTATTCATTTAAATCACCATATACAAATAACAATCACATTGGTTCAAGTTTCTTTTCCTTTTTTCATTTGCTCTTTAAGAAATCCTATGCACTCGGTTAAAAAATCAGCCAAAGCTTGTCTCTTTATTGATACTCGGGCCAAAAATTCGATGTCATATTAATTAAATTCCATCTTCCATTTTATCAACCTTTCAGATGTTTTAGGTTCACAAAGATTTGCTTAAGTGGGTAGTTAGTTAAAACCATGATTGGATGTACTTGGAAATAGGATATCAATTTTCGCGCCGATAGTATGAGGCAATAGGATAATTTTTCTATAACAGGATATCTAGTTTCAACATCTTTTCGCCTCTTATTTGTCTAAAATATCGCCAACTGGATTCCCTTTTCTTCCCTTATTAGAACTGAACTGATCACATTTTCTAATACCGTCAGATACAGAAATAAGTTTTCTCCCTTCACATAGCTGGAAAGTATTGATGGCTATTCCAGACGATCTTTTAATTTTTGGAAGACTATCAATATTCTTCTGTTCATTCAAAGGTTCTTCTTTTCTTGATTACATCAAAAAACAAAATACATTTGTCGATTTCTTTTGATATAAATTAGTTACGTGCAACAACTCAACCATTTAGTCCCATCACATCTTTACTTGTTTAAGATTCTGCCATGTTCCAAATTGCTCTTATTTGATCAGGATTAGCTTGTATTCCTCGCACGCTTAAAATATATCCTAAGAACTTCCCAGATTGAATTCAAAAGGAATGCTTTTATGGATTTAGTTTCATTTTGTATTTTCATAGCACCCTAACCGTTTCATCTAAGTCTCTTATGTTTAGCATGACATGTATTGCTTGACAACTCACCCCCAACGTAGAGTTGGTCGATTGCTTTTAAGCAACCAAACAAACTATTCGGGTTTTTATGTTATCCAAAGTTAAAAAAAAGGCTACTCGATCTTCTGATATTCATAATGTCGGATAAGTGAGTGCATGTGCATAGTGCAATATGTTGGTTATATGTATTTAATTTCAGTGAAATGTACATCATTATTCAGCCCCTTAACACCTCACAAGTTGATTAAACTATTTTACAAATTTGCCACAGGTATCGAAGATAGATCAAGTTGCATGTGTTAGAGGTGATTTGATTGGTGGAAGTTAGTGTTTGCTTTCTAATGTCGACTATGCTTTAGTAACTCGAATAATCAAATTATGTTTCAACCAAAAGAATGCAACAAAAGGATATACTTGCGATTAAAATAAAACTAATCAACAATATAAGTTCACTCGTTCACTTCCGTGAATCACGCATTAATTATACCGAAAATTTGATGGAATGACTTTTTAACTTGAGGTAATAATTTTATAGGACACTTTTGAACAACATGAAATTTTCCTCAAGGACACGTTTTAGGGCTTTTTTGGATGAAGGACGGCCCGCTACTATTTTTCTCCAAAGGACAAATTATCGTTTTTCCCTTTCCAGTCCAATTTCGCACGCTTATTCTTCTTCTTTCTTTCGATCAAATTTTTCAATCGCGATCAAATATCTTTCTCCCAATTATAATATCGATCAACTTCGTTCGTTTATTTCAATTCCGTCCTTCTGAAAATTGTACTTATCGATCATTTTTTTCTTACGAGCATTTGTTGATCTCGTTCTTTTCATATTTGTACCATGATCTCGTTCTTCTTAGGTATGCTTATATTATTCTGTTTTTTGTTGTTTTTCTATTCGAGTTAAAAAAATTTGTCTGTGCTTTGTATTTGTGTTCATTTTTATGTATGATATGCAGTGTTGTTCTTCTCATTGTTTGTTCGTTCGTCGATGGAAAATTGTGGAAGTAGCAGCAGGTTTTTTATTATTATACTCGTTTTCTTTATGCAGTGTTGTATTCTAGTTAGCTTTTCATTTAATTTATCTTGCATTTTTTTGCATTAATGTTGTGATGATTGGAAAAGTATCGTTGCTTGGGTTGTATATAAAGTTGTGATAGAGTGGAAAACTATTGTATTTTAGGTACAGTTCTGGGTATCATTTTTTTTATTATCAGTAACTAGGTATCAGTTTTGTATATGGTAGGTATCAGTTTTTGTGAAATTGAATAATTAATGTTCTAAATTGAATGTATTTTTACTAATGTTTATTTTTTATTTTTTTTTGACAGTGGGGATAACAGTCTTCTTTGTCTGTTTGTGTTGAATAATAACACTTTTAGCACTCGATTGTCTATTGATTGCTCTTTGTATGATTTGAAGAATGAGATATGTCGACGTTGGTCTCAATTAACTCCTCTTTCTATTCAGATTTCTTATGTACTTGAGGACAAAGTTATTATGGTTGACACTGATTCTGATATTCAGAGTATAATTTGTTTTCAGTTATACAAGAAAAGTTCTTTCTTTGGTTTTACTGTTAAGGTTAAGGGTTCTGAATTGGAATATGTTGATGGTGCTTCTATTTCAAGTTCATCCGTTGTTCGTGCTTCTTCATCTTCTACCGTATCTGTTTGTTCAAATGTTGTTGTTAATGGTAAAAGTTATTTAAAAGATATGTTAAGGAGAGGGTCGACATTAAGCATTTCCAATTTTGTTGGTTTTTGTTTTGGAGGAGCTGAACATTTTAGAGAGTTTTTGATGGCATATCAAATTCAAAAGGGGTATGAATTAGTATTTTTAAAGAATTGTGCTACAAGAGTTACTGTGATTTGCTCTTCATATAAGGATGGTTGTCTTTTCAAAGTCCATGGTTCCTGTGATTCTGGAGAATTGAAAAGGTTCTTTATGAGAAATTTGGTTTCTGATCATTCTTGTGGGGCTGGTCTTAGACATGTGAATAATCCACATATATCTAGTTCGTTTGTTAAATCGATGATTATTGATGAGATCCGCGATTGTCCAAGTAAAAAGCCTAAGGATATTATACTTGATTTTAAAAGAGAATACAATTTTCAGTTGTCTTATGGTTATGCTTATCATGGGAAACAACTTGCATTGATGGAGTTGCACGGTAATGATGCTTTGTCTTATAACGATTTGAGTTGGTATTTGGAAGCAATGAAGAAATCTAATCCAGATAGTTATGTTGATATGGATGTTGATCCTTGTAGTAATGAATTTGAAAGGGTGGTTATTGCTTTTGGCGCTTGTTTACTTGGTTTCAAGTCTTGTCGTCCTATGATATTCTTAGATGCTACTCACTTGAAGGGACGTCCTGGTGTGTTGATGGGTGCTACTGCAAAAAATGGTGATCAAGGTATGTCTTTGTTGTCAGATTTGAGTTATTTGTATTGAGATCATAATACTTGGCATAATCATTAATATACATTTTTTATCATAATTTGTATTCTGTTGGTATCGGTTTTAAGAAATGTAGTTTATAAGTAGCAAGTTTCTAGTATCAGAATTTTCATTGTATTGAATTGTAAGTTTGTATTTGGTATAATAATTTCATACTGCTAAACAGGAGATTAGTATCAGTTTGTGTATAATCTTAGTATCAGTTTCAAGTATGTTCATATATTGTATCATTTATAGTTACGTAGTATTGAAATTTCCTTTGTATCATAATATATGTCAATTTTTGTTTCCTTGTTGTTTTAGAATGAAGATTAGTGTGCATAATGTTGTGGTTATCAATATTTTTATAATGGTCATATCAGGTTTTAGGTATCAGTTTTGTTACTGTCGGTATCGGTTTTATGAATTGTTTTATATTTATGGTCGTAATTACTTTTAGTTTTTTTTTTACTAATTATTTTTGCATTTGCAGGTTTTTTCCCTTTAGCTATGAGTGTAGTTTCTGTAGAAAATGTGGATAACTGGACATGGTTTTTGAACCATTTAAAACAAATGCTTCAAGAAGAGCGTACTTTAGTTTTTATGTCAGATCGCCACCTAGGTTTGCTTTCAGGTGTTCGTGATGTTTTTCCTTCAGATTATCACAGTTATTGATATTGGCATATGGAACAAAATCTTCTTTCAGCAGTGAAAGCCAAAAATGCAAATGTGTCTATTGTTGATCTATTCAAAATGTGTTCTAGAGCTTCAAATCTATATGAATTTGAAGGAGCATATTCTAAGTTTTGTCAAATTGGTGGTGTTGCTGGTGTTAATTTTTTAAAGGATAAGCCATTTGATAAGTGGGTGGATTTATTTTTTCCAGGGAAACGTTATGGTGAATATAGTTCCAATGTTGCAGAAAGTTTTAACAGTTGGATTTTAAATGAACGAACATTGCCTATTACTTTGTGTTTAGATGGTATTCGTGTTAAGATTATTGAACAAATGGCTAGAAGAGGAGAAGAATGTCGTTTGTGGAGAACAAGTCTATGTCCTTCTATGGAGTTACGTTTAGATGAATTGATTGAAGAAGGATTTGGATGGGATGTATATAAATCTTCTGATTTTGCTTTTGAAGTGAAATCTCCAAACTCTCATTGTGTTGATTTGAAGGAGCAGGTTTGTAGTTTCAACCAATGGAAAATTACGGGATTTCCTTGTGCTCATGCTATAAAGTGTATGAAAAAGTCTAAGTTGTCTGTATATGATTTTGTCGAGAAGTATTTCACTGTTGATGCTTATCGATGTTCTTATGCCAATGCTATAAATCCTATTCCAAATTATGATAGGCCTATTGTTGATGGTAGCATTCAAGATGTTATCAAGCCACCAAAGGAGAAACGTGGCGCTGGCAGACCATCAGTGAAGCGCAAAGGAGGATTTTCATATTTTCATAACAAGCAAAACAGATGTGGCGAGTGCAAGCAATTTGGTAATAATAAACGGAATTGTCAAGCTTCAAAGAGGATATGATTTGATTTTACATTTTTAATTTGTTCAGAGTAATAAGTGTATGTGAGACTTGTTTCAGTGGTCTATAGTAATTGAACCTTTTGTTATTAAATTATATTTAGTATAACATATTATGAAATTGATTTTAATTTCAGCTATTTTAGTATAGATGATAGTATCAGTTATTTGTTTTTGCAGTATCAGTTCTGTTGTTTGTTTTTACAAGTTTTGGTACCAGTATCATTTTTACAGTATCATTTTTTACAGTACCAGTTTTTTTAAGTTTTTACACGTATCAGTTTTTATAAGCTTTGGTATCATTTTTTACAGTTTCGGTAGCAGTTAGTTTGGTTGGAGATAATGTTTGGTTGATTGGATATAAATGGCTTTATTATCAGTTTTGGTTTGTTTTTAGTATCAGTTTCGTGTATTATAATACATGCTAGAATTGACATCAGTACTACTAAATAATTAGAATGATATCTGGTGTTTGCAAAACCTGATACCTGCATTGTTGTTTCATAAAGTATGTTGAGTGTAAGTTTTAACAAAACTGATACTATCAGTCATAAGAACTGATACCCAGTTACTGTTTTGTATTGAAATATTATATGAAATTTGAGAATATCATTTTACAACTGATATTTGCATCATAAAACAGATAATATTATATGAGATCCATAGTTGGATGATAGAAAATATAGTAGTTAATCTTGTTATAATATAAACAACAGGAAAAGAAAAGAACATCAACCACAACATATCATTCCAGGAGATCAGTATTGTTTTTACAAGTAAAAGCAGCATTGTTTTAATAACAGAACAACATTACTTCATAAGTATGAAATTGCAACAGAACATCATTACTTCACAAGTACACATTTCAACAGAACAATATTACTTTACAGGTACCAAATTTAATTGTGAAATAACGCAATGTGAATTCATTTCCTTTTTTCCTTTGTTCTTCTAGGCTTGACATGTATTTAGACAGACTCCAGCAGTGTTCATCATCTGTTAATATTGCATGTACAATCCTTGCTCTTGTTGATAATATTTCTTTCTTTTCAATTTTTATTGGTATCCTGCTTCTGTTCAGCGAGATGATGAATATCATTATAAATATCCCACAGTCAAGCCTGTTGAAACCAAAATGTAATATTAGTATCAATTTTCATCTGCTGTATTAACAGGTTTATAATTAATACAAAAATTTGAATTTCAGAGATAATGGTACAAGCATACGGTATGCTTTGAATTAAAATATTTAGCAGTTTTACTAGGACACTACGTATTAATTTCTACAGGTATCAGTTTGTTTTTTGTAGGTGTCAGTTTTGTTTCTGTAGGTATCAGTTTCTTTTATGTAGGTATCAGTTTTGTTTCTGTAGGTATCAGTTTCTTTTATGTAGGTATCAGTTTTGTTTCTGTAGGTATCAGTTTCTTTTATGTAGGTATCAGTTTTTTCCTGCAGTAACTGTTTATCTGAATTAAAAGTTTATTGAATTGAGAGATAATAATTTTCAATATATTTATTAAGAATCAAATTCAATTAAATATAAAAGGTATACAATGATGTATAGAAGTATGTATGAAAAATTATAATGCAAAAACATAGATTATAACGAAAAAAAACTTACGAGTCTTCTGCTTGCTGTGCACACTTTATTTGATGCATTTCATCTGGTTTCACCACCATGTCTGTTATGTTTTTGCTTTTCCAGATTTCTTGGAGCATGTCCTCTATTTCATGTCTCTAAAACAGGTAATATATTAAAATTTTAGCTCATATTCACCGTGATAAGTATTTTTTTAAAAGAAAGATAAATCTCATACCAATTTTATAGCTTCTTGTAAACTGGAATTGTTTCTTTCGTTTGATCTTCTAGGGCGGTTAGAGTCAACATGACACCATTGCATTGTTGGGTATGTTAAAGTCACTAATGTCCAATGGTTCTCACAATGCAAAGGAAAATATATACTTTCAGCATATTTGTCCTGTACAATAGATTCTAGCATAGGGAGGACAAGACTTTTTTTCACCCCCTGTATATCACACACAATTGCTTTCTGTTTAATATGAAAATAAGTTATGATTTAATAAATGAAGCAATTATTATGTACTTGAATATTAAAGTTTTATTTACCGTCATTGTAGTTGTGAAAGCATAGTTGTGTTCTTCCAGTCCACATTTTGAAATATACCAATCTATAATCTGTATTAAAATCAGAAAAGTATAAGTTTTTTTATTGGTGAAGCAATATTAAATTGTTAATAGTATCAGTAATGTTAATAGTTGTTGTGTATGTTGATAAGTATAAAATAATAAAGCAACAAGTCAATTTAAGCATGTTGTGGATTTGGGTATCATTTTTATTTTTATGTTGGTATTAGTGTTGATGTACATAAGAAAAAAAATTATGTACCTGCCTGTATGTCATTTCCTTCTAGTAGATGTTTTAGTGCATTCTTTGTTATGACACAACCTCATTTGACTGTGTCATTGTCTTCCCATGCCACTACACTATTTTGATAAAAACAATTTGTATATGTTAGATAAACTTAATTTCATATTTAAAATTAATATACATATTTGTACACTTACTTTTGTGATGATATCGTTAATGAAAAGAAAGTTTTGATCACATTTTGTTGCTCAACATTGAGATAGATCAAACATTTGCAATGTCCAAGCCCTATCTCTGAAAGTGTTGGCTCTATTATTACAAGTGGCTTTGGACTGTTGTCTTGTTCACTTTTGTTTTCAACATCTTTTTTCTTCTTCAGGTTTTGGCTTATTTGCAACTTTCTTTTGTTTCATCCCATATTCAAAGCTATGACGTTGTTTTTTCACTCTTGTTCTTGCCTTTAACCTTTGAATGTAAGAAGCTGTTCATTTTTGTGTTGCTTTGATTTTTTTGTCACTTGATTTTGTGACTGTTTGTTTCCCTTTTCTAACAGCTGTTTGCACATGTTCTTCTGCATCTTTTTTTTCTTCAGTTTTTTCACTTTCAAAGTCTTGTGTGTCGTAAAGTTTGAAAGATGGAGGGGTAAAGTCAAGCACTGAAGCGACATATGGTATACTTTGGTTTTTTACATCTGTATCCTTTTGAAGATTTTGATTATCTTCCGAGTTGTCTCTTTGTACTTTACTTTGTTTTTCCAACTCTTCTTGTTGATGCACTTCAGTTGGAGTCTGTTTTTTTTCTTCATGTTCACATTATATTTCTTCACTGCTCGTTTTTTTACCCAATTCACTTTCTATTTCGATGGGCATATGTTTCTTCATTTCTTCTGTTTTATCTTCTCTTTTTTGTACACACTCTTCAGCTTTTTCTTCATTTTTTTCTATTTCCATTTCTATAAAAGTATCTGCATTTAGTTCAGTTTGTAAAATGTCACTTTGTACATTGAAACTTTCTTTTTTATTTTCACCGTTTTCTTCACTGTCATTCAAATCATCTTCAAATTTATCGGCGTTGTCTTCAGCCTGA
Organism: Allium fistulosum; assembly: GCA_030737815.1. Taxonomy (NCBI): domain Eukaryota; kingdom Viridiplantae; phylum Streptophyta; class Magnoliopsida; order Asparagales; family Amaryllidaceae; genus Allium; species Allium fistulosum. The sequence goes on from CM060902.1 coordinate 1,303,867,884, forward strand.
GATGTTTTCTCTTCATTATCTTTCAGCTTCAACTTAATTTCTTTCAACTCTTCTTTCAACCTGAAATCTTCTTGCTCTGTTTAATTCTTTTCTTTTTTTCTACGGCCAATTCTTTTTTTGTTTTCTTTGTTTCTTCTTCCAAATCTTTTATATGCATTTGGAAGATCTTGATGCTTATGTCTTCCTCAAATGAATGTGCACTTTCTTTGGTTTCTTCAAACTTTCTTTTCTTTCCATGCTTTTCTTTTTGAATTTTGGGGAAATTGTGTTCAACAGTCTCTGTTTGAAGTAGACATTCTTCATATGGGCTGAGATTTGTGATTTCTTTCACCTAGAAAATTGGTATTGGAAAATTTGTTTCAGTTTTAAGCTATGATATCAATTTGCAATGATCATTGAATTTTTACTGTAATGAAAAAAGAAAACTGTATGCAATAAAACAAATAGCTATTTTTTTATTTTCTGATACTATTAATATCAGGTTCAATCATGTAATACTGGTACCAGTTTTCGAATTCTAGTATCAGTTTCTAATAATATTAGTATCAGTTTCTTATAATATAAGTATCAGTTTCAAAGATGTACAACTATGGTATCAATTATTGGATTGTAGTATCAGTGTAAATTGTGAAATTACAAGGTATCAGTTTTTGCATTCTAGTACCAGTTTTGAATACATCCACAATTAGTTTCAAGCATGTACTCATTTGGTATTAGTTTTTGCATTTTTGTACCAGTTTATGATACTATTAGTATTCGTTTCAAGCAAGTAAACATATGGTATCAGTTTTTTGCATTCTATTTTTTGTTTTTGATACTATTTACTACGTAATGATATGGTATCAGTTTTTGATCACTGTAGTATCAGTTTTATGTTATAGAAGAAAGATAGACAATAAAACTTTATTCTACATAAGAGTTAAAGCATATTGATTAACAAAAAATGAAAAGGAATTTTTACTTACATCACCCTCTTTCACGTTATCAAAAACTGCTTTGATTGCTTTGTCTTTGAGTTTCCTTAAATCCCATTTTGCAAATCTTGGTAAAGCTGGAGTATAATATTGTCTTTGTTGAATGAGATTCAGTTTCTCACAAATGCAATACTGTTAACATAAAAAGAATTGATTAGATATGTTTGTTAAAAAAAGTTAAGTAATAAATTTTTGATTAACTTATCTTACCAATGGAAGCATGGAGCATCCCGACATATTTCTTGGATTATGGATGAACTTCTTAACAAATTTATTGAAATTATTTTCTATTGTTAGTAGCCAAAAAACCAATAACATTGTCTCTACGTTAATTAAGTATGGTAGAAGTCCCCATCTTAATTTTTGTTGGTTGTTTGGAAAGAAGAATGTTAATAGTATTTCAATTACTATTAACATTGGCAAGTCTTCTTCATACTCTTTTTTCTTTTTTGCAACTTCTTGCTTTATTCCTTTTTCCACAACATTTCTTGTTATATAAGTGCAATTGTCGAAGTTTCTGTTTGCAAATTCCCTACACTGCATTGGAATTGTTCTGTTTGTCATTTTCTGAGTTGGCTCAATGTTAATTCCTTTTAGTGGTATGCCAAAAATCAAACTTATATCCGTAGCTGTAACTTTCATCCTTTCTTTGGAAAATAAGAATGCATCTTCTACAACTGAGTAGCATTTGTATAAAGCATCCAAATTGTGTTGATGCTTTTTGCATTCTTTCATCAAAATTTTCTCTTCATAGAAAACTCTAAAGAAGTTGTAGAAATGAGTGCTCTTCATTATGTCCATTTGCTTCTTGGATAGAGCATTTTTTTGTTTTATCAGTTTTACCATTTTGAATACTGCCTGCAATCCACATCTGTAAGCAGTTTCATGCTTTTTATCTTCAGATTGCTGTTTTGTTTGTGATCTTTCTTTTATGCATTTTGGATGTGGATCAACAAAATTTATCATCATCCTATTATTTCAAAATAAAGACAATAAGTTATTTGTGAAACAAATTATGTTTAAAAACAATAATAGATTTGGGTATTAGCTGCAGTGAAATATCTTCTGTCAAATATGTAACAATTTCAAGTTTGTAGTAACTAGGTATCAGTTTGTAGTAACTAGGTATCAGTTGGTACTAAGTAGGTATCGGTTTGCAGTAACTATGTATCAGTTGGTACTGAGTAGGTATCGGTTTTCTGTAACCAGGTATCATTTTTCAAGTAGGTATCAGTTTTTTATAACCAGGTATCAGTTTTTTGTAAATAGGTATGGGTTTTTTGTAAATAAGTATCAGTTTTTTGTAAATAGGTATGGGTTTTTTGTAAATAAGTATCAGTTTTTTGTAAATAGGTATCAGTTTTTTGTTTGTATCATATTTCAACTAAATGATACTGACTATTATTTTATCAAACAATTTACGCTTAATGATAATGACAATTATTACTTGTAATTAGGTATCAGTTTGTTGTACTTATCAGCCTTTTCTTTTACCAAATGATTTATAGGTAATATTTTTGAAATATTTATCATGGTATAAAGTTATGATGTTTTTTATTTTACCGAATCTAGTTGTTCTTCATCTGATTCTTCATCCGCAGCTTTTTTCCCTTCTTTTTGCTGAAATTTTTCCTCTTTAACATTTTTGATAACATTAGAATACATTTAACAGAATAAATTATTAGTATTAGTTTTATAATTTTGCAATTTCAGTTACCTCTGTTTCTTTTTGTATTTTGTTCTGAATCATTTTTTCATTTCTTCTTTTTGTTCGTTGTTCTCTTTTTTGCATATTGTCTTCAACTTTTTTCTCTGCAGGTATTTGTTGCTGCATGTTCTCCTCTTTGTTCTATGCAAAAAATTTCAATGTTACTATAACAAAACTATACTGACTTTGTTATGTTTGATTTTATATTATCAGTTACCTTCTTTGATATACTTTCACTTATTTCTGGTCTGCTTCCACTTGCTGTAATTTTTTCGTCTCTTCTCTTTCTTCTTTTTTCTATATTTTGCTTTTCCTCTTCTGTTGATGTAGGTTTTTTAAGATTTAATTTGTTGTTTTTTCCCTTTACTGCCGACGCTAACGTTTGCGCTAGAGGTAGGTTTTCCTCTTCTACCATTGCATTTTCTTTTTGAACATCTGCTGCATCGACATTTCGATTTTCATTTTGTTAATTCACTTCCGACTTAGTTAGGTTTTTATCGGCTGTCGATTGTTGTGTTCGTTGTTCATCTACAGTCGATTTCTGAGGTTCTGTTGAAGATGTAGACTTGTTTCTAGTTTGCGGTGCCATTTTTTCTTTCGAGCAAAGTTTTCGTGAATTTCTGAGTGTAAGGATGGAGGAGGAAGACGAACAGAATGCTTTGTTTTGTTTAAAATTGTATCTGGGCTTTGGGCTTTGTCCTTACGGTAAAAGTTTTATGCGCGTGTCCTTCTAACTAAATATTTACTATAATTTGTTATTAATTTTTTTTTCCCTTTGAACAATTAGTTTAAATGACAAAAGAAAAAATAATCATTACACAAGAAGATACAAAATTAAATCATCAGTTCCCTTTATTATTTTTCCGTAAAATGATAATTTGTTTTATATTTTGCGCTTAAAACCAATTATTTTAAGGTGCTGTTCTAAATACCTATTATCATAAAGTAAACGTTTTCACTTAGTTATATTTATAATTTTATTTCTGATAGAACGAACAAATGAGGTAAAATAAAATATTTTTTTTTTACTCAACACGCTTTCGTCTTTTTGTTCAAAAACATACGATTTGTAATTTTTTTACGACTGCATCTATTCTCACTCCATTTTTTGTCTTATTGCCCCCCCCCCCCACTTTAAAAAAAAACATGCACCCGACTGATTGCTTTAACCATCCGTTTATTTCAAAAATGACCTTGCTTTTCTTGTTTCAAATGCAACTTGTGTTTACACGTGATTCTCCGTGTAACTACGTTTTGCTTAAGCGTGATTTAGGCAAAGGTTTCTGTGTTCTGATATGTTATTGGGGTGACGACAATAGATGCTCCCTTACTTTGCATTCCAATCAGCCCACGAAATACGACTAGCAGCTCTTCGTGGGATGCAAGAGCAAAAATCAAAATAAAATAGAAAAAGAGAAGAAGAGATTCAAAGTGAATATTAGGGTTTCGCCAAAACCTAATATTCGAAAAGATCCTCGAATCCCATCAGAATTAGGGTTACAGTTTCCTGAAAGTCCCTAGAGGAGCATATAAACAGTAAAAATGAAGGTGTTTTGGGGAAGTCCTGGTACTTTTAGTGGATTGTCACTTAGATTAGGGCAATGTTTGTGTGCTGGCAGTTCGATTGGATTCATGGTTTCTGCTATTGGGTTTTCAAACTACACTGCTTTCTGGTAATTTTTTGCCCTTTTTTTATGCATATTATTTAGTATTTAGCTGTGAGATTTTTTTCGATGCAAGTCCCTTCAATGTTAATAGTTGATTCTGGTCCATTATACAGCTTTAACATTAGCCTTGTAGGTTGTACCTAAATATTTTATTTCAGTTACTGGAGTAAAGGGGAATCATGGTACTGCTGTAATAAGTTAGATTTGAGCTCTTATAAGTGGAAATAAAAACATAAGTAAAATTTTCCCTTGGATAATCAGTATTGTTATGTTAATGGTGAATAGGATATCTTTGTTTTATTTTGGTCAGCAAATTAACAAAAATCTAAAATCATTTGAATTTGTTCATGCTATTGGTATCCTGTAAATCATATGGCGTTGACGAATTATCGAAAGCTTATCGTACATTGAAGCATAAGAGTATCAATGGTTTTCAATGCGTGGATGCATATTCTTGATGTGGTTGTTAACTCATAATAAATAAGAGTATTGTTGGTGCCTATCACATGTTATTTATTTATATTAATTGTATCCATATATACCAATGTTTCTGTGATGATTTTTCTTGGTTGCATAGATCATCATTCCAAGTAGCATGCTTTGTTACTTTATATACATAATCTATTGATGATTCAGTCAGTGTACTTATTTATTTATGTTGCATACAACTAAGTACAATGGCCATAAAAACGGTCTTCAAATTTTTATATGGTCCTTTTCACTGATTAACTGTTAGTGTTATATTACATTGTTTGTAGATAATACTTCCTATAAACGTGCTTTTATTCTTTCCAAGGCCCTTATGAAGGTTAAATTAGCTAGAAATCCTTGTATATATGAAAGCAAAAATGTTTCCAAATATTGATGATCAGTTGTGCTTTTAGGTATTCTCTCTCTTGTTATTTACTTCAGTGGCAATCCATGAACTGATATTGACAAATTAGGGTAACTTTTTTTCAGCTGTAAAATTGTAGGAAATATGAATGGTAGATTGCATCATATAAATATGTGGCTAATGATGGTGGATACACAATTTCCAGTAAATTAAGTGAATTGATTTGCAGTATAGGATTGACTTGTGTTTCCTTGGTGGAATGGATGAGTATGCGCTTCTTATTTTTATAACAATATATTCTGCATGCAGCTACTTGATTGCATCTATGGGACTACAATCGATATGGAGCTTAGGTCTCGCTGGTCTAGATATCCATGCTTTAAGATTAAAACGAGATCTTCACAATCCTGTTTTAGTGAGCTTGTTTGTTGTCGGTGACTGGGTAACTATCGTTTCTCCACCTTGCTCTCATTTTGTCTTTTTTTCATAAAGTATACACACCTTCCTTGTCTAAACATTTGACGTTGTTCTTACATCACGAATGGTTTAGCATGTTAGTACACTGATTTGTGTCCATTTGTCTTAAATGTTGCATGTTTTTTTAAGTGATCAGTAATTGTGGTTATGTAGCAGTTTGTGTCTGTGACAACCCACCGTTTTGGACGGTTTAAATCGACGATAAACCACACACGTCTAACTCAAACCATTCAAAATAGTAGATTGTTAATGAGATTTCATAAGAAAATAAGAGAAAGAAGGAAAACAAAATACAGAATCTCGCAGCGGAATGACAAAATATAAAAATCAAATAAACAGTTCATGAAGCTGTTTTTCAATATACATTTGATTACACAAATTTTACAGCACAATCAGAGTACAATCAACAACGTACCAATAATGGTGCAACAGAATAACATTAATAATATAATATACCAAACTCCGTCTTCGTCCTCCATCAATAATGTCTTCAAACACTAAAAAAGTCAGGCTGACCCGAGCGTAATGGAAAGACAAAACACTCGAGTCAGAACTAAAAGTTCTTAAGTAAGTTAAATCAATAACAAGTAAATATGAGTGTAATAGCTTCAGAGATGTTTACGGGATTTTACATCTTCTATCCAGTGTATAACGCGAGTGCAATAACTTAAGAGATGTTACGAGATTTTCCATCTTTCAAGGATCCGTTAAACTATCTATATGTAGTAAGATACGCTATATTATGCAGTGTCTATTTGCAATGTAAAGTATTAAAATAACGTTAAGGCTTTACATTGATCCCCCTTAACATATTTTTAAGCAGGTAGTGTATGCAGGTTCTGTAACACAACCAGTAATGTCGGTAGCCAGTGAGTCCCCCTATAGGTACCATACTAAAACAAAATCGTAGTGGGCGCGTATAACGATAAAAGTATGACAAGGCATGTGAGGCAATGCCCAAGGTAGGATTCTACCAGTTTACCATTTCTGGCTGGTGGTAACGCATCGTAGCTACGACCGCCCACCGAGTCCACCACCGCCAAATTAAATCAAGGTGCACCGATCAAGTCCAAAATCAATATAATAATACGAAGGGGTGATGGTCCCTAAAGGTTGCGAACTCCTTGGTCAGATATAGACTTCTGTTTTAGTCATTTCCAATTGACACAAGTGTCGGGGTCATCCATCATCGTTCTCTTTCTTCAAATCCAACAAACGTTCACCAAATCAAATCATTTCATTCTGGATCATCTACCCGTACACAGTTGTTAAAGTGGTTCCAATATTGACAGAGAGTATGCCAATAAGAGGCCCCGGTCTCTTTAACAACCAAATGTCATTTTTCACATCGGTTGGTTCTTTTACATTTCAAAACCGATTCATATTTGATATCAAAATATCATATTCACTTCAAAATATCAAAATCGTCACATTTACTCAAAATATGTCATTTCACTTGAAAGTATCACGTCAAATTCCAACTTAGGTTATAACCTCATTTAACCACATTCACATTTAAATCAACGATTTAAATATAAACATTCCAACTTGCGCAGTTTGAATTTTCAAAAAATAGTTTGAATAGTTATAAATAGTTTAAAAATAGTTTAGAGATTTAAAACAGTTTAATATAAAATGGTTTGAGTATTGAAAATGGTTTATATAGTAAAATAGTTTGGAAATATAAATAATTTGAATATTAAAAAGCAAGGTTTTAAATCTCGGATATCGAACACGTTTCGTCTCGGCGATTTTAGTGACTCGGTATCGTATCGGGAGAGATCTCGGACGAGATGAGTGCATCTCGGACGCCAATATCGGATTTACATCTCGGACCTAAAGTTCATCTCGGGACCATATCGGAGTATCACATCACATAATTTATAGCAAAAAATGCATGGTATCGGTTTATTTAACATTTATCATATTACTGCAACTAATCTCCACTATTTTAACTAAAAAAAATAATGCAATTATACTTCAACTTTATGAAATTGTTCAACAAAAGTTACAAAACATTATCGGTTTTAGCAATTACATATAAGTAGATGAAAGACGACAAATTAACTGAAAAAAGCGGGTTTTATACAATTACATATATGCAGTAAGAATAACATAATAACAGTATCAGAAACTTATGCAAATAAAAGCAAATGCATATAAGAGATATCAGGAATCAAAGGGTTTCAGGCAATGCAAATCTACTTGCAAAAGGTTATGCAGTAAGAATAACAAACTAAATCTACTTGCTAATCTACTCTAAATTATACTGCATATTCAATTTCTGAAAAATTGAAATTTCATTAAAATAGAAACAACCCTAATTTACATACATGTAGAGAGTAGAGAGGTTGGTCGAAGACGAAGCTGCAGACTGTCAAAAGCGAGATCGAGTAGTCGAAAATTGAAAGCAACCACGAGCTGTTGGATGTTGGAAGAGGGAGTTCAATTTTTTTTAAAAGAGGGAGTTCGATTTTTTTCTCTGGAGAAGAGAGAGTTCGATATTTTGACGAGGAACGTGATATTTTAGAAGTTGAATTAGAAAGAAAAGGGCTTTGTTCATTTTTTTTATGATATGCGCCTATTTTTTTTGAAAAAAACAATATATCGGTGATATCTCGGAATATCGTTTCGCTCCAAATATCGGCCGATATATGTAAATTTCGGCCGATATAATCGAAAGGAGATATCAACCGATATCTCATGTTTCGTTTCGCCCAAGCCTTCAACCGAGATCTCGGCCGAGATATCGGCCGAGATGGCCGAGATTTAAAACAGTGTTAAAAAGATAGATTTTAAACAGTTTATATTAAAATAATTATTTTGAAAATAATATCAGATCAAACTGTTTTCTTTCATTTCAACAATCTCTGTCCAATTTCAAATCAACACAACTCAATTTCAAATCTTTCAATTCAATTAACTCACATTAGATTTAATGTCAAATCAACTTGATTTCAATTTCAATTCGAATTAACTTCAATTTTCGAAACGTTCATTTTTAACTTCAAATTCGATTCAACAATCCAATTCAATGATTTAAATTTCAATTCAATTCTTATTTTAAACCATTTCAATTTATATCAATTTCAAGTCCAATTTTCAATTTACCGATTTAAAACACTTAAATCAAATTACCTCATTGTTAAATTTTAAGATCCAAATCTTTAAAATAATTCAATTTCCAAAATTAAGGTCATATATCAATTACAACTTCACATTTCCAATTCAATTTTTTAAAACAATTTCCTTTTAACCAATTTCAGTTTCAAAATTTCAATGCTTGAATTAGAAAATAATTTAATTCATATAAATTCATTTTTTTTAAACAATGTCACTCAATCAAAATCCAAATATCAAGATTTTAAAACCATTTAATTTAACCAATCCGGTGTCCTTATATAATTTTCTACCCTATGGCCAAGTGAACGATTATTTCAATATTTAATTTCAGGGATGGATATATATCATTTCAATCCAAATCAAAGTGTCATAGGTATATATCATTTCAACCTATTTCTTAATTTATTCAAAATAATTCCAATAACAGTTTATATGCCGTCGCTTAATATACAGAGTGATAACAGACATATATAAAATAAATAAACATCCAATCATCCAAAATGTCAACAAATAGACATCCATCACAATCAATATCCAATTCAGCCAATAAATCACAACAATTAGCTGGTTATCAATATCAGGTATTTAACTAGCAATTCAATTTCAATATTAATTTAAATGGCAATTAATTCAATAAAATTCAATTTCAATTAAAATGTTAAATTAAACTACCAAACATCAACTAAAAACATTCTTATCACTTCATAAATTTAATTCAACTAACATAGGAAGGTTTAGTATTGCGTGAGTGGGTTAAATCACTCACATTTGATTTATAGTCGATTAAAAATCCAATAAAAACCCAAAATTTGAACAGTCTTTAAATTCAATCAAACCAGTTTCATGTTGTCCAGAATTTCGATACGATCACAATGGAAGAAACCCGTGCGAATCCGAGTTAGTATACAAAAGTTATCGATGTTAGAAGTTTTGAATTAAAAAAATAAAGTCAAGGGACAAATTCGTACTTTTCTACTACCTCAAACCCTACGGCATCGATCACGATCACTCAACATCTACAGTCGCCACGCTTGATCGTTGCCACCGCCGCCTAGACGCCGCTTCCCTTCGATCAGACCTCACCATCGTGTGCGCCACCTCCGGCCGCACCTCCCTAGGGTCGCGCGACCCCTCTGGTCACCCACCTTACTCCGCCGCCACCGCCGCCGCTCTTCATGGCCGATTTCTAGCGAACCACGGCCACTTCCTGACGATCGGTCACCATGGATCACGACTGCTCCTCCTTCTCTACAAGCCTGTACCTTCCGATCGTCGTATAGTTGACAATCCACCGTCGAATAGAAAACCCTAGAACGAACAACCACGATTGTTTCACTGATTTCTGGACAAACCGAAACTCGATTGCAAAAACGAACTGCAGATGCAGATTACGTTCGTCGAGAGTTTCGCGATGATATATTATATGACATGATTTGAGCAGTTTGAATTTTCGATTTGATTTGGAATTGTAATTTAAGGTTTTGAGATGTCTGCCATTGAGGAGGAACAGATGAGATGGAAATTGTACGTACAGAAAATAAAATAAAAGCTGCTAGGGTTTATAACAACATATATATAGGCAGAGATTGATAAGAATGGATGGAACAGACCGATTTGGGTTGAAACGATAACAAAGACCCGAAAAGCCCGTTTCGTTCCCGAAACGAAAATAGATCATCCAGTATATCGAAATATAGGTTTTCAATATTTTTAAACTCAATGGGATTAGTTTCAAACCCTAATTCCATTGTAGATAGAAGTTAGCTCTTAAAAATCAAATTATATTCATTTAAATTCCTTTAATTGATTTCTACGTGTTTCGAGCTCGTACGATCAAACGGTAATTCCGATCGCTACGAAACTTGAAATCCTATAATAATTCACTATTACGGATTCGATGAAACTGGTTTGGCCGAAATCTGAGACAGTGCTCAAAATGTCTAATTTTACACGTTAATTAAATGAATTATTATTTTAAAATCAATTTAATCACTTTTAAATTTAAATTTAAAAGTTAACCATTTTCATCATTCTTGATTTACACATAAGCTAATAATCTTTTAAAATTAAATATTCCATGTAAATTTCAAGATTTAAACATTACCTTAATTTCAACATTAAATTACAATAGTAATAAATCCTCGTTTATTATATTTTAAATATCAACGAATTCTATTATTTTGATTTACATTCTTATCATTAAATCATCAAATACCTTATGAATTTATTTAACATAAGTTTCCATCTTATTATTCTCATCACTCTACATTTAACGTCTTTTACCATATTAACTGCGATATTTAATTACATTAAATTCCAACAATTTGATTTCCAAATTAATTTCAAACGGATTAAATAGTAAGATGAAAAATAAAACAATTGTTATACATTAGTAATTCAACACATTTCTAAATTTATTGTTTACAAACAAAAACTAATAAATTTACGTACCAAATAATTGATTTCATATTCTATAATAAAACCAATTTCAATTAAATAACATATAATTTCACTGTTTTATACAACATTTATTTTGTTCATTATTAACCTTCATTAACCAATAATAGGAATTACATTAAACAGTTGTCAATTACATTAAATCAACTTTATTAAATTATATTCTAATAATTATTTCCATTAACAAGTCATAAATTTTAATTTCTCACAATATTAAATTCTAAAATCTTATTTAATTTAATATTTGTAATTATAAAAATACGGGTCGTTATAGCGTGTATTTTATTTTATATATAAAATGTCGGAGATTATTACTTCCGTCGCATCTGAATACTTTTACATTATATTTCTGCTCTTTATTTGCCTGACTGAATATTATATGCTTCTCTTTTGCGCAATTACAGTTCTGATGGATGTGCATGCAGTTTTCGTACAGTATTTTCAGTGTTGTCAAGTATCTTGATACATACTTGGTGGGTAGTAACATTTTCCTGTGAGTTATGAGCTATGTTGTCCAAAATTTGAAATGCCATGTTGAGGAAAAGATGTTCTTTTATTTTTATTTTTAGAATTTTTTTTATTAATACATTTCTATTACTGATGCATACGCAGTTTGATGCTACATGCTTTACGGCTCATCCGAGTCTCGTTTATCTGGTACATGTCTGCTGGCATTTTTTGCATGTAGTAAAATCCAATTTATTGAGTATTTCGTTGAATGTTTAGCTAGCGTTCACGCTAATGGTGCAAGATAAGACTCCATGTGGTTTCCCCCGTTAATGCTGCGTTACAATGAAGATGATTACTTCATTTAATCTTGGGAATTACAGTTGAAAATTTAACCAAAAATATTTTAATCGGAAAGAAAGTTTTCTCTTCGTCACTTATAACTATTTTCATTACACATTCGATCCCCTATATATTGACAAAATTCAATGTTAACCCAAAAAATGGATCAACACCTTGGTTTGAGTGTGAAAGCACCAGCCCTGTTTGTACAGAGCAATAATACATGTAATATGTATGGAAAAGAACAGTAAAAGAAAGGAGACAAGAATATTTTTATTGTGGTTCGACTGTTAACGAAGCCTACATCCACTTTATAGTTTTATTATGACTGATTGCTGTTACAAGTAGTGTTTGATTACAAGGCTTTTGATTATCCTTAGCTAGATTGAATACCCAGAGTTGGAATCCACTGGAGAATCACAGTGAATCCCTTTGGAGATTGTTGTGAGGGAGATGAAGAGTGAAGAAAGTTTTCAGCAGAGCTTCGGCAATCAGTCCGGAGAAGATCCAGTTTATGTTGCAGGTAGGATGGTATTTGTAGAGATTGGAGAACTTTTGGGCCAAGTTCGTTTACTGACTGCTTGCAGATGGACATAAGAAAGAAGATCTGGAGGAGTTTACCTCGCGACCCAAGCCAAAACCATGGATCGTTAGACTTGGCTCGCGTGCGAGCTAATTACTTAGCTCCTATCTCCATTGCTTTGCCTAGTTAACTCGTCGAGGATCCATGGATAAGTATGGATCGCTGGCGATCCATGGTAGCACATTTTCCCACTTTTTCTGTCGTGCTTCCTTTCTTCCATATGCCATAGCGACCTAGTGATCCTAGGATGATGCTAGCATCCATAGACTTAATGTATTTCTGGACTTTGATGTGTAGGATGCTTTTGTTGCTTTGTGTCGTTGCACGTTGCTCTGTTTTGACGACGATCTACTAGCCAGTTGTACTTAGCTGCCGATTGGACTGAACGAACGCTGGTTTCTTGGTTTAGTTAAATTTAGTCATTGCTCTAGTAATATGATTTGGTTCTCGTTAACTTATTACTTTACCCTTGTTGGTCAAGCTCTGAGCCATTATGACGTCATGAACTTGTTTCGTCTTCTATTGGATCCTGATGGGTTAGAATCCCAGATAACATTTGTCCCCCAGAGTACGTCTTCGTTGGAAACAAGGTGTGCTATGGAAGTTATCAATTGTAGTATCTGCCTGCCGAATTCCAAGCGATCGTGTTTGAGTTCCGCGGATACGTAGCGGGTTATGTAGCTGATCACTTAGTTTTGGTCTTGACCACTACTGCTTGTCATAACGGATCGAATCTCTCTCCATAGCTTCTCGGTATACTTTGAAATAATGGGTAGATGTCGCAACTCTAGTTTGGGAAAATTTGCCTTCAACCTCATGGGTCGCTAGCGATCCATCATCCATGGATCGCTAGCGACCTGATGACTTAGCCAGTTTTGCCCGAGAATTTTTTGCCTTCAACGATATGAGTCGCTAGTGATCCATGGATGATGGATCGCTAGCGACCTGATAATTTAGAGTTTTTTTTTGCTTTTTTCACGTCCGCCTATATATGCCATTTGAACCGACCCATCCTTCTATTCGAGCCGAGCCAATTTCTTTCTGCGATCCAAACACTTAGGCGATTCAATCTTTCCAACGATCCGATCCTTCCACTTCAACGATTCATGCCTTTAATCCATTGATTCGATCCATCATCTCCTATGATCCAGTCTCACCCAAGCCTTTCCGCCGTGATTTCCTTTTGTGCCACCGTCATCGGAGTGTTGCCACTGATTTCTCAGGCCACCTTCGATCCATACCCTAGTTCGCCATTGCCTTAGATCGCCGTCGATCCATCCACTTAGCTCGCCACCGACCCAATTACAACTCACCGATTCCAAGTCTTCGACTATTCCTGTGTTTTAGAGTTCAATCTGAGGTGGGTTTGCTAATCATAATGTTCGTTTAATGATTTGACGGCGAGTTTGCATTTGCGATGTTGGCCGTGAGAAGTTTGAGTTGATTGCGGCTTAATGGAGGAAGATAGTAAATCGAGATTTGAGTTTCTCTCGGAACGGCATTCGGGCCTTGTCCCGGTGCTTGACACGTTTTGCTATCTTCGTCCATTAAGCCAGAATCGACTTGTGCCAAGTTCCATAGCTGATATTGCACAACACACTGCAGATTGGTCCTGGCTTTTTCGGAGGATTTGGACTTACCTTGCTTGCTTTCTGCACGCTCGGTGTTCCTGCAATGAGAAGAATTTTCCACGTCGCTTCGGACTACGGATCCGTTATCGATCGTTGATCGATAACGGGTAAGTCTAGAGGAAGTAAAAACAAATGGAAACGATACGGGAAATCCTTTTCCTTTCCCACTGCAAGCGAACTTTCTACATGGGATAGAGCGTTTGTAGTGTTTCGGACACCGAGCTCACCCCATAGACAACACACCGCACTTGTCCCGGTACATACTTGAACTCCGCTGTTTTGGCATGAATCAACATCTCTTCGGAATTCAATTGTTGTAGGGGAAATTATTAGTTCATAATAGAATCACCCGACCGTTTTGAATGCGAGTTCCGTTGTTTTAGAATGAAGCATCCATCTTCGCGCCGTAAATCGAGTGGAGAAAGTCCGACACTTCCGGCAGTCGAATCGTCGTCCATCGTCCTTTCTCCTTCCACTTCACAGGCAGAATACGGCCAGTTGGTCCCGTAGGTCCGGTCTTGAATCGAACGCCACCTAATTTTAGAGTTCTACTCAACCCGCTAGAGAGCTTCTTCGGTGGTTTCCGCTGAAGTTCTGCACAATATCTGCGTGCAGCATGGTATACCAGAGGAGGACGTACGTCTACCGGAGAAGAATGTGTTTGCTCACATGCCTCCTCGGGGATATACCGCTTGCCATCGGTATGTGTTTGAATGAAGCCGTGCCTCCGTTTAACAACTTTCTGCGAGAGACTTTCAAAATTAGGCATTGCCCCGTTCCAGATTCATCCCAACGGTTATGCCATATTAACTTGCCTGCACGTACTTTTCACGCGAACGTTCAACCGCGCCCCAAGCTTTGACGAATTGCGGTACTTTTTGTCGTTCAAGAGGAGAGAAGAATGTCTGTCCTTGATCGTAATTGAAGCTCAAAGGAACCGAAAAATCGTTTTCCGTCTACAGAGCAACTTGTCACAGTTCAAAACGCAGTATTTCTTCGCTAGATGCCCCGAGGGGTTTAACCATCTTTGGACGACAGAGGGTAAGTTCATTTCCTTACTTATCGAGTTTCGACGCGTTGCTTTGGAATTTCTAACAAGTCGTATACTTCTCGCAATTATCCCAAGGCAAATAGGGACGTGTCCCTTGATAAAGTTTTTCAAACCCTAAAGGCTATTGATGCTGAGGAAAGATCCGCCAAAGTTTTGTTTACCGATGAAAACTTGCTCCGATACAGATTACTGCATCTGGGGAGATCCGGTGTTCAAATTGAGGTCCCCTCTCCCGCTCGATCCAGGGTTTGCACACGATCTACTTCTTCTCGCGGTTTCGAAGAAGGCGCTTCTCAAGAGAGATGGCTTGTTCGAGGAATCGGCCGAAGAGACTTGCGAAGGAGGAGATGCTACTGCGATCGGATTTAGCGGTCCGGTTAGAATGCCTCCGCTCCCGGAAAAAGGAGAAGAAGAGTTCAAACAGAGGGAATGCAATGTCGTAATGGGCTTAGAAAAAGAGGAGGGGGAACTCGAGAGTAGTAGCGATGAGTCCACCTCTAGCGATGACTTCTACGCAGAGTCCGATGATGGGGATTCAGAATCGTGTGATGAGACTCCGGGGATGAGTCCTGTCCTTCCGAGCTCACCTCCTCCAGATACGAGCGATAAAGACTGCCCCAGAAATTAAAGAGCATCAGGATTCTCCGAGTAAAGATGCTGGCGCGAAGTTTGGAGATTTGAGTGATATTTACGTCGATTTCGACGCGCTTTTGAGGGAGGATTTCACATTTGAGGAGGTGCCCCCTCGTTCGAGCGATATTGTGTTCGAAGTTAGCCCGATTCCGCCTACGATGGCCGCCAGATCCGGTTCGTGACGACGCTTTAGGACTTCCCCTGAAACTCATTACACATCTCACTAGGATTACACTTGCTTTCGCACATCCTACTTATTTTATCTCCCGTTACTAATATTTTTTATTTCTTCTTCGTGTCAGGTATGACAAGAGGACGTGGCCTCCATGATGACTTCGAAGAATTCATCGACTCCCAGCGTTGGTTTAAGCGTCCTTCTGGCCGTTATCAGCCCCGAGAAACAGAGGAAGAGTACAGAAGGAGGAAGGACCTAGAGGCCAAAGCCCGTCGCTAAGACGAAAGTGATCGGAGCCGGTCATACAAAGACGGGTATGAGAAGAGGAGGACCTTTGATGAGAGGGAGGAGCCATCGAAGAGGTCAAAATTCGATCACCGTTCCCATTCTTTCAAGCAACAAGTTTTTACCTCGACGCACTCTTCAACGGTCCAAGAAATCCCCGTTACTTCGGTCCCTGTTCCACCTTCAACCTACATCCCGCCATTTTCTATTGTTCCTGTCCCCGGTGCTTCACGTCCCCATCGGAGACCTGCCTATATTCTTCCTTCGGGCCCTCCTAAGCTTGAGGCAGCGCTTCCCAGATGGTTCTTGAGGGGAGTTAAGTTTGACCGTGATCTGCACCCGGTTCGCAAAGTTTCGTATATGCCACACCTTCAGGCTATTCAGAGCGATTTAGAGCAGGCCGAAGGGTGGGAGAAATTGTGTAAACAACTGGCAGATATGAATCGTAACAATTATCAGGATATCCTTTCTTTTGAGTCAGAGAAGGATGACTTTGAAAGAGCGTTGTCAGAACGCGATGCCAGGATTAAACGACCGGAGGAGGAGAAAGAAGCGGCGCTGCAAGAGAGCAAAAGGAACACCGACTTGCTGAAAGAAGTGAAAGAGACCCACGGAAGAATTAAGATCGTCTATAGGGACGAGATAAAAAAGCCTCATGCCGAGGAGGCGAAATTAAAAGAAGTGGCTGCTTGTAGCGCAACAATCGAAGCCCAAAAGAAAACTATATCTGACCATGACCTTATCGTCGAGGGGCATAACAAGACTATCTCTGATCAGACTGCGATGATTGCACGATTACAGGATCAAGTTGCGCAGCTTAGCGCTGATAAGTCTCGCGTTGAGATCGAAAAGGCCGCCGTTACGGCGGATTATCTGGAGCTTCAAAGCGCTTTCGAGAGGAAGATGGAAAAAATGAACGAGACCATCCTGAATTTCTATGTCAATTTTCTACTTCATCAGGAGAGCCTTAGCTACTTGGGCTTGAAATTCCCGCACACTCTTGCTTTGGTATGGGAAGAAATCTTGTCTCGCTTTTTTGATAGCAGTGACGTCTACGCCGAACGGGAGTTGGAGGACGTTTACCTTAACGAAGAATCAAAGAAGGTGTTGCTCGAGGGTCGGGAAATTCTACGAGTCGAAAGAGAGAAAGAAGCCACCGATGCTGCCATGACAGCTGCCGCCAAAGTGCTCACTAAGCCTTTAATTTCTAGCACCAGCGAACCATCAGAGCAGCCCCACGACCCGCCAACAAGTTCAGCGCTTGAGACTTTTCCTCAGGTAGTGGAACCGTCGAAAGAAAGCGAAGGCGGTGAATACGAAGTTGACATTCTTGGCCACTCTTCTGGTGCAGGTAATCCTCTCGCTTCTCACGAGTTCGGGAACTTTCAGCTTACGCCGCAAGAGCAGAAAGAATTTAATGTTTTCATTTTTGATTTTATAGGTCCGTCTACCTTTTCTGTTGATATGCCAGCTTCCTCGGCGTCCGGACCTGCTGCTATTTCCACAGCCTCCTTGCTCGTTTCTGTTCATGTTCCAGTTTCCACGTCCGTGTCTGGCTCACAGCCGGGGCCGTAGTCTGAAAAGATAGCCGCACTTCATGGTTTGGATGACCCTTCTGTTTCTTTGGAAGGTGACGTAACAACGGCCGAAGTTAAGGAGCAGGAAGTTCAAACGGAGCAGTCTCGCAAAACTCAACACGAATTGGTCGCTGTCAAGAAGGAAAAGGTTGAAGCGATCAAAGCCTTGAAGAGCTCCCGCAAGTCACGGAAGCGCAAAGCGAAAGGCGAGTCTTCTGAGAAGGCTGCAGAGCAAGAGGAGAATGTTAGCGCTAAGGAGTTTGTTGATATCACTGGCAGCGACACCACTCCCGAGACGAGTCAGAAACTTCGGACAAAAGGCGGAAATGAGAGTGGTGGAAATAAGTGCTGAGGCGTTTGGACGACGACCGATCTGATTTTGGTTCTTTTTGAGTCATTTTGTTCAAGTGCAAAGTTTGCACTTAGTGTTTTTGTTGTGGAGTCCGTATTTTCTTTTTGTTGGCCGGTGTTGTGTGGGTATGGTCCCACGTCTTGACCATGTATAAAGAAAACTATAAGTAATACATTGATATTTTGACTACTTTTATTTGTCTGTTCATATGTGTTCTGTGCACTTGTGCTTGTTTTGTTTACACTTATCCAGTCTTTGTGATTACTGTCGAAATTTTTATTTCGAGTAACAACTCTTCGTTTGGAGTAACAACTCTTCGTTTGGAGTTACAGAACTTGTGAACTTATCGTTTTCAAGTGTTTTTATCAAGTGCCGGTGTATGCCCCCCAGTTCATAGGGCTGTTTACTTCAAACAATCGACAGATAATCGGTAACTTAGGCTTTAAATAATTTGCACATTAACACTTGACGTTTGACTAAATCACAACTCGATTCTTCTTTTTTCAAAAGTTTTTTGATTTGAGCACGTGTTTCGAGTTTTTTGCGATATTTTGGTAGGTATGCAGTATGTGCACATTGCATAAGTTGATTGTGGGCAGGTACACGTTGTCAACGTTTAATGTAATAATCTGTCATACTGTGGTTTGGTTGGAGTTGTCCCCATTGTTTCCGACAGTTGGAGTGGCTTGATTCTGGTTATTCTTGTATGGATAAGTTCCTTGACATTGCCGGGGCAATTTCAGGACTTGAAAGTGTGCGTGGCTTACAAGGTGCGCATATTTTAGGATCGATATGTCCCATTGATTCAGAACAGTTTTGACGCTCCTCGGTGTTGCCTATCTTCAGGCAACGCGAGGAGTTTATGTTTTAAGAGTGTGATTTCACGGCTTCGGGAGTTAACGCGCGGCTTATGAAATGCGCGGCTTTTGGGACTGATATGACCCGTCAGTCCGGACGGTTTTAGTGTTCCTCGATGTTGCCTATCTTCGGGCAACGTGAGGAGTTTAAGTTTTAAAAGTCAGTGCGCGACTTATGCAGTGCACGGCTTTCATATCCTCGGTGTTGCCTATCTTCGGGCAACGTGATGAGTTGGTATTTTGAAACTTAGTGCGTTGCTTATGAAGTGCGCAGCTTTTTGTACTCCTCGGTGTTGCCTATCTTCGGGCAACGTGAGGAGTGCAATTTTTAAGAGTCAGTGCGCGGCTTTGTGTGCTCCTCGGTGTTGCCTATCTTCGGGCAACGTAAGCAGTGTTTGTTTTTAAGAGTTAGTGCGCGACTTATGAGATGCGTGGTTTTTTGTACTCCTCGGTGTTGCCCATCTTCGGGCAACATGAGAAATGTTTGTTTTAGCCTTTTCGATGCTGCCGGAACATCACCGGTTCTTAGAAGGCAAAGATCGAGTTTCGCTGATCCAACGGTTTGAGTCGATTTGCTTCCATCGATCAAACGAGTAGTTATTATGAACACAGTTTTGTTGGTTTAAAAAGCGAATCAAATTTTATTAAGGAAAGTATGGCAGATTTTTGACTATTTACAATGCCCCCGACATTTCGGGATGGCTTATTTGTTGAAAAATAGAGGATACATAAAATAGTTTTCAAATGAAGTAACGACGGAGTGATTTGCTATTCCATACTCTGAGAATTTGGATTCCGTCAACGTTTGTTAGCTTAAAAGTTTTGTCCCTTAGCTTTTGATTGATGACGTACGGTCCTTTCCAGTTTGGTCAGAAGGCCCTCGGAACGGGGTAGACTCGCTTGAGCATAAGGTCTCCCACTTTGAAGGTTTGGTTGTGAACTTTGAAATTGAAGTACCGCGTGACCCTTTTTTTGGTGGGCGGCGGTTCTCAACTCGGCTTCTTGTCTTCTTTCATCGATCATATCTAGCGATTCGAGTGGGAGCTGCTCGTTTTGCTTTTGATTAAAATTTTACCTCCAGTGCGAGGGGACTTCTAATTCAACAGGAATCATTGCCTCTGAACCATTTGCCAGAGCGAATGGAGTGTGGCCGGTTGCCGCTTTGTGGGTGGTTCTGTAAGCCCATAGTGCGAGTGGAAGTTCGCCAACCCAGTTTCCTTTTGTTTTAGTTAGTCGCTTTTTGATGGTTGACTTGATCTTGTTTATTGCTTCCACCTGCCCGTTTGCTTGCGGATAAGCCATCGCGGAAAAGCTCTTCTCAATTCGGAAGCGTTTGCAGAAGTCTTTGAACTCGGCGCTTTCGAATTGAGTTCCATTGTCGGTGATAATTTTCTGTGGGACACCAAACCTGCAAATAATATTTTTAGTAACAAAATTAATGACTTTCTTTGTTGTTATGCTGACCAGCGGTTCCGCTTTGGCCCATTTTGTGAAATAATCTACGGCAACTATAGCATATTTGGCTCCTCCTTTTGCTATTGGTAGGATGCCAATTAAGTCAATTCCCCATATTGCGAATAACCACGGGCTGACCATCTGCGTTAACTCTGTTGAAGGAGTTCTTTTGATTTTGCTGAATCTTTGGCAGCGATCACATCTTCTGGCGTAGTCTGCAGTATTGCGGTTTATTGTTGGCTAGAAGTATCCATACCGGAGGACTTTCTTCGCAAGAGTTTGACCCCTAGTGTGGTCTCCGCGTTCGCCTTCGTGCACTTCCTTTAGGATTCGTCGGGCTACGTCATCAGACACACACCTAAGGAGGGGGGTCGAGAACCCCCTTCGGTAGAGTATTCCATCTTGTATCACGAATCGAGGTGCTTTTTGGAGAAACTTTTTTCGTTGATTCCGGTCAGTTGGAAGAGTCCCTGCAAGTGAACATTCCTTTATCGGTGTCATTCACGTATCTGGTTCGACAGTTGTCTCGAGGATTCAGTCGACGTTCATTTCGTTTATGCTTGGGTTGGTTAGTCATTGGACTAGCCCCAATGACTGAGCTTCTTCGGAGATTGCCAGTTTAGCCAAATAATCCGCCTTGGTGTTCTGCTCCCATGGAATGTGATTTATGGTCTAGTGTTCAATGTCGCTTAGCAGTTCTTGCACTTTGGACATGTACGGGACAATATTCTTCCCACGAGCCTGGTATTTCCCTTTTACTTAACAGACGACCAGCTGGGAGTCGCTGTATATGTGAATAGATTTTATCTTGAGCTCTTTCACAATTTTCAATCCTACAATCAGTGCTTCGTATTCCGCTTTGTTGTTTGTGGCAGGGAATTCCAAGCGCAAAACATAGTTAATGGCTCGTCCTTCGGAGGTTTCAAGCACTACTCCTGCCCTCGAACAGAGGTTGTTAGATGCGCCGTCGACAAAGAGCTTCCATTGGGTGTATACTTCCTGCTGAACTTCTTCCTCGTCATTCCGAATAGTAAATTCGACGATGAAGTCTGCTAACGCTTGTCCATTGATGGTTTTGCTTTGGTGGTATGTGATATCATATTGGCTCAATTCTATATTCCACTTGAGAAGTCGTCCAGAAGTTTTTGGTCGGTATAACACTTACTTTAGGAGCTGCTCAGTCAACACTTTAATTGGATGAACCTGAAAGTATGGTCGTAACTTCCTAGATGTGATTAAGAGGCAATACGCTAGTTTTTCCAGTTTCGGGTAGTTTTTCTCCGCTCCAGTGAACCGCTTACTAACGTAATACACGGGTCGCTGGATTTTTGCTTCTTCACGAACCAGAGCGGCGCTAAATGCATGGGGTGAGATCGCTAAGTAAATGAGCAGGTCTTTTCCATCCACGGGCTTTGATAGGATTGGCGGAGCCTCCATGTGCCGCAGCAGTTCTTCGAATTCTGTTTGACAAGCTTCACTCCATTCGAAGTTCTTAGAAAGCGCATCGAAGAATGGTATACACTTGTCGGTAGCTTTCGAGATAAATCGACTTAGTGCTGCAACTTTTCCATTCAAACTTTGTAGTTTCTTCTTATTCTTTGGAGCTTGGACTTCTCGTAGTGCCGTTATTTGTTCATGATTTGCTTTGATGCTCCTGGCACTTACGATGAATTCTAGGAATTTTCCGAAGGCCACTCCGAAGTGACACTTGAGTGGATTGAGTTTCATTCCGTACTTTCGAAGTATTTCGAACATTTCAACGAGGTTATCCAGATGGTTAACAGCTGCTCGTGATTTGACTAGCATGTCCACATAGACCTCCATTGTTTTCCCGATCTGACGCTTGTACATGGAATTTACCAACCTTTGATAAGTTGCCCTTGCGTTCTTCAAACCAAATGACATTACTATGTAGCAACATAGGCCCAGGCCGGTGATGAAGCTGGTGTTATCTTGATCGGGTTCATGCATCAGGATTTGGTTGTACTCGGAGTATGCGTCCATGAATGATAGCAGCTCGTGTCCTGCCGTTCCGTCCACGAGTTGGTCTATTCTAGGGAGAGGGAAGCTGTCTTTTGGGCAAGTTTTGTTTAAGTCCGAGTAGTCGATACAGGTTCGCCACTTCCCATTGGACTTTTTGACTAAGACCGGATTAGATACCCACTCTGGATAAGTTGCATCACGGATGAAACCGTTGGCTATTAACTTGTCCACCTCTTCTCTTAGCTCCTTGGACCGTTCGGGACCTAGGCTGCACCTCTTTTGCTTTACTGGTGTGAACTTGGGGTCAATGTTTAGCGCGTGACATGCGATTTCTGGAGACACCCCACACATATCGGAATGCGTCCATTCGAACACATCCAAGTTGGCGCGAAGAAATTTAGCAAGCTCCATACGCATCTTGTTTCCAATGTGCGATCCAATTTTTAAAACTTTAGTTGGGTCGTCCATGTCGACCGGGACGGACAACGTCAATTCTGCCGGCGCCGCCCGTTCCTTCCCTGAGCTCTTCTTTCTAGGGTCCAAAGCCTCGTCGAATCAGATATATACGGTCCCCAAGCCAGAGGTGGCTTTGTAGTTGCTATTCGGAGGGTTCACAGATGTGGAGAGTTCTCCCCCACGTCCTTCCCTTTTTCCTTTCTTCTGATTCGCGTAATTCTGCAATGTAACATTCTCTGGCAGCACACTGGTCTCCTTTCACCACTCCGATTTCATTTGCAGTAGGGAAATACATGGTTAGACACCATTGGGTTAGAGCTATTCTGAAATCTGCTAAGGCGGACCGCCCCAAGAAGGCGTTATATGTTGACATTTCATCCACGATTACAAAAGTCTGAATGAGGGTGACTCTTTGATCGCAATCTCCAAGCTCCACTGGCAGGTCGATTGTTCCCACAAGTTGTTTGGGCTCGCCAGTGAACCCTTGGATCTTTGTTTTGCATGCAGACACGCTTTTCATGCCGATTTTCATATGGTCAAACGTACATTTGAAAAGAATATTAACAGAGTTACCACTATCAACCAACACTCGTTGAACAATAGCATGACCGATTCCCATTGTTATCACCATTGGATCGAGAGTTGGGGCTTCGATCACTTCGGTGTCTCGATTTCGGAACACTATGTCATCACTCAATACTTTCTCAAGCTGGGGTTTTGTCTTCTAGTGCGAGACATGATTCCTTTGGAGCGTGCTTCAACGAACTTGCATATCGCTTCATCTCTCTCCAACTTCTTTGTGCGGGGTGTGGTCCCTCGGGTGTTGTTCCAATAATGAGCCTTTGGTCAGTTCGTTTGGACCCTTCCTCATTAGTTCCGGCTTGATTCCTTCTTTCCCTATGGGGCTGAGCAGCCATGGGTTGATCGAGGTTCTGTGGTTTTCTCACGTACTGCTGGAGCTTGTTTTCCCAAATCAACTCTTCAATTAGATTCTTCAGATGGCGGCATTCGTTTGTGTTATGTCCACGAGTCTCATGGAAACGGCAGAACTTTCCCGAGCGTTTTTACTGCTCGGTTGCTTCCTTCCTAGTGGTTTCTTGTATTCTTCAGTCCCCTGTGTTGCAAGATAAATATTCTTCGGAGTGTCATTTAGAGGGGTATATTCTTCCTGCCTGAACCCTTTAAGCCTTTTATTGCTGTCATTGCCATTTCTTTTATTGGAGTTTTGATTTTTCCTCTTTTGATTTCCATTTTTCCCCGTGACTCCCTGAGCCGTTCGTGAATCGTGCGCGTTTTGATTCATTGGTACATCACTTTGTCCGATGTTCATCAGTTGCGCACCAGTAGACTTTCTTTCCAGCTTATACGCTTCCTCCAATCTTAAGTACTGACTCGTTTTACGATTGAAGTCTTTTCTCGTGGTAGGCCGCTTCATTTTAATCCATTTCTCGAATTCAGTCTTCGGGTGAATGGCACAGACTAACGCCATAAAAACCATGTCCTCATTGGAGTTGCTTACTTTCGTCACCGCGGTATTGATCCGGTTTATGAAAGATTTCAGCGATTCGTTGCGTCCCTGGAACAATCCGGTTAGCGACATTACATCTTTTGGTTGCGCGGTATGGAGCCTGAATTGGTCAAGGAATCTTGTTGCCAATTGGTCGAAGGTAGAGATAGATCTTGGGGAGTCTGGTGAACCACATAGACACAACTTCTTCTAGAAAGATAGAGAAACATCTGCAGCGAACGGCCTCTGAAGCGTTGGCTCCGTCCATACACCAGCTATACTTGTATAAATAGGGTTTTGGGTCCTTTGTTCCGTCGTAGGATGTGATAGTTGGCATTGTGAATTTGTCTGGATATTTTTCATTTAAGATTTCATCGATAAAGAGAGTCCGACCTGGAGCAGATCCCATTCATCATTTCTTCGGTTTTTACTCTCGTCCATCAATTGTTTGACCATGTCTGCTATGTATGCCTCTGATGTTCGGTAATCCTAAGGACGGCAATCAGTCGCTACGTCAAGTGTTTGGCTTTGCAAACGATCTTGGCGCGTGGGTTGAAGCCTAGGCTCTCCTGTCTTCGGGAGAGCCACTCCCGTGGAACCCCGTTGGCTTGCAGTTGTTCTGATTGTGGCAGTTTGGACATTCATAGCATCATCGAACGCGTTGACATTTTCTTCCAACCGGTTGTCTTGCTCTCCATCTTCTGAATCGGAGAGATCCATAGCTATATCTTCTTGCGGGGTCTTGCCCCTCTGATTTAAGTTCAGACTTGATTGCCTTGCGGTGGGTGGAGTATTCGCATTTCCTTCCACATTATGTCCCATGGTTCCTGTTGTTACCCTTTTTTGCGGTTGTTTTCCATTTCTTCCGTTTAGCCCAGAAACGGAAGAATTTTCTTGTTCTATAGCAGCATCGGGTTTAGGTATAGTCCTTGAAGCAAGATTTGACTGTAGGATTAGAAGAGCGTTAAGCTTTTCCATCAGAGTCTTCTGGCTATTTTCTATTCTTTGGTTGATTTCCTCAACCATCTTATTCAACTCATCCCTAGTAACGACTTCGTGTTGACTGGAGGATGTTGGCGCCTGATTTTCTAAGTTAGCGCCATTTACTTCAGTATGTTGAGGATTAACATCTTCTCCCGCTATCACTTCCCCTATGGATCTTCCAGAGGCAGTTCTTCTTCTTCCAGGAGCCATGGATTCCAAGTGGTAGATTTTTCAAGCAAAGATTGGGGATCTAACTTCTGGACCTATGAGATCCTAAGTAGATAGCTAGATCTGAATCCTGAGTTGGGCCTTCTTAGTGAAAACACCAAAATGTTTACCCATTAAATAGATCTAACACCCTGGTTTGAGTGTGAAAGCACTAGCCCTGTTTGTACAGAGCAATAATACAGGTAATATGTATGGAAAAGAACAGTAAAAGAAAGGAGAAGAAGATTTTTATAGTGGTTCGGCTATTAACGAAGCCTACGTCCACTTTATAGTTTTATTTTTACTGATTGCTGTTACAAGTAGTGTTTGATTACAAGGCTTTTGATTATCCTTAGCTAGATTGAATCCTTAGAGTTGGAATCCACTGGAGAATTACAGTGAATCCATTTGGAGATTGTTGCGAGGGAGATGAAGAGTGAAAAAAGTTTCCAGCAGAGCTTCAGCAAACAGTCCGGGGAAGATCTGGTTTATGTTGCAGGTAGGATGGTATTTATAGAGATTGAAGAACTTCTGGGCCATGTTCGTTTACTGACTGCTTGCAGATGGACATAGGAAGATCTAGAGGAGCTTAGCTCGCGACCCGAGCTAAAACCACGGATCGCTAGCGATCCATGAACTTAGCTCGCGTGCGAGCTAATTACTTAGCTCCTATCTCCACTGCTTTGCCTAGTTAGCTCGCCGAGGATCCATGGACAAGTATGGATTGCTGGCGATCCATGGTGTATGGATCGCTACACAACACATTTTTCCACTTTTTCCGTCGTGCTTCCTTTTTTCCATATGCCATAGCGACCTAGTGATCCCAGGATGAAGCATGGATCGCTGGCGATGCATGGATCGCTAGCGATCCATAGACTTAATGTATTTTTAGACTTTGATGTGTAGGATGCTTTTGTTGCTTTGTGTCGTTGCACGTTGCTTTGTTTGACGACGATCTACTAGCCAGTCGTACTTAGCTGCCGATTGGACTGAACGGATGTTGGTTTCTTGGTTTAGTTAAATTTAGTCGTTGCTCTAGTAATATGACTTGGCTCTCGCTAAATTATTGCTTTAGCCTTGTTGGTCAAGCTCTGAGCCAGTATGACGTCATGAACTTGTTCTGTCTTCCTATTGGATCTTGATGGGTTAAAAACCCGGATAACACCCTACAAAGTCAATTCAAGTATAAAATTGCTTTTTAAATATAAGTTTGCTTGGAATAACAAGTCTAGCAATATAAACCTGCTCGTTACTTGATATTTGGCATGCAGATTTCATCCCTTATTAATTAGTATAACCCAGTTCAAGTACTGTATTGGCTCAGCTAAATTTTCCTATTTCCCCCTTTTTATTTTGATCTTATTTTATTTCAATTTTCAAAATGTGACAATTTTCACCGTCAAAAATTAATTTTGTAAGTCATATTTTAAAATTTAATAGTTTTTGTGTAAAGGTAGAAATAATGACTTGTCATTGCTATTAAAATATATGGATCAAATAGCTTTTTAAAAATATTTACAAGTTTAAATGGATACAGCTTACCTTCTCGCAATATGAAAGAAGATGACCATCTTTGTCATAGTCAGATCGAGAATCTCTTCTTGAAATCAAGTTTGTCTTTCTCAAACATTGTCATTTTCGTTTGCATTTCAGTCTTGGGAACAAGCACTGTCTTTGTTCTCCTTCTGAATTGTGGATGGACATCTTTTTTTGTTTTGTTTTAATTTTTTGGAGAAGCAAATTCGTTCTCAAACTACCTTCTTTTACGAACATGAGAAAAAAAAACCCAATCATTCTAAAAAGATAAATCATCTTCTCATACTGTTTTGTTCCTTCTCAATTGCAAAGGAATATTAACTTCCTTTTCAGCGAGAAAAATCATTTTCCTTGGATTATTATAATTTTTATGTGACCCATGAAGAAATGTAGTTTTTTTTTAAGAAATATAACCTTCTTGAACTATGAAGAAAGATCATCTTCCTTTGTGAATGATTTTCTCAAAAGTTTATATTATGAAAAACTTTTGATGCATATGTTTGAATTTTGAAGATTATTCACTACTGCAGACATTTTAAAACGCACACACTCTCTTAATGTCAACCATTGGATATCTCCCAGAATTCTACTCTTTATGAGATCCATTAACCAACATCTGTTGTGTGCTCATTTTGTCCTAATAGCCATCCCCATACACTCACATGTATATATTGAATTAAAAAATGTTTACTTTTACAAATTTGTTTTTTAGCATCTAATTAGAGAGTTGGTAAACTTTATGAAGATGAAAATGGATTTTATTTCAGCCTTCTTTGAAAAAAATATATCCCATTTTACTGATTAGTAATATACATTAAATCTTTAAATAGTAAAAGTTAATTCTTTAAAACGTAATAATTTCCAAAGAGAGGTCAAAATTGAAATCTATTTTTATCATCGAAGTACAAATGCAAGTTAAACTACCACACAAGATTGTTCAGTTGGTGTGATGTGGTGTGATGTGGGTTAAATGGCCAATGTTCATAAGTTAAAACCCTATGAATTACCCAGAGTATGTGTGGAGGGTTTTTGGTAGATACTTTCTCCGGGTGTGACCATCCAATTGTTTCAGTTAGCTGTTATATACGAGTACTTCAGTATGTACCAAATTATCAAATTTGATTTATGCGTTTTCCTGTATCCAGGTAACTGCAATTCTTTCATTTGCTGCTGCTTGCTCCTCAGCAGGTGTGACCGTTCTTTTCGCGAAAGACGTAAACTTCTGCAATTCACCTCGTTTGCAGTGCAATATGTACGCCATTTCAATTGTGTGCGCATTCATCACTTGGCTGCTTATTGCAGCTTCTTCTGTTATTATGTTTCTGCTGCTTGCCTCCGTGTGATCCTATTTGTGTGTGTTATTTCATGGTGTATTATGTTGCTGTTTTATGGGCAAGTTAATGCTGCATGTAATTTGGTTTGATGATCCTTTTACAATGTTCAGTTGTAAATTTAGAATCGGAGGTTGGCATTACTGTGTTACAGCTGTAACTCTAATTGTAACAGTGTTCCTGTAATTATTTCTATATCCAAGTTGTCTTAGCAGTTACAGTGAGTTGTTTTCTCAAAAACGTATTGTAGCGGTTGTCTAAAGGGTTTAGCAAGATGTGCACGCTCTTTTGTTATTTGCACCCAAGTTTGTATAGACAGTGAAATCTATTGTATGCATGTTATTTTGCAAAAATGCGATTTTTTTTGCTTTTGCAACCAAATAAACACTTATTTTTCAAGAAAAATTGAGTAGTAAATTATTTGTAGAACATAGTTAATGGTTTTTTTTTGCGTGTATGAACTGATAAGTCTGAAAGTTGGGGAAAGATCAAGGGGACAAAACTAAGTTATCTTCAATTCGAAGTTTAAAAAAATATGTATTGTCACAGCGGTTGCATCTTGGATTCCAATTTCAATTTAGTACTTTGCTTTTTGTGAAAGGTAGACATGTATTGATGCAACTACAGCTGATCGACCCAAACGCACAATTCTAACAAATTGGATCACGTATGGCAGCAAAAGCAATAGTTGGTTATAACTAATTCTGGTATTTTCTTTTTTTACTTTTCAGCAGTGATTGGTAAAATAAAGTGTGAGCCACGTGTCCTAATTAGTTACAAAGGAGTGGCTAGGATTCCTTAGTAGTAGCTATAAGAACAGAGCACTGTAATCGAGAAAGGCATGAAAAATATATGATCTTCTTCTTCGTATTCTTCTTTTCTCTATTTTTTTTCTTAATGTCTGCTGCTACCTATCAGTAGCCTATCAATTTGGTGCTTTCATTTCTCAACTCCCCTCCCTCTTCCTCTACCATGGTTAACACGACACAAGACCGAAACCGAGCCATTGATGAGGCTATATCCCAACTCTGTGAAGATTCCACCACCCACACAACATCCATGGACGCCATGCGCTCCGACATCTCCACTCTCCAAACCTCCATGACCAACCTGACCACCATGATGCAAGAATTTACCACAAAATTCACCAACCCACCACATCACTCACAGCCCACCCCCCAAAACTCTCCAACCAATATCCGACCACCACCACTCATCACCACCCCACTTCATTCAGCCTTCCCTCCCACCCAATAGCCATCCGACACCCAAAGTGCGAGTTATCCCGCTTCAATGGATCAAACCCCTTAGATTGGATCTTCCAAGCGGAACGATTCTTCATCTATCACTCTACGCCGGAGGAGCAACGCATCGAGCTCTCAAGCTTCTACATGGAGGGGCAAGCGTTAACTTGGTATCAATGGATGTACCGGAACAAGCAACTCTCCTCATGGTCGGCACTTACAAAAGCGATTGAACAAAGGTTCGGACCCTCTTCCTTTATTAATCCTAAATCTTCTCTTTTCAAACTTCGACAAACCGGATCCGTAGAAGAATATCAAGCGACATTTGAAACATTAAGCAACCGTATCACCTCCCTTTCCCCCGATTCCTTCCTCCATTGTTTCCTTTCCGGCCTTAAACCACCAATTCGAAATGAGATACACATCTTACAACCAACAACACTTTGCCAAGCTTTCGACTTAGCCAAACTCATCGAAACTAAACACACCGATCAACGCTCCTCCTTCTACAGATCAAACCCACGACCCCTACCTGCTCCAAATCCGCCTTTACTTTTGACAGCACCCCCAACCCATCCCAATAGCCTACAAAACTCCTCCAATACTCCACAAATTTCTGCCAACAATCCACAAAATCATCAAACTCATTCCACAAACTATCCTATTCGACGCTCTACATCATCAGAAATGGCACAACGAAAGGCTCAGGGGCTATGTTTTTACTGCGACGGTCGGTACAGCCCGGGGCACCGCTGCGTTACACCACGAGCCCTCCTCCTCCTTCTAGACCCAATTCCAGACCCACCCGACCCAATAGTAGACACAGCCGACCCACCCCTCGACACAAACACCGACCCCTACGAACCCCAAAACCAACTACCTGTCACCGAAACCCTAATCGACTTCTCAACCAACCCCGCCGACGTCAGCTTCCATTCCATGGTTGGTACAGCCAGTCCCCGCGCTTTGCGTCTCTCAGCCACCATCTCGGGCCAGCCGATCTTAGCCCTAATCGACACGGGGTCGACCCACAATTACATCCATCCATGTGTCGCCTCTTTTCTCAAATTACCTATTGAAGAGAAAACACAATTTTCTGTAACGGTTGGGAATGGAGCTAAACTATTTAGCAAAGGGATCTGCAGAGGCATACAATTTAAGGTACAGCAGTTTACGTTTGTGGCTGACCTACATTTGCTTGAATTCACGTGTGCAGATATCGTTTTGGGTATCCAATGGCTGGAAACGTTGGGCCCAATTACTACTGACCACAAATCTTTAACCATGAGCTTCATTTACAATCAAAAATTCATTACCCTATCCGGCCTTCCTAATTTCTCCCACCCCAAAGAAATCTCATTACACCAACTAAAACGTCTCGACTCAACAAATTCCATCGCATCCTACTTCCACTTACACATTAACCCATCACCGCCTCCTCCTCCAATTCCGACCAACCGCATACCCACCTCCATTCAAAACATATTAGACCACCACACATCAATTTTTCAAAAACCTACCGAACTACCTC
This sequence comes from Allium fistulosum, assembly GCA_030737815.1. Lineage (NCBI taxonomy): Eukaryota > Viridiplantae > Streptophyta > Magnoliopsida > Asparagales > Amaryllidaceae > Allium > Allium fistulosum. The sequence continues at coordinate 1,303,899,292 of CM060902.1, forward strand.
CTCACCGTTCACTCGACCACCACATCAATCTAATACCTAACCATTCTCCAGTGAATGTCCGTCCATACCGATACCCCCATTTTCAAAAAAATGAGATCGAAAAACAAATCCGTGAAATGCTCCTCACAAAACTCATTCAACCATCCACTAGCCCATTCTCCTCACCTGTCCTCCTTGCAAAAAAAAAGATGGAACGTGGCGTTTTTGTGTTGACTACCGAGCCCTCAACGCCATCACAATCAAAGATAGATTTCCCATCCCAACCATAGACGAACTATTAGATGAACTTCATGGCGCCACATACTTCACCAAATTAGATTTGCGAAGCGGTTACTTCCAAGTGCGTGTACATCCCCCCGACATTCCTAAAACAGCATTCCGAACCCACGAAGGACATTATGAATTTGTGGTCATGCCCTTTGGCCTCACAAATGCCCCGTCAACCTTCCAAGCAACCATGAACAACATTTTTAAACCACACCTCCGCAAATTCATTTTAGTATTTTTCGATGACATTCTCATTTATAGTCCTAACCTTACCACTCATATCTCCCACCTACAAACCACCCTTCAAATTTTAACCAACCACAAATTTTTCATTAATCTCTCTAAATGTGCCTTTGCACTCACCGAAATCGATTATCTCGGCCACATAATTTCGGGGCAAGGAGTGCAAGTGGATCCCAAAAAAATCCAAGACATGCTTGATTGGCCCACTCCCCAAAATACAACGGAACTTCGTGGATTCTTAGGCCTTACGGGTTATTACCGCAAGTTTATCCAACATTACGCCAAAATCGCTAGCCCACTCACCGATCTACTCAAAAAAGACGCCTTCCTTTGGACCAACTCCGCAACCGATGCCTTCAACGCCCTTAAACATGCCGTTACCACCACTCCAATCCTAGCCTTACCCGATTTCACCCAAACCTTTACCATCCACACCGACGCTTCCATTACCGCCATCGGTGCCGTCCTCTCCCAAAACAAACATCCAATCTCTTACTTTAGCAAAGTCCTACCCCCACTCCTTCAACGAGCATCCACCTATAGCCGCGAAATGTATGCCATTACGTCCGCCGTCAAGCGTTGGCGCCATTACCTCCTCGGTCGCCATTTCATTATCATCACCGACCACCAAAGCTTACGCCAACTCACGACACAAACTATACAAACTCCGGAGCAACAACGCTGGCTGACTAAATTGCTGGGATTTGATTTTACCATACACTACCAACCAGGACCGTCTAACACTGTGGCAGATGCACTCTCTCGTTGGACTTCTGCAGCTCAGCCCAAGCCCAAACTTACACAACAAGCCCAAATTTCCACTTCTTCACTACCTACAGACCCAATCCCATCCAAACTTTTCACCATAAATCCACCCTCTTTCTCTTCTACAACTGCCGATCCACCTACCCTAATTCCGTCACCGACACGAACCCCACCGCCCATCCCGCAACCACCGACCCCATCTCCGATTTCCCCCTTACCACTGCACCAGGCCAAAACGAACCCTCCGCTTTCCCAGCAACTGCCAACCTCACCCAACCTCCAAACCGCACTATCGCCCGTCACCGCAACCTCGCATCACCTATACACCATTCTTACACCTAAATTCCTCCTCACGGCACGAATTAAGGCCGCAACAGCAGCTGACCCGGTGGCTCAGCAACTTCGGCAACAAGCTTCAACGGGATCTACCCATGTTCAATTCCGCAATGGCCTAGTACTGTATGATGGCAGAATCTTTGTTCCAGACACTCAGGACCTTCGTCAGCACATTATCTCCACCCTCCATGGATCCAAACTAGGTGGACACTCAGGTATTAAATCCACTACTGCTCGTATATCTTCCAATTTCTATTGGCCCAAACTGTCCACTTCTGTAAAACAGTTCGTCAATCAGTGTTCCACCTGCCTACAGTCAAAACCCGAAAACACCCCGCCCAAAGGCCTCTTACAACCCTTGCCCATTCCCGAACGCATATGGGAAGATATCTCCATGGACTTTGTTACACATCTACCACCGTCTTCCGGTAAAACCTCTATTTGGGTCATAGTCGACCGTCTGTCCAAATATAGCCACTTCATTGCCCTACCGACCTCCATTTCCGCAGCTCAACTGGCCCGATATTTCATCCAAGACTACGTGCGATTACACGGTTTTCCCCGTTCCATTGTTTCCGATAGAGACCGAGTTTTCATCAGCCACTTTTGGAAAGAACTTTGCCGCGTACATGGCACAGACCTGAAAATTTGTAGTGCTTATCACCCCCAAACGGATGGCCAAACTGAGGTGGTGAACCGCTGCTTAGAGACTTACTTACGAGCACTAGTGGGTGACACACCCAATCGATGGGTCCAGCTACTTCCCTGGGCCGAATGGTGGTACAACACAAATCACCATTCTTCTCTGGGTACTTCCCCGTTTCAGGTGGTGTACGGAAGACCCCCTCCAGTTCTCGCTGACTACAGTGAAGGAAACTCCAATTTACCCGAACTTGATGAATGGCTAGTTGACCGCGATTGCCTACTCCAACAAATCAAAGCAAATTTAGTGAAAGCTCAAACGAGGATGACGAACCACGCCAACCAACACCGCACGGATAAAGAATTCAGCGTCGGCACATGGGTCTTTGTTCGCCTCCAACCATATCGCCAAACCTCCCTCGGCACCACACACCACAAACTTGCCCGCAAATACTTCGGACCCTATGAAATTATAGAGAGAATCGGTGCCGTAGCCTACAAACTCCGCCTTCCCTACGACTCCAAAATCCACCCGGTATTCCATGTATCCCTCCTCAAATACTGCCCTAATCCACACTCCACCACGCCCACGGCCCTACCTCCACTAACTCATGAAGGCCACCCAGTCTACCAGCCGGCCAAAATCCTTGCTCATCGCCACCTCAATCCCACCACACACCAAGTTCTCATCCAATGGCAAGGCCTCGACCCAACTGAAGCCACCTGGGAAGACTACACTCAGATCACTCACAGTTTTCCCCACCTCAACCTTGAGGACAAGGTTGCTTTTGGAGAGGAAGGTATTGATGCAACTACAGCTGATCGACCCAAACGCACAATTCACAAACCTGCATGGTATCTAGGCTATCAGGCAACAAACTAATAATAACAAATTGGATCACGTATGGCAGCAAAAGCAATAGTTGGTTATAACTAATTCTGGTATTTTCTTTTTTTACTTTTCAGCAGTGATTGGTAAAATAAAGTGTATGAGCCACGTGTCCTAATTAGTTACAAAGGAGTGGCTAGGATTCCTTAGTAGTAGCTATAAGAACAGAGCACTGTAATCGAGAAAGGCATGAAAAATATATGATCTTCTTCTTCGTATTCTTCTTTTCTCTATTTTTTTTCTTAATGTCTGCTGCTACCTATCAGTAGCCTATCATGTATGATTCTGAATAAATTGTTTCTTTCTCTATGTTTTTTTTTCATCCAAAGATTTTTTACCAATCAGAGCCAGCCCTGACATTCATGGGGCCGAAGGCCATTTTCTTCTTTTGGATCATTGAGAATTGGCAGAAACGAAGTCAAAATAAAGCAGCACCAGCAGAAACTGAACCCATCTCTCATGCTAGAAAGCCATAACATGTTACCATCAAGCTTATAGAATTCTATTATGTGATAAATAAAATAATAACCATTTATTTTTTCACTTATCATCCTATCTGATTTTCATTCACTACACCCTAACATTGTTGAAACACATTCCATATTTATCTTCCATAATCACCATACACTATCAAAGATGGATTGCTCTTCAGGGGAGATGCATGAAGGAGAGGAATTGAAGCCAACAGAGGTAAATTAATTGCTCATTTTCAGCTTATGGTTGCTTATAAAGAAAAAAAGGAAAAAATTGTAAATGCTACCTCGCACGGAGGCGCAGGAGATAACCATGATACTCTGCTAGGGAAGACGAGGGCAAACATTAATTCACGGTTATGTTCACCATGGATAACCGCGTGGGTCTTTAACATGGATGCTTAACTGTCCATGTTTTATCTACGCGCCGTTTAGGTTTTTTCACATTAGATTATTTAATGTGCATTATATTTACCGTTTGAGTGTCGACGAAGAAGACCAACCCCCTTTTATATTAACCTTTCCCTTAATTTTATTTAACTGGTGTGTGGTTTCAGCATACCGATAGAAAAAGCAATGAATCGAAGCCCAAAAACGACATGTAGACTGTTTCTTACGAAACCAAACAAAGAGGAAGTTACAGTGGATTATGCTAATGATTTTACATTCGATGTGGGTTTCATCGTACATACTGTGTTTAATCTTCACTACATATGTTGTTCATACAAATATTGTTCAATGCACATGTTCCGTGGTAATGTGAAAAATGAACGGGTTGTGGTTATGGGCAGACGATCTGGTTTTGTAGTGATCGTGTTAAGACCGGATCTAAACCCAATCGGTAAGACATACCAGGTTCTATCTGCTTGTGAAAGAAGCGTTCTATTTGCTTGTGACAGAAGCGGTTAATAACGAGCATAAAGAACAATTTTTATTTTAAAATCTAGATTAACTGGCACGAAGAAATGTAATTTTCGTTTTGGATAAAAGGTGGTAAATCCTCTTTGCTGGATGAGTGGAAATCGAAAGTGGTAAACTGGATCAAGAACCATTATGCAATGACTAATAGCGATAGTTTTTTAGTCGAAAGATGGACGACTGAAGAGACTAAAAAGTTACTAGATATGTCATGAAATATGGTATAAGCTAAATCATCATTGCATATGAACAAAATGGTTGATCCAACAATTTGTACAACCATCAAACTGATCTACACCGTTCTTAGTCATCATAAAAACGAGTGCATTGGCGTTCCTAAATTCAATATTAGTTAAGTTAACAAAATTCGATTATCTTGAATGGCATCGTAACATCGTGGATGGAGTTGACATAATCACGAACATATTTTGAGCTCATCCAATAAGTTTGGTTTTTTTTTACGTTCTTTTCCAACTATTCTTGTAATGGATTGTACTTACAAAACGAATACGTAGATAATGCCACCGTTAGAAATCGTAGGAGTAACATCAACCCAACTCACTTTTTGCATAGTCATAGCTACTTTATTGTAGAGGGAAACGAAAATTATGTATGTTCTTTACATCAATTGAAGTCCGTTATGATTCTTATGAAAATGACCAAGTGTGATCGCAAAGGATAGATAATTTGCTTTAATGAATGTTATCAAGAAACATTTTCCCGATTGGACTCATTTACTACGCAAATGAAATATTGAGAAAAATATACTCACATACATATAAAGTGATTTATTAAAATTGGACAAAGTAGTGAAGAAGCAAGTATTCCATGATTGGGAAACTTGGTTTACTCGGAACTCTTGATGATGTCTTCATCCAAAATATCCAAGATTTACCTACAACTTGTGAAGGTTTTTCAATCTTATTGAATTGCTTTAGTGATTCTTGGTTAGAACCATGGAAAGAGCAGTTTTCCCATACGTTGATCGATAATTTTATGCATCTTGGTAACCACACATCTAATAGGCAATCACATCTAACTATTCATGTTGCATTTGAAGTGCTTTAAAAATCTCATGTATTATAATGAATTATATATTTTTTAGGAAATACATTCAAAGTTGAAAATAACCTACAGACCGAAGGAAATAAACTGTTAGTTTAATTTCCCGAAGAAAGAACCGAACCAGAAGAAATGAAAACAAATCTATTTCAACTTAACTTAAAATTTATTAGATTTTATAGGTCTAAAACACACGTGCTCTATAAAGTTATTGAACCAACTTAGATGCAGAAATTAAGCTAAACAGACCTAAAAACTAGCCATTGCCAACTAATGCTGATCAAGACCTAATCTTTAGGCAGAATTATTCAAACTAAAAAACACTAAAATAAACTGCAACCGAACCCTGTAAGTTTGAGCTTACATCAATCTCCAACATCCTCCCTTAAGCTCAGAATGTCAAGACTACACACACCCAACTTCTCCCTCAACCTGCAGAAAGCTTCAGCTGGTAAAGACTTGGTGAGAATATCCGCAACTTGGTCCATGGATTTACAGAACTCTAGGTTAATCTCTGAATTTTTTACAAGCTCCCGAATATAATGATACTTGATGTCAATGTGCTTACTTCTGCCATGAAACACAGGATTCTTTGTGAGAGCAATAGCCGACTTGTTATCACAGTAAATTGTAGTAGGTGCGATCTGTTCATGATGAAGTTCAACAATTATACGCCGTAGCCAAACAGCCTGGCATGCAAAAGCGGCAACTATGATGTATTCTGCTTCGGCTGTGGACAATGCAACTACTTGTTGTTTCTTCGAGGACCAAGACACAACCCCCGAGCCCATGTGAAACACAAAACCAGAGGTGCTTTTGCGCTCTTTCACATCACCTGCCCAGTCGCTGTCAGTGTACCCAACAAGATTACAATGACTATCAGATCCATAATAAATACCATGGCTGGAAGTGCCTTTAACATAGCGCAAAATTCGCTTTGCAGCTTGTAAATGCACTTGACTCGGCTTCTCCATAAATCGGCTGATAATACCCACTCCATAGACGATATCTGGTCTAGTGGAAGTTAAATACCATAAAGTACCCACTAAACTCCGATAGTAGGTTGGGCTTACGGACTCCACATTGCCACACTTATCTAACTGAAAGCAGGAGTCTTGATAGGATTACATGTGTCTAGACGAAAACGTTTCAAAATATCTGCTGCATACTTTGCTTGAGAGATAAAAATACCACCTGAAATCTGCAACACTTCAAGGCCAAGAAAATAATGCATAAGCCCAAGATCTGTCATCTCAAACTTACTAGACATAGCCTCCTTGAATTCTGCAAACATGCTTGGATTATTGCCAGTGAAGATTAAATCATCTACATACAAACAAACAAGAAGAAAATCTCCATGCGAGTTTGTTTTGACATATAACGTGGGCTCGTTAGGACATTGGATAAATCCGTTTTCCTGAAAGTAGCTGTCAATGCGAGTATACCACGCCCGCGGTGCTTTCTTAAGCCCATAAAGTGCTTTCTTCAACTTAAGAACTTGATCTTCACAACCTGGCTGCATATATCCGAGGGGCTGATCAACATACACCTCTTCATCAAGTGATCCATTCAAAAACGCCGATTTGACGTCCATTTGATGAATTCTCCAATGATTTTGGGCTGCTAAAGCAATTATTATACGAATAGTATCCATCCTAGCAACAGGAGCAAAAACTTCAAAATAATCAATTCCTGGTTTTCGCTTATACCCTTTGACAACCAACCGTGCCTTCAACCGATCCACTTGCCCATCGGGTTTATACTTGGTTTTGTAAACCCACTTAACGCCGATAGATTTTTTCCTTCAGGAAGGGAGGTGAGTTCCCAAGTGTCATTCTTTTCAATTGATTGAATTTCATCATCCATTGCCTGAACCCAACCTCTATCTTGCACTGCATCTGAAAAATTCAAGGGATCATAGTCCGCAAACAAAGCAAAATTGACAATCTCTTCATCTGAAGCTTCATTATCATTTGAGATAACATAATCATGCAATCGAGCAGGCATGACACGAGCACGTGAGGATTTACGAGGAGCTACAACATGAGTTGTAGAAGCACCAGGTTGAAGTGAACTTCCCTGTGCACTAGTGAACGGTGGTAACTTGGAATCCGAATTGTCGAGAATATTGACTTCTTGTAGGATCTAGATTAACCCTAGAGGGGGGGGGGGGTGAATAGGGTTATAGCAAGTTTTCTCAATATTAAACGCAATAACAAACTGCAGAGAAGTAAATATGCTGAAAAGTAAATCACACACAAAATTTACCCAGCTTCGGCAACCTCTGCCTACTGCTGCATTCCCAGATTTCTATTAGAATTAAACAGTCTCCCGCTTACAAACACTCTAACAGACTTGCACACCCTGCTACCGCCTATAGAGTTTTGCAAACTCGCAAACCCTGCTTCCTGAACTAATCCTAACTAGACAATCTGACACAACCTAAATTCTAGGTGGTGATTTACCCAGATTTGATTAGAAAAGTTTAGACTTCAAAAAAAAAAGCAAAAACAAAACCAATATAAATTTAAAACCCTAATTTTTAAACTTTAAACAAAACTAAAGCCTTTTTTATTAGCCGGCCCAATATTATATTGGCCTCTCTTCTTCCTTTTATCTTCGGCCCGCTTTGCTTGTGAAAATGGTGACTTCGTTTTGTTCGTTCCTCTTTGTACAAAATTAGGGCTTGTGTTGAAAATCGAAAGCACCTCTTTAAATAGATCGATCGAATGATGATTTCGTCCCTTGCTTTGTCGATCGATTGATTCTTCGTCTTGCACACGGCTTCTCCTCGATTGTTGATCGAATTCGACTCCTGAGATGGCTTCGGTATGTAATTTCTGCTATGTGCTTTCTTTTATTTGATTGCTTGAACTCGATGCTTTTTATTTGCCGATGATGATTGGTATTTATAGGGTTCGAACCCCTGTATTTTCGTTCGCACGAATTCGTTTGAATTTGTCAACTGATTTTGCTTGGCCGCTTGATTTTCTTTGATTGCTTGAGATTGATTCTGACTTTGTCACTCATGTATATTTGATACTTGCTTCTCACGGTTTGATTTTAGATCGTTCGATCATTCCTTGATCGTTACGGTAGTGACTTTCCTATTTTACTTTGACTTTGATTTTTGACTTTTTCAATTGCTTAAATTCCACAGCATCGATTTTTACCTCGCGATATTTATGACTTGGTCGTAATCGTATATTTGATAATGCCTTGGTTGACACGGCTTTTTTTTACGATTTCTTGATGACCATAGGCTTTTATTCATTTCGTGGTTACCACGTTTTTGACTTTGATCTGAAAGATGACTTGTTCATTCACGGCTACGGCTTCGATCATTTTTTGACTTTTGGTAGCTCTGGCTTTGACTCGAATTCATTGCCTTGGTCATAACTGCTCTTACCTGCACATTTGTTTATGCTTGATGTTGTGACTTTGATACTCCTGACTTGAAACTTGATTAGCTTGAGTGCTTGCTTGATTTCCTTGTTGTTCTATGTAGCATATACATGTTTACTTTATCTTTGACCTGGTCATGTTTTCTGGTCATGGCTTCTTCACTTGTGCATAATGTCCTCTCTGTTGCATTCATGTGTTCATCTTGCTGTCCACTAGTTCGTTCCATTTGATCTGAGTATTTCGACTTGTATTCATTTGTTTACTTGTTGTTGGTCTAGTGGTGCACTTTGCTTGTCTGCAGTGTTGTTTCTGCATAAGACCACTGTCATTTGTTTACTTGTTGTTGGTCTAGTGGTGCACTTTGCTTGTCTGCAGTGTTGTTTCTTCATAAGACCACTGTCCATTTTTGCCTTTTGACTTTATGTAGTATTTCTATGTGTGTTGTCTGATCTGGTTAATGATACTGCATGTATATGTATGTGATGTTTTGGAGCTGTAATCTTCATATTTTGCAGTTCTGGGTTTCCAGTTGCACTTGGTTCATGTCAGACCTGAAGTCTAGTTCCTTTTGTAGCATTGAATTGCACTGCACTTGAGTCTTGTCTCCATTTGCTTGATGTCTTTGATGTAGTAGTTTGTAACTTGCTTTTGTGGTCTTCAGTTTTGAGAATTGACTTTATATGTTGATGACTTCGGTTATGCTTTGTCCTGAGTTCACATGTATTGCTTCTTGTATATATGTATACAAGTGTGCATTCATTTACTTCACTGTTTATTATGCTGCATCACTTGTATACCATCTGAAGCTTGACATGTTAGCTTGTAGTTCATGTGTTCACTCTGATGTATAAGCATTTGCCACTGTTTGTTCTTCATGTAGCTTGTTGTACTTCATTCCTCACTTGTGTACTGTCTGATGTGCATCTTTGTTGTTTGGATTGCTTTGGGATTGAACTTGAGCTTTGATATAATATAACCTGTCTGGAGTACATGTGAGTTGCATTTGTGAACATCGTCGAGTCTGGTTGTTGAGACTGGTCATTCATTTTACTGTTATCTTCATTGTTGTATTGAGTTGAGTCATGATAGCAGTGACTTGACCTTTATTGCCCTGTGTTTAATCCAGCTTAAACGCTCGGGTTTGACCTTGTGCTTGTGATGTGACTTTATTTATTTTGCACTTGAGTTGAACCCGATTTTTGGTTTGGGTTTGACCTGTGCTCACCTGTCCCTGTTACTATATCAAGTGTATATACATATATTGGTGTGCACGGCCTTGTGGCATGTACAGTGATACACTGTGCATGTCACAAGCTATTCGTGTATGATGAATTCAAATATAAATGATGACGAACAACCCAAATAACTGAGACAAATATAATTTTTGAAATACACATTTTATTTTATATTGCAAAAATATTTTATTTTCAATTTTACTGCGTTAGTGTATATTTTTGCAGATTTCTCAGATGCCGGATTCACATTGGAATAAAGTTGAAGATAAATACGAGTGTGAGTGATATGTAGTGAGGAACTGATGTAACTATGAAATTGTGATGTAATTGTATTGTGACTGAAATTGATAGTTATAGTGAGAGCTTGAAATTGTACTATCAAAATTGTAATAAATATTTGTTTGAATAAAATATTCGTTTGCAATTCTGTGTTATTTATTTTATTCAGCAAATATTTATTTTATCTGTGAAAAATAAAATAGTACAATATCAAATACATTAAAATGAATGTATATATCACTACACCATAATCCCGATTTCGCAACGGTTTTAAGCCGTTGCATATTAATTTAGCAACGGCTTTGGACCGTTGCAAAAAGACCCGTTGCTAAATTTAGCAACGGTTCAAAGCCGTTGCAGTTTATTGTAAAAGCAACGGTTATGAGCCGTTGCGGAATATTATTTAGCAACGGCTTAGAACCGTTGCTACATGTTAAGATACAATAGAATAGTTGCCTTGGAGCAACGGGTAAAGGCCGTTGCAAATTTATTTTAGCAACGGTTTTTGGCCGTTGCTATATTAAAAATTTTCTAAAAAAATGTTTTTTTTATTGCTTTCACTGCATTTCATATTCAGCAGAAATCTATGAATATTTGATATACAAGCATACCACAATACCATCATAAAACACATAAGTTACGATAATTTCAATACAAGCATATATACCACAATACCATCATAAAACACATAAGTTACGATAATTTCAACACAAGCGTACTACAATACCATCATAAAGTTTAGTTCACCAAAACAATACGAACACAATAAAGTACTACAAGCATACTACAAGCGTACTACAAGAGATATAATACACTATTTGAGAGGAACGCCAAGAGCGGAAGCTTTTATCTTTAGTCAAAGGTTCACAGTGCAAAGGAAGCCTCCTTATATCATCATAGAGCAAAGAATCTGTATATTGCAAAGAAGAACCCAGTTCAGAATATGTATATGGCAAACTGTATATGACATATATTTTGAACAGGCAAAATGCCTTATATAATTTAAATCAGTCAAAGAACTACCATACTTTATAAACATAGGTGACGATAAATGTCAAAATGTTAAAGTATAATACACATGGTGTCTACTTCTATTGGATATGGTAGTGGTAGTTATCCGGAATGGAAGTCTGGAAAGTATGATGCTTTGCAGGTAGATGAATGTAACAGTAGGGAATTGTAAAGTTTTGTCTTGCCGTAGATGATGGAAGATGGTGGTGCAACAGTATGAATGCAATGGAGGTGGATATGCAAATGCAAAGGGATTATATGAATGTTGTGATGAAATGGGCTGCTGTGGTAATATGGTGTGTGCAATGTTTCTGGTAATATGGTGTGTGCAGGAGTAAATGAAACCATGAACATAGATGTAAACAAAAAAATGCAATGCAACAGAGAATAAATTTAATAGCCATGAAGCATCATCGACAATCCATCTGTTTTAAGTAAAGCATAAATTTGCAAGTAACTACCTGATGTGCTACAGCGTCTACAGGTATCGAAGAAGATTCTTCGGATGGTACACAAAACCGCCGACTCCAACTTCTCCGAAGGTCGTAGCAAGAGCATGGTTTTGCTTGGTTGTGCTTTCATCTGGCAGCAGTATGCTATCCACAACCAACTTCTCAAATGATGGCGGTACAGCTTTTCCATGAATAATTGAACCCAACGAACCTCTGCATATTGTACCTGTCGCAATGACCTCCAGATTAAAGTTTAAGATTTCACACTTCAAACTTACCGACTCGGAAGAATTCTGTCGATTGCCAATGTCAATTTCCGGTTGTGTTTCAGTAGCATCGTGACATGCATTACTTCCTCCTTCATTCGAAGCATTGTCCGGTATTTGCTTCTCATAATTTCCTTTAATCAATTCCACTAAAGTCTTCAATGTACCCTCTACATTGGTCATCCGATCTTCCATGTTTTGAGCAGTTTTTATTTGCTTGCGTGCAATTTTGGAGGCCTTAACTTGGGTCCTTGATATCTTGGTTCCAATACTACGAGTCCGGCCTCTTGTATCCTTCCTAAAAACTTGTGAAAGTATGTCTTCATCCAACGGCAACTCCTTTTCCACACCGTCCTTCATTGCTTCCTTTGCCTTTTTAATTTTATCCTAATCATGAAGCATAAATATATAAATTGAATTAGTGAATAATTCAAAAAAGCAATTATTTCGCTAACTTACAAAGTATGGAGAAGTGGAATCGGTTATGCTTCCATCCTTTTTTGTATGAACCGTCTCCCATACTTCAAGACGTGTTATTTCTTTATCCGGATTTGCAATAGCCTGCAAATGGTTCAGTAAATGATGGTACTGGAAACACTTATCAATTGAACTAATAAAATAAAACAGACTTGCAAATGGTTCAGTAAATGATGCTATGCTTTCGCATTCTTACATTTAGCGCAAGGACAAGAATATTTTTCTTTATTACCACCATTTTTTTCAACGAAATTAATAAACTCCTGCACTCCTTCCTGATATCGTGGAGTTCTACAATTGGATTCTTTCATCCACTGTTTGTCCACGCTAGAAGACATACCGACCTGATATATCAAATATAAAAGGCCATGAATTATTTTTGTTTGAACTACCAATAGCACCTTCCTAAAGATGGGAGATTCGGTTACTTTCCAAGTTATGAAATATTAAAGAAACGTTTATACTACGAGTCGGATATATCAAACGTTTACACAACTCAAGTTCTCCAAATTTATTTTCCCAAAAGTATATCATAGCCAAATATACCACCAGAGACAGAGCAATATTTTATGTCAAAAGGATTACAAAATTTATTTAATTGGTACTAACATAATTACTGCATTTATCTTTGTCTTAAAAAATTAAAAAAAATCTTTTTATCAAAAAGATTTATGTTTATCATTTTCACAAAAGGTAAATAGCTTTATTTATTCACAAAAGATAAATACATATATTCTCAGTTATATGCTGCTTGTGCCATGGTTCTTGTTTAAAATTGGAGTTAAAAACTTAAAATACATAAGCATTTTCTTATTAAGATAAACATAATGATAGACGTACATGAAGAAAAAAATAAAGGTGATAGAATAATGACATTTCAGTCAGCACTGGACAAATGTAATAAAACATATTGCAATAGCTGAGATAAATCGTCACAAAAAGAAAATAAAACAGAAATTTGTTATTCACAAGCTGATAGTTGTTGTTCAGGAGGAGATAAGGAAAAATATAAACTTGTTTAATTCTAGTCAACATGAAGAGAAGCCAAATTTCAGTGAGGAAAAATATAAATTTGTGCATGAAAATTGATGATGTGCATGTAACAAGATATGCTATAGCAACTTTATGATAACATGGAGTCTAAGCTTATTTAAATTTTTCAAGGGACCTAGGTGAAAAGTTCCTTTTAGAAGTGCCACCGGAGACGAATTATGTGTGCAGATAGATGCAAGATTTTTGTATTCCCGCCTTTGGGTTGATAAAGCTTATTGTTCATGCAACAGGCAAAATCTACGCAGGGACCCGTTTGATTAGCAAATACTTTCATATTATTAAACCATTCAATGGTAGGATCAGATTACCAAAACATTTTTTTTTTCAACTAATAATAATAATAATAATAATAAACAAAAACAAAAATCAAAAATCAAATTCATTATTCAAAGACTTTGGCAAAATTCCAATCCACAAAGCCATGCATGTGTATATTGTTCGGAGCTTCTTTTATTTCATTATTATCAATCAAAGTGTAATGACAAAAATGGGACCTTAACGGGTTCAGAATATAATGGTATTATAGTCAAATCAGAAGGAAGAATAAATATTTGATTCTAATGGTCACGCGAGACTATATTGATACGTTTTAAAAAAAATGTTGGTTACTATTCTTAAACCAAGACAAACAACTTATGTATTGAAATTTTGCAGTCATTGTTGATAAAACCAAGATTGCAGCTGTAATGTGGCATCAGCTGACAGAAGAACAGATGTATTAAAAGTACATCTATTTTGTGCTACTGTTTTTTTATTTTTGATTCCTATCAGATCACTATACTAAAATTTAATATTAAACTCCTACGTCCTAAATATTTATCATAGTTTTTCCCTACTTAATGCAGTTTATTCATTTGCGGTAGCCTGCCTAAATGTACAGTGCTATACAATTAATACCATTATCCATTACCTAGAACAAGACTTAGTTCAACCACTTTTTGTTATAAAAAATATTGTTGCTCTCTGTTAAATTTGGCTACCTATAGTGCAAGGATTTCTACACTCTTTTTGGCTCTATTTGGAACTATAAAACTTTTCTGAAATATATAAATTTAACTGTGCAACAATGTGAACTTCAATGATAGATGCTTTGTATACATTATTCTCCATGCTACATGAATTGGATGGTGAAACTATTTTCCATATTAAGCAATTTTGAAGTCCAAAGTCAATAATAGTACTGATGCTACATACTTTATTACTCTTCTAACTTAGTTTAATTACAAATCGATATTTAGCAGGTGGAATTCAATGTTTTTTTGGTTAGACTTGAATCAAAATGGTGCAAAAGATGATGCCAAGTTTTCAAAGGCTTTTAATTTGGCTATGAAAATTAAGGCAGAACAGTTCATCATACAAATATTCTTAACTAAGTTACATATGTCAATGTAACACCAGATGTTTTTTATTCATACATGTTTTTAATCAAAGCGTTTAGCATACGCCGAACTAAAATATTTGTGAGTTTCATACCTTGACTCAATCAAGATTAGGGTCTTCGAACTGATCCGCAATCTTCAATTCAGATTTCTGTTTTCAGCCTTCTCCGATTTGGAATTGAAATTCGGGGAATTGCTTTCTTCAACTGTTGAGGGCGAATTGCTGTGGTGAGTTTCAGGCGAGGATTGGGGGATTGATGGTTTAGGTTGCGAATTTGGAAAGGGGGTGGTCGCTATTAGGGTCGGGGTAGTTTCGAAGATTGCAGGAGATGATTGGCGATGTGGTTTTAGGTGCTGCGGAGGAGATGATTAGGGTTTTCTGCTTTCTTTTTATTTTTTATTTTTATGAGCGTATAGATATGGGAGCGTACTGGGTTAAAGGGGTAGGGAAGTACAATTTCAATTTGCAACGGCCTAAAGCCGTTGCAAAAAAGGAAACGATGGAGGTTAATTTTCTAAAGACCTTTGCAACGGCCATAAGCCGTTTCTAATAAGCAACGGCTCAAAGCCGTTGCAAAGCTGCCGCATTAAGGAGTTGCGAAATCGGGATTATGGTGTAGTGTATGTTTATTATCATCAAACAAAAATCATATACACGCATATTTAACACTTCTAACTGTGTATTGTTAGCAACAGACCAATCCCATGCTTTGTCTTCATTAAATTCAACATCTCGGCTCACTATGACTGCACCTGTAGATGGATTAAATAATTTAAATCCTTTAGTTCTATCACTGTAGCCTACGAATATACATTTTCACCTTTTCCATCAAACTTTTGTCTCTTTGCATTAGGTACATATGCATAAGCAATACAACCAAAGACTCTAAGGGCTGCTACATCTGGCTTGAATCCGGTCCATGCATGCCTCCTCGGGTGTCATATGTAGAACGCTTTTTGTAGGGCATCTATTTAAAATATAAACTGACAAGCGATTGCCTCAGCCTAGAATACTTTTGGTAACCCTTTTCCTTGTAGCATGCTACGTGCCATTTCAACGATAGTTCTATTTTTTCGTTCTGAAATGTCGTTCTGCTGTGGTGTATAACTTGCAGTAAGCTGATGCTTAATGCCTTGATTCTTACAAAATTCAGCAAATGCATTAGAAGTATATTCACCTCCGCCATCTGTCCGAAGCAATTTCAGACTATAACCACTTTGTTTCTCAGCATGTACTTTGAAGTCTTTGAACACAGTGAAAGCGTCAGATTTTTGCTTCAACTAATAAACCCAAAATTTTCTACTGTATTCATCTATAAACGTAATAAAGTACCGATTACCTCCATGTGATTCAGTCTCCATTGGGCCACAAATATCTGAGTGCACAAGTTGTAACGGTTGAGTTTCTCTACGAGTCTTTCCAACTGCAAATGGATCTCTGTGTTGCTTTCCTAAAACACATGCCTCACACAACTGATTAGAACTCTCTAACAATGGTAATTCAGTAACCATTCTCTTTCCTTCCAACAATTTTAAGGAAGCAAAATTCAAGTGACCAAACCGGAAGTGCCATAACCAGTTTGGATTAGTCACGAGAGCAGTAAGTGCATGCACCATTTCAGTTTGGAAGTTCAAAGGAAATAATCAACTCTTGCTCATGTGAGATACAACAACGATTTCTTGTTTACGATTTTCAATAGTGCATACACCATTGTGAATAACAATCCGAAGACCCTTCTGAGAAAGCTGCGCTATACTTAGCAGGTTCCACTGCAAGCTAGGAACGTAATAGATTTCGGAAATAAACTCATGAGAACCATTCTTCAATTGTATGAGAACTTTACCTTTGCCCATAATGGATACGGTTGAATTGTTTCCGAATCGCACTTCTCCACGAACGAATTCATCAAGATGAGAGAAAAATGTCTTGTTCCCACACATGTGGTTACTGCAACCTGTATCCAAGAACCATGTGTGCTGATTAACCTCTTCAGCTTCATTGCAGGCTAAGAACATAGTTTCTGGTTCTTTGATCTCGACATAGTTAGCATTCTTTGGATTTTTCCGAGGTAATGTAACTCTGCACTTTGTGTGATAATGGCCATAACGTTTACAACGATAACATTGAATTGAGGACTTGTCGGTTCGTTGACGTTAAGGATGAATAGGACCAGAAACACCCTGCTTGGATGTTTGTTGACTGCCTTTACCTTGATTTGATGCTTTTTTGTTGCTTGTGCTGCCTTTTTCAGTGACAGACACTTTGTTTTGAAAAGCACTTTCAAGTGTACTGCCATTGTTTCGTTGATTCATTCTATGCTCATAGGCACATAATGATCCTTCCAAACCTGAAATGGTCAAGCTTGATTTCTCCTTGCCTTCTTCAATTGTCGCAACAACATAATCAAAACGACAAGTTAATAAACGCATTATCTTCTCAACAACATGAATATCTGGTACCTTTTCACCATTAAGCCTCAACTGATTTACAACCAATTGAATGCGTGAAATATAAGAGGAAATAGATTCACAATCATTCATGGATAAAGATTCGAATTCACCTCGTAAAGTTTGCAGCCTTACACTCCTCACTTTCTCATTGCCTTTATAGGACTTCTGCAACAAGTCCCATGCTGCCTTAGATGTTGTCGCACCCGAGATTTTTTCAAAGACTACCTTGTCTACAACTTGGTAAAGAAAGAACAAAGTTTTTTTTATCCTTCTTTTTGTTTTCTCTCAAACTGTCCTTCTGAACTTGAGAAAGAGTTGCTACTGCTGCTGCTTCATTCGCTGGTTCGATGTACCCACTGTCGATAATCTCAGTCAGCTCTTGAAAGCCAAACAACGCCTTCATCTGGATACTCCATTGCTCGAAGTTCTTACCGCTGAATCTCGGAAGCTGTGGTTGAATCATCCCATTCATTGTTGCTATATACTAACTAGCAATTTAAGAACAACAATAAGAATAGAGATTTGAGGCTCTGATATTAATTGAAGGAAATTAACTGTTAGTTTAATTTCCCGAAGAAAGAACTGAACCAGAAGAAATGAAAACAAATCTATTTCAACTTAACTTAAAATTTATTACACAACACAGATTTTATAGGTCTAAAAAATACGTGCTCTATAAAGTTGCTGAACCAACTTAGATGCAGAAATTAAGCTAAACATGCCTAAAAACTAGCCACTGCCAACTAATGCTGATCAAGACCTAATCTGTAGGCAGAATTATTCAAACTGAAAAACACTACAATAAATTGCAACCGAACCTGGTAAGTTTGAGCTAAACCCACAACCGATTGTAGACATATTCTCAGATTAAATTTCTCACACTCAAATCTTCAAACAATATCCAAATAAAATAACCCTAACCTTAATTCTCTGTTCTCCTCTCAACCACAAATCCCTAACCAAATTGGCTTTTGATCCCATGATTTTTCCGCCAAGAACTTCTCCTCGGATACATCGTAACTTCAATTTCAATTCCTATTGTTGCTTTTTTTCCATTTTATCCGGAATAGTTAAAATATGGAATTCATTATGTTTAAAGGTATTATCTTTACCCTCTTTTCTTTGATAAAGAAAGAACGATGAGATGTTATTTCAGTTTAGAGGTACTTTAAGATCGAGTAAAATGTTTTTGGTGCTGGCTGCATGAGTGGAAGAATAAGGTATGATAAGCTTACACTTCAAAATATAAAAAGAACTTATTTGAGGGTGAACGTGAATTGTATAATATTTAATACAAAATTTGTTTATTTTCATTGTTAACTTAATGTTTCATCATATACACTCTTTTGACTTTCATTCTAATATTTGCTATTAGATGTACTTGGATTTTTAAATAATATGAAACTTTATGTTAGTGACGATTCTCTGTAATATGTTTTCTTTTTGTTAAATTGGCGCATTTTATATGTCAAACACAGGAAACATTTTGTCTATATATTTGTGAAAAAATAGTATGTTAAGTATGAAAAGGAAAGCTATTGATTGAACAATAATATAACAAATATTAAAACAGATAGTTGATTAGTTTGTGTAGCAAGGTTCCAGATATATCTTATATTTGAAGGTACGCGCCCATCTTCGATCATAAATTTATGCAAGATACGTAGATTTATTCTTGACTATTGGCTGATATACAGGACTAAATTAACTTCATAAACCAACTATCCATTTGTACCTGTCCTTTGTTGGTCGGATCCCCTGACAAACACTCAAAATGAGCTTTGATTGTATAGGCTTATAAGGGCTGGTCCTGTGAATTAATATGTAATAATAAAGCATTATACCATGAAGCAATATTATACTCCCAATAAATGCTAGTTACATGTTTAAAACATACAATTTATCACATCATATATACAACATTATTTACTTAGAATCAGAACAAAGTTTTAATAACAATTTCGTAAAGAAAACTGAAAAATTAATTAAGATGAAAGGAAATGAAAAATAATTGAAGAACAATACATATATGTTGTGTATGTAATGCAAAGCCAAAGACACATGAAACTTGATATCTTACTTGAATCTTATTTGCAGTCTTGCTGTTATATTTCTCTTCTTCTTATACCCTGCGTGTGATATTATATCGTACCACGACTTTTGGCTTGTATATTACGTGGTGTACTTACTGATCTAAGAACCCATATATAAAGGAGAATCATTATTAAGAATGTTATATTTACTGATTGAACTAAGGTTGTATGATACTATTGCTATTGTTTTGTCTTCTTTGATTAAAAATTGACGAGCACAATATGACAAGTTCCATCTTTGATTGGAAATGTGTTATGTAATTTTGCAATCTACTTCCCTTATGAACCGATTCATAGTTCGGTTTAAATTATTAGTGGTTTTGTATTCATTATTCCTTGTGAAACCGGTTCAATTATGTTTAAATCGATTTGTTTTATGATTACAGTTTATGAATTCATGTATTCAGCTGTATTTGGTTAATATTGAGATTCAACGCACAAAGAAGAGCCGCAATACAAATGATTCTTCTTGCATTGTGATCATTTTTGATGTATTAATTAGTTGCTTGTTGCATGTATTGCTCCAGTTGTAATATTTACCATATTAGCAATTGCTTTTTACTGCTTGGTTTAAGTGTATACTTTGTTTCCTTCTTTACAGCTAATTTATTTGTTTTCGAATTAAATGCGTTCTCTTGGAGCAATTGTTTATTTCTATTGTATTTATTAAGTAATTGTTAAATTTAAAATTAGTGCCTCCTGATGAAACTGATATCTTAATGCGTTGATTAGATTAATGTATCGTAGACAAATAACTAAAAAATGGTGCACAAATCTGCTGGATTTCATATACTTATGCACGATGCATTTAGCTTATATGATCTTTTCACTCATCTATAAACATAAGAAAACAACAAGATCATCCTTATCCATCATGAAGTTGGTTGTTGGCTTATCTTTCCATCATCAGCAAAGTATATATATCCATAAAAGAACTTAGCTCCTGGTCTCTTAATTGCTTCATCCACTTCACTCTTTGGTCTATATTCACCCATGTTCCTGGGTTATATTTCTCTATACTGCCCTGTCAAAGAAAAGTTAAACTGCCTAGCTTATTTAGATATTATAATAAAATATAGTTTACAACATATGGATTATATTTTGCATGTAAAAGATTTCTTGTTGGAAAATCGAAATTCCATGTTTTATTCCGTCTCTTCCAGTTTCCGTCTGTTGGAATTCCATGGTTAGTGGTATGGAATACTAAACACATTGTATCATTCCGCCAATGACCGGAAGAAATGGAAATGTCTCGGGTGGTAAAGAAGTTTTCCATTCCCACCCCTATTGGTCACTTTAATTGGGATATTGTCATAGTGGGCTGCGTGATTTTGGATTAAGCTCTACGGTAGGATCTGCGACAACCTTTTATATTAGGGCTCTAAAGTTATGGTTGTTAACCCGCCTTTTGGCGAGGCAAAATACATGCGGATTTAATCTAATCGACTGCACGATGATCAAAACTAAACTTTCACAGATAGTAAGCATGATCACAAGGCTAAAACATAGCATAATCGACAAACAAACACCACAAGATGTTTAAAATATGGTTTCGGAAAAGATCGATTTATTTCAAGTTGCTTGGAATCTTCTCCAAGTCACCTTCTCGTTTGCTTTGGGTTTCCAGGCCGTTTGCTTTGAGTCAGAGAAGGGTTTGCTTCTAGTCTTGGATGGATTAACATGTTTACAAGCTGCTTCGAGTCAGCTTCGAGTCACTGGAATGTTTGCTTCGGGCTAAAAGGATGGTTACTTCGGGTCAAGGCCATAATCGATCCCTAATTACCCGTTTCGTATCCATCAGCATCGTGACCATCTAATTCGTATCCATGAGCTCCAGACCCATTCCTTAAATATACTTCGTATCTATTGAACTTACCTATGCTCACCAGCTTCGTGTCGATCAAACTCCCAAACAATTTGTATCGATCAGTCAATTGATCGATACGAAGCAGTGCACCGTTGATCGATACGAAGCCATGAACCAAGCATCGATGCAAAATGCAAGGGGGTCATTGCTTTTGTATCGATCCCTTTTATGTATGTCTCGCATCGATCGGTCAAACGATCGAGACGATCCAATGACTGTTTGGGCGATACGAAAGCAAGGTCACTTGTTCGATACGAAGGCGATAGCCATCCATCGATACGAAGTGGCTTCAGGGATTGACACGAAATACATGGTGACTCATGGATACGAGCAAGGCAGAGTCAACCAAAAGAAGCGGTCAACGAGCATGAAGAGCGGATCTCCCCTGGTTTTTCGAGCCATGTCATCAACACATGACCAACCGGTACGAAGAAGTGATCGATACGAAGGAGGTATCGATACGAATCAGAGCGACAACCATGGATACGAACAGTTCAGCCTACCACCAATCCAAACTTGTATCGATCATATCTCAAAATCTACAAGTTCAAATGCTACCAAATTTTCACAGGAGCTTGCGTACTACCTCAAGAATGTTCTTGATCGATCTTAACCCAAAAAGACCAAATTTGGATCGATACGAATTTCATACGTATCGATCATGGATCGATCCCAAACGTCCAGGGATCGATTACTTGGGCCCATCCACGTGAGAGAAGGAGTCTTCCGAAGTTTGAGATGGATATTCTCAGGCTACACCTATAAATAGCAGTCCAAGGCCTTCAGAAAAGGGGCTTTTTGGTTTCTCTACGCCGTTACTCTGCTGAACCCTGTTGTAACTTGGATACTATCAATTGTACTTTTGTAGACCGGTAGAGAACTATCAATAAAGCAGCAACTCTTCAAAGTGGACGTGGGCTAAACGCCGAACCACTATAAATCTTGTGTTCTTACTGCTCTCCTTTTTAAATTTTGAGTGTTCTTCATATTTATATTCTCTATATATTGCCTATCTGTGATATGTGACTGTGATTTGGTGCTTTCATCTACAATTGGGTGTTTGTGACCAATTTTGGTGCAAACATTTTGGTGCTTTCACTAAGAACGCTAGCACTCAAGGATTCTACAGCTTGGATTTTGGATCTGAAAACTTAAGGACTTGATTTGGAAAGCTATGGCAAAGCAATCAGCAAAGAGACAGAGAGCAGAAAGGAGCCAGCATGAAGGAAGTCAGGAGGCTTCCTCAGGAGCAAATCAGTCTTCATCATCCGAGACGAGATGGAGATGATGATGGAAGCTGTCCAGAAGGGAATGCTGAAAAAGCAAGAAGAGATGATGCATAACTTACTCTAGTAGATTGGACAAGCCAAAGTGCAACATCAAGGAAACACAACTACAGGAAGCGCTGGAAATAAGGATCAGGAGCATGGAACAACCATAATTCAGAATAGAGCGGGACCTTCAAGAGCATCCCCAGAGCTAGGGGCACGCCCCCGGAGCATGTCGATCCAATCCCAGGCAGGGTACCAGGCAGAATTATCCAACATGGCATTGATAGAGGAATGGATGATCGTCCAGGAGAGCAGATTTTAGAATTACCTCGTGGACTCAGGAGGCAGACCGGAGGCAACGGACACAAATCACGACTTGATGACAGTGAAAGACTGGCGGAGATGGTCAGACGAGCTATGAGAGGCGGACTGGTGAATAGAGATCTGGAAGATGTCAACAGGAGCCCCTTCGCTCTCGCAATTAGGCAGGCAAGGAATCCACTTGAATTCAAGCTACCGACACTGGAGATGTATGATGGGAGGACAGACCCTGTTGTTCATCTGACGAGGTATATGCGGCATATGAAAGTACTAGGGGCATCAGAGGAGGTCATGGCCCGATGTTTCCCACTGTATTTGACGGACATAGCTGCATTATGGTTTAGACAACTGGAGAGCGGTTCGATTGGAACATGAACCGAGTTGATCGAGAAGTTCATGAGACAGTTCAGAGTTCATATATCAAGACCTAAGAATGTGATGAGTTTGACAACGCTGAAGCAGAAGACTGGGGAGTCTTTGAGAAGTTTCTAACACGATTTAACGCAGCAGCGGCATCGGTGGATCGCCCAGATCCATCCAGGGTTTTGATGGCAGCTGTATCTGGTATAGCTGATGGTACAGAGTTCAAGAATTCATTAATGAGGGATCCACCTATGGACCTTAGAGAGTTTTACCACGAGGTAGAGAGATTTCTACGATAGGAGGATGCAAAGGCTGAGAGAGAAGAGGGAGATGAAGTCGAAATTTATGCAGTTAAGGGCGGAGACCCACCTGGAAAAGATTCGAATAAGGACAAAGGAAAGCGAAAGGCAGAGGAAAGTTTTGACGAGTCGAGGCGGCTGCGCAAGGAGCCAAGATTCACTTCTTATTCGGAGCTGAGCGAGACTTTGGAGCGAATATATCAAGACACCAGGGGGCAGGTTCCATACCGGAGACCAATGAGGAGGGATCCAACCAATAATGAAAGGAAATCAAATAAGTACGGCTTATTCCATGAGCTAAGCGGACACAGTACGAACGATTGCAGGCACTTGAGGGGTGAAATCGAAGGACATATCCGGAATGGATTGCTATCACAGTACGTGAAAAGGCGAGCAGCAACGGTGGAACATGAGCGACCATTATCTGCATCAAATGGGGACGGCTCAAGATTAAGGCATCAACTTGTCATCAACTGATTGAAATAATGACGAATAAGTCGCAAACTCCACACTAGCACGGTTAAGTCGCTTACACATGTACGGGATCACGAACGGTCCTCAGTTATGCTCTGAGACGACTGTAAACCACGATGGTGGAGGTATTTGCACTTTGACGTGTCAGTTTTGCTTTTGTTTTCTATTTTGCATCTAAAAGGCTCGATTTAATTGGACATTTTGGTTGTAAGGCTTATTTGAATGTAATTATGATGTTAATGATTTCACAATTCGCCTCGAACGGCACCCGACCTCGAACGGTCACAATTCGCCTCGAACGGCACCCGACCTCGAACGTTCACAATTCGCCTTGAACGCCACCCGACCTCGAACAGTCACAATTCGTCTCGAACGACACTCTACCCCGAACGCTCACAATTCGCCACGAACGGCACCTGACCTCGAATGGTCACATGTTGCCTCGAACGACATTACGATCTCGAACGATTGTCATTCATAAACAGGTAAGATTATCAATCTCCTTACAGGTCATCAACATGATACAAACATTCAACTTACAGTACTACAAAACACACCTTCCCATCGAAAGGCATGTTTTTGAGGGCAAAATGTTAACTCGCCTTTTGGCGAGGCAAAATACAGGCGGATTTAACCCAATCGACTGCACGATGATCAAAGCTAAACTTTCACAGATAGTAAGCATGATCACAAGGCTAAAATATAGCGTAAGCGACAAACAAACACCACAAGATGTTTAAAATATGGTTTCGACAAAGATCGATTTATTTCAAGTTGCTTGGAATTTGCTCCGAGTCACCTTCCTGTTTGCTTCGGGTTTCCAAGCAGTTTGCTTCGAGACAGAGAAGGGTCTGCTTCTAGTCTTTGATGGATTAGCATGTTTACAAGCTACTTCGAGTCAGCTTCGAGTCACTAGAAGGTTTGCTTTGGGCTAAAAGGATGGTTACTTCGGGTCAAGGCCACAATCGATCCCTGATTACCCGTTTCGTATCCATCAGCATCGTGACCATCTAATTCGTATCCATGAGCTCCAGACCCATCCTCTAAATACACTTCGTATCTATCGAACTTACATATGCTCACTAGCTTCGTGTCGATCAAACTCCCACATATTTCATATCGATCAGTCAATTGATCGATACAAAGCAGTGCACCGTTGATCGATACGAAGCCATGAACCAAGCATCGATGCAAAATGCAAAGGGGTCATTGCTTTTGTATCGATCCCTTTTATGTATGTCTCGTATCGATCGGTCAAACGATCGAGATGATCCAACGATTGTTTGGGCGATACGAAAGCAAGATCACATGATCGATACGAAGGCGATAGCCATCCATTGATACGAAGTGGCTTCAGGGATCGACATGAAATACATGGCGACTCATGGATACGAGCAAGGCAGAGTCAACCAAAAGAAGCGGTCAACGAGCATGAAAAGCAGATCTCCGCTAATTTCTCGAGTCACGTCATCAACACATGACCAACCGGTACGAAGAAGTGATCGATACGAAGGAGGTATCGATACGAATCAGAGCGACAACCATGGATACGAACTGTTCAGCCTACCACCAATCCAAACTTGTATCGATCATATCTCAAAATCTACAAATCCAAATGCTACCAAATTCACAGGAGCTTGCGTACTACATCAAGAATGTTCATGATCGATCTCAGCCCAAAAAGACTAAATTTGGATCGATCCGAATTTCATACGTATCGATCATGGATCAATCCCAAACGTCCAGGGATTGATCACGTGGGCCCACTCACGTGAGAGAAGGAGTCTTCCGAAGTTTGAGACAGATATTCTCAGCCTACACTTATAAATAGCAGTCCAAGGCCTTCAGAAAAGGGACTTTTTGGCTTCTCTACGCCGTTACTCTGCTGAATCCTGTTGTAACTTGGATACTATCAATTGTACTTTTGTAGATCAGTAGAGAACTATCAATAAAGCAACAACTCTTCAAAGTGGACGTAGGCTAAACGCCGAACCATTATAAATCTTGTGTTCTTACTTCTTTCCTTTTCAAAATTTTAAGTGTTCTTCATATTTATATTCTCAATATTGCCTATCTGTGATCTGTGATTGTGATTTGGTGCTTTCATCTGCAATTAGGTGTTTGTGGCCAATTTTGGCGCAAACAATGGTCACTTCTAACTTTTGATAAAGTCGACAAACCATCACATGAATAACGTCAAGAATTGGGACGTTTTCTCCTTGGTAATTCTCATTCCTGACCTTGGTGTACTTCAAAGAGATGCTTGTGTTGGATCATGTGCATTGACAGTGGGGTTAAAGGATGAACTTCAATTTTTTTTATTAATTCGCATAATATCTTATTTTGTGATTATATGAATAATTTTAATTTGTACCAAATTAAATTTAGTATTCATTAATAATAGTTTGAGAAATATTTTATTTTATTTAAAATATGTATTTATTTATTATTTAATGATCATATTTTATTATTAATTTAATTAAAATTTAATATTGATTTAATTTTAATATAATTTTATATTGTAATATTTTGTGATCACTACAAGAATTACAATATATAGCGACAACACACTTTCGACGGCCACCGACGGCCAGTCATCTTCGTGTTATTTCTGTAATTAAAATACAATAATCGTTACACGCCGTCGAAAATCGACGCAAATACATCCGTAAGCGGCCGTCGACAACCGTCGAAAATAAACGTGTTTACAAGCCAGATTGGCCGAGAGCTGCTTCATTATCTCCCTTTCACCCAAATCAATCAAAATCCCCAACTCCCCTACCTCCTCCCCGTTAAAGCCAGCCCCCCACGTCTTTTGGAGCATCTCCAACATCATCAATCATCACTCCCAACAACTCTAGCCTCTCCATCCATCTCCAAATCAGGTTTTTCCTAAACCTTAATTGATTTTAATTTTTTAATTTAGGGTTAAATTGTAATTCTAGTTGTTTATAATAGCTGATTGATTGTTTATTTACATTAACTAATTAGTAATTTGATTAGTTTGTTTACATAAACCCTAAACCCTAATTAATAATTTGATTAGTTTATTTACATTAACCAATTAGTGTATATATACGTTGATTATTTAGTGTATATGCGCATTTGAGTTAGCATTTGGTTAGTTAGGATTGATGTGAATGATTGTGTTTATGGTTTGTAAAATTCCGAAAGCGATAATTAAAATATATTAATCATAGTTAAACCCTTAATAATTTATATAAAATCATGTTTGGTACAATATTGTGTGGCATGGTATAAACTAGTGTATACTATAGTTCAATATTATTTTAAATAAAATATAATACTATATGCGCAATTCTTTAAATTTGAAGACATGAATAATATATATTTTTGAAATAGTAAAAATCATATAATATAATATATATTTAATAAAACAGTAAAATGCAAATAAACTATTGTACAAATGCTAATATATGTTATATAATTAACTAATCGTGCATAATATTGATAATCTATAAACAAATTAGACGTGCATAACGTGTTTTCTTTTTTATAAATCCCATAGACAGTTTTTGGCCCCGTTTGACAAGTATTGTACATGATTGTTATATGAATATTTGTTTTTATTACAAAACAGATATTCATATTCATTTGATATAATATTTGTTGGATTTGTCCCTGTATTGGACAAGTTACAAACAATATAAAGTAATTACGTTTCGTAAATCATTTCATTTTAAATGGTTCACAAAATTTTGACAACACTTCCTTTTTGTTCCTTGTGTACACGCATTTGTGTACGATACAGGGAACACGGGGGAAGTGCTGCTAAAATTTTGTGAAATCGTTTAAAATGAATCGATTTATGAAATATAATTACTACTATGTTTGTAATGGGAAGTAGGATGACCGATTATCAAAGTAAAAAATAATATAGAAGCTAAAAATTTAATATTATATTCATTTCAAGGCGCAAAAGCAATTCAAGGCGCAAGAAAGCGCAAAAAGATGCAAAAGCAATTTCAATGTGCAAAAAGGTGCAAGAAGACGCAAAAAGGTGCAAATTAGCAAATTCATTAACATTATAAATAAATACTTTTTAATTTGAAAATAAAATGTCAATCCATTAAATTAAATGATTAATACTAATTTTAATTTCTATCATAGGTTTTAAAGTAGGAAAAATGGTCAATTATTTTACTGATCGGAGCTGGATGTATGAACAACGAAGAGAAATGGGAGGCTCAATAAGAGAATATTTTTGTAATGGGGTGCATGTGTTTATTGAATTCACTTTAAGTAATAATGGAAACGACGAAGAAATTTGTTGTCCATGTAGTAGGTTCAAACTATTGAAGCATTTGATACCGGATATGGTTAGAGTTCATTTGCGCCAATACGGTTTCGTGCCGAATTATTTAACGTGGGATCGTCATGGAGAAATTGTAGCATCTAATCAAGAACAGTTAGAGGAGGAGATTGGTGATGAAATTAGTATGACGAATCTCGTAGAACATATGGTTGAAGATGCAGCACGATCAATGTTCCCTACCGTTGAAGTTGATAATGACGATGTTAACATGGAAGAGGAACCAACTGTTGGAGCGAAAAAATATATGATTTATTGGATGCTGCTAAGAAACCCTTTTTTAGACAACATGGTCGACCTGTTGGAAAATGTGTGGAAGTATGGTTAGACGATAGAGGTTACCATGTAGCACACACATATATTCTTCTTAATTGTATTGAAGTTGCACCATTTATTAGGTAATATTAAATTACAAGTCTGGATATATTTATTAATTTAATACTATACGTGTACATTAATTATAATGCAATATATTATCTTTGTTTGCAGTGTTTATGAATCACAACATCCAAGTGGCGATATAAGCAAACATTTTGCTACTTGGTTTTCGAACTACGTTTATGATCCGATAAATTGTGTGTCGATGAAGGATTAAAACATCTAGCGATGGGACCAAAAAGAAAAGTTAAGACATATCCAATATTCATCATTAATGGATATAAATTCAACACCAAAGAATATGGTGCTGAAAAATTAACTAACAATACTGGTGTATTTGTTAAAGGCAGTGATGATCCAAATGATCATATAAATGATTTTTATGGCGTGTTAACCCAGGTTTTGCAATTGACATATTTCACTAGACCTGTAGAGGAAGTTTTTTTGTTTAGATGCAACTGGTTCAGCAATGTTCCAGGTTCTGGAGTTATCTTGCATCCAAATTATAATCTTATAGAAATAAAACACACCTCGCGTTATCAGAAGTACGATCCTTTTGTACTAGCCAAACAAGCCCTACAAGTTTATTATACCCATTATCCATCTCTAAGAAGAGATAAAGCAGACTGGTTGGCGGTCTTTAAAACAAAGGCAAGATTTACGTTTGATGGAAAGAATATTCCAAACGAACAAGCCTATCAAGAAGTTATCGAGGAAAATGTTGAAATAACAATAACGGACGATCACACGGATTTTTGACCTCTAAATGATGAATCAAATGTATTAGTAGAAGAATTTGAAACTATAGAGGAAAACGATATAGAGTACGAAACCGAGTCCGAATCAGAAAACGACGAGGACTGATTGCTAATATACAGTTTAATATAAGGTAATTTATACGATTATTCATGTTACATTTTTCTCATCAATTATGATATCTTTTCTCATAATTATTATGAATTATATGTTTTGACATAATAAATTGATATGTACGTGACATGTATTATGTCTTTTTTCCGAAGGCATAGCTCTTCCCACTTCGGTTCCCCCTCTTATTCTCGAAGAAGGAATAGAGGTGATGACAGTAGCCCTTCAAAGCCAACAGCACGACTAGTAGTGTATTTACAGTCCAAAGCTGATGGACCGTAAGTATTAAAATTAGTAGCATAGCATTAGAAATATTTTATGTACGATATATAATAGTCTAAAGCTATGTTTCAAATTTAACACATGGGATTTGAGCTAGAACCATCGGGAGTGGTTCTTAGTATTTCCAAGTAGGCATATATAAGTAGGATGACTGGTTGTTGGCCCCGATGGAGTAAGATCCCTGACCCGATCAGAGAGAGCATCTGGTAGGACTTTTTGGTGAGTTTAAATTTACATATTTATAAATTACCTAAATTACCGTTTTATAATTTGTTGACTACTCAAAAATGTACAACTTATATTTAATTTTGTCAATGTGCATGGTTCCGTAGATTTGCAGGAAGCGGACATTTCCCTTGTGCAGCGCCACTGGAATTCTAAGATAGCGAAGAATTATCGGGATACAATGTCGGGCCTTAGGAGAGCTGGGAAGAAACCGAACTAGATGGGTGCCAGTGTATGGGATGCTTGGGTTTCCT
The DNA here is from genome assembly GCA_030737815.1 of Allium fistulosum. Taxonomy (NCBI): domain Eukaryota; kingdom Viridiplantae; phylum Streptophyta; class Magnoliopsida; order Asparagales; family Amaryllidaceae; genus Allium; species Allium fistulosum. Next base: position 1,303,929,922 of record CM060902.1, read on the forward strand.
GGTGGAACAACGATGAGTTCAAGGTAATTAATCTATCATATATATATCATTACTTTGTTTTACAGCTATTAAATATATTGTTCAATTATTTAAATTTGTAGGCGGAGTCAAAGAGGAACTCTGCGAATAGAAATAAGAACCTAGTAACACATCGTGGTGGTTCCAAGTCTTTCCAGCATCATCGTGAGGATTTGGTAAATTTATTAATTGCGATTATAAACAGTTATTACATTTATATAGTTTAAGTTATAAAATAAACAGTTAATATAAATAGTAATATATACATTATTTATTGCAGAAAAGAGCGGGTCGATGTCCGGTCTCATACATGGAAGTATTTGCTCATACCCATGCCACAAAGCAAACGGACGAAGCTGGCAAACTTACATATGCATAGGAAGATGAGGATAAGACGACGACTACATATGTATGCATATTTTGAATTTTAAGTTATTAATATCGATTAGTTTAAGTAATTAGCTTTGAAGAATTAAAATAATGTTGTGTTAATTTCAACTGTAATTTTTTTGGCATTGTAGAAAAAGTTTCAAGAGGCACGGGCACAGATGCTAGAGGGATCAGATCGTGATGAGTTGACCCGCGAGGAGGAAGATGCTATTTTTGACTCCATCATGGATCCGACGCAGCGAAATCGGTGTTTTGGTTATGGTAACCAAGCGGTAATTTATAAAAATAAACTATCTTATAAAAGTTACACAATTGTTATAAAAGTCCTCGAAAAGTTCTATAACAGTTTTTTCTATTCGCAGGCTAGGGCATCTCAACAAGCGTACCAAAAAGAGCAGGACAAAGTCGAGATAAAAGAGCTGAGAGCCATGGTCGAGTAGCTGCAGGAGCAGGACCGTCTTCGCGCTATACAGATGGAGCAGTTGAATCAGGGCTTGGCGGAGTACATGCAGCAACATGGTTCGTTTCCTTCGTCGTCTGGTGCTTTCGGAGGCGAGGACGACTCTTGATAGGTATGCTTTTCTGTGTTTGTGCTTGGATGTTGTATATGTTGACTTGGAGTTGGTGAGGATGATTTGTTTTGGTATGTTTGATACACTTTGATGAGAGATTGGATGTGTTGTATTGATTTGGTACATTTTTTGGAGTTGTTTAATGTTTGACGTTGATTGGCCAGTGTTTTTTTGGATGTTTGAGGATGTTGGATGGTTGATTTTGTATATATTGGAGTTTATGATCTTGACTTTGTATATATTGGAGTTTATGACTCTGTATATATTGGAGATTATGGTTAATATTGTTGTTGGTATAATATGTGATGTTGGTTGTTATATATATATATATCTGAATTATCTGTGTGGAATGGAGTTGAGAAGTATATTGATATATATGTAGATTTGGTGGAAGTCAAATAGGTGCAGAAATAAAAAAAATAAACCCAAATTTCCGACGGCTTGGAGTTTTCCGACAGCTATCGACGACTTCCATGGATTATTGGTTACGAGTGGATCCACGTGCCCTCGTTGATCGTCGAAGACCGTCGCTATTTTCCGTTAGAAGCCGTCGAAAAGACGTCGAAAGATTATCGTCGTCGCCGTTGAAAGTTGACAAAAACCGCGTACGCTATTTCGACGGCTATACCGTCGGCTTCCGATGGCCACCGACGACTGTTTGCCGTCGAAATAGCCCTATGTTCTTGTAGTGGATGTACATATTCAAAATACAAATATCATAACTATATTAAAAGAGTATAAGCTATCTATCCTAAGGGTATGTGGGAATCGACCGTTGTAACTACGATTATTAAATACACAGGTGATAATATATCTCAATATCAATGTCAAATGGGGTAAACATAAATATCATAAATTTAGTTTATACTTACACTAAAATAAATTAATTTATTTCTTGGCCATTATAAATTTTATTAATGTATGTGTGTGTGTGTATATAATAATATAATTTAAAATGTGAATATATTTATTATATAAAAGTTTAATTTACACGGATATAAAAATATTTATATTTAGTTATATATTCTAATTTAATTTTGGGTATTAAAACTGTTTAATAAATTTAAAATTTTAAAAGAAATTGACTTTTTCAAAATGAATATTGTTTGTACCAAAATTGGGCACAACACTCTTCGGAAGAGTTTGAAGAGATAAAAATGAAGAAATTAAATGGAAAATGAGGATTATCTAACAAACACTTCAAAAATAAATGATAAAAATGCACAGAAACACAAGAATTTAGAGTGGTTCGGCGTATTGCCTACGTCCACTATGAAATTGATCACTTTATTGATGTTTCTTTGATGATTACAACTGATTACAGTGGATAACAGCAGATTACAACGGATTATCATAGTGAAATTCGGGTATAGCAGCAGCTTTGAAGTGCAAAGGTGTTTTCGGTAGAATCTGGACGTTCAAGAGCCAAAAGATCCTTTTTCTGTAGGCCCTGGGGCTCTATTTATAGGCGTAGGATGCAAATATCTCGCTCAGATCTCGGGAGACTTCTTCTGGCACGTGGGTGGGCCCACGCGATCGATCCCATGAAGTTTCGGCTGATCCGTAATCGATGCGAACGTAATTTGTATCGATCAAGATTTTGTCAATGGAGTCGAAACTTGGTGTGAACATTCTTTAGCTTGTACGTAAGCTCCTGTGAAAATTTCATAGCATTTGGACTTGTGGATTGTGAGATATGATCGATACGAATTGGTGTTCTTCGGTAGGCTGTTTTGATCGAATCGATGGTGTCGAATCGATCTGTTCGAATCGATAGTTGCACGTGCTCAGGTGACGACGTGGTGCGTACTCTTCGGATCGATCCAACTTTTACGTCGAGTTGACCGAGTCATCCCTAGATTCTCGCCTCGTTCGCATCGAAGTAGTTGTCTTGTTCGAATCGATCAATAGCATGCTCTCCGTATTGATCTGCAGTGTGCTCTATTCGCATCGATTGTGTTGGCTTGTTCGCATCAATCCAGGTTGCTCCAACTTGATGGATGCGAATGACTGATGGCTTGATGGATACGAATAGCGGTTCCATGATGGATTCGAACAAACGTGAGTCGATGGACACGAACAAGGCTCTCCCTGATGGAATCGAACAAGCGTGAGTCGCGAACAAACGTGAGTCGATGGATACGAACAAGGCTCTCCCTGATGGATGCGAAGCAGTGTGGTATGATCGATGCGAATACGATCGATACGAACTGAGGCTCGATGATGGATATGAAATGGGGTTATTTCCTTCAATTTGCATCGATCATAACTCAAGCATGCGAACTCAGATTGACTTGAAATTTGGAACGTTGGCTTTCATGGCTTCGCTCGTCGTGTCTTGTCAATTGTAGCTTGATCCGGACTCAGACAAAATTCCTCGGTATCCATTGTGAACCTATGCGTACTCGATATCCAGGATGAGCGATCCTCGGTTTTCAGTCAGTTCCTTGATATCTCGGCCTTGCCAAAAGGCGGGATAACATTTTCCCCCTAAAGTACGTCTTGTGGAAACATGACGTGCTTGGAAAAGCTGCAATCTTCATTCTGAACCGTTATCGCCTTTTTGTCGAAAGCTGTAACCTTTGGCTGATTTCCTCAGTAATGCGAACCGTCGATTGTCAACCGTTGTACCCTGTATTGTTGTAACTAATTGTTGTATGATAGTAATTAGCTGTTTGCCGTCGTAACCGTTATCAGATGAGTATTTAATTCCTGTGGATGTTGAAAATTGAATATTAGTCCGACATATATGCATATATGTTAATCTGACTCTCGTTGACATTGCACGTTCACGAGTCGTTGTCAGTTCCCTCGTATCGAATCCCGTATCGATCCTCTTCTGAACCGGTGTGAAATTCGAATTGCAACAACGCTTGATGGTTGTTTTAGAATGTCCCTTCGTATCGATCCTCTCCTGGATCGATGTAAAAGGTTGAAAGGTGGTTCTCGCATCGATATACTTCGTATTGATGGATACGAAATGAACATTTCGTATCGATGGACATGAGCTTCGATGGACTCCAATGCAATGGACGTCATTTCGTATCGATGAACTCGTGCTGTTATCGGTCGAGTGCCGATGGATACGAAATAAGCATTTCGTATCGATGGAGTTCAATGCCTTCAGAACAGCCCTCATTGTGTATTTCGAATCGATGGACCCTGTGTCGTTGGATACAAATAGACAATTCGCATCAATGAGTACCGGCTTTTCGGAGCTGTGATTTGATGGACTCGAAAGGCGTAGTTCGTATCGATGCATTGTGGATGGATACAAAACCGACCGGTACGAACAACAGCTTCGAATCGATTGACCCTAGTGTCTCAGAAAAAATCCCCGTTGACAATTTTGTATCGATCACACTCGAGTAGATGGATACGAATAGTTCATTCATATCGATGGAATGGTGAACTTGCTGTAACCGGTTGCTTTGACTGGGAGGCGAATCGTCTTTTCCCTCTGCACTCGGGTCCATATAAATACTGTGGACTTAGTTATTTTTTTATTTTCTGCCTTTTTTATTACCTTCTGCTTTCGCATCGATAGCAAGATCGAGAATTAGAAATCGCCTTCGTCTCCAAATCAATACAACATTTTAAACTCTCGAACCTGCACCTAGATTTAGGTAATTGATTGAACAGTTTGATCGCAAGAACGATGAAATTCGATCCCTTGCCATCCCATTCATTTTCGCGGCCGACTTTGGTGAAGTGGTGACCGCAAATGGTCAAAAAGAGGTGGTCGACATAAGGTCGAGGAGGAGGAAGATGGCATCTGAGTTGTTTTGGAGAAGATGAAGAATGGATGGTAACAAAGTCTCAGTTTTGAATCGATGAAAGGAAGGAGAAGATGTGTTTTCGTATCGACTTAGGGAGTACGTTCGCATCGATACGAACTTCACAAGCCCCCGATCGATACGAAGTCGAACTTTTTGGATCGATGCGAGCGAACTCTTCCAGTGATCGATCCGAAACATGCTCTTATGATCGATACGAAACGCGTCGATACGAACAGGATCGATACGATATATACTCCCGTCATCGATACGAAACGTATCGCTTTGAATCTTGATCGATACAAAACCGAGGCACCCTCAACCGATACGAACTTGAACTTTGGCGATCGATTCCAAACCGAAATTCGATGAATTTGGAAAACTTTTGCATATTTGAGACACTTGACTCCTGCAAGCTTCGTTCCTGCATATCTGGACTTAACTATAGAACAACATACTTGACTGCCTTTTAAAGCTCGCCGATGGAACTGTAACTTAACAAAATGATAACAAATTTTAACTTGGATTGATCGCTAACATCTAGATGGCACGGTTGTGATGGTCAGCGATGACGGTCATTCCGGTTGAATTTCGAAGCCTTGTCGTTTAGACATTTTCTCTAACTTTGTACAATTTCTCAAGTATTATGCAGCACTGCACTTGCACAACACATTCACACACTTTATACCGGGGAACACTTGGATTTATTATCGTCTAATGATGGTTTCTCATAAGTTAGTTAGTTATGGAACCTTCAAGCTCACAACAGCAGGAGGTTCAGGATTCATCTTCCTCTGTCCTAGAGATTCTGGCCATCGCGGTCGAAGTTATAGATCCAGCTCCAAACGAGCTGCCTGGGGCTAGGTTCATTGGAAATCCACAGGATTCAGTGCCATCCAATGTTTTTGAAGACATGCTGGGACGGATATGCCTGAGGCACGGTTTGTCATTTGATGACGTATTATTGCCAGGACCAAGCGATACACCGCATGCTCCCCCAGAAGGTTTTACTGCTTTCAATAGACATGCGTGCGCAGCGGGAACACTTCCCCACTTTAACCAATACATTAGGGAAGTGCTATCTTTTCTCGGAATCTCCCCATCTCAGCTACACCCTAACGGATATGCTCTGCTGAATAGCCTATTTATCGTATTTATGGAGCATCTCTTCCGACCACCAATGCCGACTGAGATTAGATATCTCTTTAACTTCAAGAGAAGGGGAGATAGTCCGTCTTTCACTTTCCTGGAGTTAGTCAGGAACTGCCAAGTAGTAACCGGATCTTGGGGAAGGCTGGGTTACTTTAAAACAGAATGGTTTTACGTCCGATGCCCTCCAGGATTTGCCAGTCGATGGCTAGTCAGACGTAAGTATTACAGTATTCTTCAAGAGTTATCCAGATGATTGACATAAACTGACATCTTCTTTTCTCTTTACAGCCGTAATTTCACGACCTGAAGGCGGGTATTTCAAAGAGATAGTAAGGGTCCTCCAAGAAGTTCTGACCGAAATGAGGAACATTGATTCAGTTCTAACTGACAGAAATTTGAGAATCGTTGGGCTGATTGAATGGAATCAAAGAATAAGACTTGAAGGGACACTGAGGGAAGTCTCGAAGAAGCGGGTGAAACGCAAAGCGCCCGGTGTCATAATAGCTGAAGGGGTTGATCCGGAGAGAACACCCACTGATGACGAACTTATAGCTGGGCCTTCTGGCAGTTTTTAGGACTCAGAAGGAAGGAGAAAAGGCAAGGCAGTTACTCATAAGCGTTCTAAATCCATGAGATTGAAATCTGTGGTTGTGTCTTTGCCTGTTCTTGGAATTAGAATTTCAGAGGCTCCTCCCCCGCAAGTAGAGAATCCTTTCGAAGGGCTTGCTGATATTCTAATTCCGGATTATGTGTCATTTCAACATGACACCGGGTTGGAGGAGCTTGACAATGCTCTTGATCTGAGTGAGTCGTTTGCTATAAGTGCGGCCGACATTTCCGGTTGGTCGGGGGGTTGCACATACATACACTTCACGGCACTACACGATTTACAACCGTAAATTGTCCAATTCAAGAGATCACTAACTTTTCTTTCGTTTCTTACTTATAGGTATGATGTCTGGGAGAGTATCGATGTTAGGGAGCCTTCGTTCGGCTCGAAAGTCTTCTACTTACTACGAGTCCCACATGAGAGATTCGGATAAAGACCGCGATCGCGGTTACTCTAATCAAGAGAGGTACGAGCGGGATAGGGATAGAGACTATAGATACCGATCTAGGTCCCGTTCTCCACCTCCTAGAATTCCATCACCATCTCCTGTTCACGCTTCACATCCACCAGAGCCTCCGCGACACAAACCGTCTTCTCAAATTTCTAGGCCTGAAACTCATCGCTAGAGAGCTGATACTATGGCTCCCATAAATGCAGAGCAGGTCATAACCGAGCCCACGGGGGAAGGTGCAATTAAGATTGCCCAACTTAAGAAAGATTTCCCAAACATTTGCTTTGACGACTACATCTTCCCCTCTCACCTAAAGAGAATCCCTTCGGAAGCTGAAAGTACAATGCATGATTACATTCATGACATATACGCCCAATATAGAGAGTGGGTGAAGGCCGCAGAAAAAGCTTCCAAGTTGGCCTTTGAGCGAGCCAAAGTGATTGAAAAGATGGAGTCTGAACTTGCCCAAAGGGACCGAATCATCCAAGTGCTCAATACAGAGGCCGAGTCTTCTCGAAAATCTGAAATTGAGGCCACCAAAAAAGCTGATGAAGCGAATGTGGCGATGGAGAGATTGAGGCACACACATGTTGCCTTGGTGGAAGAGATGGGCCACCGAAATACTACTGTCACGGCCGAACGAGATGCGGCGATTAAGGAACTCAACGAGCTTAAAGACAAATTTTCTGACATTGCCAAGGAAAGAGAAGATGCGATCAACGCAGCCCAAGAGGCGTGCGAAAAGGCTGTCTTGCTTCGGGGTGAACGGGATGCGGCCGTGGCTAAGGTCCGCAAGGTGGAGACCAAGGTTGAGGAGGAGGTGAAATCGGCTGAGTCCAGGCTAGAAGCCGATATCGAAGATCTTCTTGTAGTGTACAATGATAACGTGTTAAGGCACAGAGGCCTAGCCTGGCTTGATGACTACCCGACGCATTTATACAATGCTTGGGGCCGATTGGTTGAGAAGGAGAAGGCGGTGCATCTGGGTGAGTCAGTCGACGAGTTTGAGCTCGAGAATCGTCTGCTGAATGAAGATGAACAGAGGATTCTCCATGAGTCGATGATTCTGCACGAAAAGGAGAGGCTTGGCACCCAACACTTGGAAGTAGGAGAAGGCTTAGGGGTTGAACATCATGATGCAAGTCTTGAAGTTCCTGTGTCAACCCAGCTTGAACCCTCATATGCGGTTGATCCCTAAGCTGTCCCTGCCTACAATCCAGATCAGCCGCAGATATCTCCGGCCATAGAGCAAGTTTCTGAAGCTGCTCTGCCATCTACAAGCCAAACTGAGGAAGGTACTCTGAACATCCTATATGTCTATCTTAAGTCGGAGTCATCATTCGAATTAAGTACTAACAGTTCTCTTATTTTTGTCCAGTGATTGATGCTGCACCGATCGTGCCTCCTGCAACCCAAGAATCACATCAGACGCAGGAGGCTATCGTCACCGAAGCGACCACCGTAACTACAACTGCGCCACTTGATGAAATGCGGGGAAGCACGCTTATTTTTGACGATCAGATGATGGAGGAACTCCTTGGTCATCATAGCGATCCTTTTGCGGACCTACCATTTGTTATGGGCGGAGGCGCCCGCCCCGCTACTGGCTCTTCGAGGCCAGCCACTGATGCTCCTAGTGAGGCCCAAGCGATTCATGAAGAAGAAATACTGGTCGAAATTGACGCTGAAATGGAAGCAGCGGCTCATGGTGACAATTTTGGAGGTGGAATGGTGGCACCTGGTCCAACTCCGCTTAGAATGATATCACCTGGTGGCACAGTTATTGACACTAGTGTGCCCATTCCGCCTCCTACACATGATCATGTTCCTCCGACTCCGCCCGTAGGAAGCATCCCTATACATTCGAGCTCGGAGGAGGATGTCGAGATCATGCCCCCGCCTGGAGACCGACCACCGAAAGGTAAAGGCTCGAAGAGGAAAGTTAGTGGCGGCTCCAGCGGGTCTACACCGAGGAAGAAGCCGAGAGAGAAGAAGAAATAGATAGGCCTCTTCAGTTTGTTCTGAGTAGATAGGGATTTATTTTGGTTTTCTTTTCGTAGGCCGTGTATAGATGCGGGTTCGGCCCCTGCTAGTAGGAATTTTTTGGAATAAACTTGTATATGAATTTCTTTCACAGACAGTAGAAATGAAACTCTTCTTTTTTGGCTTCTTCTCAGTTATTGTATATTTACTTAAGCGTTTCAATATTTAAAGTGCACTTGCGAAGTTTCAGCTTCCGAGTCAAGTTTGTTTTTATTCGTCGGGTCCGGAAATTGCGGACACGATTCATGATCGGAAAGTGATTTGAACTTTGACGTTGCACTGCTTCAGTCAATGGTCGACACTTAAGTTCTGCCCCCCAGTCTTGGGGATGAGTTGTAGAACATCAGCTAGTAATTGCATCTCACTTATAACATGTTGAGTTTAGTGCCACTAAATGGATGTTTGAGACAAGCGAAGATTGAGTGGTTCAACCACACTCGTTTGATTATCGATGATCACATCCACACTCTGGGGATTTACACTCGTTTACTGGCAGTCAGTTACGCCGGTTTAAGTTTCAATTATACGTCCGCGCTCTGGGGACTTGGAGTCGACATTTATACTCCAACTCGCACTTTGGGAGTTTGGAGTTGGTGTTTATACTCCAATTCGCACTCTGGGAATTCGGAGTTGATGTTTATACTCCAATTCGCACTCTAGGAATTTGGAGTTGAAGTTTATACTCCGTTTCGCACTTTGGGAATTCAGAGTTGAAGTTTATACTATGTTTCGCACTCTGGGAATTCGGAGTTGAAGTTTATACTCCGTTTTGCACTCTGGGAATTCGGAGTTGATAAACAGATGGTCAGTCACATCTGTTGCTTGTTTTTTGGATTTCGCTCGCACTTTAGGAACGAAAGGTGTATCAGGATCGTGGATGGTTGGATCACATCCACCCTGAGTTAACAAGTGAGGTCGTTAGATGGACGGATCCACTCTCGTCAAACTTGGTTCGGATACGGGCGAAGTCGTTAGGTGGATGGATCCACCCTTTTCGCAAACGTATTTGTAAGTTTATACTCCAGTTCGCACTCTGGGAATCTGGAGTTAGGTGAAGGATTGTCGTGTATCAATCCTTTTTTTTGACTTGGGTGTGATGGCTTGTCCCCGAGCTCAGGTTTCACTTAGTGAGTGACCATTTGCATCACACTCACTCCCTATTTGAATAAATCCCATCATATGATGGAACTTAGCTCTCCATGCATGGTGATGATTATACGAAGTATTTCAAGTAAATCACGGCTCTGGCTCAAAGAGATTGCATTTTATTGCTGAAATAAGAAAATATGGCAAAGTTAGTTGCCTTATTACAAATTCTAATTTCGAAATGCAGAAACAAATTGCAAATGAAATAAACTGAATGAATAAACAGAGCCTGTTATGTGTAGTAGCGACGAAGACTCTCGCTATTCCAGGCTCTCAGTAGAGTAAGACCGTCAACGGTCGATAATTTGAATGTGCCATCTCCGAGCTTTCGTTCAATAACATACGGCCTTCCCATGTTGGTTTCATATGCGAAGGAACCGGATAGATTCTTTTCAGGACGAGATCGCCGAGTTCAAAGGTTCGCGGGCGGACCTTGGCGTTGTACAATCGGGCGACTCGACTTCGATATGTGGCTGCCTTCAAATCAGCCTCTTCATGTTTCTCATCTAGTAAATCGAGAGATTCAGCAAGTAATATGGCATTTGTCTTTGGATCATAGTATGTCACACGATGAGAAGGCACTTCTAGCTCGACTGGAATAACAGCTTCTGAACCATAAGAGAGAGAGAATGGAGTGTGACCGGTCGTGGACTTGTGGGTTGTACAGTAGGCCCATAAGGCCATAGGAAGTTCCTCGACCTATTTGCCCCCAGCCTTTTCCAGTCGTTTCTTCAAAATAGACTTTATAACTTTATTGACTGCTTCGACCTGTCCATTCGCTTGAGGGTGCGCAACTGCAGAGAATTTCTTTCTAATGCGAAACCGTTGGCAGAAATCTTTAAATTCAACACTGTCGAACTGGGTTCTGTTATCAGTGATGATGGTGTGTGGGAGACCGAATCGACAGATAATGTTGCGGACTACAAATTTGATCACTTTTTTCGTCATTATAGTAGCAAGAGGTTCAGCTTCAGCTCACTTTTTAAAGTAATCAACTGCAACGATGGCGTACTTCGCACCACCTTTTGCCAGAGGTAGAGAACTAATGATGTCGATGCCCCATACTGCAAACGACCATGGACTAACCATTTGAGTTATCTCGGTAGGTGGGGCTCTAGGAATTCGAGCATGCTTTTGACATTTATCACATTTCTTGGCATAATCCGACGCATCGCGATTTACAGTCGGCCAAAAATATCCGTATCGAAGTACTTTATTGGCAAGTGCTTGCCCCCCGGTGTGATCGCCACATTCTCCCTCATGCACATCGCGTAATACTCATTTAATTTCATCGTGAGCGATACACCGAAGTAAAGGAACAGAGTACCCTCTTCTGTACATGATTCCATTCTGGATGGTGAATCGTGAAGCCTTCCGATGGACTTGTCTTTTTTCACTCCTGCGCTCCGGTAGGATTCCATGCTCAAGGTAATTTCTGAATGGAGTTATCCACGACTCCTTATCGGGAGCGGCTTCACATACCCAATCTGTTTCTGCCCGGTCAATACTTGGGGAAGATAACGTCTCTATAGGAATGAGCCCATTTGCTGCGCTTCACCAGTGCTGGCTAACTTCGCCAATGAATCGGCCTTCTGATTGCGTTCTCGAGGTATACAATAGATGGAATAATAGTCAAACTGATTTAGTGTTTCTTGAACCTGAGCTAAGTAAGCGGCCAGTCTTCGATCTCTCGCATGATATTCTTCCCGAACTTGACACACAACTAATTGTCAATCGCAATAAATTTCCACAGCGATAATTCTCAAATCCCTAGCAAGTTTCAATCCAGCTAAGAGGGCTTCATATTTAGCTTCATTATTGGTCGCACGAAAATCGAAATTTAAAGCATAACATATAGATCGGCCTTCGGGGGGTTTGAGTACAACTCCAGCGCCCGAGCACCAGTCGTTTGATGCACCATCAGTGTACAACTTCCAGACGTATTCGGGAGGTTCACTGGTTTCGGGCAAGTCCTCTAAGGTAGTAAATTCAGCTATGAAATCTGCTAGGACTTGTCCTTGAATAGCTCGCCTCGGAGTATAAGTTACATCAAACTGGCTCAGTTCGATATTCCACTTGAGCAGCCTACCAGACGTCTCAGGCCGCGTAAGGACCTGTCGTAATGGCTGGTCGGTGTAAACAATAATAGGATGGGCCTGGAAATATGGACGGAGCTTCCTTGATGCAATAATAAGACAGTAAGCCAGCTTCTCTAGTTTTGGATAATTCCTTTCAGCTCCAGTCAACCGTTTTCTGATGTAATATACTGGCTTCTGTATCCGGTCTTCTTCCCGAACTAAGGCAGCGCTGATTGTGTTTTATGATACCGCCAAGTAAACATACAACTTCTCAAGATCAATAGGTTTTGACAGGATAGGCGGTGTGGATAGATGCTGAATTAATGCTCGAAATGCGCCCTCACACTCCGTGGTCCATTCAAAGTTTCATTTTCCTTTTCGGATCAGATCGAAGAAGGGAATGCATTTGTCAGTGGACTTTGAGATGAACCTGCTCAGTGCTGCTACTTTCCCATTGAGACTCTGGACTTGCTTTATAGTTTTCGGGGTTTCAAGATTTCTGATTGCCCAGATCTTTTCAGGATTAGCTTCGATTCCTCGAGCATTGACGATAAACCCAAGGAATTTTCCGGATGCAACTCCAAAGTGACATTTCAGTGGGTTGAGCTTCATTCTGTATTCTCGAAGTATGTTGAACATTGATTCTAGGTCTTTAATATGGTCAGTAGAAAAACGTGATTTCACAAGCATATCGTCTACATATACTTCCATGGTCTTTCCAATCTGATTGGCGAACATCCGATTGACCAATCGTTGATAAGTAGCACCGGCATTTTTGAGTCCGAATGGCATGACCTTGTAACAATAAAGTCCCAGATTAGTTATGAAACTGGTATGTTCCTGATCAGGTAAATGCATCGGTATCTGATTGTAGCCAGAATACGCATACATGAAGGATAAGAGTTCATGTCCAGCTGTTGAGTCTACGAGCTGATCAATTCTGGGAAGCGGAAAACTGTCTTTAGGACAGGCTTTATTCAGATCAGAGTAATCATCACATGTTCTCCATTTTCCGTTCGACTTTCGGACAAGCACGGGATTCGACACCCATTCGGGATATAGCGCGTCTCGAATAAACCCATTCGTTTTAAGCTTTTCTACCTCTTCTTTAAGGGCGGCAGATCTCTCTGGATCCATGCCACGCCTTTTCTGTTTGACCGGGACATGCCGAGGGTCAATATTCAAAGTATGGCTCGCGATGTCCGGCGAGATCCCACACATATCCAAATGCGTCCAGGAAAATACGTCAAGATTCGCCCGTAGAAACTCAACCAATTCCTCTTGAGTCTGCTGGCTTAGCTAAGATCCAATCATTATCATCTTTGAATCATCATCATCGTCAACTGGGACATCGATCGTCAGCTCGGCCGGGGAAGCTTGACTTCCTTTAGACTCTCCTTCACCTTCAGTTTCTCTTGGGTCAAGATCCCTTTGGAATTGGCTGGGGTTCCCAGGCCTAGGCCCAGGCATTAATTGTCAATTATCAGCAAAATGGACGCAGAGAGATTCCTCTACGCCCTTTCCTTTCTCCCTTCGTTGCGCGTCTCGCAGCTCAGCAACATAACAGGCTCTCCCAACAGCCTGATCTCCTTGAATGACTCCCACTCCACGATCAGTGGGAAACTTCAGAGTCAAACACCACGGGGCAATAGCTACCTTGAATTCAGCGAGGGCCGGTCGACCTAAGAAAGCATTATAAGGGGAGTCTATGTCTAACACAACGAACTGCAATATCCGGACTCTCCGGCGTTCTCCAACCCCCAACTCCACTGGTAGTTCCACTACTCCAGTGGGTATAGTAGCGCTCCTATTGAAACCATGGATTCGAGATTGGCAAGGCTTTAAATCTTTAGCCTCCATCCTCATCTGATCATAAGCTCGTTTAAACAGAAAATTCACCGAGCTTCCACTGTCAACCAAAATCCTTTTCATCCAGGCTGGACCTACTTGAGCTGAAATGACTAGTGGATCGATAGTGGAGGCTTCTACTTTATCAGCATCTCTGTTTCTAAATACGATGTCATCAATCATCGTCTTCTGTTGTTTGGCCGGACCCCCTTCATCAAAACTACTTCAACACTCGAAGTCTGCATGCCTAATAGAGCTGGCATACGACTCCATTTCCTTCCAGCTTCGGTCTGCTGGATGAGGACCACCACAAACAGTGTTTATAACTAACCTCCCACCGGTACGAGCGGGTTCCTCTTGCCTTTCATGGTTTGGAGCACGATTCTAATTCGATGGGCCCGCACCTCCTGACTACGGCGCCCGCACAAACTGATCCAACTTTCGTTCACGTATCAGCTTTTCAATGAGATCTTGTAAATGATGACACTCATTTGTATTATGGCCATAACTTTCATGGAATCTACAAAACTTCCCTGTTTGGATCTGTCTTTCCATTGACGGCTTTGGAGTGGGTTTCTTGTACTACATGGTATTGGAGGTCTGTAAATACACATTTTCCAGCGACGTATTCAATGGAGTATAATTGTCGAACATAGGAGCTCTACGTCGTGGACCACGATTTTGATCTCGTTTTTTCCCTTGATTCTCACTGTCCCTCTGCTGGTTTTGTTTGTTTTGTATATTCAACTGAACTTTTCCGGAACTCTCCCTGGATTGTTTAACTGCAATGTTACTTTGAATTCCTTCCATGGTGGGCCCTGCATCATCATGCTTCTTAGACTGTTTCGCATCCTCCCTTCTCAAGAATTGGGTTGCCTTGGAATAGAAATGGTCTAATGACGCAGGTGGCTTCCTAGCTAACCAATTTCCGAATTCAGAATCAGGATCAATCCCCTTAGTTAATGCCATCAAGATAGAGTTGTCATTGGGATTGCTTATTTCTGCACACGCAGCATTAAATCGCTCCAAATAACGTTTGAGTGTCTCTCTGGGAGCTTGAGTGACAATAGACAGAGTATTAACATCTTTAGGTCTCGCTACGTGCATACGGAACTGTTCAACAAACTTAGTGGCCATCTGGTCGAAATTAGAAATGGATCGTGGTGGCAAACGAGTAAACCACATAGTTGCAATGCCCCTAGGGAAATGGGGAAACTACGACATTTAACTACATCGTCAGCCCTTGCAGCATTCATCAACCATTCATACTTCATGATATGTTGATTGGGATCAGAACTTCCTTCATAGACTGGCAAAGTTGGCATCCTGAATCGTCGAGGTGGTTCAGCATATAATATGTCATTAGTGAAAGGGGTATGACTCCAGGAAATCCCTCAATCGTCATTAGTGAGACCCTGACTTTCACGGATCATCTGACGAATCATCGTCGGTATATCCGGCATTCGGATATTTGGAGCATGTTGTGCCAAGGTGTGGTAGGGTTCCACAATGCGAGGCTGGACCGGGTGCGGTCGACGATCCATGTCTCGCCTCCTTGGTTCAAGATTTTCAGGAACATAAGGTTCGGGAGTGTGCTCTCGTTGGCGACGATATGGATCAGCCTGATTTCTAACATCAACTCCTTGTTCGGTAGTGGTGGTGGTAGCGAGGTTGCCTGTGACATGGTAAGGAGCAGCACCCCCTCGGGAGGAGGGTCCGGTCTGATGACTGGTGGATGGTCCAGTCCTGGGTTGTCCAAGGTTTAAGGCAGGTTGGTGTCCGGTGGCCTGGGTGTAGCTTACGTCCAATCGTGGGCGTGTAGATCGGTGATGATCATCGGAAGAGGCTGAACTCTCAATGGAAGAGTAGGAAGCTTGATCTCTTCTGGATCTCCTTCGCTGTTGACGCTGCAGCAGGTTGGTCAGTTCCGCGTTAGTACGGAGTTGCTGATGGCTCCGAGTTAGCTCTTGTATAAGCATTTGGAATTCTTCCCTGGTAACAGGTCCGGTCGGATCCGATGGTTCGGCAGCATTCTGGTTGGATGGAGGCAGTTGTACGGGATTCTGTCTATCCCGTCCTTCCTGATCAGCAGCTGTGGAAGCAGTTTGTGTGCTCACCATGATAAATTGACGAAGTCCTTTCCTAGATCTGATGCAAATCTGAATAGAATGGAAGGGCTTTAAGGTTTGAGATCTAGATCTTCTTCTTGGATTTATGCAAACCGGTATCGATAGCAGATCCAAAGAGTAGGAGAAAAACTGGGGTTTTCTCAGTGAAAGCACCAAAGTGTTTGTACCAAAATTGGGCACAACACTCTTCGGAAGTGTTTGAAGAGATAAAAATGAAGAAATTAAATGGAAAATGAGGATTATCTAACAAACACTTCAAAAATAAATGATAAAAATGCACGGAAACACAAGAATTTAGAGCGGTTCGGCGTATTGCCTACGTCCACTATGAAATTGATCACTTTATTGATGTTTCTTTGATGATTACAACGATTACAGTGGATAACAGCAGATTACAACGGATTATCGTAGTGAAATTTGGGTATAGCAGCAGCTTTGAAGTGCAAAGGTGTTTCCGGCAGAGTCTGGACGTTCAAGAGCCAAAAGATCCTTTTTCTGTAGGCCCTGGGGCTCTATTTATAGGTGTAGGATGCAAATATCTTGCTCAGATCTCGGGAGACTTCTTCTGGCACGTGGGTGGGCCCACGCGATCGATCCCATGAAATTTCGTCCCGATCCATGATCGATACGAATGTAATTCGTATCGATCAAGATTTTGTCCAATGGAGTCGAAACTTGGTGTGAACATTCTTTAGCTTGTACGTAAGCTCCTGTGAAAATTTCATAGCATTTGGACTTGTGGATTGCGAGATATGATCGATACGAATTGGTGTCCTTCGGAAGGCTGTTTGGATCAAATCGATGGTTTTGAATCGATCTGTTCGAATCGATGGTTGCACGTGCTCAGGTGATGACATGGTGCGCACTCTTCGGATCGATCCAACTTTTACGCCGAGTTGACTGAGTCGTCCCCAGATTCTCGCCTCGTTCGCATCGAAGTAGTTGTCTTGTTCAAATCGATCAATAACATGCTCTTTGTATCGATCTGCAGTGTGCTCTGTTCGCATCGATTGTGTTGGCTTGTTTGCATCGATCCAGGTTGCTCCAACTTGATGGATGCGAATGACTGATGGCTTGATGGATACGTATAGCAGTTCCATGATGGATTCGAACAAACGTGAGTCGATGGACACGAACAAGGCTCTCCCTGATGGATTCGAACAAGCGTGAGTCGATGGATACGAACAAGGCTCTCCCTGATGGATTCGAACAAACATGAGTCGATGGATACGAATAAGGCTCTCCCTTATGGATGTGAAGCAGTGTGGTCTGATCGATGCGAATACGATCGATACGAACTGAGGCTCGATGATGGATGCGAAATGATGTTATTTCCTTCAATTTGCATCGATCATAACTCAAGCATGCGAACTCGGATTGACTTGAAATTTGGAACGTTGGCTTTCATGGCTTCGCTCGTCGTGTCTTGTCAATTTTGCTTGATCTGGACTCAGAGAAAATTCCTCGGTATCCATGGTGAACCTATGCGTACTCGATATCCAGGATGAGCGATCCTCGGTTTTCAGTCAGTTCCTTGATATCTCGGCCTTGCCAAAAGGCGGGATAACAAATATCTATTAATATATATATATATGTGTGTGTGTGTGTGTGTGTGTTTGTGTGTGTGTGCGTCAAAAAAATAAGAAAATATTTTTTATTGTACAGCCACCAATAATAATATTTTTTTAAATTAAATCTAATTGGATATTTATATTTAAAAAAATTAAATAATTTAAAATTTCAAAACAATTGACTTTTTAAACCAAATATTTTTTTTCTTTGGCCGAAAGTATTATAAAAAATTTCTTTTAAAATGATTTTTTCCATATGGAAAATTATTTATATACATATAACTAGATAAAAATGTTATGTATAAGATTACAATGACAGTAGAAGAAATAATTTTTTTAAGTATATTAAAAACTGAAAATCTATTTAATAATTAAAATTATAAAATAGTTTAATATGTACATACATACATACAAACAAACATACATACATATATATGTGTGTGTGTAAATATATATAAATAACACCATATCCAAAAAATTAATGTTCAAAAGAAATTTTGAAAGGGTGTATATATATTATATATATATATATCTATGTACGTATTTAAAATACTTTTTCATAGATAAATTATTATACCATAATCCAAATACGAATTTTTTTATTAAAATATGATCGAGCTAATACTAGGGGATTCAAGCATATATATATGATCGTGGGTGTGTGTGAAGCGTGCGCACGCGTGAGGTGTGTGTGTATATAAAATAAAACCAGTACCTTTCACCTTTGAAATATAGCCAATAATCGAACATATTGTTTGTTGTTTGTTTCCTCCTCAAACCTTCAGTCTACTCCTTGGTTGCAGGTTGCAAAGTTGTTACCTTGGCTTCACCAATGATCAATAGGGACAAGAGTTGTATGGAATAAGTGTAGAAACAAAAGAACTAGAGGCCATCTATAGCCATGGAGATATCAAAATATCTTTCCATTTCTCTCAAAACTAAGAAGACCCAGTCTCCATCCTCCATTCAAATATCGTCGGCCTACCCTTGACCAATACCTAGCTTAAATGCCCATTGGCTCTTCTTCAATCAGTTACATAATTATTTTATTCAAGCTTCTTTTCCAGTCGAACCAACATATAACATTCAGATCGATTTTAATCTTCAAATAAATAATTTGAATTGCCATCAAATTATATTACAACATTTGCATTAATTTATAAGATGTATAAACTAGTTTTAACATTGATTAAATTCGAAAATAACTAACAATGTGGTTATTTTAACTCTTTGGTGTGAACTTAGTCCTTAGACAATATTTAAATATCAAAGCTCATATGGACTTTGTTGAAGTACAATATCAGGCACAAGTTCAATGCTTAAAGATTAATTAGGCAATAATTTCTGATCTATAATAAACTCACCTAGCTACAACATTTTGTACAGGTATTATTTTGGTCTTCACTCAGAGTTTGATGTTAGGTCAAAAACTCTACTAATATATGTATTAATTCCATAAATCATTTTAAATTCTTTGGTTCAATCTAATAACATTATCGATTAACTAGTTTACTCCAATTAGAGATTTTGACTTTAAATGACTACCAATTACGGTTATACCGACCTTTTAAAACGAAATAAATGAATCCCCTCTTAAGTAATGTCTCACTTCAAGTAGTTCAACATGTACCCAACTATGGTTGTAACATGGTCATCATTCCATGTGCTTGACTATAGTCAAAGTACAGTGTACGTATTTAAGATCGACAATGCTCTTAAGTTAAAAGACTACTATAGGTCATTACCATGAGATCTTCTATTTTGACTCAATTATATTAACCAATATAAAACTCTCATCAAGTCATTATGTGATTATTCCAAACAACCACAAGTACATAACCCTTTGGCACCCCCAACAGTCATGAGTGAATCACCATCCATTGGATGTAGAGCATTACATACACTAGTCTCAACGGATATATCGATATCCTTTTCTCAATATATCTTGACTAGTAACATTCAATGAGTTAGAGTTTTTGTATGTATCAATTCGATACTCATGGTTACAACAAATTCGTAACTGCAATCCATAAAACACTTCTTTTAAGGACATTTTACTTATATACATTTAATGTAATTAATTCATACATATATCACTATATAACAACATGTATAATAGAAATAAAACCAAAAACAACTTTATTGCATAAAAGATTGTTTATGAAGCTAAAATTATATAATACATCACACAATTTTCCCTAGGGCACACCCTTAACTCTACCAATCTCCAACTTGCACTTAGGGCCAATTATCGAGCCTCATCCTCACGCCTTCAATCTGTCAAGGTCGAGAAAGGGCCTTGGGGATTGGATTTGCTATGTACTCTCTTGATTACGATCTCTCCATCATTGATAAATTGCCTTATCATGTGGTACTTAAGGGGGATGTGTCTCGACTTCTTGTGAGCTCACGGTTCCTTGACAATCCACATTGTTGCACTATTGTCGCAATACAAGAGCATCAGATCTTCAATGCTTATGATAGCAGCTAGCTCCTTAAGTAATTTGTGTATCTACACTACTTCTTTTGCAGCATCATTCAAGGCGATGTAATCAGCCTACATGGTAGAACTAGCCATAACTTCGTGTTAGGAACTCTTCCAGCTAATGACCCCTCACCGACTTGCTATTGTTATTTCTTTTAAAGCCCGAGTTTGAATATCATAAGGAGTTCGTTGTTTCCATATAAGACAAACATCCATAGTGTTTCTCAAATACCTAAGGATGACCTTAACTTTGTCCATTGATTTTTCCCAGATTCGGTTGACGTCGACTTACTGCACTTAGTGCAAAAGCGATATCTGGTGTAACATCCCTCACTTTGAGATACGAAAATAAATTCTAATGGTGCTACAGTCTCCACATAATTATTTTCAAGCGATAAAATAAGATTAGTTTGTTCAAAAATATAAAGTAAAGAGAGCAGTAAAATAAATTTCATTACACATAATTGTCTTTACATTTTCAACATCACAAAGCATGCCCGTGCAGGGGTAAAATATAATGAACATATATAATAGCGTCATGTACAACTATAAAGATGCCGACATGAACAATTTACCGATTATATACCCTGGTTTTACAATAGAGGAAATTAAATAAAATTTTAATATTAGCTACTAAGCCTCAGCTTCGTCTTCAAGCTTTTATTCATCTTCAAAAAGCAACTTGTCTAAACCAAAAACTCAACCTACTCAAATTAGTACCCGTGATTTTATGGGAAAAACAATAATAAAAACATGAGTCATACATATTGCCTGGTATAAGTATTGCATTTCCCTAAACATACATACAGTGAAACCACATCCATAGCAGAATGCATTTTCCCCTGTTGAATCAACAACAACCATTACATCATATCATGTAAATAATCACCACATCATGATCATACATACAACATCAATTCAAATATAAGTATACCCTACACTTAACATGTAGTTATGAACCATGTCATACATTCGTCCATTCCCTACACTTATCTTCATTTTCTGAACCATGTCATGTAATCATCATCACATTCATATACATCACCTGGACTCATATTAGATGTCGATCTTAAAGTTATCCTTACCTTTGTTTAGTGATTACCTCCTTAGGTCTTTATATCACTTATTTATCATTTTCTCGAACAATGTCACTAATGAAATAACAGGTAATTTTACCATGGCAGCCACCCTGACTCTCATAGGAGGTTTAATTCAAGCACTCTGAGTACATTCTAGCAAGCATGCTTACTAAGTGTTTTGTAGCCCCTCGTAGACCAGGAAATACTTTTGACTCACGCTATTGGTCCATTCATTAAAATACATCAATTTTCATGTTATTACTCACACTAGATTTAAAAAGTCCGAATTGAACCCAATATACTTCATATGTCCTGGCACGCTGCCATATACCATTAAATATAGGCTTCCCAAAGCCTTGGTCTTTGACCAATCAATAACTCCATGAGTTGGTTTATTTTCAAATCTTAGGTTCAATCCATTTTTCTCATTCATTAATTATGTAGCTTATACATTCTTTTAGATCTTTATATTAGATCAAAATCTTTCAATTCTTTAGATAAAATATGTTTATCTTTTATTTTAAATGACACAACTTATCATTTCTTAGCTTCCCTAAGCTTAACTCCATTTATCATATTTAATAAGCTATTACATTTTTAAATTATTATTTTCTTTATAATTTCATTCCTATGAAATTCAAACTAAAGACCTTGGAATCTAGCTTCCAAAATGCTACTAAAAATTTACCTATTTAATTAAGAAGTTCGTCCCCACTAACTATTGCATTTCAAGCTCAATAATTATCGCATATCTCAACCTATAGCCATGGAATCTCTAACTCTAATTTCTATCACACTTCTAAGGGTATTGTGTGTATAATTATCGTGGCTATAAGCTTCCATGCTTCTAAAGCTGTCGTAAGCGTAGTTATCACGTTTCTAAGGCTATCGTAGGTGTAACCATCGTAAGCATGGCTTTCGCATTCCGAAAGCTATCGTAAGCATGTCCATCATAAGTATAAACTCAAGTGATATCGTGCATCTAACATTTTAAGGCTGTCGTAAGTATAGCTATCATAAGTCTCATTATGAAACAATCGCATGTCTCAAATATGGAGCTATTGTAATACCCAAATAAGAGCTATAGTAAGTATCAAATAGAAGATATCGTAAGTCTCAAATAGGAGCTACCGTAAGTCTTAAATAGGAACTATTGCAAGTATAGCTTTGGTGCTATCAAAAGTGTAACTATCGCAGGCATCAACATAGAGTTATCGTAAATATAACTTCTTAAGGCTATCATATGTTTAAAGTGGAAAATTTGTAATTAAGTAGAAATCTAATAATTTTCTTAGTAATGAAACAACTTTTTGACTGATTATTTACACTTGTAATTTGTTCATTTGTTGCTTTAATTTTTGTAATAGAAATCTCTGCTGATAGCCATAAATTTAGTCCTTCAATTAGCCTTTAATAATCACATTTATGAATTATTTCTTTAATTAAGGTTTTTTTTTCTTACCATTTAATTCATAACAAACCGAAAAATGATGGGAAAATGTCCAACAATTTATTGAAATTTGAAAACATCTTTATTTACCTTCATCAAAAATTTAAAGTCAAAATATTAAAATTTTATTTTTAAATATTAATTTACATCAAAATTGCTCATTTGCACCTTAGAAAATTAACAAAAAATATTTCTCATTTGACAATTATGAATAATCAAAACCTATCTCTGTTTTAATGTTAAATATGTCATATTAAATTTTCAAAGCATTAGAAGTAGATTAATTCATGTTTTACCCTAAAACACGGTATCTTAAATCTCCAAACATGTTTTATACATTTATTATCACTAAAACATGTCCATCTACATTCAAAACATCCAAATCATATCAAATTCGGATCCAACCGGATTTGGAGGTAATTAGGGTAAATATTACTCTCCTAGATTATAAGAACTTGATTAAAATCATCTTATTTTCCTTAGGGATGAAAGCTTTGATCTTTAGGTTTGTTTTCCTTTTCTTCCTCTTAAAAATGGTGGCTGGCCTTAGCCTAGGTTTCTAATTTTGTGAAATGAGAGTAAATGAAGAAGGTGATGGTTAAGGGTATATGTATTAACAATTTTTGCTTGGGATAAAATCCCTCTTTGCCTAATCTTATTATTCGTTTCTCTTAGTATAAAATCTCCTTTGTTTAAACATTCAAATTTATTCCCTTCTATTTTTATCATTGAATTTAATTGTTAATTACCCTTTGCCTATTCAATTAGCCATATTTAAGGGTCATACACTTAATTAATCAATTTTTCCTAGAGAAAATCCTTTAGCCGAATTCTTTTAATTATGATTTAATTAATTCTTGTTATTAATTTAATCCCATATTTTAGCACTCTAAAAAAGTGTTACAGTCACCCCTCTTTATAGGAATTTTGTCCTTGAAATTGAGATAAGTTAGATCAATTACCCCCTGTTAAATAATTACACTACCACCTTACAAGTGCAACGATCATCAAACATTTACATGCAAGTAAAAAAACTTACACTAGTACCGTACCAATGTAAAATCATCAATCAACCCTAACTGTGCAAATGCTAACACATAATCATATCATGCATAAAATTCACTTGTTTCAGTACTAGTACATAAATAGGCAAAAAAGCACAATGCTAACAATCTTGAATGTCAAAACCAACTCTAGATAGATATTCCTAATTTTATCCTCTAGCTCTTAGGTACAATCTTCCTTATCATTACTCTACTGGATGCGAACAAGTCTAATTACTTTGCTCCTTAACTCTTTTGTATGTCGATCCACTATCCCTTTCTATCCTTTAACATACGTTAAATATGGTTCTACATATAAATCCTCAATCATCCTTTGTTCCACTACCATACTAGGGTCATGCACATATTTCCTTAAATGTGATATATAAAAACATTATGCACACCCACCAAACTGCTTGATAACTTGACTCGATACACAAGTTTACCAATCCTCTCAATCATTGGAAATGGATCCACATATCTATGATCCAATTTCCCCTCCTTCCTAAAGTACATAACACTTCGCATAGGTGAAACTTTAACGAAGACATAATCGCCTATTGCAAACTCTAGTTCCTTTCATCTCTTATCGGAATAACCTTTCTGCCTCAACTGCTCAATTTTCGCTCTAGCGTGAATCAACTCAATCTTCTCGGTATATTCTTACAAAGTCGGGTCCAAACACAAGTCGATCTCCCATGTCCAACCAACAAATAGGCGACTTACACAGCCTACGATAAAGCGCCTTAGTCATTTTCATTCCAATACTCGATTGGTAATTATTATTGTAGGCAAACTCTACAAACGTAAATGATCTTTCAAATATCCTCATTGGACATATGCTTTCAGTAAATCCTCTAAAACTTGGTTCAACATTTCCATTTTCCATCCGTCTATGGATCATAGACCATACTCAAGTTTAATTGTATACCCAATGTACTTTGCAAACTTCTCTGGAGCTTACTGGTAAACTATGGATCTATATCACTAACTATGTTGCTCGAAATCCATGGAGTCTCAGCACATTCTTTACATATAGTTTTGCTAAGCTAGCCACCATTCTTATCGACTTTATGTGGATAAAATTCATTGAAATCGAGTCTCGCTTTCAAGTCATACCTTCCAAGGATTGATGTAATCCCCTTGGGCTTTGATGCTCGGCCTTTATTTGCTGACATGTGAACACTTCTTCATTAATTCATTAACATCCCTCTTCATCCCTTCCTAAAAGGACACATGCTTTATATCATGATACATTTTTGTACCTTAGGATAAATCGTAAACATAGATCGATGACTCTCCTTTAATATTTCCTTTCGAAGACTTCCTACATTAGAAACACACAATCTTCCTTTATTCCTAATCCATCCTTTCGGGTCCATATGAAATCCTCTTAGATCTTCAACATCCACACCCATCTCTAGTTTCTTAATTCTCCGGACTAACAATGGGTCCTCTTTTTTCCTCTCAGCAATTCAATCCATAAGTGTTGGATGCACTTCTAAACTTTTTGATGCTCCTGAACTTGCCATGATCCTACATTCAACCTAAAGTGCACTCCACATAAAGCTAATGCCTCTAGTACTTTCCATTCCTTAATCATGGCTAATATTCCACTATGTTGCTTTCTGCTCAAAACATCGACAACCTTTTTCCCTTTTCCCGACATGTACTCTATGTTAAAGTCGTATAAAATCTTCACTATCGCCAACTTCAGGTGATGAGTCGAAAAATGAATATTATGCGGTCTCAACTATCAAGATGAATAAGCTATCACTCTTCCTTTTTGCATCAATATCGCTCCCAATCCAGTTCCACAAGCATCGGTATAAATAACCAAATCATGATTCCCTTCAGGTACGATTAAGACATGAGAATTTGTCAGTAACCTCTTCAACTCCTAAAATAACTCTTCCCATCTATCTGTCCATCTGAACCTCTCCTTCTTCTTGGTCAACTTAGTCAAAGATGCTGCTATATGTGAGAAATCCTTAATAAATCTGCGATAATAGTCAACCAATCACAAGAAAATTATCATATTGGTAAATGACTCTATTCTTTTCTAGTCATTGTAGTCTCTACCTTCAATGGATCCACTGCAAATCAATTCTTCAAGAAAACATGACCTAGAAATTTAACTTCTCGTTTCTCAAAGTGACATTTGGAAAACTTTGCCTTAGCTTATGTTGCCTCAAGGTCTCGAAAACGAATCTAAGATGGACTTCATGGTCTCTCTCATCCTTATAATACATCATAATTTCATCAATGAAGACCAATAAAAATCTATCCAAATGATTGCGAAAGATTTGGTTCATAAGATCCAGAAAAAAGCATAGGTGTTGATCAGTCTGAAAGGCATGACAAACTACTCATATAAACCCTACCTTGTTCAAAACATGGTCAATGGAACACTATCCTCAACTACACTTAGTTGATGGAATCTCATGGCCAAATCTAGCTGGGAGTATACTCTAGCTCCACTCAACTGATCAAACAAGTCATCTTTCCTGGGCAATGAATAACGATTCCTCATAGTTAATTCATTCGACTTTCTATAGTCGATATACATTCAAAGTGATCTGTCTGACTTCCTCATAGCCCTAGATGCTTCCCATGGTGAGCTACCCGATCTAATAAAACTTTTATACTTAAGTTCCACTTTTTGCTTCTTTAATTCCTCCATCTCCTTAGGCGACATTCTGCTAGGTGGTCTATTGACAGATGTGCCTCCGATATCAAGTCTATTCAGAATTCAGTCGCACTTCTTGGTAGTAATCTCATTACTAGTTTAAAAAAAATCTATAAATTCTCTGACTATTCACACATCATTTATCTCAATCTCTTTAGTCTCTAATGTAGACAAGGAAACTTAAAACTTCTCCTTTAATATATCTAACACCACCATAATCCTTCCACTACTTCTAGGATTTCGTAAAGCAATAACTTAATTAGCAAAAATAAATTCCAACGTCGTTAAATCCTAACTAGTCCATACCCAAAATTACCATATACCTTATAAAGTCAAAACTTATGGGTCATAGACAAATAAATGTCCACACAAAACAAACTCAACATTAGTGCACCTTATTCGGAGAGTGGCGTACCGACTGATTAACCACATGCAAAGACGTAACTAAATAGATAGTATCCAGCTCCAATCTATTAACCAAAATCTTTCAAAATGAAACAATGTGTTGCCTCAATATCAAAAGGAATTCTAGCTAAAATACTGAAAATCAAAATCATAACTCCAAACACTACACCGTTCCCCTCTTTCTTAGTTGTTGGTCCAGTTGATGTTCCATCCAAAGCAAAAACATTCATTTGTCTTAACTCTACACAATACCTCTTATTATGGCTAGACCTGTCACATTTGAAGCACTTGGTCTTCACCTTATTCTTCGGATGGGTACACTTGGTTGAATAGCGAACCTTTTGTCCACAATTAAAACAAATAACATCCGTCGCATTCAGCTTCTAAGCTCCTCCTCCTGAGATATTTCTTCCCTTCTAGTTCTTATTTTCCTTTTGACATAGGTTGAACCTCTTCTTCTACCCCACCTTAGGCCTAACATCAGTCTTTCTCTCCATTTGGTAGAAGCAGTCAAACCTCCTCACCGTTTCCACTACCATTTCAGAAGGAGACAACAAGTGTGCTATTACCTTATGGTAACCACTTTCTTAGTCCTTCAATAAAATTCTCATTCATTTTTAGGCAAGTTCTGATATGCTCCCATCCTGTAACAACCAGCTTTTTGCGGTCATAAAATCGTCTAGAATGAAAATCTGGATTGCTTTAAACACCATAGTAAACAGAGAGCCGAACTAACTAACTATATCTTTCAAAAAGTCACAGTGAAATGGATCAAAAATACAATATAGATAAAATAAACAAATCTCATCTATATACATCATAAGTTACACATAGTCCTTATACATACACACAATGTCACACCATATATACAATATGTACAAAACAATGGATATCATATGTAAACATCTCCATAGTCTCCGTCTTTAAACACCTCACCATCACAATTACTTCATTCACCTATAGTGTATGAGGATCGGATCAGGCAACATGTCCGGTGAGTAAAAATATTACCAATTCTATATTACTAACATGATTTCATAAACATCATATGAGAATTAATACTAACTTTACCTCAATCTGTCTCACCAGCATCTGCAGAATTAGTCAATCATAATAAACATAGTACATGAATCATTATCATATACTTAACAATCATTAAACGTACGATAAAGTTAGTTAAACATAAAATAACTCATCAATATACACAAGAGAGAAAAAGAGTTAGTTAAACATATATGCTAACCTGGTGAGACACTTAAAAGTTATTTAAACATAGACTAAACCTAGGATATGGTTAAACACAGACTAATCCCGTAAACGTAGACAAGAGCACGAGTTAGATAAACATAAACTAATTCATATATACTTAAAGGGCAGTTAAATAAGCCTGACTCCTTTACAAACGACTCGATACAATTGTCACAACACACAATCACCATAGCACGTCTCTAAACGTTAAGCACTTCTCTGATATGGCTAAGAAACCAACACATCGCTCACTTCCATTTTGTATAGGCATGACTGAAGAAACAATGCTTCAGCCTGGTCTAGATTCATTCTAGCATTTAGAATGCGCGTCGGTGGATCGGTCTACTCACCATTAGTGGAGTGGTGTACCTTTCGAAAGTCAGAAAACTGACAGTCCGAAACTTCTTTCTTCTTCCTAATTTCCAACTACGATCATTGTTTATTATTTAATTACATATGTACTTCTTTTAAACATTATTTGCTACTACTCTAGCATTCGGTATATCATATATATATATATATATATATATATCTCAAAATCAAACACTAACCATCGATAACTTAACCATTTAACACTAGGTTCGTATAATACATCATCTTGTCCAAATTTAACACTAAATTGAATGTTAATAAACTTATTTAATTCTGAAATAACATCCACGTTCAATTCCAAACTTCTATTTATCCAATTCTTATATTGTTTACCCTAATTAGCAGTCATATAACATAAACTACTTTCATGTGAGCAGTATATAGCCCAATAATGATTTTCGCTTACCAATTCACGTCGCTAAACACTATAAACCACCAAATTGGCCTCTAAACCTTCACTGTCTAGAATTATAGTCCTTCAAAGTATCCCGAATCTGTATATAATTGGTATTTTCGTGCAGTCCTCTTTAAGCTCATCGATTTGATATATAATTGTCTATAGTTTAATTTGATTTTAAGAGAGGAAAGAGATGACAGAGCGATGGAGGAAGAAGAAAAAAGAGAAAATGAAATGTACATGAATGAGAAATGAATTTGAATTCTATGCGGCCTATTTGTAATTTCCAAAATGTCTCTTTAGTCTAATGAGGTTAGGCCCGTTTAAACAAATCAAAACCCGTTTACTTAAAATCCGCGTATCTCATTCATACGAACTCCGATCCGGACAAACTAGTATACCATTCTGACTAGAAAAACGAGCTCTATGCAATGGTAAAAATCTCACTGCTTAATTCTAGTGTTTGTAAAATTACCATTTTGGCAATATTATTAAAATATATGCCTAAATCTCATGGGGTATTACATTCCCCCCTTAAAAAGAATTTTATGCTCGAAATTTCGAATGTAACTCCATTACACATCTTATTTTATATATAAACGTATATATATAGGATAATAACACACCTCATAGTGATCTTTCCAACACCATGACACTCATATTTCATGTGGCCCATCTGATTGCAATTATAACACTTAATCTTTAAGACTTTCATCCTACAATCTTTCGCTTCGTGTCCCCTCATACTACGTCTTCTATACCTCATGTCTTGTTTATAACCTTTTCTACTTGGACCTCTAAGATCTTTACATTTTCCTTGAGCAACATTCTTCGTCATTTTCCCTTTAGAAGCCTCCACTATAGTAGTATTCAATAATGCTGCCTCAAGTAAACTCTCGAATGTCATTTCCAGAGGAACATGACTAAGCGCTAGTTTCCTAAGTAGTGAACTCAACGCTTTTGCAAATTTCATCACCTTCTTAGGTGCCGTGTCTATTAATTCAAAACCAAATTTCATCAACTCAAATTATTAATATACTCCTTCATAGTAGAATTTCCCTATTTGTGATTAGTAAACTTCTCAAGCTTGACTTCCTTTTTAGCCCCAAACAAGAATTTTTCTCAAACATTTCCATAAAATTAGTCAAGGAGATTTCATTTCATTGAGTTCCTCTATAATAACGTCACACCAATTCCTTGCTTCCCCCTGTACGTGCCAAGAAGCAAGCTGTCCTTTTGCTTCATCACTCAGATTCAATATACTAAAAATCCTATCACATTCACGCAACCATTCTTGGGTCTCCACGTTCCTTTTGCCACTCATATTCTGAAAATCCTTACATTGTTTCAGAAAATTTGGCCCTGATATGTGAACAACATTCCCATCCCATACTCTGGGTATAGTAGATCCTTCGCTAACGGTGGCTTGGTTTCTAGCTTAAAGATAATAGCATAACCAAAGTAGAATGTTCACGCCCGATACTTCCACTACTTTATTTCCAATGCCAGTTTCAGTCGGGTTACCCATCTCTACTATCTGTAAAAGTGGATTCAATATTAAACCTCCATAGTAGTAAACAAAGATGGTAAACATAACCCGAAATTAAACATAATATGCCCTATTTAGTTCAACAAACACACACGCACACATACATACATATATATAACAATATACAAGTATGCTCTCTCTATGCGTCTAACTTAAGCTCTGATATCAAATGTAACTACCCGATTTTTCATGGTTATTCGTTGTAGAAAGAATAGTACTTTAAATACCATAATAAACAGAGAGATGAACTAACTAACTAACTATATCTTATAGAAACTCATATCAAAGTGGATCAAAAATACAATATTGATAAAATAAACAAATTCCATCTATATACATCATAAGTTACACACAATCTTTATACATACACACCATATATAAAATATGTATGAAACAACAGATAATATATGTAAACATCTACATAGTCTCCATCTTCGGACACCTCACCATCACGATTACTTCATTCACCTATAACATATGAGGAAGGGGATCAAACACACATGTCTGATGAGGAGATGGATCCAGAAAAAGACGGGTTCCAGCTATAATCCTAAAAATATTACCAGGTATGTTGTAACAACCCGGTTTTTAAGAAATCATTAATCAAATTTAATGGTAGTAATTTAGGTAATTTAATTGGAATTTGGAGATTTATTTGGAAGATAGGTTTGAAGTTGTTTAATAGAAGTATTTGAATTAGAATATAAAATAAAATAATTGAATTGCAATAAGTTAGAATGCGAGAATAATATTTTATAGAAGTGATGTAATTGAAATACTATATTGGTTTGGAAGGAAAGTAATTTTTAAACAGAAATTTGTATTTATTTAAATTGGAAAGAATTTAGTTTTGAAAATAAAAGAAAATAAAAATATATTTGTTTACTTTGTTTTGGGCTAAAGCCCGAATAACCCGAACCCAAAATTCATTTTTCTAGATTTCTCCTCCTTATGATTTTTCTTCATTCGCAATTTGCATTCTAAAGGGACCGCCTCCAGTTAATCATCTTCATCCTCAACTAAAACAACCATACCCTCCCTCCTTTGAAAATTAACGACAAATCAAATAAATTACCAAAAGCCCTCAAACTTGAATATATGTCTCTTGATAATCATGTGCATCTATACCGAGTAGCGAATCGAGTTTTAGGGGCTCTTGTGGCGAGCTCTGAGCATGCATGTGTAGAGAAGGAGAGACAGAGGAAGGAACGTAATATACAGGCGAGTGTTTTCACTCCGAACCTATTCCTAATTCCATGATTTCACATATTTATATATGAATAGAGTTGATGATTGAATTATAAAGTTGCATGCTTGAAGTTAGTGGTGTTAATGGCGATGAACCAATCAAAATCGATGGAGGAAGGCACAACCTGGAGCAAAATTGCTCCAGGCAATGACTGGCCGATGGACCGGTCATGGTTGACTGGTGCATCGGTCATGGTTGTCCGGTGCACTAGTTGTTTAGAGTGTTTGTGTCGTTTGTGTGCATGTGTGTAACCTGGGTATGTGTGTATAATCGTGCGCGCGCATAGGAAATCATGTGTAGTGAAATGATGTGTATATGTATATGTGCATTGTGTGTTGAGTGAGTGCATTTGTGTGTGTATGTGAAAAGATGGTTGCTGTGTTTATGTGATGGTATGTGCTGCTGTGTTCAGGGATGAGCAATTGAGTTTGTATCATGATTGACTGTGTTTAGGTGTGCGTGAGTGACTGTGTTTGTGTTCATGTATGGTTGTATTTGTGTATGGTTGTGTGTATATGAAGTTGCATGTGTGTTTATGTGTGAATACATATGTGTGATATTGTGTGTGTGTTGTGTAATATTGTGTTGAGGTGCTATGTGTGCTGTGATAGTGTTGTGCATGTTGTGTTGTTCTGTGTGCGTATGTATATGGTACTGTGTATTTGTTTGTGTTGTGTGCGTGTGTTTGCGTGTATAAGTGATTGTTTGTGTGTAAGTATGTATGTGTGATTGATTGTGAGTGAGTGTGTGCATGGTTGTGCAATACTGTGTGTGAGTTATGTGTGTATACATATTAATGTGTGAATGTGTGTTTGCTGTTGAATCGTGTGCGTAAGTGTGCAAGTTTTTATACTTAAATGGAAATCTATATGTATTTATATATTAAAATATAAAATAAACCAAAATAAATAATCATAATAAATGTACCTAAACTCTAATATATACTTATTAGATATTATATATATATAAATGTAAATATAAGTTTAATAAATTAATAAAGTGAATTTTAATATATTATTTAAAGGGTCTTTGATTGTCATTTTATAGAAGTGTGGAATTTTAAGATATATAATTTAGGTTTTGAAAATGTATTTATTTGATTATGAGTAAATTAAATTAGTTTGGATGTTTTATAATTACTGAAAATAGTATTCAGTTGTTGATAACTATGGAATAAATGTTAAGTGCAATATTTGGTTTTATAAACTATTCTGAGATTTCAAAAGTAGTATACAAGTTTTTTGAATATATAAATGGTTATTACTTAATACTTGAATACATAAAGGTTAAGAAATTAATAGACTATTGAATAGTGAATTTTGTATTTTGTTTTAATTAATTATTTAAAGCTTACAAATTATGTAAAATATAGGAAATTTTATAATTAACATTTTTTGTATTTTAAAGTGTGTTTCTATATATTAGTATTATTATTAATAAATTATTGATGGGTGATATAATGATATTTATGCATCATTTTCAGAATATTATGATTTCTCATCTTCTTGATAGTGATTTTAATGTTATAAGCGATTCACCGTTGATGTTGATTTGATTGATGATTTTGATATGATACGGTGATGACGTCCTTCCATATGATTTTGTGATGTTTCTATTCTGTGTGACGAGGAATCTGAATAAACAGAGTTATAATACCATTTGGGATAGGGCATTCGGTAATATTTCTCTAGTTTTTCTTTGGACTCGTTATATAGAATATTGTGTAATTTGAGTGTAGTTTATAAGCAGTGAATAAATTTTTAAGTATCACATAGTGGTATGGGACGCTGTTGTGATATTTATTCGGTTATTCGTTTTAAGTAGATGACACTCACATGACAGGAGTTGAGTGGTTAGTGTGAGGTGATACGTAGTGATATATGCTCCGTGCCTAACGATGACCATGACTTCGTGTCTACATGTATTTGTTCTATATACCACTATTACGATGTACTCCTATTATGTTTATTGGAGAGGATGTTTATTGGAGAGAACTAGATGGATAGAATCCACCCCAACGGCCTGATCGTGGGGTCTCTCCCAAGATCTATGACAACGTATTATATAGTTTTATGCCACTCTTACACACGCATTTGATCCTGTGTCACCTAGGTCATCAGTCTATTACCTATAGGGGCAAGAGTAGTGTCGTGACTTAAGATTCCTCGCATTGACGAGCACATCGATGGATGTGTGTCACGATGACTGTAGAGGTAACTAAAGACTGTAGAGACTCCATGTATCTAGAGCTTGCTCAGTGATATCAGTCTCCCTTCAAGTACTAACAGAGTAGTAGATTGGTATATACTATTGATACACCTCATTGTAGTATAGTTATGGGTTTGATGATCCATATAGTGTTATATATATGGCTCCACTTGGGACTTCGTGTCTATCGTATAGTCATCTCCCATCACGATTCTTTCTAATAGTTTATGTACGAGGAGATGAGATTATACATGTGATATCGATCTAGTGTATATTGGATTCTCAGTATATTAGGTAGCCTATCCTATTTTACGTGTATTGATGATGATATTCTATTTATTGAGATTGAGAGATGTATTTGGGCAATGCTATGTGCCAACCTGAATATATTTAATGATTTCTCACTTATTGATAGTTTTGGATATGAATGATTCACCCATTTGTGTTGATTCTATAATTTATGATTTGATGTGTTTCTATATGGTTGATGACACCTTTTGATATCAAAACTGGTTGCTTTGTATGGATTTGAGTTACTTGTGTGATTTGATGCCTAGATGATTATTACGGTATTATATATTTTTTTGGGCATATATATCTATAACCATATACACATATTGACCTGTTATCTGGTGTTATGATTATCTCTGTTAGAGTTATCATATTGTTATTCCATGTTTACAAAGTGATACCCATATTATGAATTCTTGATTAGACATAGTCTGACCCATGTGTTATTTATGTAATACTCAGGTCAGTCCGAGACATTTCAGGTACAGGGATGACATGATCAACATTTATTTTATTGGGCTTAGAGGAGTATTATATAAGATTGTTACTTGATACTTGTACAATAATTCACTGTGTGTGTATATGTGTGTGTGTATTTGACACCAAGCTATATATTGACTATTCATCATATTATATCGAAATATTTGCATTTGAGATGTGTTCTACTCTTATAACCTTATTATATTATATATTATATGTTATCACTTGATTCTGACTCTGTATTTCTTTGTTATTTACTATACACTATGTATTGTTCTGTCTTAGAAGCAGCGTGTTTATTGTATTGTATCGATACCGTGTACGTATATATGAGATATTTATTTGATGTGTTAATATATACCGGTGTTAGTCCAAGGAAATATTCACGTGTGTACCCCATATAGCCTCATTCTCCATATTATCTGATAGTATTACTCAATAATACTCTTGGATAGTATAGGTATCGAGGTGGGGTGTTTCATATATACTACTAACATGATTTCATAAACATCATATGAGAACTAATACTAACTTTACCTCAATCTATCTTACCTGCATTTATAGAGTTAGTCCATCATAATAACATAGTATAGGAATCACTATCATATACTTAACAATCATTAAACTTATGACAGAGTTAACTAAACATAAACTAACCCGTCAATATACACAATAGAGGAAAAGAGTTGGTTAAAAATATACTAACCTAGCGGTACACACAAAAGTTAGTTAAGCAGAGACTAAACCTAGGATATAGTTAATCAAGGACTAATCTTGTAAACATAGACAAGAGCATGAGTTAGATAAACATAGACTAACTTGCGTATACATAAAGGATAGATAAACACTACTTGACTCCTTGACAACCGACTTGATACAATCGTCACAACTTACAATCACCAAAGCACGTCTTTGGACGTTAAACTTTTCTTTGATATCGCTAAGAAATCAAAATGTCGCTCACTTCCATTTCATGTAGGCTTGGCTGAAGTAAAAAAGCGTTAGCTTGGTCCAGGTTGATTCTAGCATTCAGAATGCGCACCGGTGGCCGATGTACGTTTTGAATATAAAAAAAACTGACAATCTGAAACTGCTTTCTTCTTCCTAATTTCAAACTACAATCGTTTTTTTACTGTTTTTCTACATGTCTACTTATTTTAAACATTATTTTCTAATACTCTAACCTTCCATATATCATATATCATCTATATATCTCAAAGTTAAACACTAATGATCAATAACTTAACCATTTAACACTAGATTCATATAATACACTATAATTTACTAAATCGAATGTCAATAAACTTATTTAATTTTGAAATTTCATTTACATTCAATTCCAAACTCCTATTTATACAATTCTTATATCATTTACCCTAGTTAGCAATCATATAGCTTAAACTACTTTCATGTGAGTAGTATATAGCCCAGTTCTAACACCTCGAAAATTT
This sequence comes from Allium fistulosum, assembly GCA_030737815.1. Lineage (NCBI taxonomy): Eukaryota > Viridiplantae > Streptophyta > Magnoliopsida > Asparagales > Amaryllidaceae > Allium > Allium fistulosum. The sequence goes on from CM060902.1 coordinate 1,303,966,102, forward strand.
AACGAAATCTAATAAGGAAATTAAATTAAAATAAAACAAAGACTTAAAAAAAATTCTACAGACTTCTGAATTTAGCTATGAAACTTTCACCATTACATTCGTAGCGATTTTTTAGAAGATTTTCATATATAACTTATCGTGATCCGAGTTAGTATGTGGGAGTTATGGGCGTCAGAACGAGTTTAAAATTTTAAAAAATATATATATATATATATATATCAAACTTGAAATAATGGAAACAAATAATTAAACATCGAGAAGAGCTCCAGGCACTTCTTAGTGCAATTATGAAAGTGATTCAAAGACTTAAATCAAATAAGGAAAAGGAAAATTTCCAACAATGACTAGGAGGGTGCACCCCCCTCACCGAAAGTGTACCTCTAGAAAATATACTTAAGAACTATGATGGCTCTTGGACGTGTCCAAGCCAGAGCTGACCAACCTTACCGAAAATCCAAGTATTTCACATCTTAGCGTGCATATAGTCGAAACTAATCTAGAGTAGATGTGATAATACCGTAGTGGGAGCAACCCCACATAGCTTGGATTCCACTCGCTCTTTGGTTTTAGTCATTTCCGACAAAGGATATCGATGCTTAAATGAGCAAAAAATCGTCTTAGATTGACAATACACAAAGAAGATAGCAGAATCAATAGTCAATAAGTTAACTAACGAGAATAACAAAATTATTGTATATGGAAATTTAATCGCATACACTTACCACCAATAAATGAACTAGGCTTGTAAAACATTTGACTCACACTTGTGCTTGATTTTCATATCACAAATATTTGTAAAACATTTTAAAATCTCTCTTTAAAAATATTCTTTTTAAAGAGCTAATTATATTTCTAAGTGTATCAAAAAGAAGGATAACAACCAACGTCATTAAAACATTATGTACTATAAACCCAAAACCAACTACACTTAGCTTTTTCTTTAAAAAATTTCTTTTTAAAGGATTTTCTCACCTATAAACCATCATTTATAACTTTCAAACAACATTTATTATCCTAGAAGATAATAAATCAATTAAACTGCTTTTATAAATTTAAAACAATGCTAATCATCTTGAAAGATAATTGATATAATTCTTTTATAAATTTAAAATCACATTAATTATCCCAAGAAACACTTGACCAAATTTGTAACTCCTTTAATAAATCAATTAATTAACTTTAATCACCTTCATTAAATCAGTTAATTAAGTTTAGTCACTTTTATTAAATAAGTTAATTAACTTTAAAATACTTTTATTAAAACAGTTTAAAAATCATTAATAAATTTATTAATTAACTTTATTGTAGTGAAATAATAATTAAGAATATATTTAGACCTCCAATTCTTTTCAAATACTTATGCAACCTTACAAACCTATTTGAAAAGAATTTACAAAATATTTAAGGCAAATAACCTTTATAAATTTAAACAACATTAATTATCGTGAAAGATAACTTAATCCAATTTATAAATTGTAAATTTAAAACGACATTAATTATCCCGAAAGATAATTAATCAAATTTGTAATCTCTTTATGTTTGTACCAAAAATGGGCACAACACTCTTCGGAAGTTTTTGAAGAGATAAAAGTGAAGAATGAAAATTAAAACTGTGGGTTATCTAACAAAAACTCCAAATAACAGAAAGTAAATTGCACAGAAGACAACGATTTAGAGTGGTTCGGCGCTTCGCCTACGTCCACTATGAAGTTTGATGATTTTATTGCTTGATGCTTGAAGATTACAATTTCTTATAATGTAGTACAACTGATTTTATGATCTAAGTCTGAATCTAAGGCAATAATGGTGATCTAGAGTAAATCTAGCAGAGTCTGGGCGCTCTTTAGCTCTCAAAATTCTCCGACCCCCTTTCTGAATGACTAGGGGCTCTATTTATAGGTGTAGGAGGCTGATATTTCGCCTAAAATGAGGGGAGACCAGTTCTGGTACGTCAGGGGGCCCACATGGCCGAAATCTGGAGATCCGGGCCCACTTTGGGATCGATTCGACCCTTGGTTCGAATCGATCAAGAAATCATCCAATCGAGCTGAAATTTGGTGTGAACATTCTCCATCATGTGCTTAAGCTTCTGTGAAAATTTCATGACATTTAGACTTGTAGAACTCGAGTTATGATCGATTCAAGGTTGGATACTTGGCTGAAATGTCTCTTCGAATCGATCTCCTTCGACTCGGTTCCTTCGAATCGATCGTCTCGACTCGATTCAGCATGTCTTCGCGATGACGTGGCGCGCCTCCTTCGTTTCGATCCGTCTTGTGCTCCGAGTTTCCCGGGTCGACTCCACGTTTCTAGCTGCTGTGGCCTAGTGGATTCGAGGTAGTTTATGGGATGGAGTCGAGGTGCATTTACTATATGGATTCGAAGTAGAGGAATGCCTAACGGGTTCGAACTGTTGGATTTTAGTGTAGTCTTGTTTGGATGGATTCGAACTAAGGAGTGCTCGATGGATTCGAAGCCAGGCAAAAAGATGGATTCGAAGGAAGGCTTCCACGATGGATACGAAGCACGTAAAACTTGATGGATACGAGGATGATGGAGTCGACCTTGATGGATTCGAATGGATCCTGCTCTGATGGATTTGAATAGCATTCCTACCTCATCGATTCGAACATAGGGCCTTTTACGGATTCGAATACAAGGCTGTCTCCTCCATTTTCGTTGGTGACATCTTGAGTGTACGAACTCGGATTGACCCGAGATTTGGAACATTGGTTCTCAAGACTCTACTTGTCATGTCTTATCAATTGTAGCCCGATCCAGACTCAGACAAAATTCATCGATATCCATAGCGACCCTTGCGCATAGCTGGCCTCCGAGACAATCTGTCACTGGTTTCTAGTCAAGTCCTTGGTGTCACGACCTTGCCAAAAGGCGGGATAACATTTGCCCCCCAAAGTGCGTCTTGTGTAAACATGACGTGCTTTGAAAAGCTGTAGTCTCTCATTGGATAGCTATGACATGCTTTACCGAAAGTTGCATTCTGTATCGCAGTAATCGACCGTCGTATAATTGTGACTAGCTGTTAGGTTTTTGAGTCATGACGAGATGAACATTTGATCCCTGTAAATGATAAAGACCAAAACATTAGTCAGAAATACGTGCATACGTGTATTATCTTGACTTTGGTTAACGTTGCATGATCGCAAGTCGTTGTCAGTTCGGTTTGCTATCGAAATCTGCATCGGTCCTCTCCTGAACCGGTTTGAGACTCGAGTTAAAACATCGCTTTTATGATTGCCTATGATCATCCTCTTGTATTGATCCTCTCCTGAATCGGTACAAAGAGTGGACAAGCAATTTTTCATATTGAAACGATTCGTCCATTTGATCGGTGGTATTTGATGGATTCGAAGCTATGTTTCTTGATCCGCTTCGAGTTGATGGTTTCGAAGTAGGTACATTGAATCGATGGTGCACAGTGACCCAGGTTCATCTTCTGTTGACTGCTTTGAATCGATGGTTCTTCGAATCAATACTGTGTGGATTCGAAGTTCTCTGAGTTGGTGGAGTCGAAGTCGTGAATGTTCGAACCGATGTCTTTTCGAAACGATGGTTTGTGGGGTTTGTGCTTCGAGTCGATGTTGTCTTGTATCGATGTTGCTGAGATGGATTCGATCGTGCAAGAAGATTCGTAGGAGATGGATTCGAAGTAGTGGGTTATAATCGATTCGAAGCCGCCGTAACGAATCGAGTCGATGCCCTTACCTGTTGAAGCCGGTCAGTTGTACCGGGAGGCGAATCATCATATTTCTTCTATATATACCGGGGTCCTATTCATTTCTCACTTTTTTTTACCTTCGCTTTGATTTCCTGTATCTTCGAATCGATAAAAAACCTTGCAAACAAAGCCATTCGTTCTTCTTCGAATCAATCCAACCCTTTCCATTTTCAACTCATATTTAGGTAGGCGATTCGACTAAGTACCTTATGTCTTGGGCTCTGATGAATTTTTCCTTATCTCACGCTCGTATCGATCTGGAGGGAGTCGAATCCAGGGATGAAAAGAGAGACAACTTTTTTGTATTGATCTTGAATAGTGTTTTTCGAATTGATCTCAGATGACCAGCTTTTCCGTGGTGCTTGCATCGATTCGTGGAGGTATGTCGATCGAATCGATTATAGGTAGTGAATTGATCGTATCGACCCGAAGTGATCGATATGAGAAGTTGTGGGATATTCGCTCACGATCGATTCGAAGATTATACCAATACAATCGATACGAGGATACGTTAGTTGATATGTTGTTTTTCCAGAGATCGATTCGAAAAGTAAACTTGTAGTGGATTCGAAAGTTTTTGCCTTCCACCATTCCGATTCGAACTATATCGATCCGAAGAGTATCGATTCGTTCAGGATCGATTCGAACGGTATCGATTCAAGCAGTATCGATTCGAATGGTATCGATTCGAACGCACACTTCTCAAATCGATTCGAAGCTTCATGGATTCGAACCTTGATCGATACTAACGAGCTCCCATGGATACGAGTACTTTATATAATTACTGCCATGACTCCGACGAGCTTCATCTTTGCATATTTGGACTAAGTTATTGTGCATATTTGACTGCCTTTTGTAGCTCGTCGATGGAACCGTAACTTTGAAAAACCAAATTTGAACTAAGCAATCATGAATTCTGGGCAATATGTTTTAAGACGGTCAGCGATGACGGTCATTTTAACCAACTTCATAATTTCTGAAGCTTGCATCTTGTCTTTAGTTTTATTGAATCCGTTAAGTAACGCACAGCACTTGCACTACACGGCATGTTCATACACTTCACACTGGGGAATGCACGGGCTCTTTATGTACTTAACATTTCTTTATGATGAGTTAGTTAATTATGGAATCTTCTAGTTCCCAACAACAAGAGGTACAGAGCTCGACTCCTCCGGTGCTTGAGATTCCCGATATTCCTGCCGATGTAATCGATCCAGCTCCAGATGAATTGCCGGATGCTATATTTATTGAGGACCCCGCTTACTCTGTCCAATCTAACATTTCTGAATCCCTATTGGGCCGAATTTGCTTGAGACATAACATATCTCTAGGTGATGTATTATTGCCCAGTGCCGCTGATAGACCGCATAATCCGCCTGAAGGATATACAGCATTCTATTGCCATGCTTGCGCGGCCGGAACTCTCCCTCCTTTCAATCAATATATCAGAGGGATGCTATCCTACCTAGGAATTGCTCCTTCGCAACTTCATCCCAACGGGCACGCATTGCTGAACAGTGCCTTTGTCATATTTATGGACTGTCTCTTTTGCCCGCCAAGGCCCACCGAGATCAGACACATATTTAACTTCAAGAGTAGGGGTGATAGCCCGTCTTTTACATTTCTGGAGACAGTTAGGAATTGCCAAGTTGTAGTTGGAGCTTGGACCCGACTGAGTTATTTCAAGAACGAGTGGTTCTATGTTCGGTGCCCTCCGGGTTTCGCTAGGCGATGGTTGTCTAGACGTAAGCGCCTTAACCTGTTTTCTTGACCAATAGCTCTTTGGTATTAAAATTGACATTTCATTCCCTTTACAGCCATTATCTCCAGACCCGATGGAGGGCGTTTCAAGGGTATCGTCCGAAGTCTTCAAGAAGTTCCAAGCGAGTTGAGACATATTGACTCGGTGCTGAACGATTATAACTTAAGATTTCTTGGTTTGATCGACATCAATCAAAGTATATTCGTCGAGGGATTGGCAAAGCCCGCCTCTAAGAAGGAAGATAAGAAGAAAACCAAGAAGAGAAAGGTGAAGAAGTCACTCGGAATCAAAATAATCGAGGCGAGTGACGAAGAAAGAACCCACACGGATTCGGAGCCGATGGCTGACCTCTCGGGAAACTTGGAGGAGTCGGGAGAAAGACGGAAAGGCAAGGCCGCCATTTCCAAAAAACTTAAGTCTAAGGGGTGGAAATCTGTGGATGTGTCTCCTCCCATTTCCGGAGTTATGATTTCTGAGGCCGCCCCTTCTCATTCGAGAGACATTTTCAAAGGGCTTGACGATATTCCCATCCTAGATTATATATCGATTTCTCATTATCCTGGGTTGGAGGAATTTCAAGATGTCCTAAACATGAACGAGCCCTTTCCTTTAAGTGCGGTCAACATTTTCGGTCGGTTTGGGGGTTTACACATTTACACACACTTCCACAGCACTTCATGACTTTTGCATAGTAAACATTGCTTTATGGGATCTTAATCCGTAATTCTTTCTTATCGCAGGTGAGATGTCAGGACGTGGCTCTACTCTGGATAGGCTTCGAAATGTGCGCCAATCTTCTCCATTCTATGATTCCCGCAGGAGAGAGTCAGATAGGGATCGCGGGCGAGGCTATTCAAGTCAAGACCGCTATGATAGGGATAGAGATTACTCGCGTGGCCGCTCTGGCCATGATTATTCTGACAGGGATCGGGGATACCAGCACCGATCTCGATCTCGCTCTCCTCCGCCTCCTAGGGCCCCAGTAGACCTTCCAGGGCCTTCTCATCAGCAGCAGCCGCCTTCTCAATCTTCTCGGCCTGATACTCAGCGGCCAAGAATAGAACCGACAGCAGCCGCTATAATAGAACAAGCTCCGGCTGAGTTGACAAGTGAGGGTGCCGCTAAACTCGCCCAAATGAAAAATGACTTCCCTGAAATTTGCATGGATGGCTATGTCTTCCCTCCTAACCTTAAAAGAATTCCCTCGGATGCTGAGACCACTGCTCATAGTTATATCCGCGATTTCTACGCTCAGTATAAGGAGTGGTACAAGGCAGCCGTGAAGGCTTCTAGAGTAGCTTTTGACCGGGCGAAGATTATCGCTGAACGTGATGCTGAAATTGCTAAACAGAAACGCGTCATTGAAGTTCTTCAATCTGAAATGGAGACGTCCCGAAATTCTGAACTTCAAGCTCTCCAGAAGCACGAGGACGCCGTGGCCAAAATGGCTAGGATGCAACAAGAACATTGCGCCACGGTAGAGGAGATGGGCCACCGCAACACCACCATAGCAGCTGAGCGAGACTTAGCCGTTAAAGAGTTGAACGAGCTCAAGGCCAAATTTGCCGAAATGGTGAAGGAGAAGGATGACGTGAACGCCACTGCACAAGAGGCTTGCGACCAAGCAGTATCTCTTAGGGCCGAACTTGCTGCGGCGGCGGTCAAGACTAAGTCTGCGGAAGCAGAAATCCAAGAAAAGATTTTGGAGGAGAGGTCCAGGCTTGATGCTGAGTTTGATGATCTCTTGGTCACGTACAATGCTAATGTTCTGGAGCACAGAAATTTAGCGTGGCTGGGAGATGACTCCATGATCCTGTACAACGCCTAGACCCGGCTAGTGGATGAAAAGAGAGCAGCGCATTCAGATGAAACACTTGACGACTTTGAGTTGGAGATGCGTTTGCTCACCGAGGATGAGAGGAAGGTCCTTCATGAGGCGGTGATCTCTACGGCGAAAGAAAAGCTTGGTGTTCAATCTCTAGAGACAGGCGAAGGCTCGGGGATCGCGCATCACGAGGAAAGGGTTGAAGCTGTAATTCCAACATTGCCCGAGACCACTGGTGCGGTAGATCCCCAGTCTGTTCCTGCATATAATCCTGACCAACCGCTATTATCTTCCGCCGATGATTCTGCCCACGTTTCGGTCCAGACTAAAGAAGGTATTTGAACGCTTCCCGTATTTTAGTTGTGAAGAACCTTAAGCAACACACTTGGCTAACAACCTTCGCTTTGTCGCATTTCAGTGACTGAAGTCGTTGTTTCTGCGCCCCTTGCTCTATCAGTCCCATATCAAACACAAGGGGTTGTTTTTACTAAAGCCATCACGACTTCTACCTTGGTCGGCGAAGAGGGAGATGCAAACATGTTTTCTTTTAGCGCTCAAATGATTGACGAGCTTCTTAATGAACCCATCAATCCCTCCGTCAATCCGTCCGATGCTATGAGTGGGGCTGCTCTGGCCGTTAGTTCATCTATGCCCGCTACTGTCGCATCTGATGCAGCCCAAGCATCCCGTGAGGACGAAATTATTGCCGAGATTGATGCCGAGGTGGCAGCAGGGAATGCTGGTATGAATCCGCCCGGGCCTGCCCCGTTAATGGTGATTTCACCGGGCGGTACCGTAATGATCGAAGCCGCTCCTGTCCCACTTCCTACTACTGCTCCCATGCCTTCAACTCGTCCTCCGAGAAGAATTTCCGTCGTCTCAAGCTCCGAGGAAGACGTTGATATTATGTCGCTGTCGGAGGACAAGCCTGAAAAGAGCAAGCGGTCGAGGGGAAAATCAGGCAGCGGATCTGGTGGAGCTACCCCGAAGAAGAAAATACGGAAGAAGAAAGATTGAACTCTTTCTTTAACTTTCTGTTGTGAAGGGTAGTATTTTGTTGATTTTTCTATAGCCATGTATAGATGTGGATTCGGCTCCCACTAGCAGAATTTTTTGAAACACTTTGTAATCAGATTCTTTTTGTTGATAGTGGAAATGAAAATTTATTCCCTTTCTGTCTTCAACTTGTTATGCGTTATGGTTCTGCCCCCAGTATTGGGGATAAGCGTGGAGTTGACGTATGTTTATACTCCGTCTCGCGCTCTGGGAGTATGGAGTTGAGTAAATGTTTATACCCAACTCGCGCTCTCGGAGTACTCTGGGATTTTGTAAATGTTTATACTCCGCCTCGCACTCTGGGAGTACGGAGTTAAGTAAATAGTTTATACTCCGCCTCGCGCTCTGGGAGCACGGAGTTAGGAAAATGTTTATACTCCGCCTCGCGCTCTGGGAGTACGGAGTTAAGTAAAATGTTTATACTCCGCCTCGCGCTCTGGGAGCACGGAGTTAGGAAAATGTTTATACTCCGCCTCGCGCTCTGGGAGCACGGAGTTAGGAAAATGTTTATACTCCGCCTCGCGCTCTGGGAGCACGGAGTTAGGAAAATGTTTATGCTCCGCCTCGCGCTCTGGGAGTACGGAGTTAAGTAAAATGTTTATACTCCGCCTCGCATTCTGGGAGTACGGAGTTAGGAAAATGTTTATACTCCGCCTCGCGCTCCGGGAGCACGGAGTTAAGTAAAATGTTTATACTCCGCCTCGCACTCTGGGAGTACGGAGTTAAGTGAAGGGTTGTCGTGTATCAACCCGTTCCTTGGCCTGATGTGATGGCTTGCCCCCGAGCTCGGGTTTCATTTAGTGAGTGGTTGATTGCTTCACAGCCACTCCCTACTTGAATAAATTCCATTGTGTGATGGAAATTAGCTCTTCGTGCATCGTGATGTTGTACATTGTATTTAATGAATCACAGCTCTGGCTCGAAGAGATGGTATTTTATTGCTGAAATAAGAAAATATGGCAAGTCAGTTGCCTTATTACAAATTCTAATTTCAAAATGCAAAAGTAAATTGCTGAATAAAAAACATAATAAATAAAGCCTGTCATATGTAGTAGCGACGGAGACTCTCGCTGTTCCAGGCCCTTGGTAAAACTAGACCGTCCACGGTTGATAGTTTGAATGTGCCATCTCCAAGTCTTTGTGTAATCATGTACGGTCCTTCCCAATTTGGTTTCATGTGTGAAGGAACTGGGTAGATTCTCTTGAGGACAAGATCACCGAGTTCAAAGGTTCGGGGTCGAACTTTGGTGTTATATAACCGTGCGACCCGACTTCGGTATGCGACCGCTCTCAAATCAGCTTCTTCCCGTTTCTCGTCCAGCAGGTCCAAAGATTCAGCGAGTAATATAGCATTTGTTTTTGGATCGTAATAAGTTACGCGGTGAGAAAATACTTCTGTCTCAACTGGAATAACGGCCTCCGAGCCATAGGATAAGGAAAATGGGGTGTGTCCAGTTGCGGTCTTGTGAGTTGTTCGATAAGCCCATAATGCCATAGGAAGTTCATCGACCCATTTGCCCCCAGCCTTTTCCAGTCGTTTCTTTAAGATGGATTTGATAACTTTGTTAACAGCTTCGACCTGACCGTTTGCTTGTGGATGTGCGACTGCAGAGAACTTTTTATGAATATGAAACCGTTGATAGAAATTCTTGAACTCCGAACTTTCGAATTGGGTTCCATTATCGGTGATGATGGTACGCGGGAGTCCAAATCGACAAATGATATTGCAGACTACAAAGTTTATCACTTTCTTCGACGTAATCGTTGCGAGAGGTTCGGCCTCGGCCCATTTCGTGAAGTAGTCAACTGCGACGATGGCATACTTCGCACCACCTCTTGCCAGAGGTAAAGCACCGATGATATCGATACCCCACATAGCGAACGGCCAGGGACTGACCACTTGAGTTATCTCGGTAGGTGGGGCTCTTGGAATTCGAGCGTGTTTCTAGCACTTGTCGCACTTTCTGGCATAATTGGCTGCATCTCGGTTCACTGTCGGCCAGTAATATCCATATCGGAGTATTTTCTTAGCAAGCGCTTGTCCACCGGTGTGATCACCACATTCTCCTTCGTGCACGTCATGTAACACTCATTTGACTTCGTCGTGAGCGATGCACCGGAGGAGTGGAACAGAATAACCTTTTCTATACATGATCTCGTCCTGAATGATGAACCGCGAAGCTTTTCGTAGAATTTGCCTTTTCTCATTTCGGTGCTCAGGCAATATCCCATTCTCAATATAATTTCGATACGGAGTCATCCATGATTCTCTGTTGGGAGAGGTTTCCAACACATCATTCGTTTTTATTTGATCGATGCTTGGGAAGGACAAAGTCTCGACCGGGACAAGTCCCATTTGCTGTGCTTCACCTGTGCTGGCCAGCTTTGCCAAGGAGTCGGCCTTTTGATTGTGATCTCGAGGTATATAGTAAATGGCGTAATAATCAAATTGATCCAGTATTTCTAGAACTCGAACCAAGTAAGCAGCTAACCTCCGGTCTCTCGCTTGATATTCTCCCCGTACCTGGCACACAACCAACTGTGAATCACAATAAATTTCTATAGCGATAATTCTCAGATCTCTGGCAAGCTTTAACCCAGTCAATAGAGCTTCATATTCGGCTTCATTGTTGGTTGCGTGAAAATCAAACTTCAAAGCATAGCATATGGATCGACCTTCGGGGGTTTCTAGTATAACACCAGCGCCCGAACACCGATCGTTTGATGCACCGTCTGTATAAAGTTTCCAGACATATTCAGGAGATTCGCTGGTTTCGGGTAAGTCGTCTGGAACAGTAAATTCAGCTATGAAGTCAGCCAGGACTTACCCTTGAATGGCTCTCCGCGGAGCATAAGTAATGTCAAATTGACTCAGTTCGATATTCCACTTGAGTAACCTTCCAGACGTCTCAGGCCGCGTGAGGACCTGTCGTAACGGCTGATCGGTATACACAGTAAGCGGATGAGCTTGGAAATAAGGACGAAGCTTTCTTGAGGCAATGACCAAGCAATAAGCCAGTTTCTCCAACCTGGGGTAATTTCTTTCAGCTCCGGTCAATCGTTTACTAACATAATAGACCGGTTTCTGCACTCGATCCTCTTCTCGGACCAGAGCAGCACTGATCGCATGCTCTGATACTGCCAGATAAAGGTATAATTGTTCGTGATCAATCGGTTTTGACAAGATCGGTGGTGTAGAGAGATGCTGAACCAGCGATCGGAATGCGCCTTCACATTCCATAGTCCATTCAAAGTTTCGTTTTCCCTTCCGGATTAGATCAAAGAAAGGAATGCATTTATCAGTGGATTTTGAAATGAACCTGCTTAGCGCTGCTACCTTCCCGTTGAGACTCTGGACTTGCTTTATGGTCCTTGGAGTTTGCAAATTCCTTATTGCCCAGATCTTTTCGGGATTTGCTTCTATCCCACGAGCGTTGACGATGAAACCGAGGAACTTTCCGGATGCAACGCCAAAGTGGCACTTCAACGGGTTAAGCTTCATTCCATATTCACGTAGGATGCGGAACATTGAATCTAAATCCCTGACGTGATCTGTGGAAAATCGGGACTTAACTAACATGTCATCCACATAAACTTCCATGGTCTTCCCGATCTGGCCAGCGAACATTCGATTAACCAAGCGTTGGTAAGTTGCTCCGGCATTCTTTAAACCAAAAGGCATGACTCTGTAACAGTAGAGTCCTAGATCAGTCACGAAACTGGTATGTTCTTGATCGGGTAGATGCATAGGTATTTGATTATAACCGGAATAAGCATCCATAAAGGATAACAATTCATGGCCTGCAGTTGAGTCTACGAGTTGGTCAATGCGAGGAAGTGGAAAACTATCTTTTGGACAAGCTTTGTTTAAGTCGGAGTAGTCGACACAAGTTCTCCATTTCCCATTCGGTTTTCGAACCATTACCGGATTTGACACCCACTCCGGGTATAGAGCATCTCGGATGAAACCATTTGATCGCAACTTGTCAATTTCTTCTTTAAGGGCGACAGATCTCTCTGGATCCATACCACGCCTCTTTTGCTTGACCGGAACATGTCGCGGATCAATATTCAAGGAGTGACTTGCAATGTTCGGTGAGATTCCGCACATGTCAGAGTGCGTCCAGGCAAAGACATCGAGATTCGCTTGAAGAAATTCAACCAATTCCTGTTGTATCTGTTTTCCCAGTTGAGATCCAACTTTTAGTACTTTTGAGTCGTCATCCTCACTGACTGGGATGTCCACAGTCAGTTCGGCTGGAGACGCTTGATTCTCTTTGACTTCATCTTTATCTTCGTTATCTCTAGGGTCAAGATCTTTAAGGAATTGGTAGTGGTGCCCGGGCCGGGGCCCAAGTGCTAGTTGTCAATTATCAGTAAAACGGACGCAAAGAGATTCCTCTACGCCCTTTCCTTTCTCCTTCTTCTATGCTTCACGCAACTCAGCAACATAACAGGCTCTTCCTGCTGCCTGATCTCCTTTAACGATTCCTATACCATGGTAAGTTGGGAATTTTAAAGTCAAACACCACGGGGCAATGGCTGCCCTGAATTCAGCAAGGGCTGGTCGACCCAGGAATGCATTATACGGTGAAGCGATGTCAAGAACAACGAATTGCAGTAGTCGGACTCTCCTGCGTTCTCCAATCCCCAGTTCCACTGGTAGTTCCACTATCCCAGTGGGTATTGTTGCACTCCCATTGAAGCCGTGAACTCGAGATTGGCAGGGTTTCAAGTCTTTTGCTTCCATCTTCATTAAATCATAAGCTCGTTTGAATAGAATGTTTACAGAACTCCCACTGTTAACCAGGATCCTCTTCATCCAAGCAGGACCAACCTGGGCAGATATGACCAGTGGGTCAATTGTTGGAGCTTCGATTTTGTCAGCATCTCTACTTCTAAATATGATATCGTCAGACATCGTCTTTTGTTGCTTAGCCGGGGTTCCATCCTCACAATTACTGCAGCATTCGAAGCTCGCATGCCTGATAGAGCTAGCATACGACTCCATTTCCCTCCAGCTCCTGTCCGCTGGATGAGGACCACCACTTATGGTATTGATAACTAGCCTCCCGCCTGTACGAGCGGGTTCCTCTTGTCTTTCTTGGTCTTGCGCACGGTTTGGGTTTGATGGGCCCGCACCACCAGACTGCGGTGCCCGCACGAATTGATCTAACTTTCTCTCCTTGATCAACTTTTCTATGAGATCCTGCAAATGATGACAGTCATTAGTATTATGGCCATAACTCTCATGAAACCTACAAAACTTTCCTGTCTGAATCTGCCTCTCTGATGACCGCTTCGGAGCGGGTTTCTTATACTGTTCAGTGTTGCAAGTTTGTAGGTACACATTTTCCAGCGATGTGTTTAATGGTGTATAACTTTCGAACATCGGAGCCCTACGCCGTGGGCCTGGATTCGGATCTCTCTTCTTATTTTGACCATTGCTACCTCTTGGCTGAGTTTGTTTGTTCTGTATGTTTAACTGAACTTTTCCGGAATTGTCACCGGACTGTTTAACTGCTACATTGCTCTGTATTCCCTCATTTCCGGGCTTCGCATCGTCCTGCTTCCTAGACTGTTTCGCGTCCTCTTGCCGTAAGCATTGAGCGGCTTTGGAGTAGAAACGGTCCAACGATGCGGGTGGTTTTCCGGCTAACCAGTTTCCAAATTCGGAATCAGGATCAATTCCCTTTGTCAATGCCATTAAAATCGAGTTATCGTTGGGATTACTAATTTCCACACATGCCGCATGGAATCTCTCCAAGTAACGCCTTAGTGTTTCCCCACGAGCTTGGGTAACACTGGACAGGGTGTTAACATCTTTGGGTCTAGCGACATGCATGCGAAATTGTTCAACAAATTTCTTAGCCAATTGGTCAAATGAAGAGATAGATCTTGGAGGTAATCTTGTAAACCAAATTGTTGCAATTCCTCCCAGTGAGATGGGGAAACTTCGACATTTCACTACATCGTCGGCCCTTGCGGCGCTTATTGACCATTCATATTTCAATATGTGCCGATTGGGATCAGAATTTCCTTCGTACATAGGGAGAGTTGGCATTCTGAATCGCCGAGGAGGTTCAGCGTATAGTATCTCGTTCGTGAAAGGAGTATGACTTCGAGAAATCCCCCAATCGTCGTTGGTAAGACCTTGGCTTTCGCGGATCATCTGACGTATCATAGTCGAGATGTCTGGCATTGCTACATTTTGAGCATGATGAGCTAAGGTGTGGTCGGGTTCCACAGTGCGAGTTTGGACCGGGCGCTGTCGACGGTCCAAGTTTCGCCTCCTTGGCTCAGCATCTTCCGGGACGTATGGTTCAGAAGTATGTCCCTGCTGTTGATTACTTGAATCTGGAAGATGTCGGGTATCAACCCTTGTTTCTACTGTGGCAGCTGTGACATGATTGTCCATAGTATATTGTGGAGTACGACCACCTCGTGCTGATGGCCCAGCCTGGAAGCTGGTTGACGGTCCTACCCTCAATTGTCCGACAATCAAGGCGGGTTGATATCCAGCAGCTTGAGCATGACTTCCGTCCAATCGGGGACGGGTAGATCTATGATGATAGTCAGATGAGGCAGAACTTTCAGTGGATGAGCGGGAAACATCATCCCTTCTGGACCTCCTACGGCCCTGGCGGTTTAGTTGGTTTGTCAATTCAATATTAGAACGCAACTGTTCGGCCAATTGTTGCCGACTTTGAGTCAACTCTTGAAGCAACACATGGAATTCTTGTCTGGTGACTGCCCCAGACGGATCTGAATGAGCAGTGTTGTCTTGGTTGGATGGCTGCTGTTGAGCAGGATTCTGTCCATCCCTACCTTCCTGTCCAGCAGCTGTAGAAGTGGTTCTTGTGCTAACCATTTTTAATGATGAATCCTTTTCCTAGACTTTACGCAAATCTGAATAGAATGGAAGGACGATGAATTAGAGATCTGGATCTTCCTCTTGGATTTGTGCAATCCGGTATCGACGGTAGATCCAAGGAGCAGGAGAAAAAAGCTGGTTTTTTCTCGGTGAAAGCACCAAAGTGTTTGTACCAAAAATGGGCACAACACTCTTCGGAAGTTTTTGAAGAGATAAAAGTGAAGAATGAAAATTAAAACTGTGGGTTATCTAACAAAAACTCCAAATAACAGAAAGTAAATTGCACAGAAGACAACGATTTAGAGTGGTTCGGCGCTTCGCCTACGTCCACTATGAAGTTTGATGATTTTATTGCTTGATGCTTGAAGATTACAATTTCTTATAATGTAGTACAACTGATTTTATGATCTAAGTCTGAATCTAAGGCAATAATGGTGATCTAGAGTAAATCTAGCAGAGTCTGGGCGCTCTTTAGCTCTCAAAATTCTCCGACCCCCTTTCTGAATGACTAGGGGCTCTATTTATAGGTGTAGGAGGCTGATATTTCGCCTAAAATGAGGGGAGACCAGTTCTGGTACGTCAGGGGGCCCACATGGCCGAAATCTGGAAATCCGGGCCCACTTTGGGATCGATTCGACCCTTGGTTCGAATCGATCAAGAAATCATCCAATCGAGCTGAAATTTGGTGTGAACATTCTCCATCATGTGCTTAAGCTTCTGTGAAAATTTCATGACATTTGGACTTATAGAACTCGAGTTATGATCGATTCAAGGTTGGATACTTGGCTGAAATGTCTCTTCGAATCGATCTCCTTCGACTCGGTTCCTTCGAATCGATCGTCTCGACTCGATTCAGCATGTCTTCGCGATGACGCGGTGCGCCTCCTTCGTTTCGATCCGTCTTGTACTCCGAGTTGCCCGGGTCGACTCCACGTTTCTAGCTGCCGTGGCCTAGTGGATTCGAGGTAGTTTATGGGATGGAGTCGAGATGCATCTACTATATGGATTCGAAGTAGAGGAATGCCTAACGGGTTCGAACTGTTGGATTTTAGTGTAGTCTTGTTTGGATGGATTCGAACTAAGGAGTGCTCGATGGATTCGAAGCCAGGCAAAAAGATGGATTCGAAGGAAGGCTTCCACGATGGATACGAAGCACGTAAAACTTGATGGATACGAGGATGGTGGAGTCGACCTTGATGGATTCGAATGGATCCTGCTCTGATGGATTTGAATAGCATTCCTACCTCATCGATTCGAACATAGGGCCTTTTACGGATTCGAATACAAGGCTGTCTCCTCCATTTTCGTTGGTGACATCTTGAGTGTACGAACTCGGATTGACCCGAGATTTGGAACATTGGTTCTCAAGACTCTACTTGTCATGTCTTATCAATTGTAGCCCGATCCAGACTCAGACAAAATTCATCGATATCCATAGCGACCCTTGCGCGTAGCTGGCCTCCGAGACAATCTGTCACTGGTTTCTAGTCAAGTCCTTGGTGTCACGGCCTTGCCAAAAGGCGGGATAACACTTTATAAATTTAAAACAACGTTAGTTATCCTAAAAGATAATTAATTAAATTTTTAACTCCTTTAATAAATTTTAATCAACACTTATCCTTTATTTTTAGAATTCTCAAAATACTTGAAAATATAGTTTAAATGATTTTCAAAGTGCAAAATACAGGACCAAACATTTATTTTGTAAAAATACAAGCTCAAGTTCAACACACAATAAGGGTTTAAGGAGATAATATTTCATAAGTGATGATATAGCGATTAACGAAACATACATAAATCAAACAGTATGTCACAAATATTTCAACAAAACATCAATATAAGTAACATAAGAATATAAGTAAATTAATATCGACGAGAAACCCACTAGGGTCTCTCTACAGAAGTCCCTGTAAATCACACATACATATGTTCGAAGTGTTCCATAGCGACCTATTCGCTACGTACACTTCGACTTCCTCTTGCTTTTGTTCCCTGCCACAAAATGGTTATTTATGTCATCTTTCAAGTGGGAATCACATCCGAACAAAACAATCAAACAATAATATATAAACCATCAACCAAGCATATAACAATAATTTATAGCAACACATATATCATATAATTTATTTAGAGGTGAGCAAACTCACTAAAATTCTAGTCGACTCTTTCACGTTTCGGTTTGATCTAAAATCGAATGGCGTTCGATTTTAGCTTAAAATTCTACTAGTTCAAAATTTAATGAATCCATCTCCAATGCACAAATAACGTTGATACAAGTCCAATGCAAAAATACACGTCCAAAATCGACTTCGTACGAGCAAGATATGAATTTTATAAGATTTGGAATTAAATAACTAATCCTTTAACTAAAATGATCACCCCACCTAATCCATCTTCTCCCTCCTTAATTAATATCCAACTCTCTGTACACGATATACACACTAAAAGCCAACTTTATCGTGCATCTCCTCCCTCTTCCATGCTCGTTTCTCAACAAAATTCAACACCATCTTCGCCATACATCACAAGCACCACACATCCCTCACCATAACTTTGAGCTCGGCACCATGACACCATTCGCGAGCTGAAAGGGTTCACCCTTGATCTGGAAACGTCGCAATACTCCAAAGTGGACCGAGCTCCACTACAATCCGCACAAAAGTGACCCTTCCTGCCTCGAACTCCAATCAACTCTCGATTATGCCTCTCGCCTCACCAAACTCGAGAAAACTCAAACCCTAGTTTAGCCTTAAACTATTAATCTCCCAAAAACTCAACCGCACGCCACCATACTACATAGATTTGTAGACCTCAACACCACGAGCACAAAGATTCTTGTTTTATAATTTTTTGTTGAGTAAATCGTTTTATTAAAATTTTTGAAAGGATGTGGTTTGCTTTTCTTTTTTTACAGGAGGTTTGAAAATGAAAAGAGAAAGAAAGAAAAGCCATAGTGTGTTAATTTTTCTTAGGGTAGTGTTTGTTTATATTGCAAATTCTAGCACGTCGTCACACATAATTTCATTCGCATACGATCCGTGAACGACAAAACAAAAATACGATCACACACAAAAATGCGACATCTCAAAACAATAATAAAATACACCGGTTATCTTATTCTTTGAAATCACAGAAATACCATCTTTTTCCGTAATATACATCAAGCGACAATTTAAATATTTTCCATATTATAAATTATGAAAAATCCTAAAAATTAAATTAAATGTACTACAACAAAAATCGATTCGTTTTATTGACAATTGGTTTTCTTATTATTTATTTGAACCATATATTATTATAAATAAATTTACAAAATTAGTTTACCGTTATTATTTATTAATTAAAAGGAGTTAAAAAGTTATTGAATCTATTTAATATTTAATTCACAATCCAAATATCTAAATAATCATTATATTTGAATATAATTTATTTAGATTTTAAACACTAATTATTTAAATATTTAAAATTAATTAATTATTCAAAATTAAAAAAATAAAATTCTGGGTGTTACATGACGTGTATAGATGACCTGGATTTATTACTTGCATCTGAAGTAGTTGATGGGTGGTTTAGACGATAGTTGAGTTGATCTAATGACCCTAAGTGTTAACATAACTCTATAAATACATGTTACTACAAACCATGGTGCCGAAAGTATGAAATGCATGTCGCACATGGATATCGGGTCCCTAAGGACAACGAAGTACAAAGATTATTGAACATAAACGGTAAAAAGCAATGATGTCGAATACCATCAGCATAAGCGGCATTATCAACAAAGCAAGAGGGTATATGAGTGTTGATGTCATAGATTGTTTACAAAGCAGGATGTCACATTTCATTAATATAAAAACTGATGTTGAATACTAACAAGTGGAAGGACTCCAAGCTTCATAAGACAATACGTAAGAGGATTTCGAATGGTAGCAATATAAAGAAAGATATCAGAATTCTGTTATGTACCCGAGGATGTCATAAGATATCAACATAACAAACGATGTCGAATCTCAATAATGCATTTGGGATATCAAATGTCGGGGGTTATGAAGAATGTTGCCTTCCATAAATGTAAATAAAGAAGGTTGCCGCATACCAACAGCATACATAAGCTTGTCGCATGCCATCAATTCGGTAAAGGATATTGAATGTCATGTGATATCATAGATCATAAACCTTCAAAGGATGTCTAATGCAACCTTATGAGTAAGATGTCATATCTTAAGGGATGTCACAAGTCATCAATGCGACATGGATGTCAAAGATAATCAGGACTCAAAGATAATATCGTAAATTATTAATGAAGTAGGGCGTTGCATGTCAACAGCCTACTAAAGTTTGTCGAAAATCATCAACGAATAAGGGAATGCCGCATGCCATCATGATGAATGATTAAAAATGTTAGGCATCTCGAAGTGCCATGTGACAGCCATGCCGCCAGCTCCAACCTCTATAAATACAGACCCTATGACATTGTAAAAGGCGATTCATTCCCTTTTCTCACTTATAATTACAAAGTTTGTAACCCTAAATCAATTTGAGGATTTTAGTGCCTATTGTATTCTTGTGACATTTTTGTAAATAAGGGCTTATACAATTAACAATTACATAGCATATCAATAAAGAGACTTGACTTTTGACTTATGTTGCACTCCCATATACGACATGACTTGGTTTCATTATGGGATGCACACACCTCGTACGAAAAGGTTATAAGGCTTATTTAACAAATTCCTAGCCAAGTCTTGCTTACTCTTCACATTTTGGGGTTAACAAAGAAATTTGTTAACATTTTGGCACTAGAAGGAGGGCTTGAACATCCAAAATCACATATATTCCATATTTGACCTTCCTTGCCTTAACTTACATATAAAGGACTTTCCCCTAACTTGAATATAAGGAATACAAGGATATTTTGAATCCAACATAGCCCATTGGACTAAAAGATGACTATTTCCAAACAAGAATCTTCTGAACCTCAAGCAAGTAGACCAATTTATCAAGTCACTTTCGAACCCTAGTTTCATGAGGAACAAATGTTAAGAGCATTGGCCCTACAAATCATGGAAGAAAAGAAACAAGTGGCTCCCTATAATCCCGATAAGTGGAGTATGAACCCATTCCACATAGGGTCTACTACAATCTTTGCTTTAGGAAAAGAAAGCCTAAAGAAAGATAGTTATTTCTTAAAGATAAGGAGGTCCATACAATTCCAATCTAAGGGAACAATCTTTGAAAAGGAAATAATAAGATATTTTGATAGGTTTTCCCCGAAATGGAAAAGAATAATTGATCATTCTCCCGCTTCAGTTAAAATTCAAAAGAGAAAGTTTATGGATGATGCTAATATGCCAATCCGATGCCATAAGAGAGTCAAATGGGAACAAAAGGCACTATAACCTAAGAATTATTGGATCCATCCCCTCACTATTTCTTATGAACATGTCTATCTCCTAACCAAGTGAAAACTAAATTGTTGGCCATCGAAGAAGAAGTAACCTAAAAATGAAAGGAACCTTAGAGGTGCTTTTTGCTAATATCATCAAACGAATGGGCATGAAACCAATCAATCGGGCCTTAAAGAGAATGATTGGAGATTTCTTAAGAAAGGGAAAGCTCAATGAGTTTGTAAGTCAAGTTTAGGAAAATCCTCAATAAAGTGAAATTCCCGATGGAAAGAATTCATGAAATAAAAGGAAAAGCCTAAATCACTACATAAGATGGTAGTAAGAGGCAAAAAAAAGCCTTTGACCCTACTAAAATGGCCTGGTCAAAGCACCTCCTTGATGGAGGTTAGAGTAAGCCTTTGGTCCCACCTATAAGGCTTGGCCAGAGCACTACAAGCCTTCGGCCCCTCCTACGTGGCCTGATCGAAGTGCCTCCTAAAGGGAGGAAAGAGTAAGCTTTTGGTCCCGCCTAAGATGCCCTGGCCAGAGCACCGACCAGCCTTCAGTCCCACCTATAAGACCTGTCTGAAGTGCCTTCTAAAGGAAAGACAGAGTAAGCCTTTAGTCCTGCCTAAGATGGCCTGACCAAAGCATCGAACTAGCCTTCGGTTCCGCCTACAAGGCCTGACCGAAGCGCCTCCTAGAGGAAGGACGGGTAAGACTTTGGTTTTGCTCAAGATAGCTAACCAAACGCACCGACCAAAACCTAAATCATCACCTAAGATAGTGATAAGAGGTTCGATCAAAGTTCAGATCATTACCTAAAGATGGTAACAAAAGAAGCGAATCAAAGCCTAAATCACTACCCGAAGAGTAGTAAGAGGCAATCTTCTAGAGGAAGATTAATCGAATAAAAAAGAAAATCAAACTTTGTCCTAAAGAAGGATCGAGGCAATCTTATAGAGGAAGATCAGTTAAATACATTTAGTTCTGCACCAAGTCAAAGTTGATGCAACCTTCAGAGGAAGGATCAAAAGCTATCTATCACATAGAAGTAGAAATTTAAATAATTAAAATTATCTAATAACGGGAATCTCCATTATTATTCAAAATTCTAGTTTCCTAATAGTTGAGAATGGATAGTTTTCTGGTCTTTTATTCAAATTATTATCAGATAATCGCCATATGATTTTCTGATCTTCTATTCAAGAAATATCTTTGTTGGTTGATTTCCTGATCTTTTATTTCAAAGCTATTACCAGACGATTGTCTAGCCTCTTATTCGAATATCATTATAGCCAAAGGAGTTCTGGTCTTTAAAGACTATTAGACAGATTTCCAGATATATGCTCCTTTGAGACTAAAACTACAAGTGTCAAATGCTAAATCTCCAAGTGATGGAGCCAAAGGATAAAGTTATGAAAGGCTTCATTAAATGCTGCCAAAACAGAGTTCAAATTTTCTAATAACGAGAATCTTTGTTACTAATTCACATTCAACTAAAGGAAGGATTCTTCCGAATTTTTGATTAAATAAGATACTAATCTCTTGATCAAAATAGTTTTTAGGTTTTAATGATAGGGTTTGTGTTGAGAGGACAAACCAATTCTCAATCAAAGGCCGTACGTTGAATTGCATCAGGTTAAAGCTTTGAAAAACAAGCCGCATGTCTCAAATAATTCAAGGCAAAAGTAATGAAAGAAACACGAAGTTAAATCAACATGTAAGCCATTTAAGTACAAATTTATTTACAATTTTTACACTTTTATACGCACAAGTTGCAAATATCCAAATAAGACTAATCAAGTCCTCCTAATAAGGAGGAGGAGGTTGAGGAAGTGGGTGATGTTGGTACACTTTCTCTTTTCCCTCAACCTCAAGTGGGCATGGATGACCTCCACTTGAGGAGGGACCATATCTGAGTAAACATGGAGGGCCCCTAATATCTTTAAGGTGATCAGCACATCCAAACAAAAAGAAATGTTGGTATCGTCGATATCCCACTTTCGTTGCTTTGCTTAGCCTCCGATTCATATCTGGGCCCAAAAGGGAGAAGTTAAACTCTAGTCTAAAAGAACTATTACTTCGAGCCGATAATCAACATGAGAGTCAAGTCGAGAATTTTTAAAAGATATCACCTCGGTTACTTTAAATTGAGATTCGAGGTCTTGCACCTTTTCTTGTAGAACTTCAACAGCCGAAGATTTAGTGATGTGACGAATTGCTACATCTAGAAGTTCTTTAAGCTTCTTTTCCTTCTTTCGTGTAATTTCCATATCATCAATAGAACTGATCTCAATCTCCAGTGCACGATTAAGTGTTTTATTAGCTCCTTTGAGAGTTCTAACTTTACTCTAAAGATTTTTAACCTTTTGCTCAAGAGTAAATTTATCGTGTACCAGTTTTTCACTCAGACCTTGATAATCATTGAGACATTGTAATACTTTCTCATTCCATTTTCCTTTCAAAAACTGGAAACATCCATATTTAACCCTTTAGCACCATCTAAAAATTTCTCCATGGTCTAGTCCTAGAGGAGGGTTTAATAAAGAAGGGAATGCCTATTCGCCAGCTAAAGATCGGAATTTAGTCATTCTCCTAAGAGTAGGAGTAGGAAGGCTGGATTTACCTCCACTTGCGATGAGCTCCAAAGATCGACAAGAAATTTGACTTTTTAGAAAGTCCACCTCAAGGTCATTTATCCATTGATATAACCTAGCAATTTCTGCATCAACTTCAATCCTTTGGACAAAAGGTCTAGATTGACCAATCGCTTCCATTTTCTCTCTTAATTCTTGGATTCCTTTATCCTTGTCTTTGAATTATTCCTCTAAGTTGGAGGTCATCTCCTTTAAACTACTAAGTGTGGATCTTAATCGATAGTAAATGTCATGTCATTTCCGTGCATCCAGATTATCCGGAAACGACAAAGTCAAAGAATTCAAAAAGAAAACTTCTTCCTAAAGTCCAACCCGAACTTAACTTTAATGATGTCCAATCGAACGAGGAGTTCCAGACCACAAGACGAGAGAGTTAAATGTTTTTCCTAAATAAAAATAAGTAAATGAGAAAAAGAAATCAATACAAAGGAAATGCTTTCTTTATTAACAATGAACAGGGTTACAAATACAAGCAAATTCAAATTACAACAGCAACACAAGTTTTATATGTTTAACTCTTAAAGTTTAAGGATGGAAGTTTGAGCCTTCTAGCGGACAAAGAGAGGGTAGAATAAAAAGAACGTTAAACCTTTGAGGGTTATTAACTGGAGGGAATTGATGATAATCTCATTTTCCGACTGAAGGGCTGATCTCACTACATAACAATTTAACATGAGTGGTTTGTATCTCGCTAAGCAATTTATCCTTTTCGTCACCCAAGAAATGAAAATCAACGATAAGACTTCTACAGTGAGCTTTATAAAGAAATACTACTAAGGCATCTCTATCTTTGATAAGCATCCAAAATAGTGTGGTTAACTCCGCACTTTCTCTCAAGACCCTTTCCCTGTGAATACAAGATTTTCTTAAGAGTAGAACAATTTTTTTTTCCTTAAAGTCCCTTAATGTTTGGTGCGAAGGCAGAGGAACCAATACTTATCGATTAATTCATTATGCTCCTTAACTAACCTTTCAATTTCTCTGTTTAAGCGGTACACTTCCCTAACACTCTTCTCATAAAGAGTCTCGTAATAATATTTGGATCTTTTCTTTGACTAAAGTAATAAACTTATTAAATTAAAGACTAGCAGGTAATCTTAAGCATTTAATTATTGAACTCCATACCCATGTGACCGAAACTTAAGAAGCCAAAGCTTGAGTCTTTTCCTTTGACTGTTGGCCGGGTGAGGCGGCATCTTTTGGAGGAATATCCTCTTGTGAAGAATCCTGAGGGCCGGGAAAATCAATAGAGCCCGTATCATGAAAAGATGAATCTAAGTTGCGATCGCCTGATCCATCTCCCCCATCTCTTGGTCCTTTAGGACCCTTTCCATCACCATTACCTCCATGACCATTATTGTCAGTATCATCATCATCATCCTTGTCATCATTATTATCTTCCCCCTCATTAGAATCCTTATCCTTATCTAGCGGGGGGTTATCAAGGTACAACAACTTCTTAGGTCGACCTCTTTCTCATCCGAGAACTCCTTTTGAATAGACTCCTGGGCTCTTCCCGAAATAAGACTAATTTTTTTGTTGAACTTTTCACTTAAAGCTGGGATAGAAGGAAAATCTGAATTCAGGCATTTATGGAGATTGTCACCATACGCTATGAACAAGGCATCTTCGTAGCATTTTTCAGTAATTGTGGTAAGAGCATGATCGAGGAGAAAGGAA
Organism: Allium fistulosum; assembly: GCA_030737815.1. Taxonomy (NCBI): domain Eukaryota; kingdom Viridiplantae; phylum Streptophyta; class Magnoliopsida; order Asparagales; family Amaryllidaceae; genus Allium; species Allium fistulosum. The sequence continues at coordinate 1,303,991,082 of CM060902.1, forward strand.
ACTTTCTTCTTGGCATCTTTGATGATGTTGTTTGCATAAGTCAGGATGGCGCCTTTAGTTTTCTGCTTATCCTTTAGAGATTTCATCTTATCAGCTAATTTGGCCTTCTCTTTGTTGGTCTTCTCAAAGTCTGATTTTAGCATTTTCACTCCTTCTCCAGTAATTGTTTAGCCTTTTTCTCCTCGTCTAGAGAAGAAGCAAGTTTCTCCTTTTCAGTAATGGCTTCATCTCTTGCTGTGGTAATATCAATCACACTGTTCATAAGTGAAGAAATTTTCACCTTAAGCCCGGTCGCTTCGTTAGAAGGACCTTGAGAAGCCTATTGGAAAAAAACATGTGCTTGGAAGCCTAAAATGTATAATGAACATAAGTAAAATTAGGAGGTACAAAGCTAAAGGCCTAGATTAACCAAACAAAAAGAATGCATACTAGCAGAAGCTATTTAAAAATAAAGTAAAGACGATCCTTTGAGTAAATCAAAGGCTGTGATGGCAAGAAAGAAGCCAAAGTAGGAGATTAAGCAGCCAAACGAAGAAAGTCATCGAAGCTCACAATAGGAGTCTGAGCTTGAGCCTCTAAAGGAAGAGGATCATTCGAAAGAGAAGACTGAACAAGCTCATCATATAAACGACGAATGGCCATTGGGGAAGTAGGAAGGGAAACATTAAGGAAGGAATCAGGGGTATGAGTCTCCTCAGTTCGCTTTTAAGCCTTATATCCGGGAGAGTCTAAATTTATTACACCAGGGTTTTGATCCACCAGATCAATATTTACATGTGATTCCTTGGCAACAACAATAAAAGTTTGATGACCCATGAGCTTAGGCTTTTTATTCAGGGAGGAACTGAAATATCAACTAGAGCACTAGTGCTCGCTTTCCTTTTTAGCTCATCAACCGCCTTAGCAATAGAGTCCTTAATAGGAGTAGGTTTAGTCGGATTAGTTAAGGCAGGAACATGATCTTTGGCCTCCTTCTCCTTGGAAGCAACAATAAGTACAGATGAGCCTAAATCAAAAGGAGAGATTTTATGAGATAACAACATAAGAAATTTCATTTAAGTTGTAATGAAAACTTACCAGGAGGTTCAAGTTGGACGGGAGAGGAGATAGAGAAAGACTTTTGGTTACCAATGACCAATGATCGTTTTCATTGAGCATTCCCCTTCATTATTGGGGGTTCTCCTAATATCTTGTGGTGATCCAGAATCAGAGAATAATTATGGAGATTCACCTCCGTTAAGAGTGTAACCTTATCACCCATACTCTTAGATGCACGAGTCACGGACTTAATGGTATCATCGATAGAAGGGCTAGTTTTTTAGGAGCAGGATCTAAAAGAAAGCATTCATCGTAAGAGTATGATAGATATAACATAAGTTATGTAAAACAGAAACTTACTGATTATAGATAAGGTTCCCCTGATCTTAGGGAAGTAGCATTTGATGTAGAAAAATTGGTTCTCCCACTCTTTTGTCATGTTAATAGGATGAGTAATTAAGCTTTTCGGGAAAGGGGGGAGATGGTATAATAGACTATCTAGTTGTTTGCTAATCCTCACCGGATTTTCCAAGATATGAAGAGTGTCAACACTCAAAGAAGGGAGTTTATCCTCCCTAGCAAGGACTTCTAGGGAGCTTAGATAAGCATGTGAATTAGGGGTTAGATGAATCAGAGCAATATTCAAATGTTCCAGGAATTGCAAGAGGAAATCTGGGAAAGGCAAATACCCCGAATGCCTACTATGGATAGGAGTAAAGGCAAAGAACCCCTCTGGAGGGTTGTCTATCCTGCCAGAGGGACCGATAGTCAAGGCCTCTGTGTTTGTACTCCCAAATTGCCGGAGAATCGTGTCTACTCCTCTTGAGTAATAATGTAAGATTGGTTGAGCCGAAAGTCCCCTTTCTTTGCAGAAGGAGATGGTTTAGAGCTCTTACTTGAGTTCTAGCTTTCCATATGCCTACCAAGTGATATTACACAAAGTCAGGGAAGTACTACACATTTTAGAATGCTCATATATGCAAAATAGACAATTAAATGCCTAAATAAAAGGTAGTTAATTAATTATAAATTACCCAAGTCAGTGTTGAAATTCATAAATAACTATTACACTTGCAATGAGTCAATACCTATTACATAGTTCATGTCGAATTAATAAAATACTTGGGAAGTTTATAAGCAATTGACGGTATGTAAATAACTGTTAAATCCATAATGAAATGGTAAGTTCACAACTAGTCCAAAAAGGTCTAATTTAAATATCATTTTAACAGCATCTTAAATGGAATGTCGAATCAATAATTTGATTTGATATCAAATTCATGGAATATCACATTAATAGTCTCTTATGAAAACTATAACGAGGTATCAAAACAGTGACCTAATATAACATTAGGAAATAGTTGAAATCAGTAAATAATAATGAATGGTTTAGAAATACTCTAACCAATAAACTCATAAAGATATCGAATATACAAATAATTTATAAGTATGCTATATGATAAATACATGGAAAACTAGTGATGTCGTATAAAATTTGAACAAGAATATTGAATTGTCAATGCTTTAAGTAGTTGTCGAAAAGGAATAATAACTCAATATAGAGTTATCGAATCTATACGACAACCCTTTAATACATGTCGAATTCCTGAATAGTTACCGCACTCCTAATTAGTTGCCAACATTATAAGGTTCTCGTATTCTAATAGTTTCCAAGCTTTGAACTAGTTGTCGAAGTAATGACATCTAAAATCAGGTTAAATATTAGATTCTGTAGGTCAATAGCTTCGAAATCAAACAAATTAGTGAATTATGGAGCAGGTTTCAGGTTCCTCATTAACAACCCACTTTTAACTAAACCAAATGGTCCTAGGTTTTTAAATTGATACCGATAATCTTTAATTAATCAATTAAGCCCCAAATGATATAATAATTCGATAGTTAAATTCACCTATAAGCATAATAAATCTATGATTTAACCAATAATTCAAAGATCGACAAGGAAAACCTAGCTATTAAACCCTAATATCAATTCAAAATCGAAAATGCCCAAATAAAACCCTAGCTGTAATCCAAATTCAAAGTTTCTTTATCTAATTTATCAATTCAATTGGTTAAAATGAAAATCGTACCTCGATTTAAGCTGGATGTCGAAGGATAGAAGGATTTTGAATAAAATTTGGTCAATTAAAAACTTTGCTTCGAGTTTGATGTTGTAGATAAAAGGAGACTGGAGAAAAAGGACGAGTATTTATAGAAAGAAAGAGGAAGCACATGAGCCATTGATCTAAATTCAAATAAATGGCCCCGATTTGAGAGGAATATCAATAGGCGGCAAGCGCTAATATCGAGGAATTGACTTGAAAAGTCAACATTTTCTCTACACAGTTTGGGGGGAGGGGCAAATGTTACTACAAACCATGATGCCGAAAGTATGAAAAGTATGTCGCATAAGGATTTCAGATCCCTATGGATAACGAATTGCAAAGATTATCGAACATAAACAAAGAAAGAAATGATTTTGAACACCATCGGCATAAGCGGCATAGATATTGTATATTATCAACAAAGTAAGAGGGTTATATGAGTGTTGGTGTCATAGATTGTTTATAAAGTAGGATGTCGCGCTTCATTAATATAGAAACTGATGTCGAATATTAACAAGTGGAAGGACTCTAAGCTTCATGAGACAATACGTGAGTGGATCTCGAATGATAGCAATGTAAAGAAAGATATCAGGATTCTGCTATATACCCAAGGATGTCATATGCTATCAACATAACAAACAATGTCGAATCCTAATAGTGCATTTGGGATATCAAATGTCGGGGGTTATGAAGAATATCACCTTCCATCAATGTAAATGAAGGAGGTTGCTGCATACCAACAACACATAGAAGCTTGTCGCATGCCATCAATTCGATAAGGATATCGAATATCAGGTGATATCATAGATCATCAACCTTCAAAGGATGTCGAAATGAAACCTTATGAATATGGTGTCATATCTTGAAGGATGTCGCAAGTCATCATTGTGACATGGATTCAAAGATAATCAGAACTTAAAGATAATATCGTAGATTACCAATAAAGCAGGATATTGCATGTCAACAGCCTACTAAAGGTTGCCGAAAATCATCAATGAACAACGGAGTGCCGCATGCCATCAACATGATGAATGATTTTGAATGTCAGACATCTCGAAGTGCCATGTGGCAGCCATGCCTCCGGTTGCAACCTTTATAAATATGAACCCCATGGCATTGTAAAAGGCGATTCATTCTCTTCTCTCTCTTACATTTTCAAAGTTTGTAACCCTAAACCAATTTGGGGATTTTAGTGCCTATTGTAATCTTTTGACCTTTTTACAAATAAGGGGTTGTACAATTAACAATTGCATAGCATATCTATAAAGAGACTTGACTTTTGACTTATGTTGGACTCTCATATACGCATGACTTTAGTTTCATCATAGGATGCACACACTTCCTACAAAATGGTCGAAAGGCTTCTTTAACCAATTCCTGATCAAGTCTTGCTTATTCTTCACATTCTGGAGTTAACAAAGAAATTTATTAACATTTTGGCACTAGAAAGAGGGCTTGGACCTTCACAATCTCGCATATTCTATATTTGACTTTCCTTGCCTTACCTTACATATAAAGGACTTTCCCTTAACTTGCATATAAGGAATACAAAAGATATTTTGAATCCAGTATAGCCCATTCGACTACAAGATGACTATTTCGCATCCCAACCCACACTAAACCAAGTCTTTTATAATTAACCTAAATATTGGGCTAGGCCCACTAATTCACACTTGCCGTAAACGTATTATTGAAGCCATATAATTTCAACTATGGAAATTACTATGCTTTCTTAGTTCATTTATTAGCATTCATTTATTTACTTGCTATGAACTTCCTTTTATTTCATATGTTTACAATCTTTAACCTCTATCTTCATTAATGTTACTGAATTTCATTGACTACTTTCTTTAGCCCCAATGAATATCCCCAATAAATGATCTCTTAAGTTCAATTTGGAAAATTATTAATGACATATATTTGTCTATTTCAAAATTAATTTATCATGCCTATTTAATTTCCCATTAACCGTGTAATTAATGCATATTAATATTGTGACCTTATAACTCCTTTATTATTACATTATTCGTATTTCAAGGTTTTATACCTAGTTGATATGAAAAATGACGTTTATTTACTTAATTCTTAAACTTGTGATTTACTATATATATATATATGTATGTATGATTAATGTTATTATAACAGGTTACTTATATATAACTTTTTAGTTTCTACATTTGGGAATTTTTTTATTTTAATACGTTGGAACCGTATCTTTTTCAAAATGAGAATGTTACCGTTGCAACTTTTCACAAACTACCAAAAAGTGGAATTTTTCTGTATATGCAAATTTCAAGGAATTATCTCTTTTTGTTCGTATAGAAATAGACAGTAGAAACCATGGAAAAGACATTCCTACTTTGCACATCTCTTTCTCTTGGCATATTCCTTGTTATTTCAAACAACGTACTTTTTATATTAACTGCGGGATTGGTAAGTCTATGTAAATTTACAAGGCGATCAATACAACTAAATTGTACATTCTACAAATCCAATATATTAAAACATAGATATCCAACATCCCAAATCAACTTAGAGCATTCCTATTGAATAATTACAACTTGCAACCCAAATAGCAATAATATGAAATAACTTTACAATTTTATCAACATCATACATTACAAATTTAATGGGTTATTCTTCTTAAATTTCAAACTCAGGGTATATATGCCATTCTTAAATAGTTTACCGAATATGTAGACAAGGTTTTAAATTAAATTCATTAATCTAAACCTACGATTCAACAATTTTTACACAGGCGTAATAACAAAAATGAATCTCAACAATATAAATCTAGTGCTACTTAGTGCTACGAATATTTTTCTACCAGAATCTCAACAAAAACGATTCAAGAATATTTTTCTACCAGAAGCCTTTACTTAGTGCTACGAAGGAGCTTGGAAAGTTTGACGGTGATCTGACCTATCTTGATGGATCGCTAGCTATCCATAGGAGATGGATCGTCAGCTATCCATAGGGGATGGATCGCTAGCTATCCATAGAGGATGGATCACTAACTATCCATCCACTTAGCATATTTTTGAGCGATCTTAGTTTGGTTGTCTTCCTATCTTCTACTTAAGTGTCTTGTCCAAATATTAAGTCATTTGGAGTTAGTTTGATCATCCATCTTCATGGGTCATTTGGTCCAAAAGAATTATCCATAACTCACTCAAATCTTAATAAAATTGAACGAAAATTTTCAAGAATACTCTAAAGGGTGTCAAAGACCCACCATAAAATTTTTAGATGGTAGGGCCCAATCTAGATGGGTCGCTAGCGATCCATCTAGTTAGGTCGCCAGCGATCCATCAAATCAACTCCAAATGATCTCATTTTTTTTGCGAGCCTTCTTATATGTTTTCTAAATGTTCTCCCAAAATTTCAAGTCAATCGGACTTTGTATGTGTTCTATAGGTCCATTTTAAGTTAGTTTCTTTTGGTTAAACAGCTTGAATAAGACAAGTCTTCACTTCTCGAGCTAGATTGTTTGGCATGCTATGAAACTTGGCAAGCGTCTCTAGGAAACATATTAGATCATGACTCAAGAGGATTGGTGGATGCACGAGCGAACCTTATGGATCGCTAGCGATCTATAGGTTTATGGATCGCTAGCGATCCATCATCTTGGCTAAATTTTGGTTTCCTCCTCTTGAGCCTTTCTTCATTTCTTCTTCTGGTCCTCTTGGTTGATTCTTGAGTTGTTTTGACTTATTGTAGATACGCTGACTTCCTTTGAATTCTGTTGGGTTAAAAACCCAGTTTACATTTGCCCCAAAGAGAATGCTTTCGTTGAAAACAATGTGTGCTTTGGAACAAGACAAGTTTCGGATTACGATTCTGTGAATTTCAGTGAATCGTCGGAGTCCATCTCAAGATGTTGGTTTCAATCGACTGACTTTTGATTGCCATTCATTCTTTGATTTCGATCTGAATTTCAATTTCTAGTATTTACGATGCAATCTTTGCTCCGTAGTTTACACAAGGGTTTAGGTCGGTAAGTGGGTGCATGACGTAGGTTTGGAGTCAACCTATATAGTTTTAACTCGACCGATGTTGAAGCTAAGTTTGGTCTTGAACAATTTTACGCTGTTCTAGATTGAAGACTTGCTCTTTTTCTTTAACAGTTTCTCTTCAAGGACTTGGTTAAGTTCCCATCGCCGTTTTGAATTCTAATGCGATGATTTATTCCAAAATCGGATATAGTGGATGATTCAATCATATTGCTCTTCCCTTTTTTTACTCCAGTGATCCTGAAAAGAAAAGCTTCATGCGTCGCTTCGGACAGCGGCTCTGTTACCGATCATTGATCGATAACGGGTAAGTGTGGAAAAGATAATTTTAAAGGACGATATGGATTGTTTTTCGAATGTAAGCAAACTATCTACACTTGATTGTTCATTTGCAGTATTCGGGAGACTCTTCTCATATAGATAACACACTACATCTGCCCTGGTCAACGCTTAGAACCCGACTAGTTAACATACGCCGACTTCTCTTGGATTTCAAGCATTGATTATACGAGGATATTATTTAAAGTAAAACATACCCGATAAGGTCGAATGCCAAGTTTTATTGTTGAAAATGACTTTCCGGTCAACTAATCTTCAGTCTGGCGGAGGGACTTCCACTGCTCTAGAAGCTGGGTCCTTCGCCACTTAGGCTTCGCTTATTATTCCTGTCGTATTGGGATGATTGATTACAGTTAAATTACAAGGCACAGCTGCTCTTTTAGAGTTGAAGTTCGATCAGGAACAGTTTCAATCTTCAGAAACTAACACATGTCTTGTTCGATTGTGATTATCCTTTCTTTGCATTTTTTGGAATTCAACCTGCACATACTAGTACACAATCCGTCTGTTGCGTCGCCTTATTTTCGTCGGTTAGGATAGAAACCGTAGCAAATAGTATCATTTGCGTCGGTTCTTCCTTAATAACCGTAGCGGTAAGTCTATGAAGAACAATAAAGAAATTTAAAAAATAATTTGCGTCGACTTGACGTCTGCAACCATAGTAAATACTTGTTATTTGCGACTTTTACATTTACAGCCGTAGCTAACATGCAAAGCAAATGCGACACTTCCTTTTCCCAACCCCATCTGAAATCGCATCCAAACCTAATTTCATTTCCATCTAAAAAGAGGGCTTTCTACATTTATGTCGTTATCACCATGTCCATGACCTCGCTCCAGGTTCTGGCGAGGATTCTGAGCGAGCATAAGCTTCTGAGCTCGGAGATCGGCCGAGTCTCTCTCCTCGCCTCCCTTATCGGAGATCTTAGATCCTGGGTACTTGTAACAACCTAACTCTTCTTGAGATGCTAAGGGAAGGAAACAGCAGCTCCACAACAAAAATGAAGGAAGAAAAGCATACAGGCCGAAGATCATCAGAGCAAGCTTCATTAAAATTAAAAACTGCACATATAAAAGCAGTATTGTATAAGTTGGATGTGTGCTTTTATGTAGAGAGTGTGGGCTTGTGCATGTATGTGCATATTGCTGTATAATGATTCATGAGTTGATTAGGCTATTAATAGGGCTGTTGTATAGATCTGGTCCATTATGTTGAAAACTGCACATATATAAGCAGTGTTGTGTGTGTTGAAATGGTAGAGAAATCTGAATACAAATTGCCTTCATTTTCATTTAGTTCATTTAAAAAATTAGTGCAGTTCTTCTATCTTTGATCTGTTACCTTGCTATAACTTTTTAGTTGCAATCTTAGTACAATTTCAGTTCATTCTTGTTCATCTTTTGCAATTTAATTCCATGTTCTACAATTCTATCATTTACATTTCTTGTTATATCAATTTCAGTTCTTTTATATTTTGTTCTTGCTTCTTTTTTTACAGTGTTAGTTTGCAATCTTAGTCCTTTACATTTTCTTTTCTTGTTAATTCATTCATTTCAATTCCTGTTCTTCACTTTTCATACAAGTTACAATTCATTTGCTTCGTTATTTCCTCAGTACAATTCATTTCCATACATTTTCTTCCAATTCTTGTTACATTCAATAATCTGCACACAAAACTGCTTCCATTTCATCACCAAAGTGCATTAATTCACCATATATCACCTCCAGAAACCTATTACTCCACCATGAACAAGGAAGCTTCACTGTCTGGGTCCTTCCAGTACTTCTGGCATTCTCGATTGGGATTACCAGAGTGAGCAAGAGGAAGATCGCAGTCGGAGGGATCACCTTACCACCAAAACCTATAACCTCGCACTTGATTCTGCTCTACAACATCGGATTCTTGCTCTACTGCACGTACCCGGTGCAGCCGGCGTTTAGGTGGCTAGTTAGCAAGACCCCAGAAGGCGAACAGATGAGCTATTTCACCTCAGATAAGAAATCAATCAGATATTGAAAGGTTTTTCTTTTTTAGCAGAAAGATTTAATCTTTGATATGCCATTGATATATTTTTAATGTTTTATTGTTATTTTAACCTTTTTGGTTGTTGTTTACTTTGCTATTTCTATAGCCAGTATTTGGCAGAGTTGTTAGCAGAACATCAAAAGCTTGTACCTTTTATGCAAGTTTTGCCTATATGCAGCAAATTATTGAATCAAGGTTAGTATTTTTTGGGGATTTATTTGAGCTTTTGATTGTTGGATGAATTGGATTTACTAATTTTAGAGTCTAATGGTGAATTTTATCTATCTGATTTCTATGTGTTTGTTTAATCTATTTGGAAAAATACTTTGCTATTTTTAGCTACTTAGATTGTGTGAAATGTAAATGATGTCTACAGAGATAAATGCAGTGAATTCAATTATTATTATTATTTTCATTTTTATGGACGTTATTAGTTTATATATGTTAATATTTGATGTTAATTTATCTCTTTTGTGGTTATTTGGTAATCAAAGATCTCTTTTTGGAAACAGTAATATCATGAACTTTGGGTAGCTTTGTTCATAGTAAAGTTTACCAGACTAATTTATGTTACAGTGTGAATTCTTGTTACAGTGTGAATTCTTGTTATGCTTTGCATAAAAATATACAGATGTTTTTTTTGACATGGTTCATTAGTTTATGTTAAATGTTTATAGACAAGTATTATGACAATGTAAGCGAATCTAGTTGGTATAAATATAAACCTTCTAATTTTTGGTTGAGACTAGCAACCAGATAGTTTGAATTTGGATAACTTATATTATATCCAACTGCAGATTTAATATACTCCTTGCTATGTGTCCTAAGTGAAGTTTGTGTTAAATATAGGATATGACGATGTTTCAGTAGAAATGGTGATGATATATTATGAACGTATTTTTTTGCATTTTAAACCATTCAATTCATATATTTTTATTTTAATAAAACGGTATTATACGGGTATTTTGTTGTGATTTTGCATATTATAGATTCTGAATTGCAACATTGAAATTAATTGGTTGTGCCGTCCATTAGTTCAAAAGAAACGCAGCAAAAAGTGAAACATTTTGAGCACTGAATAAATCAAAGAAAAAACACACATCATCTCAAAAATGCCAGCTCACTTTTGCAAGTTAAAAAAGTGGGACCATTTCAAAGTAGCAATTCACATTTCAAAGTTCATTTTATTTCAGTTGTTTGCTCTGTTATTTTCTTTTAAGCACTTTTAGTTTTTGCTCTGATTTCTACAATTTTATATTTTGATTGCGATTTCGATTAGATTCAAAATCGATTCGAAGTATATTATTAATTTTATTTTCTATTCAAGAACCACCATCGAATTTGTTTAACACGCCTAAGATTTAAATATGGATTTCAAATGTTTTAAAATACAATTTCTGTGTTCGACCTGCATACTACACGTCCGTGTGCTTGCAAAATTTATTAAAATTTGTGCTTTTCTAATCAATAGAAAAGTCGCAACAATATATGTGCCATTTCTAGTAAATCATATTTATAGTTAGAAGAAAGATATTGAAAAATAATGTCAAGTTCCCTAGCTAAAATTTTATCATGGTCACCCTGTGAAGACAAACACGTTGTAGACGTCTTACCCTTATAACTAATTATGATTTTTTAGTATGTTAAAAAGAAGAAATGCAGCTGTAAATTTCGGGCTACAAATGAAAAGTAATTTTTTCGTGCAGCAGAAAGTTTTTCAGAGGTGGTCTACACTTTATTCAGTATAGTGAAAAACTGAATAAACATGCATGCTCAATTTTATTTCATATGTCAAAAGTGAACAACTAAAAATTTAATGGATATGCATACTGAATTGTATTTAATATGTGAAAAAAATCGTACATTAGAGTAGAACAATTGATGGGGTTGTAGATTTCTTCTTTGATACGCTTCATTAGCTACCAACACTGAATAGAGGGAAAATATATACCACATATTGCTTGCATAGTCAGTTGTTTATTGAAGGAATTTAATATTGTAGAGATACAGAAGTGCATACGACCTTCAATATAGTTAGAAAATTTGTCTCTTACTACCTTGTCTGATTTTGATGAGCCATGCTCAAAACATATGGCAGGTTGGGATGTCTCATGTTATTTTTCAGGTGTAGAGCAGGTCGAAAGACATTTAACTTATATTTTGTTGGTCGCCTATATGAAATATTTATGTGTTGTTGCTTTATGCTTTCATTGTCTTGCTTTTGAAATATAGTTTCAAATGCAGGAATTGTTTTATGTGGAATTTGATTTGATGGTGGATGAAGATGTTGTAAACACAACCATTTGAATTATTATTGGATAAACTTAGATTTGCATTACAAGTAGAGTATTCCATGGATATATATCTACAAATTCACCTATTAAATGAGAAAGTAATGCATGTTATCTTGTGTGCTTCCTACAATTTTATGCACAGTATTTCCTAATCTAAACATTCCCATAAAAAGCCAAATTAATGATTTCTTGATTATTCCAGTGGATATCATGAAGACAGGGGCAACAGTTACATTACGAAATGCAAATGTTGACATGATCAAGGTATCAATGATTGAAATTATGCAGTGATGTTGGAATTACTGGCAATGAAAATGCAGGGCCGATAGACCCAATGTCTTAAGTGAGAACAAGGATGCAAATGATGGAGACAATGGACTCAGTGGACCACGATTGTGTAGCCATAAGGTGAGTCGTCTTGTCTTAATTTTATGATATTTACAATTATAACTATTTTCTAAGAAAAGGCTTTCAATCAACATGTGGGATGCCTGCTTAATGGCTTGTAGTCTATGTCACTTTTGATCAACCATGATACTTGTAAGTTACAGTCCTATCATTTCGGCACTTTCTCTAATTCTCTGCAGTCATAGATTCATAATGATAAACATCCATATAAAAGTTTTACCCATCTGATTTTCTCTTGAACAACAACTTCACTTTCACAGGAATTAGTGGCAATTTAGTTATGTTCAAATATAATTTAAGTGAAGTTAATATTCAAATAGCGTGACTATTGATTTTCAATTGGATGCAAGAACACCTGGTGATTGGAATCACATAATCAAACCGATAGGAATTTTCACTTGTACAAGCTTAAATACCAACCAAAAATTAAGCAAGTTATGGTTTATGAACATGTTGAAATTTATACGAAAAACATAAAAATCATAAACACATTGAAGTTTGCAAATACTAAATTTGTAAACTAACATAATTATTACTATTTTAAGAGCCATTGTATAGATTTAATAATTTTTTATTGAATTAGTTTCAACAATTTCAAAATGATAAATCTAATAAAACCAATCCTTTTGGTAAAACTTTATGTTATTACACACTCCAAAGTTCAGAAACTTATATCAAATGAAATTAACATTGCCAGAAAGTACAACTATGGCTAATTACAAATGAATTTAAACTCAAATGAAATAAACATTTTCAATTTAAACTCAAAAAGGTGCAAAGTAATTTCAAGTTTCTAATGAAGACTAATTACAAATACCTAAATCCAAAAATAAAATGAAGTAGAAACGACTATTTGAGCTTATCTGGAAATTAGTTTGTAATTACCTGATAAGAAACTTGCTGTACTTAAACTGTTTTACCATATAACAGTTTATATATTTCAAATACCCTGTATTTTTCTACTTGTAAATATACGGATCACCTGAATTGGCAAATACCTTGATTCTGTCTTCCCTGTATTCAACTGCACTACTTCTCAGTGCCCTGATACCGACTGTATAATGTAATGGAGTAAACAGAGAGGTCTATATGGTGTATTCAAAACGTTATTTATAAATGAAATACTGTTATACATTTTCATTTATGCAACTTAGGCTGGTGTGAAGTTCACGATGCAAATAATCCAAAATAAGCATTAAAAACAAAATCTCTTTGTTACAACTACCCTGTTTTTTGCTACTTGTAAATATATGGATCACTTGAATTGGCAAATACCTTGATTCTATCTTCCTTGTATTCAACTGCACTGCTTCTCAGTGTCCTGATATTGACTGTATAATGTAATGGAGTAAACAGAGAGGTCTATGTGGTGTATTCAAAACGTTATTTACAAATAAACTGTTGTTATACATTTTTATTCAAAAAAAAATGTATGCGGGCTTATATTGTGTACATGGGTGCTGTTCCAAAGAGTGGACTAGTTGCAGCCTCAACGATGCATCAGTCCATGATCTTAAATGTAATAGGAAGGTCTAAAATTGGAATATAATTTTGTTTTTGTTTATTTCCTCAATGTTATCAGCATCAACTGTTTGATTGCATGTTAAATGATTACTTCTCATTTTGTACAAACTATGCAGTGCTGCAATCGCAGAAGAAGCACTGTTATATCGTTATGGGAGAAGCTTAAGTGGATTTGCAGAAAAATAGACAAAAGATGAAACTTTAAGAATGAAAAGTAAGAAGCAATCATGAAGCATGTTACCATCTCAGTTCTTCCAAACATTATGTATTATTTTAATTGTCTATTATCTTGGATTATTGATTGATACCTTCTTGTGTCTGGCAAACCTGCAGTGGTCTTTTAAAAATAATGAAAACCTGTTGTTATTGTCTGTTTATGTACAATGTTTGTTAACTCGTTTGTAGATTGCTTTAAGTTTGGTTCTCAAATTTTTGTTGTCATTCTTCTTTTGTTGTGTTTACTTAATTTCTTTTGAACGTGCATATTATATTGGTTAATCTTATATTAGGAGCCACGTTAGAGTTAGTCTATTGCGACGGTTGTTATAAAGAACCATAGTGAATAATTGGCATGTTGCGTCGGTTGTAATAAAAAACCGTAGCAACATGCCACACTTTTAAAACCAAGTGTCAGTCTATTGCGATGGTTGTTATGAAGAACCGTAGCAGAAAGTAGACCTATTGCGACGGTTGTCATGAAGAACCGTACAAAAAGTAGACTATTGCGACGGTTGTCATGAAGAACCGTAGCAAAAAATCGTTTTTTGCGACAGTTTAAAAACCGTAGCAATAGGTTTATGCCTGTTGCGATGTCTGCATTTGCTACGGTTGTTGAACCGACGCAACACATGTAAACAACCGACACAAATGATCTGTTTTGTAGTTGTGACACCAGCCTCTGTCTCCGAGGACTATTGGTTTAATTGCTCGATTCCGTGCATTGCTTTTTCTCGCTGTTGCACCTCTTATGCTGCATACTCATTTACTGTAATTCTATACATGTAAGTAATACTTCTGCGGTCATTTCGGCATATTCTATTTCATAGCTTTGTTCAGAACTATGAGGTTGCTTGGTCTAGACGGTTCCGTAGCTAATCCCTACTTATGCTCAATTGAGTTCGTTTCAACAAAGTGTTGGTGTATCAGCCCTAGTCCATAGGGCTGATTTCTCTTAATACTAGGTCTATATGTTTTTGGGAGATTAGGTCTCCTGGGAAATACGTTCAAATATCCCGATTTGATTTACACGATAGCTCCTATCTCCAGGAACTAGGGACTTTGCTGCTTGATTCCAAGCTTTGGTTTTTTCAACGATGTCTGTTTCCCGACTATAATTGAATTCCTCTAAGTTGACATCGTCATCCAATGTCATTCTGGGTACATGTGCTGCAAAGACGCATTGTCGTCATCTTTTGCTAGAGTGAATTTTTTCAAGTCTAGTGTGTTGAGACCCTAATCATGTAACAGTTTCTATCTCTAGAAACTCGTGCGCAGATGACTCAACTTTGTGGATTTTTCCTTGATGTTGTGAATCTTCAAATAGCATGAGATGCTAGAAGGTAGGGCTGAATATTTAATCAAACTCTTGGTTCTATTTCCGAAAGCCGATGTATCGATAGTTTCAGTATGGGGATTTGTTCTTAGCATCACCAAACTTCGGGTAATGGCATATTCCTGTAAGTTGGAACCAACCGATCTATTTAGTCCGTGAGTAGGTCATTGATCTTTCTCGTCATTGCTAGACTGCGAGCGATGGTTGATTTTTAAACGTTAAATCCTTCATTCTCTTTGTTGGCGATTTTGTTGCCAGAATGCTCTGTTTTGCGATACAGAACCGTTATCTAACCAACCTCGCAGTTATTTGTGTTTGGACTTTGCAACATTTCTTTCAATCAAGTATCTATATGTCTATCCCTGCTCGAGGGATTAGTTATTTCGAACGCCAGTATTTGGGCGATTGTGAGAGATGGAGAGTTTTTGGACAAAATGATTCGATTGCCCCTGGTCCGGCTCTCAATCCTATTCTAGGATTGAGGAAGTCCGATGGTTTTAGTTCCAACCTTCCGTGATTGTCCCTACATGTCCTTAGTTGTGCATGCTTTGCTTAATTGCTGTCGTCATAGAATTTATGTTCATAAGCCAATTCCTGTGTTCGGGAATTGATAACCTAGTTGCTTGGTTCCAAGCAACACTTCCTCGGGGCTGCCTATCTTTTGGCTGTATCTAAATTCTTTCTAACCGAATTCAAGAAATTCGATTGTGCATCAGCTTCATCCCTAGAAATTAGCACATGAGCAATTCAATCCTAGGATTTCCTTTCGACGCTACTTTTTTTCCTGTGCAGTGGCTAATTCCTGTGATGAAAGGTCAAACCATTGGGCTGACCCATGAAAGGTTATGTCTTCCTATTGTTGCCATTTTCGAGCAACGGTAGTTTTCTAAAGACAAGGGTAAAATATCAGTTGAGGACCAACTTCTATCTCCGAAAGCTAGTGCCTTGATGGTTTACTATGATGTGTGTTCCTCATCGAACCTGTAGATTAAAGTTTACCTAGCGTTGCTGAGGCAATATCGGTACATAGTGAATACCAAATTTCCCAGCATTTCCAGGGCAATGTCGGTACTTAGGAAATAGAGGGTTTCCCGGCGTTGCCATAGGAATACCGATACTTATGAAATAGAAAGTTTCTCGACGTTGCCGGGACAACACTGGTACTTAGGAAATGAGAAAAGACCATAGCGTTGCCGGGGCAACACCAACACTCAGGAAGTTGGGATCGACTCTGCCGATCTGGCAATGCTTTTAATCCAGGCGGGCACTAGTTTCGGTCTTCAAAAACTTGCACTTTGATGATTGGATTGTAGAAGTCTTTTTTGTGCTGCCTGTCTTCGGGCAATATTAAAGTCAAGTTGGTTAGGATTGAATCATTCACCTGATCCTGTATAGTTGAGTAGATCCCTTTCAACCTAATTTGGTTGTTTTCTCAACGTTGCTTAACTTTGGGATACGCCATGTTCTGGAAGGATGGGAGTCCCAAGCATCTCTGTTGCCTAGCCTTGTTTATCACCGTCAGGTGTTACCCTTGGAAATGCAGGGTTGTTTCTTAACTAATTCCGTGGTTATTCTTATTCATGAAAAATCGGATTTCCTCCAAATGGTTTTTTCTATGATCTGACTTCTATCTACGGAACCCTTCATTTCTAGGTGGAACCCTTCATTTCTAGGTGTCAAATTCCAGGTTCTTATAGAAAATTAGAAACCGTGGAGAGAGTCGTCACACTGCCTCCGGTACAACCACGCTCATTCCTATCCTGACCACGGACTGGTAGAGTTCGATAGTGTTTGTCTTGAATATGTGACACTTAACCTTGCTTGTTTCAGGCCATATGCTTTATGCTAGGCTGATAGCATTATTGTGGATATCAACCTTATTCATTGGTTCCAATCTTCGAGAATCAATGGTTTAGCTTCTCGATTTCGAGTGTTCTCTCCTTGTCGTTGTTTATCATAACAACTGGTTTTCTGCAAGTTGGGGGAGACCTCAGTCGAGCACCTGCTTCTGTCTTTGGAAACTTGTGCGTTGATGATTTGATTGTGGAAACGCCTTCCGTCGTCGTATCTATGAACGACGGTAAGTTCCTCCTTTTATTGTAAGTTGGAGCGATTTTCTATCCTGACCAAGTGTTAATGTGTTATGTGCTTCTCAGTCCACAGAGCCGATTATTCTGAACAATTGATGTGAGACTTGATGTTCTGGGCAGCTCCCTGGGTGCCCCCAGTCAAAGGTACGTTGCAGCACCTATCTCTGGGAACTCATGACTTGGATGTCTTGAATTTAGACATTTTGTACATTAACTTTGGTCAAAGATCGGAATTCTTTATCAACTTCTTGGTTTGTGAACTTTGTGGCACTACCGGAGCAATGTCAGTTTTTCAGGTAGCAGGAGTTGATCCCTGTTATTCCTGCAATAGACAAGTCACGGTTTGCTGATGATGCCGGAGAAACATCAAGCATTGCTTGCACGGCTTATGAAATGCGCAGCTTTTAAGAGTGCACAGCTGAGGAAGTGCGCGACTTATGAAATGCACGGCTTTTGAGAGTGCACAGCTTACAAAATGTGTGGCTTTTGAGAGTGCATGGCTTATGGGATCGATACGACCCGTCGATCCGAAACGGTTTGGAACTTCTTGACGTTGCCAATCTTCGAGTAACGTGAGGAGTTCATGCTTCGAGAGTGTGGTTCCATGGCGCAAGAAGTGATGCGCGGTGGAGTGCGCGGCTTACGATCCAGTGCTGGAGGAGCGATGCCAGTTCTTAGAAGGTAACGATCGAGTTTTCCCATCATCCCGTGATTTGACTTCGCTGGAGCGCGATTTCATCAGTTTTAAGAGATAATTGGTTTTTGGATCGGGTAACCGTGGCTTGGATGATCCTCCCATATTTCGGGAAGATGTGCATGGCCATATAGATAAGGTTGCTATGGTGGAGAGATCTACAGGCGACCGCATAGAGATGGTTATGAAGAAAGAGCTTATAGGAGTTCGGGGGCTAGACTCTTAGTTTTTGGTCCAAACTTCCTTTAGAGAATTGGCCTTCAACTAGCATACAGTCTAAGAGGAAAAGGAACTGGTCACCAAGGGTGGTAAAGGACGAGTTGGGAAGAAGTAAGCAAGTATTATGCTTCTATTTCGTTTGTTGCGCTAGCTAGGTCGTTAAGTCCGTAGTTGTCAGAATGGTAGAATTTTTGATCGGGCATAACAGAACTGTGGTATGATTAGTCGCGGCCTTTCTTGTGGTTATTCAAGTGTGTGCGGAGAGAGAAGTACATAGAGAAATGGCTCTATGTACTTCTCTCCCCATGCCACGGGGCTGTTGGCGCACTTAAACTATACCCAGGGTCTCTCCACAACTCGTCTAGTTGCCCCTAGTCCAGTAGGTGTGGTTCTCCCAAGTTCCGAGTCTTGGCTTGATTCGAATCAGCCTCTGATTAACCACAAGGTCGGTTCAGTTTTGGCTTAGTTCCTTGAGCGACTTTGAAGCTCTGGAGTTAAGCACTATTTGTTTCATCGGTCATTGGAAGTGATTCCGTTAATTATGTATAGTAACCAATATGATTGTCGATTTGTGGCCCCGGAGCATGACTTCGTTGACTTCAGGGGCTCTGGATCAGATAATTGCTGATCTTCTAGTTTACCTTCGTGGATATTAGTCACACATAAATTTCGTTGATCTACCGGTTCGCCTTCACGATGCTTTAGTTCGTGAAAGACCTTCCCATTTGTGAAGGGTTTTTTGGATTAGATGACCGTTGATCTACCGTTTTACCTTCATGATGCTTTAGTTCATGAAAAACCTTCATGTTCGCAAAGGGTTTTCTTTGATCAGATGACCACTGATCTACCTGTTTTCCTTCACCACGCTTTAGTTTGTGGAAGACCTTCACGTTCATGAAGGTTTTTTTGGATCAGATGACCACTAATCTATCAGTTTACCTTCACAATGCTTTAGTTTATGAAATACCTTCATGTTTGCAAAGGGTTTTTTGGATCAGATGACCGCTGATCTACCGGTTTACCTTCACGATGCTTTAGTTCGTAAAAGACCTTCACGTTTGCGAAGGGTTTTTTTTGGATCAGACGAGCGCTGATCTATCGGTTCGCCTTCACGATGCTTTAATTCATGGAAGGCCTTCACGATGCTTTAGTTCATGAAGGATTTTTTGTGGTTGGATATCCGTTGACCAAACAACCTTGGAATGATAATTTATCGATTCCGAGAAGAATTTTGGTCGGATGTCCGATGACCAGATGGCTTTGGAGCGATAATTCATCGACTCCAAGAAGAGTTTTGGGTCGTGTGTCTGACAGCCCGGCGGTCTTAAAGCAATGATTCATCGACTTCAAGAGAAATTTTGATCGGATGTCCAATGACCAAACGACCTTGGAATGATAATTCATCGACTCCAAGAAGAGTTCTGGGTCGTGTGTCTGACAGCCATACGGTATTAAAGCGATGATTCAACGACTTCAAGAGGAATTTTTAGGATTTAGCTTGCGAGAACACAATTTTATCGGTTCTTGGAGGCTAAGGGGTTGGATCTGTTTGTTCTACGATCCTTTGGACAAGACTTCTCGACGCTACCAGAGCAACGCCGGTACTCAAGAGGGTGGTCGACATGAATCGTCGAGGACATAGAAGCATTTCTTTCTCCATGCTGTCTGCAATGCCCTCAGCATCCCGATACGGCTCAGTTGGAAATGGAAAGTAGACAAGGCTGGATGAGAAGACATCGCTTTAGGTTGCTGCCCCATTACTTAGTTTCTAGCTAGCCAGAGTGTTATTTGATAATCGCCCTTTCATCTAATTTCGCTAGTTAGCTGGGGCGCTTTTCTACTGGGTCTTAGTAGCCTTGCTTGCGCAGAAGGTCCCTGAGGTCCTGTAGCTCCTTCACCGTTTGGTGTGTTCTTTGGTAAATTGCCGGGTTTTCCTTCTTCCAATTGCACCACTTCTAGTCTTTAGAACCGGTTTTCCATCCCATAGAATTCTTCCATGGTAGTAGGTTGTTTCATCCTTTAATGATTCCTGAGGGCCTTGCAGTAGACTGCATTCGTCGCTCTCACTTCGTCCATATGCTAGTCATACCTATAAAAAAGCAATTTCAAATCAGTTGTACAGTTGTAAAAAGATATAGTTGGCATGATAAACTTCTTTGGATATTCTGCATGTTGAATGGCTTCGGTGAATGGATTTCGATTGGGGAAGATGCTCTAATCATTGTCAGGCCGGTCCATTTTCAAGTTATGGCCTTTTATAATGGTTGAGAATGATATATGCATGATTGTCCTATGCTTGAATGATTGGAAATGCCGATTGAATGACAAATCACTTATGATGGGGTCATGGATCAGTGACGATCCCCAAAATTTTACAAACTAGGTGAGATCGGCCTAGGGTGAGAAAGAAGACCCCATAAGGTTGCATGCATTTGGAGTTCGCATGTTCGAGTTATGGCCAAAAGAAGATGAATCGACATTGATGGATCAGTGGTATTTTACTGGGAGTCCGACCCGAGAAAATTTGTCATTTTCTTGGAGTCAGCACATGGTTCACTTGGAGTCACAGAATTTGAGATGCTGGGTTGGTGACAAACGTTGCTTGGAGCCATTTGCATGTTTGCTTGGAGAAAATATTAGTTTTACCCGAGTCTGATTTCAGGCCAGAATTTCCTATGTTGACCTCGAGTCAAATGGGTGATTACCCGAGTTTGACTTCAAGTCAGGACTTCGAGAATATGCTTCGAGTCAAATAGGTGATTACTCGAGTTCGACTTCGAGTCAACCCTGAAGTGAGTTTTTCAATGATCATTTTGACGATTTTTGATGATTTTTGACGACGACCATTGTGATTCGACGATGGGAGCTCCATAATGGGATTAGAAGCTTGTAAGTTGGGAGTGGTTCAATATACCATGGGAGCTTGGCCTTGTAATCGATCTCGGTTTGTATCATATCTTCTTGGTTCTGTTGCCTCTAGGGGTACCGTTTGAGTAGTAGTTCCTCATCCATTGCTTGGCACTGTGCTGCGGCATGGGTTTTAGAGCTTCTTCTAGTATTTTGCACGTTAGCATTTTCATCCAATTAGTCTTCCTCAAATTATTTGTCATATTTAGAGCCGGAGAGAGCCGTCGTTATATCCTCTCGTAGGGTTTTCACCCCTAAGTTCGAGTTTGTAGCATGTGCTTTTGAAATAGGTGGAGTGTTAACATTTTATTCCATCATGATTCTTGGAGCTCCGCCCATTGCTTCCTTTTTCTTTTGCCATTCGTTTCTTCCATTCAAGCTAGAAATAGAAGAATGCTCTTGCTCCGTAGCAGCCATGGCTTAAGGCACCATTCTAGGAGTAGTTAATGATTGGAGCGCTAAGGGAGCATCTATCTTTTCCATAAGAGCCTTTTGACTATTTTCCATTTTATGGTTAATTTCATCAACCATCTTGTTCAATTCTCCCTTAGTCGCAACTTCATGCTATGTGGAGGATCCTGGAACCTGATCTCCAGAGTTGGCTCCTAACAGCAGGTTGTTGGGGTTGTTGACTTCAATTTGCTGAGGGTTTGTTTCTTTTCCAGTAATGGTAGCTCCTATGGATCTTTCGAAGGTAGTTCTCTTTCTTCCTATTGCCATTGATTCTCAACAGCAAATCTTCTAAGCAGAGATTGATGATTTAACTACTGAACCTATCCGATCCAAAGTAGATAGCTAGATCTAAGCCTAAGTTGGGTTCTCAGTGAAAGCACCAAAATGTTAACCCAAAAAATGGATCAACACCCTGGATTGAGTGTGAAAGCACCAGCCCCGTTCTTATAGAGCAATAATATAGAGAATAAATGTAAAAGGAGTAGAAATAGTAAAAAGACAAGAAGATTTTTATAGTGGTTCGGCTGTTAATGAAGCCTACGTCCACTTTATAACTTTCTGTTAACTAACTGCTGTTACAAGTTGAATCGGATTACAATATGATTGAATCTTCTAAGTTAGATCAAGTCACAAGTACAAGAGTTCACTTGAGAACCACAGTGAACCCCTATATGACTACTACGTGGGAGGAGAAAGTTGAAGAATAATTTCTGCAGAGTTCCAGCAGCCAGTCCAGAAAATCCTGTTTATGTTGCAGGAAGGATTGTATTTATAGGGGTTGGAGAGAACTTGGGCCAGAAGTTTAAGTGCAAAAGAGCCCAGTTGTTATGCCAAGTCATCACCAAAAATCCCAAATCAATCTGAGTCATTTCTGCGGATCGCTAGCTATCCATAGGGGATGGATCGTTAGCTATCCATCAACTTAGCATATTTTTCTACCATAAGCCTTTACTTAGTGCTACGAAGGAGCTCGAAAAGTTTGAGGTTGATCCGACCTATCTTGATGGATCGCTAGCTATCCATCAACTTAGAATATTTTTCTACCAGAAGCCTTTACTTAGTGCTACGAAGGAGCTCGGAAAGTTTGAGGGCGATCCGACCTAACTTGATGGATCGCTAGCTATCCATAGGAGATGGATCGCTAACTATCCATCCACTTAGCATATTTTTGAGCGATCTTAGTTCGGTTTCCTTCCTATCTTCTATTTAAGTGCCTTGTCCAAATATCAAGTCGTTTGGAGTTAGTTTGATCATCCATCTTCATGGGTCTTATGGTCCAGAAGAATCATCCATAACTCACTCAAATCTTAACCGAATCAAACGAAATTTTGTAGGAACACTCTAGAGGGTGTCAGGGATCCACCATAAAAAAATTAGGTGGTAGGGCCCACTCCAGATGGGTCGCTAGCGATCCATCTAGTTAGGTCGCCAGCGATCCATCAAATCAACTCTAAATGATCTCTTTTTTTGCGAGCCTTCTTATTCAAGTCAACCAGACTTCGTATGAGTTCTGTAGGTCCATTTTAAGTTAGTTTCTTTTGGTTAAACAGCTTGAATAAGACAAGTCTTCACTTCTCGAGCTATATTATTTGGCATGCTATGAAACTTGGAAAGCATCTCTAGGGAACATATTAGATCATGATGCAAGAGGATTGGAGGATCCACGAGCGAACCTTATGGATCGCTGGCGATCCATCATATTGGCCAAATTTTGGTTTCCTCCTCTTGAGCCTTTCTTCATTCCTTCTTCTGGTCCTCTTGGTTGATTCTTGATAAAAACCTGGTTAATAAGATGAAAGTACATCATCAATAGGTAATCCACAAACAAAGGGCAGTCTAGGACCGATAAAAAGGAGTTAAGTACCATCCGGCTTCAATGACCTTTCTATATGTCATGCTCATTCCCTTCTTAAGTCAACACCTTGTGGTACGACCTACATCCCATGGGGTAATTAGGGTAGGTGTATAAATTTAACTTTATTTATTACTCCAACTCATAGTCAATTGGGGTAAGTAATTGGCCTTATCCATCTTTTCATGACATGGTTGCTACTACTTCTAATGTTGAAATTAAAAGAGTTTGGCATATAGTATATACAATTATAAGTAAAAATACAAATACATTCACTTAGCTTATACTAATTCTTATGATCGACTAACCGAGGCTCTGATATCAAATGTAACAACACGCTTCTTAATGGGCCTTATTTTTTGATTAAACCAAATACCCAAATCCATTAGGGAATGGATCGTTGGTATTGGTAACCCAAAATAAACATAAGTATATCAAAGGGCTATCTATACGAACTCATAGTGGAATAGTAAAATATAATATAACATATATACTGACTAAGACATCTACCTTGGAACCAATAATATTCCTTGGATATGTTGTTGCCTTGTGTAATGACCCAGAATTTCTGTCAATTGAATTTAAAATATTTAATTGATTTTAAATACTAAAAAGTTATCTTTATAAGTTAAATAACTTGGATTTCAAAATATAGCCATTTAATTGATAATTAATTGTTGAATTCAATATTTGGAATTGTTTGAATAATTGAATTCTGGATTTAATATGAATGAAATTGATTTCAAAAGTTGATTTAAATTCTATTTGAATAAGAACGAAGATAGCGAACTTTTAAATTGGAATTAAAAGTGATTAAACTGATTTTTGGAAATAACTCGATTTGAATTAACGTATAAAAATAGTCATTCGAGGTACTATCTCGAATTTTGATGAAACCAGTTCCATTGGATCCGTAATAGTGAATTATAGTATGCCGTCGAATTTCATGGTGATTGGACATATCGTTTGGGCATGCGAGATCGAAACGCATAGAAATTAATTTCAAAATTAATATAATATAACTAGGTTTGAAAAGCTATCTTCTGTATATGATCAAATTAGTCCTCGAGACTAGTTCCATTGCGTTCGGAATAGGGGTATAATATATGAAACGCCTGGCAGCAGGCTTCGATCGGAGTTCGAAATTTTGAGTGCCTAGGGCTTGGTATTTTCGAAAATAAATTTAAAATAAAATAAAACATTCACCATACCAAGCCCATACCCCATGTATTCAGCACCATACCCCATCATCTCATATCTTACCCAACTCTAATTTATATTATATCAGTTCCCCCTCTTTTAATTTTCAAACCAGAGGGAAAAAAAGAAAAAAAATCAAATCAATATATACACTACGCCATAAATGGCCTTCTGCAACACAAAAAAATGTTGGGTCAGGCCCAAAAAATGTTGCCATAGGTCTATGGCAACACTTTTCGAGTGATGCAATTTTTGCCGTTGCCTTAGACCTCAAAGGCATCATTTTGACTATCTAAGGCAACATAAGTAATATTGTTGCAATAGAACCCTATTTGGGTATATAGCAACACCCATAGGTGCCTGTAGCAACATTCAAAAATGTTGCTATAGATATTAATTTTCTGAATTTGTGGGGCCCACAATGTAGAGCATATTTGATTTTTTAATAGAAATATTTATTTAATAAAATGCTATTGCACAGAATTTGATATTCAAACAGTATTTTATTTAAATAAATATTTTATTTCAACACTTGAAATAGTACAAATTCCTGACTCCACTATTTTACAATTCAATGATTTATAACACTGATATTCACATATACAGATATTCCTCACTACATCACTCAGTTCACTCATTACATATACAGTTTCATTTACAGACACATACTGACTCATACACTGAATCTTCAACTACTTCCATATCTGTCCAGCCATCTATACACCTGTCAAATATAGAAACACACACCATAGTAAACTAGAACAAAAATAGATTTAAATTCAAGCAAATATTAGATATTTACATTAACTCTGTCAATTGAGGATGTTGATAAGTTTGACAAGTTAATTGGAAGCTACAAACTTCTTTAGATATATGACTGTTTTCAACAAATTTAAACTAATGCAAGGCAAATATTCAAGTATATGACACGAGAAACACTACATCATATGATTCGTGGAAGAGAAGCATACTTAGGGAGAGCAAATGATATTTACATTACCTGCCAGGCGAACATTTTCCCACTACATCATGTAATGGACTCTTTCATCTAAACAAAATTCATCATTTTTTAAAGAATATGCAGCTGAATTAGACCTATAATAAATAAAAATATAAAATAACTTAGCATAAATACAAAGAAACAAATGTTGAATTTGGCAATACAAAGAAACAAGACAAAACGCTAACGATTAAACCCACATCCAGCTGAAGGCAGACCTGAACCAAGGCAAGGCAGATCAGGATAGAGCAAAACAATGCATCTTATGAACATCACTATAAAAGCTAAGTTAGTTTATCTCCTATAAATACTTTAGAAATTATATGATGATGACTAGTAACAGCATAACTTTCTTACAGGGATTTAAAGAACCAAGCAAAACTACTTCCAAGCCCGTCTATTGTTATAGATCCTCTTTACTTGTAAAAATCTGTACTCAATTTGTGTAAATAAAATAAAAAAGTAAGTAAAACAGATAAAAGATCAAACCTCGCCACCAAGGAAGACTGAGCAGACGGAATAATACACTGATACTGCACCCCCCAATGCACTACTCTTACAATCACAATTCTTTTATTCACCAACCCACCCAAACCAGCCCAATTGCTAAACATAAAACATATAAACCTAAAATAAAATAGTATGTCACAGACATACTGGTTTGAATTAGCAGTCAAAAATCAGCCATTGTCATGTGACTCCAACGCTTGACCATAATTTTGAAAATGCACTATGGATCGTGTAATATGGATATATGACAATACTGAGTATAGTGATGATAGTAATACTGTAAATAGTGCGGAATATAAAAGCAGTATAGTAAAATGACACCAGAGATTTTTATACTAGTTCGGACCTCCCGTCCTACGTCCAGTCCCAGACTTCTATCTGGATTTTCTCTACCAACTACCTCGCTTCACCCAGAGGAACAAGTTTACAACACCCGAACAGCCAAACGGGATTTCGTGCCTCTTACAACACCGAGGACTTCAACAAAAACAAATACAATTGCTGTTGACAACTTGTGCTCTTGATAACACGGATTTGTCACTTGTAGTACACCCTTCCTATAATCTTATCCTCAAAATATGTGAATGATGTTTGTGAAGATTGGAGGAAGTATATTACTTATTGAATCAAAAGATATGAAATAATTTCAATGATTCAATTAAGCAATTGAAATATTTGAGAGCTTTAGAATGCAAGAATATTTAGAAAGTAAGATCAGAAATTAGAGCAAGAATTCTTGGTGTTGAATCAATGATTTAGACGTGTTTATATAGAGAATAAAATGGTTGTAACTCTTTGTGAAGAGTAGCCATTAATAGATATGATCATTGATGAAAGGTAAGAGATGCAACCATTGGAGAAAGAAGTGTCTTTTAGGAAAGGTTGCTCTCTGTTTAAAAATGGTCGACAGGTCAAAAATGGCCGGTAGACAGGATTTCAAATATATAGACGTTATGTGCATGTGTGCACGTTTATTGTGCAACTTAGACAGGAACGGTCGACCGCCCAAAAACTTACCGGTCGACCGGTCACTGATAACTTGCACAATGAATGTGCAATGCATATTATAACGTATATACATCGATTATATTGAGATGCATGATTATTTGAGGATAGATTTTAACAAGTATAATACTATTACAACATCAAATAATCAATCTATAATCTATAGTACCATATGAGCTCTTTTGGGAATCTTTATAGCCATGATGTCTTCGTTTTGTCGATCGCCTTTATTTCTTTGTCAGAAATCAAAACTTCATAGAATCTGTGACTCAACAAATTTTGCACTGAGAAATGCCTCACGTGCTTTCCTTCTTCTCTAACCAACTTCTCATGTGTCCACGATTGCACGTAATTGCATCGCATCTCAAGGAGTATTCCATCGTCGTTGGAAGTTCTCCACCACTGTATCGTTGCTTCTAGATGATTGGCTCCAAATTTAATATGCCATC
Source organism: Allium fistulosum (assembly GCA_030737815.1). NCBI lineage: Eukaryota > Viridiplantae > Streptophyta > Magnoliopsida > Asparagales > Amaryllidaceae > Allium > Allium fistulosum. Next base: position 1,304,018,761 of record CM060902.1, read on the forward strand.
ACGTATCCTTCTCACCACAAGAATTTCCATCTTGGCACTTGAGGACAATAGTTGATGATGCCTTATCTGATTGGAACCGCCTTTAATTTTCGGTTCTGCTTGCAATTAAACAACAGAGTCATGAAGAATGTTCCACCCTTTACCGAAACAATCATGGATACAAATTTCTGGCTTCATCGCATATATTACGAACCAAAAACATGCCATATTCCAAAATAGACTTGGAAATCAGAAATCACTAGGCACTAAAAAATAAAAACGCTGTTGTGCCAACCAAAATCACATCCGCCCAAATTTAGATCTGAATCTTTATGGGCATAAATAATCACCAAATTCAAAAGTCAATCTTTTCAAGAATAGCTTACACTTGTTTTGAAAATAAACAACATAAGATTTGAAGTGAAATCACGGAATCGCCTTAAACTTGTAAATGTAAGGATACGAAAGATCTTTATTTTATTTGCTGATCCTTTGAATTGTTGAGGAATCTTACTCAATTTATGTATTAGACCGAAAAAGTCTTCAAATTAGTATACCGCCACTCATACATGCCTTGATTACCAGATCGCTTAGAGATCCAATCAAAATCGGTTGCAGAAATATACGGTGCGTTTGATTTCCTGTAGAACCCCAGTTTCGCCACTTAAGTCTGCCAATGCACTGATGATTAAGTTGTCTTCGTCGCGTTAATTCCTCACCGTGGAACCGAGTTGAGCACGATAATCTATCTCACGTAGCAGAACCCATGTATTGAATGTAAACATCATCTCTTGTATCATAGATCGAATCTATCGGAGGGACCTTTAATCAACACAGAGCTAGGGCACAAAATAGGTCAGGCTAGAGCAAAAATGAATTTGGGGTAGAAGCCCTAATTTTTTGTTTGTGCGATTTGGGTAGAATGAAATGAAAAGGAAGCGCGTGAATGAAAATGTTAGCGGGAAATAGAGGAAGCGTAGTAGATAGTGGATGAATGGTTGAGATTTTGTTTTAACTAATGGTGTGGATCACTGAGGTGTAATTTTTTTTTAAATTTTTTAGTAGAATATATCTATAATAACACTATATAAAAATGTTGCATCGTGTTACACTTGTTTAGCTAGAGAAACACATTTTTATGGCTAAGGTAACACAAAAAATACAACGTTGCAGTAGGACTAAAATTTTATAGCTGTCGCAACATTTTAGCTGGCAACACCTTGCAAAAATGTTGCAGAAGGTCATCTATGGCGTACTGATATAATCAAAAAATAAAATAAAAAGCTTGTAGTGTTTGATTGGTAGTACTCAGATCTTCATACGGTGGGGGTTCTGGGAGTAGGCGACTCGGTTTTGGGTAACTGACGTTTTGTAGTGAAGGAGGAAGCAAGTTTAACAAGTAGGATTTGAATTCTAGGCCAATTGAGGAGAATTTATGCTAAATGGAATTGTTATTCGGATTTGTGGAAGGAGAGAGCGGATGTAGGCCGAAGGAGGCGAAGCTCGGTGGCCCTTGGGTGGGTGCGACTGTCGCGTACGGATCAAAGCCTGGGTTGGTTGCTTTTTTCTTGGGATTTCGGGCCGACATTGGTGGGGATGGTCGGGTTGACGAGGAGGCGAATGGCGGTGGTTGGGGTTGCTCCGGTGGGGTATGCCGTCGACGAGGAGGCCTGGAAGTATCGGCCATGGGGAGTGGAGCTGTTGTTTTAGGCGGGGTAATTTCATTTGGAGGAGAAGGAGGTTAATTTTGTAATTAAGGTAATTTAGATAATGGTTATATTAAAGTGTAATTAATATAATTAAAAATTCGTTATTTTTTAATTCGTTAACTTGCTCGTTCTAGGTCCAAATTGAACGCAGTCAGTCGGGTTGTGCTCGTAGCATCGAATACTATGCTTTGGAATTGATTTGGTAGAAATTGGAGCTGCTAAGATTTTGCGCTAAAATCGAACGCTAGACGGAACCATAACGTTTTGACGAAACTAAAATCAATGTGAGTTAATCTCGCCTTTTTGGCTAATCAGAAATTTTATAAAGTCAATATATATTATTTATTGGATATTTATTTCTGATCGTTATTGATTGTTGGATAATATACTAAATTATATTGTTGGTTTGGATATATTCCTGCCCATTGAGTGGATGAGACCCTATTACGTTTCCGTGTAAGAGCGGACGACCCTTGTATACGAATCCTGCCTCGAAGCGGTTGATTTTTACATTATTTGATTATATACTGTATGTTATGCAGGGGGACAGGTTGGAGGGATCCAACGGGATTCCTCACAATGTTGATTTATTTTCATATAAATTGATATATGATATGTTGGATGTTATAATTGATGACATGGACATGATTTTGTTTATTTAGTGCTTTAGTAGCTCCGGGCCTTATATTTTGGTACTTTAATATACCATAAAATAGTGATTGATTTTGAAAAGGAATTTCAAAGTTATTTTGAAAATTATATATGTTTTAAATAATTATTCTTGAATTATGTGAAGAAGTAATTTATTTTAAAATCAAAGGCATGATTTTTTGATATTATAATTTAATAGTTTTATAAAAGATTTTTAAGATCTTGGAAGATAAGTCCGCCTTTTATAATAAAGGATATGGTTTTAAAAAGAAATAGAAATATTTTTATATAAATATTTATTAACCATTGTATATAAAGTAATATATGTATATTTATATAAGTATACATATTATAATTTATTTGTAAAGGTGAAATTTATAAATATGATAATTTACAAAAGTGATATTTTAGAAATGAAGTCAGGATTTGTAAAATCATATTTTGATAATAAAAGTATGGATTTATAAACGGGGTTTATAATTAGAGGAAACTATTATCATTTAATAATTTGGAGATTAAATTAAGTAGTGGATTTAATATAAGATACGGGATGATAATTTAGAAATAGTTGATTTTATTTTGGAAATTGATGGCGAGGTTAAATTTGGGATTGCTAAATGATATTTTATAAATTGAAAGAAATTTATAAAAAGAAATTTATACCTATGGAAGTAAGGTTAAAAGCTGTTGAAATTATGTTTTAAATGAAATTTATAAATAAGTGAAATTCATAAAGGGAACAGAGTTATAAATTTGGTTCATAAATAAAGGAATTTTATGAAAGGAAGATTCGTAAAATAGATAGAGATTTATGAATTTAGTTTATAAAATATGGGAATGATTATGTGGAAATTTAAGTACGGATTTTTATCGAAGAAAAATAATTATGTTTTAAAAAGTTGTTTATTTCTACTAATATTGTTATAAAGTAGTTTATCAATATTTTAATATTTTGGAAAGTTAATTATTTAAATTATTAATATGGTTTGAAATTAATATAATTATTCATCACTAAAGTTTTGGTAATTAATTATTAATAATTACAAAAATGTTGAATATAAATTATTATTGTTTATTTAAGAATGTTTTGAAAATTATTAGTTATTATTTTAAGATGTTTTATAATTAGTATTTATTTATTTATAATGTTATTAGTATATAATAGTGTTTTAAAGGTAAGTGATTAGAATTTATTTATAATTGTTTCCGAGATTTATAAATGGATTTATAAGAGGAATCTTATAACATGTTTTGGAAAATGAAAAGGGAAGATTGTTAAAAAGATAAAAGGAGTTTATAAATGGTTTTAGATATTTATAAAAGGAATTTTAGAAATGGGTTTATAGATGTAACGACCCGTAAATTTCAACTGTTTTAATAACGTAATTAGTTGAAATTTTGTGAAATTTTAAACGATAAAATTTTGAAATAAAAATTTAATATTTGGAATACGTCTGGTTAAACATAGCAACTGGTAAATTTTCGTCCGAAAATATGAAAGTTTATTTCGTGCGTAAATTCACTTCAATTTAATCAGTTAAAAAAGCAATGAAAATAAAATGTTTCCGAAACCTAAATATTTTTACATAGAAAAATTCTAAACCATCTTCTGAGCAAGATGTCAGTTTGTCATTTTTCCAAATTCGGACATCTTTGGCTCCGTCGATCTTATTTTTCAGCGTTTTTCTTGCATTTTCCGCTATTAGAAAATTCGAATTTTTATAATTAAATCGTACCGCCAATATCCGTATACCATTGTGATCGTCTCATCGTGCTGGTCTCCGCAGTATATTCGTTTTCGTGTTTTGAAGTTCGGTACCCGGTGAAATCCGTGTAACCGGTATCCGTATCGATACCGTTTTAAAAACCTTTTGAGTTCTATCTGCCCTTCCATCTCCATACTTATCTAAAACCAACGGCTTTGTGCATTTAATATTTGTGGAATTCGAGGCGTGTTTTCCTTTGTTCAATGTTACGTGACCTTTCGTTTTACACTTTTACTAGTTCATTTCTTTGCTTCCCAACGTAAAGGTCCATATTCATTTTCTAAATGAAAGAAGAACAGACACAAACTTATTATCCCCTGTAGCCTTTTCATCACTTGCCTCCTCTCCTCTTCTTCTCTTATTCTATTTTTCATATTTCTCATCTGTAAAGTTATAAAAAGAAAAGAAATCAACGAACTCAGCACACTTGTTCACCGCATGCACCCTTCACCATTCTCCACCACCGCGCTATCACCTTCCTCTCCACCTCCGACCTAATCACCACGGCCACGCAGCTGACCGCCGCCAGGACCCGCACCATGACACACAGCCGTGACAACCAAGCCCTAGACAAACTTGCCCTCTTTTCTCCGCCTTCCTCCCTTCAACTTCGCCACTGGCCGACCGAACTACCTCCGTCGCCTTCCCACGTTATCAGCCCTTCCACTTCCAACTAATAACCCATTGCCTTGCGCTACCCAGCCGAGCATAGCTTCTCTGCCTCCACCAGCGCGCAGCAGACCAGGTCGGCCACTCATCAACTTCATCTTCACCTTTCTGGAAACCCATCCATCGACACCACCCTCCAACGCACCAGCCTCGTCCCCTCATCCTCCCCATCAGATCCGCGCCATCCTACCCAATCTCGCCCACAGCCTCGCGAGTCACTTTCCACTCAGCCGCCTCTTCTCTCCTTTCTTCCCTCAGTGCATATTTATACAAGGTATACATCTATTTTAGTTACAACAGTACATACCTGTTGTTGAAATTTTTATGCTAGTACTATATATATTTTTTGTTAAGATTGCTGTTATACAATAAAGTGTTAGTGTATATATCATATATGAATGTTTTATAAAGAAGCGTTATAGATATGCTATTTGTATATTGTTTGTGTAGGCTGTTTATATTTTGATCTGGGTATATGTATATAAGTGAATTTGGGGGGGGGGTGCCATTGTCTTGTACGCGTGTAAGTATATATATGTCAGATTTTATAAAATTTATATATGCTAGTTTAATCTATCTGCTAGTTATATTATATTTTTGGTTTTTTTATTTTACAGCTTTTCAACTTGCAGTTATTAATATACCACATATTTTTTATATATTTAATTATAGTTTATGTCTATAGTCTAGTTGCACGCATTTTATGTATATTAAGGTTTTAAGAGTTGTTTAGTTATATAAGTTGCATCTGGGCGTGGTTGTTGCATGAAGAGTACGTATATAGTTTTATAAGTAGTTGTATATTTAAAGTTATAATTTGGCAAGTTTAATTTTATAAATTATAATATAAAGTTACTTTTGTGGGTTACAGCACATAAAATTTGTATTGTACATTCATTCTTTTCTACAAATATGGGCTTTAATGTGTTTTATATAAATTAGTATACTTATGCGAACGCGTTAGTTGATTTTAAATTTTATATAGTGACTTTGTTTTACGTGTTTTATCTTTAAACAAAAAGTTTTCAACTACTTGTGTATGTATATATTATTAGCAAGTATTGAAATAAAAACACGATTGTTGCGTATATGTATATATATATGATTGTATATGTTGTGCCTATATCAATTCAGTTACAAATTATTTTATCGATCCAGTTCTGATTCAATTTCGCCAATTTCAATTGTCAGCTTTGCTTGTCAAATTCGCGTTCAAATCTAGCTTTGCCTTGGATTCGTAACTCCATTTCAGTGTCCGTATCTGTGTTCGTATCCGTGTCCTCTTCTAGTCTCTCTAGCCTCGGAAGGTGAGCACTCACTCACGATTAACGTTCTTTTATTTATTAAATTTGATTTCAATTGAAACGACAATTGAAATATGCTGTTGTTAGTTAATTACACTGTTTTATATGCTATTGCCTGTATCAGTTCACCTGTGACATCTGACACCATTATCTGTTAATTATTTATGCGATGATAATACAGTTTGGCTGATAATTGATTGATTGTTGATGTTTATATTGGACGTTAAATTGTTAATGTTAAAATGATAAACAGTATGAAATTGAACTTGATATAGGATAATTAAATGTTAAATTTGATTAAATGACATTTGTATAATATGACCCTTTTAACTGTTAAATTTATGGACACGTAGGATTTGTTTAATTACATCTTGAACCACTGAATGTATGTTGTTAATTTGATGATGGATGAAATTGAAATTGAATGACAAGTGAAAACCGTAATGTAATAATCTTTAATCTACATGAAATGATAGTGTAGATTCTAGAAATAATTATATTAATTCGTACAAATAACAATGCGAATTAATACGGTTATTTCGGGATTATTTGAATTGATTATTGGATTGTTATCGATTGTTGTTATTGCTTGTTTATTTAATTTGACACCATCCCAGTTATCACACTGCAAGTTCCCTTTGTTATGTTTTGATTTTGAATTGAATTGGAATCGGGTTGAAATGATAAATACCCAAATTGAACTTTGACCTAGGATAGAGAATTAAATAAAACCCGATTGGTCAATAATTTGATTTAAAAATAAACGAAGATTTTATTTGAATAAATAATATGGTTTTGAAATGAAGTTGAAATTTGAATTTTTAATGAAAGGAAAATGTTAATATTTAATAATCTGAAACAAAATGTTAACAATGTAATTGATGGAAGAATGTTGTTTAATTTGAGAAATGATTGAATTGAGTTTGAAATGATTAAATAATTAAGTTTGAAATTATAATTAAGTTTGAAATTATTAAACTTTGAAATTATTTAATAATTAAGTTTTGAATTATTTAATAATTAAATAAGATTGAATGATTTAATGATCAAATTGAATTAAATTCTTTAATAAGAGAAATCGAACTTTTGAATAAGTGAATTTACTTTGTAAATAATTGAAATTGAGTTTTCTTGATTAATTAAGTTTTGGAAAATTATTTAAGGAAGTAAATAAGTGAAATGGAATTTCTTTAACAAGAAATGAAAATGTGATATTTTTGGAATTAATGTAAGACTTGTAATTGAAAGAATTGATTTGACGGATTTGATTTAATTCAAAATTGTAAGTTTTGATTTAATGAAGTTGAATTTGAATAATGGATTTAATGAATTGGAAATTTAATAGAAATTGTTTTGAATGATAAAGTAACTTAACGAATATTGAATGAAATCGATAAATGAGTTTAAATTGATTTGAATGTTAAATAAAATTTATTTAAATGATTTCGGAATGAAACTTATATGCGAACTTGAATCAATATTGAATTGTTTTAAATAAAATTGAAATTGTATTATAAGATTTTGAAATGGTAATTTGAAAGTTTGAAACGTAAAGTATGGAAATTGGTTTTCGAAAGACAAGTGAAATGTTGATTAATGAATTGAAATTGAAATTGAAATTGATTTGGTTTTGAAATAAACAAACGACCAATCGGTGTAATAATTATGAAAGTTATTAAAGAGACCGGGATCGGTAATGGATATACTCTCTATCTGAACCGAAACCACTTTAATAACTATACGCGGAGTGATGATCCAGAATGAAGTGGTTGGATTGATGTACGTGATGACTGAAGAAAGTGAACGATAATGGATAGCCTTGACACTTGTGTCAAATTGGAAATGACTAAAACAGGAGCTGTGCCGGGCCAATGGAGGATTAGCTACCTCAAGTGGACACACTTCTTCGAACTACTTATACTTGTTGTCGATTGGTGCACCCTTGATTTTTGGGAGTGTTGTTTCACGGTGTTGCGGGCGTTGCGTTCTCACCAGTCCGGATCAGGCGAATGGTAGTATCACTACCTTGGGTATTGCCTCATGTGCCTTGTCATACTTGTATTCCATTTATACGCGACCACTACGATTTTGATTTGTACCTTTAGTATATGGATTGCCCTCTGGTGACTTCCGGTTTTGGGGAAACTACGGTCTTGTATATGCTTTTGGGAATAAAAATGTGTTAAGGGTGGAATGGGCCATGACTTAACGCTATTTTGATATCTTTATATTACTGATAGACATTATCTACTTATCGTACATTACTACCTAGTAGATAGTTTAACGGATCCTTAAAGGATGGTTATTCCAAACATCCTTTGAGTTACTTGTATTTCAATTGCTATTTCACTTGAGTTGGATTTATTGATATAAGAATGTTAATCCTGACTCGAGTGTTTTGTGTTTTGCTTTACGCTCGGGTCAGACTGAGTAGTTCAGCTTTCGAGACTCACCTTTGGAGTTGGAGCTTCGCTTGGAGATCCAGCTATCTATCCAGCTTTCAGATACTCGATGATTCCAGTGATGTATTCTAATTTGTATCTGGTTTAACTCTGATGTATCGTATTACTCTTCTGTTGTAAACTCTGATGTATTTTATATATTCATATAGTAGCTTCATGAACTACTATCTCTTTTATTTCCGCTGCACTTATTACTCTGTGTCTGTGATCTGTGATTATTTATTTACTGTATATGTTCAGTTTTGCCAAATTTAAATTAACAACGTGGTATTTTGAGCAATTCAACTCCGACATGAGTGTCTACCTATACACTTATAATGGACGCGAATGGTCCAAAATATCGGGTCGTTACAGTTGGTATCAGAGCTTTGGTAGCTCTAGGCAAAACTCAACATATAGGGTAAAATGTATTTACAGAATCACTCTCATTCGAGTTTCAATCTCTTCCTTTCGACTCGATTTCTTTGAATTTTGGAACGTTCCCCTCGGTTCCGAAATTCATTCGTGTCCCTCACTATTCATCACTTCAATTCTGGAGCATCCCATAACTCCATTTCGAATGACCTTTATAATGAATCGGCGGTCTCGCCAAACTTCGAATGATTCGTAAAGGAGCAAAACTCCTTTATAATAGGCATCGATTTACCGGAGATTTCTGTATCCTCGGTTTACGATGCTATCTATTCCCTGCTATACCTGAATCCCATCTCTTGAGATCGAGTGTTGATTTACCTCGGAATTCAACATCGATCTTATTCTTGAAGTCACGGACGACCCGGTTAAGGTTGCCCGTGAATTTAATAAACTCATCCATCTCCTGATTGTGGTAATTGAATTATCTCATTTTCTGTTTCAAACTTATTTTCGAATCAAAATTCTCTTTGATCTGAGTCAATAAATTTGAATCCCTATCCTTATTTTGAAAATTCATTCCTGTATCGTCGAGCAAAGAAGTGTATTTGTAAATTAATATTAAAAATGTTTTAATATATGTTGTGTTGTTTGAGTTGTTGATGTTGATTTGGGTTTTCGATCGATTCGTCTGATCAACGCTATCGATAGGATTTCCAAAACACTTGAGCAGAGCAAACTGACACAATATCGTTTTCAAATTTGGTAAATAAAATAAAAGTTTTGTGTGATTATATTATATATAAATATAAGTTTTCTGAAATTAAATTGTTAATGAATTTGTTGTCTGAAAATAATAATATTTGATTTTCATTTATTGTTTTGTAAACCATTAACTATTGCATAATATAAATAAATGAATTTATAAACTTGGTTATAAATTGATTGGAATTTGAAATGAATCTAATTCAGAAATTTGAGAATTTATTAGTTTCCGGTGATTTCGAACCTTGGTTTTTAAAATTTTAAAGTATATAGTATTGAAAGTATTTTCGAATAAATATCGTTTTCAAAGAATATTAAAATGTTGAAAACAGTGCTCTTCTCTTTGTCGCTGGAAAATAATTTCGATGATGGCGGCCGCATCATCGACATTCATTTTCGAGTTTCGAAGTGAAGATACTATTCTGTAGCTTTGCTACGGTTTTGTTTTGAAAAATATTTTGATTTGAATTTCTTCAGTATAATTTGATTTATATATATATATATGTATCTTATTTTAAAATTTAATTTGATTTGATATAAATATTATATATATATCTCTAAATTGTTTAAGGTTAATCGGAAATCTAATTCTTAAATTTTGTTAAAGGATGATTTTAATTATAAATAAAACCAAAATTTGGAATAAATATTTAAACTTGAATAATTGAATTGGGAAAATTTTATTTGTATATTGTTCAACTACATTCTAATACAATTTACCTAAATCATTCAGAAGTTGAATATGTAATTGAATAATATATAATATAAATTGAATTTATAAATAAAATTTGAGTGGTTATAATAAATGTTATACACTTAAATTTTAATTATAAAATGTTAATAGAGATAAATAGAATAATACGATAATTGATAAATAAATTTGTTTTAAAAGAATTAATAAATTTGTTTTGAAAGAATTAATAAATTGAAATTTGTTCAACATATGAAAATACCGTGAATTTAAAAGAAATTAATAGATGTAAATAAATTTAAATCGAAACTTTTATGTTTTAAATTAATTTATATGGGTTAAATATACGTGAGTAGATATATTAAGTAGAATAAATTTAACAGTAATGTGGAATAAAGAAGAATTTAAAATTGTTGAAGAAAATATGATTATAATGAAAGACTATTCAAATTCATGGTTTAAAAATTTTAAAATGAAGAAATGGGATAATAAGACAATGAATTTAGGAATAGTTGAGATTGATTTTTAGTGAAATCAAATGGATTAAATCAATTATTGAATATCAATTAATTCAAATTTGAATTTATATGGTTTAAAATAATTGTTATTTTGTATTTCAAATCTGTTTTTCTTTTGGTTGTTTCTATTCTCCTACCTCGTTCCTTTTCGGGGACGAAAAGTTTTGAGTGGGGGAGAGTGTAACGACCCGTAAATTTCAACTGTTTTAATAACGTAATTAGTTGAAATTTTGTGAAATTTTAAACGATAAAATTTTGAAATAAAAATTTAATATTTGGAATACGTCTGGTTAAACATAGCAACTGGTAAATTTTCGTCCGAAAATATGAAAGTTTATTTCGCGCGTAAATTCACTTCAATTTAATCAGTTAAAAAAGCAATGAAAATAAAATGTTTCCGAAACCTAAATATTTTTACATAGAAAAATTCTAAACCATCTTCTGAGCAAGATGTCAGTTTGTCATTTTTCCAAATTCGGACATCTTTGGCTCCGTCGATCTTATTTTTCAGCGTTTTTCTTGCATTTTCCGCTATTAGAAAATTCGAATTTTTATAATTAAATCGTACCGCCAATATCCGTATACCATTGTGATCGTCTCATCGTGCTGGTCTCCGCAGTATATTCGTTTTCGTGTTTTGAAGTTCGGTACCCGGTGAAATCCGTGTAACCGGTATCCGTATCGATACCGTTTTAAAAACCTTTTGAGTTCTATCTGCCCTTCCATCTCCATACTTATCTAAAACCAACGGCTTTGTGCATTTAATATTTGTGGAATTCGAGGCGTGTTTTCCTTTGTTCAATGTTATGTGACCTTTTGTTTTACACTTTTACTAGTTCATTTCTTTGCTTCCCAACGTAAAGGTCCATATTCATTTTCTAAATGAAAGAAGAACAGACACAAACATATTATCCCCTGTAGCCTTTTCATCACTTGCCTCCTCTCCTCTTCTTCTCTTATTCTATTTTTCATATTTCTCATCTGTAAAGTTATAAAAAGAAAAGAAATCAACGAACTCAGCACACTTGTTCACCGCATGCACCCTTCACCATTCTCCACCACCGCGCTATCACCTTCCTCTCCACCTCCGACCTAATCACCACGGCCACGCAGCTGACCGCCGCCAGGACCCGCACCATGACACACAGCCGTGACAACCAAGCCCTAGACAAACTTGCCCTCTTTTCTCCGCCTTCCTCCCTTCAACTTCGCCACTGGCCGACCGAACTACCTCCGTCGCCTTCCCACGTTATCAGCCCTTCCACTTCCAACTAATAACCCATTGCCTTGCGCTACCCAGCCGAGCATAGCTTCTCTGCCTCCACCAGCGCGCAGCAGACCAGGTCGGCCACTCATCAACTTCATCTTCACCTTTCTGGAAACCCATCCATCGACACCACCCTCCAATGCACCAGCCTCGTCCCCTCATCCTCCCCATCAGATCCGCGCCATCCTACCCAATCTCGCCCACAGCCTCGCGAGTCACTTTCCACTCAGCCGCCTCTTCTCTCCTTTCTTCCCTCAGTGCATATTTATACAAGGTATACATCTATTTTAGTTACAACAGTACATACCTGTTGTTGAAATTTTTATGCTAGTACTATATATATTTTTTGTTAAGATTGCTGTTATACAATAAAGTGTTAGTGTATATATCATATATGAATGTTTTATAAAGAAGCGTTATAGATATGCTATTTGTATATTGTTTGTGTAGGCTGTTTATATTTTGATCTGGGTATATGTATATAAGTGAATTTGGGGAGGGTGCCATTGTCTTGTACGCGTGTAAGTATATATATGTCAGATTTTATAAAATTTATATATGCTAGTTTAATCTATCTGCTAGTTATATTATATTTTTGGTTTTTCTATTTTACAGCTTTTCAACTTGCAGTTATTAATATACCACATATTTTATATATATATTTAATTATAGTTTATGTCTATAGTCTAGTTGCACGCATTTTATGTATATTAAGGTTTTAAGAGTTGTTTAGTTATATAAATTGCATCTGGGCGTGGTTGTTGCATGAAGAGTACGTATATAGTTTTATAAGTAGTTGTATATTTAAAGTTATAATTTGGCAAGTTTAATTTTATAAATTATAATATAAAGTTACTTTTGTGGGTTACAGCACATAAAATTTGTACTGTACATTCATTCTTTTCTACAAATATGGGCTTTAATGTGTTTTATATAAATTAGTATACTTATGCGAACGCGTTAGTTGATTTTAAATTTTATATAGTGACTTTGTTTTACGTGTTTTATCTTTAAACAAAAAGTTTTCAACTACTTGTGTATGTATATATTATTAGCAAGTATTGAAATAAAAACACGATTGTTGCGTATATGTATATATATATGATTGTATATGTTGTGCCTATATCAATTCAGTTACAAATTATTTTATCGATCCAGTTCTGATTCAATTTCGCCAATTTCAATTGTCAGCTTTGCTTGTCAAATTCGCGTTCAAATCTAGCTTTGCCTTGGATTCGTAACTCCATTTCAGTGTCCGTATCTGTGTTCGTATCCGTGTCCTCTTCTAGTCTCTCTAGCCTCGGAAGGTGAGCACTCACTCACGATTAACGTTCTTTTATTTATTAAATTTGATTTCAATTGAAACGACAATTGAAATATGCTGTTGTTAGTTAATTACACTGTTTTATATGCTATTGCCTGTATCAGTTCACCTGTGACATCTGACACCATTATCTGTTAATTATTTATGCGATGATAATACAGTTTGGCTGATAATTGATTGATTATTGATGTTTATATTGGACGTTAAATTGTTAATGTTAAAATGATAAACAGTATGAAATTGAACTTGATATAGGATAATTAAATGTTAAATTTGATTAAATGACATTTGTATATTATGACCCTTTTAACTGTTAAATTTATGGACACGTAGGATTTGTTTAATTACATCTTGAACCACTGAATGTATGTTGTTAATTTGATGATGGATGAAATTGAAATTGAATGACAAGTGAAAACCGTAATGTAATAATCTTTAATCTACATGAAATGATAGTGTAGATTCTATAAATAATTATATTAATTCGTACAAATAACAATGCGAATTAATACAGTTATTTCGGGATTATTTGAATTGATTATTGGATTGTTATCGATTGTTGTTATTGCTTGTTTATTTACTTTGACACCATCCCAGTTATCACACTGCAAGTTCCCTTTGTTATGTTTTGATTTTGAATTGAATTGGAATCGGGTTGAAATGATAAATACCCAAATTGAACTTTGACCTAGGATAGAGAATTAAATAAAACCCGATTGGTCAATAATTTGATTTAAAAATAAACGAAGATTTTATTTGAATAAATAATATGGTTTTGAAATGAAGTTGAAATTTGAATTTTTAATGAAAGGAAAATGTTAATATTTAATAATCTGAAACAAAATGTTAACAATGTAATTGATGGAAGAATGTTGTTTAATTTTAGAATGATTGAATTGAGTTTGAAATGATTAAATAATTAAGTTTGAAATTATAATTAAGTTTGAAATTATTTAATAATTAAGTTTTGAATTATTTAATAATTAAATAAGATTGAATGATTTAATGATCAAATTGAATTAAATTCTTTAATAAGAGAAATCGAACTTTTGAATAAGTGAATTTACTTTGTAAATAATTGAAATTGAGTTTTCTTGATTAATTAAGTTTTGGAAAATTATTTAAGGAAGTAAATAAGTGAAATGGAATTTCTTTAACAAGAAATGAAAATGTGATATTTTTGGAATTAATGTAAGACTTGTAATTGAAAGAATTGATTTGACGGATTTGATTTAATTCAAAATTGTAAGTTTTGATTTAATGAAGTTGAATTTGAATAATGGATTTAATGAATTGGAAATTTAATAGAAATTGTTTTGAATGATAAAGTAACTTAACGAATATTGAATGAAATCGATAAATGAGTTTAAATTGATTTGAATGTTAAATAAAATTTATTTAAATGATTTCGGAATGAAACTTATATGCGAACTTGAATCAATATTGAATTGTTTTAAATAAAATTGAAATTGTATTATAAGATTTTGAAATGGTAATTTGAAAGTTTGAAACGTAGAGTATGGAAATTGGTTTTCGAAAGACAAGTGAAATGTTGATTTACGAATTGAAATTGAAATTGAAATTGATTTGGTTTTGAAATAAACAAACGACCAATCGGTGTAATAATTACGAAAGTTATTAAAGAGACCGGGATCGGTAATGGATATACTCTCTATCTGAACCGAAACCACTTTAATAACTATACGCGGAGTGATGATCCAGAATGAAGTGGTTGGATTGATGTACGTGATGACTGAAGAAAGTGAACGATAATGGATAGCCTTGACACTTGTGTCAAATTGGAAATGACTAAAATAGGAGCTGTGCCGGGCCAATGGAGGATTAGCTACCTCAAGTGGACACACTTCTTCGAACTACTTATACTTGTTGTCGATTGGTGCACCCTTGATTTTTGGGAGTGTTGTTTCACGGTGTTGCGGGCGCTGCGGCGTTGCGTTCTCACCAGTCCGGATCAGGCGAATGGTAGTATCACTACCTTGGGTATTGCCTCATGTGCCTTGTCATACTTGTATTCCATTTATACGCGACCACTACGATTTTGATTTGTACCTTTAGTATATGGATTGCCCTCTGGTGACTTCCGGTTTTGGGGAAACTACGGTCTTGTATATGCTTTTGGGAATAAAAATGTGTTAAGGGTGGAATGGGCCATGACTTAATGCTATTTTGATATCTTTATATTACTGATAGACATTATCTACTTATCGTACATTACTACCTAGTAGATAGTTTAACGGATCCTTAAAGGATGGTTATTCCAAACATCCTTTGAGTTACTTGTATTTCAATTGCTATTTCACTTGAGTTGGATTTATTGATATAAGAATGTTAATCCTGACTCGAGTGTTTTGTGTTTTGCTTTACGCTCGGGTCAGACTGAGTAGTTCAGCTTTCGAGACTCACCTTTGGAGTTGGAGCTTCGCTTGGAGATCCAGCTATCTATCCAGCTTTCAGATACTCGATGATTCCAGTGATGTATTCTGATTTGTATCTGGTTTAACTCTGATGTATCGTATTACTCTTCTGTTGTAAACTCTGATGTATTTTATATATTCATATAGTAGCTTCATGAACTACTATCTCTTTTATTTCCGCTGCACTTATTACTCTATGTCTGTGATCTGTGATTATTTATTTACTGTATATGTTCAGTTTTGCCAAATTTAAATTAACAACGCGGTATTTTGAGCAATTCAACTCTGACATGAGTGTCTACCTATACACTTATAATGGACGCGAATGGTCCAAAATATCGGGTCGTTACAATAGATTTATAAAGGAGTTTATAAATGGTTTTTTGGAATATAATAGGGTTTATAAATGGTTTTTGAATTGAATAAAAAGGGGAATCTTCCAAATTGTTGGTGAATATACTTGTACCACTGAGATAAGCATATGGATATTTTCCAAGTATGGAGAAATAGGGATTTTGGGTTTATATCTATCTTTGTAAAAAGAATTTTTGATTCAAGTATTAAAAGGTGAATTTAATTAATAAAAGATTTATTAATAAAAGGCTTAGTGTTGCTTGGTGCTTAACACGTGTTGGTTTTCCCTATGGAATTGAATTCCTGATTGAATGTTTGTTATTCGATAGTTAAATAACCGACTATCGGAATTGGACCCAAAATGTAACTTTGGAAATATCTAGGAGAAACACGTGAGTTATATGGTACAGTCATCTCCGATGAAGCTGTACTGTGCATATAAATCTTATTTCTTTCTCCTAGGACAATGATAAGGAAATTCATCCACTAACGGTTAGTTGGTGATCTCCGACCTTATCTTTGACTGTTTATTTCCTAATGAACCGGGGTTGAGTTTACCAGGAATTATCGAATGTTGTTTCGAAGAGACCGGGATCGTGTATGTTATTCGAAAATCACTTCGACCCAATGAATGCGTATCGAAGTGAAGACATCTTGATGATGATGGAATTGGAGATGGAGCTCTCAAGTGTTTCGTTCAATCGCAGAACGAACTTGTATGCATGAATGCTGATATTGCATTGTTGCCTGGAAGGCAGTATTAGCATTCCAAGTGGGAAGTGTTATATAAAGGTAAACCGTAGCCTCAAGCCTCATCAATCGGGAATGCCTAAAATAGGGGAGATGCAGCAGGGCTAAGTGGGTCACTACCAAGTAGGGTATGATAATCCCTATCTAGAGTCGCTATTATCTCTCATTTGTATCGGGGCCCATTAACGGATGGGTGATCATATTCGGTACTATCCAGTAAGGGATAGGCCGGTTTTGTATTGGCAAGGGATCCGGGCGAGGTCCTCGGTGTTATTTTATCTGGAGATGCACCATGACGGGTGGTACTCCAGTTGCCCAGTCATTGTATGGATTCCATTCTCCAATACGAGCCTTTACAGTTTTAGTTGTATACCTATTATGCTGGAATTTAATTAATGTAACAATTTCGGCTATGATTAATAAGTATTTGTATCTAGACCCTATTATAATATCAGAGAATTTCGTATGAAATGGTTTTGGTTATTGTAAGGTAAAAACCCATCCGTGTTTGTGTGCAGCGTGGTCTTACGAGATACTTTTGATTTCAAAGGATTTTATAACTTAAAATCCAGTTGGGTGTGTTTTCTCATGCTGGTTTTCCAGACTGACTCAGGTGTTATTTTATTATAATGCTCGGGTCAGACCGAGCATATTTACAGATTGCTTTGGATGGATTGGAGCTCAGGAGATTGGTTGGAGGCCCTCAAGTCATGTTCACGCATATGTTATTTTCCATCGCTTTGTTGTTGAAATCGTTAGCAATTGTGAGGATAGGCTGTTATAATTGCCCAGGTTGATGATTGAGATTGTTGTTGTACTTTGATGGATGTATGTATATAACAGTTTCTCTTTTGTAAAGATAATTGATATTATATTATATATTGTTCCACTACGATTGTGAGATTCTGTTATTGGTTAGTTTTCTGTTCTTATTCTTCTATTCTCCTTTCCTCCTTCTTTCCCATAACTATATGTCTTTCCGTTCAATTTGAGTTGGACATGTGTAGTTTATTGTCAGCTTGAATTGTACGGATTGGTGGGTCGTTACACTTGGTATCAGAGCACAAGGTTAAGCGATAACCTTGGCTTTGGTGGGGCAACTCATTAAGAGATAAGGTATTGGAATGCCTTATTACGAGTTTTGAGTGTATTATAAATATAAGCACGTATTTGTTAGTAATATAAAAATGTTTTATATTGTGTTAGTTTATCTGTTGAGTGGCTTATGAATTCTGGTCAGTATGTAGGACGCCATGATATCGATGGGGGTTACTAAACACTTAACAAGGCAAACCGACATAGTATTGTTTTGAAAGTGGGTAAATAAAATAATTTTACCTGAATTATATTTTAAATATAAATGAATAATTTTTCAAAATTATTATAGTTATATTGGCGTGTTTGGTTATTAATGAATGATAATATTTGGTTATTATCATTGTTGTTTGTTGCTCTAATAAAAATTGTTTGTAATGACCAAGTTTTTCAATCGTTCGAATTTAAGAATATTTAATTGAATTTAAATATTGAAAAGTGAATTTTACATGTTAAATCAGTTAAATTATTGAGTCTGGAATGATTTAGAAAGATGATTTAAATTCTATTTGAATTAGAATGAGAATAGTAAACTTTTAAAATTGATTTAAAAGTGAATAAATGGAAATTGGAATTTATTAATTTAATTAGACGTGTAAAAATAGTCATTTTTGACACTGTCTTAGATTTCAACGAAATTATTTTCATTGGATCCGTAATAGTATATTATTGTAGGATTCCAAATTTCATGGTGATCGGACTTACAGTTTGGTCGTGCGAAGTTGAAACGCCTAGAAATTTATTAAAGGAATTTAATTAAAATAATACAATTTCGAAAACCTATCTTCTGTATATGATGGAATTGGCCTCTAATACATATTCTATTGTGTTCGGAATAGGGGTAAAACATTAGGAATGCCAGCGGCACGCCTAGTTTGCAGTTCGGAAAATATTCGGATGAATAGTGTCGAAAACGTGTCTATATAAGGACCCTAACTTGCAAACACTAGCCTCTAAACAACCCTAGCTGCCACTAACATTTCAATGGCCAGAAATTCACCACATTCTTCCCTCGAACTCTCTCAATCCGTAAGCTATTACCAAAAACGTTCAACTACAAAGTTGTAGAGCTTCTTGAGACCTTTCAATCCAACAGTGGTGATGGGATCTCAAGCGATGGATCGATGTGAATCTGGCCGTGAATGATGCACATTTCGTGGGGTTGCGTGGCTGATGGGTGGGGACGAGCGTAACAAGGATTGGGGCGGTGGTACGTGGGACCATGGGCCTTCGAATGGAAGTGTCTGGTCGTCGAATAGACGAGCGTGCGAGGCGTGGCAAGTAGATGAAGGCGGTTGATTATGGGTTTGAGCGCGCGCGTATATACTTAGACGTGAACGAAGATAGGAGAAGAGGTTTACAAATTTAATTATAATTTATATTAAGTTAATTAATTTACTAATTATCGAATGATTAATAACTCATAACTTTTGTATACGAGGTCCAAATCGAACGAAACAAGCGGCGTTGGATTCGTATCAGCGAATATTGCATTCTAGAGCTGGTTGGGACAGATTTGGAGCTAGCAGCAATTTTGGGGTTAAACTAAACGCTCTTTTAATTTTAATCCAAACGAATCGTTATTGCGACGAATGCAACCAATATGAGTAAAACTCACTCTCTCTGGGCCGCTTATATTTTATATAAGTGGGAATATTTTTATTATGTTGTTTTGATGACTGTTTGGATGTGTGTATCTATATATATATATATATATATTGGTTGGTTGGATATATTCTTGCATATTTTAGCAGATGAGACCCTATACGTTCCCGTGTATGAACGGATGACCCTTTGTACGCGCGTTTGCCTCGAAGCAGACATTGTACATTTTTCTCATATGCTGTATTTGTTGTAGGTTACAGGTTGGAGGGATCCAACAGGATTCCTCCCCATTGTTGATTTTATATTTATGCATATTTGTTTATATGTCGTAACATGTGATTTGTGATGCAGGGAAACATATTGGAGGGATCCAACTGGATTCCTCATTATTGTTGATTATTTTTCATATATATGTGATATATGATATGTTTGGATGCCATGTTTGTGAATTGGATGTTTATCACCTTTTTAGTGCTTAAGCAGCATTGGGCCATGTTTTCAGTATTTTTGAAATGCTTTAAAAATGATTTCAAAGTGATTATTGGTTTAAAAGCGATTTCAAGTGATTTGGAAGTATTTTTGTTTATAATTATTTTTGAATTACGAAAAGGAGTTTATTTTAAATTAAAATGAAAGTATGGGTTTTGTTATTTTAAATATATTGTTTTATGAATGTTTTCAAATAGAGTTTTTGAACAGTTTTTATATGTAAGATTCATAAGTAACGTTTTGTGAATAAGTAATAAATTTCTAAATGGAATTTTATAAGTATTAGAAATGGATTTGAAATCAATATTTGTGTAAACCGTTTTATATAATGGATTTATAAAAGGGATGTGTATAGAAATGGTTTTATAAGTTAGTTATAAATCAGATTTTCTTAGTGAGGTTCGTACATGATAGGGGGTTCTTACTTTTTGTTAGGTAGCGAACGGATGACTCTTACTCCTACATGTCCCTGAGATCGAGTATCGAAGGGTTGGTCTTCCAGTTAGGCTTACAGTCGAGAGACTGGCCGTAAAAGCAAATCGCGAGGTGCAAATTTGAGCTACGGTGGAGTTTATCCATTGTCGATGGTTGCAAAGCCTAGATCGTCACACGTGGTACAGAGCTTAGGTTTAGTATACTTCTAGGCTTTGATGTGTACTCAGTATAGATAGGGTCAGTAGCACCCTAGATTGAGTTTGAGTGTATTATATATATGAGCGCGTATTTGTTAGTGATATAAAAAAGTTTTATATTGCGTTGATGTATCTGTTGAGTGGCTTATGAATTGTGGTCAGTATGTGGGATGCCACAATATCGATAGGGGTTTCTAAACACTTGAACAAGGCGTATCGACATAATATTGTTTTAAATTGGGTAAATGAAATAATTTTACGTCGATTATATTTATATATAAAGGAACAAATTTTTCAGAAATTATTATAGTGTATATACATAGGTTGTTTGGTTGTTTGAAAATGTAAATATATATAAGTTAATAAAAGCTGTTTGAATAATCTAAATAAAGGCAACAATTATAAAAGAAGAAATTATATAAGAAAGTGAATTATAAAGTATGGAATTATAATTAAAATGATTTACAATTGTGAAATAATCTTATATATAAGAAATGAAACTACATGAGTATATTTATAAATATGAGTTATAATAAAATTGGATTTAAACTAAGAATTTGAGAATTTGAATCCCATTGAATTTGACAGTTGTTTTTCAAAGTCTGAAGATGTTATATTATTATAAATCTAAACAACAAGATAAACAAATTTGGAATGAATCTTATATAAGTAAAGTGATTAAGTGAAATTATATAAGTATGAATTTATAAATGTGATTTATAAATAAATGGATTTTAAAAGGATTTAAAGCACTGAATTCACTACAGTTGCTGGGAAATAATAAGGATGATGACGGCTGCATCATCGGTATCATTTTCGAGTTTCCGTGTAATGGATTTGCTACCTTAGTAAATTGATATTGAAGTTTTGTTATGACAAACAATAATTGAAATTTAAAATCAAAGTATGGTATGATAAATAAAGGAAAATTAGTTTTGAACTTATCAAATTTAAAGTGGAATAGATAAAGATATAAAAATTGAATTTAACTTACGTGAAGTTAAATAAATTGGAGTTAGTGAATTGAATTAAATGGATTACATGAACTGAAAAACTTAAGTAAAGTTAAATGAATTGAATTTGAAATGAATATACACTTAAGATTTAAAGTGATTATATAACCATGAATTTGAAATTGTAAATAACTAAGTTATATAACTTATACATTTAGCAATAACAAGTTAGAAACAAGATACTGAAATTGTTAAAATATGAGTGTTAAGCCATGGACATCCGAATTTGAATTGTAAGATGAAACTTAAGTGATATAAAATGAAGTTTGGAAAGAAATCTAACTTAAGTAATGCAGAATGAAATTGAAATTTGATATCGAAAGTAAATGAACGAATCGAAGTAATAGAATGTAACTTAAGTCGTGAATTAAATATATACATTAGAAGTGTTGTATAAAAATATGAAAATGAACATGGTTGTTAACTAATGTTAAAAATGAAGGTGAATACATCGAATGATTAATGAATTTGTTGTTAATAAGTTGAGTGTAAATGAAATTGGAAGTCAATACAACAAGTGTGAATAAGCTAATGAGCTAAGCAAATTAAATGAGTTAAATGAAGTAAATAAATGAAGAGTAACTTAAGTTAAATGAAATGAATTAAATGAGCTAAGTGAAGAAATTGAAATGAATATGAACTTGAGTTAATAAATGAAATTCAACTTAAGTATATAAGTGAATTGGATATAAGTTGAAATGTTGTTTGATAAAAATTGGAAATAAACTTAAGTAATGAAGTGAAAATAAACATAAGTGTTGTATAAAATGTTTAAGAAAACATAAGCAAATTTAGTAATGAAATAAAGTAGTTGTTATGTGTTATTAGTATTAAAAGAATTATACTAAGTGAATATTAAAATGTTGTTAAACATGAATTAGAAGTAAAGTTAACATATGCAAAGTGAATGTTAACAAATGAATGTTAATAAATGAATTTGAATGAATGTAAATTTGTAGAATGTAATTAATTGAAGGGGAATAAATTGAATATTAGTAAACAAATTGAAGGAATGAATGCAAACTAAATTGATGAAAATCAAATGAAAGTAAAATGAGAATGAATGTAATAAAATGATTGTTAGTTAACTTGAATGTGAATTAGTTGGATGAAAACTAAATAGTAAACGAATGAATTGGTTAGTTGGATGTTAGTTGGATGTTAGTTGTTTGATGATTGCTTATGTTGCATGTGTTTCATTTTCATATGATTATTGTACAGTATATGTTATACATTGATATTATATGCTATTTACATGTTTCTCATTTGGTTGTTGAGTGTTTAGTAGGTGTGGATGGTGTTTGCTTCGCATTTGGAGCTCGCTTTCATGCTATATCGCTTATATATGCTCGCTGAATATATATAAGGTACATATCTCGGATTACATATCGTACTTTTACACTTTTTCCCCTACGGGATACCTCATCCTTGATGATGAGACGTGTATTTGTGATATTATATATGTTGTGATTTTACTACGATCGAACCGCGCAAATGGGACACTGTCGAAATTTTTCGTAAATTTAAGGCGTTAGAATTTTTTTGAGAATTTTGAGAATTGAAATTTGATTTTGAGTTGTAACTTGAAATGAGATTTGTTGGTTTTCGAAATGATGATTAGTTGATTTATAGAATGGTATTGGTTAACACTATGAATGAAATTGGGAACTAAGAAATGTTTTTATAAAAATAAAAGTTGCAACTAATTGATTTTGGGAAAAATTAAACACTTAAGAGAATTTAGTAATCTATTTCAACTAATAGTTTTGAAAAGTTAATGGAGTGGTAGCATCTTCCCTACTAAGCAATTTTGGAGACGAAATTCTTTTAGGAAGGGAGGTATGCAACGACCCAGTTTTTCTGTCGTTCGATTTAAGAATATTTAATTGAATTTAAATATTGAAAAGTGAATTTTTTATGTTAAATCAGTTAAATAATTGAATTTGGAATCTAATGTGAATAAAAATTATTTAGAAAGATGATTTAAATTCTATTTGAATTGGAATGAGAATAGTAAACTTTTAAAATTGATTTAAAAGTGAATAAATGGAAATTGAAATTTATTAATTTAATTAGACGTGTAAAAATAGTCAATTTTGACACTGTCTCGAATTTCGATGAAACTAGTTTCATTGGATCCATAATAGTATATTGTTATAGGATTCCAAATTTTGTGGTGATCGGACTAATGTTTTGGTCGTGTGAAGTTGAAACGCCTAGAAATTTATTGAAGGAATTTAATTAAAATAATTCGATTTCGAAAACCTATCTTCTGCATATGATGGAATTGGCCTCCGATACATATTCCATTGTGTTCAGAATAGGGGTAAAACATTAGGAATGCCAGGCGACACGCCTCGTTTGGAGTTTGGAAAATATTCGGGTAAATAGTGTCGAAAACTTGTCTATATAAGGACCCTAACTTGCAAACCCAAGCCTCTAAATAACCCTAGCCGCCACTAACATTTCAATGGCCAGAAATTCGCCATTTTCTTCCCTCGATCTCTCTCAATCCATAAGCTATTACCAAAAACGTTCAACTACAAAGTTGTAGAGCTTCTCGAGACATTTCAATCCATTGGTGGTGATGGGATTTCATGCGAAGAATCGATGTGAATCTAGCCGTGAATGACGCGCGTTTCATGGGGTTGCGTGACTGATGGGTGTGTGCGAGCATGATGAGGCTTGGGGCGGTGGTGCGTGGGGCCATGGGCCTTCGAATGGCAGTGTCTGATCATCGAATAGACCGGCGTGGGAGACGCGGCAAGCAGATGAAGGCGGTCAACTATGGGTTTGAGCGCGCATGTATATACCTGGACGTGAACGAAGATAGGAGAAGAGGTTTAAAATTTTAATTATAATTTATATTAAGTTAATTAATTTACTAATTATCGAATGATTAATAGCTCATAACTTTTGCGTACGAGGCTGTGCAGTTAATGCCCCGCTATTACCCCGCTATAACCATGCTATATCTCATAGCGGATTTCTACCGCTACGATATTTCCATATAGCCCCAAAATATAGCCTTTCCGCTTTAAGCCCCGCTATTTCCGCTATATTCCGTTATTCCCGTTATATTCCACTATTTCCGCTATATCTTCTTTAAAAGAAATGAATTGAAAAATGACATTTATACGTTATAAAAATTATGAAATTAATTTATTTAACTGGATTTTTAATATATTTTCAGAAATGAAAATACTCTAATATTCTACTAAATTCAATTATGTTATACAACAGTTTTATGTTTATTTACAGTACATTTGCACTTGTTTTTATTTAAAATTATTTATGTATTAATTATAATTCAATCAAATGTTAATTCATTTAATTTCCATTTATATATTTGTAAAAACATCAAGTACGAGTTTTATATGCTATTTTCGAGTCGTCCGCTATATCCCGCTATGTCTTCGCTGTATCCCCGCTATGACTTTTTGCACCTCCGCCGCATTGAATCTGCTGAGCGCTTTAACCGCACAGGTACGAGGTCCAAATCGAACGAAACAAGCGGTGTTGGATTCGTATCAGCGAATACTACATTCTAGAGCTGGTTCGGACATATTTGGAGCTAGCAGCTGTAACAACCCATAATTTTCAATAATTAAAAATAGTTAATTTAATAAGATTTTTGTGATTTAATGTTAGGAGAAATAAAAATTTGTGGTTTAATAATAAGAAAATAACTAGAATGAAATGTAATAATATTAATTTAAGATGATTGATAAAAGTTTTAAATGTAATTCTAATTAATTAAAAGGATTAAAGAGTTATAATTGATATAGATTGTAAATAAATTATAGTAATGTATGTATTAATGGGAATTGAATTAAAAGAGCAATTGATAAATTAAATGTTGAGTCATTAATGAAATAATGTGTAATAAATTGTAATTGAATAAAATTAGTGTTGTAGTAGTAATTATAACCCTTGTTGTGGATAATAAACTTATAGAATGTGACTAAAAGTTAATGGTGACAATTATTATATGTTACCTATTTATTTAGCCTGTTAAATTAAAATTGGAAATTAATTGCAGTTAATTCACTTAATTAGTGCAGTTAATGTATGTTAAATTGATAATGGTAGAATGTTAATTCAATAAGATGTAACCAATGAAATTTTATGCATAATATGACAATTGATTGAATAAAAAGAATTGGAATCAAGTTTGACCAATTTATTGGAATTTAAAATTTTAATAAATGGATTTATTGCAATTAAATGTAATTAAATACTACGTTAATGGAAATTAAGATGAAATTGTAAAATATTTATGTAGTAAGAGATAAACTAATGTTAGTTATATCCTTAGTGTAATAATTGATTGAATAACAAGAATGAAAAGTCAAACAAATGGATTTATTGGGAATTTAATTTATAATTTCTGAATTTATTGAAGTTGAAATCAAATACTGTAATTTATGCAATATTGAATATTGAACTGATATAGAAATTTGTTTTAAGGGATTATAAATTACTATGTAATCTAAAGTGATAGAAATTTGTAAATTATAAAATTTGAATTAAAAAGTGATTAACTAATTTAATATTAATTTATTTAATTAACATGAAAATATCCATTTTGGCCACTAGCTCGGATTTCGATGAAACCAGTTTCATCGGATCCGTAACGGTGAATTATTGTAGGATTTCAAGTTTCGTAGCGATCAGACTTGTCATTCGATCATACAGACTCGAAACACATAGAAATCAATTTAATTGAAATCAATTTGAAATAAGCTGATTTTAAGCTAACTTCTTCGTACCATGGAATTAGGACTTGAAACTTGTTCCATTGAGTTTAAAAATATCAAAAACATCTATTTTGATATATGGGATGATCTGTTTTCGTCTCGGGAATGAAACGGGCTTTTGGGTCGTAGTTATCGTTTCAATCCAAATCAATCTTGTCCATTCATTTCTATTTCTGATCTGCCTATTTATAGCCTGTTATAAACCCTAGTTATTTCTTTTTCTATTTGTTTGTACGTAAAATTCTATCTGCTTCTCTCTTTCCAATAGCAGACAAACCAAAACCAATTCCCAATTCAAAATTCAATTGCAAATCAAAATCAAATCAAAAAATTAAATCTCCTCAAACAATATCGAATTATATATCGATTCGAAGCTCTCGACGAGCGCAAGTCAAATCTGTAGTTTGTTTTTCAATTTGAGTTTCTATGTGTCCAAAATTTGAGGAATTATTCACGGCCGTTCATCGCTCATTGATCAACTTCGACCGATCGTCGAATCGATGACATGGGTTTGTGGAGAGCAGCGAGTGGAGTGCATCGGTGTAGGTTGTTCGTCGAATTAACGGTTGGATCTTCGCCTAAAATTCGATTAGGGTTTCCATTTTTTGGCTGCGGTTGGATCTGTTCGACCTGAAGGTCGCGTGACCGCTGGAAGCGACGCTGGAGCATCGAGGAGATAGGCGAGGTTGCAGCCTCTGGTGGACGGCGGTGGCGTGTTGACCGGCGGCGTCTCTGGTTAGGGTGCACACGAGAATAGGGTTGTGAGCGATCGTTTGTGTCTGTAGCTCTAGGGTTTCGTGTTGAGCAGAACGACGTGGCAGGTAACGTTGTTTTTTTTTAATCTAATTTATTATAATATTTAATAATTCGAATCGTTCTAACGATCATAACTTTCTCATACGAGGTCCGTTTCATGCGCGGCTTGTTCCATTGCGATCGTTTCAGAATTTTGGACATTTCGACGCCGTTTTGGATAAATTCTGAGACTGTTTGAATTTGGGCCCTAAATTGGATTTTTAATCGATTTAAAATCAAAGGCGAGTATTTTAACCCACTCACAACTACTAAATTATCTTATGTTGGTTAAATTAAATTTATGATGTGAATAGAAATTAATTTAATTTATGCTTGGTATATTTAAATTGTCATTCCAGTTAAATGTGACTTCTATTGCATTTAATCGTCACTTAATTTAAGATTAAATTTTAATTCATCAGTTTATACTTGTTATTGATAATCAGTTAGCTATTGATGTTTATTGATGGATTAGGATGATGATTTTGATGGATGTTTGATTATCGATATTGGATAACTGGATGTTATATTTTATATTGTTGTAACACTGCAAGTTCCCAATGGGTTGAAATGATACATACCCGAACGATCTATAGATTAGGAAAAAATCGTTATGGGTTGAAATGATAGACTCGAGCGATTTTATGGATTTTATTTAATTCGGGATTGCGGTTTGAAATGATATATAACCGTAAAATGTTAAATAGCGAATTGAAATGATAAATATCCGTATCACTTGACCCTAGGGTAGAAAATTATATACGGACACAGATACAAACTCCATAGCCTCTACAGGCTCGGCGGTGGCCTCCTCCTCTTTGTCCCTGGGGTCTAATTCATTGAAAGGGTCGCTGGTATACCGAAGAGGAGGGGCTTTCTTTAGTTGCTATGCTTCTAGACTTTTCGTGCAGAGGGCAACCTCTACACCCTTCCCTTTATCCTTCCTGTGGTTGTTGCGAAGTTCAGTCACATAGCAGTCTCGAGCAACGTCCTGGTCTCCTTCTACTTCCCCTACTCCATTGTCCATTGGAAATTTCATCTTTAGGCACCATGGGGCTAGGACAATTTGGAAGTCAGACAAGGCTGGCCTTTCTAAGAAGGCGTTGTAGGCCGAGTGGTTTTCTATTAGCACAAACGTCTGTCTCCATACAACGGAGCGGGGATGGCTTCCAATTTCAACAAAGAGGTCCAGTTGCCCGAGGGGCATCTTCACATCTCCAGTGAAACCGTGTAGTGGTTTATCGCAGGGAGATACATCCTTCATTGATAGTTTCATTTTGTCGAATGCATGTTTGAACAGGATATTTACTGAGCTTCCAGTGTCTACTAGAATTCGGTAAACTTCGGCGGGACCGAGCCGGGCAGAGATAACCATGGGATCCATGTGAGGGTATTGCCTTCCTTCTAGGTCACGCTTACCGAATGTGATGTCATCACTTTCTTTCCGCTTCGGGCGGCACTCTTCTATAACCGAATTGACACAGTCTTTATTGTCTCTAAGCGACTTTCCATATCTTTCCATCTCTTTCCAGCTTCTGTTTGCGATGTGCGGTCCTCCCGAGATGGTATGGACCACTATCTTCTCTTGACCAGAGCCGCTAGTGTTGCGGTTTCCTCTGCCGATCTCCGGTGAGGGTAGCCTTGGGTTCTCATTGGCAGGAGCTGGAGTCCTGTCCTGACCTTTTACATAGCGTTCCAGTTTCTTCCTTCTGATGTGTTCCTCAATCAAGTCCTGGAGATGATGGCATTCATTGGTATCATGCCCATGAGATTCGTGGAAGCGGCAGAACTTTCCAGACTTCTGCGCGTTATCTGATTCCTTCTTGTATGGTTGGCGTTTGTATCTAACTTCACCTTGGGTGGCAAGGAAGATATTTTCGACGGTCTCATTCAAAGGAGTGTAAGTGTCGAATCTCGGTCCTGGCCGATATAGGCGCTTTTCTCCCTTCTTGCCCCCAGCATTGTCTCTGGAATCATTTCTTCGAACGTCCCTTGCCACAGCAAGGGCGTTGCTGTGAGTTGCCTTATTTTGCTGTCCTGACTGCCCCTCAATGGCAGCATCCTCAAGCCTCATATATTTCTCGGCTTCATGGAAGAAATCGGGTAAAGTAGCTGGTTTTTCTTTTGTCAACCTTCTAGCAAATTTAGTGTCCGGATGCACACCACTACACAGGGCCATTAGGATAAGCTTCTCATCGGCATCTTGAACTGTGGCCGCTGCGGCATTGAATCGGGTTAGGTATTGCTGCAGTTTCTCTCCGGGTTTCTGTTTGATGCTGGATAAGGAATAAGCGTCCTTAGGTTGTTCCACATGAATGCGGAACTGACTAATAAACTTTTCTTTCAACATTTCCCACGAGCTGATGGATCCCTGGGGTAAATGACAGAACCAGGAGGTAGTGAGATCTACTAAGAATAGTGGAAAGCATTTGCATAGTACTCCCTCTGTTGCTCCACTCATGAGCATATGTTGTGTGTATCTCTGTAAGTGTACAACGGGGTCGGAGGTTCCTTTGTAAGGTTCCATTGTTGGCATCTTCCATTCTCGGGGGGTGATAGCAATTTCGATATTGCGGGCGAAAGGGCTGGTTACTCTAGCGCCTATCCCTCGATCCCTTTGCTTCCGTTGGACGCACTCTCTGAATAAGCGTGCCATCCTTTCATCAGAATTTGGAGCAGATAGAAACGAGTTTGGTTCTGTTCTGTGGGATTGATTCCGTCCAGATGACCTGTAGGGATGGTATCGTCTATCATTCCTCATATTTTCCAGTGGCTGCCTTTGGTCTTCTGGGAGCATGCTAGGGTCAGCTACAGTTGGCCCTTGCCTTGATCTTCCCCTGCTGGGTTCTGATCTAAGCACTTCCTCGGGTCCAACTTTGGGCTGGACTCTAGCTCGGCCCCGTTCACTGGCGTTTCCGTGGTTAGGTAGTATGACAGGCTCAGCCACAGTTGACCTTCGCCCGGTACCTCCCCCGTTGGGTTCGGTTCCAAACGTTTCCTCAGGCCTAACTTCGAGCTGTCCTCGATCTCGGCTCCTACCATGGCTGCTTCTGCCGTTAGCTCCTTCGAAGAAGGAAAATCTTTGTTGTCTCTGAGATCCTCCAGACTGGGACTCGCCCCATGATTCAGTGTTGCGGTTGGCCTCTTCAGCATCCCTTAAGCGTGACATGAGATGGTCCACCAAGGCTTCCTGCTGGGACGTGAAGCGGTTAGTTACTTCAACCACAACTCTGTCTAAATCTGCCCTAGTAATTGTTGCGGGCTGTTCTGTGGCAGGAGTGGTCGGATTAGCCTGTCCTTCATTTGGTACTGCTGCTAGAAGAGGACGATTTACTTGATCTGTGACAGCTGGATCTGGAAGACTGCTGGATGCGATGTTTTTTCCTTTGTTAACATCTTTTTTCTGCTTGGGAGGCATGTTTTCCAAGCGGCGAACGATGCTGTTAGGAAAAATGTTAAGTGGATGAAGCTGAAGCTTCGAGCTTCTAGTTCTCAGTGAAAGCACCAAAAATGTTTGCACAAAAAATGGACAAACACCTCAAAGTCGTTTGATTTAATTGATTTTATGTTGTTCTTAGTGATTTGGGTGATCTATGCAAATATATGAAAAGCAGGGACTAAACTGTAAAAGACACGCAGATTTATAGTGGTTCAGCCAGAATGTGCCTACGTCCACTTTATATATTATTTCTCTTATCTAGTTCAGATTACAAGTACAATGCTTAGATACAAGTATCTGAAAGTTGTTGTTTGAAAGTTCTCTCCGTGCTTGAGCTCTCAAAACTTGTCCCCATTGTTGTACCCCTGCCCCTCTATTTATAGAGTGAGGTTGGGAGCAGGGGTTTTGGATGTATATAGCTGCTGGTGGGCCTGGGCTGATGTGGTCTGGCCTGGCACGTCTTGGTCCGGTAGCATTTGGTTCGGCGATGGTTGGTCCGGCATGGAGTTGGTCCGGCATTGAGTTGGTCTGGCATTGAGTTGGTATGGAGTTGGTCCGGCATTGAGTTGGTCCGGCATTGAGTTGGTATGGAGTTGGTCTGGCATTGAGTTGGTCCGGAGTTGAGTTGGTCCGGTGGAGCTTTGATTCGGGGGTTCTGGTGGAAGAGTTGGTTTGCTCTAATTTGGAGGGTGGCTGGTCCGGTTATTCTGGTCCGGTGGTGAGAATTCGCCCAACAAATAATTTTACAATTTTATCAATATCATACTTCATAAATTTTAAGGGTTATTCTACCTAAATTTTAGATTCAGGGTATATATGTCATTCCATTAAAATTAAATTATTTATTGAATATTTAGACAAGGGTTCAAATTAAATTCATTCATCTAAACCTATAATGCAATGGTTTTACATAAGCATAATAACAAAAATGAATCTCAATGATATATATCTAGTATTCTGTAAAACATATAATTTCCCACTCACCTTATAGCTTTCAAATCTCCAAATCAAATCCCTTTCTTCTTACATGACACCTTTTTCTTTCCAATCAAAAGATATATATATATATATACACTTAATAGAGTTACAAATCTAAGAGGCGATTTGAGTAAAGGGAAGTTTAAATTTTAAATTGTTGAATTTACCTTTCTGCATAGAATTTGATTTACTCCACCTTTTCTTCTCTTTTATTTTCTAGTTCTCCTCCAATATATATAACACTTTTATAATTTCTAGAGTGAAGAAAGAAAAATGAAGAGCTCTACTGCCTAGTTCATAAAATATGAGAAGAAAAGTGAGGGGCTAGGCCTGTATTTATAGGCACTCGAATCAATTATGTTCGTTAGATTAGTTTTTATTAAGTCAGGCTGTTTAGGCCAAGGTTCAGGGCATGCCAGCCCTAAATCGACCGATAAATCGGTGACTAACAACGGTCGACCGACCGAACCTGGCCGTCGATCGGCGAGCATATTAATATTTTTTGCCATGTTTACTTATTAATGTTTATTTATTAAGGCCATTAAAATTTATTTCCTTTATTACTTTTGAATTAATTCCTATCCAAAATCTTCAAATGTTGCTAACTTCTTCGTTTGAATTCTAATCACAAAGCTTTATATATGAAAGTGGCTCAGAAAATCGCAACGAACACAATATACAAGTTTCATAGCCAAATTTTGAAATCTACTCAAATTCCATATTTGAGCTTTAATAATTATTATTAGTTCTTTTTAATTAATTACTGTTTATTGTACGGGGTGTTACAGGTTACTAATCTCTACTATCTATAAAATTGGATTCAATATTTGATCCTCTAGAGTAGTAAACAGAGATGGTAAACATAAACCCAAAATTAAACATCATACGCTCCATTTACTTTAACTAATGTGTGTGTGTGTGTATTAAATATAAAAAATATACAAGTACGCTCTCTAAATGTCCTAATCTAAGCTCTAATACTAAAAGCAACAGCATGACTTTTCGCGGCCATAAAATCACCGTAGAATGGAAAGTTTGATTGCTTTACATACCATAGTATACAGAGAGTCGAACTAGCTAACTATATCTTTTAGAAACTCTAAACAGAATGGATAAAAAAATAAAATATAGATAAAATAAAAAAATCCCATCTATATACATCGTAAGTTAGACATAGTCTTTAAACATGCACACAATGTCACAACATATATACAATATGTACAAAACAACGGATAACATATATAAATATCCCCATAGTCTCCATCTTTAAATACCTCACCATCACAATTACTTCATTCACCTATAGTGTATGAGGAAGGGGGTCAGATACACATGTCTGGTGAGTAAAAGTATTACCAAGTATATACTACTAACATGATTTCATAAATACATATGAGAACTAATACTAACTTTACCTCAATCTGTCTCGGCTACATCTACAGAGTTTGTCCATCATAATAAACATAGTATGAGAATCACTATCATATACTTAACAATCATTAAACGTACGATAGAGTAAGTTAAACATAAACTAACCGATCGATATACACAAGAAAGGAAAAGAGTCAGTTAAACATACACTACCCCGGCGATACTCACAAAAGTTAGTTAAATAGAGACTAAACCCAGGATATAGTTAAACACAGACCAATCTCGTAAATGTAAACAAGAGCACGAGTTAGATAAACATAGACTAACTCATGTATACGTAAAGGATAGGTAAACACAACCTGACTCCTTTATAAACGACTCGATACAATCATTGCAATGCATAATCATCGAAGCACGTCTCTGGATGTTAAAAACTTCTCTGATATTGCTAAGAAACCAAAATGTCGCTCACTTCTATTTCGTATAGGCCTGGCTGAGGTAAAAATGCTTTAGCTTGCTTGGATGAAGTAAAAACTCTTCAGCCTACTTGGCTGAAGTAAAAATACTTCAGCCTGGTCTAGTTTCATTCTGGCATTCAAAATGCGCACATGTGGACTGGTGTACTCAACATCGATGGACCAGCGTACCTTTTGAATGTCAAAAAACTGACAATCTTAAACTTCTTTCTTCTTCCCAATTCCGAACTACAATCATTGTTTATTGTTTAGCTACATATCTATTTCTTTTAAACATCATTTTCTACTACACAACCCTTCCATATATCATATAACATCTATATATCTCAAAAATCAAACACTAATTATCAATAACTTAACAATTTAACACTAAATTCATATAATACACTGTTTAATTCTAAATTAAACCTAAATCGAATGTACAAAAATTATTTATATTTGAAATAACTTCTACATTAAATTCCAAACTCCTATTTGTCCAATTCTTATATCATTTACCCTATTTAGCAATAATATAATATAAACTACTTTCCTGTGAGTAGTATATAGCTCAATAATGATTCCTACTCACCAATTCACACTGCTAAGCCCTAGAAATCACCAAAATGGACTCCAATTACTATCTAGAATTGCAATCCTTCCAAGTTTCCCGAATCTGTTAACAATTGGTATCTTCATGTAGTCCTCTTCGCGCTCGTCGATTTGATATATAATTGTCTAGGATTTCGTTAAGATTTTAAGAGAGGAAAGAGATGGCAAAGCAATGGAGGAAGAAGAATAAGGAGAAACTGAAATGTATGTGAATGAGAAATGAATTCGAATTCTACACCACATGTTTATAATTTCTAAAATGTTTCTTCAGTCTAATAGGCCTAAGCCCGTTTAAACAAATCAAAACCCATTTACTTAAAACCCGCATATCTCCTTCATACGAACTCCGATCCAAACAAACCAGTATAGCATTCTGACCAGAAAACAAGCTCTATGCAATAGTATGAATCTCATCTCCTAGTTCCAATGTTTGAGAAATTACCATTGTGCCCCTACTATTAAGATATATGCCTACATCTCACAGAGTATTAAAACGAATTTTGTCCTCAAATTCCGAACGTAACTCCATTACACATATCTATGTATCTTATGTTATATGTGTGTCTATATATATGCAAACATATTATAATAATACACCTCATGGTGATCTTTCCAACACCAGGACACTCTCCTTTCATATGGCACATCTTATTGCAATTATATCACTTAATCTTCGAGACTTTCACCCTACAATCTTTCGCTTTGTGTCCTCTCATATTGCATCTTCCATAGCTCATGCCTTACTTACCACCTTGTCCACTTAGACCTCCAAGATCTTTGCGCTTGCCTTGAGTAACATTCTTTGCCATTTTCCCTTTAGAAGCCTCCACTATAGTAGTATTCAACAATGTTACCTCAACTAAATTCTTGAACGTCCCTCCCATAGGAACCTGACTAAGCACTAATTTCCTAAGCGGTGAACTCAAACCTTCTATAATTTCATCACCTTCTTGGGTTTCGTGTCTATCAACTCAAAATTATGCCAAATCATTGAAGCTATTAATACACTCCTTCACATTAGATTTTCCTTATTTGAGATTAATAAACTTCTCAAGCATCGTTTCCTTTTCGGCGCCATACAAGAATTTTGTCTTAAACCATTCCTTAAAATTAGTTTAGGGGATTTCATTTTTATTAACTTCCACTATATCGACCAATTCGTTGCTTCCCCCTATAGGTGCCAAGAAGCAAGCTACCTTTTTGCCTTATTACACAAATTCAATGTACTAAAAATCCTATCACATGTAGGCAACCCTATTCAAAAATTGTATGTCCAAATTGGGGCCCCATCTTATTCAAGAACTTTTAAAACTCTGTTTGTGGTAATGTACCAGCCATCTTTTTACAATGCATTCTTTGGACGACCCACGCTGGATGAATTGATGCCTTTGTGTCCTCAAAACATTCGCTTGTAAAGTTCCTTTCCAAAGCAAGATGTGGAACCATACATGGGGAATAATTTAGTTCTCATGAAATAAACTTTTCCACAATTGAGTGGTATAATAAAGAGGGTGGATTTTGTTATGGACCTGCATTAAAATGAACTAAATGAAACTAAAATTTCTAATCTCTTACACATCAATCCTTAAGAACTGATATCTAAAGTAAACAATCAAAGTTTTAGATGAAAAGGCATTAAATATTAAGTAGAAGGGTCAAATTAGAAGATAGGAAAAGGAAATATGTGGAGTTGAATCAAGTCGACCAAGATAAGAACGAAGTTTCAGAGTAGATAATGCCTGATATGGATTCTGGGGACGATTAAGAAAACGCATAATCTATTGAAGATTTGGAAGAAATAAACCTAAGTTCTCAAGATACAACTAAGGTGGTAAATATAGGAAGAATGATGGATATGGATACGAGAAAATGGCTAATCTCATTTCTACAATCAAATAAAGATGCCTTCGCTTAGACTCATGTTGCTATGAAAGGGATTAACCATGCAATAATGTGTCATGCACTTAATATTGACCCAAAGTTTACTCCTAAAGGAAAAAAGAAAAGGAAATTAGGTAAAGTTTGTACTATGGCGCTGCAAGAGAAATAAAAAACTATTAGAAACAAATTCATTAGAGAAGTGTTTTATCCAAAGTGGCTAGCGAATCCAGTGTTAGTCAAAAGTCTAGTGGAAAGTGGAGAACATGTGTCTACTATACATGCCTAAAAGATTGCTACCTACTTCCTAGAATAGATCAACTAGTTGATGTCATAAGCGATCATAAGTTGTTGTCATTCATGGATGAATATTCAAGATATAATCAGATTTCTATGTATAAACCTAATGAAGAACACACAAGTTTTGTAACTTATTAGGGAATGTATTGTTATAAAGTAATGTTGTTCGGATTAAAAATGCGAGAGCCATGTATCAAAAGTTGGTGAGTAAAATGTTCAAAGGCCAAATTAGGAGAAACATATAAGTATATAGGATGATATATTAATAAAGTCCAAGAAAGAAGCCGATCATATAAGATATCTGAATGAAATGTTTGGGATATTAAGGAAGTACAAAATGAAATTGAATCCACAAAAATGTTCCTTTGGAATTCAATATAAGAAATTCTTGGGATACATCGTAAGTGCATGGATATAGAGGCTAACCCCGATCAAATCAAAGCAATTAAGAATATAGCAAAACCGAAAATGGCTAAAGAAGTAATAGGACTGAATGGACGAGTCGCCGCACTTAGCAAGTTCACATCAAGGGCAACTGGTAAATGGATTCCTTCCTTCGATGTAATTAAGAGATGAAAAACCTTTGAATGGATAGAAGAGTGCAAAAAAGCTTTCTAGGAGCTAAAAGATGATTTAGAAAAACCAATAGTACTTTCTAGCCTCATAGAAAGAGAAATCTTTTTATATATATGGAAGTATCGGAACATGCAATTAGCTCAGTCCTAATAAGGGAAGAAAACTAGGTCCAATTCTTGGTATACTACAAGCAAGAGCTTAAAAGACGTTGAAGCTAGATACTCGATTATAGAAAAGTTGGCTTATTACTTACTATTATCAGCATAAAAGTTAAGGTTTTATTTTCATGCACACCTAATTAAAGTTTTTTTTACCAATCATCCACTAAGGCAAGTTCTCGGCACTTAATATTTACCCCAAGTATCAATTAAAAGGCAGACCTTAGTTAACTTTGTAGTAGAATATACATGACTCATGGTAGAGCAATTGGAAAAGGAAAACAAGCTTGAGCCAAGGTGGTAGTTATATTAGATGGAGCTTCAAATGAACATGGGGCTGGAGCCTGTTATGTGATAATTATGCTTCATGGACATAGGCTACATTATGCGATGACACTAGGGTTTTCTACAACTAATAACGTGGTTGAGTATGAATCTATGGTAGTAGGTTTAACTTTGGATCAACAACTAAAAACCTCAAGGATCGAGATATTTAGCGAGTCACATTTAATGGTAAACTAATTAAAAAAGGTATATCAGACTAAAGATACTTGGTTGGCTCAGTATGTAAAAAGAATCCTTAAGATGCTAGTTTAGTTTGAAGATTTCTCTATTCATTCAATATCAAGAGTGAAGAACATGCAAGCAAATATTTTAGCAAAATTAGCAAGTTACGAGGGGCACTAGAAGTTAAAATTGTTCCATCTGGATTTCAACAGAACCCTAGTTTCAAATTAGAGAAAGAAGGATCAAATAACGAGGCCTTAGTTCAAATTCAATCACTAGCTCAATAGGCACAATATGGCAAGGAAGACTCTTGAGAAAATAGTAGTCAAGGAGAAGCAGCCGAAAGAATGGGAATAAATGCTTATAAGGAATAATAATATAATAGCAGGATGATCTTCATAGTTAAGTATTTATAGAAAGGAATATCTCACAAAAGGAAAAATGAATTGCAAAAGTTGAGTTATCAAGCCCCTTCATATATCATAATTGACAGGATATTATATAAGAAAGGATATTCAACACCTTATTTGTGATGCGTCACCCCAGAAACAAGAGCGAAGCTGTTGAAATAAACCCATGAGGCTATGATGACCCCTACAATTAGTAAAACTAGCGAAGCACATTATTGACCTCGCATGACTAAGGATGCATTAACATATGTTAAAAGGTGTGATTGGTGCCAAAAGTTTCTATAGTTCCATGTTTACCTCCGAATTAGGTTAACTCCTATCATAAGCCCGTGGCCCTTTAATGTACGGGGAGTTGGCTTGATTGGACTTTCTTAAAAGGAGGAGCTATGTTTGTTGTATTAGCCATTGATAACTTTACCAAATGGGTAGAAGCAGAACCATTACCAAATATCACCGCTAGAAAAGTCTTGAAGTTTTTTATTAAAAATAAAGTCACTGAATTTGGACTCCCAAACAAGATTATTTCAAATAATGGGACTCATTTCGAGAGCAAAAAAATCATCTTTTTTTATGAGAGAAATGGAATAGTAGAAAGTTTTTCATTGGTAGCTCACCCAAGAGCTAATGGGGTAGTAGAAGCGACAAATAAGATCACAAAGAGTATTTTATAGAAACGACTAGGCAAAGCAAAAGGAAACTGGATGGAGGAACTTCCCCTTGTTTTATGGTCATATAGAACTTTGATGAGAAATAGCTACTAGAAATACCCCATATTCTTTAACATATAGATTTGAAGCCATGTTACCAAATGAGGTGGAAGTCACTCGACTTGATTAATGAACTAAGAGATAAAGGGATAAAGAAAGAGTCACTCAACTTGATTAATGAAATAAGAGATCAAGCCGCTTTGCGAACAGCTGAATAGCAATAAATAATATCCAAATATTACGATTCAAAACTAAAAGAAAGGGTGTTCAAGAAAAGAGGTCAAGAGTTAAGAAGAGTAATGATAAACAAAAAGGATCCAACAGATGGCCCACCAGGACCTAATTGGGAAGGACACTAGTCGTTCATGAAGTGATTCCTTCATGAACTTATCAATTAAGTAGACCAGATGGAAATGTAATAGCAAGAACATGAATCACCAGACATTTGAGACCATATTCACAATATTGGATGAATAAAGTGAATTACCAAAAGATCTTCCAGATAATATCCCCAAGAATAAGATGCGATATGTTTTATTTAACTCCTAGCCTACTGAGGTTATTGTGATTTGTTAAGTAGAAGCACGCCTCATATTTGAAAGGGGTCGGTTAAGCCTTTCGTCCCATGTCAAGGCCTGGTCAAAGCACATATCTCAGGGAGATAGAAGAAAAGCCTTCAGTCCCACTGCCAGGCCTAGACGAAACACTTGTTTAAAGAGAAATGCCTAGCCAAAGCAACTATCCAAGGAAGATGGACGAAAAGCCTTCGGTTCTGCTATAAGGCCTAGTCGAAGCATCCATCCAAAGAATGATGGTCAATTGTACCTTTGGTCCTGCCTTAAGGCCTAGCCAAAGCACTATCCAAGGAAGATGGACGAAAATCCTTCGATCCCACCATAAGGCCTAGACGAAGCATCCATTCAAAGACTGATCATCAATTAAGCCTTTGGTCCTGCCTCAAGGCTTGGTCGAAGCACCCATCTAAGGGAGATGGACGAGAAGCCTACAATTCGGTACGAGGCCTGACCGAAGAACCCGCCCAAAGGCTGATTGTCAATTATGCCTTTGGTCCCGCCTTAAGGCCTGGTCAAAGCACCCATCCAAGGAAGGTGGACAAGAAGCCTTCGATCCTACCGTAAGGCTTAACTAAGTACCCAACCAAAGAGTGATGGTCAATTAAGTCTTTGGTCCACCTCTAGGCCTGGTCGAAGCACCCATCGAAGAGTAATGGCCACTGAAACCTATAGGACCTGATGGAAGCAACCAGTCAAGGAAAAATGATTGGCTAAACTCTTGATTTGATAGACAGCCAAACTCAAAACAAATACCTAAAGTCATCGGAAAGTCAATCAAAGTTCTCGATAAAAGTAAACGAGCAATCGATGATGGAAAACACAACAACAAGGGATAATAATCCATAAAGAGAAAAAGCAAAAGAAAAGCAGAAGTTCACTTAAGCTAAAGTATAAGAAATCTTCTTATGGAGGGCAAGTGTTATAGTTAAAATTTCTAAAAATTGATAAGGTGCAAAACCATTGAAAGTTGAAATACGAAGCTATCACAAGTTGATGATGAAAGAGCTCTCGTAAGTCAAAATAACATAGTTGTCGCAAGTTAAATACAAAGAAGCTACCACAAGATAAATACAAATTAGAGCCATCATAGGTTGACAAGCAGACTATCGAAAGTTGACATGGCCCAGGTTATTGCAAGTTGACACTATAAAGCTATCGAAGGTTGATATAGATAAAGTCGATGTATGATAAGGTAAAATAAGGAGCTATCGTAAGTTGATGTATCAAAGCTATCGCATGTTACTAGTTGAGCTATTAAAGGATGATTTGTCAAAGCTATCTATATTGACTAGTTAAGTTTTTAAAAGATAATGTATCAAAGCCATCGCATGTTGACTAGTTGAGCTATTAAAGGTTGATGTATCAAAGCTATCACATGTTGACTAGTTAGCTAACGAAGAGCTATTGTGGATTGAGTTTACTTAGTTATCACATGTTAACCACCTAGAGCTATTGCATAACAATGATATAGGCTATTGCAAGATGATGATAATACAAGCTTATAGCAGGTTAAAGTACTAAAGACTAAAGAACTTATCACATGTTGATAAATTAAGAAAGCTATCACATAATGAAGACTAAGGGAATAACGTATGTCGATAATTTATGAAAGCCATCACATAATGAAGATTAAGGGAGCTATCACAACTGACATCTAGAGTTATTGCATGTTGAATAATACAACCAAAATCGATACCCCAGCCGGGTACATGGCATTCTCTTATTGGATTAACTATGCCACGTCATCATGGAGAAGTTAAAGAAGGATTATGCCACATGGCATCCCAAACAAGTACCACATCATCAAATCATGACAATTCATTTTTACAAGTGGCATTGTAACAT
The DNA here is from genome assembly GCA_030737815.1 of Allium fistulosum. NCBI lineage: Eukaryota > Viridiplantae > Streptophyta > Magnoliopsida > Asparagales > Amaryllidaceae > Allium > Allium fistulosum. The sequence continues at coordinate 1,304,059,956 of CM060902.1, forward strand.
CCCTTAAATTGAATGATAATTAGTTAAAGAGAATTAGTAAATAACTATTAAAGCCTAAAAATAGAATTTTTGAAATCGTCAGAATTTGATTATGAAACTTGCACCACTATGTTCGTGGTGATTTTTTGATCGATTTTCATATATAAAGTTTTACACCCGAAGTTCAAACAAAAAAGTTATTAACATTTAAAGTTTTCAGATCGAAAATAATTCAGAAGAAATTATGGAAATAAATGTCTATAACTTAGCATTAAAAAGGATGTTAAATATAAATGTTCATTAAGGGCACTCAATCAAATTAAATCTAATTAAGAAAGTGTGTAAGTAAACAAGTTGAGCGCAGAAGTAAATTAGTATCAATAACTTACGTTAATCTAAACATTAGATGTAAACCTTACCTTTAAGTAATTGGCTATGTTAAATCTAATCAAATTAGAGGTTAAAAGGAAATAATCAAAGAAGATTAACGTTAAATCAAATTAAATGAAATTAGGTCGGTCGAAAAAGGAAATAAACTAACGTAAATAATTTAATTTTATAAATAAAGACCGATCGACTGGCTTATTACGCCCAGTCGACCTTAAGCGGTCGACCGCCTATACATGGGCGGTCGATTGGTCATTGACAGGTGCTTACGCATTGAACCTACGTTGAATGGTCCAGATTTAATAAATTAAAATCTAATGGATAGAATTGATTTGTCTGCCTATAAATACAGACCAAACTCCTCACTTTTCTTCTCATATGTTCTGAATCAAAGAGCGAAGCTCTGGCTTTTTTCTTTTATCCACAAATTCTAGGAAATATAGAAATTATAAAATTTTATATTATACATGCATACATATATAAAAGAGAAGAAGAATAGGGGTGAATCAATTATGCGAAGATGAGGTAAATTCTAAATCTAAAACTTTACAACTACGTTAATTCAAATATCTTCCTAGACTATTATTCTAATAAATATGTATACACTTTAATATATATTTTTGTAGAAGGAAAGTGAGTCAACTAAGAAGAGATGGATTTAGATCTGGAGATTTGGAGGTTGGATTTAGTCGGAAATTATATATTTTTATATAATATTGGATTTATATCATTGTAATTTGTTCTTTATATGCCAACAGTAAAGTTTTGGATATACACATGAAATGAATTTGAAAACCCTGCCTACATATTCTGTGAAACTGTTAGCTTTGATTTAATGTTGGATATAATTGAATCTGAAAGTAAGGTAGAAAGTATTCTCTAAATTTATGAGATAATTCGTTAATGATATTGTATAATAATTTCAAGTTTATTGGTTGAATGCTATATGTTGGTAAACGTGAAATGGGAAGTTGTTAAAAATAGAATTGGGAATTTGTAACGACCACCCTTTTCGATCCTCAAAAGTCGACACTAATACATTCACAGTATTCACATGCTGAGCATTCATGTGTCGGAAAAACAGTTTGTTGGGGTGAAAGAAAAAAGACAGAACATAATATCACATCAAGGCGAGTATTATATAATATACACATGATCTTTAAAAAAGAAAGCTGTAATATACATACATCAATAAGAGTAAATTAACCTATCATCGGCATGGATAGTTATAACAGCCCGTCCTCACAAATGATGATAAATTCAAAACAAGAATTGCAGCGGAAATAAAAAAATACGTAAATACGTCTTGGAGGCATCCAGCTCGTCTTTTGAAGCTCCAAAGCATCCATAACTAAATCTAGAAATATGCACGAGTTGACCCAAGTATTATAAGAAAATAACGCACGAATCAGTTGGGTAAACCAGCGTGAGAAACACCAATCATATGGACATTTAATGTTATAAAACCTTTCAAAAATAAAGGTATCTTGTAAGACAACGCCGCATATAAATACAAATAGGTTTTTACCTTATGATAACTAAACATTTCAAATATAAATCCAGTGATATTATAATAATGTTTAGGGTTTAAATAAATATTTAACATTACTGAAATGCTTGCATCTCACGTTCTAGCATATTTGGTATACAACTAAGTCCATAAGGCACGTATTGGAAAATGGATTCCAACAATGACAAGGTAAGGGACTACCTTCCGTAAAGTACACCTTTATATAAAATGTATCGAGGCTGCAAACTTGTACCTCTACCAACACAGAACTAACCTACCCTCTCGTGGAAAGTACCGAATATGATCACCACCCCGGCTGCTAAGGTTATAAACCGTTCCAAGGGCCCAGCATACATAATCCGTAAATATCGATCTAGCATAACATTTCAAAATACAATAATGAGGCCCGGAGCTACCATAACACTTAGCCAATGCTACCACTACCTTTATCACTAATTCAACTTATAACATATATCAAGGTCACATCAAATAAGGCTAAACTACTAAGCTTTAACATTTATCAATTTATACAGCAAGTATATAAATGAAACAAAAATCATTAGGGGCGAGTGATCCGGATTCCTCTACAAAATTCAATGTATTTTATTTTATATGTCATTCGCTTTCTAAAGCAGAAATTCAACCAACCCAAAAGTCAAACAAAAATAATAACAAACACATTATTATCAACAATTAAGAATCAATAGCTGACACATCATTTATCCAGTACTAATTAATACACGTATCAATTAACTACAAAAATCCTCCTTTTACTTTGCAAGCATAGAATGAGGATTTATTCTGCTCAATGGATGTCCAAAATAATCTATTCAATTTAATTATAGCAAAACGCGTTTATTCTACCAAATAGACATCATAAATGAAGTATAATTAATTTAACTATGTTATTATTTAAATCAACGTAATTATATTTGACCACTATTAATTTATCAATATTTTCACTTTGTCAAAACTGTCAACAAGCTATACTATCGTTTTCTAAATGTTGATATAAATCGACTGCAAAAATTCGTGGGTTAATCAGATTTAAAATGAACAAGATATCTCATTTTAACGTTAAAACATTTAGTTAATACAATTAAATAACTACATAAATAATAACTCTCACCTAAAAATAAACTCTAAAACATCCAAGCATACAAATAATAATTTATCTCAACTCATATATCATACAGCGTTAAACCAAAGGTGAGTTAACTCACTTTTATTCCAGCCATGCCTATGCATTCCAATTTGATCTAAAATCGAACTACATTTGCTCAAAACCCTACTTACTCCAAACTCGACGAAACAATTCCAGTGCATAAATAATGCTCCAACGAGCGCAACGCAAAAGACCGCGTCTCAATTGGACCTCGTATGAAGAAGTTATTGATTTTATAAGATTTGAGATTAAATAATTCATTAATTAACTTAATTAACAACTAATTTAACCAATCCTTCCCCCCTAAATCAAATGGGCACAATGTATGTACATAGATACATACCTAAACTCAAAGCCAACCACCATCTCTCCTCCTTATATCACTCTACACTCAACGATTCGACGAACCGTTGACTCCACCGCACTCCACTTCGAAATACCTCTGCGACGGTCACCAACTCTTGAAGCTTGGCCCTACCACTTAGAATGCGACCTGATGATCCCTCGACCCTTCACCAAAATTGTGATTTGCTTTCTTGATCAGAGTGATTGAAATTTGGTGAGAAGGTGTGTTTCGCGAAGAGGAACTCAATGGTGCCATCGACATTGCCTGACTCTCTCTCCATTGCCGACCAACGCAGACCCTAACTTGGCCACGGCAACGTCGATCTCCACCAAGTAGCATCATAGGTCATAAATTCAATGCCTACTCCTTCTCAAACTCAACGGATCTGACGATATAATTTATTGTTAACCAAAACTCATGATTTAGTTTTTTTAATGGGGAGGCTAGGTTTTTGTGTTTACTAGAATTGGATAAAATAAAGAAAAGAGGGAAAAGTGAGAAGAGTGAGAAACAAGTGTGAATGTAAGGGTTATTTAATTTAAATTTTCCTACACTTCGCTATATAATATCTTGTTCGCGTATGAACCATGAATGACAGAAAAAAATTATGATCACGCACAGCAATGCGACACGATCACAAAACAACAATAAAATACACTAGTTATCTTATTCTGTGAAACTTTCAAAAATACCAATGTTTTCTGCAAAATACATTAAACAATAATTATAATATTTTAAAATTAAAAATTATGGAAAAATCCTATAAATTCATTTAAAAATACATCATAAAAATCAAGTCGTTTTATTAATAGTTGATTTTTCTTATTATTTACACATTCGAATTAAATTTGAATATTTAAATAAATTAAATATTCCCATTCATAACATTAAAAATTGCAGGTCGTTATATTCTTCCCCCCTTAAAAGGATCTCGTCCACGAAATTCCCCAAAGGAAGAAAATGTCTTCTAACCCTTAAGCTTTTAAAAACACTTATGTTACAGAAAATTTCGACAGCACCTCCTTTACGCGGCTAGTTCCGAAAAAATCACAACATTATATAAACCCATATCTGGGGACAACACAACAACCATATATACTTATAGTGTACCATATAGAGTGTGTATGTCACATTGAAAACACACCTGTTAAGCATAAACACGTACTGATTTGCGAGCAAGCTAACTATACTCATGAAACCCAAAACAACTAGCAAGCCTTTGCTTTCGTGTACCTGTATCTCACTTACACAACCTAAAAAGAGAGTTAAGCATGACAAATAAAACAATACAACAAATCGTATATTATATCATGAATATAAGCCTGCTAAATCATATATGGCAATCATCTTACATCAAAATGCCATATTAAACCATCTATATGATGCACATGAACCATCCATACGTAATATCAAATTCAATCACTTGCTCGATCGCATAAACTTCTCTTTCGAACTAGTATCGCTCACTCAACTTCCCTAGTGTGGACTCCGATCAGGTCCATGATTAGAAACCTCCGTTTTTCTAGCGTAGCCATATACTATAGTAGAAAACTTCAGAATCATATCAAAAATCCATATCTAGTGTTCGCCGTCAAGATTCGAGCAAAAAATCCTTGTTTGAATCGCTATAAATAACCTCGAATCATGTACTCGAATCTGGATCAAGATCAGTTATGCGAAAAAAATAATCTACGTACAACTTACGCACTTTATTCCATTGATTTTTTAACTACACCAATTATTTTACCTTTTAAATCACATTCATTTTCTCAAGAACCCTTTCTCATTTTAATACTAAAATCATTTATGAAGCATTTCATAACACATCTTTATTTTATAACCATTCCACACTTAAGTTCATATTCGTATAACACTCTTCTACATCCTAAGAGTATATACAAAACATTCCCATTTACTTTACTTAACCAGAATATTCAATAAATTTAAAATTTGTTTTAACTTACTATCTTCTCAAATTTATAAGTTACGAAAACTTGTTTTCTTATATTTTCCCAAAAACACTTAGCTACAAGTTCTCAACTAATTTGAAAGTTTTCGACTGTCCAAAATAACCGAAAATTCCATTTCATTCCAACAAATGAAAATTACCAAACAACAGACCATAATGAGATGTACAAACCAGACTACCATAATGCATATGATACATGCGTCCATATAATAACTTAACAGAAAACTTCAGAATTAAACACTGGGTTTTTATTCCAAATCATTTTGAAATAATAATATACATATCTCCTTTAAAATCCTTTTAAAATATCCAATTCAATACTTTCAAATAATATTTTATAATTTTCCCTAAAACTTTGAAAATCAATTTTCAAAATCATCAGTATTTAAGTTCTCAATTTCTCAGTTTAAATCATTTTTATTCATAAACCATATTTATATAACATACTTGTATAATCTCACTTTTTTATAAAAATCATTTCAAAAATGTTATCTTTGTTTAGATCATAATAAAAAAACTTTAATCAAAATTAAATTTTAACCCACATTATCATGAGTGCCTTATAGTCAAATCGTGAAACATAATTCACAAGGTGTTCGTTTCAAGGTTCCCACCATTACTGTCTACCTAACCCATACAGTGAAAAGGTAAAACTGCACATAAACTGGTCGAGCATAATTCAAATATCAACAAATAATAGTCAATGCTACTGTAACGACCCGTAAATTTTAACTGTTTTAATAACGTAATTAGTTGAAATTTTGTGAAATTTTAAACAATAAAATTTTGAAATAAAAATTCGATATTTGGATTGCGTCTAATTAATCATAGCAACTGGTAAATTTTCATCAGATATTTTGGAAGTTTATTTTCTAGTGTAATTTTATTCAAATTTATATCAGTTAAAATTGATGATAATAAAATGTTTTCCAAACCTGAATATTTTTACATAGAAAAATTCTAATTCATCTTCTGACTAAGACGTCATTTTCGTTTTTCCAAACTCGGACTTCTTTAGCTCCGTCGATCTTATTTTTCTGCGTTTTTTCTGCATTTTCCGCTAGTAGAAAATTCGAATTTTTATAATTCAATCGTACCACTGATATGTATATACCATTTTGATCATCTCGTCATGCTGATCTCTACGGTATATTCAATTGTAAATTTCGAAGTTCGGAAAAACAACGAAATCTACAGAACAATTTCCGTATCGGTTCCGGAATTTGCCTTTTGATTTCAGTGATCATTCATTTACTCACCCGTTGGAAATCAAATGGTCACAACCTTTTACTTTTCCCAAAAATCCAAACTGTGACCATTAGTATTTCCACTTTTTGAAAATCATTGCTTTTGGCTGTTCACTTTCTTTCCGTTCACTATTTCTCTGCTCCATTTTATGTCCCTGCTTTCTCTTCTTCCCATTCTATTTACAGAGATATTTATTTCATTTTTTTTGTACAAAGCTTCCCTTTGAAAAAAAACTTCCACCTGCCATTTCCTATCTCCCCACCATCGCTCCCCACCATCCTAGCGGCCGAAGCTCCACCTCATCAACCTCACACGCAACCTGATCCCTCATCCTCGCCTACCCCTCCCTCTCCCTCTTCCAATCATCAACCTTCCTAGATCCACGTGCTCTACAACAGCAACTCCTCATGCAACCACAGCCGGCCTCCGCCTATTCCCCGTCACCCTAACAGTGCACCGACCACCAAGCAACCGGCCTCATCCCAAGCCTTCTCAGTCCCACGCTTCAACACCCAGCCCGCATCCCACCTGGCCACTGATCTCCCATACTCACGGCTGCCTCAAAAGCCTCCACCAACCGAAGCAGCTCCGCCATCTTCTCCCATCCCCTTGCTTTCAGCCACAAGCACCATCGGTCGAGTCACCTTCCTCGACATGACAGAGCAGCATCTCCTCGTCTCTGTTGAAACAGATGTATGTCAAGTTCCATATCTTTTCGTATATATATTTGTTATAATACTTACGATATATGATATATAAAGTTTACTTAAGGTATTTGATCTTGTTTATATAAATATATTAGATATGTTATAAAAACATGTTTGTAGTATAGCTTTCATATTTTATATAATATAATTTGTATTAGAGGTTACTGTCTGCACTTTGATATTATATTTTCATAAATGCTGATTTTATATTAACAGTAATATGTTCTATTTTATATATTTATGTTGTATATATAGTGGTCTGCACATATATGTTACAATATTTATATAGTATGTTTATGAAAGTTATGTTATAATTTATAAGTATGAAAGTTTATATAAACTGTTATTTTATATGTAAGTGTTGACTGGTTTGAGTCTATATATTTGTTGTATACGGTATGGGTTTAGATATAGGTTTAGTTCTCATATTTTATATATATCTAGTTGTTACAGTATCTTTATAAGTATTCAGTACTATATTATTTTTGTTTTGAAATTTTGAATTTGTTTGGTTACAGCCTATATATATGTGTACCTTTATACAGTAGCCTAGTTAAAGTAATTATCATATGTTATGGTATATCATGTCAGTAATAATATATTGGTTTATTTAAATTTTGTTTTCTGTATGTACAGAGATATAAAGTAGTTTATATATATTACAAAGTTTTAATGTTTACCAAACAGGGTGTTAGTTTGCAAGTTTTGTTTTGTTATGATTTGCTGGGTAAGTATCGGTTCTAAACTATAAGGTATATATATATATATATATATTTACTGGATACTATATTTTTGTGAATATTATATTACATTGTTTAAAAGTATATATTTATTCTATATATATACAAAATATATATTAGTTCTGTTGAGGCTTTAATGAATGTGTCTATATGTTTGAATTTTATATATGTGTTTAATTTAAAACAATTATAACGACCCAGTATTTTGGACCATTCAAATCGACAATAAATCCACACATGTCGGACTTGAATAATTCAAAACAATGGATTGTAAATAAAATTTGGCAAAACTCAGCATATACAATAAATAAAATAATTACAGATCACAGACACAGAGTAATATAACAATAATGCAGCGGAAACAAAAGGGTAGTAGTTCATGAAGCTACTATATCTATATATAACAGAGTCAAACAAGATACAACAGAAGTCTCGAATACAATAGATGTCTCAATACAATAATCAAATACAAGATCTGAATACATCACTGGAATCAACTGAATAACTGAAAGCAGGATCGATAGATAGCTGGATCTCCAAGCGAAGCTCCAACTCCAAAGGTGAGTCTCAAATGCTGTATCACTCAGTCTGACCCGAGCGTAAAGCAAAACACAAAACACTCGAGTCAGTATTAACATTCTTATATTCAATAAATCCAACTCAAGTGAAATATCAACTGAAATACAAGTAACTTAAAGGATGTTTGGGATAACCATCCTCTAAGGGTCCGTTAAACTATTTACTATGTAGTAATATACGCTATATACAGTAGTGTCTAATTAGTAAAGTATAATCATATAGAAAATAGCGTTAAGGGGATGGAGAACCTTAACGTGGTCGGATCTTAAAATCATAATCGTAGTAAAGTTCGATATGGTAGGTGACACGGCACACAAGGCAATGCCAGGGTAGATATACCAATTACGCACACGGACTGATGGATATGCATAGCAGCCACTATCGTTCCACCTCGAACAACACTCCCAAATCGAGGGTGGCCACCAAAAATCACAAAGTAATAGAATGGTATCGAAGAAGTGTGTCCGATACGAGGTGCTACCTCACTGGCCCGAGATCGCTCCTATTTTAGCCACCTTATGCCAACTCACGGGAGTTGGGTCCACGTATATACCTTAGGATCGTCGCCACCATCCTACTTCATTCTGGAAACTCCACCGCGTACACAGTTGTCAAAGTGGTTTTTGGTATCGACAGAGAGTATGTCCATATCCGATCCCGGTCCCTTTAACAACCAATCGTTATTATAACACCGTGGTCATTTCAAAATAGTTTATACTTCAAAATCAAAATATCATTACTATTTCAAACCCAAATTATCAATGTATTATTTCCATTTCAAAACCCAATTCAACAATATATCATTTCCATTTCCAAAACAATTCAATAATATCTCATTTAAATAAAACCAAATAATTTATAAAGTAAAGTATCAATAGTTTAAATATAATTTAAAATTTCTTTATAAAATAAGATAGTTCTTCAAATTTCACAAATCGATTCAAATTAACTCGAATTCCAAAAATTAATTTAATCAAATCTCAAATCATCAGTTTCAACTCGATTCAGCTTCTAAATAAACCATTTCAAATTATCGATTTCAAATACATATCTGAACCATAAAATAAGCCATTTCAATTTTAATATATTTCAAAGCTTTAAATATTCAACATTTCAAAACTAAATTCGATAAATTTATATACATATCAAATTCACTTTACAATTATTTAGTTTTGAAATATTAACTTAACATTTCCATAACATTTGAATACAATTTCAACTTACAATTTAAATAAATAAATATCTCATTTAAATATTTATACGTTTGAAATATCCATTTAAGTCACCTTTTCAAATTTCAAGTTTGTAAATCACATCTTTAAATTTCAAATTCAATACATTTCAAATCAAACTTATTTAAGTATAATTCTTAAATAAATATAATTTCAATCAACTTCAAATCATTATAAATTCTATATTTGAAGATATAGATATTAAATAAATACTTAAACATATTATTTATCAACTCTATTAAACCAACTTTAATGAATCTTTAAAATCAATATTTATCAAAACCATATATTTCTTTTCAAAACCAAAGAAATCATTTTCAAAACATTTATATATAGACCAACGGTGCCTGTATAAAATTTTCTATCCTATGGTCAAGTGATACGGATATTTATCATTTCAATCCGCAATTTAAAATATATATACGGGTATATATCTTTTCAACCCGCAATCCCAAATTCAATTAATTGAAAATCGCTTGGGTTTATCATTTCAACCCATAACGATTTTCTCCTATTCTACAAGATCGTTCGGGTATGTATCATTTCAATCCATAGTGATTCTATACTAATAGGGAACTTGCAGAGTGATAACAGATATGATAATAAGAATAACAATAGTAACAGGCAATATATCATCAATATAAATAACAGATAATGGTGTCAGATGTCATAGGTGAACAGATACAGATAATGACATATATACAACAATGTGAATAACTAACAACAGCATATTTCAATTGACGTTTCAATTGAGATCAAATTTAATAAATATAAGAACGTAAATCGTGAGTGATTGCTCACCTTTCGAGGCTAGAGATGAACGAGAAAGAGATGAGTTGGGAACCCAAACACGAATTCCAAAGCAAAGCTAATTTGGCACGAATTCGTCGATCAAAGCTGATAAATAGAATTGAGGAGAATCAATCAAATTGGCTTGATATAATATGGACAAAATATATATATTATTATTGTTAAAATAAATTTTCTTAAAACAAATATTCAAAAATTTAAATACATATTTAAAATGGCATATTTACGTATTACTTTTAAATTTACGTTAAAGCAAATATTTTCCTCAACCGAAATTTTAAAAATGAAGAAAGCCTATACCCAAAATCTCTATATTATATATATAATAAAGTAACATCCCTTTTACATCCACGTATTTTAAACAATAGTAGTACAGCTGCTATATAATTGCACATATAATACTGAAAATATATCTTGTCTATACAATTATATATATCTGTAACTCAGGTCAAATATAAACCGTATATACACATTTCAACTTCCTATACAAAGCTTTACCCAAATCATATATTTAAATGCCGACTGGTTAAAACTTATATAACTGACTGATTTACAAATTTATACAAACACGTATATTAAATTAAGCAAATATGAATTTCAAAATCATAGTTTAAACTAAAACTCATATATTACAGTCAAATATATATATATATACCATATATGTTGAAACTATTACTTATTTTTATAAATATACCCAGCCATAATTACTCATATATATAAATAAAAATCTGCCCGCTTATGTGTATTATATCAACAAATAAACACTAACAATATGTCAATACTGCCATACATATAAAGTTAAAGATTTAAATATAAAACAAATATAGAACACTCGTATATGCCTATTTTTCTTGTTACCAGATCGTACCGCCTTAATATATAACTTACGTAAAATGAGATGGCTTAGATATATACCGCAATGGCCTATATGTATAAATACTTATACGAAAAAATCTATATACAATTCAAGAATCCAGTTAACCATATATTAATGAAAATCAAACACGTTTAAAAATCAAAATATATATAGGTATATATAATTATAGGTGAGAAAGATTATAAAACGAAGAGATCATGTCTCCCATATCAAATCTATCATAGTTTATTTACATATAATATGAACGTGATATGTCAGAATATAAAATGTGCCAAGTATCAAAATATCTTCATATATATTATAATTATACCAAGCAATTGCAGTGAACTGGGTTTCAAATCAAATAGTCAGGCTGTCTCGAAAATGAAGAAGAAGAAAACAGGTAAACAAACTTGAATATAAACATATATGAGCAGTAAGTTTTAAAACCATACCACTTATAACATAAATCATATATATAAATCTGTATGTCCACCTAAAGCAAGAGAAGGCGAAGCTCGGGTCAGGACGAAGGAAGACTGGCGGTGGTCATGGATGCAGTCAGGGAAGCCGCGGGTTGTCGGGTTGATGGTGCAGGCTCGGCATGGCAATGGGAACGAGGAGATGAAGGATGGGCGGCAAGTGCTCGGCAGGGGAAGGCACGGTTAAAATGTGGACGAGCAGTTCGAAAGTGGGAGAGCCGGCCTTAATGACGTGGAGGAGGGAAGACTTGGCACTGAGGTCGAGGTGGTGGAGGGGAGGCCGAGGCGAGGCTGAGTTGATGGTGGAGGGCAACGGTGCAAGTGGGAGGTGGGTACGGCAACCTCTGGGTGATCAGTACTTAGGTTTTGTCGAGGGGTGGTAATGGAGTCTTGGGTTGCTGACGCGGAGGAACACGGCGAATGGACGATGGTTTGCTAGCATGGTTTCGGCCATGGGAAGATGGAGTTGATCGAAAAGAGGAAAAGGGATTAGTGACAGAGCAAAAATGAAATTTATAAAGCAACAGTGAAGTGAAGAAATGAACCGTTCAAAAAGAAATTAAATAGAAATGAAGGAGAGAAAGGGGCAGAGGAAACGTTCCACCGTAATTTTAGATATAAATTCAAAAGCCAAAGGGACGTGCAGCTATCCATTGATTTAGCAAAAGTTTTTAAAGCAATTAATTGAGATGCTTGGACAGCACGCCATCAGATTTTGAAACCAAAGAAATAGTAAAGTCACGATTTATGATAACGATACAACGAACGTTTTATAGTTTTCGGTGCGTACCGGACCTCAAAATACAGGAATAAATATACCGTGGAGATCAGCACGGCGAGACGATCAGAACGGTATATGGATATCTGTGGTACAATCATCCGATCAAAAGTCGATAATCGGTACCGAAAAGGCTGCTATTTTATCAGAAATAAGATAAACGGAGCAATAGCGGTCCAAATTTGGAAAAACGAAAGATGACGTCTTACTCAGAAGATGATTTAGAATTTTATTATATAAAAATATTCAAGTTTGGAAAACGTTTTATTATCATCAATTTTTAACTGATCTGAATTGAAATAAAATTACCCAATAAAATAAACTTCAATATTATCAAATGAAAATTTACCAGTTGCTATGTTAAAATAGACGTATTCCAAATATTAAATTTTTTATTTTCAAATTTTATTGTTTAAAATTTCACAAGATTTCAAATTAAATATATAAATAAACAAATAAAATTATCTAAATTTACGGGTCGTTACACTCTCCCCCACTCAAAACTTTTCGTCCCCGAAAAGGAAGGAGGTAGGAGAATAAAACCAACCAGAAAGAAAAATGGCTTTGAAAACAAAATAAACAAGTGTTTTTAAAACCATACAAATTTCAAATTGAACAGATTAATATTCAACATTTTGGTTTAATCCATTTTAGTTTGCTTAAGTTAAATCAATCTATCTATTTCTAAATTCATTATCTTATTATCTATTCATCCTTAATTAACCATTTCTAAATCATCAATTTGTATAATCATTTATTATACTCTTATTTTATTCAACAATTTTAATTCTTTTATTCCAAATTATTATTAAGTTTATTCCACTTAATATGTCCTATCACATATATTTAAACCATATAAATTAATTTAAACCATATAATTTCAGTTTAAATCAATTTATATTCAATAATTGATTTTAAATTCAAGGTATTTCCATACTTTAATCAAATTTCAATTTATTAATTCCTTCAAAACAAATTTATTTGTCTCATCTATTATCCACTTAACTTATAATTCTTATTTATTTCAATTAATGTTTATAACTAAATTTTAAGTGTATAACATTTATTATAACCACTCAAATTCTATTTATAAAAGTCATTTTATATTGTATATTATCCGATTACATTTTTAACTTCTGAAAATTTTAGGTAAGTTATGTTGAGATGTAATTGAGTATTATACAAATAAGATTTTACAATTCAGTTATTCCCAGTTAACTATTTATCCAAGAATTTTTTTACTTTAGTTTATAATTTAAATCATCTTTAATCTAAAATTTAAGAATTTAAATTTCCGATTTACTTCAAACAATTTAGAGATATATATAATATATTTATATAAAAATTTAATTTAAAATAAGATACCTATATATATATATAAATCAAATTATACTGAAGAAATTCAAATCAAAAGTATTTTTTTTTTCAAAACAAAGCCGTAGCAAAGCTACATAATAGTCTCTCCACTTCGAAACTCGAAAATGAATGTCGATGATGCAGCCGCCATCACCGAAATTATTTTCCAGCGATAAAGAGAAGAGCACTGATTTCAACATTTAAATTTCTTTGAAAACTATTTTATTCGAAAATACTTCAAATAATATACATTTTAAGACTTTAAAACAAAGTTTAAAATCACCAGAAATTTAATTCTTAAATTTCTCAATTTAAATTCATTTCAATTCCAAATAAATTTATAAACAATAGTCATTTTGCAATAGTCAATGACTTACAAAACTATAAAATGATAATCAAATATTATCATTTTCAACAACCAAATTATTTAACTTTTAATTCCAGAAAATTTTTCTTATATATTTATAATATAATCATACAAATTTATTTCATTTATCTAATTTGAAAATTTATATTGTGTCAGTTTGCTCTGTTCAAGTGTTTTGGAAATCCCATCGATAGCGTTGATCAGACGAATCGATCGAAAATCCAAACCAACATCAACAACTGAAACAACACACTATAAACATAAACTATTTTATATTAATTAGAAATACACTCCCTCACACGATGATTTCAGAATTGGATTCCAACACAAGGATAGTGATCCAAATATAGAGGGACTCTAATCAAAGAGAATTCTAATCTAAAATAGATAGGCTCGAAACAAAGGTTAGATGATTGCATTACAAACAGGAAGATGGATAAAGTTGTATAAATCACGGGCAACCTTAACCGGGTCGACCGTGACTTCATATATAAGATCGATGTAGAATTCTGAAGCAAATCGACATTCGATTCCCAAAGGTAGAATTCGGGTATAGCATAAGATAGCAGCATCGTAAACCGAGGATACAGAAATCTCCGGTGAATCAATACCGATTGTAAAGGAGTTTCACCCCAGTACAAATTATTCGAAGATTGGCGAGACCGCCGATTTATTATAGAGATCATTCGAAGTGGAGTTATGGGATACTCCAGAATCAAAAGACACGAATGGGGAGACACGAATGGACTTTGGAACCGAAGTGAATGTTCCAAAATTCAAAGGAACCGAGTCAAAGAAGAAGGAATTCAAGCTCGAACGAAAATGATTCTGTAATTGAATTTACTACATATGCTGAGTTTTGCCTAAAACCTGGCTCTGATACCACATGTAACGACCCAGTAGTTTGGACCATTCAAATCGACAATAAATCCACACATGTCGGACTTGAATAATTCAAAACAATGGATTGTAAATAAAATTTGGCAAAACTCAACATATATAATAAATAAAATAATTACATATCACAGACACAGAGTAATATAACAATAATGCAGCGGAAACAAAAGGGTAGTAGTTCATGAAGCTACTATATCTATATATAACAGAGTCAAACAAGATACAACAGAAGTCTCAAATACAATAGATGTCTCAATACAATAATCAAATACAAGATCTGAATACATCACTGGAATCAACTGAATAACTGAAAGCAGGATCGATAGATAGCTGGATCTCCAAGCGAAGCTCCAACTCCAAAGGTGAGTCTCAAATGTTGTATCACTCAGTCTGACCCGAGCGTAAAGCAAAACACAAAACACTCGAGTCAGGATTAACATTCTTATATTCAATAAATCCAACTCAAGTGAAATATCAACTGAAATACAAGTAACTTAAAGGATGTTTGGGATAACCATCCTCTAAGGGTCCGTTAAACTATTTACTATGTAGTAATATATGCTATATACAGTAGTGTCTAATTAGTAAAGTATAATCATATAGAAAATAGCGTTAAGGGGATGGAGAACCTTAACGCGGTCGGATCTTAAAATCATAATCGTAGTAAAGTTCGATATGGTAGGTGACACGACACACAAGGCAATGCCAGGGTAGATATACCAATTACGCACACGGACTGATGGATACGCATAGCAGCCACTACCATTCCACCTCGAACAACACTCCCAAATCGAGGGTGGCCACCAAAAATCACAAAGTAATAGAATGGTATCGAAGAAGTGTGTCCGATACGAGGTGCTACCTCACTGGCCCGAGATCGCTCCTGTTTTAGCCACCTTATGCCAACTCACGGGAGTTGGGTCCACGTATATACCTTAGGATCGTCGCCACCATCCTACTTCATTCTGGAAACTCCACCGCGTACACAGTTGTCAAAGTGGTTTTCGGTATCGACAGAGAGTATGTCAATATCCGATCCCGGTCTCTTTAACAACCAATCGTTATTATAACACCGTGGTCATTTCAAAATAGTTTATACTTCAAAATGAAAATATCATTACTATTTCAAACCCAAATTATAAATGTACTATTTCCATTTCAAAACCCAATTCAACAATATATCATTTCCATTTCCAAAACAATTCAATAATATCTCATTTAAATAAAACCAAATAATTTATAAAGTAAAGTATCAATAGTTTAAATATAATTTAAAATTTCTTTATAAAATAAGATAGTTCTTCAAATTTCACAAATCGATTCAAATTAACTCGAATTCCAAAAATTTAATTTAATCAAATCTCAAATCATCAGTTTCAACTCGATTTAGCTTCTAAATAAACCATTTCAAATTATCGATTTCAAATACATATCTGAACCATAAAATAAGCCATTTCATTTTTAATATATTTCAAAGCTTTAAATATTCAACATTTCAAAACTAAATTCGATAAATTTATATACATATCAAATTCACTTTACAATTATTTAGTTTTGAAATATTAACTTAACATTTCCATAACATTTGAATACAATTTCAACTTACCATTTAAATAAATAAAATATCTCATTTAAATATTTATACGTTTGAAATATCCATTTAAGTCACCTTTTCAAATTTCAAGTTTGTAAATCACTTCTTTAAATTTCAAATTCAATACATTTCAAATCAAACTTATTTAAGTATAATTCTTAAATAAATATAATTTCAATCAACTTCAAATCATTATAAATTCTATATTTGAAGATATAGATATTAAATAAATACTTAAACATATTATTTATCAACTCTATTAAACCAACTTTAATGAATCTTTAAAATCAATATTTATCAAAACCATATATTTCTTTTCAAAACCAAAGAAATCATTTTCAAAACATTTATATATAGACCAACGGTGCCTGTATAAAATTTTCTATCCTATGGTCAAGTGATACGGATATTTATCATTTCAATCCGCAATTTAAAATATATATACGGGTATATATCTTTTCAACCCGCAATCCCAAATTCAATTAATTGAAAACCGCTTGGGTTTATCATTTCAACCCATAATGATTTTCTCCTATTCTACAAGATCGTTCGGGTATGTATCATTTCAACCCATAGTGATTCTATACTAATAGGGAACTTGCAGAGTGATAACAGATATGATAATAAGAATAACAATAGTAACAGGCAATATATCATCAATATAAATAACAGATAATGGTGTCAGATGTCACAGGTGAACAGATATAGATAATGACATATATACAACAATGTGAATAACTAACAACAGCATATTTCAATTGACGTTTCAATTGAGATCAAATTTAATAAATATAAGAACGTAAATCGTGAGTGATTGCCCACCTTTCGAGGCTAGAGATGAATGAGAAAGAGATGAGTTGGGAACCCAAACACGAATTCCAAAGCAAAGCTAATTTGGCATGAATTCGCCGATCAAAGCTGATAAATAGAATTGAGGAGAATCAATCAAATTGGCTTGATATAATATGGACAAAATATATATACTATTACTGTTAAAATAAATTTTCTTAAAACAAATATTCAAAAATTTAAATACATATTTAAAATGGCATATTTACGTATTACTTTTAAATTTACGTTAAAGCAAATATTTTCCTCAACCGAAATTTTAAAAATGAAGAAAGCCTATACCCAAAATCTCTATATTATATATATAATAAAGTAACATCCCTTTTACATCCACGTACTTTAAACAATAGTAGTACAGCTGCTATATAATAGCATATATAATACTGAAAATATATCTTGTCTATACAATTATATATATCTGTAACTCAGGTCAAATATAAACCGTATATACACATTTCACCTTCCTATACAAAGCTTTACCCAAATCATATATTTAAATGCCGACTGGTTAAAAATTATATAACTGACTGATTTACAAATTTATACAAACACGTATATTAAATTAAGCAAATATGAATTTCAAAATCATAGTTTAAACTAAAACTCATATATTACAGTCAAATATATATATATAACATATATGTTGAAACTTTTACTTATTTTTTTAAATATACCCAGCCATAATTACTCATATATATAAATAAAAATCTGCCCGCTTATGTGTATTATATCAACAAATAAACACTAACAATATGTCAATACTGCCATACATATAAAGTTAAAGATTTAAATATAAAACAAATATAGAACACTCGTATATGCCTATTTTTCTTGTTACCAGATCGTACCGCCTTAATATATAACTTACGTAAAATGAGATGGCTTAGATATATACCGCAATGGCTTATATGTATAAATACTTATATGAAAAAATCTATATACAATTCAAGGACCCAGTTAACCAAATATTAATGAAAATCAAACACGTTTAAAAATCAAAATATATATAGGTATATATAATTATAGGTGAGAAAGATTATAAAACGAAGAGATCATGTCTCCCATATCAAATCTATCATAGTTTATTTACATATAATATGAACGTGATATGTCAGAATATAAAATGTGCCAAGTATCAAAATATCTTCATATATATTATAATTATACCAAGCAATTGCAGTGAACTGGGTTTCAAATCAAATAGTCAGGCTGTCTCGAAAATGAAGAAGAAAACAGGTAAACAAACTTGAATATAAACATATATGAGCAGTAAGTTTTAAAACCATACCACTTATAACATAAATCATATATATAAATCTGTATGTCCACCTAAAGCAAGAGAAGGCGAAGCTCGGGTCAGGACGAAGGAAGACTGGCGGTGGTCATGGATGCAGTCAGGGAAGCCGCGGGTTGTCGGGTTGATGGTGCAGGCTCGGCATGGCAATGGAAACGAGGAGATGAAGGATGGGCGGCAAGTGCTCGGCAGGGGAAGGCACGGTTAAAATGTGGATGAGCAGTTCGAAAGTGGGAGAGCCGGCCTTGATGACGTGGAGGAGGGAAGACTTGGCACTGAGGTCGAGGTAGTGGAGGGGAGGCCGAGGCGAGGCTGAGTTGATGGTGGAGGGCAACGGTGCAAGTGGGAGGTGGGTACGGCAACCTCTGGGTGATCAGTACTTAGGTTTTGTCGAGGGGTGGTAATGGAGTCTTGGGTTGCTGACGCGGAGGAACACGGCGAATGGACGATGGTTTGCAAGCATGGTTTCGGCCATGGGAAGATGGAGTTGATCGAAAAGAGGAAAAGGGATTAGTGACAGAGCAAAAATGAAATTTATAAAGCAACAGTGAAGTGAAGAAATGAACCGTTCAAAAAGAAATTAAATAGAAATGAAGGAGAGAAAGGGGCAGAAGAAACGTTCCACCGTAATTTTAGATATAAATTCAAAAGCCAAAGGGACGTGCAGCTATCCATTGATTTAGCAAAAGTTTTTAAAGCAATTAATTGAGATGCTTGGACAGCACGCCATCAGATTTTGAAACCAAAGAAATAGTAAAGTCACGATTTATGATAACGATACAACGAACGTTTTATAGTTTTCGGTGCGTACCGGACCTCAAAATACAGGAATAAATATACCGTGAAGATCAGCACGGTGAGACGATCAGAACGGTATATAGATATCTGTGGTACGATCATCCGATCAAAAGTCGATAATCGGTACCGAAAATGCTGCTATTTTGTCAGAAATAAGATAAACGGAGCAATAGCGGTCCAAATTTGGAAAAACGAAAGATGACGTCTTACTCAGAAGATGATTTAGAATTTTATTATATAAAAATATTCAAGTTTGGAAAACGTTTTATTATCATCAATTTTTAACTGATCTGAATTGAAATAAAATTACCCAATAAAATAAACTTCAATATTATCAAATGAAAATTTACCAGTTGCTATGTTAAAATAGACGTATTCCAAATATTAAATTTTTTATTTTCAAATTTTATTGTTTAAAATTTCACAAGATTTCAAATTAAATATATAAATAAACAAATAAAATTATCTAAATTTACGGGTCATTACAACAATGATTTTGAAATACATATATATTTAAATTTAAAAATTGTGTTTGAATATAAAATATGATTTTATGTACATAATTTTATATATATGCTCACTTATACCATTGATCTTCATCGATATAGTTTAATTTGATTTCGTCAATTCCTATTTATCAGCTTTGTTCGTCGATTCGAGTTCAATCTTGCCTTGTTTTGAGATTTGTGCCTGGATTTCGTAACTCAACTTAATTGTCTATCTCTCTAGCCTCGAAAGGTGAGCAATCACTCACGATTAACGTTCTTTTATTTATTAAATTTGATTTCAATTGAAACGACAATCAAAATATGATGCTGCTAGTTATTTATATTGCTATATATATGTCATTATCTATATCTGTTCACCTGTGACACCTGACACCATTATCTGTTATTTATATTGATGATATATGTCTGTTATATTATTATCATATCTGTTATCACTCTGCAAGTTCCCTGTTAGTATAGAATCACTATGGGTTGAAATGATACATACCCGAACGGACTTTAGAATAGGAGAAAATCGTTATGGGTTGAAATGATAATCCCAAGCGATTTTCAATTGAATTGAATTTGGGATTACGGGTTGAAATGATATATATTGACGCAGCAGCGGATAATAAAAATGGATGAATCAGTGAAAGTTGTAATCGGGGAATTGAAGATACCAAATGGCCCAAATTCGTTGATCCAAAGATACCGAATTCTAGCTATCCCAAACACGTTGATCGCGCACGATACCGTGTTTAAAGATCTACGACTCTTCGTACGTTGATCTAGCGCACTAGATTCCGTGAATCGGCTTCAGCGATCGTTGATTCGAGCGCACTCGAATACCGAAAGTGGAGATAGGAGATCACACTCAACTACCAATTGGAGAAGTGGCACAAAGCACACAAACAAGTTTTTATTCAAAATCAACTAACTATTACAATTGACACCACCCGCCTATTTATAGGCTTACAACTCAACACTTACATCACAACACTTAGGTCGTAAACGACCTAAGACGAACATCGACTCACGACCTAAGACAGACGCGGCCTAAACATTACAACATCAAGCGACTTAACATATTTACAACACAAGACATATTACGACATATCAAATACAACATACAAATGAAATAAGGAATCAAAGTACAAATGACTTATCAAACAGTGCTTCAGCGACCTAGTAACCTTCCGCGACTTAAGAAAATCGTTTGCTACCTAACTCTTCTGCTCTGCTTTGTGACTTACAAATTTCAACGACCTAAAGAAGTTTGC
Source organism: Allium fistulosum (assembly GCA_030737815.1). Taxonomy (NCBI): domain Eukaryota; kingdom Viridiplantae; phylum Streptophyta; class Magnoliopsida; order Asparagales; family Amaryllidaceae; genus Allium; species Allium fistulosum. The sequence goes on from CM060902.1 coordinate 1,304,081,667, forward strand.
GACTTATAATTCATCAGCGACCTAAAGCTTTGCGACTTACTCTTCATTCGCGACCTAAGGAAATCATATGCGACTCAAATTGGTTCATCTTCAGGCATCGCGACTTAACTAGGTCGTATCTCTTTAGGTCGGAGCTTGCTTAGGTCGGAGATTGCTTAGGTCGGAGATTGGTGGGTCGCTGCTCGCTAGGTCGTCATTGCTAGGTCGCGGATTGGAGCTGGAGACAGGCAATTGGTCAGCGATGGTGTTAGGTCGCATAGCGACGTAGGGTAGGTCGTTGAGTCGCGGATCGACACTGGAGTTAGGTCGTGGGTTTGAGCTGGCGTTAGGTCGCAAAGCGACGTACGATTGTCGTTCGCGACGTAAAGTGGGATGGTTTCGGATTAAGGTAAATCATTTACCTTTATCTCGCGCTGCATCATCCTCCCCTGGTTGAAAAGAATTCGTCCCGAATTCACACGTTTTCCTTCTTCGAGATGCTGTTTTCCATTCATTATCTGGTCTGATGCGGTTCTGGGGATAACCACTCTTGAGATTGATTTTATCTTGATCCTTTGAAGCTGCGGCTCGACATAAGGATCGCATTGCGTAAAACAGACGTGGCATTAGACAGGCGGCATAAGGAAGTGATCTGAGGGAGATGACATATGAAAAAGTGTGGAATGAACTAAGCACTAGGTGCTAGATCCAATTCATATAGTACAGAACTTCATAAGAATAGTGTCGTATACCATATTGCTTGTGCCAATAGGAAGATGTGATATAGAACCAAAACGTGTCAAAAATGTGAGACGATATAAGGAAGTTTAAAATCACGGAACGACTTAGGAAATCACGACCAAAAAAATATGAGGACTCATGCTCAGATTCTCGTCTTTCCTTATCTCGTTCAGGTGTGTCATCATTTAGAATCTTCCCTTGATGTGTTGCATCAATTTCCCCTGACTGAAATGAATTCCCACTCGCTTCTCCTTCAACATGTGTATTTTCATGAATCGATTCCAAGCAATTGACGTTGATAACGTCAGCAGTGCGGTCATGATCTGGCAATTCCAACTGACAATCATTCTCTTCATCCTGTCTTTTCAACTCTTCCTGTTCTTTCAGATTCTTAAGATCATACGATCCTTGTAGTAGAATAACATCTGGTACTAGTTCAGTGTGATGCTGAATGTCCTGTAGTGATGGTAACTCTTCGGTTAATTCCTCAGGATATTCGTCTTTAGATTCATCGAATTTTGATCCAACTTCCTCAAAAACATCAAGATCTTTACTCGTTCCTTGCTCGGTCAATACAAACAATTCATTGCTATTTTTCACCTTTTCGATAGACCCTTCCAAAAATACAATACTAGTTTCTTCAGATAGTTCCTCAGAAATCTCATCCTCCAACTCTTCAAAGACTTCAACCTCTTCAGGTGTCTCAAAATCAGAACTTTCCCCAGATTCAATCAACGTTGATAATTCATCACTATCTTTCATTTTATTGACGAGCTCTTTCAAAGATAATAAACTATCTGATTCTGCCTTCTCTTCTATTTCACTTTCACTTTGTTCAGGCTTCTCGGAGACTATAGAATTAACACTTAGTTGGCTCTCGTCCATAAGCTCAGGTGTTAAACAAGAATCTTCCATCATCAAGTTATTTTCCTCAACTCCGAACACAATTTCTTTTTCCATACTACCGACATCAATCTTTGGCGGTGAAGAGTAATCAACTTCTACATCCACATATTTTGACGTTGAATAAAATTCCATCAACAAATTACATTCATCGTTCTCTAACTCGATCTCTTCATCTTCGCTGTCAAACTTTGGTGGTAATTCTTCGAATGGTTCCGTAGGACCGATCTCTTCAAATTCTTCTAACATTGGTTTAACCTTCTCGGGAGTTTTAAGCTCTTCACTTGCCTCATACCTAACCAACGATTCAGCACTACCTTCTGCTTCTTCAACACCTTCGCTGAAAGATAATGGGCTAGTCGGTTCCTCTTCCTTTTACGGCTCGCTTTCAGTAGAACCATCCACATCCTCGTTTTCACATTCTTCTACAACTAAGGCTTTCATCTTGGGCTCCGTACATTCATTACTTCTAAGGCCAGACTCCTGATAATGATAGCGCTTAATTCGGTCATTAACATTTGTCTTCGTGATTTCATGTACAACTGGTTTGTTGAATCTCTTAGAAACATTTATACTGCAATTAACGCCTTTATTCTGATTGCTGGGGTTTGTAACCACACCCTTTCCTTGACTCCCTTGACTCAACTTCTGCAACTGTTGGTTCACACGATTTTGATAATTGTAGGGTAAGAAATTTGCCTTCATCATCATTTTCATCTTATCCCACGTGACAACTTTGGATTTCCTCATTCTCTCTCTGGTTGATTTAGTTTGTTGCCACTAATCCATAGCTCGTCCTTTCAATCTTGTAGCAACTAACTTCACTTGACGATCCTCAGACACGTTGTTGAGTTTAAAAATCTTTTCAACCTTTGATAACCAATCCAAGAATTCCTCTGCTTGTAGACCACCTCGGAATTCTGGAATCTCTGTATCCTTCCTTGATTCCCGTGTATGACCATTCTCTTCAACATTCCTATATCGATTTTGCCCTTGACCTGGATATCGAAAGTAAACACTATCACCATAACTATCTTCTTCAAACTTAGATGAGCTTCGATGTCGATTCTGAACATTGACTCTTCTATGACCATGCACGTCCTCTCTACTTCTTCTTTCCTCTACTCGACAGCTTTCATAATCACAATATGGCTCATGCTCGTAACCACGATAAGTTCTTCTTTCTTCATTCTGATAATCATGATTGTCTCGAACTCCACGATCTCGATTTATCAACAAAGATGATTCTCTTCTTTCTCTATCATAACGTGGCGACACTCTCCTTTGATTTCGATTCATGTCAGACTTAATTCTCTCCACTCTCTCGAAACCCTTATTGAACCTTTCATCGATACGTTGTTCCATCTGTTCAGGATCTTCACTCCCATACAAATCTGCAACATTATGATGACGGTTAACACATCTCGGAGGCATGATCAAATCTTCAACAGATCCAAACACAAACTTCACTTTGATCCAAGAACACCCCAAATAAACAAACAACTTAATTGAACTCCAAAACTTCAAATCTCAAAATTGACGCCCAACAAACTTGGATAAGTTCGTCTCCTAGATCACGACTTGAACAAATCTCGCACAAACTTGAACAAGCTCGCTTCTAACTCCAATACTTGGCTCTACTCTTCTCCTTGGCTCGGCTGAAATTGAACAAACAATTCTCTTTGCTCCAACAGGCTCGTCTTAGCTATGATTGGCTAAGTCTTGCTCTGATACCAAATGACGCAGCATCGGATAACAAAAATGGATGAATCGGTGAAAGTAGCAATCGGGGAATTGAAGATACCAAATGGCCCAAATCCATTGATCCAAAGATACCGGATTCTAGCTATCCCAAACACGTTGATCGCGCACAATACCGTGTTTAAAGATCTATGACTCTTCGTACGTTGATCTAGCGCACTAGATTCTGTGAATCGGCTTCAGCGATTGTTGATTCGAGCGCACTCGAATACCGAAAGTGGAGATAGGAGATCACACTCAACTACCAATTGGAGAAGTGGCACAAAGCACACAAACAATTTTTTATTCAAAATCAACTAACTATTACAATTGACACCACCCGCCTATTTATAGGCTTACAACTCAACACTTAGGTCGTAAACGACCTAAGACGAACAACGACCCACGACCTAAGACAGACGCGACCTAAACATTACAACATCAAGCGACTTAACATATTTACAACACAAGACATATTACGACATATCAAATACAACATACAAATGACATAAGGAATCAAAGTACAAACGACTTATCAAACAGTGCTTCAGTGACCTAGTAACCTTCCGCGACTTAAGAAACTCGTTTGCTACCTAACTCTTCTGCTCTGCTTCGCGACTTACAAATTTCAACGACCTAAAGAAGTTCGCGACTTATAATTCATCAGCGACCTAAAGCTTTGCGACTTACTCTTCATTCGCGACATAAGGAAATCATATGCGACTCAAATTGGTTCATCTTCAAGCATCGCGACTTAACTAGGTCGTATCTCTTTAGGTCGGAACTTGCTTAGGTCGAAGATTGCTTAGGTCGGAGATTTGTGGGTCGCTGCTCGCTAGGTCGTCATCGCTAGGTCGCGGATTGGAGCTGGAGACAGGCAATTGGTCAGCGATGGTGTTAGGTTGCGTAGCGACGTAGGGTAGGTCGTTGAGTCGTGGATCAACACTGGAGTTAGGTCGTGGGTTTGAGCTGGCGTTAGGTCGCAAAGCGATGTACGATTGCCGTTCACGACGTAAGCTGGGATGGTTTCGGATTAACGTAAATCGTTTACCTTTATCTCGCGCTGCATCATATATATACCCGTATATATTTAAATTACGGATTGAAATGATAAATATTCGTATCACTTGACCATAGGGTAGAACATTTTATACAGACACCGTTGGTCTATATATATAAATATTTTGGAAATGATTTCTATGGTTTTGGAAAGAAATATATGGTTTTAATAAATATTGATTTTAAAAATTTATTAAAGTTGATTTGAATCAATATAAATATGTTTAAGTATATATGTAAAATTTATATTTCCAAATATAGAGTTTAGATTATTTCAGGTTGAAAGATAAATTTGAATTTGATTTGGAATTTTTAATTATTTAAGATTATACTAAAATAAGTTTGATTTGAAATCTATTAAATTTGAAATTTTAAAGATATATTTTATAACTTGAATTTGATTAAAAGTGACTTAAAGGAATATTTCTATAAATTTAATGGGATATTTTGTTTATTTAAATTTGTAAATTTAGGTTGTATTCAAATGATATTGAAATAATTAAGTAAATATTTCAAAACTAAATAATAGAAAAGTGAATTGATATATATATATATATATATGAAATTATCGAATTTAGTTTTGAAATGTGGAATATTTAAAGTTTTGAAATATATTGAAATTTAATGGTTTATTTTATGTTTCAAATCTGTATTTGAAATCGTTATAATTCAAAATGATTTATTTAGAAATTGAATTGAGTTGAAATTTATGAATTGAGATTGAATTAAGTTGAATTTGGAAGTCGAGTTGATTTGAATCGATTTGTGAATTTGTGGAAGCTATTTTATTTTATAAAGTATTTAAACTATATCTAAACTATCTATATTTTACTTATAAATTATTTTAATATAAACTATTTTAATATAAATCATTTTTGATATAAATTATTTTATATAAACTATTTTAAACTTATAGCTATTTATATAAACTATTTTATTTATAAACTATTTTATTATATATACTAATTTTAATATCTAAACTGGTTAAGAGGAAAGTGTTATGATTCCAAAGCACTATGATTTCTAAACTTTGATTTCCAAAGAATTATGATTTCCAAAGTGTTTGATTTAGAAAGTGTTATAACTTTGAAGTACTAAGATTTTGTAAATGGATATATTTGAGATGGATATATTTGAAATGGAAATGATATCGTATTTGGGTTTGAAATGGAAGTGATATCGTATTGATATGGTTTTGAAATGGCAATGATATTTGATTTTGAAATATAAACTACTTTGAAAGTCTATTAAATGACCAATCGGTGTAATAATTACGTAGTTATTGAAGAGTCTGGGATCGGTTAGGGACATACTCTCTGTCCAAACCGAAAACCACTTTAATAACTATTATACGCGGAGTGTGATCCAGAACGAAGTGGTTGGAATGATGACGTTGCTGGATTTGAAGAAAGAGAACGATAATGGATAGCCTTGAAACTTGTGTCAAATTTGAAATGACTTAAACAGGAGCCGTGCCGGGCCAGTGAGGTTAGCTACCTCTAGCGGACACACTTCTTCGTAAACTACTCATTACTTGTTTTTGATTGGTGCGCACCCTTGATCTGGGAGTGTTGTTTCGCGGTGTTGCGATCGTTGCGGCGATGCGTTCTCACTAGTCCGGATCAGGCAAACGGTAGTTTCACTACCTTGGGTATTGCCTCATGTGCCTTGTCATACTCGTATCCCTATGCGCGACCACTACGATTTGTTTTGTGTTATACCTATGGAGTACTTCCTGATAGCCCACTAGTTTACGGTGGAGTTTACAGTGCTGTATAGACTATGACGCTTATATAAATTGTGTTAAGGGGGATAATGGTAACGCCTTAACGCAATTTTGATACTTTATATTACTGATAGACATTATCTACTTAGCGTACACTACTACATAGTAGATAGTTTAACGGATCCTTAGAGGATGGTTATCCCAAACATCCTTTGAGTTACTTGTATTTCAGTCGTTATTTCACTTGAGTTAGATTTATTGATATAAGAATGTTAATCCTGACTCGCGTGTTTTGTGTTTTTCTTTACGCTCGGGTCAGACTGAGTGTACCAGTATTCGAGGCTCACCTTTGGAGTTGGAGCTTCGCTTGGAGATCCGGCTATCTATCCAGCTTCAGATATTCAGTTGATTTCAGTGATGTATTCTGATCTTGTATTTGACTATTGTATTCAAGACTTCTGTTGTACCTTGTTTAACTCTGTTATATATATAGTAGCTTCATGAACTACTATTCTTTTGCTTCCGCTGCATTATTGTTATATTACTCTGTGTCTGTGATATGCGATTATTTTATTTACTGTATATGCTGAGTTTTGCCAAATTTTATTTACAATCCATTGTTTTGAATTATTCAAGTACGGCATGTGTGGATATATTGTCGATTTGAATGGTCCAAAATAGTGGGTCGTTACAGCTACTAACTAGATGAGCATGAATGTAACGACCCCGAATTTTATATAAATTTAAATTGATAATTTATTGAATTTTTGAATAAAATTTATGAAATAAATCAATTTAAGTGATGCGAGTTTCCCCGATCTTCGAATAAATTTTGGAAAAATCATTTAAAATTTAAATATTGTATATATGTATATATGTGAATATATAGGTATATGTGCGTATATGAGTAGATTTGAATTTATATTTATACATATTGAATTTGAGTTTAAAATCTCAAGTAAATGGTTTAATAATAATTTGAGTTTATAAAAATATATAGCTTTGTAAAATAGGAAGTATACATATACAAATTCAAATGGATTTGCTGTAGACAAAATGGGAAACATTGTAATGCCATTTCTTCTCAGCAGCACAAATATGGTCATTCGAAATGTAAAAGAATCATTTCAGTGTTATAAATATCTTTGGCCAAGTAAAGTCAAATACATTAAGTATGGTACAAACAAATAAAATATATACATGAAAGTTTATAAAAAAAAGATAAGTATAAGACATCAAATTTTATTAAAGTATGTGAACAAGTAAGCACATATATGTGAATGAATGAAACAAAACCATATATATGCAAACATGAAAACAAGAGCTTGCAAAGAAAGCCACCTCAAACCATCACTATATCATCTATCAGCCGAGTAAAGTAATGCAAGGCAAAGAAGAAAAAAAAAGAAAACAAAGTAAAAGAAAACAAAGAAGTACACATACATTTAATACCCCATCTCCTCTTTGCTCAAAAATATCATCTCAGCATATATAGAATGTCATACATCGGCCACCATAACATATCTATCAGCCTGCAAAGAAAAAAATCTTTGTCCTGCTTTGTATAAAATACTATCACCTGTACAAAGCATTATAATATTACCCTATTGTATTGTACAAACTATCTTCTTCTATGTATATATGTTCACCTATCTCATTCTAATTCGTTCAGTAAAGAAAATACTTAGTAAGCTGTGACGACCCGGATTTTTCGACGTATGTTAGTCGGGAAATTAACTGATTTTATTATTGAAATAATAAGATTTATTAGTCAAATGAATAAATTGCTGATAATTAAAATATCGGGATATATATAAATTGATTTAAAACTGTAATAAATATTATAGAAGTGTGAATATAAATTTCACCATTTAAACTTTAGATCAAATATTCAGTGATGTATATACAAATATATACAAACTTTATGATGTTTAATATATATATAAATGTGTGAATGCATATATATATATATATATATGTGTGTGTGTGTGTGTGTGTATAAACCAAGATAAAGTAAAATATGAGAAAGTTTGAATATAAACATAAATAAATACATATGTTGTAACATTCCAGAATTTAGTTAATTTAAATTCGATAAATTATCTGAACTTTTGAATTTAAATTAACTAACTTTCTAGAGAAATAAAAATATTGTAAATGTTAATATAAATAAATGATTGATAGTTTGAGTTTTAAATAAATAATGAATAAATTATGTAACAAACAAGAATTTATATTAAACAAGAATTCAATTTTATTCCATTCAAATATAGACATAAGAAAACAATAATTAAAACGAACCCTTTCGTTTAGCAGTAAAACAAGAACAAGATTTGTTCACAAAAGAAAGGAACATTTAAAGTATAAGTATGAAGAAATTTTAAACTGTAAAGGAAACAAGACTTAGTCTTGCAACAAAAATAGTAATAAAACAAAACAGCCACCATTAAAATAAAAATAAAATGTATTTATAATAATCAAATTAAAACATAACATGCTGAAAGTATACAAAGAAACCATGCTTGCATTAAATGCATTTACTCCTCAGCCATAAACAAGATCTGCCAAAGCAAACTTGTACTTAAAAAAAAAAGAGGTAGGCTGTAGCTTACAAGGTAAGGCATATGCATTTAATGCCAGCACAATATTTGTCATTTCGAAGTGCAAAAGAAATCACCTCAGCCTCCATTAAATAAATAAAAAAATCTCTGATCAATGCAAGCTGAAGCTTGTACCAGAAGACACCATTTGGTCTAAAGATGTTTCTATATATACACATCATATTATTAGTTCGTTTAAAAAAAATAAAAAAATAAAAAAACTTAGAAGCAAACCTGGAAAAAAATTTAATCAAAAGAAGATCGAACCTGGAGATGAAAAACAAAAGCAGATAGAAATGTCTGGCAGCAAATTCAAGTTCAAATACAACTCGATAACAAGATCAACTCAGTTTTATCAAGCAGGAAGCAAGCGGCATATTTCTTCCTTAAGCATATCAAACTGTGAGTAATCGCTAAAATTTAAAAACAGTTTTTAAATCAAAATCTTACTTGATGCCTGGGATAAATTTATATGAAATGTTTTTGCATGAATGTTCTTTGCTCTGTAATATGATTAAATGGCTGCGGGTATGAATATTTGAACTTGTAAACCAAAATTTCGTTTCAAACTTTGCAAACTAAATCAAAGTCTGGATCATCATCATCGTGTTCCAGGTTTAAAGCATTCCAGTTGCAAAGTTTTTTTTCAGTTTTAAAGGAATCGAGCAATACAAGATTCAGGGAACATTTCAGACTTGAAGTCAATCCTGTCCCCTGTTTATTAGCTTTGATAATGAAGTGAGTAAACAAGCATTTTCACTGTTATGAACCCTAACTTCATGAAATAAAACCTGAACTTAATTTAGGATGTTAGATTGAACTGTGCATGTTATTTAAACTGTTAGCTCTGTTTATCTTTTTAAAACTATGAGTAAATCCTTTAAAATCTGGATTTAGATCTATCATTAGAAAACATGTTTAAGTAGGTTGAAAATTTGCTTGAGTATGTTTAAATTTGTGTATTTATGTGTGTGAATTGGCTGTACATGTCTGGAAATCAGGTATATGTAATTGGTTCCGGGCTTTCAGGCATCAGACTTGTCCAAAAATCATTTCCCATTCCTCTAATTCATTTTAGGCAATAGGTTCTAAACAAAGGTGGTTAGTTTTAACAAGATTCAAATCTAAAATAAAAATAGTTTCAAGTGAATTAAGGCAAAGCTTCTCAGAAAATTTGGAATTTCAGGCAAATTTCAAAAATATGTTAAATCTCAAACATCATAATTTGTTGTTTCAGGATTATAATTCGAATCCACTTTAGAAGTTAGGATTTTTAAAAACTAAATAACAAATTTTTAATAATGCATTGAGTTTGAAATTTGGGAATGACTGGGAATGAGATCTGAAGCTATTTCTGGCGATTAAGGGGTAGTGGGGTCTCGGGGATTTGAATGGGTATGGATGGAGTTATGGTGAGCGTGGGAAGATATTTGGTGGAGTTCCAGATAACCGTGGAGCCGACAGTGGGTGAAACTAGTTTTAACCCTAGTTTGGTCATGCTGGAAGTTTTGATTCCTGCATTTTCTCTGATACATCGAGAGGCTTGGGATTTTAGGTAAAGGTAGTTTGGGGTGTCGGCATGGCATAGCCGGAGGGGTAGCAGCTCCGATGATCGGAGTCGTGGTTGCGAGCAAAATTCTTGGCAGTGTGTCGTGTTGCTGTTCCATCTTCCACGCTCGATTTTGATTCGAGGCCTGTGATGGAGTTTGGATGTTTGGGAATGGATACCGGGATGATTTTCGGTGTGACAGTGGCTACGGCGATGTTCATCGTCGTCAAAGACGACTGTGCACGTGCACGGCAGTGATGGTGACAGCGGCTTCGTGTGTGAGTGGGGGTGAGACACTGATGTTATAAAAAAAAAGAGGGGGAAGAAGAACGAGTGTTTCCTGAAGAATGTTGGGCTCGAAAAATATTGGGTTATTTTGCTTGCTGGGCCGTGAAGTGGATAAGGAAATGTTGGGCCGTGAGGTGCATTTGAAATTAAATTGTCTTTGGTCGGAATAATGATACAAAGAAATTAACTTGTGAGACTTATTAAATATAATTTATGATTTAAATTCATGAATAACAACGGGTTAATTAATAAATTAAGTGATAGTTATTCAATGATTAAACAAGTATAATTACTTAGAGTTGTAAAAGAATAATTACTTGAGTAATTAAAAAGGGCTAATTATTTAAGGTAATTAATTTAATAATTAATTTAAAATATGATTGGTTAAAGGATAGTTAACTGTTGAATATGATTAGTTAATAAGTAATGAATGAATAATGACTGGGTGTATTAAATAAAAAGGGAAATTACTTATTGGGAAGAAATTAAAGAATAACTACTTATGGAAAAGTAATTAAGAGATAATTACTCAATGTAATTACAGGAGTGATTAATGTAATAAATCAAAGAGTTGATTTAATGAATATAAATAATTAAGGGAAGTTAATTACTAATGTGATAAATCAGGATTTGATTAATGAATGAAATTGTTTGAGGATAATTAATTGGTGTAATTAATTAGGAGCCTATTACTTTAATGTAATTAGAAAATAATTAATCAAGGAGGATTAATTAAAATGAATGGTTATGGGATGATTAAACAATTGGGTTGAAAATTGATAAATAAGCAGGACTTAAAGGTAATTGATTTATCTTGCTAATGTATGATTAAATGATAATTTAAAGCCCTGAATTGATTGATACCCCTGATCTGAAATGGTTCGTGATCTGATGTGTTGGGCGGGCAATGATAATGTGGTTGCTTATCAATGAGGAATTGCTAAGTAAAGGAAATATCCTTATTTAAAATTGAATTATATTTCACTTGAATAATCTATGAACTGAATGCGAAGAGACCGGAGTCGGGTAATAGTTAATACCCGAAACCACTTCGATTCTTATAAATTGATATGTGAAATCAATAAGGTGTAATGGAATGATTAAAGTGAATTGGACCGTATAATCTAAGTTCTGGCACTTAGAAATTGATTTGTGAAATAAGTGATGTCTATAGTAACTTGTGAAGTTGTAAAATTGTTATAAGTACCCCGGGTTTATATGAGTTGTTTACTTGGTATTTCATGTTAGATGGGGTTACTCACGCTGGTTTCCAGCCTGACCCGGGTGTTACCTTGATGTAATGCTCGGGTCAGACCGAGTATTACAGATTTTCAGGTAAGGACGTTCGGGAGCTCAGGAGACGAGCTGGATGGCAGGAACGTATGGAGTGTTTCCGCTGTGATATAATTTGTTTATCTAGGATATGTTGATTTGTATATATCCAGTGATTGTGTATATGTATAACTCTGATGTATTAAAATGAAAATTGACTGATATGGTATTCTTTTGTAAACTGTTTTTATTTGATATTATATTTTATCCGCTGCGAATGTGAGGTTCTGTGTTTTATTTTCTGTTTCTTCTTCTATCTCTTTCTTCTTTTTCATAACTATCTGGAATTTTCGGGATCGAAAAATCCGGGTCGTTACAGTTGGTATCAGAGCTGGAAGGTTAAGCGAGAACCTTGGCTCTGGTGGGTATACTCATAAGGATAGGGTCAATAGTACCCTAGAATGAGTTGAGTGTATATATATATATATGAGAGCGTACTTGTTATTTTCTTATATAAAGATTTTAAATGATTTTAAGTAAGGATATATTTTGATATATATAAAGCAATATTTCTTAACTAATAAATGTTAAAATAATTGGTTGTTGAAAATTATTGGAATTGAATAAAATAATAAGAATTAAGTGGTAATAATAATACAACCAAATTGAAATTGAATGAAGATGAATTTGAAACGGATTCAAACTGAAATTAAAATCCTGAATTTTGTAGAAATGTTTCCAGAATGAAAATAATAATAAATTGGTTTCCAGATATGATAATCTTGGTTATTATCATTGTTGTGCTTAATAATAAGATGTGTATTAATGAGTGAGCAAAATAAAATGTGCTAAGGATATAAACTTAGATGAGTATAACTTGTAAATTAGAACAGATTTAAATTGTGAAGTTTAAACCTAAGTTTAGAAACATTTGAATTGTTTCAAAGTGTTAAAAGAAAAGAATAAATAATATTGTTGGAATATACTTGAATGTGATCTTACTTTAAAATAAGAAGTTGTTTGAAAACTTAAAAAGAGATCTATCTTAAATTAAAACCAAAGGTGGTTTAAATTTTAAAGTATAGCCTGGTGGGCTAAGAAATAAATATGTATATATAGATACAAAAATGGGTTGAAATAAACTCTAAATGTTGAGTTTTAAATTTTGGAATGGGATGTGATACCCAAGGGGATAAGTTTTGAACTTATAAGATTATTAATGTAAAGTTTAAAATTTGAATGGGAATTCAAATTGTGTAAATTGACTGGATTATGTAAATTGAATTTAATTTTGGGGAAAGTTGAATAATTTAAAAGGCAACCTGAATTGGAAATTTCAATATGAAATTGAGATTTAACTTGGGAAAGTTAAATGATTGGTTTAAATGGGAAGTATGAGTGATCTCAAATGGGTTTGAAATTTGGAAATTGGAAATGGATGGATGTTTTAGACTAAATTGGATAAGGCCATCCTATTGTCATTAATAATCTTTAAATTGTAAATTTGATTTGCTTAAATGAATGAAGAAATGGATTGTGGTGATATATCCATTATTTAGCTAAAAGGGAAATTAAAATTTGGAATTAAGGAGATGAAACCACTTTGAACTTAAGGTTTAAATGTTAAAAAAAAAAAAATTGGAAATTAAAATTGTTAAGCACTGGTTTCAAAATTTAAATTGGGTAATAAATTGAATTTTTAAGGTAAAATTGTTTTGAACTCTTATTTGAACTTTGAAATAAGTTAAGTAAAGATAACTTAAAATGGAATTTTGAGAATTGGACTCAGAATTAAATTGTCTAAAAGATTTGGATTATTAATTTAAAAATAAAGGTTAATTTGATTTAAAGGGTTAAATCAACTTTTGAAAATTTAACTCGAATTTATATAATTCGAGATGGTTTAAAATTGAGGTTTAAATTGAATTAGTTCAAACTGAATTTGATTTGAACTAATGGGAATTGTGATTTATGATGGATAAGTATAAAATTCAAATGAGAAATTTGAATTGGATTAATTTGTAATAAAATTGAAGTTATTCAAATTGGGATTGAGTCAATTTAAATGTAAGTGGAAATTTAAATTGAATTTATGGAAATGGAGATGGGGTATTAAACAGTTTGACTTAAGACTATTTTCAAAATAAATTGTTTAATATAAACCTATTTTTCCAAACTATTTACTATACAACTTTTCTTTTTAAACCTAAAACTATCTTAAACCTGTTTTACAATTACTTTGGAACTATTTAACTATTTTACAACTGTTTTATAAAATAATTACTATTTTTCTATTACTTTATAAACTGATTACTGTTTTTCAACTATTTTATAAGTAATTACTATTTTTCAATTATTTTATAGTTACTTAACTATTTTACAGCTATTTTACAAATTAATAATTATCTTTCAACTATTTATCTATTTTTAAAATTTTCAAGCTATTTTGTAAATATAAACTGGTCGGAGTTCAAACTGTTATTGAGTAAATACCCAACTGAGATAAGAATTGAAGTGATAATCCAAGTGGGGATTTAGCCAAATGTGAATAAGTGAATAAAATCAAAGTGAGGGTGAATAGAAAGGAAATTGATTTAACTAATAATCAATGAAGATAAATACGTAGGATATACGTATATTATTCTATTCGCATAGTGATTTGATCCAGATTCGAGCATAGAATTTCAAGATAGTATTATCGATCCGAGCTGGGATTTTTCGCTCGATTTTCGACGACGAACCTGTATATGGATTTTTGATTGGTTCTGGATATTCTCTATCATAGTTGTGACTATGCAAGGAGAATGACGGTTTCTGATCAAGAAACCAGATCTGAGTCCGCACTAGGAAGTCGGGTGGACGATACTAGTTCGGAAGTGAAATTGTGTGATCGAGTGAGCGATCAGATTGATATTGCGTACGAATGATATGGGGACATCGTACGGGTTTGAATGAAATTGGCATTGAAAATTTATGGATAAAAACTGAAGATATTTTTGAAATTGAAAGTATATTTTGAGAAATTGACAATGAATAAAGGTGGAAATTTGATTTTGAAGTTATAGATAAAAGGTTATAAGATGATTTTTGAAAGGGAAAATATATTTGTGAATATATGAGGAACTAAAATAAAATAAATTTAAAATTTATACTTCTATGGTAGAAATTAACTTTATGGAAATAAAGTGGAAATTGAAAATTTTCCTGAGTTAGTTTATTTTATAATAAAAGTAAGAAATTTGGCAAGTGACTTTATAAAGTAATCAAATTTGAATATTTGATTGGGAATAAACAAAGTTACGTATCTTTGTTATATATGATAAACCTCCCTTTATTGAATCCATTGCCTGAAGAAAAAGGGTTTTTGAAAGTTTTGAAGTATACAAAGGAAACTTATATAAGTATAAAGTGATTTAAAGATTTCCCAAGAAAATTATATAAATGAATATATATATAAAAGATTTTATGGAAATGGTTTTGAGAAAAAGGTTTTGAGAACCTTTGGATTTGGAAAAGGCTTTTGATTTTTGGATAAAATCAATATTGGGATTTGGGAAAGCCTGATTTGTGGATTATCGATTTTGAGAATCGATTTTGTGTAAAAGCATTTATATGAGATTCATACTAGGTGTATGATTTGAAAAATACTATATGTGTATAGTATAAAGTGTTTTGAGATTTGCTCTGGGGAAAAAGGCGCTCCCTTAAAATGAACTTCTCAGGAGTGCCACTGGGTGGTACTGCCTTGAGCCCCAAGGGGGGGTTTCTAAAGTTGATCCTGTGAGGAGTCCGGACAAAACTAGTTCCTGAGGATTATTTGTGTAGCGAAAGTCGAGGGGCTGGAGCCCACAGAGGCAGTTGGGTTATGCTGTGACGACAGTGTAACTCGATGTCACTGCGATCTACTGCAGACCATAGCGAAAGTCGCGTGAGCCGCTGAGAGCCAACAGTCTGCGTTTGATTTTATATCGGTAGACTGCGACACTATGGTAACATAGCGAAAGTCTTGTGTGCCGCTGAGAGCCAACAGTCTGCGTTTGATTTTATATCGGTAGACTGAGACCTATGTAGTAGTGGAGAAGTTTCATTTGACAGCGTAATCGTGTGTGCCGCTGAGAGCCAACAGTTACATGGACTTTTGCTGTGACGGCAACGTAACCCTGGATGTAACTGCGATCTGTTGTGGGTTCCGTGGTGTAATCAGTTACATGGACTTTTGCTGCGACAGCAACGTAACCCAGGATGTAACTGTGACCATGGATGGGGGTGATGATTTCCAGAGCATTTTTACCAAAGATATTTCCTCTATTTTCGAAACCGTTTTCTATATTTTCAATAAAAATATTTTCCAAAGTATTTTCACTGGGTGTTGAAAACGAGTTTACCGAGTACTTATAGATTTTCAGTCTTACGCCTGATCAACGTATGACCGAATTTCTATGAGAACAAGGATGGACTTATTGAGACATCGAGTTATAAAAAGTATTTTTGTATAAAACTATTTCCATAATATTATGTAGATTTTGAAGTGTTTTAAAATTTTAATACAAAAGGGGGTAAAAGAGTTAAAGATGTTAAGGAATAATTTAACTAAGATAAACAATAAATTAAAATTCTCGCTTCGTTCCTTTTCGAGGACGAAAAGTTCTAAGGGGGAAGGAGTGTGACGACCCGGATTTTTCGACGTCTGTTAGTCGGGAAATTAACTGATTTTATTATTGAAATAATAAGATTTATTAGTCAAATGAATAAATTGCTGATAATTAAAATATCGGGATATATATAAATTGATTTAAAACTGTAATAAATATTATAGAAGTGTGAATATAAATTTCACCATTTAAACTTTAGATCAAATATTCAGTGATGTATATACAAATATATACAAACTTTATGATGTTTAATATATATATAAATGTGTGAATGCATATATATATATATATATATATGTGTGTGTGTGTGTGTGTATAAACCAAGATAAAGTAAAATATGAGAAAGTTTGAATATAAACATAAATAAATACATATGTTGTAACATTCCAGAATTTAGTTAATTTAAATTCGATAAATTATCTGAACTTTTGAATTTAAATTAACTAACTTTCTAGAGAAATAAAAATATTGTAAATGTTAATATAAATAAATGATTGATAGTTTGAGTTTTAAATAAATAATGAATAAATTATGTAACAAACAAGAATTTATATTAAACAAGAATTCAATTTTATTCCATTCAAATATAGACATAAGAAAACAATAATTAAAACGAACCCTTTCGTTTAGCAGTAAAACAAGAACAAGATTTGTTCACAAAAGAAAGGAACATTTAAAGTATAAGTATGAAGAAATTTTAAACTGTAAAGGAAACAAGACTTAGTCTTGCAACAAAAATAGTAATAAAACAAAACAGCCACCATTAAAATAAAAATAAAATGTATTTATAATAATCAAATTAAAACATAACATGCTGAAAGTATACAAAGAAACCATGCTTGCATTAAATGCATTTACTCCTCAGCCATAAACAAGATCTGCCAAAGCAAACTTGTACTTAAAAAAAAAAGAGGTAGGCTGTAGCTTACAAGGTAAGGCATATGCATTTAATGCCAGCACAATATTTGTCATTTCGAAGTGCAAAAGAAATCACCTCAGCCTCCATTAAATAAATAAAAAAATCTCTGATCAATGCAAGCTGAAGCTTGTACCAGAAGACACCATTTGGTCTAAAGATGTTTCTATATATACACATCATATTATTAGTTCGTTTAAAAAAAATAAAAAAATAAAAAAACTTAGAAGCAAACCTGGAAAAAAATTTAATCAAAAGAAGATCGAACCTGGAGATGAAAAACAAAAGCAGATAGAAATGTCTGGCAGCAAATTCAAGTTCAAATACAACTCGATAACAAGATCAACTCAGTTTTATCAAGCAGGAAGCAAGCGGCATATTTCTTCCTTAAGCATATCAAACTGTGAGTAATCGCTAAAATTTAAAAACAGTTTTTAAATCAAAATCTTACTTGATGCCTGGGATAAATTTATATGAAATGTTTTTGCATGAATGTTCTTTGCTCTGTAATATGATTAAATGGCTGCGGGTATGAATATTTGAACTTGTAAACCAAAATTTCGTTTCAAACTTTGCAAACTAAATCAAAGTCTGGATCATCATCATCGTGTTCCAGGTTTAAAGCATTCCAGTTGCAAAGTTTTTTTTCAGTTTTAAAGGAATCGAGCAATACAAGATTCAGGGAACATTTCAGACTTGAAGTCAATCCTGTCCCCTGTTTATTAGCTTTGATAATGAAGTGAGTAAACAAGCATTTTCACTGTTATGAACCCTAACTTCATGAAATAAAACCTGAACTTAATTTAGGATGTTAGATTGAACTGTGCATGTTATTTAAACTGTTAGCTCTGTTTATCTTTTTAAAACTATGAGTAAATCCTTTAAAATCTGGATTTAGATCTATCATTAGAAAACATGTTTAAGTAGGTTGAAAATTTGCTTGAGTATGTTTAAATTTGTGTATTTATGTGTGTGAATTGGCTGTACATGTCTGGAAATCAGGTATATGTAATTGGTTCCGGGCTTTCAGGCATCAGACTTGTCCAAAAATCATTTCCCATTCCTCTAATTCATTTTAGGCAATAGGTTCTAAACAAAGGTGGTTAGTTTTAACAAGATTCAAATCTAAAATAAAAATAGTTTCAAGTGAATTAAGGCAAAGCTTCTCAGAAAATTTGGAATTTCAGGCAAATTTCAAAAATATGTTAAATCTCAAACATCATAATTTGTTGTTTCAGGATTATAATTCGAATCCACTTTAGAAGTTAGGATTTTTAAAAACTAAATAACAAATTTTTAATAATGCATTGAGTTTGAAATTTGGGAATGACTGGGAATGAGATCTGAAGCTATTTCTGGCGATTAAGGGGTAGTGGGGTCTCGGGGATTTGAATGGGTATGGATGGAGTTATGGTGAGCGTGGGAAGATATTTGGTGGAGTTCCAGATAACCGTGGAGCCGACAGTGGGTGAAACTAGTTTTAACCCTAGTTTGGTCATGCTGGAAGTTTTGATTCCTGCATTTTCTCTGATACATCGAGAGGCTTGGGATTTTAGGTAAAGGTAGTTTGGGGTGTCGGCATGGCATAGCCGGAGGGGTAGCAGCTCCGATGATCGGAGTCGTGGTTGCGAGCAAAATTCTTGGCAGTGTGTCGTGTTGCTGTTCCATCTTCCACGCTCGATTTTGATTCGAGGCCTGTGATGGAGTTTGGATGTTTGGGAATGGATACCGGGATGATTTTCGGTGTGACAGTGGCTACGGCGATGTTCATCGTCGTCAAAGACGACTGTGCACGTGCACGGCAGTGATGGTGACAGCGGCTTCGTGTGTGAGTGGGGGTGAGACACTGATGTTATAAAAAAAAAGAGGGGGAAGAAGAACGAGTGTTTCCTGAAGAATGTTGGGCTCGAAAAATATTGGGTTATTTTGCTTGCTGGGCCGTGAAGTGGATAAGGAAATGTTGGGCCGTGAGGTGCATTTGAAATTAAATTGTCTTTGGTCGGAATAATGATACAAAGAAATTAACTTGTGAGACTTATTAAATATAATTTATGATTTAAATTCATGAATAACAACGGGTTAATTAATAAATTAAGTGATAGTTATTCAATGATTAAACAAGTATAATTACTTAGAGTTGTAAAAGAATAATTACTTGAGTAATTAAAAAGGGCTAATTATTTAAGGTAATTAATTTAATAATTAATTTAAAATATGATTGGTTAAAGGATAGTTAACTGTTGAATATGATTAGTTAATAAGTAATGAATGAATAATGACTGGGTGTATTAAATAAAAAGGGAAATTACTTATTGGGAAGAAATTAAAGAATAACTACTTATGGAAAAGTAATTAAGAGATAATTACTCAATGTAATTACAGGAGTGATTAATGTAATAAATCAAAGAGTTGATTTAATGAATATAAATAATTAAGGGAAGTTAATTACTAATGTGATAAATCAGGATTTGATTAATGAATGAAATTGTTTGAGGATAATTAATTGGTGTAATTAATTAGGAGTCTATTACTTTAATGTAATTAGAAAATAATTAATCAAGGAGGATTAATTAAAATGAATGGTTATGGGATGATTAAACAATTGGGTTGAAAATTGATAAATAAGCAGGACTTAAAGGTAATTGATTTATCTTGCTAATGTATGATTAAATGATAATTTAAAGCCCTGAATTGATTGATACCCCTGATCTGAAATGGTTCGTGATCTGATGTGTTGGGCGGGCAATGATAATGTGGTTGCTTATCAATGAGGAATTGCTAAGTAAAGGAAATATCCTTATTTAAAATTGAATTATATTTCACTTGAATAATCTATGAACTGAATGCGAAGAGACCGGAGTCGGGTAATAGTTAATACCCGAAACCACTTCGATTCTTATAAATTGATATGTGAAATCAATAAGGTGTAATGGAATGATTAAAGTGAATTGGACCGTATAATCTAAGTTCTGGCACTTAGAAATTGATTTGTGAAATAAGTGATGTCTATAGTAACTTGTGAAGTTGTAAAATTGTTATAAGTACCCCGGGTTTATATGAGTTGTTTACTTGGTATTTCATGTTAGATGGGGTTACTCACGCTGGTTTCCAGCCTGACCCGGGTGTTACCTTGATGTAATGCTCGGGTCAGACCGAGTATTACAGATTTTCAGGTAAGGACGTTCGGGAGCTCAGGAGACGAGCTGGATGGCAAGAACGTATGGAGTGTTTCCGCTGTGATATAATTTGTTTATCTAGGATATGTTGATTTGTATATATCCAGTGATTGTGTATATGTATAACTCTGATGTATTAAAATGAAAATTGACTGATATGGTATTCTTTTGTAAACTGTTTTTATTTGATATTATATTTTATCCGCTGCGAATGTGAGGTTCTGTGTTTTATTTTCTGTTTCTTCTTCTATCTCTTTCTTCTTTTTCATAACTATCTGGAATTTTCGGGATCGAAAAATCCGGGTCGTTACATAAGCTGAAAGAAAAAAAAAAGAAAAGAAACATCACTATCTACAAAACTCAAAACATTATTCAAAGAAAACCAAGCAAGAAGATTCAAACTGCAGTTTCAAATAAGGAAGTGTCCTCTATTCTCATTTGTTTCAGGTGAGCAACTTTGTTTTTTTCCCAGACTTCTTTGTTTTCACCAGTGAGTAACTTCACCTTTTTAAACTTAAGTATGAGGATTGTTGCTTATTATATCTGGAATGAATATGAGTATGATTTCCTGTGGTTGGTATTGGAATGAATGCATACCTGCACCATTTGATACCATGTTCCTGTTTATCTTTAGTCCTAGGTTTACAAATAACTTTTGATTTCTTAATCTGATAACTATTATAACCTGCAATATAAACAGAAGTTGTTTGTTTGAATATAAGCTAAGTTTTAAAATTTTATTCCAGTCAAAATAAATTGTTGATTGTTCTGTAAACCAAAAGAACTGAGCAAAACTTTAAATTGATCAAAATACAAGTTTCTTAATTCACGAATTCAGGTATGTAAGTTGAATCCTTATACTAAAACGTGATTTTTAAAGCAAGAACCAAAATTTTTAGATGGGGGTTTAAAGAGCAGTATGGGTTTGATCGAATTTCGATCTTTTGGTGATCACTGGCGATCCACGGGTTTGGAGGGGTCGAAATTTTGGATGGGGATGGACGAGCCTACGGTGAGTCGAGGAAAAATAGTTGGAGGTGGCCACGGCCACGGTGGCGATAGCGGTAGGCGTTTGAAGTTTCTAACCCTAGCTTTAAGGAGGGGTTGTATTTTTGATTCGTTCTTCCTCCATGATGCATCGAGTGACGTGCGATTGTGGGTGATAGTAGAGGGAGTGTGGATGAAGGGTTGGCCGAAGTTTGGGATTTTCTGGTAGTCGAGGTGGCGGGGACGAGTTGTTTCCCAGTTTTGGTGGTAGTTTCAGTTCGTGTTCCCAGATTTCGAAATTGAGCCCGATCTTCGATTTCGTGAGAATGTCGGAAGTCTGATGGTCGAGATTTGATTCGTGGGTGTTCATCGACCTGCTCGACGACGAAGTATCGTCTGGAGGTGCGCAGCGGCCACGTGCACGAGTATCAGGATATCTGGTTTGGTTGTGAAATTTTGGAAGAAAGGAGATTGCTCGGGTTTGTGTTCGAGTTTCTCGCGAGAATAACTCGAAGCAGATGAAGTATGGGGGAAGCCGAAGTTTTGCTCGGGGAAACTAAGAAATAGCTCGGGTTTCACTCGAGTTGCCTGGGAATCATGTTTTTACAAGTTTTAAAGAAGTTAATTAATCTAAAGGTTTAAGTTGATAAAATGATGATAATTTATTTTAAAAAGTTATGGAAAAATTAATTAAGATTTATTAATGATAAGTAATTAAAGGAAATCAATTACTTAAAAGATAATCACTTGATTAAAAGTAATTAAATTTTTGGATTTAAGATTGATTTAATCATGTATTTAAATATTAATTAATTTAAAGAATAATTAATTAATGAGGTTAATTATTTGAGATAATTAATTTGAGAATAATTAATTAATTTAAAGGTTAATTTATTAATGAAAGTGATTAAGGAATGATTATTAATTTAGGATTAATCCATTAATTTTTGTAATTAATTAAGGATAATTAATTAAATGGTAATTAATTAATTTATTAATTGAGGCTAATTAATTTATTTTTAAAGGTTAATTAATTAAAATAATTTGTAATTTGTTAATGTTAATTAACCAGGATTAGTGACTAATCTGATTTAATTAAATCAGATAAATAAATTGACCTTATCTATGGATATTTGGATTCTATTGGATGATTAAATTGTTTGATATTCCTGATCTGTGATGCTATGTGATATATTCTGATTTGTGATCTGTACTATAGTTATTTATCTAGGATGAATGTAATTGATTATCTGTGATATATATCTGTGATCTGTATATGAAAGATAAGCGTTATAGTTATACCGCTTATCAACTATATTTCTGTATTTTGATCTATGATGATTGAATGTTGTTGCACTATTGTGTATGAAACCCCTAGACCACACTTTTACACACACAAATATGGATTTCACGTGGAAATCGGTTAAGTCACAGATAATTTCAATTTAATATTTTTGAAATTGGAAATTTGGGTTTTAAGTGAAAAGCTTTTGAAATGGAATTTCAAAGATAAAGGTTATTTTGAATAACTTAATCGAGTTTTGAAAATTTAAATAATTTGATTTAAATTTGAATTCAAGTTTGAAATTGAATCCTATGATTTGAAACTAGGGATTAAAGATGCTATACAAGTTATATATGGGTTAAACCATTTTAAAGATATTGATTTGGAAATTTGAATTTAATTCAAGGGTTTAACTTGTATAAATGAATCGGATTTTTCCGAAACGAAAACTACTTGTTTTCAAATAATAATAGCTTTCATTTTAAGAAAGGATTTCCAAACTATGTTGAACGGTTTCAAATTTGAAATGGAATTGAAATGTTTTGAAAACTATGAAATGAGTCTTTGATTCAAAGATCGGATGAGTTAATCCAACTTAAAATAGAATTGTTTTGAAAGACTATGAATGAATCTTTGGAAACGAGTTTTGAAAGCTATAAGTTAAATCTTGACTTAAAGATTTAACGAGTTAATTCAATTGAAATGGAAATTATTTTGAAATCCATGAATGAATCTTTGTGAATGGGGCGAACTTTGTGAATTGAATCTTTTTGTTTAAAAGATTAAAAGTGTGGAAATTGTTTAAACCGTTGAAGGTTGTTGAAATAAATCTTTTTGTTTAAAAGATTGGAAATGGTAATTTGTTTTAACCATTCGAATGAAAAGTTTAGGCTTTGAGCTGTGATTTAACTGAGACCCCAGTATCCATATGATTTTTAATTGCGCTCGTTATTCGAATTAGCCGAGAAAGGACCTTTGTGTCATACAACCCATTCCGAATAATGATACGACGTATATGGATAGCATTTGAAGACCGGTGGTGAAGACCGGATACTTTCGAAAATGAAAGGATTACCATTGATTGTCTCTGCATCGGCTGATCCCCGGTATAGAGATTTTAGCACCCTTTGTGATGGGAAGTCCGGACGTGATTAGAAAATTATCCGGATTTGCAAGGGCTTCTTTGGAAGTGCCTTCGGTTCTATTCGAACCCGGAACAGACTTGTATGGTTACATGTCTGACATTACACTTTGAGATATAAAGCAGATTTCTTTCAAATACATTTCTGTTGGTGGCGGAGAATTTATTCTCTTAGCTTAACACCCTTCTCTGAGACGTACGAGCTCAGAGGTTATGTAGTTGAAGGTTATCAGCAATATACTCTCAATTTGGTAATGTGATATGCTGAGTGTTGCTGTGTGATGATCATTATTTGATCATTTGTGATATGATCATTTGATTGATCATTTATCTTTATGATCATTACTTTGATCATCTATTGACCCAAAGCGTGGCTTTGTGACAAAGCGTGGCTTTGTGACAAAGCGTGGCTTTGTGGATGAGACCTCTTCGGACCTCACAACCCGGAAATGGTCGAAACAGGAATATGCGGCAAGGTTATAAGGGTCGCGCCCTTTAGCGTATGTCATTTCCTTCTGGAAAAGGGTGGTATCATGGTATGGAGCCTAGATACTTACTCATGTGGACACACTTTATTTATTATGTGTGATGTTGGTTACCAAGGCCTCGGATAAAGGTCCCAAAGGACCGGGAGGTGGCATATTCGTGAGTTACCTGTTATAGGGGTAACCCGACCTTGTGTTGGCAGAGAGCAGTTTGTCTCTCGGGACGTCCAGCCAGAGGCGATCCCATTCGGCAGGAGGAAAGGAAGTTCCTTAGCCTGACCATTTGTTGGAAATCCATCTTCCAATACGAACTTTGTACGGTATTAGTTGTAGAACCTGCCATCTACTTATGGTGGCGCCCCACTGTTTGGATGGTAGCTATAGTAGGCATAGTTCGAAATGTCTATGTTGGCTAAGATTGATATTCTACTTTCGAAATGTTTTCTGCACTATGCACTAATAATAATAATCCAATGATTTGCGTAGTAAGCATGTTTGACTATCATAAGAAGAAATCTCCTCCAATTCTGTGTTTGCATTGTGTGTGTAGCGGGAGGTCTTATGGTAGTTTCATTTTCCAAAAGCATTGCGGATATTTTATACTTTCTTTTATTGTTGTTGTTTTAAAGATAAACTGTTTTTTTTGTTGCTCACACCAGTCCCACGACTGACTCGGAGTTTATTGTTCCCTTCTTAAACTCTGGGTGCCCACTATTTTCCACACGGGCAGTCTAGAGTTGGGTTTCTCAGATAATCAGGTTTAGTAGAATATCTGGAGCTAGTTCAGTTCTTGGAGTTCAGGACTGCACTTGCTTCTCTCTGTGGTTCGAGCTTGATACTGGAGTCATTGGATTCATTCTCTCTGACTGATCTTTTGGAGTTATCATTTTTGCTTTCCGCTGTATCATTATTTATCTCTGATTTTGTTGTATCATTGTTGTATATCATTCTGGATATTGTATTCATTGGAGTTGTATATGATATCATTGTTTTCTTTCTTCCACTGTGTTGTTATACTTAATGGTGTTATAAGCTCCGGAGAACCAGATTCGGCGTTTGAATCTATGGCATTTTGAGTACAAGTGAAGTACGGATGCCGATTTTCAAAGGTCGACTTTTGGGTCTTTACAACGTGGTATCAGAGCTAAGGTTGAACTTTAGCTCAGGAGTATAACACATTAAGTAGCTCATTAGAGATAGGGTGAAGTATACCCTAGAATGAGTATTCATCAGATATTCGTTCAAATGTCTCAGTAAATTCTCTTACTATCCACTGATAGTGTGTATGAGTGCGAGAAGAGGATGAGATAGGGGACAGGGGAATACGACTATAAATGGTCAATACTCTGTAACAATAAGGAAACAATCTTTTCTCTATCAATCTCTTTCGTTCAACATCTCTTCTCAATTCTTCGATAGTTTCTGGTAGATCCAGGAAGAAGATTTGATATATTTGTATGGGACAATAAACTCCAAATAGGCCAAAATTGTTTGTTTGAATGAATTGGTTTCTTTGACTGCTATGGTTGATAGGTATACTTTAGTTCTAAACTAAAGAAAATATTGGAAATTGTATATATATATATCTATCTATTCTTTGGGTCCCGATATGTTCTACGAATGGTTAGTTATCCTTTTGAACTAACCGATGCCACTACATATTTCGTAGATATAGATGACCCGAGTATCTTGTGAAGTGTTAAACAGATTCGTTCTTATATCTATTGTTGATATTCTGATTTGGTAAGCCAAATGCAGAATAGATTCAATTTGATTTGATGAAACATTCTTCATCTATCTTTGTGTCTCCTTGGAAATTTCGAGGATGAAATTCTTTTAAGGGGGGAAGTCTGTAACGACCCCGAATTTTATATAAATTTAAATTGATAATTTATTGAATTTTTGAATAAAATTTGTGAAATAAATCGATTTAAGTGATGCGAGTTTCCCCGATCTTCGAATAAATTTTGGAAAAATCATTTAAAATTTAAATATTGTATATATGTATATATGTGAATATATAGGTATATGTGCGTATATGAGTAGATTTGAATTTATATTTATACATATTGAATTTGAGTTTAAAATCTCAAGTAAATGGTTTAATAATAATTTGAGTTTATAAAAATATATAGCTTTGTAAAATAGGAAGTATACATATACAAATTCAAATGGATTTGCTGTAGACAAAATGGGAAACATTGTAATGCCATTTCTTCTCAGCAGCACAAATATGGTCATTCGAAATGTAAAAGAATCATTTCAGTGTTATAAATATCTTTGGCCAAGTAAAGTCAAATACATTAAGTATGGTACAAACAAATAAAATATATACATGAAAGTTTATAAAAAAAAGATAAGTATGATACATCAAATTTTATTAAAGTATGTGAACAAGTAAGCACGTATATGTGAATGAATGAAACAAAACCATATATATGGAAACATGAAAACAAGAGCTTGCAAAGAAATCCACCTCAAACCATCACTATATCATCTATCAGCCGAGTAAAGTAATGCAAGGCAAAGAAGAAGAAAAAAAGCAAACAAAGTAAAAGAAAACAAAGAAGTACACATACATTTAATACCCCATCTCCTCTTTGCTCAAAAATATCATCTCAGCATATATAGAATGTCATACATCAGCCACCATAACATATCTATCAGCCTGCAAAGAAAAAAATCTTTGTCCTGCTTTGTATAAAATACTATCACCTGTACAAAGCATTATAATATTACCCTATTGTATTGTACAAACTATCTTCTTCTATGTATATGTGTTCACCTATCTCATTCTAATTCGTTCAGTAAAGAAAATACTTAGTAAGCTGAACGAAAAAGAAAAGAAAAGAAACATCACTATCTACAAAACTCAAAACATTATTCAAAGAAAACCAAGCAAGAAGATTCAAACTGCAGTTTCAAATAAGGAAGTGTACTCTGTTCCCATTTGTTTCAGGTGAGCAACTTTGTTTTTTCCCAGACTTCTTTGTTTTCACCAGTGAGTAACTTCACCTTTTTAAAATTAAGTATGAAGAATGTTGCTTATTATATCTGGAATGAATATGAGTATGATTTCCTGTGGATATATGTTGGTATTGGAATGAATGCATACCTGCACCATTTGATACCATGTTCCTGTTTATCTTTAGTCCTAGGTTTACAAATAACTTTTGATTTCTTAATCTGATAACTATTATAACCTGCAATATAAACAGAAGTTGTTTGTTTGAATATAAGCTAAGTTTTAAAAATTTATTCCACTCAAAATAAATTGTTGATTGTTCTGTAAACCAAAAGAACTGAGCAAAACTTTAAATTGATCAAAATACAAGTTTCTTAATTCACGAATTCAGGTATGTAAGTTGAATCCTTATACTAAAACGTGATTTTTAAAGCAAGAACCAAAATTTTTAGATACGGGTTTAAAGAGCAGTATGGGTTTGATCAAATTTCGATCTTTTGGTGATCACTGGCGATCCACGGGTTTGGAGGGGTCGAAATTTTGGATGGTGATGGACGAGCCTACGGTGAGTCGAGGAAAAATAGTTGGAGGTGGCCACGGCCACGGTGGCGATAGCGGCAGGCGTTTGAAGTTTCTAACCCTAGCTTTAAGGAGGGGTTGCATTTTTGATTCATTCCTCCATGATGCATCGAGTGACGCGCGATTGTGGGTGATAGTAGAGGGAGTGTGGATGAAGGGTTGGCCGAAGTTTGGGATTTTCTGGTAGTCGAGGTGGCGGGGACGAGTTGTTTCCCAGTTTTGGTGGTAGTTTCAGTTCGTGTTCCCAGATTTCGAAATTGAGCCCGATCTTCAATTTCGTGAGAATGTCGGAAGTCTGATGGTCGAGATTTGATTCGTGGGTGTTCGTCGACCTGCTCGATGATGAAGTATCGTCTGGAGGTGCGCGGCGGCCACGTGCACGTGCACGAGTATCAGGATATCTGGTTTGGTTGTGAAATTTTGGAAGAAAGGAGATTGCTCGGGTTTGTGTTCGAGTTTCTCGCGAGAACAACTCGAAGCAGATGAAGTATGGGGGAAGCCGAAGTTCTGCTCGGGGAAACTAAGAAATAGCTCGGGTTTCACTCGAGTTGCCTGGGAATCATGTTTTTACAAGTTTTAAAGAAGTTAATTAATCTAAAGGTTTAAGTTGATAAAATGATGATAATTTATTTTAAAAAGTTATGGAAAAATTAATTAAGATTTATTAATGATAAGTAATTAAAGGAAATCAATTACTTAAGAGATAATCACTTGATTAAAAGTAATTAAAATTTAGGATTTAAGATTGATTTAATCAAGTATTTAAAGATTAATTAATTTAAAGAATAATTAATTAATGAGGTTAATTATTTGAGATAATTAATTTGAGAATAATTAATTAATTTAAAGGTTAATTTATTAATGAAAGTGATTAAGGAATGATTATTAATTTAGGATTAACCCATTAATTTTTGTAATTAATTAAGGATAATTAATTAAATGGTAATTAATTAATTTATTAATTGAGGGTAATTAATTTATTTTTAAAGGTTAATTAATTAAAATAATTTGTAATTTGTTAATGTTAATTAACCAGGATTAGTGACTAATCTGATTTAATTAAATCAGATAAATAAATTGACCATATCTGTGGATATTTGGATTCTATTGGATGATTAAATCGTTTGATATTCCTGATCTGTGATGCTATGTGATATATTCTGATTTGTGATCTGTACTATAGTTATTTATCTAGGATGAATGTAATTGATTATCTGTGATATATATCTGTGATCTGTATATGAAAGATAAGCGTTATAGTTATACCGCTTATCAACTATATTTTTGTATTTTGATCTATGATGATTGAATGTTGTTGCACTATTGTGTGTGAAACCCCTAGACCACACTTTTACACACAAAAATATGGATTTCACGTGGAAATCGGTTAAGTCACAGATAATTTCAATTTAATATTTTTGAAATTGGAATTTTAATTTCAATTGATTTTGAAATTGGAAATTTGGGTTTAAAGTGAAAAGCTTTTGAAATGGAATTTCAAAGATAAAAGTTATTTTGAATAACTTAATCGAGTTTTGAAAATTTAAATAATTTAATTTAAATTTGAATTCAAGTTTGAAATTGAATCCTATGATTTGAAACTAGGGATTAAAGATGCTATACAAGTTATATATGGGTTAAACCATTTTAAAGATATTGATTTGGAAATTTGAATTTTATTCAAGGGTTTAACTTGTATAAATGAATCGGATTTTTCCGAAACGAAAACTATTTGTTTTCATATAATAATAGCTTTCATTTTAAGAAAGGATTTCCAAACTATGTTGAACGGTTTCAAATTTGAAATGGAATTGAAATGTTTTGAAAACTATGAAATGAGTCTTTGATTCAAAGACCGGATGAGTTAATCCAACTTAAAATAGAATTGTTTTGAAAGACTATGAATGAATCTTTGGAAACGAGTTTTGAAAGCTATAAGTTAAATCTTGACTTAAAGATTTAACGAGTTAATTCAATTGAAATGGAAATTGTTTTGAAATCCATGAATGAATCTTTGTGAATGGGGCGAACTTTGTGAATTGAATCTTTTTGTTTAAAAGATTAAAAGTGTGGAAATTGTTTAAACCGTTGAAGGTTGTTGAAATAAATCTTTTTGTTTAAAAGATTGGAAATGGTAATTTGTTTTAACCATTCGAATGAAAAGTTTAGGCTTTGAGCTGTGATTTAACTGAGACCCCAGTATCCATATGATTTTTAATTGCGCTCGTTATTCGAATTAGCCGAGAAAGGACCTTTGTGTCATATAACCCATTCCGAATAATGATACGACGTATATGGATAGCATTTGAAGACCGGTGGCGAAGACCGGATACTTTCGAAAATGAAAGGATTACCATTGATTGTCTCTGCATCGGCTGATCCCCGGTATAGAGATTTTAGCACCCTTTGTGATGGGAACTCCGGACGTGATTAGAAAATTATCCGGATTTGCAAGGGCTTCTTTGGAAGTGCCTTCGGTTCTGTTCGAACCCGGAACAGACTTGTATGGTTACATGTCTGACATTACACTTTGAGATATAAAGCAGATTTCTTTCAAATACATTTCTGTTGGTGGCGGAGAATTTATTCTCTTAGCTTAACACCCTTCTCTGAGACGTACGAGCTCAGAGATTATGTAGTTGAAGGTTATCAGCAATATACTCTCAATTTGGTAATGTGACATGCTGAGTGTTGCTGTGTGATGATCATTATTTGATCATTTGTAATATGATCATTTGTTTGATCATTTATCTTTGTGATCATTACTTTGATCATCTGTTGACCCAAAGCATGGCTTTGTGACAAAGCGTAGCTTTGTGGACGAGACCTCTTCGGACCTCACAACCCGGAAATGGTCGAAACAGGAATATGCGGCAAGGTTATGAGGGTCGCGCCCTTTAGGGTATGTCATTTCCTTCTGGAAAAGGGTGGTATCATGGTATGGAGCCCAGATACTTACTCATGTGGACACACTTTATTTATTATGTGTGATGTTGGTTACCGAGGCCTCGGATAAAGGTCCCAAAGGACCGGGAGGTGGCATATTCGTGAGTTACCTGTTATAGGGGTAACCCGGCCTTGTGTTGGCAGAGAGTAGTTTGTCTCTCGGGACGTCCAGCTAGAGGCGATCCCATTCGGCAGGAGGAAAGGAAGTTCCTTAGCCTGACCATTTGTTGGAAATCCATCTTCCAATACGAATTTTGTACGGTATTAGTTGTAGAACCTGCCATCTACTTATGGTGGCGCCCCACTGTTTGGATGGTAGCTATAGTAGGCATAGTTCGAAATGTCTATGTTGGCTAAGATTGATATTCTACTTTCGAAATGTTTTCTGCACTATGCACTAATAATAATAATCCAATGATTTGCGTAGTAAGCATGTTTGACTATCATAAGAAGAAATCTCCTCCAATTCTGTGTTTGCATTGTGTGTGTAGCGGGAGGTCTTATGGTAGTTTCATTTTCCAAAAGCATTGCGGATATTTTTATACTTTCTTTTATTGTTGTTGTTTTAAAGATAAACTGTTTTTTTTGTTGCTCACACCAGTCCCACGACTGACTCGGAGTTTATTGTTCCCTTCTTAAACTCTGGGTGCCCACTATTTTCCACACGGGCAGTCTAGAGTTGGGTTTCTCAGATAATCAGGTTTAGTAGAATATCTGGAGCTAGTTCAGTTCTTGGAGTTCAGGACTGCACTTGCTTCTCTCTGTGGTTCGAGCTTGATACTGGAGTCATTGGATTCATTCTCTCTGACTGATCTTTTGGAGTTATCATTTTTGCTTTCCGCTGTATCATTATTTATCTCTGATTTTGTTGTATATCATTCTGGATATTGTATTCATTGGATTTGTATATGATATCATTGTTTTCTTTCTTCCATTGTGTTGTTATACTTAATGGTGTTATAAGCTCCGAAGAACCAGATTCGGTGTTTGAATCTACGACATTTTGAATACAAGTGAAGTATGGATGCTGATTTTCGAAGGTCGACTTTTGGGTCATTACAATGAATAATCAAACAATAAATGATGGTAACTAAATATTATCATCTCCTAACAAACAAACTCATCATAAATAACTATATTAATTTCTGAAAGTTATTCTTTTATATATATAATGTAATCCTAGATAAAATTATATCATTTACTAATTTCAAAAACAATATCGTGTCAGTTTGCCCTGTCCAAGTGTTTAGTGACCCCTATCGATACAGTGGCGTCCCACGTCTCGACCAGAATTTATAAACTACTCAGCAGACCAATCAACACAATATAAAACAATTTTATAGCATTAACAAATATGCGCTCTCACATATAATACACTCAAACTCATTCTAGGGTGTTACTAACCCTATCTCTAATGATTTTACCCCATCAAGGCCTAGGTATTCGCTTATCCTAAGCTCTGATGCCATGCTATAATGGATAGCCATTTCGACCCTCAAAATCGATACTAATACATCAACGGTATTCGCATGTTGAGCATTTAAGTGTCGGAAAGATAGATTGTCTGGGAGAAAGAAAAGAAAAGATAGAACAAAATCTCATATCGTGACGAGTAACATATTATATAAACATGATCTTTACAAAAGAAAACTATAATATACATACATCAATCAGAGTAAACTAACCTATCATTAGCCTGGACAGTTATAACAGTCTGTCCTCACAAATGCTGATAAATTCAAAACAAAAAATGTAGCAGAAATAAAAAATATGTAAATATGTCTTGGAGGCATCCAGCTCGTCTCCTGAAGCTCCAAAGCATACATAACTAAATCTGGAAATATGCTCGGGCTGACCTGAGCATTATAAGAAAATAACACCCTGATCAATCTGGTATACCAATGTGAGAAACACCAATCATATGGATTTTAATGTTGCAAAATCTTTCAAAAATAAAGGTATCTCGTAAGATAATGTCGTACATAAACATGGATGGGTTTTTACCTTACAATAACCAAACCATTTCAAATAGAAAACCCGATAATATTATAATACTGTCTAGGGTTTAAAATAAATATTTAACATAGCTGAAATGCTTGCATCTCACATTCCAACATATTTGGTATAGAACTAAGTCTGTAAGGCATGTATTGGAAATGGATTCTAACAATGACAAGGTAAGGGACTACCTTCCGTATAGTACACCTCTAGATAAATGCACCGAGGCTGTAAACCTTGCACCTATACCAACACATAACCGACCTACCCTTTCCTGCAAATTACCGAATATGATCACCACCCTGGCTGCTAACTTGAGAAACCGTTCCGAGGGCCCAGCATAAATAATCCATAAATATTGATCTAAATACAAGTGACGATTATACCCTAATGGAAGTGAACCACATAGCCCTACAACATCTCTCTTATTTAGTCATTTCTGGGTGTGAGGCTTGAGTTTACGTTTTACCTTTTAACAAATCCCACTTGGAATGCTAACACTGCCCTCCAAGCAACAATGCAATGCCAATATTCATCCATACAAGTTGTTATGGGACTGAACAAATCGAAGACACTACTTCTACTACATCTATTTTGAAATCATCCTCAGGATTAGTAGCAAGTAACCCTTGCACTTCAAAGAACTCCATCTTCGATTCCATCATTGTTAATATGTCATTAATTCAAACGCTTATGTTGGTTTGAAGTGGTTTTTGGATAACTCATACTTGTCCAATTCTGGTCTCTCTGAACCAACAATCAATTGTTTCAAAACCGGCTAAGATTTTGATGGTTTGTTATTTAACTATCAGATAAATAAACAATTAAACTAGAGATTTAATTTCATATGAAACCAAGCATGGTTAAGCACATAAGCAACCACTAAGCCTCTTTAATTAATCCTTTCATTAATTAAAACCACTTTGTAAATACTTGTATCAAAATATTTTTACAAAAATATACATATGTATACTACTCATTCACTATTCATTTATACTCTTTCATCTAGTGTGAACTCGTGCTTTGCACATGGATGTTTGGACATATAATGGACCATGACATATATATTATTATTATTTAACATAATCAGTAGATGCCCAATGGGTTTAATCAAAAATATCTTGATAAAATATTTGTATCGTAATCCCATTGAAGACATTCCATAACATATATATTATGATTGTATAATGTAATTGTATATCAGGACCTAAAATTATGAAATTATGTTCAGTTACAAATAACTGATTTATATTAACATCTATATTGACATTTCAATTTGGGAACCCATGCTTTGTAAACAAAGTTTTGAATTGCAGTACCTTATAACTATTAATAACTTAAACAAAACCACTTTGATAATAAAGCTTCCTACTTTGTCAAATTTGTTCCTTAGAAAATAAGTACAATGTTAAATATCCCATTGATTTACTATAAATTGTATTTTCAGTTACTTACCCTTCAAATAATTTATTGCATGGTAGGAGCATCATAATTTAAAATCTATATACATTGTATTAGGTAATGGCAACAGATCTAGGAAACCCCCAAGGATGAGAAACCTAGATGCAAAATTAGTTCATATGGATTAGTATATCATATATACAATTGTCAAGGAAAGTATCAAATAGAATGTAGATAATCTCTTTATACATAACATGTCATCAACAATTGCATTATTCATTAGAAATATTAATAGGAATGCATCAATAGATATTAGTTTATAGGGGAAAATATGTATCATACCACACCTTCAATTTTACACGGATTAGATCCATTTGATGGTACAAAGGAAGAAAAGCTCCTCTTTGTTACAAAAATCATCATGAATTTAATTTTCAAGCAAACTGTACTATAAAAATAGTTCATCAATACTCTTTTCCAATGCTAATAAGTTGACCTAGATTCTTGCAATCTAGAAATTTAAATATCATATTTATAATTTAAGCTAATTCTTATTCTATTCCAACAATGCTGATAGACCTAATACAGTAAAGTTTTTTATCATCAAACCTGTCAATACCTCCAAACTTATAATCAAAAACCAATATAGATTCTCCTTATGTTACTTGCAAAGTGATCACCACTTGCAAATTAATCGCATACGAACCTAATAGAGTAGTATCTTTATTTAGCTTAAATGACATTAGTCCTCCAACATTGTAATTATTCTGTAATGTAATTTCTATTCCCACTTCATTAATTTGATGGGGAAGTATATGACACCACTTGTAAAATGTGCAGTGTAATGAATGACAAAAGTGTTTATATTTCTCTATGTTCACTTTTTAGCTGCACTCTCAGATTCTTATAGCCTGGATGGAAATCATTCACGCCATTGACATCATCTTAGGCCCAAACGTGCAAGTTGCAACATACAAAACCTCAAACCGTAGGTTGGTTAAATGCATATAAAGATAAAACTAATACTGTTGAGTAACAATGTATATAATTTTTCAAAGATTCCATTTGCATTATTTTTCACAATTCCCTTAATAGAGCATTTAATAATTCATGACCATATAATTCTCCAAGGATACAATAAATGGGATGTTAGCTTATAACTGCCTTCCATTGTAGAAATTTTCTAAAAGCATGGACTCATTAATTATATACTTTTGTTATGGTGATAGATACTAAATATCTGGAACATAAAAAACAAAATAACCAATAACCATATTTCATAATGAAACAGAATTTCTTATTAGACCAAGAAGAAAAAATTGATTAACAAAATGCACCCAATAACAACAATATACCAACTTACGTATACACAACCAATTAATAACATATAAACAATCCTTTACAATAAGACCATGAATAACTAGAATAGAAACTAAGATGATTATTATGAATTAGCAGTTATGTCTAAAGCTCCACAATAATATAAACAACCAAGCCTTCATAAGTATAAAACAATACAAAATTATAAGTGACATGCTTTATTGTTAAGACTAAGTGGATCATTATTTCAATGAGACTAAAATAATTAACAGATTCAAGTTTTAATTATCTACTCATTATGTAATCCAATGATCTCATCTATACATCCTCCATATAAACTTGTTTTCAGTGTTAATCACGTATTTAGTGTTTAATGCAACTTTTTATATTAAATATTACGCTAGTGGTAATCAAATAAGCATTTATTGTAGGTGGTCCATATGTTAATGTACATGTAGAAGCAAGTCTTTATAAAGATCAACAGATAATATATATTTACGGTTACATGTAAATACATCACTTTTATAATTCAAGATAATTTTGAGACAAACAATTATCACAAAAAAAATTGCTACTATGTGCAACTATTTTTTAAGTAAGCTTACATTTGTTCAAAATTTCATAAAATGAAGTTAAACGACAAATGTAAAGCCTTTCCAAAAAGGAAAAGGATTTACGTGTTCACATTTGTAGGCATTTTATAAATTATAATTTTAAATTGTATCTCTTTTTTTATAAGGTTATTAGTTCGAAGCTTGTTGATGGAAATAAAAAAATTAAATTAGGATATAAGAAAATTAAGAGATCATAGATGTGTTCTTGACTACAATCTTTTATTGCTGAAACATAATGGTAATAAAAGTATAAAACCAAAGATTTGACGATGTTTATTTATCTTCTTTTTATGTCTTTTATTATCCCTTCTTGTGATTGCAAGATCAATTCATTATTCTAACTTTTACTCTTTGGTTGTCCTACCAATGACACAATACTATATATGACAAAAACATAAATTCCTTATATTTGAGAACTCTAGAAAATGCTAATGAAGAGCCACATGTCTTGCATCAGGTAAAATGCAAGTTAAAATAACACAATATATATTATAGGAAAAATGCCAAACATAAATCCTCGAATATCTACAATGTTCTTAAGTTCTTTGTAGCACGATAAAGTTTCCTTATCTTTTAGCGCAGTCACATAATGCTCCTTGCTGCCTATCCAGGGTTATAACGTACATAATGTTGAATCTAAAGGATTGATTATTGGATAAGCACGTTTTGTAGCCTAATCCTCCTGATAGTGGAATATTAAATTATATTGGATAAAAATGCCAAATTTACATATGGAAATCATTACGGTGTGCATAGGTGTAATGCCAAATTTATTTATGTATGTGGAATTCTCATATATCTATGTTAAATATTTACTTTCCAGGCTTAGAAATTAAATTAAATTATTAATCTACGGGCCAAATATAGACAACCAAATAAGCTAGTGCTTAACACTTAGCTCTTAGTAGCTAAGTGATTCTCACCCTCATAGGTAATACAACTAATGTAACTATGGAAAATAAGTAAATTATAATTAAGTTACAATTATTGTTAAGCGACAAAACAAATATATAAATTATAAATAAACTAAGAAGTGAATATACAAACAATAAATTTAAAAACAGCCATAATAATAAATAATCTATAAAATTGGAGATTTAATCAAAATAAAATTGAAATAAAATTTCAACACCTCCATGCCTTTAAGAACCTGGGTACATAATTAATAAAAACATATATTTGGAAGAAAATTTTGAAAGCGACTATTAACAGAAAAGGTATGAGCCATACATCTAAATGAAAAATCATGAAAACAATTTTACATGACAATTGATAATCATTAACTAAATAGGTTGTCGAAGTTGTATTAAACTAACTAAATTATGATTGGATGACGGTTATGATTACCTTATGTAATTATAGTCGACTTATAAAACATATAAAAGATTATAACCAATATACACAATGAGCAATCAAACAATAAAGTTTAAACCACTATTAATTTGTAGTTTTAACTAACCGATATCAGTTGTCCATGCAATTCCAAATAGATTTGCTAGAAGGATAATGTAATGAAATATATGAAAACAGATGATAACTAAACTATGACTAACCTATGGTTGTAGTTAACTTACATAATAATAGTTTACCTATAAAAATATGAAAACCTATAACCAATATACACAATGAGCAAAAAAACTATAATGTTTGAATGTCTTAATGTCAAATATATAACAAAAAATATACAATCAAATAGGCTATTGCTTAATACTTAGCCCTTAGCAGCTAAGTGGTTCTCAACCCTCGTAACTAATACAACCAATGTAACTATGGAAAATAAGTAAATTATGATTAACTTACAATTATTGTTAAGTGACAAAACAAATATATAAATTATAAATAAACTATAGAATGATACAAACAATAGATTTAAAAACAACCACAATATAAATAACCTATGTTAAATAAGCTAATCTACAAAATTAGAGATTTAACCAAAATAAAAATGAAACAAAACTTTAACACCTCCATGCCTT
The DNA here is from genome assembly GCA_030737815.1 of Allium fistulosum. Classification (NCBI taxonomy): domain Eukaryota; kingdom Viridiplantae; phylum Streptophyta; class Magnoliopsida; order Asparagales; family Amaryllidaceae; genus Allium; species Allium fistulosum. The sequence goes on from CM060902.1 coordinate 1,304,119,965, forward strand.
TAAGAACCTGGGTACGGAATTAATAATAAAACATATACTTGGAATAAAGTTTTGAAAGCAACAATAGTAAACATATTTCATTTCGATGATTAGTTCCATAAGAGATACGAGCCATACATCTAAACAGACAAAAATTATGAACCAATTTTACATGACAAATTTATTATAATCAACTAAACAGGTTGCTGAAGTTATATTAAACCAACTAAATTATTTTTGACTAATAGTTGTGGTTATCTTATGTAATAAAGTCTATTTATAAAACATATAAAAAAATTATAACTAATGTAACGACCCACAATTCCATACATTTTAAGTTGACAATAAAACACACATGTCCAACCCAATTTGAACGAAAAAGCGGATGGTTATAAATCTCTATCCTTACAATTGTTGAAAAACAACAAAATAATGTAGTGGAAAATAGAGTATGTTTATATGTTGATGAAGATCTCTAGCTCTCCTCTGGAAACTCTAAGCGTCTTCAGCTAAACCTGAAACCACTTGGATCTGACCCGAGTATTAAAAATACCCTGATCAAGCTTGATAAACCAGCATGAGAAAACTCGAATTGTAAATGTATATACCAGATTGATGTCAATCAAAACCTTTAGAAAAGAAGGTTATATCGTAAGACCATGCCCCCATAAACAAGGACGGTTTTTTACCATACGATAACCTAAACAAATTTGATATTATTATTAGTGACATTGTTTTGAAAACACTTTTCAAATGAATATATAAAGTAGGTACCATACCCGGACAATGTCAAACGGTGTATATGATACCAAAGAGGTAGCTGAAATGTTTGCAAAGCATTACAGCTATTTTGGGAATACAACCAAAATCGTAAAGCTCGTAGTGGAATGGGATTTCCAACATGATAGGGAACTGGTGGCCATTTCTTCGATAGGAAATCCATGCATAATAATTCTCAGTGGATATTCACATATCTCAAGCAAGCCTCCATATAACACTGTTACACTACTATGGACAACATATTTTGTTGGCTTTGCTCTTTCTTAGTCGAGCCTCCAATACCTGCCCATAACGCAATAGATGCCCTTTCCTTAATATAACCAATAGACCGAAAGTATCCAACTGACAACATTGTATCACATATTATTCCTAGAATGTGAGGCTCATGAGGCTACGCTCTTCTTTCCACAAAGCCACGCTTTGCTCATAACAGGTTCCACTTTGAATGCCACATTGTCATTTCTAGCAACACACTATTGATTTCCAAAAATGTACAACCTCTGAGCTCGTACGTCTCAGAGAAGGGTGTTAAGTATAAGAGAGTTACCTCCTACACCACCAAACAGATGTACGTGTAGAGAACAATAAACGTGGTTTTGAAATGCAATGTCAGACACCTATCCATACAAGTTGTCTAGGAATAGGACAAACCAAAGCACTCTCCTATCGCATCCTGTCGGGAATCAACCCTAGGATTAGTAGCGAGTAGTTTTTACATCGAAGATTTTCATAACAAAGCACTGCTGCTACCATATATATATAATATGAAATCACGGGGCTAGTGGAAAGTAGCCATTCATCATGAAGATCTCTGGCTTCAAAATTATTGTCTTCAACATGTCTTCACTTCCGAACGTATACATTGGTTTGTTTCGGATAGGAATCATTCAAATCCGACTCCGGTTGTTCTGAACCAATCATCGATAAAAATGTGTCAAGTATATCGGTGATTATCAAACATCATCCAATATTACCTTTCCATTCATTCAATTATCTTTCAATGATATATCCTTTTCAACTATTCCATTTATCTTCTCAAGAGTATATGGAATCATTAAGCCTCGTTTATAAATTCTCTAGTTAATTAAACCTTTTTAATCTTGGAATAATTCCAAATCATTTTACGCTTTTCTTAGGAAAACATTTTCAAATTATTTATTAAATCTTAACAGAGATTTCTATTTTCAAATCATAACTCTAAATTTAGTTGAAACCATGTTAACTTAAGATGGTAAATTCAAAACCAGTTAATATTGGGTAAAAAGGAATCTATAGAAATTATATCAATTTCGCTCAATGTTAATTTCCGTATTCAACCTTCATTATCCATCAAATAACAGTGAAATCACCTTTTAAAGTCACATGGATAGTACAAGTTCCCTCCTCAGAATTTAATACCAAGTATAAGAAGATTATTTCTATATAATCCAAGTTGTATGAAATTAAATTTGTAAATTTGAATCTTTTATACTTGCCTCGTTTTCGACATTTCGACCTTATCTATTCCTTGCCTAGGAAAGAGGCCAGGTGAGCCGGCCACAGGTTGCTCCTGAACATCTCCTTAGTTTAAACACCTCACATCCGGATCTCGCGAATAGAAAAATCCAGTCTACTCATTGGCTTTCAGAGCTAAGATTAAATCACTTATTTATAACAGCTTTTCTTGTAATCGTTTATTTAAACTCTTTAAAAATAATTATGAAACCACAAAATCATCTTTAAAACACTTATTTGTTTATTTGATAACATTTATAAAAGATTTGGGAAATAATAATCAATTTTAAATCTATATGTCCAAAATTGTTAAAAACCGCTGCAAAAAGTGCTTTTAAGGCTTATTTGATCAAAACGACATTTTGATCATTTAAACCACATTTTATAACTCAAATCCCTTTTAAAACATTTTAAAATATTTATAGAATTTATTTCATATTTTTAAAGAACTAAGAATATCCATTTTAAAGAATTTATCGCTTTGGTTTCCAAACTGCCAAAGCACGATTATTTGAAAATTTGATTTGCTCATATTTCAAAATCTACTAAATGAAAGCTCGATCTTTTTTTTGAAAACTATGATTATAAGAGTTTGGAAAATTCTTATTACAAAGAATTCAGACTCTGAATCCATCATATAAATGGATTTAAACTTTTATAGCGCGAAATCGCAAACAACCGTTACGCGACGCGCCTATTTTTGACTCAATTTTCATAATTTGTTCAAACTTCACCAAATTGGGTTTTACTGTTTATAAAACATTTATAAATCATTTAAAACCATTTCAACTAAAATTTTCCATATTAAATCTCATATTCACTTTTAAACTATTTCATAATATTATATTATTATAATATTCATTTGCAACCTTTTTATATTTCAAAACCATTAAGAGGCTTAATAAACTCAATACACATATTTATATGGATTTATTTTTCATTAATTAACCATGGTTAATTACTTAACCATTTCTATTATGATTTCTCATAATTTATCACACCCAAGTTATCAACCATATAACCAACCATATAATCATCCATATAATCAACCAAGTTATCAATCAATTTTCTATCAAGCATATTAATTTATTTATTAAACATTTATATCATTAAATAAATTTAAAATTAACTTAACTAAGTGTTCTCACCTTTATCCGAACTGAAACTTCCTACCAACATTAAAACAAATCAACACTTCACTAAACCATCACATAAACAACCCCTCCTAGCCCATAACTTTCGGCCATCACTGTAACGACTCATTTTTTCATACATTTTAAGTGGACAATCAACCACACATGACCTGCTCAAATTGAACGGAAAGGAAGATAGTTAGGGAAAAGAAAGAAGAAAGAAGATAAGAAGAAACTAAAATAATACAGAATCTCACAATGGAACGAATAATCTATAGTATACAACAAATTTTTACACAAAGAAAAATGTAATATACATGCAATAATTAGAGTACACGAACCTATTTCAGTCCGGATAGTTATAACAGCCTGTCCTTACAATTGCTGATAAATACAACCAACAGACAACATAGCGGAACAAAAAGAAATACGTAGATATGTCTTGGACATCCAGCTCATCTCCTAATCTCCAACGCATCCAAAGCGATCTGTAAATATGCTCAATATGACCCCGAGTATTATAATAAAATAACACCCAAGTCAGTTTGGTAAACCAGCGTGAAAAAACACACTGAATGAAATTTAATGTTTATCAAAAAAACCTTTCACGTAAGGGTATCTAGTAAGACCACGCCGCATATAAACACGGATGGGTTTTTACCTTACAATAAACAAAACCATTATCTATAGATATCCATTGAAATTATAATAGTGTATAGGGTTCAAAGTAAAATATGAATATAGCTGAAATGCTTGCATCTCACGTTTCAGCATAGTTGGGCACAACTAAATCCGTGAAGCTCGTATTGGAGAATGTGTTTTTAGATTTAAGATTAAATTCGTTTTTATGATGTTTTGGATGACGATATGCTTGAATTATTACATGTTGGATTTTCACCAATTCATTTACATATGAATTTGCACGGTTTTAGGGCAAAACCGATTGTTATTGGATTTACAATGCCATGGAAAAATTATATGTTTGGTAAAACATGATTTTAGAGATGAGTTTCAATTTTCATAATTTTCCAAGCTATGGAAATTTTATTATGAATTTCTAAAGGAAAATATGATATATTTGGGTTTAAATTTTATTTCGAACAATTCAGGAAGAAATTGGGTATGAAATTTTAATATGTTCGATAACATGATGAAAGTGAATTTCTATGATTTTGGGAGATTTTTCCTAATTGATTTGCTATGGAAAATGTAATGACCCACTTTTTTGGACGGTTTAAATCGACGATAAACCATACACGTCAGACTCAAACCATTCAAAAAGGAGGATTGTTATGGGGTATGTTATCCCGCCTTTTGGAAAGGCCGTGACACCAATGAATTGACTGAAAATGGAAGATAATCAGTCCCGACGACCGATTACCTACAAAGTTCACTATGGATGCAGGTAAATTTTGTCCGAGTCCGGATCGGGCTACAATTGATATGACATGACAAGCAAATCTATGAAAGCCAACATTTCAAATTTCAAGTCAATCGGAGTTCGTATGCTTATGTTACATATCGATCCAATTCTATGAAAAGCACGTTCTGTTCGTATCCATCTGTTTCGCATCAATCCATTTCGTATCTATCGGTCCACAAGCCTCAATTCATATCCATCACCTTGCACTGACCCTATTCGTATCCATCAAATATCGCTCCCCCTCGTATCCATCATTCCCCGACAAACGACCATTTCGTATCGATCGCCCTCCATTCATTTCGTATCGGTTGCCACCCAGTCATCTCGTGTCGATTCCCTTCCATCAACATGAAACATATCGCCAGATAGTCGATACAAAGAATGCATACAGTGAGCGATACGAAACGGCCCCCGAGTCATCGATACGAAGGATGTGTGAAATGATTGATACGAACAGAGCTTCACATAATCGATACGAAGAAGCTATGGTCAAGTGGATGACTCGATCACTCGGCATGAAAAGTGGATCGATCCTAAAAGTTAGCGCCACATCACCTAGCAAGCACGTGCCTGGAAGCGATGCGAACAGATTGATGCGAACGGAAGCGATACGATCTCAGCAGCCTTCAACAAATTCAAACTTGCATCGATCATAACTCGAGATCTACAAGTCCAAATGCTACCAAATTTTCACAAGAGCTTGCGTGCAACCTCAGGAATGTTCATGATCAATCTCAGCTCGATTAGGAAAGATTTGGATCGATACGAATCTCATTCGTATCGATCATGGATCGAGTCGAGACGACCAGGGATCGATCACGTGGGTCCACCCACGTGATGGAAGGAGTCTTCCAAAGTTTGAGACAGATATTTCCTGCCTACACCTATAAATAGCAGTCCAAGAGCTTCAGAAAAGAGATCTTTTGGCTCTTCTACGTTGTTACTCTGCCGAACTCCATTGTAGCTTGGATATTATCGATTGTACTCTTGTAAATCAGTAGAGAATCATCAATAAAGCAGCAACTATTCAAAGTGGACGTAGGCTACAACGCCGAACCACTATAAATCTTGTCTTTCTATTGCTTTCCTTTAATTTTTGTGTGTTCTTCATATTTAATTCTATCACATACAATCTATCTGTGATCGGTGACTGTGATTTGGTGTTTTCATATGAAATTGGGTGTTTGTGACTGTTAACCCGCCTTTTGGCAAGGCCGCGGACAGACGGGTTTAACCTAATCAACTGCATGTTCGTCGAGGCTAGAGTACGATAGATTCAGTTGATTGGATGGATGGATGACGCAACATGCTTGGAAGATGGAAATATGGTTGGATAAAGGTTGATCAATGGTTCGGCTTGATGGAGGTTCGGCATTGGGATCGTTCGGCATAGAGGAATGTTCGGCACTGGACGAGCGTTCGGCATAGAGAGATCGTCGTTCGACATAGAGGGATCGTTCGGCACTGAACGAGTGCTCGGCATTAGAAGGATCGTTCGGCATAGAGGAATGTTCGGCACTGGACGAGCATTCGGCATAGAGAGATCGTCGTTCGACATAGAGGGATCGTTCGGCACTGAACGAGTGCTCGGCATTAGAAGGATCGTTCGGCATAGAGGAATGTTCGGCACTGGACGAGCGTTCGGCATAGAGAGATCGTTGTTCGGCATTGGATGGAGCGCTCGGTATAAATCTCGTTCGGCATCTGGAGACGTTCGGCATTGGATGGATCGTTCGGCATCAAGGAGCGTTCGGCATTGGATGGGTCGTTCGACATACCTCACCTCGCTCGGCATTGCACCTCGCACCTCCATACCTCACACCTCCATATCTTGGTACCTCGCACCTCCATACCTTGGTACCTCGCACCTCGATACCTCTGTACCTCGCACCTCCCAACGTTCGGCATGAGGAGATCGTTCGGCATTCACACCTTGTTCGGCATTCAACGTTCGGCATCTATGGTTCGGCATATGGAGACCACTCCATTTGGGCTGAGGTACTCGGCTACCAGGCCCACCAGGGAAGTCCAACCCATCTTTGTCTATAAATAGAGAGGCAGGGGCACAGTAAAAGAGGATCTTCTTTATGCTCTCTTACTTTCTCTTTTCTAAGGCTAAGGCAACTCTGCCATTTTGTAACTGTAATCGATTATTACAACAATAAAAAGCGAACTTCTGGAGTGGACGTAGGCCGGAGTTAGCCGAACCACTATAAAATCTGTTGTTCTTTACTGCTTTCATTTCAGTCTTAACTGTTCTTCACATTATTACTCTCTACATACATTCTATCTCTGAGCTGTGATTGGTATTTGGTGCTTTCATCTGGATTTTGGGGTTAGTGACCAATTTTGGCGCTAACACTTTGGTGCTTTCACTGAGAACTGAACTCAAGAATTTTGGGGTTAGGAACTTGGATCTTAGAAAGCAATGGCAAGACCACCAACGAAGAGGCAAGCAGTGGAAAGGAGCAATCAGGAAGGAAGTCAAGCGGCATCTTCTGGAGCTGGAGAGGGTCATGCATCCATCTACATAACTCGGGACGAGATGCAAGTGATGATGAATTCTATGCAAGAGCAGATGATGAAACGGCAAGAGGAGATGATGCAGGCTCTTCTTAGACAATTTGGACAATCAGGAACTGCAGGTGCTCAAGATCATGGAGCTGGACCAGAGGAACTCAACCAACGGACAGATGGAGTGAATCAGCAGGGGGCAGCTCCCAATCAACAAACAGTTAACAATCTAGATGGACCTAGACTCGGGGGCACGCCACCAAGAGTACGTGATGAAGAATATGTGCCAGAATTTCCTCGGGGACTTGGGGGGCAGTCTGGATTAGTTGGAAACACTAGATTGGCTGACATTATCAGGCGGACTATTCGCGGAGGTCTGACAAATAGGGATTCAGAGGGAGTTAACAAAAGTCCGTTTACCCGGAACATCAGGACAGCTAGGAATCCGTCCGATTTCAAACTACCCACTCTAGAAGTATACAACGGGAAGACGGATCCCACCGACCACTTGATGAGGTACACTAGGCATATGGAAGTGTTGGGGGCAACGGAGGAGGTTATGGCTCGATGTTTCCCCCTGTACTTGACCGAAATTGCTGCTATGTGGTTCAGACAGCTGGAGGATGGATCCATTGGAACATGGACAGAACTGGTGGACAAGTTCTTAAGTCAATTTCGAGTTCACATAAAAAGGCCAAAGAACGTGATGACACTAACATCAGTCAAACAGGGGGCAGATGAATCGCTCAGGACATTCTTAACTCGATTTAATGCAGCAGTTGCTTCGGTGGATCGGCCAGATCCATCAATGGTTCTGATGGCTGCGGTATCAGGAGTCAGAGATAATTCGGAGTTCAAAGTATCGTTGATACGGGACCCACCGTTGGATATTAGGGAATTCTTTCATGAAGCTGAAAGATTTCTTCGACAAGAGGATGCATGTTTGGACATGAGGTCACAGGAAGTAAACATGACTAAGGATGGAAGATTACTCGGCGAAAACTCAGGTGGGGACAAGGATAAAGGGAAAAGGAAGCGCTGGGGAGAACCAAAGTTCTCCACTTACACAGGATTGAACGCAACGTTGGAGCGGATTTTCTTGGATACTCGAGATCGTCTTCCCTATCGAAGGCCATCAAGGAGGGAACCCACAGAACGTGAAAGGGCATCAGGAAGGCACTGTCTCTTTCATGACCTGGACGGGCATGATACTAACAGCTGCCGACATCTAAAGGATATAATCGAGGAGCATATAAGGAATGGTCAGTTGCGACAGTATGTCGGAACTCGGAATGCGGCGGTGGAACATGAACAGCCTCTGCCTACCTTGAACGACGAGGGCGCGAGGCCCAGGAATGGTGACCGATTGGTCATCAACTAATCTTGATGGTTTGGAATAAGTAACAAACTCCGGACAAACGGTTGAATCACTCACTCATGTACGGGGTCGGAGATAACCCTCAGGCATGCTCTGAGATGATGGCTTACCGAAACGCCCGGGTTTGTGAAATCTGTTTTTTCCTTTAACTTGGACATTTGCTTTTTCTGGTTTAGTTTTGGAGTTTGGTTTGAACTCCCTGTTTTTCTCATTTTTCTGGTTTGAATTCTGGTTTGAATGTTTGTTTTTCGGATTGGATTTTGATTGGATTTTCTTTGGATTTTGGCTTAAAGGTCGTCGAGTATGGACTATGCTCGGCAAGGGTCCGGAGCGACCAGGATTCGGCTTAGGACTTAAGCCACGACATTACTTGCGTCCAGGGACACTGGACCACGGTCGTCAAGTATGGATTGCACTTGGCAAGAACCCGGAGAGGTTAGCTCAACGCCCAGGGACACTGGGCCACGGTCGTCAAGTGTGGATTGCGCTTGGCAAGAACCCGGAGAGGTTATCTCAACGTCCAGGGACACTGGACCACGGTCATCAGGTGTGGATTGCGCTGGGCAAGAGCCCGGAGAGGTTATGGATTTGGATATCGACCCGAAAAGGTCCTAAAGTCCCCTATTGGCTATTGGATATGGATGAAACATGGACTTTGGATACTGGACTTGAGGCTATTCAAAACACACCTTTCACAGCAAGGCATGTTTTGGGGGGCAAGTGTTAACCCGCCTTTTGGCAAGGCCGCGGACAGACGGGTTTAACCTAATCAACTGCATGTTCGTCGAGGCTAGAGTACGATAGATTCAGTTGATTGGATGGATGGATGACGCAACATGCTTGGAAGATGGAAATATGGTTGGATAAAGGTTGATCAATGGTTCGGCTTGATGGAGGTTCGGCATTGGGATCGTTCGGCATAGAGGAATGTTCGGCACTGGACGAGCGTTCGGCATAGAGAGATCGTCGTTCGACATAGAGGGATCGTTCGGCACTGAACGAGTGCTCGGCATTAGAAGGATCGTTCGGCATAGAGGAATGTTCGGCACTGGACGAGCATTCGGCATAGAGAGATCGTCGTTCGACATAGAGGGATCGTTCGGCACTGAACGAGTGCTCGGCATTAGAAGGATCGTTCGGCATAGAGGAATGTTCGGCACTGGACGAGCGTTCGGCATAGAGAGATCGTTGTTCGGCATTGGATGGAGCGCTCGGTATAAATCTCATTCGGCATCTGGAGACGTTCGGCATTGGATGGATCGTTCGGCATCAAGGAGCGTTCGGCATTGGATGGGTCGTTCGACATACCTCACCTCGCTCGGCATTGCACCTCGCACCTCCATACCTCACACCTCCATATCTTGGTACCTCGCACCTCCATACCTCGGTACCTCGCACCTCGATACCTCTGTACCTCGCACCTCCCAACGTTCGGCATGAGGAGATCGTTCAGCATTCACACCTTGTTCGGCATTCAACGTTCGGCATCTATGGTTCGGCATATGGAGACCACTCCATTTGGGCTGAGGTACTCGGCTACCAGGCCCACCAGGGAAGTCCAACCCATCTTTGTCTATAAATAGAGAGGCAGGGGCACAGTAAAAGAGGATCTTCTTTCTGCTCTCTTACTTTCTCTTTTCTAAGGCTAAGGCAACTCTGCCATTTTGTAACTGTAATCGATTATTACAGCAATAAAAAGCGAACTTCTGGAGTGGACGTAGGCCGGAGTTAGCCAAACCACTATAAAATCTGTTGTTCTTTACTGCTTTCATTTCAGTCTTAACTGTTCTTCACATTATTACTCTCTACATACATTCTATCTCTGAGCTGTGATTGGTATTTGGTGCTTTCATCTGGATTTTGGGGTTAGTGACCAATTTTGGCGCTAACAGTGACCACTTTTGGCGCAAACATTTTGGTGCTTTCACTGAGAACGCTAAAACTCAAGAATTCTACAGCTTGGATTTTGGATCTGAAGGCTTAAGGACTTAGATCTGGAAAGCAATGGTGAAGCAATCAGCAAGGAGACCAAGAGCAGAAAGGAGCCGGCATGAAGGAAGTCAGAAGGCTTCCTTAGGAGCGAATCAGGCCTCAGTCTTCATCACCCGAGACGAGATGGAGATGATGATGGAAGCTATGCAGGAGGGAATGCTGAAAAGGCAAGAAGAGATGATGCAGAACCTACTCCAGCAAATTGGACAAGCTAGAGTGCAGAATCAAGAGAACGCCACTGCAAGGGGTGCTGGAGGTAGGGATCAGGAGCATGGAACAAGTAGGATTCAGAATAGAGAAGGACCATCAGGAGCAGCCCATGAGCTGGGGGGCACTTCCCAGGAGCATGTTAATCCAACCTCAGGTAGGATACCAGGCGGAGCTATTCAACACAGCATTGATAGAAGAATGGATGCCCATCCAGGAGAGCAGATTCCAGGATTCCCTCTCGAACTCGGGGGGCAGATCGGAGGCAACAGACAAAGACTACAGCTTGACGATAGTGACAGATTGGCGGAGATGGTCAGACGAGCCATGAGAGGCGGATTAGTGAATAGAGATCTGGAAGATGTTAACAGGAGCCCCTTCACTCCCGCAATTAGGCAGGCCAGGAATCCACCAGAATTCAAGCTATTGACATTGGAGACGTATGATGGAAGGACAGACCCTGCTGTTAATCCGACGAGGTATATGCGGCATATGGAAGTACTGGGGGCATCAGAGGAGATCATGGCCCGATGTTTCCCACTATATCTAACGGACATAGCAACATTATGGTTTAGACAATTGGAGAGCAGTTCGATTGGAACGTGGATCGAGTTGACTGAAAAGTTTATGAGGCAGTTCATGGTTCACATCTCGAGGCCCAAGAATGTGATGAGTCTGACGACACTAAAGCAGAAGATCGGAGAATCTTTGAGGAACTTCTTAACACGATTCAATGCAGCAGCGGCATCAGTGGATCGACCAGATCCATTCATGGTTCTGATGGCAGCTGTATCTGGCATAGCTGATGGCTCAGAATTCAAGAATTCGCTGATGAGGGATCCACCTATGGACTTAGGAGAGTTTTACCATGAGGCAGAAAGGTTTCTGCGACAAGAGGATGCAAATGCTGAGAGAGAGGAAGGAAAGGGAGTTGATGTTTATGCAGTCAAAAGCGGAGATCCACCCGGAAAGAATTTAAGCAAAGATAAAGGGAAACGAAAAGCAGATGATAGCGGTGATGAACCAAAGCGGCCGCGGAAGGAGCCATGATTCACCTCTTATTCAGAGTTAAGCGAGACATTAGAGTGAATCTACCAAGACACTAGGGGGCAGGTTCCCTACCGGAGGCCAATGAGGAGGGATCCGACGAACAATGAGAGGAAATCAGACAAGTACTCCTTATTCCACGAGCTAAGCGGCCATAGTACAAATGATTGCAGACACCTGAGGGATGAGATAGAAGGGCATATCCGGAATGGCATGCTATCACAGTACGTGAGAAAGCGAGCAGCAACGGTGGAGCAAGAACGACCACCATCTACATCAATTGGGGACGGTTCAGGATCGAGGCATCAGCTTGTCATCAACTGATTGAAATAATGACGAATAAGTCGCAAACTCCACACTAGTGCGGTTAAGTCGCTTACACATGTACAGGATCACGAATGGTCCTTAGGCGTGCTTTGAGACGACTATCAACCGCATTAATGTAGGTGTCTGCATTTTGATGTCTTTGCTTTGCTTTTGTTTTCTATTCTTTGCATCTGGACTTGATTTGGTTGAACATTTTGGTTGTTAGCCTCATTTTGAATGTAAATCCGGTATTTGTAATTCCATAACGGCTAAGTCACTTACACATGTACGGGATCGCGAACGGTCCTCAGGCATGCTCTGAGATGGCGATAAACCGCCATAACAAACAATTCGGAAACTCACTCGAACGTGAAATCCGACATTAATGATACTAAGTCCCCCCCCGGGCACACACAACTCGCCATGAAAGGCACCTCGACCGCGAACGGTCATAATTCATCTTGAACGGCACCCGACCGCGAACGGTCACCATTCGCCACGAACGGCACCCCGACCGCAAACGGTCACAATTCACCTCAAATGGCATCCGACCGCGAATGGTCACCATTCGCCACGAACGGCACTCGACTGTGAACGGTCACGATTCTCCTCGAATGGCACCCGACCGCGAACAGTCACCACTCGCCTCAAACGTCATCCGACCTCGAACAGTCACATACCGCCCTGAACGGCATACGATCACGAACGATCACTATTCACAGTCAGGTAAGATTATCAACCTCTTTACAGGACATTATCAGGATACGAACATCCATCTTATCGAACTACAAAACACAACTTCCTATCGCAAGGCATGTTTTGGGGGGCAAGTGTTATCCCTCCTTTTTGCAAGGCCGTGACACCAAAGAATTGACTGAAAATGGAAGATAATCAGTCCCGACGACCGATTACCTACAAAGCTCACTATGGATGCTGGTAAAATTTTTCCAAGTCCCGATCGAGCTACAATTGATATGACATGACAAGCAAAGCTATGAAAGCCAACATTTCAAATTTCAAGTCGATTGGAGTTCGTATGCTCAAGTTATGGATCGATCCAATTCTGTGGAAAGCACGTTCTGTTCGTATCCATTTGTTTCACATCGATCCATTTCGTATCCACCGATCCACAAGCCTCAATTCGTATCCATCACCTTTCACTAACCCTATTCGTATCCATCAAATATCGCTCCCCCTCGTATCCATCATTCCCTGAAAAACGACCATTTCGTATCGATTGCCCTCCATTCATTTCGTATCGATTGCCACCCAGTCATCTCGTATCGATTCCCTTCCATCGACATGAAACATATTGCCAAATAGTCGATACAAAGAATGCATACAGTGAGCAATACGAAATGGCCCCTGAGTCATCGATGCGAAGGATGCGTGAAATGATCGATACGAACAGAGCTTCACATAATTGATATGAAAAAGACATGGTCAAGTGGATGACTCGATCACACGACATGAAAAGTGGATCGATCCTAAAAGTTAGCGCCACATCACTTAGCAAGCACGTGCCTGGAAGCGATGTGAACAGATCGATGCGAACGGAAGCAATACGATCACAGCATCCTTCAACAAATTCAAACTTGCATCGATCATAACTCGAGATCTACAAGTCCAAATGCTACCAAATTTTCACAGGAGCTTACGTGCAACCTCAGGAATGTTCATGATTGTTAGCACAAAAATTGGTCACTAACACCCTTGAGAAGAGTTATGTAGAGAGATTAATGAAGAGAGTAAATTAAAATAGAGAAATAATGTAATTGAATGCCAAAAAAACAACAAAAACAAGAACACCAGATTTATAGTCGTTCGGCGTAATTGCCTACGTCCACTTTGAATGAAATCTTTATTACTTTCTCAATTACTTGAACATAGATACAATCTGTAAACCAATCACTGGAATACCAGTTTGAATTAAAAGAGGAGAGTTAAAAAATGGCAGAGTCTCCCTCGAGTTCTCCCAAAAAAGGTCCCTTCATCTGTACCCCTGCCTCTCTATTTATAGACGAAGATAGGCTAGACTCCCTGTGCAGGCCCAAGAACAAGGTACTTCGGCCCACAGTAGGAAACTTCTGTGCACCAAGGCAGGCATATCGAACGGTGGAAGCCGAATCACTCGGTCCGATCCAGTCGCGCCAAACCACTTGCACCGGGCCAGCTCTCCTTCATTATCTTGACCAAAACCACTTAGGCCGACCCAGCTAGGCCGACCCATCGTTCCTTTCCTTCCTTGGCTGAGCGAGATCTGTTAACCTATCTAGGCCGAACCGGAGTTAGTCGAACCACGAACACCAGAACACAATTGACTGACATGTCTTCGCTAACCTCCCTCGACCGAGCAATGCATGCCGAGCGACCACGACTCAACTAACCGATCGATGCACGCCGAACTACCTTGACCGAACGACGTGTGCCGAGTTACCTAGACCGAGCGGCATCTGCGAGCCACCTAGACCGAACGACGTAGTCTTCCCTCCTTTGACCGAGCGATACACACCAACCCATACCTACCGAGCCACACATACATGTCGAACCATATCGATTGCATCGAACCCTTATACCTCCAGTCTCTTCTTGGTCAGAATCTTGTCTAGTGCTAACTATAACTTCTACAACTGTCGCTTTGTAGCCGGGCCAAGTAGCCGGGTAACAATGATCGATCTCGCCTCGATTGGGCAAGATTTGGATCGAGTCGAGATGACCAGGGATTGATCACGTGGGTCCACCCATATGATGGAAGGAGTCTTCCGAAGTTTGAGACAGATATTTCCAGCCTACACCTATAAATAGCAGTCCAAGAGCTTCAGAAAAGGGATCTTTTGGCTCTTCTATGCTGTTACTCTGCCGAACTCCATTGTAACTCGGATATTATCGATTGTACTCTTGTAAATCAGTAGAGAATCATCAATAAAGCAGCAACTATTCAAAGTGGACGTAGGCTACAACGCCTAACCACTAAAAATCTTGTTTTTCTACTGCTTTCCTTTAATTTTTTGAGTGTTCTTCATATTTAATTCTATCACATACAATCTATTTGTGATCAGTGACTGTGATTTGGTGTTTTCATATGCAATTGGGTGTTTGTGACCACTTTTGGCGCAAGTAGGGTAGATAAGAAAAGCAGAGAAAAGAAGAAAAACAAATACAGAATCTAACAGCGGAATGACAAAATATAATAATCAAATAAATAGTTCATGAAGCTGTTTTACAATAACATTTGATTACACTTTCACAATACAGATCATAATTACATACAATAGAAATAAATAACAATGCAGTGAAATAAATGATGCAGTGGAAAAAATATAATAAATAATAACAGTAGTAAATCTTTGTCTTCGTCCTCCAAAAGCAGTCTTCGATACACTGAAAAGCTCAGACCAACCTGAGTGAATTCAAAAGACAAAACACTCAAGTTAGAACTAAAAGATCTTATTTAAGTTAAATCAACAGTAAATAAATATGAGTGTAACGACGTCGAAGATGTTTACGGGTTTTAACATCTTCTATCCAGTGTCTAACGTGAGTGCAATAACTTAAGAGATGTTTGGGATTTCCATCTCTTAAGGATCCGTTAAACTATCTACATACATAGTACAATACGCTATTATAATAGTGTCTATAGTAAAGTAAAGTATTAAAATAGCATTAAGGCGTTACTCGTATCCCCCTTAACACATTTTATATAATGTCGTAGTCTATACAGATACTGTAAACTCCACCGTAAACTGGTGGGCTATCAGGAAGCACTCCATAGGTACGACATAAACCAAACTCGTAGAAGGCGCGATAGGGAATGTGAACACGGCACGCGAGGCAATGCCAGGGTAGGATTCTACCGTTTTGCGGATCCGGATTGGTGGTAACGCATAGCAGCTACTACCTCCCACCTCGGAACACACTCCCAAATGAAATCAAGGGGTGGCCACCAAATCAATCACAAAGTCATAATATGGTATCGAAGAAATATGCCCGATAGGAGGAATGACCTCACTTGGCCCGGCATGGCTCCTATTTTAGTCACATTTAAGCTGACTCACTGGAGTCAGGGCTACGTAAATACCTCATACAGAATCGTACACCAAACCATCCAACTTCATTATGGATTCTCCACCACGTACACAGTTGTTAAAGTGGTTTTCGGTATTGGCAGATAATATGATAATATCTAATCCCGGTCTCTTTAACAACCAAATGCTTATTTCACACCGGATGGTTCTTTTACATTTCAAAAGTCAATACATAATTTATATCAAAATATCATATTCGATTCAAACCATATTACTTTTGAAATTTATGTTCACTTTCGAAATCATATCGACCAAATAGGATAAACCCTCATTTAAAAATCATCATATTTACATAAATATGTCATTTAAATCCAACTTTTGTTATAATATCATTTAACCTTATTCGTTTAATATAAATCATCCCATTTTACCCAGTTTGAATTTTAAATAGGTTAAAATAGATTAAAAATAGTTTAATAGTTTAAAAATAGATTAAAATAGTTCAAACATATTTAAGATAGTTTAAAATAGATTTAAAATAGATTAAAATTAGATTAAATAGATTTAAAATAGATTAATATACTTTAAATAGATTTAAATAGATTAATTTAGTTTAAAAGTTGAAAATCTTAATAATTAGAATTTAAAAAAACATTTACAGTTTATATTAAGATAATAAATTTGAAATTAACATCATATTTGGCCATTTCTTCCATTTCAACAAATCTGAACCATATCCAAATTTCAAATCAAAACCCAATTTCAAATCTTGAAATATCAAATTTAACTATTCCAATTTCAATAGATTTTCAATGTACAGTTTCCAACATTTCAATAACTCAATTTCGATAAATGTCGTTTATACTTCAAATTCAACTTTAAAATTTCAATTTAAATCCTTTAAATACTTCACTTAAAGCAATTCCGTTTATATAAATTAAAACCTATTTCAAAACATCATTTACCCGAATTCAAAATTTAAAGTTCTAAAATCATTTAATTTAACCAATCCGATGTCCGTATATAATTTTCTACCCTATGGTCAAGTGATATAGATATTTATCATTTCAATCCGCAAATATTTAAATTTTCCGGATATATATTATTTCAACCCGTAGTCACAAATTTTACTTCAAATCCATGAAATCGCTTGAGTCTATAATTTCAACTCATAACGATTTCCCCTAATCTATCAAATCGTTCGGGTATGTATCATTTCAACCCACAGGGAACTTGCAGTTATATAACAATATAAATATAGAATCCAGTCATCCAATATCAGCAATCAACATCCATCATAATCATCATTCAAATCAATCTATAAACATCAATAGATAACCGATTATCATTAACAAGTATAAACTGACGAATTAAAATTTAATACGAAATTAAATGTCAATAATATTCAACAAAAGTCAGATTCAACAGGAATGACAATTTAAATTGAACAAATATCAACCAATCAATTTTTTATCACATCATAAACTCAATTTAACAAACATAAGATAATTTAGTAGTTGTGAGTGGGTTAAAGCACCCACCTTATGGATTTTCCTTTTCTAGTCGGATTTGGATCCGCTACTACTTCCCCCTTTTTGATTTGTTTCCTTGCTATCTTAAATTTTTTATTTTATATAGAAAGTTTTGGAAGAGACAGAGAAGTTTGTATAGATCTGGATTTGAAGAAAAGGATTTGGAAAAGGAAGAATGTTTGGAAAAGAAGAAGAAAATTTAAAGAAGATGAAGAATTGAAAAAGAAAAGGAAGCTTTGAAAAAAGAAGAAGAAGGTTTGAAGAATAAGAAAAGAAAGCTTTGAAAAAGAAAAAAAACAAGAAGGATATTTGAAGAAAAGAAAAAGAAAAAATGAAGGAGGAGGATAATGAGGAGAGAGAGAAAAATGAGATGGAAGTTTGTTTGAAGAAATGAAGCTACAGAAGATGAGATTTGAAGAAATGAAATGAGGCTACAGGAATGAAGATGGAAACAAATGAAAAGCTAATAACGTATATGTAAACAAACTAGTAAATGAAATAAAGTAAAAATATGAACAGCCTTAAAATGGTAGTATTGAAAGAGGTAAAGTAAAGAAATAAATATATGAATAAAGATAAAAATAAATCTTCCGTTCTTTAATATTAAGCTTCAGAAGAAAGAGGTGCAAATGAAAAGAAGCTACAAGAACCAATAACGCATAAACAAAATAAACTCCAAAAACGGAGAATATTAAATGCTAATGAGGTTGTATGAATATTAATTTGGATGTTCACATTAAAATGTAAAAACAAAAGAAAAGGGAAAATAACTTCATGTAAAGCACTTGAAAGGAGAACGAACAAATGAGAAACAAATGAAAAGAATGCGGAAATTATTAACTATAAATAAATCAAATGAAACAACTATTAGTTTATAAGAAACGAATGAGTAATCTAACAACTAAATGGATGCTCAAATGAAACATATACGGAGAACTTGAAAATGAAAAGAAAGAGAATGTGGATGTGATAATAAATGCAAAGTAAATGAAGTGACCACTTATATACTATAAACAAACCTTTGGAATCCAAATTTCAAAACCTACTCCTATTAATTCACTTCAACAAACCCAAATATACACATATTTATCATTTAATTATTTATTAAAACATTCGTTTTACGTTAATATATGTGCACACTCCATTAGCGCAATCAATCAATTAACAATCAATCAATCAATTAATCAACCAATCAACCTATTCATTTATTTATGTTACTCAAACCAATTTTATTAATTAATGAATATATATCTATCCATGCGTTATAAAATGATTTATTTTACTTTTTTAATTATTGTAACGGTCACATTAATGCAACAAATTTACAAGATTTAACCATATATAAATGGAAAAAAAAATATACGTGAACATGTGTAATTAATGTACAATTGTTAATAAAAGGTAATTCAAATTGATTCCACAACATTTACACAACCATGAACCCTTTGAAATATTTAAAAATTTGACTATTAATGTGTGTCTATATATTATCCTAAAATTCAAATTTTTTTCCAAAATCATACTTATTCAAAATGAAAGTTTTATTTTTATATATCTCAAAACATGCAATTGTCTTAATTAAAATGTTCATTCCATATTGACACAAAATGTAAGTTTCTATATTAACTCATTCATTACAATTTCATTTATGTTTCCTTTTAATTGAAACATTTCAATTACTCTAATTCCAATTCATTTCATTACTAATTTCAACAAATTCTAATTATAAACACTGTTTTCTTTTCATTTATACAAATTCAAACATGTTTTATAAAATTTCATATACAACAAAATTTATACATTATTTACAAAGTAAATTTTTTTATCTTATTGATAATCAACTTCTCCAAGATGCATTTCAAATAACAAATTATGTTATTCTTTCATTAAAACATTCACTCCATCCTTTATTCAAATTGAACATTTGTTATTCCGGTTAGAAGCAAACATACAATTTATTCTTTTCAAGTCAAAGCTTAAATTTCATTAAAATCTTTATCTTAATTTAATTTAAAATGTAAGTTCTTATGTTCAACTTATTAATTACAATGCACTTGTCTTTTCTTTTCAATTAAAGGATTCCAACAACTATTATTGCAGTTTATATTCAATATTAGTTTTCAAACGAATTTCAATTATACCACAACTATTTACATTTCATTTCATATTCCAACATTTATTTCTTAAATTATTCCATTCTTATATTAATATCTATTATTACAATCAATCATTACCATATGGGCATAGTTAGCATTGGTTTATATCTTATTACATTAATATTCTCCAATTTCATCTTAATTTACATTAACGTAGTATTTAATTACATTTTGTCGCAATTTATTCCAAATTAAATTCAACAGATTGATTAAATAGGTAACATATAACAATTGTCACATTTTCTTACTTTAATCACACTTATAAGTTTATTATCTTCAAATAAATATTATAACTACTTACACCACCCTGATTTTTCCTAATTACAAAGAATTACTTATTATTTCACCAATTAATTATAACATTTAATTTATTCCCTTATTTACCATTTATAACTAATTAAATTTCAATGGATAAATTAACCATTGTTACAATTTGTCAATTCAAACACAATTCAAAGTTTATTGTTAACAAACAAAACAAATAACTTCACTTTGATTTTATCTTCTCATTTACAATTTCTAACCAATGTAACTTTACAATTTATTACAATTATTTGAGATTTCATTCAATTAGTCATTTATTACATTAAATTTACATTATTAAACCCTATTTCTTTAGTTACAACCTATAATCAATTTTAACTTTACAATCATTTCAATTAATTGGACATACATTAAAGCAGTTATCAATTGTCTTGAATTAACATTTTTAACATTACATTCTAATTATTTCTTTAAACCACAAATTTTAATTTCTTCCAGTATTAAATTACAAATCTTATTAAATTCAGTATTTTAATTATCGAAAATTTTGGATCGTTACAGAAAATAAATTATTTTAAAGGACTTATTTCCAATATTGGTTTTGCTTAATGGAAGGGCTTAAACATTATGTATTCCCTTAATTTAGATCTGATAAATGCGGCAGTTATTTTGTAAAGTATTTGAAAGTTTTAAGGCAACCAATCAAAGGATTACACATAAGCAGGTAGTTATAAAGCAATTAGTAAAAATGACATAATTTCAGTCATTATTCAGAAAGGTTGGTTTCGCCTTCTATAGTAGTGCCTTTCGACTCCAATGCTTTTGCTCCAACTCAGTCGAAACCATCCCAGCCGAAACCCTCCTAGTCGAAACCAATACACAAGGTATCACTTAGATGGTATGTAGTGGATTGGAGGAAAGGCGAAAGCCAAGGTGTCGAAAGATATACTTCCGATGAGGTCGAAACCTTAGTTTTGTTTTCAAATGTTAAGTATCTGCTTTGTTTTACCTAAAGATTTTGACGTAGTCGAAACCTATATTTTCGAAAGGAGTTTTTTAAATAGCTTTCGAAGTAGGTTGCCATATCATGTTTTAAGTAGGAACTTTCGAATGGGTTCCTTTGTTTTTATATAATGCTTTCGAAGAGGTGGTTCCAATCTGGTCGAAACCCAGCTGCTATTCTTTTACCTTTCGGATGTATTGCATCCATCAATGCTTTCGAAGGGTTCTCTTTGTTTTAAACTTAAGCTAGTCACTTCCTAAAATGCTTTCGAATGGGTTCAGGGGTTTCGAAGGCAATGGTGTCGAAAGGGGGTTTCGATGCTATTCTTTAAAGTTTTACTCCAAGGTTTTGAGCTTTCGAATAGATGGTTTCGACACCATCAATTTTCCCCTAAAAAATATTTTATTAATGGTTTCGAAAGAGACTTTCGTGTGTAACCACTTTGACCCAAAAGATGTTTTTAAAGAGTAAAACCCAATGTTTTCGAAAGGAGTACTTTCATTGGTTTCGAAGCTACATTTCTAAAGACTAATTGGCAATGTTTTGATACAATCGAATGGTATGATTTGGTTTCGAAAGGATTGATTTACAGAGCTTCGAAAGGTATATATTTAGAGTTTTGAAAAGAAGTTTTCTATGCTTTCGATGGAGGTCATCCAGTGGTTTCGAAAGTGATGTTTTAAGCTTTCAAAACAAATAACTCATTCTCATTTTAAAGGAAATACCAAGGCATAACTAAAGGCTTTGAGAGTACGACTTTGTTGTATTGATTGCTTCTTCGTATATTTATTCACAATGTAATTAACCCATAACGGTACTTTGGGGAAGAGCAAAATAACTAGCTAGGTTGATCCAGTAGTGAATATAACTTAAAAAATCTTAATTAAAGATATTGGAATGGGCCAATAGGTTCGCAGTAAGCCCATGAAAACCGTGTAAAGGAAAAGATATTGGCAGGGGCCAATAGGTTCATAGTCAGCCCATGAAAACTATGATTTGATATTGGCAGAGGCCAATGGGTTTATAGTTAGTCCATGAAAACTGTATGCGAATTAAGATATTGACAGTTAGTCAATAGGTTCCTAGTCAGCCCATGAAAAATAGGATAAAAGAGAATATATTGGAGTTACCAATAGGTTCTTAGTGATCCCATGAAAACTATGAAATCAGATAGGTAGTCCATAAACGTTTAACCGGTTATTGGTGAGCCTATGAAAACTAATATGTTAATAGTAATCCTAGAACTATAATTGAGACAGATAGTCAGAATGAATGGGGATGAGTAATCCAGGATTAACTTACTTTTTTGCATATCATCATATTATTTTGAATTGTTTTAACCATTGTGGATGCAGGAGCACAGTATATGGTTTTATAAAGGTTTTAAGATACCAGTGAGGGGAAAACCCGTTTTTCTAAGCTGCGTGGTCTCACTAGAGATCTAAATGTTTTGAGATGGTATATTATTATTCATACCAGGCTTTATGTCTGGCTCGAAGTTTTTGTTTTCCTCTTAATCTCTCGGGTACTCAATTGATTTTGAGTAGTTTGAGGTTTAGGGTTTTCAGATGTTCTTTTAGACGAATAAAGCTTCCGGTTAGGAATGGCAATGGGGCGGGTTGGGGCGGGTTTTAGTGCCCCGTACCCGTCCCGGATTTTTTAGACCTCGCCCCAGACCCGCCCCGTAGACCCGGTGCGGATCTGGAATTTTGCCCCATACCCGGAACCCGTACGGGTCAGAGTAGACCCGACCCGCCCCAAGACCCGATGAGTCTTTATATATTGATTCAAAATTGTGTACCAACGTACATATATTTGTTTGGTTATACTTGTTATCACCAAATAATACATGAAATACAAAAAACAATGTGTCTAAGGGAAGTTAATAAAAATGATGTCTACAATAACAATTCAGAAAATATATACATATGTTAATGTATAATTATCAATGACGCAACTTAATACTCTAATTTTTTATATAGATTATTGATTGGAACATTTTAATATCCATGCTAGAATCACTTATATCTAAGAAAATTAATAAATCATTATAGTAATAAAGCAGTTTCATGAGATGTTAGTAGTGCGGGTCGGGTTGGGGCGGGTCAGCCGAGCCCCGACCCGACCCTAGACCCGGAGCACTTAAGAACGGGTCACGGGTCTACCCGACCCAATGACCCAATGGAGCGGGTCTGGATGGGCCAAAACAGGGGCGGGTCGACCGGGTTTGGACCCTAGACCCGCCCCATTGCCATCCCTACTTCCGGTGACGTGCAGGAGGCATGCTAGCTACATAGAGTTCTTTTATTTCCACTGTGTTTGGTTGTAAAGGCAAACTTGTTTTATTGCCATATTATATACTTTGATCATCCAAGGGGGCATCTTCATAAGTCGCTCTTGGCGTATTTTGTAATAAGTATATTTTGTTTGAACGTGGTCTGCGCTCAGGGATTATGTAATGAATTTGAAGTATTTTGAAATGGAATGTGGACTTTGTTTGTTGTTTGAATTTTTTTCCATATTCATGTGTTTCTGTGTATCAATGTATCTAACATTGCCGTATTTGGTCGTCGAGAATTAATAACTATGGATGACTGCAACATCCGTAGCCGTTAGTTTTGGGCCTCCAAGTAGGGGATGTTACATTTACCTTTATATAGCACTCTCTACTTGGAATGCTACATTTCCTTCCAGTCGATGGCATAATAGGCACAATATCAGCATTCATCCATACAAGTCGTTCAGGAGATGAACGAACTGAAGGCACTACTTCTACTACATCCATTTTGGAATCATCCCCAAGATTAGTAGCAAACAGCCCTTGCACTTCAAAGAGTTCTGTCTTCAATTCCATTATCTTCAAGATGTCTTTACTTCGAAATGCTTGAGTTGGATTGAAGGGGTTTACGGATAACATATCTGATCCCGATCTCTTCGAACAACATTCGATGGTTTCCGGTAAACTCAACCCTAGTTCTTTAGGAAATAAATAGTCAAAGATAAGAGGAGAGATCACCTCCTAACCGTTAGTGGACGGATTTACTTATTGTTTATCCTAGGAAAACCAAACGAGATTTATACGCACAGTATAACATCATCGGAGATGACTGAGCCATATAACTCACGTGTTTCTCCTAGATATTTCCAAAATTACATTTTGGGTCCATTTTTGTTAGTCGGTTATTTAACTATCAATAAACACACATTCAATTTCAAGGATTTATTTCCAAAAGTAAAACTAACATTGGTTAAGCACATAAGCAACCACTAGCCTCCTTAATTAATCTTTTCATTAATTAAATTCATATTGTAAATACTTGTATCAAAATACTTTTACAAAGGTATACTCACAAACCCTTATATTTTCAATATTTAGAAAATATCCATATACTTATCTCAACGGTATAAGTATCCACAAGATTGAGAAAGATTCCCCTTTTTATACAATTCTAAAATCATCTATAAACCCTTTTATAAATCCATAAAACCATTTATTAAACTTCTTTTATAAATCTGTAAACCCATTTCTAAAATTCGTTTATAAATATCTAACCATTTATAAAACTCCTTTACCCTGTAAAAATTTCCTTTAAGTCTTCAAACCATTTTATAAAACTCCAAATAAAAAAAACCCAGGTCCATTTATAAAACCTTATTTATGAGTCTCGAAAACATTTATAAATAAAAAAATCATTTACTTCAAAACTCTATTAAATAATAATAACTTTTAACAATAAAAATTATAAATAAATAACAATTATTAACTTCACAACACCTTAAAAATAATAATTAATAATTCCAAAACATTTCTAATAAAAACAATAATAGTTAATCTTTACCATTATTATAAATAATAATATTTAATTTCCAAAACATTATTAATAATCATTATTTTTAGTTTCAAAACATATTAATTATTTAAATAATTGAATTTTTTTTTAAATATTAAAATATTGAAAAATAACCTTAAAACAATATTAAGTATAAATAAATAATTTTAAAACAATATTAAATATAAATAATAACTTTTAAAACAATATTAATATAAATAAATAATCTTTTAAAACAATATTAAATGTAAATAAATAACCTTTTAAACCATTTCTAAATGACAATAAAAGAAAGATAATAAGGTTGGAGTAAAATAGAAATTAAATCCTTTAAAAAAAAAATATTTCCGAAACCTAATTTCAGATTTAAAATTATTTCCTATCTCAAAAACCAACTCCAACTCAAATGGCAATTTATAGTATTTTTTTTAAGTACTAATTTGAGGCCAATACTACCCAACATCTAACCATTATCGATATTGATTTCTATCACTACAGGGTTTAAGTTTTGAACATATAATAATGTCATAACCAATGGTGTCAAACAATCAGGTTTGATTTCAAAAATTCATATAATAGGAATATTATAGAAAACATTTCAACAATGGTGAGGAATCCCATTGGATCTCTCCAACCTGTCCCCTGCATCATAGCTTATATATTTCAACACATATATATGTAAATAAATCAACAGTGGTGAGAAATCCTATTGGATCCCTCCAACCTGTTCTCTTGCATCACAACATTATATAATACGGGTCATCCGCTACTAGGCGGGTATATATATAAAGGTCATCCGCTCCAGGGGTGGGAATAAATCCAAAACAACTGATAAAAACAGTAAATCACCAAACATCCAATCAACAATTTTTATCAACTATATAACATCCTGGTTAACCAAAAAGGTGAGTTTAACTCACCGAAACTCCAGTTGTCGCCGAGGTGTTTTGGATTCCGTCTAAATTCAAACAACAGCAAAAATTTCCACTAGCTCTAATCATCACCAATCCAATTTCATAACATAGTATTTGTTGATACGACCCTAACGCGACTGACCGCATCCGATTTGGGCCTAAAACGAATTAGATATTTAATTCACAAAATTCAGCATTTAAATAATATTTTAAATTCACTAGTTACATAATTAACTTAACTTAATCTCCTTTTCCCCCTAATTCTGCTCTCTCGTCTCCCTCTCTTGTTTACGTTTAGAAAAGACGGCCGCACTTCGAACTCCATGCCGCCACGACCTTCTGCACGCGACTGACCATACTTTGCCAGAATGTCGCCTATGCTTCCCTCTACAAATTTCCTTCACGCCCGTCAACCAATAGATGATCATAGCTTCCAGAATCGGCCAATTTGCTTCCGTCGTTCATCATCGAAATACGGCTACCTAGCCATGAGCTACGCCGATCTAACCATTGATTACATCGTGAACAATTTCCTAGCTATGACTTAGGCCTGAAACGGCTCGTAGTGGCGCCGATGATCTCAGGCCGTTTATGATGGAAGATTTTTTTTAAAAAAAACGAGAACGTTTTTCTCTGGTTTGTCATGCAAATCTTAAATGGAGGGTGGTATGGTTTAAACAGTAGAAGCATGGCTGAATAGTAGAGAGTATGGTTAGGGTATGGCTTAAGCATGGTGAATATATTTATATTATATTCAAAAATATCTAGCTCGATGCACTCAAAAATTTCGAACTCCAAACGGGACGTGCCACCTGGCGTTCTATACTAAATACCCATATTCCGAACAAAATAGAACTAGTCTCGAGACCTAATTCGATCATATACAGAAGATAGCTTTTTAAACCCAATTACAGTATATTAATTTTTGTAATTAGTTTCTAAGCGTTTCGAGCTCGCATAACCAAATGATACGTCCGATCGCCACAAAATTCGA
Organism: Allium fistulosum; assembly: GCA_030737815.1. Taxonomy (NCBI): domain Eukaryota; kingdom Viridiplantae; phylum Streptophyta; class Magnoliopsida; order Asparagales; family Amaryllidaceae; genus Allium; species Allium fistulosum. The sequence goes on from CM060902.1 coordinate 1,304,146,936, forward strand.
TAGCATATAATAATTCACTATTATGGATCCAATGACACTAGTTTCGTCAAAATCCGAGACAATGCCCCGGAAGGCTATTTTCACACGTTAATTAAAACGATTATTATATGTTTGCACAAAAAATTGGCACAAACACCCGATAGAAATTTCAAAGAGAAATAAATGAAGAATATAAAATGAAAACAAAGGATAATAATAAGAAAATAATAGAAAAATGAGGAGTAACACGCACACAACGATTTATAGTGGTTTGACATTGTTTGCCTACGTCCACTTTGAATAGATTGCGTTATTAATCACTTTATAAACTGAGTACAATGGGATCGAATGAAAATCCTTAGTTACCAAAGAATATAAAGCAACTCGTAGAGTAAAAATCCCAAAAATGAACAACAATCTTGTATCTATAGACGAAGACGGCCAAATATCTCTCTAAAAACTCAACAGAAGGACCCTCAGAGCCAAATGGGCCCACAAAAGGGATCGCATGTCCCAATTCTCAAAGAAGAGGGATCGGTATCGATCCCTTCTTTGGTTGAATTTTTGGGAGCGATTCCTATGGTGGCTTCCTCATGTTAAAATATGTCTAGCCTCCAAATTTCATGCTAATTGAATCGGTAAATCTTCAGATATTGCTCGATCTTTGTTCCATTATGGTTTGCTCGCTGATTGCTGCCGATCTCTTCCAAGGGAAGTATACCAATCTCTTCAACTTCATCTCCTTGAGGTGCGATCCCTAGAGTAAGCTCCCTAGGGTCCCCACGTCTTGCTCACAAAATTTCATATGCATTGGACTTGTGGATCTTCAGATATTAATTTTTTTCTATAAAAATGCTCTCACACCTTGAAACATGTCGATCCCTATTATTGGAGCTAATTTATGTTGATCCCTCCTATGTGTTGAACTATATTTCATGCTTCGAACATTCTGCCTTGCATGTCTATCAAGTCCATTCAACCTTGACTTCATGTTACCATTTGTACTTGACTTCTTGGCTCCACAATCATCACTTTGGAGTCATCTACCTTGATGGCAGTCGAATCTAACTCGTGCGATTAGTTTAATATAGCCGGGTTAAAATCTGAGATAACACTTGCCCCCTAAAGTACGTCTTGTGATGAACATGACGTGCTTTGAATCGAAGCAAGTTAGAATCGTGGAAAAGAAATCCATTCAGTTTTCTGAATAATGTCTATCCCGCTGTCGGACTATTTTCCCAAAGGTTGCATCTCTTTTTGATCGTCACAACGCTTGGTCGATTTTCGATAGTATAAATCCAGGGTTGTATTCTGTCAGTTGATATATGAGTCTGGTTTCACGAGACTAATAAGCTTTGGTTATCTGGTCCAGCCCGAACCTGAAAGCTTTAGGTTTGATTTCAATTTCTGTTGATTTCATAAATTGAACCTTTAAGTCACCTACGTCCATGTTCATATGCGCGTACTTGTTGTTGGCCCACGAATGCGTTCGTATGCTCACGGGTTGTCGCCAATTTTCATTGCATTTTGTATGTACGTGCTTTGAATAACCTCTGTGCCTAAGTTTATTTGTGTGCATGTTCATGGTCAATCCCTCTTTTTTTTAAGTGTTTATAAAGATCGACATATGTTTAGTCGATCCCTCTTCTCCTTTTCTTTATGTTTGCAGGGATCAGTACCTTTTATACTGAATCCTCTCTCCTTGCTTCGAGTGCCAACCCCTCTCTCCTTATATAAGCTAACATCTCTCCTTCCCATCCCTTACATATCCAACATTTCTAAATACTTCCCATTCACGTCCTTAAGACCAAACCCTCCTTTACCTCCCTAAAACCCGAACCCTTCCTTCCCTACTTAAACATCGCCTTCGTCCACACATTAACCTTTCGATTTAGCTTTAGATTGTCATTTCGCTTCACATTCGAACCATAATCTCACCTTTCTCCCGGAATCGCTCGTCTCAGGTTTATTCAGGTAGGTTACTCGCCTTTGATTTTTATCTTATGATGATACGATGGATTCCACGCTGTCGACGACAAGGGTAAAGTTCAACACAACGTTGAAACGATGGCCGAGGTTTCCTGAAAGAGAGAAGAAGTGGGATTTGATAGGGTTCGGAAGAGCAAAGAAGTAGAGGAAGAAGAAGGGAGAGAACAGCAAAGGGTTCGGTTCTGTAGGACGAGAAGATGGCAGGTTGGGTAGAGGAAGGATCGGTAGAAACTTGATGGGAGGAAGGGATCGATAGAGTAGGCTAATGTGGAAGGATCGGTATTGGAAGTTGGTGGAAGGTTGAAAACAGTAAGTGGAGGGATCGATGGAAATGGTTAGCATGCTGGGATCAGCATCTTTTGTTTGGAGAGATGGATCGGTTGTAATGCTCTGGGATAGGGATTGGTAAATAGGGATCGGCATATAGGGGTTGGTATATGGGGATCGACATGTATTTGGCTAATTCCTAGGCTTTGAATTGAACTCGAAAACCAATCCATAATCGCTTGTTTGAACAATCAAAACCAATCCCATCTCAATAAGCTTGAACATATGACAACGATGAACAACAAGACTTGCATATTCACTATTGAACTTGAAATTGAACGACCAAGCCATTGGGACCTAGAACATGAACTGAAACTTAACATATGGACTTGAATAACGGAGTTCACACTTTGATATGCCGATAGTCGATCCTAGATTTTACACAACCAATCAATCTCTTCGCCAGTTGAGACGGTCAGCGATGACGGTCACTCTGGTCGGAATCCAAAGTCTCGTCATTTAACTTCGCTTTCTTATTTTAAGCTGCTTATTTCTACACTACACTACACCATACTAGCATACACTTAGCACGGGGGGACAGATAAACGTATGTGATAACCCGGATTTTTGGACATCTGATAATTTAATAATTAACTGATTTTATCGAGTCGAACGAATAAATTTACTAATAATATGAAATATTGAATTTTTAAATACCTATATATGATAAATCCTGTAGAAAATTAGTAATATATACCTCACCATTTAATTCAATTCAATACATCGTAAATATATAAATTTATGTACAAGTTTTATGATGTTTAAGTATGAAAAATATATATGGATAAAATATGTATAACTGTATATCCAATAGTGGCAAAACAAATATCTATGTATGTTATGGCAAATAGTGTGAGTATATATGATATCAACATTTTATAGGAGGATAGGTATAACCATCAGTGTATATATGTTCATATATATATGATAAGAAGTGTGTAGATATGCGTACAAAATGGACAGGTTAAGTAAATGAATCAATGTTCATACATGAGATAAAACAAAGCAAGTCTATGTTGATAAGCATTTAATGCACATCTCAATTCAAGCACACAATATATCATTTCAAATAATAATAAATAAATAAATAAAAAGAGAGAAAATCAATGAAATGAACCATGTTGTGAAGAATAAAATGAAATCAAGTCTATACATAGGATAAAATGAGAAGAAAAAAATGAATACAGGTAGTACATGATAACCTGGAACAAGATAAGGAAAAAGAAATAAAATGAATCTAGTGTACAAGCTTCTACGACAAGCCTAGTCTTTATAGATTAGGATAAGTATGTAGATTTGTACCAAGCCATTAATGCCATATCTCTAGTACACAAAATGTTGTCTATCAGCCACCTTATAGGAAAAAAAATCTCTGAACATGTTTGTTTTGTTCACACATATCTATCTGCCTCAATTCATTTTCGTTGAAAAGAAACTTAGCATCCCGGTAAATACATTAACTACTGAAGCCTTATGACAAATTCAACTCAAAGCCAAAATGAAGATCGGATTAAAGGGTGATTTTTGTTAGCAGTTTCAAAGGCCTGTTCAAAAATTAAATGCTATGTTCATTTCTGAAACAAGGTGAGTAAGCTAACCCAGTTTTCTTCTTTATACATGTGAGTAAACATCAAACCTTAAATAGTTATAAATCTGGAATTATATTTTTGGATGCATGTGAAAAATCTAGATGTTGACATGAATACATGGATTGAAATGTTAAGCGAGAACCTTGGCTCTGGTGGGGAATACTCATAAGGATAGGGTCAAAGGTACCCTAAAATGAGTTGAGCGTATATATATACGAGAGAGCGTACTTGTTATTTTCATATATAAAGATTTTTAATGATTTTATGTAAGAATATATTTTGATATATATATATAAAGCAATATTTCTTACTAATAAATGTTAAGGTAATTGGTTGTTAAAAATTATTGGAATTAAATAAAATAATGAGAATTAAGTGGTAATAGTAATACAACCAAACCGAAATTTGAATAAAGATAAGTTTGAAATGGATTCAAACTGAAATTAAAAACTTGGATTCAAAGAAGAATTTTTAGAAATAAATAATTGGAATTGGTTTCCAGTTGCAATAACCTTGGTTATTTTCCTAAAATGATGAAATGTCTGTTATGATTTAGCAAAAACAAAATGTTTATGGAAGTAAACATTTAGATGAGTATGACTTTTGAAATTGAAAGGGTTTAAATTATTAAATCTAAGTCCAGAAAATATGAGAATTTGTTCCAAGTGTTTAAAAGAAATAATAAATAGTGTTATTTGAATAAAAGAGCTTGATTCAAACAAGAGTTATTTGAAAATTTATAGGAACATGTTCTGAATTTAAAACCAAAGGTGGTTTAAAATTTAAGGATAACTTGATGTGTAGAGGAAATAAATATGTATATTTGGAAACAAAACTCTAAGGTTGAGTTTTGGATTTTTCCTTGAGATGTAATGTGAAACCCAAAGTGAAGTAAGTTTTAACTTGAATGGAAGGATTTTTAATGTGAAGTTAAAATTTGAAATGGAGAAATTCAAATTTTGTGAGTAAGCTTGTTTTACAATTACTTTTGGAACTATTTAACAATTTTACAACTGATTTATAAACTGATTACTGTTTTTTCAACTGTTTTATAAATAATTACTATTTTTCAACTATCTTACAACTACTTAACTATTTTACCATCTATTTTTCAACTAATAATTATTTTTCAACCACTTATCTATTTTTCAAATTTTTCAAGCTATTTTCTAAATATAAACTGGTCGGAGTTCAAACTGTTATTGGTTGAATACCCAACTGAATATATACTTTCATCTTAAAACAATGTTGAAGTTTTTTGAGAAACGCAATCTTGCACCTTGGCTCTTCCCATGAGGTGGCTATTCATGTTACTAACTATACAAACAAATATCATTTTATATTCAATCGCTTTTTTATCATCTTTTTATCTTGTTGGAAGTTGTTACTTAATAATTTTATTTAAGATCTAATTTTATTCTAATAAAATTTACATTAACTAATCACAAAACTTTTGTTTCTACCATTTTTATTCAAACATTTTATTTTATTTAATTTTTTAAATGGTTAAAAATATGGGTCGTTGCATTAACATCATGAAATAAAGCGACATTACTCTAGATATGCACTCTCTAATTTTATTAGATGCATTATTTTTTAATTAAAACTAAATAATGAGTTTTAAAATATATATCAAAGAAAATAATCACTTAAGAAGTATATAACAATGAAAATAATCAGTTGGATTTAACGTAGATGCAACAAAGAAAATAATCAGTGATGTTTTAGTAATTCTCACTAATAGTTCATCGACAAGGCTAACGTTATCATTGTCGCTGTCCATGTAAAGCCTTTTGCAGCATTAGATTAGACTATCACCTCTGTGCACTTCCTGCTGTCAAGCTTCATGTCCACATTATACTATATCTGACTTGCACTTCACTTCCTTTCTACTACATGTCTGCGATTATTATTCATGTTGTTATTACCCAATTGCTTCATGTTTCATATGTTTTCACTGCACATTTAATCATTTCAACTAGCACTTTTTCTAAAAACAAATTACATCATTAGTCAATCCTAACCTAACAAATAACATAAATTAACTCAATCCTACTTGATAGCTAGTAGATACAAAATCTAAGCATAACCTATTTCAAGAATCAATGCCGATTGTTTCACCTATAGACCATCACTAAGCTACATAAAATTTGGAACAAATAATAAAGAAGTCTCCTTTCAATCGGCAACACAATACATGCTCATATTAACAATATATTGATCTAGATAATTAACGCACATCATTCAAATAATATCTAAATTCACTTTACCATAACATAATGCCTCAACAAATCTCAAACAAAATCAACGACTACAATATCATCCTTTACCTTGAAACATCACAACCTGATGTGATACTGGGTTGAGGTTGGAGGCTGGACACCAAAAAGCTGATAGGGGCGTTATGTAGGTTGTTGATGTAGGGTTTTAATTTGTCAGATGTAAGGGAGGTATAAGGGGGGTTTCAAAAGTGTTAAAAGTCTAGATTGCGAAGTCATCGTGTGGTGGTGGTGGGATGAAGTGTGTGGGATCGATGTCTAAAATTGCATGAAATTAATTGGAATAATTCAATGAAGCTGTGATGTTAGGGCACGGTAAGGAGCTCTGATGAAGTCGCAACTTTGGCCGAATCTGGGGAGACTAGTGGTGAATTTGAGATTTAGGGTTTGTTTTTCTAGGGTAGAAGGGGACATGTTTTAAGCGGTGAATGAAAAAAAAGGAGGGAACTTAGGCGGGCTTGGAAACTTACTGGAGAGAGTAATTAATACAGCGTTGTATGTTTTGTCTAGTTCTTTTCTATTTGTAAAAGAATTTACAACTGCAGGAAGCATCCAAACGCTGAGCTTCCATGCTATTATAAGTTACTTTTCTTGTAGTGAGAAATTCAAATTTTGTGAGTAAGCTTGTTTTACAATTACTTTTGGAACTATTTAACAATTTTACAACTGATTTATAAACTGATTACTGTTTTTTCAACTGTTTTATAAATAATTACTATTTTTCAACTATCTTACAACTACTTAACTATTTTACCATCTATTTTTCAACTAATAATTATTTTTCAACCACTTATCTATTTTTCAAAATTTTCAAGCTATTTTCTAAATATAAACTGGTCGGAGTTCAAACTGTTATTGGTTGAATACCCAACTGAGATAAGAATTGAAGTGATAATCCAAATGGGGATTTAGGCAAATGTGGATAAGTGAATAAAATCAAAGTGAATGTGAATAGAGAAGGAAAATTGATTTGACTGATAATCAATGAAAATAAATACGTAGGATGTACGTATATTATTCTATCCGCATAATGATTTGATCTAGATTCGAGCACAGAATTTCGAGATAGTATTATCGATCCGAGTTGGGATTTTTCGCTCGATTTTCGACGGCGAACCTGGATATGGATTTTTGGTTGATTCTGGATATTCTCTATCGTAGTTGTGACTATGCAAGGAGAATGACGGTTTCTGATCAAGGAACCAAATCTGAGTCCGCACTAGGAAGTCGGGTGGACAATACTAGTTTGGAAGTGAAATTGTATGATCGAGTAAGCGATCAGATTGATATAGCATACGGATGATATGTGTACATCGTACAGGTTTGAATGAAATTGGTATTGGAAATTTATGGATAAGAACTGTAAAATGATTTTTGAAATTGAAAGTATATTTTGTGAAATATATGATGAAGTAAAGTGGAAATTGGATATTTCTATGGTAAAAATTTACTTTATGAAAGTAAGTAATTTGGTAAGCGACTTTATAGAATAACCAAATTAAAATATTTGACTTGGACTAAATGAAGTTATATATCTTTGTTATATATGATAAAACTCCCCTTGTTGAAACTATTGCCAGAAGAAAATGATTTTTGAAAATATTTGAAGTATAAAGGTGAATTTATATAAGTACAAATTGATTCAAAGATTTTTCAAAACTTTTATTATATATGTTTATATAAAAAAAAGATTTTTGTGAAAATGATTTTGAAAGGTAATTTTGAGGAAAGGTTTTGGGAACCTTTAGATTTGAAAACGGGCTTTTGATTTTTGGGAAAATCAATATTTAGATTTGGAAAAGCCCACTTTGGAATTATCGATTTTGGGAATCGATTTTGAGGAAAAGAGCTTTATATGTGATTCATACTAGGTGTATGATTTGGAAAATACTATATGTGTATAGTATAAAGTGTTTTGAGATTGGCTTTGGGGGAAAAGGCGCTCCCTTTAAATGAACTTCTCAGGAGTGCCACAGGGTGGCACTTCCTTGAGCCTCTAAGGGGGAGGTTCTAAAGTCGATCCTGTGAGGAGTCCGGACAAAACTAGTTCCTGAGGATTATTTGTGTAGCGAAAGTCGAGGGGCTGGTGCCCACAGAGGCATTTGGGTTATGCTGTGACGACAGTGTAACTCAATGTCACTGCGATCTACTGCAGACCATAGCGAAAGTCGTGTGTGCCGCTGAGAGCCAACAGTCTACGTTTGATTTTATATCGGTAGACTGCGACACTATGGTAACATAGCGAAAGTCGCGTGAGCCGCTGAGAGCCAACAGTCTGCGTTTGATTTTATATCGATAGACTGCGACCTATGTTAGAGTGGAGAAGTTTTGTTTTGACAGCGAAAATCGCGTGTACCGCTGAGAGCCAACAGTTACATGGACTTTTGCTGCGACGACAACGTAACCCTGGATGTAACTGCGATCTGTTGTGGGTTCTATGGTGTAATCAGTTACATGGACTTTTGCTGCGATGACAACGTAACCCAGGATGTAACTGTGACCATGGATGGGGTGATGATTCCCAGAGCATTTTCACCAAGATATTTTCCCTATTTTCAAAACTGTTTTCAATAAAATTATTTTCCAAAGTATTTTCACTGGGTGTTGGAAACGAGTTTACCAAGTACTTATAGATTTTCAGTCCTACGTCTGATCAACATATGACCGAATTTCTGTGAGAACAAGGATGAACTTGTCGAAACATCGAGTTATAAAAGTATTTTTATAAAAACTATTTTAGAAATATTATATAGATTTTTAAAGTAATTTAAAAATGATCAAAGAAATTTATCTGATTTTAAGCATTATCATAAAAACGTTTCGTTCCTTTTCGAGGACGAAAAGTTCTAAAGGGGGGGAGGTATGTGATAACCCGGATTTTTGGACATCTGATAATTTGATAATTAACTGATTTTATTGAGTCGAACGAATAAATTTACTAATAATCTAAAATATTGAATTTTTAAATACCTGTATATGACAAATCCTATAGAAAATTAGTAATATATACCTCACCATTTAATTCAATTCAATACATCATGTACAAGTTTTATGATGTTTAAGTATGAAAAATATATATGGATAAAATATGTATAACTGTATATCCAATAGTGGCAAAACAAATATCTATGTATGTTATGGCAAATAGTGTGAGTATATATGATATCAACATTTTATAGGAGGATAGGTATAACCATCAGTGTATATATGTTCATATATATATGATAAGAAGTGTGTAGATATGCGTACAAAATGGACAGGTTAAGTATACGAATCAATGTTCATACATGAGATAAAACAAAGCAAGTCTATGTTGATAAGCATTTAATGCACATCTCAATTCAAGCACACAATATATCATTTCAAATAATAATAATAAAAAAGAGAGAAAATCAATGAAATGAACCATGTTGTGAAAAATAAAATGAAATCAAGTCTATACATAGGATAAAATGAGAAAAAAAAATGAATACAGGTAGTACATGATAACCTGGAACAAGATAAGGAAAAAGAAATAAAATGAATCTAGTGTACAAGCTTCTACGACAAGCCTAGTCTTTATAGATTAGGATAAGTATGTAGATTTGTACCAAGCCATTAATGCCATATCTCTAGTACACAAAATGTTGTCTATCAGCCACCTTATAGGAAAAAAAATCTCTGAACATGTTTGTTTTGTTCACACATATCTATCTGCCTCAATTCATTTTCGTTGAAAAGAAACTTAGCATCCCAGTAAATACATTAACTACTGAAGCCTTATGACAAATTCAACTCAAAGCCAAAATGAAGATCGGATTAAAGGGTGATTTCTGTTAGCAGTTTCAAAGGCCTGTTCAAAAATTAAATGCTCTGTTCATTTCTGAAACAAGGTGAGTAAGCTAACCCAGTTTTCTTCTTTATACCTGTGAGTAAACATCAAACCTTAAATAGTTATAAATCTGGAATTATATTTTTGGATGCATGTGAAAAATCTAGATGTTGACATGAATACATGGATTGAAATGTTTGTGTATATGTCTGTTGTTACCTCTCTGTTGTTTCACAGTATCAAAGAAAACACACCTTAATCCATATCATTCTATCTAAATTGATTCAAGCTTCGGTTTCTAAAAGGAAATTGTCTGTGATAATGAAATATTATTTTTTAAAAATTGGGTACAAGGATTTATATTTAAGGAAATGTTTTGAAATATGAAATACAGTTGAAAACTTAAATAATGTGAAAAATCAAATGTTGTATTATATTGATTCAAGTATATATCTCGAATCATCTTTAGAAGTTATGATTTTTAAAACAAAAATCAAGATTTTTAGTGGTAAGATGGAAGAGCATTTCAGTGTTGACTGGAAAGTGGTTTTGAGGGAGTTTCTGGTGGCCTAGGGGTCCGTGATAATCGGGAATTGGGCTGGAGATAGGGAAAGGTGCGGCGAGGCTTGGAAAAATAGCCGGTGGGTAGTCTAATCAACGTGGTGTCGGGGGCGAGTAAATTTAGTTTCTAACCCTAAATTGGACGAGCTGGGTAGCATGGACCTCTGCTTTTTCTCTGATGCATCGAGTTCGATGAAACTTTGGGATTTGGTTCGTGGAAGTTTGGCGATGATGTGACTGGAGTTACGACGACTCAGGTGGTCGGAGGGAGGATGTTCGAGACATTTCTGGTGGGTTGTGGGTTCCAACATTTGTTCTCCTCACTCGATTTTGATTTGAGGCTTGGGGTGGTATCTGGGTGATCGAACATTGATGTTAAGGTGATGAATGGTGTGTCGACGTCACCAGAGGTGATCATCGGCATCGGTGATGTTTGTGCAGGTGCACAAGGAAGTTTGGGTGTCTGTTGTTTGGGTAGGTTTTGGCTCGAAGGAGTGATCGAGTAGTTGAGGAAGTAACTCGAGTCCATACTCGAGTGGTTTAGTGGGATTAACCTGTAAGTTTTTAGAACTTAAATTTTAAACTAAAGTTTAAACAAAATAAAAATGGGTAGAGAAGATGTTTACTCGGGTTAGACCCGAGTGATCTTCGAGTGTGACTCGAAGCAGTGTAGATGATAAGCAGTTTTTTTTAAAAAAAAGGGTTTAAAAATGGTAATGTTAAATAAGGTATTAATAAGATAATGTTTTAATCTTAGGATAATTAAGGATCTAATGTCTTGAGATATATTAATTTAATAAAGGGAAATTAGGTATAATTAATTAATTTGATAATTAATTATAAAGGATTCATTAAGTAATTAATTAAGAATAATTAATTTGTTAAATTAATAATTAATTAAGGGTTATTATTTAATTAATTAAAGGTTAATTAATTGATTTTAAAAGTAATTAAAGGTTGATTACTTTGTAATGAAGGAGATTAATTAATAATTTAGGTTTATTAATTGATAGTTAAAGGATAATTAATCTGTGATTAGAGATTAATTAATGGATTGTTAAGGTAATCAAGGAGTCATTAATTAATTAAAAGTTGTAATTAATTAATGATTGTTGAGCAGGATTAGGAGATTAATTCTTAAGTAAATATATTAATTTAAGGTTATTAAATTAATTTAACATGGATTAATAATTCTTGTTTATGGATGATTGTTTGTGTAGAATATCTGATCTGGATGATATCTATTTAATTATATCTATTGGATGATATGCAGTGATATTCTGTGTTCTGATATATCAATGATAAATGTATAATATTTATCTATGTCAAATGCTGTATGAATTCAATATATTAAATTGAATTGAATTGTTTAAACCTTTAAACAACTTGGCCTTAAGACACATTTTGGATACGAAGAGACTGGGTTCGGTATTTGTAAATACCCGAAACCACTTCGATCCTTTATAGTTTGATATGTGAAATCAATAGATTGAAATGGAAATGACTTAAGTGATTTGGACCGTTTAATCTAAGTTTGGCGCTTAGAAACTGATGTGTGAAATAAGTAAAGTCTATAACAACTTGTAAAGTTGTAAATTGATATAAGTACCCGGGTTATTATGAGTTGTATACTTTTGTATTTCATGTTAGATGGGTTTACTCACGCTGGTTTCCAGCCTGACCCGGGTGTTACTTTGATGTAATGCTCGGGTCAGACCGAGTATTACAAATTTTCAGGTAAGGACGTTCTGGAGCTCAGAAGACGAGCTGGATGGCAGGAACGTATGAAGTGTATTCCGCTGTGTTATATTGTTATTTATCTGGGACAAGTTATTTTAACTGTCCAGTAATTGTGAAATGTTGTAACTCTGATGTATAAAAATGGAAATTAGCTGATACAGTACCCTTTTGTAAATTGTTATTATTTGATATTATATTTGATCCGCTGCGAATGTGAGAATCTGTGTTGTGTTTTCTGTTTCTTCTTCTCCTATCTCTTTTCTTCTTTCCTAACTATCTGGAATTTTCGGGATCGAAAATTCCGGGTCGTTACAGTTGGTATCAGAGCAAAGGTTAAGCGAGAACCTTGGCTCTGGTGGGGAATACTCATAAGGATAGGGTCAAAGGTACCCTAAAATGAGTTGAGCGTAGATATATACGAGAGAGCGTACTTGTTATTTTAATATATAAAGATTTTAAATGATTTTATGTAAGAATATATTTTGATATATATATATATAAAGCAATATTTCTTACTAATAAATGTTAAGGTAATTGGTTGTTAAAAATTATTGGAATTAAATAAAATAATGAGAATTAAGTGGTAATAGTAATACAACCAAACTGAAATTTGAATAAAGATAAGTTTGAAATGGATTCAAACTGAAATTAAAAACTTGGATTCAAAGAAGAATTTTTAGAAATAAATAATTGGAATTGGTTTCCAGTTGCAATAACCTTGGTTATTTTCCTAAAATGATGAAATGTCTGTTAATGATTTAGTAAAAACAAAATGTTTATGGAAGTAAACATTTAGATGAGTATGACTTATGAATTGAAATTGAAAGGGTTTAAATTATTAAATCTAAGTCCAGAAAATATGAGAATTTGTTTCAAGTGTTTAAAAGAAATAATAAATAGTGTTATTTGAATAAAAGAGCTTGATTCAAACAAGAGTTGTTTGAAAATTTATAGGAACATGTTCTGAATTTAAAACCAAAGGTGGTTTAAAATTTAAGGATAACTTGATGTGTAGAGGAAATAAATATGTATATTTGGAAACAAAACTCTAAGGTTGAGTTTTGGATTTTTCCTTGAGATGTAATGTGAAACCCAAAGTGAAGTAAGTTTTAACTTGAATGGAAGGATTTTTAATGTGAAGTTAAAATTTGAAATGGAGAAATTCAAATTTTGTGAGTAAGCTTGTTTTACAATTACTTTTGGAACTATTTAACAATTTTACAACTGATTTATAAACTGATTACTGTTTTTTCAACTGTTTTATAAATAATTACTATTTTTCAACTATCTTACAACTACTTAACTATTTTACCATCTATTTTTCAACTAATAATTATTTTTCAACCACTTATCTATTTTTCAAATTTTTCAAGCTATTTTCTAAATATAAACTGGTCGGAGTTCAAACTGTTATTGGTTGAATACCCAACTGAGATAAGAATTGAAGTGATAATCCAAATAGGGATTTAGGCAAATGTGGATAAGTGAATAAAATCAAAGTGAATGTGAATAGAGAAGGAAAATTGATTTGACTGATAATCAATGAAAATAAATACGTAGGATGTACGTATATTATTCTATCCGCATAATGATTTGATCCAGATTCAAGCATAGAATTTCGAGATAGTATTATCGATCCGAGTTGGAATTTTTCGCTCGATTTTCGACGGCGAACCTGGATATGGATTTTTGGTTGATTCTGGATATTCTCTATCGTAGTTGTGACTATGCAAGGAGAATGACGGTTTCTGATCAAGGAACCAAATCTGAGTCCGCACTAGGAAGTCGGGTGGACAATACTAGTTCGGAAGTGAAATTGTGTGATCGAGTAAGCGATCAGATTGATATAGCATACGGATGATATGTGTACATCGTACAGGTTTGAATGAAATTGGTATTGGAAATTTATGGATAAGAACTGTAAAATGATTTTTGAAATTGAAAGTATATTTTGTGAAATATATAATGAAGTAAAGTGGAAATTGGATATTTCTATGGTAAAAATTTACTTTATGAAAGTAAGTAATTTGGTAAGCGACTTTATAGAATAACCAAATTAAAATATTTGACTTGGACTAAACGAAGTTATATATCTTTGTTATATATGATAAAACTCCCCTTATTGAAACTATTGCCAAAAGAAAATGATTTTTGAAAATATTTGAAGTATAAAGGTGAATTTATATAAGTACAAATTGATTCAAAGATTTTTCAAAACTTTTATTATATATGTTTATATATAAAAAAAAAGATTTTTGTGAAAATGATTTTGAAAGGTAATTTTGAGGAAAGGTTTTGGGAACCTTTAGATTTGAAAACGGGCTTTTGATTTTTGAGAAAATCAATATTTAGATTTGGAAAAGCCCACTTTGGAAATTATCGATTTTGGGAATCGATTTTGAGGAAAAGAGCTTTATATGTGATTCATACTAGGTGTATGGTTTGGAAAATACTATATGTGTATAGTATAAAGTTTTTTGAGATTGGCTTTGGAGAAAAAGGCGCTCCCTTTAAATGAACTTCTCAGGAGTGCCACAGGGTGGCACTGCCTTGAGCCTCTAAGGGGGAGGTTCTAAAGTCGATCTTGTGAGGAGTCCGGAGAAAACTAGTTCCTGAGGATTTTTTGTGTAGCGAAAGTCGAGGGGCTGGTGCCCACAGAGGCATTTGGGTTATGCTGTGACGACAGTGCAACTCAATGTCACTGCGATCTACTGCAGACCATAGCGAAAGTCGTGTGTGCCGCTGAGAGCCAACCGTCTACGTTTGATTTTATATCGGTAGACTGCGACACTATGGTAACATAGCGAAAGTCGCGTGAGCCGTTGAGAGCCAACAGTCTGCGTTTGATTTTATATCGGTAAACTGCGACCTATGTTAGAGTGGAGAAGTTTCGTTTTGACAGCGAAAATCGCATGTGCCGTTGAGAGCCAACAGTTACATGGACTTTTGCTGCGACGACAACGTAACCCTGGATGTAACTGCGATCTGTTGTGGGTTCTATGGTGTAATCAGTTACATCGACTTTTGCTGCGATGGCAACGTAACCCAGGATGTAACTGTGATCATGGATGGGGGTGATGATTCCCAGAGCGTTTTCACCAAGATATTTTCCCTATTTTCAAAACTGTTTTCAATAAAATTATTTTCCAAAGTATTTTTACTGGGTGTTGGAAACGAGTTTACCAAGTACTTATAGATTTTCAGTCCTACGCCTGATCAACGTATGACCGAATTTCTGTGAGAACAAGGATGAACTTGTCGAAACATAGAGTTATAAAAGTATTTTTATAAAAACTATTTTAGAAATATTATATAGATTTTTAAAGTAATTTAAAAATGATCAAAGAAATTTATCTGATTTTAAGCATTATTATAAAAACGTTTCGTTCCTTTTCGAGGACGAAAAGTTCTAAAGGGGGGGAGGTATGTGATAACCCGGATTTTTGGACATCTGATAATTTGATAATTAACTGATTTTATTGAGTCGAACGAATAAATTTACTAATAATCTAAAATATTGAATTTTTAAATACCTGTATATGACAAATCCTATAGAAAATTAGTAATATATACCTCACCATTTAATTCAATTCAATACATCATGTACAAGTTTTATGATGTTTAAGTATGAAAAATATATATGGATAAAATATGTATAACTGTATATCCAATAGTGGCAAAACAAATATCTATGTATGTTATGGCAAATACTGTGAGTATATATGATATCAACATTTTATAGGAGGATAGGTATAACCATCAGTGTATATATGTTCATATATATATATGATAAGAAGTGTGTAGATATGCGTACAAAATGGACATGTTAAGTATACGAATCAATGTTCATACATGAGATAAAACAAAGCAAGTCTATGTTGATAAGCATTTAATGCACATCTCAATTCAAGCACACAATATATCATTTCAAATAATAATAATAAAAAAGAGAGAAAATCAATGAAATGAACCATGTTGTGAAAAATAAAATGAAATCAAGTCTATACATAGGATAAAATGAGAAAAAAAAATGAATACAGGTAGTACATGATAACCTGGAACAAGATAAGGAAAAAGAAATAAAATGAATATAGTGTACAAGCTTCTACGACAAGCCTAGTCTTTATAGATTAGGATAAGTATGTAGATATGTACCAAGCCATTAATGCCATATCTCTAGTACACAAAATGTTGTCTATCAGCCACCTTATAGGAAAAAAAATCTCTGAACATGTTTGTTTTGTTCACACATATCTATCTGCCTCAATTCATTTTCGTTGAAAAGAAACTTAGCATCCCAGTAAATACATTAACTACTGAAGCCTTATGACAAATTCAACTCAAAGCCAAAATGAAGATCGGATTAAAGTGTGATTTCTGTTAGCAGTTTCAAAGGCCTGTTCAAAAATTAAATGCTCTGTTCATTTCTGAAACAAGGTGAGTAAGCTAACCCAGTTTTCTTCTTTATACCTGTGAGTAAACATCAAACCTTAAATAGTTATAAATCTGGAATTATATTTTTGGATGCATGTGAAAAATCTAGATGTTGACATGAATACATGGATTGAAATGTTTGTGTATATGTCTGTTGTTACCTCTCTGTTGTTTCACAGTATCAAAGAAAACACACCTTAATCCATATCATTCTATCTAAATTGATTCAAGCTTCGGTTTCTAAAAGGAAATTGTCTGTGACAATGAAATATTAGTTTTTAAAAATTGGGTACAAGGATTTATATTTAAGGAAATGTTCTGAAATATGAAATACAGTTGAAAACTTAAATAATGTGAAAAATCAAATGTTGTATTATACTGATTCAAGTATATATCTCGAATCATCTTTAGAAGTTATGATTTTTAAAACAAAAATCAAGATTTTTAGTGGTAAGATGGAAGAGCATTTCAGTGTTGACTGGAAAGTGGTTTTGAGGGAGTTTCTGGTGGCCTAGGGGTCTGTGATAATCGGGAATTGGGCTGGAGATAGGGAAAGGTGCGTCGAGGCTTGGAAAAATAGCCGGTGGGTAGTCTAATCAACGTGGTGTCGGGGGCGAGTAAATTTAGTTTCTAACCCTAAATTGGACGAGCTGGGTAGCATGGACCTCTGCTTTTTCTCTGATGCATCGAGTTCGATGAAACTTTGGGATTTGGTTCGTGGAAGTTTGGCGATGATGTGACTGGAGTTACGGTGACTCAGGTGGTCGGAGGGAGGATGTTCGAGACATTTCTGGTGGGTTGTGGGTTCCAACATTTGTTCTCCTCACTCGATTTTGATTTGAGGCTTGGGGTGGTATCTGGGTGATCGAACATTGATGTTAAGGTGATGAATGGTGTGTCGACGTCACCAGAGGTGATCATCGGCATCGGTGATGTTTGTGCAGGTGCACAAGGAAGTTTGGGTGTCTGTTGTTTGGGTAGGTTTTGGCTCGAAGGAGTGATCGAGTAGTTGAGGAAGTAACTCGAGTCCATACTCGAGTGGTTTAGTGGGATTAACCTGTAAGTTTTTAGAACTTAAATTTTAAACTAAAGTTTAAACAAAATAAAAATGGGTAGAGAAGATGTTTACTCGGGTTAGACCCGAGTGATCTTCGAGTGTGACTCGAAGCAGTGTAGATGATAAGCAGTTTTAAAAAAAAGGGTTTAAAAATGGTAATGTTAAATAAGGTATTAATAAGATAATGTTTTAATCTTAGGATAATTAAGGATCTAATGTCTTGAGATATATTAATTTAATAAAGGGAAATTAGGTATAATTAATTAATTTGATAATTAATTATAAAGGATTCATTAAGTAATTAATTAAGAATAATTAATTAGTTTAATTAATAATTAATTAAGGGTTATTATTTAATTAATTAAAGGTTAATTAATTGATTTTAAAAGTAATTAAAGGTTGATTACTTTGTAATGAAGGAGATTAATTAATAATTTAGGTTTATTAATTGATAGTTAAAGGATAATTAATCTGTGATTAGAGATTAATTAATGGATTGTTAAGGTAATCAAGGAGTCATTAATTAATTAAAAGTTCTAATTAATTAATGATTGTTGAGCAGGATTAGGAGATTAATTCTTAAGTAAATATATTAATTTAAGGTTATTAAATTAATTTAACATGGATTAATAATTCTTGTTTATGGATGATTGTTTGTGTAGAATATCTGATCTGGATGATATCTATTAAATTATATCTATTGGATGATATGCAGTGATATTCTGTGTTCTGATATATCAATGATAAATGTATAATATTTATCTATGTCAAATGCTGTATGAATTCAATATATTAAATTGAATTGAATTGTTTAAACCTTTAAACAACTTGGCCTTAAGACACATTTTGGATACGAAGAGATTGGGTTCAGTATTTGTAAATACCCGAAACCACTTCGATCCTTTATAGTTTGATATGTGAAATCAATAGATTGAAATGGAAATGACTTAAGTGATTTGGACCGTTTAATCTAAGTTTGGCGCTTAGAAACTGATGTGTGAAATAAGTAAAGTCTATAACAACTTGTAAAGTTGTAAATTGATATAAGTACCCGGGTTATTATGAGTTGTATACTTTTGTATTTCATGTTAGATGGGTTTACTCACGCTGGTTTCCAGCCTGACCCGGGTGTTACTTTGATGTAATGCTCGGGTCAGACCGAGTATTACAAATTTTCAGGTAAGGACATTTTGGAGCTCAGAAGACGAGCTGGATGGCAGGAACGTATGGAGTGTATTCCGCTGTGTTATATTGTTATTTATCTGGGACAAGTTATTTTAACTGTCCAGTGATTGTGAAATGTTGTAACTCTGATGTATAAAAATGGAAATTAGCTGATACAGTACCCTTTTGTAAATTGTTATTATTTGATATTATATTTGATCCGCTGCGAATGTGAGAATCTGTGTTGTGTTTTCTGTTTCTTCTTCTCCTATCTCTTTTCTTCTTTCCTAACTATCTGGAATTTTCGGGATCGAAAATTCTGGGTCGTTACAGTTGGTATCAGAGCAAAGGTTAAGCGAGAACCTTGGCTCTGGTGGGGAATACTCATAAGGATAGGGTCAAAGGTACCCTAAAATGAGTTGAGCGTATATATATACGAGAGAGCGTACTTGTTATTTTCATATATAAAGATTTTAAATAATTTTATGTAAGAATATATTTTGATATATATATATAGATAAAGCAATATTTCTTACTAATAAATGTTAAGGTAATTGGTTGTTAAAAATTATTGGAATTAAATAAAATAATGAGAATTAAGTGGTAATAGTAATACAACCAAACCGAAATTTGAATAAAGATAAGTTTGAAATGGATTCAAACTGAAATTAAAAACTTGGATTCAAAGAAGAATTTTTAGAAATAAATAATTGGAATTGGTTTCCAGTTGCAATAACCTTGGTTATTTTCCTAAAATGATGAAATGTCTGTTAATGATTTAGCAAAAACAAAATGTTTATGGAAGTAAACATTTAGATGAGTATGACTTATGAATTGAAATTGAAAGGGTTTAAATTATTAAATCTAAGTCCAGAAAATATGAGAATTTGTTCCAAGTGTTTAAAAGAAATAATAAATAGTGTTATTTGAATAAAAGAGCTTGATTCAAACAAGAGTTGTTTGAAAATTTATAGGAACATGTTCTGAATTTAAAACCAAAGGTGGTTTAAAATTTAAGGATAACTTGATGTGTAGAGGAAATAAATATGTATATTTGGAAACAAAACTCTAAGGTTGAGTTTTGGATTTTTCCTTGAAATGTAATGTGAAACCCAAAGTGAAGTAAGTTTTAACTTGAATGGAAGGATTTTTAATGTGAAGTTAAAATTTGAAATGGAGAAATTCAAATTTTGTGAGTAAGCATGTTTTACAATTACTTTTGGAACTATTTAACAATTTTACAACTGATTTATAAACTGATTACTGTTTTTTCAACTGTTTTATAAATAATTACTATTTTTCAACTATCTTACAACTACTTAACTATTTTACCATCTATTTTTCAACTAATAATTATTTTTCAACCACTTATCTATTTTTCAAAATTTTCAAGCTATTTTCTAAATATAAACTGGTCGGAGTTCAAACCGTTATTGGTTGAATACCCAACTGAGATAAGAATTGAAGTGATAATCCAAATGGGGATTTAGGCAAATGTGGATAAGTGAATAAAATCAAAGTGAATGTGAATAGAGAAGGAAAATTGATTTGACTGATAATCAATGAAAATAAATACGTAGGATGTACGTATATTATTCTATCCGCATAATGATTTGATCCAGATTCGAGCACAGAATTTCGAGATAGTATTATCGATCCGAGTTGGGATTTTTCGCTCGATTTTCGACGGCGAACCTGGATATGGATTTTTGGTTGATTCTGGATATTCTCTATCGTAGTTGTGACTATGCAAGGAAAATGACGGTTTCTGATCAAGGAACCAAATCTGAGTCCGCACTAGGAAGTCGGGTGGACAATACTAGTTCGGAAGTGAAATTGTATGATCGAGTAAGCGATCAGATTGATATAGCATACGGATGATATGTGTACATCGTACAGGTTTGAATGAAATTGCTATTGGAAATTTATGGATAAGAACAGTAAAATGATTTTTGAAATTGAAAGTATATTTTGTGAAATATATGATGAAGTAAAGTGGAAATTGGATATTTCTATGGTAAAAATTTACTTTATGAAAGTAAGTAATTTGGTAAGCGACTTTATAGAATAACCAAATTAAAATATTTGACTTGGACTAAACGAAGTTATATATCTTTGTTATATATGATAAAACTCCCCTTGTTGAAACTATTGCCAGAAGAAAATGATTTTTGAAAATATTTGAAGTATAAAGGTGAATTTATATAAGTACAAATTGATTCAAAGATTTTTCAAAACTTTTATTATATATGTTTATATAAAAAAAAAGATTTTTGTGAAAATGATTTTGAAAGGTAATTTTGAGGAAAGGTTTTGGGAACCTTTAGATTTGAAAACGGGCTTTTGATTTTTGGGAAAATCAATATTTAGATTTGGAAAAGCCCACTTTGGAAATTATCGATTTTGGGAATCGATTTTGAGGAAAAGAGTTTTATATGTGATTCATACTAGGTGTATGATTTGGAAAATACTATATGTGTATAGTATAAAGTGTTTTGAGATTGGCTTTGGGGAAAAAGGCGCTCCCTTTAAATGAACTTCTCAGGAGTGCCACAGGGTGGCACTTCCTTGAGCCTCTAAGGGGGAGGTTCTAAAGTCGATCCTGTGAGGAGTCCGGACAAAACTAGTTCCTGAGGATTATTTGTGTAGCGAAAGTCGAGGGGCTGGTGCCCACAGAGGCATTTGGGTTATGCTGTGACGACAGTGTAACTCAATGTCACTGCGATCTACTGCAGACCATAGCGAAAGTCGTGTGTGCCGCTGAGAGCCAACAGTCTACGTTTGATTTTATATCGGTAGACTGCGACACTATGGTAACATAGCGAAAGTCGCGTGAGCCGCTGAGAGCCAACAGTCTGCGTTTGATTTTAAATCGGTAGACTGCGACCTATGTTAGAGTGGAGAAGTTTCGTTTTGACAGCGAAAATCGCGTGTGCCGTTGAGAGCCAACAGTTACATGGACTTTTGCTGCGATGGCAACGTAACCCTGGATGTAACTGCGATCTGTTGTGGGTTCTATGGTGTAATCAGTTACATGGACTTTTGCTGCGATGACAACGTAACCCAGGATGTAACTGTGACCATGGATGGGGTGATGATTCCCAGAGCGTTTTCACCAAGATATTTTCCCTATTTTCAAAACTGTTTTCAATAAAATTATTTTCCAAAGTATTTTCACTGGGTGTTGGAAACGAGTTTACCAAGTACTTATAGATTTTCAGTCCTACGCCTGATCAACATATGACCGAATTTCTGTGAGAACAAGGATGAACTTGTCGAAATATCGAGTTATAAAAGTATTTTTATAAAAACTATTTTAGAAATATTATATAGATTTTTAAAGTAATTTAAAAATGATCAAAGAAATTTATCTGATTTTAAGCATTATCATAAAAACGTTTCGTTCCTTTTCGAGGACGAAAAGTTCTAAAGGGGGGGAGGTATGTGATAACCCGGATTTTTGGACATCTGATAATTTGATAATTAACTGATTTTATTGAGTCGAACGAATAAATTTACTAATAATCTAAAATATTGAATTTTTAAATACCTGTATATGATAAATCCTATAGAAAATTAGTAATATATACCTCACCATTTAATTCAATTCAATACATCGTAAATATATAAATTTATGTACAAGTTTTATGATGTTTAAGTATGAAAAATATATATGGATAAAATATGTATAACTGTATATCCAATAGTGGCAAAACAAATATCTATGTATGTTATGGCAAATACTGTGAGTATATATGATATCAACATTTTATAGGAGGATAGGTATAACCATCAGTGTATATATGTTCATATATATATGATAAGAAGTGTGTAGATATGCGTACAAAATGGACAGGTTAAGTATACGAATCAATGTTCATACATGAGATAAAACAAAGCAAGTCTATGTTGATAAGCATTTAATGCACATCTCAATTCAAGCACACAATATATCATTTCAAATAATAATAATAAAAAAGAGAGAAAATCAATGAAATGAACCATGTTGTGAAAAATAAAATGAAATCAAGTCTATACATAGGATAAAATGAGAAAAAAAATGAATACAGGTAGTACATGATAACCTGGAACAAGATAAGGAAAAAGAAATAAAATGAATCTAGTGTACAAGCTTCTACGACAAGCCTAGTCTTTATAGATTAGGATAAGTATGTAGATTTGTACCAAGCCATTAATGCCATATCTCTAGTACACAAAATGTTGTCTATCAGCCACCTTATAGGAAAAAAAATCTCTGAACATGTTTGTTTTGTTCACACATATCTATCTGCCTCAATTCATTTTCGTTGAAAAAAAACTTAGCATCCCAGTAAATATATTAACTACTGAAGCCTTATGACAAATTCAACTCAAAGCCAAAATGAAGATCGGATTAAAGGGTGATTTTTGTTAGCAGTTTCAAAGGCCTGTTCAAAAATTAAATGCTCTGTTCATTTCTGAAACAAGGTGAGTAAGCTAACCCAGTTTTCTTCTTTATACCTGTGAGTAAACATCAAACCTTAAATAATTATAAATCTGGAATTATATTTTTGGATGCATGTGAAAAATCTAGATGTTGACATGAATACATGGATTGAAATGTTTGTGTATATGTCTATTGTTACCTCTCTGTTGTTTCACAGTATCAAAGAAAACACACCTTAATCCATATCATTCTATCTAAATTGATTCAAGCTTCGGTTTCTAAAAGGAAATTGTCTGTGATAATGAAATATTATTTTTTTAAAATTGGGTACAAGGATTTATATTTAAGGAAATGTTCTGAAATATGAAATACAGTTGAAAACTTAAATAATGTGATAAATCAAATGTTGTATTATACTGATTCAAGTATATATCTCGAATCATCTTTAGAAGTTATGATTTTTAAAACAAAAATCAATATTTTTAGTGGTAAGATGGAAGAGCATTTCAATGTTGACTGGAAAGTGGTTTTGAGGGAGTTTCTAGTGGCCTAGGGGTCTGTGATAATCGGGAATTGGGCTGGAGATAGGGAAAGGTGCGGCGAGGCTTGGAAAAATAGCCGGTGGGTAGTCTAATCAACGTGGTGTCGGGGGCGAGTAAATTTAGTTTCTAACCCTAAATTGGACGAGCTGGGTAGCATGGACCTCTGCTTTTTCTCTGATGCATCGAGTTCGATGAAACTTTGGGATTTGGTTCGTGGAAGTTTGGCGATGATGTGACTGGAGTTACGGCGACTCAGGTGGTCAGAGGGAGGATGTTCGAGACATTTCTGGTGGGTTGTGGGTTCCAACATTTGTTCTCCTCACTCGATTTTGATTTGAGGCTTGGGGTGGTATTTAGGTGATCGAACATTGATGTTAAGGTGATGAATGGTGTGTCGACGTCACCAGAGGTGATCATCGGCATCGGTGATGTTTGTGCAGGTGCACAAGGAAGTTTGGGTGTCTGTTGTTTGGGTAGGTTTTGGCTCGAAGGAGTGATCGAGTAGTTGAGGAAGTAACTCGAGTCCATACTCGAGTGGTTTAGTGGGATTAACCTGTAAGTTTTTAGAACTTAAATTTTAAACTAAAGTTTAAACAAAATAAAAATGGGTAGAGAAGATGTTTACTCGGGTTAGACCCGAGTGATCTTCGAGTGTGACTCGAAGCAGTGTAGATGATAAGCAGTTTTAAAAAAAAAAGGGTTTAAAAATGGTAATGTTAAATACGGTATTAATAAGATAATGTTTTAATCTTAGGATAATTAAGGATATAATGTCTTGAGATATATTAATTTAATAAAGGGAAATTAGGTATAATTAATTAATTTGATAATTAATTATAAAGGATTCATTAAGTAATTAATTAAGAATAATTAATTGGTTAAATTAATAATTAATTAAGGGTTATTATTTAATTAATTAAAGGTTAATTAATTGATTTTAAAAGTAATTAAAGGTTGATTACTTTGTAATGAAGGAGATTAATTAATAATTTAGGTTTATTAATTGATAGTTAAAGGATAATTAATCTGTGATTAAAGATTAATTAATGGATTGTTAAGGTAATCAAGGAGTCATTAATTAATTAAAAGTTGTAATTAATTAATGATTGTTGAGCATGATTAGGAGATTAATTCTTA
Organism: Allium fistulosum; assembly: GCA_030737815.1. NCBI lineage: Eukaryota > Viridiplantae > Streptophyta > Magnoliopsida > Asparagales > Amaryllidaceae > Allium > Allium fistulosum. The sequence goes on from CM060902.1 coordinate 1,304,171,971, forward strand.
AGTAAATATATTAATTTAAGGTTATTAAATTAATTTAACATGGATTAATAATTCTTGTTTATGGATGATTGTTTGTGTAGAATATCTAATCTGGATGATATCTATTTAATTATATCTATTGGATGATATGCAGTGATATTCTGTGTTCTGATATTTCAATGATAAATGTATAATATTTATCTATGTCAAATGCTGTATGAATTCAATATATTAAATTGAATTGAATTGTTTAAACCTTTAAAAACTTAGCCTTAAGACACGTTTTGGATACGAAGAGACTGGGTTCGGTATTTGTAAATACCCAAAACCACTTCGATCCTTTATAGTTTGATATGTGAAATCAATAGATTGAAATGGAAATGACTTAAGTGATTTGGACCGTTTAATCTAAGTTTGGCGCTTAGAAACTGATGTGTGAAATAAGTAAAGTCTATAACAACTTGTAAAGTTGTAAATTGATATAAGTACCCGGGTTATTATGAGTTGTATACTTTTGTATTTCATGTTAGATGGGTTTACTCACGCTGGTTTCCAGCTTGACCCGGGTGTTACTTTGATGTAATGCTCGGGTCAGACCGAGTATTACAAATTTTCAGGTAAGGACGTTCTGGAGCTCAGAAGACGAGCTGGATGGCAGGAACGTATGGAGTGTATTCCGCTGTGTTATATTGTTATTTATCTGGGACAAGTTATTTTAACTGTCCAGTGATTGTGAAATGTTGTAACTCTGATGTATAAAAATGGAAATTAGCTGATACAGTACCCTTTTGTAAATTGTTATTATTTGATATTATATTTGATCCGCTGCGAATGTGAGAATCTGTGTTGTGTTTTCTGTTTCTTCTTCTCCTATCTCTTTTCTTCTTTCCTAACTATCTGGAATTTTCGGGATCGAAAATTCCAGGTCGTTACAGATAAACTTTTCTAATCTCAATTATCTACTACGTATAATTGACATGGACTTCAGACGTTCAGACCGTCTAGCTGTAATCCGGACCAGCCTCACAACATAGTAATCTCGAAGCTGAGTCGAGTTCCGCAACCATATCTAGTAGGCTTTCCCCTAGTCATCAAACTGAATAAATGGAAGTTTATGGCCTGTCAGTCAACCTTTTTTCTGATGTTCCTGTCCTCTAGGTGGAAGATATAAGTCTTGCCCCCGACGCTGTGGAAGGCGCTATACTCTTAGATAACTCGGCAGATTCTCAAGCCTCCAAAATTGGTGAGGCCGCCCTTCGTAGACTATGTTCTAGGCATGAAATTCCATTCGAAGACATCCTGGCTCCTTCAATAAATGACTGGGCTCACTTGCCCCTGGAAGGGTACACTACATGCAAAAAATTCATGTGCTAGGCCGGATGCGAGCCACCCTTAAATTCTTTCATTCAGGAGATGCTAGAATATCTTGGAATAGCCCCCACTCAGCTTCACCCGAACAGCTATGCCTTTCTCCTTGGCACCTTCTTATTATTCATGAGCGTTCTGTTCTGCCCGCCAACTCCTGAGGACATAAGGTTTATTTACAACTTTAAACGACGGTTAGGAAATCCTTATATTTTCCTTAAGCCTTCACCCAACTATAAAGTTTTAACGGGTGCTTGGAACAAACTCACCCTTTTTAAACACGAATGGTTCTACATTCGATGGTCGCCTGCTTTGCAAGGCGATGGTTGGAAGGACGTAAGTGTCATCTTCGCTTTATTCTCAAATTCCTTAGTCTAAGTCATATTTTGAATCAACCAACATTCTGAATATCTACAGGTGTCCACCCACGTTCAGAGGGCGATAGTTTTTCAAGAGCAATTTTTGCAATTCGTTCCACCCCGATCGAAAATAGGGACAATAGACTCCTCGTAACCGACGAGTGGTTATCTCTATTCGGGCTACTGGGAGAAGGCTGTAGCATCGGGCTTCCTAGAAGTGTTGCACTACCAAGAAACATTATAGAGCAAGAAGTGGATATCAATAATCTTGTCATGCCCCCAGTTGAGGGGACTCAAGATGACGCCAAAGAAGGCGAAATTAGGGGTGCCCAGACCAACGAGCCTGGCGACGCTGATGCATGCCTGGGAAGGCACCTATGGTCGGACCATTACAAGACGTGCAACCTCACACGCCAGCTAAGAGAAGAAAGAAGCTTGCATATAAGCTCCACAAGAGAAAAACTGCTAAGGATCCGGAGTTTGTTATCACTTCTGTCGACGAAGAGTCATCTTCCCAATATTTAGAAAGCTCGATGAAAGGGTTCCAAATCTCCAAATCCCTGATTGCATTATGACTTATGACTTCCCTAACATCAATATCGGTGGGCTCAATTCTCCCACCATAAGTGGTGACAACATTCTTCCTACCGAAAAAGGAGAGAACACTCCCCCGAGCAAGGTTGCAGCAACTGGTCCGATGGAGGGGAACTAGGACACTCACAATCACGTGCACTTCACCACACAATTTCCATCTATCTTTTGTGCAATGGTCACTTATACTTTGATATTTGGTTTTTTGCAGGCCCGATGTCTCAATCCCGAGCTTTTGATCGCTTGAGAGGCTCATCAACGCAATACAGATCCAGTTGTGATTCAGAGTCGGGTAGGCGTAGAGAGAGGGACGAGGCCGAGAAAGAAGTCGTTCGAGGGAATCTTCATCTTCAAAACATAAATTCCAATCTCGGTCGTCCCATCAGGAAGTGCAACCTAATCTTCCTATGCATGGTGGCGATCAGACCTGACCAGTATTCTGGTTCATCCAGCTCCAAGCAGTCCCATGACCGCAGGTCGAGCAAACGTCCAATCGTCACTTCTGATCCATCTTTGCCGATCGCTGCTCCTGAAGCTTCCACAGTAGAGAAATTGATCGAGCTTAAGGTCAATTTTCCAAAGATTTGTTTCGATGGGCTCAAATTCCTCCTCTCAATTCATACAATCCCAGGGAATGCCAAAGCAGGCTCTCTCGCATGCGTCAACGATGTTTTCATGCATCATGAATCGTTCCTGCACTTAACAGAAAAGATCTCTGAGATGTCTATTGAGCAACATCATGAAATCGATTGCCTAAAGCTAGAGGCGATCCATGACAAAGATATAATCAAACACCAAGACACTGAGATCTCGGACTTGATGGCAAAACTTACCGAGGCAGAAAAAGTGCTAAGGAAACATCTGAGGCAATGAGTTGTCTAGAGCTGCCCACAAAAAAGAACAGAATGCTGCCCTCAACCGCAGCGGTGCGCTTGCCTTGGAAAAAGATTGCTTGCAAAATGAGAAAAATATTTTGGCCCGCCGCGTTGAGGAGCTTCTTAAGAAAGAGAGGGAAGAAAATATTGAAGCTCAAGAAGAATGATATTATGAAGAGGCCGTTGAAGCCCGAAATTTGAAGATTAAGCTTGAGGAGCAACTTGCTCAAATCGAAACCCTCAAAGAAGAGGTGAGAGAAGAGGGCTGCAATGAGATGAGAGAATAGATCGAGGCCCAGGTGGAGGATGCCAAAGAAATCGATCGGAATGAAATCAAGGACATGTTCGATCCACTGATCATTGAATACAATGCTAAAGTCCTTCTCCATCGCGATATGAGCTTTCTTGGTGAGGGTTATCTTGAGTCGCTTGTCGGGGCCTGGGAATATATTGTTGAAATGAAAATGAAAACCCTCGGCAAATCTAATTTGGACGAAGAGAAACTTGTGCGGGAGATCCTTCGCGCAAATGAACCCCTAGACCTTGCCACTATGAGACTCCGATATTTCGACATTCTAGCACCTTCCAGTAAAGGAAAAAATATCGTTGAGTCTTCGGAGTCTGATCCCAAAGGTCCCACTTCTTTTCAAGCAGCCGGAGCATCAGTTTCTTTCAGTCCGGGATAGGATCTGAGCTACGATCTGAACAAACCCGGTTATCAATCTAAGGTGTTGACCCCTATTCTTGAAGGGAGTACTCTGGCGATAGCTGAGAGCCAGCCGGACGTAGGTATTCCATTTTACTCTCAACTTTTCGAGACGTTTCATTCTCCATGCCCAATAGTCATGGGCCTATCTTCTTGTTTCCACAAATCCACAGGTCTTCCGGGTCCCAGCCAAGCTCCAAAAAGTGATGCCACCGTGGAGCAACAATCGACATCTACTGAGATTCTGACTGCCACCGATGCTCTAGGGCCCGATGCTCAAGCTATCGGAGCACTCGATGATGATAAAGCTGAAGATCCGCTACCGTAGGAAGAATCTAATGATGTTGTGATCACTAGCGCCACTAAACACACCGATGAGCTCAACTTAAAGCATCGAGAGGGAGGAGTTGTTGAAGAAATAGGCCAAGACTGAACCCGTCGATGTGGATATCGACGGTTCAAATCACGTCCCATTACAAGTCATCCCACATGGCGGGTCAGTTCCCCAAGAACTCCTCCCATCTTCCGAAAGCACTCATGCCAAAGGCAACAAAGGATCAAGGAAAAGAACAGGTGGAAGTTTGGGTGGTGGTACTCCTAGGAGATCCAGAAAGGATAAAGGGTAGAAGAAATAGTCATCACTCTGACTTGGTCCGTATATAATTTGCATAGCTGTTTTTCTCTTTTGTTGGCCGTGATTGTGCGAATGTGGCCCCTATTCTTAAAAAAACTTGTATCACCATTTTTAAAGTTTATTATGTAAATAAAAGTTCTTCATTTTCCATCAAACTCTTATGTGAAGTTTTCATTTAAGTGGTCGAGCTATTACTTTCCATTCAATGTGCTTGTAATTCGTTGCTCGTAGCTTTGGATGATAATCCTTTAATTCTATCCCAAGGCCTTCATGTGGTCGTGATCTTGAGTCGTACCAAACACGGGGCTCAAGCCTTAATGTTACACTGTCGAATTCAATGGTTTGAATGATTATATTCCTACCCCGAGACTTGGGTTAGTGGAGTTAAACGGTGGATGGTCGAACTCCATCCTTTGCGAGTTTATACTCCTCCTGTTGGTTTTAGGCCGGAGTTCACGGAATTGTGAGTGGTCGAACTGCGCTTGTCTATTTGTTTATACTCATATCTGCATTCCGGGATAAGAGTTAGTTAGTGGTTGGTCGTGTTTATACTCCATTCCGCACTTTGGGGATAAGAGTTAGTTAGCGGGTAGTCGAATCGCACCCGGGTTGTGTTTATACTCCAGTCCACACTCTGGGGACTTAGAGTTATTTCGAAAAATAGTCGGATCATACTTTCCTTAACTGATTGATTTGCCCCCAAGTCCGAGGGTTAACTTAATGAGCGATCGGTCGTGTCACGGTCGCTTTTGATTCATACTTGTCCCATCGTTTGATAGGATTAAGTTGGTCATTGGATGGTCGAACCACATCCATTCCTCATTGGGCATTCCGTCCATCGAGTTGTGAACGTGGATCGTCAAATGAACAGTTGGACCATTCTCATTTCGTTTAGTTCAATCGTAAAATTATGTACTCGGCTTGATCCAAACTCTAGGAATCCGCTCACATATGTCAATACTAGTTAGTCTAGCATCGTAACTAATATGCACTACTACAGCAAACACAAATATGAAGGAAATTCAAAACTTTATTTGCCAAACGGAAAGAACTGACATAATGTCTTATTACATATCTTTGAAAATCAAATTCTAAAATTAAATACAACTGAATGTAAAAGAAAATAAACTAAGTGAAATAGCGTCGTAAATACTCGCTATTCCATGCCCTTGGGAGTGTGGCGCCATCAACAGTCGCGCTTGAAAGTTCCCTCTCCGAGCCTCTGTTCAATGACGTATGGTCCTTCCCAAGTAGGATTCATATGCGACGGGGCATGAAAACCCGTCTCAAGACGAGATCGTCGATTTCAAAGGTTCTAGGTCGGACTTTGGTGTTATAGTATCGGGCAACTCGATGTCGGTGCACAACTGCCCTCAAATCAGCTTCTTCACGCTTCTCATCTACAAAGTCTAGGGATTCCAAGAGAAGATCTTTATTCGTTTTGGGATCGTAGTAGGTCACTCGATGAGAAGGAACTTCGAGCTCAATAGGAATAAAGGTATCGAAACCGTAAGCAAAGGCGAATGGAGTATGGTCAATCGCGGACTTGTAGGTGGTCCTATAAGCCCATAGTGCTGTCAAGAGTTCATCTACCCACTTGCCTCTGGCATTCTCCAAACGCTTCGTCAGAATGGACTTTATGATTTTGTTCACGGCTTCAACTTGCCCATTGGCTTGAGAGTGAGCGACTGCTGCAAATCTCTTTTCAATATGATGTTGACGACAGAATTCTTTGAATTCAGCACTATTGAATTGAGTCTCATTATCTGTTACAATAGTTCGTGGAATATCGAAATGACAGATGATGTTCCAAACGATGAAGTTGATTACTTTCTTTGTTATGATCGTAGCTAATGGTTCCGCTTCGGCCCATTTGGTGAAGTAATCAACTGCGACGATGGCGTACTTCGCACCACCCTTAGAGATCGGTAAGGAACCGATAATGTCTATGCCCCATATGGCAAACGGTTATGGACTGACCATTTATGTAATTTCCATCGGCAGAGCTCTTGTAACTTTTGCATATTTTTGGCACATTTCGCATGGCCTAACATAATCAGCAGTAATACCCGTAACGAAGTATTTTCTTTGCTAGAGTTTGTCCCTCAGTGTAATATTCCCCTTCATGAACTTCCTTTAGGACTCGTTTTATTTCATCATGAGCGATACACCGGAGCAGGGGAACGAAAAAACCTTTTATGTGCATAACTCCTTCCTGTATGATATATCGTGAATCTTTACGAAGGACTTGTCGCTTTTCATTCCTTTGCTCGGGAAGAACTCCCCGTAGCAAATAGTCTTTAATCAAAGTCATCCACGACTCATTCTCGGGCTCCATCCTAGTACTCGGTCAATTTCCATCAGGTTTATGCTCGAAGCATTTAATACTTCAACTGGAACCAGGCCCATCTGTTGTGCGTCCCCGGTGCTAGCAAACTTCATCAATGAATCAGCCTCTCTGTTTTGATTTCGAGGAATGTGTGTAATGTCATAGCACTTAAAGTCAGTCAATAACTCTTGGACTTGGGTAAGGTATGAAGCAAGTCGTTGTCCTTTAGCTTGGTAATCTCCCCTGACTTGGCATACTACCAATTGTGAGTCGCAAAAGATTTCAAGAGACTTTATCCCCAATTCTTTGGCGAGTTTAAGTCCAGCAATCAAAGCCTCATACTCAGCTTCGTTGTTTGTTGCAGGGAAATCAAGCTTTAAAGCATAGCAAATTAATCGATCTTCAGGAGTTACAAGCACAATTCTAGCTCCAAAACAATAATCATTGGACGCACCATCCATATATAACTTCCACCGTATGGCAGGGGTTTCACTGATCTCTGGGAAATCATTATATGCAGTAAATTCTGCTATAAAGTTCACCAATGTCTGACTCTAGATAGCCCTCCGAGGAAGAAGTAATGTCGAATTAGCTAAGCTCGATATTCCACTTGAGTAATCTTCTAGACGCATCAGGTCGCTGCAGGACCTGTCGTAACGGCTGGTCGGTGTCAACATTGATAGGGTGTGCCTGGAAGAAAGGGTGAAGCTTTTGTGGTGCAAACCACAAGCGGTATGTCAGTTTCTCTATCTTTGAATAGTTCCTTTTAACCCCTGTCAATCGCTTGCTAACATAAAGACTGGTCTCTGGATTCGATTCTCTTCGCGAAGCAACGCAGCACTTATAGCGTGTACCGACATGGTTAAGTAGATACATAAATCTTTATGATCCACTGGCTTTGATAAGATGGGAGGTCTCTTTAAGTGGTTCACCAAAGCTTGAAATGCGTCTCTACAATCCTGTGTCCATTCGAAATTCCTTTTTCCTCTCCTAATCAAGTCAAAGAAAGGAATGCATTTGTCGGTAGCTCTGGAAATAAATCAGCTTAAGGTAGCAACCTTCCCATTCAGGCTCTATACTTGTTTGATAGTCTTCGGCGCTTGGATCTTCTCGGGATTAGCTTCGATTCCACAGGCATTAACGATGAAACCAAGAACTTTCTCGATGCAACGCCAAAAGAACAATTCAGAGGATTAATCTTCATCTTGTAATATCGGAGAATGTCAAATATTTCTGCAAGGTCTCTAATGTGGTCGCTTGACCGTCGTGACTTCACGAGCATATCAGCCACATATACCTCCATCGTTTTTTCGATCTGGTCTTTAAACATTCTGTTAACTAGGCGCTGGTAGGTCGCTCCTACATTCTTTAGTCCAAACAGCATCACCACATAGCAATATAATCCAACATCGGTAATGAAACTAGTGTGCTCTTGATCGGGAATGTGCATCGAGATTTTGTTATATCTTGAGTATGTATCCATGAAAGATAGCAGTTCGTGTCCCGCGGTTAAGTCTACCAGCTGGTCGATCCTTGCAAGGGGAAAACTATTTTTTAAGCATGCCTTATTCAAGTCCAAGTAATCAACGCATGTCCGCTATTTCCAATTCGCCTTCTCACAAGTACATGATTAGATATCCACTTAGGGTTGAGGGCATCGCGAATAAATCCATTGTCTTTGAGTCTATCCACCTCCTTTTTAAGAGCGGCTGATCTCTCCGGATCCATGCCTTTTTTTTTGTTTCACCGGGCCATGCCTCGGATCGATATTCAATGCATGGCTCGCAATGGCAGGCGAGATCCCACACATGTCAGAGTGAGTCCAAGCGAACACGTCGAGATTTTCTCGGAGAAATCCAACAAGTTCTTTCATCATCGGGAGACTGAGCTGTGATCCGATCTTTAGGACCCGTGACAGATCGTCGTGGCTGACTGTGATGTCAATCGTCAGCTCAGCCCGTGCAACCTTGGTCTTTGGGCTCCTCCTCGTCATCTCTCGCATCTATATCTCTGTAGAACCAACTATGGCACCCGAGCTAAGGCTCAGGCACTAGTTGTTAATATTCAGTGGCTTGGATGCGGAATGAATTGTCCACGCCCTTAACTTTCTCCTTCTGTTGAGCATCCCTCAATTCAGCTACATAACCGACACGTTCGGTCACCTGATCACCATGAACAACTCCAACACCATTATCTGTCGGGAACTTCAAAGTCAAACACCATGGGACAAGAGCTCCCCGGAACTCAGCTAGGGTTGGTCGGCCTAGAAAAGCATTGTATGGAGAGTCAACATCCAAAACAACAAAAGGCAGAATCCGCACTCTCCTACAGTCACCCTCTCCCAACTCTACAGGTAATTCAACATGACCGACAGCTTCAGCTGCAGCACCATTAAAGCCATGAATGCGGGCCTTAGACGGATTCAAGTCCTTGGCTTCCATACTCATCTGATCGTAAGCCTTTTTGAAAATTATATTTATAGAACTTCCACAATCAACCAATATCCTTCTCACTAAAGCGGGGCCGATCATGGCCGAAATGACCATTGGGTCGATCGTTGGAACCTCCACCTTGTCTGCATCTCTATTTCTAAACACGATATCATCTGCGATTGTACATTGCTGTTTTGCTGAAGCTCAATCTTTCGTACTTAAATAGCATTCAAAATCCACACGCTTAATCGCGCTAGCGTAGCACTCCACCTTATGTCTACTCTTATCAGCCGGATGCGGTCCTCCGACTATTGTATTGATTATCAATCTTCCACCAGCCCACGCAGGCTCCTCATCCATATGCGGTGCTTGTCCTCGGTTGGGGTCGGATGCCCATGCTCGCCATCTTGAGGGGTTTTTACAAACTGCTATAACTTCCTTTCGCGAATCAGCTTTTAGATAATATCCTAGAGATGCCTGCATTCATTTGTGCCGACAATATTTTCCGATTTATTTCTGCTTCTCCGTTGATTCTTCTAGAGACGGCTTCTAGTACTGCATGGTATTGCAGGTAGATATATAGACATTATCCAAGGACGTATTCAGTGGCGTGTAAGTATCGTACATTGGAATTCTAGGCTTTCCTCTTTCAGAATACCTCTTTCATTCTCGGCTCCTATCTCCGCCTTTCTTTTGTTGATTGGGTTTGTTTTGGACATTCACTTGAACTTTTCTAGAGCTATCATCAGACCGCTTTACTGCAATATTACTCTGTACTCCCTCTCAACTTGGTCCTGCAATGTTCTTCTTCCTAGAGCATCTGGCTTCCTCCTTTCTCAAATACGGAGCTGCCTTTGCATAAAAGAGCTCCAATGTTACGGGTGGCTTACCGACTAACCAATCGTCAAAATCAGACTCCGGATCAATCCCTCTTATTACAGCCATCAATATTGCATGGTCATTCAGATTACTAATTTCTGTGACAGCTGTATGGAATCTCTCCAAATAATCTTTCAGCGGTTCTCTCGGAGCCTGGATCAAGTTAGATAGGGACATTACATCTTTGGGGCGAGTTACGTGCATACAGAACTGCTCCACGAACCTTGTTACCAAATCATCAAATTTAGAGATCGATTGTGGGGGTAATCTCGTAAACCACATTGTTGCTATTCCAAATAGAGTTATAGAAAAACATCTACATTTGGTTGCATCATCTACTCATGCAGAATCCATCAGTCGTTCATATCTCATGATGTGCTGCTTGAGTTAGGTTTTTCCCTCGTAGGCAAGCATCGACGGCATGTGGAACCTCCTTGGGTATTCTGCATGTAGGACATTGTTAGTGAACGGGGTATGGCTTCTCGAGATTTTCTAGTTGTCATTGGTCAAGCCTTGGCTCTCTCTCACTAACTGTCTAACCATAATCGATAAGTCCGGTGTTTGGATAGTTGGTGCCAAGCGGTGGTCATCTTCCACCTCACGTGAATGGTCTGGTCGATGTCTATGGACCATTCCGCGTCTTCTTTATTCAACATCTTCCCGATGTATATCACGTAAATTCACTTCGTCGTCATTTCGGGAAAGCATTTGTCAACATTTAACTGAACTCCATCATCCAAATTGGTCGTAACAGCTCCAGCTTGAATACCTCCACGTATAGGCATATTCCCTCCTTTGGAGGAGGGATCAATACCAATCCCTATGGAGGGGTCGGCACCGATCGGTCTTGGCAGACCAAAAAGGTCTGCCTGTTGACGCCCTAAAGTATCTGCACGACATCCGTCTATTCTGCGCCGCATGTGCCTGTGATACTCGTCCGATGAGTTAGAACTCTCCGATGCTAAGTAAGGGGTAGGGTCTCTCCTAGCTTTTCCTCGATGTTGCTGACTGAGTTTGTTCTTTAGGTTGATATTGGTTTGAATCTGCTGATTTAATTATCGATGGCTATCCACTAGCTCTCTCATTAGATTATGGAATTCAGCTCTTGTAATAGAATCGAATGGATTCCAGACTTCAGCTGGATCAACATTCACATCCATTGGTTGACTTCTCGGGCCTCCTTGCTAGATGCTAGCATTCTCGTTTCCTTCCATGTTTTGAGAAGTAGATATAGTGTTCCTCACCATTGTTGATAGCTTTGCTTAGATTTTTGCAAATTTGAATAGAACAAGCAAACTTCTTGAAGATAACCGTGAATCTCTTTTGGGGGATTTATGCAATCCAGTACTAACAAAGAGATCCTAATAAGCTGAGAATCAAGGATCTCAGTGAAAGCACCAAACTATTTGCACTAAAAATTGGCACAAACACACAATAGAAATTTTGAAGAGAAATAAATGAATAATATAAAATGATAAAAGAGGATAATAATAAGAAAATAATACAAATTGAAGGAATAACACGCGCACAATGATTTATAGTGGTTCGGTGTTGTTTGCCTATGTCCACTTTGAATAGATTGCTTTATTAATCACTTTATAAACTGAGTACAATAGGGATTGGATGAAAATCCTTAGTTACCAAAGAACATAAAGCAACTAGCGGCGTAAAAATCCAAAAAATGAACAACCAAGCTTGTACTTATATATGAAGATGGTGAAATATCTCTCTAAAAACTCGGTAGAAGGACCTTCAGAGCCAAATGGGCCCACAAGAGGGATCACAAAAAGGGATCGGTACAGATCCCTTCTTTAGTTGAATTTTTGGGAGCGATCCCTATGGTGGCTTCCTCATGCTAAAATATGTCTAGCCTCCAAATTTCATGCTATGTGAATCAGTAAATCTTGAGATATTTCTCGATCTTTGTTCCATCATGGTTTGCTCGCTGATTGCTGTCGATCCCATCCAAGAGAAGTATATTGATCCCTTCAACTTCATCTCCTTGAGGTGCGATCTCTAAGGTAGGTTCCCTAGGGTCCCCATGTCTTGCTCACAAAATTTCATATGCATTGGACTTGTGGATCTTGAGATATTAATTGTTTTCTATAGGAATGCTCTCACACCTTGAAACATGCCGATCCTTATTATTGGAGCTATTTTATGCTGATTCCTCCTATGTGTTGAACCATATTTCATGCTTCGAACATTCTGTCTTGCATATCTATCAAGTCCATTCAACATTGACTTCATGTTACCATCCGTACTTGACTTCTGGGACCAACAATCGTCAGTTTGGAGTCATTGGCCTTGATGGCAGTTGAATCTAACTTTTGCAATTAGTTCAATATAGCTTGGTTAAAATGTCGGATAACATTATAAAACAAGTTTAATCGCTTTTAAATTCAAATTCAAAAATTTACCATCTTCATTCTTATCCAAACGGAACTTAAATCAAATTTCGAAATCATTTTCATTCACATAAAATTCAAGATTAAATTATTTGAACAATTTCAAATATTCAAATAACTATTATATTTGAAATTCAAGTTATTTAACTTATAATATTAACTTTTCAATATTTACAATCGGTTAAATATTCCAAATTTGAATGACTGAAATTCTGGGTCGTTATAATCACCCTACACCATCACCATTACTCATGACATCACCTCCTCCCTCACCTCTTTTCTCACGGCCTAGGGCCATTTTTCCCTTAGTGCTCCACCAAACATGGCTATGGAGCGGGTCGTGGGTTGTAGAGGTGGTAGGGTGGAGTTTAGACTTGTTTTCGAAGTGGATCGACATTATTTACATATAGAACTATTTTTGCCATTATTTTCTTAGAGGAGTCCATTAAAGCACTCAAGGGAAGAGAATAAGAAGCTTAGGAATGTGAAGAAATGAGGGAGAAGGCCTTGTATTTATAAGCAAAAAGTTGAGATAAAATATCACGATATTTCATATGCTTTCACATCACCACTTTCCACCTCCTCTCTTCCATTATTCCACACGTTACCCCCTCCTCCATGTGCACTTCCATGTGCAACTATATGTAAGCATGAAGAGATAATTGCTTTTGACTTTTAGGATGCTTAAGTAGTAAGAAAATGAAAATATCATAGATATTTTTGTAATATACATAGATATATATATATATATATATATACAAGCGTATATGTATATTTGTATGCATATATGTGTTCATGTATATTTTAGGGTGTGCATGTGTATGTTACAAATGTGCACAAGACATATAAACAAGGTTGCAACGACTTTGAACAACTTTCGTTTGTTAAACCATTGAAAATCGAAAAGCCGATTCCGAGTCACATTTTCACTTATTAATTGAATTACATATCAATGTAAACAAAATTTGAAAACTAATACTTTATCATTACAGGAAAATAGGCACAAGGAAGAAGTTGCAAAAAAATTTAGTTCCAGGGACAACAAGTTTGTTTTTTAGTCTCAAGGACACTTTTTAGTGTAAACAGAAAATGATAGTTACAACTATCATTCTGTGATTTACACTAAAAAGTGTCCTTCAGCCTAAAAAGTAAACATCTTGTCCCTAAAACTAAATTTTTCTACAACTTTTTCCTTGAGCCTAAAAACCCCTTATCATTATTAATTAATAAAAATTGATCGTAGTTGATTTATAAAACTATATAAATTAATATTAAACTATTATTTACAAAAAGTGTTATTATATCGATAAAGCAATATCAATTTTCTTTATATTTTTAAATCAAATATATATCTTTATAAAAGTATTATAAATGATTTATTATCACTTTATAATAGACTAAAATGATTATCATTTTAAAACAACTATTTGAATAATTATTAAATCTTAATTTAAATTCATTAATTAATTATTAAATATGATGACATTATTGATGATGGCATAAATACATTTTATTTTCAAAAATAAAATAAATAATTTTATTTAATATTCTTGTATAAATGGATAAATAAGCATGTATCTAGTTCTATGCGTGACTTTTGGCGATTATAGAGTGGTTTATCGATAAAACGATTTTCAGCTATTATATCGATATTCTTCTGAAAGTATATATTTTCGTAATCAAGATTACCATTATTATTTATATTGTTCAAACATCATAGTTTATATTAAAAAAGATTATATTTGAATATTTTAAAAATAAATATAATTTTTCAAATTGATAAATTTGCAGGTCGTTACAACTAATACACACCTGAGCAATCAAATAATAAAGTTTAAACCATAATTAATTTGTAGTTTTAACTAACCAATATCATTTGACCATGCCAATTCCAGATTAACTTGCTGGAAGGGTAATGTAATCAAATATGTAAAAACATATAAAAACATCAATCATGATGCATATACGAAGAAATCGAAGTAAATGTCAAGGAGAAGAGAAAACATACATATTGATTCTCAATGAACTAGAGGATGATGTGAGAAAGCGAATGTGAGATGAATTGAAGTACCCATCGCCGCGTATTAGGGTGGAAACCAGGTTATTGAGCCAATTAGATTTGTAAGAGAAACATGAAAAAAATTAGGAAAACGTTTATTTTTAGAATAGGAAACAAATATGATTTCAGAGTGATGGAGGAAAATAATTTAGCTAAGAAATAAGAAATGATAATAGAAGCTAAAAGGACAACCGTTATAGTTAATATTTACATGAATCAAGGAGAAGGCTCGATTTGGCTAGAGAAGAAATGAGGTAAAAGAATACAATGGGTCAATTATTCAATTTTTATATAATAGAATAGATGTGTGTAAATAATGTGTTATGGACATGGCAAATGAATTAACATTATACATCAAAAGATTTACCATTTAACCGCAAGTGTTAATTTCTATTCAAACATCCTCCATTATCGCAAATTTGGAAAAGTATATAGTAAAACTGATAATTTTTTAGCCTACATGTATAATATACTGCGACCACAATAGAACAATACAAATATTATACTCAGCTTTACTACACGATCACATAAATCAAATATAAAAGTGGGACTTTTTTTGTAAAATGTTACTGATCTAATATTTTAGTCCTAGTTGATCCACAATTCGACAATGCCCCCCTTTCTACCTTACATCATTTCTACCTTACCTTACATCCTTCGGTGCTTTAATATAGCAAACCCAGTAATCAACTAACCATTATTTGACTATACTAATCCCTAATGTTTTTCCATGTTGAAACTACTATGTATAAGAAGATAAAGTGTTGAAATGTATAAATCTTTGTACTACGTAGGGCAGCCAATAAAAATATAGCAAGCAAAATCTGTGTTCTTTTAAAGAAAATCAGTTATCTCAAGCAAAAAATTAATCTGTTACTGTAATATCGGAATCAGTTGACAAAGAAATTAAAACTAATGAACTAATTTATATAGTTTTCTATGAAGAAAGAAAAACTCGACATAATAAGTGGCTGGGAATATGGAGATAAATTACCAACCTTGAGGTCATAGTCTCCAAACTTAGAAAAAACGGAGATAAGACGCAAGTAAGCTGCAGGCATCTTCAAAAATATTGAAGTGGAGATGAATAGTTTATATTTGAGATTCTGAACAAAATCAGATAATAACTAACAAATATTCCATCAACTTACTCATAATTTTGGCGATGTTAGTAAGAAAAATTAGAGTTCGTAAAGAATATTGTATTTGACTAAGTTAATAATTACCATACAAACATAAGAGAGATAAATGTTATCAAGTAATAATAAGTTTATTCTGTTACTTCTGCATTTTATATTGTTCAGAGTATATGCCACAAAAATTGTTTTTACAAATACTAAGAAAATAGTAAAAAAGGACAAAAATAACAAAAATAAGAATACCATTAATTTCATTGACTAATCCATATCAAATATTACGTAGAAATTTTGAAATTATTAAGTGCAAAGAATGAGCAGCTAATTGCCAATTATGTAAAATGAAAATACACAAATAACCTTATCTTAAGCAGTCAAACATGAAGACAAAAGTTGCATAATTGCCAATTATGTAAAATGAAAACAGGAAACATCTTAACAACATGAACTGAAAATACTTGCCCTGTTGTTGCCTTTTCTATTCTGCAAGATGTATTAAAACAGAAAAATCAAACTTCTCACTCCCTCCCCCACTGCATACACAGCAAAGTCGAAAGTTTAAGTGAAAAATTAATGGCTGGTTAGTAGCACATAATAATGCCAAGGGCTAGCAATTTTATGGACAATCATTGTGTTCATGTTAGGTTCTTGTGATTTCACACTGCTGCTGAACCATTTAATAGATAGCTAAAATAAATTCAGGTGCAGAAAGGACTATCCAAAAAATAAATAAAATTGTGCATACGTTTTAATAATACTGAAAAAATTAAGAAGAAACATCTATGTCACTGACATGAATTATATTCTTATTCAAATTATTCTTAATATGTTGGCAGACATAGAAGGTGTGGTTAGCATATAAGAATATCCTTAAGAGCTTCTATGAGGTTCTAAATTATTCTACAAATGGTACCATTCATTTCCACTTCAGCTTTTGATATGCCTAACAAAGATTGGCTGTCTTTCTTTCCTGGTTCAACTGCGCTTTCTAGCATATCGAGTTTTCAATAAAATTTAAGTACTCCCTAGAGAAAGTTCCAAACGATAGGATGCATAAACACTGCTCAAGAAAATTCCACCAGCATTAGGTAGGAAAATATACCCATAAGCATAAATAAATTAAACAACAGAGCTTTAATTACTTGTTAACAACCTTGGCAAAACAATCTCTAACTTATTTATCAAGAACCCTTTGTGAATGGTCAGCTATCATTGCAGTTAAAAATGACCAAATTCTTCTTAAGCATTTCATCAAACATTTTGCTTATGTCATAAGATGCCATTGAAATATCATTGAAAGGCATGATGTTAATTTCAAATATCATTTGAAATGAGTAATGCAAGTAAACATCGAAGTCTATAACCAAGAAAATATGTTAATTTCACAAATGCTTGACCAAGAATTCCAACGAAATAACCATACAACACGCAAAAAAATAACAATAAATGAAACGATACGATCAATGAAACAATACTAACATCTCAGTTACAGGGAGAAGTAAACATACCTACACGATAGAAGAATGGAGACGGTCGAAGCCAACCTGTCGACGTGCGTTGCGGACAACCATCTCTGATGGCCGCAGAAGAGGAAGACCCTGCGACGATGGGAGGGAGGAACTACGAAAAATACGGCATACCAAAGAAAACTGCCACCGGATTAACTAGAAAACTGGATTCAAAGGTTAGGAACGCTGGTAGGAGGGGAGGTCAACGTCGACGGTTGACAAAAGGCCAAAAGTGGGGGAACGTAAGTACGCAGGGTTTGGATGTGAAGGGAAGAATGGGTGAGTCGTGCACGAAATGAAAAGGCAAAGGTTCTGAAGATTGAGTTTAAATTACACGTGGCGAGCCTTCGTGCAGAGATTGAGACGGTTTTGATTTATAAAAACCAAGCCTAATTTTAATAGTATAGGATAGATATCTACGTATTTATCTCACTGTTATAAGTATATTCACAAAACACTACACTTTCAATACTTAGAAAATGTAACTATATATTTATCATAATGGTATAAGTATATCTACAAAATACTTATCAAATATTTCATATTTAAAAAGTGTACTTAAATGGGCCAAAACAAATGTTATTTAAAAACATTGCTTATTATAAACACGACCTCATTTTCTCGTGTAAGTAAATAGATCTTTCGGAAATTAAACCAAATATATTTACCACCACTTCCTAATTTCAAACTTGTGATATCTTTTGATTAACAATGAAGTCGAACAAGTTAGAAAACTATCATTGCATTGATTACATTCTTAATCTTAGAATAGGGATGAGTTTTCCTACCTCGGAATTTGATGTTAAGTATAAAAAGAATATTTTCCATACCACCATAATTTAAATTTATCATTTATAGAAATCAAATCTTATTCCTTTTATAAAACTTCTTTTTATAAATCTCTTTTAAAATATTTACAAAACTCCTTTTATTTATGAAATTCCTTTTATAAATCTCCTTTATAAAGCTCGTTTTTAAAATCTTAGAATTTTAAATCTCATATACTTATCACAAATCTTCGGTTTCGAGATAGGACTAAATATTTTCCATTAAATGATCATTCCATATATCCCTATAAATTCACAAATGTTTATACCAAAATATTTCTCTCTTCTTTTAAAAACAGAATCACTAAATTATAAAAGATAAATTCCCCTTTTTTCAAAATAAACATTATAATAACTTTTCCCAATAATAAATACTTCCCAAAATACTTTTAAAATATTTCCATATATGTTAGAAAAGACTAACAAAAAGGTTGAAGTAAAATAGAGAAGTTCAAAACCCATTTCCAAATAAATGTCATAGAAAATTCCAAAAAATCACATTTATAATCATTTTTCGAATCAAAAGCAATTTCAAATCAAAACAGCAAAATATAATATTTCAAATACCACAATGAGGCTCGAAGCTACCATAGCACTTAACCAATGCTACTACTACCTTTATCACTAAAAAGGTTCAACTTTTAACACATACCAAGGTCACATCAAATAAGGCTAAACTACCAAGCTTTAGCATTTACCAATTTATACAACAAATATATAAATGCAATTAGAATCATCAGTGGCGAGAAATCTGAATTTCTTTACAAAATCCTCCATATTTCATTTTATATGTCACCCGCTTTCTGAAGCGGAAATTCAATCGGACCTAACAACCAAACAACAATAATAACGAACACATTATTATTAATAATTAACAATCAATATCTAACACATCATTTATCCAATATTAATTAATCCACGTATGAATTAACTACAAAAATCCTCTTTTTACTTTGCAAGCATACAATGGGGATTATTTTGCTCAATGGATGTCCAAAATAATCTATTCAATTTAATTATAGTAGAACGGTATTTTATTCTATCAAATAGACATAAAAAACAAAGTATAATTAATTTAACTATGTTATTATTTAAATCAAAGCAATTATATTTTACCACTATTAATTTATTAATATTTTATACTTTGTTAAAACTGTCAACAAGTTATACTATCATTTTCTAAATGTCGATAAAAATCTAATACAAAATCCGCAGGCTAATCGAATTTAAAATGAATAAGATATCTCATTATAACGTTAACACATTTAGTTAATATAATTAAACAACTACATAAATAATAACTCTCAATCAAAACAAAACACTAAAACATCCTATCATACAAATAATAATTTATCTCAACTTATATGTCATATAGCGTTAAACCAAAGGTGAGTTAACTCACTTTTATTATAGCCATGCTTATGCATTTCAGTTTGATCTAAAATCGAACGGCATTCAGTTTTAGCTCAAAATCCTACTTGATCCAAACTTGACGAAAGCAATTTTCGTGCGTAGATAATGCTCCTACAAGCACAATGCAAAAGACCTCATATGAAGAAGTTATTGATTTTATAAGATTTGAGATTAATTTATACATTAATTAACTTAATTAACAACTAATTTAACTACCCCTCCTCTAATCCTTCTCCCCAAAATCAAATGCGCACAGTGCACATACATAGATGCACACCCGAACCCAAAGCCAACTACCTTCTCTCCTCCTTATCTCACTTCATAATCAACGATTCGATGAACCGCCGACTCCACGCACTCCACTTCGAAATCTCTTCGTGACGGTCACCAACCCTTAAAGCATAGCCCCACCACCTAGAATGCGATCAAATGCTCCCCCAGCCTTTCACAAAAATAATGATTTGCCTTGCTTGATCGGAGCGGTTGAAATTTGGTGAGGAGGTGTTTTTCACGAAATGAGACTCAATGGTGCCATCGATGTTGCCTAACTCTCTCTCCATCACCGACCAACGCAAACCCTTACTCGCCATGGCTACTCGGCCTCCACCAAGTAGAGTTGCATTCATCTCCAAGGCCATGGATTTGAAGCCCACCCCTCCCCGAACTCAACGGATTCGACAACATAATTTATCGTTAACAAAAACTCATGATTTAGATTTTTGAACGGGGAGGCTAGATTTTTGTTATTACTGAAATTAGGTAAAAGAAAGAAAAAGGGAAAAGTGAAAAGAGTGAGAAAAAAGAGTGAATGTAAGGGTTATTTAATATAAATTTTCTAGCATATCGCTACACAATATCACGTTACGAACGACGAACAACAGAAAAAAATACGATCGCACACAACAATGCAAAATTATCATAAAATAATAATAAAAAACACTAGTTATCTTATTTTGTAAAATTTTCAAAAATACCAACGTTTACCACAAAATATGCCAAACGATAATTTAAATATTTTTCAAATTAAAAATTATGGAAAAATCCTATAAATTCATTTAAAAATACATTATATAAATTAAGTCATTTTATTACCAATTGATTTTTCTTATTATTTATCACATTCGAATCAAATTTGAATATTTAAATAAATTAAATATTCCCATTCAAAACATTAAAATTTGTGAATCATTAAAATTTAAGTCGTATTTTAGTTAATTAGAACGAAATGTATTGCAATGTAAAATTCTATAAATTATCCAATTTTTACAATTATGAATAAAAGTGTATCGTTTGAAATAACAAGGAACATGCCTAAAAGAAAGAGATGTACAAAATAGGATGTTTACCGTATTTTGTACCGTCTATTTCAGTAATAAAGGAAAAGATAATTCCTTGTAATTCCAAACATAAAACAAGTCCTCTTTAGATAATTTGGAAAATTACAGTGTTTACTTTTCCTTTTGGGAAGATGTAATTCCAATGCATTAAAATGTAGTAATACCTAAGTACAAACCATAGTAATTTAAGTAGTGATAATAACAATAGTTTAATTGTGAATCTAGTATATGCAATTTAAGAAAATAAACAATAAGGAATGAAATATAAATAAAGCAATAAGAAATTAAGAGGTTGTGATAATCACAGAAAGGTAGTTAATAACTAAAAATGGACAGTAAGCTATATTTAATAATGTTAAGTGAAAGTTAAGTAGTAAAAGATATTTAGTCCATTGAAATTAGGAGTAAGCGGTAAATGGTATTAAACGACGTTAATGAAACAAGAAGTAAGTTATGTAAAAATAACTAAATGTTAACAGTTTAACATAGGAGGTGAAGTAAACAAATAGAAAAATATAGCCTCAAGTACATATTTATGGCAAGTGTGAACTATTAAATCTAATCAATAACTTAGATTAATTAAAAATGACGTAGTCGTTAATATGGGTTGGAATACGAGGTCAGTAGTGTTACACAAAAGAAGTCTACCCACCTCAAGGGGCTATCAGCAGTTATGTATACATTATATTAATGTAAGACATATCTAACTGTAGAACCCATGGGATTATACGTTCGCATATAGGTAAAGGGAATATACCAAACTAGGGGTTCGTTTCGGTTGAAGTGTCAAAGGGTCAAGTAGAGTCTGCTTCATTACTTAGGAGGCATGTGATAAGCAACCAAGTAGGCATTTCCTTGATTGCATTAGGTAATCTAAATAGGATGGTGAGCGTAGGCGCGGCACTATGTCAGCAAGGTTGGTACCGTATATGTAAGGAGTAGGACTGTACACATATGTCGAAAGCATCATCGGTGCTGAGACGGCCAGTAGAAGGACAAGGGTTATGCCTAAACGTACTACACCTCCCACTAGTGTAGATCATGTTTGGGACATACACTACCTCATAGTTATTTGTTAGTTTGTTTGCTATTAGGAGGCAAGGATAGATAACCCATAGTTAAGGTATTTCAAGCGAATAGGATAGTCCGAGGATCTGAGTCCATAATTGTCCATGGAGCTGAGTCCATAATTAGTTCGAGGAACGAAGTCCTTAATATGAAGCGACTGGATAAGTCTTCAAGATGAGGTAGAATATGGCTAAACAGTTGTAGTGCAATTATTAGACACTAACGGGATGATCCTCGGTGTACGTTGACAATTCAGTCTAGATACAGATGGTGGATACCTGGCCATGGGGGACTATGGTACTTATATACACACATTCACACACATATGTTGGTATTGTATACCTCTAGTAGGTGGGGCATATCGTAAGCGTACGTGAAGTCAAGATGACTAAGTTAAAATAGTAGACAACACGTAATGAAAGATGATCGGCATATACTAGTGTGATGTATAAAATATGTAATTTACCAGTCATCAGAATGTTGTTTTGAGCCCCTCCTCATTACAACCCACAGGATAGACTTTGAGGGACTGGTACTGGTGCAAAACGGGAATGGTAGAAGGATGGATTTTCTTATGCACGTTCGACACTGACAAGGGCACTAGATATTAGAGGTATTAGACTTAGTCGGTAATTATATGTTTATTATACTTTACCATTTCGTTATGAGTTTTTTTTATCGTGCATTGATATACTTTTGTTTATTTACAGGATATCAACACCAACGATCTGTACCGTAATAGACTTGGATTTTGGACTGAGCGAAAATGCAGCCCCATTAAGGTGCGGGTTATTGCATTTGGTATCGGAGCTTAGATTAATCGATCGTAGGAATTAGGATATGTTGAGTGAACATATTCTTATATTTACTATAATTATACATACATACATATTATATTATATGGTATTATATTATATTATATGCCAAACTCTACAAATTCTGACTATATAAGTAGTTGCAATCGTATTCTGAAAAGATGGACAATGTGACTATGTGTTGGAATAATAAATAAAGTCGAAGATATACACCTACCCCGATCACCCCACAGGAAATAGGTTGTATTAGAAGGCGTTGACTTAAGAAAAGCATGAGTGCAGTATATAGAAGGGTCTTTGAAGCTAGATGGTACTTGACTCCCTTGTTGGGCCTGGATTAACTAATGGATGTAGATTCCTATAGGATTGCCAATTGATGAGGTACGTTAGATCCAAGTAAAAGGAAAGTGAACAATCTATGTATTGTAGATATCCAAAAGTAAGAATTGAGCTAGTTCCCGAAGGAAGGTGCGTAGTAATCACTCAAAGATGATAGCCGGATTTTTAATAGATTATGAATGAAGATAAGTCAGAAAGTAAGTGGAAAAGAAGAAAAGTCCAAAAGAAGGGACAATTAAAACCCACTCTTAGTCTGATCCAATGTAAAAGAATTTAATATAAGGTTTAAAAAAATATTTAAAACAATTTTCAGAGGATTTATTTAAAAGTAGAAAACTCTATTTTTGAAAAGTATGTAAATATTAAAGTTTTCCATAAATTTAGGTAAACTTTTTATATTATTTAAATAGAATTTCTAGCAGAAATTAAAGTTTGTTTAGACTGAATTTATAGTTAAAATGGGTTTAAATAAAGAGATATTTCTTTTGAAATAAAAATAAAATAGAGTGTGTGTACACACACACACAGATATATATATATATACATATATATATATGTATGTATGTATATAGCTCGTTGATTTTATGACTGAAAATTTTAAGTTTTAAAATTCTTTTAAAAGGGTGGGAAATAGAAAGTGGTAATGGATTTAATTGGGGTAAAGGAAATGGAAGGGTAAGAACACTCGATAGTGAAGATAGGAAGGATATTCCAATATAAGGATAATACAGAGAAAAACATCTGAAATAGATTTATACATAAAATAAGCTATATAAGGATAAACTATTTAAATAAGAGCAATTTAGGTAGAAGAAATTTCAATAGTAGTAACATTACGAAATAAAAGCAACGTTAAGAGTTTATACTAAGATAATGCTAGTAATATAATTAGACGCATTATAAGAATTAAAGGCAAAATAAAGGAAAATGGATATTTTCCATAATCGTGCACATTGATTGCACATATCTTTTAACAGTCCCCCTCACATGCTATTAGAGCCTCCGCTAAGGTTGAAAGTGGAGATGGCATGAGTAATAGGAAAGTAATAGGATGGAAGTGTTATTTACTCCAGTTTTTATTGTTTAAAATTATATAAGATGTTTTAAAAACACTATAAAGTGCAATTTTGATTAAAAGATGGTTAGGTGTAACAATTGAGTTTTTAGAGGCGAAACTTAATAAATATTTTGAGTTAAAAATCACACTTTTAAGAAGTAAATCTTTAGTGTTAAAAGGTTTTGAAGGAAAAGTTGCTTTGAATGACATTTACGTAATAAAACTTGACCTTTATTTGAAAAGATGGAACGGATCTTTTAAAAATTTAGTTGCTAACATTTCCTTTTAAACCTAGTAAGTAAACTTAATTATTAAATCCTAAATTATGGTTTTAAAAGTTAAGATGCCTACATCAAACATCGGTTAAAATAAGGAGATTTCCACGGTTCCTTTTTGAAACCAAGCTATTAAAAATTTAAATAAAAATATCCAAGTTTACGTTTTTAAAGATAAAAATTTTGGAATTAAATACTTTGTAATTGTGAAGTTTAAATTTTAGAAAGAGTGGCGAAAACTAAACCTAATTTTCAATATGGAGTATATAGAGATGATTGCTTAGGTAAGACGGGGTAAAAGTTAAGACCATGAATAAAATAACGATGAATGCTTATAAAATAACAATAGTGAACCTCCATTGGATACAAGGAATATTAGTTTGAGCCTAGGAATGTTTTATTAAACATGTATGAAGAACATAAAGAAGAACCCATAAGGAAATGGGAAATGCTATCAATGTACATTTATGCGAAATCTACAGTATACCCTTATGAAAGATTAAAAAAGCATATTCCAAGATTTGAGGATACTATCAAGACATTTGGATTAAAAGAAGATAATAATATAATTGGTTGTGATAATAAAAGTAATGGATGAACCTTTTTATTAGGTGTCAAAAAGTTAAGTTAAAAGAGAAAGGTTATATTGGAATGACATAGTAAAAAGTTCCATTTAATTTAAGTAAGAAGTGATAGTGTCACAACATCATTAATGTCAGTTGATGTTGAAGGGCAGCTTCTAGCACATGTTTCTTTTAACTTGGTTGGGTTATAAGCATTAGTTGTCTCTATTTGTATAAAACATCATACGATTGTGATAAAAGATCCTTTTTATTTATGTGTTAATTTTCTGGATTGACCCCTATATATTAGGATGTAGAATAAATAAGGAAATCTCATATGGATACTTAACTAATGTAAAGTAAGACTAAAAGTATATAAAATAAATTAGAAAATTTATTAACTACTAAAAGAAAAGTAAATTTAAGTCTCAAAAAGTATTAAAATTTTGGGAGTAAATTTTGGCGAGTAAAGGACATGGAAAGTTTGTTGTGAAACCATTAAAAGCCGAAATTTATAAATGATTTTGCGTGTTGATTTTTGTTCTAAAATAAAATAGAAAGTTTAAGAAATTTGTAAATTTACCGTATAGTAGAAAATAGTCAATCATGGACGTTAACCCCTTTGACTGAATCCCGACGGCATGGGATGTGGCTAAATTTGTTTTAAAAAGTAAAAATAATTACTTTTAAAATTGTTTGTTCAAAAACTCTTTATTTTAAAAATAAGTTTCTATTTTAAAATTCCAACTGTTTCAAGAAAAGGAAAAAAAAATGAAAACGATTTTGAACAAAATTCTAAGTTTTTAAATGTCACATGCTCAACATAGGGAAAAGTCGACGGGTTAGCAAATATGAATTTTATTGTGCAGAAGAAGTGACAATATGTAAAACATAGTTAGTGATGAGGGAAAAAGCTGTTTTAGATTTGGGATTTCTTTTTTCATATTTTATTGATAGGTGAACAAAACTTGTTTTGAAATAATTTTGTTTTAAAATATAAAAATAAATTTGCTTATATGGATTGTAGTTGAAAAAGATATGGCAGCATAATAGAAGGTTCCAAGGTATAGAGGAATGAGTACATAAGAGAAGGATGGAAATATAGAATTTTCCATCTAAACCCATTTTCGAGCATAAGAATATATGTTTAGAAAACTGGATTTTAAAAATTTTGGATGTCAGAAATAGTGTGCTAGGTATTGGATGCAAAATTGGTAGAATCATACTTATATTGGCAGAAATGAGGGAAAATTTGTGTGCAAAAACAAAGATTTTGATTTTCAAAACTTGCATACATATAGAACTGCAGTGTATATATAGATTGTTTGCACCATATTTTCAAAATTGTTTTAAAGAATGCATTCATGTAGGAGGTGTTGATTAAGTATTATTCTAATACATATCATATATATTGTGATACACCATGCAGTTGTACACGATTGGCTGCAAAATTGGTTGTACACTAGTTGGATGGATAGCTTAGAATGTTTGCATGCTATATTGCATAATTCAGTCCTTGATGAATTTCGGGGACGAAATTCTTTTAAGGGGGAGAATGTAACATCCCGTAAATTTAATGATAATTAATTAAACAGAATAAATAAAAAATTATTAAAGCCCAAAAATAGAATTTTTGAAAATATTAAAATCTGGCTACAAAACTTGCACCATTGTGTTCATACTGATTTTCTAATAAATTTTCATATATAAAGTTTTACGATCGGAGTTCAAACGAAAAATTATTAACGTTTGAAGTTTTTGGATCAAAAATAATTCAGAAGCAATTAAGGAAATAAATGTCAATAACTTAGCATTAAAATGGGACATTAAATGTGAATGTTAGTTAATGGTACTCAATCAAATTAAATCTAATTAAGAAAGCGTATAAATAAATTGAGCACAGAAGTAAATAAATATCAATAACTTACGTTAATCTAAACATTAGATGTAAATCTTATCATTCAAGTAATTGGCTATGTAAAATCTAATGAAATTAGAGATTAAAAGGAAGCCATCGAAGGAGATCAGCATTGAATAAAAATAAATGGAATTATATTGGTCGCTGAAGGAAATAAATCAACATAAATAATTTAATTATATAAGTAGCAACCGATCGACGGGCTTATTGTGCCTACTCAACCTTAAGCGGTCGATCACCTATACATGAGCGGTTGATTGATCATCGGCTGGAGGCTGCACACGAACCTAGGCTGAATGGTCCGGATTTAATAAATTAAAATCTAATGGATGGAATTGATTTATGCACCTATAAATACATACCTAACCTCTCACTTTTCTTTTCATATTTTTTGAATCAAAGAGCGAAGCTTTGCCATTTTCCTTTTTCAAAAAATTCTAGGAAATATATAAATTATAAAATTTTATACTATATATATGTGTGTGGGTGTGTGTGTGTGAATGAGTGTGTGTAGAGAATAGCGAAAAATAAAAGAGAAGATGAATATGGGGTGAATCAATTCTGCGAAGAAGAGGTAAAATCTAAATCTAAAACTTTACGACTACATTATTTAAAATCTCTTCTTAGATCTACAATTTTAATAAATATGTATATGCTTTAATATATATTTTTGCAGAAGGAAAGTGAGGCAAATAAGAAGTGATGGATTTAGATATGAAGATTTGAAAGCTCAGAGGTGAGTGGGAAATTATATATTTTTATATAATATTGGAAAATCTATTCCCTTTATGCCTAACGGTAAACTTTTGAAGTTGTAAGTTTAAATATACAGATGAAATGAATTTGAATACCATGCCTACATATTTTGTGAAACCATTAACTTTAATATAATATTGCATACAATTGAATCTAGAAAGTAAGGGTGAAAGTAGTCCCTAAATTTATGAGATAACCCGTTAATGATATTGTATAATAATTCCAGGCTTGTTGGTTAAATGTTATATGTTAGTAAACATTAAATGAGAAGTTGTTATAAATTGAATTGGAATTTAAGTAGCATTTAAATCATTGGAATGAAGTGTATTGCAATGTAAATTTCTATAAATTATCAAGTTTAACAATTATAAATAAAAATGTATCGTTTGAAATAACAAGAAACATGCCTAAAAGAAAGATATATACAAAATAGGAATGTTTACCATATTCTGTACCATCTATTTCAATAATAACATAAAAGATATGTTAAAGCCAAAAGTGGCACAACACCCAAATATGAATTGTTGTAGGGTTAAATCTAATATATATAGTAATAAAGTGCAAAAAAGCGTAGAAAAGAGACACAAGATTTTTATAGTGGTTCTTCAATCTCTGGTCTGCATCCACTTTGTATTTTTATTGATTATGGATTTGATAGAGGTTTAGAGAGTGATTAGAGTCACTAGTACAAAGGGTTGACAGGTTCTCAAGCCTAGAACCACCAAAAGTATCTACTTATATGACTATTGTGCGGAGATAGGAAATAAAGAAGATCCAAAGTCCAAAGCCAAGAAAAAAGATCCTTGTTTAGTTACTATAGGACTGGTGTTTATAGAGAAACTGCTCTATAGATCTAGGAGCCCGCACAGTGCAAAGTCCAGATGCAAGCCCAGAGGTGTATAAGTGAGCACGTAGCCCAATTCCCTGTATGGGCCGTTCGATACCGAGAGGATTCTTTTGGTGCCGAGAGGTTTGTATTGGTGAAAATCCTATCTTCCTCTCTTGTTTTTCTCTCCTATATGCGATTTAATGTATTCCAAACTCTTTTCCATTGAGGTTGAGTCATTCCCAATAATTTCCTTAATAATGCTCATATTGTCCTTCTTTCTTTGCTTTCTTATCATCAATCCACTGAATTGATCATCTACTCTTTGGAAAAAGCACCTAGCGATGATCGTTTAAAGTACAAGAGGTTGGTGAGGGCCCCAAGAGCTGCAAAAAGCTCTCTGTACTGAGAGCTTTCCTTTGCCCATTAGACTTACTACTCTTTGAGTTACATCCGCTAGTCCTTTAAGTGTGTTTCCAAGCTCATGAGTCGTTTCATCTTCATTTTGGCCTTCTACTTTCAGTTGAAATCTGCTTGGTTAAAAACCTGGTTAGAAACTTGCCCCTAGAGTATGCTTTCGTTGAAAACAATGTGTACCCTAGATCAAGACAAGTTCTGACTTGCTATTTGGTCATCCTGGTTGATTGTTCAGGTGTTACTTCAAAGCGTTGTTTTCATTTGGTAGATATTTGTTTAACTGCTTTGCAGAGACAGAGTTCCTTTTTTTGTGCTAAGGACAAGATCTACGCTCCGAAGATCACTCTATGCTTTAGTTGAGTATGCTCTTTCCTCTGTTAGGCTTTCTGCAATTTTTGGGTGAAAGTACCTCTTGGTACCGAGAGAAATCTCTTGATACTGACTGCTTTTAACCCACCGATTTCTTATAAAAGCCAACACTTAGAAAAAATTTCTTCACCTTTTCTTATTTGCTTCTATTTTTTCCCCTGAGTCCTTCTGCCAGTGCAATCTTCTCAACACCAGAGTCGATCTCTCTCGTGCTTATGCGACCAACCCTTCACCGCCGTCAACCTCTTGTCGCCATTGATCCAACTACCACCACTTCCAGGTAGCCGCCAATCAACCACCACCGGTTCCACAAAAGCCACCATGACCCTTTGCAAATCCACGCCTTACCTTAGCTCTTGGGGCCAATTCCATCTTTTTGCTTGAGACTTGAATCGTCTAAGGTGGGTGGCTTGTCTTTGGCATGGAGATGGTGATGGTGGTGCTGAGGCCTATTGCTTTCTTGGGGGGAGATGGTTGAAGTTAAGGGTCAAATTCAATCTAGGGTGAACTTGAACTGGCCTACATCGAGTTCACGCCGTTCTAGAGATAAATCCGGCTTTCCATTTTTTAATAGTTCTTGTCAAGGCATGGCTAATCATGCACCGTCGTTTGAATTCCAGTAAAACGGTTTGATACAAGAATGGTCATAATGGATGATCCCATTACGATGCTTTTCCTATTGTTTCACTTCCAGTGTTCCTATAAAGAAAAGCTTCTGTATCGCTCTGAACGGCGGTTCCGTTATCGATTATTCATTAATAATGGGTAAGATCCAATATACAGTTCCGTCGTACAACTTGTCTCATTTTTCTAGCATGAGCGAGCTACGTACATAATATGGTCTATTCGTTGTGTATAGGATACGTTATCCCTACTGCATAGATTAACACTTTCACTTGCCTCGGTCAACGATCGAAATCTGATTGGTCGACACACGTCGAAATCCTTTGGATTTTGATTGCTGGGTACATGGTTTCAATACTTAAAATAAAACATATCTGACCATGTTGAATGCTAAGTTTTATTGTTTAAAATGACTCATTAATCACCGGAATTCAAATCTGGTAAGGGTATGTCTACTCCTCCTGAAGCTGGATCATCCATAGCTCAGGCTTTCACTTCTATTCCTATTAGGCTTGGATGTTCGATCTTAGCCGAGTTACGGAGTGCAGTCGCACCAATGGACCAATTGCAAAATCAACCTCCCCCATTGAATGAGTATATTGGTCCAATGGTCTTGAATGATCTACCTGATCAAATGCCGACCAACCTTTCAGCGAAAATGCTTCAGAATATATGTCGTCAACACAAAAATCCTGAGGATGACGTACGGGTTCCTGCTCAGGGTGAACGAGCACATCCCCCTCTTTAGGGATTCATGACTAGCAATAGATATATGTATCTCGGTGGTGCTATGCTGCCATTCAACACATTTCTTTGCATGGTTTTACAAGAGCTTGGGTTGGCACCGGTTCAAGTCCATCCGAATGGTTATGCTCTGTCGAGCTCTTTGTATGTGCTCTTCATGAACCGCTTCAATCGGGCTCCTACTTTCCAAGTGCTTACCTACCTCCTTCACTTCAAGCAAATGCGGGAGTCTACTTACTACATGATCATTGAGGCATGGTGTAGATGCAAAATCATCAAAGATTTTCATAATAAACGCTTGTACTTTAAAAACAAGTACTTCTTTATTTGGTGTCCTTATGATTTCAACGGGCGTTGGCTATCTGGAAGTGAGTTCCTTTCTTTTTGTTCATTTTGTGCTTCAGTTTTCTCCATTCAAGCACCTAACCTTCTATTTATTTGTTCATAGGCATTCCTACTCGAGATGCTTGTGCCGAGCATGCCACTACTCTGGATAGTTTTAGGGAGATTTGCTTTTAGTAACGCATTATTGCCTATCTCCTTACCAAGGAGAATCTCTGCGGTGTAGTCTGCTGCACCCTAATAGGACTGCCATCGCTGATCCGACTCCTTTAAGCAGCTCTAGAGTGCCCACCCAAACCACCATTCGTACTCGCAGCTCTAACGAGAATCTATAGGGTGAGGTTGAAGGTCCATCGGGCACAGTGCCTGTAGAGGAACCCGCTAAAAGAGGAAGTGAGTTGGTGGTGTCCCGAGAAAAGAGGATAGAGGAGTTAGAATGTTGCCAATCCACGGAGAGAGTGATGGAGCTGGAAGGAGAGAGGGGAAAGCACCAATGGTTGAAGAGGAAGAGGAGGGTGCTAGCAATAGTGATAGTGGCTATCATTCTAGTGCAGAAGAAGACGAATTGTTCGGTTATATGCGTTACAAAGGACCTGAAATTCCTGGCATGCCCCATCCAAAGCATATTGCTGTTGAAACTTTCGAAAGGGCTGGAGAACAAGTTATGTTGCCTCCGGGAGAGATAACTCCTCGAGATCACATTCTTAGTTATGTATTCGCTAGCTTACTGACTTTAATATTTCAACTACTTCACCCATCTTCAACTTTTCTTCCAGAGTAAATATAGATGAAGGTGACATGATTGCATCTTTACGCCTATGCGAACGTGGTCCATAGAGTAACTAAGGGGTCATCTTTACCACACACGTCACTAGGATCACGGATACGCATCCTTACATTCATTCATGTTTCAAAATTTCGATACTTATATCATTTTTCTTCTTATTTCAGGCCCCATGGGTCATGATAGGTACAAGAATCTTTCTCGCAACGCTGCCAATTTTAGAGGTTAAACTTCTGATCCTCATCCACCCCACTCCAGCTACTAGAGTCATTGCGAGACGGAGGAGGAAAGGCGAAGGAGAAAAGATCGTGAAGTGGAGGACATCTGCAGGGCTTACGGGGAAAGTGAGAGAGAAAGAGAAAGAGAGAGAGAGAG
Source organism: Allium fistulosum (assembly GCA_030737815.1). Lineage (NCBI taxonomy): Eukaryota > Viridiplantae > Streptophyta > Magnoliopsida > Asparagales > Amaryllidaceae > Allium > Allium fistulosum. The sequence continues at coordinate 1,304,204,080 of CM060902.1, forward strand.
AGAGAGAGGAGGAAAAGGGATGCCGAAAAGGCATGTCGCACGATCCCAAGCGACCCAGGGGACCATCTGATCGCCATGGCATTTCTTCTAGCGTTGTTCCACCGTGCACTGAATTGCTGACTTCCGCTCAACAAAATATTCTTGCATCTCAAACCTTATTTGCTTAGCTCTTCCTCATTCTAAAGGGGTTTCAGCTTCTATGGCTCCTCTTCCTTCCAGCCCGCCATGCCTACAGGCCGCATTTCTCGACCTTTTCCTACATGACATTAAGATTAATCAGGACCTTAAAGATATCCCTAGGGAGGTAGCAGACAGAGACCTCAGAGTGTTCAAAAGCTCATTCACAGAGGGTACAAGTGGAAGTGGTTGTGTTATGCTCTCTCATAGGTCAACGAGATTAACTATACCAACATCAAGTCTTTCGGTACTAAGAAGGAGACATTTGATCAGATCATCAAGGAATGAGATGAGGACATGGTGAAGGTTATGAGAGAGAGAAACACAACCCTTAAAGCTCAAGCAAGTTCTGACAGTTTGAGGGAGGAAATAAAGTTGGCTTACGAGCGAGCCGAGATCATGATGCGCAACAATCTGAAAATTGCACATAAAAAGGGGGCTGAACTGAAAAAGCAAATCATCGAGAGGGACTTGACCCTTACTAATAGTGATAAGACTATTAATAAGCAGTCGGGCGAACATTTGAAACTTTGGGAAGAGAATTGTAAGCTAGCTGCCAGCTTGGAGCAGCTAACGATGGAGAAGCTTAGCTCTGATATCGAGCTTGCTGTCGCTCAGGGAGAGGTTAAGGAGCTCCAAGTGGAAAAGGCTTGGGAGAGAGAAGAGCTTAACTTAAACCTCCTACATTTTTATGCTAGCATTGTCTTACATAAGAATCTTAAGTGGTTAAGAGATGCTTATCCTGAGACTCTCGCTGATGCTTAGGAAGAAGTGTTACGATGAACAACCGTTCCGAAGAAGAGCTCATTGCCAAGTACCTCGATGCCAAGGACATAGAAAAGCTTGCAAAGGGAAAGGCTATGCTTTCCACTGAGGATGATGCTACTGCTGCTAAGGCTCTTGCTGGCCCAAGCTTATCGAGTCAACATGAATCATTTACTCCAAAATCTAGGGAGCCTGTAGTGACTATTCCTATGTCCGGAAGGATTAGCTTTGAAACCACCCATACCATCTCAGCCTCTATAGCCATTACTTCTGCTGAACCCTACATCCCCCTTTTGTAAGCCACATAAAGCTGCACTTGACCAAAGAGGGGGAGTTCGTCAAATCTTCTATGGAATGAAATCCAGGCTCAGGTATTTCTCTTGTTTTGTAAGTTTTGGTTCTCGTATGAATCCATCACTGACCTTTACTATTATGTTTGTCAACTTGTAGGTCAATTGTTTCTTCCTCCTTTGCTGCCACCTACTCAGGGCTTGGGATCCGCTGCAATCTTCACCTTGTTGACTTCTGTCGCTATAGGACTTGTCTCTCCGGTCCGCCTTTCAGTTCGGGGCTCGTTTTTGATTGTCGGATGATTGAAACTTTGGAAGGACTAGAGGACATTTCCCTGTCCTAAGAAGAAGACATCACAATTGTCAGTGCAACGGGTCAGACTGATCATGTCATAATGGTGGAGAGGTTAAAAGCTGACTATGATAAAATTTATGTTAAGTCTAATTTTGGCACCGCAATGCCCGCATCTTCGACTCCTACAAGCCTCACAACCAAGCTCCCTCCACTTAAGATTAGGCCTCCTAGGGCTAAGCTGACTAAAGTTCCTACTGGCAAATCTAATGACCTCCATACCGCAATAGGTTGTGAGACTACCTGCTCCGAGGGTGATACTCCCAGAAAGGAGAAACCCAAGGGTAGTCACAAATATAAAAAGTGAACCAAAAGTTCTAGCGGTCCAGGTGGTATGAAAGGGAAGGGCGAGTAGAGGATGCTTGGAGCTTGTTTGCATGGTGGCTTGTTTTTGTTTTGGGTTGTCGAGTCTATATTTTTTGTTTTTCTTCGTGTCAAACATGCTGTATTTTTGCGGGAGCGGCCACCGCTGTGTTTTGTACATAAAGGATGTAGTAATGAAAAGATTTCTTTTTTTCTTGTAATCCCTGTTCCATTTACTTTTCTGCACCTTTGTGTGTTGTTACTGTTTACATACGACTGCCTGTATATATACTAAAACTTCCTGTACTGCTATTATATATATATATATATATATTTCTGTGCAATATACTTATTTACTATAAATTTACGCATATAAATTATATTTCTACAATTGCTTAGGTTGTATTTCGATGTGGGCTCTATTTATAGCTGCCAAATTATTCCGTTAGGCGAAATAAAACTATCACTTAACCAACTCTGTGGTTATTTTTGGTCGAGTTCCTTTCGAACAATTGTTAGTAGTGAATAATCCCGGTTCCACATTGCTCTTAACTATCATAGAGAGATAGTTGGTATATTCGTTTTCTTTCTCATTTGACTTCGTTATGCACTTACCCCTATACATGGAATTTACCTCTCCGGATGCCAGATTTTGATCATTGACGGGATAGAGATATTTTGGGGCAAATTATCCAATTACCCCTAGTCTGTGTGTGCTTTTCCTATACTGATCCTGGACCAGAAAACCTAATAACGCTCGTTTTTGAGCCTTCACCACCATCCCCGCTTTTCCTCGAATGAGCGTGTTTTGCTCGGTCGTTAGCATCATCATTGAAATTCGATTGGACGCTAGTTTCAATCTCCAAAAGCAAGCGTACAGATGGATTTATTCTAAGAGTTTCTCCTTGACATTTCCTGTCTTCAAGTGATGAAGAATTCCTGGAAGTCGGAATCGATTTATTCACTCGATCCCTTAGTTATTCTTTGGAAAGCTGTGCTAAATTGTCCAATCGACCTGAAGCAGTTGCCTCGACTGCGTTGCTAATCTTTGGGCAATGGCAGATTCCTAAAGGATAAGGGATTCACCTTTCTGACATTGCCAATCTTCGAGCAATGATAGATTCCTAAAGGTTTAAGTGAATTGGGAAATCTTCTCATTGTCGCCTATCTCCGGGCATTGACGAATTCCCAAAGGTTAGAGTTTTACTTCCTAGCGTTACCTATCTCAGGGAAACACTCGATTCCTGAAGGATTGGAGTTACTTTCCTGACGTCGCCTTTCTCTAGGCAATGCTAGATTCCTGAAGGATAGGGTTATCAAACCTTCCCGTCGCCGCATATCTTCATGCAACGACGAATTCCTGAAGGTCGAGGCCGAATTATCTTTTCGACCCATAAGTTGGTTTTCTGGGGCTATGCTCCTTGGCCATGATCTGGGGCTCGAGGAGCATGTCCCATGTCGGGCGCACGGTTCCATTGGTTCAAGAAACTGACTTTACTCATAAACAAGAGAAGTAGCATGTCCTGCCTTATTACATTGGCCATATTATCCTTGGGCGGCTTATTTGCAAAAAACAAATAGAGATAAACTAACTGAATTAGTGCTTTGCGGGATAGGGATTCTTTCAACGGTTGATAGCTTGAATGTTCCATCTCTAAGCTTTCGATCGATCGCGTAGGGTCCTTCCCAATTTGGGCCATGCGCCCCCGTACCCGAAAGAACTCATTTCCGAACAAGATCCCCTACCTCATTGGTACAGTTGTGAACCTTGGGGTTAAAATGTCGTGCTACTCTTTTCTGGTTAGCAGTTACCCTCAATTCTGCTTCTTTCCTTTTCTCATCAACCAAATCGAGAGACCGAAGCAAGAGCTCCTCATTCGCATTCGGGTCAAAATTCTTTTTATGATGAGAATGGACTTCTAGTTTTATCGAGATCATGGCTTTTGATCTGTAAGCCAAAGCAAATTGCAAGTGTCCAGTTGCAGACTTATATGTCGTACTGTAAGCCCATAGTGCCAGTGGAATCTCATCAACCCATTTGCCTTTAGCTTTAGTTAGTCTCTTCTTCAAGGTAGATTTGATGATTTTTTTTTCACAGCTTCCACTTGTCTGTTCGCTTGCAAATGTGCCACCGTAGATAAGCTCTTCTCAATCTTGTATTGGTTGTAGAAATCCTTAAATTTAGCGTTCGCGAATTGGTTTCGTTGTCTGCGATGATCTATGGATGTACTCTGAACCTGCAAATAATATTCTTCATTGCGAAGTTAATTAACTTTTTCATTGTGATCGTGGCAAGCGATTCCGCTTTATCCAAGTAATCCACTACAGTGATGGCATATTTGGCTCCTCCCTTCACTATCGGTAACATGATGGCATGAAATTTCCTAAATTGCGAACGGCCAAGAGCTGGCCATTTGCATAAGCCCGGATGATGGGGCTCTTGGAATATTTGCAAACCTCTAGCATCGGTTGCACCGTTTGATGTAGTCAGTAGCATCCCGGTTTATCATCGGCTAGAAATATATGTAGCAAAGTATCTTCTTTGCCAAAATCTGCCCCCTGGTGGGATCACTACAGCCGCCCTCATGGATTTCCATGAGGATCTTTCTAGCCTCATCCTTGGATACACACCGAAGCAGAGGAGTTGAGAATCCTCTCATGTATAGTACTCCGTCTTGCATCACGAACCTTGACACTTTCCAGAGGAGTTTCTTCCATCTATTCTTGCCACTTGGGAGAGTTCTGTTGATTAGATAGTCTTTGATTGGAGTATCCATGACTCCTTTTCTACGGTCTCCAGAATCTAGTCGAAGTCCATCTGATCGATGCTCGGAGTTGTCAAAACGTCCACCGAAACCAATCCTATTAGCTGTGCTTCCTAGAGCTAGCTAGCTTAGCTAATGAATCAGCCTTCATGTTTTCTTCTCTAAGGATGTGCATTATCATATAATTCTCTACGTCCTCGAGCACTTCTAGCTCTTTCGATAGGTAAGGGGCTAGTCTCGTAGCCTTGGCCTAATACTCCTTCTTGATTTGGAAAACCACCAGTTAGAAACCGCTAAATATAATCCCCGGTTCCTTTACTATCCTTAATCCTGCCATTAATGCCTTGTAATCGGCTTCATTATTACTTGTAGGAAACTCCAGCTTCAATGTATAGCAGATTGATTGTCCTTCGACATCTCAAATACCCCTCCTGCCCTCAAGCTATATTCGTTTGAAGAACCGTCAATGATTAGCTTCCAATGAGGTACTTTGACTACAACATCCTCTTCCTCTTCACCATCACGTGCGGTAAACTCGACGATGAAGTCAACCAATGCCTTCTTGTTTATTGCTCACCTGGATGGTAAGTAATGTCATATTGGCTCAACTCGATATTCCATTTTAGCAAACTTCCTCAAGTCTCGGTTAAGTATAATAACTGTTTCAAAGGCCGATCTTTTGTTAGATCCTTGCTTAGATGAGCCTAAAAATACGGTCGTAACTTCCTAGATGCGATCAGCAAGCAATATGCAAGTTTCTCCAAATTTGCATAATTCTTTTGTGCTCCAGTAAACCGCTTGCTGGTGTGGTAAACTGGTCTTTAAATCTTGGCATCTTTACATACCATTGTTGCACTCAGTGCATGAGCAGACACTACTAAGTGAACAAATAAATCCTCCCTATCGAATGGTTTGGATAAGACACATGACGTTTTCATGTGCCTTAATAATTTCTTGAAGGCATTCTGGCAGTTTTGACTCCATTTAAAAAATTTCTTCCCCTTCTCGAGGGCATCGAAAAGGGTATGCACTTATCTATCGCCCTTGAGATAATGTAACGACTCGACTTTTTGACCATCGAATGTCGACAATAAATACATATATGGTATTCATGCGTTGAACACCCAAGTGCCAGAAAGGAAAAAGGTTAGGGTAAAAAAAAGAATAGAACAAGAAAGAAAGAACACATATCAGAATCACACAGCGGAACGATCATATATAATATCAAAAGGATAGTACAAAGGGTTACTATGAGTACAAAAATTCAGAGTCACTAAAACCTAAGTACTATGATCAACCTGGAAAATTATAACTGCATGTCCTAACAATGCTGATACATATACTACAATAATGCAACAAAAATAAGAATACTACAAAAGGTAATCATCAAGCTCTTCTCCATAAGCTCCAAAGTGCCCAAAGCTAAATCTGGGAACATACACGGGGCAGATCCAAGCATTATGAGAAAATAACACCCGGATCAGTCTGGTAAACCAGCGTGAGAAATTCAAGAAGTATGTGTGATAAGAACAATAACCATTGAGACCGTACGGATTCACATAACGATTCCCCCCAAAGAAACTAACCATGTATTAAATTTAATATAGTGAAATGATAGGTAATGTCTAGAGTGTAGAATATAAATCATATCAAATAGCTGGAATGGTTACATTCATTACATTCAACAGCATATTAGAGCTTATAGTCAAAACTGCTAAGGTTCATCTGCATAATGGATTTTCTATAGAGATCTTTCCGGTGGATTCTAACTCCATTCACAAGAATCGGAAAATACCCTCCAAGCACCGTATATCTCTAGATAAAATATACCATAAGGTAAACATAAAGGCCCATGCCCGAACATAAACATAAACCATGTGGTAACAAATATCTCTAGAGTTGATAATATTATGTCCCGGGACTGCAAAACCCTAGATTGTGCATCCTATTCTGTCTTTAGCCAATTCCGATGTCGAGGTTATGTTCGGCATCTTTCACACAAGTATTTATCACTCGAACAGAACAAGAATCCCCAAATGGATTCCATCATCTTAAACAGACCATGAATCGCTACATTGATTTGAGCATCTCGAACAGATCTCGAATCTCTACATAGATTCCTACATAAGCCCTCCTATAAATGCCAACTACTATCCTCTCTCTTCGAATACTCCTCAAGATAGACAGTCCCACACGATAGCATCATTTAAAATGTTAATGCTGACCTGTCCTTTGGACTTAACCTTAGGATTAATAGTTCAACTCTATAAATTTTCACTTCACAACTACCCCAAAACATAGAACACATATACTAGTTTTGAATGGTATTCGATAAGTAAAGCACTTACTGATCCCAGTCTACAAAACTAATTCGATGAATTTTTGGTAAACCCAATTCCAATTCTCTCACAAGTAAGCATAAGCTACAGACGTTTCGTACCAATGCTCCTCCCGGGGGGTTCTTATTTGTATGAAATCGCAAAGCCTTTCGATACTTCTTAAGTCAATATTAGGTCAAGATCGATAATCGACTAATCGATTATCTAGTCAAAAACAATTGCTTATATAAATCATTATAAATATGGAAAGAATACCTTAAGAATCTCTCTACAGAGTTCCATAGAAATCGCCGAAAATAAGGAAATTCCATAGTGCATTCATAGCGACTATCACTATAAGTGCACTTTCAAATCCGAGTCCACTCTAAACCAAATTTGATCCATAACCTATGTGCTTTGTTTAAAGGTCTTGTCACAAGTCATGCAATTCCATTCAAGTCCTTTCCAAGTCCATAGACATGGATCACATATGCTTCTTGTTTTCAAAACAAGAATCAAAACCAATGTTTTCAACAATGTCAATAACAATCTATTAACTTAAACACAATCAAACCCAAACAAATATGGGCTATATTTTCATTCAAAGAGGTGTGTTAACTCACCTTTAACCTAACAAACAACTAAGTCCAAGCTAACCAAGCCCTCCTCTTCCTTGCAACCACCTTCTTCCTTCTCCTCCTTGCACTTGCACTTGCCCTTTTGCCTTCCAATCACCCTAATTGGTCATGGCCTTTGCCTGGTGGGGGAGTTTGGCTTTGCTTCTCCTAAAACAAACTAGGTAGAAAGTGTTATAATGTTGTCCCAAGGGTCCACTCCAATTTTGAGTTTATTTGGATGAGTTATGCAATTATTTTGCTTTAGGAAATTAAAGAAGAAGAAGACATGAAAATAGCTCACTTTTGCTTTGTGAATTTGTGATTTATTAACTTGGCTATGCCCCTCCTTGTATAGGCTCAATAATGGTGCTCCTTAGCCTTGTTCTCATCCCCCTCCCCCACCATGCCATGTGTAACGACCCAGGGTTTGGTCGCTTTAACTAGGCAATTATATATATATTTTATATAGTCAATAAATAGATTTTTATTGATAAATAAACTCATTTTAATTAATTAATAATGAGGGAAATGTCATTTTCAAAATTTGTTTACCAAATTAAATAGTTCATAGAAAAATAGAAAATGTGACCGAAGAATGTTTTCCGAAATTTCGACCTTTCGACATCGGAAAGTTATCGGGAACGTTATTCGTCTTTGTGCACCATATGCACACATATATAGTAGACAATTAACTAAAAAATAATACACATAGGAATAGATTATCTTATGTTAATTATAATTAACAGGTAATGTGATAATTCATAACTTTAAAAATAATAAACATTTTATATAAAGATATATTATTAAGTGTTGTCATATCTTAATATTTTCATAATTAGACATCATTACTCATCATAAGCTTAAGGATTTGACTAGGGAAGGAAGGGGGATGTGACAAGAGAGAAAGGTAGGAAGGTGATGTGATTTTTCAAATATCATGACATATTATGTTAAACCATTAAAGGGTAAGTAATTTTCTCCAAATCTTTTTGCCTATAAATATACATCCACACACACACATTCTTATTTGCTTTATCCTCTTCACTTTCTAAAACTTTCCCTCCAAAATATCCATGCCTTCCATAGTTTGCAAAAGTTAGGAAAAAAAATCAAGTTTTCCACTTCAAAACACATTTTCCTTAGCTAAAACCCTTCTCTACCACCTTACACACCCTCCTACGTCAAGCAACTACCCACATTCCCACCCTACACCCCAGGCCGAGCCAATAGACCATCAGGTCGAGCCCATTAGTAGCCAAAAATCCAAGAAAGCAGCTTCCTTTTCAAGCTATAGGGTCATTAGCAAGGTCTAGTGAAAGTTAGAGTGGAATCCGTGGAATTTCAGTGAGTAAACTACCTTATTATGGAAAAGAATTTTACTTTATTATTAATTCATTATTATAATGATAATATAGTGTATAAGTTGAGTGGTAACCATGTGGTTTGATTATGATTGGATGGTTTGTTATAACTTGATTTCGTTATGGAAATCGATGTTGTATTATAAAGCTAGTAAGCATGTAAATATGGATGTATACTTGCAACCTATGATGAAGATGGTTTGTGTTAGTAATATGTTGATTGTAAAAGATGAGCTATGGCAAGAGTTTGGTAAACAAAGTTAGCTACTTTGTGTAATTGCGATGGATTTGAGATCCGGTTGGAATCGAAGTTGTTTTTCGAAGTTTAAAGTTTTGAAACGGATTAAAGTTTGTAGCTTTAGTTTCAAAAGTTTTTTTTCTTTTAAATTTTATAAAGAATGTTTCAAACCATGAAAAAAAGTAAGGGGTTGTGAAGTGGTTCGCTAAGAATATGTTAGAGTGAACTGCGCCCATTGCGATAGTCGCTATGGATGTAGTTCGACGAAATTTATCGATTTTAGTTTCAAGTTGTTTTAACTTGAAATTGTTTTGTAAAAGTTTTCAAAAAAAACTTAATTAGTAACTAAAAAGTAATTAACTTTTGTAATTTAATTATTTAATTAATTAGTTAAATAATTAAAGGTAATTAGCCTTAATTAGTAATTAAGAAGGTAATTAGTAATTAATCAACACTTAAGTTAAGTTAATGACTATTGTTTGATTAATTAAGTTTTAATTGGTATTCAACTTGGTTAAGTAGTAATTAATGGTTAATAATTATTTAATTAAGTTAATTAGTTAATTAATTATTATTTAATTAAGCGATTATTTAATTAATATTTTAATTAATTAGGGTTTAACTAATAATGATTTTAATCAGGATGCATTAGGAAGTTAATTATGGCCTAACTAAGTTCATTAAATCTAACTAGAGTTTAATTATGATTTAATCTTGATTTAATTTAGATTAATTAAGATTTAGTTACGGTTTAAACTGATTTATTTATTTAATTAAATCTTTTCCAAAGTTTATTTTAAATTAAACCGAATGTGTTTTAAACCAATATTCTTCTCAAGGTGAATTGATTCCAAACCAAATGATCTCTTGTCTGGACTATTAAGTAGCCGAATGAGTTAAAGTGGTGATTGAAAATGTTGACTCGTTTATGGAAAGTAAGTGACTTGTGTTTAGCACGAATGTTGGATATCGGAATTGTGATATACATAAGGAGGTTAATTTCGGTAAGCGGGTCATGATAACCTAAGTGTGGAATATGTTTCCATATGTTAATCTACCACCTGATAGTGAAGTTGTTCACTATCAATAACTTGACCCTTTTAAATTATCGAATGTTCGTTTGAAGAGACCGGGATTGGATGACAAGCTGTTATCCGAAAACCACTTCAAACCAACGTAAACGTTCGAATTGGAAGTATTGAAGTCATGATCAAGATCCAAGACTTGAAGTGCAAGGGTTGTTTACTTCTAACCCTGAGGGTGATTCCAAACGGGTGTAGTGGAAATAATACCTTCAATTCGTTATCTCCTGAACGACTTGTATGGACGAATGCTGACATTGTGTCAACGTTAGAAGGCAATGTTAGCATTCCAAGAGGGAAGTGCTATTAAAAGGTAAAACATAGCCTCAAGCCTCATCAACCGGGAATGACTAAAACAGGGGATATGTAGCAGGGCCATGTGGGTCGCACCCATTAGGGTATTGATCATCCCATCTAGAACGAGTCCCTATTCTCATAAGTCCCTGAATGGTTGTTGATCCCAACCAAGGGGATGATCATATTCGGTACTATCCTGTAAGGGGTAGGCCAGTCCTGTGTTAGCAGGGGTCATTAGGTACAACCTTGGTACATTTTCTAGAGGTGTGCTATGATGAGAGGTACCCTAGTAGCCCAGTCATTAGTTAGAATCCATTCTCCAATACGAGCTTTACGATTTTGATTGTAAACCTAATATGTTGGAATGTGAGATGCAAGCATTTCAGCAATGTTCTCTATTTACCTTAAACCCTTAGACATTATAATAATATCATCGATTTTATATAGAAGGTGTTTTAGTTATCGTAAGGTAAAACCCGTCCGTGTTTATGTGCGACGTGGTCTTACGAGATACTCTTGTTTCAAAAAAAAGTTTTCAAATCAATATTCTATTATTTGAGTTTACTCACACCAGACCAATGTCTGGCCTGAAGTTTATTTTCATTTCCCTAAACTCTTGGGTACTCAATTTTTATGAGTAGTCAAGTGATCCAAGTTTCTCTCGAAAGCGTGATGGAGGAGCTAGAGCAAGTGGCTTCATGGATAGTTATTAATATTATTAAGTATTCCGCCGTGTATGTATGTATGACCTATGTCTTTTGTGGACAAGCAGTTGTTATTGTCCTAGTCTTGAACTTGTATATTTGAACTCTGATGTAATATTTTGGCTTGACTATGCAATATACTACATTATCTATTATATGTTGTTCCATGCGTGGTAAGATTCTGTGTTTTATTAGTCTTTCTCTTACCTTTCTTATTTCTTCAACCCATAATGATTCGTCTTTCGAATGCAAGAAAGGAGGTTCATTGCATTTAGTATCAGAGAATTAGGTTAAGCGAACTCCTAGTTATCATTGCGTTAGGGTCAACTCCGAGAGAGCGTATTTGTAATTTTACTCGCATATATAAATATATATCCCTGATAAGCAGATCAGCTTTGATAGTTTGATTAGTGCTCTCCATTTTGGAATTTATCTCGTTCAAGGTATTCTAAGAAGTATCTTGCAATGACCAAGTAGTAATAAATGAACACTAGAGGCAGACGAGGTAGAGGAACTAGCAGCACTACGACCACCAATGGTCGGACTCAGACTGGAAGGGTTAGAACTGTCGAAGAGCCAACACTAGGGCAGCCAAGGATGAATTTTGCAACTTTATGTAAGGATTACACAAATCTGGGAGGGAAACCGTTTAAGGGAACCGAGTCTATCGTATAAGTTCAAGCTTGGTTGCGCACTTGTGAAAAGATTTTCAAAGGTCTGGATCTATCAAATGAGCAGAAGAGATTTTTAGCATCATGGCAATTGCAGGAAGGAGCCGCAGCTTGGTGGGACTCACTCATAGCAAATATTCCAAAAGAGGAGTTAACTTAGGCTCGTTTTAAGGAAGCATTTGATGATCAGTTCCTGCCTGCAGCTGGTAAGACTCAGATGTACAGAAATTTCTTGGACTTGAAGCAGGGAGATTCATCTGTGGCAGAATATGAGACAAAGTTCAACGAGCTATCTTGTTTTGGACCGGAATTGATAAACACCCAGCTAAAGAAAAATGAGATGTTCTTTTTGGGAATGAGGGAGAATTTCCATGAGAGGATGACTACCCATGTCAAGGGTTCATTTGTGGACTTGATAGACATGGCATTAAGGTGGGAACTCTTTGACAATAAGAAGTGTACCCCAGTAGCAACAAATGATAATGCCGGCAGCAATAGTTCAAACAAAAGGAAGTTCAACCCGAATTGGAGTAAGCAGGCTAAAGGAAAAGGAAATCCAGGAGGGAATAAAGGGAACAAGTTTAAGAATACCACTTATTATATCTGTAAGCAGAAGGGTCATATTGCCAAATTCTGTAAAGACTCTAAAACATCCAAGCAGCTAGCTGGACCTATCTCTCAAATGGTCAAGAAAACATTATGCTTCAACTGTCACCAGCCTGGACATATGATAAAGGACTGCCCACTCATGAATAAGGTGAAACTAGCTAAAGTGTATGCGGTTAAGGACGAGCCATCAACCTCAGGAGATGTGAAGGGAAAGGGCATTCTTGAAGGTACCCTATTAATTAATGGTATTTTTGTTCGATTTTTATTTGATACTGGTGCCTCCCACAGTTTTATCTCTTTAGAAGCCGTAAAGAAATTTCAATTTATCCCAAATATTGTAGAAAACCCTATCTGTGTATCTAATCCTATAGGAGGTGTAACCCATTTGAACCTAGTGTGTGAAGACGTGCCAATTTCTTATCTTTCCCATCATTTTACTTATGATCTATATATCTCAGATTTTAAAAGATTTGAGCTCATTCTCGGTATGGACTGGTTATCAATATATGGGGCTATCTTAGACTGTAGAGAAAGAATGGTAACATTAGTAACCAAATTGGTAAATATTGCTAAAGTACCTTGTGAGGACCTTGGTATTCATATGTGTAGTTTCCCATATAACTTGGAAGCATCTCAAGAAGGGTTAGGATCCATAGAGGTTGTTAAGAACTTTCCTGATGTGTTTGAAGAAGTTAGGAATTTACCCCACATAGGGAGATAGAATTTCACATTGATCTAGTTCCTGGTGCAAGACCCATAGTCGAACCTAAGAGAAGAATGGTTCCGAGGGAAAGAGAGGAGTTAGTAATGCAAACCCAGGACTTGTTGGAGAGGGGATTAGTTAGACCTAGTCAATCGAGCTGGGGATTAGCAGTAGTCTTCGCGGCTAAGTCGGATGGATTTTTAAGATTGTGTGTGGACTATAGAGAGTTGAATAAGTTGACTATTAGAAATGAATATTCCTTTCCCCGTATCGATGACTTATTTGACCAACTTCATGGAACTACGGTATTTTCCCAAATGGATCTAGCTACCAGATTTCACCAATTAAGGGTTGCTGAGGATAGTATACCCTTAACTGCCTTTAGAGGCCCAGACTTTTTCTTTGAATGGTTGGTTATGCCTTTTGGGCTGACCAATGCACCTGCATATTTCATGGATCTTATTAATCGTGTTTTCCGAGAGGTTCTAAATAAGTTCGTGCTTGTTTTTATTGATGACATTTTAATTTACTCCAAATCGGAAGAGGAACATAAATATCACTTGGAAGTAGTTTTAGAAACCCTGAGGAGGCATGTTTTGAAAGCAAAGTTTTCTAAATGCCATTTCCGAAAATCGGAGGTAAGATTTTTAGGGCATATTGTATTGGAAGATGGTATCTCAGTGGACCCGATAAAGGTGGAAGTAGTATAGGAATGGAAGCGCCTCGGACTCCTACCGAAGTTTGCAGTTTCGTAAGATTGGCCAGTTACTATAGAAGATTCATTCAAGATTATTCTAAGATTTCCTCACATTTGACTAAGCTAACGAAGAAGGGTGAAAATTTTATATGGACTCCAAAGTGTGAGGAGGCATTTATGGAGTTGAAGAAGAGGTTAACCAGTGCCCCAGTCTTAGCTGTCACAGATGGGAGTAGTGGATTTACGGTTTATACCAATGTGTGTGGAGTGGGATTGGGTGTTGTTCTTAAAAGTATGTGTGGATCGATAGATATGGAATATATATTAAACTAAGTGCAGAAGCAGATAATAGCAGTAAAGTAAATAAGAGTAAGCACACCAGGAATTTTTATACTGGTTCGAACTCCCGTTCTACGTCCAGTCCCAGACTAACTTCTGGCTTTAACTAACAATACCCTTACTTAACCCGAAGGAATAGGTCTGAGTAGCAGAACAGACACCTGAGCAACAGAACATGATTTTTGCCTCAGCAGCTGAAGAGGACTTTCCCTTGCCTGAGCAGCAGAACAGGACTTAATAGAATATAAAAGTAGTTGACACAATGTGTTCTTGATAACACTGATTTGTCTCTGATAGTACAAACTTCCTATAATCAATTACTCAAGTATATATAGAGTATGTGAAGATTTGAAAGGAAGAATATTGCTAAGAATCAAAGTATATGAAATATAATTCAAAGATTCAAAGCAATGAAGAGTATGAATGCACTAGAATAATCACAAGAGAGAATAGAAAGAATTAGAATTAGAATTGGTGATTATGAAGTATGTGAGAACTCCTATTTATAGTTTTCAGAGAGATGCAACTCTTAGTGAAGAGTTTCAGCCAAGAGAGGCATCTTTTCACGTAGTGCAACTCTTCATGGAAAAATATGTCCATTCAGAATTATGACAGTTGAAGCTCGGTCAGTCGACTGGTAGATTTCGGTCAGTCGACTGAATTTGAAAATTGTAAAATATTTGAACGTTTTAAAATTAGAAAAAGAGTACACTATTGTGCATATGCACAGTCAATCGACTGGGCATGCACAACCAGTCGACTGGCTGTGCATTTATTGCACAGTGAACTTTGTTTTTAAAGAAATATAGAAAACTAGAAAACTTGAGGATTGATTTTAACATATGTCTAAGACTCAACACATATAATAATTACTTTAAGCATAGAGTTGTAGTCTTGATCCTCTAATGTCTTCTTTTTTGTCATGTATGAGTGCATATTCTTCTTTAGCTTCTGAACCGTCTTGTCATGAATCAAAACTAGTGATTCAAAATTCTCCCCCTTTTTGATTGATGACAACCTGTATATATCTTAGAGAGAAAATTTTCTCCCCCTGAATATATGATATCTTTTTCCTGCATCAAATATGTTAGTGCACACACTTTTTCTCCCCCTTTGTCATCGACAAAAAGGAGACAGATAAATAAATTTTAGTGTAAAACACACAAACAGACACAGAACAGTATACATAGATAAAACAGAGTATCATAGTACATGAGATGAAAAAAACATAAACAACAATAATGAGACTACTTACTACAAGTCTCACAATGTTTACTAGAGTAGTTTGCAAAGTAAATTATTTGAACAAAGAACAAATTCCATCAAATTTTACCAACAAGAGATAGAAGCTTACTCATCACGATCCCAGTCATATTCATCTTCCGGCATATGCTCCTTTCCAGGCCTTGATGTGTCTTGTCCACTACCATTTGGTCCGCTAGTATCGCTTCCGGTGTGTTCCTCGGAAGTAGACCATGTGAATCTTGGTGCTGGTCGCTTTCCATGTGCTACGGAAGAAGCAGTCGTGGATGAAGAACATGAAATCGCATCCCATAGTATAGAAAAGAACCCTTTGATCTTGTCTAATTTTTTATCAACTTTCTTCAAACGAGTTCCTAGTATTTGTTGATTTCTAGATAGGATCTCTATGGATTCTCGTGTATTAGCCGATGTTGCAAGTCGAATTTCTTCTTCTTCTTCGGGTTGAGGTGTTCGCTCTCGAATGATTGGTCCGCCTGATTGTCGCTGTCGTTGTTGGCGACGCCATTCTTCATATGGGATAAATGCTGGAGGAGCTGACGGTAGTTTCATGAGACTCAATGTGCGAATGTTGATAACTCCAACGGAAAAAGTTTCGGATTCCGGTTGAGGTGTACCCACATTTAAAAGTAATCTCATTATATATTCTCTGAAGTAAATGGTTCTCATATTACCGTTGTTGAAGGTGAGAAATTCATCCAATATTCTCCGTAGCCAATTGACTTGAGTTCCTCCCCATACCGCATATAGTGCTTTGAAATTTTCCGGGTAGATAAATTCATATGACCCGGTTCTTGGAAGGATACTCCTCATGAACGCTTTGTGAAGAATTCTCGCTTTTGGTCGAAGAAGAATAGATTTTTGTTCCGTCATATTGTCACCCATGAACATATGGATAACTCGATCTCTTTGTCGAATATTACAATTGACATCATCTAGAGGAATACCTTGGTTAGGTGATTGAAGTATGTGCGCCATTCGGTCTAAGGAGAAGAAAACTTGATATCCACAAACTAAACTCCAAACACAATCATCTCTATTTGATGGACGTTAATGAGGAAGATTTAAATTAGCATAGAAAAGTTTCACCATGAGATGATTAATCTTGTGAGAATTGAGATTCAAGTCGAGTAGTGATTCCAATCCGGATCTACGCATAAGCTCTTGTAATCCGTAAGCCGCAAAATCGTTGTAAACCATAAATGAACCTTCAAAGATCCGTGAATTTCTCATTTTATGCCATTTTGCTATTGCGACATTGTTATATAGCCATTGTGCGATTTGGGTATCGGTAGGTCTAGCGGAGGAGGAGCTTTGCCTATTTCGCTTTGTAGGAGCCATTTGTTCAAGGATTTGGTGAAAAATTTGATTGGATTTGGGATTTAGGTTTTTTTCACGAAATGGATTTGGGTAAAAAAAACTGAGAATGGTAAAGTGAGAGTGGAGTAAAAAGTAACTAAATAGGGGACCAGAAATAATTACCTACAGCCAGTCGACTGGACGAAAGTAGTCAGTCGACTGGTGCACTAAAAATAAAACAAAATTTTATACAGCCAGTCGACTGATCGTGTTAAGTCAGTCGACTGACTGGTTTCCCGAGAGTTTGGTTTCCCTATAAATAGTCGAGTGATTTTGAATTTCAGTCGACTGACTGTAAGAAATAATTACAGAACAGTTTTTGAACTATTTTTCATGAAGACACACAAGTTTATTTTATGAACTTAAGTACATTTTAAAACAAAGAAAATGATCATACTAGTTTTTGTGTATACAAAATTAGAAATGAGAGTGTGAGTCTTCCGATTCTTCTCCCGATTCAATTTTGTATTTTCAACAAATAGTTTTATAGGTGAACATTCTTTTTGAATCGTTGAGTTGCTCGTTCCTCCACGTTCCCATGAATCCGGTCCTCCATGATTCCATGAATTTGGTCCTCTACGTTCCCATGGATTCGGTGATACATGAGGGCGTTGAGGTGAGTGAATATATGCGTTCGTGTTGATGGGGGATGAACCACATATTTTTGCAGCACATCGTTCAAGAAAACTAAGTCTCCTACCATGACTCTTTTGTTCATAATACATTTCACGCTGAAGTTCAAGTGTTTCCCTCTGATAGTGATGCAAGTCATCTATCTTTTCTTTAGTTGTCGGAGATGGAAATAAGTTTCTTCACGTGCGTTTATTTTCTGGCGTATATCCCGTATGATGGCTTTGTGGTGGACATATCGGAATATAAGCAGGAGTTGGAGTTGGAAGTTTTAAAGACCCTGAACTTGGAGATTCATAATTAATTGAAGAATATCCAGACGAGTAATAAGAGGAAGGCTCGTCTGAGGATGATCCAGCCATGGTGTAGATAAATAATGCAAAGTTGAAAACCATGTTTGATTGTTTTTGATAGAAGTAATATTTTCTTTAATCAAGTAGGAGAAAAAAAATTTAGAATGAATATAAGTATACAAGTCTGAAACTAAAAAATGAATAGCTGAGATTAAATATAGAACGATTGAATTTCAGCCATAAGAGAATTGTGGACAATAATCAAAATGATGTGGACCATTTAAAATCATAACAGAAATAAGATGAAGTGAGATATGAGCTTAGACAAGAAACATCACATAGCTTACTGGCAAAGACATATGCATACTTACCAGGAGGTCCTAACTTCGAATCCCAGCTCATGCAGAATTTTTTTTTTTGAAAAACTTAACTTATTTTTGAAAAACTTATAAATTTTTAAACGAGACGATTCCAAGTTCTCGTCTCAATTTTACAAAAGTGTTTTCATTTAAAGTTTTAGTAAAAATATCGGCCAACTGGTTTTCAGAAGATACGAAATCAAGATTTATTATATCTTTTTCAATACTATCACGAAGAAAATGATGACGAATGTCAATATGTTTTGTTCGTGAATGATTAATTGGATTTTTAGATAGGTTGATAGTACTTAAGTTATCACAAAAAATTGTTGATTTAGATAAATTAAAACCAAAATCTTGAAGTGTTTGCTGCATATAGATTACTTGAGTACATGCCAAAGCTTCAGATATATATTCTGCTTCACAAGTTGAGAGTGAGACGCAATTTTGTTTCTTACTAAACCAAGATACAAGAGATCGTCCAATGAAGTGGCAAGTTCCGCTTGTACTTTTTCTATCCGTCTGACTTCCTCCAAAATCAGCATCACTATATGAAACTAATTCGAAAGGACATTCTTTCGGATAAAATAATCCAAAGTCCTTGGTTTTATTAAGATATCGTAATATACGTTTCACTGCTCTAATGTGTGACTCTTTTGGATCTGCTTGAAATCGTGCACACAAACAAACACTCATCATTATGTCAGGTCTACTTGTTGTTTAGTAAAGTAATGATCCAATCATGCTTCGATATAATTTTTGGTCTACACTTTTGTCGTTTTCATCTTTTTCAAGATGTATAGTTGTACTCATAGGAGTAGGTTTGGCAGAAGTATTTTCCATACCAAAGTGTTTAATTAGATTATTACAATATTTTTCTTGATTTATAAAAATTCCATTTTTAAGTTGTTTAATTTGTAAACCAAGAAAATAATTTAATTCTCCCATGTGAGACATTTCAAATTCATTAGTCATTATTTTAGAAAATTCCTGACATAACTTTTCATTAGTGGAACCAAAAATAATATCATTAACATAAATTTGAATTATCAAAATATCTTCTTTGTTTTTCTTAATAAAAAGAGTTTGATCAACCTTCCCAATTTCAAAACCAGAGTCTATTAAATAACTTTTTAGACGATCATACCAAGCACGAGGTGCTTGTTTTAATCCATATAACGCCTTTTTAAGTTTATAGACATGGTCTGAAAATTGTTCGTGAATGAATAAGGGTGGTTGTTCAATATAAACATTTTCTTTTATAAAGCCATTTAGAAAAGCACTTTTAACATACATTTGATATAATTTAAAGTTATGAAAACATGCATAGGACAATAATATACGTATTGCTTCTAATCTAGCGACTGGAGCAAACGTTTCTTCGTAGTCAATTCCTTCTTCCTAATTATATCCTTGTGCAACAAATCTAGCTTTATTCCTAGTTATATTACCATGTTCATCAGCCTTATTTTTGAAAACCCATTTAGTACCAATAACTGATTGGTCACTAGGCCTTGGAACTAAATCCCAAACGTCATTTCTTTCGAATTGGTTTAGTTCTTCTTGCATAGCGATAATCCAATAGTCATCAGTTGAGGCTTCCTTAACATTTTTAGGTTCTATATTAGATAGAAATGCTACGTGGCCCATTTGATTTAATTGATTTCTAGTTCTAACATTTGAAGTAATTTCTCCTATGACATTTTGAACTGGATGATCTTTTAATATCCTTGGTGGAGATCTTAATTCATTATTAGGAAAATTGTTTTCATTATTTTTAGACAAGGCAGTTTCTATATTTGTGATATTTTCAGGAACTTCTTCGTCATCTCTACTACTTGGTATTTTTTTAAAATTTTCATCAAAAGATACATGAAGTGTTTCTTCGATGATATTAGTTCTTTTATTAAAAATTTGATAAGCTTTGCTTTGGTCTGAATATCCTATAAAGATTCCTTCATCGGATTTTGGATCGAATTTGCCAAGCTGATCTTTTGTGTTTAAAATGAAACATTTTGAACCGAAAACCTTAAAATAAGAAATATTTGGTTTTCGACCATTAAAAAGTTCATAAGAAGTGTTTTTAGTTAGAGGTCTTATAGAAACACGATTTAGTACATAACATGCAGTTACTACTGCTTCTGCCCAGAAATGTTTGGGTAATGTGCTTTCATTTAACAAGGTTCTTGCACATTCTTGTAAAGTTCTATTTTTCCGTTCTACTACTCCATTTTGCTGCAGAGTACGAGGAAAAGAAAAATTATGGTTTATTCCTTTCTTTTTACAAAAATGTTCAAAAATGTCGTTTTTGAATTCACCTCCGTGATCACTCCTAATGTTCTTTATTTTTAAGTTTTTGAAATTTTGAATTCTTTTGGAAAAGACTTTGAAATTTTCAAAAGTATCACTTTTGTTTTTCATAAAAATAGTCCAAGTATATCTAGAAAAATCATCAACAATTACAAACACATATCTATTATGATTTATGGATTGCACTTGTGTTGGTCCAAATAAATCTATATGTAATAGTTCAAGTGGTTGTGTTGTTGAAATAACCTTTTTAGATTTAAAAGATGACTTAGTTAGTTTTCCTAATTGACATGCATCACAAATATGATCTATTTTAAAGTTCATTTTAGGTAATCCTATTACTAACTCATTTTTAGAAAGTTTAGTTAAAGTTTTGAAGTTGTGACAAAAAAATTTATGCCATAACCAAGGATCATTGTCTTTAGCTAGTAGACACATATCTGAATTATGATTTATTTTCATATTCAAAATATAAATATTTTTGTCTCTATTTCCTTCAAAGAGTAAATTTTGATTTTGATCAGAAATGCTACACTTATTTTCAGAAAAGGTAATTTTGAATCCTTTGTCACACAGTTGGCTAATACTTAAAAGATTATGTTTTAAATTCTTGACTAGTAAAACATTAGAAATAAGAGGTAAATTAGATGTACCGTTGTTGCTTACATCGCCTTTGCCGATGATATATCCCTTGGAATTGTCTCCAAAAGTGACAGAACCTCCATCTGAGTAGATAATGTTTGATAGCATATTTTTGTCTCCTGTCATATGTTTTGAGCAACCACTGTCTAATATCCATTTTCCTCTCTTTTTAAGTGGGTCCTGCAAAATAAAAAATAATATTGGTACCCACCTTTTTATAGGGTCCTAAGAGTTAGATCTTAGGAAACCAACCCCAAGAGGGTTCGGTATTCCCTTTATAAACATAATTTATATTTTTGTGTATAGATTCAATAAAGGAGTTTATATATTTCTTTCTAATCAAACTATGGTTTGTTTTAGGAATCCATATTTTTATAGTTTTCAAATTTGTCCTTTTTGAATTTTCTTTAGAGATTGTGGGTTTAAAATCAATTCTCCTTTTATTTTCTATTCTAGGTGGAGCTATTGACTTCTTAACATAACCTAACCCCTTTTTACTTGACACTGATTGAGAATTTTCAATAATTTTAGACAAATTTTCTCTTCCTTTATTAAAGTTAGAAACATTTTTAGTAATATTCTCTAACTTACTTTTTAGCACATTATTGTCTAGTTCAAGTAATTTTACTTTTGTTTTTAACTCGTGATTTTCAAAGACAAAAACATCATTCTTTTCTTTTTGAGTTTCAATTTCTTGACTCAATAAAGTAAGTTGAGAATCAGTATTAGAGACTGATTCTTGAAGTTTTTCAAGTTCTTCCTCTAGTATTTTCTTCTCATCTTTAAGCATATCTCTTTCGAATTCTGCGTTGTTCTGATTTTCATGAGCTTCTTTATATTTTCTTTTGAAACTTTTTAGTGTGTTCAAAAGTTCTGAATTAATTTCTATTAGATCATCAAAAGTAAGATCACTAACCTCATTTTTTGTGGCCATGAAGCATACATTTGCTTGTTCATTTTCATTATCACTGTCAGTATCTGATGATGAGGAACCTGAGTCGTCCCATGTGACAGAGAATGCTTTCTTTTTGTACCGGTCTTTTCTGCCCTTGTTGGAATAACTCTTCTTTAGTTCTGGACAGTTTTTCTGGATATGTCCATTCTTGTGACAGTTATAACATTCTAAAGCTAATGAAAATGGTTTGCTTGAGAAGTTCTTTTTATCATTTAATCTGTTGTTCTTTCGATACTTTAAGAACTTCTTGAAATTCTTGGCAATGAATGCTAAATTCTCATTATCTGAATCTTGGTTCTCTTCTTCTTCAGCCCGAAAAGCTATGTTCTTTTTGTCTTGTGCCTGTACTCTTTTAGCCTGTAAATTAACTTCATAAGACATTAGATTTCCTATCAACTCCTCTGGTTTTATGGTAGAGATATCGTTAGCTTCTTCGATAGCTAAAACTTTTCTCCCCCATTCATCCATGAGTGAGTTGAGGAGTTTTGACACAATATCAAAATCTGTTTACTTTTCTCCTAGTGCTAACAATGAGTGATATATGTCTTGGAATCTAGAGTACATATCATTTATAGACTCATTTTGTTTCATTCTAAAGTTTTGAAACTGATTTTTAAGCATTGAAATCTTACTTTGCTTAACTTTGTTTGTACCTTCATGAGTTATTTTTAGTGTCCGCCAGATTTCATAGGCAGTAGTGCACATGCCGACTCTATTAAACTCATTTTTGTCTAAAGCACAAAATAACATATTCATAGCTTTTGAATTATTTGTAGCATCTAGTTTCTGTGTTTGTGACCATTATGCATATTCAGTATCTGGTATATGATGTTCAGTTTGAGTGATATTCCAGATATCAAAACTGTTTGACTGCATAAATATTCTCATTCTAGTGGACCAATATCTGTAATTTAAACCATTAAATAGTGGTGGTCGTGTAGTGGATTGACCTTCATTGAAATTAGTGTTAGTGTTGTTTTCCATATTAACAAGATATCAAATAACTGTGTTATGGTTATTGGATGACCTTGCTCTGATACCAAATAAAAGTATGTGTGGATCGACAGATATGGAATATATATTAAACTAAGTGCAGAAGAAGATAATAGCAATAAAGTAAATAAGAGTAAGCACACCAGGAATTTTTATACTGGTTCGAACTCCCGTTATACATCCAGTCCCAGACTAACTTCTGGCTTTAACTAACAATACCCTCACTTAACCCGGAGGAATAGGTCTGAGCAGCAGAATAGACACCTGAGAAACAGAACATGATTTTTGCCTCAGCAGCTGAAGAGGACTTTCCCTTGCCTGAGCAGCAGAACAGGACTTAACAGAATATAAAAGTAGTTGACACAATGTGTTCTTGATAACACTGATTTGTCTCTGATAGTACAAACTTCCTATAATCAATTCCTCAAGTATATAAAGAGTATGTGAAGATTTGAAAGGAAGAATACTGTTAAGAATCAAAGTATATGAAATATAATTCAAAGATTCAAAGCAATGAAGAGTATGAATGCACTAGAATAATCACAAGAGAGAATAGAAAGAATTAGAATCAGAATTGGTGATTATGAAGTATGTGAGAACTCCTATTTATAGTTTTCAGAGAGATGCAACTCTTAGTGAAGAGTTTCAGCCAAGAGAGGCATCTTTTCACGTAGTGCAACCCTTCATGGAAGAAGATGTCCATTCATAATTATGACAGTTGAAGCCCGGTCAGTCGACTGGTAGATTTCGGTCAGTCGACTGAATTTGAAAATTGTAAAATATTTGAACGTTTTAAAATTAGAAAAAGAGTACACTATTGTGCATATGCACAGTCAATCGACTGGGCATGCACAACCAGTCGACTGGCTGTGCATATATTGCACAGTGAACTTTGTTTTTAAAGAAACATAGAAAACTAGAAAACTTGAGGATTTATTTTAACATATGTCTAAGACTCAACACATATAATAATTACTTTAAGCATAGAGTTGTAGTCTTGATCCTCTGATGTCTTCTTTTTTGTCATGTATGAGTGCATATTCTTCTTTAGCTTCTGAACCGTTTTGTCATGAATCAAAACTAGTGATTCAACAGTTCTGATGCAGAATGAAAGGATGATTGCGTATGATAGTAGACAGTTAAAGCCTCATGAAAAGAGTTATGCTACGCATGACTTGGAATTGTTGGCTGTGGTCTTTGCATTGAAAATGTGGAGGCATTATTTGTTAGGTAAATTCTTTCATTCTTCATGGTTTTCTTCTTTCTTCTTTCTTTAGATATTCTAGTAAGTAGGATTTTCTTCTTCTTCAATTAGGTGAAAAAATCGAGCTCTATACTGATCATAAGTCCCTGAAGTATGTTTTCACCCAAAAAGACCTGAATCTGAGACAGCAAAGATGGTTAGAGTTCTTGGCGGCATACGACTTGAACATTCTATATACGCCGGGAAAAGCTAATGTAGTGGTGGACGCCTTAAGCAGGAATGCAGTTTTATCTCTTTTGGAAGTTACCCCGACTCTTCAGATAAGGATAATGGAGAACCAAAGGAAGGATAGTGCTATGGAGAAGTTAATTCGAGGAGTCAAGGAAGGTCGATGTATAGATTTTGAGATGGATTACCAAGGTGTTTTAAGAATCAAGGGAAGATTGTGCGTTCCTGATATAGATAGACTGAGACAGGAAGTTTTGTCAGAATATCACAAATCTAAATTGAGTATTCACCCTAGAGTCCATAAGATGTATAAGGACATGAGAAGAGTCTTTTGGTGGCTAGGAATGAAGAACGATATATCAACCTTTGTGAGCAAATGTGCGAGTTGCCAACAAATTAAGGGAGATCATCAGAAAACGGCCGAATTACTTCAACCTTTAGAGATCCCTAAGTGGAAATGGGAGATGATATTAATGGATTTCATAGATGGTTTACCCGGAACCAGGAAAGGAAATGAAGGAGTGTGGATCATTGTTGATCGGTTAACAAAGAGCGCACATTTTATCTCGGTCAAGCCAACTAGAATGGCAACTTCATTGGCAGAAATTTATATAAATGAAATAGTTTGTCTACATGGAGTTCCAATAAACATAGTAAGTGATCGAGATCCTATCTTCACGAGCTAATTCTGGGGAGCTCTACAAACAGCTTTGGGAACGAAGTTAAGTCTAAGTACTGCCTACCATCCTCAAACCGATGGACAGACTGAAAGAGTTAATCGCATTTTGGAAGATATGTTGAGAGCCTGTATTCTTGACTTTGGAGGATCATATTCACTTGGTTGAGTTCTCTTATAACAATAGTTATCAAGCTAGCATTGGAATGGTACCTTATGAAGCTCTGTACGGGAGACCGTGCAAATCTCCTGTGTGTCGGGTAGAATCTGGAGATTGTTTAGTGCTTGGTCCAGATATGATTCGAGAGGCAACGGAGAAAGTTGAAATGGTTAGAAGAAGGATGAAGGAAGTTCAGGATCACCAAAAGGGTTATGCTGACAAAAGAAGGAAGGATTTGGAATTCGAAGTTGGCGATGTTGTGTATGTGAAGATAACTCTCATCAAACGAGTTGTTCGATTTGGAAAAGCTAGAAAGCTGGCACCGAGATACATTGGACCATTCATGATCATGGAAAGGATTGGACCACTCGCTTAGAGAGTTGAGTGGCCCAAAAAGTTGTCAGGAGTTCACAATGTGTTCCATGTTTCCCATTTGAGGAAAAGCATGCATGGTCCATCTTCAATGGTGGAAATGTCAGTTCAGGATGACATAGAAATAGAACCGAACCTGATGATAGTTAGGCATCTAGTCAGTATTGTGAATCAAGATGAGAATAAATTAGGCAACAAACTGATGCGACTAGTTAAGATTCAGTGGAGCGATGATCCCAGAGACTACACTTGGGAAACTGTGGATCACGTAAAGGAAGCTTATCCTAGATGGATGTTAGGATAGTTGTTGTGTACGTGTCATGGATGCATTGTTGTTTTGAACCCTTGTATATCTTTTGTATGAATTTTATGGTATGAATATATGATTCCTTTTGTGTTAACTCTTGTTAGTGATTTCGAGGATGAAATTCTTTTAAGAGGGGTAGAATGTAACGACCCAGGGTTTGGTCGCTTTAACTAGGCAATTATATATATTTTTTATATAAATAGAATTTTATTAATAAATAAACTCATTTTAATTAATTAATAATGTGGGAATAATCGTTTTCAAAATTTGTTTACCAAATTAAATAGTTCGTAGAAAAATAGAAAATGTGACCAAAGAACGTTTTCCGAAATTTCGACCTTTCGACACCGGAAAGTTGTCGGGAATGTTGTTTGTCTTTGTGCACCATATGTACACATATATAGTAGATAATTAACTAAATAATAATACACTTAGGAATAGATTATCTTATGTTAATTATAATTAATAGGTGATGTGACAATTCATAACTTTAAAAATAATAAACATTATATATAAAGATATATTATTAAGTGTTGTCATATCTTAATATTTCATAATTAGACATCATTACTCATCATGAGCTTAAGAATTTGACTAGGGAAGGAGGGGGGATGTGACAAAAGAGAGGGATAGAAGGTGATGTGATTTTTTCAAAAATCATGACTTGTTATGTTAAATCATTAAAGGATAATTTAGTAATTTTCTCCAAATCGTTTTGCCTATAAATTTACATCCACACACACACATTCTTATTTGCTTTTCTCCTCTTCACTCTCTAAAACTTCTTCTCCAAAATATCCACGGCTTCCATAGTTTGCAAAAGTTAGGAAAAAATCATGTTTTTCCACTTTAAAACACATTTTCCTTAGCTAAAACCCTTCTCTACCACCGTACACACCCTCCTCCATCAAGAAACTACCCACATTCCCACCCTACACCCTAGGCCGAGCTAATAGACCATCAAGCCGAGCCCATTAGTAGGCAAAATCCAAGAAAGCAACTTCCTTTTCGAGCTCTAGGGTCATTAGCAAGGTCTAGTGAAAGTTAGAGTTGAATCCCTGGAATTTCGGTGAGTAAACTACCTTATTTTGGAAAGGATTTTTACTTTATTATTAATTCACTTATATGGTAGACAATTAACTAAAAAATAACGCACATAGGAATAGATTATCTTGTGTTAATTATAATTAACAGGTAATGTGATAATTCATAACTTTAAAAATAATAAACATTTTATATAAAGACATATTATTAAGTGTTGTCATATCTTAATATTTTCATAATTAGACATCATTACTCATCATAAGCTTAAGGATTTTACTAGGGAAGGAAGGGGATGTGACAAGAGAGAAGGGTAGGAAGGTGATGTGATTTTTCAAATATCATGACATATTATGTTAAAACATTAAAGGGTAAGTAATTTTCTCCAAATCTTTTTGCCCATAAATATACATCCACACACACATTCTTATTTGCTTTATCCTCTCACTTTCTAAAACTTTCCCTCCAAAATATCCATGCCTTCCATAGTTTGCAAAAGTTAGGAAAAAAAATCAAGTTTTCCACTTCAAAACACATTTTCCTTAGCTAAAACCCTTCTCTACCACCTTACACACCCTCCTCCGCCAAGCAACTACCCACATTCCCACCCTACACCCCAGGCCGAGCCAATAGATCATCAGGTCGAGCCCATTAGTAGCCAAAAATCCAAGAAAGCAACTTCCTTTTCAAGCTATAGGGTCATTAGCAAGGTCTAGTGAAAGTTAGAGTGGAATCCGTGGAATTTCGGTGAGTAAACTACCTTATTATGGAAAAGATTTTTACTTTATTATTAATTCATTATTATAATGATAATATAGTGTAGAAGTTGAATGGTAACCATGTGGTTTGATTGTGATTTGGATGGTTTGTTTTAGCTTGATTTGGTTATGGAAATCGATGTTGTATTATAAAGTTAGTAAGCATGTATATATGGATGTATACTTGCAACCTATGATGAAGATGGTTTGTGTTAGTAATATGTTGATTGTAAAACATGAGCTATGGCATGAGTTTGGTTAACAAAGTTAGCTACTTTGTGTAATTGCGACGGATTTGAGATCCGGTTGGAAACGAAGTTGTTTTTAAAAGTTTAAAGTTTTGAAACGGATTAAAGTTTGTAGCTTTAGTTTCAAGATTTTTTTTCTTTTACATTTTATAAAGAATGTTTCAAACCATGAAAAAAAGTAAGGGGTTGTGAAGTGGTTCGCTAAGAATATGTTAGAGTGAACTGCGCCCATAGCGATAGTCGCTATGGATGCAGTTCGACGAAATTTATCGATTTTAGTTTCAAGTAGTTTTAACTTGAAATTGTTTTGTAAAAGTTTTCAAAACAAACTTAATTAGTAATTAAAAAGTAATTAATTTTTGTAATTTAATTATTTAATTAATTAGTTAAATAATTAAAGGTAATTAGCCTTATTTAGTAATTAATCAGCACTTAAGTTAAGTTAATGACTATTGTTTGATTAATTAAGTTTTAATTGGTATTTAACTTGGTTAAGAAGTAATTAATGGTTAATAATTATTTAATTAAGTTAATTAGTTAATTAATTATTATTTAATTAAGCGATTATTTAATTAATATTTTAATTAATTAGGGTTTAACTAATAATGATTTTAATCAAGATGCATTAGGAAGTTAATTATGGCCTAACTAAGTTCATTAAGTCTAACTAGAGTTTAGTTATGATTTAATTTAGATTAATTAAGATTTAATTACGGTTTAAACTGATTTATTTATTTAATTAAATCTTTTCCAAAGTTTATTTTAAATTAAACCGAATGTGTTTTAAACCAATATTCTTCTCAAGGTGAATTGATTCCAAACCAAATGATCTCTTGTCTGGACTATTAAGTAGCCGAATGAATTAAAGTGGTGATTGAAAATGTTGACTCGTTTATGGAAAGTAAGTGACTTGTGTTTAGCACGAATGCTGGATATCGGAATTGTGATATACATAAGGAGGTTAATTTCGGTAAGCGGGTCATGATAACCTAAGTGTGGAATATGTTTCCATATGTTTATCTCCCACCTAATAGTGAAGTTGTTCACTATCAATAACTTGACCCTTTTAAATTATCGAATGTTCGTTTAAAGAGACCGGGATCGAATGACAAGATGTTATCCGAAAACCACTTCAAACCAACGTAAACGTTCGAATTAGAAGTATTAAAGTCATGATCAAGATCCTAGACTTGAAGCGCAAGGGCTATTTGCTTCTAACCCTGAGGGTGATTCCAAACGGGTGTAGTGGAAATAGTACCTTCGGTTCGTTATCTCCTGAACGACTTGTATGGACGAATGCTAACATTGTGTCAACATTGGAAGGCAATGTTAGCATTCCAAGAGGGAAGTGCTATTGAAAGGTAAAACGTGGCCTGAAGCCTCATCAACCGGGAATGACTAAAACAAGGGATACGTAGCAGGGCCATGTGGGTCGTACCCATTAGGTTATTGATCATCCCATCTAGAACGAGTCCCTATTATCATAAGTAAGTCCCAGAATGGTTGCTAATCCCAACCAAGGGGATGATCATATTCGGTACTATCCAGTAAGGGGTAGGCCATTCCTATGTTAGCAGGGGTCATTAGGTATGACCTCGGTAGCCCAGTCATTAGTTGGAATCCATTCCCCAATACGAGCTTTACGGTTTTAATTATAAACCTAATATGTTGGAATGTGAGATGCAAGCATTTCAGCTAGGTTCTCTATTTACCTTAAACCCATAGACATTATAATAATATCATCGATTTTATATAGAAGGTGTTTTAGTTATCGAAGGTAAAACCCGTCCGTGTTTATGTGCGACGTGGTCTTACGAGATACTCTTGTTTCCAAAAAAAGTTTTCAAATCAATATTCTATTGTTTGAGTTTACTCACACCAGACCAATGTCTGACCCGGAGTATATTTTCTTTTCCTAGACTCTTTGATACTCAATTTTTATGAGTAGTCAAGTGATCTAGGTTTCTCTCGAAAGCATGATGGAGGAGCTGGAGCAGATGGCTTCATGGATAGTTATTAATATTATTAAGTATTCCGCTGTGTATGTATGTATGTATGTATGTATGACTGACCTATGTCTTTTGTGGACAAGCAGTTGTTATTGTCCTAGTCTAGAACTTGTATCATTGAACTCTGATGTAATATTTTGGCTTGACTATGTAATATACTACTTTATCTATTATATGTTGTTCCATGCATGGTAAGATTCTGTGTTTTATTAGTCTTACTCTTATCTTTCTTATTTCTTCAGCCCATAATGATTCGTCTTTCGAACGCATGAAAGGCGGTTCGTTACACCATGGAAGGCTCACCTCCCATCACTTCTCTTTTACATCACTTCTCCTTTAGTTAAATACTCATATACCCTTTTATGATAATATCTCTTATCCACTTGGAAACTTCTAGAACCTTCCATTGCTTTATTAAGAGGAGTGTGTGTTAATTAGTAGCTAATGTGTTCATTTGATCATTAGACAAGTGCATAAGAGTTCGAACAACTTATATCGATCAAAAAACCGTTTACCGAAAAACAAATTTTCAGAAACAAGTTATTTAACATTATTTATAATTAAATGATGTCTAACAAGATAGTAAAATCATATTTATAACACTTTATTATATTTCAATATGTTTTGATATTCGAAGATGAAGTGTTTGAATTTCTGGGTTGCTACATTCTCCCCCACTTAGAACATTTCGTCCTCGAAATTCAAACAAGAACGATAATCAAAGAGGATAGATGAAACAAGATACATATATAACATACTTATGAAACTATATATAAACTAAACTGCAAACCAAAGTGCATACTAAGTGACTCCACCTTAAGCGGTAAGTACACTACAAAAGATATACGAAACCAAGATAAGAAGGAACCCTTTGTAACGACCTGAAATTTTCAACCATTCGAATCCATACATGTCGGATTTGAATTGCTCAAAATATCAGATTGTTAATTTAAATTTGGCAAAACTCTGCATATACAGTAAATAAATAATCACAGAATCACAGACACAGAGTAATATAAATTAATGCAGCAGAAACAAAAGAATAGTAGTTCATGAAGCTATTATATATATATAACAGAGTTAAACAAGATATAACAGAGGTCTCGAATACATAGATATCTCAATACAATAGTCAAATACAAGATCTGAATACATCACTGGAATCAACTAAATAACTGAAAGCTGGATAGATAGCTGGATCTCCAAGCGAAGCTCCAACTTCAAAGGTGAGTCTCGAATACTGTATCACTCAGTCTGACCCGAGCATAAAGCAAAACACAAACACTCGAGTCAGGATTAATATTCTTATATCAATAAATCCAACTCAAGTGAAATATCAACTGAAATACAAGTAACTCAAAGGATGTTTGGGATAACCATCCTCTAAAGATTCGTTAAACTATTTATATATAGTAGTGTACGCTAAGTAGATAATGCCTATCAGTAATATAAAGTATCAAAATAGCGTTAAGGCGTTACCATTATCCCCCTTAACACATTTTATATAAGCATCATAGTCTACACAGCACTGTAAACTCCACCGTAAACTAGTGGGCTATCAGGGAGTACTCTATAGGTATAACACAAAACAAATCATAGTGGTCGCGCATAGGGATACGAGTATGACAAGGCACATGAGGCAATACCCAAGGTAGTGAAACTACCGTTTGCCTGATCCGGACTGGTGAGAACGCATCGCCGCAACGATCGCAACACCGCGAAACAACATTCCCAAATCAAGGGTGCGCACCAATCAAAAACAAGTAATGAGTAGTTTACGAAGAAGTGTGTCCGCTAGAGGTAGCTAACCTCACTGGCCCGACACGGCTCCTGTTTAAGTCATTTCCAATTTGACACAAGTGTCAAGGTCATCCATTATCGTTCTCTTTCTTCAAATCCAGCAACGTCATCATTCCAACCACTTCATTCTGGATCACACTCCGCGTATAATAGTTATTAAAGTGGTTTTCAGTTTAGACAGAGAGTATGTACCTAACCGATCCCGGACTCTTCAATAACTACGTAATTATTACACCGATTGGTCATTTAATAAACTTTCAAAATAGTTTATATTTCAAAACCAAAATATCATTGCCATTTCAAAACCATATCCATACGATATCATTTTCACTTCAAATAGATCCATTTCCAAAATCATATCACTTTCCAAAGTTATATCGCTTTCGAAATCGTAAGTCTTTTAAAATCAAAACACTTTGGAAATCAAAACCTTGAAATTCATAACACTTTGAAACTGTAGCTTGAAATCATAACATTTTGGAATCCGTAACACTTCCCTCTTAAACAGTTTAGATATTAAAATTAGTGTATAAAATAAGATAGTTTATAAAATAACAATTGTTTATATAAAATAGTTATAAGTTAAAATAGTTTGTAATAAGATAATATATATTGAAATGATTTATATAAAATAGTTTATATTAAAATAATTTATAAAGTAAAATATAAATAGTTGTAGATATAGTTTAAAAATACTTTATAAAATAAGCTTCCACATATTCATAAATCGATTCAAATCAACTCGACTTCCAAATTCAACTTAATTCAATCTCAATTCATAAATTCCAACTCAATTCAATTTCTCAGTAAATCATTTCGAATTATAACGATTTCAAATACAGATTTGAAACACAAAATAAACCATTAAATTTCAATATATTTCAAAGCTTTAATTATTCCACATTTAAAAAACTAAATTTGATAATTCCATTTATATCTCCATTTAATTTCATTTCATTTAGTTTCTGAGATATTCCTTTAATCATTTCAATACATCTAAATACAACTTCAATTTAAAAAAATTAAAATAAACAAAATGTCCCATTTAAATTTATATAAGTTTGAAATATTCATTTAAGTCACTTTTAATCAAATTCAAGTTATAAAACATATCTTTTCAATTTTCAAATTTAATAAATTTCAAATCAACCTTATTTAAGTAAAATTCTTAAATAAATATAATTTCAAATCAATTTCAAATTTATCTTTCCAACCTGAATCATTATAAACTCTATATTTGAAAATATATATTTTAAATAAATACTTAAACATATTATATACCAACTTTATTAAATCAACTTTAATAGATCTTTAAAATCAATATTTATTAAAACCATATATTTCTTTTCAAAACCATAGAAATCATTTTCAAAATATTTATATATAGACCAACGGTGTCTGTATATAATTTTCTATCCTATGGTCAAGTGATACGGATATTTATCATTTCACTCTGTAATTTAAATACATATATACGAGTATATATCTTTTCAACCCGCAATCCCAAATTCAATTCAATGAAAATCGATTGGGTTTATCATTTCAACCCATAACGATTTTCTCCTATTCTACAGATCGTTCGGGTATGTATCATTTCAACCCATAGTGAATTCTATACTAACAGGGAACTTGCAGAGCGATAACAGATATGATAATAATATAACAATAAGTAACAGACATATATCATCAATGATAAATAACAGATATTGGTGTCAGATGTCACAGGTGAACAGATATAACCATATATGACTAATCATATATCATCAAATTAAAAATTGGATCGATAAAGATAATTGATATAAGTGAGCTTTATATATAACCATATATGACTAACCATATACAACCTATAATTTTAAATAAACAAATAACTTCCAAAATCTATATATATACACTTTAAGTAAACATCAATCAAAACTTTAAAACTTATATATAACTATGTAGAGTTAACAATTAAATTAAACTTATATTAAAATAAATATCTATACATATCAATTTTATAAATTTTAGCTTCATACAAAAATTAGTCCTTGTATATAAATTTTACTTTTTCTTCAGCTAACAGCACGACTGTTTTGAACAACAATATATATATGCTAATATAAAATCTTATATATACATCTTTATATACAGCAGCAAGCATAGATAAGGCAATTTCTTAGTATGGTATATATGTACAACTCTTCAAAATTTAATAAATTGATACTTATATGTTACTTTATACAAAGTGTTCAGATCAAAATACCCACGCAACTGTGAAAATTACATATATGTAATACTACTATATCCATAGATATAAATTCATATATATAAAACAAACAGATTGTACAAACCAACATAAACTTTTACTTACTATATATAAAACACAGCCCAAATGACCCAAAGAGAATTCATTATATATACTAAACAATATATACATACTACAACAAAAACTATAATACAATATTAACTTATAATATATAAGCTATATGTATACAAACAGCCAAACATCACTTAACAATTCATTTCCGTATCTTACCATAACACATATATATATAAACAGATCTATTATATGAAGTTATTTCCAAAACAAGCTCATATACAACTTATATACACGTACAGATTAAAATAAACTTACATAAATATTTGCAAAACTAATATATGTATATGCGTGATTTGTAAACATATGCCTGAAACTAAATATACCCATACAAACCCACATACGAAATATATGTACTTATATAAAGCTAGTTACGTATAAGGGTACACAAGATCTAATAAAATATATAAAATCTGCTGTGTAACTTTATGTGTTATGCACTAAAAAAATCTACACATGAGTATATGCTAAAAAAAATATGACAGACCTGCCCATTATAAAACGAGAGTGCAAAGGCCAGAAAGCAACACATATAAAAAAGTACAATTCATATAAAGCACATATAAAACTGCATATATATATATAGAGTCATGTATATATAACTTGTATAAATATGTATATATATATAATAAAATAGATTGTAAATCTTATAAATAACAACATTTACACAAAACGTACACTATATATAGCATAACTTATATATATACTTTTGGAAACCCACACAGTAATAGGTATATGCTTTATATATGAACGCATATATACACTTACATGTATATAACACTTACGAATCAAGAGTCGGTTCAAGCAGAAGATCGGATGGAAGAGAGAGATGCTATCGGTGATGAGTCAAAGTGGAGGACGAGGGGATGCGTTCAGTGTTGGAGGCTGCGGGGTTAGTGGCGTGGGCAAGGTGAGGCGTGGGGTTTTTGATGAGGGGGTTGAGCTGTTGAGGATGTGAGGGAGGAATGGCAACGACATTGCCATTTGATAAATATTTTTTTTTCTCAGACGAAGAAAAAAAGAATGAGTGGGAGAGGAATGGTTTGCAGGCTAATATAAAACGGAACAGTAGAAGAGAACGAATGAAAGTGATATCAATTTCTTTTTATTTCCCAAAGCAAATGAATAGGCGCACTTGTTATATTGAATAACCATAAGTTAACATTGGAAAGCAAAGCTCACAAGGTAGATTTCTGGGAATTTTAAAATCTCAAAGCTATTTGTTCACCGTGGTTAATTGAAAAGACAGAGGAAACAAAGAGTTGAAATTTCGTAACCGGGCGGTTACCGTTTCTGCGGACTCCATTGTGTATCAGACTTCTAAACACAGAAATGAATACACTATTGAGATCAACACGATGAGATGATCAAAATGGTATATAGATATCAGTGGTACGATCATCCGATCAAAAGTCAATAGTCGGTACCGATATACGCTGCTATTCCGTACGGGAAAAATCCAAACGGAGCTAGAAACGTCCGAATTTCGCGAAATGAATTTCGCAGTCTAGGTCAGAATGTTCTAAATAAATTTTCTCATGTTGACATATTTAGGTTTCGGAAAACTTTTAAATTCAACCGTTATTTCATCGAAAATAAGATCGATGGAGCAATAACGGTTAAAATTTGGAGAAACGAAATATGACGTCTTGCTCAGAAGATGAATTATAATTTTTCTATAGAAAAATATTCAGGTTGAAAAATATTTTATTATCATCAAATATTAACTGACATTAATTGAAATAGAATTACACAATTAAAATAAACTTTCATATTTTCAAGTGAAAATTTACAGTTTGCTATGTTCAATTAGGCGTATTGCAAATATTAAATTTTTATTTCAAAATTTTATTTTTAAAATTTTACGAAAACTCAATTAATCGCATTATTAAAACAGTTAAAATTTATGGGTCGTTACACTCTCCCCCACTCAAAACTTTTCGTCCCCGAAAAGGAAAGAGGTAGGAGAATAAAACAACCAGAAAGAAAATAGATTGGAACAAAATACAACAATTAATTTAAACCATATAGATTTCAATTTAATTAATTAATATTTAACAATTTGGTTAAATCCATTTATATTAAATCAATAAATATTCATTCAATTTAAATTTGTTAGTTCAAACTGTTAATTCTAATCATATAAATTTCAATTTAAATCAATTAATATTCAATAATTGATTTTTTTTCAAGGTATTTCATTAAGTTGATTCAAATGTTAATTTATTAATTTCTTCAAAGCAAAAATTTATTTAATTTATCTCATTTATTCATTATCTTATTATCCAATTATCCTCTATTAATAATTTTCAAAAATCATAAACTTAAATAGTCATTTATTACAATCATATTTTATTCAACAAATTTAATTCTTCTTTATTCCAAATTATCATTAAATTTATTCCACTTAATATATCTTATCACATATATTAAGTATATTTACGCTTATTATAACTACTCAAATTTATTTAAAATTTCTTTTACATCATTTTATATTGCATATTATTCAATTACATAGTTAACTTCTGAATGATTAAGGTAAGTTATATTGGAATGCAATTGAGTATTATACAAGTAAATTTTCTAACTCAATTATTTCAAATTTAACTATTCATTCAAAATTTTAGCTTCAATAATAATTGAAATCATCCTTTAAGAAAATTTAAGAAATAAATTTTCGATTATCTTCAAACAATTTAGAGATAAATATGTTTATATATTTTACATATATCAAAATAATCATATGCCAATATACATATTATAAATCAAGCCATACTTTAGAAATTTAAATCAATTTAATTTCCAAAACAAAAGTGTAGCAAAGTTACATAATGGTCTCTCCACTTCGAAACTCGAAAATGATGTCGATGATGTTGCAGTCATCACCGAAATTATTTTCCAGCGACAAAGAGAATAGCTCTGATTTACAGCTTTAAAATTCTTTGAAAACCATTTCTATTCGAAAATACTTTAGATATATATCCTTTTTAAAACTTAAAAACTAAAGTTCGAAATCATCGGAAATTACATTTTCAAATTCTTGATTTTAAATTCATTTAAATTTCCAAATTAATTTATAACCATGTTTTATTGTTCAATTTTTATATATGAAACAAAAGCCAATGGTTACAAGGTATATATACAAAGTCAAATATTATTTCTTAACATCCAATTCAATTAACTATCAAAATCCAGGAAATTAAAATTTAATTACACAAAATTTATTATTTTTCCCAAGTATGAAAACAATATGGTGTCAGTTTGCTCTGTTCAAGTGTTTTGGAGATCCTATCGATAGCGTTGATCAGACGAACCGATCGGAAACCCAAATCAACATCAACAACCCAAACAACACAATATATATATAAAACATTTTTTAATATTAATTTACAAATACACTTCCTCGCTCGACGATACAAGAATGGATTTCAAAGTAAGGATAGAGATTCAAATTTGATGGACTCAAATCAAAGAGAATTTTGATTCGAAGATAGGTTTGAAACAAAGATAAGATGATTAAATAACAAAATAGAGAGATGGATAAGTTTATATAAATCGCGGGCAACCTTAACCGGGTCGACCGTGACTTCAAGAATAAGATCGATGCAGAATCCCGAGGCAAATCGACATTTGATCTCAAGAAATAGAATTCAGGTATAGCAGGAGATAGATAGCATCGTAAACCGAGGATACAGAAATCTCCGGTACATCGATGTTCATTGTAAAGGAGTTTCACCCCTTTACAAATCATATCGTGGAGCCGTGGGATGCTCCAGAATTCAGAAGAATATGAATAATGAGGGACAAGAATGAATTTCGGAACTGAGGGAACGATCCGAAAATTCAAAGGAAACTCAAATCAAAGATGAAAGATTCAAGCACGAACGAATATGATTCTGTAAATAAATTACCATATATGTTAAGTTTTTCCTAGAGCCAAAGCTCTGATACCAACTGTAACGACCTGAAATTTTCAACCATTCGCATCCATACATGTCAGATTTGAATTGCTCAAAATATCAGATTGTTAATTTAAATTTTGCAAAACTCGGCATATACAGTAAATAAATAATCACAGAATCACAGACACATAGTAATATAAATTAATGCAGCGGAAACAAAAGAATAGTAGTTCATGAAGCTACTATATATATATATAACAGAGTTAAACAAGATACAACAGAGGTCTCAAATACATAGATATCTCAATACAATAGTCAAATACAAGATCTGCATACATCACTGGAATCAACTGAATAACTGAAAGCTTTATAGATAGCTGGATCTCCAAGCGAAGCTCCAACTCCAAAGGTGAGTCTCGAATACTGTATCACTCAGTCTGACCCGAGCGTAAAGCAAAACACAAACACTCGAGTCAGGATTAACATTCTTATATCAATAAATCCAACTCAAGTGAAATATCAACTGAAATACAAGTAACTCAAAGGATGTTTGGGATAATCATCCTCTAAGGATCCGTTAAACTATTTATATATAGTAGTGTACGCTAAGTAGATAATCCCTATCAGTAATATAAAGTATCAAAATAGCGTTAAGGCGTTACCATTATCCCCCTTAACACATTTTATATAAGCATCATAGTCTATACAGCACTGTAAACTCCACCGTAAACTAGTGGGCTATCAGGGAGTACTCTATAGGTATAACACAAAACAAATCGTAGTGGTCGCGCATAGGGATACGAGTATGACAAGGCACATGAGGCAATACCCAAGGTAGTGAAACTACCATTTGCCTGATCCCGACTGGTGAGAACGCATCGCCGCAACGATCGCAACACCGCGAAACAACACTCCCAAATCAAGGGTGCGCACCAATCAAAAACAAGTAATGAGTAGTTTACGAAGAAGTGTGTCCGCTAGAGGTAGCTAACCTCACTGGCCCGGCACGGCTCCTGTTTAAGTCATTTCCAATTTGACACAAGTGTCAAGGTCATCCATTATCGTTCTCTTTCTTCAAATCCAGCAACGTCATCATTCCAACCACTTCATTATGGATCACACTCCGCGTATAATAGTTATTAAAGTGGTTTTCGGTTTAGATAGAGAGTATGTCCCTAACCGATCCCGGACTCTTCAATAACTACGTAATTATTACACCGATTGGTCATTTAATAAACTTTCAAAATAGTTTATATTTCAAAACCAAAATATCATTGCCATTTCAAAACCATATCCATACGATATCATTTTCACTTCAAATATATCCATTTCCAAAATCATATCACTTTCCAAAGTTATATCGCTTTCGAAATCGTAAGTCTTTTAAAATCAAAACACTTTGGAAATCAAAACCTTGAAATTCATAACACTTTGAAACTGTAGCTTGAAATCATAACATTTTGGAATCCATAACACTTCCCTCTTAAACAGTTTAGATATTAAAATAAGTGTATAAAATAAGATAGTTTATAAAATAAAAATTGTTTATATAAAATAGTTATAAGTTAAAATAGTTTGTAATAAGATAATATATATTGAAATGATTTATATAAAATAGTTTATATTAAATAATTTATAAAGTAAAATATAAATAGTCGTAGATATAGTTTAAAAATACTTTATAAAATAAAATAGCTTCCACATATTCACAAATCGATTCAAATTAACTCGACTTCCAAATTCAACTTAATTCAATCTCAATTCATAAATTCCAACTCAATTCAATTTCTCAGTAAATCATTTCGAATTATAACGATTTCAAATACAGATTTGAAACACAAAATAAA
Source organism: Allium fistulosum (assembly GCA_030737815.1). Taxonomy (NCBI): domain Eukaryota; kingdom Viridiplantae; phylum Streptophyta; class Magnoliopsida; order Asparagales; family Amaryllidaceae; genus Allium; species Allium fistulosum. The sequence continues at coordinate 1,304,244,077 of CM060902.1, forward strand.
CCATTAAATTTCAATATATTTCAAAGCTTTAAATATTCCACATTTCAAAAACTAAATTTGATAATTCCATTTCATTTAGTTTCTGAGATATTCCTTTAATCATTTCAATACATCTAAAAACAACTTCAATTTAAAAAAATTTAAATAAACAAAATGTCCCATTTAAATTTATATAAGTTTGTAATATTCATTTAAGTCACTTTTAATCAAATTCAAGTTATAAAACATATCTTTTCAATTTTCAAATTTAATAAATTTCAAATCAACCTTATTTAAGTAAAATTCTTAAATAAATATAATTTCAAATCAATTTCAAATTTATCTTTCCAACCTGAATCATTATAAACTATATATTTGAAAATATATATTTTAAATAAATACTTAAACATATTATATATCAACTTTAATAGATCTTTAAAATCAATATTTATTAAAACCATATATTTCTTTTCAAAACCATAGAAATCATTTTCAAAATATTTATATATAGACCAACGGTGTCTGTATATAATTTTCTATCCTATGGTCAAGTGATACGGATATTTATCATTTCACTCTATAATTTAAATATATATATATATATGGGTATATCTCTTTTCAACCCGCAATCCCAAATTCAGTTCAATGAAAATCGCTTGGGTTTATCATTTCAACCCATAACGATTTTCTCCTATTCTACAGATCGTTCGGGTATGTATCATTTCAACCCATAGTGAATTCTATACTAACAGGGAACTTGCAGAGTGATAACAGATATGATAATAATATAACAATAAGTAACAGGCATATATCATCAGTGATAAATAACAGATATTGGTGTCAGATGTCACAGGTGAACAGATACAGATAATAGCATATATATCTAGCAATATAAATAACAGATAATGGTGTCAGATGTCACAGGTGAACAGATACAAATAATGGCATATATATAGCAATATAAATAACTATCAGCAGCATATTTCAATTGTCGTTTCAATTGAAATCAAATTTAATAAATATAAGAACGTTAATCGTGAGTGATTGCTCACCTTTCGAGGCTAGATACATTTGGCAACGGAATGAGCTACGAATCTGAGCACGAATTTCGAAGCAAAGCACGATGGCACGAGTTGGCGACAAAGATGATAAATAAGAAAAAGACGAAATCAAATTAAAAATTGGATCGATAAAGATAATTGATATAAGTGAGTTTTATATATAACCATATATGACTAACCATATACAACCTATAATTTTAAATAAACAAATAACTTCCAAAATCTATATATATACACATTAAGTAAACAGCAATCACAACTTTTAAACTTATATATAACTATGTAGAGTTAACAATTAAATTAAACTTATATTAAAATAAATATCTATACATATCAATTTTATAAATTTTAGCTTCGTACAAAAATTAGTCCTTGTATATAAATTTTACTTTTTCTTCAGCTAACAGCACGACTGTTTTGAACAACAATATATATATGATAATATAAAATCTTATATATACATCTTTATATACAGCAGCAAGCATAGGTAAGGCAATTTCTTAGTATAGTATATATGCACTACTCTTTAAAATTTAATAAATTGATACTTATATGTTACTTTATACAAATTGTTCAGATCAAAATACCCACGCAACTATTAAAATTACATATATGTAATACTACTAGATCCATAGATATAAATTCACATATATAAAACAAACAGATTGTACAGACCAACATAAACTTTTACTTACTATATATAAAACACAGCCCAAATGACCCAAAGAGAATTCATTATATATACTAAACAATATATACATACTACAGAAAAAAAACTATAATACAATATTAACTTATAATATATAAGCTATATTTATATAAACAACCAAACATCACTTAACAATTCATTTTCGTATCTTACCATAGCACGTATATATAAACAGATCTATTATATGAAGTTATTTCCAAAACAAGCTCATATACAACTTATATACACGTACAGATTAAAATAAACTTACATAAATATTTGCAAAACTAATATATGTATATGCGTGATTTGTAAACATATGCCTAAAACTAAATATACCCATACAAACCCACATACGAAATATATGTACTTATATAAAGCTAGTTACGTATGAGGGTGCACAAGATCTAATAAAATATATAAAATCTACTGTGTAACTTTATGTGTTATGCACTAACAAAATCTACACATGAGTATATGCAAAAAAATATGACAGACCTGCCCATTATAAAACGAGAGTGCAAAGGCCAGAAAGCAACACATATAAAAAGTACAATTCATATAAAGCACATATAAAACTGCATATATATATAGAGTCATGTATATATAACTTGTATAAATATATATATATAATAAAATAGATTGTAAATCTTATAAATAACAACATTTACACTATATATATAACATAACTTATATATATACTTTTGGAAACGCACACAGTAACATGTATATGCTTTATATATGAACGCATATATACACTTACATGTATATAACACTTACGAATCAAGAGTCAGTTCAAACAGAAGATCGGATGGAAGAGAGAGATGCTATCGGTGATGAGTCAAAGTGGAGGACGAGGGGATGCGTTCAGTGTTGGAGGCTGCGGGGTTAGTGGCATGGGCAAGGTGAGGCGTGGGGTTTTTGATGAGGGGGTCGAGCTGCTGAGGACGTGAGGGAGGAATGGCAATGACATTGCCATTTGATAAAAAATATTTTCTTTTTTTCTCAGATGAAGAAAAAAAGAATGAGTGGGAGAGGAATGGTTTGTAGGCTAATATAAAACTGAACAGTAGAAGAGAACGAATGAAAGTGATATTAATTTCTTTTTCTTTCCCAAAGCAAATGAATAGGCGCACTTGTTATATTGAATAACCATAAGTTAACATTGGAAAGCAAAGCTCACAAGGTAGATTTCTGGGAATTTTAAAAGCTCAAAGCTATTTGTTCACTGTGGTTAATTGAAAAGATAGAGGAAACAAAGAGTTGAAATTTCGTAACCGGGCGGTTACCGTTTCCGCGGACTCCATTGTGTATCAGATTTCTAAACACAGAAATGAATACACTGTTGTGATCAGCATGATGAGACGATCAAAATGGTATATAGATATTAGTGGTACGATCATCCGATCAAAAGTCGATAGTCGGTACCGATATATGCTGCTATTCCGTATGGGAAAAATCCAAACGGAGCCAGAAACGTCCGAATTTCGCAGTCTGAGTCAGAATTTTCTAAATAAATTTTCTCATGTTGACATATTTAGGTTTCGGAAATTTTTTAAATTCAACTGTTATTTCGTCGAAAATAAGATCGATGGAGCAATAACGGTTAAAATTTGGAGAAACGAAATATGACGTCTTGTTCAGAAGATGAATTACAATTTTTCTATAGAAAAATATTCAGGTTGAAAAATATTTTATTATCATCAAATATTAACTGATATTAATTGAAATAGAATTACACAATTAAAATAAACTTTCATATTTTCAAGTGAAAATTTACAGTTTGCTATGTTCAATTAGGCGTATTCCAAATATTATATTTTTTATTTCAAAATTTTATTTTAAAATTTCACGAAAACTCAATTAATCACATTATTAAAACAGTTAAAATTTACGGGTCGTTACACCCTTAGTCTATAAGCAACTCTGGATAGAACTCCTTCAAACTGTCCTCCGTCATCCTCGTGCAACCCCGAGCACCCTTACTCCACGGCACTTCTAACCTTAACAAAGGAACAAGCACACGATACTCAAATAGCATTCACAATCACTAGCAATCAATACTCATGGTTTGCTCAGGTTCAAAACACTCCCATCGTCTAAGGAGGATAAATTATTTACTATGCATACCTTATGCTAACCAGCCTTAGGTCATTACTTAGACAATTATTCTTGTTACCACATGGAAAATTGAAGAGTCATTCCCCAAACTCTTCATAAGCCAACAAACGTAGTATATAAACATACTAAAACCCGTACGATGCACATAGACCATTTGTATGCAATATCAATCCCAATCACTTGCTCAATCCCATGGATTTCACTTCCAAACTAGTATAGATCACTTGAACTCTCTAGTATAGACTCCAATTTGGTTCCTTGATAAGAAACCACCATTCTCCCTACATAGTCATATACTATAATAGAAAACATCGAGATCTTATCACAAATCTGTATCAACTGTTCACCGTCAAAAATCGAGTGAATAATCCTTATTCGGGCTGGTGTAAACCACCTTGAATACATATACTCGAATAATGGATCAAGAATAGTTATGAGAATAAAACAGTCTACGTACAGCTTACATACTTATCCTATTGATTTCTTTACTACACCAATTCATTTATATAACATTCTTTTATACCAATAGTATGTCTCTTTAAATACTAAAATCCTTTATGAACCATTCATAAAAACCTAACTTCAAGTTTATAAAACCTTTTTATAACCTAAGTTCATACTTCATACTCATATAATACTCTACTACATTCTAAGAGTATATACTAAAACATCCAAAAAAAATTACTTAACATGTATGTTTGACAATTTAACACTAATTTTAACTTACTACCATCACAATTCAGGTGTTATATAAACTCATCTTTATATTTTCATAAAAACACTTAGCTTCAAGTTCTATAACAATTCGGAAGTTCAGAATTATCCAAATTGCCAAAAATTTCATTTCATTTTAACAGATGAAAACTATCAAATAATATATTATACATGATGCACAAACTAAACTGTCCTAATGCATAGGATATGTGTCCATAAAATAACTTAACACATTTCAATGATTTATTAAACACACTTTTACCCAAAAAGGGAAGACATAAAAAGTTCCAACATTTATTCTGAGTTATGCCACTACCATGGGTACCTTTCACAGTATACACATAAACTTTTCTACATTTAAAAAGTGCATACCAAATTTATTTCTAAAGAAATCATTAGAACTAAACACCTGGGTTTTATTCCAAAACAGTTGAAATAATATATACTTATAACTTTTGTAAATCAAAAATACTTTCGGGATTTAAATCAAAATCCGTTTTACTAGCATTACCCACATAGAAACCTGAAAATGAACGCCGATGATGCTGCAGTTACCATCAAAATTATTTTCAAGCGCCAGAAGTGAGTTTAGTACACCCAAACCACACTTTCGGTACTTAAACAAAATCATTTCAAAGCAGTATCAAATACTTTGTAAAATCTTACTAAGTATCATGATCTTAATTTCGTAAACCAATTTCCCAAATATCTATTATCAAATAATACTTTCTTTTGCCAAAATCTTGAAAAACATTTTCATAGACACCGGAATTTAAGTTCTTGAACTCCTTGTTTAAGTCCTTTTTGTTTGTAAATCATATTTATAAACCATACTTATGTAAATTCAAACTTATACAAATCTTTTCACAAATATTTATTTCCAAAATATTCTATATTTCCTTTTGATTATAGTAAACATCTTTTACTAATTTTAACTTCTAACCCAACATTATCATCGAACATCTTATAGTAAAACCATGAAACCCAATTCACAAGGTGCTCATTTCAATGTACTCACAATTACTGTCTACCCAACCCATGATGTAGAAAGGTAAAACTGCTCATAAACTGGTCGAGCATAAATCAACAGCAAATAATAGTCAATGCTCCTAACATACCGAGCATGACTAAACAATCAAGTTAATGGGATATAAAACTATGAGAATCACTAATCTCAAACCAAACACGAATAGGTAAACTATAAACAGATAGTATACCCTTAAGATTCTGCTTTCCCTTCTCAACTGCAGAACTAGCAAAGACCCTAGTTTGTTCTCCATTCTTGAGCATAGGGAAATCTCTAATAAAATAACCATGTTGATGACAACTGTAGCAACTCCTCAGTGCAAATTGTGCATCATGCTTCGATGCCTCTATGATAGGTGCTTTCACTATCTACGCTTCAACCACTTGCCTTCCTTTACCCAACCTACACCTACTTGCAAAGTGTCCCTCCTTCCCATGCTTGTAGAGAATGAGGTTGGAACTATTCTCTGATGGTTGAAACTTCCTCTTTTTATTCCTGATTGGTGTTGATACTGACGGCTTCGAAGCCGAGCCCTTGAACCGAAAATCTGTACTTATTATGTCCTTGAATGCTCCATGGATACGATCCGTCATGTCCTTACATACCATGTCGCATAAAGTAATCCAAACTTGGACATCGATGATAGGCTCGGTGCCGTTGAACCTCTTTATGCGTAACACCTCAAACTCGTCTCATGTTGAAACAAAGTCTTCCCGTGGTTGAACCTGCACCACTTCTTCTACTATTTTTCCCATAGCATTAAGAGCCTCAGTATCCATAGTTCTTACTACCTAATCCAAGCGAAACAGCTTTAGGGAACTAAAGGATAGAGTTATTTCAAAGAATAAGTTACTAAGAGATATTCTTAAGGAATAATTTTAAAGTCTAGTCTTGAAAATACAAATACGCTCTCATATGTATAGTACACTCGACTAATTCTAGGGTGTCGCTTACTCCATTTCTAATGAGCCATAACCAACCAAAGCCAAGATGTTCGCTCAACCTTGTTCTCTGATAACAATTGTAACGACCGACTTTTCGACCCTCGAATGTTGACGCTAAATACATCCATGGTTTTCATGTCCCGAACACCCAACTGCCGGAATGGTAGAAAGTTAGGGTAAAATAAAAAAAGAATAGAATAAGAAAGAAACAACACACATCAGAATCACACAGTAGAACGATCATATATAATATCAAAAGGACAATACATAGGGTTACTTCGAGTACAGAAATTCAAAGTTACTAAAACCTAAGTACTATCATCAACAGTTATAACTGTTTCTCCTCACAATATTGATACATACACTATAGTAGCACAGCTGAAATAAGAATACTACATAAGGTAATCATCTAGCTCTTCTCTATAATCTCCAAAACGTCCAAACCAAAATCTGGAAACATACATGGGTCTAACTCGAGCATTATAAGAAAATAACATCCGGATTAGTCTGGTAAACCAGCGTGAGAAACTGAAGAAGCATGTATGACAAGAACAGTAACCATTGAGACCGTATGGATTACGTAATGGGTTCTTCCCCAAAGAAATCAACCATTCATTAAATTTAATATGGTGATATGATAGGTAATGTCTGGAGTGTAGAATGGTTACATTCATTACATTCAACAACATATTAGAAGTTACAGTAAAAAACGCTAAGGTACGTCCGCATAATGGACTTTCCACAGAGATCTTTTCGATGGAGCTGGATCCGAACTCCATGCATAAGAACCAGAAAACACCTTCCGACCATTGTATATCTCTAGATAAAATATACCATAAGGTAAACACAAAGACCCACACCCAAACATAAACATAAACCACGTGGTACCAAATGTCATCAATTCCCACGTGCAACATCGATAAACATACTCTAGATCTAGAATTGATATATCCTGTCACGGGACTGCAAAACCCCAGATTGTGCATCTTACTCTGTCCTTAGCCATTTCCGATGTCAAGGTTACATTCAGTATCTTTCACATGAGTTTTCTTCACCCGAACAGAACATGAATTTCCAAATGGATTCCATCATCTTGAAAAGATCATGGATAGCTACATGGATTCGAGCATCTCAAAGGGATCTTGAATCTCAAGTAGATTCCCACATAAGTCCTTTGACGAATGCTAACTCTGTCCTCTCTTTTGGAATACTTCTCAAGATAGACATTCCCACGCGACATCATCATTTAAAATGTTAACGTTGACCTATCCCTAGAACTTAACCTTAGAATTGACAGTTCAACTCTATAACGTTTCACTTCACAACCACTCCCAAAACATAGCACTCATATATTAGTTTTGAAGTGGTATTCGACAAGTAAAACACTTACCGATCAGAGTCTCTTCCAAACTAATTCGATGAATTTCTAGTTAACTCAATTCTGATTCTCTCAGAAGTGAGTGAAAGCTAGCGACGTTTCATACCAATTCTCCTACCTAGGGGTTCTCATTGGTATGAAATCGTGAAGCCTTTCGATACTTTTTAAGTCAATACTAGGTCAAGATCGATAATCGACCGATTATCTAGTCAAAAACAATTGCTTATACAAATCAATATTCGTATACTTAACTCATTTCCGACATTCCAACTTAACTATTCCTTGTCCAAGAGTGAAGCCAGGTAAGTTAGAGCACTGGTTGCATCAAAGCCTTACCTAAACACTTCATTCTCGAATCTCACAAATAGATAAGTCTACCTCGTTGGCTTTTAGTGTTAAGTCTATTCTAGTCTGTCTTCTTATATTATGATATTCAATTCTCTTTAGTTCTCTTATATTATATGACAATCTTGGCTTGGGACTACGTCGGACTGTCACAAATTTACTTATCATAATAACTGCTTTGCTTTTATTCTACTATCTGCGCAGTAAATGCAGATCTAGGCACATTTCTGTTTATTCTTTCTAGTCTTGTCAAATAATTAACTTGATTTCTTCTTTAATTTCTTTAACTCTTCACTTTATTCTCTTTTATTCTAGGAAGTAGTTCTATTCTATTTAGTTGGTTACAAAAACTGTTTCAAAAATCCATTTCCATATTTTAATACTAAATAATGCTATAAACAATAACTCATAATTGCAAGATATTTCTTTTATTGTTTCTTTAACTATTGGGTAATGCAAAATATAGAAATGTTTCTATTTTACACCAATTCCCTTTTCCTTTCTTTTATTCTTGCAATTACATTTATCGTAATTTTTGCAATATTAAACTATGGAAATGTATTCTCTTTTTTAAACCAACCAACTAATCTATCACTAATTTCCGAATAAAGTTAATAGAATTTCCCTTTTTTAATTCATTTCTCCCGTTTTAGCATAATTTACTGTAAATTTCTTGCTTTTAGGCTTATGCCTTTCTCTATAACCGTTAAGCCTAATATTATTCATATTTAATTGGATTCCTATCTTTCTTTTCCATATAAATAATAATTAAACATAAGCTCTCTTATAGAATTTACAGTTTCAACATAACTAATTATCAGAACTAATTACTGAAATAAATGCTGAATTAAAATATTTAACGAGAATCTAACGATAATATATCATAAACGTAAAAGATATATAATTTAAATCCACTCCCATGTCATCCTTAGCTTTGCTCCATGGTCTTAGCTCTGCTCCCTGGCCTTCCTGGATCCCCTTCTAAAGTGTCTAACATTTTTATTAAGAAGATCTTCTCCCTAGAAATATTTTCTATTTAGGGTCCAGCCTTAGGCAATTAACCCAATTGGGAGAAAATCTGATTGTGAGAAAATAGCTAGACCTATGGTCCTATTTATAGTAGAGTTTGGGGATCTCAGACAGTCAGATTTTTGGATTAAATCTGGTGTAACCATGTCGCAAGCTCGCTGCGAATCGTTGGATCCAGAAAACAACGTTCCAGATTGTGCAAAAATCAAATTTGAAGAGTTTGGCATGTACCTGGACGAACTGTCATCCATGATATAACGTGGGTCGACCTACAAGTCGACCTGTATGCTTTAAAGGTCGACCCTAGGGTCGACCTGTGTGCCTTGGGGTCGACCCATGCTATTTTATTAATTTTTTCTTTCTTTTTCCTGATTTTTGTTACTCTCGTAACTTCTTCGTATTAACTTGGATTTTGAAAAGTTATATATGGAAATTGATCAAAAAATCGCCACGAACACATTGGTACAAGTTTCAAGGCCATATTCTGACAATTCCAAAAAGGCTTATTTTCACTGTTCATCGTTATTTGGTTATTTAATTATCTAAAAATGCGGGGTGTTACATTCGCCCACCCTTTAGGAAATTTCGTCCCCGAAATTCGACAAGGGTAAAATTATGTAATTCCTCACATCAATCACATCCATTTTGTGTACGTCCAATTTTGCGACCATCCGTTTCCTTGTGCAAAGTGTCATTCAACGTAAAATATATGCATGTACATGAATTTCTAAGCGGTACCTCCTATATGAATGCTTTTCTTCTTTAAAAATTTATTTTATAACATGATGCACACACCTTAAATATACTTGCGATTTCTATATGAATATAATCTTTTGAAAACTCATAACGTATTTCATCCAATTTTTCCTACACTTCTACTGAATAGGGGTGTAGTTCAACGAATTTACATCCAAATCCTACCACACAACTTTTAATATTCGAATTTCAAAAAAAATCTAATTTTCCGAACTCGATTTCTTATGTCAGAAAGAAGGTAGAAAACGGAAAACCTTACGTTTACCGTTTTACTTTTGTGCACCTATTTCCTCGTACTTGGAACTTATGCCGCTATTCTATAAAAGTCTCTATTTTCTTTCCCAAGCACGGTTTACATAAGAAATACTTTTATTTTCAAACTTTTCCCAAGATTAATTTATGGAAAAAATGTATTTTTCTTTTGCAATTCTCATTTATTTCTATTGACGTTTCTGTCACTTTCTTTAGATCTTACTGTTTTTCTTTTAGTTACTTTTATCTGCTTTTACTTTTCTTTAATATAACAGCTAAACACAGTTATCTTCTAGGGCTAGGAGGCCTAGGACCATGTCCACTCTGACACAGAAAGGTCCTACTCTAGGAATCCAAGTAACTCATATGCTCCTCCTGCCGCCTATTACTTTTTACTAACTTATGTTGTATTACTCACGATGAATAAGATCTATTCATCTCTTTCTGTCCATACTCAAAATGGAATAACCAAGTCTTATTTACTGCAATGAATAAGGATTTTAATCTATGCAGTCTCTATCTAAAAAGGCAACTAAGCTTGGAGAAATTTTCTCTTTATCTTTACTTTTCATTTTCCCCAAATAAGGTCTATTTATCCCAATCACGTGTGTCTTACTATCTTACTAATATCACTTTACTATTCTTCTATAGTCTACACACATGAAGCAACATTCTTAGGTTCTCACTAGTGTCATATACACTTTATGGGAACTTTTATTATTACTGAAAGTAATCACTGCTATCTCCTACATAGCCTTACACTTTTCCTGTCACACCTAGGAAATGATTCCTATCTACTCCATATTTAAAAGTTTGGTTAGGTAGTTATCATTTCATTTCAAAAATTAAAGCTTCTAAATTTTTGAAACATCAAATCCCAAAATTCTTGCCTTTAAATTTAACTGTTTACTAAGTTTTGTTTTCTTCCAAAAACTTATTTACTTTTTCACCCAACCATTTTTCTTTAAAACATGTCTTGCTTGTCTTTAAATCATTTTTCTTTTCTTGACTTCCAAAAATATCCTCACATGTTTTGAAAATGTAACGACCCAGAATTTTTGATAATTAAAATTCGAATATTTAATTGATTTTAAATATTAATAAATGGAATTTAGAAGTCGAATGATTTATTTTTCGAATATTGGATTTAATTTGGTCAATTTAATCGATAATTTAATAGTTAAATTCCAGGAATAATTAAAAATCGAGTTAATATGATTGTAAATGATTTGTAAAATTTTATTTAATCATACTGGAGTTATAGAAAGGTTATAGAACTTTCAGGATCGAATTTGGAGTTAATCTATGAAAATTGAATATTTTAATATTTAATTATCGACTGAAAAATAGCCAATTTTCGAACAGTCTCAGAATTGAACGAAACCAGTTCCATTGGATCCGTAATAGTTAGTTATTATCGGATTTCAATTTTCGTAGCAATCGAAGTTATCGTTTGACCGTGGCAACTCGAAACGCATCGATATCGTTTTAATTTTAAATCGTCGAGTTAAAATAGTCATTTTTCAAAAAGTCTCGGATTTCAACGAAACCAGTTTCATCGGATCCGTAATGTGATATTATTGTAAGATTTCAAATTCCGTAATTTTTGGATTTACCATTTGTCCGGTACAAATTAAAACGCCTCGAAATCGATTTAAATCGGTTTAATTTAAATTGATCGTTTATTGTCATATCTCACACATACGATCGAATTAGCTTCCGAAACCTGTTCCATTGCATTCGGAACGCGGGATAAACCCCAGAAATGCCAGTTACCGCGCGTAAATCGGAGTTTGAAAAACCCGGATGAATAGTGTTCGATATCTTCTATAAATACACCCATTTATTCACAAAAATAAAAGAAAAAAAAAACCCTAGGGTTTCGTTCAGCTGGCCACCACTTCTTGAATCAACGACCGAAATGTTCTTGCTTTTCCCTCAATTTTTCTCTTCATCCACACGTTAATTCCAAAAGTGTTCAACTGCAATTACGTAGAGGGCAACGAGTACTATCAGTTCAACGGTCAAGATCGTAAAATTCGAAGTGGATCAACGGGGAAACGAGCTTGAAGGACGCGCATTTGGAGGGCGAAATCTCGACCTGTAGGCGACCGGACCTGACCGGTCACTGGCCGTGGGTGGCATTCGCGGAGGCGGTTCCTATGGTGGTAGTTTGATGGGGTGAAGATCGTCGGAGAGGGGTGGCGTGTTAGGGTTAAACGGCGGCGATGGGTTCCGTTATTTACTGGAACGAACGCGTGAAGAAGAACGCATGAGCGGCCAGATTTCATCTCCTGGGAACGAACGGCAAAGATGGAATTAGGTTATAAAAAATTTAAAATAAATTGTAAATGGAATTATATTTAAAATCGTATAATGTTTAAAACTCTGTAACTCTTTCATGCGAGGTCGGAATTCGACGAAACTTTTTGCGTTGGCTTCGTATTCACGAGCACTTCGCGATGCAACTGGATTGGTGTCGTTTGGAGCTAGTTTGAATTTCGGGTAAAATTAAACGTGCGTTTAATTTTATTCGAAATAAACGCTGGAACGGAATTTAAAATCAAGGTGAGATTTTCTCACTCAAATTGAATGTGGAATTTTTACAGTTATTGATTGATGATTGACTGTTTGGATGTGATGTTAGATATAGTAGGATATATCTATATATATATAGCAATATATACATATTAGCATATGTATATATTGGATTGATTGATTTCCCGCCTCGTATAGCGGATGAGACCCTATTGCGCCGTTAGTAAGTGGATTTTTATAAAAACCCATATACCGCGATATTCCACCTCGAAGTGGAATGGTATTGTGCTAACGTCTTTGGATGCAGGGAAACAGGTTGGAGGGATCCAACTGGATTCCTCAACTGTATTTACTTATTTACAGATATTTTGATATATTCTGTTATCATATTGATATATGATATTGACTGTTGTGATGGACTGATTGGTGTTGTTGCATCATCGGATTCAGTTTTGAAATGTAAAAATAACGACTTTTACTTTAAAAGGGTTTTTAAAGTGATTTTTGAAAATATACGTTTTATGGAATTTTTGAAAAGATTTATAAACGTAAAATTTAAAGTTATAAAAGTTATAATTTTTAGTGAAATATAACCAAAGTGTTGTTTTTAAAATAAAAGTCGATTTATTTGTAAAATGGTTTAAGTTGGGATTTTTGAATAACCATAAACGATCTGTGTAAAAAGATTTATTAAAATTGATATTTTTTTAAATCAAATATTGGAATTATAAGATGAGTTTTTATAAGTGTTAAAAATGAAATATTATGGAATCCGTAAGTGAATGAAATTTATAGGTTTATAAATTGTGAAGTTATAAAATGGATGAAACTGTAGAATAAAAGATTTATAAGAGATTAACTTATAAATTGGATTTTTACCTTTAGATGGAATATTTATCGAATTATTAATAAAGAAGATTTATTAAATTTAAGTCGTTAGAAAATAGAAATAGAAATAGAATTTATAAACGTTGTTTTATAAATTCGAAATCAATTGGATTTGATAAATTAAAATGTTAAAGAAGATATATTCGCGATTTTGGATAGCGAATTTTTATTGAAATAAAAATGTGTAGAAAAGATTGAAATTGGGTTAAGTGAATTATATTCACGATTTTGGACAGTGAATATAATTTTAAGTAAAATGGATACGTTTTTGAAGAAGTGATATTAAAAATGAAGTTAAACATTTTAAGGATGTTTTAAAATGTATTATGAATCGAAATCATAGATTTCAACATTTATTGTTGAAATAGACGTTTTCGAGGAATTTAAGGAAATGATGGACTATAACACTGTTGTTATAGTAAATGGTTTCCGAAAGGAAATATTGTTGTGTAGTATTGGGATTCATATATCTATCTAAATTCCGAATCCCTATACTAGTGATTTTGAGTCGTCGTAACGATGTTTTACGTAACATTCGTTTTGACTCAAATAAATGTTGTTATAGTAATGTTTTCCTTAAAGAATGAATTTATACTTAACATTTGATTTAAGTATATCGAATATTTCAAATGTTGAAAATAAAAGATTTGTGAAACACTTATTATTAAATAAGTATGGAATGTTTTCCAATATGAAATGAAATGTTTTTGAGAATTTATCTTCTTAAAGATAAATCGAAATTGAATATTTGAAAATGATTGAAAATCGAATATTAGTAGATATTCGAAAAATATAAATTCAATATGGAATTTATAAAGGAAAGGGAAACTGTTTAGAAAATAAACGTTGATTTATTTTTGAAGTGTGGAAATTTTATATCTAGTAAAGATATTTTTGAAGATAAATAATTTGGAAAATTATTTGGAATCTGATGATGTTGCGCATCTTTATTGATAGTTAAATAACCGACTATCAATAATTACCTTGAATAGGTATTTGTTGTGATTGGATGAATTTGAATGCCACACTTATTTTGAATAATCGCTCACTATTCGGGTTAGCCGGGAAAGGACCATGGGGTCGTATAACCCATTCCGAATATGTGATACGTCGTTATGAATTGCATTCGAAGACCGGTGTTGAAGACCGGATATTTTTGAAAACGGAAGGATTACCGTCGAGTTACTCTACATCGGCTGATCTCCGATTTAGAGGTTTTATCACCCTTAGTGACGGGAAGTCCTGACGTGATTGAAATTATCCGGATTTGCAAGGGCTTCGTGAGAAGTGCCTTCGGTTCTGTTCGATCCCGGAACAGACTTGTATGGATTGTGTGTCTGACGTTACAATTTGAGATATAAAGCTGATTTCTTTCAAATACATTTCTGTTGGTGGCGGAGAATTTATTCTCTTAGCTTAACACCCTTCTCTGAGACGTACGAGCTCAGAGGTTATGTAGTTGAAATTTATCAGCGATATATCCCAATTAGGTAACGTGGCATACTGAGTGTTGCTGTGAAATGATCAGTGTTTGATCATTTGTGATATGATCATTTGTTTGATCTTATATCTTGGTGATCATAGGTTGATCATTTTGTTGGACCCGAAGCAGGGCTTTTTGAGAAAGCGTAGCTTTGTGGACGAGACTTCGTCGAGCCTCACACCCCGGAAATGGTCGAAACAGGAAGGATGCGGCAAGGTTCTAGGGAGTAGCGCCCCTTAGTGTATGTCATTCCTTCTGGATAGAGGTGGTATCATGGTATGGAGCCCAGATACTTAATCTATGTGGTTGCTGCATTATCATCTATGTGGTTTGTTGGAAATCGGGGATCCTCGGGAAGATCGGTTACGATCGGGGGATGGCATACGCGTGTCAGTAGTTACCTATTTTTGCAGAGGTAACCCGGCCTTGTGTTGGCAGAGATCCGGTTAGGTTCTCGGGTCGTCTATTCCAGGGACGTACCCATCGTGGATAGGAAGTTCCTTAGCCTGACCATTTGTTGGAAATCCAAAGAAACAATACGCGACGTGTACGGTTTTAGTTGTATTACCTGCTATGGAATGTGGCGGTAACCTGCTATTGAACATAGTAGCTATAGTAGGCATACGATACTGGTCGTATGTTGGCTAAGATTTATATTATACTTTCGAAATGTTTTCCACTATGCACTAATAATAATATCCAAAATGATTTGATTTTGCGTAGTAAGCATCTTTGACTATCATAAGAAGAAATCTCCTCCAAGTCTGCGTTTGCATTGTGTGTGTGGTGGGAGGTCTTATGGTAGTTTCATTTTCCAAAAGCATTGCGAATTGACTTTAAAATTCTTCTGTTGTTTATTTTAAAGAAAAATAACTGTTTTACGATCTCACACCAGTCACCATGACTGACTCGGAGTTTATTGTTCCCTTCTAAACTCTAGGTGCCCACCAATTTCCACACGGGCAGCCTAGAGTTATATTATCAGGATATTCTGGATATTCTGGAGCTTGGAGATAAGCTGGATGACGAGACGTAGTATTTGTATCTGATAGTATTTATTCCGCTGTGTATTCTGTATGAGGACAAGTTTATATAACTGTCCATTGTTGTACTGAGTTGTATAGTGACTTTGATGATTGATGTATGTTATAAAATGATATAGTTCTTTGTTTAAAGATTATTCATTTATCTATTATATATTGTTCCGCTGTGTATTCGAGACGTAGTATTTGTATCTGATAGTATTTATTCCGCTGTGTATTCTGTATGAGGACAAGTTTATATAACTGTCCATTGTTGTACTGAGTTGTATAGTGACTCTGATGATTGATGTATGTTATAAAATGATATAGTTCTTTGTTTAAAGATTATTCATTTATCTATTATATATTGTTCCGCTGCGATGTGTAAGATTCTGATATTGTTTTCTGTTCTGATGTGTTTCTGTTGTTCTTCTTCTTTCTTTCTTCTCTTTTTCTTCTATCTTCTTCTTCTTCTGACTTTTTCTTTTTCTTAAAACCCTCACTATTGGAGTTTCCGGCACTCGATTGCTCGGCAGTCGATAAAGTGAGTATCGATGTCGAATTTTCAAAAGTCGAAAATTTCGGTATGTGACAAAGTGGTATCAGAGCATATGGTTAAGCGACAACCCTGCTCTGTTGGGTGTTACTCATTAGAGATAGAGTCAGTAGTACTCTAGAATGAGTTGAGTGTAATAATAGATACGAGTGCGTATTTGTTAGTGAATATAAAAATTGTTTTATATTGTGATGATTGGTTTGTTGAGTGGTATATGGATTCTGGTCGGTATTGTCCGTACAACTCTATCGATAGGGATCTCTAAACACTTGTATAGAACAATTCGGCACAGTATTGTTTTAAAATAGGGTAAATGAAATAATTTTACCCAAGACTATTTTTGTATATAAAAGAAATGATTTTCTGTAAATTATTACAGTATATGGTTGCATGGTTGTTAGGAAGTAATAATAGTGAATTATCATCACTGAAATTGAATAAGAAATTGGAATTATAACTCCAAAGTTAAGAAATGAATTCACATATAAATGAAATTTGAGAATGTAAATTATAAATGTGAATTGTAATTTAAAACGGAATTCCAGAGAAGTATTTGGAAAGGTTTTGAAAAGAATTTGAAAATTTTGGAGATTTGGAAAGTTTAATTCCTTTTTGATTTGGAAATGAATTTCAAAGGTTTTGAAAAGTCTTTCGAAGGAATGAAAAGCTCTAAACTCTTTTCGGTCGCTGGAAAATAATTCCGATGATGATCGCGACATCACCGGTGTTCATTTTCGGGTTTCCAAAAGAGAAATTGCTGCCAAGTTGTTTTAAATGGAAGTTGTTTGAAAATTTGGATTTTGTTTTGGAAATTATAAGGGTAATTTGACATGTTTTCAAAAATAGTTTTGAAAAAAAGTTGAAAAGACTCTGGAATCCTATTTAAAATATTTATGGGAACAAGGATGAGTTGGTAACTTATACAATTTGAATTTTTGATAGAATAAATTTAACTTAAAGAATGGAGTTAAATTAAAGTAAGTATAAGTGAATAAACTGGAATTGAATTTGATTTGTGAAGTTAAACTAAAATTAGTAAGTAAAGCTTAAAGAATGAAGGTAAATGAATGTAAATACAAGTGAATCAATTTAATGAAAGTGAAATTAAATGTTGAAACTCATTTTGAATTTGTAAGCAAATGAATTGAATTGAATAATTGTAAATGAAAGATGAATTAAAATTCGTATGAAAATTGGAAATCCAGTTTAAAGATAAGTAGAATTAAAATAAATTGAATTGATACCAATTTGAATTAGTAATTGAAACTAATTTAAATAGTGCAGTTGAATGAAAGATAGTTGATAAAAATTCAATATTTCAGAATTGAAGATGAATTGAATTTAAATAGAATGGAAATTGTGAATTAAATTCAAATGAATGTGAAATGTAAAATTGAATGAGAATAGATATATAACTTCAGCAGTGAAGTAGAGATGATATAAGCAGTTATATTGAAAATTTTGTAATTGAATGTACGAAATGGTTTGAATATATGCAACTAGATATTATGGCTAGTAGGATATACAGGTATAAAGGAATTGGAATTTAATTTCGAAGATAAATTTGAATGGCTCGACAAAAGGTAAGCATTTGAATTCGAATATGAGATTTGATGGCTTATTTCTCTAGCCGCTTGGCTTTTTCTTTTTCTTTTTGAAATCTGAGAGTCCATAGGGACGTTTTGTAGTCGTACCGTATTAGCCGCGCAAAGGAGACGCTGGCGAAATTTTTTGGAAATTTAGGGCGTTAGAAAATTTTTGAGAAATTTTGAAAGTTTGAAATTTGAATTTAAGTTTAAATTTGAATTTTGAAGTAAACGATATTGTTTGAAAATTATGAAAGTGTTAGGAAAGTTAGTAGAAATGATAACGAATCTCTAGTAGAGAGATTTGTTTTGAAAATTTGATAAAACTATTAGATATTGGAAAAATGATAGACGAGTTAAGGACCATTTTTCTTAACTTGTAATTTCGAGGAGGAAATTCTTTTAAGGGGGGAAGTCTGTAACGACCCAGAATTTTTGATAATTAAAATTCGAATATTTAATTGATTTTAAATATTAATAAATGGAATTTAGAAGTCGAATGATTTATTTTTCGAATATTGGATTTAATTTGGTCAATTTAATCGATAATTTAATAGTTAAATTCCAGGAATAATTAAAAATCGAGTTAATATGATTGTAAATGATTTGTAAAATTTTATTTAATCATACTGGAGTTATAGAAAGGTTATAGAACTTTCAGGATCGAATTTGGAGTTAATCTATGAAAATTGAATATTTTAATATTTAATTATCGACTGAAAAATAGCCAATTTTCGAACAGTCTCAGAATTGAACGAAACCAGTTCCATTGGATCCGTAATAGTTAGTTATTATCGGATTTCAATTTTCGTAGCAATCGAAGTTATCGTTTGACCGTGGCAACTCGAAACGCATCGATATCGTTTTAATTTTAAATCGTCGAGTTAAAATAGTCATTTTTCAAAAAGTCTCGGATTTCGACGAAACCAGTTTCATCGGATCCGTAATGTGATATTATTGTAAGATTTCAAATTCCGTAATTTTTGGATTTACCATTTGTCCGGTACAAATTAAAACGCCTCGAAATCGATTTAAATCGGTTTAATTTAAATTGATCGTTTATTGTCATATCTCACACAAACGATCGAATTAGCTTCCGAAACCTGTTCCATTGCATTCGGAACGTGGGATAAACCCCAGAAATGCCAGTTACCGCGCGTAAATCGGAGTTTGAAAAACCCGGATGAATAGTGTTCGATATCTTCTATAAATACACCCATTTATTCACAAAAATAAAAGAAAAAAAAAACCCTAGGGTTTCGTTCAGCTGGCCGCCACTTCTTGAATCAACGACCGAAATGTTCTTGCTTTTCCCTCAATTTTTCTCTTCATCCACACGTTAATTCCAAAAGTGTTCAACTGCAATTACGTAGAGGGCAACGAGTACTATCAGTTCAACGGTCAAGATCGTAAAATTCGAAGTGGATCAACGGGGAAACGAGCTTGAAGGACGCGCATTTGGAGGGCGAAATCTCGACCTGTAGGCGACCGGACCTGACCGGTCACTGGCCGTGGGTGGCATTCGCGGAGGCGGTTCCTGTGGTGGTAGTTTGATGGGGTGAAGATCGTCGGAGAGGGGTGGCGTGTTAGGGTTAAACGGCGGCGATGGGTTCCGTTATTTACTGGAACGAACGCGTGAAGAAGAACGCATGAGCGGCCAGATTTCATCTCCTGGGAACGAACGGCAAAGATGGAATTAGGTTATAAAAAATTTAAAATAAATTGTAAATGGAATTATATTTAAAATCGTATAATGTTTAAAACTCTGTAACTCTTTCATGCGAGGTCGGAATTCGACGAAACTTTTTGCGTTGGCTTCGTATTCACGAGCACTTCGCGATGCAACTGGATTGGAGTCGTTTGGAGCTAGTTTGAATTTCGGGTAAAATTAAACGCGCGTTTAATTTTATTCGAAATAAACGCTGGAACGGAATTTAAAATCAAGGTGAGATTTTCTCACTCAAATTGAATGTGGAATTTTTACAGTTATTGATTGATGATTGACTGTTTGGATGTGATGTTAGATATAGTAGGATATATCTATATATATATAGCAATATATACATATTAGCATATGTATATATTGGATTGATTGATTTCCCGCCTCGTATAGCGGATGAGACCCTATTGCGCCGTTAGTAAGCGGATTTTTATAAAAACCCATATACCGCGATATTCCACCTCGAAGTGGAATGGTATTGTGCTAACGTCTTTGGATGCAGGGAAACAGGTTGGAGGGATCCAACTGGATTCCTCAACTGTATTTACTTATTTACAGATATTTTGATATATTCTGTTATCATATTGATATATGATATTGACTGTTGTGATGGACTGATTGGTGTTGTTGCATCATCGGATTCAGTTTTGAAATGTAAAAATAACGACTTTTACTTTAAAAGGGTTTTTAAAGTGATTTTTGAAAATATACGTTTTATGGAATTTTTGAAAAGATTTATAAACGTAAAATTTAAAGTTATAAAAGTTATAATTTTTAGTGAAATATAACCGAAGTGTTGTTTTTAAAATAAAAGTCGATTTATTTGTAAAATGGTTTAAGTTGGGATTTTTGAATAACCATAAACGATCTGTGTAAAAAGATTTATTAAAATTGATATTTTTTTAAATCAAATATTGGAATTATAAGATGAGTTTTTATAAGTGTTAAAAATGAAATATTATGGAATCCGTAAGTGAATGAAATTTATAGGTTTATAAATTGTGAAGTTATAAAATGGATGAAACTGTAGAATAAAAGATTTATAAGAGATTAACTTATAAATTGGATTTTTACCTTTAGATGGAATATTTATCGAATTATTAATAAAGAAGATTTATTAAATTTAAGTCATTAGAAAATAGAAATAGAAATAGAATTTATAAACGTTGTTTTATAAATTCGAAATCAATTGGATTTGATAAATTAAAATGTTAAAGAAGATATATTCGCGATTTCGGATAGCGAATTTTTATTGAAATAAAAATGTGTAGAAAAGATTGAAATTGGGTTAAGTGAATTATATTCACGATTTTGGACAGTGAATATAATTTTAAGTAAAATGGATACGTTTTTGAAGAAGTGATATTAAAAATGAAGTTAAACATTTTAAGGATGTTTTAAAATGTATTATGAATCGAAATCATAGATTTCAACATTTATTGTTGAAATAGACGTTTTCGAGGAATTTAAGGAAATGATGGACTATAACACTGTTGTTATAGTAAATGGTTTCCGAAAGGAAATATTGTTGTGTAGTATTGGGATTCATATATCTATCTAAATTCCGAATCCCTATACTAGTGATTTTGAGTCGTCGTAACGATGTTTTACGTAACATGCGTTTTGACTCAAATAAATGTTGTTATAGTAATGTTTTCCTTAAAGAATGAATTTATACTTAACATTTGATTTAAGTATATCGAATATTTCAAATGTTGAAAATAAAAGATTTGTGAAACACTTATTATTAAATAAGTATGGAATGTTTTCCAATATGAAATGAAATGTTTTTGAGAATTTATCTTCTTAAAGATAAATCGAAATTGAATATTTGAAAATGATTGAAAATCGAATATTAGTAGATATTCAAAAAATATAAATTCAATATGGAATTTATAAAGGAAAGCGAAACTGTTTAGAAAATAAACGTTGATTTATTTTTGAAGTGTGGAAATTTTATATCTAGTAAAGATATTTTTGAAGATAAATAATTTGGAAAATTATTTGGAATCTGATGATGTTGCGCATCTTTATTGATAGTTAAATAACCGACTATCAATAATTACCTTGAATAGGTATTTGTTGTGATTGGATGAATTTGAATGCCACACTTATTTTGAATAATCGCTCACTATTCGGGTTAGCCGGGAAAGGACCATGGGGTCGTATAACCCATTCCGAATATGTGATACGTCGTTATGAATTGCATTCGAAGACCGGTGTTGAAGACCGGATATTTTTGAAAACGGAAGGATTACCGTCGAGTTACTCTACATCGGCTGATCTCCGATTTAGAGGTTTTATCACCCTTAGTGACGGGAAGTCCTGACGTGATTGAAATTATCCGGATTTGCAAGGGCTTCGTGAGAAGTGCCTTCGGTTCTGTTCGATCCCGGAACAGACTTGTATGGATTGTGTGTCTGACGTTACAATTTGAGATATAAAGCTGATTTCTTTCAAATACATTTCTGTTGGTGGCGGAGAATTTATTCTCTTAGCTTAACACCCTTCTCTGAGACGTACGAGCTCAGAGGTTATGTAGTTGAAATTTATCAGCGATATATCCCAATTTGGTAACGTGGCATACTGAGTGTTGCTGTGAAATGATCAGTGTTTGATCATTTGTGATATGATCATTTGTTTGATCTTATATCTTGGTGATCATAGGTTGATCATTTTGTTGGACCCGAAGCAGGGCTTTTTGAGAAAGCGTAGCTTTGTGGACGAGACTTCGTCGAGCCTCACACCCCGGAAATGGTCGAAACAGGAAGGATGCGGCAAGGTTCTAGGGAGTAGCGCCCCTTAGTGTATGTCATTCCTTCTGGATAGAGGTGGTATCATGGTATGGAGCCCAGATACTTAACCTATGTGGTTGCTGCATTATCATCTATGTGGTTTGTTGGAAATCGGGGATCCTCGGGAAGATCGGTTACGATCGGGGGATGGCATACGCGTGTCAGTAGTTACCTATTTTTGCAGAGGTAACCCGGCCTTGTGTTGGCAGAGATCCGGTTAGGTTCTCGGGTCGTCTATTCCAGGGACGTACCCATCGTGGATAGGAAGTTCCTTAGCCTGACCATTTGTTGGAAATCCAAAGAAACAATACGCGACGTGTACGGTTTTAGTTATATTACCTGCTATGGAATGTGGCGGTAACCTGCTATTGAACATAGTAGCTATAGTAGGCATACGATACTGGTCGTATGTTGGCTAAGATTTATATTATACTTTCGAAATGTTTTCCACTATGCACTAATAATAATATCCAAAATGATTTGATTTTGCGTAGTAAGCATCTTTGACTATCATAAGAAGAAATCTCCTCCAAGTCTGCGTTTGCATTGTGTGTGTGGTGGGAGGTCTTATGGTAGTTTCATTTTCCAAAAGCATTGCGAATTGACTTTAAAATTCTTCTGTTGTTTATTTTAAAGAAAAATAACTGTTTTACGATCTCACACCAGTCACCATGACTGACTCGGAGTTTATTGTTCCCTTCTAAACTCTGGGTGCCCACCAATTTCCACACGGGCAGCCTAGAGTTATATTATCAGGATATTCTGGATATTCTGGAGCTTGGAGATAAGCTGGATGACGAGACGTAGTATTTGTATCTGATAGTATTTATTCCGCTGTGTATTCTGTATGAGGACAAGTTTATATAACTGTCCATTGTTGTACTGAGTTGTATAGTGACTCTGATGATTGATGTATGTTATAAAATGATATAGTTCTTTGTTTAAAGATTATTCATTTATCTATTATATATTGTTCCGCTGCGATGTGTAAGATTCTGATATTGTTTTTTGTTCTGATGTGTTTCTGTTGTTCTTCTTCTTTCTTTCTTCTCTTTTTCTTCTATCTTCTTCTTCTTCTGACTTTTTCTTTTTCTTAAAACCCTCACTATTGGAGTTTCCGGCACTCGATTGCTCGGCAGTCGATAAAGTGAGTATCGATGTCGAATTTTCGAAAGTCGAAAATTTCGGTATGTGACAGAAAACATCTTCATGTCATAGATTTTCAAATTTACAAAAACTGGAGTAGATAAAAACAATTATTCTATCAGAAATCCTTTAACTTTCCTACTCTTTCAATTACCTAACGTTGGAGGAGTTTCGAATTTACTACAAATGGGGATTTTCTACAAAGGCAAGGAACCCATGCGCATAATCAATGGAAAAATATGAAATTTCCATTGCTTAGCTTTCCTACTAAGGCTCTCTATAATATCCCTTCTAACTAACACTGTCTCTAATTATTACACTTCTCATTATACCTAATGATTTTATACCTTAATGTATTGGAACTACTTTCTCTTATGAGAAACCATTAATGCTAAAACCTTCTATGAAGCTTTTAAAAGAGCATTTCATGTTTGTGTGAAATTACAAGGAACTTATTTTATAATTTATCGAAATAGGATATACAAAATATGGTGCTTTCCATACCTTGTACATCTCTTCCATGTATTCCTTATAACTTGCACAAAATATCTTCACTTGCAGTTTGGTTTCATAGAAAATTATACCATTATTCATTTCATTCCAATAGATTAAAGTATGTTTAATATATATTCACTTACAATAGATATTTCCTACGGAATTTATTAATTTCATAATATTTGACTTACATCTATTTCAAAAGAATTCATTTTCAAAACTGTTTTAACATTTTCATAACTAGAAAACATTTCCATATACTTATTTAAATAATAAGTGTGCTTACAAACTACTTTATTTCTATACTTAGAAATTATCTTCAAAATACATTTTTATTTGGGTTAAAACAGATGTTGCGTAAAACACCGTTACTACAACCCAAAAACACTAGTATATGGATTTAGTTAAAATAAATACTAGTAAATCCCATATGCTATGTAAAAACATTTCCTTTAGGAGTCACCTACTATAACAATAGTGTCATAGTCTATGCTTTCTTTATTTTTCATGAAAACATTTATTACAACGACAAATGTTGTAACCTATGTTTTCGATACTTGACACATTCTAGGTTTTCATACTTTAAAATCTTTGTTTACATACAAGGAAACTAGCGAGCTATATATGCTCTATAATTCTTTAAAAAGAATTAAAATTCACATCATATAAAAACCAATTTAAATTTCATACCACTTTTTTTCAAAAACCCAATATTTACTTCAAACATATCGACAATTATATTTTTCAACTTTTCAATTCCAAAAAGTTTCGTTTTATTGGGCTAGACATAAAGTGGATTTTCTTCTTCCTACCCTAGGAATATCCTTCCTAAACTTTGGAAATCTCATTCCCTTACTAAAATCTCTTATTCCTTCCAAAATATAAATACTCTCCCTATTATCCCTAGGGAACTTTCCCACTTCTTATGACATATGGATACTAATCTTCTCTCAAAACATAGCTTATTGTACACTATAAATTGGTAATAACTTAGGGCTCAACACTCTTGTGTCATCCCAAACCCAACTAGCAAACTATGCACAAATGTACTTCTAAAAACTTTCCATATGTTAAAATCTATAATTGGGGACTATTTGGATTTTAGTACATAATATTTTTATATTTTATTCAAAAATACAAATACGTTCACTCACTATCTACCTAGGAACCCTAAACCTAGGCTCTAATACCAAATGTAACAACCCGAATTCCAGTGGGTTCGGATTTTTCGCAAAAATGCTAAAACCCAAGCCTACTGAAGCCCGAGTTGGGTATCTGTTATCCTGCAAATAGGCAAAGATAAATATATCAGAGCTCAAGTAAATATCTCACAGTGGAACTGACTAAAATATAATAGTAAGTACATATCTCACAGTGGAACTGACTAAAATATAATAGTAAGTACATACTCACCAAGATGATAACACTTTCTAAACAAGTGTCTCAAAGCCGAAAAGTCTCTGCCATCTACCTAACCTGTGGGATGTATGAGGAGGGGTCAGAACTAAAGTTCTGGTGAATGGAAAAATTATACACTTCTAAGCTTAATTCTACATATACCGTTTTATTTCCATTTTCTGTTATGTTAGGTTTATTGGGTTTATAATACTCTCGCCTTTGTGCGTGAATCGTACCCATCTACTCCTTAGTAGATTAAAACCTAATAACAAATATATATATAGCTACATGCACAATGACCGCATCAGTCCTATATACTACCCATAGTACCTTTCGTATCCTCCTTGAAAAGGACTCCACCGTCTTGCACCTAGAGCGTTCTGTAACTACATCTGTAAAGGACAGCTTCATGAGGCCTACAATGCAGATGTTCTGTTGTCTACTATGAAAATGTAAAACTGCGTACGCACTAGCCTATACTAATGCTCGGACATCCACAATGTACCATCAGTGCGTACCTTGAGGACTATACGTAATCGTTCTGTCTACTCTCTGAATCCCGCCAACAAGGTCTACCTTGTACGGAACTCAGTCGGGGATTTTCTATATCTGTAAATGACAGTTTCGTTAGGCCTACAATATAGATATTCTACTTGGTTTGTCTCTTTTCTCATCGTGGCTATGGTTCTATGTAGCCGCCCCTCAACTAATCGAAAGACCTCTAAAGAGCTAAGTGGCTATGCCCTACCGCAAACAATCTAAACATCCAATTAGCTGCACCCCTCATCCAATGTCTTGATAGTGAAAGAATCATTGGCCTGTTGGTTTAACTTTAGTCTTTCCCGAACTCGTTCTTGATTGATGATGGCTTGATCTCCGCATGTGACTATCCTTTTGGGTCCTGCCCACTAAAACCTACTCGCAAGTCAGAGTACGATGTCATACAAATATCCTACTCCATTCATCAACCTTTGAATTGCCTACAAAGGTCTGCTTCGTTAGGCCTGCAATGCAAAAGCATTCAAGGTACACTCTCTTGATAAAACACCTACAGACCTGCCTTCGGGGGTGCAGCTTCGTTAGGCCAACCCCAGAAGGCCATCCTAGAGTACCCTCACGTCCCGTTGAAGTCTCGTACTTCCTTCTAGCCCAAACTAACTAAGTTGGACGTGCTCTTTCTGTACTAAAATCTACGATGAACTGCTTCGTTAGGCTCTTCATCCTTTGGGCTACTCCAAACGCATCATACCATTTATTTGACCCTACGTCTAATCTTTTATTATGCATTTAGTTTACTTTTATTATTCTGTTGGCTACTTATTTACCCTAATCAACATAAGCGTGTCCCAGCCTCACCTAACTATTATGAGACCATCAGTTTCTGACTGAAAGGGAATGCTGTTGGTATGGGCCTTTCTTCTATGTTTGTTTATTAACTTAGTGTAAGTTTTAAAATAAGCCTTTTCTGTTATCTCTAATTATAACCTATGTTATAATTATACTTGCAATTGTTACTTCTATATTCTTTTATAATCTTCATGTTATAAATATAATTGCAAGTGTCTCTTTTCTATTCTAGTCCGTCTTTTTTTATTATGATATTGAATTATCTTAGTTCTCTTATATTATATGACAATCTTGGCTTGGGACTACGTCCGACAGTCACAAATTTACTTATCATAATAATTGCTTTGCTTTTATTCTACCATCTGCATAGTAAATGCAGATTTAGGAACATTTCTGTTTATTCTTTCTAGTCTTGTCAAATAATTAACTTGATTTCTTCTTTAATTTCTTTAACTCTCCACTTTATTCTCTTTTATTCTAGGAAGTAGTTTTATTCTATTTGGTTGGTTACAAAAACTATGCTAAAAATCCATTTCCATATTTTAATACTAAATAATGCTATAAACAATAACTCGTAATTGCAAGATATTTCTTTTATTGTTTCTTTAACTATTGGGTAATGCAAAATATAGAAATGTCTCTATTTTACATTAATTCCCTTTTCCTTTCTTTTATTCTTGCAATTACGTTTATCGTTATTTTTGCAATATTAAACTATGGAAACGTATTCTCTTTTCTAAACCAACCAACTAATCTATCACTAATTTCCAAATCAAGTTATTAGATTTTCCCCTTTTTAATTTATTTCTCCGGTTTTAGCATAATTTACTTTAAATTTCTTGCTTTTAGGCTTATGCCTTTTTCTATAACTGTTAAGCCTAATATTATTCATATTTAATTGGATTCATATCTTTCTTTTCCATATAAATAATAATTAAACATAAGCTTTCTTATAGAATTTACAGTTTCAACATAACTAATTAGCAGAACTAATTACTGAAATAAATGCTGAATTAAAATATTTAACGGAAATCTAACGATAATATATCATAAACGTAAAAGATAAATAATTTATATCCACTCACATATCGTCATTAGCTTTGCTCCATGGTCTTAGCTCTGCTCCATGGCCTTCCTAGATCCCCTTCTATGGTGTCTAATATTTTTATTAAGAAGATCTTCTCCCTAGAAATATTTTCTATTTAGGGTCCAGCCTCAGGCAATGAACCCAATTGGGAGAAAATCCGATTGTGAGAAAATAGCTAGGCCTAGGGTCCTATTTATAGTGGAGTTTGGGGATCTCAGACCATCGGATTTTGGATTGAATCTGGTGTAACCATGTCACGGGCTCGCTGCGAATCATTGGATCTAGAAAAGGACGTTCCAGATTGTGCAAAAATCAAATTTAAAGAGTTCGGTATGTACCTGGACGAATTGTCGTCCAGGATATAATGCGGGTCGACCTACAGGTCGACCTGTGTGCTTTGAAGGTCGACCCTAGGGTCGACCCGTGTGCCTTGGGGTCGACCCATGCTATTTTATTATTATTATTTTTTCTTTTTCCTGATTTTCGTTTCTCTCGTAACTTCTTCGTATTAACTCGCATTTCAAAAGTTTATATATGGAAATTGATTATAAAATCACCAGGAACACAACGGTATATGTTTCGAGGCCATATTCAATGTTTATTTTCACTGTTCATCGTTATTTGGTTATTTAATTATCTAAAAATGCAGGGTGTTACAATAAGGGACTGTACTATACCTTGAGTAGGTGGGAACACATACATGAAGTCAAGACGACTAAGTTAAAGTAGTAGACATAACACATAATTGAAGACAATCAGCATAAACTAGTGTTATGTATGAAGTATGTAATTTACTAGTTGCCAAAACGTTGTTCTGGCTACCTCCTCATTACAACTCACATGATAGACTTGGAGGGACAAGTACTGGTGCAAGGCGGGAATGATGAAAGGACAAATTTTCTTATGCATGCTCGACACCGACAAGGGAACTAGATGTCATTGGTATTAGCCTTAATCAGTAATTAAATATTTATTATACTTTATCATTCCACTTTGAGTTTTTTAATTGATAGTGCTTGGATATACTTTGTTTATTTATAGGACACCAACACCAATGATTTATACCCTAATGGACTTGGATTTTCGATTAAGTGAAAATGTAGGCCCATTAAGGTGCGGGTTGTTATATGCATGTTTCATGAATCTAAAGGTCCAGATTCTCTATAAATAGGAGTGTACCCCTTGTTAGAAAGAGGTAGATTCCGAATTATTCTTCTTCCTCATTTTCATTTTGACTTGTACATAACAAAAAAGCTTAAATTTGGGATTTTAATGGCCGTTAGCTCATATTTGAATTTGTGACTTTCTAACCAAAGACTTTGACAAAGCACTATTTGCATAATAACTTCATATGGACCCAATTCTTACAAGCTTGATTAAATATTCCATCTTACTCAAGTGTCATTGATTCTTTGTGACCAAAGCATAATTGATTGAACCAAATTCTGACCTAACAGATATATATTTAAACAGGTTTTAAATATCAATAATTATCTAAATTGGCTTTGTGATTTCTTGATCCATATGAGACCATATATGGCCAACCAAATATGGGTTAAATGGTATAGATATTTGCTCTAGATTTTAGTGGAGACTCCAAGAGAGGAAGGTAGAAGGTCTTTTCCTATTTTCACTCTTTAAATACCAAACTTTCCACATTCATTCTATTCTTCTTCCTTTCCATTTTTGGCCGCCACCTCTAGCTCTTTTGCCCCTTGGCTAAACTCATTACACCCGTTCAACATCAAAATAATAATAAAACAAAGCGGTTCATTCGATTCTAGCATTATCATATGGAGATTCAAGCAATCTAGGAGACGATTATTAAATCAAGGTGTTACAAAGGGCATGATCTATTTAGGTATAATTCCATTTTATATTATTCATTCATAATGTTCAACCCTGATCCAAGTTCATACACACACATATTATTGCCATAATTCAAAATGTTTATACTTGTTACTTACGAAATAAAATAAAAAATTTATGATTTAGTCAGAACATATGATATTCATGTTTATGTATCTTATTTTAAATCCTTAGTTTTGAATTATCATATATGTTTTTAATTCAAACATAAAATATATTTGAACTTATTTAAACTAAATTTGAATTTATTCAGCTTTAAATTATTAAGTTTTGAATCTAAAATAAGCATCCTCTTAATCAGTCAAGGTAATGACATACTTCACAAATAATTTGATTCTAAACATATATTTGTATAATGTTTTCAAAGTTGAACATTATACATACATATATACATATATATATATATATAAATAATATTAAGATCGATTAAAATGTCGCAATAAATTATATATACATATACACACACATACAATGGACATAAATCCCAATGTTCGCATGTGTATATACACATATATCATTCACTTCTTATGCCACTATTGTTTTACAGTACCATATTGTGTAAAAATTTCATTTTTTGTATTCACCGTATTGTGATTGTTATATATTAGTTTTGATCATTCACACATCCAAAGGTGATAAAATAAAACTCCTTGTATTACACACATGTCACATTTATGATTTGTTAACTTATACTACATAGAGAACAATATGATCTTTTACATACTTAATTCATAGAACATAAAACATCTACCTAAATTACACACACTCACATAAATAAATAAATAAATATATATATATATATATCGCACTTATAATATGTTTTGAGCGTGATGTATGTTTTATGTTATCATGGTATGTTATGAATATATATTATATGTTCAAAATAAATAATAAATAAAGTTAATTAATATGATTAGTCATATAAAAATAAAATATGATTCTATTTTAACAAATACAAACTGGATATAATGTTAATTAATAGATTTCATAGGGTATTGATCCAAATAAGGAATTTTTTTGAAAGTTACTCATTTCACCCACTGCCTAATGGATCGGTTCCAACATAAGTATATCCACCTATATATCTGTATAAAAACACAAGTATGAAATATACATACATACATACATACATACATACATATATACATACATATATTCGCATATACCATCTTAAGGTGTTCATTTTCTACCATCTAGTTTCTACATAGATTTTTACTTAGCTCTGTTTTACATAAGTGTCCCTTAATGTAAGCTCTGATACCAAGTCATAAAAACCCCACTTTGGGATTCAAATATGAACGCCAATGATGCATTAGTATCACAAGAAAAAATTTCACGCGACAAAATAGGATTAGTTTGTTTCAACAACACTATGTAAATAGTGCAGCTAAATAAATTTAATTACACATAATTGTCTTTACATTTCCAAAATCCCAAAACATTCCTACATAAGGGTAAAATATAATAAACATAAATAATTATGTCGTTCTTAACATATGAAAATATTGACATGAACACTTCACTAGTTATTACCCTGGTTTTACAGCAACAGAATTTAAATAAACTTTAATATTAGCTAATAAGCCTCTTGCTTCGTCTTTGGGTTATTATTTGTCTACCGAAAGCAACCCACCTAAACCATAAACTCTACCTACTCAAAAGAGTACTCGTGAGTTTATGGGGAAAATAATAATGAAAACACTTGTCAGACATAAACCCTAGTAAGAATAATCCATTTCCCTAAACTAACATATAGTGAGACCACGCTGCCTAGCAGAAGAAGTCTTCGCCTTACTAAATCAGCAACAATAATCACATCATATCATGTAAATAATATTCATACCATGAGATACATATAACATCAATTCAAATATTAGCATATCTTATACTTAACATATAGTTGTGAACCATGTCATACATTCATCCACTCTAATTATAATTACACCTGTACTTTTCTTCATTTTATGAACCGTGTCATATACTTATCATCGCATTCATATAAATCACCTAAACTCTTATTTAGGTGTCGATATTAAAATTATCCTTGACCTTGTTTAATAATAACAACCCTAGGTCTTTCTATCACTAATTTGTCTTTTTCTGGAATACATCAGTGATGAAATGGTTGCTCATATCACCATGGAGGTCACCTTGCTAAGAACCACCCTGACTCTCCTATGAGATTGAATGTAAGCACCCTGAATACATTCTAGCTAGCATCCTTACTAAGCATCAGTAGCCCCTCCTAGTCCCAGAAACACTTTCTTTCACATTGTTGATTTAATTATTAAAATACATTCATTTTAATGTTATTACTAACACTAGAGCCAAAAATTCTGAATTGAACTCGATAAACTTCATAAGTCTTATCACCCAACTATATACCATTAAATATAGTCTTCCCTAAGCCTTGGCCTTTGGTCATTCAATAACTTCATGAGTTGGTATATTTTTAGATCTTAGGTTCAATCTGTTTATTTCACTCATTACCCCACACGTTCATTTAGATCTTTATGTTCGAACAAAACCTTTTAATTCTTTGGATAATTTTTTTATCTTTCTTTTTAAATGATATAACTTATCATTTCTTAGCTTCCCTAAGCTTAACCCCATTTTCTCATTTTTAGTAAGTTATTAAATTTAAACTAATTGTTTTCTTTATACTTTCATCCTTATAAACTTTAAATAAAACACTTTGGAATTTATCTTCCAAAATGCTACTCAAAATTTATTTACTAATTAAGAAATTCATCGCCATTAGGTACCGCATTTCTCACCTACAACTATCGAATATCTCAACCTAGCTATCCCATCTCTAACTCTAATAGCTATCGCACTTCTAAACCTATTGTAAGCTAAGCTATTGTGAGTATAATCTTTCACACCTCTAAACCTAATATAAGCATAGCTATCATGAGTCTAAGGCTATCGTAAGTGTAGTTATCATAAGCATAGCTTTCGCACCTCTAAAGCTATCGTAAGTACAAACTCAAGTGTTATCGTGCTTCTAATATTTTAAGGCTGTCGTAAATATAACTATTATAAATCTCATTATGAAGCTATCACATGTCTCAACTATGAAGCTATCGTAATTATCAAATCAGAGCTATTGAAAGTCTCAAATAGGAGCTATTAGAAGTCTCAAATATGAGATATCTTAAGTCTTAAATAAAAGCTATCATAAGTATAGCTTTGGAGCTACCATAAGTGTAGCTATCATAAGCATCGACATGGAGCTATCGTGTTTATAGCTTCTTCGATCTATCATATGTTTAAAGTAGAAAATTTGTAATTAAGTGGAAAACCGATAATTTTCTTAATAAAGCAACAACTTTTTGACTAACTATTCACACTTGTCATTTGTTCATTTGCTACTTTAATTTTTGTAACTAAAATATCCGGCGATAGCCGAAAATTTAGTCCTTTAATTTAGCCTTAAATAAAAATATTCCTTAATTATTTATCTAACAAAGGTTCTTATCATTCAATTTATAACAAATTGAAAATTGATGGGGAAGTTTCCAAAAATTCATAGAAATTCAAAAACATCTTTTTTTACCTTCAGTATAAATTTCGAGTCAAAATATTAAAATTTAATATTTATAAATTCACAATAAATAATTTTCTAATTTGGAAATTATGTAAATTAAAACACACCTATGTTTTAATGTTAAAAATTCCATATCAAAATTTCAAATCATTTCGAGAAGATTAATTCATGTTTTACTATAAAACATATCTCAAAAAGTAGTCTCTTAAATCCCTAAACATGCATAAGACATTCATTATCATTAAAATATGTCCACCTACATTCAAAATCCAAAACATATCAAATCCAAACCCAAATGGGTTTAGAGGTAATTAGGGTAAATATTACTCACTTAGATTAGAAAATCTTGATTAAAATCTTATTCTTTTTTTTAAAGATGAAAGCTTTAATCTTTAGTATTATATTCCTCTTATTCCTCTTAAAAATGGTGGTCGACCTTAGCTAGGGTTTTTAATTTGTTTTTGTAAAATGAGAGACAATAAAAAAAAGATATGGTTAAGGGTGTATGTAAAATAATTTTGGCTTTGGCTAAAGTCCCTCTTTGCCTAATCTTATTAATTCCTTTCCCTTGATATAAAATCCCTTTCATCTGAACATTCAAATTGATCCCCCTTTATTTTTATAGTCAAGTTTAATTGTTAATTATCCTTGCTTCATTCAATTAACCATATTAAAATGTTCCATACTTAATTAATCAAATTTCCCCAAAGTAATTCCTTTTACTAAATCCTCTTAATCATTATTTAACAAATTCTTATTCTTAATTTAATCCTATATTTTGGCACTCTAAAATATGAGGTGTTATATCTGACCTTGTACATAGCACAACATATATATTCGATCCTGTTGTCAAAGCGTGAGGAATTCGACTTATGCGCTATCTTTACTCATTTGTAGATGGGTGTCCTTTTAGAAAGGACAACTTCTTGCCGCATTGGAACAATTCTATACTTTGAATTTTCCATACTAAATCGCCTTAGCATGGCATCTATCTACACAGATTAGGGTTGCCTAAATATCCTCTTAGATATATCTTTATAGATATTTATACCTAGTATATAGGATGCTCTTCTAAATCCTTCACTGAGAAATTATTGAACAACCAAGATTTCGCTAATTGTAACATTGTACATTGTTACCAATCAGTTGCAAGTCATTTATGTGTGATATTAAAACGTTACACCACTATTTTTTTCTTTCTTGTATAGCACAGTTCCTCTAGCTCCTAATAAAAATCAAACTGTTTGATTATCATATCAAAACATTTGTTCCAACTCCTTGATCTTAAGAGTCTGCATGCATTATCATCGCTCTCATGGATTCGAAACCCACTAGCTGTGGTTAGGACCACAGTATTAGCTTTGTTGATAAAAACTAGATAAATATTGGTACGGATGATTTTCAAGTTTGTGTATGATATTGTATAAGAAATACATGAATCTATCAAGATATATTGCAGGATAATAGTAAAGGCAGATCAATACAAGAACTCCAATACAAAACCAATGAGATCAAGAGGATTGAAGAAGATTAAGAGGAATCAAGCAGATCAAGGGAAATCAAGAAGTCAAGGAGATTTCAGGAAAAGCTAGTAGAGCATAGGAGACACAAGGAATAAAGACTGAAAGAGTGTAAGAAAATAGTTATCAGTTTTATAGTATGTCGAGTCATAAAATTAATTGTTAAAGATCCCGCAACAATATTTTAATGCTCTCTTTTAAAACTCTTTATTTTATTCTCCAAAGTTATTTATAAAAGGATTACTTTGGTTTTATAAACTAAAAGAGTTAAAACAATTTTTATAAAGGAATTGTGTTTTCGAACTAGGTATGTCGACATATCTATGAGACTATGTCGATATACTAGCTGTTAGGTGCAGCTTTTCATTTTAAATGAATGGTCACTTCTTTTCACCTTTTGCAAAAAGTCACTTCTCTTCATCTTCTATGTAAAGGGTCAGGAGAACGATATTTTAATAGAATTGTCCATCATTTCTCTCTCTTCTCTTTCACATTTTTTTAGAATGTCTTATTTCTTATTTATACTTATACTTTGTAAATCCACTCTCTTTCTCTCCATTTCTTCGCAGATTTGCAATCTACTAAAAAGCCAGAGAATTTACATTCAATTCTCTATTATTTACCCTCAGACCTATTCCTATTCCTCAAAGAAATCAAAATATATCGCTATCTGATATCTATAGGAATTGTATCGAAGACTACTTGAAATTACGACTGAGAGATTCAATTTCTTGTAGATATTACTCTGCTATTTGTTTATAAACGTTCATCCTATCACCCATAGAAAGTTAGAATTATATAGGTTTGTCCCGCCACCTATGGAAAGTCAACATAGGTGTTCCTGCCATCTTGTTCAAAGTAAAGAAAGTTAGTTGTGTCCTGCCACCCATGAAAATTCATGATAGGTGCTCTTGCCACTTAGTTCAAAGTCCAGAAGGTTAGGTGTGTCCTGCTACCCGTGGAAAGTTATAAAAGTGCTGCTTGCCACCTGATTTAAAGTCAAGTTGTAAAGGTTTGCTACCACCCATGGAAGTGCAAGTTGGTTATAATAAAATTATGTATGGGATATATGACTAGATGTAGGATTGGTAATCTGAACGAGTATATATATCTTATTGTCTTCTCTTTACTGTTACTGCTTTTATTTGCTGTATTTAATATATTGCTGCTTATGATTCTAATTCTGTAGTATTAATTTCAATAATCATAAATAAATTGGTGATAAGTTTAAAAACACTATTCACCCCTCCACTAGTATTACATTAGCCTTAAGATCTATTCTACACATTATAGGGTAGCGCTTCATGTACCCCACATTTGGTAACAAGGTTTTTTAGTTTATTTTGTAATCTAAGTTTTGAAAAGTTTAAATGGCTAATAATACAAGTTCTCTATTTAACACTTTTGTAAAAGGACAAATTACTAAACCACCATTTTTAATAGAAATAATTATGCTTATTTGTCATGTTGGATTAAAAATTATTTACAGTCTAATGGATTATATATATGGAATATCACACAAACTAAGTACACTGAACACAGGCTAATTATGCATAATGGCCTAATGATTAAAAAGCACAAGCACTCCATAATTTAAAGGCAATGAATATTTTGTTCTATGCCCTGGATAAAAATTAATTCAATAGAGCATCTATTTGCAAAAGTGCATATGAAATTTGGAGGACATTATAAGTCGCACATGAATGCACTAATAAGGTTAAACAAACTAAGATTTCTATGTTAACTAACTAGTTTCAGTTATTTAAAATGAAACCTAATGAGTCTATTCCTGACATGTATTCTAGTTTTCAAGATATATTACATGCTTAATTTCGCTATGCAATTTTTTCACAAAGGAAGATCAAGTCCGAAAGATTCTAAATTCAATTTTAAGTGAATGAGATCAAAAGACATTAGCAATAGAAAAGGCTAATGGTATAAGTGTTATGGAAGTATAAGAATTAATAGGTAATTTAATATCATATGAAGTTCAGTTGTAGAGAAGAAAGGAAAGGCAGAAAATGAAAAGATGTCGCTCGCTTTTAATGCTACAACCGATGAACAAGGATTAGACGATGGCAATGAAGAGGTAGCATTTATTACAAGAAATTTCAAAGATTTTTGAAGTATAGATAAAGGAACAAATTTCGACGGATGGACAACAATAGAAGCAACTCTGGAAGTTCTGCAAAAAGTTTCGAATGTAGTTTCGAATGATGGACAACAATAGTAACAACCATATTAATAGAACAATAGAAACAACTGAAGTCAACTCAAAGTCGGGTCTCTGGCTAGAGCAGTCCATTTAATAATAATTCTTATCATTGAACCAAGAACTTTATGTTTGGACTATATAAGTTGAATGTAGACGATGCTAGAATTTTGATCATTACCAAATTCAGTAAGTCCAAATGTGATATAGTTTTGACGAAGAGAATTAGTGTAAATCTTTGTCACTACTGAGGAACCAGGGACCCCTTAAAATAAGTAAATTAGATTTTATCGAAATTGTATAAACGATAAATTTGGTCATAATGTCACAACACTAGCTAAGGAGACTTGTGAATGTTAATATTCGAATTGTTCGATTTAATCACTAATCGAATTTGCACCTAAGGGTCACACAACCAAAATATTGAATACTCCGACTACCACCTGATTTAATTAAATTATACCTTTTTATAAATTTATTAAATTAATTAATATTTGTCAAATACTAATTATAAAATTTTATTCAATTTGTCTTGATCAGTATTGAAGATAGTGCGTACATATAAGTTATATACATACTTATCGATATACGATACCAATGTACTTCTAAATTTGATTTAAATACGAATTATCTTATCTACCTTAAAGTGGAATTAAGGCTTGTATGGGCTGATGGTATGGCTAGCCAGGACATGGGGAAGGAGGGGTTTTTGATTTGATATTTGTGGGTTTGAATTGGTAAGGAAAAGAGTGGATCCACATCCACAATTTGTCGTGACGATCCGGAATTTCAAACACTTCGTATTTAAATATCCGAATTATTTAAATATTTGAGTCTTGATTAAGTGTGATTAAATTTATTTAATAACCTTATTAACCCCATTTATTTAACAAATAATGAAAGTAAACTTGTTTATGAAAAATGTTTACAAAAATAAATAGTTTGAAGAAATATCGATAATGTGACCAAAAATCGTTTTATCGATAAACAAATTTTTACTCAACAGAAGTTGTTCGAAGTTATTGTGCTTTCTGAATATATTAATGTTTAATTAATTAGAAACTAAAAATATTTTCTATGTATGGTTAACTAATTATGAATAGTAAAAGGAAATTAGCAAATGGAATAAGGAGAAGATATTTTAGCGAATAGTGTTTTAGGTATTTGTTTTTGGTTAATGGTAAGGTGTAAAGAAAACATATGGAAGACAATGTTTAGGTAGCCAAAGGAGGGGTAGGAGGTATTTTTTCCTTTATTAAAGTCTTTGTAACTTATCTCCTTCATTTTATAATTATTTTGCCTTAGTTTTGTAAAAAAAGAGTAAGTATTGAAGCTCTCTTTCTCTCTTCAATCCTCATTTTTCCTAAGCAAATCAACTCCAATCCTCTTCAAACTTTAAACAAGGACTAAGATCACCTTATAAGGGATGAATATCAAGTCAAATTGGAAGAGAGGATACACAAGGGGGAAACGTGTGGAGGCCATGAGCATTTAAGGGAGGAGGAAGCATGGCCTAGCACTAAAGTGGAGCAAAGGTGGAAGCTTTGGGGTTTGGGTGATGGTAGGAAGTGTTCATGTGATTCTTTTTGGCTTGTGATTATGTTAGCTTGGTTTTGAAGTGAGTTATCTCACCATCTTGTATGCATATATTGTGTTATATATGTTGTGTGCAAAAATATAAAGTTTAAAGTTCATTAACTAATTAAAGTTATAACCTCTGGGCCCCTTTTGCTTTTGAAAGCAAATGAAAACTTTATATTGTATATATTCACTTCTATTAACCTCTTAAACATGTATCATGGCCTAGACTTTGTGTTTACATGTTTGGTTTGATAGAGTTAGGAGTAAGCCCTAGGGGCAATAATGTAATTTGTTACATATATCTAACTTGATAACCAATCTTGTTCGAAATAAAATGTGTTTTCTTTCCATTGTATACTTGATATAATGTGTTATATTAATTAATTAATTTAATTAAAAGTATATTTAATAGAAAAACCATAAATGGTATGCTTTGTGCTAGCAGTTACAAAGTGCTGTAATCGTGAGTAATATCTCACACTGAAAAACAAATATACCATTTTAAATGTTCCTAGTCAAGATGCATCGATGTTGGATATCATATATCCATTGAGACTAGCGTACATAATGCTATCCAAATGTTGGACAGTGTATTACTCATGGCTGTTGGGGGGCACCATAGGGTTATGTAATGATAGTTATTGTATAACTATGGAATGACTCACTCAATAGTTTTTTGTTGGTTAATATAACTAAGGTCAAACAACAAATATCGAAGTGACTGATTTACACAGTTCTCTCGACTTGAGAATATTGTGGATCTTCAATATGAAAGATCCACTTTGATTATAGTCAAATCATGACATGGCATTCCATCGAGTGAATATAGTTGGTCGAATGGAAGTATTGGAAGTGAAGCACTATTCAAGGGAGGATTCATCTCCTCGGTTATAAGGGGTTAGTATCACGGTCAACTCAAATCAACTCAAAGTCAAAGTCTATGGCTAAAGCATTTCGGTTAATAATAATTGTTATTATTGAACATAGGACTTTGAATTTGGACTATAGAGTTGAATATGGATGATACTGGAATTTTGACCATCACTAAATTCCATAAGTCCAAAATGATATATTTTTTACGAAGAGAATTAATGGTGTAAATAAATGTCACAAGCGGGTAACGCTTAATAAAAAGGGTAAGTTTGGCTCACATCCCTAATAAGTTTCAAAATAAACAAAACATCCTTCATAAACAAAACTTACATTTCCGCTCCCTATTTTCAAATTCGCGCAAGCAAAAACACACAAATACCCTTTATGTTTTTAACATTTCAAACGCGTATAACTTTATGTACAAAAACCGGATTAACATACCGTTTTCACCAAAAAATCACAAATTTTATGATCTTTGAAATGAGATCCATTGTTGATACCAAAAATTCATATTTGTAGTAAAGGTGCAATTATTTCAAATAATTGCAGACAATTCAGCAAAATTTGAACCTTTTTGATTTTTTTTTCAAATTTACAAAATTTGCAAATAATTGCAGATATTTCTGCAGCTATATGGTATAGTTGCAGAAATGTCTGCAACTATTGGGTATAGTTGCAGAAATTTAAGCAACTATATTGTATAGTTGCAGAAATATCTGCAACTATTGCATATAGTTGCAGACATTTCTGCAACTATTGCAAATAGTTGCAGAAATGCAACTATTGCAAATAGTTGCAGAAATGTCTGCAACTATTGCGTATGGTTGCAGAAATTTCTGCAACTATTTCTTATAGTTGCAGAAATAACTGCAACTATTGCGTATAGTTGCAGACATTTCTGCAACTATTGCATATAGTTGCAGAAATGCAACTATATGCAAATAGTTGCAGAAATGTCTGCAACTATTGCGTATAGTTGCAGAAATTTCTGCAACTATTGCTTATAGTTGCAGACATTTCTGCAACTATTGCATATAGTTGCAGAAATGCAACTACTGCAAATAGTTGCAGAATTGTCTGCAACTATTTGAAATAGTTGTAGAAATTTCTGCAACTATTGCGTATAGTTGCAGACATTTCTGTAACTATTGCATATAGTTGCACAAATGCAACTATTGCGTATAGTTGCAGAAATGTCTGCAACTATTGCGTATAGTTGCAGAAATTTCTGCAACTATTGCATATATTTGCAGAAATTTGTTGCGATTATTTATAACTACAAATATTAAGGATATCATATTTCATAAAAAAACTTGATTCGTCTTCAATTTAATTGCAGTTTTCCATTTAAATCGAAAAATAAGAAGAAGAATTAGAGCTCGACAGTGAAGCGCAGGGGTAATTTGGGGAATAAATTGGTGGAAAACAGAAACAGGGACGTAGAAAATATATTTTTTATCATAGGGATCCGCTTTGAAATTAAGTTCTGTTTTAAGGATGTGTGACTAATTTTCACTAATAAAAATTGGATTTTACCGATACTAAGTAAGCAATAAATTTGGCCATAATATCATACTATCTGCTAAGTGACGTATGAATGTTAACATTCAAATAGTTCGATGTTATTCGCTGACTGAATTTGCACCCAAGAGTTACATAACTGAAATGATGAATTTTCTTTAGACCAAATGATTTAATTAGTTTATAATTGTTATAAATTAATTAATATTTATGAAATTTTAATTATAAAATTTTAATATGATATGAGAAATAAATATTATTGTATATATTTATAATAGTTATAAATATATCGATCGATATGAGATATCTATAAAGAAATTAAATTAGATTTAATTGCTATATTTTCTTAGGCTTAAATGGGGTATTAACCCATAGATTTAGAAGGGAATTTCGACTGCAATTATGTGACAGGGGCGGCCAGAAATAAGGGAAATTAGGGTTTAAAATAGATGATGGAGATTGGGTAAAGAAAACGCAAGATATGATCCTCTTTTCTATCTCAAACATTATAAAAGCATTTCTAACCCTAATCTAAACAAGTTTAGTTTTTAGCTGCCTCCTTCTTCCTTCTCATGGCTGATCTATACATGCACATACCTCATTAAAATCTCAAATCCAAATCAATAGCTATTTGATAGCAAAGGGTCTGCGGTTCAAGGACTAGCAATTTGACGAATCGAGGAGGTTTCCAAAGGAAGAGAACTCATCATTTCAAGGTGGACTTGAAGGAATCGGTTATAGGTAAAATTTTAATTTCATATAAGATGTATGATCAGTGTATAATTGCATACTGTTCATATACATCTATATATATTATTACTGCATTGTTAGTAAGTTGGGATTCCTATAGGTAATGATATTGACACAATAATTTTTGGTTGTGTGCATAAGTTTAATATATATATATATAATAGATCAATTTCAATGGCCGCCACCGCATCTAATCCTTCTCCTACTCCCGCCGCCGCCGATGACGAAGATCGGGAGGGCTGGCAAGAAGTTCGCCGTCGTGGGAAGCAGAAACAAACTGCAGCCTCTAATGATCCATGGTCTAACCCTAAAACTACTGCTTCTCTTTTTAAATTTAATAAGGCTCAGGGTATAAGATCCTGGTCAAATCTGTTTGATAAACACGTTTCTATCAAAGAAGATATTATTTTTCATCAACCAGTAAGTGATGATACAGGTAATTTCGCTATTATAGATGACTTGGATTATCAGTTATCTAATGAGATGTGGAATAATTCTATTTTCATCTATCTTACGGGTAAACGACCTTATTATGTGCATTTCAATGCTTACATTAAAAGAGTTTGGAAGCCAGAAGGTTCATGGGAAATTTATTCTAGGGATAATGGTTTGTTCTTGGTAAAATTTGAAAATCATGCAGATTTTGATAAAGTTTTAAATGGGGGTCCCTGGTTTATGGATAGCAGGCTTATATTTATGAAAAAATGGGATGCTAACTTTCAATTCGAAAGAGACATGTTAGATTCATACCCTATTTGGGTGAGACTACATAACCTACATCTATCTTTGTGGAATGCTGGGGGCATTAGTAAACTTGCTAGCCTTATTGGTAAACCTTTGGACATTGATGAGTTCACTAGAAAAGTTAAACGACTTAAATTTGCAAGAGTATTAATAGAGGTGACAGCTGATGCCACTTTTCCCAAAATAGTTAGAGCAAAAGATAACAAAGGTCGAATTTATGAGCAAGAGGTGGAATATGAGTTTATTCCACCTTTGTGTAAGTCATGCAGTTGTTTTGGTCACAGTGATACACAATGTCCAAACCCAACTACACAAAAGTGGATCCCCAAAGCATCAGCACCAGATCATACTGCTACTACCACTATACTTCCTGAGCATACTGATAACCAGGGTATAGACTTCAACCCCAGCAACTCAGTGCCAAAAAATACCCTAGATCATAATAATTACAAAGATTTACAACAAAATAAGTCTGAAGCTTGCTTTAGTACTGGTAGTCCCACTCCTGAGGGAAGTCAGTCCATTCTGGAAGAACAGAATCGTTCGACAAAGCAGAATAATTGCTCTCCACTTCATAATCTTGCACAAATGAATGAGTCTCCACCATTGGATAAGCATTCCCTTCAGAATACTGCTGAGCAGAGCAATTCTTGTGCGGCTGAAGTTCTTGATGCCATATATTCCCCTGAGCGTTCAGCAGCTGCTGCTGTTGATCTACAAGCTGAAAAATCTGATCAGTCCCCATCAAAGTCTGTTGCTGTTCATTCTACTGATCCCCCACCAAAGTCTGGTGTTGTTCAACCTGTTGTTCAACATGATAAGTCCCCTGCGAATATTGCTGTACAACATGATAAGTCTCCTGCAAATATTGCTGTTGTCCAACATGCTATCCAAACCCCATCATATGTGGATCACGATGATACACCTAATAACATTCAGGAAATTAATCAGTTGGGAATTGAATTGGAAGTTGAGTCCATAAATTCAGATGAGGAGCTTTATTTTTCTGACCAGTATACTAAAGATAACCCAAAATATGTGGAGCAA
Source organism: Allium fistulosum (assembly GCA_030737815.1). Taxonomy (NCBI): domain Eukaryota; kingdom Viridiplantae; phylum Streptophyta; class Magnoliopsida; order Asparagales; family Amaryllidaceae; genus Allium; species Allium fistulosum. Next base: position 1,304,288,099 of record CM060902.1, read on the forward strand.
TTTATTCCCAAAACAGGAAAAAAAGGGAAAGGAAGAAACATAGTGGCTCGGGTTACGAGGAGCCAATCGCGACACTCTTAATGTCTATTATTTGTTGGAATGTTAGGGGTCTAAATGGTGATGTTAGAAGATTAGACCTCTTTAAACTTAGGAATAAATTTAATCCTACTATTATTGCTTTTCTTGAAAATAAGATGGGGGATCATAATATTAATCTTTTTGCTACTATGTTTGGTGAAAATTGGGGATGGATAGACAATAATTCGGCATCTTCTAAAGGTCGTATACTAATCACTTGGCATAAATCCATATGGGACCTTTCTATTAAAGATAAATCTGAACAATTCATTACTGTTACTTGTACTAATGTGGGTGGCTTGAGCTTCATATGCACTTTTGTTTATGCTCATAATTGGGCTTCTCTTCGTAGACAGTTATGGTCCTATTTAATTCATACATCCAAGCATATTAATCATAACTGGATGGTCATGGGGGACTTTAATGCTGTTCTTAAAACAAATGAAAAAAGAGGTGGAAGTACCCTTAGATTATCCCAAACAGAGGAATTCAACAAATGTATTGTAGCAGCTGGCCTCTCTGAAGCAACCCACTCTGGCCTGAAATTTACTTAGTTTAGTGGTGAAGTCAAAAAAATTGCTTGCAGACTTGATAGAGTACTTATTAATGACAAAATCCTGTCCAATATCCCTAATTTGAAAATTTCTGTACTTCCTAGTTCAACCAGTGACCACTCTCCTTTACATATTCAATTTAATCAACATATTAACTTTACTAAAGGAAGGCCTTTCAGATATGGAAATCACTGGCACTTAATTGAAGGTTATGCTGATTTGTTGATTTCAATTCTATCCCTAAAACTGATGGAAATGGTTGGTTTTCCATGGTCATGATGATAAAGGAGCTAAAGCATAGATTGAAAAATTGGAACAGAGAAAGAACAAAGAGTCAGGACACTATAAGTCAATTACAACAGGAGTGTGAACAGCTGTAGACTCTTCTTGATGCAGACCCACTTAATGATAGTCTACTTTCTAATTATTTCTCTACTCAGGAGCAACTTAAAGAGGCCTTTCATTTACAAGCTATACAAGCAAAACAAATGGCTCACTCAAGGGGATGACTGTACCAAATTTTTCTATGCTAAGATGTCTTTTAGGAGGAACTGTAATGCTCTTATTAATTCTATGAATGATCATGGGGATTTAGCTACTGATATTTCTCAATTTGAACAGGGAGCCATTTCTTATTTCACTAATTTATATAATGGTGAGAATAAGATAACATTACCTCATATCACTTGCAGGGCACTTATAACTAATGTGGGCAAGCAGATGCTGCAAGAGACTGTCACTGAGGAGGAAGTAAGAGCTGTTGTTTTCTCTATTCACACTGATTCCTCCCCAGGGCCTGATGGGTGGAACTCTAAGTTCTATCAACTCCATTGGCATCACCTGAAAAATCAATTGTTAGAAGCTATTCAGGAATCTTTCAACACTGGTAAAATTCTTCATGAATTAAACCACACATTTATCACTCTTATTCCAAAGGTGGAAAGTCCTTCTAGGATTGAAGAATTTAGATCCATTGCATGTTGTAATGTGTTATATAAGATTCTTAGTAAGGTGATATGTAATAGACTTACAAAGGTTCTTCCTGATCTTATTTCTGAATGTCAATCTGCTTTCATTAAAGGAAGACACATATCTAAGAATTCTTTACTAGCTCATGAACTGATTAGAAAGTTCAATAAACCTGGAGCTGTCAAGATGTGTTTAAAGATTGATTTACATAAGGCTTATGACAAAATCAACAGACAATTTATCATTCATGTGTTACACTGTATGGACTTTCCTACTTCCTTGATTAATCTTATTGAGGAATGCATCTCTACCCCCACATTTTCCATTATCATTAATGGTACTCCTAAAGGTTACATTACTAGTAATAGGGGCTTGAGACAAGGTGATCCCCTCTCCCCCTACTTATTTGCAGTTGCCATGGAATTTTTCTCACTTCAAATGGAATTAGCTTGCTATAACTCTTTGTTTCAGCCTCTGTTTAAACATGACCCTATTGTCAATCATTTATTATATGCTGATGATTTGATTATTGCTGTTAGAGCTTCCTCAACTGCTGCTCAGGGTTTACTTCATATTTTTAATCAATTGCATCTATTTGTGGGTCTTGAGCTAAATACTGCTAAGTCCAAATGCTACTTTAGCAAATATTGCACTTCTAAAACAGCCATTTTGGACATTTTGCAAATTAAGGAAGGTCTGCTTCCTGTCAAGTATCTTGGGTTTCCTCTCTCAACTAATGTCATTACTGACCGTGAATGTGGTGAACTAGTTGGAAAGATTAGAGACAAACTTAATGGTTGGAGTTCTAAATTACTCTCTTTTGCTGGTAGAATTGAATTGGTGCATACAGTTATTACTGCTAAAGTAAGATTTTGGCTTCAAACATTTCACATTCCTGACAGCTCAATTGAGAAGATTAATTCAGCATGTGCTAACTTCATTTGGAGGGGGGGGTTACATAAAGTCAGTTATGATATTCTTTCCAGACCTAAATCTGAAGGTGGTGTTGGGCTCGTCAACCTCAAAGACCTTAGGAGGACTTATCAAGTTAAACATGGATGGAAAATTCTAACCTCTAACACTCTCTGGGCTAGGTGGATGAGGAGCAGATATTTAAAGGGGAGTTTCTAGACTATGCATGAGGATATTAACTCTTCTGGGGTTTGGAAATGCATTTTAAGGAGCAGGGATGTTTTGAAAACATGTATCTCAAGGAGAATTGCTAATGGTAGGGATACTTATCTTTGGAGGGACCCCTGGATTAATGGACATTCACTTGCTGCCAAATATGGCTGGGGTATGATTTCATGTATTGGAGATTATGATGATCTAGTTGCTTCCATTATCCAACATGGTGATTGGATTCCTGACCAGAAAGGACTTCATGTTATTGCTGAGGATGTCAAGTTTGTTCCTATCTACTCCTCTGAACCTAATGATACTTGGACTTGGAACTACACTAAAGATGGTATCTTTACTACCAATAGTGCTTGGGAAGCTCTACGTACTAAGCATACTAACAAATATTGGGCAGCTCCTATCTGGTCCCGATCAAACAACCCTAAGATGGCATTCACGACTTTCAAAGCCATTAATTTAAGACTTCCTACGGCTGACAGACTTGCTAGATGGGGTATGGAGGTCAATCTCAATTGTAAGTTATGTAATTCCCACCCAGAATCACACAATCATCTATTTTTTGAATGTGAATACTCTACTCGTGTGTTAAGTCATGTTAAGAGTAAAAATCAAGACATGAATGCAATTTCTACCCTTGAAGATGAATTACTGTACCTGAGTTCCCGCAAGAAAGAAGACTTGTTGACCCAACTGCAGCTTATTTGCCTCACCACAACAGTTTTCCATCTCTGGAAAGAGAGGAATCGAAGAGTCTTCAAGAAAACTGCAAAGAATCATCACCAAATTCAGATCGCTATTGAACAAGATGTCAGGATCCTAGTGAAAAGAATTAAAAGCAAGATCTTTACCTGTGCGTCAGAACTGGAGAACAGTATCCTTCGAGATTGGAAAGTGGATCCGCCATGACTTTTAGCTTCAGTGCTTTCTAGTAGGAGCCAATACTTTTGCTTTTTGCTGTGGAATATATGTTTTATTATTCCAGTTTGATTTCGTGTTTTTGTCTTACTCATCTGATCTTGTTTTGTACGAGACTTTGTGAGTTTTGTATTGGTCTCTGTGAGGCATCAATAAAATTTACCATTCTTCAAAAAAAAATATATATATATATATATTATTGATGATCTAAGGTTCTATACTGAACTACTATATTTAATATTATATATTAATATAATATTTTAATATATATAATATTTAATATAATATATATTTTATTTATATATATATCAATAATGATCTAAAGTTTTATATCGAATTACTGTATTTAAATTTAATATTATATATATATATAAATATGTAAATTAATATATTTATATAATTTATATCAAAGTATATATACATCTATATTATATAAAATTTTATCTAATAATTTTGCATTATTATTTTATATTAATTATGAATTTTTAGTAACTGAAAATAATTTTTCTAAAACTATTAGATATTTTTATTATTATTTAATCAGTATAATATTTAATTAATTCATATAAAATAAATATTATTTAAAAAATTCAATTTTAAATTTTGTAAAATTAAAATATCATAATAGAAGATCTTGGTCAAAAATGTATATTTTTAAACATGTTTTTATATTTTATAAAATTATTTTAAAATTGGCCGAATAATATTTAATTAATAAAAGATATAATTTTCACTTAGAAAAATCAAGAAAAATTTTGCAAATCTTAAAATACTTTTCTTGATTTTATTAAAATTTGATATTTTTATTATATAATTTTTATATTATTTATTTATGATGGTTTTACTAATTAATTCATAATAAATATATATTAATATAATAAAATCATAATAAATTTGTATCTCTATTGTATTTCTATCTGGAATGTTAAAATAAAAAAAATTATATATGTATACACACATATATACATTTATATATAATTTATCATAATACAAATTTGCTTTTAATTATTATATATATACATATATAGTTATAAATATACACACACATAATTATTTTACTTTAATCTGTAATTATGTATATAAATAAAAATAATAAGATTTCTCTAAACTTTTAATTTTATATGTACATATATATATTTATTTGATATTTATAATATATTATATATACTTATATATATATATATATATATATCTATAATAGTATTCATAATACACACACACACATATGTAATTACTTCGATATTTTTGTATATTAACTATAAATATATGCACATATTTGGACAACATGCAATACATGTAGGGTAAGTTAATGTGTCTGTTGCGATGTAAATCCCAACATCTATATACGGACATGTTATACCTTGCACGAAATATCATATTACACATCACATACATATACATATGTATATGATACATATGTATGCTTATATATAAAGTGAAAATAAATCAAATAAATTTGAAACAACAATTTATAAATTTAAATAAAACATACGATTTTATTTAAATTAAATTTAGAACTGTTCTATATAAACTAGACTTCATAGGCCTAATAAAGATCCAATAGGGGTAAACAAAATTGAAATTCGCCCATATCTTCTAATGTGAGCTGACCTAGTTCCAACAATGGTATTAGAGCCCAATAGCCTATGCAGTCTAATTAGTCGTATTAGGGTTAACTAATTAAGCTCACAACCCAATTAGTAGGGTGTCAAAGAAAGGGAGTGTCGAAGTATTGGGTTAGGGTAATCTATAACTATGCCCTACCTAGTTACCGGCCTAGCCTGAACAAATATGTGAGCCCAAAAGGTTGCTCCTAACAAAAGAGGCTCGATTTGAATTAGGCCTTGAACTAATTTCAAAATTGTTTAAAATTAAAAATAAAAGCTTAAAATTTAAAAGTTCAATTTAAAATAAGAAAAATATTATAAATGTTATAGTATAAATTTTCAAAATTGTTTGAAAATTTAAATATAAGATTTTAAATTTAAAAGTTAAATTAAATAAGATGTACAAATATTATAAAAGTTATAATATAATAAAGCTTTTCAAAATGTTTGGAAAAATAATAGAAATTGATTTCAAAAATTAAAATTTTATTAATAAGATTAATAAAATAAATTAATTAATTAATAAATGAATACATACATTATATATATTATGATCTAGGTTCTGCTATTTTAAAATGTTAAAAATAACATAAATATACATATGTATATGAATTGAATTTTGAAATTAATATAATTTAATTAAAATTATTTAATTAAATAAATTAATTAAAAGTTAATTAATTAAAGGTTAATTAATTACGTAATCTAACTGAAGATTAATTAATTAAATGAATATACACATATATAAGATATATGTGTATTATACCGCCTTTTGGCCAGGCAGTATACCAACGATTTGGCCAAACGGATTTCATGATCATCAAGGTAGGAAGCCCAGAGAGATGATTATCAAGCTTCCCCTAGGCAAGGGATCAGATTAGTATACTTCCCTTAAGCAAGGGATCAGATTGGATTAATATGGCTATGGATCACTCGGATTGGCAGCATGACTAAATGATGACCTCTCAATAACTCAATGAACAATGCATCAACTCGAGAATCAACTTTGGCAATAAGAAGTAGGCAACATGAGGGACCCATAGAAGCGGTCGCACACTACCATGTGGCATATAGAAGAGGCCAGCACCGACCCCTCTTAGGGGTGAGCGATCGGCCTGAATTTTCTTGGGTCGGGTTGTGTTATCCTGGAGATTCTGGATCCGAATTTTGAGTGAGATATTTCGTCGGCTTCTCCTATAAATACAGCAGGCCTGACATTCATTCAGGGATCTCTTTTTTCTGGCTCTTCTTCTTCACTCTCTTCTTTCCTCCATTAATTTTCTAAGGCAAGAACAACTATATTTGTAATCTTATAATATAAATAATAAGATTATTGGAGTTGACGTAGGCCAGAGTTACCGAACCACTATAAAATCCACGTGTTCATTTATTTTTTTGCACTGAATCTGTGATATGTGAACTTATATTATTCTCTGATTGGTATTGTTATTGGATTGGTGATGCTTTCACATTACTTGGGTGTTGGTGGCCATTTTTGCCGCCAACATTTTGGTGCTTTCACTGAGAACACTTGCACCCTCTATTTGGGAAAGATTTGTAGCTTGGATTTGGAATAATGGTTAGACAACCTTTAAAGAGAGCGCTAGTAGAAAGGAGTCACCATGGAGGAAGTCAGGAGGCATCCTCAAGAGTTGGAGCTAATCAGACCTCCGCTTACATCACTAAGAAGGAGATGGAAATAATGACGAACTTTATGTAGGAACGGATGATGAAGAAGCAAGAGGAGACGATGCAGAATTTCCTTAGGCGGGTTGGACATGCTAGAGAAGTAGGAGCTGCTGGAGTGCAAAAATAAGGATTTGGAGCTAATGGCAATTTGGATCAAGGAGTTGGAGCAGCAGAAGCTATGGGAAATCAATACTAGGATCATAGAAATAGAGCAAATAGATAGAAGAACAAAGTGGAGCAGCCATGAGCAGTCCCCAATCAACAGGGAGGGGTTGATGCCGATGGTGAAAAAGGGACCAGCATCGATCTCCAAGGGCTCGAGGCATGCCCACAGGTCTGGTCGGTCAGGATCTTGGTGGGCCTGCGGTCAATATTGTGGAGTTTGGTGCGAATCGATATTTGGATGCTCGTCTAGAAGAATATAATCCGAGATACCCTCGCGGAGTTGAGCGGTAGGCTAGAATGGATACTGGAATGGCTAGAGATTGCAATCCAGGACTTAGAGCAGAAACTAGCAGGCTTGGACATAGATTGGAGAGAGCAGGGGCAAACCCGGCCAAGGAAGATGGATCAGCACCAATCCCTTCACAGGGTTCGGCATTGCTCCCCAAGGAACTTGGGCCACGACTTTGGTTGGCTTTGGAAGAAATCTAACAAGGGTGATGGAACAGGAGCAGCCATCATCTGCCAAAAATTGAACCGAGCCCAGCTTAAGGGTGCAGGTCATCATCTCTAGATCGAGATGGCATGAACTGAAATAATAAACTCCACAATAAAATAGCTAAGTCGCTTTCATAAGTAGGGATCAAAGTCAGTCCCTAGGCATGCTCTGAGATGGCAATGAACCACTATACTAAATGGAACTTAATACAATTTAAATCCGCGTTAATGCGATGAACAAAATAGGTCGTGGTTACTGTCCCAACTGGAGAGATGGGGTAATAACCGTAAGGTGCGAGTCCCTTCGCCGAAGAGCGAGATGATGGACTTATACATGGATTATGCCCTCGATCGGAGAGTCGAGGCCGTAGAAAGGAAGTCAGTATGGAATTGATCGCTTAATGTCCCTGGCCGGATAGTCAGAGACCAGAGTGCAAGAAGTGAGTCGCTTTGTCAGAGAGCGACAAGATCGACTCACTTATCATTGTTCCCCCTTTTCTTGGAGAGCGATTGGATGGGGTCCAACAAGGGCCCGGGGAGGCTATAATCGGCCTAGGAAGGCTAGGACATCGCTTAATATTTAGGGACACTAAACTGGAGTGTAGGAAGTAACGCCGCTTCATTGGAGAACAACAGGATCGACTTACTTGTCGTTGTTCCCCCTTCCTCAGAGAGTGATAGGATGAGGGTCCAACAAGAGCCTGTAGAGGGTATGATCGGTCTAGGATCATTACATCGCAATATGCCCCCAAAAGGGCCAGAGTGCATGGGATGAGTTGATTCGTCGGAGAACAACAAGATCGGCTTACTCGTCGTTAAGTTTGGTTTGAGCTTAGCAAAGGTCCGGAGAGACCATCGATCGGTCCAGAGAGACCATGAAGTTGGATAATGATCCAGAGACAGCTTACTGACTTCCAGGATTTCAAATAGTTATGGGTTTGGATATTGACCCAGAGAGGACATGGACTTGGATATCGGCCCGGAGAGACCATAGGTTTGGCTAATGATCTGGAGAGATCGAGGACTTAGGATGATGATCCGGAGAGATCAAGGCTTTGGACTTGGCGAACGATCCGGCGAGGTCGCAGATTTGGTTAACGACTTTGGATGGATGTGGATTCGGCTAAGGATTTGGAATGGATTCAGAATTATCTATCGACTTGGAACAGTCGCAAATTTCATTAACGGATTCCCGGATGGACACGGGATAGCTCATGCCGATTTGGCTTGGCAATGGATCAAATTTTGGAATGGATACTTTAGCTATCGATGGATTCTGGACTTCGGACTTATGGCATATCAAAACAAGCCTTCCTATCGCAAAGCATGTTTTAGGGGCAAATGTTATACCGCCTTTTGCCAGGCAGTATACCAACGGATTTGGCCAAATTGATTTCATGATCGTCAAGGCAGAAAGCTCGAAGAGAAGATTATCAGGCTCGGAGATCGGATATAAACAAGGCCATGGACGATGGTCGAGCAGATTCGGATGAATGACACTCTGGAATTGGTTAAGTATGGAATTGACACTTCCCCTAGACAAGGGATTAGATCGGATTAATATGACTGGATCGCTCGGATTGGCAGCACAACTCAACGATGACCTCTCAATAATTCAACGATGACCTCTCAATAACGCAACGAACAACGCATCAACTCGGGAATCAACTATGGAAACAAGAAGTAGGAAACATAGAGGATCCACAGGAGAGGTTGCTCGTCGCCACATGGCATGGAGAAAGGATCGACGCCAACCCCTCTCAGGGGTGAGCGATCGGCCTAAGTTTTTTTAGGTCGGGTCATCTTGGCCTAGAGATTCTGGATCTGAATTTTAAGCGAGATATTTCGTCGGCTTCTCCTATAAATGCTGCATGCTTGACATTCATTTAGGGATCTGTTTATTATGGCTCTTCTTCTTCACTCTCTTCCCTTCCTCCATTAATTTTCTAAGGCAAGAACAGTATTTGTAATCTTATAGTATAAACAATAAGATTATTGGAGTGGAAGTAGGCCAGAGTTTGCCGAACCACTATAAAATCCGCGTATTTATTTACTTTTCTGCACTGAATCTGTGGTCTGTGAACTTATATTATTCTCTGATTGGTATTGTTATTGGATTGGTGGTGCTTTCACATTACTTGGGTGTTGGTGGCCATTTTCGCCGCCAACAATGTGTAATACTATAAAGGTTGTAGTATGTAATAAATATTTAATATAAATGTTATATTAAAAATATATATAATTAATTAAAATGTTAATTAATTAAAAATTAATTAAATAAGATTTAATTAATATAATATTATACATAAGACTATTATATAAGTATATGAAATATAAAAGTTAGGTAATAACGAAACTTATATACTATGAATGTATAAACTAAATATGGAACATTAAAGAAACCCTAAACATACTTAAAGGATAAATACATACGTATTGTCTGTATACCGTGCTTTCAGATATGTCTAACACTTGAATCACGAGGGCATTTCATAAGAAGTACATTATTCCATAAGTCGATATCACTCAATATACTATACTGAAGATTACGAATCTTCAATATATTTTTGTCCTCTACTATATATATATCTATAAATTACTTGCACACTCCTTAGTTGTTGAGCAAACTCAAGCTAAGGATGTTTTGTGTAGTATTATTAATATATTGATTAGACGAGGTAAGATAACTATACGTATCTATTGAGAAAACTTAAGGTACATATATTATACTTAGGCGATCGCAATATGGTAGGTAAGAGTGAATAATCTCTTTCGGTTTGTTGAGCAAACTTAAGGTCGAAATGAGATTAGGACAAGGAACCATGGGTTAGGAGTTGTATATGACACAACCAATAAGGAGTTACTCATCGTCCGTAAAGCTATGATTTGTTGAGCAAACTCAAGGACAGAATTCCAAGATGGACAAGTCCTAACACCCGCTAGTGAAGTCGAAAAATTTCTACGTTTCGCTCTGGGTTTGGTGGAACATAAATGACCAGTGGGAGCCTTATTAGATAAATGAAATGATAAAATTTAACATTTCTAATATTGTAATAATGTTAATCTTCAATGTGTGAAATGATAATATATTGTTATTAATGTGTTAAGTAGTTGTAAACACCTAACTGACCAAATTACGAATGTATTAAGTAGTTGTAAAATTAGGCACTTGCATTGGTATGGAAACATTCACATGCAATAGTTATTTATTAGTAAGTATATTTTATATTTCTATTTGTCAATTTTTAAATCAGTTTAATTGTATATCTTAATTGATAAACGTTTTATCAATCATTTTAAATGCACAAATTTATCAATGTAGATTATTATTAACATTATATTATCATTTTAGTAAATGAAATGCACAAATTTAACATTTCTAAAATTTAAATGTTATATGAGTTTAGAACTCTAGAACAATACAAGGCTATGGATGTTTAATCCATATACAATCGCATTTAAATGTTATATGAGGAATGGTCATAGTTCGTAATGTACGATACTTCGATGAAGTTGGTTCATTCGAAAATAAACCAATAAATAGTACTGTGAGACGAAGTATTCAATTTGATTGATTACAAAAAGGATCGTATTATGTTAATTGTAACACTAGACCAAAACTACAAGATAGATCTAAGAACTCGATCGTTGAAATGTCAGTTAAATTAGTATGCAAAGCACAACATCTTTGATGTCCTTAAAGGTTAAGGATCATCGAATGCGTTTTGTGAATAGTTCATTATGATATTGTAGTAAAGGTTTTCTTTTGAATGGTTTAACATTTGAATGGAAAATGAATGTAAAAGAACAGATGTAATTTAAGGAAAAGTTGGGATGAAGAGAGTGAATAGTCACTTCTGCTTCATAAAAAACAACGTAAATGAGAATTGTAATAATAGTGATTAATCACTTGACATTGGAATAAGAAATATGATTTCTATTCTAAAATTATTTCTTTGAGTTCAAGATATTTGATCAAAGAACTCTCCGATGTAAACTATTTGCAGTATATGAAATAAATAATCTATATTAAGTGAATGAAGAACCTCCAAATTTAGTGTGCTATTATTGCAATGGCGGAAATAGTGGGAGTATGTCATACAACACTCATTGATTGCACCAAATTATGAAAATTGTTTCGTAAAACATATCGAACATTATTTGTGAATTAATGACTATTTTTGGGTATCGATTTAAAGATAAACATAACTATATTTCAATATGAACATTTTGAATATTCGTTATGAAATAAAACTATAATGTATTATTTGTTTCATAACAAAAGTGATTCATTGGAAAATATAGAAGTATATAGTATTATTTACAGTTATTTTGGAATTATAGACTAAGTTGTAGTTTTGAGTAATAATTTTATTGTATGATTATGAATCATATGATACTTGTTAATTATGTCTTAAACGATTAAAGGCTATACACCCATTTAGTGGGAGCATAATAAGAGTTTATGAACTCTTTGGATTGATACATATAGATGTACGTAAGCGTAAGCTTATTAATACCAAAATGATTCCACGTACTTCGTCATATTCACTGATGAGTTATCACCAACATGGACATGCATAATTGATACATTTGTAGTATGTCTAAGAAATGATTCGATTTGATCGAATGGATGAGTATATTGGAAAGAGTTCTAAATATACCTAAAAATGAATAAAAATTCAATCTTAAAAGTCACACTTCCTTATGATACATAATAATGTATCGATAAGGAGTGATCGGACTTTGTTGGACAAAGTACGATTAATTGTGAGTAAAGTTGAGTTAATTTCTTTCTATAAAGTCATGTACTTAAGAGTAGTACATAAGATTAATATTATTTCATATAAATAATAATTTGCAAAATCATACAAGATAAGGTTTTATAAGAAAGCTCGACATATCCTAGGCAAGGAGTTGGTAGGCTGTGCAAGTCGAAAGTTTGCACGCAATAATTGTTCGTGAGAGATCTTGTATGAATCTCCTCAAGAGGAGTTTGGGAAGGACTGTCATTGGATGTCATATTTATGTTTTGAACATAAGGTTTGTAAACTAAAACTAAATCGGTTTAAAATAAAAGGCAATTCATAAAGTGTTTATGAATACCTATTCAGTTGCATTGAGAAACAATTGTTGTTTCAAGAAATACCAACTTCATAGTGAAAGAATTTCTTTAAGAAATTATTGATAGTAAGATAGAACTGGATACGACCTAATGATAAAACTGATTACATGAAATGAAATGAAATTAACCAATCTAAATGAAAAAATCACATTAGAGTGTCTAATAATTTCTTGCACATTGAAGAGAAACTACGAGTTTCTTATCAATGTTGAAAATATATAATCCTCGATTTTTTAGTTAAACCATTAAGAATGTTGACTCTATAATATGGTATGATGCGAAGATCTGAAAACGAATTCCAAGTACGTTATCAAAATATAATTTTGGTAGTCGTAGCTGAAGTGATGTGATCCATCGACCACAATTGTGTCTTTGTGAGCAAGACTAACGTAGTTGGAATTAAATAAGCAATATTGATAAGAATGATCTCATAAATTTCTTTCTATAGAGTCATGTACTTAAGAGTAGTACACAAGGTTAATATTGTTTTATCTAAATAATAGTTTACAAAATCATACAAGATAATGGTTTATAAGAAACCTCAACATATCTTAGGTCAAGGAATTGGTAGGTTGTGCGAGCGAAAGTTTGCACGTAATGATTGTTCATGAGAGATCTTGTATGAAATTCCTCAAGAAGAGTTTGGGAAGGACTGTCATTGGAAGACATTTATGCTTTGAACATAAGATTTGTAAACTAAATCAATTTAATATAAAAGGCAATTCATAAAATGTTTATGAATATCTATTCGGTTGCATCGAGAAACAATTGTTGTTTCAAGAAATACCTACTTCATAATGAAGAAATTTCTTTGAGAAATATTGATAGTAAAATAGAACTGGATACGATCCAATGATAAAACTGATTACATGAGGTGAAATGAAATTAACTAATCTAAACGAACATATCGCATTAGAGTGTTTAATAAGTATTCTCACACATTGAAGGGAAACTACGAATTTCTTATCAATGTCGAAAATATATAATCCTCGATTGTTTAGTTAAACCATTAAGAGTGTTGACTCTATAATATGGTATGATGCGAAGATCTGAAAATGAATTCCAAGTATGTTATCAAAATATGATTTTGGTATTCGTAATCGAAGTGATGTGATCCATCGACCATGATTATGTCTTTATGAGCAAGACTAACGCAGCTGGAATTAAATAAGAAATATTGATAAGACTAATCTCATAAACTTCAAATGTTAAAATTAGCATAATAGATTCACCATTCAACACGATCAAGTTATTTCAGATTTACTCACAAGATTATCGCTTAATAAGACTTAGTGTTTTGCACATATGTGCTGAAATAGAAAATTCTAAATAATGATTTAGAGTATACTATTTGCACATAACAACCAAAGTGTCTCAAAGTTAGTGGGAGTGATATAGAAGTTGTAAGTTTTTGGATATGATCCAAGAAATGATGCGAAAGTATCATTTTATATGCATCAAATTGAATTAGTATTTTGATAGAAATATCAAATAGTTTGATTTTCAATCAAAATGCAAAGGAAGCGCATGTTCATAAGAAAGAACGTTAAAAAGTATATTGATGTTTCTAAACAATAAGTAAACAATACATTGCTTATTTTTAACAATGTACTTGTGTTAAAATAAGTTTTAGTTGTTTTAATACTCAACATTGGATTTGTAAATGATGTCTTTTGTAGAAAGTATGAAAGATATAGGGAATGTCCCAAAACTATATGCAAGGTGTAACACCCCTAATTTTTGATAACATTATTTAGGAGATTTAATTAGATAAATTAAATAGAATAATGTAAATGTTAAGTGATAAGGGGATTGAGATATGAAAATAAAATCTAGGCCATGCTGAATTAACTAATTAAATGGGCTTAAGAATGGTTTAAGTTAATTAATTTACATAAGGGCATAATGGAAATTAGCCGCACATAACCCTTTACCCTTATATATTCTCGTTCCTACACCATTCACATTTCATTTTCCCATTCACGTTTTAAAACAAAACAAAAATGTAAGAGGAGCTGGCCATTGCTAGGAAGAAAAGAGAAATCAAAGTAAAGCTAAGGATTAAAGCTAGGGGAATAAATCTCAATCTCAATCCAATCTTCTTATCTTAATCAAGGTGAATAATAATTTATACCATCTCTATTTTGTTTTATAATCATATGTTTCTGGATTTAAGATTAAATTCGTTTTTATGATGATTTAGATGATGATATGCGTGAATTATAAATTGTTTAATTTAAACAAGATTGTTTAAATGAGGTTTTATGCGGTTTTAGGGGACAATCGTTTGAAATTGATTCTTGAATGCCATGTACAAATTTTATGTTCTATAAACATGATTTTGGAGTTGGGTTTTAATTTTGATAATTTTCCAAGCTATGGAAAGATTATTATGAATTTTCAAAGGAAAATATAGTTAATTGGGTTTAGAAATTTATTTCAGAAATTATATTGAGAATTGGGGTCTGAATTTTGATATGTTAGATAACATGATGAAAGTGAATTTCTGTAATTTTTGGGGACTTTTCCTAAAGGATGCAATGATGGAGTCGATACCTTTGTTTGTTTTAAAAAGTTAAGCGCCTGCCTTTGTTTAATCAAAGCTTTTGAAGGAGTCGAAGTATATGTTTTCGAAAGAGGTTTTCTAAAGGCTTTCGAAGGGGTTGCTATTTTATGTTTTAAAAGTAAGAGCTTTCGAATGAGTTTCTTTAGTTGTAAAATAATGCTTTCGAAAGAAGGGGTTCCGACCAAGTCGAAACCTAGCCGCTGTTCTTTTGCCTTTCGAGTGTATTGAAGTCATCAATGCTTTCAAAGGGTAACCTTTGTTTTAAACTTATACTAAGCCACTTCCTAAATGCTTTCAAAAGGGTTCATGGGTTTCGAAGGAAATGGCTTCGAAAGGGGGTTTCGATGCTATCCTTCAATGTTTTGGTTTAAATGATTTGAAGCTTTCGAAAGTGATGGTGCCGACGCCATTATGTTTTCCCCAATAACTTTATAATGATAAAGAATGGTTTCGAAAGAGATACTTCCATTTATATTCACTTTGACCCAAATGATATTTAAAATATAGACCCAATGGTTTCAAAAGGAGGACTTTCAATGGCTTTGGAAGGGATACTTCCAAAGGTTTCGATATGGGGACTTTCAATGGTTTTGGAAGGGATACTTCTAATGGGTTTGAAAAGGGTACTTTCAATGGTTTCGAAGCTGTGCTTCTAAGAGTTAATAAGTAATACTTTATTACATTCGAAAGGTTTCGAAAGAGAGGTTTTAAAGTGTTTTGAAAGGTAGGGGCCTAATGTTTTGAAAGGAGATTTATATGCTTTCGAAGGAGGTTATCTAGTGAGGTCGAAAGCAAGGTTTTAAAGGTTTCGAAAGCCTTAGTTTTTCAAAACAAATAAACCAATCTCATTTTAAAAGAAAACCATGACATAAACAAATAAAGTGTTTTGAAAAGGAGTTTTAAAAGAAGTTTTCTTTGATTAAAAGGTTAAAAGGATTAACCAAGTTATTGTGTTTACTTCTTCAATATGTATATATTCACACTGTAATGGACCCATAACTGTATTTTGGGGAAGGGCGGAATAACCAGCTAGGTTGATCCAGTAGTGAATATAAATTAAGTTAACCCTTGAGTGAGTAGAATTGCATCCAGGAGGTCAGGAAGACCAGAATATAGGATGCTAAAATATTAAAGAAAGATATTGGCAAGGGCCAATAGGTTCACAGTAAGCCCATGAAAACTGTGTATTGGAAAAGATATTGGCAAGGGCCAATAGGTTCATAGTAGGCCCATGAAAACTATGTATAAATGAAGATGTCAGAATGATAGGTTCATAGTTAGCCCATGAAAACTATGATTTGATATTGGCAGAGGCCAATAAGTTTGTAGTTAGCCCATGAAAACTATATCCAGATTAAGATATTGACATATGTCAATAGGTTCCTAGTCTGCCCATGAAAACTAGGATAAGAAGAAAAGTTATTGGAGTTACTAATAGGTTCCTAGTCAGCCCATGAAAACTAGGATAAGAGTGAAGATATTGGAGTTACCAATAGGTTCTTAGTGATCCCATGAAAACTATGTAACTGAACAAGGAGTCCATAATCATTTTACCGGTTATTAGTCAGCCCATGAAAACCATTAGGTTAATAGTAATCCTATAAACTATAACTGTGACAGATAGTCAAAATTGAATGGGGGTGGGTAATCGAGAATTGATTCACTTGTTTTGCATATCATCATGTCATATTGTTTTGAATTGTTTTAACCATTGTGGATGCAGGAGCACAGTATATGGTTTTATAATGATTTTAAGATACTAGTGAAGGGAAAACCCGTTTCGCTAAACGGCGTGGTCTCACTAGCTATCTAAATGGTTTGAGATGGTAGATTATTATTCATACCAGGCTTTATATTCGAGTCAAAGTTTATGTTTTCCCCTTAAACTCTTGGATACTCAATTGATTTTGTGTAGTTTGAGAGTTGAGGTTTTCAGGTACCTCTTTAGATGAATAAAGCTTCCGGAGACGTGCAGGAGGCATGATAGATATCTAAAGTTCTCTTTTATTTTGATTTCGCTATGTTGTTTGTAATGGCAAAGTTGTTAAATTGCCTGTATATACTCCGATCATCCAAGAGGGCATCTTCATATGTTGCTCTTAGCGTATGTTGTAATTAATATATTTTCTCTGAACGTGGTTAATGACTGTGGGATTATGTAATGAATCTGAAATGTTTTGAAATGGAATATGGAACTTGTTTGATGTTTTAATTTTTTTCCATATTTATTTGTTTTTGTGTATCAATGTGTCTAACATTGTCGTATTTGGTCGTCGAAGATTAATAACTATGGATGACTGCAGCATCCATAGTCGTTATTTTTGGGCCTCCAAGTAGGGGGGATGTTACAAGTTGGTATCAGAGCATAGGTTTATGAAAACTTAAAAGAAAACTCAAACCTAAAAGCTTTTTGAAACATAATCCAATGAATTAGAAATATGATCGATGTTTGGGTTAACGCTATAGTAACGTATTTGTATTTGATATATAGTTATATATAGGTAAGTACGTATCCCCCGCTCTCTTAAACCGTTCTTCTATATCTTACTAAGGCTCGTATGCAGATTTACGAGAAATAAGATATATAAGTAGGAAACAGAAGAGGAAATCTCGGTGGAGGAAGCACCACAACCAACGGAAATGCTCGACCTAATACCAGGAGGAATCAAGGTCGATAGGCTAATGCTAACCAAAATGTTGATGCCAATGTGGGTGCTGGAAATCTACCAGTAGATATGAGGGCGATGTATCAGTTCTATGTCAATGTGATGCAAGAAGGAGCTACTGCTAGAGTTTCTAGAAACGTTGGAGGAGCTAATCCTGTGGCTCCAGTTGGGAATAACTATGCTAAGTTGAGCAGAGACTACACCAGTCTTGATGGGAAACCGTTTATGGGAACAGAGGATGCCATATAAGTAGAGAATTGGCTGTTGCATTCTGAGCGTATCTTTGCTGATTTGGGTTTAAATGATGAGCAGAAGAGAAGATTGGCCTCTAGACAGTTGCAAGGGTCAACACTTCATTGGTGGAATAGCGTTATTGCTTGGGTTCTGGAGGAGGAGTTGACTTGGGATGAATTCAGAATGAGATTTGAACAGAGGTTTTTACCTGAAGTTGCTAAGTCAGCATTGATAAAAAAATTTATGGATCAAGTTCAGGGAGAGATGTCGGTTATCGAGTATGCCACTAAGTTTGATGAGCTATCTCGATATGGGTATGCTACTATAGACACTAACATCAAAAGGAATGAGAGGTTTATTCGAGGATTGAGGCTCAAGCTTGTTAGGGCAACCCTGGCGTATATCCGTGATCCTTGTAATGTGGTTGTGGAGATGGCAATTCGCCATGAGGAGATGCTTGCTGTTTGTGCTAGAGAGAAGCCAATTGAAACCCAGGGTTCTCAAAGAAAGAATAAGAAGGTATTTATGAGGAAGGGAGACCAAAAGGGAGATGTTGTCAAGAAGGCAAAGGCTGATTTAGTTTGTTACAAATGTGACAAGAAGGGTCATTATGCAAATGAGTGCCGACCAGGAAAGGGAAAGAAGGCTGCAGACAAGAAGAATGTGAAGTGCTTTAACTATGACCAGGTTGGGCATTATAAGAACCAGTGTCCAGAGCCAGTCAGGGCGGACAAGGGAAGGGTTTTTGCTGTTGGACCATCATCTATTATGCCAACTACAGTTGAAAAGGGAAAGACTATGATGGAAGGTATGTTTTTGATTCAGAGTATACCAATTAGGATACTATTTGACACCGGTGCATCACATTCATTTATATCCCAGTGTTTGGTTGATAGGTTATGCTTAAAACCCATATACCTTGTTACTTCCTTAAGGGCTGCGAATCCAATAGGAGGGTATGCAACTCTGGGGATGAGATGTGACCAGTTAGAACTTGATTTGTTAGGTTTTGCATGCAGTCCGTATGTTTTCAGTTTTGTAGATTTCGAAATCATTTTGGGTATAGATTGGTTGAGAAGGTATGAGGCCAGGATATTTTGTCAAGATGGGGAGATATCACTAAGACATCTTAATAGTTATAACTGAATTGTATTCTCTGTAGAGAATTCTGACCGGAGTAGTTATGCTTTGTTAAGTGCTATGGAAGTGGGAGAAGAAATAAGTCAGGTTCAGGTAGCAAGGGAATTTGCAGATGTCTTTGAGCCGGTCACAGGACTACCATCGAAACGAGCTGTTGAGTTTCAGATAGATCTTATGCCAGGAGCTGAACCTGTGAGTAGACCACCTAGCAGGATGACACCGACTGAGATGAAAGCCTTGAAGTTGTAGCTAGTGGATCTAGAAGGAAGGAATTTTATTATACCAAGCAGTTCGCCTTGGGGAGCGGCCATAGTATTCGTGAAGAAACCAAATGGGTTGTTGAGGATGTGTATCGATTATCGTAAGTTGAACGAAAGACGATAAAGAATAGGTATCCTTTGCCGAGAATTTATTTATCTAATTGGTCAGTTGAGTGGAGCCATAGTATTTTCCTAGTTGGATTTGGCGATGGGTTTCCATCAGCTAAGAGTGGCAGAGGACTACATTCCTTTGACAGCATTTCGGACTAGATACATTTCGTATGAATGGTTAGTAATGCCATTCGGGTTAACGAATGCACCTGCTTTCTTCGTGGATTTGATGAACCGAGTCTTCCGAGAAAATTTGGACAGATTCGTATTGGTGTTTATAGATGACATTTTGGTATACTCTACGGATAAAAGATAGCATGAAGATCATCTTAGAGTTGTGCTAGAGACGCTGAGGCAGCATCAGCTGAAGGCGAAATTTTCCAAGTGTCATTTTTAGAAGAAAGATGTTAAGTTTCTTGGTCACGTGGTTTCAGAGAAGGGCTTGTCAGTCGATCCAGTTAAGATCGAAGCTGTTAATAATTGAAAGAGACCAGAGACGGTAACTGAGATTAGTAGTTTTCTTGGACTTGCTGGCAATTACCGGAGATTCATTAAGGATTTCTCGCGAATAGCAGCGCCTTTGACTAAGCTAACCAAGAAGGAAGTGAAGATTTTTTGGTCCGACATATATGAGAAAGCATTCCTTAAGTTAAAGCATTTATTGACCAATGCACCAGTATTAGTAGTTCTAGACAAAAACCAAGGGTTGGTGGTGTATATCGATACATGTGGAACTGGATTGGGAGTTGTGCTGATGCAGAAGGGTAAAGTGATTGCCTACGCTTCACGACAGCTTAGACCGCATAAAGTGAGATATCCTACTCATGATTTGGAGTTGGCTGCGGTGATCTTCGCATTGAAGATTTGGAGGCATTATCTCTTAGGAAAGAGATTTGAACTATACACAGATCATAAGTCTTTAAGATACTTATTCTCTCAGAAGGAGTTGAATATGAGACATCAGAGGTGGTTGGAGTTTTTGGCTGCTTATGGTTTCGGTATAGAATATACCCCAGGGAAAGGTAATAAAGTAGCGGATGCTCTTAGCAGAAAACATCAGAATGTGGTGTTAGCTATGTTGGTAGAATGGAAGGATTTAGAAGTTTTGACTACCTGTAGTGTGCAGTTAAGATCGACTGCTAGTTCTAGTCAAAGTACTGCCATGTTGTCCTATTTAGAAGTTCGATTAGTGTTGATCGAGAGAATTGCTTCTAAGCAGAAGGAGGATCCATTATTGGCTGAAAAGATTAGAAAGCTTGAGGTTGGATTAGAGATCGATGATCTGAAGGACTTTAATCTTGACCAGAAGGGATGGTTGAGAAAGAAGGGACGGTTGTGTGTTCCAGATGTTGAGAACTTGTGGAAAGAAGTTCTAAGTGAATGTCATCGATCCAAGTTTACGATTCATCCTAGAGGGACCAAGATGTATCAAGATATGAAGAGGGGCTTCTATTGGGAAGGTATGAAGAGGGATGTTGGCTTGTGGGGAAGTGTGCAAATTGTCAACAAGTGAAAGCCAAACTTCATAAGCCGAGTGGGTTGCTTCAACCTCTAGAGATCCCAGTTTGGAAATGGGATTCGATATCCATGGATTTTATAGACGGGTTGCCAAGCTCAAATAGAGAAAATGAAAGTATATGGGTTATAGTGGACATGTTGACCAAGAGTGCCCATTTCATTCCAATTAAGTCAACCAG
This sequence comes from Allium fistulosum, assembly GCA_030737815.1. NCBI lineage: Eukaryota > Viridiplantae > Streptophyta > Magnoliopsida > Asparagales > Amaryllidaceae > Allium > Allium fistulosum. The sequence goes on from CM060902.1 coordinate 1,304,309,510, forward strand.
GACGACACCTGTTTTAGCTAAGTTGTTCATGAAGAACATAGTTAGACTACATGGAGTTCCTAGTAGCATAGTCAGTGACCGAGATGCTTTGTTCACAAGCAAATTCTGGAAGAGACTATAGGATGTGTTAGGCACTATGCTCAAGATGAGTACTATATATCACCCTCAGAAGGATGGTAGACCGAGAGAGTCAATAAGGTACTCGAGGATTTATTGAGAACTTGTTTATTGGACTTTGGTGGACCTTGGGAAGCTCACCTACATTTGGTTGAGTTTTCCTATAATATTAGTTATCATACTAGTATAGGAATGGCGCCTTTTGAAGCTTTGTATGGAAGGTCATGCAAATCACCAGCATGTTGGTTGGAGACTGGAGACAGATTGGTCTTAGGTCCAAATTTGGTTAGGGAGGCGTTGGAAAAAATTGAGTTGATCCGAGGAAGGATGAAGGAAGCTCAGTCTAGACAGAAGAGTTACGCAGTTAAGAGGCGTAATGACCTAGAGTTCTCGGTTGGAGATAAGGTTTTCATTAAAGTATCATCGATGAAGGGTTTGGTACGGTTCGGAAAGTCGGGGAAACTGGCACCGAGATATGTTGGTCAATTCCAGATTATAGAGAGGATTGGAAATCTCGTATACAGAGTAGAGTTACCGAGCAGTATGGCACATGTCCATAATGTATTTCATGTGTCTCATCTTCGCAAGTATATGCATGATCCAGAGACTACTATTCCTCCGAAACGGTTGGAAGATTTAGTAGTAGAGCCTAATTTTACTTTTGTTAGACAACCAGTTCGGGTTGTAACGAGAGAGGAGAAAAGATTGAGGAATAAGACAGTCAAGTTGGCGAAAGTTCAGTGGAGCAACAACGAGAAGGACTATACTTAGGAGACAGAGGATAGGATTCGAGATACTTATCTTGATCTGCTTTGAGGGTATGTCTATATTAGATTTATGTAGATAATTACTAGTCAGGTAGACTAGTATGGTTGTTAGGAGTCGTTACGGATAATTGCTATGTTAATTATTTAGTCCTTACTGAATTTCGAGGACGAAATTCTTTAAGGAGGGGAGCGTGTAACACCCCTAATTTTTGATAACATTATTCAGGAGATTTAATTAGATAAATTAAATAGAATAATGAAATGTTAAGTGATAAGGGGATTGAGTTATGAAAATAAAATTTAGACCATGCTCAATTAACTAATTAATGGGCTTAAGAATGGTTTAAGTTAATAAATTTAAATAAGGGCATAATGGGAATTAGCCGCACATAACCCCTTACCCTTATATATTCTCGTTCGTACACTATTCACGTTTCATTTTTCCCATTCGCGTTCAAAAATGAACACAAAATTAAGAGGAGCCGACCATTGCTAGGAAGAAAAGAGAAATCAAAGTAAAACTAAGGATTAAAGCTTGGGGAATAAATCTTAGTCTCAATCCAATCTCCTTATCTTAATCAAGGTGAATAATAATTTATACCATCTCTATTTTCTTTATAATCATATATTTTTGGATTTACGATTAAATTCGTTTTTATAATGATTTGGATGATGATATGCTTGAATTATAATTTGTTTAATCTAAACAAGATTGTTTAAATGAGGTTTTATGCGGTTTTAGGGGGAAACCGATTGAAATTGATTCTTTAATGCCATGGAAAAATTTTATGTTATGTAAAACATGATTTTGAAGTTGAGTTTTAATTTTGATAATTTTCCAAGCTATGGAATGATTATTATAAATTTTTAAAGGAAAATATGGTTAATTGGGTTTAGAAATTTATTTCAAAAATTATATTAAGCATTTGTGTCTGAAATTTTGATATGTTAGATAACATGATGAAAGTGAATTTCTGTAATTTTTGGGGATTTTTCCTAAGTGATTTGCTATAGAAATTAAATTATTTTAGAAGGACTTATTTGAATATTTGTTTTGCTTAATCGAAGGGCTTATTTGCTAAATTCACCTTGGTTTAGATATGAAATTAAGCGGCAGTTATTTTGGTAAAGAATTTGAAAAGTTAAGGCAACCAATCACATGCTCACACGTGGGCAGGTTAGTTAGAAAGTGTTTTAATTGGTATTAAATCAGGTTTACCCAGAAAAGTGGGTTCCACCTCTATTTAGAAGCACCTTTCGACTCCAATGCTTCCACTCCATCTCAGTTGAAACCAACCCAGCCGAAACCAATACACAAGGTATCACTTAGATGGTACATAGTGGATTGGAGAAAGGCAAAAGGCATGGTGTCGAAAGCATTGCTTTCGATGGGGTTGATACCTTTGTGTTTTAAAAAGTTAAGCGCTTGCCTTTGTTTTATCAAAGATTTTGAAGTAGTCGAAGTATATGTTCTCTAAAGTGTTTGCTAGTGGATGCTAATGGACGCATACACACACACTAGGCATTATTATCTCTTAGGGATCGACCTAACTAGGTCACTAAAGCATATGCATATGGATGTGTGTGCACTTGCATTTTTATTTCCATGGTTGCTATAATGAGTGATTATCATATGATTGTTTCATTTGGATGATGATTGTAGCACACATGTAGAACTATAAGTATCATCAGGAAACTTGGATTCATTTGGATACATGACATGGACATGATTGCATAAAAAGGAGGTCGACTGAACCAGTAGACCGCCTAATCTTTTGCATTAGTTAGGGACATTGACACTACACTATTGCATATATCATAAATTGGATTAGAAAGATTAAGGACTATGGATGTAATGGATGATGGTTGAATATGTGGTTGTAGAATTTGGATGTAAATATTTATTTCATTCTTCCGTCCTTGGAGATTTTGGGGATGAAATTCTTTAAGAAGGGGAGAATGTAACAACCCAAAATTTGAGCTATAATAATTAATTAACGAATTAATTAAACAATAAAATAAGTTTGTGAACTTGTCAGAATCGAGCCATGTAAGTTACACCATTGAGTCCGTGGTAATTTTCTGATCAATTTCCATATATAACTTGTCGAAATCCGAGTCAGTATGAAGAAGTTACGAAATAAATAAGAAATCAGAATTTAATAAACTAAAACGACAAAAAAATATACATAGGCATAGGTCGATCCATGCTTGGTTCAGGTCAACCCATGCTTGGGTCAGGTCGACCTATAGGTCGACCCCCAAAAACTTAGGTCTACCCGCCATTTTGCCTGGACGCTATTTCATCCAGGTACGAGCCGAAGACCCTATAATCCGATTTTCGTGAGATCCTCTGCGTTCGTGCTTGCATCTAATGGTTCCTAGTGAGCCTATGACGTGGTTGAACCAGATTTAATCTTCAAATCCGACGGCTTGAGATCCCTAAAACACACTATAAATAAGACCCTAAACCTAGCTATTTTTCTCATTCAGATTTGCTTCCAATTGGGTTCATTGCCTGAGGCTGAACCCTAAATGGAAAAAATTTCTGGAGAGAAGATCTTTTTAATAAAAATATTATACGCCCTAGAATTGGATCCAGGAAGGCCCAAGGATTAGAGCTAAGGCCACAGGTGAGTGTTTTGTAATTATTTTAGATTTTTAAGAAATTTAAAATAATAAGGTTTCAAATAGTTGTAGTTCTTCTACAATTTTGAGACGGTTTTATACAAGTTATTTACAGTTGGTTTTTAAGTAAATTCTAGAAGTTCTTTTCAGTCTATTTTATTCAGCTATTTTATTCAGTTATTTACAGTTAATTACAGTTTTTTACAGTTATTTACATCTGTTTTAAGTTGGAATTTAGCCTGTAAATGCTAGTTTCTTTTTATAGAGATTTAATCCCTTTTTACGCGAATAAATTAAAAAGAGAAGAATATGCCAATATGGATTAAAATAGAAAAACACTAAATTTACAGAAATCAGATGTAAAATAAGAAAAAACTAAAATAAAATAGAGATGGACTGAAATAGGCAAATTTAAGATATTTGCAAGCATAATTATAACAAGAGGTTATAACTAAAAAGAAAAAAGATGAAAGAGTAACAGTTGTAAGAACAATCATAACATAGGTTATAATTAGAAAGAAAGAAATAACAGAAGAGGCTTCTTTAAAACTTAGATTAAGTTAATAAGCAAATATAGCAGAAATAACATAAGATGCTTATTTTAAAACTTAGGATAACTTAATAAGCAAATATAGAAGTAGGGCCCATACCGACAGCATTCCATTTTAGGACTAGGACTGATGGTTTCACAACAGTTAGGTGAGGCTGGGCAGCATTCCCTTTCAGGACTAGGACTGATGGTTTCACAATAGTAGGTGAGGCTAGGACATCCTTATGCTGATTAGGGTAAATAAGTGGCCAATAGATAGAGGCTCAAATCTGGGGATTTTGGCAAGGGGCGCAAAACTAGAAGATTGTTTGTTAGGACCACTATCGGTAGCATTCCCTTTCAGGACTAGGACTGATGGTCTCACAACAGCTAGGTGAGGCAGGGCAGCATTCCCTTTCAGGTCTAGGATCGATGGTCTCACAACAGTTAGGTGAGGCTGGGCACGCTTATGCTAATTAGGGTAAATAAGAGGTCAAAATATGGGGCGATGGTTAGTGTGTACCGGCGATGACCAAGCGTGCGACATCGATTAGGGTAAATAATTCGCTACTGCATCCTAAGCGCTAAAGAGGTGTCTTTTATTGTGACCAACGGGATTAGTTCACAGTGGCACAACAAAGATAGAATAGGCCGATCAACGGGTAGAATTAGGATTTCAGCCTAATCAAGTTAGCAGTTGAGGTAGGATTAGGGTATCAGCCTAATCACAGCAATTTAAGACAAGTGCAAACAATCACAATCAAACAATCAAAGCAAACAGTCAAACAGAATCAGAAACAATATTTTATCCGAGTTTTATCTTTTCTGTATTTTCCTTTCATGCTAGAACTATTGCTTAGTCTATTATCTTTATCTTGCTTAGAAATGCTAGTAATTACTTTAACTCACCACTTATTATCTGACCCACTCCTCTATTTCCACCTTTTCGCCCCAATAGACCAGCATAGTTGATTCAGGTTGCTTGGAGATCCATTCTCGGAGTTCTCTCTTTTCAGATGTATTCTTCTACTTTGCATCTTTTTCATTTATGGACATGGCACTTGTGAGAGGGGTTATGATTATTATTATAGTTACTTTTGCACTCTGATTATGTGAGACTGAGGTGTATTTTTCATAAGACTTGAATTTGAGATATTTTGAGTTTTTGAGACATGTTATGTTTTTATGACTTATTTTGAAATGAAGTTTAAGTTATTATTAAATATTTCCGCTGTTTTTTCTTATTTTTCTTGTGAATCCGAGTCTCTATGATGCTTTAGCTATACCTATAATGCACCACATCCTTTAGTGTGCCCTTTTTGGGTATATTTAATGGGTGTGGGGTGTTTCACTTGGTATCAGAGCCTAAGGTTACAAGATTCCTAAAAACTTGTTTTAAAAGTAAAGTATTTTTCAAAGGTAACATATCTTCAAACTAAAAGTATTTTTCAGAAAGAAACTCTTATTATAAAAATAGTTTTCAAGTATAAAAGAGTTTTTATAAAAATCCCCTAAAAGTCCAGTTCAACCTTCTTTCGAGCCTAAATTTTCTTTTTTTGCATAGTATGGCGGACGCCCCAAATCTTCCAGAGGGTGTCCCAGTCCCTAGCTGGTTCCGTAGATACCTCTAAGCTACGGCACCAAAGGTGCAAGGGAAAGCACCCAATGCAGCACCGGTGGGTGGAGATCCCGTTAATCCACCCGCAGCAGCCAATTTTTCTAAGCTATGTAAGGACTTTGCTAATCTAGGAGGCAAGATGTTTTCTGGCATGGAGGATTTCGTAGAGGCGCGAGCTTGGTTGAGGAATACAGAGTGGATATTTGGGCTGTTAGGATTGGAGGACCAACAGAGAGTTCAACTTGCATCTTGGCAGCTGAAGGGAGAAGCTTTTTACTGGTGGGAGATTTTAGAGATGGAAGGTAGAGACATTGGTTGGTTTGGATTTTGGGAAAGGTTTGAGAGAAAGTTCTTGTCGCAAGCCGAGGAAAGCATGCAGTTGGAGAAGTTCATTAGTCTGAAGCAAGGGAGTCTATCGGTGAAGGGGTATATAGATCAGTTTAATGAGTTATTGCAGTTCGGAATGGATCTTGTTAATACACCACATAAGAATGCCATCAAATTTGCTAAGGGTTTGAACCAGCCCCTTCAAGGATTGGCATTGACATATTTACCTATGGGAGCGACGTACGAATCACTTGTGGAAATGGCTCTCATGCCAGATGTTTCTAAGAAAGAAGAGGTTAAGGAGGTTCCTAAATCAGAAAACTCTAAGAAGCAGTGGTGGAAGAATAAGAATGATGAGGACAAGAAGAAAGGAGGAGGACCTCAGAAGGGACAGATCAAAAAAGGCAAGAAATGTCATAGTTATGGATTGGTTGAGCATTTCACAAAGGAGTGTAAGAAGGACACGATGAAGGGGAGGTGTTACAACTGTGGGTAGCCTGGACACCTGAGTAGAGCTTGTCCTCAGAAGACATGGCAGAGAGTAGGCGCACCTACGGTGCAAGTACAGGCTTTGGATGTAGCACCTTCTAGTAGTGGACCAGATCGAGGTAGGAAAGTCTCTATAGAAGGTTTGATCTCTATTTCGGATTTTCCTATTTGGCTCTTTTTGACTCCGGAGCATCACATTCTTTCATTTCTACTTCCTTGGTTTATTGTTTATACTTAGATATTTCTCAAGTAGTAGACCCTATAGTTGTTTCAAACCTCTTTGGAGGATTGGCACATTTATCCATGATTTGTAGGAGTTTGAAATTTTTTATATTAGGCGTAGAGTTTGACTATGGTGCCTATGTACTGCGATTTTCGGGATATGGGATGATTTTGGGGATGGACTGGTTATCCACTTATGGTGCGATATTAGACTGCGAGAGGAGAGTCGTCAGACTAGAGACATGTAGCGGAAGGACTCTCGAGGTTTCTTGCGACCGACATGAGTCAGTCATGATGAGCTTCCTTTATTCCCTTGATTCATCACTAGGAGAGTTAGATTCAGTTCCAGTTGTTAGATTTTTCCCAGACGTTTTTGAGCAGGTTAGGGGACTACCCCCTAAGAGAGAGATTGACTTTAGGATCTATCTGAATGACAATGCTAAGCTAGTGGCATTGCCTGTGAAACATATGGCTCTTAGGAAGAGGAAGGAGTTAACTAAGCAGATTGGTGAGCTATTGGAGAAAGGCTTCATCAGACGGAGCATATCTGAGTGGGGAGCGCCAGTCGTCTTCGCTACAAAGGCGGATGGTTCCCTTTGACTTTGCGTAGACCACAGAGAATTGAATAAGCTCACAAAGAAGAACCGTTACCCACTTCTAGGATAGATGATCTTTTCGATCAGTTGGTTGGCTCTTCGGTATTTTCTCAGCTTGACTTAGCCATTGGATTTCGTCAGCTTAGGCTCGCTGACGATAGCATCGATAAGACAGCATTTAGGACACCTGATGGATTTTTTGAGTGGTTGGTTATGCCGTTTGGGCTGACCAAAGCCCCAGCCTATTTTTTAGATTTGATAGCCGTGTTTTTTGAGATGTCCTAAATAAGTTCATTGTAGTGTTTGTGGACGACGTTCTGATGTTTTTCAAGAGTATGGAAGAGCATGTTATTCATCTTGAGGAGGTTCTTTGTACACTTCGTGTTCATCAGTTGAAAGCAAAGTTCTCGAGGTGTTACTTTTGGCGTGAGGAGGTGCGTTTCTTGGGGCATGTAGTCTCAAGAGAGGGTTTAACTATGGATCCCGCTAAGATAGTAGCAGTACAGGATTGGAAGGCCCCCAAGAACGTTACCGAAGTTAAAAGCTTCCTAGGCTTAGCTGGTTATTATAGGAAGTTTATCAGAGATTTTGCTAAGATTTTAGCACTTGAGGTTAAGCCTACCCTCATAGATCAGATTGGCTCAAGGTGGCGAGAGGATTTAGAGCTTGTGGATATTCTGGATAGGATTAGCAGAGGAGAGGTCTCTAGACATCTCCAACTCTATTCCATCGATGGTAAAGGGTGGCTAAGGAGAGATGGAAGACTTTGTGTTCCCCGCACAAGTAATTTGATGAGTGCAGTTCTAGCAGAAGCACTCCATTCTCAAATGACTATTCATCCGGGTGGTGGTATGATGTATATGGACATGAAGAGAGTGTTTTACTGGAGTGGCATAAAGAAGGACGTAGCATAGTTTGTGGCTAAATGTCTTGTATGCCAAAGAGTTAAGGCGGAGCAGCAGAGGCCTAACAGATTTCTTCAACCATTGGATGTACCCGAATGGAAGTGGGTTAGTGTTTCGATGGACTTCATTGATGGTTTACCCCAATCTAGGAAGGGGAATACCAGTATTTGGGTGATTGTAGATCGTTTGACTAAGAGCGCCCACTTCATTCCGGTCAAGAGTAAGAGGACAACACCTTATTAGCATCCATATACGTTTGTGAGATAGTCCGACTTCATGGAGTTCCCTCTAGCATAGTGAGCAATTGAGACCCTATTTTTACTAGCGAGTTTTGGTGGAGCTTGCAAGAGGCTTTGGGGACACAACTTAGATTGAGTACAACCTATCACCCTCAAACAGATGGCCAAACATAGAGGGTTAATAGAGTTCTTGAGGATTTGTTGAGGATGTGCATTCTTGATTTTGGAGGGACTTGGTAGGAGTACCTTCTTTTAATGGAATTCGCTTATAACAATAGTTTTCAAGCTAGTATCGAGATGGCTCCTTTTGAAGCTCTTCATGGAAGACCTTGCAAGTCCCCTTCGTGTTGGTTGGAGTCTACAGAAAGATTGCTACTTGGTCCCGACATGGTTAGAGAGACTTCGAAAAAGATCGAATTGATTAGAAGGAGAATGAAGACGGCCCAAGATAGACAGAAATCCTACGCAGATAAGTAGAGGAGGGATATTGAGTTTGAGGTAGGAGATTTGGTTTTCATTAAGGTGTCTCCACTAAGAAAGGTAGTGATGTTTGGATCAAGTGGGAAACTTGCTCCTAGATTCGTAGGATCGTTCCCCATTGTATAAAGGGTAGGGGAAGATGGCATATCAGATAAAGCTACCGGAGAGGCTCGTAGGAGTTCATGATATTTTTCATGTTTCGCACTTGTGAAAGTGCTTATATGATTCAGCAGTGGCAGTGGAACCTAGCCAACTTGAGGAAGTTGAAGTGGAGAGGGAAGCATCGGTTCATCGCATTCCTATCAAGATCGTTGGACGTGATATCAAGAAGCTTAGGAATAAAGAAGTCCCTTTGGTTAAGGTGCAGTGGGGAGATAGTATTGAGGACGCTACGTGGGAAGCTGAGGAGAAAATAAATACCTCTTATCCACATCTCTTCAATAGTACGTCTTGAGTTTCCTATTCCCATCTTTAGTTTTGAATAGGTTCTTTCCTTTAGTATCCTTTGGGAGGGTAGATCTTAGGATTTAACCCATGGATGGTAGGACTGAATGTAAACATGTTACCAGAACATGTTATGTATGTTGGATGTTGGTGGCTGCAAGTGTTTGCCAGTGGATGCTAATGGACGCATATACACACACTGTGCACTATTATCTCTTAGGGATCGGCCTAACTAGGTCACTAAAGCATATGCATATGAATGTGTGTGCACTTGCATTTTTATTTCCATGGTTGCTATAATAAGTGATTATCATATGATTGTTGCATTTGGATGATGATTGTTGCACGCATGTAGAACTATTAGTTATCGTTAGGAAACTTTCATTCATTTGGATACATGGCACGGACATGATTGCATAAAAAGGAGGTCGACTGAATCAGTAGACCGCCTAATCTTTTGCATTAGTTAGGGACATTGACACTACACTATTGCATATATCATAAATTGCATTAGAAAGCTTAAGGACAATGGATGTAATGGATGATGGTTGAATATGTGGTTGTAGAATTTGGATGTAAATATTTATTTCATTCTTCTGTCCTTGGAGATTTCGGGGATGAAATCCTTTAAGGAGGGGAGAATGTAACAACCCAAAATTTGAGCTATAATTAATTAACGAATTAATTAAACAATAAAATAAGTTTGTGAAATTTTCAGAATCGAGCCACGAAAGTTGCACCATTGGGTCCGCGGTAATTTTCTGATCAATTTCCATATATAACTTGTCGAAATCCGAGTCAGTATGAAGAAGTTACGAAAGAAATAAGAAATCAGAATTTAATAAACTAAAACGAAAAAACAAAATATACAAAGGCATAGGTCGACCCATGCTTGGGTCAGGTTGACCTATAGGTCGACCCCCAATAAACTTAGGTCAACCCGCCATTGTTCCTGGACGCTATTTCGTCCAAGTACGAGTTGAAGACCCTATAATTCGATTTTCATGAGATCCTCTGCGTTCGTGCTTACATCCGACGGTTCCTAGTGAGCCTATGGCGTGGTTGCACCAGATTTAATCTTTAAATCCGACGGCCTGAGATCCCTAAACCATACTATAAATAAGTCCCTAAACCTAGCTATTTTTCTCATTCAGATTTTCTTCCAATTGGATTCATTGCCTGAGGCTGAACCCTAAATAGAAATTTTTCTGGGGAGAAGATCTTTTTAATAAATATATTCTATGCCTTAGAAGTGGATCCAGGAAGGCCCAAGGATTAGAGCTAAGGACCACAGGTGAGTGTTTTGTAATTATTTTAGATTTTTAAGCAATTTAAAATAATAGGGTTCCCAATAGTTGTAGTTTTTCTACAATTTTCAGATAGTTTTTATATAAGTTATTTACAGTTAGTTTTTAAGTAAATTTCAGAATTTTTTTCAGTCTATTTTATTCAGCTATTTTATTCAGTTATTTACAGCTATTTACAGTTATTTACATTTGTTTAAGTTGGAATTTAGCATGTAAATGTTAGTTTTTTTATAGAGATTTAATCCCTTTTTACGTGAATAAATTAAAAAGAGAAGAATTTGCCAATATGGATTAAAATAGAAAAACACTAAATTTACAGAAATCAGATGTAAAATAAGAAAAAACTGAAATAAAATAGAGATGGACTGAAATAGGCAAATTTAAGATATTTGCAAGCATAATTATAACAAGAGGTTATAAGTAAAAAGAGAAAATAGAAGAGTAACGGTTGCAAGAACAATTATAACAAAGGTTATAATAGAAAGAAAGAAATAACAAAATATGCTTATTTTAAAACTTAGATTAAGTTAATAAGCAAATATAGCAGAAATAACAGAAGAGGCTTATTTTAAAACTTAGATCTTGAATTAAGTTAATAAGCACATATAGTAGAAATAACAGAAGAGGCTTATTTTAAAACTTAGATTAAGTTAATAAGCAAATATAGAGGTAGGGCCCGTACCGGCAGCATTCCCTTTCAGGACTAGGACTGATGGTCTCACAACAGTTAGGTGAGGCTAGCAGCATTCCCTTTCAGGACTAGGACTGATGGTTTCACAATAGTAGGTGAGGTTGGGACACGCTTATGCTGATTAGGGTAAATAAGTGGTCAATAGATAGAGTCCCAAATCTGAGGATTTAGGCAATGGGCGCAAAACTAGAATATTGTTTTTTAGGACCAGTACTGGCAGCATTCCCTTTTAGGACTAGGACTGATGGTCTCAGAACAGTTAGGTGAGGCTGGGCAGCATTTCCTTTCAGGTCTAGGACTGATGGTCTCACAACAGTTAGGTGAGATCGGGCACAGTTATACTGATTAGGGTAAATAAGAGGTCAAAATAGGGGGCGACAGTTAGTGTGTAACGGTGATGACCGAGCGTGCGACATCGATTAGGGTAAATAATTTGCTACTGCTTCCTAAGCGCTAAAGAGGTGTCTTTTGCTGTGACCAACATGATTGGTTTACAGTGGCACAATAGAGATAGAATAGGCCGATCAACGGGTAGAATTAGGATATCAGCCTAATCAAGTTAGCAGTTGAGATAGGATTAGGGTTTCATCCCAATCACAGCAATTTAAGACAAGTGCAAACAATCACAATCAAAGCAAACAGTCAAACATAATCAGAAATAATATTTTATCCGAGTTTTATCTTTTCTATATTTTCCTTTCATGCTAGAACTATTGCTTAGTCTATTATCTTTATCTTGCTTAGAAATGCTAGTAATTACTTTCACTCACCAGACTTATTGTCTGACTCACTCCTCTATTTCCGCATTTCCCCCCAATAGACTAGCAGAGTTGATTCAGGTTACTTGGAGATCCATTCCCGGAGTTCTCTCGTTTCAGATGTATTCTTCTACTTTGCATCTTTTTCATTTATAGACTTGGAACTTGTGAGAGGGGTTATGATTATTATTATTGTTACTTTTGCACTCTGATTATGTGAGACTGAGGTGTATTTTTCATAAGACATGAATTTGAGATATTTTGATTTTTTGAGACATGTTATATTTTTATGACTTATTTTGAAATGAAGTTTAAGTTATTATTTAAATGTTTCCGTTGTTTTTACTTATTTGTCTTGTGAATCTTAGTCTCTGTGATGCTTTAGTTATATCTATAACACACCACATCCTTTAGTGTGCCCTTTTTGGGTATATTTAAGAAGTGTGGGGTGTTTCAACAACCCAACTAACCCTCCTCGGGACAACATTACAAATTGACTCAAGCGGCCGTGCACCCTCTGTTTAGCGCTAACCTACTCGACTTTGCAAGAGAAACACTACGCCACACTCATTCTCGCTCACATCCTCCCTTAGCTTCTCCAAACGCCATCGAACCTGAACCCTAAAGGTCGCCTCCACTAGATCGCCATCGCACCGGCTAAAATGAATACCGTGCCGTTGTCTTGCCTAGTGGAGTATCGTGCCACTCCCGGTTTGTCCACCCTAATTGTCGAAGCTTGCAATTTAATTCATAGAGAAGTAGGCTTATTTGCATTTTCTGAAAGAAAAGGGAGAATATGTTATATAGGGGAGTCAAAGTGCTAAAAAGTGGGAGAATGTGTGTGTATAATTTCTAAAATAAATCGCTATGCATTTTGGGCTCGTACGATCACAAGTTACATTACAAAGCTTATTCGTGCACATCTCTTGATTTTTTCGATCCTAATGGTATAAATTTCATCGCTATTCGAGGTAGCACTCCAAGATGATTATACAACGCATTTTGAGGTCGTTTTGGCCACCTAATTGCTTGATTTAAAAAATTCTTCAACCGTATGTCTCTTAATAAAGTCTTGATTCTAGAGACACAAGCCATCGGTCGAGATCCCTTTGAACCCGACCATGTATGTATTTTTGTAAAAATACATATAATAATATGTAAATCATAAGAATACCACGACTCCAAACATAATGATATTTATACTCATTTTAATTCGCAACATCGATCCTGACTCAATGGAAGGGGTCTCGAGTCCTAATTTGCCATATGCGAAAAGTCTAATTTTTGGACTTTCAACTGATTAACTATTCGATATTGAATCAATTATTTAAATACCTAGTCGTTAAATGAATGTTGTTACATTCTCCCATCCTTAAAAGTATTTCGACCCGAAACCCTCATGAGTATGATATTGCAACCCGATTGGCAAAAATTTCCAAGCATCGGCTTCTATAAATTTCAACCATTTTCCCTTATGCGGTTAGCATTACGGAAACTTCCACAACATAGAATAAATCTTCATCCCTTTAGGTTTTAAAGCCATCTTGTTTTGGAAAAGTTCAATAGCACCTCCTTTACGCAGCTAGCTTCGAAAAAATTCTAAAACAACACACACATACATATCTCACATCTGAGGCATTCCATTTCTGAGGCATCTCATTTCTTAAAACATACAAGCATACACATACACATATGCATACATACATGCATATATATATATATATATCCATAACATTTACACTATAGATCTTATGTACCTCTTCTACCACAAGAGCATGTCATTTAGACGCGAATAAGCATCCCAATAATACATAGCCGCTTCCAAGTACCTAATCCCATACTCAACAAAGAGGATTAAACGGAATTGCAACATTAAACCATAAAATTAAGCATGCTAAATCATATGTAACACCCATCTCAAATAAATATGCTATACCAAACTATGCAAATAGCATCTCAAATAAACATTCAACAAACAGTACAACTGGCATCTCTAAAGCAACTAACATATCAAATTAACACATTACAACAAACAGTGCAACTAGCATCTCTAATGCAACTAGCATTTCAAATAAATATGCTAAATCTTACCATGCAACAAGCATCTCAAATAAACATGTTACAACAAACAGTGCAACTGACATCGCTAATGTAACTAGCATCTCAAATAAACATGTTACAACAAATAGTGCAACTAGCATCTCTAATGCCACTAACATCTCAAATAAATATGTTGTAATAAACTATGCAACAGACATCTCTTATGCAATAGGCATCTCTGATAAACATGTCATAACCAACTATGAAAAAGGCATCTTTGATAAACATGTTATAATTAACTATGAACATGCATCTCTAATGCAACAGGCATCTCTGATAAACATGTTACATCGAAAATAATAGGCGCACATGTAAAATACAAGAAACAACAAATCAAGCTCTACACTATGCTTTCTTACATATTAACAAAACAAAAAGGAAAAAAGTTCCTTAATTAATCAAAGGCATGCAAATACAAAGATCCATCAAATACGGACAAGTTTAACCTCATCGATCTAAAGCCTTATAGCCCTATTCTCAAAAATATGAATAGGCCTGTGAGGTCTAAAGCCACATCCGACTCACATTCACTTTTTCTAGTCAACTCATCTCGACGACTTCACCAGTATTACACACTTGTACAAACAAGTTCATGAAATACATCATGCACTTCTTCAATGAAAAAGGAAAATTAACAAAAGTTGCTAGCATAACAATCAACAACAATCAATCAACAAGCAACCATAATCAATTAATGAACAATCAATCAATAATCAAGCAACAGAAAGCAATCAGTCAATCAACAAATAGACAATCAATCAATTAAAAATAAATAATAAATTTAGCAAAAATGTTCAATCAATAATTAAGCAATGACAAACAGTAATAAGCGATAACTGTAACAACCTGCCTTTTTGACACCCAAATGTCAACACTAATACATCTACAGTATTCACGTGCCAAGCATCCAAGTGTCGAAAAAATAGATTGTTAGGGTACACAAAAAAAACAAAACAAGAAAGAAGGAACATGATATCAGAATCTCACAGTAAAACGATAACATATAATATCTAAAGACAGTACAAACTGTCACTCTAAGATGCATAGCATTTCAGAGTTACAATTCTAACTATTATCATCGGCCTGGATAGTTATAAAAACCTATCCTCATAATTATTAATATATACATAGTAGTAATGTAGTAGAAATAAGAATACTATGGTAGGTGAAACATCCACCTCATCACCTCAAGCTCCAAAGAATATCATTAAAAACCCGCCTTTCCCAGACCACTCGAAAGAGCACCCATGGAAATAAGGGAAATATAAAACCATGAGTTAGGAAAAAGTCTGGTTTGAGAAACTCAAGGAATATGTGGCCAACATATAATAGTACTTTTGAGACCGCACATAATGCCGTAACGGTTATCCCCTCAAAAGAACCACTACCTAATAAGTACATAAGGTGATATAATAGATAATGTCTAAGGTGTAGGATATAAATCAAAAAATGGCTATGTCGCTTGCATCTCATGACACAACAATATTAGAAGTACAATCAAAACCGCTAAGGTACGTTTGCATAATGGATTTTCCATGGAGATCTCTTCAATAAAGCCGAATCAAAATATCCCCCACAAGGGTCAAAACCTACCTTCGAGTGTCGTATATCTCTAGATAGAATATACCATAAGGTAAACATAGCTGGTCCACGTCAAAAACACGTGATCCTAAGTATCATCAACTTCTACATGCAACATCGATAAGCATACTCTAGATATGGAGTTGATATACCCTATTGCAGGTTAGCTAAACCTCAGACTATGATTCTACTTTATGTTCTATCATTTTCGATGTCGAGGTCACGTTTGGAATCTCTCGCATAAGGCTTCATCACTCGAACAGAACACAGATCCCTAAACAGATTCTAGAACCTCGAATCTCTAAATGGATTTGAGCATCTCGAACAGGTCCACATAAATTCAAACATAAGTTCGCCGATGAATGCTATTGTTGACCTCTCCACTTAGACTTTACCTTAGGATAGACAGTTCAACTATATGGCATTCCACTTCACAACCACTTCCAAAACATAGAACTCATATGTCAGATTTGAAGTGGTATTCGGTAAGTAAAACACTTACTGATCCCAAACTCTTCAAACTAAATCAATGATTTTTCAGTAAAACTAAATTTCGATTCTTTTGAAAGTAAGCGAACAATATAAAAAGGAGTCATCCTCGGGGGATCTTGTATATATAAGTTCTTAAAGATAGAGACATTTCATACCAATACTACTCCCATGGGGATCTCAAAATGTATGAAGCCTTGAAGCTTTAAGATACTTCCCAAGTTAATTGGGTCAACTTTAACAACAATGAGAACGATCACACATGGAAACTAAGTCTTGTACACTTATCACATTTCCGAACTTCTCAACTTATATTATCCCTCAGCCAAGAGTGAAGCCAGGTAAGTTAGAGCACTAGTTGCATCAAAGTCTTGCCTAGACACTTTGTTCTTAACTCTCACGGATAGACAAGTCTACTTAGTCGACTTTTAGTGCAAAGTACATGACTAAATATGTTCCATAAATAAGTAATAAAACAACATGATTAACACGGTTCCGACCATTTCATCTTTACCACTCCTAGGTCAAGTGTGGAGCCAGTAGGTTATAGCATCGTTGCTTCTAAACCCTACTTGAACATCAATCTTAACTCTCATAAATAGATAAGTCTACTTTGTCGGCTTTTAGTTAAGTGTAGTTAGTTACTTTTCATAACAAGTAACACACAAAGCACGATTAAGTCACATAAAGTTCGATTAAGTCACATAAGCGACTTCTAATCCCTTTTTATTAAATTAATCCTTTTATTAATTAAAACCTCTTCGTGAATACTTGCATATACATTTAAAATATCTTTACAAAAGATATATACATGTATACTACTATTTTACTATTAATTTTGTTCTCTTTAAACACTTTAAAAGGTATTCATATACTTATCTCGGATGGTATAAGTATGTTCACAAATCTTTTAACAAGATTTCTTATTTTAAACCTTTGCTTTTTCTACCTTTTTCCAAAAGATTCCATACTTTTTATTACCTTTAAAATATCCATTTAAAAGATCTAATTACATTCATAGATCCATTCCAAAGTGTTTAAGACGAATGTCACTAACACATTGTCACAAACCCATAACCATTTTAACATCTTTAAAACAATCTTTTAAAGATCTAATTATATTACTAAGTATAATAAAAAAGGGTTAAAGAATAATGTTGTTAACACAATGTCATAACAAACTTAAAACCACTTTATACTTGTCATTATCTTTAAAAACATTCGTTTAATGGTCTAAGTATTCTACACTTGTTAAATAAGATAATATAATTTTAATAACTTTACAAAACATTTATTATAACATAAAAGTGATAATCCAAAACTATCTCTTATCCTTTTTCAAAATACTTAACTTACTTTTCCAAACTTATATATATAAATACTTTTTTAGCAAAGCTAGCCGGCTTTAAAGTAGGTCGTGCCACTGTATAAATAACGGGAAAAACAGGTGTTCTGCACATGCACAGAACAGCTAAATGGAAGCAATAAGACCAACCACAATGAAAAAGTAAGAAAAAGAGCTAGGCAAAATGAGCCTAGACTACTAAACAACAAGACTACGTGCCCTCCGAAGAGGAGCGGCCATAACTAACGTCAGACGACGGGCCAATAACATGCACATACCTAGAGAAAAGAGCTGCCAGATTCGGATCATAACCATCAGAAGCGGGTGAGTAAATAAATTTCCTATCCCAAGTGACATCATAAAACTTACTTTTGTTCTCCTTACCAATCTCACAAGTCCTAGTAAGAGTAAGACCCTCACCCTCAATATGATACAAAAGACTACGACTCTCCCCCCAACATCACTGATAAAGGCGTAATAAGTGTCAGATTCTAGCGAGTAACGCATATCAGAATGAACATGAATTCAAGCTCGCTCCTCAGAATTAAGTAATCACTACAAGAAAATGTTCAATTAATAGCAAGGAGGGATAGCATGAAAACTTGACTTGCCATGCTTAGTTAATTGGCAGCGAAGTAGGTTAAAACATAGTTCATGTTCACGCCATTGTTAACAAAATGAAAAAAATTGGCGGTACAATTCTACTTTTTCCTCCTTCATATTTCTATTTCGCCAAGAACCCCTCTTTTTACTTCACTTCCAAAATCCAAAATTACGAGACCTGCTAACTTTCCCTCTTCACTTGGAAATCCATAAATTTTGTGACCTTTCATCCATTGTCCAACGCTTGATTCCTCAACATCGCTAAAGCATGATTTCTCAACTTTGCAGAAGCTCGATTCTTCAACTTTGCTGAAGCGTGATTCCTCTACTTCGCTGAAGCGCCTTCTTGGATACCGAACTTGATACTTTTAGGTATAATTTTTAATTTCTTCTTCTTTAATGGAACGTTGAGTGTGAGGATCGATTCATTCCCCAAATTTGAAATGGTGAAGGAATTGGTAATTTTGTCAAGCTAAGATTATCCCGAATTATTGGAATCATGGGAGTTGCAGCAAGCGTGGAAACGAAACATGTGAAGAACGATGCCTATGAAAGATGATAAGTTCTCATATGAGGATTGGCAAATGAGAAAAGTTTTAGAGCTTTTGCTCTATGTTTAGAATCAACTGGAAGAGCAAACTTGGATGTATCATCCAAAGCAACATCCTTTGCTTCTTTGGACTCCATGTTTCTACCCTTTTTTTGATTTTATCTTGTTTCTATCAGTAGAAGAATCGAAAGAGATCTGAATGAAGAAATATCGGGTATGAAATTCGATTTTTAGTAGCCTAGAAGTTGACATTCCTTATTATTTTAACATTAAATATAAGGTTAGTTGATATTTTAGCTATACCTTCTTAAAGTGGGAATCCAGAATCTATTTTCCATTTCTCGTGATTTTTTCATGACTTTTTCATGACTTGTTCAATCAGTTTAATCCTTCTCGTGACTTTTACATGGCCGCTTCTACCGTTCCAACCATCCCTCCTTCTGTACCCACCATACCTTCCACCATACCTTTGACCTCTGTCGTTCACCATCCTTCACTTGTCACATCCACATTATCTGCCTCATCTCGACTTCAACCACCGTCTGCTTTGGTACTTCCTCGCCCATCTTCCTCTCCTCTGCCTACCACTTCACTTCAAACCACCTCAGCCAATACTCATGTTCAACTTGCTCCACCATCACCGAAAGCACATGACATCCCCGCCGATCCACCTATACCCACTCAAACCCTTTTACAAGACCCTCCTCCTTCATGTTATCCACCTTTATCCAACAATTCTTTTACACACTCAATACCTATACTTGAGTCCACCACCAATCCTCTATGGTCCTCTTTGTTCAAAACTAAGCCTAGAAATGCAGGTAGATATATTCCCCGATCATTTAACTTATCATATGAAGGTTGTTCTCTTCCTATACCCATCAAAGTTCAGACCGAAGGAATTAATTATTGGAAGCATCATTTGGTGGGTTTTTTCTTGGATGAAAACCTTCCTTATATGGCAGTGATCAATCACCTTCATAGAGCATGGAAGCTTACTGGCGAATACAAGGTGGAATCTGACAACACAAATTTTTATTTTGTATTCACTGATATTGAAGACAGACATAACATTTTGCAAAGTGATCCTATATTTATTCGGGGTAAAATGTTTATCATTACTAAATGGAAACCCACTTTTAAGACTGCACAAGCAAAAATCAAATCTATTCCAATATGGGTTCATTTTCATAAGATTCTGATGCTTACGTGGACATTGTTGGGCATAAACTGGCTTGCGTGCCATCTAGGTGAACTCATATGCTATAATGAAGCTACTGAAAAAATGCAAAGATTCGAATATGCTAAATGCCTTATTGAAATCAAGGTAGATAGACAGTTTCCTGAATTTATTAAGTGTGGTGAAGGGGATGATATTACATTTGTGGAAATATGTTATGATTGGAGACCACTGATATGTACACATTGTAAATGCTTTGGTCATGATACCGAGACATGCATTGATAGGCAACAATGTATAAACTCAAATATGCAGAAAGGAGATAATGAAATGAACAATGACCCTGTTATTGTGGTTACAAATCAAGAAAATGAAAACAGTTATCATGATACATCCTTCAAGACATATGAACATGATTCCTGGAAAACAAAAAGAGGAAAACAATGGATTAAAAAGGGTGCCTATAATAAGTCTACTAGTGATAGCCATGAATTTGAAGTGATACACATTACTGAAGCAAGCAAAAAAGATAAAACTCAGAATAACACATTGGTGATACATGAAAATGGACATGCGCATGCAATATGTCATGCAAACAATCCACTGCATGCCACTGTTCCTTCTGCAGCAGACACATTACTCTCTGACCACCTCAAATCCACTCAACAACATGACCTGACTATCCTATCTACTGATCACACTCCTCCTAACACATCATCATCCATAGATCTAAATTTATCTAACTATTTCAATGTTTTCTGTGACCTCACTAATGACCCATGCCAAACCATCAACTTACCTTCTGCATCACCTACCACAACCATCCCACATATTCCACCTTCCATTCATACACTAGTCAATACAAGCCCTATCCTTCCATACACACATATTCACCTCCCATCTAACATTACTCAAGAACTTATTGACAACCACATTATACATGATGACTCTTTTGAAGAACAGAACTCATGTCTTCAACTGCTTTTCAAAGAATCCTTCTCTCCTTCATCTACTACTCATCATTCACCACCCAACACTGACGACTCTATTCCTAGCCCATCCATACTTGTTCCTACCCCCCAAAAAACAAAAACAAGAAAAAGAAGAACAAGAAAGGAAATAAAAATAGAAATGCAACCGACTATGAAGATTATGACAAAGGCCATGATTTCTCCTACAATGACCTGTAGAATCAATCAGGTATATTAGATGATGTTGAAGACATTTCACATATCACAACTTCCTCTGGACTTAGAAAGTCTAGTAGGAAAAAGAAACCAACCCACTCCAATGTTTGACAACATAGGTTCATGGAATGTAAGGGGAGCTCACCTCCTCATAAAAAAACAAGAAATGAAATCCCTCATTCAAATTCAAAATCTTCATATGATCAATGTTTTAGAAACAAAACTCAATACTCGGAATACTAGAGACTTTTGCTCCTTTATTAATCCATCATGGTCTTATGAACATAACTTAACACATGCTGAATATGGTAGAATTTTTATTGCATGGAATCCACTCTCCTTCAAATGTGTCACAATTGCTTCCTTTGATCAGTTCATCCACCTTCATGTCACACACATTCCCACATCCACCACCTTCTTCATTACATTCATTTATGCTTCCTACTGCAAACAAACCAGAATCTCTTTACACTCCTTCATACAAACACAGAACTATGCCTCTGAACCATGGATCCTCATGGGGGATTTCAACTATATGTAGTCTACTTCACAAAAGAATGGTGTCATCCCTCTCTCATTACATGACATTGATCCCTTATTCCAAACTATTCAAGCTGCTGGCCTACATAAAATCCCTTCTATTGGCTCCATATATACATGGAACAACATAAAGAAAAATGGCAGGAGAACTTTTTTTACATTGGACCACACTCTATTCAATTTTCATGCCTTATCCACCTTGCCTACTCTTACCACCATTAATCTTCCTCCTGGAATTTCTGATCATAGCCCACTCATCCTCACATGGTACAAGAAGCCTAGAAAAAGTCATGCCTCCTTTAATTTTTTTAATATTTGGACTAATCATAATGAATTTGAATCTATATTTTGGCAGGGGTGGAACATTGAGATGTATGGTAATCCCATGTACATACTACAAGACAAACTAAAGAATGTTAAGCAACTTTTACGTCAGTGGGCTAAAAATACTTTTGGTAGTGGTTCTTCTAAATCCTCACAAATCAGAGAACTTCTTCTCAAAGCCCACTAGACATGCTTGCTGATCCAGACAATGAGGAACGGTCTTCCTTGGAGCACATTTTAAACAGAAACTACATGAAGCACTCCAACATGAGATTAACATGACCAAACAAAAGCTTGGCAAAGACTTTTTCTTTGATGGTGATAGAAACTCCACTTTTTTCCACAATGCATTAGCTATTAAACATATCAGAGGCAATATATGAGCTATTAGAGACTAAAATGACTGCTTATAGATGGAGGATGAACATATCAAGCAGGCATTCATTGATTACTTCCACTCATGATTTTCTAAAACATTTCAAGATCCTGATATCTCTGAACTTCTTCAAATAGACAGCCCTACACTCTCTGGTGCTAATGCTATGAAACTGGTAACTCCTATAACTGACAATGAAATAAAGGATCCACTGTTTAGCCTTAATTCTAAGAGTGTTGGTGGACCAGATGGATTTAATGCTCATTTCTTTAGGTCTACTTGGAAACATATTGCCACCGCATTTTGTAAAGCCATTCACTATTTCTTTACAAACAATATTTTACTTGGTTGTATTAATGCTACTAACATCGCATTAATTCCTAAGATTGATGACCTTTCATCTGTTCATCATTATCGGGCTATTGCATGCAGTAATGTTACATACAAATGTATCACAAAGATTTTGGCCAACCGAATAAAACTAGTTCTATGTCATCTCATTTCTCCAAATCAGACTGCATTTCCATCCAACAGAAATATCACTAACAACATTCTTCTCACTCATGAACTGTTGAAGGGCTACAACAATAGAAATGTCTCCCCTAGATGTATGATGAAATTGGATCTACAAAAGGCATTTACTCTCTTGAATGGTTTTCTATTGTGGCTGTTCTGTCTAAAATGAGATTCCCTGAAGCATTTATCTCATGGATATACACTTGTATTTCTACTGTGCACTTCTCTATTATTATCAATGGTAGTGCTTCTGGATATTTCAGATCATCAAGGGGTATTAGACAGGGTGTACCTATGTCACCATACATCTTCATTATTGTTATGGAAGTCTTTACTTTTATAATCGACTCTCTTGCTCAACAACATAAAATGTCAACTCATCCAAAATGTAGAAGTCCTCTCATCACTACCATGGTATTTGCTGATGATGTTGTTATTATTTCAAATCCTGATATAGGATCTATTACTACTATCACTAATGCTCTAGCAAAATTCCAAACTATGACTGGCCTGCAAGTAAATAAAAGCAAGTCCCATATTATCATTGCTGGTGTTAATGAAGACACCAAGAGGGCCATGATCTCTCTATCTGGTCTACAACCAATGCTAGAAAATACATGCTACTTAGGTATTCCTTTGACCACCACATGATTTAGTACTGCCCAGTGTATGCCCATATATGAAAAAATTATATCCAAGCTTAAAAGCTGGCCTACACATATTTTGTCTCAGGCCGGACGTCTTACTATTGTCAACTCCATTATATTTGGTATGACATCTTACTGGTCTTGTATTTTTATTCTCCCTAAAAAACTCCTCTCTATGATTGATAAAGCTATGAATCATTTCTTCTGGCATGGTCAATGTTTTTCACGTAAACTTATACCTGTTGCATTTACTAAGCTATGTAGACCTAGAAAGAAAGGGGGACTGGGCATCATCAATTTGCATTACTGGAATATAGCAGCTGGCTCAAAACATATCAATGCTATCATAACAAACAGACAAAATCTATGGGTTGAATGGATGAATATGAACTACTTGCATGGGAAACACTTTTGGACTATGGCAATGCGAAACAATGCCAGTTGGTTCTGAAGGAGTATACTGAATGTGAGACATATTATTTTGCCTCAAGTTAAATATAACTATTCCTCAAATATTTCTATATCATTTTGGCACTCACCCTAGGCTGCTGCAGGCCATATTCTCAATGATAGCATGGACACATTATAAAAAATTTCTACTGGCATTCCAGACTCTGCCAATATAACCCACTTCATCCACAATGATAGAATTGTGATGCCTACGGCTAGCTCTGTTGTGGTCAGTGCAATATGGAAGCTAATCATGAAAGAACCAATGACAACAACACCCTACCAGGTACAATGGGCAAAAAAGCTTCTTGACCATTCCATTTCATCCATATATAGAAATATTCTACCAGAAAATCAACAACCAAACTCACCCTGGTTTCGTAGAATTTGGAACAAGCTTGGCACCAAGAAAGATAATTTATTGCTATGGAAAACAATATCCAACTCTTTACTCACTCGTGATAAACTTCTTGCTAGAGGATTTATCTAAACAATGAATGTGTTTTCTGCTCATGTTACCTCGAGAGCAAAGACCATCTATTTTTCCAGTGCATTGTTAGTCTGTTATATATCAGCTATGGAAGAAAATCATTCTTCATGCTGATTTATACTATACGAATACTGATAGAAATTTTCAATGGTTTGAAATATTCAAGAGATCGTGATGGAAGACAGACAAGGGGAATAGATTGATCATTGTGCTGAAATGTTTCCTCCAGGTGATATGGAAAGAAAGAAACTTTAGAATATTCAAAAATAATGGTAGAAGGAAGAAGGAATTGGTTTGTGATATTATGCGGGCCGTTAACAGTCATGTTAAGTTTCTATCTGCATTTGTTGCTGCAAGCCCATGACTTTTAATTAGATATGGTATTTTGGCTTATGGGCCTCAATACCTATTTAATTATTTTCTTGTTTGCGGTTATTACCTATTGCATTTCATTTCCTTTTAATTTTGATCTACTTTATTGTAACTCTTATTTTTTGTTCTAATAATAGCTGGTAGGGGTCCAGCTTTAACCCCATTTGCCTTTTAAAAAAGAATCTCTTTGCCGCATCACAAACTTGGCTTATGGACGACCCCATGGATAATTCCAAGGATCATATTTCAACAGTACAGCTTGGCTTGCAGCACTTGAGCATTAATTTTTAATCATATAGATGAAGGTCTGTTCTTTATTTATATGTATTTAATTTTCGACGGACGATTTATGATCTTATTTGTATTAAACAGTGTACCACATAGCTTTGTGTCGAAATACAATAATGTATACAGATAGAAATTTATATGTATTACATTTGATCTTTACTTTTGCAATCATAACTAATCAAAAGCCAATTGAACCTATTTTTTTACAAGTTAGTTTTTAATGAACCGACTACTTAACTTCAAAATGTTCAAACAAACACATAATCGAGTATTAGTCAAAGGTGACATCCCTTACTACCATCTTTTTACAATGACATCCACTAATAGGAACTAGACTAAACTTATTAGTTAAATTAGTTTTCTTTCCCTTTCGTACCTTTGTTTAGTTTTGTAATAACTTTGTTTAGTAATTTCAGGATTAATGAAACATAAAATTTCATGTGCATTATTGAGAAATATACCTTGATTTTATATATTATATACAGTGGACTTTTGAAAGATTCAAGTATCTCATGTTTGGATTGATCCTTTGGCATTTATCTATTGCATTGGGAATAAGCAAGTACTAAAACATAGGTGGTATTATATTACAATTATCCTTTAACTATAATTAAATAGCCATGTCTATGATTATTTCCATACGTATGCAACCCATCGTACTAATCTGCTATAGCCTGCACTCCAGATACAGATGCTCGGTAACCGGTCCATGTAAACTTCTTTATACTATTATGCCATCCATTATGGGAGTAGTTACTAGATTCCTATTAATTATAAAACTAAAAATAAAACTTTTTTATATTATTTTGTTTACAAATAATAGATGTTCTTTATGTAATATACATGTCAGTGATGATTGCATAACATTTCCAAATGGTTATCATGTGAATGCTAGTAGGATCACCTGTGGACCTTGCCACGGTCTTAGGTAATGTTAATATTTATACCTTGTGAATATCTTATAAATTTTATATTTTTAAGACACATTGAGAGATTGTATGTCCATGGTTGGTTGAGTTACGTTCATAATAAAATGATATAGCTACACATAATATTTGTGTTTGCCTACATGTATATGTTGATTTTTGACATGTTTTTGATGATTAATTAACAGCTCCAGGTTACTTTGTTTTCATTGGAAATAGAAATAAATACGAAAAGTCTAATAACATATATAATTTCATCAAATGTGCCAAGTTCATATTCGTAACATTGGAATTTTAAAAAAAATTCAAGGGTGGAGAACACCCAAATTTCCAATAGTATATAGTTTCTGGAACATTAACTGGTGCAAGGATCAAGACGTGGAAGGTATGCAACTATGTGGTGGTTAATTAAGTGAAGACTATGCATTTCAATGATATAGTATTAGACATGTGAGTATTCTAATTAGATCAACATATATGTGCATGTAGGGTCGATCTAGTTATGCCAAGAACATAGTGTTCCAAGGTATAATATTTTCTTTATTTAAAAACAAACTGAAAATAGTCAGTTTTATTATGCAGATAAACAGGAATTTGGGTATCAAACTTTCCTTGCAAGATGTCAAATACACATTTTAATACTAGTTTGGGTATCAGACTGTGAAATCGATTAAACGTAGCTGGTTGTTTCTATTGTTCCTATGTATTAGTTTCAGAAATGTTCACTTTAATCAGTCTATATTAATTATAAATGGTGGTTAACAATTTTTCTTTATATAATTAAATATATTGGTTATTTTATTGTCATCTAACATTCATGCTACTCAACTATACATGCATGCAATGAATCGCTACCATTTGGAGCTTCCACCACATGGATACATGTCTAAGGCCTTAGACTCGAACTGTGCTCTCTCTCTTTTATCAACTCAACAACCATGAGGATCCAATGCTCCATCTGTCACTGGCAACTGCCATCCACTTTTGTGTAGTGCCATCGATGGCGTGCCACTAATGGCCATGACTGGTAGTTGCTTGTTGCATTCCTATGGTTTTAAAAATCATCATGAAATGCAGCAGCAACAACATGATATATGCCTGGGGCAGATGCATGGTGACAGTAATATGTACGATCAATTTTCAAGCGAGCTCGAGCTATATGGAAAGTATGATATAATGGATACAATGATGGTTTTTATATGCAATTTTTTTAAAACAATATGCCCAACAATACAAGCACATCATCATGGTTTTTTGAGAGTATATAAATAGTAAAACTTATTGCACCTTCTTATGTTAGTGTTAAGCAATTAAGTTTTACAGTAAGCATTTAACTCTTTTACAAAATTACAGAACTTAGATTTGTTTTCTAATGTATATATGCCATCAATTTATGATATAATATGATATGTTGCCTAATATGTATTATGTATGTATGTATATATGCCATCAATTTATGATATAATATGATAACATACGTAGGTCAAAAATGGAAAACCGATTTTTTTTATTGGCCAGTTGCGCTATATACCGCTACCCCAAGTAGATCCTTCTTCCCTAGAGGTTTTTTGTGGGATGAAGGCTTCCATCAACTTATTATTTG
Source organism: Allium fistulosum (assembly GCA_030737815.1). Lineage (NCBI taxonomy): Eukaryota > Viridiplantae > Streptophyta > Magnoliopsida > Asparagales > Amaryllidaceae > Allium > Allium fistulosum. Next base: position 1,304,337,194 of record CM060902.1, read on the forward strand.
GTTAGTTTCCTATTGCCTTTGTTTACAAAATATGCACCCACGCACAAGTACACATAAATGAATAATTGAGAAACGATGAGGGGATTTAAGTGTAAGTCTATTAAATTACAAAGTTCCATATAGTAACAAAGTATTTTTTGTCTAGGATCTGTTTAATTCATTTAATTCCATAAATTTACTTCTTGAATAATTATGAAGTGAATATCTAGGCGTTGGTATATCAAGAGTAGCATGGATATAATTGGTCATTGGCTAGATTTGATTAATATGGATGGATGGATTTCTCGAGAATAAATACTAGGTGCCGAAGCTCTCAGGTGAAATTCTCATATATAGAAAAGGGTCAATGTACTCTTTGTAACAAGTGAAATGCATGTATCCTAAAAGTATGTATTTTGTGTTCAATAAAGTGCCTGAGGAATTTGTTCTTTAACATCCATCAAATGGAAACCCACCAACTTTATTTCTTCTATTGCATGGTGAAGTTACTTCCACCCACCTCCTTTTGTCTTATTCTGTTAATTACATTTTCATCCAAAATCAATATAGTTTAAATTGAATTCAGTTACTTGGGGAATTTGGATACTTAATTTCGGATTGAAACTATAAGTTAGAACATAGTGATTATGCTACTGCTTATACATTACCATGTTGAGTAATCTTTCTTCTAGGAGCTGTTTCTGCAGTGAACATTTTATGAATACTCTTTTCGTATTGCCTGGCATAAAAATTGATTTGATTTTGAAACTTGAACCAATCAGATTTGATTAGCAGCTCAAAAGCAAATAGGTTTTCTCCCGAAGAAAACGAGGAGATTAAAACGTTTCTAAATAGAGCTTACAACTGTCTTGGCACATGGTTTGAGTGGTTTAATTCTACACAACAAAGTGAGTTGTGTAAAACTTTAGGTATACCATATGTTCAGAGAAATGTAGGTATTATATAACAAAATTTATCCAATTTTCTGTTATTATCATATTTCCAACTATTCATTTGAGATCAAAGGTTTATTAAGGCAATTGATATCCTAAAATATAATGGATGCATGTTGGGAGGATAAGGGTTGAGATAGGTAAAATGATTTATTGAGAATGTGTGGTATACGTATGGGATCATTGAGAATGATCGATAATAGCGATTACAGACTAGAAGGCATAAATTATCATCAAGCTCATTTTTCGCTCATCTCATGGAACAACTTGCACTCTATCTCTAAGTGTGCAAATATTACTTGATAAATAATATTGCCATTCGCACCTTTTGCATAATCACATAACTCTTTTGTAGATTTGCACCCTAATTATTCCCTTGACTTTGCTATATAGGTACACCATGCCGTACACCATGCCAGATAGCAATATTTCCATGCCAGATAGCAATATTTATAAAAATTAACTAATTTTTTTTTTTTTTTTTTTTTTTTTTTTTGAAAACCCAGGAGAACCCGGCGGACCGGTAAACTCCTGAAGAGGGTATAGTAAAGTCGTCCGCTGATCCAAGCCCCCATACCCCCGGGTACATTTATATAGGATGGGGAAGCGCATGGTAGGAATCGAACCTGGGTCTTTTTACCAAAACCCAAGCCTCCTTTCCACTGCGCCGCACCCGCGGACAATTTGTATAAAAGTTATCTACATTTAAAATTAAAAATTAACTAATTTTTATAAAAATTAACTAAATTTAAAAGAAGAATAATAATATAATATAATAATAATAATAAAAGCAGTAGTAATATAATAATATAACAATAATAATAAATTAACTAAGTTTAAAATAAGTAACTAAGTAAATTAAGTTTTACAGTAATTAAATAAGCCAATTATTTTTTAAAATTAAATAAGTTTATAAAATTTAATTAAGTTTTATAAAAATTAGTTTTATAAAAATCATGTTCTCTATTTTGAAATCTTTGTTAAATTGTTATAAAAATTGACTAAGTTTTATAAAAATTAGTTAAAATTAACTAAGTTAACTAAGTTTTATAAAATTAATTAAGTTTATAAAAATTAACTAATTTTAGAAGAATAATAATAATATAATATAATAATAGTAGCAGTAGTAATAAAATAATATAATAATAATAATAATAATAAATTAAGTAAGTTTAAAATAAGTAACTAAGTTAATTAAGTTTTATAATAATTAAATAAGCCAACTGTTTTTTTTAAATTACATAAGTTTTTAAAATTTAATTAAGTTTTATAAAAATTAGGTTTATAAAAATTATGTTCTCTATTTTGAAATCTTATTAAGTTGCTTTTGATTAATTGTAGAATAAACATGATAAAAAAATATGACACATGTGATTTATTGGATTGAAGTGAGATAAACGAAATTGTTGCGAAAGGAAGAGTTAAGATAGACTACTTCTGCAAAACATAAATTATTTAAAGTAAGTTTTGTTTTTGCAGGGTCCATGTTGCAAATCATATAGCCAATCTCCTGTAGTTGGATATTAGTAGATTGTTTGATATCAAGTTTGTTTTAAAATATCGATTAATATATGACATTTCTGTACATCTAGTATCTATTTCCTTCTCGATTAGGTTTTGATGTTATGATGTGCAAAACCTCAGTTTACAACATGTTTGTGGTCCAATCAATAAGTAAACGTTGAAAATGACCAAATACATTTATTACCAACATTCATGTCATTTTCATTTAAATTTATTGCTTTTAGACTTATTCCGAATTTTCTTTACCTTTCATCTCTATCTATTCATGATTTTCAAATTATATTCTGTAAACGTTGAAAGTTATGCTGACATTATTTTTAGTAAGTAAAGCAAATGTTATGTTGACATTATTTAAGTTATTAAGTTATGTAAACTTTATGTGTATGATTTTTCTTAATTGCTTACAACTAGTTGGTAACCATCACTTAACATTTATTCAATTTTCTCAAATCATTCTTTCATTTCACATATTAGTATTTCTTTTCTTAAGTTATGTTTGTCAAATCAAATTCTATTTACATTTACAAAATAATTGTTTCAAATTAATCGTACAAGAATAACCGTTTCAGTTGTTATATAAATGCTTTAACAATTTTTCATATTCCATTGCACTTACATTAGGTTTATACATGCACACATCATACTCTAATTTGTCTAATAGTTTTACAATAATGATCTCATATAGATATTTATAAGCAACGTCACTACTAGAAATACAGTATATAGCCACGAAGGCTTTCTAACGGCCGCCAACGGCATTTTCCAACGGCTACCAACGGCTCGTTATTTTTTAACTTGCCGTTGGTAGCCGTTGATAACCGTTGGAAATAACGCCGTTTGCGGCCGTTGGTAACCGTTGGAAATTTGCGTATACCTGCAATAGACAGAGACCGAAACATTATTACCTTCTTCCAAAATTCCCCCAAAACCCTACTCCTCCCCTCCTCCTTTCTTGCTCCAAGCTTCCCCACGCAACCAGCAGCTGCTCCAACGCCATCACTCAACGCCAACATCCTCTCTCCATCCCTAGAAGTCTCCAAAATCAGGTTTGCCTAAAACCCTACAATTTTTATTTTTTCTAATTTTGTGTTAATTTGCTGTTATATTTGTATCCAATGGCATATTGCTTGTTTATTACACCAAACTAAATGCTAATTACAATTATTGTCATCCAAATGTCCAAATTGTTTGTGTATGTATATATTATGCACATATGTAAATATGTTTATAATTTAGTATAAATGCGCATGTGAATTAGCATTAGATTAGTTAGGATTGATTTAAATTATTTTGTGTATGTTTTGTAAAATGTTAGACAAACATGAATTAATGGACTATTTTACGAACATTATATCTTTTTCAAAATATATTAGCATTAAATAAATAATTACACATGAATTATATATATATTTTGTGAAATAGTAAAAATCATATAATTTACGATATATATATTTAGTAAAATAGTAGAATATAATTCATATAATAATGCATAATATGCTTTATTTTATATATTTAATAAAACGGTAACATAAAAACCAAATTTAAATCCCTTAGGGAATTTTTGGCCCCGTCTGACAGGTGTTGTATATGATCGTTGTATGAATATTCGTTTTTATTGCAAAACGGATATTCATATTCATCTGATATAATATCTGTTGGATTTGTCCCTGTATTGGACAAGTTACAAACACTATAAAGTAATTACGTTTGTCTAACACTACAAAATTTTGACGGCATTTCCTTTTTGTTCCTTGTGTACATGCATTGTGTACGATACAAGGAACACGGGGGAAGTGCTGCCGAAATTTTGGGAAATCGTTTATAATGATATGATTTAAGAAATGTAATTACTATTGTGTTTGTAATGGGAAGTAGGATAACCGACCATCACAAAAGGTACAAAAATGTAAACAAAATAGCTAGAAATATAACTTTGTATATAAACGAAAATGGATTATAAAAAACAGTAAAATCTAAAATGTGTTTATCGAATTTGATTAATAGTTTTTTTACTATTGATCATAGGTTTTACAGTAGGAAAAATGGTCAATTATTTTATTGATCGGAGCTGGATGTATCAAAGAAGAGAAATGGGAGGCTCAATAATTACACATTTTCTCAACGGGGTAAATGTGTTTGTCGAATTTGCTTTAAGTAATATTGGAAATGACGTAGAAATTCGTTGTCCATGTAGTAGGTGCAAATTGTTGAAACATTTAGTACCGAATATGGTTAGGATTCATTTGCGCCAATATGGTTTCGTAACCAATTATTTGGTGTGGGATCGTCATGGAGAAAATATAACACGTAAGGAAGAACAGTCAATAGAGGTCATTAGTGATGAAGTTAGTACGACGAATCTCATAGAACATATGGTTGAAGATGCAGCACGATCAATGTTCCCTACTGTTGAATTTAATAACGAAGATGTTAACGTCGAAGAGGAACCAAATGTTGGAGCGAAAAAAATATATGATTTATTGGATGCTGCTAAGAAACCTCTTTGGAATGGATGTACTAGCGGCACTCAATTATCGGCAACTGTAGAGTACATTGCGATAAAATCAAAGTACAACTTCACAGAAGCCGGATTTACAGCTGTTGTACAAGCTGCTAAACGCCATATGCCATCAGATAATTTAATGTGCGAAAATTATTATGAAGTGAAAAAACTAATGTCATCTTTCGGTTTGCCGTATCAAAAAATTGATACATGTCTAAATGGTTGCATGTTGTTTTGGAAAGATGATGTCAGTCTTCGAAATTGTAAAATATGTAATCAAGAAAGATAAAAGCCAAGGAAAAAAAAGGGAAAAGAAGTTCCATACAAGCGTATGCATTATTTACCTATCACTCCTAGACTTCAAAGGTTATATGCATCATCTGTAACAGCGCATCATATGAGATGGCACAGTGTGAGAACACCTGAAGAAGGTACGTTAACACACCCATCTGATGGATAAGCATAGAAGTATTTTGATAAGAAATATCCCGATTTTGCAGCAAAGAGCCGTAACGTTAGACTAGGTTTGTGTACTGATGGATTTTCACCGTTTTCTCAGTTTGGTTCTAAATATTCATCTTGGCCTATAATAATCACACCTTACAATCTACCCCCGTGGATGTGTATGAAAACTCCATATATGTTTCTCACAATTTTCGTCCCTGACCCTGATGATCCGACACAGGGTATCGATGTTTACTTACAACCGTTAATCGAAGAGTTGAAAACATTGTGGTACGAAGGAGTTGAAACATACGACATATCAAAAAAGAAAAAATTTCGAATGTTCGCTTCTCTGTTATGGACTAATAGCGATTTTCCTGCATATGCAATGCTTTCGGGTTGGAGTACGGCCGGTCGTTTTGCTTGTCCTTACTGTATGGAAGAAACACGAGCATTTTCTTTACGGCATGGGAAGAAAATTTCATGGTTTGATTGTCATCGACGTTTTCTCCATATTAATCATACTTTTAGAAGAGACAAAAAAAACTTCATAGCTAATAGACATGAGACTTTACAACCACCAACGATTTAGTCAAGTGAAGATATATATGAACTTGTAAAAGATTATCCAAAGATACATGAAACCGGGCAGCAAACTGAAATCGAAGGTAAATCGACGTTTCATAATTGGTGCAAACAGAGTATATTCTGGGAGTTGCCTTATTGGAAAAATCTCTTAATCCGTCATAACATTGACGTGATGCATAACGAGAAAAATGTATTCGATAATGTGTTTAATACACTTTTGAATGTTAAGGGAAAGACTAAGGACGATCTGAAATCAAGACGTGATATAGAAGAAATATGTAATCGTCCTGAGCTTCATATGAAGCCAAATGACACTAAAAAACCCAAAGCATGTTATGAATTAGATAACAACCAAGTTAAAGTACTGTTAAAACGGGTGGAAGGATTACGATTTCCTGATGGAATTTCATCTAATCTTCGTAGATGTGTCGACTATAAGAACGGAAGACTGAGTGGGATGAAAAGCCATGATTGTCATGTAATGATGCAAAATTTGTTACCCGTCGCTTTCAAAGAATTGTTGCCCCTAAAAGTTTGGAAGGTTATAACAGAACTTAGTTTATTTTATAAGGAGCTTTGTTCAACTACGTTAAAAGTTGACCGTCTTCGTAAACTTGAGGTAGAAATCCCTATACTGCTCTGCAAACTGGAGAAAATATTTCCTCCAGGTTTGTTCAACGTAATGGAGCATTTACCTGTTCATCTTCCATTTGAAGCACGTCTTCGAGGTCTTGTGCAATATGGATGGATGTATCCATTCGAGAGGTATGTTGTTAATACTGAGTATGTAATTTAAGTATAATTAAAAATCAATATTGATATGAAATAATTTTTATCAGGTACTTAAATCATTTAAAGAAAAAAGTGAGACAAAAAGCTCGAGTTGAAGGTTCGATTTGCAAATCATATATCGAAGAAGAAGCATCGTTCTTTTTCTCTCATTATTTCAATGATCATGTGAATTTATCATTTCAAAGTGTTGTGCGTAATGATGAGGCCGTCGAACAAGATTTTTCTTCTGAAGCAATGTTATCTATTTTTAAACAACATGGTCGACATGCTGGAAAATGTGTAGAAGTATGGTTAGATGATAGAGATTACCATGCAGCACACACGTATATTCTTCTTAATTGTCCAGAAGTTGCACCATTTATTAGGTAATTATCAGATTACAAGTTTTGATAAATTTAATTTAATAATGCATGTGTAAATTAATAATAAAGCAATATATTGTTTTTGTTTGCAGTGTTTATGAATCACAAAATCCAAACGGCGATTTAAGCAAAAATTTCGCTACTTGGTTTTCGAACTACGTTTGTGATCCTACAAATAATGTGGTCGATGAAGGATTAAAACATTTGGCGTTGGGACCGAAAAGGAAAGTTAAAACGTATCCAATATTTTTCGTTAATGGATATAAATTCAACACCAAAGAATACGGTGCTGAAAAATTAACAAACAATACCGGTGTATTTGTTAAAGGCAGTGATGATCCTAATAATCATATACATGATTTTTATGGCGTGTTAACCCAGATTTTGCAATTGACATATTTTATAAGACCCGCAGAGGAAGTTTTTTTGTTTAGATGCAACTGGTTCAGCAATGTTCTAGGTTCTGGTATTAACGTGCATCCAAATTATAATCTTATAGAAATAAAACATACCTCCCGTTATCAGCCATACGATCCGTTTGTACTAGCCAAACAAGCCCTACAAGTTTATTACGCCCCTTATCCGTCTCTAAAAAGAGATAAAGCGGATTGGTATGCGGTTTTTAAAACCAAGACGAGATTTACATTCGATGGAAAAAATATTCCAGAAGAACAAGCCTATCAAGCAGATATCAAAGAAAATGTTGAAACCACAATTACAGACGATCAAACTGATTTTGGACAATTAAATGATGAGACAAATGTATTAGTCGAAGCATTTGAGAGTGTAGAGGAAAACGATATAGAACACAAGATCGAGTCTGAATCAGAAAACGATAAGGACTGAGTAATATCCGGTAATTTTTACAATTATATATTCACGCACACGCATCACATATATATCATCTCATCATCATTACATGCACCACATATCATCATCATTTTAGCTATGTCTATAATTAAAAATGAAACTTTTCAACAGGTATTATGTCAGGCTCCAGACGTCGTAGCTCTTCTCGCTCGGCCGGCGAGAGTAGTGGTGAGCCTCCGGCTCGACCACTTGTATATTTGCAGCCGAAGGCTGATGGAGCGTAAGTATCAAAATTAAAATGATAACAATATAAATTTGTTCATACATATATATACTTGTCTAAAGCTTTATTTTATTTAACACAGGGGATTTGATTTGGAGCCCTCAGGAGTTGTGCTTGGCATTTCCAAGCAATCATATATGAGCAGGATGACAGATTGCTGGCCTAAGTGGAGTAAGATCCCTGACCATGTCAGGGAGGCCATATGGCAGGATTTTCTGGTGAGTTTATATATACTACTTTACTATATGAATAAGTATAAATGAACACTTAGTAATGTTTTCTCTTTGTACATGGGCAAGTGGACTTGGAGGAGGCCGATGTCGCCATGGTTCAGCGCCACTGGAATTCGAAGGTCGCCAAAAATTACAGGGAGGTAATGTCAGCTCTTAAAAAATCGGGGAAGTAACCGAACTGGATGGGCGGTTCCGTATGGGATTCTTGGATGAGGTGGTGGGAGACCGACGAGTTCAAGGTAAATGTTCTACCTAATATATAGTTAATTATTTCACAATTAGTATAAATATAATATTCAATTTATAAAATTGCAGATGGAGTCGGAGAGGAACTCTGCCAATAGAAGTAGGAATCCTGTAACGCATCGTGGTGGATCCAAGTCTTTTCAGCATCACCGTGAGGACTTGGTAAATTTATCTAAATCGTTATTACATTTTGTATATTAATTAGTTCGGTAATTAGCTATGAAAAATTAAAATATATAAATTATTTATTGCAGGAAAGATCGGTTGGACGTCGCGTGTCTATGATGGAGGTATTTACCCGCACCCACGCATCAAGACAAACAGACAATGCTGGCAATATTACATATCAGTGGGATGGTGATGATAAGGCGACGGCTGCATATGTATGCATATTTTAAAACTTATTTTATTAATATCGATATGTTTAAATCCTATTCTACTAATTTTAACCTGTAATTGTTTTTTATTTTAGGCAAAGTTCCAGGAGGCACGGGCAGAGCTGCTTTCAGAATCGGATCGCGATGAGTTGACGGTAGAGGAGGAAGATAATATTTTCGACGTTATTATGGATCCGACGCAGCGGAATAGGAGTTATGGCTATGGAAACCAAGCGGTAATCTTATAAACATTGCAATATTATATTTAATAAATTAACATATAGATACACTATAGATATGATGATTTCTAGTTGAGTTAACCTATATATTTAATAAGTTAACCTATATATTGTAATAAAAATATGCATTTTTTGTGGTATATGCATTGCTTAAGATCACGTCATTTACGTTTCTATATTTTAAAATATACATAGCTTAAGAAAATGATTATAATACAAATGTGAACATCTCATATTCTATTTGCAGGTTCGGGCAGCTCAAAAGGCGTGTGACAAAGCTGAAATAAAAGAGCTTAGAACCATGGTTGAGCAGTTGCAAGAGCAGGACCGTCTTCGCGCTATACAAATGGAGCAGCTGAATCAACGTTTAGCGGAGTACGCGCAGAGGCATGGTTCCTTCCCTTCGTCGTCTGGTGCTTCCGGAGGTGATGATGATGCTTGAGAGGTATGATGATTATTGTTTTGTGGTTGGTTATTGTATATATTGACTTTGAGGTGGTGAGGATTGTGTTTGATGGTTATGGTGTATGTATTGACTTTGAGGTGGTGAGGTTTAAGTGTTTGCATTGTATATATTGACTTGAATATGGAGTTGGAGTTGGTGTTGGTGAGGGTTTGGTTGTAATGTTTGAATATGGAGTTGGACTTGAATATGTAATGTTTTATGTTGATTTTTGGTTGTTTATATTGTTTGTGGTATAATGTGTTGAATATGTGATATATATGTGAAATGGAGTGGAAATGGAATGGAAATTGATATATATTGATTGTGTGTGGCTGGAAGGAGAATCGCGTGCTGCTATAAAAAAAAATTTACCCAGATTAGCAACGGCTACCAACGGCTAACAACGGCTTATTGGTCAGTTTATTGCAACGGTTTCTAACGGCTACCAACGGTTTTATGCCATTGGTAGCCGTTGGAAATTCCCCGTTGCTTCCGTTGGAAGCTGTTGGAAGGCGTGGTATGCTATTCCAACGCTTTTTCCAATGGCTCCCAACGGCCGCCAACGGCTGGGAGCCGTTGGAATAGCCTATTTCCCTTGTAGTGCGTAAATGGTGAAAATAAGCATTACAGGACACCAAAGAGTTCGTGTTCTCCAGGCAGAGTACTCGGTGGATCATCAGTGGTTCTGCTGTTGCAGTTGCTGCCAAGCTTGTGGACTTTTCATTAGGCAATATCAAAGTATTTTCTTATATATATATCATTCTAACTCAAATTTTGCACCAATATAATTTGATGCAAGTTTAATTTGAATTTCATGTAAACATTGGTTAGGTACCGATACAGGCGGAAGCATACGAGTGCCTGCTGCATATTGCAGAATATCCGATTACAGGCGGAAGCATACGAGTGCCTACTGCATATTGTAGAATATCCGGTTACAGGCGAAAGCATACGAGTGCCTGCTGCATATTGCAAAATATTCGGTTACAGGACTTCACATGGATCTGCATCTACTAGTAATGTCATTCCTTTTGCATAGAGCTTTGATACAATCAGTATGTTTTTTCATATACAAACTTATACAGGCACAACCATGGTTGTTAGTATTGAGATTTCTAATTCTCATTTTATGTACATGGTTGTTAGTTATAGGCTTATAGCTACCAGGCAACAATATTTAAAAAGGATGTACGCTGACTGTTAGAATCCACATTTTATGGTTGTGGTGCCGCATGACCTCTATTTACATTTTATATGATCATAGAAAGAATTTGAATAAATAGCAACAATGGCCTTCATGTTTTATTATTTTTGTAGCTCAGCAAATTTTATTTTGCTTAGAGCAAATCAAGTAAAGTATTATATAAATAATTATTTGCAACATTCAATAACAATTCTATTATTGAACTGCATGAAAATTTTGAGAGATATAACCACGACAAGAACACCGACCATCATTGAAATGATGGTGGCCAAGTCAATGGCCTGGCCCCTGAAGACAGCAGCATGTGCTGCTGTTATTTACAGCAACACATTGCTGCAGTGTTGGCAGCAGTTCACTACTGCCATGCGACAGCAGGGGCTGCTGCCCCACAATAGTGGTCGGAACTTGCAATGACATAGCTCATTACCTCTTCAGTCTCTCTATTTTGCAATTTACTTCATATAACAATTATGACTCATGAACCGTTGAAGGAAAGTGCTTTGTAGTTCATACCCTTTTCAGCTTAAGCTGAATTAAATACATATTTTGGTCTTGAATTTTGTAGGTCTCAGTTGTTGTCTATTGTGTTAGCACATATGTACATTAAAAGAAATATTTAGTCAGAATGTTAAGAAGAAGAGATTTAACTCATAGTTGTGCCATTTTATTATTGGGCATATACTGAATGTTGACCAAATGGATATATACTGCAAATTGAAAATAAATTATTGGTTGGTACTCAATTATATTCTTGCATTGTATCACATTCATACCGGTGGTATTCAATTTTTTCTTTTATTATCATCTTTTACGACTTAAAAGAGTTATATATAAATACGAAGCATTGATGTCTGAGATATACACGATTCGGTATTAATCCATTAATAAAAGAGAAAAAAACAAATTTTAACATATGCATAAGTTTTTATAAAATATATATAATAGTACAACTTTTGCTTTAGCATAAATATTACCAAAATATCCATATAACCTTTTTAAATTCTTATTTGAATTATGGTTAACATTTTAGTGTTAAAAACCAACTACATGCATGTCATCTCCTTAATCATCTAGATGAAGAAACTAGAAAGATTTTAATTAGTATTTTGAAATGTAATATGTTTTAATGAGTTTTTTATTTATAATATTGTTGATAAAATGTCCGCATCTTTTCTCCATGTGAACAAGCAGCTTCTGTTTGCTTCATAACTCGCAAATTGCAATTCATGTTTTTAGCGTTATTATATAAATTCATTCAAGCATAAGGCAACTACATTTGATTTTTTTTAGATGCGTATGAATCTGTATGCTTACAACAGTAACCGTATTTTAACTGTAATGGTGTAAATCAAATTTACAGTTGACACCATTCTACGTAATTATCATGTTGCGTGAATAAACCTAATCATTTGTTACTGCTGTATGCTTGCTTACATAAGATATGTGAATCGATGCTCAAACTCAGATACAATAGATTGGATAAATTGGAATTTTAAATACTTGGCAAGGGAGACAGAAGGAAATTAATTTGTACTAGTTTAGCTAACTTAACTACTCTTACAAATATAACTTCAATATTAATTCAAAATTTTAGGAATTCATTGTTGATACATAGTAGAGGCAATGATACTAAAAGTAGTTGTGTTTAGTGCTCGCCAGAATGCAAGTCCCGTGCTTAGCTAATATATATTGCTGATTAATTTGGTGTTTTATCTTTAATAATTCACAGATTTCTTATCTTTTCTAGTCAGTAATATGGTCATATGTTCCCCTCCAATTTGCATACAAAAAATATATTGAAAGCCTAATGTAATTAAAGTCATATATGATTTGAAATTAGATTAATAATTATAACTTCCCTGGGTTGATTAATTTATTGTCAGACAAACAACCAAGTCAAGCAATTCAATACTTTTTTTAACTCTGATAGCTTGAGATGGGCTTCCATAGAGGATCAGGCCTCAAAACATATGCTTTTGTCTGAGTAATGATTTGCTGTGAACAATGAAATTTGAAGAAAATATTTTCTAAAATAAATGGGCTTATAGCTTATGGTCTTTTAGCTTCTATATTGATTGAAATATTGCGATGAACGAGTGTTGAGTGAAAATTCTTTTGAAGTATTAATTTGTGGGTCTGAGTCGACCAACTCAAATGTTTAAAACTGCATTTCAGTTGAATTCCTATGTGAAGATAAATTAGTTTTGGGGATGGGAAGCGCAGCTGATAACGTGAAGGTTGGTTGAAGGCCAGGTCGAAAGATGTAAGCACAATAGATATTGAGTATTATTTGGGACAGAAATACGACCATAGCTTTGAAGATTGTGCACTGATATGTGCATCATGCATGGTAGGGTACGCATCTTGTGCAAATGACATCAGGGGAGCACTAACTCGACCATGCACATTTGTAGCGCTTTGACCAACATGAACCCTAGCCCAAATACTTTTTTTTATTTCTTTATATAGTCATAGATATACTAGATTTTTATTTTATACTTGTGATTAAGCCCAAATACTTTTCTTATTTCTTTATATATTCATAGATATTTGTGTCCATGATCCAATAAAATTCAAGAATACTAATAATTATGATTTCTATGTTTAACTTTTCATTCTACAGGTAACTAGACATATTTGGTGCAAACCTTTTCGGTGCAAACACATAGCAACATGCCACTTCAAGGTGATTTATATTAATGTGTGGTGCAGTATGTATCATTTTGGCCTAAACGCTTGTTTAATTAATAATTTGGAGTGTTAATTTTAGTTTCAAAAGAGAGTTGTTGAGCAATTTAGATGGTAATTAGTTCAGTATTTTAGATTCCCATCTTCATTTTTTATTCTTGAAGAACAAATAGAATGTTTTTACTGTTCCAAACATTCTACCTATTACTCTAGATAATATACCAAATTGTAGGCTTTTCAGGAAAATTATAAGCAGTGTTATTGATGAAGTGGTAAAACAAGGGGTAGAGATTCTTAGTTTCTGTTTGAAATTATGTTTAGTACCACTACATTTGTACATTATGACTAATAGACGTACATATGTGCTTCTTTTTGGCAGGTGGAGTATGATGCTTATAGGGTTACTACACATTGGAAGGCAGGAAAAATTATTTTGTCACACTCTTTCTCCTTCAAATCGGTCATGCTTGCATTAATATATTTTGTATCGACGTTCATACATCTTTGCTTTTAGTATGTATCATTTTGGTTAGCTACGGTTGTATGTATTGTTACTTTTGGTCATAAATATTTATATGCTAAATACTCCGTGTATGAAATATTATGGATATATATATTTTATGGTTTGGCTTATGACTTCATTTGATTACATACATTACAATGTGATAAGTGTGGTTTTTTGAATTGTTATAATATATTAGTTGAAATAAGTTTAGTAGAATTGAAAATTGTAAGCTTGAATGTATATGGCAATAAAAAAATGCAATGGATAATTTTTTATAGCGTTTTAACTATGCTACGAAAAGAAAAATTGTTACAGCTTTCATATACTATAGCATTATGCTAGTGCTATACAAAATATTCTGCATGGATTAAACAGTTTTCATGGCACAAAACAATGCTATAATAGATAGTAATGAATTTTCTATAGCGTTTCAATGCGTAATAAAAGATTGACATAATATTTCCACAGCGTTTTTAGATGCTATAATACTATGGCATATCAACATATTATAGCAATTAAATAATGTCATAATTGTTAGTATCATAAAAAACAACTCTATGTAAAAGTTCTATTGCAAGCTTCAAAACGCTATAGAAAAGTAGTTGTACTGATACGTCTAGTCTAAGATGGAAACAAAAACGTTGTTAAAAGTCCGTTTTCCATTGCAATTTTGAAACGCTATAGTATCTATCAGACTTATCACAACTAGTTGATCTATGGCATTTATAGAAACGCTATAGAAGGGTTTAATAGCGGTTTTTAAATGCTATAAAAAGGTCTATTTGTTGTAGTGAATAGAATCAGACAAAATAGTAGTAGCATCCACAGACTGGGCCTCGCCAACAGGATCATCAATAACAGGACAGTCAACAGTAGGAGTCTCAACAGCAAAAGCGACAACAGGAGCAACAACAATAGTGGTATCAATAGCAGTAGTCAAATCAGCAGAAGCGACAATAGGAGGAGGCATAGAGGGAGGCGGAGCAACCTTCGGGACCCACCTCCTGATTGGTGGATGGGGCAAAGGAACCCAATCAGATAGAGGAATGCCAGTAGAGACTGAACTGGAACACGCCTCCAAAACATGCCCAAAAGACTGATATACCGTACATATATCCAGTTTCCAATTGTATCACACTCTGACCTCGGCAAAATGGCCCTCATCGAATTTGACTTTTAGCTCCGAAGGCAAAGGTTTGTCTGGGGTTATTTCAATCAGGCTTTAGCATAAACTATTCTATTCCTGACCACAGTGTTTGCATCATAACAAATCACCTTACCAATAAGGCCTGGTAGCCAATCAATCCCAATAAGAGGCTGAAGAACAGAAGGAATTGGTGAAAAATGGGCCCAAACAGGAATAGATAAAACCTGAGAACGTGCCCTATCCACAAACGGGCTCCATGTAGTAATAATGAATGGTTTCCATATAAATACTTTAAAAATACTTATAAATAAGTTTTCAATATCTATGTAAAATATTACTTAGAAATGACTAATTTATAATTTGAAAAATAAAAAATAAAAAGCATGTTTTATATAATAAAACCTCTTTACTTTAAAAATTGATATATAATTACTAAAAATATAATTAAATTTCAAACCAACTACAAAATACTGCAAAATATGTTATAAAAAACCTCTAAAAAGATTAGGGAAAAATACTAAATTTAAATACCATTTTTAGACATTTAAAACTCAAGTAACTTACTGCAGCATTTATAAATGTTGTTAAAAGTCCTCGATAAATAATAACATTGAAAAGCATGAACTTTGCAACCAGTTTTTACCAATTAAACAAATTATTTAAGACTTTAAATTTTTATAGTAAGTACTACCTTTAGCGTACTCAAAACCATGGAAAGAATCCCCTAAGAATATTTAACAATTTGTTTATAAAAATTCTTGAAAATATGGTATTTACTAAAGTGTTCGTTTAGCAACCTTTTTACTCCAACTTTAGCCATTTTGTTTAACCAGTTACAAAACCTTTTAAATTCCAATTATTTTTCTAGTAATAAGTGCACATATAATAATTATTAATAACGCAAAGAAACTGCTAAGGATGTCTTTCCAATTTTAAAAACTGCCAAAAAGAGCATTTCAAAGTGCTCATATAGTGACCTTCTTCTCGCTATAACTTTTTGAAACTTTATTTCAAAAATTAATGAATGATTTAAATTTCCATATTTTTCCAATAATAAGTACTCTAACAGTACTTATTAAGAATGCAAAGAAATCCCTAGGATGTCTTTTAAAGTTGACTTCAAAAATCGTCGAGCATAAGACATTTTCAAAGTTCATCCATAGAGACCTTTTCGCTTCAAACTTTCACAACTTTCTTTCGTAATTTATAGAACTTTCCAAATCAATTCCTTGATGTCATATACACCAAATAATGTGTAAAGAACAACCAAAATATTTTATATAATAATATATTTCCAAACAATCACATAGAACAAGTTTTAACATATGGAGATTCAAAGTGCGCTTATAGCGACCGTCCCTATACGAACCATTCCATATCCATTCCAAATTCAACATACAATCAAAAAAACCATTTAAACATAAATTCAAGGCTATGTCACATGTTATAGAAGGTAATAGGAGTGATGTTATACAATATAAAGTTGTCATTTTCTTTCATAAGCAAGGGGTCCAAAGTTTATAACTTTAATTAGTTATTGTTACTTTAATTATATTTACATACATATATATACACACAATATACACACAGAAGATAGTGAGTGTACTTACACAAATCCAAGCCAAACAAAAGCTTAAGCACATAGGAAAAAAGAACCACTTCTACCATCACCCAAAAGTCTAAAGACACCACCTTTAGCACACCCAAGCCAAGTCATGCCTTTCCCTCAACTTCAATGCTCACGGCCCAAAATGGAACCCTACTTTCCTCTTTACTTCTTCCACTTTTTACTTTAGATCCATGCTTGCTAAGGTGTTCTAAGGTGTTGGTGAAATTTTGGTGGAGTTTGGAGAAGATTTGAACTAATTTGAGAGAGATTAGTAAAGAACAAAATGGATTAGAGCTAATCCACTTCCACAATTTTTGATCATTTTGTTCTTTTTGCGCTTTTGCAAATTATGAAGTTTAAATGGATCCCTAATCCCCCTTTGTCCAACCACAAAGATCTTCTCTACATCTCCCTTGCATGCTTTTCACATGTGTCACTTTATACCTCACTTTCACATGAAAATATCTCCTCCCTTTCACACTTAACCGTTAATTTTTAGAAGTTTCTTTTTAATTTTTACACAAAATATTTTTAGTTGCTAATTACCTCGAGAATGATTAATTATAAAAGTATAAAAAGTTCGAACAACTTTCGTTGAAAAAAAGCTATTTATCGATAAATTGATTTTCAGTCATTTTATCGGTATTTCATCGAACTATACGTTTTTGTAAACATTTTTCTGACAGAAGTTTACCATCATTAGATATGTATTAAAAGGGGGTTAACAAAGTTATTAAATCACTTTTATCACATTTAATCCAAGATTCAAATATTTAAATATGATGTGTCTGAAATTCCAGGTCGTTACATTCTCCCCCACTTTAAACATTTCATCCTTAAAATTCCAACACGAGTAACAAAAGGAAACAATAACATAGAAATACTCAACGGTATTCAAATTGACTAGCAAACAAAGCCCATGGTTTGCCCTTATTTAAAAATCCTCTAATCGCATAAGGACGATAAACAATATACTAAACGTACCTTACGCACAACAACCTTAGGTTATTGCTTAGTCGATTATTCATACGACCTCATAACAAATCGAAGAGTCATCACCTAAACTCTCCATAAGCAAAAAAACATAGTACGCATGTATACTAAAGCCCATACAATGTAATGGATCATCCGTATACAATATCAGATCTAATTACTTGCTCGATCACATAAATTCCACTTCTAAACAAGGATAGATCACTTGACCTCTCTAGTGCGGACTCCAATCAAATTTGTTGATTAGAAACTTCCATTCTCCTTACATAGAAATATACCATGATGGATACATAGGGATCATATCAAGAATCCATATAAGTGTTCACCATTAGGAATCGAGTGAGAAATCCTTGTTCGGACCGGTGTTAATCATCGAAAAATCATGTATTCGAATCTTAGATTAACAACAGTCATGCGAATATAAAAAATCTATGTTTAACTTACATACTTTATTCCATGGGTTCCTTAACTACACCAATTGCTTTTTATCACTTTCTTGCACACAAATAACATCTCTTATTCAATACTAATATGATTTATGAACCATTTCATAAAAACATAACTTCAAGTTATTAAACATTTTATAACTTAAGTTCATACTAGTATAATACTCCACTACATCCTAAAAGTATATACAAAACTTCAAATTCGTTTTACTTAACACAGATGTTTAGAAAATTTAAACTTGTTTTAACTTACTACCTTCTCAATTCAAGAGTTATAATAACTCAGCTTTTATATTTTCACAAAAACACCTTCTCAACTTTTATATACAAAACTTACTACCTTCTCAATTCAAGTTCCATAATGATTCAGAAGTTTCTAACTGTCCAAAATCATCGAAAATCCCATCTCATTTTAACAAATGAAAATTACTAACAAATAGTCATAACATGATGCACATACCACACTATCCTATTACATAGGATACATGTGTTCATAGATTAACTTAAAAAATTCCAATTTCTTTAAAGAAAAAATTTAGAACTAAATACCCTAGTTTTATTCCAAACCATTTTGAAATAACAATATATTTATACCTTTGTATATCAAATCATACTTTCAAGATTAAATTATAATGTGTTTTACCAAAACTACTCTATAGCAAACTACTATTGTAGCATCCCTTACTTTAAAATCCAAAAATGAATGTCGATACTATTGCACTCGTCAACAGAATTATTTTCAAGTAAGAATAGCAAGTTCAGTATATCCAAATCATTCTTTTTAGGACTTAATCCAAAAATCATTTTCATCAAATGATCTGTATAATAGTACTAAGTATCATAATCTCAATTTCATAAACCAATTTCCTTATTTACTTTCAAATAATAATAATATTATTTTCTAAAGTCTTAAAAAACATTTTCAAAGACACCAAGATTTAAGTTCTCTAAATATCAGTTCAAATCCTCTTTGTTTATAAACCATGCTTTATAAACCATACTTATATAAAGTTACTTTCTCATATAAAATCTTTTCATAAATGTTTATTTACAAAATACCTTATCTTACCTTTAGATAATAATAAACATCTTTTGCTAATGTTAAGTTTTAACACAACATTATCACCGAAAGCCTTATTGTTAAATCGTGAAACTCAATTCACAAGGTGTTCGGTTTCAATGCACCCACAAATTCTTTCTACCCAACCCAAGCGATGAAAAGGTAAAACAGCTCATAAACTGGTTGAGCCCGACTAAGCTAATCAACGAGGGATAATAGATGAACATCATTAATCCCTACATTAATAAGACTTCACAATAAACTTATACTTATATATACAACTAATAAATATATGCTCTCATATATATAATACACTCAACTCATGTTAGGGCATTCCACTACCATATCTCTAAATGAGTCATACCCAACCAATGCCAAGGTTCTTGCTTAACCTTCAGCTCTGATACCAAATGTAACGACCGCCTTTTTGATCCCCAAATGTCGACACTAATACATCTATAATATTCACGTACCAAGCATCCAGGTGTCAGAAAGACAAATTGTTAAGGTAAATAAAAAAGAAAAATAAAAAGAACAAGAAAGAAGGAACACAATATCAGAATCTCACAGTGGAATGATAGCATATAATATCAAGAGACAATACGAATTGTCACTCTAAGATACATAGCAAATCAGAGTTACAATTCTAACTACTATCATTAGCCTGGATAGTTATAATGATCTATCCTCACAATTGTAATGTATACATAGTAGTAATGCAGTGGGAATAAGAATACTACTATAGGTGAAACATCCATCTCGTCTCCTCGAGCTCCAAAGAATATCAATGAAAACATGCCTTTCTCAGACTACTCGAAAGAGCACCCATGGATATAAGGAAAATATAAAAACATGAGTCAACATAAGTTTAGTATGAGAAACTCAAGAAACATGTGACCGACATATAACAGTATTTTTAAGATCGCATAATGTCATAACGGCTATCCCCTCAAAAGAACCACCATCTAATAAGTACATAAGGTGATATTATAGATAATGTCTAGCGTGTATAATATAAATAAGAAAATAGCTATGCTGCTTGCATCTCAAGATACAACAATATTATGAGTACAATCAAAACCACTAAGGTACATTCACATGATGGATTTTCCATGGAGATCTCTCCAGTCAAGCTGAATCAAATCTCCTCAAAGGGTCAGAACCTACCTTCTAGAGTCATATATCTTTAGATAGAATATACCATAAGGTAAACATAGCTGGTCCACATTTAAAACACGTGATCCCAAGTATCATCAACTCCCCTGTGCAATATTGATAAGCATACTGTAGATATTTAGTTGATATACCTAGTCGCGGGTTAGCTAAACCCCAGACTATGCCCCTACTATGTTTTCTATTTTTTTCGATGTCGAGATAACGTTCGACATCTCTTGCATGAGTCTTCATCATTCGTATAGACATGAATCCCCAAATGGATTCTAGCATCTCAAACAGACCACGAATCTCTATATGGATTCGAGCATCTCGAACAGATCTTGAATCTACACATAGATTCCAGTAGAAGTCCTTCGATGAATGCTAACATTGACCTCTTCCATGGACTTAACCTTACAATAGATAGTTCAACTCTATAACATTCCACTTAACAATCACTTCTAAAACATAGAACCTGTGTATTAGTCTTGAAGTGGTATTCGATAAGTAAAACACTTACCGATCCCGGACTATTCAAAAATAAATTGACGACTTTCCAGTAAAATCAATTCCAGTTCTTTTGGATGTAAGCAAACGACATGAAGAGGAGTCCTCCCCAGAGGATCTCATATATATAAGATCTTAAAGCTAAAGACGTTTCATAGTAATGCTCCTCCTCCAGGGATCTTTAAACGTGTGAAGACATGAAGCTTTTAGATACTTCCTAAGTTAATTGAGTCAATTTCAACGACTATGAGAATGATCGCATATGGAAACCAAGTCTTGTATACTTATCATATTTTTGAGCTTATCAGCTTACATTATCCCTCATTCAAGAGTGAAGCCAGGTAAATTACAACACTGGTTGAATCAAAGCCTTGCCTAGATACTTCATTCTTAACTTTCACATATAAACAAGTCTACTTGGTCGGCTTTTAATGGTATGTACATGACTAAATACTTTCCATAAACAAGTAATTAAACAACACGATAACACAGTTCCGGCCTTTTTATCTTTACCATACCTCGGTCAAGGGTGGAGCCAGTAGGTTAGAGCGTCATTGCTTCTAAATCCTACTCAAACATCAATCTTAACTCTCACAAATAGATAAGTATACTTTGTCGGCTTTTAGTTAAGCATAGTTAGTTACTTTTCACAACAAGTAACACATAAAGCATGATTAAGTCACACAAAGCTTGATTAAGTTACATAAGCGACTTCTACTCCCTTTTATTTAATTAATCCTTTTATTAATTAAAACCTCTTTGTAAATACTTGTATAGATATTTAAAATATCTTTACAAAAGGTATAGACATGTATACTACTATTTCACTATTCATTTTGTACTCTTTCAACACTTCAAAAAGTATTCATATACTTATCTCAAATGGTATAAGTATATTCACAAATCTTTCAATAAAATATCCTATTTTAAACCTTTGTTTTTTCAATCTTTTTCCAAAAGGTTCCATACTTGTTATTACCTTTAAAATATCCATTTAAAAGGTCTAATTACATTCACAAATCTATTCTAAAGGATTTAAGACAAATGTCTCCAACACATTGTCACAACAAACCATAACCATTTTACTTATAATCATATTAAAACATTCTTTTAAAGATTTGATTATATTACTAAGTATAATTAAAAAGGGTTAAAGACAAATGTTGTTAACACATTGTCACACCAAACCCATAACCACTTTATACTTGTCATTATCTTTATAAACATTCTTTTAATGGTCTATGTATGTCTACACTTATTAAACAAGGTAATATACTTTTAATAACCTTATAAAACCATTTATTATAACATTAGTGTTATAATCTAAAACTATCTCTTATCCTTTTTCAAAATACTTAACTTACTTTTCCAAACTTATATATATATAAATACTTATAAATAGGTTTTAAATATCTATGTAAAAGATTACTTAAAAATAACTAATTTATAATTTGACAAAAATAATAAAAAGCATGTTTTATATAATAAAACTCCTTTACTTTAAGAATGCAAATATAATTATTAAAATTTTATTTAAACTTAAAACCAACTTTAAAATATGGAAAAATATGTTAGAAAACATCCCTAAAAATATTAAGGAAAATACTAAATTTAAATATCATTTTTGACACTTAAAACCTCAAACAACTTACTACAGCATTTATAAATGCCTTTAAAAGTCCTTGGCAAAGAACAACATTGAAAAGCATGAACTTTGCGACCAGGTTTTACCACTTAAACAAATGATATAAGGCTTGAAATTTTTACCATAAGTACTATCCTTAGGGTACTTAAAAACCATGAAAAGAAACACTTAAGAATATTTTCGATTTATTTATAACAATTCCCGAAAACAAGGTATTTACTGAAATGTTCATTTAGAGACCTTTTTACTCCAACTTTAGTCATTTTGTTTGACCAGTTACAAAACCTTTTAAACTCCAATTATTTTTCTAGTAATATGTGCGCATATTGTAACGACTCGTAATCCTACACATTTCAAGCTGACAATAAACCACACATGTCCAACTCAAATTGAACGAAAAGGCGAATAGTTAGGGGAAAGAAAGAAGAAAGAAGGGAAGAGAGAAAGAAAACCAAACAACACAAAATCTCACAACGCAGCAGAACAACATATAATATAATATCAATGATCTTTACAAAAGAAAAACTATAATATACATACATTAAATCAGAGTACAACAACAAATCATTAATCATCAGCCTGGGCAATTATAACAACCTACCCTCACAAATGCTAATAGTTTTAAATAACCAATGCAGCAAAAAATAAACATATACGTGAATACAACTTGTAGACCTCCAACTTGTCTTTGAAAGCTCCAAAGCATCCAAACAAAATCTGTAAATATACTCGGTCTGACTTGAGCATTGGAAGGGAATACGCCTAGGTCAGTCTGGTAAACGAGCATGAGAAAACACATCTCAATTGGATTTTAAAGTTATTAAAACTTTTCAAAAATAAAGGTATCTCGTAAGACCACGCCGTGCATAAACACTAATGGGTTTTTACCTTACGATAACCACAACATTTCATATCAAATCTTTTGATATTATAATAGTGTCTAGGATACAAATACATATTAATCATAGCCAAAATTGTTACATTTATTAAATTCCAGCATAATAAGTCTATAACTAAAACTGTAAAGGCTCGTATTGGAGAATGGATTCCATACAATGACAAGGTAAAGGACTTACCTTCCGATAATACATCTCTAGAAGAATGTACCTGAGGCTCCAACCTCTATCAACATAGAACCGGCCTACCTTTACCATAGATAGTACTGAATATTCCATCACCCCGGTCGTTCCCGACCTATCCGTGGCTACAAGCATACACAACATACCCGATATATAGAGGGTATTCTAGAAAGGTGATGACCATATCCTAATGGGAGCGACTCACATAGCCCTGTGACATCTACCTTATTTTCTTCATTCCCAATGTGAGGCCTAAGGTAACGTATTACCTTTCACAAAGCAACAAATCCCACTTTTAATGCCACATTGCCATTTCCAACAACATACTAATTGATTTCCACAAAAGTACAACTTCTAAGCTCGTACGTCTCAGAGAAGGGTGTTAAGTATAAGAAGGTTTACCTCTACACCACCGAACAGATGTACGTTTGTAAAAACCAATATACGTGATTCTTGGCAATGCAATGTCAAATATTCGTCCATACAAGTTGTCCAGGAACAGGATAAACCGAATGCACTCTCCTACTACATCCTATCGGGAATCAAACCTAGGATTAGTAGCGAGCAGCCCTTGCATCAAAGATTTTCAAAATGAAGCACTACTGCCACCATATATATAATATGGAATCGCGGGGCTAGTGGCAAGAAGCCCTACATCATGAAGATCTCCATCTTCAAAAATCATCATCTTCAACAAATTTGCACTTTCGAACGCATACGTTGATCCAAAGTGGTTTTCGGATAAACTCGATCCCGGTCTCTCCAGATCAACAATCGACAAGAGGCCCTCAACCTCGTATGGTAACCAAGTCTTGTAGTCTTATCATGTTCCCAACTCTCAACTTGTTATCCTTCGGCTAAGAAGGAATCTCAGTAGATTGGAGTACTATAGTCACTCCGCACTACTCGAATCATCATTCTTAACACCAAATAATAATCAAGCCTACTCAGTTGGCCTCGTACTAAGTGCATGACTAATCAGTTCCCACATCAAGTCAAGGGATCAAAAATGGCCAAAAATACAACCTAGCACATAAGCAGTCACTAGACGTGCTTAATTAATCATTTACTAATTAAATCACTTCCCAAATATTTATCTCAAAATATCTTTAAAAAGATGTATTCTCAAAACCATTTTAATCTTCCGATATTTGGAAAACATTTCCTATATTTATCTCAACGATATAATTATATTCACAAACCGTTCCATTTTCAACACTTAGAAAATATCTTTATATACTTAAATCTTTAATAAATATATTTACAAATCTTTTGAGGAAAGCTTCATATTTTCCAAAATACGCTTTATTGGGTCAAAATGTATCAAAATGTATGTTGCGCAAAACATTGTTACGACAACCCAAAACAATAGTATAGGGATTCGACTATTTATATTTATATAAATCCTGTATACTATATAAAACACTTCCTTTCGAAAATCACTTACTATAACAATAGTGTAATAGTCTATGCCTTCCCTGTTTTCTCAAAAAGAGCTATCATAACAATAAATGTTGAAATCGATGTCTTCATCCCTTAGTAAATTTTAAATCACCTTTTAAAACCATTTAACTTCGTCTGAAAATATCACTTTCAAAATATTCCCTTAAACATATTATTTTAACTTTTATAACGTGAATGTATTTCCTCTATAAAAATCCATATTTAAATCTCAACATTAATCGTCCATATTTATAAACTATAATTATAAATATCCTTTCTATTTTATAAAACTTCTTTTTATAAAATCTCTTTATTTATAAAATTCCATTTATAAATCTATTCCTTTATAAATTTCATTTATTTATAAAATCCCATCTATAAATCCATTTACAAAATGTCAATTAAAAATCCATTTCTAATATTTATAGAATTCGTTAATAAATCTATTACTTTATTTATAAAATATTACTTTTATAAATCACACATCTATTTATAAAATCTCTTTTTATAAATCTTTTATTTAATATACTCATTTTACATATAACACTTTATTAATTGCAAAATCTTTCTATTTTTATTTTAAAACAACCATCTCTTTAAATCTCTAAAATAAAATACAAACTTCACTTTAAAACAATTCATAAAACCATTAGTTCAAAATTCCAAAAATCGTGCCTTTATTTAATTTAAGATAAATCTCCTCTTTTAATAACCCAAAATAATCATTAAAACACACATACTTTCCAAATCGCTTTGAAATCCTTTTTAGCCCAAAATCATAACTTTATAATATTCAAAGAAACTAAAAATAAGGCCAAGTGCTACTATAGCACTAAATAAGCAAAATCATGTCCATGTCATCGAATATGGCATCCAACAAATCATATATCATGATATAAATGAAAAGTAAAATCAACAGTAGTGAGGAATCCTATTGGACCCCTCCAATATGTCCCCCTACATCACGTACAGTATATAATCATATAATGTAGGTTATCCGCAACTAGGCAGGTATATATAAGAAGTCTTCCACTCCAACGGTGGGAATAAATCCAAACCAACTGATAAAGCAGTAAATCATCCGAACAATCAACAACAAGCATAAATAAAAATATCCACACTTATATAAAATATAAGTGGCCAGAGAGGTGAGTTAACTCACCGAAATATCAGTTGTCGCCAAAGCATTCCGGTTTGAATTAAAATCGAATAGGTGTTCGATTTTAACACAAATTCCTACTAGCTCCAAACTATGCCAATCCAACTCAACAATGTAGATAATCCCAATACGAATGCAACAGCGAAAATGGCGCCTCGATCGAACCTCGTATGCATAAGATACGCTTTTTATAAGTTTTCTGAATTATACAATAAAATTAATTAACTTTACTCAATATTCCTAACCTCACTCAACCCCCCAAACAATCACCGTATGACGCCTTCGCCATAGAAACTCAACGCACCCATCCTCAAAGCCTAGCACCTCCTCAATCGATGAACAATCTCTACCCTAACACGGCTGTGCACTGTCGAGCATCCCCAAATCTTGCCATACCCAAATCCAAGCACACCTTCGTGAAGCTATCGATTATACCATCAGATTTGAAATCACTTGATTTCGCTAACTCTATGATGTGCACGTAAATATGCATATTTTTACCACCATATTTAATCTAATTAAATTAAATAAACGATCATATTAGGTATTTTCACATGTTTAAACCAAAATTGAAATTATTTTTAAAACGTCACATATTCATCTTCATATAGGGGCAAAATGGTTATTTTTGTGCATATATTAATTTGAGAAAATTTAATTGGAAATTTCTATATTATTTTGTAGGAGAATTGGATGGAAATTACAAGCGGTTTTATGAAGATATGCATGCACAAAAGGAAACAAAGCAAATGAAGATGAAAATAACTGAAACTCATGAACATGGAGGACCCCACCTACCCACTTACCTTGATTTTCAATTAGGAGCTAATGAACATGCTAAAAGGCCATTAAAGCTTCATGCACGCTTAAGTGGAGAATTAACACATGCAAATGATTACTTGGTGGCCACACTACCTCAAGGGCAATTTGGACATTCCCCAAAAATATGAATTAAGGTTTCATATATGTATAAATACCCCTTATGTTTCATGTAATCCTCTCTTCCCTTAGTCTCTCTTCTCTTAGTCTGTCCTCTTAGTTTTTGGAAAATAAAATGAGAGCTCTGTTTCTTTTCATGGCTACTTAGCCATTTCTTTCATGTAATTTATTTTTTATGCAACTTTAATACATTGCTCTTTTCTTTTCTTGTTTACTTCCTTTCATGCTAGTAGTGTTGTTTGATTTTAATGCAAGTAGATTAGTTTTATTTCTTGTTCATTTAGCTCTTTTTCCTCTTCTTTTTGTTACATGTTGCATGCTACTTATGTTGATAAGATAACACAAATGAGAGGCTAATCCCTTCAATTTAGGGGTAATGAAGCCTCTAATCATGTAGCTTCAACATTTTGATAATTATTGCTCTCTTTTGTGCTTGAATGAATGTTGATGTGATTTATTGTTTCATGTTGAATTTGATAGTCTATGTTGTTAATAACAAATAGGCTATGATTAAACAATAACAAACAATAATTACCTCTTCATTTACATATGATGATGGTAATGAAGTGAAATTAAATCAAAATTTAATGGTCCATATTTCTAATTAATAGTTAATAGACCATACTTAAAATAGATTTTGCTTTCACCTTTGTTGTCATATTTCATGAGAATTAAAAGTTGTTTAAAGGTTGTGTTATAGTTTGATGGCTTTTGTTGAGCTAACTAATAGCACAAATATGTCATACTTATAATAAACACATCATTTAAATTCACTTATGACCAAAAAAGAGAGATCATAATTTCATGTTTTGTTGAACTATATGATCTAGAGAGTGGAATTATCTCTAATTGTCATTTATTCTCATAGTTTTCATTCACCTTTGTAGTTGTTAGTTATTGCAATTTTTAGTAGTTAGCTTAAAAATCTCAAATCTTGGTTAATTTGATTGAATTGAGATTTAAAATCAATAATTCCCTACGTATCGACCCGTACTTGCCACGTACTAACTTTTGTACATCGTGCGCTTGCGGTATAAATTTTATTATAAATTTGTTCGATGGATTTCTAACTCGATAGAATTCCCATCGACGAACAAGTTTTTGGCGCCGTTGCCGGGGAATTTGCTTTGATTTTATTTTCTATTATTCGAATTATTTTTGTTTGATTTTTATTGTTTGTTTTTTTGTGTTTTTTTGGATTAAAAAAAATTATTGTGTGTTTGTTGCTTGAATTTGTTTGTGTATTTGTTTGCATTTGTTTTCTTTTCATTTTGCATTTGCATTGGCATTTGTATATAAAAAAAACATACAAATTTCAAAACCAAAAAAAAAATTCATAACATTCACTATTCATTGTTTTACAATTTTCATTTCACTATTTACATTGTGATTGCCTTCTCTATTTACAATTTATTGATTTCAGTTCACTTCTCTGTTTTACATTGCATATTGTCAAAATTGTGAATATCCACTTCAACCCTCCTCTGGCATCACAAAAATGCCACTTCCAACCCTAAAACATCACTTTTTCAACTTCTGCTGCCACACATCCACATCATACTTCAAATCCACCTGAAACACTACAGTTCTACCTAGCTTCCTTCCTGCCTTAACTTCATACAGTTCACCACTGTTACTGACAGTATTCACCATATCTACCTCCAACATTCCACTACAACACGCTTCACTTCGCCATTCATTACCATCATTAGCCATGTTCAACCCCCTCCTTGTGCACACAATTGTGCATGTCACCATCACATTAACTACTGACCACTGTGTTCAGCTACATCACCCACAAACAGTGTACCACCACAAGCCAAATTGCTTACTCTCCTAACCACCCACTACCAGAATAGTACACATCCACATATCATCCACCACAGCCATAATACCCTCACACATCTGCCTATAACATCCCGACCACTTCCACTCTCATACAACTCCAGACCACTACAACAACAACCAACACTATTGCTTCATCCATCCTCTCACTGCCTTACCACCACAATCTCCCCTGCTTTAACATCTCAACGCTACAAAGTTGCATCATCACCACTGTTCCTTTGTGTTAACCCTCTTTTGGTTTGCAACCTAGCAGCCTATGAGGAGCAGCGACCTAACGACTTACGAAGATAGCGACCTAATGGCTCAAGCATTCCGCGATCTAGCTACAGGAAGGACTAAACGACCTAAGGAGGCTAACGACCTAACTACAGAGACGACTTAATGACCTAAGGAGGCTAACGACCTAACTACAGAGACGACTTAACGACCTAAGGAGGCTAACGACCTAAATACAGAGACGACTTAACGACCTAAGGAGGCTAACGACCTAACTACAGAGTCGACTTAACGACCTAAGGGGTTAACGACCTAGTGGCTCCAGTCCTCAGCGACCTAAAGCATATGCGACCTAAGATATGCTGCGACCCACCGACCTAAGAAGCTAACGACTTAAGGAGTTCACAACCCAACGTCCTAGCAATGTAACGACCTAGCGAGCTAAAGTAGAGAAAAGTTTCACAACCTAAGATAGGTCGCTCACGACCTATCTTAGGTCGCTCACGACCTACTGACTCGTTCAGACAAAACTTAGTATAGTTCAGACAAGACCCACGACCTATCTTAGGTCGCTCGCGACCTACGACCTAACTTAGGTCGTTCACGACCTAAGACTTGGAGATAGAATCTTGCCCAGAATCTCCCCTATAAATACGGCCTTAACTCCAACTAGAGGGGGATTTTTGGCTGATCTTCTGAAGTGCTGTTACTCTGCTGAATTCTGACCAGATCCAACACATTAAGCCTTCCAAACATTCAAGACACTACAACAAGCTTCGAAAGAGATCTTGCACATCCAACATGGATTCAAAGAACCTTATCACATCGAAGTTTGAGCTACTAGTCTGAATTGCTTTGGAATCGAAGTGTATTGTATTTTGACGTGCATTGTATCAACTTGTAACCAAATCAGCAATAAAAGAATATAAAGTGGACGTAGGCTTAATTATGAGCCGAACCACTATAAAATCATTGTCTTTTACTGTTTTATGCTATTTTCTGCTTATATTCTGTTCCCGTACCAACGGGTGGTGCTTTCACATTACTACTACACACACCGGGTGTTAGCGTTCACTTTTTAGCGTTAACATTTTGGTGCTTTCACTGAGAATTGAACTCAGGAATATTCTCACCATTGCTCCGCAAAAGTTTGTTGAAAGAATCTCTCTAAAGACCAGAAGTCTGTCTGAAATCATAGCTCCTGGAAGAAAGAGTAGATCTACCAGATCCGGAAATGCTCATGAGGGGACCTCCGCTTCCCCAACAGCAGATCAAGCAACTCTAACCGTTGGAGTCACAAGTGCTGAATTAGACGATGTTGTATCTGGATTATACCAACAAATTGAAGCTCAAAATGCTTTGATGATGGACAGATTAAACGCTCTACTTGGGGCAAATCGACAACCAGAAAACAATGAAACAGTCTTCGCTGAAGATGCTCATAATTCCCAAAAGAAAGATATTCCTCAAAGAGCAGCTGGCACCACCGAAGCGCCACCTTTCCAAGCTGAAGGTCCAGGGCCGCAGCCAACTTTTCACGAGCATTTGCCCAGGCAAGCTTCTGAAAGAATGGCTGATGTCTGCCCAGCGATGCCTCTGAACAATGAGGAATACCTATCAGGGATGGTTCGCCGAATCATGAAAGAGAGCATGCAGAGGGAAGAAAATGAGAGTGATTGGGGATTTGCACCAAGCAGAACTCCGTTCACTGAAAGGATCCTAAAAGCAGAATTTCCAAAGAAATTTGTACCTCCTACTATCCCGGCCTATAGGGGGACAAGTGACCCAAACCAGTTTCTATACAAGTACGATTGGCATATGACCGGTGCAAGGGCATCAGATGAGATTAAATGCCAATACTTTCCAGTGTACTTGGAAGGAGTGGCTCTACTTTGGTTCACAAAGCTACCAGTTCGGTCCGTAGATCAATTCTCTGACTTAACTCGAAAATTCAAGGATCAGTTCAGGTTGTATGCTTCAAAAGCTAAGGATAT
Source organism: Allium fistulosum (assembly GCA_030737815.1). NCBI lineage: Eukaryota > Viridiplantae > Streptophyta > Magnoliopsida > Asparagales > Amaryllidaceae > Allium > Allium fistulosum. Next base: position 1,304,368,609 of record CM060902.1, read on the forward strand.
AATGTCACTGTCCAGCCTTGAACAAGTGCCCGGAGAATCTATCAGATCTTTCTTGAACCGTTTCAATATAGCCCTAGCCAAAGTGGATAATGCAGAACCCCGTATGATTCTGATTTACCTGATGCGAGCCATCAACAAATCAAGTGAATTCAGAAGATGGTTAAAAATGAAGGAACCGAATTCACTTGAGAAGTTTTATAAAAAGGCCGACGAATTCATGCGCCTAGAAAGCCTTTCTGCGCCAGCAAAAGTAGTTGTTGCCGAAGTCAAAAATAACGATGTTGCTTCTTACAAAAGAGAATCTGGAAACCAGAAAAGGGAAAATGATGGAGAAAAGAAGCAAGGGAATGAGAAGAAACCTCGCCGCTTTAATCCTCCAGATTTTACTCCCTTAACTGATACACCGGAAAATATCTTCTTCGCCACAAAGGATGTTGTCAAGTATCCCAAACCACCTGAGATGGGAAGAGGAGCAATGCATAATGGGAGATTCTGTCGATTTCACAATCAACCTGGCCATGACACTAACCAATGTCGCCAATTAAAGAATGTGATTGAAGAATTGCTGAAACAGAATAAGCTGCAACAGTATGTGAAGAAAAACAGAATCGATCCAACCTCATCCACCCAGGGGCAACGACTTCCTACTCATCAATCCGGCTCAGAAGACAAGGCTGCAGCGCATGAATCTGAGAGGCTTGTCATTAATGTTGTCACAGGGGGTCCTCACCAAGTGTCTGACCACACTCCATTCTGAGTAGCATATGGATCAGAAACAATGATTCCAGCGGAAATGGAGATTCAATCCCGAGATTCTGAAACAACAATCACTTGCATCCAATTTTTTACTTAACAGCATTGCTTAAATTTGTAAAATGATGATGGATGTATAACTCTTGTATTGTAAACCACTGAGAAATCAGTGTGAATCAATAATAAAAAACTATAAATTTTGTATTCTCTAATGCTATAAAATGCCTGTCTCATTTCGATATGCAATTATCTTTAAAATATTGCTAAAATGTCGATTTAACATTGTAGGCTATCAAAGCAAAGCTTATCTATTCAACACATCGCGAAGCCAAGCGATTCCTACAAATCAGTCAACAAATAAATGCCAAGCCACAAAAGTTCCAAAATTCAACTCCTACAAAAGAAGTGCTATTCAAACAGTTAGTGATTCCACCAAAGCGGGCATCTTCTTAACGAGAAGATTCCAGACCCTAGCTAACCAATCGCGATCGTTTGTGCAAACGAACATCCGGTAAAGCAGCTTGTGTCTGCCCCGTGGATTCACTCAACGATAATGTGCACTTCTCTGGCAAAAAGCAAACATATTGCAAAAGGAATAAAAGGATGGGACATGCATTTGAAGTGATAACGAGGAATCGCTAGGAAACAGATGGTGGAAGGACACAAGCAAAAATGCTACTCCTCCGAGTTCACGTGCTACTCTTCTGGGTCCATGCTACTCCTTAGAGTACTCGTGCTACTCTTCAGAGTCCAACCACTACTCTTCGAAGTCCGAATGCTACTCCTCTGAGTTCACGTGCTACTCTTCGGAGTCCATGCTACTCCTTAGAGTCCTCGTGCTACTCTTCGGAGTCCAACTACTACTCTTTGGAGTCCAAATGCTACTCCTCCAAGTTCACGTGCCACTCTTTGGAGTCCATGCTACTCCTCAGAGTCCTCGTGCTACTCTTAGGAGTCCAACTGCTACTCTTCGGAGTCCAAATGCTACTCCTCCGAGTTCACGTGCTACCCTTCGGAGTCCATGCTACTCCTCAGAGTCCTCGTGCTACTTTTTGGAGTCCAACTGCTACTCTTCGGAGTCCAAATGCTACTCCTCCGAGTTCACGTGCTACTCTTCGGAGTCCATGCTACTCCTCAGAGTCCTCGTGCTACTCTTTGGAGTCCAACTGCTACTCTTCGGAGTCTAAATGCTACTCCTCCGAGTTCACGTGCTACTCTTCGGAGTCCATGCTACTCCTCAGAGTCCTCGTGCTACTCTTCGGAGTCCAACTGCTACTCTTCGGAGTCCAAATGCTACTCCTCCGAGTTCACGTGCTACTCTTCGGAGTCCATGCTACTCCTCAGAGTCCTCGTGCTACTCTTTGGAGTCCAACTGCTACTCTTCGGAGTCCAAATGCTACTCCTCCGAGTTCACGTGCTACTCTTCGGAGTCCATGCTACTCCTCAGAGTCCTCGTGTTACTCTTCGGAGTCCAACTGCTACTCTTCGGAGTTCAAATGCTACTCCTCCGAGTTCACGTGCTACTCTTTGGAGTCCATGCTACTCCTCAGAGTCCTCGTGCTACTCTTCGGAGTCCAACTACTACTCCTCAGAGTCCTCGTGCTACTCTTCGGAATCCAAACAAGCCCTCTTCATAGGCAAAAAATTGCTTCGGAGGCACAAGCCCTCTTCGGAGGCACAAAACTGTCTTCGGAAGCACAAAACAGATAAAGCCCTCTAGCGAGGCACATCCAAAAAACTTCGTTAATGGAGCCACTAAAGGGGCACCTTCTCAAGAAAGAAGGTTCCAGGCCATAGCTGACTACTTACGATTATTTGTACAAACAAATATCCAGTAAAACAGCTAACGCCAGTCTCGTGGACCCATTCAACGATAAAATACAACTTTCTGACAAACAGATCAAAACATTCTTTAGAAGCTCGCTTCACTGCGTAGGGGAATCCGCTTTTCAACAAATAAAAGTGATCATCCCCGAAAGTAGAAGTGTTCTTTTAAAAGAAAGAGAAAGAGAAACTTCTCCGATACAAAGCGTATTCTATTAAAAGAAGAATAATATTTTCTCGAAACGGAAGAATTATTCTCTAAAATAAGAGTACAAGTCTTTTCAGAATATTGCACTAAGCCGTGGTATGGGGGCAGATAGCTATATTAATAAAAACAACGCTCAAACATCATACCACGAGCTCACTGCAATATCATATAAAGTAAATAAAGAAACTTGTGCAAAAACAAGGAATAAATGCGTTCACACATATACTAACAAGAAATTGTATAAGCAAAAAGAACCATTTTATTCCATACTATGAAATTTTTGTGCATATGCAGGTTTCAATAAGCGGAGGCCGGTATCCGCACAATCTTCGGTCAATACATGCAAAAAGCGAAAAGAAAAATAAGAAGCGCAAAGTTCAACTCATCACTCCTTCTTTCCGCCACCTTTAGAGCCTTTGCCGGGCTTGATGACTAGCTTCGGAATCCGGTGTGGATGGGTCGGGGAAGAAGGAGAAGAAGGCGCAGCTGGATCTTCTTCAACTTTCCCTTCTCCAGCTGAAGTGCTTTTCTTTTTCTTCTTCATTGCGCGCTTCCCTTTCCTCTTTGTAGAAGACTCACTTCCCGGAGTAAGCAACGCAGAAAGTTTTGTGTCATCATCAAGAGACTGCTCCGTAGTCTTCTCACTGTCCTCAAGATCTTCCGCATTCTGCTCTTGCGAAGCGGGTGGATTCTCCAAGCCTTAAAGGGCTTCTATTTGTTCTTCCTGCGACCCTGGCTGAGAAGCAGGAGTGACTTGAAGGGATGGAGGAGGAACAGCTGGAAGGGGAGAAGTTTGCGCAGCGCTTGGTGCTTCCGCTACAGAAGAAAAGAAGTTAAAATCAGTATTCTCCGAAAAAAGAGAAGATATTGGCTCATCGGGACTTAAGTAATAAACAAGAAACTCATCAAGTCCAATTGAATCGAATGAACAATCCACTTGAGCCAGATCTGAATCAAAGTTACCTGGAGAAGTCGGCTTAATCGCGACGACTTCAAATTTTTTGGCATCAGCGTCATCCTGGGACTTCTCTTCAACTTAAGCAGTGGGAGACTCGGTAATGGAAGACTTGACTTCAGCTTTTGCAGGAAGTGGAGAATAAGAACTGGAGCCAATGGTATCAGGGTTGACTGAAGCCGGAGGACGAGCGGGGTCAGTTGAAGTCGCTTTCTCTAAACGCTCTCCTCCTGCTGCTTCGGCTTGCTCCCTAGCAAACTGCTCTTTTCCCCTGGCAAGGGCGATGCGTGCTTCATCATCTAAATAGGTCGCCTCAAGATCCGCTTCTGCATAGCCAGCGCCTCCGAACATATCAATTATCGCCTCCCACACTTCGGCCAGATTAATTTCATATGTCGATCCCTGAAATGAGAGGCTCCCGCGCCCCAAAACGCTATGGATATAAAAGTCAAATAAAGTAGAGCTAATTTTGGCCTTCGTCGCCTCGTGCGATTGCTCAGCCGTCTCTTTTTAGGCGACGGCTGCAACTTGGCCGGCAACTGCTTCATCCCACTCTTTTTCAACTTTAAGAAGTCGAGCTTTTAATGCTGCAATCTCCAGATTTTGCGAGCTAACTCTTTCCCGCAGTTGAGCGGTATCTTTGCGATATTTTTCAGTAACATGCTGCTCTGCCTCAAGTCTCATCTCAGCATCTCTTTGAGCAGCATGAGCATCTCTCACTTGTTTTTGGAAGACTTCTTCTTTTTGAGAGTGCGAAGCGGAAGAAGCGGCGAGATCTTCCTTGAGTTTCTTGACTTCGGACTCAAGTCTCGCATTGTCGTCAGCAATGCTCGCCATCTCTGCATCATGTTGCTTACAAATTTTATCCCACTCCGACTTGTCATTCTCCATAGTTAGCATGGCTTCAAGGTTCATGCGATTAACTCTTTGAAGTTCGTCGACAAGTTTCTGCCAGCCAGACATCCTCTCGATATCAAGTTTGACTGCATCAAGGTTCCTCAGCATAGCCGGCTTATCAATCGGTACCAAGTCTAAGTCGAAGCGTACTCCCCTTAAGCACCAATTTGGGAATCGGCTTTGAAGTGTAGAAGGAGCATCTTTGACTTGATACTGAGGCCTGTTGATAATTGTCTGAATGTCAGATTTCTTAAGAGCAGGAGAACCGGAGGAGATGTCAAGAGGGTTAGGAGCATCGGTCTTTTCAGAAATTGCAGATGTTGCTTGATCGCTAAGTTTGACCCGTTTGCTCGAATCGTCAGCAATGCGACTCTTCCCTTTATCATCATGGGATTTCCTTTTATGAGAGTCATCATCCCTTCTTCTCTGCCACTCCTCATAATTTCATCTTTCATGAGCTTTTCTGGCAGCTCGTTCTTCATCTGTTTCACTCGGGGCAGTGAGATAGCGCATAAAATCATAAGTGTCGCGGCTTCCATGGCGCTGGAAATTATCATAGTATGAACCAATGCGTCCCATCGAAGAACCTGAAAATGAAAAAGAGACAAGTCTTAAAAATCTTCAAAGAGAAGAAGCTGAGTGCATTTAATCACAAAAAATCCTAAGTGTGTGTGATGTGCAAGCTACGCTGATGCAGCAGTGGAATAACAAAAATGATGATTCTGTGAAAGTAGCAATCGATGGAATGGAAAATACTGAATGGCCCAAATTCGTTGATCCGAAGATACCGAATTCTAGCTATCTTCGTCACGTTGATCGCGCACGATACCGTGAAAGAAGATCTGCAATTCTTCAGACGTTGATCAAGCGCACTTGATACCGTGAACTGGCTTCTACGATCGTTGATCCGAGCGCACTCTAATGCCGAAAGAGGAGATAGGAGATTACACTCAACTACCAATTTAATGAAAGTACAAAGCTAACAAACAAAAGTTTTTATTCAAAATCAACTTTCTTTACAAATGAGGCCACCCCGCTATTTATAGAGCTTTACAACACACGCGACTCAAAACTGTACAACACTTAGGTCGGCAACGACCTAAACAACACGACCTAAAAATAGACGACTTACGACTTACTATAGGTCATTAATCGACCTAACAGACTATCATTACAACACAGCAACACATCACAACATCTTCACGACCTAAAACAAGTAGATTACAACAAGTAAACGATTTACAGTATTTACAATAGTCACAACATCACGACTTAACACTTGACCGGCCTAACAACAAGGTAGCGACTTAAAGAACAGCTGCAACAAAATTCAACCCAGCTTCAGGACCCTTCACACGACCTACCTTCCAACGACTTAACATCCAGCGATCTATCTTCCCAGCGACCTAAGAACGAGCGACCTTCGAGAATTAGCGACTTATTGTTAGGTCGTTCGCGACCTACTGAAGTGGTATGTGAATTAGGTCGTTCGCGACCTAAAGAAGCTCTTAGCTCGTTACCCCTTAGCTCGTTAGCTCGTAAGTCGCTAAGTCGTTCGCGACCTACTGAAGCGGCATGTGACTTAGGTCGTTCACGACCTAAAGAAGCTCTTAGTTCGTTACCCCTTAGCTCGTTAGCTCGTAAGTCGCTAGGTCGTTCGCGACCTAACACTTCATCAATCAGGGTATCATTCTGGGCTGCATCATCCTCCCCTGGTTGGGAAAAATTCGTCCTCGAATTTGCGCCCTCCTCTTTCACAACAAGCTCATCCCCATGATATGGTATAAGATGTTTAACATTAAACACGTCAGAAGTGTATATATTCTCTGGCAGCTTCAACCTATAAGCGTTTTCATTGATCCGTTTCACGATTGTTATGACCAATCTTTCGAGCTTTAAGTTTATTATATGCTCCCACTGGAAAACGATCTTTCGTTAGTATAGCATATACTAAATCTCCTTCATTAAATTCAACGCTTCTTCGTTTCAAATCCGCAGATCGTTTATACTTTTCATTTGCTTTCTCCAATCGTTCCTGAACGATTTTATGACATTCTGCCAATCCATCAACAAAATCAACAGCTCGTTTAATGGTTCCCTTTGGTTGTGGTACTATCGTCAAATCCAACGGCCCTTTTGGTAAGCTTGAATACACTGAAATGGACTGAAACCCGTACTACGGTTTATAGCATGATTATGAGCAAACTCTGCTTGACATAACTTCATATCCCAACTCTTCAGATTATCCTTCACCAGGCACCGTAACAAATTTCCCAAAGATCTATTAACAACTTCAGTCTGACCATCGGACTGCGGATGGTAAGCACTACTGAAATTTAACTTTGTTCCCACCATCTTCCACAAACTCAGCCAAAAATGACTTAGAAATCTAGTATTCCGATCAGAAATAATGGATTCTGGTAAACCATGCAAGCGATACACTTCTCTAAAGAATAACTCGGCAACATGGACGACATCAACTGTCTTCTTACAAGCGATGAAATGTGCCATCTTCGAAAACCTGTCCACTACAACATATATCGAATCATTCCCCCTCTGAGTTCTCGGTAATCCCAACACAAAATCCATACTGATATCAACCCATGGTCTAACCGGTACGGGTAACGGCATATACAATCCCGCATTCGTCGCTGTTCCCTTGGAAACTTGGCAAATATGACATCTCTCCACAAACTTTCCAACCTCCCGCTTCATCGAAGGCCAATAATAAGATTGAGAAATCAATTGCAAAGTACGATCTCGGCCAACATGACCTTCCTCATGCAACTCCTTTACAATCTTCATACGTAAGCTGCACTCCGGTATACATAATCGATTTCCCTTAAAAAGAAAACCTTCCACCATTACAAACTCATCCGTCTTTCCCTCCTTGACTTCATCTACATACTTCGCAAAGTAAGGATCATCAACAAATAATTCAGGCAATACATCAAACCCCATCACTTCAACCTTCAGTGTAGTCAGCAAATGATTCCTTCGACTCAATGCATCTGCCACTCTATTCGTAATTCCCGATTTATGCTTTACCACAAATGTAAATTGTTGTAAGTATGCAATCCACGAAGCATGCCTAACTGCAATCTTGTCCTGTCCCTGCATATGCTTCAACACCTCATGATCAGTATATAAAACAAATTCTTTATGAAACAAGTAATGCCTCCAATGTTTCACAGCTTGTACGATAGCATAAAATTCCACATCGTATGTATTATATCTCATCTTTTCTCCCGATAACTTCTCACTGAAATATGCAATAGGACGACCTTTCTGACTCAACACCCCTCCAATTCCAACCTTTGATGCATCAGTATGCAATTCAAACAACAACTGAAAATCTGGCAACACTAGAATTGGTGCTGTCGTCAAAAGCTCCTTGATCCCCTCAAAAGCAACCCCTGCTTCCTCCGTCCAAAAAAATTGTTTCCCCTTCATACAATCAGTCACTGGTGCCATCACGCTACTGAAGTGTGGAATAAACCTTCGGTAGAATGATGCCAAACCATGAAAGCTTCTAACTTCTGTAATCGTCTTGGGTTGTGGCCAATTTCTGATTGCTTCAACTTTATTCTGATCCACCTGTATACCTCCTCTCGATATAACATACCCCAAAAATAAAACACTATGCGTCATGAACACGTATTTCTTCGTTGCAGCATAAAATTGTTCCTGTCGCAATACCATCAATACTTCTCTCAGATGTTGCAAGTGTTCTTCTGAGCTTCTACTATATATCAGTATATCATCAAAATACACCACCACGAATTTCCCAATGAATGGTCTAAAAATTTGATTCATCACTCGCATAAATGTACTCGGTGCATTCGAAAGACCAAATGGCATAACCAGCCATTCGTACAACCCCTCATGTGTCTTGAACGCTGTTTTCCATTCATCCCCTGGTCTGATTCGAATTTGATGATAACCACTTTTCAAATCAATCTTCGAAAAGATAGTAGCTCCACTAAGCTGATCCAACAAGTCATCCAATCTAGGCATAGGAAATCTATATCTCACAGTAATCTTGTTCAGTGCCCGACTATCAGTGCACATCCTCCACGTTCCATCCTTCTTCGGTACTAACAAAGCTAGCACCGCACAAGGACTTAAACTTTCCTGTACACGCCCATGTTCAAGCAATTCTTTCACTTGCCTTCTCAACTCCTCATGTTCTTTTGGACTCATTCTGTAGTGTGGTCTATGAGGCAACACAGCTCCTGGAACAAGATCAATTTGATGTTGAATGTCTCTCAACGGCGGTAACTCCGTTGGTAGCTCCTCAGGAAATACATCGTCAAACTCTCCCAGCACTGGTTTCACTTCTTCGGGAATCTCAACCACTTCATGACTCTCACGTCCAATCAACAAGAATACTTCAGGCTCTTCTTCTACCTCCTTAAAAAACTCCTTCAATGATAACAAAGTTTTCAACTGTTCAATCTCCTCCAACTTGCTTTTCTTCGGGTTGTCGCTTCTTAGGAATTAAAGTAATCTTTATACCCTCAAACATGAAACTATAACTGTTAGCACGTCCATCATGTTGCACAGCCCTATCATACTGCCACGGTCTCCCCAGCAACAGATGACATACATCCATGTCCACCACATCACACCAAATTTCATCCTTGTATTTCTTCCCAATTGAAAAATTCACACAAGCCCTTCGTCCAACCTTCACTTCCCCACCTTTCCTCAACCAAGCCAACTTGTAAGGTTTCGGATGCTTCTCTGTTTTCAATGCTAACTTCTTCACAGCTTTTGTAGAGATAATATTATCGCAACTTCCTGCATCAATAACAAACTTGCAAACCCTTCCCAAGATAGTACATGTTGATTGAAAGATGTTACTCCTCAACCAGCTAGTTTCCTCCTCTTGTTTTGGTGTTAAACACGACCTCTTCATCATCAATGAATACCCTTCATCTCCCGACACATTTTCTTCCTCCTCATCATGTAGTGAATTAGAACAGTCAACTTATACTTCATCTTCCTTTGCCTCAGCAATCATTGTTCTCTTCTTCGGTCTTGGACATTCGCTGCTCTTGTGCCCCACTTCTTGACAATTATAGCATTTGAAATTGGTGTTGACCTTTGGTTTAGCCACTTCATGAACAACCGGCTTATTCGATGCTTTAGGAACATTAGAACTACTACCCGCTCCTTTGTTCTGCCCTGTAAAACTTGGAAACACACCTCCCCCACGTCTTCCTTGTTTCTCCCAAGCCAACGCCTTTTGATGTGCTTCTGCCACAGATCTAGGGTCGAACATGTTCACCATATCCTGGATCTGTGTTCTAAGTCCACCCACAAACCTAGCGGTCAATTGTTCTTCTGTCTCCATAATGTCATTTCGAGCAATCAACTGGTAGAACTCATCTGCATAGTCAGTAACAGCCTTCGTCCCTTGCCTCAAGTTTTGTAATCTCTGATACATTAATGATTGGTAATTGTAAGGTAAGAAAGTAGCCTTCATCAATTTCTTCATCTTTTCCCAAGCTACAATCCTTGACTTCCCCATCCACTCTCTAGTAAGTTTGGTTTGCTGCCACCATGCCATAGCTCTCCCCTGCAACCTAGTAGCAACCAACTTCACTTTACGATCCTCTTGAACCTCCTTGAAGTCAAATATTTCCTCAACATAAACTAACCAATCAAGAAATTCCTCGGCTTGCATACCTCCCTTGAATTTCGGTATCTCAGTCTTCATCCCAGACTCCCACTTGTGATCATATTCCGACTGATTCCTTCCTTGTCCTCGTCCTCGTCCATGAACACTACCACCATCAAACTCCTCCTCGAAATTTGATGTATATCGATGTCGATCCTGACCACCAACATCTCTACTACCATCTTGTCTTCCATCACCATCCCTTCTATCTATATTCCTCCGATCACGATCATTCACATTCCTATCACGTCTTCGATCATCATCATTTCTATAACAATCTCGACTCATACTTCTATGATCATTATCAACACTTCTCTCTCGATTGGAATGTGGTGAAACTCTACTTCCCCAATGGTTAGATTCAGGTGAAACCCTTCTCCGATTTTGATTCATCTCCAACATCATCTTCTCTAATCGACCAATCCCTTCGTTAAGCTTCTCACTAAAGTTTTCATTAATTCTTTGCTCCATCTCATTAGCTTCTTCTCTTCTATACAATGCCTCAACATTTTGATAGCGGTTAGCTCTTCTTGGCGGCATGATTGAATACTTCACAAACACTTCAATTCTCGGTGTGAACAAATATGATGCACGGCCTTCAACTTCAATCTTTGGCGCGCAAAGCTTCCACGCCAAAATTCAAACACCTTTCTTCTTTCGATCCAAAATGATATGGATCAAAATCTTCACTTTTGTTGCGACTTTGTGATGAACGCGATGAAGAACCAACTTCTCTAAATGATGTACGGCTTCAATTAACTCCTCAAACTCTTCGAATAAATTGGCTCCAAGACTCGGCTTAGCTATGATTGGCTAAGTCTAGCTCTGATACCAAATGATGCAGCAATGGAATAACAGAAAAGATGATTCTGTGAAAGTAGCAATCGATGGAATGGAAAATACTGAATGGCCCAAATTCATTGATCCGAAGATACCGAATTCTAGCTATCTTCGTCACGTTGATCGCGCACGATACCGTGAAAGAAGATCTGTAATTCTTCAGACGTTGATCAAGCGCACTTGATACCGTGAACTGGCTTCTACGATCGTTGATCCGAGTGCACTCTAATGCCGAAAGAGGAGATAGGAGATTACACTCAACTACCAATTTAATGAAAGCACAAAGCTAACAAACAAAAGTTTTTATTCAAAATCAACTTTCTTTACAAATGAGGCCACCCCGCTATTTATAGAGCTTTACAACACACGCGACTCAAAACTGTACAACACTTAGGTCGGCAACGACCTAAACAACACGACCTAAAAACAGACGACTTACGACTTACTATAGGTCGTTAATCGACCTAACAGACTATCATTACAACACAGCAACACATCACAACATCTTCACGACCTAAAACAAGTAGATTACAACAAGTAAACAATTTACAGTATTTACAATAGTCACAACATCACGACTTAACACTTGACCGACCTAACAACAAGGTAGCGACTTAAAGAACAGCGGCAACAAAATTCAACCCAGCTTCAGGACCCTTCACGCGACCTACCTTCCAACGACTTAACATCCTGCGACCTATCTTCCCAACGACCTAAGAACGAGCGACCTTCGAGAATTAACGACTTATTGTTAGGTCGTTCGCGACCTACTGAAGTATGTGAATTAGGTCGTTCGCGACCTAAAGAAGCTCTTAGCTCGTTACCCCTTAGCTCGTTAGCTCGTAAGTCGCTAGGTCGTTCGCGACCTACTGAAGCGGCATGTGACTTAGGTCGTTTGCGACCTAAAGAAGCTCTTAGTTCGTTACCCCTTAGCTCGTTAGCTCGTAAGTCGCTAGGTCGTTCGCGACCTAACACTTCATCAATCTGGGTATCATTTTGGGCTGCATCATACGCGCGTCAAACTACAAACCACTCTTTGGTGTATAGGTGGTAATGACTTGTACAGCGGGTGTTGAAATCTGTTGTAAGGTAGAGGTTGCCTCAACTACAGGAGAAATAACTCTTGAAACATCATCTTTAAAAAGCTCCTGTGAAGTTATCATCAGATCACTCAAACCCTCAAAAGTGTCATCGCCATCATGCCCGGCAGAACTTTCTTTTTCAACTTCTACATCAGCCGCCTTTTCGGAATGACGAGGAGTTTCTTCTTCCTCAATAACCGGGGCAAGTGTAAATTTGTCGGACGACCCCGCAACGTCAATAGAAGTAGAACACTTCACCAGTGAAGCCTCTGTGGTAGGTTCTTTCGATGTAAGTTCTTTGACAGGAGTTGGGGCATCTGATGTCTTTGCTGGAGAATCAGGGACTTCATGAGGCTGAGTAGAACGGGAAGAGTGAAGAAGTCCAAACTGATGTAGAAATTCATCTTTCAACAAAAATTGAATGCTCCTCTCCTCAACCGGCACGGCCATGAGCCTCTCAAAAGTTGGTTTATGACCCGGATCCCTAGAAGGAGGAGGAAGCGCTGAAAAGTAAAGGGCGAAGTTAACACTTGACAACTCGAGCTTCGAAAAGTTCAGAAAGCAGAAGGAACAAAAATAAATGATCTTACTTTCTACTCTCCAGATAGCGTAGAATCCCGGAGGACAGCGAACGAAGAAAAACTGACTTAGAAACCCGTGAGCACTCTCAGGGAGACCAATGATCAGTTTGCGGTTCCTAGCACTTCTCACGAGCGTGATGGAGGGATGGTCTTTATTCTTGGCAAATGTGCACAAGTAACAAACTTCATCAAAACTCGGAAGACGATCCAGCGTCCTCCTAAATAGCACACATAGCCCCATCAGGATGGCATAGCCATTGGGATGTAGCTGGAAAGGAGAGATAGCCAGTCGAAGAAGAAGCTGCTGAAGGAAATCGTTAAAAGGAGGGATAGCTCCACTCATGCACATTTGACGATTAACTGTGACGAAACCAGAAGGTGGTATATCAGTAGTGTCGCTTTTCTCAGAAAGTATGGCATCTGCTTCAGCAATCCCGAGCTGAGTGCGCAGTTGGCGGAAAATTTTATATGATAGTGTGGTTGAGATTCTTTCTGGAGGATTGGTTAACGGGGCAGGAATAGGAACGGCCTCTCTAGCTTGAACTATTACCTCTTCTTGTTGAGAAGTCATTCTACACAATCAACTAGATATTCAAAAATGAAGGTGCACGTTTCCTAAAAAGTGTGAAGTGTTGTGCGGAACTAATAAAAACAACAAGCAAACATAACTGGAGTTAAATTAGTTGACAATTGGTCGATTACGAGATTCCAGGACTTGTTAATTTAAAACTCAAGTGCAGTATTAATGCAAACAAATCAGCTTCAGTTAACTATTTTAGTTTTGCTTTAATACTTCACTTGAATTGGTTGGTTTACAGCATTTCGTTCACGCAGTTTATTTAAGTTGATTGTTTTTTATAGACTAATCTGTCATTCGATGTGGGCAGTCAATGGCAGTATATTCGTCCCAGTTTTCTGCAGATATTGTGTTTAACAGGTTATTAGCATTAAAGTTAAAACAATCTGCAAAGAAGTGCAACACGGTTCAAGGTCAAGTTCAGTCAAATTCTCCCAGAATTTTACAAGTCCTAGGTCGTCCAGCAACCTAGCATAGGTCGGGGACTCTCTTAGATCGCACTGTGCAAGTCAAAAAGTTCAAGGCAATGCAAATTTGTCAAGTCCTAACTCAGCTGCGACCTAAAGCCTATGCCGCTAAAAAGTTAAGTCGCAGAGGGTTGTTCGGTTTTACTTAGGTCGAAGGAATTTTTAGGTCGGCCAGGTTTCCTAGGTCGTAAGTCTTAGGTCGCGAGAATCTCAACACGACCTAATTTTTAGGTTGCTCGGATTTGTTAAGTCGCTGACTTCCTCTCCATGCAAGCCATCTCGGCAAACTGAAACCCAGTAACCCGTTATTAACTACACATAGAAATCCATCGTCCTCTCCATGAAATTCTCCATCCCTTCATACCACCAAATCATCCCAGGAACAATTCAAAACGTCCCTAATCCATTATAGATCCAACGCATCACCGTGCATTCATAAACCAGTCAAACAGCGATCCAAAGTTGATCGCAACAATCACTCGAAATGAAGCACGACACATGGAATTGGACATAGGTCGGAAAATGGGGATTCATAATTCAACATTGATTAATGGTGGGATGAAGATCGAATTCACTTACGGAATATGATGATGAGGATGATTAATGGCTGAGTAATTTGGAATTGCCTTCGAGAGCTCGGAAACTTGTTAATGGCAGGATGGAATGATAGAGCAGGTGAAGAAAAGGAGGAACGACCTAAGCTATTTATACACCGGGGCAGTGAAATGCGAATCGACACACACGACTTACGACCTAATTAAGTCGCTCACGACCTAACAAACTCATCAAAGAGCGAGTTAAGGAAATCGAAGCACACGACCTACGACCTAGGCGTGTACTTCGAGGGGCAAATGTTAACCCTCTTTTGGTTTGCGACCTAGCAGCCTATGGGGAGCAGCGACCTAACGACTTACGAAGATAGTGACCTAATGGCTCAAGCATTCCGCGACCTAGCTACAGGAAGGACTAAACGACCTAAGGAGGCTAACGACCTAACTACAGAGACGACCTAACGACCTAAGGAGGCTAACGACCTAACTACAGAGACGACTTAACGACTTAAGGAGGCTAACGACCTAACTACAGAGACGACTTAACGACCTAAGGAGGCTAACGACCTAACTATAGAGTCGACTTAACGACCTAAGGGGTTAACGACCTAGTGGCTCCAGTCCTCAGCAACCTGAAGCATATGCGACCTAAGATATGCTGCGACCCACCGACCTAAGAAGCTAACGACTTAAGGAGTTCACAACCCAACGTCCTAGCAATGTAACGACCTAGCGAGCTAAAGCAGAGAAAAGTTTCACAACCTATCTTAGGTCGCTCGCGACCTATTTTAGGTCACTCACGATCTACTGACTCGTTCAGACAAAACTCAGTATAGTTCAGACAAGACCCACGACCTATCTTAGGTCGCTCGCGACCTACGACCTAACTTAGGTCGTTCACGACCTAAGACTTGGAGATAGAATCTTGCCCAGAATCTCCCCTATAAATACGACCTTAACTCCAACTAGAGGGGGATTTTTGGCTGATCTTCTGAAGTGCTATTACTCTGCTGAATTCTGACCTGATCCAACACATTAAGCCTTCCAAACATTCAAGACA
Source organism: Allium fistulosum (assembly GCA_030737815.1). NCBI lineage: Eukaryota > Viridiplantae > Streptophyta > Magnoliopsida > Asparagales > Amaryllidaceae > Allium > Allium fistulosum. The sequence goes on from CM060902.1 coordinate 1,304,384,090, forward strand.
CTACAACAAGCTTCGAAAGAGATCTTGCACATCCAACATGGATTCAAAGAACCTTATCACATCGAAGTTTGAGCTACTAGTCTGAATTGCTTTGGAATCGAAGTGTATTGTATTTTGACGTGCATTGTATCAACTTGTAACCAAATCAGCAATAAAAGAATATAAAGTGGACGTAGGCTTAATTACGAGCCGAACCACTATAAAATCGTTGTCTTTTACTGTTTTATGCTATTTTCTGCTTATATTCTATTCCCGTACCAACGGGTGGTGCTTTCACATTACTACTACACACACCGGGTGTTAGCGTTCACTTTTTAGCGTTAACACTTTGCCTCTTCATCACCACACTTCATCACAGTACTAAACCATCACCACAACATTGCCTCCACCTTCGACATTCACTGTCATTACTAAACCAGTTCTAAACCATTTCTTCCCTATCATTCACTGTTCTTCACCTTAGACCATACTAAACCATTTCTAAACCTTCGACATTCACTGTCATTCACCAGACAAGCAGCCACCATCCACAAACCCTCCCAACTTTCTGCTGCCATAACATTTACATTCTCCACTGCCATAACTCATTCCACAAGCTCCACCACACTATCATTTACATATAACTATCACCCTCCTTCCCCTTGCCTTACCAAGGCACAACCATCCTCTGACATACCTCATTCAACAAGTTCCACCACACTGTCACACAACCCCACATACATACCATTTCAAACATTCAGCCACATACCCCTGCGGTACATCCACATTGTTAACACTTGCCACTGCCCTCTGTTTGCCAAACATACCACCTGCGTATATCACACTTTGCTAAACATACCACCAAACAACTTCAACATATCACACTTCCTCCAACCTGCACCACCATACTTCCTCTACTTTGCCCTTCTCACCTGCACAGCACCCCTGTTGTTCACTGTCACTTCAGCAACTACCCTTAACTTCAGCACTTACTGCCACCTCCACAACAGTCAATTCCCACTTCACCAACGTTCAACTATTTCATCACTGCATACCTAATACTAACTGCTATTAACACTACAAGCCCTGCCACAAATACCCTCAATCACTTCAACTATTGCATCCACTTCAACATGCACACACCTGGCACCACATGGACATCCCACTATTCCTCTCACTACATCATCTACTGCCTTCCCTCTTCATCAAACAAACCGCCATCACACTTGTAACCATTGTTTCTTGCCAAGACAATCACCGCAACAATACGCAAGCTTAAAAAAATTTCTAACTGCAACTTCACTGCCTCAAACAACAACCATCACTACAACACAGCCCATACAACTTCTGACTGCAAGTTTCACTGCCTCAAACAGCTTCCTCAACCCGCACTAACCATAAAACTGCCCTGTAACCACTTACACCTACTCAAACCACCTTCCATTCAACTCACTTCACAAATCAAGCAACTACATCTCAACTCCGCACTGCCAAAACATCAACCATCTCAATAACCCACTGTGCCATCAAACCGATCAACATGACTTCTGACAGTATCACTACTACTCCATCCTTGCACATACCAATCACAGCAAGCTCCTCCTCCAAAATCACTGTCACAGTTCATCACCAACATCGCCGACCTTCAATCGCCCCTCCCAAATCACCTCAAACTGCACCTTCCATTTACTATGAAACATCCATACCACGACTTCAAAAGCAACACCGCGAACAACTCCAATTCGCGACCCCAATCTCCACCACGACTTCGAACACAAACCCAATTGAAACTGCAAATTCGCCATCGAACTCGAAATCAAGCTGATGAACTCCTCCAACCAACCCATCCTCGTGAAATCCCCAACTTCAATTGAGAACTAGAGATCGAAATTCCTCATCTGCACTGCAAATCCAATCAACCCTGTTTTAATCAAGTATGTGCTTCTGTGAATTCGCAATTTTTTTTAATTTTGCGTATGTCTCAAATGAGAAGATGTTGCTGCGTTTGGTTTAATTTATTTTAACAAGGAACGAAAAGAACTGCAGTTTTGGGCCAAACTTTTTATTTTAACTTGTGGGCTGGGATGTGTTTGATTAGTTAAAAGCAAAAAAAGAGAAGGGGGTGTTCATTGGTTTTCAGTAGGTCGGGTTAACTTTAATTAAAGGCCTGAGTGAATTTATTTATTTATTTTTTTGTAGTTTGTTTCCTTTGGTTTTAATTTGTTAGTTTACTTTGTTAAAAAAAAGAAAAATTAGTTGTAAATTTGTTTTGTTTTAATTTGTTTTTAAGTTCCATCCTTATATATATAAACTTGTATATATCTTGTTTTTATTTTCAGGTTGCCAAAGCAGAGTGGAAGAGTTGCTTGATTCGCTTAGCTTGCCAAAAAATAACTGCTTGCTTGCTTATAAAATTTTTGTGTTTTAGTTGCTTTGCATTGTTGGTTGCTTGCATTTTACAAAAAAAAATTCAAAAACAAAAACAAAAATCCATTCGTAGTTGCATTGTTAATACATGTTTAATTTGAGTTTTGCATTTCATCTTAGATTTTGATTAATAATAACGATTAGACATTGATAGCACTTAATTGTATATTGATAAGTTGCCTTCTTTGAACAATTTAATTTCTTGGTGTCTAGGCTACGACAGAGTAATAAACATTTATAAATATTATGGTGATTCATAAATATAATAGTCGTTGTTCCTCTGAAGGTACTTAAACCTTTGGCTGCATTGCTACGGTGATTCGTGGCGCACCGATAAATCCTGCCAGTTACCTGGCCGAGAACTATCTTGTTGATTAAAGACAAAGTGTGATTATACAATTTTGGGTTAGGATATATAATTCGTAATTTACCTTGCATTCATTTAGTTGCATTAGTTCATACATAATTTAAAAAAAATATTTCAAAAACCAAAACTAAAAAAATTGTAAATATTCCTTTTCTTTTTCCTTTAAAATTTTTAAATCCTTTTCCTTTGAAAATTCAAAAATCCAAAAAAAAAATTAGAAAAACAAAATCCAAAAAAAATTATAAAACCTTTTCAAAAACAAAAAAAAATTTGACAAACCAAAAAACAAAACAAAAAATCAATTTCCCTTTTGAAAAATAAATTCTATTTGTAAATATTTTTCCTTTATAAAAAAACATTCTTGAAAATGTCTGAATTTCCATATTCACATGAATTTTACAATAGTTGTGAAAATCAATATAATCCATATAGTTTCACATCAAACTCGTATGGATATTTTAATGAAAACTTTTGTATAAACAATTCGAATTTCGGATAACAAAATTTTCAAAACAATGACCAACCCTCAACTCTTGAAAAAAGCATTGAAATGGTTTCATCTCTACTTGAAATCTCTACACAAAAAAATCAAATGATAAATGATTTGTGTAATTCTTATTTGTGTAATAACTCAAGTCAAAATTTTCAAAATAATCAAAATTTGAATTCACTTCAAAATTCAAATGACTTTGAGTATAACCCATGCCAATACCACTTCGAACTCCAAAACAAATTTCAAAATGGAAATGTGAATCACTTTTCAAATAATTTTGGCAACAGGAATAATCTCGACTATGATGCAAGTGAAATTTTTTGTTCTCAACAAATCCAAATCGAAAATTCTCAAGTTAATAACTATAAATTCAATTTTGTTGAGCAAATGAACGAAATTACGATGATCACACGGATTCGTTGTTTGAAACATATATGAAACAACGTGAAAAAAAATCAAATCCCAACGTGTGACGAGTAAAATAATAATCCATCTTTTACCACAATTGATGATTTTCAAATAACAACTTTTGAAATTGAAAACGACAATCTTAATGAAGTTGTTGAAAATACGGTAATTGAGTTGGATTTCAATTCTTTTGAGGGTGAGAAACTCGATTTAAACTTTGATTTCCTTTTTTCGATTTCGAAAAATTTGAATACAACAACTTTGGACTTTGAAAATGATATACGCAATGAAGTTGTTGATAATCCAATAAAGGAAGACGAATTTAACGAACATGATTTCTTTGGACTTTTTGAAAACGAGTTGTCGAATTCTGAAGGGGAAGATTTAAATCACCATTTTGATTTTGAAATCAATAAATCTGAAGAATTTTTCAATGAAGTGCTTGAATTTCAATTTGGTGAAAATAAACTTGAACTTCAACCAATTGTTTTATCGACCCCAAAAATCATCGAAAATAAAACAACTCGTACTATTTTTAATAAAACGACATTCGTTTTTTCAAATCAACGTTCAACTTCGAAATTTTTTACGGTTTGGTTTTCTGCGCTTGAGCTGTGTCTCACATACTTGACGAGACAAATGAATCGATCTTTGGAAGACCATTTCATTTACTTTTGACGATATACTTTCTGATCTCGTGTAAATACCATTCATTTTCATATAAATAAAGACCATTTTTATTTTTATTTTTCTCCTTTCACTTGGGTTGACTGCAGGGACATAGCCAAAATCAAGTATGGGGGGAGACTCATCTTCTTTTTGATGTTTTATGATTAATTTTTCATTTTTCTTCCAAAACTCAAATATATATATATATATATAAATTTTTCAAAAAACAAAAAAAAGAATTTTTTAAGCATTTTGATTTATTTTTAAAGAAGCACTATAGGATAAATATATGGTTTTGGTTTATTAAATTGAAATTTTTGAAAATTTATTCGTCTTAACAAAAATAGAAATGAAGTTTGATTACAAATAACAATGGTTTAACTAGTATATAGGAAGATTCATACGTGTTAATTATGAAATACATCCTAATTGAAAATCTTTGTTTTAAAAAGTGGTTGATTTAAAGTAAAGATATAACATTTTTTTGTCTTCTAAGTTAAATGGTGCTAAGATGATAATGCGAAACTCTCTCTTCTAAAAAAACAAAAATAACAAAAAAGTATATAAGTAAAAAAACATTTGTATATATGTGTATACTTTTAACACCTAGAGTCCTGTGTTCACACTTGTGTGTTCACTCGCCGTGCTTTGTACCCTTCTCACATAAGCCCGAAAGGCAGTGCACGATCGGTATATTTGGCCTCAGTTTATTTGAGTTAGGTGTATGTATATAAAAATTCTTTTTAATAACGTCTACAGTTGATAAGTGTTCACTTTCCACGCTCTGTATTCCCCTCACATCAGTCTGCATGGCAGTGCACAGGTAATATATCTGGCCTCAGTTTACCTCACTGAGGCATATGTCAATATTATTAATATCAATAAAATTTTCAAATAAGAGAAAGTAAGAAATTGAAATCCAAGCACCAGCTTAACTTGTTTGACTTGACTTGTTATTGGAAAGAAATGAAAATACCACTTTGATAAACTTTGATAATCAACTAAGGATCCATTTCATAGTTACACTATATTATCGACCGAAACAACGAGTTAAACTATAGCCCATTTATTACGATAACTTCGTTTTTATTGGAAATTTTGACGAGTAAATGACTTAAATTTCAAGATAATGACCCAAACCTATATTTAACTTATTTGTGTCAATTTAGAAGTAAATCTTTCATTGTAAATATTTTCAAAAACTTGCATTCATCTCTTTGTAAATAAATCTTGCATTTTGTAAATATTTTCACTTTGCATTCAGATTTTGTGGGTAATATCCGCTGAAAACCCTCACGAGACAACACTCGTCCTACTAGGGACACCCAAAGGTTTAACGGCTTGTTGCATACGCTCAATGCAATCGTGCTCCCTACAAAAACAGATTTATCTTCGTTTTAGTTTATTCGAGGACGAATAAAAAGATAAGTGTGGAGGTATTTGATGTGCACGTAAATGTGCATATTTTTACCACCATATTTAATCTAATTAAATTAAATAAACGATCATATTGGGTATTTTCACATGTTTAAACCAAAATTCAAATTAATTTCAAAACGTCAAATATTCATCTTCATATAGGGGCAAAATGGTCATTTTTGTGCATATACTAATTTAAGAAATTTAATTGGAAATTTCTATATTATTTTGTAGGAGAATTGGATGGAAATTACAAGTGGTTTTATGAAGATATGCATGCACAAAAGGAGACAAAGCAAATGAAGATGAAAATAATTCAAAATAATTCAAACTCATTATAAAAGCCTTTGGAAAATAATCTTACGAAATATAAAAGTAATAAAAACTAAATATATAAATCTTTTGAGATTAAAGCTAAAACATTAAAACCAGGAGATAGTTTAAAAACAAGAAATGATTTTGAAATTAATATGATCAAAAATAGTTTTTGAATTAAGGCTAAAATATTTAATCTGAGAGAAAGATGTTTTTTTAAAAAAAAAGATAGTTTTGAAAAAAAATCTAAAAATAAGTCATTTTGAAAATTTCGTGGATTCCATTCCACTAGAGAAGGCCGTGGGTTCCATCCCACTAAAGAGATCGTGGGTTCCATCCCACTATTAAAGCGAGAAGGTGGATTTCATTCCACGATTAAAATCCGAATAAAGATTTTAGTGCTATTATGAAGTTTTAACATAAATCTAGACTCTATTACTTATCTTGATATCTTGAACTCTTGAACTCTTGATAATCTTGATACTCATGGGTCTTCAGTCTTGATTTCTACAATCTTGAATTCGTCAGTCTTGAATCTCTATAATTAGTCTTGAATCTTTATACTGTACAGTCTTCATTCTCAGTACCTGCATAAATATATCCTGCATATATATATATATAGACAAGAATATTAGTATTTAATTTTATAACAAGTCCTAAGGTTATTGCCATCAAATCCATCATCTCAGGAACTTACAGTCTCCCCCTTTTCGACGATGACAACCTATGTTTATAAAATATACTCCACCAAAATCTGATTCTACTCTGACTCCCCCTTATTCCAACAACTCCCCCTTAATCTACTAACTCCCCCTTAATCTAAGCCTATCTAACCTATTCTGTTTTATAATTCTCCCCCTTTATCATCAACAAAAACTAATCCTAAACTACATAACTCCCCCTTAAACTATGGAACTGAAAGCTAATAACGAGTATAATAAGCGAAACATAAATCTAATTTTATTATATATGATGTTACATTACACATATATATGAAACATATACACAAATATATACAAGTACACAAATATAAAAACATTAATATAATAACAATCTAACGAGAGTCCTTGACAATTGGTGACTTGTGAATCGAACAATTAGGGTAATGGAGACAAAAGTTTCCATGTTGTTCGACCAAATTACCATTTTTGTCAAAACAGACTTCTCAAACGCAAATAACTTTATCGTCTTCGTCCATTTGTGCTTCTTCCTCCTCCTCCTCTTCTTCTTCTTCGTTGTCCTCTAATGGATTATGAATATGTGTGCCATTTTCAATCACAATAGGGTCTTCATGATTATCCATTATAAATTTTTACAAATTTCTAAGAATCTTGCCTTGTTTCTCTTGTTCCTTTGACATCCTTATCTGCATGACTTGTAATTCAGTCAGTATTTGCAGAGAATCCTTCATAATTTCCTCGATTTTCATTCCTTGAGCCAATGTAGTTCGTTGACATGGACCAGAATTAGGAGAAGGGAAGGAAAAGGTTGCATTTTGGTTCGAATTAGAAGAGGAGGCCATTATTTTATATTTTCAGAAGTTTATTACAAAGAAAATAAAGCGAGAAGACAAAAAAATTCGAAATGTTGTGATTATATAACCGCCAAACTGATTTTAGAGGGAAAATCAAATTTTCAAATTTTACAGTTATATGTCGACATTGGGGGTAGGGGCATGTCGACATCCCTTTGAAAATTTTGACAATTTTGTTTTTCTTTATTTATTTAAATATATATGTTACTATATCTATATTCTATATCTCAGTTATAGAACAAATACCTAGTTCTCTTCTTAATTTAATAAAGGTTGATTAATTCAAGGGTTTGGTCAGAATATCAGCTATTTGATTCTCAATGTTGATAAATTCAAGGGAAATAATCTTTTTACTTATATTATCTCTGAGAAAATGATGTCTGATATCAATATGTTTTGTTCTGGCATGATGAGTAGGACTTTTGGATAAATTTATTACACTTGTAGTGTCACAATAAATTGGTGATATGAAATATTTAATCCAAAATCCTTTAGGGTCTGTTGCATATAGATAACTTGAGAACAAGCCAAAGCAGCAGAGATATATTCTGCTCCAGTTGTTGATAGTGAGACAGTATTTTGCTCTTTGCTAAAAAAAGAAACCAGAGAATGTCCTAAAAAGTGACAAGTTCCACTTGTACTTTTTCGGTCTGATTCACAACCGGCATAGTTAGCATCACAATATGAGATTAAATCAAATGAATCATTTTTAGGGTAAATAGGCCATAGTCTAAAGTGTGTTTAACATATCTTAGGATACGTTTAACGGCTTTTAAATGGGTTTCTTTGGGTTTATATTGGTACCTTGCACAGAGACAGAAACTATGCATGATATCAAGCCTACTCGTAGTTATATAGAGTAGCGATCCAATCATTCCCCTATACAGTTTTTGATAAACATCTTTTGACATGCCTTCTTTATTTAAGGCTTCATTGGTTGCCATAGGAGTGGGTTTTCCACTTGCAGCGGTCATACCAAACTTACTAACTAGATCCCTAGCATACTTTTCTTGACTAATGAAAATACCACTATCTAATTGCTTTATTTGCAATCCTAAAAATAAAGTAAGTTCACCCATATGACTCATCTCAAACTCTTTTGTCATTATTTTGAGAAAACTCTTTGTTCATTTCAATGTTTGTTGATCCAAAAATTATATCATCTACATAAATCTGTACTAATTGGGTATCATTTTTGTTTCTTTTAATAAAAAGAGTATTATCTACTTTACCAATTTCAAAATTTGATTGTAATAGGTAAATCTTAGTCTGGCATACCAGGCTCTAGAAGCTTGTTTTAGACCATATATAGCTTTCATTAATTTGTAAACATGATTTGGAAACTTTTCTTCTTTGAAAAGTGGATGTTGTTCAACATAAACATCCTCTTTAACAAAACCATTTAAAAAGGCACTTTTGACATCCATTTGAAATAATTTGAAATTGTTGTGGTTTGTGAAAGCAAGTAGAATTCTAATGGCTTCTAATCTTGCTACGGGTGCAAAGGTTTCATCATAGTCTATTCCTTCTTCTTGACAATAACTTTGCGCGACTAACTGAGCTTTATTTCTAACGACCTCACCTTGTTCATTCATTTTATTTTTATAAACCCATTTAGTTCCTACTATAGTTTTGTCCTCAGGTCTAGGAACAAATTCCCATACATCATTTCTGGTGAATTGATTCAGTTCTTCTTGCATAGCAAGAATCCATGAATCATCAGATGATGCTTCCTTTGGGTTTCTGGGTTCAGTAGTTGATATCAAAGCTACATTACTCATCTTGTTTAGTTGATTTCTAGTTCTAACAACAGATTCAATATTTCCTAGTATATTTTCTGTAAGATGATCTTTTAAAAGCCTGATCCTTTTATTAGGATGAACAGTTTCATAATTTGTTTCATTTGATTCATTATTTAAAGTAACAAAATCATCTTCATCATTTATTTGAACAAAATCTTTGTAATTTTCATCAAAAGATACATGCATTGTTTCTTCAATGGTGTTAGTTTTTAAATTAAAAATTCTGTATGCTTTACTTCCATTAGAATATCCGATAAAGATTTCTTTGTCAGATTTAGGATCAAATTTATCCAAAGTGTCCTTTGTATTTAGAATAAAGCATTTACTTCCAAAAACTTTAAAATAAGATACATTTGGTTTATTATTGAAAAAAAGTTCATATGGTGTTTTATTGGTTAGAGGTCTAATTAAAATCCTATTCAAAATGTAACAAGCTCTAGCGACTACTTCAGCCCAAAAATTTATTGGTAATTTACTATCTGAAAGCATAGTTCTTGCATACTTTTGAATCGTCCTATTTTATGCTCTGCCACTCCGTTTTGTTGTGGAGTTCTTGAAAAAGAAAAATTATGAGTTATTCCTTTTCGATTACAGAAATTTTCAAAATTTTCATTGTCAAATTCTCCACCGTGATCACTATGAATAGTTTTGATTTTTAAAGAAAGTTGATTTTGAATTCTTTTTGCAAAAGTTTTAAATAAATCAAAAGCAACACTTTTATGTTTCAAAAAAATTGTCCATATAAATCTAGAATAATCATCTACATTACAAAAACATATTTACTGTGATTTATTGACTGAATTTGAGATGGACCAAACAGATCTAAATGAAGTAACTCAAGAGGTTTTGAAGTTGAAATCATATCTTTCAATTTAAATGAATTCTTTCTAAGTTTTCCTAATTGACAAGCATCATATATACTATCTACTTTAAAATCCATTTTAGGGAGACCTCTTACTAGATTAAGTTTTGAAAGTCTAGATAAGATTTTGAAATTCAAATGCCCAAATCTTTTATGCCAAATCCAAGGATCACTTGTATTAGCCAAAAGACATAGGTTATCATTTGAGATTTTCATACTGAGAATATAAATATTTTTCTTCCTAGTTCCTTCAAAGATAATTTTTGATTTATTATCTTTGGTGTGACACTTATCCTTTTCAAATTAAATTTTGTATCCCTTGTCACATAGTTGACTTATGCTAAGTAAGTTGTGTTTTAGATTCCTAACAAATAGAACATCAGAAATAGTAGGAGTTTTAGAGTTACCGACATTGTCGATGCCAATCACATATCCTTTTGAATTGTCTCCAAAGTTCACCATTCCTCCATCTTCATAAATTATGTCATTCAGTATCTACGGTTACCAGTTATGTGTCTTGAACATCCACTATCAAGTATCCATTTGTTTTTCTTGATTTGCACCATTTGTCCATTGAGTGTTGGTTCTTCAAAAGCCATCTAACACATCTGTTCCTGCACAACACACCAATTCAGTAGATAACTTGATTTTCTATAATAAAAATATACAGACTTATGAGACAATGATGATTTGGACAGTTTTGAACTAGTGTTAACAGAATCTCCAAAAATTGTCATTTTAAACTTTTTCAAAATTCAGAATATGATAACTTTGAAAACCAATGCTCCGATACCAAATGTAAGAAATGCATATTATGGATCTTAAGGCAAAATTAATGCTAGAAGAGGGGTGAATAGTGTTTCATTAATTTTATGAATCTTTTTGAAATCTTTTCAAATTAAATCCAAACAGATGCAATTCACAAACACAGAAACAATCATAGAATCAAACTCGGATGCAAATAGTAAATAAAAGCAGTAAAGGAAAGAAAACACCGGAATTTTATACTAGTTTGGAGTTACCCTACATCCAGTCCTACATAATTTCTTGTGCAGATTTCTTTTCAAATATAATGTCGATATTACAACCTCGATTTCAAGGCCACGAGATACACCCTCCTGTCTCCGAGTCTAGGGCAAACTCTCTTGATTTAACTAGACTACAAGATCACCTAATTGATTTATGGGCTACAGTCACACACAATTGATTTACGGGCCACAATCACACCGTTTCCAATCACACTTTGATAGAGAGAGACTCGATACACTTAGATCTTTCGATCTTTGATTACAAAGGATCCTATAACTCTGAATAGCTCTGAAATCTTTTAGAGAGAGTGGCAGAGAATCAAACTAGAGATGATCGAGTTTGATTCAGTTAGAATTTCTACAAATTTTTGTTAAAGCATTTGAAATATAAGAGAATATTTGAGTGGAGAAGAAGGAGTGAAGAAATGAAGAAAAACTAACTTGAAATTCGTTGAAAACAACTGGTATTTATAGGAGAACAACGATTGTGTCCATTCGTGAAAGGTTATGACGAATAGACACTTCTTTTGAAAATTTGAAATTTGAATTCTACGGCTACCATGTCGACATGGGGAGTAGGGGCATGTCGACATCCCATAGTATATTATGAAACTTGATTTTTGTTTTAAAAGAGATTTTCTTTCTAAAGTTTGTCAAAACAATCTTAGAACTTTGTAAACTATTTTGAATATATTTTATGATTATAAAAGCCTTTGGAAAGTAAACTTACGAAATATAAAAGTAATAAAAACTAAATATATAAATATTTTGACATTAAAGCTAAAACATTAAAACCAGGAGATAGTTTAAAAACAAGAAATGATTTTGAAATTAATATAATTAAAATAGTTTTTGAATTAAGGCTAAAATATTTAAACCGAGAGAAAGATGTTTTTTCTTAAAAAGATAGTTTTGAAAAAAATCTAAAAATAAGTCATTTTGAAAATTTCGTGGATTCCATTCCACTAGAGAAGGTCATGGGTTCCATCCCACTAAAGAGGTCGTGGGATCCATCCCACTATTAAAGCGAGAAGGTGGATTCCATTCCACAATTAAAATCCGAATAAAGATTTTAGTGCTATTATAAAGTTTTAACATAAATCTAGACTCTATTACTTATCTTGAACTCTTGAACTCTTGATCATCTTTATACTCATGAGTCTTCAGTCTTGTTTCCACAATCTTGAATTCATCAGTCTTGAATCTCTATACTCAGTCTTGAATCTTTATATTGTAAAGTCTTCATTCTCAGTACCTGCATATATATAACCTGCATATACATATATATCTAGACAAGAATATTAGTATTTATATTTTATAACAAGTCCTAAGGTTGTTGTCATCAAAACCATCATCTCAGGAACTAACGGAACCCCTATCATGTTGCACACAACAGCTAGCTCTGATACAAATATGACTACCTGCCTTTCTTAATACCTTGAATCAACATTGAATGATAATGTCTAACTCCTGAATACCACAAAAGACAGTCTGTTTGGGGTAAAATTAAAACTAAACATCGTACTAAAGCATATTAATACAATCTTACAGCGGAATGATGACATAAAATACAGTGAATATACATGAAAAGAATAGGATAAACAACATACAAGAAACTGCACTAGCAGAAGTTACTGATAAATAAATATCAGCGCATAAAGTCGGAATACAATAACTCTATTTGTATAGAGTTCTGAATACAATATATTGTATCACAAGTCTCATATACAAAATAGCCTACCTATCATATACTACATCAACTACAAATATACATATCCAGTACCGACTTCACACTTTTAGAATGCTGTAGCTGTCTTGTAAGCCTATCCCCAAAAGCACCTAACTCCCAAACTATTCATTCGAGTACCCGAGATTTGTCATGACATAAATAGGTAAAGACAAAACACAGGTTAGATGTAAATCCAGGTGTGATCGGAACTATCTAAAAATAGCATATATCAAAGCTATATACAAATAAAATAGGAAACATCTAAGACACAGTCGGTCCCCTCCATAATTGTGGCTCAGCAGTAATCTGGTTCTTCCAAAAACAAGTTAACCCACCCTAAAGGATAGAGGATTATACCTTACCCTATTCTCCTCCTGTATCCTTAAGGTTGGTCCATTATAAATATAATGTTGTCGCTATAAAACTGACATGTACAGCAATGAAATGTAAGTTACACTCTAATATATATGGATGAAGGGCTAAGACTTCACTCTTTTGAGACTAGTGGTGATATAGGCATCCTAATTTAGGTCTACCTCTAATAACAAGAAAATAATATAAGCATATGGGGAACTCGCAAATGAATTGTATCACCTACTACCTATCATTAATCCTCTATTCAAATGGAACCGCATAAATCGCCTCAAATATGATATATAATTGATTGCTTACTGTACGGTAGACTACGGATCGCCTACTATATGATAGACTTTTAATTGTATACTATACGACACACTGCTAACTGTCAACTACACGATACACTTCTAATCATCCTTCCATTAACTACCATTGAAGAATAAACTAGAATAAATAAGTATCTAAATATACCATAGACTTTGAGTCACATTACAACACAATAGACTTATATAGATCACACTATGACCTGTAATACTGGCATGGATGATATATGATCTACTCTAGATAATCGTTGACATCTCTCCTAAAACATGCTCTAAAATCTTAAATGCAAGTCAAGCAATTCTCCTTTGGTGTCACTGGTTATCTATTTAACTACTACATATCCATATTATATAGATAATGGGCTCATTCCGTATAGCGTGCTCTCACTGGCTCGAATCATCTCGCTAAACTTCTAAAATACATCATCTCTTAAATATATGTATCAAGCAATAAAATTTAATATATAACTCTAGTCCCACCTAATGAATTGTACCATTGTTATGCCTCATGAATAATGTCTCATTCACATCGAGTGAAAACATCACACAAGTTTTATCACGTTTTGAGCATCGTTTCCTTCATTTGAAACCACGCAAGGGCCTTGCCTTGTTCTTCATTGAATCTAATGTTCTAGGTCCTTACATAGGTTTCCTAGAGCCTATACATTAGGTATCGAAAGGATCAAATCGAGACCAAGGTACAGATCATCTCGAACCCGGGCTTATTGCCTATTTAAGCCGACGATCGGTTATTAACCAAATGCCATTTTGACTACATTCATTACTCGTCTTGCCATCTGATTTCAATACTCGATCCCCAATAACTAAACTACAATCTACGTCATTTCTGTCCTTTAATGAAATATCTCAATCAAATATATCTCTTGGATATCAAACACCGCTAAAAAATTTTAGACTCCATTGTATATATGTAGACTACGTATAATTGTATACACATCTTTTCACCTAGTTTACTCACTCAACTTAATTAATTGGTTAATATAATCCATACATACATTCCATACAATTATGTCGACTAATCAACCAACTTTCACTATAAAGAAATTCACATAAATCTTAACATCTAATCTAACAAAATGCATTTCACTTAAGTAATTGATCTAACAATCAAATTATTTATTTATTTACTCAAATCATGTCTTAAACCATTTCTTAGGGTCTAAAGTTAATAAATCATGTTATAACAATATTCGGGGTTTATTAACTTTAATCAAGCCATATCAAGTAATACAATACTTCTTTTGTAATTTCTAATTTCTCAATGATCTTTATGGAAATTTAATATTTTGTTAATTACTGATTTACACCATAGTAAACCAATGTCCAGGCTAGATAAATTTCAATGCCAATTTAATATAAGTTTAAGATGCCTAGGTAATTATTTTAGCCGTGTAGCTTATTTTGAATGACATATTTCTTACTTCATATTAATAATAAAATATATGATAATAATTTTGTCACTAATATAACAAAAAACTAGAATTTAATTAATTTATAACCATGTTATAAATTAATATCAACTCCATCTAATTCTTTTTAATATAAATAGAATAAAATAATTATAAATACGGGATCTCAATAAATTATCCCGAATATCAATAAGTAAATATATGTTAATATTTATATCACTGATTTACCTACAAATCAGAGTTTAATTAACTTATAACCATGTTATAAATTAATATCAACTCCATCTAATTTTATTCAATATGAATAGAACTCAATATTTATGTATTTGGGATCTTAATCAATTATCTCGAATATCTAAAATAAAATATATGATAATATTTCAATCACTAATCTAACTACAAATTAGAGTATAATTAATTTATAACCATTTTATTGGTTAATATCAACTCCATCTAATTCTATTCGATATGAATAGAGCACAATATTGATGTATACGGGATCTCAATCAAATTTTCCAAATATCTACTCAATCAATCAAATAGGGGACTATTACCTATATATACATATACATACATACATATATATTATTCTACCTCTCATATGTAATATTTTTCAATATATATAATCACAAGAATTTATATTGAAATATAAATTCAAAGTTATAATTCCACTCACCTGAACTGAAAATTCCTAAGTGTTCGAATCTAGTCCAAGCCTATACCATGTTGTAGATAATCTTACTATGAGTGCAACGGTGAAGACCGCGTCTCGATTGGACCTCGTATGCAAAATATACGAATTAAATGGGAAACAAGGTTAATTTAAATAATTAATAAATTAATAACCTTAATCAATCCCCTTAATCCTTCTTCCTCCCTTCAAATTTCAAATTCCCACTCACCTATTAACAACCCACTGTCTCACCATGACCCGTTTGTCAAGGGGCATCAAAGAGTGACTAACCACCACCATTTACTTCTCACGAGCCAAGCCTATCTACACCACGACGAAGACTTCTGGTTCCTTACGGTAAATCACAACATCCCAAGGTAAGAGATTAGGAAATGTTCAATACCATAATTGAGAGTGTTGGCAACACCGGGCCCAAGGTGGTCAGCTCCACTAAGCATAGTGATTCTGCTCTTGGAAAAGTTAATGTAAAGGCCCGAAATAATTTCAAAAACATATAGCAGAACCTTAAGGCGGTGGATATGACCCGGGTTAGTCGAAGAGAACATAATTATATCATAGGTGAATTGAATATTGGATAAGGAAACACTCGAGTTTGGAAGACTGATCCCAGAAAGCAGATTGTGAGAGATAGCCAATTTATTCATATGATTAAAAACATCAGCTATAAGAACGTAGAGAGAAGGGGAGAGGGGGTCTCCCTGACGCAAGCCACGGGTAGATTTAATGAGACCACCACTCACTCCATTGATAGAGACAGTGGACATACTAGAGGTAAGAATGTGGCGAATCCAATCAATCCTGCGATCTGAAAACCTACGATGGAACATTAGATCAAAGATATATAATCGATTGCTTACTGTACGGTAGACTACCGATCGCCTACTATATAATAGACTGTTAATTGTCTACTATACGATACACTGCTAACTGTCAACTACACGATACACTTCTAATCATCCTTCCATTAACTACCATTGAAGAATAAACTAGAATAAACAAGTATCTAAATATACTATAGACTTTGAGTCACATTACAAAAAAATAGACTCATATAGATCACACTATGACCTGTATTACTGGCATGGATGATCTATGATCTACTCTAGATAATCGTTGACATCTCTCCTAAAACATGCTCTGAAATCTCATATGCAAGTCACGCAATTCTCCTTTGGTGACATTGGTTATCTATTTAACCACTACATATCCATATTATATAGATAATGGGCTCATTCTGTATAACGTGCTCTCGCTGGCTCGAATCATCCCACTGAACTTATAAAATACATCATCTCTTAAATATACGTATCAAGCAATAAAATTTAATATATAACTCTAGTCCTACCTAATGAATTGTACCATTGTTATGCCTCATGAATAATTCCTCATTCACATCGAGTGAAAACATCGCACAAGTTTTATCTCGTTTTGAGCATCATTTCCTTCATTCAAAACCACACAAGGGCCTTGCCTTGTTCTTCACTGAATCTAATGGTTCTAGGTCCTTACATAGGTTTCCTAGAGCCTATACATTAGGTATCGAAAGGATCAAATTGAGACCAAGGTACAAATCATCTCGAACCTGGGCTTATGGCCTATTTAAGCCGACGATCGGTTATTAACCAAATGCCATTTTGACTACGATCGGTTATTAACCTGGGCTTACTGTCTCACCATGATGCGTTTGTCAAGGGGCATCAAAGAGTGACTAACCACCACCATTTACTTCCTGTTCACGAGCCAAGCCTATCTACACCACGACGAAGAGTTCTGGTCCCTTATGGTAAATCGCAACATCCCAAGGTAAGAGATTGGTAAATGTTCAATACCATAGTTGAGAGTGTTGGCAACATGGGGCCCAAGGTGGTCAGCTCCACCAAGCATAGTGATTCTGCTCTTGGAAAAGTTAATGTAAAGGCCCGAAATAATTTCAAGAACATACAGCAGAACCTTGAGGCGGTGGATATGACTTGGGTTAGTCGAAGAGAACAGAATTATATCATAGGTGAATTGAATATTAGATAAGGAAACACTCGAGTTTGGAAGACTGATCCCAGAAAGCGGATTGTGAGAGATAGCCAATTTATTCATATGATTAAAAACATCAGCCATAAGAACGTAGAGCGGAGGGGAGAGGGGGTCTCCCTAATGCAAGCCGCGGGTAGATTTAGTGAGACCACCACTCACTCCATTGACAGAGACAGTGGACATACTAGAGGTAAGAATGTGGCAAATCCAATCAATCCAGCGATCTGAAAAACCCACGGTGGAACATCAGGTCAAAGATGAAGTGCCAACTAACAGAGTCGAAAGCCTTGGAAAAATCTAGCTTCAAAAGCACACCAAGGGTAGAGGTCAAATGGCAGTGGGAGACTACCTCCTGGGTAGCGGCCACACAGTCAAGGATATTATGACCAAGAATAAAAGCATATTGTTCCTCCCCTACCAACTGAGAAATCGAGCTTTGAAGGCGGATAGCTAGCACCTTAGATACTTATAATTCAAAATTGTTCTACAATCCATAAATTATCTTGGATTTTAGATATTGGATCTAGAACTTATATCTGTATTTTATTACAGGGACTTAGGAACATACATCATTTGGAAAAATGAGAGATGGGACTTTAAGTTATTGATCGATCTCTTATAGATGCAACTGTAGTTGGAGATTATCACTTTAGATTTGCCAAATGGCTTTTGCATCATTTGAAAAAAAATTGTATAAGTCAAAGATATGAATTTGGTTTTAAATTAATTATATTTGTATTAAACTAAAAATAAATTTGATATTATATATATATATTTGATAGTGTGTATATATATTAAAAAAATTATTACAGTAAATAAAATTATACTTTAATTATATATATATATATATATGATATACTTATATATATTTATTGTAAATATAAATGTTTTAATGGGTGAATTAAAAAAATATTTGTTTCCAAAAATATGATATATATATATATATATTAAGGATTATATAAATATCACACTTAATCATCTTTTTGAACGTAGGACAAAGAAGTCAATTTTACTCATGAACTCCTAGCTTGGGTTTATATATATATTGTTGTGATAGTCGTACTGTGAATATGAATGTCATAACATATTAAATATAAATAAATTAATCAATTTTAAATTAAATTGTTTAAATTTATTTTAAATAATTATATCAAATAAATATTTCAACCAATAAAATTAAGTTAAAATATTACAAACCACTTTTATTAATCAAAATACTAAATTTAATTTGGTTAAATAAAGATTAATTTACATAAACGCATATAAACAATCTTGTGCAAATTAATAAAAGATTTTTTTAGGTTCACTCTTTTAACCCTACTACATGTGCATCTGATCAAACATGTACTAGGCCAGATGTCGCTTTTACACTAGGTGAAATAAGTTGATATCAACCTAATTTGGGAGAAAACCAATGGGCAGTAGTTAAGGTCGTCCTTAAGTATTTAAGAAATACTAAGAATTTATTCTGATTTACAGAAACAACGAACTCCTTATGAAAAGGTATTCGAAGTCAAGCTTTCAAAGAGATGTTGATGACAGTAAGTCAGTCTCGGGGTTTATGTTTACTCTCAAAGGAAAGGACATTAGTTGGAAGAGTTCCAAACAATAAGTTGTGGTTGATTCTACCATGGAAGTTGAGTACAACTCCTTAAATAATGCCAAAAAGAAGCAATGTAGATGCAAAAATTCATTAAGGAGCTAAGAGTGATCCCAATCATTAAAGGTATAATGCTATTGAATTATGACAATATTGTGGCAATGCAGGCTACCAAGAAACTGCGAGCTCACAAGAAGTCGAGACACGTTATCTGCAAGTACCACATGATAAGGCATTAATCAATGATGTATACAAAGAAACATAGCAGATCCATTCAATAAGGCACTTTCTCGGTCCGCTTTAGGAAGACAGGTTGAAGGCACGGTGATAAGTGTAACATCCCCCTACTTGGAGGCCCAAACTAACGGCTACAGATGTTGCAGTCATCCATAGTTATTAATCCTCGGCGATCAAATATGGCAATGTTAAATACATTGATACACAGAAACACAAGAATATGGAAAAAAATTAAAACAGCAAACAAAGTCCACATTCCATTTCAAAATATTTCAAATTCATTACATAATCCTCGTGCGCAGACCATGTTCAGACAAAATATACTTATTACAAAATATGCCAAGAGCAATATATGAAGATGCCCCCTTGGATGATCAGAGTATATAATAAGGCAATAAAACAAGTTTGCCTTTACAACCAAACACAGTGGAAATAAAAGAACTCTAAGTGGCTAGCATGCCTCTTGCACGTCACCGGAAGCTTTATTCGTTTAAAAGAACATCTGAAAACCCTAAAACTCAAACTACTCAAAATCAATTGAGTACCCAAGAGTTTAATGGGAAAACAAAAACTTTGAGGAACATAAAGCCTGGTATGAATAATAACCCACCATCTCAAACCATTTAGATATCTAGTGAGACCACGCCGCTTAGCGGAACGGGTTTTCCCCTCACTAGTATCTTAAAAACCTTATAAAACCATATATTGTGCTCCTGCATCCACAGTGGTTAAAATAATTCAAAATAATATGATGATATGCAAACAAGTAAGTTAATTCTGGATAACCATATACTGCGTTCACTTGTTGACAGTTTGCACACTGTCTAACCCACGAGCCAACATCCCTTTTCATACCTTCCCAATAGAAGCTCCTCTTCATATCCTGATACATCTTGGTTCCTCTAGGATGAATCATGAACTTGGACTGATGACATTCTCCAAGAACATCTTTCCTCAAGTCCTCCACATTCGGAACACACAACCGTCCCTTCATTCTCAACCATCCTCTTTGGTCAAGTTTTTTAGATCACCGATCTCAATTCCACCCTCAAGCCTTCAAATCCTCTCGGCTAACACTGGATCCTCTTTTTGCTTAGAAGCAATCCTTTCGATCAGCACTGGTCAAACTTCTAAACAGGACAACATGGTGGTGCTTTGACTGGAACTAGTAGTCGACCTTAATTGCACACCACAACTGGCTAAAGCTTCCAAATCCTTCCACTCTACCAACATAGCTAACACCACATTCTGATGTCTTCTGCTAAGATCATTCGCTACCTTATTACCTATCCCAGGTGTATACTCTATACCAAAATCATAAGCAGCCAAAAACTCCAACCACCTCCCATGTCTCATATTCAACTCCTTCAGTGAGAATAAATACCGTAAAGACTTATAATCAGTGTAAAGCTCAAACCTCTCCCCTAAGAGATAATGTCTCCAAATATTCAATGCAAAAATCACCACAGCCAACTCTAGATCATGAGTAGGATACCTCGCTTCATGAGGTCTAAGCTGTCTGGATGCATAGGCAATAACTTTACCCTTCTGCATCAATACTGCTCCCAATCTAGTTCTGCATGCATCAGTATACGCCATTAACCCTTGGTTTCCATCTGGAACTACTAAAACTGGTGCGTTGGTCAACAAATACTTTAACTTAAGGAATGCTTCCTCACATTTGTCAGACAGGACAAACTTCACCTCCTTCCTGTTTAACTTAGTCGAAGGTGCTGCTATCTGCGAGAAATCCTTGATGAATCTCCGGTAGTAGCCAGCAAGTCCAAGAAAACTTCTAATCTAAGTCACCGTCTCTGGTCTCTTCCAATTATTCACAGCTTCGATTTTATCTGGATTAACTAACAAGCCTTTCTCTGAAACCACGTGACTAAGAAACTTTACCTCTTTCTTCCAAAAATGACACTTGGTAAACTTCGCCTTTAGCTGATTCTGCCCCAGCGTCTCCAGTACCACTCTAAGATGAACTTCATGCTCTCTCTCATCCTTAGAGTATACTAAAATGTCATTTATAAACACCAATACAAACCTATTCAAGTACTGTCGGAAAACTTGTTTCATCAAATTCACGAAGAAAGCAGGTGCATTCATCAATCCAAATGGCATCACTAACCACTCATACGAACCATACCTAGTCCGAAATGCTGTCAAAGGAATACTGTCCTCTGCCACTCTTAACTGATGGAAACCTGTCCCCAAAACCAACTGGGAAAAGACTCTGGCTCCACTCAATTGATCGAACATATCATCTATTCTCGGCAAAGGATACTTATTCTTAATCGTCCTTTCGTTCAACTTATGATAGTCGATACACATCCTCATCGACCCATCTGGTTTCTTCACGAACACTGCGGCCGTTCCCCAAGGCGAACTGCTTGGCCTAATAAAATTCCTTCCTTCTAGATCCACTAGCTGCACCTTCAATTCCTTCATCTCAATCGGTGTCATCCTGCTAGGTGGTCTTCTCACAGGTTCAGCTCCGGGCACAAGATCTATACGAAACTCGATTGCTCGTTCTGGTGGTAGTCCTGTGACTGGCTTAAAGACATCTGCAAACTCTCTTGCTACTCGAACCTAACTTAACTCATCTCCTATCTCCATAGCACTAAGCAAAGTACTAACACTCCGGTCTGAATTCTCCACTAAAAATATTACTCGGTTATGACTATCAGGATGTCTCATTGATATCTCCTTATCCTGGCAAAATATTCTAGCCTCATACCTACCCAACCAATCCATACCCAAAATGATCCTGAAATCTAAAAAATCAATAACATACAAGCTACATGCAAACTTATGACCTAACAGATCAAGTTCTAACTAGTCACATCTCAACCCTAGATTTGCATACCCTCCTATTGTATTTGCAACCTTTAAGGAAGTAACAAGGTAGGTGGGTTCTAAGCATAATCTGTTAACCAAATACCGAAATATAAATGAATGCGATGCACCGGTATCAAAAAGTACTCTAACTGGTATACTCTGAATCAAAAGCGTACCTTCCATCGTAGTTTTCCCTTTATCAGCTACAGTAGGTCTAGTTGATGCTGGTCCAATAGCAAAAAAATTCTCCTTGTCCGCCCTGACTGGCTCTGGACACTGATTTCTGTAACGCCCAACTTGATAACAGTTGAAGCACTTCACATTCTTCTTATTTGCAGCCTTCTTCCCATTACCTGACCGACACTCATTCGCATAATGACCCTTCTTGTCACACTTATAGCAAACTAACTCTGCCTTTGCCTTCTTGGCAGTATCTCCCTTCTGGGCTCCCTTCTTCTTAAAGAACTTTCTCTTCTTCCCCTGAGAACCCTGAATTTCCACTGGCTTCTCTCTAGCACAACTAGCAAGCATCTCCTCATGGCGAATGGCCATCTCCACAACTAAATTACTAGGATCACAGAGATGTGGCAGGTTTGCCCTAGCAATTTCGGGCCTTAGTCCCCTAATGAAAATCTCGTTCCTTCTGATGACGGTGTCTATAGTATTATGTCCATAATGGGGCAACTCCTCGAACTTAGTGGCATACTCAACAACCAACATCAATCCCTGCTCCAGATCCATAAACTTCCTCATCAGCTTTGACTTAGCAAACTCAGACACAAACCTCAGCCCAAATCTCCTTCTAAAATCTGCCCAAGTCAACTGCTCCTCCAGAACTCCAGTAGTAACACTGTTCCACCAATGAAGCGCTGACCCTTGCAACTGCCTAGAGGCCAACCTTCTCTTTTGTCCATCATCTAAACCCAAATCAGCAAAGATACGCTCACAATGCAATAGCCAATTCTCTGCCTCAATGGCATTCTCTGTGCCCACAAATGGCTTCTCACCAAGACTAGTGTAGTCACTGCTCAGCTTTGCATAATTATTCCCAACCGAAGCCACATGATTAGCTCCTCCAACATTTCCAACAACTCCAGCAGCAAATCCTGCTTGCATCATATTGACGAAGAACTGATACAACACCCTCATATATACTGGTGGATTTCCAGCACCCATATTGGCATCAACATTTTGGTTATTAGCATTAGCTGGTCGACCCGGGTTCCTCCTGGTGTTGGGTCGAGCATGTCCATTGGTTATGGTGCTTCCTTCACCGAGATTTCCTATTCCATTTCCTGCTTCCATATCTCTTTTCTCATAAACCTGCATACGAGCCTTAGTAAGATACAGAAGAACGGTCTAAGAGAGCGGAGAATACGTACTTACATATATAACTATATATATCAAATACAAGCACGTTACTATAATGTTAATCCAAACCCAAATCTTGTTATCTAATTCATTGGATTATGTTTAAAAAATCTTTTAGGTTTAAGTTTCTTTTAAAGTTTTATAAACCTATGCTCTGATACCAACTTGTAACATCCCCATACTTGGAGGTCCAAAACTAACGGCTACGGATGCAGCAGTCATCCATAATTATTAATCCTTGGTGACCAAATCGGCAATGTTAGATACACTGATACACAAGAATATGGAAAAAAAATTAAAACAGCAAACAAAGTCCACATTCCATTTCAAAATATTTCAAATTCATTACATAATCCCTGTGCGCAGACCACATTCAGACAAAATATACTTATTACAAAATACGCCAAGAGCGACATATGAAGTTGCCCACTTGGATGATCAGAGTATATAATAAGGCAATAAAACAAGTTTGCCTTTACAACCAAACACGGCGGAAATAAAAGAACTATGAGTAGCTAGCATGCCTCCTACACGTCACTGGAAGCTTTATTCATCTAAAAGAACATGTGAAAACCCTAAACCTCAAGCTACTCAAAATCCATTGATTACCCCGAGAGTTTAAGGGGAAAACAAAAACTTCGAGTCAGACATAAAGCCTGGTACGAATAATAATCCACCATCTCAAACCATTTAGATATCTAGTGAGACCACGCCGCTTAGCGGAACAGGGTTTCCCCTCACTAATATCTTAAAAACTGTATAAAACCATATACTATGCTCCTGCATCCATAATGGTTAAAACAATTCAAAATAATATGATGATATGCAAACAGTAAGTTAATTCTGGATTACCCATCCCCATTCATTCTGACTATCTGTCTCAATTATAGTTTCTAGGGTTGCTACTAACCTGTTAGTTTTCATGGGCTCACTAATAACCAATTAAATGTTTATGGACTCCCTGTTCGATTTTATGGTTTTCATGGGATCACTAAGAACCTATTGGTAACTCCAATATCTTTTCTCTTATCCTAGTTTTCATGGGCTGACTATGAACCTATTGGCTAACTATCAATAGCTTAATCCGGATATAGTTTTAATGGGCTAACTATAAACCTATTGGCCCTTGCCAATATTAAATCATAGTTTTCATGGGCTGACTATGAACCTATTGGCCCCTGCCAATGTCTTTTCCTTTATACAATTTTTATGGGCTTAATGTGAACCTATTGGCCCTTGCCATATCTTTAATTAACATTTTAATATTTCTTAAGTTATATTCACTACTAGGTCAACATAGCTGGTTATTCTGTCCTTCCCCAATGCACCGTTATAGGTTAATTACTATGTGAATAAATATATGAAGAAGCAATCATAACAACAAAATAATACCAACACATGTGGTTTAATATCCTTGAAATCATTTTATATCAACCTGTTATTCAAGGAAAACTTCTTCAAGAACTTCATTTCAAAGCTCTTTATTTATGCCAATGTTTATCCTAAAAAATGAGATTGGGTTGTTTGTTTCGAAACCTTAAAACGTCTCTTTCGAAACCCCTGGATAACCTCTTTCGAAAACATAAAAACTCCTTTTCAAAACACTATGAATATACCTTTCAAAGCCCTTGTTAAATAATCTCTTTCGAAACCAAATAAACCTTTCGATGGTATCAAAACATTACTCAAAATCTTTAGAGACATAGCTTCAAAACAAATGAAAGTACCCCTTTCGAAAGTATTGGGTTTTACTTTTAGAAACACCCTTTGGGTCAAAGTGAATATAAGCGAAAGCATTTCCTTCGAAACCATTGATAAAATTGTTTTGGGGAAATTTTGATGGTGTCTGAACCCTCTATTTGAAAGCTTAAAACCTTTGATTAAAACTTAGAAGGATAGCGTCGAAACCCCCATTCGACACCATTTCCTTTGAAACCCATGATCCCTTTCGAAAGCATTTAGGAAGTGGCTTAACATAAGTTTAAAACAAAAGAACCCTTCAAAAGTATTGATGACTTCAATATACTCGAAAGGTAAAAGAAAAGCAGCTGGGTTTCGATTAGGTTGGAACCACTACTTTCGAAAGCATTCTTTCATAAATAAAGTCCTTCGAAAGCCTATACCTTTAAATCATAAAATGGAAACCTTCTTTGAAAGCTATTTAGAAAAACCCTTTCGAAAACATACGCTTCGACTACGTCGAAAGCTTTAAGTAAAACAAAGCAGGCACTTAACATTTGAAAACAAAACTAAGGTTTCGATCCCATCAGAAGCATTGCTTTTAACATCATAGCATCCGCCTTTCCTTCAGTCCACTACGTACCATCTAATTAATACCTTGTGTATTGGTTTCGACTAGGTGGGTTTCAGCTGGGTTGGTTTCGACTGAGTTGGAGCGGAAGCATTGGAGTTGAACGGCACTACTATAGGAGGCGGAACCAACTTTTCTGAATAAAGGCTGAAATTATGCTATTTTTTAATAATTGCTTTATAACTACCTGCCTATTTGTAATCCTTTGATTGGTTGCCTTGAAACTTTTTAAATACATTACAAAACAACTGCCGCATTTACCAGATCTAAATCAAGGGAAAAAGTAACGTTTAAGCCTTTCCATTAAGCAAAACCAATATTGCAAATAGGTCCTTCTTTTAAAATAATTTATTTTCCATAGCAAATCTATTACGAAAAATCCCCAAAAATCATAGAAATTCACTTTCATAATGTTATCAAACATATTAAAATTTCAGACCCAATTTCTTCCTGAAACCCAAATATATCATATTTTCCTTTAGAAATTCATAATAAATTTTCCATAGTTTTGAAAATTATGAAAATTGAAACTCATCTCTAAAATCATGTTTTACCTAACATATAATTTTACATGGCATTCTAAAATCAATAACAATCTATTTTCCCTAAAACCATGCAAATTCATATGTAAATGAATTGATTTAAATCAAACATATAATAGTTCAAGCATATCATCATTCAAAACATCATAAAAATGAATTTAATCTCAAACCTGAATCATATAATCATAAAATAAAATAGAGATGGTATAAAATTATTATTCACCTTATATATGATAAGGAATTTGAGATTTGTAGAAGATTGATTCCCCTAGCTTTGATCTTTAGCTTTGATTTAACTCTTCTTCCTCTTTTCCCTTGTTAATGGTCGGCTTCTCTTAGGGTTTGATTTGCATTTTAGGATTTTAGAATGAACATGAAAAAATGGAAAAATGAAACGTGAATGGGTATAGCCGTGAACCAAAAGGTGCGGCTATTTACTAATATGCTCATGTTTTTAATTAATGACATATAAGCCATTCTAAGCCTATTTAATTAATTACTTAAGCACGACCTTCTTATAGTTTTATTCAAATCTCAGTCCCCTTATCATCATTATTCTATTTAACTTATCTAATTAAATCTTCTGAACAATATTATCAAAAATTAGGGATGTTACAATAAGTTTCCATAATTGGCCCCAAGTGAAAGTAGGAGATTGAAAAAGCTTAGGGTGTACGCTAGGCCAATTTTGTAAAATTTTTATATAAACTTGGCTCTTTAAACAATTGTAATAAAGTATGCTTTTAGTTTTATTTTCAATTATATGTTTTTTATATTATTATAAAAATAATGAATTAGTTGCATTAAATGTGCATAAGTAGAATATCCTTAGGAGTAGTGTTTAATCAATTGCACTTAAGAATGTGTTCATAACCATGGATACCGAATCGATATGAACGAAACACTAATTCTCTAAATGTTCATAGTCAAGATGTATTGAGAAAAGAATATTAATTTTTCTCTTAAGACTAATGTACGTAAAGCTCTTTAGATGATGGACGGTGATTTAGTCATGACCATTGGGGGCACAAGGGTTTACGTACTTGTGATTGTTTAGAATGAACATAGAGAAACTCGATGAGATTCTTCTATAGTTTAATGTAATTAAGTCAAAATAGAAGATCTCATGGTAACAACATATAAGTAATCTTCTAAACTGAATGTACTATCGATCTTAAGTAGCTGGATAATGCTTTGATCATGGTTAAATACTTAGCATGACGACCTTATTATGACCCGAGGTTTGTATACGTTGAACTACTTAAAGTGGGGCACTACCAAAGAGAAGATTATTCTCCTTTCTCATAGAAGGTTTATATCACCGTAACTGGTAACGGACTTAAAATTCAAGATTTTTGGCCAGAGGTTAATCAATAAATGTTATCGGATTGAACCAATGACTTTAAAAGTTGTTTATGCAATTAATACAAATATTAATAGAAAAGTACAAGGAATAAGAAAAATAAAAACTGCCCTTTTTACATGAATTTTTTTAATTGATACCAGCAAATCTAATAAGTTATCATTCATTTATTGAATGATAGATTGATAAATGACTACAAGCGAAGGAGCTACACAACTTAATGACCTTAAAGCAGACTCTAGATATCTAAGTTGTATGACGGTTCGATCGAATTAGGAGCTAGAAACTAATTAACTAAATGGTGATCCAAAAAAGAGTAAAAGGGTTGCTTAACCTTGCTTGGTAAATCCCTAAGCTAGCCACGTTAGGGGAAAAGGAAGAGTTTACCAAGTTTTCAAGGGCAAGAGAGAGAATTACGAAGAAAACGGTGCGAACCCTTGGCTATAAATAACCTAGCCTCCATACAATTTCAGTAAATAATTTTGAGTGCTCTCTCTTCCCTAGCTGCCTATACCACTACCCATTGGTAAATCCATCTTTTCAGTCATGCAACTGAAGAGGAGGAGGAGGCCGTAAAGCTCCAAGGGGAAGTAACCAACAAACAACGTGGATGATTAATTAGGCGGGGATGCTTCGGTGAAAGGTATACACTTCTATATTATTATTTCATATTAGCGTATATAAATCTACGCTTGATCACCTTATCCCCTCTTAAAATATTTTGGCCATATATTGAAAAACATTTTTTAATTTATATAAATATATTTAATTTTTTGTATTTAATAATTAATTTTGTACATGTTTGTACATATATATAAACATATATAAACTTGTTTTCGATAAAAAATTAAGATGTGAATATATATTTATTTAATGTTATTTATATACAAACATTTAAAGTAAAATCATCTTAAATTATTTTCGGTTATTGAATAAATAAAAATAATAATTTTATATAAAGTCTTTACTGTTTCAGATTTATAAATAAATAAATATTACATATATCTATATGTGTGTATGTGGTTATATATTTACGGATATTAAATAAACAAATTATTTTTTATTTTTGGGTCTCGATTATTAATTTTTTAAATATATTCTAGTACCATGTAAGATTGATTAAAATTTAAATATTTGAATTTTTTGAACTATTTTTAGTTCAACTAAATTATAAATAATTATCCTTTATTGTTGGCGGTTGCAACATAATTTATTTAACATATATATTACTCTGAATAAGTCAAATTTTAAATTTGAATTTTAAAGTCATTTATTTTAATACTAAAAATAAAATTATATATATAAGTATATATATTATTAAATATGAATATAGTAAATAATAAATTATAATTTATAATGATTTATATATATACATATTTAAAATTATAAATATTTTATAAGCATATATATTTATAATTTAATTATATTATTTTAAACTTTACATAGCCAATTTAGTATGATATTATATATATCTATATGTGTGTATTATGTTCATCAGTACATATATAATTTAGTATGATATTTTTATGGTATTAAGTTGATGTCATTCATCATACATTGATATCATATTGATCGTAGGAAACGATAGCCAATTTTCCCCATGAACCTTTAGGATAGTTTATATGTATATTTACATTGTAGTGATGCTCATATTATGAACATGAATATCATAAAATATAAAATTAAAATAAATTAATAAACTAATTTGAAATTAAATTATTAATATATATTATTTTTAGCATCAAAAATAAATAAATATTTCAATTAAATTAAATATAAATATTATCAAAACTCATTTATTAATTAAATACTAAATTTGATTTAGTATAAATAAAATATTATTTACATAAACACAAAATAAGATCTTGTGCAATTTAATAAAAAGTTAAATTCACGTTTTTACCCTGCCGTTAGTACACCTCATCCAACAATATATATACATAAATGTGTGTATTTAAAACAGAATCGATGTTTTTCACCTTTGAAATCTAGCTGACGGTCGAACATGTTGTTTTTTTGTTGTTTCCTCCTTGAACCTTCGTTCTACTCCTTGGTTATAAATTGCAAGGTTGTCACCTTGTTCACCAATGATCAATGGGGGCAAGAGTTATATGGAACAAGTGTAGAGAGAAAAGAATAGGAGGCCATCTATTTATAGCCAAGGAGATATCAAAATATCTCACCCTTTCCCTCAAAACCTAGAAGACTAGGTCTCAAATCTCACCATTCAAATATGGCTAGCCTACCCTTGACCAATACCTGGTCAAAATTGCCTATTGACTCCTCTTGATTAATTAAATAATTATTTATTCAAGTTTCTTTTTCAATCGAATCGAGGTATAACTTTCATACATCGTTCTGATCGATTTTATGCTCAAATAAATAATTAAAGTTGTAAATAGATTTAATACAACGTTTGTATTAATTTGTAATGTTTATAAATTAATTTTAACAATGGTCAAATTCAGAAATAACTAACAATGTAGTTGTATTGACTCTCTGGTATGAACTTGGTCCTCAATCAATATCTAAACAATTTAAATACTGAAGCATGTATTGACTTTGCTGAAGTACAATATTGGGCACAAATTCAACGCTTACAGTTTATTTAGGTGAAGTCCAATTTATAATCTATAATAAGCTCACATGGTAATGATATTTTGTACTAGTATTCTTTTCATCGTCACTATATTAATTAGATATTTAAAGGTTTGTCTAAGGTCAAAAACTCTATTAGTATCCATATTAGATCACTTCAAAGTCCTTGTTTGCATACGATAACATTTATCGATTTACCGATTTACCAGGCTATAGATTTTTAATTTAAATTGACTATGGATTATGCCGATACCGACCTTCTATAATGAAGAAGATAATCCTCTCTTGAGTAGTGTTTTACTTTGTTAACCCAAAAAATGGATCAAAACCTTGGATTGAGTGTGAAAGCACCAGCCCTGTTAATACAGAGCAATAATATAGAAAATAAATGTAAAAAGAGCCAAAACAGTAAAAAGACAAGAAGATTTTTATAGTGGTTTGGCTGTTAATGAAGCCTACGTCCACTTTATAACTTGTTATTAATTGATTGTTGTTACAAGTTGAATCAGATTATAATATGATTGAATCTTCTAAGTTAGATCAAGTCACAAGTATAAGAGTTTACTGGAGAATCACAGTGAACCTCTAGATGACTATTGTGTGGAAGGAGAAGAGTAAAGAATAAACCTTGTAGAGTTCGAGCACCCACTCCAGAATATCCTCTTTATGTTGCAGATAGGTGAGTATTTATAGGGGAATTCAGTGAGTATTGGGCCACAAGTCCAAGTGTAGAAGAGTCTAGTTTTATGCCAAGTCATCACCGAAAATCTCAAATCAATCTAAGTCATTTCAATGGATCGCTAGCTATCCATAGAGGATGGATCGCTAGCTATCCATAGGGGATGGATCGTTAGCAATCCTTTAACTTAGCATATTTTTCTACTAGAAGCCTTTAATTAGTGCTATGAAGGAGCTTGGAAAGTTTGAGGGCGATCAGACCTATCGTGATGGATTGCTGGCTATCCATAGGGGATGGATCGCTAGCTATCCATCCACTTAGCATATTTTTGAGTGATATTAGTTTGCTTGTCTTCCTATCTTCTATTTAAGTGTCTTGTCCAAATATCAAGTCGTTTGGAGTTCGTTTGATCATTCGTCTTCATGGGTCATCTGGTCCAAAAGAATCATCCATAACTCACTCAATGCTTAACGAAATCACATGAAACTTCACACATGTAATGTAGATGAGTAGGAGATCCTCCCTTATGGATCATACATTATAGGGTGCAATTCTCATGGGTCGGACCTGATGAATCAAACTAGCCCTATTTGGAGAAGAATCATCCATAACTCACTCAAAACTTAACAAAACCAGACGAACCTTTGCAGGTACTCTGTCTAGGGTGTATGGGAGCTACCCTATAAATTTCAACTTATGGAGCCCAATCTACATGGATTGTTAGCGATCCATCTAGTTAGGTCACTAGCAATCCATCAAATGATTCCATTTTTTCTGTGAGCCTTCTTTATGTCTTCTAAGTGTTCTCTCAAAATTTAAAGTCAATCCAACTCCGTACGAGTTCTCTAGGTCCATTTTAAGTTAGCTGCTTTTGGTCAAACAGCTTAAATTAGATGAGTCTTTACTTCTCGAGCTAGATTGTTTGGCATGCTATGAAACTTGGCAAGTATTCTTAGAAGAGGTAGTAGATCATGATGCAAGAGGCTTTGATTACTCATGATGCTTCCATTTGGATCTCTAGCGATCCATGGATGATGGATCGCCAGTGATCCATCTACTTAGTGGATTTTTGGATTGTTCTATTAAGTTCCATTAGCTTGTTCTTTGAGATGCCTTGTTCAAGTTTCAAGTCATTCTGGCTTAGTCTGGATGTTCTAACTACTATTGAATTTTGCTGGGTTAAAAACCCAGTTAACATTTGCCCCCAAGAGCATGCTTTCGTTGGAAACAAAGTGTGCTCTGGAAGAAGACAAGTTTCAATTACTATTATGTGAATTTCAGTGAATCGTCGGTGTCCATCTTAAGATGTTGTTTTCAATTGACTGACTTTTGATTTCCGTTTTCGATCTAAATATCAATTCCTAGTATTGACGATGCAATCTTTGCTTCATATTTTACACAAGGGTTTAGGTCGGTAAGTGGGTGCACACGTAGGTTTGGAGTCGACCTATATAGTTTAACCCGGCCGACGATGAAGCTAAGTTTTGTCTCGAACGGTTGTACGCCATTCTGGAGCGAAGTCTTGCTCTTTGTCTATAACTGTTTCTTTTCGAGAACTTGGTTAAGTTCTGTCGCCAGTTTGAATTCTAATGCGATGATTTATTCCAAAATCGGATATAGTGCATGGTTCTATCGTTTCGCTCTTCCCATTTCTGTACTCCAAGTGATCCTAAAACGAAAAGCTTCCTACATGCTTCAAACAGCGATAACGGGTAAGTGTGGAAAAGATATTTCAAAGGACGATATAATTTTTTTTTCAAATGTAAGCAAGTTATCTACACTAGATTGTTCGTTTGCAGTATTCGTGATACTGGACTCTTCTTATGTGGATAACACATTGCATCTGCCCCGGTCAACGCCCAAAACCCGACTAGTAAATATACGCCGACTTCCCTTAGATTTCGGGTGTGGGTTATACGAGGATATTATTTAAAGTAAATCATACTTGATAGGGTTGAATGCCAAGTTTTATTGTTGAAAATGACTTTCCAGTCATCCAATCTTTAATATGGCGGAGGGACTTCCACTCCTTCGGAAGCTGGGTCCTACGCAACTTAGGCTTTGCTTATTATTCTTTCCATATTAGGATGATTGATTACAGTCAAATTACAAGGCACAGCTGCTCTTATAGAGTCGTAGTTGAAGTTCAATCAGGACGGTTTTAGTCTTCGAAAACTAGCGCATGACTTGTTTGATTGTGATTATCCTTCCTTTGCATTTTTCGGTATTCAACCTGCACACCAGCTTCTGTCTCTAGGGAATATTGGTTTAATTGCTCGATTCTGAGCATTACTTTTTCTCGTTGATGCATCTCTTGTGTTCATGTGCAGCATACTTGTTTACTGTAATTCTGTACGTGTAAGTAATAATTCTGCAGTCATTTCGGCATATTCTATTTCATAGCTTTGTTCAGAACTATGATGTAGCTTGGTCTTGCAAGTTCTATAGCTAATCCCTACTTACACTCAATTGATTTCGTTTCAACCAAGTGTTGGTGTATCTGCCCTAGTCCAAAGGGCTGATTTCTCTGAATACTAAGTCTATATGTTTTCAGGAGACTAGGTCTCCTGGGCAATACGTTCATTACCCCAGTTTGATTGACATGTTAGCTCCTACCTCCAGGAACTAGGGACTTTGCTACTTGATTCCAAGCTCTAATTTTTTCAATGATGTCTCTTCCCTGGCCATAATTGAATTCCTCAAAGTTGACATTGTCATTCAATGTCATTCTGGGTACATGTGTTGGAAAGGCGCATCACTGTCATCTTTTGCTAGAGTGAATTCTTCCATGTCCAGTGTTAAGACCCTAATCATATATCAGTTTCTATCTCCAGAAAATCATGTGCAGATGACTCAACTCCATGAATTTTTCCTTGATGTTGTGAATCTTCAGATAGAATGAGATGCCAGAATGTAGGGCTGAAGGTTCAATCAAACTCTTGCTTCTGTTTCCGAAAGCTAATGTATCAATAGTTTCATTCTGGGGATTTCTTCTTAGCATAACCAAACTTCGGGTAATGGCATATTCTTGCAAGTTGGAACCAAATGATCTAGTAAGACTTTAAGTAGGTCATTGATCCTTCTTGTCATCGCCAGACTGTGAGCGACAGTTGATTTTTGAACGTTAAATCCTACATTTCCTTTATTGACGGTTTTGTTGTGTTAATTGGCTAATTTTCTAACGGCTTAGAAAATCGCCAAAAAATTATGCAATAAAATAACCACAAGCGCATGATGTACAATTTTAGTACGTGGGGAGTACGGGTCGATCCGTAGGAAATTGAAGTGATTCTAAATTCTATTCAATCAAATTAAACCAAACTTGAGATTGTTTTTGAGCTAAGAAAAATGTAAAACTAGCTAGAACAAAGTGAATGGAAATATGAGATTAGAAAACAATTTAAAGGCAAATCCACTCTCATATTTTTACATAAATGAACACAAAAACAATCTATGATCCCTCTGTTTTGATCTTAAGTGGAATTAGTGATGTATTTATCATAAATATGGTCTATTTATGTTATTAACTAACATAACTTAAACCATCAAACTATAATATAACTAAAACCACTTATCAATTGTAATGAAAATGAAGTCAAAGCAAAAGCTATTTTAAGTATGAACTATTTACTATTTTATTTAGTAACATAGATCACCAAATTTTGAATCTACTTTAATTTCACAATCAAAAATCAATTAGTAAAATGATGATGTAAATTGTCTTTATATTTGAGTAAGAATAGCCTATTTGTGAATACAAAATAGGCTATCAAATTCACTAATAAACTTACATCAATCATCCACATTTTCATGAAGCATAAACGAGATCATAAATCACACGATATGTTGAATTTACATAATTTTAAAGAGCTTCATTACCCCTAAATTGAAGGGGTTTAGCTGCTCATTTGTGTTATCATTTCAACACATGTAAATTTCAACATAGAAAATAAAAGGAAAGTGTAAGCTAATTAAAATAAAAATGAACTAACTACTTGCACAAAAATAAAACTAAGCTACTAACATGAAATGAAATAGAGCATGTAAATAGGAAATGAGCATAAAATAAAATAAAAGCAAAGAAGAAATAGAAGAAGAGGCTTAGGAAGCCATTTTATTTCTCATTTGATTTGAGGCTATAACTTGCATAATATGATAAGTGGATCAAGTTTCCTTACATGAACATAAGAGGGTTATTTATACATGCCTAAAACCCTAATCCATATTTTAGGGGACTACCCAAAATACCTCTTAAGAAGTGTGGCCACCAAGTTATCATTAGCATAAACTAATCCTCCATTAAGTGTGTATATGCTTTTATTCTCTACTAACTTGTGCATTAGCTCCTAATTGTAGATTATAGTAAGTGGGTAGGTGAGGTCCTCCATGATTTCATGAATCCATTTATTTCCATCTACATTTGCCTTCTTCTTTTGTGCATGCATATCTCCACGAAGACTTCTACTATTTTCCATCCAAATTTCTACAAAACAACATTAAAATGTGCAAGTAATTTTTTCTCAAATTAAATACATGGACAAAATTATCATTTTGCCCGTAAATGAAGATGAATGAATGATGATTTGATGAAATTTGGATTTTGGTAAAAACATGTAAAATACCCATTTATGACATTTATTTAAATAAAAGTAGATTAAATATGGAAGTAAAAATATGCACATTTACTTGCACATCAAATACCCCGACACTTATCTTTTTATTCGTCCTCAAATAAACTAAAACTAAGATAAATCCACTTTCGTACGGAGCACGATTGCATTGAGTGTATGCAACAAGCCATTAAACATCTAGGTGTCCCTAGTAGGACGAGTGTTATCTTATGAGAGTTTTCAACGGATACTACCCACAAAATCCAAATGCAACATGAGAAATTCCTAAATGTAAGATTTATTTATAAAGAGATGAATGCAAGTTTTTGAAAATGTTTACAAATGAAGCATTTACTTTTAAATTGACACGAACAAGTTAAATATAAGTTCTGGTCACTATCAACAAATTTAGTCTTTTTACTTGTCAAAACTTCCAACAAAATTTAGTTATCATCACAATTAGACTCGAGTTTGGCTAGTTGTTTCGGTTGATAACATAGTGCAACTATGAAATGGATCCTTAGTTGATTGTCAAAGTTTTTCAAAGTGGTATTTTTATTTCTTTTGAATAACAAATCGAATCAAATAAGTGAAAATAGTGCTTGTATTTCAATTGCTTCCTCTCTCTATTTTTGAAAAGTATTAACATTACTATTATTTACACACCTAACTCAGATAAACTGAGGCCAGATATACCGATCCTGTACTGTCTTCCGGACTTACATGAGAAGAGTATGAAAGTTACTGTGCTATAGGATAGTGTAATATGGATAAACTACTTGTGTGGAATAATAATTAAGTAAGTAAATAATTAAAGCGGTAAAGTAAATGACACCAGAGATTTTTATACTGGTTCGAACTCCCGTTCTACGTCCAGTCCCAGACTCCTTCTGGAATTAAACTAGCAACCCTCCCTTAACCCGGAGGAATAAGTTTACACCGCCTGAGCAATCGAACAGGACTTCTACCGCCTAAGCAACCGAATAGGACTTCTACAGCCTGAGCAACCGAACATGACTTCTTTAAAACTAGACAAAATTATCTGACTGTAGTGTGCTCTTTAAATAGCACTGATAAGTCAATTAAGTACAATCTTCCTATAATCTTCTCCTTTATGATATATAGTTTAATGTGCTTGAGAATTGTGGAAGATAGAATGATCAACGATCATAGAATGTAAGTAGTTTGAATGTAGTTTGAAAACAGAGAATAAGAGATTAGAATTCAAGAATATTAAAATCAGTTAAGTTTGTTTTTTGAATTCTGAAATCTATTTATAGAGATTAAAAAGTTGCAACCATTGATGAAAGATAAAATTGAAAAGAAATAGGTGCAGCTGTTGATTTGAAGATGTTTCTCTTCGATGAAGAGAAGTGTCTTTTCATAAAAATAGCTATTAAAAATATTTAGCTGACTGAAATTATTTATTCAGCCTTCTAAATTTGATAAAATCGAAAATAGCAAGGAAATAGGCAATTTATGGCCTAATTCAGCAGGCTGAATAAACTTATTCAACCGGCTGAATATTGTGAAACCATAAATTTGTTTCAGCAATCAGACGGCTGAATGAATCCATTCAATCGGCTGTTTCAGCCTTTTGTGTAGGGTAGTGCATGTGTGCATATGTTTTTATATATATATCATTTCAGGCGAGATTTTAACATATTTCTAAATAATATAAAGACTCTAGATAAAGAACTATCAGCTTCAAAATATTCTGAATGTGAATCTGCAATGAATTTCCTACATAATTGATTAGTACACACAAATATTTATTTATATAGTTTTGAAATTAATATGACAAAAACTTTTGTGCCATAACCAAGGATCATTTTCTTTGGCTATTAAACACATATTTGTATTATGATTTATATTCATATTTAAAACATAAATATTTTTATCTCTAAAACCTTCAAAAATAAGATTTTTATTTTGATCAAAAATGCTACACTTGTTTTCAAAAAAGGAAATATTGAATCCTTTGTCACACAATTGGCTGATACTAAGTAAGTTATGCTTCAATTTTTTTAACTAATAAGACATCTGTAATAAGAGGTGAATTAGATATACCATTATTGCTCACATCGCTTTTGCTGATGACATATCCTTTGGAATCATCTCCAAATGTGACAGAACCTCCATCTGAGTAATTAATGTTTGTTAGCATCCCTTTGTTTCCTGTCATGTGTTTTGAGCAACCACTGCCTAGTATCCATTTTCCTCTCTTTTTGGATGGTACCTGCAAAATATAGAATTAACATTGGTACACACCATTTTATTTTGGGTCCTAAGAGTTAGGTCTTAGGAAGCCAAACCCATGAGGGTTCTGAATTCCTTTTGAAAACAAAATCTTTGTTTTTATGAATAGTTTTTATAAAAGATTTTATATACTTATTTCTAATTGAAGAATTATTTGTTTTAGGAACCCAAATTTTAATCGATGTAGTAAAATTGGAAATTTTAGAACTGGGTTTTATAACTTTATTATTCCTTTTATATGAAGAATTCTTTTTCATTGGAATAATATTAGAGGATTGTTTATATCCTAGCCCTCTTTTATTTGAAACAGTTTGAGAATTTTCTATAATTTTGGAAAGATTTTCTCTACCTTTATTAAAATTAAAAACATTTTTAGTAATGTCTTCTAACTTTGTTTTAAAGCTAGAGTTGTCTAACTCTAAAATCTTGATATTTGCTTTAAGGTCGTGATTTTCAATTAATAAAGCATCGTTCTTTTCTTTCTGAGTTTCTATCTCTTGACTTAGCAGAGAAAGTTGAGATGTCATATTAGAACAAGATTCTTGAGTAACTTGGAGTTCTTCTTCTAAAATTTTCTTTTCATCTCTTACCATTTGTACTTCGATTTCAGTTCTATTCAATTTTTCAAGAGTTTCTTTGTACTTTCTATTTTTGCCTTTTAGTTTGTCAAGTAATTCTGAATTGATTTCCAAAAGGTCATTAAAAGTTAGATCACTTACCTCGTCTTTTGTGGCCGTAAAGAAAATGTTGGCTTGTTCTTAATCACTGTCCGAGTCACTTTCTGATGATGAAGATGATTCTGTACTGCCCCATGTGACAGAGAAGGCTTTCTTCTTGAATCTGTCTTTTTTGTGCTTATATTTGTCTTTCTTTTCTCAGGATAGTCTTTCTTGATGTGACCTTTCTTATGACATTCATAACATTCTAGAGCAGATGATGATGATTTGTAGGTGTTGTTATTGTTGTTGGAGTTGGTCTTGTTATTTCTAAATTTGTTGCTCTTTCTAAATTTCAAAAACTTTTTGAAATTTTTAGCAATGAACGCCATATCTACTTCATCTGAATCTGATTCATCTTTTTCTGCCTGGAATGCTATATTTTTCTTATCTTGAGCCTGTACTCGTTTTGCCTGGAGATTAACTTCATAAGACATTAGATTTCCTATCAACTCTTCTGGTTTTATGGTCGAAATGTCTTTAGCTTCTTCGATTGCTAAGACTTTTCATTCCCACTCATCCGTTAGTGAGTTGAGGATTTTTGTAACAATATCAAAATCTGTGAAGTTTCTCCTAATGCTATCAAAGAATGATATATATATCTTGAAATCTAGAGTACATTTCATTTATAGTCTCATCTTGCTTCATTTTAAAATTCTGGAACTGATTTTTGAGCATAGAAATTTTACTTTGTTTGACTTTGTTAGTTCCTTCATGTGTAACTTTAAGTGTGCGCCAAATTTCATGAGCAGTTTTACGCATGCTTATTCTATTAAACTCATTTTTGTCTAATGCACAATATAACATATTCATAGCTTTAGCATTTGCAGTAGCATCTAATTTTTGTGTGTTAGACCATGTTGAATATTCAGTAGTAGGAATAATATATTCAGATTGCATAATATTCCAGGTTTCATAACTACTTGCTTGTATATAGATTCTCATTCTAGTAGCCCAATAGTTATAGTTCATTCCATTAAATAGAGATGGTCGTGCAGTAGATTGACCTTCTAAAAAGGTAGTCTTAGAAACAGTGCTGGTGTTGTTTTCCATATTAAACAATATCAGATAACTATGTTACGGTTATATGATGGCCTTGCTCTGATACCAAATGAAAGTTATTGTGCTATAGGATCGTGTAATATGGATAAACTACTTGTGCAGAATAATAATTACATAAGTAAATAATTAAAGCAGTAAAGTAAATGACACCAGAGATTTTTACACTGGTTCGAACTCGCGTTCTACGTCCAGACCCAGACTCCTTCTGGAATTAAACTAGCAACCCTCACTTAACTCGGAGGAATAGGTTTACACCGCCCGAGCAACCGAACAGGACTTCTACCGCCTAAGCAACCGAATAGGACTTCTACCACCTGAGCAACCGAACAGGACTTCTTTACAACTAGACAAAATTATCTAACTGTAGTGTGCTCTTTAAATAGCACTGATAAGTCAATTAAGTACAATCTTCCTATAATATTCTCCTTTATGATATATAGTGTAATGTGCTTGAGAATTGTGGAAGATAGAATGATCAACGATCAGAGAATGTAAGCAGTTTCAGTGCAGTTTGAAAACAGAGAATAAGAGATAAGAATTCAAGAATATTAAAATAAGTTAAGTTTGTTTGTTGAATTCTGAAATCTATTTATAGAGATTAAAAAGTTGCAACCATTGATGAAAGATAACGTTGAAAAGAAACAGGTGCAGCTGTTGATTTGAAGATGTTTCTCTTCGATGAAGAGAAGTGTCTTTTCATAAAAATAGTTGTTGAAAATATTCAGCTGGCTTAAATTATTTATTCAGCCTTCTGAATTTGATAAAATTGAAAACAGCAAGGAAATAGGCAATTTTTGGCCTAATTCAGCCGGCTGAATATTATGAAACCATAAATTTGTTTCAGCAATCAGATGGCTGAATGAATCCATTCAGT
Organism: Allium fistulosum; assembly: GCA_030737815.1. Classification (NCBI taxonomy): domain Eukaryota; kingdom Viridiplantae; phylum Streptophyta; class Magnoliopsida; order Asparagales; family Amaryllidaceae; genus Allium; species Allium fistulosum. Next base: position 1,304,425,017 of record CM060902.1, read on the forward strand.
CGGCTGTTTTAGCCTTTTGTGCAGGGTAGTGCATGTGTGCATATGTTTATATATATATATATATGTATATATATCATTTCAGGAGAGATATTAACATATTTTTAAATAATATAAAGACTCTAGATAAAGAACTATCAGCTTCAAAATATTCTGAATGTGAATCTGCAACGAATTTCCTGCATAATTGATTAGTGCACACAAATATTTATTTATATAGTTTGTCACAATCAAAACGATGTAAAAATCGAGATTCCAACAGAGTACACAGCGTGGCGAGTGTACACACTTGCGTATGAACAGATGACTTTAGGTGGTAATTTTTATTAAATCTATTTACATACACCTAACTCAGATAAACTGAGGCCAGATATACCGATCATGCACTGCCTTTCAGGCTTACGTGAGAAGGGTACAGAGCATAGCGAGTGTACATACGTGCGTATGAACACATGACTTTAGGTGGTACTTTTTATTAAATCTATTTGCATACACCTAACTCAGGTAAACAAAGACCAGATATACCGATCATGCACTGCCTTTTGGGCTTACGTGAGAAGGGTACAGTGCATGGTGAGTGTACACACTTGCGTGTGAACACATGACTCTAGGTGTTTCTTGTTTTCACAAAAACCATTTTTTTTCTTTTATGTTTTTTATGAAGAGAGAGAGAGAGTTTTGCAAAATCATCTTAGCACCACTTAACTAAGAAGATCAAAAACGTTTTACTTTAAATCAACCATTTTTTTAAACAAAGATTTTCAATTAGGATATACTTCATAATTAACACCCATGAACCTTCCTATATACTAGTTAAACCATAGTTACTTGTAATCAAACTTTATTTTTATTTTTGTTGAGACAAATAAATTTTCAAAAATTTCAACTTAATAAACAAAAACATATACTTACCATATAGTGTTTCTTAAAAAGTAAATTAATATGTTAAAAAGAAAATTTGTTTTGGGATTTTTTTAGTTTTTATTTTTATTTTGAGTTTTGGAAAGAAAAATGCAAAAAAATAAACCATGAAAATTGAAGAATGAAGATGAGACACCCCCTTCCCTGAACACTTGATTTTGACTGTGTCCCTACGGTCAATGCATGATATAGTGAGTGTAACGAGGAAAAATATGTACATATTTACAAAAGAGGGTTAACGTTTCTTACTAGATGTAGAATGGCTCATGAAGAATCATAAGCTCCTCCTCTTGATTACTTGGCAATTCCAAGTATGGTTTGAAGCGATGACCATTGACTTTGAAAATTGTTCCATCCTTGGCATTTTGTATTTCTATGGCACCGTGTGGAAAAACAGTTCATACCACAAATGGTCCGGTCCATCTTGATTTTAATTTCCCAGAGAATAAGTGAAGTCTAGAGTCATACAAAAGAACTTTTTGGTCTGGCATAAACGTTGTTCTTAGGATAGAATTGTCACGAAAAACTTTTGTTCTTTCTTTGTAAATCTTTTCGTTTTCATACGCGTCATTCTTAATCTCTTCTAATTTGTTGATATGCAACTTTATGTTTTCTCCGGCTTTTTGAAGATCAAAGTTTAAATTCTTTATTGCCCACAACGCTTTATGTTTGATTTCAACCGGTAAATGGTATGCTTTCCCATAAACTAAACGAAATGGAGACATCCCAAGGTTAGTTTTAAAAGCGGTACGGTAAGCCCAAAGTGCGTCAGTCAATTTCTGAGACCAGTCTTTTCAATTTTTATTAACAGTTTTCTCCAAAATTTATTTTATTTGTCAATTTGAAACTTCAACTTGATCATAAGTTTGAGGATGATACAGAGTGGATAACTTGTGGGTTATCGAGTATTTCTTCATTAGAGTTTAAATGATCGATTGCAAAAATGGGTTTCATTATCGCTTATTATTGTGTGAGGTGCGCCGAACCTCGAAAAGAATTTTTCTTTGAATAATTTCACAATAACTCTATGGTCGTTGGTTTTGCACAGAAGGCTTTGACCCAGTTCGAGATGTAGTCAACAGCAAGAAGAATGTACAAAGTTCCGATTGTCAAAGATTTCGATCGTAAGGATGGGGTTCAAAGGCATCATATTTCGTCAAGAGATTCTTCCTATCATTTGGCAGCGACTGCAAGTTTGACAAAACTCAAATGCGTCTTTGAAAAGAGTGAGCTAGTAAAATCCACATTGAAGTACTTTTTCAACAGTTTTTCTAGGACCAAAATGTCTAACGTACGCTTGATCATGACAAAACGAAAGAACACTTTTGATTTCGCATTCTGAGATGCAACGTCGAATGATTTGGTCGGAACAGTATTTAAACAAGTATGGATCATCTCAATAGAAGTACTTGACTTGGGAAAGAAATTTATATTTATCTTGTTTTGACCAAAATGAAGGAGTTTCCTTAGTGACTAAATTGTTCAATATGTCTGCATACCATGGATCGACAAAAACAGAAAGGAGTTGTTCGTCAGGAAAGTTCTCATTGATCGATAAAGGAGATGGTGCGGTTGGAAGACAAGACAGATGATCGGCGATGACATTGTCGGATCCTTTTTTGTTTTTGATCGTAAGGTCAAATTCTTAGAGTAGTGGGATCCAACAGATCAAACGAGACTTAGCATCCTTTTTAGCGAAAAGGTATCTAAGAGTGTAGTGGTTAGTGTAAACAGTAATGTGTGAGCCAATCAGATAAGGTCGAAACTTTTTGAGTGCAAAGACTACCGCTAGAAGTTCTTTTTCAGTGGTCGCGTAATTCAGTTGAGCATCGTTTAGAGTCATACTAGCGTAGTAGATGACATAAAGAATTTTGTTGATGCATTGTCCTAAGACAGCACGAACTATGAAGTTAGAAGCGTCACACATTATTTTGAAGGGAAGATCCCAATTAGGTGAGCAAATGATGGGAGCAGAAATGAGTTCGTTTTTGAGACGTTCGAAAGCAGAAACACAATCAAAATTGAAGTCAAATGGAATGCCTTTTTCAAGAAGAGTCGTCAAAGGTCAAGCGATTTTACTGAAGTCTTTCACAAAGTGTCGATAAAAGCCAGCATGTCCAAGAAATGAACGAATGACTTTAACAGATTTGGGAATGGGTAGATTTGCAATTACATCAACTTTCGCTTTATCTACCTCGATGCCTTTATTTGAAATGACATGCCTAAGGAAAATGTCGTGTTTGACCATGAAGTGGCATTTTCCCCAATTTAATGTTAAGTGTTTGTCCTTGCATCGTTTAAGAACCAATTCAAGATGGTGTAAGCACTCGGAAAAAGAGTTTCCAAAGATAGAAAAATCGTCCATAAACACTTCAAGAAAGCGTTTGATCATATCAGAAAAGATGCTGACCATGCATATTTGAAACATAGCAGGAGCGTTGCAAAGGCCAAATGGCATACGTCGATAAGCAAAAGTGCCAAAGGGACACGTGAAAGTCGTTTTCTCTTGATCTTCGGGAATGATTGGAATTTTTTTATAACCGGAATAACCATCAAGAAAGCAATAGAATTCATGACCGGCTAAACGTTCAAGCATTTGGTCGATGAAAGGAAGAGGGAAATGGGCTTTACTTGTTGCAGCATTTAATTTTCGATAATCAATGCAAACATGCCAACCTATTTGAGTACGAGTTGGAATAAGTTCGTTTGAGTCGTTCTTGATAACGATAAGTCCAGACCTTTTCGGCATGACATGAATTGGGCTAACCCAAGAACTATCAGAGATTGGGTAAATAATTCCGTTATCAAGAAGTTTAAGAATTTCATCATGAACTGCATCCTTCATTTTTGGGTTAAGCCTTCGTTGTGCGTCATGAACAGGCTTGGCATCGTCAATTAAATGGATGCGATGTTGAACAAGAGTGGGACAAATTACCTGTATATCGGTGATCGACCATCCAATTGCTTCTTTGTCTTTAGACAGAATTGAAAGTAAGGACGTTTCTTGATCAAGAGAGAGAGATAAAGAGATTATTATGGGAGACGTTTCATTGTCACCTAAGTATGCGTACTTAAGGTGATCGGGAAAGGGTTTGAGGTCCAACCTCGGGGGTAGCTCAATCAACAAATTAGGTGGAAGTTTTGATTCAATGTTAAGGGGTTCAAATGGAAGTGCAATTTCAATGTCGCTAGGCTCATCTTGAAATAGTTGTTCATATTCAATCTCGCGTTCGTGATTTAGGTCAACTGTTTCATTTTCGAAATTTTCTTGAATGGAGCTAATTTCCAACGTTTGGTCATGTGGTTTTTTTAATTGATTTTCAAGATTGAAAATGTTAAAATCCAAAATCGTGTTTCCAAAAGAGATTTTCATCGAACTGTTTCGACAATTTATTAGAGCATCCGAAGTAGCCAAGAAAGGTCGGCCTAAAATCAATGGAATTTGACTCATCGGATTATTCACGGGTTGAGTTTCCAAAACTATGAAATCGATAGGGAATATGAATTAACCGATTTTAATGAGTACGTTCTTGATTTCTCCCACGAGTTTCTTTATCGAACGATCGGCAAATTGAAGAGTTACTTTCGTCGGTTTTAGTTCACCCAAGCCAAGTTGCTGGTAAACTAAGTAAGGAATAAAATTGACACTCGCACCCAAATCGAGTAAGCATTTGTTAATCGTTTTGTCTCCTATTTTGCATGTGATCGTCGGACATCCAGAATCTTTGTATTTGACGGGAATTGATTAGGACAAGACTTCACTAAGTCCAACGGCTAAGAAAACTATTTTGGGTACATGAGTGTGCCATTTTTTGGTACACAGGTCCTAGAGAAACTTAGCGTGAGTTGGGACTTGCTGAACGATATCAAAAAGCGAGATGTTAACTTTGACTTGTTTAAAAATTTCCAACATCTTTTCCATTTGGTCAAAGCGTTTCTTGGGTCGAAGACGATGTGGAAATGGAACACGATACTCAGTAGGAGGGCCTACTTGAGTAGAAGAAGAATTTGGATTGGAGTTTGATTCGATGTTTGGCTCCACATTCTATTTAGAATCGTTTGTTGTTTTAGAAGTGTCGAGAGGGGTTTCCGGTAAATCGTTTGGATTAACGACTTGATTATCGATTTGTTTACCGGAATGCAAAGTTGTGATAGCATTCGTTTGGGTTACGTTGCTGTCTTGAACAACATGGGGTTGATTAGAATTCATGTTTTGATTTCTGGGATTTGGGACTGGCTGACTTAGGAATGTGCCTCGTTCACGTTCACTTACAGACGTGGCTAATTGACTCATTTGCATTTCAAGTTTAGCAATTGATTGACTTATATTTTGCAGAGGTTAACAAATTTTGCAAATTGTTGTTTGATTGGAGGCTTTGAGTCGTTGCCTTAGCTAAAGTTTTAAGATTTTTCTCAAGTGAACTTAATCGTTTATCGTCTTGAGGAGGAAAAGATTGTTGCGGTTGATTTTGGGACGACCCCTTTAAATTTTGTTGAAAATGATTGGGTTTGAAAGGGAGGATTCGAAGCATTGTTTGAAAATGCTTGAAAATTGGGATGAACCAAATTCGTGTTGGGATTATTTTGGTTCCATGCAAAATTCGGATGATTTCTCCAACCAGGATTGTACGTTGGAGAAAAAGGGTCATTTTTAACCTTGTTGAAAGCATTGAGTTGTTCGATCGAATTAGGGCACTGATCGACTATGTTATTCGGATCGATACATTTATAACACATGGGTTGGGAAGCTTGGTTCATTTGGTTAGATGAGAAAACGTTATCGAATTTATTAATCATTGCATCAATCTTAGCTTCCAAAGCCAAAGATGATCCTATCGAATGTGTGCTCGATCGTGAGTAAATTGATTTTTCGTTGGACCGTTCCCATTGGGATGATTTTTCGGCTAGGTTTTCAAGAAATTGCTAAGCATCATCGTGATGTTGGGTGAGAAATTTTCCTAAGCACATTGATTCAAGCATGGTTCGCGAGCTGTTTTCAAGTCCATCGTATAAAATTTGGCCAAGGGTCCGTTTTTCGAAATTATGGTGTGGACATTTTATCAAAAGTTCTTTAGACCTTTCAAAATACTTTCCAAACGGTTCACCCTTGAATTGATGAAAATTTACGATTTCATTTCGGATTTTAGTTATTTTTTCCAAGGGGTAGAACTTTTTTAAGAAAACTTTAACGAATTCTTCGCAAGTTTTAATTGAGTTTGATGGTAAGCTATACAACTATTTTTCAGCGTAATCGGTAAGAGCAAATAGAATTAATTAAAGTTTGATTCCGTCATCACTAAGTTGTTGGAGTTTAATGGTTGCGCAAACTTGTTTGAATTTCGTCAAAAAAATGTATGGGTCGTCGTGTTCGAATTTGCCAAATTTTGGAAGCATGGAAATATGATTTGAGTGAATTTTGAAATGGTTGCTCGTAGGGATGGGTAACGTGATGCAAGAAGGAATAGAAATTCTATCGGGAAAGATTCTATCCATGAGAGTACGAGGGGCATTCTCGTTCACCATTTTAAGAGGATTACTTGTTCGAGTTAAATGATTCATTGTTGCATCACTAGTCCAAGTGTTTGTTGTTGTGTCACGAGTCCAAGTACACATGCACAATTAAAAGTCGAGAAGAGAAAGAAGTATAATCGAATTTAAGAGAAAGAAGCAAGGTTTAGAAAATGAATTCAGAAATTGTTTGTTTTTTTTATATTTTTTTAAGGGAAAAATATTTACCTAAAAGAATTTAATTTTCAAAAGAGCGATTTGATTTTTTTCGTTTTGTTTTTTAGATTTTCAATTTTTTTTCCTTTTTTTATATGTTTTTTTAAAAGATTGTATTTTTTGGATTTTTGTTTTTCTAAAAAAACTAACTCAATTTTTTTTTTTGGATTTTTGATTTTGATTGAAAAATTTCAAAGAAAAGATTTAAAAATATATATTTTAAAAAAAACTAAGTTAAGTCAAATTTACAATTTTTTTGGTTTTGGATTTTGATATTTTTTTTCTTTTTTTAAAATATGCATGAACTGATGCAACTAAATGAATGTAAGGACTTAATTACAAATTTTATGTCCTTAGTAGCTTCTAACCCAAAATTGTATAATCACAGTTTGTCTTAATCCAACAAAATAGTTCTTAGCCATGTAACGGGCAGGAGTTTTCGGTGCACTATGAATCACTGTAGCAATGCAACTGAAGGTTTTAGTGCCTTTAGAGAAACAACCACTATAATATTTATGAATCACTGTAATATTTATAACTGATTATTGCTCTGCCATAGCCTAGAAACTAAGAAAATAAATTGTCAAAAGAGGACAACTTATCAAGATACAATTAAGCCCTAGGTGAGCTCGTGACTCCCTTAAGTCAAATGTCTAACCGTTATTATTAGTCAAGTTTCTAGGATGAAATGCTATTTGTGGACCAAGGAAGGGGTGATGAAATCCCTTACCTTATGTGAATTGGGGTGTTGCCCTTAGAAAATAAAAATAAGATGAATGCAAAGCATAAATCAAACGTGATTTTAACGATGCAACTACGAATGAAATTTGTTTTCTTTTTGTTTTTGAATTTTTTTTAAAAATGCAAGCAACCAACAATGCAATTTAAATAAAACTAGAGATAAGAGCACGATACCAGAGCGTGCAGAATTATTAGCAATTTTTTGGCAAGCAAGCAAAGAAGTTATTTTTGGCAAGCGAGTCTTCTCCTTTTGAATTTCTGCTTCTACAACCTGATAACTTGAACAAGATACTGATACAATATTTTTTTTATAGAAACCAAAACAACTTGCAATTTCTTTTATTTTTATATAAGGATGGACTTAAAACAAAACAAATTAAAACGATATAAACAAATTAAAAGAAAAATTGTACTCATGCCTACAGGCCCGGCCCAAACAAATGAAATTTCAAAACGATCGTAATAAAACTGTTGTTCCCAGAATTCACAACTTCCCTAAAATTCACAAATTCTATTAACAAAATTCTCTAATCAAACATCATCGTAACCAATTGTGATTAGAGAATTGTGTTCGTGTTTTGATTTCTGGTTGGAGACTGTCGCGGGTTTGTTCTTGGTCGATGGCTGCTTTGGATTAGAAGACGAAGGTAGGTGGCAAGGCAGTTGGATTGATAGTGAATGTAGATGGAAATAATGGATTTGTGCGATTCTCGAGTTGGGTTTGTTTGTTCGATGCTCGCGGTTGTGAAATGGAGATGAGGTAGATTTGGGGAGATTATCGCGTTGGTTATAGAGTTGCGATTTAAGGATGCGATTGTTGGTTAACGGTTATTGGGATCTTGAATTGGATTTGCATAGGAGGCTGTAGTGATTGGAAAAGAGGGGATGGAGGTTGTTGAAGGCCGAAGTTTGCTGATGGTCGATGAAGGATGGGGAGTAGTTTTTGTGAAGTAGGATGTTGAGTTGTTGGAGGTAGCAGTATGGTAGCACTGTTGGTCGGGTTGATGGCCTGGTAGCAGAATTGAATGGTTGTAATTGTGGTATGTATATGTGAGGTTTATGTATGTTGTGTATGCAGGGAAATAAAATGAATGTATGTATGGCAAAGGGTAGGAGATTCAGAGGGGTGAGTGGTTTGAGATAGTAGCGTGGTAGAAGTTTGGTGAAATGCAGACCAGTGAAGGTTATTAAGATGGTTGGAGAACTGGTATGACAAAGAAGTTGATGACTGGTGGAAGTTGTATAGTGGAATGGTTATGGCAGTTATGGATGCAGTAGACTGGTTTATGGAATTGTATGTAGTGGTATGGAGCGGCAAGGTGTGGTCAGAGGGTTTGGCAGTGGTCTGGGTGGTTTCTCTGGCAGTGTATGTTTTGTTTCAGGTGGTTGAAAGCGTGGCAGTTGAAGTTTGTAGTCAGTTGTGGATGGAAGTGGAAGCAGAGGTGGTCGGAACAATGGTAGGTTATGGTAGTGATATGTATGAATGGTAGGTTGTTTGCAAGTGAAGGCAGAAGGTGGTTTAGGAAGGTTGATGTTGTAATAGCAATAATAAAGTAATGTGGTGGGTGAATGGCACAGCGGCAAGTATGTGCAGTGTGCAGTAGATATTCTTTTGCATGGATTTGTAGCAGATATGTGCACAGTGCACAGATTTTTTAAAAAAATGTTGGTTGGAATGCACAGAGAAGTGCACAGAGGAGGTATGTTGAAATGATGGTGCTGACGTGGTGGTTATTTGAGATCGTTTATGGTTGATGTTGGGTTGAAGGCTGTGGAGTGGTGATAGCTGCTGGTTGAATGATGGATGTGGATGAGGAAGGTAGAAGTAATGTGATAGATTGTTGTATGATTGTAAGGCTGTGCACTGGTTGCAGGCAGGTAGGTAGCTTAGTTATGTGATGCAACAAGGCAGTTTGAAGATGGGAAGAGGTGCAGTCTATAGTTATGATGACTGGGTAGCTTGCAATGCACAGAGTTGAAGTGTGTTTTGTGGTAAGGAGGAGGAGTTGAAGTGGTTTTCTTCTGAAGTTAAGGCAGTAGTGGTAAGTGAATGTGTAAACAATTTGTAAGGATGTAAACAATTCTGATGTAAGGATGTTGAAGGAATTTGTAAACAATTTGTGCACAGAGTATGTAAATGAATTTGTAAGTAATAAAACAATTTTTTTTTTGAAATTGTAAGGATGTTTATATATATATATATATATATATATATATATATATATATATATATATATATATATATATAAAGTGCAAATGTAAAGGAGGCTAAAAAATAAGAGATGCACACAAACAAAATGATAACAAAAATTACACACAAACACAACACTAAATATATTTTTTTAAATGCAACTCAACACACAAAATGAAAACACACTAAAATAAAACAAAAAAAGAAATAATTCAAAGATTAGAATTCAAATCAAATGTCAAATTCTTCTACAACGGCGCCAAAAACTTGTTAATCGGCTAATTTTCTATCGGCTTAGAAAATCACCGAAAAATTATGTAATAAAATAACCGCAAGCGCACAGCGTGCAATTTTAGTACGTGGCGAGTATGGGTCGATCTGCGGGGAATTGAAGTGATTTTAAATTATATTCAATCAAATTAAACCAAACTTTAGATTGTATTTTAGCTAAGAAAAATGTAAAACTAGTTAGAACAAAGTGAATGGAAATATGAGATTAGAAAACAATTTAGAGGCAAATTCACTCTCATATTTTTACATAAATGAACACACAAACAATCTATGATCTCTCTGTTTTGATCTTAAGTGGAATTAGTGATGTATTTATCATAAATATGGTTTATTTATGTTATTGACTAACATAACTTAAATTATCAAACTATAATACAACAACTAAAACCACTTATCAATTGTAATGAAAATGAAGTAAAAGCAAAAGCTATTTTAAGTATGATCTATTTACTACTTTATTTAGTAACATAGATCATCAAATTTTGATTCTATTTAATATCACAATCAAAAATCAATTACTAAAATTATGATGTAAATTGTGTTTATATTTGAGTAAGAATAGCCTATTTGTGAATACAACATAGGCTATCAAATTCACTAATAAACTTACATCAATCATCCACATCTTCATGAAGCATAAAAGAATTATAAATCACACAATATGTTGAATTTACATAATCTTAGAGAGCTTCATTACCCCTAAATTGAAGGGGTTTAGCTGCTCATTTGTGTTATCATTTCAACACATGTAAATTTCAACATAGAAAATAAAAGAAAAGTGCAGGCTAATTAAAATAAAAATGAACTAATTACTTACATAAAAAATAAAACTAAGCAACTAACATGAAATGAAAGAGAGCATGTAAATAGAAAATGAGCATAAAATAAAATAAAAGCAAAGAAGAAATAGAAGAAGAAGAGGCTTAGGTAGCCATTTTATTTCTCATTTGATTTGAGGCTACAACTTGCATAATATGATAAGTGGATCAAGCCTCCTTACATGAACATAAGAGGGTTATTTATACATGCCTATAAGCCTAATCCATAATTTAGGGGACTACCCAAAATACCCCTTAGGAAGTGTGGCCACCAAGTTATCATTAGCATGAACTAATCCTCCATTAAGTGTGCATGTGCTTTTAATCCCAACTAACTTGTGCATTAGCTCCTAATTGTAAATTCGGTAGTGGGTAGGTGGGGTCCTCCATGATTTCATGAATCCATTTATTTCCATCTTCATTTTCCTTCTTCACTTGTGCATGCATATCTCCATGAAGACTTCTTCTATTTTCCATCCAAATTTCTACAAAACAACCTTAAAATGTGCAAGTAATTTTTTCTAAAATTAAATACATGCACAAAATTACCATTTTCTTCTAAATGAAGATGAATGAAGATCTGATGAAATTTAGATTTTGGTAAAAACATGTAAAAATACCCATTTATGACATTTATTTAAATAAAAGTATATTAAATATGGAAGTAAAAATATGCACATTTACATGCACATCATGTTGCCAGAATGCTCTGTTTTGCGATACAAAATCATGATCTAACCAACCTCGCGGTTGTTCACGTTTGGACTTTGCAACATTTCTTTCGATCAAGTATCCATGCATCTATCCCTACTCGAGGGACTGGCTATTTTGAACGCCTGTATTTTGGTGATTGTGAGAGATGGAGAGGTTTGGGATAAATGATTTGATTGCCCCTGGTCTGGCTCTCAATCCTATTCTAGGATTGAGGAAGTCCGATGGTTTTAGTTCCGACCTTCCATGATTGTCCCTACATGTCCTTAGTTGCGCGTGCTTTGCTTGATTGCTGTCGTCACGGAAGTTCTGTTCATACGCCAATTCCTGGCTTCGAGAATTAATAACCTAGCTGCTTGGTTCCAAGCAACATTTACTCAAGGCTGCCTATCTTTTGGCTGTATCTAAATTCTTTCTAAGTTGAATTCAGGATATTCGATTGTGCACCAGCTTTCATCCCTAGAAATTAGCATACGAGCAATTCAATCCTGGGATTTCCTTCCGGTGCTGCTTTATTCCTGTGCAGTGGCTGATTCCTATTATGAAAGGTCGAACCATCCGGCTGACCTATGAAAGTTATGTCTTCTTGTTGTTGCACATTTTCGGCCAATGGTAGGTTTCTGAAGACAAGGGTAGAACCTCAGTTGAGGGCCAACTTCTATCTCCGGAAGCTAATGCATTGATGGTTTACTACGATGAGTGTTTCTTGTCGAACCTGTAGATTAAAGTCTTCCCGGCGTTGCTGAGGCAACACCGGTACATAGTGAATAGCAAATTTCCCGGCAATGTCGATACTTAGGAAATAGAGGATTTCCCGACGTTGCCAGTGGAACACCGATTCATATGAAATAGAATGTTTATCGATGTTGTTGTGGCAAACACTAGTACTTAGGAAATGATAAAAGGCCTTAGTGTTGTCGGGGCAACACCGACACTCAAGAGGTTGGGATCAATTTTTCTTGCCGATCCGGTAATGCTTCTAATCCAGGTGGGCACTAGTTTCGGTCTTCGAAAACTTGCACTTCGATGATTGGATTGTAGAAGTCTTTTCTTAGTGCTGCCTATCTTCGGGAAATGTTAAAGCCATGTTGGTTAGGATTGAATCATTCATCTGATCCTGTATAGTTGAGTAGGTCCCTTTCAACCCATTGTGGTTGATGTTGCTTAACTTTGGGATACGCCATGTTCTGGAAGGATGGGAGTCCCAGGCGTTTCCTTTGCCTATCCTTGTTTATCACCATCAAGTGTTACCCTTGGAAATGTAGGGTTGTTGGTTAACCAATTCTAGGGTTATTCTTATTTATGAAAAATCGGATTGCCTCCAACCAGTTTTTGTTATGATCTGACTTCTATCCGCGAAACCCTTCATTTCTAGGTGATAAATTCCAGGTTCTTATAGAAAATTAGAAATCGTGGAGCGAGTCATCACATTGCCCTCGGTACGACCGCACTCATTCCTATCCTGATCATGGATCGGTAGAGTTCGGTAGTATTTGTCTTGAATCTATGACACTTAACCTTGCTTGTTTCAGGCCATATGTGTTATGCTGGGCTGATAGCATTATTGTAGATATCAACCTTATTTGTTGGTTCCAATCTTCGAGAATCAATGGTTTAGCTGCTCGATTTCGAGCGTTCTCTCTTTGCCGTTGTCTGTCTTAGGATAACGGCTGGTTTTCTACAAGTTAGGGCTTGAGACCTCAGTCGAGCACCTGCTTCTGTCTTTGGAAACTGGTGCATTGATGATTTGACTCTAGAAATGCCTTCCATTGTCGTCTATCTCTGGACGACAGTAAGTTCCTCCTTTTATTGCAAGTTGGAACGATTTTTTATCCTGACCAAGTGTTAATGTGTTATATGCCCCTCAGCTAATAGGGCTGATTATTCTAAACAATTGATGTTAGACTTAATGTTTTAGGCGGCTCCCTGGATGCCCCGAGTCAAAGGTGCCATAGCTCCTATCTCTGGGAACTCATGACTTGGATGTCTTGAATTTAAACATTTTGTACATTAACTTTGGTCAAAGATCAGAATTCTTTGTCGACTTCTTAGTTTGTGAACTTTGCAGTACTATTGGAGCAATGTCAGTTCTTTCCAATAGCGGTAGTTGATCCCTGTTAATCCTGCAATAGACAAGTTTCTCGGTGTTGTCATGACAACACCGGTACTTAGAAAATTTTAACGGTCTGTTGATGATGCCAGAGCAACATCAAACAGTTTTTGCGTAGCTTATCAGATGCGCAGCTTATAAAAATGCGCGTCTTACGAAGTGCACAGCTTTTGAGGGTGCGCGGCTTATGAAATGGATGGCTTTTGAGAGTGCACAACTTAAATGCACGGCTTTTGAGAGTGTGCAGCTTATGGGATGCGCGACTTTTGAGAGTGTGCGGCTTATGAAATGCACTGCTTATGGGATTGATACGTCCCGGCAATCTAGAACGGTTTGGAACTTCTTGATGTTGCCAATCTTCGGGTAACGTGAGGAGTTTTTGCTACGAGAGCATGGTTCCACGGCTCAAGATTTGATGCGCGACTTATGGGAGTGCATGGCTTATGAGATCGATATGACCCGTCGATCCAGAACGGTTTGGAACTTCTCGACGTTGCCAATCTTCGGATAACGTAAGGAATTCGTGCTTCGAGAGCATGGTTCCACGGCTTAAGAAGTGATGCGCCGCTTATGGGAGTACATGGCTTATGAGATCGATATGATCCATCGATCTGGAACAGTTTGGAACTTCTCGACATTGCCAATCTTTGGGTAACGTGAGGAGTTCGTGCTTCGAGAGTGTGGTTCAATGGCTCAAGAAGTGATGCATAGCTTTTGGCAGTGCGTGGCTTATGGGATCGATACAAATTGTTGATCCATAACGGTTTGGAACTTTTTGACTTTGCCAATCTTCGAGTAACGTGAGGAGTTCATGCTTCGAGAGCATGGTTCCATGGCTCAAGAAGTGATGCGCGGATTATGGCAGTGCATGACTTGTGGGATCGATACGACCCGTCGACCCGAAATAGATTGGAACTTCTCAACATTGCCAATCTTCGGGTGACGTGAGGATTTTGTGCTTCGAGAGCGTGGTTCCACGGCTGAAGAAGTGATGTGTGGCTTATGGCAGTGTGCGACTTATGGGATCGATATAACCTGTCGATCCAGAACGGATTAGAACTTCTCGACGTTGCCAATCTTTGGGTAACGTGAAGAATTCATGCTTTGAAAGAGTGGTTCCGCGGCTTAAGAAGTGATGCGCGGCTTATGGCAGTGTGCGGCTTATGAGATCGATACGATCCGTTGATCCAGAATGGTTTGGAAATTCTCGGTGCTGCCAGAGCGGTACCAGTTTTGGAGGAGATAGGGATCGTTCTCCGTCGATCCAGCGGTTTGAGTCGATTTAACCCCGTCGAGTTTCAAGGTTATTTTTCTGAACATGGTTTTATTGGTCAAGAAGCTAGGCATGGCTTACGAGTTGCGCACAATGGTTTGGGCCTTCCCGGTGCTGGAGGAGCGACACCAGTTCTTTGAAGGTAAGGATTGAGTCTTCCCATCAATCTGACAATTTGACTTCATTGGAATGCGGTTTCGTCAGTTCTAAGGGATAAGTGTTTTTGGATCAGGTAACTACTGCTTGGACGATCCTCTTGTATATCGAGAAGATGTGCACAACCAAACAGATAAGGTTGCTATGGTGGAGAGATCTATAACCGACCGCATAGAGATGGTTAAGAAGAAAGAGCTTTTGGAAGTTTAGGGCAAGACTCTGATTTTTTGTTCCAAACTGCCTTTAGAGTCTTGCCTTAAACTTCCAAAAGCTCTTTCTTCTAGCTAAGTCTAAGAGGAAAAGGAACTGGTCATGAGCGATAAAGGATGTGTTAGGAAGAAATAAGTAAGTATTATGCTTCTATTTCGTTTGTTTCGCTAGCTAAGTCGTTAAATCCATAGTTGTCAGCATGCCAAAAAATTTTGATCGGGCGTAACTGAATTGTGGTATGATTAGTCTTGGCTTTCCTTGTATCTATTCAAGTATGTGTAGTGCGCTCCATGCCACAGGGCCATTTGCATGCATAAACTGTATCCAGGGTTTCTCCACAACCCATTTGGTTGCACGTGGTCTAGTGGATGCAACCGTGTCTTCTAGATGATAAACCATGGGAAAGCCTCTATCTTCGGAGACTTATATATTAGGGATTTGAGATTCTTGGTTCTCCCAGGTGCTGAATCTTGGCTTGATTCGAGCCGGCCTCTGATTGATTACAAGGTCGGTTCAGTTTTGGCTTAGTTTCTCTGAGCGACTTTGAAGCTCTGGAATTCGGCACTATTTGTCTCATTGGTTATTGGAAGTGGTTTTGTCAATTTTTGCAGAGTGACTGATGTGATTGTCGATTCGGGGCCCCGGAGCATGACTTCACTAACTTTGGGCATTTTGGATGAGATGACTGCTGACCTTCCAGTTGGCCTTCGCGACACTTTAGTTCATGAAAGATTTTTGGATTAGATGACCGTTGATCTACCGGTTTGCCTTCATGACACTTTAGTTCGTGAAGGACCTTCACGACGCTTTAGTTCATGAAGGAGTATTTGTAGTTGGATGTCCGGCGACCAGACGGCCCTGGAACGATAATTTATCGATTTCGAGAGGAATTTTGGTCGGATGTCCAGCGACTAGACGACCCTAGAGTGATTATTCATCGACTCCAAGAAGAGTTTTGGGTCGTTTGTCTGACGGCCCGGCGGGCTTAAAGCGACGAATCATCGACTTCAAGAAGAATTTTGGTCGAATGTCCGGCGACCAGACAGCCTTGGAGCGGTAATTCATCGACTCCAAGAAGAGTTTTGGGTCGTGTCTCCGACGGCCTAACGGTCTTAAAGCGATGGTTCATCGACTTCAAGAGAAATTTTGGTTGGATGTCCGGCGACCAAACGGCCTTGGAACGTTAACTCATCGGCTCCAAGAAGAGTTCTGGGTCGTGTGTCCGATGGCCCGATGCTATTAAAGCGATGGTTCATTGACTTCAAGAGGAATTTTTGGTGTTTGGCTCGCAGGAATACAGTTTTATCGGTTCTTAGAGACGAGGGGGTTGGATTTGTTTGTTTGACGATCCTTTGGACAAGCCTTCTCGATGCCACCAGAGCAACGCCAGTTCTTAGAAGGGGAACAACATGACTCGTCGAGGGCATAAAAGCGTTTCTTTTGCCGTGTTATTTGCAATGTGCCTAGTGTTCCGGTACAACTCGTTTGGAAAAGGAAAGTAGAGGAGGATGGATGAGAAGGCGTCGCTTTAGGTTGCTACCCCATTCCTTAGTAGTTGGCTAGCCAGAGTGTTATTTGATAATCATCCTTTCGTCTGATTTTGTCAGTTAGCCGGGGCGCTTTTCTACTAGGTCTTAGTGGCCTTGTTTGGGCAAAAGGTCTCTAAGGTCCTGTAGCTCCTTCACCATTTGGTATGTTCTTTGGAAAATTTTTGGGTTTGCCTTCTGCCAATTGCACTACCTCTGGTCTTTAGAACCGGTTTGCCTTTCTATAGAATTCTTCCAGGGTAGCAAGTTGTTTCATCCTTTAATGATTCCTGAGGGCCTTGCTGTAGACTGGATTTGTCGACATCGCTTAGTCAATATGCTAGTCATACCTATAAAAAGAGCAATTTCAAATCAATTGTACAGCTGTAGGAAGGTATAGCTGGCATGATAAACTTCTTTGGATATTCTGCATGCTAAATGGCTTCAGTGAATGGGTTTCGATTGGGGAAGATGCTCTAATCATTGTCAGTCCAGTCGTTTTCAAGTTACGGCTGTTTATATTGCTTAAGAATGACATATGCATGATTGGCCTATGCTAGAATGATTGGAAATACCGATTGAATGAAAAATCACTTAGGATGGGGTCATGGATTAGTGACGATCCCCAAAAAAATTCAAACTAGATGGGATCGATTTCGGGCGACAAGGAATGACCCATTAGGTTGCATTCCAAATTTCAAGGCATTTGGAGTTCGCATGTTCGAGTTATGGGCAAAAGAAGATGGGTCGGCGTTGATGGATTGGTGGTATTTTACTTGGAGTCTGACCCGAGAAAATTTGTCATTTACTTAGAGTCAGCACATGGTTCACTTGAAGTCACAGAGTTTGAAGTGCTGGGTTGGGGACGAACAGTGCTTGGAGTCATTTGCATGTTTGCATGGAGAAAATCTTGGTTTTACTCGAGTCTGATTTCGGACCAGAATTTCCTAGGTTTGCTTCGAGTCAAATAGGTGATTACCCGAGTTCGACTTCGAGTCAGGACCTACAGAATCTGCTTCGAGTCAACTAGGCGATTACTCGAGTTCGACTTTGAGTCAACCTTGAAGTGATTTTTTCAGTGACCATTTTAAAGATTTTTGATGATTTTCGATGATGACCATTTGTGATTCGACGATGGGAGCTCCATGATGGGATTGGAAGCTGGTCAGTTGAGAGTGGTCACAATATACCATGGGAGCTTGGCCTTGTAATCGATCCAGGTTTGTGTCATATCTTCTTGGTTCTCCAGCCTCTGGGAGTACCGTTTGAGCAGTAGTTCCTCTTCCATTGCTTGGCACTGTGCTGTGGCATGGATTTTAGAGCTTCTTCTAGCATTTTGCATGTTAGCATTTTCATCCAATTTGTCTTCCACAAATTGTTTGTCATCTTCAGAATCAGAGAGAGCCATCGTTATATCTCTCTGTGGGGTTTTCACCCCTAAGTTCGGGTTTGTAGCAGGAGCTTTTGCAGTGGGTAGAGTGTTAATGTTTTCTTCCGTCATGATTCTTGGAACTCCGCCCACTACTTCCTTTTGCTTTTGTCTTTTGTTTCTTCCGTTCAAGCTAGAAATAGAAGAATGCTCTTGCTCCGTAGTAGCCATGGTTTCAGGCATAATTCTAGAAGTAGCTAGTGATTGGAGCGTTAGAAGCATCTATCTTTTCCATAAGTGCCTTTTGACTCTGTACCATTTTCTGGTTAATTTCATCAACTATCTTGCTCAATTCTCCCTTAGTCACAACTTCATGCTGTATGGAGGATCTTGGAACCTGATCTCCAGAGTTAGCTCCTAACAGCAGGTTGTTGGGGTTGTTGACTTCAATTTACCGAGTGGTTGTTCCTTCTCCAGCAATGATAGCTCTTATGGATCTTCCTGAGGTGGTTCTCTTTCTTCCTTGTACCGTTGATTCTCAAAAGCAAATCTTTTAAGCAGAGATTGAGGATCTAACTTCTGAACCTATTTGATCCAAAGTAAATAGCTAGATCTAAGCCTGAGTTGGGTTCTCAGTGAAAGCACCAAAATGTTAACCCAAAAAATGAATCAACACCTTGGATTAAGTGTGAAAGCACCAGCCATGTCCTTACAGAGCAATAATATAGAAAATAAATATAAAAAGAGCCGAAATAATAAAAATGAAAGAAGATTTTTATAGTGGTTTGGCTGTTAATGAAGCCTGCGTCTACTTTATAACTTTCTATTAACTGGCTGGTGTTACAAGTTGAATCGGATTACATATGATTGAATCTTCCAGGTTAGATCAAGTCACAGGTACAAGGGTTCACTGGATAGTGAACTCCTAGATGACTATTATGTGGGAGGATAAAATGACGAATAATCTTTACAGAGTTCCAGCAGCCAGTCCAAAAGATCCTCTTTATGTTGCAGATATGAAAGTATTTATAGGGAAAGTCAGTGAGTATTGGGCCAGAAGTCCAAGTGGAGAAGAGTCCAGTTGTTATACCAAGTCACCATCGAAAATCTCAAATCAATCAAAGTCATTTCTGTGGATCACTAGCTATCCATAGGGGATGGATCACTGGCTATCCATAGGGAGTGGATCGTTAGATATCCATAACCTTAGCATATTTTTCTACCAGAATCCTTTACTTAGTGCTACGAAGGGGCTAGGAAAGTTTGAGGGCGATCCGACCTATCATGATGGATCGCTAGTTATCCATAAGGGATGGATCGCTAGCTATCCATAGGGGATGGATCGCTAGCTATTCTTAGGTGATGGATCGGTAGCTATCCATAGTAATGGATCACTAGCTATCCATCCACCTAGCATATTTTTGAGTGATCTTTATTTGGTTGTCTTCCTATCTTCTATTTAAGTGCCTTATCCAAATATGAAGTTGTTTGGAGTTCGTTTGATCATCTGTCTTCATGGGTCATCTGGTCTAGAAGAATCATCCATAACTCACTCAATACTTAACCAAATCACACGAAACTTCACATATGCAATGTAGATGAGTAGGAGAGCCTCCCCTAAGGATCATAGGTCATGGAGCCTAATCCTCATGGGTCAGACCTGATGGATCAAACTAGCCAAATTCAGAGAAGAATCATCCATAACTTGCTCAAAACTTAACAAAACCAAACGAAACTTTACAGGCACTCTCTCTATGGTGCGTGGGACATACTCTATTAATTTCTGGTTATGAGGCCCAACCTACGAGGATCGTTTGCGATACATCTAGTTAGGTCGCTAGTGATCCATCAAACGACTTCCAAATGATCCCCTTTTTTCTTTGAGCCTTCGTTTATGTCTTCTAAGTGTTCTCCAAATATTTCAAGTTAATCCGACTCAGTATGTGTTCTCTAGATCCATTTTAAGTTAGCTTCTTTTGGTCAAACAACTTGAATCAGATGAGTTTTCACTTCTCCAGCTAGATTGTTTGGCATGCTATGAAACTTGGCAAGTATTCTTAGAAGAGGTAGTAAATCATGATGCAAGAGGCTTTGACAACTCATGATGCTTCCTTTTGGATCGCTAGTGATCCATGGATGATGGATCGCCAACGATCCATCTACCTAGTGGATTTTTGGCTTGTTTCACTTAAGTTCCATTGGCTTGTTCTTTTAGATGCCTTGTTCAAGTTTCAAGTCATTCGGTCTTAGTTTGGATGTTCTAACTCCTATTGAATTCTGCTGGGTTGAAAACCCAGTAAACATACTTCAAATAGTTCAATGTGTACCGAATATTGGTCGTAATAGGGTCGATATGCCATGTACTTGACCATAATCAAAATACAGTTTACCTGCTTAACATCGATAGTACTCTCAAATCAAAGTAAAATTGTACGTCATTACCATGAGATCTTGTACTTTAACTTAGTTTTATTAACTTATTGAAGACTCACGTTGAGTTTTTCTATTCCAAACAATCACAAATACATAACTCCTTCATGCCAACAATAATCATGAGTAAATCATCATCTATCGTATAGAGAGAGTTACGTACACTAGTCTCAAAGGATGTATCAATATCCTTTTCTCAATACCTTGACGAGTAACATTCGAGGAGTTAGTTGTTTGCAACCAAATTGGTTACAAACACTCAAGAATAGGTTTTTGTAGAGAAGTAAATGAAGAAAACTAAATTAAAATAGAGGAATATAGCAAAATAGTAAGAAAATCAAAGCAAAAACAAGAACAACAAGATTTATAGTGGTCCGGCGTCAGATTGCCTACGTCCACTTTGAATATTCTCTTTATTGATTCACTATAATCTTGATTACAATAGCAAACAACAAGAAGTAAGAGAATAATGGAGGAAGTTGATTACAAGAAAGGTGTTATGTAACCAGCAGCGTAAAAATCCTCAGAATGACCCCCTAGGCCTGTATTTATAAGTAAAGGCGACCACCAATCTATCTGGAATTTTGGCAACAGGACCTCTTCATCCATATAGGCCCACCATAGGGGGCGCTAGGCCCAAATCTCAATGGAGAGGGATCGGTACCGATCCCCCCAATTGTTGAATTTGAGGCAACGATCCCTATGGTAGATTCTCCATGCTTGAATATGACGATTTCTCAAATATCACGTTGATTGGATATGTGGAGCTCACTCTTTTGCTTAATCTTTGGTTCGAATACCTTTTGATGTTATTGTTGCTGCACCCCTCAAATGGACTTTGCAAATCCCTAAGGTTCCATAGTGCTCTGCCGATCCCTTCAATACGCCATTCATTCGTATTCTCCGAACTTCATCACATGATGTCGATCCCTCCTGGTCATCCATAATGCAATGTCGATCCATTATGCTTCATTATACTATGTCGAACCCTAGCCTTCCAACCATCTGACCCCCCTTATTTCTGAATATTATGCCGATCCCTCGAGTGATAACAAATCATGTTGAACTAAGCTTAATCACCTTTGTCGACCCCTCTTATATTCCATCCATGTTGACAATCCATTCAAACAATTATGTCGATCCCTCTAGTACTAACAAGACACGTTGATGCCGATCCCTCCAAATGATTATGCTGATTCCTATTACTCTACCTTGCTATGCCGATCCTTTGCTAATCCAAGTTATTTTCCATATTCCTAACATCCTGCATTGTCTATCTATCAACTTCGTTTAATCCGGGCTTTGTATAACTGTCTGAACTCTACTTCCACTTCCTATAGCCATTGCTTCATGGTCATCCTTCTAGACAACCATCGAATCTATCTTGCGTGATCAGTCTAATATAGCCGGTTAGGATACCGAGTAACACTTGCCCCCCAAAGTACATCTTGTGAGTAACATGACGTGCTTTGAATAAAAAAAGTCTGAATTGCCGGAAAGAAGTCCATCTAACTTCCAGATTGACTGTTATTCCTTTATTAACTTTCAATAATTCTGATGTCGTATTCCATTAGCATATACAAATTTGGTCATGCGGGACTTATAAGCCATCTATTATCTAATCCAGTCTCGAACTTGAAAGTTTCAGGTGTGATTACAATTTCTGTTGATTTCAAAAGGCTGAACTTTTAAACCATTCCCATGCATATTCATATACACGTTTCTGTTGTTGGCTCACGGACGTGTTCGAACGTTCACCGGTCATTGCTAATTTTAATAATGTTTTGTAGGCTCACGTTTGCAGTCAAGCCTTCATGATAACGGTCGCCTTTCACTTTCACCTCGTCCATCATTTCTTCTTTTTTCATTTCTTATTTCATTCATTCATTTTCTCTTTTCTTCTCTTTTTATTGGTGAGGGGTCAGCATTCGACATGTCGATCCCTTGCTAGGGCCACACGAATAGGGATCAGCAAGTCCCAATGCCGATCCCTTTTCACTTTTGACTTGCTCAACCTGTTGCGTCCGGTTCATGCGCCATAGCTTTATATATATACAAGTCTTCGTTCTTTCCACCCTTCACTTTTTACTTTATCATTCTATTTGCATTTGCATAAATTTCATTGCCAAACCCATGCTACCCAAAGCTCTTTTTACATATGAAAATCCTTCGACCTTTAATCCTTAGTCCCTAACACGATATCAAACAATATCTCCCAAGGTCGATCTTTCTTCACCATCAATCCAACAAACTCCGAACGTTCGCTTTTAAAACTAACCTGATATACGTAGGTATGAAATCTCCTTTAATCATGCAATTAAGTTGTGATTTTTGAGCTTCTACCGCGAGTGTAGGGTGATGAGTTCGAGCGTCTCTTAGGTAGAAAGGAGGAGAAGAAGAAGGAGTAGGAGAAGGAGATGGAGAGTTCAACCGAAGTTTTTAAAGAGACGAAGAAAAGTAAAGTTTTGGGATTGGAAAGGAGGAGTTGGGATACGGATCAGTATAGGGCAGGTTCAGGAAAGGGATCGATAGGTCATAGCATTGATAAGGGATCAATGCAGGGTTGGAAATAACTTAGATGGGGGAACGGTAGGAGGTTTTGAGGAATAGTTTTTGTAAGGGATCGGTAGGAAGTAGCTATGAAGAGGGATCAATGTAGATGCCTTAAATTAAGGGATCGGTATGCAGTGTTGGGAAAGGGATCGACAATGAGGCTAAGGGATCGACATTTGACTTTAAGGACAAATCTAACCCAACTTATTTGAACACTTAACACAAATTTGACTTGCTAAACTCGAACAGGAGATGATAACGGACAATATGACGTGCATACTTGAACTGTCGAACTTAAGATTAAACGACCAAACTTTTGGACTTCTCAATATGGGCTAAGTAGTAAATTAGCTAATGAACTTAGATAACAGTCTTCATAATCCAATACACCGATAGTCGATCCCAAAGCTTTCGTTGCCGATCAACTTTTCTTGCCAATTGAGACTGTTAACGATGACGGTCTCTCTGGACAAAACTCCAAGTCCCGTCGCGTTATTTTTGCTTTTCTGATTTCAAAATATTTATGCTTGTTTCATACTACACTGCACTAGTTCACACTTGACACGGGGGAACAGGTTATTATTTCTGATCTCGATTGTCTACTGAGTATAGCTGACATAGATCCCAGTTGCACGAAGCATTCAATCAACATGTCTTCTGATTCAACGGCGAGATGCTTCAGTTCTGAAGCAAATCAAGTTTTGCCACTATATCCGGAAGGCCTTCTCCAAGCCATCATGCAGAATAACCAGAAGCTTCTAATCCACAAATCGATCTCTTAACTGATATTCCAGTCCTTCCGAAGAAAAACCATCAGCCCTACTCCTGATGCCATTGAGGGTGCCATTGTCCTCGATAACCCTGTTGACTCTCAAGCTTCTTGAATCGGCGAAGCCGCTCTTCATCGTTTATGTTCCATCCACGGGATTTCGTTTGAGGATGTTTTAGTAGCTACGATGCAAGATAGACCTCACTTGCCCCCAGCCGGATATACAGCATGCAACAAATTTATGTGCTGGGCTAGATGTGTTCCACCTTTTAACTCCTTTGTTCGGGAGAGGTTGGGGTATCTTGGGATCGCCCCTACTCAGTTGCATCCCAACAGTCATGCTTTCATTCATGGGACTTTCCTTCAATTCATGAATGTTCTGTTCCGTCCGCCCACTCCCGAAGACATCAGATTTATTTATAACTTCAAAAGATGATCAGGAAGCCCTTCTTACGTCTTCTTTGAACCATCACTGAACTGTCAAGTCTTGATGGGGGCCTGTAACAAGCTTTTATTATTCAAATGTGAATGGTTCTACGTGCGATGTCCACTCGGATTCACAAGAAGATGGTTAGAAGGACATGAAGATAGAGGCCAATTTTTTTTGTTAAGAAAGCTTTAGGAAATGATTAGGGTTTTGATTAGGGATGAATGAATGAGGTTTGGAGAGTATGAGATAATTTATAGAAGAGGTTTAGGGTGGGTTATTGGGCTAGGTTTAGAAACCCAATAAGAAGAGAGTTATTTACATGTTTTTCAAAAATTAGTCTAAGTGTTCATATATGTTTATAAAACTCATTTTTCTTATCCAAACCCGTTTTAAAATCTCTCCTAAAATATTTAACTTTCCAAAAAAATAACATTTTATCCTCATTTTAAAATCCCATATTTCCCATTTAATTAAAATAGCCTTTTTCAAATAAATTTTTGTTATTCCAAATCCTTTTATGCTTCATTAAAATAAATAAAAATCCCAACTTTTATTTATTAATTGGTAATGCAAATCCTGGGTTGTTACAGACTCCCCCCCCTTAAGAAAATTGCGTCCCCACAATTCCTTAAGATAGATGTCGTCTATAACGTCAAATCCACAAAAGAAGTGATAGAGATAAAATAGAGAATTCTCACCCGCAGAAGAAGATGGGAGAAAGTCAGGATTAGAGCGTTCGATAGATTCTCTGGTCTCCCAAGTGCAGTCCTTAGGATTCGGTGACCATTGAATCTTCACGAGTGGAACCTCTTTGTTGCGAAGGCGTCTAACCTCTGAATCAAGCACACGAAGAGGTTGCTGCTCCAAAGATAAATTAGGTAAGATCTCTAAATCAGGCACAGCATGCGGCTCGATGATAGAATCAGGATCGCGGACACACATGCGAAGCTGGGAAACATGGAACACGTCGTGTATTCCAGAGAAGTGAGCAGGTAGAGCCACACGATAAGCAACGGGGCCGATGCATTCCGTAATAGGAAATGGTCCAACATAGCGAGGAGCCAACTTCCCTGTAGAGCTGAAACGCACAACCCCCTTCATGGGAGATATCCGAATAAAGACATGATCACCAATGGAGAACTCAAGAGGCTTCCTACGGTTGTCCGCTTAGGATTTCTGACGGTTCTGCGCCTCTTTCATTCTCTGACGAATAAGAATAATCTTCTCAGAAGATTCCCGAACTGAATCTGGACCAAGAAGGAGCTTCTCGCCAGATTCTAACCAACAAGCAGGAGAGCGACATGGCCTTCCGTAGAGAGCCTCGAAAGGTGCCATGCCGATACTAGACTGAAAGCTGTTGTTGTAGGAGAACTCTACAAGCGGTAAGTGATCCTCCCAACTACCTCCGAAATCCAGAATACAACAACGCAAAAGATCCTCCAAAACACGATTCACCCTCTCCGTCTGACCGTCGGTCTGAGGATGATAAGCAGTCAAGAGATTCAGCTTTGAGCCCAAAGCTGACTGTAGGCACTTCCAGAAGTGACTAGTAAAGATAGTGTCTCGATCACAGACGATAGAGCTAGGAATGCCATGAAGTCGAACGACTTCCTTCACATATAGCTTGGCAAGCTGAGGAGCAGTCCGAGTGGACTTAATAGGAATGAAATGAGCTGATTTGGTCAAGCGATCGACGATGACCCAAATAGAAGTATGGCCTGACCTCGATCGAGGCAGACCATCAATAAAATCCATGGATATCTGATCCCATTTCCACAATGGAATCTCTAGCGGCTGAAGAAGACCAGATGGACGCTGATGCTCAGCTTTGATCTGTTGACAAGTCATGCAACGGCTTACATAACTTGCAACATCACTCTTCATGCCCTCCCAATAAAATAGGCGACACATGTCGGCATACATCTTACTCGACCCGGGATGTATAGTGTACTTAGTGCGATGACACTCGTCTAGAATGTCACGCCTAAGTGATAAATCAGATGGTACCAAAATACGATTCTTCCTGCGAAGACACCGATGAGAATCAATAGAATAATCCAACAATGTCTCATCACTGGATTCCGACTCAAGGAGATGAATATATCGCAACAAGTCTGGATCCTGCCGCTAAGCATGGGCAATGCGATCCAATAGAATAAGTCGAGCTTCCAAGCTGAATAACAAGATCTGAGGATCAGAAGACGGAGCTCGATCTCGAATATCACACATAGAAAGAGTCTCAAGAATATCCCACTCGGCTATCATCATAGAAACTACTGCCGAGTGTTTGCGACTGAGTGCATCAGCCACACAATTACCCTTGCCAGGGGTATACTGAATGTCTAAGTCATATGAGGCGAGAAACTCAAGCCATCGCTGCTGCCTCATGTTGAGATCTCTTTAGCTGAAAAGATACTTCAGCGACTTGTGATCGGTGTAGAGAATAAAACGTTCGCCCAATAGATAATGACGCCACGTCTTCAAGGCAAAGACGATAGCAGCTAACTCAAGATCATGAATAGGATAGCGAACCTCATTCGGACGTAGCTGCCTAGAAGTGTAAGCAACTACCCGATCCTTCTGCATAAGCACAGCACCGAGGCCGCTACCACAAGCGTCGGTGTAAACAACAAGATCCTGGTTACTCTCAGGAACCACAAGAATAGAAGCATGGGTGAGAAGTTCCTTCAGTCGCTGAAAGGAAGTTTCACATTTATCAGACCAAATAAAACGAACCCCCTTACGAGTCAGAGTCGTGAGGGGAAGTGCAACTCGAGAGAAATCCTTGATAAACCGACGGTAATAACCCGCCAGCCCAAGGAAGCTGCGAATATCATGAACGTTCTCGGGCTGCTTCCAATTCTGAATAGCTTCGATCTTGGCAGGATCGACAGAAATACCCTCAGATAATACAATATGGCCCAAGAACTTGACCTTGCTCTCCCAAAAATGGCACTTGGAGGGCTTGGCCTTAAGCTGATGCGGACGAAGAGTATCCAAGACGATCCGCAAATGATGAGCATGCTCTGCCTCGGATCTAGAATAAATAAGAATATCGTCGATGAAAACCAGAACGAATCTATCGATGTATTCCCGGAATACTCGATTCATAAGATCGACAATGAAAGCCAGAGCGTTCGTCAAGCCGAACGGCATGACCAACCACTCAAAATAACCATAACGAGTGCGAAATGCTGTAAGAGGAATGCTGTCTTCCATGACTCGTAGCTGATGGAATCCGGTGGCAAGGTCAAGCTGAGAGAAGACCTTCGCACCGCTCAATTGGTCAAACATGTCGTCTATCCGAGGAAGAGGGTAGCGATTTCTGATAGTTAACTCATTGATCTTGCGATAGTCAATGCAAAGCCTAAGAGAGCCATCAGCCTTCTTAACGAAGACCACAACAGCACCCCATGGCGAAGAACTGGATCGGATGAACTGCTTCGCTTCAAGCTCAACTAACTGCTTCCTGAGTTCCTCATTCTCCTTAGTAGACATTCTCGTAGGAGGACGCCCAACTGGATGAGAGCCTGGGATGAGATCGATGCGGAACTCAATAACTCGCTTCGGTGGTAAACTAGATACTGGCTCGAAGATATCGGGGAAATCCCGAACAACTGGAATACGAGATATGTGATAGATAATTAATTAAGGAATACTACGGAATATAACGGATTCCTATACATATTCCTAACTTATCTATCAATAACATGAGGAAGGGATTTGATTTAATTCGGATCTAATTAAAATGTATTGTACTAAGTGTATCTGTTCTGTGTTTATTATGCTTATTCCTGAAACCAGGCTCTGATACCAAGCTGTAACGCCCCACTCTGAGACCCACTGTAACAAAGAGTATTATAGCAGTAATACTGTCTGTTAAAGCAGAGAATAGAGTATAGTGGAAGCGACCATTTGTAATCAAGCTATAACTATCTACTGAATACGTCGAAAGGGTGGTATCTATTTTTTTTCAAGTGGTTCGACATATTCAATAAATATTTATAACGAAATTACAATGGCTAAAGATCTATCAGAATAAGCATAGTAATAAAATGATAAAACATCACAGAACAGAATCACATAACAGATATAAAATCCCAGGACAATACATCGTCAATACAGATCCAAATACTATAAGTGGGTACAAAGCCACTGCCCACACATGTGAGTCAAAAATATGTACATATCAAAGTCTGAATAATAGCAGAGTAGCGGAATAGTGGACAAATAAAAGCGCTATCTATCAGCATAGCAGATAATGTCCAAAGCGGAAGCACAGAAGCTAAGTCCAGAGACCTAACCTGAAACAACTCGGTCTGACCCGAGCGAAAACACTCAGGTCAGGCTAGCTAAACAATCAGTAATAACTGAGATATATAATAATGCGGTACTTAAATAAAGCAGTACTTTTCCTAAGAGAAGAGTATTTTGGACCACCTGAATATAATGACGGTCCCTAATCATCAATCAATAGTAAAAATCTCCAAAGAGAATATCAGCACAAAAGTGTTGAATAAATAAAATCGCCTCATATCACCGGCGTAGCCAAAGCTATATAAAGTTGCCCATAGGCAATAATCCCAAGAGTGACCAGAGTCTGTAATCAATGCCCAAGCAAAGATCGATGCTCCAAAGAGCAATGGGGATATACTTAAAAGTCAATGAAATCAAACACTGAAAAGCAGTGCCCAGAGACACTGTGAATCCACAAGGTAATCGCACTTACTTGTATGGTTCCATAGAACCAACACCGAATGGAGGTATCCGAATGGATATAAAAATCATCAGATAATACAAGTATAGCACGTGCACCGACCGGAGTCGTTATTGCCAAGTACTGTAGAGTTGTGATCGATCACTCGCACAGATGCGGAACGCGCGAGACGGCAAGATCCTTCCCAGAAGGATAAAGGCCCAGAGGCACATGCCGAAAAAAGAAACTGCTCCATAGAACAGGTGTCCAGAGACGGTTGCCCAGAGGCGTGGTGACCCAGAGGTCCAGTACTGGCTGCCCAAAGGCTAATGTGTCACAAACTTCTTGGAGAGGAACCCGTAAAGTGTTAACAATGAGTCCCATACCCCACGTTCGTACTAAACGGTTTACTAACCAATAGCAAGCTCACACTCCAAACAATAAAAAGTCCACCTCGTATCATCGGTAAACTAGACCCAAAGGTCAAAACGATCAATCGAATAGGTTGGGGATTAACCAGAAAGAAAATACACACGGTTCCATAGGTCGGAGATTTCCTAACCGTTTAAGCACCTTTCCACTTCGCTCGATGTGCTAAAAAGTGAGTGCGAGATTTTTATTACAGAAAATAATGGTTCGAAACGGATTTATAATTGATTTTGAGAACACTTTAAAACGGCTTTTGAAAACTCTCCTATTATGGAGTAAATAGTTTACTAATTAAAAATAATATTATATAATAATTTCGAAAGCCATTTCGGAGCGAAAAATCATTTTAAAACCTTTCTATAAGGCCCGTGTACAAAATCCAGAGACAAATCTCAAAGAAATCGATAAAACCAGAAAATCACTGAAAATATTCTGTGTTGGAAAATAGTCCAAAACTGACGCGAACCCAAGTTCGGAAAATTATTCGGACCAACAGACTGAATCCGAATGGCATGAAAATGGGTAGGAACATAGTCCGACATTCCTACTTCAGAACGCAAAAAGAATTACTCGATTCCGACTTGAAACGAAGGCGTAACGACGTTCCAAAGTCGGACACAGAAACATGAAATGCACTGTTTTGCACAGCGATCTGGGTTCAACTCTGACAGGAAATTCGAAGGGTCTAATTAACTCAGATGATGACTAAACTTTCCAGATATGGAGTTCATAACTCCATCTTTCCAACGAGACCAAAATCGTCAAATTCCGACTAGCAGCTCAAAAGTTATGACCCAAATAGTTTCAGTTTCATCCACAGAGCTAATATGTATATCGCTCTCGGGAAGATAGTAGAAAAATCAATTTTTGACCTAGTTAGACTCAAAATTACAGAAAACTCACTGAACAAAAATAGTAGCATAGGTTTTATGCTTTCCGGAACATCCAAAATTATCTAATTCGGATCAAAAACGAGAGAGATACATGCAAAACAATATCAGATTGAAACTCAAGATAACTTGTTAAAGACAGAATTGGTCTTCTGTCTTTGAACGCATTTCAGGTCATCTAAATAGCAAAATTACAGAAAACACACTGAACAAAAATTGTAGCATATGTTTTATGCTTTCCGGAACATCCAAAATTATCTAATTCGGATCAAAAACGAGAGAGATACATGCAAAACAATATCAGATTGAAACTCAAGATAACTTGTTAAAGACAGAATTGGTCTTCTGTCTTTGAATGCATTTCAGGTCATCTAAATGGCAAAATTATAGAAAACTCACTAAACAAAAATTGTAGCATATGTTTTAAGCTTTCTGGAACATCCAAAATTATCTAATTCAGATAAAAAACGAGAGAGATACATGCAAAAAAATATCAGATTGAAACTCAAGATAACTTGTTAAAGACAGAATTGGTCTTCTGTCTTTGAATGCATTTCAGGTCATCTTAATTGCAAAATTACAGAAAACTCACTGAACAAAAAGTGTTCCTTATTGAATCTAGTTTGCAGGAAAAAAAACCTGACCAAAAAAGGATGAGAAATGAAGAAGTTATGCCTGATTTCGTTTCAGCTATAATTCCAAAACGAAAATTGTAGAAGCATCAAGTAAAAAAGGATTTAGCTAGCAATTTTACCTCAACCAATATAGCAAGCAACTTGTGTGCACACCCAAAATGAAAGCAAAGAGGATCAAAGAGCTATGATTCACATGTTACATAATAAAACATGTGTTACTAAATGATTACTGAAATCAAAAGATGATTAAACACATATTAGAAGAGGTTTTTAGCAATATACCTCTCACAAAAGCAACAAAGACTACTATAGCATCAACCCAAGTTAGCAAAAGATGATTAGGAGGCTATAAGATCAAAAAAACACATAAAACATGTGTTACCAATTAAATTTCAGAAATTAGAGAGATATAAAAATGGATTTGAGGTGGGTATTTGCATTACCTTTGCATAGAATGACTTGCATAAGCAAAAACTAGAAGGAGATGAAGATAGAGGCCATTTTTTTTTGTTAAGAAAGCTTTAGGAAATGATTAGGGTTTTGATTAGGGATGAATGAATGAGGTTTGGAGAGTATGAGATAATTTAAAGAGGAGGTTTAGGGTGGGTTATTGGGCTAGGTTTAGAAACCCAATAAGAAGAGAGTTATTTACATGTTTTTCAAAAATTAGTCTAAGTGTTCATATATGTTTATAAAACTCATTTTTCTTATCCAAACCCATTTTAAAATCTCTCCTAAAATATTTAACTTTCCAAAAAAATAACATTTTATCCTCATTTTAAAATCCCATATTTCCCATTTAATTAAAATAGCCTTTTTCAAATAAATTTTTGTTATTCCAAATCCTTTTATGCTTCATTAAAATAAATAAAAATCCCAACTTTTATTTATTAATTGGTAATGCAAATCCCGGGTTGTTACAGAGATGCTTGAATAAGCCAACTCCCATGTGGAGGCCGCCATTGAATCCAGAAGGAACGAAATTAAGGACCTATTCGATCCACTGATTATCAAATATAATGCAATGGTCCAACTCCACCGTGACTTAAGCTTTCTTGGCAAGGGTTGCCTTGAATCGCTTGCCGAAGCCTCAGAACATATCGTTAAGATAATAAAGAAGAGCTGGGAGAAACCAAATTCAATGAAGAAGAACTAGTGAGAGAAGTTCTTCGAGGAAACAAGCCTTCGGATCTGGCTGCCGCTAAACTTTAATTTTTCAAGGCTCCAGCACCAACTAAAGATGGAGAGGACATCGCTGAGTCTTCCGAAACTGATCTTAAGGGTTCCTCTCCAACCTAAGTAGCCAGACCGTCAACTACTCATGACATGGGACAGATTCTCAACTATGATCCGGAAGAACCTGGCTTTGGACCACAAATGCTATCAACCATCCTAGAAGGAGGCACTCCGATGACTACAGAAAGTCAACCAGATGTTGGTACCATACAAAACTTCCCCGTATTTGAAAAGTTCTTGTTCTTTAAGAGCAATGGCATTTAACTAACATTCGTGTTTTGATAAACTTTGTAGGTCTTCCGGGCCCCGATTTGACTCCCAAAAGTGGTGCTGCTGCGTAACAGCATGAGAAAGCGGCTAAGGACACGACTGTTGTTGAAGTTCTAGGGCCCGATGCCTAATTCATCGGTGCTCTTAATGAAGATAAAACTGAAGATCCGCTCCTAGCCAATGACCCTGATGATGTGATAATTACTGGCATTTCGGAGCATACAGCTGAAACCAACATGAAGGAGAGGATTAAGGAGGAGGAAAAGTTGAAGCGAAAAGTTAAAGGTCAGCCCGCCGAGGTGGAAGTCGAAGATCTTGATCTTGTATCATTGCAAGTTATTCCACCGGGCGGGTCAATCCCTGGTGAAATCCCTCTTTCTTCCACAAGCACTTCGACCAAGGGCCGCAAAGGATCCCGGAAGAGAAGCTTGAGCGGCTCCACCCCTGAAAAATCCAAAAGGGAAAGAAAGTCGAAGAAGTAACTGTTACTTCAAATCATTGTATATAATTTGCATAATTATTTATTTCCTAAGTCGTAGGTGTACAGGTATGAATCCCAGTTTTTGAAAATAAGTTGTACTGGAATTTTGACACTTGTGAGTAAAAGTTTTTTGTTTTCAATTAGACATTGTGTGAATTGTTATTTTGATATTTGAATGATTACTTCCCTTTCAGAGTATTGTAATTTTTAGATTGCAAATTCTGTTAACAATTCACTATCTTCATCTCAAGGCCTCCTTGCGGTCGTTGCCTTAAGTCGTAAAGAACATTAAGCCGGAGCTGTAGTGAGTTGTCATACTCGGCTTTTAGTAGTATGTATTCCTCCTATCAATTTTAGGTTGGAGTTTGTGGAATAGAGAATGGTCGAAGTCCACCCATCTATTCAGTTATGTTTCTACTCCATTCCGCACTCTGGGGACCTAGAGTTGTTTGGGGAGCGGTCGGTTCACGCTCGATTTATGTTCATGCTCCAGTCTGCGATCAAGGGACTTAGAGTTATCTCATGGGTGGTCAGATCACACCCGTATCATGTTTATACTCCAATCCACGCTCCAGGGACTTTGGGTTGTCTCATGGGCGGTCGGATCACACCCGAATCATGTTTATACTCCAATCCACGCTCCGGGGACTTAGAGTTGTCTCGTGGGCGGTCGGTTCACACCCGAACCATGTTTATACTCCAGTCCACGCTCCGAGGACTTAAGAGTTGTCTTGTGGGCGGTCGGATCACACCCGAACCATGTTTGTACTCCAGTCCGCGCTCTGGTGACATAGAGTTGTATCGTGGGTGGTCGGATCACACCTGAATCATGTTTATACTCCATTCCGCGCTCTGGGGACTTAGAGTTGTCTCGTGGGCAGTCAGTTCACGCTCGAATCACGTTTATACTCCAGTCCGCACTCTGGGGACTTAAGATTTGTTTCGTGGGCGGTCAGTTCACGCTCGAATTACGTTTATACTCCAGCCTGCACTCCGGGGACTTAGAGTTCTCTCGTGGGCGGTTGGTTCACACCCGAATCACGTTTATACTCCAGCCCGCACTCCAGGGACTTAGAGGTTTCTCGTGGGCGGTCAGTTCACACCCGAATAACGTTTATACTCCAGTCTGAACTCCAGGGACTTAGAGTTGTCTCGTGGGCGGTCGGTTCACACCTGAATCGCGTTTATACTCCAGCCCGCACTCTGGGGACATAGAGTTAGTCGATGGGTGGTCAGTCACACCCGTTTGATGTTTATACTCCAGTACGAACTCTAGTGACCATAGTTAGTCGATGGGTGGTCAGTCACACCCGTTTGATGTTTACACTTCTTTTGGTCGCCTAGATTTCGTTTTTGTCCCACAGTCCGAGTAGGAAATTTACCAATCTCTGGATTGCATGTGACATTTGTTCCTTATTACGTGTCCTATCCTTTGAATCATCTATGGGAACTGTTAATCGAGCAAATTAATGGAGCTCATGTTGTTTGATTCCATTGAGGATTAGTACGATCGATCGATTTCAAACTCCGAGAACATGTTCGCACTTATCGATATCAATCAATTTCATTATGTAATTAGCATATAATGCAATAACAATCATTCATGCAAAGGAAGTTTGAGACTTATTCACCAAATGGAAAGGAATAAACTAATCTGTGTTATTACATATTTGAAAAATCAAATGCTAAAGCAAATAGAACTGAAATGTAAAGGAAATGTTCTAAGCGAAATAGCATCGTAAATGCTCGCTATTCCACACTCTTGGGAGTGTAATGCCATCGACAGTCGCTAGCTTGAAAGTTCCTTCTCCAAGCCTTTGCTCAATGACATATGGTCCTTCTCATGTCGGATTCATATGTGATGGGGTCGGGAAAACCCGTTTCGGGACGAGAACGCCAACTTCGAATGTCCTCGATCGCACTTTAGTGTTGTAATATTGGGCGACTCGATGTCGGTGTGCAGCTTCTCTCAAATCGGCTTGTTCGCGCTTCTCATCTATAAAGTCTAAGGAATCCAAAAGAAGATCTTTGTTTGTTTTGGGGTCGTAGTAAGTCACACGATGAGAACGGACTTCAGGTTCTACCGAAATAACGGCTTCGGATCCATAAGCAAGAGCAAATGGATTATGGCCAGACGCGGACTTGTGAGTGGTTCTGTAGGCCCAAAGCACCAGAGGAAGTTCATCTACCCACTTGCCTCTAGCCTTTTCCAGACGCTTTTTCGAAATGGACTCAATAATTTTATATACGGCTTCAACTTGTCCATTCGCTTGAGGGTAAGCAATCACTGCAAACCTTTTTTCAATATGATATCTCCGACAAAATTCTTTAAATTCAGCACTATCGAATTGAGTCTCATTACCTGTTACGATAGTTCATGGAAGACGAAGGGACATATGATGTTTCGAACAACGAAGTTGATTACTTTCTTGGTTGTGATCATAGCTAACGTTTCTGCCTCAGCCCATTTGGTGAAGTAATCAACCGCGACAATAGCGTACTTCGCACCACCTTTAGAGATTGGTAAAGAGCCGATAATGTCAATACCCACATAGCGAATGGCCATGGACTGACCATTTGCGTGATTTTTGTTGGCGGAGCTCTTGGGACTTTCGCATATATCTGGCATTTATAACATCGCCTTACATAGTCGGCAGCGTCCTGGTTTACAGTTGGCCAATAATATCCCTAACAGAGTATCTTCTTTGCCATAGTTTGCCCCAAGTGTGATCGTTGCATTCTCCCTCGTGAACTTCTTTCAGAACACGCGTTATCTCATCATGAGCGATACATCGGAGTAGGAGAATTGAAAAACCTTTTCGATACATAGTTCCTTCTTGCATAATATACCGCGAAACTTTGCGAAGAACTCGTCACCTTTCATTTCTTCTTTCAGGCAAGATTCAACGCAGTAAATAGTCTTTAAATGGAGTCTTCCACGATTCCCTCTCTGATTCCACTTCCAGTACTTGACCGAATTCAATCATATTTACACTTGAGGTATGTAATATCTCGACTGGAACTAAGCCCATCTGTTGCACATCGTCGGTACTGGCAAACTTCACCAATGAATATGCCTCTCCGTTTTGCTTGTGTGGGATATGTGAAATGTCATAATATTCAAATTCTACCAACAACTCCTTAACTCGAGTAAGATACGAGGAAAGTCGTTGTCCCTTAGCCTGATAGTCTCCTCTGACTTGATACACCACCAATTGTAAATCGCAAAAGATTTCAAGAGACTTAACTCCAAGTTCTCTAGCAAGTTTAAGTCCAACAATCAACGCTTTATACTCGGCTTTGCTGTTTGTGGCAGGAAAATCAAGTTTCAGAGCATAACTAATCGACCGGTTTTCAGGGGTTACAAGCACAATCTCAGCTCCAGAATAATGATCATTGGATGCTCCATCGGCATACAATTTCCACCGTACGATAGGGATTCTGCTACCTTCCGGAAGATCGTCTTGCACCGTAAATTCTGCTATAAATTTCGCCAACGCTTGACCCTGGATAGCTCTTCGATGCAGATGGGTGATATCGAACTGGTTGAGCTCGATGTTCCATTTAAGCAACCTACCAAACGTCTCAGGTCGCTGCAGGACCTGTTGTAACGGATGGTTGGTGTAAATGTTGATCAGATGCGCCTGGAAATACGGACAAACCTTCTGTGAGGCGATTAGCATGTAATATCAGATATTTACAAATAAAATTATATATATATATATATTCACCTTAATTTAGGCCATACCCATAGCCAGCTTGTCAATACCCCATCTTTTCAGGCCCATGCTTCTCCCATATCTCTTCACTCTATTTAAAACAATGTTGTAAATCAAGATGGAGTTTTTCTCCCAAATTGAAAGTTCAAAAATAAAAATCAACTTGTATAGTTAACTAATAATCGTGATTTTGGATTCGCTGAGCTCATATCCTCGAGAGCTACTTTTCACGTGCTTGATTTGGGTTTTTTCGATCTTTAGGGCAGAGGCCGTTTGGGGCAGCTATAACATCCCCCATTTGGAGACCCAAAACTAACGGCTACGGATGCTACAGTCATCCATAGTTATTAACCCTCGGTGACCAAATACGGTAATGTTAGATACATTGATATAACAGAAACACATGGATATGGAAAAAATTTAAAATCAATAAACAACTTTCACATTCCATTTCAAATTATTTCAAATTCATTACATAATCCCACATTCGAGAACCACATTCAGAAAAATAATAGTTATTATAGCATACGCCAAGAGCGACATATGAAGATGCCCTCTTGGATGATTAGAGTCTAAACATAGGCAATTAAACAACTTTGCCTTTACAACAAAACAAACGGAATCAAAATAGAAAAGATCTCCTATTAGCTAGCATGCCTCCTGCACGTCTCTGGAAGCTCATTCGTCTAAGGAGAACCTAAAAACCTCAACTCTAAAACTACTCAAAATTAATTGAGCACCCGAGAGTTTAAGGGAAAACATAAACTTCAAGTCAGACATAAAGCCTGGTATGAATAATAATCTACCATCAAACCATTTAGATATCTAGTAAGACCACGCCACTTAGCGGAATGGGTTTTCCCCTCACTAATATCTTATCCAAAATTTATTATAACCGTATACTCTGCTCCTGCATCCACAATGATTAAAACGTAGCAATTTAAAATATTATGATGATATACAAACAAGTAAATCATTCTGTATTTCCAATCCCCATTCATTTGACTATCTGTCTCTGTTATAGTTTCTAGGATTACTATTAACCAAATAGTTTTCATGGGCTGAATAATAACATATTTAAAGCTTATAGACTATCTGTCCGGTCTCATAGTTTTCATGGGATCACTAAGAACCTATTGGCCCCTTCCAATAACTTCATTATTTCATGGGTTCTCCCTGAACCTATTGGTATCTCCAATAACTTTCTTAACATCATAGTTTTCATGGGTTGACTAGGAACTTATTGACTTCTGTCAATAACTTTATCCGGATATAGTTTTCATGGGATCACTACGAACCTATTGGCCCTTGCCAATAACTCTTTACAAATATAGTTTTCATTGGTTTACAATGAACCTGTCGAATCTGACAACTTCTTTGATTAGTCTTTGGGTATCCTATGTTATGGTCTACCTGGCCTCCTGGATGCAACTCTACTCATACAGGAGTTAACTTAAATTATGATCACTAATAGGTCAACCTAGCGAGTCATTCTACCCTTTTTCTCCCCAAAATACAGTTATGGGTCCATTATACGGTGAATATGTATATTAGAAGAAGCAAACATAATAACATAATAACACCAACATTTATGGTTTAATATCCTTGAAATCATTTTCATATGAAACATGGTTAATCCCTTTAACCTATTGTTTTATCAAGGAAAGCTTCTTCAAAAACTCCATACTTAGAAGCCATTTCAAAACTCATTTATTTTGCCATGGGTTTTCCTTTAAAAATGAGATTGGGTTCTTTGTTTTGAAAACTAAGGCTTTCGAAACCTTAGATCTTTACTTTCGAAACCATTAAAATCTATCTTTCATAAGCTTTCAAATCTTCTCTTCAAAACACTTAAACCTATGACTTTCGAAACCTTCCTTTTGATACCATCAAAACATTTCTTTCGAAAGATATCAAAGTATATCTTTCCAAGTATAGCTTCAAAACCATTTGAAAGTACCTCTTTCTAAACCATTGGGTCTTTTTTCTTAAAATAGCTTTTGAGTCAAAGTGAATATGAATGAAAGTACCCCTTTTGAAACCATTAACCTTTAAGTAAAAGTGATCGGGGAAAACTGATGGCTTCGGAACCATCCCTTCGAAAGCATTAATCATTTATGTAAAACATTTGGAAGGATAGCTTCGAAACTCTTTTCGAAGCCATTGCCTTCGAAACCTTTGGTGTAAGTGGCTACTGGAGCCCTTTCGAAAACATTGGGAAGAGGCTTATTACATTTATAAAACAAAAGCAACCTTTCGAACTCGTTGATAACTTCAATCCATTCGAAAGGCATAAAGGCGGCAACATGGTTTCGATTGGGTTCAAACTACCCTTTCGACAGCATTGATTTAGAAACAGGGCAACTCATTCGAAAGCTACCTTAAATAAAAAGGCGGCGAATTCTTCGAAAGCTATATTAAACCCTTTCGAAAGCATTCTTTTAAAAACAAGGCAAGTGGAATTTCTTTGGATAGTAAAACAAAGGCCTCGACCCCTTCGAAAGCTTGGTTTTGACTCCATACCTGCCGTCATTCTTCAATCCACTATGTACCAACGCATTGATACCTTGTTTATTGGTTCCACTTGGTTGGGGCGGAAGTATAGGGTTGAAAGGTAGCTAATGAAAGTGGTGAAACAATAAACTTATGCAAAACTGTTTTTATTGCCTTTATAAGTAATACTTTTCAACTAACTTGCCTATTTGTAGAAATCTAATTGGTTGCCATAAAATTTACTAAAATATTTTCCTAAAAGACTGCCGAATTCATCTCAGATTTAATTAAAAACAATTAGCAAAGAAGCCCTTCCCTTAAACAAAACAATTTAGACATTTAAGTCCTCCCACTAAATTAATTAAATTTTCATAGTAAATTACTTAGGAAAAATCCCCAAAAATTCTCAAAATTCACTTTTAATATGTTATCTAACATATAAAAATTTCAAACCCAAATTCCTTTATATAATTACCAAATTAATTTCTAAACCCAATTATTCATATTTTCCTTTGAAAATTCATAATAAATTATCCATAGCTTGGATAATTACGAAAAATTAAACCCATCTCCAAAATAATGTTTTACATAACATGTTAAATCCTCATGGCATTCGAAACCCAATATAAATTATTTTAGCCTTAAAATCGAATAAAACATTTATCAAACAAACTTGTTTGATTATAACATATCATGTAATCCAAGCATATCATCATCAAAATCATCATAATGGATTTAAACTTAAACCCGAAATCTAAAGCTCTTTAAAAATGAAAATAGAGATGGTTTTGATTATTATTCAACTTGCTTAGGATAAGGAACTTGTGAATTGATTTAGATTGATCCTCCTTGCTTGATTCCTTAGCTTTAATTGATTTTTTCCCTTTTCTTTCCCTAGGTTATGGTCGGTTTGAAATTTTGTTTTACGTTTTTGAAAATTAAATATGAACGTGTAGAGAAATGGGAACGTAGGTTTATGGGTTATGGTGGCGGCTAATCCCCATATTTCCCTTGTGTTATTTTCTTATTAATTCTCTAATGAAATCGTTTCGAAAAACTCATTCTCTTTGTTTAATTAAGCACGACCTCTAATTAAAATTTCAAATCTCAATCCCCTTATCACTCTAATATTTATATTATTCTATTTAATTTACCTAATTAAATCTCCTGAATAATGTTATTAAAAATTAGGGGTGTTACAGGCTCCTCTCCTTAAAGAATTTCGACCTGACTAGCAGAAGTCTATATAAAGCAAATATATAACATACCCTCACAGCAGACCAGACTAAGTATCTCTAATCAAGTCTTATGTCTCCTTAGTACGGTCCTTCTCATTGTCGCTCCACTGAACTTTCACCAACTTAACTGTCTTGTTTCTTAATTTCTTCTCATCTCTTGCTACAATCCAAACTATTTGTCTAGCAAAAGTCAAATTTGGCTCTACTACCAACTTTTCCAACTCTATCGGAGGAATAGTAGTCTCTAGATCATGTGCATACTTGCAAAGATGAGACACATGAAACACGTTATGGACTCCTACCATACTGCTCGACAACTCTACTCTATATGCAAGCTTTACAATCCTCTCTATAACTTGGAATGGACCAACATATCCTTGTACTAATTTCCCTGACTTTCCGAATCGTACCACGCCCTTCATTGGTGATACTTTAATAAAAACCATATCTCCTACTGAGAATTCTAGGTCTTTACACCTCTTATCTGCGTAACTCTTTTTTCTGGATCGAGCTTCTCTCATGCTTTCTCTGATCAACTCAATCTTCTATGTTGCCTCTCTAACTAGATCTGGACCCAAGACTAATATGTCTACAGTTTCCAACCAACACGTGGGTGATTTGCATGGCCTTTCATACAAAGCTTCAAAAGGTGTCATTCCTATACTAGTTTGATAACTATTATTATAGGAAAACTCCATTAAGTGTAAGTGATCTTCCCAAGATCCACCAAAATCCAATACACAAGCTCTCAATAGATCCTCGAGTACTTTATTGATTCTCGTTGTCTGATCATCCGTTTGAAGGTGATACGCAGTACTCATCTTAAGCTTGGTACCTAACACATCCTGTAGACTCTTCCAGAATTCGCTAGTAAACAAAGCATCTCTATCACTGACTATACTACTAGGAATTCCATGCAGTCTAACTATGTTCTTCATGAAGGGACTTAGCTAAAATAGGTGTCGTTCTGGTTGACTTAACTAGAATGAAATTGGCACTCTTGGTCAACCTATCCACTATGACCCATATACTTTCATTTCCTCTATTCGACCTTTGCAACCCACCTATAAAATCCATGGATATCGAATCCCATTTCCAAACTGTTATCTCCAAAGGTTGAAGCAACCCACTCGGCTTCTAATGTTCGGCCTTCACTTGTTGATAGTTTGCACACTGCCTAACCCACAAGCAAACATCCTTCTTCATACCTTTCCAATAGAAGCTCCTCTTCACATCTTGGTTCCTCCAGGATGAATCGTAAATTTGGATCGATGATGTTCCTTAAGAACTTCTTTCTTCAAGTCCTCAACATTTGGAACACACAACCGTCCCTTCTTTCTCAACCATCCCCTCTAGTCAAGACTAAAATCCTTTAGATCATCGATCTCAGATCCACCCTCAAGCCTTCCAATCCTCTCGGCTAATAATGGATCCTCGTTCTTTTTAGAAGCAATCCTTTCGATCAACACTGGTCGAACTTCCAAACAGGACAACATGGCGGTGCTCTGACAAGAACTAGCGGTCGATCTTAACTATACACTACAAGTAGTCAAAGCTTCTAAATCTCTCCATTTTTTCGACATAGCTAACACCACATTCTGATGTCGTCTTCTAAGAGCATCAGCTACCTTATTTCCTTTCCCAGGTGTATACTTTATACCAAAATCATAAGCAACTAAAAACTCCAACTACATCTATTGTCTCATATTCAACTCTTTTTGAGAGAATAAATACCTTAAGGACTTATGATCTGTGTATAGCTCAATTCTCTCCCCTAAGAGATAATGTCTCTGTATCTTTAATGCGAAGGTCACCGCAGCCAATTCCAAACCATGAGTAGGATATCTCACCTCATGCGGTCTAAGCTGTTGTGAAGCATTGGCAATAACTTTACCATCCTGCATCAACACAGCTCCTAATCCAGTTCCACATGCATCGGTATACACCACCAACCCTTGGTTTCCATCTGGAATTACTGACATAGGTGTGTTGGTCAGCAAATGCTTTAACTTAAGGAATGCTTCCTTACATTTGTCGAACCAGACAAACTTCACGTCCTTCCGGATTAACTTAGTCAAAGGCGCTGCTATTTGGGAAAAATCTTTATTGAATCACTGGTGATAGCCGGCAAGTCCATGAAAACTACTAATCTCAGTCACCATCTCTGGTCTCTTTCATTTATTAA
The DNA here is from genome assembly GCA_030737815.1 of Allium fistulosum. Lineage (NCBI taxonomy): Eukaryota > Viridiplantae > Streptophyta > Magnoliopsida > Asparagales > Amaryllidaceae > Allium > Allium fistulosum. The sequence continues at coordinate 1,304,467,509 of CM060902.1, forward strand.
CAGCTTCGATCTTATCTGGATTGACCGACAAGCCCTTCTTTGAAACCACGTGACCAAGAAACTTAACCTCTTTCTTCCAAAAATGACACTTGGAAAACTTCGCTTTCAGCTAATGCTGCCTTAGCGTCTCAAGCACTACTCTAAGATGATCTTCATGCTCTCTTTCATCCTTAGGGTATACTAAAATGTCATCTATAAACACCAACATGAATCTATCCAAGTACTCTTGTAAAAGTCGGTTCATCAAATCTACAAAGAAAACCGGTGCATTCGTTAACCCGAATGGCATTACTAACCACTCGTACGAACCATACCTAGTTCGAATGCTGTTAACGGAATACTGTCCTCTGCCACTCTTAACTGATGGAAACCCGTTGCCAATTCCAACTGGAAAAATACTTTGGCTCCACACAACCGATCAAATAGATGGTCAATTCTCGACAAAGGATACTTATTCTTAATCGTCTTCTTATTCAACTTACGATAGTCGATACACATCCTTAACGACCCGTCTGGTTTCTTCACAAACACCGCGGCCGCTTCCCAAGGCGAACTGCTGGGTCTGATAAACTTTCTTCCTTCTAGATCCACTAACTGCACCTTCAATTCCTTGATCTCTGTCGGTGTCATCCTGCTAGGTGGTCTACTTGCAGGTTCAGCTCCTGGTACAAGATCTATCCGAAATTCGACGGCTCGTTTTGGTGGTAGTCCTGTAACTGGCTCAAAAACATCTGCAAACTTTCTTGCTACTCGAACTTGACTTAACTCTTCTTCTATTTCCATAGCTCTTAACAAAGCACAAGCACTTCAGTCAGAATCCCCCATTGAGAATATTATTCGGCTATGACTATTAGGGTGTCTCAACGATATTTCCCTATCCTGGCAAAATATCCTAACATCGTACTTACCCAACCAATCCTACCCAAGATGATACTGAAATCTACGAAATCAAAAACATACAGACTGCATGTAAACTTATGACCTAACAAATCAAGTTCTAACTGGTCACATCTCATCCCCAGAGTTGCATACCCTCCTATCGGATTCGTAACCCTTAAGGAAGTAACAAGGGATGTGGGTTCTAAACATAACCTATCAACCAAATTCTGAGATATGAATGAATGTGATGCACCGATATCAAATAGTATCCTAACTGGTATATTCTGAATCAAAAGCGTACCTTCCATCATAGTCTTTCCCTTTTCAGCCGCAGTTGGTCTAGCAAATGATGGTCCAATAGCAAAGACTTTTCCCCTGTCCGCCCTGACTGATTATGGACATTGATTCTTGTAATGCCCAACTTGGTCGCAGTTAAAGCACTTCACACCCTTCTTTTCTACAGCCTTCTTCCCCTTGCCTATCCGGCATTCATGAGCATAATGACCCTTCTTATCACACTTGAAACAGACTAGATCAGCCTTTGCCTTCTTGGCAGCCTCTCCCTTCTGGGTTCCCTTCTTCTTAAAGAACTTCCTCTTCTTTCCCTGAGAACCCTGGGTTTCAACCGGCTTTTCCTTCCCATAAATAGCAAGCATTTCCTCATGTCGGATTGCCATCTCCACAACAACATTACAAGGATCACGGAGATGTAGTAGGGTCGCCCTAGCAATCTTGGGTCTCAATCTCGAATAAACTTATCATTCCTCTTGATGACGGCATCAATGGTAGCATACCCATATCTAGACAGCTCATCAAACTTAGTAGCATACTCAATTACCGACATCTCTCCCTGTACCAGGTCCATGAACTTTCTTAATAATGCTGACTTAGCAACTTCAGAAAAAAACCTCTGATTGAATCTCCTTCAAAATTCTACCCAAGTCAACTCTTCCTCAGGAACTCCGGTAATAACACTATTCCACCAATGAAGCGATGCTCCCTGCAACTTCCTAGAGGCTAGTCTCCTCTTTTGCTCATCATTCAATCCCAAATTAGCGAAGATTCTCTCACAATGCAACAGCCAATTCTCAATTTCTATGGCATCCTCCGTTTCCACAAATGGCTTTCCACCATGTTAACGCTAAAAAGTGAACGCTAACACCCGGTGTGTGTAATAGAATCGTGAAAGCACCACCCGCGTGACGGGAACAGAATTTAAGCAGTAAAATGGCAGAAAAGCTGTAAAAGACAGCAATTTATAGTGGTTCGGCTTGAGATTAAGCCTACGTCCACTTTGAATCTCTTTATTACTGAATTCGGTTACAAATCGATACAAATCTCTTATCAAAACAGTACAATTTGATCACAAGAAACAATCTTGACTACTAGCTCAATCTTCATCGATGAAATTCGATAAATCCGTGTTGGATGTAAGGAATTTCTCTTGAAGCTTGTTGTAGCATCTTGAATGTTTGAAGATCTTTGATTGCTGGATGAATGGAGACTTCGACAGAGTAACGGTGCTTGAAGAAATGAATGGCCAAAAGTCCCCTCCATGTTGGAAATGGTGGCCTATTTATAGGAGCGGCTCTGAATTCTGGGCAGAAATATTACAAAGTCTTAGGTCGCATACGACCTAAGTTAGGTCGTAGGTCGTGAGCGACCTAAGCTAGGTCGCAGTCTATTCGTGACATAGGAAATTAGCTGATGTAGTTGCACTTGTCTTCATTTGAACAAGTAGTAGGTCGCTGGCGAGTTAAAGATGGCTTCAGCAGTTAGGTCAGGACCTCTCTTAGGTCGTAGACCACTTAGGTCGTGGAGAAGTTAGGTCGCTAACTTCTTATCTTGATAGGTCGTGGACTTTCTCAGTTAGGTCGCTATGTATTTAGGTCGCGAGGTTCTTGAGATAGTTAGGTCGCGGACTTCCTTTAGCAGTTAGGTCGCTATGTAGTTAGGTCGCAAGGTTCTTGAGATAGTTAGGTCGCGGACTTCCTTTAACAGTTAGGTCGCTATGTAGTTAGGTCGCGAGGTTCTTGAGATAGTTAGGTCGCGGACTCCCTTAGATCGCAGAGCCTCTTAGGTCGTAGCCTTTTCCTTAGATCGTAGCTTCCTTAGGTCGTAGCTTCCTTAGGTCGCAACATTCTTTTAGATCATAGAGTTTTAGGTCGCTGAAATAAAGGAGTTAACATTTGCCCCTCGAAGTATATGACTATACCTTAGGTCGTATGCTTCGACTCAACTTTGCTAGGTCGCGAACAACCTAAAACTTGCACGCCTATTCCCCTTCTTCTCCCAGTTCCATATAAATAGATTAGGTCGTTCCTTCCTCTCCACTTTACTACTCTGAGATCCTATTGCCATTGACGAATTCTTAATTCTTCGGAGGTTAATTCATCCCAGCAAAACATCGATTCACTTCTATCAGTATATTACGTAAGTGGATTAATCTCTCCTCTTTCGCAATCACTGATCGATCGTAAATCCACGTTTACTGACCCAAATTTAATTCCGTGTGTCATGCTTCGGTTTTTTGGTTGTTTCGATCGATTTTCGATCATTGTTTGATATGTTGCATTGATTCATGATCGCACGGAAGTTTTCACAACGGATCGGTGTGATTTGCAATTGATTGGTCGAATGATTCAGAGGTATATGGATGACTTCCAGTTGATTTGCTGGACGACTCGAAGATGAAATGAGGAAGATATCGAATTCTTTTATAATGGCGGTATTGGGTTATTGGATCCAATATGGTGTTGCTTGGAGAGGAAGTCAATAACTTACCAGATTTGGACGACCCAAGAGTTTGGTCGCGCAGGAATATTCACGATCTAAAGAGTCTTCGACCTAAAGAGTTTTCGACCTAAAGAGTCTTCGACCTAAAGAGTCTTTGCGATCTAATAATATTCACGACCTAAAGAGTCTTCGACCTAAGCCAAATCGTGCGCGACCTAGGACTTAGATAAAATTGCACCGCTTTGACTTATTCCGTTACACTGTACGACCTAGAAATGCTGCGACTTATGATAGGTTGCAGAACGACCTAGGACTTGAACCACCTTGGCACTGCCTTGAACATCTTGATTCGCACAATACGACCTAAAAGCCCCGACCTATGATAGGTCGTCAAACGACTTAAGACTTAGAGGAATTTGCACAGAAGTTGGCTGGATTCTTGAATCTGAACTGTGTTGTACTTCCTTTCACACTGTCTCGACTTTAATGCTAATAACCTGCCTAAATACAACACTTGTAGAAAAACGGGACAAATATACTGCCATCGACTGCCCACATCGCATGACAGATTAGTTGATAACGAATAATTAACTTAAATGAATTCTGTGAATGAAATGCTGTGAAATGACTAATTCAAATGAAGTGTTGAAACAAAGCTGGAATAATCAACCTAAGCTGACTTGTTTGCATCAACACAACATTGTATTTTAATTCTGAAATAACAAGCCTCGAAACTTTATAATCGACGAACATCAATTGTCTCAATTTCGGTTATACTTGCTCGTTATTGTTTTAGTTTTGCACAACACTTCACACTTTTTAGGAAACGTGCACCTTTATATATAAATATCCAGTTGATTGTGTAGAATGATGTCCCAACAAGAAGATTCAAGACCAACTGAAGAAGCTTTCCCGATTGCCAATCCACTGATTGATCCTCCGGAGAGAACTCCGACTACCCTTAGCCACAGAATTTTTAGACAACTGTGTATCCAATTTGGTATTGCTGATTCAGACGCTATATTCCCTGGAGCAAGTGATACAGCTGACAGGCCACCCCTAGGTTTTGTCGCGGTGAATCGCCATATGTGCTTGAACGGAGCTATTCCGCCTTTCAATGAATTTCTCCGGGAACTCTTCCTTCGACTAGCTATCTCGCCTTTTCAGCTACACCCCAACGGTTACGTCGTTCTAATGGGTTTGTGTGTTCTGGTTAGGCGGACGCTTGACCGTCTTCCGAGCTTTGACGAGATTTGCTATCTATGTACCTTCTCTAAGAATAAAGATCATCCTTCGATTGTACTCGTAAGGGGTGCCAGGAATCGGAAATTGATCTTGGATTTGCCTGAAAGTGCTCATGGTTTTTTAAACCAGTTCTTCTTTGTTTGATGTCCTCCGGGATTCTACGCAGTTTGGAGAATCGGGAGTAAGACTTGCCTTTCTCTGTTCATCTTATAAGCTTTTCGAAATCCGAATCATCAAATGCTTATCTTCGTTCTTTTTTTTTTCAGCGCTTCCTCCTCCGCTCAGAAATCCGAGCCTCAAATCGATCCTTGAGACTTTAAATGCTGTGGCGGCGGAAGATAGAAGTGCCAAATTTTTGCTAAAAGATGAATTTTTGCATCAGTATGGGCTTTTACACTCTTCTCGCTCTACACAGCCTCACGAAGTTCCCGACTCTCCTCCGAAGACAGTAGATGCCCCACTTTCTGTTGAAGTCCCTACACCGAAAGAAACCGCTACTGAAACTTCACTGGTAAAATGTCCCACACTTACCGATGTTGCGGGCCCGTCCAACAAACTGGCACTTGCCCCAATTATCGAAGAGGAAGAAAATCCTTGAATCTCTGAAAAGTCAGCCGATGTAGAAGCTGAAAAAGAAAACTTTGCCGGGCACCATGACGATGACACCTTCGATGGCTTAAGTGATATAATGATAACTTCCCGGGAGCTTTTTAAAGATGACATAACTAAAGTCACTTCTCCTGTAACCGAAGCAACATCTACTTTGCAGCAAACTTTGCTAGCTCAAGAATCAACTCCCGTTTCCCAATCTGCTATCACTCCTCAACCAAAGAGTGGTTTGTAGTTCGACGCGCGTAGTTTGCACATCACACACACTTAGGATGCTTAGCACTTATATGAACTTAGCCCCCTTTAATTTGAAGATTTCTAAGACTTGTCTTTTCTTCAATTTCAGGCTCTACAATGGGACGAACTGGCTCGTATTATGACAACTTTCGGTGCTACGGAGGGCGTGATTCTTACGATTATGGACGTTATCTTCCCTCCCGCAAAGAATCTAACGAAGAGCGTGCAGCTAGAAAAACTCAAGAGAGGCGCGCTTATGAAGAGCAGCAAAGAAGGAGAGACGATGACTCTCATAAAAGAAAATATTATGATGATAAAGGGAAAAGGCATGCTTCCGATGACCCAAGTAAACGGGTTAAACTTGATGAAAAGGACGCGGTAGAAATCTCTGAAAAAATTGACGCTCCTATATCTTCCAATATCCCGGCCGGCTCTCCTCCTTTAAAGAAAACCGACATTTAAGCAATCATTTCAAGGCCACAATATCAAGTTAAAGACGGCCCTCCAACGCTTCAGAGCCGATTTCCGAATTGGTGTTTAAGAGGAGTGCGTTTTGACCTAGATTTGGTCCCGATTGATAAGCAAGACATGCTTAAAAGTCTTGATGCAGTCAGGCTTAACATTGAGAGGATGTCGCAATGGCAGAAACTTGTTGATGAACTCCAAAGAGTCAATCACATGAATCTTGAAAATAGGCTGACTCTGGAGAACGATAAAGCCGAATGGGATAAATGGTGTAAGCAGCATGATGCGGAGATGACAAGCATCGCAGAGGACAACGCAAAACTTGAATCTGAAGTCAAGCGGCTTAAGGAAGATCTCGCCTCGTCTTCTGCATTGCATACTCAAAAGGAAGAAGTCTTTCAGAAGCAAGTGCGGGACGCACATGCTGCACAAAGAAACGCCGAAATGAAGCTTGCAGCCGAGCAGCACATTACCAAGAAATATCGCACAGAAAATGCTGAGCTGCGGGAAACAATTGTGTCCCAAAATGCGGAGGTTGAAATACTGAAAGCTAAGCTTCTTAAAGTTGAGAAGAAGCGAGATGACGCGGTTGCTGGACAAGTTGCGGCCGAAGAGTCTCACGAAGCCACTAGAGCTAGCATCGATTCTACTCTATTTGACTTCTACATGCACAACGTTCTGGGCCGCGGCAGTCTTTCGTTCTTGGGCCCCAAATACGAGATTACTCTGGCGGAATTTTGGGAGACCATTCTTGATACGTTCGCTGGTTATGCAGAGACAGATCTTGCAGCGCTTTATCTGGATGATGAAGCACGTGATGCGCTTATTAGAGGCAAAGAGCAACTTGCCGAAGCCAGAGCCGGGACAATGGCAGAAGAACATCCAGAAAAGACAACATCTCCAACTGCCCCTGTCCACACTTCAACTTTGACTGATGTTGATATCATCAGTTCTAGCTCTCATTCTCCACTTGCTGCAAAAGATGCTGAAGCTAAGCTCGACACTTTCGAGACTCCTCTTTCCCAGATTGAAGAGAAGAGCCAGGAAGAAACTGAGGCTGATAAATTTGAAATTGACTTGTCCAAACCGATTTCCCCAGGTAACCTCAAGTCAGATCTGGCTCAAGTGGATTATTCATTTGACTCAATTGACTTGGATGAATTTCTCGCTTACTACTTAAGTCCTGGTGATCCACTACCATCTCTTTTTTCGGGGAATACTAATTTTGACTTCTTTTCTTCTATAGTAGAGGCACCAAAAGTTGCGCTTACTTCTCCTTCTTTGGCTGCCGCTCCCTCTTCTTCTCAAGTTACTCCTCTTCCAGCTTCTCAACCGGGATCGCAAGAAGAGAAAATAGAAGCTCTCAAAGACTTGGACGATCCGGTCGTTTCGCAGGAGCAAAAGGCTGTGGAGCTTGACGAAGACGAAAAGACTCCGGAGCAGTCTTTTGATGACGACACGAAACTTTCCACACTTCTTACTACTCCTGGAAGTGAGTCTTCCTCGAAAAGGAAAGGGTAGCGTGCCATGAAGAAGAAGAAGAAGAGTGCTTCGGTCGATGAAGAAAACACTACGCCATAGATTGCATACTGCAACACCAAAGAAGTGATGCAGGAAGTGCCAAAAAATGTTGCTATAGGCTAAAAAATGGCAAAGGCAACACTTTCTCGGTGATGCATTTTGCCGCGTTGCCGCAGACCTCAAAGGCAACATTTTGACTATCTAAGGCAACATAAGAAATATTGTTGCAACAGAACCCTATTTGAGTCTATAGCAACATCCATAGGTGTCTGTACCAACATTCCAAAATGTTGCTATAGATATTAACTTTCTGAATTTGTGGGGCCCGCAATGTAGAGCATATTTGATTTTTTAATAGAAATAAATATTTATTTAATAAAACGCTATTGCACAGAATTTGATATTCAAAGAGTAATTTATTTAAATAAATATTTTATTTCAACATTTAAAATAGTACAAATTCCTGACTCCACTATTTTACAATTCAATGATATATAACACTGATATTCACATATACAGATATTCCTCACTACATCACTCAGTTCACTCATTACATATGCAGTTTCAATTTATACAGACACCGGCACTGACAAATATATGACGAGCCGAAGGCGAGCCGAGTGCCGAGCCGAAGGCGAGCCGAGTGCCGAGCCGAAGGCGAGCCGAGAAGCGGGTCCGGGCGCAGCGCCGGCGGGGGTCCGGGGCACCGCAGTCCCGGCGGTCGAACAAGTGGGCACCGCCCGATTCATCCGATTTCGGAAGATCGAGCCTTCTTTGAAACGACGTAAAATGATGCACCATACATACTTCTAAACCACCAGCCTCCATCCTCTAATTGCCTACCAACAAACTATTTCAGTTGCCAAATCGTCTAATCACCTAATCACAATCGCTGATTACCCATTCCGACAACCCAAACATCTTCAAACTTTCACAGTGCGGCTCTGCCCAACATATTCTCTAGTAGCAAAATCAAGAAAATCAACATCGTAATTTATAGTGACATACAGGGATATTTCAAAATTATAATACGTGAGCTTCAATAGAAAAGGAATTTGAATTTGAAAAACTTACCCATATTAGTTTTCAGGTTCACCTCCAGCCAGAAGCAATCTTTCCCATCAACAAAGCGAAGGTACAAATTATGATAATTACAACTTCTACAATTCAAACTATGATCTCCAAACAAATAAAAAAGGAAACCTAAAATACATCGGCTACCTTGACCCCTCATGATACATACAATCGTAATTTCTGTTACAAATTTTCGAACATACATACATGAGACATATAGGTTTGTACAATATTACATTCCTTTTCCGAAAAAGGAAGAAAAATTTACAAAAGGTATCTACACACAAACAAATCAAATCAGATAACAAAATACAGGATTCAGAAAAGAGGAAAAGATAATAAAAAATCAAAATTTACCCACATAAGTATTGAGCTGCCTAACGAAACTGGAGAAATTATTATGCTTGAAATGTTTCGGAAGAACACTCCTCGAGAACTCCATGGCATTATACTAAAAAGAGAAGACTATTTGCTACCGGGCATATGAGAAGGACCTGGATCAATTTCAGGCTTAAGGGAAGTAAAAACTGCAGTAGTTCTAGGCAAAACATCAGAAGCAATAGTAGTACTGAGCTGGGCATTTAAACAAATAAATTGCAAGCATATAACATAACTAGCTTTATTCGACCCTTTGACTTCATCAACACCATCAAGCATAACCTTCTTACCCAAAGTAACACTACAATGCAGTTATCAGTGATAATCCACTGCCCTTATCACATCAGCAGCCAACAGTGGTGAAATAGGTGAATTACCTTCGACAATAGCAGCTATAGGAAAACCCGAAAGTAGAGAGCAACTAGGGTCGATGCAATTCAAGATCGATTCAAGCACAACGATACGTACATCAATGGAGGAACTGGAGTAATAGGTATAACAGGCGGATTCAAGAGAGAAGTAACAGAGCCTCCTAGCAGCGGGAAATCATTGTCAGACGCTAAGAAATCAGGCGGTAGCATGGTTGGTTGAGAAGAATGAGGCATTGAAAGCTCGATTAGGGAAAACGAAATTAGGGATTTGGAAATTGGGGGTGAGAACGAAATGATATGAAAAGTAAAGCGGGAAAACGAAAATTTGGGGCAAATTGTAGCGGTGATCCGGTTTAACAATCAGATTAAATGTAGACCGTTGGATCGTATTCACGCGGATTGCTAATTTTATTAATTTTTTAATTTGAATACATCTATAGCAACACTATATAAAAATGTTGCATCGTGTTACACTTGTTTAGCTAGAGCAACACATTTTTATGGCTAAGGTAACACCATAAATACAATGTTGCAGTAGGACCAAAATTTTATATTTATCGCAACATTTTAGCTGGCAACACCTTGCAAAAATGTTGCAGAATGTCATCTATGGCGTAGTGAAATGTTGAAGAAAATGTTGAAGAAGACCCAATTACTCCCCCTTCTCCATCCCGTCCACGCCGGATCCCGAAGCTGGTCATCAAGCCGGGCAAGGGTACTAAAGGTGGGAAGAAGGAGTAATAGACTGGGCTTTTTGTCTTAATTTTTGCTTGTATTGACCGGAGATTGTGCGAGTACCGGTCCTCGCTTTTTGATATCTGCACAATGTAAAATTTCCAAAGTATTGAATAAAAATAGATATCTTACTTGTACAAATTCTTGTGTATGTAGGAATATATCTGTTTTTCATTTGAAGTGTAGAGTAAACGATTCTTTTTACTTGTACAAACTTTTGTCTGTGTTTCAAGAATGCATTTATTCCACATCTTCTTTATGTGATATTGCAATGAACTTGTGGTGTGTCGCTTGTATATTACTTTTATTAATGTAACTGAATTGTATAATGTTGCCCCCATACCACAAGTGCATTGCAATATTTCTCGCTTTTACAAGACTGATACTCTTATATTAGAGAATAACTATTCCACTTTTGAGGAAGGAATCATTTTGCTTTTAATAGAGTATATCTCGTTTTTGGAGAAATTTTTACCTTCTCTTTCTGTCAGAAGAACACTTCAACTTTTGGGAATGATCACTTTTATTTGTTTAAAAGTGAATTTTCCTGCACAATGAAATGAGCTTCTGAAGAAGGTTTTGATTTTATGCCCCAGTAAAGGGTTTATTTTTGGTACTTCAAGCAAGGTGAAGTACGCCTCTGAAGAGGTCTTTTGGTCTCCGAAGAGAAGCGATTTTGGTCTCCGAAGAGAAGCAATTTTGGTCTCCGAAGAGAAGCAATTTTGGTCTCCGAAGGGAAGCAATTTTGGTCTCCGAAGAGAAGCAATTTTGGCATTTCAGCTCTGGTGAAGTGGGTCTCCGAAGAGAAGCATTTTGCACTTCTACACGGGTGAAATGTGCCTCCGAAAAGGGCTTTTTAGCATTTCATCACTGGTGAAGTGGGCCTCCGAAGAGGAGCATTTTGTACTTCTACACGGGTGAAATGTGCCTCCGAAGAGGGCTTTTGCCTCCGAAGAGGTCTTGAAATTGCCTGGAGTTACTTTCTCATGGTTGAGTGGATCCATGGGGCGGACGCAAGTTGCTTGATTGGATGTTCGTTTGCACAAACGATCGCAATTAATTAACAAGGGCCCTGTTCCTTCAGCTTGGGAAGGTGCCCCTCCGATGGTTCCACCAATCTTGTTATTGAGAGAAGCACTTTCATTTATTGGCGTGCCTCGTTAGAGGGCTTTGTTGATCTTTGGGAAGGAGCATCGGTTGGTTGGTGTGCCAGGAAGGTTGCTTCTCAGGGGCGAGTAGATCCACGGGACGGACGCAAGCTGCCTGATCGGATGCATCACGACCAGTTAGCAAGGGCCCTATCCCTTCTGCTTGGGAAGGTGTCCCTTCGGTGGTTCTACCGGCCCTTTTATTGAGGAGCAAAATTCCTTTTGGTTGCTTCCGTGCTTGCTTGGCCATGTTCTCCCATCATCTGCCCATTAGCGATCTTTTATTATCATTTCCAAGCGTATCTTCGTTCCTTTTGTAAGTAAATTGCCTTATCTGAAGAAGTGGACTTTACTGTTGAATAACTTCACGGGACAAACGCGAGTTACCTAGCTGGATGTCTGTTCATATTGACAATCACAACCGGTTAACGAAGGCTTGCCCCAGTGAAGTTGCCAACTTTTTATGTGAAGTTCTTCTTGTATAGGATTTGAATATGGAATTTTTTGTTGCTTGGTATTTACTTTAATAAATGATTTGTAAGGCTCGCTTAGCTTTGCGATGGGTGAGCTTTGCTTTAATGACCTGCAATATTAGATCGACATTTTAGCAATACATTTAGAGTATTTACACATCGAAATATAACAGGCATTTCGTAATAGAAAACACAGAATTCATAGTTTTTCATTATTCAGTCACACTGATTTCTCAGCGGTTTACAATTCAGAAGTCACACATCCATTATCATTTTTTTTTACAAATTCAAGCAATGTTGTTCAGTAAAAAATGGATGCTAGTTATTGTTGTTTCAGAATCTCCGGACTGATTTTCCATTTGCGCTAGATTCGCAGCTTCGGATTTATATGCCAGAGAAAGTGAAAGATGTCCCAGTTGCAGTTTTGTGGACAATTAACAGTCGTCCCAACTTCTGCCTACTGGGTATGGACCTCCTGTGACAACATTAATGACAAGCTTTTCTGAATCTTGCGCTGCAGTGTTGTGGTGAGAATCGGGTTGATGGGTAGGACATTGTTGATCCCGAGTGGATGAGGCTGGATCGACTCCGCTTCTCTTAACGTATTGTTGGAGTTTACCCTGCTCCAGCAATTCTTCAATCACATTCTTTAATTGGCGACATTGGTCAGTGTCATGGCCAGGTTGATTGTGAAATTGGCAGAATTTTCCGTTACGCTTTGCACCTCTCGTCATCTCAGGTGGCTTAGGATACCTGACAACGTCCTTTGTTGCAAAAAAGATATTTCTTGGTGTATCAGTTAAAGGAGTAAAATCCGAAGGATTAAAGCGGCGAGGTTTCTTTTCATTTCCCTGGCTCTTTCCTCCTTCATTCTCCCTTTTCTAACTTTCAGATTCTCTTTTATTAGATGGGACATTGTTATTATTAGTTTGGGCAGCAACCACTTTCGATGTCGTAGAAAGGCTTTCAAGGCGAATGAACTCGTCAGCCTTTTTATAAAAAAATTCAAGTGAGTTCGGTTCCTTCATCTTTAGCCATATTCCAAATTTACTCGATTTATCAATGGCTCGCATCAAATAAGTCAGGATCATGCGTGGTTCCGCATTTTCTACTTCGGCTAAAGCTATATTGAAACGGCTCAAGAAAGATTTGATTGATTCTCCGGGCGCTTGTTCAAGGTTAGACAGTGACATTATATCCTTAGCTTTTGAAGCATACAATCTGAACTGTTCTTTGAACTTTTGCGTTAAGTCGGAGAACTTATCTACAGACTGAACTAGAAGCTTTGTGAACCAAAGTAAAGCCACACCTTCCAGGTATACTGAAAAGTATCGACACTTGATCTCGTCTGATGCTCTTGCACCAGTCATATGCCAATCGTATTTGTATAGGAAATGATTAGGGTCACTGGTTCCCCTATAGGCTTGGATAGTAGGAGGTGCAAATTTCCTTGGAAACTCCGCTCTCGGGATCCTTTCAGTAAACGGAGTTCTGCTTGGCGCGAATCCCCAGTCAGCCTCATCCTCTTCCCTTTGCATGCTCTCTTTCATGATGCGGCCAACCATTTTGGACAGGTACTCTTTATTGTTCAAAGACATCTCCGGGCAAGCATCAGTTCTTCCCTCGGAAGTTTGCCCAGGCATATGTTCATGACAAGTTGGTTGCGGCATAGAACCATCAGCTTGGAAAGGTGGCATTTCAGGAAGAGTAGTTTGATGGTTTTCTGGTTGACGATTTGCCCCGAGCAGGACAGTTATTCTATCCATCATCAAAGCGTTTTGGGTTTCAATCTGTTGGTACAATCCAGAAACTGCGTCATCTAATTCAGCCCTGGTGACTCCAATGGTAGGAGTTGCTTGGTCTGCGGTTGGGGAGGCGGAAGTCCCTTCATGAGCATTTTCGGATCTGATAGGTCTACCTCTTCTTCCAGGAGCCATTATTTCGGATCAACTTCTGGTTTTTAAGAGAGGTTCTCTTTATGGATCTTTGCAAAGCAACGGTGGACGATCGCCTGAGTTCAGTTCTCAGTGAAAGCACCAAAATGTTAACGCTAAAAAGTGAACGCTAACACCCGGTGTGTGTAATAGAATCGTGAAAGCACCACCCGCGTGACGGGAACAGAATTTAAGCAGTAAAATGGCAGAAAAGCAGTAAAAGACAGCAATTTATAGTGGTTCGGCTTGAGATTAAGCCTACGTCCACTTTGAATCTCTTTATTACTGAATTCGGTTACAAATCGATACAAATCTCTTATCAAAACAGTACAATTTGATCACAAGAAACAATCTTGACTACTAGCTCAATCTTCGTCGATGAAATTCGATGAATCCGTGTTGGATGTAAGGAATTTCTCTTGAAGCTTGTTGTAGCGTCTTGAATGTTTGAAGATCTTTGATTGCTGGATGAATGGAGACTTCGACAGAGTAACGGTGCTTGAAGAAATGAATGGCCAAAAGTCCCCTCCATGTTGGAAATGGTGGCCTATTTATAGGAGCGGCTCTGAATTCTGGGCAGAAATATTACAAAGTCTTAGGTCGCATACGACCTAAGTTAGGTCGTAGGTCGTGAGCGACCTAAGCTAGGTCGCAGTCTTTTCGCGACATAGGAAATCAGCTGATGTAGTTGCACTTGTCTTCATTTGAACAAGTAGTAGGTCGCTGGCGAGTTAAAGATGGCTTCAGCAGTTAGGTCAGGACCTCTCTTCGGTCGTAGACCACTTAGGTCGTGAGAAGTTAGGTCGCTAACTTCTTATCTTGATAGGTCGTGGACTTTCTCAGTTAGGTCGCAGGCTTCCTTTATCAGTTAGGTCGCTATGTATTTAGGTCGCGAGGTTCTTGAGATAGTTAGGTCGCGGACTTCCTTTAGCAGTTAGGTCGCTATGTAGTTAGGTCGCGAGGTTCTTGAGATAGTTAGGTCGCGGACTTCCTTTAACAGTTAGGTCGCTATGTAGTTAGGTCGCGAGGTTCTTGAGATAGTTAGGTCGCGGACTCCCTTAGATCGCAGAGCCTCTTAGGTCGTAGCCTTTTCCTTAGATCGTAGCTTCCTTAGGTCGTAGCTTCCTTAGGTCGTAGCTTCCTTAGATCGCAACATTCTTTTAGATCACAGAGTTTTAGGTCGCTGAAATAAAGGAGTTAACACACCAAGACCGGTGTAATCTCTACTCAACTTAGCATAGTTGTGTACAATTGGAGCCACATGATTAGCTCCTCCAACATTCCCAACTACTCCAGTAGCTGCTCTTGCTTACATCAGATTGACAAAGAACTGATACATCATCTCCATATCTACTGACGGATTTTCAGCACCTACATTGGCATATGCATTTTGATTAGCATTTTCCTGTCGACCCAGGTTCCTCTTAGTGGGTTGAACATTTTTGTTTATTGTGGTGCTTCCTCTACTGAGATTTCCTCTTCCGTTTCCTGCCTCCATATCTCATTTCTCGTAAATGTGCATACGAGCCTTAGTAAGACACAGAAGAATTGTCTAAGAGAGAGGGGAATACGTACTTATATATATATATATATATATCAAATACAAGTACGATACTATAGCGTTAACCCAAACCCCGATCTTATTTTCTGATTCATTGGATCATGTTTTGAAAAATCTTTTAAGATAAAATTTCTTTTAAGTTTTCATAAACCTATACTCTGATACCAACTTGTAAAATCCCCCGCTTGGAGGCCCAAAACTAACGGCCACGGATGCTGTAGTCATCCATAGTTATTAATCCTTGGCTACCAAATACGGTAATGTTAGATACACTGATATAACAGAAACACATAGATATGGAAAAAAAATTAAATCATTAACAACTTTCACATTCCATTTTAAATTATTTCAAATTCATTACATAATCCCACATTCGAGAACCACGTTCAGAAAGTTTATAGTTATTACAAACATACGCCAAGAGCGACATATGAAGATGCCCCCTTGGACGATTAGAGTCTAAACATAGGCAATTAAACAGCTTTTCCTTTACAAAAAAACACAACGGAATCAAAATAGAAAAGATCTCCTATTAGCTAGCATGCCTCCTGCACGTCTCCGGAAGCTCATTCGTCTAAGGAGAACCTGAAAACCTCAACACTCAAACTACTCAAAATTAATTGAGCACCCGAGAGTTTAAGGGAAAACATAAACTTCAAGTCAGACATAAAGCCTGGTATGAATAATAATCTACCATCTCAAACCATTTAGATATCTAGTGAGACCACGCCGCTTAGCGGAACGGGTTTTCCCCTCACTAGTATCTTATCCAAAATTTATAATAACCATATACTGTGCTCGTGCATCCATATTTATTAAAACATTTCAATTTAAAATATTATGATGATATACAAACAAGTAAATCATTCTGGATTTTCCATCCCCATTCATTTGAAATGTCTCTGTTACAGTTTCTAGGGTCACTATTAACTAATTAGTTTTCATGGACTGAGTAATAACCTATTTAAAGCTTATAGACTATATGTCCGGTCTTATAGCTTTAATGGGATCACTAAGAACCTATTGGCCCCTTCCAATAACTTCATTATTTTATAGGTTCTCCCTGAACCTATTGGTATCTCCAATAACTTCCTTAACATCATAGTTTTCATGGGTTGACTAGGAACCTATTGACTTCTGTCAATAACTTTATCCGGATATAGTTTTCATGGGATCACTATGAACCTATTGGCCTCTACCAATAACTCTTTCCAAATATAGTTTTCATGGGTTTACTATGAACCTGTCTAATCTGACAACTTCTTTGATTAGTCTTTGGGCATCCTATGTTCTGGTCTACCTGACCTCCTAGATGCAACTTTACTCATACAGGAGTTAACTCAATTTATATTCTCTACTAGGTCAACCTAGCTGGTCATTCTACCCTTTTTCTCCCCAAAGTATAGTTATGGGTCCATTATAAAGTGAATATGTATATTAGAAGAAGCAAACATGATAACATAATAACACCAACATTTATGGTTTATATCCTTGAAATCATTTTCATATGAAACATGGTTAATCCCTTTAACCTATTGTTATCAAGGAAAGCTTCTTCAAAAACTCCATACTTAAAAGCCATTTCAAAAATCATTTATTTTGCCATGGGTTTTCCTTTAAAAATGAGATTGGGTTCTTTATTTTGAAAACTAAGGCTTTCGAAACCTTAGACCTTTACTTTCGAAACCATTAAAATCTATCTTTCGAAAGCTTTAAAATCTTCTTTTCAAAACACTTAAACCTATGGCTTTCGAAACCTTTCGAAAGCATCAAAACCTTCCTTTCGAAACTATCTAAACATTTCTTTCGAAAGATATCAAAGTATATCTTTCCAACACATAGAAGCATAGCTTCGAAACCATTTGAAAGTACCTCTTTTGAAACCATTTGGTTTTTTTTCTTAAAATAACTTTTGAGTCAAAATGAATATAAATGAAAGTGCCCCTTTCGAAACCATTAACCTTTAAGTAAAAGTGATTGGGGAAAAATGATGGCTTCAGAACCATCCCTTCGAAAGCATTAATCATTTAAGTAAAAGATTTGGAAGGATAGCTTCGAAACCTTTTTCGAAGCCATGGCCTTCGAAACCTTTGGTGTAAGTGGCTACTGGAGCCATTTCGAAAACATTGGGAAGTGGCTTATTACATTTATAAAACAAAAGCTACCTTTCGAACTCGTTGATAACTTCAATCCATTCGAAAGGCATAAAGGCGGTAGCATGGTTTCGACTGGGTTCAAACTACCCTTTCGAAAGCATTGATTTAGAAACAAGGCAACTCATTCGAAAGCTACCCTATAAATAAAAAGGTGGCGACTTCTTCGAAAGCTATATGAAACCCTTAAGAAAGCATTCTTTTGAAAACAAGGCAAGTGGCATTTCTTTGGATAGTAAAACAAAGGCCTCGACCCCTTCAAAAGCTTGGTTTCGACTCCATACCTGCCACCATTTTCCAATCCATTACGTACCAACGCATTGATACCTTGTGTATTTGTTTCGGCTTGTTTGTGGCGGAAGTATATGGTCGAAAGGTAGCTACTAAAAGTGGCGAAACAATAAACTTATGCAAAACTGTTTTCATTGCCTTTTTAAGTAATACTTTTCAACTAACTTGCCTATTTGTAAAAATCTAATTGGTTACCATAAACTTTACTAAAATCGTTTCCTAAAAACTACCGAATTCATCTCAGATTTAATTAAAACAATTAGCAAAGAAGCCCTTCACTTAAGCAAAACAATTTAGACATTTAAGTCCTCCCACTAAATTAATTAAATTTTCATAGTAAATTACTTAAGAAAAATCCCCAAAAATTATCAAAATTCAATTTTAATATGTTATCTAACATATAAAAAATTTGGACCCAAATTCCTTTATATAATTACTAAAATTAATTTCTTAACCCAATTATTCATATTTTCCTTTGAAAATTCATAAAAACATTATCAATAGCTTGGATAATTACGAAAAATTAAACCCATCTCCAAAATAATTTTTTAAATAACATATTAAATCCTCATGGTATTCAAAGCTGAATATAAATGATTTTAGCCTTAAAATCGAATAAGACATTTATCAAACAAACTTATTTGATTATTACATATCATGTAATCCAAGCATATCATCATCAAAATCATCATAATGGATTTAAACTTAAACCCAAAATCTAATGCTCTTTAAAAATGAAAATAGAGATGGTTTTGATTATTATTCACCTTGCTTAGGATAACGAACTTGAGAATTTATTTAGATTGACCCTCCTTGCTTGATTCCTTACCTTTAATTGATTTTTCCCCTTTTCTTTCCCTAGGTTATGTCCGGTTTGAGCTTTTGTTTTACATTTTTGAAATTTTGAAATATGAACGTGTAAAGAAATGGGAACGTGGGTTTAGGGGTTATGGTGGTGGCTAATCCCCATATTGCCCTTGCGTTATTTTCTTATTAATTATCTAATGACACCGTTTCGACAAACTCATTCTCTTTGTTTAATTAAGCACGACCTCTAATTAAATTTTCAAATCTCAACCCCTTATCACTCTAATATTTACATTATTATATTTAATTTATCTAATTAAATCTCTTGAATAATGTTATTAAAAATTAGAGGTGTTACAGCAGTGAGCTAGGGTTGGATATTTTAGGGCGTATGGTCGTCGATTCGACGAATAGAGCTTTGATTTGAACATAGGGTAGCGGATGCAGCTTTGGATGAATTTTGGCAAGGTTTGGCTATGTTTGGGGTCGTGCAACCTGACGTATGACCTGGGTAGGGGAAGTGTCGTGTTTTTCTTGGAGGCCTCGGAGTTGTCGACGTGGTGATGATCGCGTGGAGGGGGATATGAGGAGTTCTACGGTGAAGACGGAATCCAATTTCGTCGAGTAGTTCTCCATGTCAGTGCATTTCCATGCACGATTTTGATGGGTTCATAGACATTGATGTGCACATTTATATTTGGGGAGAAAGAGTGTAAATGGGTAATTAGATTTTATAATGTAATTAGTTAATTAATTATATTATTTAATTCGTGAAAACTTACAAAAGCTATAACTTTTGCGTACAAGGTCGGATTCGAACGTTGTTTTTTGTGTTGGACTCGTGTCATCGAGATCTTTGCAATGGAGTTGGTTTGGTTTGGAGCTTGCTAGAATTTATGCAAAAAATTGAATGGCCATTCAGTTTTAGTCCAAATCGGAACGTTTTGGCGAAAATAAAAAATCAATGTGACTTTACTCACATTAAATTATACTATATCATATCTATGATGTTATGAACGATTATAGACTGCTTGGATATTAGTTAAATTATTTGATTGATTGTTTCATTGAATTTCCATTTGGAAATTGGCTGACATATTAATTTGGTCCTTATGAACCCATATGATTATCTATATATTATCCATAACCATTGTTTTGTAGGGAAAATCTATAGAGGGACCCTGAGGGTTTTCTTGACAAAAAATATTTATGTACATCCATATGTTGTTATATTGATAGTTAATTGAAATAAATCTTGAAATTCCATTTTATTTGTTAAGTGTCGTTATAGCGATTTCGCTATGTCATCCTTTATTAAATTTCATCCCCAAAACGTTTTCATATGTTTTTGAACTTGAGGTTGTGTTTTCACTAAATAGAATGTTAAAATTCATTGATCATTTTGATTAATGATAATTTAAATTAATTAATGATTTTGAAATTAATTAACCAATTTAATAAACGGTGTTTAAAATTGGTTTATCTTTATTTTAAAACTCAACCCAGAGCCTTGATGAAATCGAAGGGATGTGAGGAGCCCCCCCCCCTCCCCCGCCTGGTCTGACCACAGACAAGAGGGAGGTTAACCAGCCCAGCACAGAGATTTGATGTCCCAAACCAGTTTTTTCGATTTAGCAGGGACCCATCTCCGCGCCTTGAAATTGGGAGTAGGGCAGACGGGAATCGAACCCACGACCTATTTACCAGGAAGCAGGCATCTTACCACCGCGCCACTACTTGCGGACAAAATTGGTTTATCTTTGATTTAAATGAGATATGATTTAACTAATCATTTTAACTAATGATTACTTGAGCTTAATTAATTATTTTAATTAAAGATAATTTAAAATTAATAATAAATTTAGTTAATGATATTTAAAAGTAATTAATCATTTTAAGTAATGATATTTGAATTTAATTAATAATTTTTAGTTAATGATGTTTCGAAAATTATTAATCTGTTTGATTAATGATATTTGAATTTACAATAGATCATTTAATTAATAATATTGAACTTTAATTACATCATTTTAATTAATGATTCTAAACCTTTATTGATTATTTTAATTAATGATTGTGTTAAATTTAACTAATTGTTTTAACTAATGATATTTGGAAATTAGTTATCATTTTAATTAATGATGTTTTATAGTTTATAAATCATTGTAACAAATGATGTTTCAATTTATCATTTTAATTAATGAGGTTTGAATTTAATTAATCCAATTAATTAACGGTTATTTGAACTTAATTAATTATTTTAATTAATGGTATTTAAAATTTATTAATCATTTTAATTAATGATGTTTGAGATTAATTATTCATTTAATTAATGATTATTTGAATGTAATGAATCTGTTTAATTATTGATATTTAAAGTTAATTAATAGATTTAATAAAAGTGATTAAAGTAAATTAACTAATATATAATAAAAGTGTTTTAAGTTAATTTACTGATTTAGTGTTTTTAAAGTTAATAAACTGATTTAATAAAGATTTTAAAGTTAATTTACTGATGATATAAAAGTGTCTGGGAATAATTTACTATTTTATTAAAGATAATGGATCTGTTTACTTAAAAAGAGATTATAAATATGATTAGTTATCTTTCGGGATAATTAATATTGTTTTTAAATTTATATAGATATTTAAATTACTTTATTATCTTTTGGGATAATAAACATTGTTTTAAATCTATAAATAATGGGTTATAAATGAGAAAGTCCTTTAAAAAGGAATTATTTATAAATAAAGCTAAGTGCAAATAGTTTTGGGTTTATAGTAAACCATGTTTTAACGACATTTGTTTTTGAACCTAGTTTTAATACACTTGGTATAACAAGTTCGTCTTTTAAAAGAGTATTTTTAAAGAATATTTCCAAAGTGTTGTCACCAATATTGAAATATAAAAATCAAGCACAATTTCAGTTTTTAAAAGAAAAGTTCGATTTCAGTTATGGAAAAATAGTTCCGTAATCGATATCGCTTATATGGAAAGGATCTAGTCATACTTTTAATGCTAAACGCTGAGGTTTGGACTCGTTTCTATCTCGAAGGTTAAAAATGTCGTCAAGGCGATGCCCAGAGGTAACACTACCTCAACTTGTTTGGCTTCATTTTCAACAGAGAGATAGCACTTGTTTGGAATCGACGAGTAGTGTTAAATATATGGTATTTAATTTCCATATACGATCATTTTAATTATCTCCGATAGTTGATTATTAATGATCGGATTCAGCTTTCTTCATGGTTAAAAATGGTTTGCTGCTCTTTGAGCTTTGTTATCATTTGTTGAAAATGACTAAATCCAAAGAGCTTATGGGCATCCAACTATGTGGGGTTGCTCCCATCAAAAGGGTATTTCACATCTCATCTAGGTTAGATTCGGTTGCGCATTTAGATATGAAATATTCGGATTCTCGGGAAGATTTGGCAGGGTCCGGCTGGTACTTTTCCCAAGGAGGTCACCGAGTATATGACCTTCTCAAAAGTATATTACTAGAGGTATACTTCAAGGGGGGACACACTCTCCTAGTCATTTGTTGGAAATTTTCCTTTCCTTATTTGATTTGAACCCGTTTATCTTTAATCTATGATGAGAGTATTCAACCACTCTTCGCGGCGTTTAAGTATTGATTTTGTCGATTCTATCAAGTTTGGACTGCTACCTTATTTTTTCCATTCAATCAAGTTTGGACTATTTCCTTGTGTTATCCATTCTGTCCAGTTTGGATTTTACTTGGGTTATTTTCATAATTCTTTAAGTCTAGTTTTAATATTATTTATGCCCATTCTTATTCGGATTTGCTTTCTTGATGTTTATTTCTACTCTTGCCTGTATGGATGTTATTCTTATAAGGTAAAACTCGTTCCGCGTTAGTGGCGTAGTCTCATAGAACTTTTATATGATCCCCATTATTTGAGTTATCTCATGCTGGTATTTCTAGACTGATCCGGGTGTTATTTGTAACGACCCTGAATTTTGAACAATTTAAATTGAAAATATTTAATTAATTTTAAATATTTGAACGATGATTTGACTTGAATTTCAAATTATCAGAATGAATTGGCGATTAAATTTTTGAATTTAATCTATTGAAAGTTGAATGAAATTTGAATCTTCAATTTTAAGCCGGTTAAAAATAATTTAAAGGCTTGAAAAATTCATATTGATAATACTGAAGATAATAGAAGCTTCAGAATTGAATTTGAAAGCGATTTGTTTAGTTTTGAAATTGTATCGTTTGAAATCGAATTTAAAAATAACCTTCCGAGGCACAGTCTCGGAATTTGACGAAACCAGTTTCATTGGGTCCGTAATATTGAATTATTACTGGATTTCAATTTTCGTATTTATCGGAATTGTTTTATGAACATACGACGTATAAATGCGTATAAAATTAAATTGAATTCAATTTGAATTTCTGTAATAACCGGGGTTTTCGCATCGATTTGATATCATTGTTAAACGATTTCTCTGCTAGTAAACTGCTTATAGGAGCTTCGATTCGAATTGGAATTCGTTTAATAAAAATTGTTGTTGGAATTTTTGAATCGGTTAGAATCCTTTTGGAAGAAAACAAGAAGAAAAAAAATTTGTTAAAGGGTTTTGGGCTTTAAAATTTTATCTCGGCCCATTCATTTCGTTTAAAACCCTATACCCGATCCCCTTTCATTCTCATTCACAAACCCTAAACAAAATAAATCGAACGAAAATTAATGGCGGCTTCGTTTCCTTCATTTTCAGCTACTCCTTAAATCATGCCTTAAGCAATGCCGAGAATCACGATTTCTTTTCCCCTTTTCTTTGATAAAACACGAGAGACCCCTCCTCCCTTCCCATTCATTTTCAAAAACCAGAAAAACGAAGAAAAAAAAATGGCGACAAAAACTTAGGGCTTCGGCTATTTTTTCGATTCGCTGGCGAATTTGGAGCTTCGGCTTCGATCGATCGTTCGTCTTCTTCTTGCTCGCGCCAACTCCATCTGACTTCGAATCTAAGGTGAGTAATTTCTATTACTCACATCTTCTTCGACTTAGTTAAATCTGTTGCTTACTTTGTTTCAGTGGTTTTCGACCTGTCTTGATTTTACCGATGTTAATTAGGGATTTTGACTCGACTTGTTCGACTTTTTCGTTTGTCTTGGCTTCAGCTTTGTGCATGTTTCAGTTGTCTTTGGAAAAAAAAAGGAAATTTACTTAGAATCGTTTTCATCTTGGCATTGACTTGGTTAATTTTGGCCCCGACACTTTTGTTGATAATATTTAAACGGTTATGCCTTTGTACCCCTGTCACTTGTTGACTTCGGTCCGAGGTTGGCCATGGTATGTTTGTGGGACATTGTTTTGATTTTCTGCTTCGATTTTAGTACAGTCTTGTTTAAATTTATGATTTTCGTTGTCTGGTTAAGTGATACTCTCGGCATTGAATTCTTAGTTGCTTCCGACTCCACTTGATAATGTGATAACGGGTTTCACTGTAATTGCATCGAGAATTTTGTTTGTTCATTTACATGTACACCACTTCGACAACAATTTGGGGTCTGCTCATTCATGTAATTAGTCTGCACCTATATACTTTAAGGTGAGATTGCCATTGCCTATTTCAAAATGCATTTTGTTGTTCACTGGTCTTCGAAACAGCCCTGTAGTGGTAGCTTTGCTTGCATTATTTAAGTTAATCTGCACTTACTTTATCCATTGTTGCACTCAAGTGTATATCACGTGTCTGTCTCCTTTACCGCCTGTTCTTCGAGGCATGTAGTTCACGTGTACTCTGGGGTATCACTTGTTTCTTTGACATGCTGTCCAGTGTGTAGTTTTTGCGTGTGTCAAAATTTGCATTCCTTATATATGGTCCACTGGCACTTGACTTGCAGTCTTCATCGTCATATCCCTCATGTATTGGCAGTTTGTATGGTGTTGTACTTTTCTGAGTTCGAGTACATGGATCATTAGTCTAACCCTTGGGGCTTGTTGCATTGTTAGATTCATTGTTATGTATGCCTACTGATATGATTCGTAGCAAGCTCATATTATTAACTTGTACTGTCAGTTATATTGTATATCACTCTGGCCTTGCTCTGTCACCTGTTGGCACACTGTTGCCTTAGACCTGATGCATTTCACTGATTTGTGTTGTCTTATCCCGGTTTACTCAAGTCTGCATTCTAGGTGTATACATACATAAGTATGTCTGTATGCATATATTGTTGGATCCACTCGTGTACTTTGACTCTGGCCTGTCTGCACTTGAAATTTCATTTACTCTTGTTGCTTGCTGTATGGTTCCTTGTAGTATTTCACTTGAGACTGCACTTGCCATGCTATAACTTGATCTCTGTTTCATGTGTGCATTCTAATCATACTTGTTGTCATAGTAGTTTGCACTGACTTGTTGCACTACTGCATACATGCCCGGTTGCTCCATGTTGCATTGAACCCCCCCTATTTTTCTACTTGCACTGCCTCTGACCTTTTGGCACGTATGTTGCATTTCATTTTTGTTGTTGGTTGGTCAACACTTATTGTGGTTGTCACTGTACAGTGCATTTTTAGTTTTCATATATGTGTTGCCAGTTGCCTCTGTTAGGCACTGATTCTCTATGATTCTTGAACATTTTTGTTGTAGTGCCATGTTTTGGTGCTTTCACCCTCATTTTGCTGTCTTCATGTTGTACCACTGCCTTGTGCATGTGGCCATTCGATTTGAGTTGTTTGCAGTTGTGTTGAGTCTTGGTAACAATGACTTGACCCCTGCATTTGGTCAATATTTTGACCCCTGCAGTATTGACGTGCTGATTTATAGTTGGAGTTGTGATGACATTTTATACGTATTGGCGAGGCAGTACACGCGTGCGTGTACTGCAGCCACACCTTTTAACGTGGCGAGGCCATACACGCGTGCGTGTACGGTAGCCAATCAAACTTTGATGGTTTTAAAGTGACAATTTCAATTGTCTTAAATTGATTTAGTCGATTTGATAAATTGTTTATTTATCTCTGTTGATGATTTAAATCTACTGATTTATTGTTAACTCTGTTTAGTGTTAAAATTTTCGTTATCCGATTTCTTTGTTAAAAGGATCGGATAGACGAGAATTATTGTGACTGTCGTCTATTTAAATTATTACTGCCTATATGCACTAATAAACTGGTTTGAATTAGACTGACCTGTGTATTATTTTCTTTTGAATATAATACTCGGGTCAGACCGAGTATTTTACAGCTTGAAGATTTTCGAGCAGCGAAGTTAGAGAGAGAGAGTAAAGAATCATTTATTTCGAGAAAATTGTATTTTAAGATATTCCGCTGTATCAGTATTAAAATTGTATAAACTCTGATGTATATAAAAAGATTTATAGTAATGAAATAAATTCTCATTTGTCTAAATTCATTGTTATTATCTGTGTTTCTATGGCTGATTCTGTTTAAACCTTATAAACTAAATAACAATTCGTCTTTTTGAACGTTTCAAGTTGGTTTAATTACCGACTGGAGGCGGTCAAAAGGGGGAATGTTACATTATTTTATTATAATGCTCGGATCAGACCGAGTATTTTCTAAGTTTGGCTTTGGTGTTATGGAGATCATGAAGAGGAGCTGGAGGTTCACCTATCATAGTGTTTTATTTTTCCGCTGTATTATATAGTATCCATATTAGCAATTGTAAGGACAAGATTTTAAAACTGTCTAGCTGATAAGGTTTGTTCTTAACTCTGATATACTCTGTATTTTTGGAGTGGCAGTTTTTTGTAAAAACCCGTATATTTGTACCATTTAAATTGACAATAATCCACACATGTCAACTTAAATAATACAAAACACGAATCATTATGAGATTATAAATACATAAATGTAAATGAGAATCAATACAACATCACAGTCATAGAACAGTCACAGAATAATGCAGCGGAAAATACATCGTCATAATAGCAGTTCATGAAGCCACTATATAATATACAACAATGTCTTAACATCAAGTGACTAATACCAAAAAAATGTCCAACAGACTAGGACATCAATACAGGAATATAAATAGACTGATAAAGATAAATGCTAAGCCTTCAGCATCTTCAACCAACCTTGATCAGCAACTGGATAGCTTCAAACTGACCCGAGCATATGCAAAGAAACACTCGAGTCAGGACTCAAAATATTATACAATTAAATCAAGTGCAAGGTAATAGTTCATAACTTAAAGATGGGTGAAATAACATCTCTAAGGATCCGATAAACTATCTATATATACAGTAGAATACGATAGATAGGTAATGCCTAGTCAGTAAAGTACGATATTAAAATAGTGTTAAGACGTTACCATAATCCCCTTAACACATTTTTATTCCCAAGAGCGTATACAAGACCGTAGTTTTCCCAAAACCGGAAGTCACCAGAGGGCAATCCATATACTAAAGGTACAAAACAAAACGTAGTGGTCGCGAATAGGATAATCAGTATGACAAGGTACATGAGGCGATACCAACTAGGATACTAGTAGTTGCGTGATCCGGACTGATGTTGAGCATAGCAGCTACTACCTCAACATCGCGAAACAACACTCCCAAATCAAGGGGTGCACCCAAATCGAATAACAAAAGTAATAGATATGGTATCGAAGAAGTGCGTCCGCTAGAGGTGGCGAACCTCTATGGCCCGGCGCGGCTCCTGTTTTAGTCATGTCAGGGGTCGTCCAAATATCGTTCTCTTTCTTCAGTCAACGCGTTCACCAAACCATCCACTTCATTCTGGATCAACACTTCGCATGTAATAGTTATTAAAGTGGTTTTCGGTATCGATAGAGAGTATGTCCATATCCGATCCCGGTCTCTTTAATAACTACGTATTTATTACCCGATGGTCAATTTAAGTTAAGGTTTAAACAAATCAAAGTCCAAAAGTCAAGGTGCAAATTTGACTTCGAAAATTTGACATTTCACGATTCAATTTATTTCGGGTATTTAAAATCATATTTCCAAATGAAATCTGTAGTTCAACATTTAATTAACAATATAGTTAAGTATTCAAGTTCAATTTAATAACTCTCTTATTAAATTTAGTTCAAAATCAATTTATCCAAATTTACCGGTCAATTAAGTTCGAATCGTTAGATCAAATTCTATTTATCTCAATTCATGTTTACATTCATCGTATTTCAATCAAATCTACCAATCTAATAAATTAAATTATTAAATTCTAAAACTCACATGTTTAGATCTTATTTCAATCAAATTCGCCAATTCATTTGTCTTCAATTAAATAGATTTATTAATCCGTTTCAATTTAATCCATTAATTTATTCCAATTAATCTATTAATTTATTTCAATTAAATCCATTAATTTATTTCAATTAAATCCATTAAGTCGTTACTTGATTTCCAAACAATTTATTAAGTTCATTTCTTAATTTCAAATAGATTTCAATTTCAAAATAATTTTGTTGACCAATCGGGTTTCTTATTTTTAATTGTCTATCCTAGGCCAAGTTATTTAAGTGGGTATTTATCATTTCAACCCGATATCATTCAATATAAAACAAATCATAACAAAGGGAACTTGCAGTGTGATAACTGGGATGGTGTCAAAGTAAATAAACAAGCAATAGCAACCATACATAACAAATTAACAATTTATTCAAATAATCCCGAAATAACCATATTAACTTACATTAGTTAATTATGCAAATTAATATAATTATTCCTAGAATCCAACAGATTAAAGATTATTACAGGATGATTTTTACTTGGTGTCCGTTATCAAATTTCTACATCAATCGTACATATCAATTTTAATGTCACTATTAGTTACCCTAATTAACATCATATTACAGTTCAACATGTTTAATCAATTTAAACAATACATGGCGTCAAATTTTTAGAAATTAACAATTTATTTCAACCAAATTTTAACAATCAACAATTTAATATCCAGATTAATATTAACAACAATTATCACTTGATTATCATAGCATAATAGATTGAGTCGTGAATATAAAATATTCACCTTGCGTGGTTGGAGAAGATGGCGTGGCACAAAGAAAATAGACAAAATAGATCCTAATAGGCACGACACAAAATGAACACAAGCTACAATCAACCAACGATTAATCAATAATTCGATTATTGCAATACATATATCGATTGAACATATATATAAATCCATACCAAAGCAAAGAACTAGGTAGATCCGATAAGCTGAATGGAAGCCTAAGTCTCTGGAGCAGTAACTGGAACAAACACAGTAAAACACTGTATATGAGCGATCAGAATTTCATAGTTATATACTGTTATGCAATATATAGTTTCATATATATATTTATAAAATAAATTTAAATTTTAAACACAATTTAAAATAAAGTCTAATATAAATCTTGTGGGTAAATATATAGGCTTATATAATCAAACTACACTACTAACGTATAACTAAACTATATCTATATACTTACTTTGTAACACAAACTGATATATCACATTTCATATAAAACAAACTGTATATAAAAATTTCATAAACTTTATACTTCATATAACAAGTGAACAACAAGCTACGCTGGGTGCTACGGCAGTGGACGCTGGGAAGTGGGCTGGTGGGCGCGGAGCGGTGGCTGGGGACGGCAGGGGCTGTGGGGACGGGCAGTGGGCTGGGACATGCTGCTGGGCGGAGGTAGTGGGGAGGACTGGCGCGTGCTTGGTGGTGACGGGGTGTTGCAGCTGGGATGGGTGAAGGGCGGAGGGGAGAGGGACGGAGCTGGGCGTTCTGGTGGTGGAGGGAGGCTGGGTGGAGGGCGGTGGAGGGGACTGGCGGGCTGGGAACTGTGGAGCGGGCGGACTAGCTGGGGAGGGGCTGGGGCGGAGGTAGGCGGAGGCAGTGGGATGGCTGCACGGGTGAAGCGGAGTGCTGGGTGGGGTACGGCGTGTGGCGGGGCGGAGCTGGGGGTTCGGGTGGACTGTCGGCGGGGTGGCAAGTGGGGAGGTGGGCTGAGGGGACAGCGGGGCAGGCGGGGACGGGACAGGTGGCAGTGGCGGTGGGGTAGGGTGAGTGGGTGGTGGCGGTTGCATGGGCGGGGCGAGTGGGATGGGGCGGTTGCATGGGCGGGACGAGTGGGATGGGGCAGGCGGGTTGGTGGTGGGGCGGAGGGAGCTAGAGGCGACAACGGAGGTGCTGTGGATGGCCGGTAGGGGCGGAGGGGGAGGAGAGGGCTGGGGCTGGGGACGGTGGGTGGTGGCGGGTGGCATGGGCGGAGGGAGCTGGAGGCGGAGGGGCTGGCGGGTGCTGGGACGCTGGCGGAGGGCAGTGGGTGGAGCGGAGCTGGAGGGTGGAGGGGCTGGCGTGGGTGTATGTTTTATTTTCTAAAAAAAAAAGATATAAAGGAAATAATAGAGACAAAAGTTGTAACATTTTCTTTGCAAAAGAAAATGAAGAAGAAGGAGTGGCTGGAGAGTACATATACACAGAAAAAGAAGATTGTGAGGGAGAAGGAAATATAATTACGTACTGGGGAAACAAACCCATCACGAAGGACAAGTGTGCAGAGCAATAAATGATGCAGAATGAAGGTAGAGGTTCAGTGCACAGTGCACAGTTAATGCAATGATGTTTTTCAAAATGGTGGCTATTTGGGTTCCCAAGGTCAGCTGAAAGGCTCTCAATTTTAAATATTGAAATGTTGGGTACCGGTTTGCGCTGCGTAACGGACCGGTGTGTGCTCCGTTAACAATTATAATTTGCAACGCCGAACTCCGATTGACACAAACAAATATACCGTTTTGATCAGCGCGACGAGGCGGACACAACGGTATGAAGATATTGATGGTTTGACATTGTTTGCGGAGTGGTAAATCTTATTGAACCATTTGCGCGAGTGAACATTTTAACTAGCAATTAAAAGCGAAATTTGACGAAACGAAATGCGCCGTCATGATCAGAATATTTTTCTTATGCAACATTATGAAAAATATTTGAGTTCGGACGATAGAAAATTTACACATAAAATTTAAACTAATATGTAAATTTGACGAGCGAAATTTACTACAATATTTTTCGACGAAATTTGGCGTACGCCTATGTCTATCTAGGCGCATTCCAAATGTGAAGTTTGAACGGTAACGGAAATCGTTTGTGAATATTTGAAATTTCTATTACGGAGAATGCAGCAAAACACCGAAGAATAAGATCGACGGAGCTAAAGATGTCCGAATTTTGAAAAATGATGCCTTTGTCAGAAAATGATTTAGAATTTTTTTCTATGTAAAATATTTAGGTTCGGAAGATAAAAAATTTCACGTTTTAAAATGAACTGATGTGCAGTAAAACGCGCACGAAGTTTACTATGGTATTTTCCGACGAAACTTTACCCATATCTACAATCATCTAGGCGCAATTTAGAAACAAAGTTTGGACGTTGATTGAAATCGTATGTAAGTTTCACATTTTTAATTAAAATAACGGTTCTAAAATTTTTAAAATTGGGTCGGAATTTCAGGGTCGTTACATTCTCCCCTACTCAAGACTTTTCGTCCTCGAAAAGGAACAAAGTAAAGAGTGGAAGAACTGATAACAGAGATACAATGGATTCAGAATAGATCATTGAATATAGTAAAGAGTATAGAATGGAATTTACCTTCAACAAACAATTCTGGATTAGAATCCCGGATACTCTCCTCGGTTTCCCAAGTGCAATCACGATCATCGGGACTCCATTGGACTTTGACTAGGCTAACCGACTTCCTTCTAAGTTGCTTTGTATCCCTATCAACAATACGAAGTGGTCTCCTCTCTATAGTCAAATCCGGCTCAATATCAACCTCATTTAACTGAGCAATAGGAATGGTCAAGGATGGATCGTGTACCACTTTCCGAAGATGTGAAACATGGAAGACGTTGTGCACACCCTCAAATTTCTCCGGTAGTGCAACTCTGTAGGCTAGTGTACCAATTCTCTCGGTGATAGTGAATGGTCCAACAAATCTAGGAGCCAGCTTCCCTCTACGACCAAATCGAATAACATTCTTTAAGGGTGATACCTTAAGGAATACCTTATCCCCAATCAGGAATTCTAAATCTCTTCTACGCCTATCAGTATAGCTTTTCTGTCTATCCTGTGCGGTCTTCATCTTTCTTCTGATTTCATTAACCTTCTCGGATGCTTCTATAATCATATCTGGGCCAAGAATCAATCGATCACCAGGCTCAATCCAACAAGCTGGCGATTTGCATGGTCGTCCATATAAGGCTTCGAACGGTGCCATATCGATACTTGCCTGAATATAAAGGTGGTTAAATTTCAATTCAAATTTACTTATTCGATTTGAATTTTTTATTTACCTGATAACTGTTATTATAAGTGAATTCAACCAAATGGAGATGGTCTTCCCAAGATCCACCGAAATCAATAATGCAGGCACGAAGCAGATCCTCTAAAATCTGATTCACCCTTTCAGTTTGGCCATCTGTTTGAGGATGATAAGCTGTGCTCAGATTCAGTTTAGTGCCCAAGACGTCCTGAAATGCCTTCCAGAATTTACTAGTGAATAAAGGGTCTCTATCGCACACAATACTAGATGGAACTCCATGAAGTCTAACAATCTCTCTCATATATATCTCGGCCAAACTCAAAGCAGTACGAGTGGTCTTAACAGGAATAAAGTGATCAGATTTTGTCAACCTATCAACAATCACCCATATACTCTCGTTACCTTTTCTAGTCCTCGGTAATCCATCAATGAAGTCCATAGAAATCTGATCCCATTTCCAACAAGGAATCTCTAGGGGTTGAAGTAATCCTGCAGACTTCTGGTGGTCGGCCTTAACTTGTTGGCAAGTGGTGCATCTACTGACATATATAGAAATATCCCTCTTCATCCGACTCCACCAATATAAACGCTTCATATTTCGGTACATCTTAGTGACGCCCGGATGAAATGAAAGTGATGACTGATGGTTTTCTCTAAGCACTTCTTGTCTCAATCCATCGACATTAGGAACGCAAATACGGTTGTCAATCCTCAGAACTCCATTACTATCTATCTGTGCTCCCACTTTACTGTCGGTATTTCCAACTCTACCAAGAACTAACTCCTTCATGCGATAGAGCAAGGTGTCCTCATATTGTTTGTCCTTGATGCGATCCACAAGAGATGGGGAGATAACAAGCTGAAATAGCATGCCTTCTACAAGATTACAGCATGACAATGCTTTGCTACGGCTCAAAGCATCAGCTACAACATTTGCTTTCCCAGGAGTATAATTGATATCGAGATCATATGCAGCTAAGAATTCAAGCCATCGAACTTGTCTCTGGTTCAAATCTTTCTGAGAAAAGATATATCTCAAGGACTTATGATCAGTGAATAATTCAAATTTAGTTCCCAAAAGATGATGCCTCCATAGTTTCAAAGCAAATACAACTGCAAGAAGCTCTAGATCATGAGTTGCATAGTTTACTTCATGGATCTTCAACTGGCGGCCAGCATAAGCAATAACCTTTCCGGTTTGCATAAGAACAACGCCTAAACCTTCTTGGCAAGCATCTGTATAGACAGTTAATTCTTCACTTCCATCGATCACCGCAAGAACTGGAGCTGAAGTTAACTTACACTTCAACTTATTAAAAGCCGATTCACACTTCTCACTCCAAATAAACTTGACATCCTTTCGGGTTAAAGCAGTGAGTGGGGCAGAAATCCGGGCAAAGTGCTCAATAAATCTACGATAATAACCGGCCAAGCCCAAGAAGCTACGGATATCAGTAGGAGTTTTAGGAGTCTCCCAATCCTATAGATAAATTTCAAATTAGAAAGGGATAAGATGAATTGAATAGAAATAACGAATAGGATAGAACTTACATTGATTACGGCGATCTTAGCTGGATCGACCGAAATCCCATTTTCAGAAACTATGTGGCCCAGGAATCTCACTTCGTCTCACCAGAAGTGGCATTTAGAGAATTTGGCCTTAAGTTGATGATTTCGGAGAGTTTCCAGAACATAAGCAAGGTGTGTCTCGTGCTCCTTCTCGTCTTTGGAGAAAACGAGAATATCATCAATAAAAACAAGAACAAACTTGTTAAGCACATCACGGAAGACTCGATTCATCAAGTCGACGAAATAAGCAGGTGCGTTGGTCAAACCGAATGGCATAACCAACCATTCATAGAATCCGTTCTCGGTACGGAAAGCTGTCTTATGAATACTATCTTCTGCTACTCTGAGTTGGTGGAACCCCGTGGCAAGATCAAGTTAGGAGAAAACTTTAGCTCCATGGAGCTGATCGAATAAATCATTGATGCGAGGCATCGGATAGCGGTTCTTGAGAGTGCGTTTGTTCAGCTCCCTGTAATCAACACACATGCGAAGAGATCCATCCGATTTGGTGACAAATACAACTACGGCGCCCCATTCAGAACAACTTCTCCTAATCAAACCTCTAGCAAATAGATCCTCAATTTGAGTTTTAAGTTCAGCTTTTTCTTTAGGAGCCATCCTTCTGTGAGGGAGAACTATGGGAGTAGCTCCAGGAATAAGGTCAATGCGGAAATCGATTTCCCGTTTAGACGGTAGGGAGTTGACCTCTCCAAATACATCGGGAAATTTCCGAACAATAGGAGTAGTACTAAGATCATCCGGGTGAGCATCAAGAGAGAATATGAAGCTTCCGGCATATTTCTGTGGTGATTTGCATTCGATGACAAGCGGTAGGCCCTTGTCATTGACTAGAGAAACAGAACGAGCCTTGCAAGAAATAACAGCATCGAATTTCTTTAACCAATCAGCACCTAACAAGATGTCAAATGCTGTGAAGCCAAGTACATAAAAATCCCAAGTGAATCGATATCTTCCATACAAAAGCACAACCTCTTTACAAATTCTACTGAGGTTGGCAAGTCCTCCAATAGGGTTGGAGACGCATAAGGAAGTAATAGCAAGAGTAGGTTCTAAGTTGAGCTTATTACAAAGATCAATAGATATGAAGCTATGAGAAGCACCAGTATCGAATAATACCCTAATAGGTAAATCATGTAATGAAAAAGTACTTCGTAAGGTACCTTGGTCATCCTGAGCAGGCGGTGTAGGAGTGGTGATAGAAAATACTCCAGATGGTGTGCCACGCTTATGCAGTGGGCAGTCTTTCTTGAAATGACCCGGCTGGAGGCAGACATAGCATAAGTCTTTCCTAGTCGCAGAAGGCGGTGCAACAGCAGCTCCTGAAGATGGACAACTATTAGCATAATGGCCCTTCTTATCGCATTTGAAGCAAGTGATATTAGCAAGGTCGATTGGGCTTTTCTGAGCATATCCCAATCCTGTAGTCTTCTGCCAAGCTTTCTTTTGTTGATCAAAGTTCATCTTCCTCTTCCCTGGCTGGCTAGAGGAGGGCTGAGTAGGAGTGGCCTTGGCAGTAGGTCCCCTAGGCTTTGCCTCATATCTAAGAGCATAATCAACAAGCTCTGTGAAGGTGCAGTGAGTGTGGCCAGTAAGCAAGTCATAATACTCTGGTCTAGCTCCCAAAATGAACTTCTCGTTCTTTAGAAGCGGTGTATCAATCAATCCCGGGCCGAACTTGGAGAGTTCGTTGAATTTCCTCTCGTACTCAGAAAAAGTAATACTGCCGTGCTTAAGATCCATAAAAGATCTATAAAGTTGGGTTTTCCCAGCATCGGGCATCCATAGTGCCGAGAAAGTATCCCTAATCAAAAGATAGACTAGATGAATAACATTCCAAAGATTAAAAGAAGAATTTAGACTACGAATTCCAAATAATTTTATACCTAAACTGGGCCCAAGTGATGGTGTTCTCCTCGATACGCGAAGTAACTGATTCCCACCAATCTTGTGCGGCATCCTGAAGTTGCCAGGCAGCAAGCTGACGCTTCTGAGCATCAGTGATCTCCAGACCAGAAAATATCTTCTCTAAACCTTTAAGCCATTGCTGAGCCTCAATAATGTTTGTCGGATCCAGAAAACTTAATACCTCCCAGCTGTGAATACTCCTTACTAAAAATGGTGAATTTGACAGGAGCTGGAGCGACAGGTGCAGCCTGAGCAGGACCATGGCCCCTTCCCCCCTATGGTTTCCTCTGGTACCCATCCTGAAATACCAAAGAGATTGTTAAAGCCAAAGGATAGAAAATCATAGAGTTTTAAGGAAAGTCTAATCAATGAATCAAAAGAAGTTTGAAATGAAAGGATTTGGATATTGAACCGATTCTCCTCATTCTAGGGTATTGCTACCCTATCTCTAATGAGTTTATATATAATCCCAAACTAATGTTTTTAGGGAAACCGAAGCTCTGATACCAACTGTAACAACTCATATATTTGTACCATTTAAATTGACAATAATCCACACATGTCAACTTAAATAATACAAAACACGAATCATTATGGGATTATAAATACATAAATGTAAATGAGAATCAATACAACATCACAGTCACAGAACAGTCACAGAATAATGCAGCGGAAAATACATCGTCATAATAGCAGTTCATGAAGCCACTATATAATATACAACAATGTCTTAACATCAAGTGACTAATACCAAAAAAATGTCCAACAGACTAGGACATCAATACAGGAATATAAATAGACTGATAAAGATAAATGCTAAGCCTTCAGCATCTTCAACCAACCTTGATCAGCAACTGGATAGCTTCAAACTGACCCGAGCATATGCAAAGAAACACTCGAGTCAGGACTCAAAATCTTATACAATTAAATCAAGTGCAAGGTAATAGTTCATAACTTAAAGATGGGTGAAATAACATCTCTAAGGATCCGATAAACTATCTATATATACAGTAGAATACGATAGATAGGTAATGCCTAATCAGTAAAGTACGATATTAAAATAGTGTTAAGACGTTACCATAATCCCCTTAACACATTTTTATTTCCAAGAGCATATACAAGACCGTAGTTTCTCCAAAACCGGAAGTCACCAGAGGGCAATCCATATACTAAAGGTACAAAACAAAACGTAGTGGTCGCGAATAGGATAATCAGTATGACAAGGTACATGAGGCGATACCAACTAGGATACTAGTAGTTGCGTGATCCGGACTGATGTTGAGCATAGCAGCTACTACCTCAACACTGTGAAACAACACTCCCAAATCAAGGGGTGCACCCAAATCGAATCACAAAAGTAATAGATATGGTATCGAAGAAGTGCGTCCGCTAGAGGTGGCGAACCTCAATGGCCCGGCGCGGCTCCTGTTTTAGTCATGTCAGGGGTCGTCCAAATATCGTTCTCTTTCTTCAGTCAACGCGTTCACCAAACCATCCACTTCATTCTGGATCAACACTTCGCGTGTAATAGTTATTAAAGTGGTTTTCGGTATCGACAGAGAGTATGTCCATATCCGATCCCGGTCTCTTTAATAACTACGTATTTATTACTCGATGGTCAATTTAAGTTAAGGTTTAAACAAATCAAAGTCCAAAAGTCAAGGTGCAAATTTGACTTCCAAAATTTGACATTTCACGATTCAATTTATTTCGGGTATTTAAAATCATATTTCCAAATGAAATCTGTAGTTCAACATTTAATTAACAATATAGTTAAGTATTCAAGTTCAATTTAATAACTCTCTTATTAAATTTAGTTCAAAATCAATTTATCCAAATTTACCGGTCAATTAAGTTCGAATCGTTAGATCAAATTCTATTTATCTCAATTCATGTTTACATTCATCGTTACATTAAATATAATCATAAATTTGATTAAATCAATTCCATTAAATTTAAAATCATTTTATATTTAAATTGTCGCTAAATTTAATCCATAAAACTTTAGTTAGTTTCGTATTCCATTTTAAGTCAAAATTTCCTAAATCTAAATTATTATTTATAACAAGTTCAAATCTATTTAATTTAAAACTTAGTTTAAATCTGAATCTACCAATCTAATAAATTAAATTATTAAATTCTAAAACTCACATGTTTAGATCTTATTTCAATCAAATTCGCCAATTCATTTGTCTTCAATTAAATAGATTTATTAATCCGTTTCAATTTAATCCATTAATTTATTCCAATTAATCCATTAATTTATTTCAATTAAATCCATTAATTTATTTCAATTAAATCCATTAATTTATTTCAATTAAATCCATTAAGTCGTTACTTGATTTCCAAACAATTTATTAAGTTCATTTCTTAATTTCAAATAGATTTCAATTTCAAAATAATTTTGTTGACCAATCGGGTTTCTTATTTTTAATTGTCTATCCTAGGCCAAGTTATTTAAGTGGGTATTTATCATTTCAACCCGATATCATTCAATATAAAACAAATCATAACAAAGGGAACTTGCAGTGTGATAACT
Source organism: Allium fistulosum (assembly GCA_030737815.1). NCBI lineage: Eukaryota > Viridiplantae > Streptophyta > Magnoliopsida > Asparagales > Amaryllidaceae > Allium > Allium fistulosum. The sequence continues at coordinate 1,304,505,449 of CM060902.1, forward strand.
GGGATGGTGTCAAAGTAAATAAACAAGCAATAGCAACCATACATAACAAATTAACAATTTATTCAAATAATCCCGAAATAACCATATTAACTTACATTAGTTAATTATGCAAATTAATATAATTATTCCTAGAATCCAATGGATTAAAGATTATTACAGGATGATTTTTACTTGGTGTCCGTTATCAAATTTCTACATCAATCGTACATATCAATTTTAATGTCACTATTAGTTACCCTAATTAACATCATATTACAGTTCAACATGTTTAATCAATTTAAACAATACATGGCGTCAAATTTTTAGAAATTAACAATTTATTTCAACCAAATTTTAACAATCAACAATTTAATATCCAGATTAATATTAACAACAATTATCACTTGATTATCATAGCATAATAGATTGAGTCGTGAATATAAAATATTCACCTTGCGTGGTTGGAGAAGATGGCGTGGCACGAAGAAAATAGACAAAATAGACCCTAATAGGCACGACGCAAAATGAACACAAGCTGCAATCAACCAACGATTAATCAATAATTCGATTATTGCAATATATATATCGATTGAACATATATATAAAGCCATACCAAAGCAAAGAACTAGATAGATCCGATAAGCTGAATGGAAGCCTAAGTCTCTGGAGCAGTAACTGGAACAAACACAGTAAAACACTGTATATGAGCGATCAGAATTTCATAGTTATATACTGTTATACAATATATAGTTTCATATATATATTTATAAAATAAATTTAAATTTTAAACACAATTTAAAATAAAGTCTAATATAAATCTTGTGGGTAAATATATAGGCTTATATAATCAAACTACACTACTAACGTATAACTAAACTATATCTATATACTTACTTTGTAACACAAACTGATATATCACATTTCATATAAAACAAACTGTATATAAAAATTTCATAAACTTTATACTTCATATAACAAGTGAACAACAAGCTACGCTGGGTGCTACGGTAGTGGACGCGGGGAAGTGGGCTGGTGGGCGCGGAGCGGTGGCTGGGGACGGCAGGGGCTGTGGGGACGGGCAGTGGGCTGGGACATGCTGTTGGGCGGAGGCAGTGGGGAGGACTGGCGCGTGCTTGGTGGTGATGGGGTGTTGCAGCTGGACTGGGTGAAGGGCGGAGGGGAGAGGGACGGAGCTGGGCGTTCTGGTGGTGGAGGGAGGCTGGGCGGAGGGCGCTGGAGGGGACTGGCGGGCTGGGAACTGTGGAGCGGGCGGACTAGCTGGGGAGGGGCTGCGGCGGAGGTAGGCGGAGGCAGTGGGATGGCTGCACGGGTGAAGCGGAGGGCTGGGTGGGGTACGGCGTGTGGCGGGGCGGAGCTGACTGGGGCGGAGCTGGGGGTTCGGGTGGACTGTCGGCGGGGTGGCAAGTGGGGAGGTGGGCTGAGGGGACAGCGGGGCAGGTGGGGACGGGACAGGTGGCAGTGGCGGTGGGGTAGGGTGAGTGGGTGGTGGCGGTTGCATGGGCGGGGCGAGTGGGATGGGGCGGTTGCATGGGCGGGACGAGTGGGATGGGGCACGCGGGTTGGTGGTGGGGCGGAGGGAGCTGGAGGCGACAGCGGAGGTGCTGTGGATGGCCTGTAGGGGCGGAGGGGGAGGAGAGGCTGGGCGGAGGGAGAGGGCTGAGGCTAGGGACGGTGGGTGGTGGCGGGTGGCATGGGCGGAGGGAGCTGGAGGCGGAGGGGCTGGCGGGTGCTGGGACGCTGGCGGAGGGCAGTGGGTGGAGCGGAGCTGGAGGGTGGAGGGGCTGGCGTGGGTGTATGTTTTATTTTCTAAAAAAAAGATATAAAGGAAATAATAGAGACAAAAGTTGTAACCTTTTCTTTGCAAAAGAAAATGAAGAAGAAGGAGTGGCTGGAGAGTACATATACACAGAAAAAGAAGATTGTGAGGGAGAAGGAAATATAATTACGTACTGGGGAAACAAACCCATCACGAAGGACAAGTGTGCAGAGCAATAAATGATGCAGAATGAAGGCAGAGGTTCAGTGCACAGTGCACAGTTAATGCAATGATGTTTTTCAAAATGGTGGCTATTTGGGTTCCCAAGGTCAGCTTAAAGGCTCTCAATTTTTTAAATATTGAAATGTTGGGTACCGGTTTGCGCTGCGTAACGGACCGGTGTGTGCTCCGTTAACAATTATAATTTGCAACGCCGAACTCCGATTGACACAAACAAATATACCGTTTTGATCAGCGCGACGAGGCGGACACAACGGTATGAAGATATTGATGGTTTGACATTGTTTGCGGAGTGGTAAATCTTATTGAACCATTTGCACGAGTGAACATTTTAACTAGCAATTAAAAGCGAAATTTGACGAAACGAAATGCGCCGTCATGATCAGAATATTTTTCTTATGCAACATTGTGAAAAATATTTGAGTTCGGATGATAGAAAATTTACACATAAAATTTAAACTAATATGTAAATTTGACGAGCGAAATTTACTACAATATTTTTCGACGAAATTTGGTGTACGCCTATGTCTATCTAGGCGCATTCCAAATGTGAAGTTTGAACGGTAACGGAAATCGATTGTGAATATTTGAAATTTCTATTACGGAGAATGCAGCAAAACACCGAAGAATAAGATCGACGGAGCTAAAGATGTTCGAATTTTGAAAAACGAAAAATGATGCCTTTGTCAGAAAATGATTTAGAATTTTTTTCTATGTAAAATATTTAGGTTCGGAAGATAAAAATTTTCACGTTTTAAAATGAACTGATGTGCAGTAAAACGCGCACGAAGTTTACTATGGTATTTTCCGACGAAACTTTACCCATATCTACAATCATCTAGACGCAATTTAGAAACAAAGTTTGGACGTTGATTGAAATCGTATGTAAGTTTCACATTTTTAATTAAAATAACGGTTCTAAAATTTTTAAAATTGGGTCGGAATTTCAGGGTCGTTACATTTTTACTGTCCTTGTTATATTATAGGTTGTCGATTCCGCTATGGGATTCTAATTTTTTCTATTCTATGTTCTTTTCTTTTTATTTACCCTAACAATCTACCCTTTTGTCGATTAGATGCACGATATTTGAATGCAGCGGTAGTGTTCGGTGTCGACTTTCGATGGTAAAAAAGGCGGGTTATTACATTTTGGTATCAGAGCTGAAGGTTAAGCGAGAACCTTGGCTTTGGTAGGGTCTGTCTCATTAGAGATAGGGTAAGCGATACCCTAGAATGAGTTTGAGAGTAATATATATTTGAGAGTGTATTTGTTAATGTTATAAAAACGTATTTTGTTAATTGGTCTGTTGAGTTTTTATGAATTCTGGTCGAGACGTGGGATGTTACGGTGTTGATATGGATTTCTAAACACTCGACCAAGGCCAATGGACATGGCATTGAAATTTTTGAAATTTTTGCAAATTAAATATTTTTCCCAGGATTTTATTTTATATATATAAAGGAATAATTTTCAAAAGTTTATATGGTTATAGAGTGCGTTTGTTTGAATGTCATAATATTTATTTATTATCACTATTGTTTGTTCAGTTATGCTTAATTAAATTAGAAGCATTAACTGTTGTTTGTTAGTCATTAATTTGTGCTCGGTTTATTAGGAAGCATTTGTCACTTTATTTAAAACGAACCCTTTGTGAATTAATTTTCACAATTTGACTATAAAGGTATTCGAAGAAAACGTTAACTTGAAAATTCACCTTTTAATAATGGTGGGTTAAGGAATAAACTTTAATAAAAAGTTGTGAGTATAATCTAAATAGTGGGATAAGATATTTAGAGAACAAATATTCGAGATAATTCTATTATAATAAAGAAGAATTATTCTAATATGAAATGATTTTTATATAAAGGAAATTTTATATAAATTTAGTTTATAAAATATGTTTAAAAAGGGTTTTTGAATCTAAACCGGAAATATTTTTTGAAAATAATTTCGAAAGAACTTTGGGAAGTAAATTTTTTGAATGGAATGCATTTTTTTGGGATAATTAGGATGAAATCGTTTCAATTAGTTTTGTGGTAATCTGAATAATCTTCTAAGTGACGATTGGATGTTCGCTTAAGCGAATGTTGTGGAATACTTAGTAAATTATTCTCTTTATCATTGTGCGATCGAAATGAGTTCAAATACGACGAACCCAAAGTGAGTTTTAATAATAAATCGTTTGAAGTTATTTCATATAAAAATATATGTAGTATGTTTTCAAAGATGATTTTTTGGAAATTAAAAACCGGGTATTTAATTTTTAAGTTTCCTTAAGGGAATTGGTTTCAAACCAAAAGGTATTTCTGATAAGAGATTATTTTAATTGATAAGATTTTTCCCTTAGATAAGATTGGGGATAATTTAATACAGGTAAATTAGAACAAAATAAATAGGAAGATTTGATAAACATTATTTTAATAAAACCATATAATTGTTTAAAACATCTAAGTAGTGTAAACTATTTGTTGATTGGGTCAACCCATAAATATTATTCATTTTAACACTCTAAGTTAAAAAATGTAATAGGTTGATCCGGTTTTAAGAAACCATAATTTGATTTGATCCCCACCTTGATCTTTGAGAAAGTAAAAATAAATTTTTTATATACTCTTAGGATGTAGAAGAATATTATACAAGCAAATAAAGTGGAATAAGTTATTCTTTGATGTTTTATAAAGAAATGACTTTATAAAATATTTAAAAAAAAGCTTGGGTGAGAATTTATGGAATAATTCATAAATAATTTTTATATTGAATAAAATACTAAGTGAAAATTTTAAGTGATTCAGAAAAATTCGTGTAGTTGAAAAACTAATGAATTTAGAATGCAACTTTCCATTTTATCCGAGTAAGTTTAGATATTCTTCTAAGCAATAACCAAAGGCTAATGAGCAAAATGGTATGCTTAGATAATTATCTATATTTTTGTAAGAAAGTTTTGAACCTAATTTGAAATTTGTTTGTTAGTTATTGGACATTTTGAAACCATGTTAAGTGATAAGTTTTCCATTATGGAATTTGATTGACTGTTAGTGTTAGTTTATTCTTTCATGGAATTTGATTGATTTGATTAAATTGAATTGATTGGTTGGGTGATTTTATATACCATTATTTATAAAGTTTAAATTTATAGACAAAGGATTTTGAATTGTTGTTATTAGGACCTAAATCCTGGTGATTTTGAAAAAGAGATTTTTGAAGATTTTGGGAGAGGAATAATATTTATTCACTCTAGTTGATGTTTTTGGAGGAGCCGGAATACCACTGGATGCTCCATGTTATTTTGATTCTAGAGTTTCATCATACTTTATCAGGAGGAGTTCCTCCTTGTCACTTTCATTTTTGATCTCTGATTTAATTCTCGCCTGAGAAACTTGAAAATTTTCAAATTGAAAAACCCGGGCATTTAGATCTAAAATTATCATTTGAAAATTTTGGATGCATAACATCTATTGTAGAATATTCTCTGTATTTTGTCGCATATGATTGAGGTATGGTTGTTGGTTGCATGTAGATTTATATCATGCTAGTTTTTGCATGTAGAGTTACATCATATTGCTTTTGTTAACCTGATTCTCTTTTAGATTATGTAAGTATAGGGAAGCAAGAGATTTCCATTTGACTTCTTGCGCACCTGCATTTGCAAAGAGATAATAAATTACTTGGCAAAATATAAATCAAACGCGTAAATGTACATAATAAATTTAGAAAATTTAAATTGGTTGATGATTTATGCCCCAGATATGGAAGGCCACTTGGCTTTTTTTTGGCTGGTTTAGAGCCCATAGAGGCAATTTGTAGTTGTTCCGATTGAGCTGCACAAAGGAGACCTTGGCAAAAAAAATCGTAAATTTAAGAGCTAGAAATTTTTTGAGAATTTTTGGAAAAAATTTAATAACTAAAATTTGATTTTTGAGTTATAACATGGAATGAATAAATGGAAGGGAATTGGTTGGTATAGGTTGGTGAATTTAAAAAACTTGGAAATTTTGGAATCTATTCCACCTAAATGGTTTTGAAAAGTTAATAAGTTTAATAACTCATTTTAATTAATAGTTTTGAAATTAAGGATTTGGAAACATTTTCTTCCTTAGGAATTTCGGGGACGAAATTCATTTAAGGGAAGAGAATGTAACAACCCAAAATTATAGTCATTTGATTTTAAATGTTTAATAAATTTTATATATTTAAATAATTGGATTTTGGAATTTAATAACTTATAATTCAAGCATAGAGAATGTTTAAATATTTGAATTGTGAATTAAATCTGAATTAAATGGATTTAATAATTTTATTCAACTCCTTTTAATTAATAAATAATATTGGTGAATTCAGTTTGTAAAATTTATTTACAAATATAAATAGATCGAATAAATATCAATAATTAAATATAAAATGATATTTAAATCTGTGAAATTGTCATTCCGGAGCACTGTCTCGGATTTCGACGAAACCAGTTTCATGGGATCCGTAATAATGAATTATAACATACCGTCGAATTTCATGGTGATTAGACGTATCGTTTGGTCGTGAGAGATCGAAAGGCATAGAAATTAATTTCGGAAATTTAATACAATAATTAGGTTTGAAAATTTATCTTCTGCATACGATCAAATTAGGACTCGAGACTAGTCCCATTGTGTTCGGAATAAAGGTATAACATATAGAACGCCAAGCGGCATGTCTTGTTTGAAGTTTGAGATTTTTGGGTATATAATATCAGATATTTACAAATAAAATAATATACACACACACATACACACATACATATTCACCTTAATTTAGGCCATACCCATAGCCACCTTGCCCATACCCCATCTTTTCAAGCCCATGCTTCTCCCTCCCTCTTCATTGTATTTAAAACAATGCCTGTAAGTCAAGATGGAGTTTTTCTTCCAAACTGAAAGTTTAAAATAAAAATCAACTCGTATAGTTAACTAAAAATCATGATTTTGGATTCGCTAACCTCGTACGCTCGAGAGCTACCTTTCCATGTGCTTGATTTGGGTTGCGTCGATCTTTGAGGTGGATGCCGTTTGGGGCAGCGAGCTAGGATTGGAGATTTTAGGGCGTATGGTCATCAATTCGACGAATGGAGCTTCGATTTGAACTTAGGGCAGCGAGATGCAGCTTTGGACAAATTTTGGCAAGGTTCAGCTATGTTTAGGGTCGCGCGACCTAACGTACGACCTGGGTAGGGGATGTGTCACGTTTTTCTTGGAGGTCTCGGAATTGTCGCCATGGTGATGATCGCGTAGAGGAGGAGATGAGGACTTCTACAGTGAAGACGGAATCCAATTTCATTGAGTAATTCTCCGTGTCAGTGCATTTTTGTGCATAATTTTGATAGGTTCATGGACATTGCTGTGCACATTTATATTTGGGGAAGAAAGAGTGTAAATCGGTAATTATATTTTATAATGTAATTAGTTAATTAATTATATTATTTAATTCGTGAAAACTCATAATTTTTGCGTACGAGGTTGGATTCGAACACCGTTTTTTGCGTTGGACTCATGTCGTCGAGATCTTTGCAATGGAGTTGGTTTGGTTTGATTTTGAACTTGTTGGAATTTATGCTAAAATCGAACGGCCGTTCGGTTTTAGTCCAAATCAGAACGTTTCAGCGAAAACAAAAAAACCAATGTGAGTTTAACACACATTAAATTATACTATGTCATATCTATGATGTTATGAACGATTATTGATTGTTTGGATGTTAGTTAAATTGTTCGATTGATTATTTGGTTGAATTTCCGTTTGGAAATTGGATGATATATTAATTTGGTCGTTATGAACCCATATGATTAACTATATATTATCCATAACTATATTTCGCAGGGAAAATCTATAGAGGGACCTGAGGGGTTTCTCGACAAAAATTTATGTACATCCATACGCTGTTATATTGATATTTAATTGAAATAAATCTTGAAATTCCATTTTATTTGTTAAGTGTCGTTATAGCGATTTCGCTATATCGTCATTTATGAAATTCCATCTCCAAAACCCTACCATATGTTTTTGAACTTGAGCTTGTGTTTTTACTAAACAGAATGTTAAAATTCATTAATCATTTTGATTAATGATAATTTAAATTAATTAATCGTTTTAACTAATGATTTTGAAATTAATTAACCAACTTAATAAACGATGTTCAGAATTGGTTTATCTTTGATTTAAATGAGATATGGTTTAATTAATCATTTTAACTAATGATTACTTGAGCATAATTAATTGTTTTAATTAATGATAATTGAAAATTAATAATCATTTTAATGAATGATATTTAAAAGTAATTAATCATTTTAAATAATGATATTTGAATTTAATTAATAATTTTTAGTTAATGATGTTTTGAAATTTATTAATCCATTTGATTAATGAGATTTGAATTTAAAATAGATCATTTTAATTAATAATATTGAACTTTAATTAAATCATTTTAATTAATGATTCTAAACTTTTATTAAACATTTTAATTAATGATTGTTTTAAATTTAACTAATTGTTTTAACTAATGATATTTGGAAATTAGTTAAATCATTTTAATTAATGATGTTTTATAGTTAAATAAATCATTGTAACAAATGTTGTTTTAATTTATCATTTTAATTAATGAGGTTTGACTTTAATTAATCCAATTAATTAACGGTTATTTGGACTTAATTAATTGTTTTAATTAATGGTATTTAAAATTTATTAATCATTTTAATTAATGATGTTTGAGATTAATTATTCATTTAATTAATGATTATTACATCTTTTTAATTATTGATATTTAAAGTTAATTAATTGGTTTAATAAAAGTGATTAAAGTAAATTAACTAATATAATAAAAGTGTTCTAAGTTAATTAACTGATTTAGTGTTTTTAAAGTTAATAAACTAATTTAATAAAAAAATTAAAGTCAATTTACTGATGATATAAAAGTGTTTGGGAATAATTTACTATTTTATTAAAGATAATGGATCTATTTACATAAAAAGAGATTATAAATGTGATGAGTTATCTTTCGGGATAATTAATATCGTTTTTAAATTTATAAAGATATTTAAATTGCTTTATTATCTTTTGGGATAATAAACATTGTTTTAAATCTATAAATAATGGTTTATAAATGAGAAACTCCTTTAAAAAGGAATTATTTATAAATACAGCTAAGTGTATATTATTTTGGGTTTATAGTAAACCATGTTTTAACAACATTTGTTTTTGAACCTTGTTTTAATACACTTAGTATTACAGGTTTGGCTTTTAAAAGAGTATTTTTAAAGAATATTTCCGAAGTGTTGTTACCAATTTCAAAATATGGAAATCAAGCACAAGTCAGTTTTTAGAAGTAAAGTTCGATTTCAGTTATGGAAAAATAGTTCCATAATTGATATCGCTTACATGGAAAGGATCTAGTCATACTTTTAACGCTAAACGTTGAGATTTAAACTCGTTTCTATCTCGAAGGTTAAAAATGTCGTTAAGGCGATGCCCAAAGGTAACACTACCTCAACTTGCTTGGCTTCATTTTCAACCGAGAGATAGCACTTGTTTGGAATCGACGAGTAGTGTTAAATATATGATATTTAATTTTCATATACGATCATTTTAATTATCCCCGATAGTTGACCATTAATTATCGGATTCAGCTTTCTTCGTGGTTAAAAACGATTTGCTGCTCTTTAAGCTTTGTTATCCTTTGTCGGAAGTGACTGAATCCAAAGAGCTTATGGGTGTCCAGTTATGTGGGGTTGCTCCCATCAAAAGGTTATTTCACAAATCATCTTGGTTGGATTCGGTTGCACATTTAGATATGAAATATTCGGATCCTCGGGAAGGTTTGGCGGGGTCCGGCTGGTACTTTTCCCTAGGAAGTCACGGAGTATATAACCTTCTCAAAAGTATATTACTAGAGGTATACTTCAAGGCGGGCCGCACTCTCCTAGTCATTTGTTAGAAATTTTTTCTTTCCTTATTTGATTCGAATTCTTTGAATCTGTTTATCTTTAAACTACTACGAGAGAAGTCAACCACTCTTCGTGGCGTTTTAAGTATTGATTTTGTCCATTCTATCAAGTTTGGACTGTTATCTTATTTTTTCCATTCTATCAAGTTTGGACTGTTATCTTATTTTGTCCATTCAATCAAATTTGGACGGTTTTCTTGTGTTATCCATTTTGTTCACTTTGGATTTTACTTGGGTTAATTTTATTCTTTATGTCTGGTTTTAATATTATTTATGTCCATTCTTATTTGGATTTGTTTTCTTGATGTTTGTTTCTGCTCTTGCATGTATGGATGTTATTCTTGTGAGGTAAAACCCGTTCCGCGTTAGCGGCATGGTGTGACAGAACTTTTGTATGATCTCCATCATTTGAGTTATCTCACGTTGGTATTTCCATACTGATCCGGATGTTATTTTATTATAATGCTCGGGTCAGACCGAGTATTTTCTCAGGTTGGCTTTAGTGTTATGGAGATCATGAAGAGGAGTTGGAGGTTCACCTATCGTAGTGTTTTATTTTCCGCTGTATTATATAGTATTCATATTAGCAATTGTAAGGACAATGTTTTATAACTATCCAGCTGATAAGGTTTGTTCTTAACTCTGATATACTCTATATTTTTGGAGTGACAATTTTTCTGTCCTTGTTATATTATAGGTTGTCGATTCCGTTGTGAGATTCTAATTTTCTCTTTTCTCTGTTCTTTTCTTTTTATTTACTCTAACAATCTGCCCTTTTTCGATTGGCTGCACGACATTTGAACACAGTGGTAGTGTTCGGTGTCGACTTTCGATGGTTAAAAAGGCGGGTCGTTGCACAACTAGCAGGTCATAAACATGCATGAACTGATAAAAATGATATTGTTGTTTATTCTCAGGTCTGTAGATTTGTTTAAATAATTTATTTGACACTATCCTCTAAAAAAATCACTAAAATATTTAGATAATTATAAAAAAAATATGAAAATTAGAAATTTTTACCAAAGGCATTCCATTTCCAAAGCCACTGGGATTCGTCTTCTTTAACTTAAACGTTTGAGAATCAAATGTTTGTGTTTGATGATTAATTTTTTCGTAACAATCTTTGGTCGAAGATAGCAATCTTATGCGATCAATGTTTTTTCGATTATAGCAATTTGTAATTTTGTCACAAAAAGTATTACCACTTTAGTCGGCACCTCGGATCAGATCGCTTGACTGTACACACCAAATGTAACATAAATTGCAGTCTTCTACTGAAGTCCAACTAGCAATAGTGAACGTTCAGCCAATCGAAACTGTATTGTTTTCTAAATTAAATCATTGAAAACTGCATCTTGCGGCATCGTCATCGAAATGAGAGAAGTGAGAGTAAAATAAATTTTGATGTTGTAGAATGTTAGTGTGGAAGGAGAAGAGAGGAAAGATGAATGGTATTTGAAGGTAAGGAGGAAGGGAGAGCCGTTGGAGGAAATATATTTGGAACAAGCGCCCAAACTATATGCGCATGTTCAAAAAACGTCTCATTTCATATACTTGTTGAACAAGCGCCTGTTGAACAAGCGCCTGTTGAACAAGCGCCTGTTGCTTGGACGCTTTTTCAATAAAAGTCCAAATATATCACAAATCTTCAACTATAACCTATTACGTTTTCCGCTTCTGTTGGACAGCCATTTGAGTTATATCTTATAAAATGTAGTATCCGTTTGCCTGTTGGAGATGCTACTAGGAGTTGTGCATGAAAGCTAAGATCCATTGTTAACTTGCTATCGAGATTGTTAACATTTCAAAGGAGACTGTTCAATTTCTTTGCAAATACTCGTCTTTATCATCTAAAGAAGTGCCTAGGGAGAAAAGAAAGAGATAGGAAGGTGATTTTATTTTCGAGTTACTAAAATTTATAAGCTAAATGAAGATTCTGAAGATGCAACGGAGGGGAAGAGGAAAGTGGAACGTGATTTTGGTTTTTGGTGTAATTAAAAGCTTTAAATTATTAGGAGTTGGATGTGTAAATCACAGAATGATGGTTGTAACTATCATTTTCTGTTTACACTAAAAAGTGTCCTTCAGACTAAAATGCAAACTTGTTGTACCCGAGACTAAATTTTTTTGCAACTTCTCTCGCGTGAGTGAAAATAAAGAACACGAGAGAGTCGATCAAAAAAGGACCCGCGCACTTTATTCTATTTCTATATCACAATCATATCTCAGTACAAATATCAGTCAATTTCATCAGTATAAATTTAAGTCTGTCCATACGTGCAGTAATCATTTTTATCCCCACCCACCCTAGAAATACAAAGAAACAACCTCTCATAAGCAGCAGCCATTTTCGTAGCAGTAAACCTCTCCTCAGCTATCCTCCTCCCAAACTCCCCCTTCCTCCTCAAAACTTGCTTACCATCTTCCAAAACCCTGCTCAATGCCCCCTTAAGCGAATTCACATTGGGTGAAAAAGTATACCCAATCTCATCTCCAGTAATCAAAGACCCGGTCACACTAGCAAATCTCGTTCCCATAATCGCGACTCCCGAAATCATCGCTTCTATAAACGTACGATCCAACCCCTGCGCTCTCATCGTAGGATTCACAAAAACATCAATCGAGTTGTAAAACGTCGCTAGCTCACTCTGATTCAAAGGCCCCAGCACATATACATTCTTACTCATTTTCTTATACCTTTCCCCCCATGGCCCGTTCCCGGCTATCAAAACAGCTACATCTTCACCAAACTTTCGATTCTCGTCGAACATTTCTTTCAAAGCTTCGAACATCAAAGGATGCCCTTTGTCCTTCACCAACCTTCCAGCCATTCCAACCACTAGTTTCTTACCAGAAACTCCAACTTTCTTTCTGAATTCCGCTCCTCTTACCACATTCGGTCTGTACATGCACTCGTCTACTCCATTCACTATGATATGCACCTGCTCTTCCGGTATCATGTATATTCTCTTTAAAACATCTCCGGCGTGATCGCTGGTAGCTATGTGATGCTGATAGTCTTGAAAAAACTTCACTTCTTCTACCACGGCCGATACCCTCTCTTTGACGATTGGTTCGTTGGGTTTTCTGAGTAATTCTTGAATGATATCGGAGTGAATGGTTTCGTAAGCGATCCCATGCCAAGAAACGGCTAAGTAAGCAATGCCACGTGCATGTGTATGGAAGAGTGCTACGCTTTCGGAGTGTATTAGATCAAATGGTTTGTTTGAATTGTTTTGGATTTCAAACTGCTTCCAAGCGAGGTTGTGATCTAGTAGACCGCCAGGGGTAGGGTTGCTGAAGTGGAACTCCATGTTTGGGGTGGGGTAGGTTGGTAATTTCGAATCCGGGTTGGATACGGTGAATACGTGGATATCGTGGCCTCTGTCGGCAAGGGCGAGGTGGAGGATCAGGGCATGGCGCTCAAGGCCGCCGGCTAGGTTTTGGTGGGGCCATTTCTTGACGAAGAGCGCGATTTTGAGGAGCTTTGAAGGGGGTTTGGTTGAGAAGGAGAGTTGGTTTAGCGATGATTTGAAAGAAAGGATGTTGAACGATTGGTTGTTTTCGTTGATGATGGGACTAAACGATTTAGAGGGAAGATGACATTGGGTTGATAGGTAAATGAATGATAGTGTTGAGAAGGAGCATAGGACAAACAGAAGGTAGCAAAAGAGAGATGATTTCTTTGAGTTTGTGTTGTGTTTTTTGGCCATGGATGGTAAAGAAGAGCGTAGATTGATGATGATGAGGTAAAAGATTTTAGAACAGTATGTATGCTTCTTGTAAATATGGATTGGAGTGGAAGTACGTCAAAGATGCATGAGGTTTTAAAATTGGTAGACTTTCGTTCACATGTGAGATTGCTGGATAGTGAGGCAAGAATTCAGTAGACTGGTTAGGAAATATAAATAAGGCACCAGGTAAACACATTTTATGTCAGAACAAATTGTTCTTCTAAGTCAAATGAACAAAAAGATTGACAGATCTTTAAGTTAAGTTAAGGTTGTCTGACTTTTAAGTTTTGATTGATAATGGTTGTGTTGTGTGCATTGCAATTAATTATGCAATGCAATAAAGTTCTTGGCATGTGTGGATGCAGAATTTAAGGACAGATATCAATGAAACCTAAACCAAGCAACAAATAGTTTATTAAGAAGGTGAAATAAACAAAAACCCTTACCAAGCAAGTCATCTCCACCCTTCTTTTCCCATTATAAATAATGAACTAATGTATTCTCGTGGAAAAAAATCAAATGTCTAACCAAGGTTCAAAATTGCGTTTTCCGTTTTCGTTCCGGCCATTAGTAATTTTGAAATTTCCGGTTCCGTTCCGGAAATTCCGGAAGTTCCGCTTTAATTTCTGTTTTTAAATTCATTATTTTTTTTTTGCTTTAATTTGATCGGATTTCGTTCCGGTTATGAGCGGAACCGGAACGGTATCACCGAAATAACCGGAATTCCGCCGGAATTCTGAACCATGTGTCTAACCCAACACGCATCACTTTTGAATTTAAATACAAATACAATAAATTATCTAAAAACCACCAAACTTGAGAGAACTCATTACGACATCGTTAAGCATTCAGGTGCACGTGGACGTGGAAATTGGAACGCGATCTGGAATTGATAAATTCAGTGCACGTGGACGCTTTCAGGTGAGTTTTCACTCATACCTCCATGCCTAATCAATCAATTACAATCTATATCCAAATGGTTCGAGTTAAATTTAAGTGAATTAATTTTGTGAATTAGATGCTGCTCTCTATGATTTTCTGTTGCATTTTGAGTGAATGCGTGAATACATTAGTTCATTATTTATACTGCTTCATGATGAGCATGATATAAAAATGTTCAAAACTTTGGCTGCAAAAAATCATGTATCCAAGCTTACATTTAGAAACTGATTCTTAACTACTTTTCAGCTTTTTACTTTTGGGCTACGAGTTTATGTCATAAATAAGAAATATAACTTGTGACAACTTGATGAACTTGATACCATAATTAGAAATGTTACTGCAGAAAATAAGTTAGAATTAAAACTTAAAACTACGAAATTAATCCAACTAGCTTGCAAGCAGTAACAAACATAACACTAAATGCTCACCTTGGAGTTGAAGAGTTAAAACAAATGCTGCAATTTAACATTCCATCTTTGCCTTCTCGTTGCAAGGAAGAGCAATCTGTATAGAAGTAAATCTGCACGCTGCTTAATTACGTATGTCAGATAGAACTGTTCAGGTCTTTTGATGCAAAAATCAGGTATCCAAAGCTTACATTTAGAAATTGAAAGTTCTATGAAAAAATGGTACCTAAACTAAATAATCTAGAGTTAGAAGGAAACAAAGCCAAATACCATTAACGTGATAACTTGATATTTATCGCTGCTAAGTGACACTTCATATGAGTTGGCATACATTTATTGTAACAATGTTACTTATTTATCAATTCATAATTATATATCATTTCTCCAAGTTATTTAAAAACGTGAGACCATAATTTTCATAGCCGTGCCGTGCCTTGAACCGCGATGATTGGAAGTTTAAGGTTTTGATAGTTCAACCGGTCGAACCGTCGAAACAGCGATTTATTTTTTCGAAAAATTTGCACATTTAACTACAAACTATACACAAAAATATTAAAATAATAATGCTATGTACACAAGCTGTAAACGGTCTTTAAGCTATGCAACCGAAGTTGTGTGTTGTTGCAGTACACAACTATACAGCTTTGTATATAGTATAGTAGTGCACAACGATGGAAGTTTAATGATGACAAACTTGACGAGTTTTACAGTGGTATTCGAAGAGTTTGCAGCAGTGAAGAACAAAATGATGAAGTTGGTGGTTAAAATTTGGAAACGATTATGATTTTTGAAATATATATATATTTACTTATTTTCTTCGAAGCAATGCAAAAGATGTAAATGGGAGAGAATTACACAATGAGAAAGTAAGAAAAAAACAAAAGAACCGTGGTTCAACCAGGTAAAATTGATGGTTGAACCATTGGTGGCACCTAGTATTTTGATAAGCGATTCGAGTTCGAGCAACGCTCGAACACTGCAGCCTGCAAAGACTTATGCATATCCGTTGCTTTCTCCTTTGATCTCCGATGACTAACTTTAGACGATCCCTTCTTTAGCTTATCAAGCACATGCTCTTGGCAGAACCCACATTGTTGAAGCTTTCCCCTTTGATCGCGTTCTGTCTATGCAGAAACTCAAAGTCCCTTCTCGTATGCCAAGCTTTGACATCTTCTCCACGAGAACTGTAGGCTCCAACCCTAAACCCTCCAAGTACAGTGCTTCCCTTCAGAAGATACACATTTTGGAACATATCTTCCTTTATCACTACAAATGCACCCTTAGAAACCCTGAGACTATCCTTCTCCATAGTCACCTTGCATCCTTTCGATGACAATTGTCCAAGAGATATCATCGACTTCTGAAGAACTGAAACATAACGGACACCTGTTAAGGTGCGTATCACCCCATCAAACATGCGAATCTGCACGATACCTACGCCCATGACTCTACAGCCAGAATCATTTCCCATTAGAATCTCCTTTCCCTTTTTTCTTTCAAAAGAACTCAAATAATTCTTATTAGACGTCATATGGAAAGATACTCACATTTCTAGCACCCAATGGTCTGATACATTTGATACTACCGCCGTTAACAAGTCATTAGATACAACTTTCTCCATCGCAATTGGTGAACTTCCATCTTCAAGTCCGGGCAACCTCTCTTCCAATGGCCTAATTTCTTACAAATGTAGCATTTCCCATCTTTGGACTTACCTTTCCAATCATTACCGGACTTTCTAGATTTGGAACAACCCTAGAATTCCAATTCTTCTTCTCCTATCTTCCTCTCTCAACAAATAAGCCTTGACTACTACTTCATCCTCTACCTTTACCCATCTCCTTCATCTGATCCCTCAAGTCCTCAAATAGAACATCCGACTTCACATCTTCGATGGTCAAAGTATCTCTCGCAAAGATAAGGCTATTAGTGAAATCTGTGTAATGCTCCGGAAGGGAACACAAGAGCATCATAGTCATATGCTCTTCATCTACCTTCAACTCCACAGTCTTCATCACTAGATCATTGAAGAAACCTAGATGCTCTTGGATAGAAGTATCATCTCTCATCCTCATGGTGAAAAACGTCTTCAATAAAATCAGACGGTTAATCAAATATTTCTTCAGATAGAGATTTTCCAACTTGGTCCAAATGCCTTTAGCAATAGTTCCACCGCTAATCTCAGAAATAACATTTTCTTCCATAGCTAATTGCAATGTTTTAAACGCCCGTTTTTCCATCTCTTTCCTTTCCACGGCTGAAATTTCAACCGTCAATCCTCAGGAGCAAACACCACAGGATGAACTTCGTTTCTCATCAGAACAGCTCTCATCCTCCATTGCCACTTCTAGAAGTCTTTTTCACCGTTCCACTTCTCTATTGCTAAACTAGTGATGCAATATAGGTCCCTCTAACATAGGGTCATGGTACAACTGTTGGAGTCTCCATATCTCCTGCCATAATGCCTAACACCCTTTCTCAATCAACCTTGTCGCTTTGATACCAGACTATTGGGGAAAAATCCCTCAAGATCGCATTAGGACAAAAACTCAACCTTGTGGAAAAACAATTAGGACGAGATTGATGGTGAGGCAAAACAAACAACAGATAATCACCAGCTAAAAGCAATCACAGATCAAGCAATAAAAGAAAATAACACGGGAGATTTATTATGGTTCCACTACCGCGAGGTAGTGTACATCCACTTGGGGAGAGGAGATTTTATTACTTTCTAAGAGGAGAAAATTTCACAAGATTAATAATGGAGAAGAAGAAATACAACTGAGAGAGATAATTTTGCTCATTCTAATCTCTGCCTTTATATAGAGATTATTACTTGGGGTTGAAGTAATTGATTTATGGTCATAAATCAATGCCTCATTATTTATCCTATTCATACAGGAAACGTTTATCCATTTGATTTTCCAGTTTCCCCCAATTTACATCCGCCTGATAAAATTCCTTCTTTAATCGGCTAATTAGGGAATAAAGAGGCAATATATATTTGAGTAATTATCTCAAATATCTTTCAAATCTTCTGCAATTGAAAATATTATATCACCAAATCTTACACTCTAAGTGCCTAATCTTTGACATTTAATGTATATATAGACATATCTTTTTCAAGCTTGTTTCTATTCACATTCCCTTTGTTCTCTTTTGTATATATAGCGAGAGATGCCCAAATCTTAGATGACGTGAAATTTAAAATATTGCAATATTTTCAACACAAGGTACAACAACCATGTCATCAAAGACAAAGCTAGAGGTAACACGATTTGAACACATATAGACAATGTATTAAATAACTTCTTGTTATTACAAAACCAGCCGATTGGTGATATAAAAAGCAATTTTTATTTGTATGTATGATAGATCAATTATATTATTTTGAAGAGTTGATATCAATTATATTATTTATATAAGCTAGAGGAATGGGGTTTTTTTGTGTGTGGAGTGTGGTGGGTAGAGGGAAGTTGTTGGGTTGGAATCTATAGAAATAGCTTTCAAAAGCGCAAACTATAGAAATGTTGGAATCTATGTGTTAACTAAGACTCCAAACTTTGACCTTCAATCTTTGAATCCGGTGTTTTACCATCGAGCTTGTGGATTACAAAGGTTGGAATTAAGAGAAATTTGAATATCACAAAAAGTTAAAATATGTTAGTTTTGGAAAGAAAAAAAATTTAGATTAAGAGTGGTAGTTTATTCAAGCAGAGCACTCATTTTGATGTCTTGTTGTTTTAAACTCAAAACCTATAAAATCTTAATCTATAACATCTTACGATTTGTCACGTGAATTAGGAATCCTTGATGTTGGCTTTTAATGATTAAATCTTCAAAATTATTAATTATGTATTTTCTAATATTCAAAAATGAAATTTTTATAGTTTAATTTGTAGAATTTTCAATTTTCGAAACTTTTAGTTAGAGAAATAATTATCGAAATTTTAATTTCAGAAAACTGAATCTAGAAATATTAAATGATCTGGAATTTTCAATATGTGCATTTAAAAAATGTATTTGATTTTGGAAACATAATTTTTCTAAATTTTGAAATTTCAAATAGTAATATTAAAATTTTGAATTTTTGGTGATTTTATAAATAGAATTTAATAAGAGTATAAAGATAAGAAATTTTCATTTAGTATTCAAAACTAGGAATAAGCAAGAGAAAAGTGTTATGATTCGATAATCGGATGCATCTTAGAGCATGCTTGGCAACTACTTATTGTTGGAATTAGGTCAGCCCGCTGTGCAAGTAGTGGGTAAATTTCAAAAAATCATTTACCCTATTGGATCTTTATTGGGCTTATAAAGTCTAATTTATTTAGAATATTTCTAAATTTAATTCAAATAAAATCTCTTGTTTTATTTATATTTATAAACTACAGATTTAATGTTATTTAATTTATATTCAATTAAATATAATAGTATACATGATACATATATGTATGTGTTTGAATGTGTAATATAATAATCTGTGTAAGGTATAACATATCCGTATATAGATGTTGAGTTTTACATTGCAAAGGACACGTTGGCTCATCCTATATGTATTGCATGTTGTACAAATATATGTATGTATTTATACTTATTATTTATAAATATTAAAGTATGTGTGTGTGTGTATATTATGAGAAAATATTAATGCTTTATATATACACACACACACACACACACACCATATAAATATTATTGTATTAAATATTAAGTAACCATACACACACACATAATATATATATATATATATATTTAATTATTATAAAATATATATATACGTATTACACTATCATGATTATAAAAAATTATTATTATTATTTTAGATATATACATACATATATAATATATATATAAGTATATATGTAATATTTAAATATAAATATGTGTTTATAATATGTGTGCGTCTATATATTATAAAATTAAAAAAATTATTTATTAAATTATTCCATATCGAATACACAGCAGAACCAAAATTTTATTATAATTTTATTACATTAAATATATATATATGAATTAATTAGTCGAACAACAATAAATTAATGATAAAAAATATTCATATAATATGTTTTTGAATTTTAAATTTTTAGAAAATCATGGATGATATTTTAACGTCTAAGAAAAAATTTCATAATTTTCTTAGTCAAAATATTATTTTTTATTAATTTATAGTTTTGGCTAAAATATTAAATGATCTTTAAAAAAATATAAAATTTAATTTTTTGGCCGAGAGTTTCTATGATGACAAAATAATTTTATAAAACGAGTGTTATGATATACTCTTCGCGCATGATAGTGGCAAATGCTTCGCACGTGAATTATTTTTTTATGAATTGTATATGTGTAAAACATTCAAGAGAAATGATTTGCAAAAATATATAACTATATTTTTGCATTGAAATCATGTGTAAAAAGTTTATTTATTAGGTATTGCTTTTAAGTTATATTAAGATTTGGTAGTATTTATAGAGTAATGTTTTGGGTTTGTAGAGAAAGTTCATTTGTTAGATTCTATTTTTAAGTGATATTAAGATTTTGTGTAATATATGTAGAAGGGCGTTTTTGGTAGTCCACGTTTACACCAAAAAAGTGTGACGCCAAAAGTTTGATTTGAAATCTAATTTTCGAAGCATAATTTATTTTGTATGAATTTTTAATTAGAATACCGATTTAAATAACATTAAAAATATTAAACAATTATTAAAATTATTTCCAATCGCCTAAAATTATAATTAATGTCAATATACATTTATAAAAATAAGTTCAATTATTTACATGATACAATTATATAATTTAATACAAGTCATATATTAAATTAAGTAAAATATTAATATATATATTAACAAAATAATAATAAACTAACTAAAATTTATTTGGTTGTGTACATCAGATCTACATGTAAAAAAAATTTGTATTTATTTAATAAATACATACACATAACCAATTTAGTATGTGACAACGTCAATATATATAAGAATTTCACCTAATTAACAATATAATAATAATAATATATGAGCAATACATTTATTTAATAAATACATACACATAACCAATTTAGTATATGACAATGTCAATATATATAAGAATCTCACCTAATTAACAATATAATAATAATAATATATGAGCAATACACTGTTATTCACAGATTATACATCATTTAGAAAAGTAAAAACATACCTAAAACTATTGCCCTTAAGTACACCTTGTAATGATGAGTTCTCCCTCTTTTGAAACCTTCTAGATTCGGTAGATTGCTAATTCTTGAATCATAAACCATTGACTATCCAATAGATATCGTATTTTGAATTGATTTGAGTTGAACTTATTTAAGCTTCGAGATGGAGAAATCGGCCAGCAATGGGAGAAGAGAGGCAGCCAAAAAGTCCGTAAACAATTGGGATTAGAGGCCATTTTATAGTGGATGAAATAGAGACAAATATGGATCACATCTCATAATAGGTCTCACTAGATCTGAGCCATCCATCTCAAATATCTCCTTGCCAGAGACTTTGACTTTGAGTTGATCGTGATACTAACCCCATATAACTGAGGTGACTGTTAGAACCTCTTATTTTGGGTATTTTGATAGCAACAACTATACATTATTATATTGCATATATTAACCAATTGCATAGGAAAAGATCAACAAAAAGAAGACCATGATGGCACAGTTATGTAGTATAAGTCATAGTGTCTTAGTTTAAAGATATATAAATTGTTAAAATCTCTTCTAGTGGTATATACAAACACATGCAATCACAAATTCATCAGAGAGATCAAAATATGCATCAATCAGTCGATTGAAACACCCATTTTAGTCGACTGACTCAAAGAAAGTAAAAACATAATCTGCCAACAGTTTCAGACAACTGAAAAGTCGAAATAGTCGACTAAATATATTTTAAATCGACTGAATCAACAATTTCAGTCGACTGAAACTGCTTACTTTGGTCGCTTAGTTTCTATTTATTGAAATGTCTATCTATATTTAAATGCAGTCGACTAATTTGTTTCTTTCAGTCGACTGAACAATTATAACAGCCATATTTTTTAAATTATCCGAACAGATGCTCTTCTCCATAAAGAGTTATACCTCTTCGTTAATGGTTGCAGTCATTCCTCTAACAGTTGCAACTAGTGATCATCTATACAAAGCAATCCATTTCAAAGATTCAATTAACTTGATTTTTTACAATTCTTTCTATCTCAATCTTGATTTACTCTCAAGCATTCAATTCACAATATTGCTTTATGTTTCTGATCACACGTTCATTCAAGAATATTTTCTTGTAATCAAATTACTTCCTTCTTCACGAGCACACATTTACCACAAAGAAGAAGATGATAGGAATGTTGTTCTTATTGGCTAATCTGTGTTATACAAGAACATAAGAAGTCACAAACAATTCTACTTACTTTGTAGATGAAGTCCTGTTATGAGTATTTTAGACACAAAGTCTTGTTCGACAGCTCAGGCGCTTGTAATACCTATCTCTCCAGGTTAAGTGAGGACGTTGCAAGTTAATTCCAGATGGACTCTAGGACTGGTCGTAGAACGGGAGTTCAAACCAGTATAAAGTATCTGGTGTTATTTAATTTATTGCTTTGCTTTTATATTTATATTCTACACAAATTTATAATCTAGACAATTATTCATATTACTCGATCCATAAAGAATTTTATTTGGTATCAGAGCAAGGCTATCGTTTAGCCGTAACACAGTTTATTGTTATTCAAGTATTATGGATAATAATACTACATCAAGTTTTGTTGAAGGTCAGTCTACAGCGCGACCCCCACTATTTAATGGACTATATTACAATTATTGGTCAAGTAGGATGAAAATTTATATGCAGGAAAATGGGTATGAACACTTGGAATATCACCCAACAAGAATATATTGTACCTACCACTGCTTATGCACAATGGTCAAACACACAGAAATTAGATGCTACTGCAAATGCTAAAGCTATGAATATGTTGTTTTGTTCTTTAGATAAAAACTAATTTAACAGAGTTAGTATGTGCATATTAGCATATAAAATTTGGCGTACTCTCAAAGTAACACATGAAGGTACAAAAAAGTAAGATTCAATGCTTAAAAATTAATCTCAGAATTTTAAAATGAAGCAAGATGAAACTATAAATGATATGTACTCTAGATTTCAAGACATATATCACTCACTTCTGGCACTAAGAGAAAATATAGTCATTTTGACATTGTTTCAAAAGTTCTAAACTCTTTAATGGATGAATGGGAATGAAAGGTCTTAGCTATTAAAGAAGCTAATGATACCTTTACCATTAAACTAGAAGAGTTAATAGGAAATCTCATGTCATATGAAGTGAATTTGCAGGCAAAATGAGTACAAGCTTAAGATAGAAAAACAATTGCATTCCAAGCAGAAAATGAAGACTCCGATGAAGATGATGAAGACATTTCATTTTTGGCAAAGAATTTCAAAAAAAATTGAAATTCAAAAGAATAAGAAGTTTGTCAACAATAGAAATAGAAAAAACAATCCGTCAACTTTCTCACTTAAATGCTATGAATGTGACAAGATGTGTCATATAAAAAGAGATTGTCCACAATGAAAGAAGAACAGCTTTAAAAATAAGAATGAAAAATTCTATAAGAAGAAAAAGTAGGCGTTCTCAGTAACTTGAGATGATTTAGACTCCTCTTCATCATCAGATAGTGACAATGATTCTAAACAAGCAATGTACGTTTCATGGCAACAAATAATGATGTAAGTGAACTTACATTCGATGATCTAATTAAGATAAATTTTGAGTTATTAGATAAGCTAAAGGACTTAAATAGAAAATATAACGATACATTAGCAAAATTAAATAGAAGTGAATTAGAAATTGACATGCTAAAAGATGAAAAGAAAATACTAGAAGAGGAATTATTAAATCACGAAATTCTTGTACTAACATATCAACATAGTTTATTATGTTAAGTGATGAAATAAAAACTCAGAAAAATAAAATTGATATATTGACAGAAAATAATCACAATCTAAATTCTAGTAATAAAATATTAGAACTAGAAATAGATAGTCTTAAAACCAAGTTGGAAAACATTACTAAGAATGTTTCTAATTTTAATAAAGGTAGAGAGAATCTATCTAAAATTGTAGAAAATTCACAATCTACTTCTAGTAAAAGGGGATTAGGATATAACAAACCTGAGAAAGAATTTAAAAAGAACTATAGTTTGCTATATGCTAATTTTAAAAGGGATGATAGTCAAAATAAACAATCAAATAAGTCTAAAACTATAAAAATTTTGGTTCCAAAAACTAACAATTATTTGATAAGAAATAAGTATAAAGATAATTTTATTGCAAATGTTCATAAAAATTCACAATTTATTTATAAAGGGAATTCTAAACCTTATTGGGTTTGGCTTCCTAAGATCTAACTCTTAGGACCTTAACAGAGATAGTGGGTAACAATATCATTTCAATATTTTTTGCAGATACCTAGTAAAAGAGAAGAAAATGGATACTTGACAGTGGTTTCTCCAAGCACATGACGGGGAACAAAGACATGTTAACAAATATTATCTATTCAAATGGAGGTTCCGTTACTTTTGGAGATAACTCTAAAGGATACGTCGTCGGAAAAAGAGACGTGAGCAACAATAGTACATCTAATTCACCTCTTATTACTAGTGTTCTATTACTTAAAAATTTAAAACATAATTTATTAATTATTAGTCAATTATGTGATAAAGGTTTTAGTATATCATTTTTAAAAGATAAATGTGAAATTTTCGATCAAAATAAAAATATGATTTTTGAAGGAATTAGAGAAAGAAATATTTACATTTTAAATATGAAGATCAATCACAATATAGATATGTGTTTAATAGTCAAAGATAATGATCCATGGCTATGGCATAAAAGATTATGTTATATTAATTTTAAAGCTATTAGTAAATTATCCAAAAATAATCTGGTAAAAGGTCTTACAAAACTGAATTATAAAGTAAATAATATTTGTGATGCTTGTCAATTAGGAAAACTAACTAAAACATATTTTATATCCAAAAAGATCATTTCTACACTACAACCTCTTGAACTACTACATTTGGATCTATTTGGTCCTGCTCAAATCCAATCTATAAATCATAATAAATATGTTTCCGTAATTGTAGTTGATTTTTCAAGATATACATGGATATTATTTCTTAAAAACAAAAGTGATACTTTTGATTCTTTTAAAATTTTTACTAAAATAATTCAATACTTAACAAATTAAAAAAATTAGAAGTGATCATGGTGGCGAATTTGAAAATGATCTTTTCAAAAAAAATTGTAACAAAAAGGGTATTAATCATAATTTCTCATTTCCCAGACTCGATGGCAAAATGAAGTAGTAGAGAAAAAATCGTACATTACAGGAATGTGCTAAGACTTTGCTTAGTGGTAGTCATCTACCAAAACATTTCCGAGCAGAAGCCACGTCTACTGCATGCTACGTCTTAAATCGTGTTGCTATTCGACCTTTAACTAAACATACACCATACAAACATTTTAATGGTAGAAAACCTAATATATCATATTTACGAAGTTTTGGATCAAAACACTTTATATTAAATACAGAGGATCAATTAGGAAAATTCGATCCATAATCCGATGAGGGAATATTTATTGGATATTCTGAACGAAGCAAAGCGTATAGAGTATACAATAAACCTACAAAAACTATAGAAGAAACATTACATGTATCATTTGATGAAAATTTCAAAAATAATAAAAATGATGAAGAAGATGTTATAGAACAACAAGTCACACAAAACGCGCCACAAGATGAAGAACAAATCATAGAAAATCCAATTGAAAATGGACTTAGAACTCCACCATGGATTTTAAAAGATCATCCAATTGAAAATATTACTGGTGAAGTAAACACAAATGTCAGAACTAGACATCAATTATATCAAATGGGTCATATTGCTTTCATATCCAATATAGAACCTAAAAATCCTAAAGAAGCTTCAACGGATGATTATTGGATTTTAGCTATGCAAGAACAATTAAATCAATTTGAATGAAATGACGTTTGGAAATTGGTTCCAAGGCCAAACAATCAAACAGTCATAAGTACGAAATGGGTTTATAAAAATAAAGCTGATGAAAATGGAAATATAACTCGAAATAAGGCAAGATCAGTTGCACAAGGATATAATCAAGAAGAGGGGATAGACTTTGAAGAAACTCTTGCTCTAGTTGCAATACTTGAAGCAATACGAATCCTGTAAGCTTACTCATGTTATCATAACTTTAAACTTTATCAAATGGACGTAAAAGGTGCATTTTTAAAAGGTTTTATTAAAGAAAATATTTTTGTATAATAGCCACCTCTTTTAATTTTCCTGATCGTGTGTATAAACTTAAGAAAGCACTTTACAGTTTAAAACAAGCACCCCGTGCTTGGTATGAACGACTAAAAGGCTATCTTACGAATTCTGGATTTGAAATTGGAAAAGTTGGTCAAATACTTTTTATTAAAAGAGATAAGAAAGATATATTAATTATACAAATCAATTATACGACATTATATTCAGATCTTACGAATGAAAATTTATGCAATAAGTTTTCAAAAATAATGACAAATGAACTCATATTTTCTCGGTTTACAAATAAAATAATTAAGCAATGGTATTTTTAATAATCAAGAAAAATATTGTACCAATTTAATAAAGCGCATTGGAATGGAAAATACATCCAGTAAACCAACACCCATGAGCACTACAGTTCACCTGATAAAGATGAAAATGGTAAAAATATGGATCAAAAATTATATCGAAGTATGATTGGATCTCTGCTATATTTAACCGCTAGTCATCCCGATATCATGATGAGTGTTTATCTGTGTGCACGATTTCAAGAAAATCTCAAAGAATCACATTTGTGATCCGTAAAACGAATTCTGCGGTACTTAAGCAACACTAGAGACTATAGCCTCTTCTATCCAAAAAATTGTCCTTTCGAACTAGTGTCATACAGCGATGCTGATTTCGGATGATGTAGAACAGATAGAAAAAGTACGAGTGGTACTTTCCACTTCATTGGACAATCTCGAATATTGTGGTTTAGTAAAAAGCAAAATTGTGTTTCACTATCAACGTGTGAAGCGAGATACATATTTGCTGCTTTGGCATGTGCGCAAGTGATATTCATGCAGCAAACTCTTCGTGACTACAGAATATACGTTAATAAATCTCCAATTTACTATGATAATAAAAGTGCTATTAACCTATCAAAAAAATCCAATAAACCATTCTCGTACCAAACATATTGATATCAGTCATCATTTCCTACGTGATAATATAGACAAAGACATAATATCGATTGAGTTTACGTCTTCCAAAAATCAAATCGTAGACATTTTCACCAAACCACTAAATGAAAATTCATTTATTAAGTTAAGACGTGAACTTGGCATTGTATCTCTACAAGAATGACAATAAGTTTTTCTAAAAATTTAATAACCATAAAAATCTTTTATGGTCATTAACTTAAACATATACTATTCATTAAAAATCAAAAAACATATAATTAGGAAACGAAAATGTCTTCCTACAAAATTGGAAATATTCTCAACCTATAATTTATAGATCAAATTTAACAAACTCATGCTATATATAAACAACAATTTCTAATTTAAGAAAACTCATATAACATATTATAAAAAATAAAAATAGAATTTCAAATGGATTCCGGCTATGATTCAACTTACTCGGCAATCGATTATAGTTCACCATCTTCTAAAAGTAATCATTCAACTCCAAATAAAACAACACCATCATCAAATAAATCATCTTCGGTTAATATCATTCCATCACCTTCATATCACACTAGCTACTCTCCAAATGGTAAGAAAGTCAAACGATCAATCAACCTTGAATCATTTTCTTCCAGTTCCAAAATGGATGAGATTTTTCACTATCAACAAGAAATGATGGGAGTATAGAAGGAGATGTACTATGAGCAAAAAGACAAGGTGCACAGGTGTGTTCTGGCTATCTGCGAACATTCACCAATGAAAAACAGTATGCGAAAACGTTCTCCCGACTAACGGAAACACCAGCAAATAAATATGACTCTAGTCCGAAAAACTTTTGGGAACAAGGACCATTAAACAAAGTTTGAATCATACTCCAGTGTGAACAGATATATAGTCTCCTCTTAAGATTTTGAATGAGCAAACAAAGATTGAACCTAGCTCATGAGAATACTTTCCCAAAGAAGAATCCAGGTCGAGTGAAAATAAATAAATTTTAAGTATGTGTGTGTGTATATGACAAGTTCATTATATATTTAAAAAAACTTGTATTTGTTTCTATTAAAATAAATAAAATATATCATAAAATATTTTAGAAAAACTAAAAACATAGCTTGAAAACAAAGTATTATAAAAAAAATTGAATATTTATACAAACAACAGGTTCAGTTAACTGAACGACCTAGTTCAGTCGACTCAACGAGATGATTAAATATTGGCAACCCAAATTCAGTCGACTGAATTAATATTCAGTCGACTCTGTAAACAAAACCTACCTTCTCCCGAACATACATTTTAGGCCCGTCGACTGACTCTAAGTTTCAGTCTACTGGTCCACTTTAATTTTTTTTTAAACCAGTCCTCAACATACTACTTTTAGTCTGCTCTATAAAACAACAAATTCTAATTCCCGAATTATTACTCCTAAGCAGTTGATTGATTGCTAATTTAGTCAACTGAATCTGGGATAGAAATATATTCCAGCCCATTGACCGGTCGACTAAAAAGCACTACCAGTCAACTGATCGAGTAGTTTTCCATCTTTTAAAACCCAAATACTTATTCACCTTTATGTCTTTTAAGAGATCTTCCATTTAAAACCCTAAGATCTATTTCAATTCCTCACATTTTCTTACTTTACTCTTTCAACTCCATCTCCAAACATTTCAATAAATTCGGATTTCTTCCTCATTACGCAAATTCATTGCCTCCAAAACGTTCAAGAGAGACATCTACATCCACTGGACCATCTGAATCTCAAATCATAGGATGGCTATACAACGATGCTGCTGTCCAAAGGTTTAATAATATGAGGAACATGAGAATTTTTGAAGGGTTATTGATCCATTTTATAGATTTTGGAGGATATACTATTCAAGAATTCACTAAAGCAAACCACATTAGTCATCTCATCAACTTTGAAGCCAACAATCTCAAGATTTACCCATTATTGGTAAATAAAATTATGCTAATTTAAATTTAGATTTCATGAATCCACACAATAGATAAATTGTATATGGACTCTTTTTTGTGGTGTCAAAATTTACCTACCTATTACAAGGTAAGGATTTATTTTAAGTTGCCCTTCGAAAGGAGAAAACTTAGATGACATTGAAGTAGATTTGAACAATCGTGATGAAATTAGTCATATGTTTCTAGCTGATAATTTGGAAATGCTGAAAGCAAAATTTTTACATCCAAGAACTAGAATTTTACATAGAGTACTTACTCATTCCATACAAACACGAACCCGTAGTTATGAGGTGATTTATAAACATAACTTCCAAGCTCTCTATGCACTATATGGTTATCGAAATGTGAATTGGGAAAAAATAATCTTGGAAGAGTTTGCAACATTTCTTAACCGTAAAGCCAAAACAATCCATTATGGAGAATATATAATGTGTATCTTAATGAGTTTTCAAGTTCCTCTCCCAAATTCAGAATTCACTGCAGTTGGTTGTTTAGACCCAAAAACTCTCAGTCTCAAGAAACTTCCATAAAGAGTCGAACACCACAATATCATATCCTTCGACTAATGGAAAGCAAATAGAGAAGTTGGTCGTCCCCAACCTGCAAACCCTACTACAGCTTCCTCTTCTCAAGCTCCTCCACCTCTTCAGCCTCAACGTGATGACGATGACATAGAAGAAATATCTTTGGAATATCAAGCACGTCAGGCATATGTTACTCTCTCATGCAATCAAAGTAAGCTTGATCGACGACTTTCCCACGTTGAGCACACTGTCACTAGGATGGATAACAAGCTTGATCAAACTAAAAGATTCTTGAACAAAATTTTAGATAAAATGTCATGCGCTTCATCCTCCTTCGCATATATACCATCCAAACAAATTCCTCCAAATCCTGAGCATATAACTTGGACAACATCCGAGGAAGAAGAAGAAGGAGAAGACTCAGTTGAGCATTGAGAAACTAGCGAAAGTCATGACTATTGAGCCTTGATTACGATGGCACTTTCTTTTATCACCTATGTATGCTAATTTTATTTCTACTTCTACAAAGCCTTCTTACTTCATAAATAATTTGGTTAATTTACTGTTATATAGCCGTGACAATTATGTAATTTCTGTCGTTTTTTCCCCTATTTCATGTGATTGTTATGTTTTGTCACTATTAGTCATTTTGAAAAATTGTGTTATTGTGTGAATTGCTTTACTGCTATATGATTGTTATATTATGTCACTGTAAGTCTTATTCTTATAACAGTCAATGTGACAAATTGTGTTATTTTGTGAATTTTTTTACTGTTATGTGATTATAGAATGTTCTTATTTTTAATTTTATTTTTATCAAATTTACTCCTATTAGTTTCAACTTTCTTTTTTTATGTTTTTGTCGATGACAAAGAGGGAGAATATCTACTTCTTAATAATAGGGGGAGAATATATTCTTATTAATAGGGGAGATTAAATCAATCTACATTAGTTACTCTAAAATATGTAGTTGTCATCATCAAAAAGGGGTAGAATGTTAGTTACTCTTATTTTTAGGTATTTTGATAGTAACAACTATACATCATTATATTTCATATACTAACTAATTAAACAGGAAAAGATCGACAAAAAGAAGACCATGATGGCACAATTATGTAGTATAAGTCATAGGGTCTTAGTTTAGAGATATAAATTGTTAAAAGTGAATATTAAGCACGCATCCCTAAAAGCAAACTTAATTCACTAAAACTCCTCCCGCAAGAAAACATACTTTGCAGGTCCTTGTTTTTCATTTCGGCTGTTTTTTCCCTAAAATACCCCTCCGCTTCTTGCACGATTGATTTTAATAACGAGTTTATCTTTCTTGATTTCATCTTTTTCTTTATTGGCGAACTTATGTTCCTTGATTTCATCTTCTTCTTCAATGGCGAGCTCAGCTTTCTCGATTTCAATGGAAAACTGCAATTATACACAATAGTTGTAGAAATGTCTGCAATTATATGCAATAGTTGCAGACATTTCTGCAACTATACCATATAGTTGCAGACATTTCTGCAACTATATGCAATAGTTGCATTTATGCAAATATGCAATAGTGGTAGAAACGTCTGCAATTATATGCAATAGTTGCAGACATTTCTGCAACTATACCATATAGTTGCAGAAATTTCTACAACTATATGCAATAGTTGCAGACATTTCTGCAACTATATGCAATAGTTGCATTTCTGCAAATATGCAATAGTTACAGAAATGTCTGCAACTATATGCAATAGTTGCAGACATTTCTGCAACTATAGCAATAGTTGCAGACATTTCTGCAACTATACCATATAGTTGCATTTCTGCAAATATGCAATAGTTGAAGAAATGTCTGCAACTATATGCAATAGTTGCAGACATTTCTGCAACTATACCATATAGTTGCAGAAATGTCTGCAATTATTTGCAAATGTTATAAATTTGAAAAAAAAATCGAAAGTGTTCAAAATTTGCTGAATTGTCTGCAAATATATGAAATAATTGGACCTTTACTACAAATTTGAATTTTTGGTATCAACAATGGATCTCATTTTAAAGATCATAAAATTTGTGATTTTTAAGTTATACGCGTTCGAAATGTTAAAAACATAAAAGGGTATTTGGGTCATTTTGCGTGCGCGAATTTGAATATAGGGACCGGAAATGTAAGTTTAGTTTGGGAAGGATGTTTTCTCTATTTTGAAACTTATTAGGGATGTGAGCCAAACTTACCCTTGTTAAAATCTCTTCTAGTGGTATATACAAACACACACAATCACAAAATTCATTAGGGAAATCAAAATATGCATTAATTAGTAAACTGAAACACCTATTTCAGTCGACTGACTCAAAAAAGTAAAAATATAATCCGTTAACAGTTTCAGAGGATTGAAAAGTCGAAATGGTCGACTAAATATATTTTCAGTCGACTGAATCAACAATTTCAATCGACTAAAACAGCTTACTTTGGATTCCTTAGTTTCTATTTATTGAAATGTCTATCTATATTTAAATATAGTCTACTGGTTTGTTTCTTTCAATCGATTGAACGATCATATCAGCCATATTTTTCAAATTATCTGAACAAATGCACTTCTCCATAAAGAGTTATACCTCATCGTTAATGGTTGTAATCATTCCTCTAACAGTTGCAAATACCGATCATCTATATAAAGCAATCCATTTCAAAGATTCAATTAACTTGATTTTTTTACAATTCTTTCTATCTCAATGTTGATTTACTCTCAAGCATTCAATTCACAATATTGCTTTAAGTTTTTGATCATGTGCACACATTACACTACAAAGAAGAAGATTGTAGGAAGGTTGTACTTATTGGCTAATCCGTGTAATACAAGAACATAAAAAGTCACAAACAATTCTACTTACTTTGTAGATGAAGTCCTGTTAGGAGTATTTGAGGCACGAAGTCATGTTCGGTAGCTCAGGCGGTTATAATACATATTCCTCCGGGTTAAGTGATGACATTGCTAGTTAATTCCAGAAGGAGTCTAGGACTGGACGTAGAACGGAAGTTCGAATGAGTATAAAATCTCTAGTGTTATTTACTTTATTGCTTTACTTTTATATTTATATTATGCACAAGTTTATAATCTAGACTATTATTCATATTACTCGATCCATAAAGAATTTCAAAGACGAATCCTCTCTTGAATAGTGCTTCACTTTCAATACTTCCACTCGACCTAACTATAGTCACTCGATGGTTGTCATGCCATAATTTGACTATAATCAAAGCAGAGCTTTCATATTAAAGATCCACTTATTCTCAAGTCTTAAGAACTGTGTAAATCAGTCACATCGATATTTTCTGTTATCCAATAACTATCAGTACGTAACCCCTTGGTGCCCCCCAACAGCCATAAATAATACACTACTCAACATTTGGAGAACGTTACGTACTCTAGTCTCAACAGATACATTGATATCTAGTCTCGATGCATCTTGACTAGGAACATTTAAAATGATATATTTATATTTATTATGATAAATTACTCACAGTTACAACACTTTGTAACTATTATCACTAAATATACCATTTATGGACTTTCTATTAAATATACTTTTAAATTGATTAAATAATATAACACGTTATATCGATTATATTATAAAAAGAAAATATCTTTTATTTTGAACAAGATTGGTCGATGAGTTAGACATATGTAACAAATTACATAATTGCCCCTAGGGAATACCCCTAACTCTATCAATCTCCCACTTGCACTTGGTGTCAAATATGGACTCTTATTCCAACTTTTCCAATTGGTTTTAAAACTAATTTAGCTAGTCCCTGAGTGAATGGGTATGCTATTATTTTTCTAATATCTACTATGCCAATCTACTCTCTTCGATGTTGATAAACTATCTTTATCATATCGAACAATTTGAAGTATGTCTCTTGACTTCCAATGAGCTCTTAGTTCTGTTATGAACTATATAGTGACATTGTTATCATATAACATTGTTATGGGATTCTCAACATTTGAAATCACCTTCGGCTCAATTATAAATTTGTGCATTTATATTTATGTATATTTCTTTATTACTGTCCTATTAAAGGCGATGTACTTAACATTTTCCAATTGATTCAGCTACAGTCTTTCATTTGGAATATTTCCAACTTAAAGATTCTTAACTTGAATTTATTATTGACATATTATATGACGACTCACCTTTTTGGACAATTTAAGTCGACAATAAACCACATATGTCTAACTTTAACCATTCAAAAGGGCAGATTATCAATGGATTTAATAGGAAAATAAGAGAAAAGAAGGAAAGTAAAACACAGAATTTCGCAGCGGAATGATAAAATATAATAATTAAATAACAGTTCATGAAGCTGTTTTACAATATACATTTGATTTCAATTTTTATAACATAATTCAGAGTACAGTCAACAACACACCAAAATAATGCAGTGGAATAATAATAGTAAATACGGTCTAGCAAACTCCATCTTCATCTTCAAGGAATATTGTCTTCAAACACTAAAATACTCAGGCTGACCCGAGCGTAATGAAAAGACAAAACACTCAAGTCAGAACTAAAAGTTCTTATGTAAGTCAAATTAATATCACATATAACAGGAGTGTAATAGCATCAAAGATGTTTATGGGGTTTTACGCCTCATATCCAGTGTATAACGTGCGTGTAAAAACTTAAGAGATGTTACAGGATTTTCCATCTCATAAGGATCCTTCAAAATATCTACATATAGTATAATATGCTATATGTGTAATGTCTAATCAATAAAATAAATATTTTTCCTAGCGTTAAAGGCTTTACACTAACCCCCCTTAACACATTTTTAAGCATTGTCCTACAATTTGTCTTGTGACACAACCAATAACGTCGGTAGTCAGGGAGGCATCGTGATAAGACAACACTAAAACAAAATCGTAGTGGTCGTGTATAAGGATAAAAGTGTGACAAGCCATGTGAGGCAATGCCCAAGGTAGGATTCTACCAATCTACCCTTTCTGGCTGATCGTAACACATCGCCGCAACGACCGTCGACCGAGTCCACCACCTCCAAAATCAAATCAAGGTGCACCGATCGAGTCAAAATAAATATAATAATACGAAGGGGAAATGGCCCCTAAAGGTAGCTAATCCCTTGGCCAGATATAGGCTCCTGTTTTAGTCATTTTCAATTGACACAAGTGTCGGGGTCATCCGTCATCGTTCTCTTTCTTCATTCCAGTAAACGCCGCTAATTCAACATCTACTTTTGGATAACATCCACCACGTACACTGTTGTTAAAGTAGTTTCAGTATTGATAGGGAGTATGCCAATATTCGGCCCCGGTCTCTTTAACAACTAAACGTCATTTTACACACCGGTTGGTTCTTTTAAATTTCAAGAGCAATTCATACTTCATATCAAAATATCAGATTTGCTTCAAAATCATTTTTGAATTCAAAATAGGTCATACCTTCAAAACATTCGTATTTAAATCAATGATTTAAATCTAAATAGTTCCCCTTTAAAACAGTTTGAATATTCAAAATAGTTTTGAATAATTAAAATAGTTTGAATATTGAAAATAGATTGGATAATTAAAATAGATTTAAAGATTGGAAATAGTTTTGAATATAAATAGTTTTAATATTGAAATAGTTTAGATAATTAAAATAGTTTATATATTAAAATAATTTGATTATTAAATAATTTATATATTAAAATAGTTTATATTAAAACTGTTTCTTTCCTTCATAATAATTCGAACTCATGTTCCAAATCACAACGAAATCAATTTTCTCGAGTTCCAAATCAAGTCAACTTCATATTCAAATTTTAATTTAAATCAACTTCTGTAACAACCCGAATTCCAGTGGGTCTGGATTTTTCGCAAAAATGCTAGAACCCAAGCCCACTGAAACCCAAGTTGGGAATCTGGTATCCTGCAAATAGGCAAAGACAAATATATCAGAGCTCAATTAAATATCTCACAGTGGAATTGACTAAAATACAATAGTAAGTAAATACTCACCAATATAATAACACTTTCTAAACAAGTGTCTTAAAGCTGGGAAGTCTCTACCATCTACCCAACCTGTAGGAGGTTATTAGGAGGGGGTCAGAACTAAAGTTCTGTGAATGGATAAATTATACACTTTTAAGCTTAATTCTACATATACTGTTTTATTTCCATTTACTGTTATATTAGGTTCACTAGGTTTATCATACTCTCGCCTCTGTGCGTGAATCGTACACAGCTACTCCTTAATAGATTAAAACCTAATAACTAATATATATATATATATATATATATATGTGTGTGTAGCTATATGCCCAATGACCATATTGGTCCTAGGTACTACCCATAGTACCTTCCGTATCCTCCTCGCAAAGGACTCCATCGTCTTGCTTCGAGAGCGTTCCGTAGCTACATCTGTAAAGGACTGCTTCGTAAGGCCAACAATACAGATGCTCCACTACTTACTATGAAAACGTAAATCACGTCCACACTAGTCTATGCCAGTGCTCGGACATCCACAATGTACCACCCAGTGCGTACATTGAGGGCTACGTAATCGTTCTGTCTACTATCTGAATCCTGTCAACAAGGTCTAACTTGTATGGAATTCAGTCGGGGATTTTCTATATCTGTAAAGGACTGCTTCGTTAGGCCTACAATACTAATATTCTAGTTGGTCTGTCTTTTTTTCATCGTGGCTATGGCCCCACACAGCCACCCTGCAACTAACCGAAAGACTTCTAAAGAGTTAAGTGGTCGTGCCCTACTGCAAACAATCTAACATCCAAATGGCAGTGCCCCTCATCCAATGTCTCGATAGTGAAAGAATCATTGGCATGTTGGTTTTACTCTAGTCTTTCCTGAAATCGTTCCTGGTCTTGATGCTGGCCGATATCCGCATGCGACTATCCTTAAACTTACTTGCAAGTACTGGACATACGAATACCCTACTCCGAACACCAAGACCTTCTGGCTGCCTACAAAGGTCTACTTTGTTAGGCCTACAATGCAAATGCAGTCAAGGCATACTCTCTTGATGGAACACCTTCAGACCTGCCTCCGGGGGTGCAGCTTCGTTAGGCCTACCTAGAGGGCCATCCTAGAGTATCCTCACGTCCCGTTGAAGTCTCGTACTTCGTTGAAGCCTAAAAATACTTAGTTAGACGTGCTTCTCCATTTCTGAAATCCATGATAAACTGCTTCGTTAGACGCTTCATCCTTTGGGCTGCTCTAAACGCATCTTAATTCTTTTATTAGACCCTAAGTCTAATCTTTTAATTTGCGTTTAGTTTACATTCTTATTCTATTGGCTACTTATTTATCCAAATTAGCATATTCTTGTCTTTGTCTCACCTCTATCTATTGTGAGGTTTCCATTTATTTAATAAGGAATGCTGTTGGTATGAGCCACATTCATTATCTTGTTTATTTTAATTAATATAAATCTTAAGTTCATTAAAATAAGCCTCTTTTATCATTCCTGCTTTATTTTCTTATTGACTTATAAATTATTTAAATAAGCTTCTACCATTATTATTGCTCATTAATTTATTCAAAGTCTCAAAATAAGCTTTTCCATTCTTATTACTTAATTATAACCTATGTTATAAATCTACCTGTAATTGTCATTTTCTCTTCTTTTATAGTCCATACATAATTCCAGCATTTCTTTTCTGTTCTAATCTGCCTTCTTTTATTATGATATAGAATATTCTTTTATTCTCTTATATTATATAATTCACTTATCATAATAACTATCTTTTTAAATAGTCTGCGCAGTGAATGCAGACCTAGGTTCATTATCGTTTACAGCTTCAAGTTCTTATCTAATAATTTACTTGATTCATGTCATACTTTGCTTTATTATCTTCTATTCTATGAAGTAATTCTATTTTATTTGGTTGGTTATGAAAACTATATTTAAAAATCCATTTCCATATTTTAATATTAAATAATATTATAAACTATAATCCGTAACTGCTAGATATTTCTTTTACTATTTTGGAATGGTGTAAAATACAATGGTTTCTCTATTTTACACTAATTCTCTTTTTCTTTCTTTTATTCTAGCAATTACGTTCATTGTTGTCCTTTGAATATTAAATTATAGAAATGTATCCTATTTTCTAAACTAACCAATCAACCTTTTAGTTACTCCCAAATTCAGTTATTAGATTAATTAACTTTTCTCATTTTAACTTAATTTATTATAGTAATTCCATTCCTCAAACTTTTATTACTTTACATCTTATTTCCTTCATTCAGTATACTTAATTATTTAATCCATATTCACATTTAATCTATTCTAATCCATACGCGAAGAAAGAGGAGAAAATAGAAGAAGAATGACGCTTGCATAGAAATCCAAAACGTAGAAACAGCTGTAAACAAATACTAATACTGTTAATAAACTGTAAATTCCTTATAGTTCAGTATAACTTAATTAATAGGATTAATTATTGAATAAAATTATCTAACGGGATTTAACGATAATATATCTTAAACTTAAAAGATATATAAATAAATCCACTCACATTGCTAGCTTTCCAAATCTCCTTGTTTTTATTTCAGATATGTCCCTAACATCTATATTCACCTCCCTTG
Source organism: Allium fistulosum (assembly GCA_030737815.1). Taxonomy (NCBI): domain Eukaryota; kingdom Viridiplantae; phylum Streptophyta; class Magnoliopsida; order Asparagales; family Amaryllidaceae; genus Allium; species Allium fistulosum. The sequence continues at coordinate 1,304,543,881 of CM060902.1, forward strand.
TAATCCCTATTTGGAATTACAAAAGATATATTTGTTAGTCCTTGAGAAGGATGGTTTTGTTGACAACAACCTTAGGACTTGTTATAAAATATAAATACTAACATTATAGTTTAGATATATATATATATATATATATATATGTATATGCATGATATAAACATGTAGGTACCAAGAATGAAGACTGTACATTATAAAGATACAAGACTGATGAATTTAAAGATCGAAGATATCAAGATTGAAGACTCATGGGTATCAAGAAATCAAGTTATCAAGAGTTCAAGATTTTAATAGTACAAGATAAGTATTGAGCCTAGAATTATGTTAAAACTTCATAATAGCACGGAAATCTTCATTCCATATTTCAGTTGGGATGGAACCCATTTCTACCTTCTTAGTGGCTTACAAACCCACGACAAGTAGCTTACAAACCCGAACATCCTGGTTTGGTACAAGTTCTTGAGTCCTGATGTGATGAGATATTCTGCAGGAAGAAGCTTGCAAAACTACTTCAAAATGGTTTTTCAAAATGATTTTCAAAACTGTTTTTCAAAATGATTTTCAAAACTGTTTTTCAAAATGTTTTAGCCTTAAAATATTCTTTGTTTTCGTTTTTTAATTAAACTCTTGTTTTAAACTTCGTTTGTTTTTAAACTATCTCTTGTTTTAAATATTTAGCTTTAAAATATTTACTCAGATTTTAAATCACTTTATAGATTAAGATTATATATATTAAAAATTACTTTCTAAACTCTTTTATATGTTTAAACTATATTCAAATATATTTACAAAGTTTAGAAATCGTTTTGACAAATTATAGAAACCAATTTTAATAAGAAAATCAAAATCATCAATTTTGCCTAGAGCATGTCGACATCCCTCCCACCCCATGTCGACATGGTGTCCGTTAAATTCAAAATTCAAATTTTCAAAAGAAGTGTCTATTCGTCGTATCCTTTCACGAATAGATATGGCTGTTGATTTCCTATAAATACCAGTAGTTTTAAATGAATTTTTAATCAGATTTCTCTTGTTTTCTCTTCTCTTCATCTTCCACATTTATTCTAAAGAATTCCAAACTATACTCTGCCGAAATATCAAGTGAATCAAACTTGATTATCTCTTGTTTGATTATCTGCCACTCCCTCTGTAAGATCTCAGTACTATTCAGAGTTATAGGATTATTTGTAAATCTAACTGTTGAGTAAAAGGTGCGGTTGAGCCTTGAAATCAATTGGGTGTGATTGTTGCCCCGGAACTCGATTGGGTGATCTTATGGCCTGGTAAATCAAGAGAGTTTGCCCCAGACTTGAATACAGGAGGGTGTACCTCGTGGCCTTGAAATCGAGGGTGTAATCTAGGAGATTATTGTTGATAAGAAATCTGTACGTTTGTGCGGGACTGGATGTAGGGTAACTCCGAACCAGGATAAAATCCGGTGTGTTCTTTCCTTTACTGCTTTTATTTATTATTTGCATCTGTGTCTGATTCTGTGATTATATCTGTGTTTGTGAATTGCATTTGTTGGTGATTAAATTTACATAAGTTTCAAAAAGATTTAGAAAATCCATAAAACACTATTCACCCCCCCTCTAGTGTTATTCCAGCCTTAAGATCCGTAATCCTCATTTCTCATAATATTTACATATCTATAATATTTGAAAAAGAAAAGGAAGAGATTTGGATTAGAAATAGCAAATAAAACTCAGATCTAGGGTTTTACCTTTGACATAGCCTTCTGATTTGAACCAATTCCTAATTCCCTAATAAATTCTATTCTCTTTCTATTTAGATCTAAATTCGTGTTAATTAGATCTAAAATTTTGTTATTAAGAAAGCATAGAAGAGATAAAAAAAATAGCAGAGCTTCTGTAGGCAAGAGAAAAATAATGAGAATAAAAATGAGGCTCTGCACCTATATTTATAGTGGTTCAAATCGGTGCTAACCATTAGATATAAAACACTGAAATCTACAGCGTACACTCAGTCTATGGACATTAAATTAATATGTTTTCTTCTGTGTTTGTTTTTATCCAAATTGATTCTCCAACAACCTTTCTATTAATCACTTTCCCCTTCTCTCTCGCAATCTATGGAAACATATATTTTTAAATGTGACGTTTCTTTTAAATAAGATTCCTCTATTAATCACCCAATTAATAGATTTCATATATACCTAGAATTAATTTACTATCCAATTAATCCCTGTCTGCACTGTGATTTCGTACCAAATTAATATGCCAATCAACACCATATTAATTCGTAACATATATGCATATTAATTTATTTTATTCCCATAATTATTGCATGCATATATTCTATAATTGAATTTTGAATCACAATCTTAATTATATATGTTACCATAAGTCTCCATATTTATTAATTGATAATTGATTACTTGCATAAATTACTCTTCCTCCATTTTATTCTCTTGCACTAACATATATGTTTCTAATCATATCAATTAGTTGCTACAATATATGTTCCCTTTCTTGTCAGTTCCTATCAATTAATCACCTCTACTAATTAATTGAATATTAATTTCTCTTTTAAACAAACACCGTCAATTAATCGTCCCTATTAATTGATTTTATATAATTTCTCTCTCTAATTTATTTGTTACACAAATATATATGTATTCCAAATAATATTAATTAGTTGCACCATTCACAAACATTTCTTTGTTTTAAAATTTCAAACGTATATAACTTAATTAAATTATTTGCATATATAATTGTAATTTAACGTGGAGTGTTACGTTCTCCCCCCCTTAGGAAATTTCGTCCCCAAAATTTGGTAAGGGTTCAATTATGTAATTTCTCGTATTAATCACATCCATTTTGTGTACGTCCAATTTTGCAACAATCCATGCAAAGTGCAATACATCATAAAATATATGCATGTACAAGAATTTCTATGAGGTACCTCCTATATGAATGCTTTTTCTTTTAGAAATTCCTTTTAAAACATGATGCGCACATCCTAAATATACTTGCAATTTCTATATGAATGCAATCTTTTGAAAACTCAAAACATTTTTCATTCAATTTTTCCCACACTCCTACTGAATAGGAGAATAGTTCAACAAATTTTTACGTCCAAACCTACCACACAATTTTTAATTTTCGAATTTTAGAAAATTCTAATTTTCCAAATTCGATTTCTTCTATTATAAAGAAGGTGGAAAACAGAAAAACTTCATATTTCTTCGATTTTCTTTTGCGCACATCTTCCTCCGTACTTGGGATTTAGGCTACTATTCTAAAAAAAATTATTTACTTCCCCAAGCACAGTTTACATAAGAAAATATTTCTTTTTAAATTTTTATGTTGACGTTTCTGTCGCTTTCTTTAAATTTGTTATTTTCCTTTTAGTTATCTTATTCTACTTTTACTCTTCTTTTTATACAGCAACTAAACACAGCTATCATCTAGGGCAAGGAAGTCTAGGACCATGTCCATTTTGACACGAAAAGGTCCTACTCTAGGAATCTAAGTAACTCATATGCTCCTCATGCCGCCTATTACTTGTTACCAACTTACGCTGTATTACTCATGACGAATAAGATCTATTCATCTCTTCTATTCCATGCTCAAAAAGGAATAACTAAGTCTCATTTACTGTAATGGATAAGGGTTTCAATCTATGCAGTCTCTATCTAAAAAGACAACTAAGCTTGGGGAAATTTTCTCTTTACCTTTCATTTTTCCCCAACTAAGGTCTACCTATCCCAGCCACGTGTGTCTTATCATCTTACTAATATCATTTCACTATTCTTCTATAGTCTGCACACATGAAGCAACATTTTTAGGTTTTCACTAGTGTCATATACACCTTACGGGAACTTTTATTATTACTAAGAGTAATTATTGCTATAACCTTATACTTTTCCCGTTACACGTAGGAAATGATTCCTATCTACTCTATATTTAAAAGTCTGATTTGGTTTGGTATTTATCAGTTTTTATTCAAAAATTAAAAATTCTAAATTTTAACTTTTCAAAAACTTATTTACTTTTCCACCAAACCATCTTTTTTTTAAAACATGTCTTACTTGTTCTTAAAACATTTTTCTTTTTTCTTGACTTTAAAAAAAATGTCCTCACATGTTTTCAAAATATCTTTCTTTTTTATATATATTTTTTCAAATTTACTAAAACTAGGGTAAATAAGAATAATTATTTTATTAAAAATCTCTTAACTTTCCTACTCTTCCAATTACTTAACCTTGAAGGAGTTACTAACTTACTACACTTAATGGTTTTATACCTTTATGAGAAACCACTAACGCTAAAACCTTCTATGAATCCTTTAAGGGAAGACTTCATGTTTATGTGAAATTATAAGGAATTTATTTTATATTTTATCGAAACAGGCTATACAAAATATAGTGCTTTCCATACCTTGTACATCTCTTTCACGTATTCCTTATAGCTTGCACAAAACATCTTTATTTTTTATTCATAGAAAATTATATCATTATTCAATTCATTCCAATAGATTAAGGTATGTTTGCTCTATATTTACTTACCTAAGATATTTCCTACTAAATTCATTAATTTATCGTACATTATTTTTCAAAAGAACTCATTTTTAAAACTTCTTTATAACTAGAAAATATTTTCATGTGATTATTTAAATAATAAGTGTACATACAAACCACTTTAGAAATTATCTCCAAAACTCATTTGGGTCAAAACTGATGTTGTGTAAAACACCATTACTACAACCCAAAAATACTAATATATGGATTCAATTAAAATAAATATTAATAAATCCCGTATGCTATGTAAAAACATTTACTTTGGGAGTCACCTACTATAACAATAGTGTCATAGTCTATGCTTCCTTTATTTTTATTGAAAACATTTATTACAACAATAAATGTTATAACCTACGTTTTCGATACTTAACACACACTAGGTTTTTATATATAAAATCATTGTTTACCTACAAAGAAATTAGCGAGCTATACATGCTCTATAATTCTTCAAAAAGAATTTCACTTTTAACAAAATTTACATCATATAAAAACCAATTTAAATTTCATACCACTTATTTTTTCAAAAACCCAATATTTACTTCCTCAAATATATTAACAATTATATTTTTCAACTTTTTTAATTTAATAGTTTCATTTTTATGGGGTTAGACATAAAGTGAATTTTCTTCATACTAAAACCTCTTATTCTTCCCGAAATAAAAACACTCTCCCTACTATCCCTAAGTGTTATCCCGCCTTTTGGTAAGGCCGAGATATCAAGGAATTAACTGAAAACCAAGGGTCGCTCATCCTGGATATCGAGTACGCACAGGTTCACCATGGATGTCGACGAATTTTGTCGGAGTCCGGATCAAGCTACAATTGACAAGACACGACAAGCGAAGCCATGAAATCAAACGTTCCAAATTTCAAGTCAATCCGAGTTCGTATGCTCAAGTTATGATCGATGCGAACCAAGGAGTTCAATCCATTCGTATCCATCATTTCGAATCGATCAAAGTCACAACCCATTATTTTGCATCGGTCAACTTCGTATCCATCATGTAACCTTTATTCGTATCCATCAGGTGGCCTCAGTTCGTATCCAGCAGATAGCCTTAGTTCGTATCCATCAGATAACGTTTGTTCGAATCCATCAGCAGATAGCCTTAGTTCGTATCCATCAGATAACGTTTGTTCCAATCCATCATGGGACTGCTACTCGTATCCATCAAGGCATCACTCATTCGCATCCATCAAGTTGAAACAACCTGGATCGATGCGAACAAGCCAACACAATCGATGCGAACAGAGCACACTACAGATCGATACGAAGAGCACGATATTGATCGATTCGAACAAGACAACCACATCGATGCGAACAAGGCGAGAATCTTGGGACGACTCGGTCGACTTAGCATAAAAAGTGGATCGATCCAGAAATCGCGTGCCACGTCATCACCTAGGCACGTGCCCAGTATCGATTCGAAGTAATCGATTCGAAATCATCGAGTCGAACCAGACAGCCTGCCGAAAATACAAGCTTGCATCGATCATATCTCGCAATCCACATGTCCAAACGATATGAAATTTTCACAGGAGCTTACATACAAGCTAAAGAATGCTCACACCAAGTTTCGACTCCATTGGACAAAATCTTGATCGATGCGAATTAAGTTCGTATCGATCACGGATCGGGCCAAAACTTTATGGGCTCGGTCATATGGGCCCACTCACGTGCCAGAAAAAGTCTCCCGAGATCTGAGCAAGATATCAGCCTCCTACGCCTATAAATAGAGCCCCAGGGCCTACAGAAGAAGGATCTTTTGACGCTCCAACGCCCAGACTCTGCCGGATTCAATTTTATACTCCATTACTGCTGTTGTACTCGAATTTCATAACTTTAATTCGCTGTAATCCGCTGCAATCAGTTGTAATCATCAAAGAAACATCAATAAAGTGATCAATTTCATAGTGGACGTAGGCAATACGCCGAACCACTCTAAATTCTTGTGTTTCCATGCATTTTTATCATTTATTTTTGAAGTGTTTGTTAGATAACCCTCTTTTTCCATTTAATTTCTTCATTTTTATCTCTTCAAACTCTTCCGAAGAGTGTTGTGTCCAATTTTGGTACAAACACTTTGGTGCTTTCACTGAGAAAAACCTAGTTTTTCTCCTGCTCTTTGGATTTGCTATTGATACCGGATTGCATAAAGCCAAGAAGAAGATCCAGATCTCAAGCCTTAAAGCCCTTCCATTCTATTCAGATTTGCATCAGATCTAGGACAGGACTTCGTCAATTCATCATGGTGAGCACACGAACTGCTTCTACAACTATTGATCAGGAAGGACGGGATAGACAGAATCCCGTACAATTGCCTCCATCCAACCAAGATGCCGCCGGACCTTTAGATCCATCAGGCCCGGTCACCAGACAAGAGTTCCAGATGCTGCTTCAAGAGCTGACCCAAAGTCGGCAACAGCTACTGAACAACTGCGCACCAATCCAGAGTTGACCAACCAGCTGAATTACCGAAGGCGCAGAAGATCCAGAAGAGATCAAGCTTCTTACTCTTCCACCGAGAGTTCAGCCTCATCCGCTGATCATCACCGATCTACACGCCCGCGATTGGACGTAAGCTACACCAGGCCACAGGACACCAACCTACCCTAAATCTTGGACAAACCAGGACTGCACCATCCACCAGTCATCAGACCAGACCGTCCTCCCGAGGGGGTGCCGCTCCTTACCACGTTACAGCCAACCTCGCTACCACCACCACTACCGAACAAGGAGTTGAAGCTAGAAATCATGCTGATCCACATCGTCACCGATGAGAGCACACTCTCGAACCTTATGTTCTTGAAAATCTCGAACCAAGGAGGCGAGACATGGACCGTCGACCGCGCCCGGTCTAGCCTCGCACTGTGGAACCCGACCACACCTTGGCACAGCATGCTTCAAATATCTGGATGTCGGATATACCGACGATGATTTGTCAGATGATCCGTGAAAGCCAGGATCTCACTAATGACGACTGGGGGATTTCCCGAAGTCATACCCCTTTCACTGATGACATATTATATGCTGAACCACCTCGGTGATTCAGGATGCCAACTTTGCCAGTCTATGAAGGAAGTTCTGATCCCAATCAATACATCCTGAAGTATGAATGGTTGATGAATGTTGCGAGGTCTAACGATGCAGTTAAATGCCGTAGTTTGCCCATTTCCCTGGGGGGCATTGCAACTATGTGGTTTACTCATTTGCCGCCAAGATCCATTTCTAATTTCGACCAGATGGCCACAAAGTTTGTTGAATAGTTCCGTATGCACGTAGCGAGACCTAAAGATGTTAATACTCTGTCTAGTGTCACTCAAGCTCCCGGAGAGACACTCGAACGTTACTAGGAACGATTTCATGCTGCATGTGCAGAAATAAGAAATCCCAATGACAACTCTATCCTGATGGCATTAACTAAGGGGATTGATCCTGATTCCGAGTTCGGAAATTGGTTAGCTGGGAAGCCACCTGCGTCATTGGACCATTTCTATTCCAAGGCAGCCCGATTCTTGAGAAGGGAGGATGCGAAACAGTCTAGGAAGCAGGATGACGCAGGGCCCAGCATGGAAGGAATTCAAAGGAACATTGGAGTTAAACAATCCGGGGAGAGTTCTGGAAATGTTCGGTTGAATATACAAAACAAACAGAACCAGCAGAGTGACAGTGGAAATCAAGGTAAAAACGAGATCAAAATCGTGGCCCACGACGTAGAGCTCCCATGTTCGACAGTTATACTCCATTGAATACGTCGCTGGAAAATGTGTATTTGCAGACATGTAATACCATGCAATACAAGAAACCTGCCCCGAAGCCGTCAACGGAAAGACAAGTCCAAACAGGGAAGTTTTGCAGATTCCATGAAAGTTATGGCATAATACAAATGAGTGTCGTCATTTACAAGATCTCATTGAAAAGCTGATACGTGAACGAAAGTTGGATCAGTATGTGCGGGCGCCGCAGTCAGGAGGTGCGGGCCCATCGAATCAGAATTGTGTACCAAACCAGGAAAGGCAGGAGGAACTCGCTCATACCGGCGGGAGGTTAGTGATAAACACTATTTGTGGTGGTCCTCATCCGGCAGACCGAAGCTGGAAGGAAATGGAGTCGTATGCCAGCTCTATTAGGCATGCGAACTTCGAGTGTTGTAGTAATTTTGATGAAGGGGCTCCGGCCAAACAACAGAAGACAATGACTGATGACATCGTAGCCCCCACTATCGATCCACTGGTCATCTCAGCTCAAGTAGGTCCAGCCTGGATGAAAAGGATTTTGGTTGACAGTGGAAGCTTAGTGAATATTCTATTTAAACGAGCTTATGATCAGATGAGGATGGAAGCTAAAGATTTAAAGCCTTGCCAATCTCGAATCCATGGTTTCAATGGAAGTGCTACTATACCCACTGGAGTAGTGGAGCTACCGTTGGAGTTGGGAGTTGGAGAACGCCGGAGAGTCTGGATTTTGCAATTTGTCGTGTTAGATATAGACTCTCCGTATAATGCCTTTTTGGGCCGACCGGCCCTTGCTGAGTTCAGGGCAGCCATTGCCCCCATGGTGCTTAACTCTGAAGTTTCCCACAGATCGGGGAGTGGGAGTCATTCAAGAAGATCAGGCCATTGGGAGAGCCTGTTACGTTGCCGAGCTGCGGGAGGCGCAGCGAAAGGAGAAAGGAAAGGGCGTAGAGGAATCTCTCTGCGTTTGTTTTGCTGATAATTGACAATTAATTCCTGGGCCTAGGCCCGGGCACCCCAGCCAATTCCAAAGGAATCTTGACCCAAGAGAAACCGAAGATGAAGGAGAATCTAAAGAAAGTCAAGCATCCCCGGCCAAACTGACGATCGATGTCCCGATTGACGATGATGATGATTCAAAGATGATAAAAATTGGATCTCAGCTAAGCCAGCAGACCCAAGAGGAATTGGTTGAGTTTCTAAGGGCGAATCTTGACGTATTCACCTGGATGCATTCTAATATGTGTGGGATCTCGCCGGACATTGCGAGCCACACTTTGAATATTGACCCGCGGCATGTCCCGGTCAAACAGAAAAGGCGTGGTATGGATCCAGAGAGATCTGCCGCCCTTAAAGAAGAGGTAGAAAAGCTTAAAGCGAATGGGTTCATTCGAGATACGCTATATCCCGAATGGGTGTCGAATCCCGTGCTTGTCCGAAAATCAAATGAAAATGGAGAACATGTGTCGATTACTCCGATCTGAATAAAGCCTTTCCTAAAGACAGTTTCCCGCTTCCCAGAATTGATCAGCTCGTAGACTCAACAGCTGGACATGAACTCTTATCCTTCATGGAAGCGTATTCTGGCTACAATCAGATACCAATGCATTTACCTGATCAGGAACATACCAGCTTCATAACCAATCTGGGACTTTATTGTTACAAAGTTATGTCATTCAGACTCAAGAATGCTGGGGCTACTTATCAACAATTGGTCAATCAGATGTTTGCCAATCAAATCGGGAAAACCATGGAAGTATATGTAGACGACATGCTTGTGAAATCACGATTTTCCACTGACCATATTAAAGACCTGGAATCAATGTTCAACATACTTTGAGAATACAGAATGAAGCTCAACCCACTGAAATGTCATTTTGGAGTTGCATCCGGAAAATTCCTTGGGTTTATTGTCAATACCCATGGAATCAAAGCTAATCCTGAAAAGATCTGGGCAATCAAAAATCTTGAAACTCCGAAAACTATAAAGCAAGTCCAGAGTCTCAATGGGAAAGTAGCAGCACTGAGCAAGTTCATCTCAAAGTCCACTAACAAATGCATTCCCTTCTTCGATCCGATCCGAAAAGGAAAACGAAACTTTGAATGGACCACGGAGTGTGAGGGTGCATTTTGAGCATTAATTTAGCATCTATCCACACCACCTATCATGTCAAAACCTATTGATCATGAGAAGTTGTATGTTTACTTGGCGGTATCAGAAAACGCAATCAGCGCTGCCTTAGTTCGAGAAGAAGACCGGATACAGAAGCCAGTATATTACATCAGCAAACGGTTGACTGGAGCTGAAAGGAATTATCCAAAACTAGAGAAGCTGGCTTATTGTCTTGTTATTTCATCAAGGAAGCTCCGACCATATTTCTAGGCCCATCCTATCATTGTTTACACCAACCACCCGTTACGACAGGTCCTTACGCGGCCTGAGACGTCTGGTAGGTTACTCAAGTGGAACATCGAACTGAGCCAGTTTGATATTACTTATACTCCAAGGCGAGCTATCCAGGGACAAGTCCTAGCTGATTTCATAGCCGAATTTACCATTCTAGAGGACTTGCCCGAAACCAGTGAATCTCCCAAATACGTCTAGAAGCTGCACACTAATGGTGCATCAAACGACCGGTGCTCGGGCGCTGGGGTTGTACTTGAAACCCCCGAAGGCCAATCTATATGTTATGCTTTAAAGTTCGATTTTCATGCAACCAATAATGAAGCTGAATATGAAGCCCTCTTAGCTGGATTGAAACTTGCCAGAGATTTGAGAATTATCGCTGTGGAAATTTATTGTGATTCACAATTAGTTGTGTGTCAAGTTCGGGGAGAATATCAAGCGAGAGATCGAAGGCTGGCTGCTTACTTAACTCGGGTTTAGGAAATACTGAATCAGTTTGATTATTATGCCATTTATTGTATACCTCGAGAACGCAATCAGAAAGCCGATTCGTTGGCAAAGTTAGCCAGCACCGGTGAAGCGCAGCAAATGGGACTCGTTCCCATAGAGACATTATTTTCCCCAAGTATTGACCGGGCAGAAGCAGATTGGACATGTGAAGTCGCTCCCGATAAGGAGTCATGGATGACTCCATTCAGAAATTACCTTGAGCATGGAATCCTGCCAGAGCGCAGGAGTGAAAAAAGACAAGTCCTTCAGAAGGCTTCACGATTCGTCATCCAGAATGGAGTCATGTACAGAAGAGGGTACTTTGTTCATTTACTCTGGTGTATCGCTCACAATGAAATTGAAAGAGTATTACACGACGTACACGAGGGAGAATGTGGCGATCATACTGGGGGGCAAGCACTTGCCAAGAAAGTACTTCGATACAGATATTTTTGGCCGACTATAAATTGCGATGCATCGGATTATGCCAAGAAATGTGATAAATGTCAAAAGCACGCTCAAATTCCTAGAGCCCCACCTACCGAGATAACTCAAATGGTTAGCCCATGGCCGTTTGCAGTATGGGGCATCGACATCATTGTACTATACCTCTGACAAAAGGTGGTGCGAAGTACGCCATCGTCGCAGTTGATTACTTTAAAAAGTGGGCTGAAGCTGAACCTCTTGCTACCATAACAACGAAAATGGTGATCAACTTTGTAGTCCGCAACATTATCTGTCGGTTCGGTCTCCCACACACCATTATCACTGATAATGGAACCCAATTCGATAGTGTTGAATTTAAAGATTTCTACAAACGGTTTCGCATTCAAAAGAAATTCTCTGCAGTTGCACATCCTCAAGAAAACGGACAGGTCGAAGAAGTCAATAAGTTATAAAGTCCATTCTGAAAAAATGTCTGGAAAAGGTCGGGGGCAAATGGGTCTATGAACTTCCTATGGCTTTATGGGCTTACCGAACAACCCATAAGTCTGCGACCGATCACACTCCATTCTCTCTCTCTTATGGTTCAAAAGCTATTATTCCAGTTGAGCTAGAAGTGCATTCTCATCATGTGACATACTATGATCCGAAGACAAATGCCATATTACTTGCTGAATCTCTCGATTTACTAGATGAGAGACGTGAAGAGGCTGATCTGAGGGCAGCCGCGTATCGAAGTCGAGTCACCCAATTGTACAACTCCAAGGTCCGCCCGCGAACCTTTGAACTCGGCGATCTCATCCTGAAAAGAATCTATCCGGTCCCTTCACATATGAAGCCAACGTGGGAAGGGCCGTATGTTATTGACGAAAGCTCGGAGATGGCACATTCAAATTATCGACCGTTGACGGTCTTACTTTACCAAGGTCCTGGAACAGCGAGAGTCTTCGTCGCTACTACACATAACAGGCTGTGTTTATCCATTTAGTTTATTTTCTCATTTGCAATTTGTTTCTGCATTTCGAAATTATAATTTGTAATAAGGCAACTGACTTTGCCATATTTTCTTATTTCAGCAATAAAATACAATCTCTTCGAGCCAGAGCTGTGATTTACTTGAAATACTTCGTACGATCATCACCATGCACGGAGAGCTAAGTCCCATCATACGGTGGGATTTATTCAAATAGGGAGTGACTGTGATGCAACCGGTCACTCGATAAGTGAAACCCGAGCTCGGAGACAAGCCATCATACCACAGTCAAAGAACGATTGATACACGACAATCCTTCACTTAACTCCAGATTCCCAGAGTGCTAATTGGAGTATAAACGTACAAATACGAAGAGGGTGGATCCGTCCGCCTAATGACTTCGTCTGTATCTGAACCAAGTTTGAGGAGGGTGGACCCATCCATCTAACGACCTCGCTTGTTAGCTCGGGGTGGATGTGATCCGACCATCCACGATCCTGATACACCTTTCGTTCCCAAAGTGCGAGCGAAATCCGAAAACATGCAACAGATGTGACTGACCATCTGTTTACCAACTCCAAATTCCCAGAGTGCGAATTGGGGTATAAACTTCAGCTCCAAATTCCCAGAGTGCGGATTGGGGTATAAACTTAAACTCCGGATTCCCAGAGTGCGAAATAGAGTATAAACATCAACTCCAAATTCCCAGAGTGCGAATTGGAGTATAAACATCAACTCCGGATTCCCAAAGTGCGAAACAGAGTATAAACATCAACCAACTCCGAATTCCCAGAGTGCGAAACGGAGTACAAACTTTAACTCCAGATTCCCAAAGTGCGAATTGGAGTATAAACACCAACTCCAAACTCCTAAAGTGCGAGTCGGAGTATAAATGTAGCTCCAAGTCCCCAGAGCACGGGCAGATAATTAAAACTTAAAACGGTGTAACCAACCGCTAGTAAACAAATGAAAATCCCCGGAGTGCGGATATGATCATCGATAATCAAACAAGTGTGGTTGAACCACTCAATCTCCGCTTGTCTCAAACATTCATTCAGTGGCACTAAACTCAGCATGTTATAAGTGAGATGCAATAGTTGGCTGATGTTCTACAACTCATCCCCAAGACTGGGGGGCAGAACTTAAGTGTCTACCATTGACTGAGGCAGTGCGACGTCAAAATTCAACTCACTTCCCGGTCATGAACCGTGTCCACAATTTCCGGACTTGGCGAATAAAAACAAACTTGACTCGGAAGCCAAAACTTCGCAAGTGCACTTCAAATATTGAAACACTTAAGCAAATACGCAATAGCTAAGAAGAAGCCAAAAAAGAAGAGTTTCATTTCTACTGTTTGTGAAAGAAATTCATGTACAAGTTTATTCCAAAAATTCCTACTAGTAGGGGGCCGAACCCGCATCTATACACGACCTACGAAATGAAAACCAAAATAAATCTCTATCTATCTACTAAGAATGAACTGAAGAAGCATGTCTACTCTTTTTTCTTCTTCGACTTCCCTTTTGGTGTAGACTCACTGGAGCCGCCACTAACCTTCCTCTTTGAGCCTTTACTTTTCGGTGGTCGGTCTCTAGGCGGGGGCATAATCTCAACGTCTTCCTCCGAGCTCGAATGAATAGGGATACTTCCCGCGGGCGGAGTCGGAGGAACAGGATCAATTGTGGGAGGCGGAATGAACACACTAGTGTCAGTGACTGTACCACCAGGTGATATCATTCTAAGCGGAGTTGGACCAGATGCCGCCATCCCACCTTCAAGATTGCCACGACGAGCCGCTGCTTCCATCTCAGCGTCAATTTCATCCAATATTTCCTCTTCATTAATTGCCTGGGCCTCGCTAGGAGCGTCAGTGGTTGGCATTGAAGAGCCTGTAGCAGGGGCACTTTCGCCCATAACAAATGGCAGGTCCGCAAAAGGGTCGCTGTGATGACCGAGAAGTTCCTCCATTATCTGTTCATCAAAAAATAGAGTGCACCCTTGCGTTCCGTCAGTCGAAGCCATGGTCATTGTGGTGGTGGCTTCAGTTATTATTGCCTCCTGCGTATGATGTGATTCTTGAGTAACAGGAGGCACGATCGGTGCAGCATCAATCACTGGACAAAAACAAGAGAACTGTTAGTACTTAATTCGAATGACGACCTCGACTTAAGATAGACATATAGGATGTTCATAGTACCTTCCTCAGTTTGGCTTGTAGATGGCTGAGCGGCTTCAGCAACTTGCTCTATGGCCGGAGACATCTGCGGCTGATTTGAATTGTAGGCAGGGACAGCTTGGGGATCAACCGCGGATAAGGGTTCGGGCGTGGTTGACACCGGAACTTCAAGACTTGCATCATGATGTTCAACCCCTGAACCTTTTCCTACTTCTAAGTGCTGGGTGCCGAGCCTCTCCTTTTCATGCAGAATCATCGACTCATGAAGGATCCTCCGTTCATCTTCATTCAGCAAACGATTCTCGAGCTCAAACTTATCGACTGACTCACCCAGATGCACCGCCTTCTCCTCCTCAACCAATCGGCCCCAGGCGTTGTATAAATGTGTCGGGTAATCATCAAGCCAGGCTAGACCTCTGTGCCTCAACACGTTGGCGTTGTAAACGACAAGGAGATCTTCAATATTGGCCTCTAGCCTAGACTCAGCCGATTTTACCTCTTCCTCAACCTTATTTTCCACCTCGCAGACCTTAGCCATGGCCGCATCCCATTCACCCTGAAGAAAGACAGCCTGTTCGCACGCCTCCTGGGCTGCATTGTTCGCATCGTCCCTTTCCTTGGCAATGTCAGAGAATTTGGCTTTAAGTTCGTTGAGTTCTTTAATCGCCACATCCCGTTCGGCGGTGACCGTAGTATTTTGGTGGCCCATCTCCTCCACCAAGGCAACGTGTGTTTGCCTCAATCTCTCCATCGCCACATTCGCTTCATCAGCTTTTTTGGTGGCCTCAATTTCAGATTTCCGTGAAGACTCGGCCTCGGTGTTGAGCACTTAGATGATTCGGTCCTTTTGAGCGAGTCTAGACTCCATCTTTTCAATCGCTTTGACTCGCTCAAAGGCCACCTTGGAAGCTTTTTCTGCAGCCTTCACCCACTCTCTATACTGGGCGTAAAATGTCATGGATGTAATCATGCATCGTGTTTTCCGCCCCCGATGGAATTCACTTTAAATGAGGTGGAAAGACGTATCCGTCGAAGCATATGTTTGGGAACTCTTTCCTCAACTGAGCGATTTTAATAGCCCCTTCCCCTGTGGGCTCAGTTATGACCTGCTCTGCAATTATGGGGGCCATAGTTTTGACTCTCTGGTGATGAGTTTCGGGCATAGAAGTGTGAGAAGATGGTCTGTATCGCGGAGGCTCTAGTGGATGTGAAGTCTGAACAGGAGGTGGAGATGGGATTCTAAGAGGTGGAGAACGGGACCTAGATTGGTATCTATAGTCTCTATCCCTATCACGCTCGTACCTCTCTTGATTAGAGTACCCGCGATCGCGGTCTCTATCCGAATCTCTCCTGCGGGGCTCATAGTAAGTAGAAGACTTTCGAGACGAGCGAAGGCTCCCTAACATCGATCCTCTCCCAGACATCGTACCTGTAAATGAGAAACGAAAGAAAAGTTAGTGATCTCTTGAGTTGGACAATTTACGATTAGGAAATCGTGTAGTGCCGTGAAGTGTATGTATGTGCAACCCCCCGACCAACCGGAAATGCCGGCCGCACTTATCGCAAGCGACTCGCTCAGATCAAGAGCACTGTCAAGCTCCTCCAACCCGGTGTCATGTTGAAGCGACACATAATCCGGGATCGGAATATCAACAAGCCCTTCGAAAGGATTCTCTACTTGCAGGGGAGGAGCCTCCGAAATTCTAATTCCACGAACTCACAAAGACACGACCACAGATTTCAATCTCATGGATTTAGAAAGCTTATGAGCAACTTCCTTGTCTTTTCTCCTTCCTCCTGAATCTTGAAAACTGCAAGAAGGCCCAGCTATAAGTTCGTTGTCAATGGGTGTTCTCTCCAGATCAACCCTTTCAGTTATTACGACACCGGGCGCTTTGCGTTTCACCCGCTTCTTCGAGACTGCCCTCAGTGTCCCTTCAAGCCTTATGCTTTGATTCCGCTCAATCAGCCCGATGATTCTCAAGTTTCTGTCGGTTAGGACCGAGTCAATATCCCACATTTCACTCGGAACTTCTTGAAGGACCCTACTATCTGTTTGAAATACCCGCCTTCAGGTCGTGAAATTACGGCTGTAAAAAGAAAAGAAGATGTCAATTTATATCAACTACTATCATCTGGATAACTCTTGAAAAATACTGTAACACTTACGTTTGACTAGCCATCGGCTGGCAAATCCTGAGGGCACCGGACATAGAACCATTCTGTTTTGAAGTAATTCAGTCTTCCTCAGGATCCGGTTACTACTTCGTAGTTCCCGACTGACTCCAGGAAAGTGAAAGACGGGCTGTCTCCCTACTCTTGAAGTTAAAAAGGTATCTAATCTCAGTCAGCCTTGGTGGTCGGAAGAGATGCTCCATGAATACGATAAATAGGCTATTCAGCAAAGCATATCCATTGGGGTGTAATTGAGATGGGGCTATTCCGAGGAAAGACAACACTTCCCTAATATATTGGTTAAACGGGGGGAGTGTTCCTGCTGTGCAGGCATGGCGATTAAAGGCAGTAAACCCCTCTAGGGGAGCGTGCGGTCTACCGTTTGGTCCCGGTAGTAGAACATCGTCCAATGAAAAACCGTGCCTTAGACATATTCTTCCCAACATGTCTTCAGAGACGTTGGATGGTACAGAATCTTAAGGATTACAAATGAACGTAGCATCAGGCAGCTCGTCCGGAGCTGGATCTATAACTTCGGCTCCGATAGCCGAAATCTCTAGGACAGAAGAAGAGGAATCCTGAACTTCCTGGTGTTGTGAGCTTGAAGGTTCCATAACTAACTAACTTATGAGAAATCATCATTAGACAAAAATAACACTCGTGCTTCCCCCAGTGTAAAGTGTGTGAATGTGTTGTGCAAGTGCAGTGCTTTATGTTACTTGAAAAGATTCAACAGAGTATGAATAAATATTTAAACGACGAGACATAGAAATTCAGCTGGAGTAACCGTCATCGCTGACAGTCACTACCATGCCATCCAAACATTAGCAATCAATCCAAGTTGAAGTTTGTTATAAGTCCGTTGAGTCAAAGTTCGTTAAGATTTTGTTAAGTTACGATTCCATCGACGAGCTTCGATAGGCGGTCAAATATGCAGTTCTACGGTTAAGTCCAAATATGCAAAGCAAAAGCTCGTCGGAACTGAATGTTCGAGTGTTCAAAGATTTTAGAACTATTATAACTCAAACTCGGATCGTCCCGCAAAAACATTGGATTTCGCATCGGTCTAGGTCGAGACCTTCGCATCGATGGGTCAGTGTTGGATTTCGTATCAGTCTAGGTCGAGAACTTCGCATCGATGGGTCAGCGTTGGATTTCGTATCGATCGGGGATGAATGGTTTCGTATCGGTCTCTATCCAGGAACTTCGTATCGAGGACATACCGTAATTTCGTATCCATCAAGGTTGGTTACTTCGTATCGATCGAGGCTATTCACTTCGCACCGAAGGGAAGGCGTCGATTTCGTATCGATACGAAATCGAAGCATGATAATCGATACGAAGCCTCACATTGTAATCGATACGAAGTTAATCACCTTCTTCCCCAATCCATCGATACGAAACGAAGAACGAATCCAATTCTTCATTATGGAGTACCGACACCAAGTTTGACACGAATGTCCTCAACCCAGATCGACACGAACATTCACTTTCTGGATCGATGCAAATTCGTTCTTCACTCCTCATCGTTACGAAATAGGGGGCGGCGGCATTCCACAAATCCCTTTGCATCCCCACACTTCGTCTTCTCCAAAGCTATGCAGGAATCTCCTCCTTCCTTGACCTCATTTCGATCATCTCCGGCCACCATTCCATCAGAACTAGTCGCGGAGGCAAGTGGAACAGCAAAGAATTTAAAGTCTCATCGTTTCCAACGCAAATTCATGTTTTAGTTACCTAGCTTAAGTGATCGGTTGGAGGAATTAATGGGTTGACCGGTTTGGAGACGAAGGAAGTTTTATTTCTCAATCTCTCTTATCGATGCGAAGACAAATGGCAATTGAGAAAGCAAGCAGAAAACAAGTGAATTTTTTCAAGTCCAAAACGCTTTTATATAGACCCAAGGGCAGAAGAAAAACGATTCGTCTCCCAGTCACCCTGACCGATTCCAACCGGTGTCACCCCGCATCGATACGAATTGACTATTCGTATCCAACAACTCGAGATCCATCGATACGAAGTGTGCAACGAAGACTTTTCTGAATCGTTGGATTCCATCGATTCGAAGCACATATTCGTATTCATTGTTCTGGACTCCAACCACATTTCATCGATGTGAACTTCACTGTTCGAATCCATCAAGTCACAGCCTCCAAAAGCCTGTATCCATCGATGCGAATTGGCTATTCATATCCAACATCACAGAATTCATCGATGCGAAGTGCGCAATGAGAGCTGTTCTGAAAACATTGAACTCCATCGATACGAGATGCTTATTTTGCATCCATCAGCACTCGACCCACAACCATCGATGCGAACGTTCATTTCGTATCCATCAATGCGAAGTACATCGATGCGAGGACCACCTTTCAACCTTTTACATTTATCCAAGAGAGGATCGATACGAAGGGACATTCTGAAACAACCATCGAGCATTGTTGCAATTCGAATTTCACATTGGTTCAGGAGAGGATCGATACATGATTCGATACAAGAGAACTGACAACGACTCGTGAACACGAAACATCAACGAGAGTCAGATTAACATATATGCACATATGTCGGACTAATATTCAATTTTCAAACATCCACAGGAATTGGATACTCATCTGATAACGATTACGGCGACAAACAGCTAATCGCTATCATACAGCAATCAGTTACAACAGTACAGGTTATAACGGTTGACAATCAACAGTTCACATTACTGAGAAAATCAGTCAAAAAATACAACTTTCAACGAAAAGATGATAACTGTTCAAAGTAAAGATTACATCTTTTCAAAGCACGTCATGTTTCCACAAGACGTACTTTGGGGGGGAATATGTTATCCCGCCTTTTGGCAAGGCCGAGATATCAAGGAATTGACTGAAAACCAAGGGTCGCTCATCCTGGATATCGAGTATGCACAGGTTCACCATGGATGTCGACGAATTTTGTCGGAGTCCGGCTCAAGCTACAATTAACAAGACACGACAAGCGAAGCCATGAAAGCCAACGTTCCAAATTTCAAGTCAATCTGAGTTCGTATGCTCAAGTTATGATCGATGCGAACCAAGGAGTTCAATCCATTCGTATCCATCATTTCGAATCGATCGAAGTCACAACCCATTAATTCGCATCAGTCAACTTCGTATCCATCAGATAACCTTTGTGTTAGTCCTTGAAAAGAATGGTTTTGATGACAACAACCTTAGGACTTGTTATAAAATATAAATACTAACATTATAGTTTAGATATATATGTATATGCAGGATATAAACATGTAGGTACTGAGAATGAAGACTGTATAGTATAGAGACTCAAGATTGAAGACATCAAGATTCAAGACTCATGAGTATCAAGATATCAAGAGTTCAAGATTTCAATAGTACAAGACAAGTATCGAGTCTAGAATTATGTTAAAACTCCTAGAAAAGCACTAACATCTTAAAATCCATTTTATTCGTGGAATGGAATCCACTTCGAGCCTGTTAAAGGGATGGAACCCTAAGTAGGATGGAACCTACGAAAAATATAGTGGAACATCATTTTGTATCCACTAACTTTTATTCAAATGTTTTACAAAAGTATATCTTGTTTTCAAAATGATTTCAGAATCTTCCTTTTTAAATCAAAAACATCTATCCTGGTTTTAAATACTTTTAGCTTCAAAATAATCTTTATTTTCAATATCAAAATTATACTTGGTTTTAAACTATCTTTAATTATAATGTACTTAACTTTTAATATTTATATTTAAGATTTAAATATGAAATTATAGTAAAATTTTATATATACCAAAATATTATTCTCTATACTTATTTATGTATTTTAACTATAGTATATTTATAAAGTTTAAAATAGTGTTAATATAAGATAGAAGTTATTTTCAAAAGAAAAAAAATTATCAAAAATACCTTAGGCATGTCGACAACCCCTAGGTACCCATGTCGACATGATGACAGTTTATTTCAAAATTTTGGATTTCAATAGAAGTGTCTATTCGTCATATCCTTTCCCGAATGGACATGGCTGTTGTTCTACTATAAATAGGGGATGTTTTAAACGAATATATATTCATAATTTTTTTATTTCACTTCTCTTCTTCTTCCACATTTCTTTATATACATTTTTACTATTACTCTGCCGAAATCTCCATTGAATCTAACTAGATCATCTCTGGTTTGATTCTCTATCACTATCTCAACAAGATCCCAGTGCTATTCAAAGTTATAGGCTTCTTTGTAATCAATCAAGCGAGAAAAGGTGTGATTGTAGCCTGGAAAATCAATCAAGTGAGAGAAGGTGTGATTGTAGCCTAGGAAATCAATTGGGTGAACTTGTTGCCCGTAAAATCAAGTATCTCTACCCAGAGGATTGTGAATCTGGAGTGGTGTACCTCGTGGCCTTGAAATCGAGGGTGTAATTGTAAGAATTGATTTTGAAAGGAAATCCGTACTTGTGTTGCGGTACTGGATGTAGGGTAACTCCGAACCAGTATAAAATCCGGTGTGTTCTCTCCTTTATTGCTTTTACTTTATATTTGCATCTGTGTTTGATTCTGTGATAATATCTATGTCTGAATATTGCATACATTTGTGTCCAAATTAATATAAACTCAAAAAGAATTAGTAATTCCTTAAAACACTATTCACCCCCCCCCTCTAGTGTTTATTCTAGCCTTAAGATCTATAATCTGCATTTCTCACATTTGGTATCAGAGCGAGGTTTTCAAAGTTTCATAATCTGAATTTTGAAAATTTTCAAAATGGCTACCAACACTGGTACTGCTGTTACTACCAACACTAGTTCATTTGTAGAAGGTCAGTCTACTGCCAGACCACCACTTTTTAATGGCAGTAACTATGGATATTGGGCATGTAGGATGAAAATATATTTACAATCAGTAGGACTAGACACTTGGAATATCACACAGACTGAATATTTTGAACCCACAACTAATTTTGCACAGTGGACTGCTGAGCAAAAGACAGTCGCACAAAATAACTCTAAAGCTATGAATATTCTGTTTTGTTCACTTGATAGGAATGAATTTAATAGAGTGTCAGTTTGTAAGTCTGCATATGAAATCTGGAAAACTTTGCAAGTTACTCACGAAGGAACAAGCAAAGTTAAACAGACCAAAATTTCCATGCTCACAAATCAGTTTCAATTATTTAAAATGAATCCTAATGAGTCTATTCCAGATATCTGTAGTAGATTTTAGGATATTGTGCATTCTCTAATATCCTTGGGAAAGGTATTTTCGGAAGAAGATCAAGTCAGAAAAATCTTAAATTCTCTTACTCTAGAATGGGATTAAAAGACACTTGCGATCGAAGAGGCAAATGACTTCAGTACCTTAAAGATAGAAGAATTAATTGGAAATCTAATGTGGTTTGAAGTTCAAATGATTGGGAGAAGAGAAAGCAAAGCATCTGAAAAGAAATCAATTGCATTCAATGCATTGACCGATGGATCAGACTCAAACAGTGATAATGATGAAGAGATAGCCTTTATGACCAAGAACTTTCAGAAATTCATTAAATACAGAAAGATGAATAATCTCAAGAGAAACAACTATAAGAACTCTGGTAATCAGAATGTAGTGCCAAACTATATCAAATGTTTCAACTGTGACGAACCAGGCCATATCAAAAGAGACTGTCCGCATCCAGATAAGCAAAATCTTCCTATAAACAATGATTCCGCAAAGAAACGAAAACGTGCATTTACCGCCACTCTAGATGACTCAGACTCATCCTCAAGCGATGATGATCAGAAGACAGATAACTCAAATATGTGTTTCACGGCAGTTCATGATTCCGATGAATTCAGAAAAACTGACTCAGAAAAAGGTACACATTTACAATACATTGGTTGAAATTGCATGCTTAGGATTGAATGATTGATTGATTTTGAATTGGTGTGTCATTTGAATTTTAAATTTTTATTCTTATTTTATTATATTTAATATTATTTTATTATATTTATTATTATTTTATTATTTTTATTTAAAAAAAAATAGTATCATAATATTTTATGCAATATACTATAATTTCAGATATATATAGTCATTAAAAATAATATATATATATATATATATTAGAATACTTAAATGAAATAAATCATGAAAATTCAGAGACACCTGTCAACATGGTCCCCCCACGTTGTCGACAAGGGTACAGAAATTTGAAATTCAAATTTGAATTCAAATGTTTGAATATCCCTTCATCTTTTTACTTCATTCAGGACTCTAAAAAGTCATCTTTTGACCAGAGAATCTGTCCTTTGAGAATTTATTTATTTACTATCTCATATCACAACTTTTCACTTTCATTTTCAAATTCAAACTCTTATTTAAAAATTTCAAGCTCACTACTTTCTACTCTAATGGCTTCTTCAAGCAACCCCTCCACAATGAGACTTTCTAGAAACATGAAAGAACAACTCTTCAATGATCCGGAGGCTATAAAAGCATATTTCAACTATGCTAACTATGGAAAAGTTTATCCCGGAAAGTTTGCTATATTTCAAGATTTCTCTTCTTATGAAATCGATTCACTTTTTGCAAACAACCAAATTCTTAGTCTTGTTGATGCTTCACAAAATGATTTTGTTTGTTATCCAAATCTTGTTAAAAATTTCTATGCATATCTCAACCGTGGATTTTATAATGGAAATGATGATGAAATTTGGAGTAGTGTCAAAGGTACTAGAATCATTTTAAATTGTGATATTTTGGGTACCATTCTCAATTGCAAAAGCACGGGAGTGGATCTTTCTAATTTTAAAATCGATGAAAATGATCGTGAGACATTTCATCACATTTTTGAAGGAGAAGAAAACTTTGAATTCAAAAATCGAAATTTTCGACCAAAAGCAAGAATTGTTAATCTTCTTTTACAACATACTTTGACCCCAAGATCGGGAAGTTTTAACAATCCAACTTCAAAAGTTTGCAAAGCATTTTTTCTATTTTTGGAAATTATGGTATTAATTGGGCACAAGTTATTTTGATGAACTTCGTCCCAAAAATCTTGAAATGGGTGAAAATACTTTATATCATGGAATCTATCTCACTCGGATTTTTCATTATTTTGGAGTAGATTTCAAAGGAGAAGAATTTGTTTCAAGAAAAGTTTTTAATCACTCAAACATTTCTCTTATGAAAATTCCATATGTTTTTCAACCATATGAGACTCTTGCCGAAAAGGAAGAGCGTTTGGCTCATGAAAAGATGGATGAGGACGAAGAAGAAGAAGAAGTGGATGAAATGGAAGTAGAAGAAGAAGAAGAAGTTGAAACATCCTTGGAAAGTATTGATTACCCTCTAATCCAACCAACAAAACCTTACTCAAAAATCAAAAGACTATTGTTGAAAATCAACGGATTCTTAAACGGTCCGTTAGTAAGAAATTGGATAAAATGTCATCCAAGATGAATTCTCCAAAGTTAGCAAGAAACTTGGATTATCTTCATCTTCGTCATCATCTAACTAGCTCTACCTTTTCATATCATGTTGTATTTTTTTAGTATGATTTGATTTAAATGTTCGTGTAGTTCTTAATGTTTAATCGTTGTATCATTTTATTATGAAATGAAATTGAATTACTTTTCTGTTATCTAGCTTATCTTATCTCCAGAATAAATGTTAGTATGTTATATAAATATATACATATATACAATTATTCACAAAATCAAAATGAGTCATCAAAATGAACTGACCCCTGTCGACAACCCCCCACACACCATGTCGACAAGTACTGATCAGAAATGACTTCTCATTTTAAATTTGAAATTTGAATAACTACCTTGTGTCTATTCATTTCAAACGAATTCCTACATCTATAAATACATATTTCTTCCAGAATTCATCACTCAAAATCATTTCTTATCTACTCTATCTATATTTCTTCTCACAAATTCAAAAATGGCCAATCCAATTCATAATTTGACTGAGAATCTTGAAGAAACCCTTAATTCTTTCAAGAACATTCTTTCTTTCATTCTCCGTAATCAGCGACACTTAGAGTTAAGTCAAATGCAGATGATCAAGGAACATGAAAAGCATTTCGAAGCAATTTGATGGATGGTTTACTCCCTGCACAAGGATGATAATGAAGCACATCCTTCTGTCTCTCTCACCAATGACAATGAAAATTGGGATGCCATTAAAGCAGATCCAATATTTGGAGAAGAAGGATGGGTGGAAGTTCCTCATAACGTTTGATTTAATTGTTTTATTTGATTTGAATTGATTGCTTGGATTGATTTGATTTGGTATGGATTGATAATTGGTGTGAAAAACATAATCTGTATAAATATATATTGATATTTATATGATCTTTGATTAGTTATCATGTCTATGAGTATAATTATATCTTAATTTATCTATTATATACTCCATTGTATATTTTAATGCAGGTACTTTAGTACAAGTTTAAGGGGAGCTATATAGTTTGGAGTTTGTTTGTTTTTGTTGATGACAAAGGGGGAGAAGTATAAAATAGGATAGTTAGGCATAGATTAAGGGGGAGTTATTAGAGAGTTATTAGGATAGAAGTAATATTTTATAAACAAAGGTTATCATCATCAAAAAGGGGGAGATTGTTAGTCCTTGAAAAGAATGGTTTTGATGACAACAACCTTAGGACTTGTTATAAAATATAAATACTAACATTATAGTTTAGATATATATGTATATGCAGGATATAAACATGCACGTACTGAGAATGAAGAATGTACAGTATAGAGACTCAAGATTGAAGACATCAAGATTCAAGACTCATGAGTATCAAGATATCAAGAGTTCAAGATTTCAATAGTACAAGACATGTATCGAGTCTAGAATTATGTTAAAACTCCTAGAAAAGCACTGACATCTAAAAATCCATTTTATTCGTGGAATGGAATCCACTTCGAGCCTGTTAAAGGGATGGAACCCTAAGTAGGATGGAACCTACGAAAAATCTAGTGGAACATCGTTTTGTATCCACTAAATTTTATTCAAATGTTTTACAAAAGTATATCTTGTTTTCAAAATGATTTCAGAATCTTCCTTTTTAAATCAAAAACATCTATCCTGGTTTTAAATACTTTTAGCCTCAAAATAATCTTTATTTTCAATATCAAAATTATACTTGGTTTTAAACTATCTTTAATTATAATGTACTTAACTTTTAATATTTATATTTAAGATTTAAATATGAAATTATAGTAAATTTTATATATACCAAAATATTATTCTCTATACTTATTTATGTATTTTAACTATAGTATATTTATAAAGTTTAAAATAGTGTTAATATAATATAGAAGTTATTTTCAAAAGAAAAAAAATTATCAAAAATACCTTAGGCATGTCGACAACCCCTAGGTACCCATGTCGACATGATGACAGTTTATTTCAAAATTTTGAATTTCAAAAGAAGTGTTTATTCGTCATATCCTTTCCCGAATGGACATGGCTATTGTTCTACTATAAATAGGGGATGTTTTAAATGAATATATATTCATAATTTTCTGATTTCACTTCTCTTCTTCCACATTTCTTTATATACATTTTTACTATTACTCTGCCGAAATCTCCATTGAATCTAACTAGATCATCTCTGGTTTGATTCTCTATCACTATCTCAAAAAGATCCCGGTGCTATTCAGAGTTATAGGCTTCTTTGTAATCAATCGAGCGAGAAAAGGTGTGATTGTAGCTTGGAAAATCAATCAAGTGAGAGAAGGTATGATTGTAGCCTAGGAAATCAATTGGGTGAACTTGTTGCCCGTAAAATCAAGTATCTCTACCCAGAGGATTGTGAATCTGGAGTGGTGTACCTCGTGGCCTTGAAATCGAGGGTGTAATTGTAAGAATTGATTTTGAAAGGAAATCCATACTTGTGTTGCGGGACTGGATGTAGGGTAACTCTGAACCAGTATAAAATCCGGTGTGTTCTTTCCTTTATTGCTTTTACTTTATATTTGCATCTGTGTTTGATTCTGTGATAATATCTGTGTCTGAATATTGCATACATTTGTGTTCAAATTAATATAAACTCAAAAAGAATTAGTAATTCCTTAAAACACTATTCACCTCCCCTCTAGTGTTTATTCTAGCCTTAAGATCCTTAATCCGCATTTCTCACACTTTGTTCATATCCATCAGGTGGCCTCAGTTCGTATCCAGTAGATAGCCTTAGTTCGTATCCATCAGATAACGTTTGTTCGAATCCATCAGCAAATAGCCTTAGTTCGTATCCATCAAACAACGTTTGTTCAAATCCATCATAGGACTGCTACTCATATCCATCAAGGCATCACTCATTCGCATCCATCAATTTGAAACAACCTGGATCGATGCGAACAAGCCAATACAATCAATGCGAACAGAGCACATTGCAGATCGATACAAAGAGCACACTATTGATTGATTCGAACAAGACAACCACATCGATGCGAACAAGGCGAGAATCTTGGGACGACTCGGTCGACTCGGCATAAAAAGTGCATCGATCCAGAAATCGCGCGCCACGTCATCACCTAGGCACCTGCCCAGTATCGATTCGAAGTAATCGATTTGAAATCATCGAGTCGAACCAGGCAGCCTGCTGAAAATACAAGCTTGCATCGATCATATCTCGCAATCCACAAGTCCAAACGATATGAAATTTTCACAGGAGCTTACGTACAAGCTAAAGAATGCTCACACCAAGTTTCGACTCCATTGGACAAAATTTTGATCGATACGAATTCCGTTCGTATCGATCACGGATCGGGCCGAAACTTTATGGGCTCGGTCGCGTGGGCCCACTCACGTGCCAGAAAAAGTCTCCCAAGATCTGAGCGAGATATCAGCCTCCTACGCCTATAAATAGAGCCCCAGGGCCTACAGAAGAAGGATCTTTTGACGCTCCAACGCCCAGACTCTGCCAGATTCAATTTTATACTCCATTACTGCTGTTGTACTCGAATTTCATAACTTTAATTCGCTGTAATCCGTTGTAATCAGTTGTAATCATCACAGAAACATCAATAAAGTGATCAATTTCATAGTGGACGTAGGCAATACGCCGAACCACTCTAAATTCTTGTGTTTCCGTGCATTTTTATCATTTATTTTTGAAGTGTTTGTTAGATAACCCTCCTTTTCCATTTAATTTCTTCATTTTTATCTCTTCAAACTCTTCCGAAGAGTGTTGTGCCCAATTTTGGTACAAACACTAAGGAACTTCCCTACTTCCTAAAACATATGGATATAAATTTTCTCTCAAAAGATGGCTTATTTGTATGCTATAAATCGATAATAACATAGGGCTCTACATACTTAGGTCATCCCAAACCCAACTAGCAAACTATGCACAAATATACTTCTAAAAACTTTCCATATGTTAAAATCTATGGTTGGGGACTATTTGGATTTTTGTACATAATATATTTATATTTTATTCAAAAATACAAATACATTCACTCACTATCTACCTAGGAATCCTAAACCTAGGCTCTGATACCAAATGTAACAACTCGAATTCCAATGGGTCCGGATTTTTCGCAAAAATGCTAAAACCCAAGCCCACTGAAACCCGAGTTGGGAATCTGGTATCCTGCAAATAGGCAAAGACAAATATATCAGAGCTCAATTAAATATCTCACAGCGGAATTGACTAAAATACAATAGTAAGTAAATACTCACCAATATAATAACACTTTCTAAACAATTGTCTTAAAGCTGGGAAGTCTCTGCCATCTACCTAAGCTGTAGGAGGTTATGAGGAGGGGATCAGAACTAAAGTTCTAGTGAATGGATAAATTATAAACTTTTAAGCTTAATTCTACATATACCGTTTTATTTCCATTTACTGTTATATTAGGTTCACTAGGTTTATCATACTCTCGCCTCTGTGCGTGAATCGTACCCATCTACTCCTTAATAGATTAAAACCTAATAATTGATATATATATATATATGTAGCTATATGCCCAATGACCATATTGGTCCTAGGTACTACCCATAGTACCTTCCATATCCTCCTCGCAAAGGACTCCATCGTCCTGCTTTGAGAGCGTTCCGTAGCTACATCTGTAAAGGACTGCTTCGTAAGGCCGACAATACAGATGCTCCATTACTTACTATGAAAACGTAAATCGCGTCCACACTAGTCTATGCCAGTGCTCGGACATCCACAATGTACCACCCAGTGCGTACATTGAGGACTATGTAATCGTTCTGTCTACTGTCTGAATCCGCCAACAAGGTCTACCTTGTATGGAATTCAGTCGAGGATTTTCTATATCTATAAAGGACTGCTTCGTTAGGCCTACAATACAGATATTCTAGTTGGTCTATCTCTTTTTCATCATGGCTATGGCCCCACGCAGCCACCCCTCAACTAACCAAAAGACTTCTAAAGAGTTAAGTGGTCGTACCCTACTGCAAACAATCTAACATCCAAATGGCGGTGCCCCTCATCCAATGTCTTGATAGTGAAAGAATCATTGGCTTGTTGGTTTAACTCCAATCTTTTCCGAAATCATTCTTGGTCTTGATGATGGCCGATATCCACATGCGACTATCCTTAAACTTACTTGCAAGTACTGGACATACGAATACCATACTCCGCACACCAAACCCTTCTGACTGCCTATAAAGGTCTGCTTTGTTAGGCCTACAATGCAAATGCAGTCAAGGCAGACTCTCTTGATGGAACACCTACAGACTTGCCTTTGTGGGTGCAGCTTCGTTAAGCATACACAGAGGGCCATCCTAGAGTATCCTCACATTCCGTTGAAGTCTCGTACTTCCTTGAAGCCCAAAAATACTAAGTTGGACATGCTTCTCCATTTCTGAAATCCGTGATGAACTGCTTCATTAGACGCTTCATCCTTTGGGTTGCTCTAAACGCATCTCAATTCTTTTATTAGACCCTAAGTCTAATCTTTTAATTTGCGTTTAGTCTACTTTCTTATTCTATTGGCTACTTATTTAACCAAATTAGCATATTCTTACCCTCATCTCAACTCTATCTATTGTGAGATTTCCATTTATTTAATAGGGAATGTTGTGGTATGAGCCACATTCACTACCTTGCTTATTTAACTTAATATAAATCTTAAGTTCATTAAAATAAGCCTCTTTTATTATTCCTGCTTTATTTGCTTATTGACTTAATATAAATTATTCAAATAAGCTTCTATCATTGTTATTGCTCATTAATTTATTCAAAGTCTCAAAATAAGCTTTTTCGTTCTTATTACTTAATTATAACCTATGATATAATTCTACCTGTAATTATCATTTTCTCTTCTTTTATAGTCCGTACATAATTCCAGCATTTCTTTTCTGTTCTAATATGTCTTCTTTTATTATGATATAGAATATTCTTTTATTCTCTTATATTATATAATTCACTTATCATAATAACTATCTTCTTAAATAGTCTACGCAGTAAATGCAGACCTAGGTTCATTATCGTTTACAGCTTCAAGTTCTTATCTAATAATTTACTTGATTCATGTCATACTTTGCTTTATTATCTTCTATTCTATGAAGTAATTCTATTTTATTTGGTTGGTTATGAAAAATATATTTAAAAATCCATTTCCATATTTTAATATTAAATAATACTATAAACAATAATCCGTAACTACTAGATATTTCTTTTACTATTTTGGAATAGTGTAAAATACAGTGGTTGTAACGACCCCGAATTTTATATATATTTAAATTGATAATTAATTTAATTTTTGAATAAAAAATTGTAAAATTAATTGATGAATTGATTCGAGTTTCCCCCTTATCCAAATTAAAATATATTAAATCATTTTAAATTTAGAAATTGTATATATATGTGAATTTATATAGTTGTGCCTATATGAATAAATTTGAAATTATATATATATATATATATATATATTGATAATTGAATTTAAATCTTAATATAAATGGTTTAAAGAGAAATATAAAAATATAGATAATTGATACAAGTTTAAAAATAAATAACTTTAAAATTTAAAATTGATGGGTTATGTTAAAAATAAAAAATAAATTAATAATATTTAAGCTAGAAATAAAATATAAATATGAAAGATAAACTATAAAAATACAAAGTAAACGCTAGCTAGAAAAATAAAATAAAATTCAATAACAAATTAAATTATAGGGATTCATTTATATTACAAAATAATAAGATTTAAAGAAAATAAAATACATTTAAATATGAATAAATGTAGACAAATATGAAACAAATAATACAAATATATATGATAAAAATAATACACATGAATTAGCTTATAAAAGAAAATAAAATATACAATTATTTATGAAGTTCACCTATATTACAAAGTGATAAAATAAACAAATGAAAACAAAATTTAATATGTGAATTGCAAAAGAATGAAACAAATACAAATATAAGTAAAAGAATAAAGCAAGTAATGGAACAAAATGAAGGTAAGTATGAACAAAAGAAAAAGGAAAAAAAAGATAAGAAATGTATACAAGATTAATTAGATAAGTATGTACACATGAAAAATAAAACAAGCCACCAAACATCTCCATATACTTTTGTACAGCCGAAAGAAAATAATAAGATAAGTGTATTGTACAATGCCAATTAATGCAAGCACACTAAAAATTCACATCAGCAACCTAAAGAACAAAAATCACTGATCAAATTTGTACAAACAAATATATTACCCTGTACAATTTTCTATCACCCAATAAACTTTCTCTTCTATATCTCCATCATCTCCATCAGTTCGATCATTTTAAGAACTGAGAAAATTTGAAATGAGCTTCAGCTCAAAACTAAAAGAAAAAATATTCAGCTAGCAAATGTTCAAAGCCTGTAAAGTAAATTCAACTACTTTAACTTGAGTGAATCCAGAAATCAACTCAAACCAAAGATCAAGTGAAGATCTTCAGATTGTAATTTCCAGCCAGTGTCAATTGATGAAGCTCTGTTCTCTTTCCTAAAAAACTGTGAGCAAAATTTTAATTTAAACCTTTAATCTATTTATATTTGTTGATTGTGAGTAAACTACACCTTTTATTGTTGAATCTGTTTTATATTCTGTTGCATGTGAGTAAATCTATTCTTTTGAAGGGATGGGTGTTTGGATGGTCTGAGGTTGTGATCGTCGACTGTGGGTGGGTCGCGATCATGATCAGATGTGGCCAAAGTCACCATGTAGGTGCACGGTGCACATTGTTTTTCTGGTGAAGGTTTGGGTTTTGAAGCTGTTGGGTACTCGAGTTTTCTCGAGTCAAAGGCGTGTGTTGCTCGAAGTTTGGAGAATTTCGTCTCGGGGGTTTTAAGGTGGGGCTCGGGAAATAGCTGGTGACAGGTTTTAAACCTGTAGATGTTTTCAAACTTTAAAAAAAAAAGAAAAAAAAACAAGAACCTAAACCAGTTTAAATCAATTTAAAGTATGGTTTCAAATTGAATTTGAATCTAAGTCGGAATAGATAAGCTTTATAAAAATAAAATGTTTTAAACAACTTTAATTGTTAAATTATATTTTAGATACTCGAGTTTCTCGAGTAATTTGACGTTTGGCTCGGAATTTACCTAGGTTTTGCTCGAGGCAATTTGAAGTGTGGCTCGGGCAGTGATTTGGTGACAGGTTTTAAATTTGATAGTTTTAAATTTAAAACTGAACTTTAAAATATAAAGTAATTAATGATAAAAAATTTATTAATCAAGTGATTAAGTACTTAATTAATCAAATAATTAGAGATTAATTAATGGGTTGTTAAAGAAAAATTGTAATTAATAATGATTAATCTGTTTAATTACTTTAGAGAAGTAATTAAAGAATTGTTAATGAAGGTCATTAACTTAAAATTATTATACAATTAATTAATAAGACCAATTAATCAAGGATAATCATTTATGGAATTTGATTAAGTATAATTATTTAAAGGAAGAAATTAAGTAATGATGATAATCTTAATATAATTAAAGAATAATTAATCAAGGAGGATTAATTAAGATGGATGATTATTGGATGGTTAATCAGTTGGTTTGTAATTAATTGAATGATGATTTGAAATTTGAGCAAATTATTTGTTAATTAATTAAAGGATTAATTAATAATGGTGATTAATTAAGATTAATTCAATAATTAAAATTAATTGATTTATTGATTAAGAATTGATTAGTTAATAATTAGAGGTTAACTAATAAATTTGAAAGGAAGATTTATTTCAAATAATTTGTAATTAAATTATGATAATTAACCCGGATTAATAATTGATACATCCAATTTAAATTAATCAGTTGATTAATAAATTCACTTGTGAATGTTTGGATTCTATTGAATGTGAATTTTTTGATATCCCTGATATATTCTGATTTGTGTTGTGATCTGTAATTTATTTATCTAGGATGGATGTAATGGATTATCTGTGATATATATATCTGTGATATGTGAATGAACGATAAGCGTTATAGTTAATACCACTTAACAATTATATTTCTGTATTTGATCTGTGATGATTGAATGATGTTGCACTATTGTGTGAAACCCCTAGACTACACCATACACACACGAATATGGATTTCACGAGAAAATCGGTTAAGTCACAGATGATTTAAATTTAATGTTTTTGAAATTGAAATTTTGATTTCAATTGATTTTGAAATGGGTTTGGATTAAATGTTAAAGCTTTTGAAAAGGTGTTTTCAAAGATAAAAAGTTATTTTGAATAACTTGGTAAAGTTTTTTTTAATTTAAATAATTTAATTTGAATTTGAATTCAAAATTTGGAATTGAATTCAATGATTTGGAAATTAGGGCTAAAGATGTTATAAATGTGTTTATATGAATTTAAACCATTTTAAAAGTATGGTTTTGAGAATTTGAATTTAACCCAAGAACTTTAACCCGTACAAATGAATCAGATTTTCCAAAATGAAAACTATTTGTTTTCAAATAATAGTAGCTTTAATATAAGGAATGAATTTCCAATTTGTGATAAAAGAATTTCAAATTGAAATGAAAATGGTTTTCCAAGTTATGAATGAATTCTTTTTGAAAGCTATGAATTGAATCTGTTTATTTTAACAGATTTAAAATGGTGATTTGTTTAAACCATTCAAAATGAAATTGTTTTGAAAGCTATAAATTAAATCTTTGATTTAAAGATTTAATGAGTTAATCAAATTGAAATGGAAATTGATTTGGAACAATCTGTGAATGAATCTTTGTGAAACTGAGTGAAATTTGTGAGATGAATCTTTTTATGTAAAAGATTAAATGGTAATGTGTTTAAACCATTTAAAAGAAAGATTTTGGGTAATAAGTTGTGACTTAACTGAAATCCCAATATCCATATGTTTTTAAATATCGCGCTCATTATTCGGTTTAGCCGGGAGAGGACCTTGGTGTCATATAACCCATTTCGAATAATGATACGTCATATATGGATAGCATTTGAAGACCGGTGGTGAAGATCGGATATTTTCGAAAACAGAAGGACAACTCATCGAATGTCTCTGCATCGACTGGCCCCGATATAGAGATTTTAGCACCCTTTGTGATGGGAAGTCCGGACGTGATTAGAAATTATCCGAAATTGCAAGGGCTTCTTTGGAAGTGCCTTCGGTTCTGTTCGAACCCGGAACAGACTTGTATGGTTGTATGTCTGACACTATAGTTTGAGATATAAAGCTGATTTCTTTCAAATACATTTCTGTTTGGTGGCGGAGAATTTATTCTCTTAGCTTAACACCCTTCTCTGAGACGTACGAGCTCAGAGGTTATGTAGTTGAAGGTAATCAGTGATATACTCCTAAATTTGGTAGTGTGGCATGCTAAGTGTTGCTGTGTGTTGCTGATCATTTGTTGATCAAAGCATGGCTTTGTGAAAAAGCGTAGCTTTGTGGACGATACCTCATCGGACCTCACAGATCGAAAATGGTCGAAACAGGAAAGATGCGGCAAGGTTTCATGGGTAGCTCCCCTAGGGTATGTCCATTCCTTCTGGAAAAGGGTGGTACCATGGTATGGAGCCCAGATACTTACTCATGTGGACACTATAGTATATTTACTACTGTGTGATGTTGGTTTTCGGGATCCCGGATAAAGGTCCCAAAGGACCGGGGTGGCATATCTCAGGTTTACTACCCGGGAAGGGGGTAACCGGCCTTGTGTTGGCAGATAGCCAGGTGGTTCTAGGGGCGTCCCACCAGAGGCGTTCCCATGTGGCATAGGAAGTTCCTTAGCCTGACCATTTGTTGGAAAATCCAAAGAAACAATACGAGCCTTATACGGTTTTAGTTGTAGAACCTGCCATTTAAAATGGTAGCTATAGCAGGCATAATATAATGGTACCTATGCTGGCTAAGGTTAATATTATATTTTCGAAAGGATTTTCACACTATGCACTAGTAATAATATCTAAAGAGTTTTCCTTGCGTAGGAAGCATGTTTGACTATCATAAGGAGAAATCTCCCCCATGTGTGCGTTTGCATTGTGTGTGTGCCGGGAGGCCTTATGGTAGTTTCATTTTCCAAAAGCATTGCAGATTTCAATGTTTAAATTCTTTTGTTGGTTGTTTAAAGATAAACTGTTTTTGTTTGCTCATACCAGTCCCATGACTGATCCAGAGTTTATTGTTCCCTTCCTAAACTCTGGGTGCCCACCATTTTCCACATGGGCAGTCTAGAGTTGGGGTTTTCAGATATTCAAGTTTAGTAGACTAGTTGGAGCTAGTTCAGTTCATCGGAGATCAGGACCGACGTTGCTTATCTTGGTGCAACGTGATGATGGTTCGAGCTGATGTTGGAGTTGTTGGAGTCATTCTCTTTTGTAGATCATTTGGAGTGATCTCTTCCATTATTGTTATTTCCGCTGTAGCATTGTATCATATCTCTGATATTGCTATGTATTATTGATATCATTGTTGTATATCATTCTGGATATTGTATTCATTGGAGTTGTATATGATATCATTGATTTCTTTATTCCGCTGTGTTGTTATACTTATTGTGTTATAAGCTCCGGAGAGCCAGATTTAGCGTTTGAATCTGCGGCATTTTGAGTACAAGTGAAGTACGGGTGCCGATTTTCGAAGGCCGAGTTTTTTGGACTCTTACAAGTGGTATCAGAGCTAGGGTTGAACTTTAGCTCAGGAGTATAACACATTAAGTAGCTCATTAGAGATAGGGTGAAGTATACCCTAGAATGAGTAATCCTTAAGATATCTGTCTGTGTGCCTCAGTAAATTCTCTTGCTATCCACTGATAGTAAGTATGAGTACAAGAAGAGGATGAGATAGGGGACATGGGAATACGACTATAAATGGTTAATACCCTGTAACAACAAGGAATCGATCTTTTCCCTATCGATCTCTTTTGTTCAACATCTCTTCTAAATTATTTGATAGTTCCTGGTAGATTCAGGAAGAAGATTCGATATATATTAATATGGGATGTAAACTCCGGATAAGCCAAAATTGTTGTTTCGATGAATTGGTTGCTTTGGTTGCTATGGTTGATAGTTATAATTTAGTTTCTAAACTAAAAGTTTTGAAATTGTATCCATATATCTATCTATTCTTTGTGTCCAGATATATTCTACGAATGGTTAGTTATCCTTTCGAACTAACCAATGCCACTGCATATTTCGTAGATCTGGATAACCCGAATATCCTATGAAAAATTAAAAAGATTCGTTCTCGTATCTATTATTGATATTCTGATTTGGTAAGCCAAATGTAGAATAGACGTTCAGTTTGATTTGATGAAATATTCTTCATCTATCTTTGTGTCTCCCTGGCAAATTTCGAGGACGAAATTTTTTAAGGGGGGAAGGTTGTAACGACCCCGAATTTTATATATATTTAAATTGATAATTAATTTACTTTTTGAATAAAAAATTGTAAAATTAATTGATGAATTGATTCGAGTTTCCCCCTTATCCAAATTAAAATATATTAAATCATTTTAAATTTAGAAATTGTATATATGTGTGAATTTATATAGTTGTGCCTATATGAATAAATTTGAAATTATATATATATTGATAATTGAATTTAAATCTTAATATAAATGGTTTAAAGAGAAATATAAAAATATAGATAATTGATACAAGTTTAAAAATAAATAACTTTAAAATTTAAAATTGATGGGTTATGTTAAAAATAAAAAATAAATTAATAATATTTAAGCTAGAAATAAAATATAAATATGAAAGATAAACTATAAAAATACAAAGTAAACACTAGCTAGAAAAATAAAATAAAATTCAATAACAAATTAAATTATAGGGATTCATTTATATTACAAAATAATAAGATTTAAAGAAAATAAAATACATTTAAATATGAATAAATGTAGACAAATATGAAACAAATAATACAAATATATATGATAAAAATAATACACATGAATTAGCTTATAAAAGAAAATAAAATATACAATTATTTATGAAGTTCACCTATATTACAAAGTGATAAAATAAACAAATGAAAAATAAATGAAAACAAAATTTAATATGTGAAACTTGCAAAAGAATGAAACAAATACAAATATAAGTAAAAGAATGAAACAAGTAATGAAACAAAATGAAGGTAAGTATGAACAAAAGAAAAAGGAAAAAAAAGATAAGAAATGTATACAAGATTAATTAGATAAGTATGTACACATGAAAAATAAAACAAGCCACCAAACATCTCCATATACTTTTGTACAGCCGAAAGAAAATAATAAGATAAGTGTATTGTACAATGCCAATTAATGCAAGCACACTAAAAATTCACATCAGCAACCTAAAGAACAAAAATCACTGATCAAATTTGTACAAACAAATATATTACCCTGTACAATTTTCTATCACCCAATAAACTTTCTCTTCTATATCTCCATCATCTCCATCAGTTCGATCATTTTAAGAACTGAGAAAATTTGAAATGAGCTTCAGCTCAAAACTAAAAGAAAAAAAAATTCAGCTTGCAAATGTTCAAAACCAGTAAAGTAAATTCAACTACTTTAACTTGGGTGAATCCAGAAATCAACTCAAATCGAAGATCAAGTGAAGATCTTCAGCTTGTAATTTCCAGCCAGTGTCAATTGATGAAGCTCTGTTCTCTTTCCTAAAAAACTATGGGCAAACTTTTAATTTAAACCTTTAATCTATTTATATGTGTTGATTGTGAGTAAACTACACCTTTTATAGCTGAATCTGTTTTATATTCTGTTGCATGTGAGTAAATCTATTCTTTTGAAATCCAAATTTTACTTTATAACTCTATTCTTCAACCATGTGAGTAAACATTTAATTAAAGCTTAGGTAGATTAATGATTTTTGCATGTAAATTTATGTATTAGAGATTGCTATGCTTGTGTAGATATTTATGTGATATCTCTGTGTATATATGAAGTGTTTATGTCTGTTGTTTGAAAACCATCTCTGTTCTTAGTTCACAGCATATGGATTTAATCAAAAATTCAAAATCTCTGCATCTGATTTCTGTTAGACTTTGAGGTTCAAACAAGCTAGGTTAGTTAAGTTTCAATCTTAGTTTTAAAAATGTGTTTAAGTATAATAGAATTAAAAATCTGCTGGGATCAAATATTTACAGTAGAAATATTTAAATATGGTAAAATCAATCATCTTAATTTGTTGTTTCAGGATTACAACTTGAATCTACTTAGAAAATTAGGATTTTTAAAAACTAAATCACAATTTTTAGTGTTGAAATGAATGTGCATTTTGGGAAGGTCTGGAATATGGTCTTTGAGCATTTTCTGGTGACCAGAGAATCTTTGGTGGTCGGGGTCGCATCTGGAAGTGGAGGAAGGACTGGTGGTTTGAGGAAAAATGGCAGGAAGGGTGATAGTCCACCATGGCGTCGGCAGCATGGCGATCTTGTTTTAAACCCTAGTTTGGGTTGAGATTGGATTTGGGGTCTTTACATGGTCTCGGGGTGATCGAGTGTCGCGTAACTCAGGGAAATGGTAGCTAGGGCATGGACGAAGTTGTGGACGGAGGTGTAAGCACTCCAGTGGTCGGAGGCGCGAGAACGAGGAGGTTCCAGGTTGGTCTTTGGCTGCAGTCTGTGGGGTTGCCTGCTCGATTTTGATTTCGAGTGTGAATCGAAGGGATGGGTGTTTGGATGGTCTGAGGTTGTGATCGTCGACTGTGGGTGGGTCGCGATCATGATCAGATGTGGCCAAAGTCACTATGTAGGTGCACGGTGCACATTGTTTTTCTGGTGAAGGTTTGGGTTTTGAAGCTGTTGGGTACTCGAGTTTTCTCGAGTCAAAGGCGTGTGTTGCTCGAAGTTTGGAGAATTTCGTCTCGGGGGTTTTAAGGTGGGGCTCGGGAAATAGCTGGTGACAGGTTTTAAACCTGTAGATGTTTTCAAACTTTAAAAAAAAAAGAAAAAAAAAAGAACCTAAACCAGTTTAAATCAATTTAAAGTATGGTTTCAAATTGAATTTGAATCTAAGTCGGAATAGATAAGCTTTATAAAAATAAAATGTTTTAAACAACTTTAATTGTTAAATTATATTTTAGATACTCGAGTTTCTCGAGTAATTTGACGTTTGGCTCGGAATTTACCTAGGTTTTGCTCGAGGCAATTTGAAGTGTGGCTCGGGCAGTGATTTGGTGACAGGTTTTAAATTTGATAGTTTTAAATTTAAAACTGAACTTTAAAATATAAAGTAATTAATGATAAAAAATTTATTAATCAAGTGATTAAGTACTTAATTAATCAAATAATTAGAGATTAATTAATGGGTTGTTAAAGAAAAATTATAATTAATAATGATTAATCTGTTTAATTACTTTAGAGAAGTAATTAAAGAATTGTTAATGAAGTCATTAACTTTAAATTATTATACAATTAATTAATAAGACCAATTAATCAAGGATAATCATTTATGGAATTTGATTAAGTATAATTATTTAAAGGAAGAAATTAAGTAATGATGATAATCTTAATATAATTAAAGAATAATTAATCAAGGAGGATTAATTAAGATGGATGATTATTGGATGGTTAATCAGTTGGTTTGTAATTAATTGAATGATGATTTGAAATTTGAGCAAATTATTTGTTAATTAATTAAAGGATTAATTAATAATGGTGATTAATTAAGATTAATTCAATAATTAAAATTAATTGATTTATTGATTAAGAATTGATTAGTTAATAATTAGAGGTTAACTAATAAATTTGAAAGGAAGATTTATTTCAAATAATTTGTAATTAAATTATGATAATTAACCCGGATTAATAATTGATACATCCAATTTAAATTAATCAGTTGATTAATAAATTCACTTGTGAATGTTTGGATTCTATTGAATGTGAATTTTTTGATATCCCTGATATATTCTGATTTGTGTTGTGATCTATAATTTATTTATCTGGGATGAATGTAATTGATTATCTGTGATATATATATCTGTGATCTGTGAATGAACGATAAGCATTATAGTTAATACCGCTTATCAATTATATTTCTGTATTTGATCTGTGATGATTGAATGATGTTGCACTATTGTGTGAAACCCCTAGACTACACCATACACACACAAATATGGATTTCACGAGGAAATCGGTTAAGTCATAGATGATTTAAATTTAATGTTTTTGAAATTGAAATTTTGATTTCAATTGATTTTGAAATGGGTTTGGATTAAATGTTAAAGCTTTTGAAAAGGTGTTTTCAAAGATAAAAAGTTATTTTGAATAACTTGGTAAAGTTTTTTTTTAATTTAAATAATTTAATTTGAATTTGAATTCAAAATTTGGAATTGAATTCAATGATTTGGAAATTAGGGCTAAAGATGTTATAAATGTGTTTATATGAATTTAAACCATTTTAAAAGTATGGTTTTGAGAATTTAAATTTAACCCAAGAACTTTAACTCGTACAAACGAATCAGATTTTCCAAAATGAAAACTATTTGTTTTCAAATAATAGTAGCTTTAATATAAGGAATGAATTTCCAATTTGTGATAAAAGAATTTCAAATTGAAATGAAAATGGTTTTCCAAGTTATAAATGAATTCTTTTTGAAAGCTATGAATTGAATCTGTTTATTTTAACAGATTTAAAATGGTGATTTGTTTAGACCATTCAAAATGAAATTGTTTTGAAAGCTATAAATTAAATCTTTGATTTAAAGATTTAATGAGTTAATCAAATTGAAATGGAAATTGATTTGGAACAATCTGTGAATGAATCTTTGTGAAACTGAGTGAAATTTGTGAGATGAATCTTTTTATGTAAAAGATTAAATGGTAATGTGTTTAAACCATTTAAAAGAAAGATTTTGGGTAATAAGTTGTGACTTAACTGAAATCCCAATATCCATATGTTTTTAAATATCGCGCTCATTATTCGGTTTAGCCAGGAGAGGACCTTGGTGTCATATAACCCGTTCCGAATAATGATACGTCATATATGGATAGCATTTGAAGACTGGTGGTGAAGACCGAATATTTTTGAAAACAGAAGGACAATTCGTCGAATGTCTCTGCATCGACTGGCCCCGATATAGAGATTTTAGCACCCTTTGTGATGGGAAGTCCGGACGTGATTAGAAATTATCCGAAATTGCAAGGGCTTCTTTGGAAGTGCCTTCGGTTCTGTTCGAACCCGGAACAGACTTGTATGGTTGTATGTCTGACACTACAGTTTGAGATATAAAGCTGATTTCTTTCAAATACATTTCTGTTTGGTGGCGGAGAATTTATTCTCTTAGCTTAACACCCTTCTCTGAGACGTACGAGCTCAGAGGTTATGTAGTTGAAGGTTATCAGTGATATACTCCCAAATTTGGTAGTGTGGCATGCTAAGTGTTGCTGTGTGTTGCTGATCATTTGTTGATCAAAGCATTGCTTTGTGAAAAAGCGTATCTTTGTGGACGATACCTCATCGGACCTCACAGACCGGAAATGGTCGAAACAGGAAAGATGCGGCAAGGTTTCAGGGGCAGCTCCCCTAGGGTATGTCCATTCCTTTTGGAAAAGGGTGGTATCATGGTATGGAGCCCAGATACTTACTCATGTGGACACTATAGTATATTTACTACTGTGTGATGTTGGTTGTCGGGATCCCGGATAAAGGTCCCAAAGGACCGGGGGTGGCATATCTCAGGTTTACTACCCGGGAAGGGGGTAACCGGCCTTGTGTTGGCAGATAGCCAGGTGGTTCTCGGGGCGTCCCGCCAGAGGCGTTCCCATGTGGCATAGGAAGTTCCTTAGCCTGACCATTTGTTGGAAAATCCAAAGAAACAATACGAGCCTTGTACGGTTTTAGTTGTAGAACCTGCCATTTAAAATGGTAGCTATAGTAGGCATAATATAATGGTACCTATGCTGGCTAAGATTAATATTATATTTTCGAAAGGATTTTCACACTATGCACTAGTAATAATATTGCGGCGACCGCCCATGACCCCTGCACTAGATATAGAAATAGTGCACTGTAAGGTGTGCCAGGCAGCCATGGACGATTGCCAAGGTTAACTTAAAACAACAGAATCTATCGTATTACTCACAGCGCATGGATAAAATACAATAGAGAATATATATAGTGAAGCATCTCAAAATAAAACCTCATCAATTAAGCTTCATAATAGTTGAATACAAACATCTGAATAGTCAATACATCAAGCCTCACTACATATCACTCAGAGAATTATTCAAAGCAGCGGAACATCTAGTACATATAGTAAGAAAATAATATGTAAGCCTCCAGCTCGTCTTCGTCATCAGCATCGTTGGAAACTAAGAACAACACCTGTCACCTGTTACCTAGTCTGCCCATCCCAAAATGGATGAACAGCCCAAGGCAATAAGAGTTAAACATAAAGCCTTGAGTCAGACAACAGTCTTAGTGAGCGATAGATTAACTAACATCATACCAAAAGAGCATAAAGGTAAAGGAATAGGAATCCAACCCTCCCACTCCACCTCTTTCTATAGTGATAGCCCCTTACACACTAAGCAGAAGTAAACATAGCAATCAGACAATTAAAGTAAAGCAATTATCACTCGAGTCAAGGTCGGTGTTTTCCAAGTACAAACCCCCAAGGCCTAAACCAAGATCAGATAAGCACCTAGAAAACATCGCTCTTGAGACCGAATGACGGTACAACCAAACATCCATGACTCTGGCTATCACTGTTATCATTGCTTTGATACCACCGTTAATTGAATGACCGGCACATTCTTTCAGCCGTCCGTCAAGGGTTAATGGCAACCCCGGTTCTAGACAGAACTCCGCACATCGTCGCAGCCCGTGCCTAGGACTATCGAATCTGCCCAGAGTACTCGACTACAATCATAGTCTTTAGGGACTATCAAATCTGCCCAACGTACTCTTGCTTTGAGCCTGCTAGAACCTTCAATAACGATGAAACCTCAGCCTTCTAGTCATCCTCCTTGACGACTATTTCCATACTAGCCCAAGCGCCTCTCGAGCCAACCATTATCCTCAACTCGAACCATTTCACC
The DNA here is from genome assembly GCA_030737815.1 of Allium fistulosum. Lineage (NCBI taxonomy): Eukaryota > Viridiplantae > Streptophyta > Magnoliopsida > Asparagales > Amaryllidaceae > Allium > Allium fistulosum. The sequence continues at coordinate 1,304,587,279 of CM060902.1, forward strand.
GAGTTATCAACATGCTTGGAATGATCCCGTCTGGATTAAACCAAGGCTATCTCATATCATAGCAAAGCCTCATCTCAACATCATCATCAAATCTATCCATATGAGCTTCATCAACTGCCACATATGCCACGAGCAGCTTTTCCAATTCAAGAGCCTTTCCCTTCGCTTTTGAATCATCTTCGACCATCTTGTCTAAATCCATCAACTAATCAACTAATTTATAACAATCAATCAAATCAATCATTAATCCAAGTAATCAATCATGCAAACAAGATCTAAAAGCAATTATAACTAAAATGGCAATTTTTGTAAATAAAGAGTCCAAATCTAACAAGCATGAATCATGAGCAATATCTCTACAACTTGATGAATGAACTTGCATAGATTAACATGTAGTAAAATGGATGTCAAATCATCATGAACAATAGATCTACACTTAAGTTTATGAAAATGCATGGAAATCACTATTTTAACACATAATCAAGCCACCAATCCGATATACTCCTTTGGATCCGTATGAGAGATAACCACCACTCACCAAATCACCTAAACACCTCAAAAGCAACACACTTCAGATCTGGACAGCGAAGGATCTAGCTCGATTCTCCAAAATTCCGCTTCAAATGATGAAATCTCTCTTCGATGGTTGTAGATCTTCAATCTAAGCTCTTGGATCTTCGATTTGGATGGAAGGAATCACAAGATTAGAGTGGAGAAAAGAAGTGAAGAAGTGTAGAACTCGAGCTCTCAAAATGGCAGCACTTCGTCGCTTCAAAATCCCGATCCCAAAAAGTGAAGTAGAACATAGTATTTATAGGCTGGAAATCCTTAGGTCGTCCGCCCCCTTAAGTCGTCCACGACCTAAAAATGTCACGACCTAAAAATGTCACGACTTAAAATGTCACGACCTAAAATGTCATGACCTAAAATGTCACGACCTAAAATGTCACGACCTAAAAATGTCACGACCTAAAATGTCATGACCTAAAATATGTGCACACGACTTAGCGACAATGCGACCTAACAACTTACGACTTAACATCTTTAGGTAGTCTAACGACCTAAACTTAGGTCGCTCACGACCTAACTAAACACAGACCACTTAGGTCGCTCACGACCTAACTACAACAACTCCTTAAGTCGCTCAACCGACCTATCCCTTAAGTCGTTAACTCGCCCAGTTTTTTCCTAAGTTGCTATCCCTATGCCGCTAACTCTTAAGCCGCCACTATCTTAAGTCGCCAATTCTATAAGTCACTCCGATCCTTAAACTACCACTCGACTCATCTTCTACACGACTTAAGCTTCTTCTCGACTCAAGCTTCAAACGATTTAACAGTACTATCGATCTAATGACAACAGTTTTACGATGTTTCGATCCGTAAAAATATGGGTCGTTACATTCTCTCCCCCTTAGGAATTTCGCCCCCGAAATTCTAAACAAACAATAGCAATCAAAAACTATTCCGCATGCCTACCATCCATAGCAATCAACAAACCATGCGTCCAATTACTAGCCTAGCATGCAGAATTCAAAGACTAGAACAAGTTACAATGTCGTTAGATGACACGACACCTTATGGCCATACCTTGAAGAGTTCAGGATGAGCTGCCTTCATCCTCTCTTCCACCTCCCATGTACAGTCGTTATCATCATCACTCCATTGTATCTTGAGCAACCTATCTACCTTCCTCCTAAGCTGTTTCGTGTCGGTTTCCACAACACGAAGCGGCTTACGAGGTCTCTCAACAACTGGATCGACTTCAAAATCTTCACAGCTATCAGCAGAAACCACTGCATTCGAGTCGTGCACATACTTTCGTAGATACGACACATGAAAAACATTGTGCACACCCGACATCTTTTCTGGTAACTCCAATTTGTAGGCGAGCTTTCCAATTCGCTCGATAATCGGGAATGGTCCAACAAATCTCGGAGTCAATTTTCCTTTCTTCCCGAATCGAATAACATTCTTTAGTGGAGAAATCTTCACAAAAACCATATCACCTACATCGAATTCTAAATCCTTACGACGCTTATCAGCATAACTTTTCTGTCGGTCTTGGGCTTCCTTCATTCATTGCCGAATGATCTCTATGCAATCTGATGTCTGTCGAATCATTTCTGGCCCAAGTATCAGCTTTTCTCCTGTTTCTAACCAACATGTCGGAGAGTTACACGGTCTTCCATACAATGCCTCATACGGTGCCATACCAATGCTTGACTGGTAACTGTTATTATACGAAAATTCCACCAAATGAAGATGATCTTCCCATGATCCTCCGAAATCCAAAACACATGCTCTAAGGAGATCTTCCAAAACTCGGTTGACTCTCTCGGTCTGACAATCTGTTTGGGGGTGATAAGCTGTACTCAAACATAACTCGGTTCCCAAAACTTCCTGGAAGCTCTTCCAAAATCTACTAGTGAACAATGGGTCTCGATCGCTCACTATACTCTTCGGAATACCATGGAATCGAACTATCCACTTAACATACAACTCAGCCAACTTTGATGCAGTCCTAGTCGATCGAACAGGAATGAATCTCGCACTCTTGGTCAGACGATCCACAATGACCCAAATCCCTTCATTTCCCGTTCTGGTTCTAGGTAGCCCATCAATAAAATCCATCGATATCTGCTCCCACTTCCATGTAGGAACTTCTAATGGCTGAAGTAATCCACTTGGCTTCTTCTGTTCAGCCTTTACCAACTGGCAGTTCATACACTTGGAAATAAAATTTCCAACATCCTTCTTCATGCCTTCCCAGTAGTAGGTTCTCTTCATATCCCGATACATCTTATTTCCACCTGGATGAATTGTCAACTTCGAGTGATGACTTTCCTTCAGAACTTCATCTCTCAATCCATCTATATCGGGAACAACTAGTCGTCCTTGCTTTCGAAGCCAACCCTCTCGATCGACCTCGAATCCTTTATCCTTTTCTGGATCCAATCCAGATTCCAAATCACGGATAATCCTGACAAGCTTATCGTCTCGCTTTTGGCTCTCGCCAATTCTTTCCACAAGAGTCGGTCTTATCGATAAGTTTACCAACATCTCAGGTTCCAATTCACATCTAGGCCTGAAGTCAAATCCAACTAAATACTCGAGATTCTTCCATTCTGAAAACATGGCTCCCAATCCTGCATGTCTTCGACTTAATGCATCTGCCACTGCGTTACCCTTTCCCGGAGTATAGGCTATATCAAAATCATATGATGCCAAAAATTCTAGCCATCGTTGCTGCCGAAGATTCAAATCCTTTTGGGAGAAAAGATACTTCAACGACTTATGATCTGTAAACAGCTCGAATCGAACTCCCAGTAGATAATGTCTCCACATCTTCAGAGCAAAAACAATCGCTGCCAACTCCAAATCATGAATCGGATAATTCCTTTCATGCGGCTTCAGTTGTCGAATTGCATATGCAACAACTTTACCCTTCTGCATCAGCACTGCTCCAAGTCCAGTACCACATGCGTTGGTGTAAACCACCATCTCCTCATTCCCACTTGGAATGGTTAAAACCGGAGCACTTGTCAATCGCTCTTTCAGGATTCCGAAAGCTTGCTCACACTTAGCATCCCATCTGAATACTTGGTTCTTTTTCGTCAATCCTGTTAATGGTGCAGCCACCTTGGAAAAGTCTTTGATAAATCGGCGATAATATCCTGCTAATCCAAGAAAACTTCTCACATCAGATGCATTCTTAGGTCTAACCCAATCCTGGATTGCTGCCACCTTAGCAGGATCAACCGATATTCCATTTCCAGAGATAATATGGCCTAAGAACCTCACTTCGCTCTTCCAGAAGTGACACTTCGAAAACTTAGCCTTCAGCTGATGTTTCCGTAAGATTTCCAAAACAATACGCAAGTGCGTCGTGTGCTCTTCCTCATTTCTGGAATAAATCAAAATATCATCCACGAATACTAGTACGAACTTGTTCAACTGATCTTTGAACACTCTATTCATAAGATCCATAAAATATGCTGGCGCATTGGTCAATCCAAACGGCATTACCAGCCACTCAAAGAAACCGGATGGTGTCCTGAAAGCAGTCTTCGGCACACTATCCTTAGCCACTCTTAACTGGTGAAATCCCGTAGCTAAATCCATCTGAGAAAACACCTTAGCTTCGTGAAGCTGATCAAACAAGTCATCTATTCTCGGCAATGGATACTTGTTCTTCTTAGTCACTTTATTCAGCTCACGATAATCCACACACAACCTCAACGATCCATCCGCTTTGGTTACAAACACAACTGGTGCACCCCATTCGGACACACTACGCCGAATGAATCCTTTCTGTAAAAGATCATCAACCTGCACCTTCAACTCCTGCTATTCCCTAGGCGCCATCCGCCTAAGAGGCATCACAATAGGTCTGGCTCCTTCAACTAGATCGATACGAAACACAATCTCTCTATGCGGCGGTAACCCTTTGACATCATCAAAGACATCCTCAAATCCATTAGCGATTGGCACCGATGACAGTCCATCCCGTGGAACAACCAGCGAATACATGAAGCTCATGAAGACGCCTTCCTCATGCTTACATCGTATCACAACCTTTCGCCCTTCCACATTCTCGACTGTCACCTCCAACCTTTCACAATCAACCTTTGCCGCATATTTCCTAAGCCAGTCCATACCCAAAATAATTCTGAACCCCGCAAAGTTCAGAACAAAACAATCACAAACAAAGGAGCAATCATGACTCGATACAATCAGACCACGGCATAGCATACACAGACAAGACGAACCCCCAACTGGATTAGTCACAACCAATGGTCTATCAACGATATCCGGTTCTAAACCCAACCGGCCTACAAGTTCATTACAAACAAAAGAATGCGACGCCCCAGTATCGAATAACACTCTAACTAGAACACCACATATGGAAAGAGTACCTTGAACCACCACACTCTTTCCTTTCTCTTCAGCGGTAGGAGCTTTTGAAGATGATGGAACAGCCCCCAAAGCATAAGCTTGCACAATCTGCTTGTCCTTTCGCGGTTCTGGACAATTCTTCCTGATATGCGCCGGCTTGTCACAGTTGTGGCACTTCATCGGCACCTTCGGATTCTTGCAATCCCTGGAGAAATGGCCCTTCTGCTGACAATTGTAGCAGGTCACTTCGCCCTTCGGCTTCTTCTGGCCATCCTTACCCTTTTTCTGCTGCTGCTTCCTCTTCTTGTTTCCACCCTGCTGTAGTTTAGACTCTTCCCTGGTCACAGCAACAACAGATCCTTCTTTAGGAAACAGATTCTCGTGTCTAAGAGCCTTCTCTACAAGCTTCTCAAATGGATCGTCCAAATGATCCACCAACTGCCTCCTAAGATAGCTGTCCAAGCCTGTCACAAACTTCTCGTTCTTCTGATATGAAGATTCAATATATGACTGAGCATACTTGGACAAGGCTTCAAACTCAGAAACATACTCAAGGACTGGTCTTCCACCTTGCTTGAGCTCCACAAACTTCTTGAACAGAACAGACTTCTGAGCTGTAGAAATGAACTTAGCTTCAAATCTGGCTTGGAATTGCACCCAAGTAATTTCTTCCTCCGGTGTGTCAATGGTGATAGAGTTCCACCAATCAGAAGCTCTTCCTTGAAGCTGTCTTGATGCTAGCTTCCTTTTGGTTGCATACTCGATTCCCAAGTCACCAAAGATCCTTCTACAAGCATTTATCCATCTCTGGACTTCAATAGTTGATTCTGTTCCCAAGAAAATCTTTCCTCCAAGAGCAGTATAATCCTTACACAGCTTAGCAAAATCCACTGGTCTTTGAGTTTGAACTTGAACTCCAACATCTACTGATGGCCCTGAAGCTGGCATCCTTCTCATGATCGAGGTCATCATAGCTTCGAACATAGCTGCATAATCAGCAGCCCCCTCAGCAGCACGGCCTTCCCTAGCAGTTGGTCTCCCTCTTCGACTCATTCTCAATATCTATAAAAGAAATGATTAATACACCTTGAGAAACAACTGCATAAGGGGTTCAAATCATTCTAAGCTACTATATTATATATAGTAATCATCCATCAAAATACAATTACGTCTCTCATACGTAGTTACGTCAGCGAGCGTTGGGTAAAATCGATTAACCAAAGCTCTGATACCAAATGTGGCGACCGCCCATGACCCCTGCACTAGATATAGAAATAGTGCGCTGTAAGGTGTGCCAGGCAGCCATGGACGATTGCCAAGGTTAACTTAAAACAACAGAATCTATTGTATTACTCACAGCGCATGGATAAAATACAATAGAGAATATATATAGTGAAGCATCTCAAAATAAAACCTCATCAATTAAGCTTCATAATAGTTGAATACAAACATCTGAATAGTCAATACATCAAGCCTCACTACATATCACTCAGAGAATTATTCAAAGCATCGGAACATCTAGTACATATAGTAAGAAAATAATATGCAAGCCTCCAGCTCGTCTTCGTCATCAGCATCGTCGGAAACTAAGAACAGCACCTGTCACCTGTTACCTAGTCTGCCCATCCCAAAATGGATGAACAGCCCAAGGCAATAAGAGTTAAACATAAAGCCTTGAGTCAGAAAACAGTCTTAGTGAGCGATAGATTAACTAACATCATACCAAAAGAGCATAAAGGTAAAGGAATAGGAATCCAACCCTCCCACTCCACCTCTTTCTATAGTGATAGCCCCAGACACACTAAGCAGAAGTAAACATAGCAATCAGACAATTAAAGTAAAGCAATTATCACTCGAGTCAAGGTCGGTGTTTTCCAAGTACAAACCCCCAAGGCCTAAACCAAGATCAGATAAGCACCCAGAAAACATCGCTCTTGAGACCGAATGACGGTACAACCAAACATCCATGACTCTGGCTATCACTGTTATCATTGCTTTGATACCACCGTTAATTGAATGACCGGCACATTCTTTCAGCCGTCCGTCAAGGGTTAATGGCAACCCCGGTTCTAGACAGAACTCCGCACGTCATCGCAGCCCGTGCCTAGGACTATCGAATCTGCCCAGAGTACTCGACTACAATCATAGTCTTTAGGGACTATCGAATCTGCCCAGAGTACTCGACTACAATCATAGTCTTTAGGGACTATCGAATCTGCCCAACGTACTCTTGCTTTGATCCTGCTAGAACCTTCAATAACGATGAAACCTCAGCCTTCTAGTCATCCTCCTCGACGACTATTTCCATACTAGCCCAAGCGCCTCTCGAGCCAACCATTATCCTCAACTCGAACCATTTCACCGAGTTATCAACATGCTTGGAATGATCCCGTCTGGATTAAACCAAGGCTATCTCATATCATAGCAAAGCCTCATCTCAACATCATCATCAAATCTATCCATATGAGCTTCATCAACCGCCACATATGCCACGAGCAGCTTTTCCAATTCAAGAGCCTTTCCCTTCGCTTTTGAATCATCTTCGACCATCTTGTCTAAATCCATCAACTAATCAACTAATTTATAGCAATCAATCAAATCAATCATTAATCCAAGTAATCAATCATGCAAACAAGATCTAAAAGCAATTATAACTAAAATGGCAATTTTTGTAAATAAAGAGTCCAAATCTAACAAGCATGAATCATGAGCAATATCTCTACAACTTGATGAATGAACTTGCATAGATTAACATGTAGTAAAATGGATGTCAAATCATCATGAACAATAGATCTACACTTAAGTTTATGAAAATGCATGGAAATCACTATTTTAACACATAATCAAGCCACCAATCCGATATACTCCTTTGGATCTGTATGAGAGATAACCACCACTCACCAAATCACCTAAACACCTCAAAAGCAACACACTTCAGATCTGGACAGCGAAAGATCTAGCTCGATTCTCCAAAATTCCGCTTCAAACGATGAAATCTCTCTTCGATGGTTGTAGATCTTCAATCTAAGCTCTTGGATCTTCGATTTGATCTTCGATTTGGATGGAAGGAATCACAAGATTAGAGTGGAGAAAAGAAGTGAAGAAGTGTAGAACTCGAGCTCTCAAAATGGCAGCACTTCGTCGCTTCAAAATCCCGATCCCAATAAGTGAAGTAGAACCATGTATTTATAGACTGGAAATCCTTAGGTCGTCCGCCCCCTTAAGTCGTCCACGACCTAAAAATGTCACGACCTAAAAATGTCACGACCTAAAATGTCACGACCTAAAATGTCACGACCTAAAAATGTCAAGACCTAAAATGTCACGACCTAAAATATGTGCACACGACTTAGCGACAATGCGACCTAACAACTTACGACTTAACTAAACACAAACCACTTAGGTCGCTCACGACCTAACTACAACAACTCCTTAAGTCGCTCAACCGACCTATCCCTTAAGTCGTTAACTCGCCCAGTTTTTTCCTAAGTTGCTATCCCTATGCCGCTAACTCTTAAGCCGCCACTATCTTAAGTCGCCAATTCTATAGGTCGCTCCGATCCTTAAACTACCACTCGACTCATCTTCTACACGACTTAAGCTTCTTCTCGACTCAAGCTTCAAACGATTTAACAGTACTATCGATCTAATGACAACAGTTTTACGATGTTTCGATCCGTAAAAATACGGGTCGTTACAAATATCAAAAGAGTTTTCCTTGCGTAGGAAGCATGTTTGACTATCATAAGGAGAAATCTCCCCCATGTGTGCGTTTGCATTGTGTGTGTGTGTCGGGAGACCTTATGGTAGTTTCATTTTCCAAAAGCATTGCGGATTTCAATATTTAAATTCTTTTGTTGGTTGTTTAAAGATAAACTGTTTTTGTTTGCTCATACCAGTCCCATGACTGACCCGGAGTTTATTGTTCCCTTCCTAAACTCTGGGTGCCCACCATTTTCCACACGGGCAGTCTAGAGTTGGGATTTTCAGATATTCAGGTTTAGTAGACTAGTTGGAGCTAGTTCAGTTCATCGGAGATCAGGACTGACGTTGCTTATCTTGGTGCAACGTGATGATGGTTCGAGCCGATGTTGGAGTTGTTGGAGTCATTCTCTTTTGTAGATCATTTGGAGTGATCTCTTCCATTATTGTTATTTCCGTTGTAGCATTGTATCATATCTCTGATATTGCTATGTATTATTGATATCATTGTTGTATATCATTTTGGATATTGTATTCATTGGAGTTGTATATGATATCATTGATTTCTTTATTCCGCTGTGTTGTTATACTTACTGTGTTATAAGCTCCGAAGAGCCAGATTCGGCGTTTGAATCTGCGGCATTTTGAGTACAAGTGAAGTATGGGTGCCGATTTTCGAAGGCCGAGTTTTTTGGACTCTTACAATGGTTTCTCCATTTTACACTAATTCTCTTTTTCTTTCTTTTATTCTAGCAATTACGTTCATTGTTGCCTTTTAAATATTAAATTATAGAAATGTATCCTATTTTCTAAACCAACCAATTAACCTTTTAGTTACTCCCAAATCCAGTTATTAGATAAATTAACTTTTCTAATTTTAATGTAATTTATTATAGTAATTCCATTCCTCGAACTTTTATTACTTTACATCTTATTTCCTTCATTTCAGTATTCTTAATTATTTCATCCATATTCACGTTTAATCTATTATAATCCATACGCGAAGAAAGAGGAGAAAATAGAAGAAGAATGACGCTTGCATAGAAATCCAAAACATAGAAACAGTTGTAAATAAATACTAATACTGTAAATAAACTGTAAATTCCTTATAGTTCAACATAACTTAATTAATAGGATTAATTATTGAATAAAATTATCTAAACGGGAATTTAACGATTATATATCTTAAACTTAAAAGATATATAAATAAATCCACTCACACTGCTAGCTTTTCAAATCTCCCTGTTTTTATTTCAGATCTGTCCCTAACATTTATATTCACCTCCCTTGTAATCCCTACTTGGAATTACAAACGATATATTTACAGATCTATAATATTTGAAAGAGAAAAGGAAATGATTTGGATTAGAAATAGCAAATAAAACTCAGATCTAGGGTTTTACCTTTGACATAGCCTTCTGATTTGAACCAATTCCTAATTCCCTAATTAATTCTATTCTCTTTCTATTTAGATCTAAATTCGTGTGAATTAGATCCAAAATTTTGTTATTAAGAAAATGTAGAAGAGATAGAAAAATGGCAGAGCTTCTATAGGCAAGAGAAAATTAATGAGAATAAAAATGAGACTCTACACCTATATTTATAGTGGTTCAAATCAGTGCTAACCATTAGATATAAAACCCTAAAATCTAAAGCGTACACTCAGTCTATGGACATTAAATTAATATGTTTTCTTCTACGTTTGTTTTTATTCAAATTGGTTCTCCAACAATCTTTTCATTAATCACTTTCCCCTTCTCTCTCGCAATCTGTGGAAACATATATTTTTAAATGTGACGTTTCTTTTAAATAAGATTCCCCTATTAATCACCAAATTAATAGATTTCATATATACCTAGAATTAATTTACTATCCAATTAATCTCTGCCTGCACTATGATTTCTTACCAAATTAATATGCCAATCAACACCATATTAATTCGTCACATATATTCATATTAATTTATTTTATTTCCATAATTTTTGTATATTCTACAATTGAATTTTGAGTCACAATCTTAATTATATATGTTACCATAAGTCTCCATGTTTATTAATTGACAATTGATTACTTGCATAAATTATTCTTCCTCCATTTTATTCTCTTGCACTAACATATAAGTTTCTAATCATATCAATTAGTTGCTACAATATATGTTCCCTTTCTAGTCAGTTCCTGTCAATTAATCACCTCTACTAATTAATTGAATATCAATTTCCCTTTTAAACAAACACCGTCAATTAATCTTCTCTATTAATTGATTTTATAAAATTTCTCTCTCTAATTTATTAGTTACACAAATATATATGTATTCCAAATAATATTAATTAGTTGCCCCATTTACAAACATTAATTTCTTTGTTTTAAAATTTCAAATGTATATAATTTAATTAAATTATTTTCATATATAATTGTAATTTAACGCGGGGTGTTACAACTTCAATCCAAACAATTTCAAATTTTACTTCAAATTCAATTTAACCAATTTTATCCAAAGGCCGAAAGTTTCAATTCACATTCTCATTTCGAAACAATTTAGTTTAAATCCATTTCACGTCCCAACTTGGAATACCAATTTAAACCATTTTAATTAAAGTAAATTCAAAGTTTAAATTAAATTTTTAAACCTTTAAAATAATCCACTTCCAATAAATTCAAATCTTATCTCAAATTTCACTTTAAGATTTCAAATTAACTCCTTAAACAATTTCATTTAAACGGTTTCAATTTCAACATTTCAAATCTCGAACTGGAAATTAATTTAATTCATATAAATAAAAAATTTAATTTCTTTAAAACAATCTCATTTAAACCAATTCAAATTCAAGATTTTTGAAACCATTTAATTTAACCAAATCCGGTGTCCGTATATAATTTTCTACCACGTGGCCAAGTGATCAATTATTTCAACTTTAATTACATGGATGGATATATATCATTTAAACCCATATTTAATTGACATAGGTATATATCATTTTAACATATTTATTAATCCATTTCAAATAATACAAATGACAATTTATATAATGTCAATAATAAATAGTGTAATAACAGGGATATATCCAAAATAAATAAACAACCGTACATCCAACAACAATCAATAGGCATACAATAACAATCAACATCCAAATCAACCAACATATTACAACAGTCACTAATTACCAATTGTCGATGTTTAACTAGCAATTAAATTCAATATTATTTAAATGTCAATTTAATTCAATATAAAATTCAAATTAATTTTAATGTCAATTAAAACTACTAAACGGCAACCAATAAAATATAATCATCATTTAATAATTTTAATTCAACTAACATAAGAAAATGTAGTATTGCGTGAGTATGATTAATTACTCACCTTTGATTTAAAGCCCATTTAAAATCCAACAAAAGCCCAAAATCTCAACTATCTCCAAAATCAACCAAACTCGTTTCATCTTGTCCGATATTTCAATATGAGTCCAACGGAAGAAACCGCGTGCGAACGAGTTCGTATGCAAAAGTTATGCAAGTTAGAAGTTTGAAATTTAAAATTCAAATTAAAATAAATGAGGGGCGAAACTGTAATTAGTGATACATCAAACCCTAACCGCATCATCTCGTAACCCTTTCACGCACAGCTGCCGCCTCTTTCACGACCAAATCGCCGACGATCCAGGCTGTCACACCTCGATCCAACCTCACCACCATCACCGCCACCTCCGATCGCACCATCTGTCCTCATCGCGATCCCCTCCGCCATCGCCAGCCATACTCCACCGCCGCCGCCTAAATCTCCTATTTCTAGTGAACTCGTGGTGATCTACAGTGATCAGCCACTATGGATCAACACCATTCGCCAAGCTCTACGCCGTGGTACCCTCCGATCGTCATATAATCGACGATCCACCTTTGAATACAAATCCTAGAATGAACGGTCGAGACTTCTTCGCTGATTTCTAAACAAACGAAGCCTCCAATCGAAAAACGAATTGCAGACACTGACTTCAATCGTCGAGAGCTTCGCGACGATATATAATTCGATAGGGTTTGAGTAGTTTAGATTACTGGATTTGAAATTAGTAATTAGGGTTTCAGGATAATGCCATTGAGGAGGAGCAGATTATAACTGAAATATACGTACAGAAAATAGAATAGAAGGCTGCTAGGGTTTCATAACAGCATAGATATAGACAAAGATGGACATGAATAGATGGAACAGATCGATTGGGCCAAAGCGATAACAAAGGCCCGCAAAGCCCGTTTCGTTCCCGAAACGAAAGTAGGTCATCCTATATATCGAAATATAGGTTTTTAATATTTTTAAACGATGAAACTAATTTCAGACCCTAATTCTATCGTATATAGAAGTTAGCTCTAAAATCAAATTATATTTATTTTTACGCGTTAATTAGACGAATTATGATTAAATTGATTTAATCACTTCTAGATTCTAAATTAAAAGTTTTCTACCATCATTCTTGATTAAATATGAATTTAATAATATTTTAAAACTAAATTTTTCATGTTAAATCCAAGATTTAAATATTACATTAATTTCATATTAAATTACAATAACAATAAAATCCTAAGTCATTATATTTTAAATTTCAATCAATTTCTCTTATTTTAATTTACATATCCTTATTATTAAATCAGCAAATACCTGATATAATTTATTTAACATAAGTTTCCATTTTATTACACTTAATACTCTATAGTTAACGCCTTTGCTCATATTAACTACAATATTTCAATTACATTAGATTTCATTGATTTCCAAATTAATTTCAAACGAATTTATTAATAAGATGATAAATAAAACAATTTTTATACATTAATAATTCATATCTATCAACTTATTGTTTACAAACAAGGATTATAAATTACTTATCATATAACTGATTTCATATTCTATATTAAAAACAATTTCCATTAAATAACATATGATTACACCATTAATACATCATTCATTTTATTCTTTATTAAACTTACAATTGATTAAAATTACATTAAAACAGCTGTCAATTACATTCAGACAATTATTATTAAATTATATTCTAATATGCATTACCATCTTTACCTCATTGAAATTTGTCGTTTGTGAATGCATTTAAAATCAAGTTATATATTCTAACAATTTTTTACATTAATAAATCATAAATTTTAAATTTTGACAATATTAAATTCCAAAGTCTTGTTTAATTTAATATTCTTAATTATCAAAAATACGGGTCGTACAATCTCCTCCACTCAAAACTTTTCATCCTCGAATAGGAGCAAGAAAGAATCAAGGAATTTGATATATTTATTCAAAATAGTCAATTTATATACAATTTAGCTTACATATTTAAGTTTAATAAACTTGAAAATAATTTCGCTTCTATGAAAAAAATTCTAAGTCATAAATTTACGAAAAATTCGGCAGCTTCTCATTTGCGCGGCTAGGTCCAAAAAAATAACAATATCAATAATTACATTGTATATATCATATTTCAATAATAAAGCATCTCAAACCATGGGAAAACAATAAAATACCGCTACAAAAACCGTAATCCGAAAATGTACTTATTTGTCGAGCTAACAAAGCTCTATTTATGAAACCAAAAGCAACATTTATTACTTCCATAAACCTATACCTTACTTACATAATCCAAAAGAGTTAAACCTACTTAAAAGGAGTAATATATTAGTTGTTCCAATCAATAATACAAACAACACAACATATATAATAATCATATGCAAACAAAAGCAATACGACCATTATATGCAACAAAAGAATCAATCACACATCCATAGCAACCAAAAACTAATGGTTTGTCTACGTTCAGAAACCTTTCATCGTATAAGGGTAATAAATAAACTAGCAAATGTACCTTACACTCAACAGCCTTAGATAATTACTTAATAGATTGTTCATACAAACTCAAACAATTTGAAGTACCATTTCCCAACCTTCCTATAAGCCAAACAAAAAGGAATTTTAAATATTATTTAAATTTGGATGATGTACATATATCATTTGTTCACAATATCATTTCTGATCGCTTGCTTGAATACACAAATTTCACTTTCGAACTAGTATTGTTAACTCGACTACTCTAGTGCGGACTCTAATCCAGTTCCTTGATTAGAAATCTCTGTTTTTCTTGCATAGTTATCAACTATGATAGAAAACTTCAAAATCATATCAAAAATCCGTATTAAATGTTCGCAGTCAAGAATCAAGTGAATAATCCTAACTCGAACTGGTGTGAATTTCCACAAATCATGTATTCGAATCTGGATCAAAACTGTTATGCAAATAAAATGATCTACGCACAACTTACATATTTATTCTATTAGTTTCTTTAACCCTTATTTACTTTTCATCTATTTTCAATTCTCATTCATTCATACAAGGTCATCTTTTTTTTAATTTATATTCATTTACTTACATAAATTATTTCCCATTCAATATTTAAAATCACTAATGAATAAATTCTTAAAGTATTACATATGTTTCTTTGCAGTTTAATTCACATTTATTATTTACTTATATAACTTGATTTCAATTTTATATTATATTCATTAATGAATCATTTCAACATTTTTTTAAGTTTATAATCATTTACTTAAATAGTATTCACTTTTGACTATTCAGTTTAATTATTAAGAATTTCAAAACATTAACTTAAGTTTATATCATTTCTTGTACATCTTAATTCTTTATTTATATATGGATATAATTTCATTTTGAAACCTTTTTATTACTTAAGCTTTTACTTGTATAATATTCCATTAAATCCTAGGAGCATACACCAAAGTCTTATTCATTTTACTTAACAAAAATGTTCAATAGTTTAAATCTTCTTAATATTCATTATCTTTTAATTTAAGAGTTACAAACTTCCTCTTTTACTTTTTCTCATTAATCACTTAGCTTTTAATTTCAGATCTCAATTTAGAAGTTACCAACTATTTTATATAGTCGAAGGTTCCATTTCATTACAACAATAGAAAATCACTGATTAACAGAAAACTTAAGAACTAAATACCGAATTTCATTTCAAATCATCTTGAAATAATAATATATACTTATAGCTTTTGTGTATCAAATCATACTTAATGGATTTAAATCAAAATTTGTTTATCAAACAATGTGTGTCAAAGCTACTATAGTGGTCTTCCCACTTTGAAACTTGAAAATGAATGTCGATGATGTCGCGATCATCACCGAAATTATTTTCCAGCGACAGAAAAGGGGAGTACAAAACTTATTTTCTTTAAAATAATCTTAGAAATGTATCTTTCAAATCCCATTGAAAATATTTCTATCTTCAAATACTTCCAAATAATACTAATATTACTCTTCTAAAGTCTTTGAAAACCAATTTCAAAACACCAGAACTTAAGTTCTTAAATTTTCAATTTATGTTCATTTTATTTATAAATCATAATTTATAAACCATATTTTATAAATTTACAATTTCTTATAACATACAATAGTCAATATTTTTAAGAACCTTGACTAACCAACAATAAATGACAATAATCAAATATTATCATTTTCTAACAACCAACACACCAAAAACAACAATATCAATTTATGAAAAATTATTCTTTTAAATACAAAATATAATACTATGTAAAAATAATTTCATTTACCAATTTCAAAACAATATTGTGTCAGTTTGCCCTGTTCAAGTGTTTAGAAATCCCTATCGATGTCATAGCGTCCTATGTACCAACCGAAATTCATAAATACTCAACAGAACAAATTAATACAATACAAACATTTTTATAGCACTGACAAATATGCTCTCTCCTATATATACTCTCAAACTCATTCTAGGGTATTTCTAACCCTATCTCTAATGAGTTTATCCCCAACAGGCTAAGGTATCTCTAAACCAAAGCTCTTATACCAACTGTGACGACCCACCTTTTTGGACAATTTAAGTTGACAATAAACCACATATGTCTAACTCAAACCATTCAAAAGGGCAGATTATCAATGAGATTTAATAGGAAAATAAGAGAAACGAAGTAAAGCAAAACACAAAATCTCGCAGCGGAATGATAAAATATAATAATTAAATAACAGTTCATGAAGCTGTTTTACGATATACATTTAATTTCAAATTTTACAACATAATTCAAAGTACAATCAACAACATATCAAAATACTACAGGGATATAATATTAGTAAATACGGTCTAGCAAACTCCATCTTCATCTATAAGGAATATTGTCTTCAAACACTGAAATACTCGGGCTGATCCGAGCATAATGAAAAGACAAAACACACGAGTCAGGACTAAACGTTCTTATGTAAGTCAAATTAATATCACATATAACAGGTGTGTAACAACGTCAGAGATGTTTACGGGGTTTTACACCTCATATCTAGTGTACAACGTGCGTACAATAACTTAAGAAATATTACGGGATTTTCCATCTCATAAGGATCCATCAAAATATCTATATATAGTATCATACGCTATATATGTATTTTGCAATGCATCACTTTTGTTATTAAAGCAAATATTACATTATAATTTTATTTCATAACGAATATTCATATTGAAATATAGTTATGTCTATCTTTCAATCGATACCGAAAAATAATCATTATTTCATATATAATGCTCGGTTTGTTTTTCAAAAACAATTTTCGTAATGTGATGCAATCATTAAGTGCAATATGGCATGCTTCCACTATTTCCGTCATTACTATAATAGTGTATTGAATTCAAAGGTCTATCATTCAATGAATATAGATTATTTATTTCATATACCGTAACTAGTTTACAGTAGAGAGTTCTTTGATCAAATATCTTGAACTTAAAGGAATAAATCTCGTAGAAAACAACTTTTTATATGAAAATATATTTTGGAATAAAAATCATATTTCTTATCCCTATGTTAAGTATCAATTACTATTATTGCAGTTCACGTTTTCGATTTCTTTATGAAGTATAAGTGACTATTCACTCTCTTCATCCCAACTATACCTTAAATTACATTTACTTATATACATTTGTTTTCCTTTTAAATGGTCAGACCATTCAAACGAAAGACCCTTACTACAATATCATAATAAACTCTTTACAAAAGAGAATTCAATTATCCTTAACGTTTAAGGACATCAAATATGTTGCACTTCACGTAAACTAATTAAACGGATGTTTCAGTGACTGAGTTCTTAGATCTATCTTGTAGCATTGTCTAGTGTTACATTTAACACAATATGATCCTTTTGTAATCAATCAAATTGAATGCTCTATCTCACAGTACTATCAATTGGCTTAGTTCAAATGAACTTACTTCATCGAAGTATCGTACACTATGAATTATGATCGTTCCTCATATAACACTTATATGTGATAGTATATGGATCAAATATCCATAGTCTTGTATTGCATTTAGAATTCGAAACTCATAGAATGCAATGCACGGTCTCGAACAAATAAACACATAAGCGACCAAATTACGAATGTCTTTAGTAGTTGTAAAATCATGCGCTGGCATGGCTATTGAAACGTTAACATGGAATAAGCATTTATTAGTAAGTATATCTTCTATTTCTATTTGTCAATTTTCAATTCAATTCATTTGTATACTATTGATAAACGTTTTATCAATCATCTTAAATGCACAAATTTATCAATGTAGATTATTATAACATTATATAGTATATGTTCTTACAATATTAGAAAAGTTAAATGTTTTCATTTTATTTTTCTAATAAGGCTCCCACTAGTCTTTTATGTTTTACCAAACACAAAGCAAAACGCCGAAGTCTTTCAACTTCACTAGTGGGTGTTAGGACTCGTCCATCTTGGAATTTTGACCTTGAGTTAGCTCAACAAGTCATAGCTCCATGGACGATGGATAACTCCTTATCGGTTGTATCACATACAACTCCTAACTCGTGGTTCCTTATCATAGCTTCTGCTAGAATTGCTCTCACCAAATCACCAGTGCGGGGAACACAAAGTCTTCCATCTCTCCTTAGCCACCCTTTACTATCAATGGAATAGCGTTGGAGATGTCTAGAGACCTCTCCGCTGTTAATCCTATCCAGAATATCCACAAGCTATGAATCCTCTCGCTGTTTAGAGCCAATCTGATCTATGAGGGTAGGCTTAACCTCAAGTGCTACCAACAATCCAGGAGTAATGTCCGTAGAGGGCTTAAAATCAAAGGTGGAAATAAACTCTAGGCTTTTCCAATCCACGAATGTTGGGCTAAGAGTTGCTCTCTTCCTACTCTTGGAAAACACCAGAATGTTGTCCACTACAACGAACTTATTTAGGACATCTCGAAAAACATGACTCATTAGATCTACAAAATAGGATGGGGCATTGGACGGCATAACCAACCACTCAAAGAATCCATCGGGTGTCCTAAATGTTGTCTTATCGATGTTATCGTCAACGACCCTAAGCTGATGAAATCCAGTGGCTAAGTCAAGCTGAGAAAATACTTAAGAGCCAACTAATTGATCGAAAAGATCGTCTATCCTAGGAAGTGGGTAATGGTTCTTCTTCGTGAGCTTATATAATCTACGCAAAGTCGAAGGGAACCATCCGCCTTTGTAGCGAAGACGACCGGCGCTCCCCACTCAGATATGCTCTGTCTGATGAAGCCTTTCTCTAATAGCTCACCAATCTGCTTACTTAACTCCTTCCTCTCCCTAGGAGCCATATGTCTTACAGGTAATGCCACTGGCTTAGCATTGTCATTTAGATAGATCCTAAAGTCGATCTCTCTCTTAGGGGGTAGTCCCCTAACCTCTTCAAAAACGTCTGGGAAGTCTCTAACAACTAGAACTGAATCTAACTCTCCTAGTGATTAATCAAGGGAATAAAGGAAGCTCAACATGACCGACCCCTGTGGGTCGTAAGAAACCTCGAGAGTCTGTCCGCTACATATCTCTAGTCTAACGACTCTCCTCTCGCAGTCCAATATCGCACCATAAGTGGATAACCAATCTGTCCCTAAAATCATCCCATATCCCGAAAATCCTAGTACATAGGCATCACAATCAAACTCTACGCCTAGTATTAAAATTTTCAAACCCCTACAAATCATGGATAAATGTGCTGATCCTTCTACGTGTTTGAAACAACTATAGGGTCTACAATTAGAGAAATATCTAAGTGCAAACAATTTACCAAGGAACTAGAAATGAAAGAATGCGATGCTCTAGAGTCAAAAAGAGTTTGAATAGGAAAATCCGAAATTGAGATCAAACCTTCTACAAAGACTTTCCTACCTCGATCCGGTCCACTAGAAGGTGCTGCATACAAAGCCTGTACTTGCACTGTAGGTGCGCCTTCTCTCTGCCCTGCCCTCCGAGGACAAGCTCTACTTAGGTGTCCAGTCTACCCACAGTTGTAACACCTCCCCTTCATAGTGTCCTTCTTACAGTCCTTTGTGAAATGCCCAACCAATCCACAATTATGACATTTCTCGCTCTTCTTGATCTGTCCCTTCTGAGGTCCTCCTCCTTTCTTCTAGTCCTTATCCTTCTTATCCTTCCACCACTGCTTCTTAGAGTTTTCTGATTAAGGAACCTCCTTAACCTCTTCTTCCTTAGCTACCTCTGACATGAGAGCCATTTTCACAAGTGACTCATATGTCGCTCTCATAGGTACATGTGTCAATGCCAATCCTTGGAGGGGGTGGTTTAAACCCTTAGCAAACTTGATGGCCTTCTTATGAGGTGTATTAACAAGCTCCATCCCAAACCTCGATAACTCATTAAACTGATTTATATACTCCTTCACAGAAAGACTCCCTTGCTTCAGACTAATAAACTTCTCCAACTGCACGCTTTCCTCGGCTTATGACAAGAACTTTCTCTCAAACCTTTCCCGAAATCCAAACCAACCAATGTCTCTACCCTCCATCTCTAGAATCTCCCACTAGTAAGCAGTCTCTCCCTTCAGCTACCAAGACGCAAGTTGAACTCTCTGTCGGTCCTCCAATCCTAACAGCCCAAATATCCGCTCCGTATTCCTCAACCAAGCTTGTGCCTCCACGAAATCCTCCGTGCCAGAAAAGGTCTTCCCTCCTAGATTAGCGAAGTCCTTGCATAGCTTAGAAAAATTGGCTGCTGCAGGTGGATTAACGGGATCTCCACCCTCTGGTGATGCATTGAGCGCTTACCCTTGTACCTCTGGTGTCGTAGCTTGGAGGTATCTACAGAACCAGCCAGGGACTTGGACACCCTCTGGAAGATTTGGGGCGTCCGTCATTCTATGCATAGAAAAGAAAATTTAGGCTCGAAAGAATCAAAAGTAGGTTGAACTGGACTTTGAGGGGATTTTTATAAAAGCTCTCTTATACTTGTAAACCATTTCTATAATAAGAGTTTCTTTCTGAAAAATACTTATAAAGATAGGTTACTTTGAAAAATACTTTATTTTTAAAACAAGTTTTTATGAATCCTGTAACTTTAGGCTCTGATACCAAGTGAAAAACCCCACACCCCTTAATATACCTAAAAAGAGCACGGCAAAGGAAGTGGTGCGTTATAGGTATAGCTAAAGCTTTACAGAGACTAAGATTCACAAGACAAGTAAATAAAAACAGCGGAAACATTTAAATAATAACTTATCATTAAACTTCAAAAATAAGTCATAAAAACATAACATGTCTCAAAAACTCAAAATATCTCAAATTCATGAAAAATACATCTTAGTCTTACATAATCAGAGTGCAAAAGTAACAATAATAAACATAATCCCTCTCACAAGTACCAATCCATCATAAGCCAAATGAAAAGGATGAAAAGTAGAAGAATACATCTGAAACGAGAAAACTCTGGAAATGAATCTCCAAGCAACCTGAATCAACTCAACTCTGCTGGCCTATTGGGGGGAAAAGGGAGAAATAGAGGAGTGAGTCAGACTATAAGTCTGGTGAGTGAAAGTAATTACTAGCATTTCTAAGCAAGGTAAAGATAATAGACTAAGCAATAGTTCTAGCTTGAAAGGAAAATACAGAAAAGATAAAACTAGGGTAAAATATTGTTTCTGATTCTGTTTGACATTTGCTTTGATTGTTTGATTGTGATTGTTTGCACTTGTCTTAAACTACTGTGATTAGGCTGAAATCCTAATCCTATCTCAAGTTCCATTATCTTGATTAGGCTGAAATCCTAATTGTACAATTTGATCGGCCTATTCTATCTTTGTTGTGCCACTGTGAGCTGATCCAATCCTGTTGGTCCCACAACAAAAGACACCACTTAGCAATTGGAACGCAATAGCGAATTATTTACCCTAATCGATGCCGCATGCTTGGTCATCGCCGGTACACACTAACTGTCACCCCCTGTTGTGACCTCTTATTTACCACAATCAACATAAGCGTGTCCAGCCTCACCTAACTGTTGTGAGACCATCAGTCCTAAACCTGAAAGGGAATGCTTCCCAGCCTCACCTAGCTGTTGTGAGACCATCAGTCCTGGTCCTGAAAGGGAATGCTGCCGGTACTGGTCATAACAAACAAATTCTAGTTTGCGCCCCTTACCCATATCCTCAGATTTGAGTCTCTGTCTATTGGCCACTTATTTACCCTAATCAGCATAAGTGTGTCCCAGCCTCACCTAACTATTGTGAGACCATCAGTTCCTGATCGAAACGGAATGCTACCGGTATGGACCCTACTTCTATGTTTTCTTATTAACTTAATTCAAGATCTAAGTTTTAAAATAAGCCTCTTTTGTCATTTCTACTATATTTTCCTATTAACTTAATCCAAGGTCTAAGTTTTAAAAATAAGTCTCTTATGTTATCTCTTTCTTTCTAATTATAACCTGTATTATAATTGTTCTTGTAGCTGTTATTCTTCTATTTTCACATTTTAGTTATAACCACTTGTTATAATTACGCTTGCAAATATCTTAAATTTTCCTATTTCAGTCCATCTCTATTTTTATTTTGATTTTTCTTATTTTACATCTGATTTCTGTAAATTTAGTGTTATTCTATTTTAATCCATATTAGCGAATTCTTCTCTTTTTAATTTATTCGCGTAAAAAGGGATTAAATCTCTATAAAAAGAAACTAGCATTTACAAGATAAATTCCAACTTAAAACAGATATAAATAACTGTAAATAACTGAATCAAATAGCTGAATAAAAATAGACTGTAAAGAACTTTTGAAATTTACTTAAAAACTAACTATAAATAAACTTATATAAAAACCGTCTCAAAATTGTAGAAAAACTACAACTATTGAGAACCCTATTATTTTAAATTACTTAAAAATCTAAAATAATTACAAAACACTCACCTGTGGTCCTTAGCTCTAGTCCTGGGCCTTCCTAGATTCACTTCTAGGGTGTAGAATATTTTTATCAAAAAGATTTCCTCCCGAAGAAAATTTTCTATTTAGGGTTCAGCCTCAGGCAATGAACCCAATTGGGAGAAAATCTGAATGAGAAAAATAGCTAGGCCTATGGTTCTATTTATAGTATGGCTTAGGGATCTCAGGCCATCGGATTTGAAGATTAAATCTGGTGCAACCACGTCATAGGCTCACTAGGAACCGTCGGATGCAGCTACGGATGCACAAGATCTGGTCAAAAATCTAAAATATAGTGTTCCGCGCGTACCTGGACGTTTTCACGTCCAAGTAGTATAGCAGGTCGACCCACAGGTCGACCTATGTACATTGGGGTCGACCTGACCAATGTAGGGGTCGACCCTTAGGGTCATTGCACTTTTTTTCGTTTTCTTTTTATAATATTCTGATTCTTGTTTCTCTTGTAACTTCTCCATACTAACTCGGATTTCGACAAGTTATATATGGAAATTGATCAGAAAATCGCTATGAACCCAATGGTGCAACTCCCGTAGCTCAATTCTGACAATTCCACAAACTTATTTTATTATTTAATTAATTCGTTAATTAATTATTATAGCTCAAATTTTGGGTTGTTACAAAAATACAATTAGGAGTTCATCCTTGTTCTTTGTGTTTGCTGCCGAAGATGCTCTTAGTATCAATATTTGCAACTAAGAGTTAAAAAAAATCTTCAGTTGCATGCTTTAACAGTTTGAAACATGCAGGACGTATGTTTTGTGTGTTTCGTATGCCTTAAGTTGTTGAGGTGTAAACCTTGGAGGTAAAAAGCAAAAAGCCTCAAGGCATCTTATCTATCATTTTCTAAAGGTGCACCTCAAGGCTGATTTTTTAAAACAATGATCCACTTGTTCAAAATTACTTGGTATGTCTAAAACTTTGTCAACTTATAGTTTGAAAGATTGCACCGAGATTTTGAAAATTATTAGAATTTATAAAGTAGTGGTCGATATAAGAAAGGACAAATTTTCAATATTGACCTTCGTGAAAAACTTATTTCAAGTATAGGACTCATTTCAAACTTATTATGAAAATAGATTTATTTTTCATTATTCAACCATTTTTTATTTGCGTATTCTAAAAATGCTTAAGAATAAATTTTTAATTTGTACTTGCGCATTTTCAGAATGTCCAAGTGTCTATATATATATAAATGTACTGCGCATTTTTCAGAATACGTACGTACAAAAATTCTGTTTAGAAAAAAAGACATAAATTCATAATAAGTTTTAAGTGGGGTCTAAACTTTAAATAAGCTTCCCCGAAGGCCTAAATTTGAAATTTTTTCATGAGAAATATATATATATAGTTCACTTTTTATAGGGCATGGTTCCGATTGCAATATTTTCTATCTATGTTCTCTTTTAGCTCCCAACATTTTTAAACAAGTTCTACTATTGTTATAATTATTGGAAAATACATACTTTGAACGTTTGGCTTGCAATATTGTTCATCATCCATAAATTTTGGTTGCAACATTTAGAAGACATCATTACAATGTTTATTGTGCATTTATCATAAGGAAAATTTTAGTATCATATATTCATATATTGTCCCTTCAGTCTGCAAAATTATAACTCTGAACCTGTGAAAGATTTAAACACATCCGCATCTGAAATAATTTTTGGATATCGGATATCCGTATCCATGGATATGAATGGATATCAGATAATTATCATTTTCAATCCCATAGATTATAAATGTGTGATAAATTAACAAATAAAATGATAATAAATAGTTTTGAGAAATTAATATGCATTTAATTCATATAATACAAACTATTAGTTTAATAAAAAAATAAATACATGTCTATCGTTGTACTAAAATACACAGAATGTTAACTATAATCTTGACAAAAATCGAACGAATAATTTTCGGATGCGGATACCTTGGTAAGTATCCGGATCCATATCCTGTTTTTGGATATCGAATATTTATCCTTTTTATGATATGGACACAGATGAATTTCGAATATTTCGGATATCCATTTAAAGAACTACCGCTGAATATCATATTTAAGCAAAACAGTACGCGCGTAGGCTGAAAAAATCACTTGGTAAGTATAAACTGTACGAATAACATAAAATATTGTTGAGACATGTGATATTCACAGAATTGACTCCATTATTTGCAAAAATGTTTTTAGGTTGTCATCTTTTAACTTAACTCTCATGCTAATTTAGTTATTAAACTATGCTGACAGCTCATCTGAATGCATCCCCATATATTGGCGTTGACACGTTCCAATAAGATTAACTTTGAAAGGTTAATTGGTAATTTGATTAATATAAGGAGTTGTTTCTAAAATTTTCATGCAAGTTTTGCTTAGTGAATCGATTAAACTTGAAAAGTTTTTTTTTCATTTGGAACAGGCAAAAACCAAATTAAGAAGCAGAATATAGTAAATTCACTTTGTGCTCCACACACTACATGCAAATACTTTAGTAAATTCAAGCTAGTCTAATTTGTTTGATACTTCTTTTCTCTAAGTCCATGCGAATTTAGACGGCTAGGGTTATACATATTTAACAAAAACATAATATATTATATAGAAGAAATAATAGAACCCTAGTCATACCGGTATATGTAGTAATGATTAGCCTTGAAGGAAGCTGCATATGGAGGATTCAAATCCTCTACTCCTACTTTTATCTGTCCTGCATGCTCCCAAGCTAAATCTGACCATCTTCCCTTTGTTAATGGATCCAATAAATATCAACTTTATCTAGTTTTACTGATAATTAAAGTTAAGGATAAATTTTCGAAGGAGGCCAGTTTTCGAAACAATTTCACGATTGATGCTGGTTTTGAAACTTATTATCAAACAAGGCCAGTTTCTGCCCAGTCAACGTCCAGCTCAGCAATTTGTAACTGCCTCGCTTGAACATAACTCATAGTTGCGCCCAAACTTTTAATTTTTAATCGGCGCAACTCTTAGTTGCGCAAGTCAAATAATAGTAGTTACATTATTGGCGCAACTCAACTTATTTTTTCTTGCAGATGCAACACATAGTTGCGCCTAAACAATAATGCTGCCATATAAAGACAACAGCAACCCATATCCCTACAAGTTGATGCTGCATTGTTTTCTGGTTGTAATGTTTATTTATTGTTTGATGTGTTACTTTGTTGTTGTTCCACATTATGTATTGTGGGTATAATGTACAAAAGCTGCGTACAAAATAAATCAAAGTTACAGAACATAGCAATCGACATAAATGTTCGACCGAAGGTAACTTGTAATAGCAAAGTAGCTTACAGAATAAAAATAGAAGTTATACAGTACACGAATGACATAAGTAGTAAAAACAATCAAATTAGTTATTGCTTCCCGCACTTTCTTCCCTTATGACCCAAGTTACAGCATTTTCCACATCTATCCTGTCTTCTGTCCCCCATTTCGTCCATGACTCTTGGGCCTTCATGTACATCCCAATATCTACTTGTCGGGCGCATGATGAAAAACTGGAGAATAACTATGTCTACAACTGTCTGCTGTAAACCAGGACGAAATAAGATCATGGTAAGCTCTGTTCGCTCCTCCCCCACATCGTGCACATCAGCCAAAACATAAACATGGAAAATAGGCAAGAATAAGAATATTGCATGAATAGCTGCAGTTGTCATTGGCAATATTTACTATGTAGCTACAGCGTTTGTGTCTGTTACTTGCCACTTCGTCAAGCTGAAGTTGTTAATGCTCATATTGCGTGCTTCTGCTGCATATTTTTACATCATTTTTTCATATGTTGGCGTGAGAGCAGCTGTGTACTCTAGTCCATCAGTACGTCTTCTATAGAAGTAGCTATTAAGACGATGAAAGGTACATGCTACTAACGCCTTTATCGGTAACGATCTTGCACGTTTTAGAACTCCACTAAACTCTCCGAAGCATTGGTAGTCATCATACAAAAACGTTCACCGTTGTCCTTGTAAAGAGCCCATTGTTCATCCTTATGTTTGAGCCTTCTGTCAATCCATCTGTCAGCAGCCGGACTTACATTTTTTGGTTGCTCTCTTAGTTCTTTGTATTGTAACAACCCGAGATTTAAGCTATAATAATTAATTAATGAATTAATCAAATGATAAAATAACTTTGTGAAATTATCGGAATTGAGCCATGGGAGTTGCACCATTGTGTCCGTGATAATTTTCTGGTCAATTTCCATATATACGTCAGAATCTGAGTTAATATGAGCGAGATACAAAGCAAACAAGAATTAACGAATATATATATATATATATATAATATATATGGAGGTCGACCATCCCAAGGCCTAGGTCGACCGGCCGGTCGACCCAACTTCAAGGGCGGTCGACCTGTAGGTCAACCAGCCTACGTATTGGAAGCGAAGAAACATTTCTTCGTTCCAGTTGTTCCAGTAAGCCTTATACGTGTTGTTTCGCATTCTTTTGCTCCATATGGTCCTTGCGTACTTCCATCCGACGGCTCCCATTCAGCCTATGATGTGGTTGCATCCTATTCAATTTCCAAATCCAATGGTTTAAGATCCACTTCTACCCCTATAAATAAGAACCTAGGCCTAACACTTTTTCTCATTCTAGATTTTCTCCGCTTGGGTTCACCTTTTCAGTAAGGACCCTAAAAGGAATAATTTTCCAAGGAGAGAATCTTTTTAATAAAAATATTTTAACACCCTCAAGTTGATCCGGGAAGACCAAAAGGGAAGAGCTTAGGCCCACAGGTGAGTGATTGTAATTATTTAGATTTTTAAGCAACCTAAAATAATAGGGTTTCTAATAGTTGTAGTTTTTCTACGATTTTGGAAATACCTCTTTATCAATTATTTTCAATTTTAGATTTATTTTCGGTCTATTTCTTTTTAGCTATTCTTTTCAATTATTTGTAGCTAATTTCTGTTAATTATAGCTTTTCCGTTTAATTACAGTTATTTAAAGTATTTTACATTTATTTATGGTTATTTACGTGTTATTTGCATATTTTTCATACGCTTTGGATTTTCTTCTATTTTCAGTTTTCTTTTGTTTCTCCTTCTTCTTCGCGTATGGATTAGAATGGATTAAATGCAAATATGGATTAAAATTATAAGAATACTGAAATAACGGAAGATAAGATGTAAAATAAAACGACTGTAATAAGAAATGGAATTGGACTGAAATTGTGATGTAAATATTAGAATTGGACTAAATTAAAGAAATTGGCCTAGTTATAACTTAGCATTATAACTAAAAAGAGTAAAAGATGAAAGAAACTTATTTTCACACTTAGACCTAAGCTTATTTCACACTTAGACCTTGGGTTAAGTAATAAGCATGATTATAACGTAGGTTATAATAAGAAAACAGAACAGAATGAGGCTTATTTTAAGACTTAGGATAAATTAATAAGCACAGATAGTAAGAACAATAATAAAGGCTTATTTG
Organism: Allium fistulosum; assembly: GCA_030737815.1. Lineage (NCBI taxonomy): Eukaryota > Viridiplantae > Streptophyta > Magnoliopsida > Asparagales > Amaryllidaceae > Allium > Allium fistulosum. The sequence goes on from CM060902.1 coordinate 1,304,615,629, forward strand.
AATAATTTATCTAAGTTAATAAACAAAGAAGTAAAGTAGAACCTGTACCAAATAGCATTCCCCTATTATTTCTATAGACACGGTGTTTCACATAATCCTGAAGTAAGACGAGGGGCACGCTTATGCTAATAATGGTAATAATTGGTCAATAAGTAGAAGTCCAAATCATGGGGATTTGGGCAAAGGGGTGCAACTAGATATTTTTTGGATGACGGTCCAGTACCAACAGCATTTCCCCTATTATTTCTATGGACACGGTGTTTCACATAATCCTGAAGTGAGACGAGGGGCACGCTTATGCTGGAGCTTGAGGTAATAAGAAGACCCAATAGGTGGAACAACAAGTAACGCGAGCTTAGTAGTGGTCACGCGTGCGACTTCCAGTGATGGCTCATAAATCGTTATGAGTTCCAAGCGCTTAGTATGTGTGTCTTTCGTAGATACTATTACCTTATGTGTAGGGAGCTATATAACATCTAGTCTACAATAGATACTTTGTGCGTCTTTCGTAGACACCATTGTACTTTGTGCGTCTTTCGTAGATGCCATTACCTTATGTGTAGGGAGTTATATAACGTCTAGTCCGCAGTAGGTACTATGGAGTAGCAAGCCGATCAAAGAGTAGAATTAGGATTTCAACCTAATTATAGGATTAGGAATTCAGCCTAATCAAGGCAACTATCAAAGAAAAAGTGAAAACAATCAAAGTTAATCAATCATATTAATCGAATTAATTCGTATTTATTTCTAGCTTGTTCCTTCTTCCTATTTTATTTGTTTCCTTTTTAATACTAGAACTGTTGTAAAGCCTATTACCTTTACTTTGTTTAAAAATACTAGTAATTATTATCAGTCACCAGACTTTTAGTCTGACCCACTCCTCTATTTTCCCCTTTTTCCTCCTCCATAGGCCATCAAGGGCGATCGAGGTAGATTTGTGGATTGAGGGAGGTTGTAGCAGCTGAGGTTCTTCCTATGTATTTCTCTTTTTTATTTTCATATTTTAGTTCTTATGTTGTATTGGCACTATTTGAGGGATGATTTGTACTCTGATTTTATTGAGACTATGGTTTTTAATTTCGCAAGACAAGTATGGATATTTTGAGACATATTATGTATTTAGTATTTGGCGACTTATTTGATTTATAAAGTAATTCTGAGGTTTTGTTTTAAATAAATTATTATTATTATAATTGTTTCCGCTGTTTATATATATTTTTGTCTTGTGAATCTTAGTTTCTGCTAGTTTTAGTTATACCAATAACGCTATATGCCTGTTAGTGTATCCCTTTGGGTATACTAAGGGGTGTGGGGTGTTTCATGTATGTTACCTCATCTCTTGCTTTAGCACAAGCATGGAATAAGTTTTGCAAAATCTTACTACCAAAACTAGCTTTTTGAAGTTTGCTTTCAAATGACGAAGGCAGAAGCGATGATGATGCGGTCTTCTACATTTCTTTTGCAAGGCGGTTGGAATTCCTTTCATTCTATCAGAAATGAATGTAATTCATCTTGCATTTAAAGATGGAATTAAGTGTCCCATGCATGAAAAAACCATCCCCAAGTCTCTGCAGATTCGGTTCGTACAATAGCAAATGCCAAAGGAAAGCGAGAGTTGTTTGCATCAACTCCGGTAGCCACAAGCAACGTACCTTGATATTTACCATAAAGATGTGTTCCATCAATAGAAAGGATAGGATGACAATGCTTGAAACCTTCAATGCTCGGTCCAAATGCCCAAAAAGCCCTCCCCCTCAAAATTGAATGCCTTTTGTATGAACATGATAAACAGTGCCTGGATTGCATTTCTGTATTGCACGAAGAAACTGTGACAAGTCATTGTATGAAGATTCCCAATCACCAAATATTTTAGACACGGCTTTGCTTAGTCCTTTCCAAGCTCTCATGTAGCTTATTTGAATTTTGTACATATTTTTCATAAGCTCTTGGATAGATTTTGCAGTGTAACTTGGGTTCGATCGAACATGTGGAAGGAGGACTTTGGTACAGATGAATTTCGCTGTAGCTTGTTTGTAGTTCTAGTTGATGATTGGATTTGAGCATGTGTAATCACCACCGTATTTTTTTATCACCCACCACCCAACATGATCTCTTTTAGATACAATAGCATGAAGCCTCCATGGACAATTAGCATTAGCATCACATATAGCAGTGAATTCTCTAGCACGAGATTTTATATTTTTAAATGAAACTGAACATTTTATCGACTATTCACTTATATGTTCAATTAAAGATTCCTTTAATTTAAAAGTCATACCGACTCGAGGGTCTTACTCTACACATTCCAGTCCAAACATTTCACCGGTAAATTGAACTTCTTGCATAATAGATCTTTCCATGATTGTGTCATTGCATTTCGTTGAAAACCATCATATTTCACGCAAATATAACTCAGTTATATATACGAAAACAACAACAACAAGTTGCATACCCACAAATCTATTAAACAACGTACATATCTTGATTGTACATTAAAATAGTTCATCTTCAAATTTGAATACAAGTTCAAAACAACATAGTACAACTTCAAACGAAAGCAACCAACCTACAAACCAAATTAAGCAACTTAAGTACACCATCATAACACCTAATTTCTTAAGTTTCTAAGTTTGTGTGGTGTTCTTTGTGTTTGAGTCGGAGGCGGTTGAGATGGTCCAGCTTCAACTATGTCCTACCCCAGTTGATTGCCTTGTGAAGAACCACTCGCGCCTCTAAATCGTCTTCATTGGTATGTAGGAGCAAAAGCCTCGGGCGGACGAGGTACATATGGCGGTGGTCGTTCAAGCTTATGTCTACTAAGAAGCGACTCGATAATTTCTTTAATGTTCATACACTTACCTTTTACTCGATCTTCATCTGCAGGATCTGCAAGAACATCATCAACTTCGTTTGAAATGAGGTACAACCCTTAAAACTAAAACAAAAGAAGTATTGGCACAAGTAAGTAAAGCTACTTGAAGAAGTTAATATATAAAAACTTATAAATACGTACCAAGTCACGTTCCACTGGTCCCCATGGAGCATATCTTGGCAACCCAGTAGACGATTATTTAAGAAAAATCATCACGTTATATGCCAGTACCAACTATAGTATTATTCGATGGTGATTCTTGGTATGCGTTCAACTTGAACATGATCCAACCTGTGATCCCTTCTTACTACGTACGTGTTATACAAATCTTTGTTCCATCTGTGTGGGAAAATTTGTTCGGTTGCATCTGGTATATGCTGATGAAGGCCCATCACTTTGTCTGGGTAGTGCATGTCCACACTTTGCAAGCAAATGATTGAGGTTCTTAAATACTAAGTCTGTTCTCCATCCAAGCAAATTGGCGGCAAATCCTATACAATCTCAGCGGTGTATGGCGTCCAATCAATATTATGCGGCTTCATAACATCGAGCTCATTGCGATAGAATATGGGATGACAGGTTGGATTATCTCTCTAACATCTATCTCTAGTCCATCCATAATCAATGAACAAAATAATGTGTGAATATTGTACTAAAACATAAAGTTTTCAATAGAAATTACTAGCTGTTTTTACCTGGTCCCGTAAGGTAATCCATAGGCGACATTGGCACGAACATTTGGACGACCAATAGAAATACGCATCCATGACCATACCTGCACATTAACAGTGTTAAAAAAGGTCTTTCAAAATATTAGTACACTTATAAGTCAAAATTGACATACCTGCAGATGGGTGAGGCAACCTGCTAACCCGTTCGACTTCCTTAATGCCACATTATCCAACTCCTTATATAATGCGCATAAAACCATGCTACCCCATGAATAATCAAAAATAGTGGCAAAATCCTATAGCATGTATAACCATTTGACACTTACTCGACTCTTCAAATGGTTTGGAAAAAGACGAGATGCTATAAGAAGCAATATAACAGCCCGTGTGAACTGTTCTAGCTCCTCAATAGATGAATCGACAGTAATCTCCCAACCAATTATAATGTCATTTATCCATTTGACCTTCAACTCTCTTCTATTAACCACTGCTTCTTGGGGTGGAATTTCACCAACCGAATGGTGACAAACATCATCGGCATCCACGTTACCACCGTAATTCAGAACGATGCCTTCTATAGGAAGGCTGAGCAAAATAGAAACATCTTGCAAAGTAATTGTCATTTCTCCAATGGAAAAATGAAAGGTGCAAGTCTCGGGTCTCCATCTATCGCGTAATGCTGTCAGTAAAGACTTATCAAATCTGATATACTTTATTTGTATGAAATACCAGAAGCCCGCTTGATGGAGTAATTGCTGAAATCGGTGATCATCAACCATCTCCATCAGATCTTCGAAACTCTGCGAATGATCCAGACAGTCTACGGGTTTTACACTCTACAAAACAAAGAATTATAGCGTAGAGTTAATTCAAAATGCTAAAAATCTTAAACTATTTACTATATTTACAAAATAAAAAATATTACCCTCATTAAATCTTCAAAATTTGTGTGGTGATTATCCTGCAAATATAGCACGGTACCATCAACGGGTCCGCTTTCCGGTTCTGCAAAGTTCATGCAACAAAAACCCAAATTTTTAACATTGTTTACAATAAATGATTGATTCAACTCTACGAATTGGATCACTAACACTTAGAACATGCTAATTGACAATGTTTCTAGCAAATATAAACAAATAATATGCAAATTAGAAATTAATAAAAAAAAACTACGGTTTAAAGATTACCAAAATCATATTGTGTTGAAGAAGATCCCGCTTCCATTGTTATAGATTTGTTCTAATCGAAGATTGGTTAAGAAATTTGTAAAATTTGAGAGATATTGATGGAAAAAACCAAAAATTAGGGCTTGAGAATGATTGATTCGGGCTACAGCAAAGAGGGGAGTAAATTGGTGAATATGATATGGTCTGGGGGGTATGGGTTGCTGCTGCCTTTGTATGGTAGCATTAACCTATGTAGGCGCAACTATAAGTTGCGCCTGTAATAAAAAATAAGGTGTGCAACTCATAGTTGCGCAAAAGATGAAATTGACATTATCTGGCTCAGCGCAACTAAGAGTTGCGCCAATACAAAAATAAAAATTTAGGCGCAACTATGAGTTGCGCCTGTAAGAAAAAAGAAGTTGCGCAACTCATAGTTGCGCCAATAATATAATTACTATTATTTGAATCGGCGCGACTAAGAGTTGCGCCCAGGCGAGGCAGTTACAAATTGCTGAGTTGGACGTTGACTGGGTAGAAAATGGCCTTGTTTGATAATAAGTTTCAAAACCAGCACCAATCACGAAATTGTTTCGAAAACTGGCCTACTTCGAAAATTTGTCCTAAAGTTAAATGTCATCTTTACAGCCAGGAGACTATCGTATTTTTGTTTGAACTAATAAAATATACCAAATTGTTTAAAAAAACCTGATTTAGTTCCTGTTTTAATGATGTTAAACACCTAATTGATTTTTTAAGATCCAATATGCTTCAAAGATTTTATTTAACTATGCTCTAACTAGTTTTTGATGAGCAATAATTCAAGATTGTTTAGCAAAGATTCGAACCTATAACTTCATCGATCAAAGACAGAGCGTCTAACCACTAAAACAGTGATGTTGAACTGCAAATTTCTTTTGACCTTGGAAGTAATTGTTTTATGGATCATTTCTTTTGTATATCTATTTGAATTTATACCCTAAGTCCACTTGTTCGTTAAACATTTCATCATGCTTTGCTTGTGGATGAACTAATCTTAAGTATTTAAATCGTTGGAAATCTGTTGTGTTTGCAATTATAATTTGCTTTTGTAAGTTTAACGCTATAATGAAATTATTCTCATTTTTATTTCTCTATTTTCATTCATCAAACGTTGGTCTCTAATCCTTTCATAAAAATTTAAGGAAGCTTTAAAAATCAGGATCATGATTTACGCTTGTGAACCCAAACCCTACTTGAGTCCCAACCCCTTATTTTGTAAGGACAATAATGGAGAAATATGGGAAAGAAGAAAATGAACCTAAAATTTATAAATCAATCGCCATAGCTCCAATTTGGCTTGATCTTCTAGACTCGATAACCATAAACATCTTTAAGAGCTTTTGTTTCTATAAGGGCACATTGACAATAACTTATTTTAAAACTACTTAAAAGAAGATTTGAATAGTAACTTCTAAATGGCTTTGAATAGTAATTTATAAGTAAAAGTGTTTGAAAGCAATTTTACTTTTAAGCTAAAATAAGTAAAATAATTTTTCAAAACTAGTTATAAAACGTGTCCATAAGTCATAAGCAACAAATTGTTGTTCTCAAATTTTAACTTATCAGTCACTTTTGTAAGGTACTTATAAGGAGTTGTCAAACATTGGAATTATAATAAGTGACTATAAATAGTTTTGGCTACTTATAAATGATAGAGTTAGGGATATGTCCTAGGGGAAATTATGTAATTTGTTATATATATCTAACTTGTTGACCAATCTTGTTCAAAAAAAATATTTTCTTTCTATAATATACTTGATATAATGTGTTATATTAATTAATCAATTTAATTAAAAATATATTTAATAGAAAATGCATATATGGTATATTTTGTGATAGCAGTTACAAAGTGTTGTAACCATGAGTAATTTATCACAATAAATATAAATATAACATTTTAAATGTTCCCATTCAAGATGCATCGAGACTGGATATAAATGTATCCGTTGAGACTAAAGTACGTAATGTTCTCCAAATATTGGACAGTGTATTAGTCATGACTGTTGGGGGCACCAAGAGGTTACGTATTGTTAGTTATTGGATAACTATGGAACGATTCACTCGATAGTTTTCTATCGGTTAATATAACTAAGGTCAAACAGAAAATATCGATGTGACTGATTTACACAATTATCTCGACTTGAGAATACTGTGAATCTTCAATATGAAAGCTTCGCTTTGATTATAGTCAAATCATGGCATGGTGTCCATAGAGTGACTATAGTTGGGCCAAGTGGAAGTATTGGAAGTGAAACACTATTCAAGAGAGGATTCGTCTTTTCAGTAACATGGGGTTAGTATCACGTTCAACTAAAGTCAACTCAAAGTCAAAGTCTCTGGTCAGGGCATTTCAGTTAATAATAATTATTATTATTGAACTAAGGACTTTGTATTTGGACTATGGAGTTGAATATGGACGATATTGAAATTTTGGCCATTACCAAATTCCACAAGTTCAAAGTGAGATAGTTATGACGAAGAGAATTGGTGTAAAATAAATGTCAAATCGGGTAATGCTTAATAAAGTAAAATTGGATTTTACCGAAACCAAGTAAGTGATTAATTTGCCCAAAACATCATACCACCTGCTAAGTGACGTGTGAACGTAAACATTTAAATAGTTCGATGTTAATCGCTGATCAAATTTACACCTAACGAGTCACTCAACCGAAATGATGAATTCTTTTGAGACCAAACGATTTAATTAGTTTATAATTGTTATAAATTAATTGAATTAATTAATATTTATGAAAAATTAATTGCAAATTTTTTGAATATGCTTTGGGCAATAAATATTATTGAATATATTTATAATAGTTATAAATATATCGATCGATATGCGATATCGACAAACAATTAATCAGATTTAATTAATAATATTTATTCAGGCTTAAGTAAGCTATTAAACCATGATATTATGGTGTTAATATGATAGCAACATAGACTATAGGGGGAAACTAAAAGGCTAGTGGCATATTTGAGATGGATGGCTTAGATCTAGTGAGACTTGATATGAGATGTGACCCATATTTGTTTCTATTTCATCTATTATAAAAAGGCCTCTAACCCTAATTGTTTAAGGCCTTTTGGACTACCTCTCTTCTCCCATTACTAGCTGATTTCTTTATCTAGAAGCTCTAACAAATTCAAATCAATTCAAAAGACGGTATCTATTGGATAGTCAACGATCTACGATTCAAGAATTAGTAGTCTGCCGAATCGAAAAGGTTTCAAAGGAGGGAGAACTCATCATTACAAGGTGTACTTAAGGGCATTAGTTTTGGGTATGTGTTTACTTTTTTATATGATATATAATCTTTGAATAACAGTATATTGTTTATATATATATTATTATTATGTTGTTAGTTAGGTGAGATTTTTATATGTATTGATGTTGTCACATATTAGTTCGTCTATCTGTATGTATTTATTAAATAAAAAACATTTATTTACATGCACATCTGATGTACATGGCCAAATAAATTTTATTTTATTTATTATTATTTTATTAATATATACATATATATTAATATGTTACTTAATTTAATTATATGACCTGTATTAAATTATGCAATTATATCATGTAAATAATTGAACTTATATTTTATAGATGCATATTTACAATAATTATAATTTTTGGTGACTGTTATAATTTTTAACAATTGTTTAATGTTTTTAATATTATTTAAATCAATATTCTAATTAAAAATTCATACAAAATAAATTATGCTTCAAAAATTAGATTTCAAATTTTATGAAACTATTTTGTCATCATAGAAATTTTAGGCCAAAAAATAAGATTTTTTAAATCATTTTATATATTTTTTAAAAATCATTTAATATTTCGGCTGAAACTATTAAATTAATAAAAAAATTGACTAAGAAAATTATGGAACTTTTTATTAAATCGAAAAATATCATCCTTGATTTTCAAAAAGTTTAAAATTTTAAAAATATATTATATAAATATTTTTATTTTTTTATCATTAATTTATTATTGTTTAACTAATTAATTCATACACACATATTTAATGTAATAAAATTTTGGTTCTGTTATGTATTCGATCTAGAATGATTTAATAAATATATTTTATAATGTATATATATTATATAAATACATCTTTATATTTAAATATTACAAATATACTTATATATTATACATATATATAAATTAATAATAATGATAATAATATATGATTATGTTACTATAATACATATATATATTTTAAAATAATTTAAAAAAACTTATACATATTATGTGTGTGTGTATGATTGCTTAATATTTAACACAATAATATTTAAATAAATAAATAAATAAAAGTCATTAATATTTTTTCATTATATATATATATATATCAATATATATATATATATATATCAATATATATATATACATACTTTAATATTTATAAATAATAAGTATAAATACATACATATATTTGGACAACATACAATACGTATGGGATGAGCTAACACGTCCCTTATAATCTAAATCCCAACTTCTATATACGGACATGTTATACCTTGCATGAATTATTATATTACACATGCACACACATACATATATGATACATATGTGTACTATTATATTTAATTCAATATAAATTAAGTAGCATTTCAATGGGGTAAGAAAATTTGAAATTCACCCATAACTTCCGCCGCGGGCTGGTCCAGTTCCAACAATGGTATAAGAGCCCAATAGTCTATACGGTCTAATTAGTCATGCTATGGTTAACTAATTAAGCTCATAACCCAAATAGTAGGGTGTCTAGAAAGGTAGTGTCGAAGGATTGTGTTTGGGTAACCTAATACTCTATTCTACCTGGCTACCAGCCTAGCCTGAATAGATATGTAAGCCCGAAAGGTTATCCATAATAGAAGAGGCCCAAATATGAATTGGGCTTTGGGCTAATTTTCAAAATTGTTTGAAAATTAAAATACAAGTTTTAAATTTAAAAGTTAAATTTAAAATAATATATAAATATATTATAAAAGTTATAATATAATTAAAAATTCAAAATGTTTGAAAATAAATATTAGTTTCAAAATTTCAAAATTTATTAATAAGATTAATAAAATAAGTTAATTAAATAAGTCAATGAATTAATAAGTGTATACATGTATTATATATTATGATATATGTTATATTGTTTTAAAATGTACATATAAAAATACATGTATGTATATGAATTGAATTTCGAAATTAATATAATTTAATTAAAATTGTTTAATTAAATTACTTAATTAAAAGTTAGTTAATTACATAAATTAATTAAAGGTTAATTAATTAAATAATACACGCATATATATGATATATGTGTCATACTATAAAGGTTACAGTATATAATAAATATTTAATATAAATGTTATATTAAAATAATATAAAATTAATTAAAATGTTAATCAATTAAAATTAATTAAATATGATTAATTAATATAATATTATACATAAGACTATTATATAAGTAATATAAAATATAAAAGTTATATAAGAATAAAACATATATAATATGAATGTATAAACTAAAGGTGAAACATCAAAAGTAACCCAAATAGACTTTAAGAATAAATACATACGTAAATGTACGTATACTATAATTTTCGATGTGTCCGACACTTGAGCCATGAGGGTAATTCATAAGAAATACATTAAGTCGGTATCACTTAATATAATATAGCAAAGATTATTAATCCTCAATACAATGTTATCATCTACCACATATATATTAATAAATTACTTGCATACTCCTTGGTTATTGAGCAAACTCAAGCTAGGGATGTTATGTATAGTATTATTAATATATTGAATAGACGAGGTAAGATAGCTATATTATTTATTGAGTAAACCCAATGTACATAAATTATACTTAGGCCATCGCGATATGATAGATACGAATGAATAATCTCTTTCGGTTTGTTGAGCAAACTTAAGGTCGAAATGACACACCATTCTCGAGTGACTATTCATCCGGGTAGTGATAAAATGTATAGGGACATAAAGAGAGTATTTTATTGAAGTGGCATGAAGAAGGATGTAGCAGAGTTTGTAGCTACGCGTCTTGTATGTCAAAGGGTTAAGGCGGAGCAGCAGAGGCCCGGCTGATTACTTCAACCATTGGATGTACCTGAATGGAAGTGGGATAGTGTTTCGATGGACTTTATTGATGGTTTACCCCGATCTAGGAAGGGGAATACCAATATTTGGGTGATTGTAGATCGTTTGACTAAGAGCGCCCACTTCATTCCGGTCAAGAGTAAGAGGACAACATCTTATTTGGCATCCTTATACGTTTATGAGATAGTCCGACTTCATGGAGTTCCCTCTAGCATAGTGAGCGACAGAGACCCTATCTTTACTAGCGAGTTTTGGAGGAGCTTGCAAGAGGCTTTAGGTACACAGCTTAGATTGAGTTCAACCTATCACCCTCAAACGGATGGCCAAACGGAGAGAGTTAATAGAGTTCTTAAGGATTTGTTGAGGATGTGCATTCTTGATTTTGAAGGAACTTGGGAGGAGCACCTTCCTCTAGTGGAATTCGCATATAATAATAGTTTTTAGGCCAGCATTGTAATGGCACCTTTTGAAGCTCTTTATGGAAGATCTTGCAAGTCACCTTCGTGTTGGTTCTAGTCTACAGAAAGATTGCTACTTGGTCCCCATTTGAGCTATAATAATTAATTAAATAATAAAATAAGTTTGTGAAATTATCAGAATTGAGCTACGGGAGTTGCACCATTGGATCCGTGGTGATTTTCTGATCAATTCTCATATATAACTTGTCAAAATCCGAGTCAGTATGGAGAAGTTACGAGAGAAACAAGAATTAGAATATTATAAAAAGAAAACGAAAAAAAAAGAGCAACGACCCTGGGGGTCGACCCCTACATTGGTCAGGTCGACCTGTAGGTCGACCCCCAATGTACATAGGTCGACCTATGGGTCGACCCGCCATACTACCTGGACGTGAAAACATCCAAGTACGTGCTAAACACTATATTTTTGATTTTTGACCAAATCTTGTGTGTTCGTAGCTGCATCCGACGGTTCCTAGTGAGCCTATGACGTGGTTGCATCAGATTTAATCTTCAAATCTGACGGCCTGAGATCCTTAAGCCACACTATAAATAGAACCATAGGCCTAGCTATTTTTCTCGTTCATATTTTCTCCTAATTGGCTTCATTGTCTGAGGCTGAACCCTAAATAGAAAATTTTTCTAGAAAGGAAATCTTTTTGATAAAAATATTCTACGCCCTAGAAGTGGATCCAGGAAGGCCCATGGCTAGAGCTAAGGACCACATGTGAGAGTTTTATAATTATTTTAGATTTTTAAGTAATTTAAAATAATAGGGTTCTCAATAGTTATAGTTTTTCTACAATTTTGAGATAGTTTTTATATAAGTTTATTTACAGTCAGTTTTTAAGTAAATTTCAGAAGTTCTTTTCAATCTATTTTTATTCAGCTATTTTATTCAGTTATTTACATCCGTTTTAAGTTGAAATTTAGCCTGTAAATGCTAGTTTCTTTTTATAGAGATTTAATCCTTTTTTACGCGAATAAATTAAAAAGAGAAGAATTCGCTAATATGGATTAAAATAGAATAACACTAAATTTACAAAAATCGGATGTAAATTAAGAAAAACTGAAATAAAAATAGAGATGGACTGAAATAGGCAAATTTAAGATATTTGCAAGCATAATTATAACAAGTGGTTATAACTAAAAAGAGAAAATAGAAAAATAACAGCGGCAAGAACAATTATAACACATGTTATAATTAGAAAGAAAGAGATAACCGAAGAAGCTTATTTTTAAAACTTAGACCTAGGATTAAGTTAATAAGCAAATATAGCAGAAATGACAAAAGAGGCTTATTTTAAAACTTAGATCTTGAATTAAGTTAATAAGAAAACATAGAAGTAAGGCTTATACCGGCAGCATTCCCTTTCAGTCAGGAACTGATGGTCTCACAATAGTTAGGTGAGGCTGGGACACGCTTATGCTGATTAGGGTAAATAAGTGACCAATAGATAGAGACTCAAATCTAGGGATTTGGGCAATGGGCGCAAACTAGAATTTGTTTGTTATGACCAGTACCGGCAGCATTCCCTTTCAGGACTAGGACTGATGGCCTCACAACAGCTAGGTGAGGCTGGAAAGCATTCCCTTTTAGGTCTAGGACTGATGGTCTCACAACAGTTAGGCGAGGCTGGACACGCTTATGCTGATTAAGATAAATAAGAGGTCACAACAGGGGGCGACGGTTAGTGTGTACCGGCGATAACCGAGCGTGCGGCATCGATCAGGGTAAATAATTCGCTACTGCGATCCAATCGCTAAGTGGTGTCTTTTGTTGTAGGACCAACAGGATTGGATCAGCTCACAGTGGCACAACAGAGATAGAATAGGCCAATCAAATGGTAGAATTAGGATTTCGGCCTAATCAAGATAACAGTTGAGATAGGATTAGGGTTTCAGCCTAATCACAACAGTTTAAGACAAGTGCAAAGAATCATAATCAAACAATCAAAGAAAATAGTCAAACAGAATCAGAAACAGTATTTTACCTCAGTTTTATCTTTTCTGTATTTTTCTTTCAAGCTAGAACTATTGCTTAGTCTATTATTTTTACCTTGCTTAGAAATGCTAGTAATTAGTTTCACTCACCAGACTTATAGTCTGACCCACTCCTCTATTTCATCCTTTTCATTTGGCTTATGATGGATTGGTACTTGTGAGAGGGATTATGATTATTATTGTTACTTTTGCACTCTGATTATGTAAGACTAAGATGTATTCTTCATGAATTTGAGATATTTTGAGTTTTTGAGTCTTGTTATGTTTTTACAACTTATTTTTGAAGTTTAATAATAAGTTATTATTCAAATGTTTCCGTTGTTTTTATTTACTTGTCTTGTGAATCTTAGTCTCTATGAAGCTTTAGTTATACCTATAACGCACATTCTTTGGTGTGCCCTTTTTGGATATATTAAAGGGGTGTGGTGTGTTTCAATTTTTTTCCCACGCTTCAGCGGTGAAAATAGCATGGGAAAGAAAAGAAATTGAGAACTCTTCATTTTCTTTATAAGTGTGGATTCCCTAAACGAGAATTTGAAAACGGTTTATTTGTTAAACGGTTTTCAGAAAACCGTTTAGAATAAATAATTTTTTTAATATAAAATACAGAGAAACCGTTTAGAAATAAATAATTTTTTAATATAAAGTACAATAAACAGTTTTCTAAAACCGTTTAATGTCTTAACAAAAAACCGTAAACAATATTCTAAAAACCGTTTAATGTTTTAACAGAAAACCGTTTAGTGAATTAAAATCCAATTTATTGCTGGATAAATAAGAATTCTTTCCCTTTTTTTTCCTCCCACGGAAAACCCACGCGCTACTAGAGATGCTCTAATAGAAGTTATTAAACATCGTTTATTTAATAAAAAAACAAAACGAAAGAAAATGAAAGTTAGTGACTTTTTTTTTTGCTTTTCAATTTTAATATCTACATGTTTAAGTAAGAATGTTTCTGAAACAACGAAAATTTGTTAATAGACTCCGTTGAATTTTCGAAATAAATTTTGCGAATTGATTTGAATTGACAGAAGAAAAAACAAATAAAATAATAACATACATTATTTTCTACTGCTTGTAATTGAGATCGATTCAATTAGAATCGACAAGATTATTTTCAAATTCTTGTAAAAAGTTGAAGAACATAAAGGAAGAAAAAATATACACGACGTAGCGCGAACCTGAAAATTGACTATGAATTTTTCAAGATTGAATTATATATACGTGTATTATATATACATCAACATCAAGTGTTTAAATTGTATTTATTTGTTCTACTTATTTTTATTATTTTATGAATGAATAATAAAGAATACTAAGACTATACTCTTTAGATTTAAGTGTTTATAGATTTAAAGTGTTTATGTCGTCGTGTATTTACAATATTTGATTAAGAGCCGTATTCAGCAATCGGTAAGAGATTCGTTGCGTGTTGTTCTGTACGCTGTGAGCCTGTGATTCATCTAAAAGACGGATTTCTCCTGACAGGGGATCGTCCACGAGCTGTGATATTCTGTTCTATGTAAGTTGTTATATAAACAAAATCATCATTCAAATGAAAAATAAACGTTATAAGAAATTACTAGAATGACTATTCAGTATTAGAGAGTACAATTTTACAAAGAACTAACCCATTTTCAGGTATGTAAACAATGATTGGCAGACGATATAGCTTTGAAAGGACATCAAAGACGTATCCTGCAAAGTGTTTAAAGCAATACAAGGATTTGCCACAATACGAGACTCAAGACCATCCGCCATAGAATAAAATCGTTGCATAATTCAATCAAACACTACCGTGTATTACTTTTATTTCATAGATGGATAATTAGAAATATATACCAATATATAGCTCAGATTCTCCACACCAAAAGCTGGATCTTTCAATATGCTGACCATATTAGTATACAAAAATATTTTAGCTCTACTGTAATAGCTACTACTGCATTTTCATACATACTAAAACATTCTTGGCCATTACCACAAATAACCTCCATGATAGCCGACTGCAGATCATCTACAGAAATACTGGAAATTTTCATAAAGCTAAACCATACACAGAGAGAGTTCCAACATTTTACAAATTCAAGTGCATAAAATTACCAATGAACTTAAAATGCTAAAATATGGTCAAACCATTAGGAAACTGATGACATGTATGGAAATATTGAGGTAACATATGATGGGAAACTACTAAAGCGAAGCGTTTATAAAAAGGTGGGGCCTTCTTATAAAAACAATAATATGCTAAAGTAACTTAATATCTATGATAGGAGCCATAAAAATGATCTCAGGACAAATAATATAACCATGTTTTATTATATGGGTTTTGTTAATGTGTGCCCATGTTAAAAATGATATTTATTAGTTAAAAGACAAAAAAAATTATTTTAAATACCTACTTTAACCTTATATAACTTTAAAAGGATGGAATTTAGAAGGGTATATTGATAATTCAACTACTTTAACGTGTGCCTTAATGCACATGTTAACATTTTTCTTATTTTATAGCTTGTCATAAAAATGATTACATACCAAACTATTTTTCACTATATTTATTGAAATACATGAAATAAACACGGTAAATAAATTGTACAAAGATGTAGGTGGTTCGGATTGCTAGATTCCTACATCCACTGTGTAAGATTGATTTCATTCATTGTTTTCATTAATACAAGTACAGGTTGACATTCTCAATCTCACTTTTGGTAATTGTCTATTAAAAGAAAAAAGATAGCTATATGGATCTCAGGTAGTATACAACATGTTGTAGTATACAACATGTTGTATGTTTATACATGTTTCAAAAGAAAAATTCAATTTTTCGAGCATTCAATGTTTTTACTTGGATTGAAAAGAAAAGTCATTCATGGTAATACATACGCAACTGCAACCGTCTAACGGAACTGAATTGGGTTGGGTTTGGGTTCGGTTCAAGATAATATTTTTGAACAATAACGTCAAAATTTCTGTTTTGTGTAAATCTAACGCTTTCAATTTACGAAATGATGCCTCACTTGTCACATATAACGTGTATGTCAACGCCCATGATACATGGGACAGTTGTAATTTTTGGTTCAAATTTCAAAAGAAACAGTTGTGACTTTTGGCAAATGAACACTTCTATTCACTGCCTATAAATAGGTCTTTCCACTGAAAATCACTCAGAATCTTTTTACAATCCTTCTTCTCCTTCTCTCTTGCTTTTCTAACTTTAAAAATGTATAAAAACCCTATTGAACTTATAATACTGCAAATTGTAAATTTTGCACTTTCGTCATTGCAGTTTCTATAGATACTATGGATGGATTTCGTTGATGCTAACGCAATCTGTCAGTGGGAACCTTCTTGCGCTTCTTTGTATCTTAGGAACGAACTGTCATAACTCAAAAGCATCCACGTGTTTACTTAAACGATGATGAGGACAAATATTGTCTTAAAAACAACATTTCTTTCATCTTACGTGGAAGAAAACTTTGATTTCACTACCACTGTCGCTGCCTTCAATTACTAAAACTCACTGGATTTCAAAGATAATCTCCAACGATTTTAAGATGATATATTCAATACACGGCACCACAGTCTTATGGAGTTTGCGTCCTATTTCACCAAACTTAAAAGGTTTGATGGAGTAAATTGTGTGTTTGCAAATGAAAACGCATTCCTTGTTGGTTGGATTAGAAGTTATATGTGTTGACACGCCAAAGCTAGAGGAGAAATAGAATAAACCGATTGCAGACCCTAATCCAACTCAAATGGGAGCAAGATGACTGCATAGGCAAGGATGCATCTGTAATGTGATGACAGATTCACTGTTTGATTTATGAAACAACAAACCAACTGCTAAGGATGTTTGAGATGCATTGGAGGTCAAGTAGCTAATACATGACGCAACAAGAAATTCTTGCTACAAAAATTTTAACTACAAAATTACTATTACTAAGTCGGTGGTATAACAATTTACAATTTACTAATATTATGTACATCCTGAACCAATTAAACCAACGCAATTTGAAAATGAACCATGAAATCAAGGTCTTGTCCATAACAGACAAACTTCCTTCTTCTAGGAACGATCAAGGGAAAATCCTTAAACATAAGAACGAAATGAGCCCGAACAACCCGGCAGAATATTTGCATGTTGAAGAACAACTTGAGCAGAAGGAAAATGTGAATCATCAATGAATTCATCAAAGGTGTACATGGTGGGGGGAGAAACTCTATTGTCAAAATCCTACCAAGCCCCTACCTAGGCCATGCCTAGGCATTAGGTGAGGCTTGCCGCCGAAACCCCCCTAGACGATGCATACAATACCATCTAAGCATCAAAACATGTATCTAAGCGTCAAAACATGTATCTAAGCACTGCTTAAGGACTTGTTGAAACTTGTTGCCTTGTATAAGCATATACATGCTAGTTTCAGATGGTTCTGTCTTCTTGGTTGCTCCTAAGCTCATCCAAATTTCTAAATTTTCAATTAATAACTAACAAAATACTAAAATATCCAAAAATAGATGAGTTTGTCAAAAATGCCAAGCTCCGATTCATCTCCAGCTAATCCTTCTCTAAACGAATAATTCATAGTCTATGCTTGCCGCTCAGCGTTCGACTAACGATTTTTACAACCTAAGAGAAAAGACAAATAATGCCTCGGAATACATTTTAAATCAAAAGAAAAAAACCGAAATAGTAAAAACTTCCATAACAGAAATGTCATGAAAGTAAATGGTTGCTTTGCTTACGAAAAGCCAGGTTATTGTAAAAGAGACGGTCGTTCTCTTAAAAAGAAACAATTTTGTGATCATAATATGTGAAATCAATATGGTTGAAAGAGATGGTTCTTAGTGGATCAATTTTGGTGTTACTAAGCATGTCTGTAACGATAAGAGTCAATTCAAGACACTTGAACTGCTTGAAGGAAAAAACTATCTACACATGGAAACTCAACGAAAGGAGTAGTTTAGAGGACCTGAATAATAGATCTGGAATTCACATCCGGAAAAATTCTCCTATTAAATAATGTATATTATGCATTCAAAGTAAGAAAAACTCTTGTATCGGATAGTCTTCTAAATAAGTTTGGTTTTTGAACAAATCTTTGAGTTAGACATGTATTTGTTTAACCAAAGGAGGTGTGTTTGTTGGAAAAAGATGTGTAATGGGATGTTAAAACTGAACATCATTTAAATTATTGTTTCTACTTATATTATCCCTTCGCTCTTTGGTATAATATGTTAGGACATGTTAATATGAAATGCATGAATGAAATGATTTCTTTAAAGTTTCCTAAACATGAAAATAATTTTGACGATCATTGCAAAACATGTTCGCTAACAAAGTTACTAAAGAACCATTTACCTAAAGATTAAAAGTACCACTAGTTTATTACAACTTGTTCACGGTGATTGTGCGATATGCATAGTATTCCTACTATCGGACGAAAGAAGGATTCTGTTACCATCATAGATGATCCTTCTAGAAATTGCTATGTTTACCTTATGGATACTAAATATGAATTTTTAAAATCATTTACGATATACAAAGCTGAAGTTAAAAAATAGTGTGATGTTAAAAGTAAACACTTACATTTGATAGAGATGGAGAATATTGATTTCCGTGTTTTCTAAGTCCATATGGATAATACATTAAACATTTGCGGTGTATACGCCACAACAAAACAAAGTAGCCAAAAGTAGAAATATGACTAACGGAAATGATAAAATGTTATGATGTGTAATTCTAGACTTAATACTAGTTTCTAGAGCAAGGCAATACTCACTGCACATTACATGCTGAATGTAATACCTAATAGGAAAACAAAAGTTAAATGCATATGAACTTTGGAATAAAAGAAAACCAAATCTATAGGAACTTTGGAATAAAAGAAAATCAAGTCTGAAATACTATAAAGTTTGGAGATGTATGACCATTGCCTGACTACTTGAACCTAAAATCAGGTAACTAAGATAAAAGATTTTTGAGTGTACTTTCTTAAAATACGCTGAACACGGCAAGGGCTATAGGTTACTAGTTACAAAGCCTAATAATTAATTCTGTTCAGGTATAAATTGTAGTAGAATCAGTAGATACAGTATTCTATGAAAATAGATCCACATCTATTCCACCTAATCCATCCATCGATGAAGCAGTGGATCCGAAAGCATGTTTAGGTAGAAATTGAAATAGAATCGATAGATATAGTATTATATGAAAATAGATATAGTATTCAGGAAACATTGGAGGTTAATGAACCAATTCGTAAATTGGTAGAAAACACTGATAGAACTAATAACAAAACTAATGAGACTCTTAGGCAAGGTTTTAAATCTTGGATTTCGATCGCATCACGATATCTCGTATCGGACGAGATCTCGGATAAGATGAACATATCTCAGACGTACATCTTAGATTAACATTTTGGATTTTCAAGTCCATTTCGGGACTTTGTCAGAGTAACTTAAGCATCTAAATTTTATATTTCAATGATTTTTGTAATAGTTGTTATCTAAATATAAACTTTTTAACATGCATAATTTATATAAAACGATAATATTAATTTTACTTTTTAAATCAGAGCGATAACACTATTGATTTGGTATTAACCGAATGAATTCTACTCATTTAAATATTAAAAGTAAAATAAATAAATAAAAAGCCTAATATTTTTCCTTACTCATTGGAATGTAAAAAGAATTAGAGGGCAAGTAAAAAAGCATTAGAGCGTAATTACATTTGGACTGATGTAAGAAGTAAAAAGTAAAAGAAATATGTGAATGAAAAAAAATAACTTCGTATGAGAATTTACGGAGAGATTTCACCTCAAATTACACTATCTTCGACAGGATGTCATTTCGCTAAATCTCATCTCGCTCAAGTTTGAAAATGAGATCTCGGATGAGATTAACGAGATTTGAGACAGTGATCTAGGAGAAAGTAAAAGAATGGAAAAGGAAAAATCATTAGGATCGGATTTCATCATTTATTTAGAGTTGAAGAATCAAGAGATGCAAATCATGCTTTGTACAAGCATCAAATGCTTTAACAAATAATGATGCAATGAAGTCTCAAGATTGATTCTTTTGACAAAAAGACATAAATGATAATATGGATTCTATTATGGAAAATCAACCTTGGAAACTAGTGGAATTACCTCTTGGTTTTAAACCAATAGGTTGTAAGTGAATATTTAAGAAAAGAGTTAAGAGCAGACGACACTGTACAAAAGTTTAAGGATATATTAGTTACTAAAGAATTCACTCAAAAGGAAAGAACAAATTATTTTGATGATTCATGCACTTATAGCAAAAATTTCGACAATTAAAACTTTGATGGGCCAATTCTCTGTATATCACATGTCTCAGCTGTGTTTTAAATTATGTGTACGGTTTATACTTGCAGCTTTACCAAGTAGATTTTCTCAGGCTACACCCAGACTGTTTTGGTTATATATGATAAACTCATAAGTTAATACCTGAACAGTCTGCTCGAAGTTTATAGATCTTGCAATTCTTGTCAAGCATCACAACCACTATTTTCTACCTGGAGAGTGTAAAGAAAAACCACTATAGATTAAAGAGCAATGATTTTGCAGACTAAATGGGTGATATATGAATGTATTGCATAAATTTTTTGCCTAGATATTCGTGTTACATGGGCAACCATAGTGATGATGTCTGCTAAACATTACAACTTAAAACTCTGGATCATGAACAATACTACAGACTAAAATCTCAGTGGATATATTCTCCAATAATAAATACCAGCTTGTTTGCATTCTCAGTGTATGTGTTTCGAATAAGAAATACCACTCTCAGTGTATAAACTCTGAGTTGTTAATATGTCGCTTATAAAGAGTTATAAAGGCTTATTATAAAGCTTATAAAGACAGATATACAGAGATGTTACAAATACCACTTCCATTGATATAAGAAATAGGTGGAATGAATGGGAATTCATACCATAATACAGTATCCCTAGAGGCCTAGGATACAGTATTCTGCTCCATTTCCTTTAAAAAAATTAAGTAACATTAGCAACCTCCATATAGAAAGATAATATAAGGGTTTGTGACAGTATGAAACTCAAGTCCATATACCATAAATAAGTCATTACATAACTTAATCAAACACAGTGCAGTGTATTACTTGTATGTCATAGATAACCATAAATACATACCTATAGCTCAGATTCTCCACCCCAAAAGTTGGATCTTTCGATAGTCTGATAATATATGCATACAAGAATATTTCCGTTTTCTTTTTTTTTTAGCCCTATTGTAATAGTCGTATGGTAAACCATACACATCATTTTAAAGACTCCTCTACCGTAATAGTCATTAATGCTTCTTCATACATACTAAAAACTTCCATTTTCACTATCACAAATAAACTCCTTGACAGCCACCTGCAGATCATCTAAAGAAATGCTGGAAATTTTCGTAAACGTGAATTATCTACAGAGAGTTCCTAGGTTTGACAAATTCAAGTGTGTGGTTATTAATAAATTTGAAAATAATGTACCGAAATATGGTAGAAACTTTAGGAAACTGATGACATGCAAGGAAATAATATGATTGGAAATTACCAAATGGAAGCGTTTATAAGAAGGTGTGGCATTCCTAACAAAACCATGGTAAGCTAACATCTAAATATTATCTATGATCGGGGTCATAAATGACCATATGCCAAATATTGTAAGAAAATTTGTGCCTAAGGATTCAAAATTATTTAATATATTGATATTATATACTCATGTTTACATGAAAGCGAAAAAAAGATAACAAGTTTATGTGCATTTACGAGTTTTTGTACATTGACATACGAGTGTAAGGAACAAAACATCATTGTTACAAGGATATGTGAGAGGGGAAAAACAACAGGTCATAGTGCGCTGGCACCATTTAATAAAAACAGATCAAATCATACCAAAAATCTGTAAATTTATGCATGTGCCTGAAATTACACTTCAACTGAACTATTTATTCAATAATGGAATCCTTACAGCTTAGCTTACTAGTTTAAAAATTAAGAACTTGACCTTTGCTCATGATAATCGACTTGTTCAGAATATTCATTACACAAGCAGAGGGAGAAAAATGTCCCACACTTTTACTGTGAAAATCAGGTATCCAAGCTTATGCTTAGAAACTATCATTTCTTTAAACTATGCATACTTATAAAAGGCGCCACTTTTGAATAAATTCGGCAATCTCCAATAGTTTCACCACCATGAAAATAACCTAGAGTTGGAAGAAACCAAGACCAACTACAATTGAGTTGATATTTGTCGCTAGGAAGCGACATAGGTGGTCCATCAATCCAATCCTTAGTACCTAATTCAAAAGCCCTCCATGCAACTCCATGGCCCATGAATCCATCTGCAGAATATATAGTGTTCTTCTTACATCCAACATCAGCAGCTCGCAATGAAAATATGCTGCCCGCACTAAAAAACAAGGCATATTCACCAAGTGTTTCCATCCTCACCCACTTATTTGTCGAAAAATCAGCTCTGTATAAATGAAACTCCTTGATGATGCCATAATCATCTTCTATCCTGCCCCCCATGTCCTCTACCTCACAGTCAATAATGACCATAACTAACTCCCCCAGAAAATCCACTATATCAAACCTTTTCATACATAGTGCCTCACAAATCTCCAAGCAATCCATTTCTATCATCTGCTCAACGGGGTCAGGAAGAAGGGTATCATACACATACAGGTTGTCCCAACACACCATACGGTAAATTTTGTTACTGCAAAAGACAATTCTAATTCTACCTTCATATATCCTAGAACAGTCAATTTCTTTCAGATCGAACTTGTCGTGTAGTCGAAAGAAATAAACCGTGTCATCATAATTCGTTATCACAACAGTGCAGTCAGGGTTTGTTGGTGGGGAAGAGATGTATGCGACGTATAGTGACCTTTGCGCCAAAAAAGTAGGTAGCTCTATTTGAACATATGTGATAGGGTTTAAAATATACAAAGACCTAGAGAAACTATCAGTTCGAAGCAGAAAGAGAAGCCACCCATGCCCGTGATTCAGTGTGTAACCTCGTTCAGGGGATCTACAAAGAGGGATATCAAAGGATTTTTGCTTGTTAAGCAGATAAAAAACAACGGACATGACCTCGTCACATTTGTTTGCGACAGAATTGCATATAAGCCACGGGAAAGAAGGGAGCAAGGGAGGATGGTAAGGATAGTACCGGAGTCGATGTTCCTTCTGGATTGATAGCCATTTCTTGCAGACAGCAGAAAACCGAATATAATCAACTAATTCAAGATGCTCTAAGATTATGTTTGTGGCTATCGCTTCTGGTAAATCAAGCCAATCTGGAGTTGTGACAATCGATTTATAGTTTTCAAGTTCACTTTTTTCCTCTACATCTTTCTCCATTGTATAGGGTCTAGGTTAAAGCATAAATTGCAATCAAAACAACAATGATAGTGAAATAACCGCTAATGATTTGATTGGGTTAGAATCTCACCTTTTAATTTGAAATTGAGGAAGAAAGGTGCGGTCTGTGATGCTGACAAAATCGAACCGATGAAATAAATAAATTTAGAAACAGAAGGGGAATGAACGTTTGCAGCAATTTTAAGACCATTTTAGATTAGGACGTCAACGGATGCTTTCGGATGCGGATAGTGTCATATTCGCATCCGCATTCGAAATCATTTTCGGATATCGGTTATCCGCATTCGCCGATACGGACGGGTATTGAATAATTATCCTATCCGCTAACGACCGATAAATCTAGAATTATAAGTTGAAAATTTTAGTTTAACATAAATATTTTTCAATCTCATTGATTATAAAAGTGTTAAAAATTAACAAATATGATGATAATAAATAGTTTCGAACAGTTAATAAGCATTAAATGCATATAATATAAATTACTAACTTAATAAAAATAATAAACGAATATCTTTCACTGTACTAAAATACACATAATTTGAACTATAATCTTGACAAAAATCGAACGGATAATTTTCGAATGCAGATGCGGACGGATTTCGGATTTTTCGGGTATCCATTGACAACCCTACTTTTAGCTCGAAGCGTTACACGAGAACGAGATAACCATGTCAATTGGGTTGTCTGAGCAAAGCCCCGTAAATGAAACGGCTAATTACCCACTGTATAAATTATACACCAACAATCTCTACACATACACCACAAATACAATAAACTGTTATACACCGATAATTACTTTACATATTCTATCTCTTTTACAAAACTACCCTTATTTTCATATTCATTATTCTCTCGTTTAACACAAAACCAGAAATTGCTAACACTAAATTAAGTAAACGATCAACAAAATAAACATTAATTTTTGACAGTAATATTATACCTTCTTTAATTTTTTCTAGAAAGTTCTTAATTTCAACATAATCAACCTTATATATGCTTTTAAATTAGATCAGTTGGTGTGAAAATTGTCCTAATTGAAATTTATGTTTCGTTAACTTCATAAATGTATAGATTTGATCAAATATCATTAATTTTAATGTTTTAATTAGATGGTTTTTAGGAAAAAAAATTACAATAAAAAAGGACAACTTAATCATACGTTTTCCTAGTAAATTAATGGTGTATGTTAGTTGTTTTTTGGTGTATAAATAAAATTTGCCCCTCAACTGTCCTTTTCTTCTTTACACAACATCTTCTTCTTCTCTGTACCCCTTCTTCTACTTCACACCGAAATTGATCACCCTTTTCATACAAAACAATGTCTGACCATAATTCTGACAGTGGAGATTTGGCTGCATTGTTAGCTAAAATGAATTTCTGAATGTAATAAAGAGCGCAAATAAGGCAATGCACACTTCAACTTACAACGATATGTATTTGGTTTCTGATATTCTTTACGGGCATCAAGAGCGTTGTTAACAGAACTTACGCGTGAAAAGACTTAGCTTCATTGCATTGTGTGATGGCTTAGAAACTTAAAATCTAACAGCTAAAAAAGAAATATGCATTAAAGGAATGGTAGCAATATTTCTACACATAATAGATCTTGCTCTTCCAACACGCCCAATTACAAAAAGGTTTCAAAGATTAGGTAGCACTATTTGTGTTTATTTAATGTTGCTCTAAAATTATGATTTTAACGCCTAAAGATATAATTGAACATGACAACCAACAATCCAACACTATACATTAAAAATTACGAATTCAAATTGATACTATCCATTTTTTTAATTATATCCAAGCTATAGACGATACACACATAGGTACACACGTGTCCAGTGCTAGTGCTCTTTGATCGAAAATGATATGTTGCTGGATTAGGTGCATTGGGAGCGTAGTTAAAAGATTGAATTTTTGAAAAAAATATTTTTATTAATTTGCATAGATCTTTTATGTTGTATTTGTGTAAATAAATATTTGTTTATACCAAATCAAATTTAGTATTTTAATTAATAAAAGAGGTTCGTAATATTTTAGTTTAATTTATCGATTAAAATATTTACTTGTTATTAATGTTTTAAATTAATTCATTAATAATTTAATTAAAATTAATAAATTACTTTATTTTAATTTATGTTTGATATGCCATGACATTCATATTTACAATTCAAATATCATTACAATATATATGTATACACACACACATACATATATATGGGCAAGGATCGGCTACATCTCAATTTGGCTACACCTCATTTTCTTAGATTTCCACCACAAGTTCTAATTTAAATAATAATATTTTCTATAGTATAGTAGGAAGAGATAGAAAATATTATTATTTAAATCGAAACTTGTGGCCAGAAATTAGGAGGATTAGAGGTGTAGTTAAATTGAGGTGTAGCCGATCATTGCCCATATTTGTATGTATGTATGTATGTATGTATGTATGTATGAATAACCTAAATTAGGGGTTCATGTGGAAAACTGACCGCTCTGTCCTACAGTCAATAAGATTTAAGTGTGATGTACACACACACGTATATATATAATATTATTTAATATAATTATCCTAGGTGTGCATGAAATATATACAGCGGGTTAAATTGGAGAATTTCAATTTTTTACTATTTTTTATCTTTGTTGGACCATTGAAGTCTAATTGATTTTAGATCCAATCTAAAATATTTGAAATAAAATCTTATTTTATTTAATTTGTTTATAAAAAGTTTTATTTAATTTAAGCTCGTTATGTTTTATAAGTGTATTACATACACTCATATGTCTATAGTGCATGTACAATATATAGATAGCGTACATGGCTAATGTAAATATTTATAGGTGTTGGGATTTACATCGCAACGGACACATTTGTCCTTTTATATGTGCCTATGGTTGTTCGTAGTTTTTGTTTAAAACTTATATATATTATTCTAAGTCAATTTCTAAATTATAATAAATAATAAAATTTCAAATACAATCAAAAATAAGCTTTGACCAATTCAATATATTTCGAATTAAAAAGTTATTTTAAAATCTAGAGTTGATTTAGAAAATTCAAATTCATATCTATAAATTTTAAATAAAATATCTATTTATAAACTTTAAATTTAAAATATAATATTATATTCGAATGTACATACACACACTCTCGCTCATATAGTTTATAAATATACCAATATTTAATTTTATAAAATTAAATCTATTTATAGAATTGGTAGTATAAATATTAAAATATATCTTGATGATATATATATTCGGCCGTAAAAATGAAAGAAATTTAAATCAAATCTGAATGGATTTGGTTATTTATATAAAATTGAAAGAAATTATAGTCGAATTAAATTAATGTAAAGGTGAAGTTGCATATTTTATTATTATTTTAAACCAGTTTCGGATATGCAATATAAGTTGGACAACAAAAGATATATACAAATTCATTATAATTATTTGGGATCTGATCAACATGAACATAATGATAAACATATATAACTATAATTAACATTTAAACTGAAAGATTGCCAAAACAATTTTGCATGTGATTTGCACCCTAATGAATGAAACAACTCCTAGATCGATCGAATCACCTCCAGAAATGGCAACGATTTGAAGTACTACCATTGTATTTATTTTAACCGATTTTATTTAGATTTTTTATGCTCAAAATTTTGGTTGCCCCCATTGGAATTCACGGCCTGAGATGGAAGAAAGAATGAGCAAAAAAATAATTTGTAGATATGTGTTTAAGTAGCACTTGGGAAGATGTAAAAGTGAAGCTCTTTTCTCCTCATTTTACTCATTCCTTCCTACGTATTCAAAAAAAAATTAAAACCTCAAACTTTACATTCAACACACCCTTGTTCATCATAGCTCGTGCCCTCACGGGCATTCAAAAATTACAAACCCATTTAAAAAATAATTGCTTTAAACCAAATTTAAATTTCCATCGATATCGTATATCGATACGTACGTATATACTTTTATATATGCATTCAACTAACTATCAATGGCTTCCAAAATAAAATAAAATTGTAATAATTAGTACTTCATAAATATTAATTTAACTAATTTATAGCAATTATAAATTAATTTAATTTTATGGTTTTTCAGAGTATTCATTGTTACGGTTGTGCGACTCATAGGTATAATTTTAATCGGCGGTGAATACTGAACAATTTGAATGTTAATGTTCACACGTCACCTTAGCTAGTGGGGCGACGATTTGGTCGAATTTATCGCTCACACATTTTCCGGTAAATCCAATTTTACTATTCTAGGCAGTACCTGATAGTAACATTTGTTTATACCAATTCTCTTCATCAAAACTATATAACTTTAGGACTTATGGAATTTGGTTTTGATCAAAATTTGAATATCGTCCATATTCAACTTGATTAATCCAAGCACAAAGACATTGGTTTAATAATTATTGTTATTATTAGCTATACTACTTTGGCCAAAGGCTTTGATTTTTAATTAACTAAAGTTAACTGTGATAATGACCTCATATAACCGAAGCGGCGAGTTCTGTATGGAATATTGTTTCACTTCCAATGCTTCAACTCAGACCCGACTATCGTCGTTCTATGGACATCATGTCATGATTTAACTATGATCAAAGTGAGTATCCACATTGAAGTTCAAAAGTATCAAGTCGAGAGAACTGTGTTATATCATCAGTCTGAGATTCTCTGTTTGACCTTAGTAGTATTAACAAATAGAAAACTCTTGAGTGAGTCATTCGATAGTTATCCAATAACTATCAATGTGTAACCGTTTGGCACACCTAACAGCAATCAGTAATACATTGCCCAACATTTTGAGGGCGTTACATACTATAGTTTCAAAGGATGTATAAATATCCTGCCTCGAAATAACTTGACTGGGAATATTTAAAATAATATGTTATTTTTAATGTGATAAATTTCTCATGATTACAATACTTTGTAATTACTATCATATAAAATATCATTTAAGGATCTTCTATTTAATATACTTAAATTAAATAATTAATTAACACAACACTATATGATAAGTATGTAATAGAAAGAAAAACATCTTTTATTTCGAACAAGAATTTATTACAAAGTTAATCATCTACAATAAATTATATAATTGCCCATAGGGCAAACCTCTAACTTTATCAATCTTCCCACTTTCACTTGGGGCCAATTATGGAATCTCAGTCTCATCCCTTCAATCGGTTTACTAGGAATCGACCAAGCCAGTCCCTTCGTAAATGGATTTACTATATTGTCCTTGGTATCTACTCTAACAGTTATAACTTCTTTATTAGTGACCAATTCTCTAATAAGGTGAAACTTTCAAAGTATCTGCCTAGAATTCTTATAAGCTCTTGATTCTTTTGCAATCTACATCGCACCATTATTGTCATAGAACAATGTCATTGGATTCTCAATGTTTAGAGTTACTCCCAACTTAACCATAAATTTACGCATTCATACCGCTTCTTTAGCCGCTTCATTGAGAGCGATATATTTGGCCTTCATTGTTGAATCGTCTATTGTTTCCTATTTGGAACTTTTCCAACTAATAGCCCCACCATTCAATGTAAAACCTTAACCAAATGCAGACTTATTGTCAACAATATCACTCTAAAAGTTGGAATCTATACACCTCTTTATAAGGAGGTCTTCATTCCTGTATGTGATGAATATGTTATTAGTATTTCAACAGTACATAAATATTCATTTTATAGTAGTCTAATGCTTCTCACCAGAATTAGATTGGTATCGGCTTATACATCCTAATGCTTAAGCTACATCCGGTATGAAACCGATTGCAGATGCATACGGTATCTTCTTCATATGCTCCTTTTCCTCGTCAATATAAGGAGCGTCCTTTTTAGAAAGGACAATTCTAGATTGCATTGGAATATTTCTGCATTTGGAATTCTACATGCGAACTTTTGCAGTGTGGTATATATGTATAGGGATTGGAACATTCCCAATAACCTCTTTAATCTATCTTTATAGATATTAATACCAAGTATATAGGCTGCTTCTCTCAGATCCTTCGTAGAAAAGTTCTTAGATAACCATGCTTTCATCGATTGCAACAACGCAATGTCATTGCCAATCAATAGCATATCATTGACATATAGGACTAAGAATATTATAGCACTTCCTCGTTCTTTCTGATATATGCACACTTTCCCTGTATTCTAATAAAAATCAAATGACAAACACCATTGTCCCAGTGGTTAAGTGATTCGGCTTTGGTGCGAGAGGTCATAAGTTCGAAACTTGCGTAGCGTAATTCGAACGTTTATTGACATGTAATATATTGTCACAGTGATTTGTTGTATATAAAATACCATTTAAAAAAAAATCAAACTGTGATTACTTTATCAAAACACTTATTCTAACTTGTTGAAGCTTGTGTAAGACCATGAATTGATCTTAACAATTTACAAGCCTTACCCTCGCTCCCAAGATCTTAAAACCTTTGGGTTGCAACATATAAACGGTATCTTCTAAATCGCTATTTAGAAATGTTATTTTCACGTCCATTTTCCATATTTCGTAGTGATAGAACGGGACGATGGCAAGCATTATGGGAATAGACTTAAGCCTGGCTACGAAAGAAAAAGATTCATCGTATCAATACATGGAATTTGATAAAACATTTTTGTAATTAGACTTTTTTTATAGGTCTCTACCAGTCCATTTGCATTTATCTTTTCCTAAAAAACCCATTTGCAGATGATGGGTTTATCCCTTCGGGCATGTCAGTCAAACTTCATATTTTGTTACCAAGTAGTTAATATCGTATCAAATACGTATCAGTCAAGTACCGATATGAGATAGTTTAACATATCGTGATAATATCGGATATTATAAATAAAAATATCGGACATGTGCGGAACATGTCATAAATGGTATTGTATTATGTTATAATGTTATATTGATATTAAGTGTTCAAATATTTGGATAAAGAATTTCAAATTACTATCAAAGACTGATTGCATATAGTTTATAGATTATAATGTACATCTTTATCATTTTCTTTGTTTTTATATTATATCCATTGTTTCTTCAGTTATCTAATCTTCTATATTACTTTCCCAAATTTTCCATATTTATAATTTTATCGTTTTCATTTTCTCTTAATTTATCAAATACGCAATGTTGATTTGATACCAATTACTACTTTAGCTCGCTCCTTATTGATATGTTAAATATATAACTTTACTACTCTTCAACTTTTAGTTCTGGGTGCATGATAATAACTAGTAAAATGAATTTTCATAAGCTATCCTACCAATTAGAAATGGTGAACAAAAAAGAACTAGAAAGAGAAGCAACTCTTTCATGATCTTGTCTTTAATGGTAAAGTCTTCAAAGAAAATAAAGTTTATAAAATAATGGAATAAGTAAAGTTTTCTATATTGAAAGACTAATGAAAAAGCCTAATGCTGTATGGTTAACACTAAAAAATTAGTGCATTGGGTTTTCTAAAATGGTATACAAATCGTCGTTCGTCATATACAAAAAAAATATTGAGAACATGAAGATATTTATTTGTAAAGATATTTTCTCTAACAAATACAATAATGAACAATATATTTAAAAAATATCAGGTATTTTACATTAAATATCGGAGCGATATATCGGCAAATATCGAATGATATATGGATAACGATATTTTAAGTGATATTTGAAAAAAATTCGGCTTAGGAGCGATGCGAGATATATAGGTGACGTATTAGCAATATTATCCGATATTTACTACATAGCATTGTTGTCTTACATGGAAGCCATCTCATATTCATAGCTTCAAGCCAATGTGCAGAGTCTTTACTCTATAGTGCTTATTGGAATGAGAGAGGAGTGTCGTTTCTAAGGCGCAATCCTCTTTCTCGTCATCCACGAGAAAAATGAAGTACCTCTCTGATGCATGAGATTGCTTATAAGATCTTCTAATAGGTTGTGTGTTTTTGTAACTTATTATATACACAAACATAAGTGAACTACATTATTGATTACTTGAAATCATTTTGACAGTTGAATATCTGTTTCATATATGTTGGTTTTTAATATGAATTCATTTGGTTATTGTTTACATATGTTTAAAAGTTATTTCATTATAAGCGAACTTTTATGCAAAATCATAAACCTATTTTGAATCATTCCTAAGTCGTATTGGAACTGGGCCAGCTCGCAGTCGAGTTAAAGGGTAAATTTCTTTGTTGGATCTTTAATAGGCTGATGAAGTCTAATCTACTTAGAAATGTTCTAAATATTATTTAAATAAATATTTTATTTTATTTCATAAATAAAATTTTACTTAGTTTAATGTGTATTATATTTTGTAAATGTGTATCATACACACATATTATGTACGTGGACGTGCGACATAATAATATGTGCATGGTTTAACATGCTTATGTGTAGGTGCTGATATTTACACCGCAACATACATGTTAGCCCCTCTTGTATTCGGTTCGATGTCTAAGTGTGTGTGTGTATGCATCAAAATATCATACAAATATCTGTATATGAATATAAATAATTAAATATATGTATATCCACTTTACTTAAGTTAAAATAATAAATGTGAACAATTTTGTAAAACATTTGTAAACTATGTTTACACTCATATATACAAACCATATTATTTTAGATGATAGCTCTTTGATGGTCCCATTTGTGGTTCTCCCTTCCTTGGATGATAATTATTGGAGTTCGTGTGAGCAAGCTTGGGTTCATGAAATTTGAAAATGAGATATGAACCAACGAGTGGCAGGTTCTATAAGTATGTGGGCAGTGAAGGTTAGGTTAGGCAACTATATTATCATGTAGTGAAGAAGACCTGACACTTTCTGTTATTGGTGAACAAGGTGATGGTAATAGGAATGTTTTAAATGATGACTTATGGTATAAAAAATTTCTTTACTACTTTGAATCAGTGGATTATGTTCCTTCCTTAGTGGCATTACTTTGAGGGTTTTATCAAGTTATTAGGCATGATTCTTCGGATGATAGTAGTGGATCCTCCTCTTCGAATGGGGTCTAGTATATTGTTTTTTAGTAGTGTTGGTATTTCTTCTAACATCCTACGATCTTTTGTTTCTTTAGATGTTTTGATGCATGTGTTGAACACCTGTTTTATTTCGATTTATAAAAGTGGATAACACACTTTAAAGTCGGTTAGCTTTGCTAAAAAAAGAAGAATGAATGAAATAATAATCTCTTATTAAAGGAGCAATTGAATGTAGACATTAACTAATACTATAAAATATTAGTTTAAAGAGAGAAATGAATGAAAATGAAATGACAATCTCTTATTAAAGGAGCAATTGAATGTAAGTATTAATATGCGATTAATACCAATTTATATGGTATATGCATCTTCTTTTAATTAAGATAGCCTTTTCATTTTAAAATTAATTCTTCTCTTTGTCATGCATGTATATATGTATATTTAAATTATCATATATATATATATAGTAAAATTGATATTCAACTATTTACTTATGCTCACTACCCAAATTTAAAACAATTTTTTCCAGTTTTCAAAATTAAAACATACATATATATATATATATATATATAATTTTATTTCGTGCGGAATTAACTATACAATAAATAAAAAATTATTTTCAAGTCAAGAAATGCATAATATAATTTTCATAAAGTTTATAAAAATTTAATATTATACATATTATACATATATTCATATATTTATTTATGTAACGACCCGGTATTTAATCACTTTAAATATGGATGTTTAAATACATTTTTAATAATTAATTAATGGGTTTTATAACTCAAAATAAAACTCTTTTGAAAGATAAATAATAATGGTGAAATGGTTTTCCAAGTTTGTTTACAAAAATAATTAGTTCGAAGGAAAATAGAAAATGTGACCGGAAATAGCTTTTTGAATTTTCGACTTTTCGGTGTCGAAAAGCTATCAAAGAATGTTGTGCACATTGGAGTTAATACACACACACATTTATATATAAATTTGGATACATTTTGATATATACATATATATATATAAGTTTATAAAAATGTGATGCGACTTTGTATGAAAAAGTTTAAATAAGTTTATAAATAAAAATAAAAGAAGTCATAACATGTCATTTCTCTCAAAATGTAAGTACTAGAGCTACTAATGCATGTTGGCTAAACAAAGAGAAGGGGGACATGTTTCATGTAAGGATGGTGACGGGGGACAAGGGTAGTGAGGTGGCAAACTTAGAGTGGAGGTTATGTACCTTAAGGCTAAATTAATAATTTAGTTATTCCATGTTATACAAAACTAATTTTCATATTATTTTTCTCATTTTCATCTCTTCATTCTCACTTTCTAAAACCTTCCACCAAGACTTTAAGAGAACTCTAACGGTTCCTAAAGTTATAAAGTTAAAAATCTTAGTTTTATTGTGACGACCGCCCATGACCCCTGCACTGAACCTAGAGATAGTGCGCTGAAAAGTATTCCAGACAGCCATGGACGATTGTCAGGGTAAATTAAAACAGCAGAATCTATCGTATTACTCACAGTGCATGGACAAAATACAATAGAATATATATATAGTGAAGCTTCACAGAATAGAATCTCATCAATAAAACTTCATAATAGTTGAATACAAACATCTGAATAGTCAATACATCAAGCCTCACTACATAACACTCAGAGAATATACAAGCAGCGGAACATCCAGTACATATAGTAAGAAAACAATATGCAATCCTCCAGTTCGTCTTCGTCATCAGCATCGTGGAAAGCAAGAACAGCACCTGTCACCTGCTACCTAGTCTGCCCGTCCCAAAATGGACGAACAGCCCAAGGCAATAAGAATTAAACATAAAGCCTTGAGTCAGACAACAGTCTTAGTGAGCAGTAAATTAACTAACAACATACCAAAAGAGCATAAAGGAAAAAGGAATAGGAATCCAACCCTCCCACTCCACCTCTTTCTACAGTGATAGCCCCCAGACACACACTAAGCAGAAGCAAACATAGCAAAGCATACAATTTAAAGTAAAGCAGTTATCACTCGAGTCAAGGGCGATGCTTTCCAAGTACAAACCCCCAAGGCCTAAACCAAGATCAGATAAGCACCCAGAAAATACCGCTCTTGAGACCGAATGACGATACAACCAAACATCCATGACTCTGGCTATCACTGTTATTATTGCTTCGATATCATCGTTAATTGAATGACCGGCACATTCTTTCAGCCGTCCGTCAAGGGTTAATGGCAACCCCGGTTCTAGACATAACTCTGCACGTCGTCGCAGCCCGTGCCTAGGACTATCGAATCTGCCCAAAGTACTCGACTACCAATCAGTAGCCTTCAGGGACTATCGAATCTGCCCAACGTACTCTTGCTTTGAGCATGCTAGAACCTTCAACAACGATGAGATCTCAGCCTTCTAGTCATCCTCCTCGACGACTATTTCCATACTAGCTCAAGCGTCTCTCGAGCAAACCATTATCCTCAAACTCGAACCATTTCACCGAGTTATCAACATACTTGGAAAGATCCCGTCTGGATTAGACCAAGACTATCTCATACTATGCTTCGCCTCATCATCATCATAGCAAAGCCTCATCTCAACATCATCGTCAAATCTATCCATATGAGCTTCATCATCCGCCACATATGCCACGAGCAGCTTTTCCAATTCAAGAGCCTTTCCCTTAGCTTTTGAATCATCTTCGACCATCTTGTCTAAATCAAATCATCAATCATCTAATTCATAGCAATCAATCAAGTCAAACATTAATCCAAGTAATCAAGCATTCAAATATGATCTAATGAACAATTATAACAATAATGGCAATTTCGTAAATAAAGAGTCTAAAGTCTAACAAGCATGAAAACATGAGCAATATCTCTATAATCTTGATGAATGAACTTGCATAGGTTAACATGTAGTAAAATGGATGTCAAATCATCATGAACAATGGATCTATACTTAAGTTTACAAAAATGCATGAAAATCAGTACTTTACACAAAATCAAGCCAACAATCCGATATACTCCTTTGGATCCGTGTGAGAGATAATCACCACTCACCAAATCACCTAGACACCTCAAAAACAACCCACTTCAGATCTGGACAGCGAAGGATCTAACTCGATCTATCACAAATCCGCTTCAAACGATGAAATCTCTCTTCGATGGATGTAGATCTTCAATCTAAGTTCTTGGATCTTCGATTTGATCTTCGATTTGGATGGAAGGAATCACAAGATTAAAGTGGAGAAAAGAAGTGAAGAAGTGTAGAAGTCGAGCTCTCAAAATGGCAGCACTTCGTCGCTTCAAAATCCGGATCCCAAAAATGAAGAAATGGACGTGTATTTATAGGCTGGAAAAACTTAGGTCGTTTGCTCGCTATTAGGTCGTCCACGACCTAAGAAACCCTACGACCTAAAACTTTGACCCAACAGGCCCAAGCCTATGCGCATCCGCGACCTAACGAAACTCCACGACCTACGACCTAACGCATGCGCTTCTACGACCTAACACACACGCGACCTAACACACACAGAAGCTCACGACCTAACTAACTTAGGTCACCTACGACCTAACTCAACACAGAAGCTCACGACTTAACTCCTTAGGTCGTCTAACGACCTAACTACGCTAACTCGCTAACTACTAGGTCGCTAACCCCTTAAGCCGCTTCATTCCTTAGGTCGCTAACTCCTATAGGTCGCTGCCTTTCCTTAAGTCGCTCAAACCTTAGGTCGCTATCTTCTTAAGTCGCTGTTTCCTGTAGGTTGCTAACTCTTAGGTCGTCCACTACCTTAGGTCGCCAACTTCCTATAGGTCGCTCCAACCGACCTAACCTACCCCACGACCTAAGCCACCATACGACCCAACTCCTATACGACCTATCCCAAAATCCTTAGGTCGCTCCACTTTCTTAGGTCGTCTACTCCGACCTAACAACTCTACGACCTAGGACTTAGACTATGGACAACTTATCAATAATGCAACCTAATGTCAACTGTTTTACGATGTTTCGATCCGTAAAAATACGGGTCGTTACATTCTCTCCCCCTTAGGAATTTCGCCCTCGAAATCCCAAACAAACAGAGCAATCAAAGACTATTCTGCATGCCTACCATCCATAGCAATCAACAAACCATGCATCCAATTCAAGCTTAGCATGCAGAATTCTAAAACTAGAACAAGTTACAATGTCGTTAGATGACACGACACCTTAGGGCCATACCTTGAAGAGTTCAGGATGAGCTGCCTTCATCCTCTCTTCCACCTCCCATGTACAGTCGTTATCATCATCACTCCATTGTATCTTGAGCAACTTAACTACCTTCCTCCTAAGCTGTTTCGTGTCGGTTTCCACAACACGAAGCGGCTTACGAGGTCTCTTATCGACTGGATCAACTTCAAAATCTTCACAGCTATCAGTAGAAACCACTGTATTCGAGTCGTGCACATACTTCCGTAGATACGATACATGAAAAACATTGTGCACACCCGACATCTTCTCTGGTAACTCCAATATGTAGGCGAGCTTTCCAATTCGCTCGATGATCGGGAATGGTCCAACAAATCTCGGAGTCAATTTTCCTTTCTTCCCGAATCGAATAACATTCTTCAATGGAGAAATCTTCATAAAAACCATATCACCTACGTCGAATTCCAAATCCTTACGACGCTTATCGGCATAACTTTTCTGTCGGTCTTGGGCTGCCTTCATTCGTTGCCGAATGATCTCTATGCAATCCGAAGTCTGTCGAATCATCTCTGGCCCAAGTATCAGTTTTTCTCCGGTCTCTAACCAACATGTCGGAGAGTTACACGGTCTCCCATACAACGCCTCATACGGTGCCGTACCAATGCTTGACTGGTAACTGTTATTATACGAAAATTCCACCAAATGAAGGTGATCTTCCCATGATCCTTCGAAATCCAAAACACAAGCTCTGAGGAGATCTTCCAAAACTCGGTTGACTCTCTCGGTCTGACCATCTGTTTGAGGGTGATATGCTGTACTCAAACACAACTCGGTTCCCAAAACTTCCTGAAAGCTCTTCCAAAATCCACTAATGAACAATGGGTCTCGATCGCTCACTATACTCTTTGGAATACCATGGAATCGAACTATCCACTTAACATACAACTCAGCCAACTTTGATGCAGTCCTAGTCGATCGAACAGGAATGAATCTTGCACTCTTAGTCAGACGATCTACGATGACCCAAATCCCTTCATTTCCCGTTCTTGTTCTAGGTAGCCCATTAATAAAATCCATCGATATTTGCTCCCACTTCCATGTAGGAACTTCTAATGGCTGAAGCAATCCACTTGGCTTCTTCTGCTCGGCTTTTACCAACTGGCAGTTCATGCATTTGGAAATAAAATTTCCGACATCCTTCTTCATACCTTCCCAGTAATAGGTTCTCTTCATATCCCGATACATCTTATTTCCACCTGGATGAATTGTCAGCTTCGAGTGATGACTTTCCTTCAGAACTTCACTTCTCAATTCATCTATATCGGGAACAACTAGTCATCCTTGCTTCCGAAGCCAACCTTCTCGATCGACCTCGAATCCTTTATTCTTTTCTGGGTCCAATCTAGATTCCAAATCTCGGATAATCTTGACAATCTTATCGTCTAGCTTTTGGCTCTCGCCAATCCTTTCCATAAGAGTCGGTCTTATCGATAAGTTTGCCAACATCTTAGGTTCCAATTCACATCTGGGCCTGAAGTCAAATCCAGCTAAATACTCGAGATCCTTCCATTCTGAAAACATGACCCCCAATCCTCCATGTCATCGACTTAACGCATCTGCCACTGCGTTACCCTTTCCCGGAGTATAAGCTATACCAAAATCATATGATGCCAAAAACTCTAGCCATCGTTGCTGCCGAAGATTCAAATCCTTTTGGGAGAAAAGATACTTCAACGACTTATGATCTGTAAACAACTCGAATCAAACTCCCAATAGATAATGTCTCCACATCTTCAGAGCAAAAACAATCGCCGCTAACTCCAAATCATGAGTCGGATAATTCCTTTCATGCGGCTTCAGTTGTCGACTTGCATACGCAATAACTTTATCCCTCTGCATCAGCACTGCTCCAAGTCCTATACCACATGCGTCGGTGTAAACCACCATCTCATCATTCCCACTTGGAATAGTCAAAATAGGAGCACTTGTCAGTCGCTCTTTCAAGATTCTGAAAGCTTGCTCACCCTTATCATCCCATCTGAACACTTGGTTCTTCTTCGTCAATCCTGTTAATGGTGCAGCCACCTTGGAAAAGTCTTTGATAAATCGATGATAATATCCTGCTAATCCAAGAAAACTTCTCACATCAGATGCATTCTTAGGTCTGACCCAATCCTGGATTGCTGCCACCCTGGCGGGATCAACCGCTATTCTATTTCCAGAGATAACATGGCCTAAGAACCTCACTTCACTCTTCCAGAAGTGACACTTCGAAAACTTAGCCTTCAGCTGATGTTTCTGCAAGATTTCCAAAACAATACGCAAGTGTGTCTTGTGCTCTTCTTCAGTCCTGGAATAAATCAGAATATCATCCACGAACACTAGCACGAACTTGCTCAACTGATCTCTGAACACTCCATTCATAAGATCCACAAAATATGCTGGCACATAAGTCAATCCAAACGGCATTACCAGCCACTCAAAGAAACCGAATGGTGTCCTGAAAGCAGTCTTTGGCACACTATCCTTAGCCACTCTTAACTGGTGAAATCCCATTGCCAAATCCATCTGAGAAAACACCTTAGCTTCGTGAAGCTGATCAAACAAGTCATCTATTCTCGGCAATGGATACTTGTTCTTCTTAGTCACCTTATTCAGCTCACGATAATCCACACACAACCTCAACGATCCATCTGCTTTGGTTGCAAACACAACTGGTGCATCCCATTCGGACACACTACGCCGAATGAATCCTTTCTGCAAAAGATCATCAACCTGCACCTTCAACTCCTGCTGTTCCCTAGGCGCCATCCGCCTAAGAGGCATCACAACAGGTCTGGCTCCTTCAACTAGATCTATACGAAACTCGATCTCTCTATGCGGCGGTAACCCTTTGACCTCGTCAAAGACATCCTCAAATCCATTAGCGATTGGCAACGATGACAGTCCATCCCATGGAACAACCAGCGAATACATGAAGCTCATGAAGACGCCTTCTTCATGCTTACATCGTATCACAATCTTTCGCCCCTCCACATTCTCGACTGTCACCTCCAACCTTTCACAATCAACCTTTGCCGCATACTTCCTAAGCCAGTCCATACCCAAAATAATTCCGAACCCCGCAAAGTTCAGAACAAAACAATCACAAACAAAAGAGCAATCATGACTCGATACAAT
Organism: Allium fistulosum; assembly: GCA_030737815.1. Taxonomy (NCBI): domain Eukaryota; kingdom Viridiplantae; phylum Streptophyta; class Magnoliopsida; order Asparagales; family Amaryllidaceae; genus Allium; species Allium fistulosum. Next base: position 1,304,655,746 of record CM060902.1, read on the forward strand.
CAGACCACGGCATAACATACACAAACAAGATGAACCCCCAACTGGATTAGTCATAACCAATGGCCTATCAACAATATCTGGTTCTAAACCCAACCGGCCTACAAGTTCATTACAAACAAACGAATGCGACGCCCCAGTATCAAATAGCACTCTTACTGGAACACCACATAGGAAAAGAGTACCTTGAACCACTACACTCTTTCCTCTCTCTTCAGCGGTAGGAGCTTTCGAAGATGATGGAACAGCCCCCAAAGCATAAGCTTGCACAATCTGCTTGTCCTTCCGCGGTTTCGGACAATTCTTCCTAATATGCCCCGGCTTGTCACAGTTGTGACACTTCATCGGCACCTTCGGATTCTTACAATCCCTGGAGAAATGGCCCTTCTGCTGACAATTGTAGCAGGTCACTTCGCCCTTTGGCTTCTTCTGGCCATCCTTACCCTTTTGCTGCTGCTGCTTCCTCTTCTTGTTTCCACCCTGCTATGGTTTAGACTCTTCCTTGGTTACAGCAACAACAGTTCCTTCCTTAGGAAACAGATTCTCGTGCCTGAGAGCTTTCTCCACAAGCTTCTCAAATGGATCGTCCAAATGATCCACCAACTGCCTCCCAAGATAAGTGTCCAAGACTGTCACAAACTTCTCGTTCTTCTGGTACGCAGATTCAATATACGACCGAGCATACTTGGACAAAGCTTCAAACTCAGAAACATACTCAAGAACTGGTCTTCCACTTTGCTTGAGCTCCACAAACTTCTTGAACAGAACATACTTCTGAGCAGTAGAAATGAACTTAGCTTCAAATTTGGTTTGGAATTGCTCCCAAGTAATTTCTTCCTCAGGATTATCAATGGTGATAGAGTTCCACCAATCAGAAGCTCTTCCTTGAAGCTGTCTTGATGCTAACTTCCTCTTAGTTGCATCCTCAATTCCCAAATCACCAAAGATCCTTCTACAAGCATCTATCCATCTTTGGACCTCAATGGTTGATTCTGTTCCCAAGAAAACCTTCCGTCCAAGAGCAGTATAGTCTTTACACAACTTAGCAAAATCCACTGATCTTGGAGCCTGAACTTGAACTCCAACATCAACTGCTGTCCCTGGAACTGGTATCCTTCTCATGATCGAAGTCATCATAGCTTCGAACATAGCTGCATAATCAGCAGTCCCCTCAGCAGCACGGCCTTCCCTAGCAGCTGGTCTCCCTCTTCGACTCATCCTTAATATCTATAAAAAGGAATGATTAGCACACCTTGAGAAATAACTGCATAAAGGACTCAAACTTTTCTAAGCTACTATATTATATATAGTAATCATCCATCAAAATACAATTATGTCTCTCATACGTAGTTACGTCAGCGAGCGTTGGGTAAAATCGATTAACCAAGGCTCTGATACCAAATGTGACGACCGCCCATGACCCCTGCACTAAACCTAGAGATAGTGCACTGAAAAGTATTCCAGACAGCCATGGACGATTGTCAGGTGAAATTAAAACAGCAGAATCTATCGTATTACTCACAGCGCATGGAAAAAATACAATAGAATATATATATAGTGAAGCTTCACAGAATAGAATCTCATCAATAAAACTTCATAATAGTTGAATACAAACATCTGAATAGTCAATACATCAAGCCTCACTACATAACACTCAGAGAATATACAAGCAGCGGAACATCCAGTACATATAGTAAGAAAACAATATGCAATCCTCCAGTTCGTCTTCGTCATCAGCATCGTGGAAAGCAAGAACAGCACCTGTCACCTGCTACCTAGTCTGCCCGTCCCAAAATGGACGAACAGCCCAAGGCAATAAGAATTAAACATAAAGCCTTGAGTCAGACAACAGTCTTAGTGAGCAGTAAATTAACTAACAACATACCAAAAGAGCATAAAGGAAAAAGGAATAGGAATCCAACCCTCCCACTCCACCTCTTTCTACAGTGATAGCCCCCAGACACACACTAAGCAGAAGCAAACATAGCAAAGCATACAATTTAAAGTAAAACAGTTATCACTCGAGTCAAGGGAGATGCTTTCTAAGTACAAACCCCCAAGGCCTAAACCAAGATCAGATAAGCACCTAGAAAATACCGCTCTTGAGACCGAATGACGATACAACCAAACATCCATGACTCTGGCTATCACTGTTATCATTGCTTCGATATCATCGTTAATTGAATGACCGGCACATTCTTTCAGCCGTCCGTCAGGGGTTAATGACAACCCCGGTTCTAGACATAACTCTGCACGTCGTCGCAGCCCGTGCCTAGGACTATCGAATCTGCCCAGAGTACTCGACTACCAATCAGTAGCCTTCAGGGACTATCGAATCTGCCCAACGTACTCTTGCTTTGAGCATGCTAGAACCTTCAACAATGATGAGATCTCAGCCTTCTAGTCATCCTCCTCGACGACTATTTCCATACTAGCTCAAGCGTCTCTCGAGCAAACCATTATCCTCAAACTCGAACCATTTCACCGAGTTATCAACATACTTGGAATGATCCCGTCTGGATTAGACCAAGACTATCTCATACTATGCTTCGCCTCATCAATATCATAGCAAAGCCTCATCTCAACATCATCATCAAATCTATCCATATGAGCTTCATCATCCGCCACATATGCCACGAGCAGCTTTTCCAATTCAAGAGCCTTTCCCTTAGCTTTTGAATCATCTTCGACCATCTTGTCTAAATCAAATCATCAATCATCTAATTCATAGCAATCAATCAAGTCAAACATTAATCCAAGTAATCAAGCATTCAAATATGATCTAATGAACAATTATAACAATAATGGCAATGTCGTAAATAAAGAGTCTAAAGTCTAACAAGCATGAAAACATGAGCAATATCTCTATAATCTTGATGAATGAACTTGCATAGGTTAACATGTAGTAAAATGGATGTCAAATCATCATGAACAATGGATCTATACTTAAGTTTACAAAAATGCATGAAAATCACTACTTTACACAAAATCAAGCCAACGATCCGATATACTCCTTTGGATCCGTGTGAGAGATAATCACCACTCACCAAATCACCTAGACACCTCAAAAACAATCCACTTCAGATCTGGACAGCGAAGGATCTAACTCAATCTATCACAAATCCTCTTCAAACGATGAAATCTCTCTTCGATGGATGTAGATCTTCAATCTAAGCTCTTGGATCTTCGATTTGATCTTCGATTTGGATGGAAGGAATCACAAGATTAAAGTGGAGAAAAGAAGTGAAGAAGTGTAGAAGTCAAGCTCTCAAAATGGCAGCACTTCGTCGCTTCAAAATCCGGATCCCAAAAATGAAGAAATGGACGTGTATTTATAGGCTGGAAAAACTTAGGTCGTTTGCTCGCTATTAGGTCGTCCACGACCTAAGAAACCCTACGACCTAAAACTTTGACCCAATAGACCCAAGCCTATGCGCATCCACGACCTAACGAAACTCCACGACCTACGACCTAACGCATGCGCTTCTACGACCTAACACACACGCGACCTAACATACACAGAAGCTCACGACCTAACTAACTTAGGTCGCCTACGACCTAACTCAACACAGAAGCTCACGACTTAACTCCTTAGGTTGTCTAACGACCTAACTACGCTAACTCGCCAACTACTAGGTCGCTAACCCCTTAAGCCGCTTCATTTCTTAGGTCGCTAACTCCTATAGGTCGCTGCCTTTCCTTAAGTCGCTCAAACCTTAGGTCGCTATCTTCTTAAGTCGCTGTTTCCTGTAGGTTGCTAACTCTTAGGTCGTCAACTACCTTAGGTCACCAACTTCCTATAGGTCGCTCCAACCGACTTAACCTACCCCACGACCTAAGCCACCATACGACCCAACTCCTATACGACCTATCCCAAAATCCTTAGGTCGCTCCACTTTCTTAGGTCGTCTACTCCGACCTAACAACTCTACGACCGAGGACTTAGACTATGGACAACTTATCAACAATGCAACCTAATGTCAACTGTTTTACGATGTTTCGATCCGTAAAAATACGGGTCGTTACATTTACTCTCTTTTAAATTTCTAAAACCTTGCTCAAAGCCTCTTCCCTTCACTTATACAACTCCTTCTTGCCAAAATGGGCCAACACCTCCCTCCAGCAACCTTGGCTGAGCACTCCCACTTCCTAGACCGAACCATTTTGCTCCCTTAAGCCCACTAAAATTCTTTTTCCCAAAGGTAAAGCGAAGATCTAGATCGCGTACAAGTTATAGCATAAGCTCGGTTTATTTTGTGAACTTTTGTGAATAAAGTTCGCGCCCTTCACTAAGTTTTCTAAACATATATTATTGTTTGGCTTGATTGTAAATATGATGTTTGTTTTGGTGTAAATAGTGTTGACTTTGATGTACGTATGTGTGTTTGGATGAGTTGACATATAGTTTGAAAATGGAAGTTAAAAGTCCAATTAGTTTACAATTTGTAATCTTTTCTTGTATGTGTTAAATCATTGCATATATACATACATATACACACACACATATATATATATACATATACATATACATATATGTGTGTGTGTGTTTTTGAGATCTTGCTTTTGTTGTGGTAAACTAAAATAAAAGTTAGCACTTGAATTATGTTACAATGGGGCATAGAAATCCCTTGTTTAAAAATGTGTTTTCACTTAAGTGGTTCTTGGAAAGTATAAAGTTTTGACTTTGCTTTTGGTTTCCAAACTTTTATTCAAAGTTTATTAAGAAGTTTAAAACATAAAAGGTGATGTTTTGAAAGCTATTTGGCATATTAAATAAGGTTTAAAATTTCGTGTCATATAGCGATAGTCGCTATGAATGCAGTTCATGAAAACGATCTTTTTTGCAGAATTCAAAAATGTTTTGTCACGAACCCGATTTTCGACGCTCGAAAATCGACATTAATACGTCCACTATATAGCATGCCAAGCAATCGAGTGCCGGAAATACCAGATCGTTAGAGGAAAAGAAGAAAGAGGTAGAAGAAAATAGAAACAACAACACAGAATCTCACAATCGCAGCGGAACAATATATAATAGATAATAACATGTCTTTATACAAAAAGAACTACAACTGTTATTTACACATTACATCATAAGAGTGCAACACATCAATAACTCAATACTGGACAGTTATAATAACTTTTCCTCACAAGTGCTGAATATACAGCCTACAATACACAGTGGAATAAAATCAAATACGTGTAATACGTCTTCGTCATCCAGCCCATCTCTTGAGCTCCATAGCATCCTATCATGTTTCTGTAATACTCGGTCTGACCCGAGCGTTATAATAAAATAACACCCGAGTTAGTCTGGAAAACCAGCGTGAGAAAACACACTCAATTTGAATTATTAAAGTTATCAAAATCCTTTGAAAAACAAAGGTATCTCGTATGACCACGCCACACATAAACACGACGGGTTTTTACCTTGCGATAACCAAAACATTTTATATGAAAATCGTCTAATATTATAATAGTGTCTAGGTACAAATACTTATTTAAATAGTCGAAATTGTTACATTAATTAAATTCCAGCATACTAGGCTCTACAACCAAAACCGTAAAGGCACGTATTGGAGAATGGATCACATACAATGACTAGGCACTGGGGTACCACCTATCATAGTATACATCAAGAAAAATGTACCGAGGACCTCGCCGAGATCCCCTACAACACAAGACCGGACTACCCCTAACCTGGATAGTACCGAATATGCTATCACCCCAGGTGTTCCCACCCTTACCGAGTTCTTCCGCGCACCGTAGTAATAATATTCGAGGGTATCTAAAAAGGTGATAAACATACCCTAATTGGGTGCGACCCACTTAGCCTTATTGCATCTCCCCTGATTTTCAGTCATTCCCGGTTGATGAGGCTTGAGGCTACGATTACCTTTTAAGGAATTTATACTTGGAATGCTCATTGTCCTCCAATGACAATATACTAATAGCATTCATCCATACAAGTCCGTTCTGGGTCTAAACGAAACCGAAGGCACTATTCCTACTACATCCATTTTGGAATCATCTTCAGGATTAGTAGCGATTAGCCCTTGCACTTCACTGCTCCATCTTCGATTTTGTCTTCACTTTGAAAACGTACTCGTTGGATCGAAGTGGTTTTCAGATAACTTATCTGATCCCGGTCTCTTCCAAACAACGTTCGATATTTCTGGTAAACTCAACCCCGGTTCTTTAGGAAATAAACAGACGAAAATAAGATCGGAGATCACCTCCTAACTGTTAGTGGACGGATTTCCTTATCATCGTCCTAGAAGAACGAAACGAGTTTATACGTACAGTACATCACCTTACGACGGTAACTGTACCATAAAATTCCCATGTTTCTCTTAGATATTCCCAAAGTTATGTTTTGGGTCCAGATTTGATAGTCGGTTATTTAACTATCAAATAAACAATCATTCAACCAAAGAGCTTATTTTCCACTGAAAATACTAAGTCTTGTTTAATTTAAATTTTAATAAATTAAATCTCTTTATCAAAAAGTATATACTTATCTTATCGAAGTAAGTACGTTCACTAACCATTCTTTTCAAAAATATTTGATTTTTTTTAAAAATAAATACGGAAAGCACCATGCGATATCAACCATGGATTTACAGCTCAATGATTACGTCTCTATCCCAGAGAAATCCAAACTTAACTTCAGGCACTCTCTGCCTCCGATTTCGCCATGAAAGTATACCATTACTTTTCGAAAACTTTATTTTAATAATTTTCTCTAAATAATACTTATAAAATTTCTATATAAACTCCCAAGTTTTAATTTAGGCAAATACTCTTTAAATAAAGGTATTATATTAGACAAGATAAATATTGAATAATTTATCTTTTTAAAATAATAATACTAATTAATTAATAATTATCTTTAAAACAAATCATTTTAAAGTAACTTTAATTAATAATTAAATATATTTTTAAAACAAATTTGAAAATGATTACACAACTAATTTTTCTGAAACCACCTTTTAAATTACTTAGCTTAATAATTAAAAATCCTCTTTTTAAAAAAAACCCAACTTCTCGACAAAAATATATTTTCAATCCTATATAACCAATCTAATATTTATAAATCTCTCTCGATTTTATCACTAATTTGATTTATGCCCCAATTTCGTAAATCCCCTTTTTCACATTTCTAAAAGTAAATTTATCATTTATTTTTTTTAAACAGATTTACCCATCCCATTATAAATTCCCACCATGAATTTATAACTTCAACTTATCAACTGAAAATCATTTCACTTTATTTATAAACATTGTTTATAAATCTCATAGTTTTCAATTCCAATTTATAACGGTTTCACATCACTTAAATCCATTACAATTTGTGTGACGACCCAAATTTTTAACGGTTGTTAATAGGTAATTAATTGAATTAAATCATTGGAATATTACTTTAGATAAGTCGAACAAATGAATTTCTGATATTTAAAATATCTGAATCTGAATATATATAAATTGATTTAAAACTATTATAAATATTGAATTATAGAATCTCTGGATATGATGAACCGTATAGAAGAAAGATTTTTTTTTAGAAACTCCACCATTTAAATTGAGATAAAACACCCATATATATATATAGATAAACATATATAAGCTTTATGATGCAAATATGTATATATATAATGAAAATGTATACAAAAGCAATGTGTATGAAAAAGGAATATGTATATGTTAACAATACACAAATAAATATATATACGTATATATTATACGAAATAGTAGCAAGGATAAAAGTAAATATATATATAATCATGCCTAAGTAAATGGAATAGGTATGAACACAAACATACATGTGCAGGATAATGACAATACAAGCAAGAATAAAAGGATAAAATGCATAACTATGTACATCCACATATCAATTCATATATGTGTACATAAGAATTAAGATAAGTATGTAAACACTGTGGGGAACATAGCATTAAATGCTATTAGCTCAGCCTCCACAAGCAAGAAAAATCTCTGACCAATTGTGTACCAGCAAATACTTACCCTGTACACTTCCTTCTCTACATATACCTTTGTTTTGCTTCAATCTCTGGTTCGAATGAACTAAAGGAAAAATAATACAAACTGCCACTTTGAAATCAAGTAATTCAAGTTCAGGAAATCAAACAAAACAACTAAGCAGAGAAGATCAAAAATCAAGATAGCAGATCCAAGGCCAGTGCCCTCTGTTCAAAAAACAAATGGTGAGTAAACTCTTGAATCTGTATATATATCTTGGTTTGCCTGTGATCAATGTTTGATTTTGTGATAGTGAAATGTTTGTATGGATGGAAAATATGCTGCATGAATATATATATATATACTTAAGAATGATGTGTGCTTGTCTGGAAACAAAAACAAGTTCCAGGTTTTCTCTGCTTTTATAGAACTGTGAGCAAACTAACCCATTTAAATTTAAAGCTGTGATGTTTATACTTGTTGTTGTTGAGAAAAGTGTTGTATTGGATGAAAATGTATCTGCATACATAGATATATGTGGATTAAGGTGTGCATATCAGTATACAGAAAAAAAATGTCTATGTTCATCATATACAGGTTTTAAAACCCGTTTATAAATCCCTATCTCCTCATGCAATAAGATTTAGCCTATGATCTTTAAATGAAAAGTGATGATAATTATGTAATAAAAATTTTAAAAATGATAACAAGTAGCATTATTTAGCAAATTATCTGGAAATTGGAAATTTACAGTAAAAGCTTTTGAAAACAGAAAAATCTATAGTTTTAAAATCATGATTTGATTACATAACTGGATTTGGATTGTAAAATGATGAATTTTAATATAAATTTCAAAATTTTTAGATTCATATATATTGGGTATTTTCGTGATGAATGGAAAATTCATTTTCGTTGATTCTCGTTGACCCACGACGAATTGAACGTCGTGATCAATGGTGGAGGAGGCCTGAATGGTGGCGAACCCAAGAAAAATGCTCGAAATTTTTATTATCAATCATGGTGGTCGGGCGAAATGATTCTAGGGTTTAAAACCCGGTTGTGCTCGACAAGGTTTCAGAGACGATTTCGCCACCTACGGTGAATCAGACAAGGTCAGGACTGGTGAATCGAAGCAAGAATCATTGACGAAGGGGTGAGTGTGATGGCGAAGGTTCAGGTGGCCTGAGGTGATCGTGCGAGGCGATTTGGTCAAAAGGTTTGGTTCCAGGAAATCGATCGAGTGTCAAATTTTGATTTCTGACGTGATCACCGGAGATGGGTGGTCGGGATTGGTAGAGGAGGTCAACGATGATCTATGGGTGGCCGCGGCGTTGATCGGAGATGGTTCTGTGTACGTGCACATGCACGTTTATGGTGTCTGTTCGTTGTGTTTTGGGGAAGGAGCAGGAGAACTCGGAGTCGTTCTCGAGTTTGAAGCGGGTTGTCTCGAAGAAGAAAGAGCACGAGTGACTCGAGTGATTTCTCGGGTTTTGGTTCGGGAAAAGTTGTGTTTGGCTCGGGTTTTCTTGAACTGGATGATTCAATAAGCTTTCAAATAAAAGTTAACCAAGTTTTAAAGTATATTAAATTGAATAAGTTTCAAAGCAATATAAATCAAGTTTCAAAGTAAATTTATTAAACAAGTTTTAAAAGGTTTCAAACAAAAGTATTGATCAAGTTATCAAGGAAGTTTCAAAGGTTAGAATTTTAAAGTTAATTGTTTTTAAGATTAATTGGTTGGGTTTTAAATAAATTATATATGGGGATAATTACGTAATTAAATCCCTAAGTTTTCAGGAAAATAAAGTGATGTAATTAAGTAAGTAATGAATATGAATATATTTAATCTTAAAAGGGTTTCAAATATTTTTTTGTATAATTAATTTCAAGTAATTAATTTAATAAGATTTAAATAATGTAATTTATTAAGATAAAGAGTTTATCTTGGTCTTGATTAATTAAAGGGTCATTAATTAATTAATTAAAGGGTGAGTAATTAAGGGATTGATTAATTTAGGATAATTAATCAATGAAGTAATTTTAGAAGAATTAATTAATGTAATTAATTGAGAATTAATGTAATTAATTATAGTAAAAAAATTAATAGGAGTAATTAAAGGTTAATTACTATAATTGTTTGAGAATAATTAATTTGTGTAGGGAATTAAGGATAATTACATAATGTAATTAGAGAATGATTAATCAAGGATGATTAATCAAGATGAATAATTAAGGGATAATTAATTAATTGAATATAATTAATTAATGTTAAATAAGCAAGATTTTTAGGTAATAAAGTAATTGATTTAATTCATTGGTAGTTAATTAAATTAATCAGAAATGGTATGACTAATTTATCTTGCTTATGAATGATTGAATGATATTTGGATGCCTTGAATTATTTGTTATCCCTGATATGTGATTGTGATGCTTTATGAAATGAAACGTTTTGTAATATGATATGTTGGGTTGAATAGATATAATGTGGTTATCTATGATGAATTGTTGTGTAAAAATGACATCCAATATTTAAAATTTAATCACTTGAACAACTTGGGTTAGGATGACATTGGATTCGAAGAGTCCGGAGTCGGGTATTAGTTAATACCCGAAACCACTTCGATTCTTTATAGATTGATATGTGAAATCAATAGGCTGAAATGGAATGATTTAAGTAAATTGGACCATTTAATCTAAGTTTTGGGTACTTAGAAATTGATGTGTGAAATAAGTGATGTCTATAACAAATTGTGAATTTGTAAAATTGATACGAGTTACCCCGGGTTTTATGTAAGTTTTATGCTGTTGTATTCCATGTTAGATGGGTTTACTCACGCTAGTTTCCAGCCTGACCCGGGTGTTACTTTGATGTAATGCTCGGGTCAGACCGAGTATTACAGATTTTCAGGTAAGGACGTTCTGGAGCTCAGGAGGCGAGCTGGATGGCAGGAACGTATGGAGTGTTTCCGCTGTGATATATTTCTGTTTATCCATGACATGTTGATTTGTATATGTCCAGTGTTTGAGTATATGTGTAACTCTGGTGTATAAAAATGTAATCAACTGATACAGTATTCTTTTGTAAACTGTTATTATTTGATATTATATTTTGATCCGCTGCGAATGTGAGAATCTGTGTAGTGTTTCTGTTTCTTCTTCTTCTATCTCTTTCTTCTTTCCTAACTATCTAAAATTTTCGAGATCGAAAATTTTGGGTCATTACAATTTGATTTCTAAATTAAATTCCATATATAAATCAATTTCTCAAATAATCCAAACTATATTCCAAACCCAACCCAATCTCGATTATATTTCCATTTGTAATTAAGAAATCTTATTTTAGATTCGGTATATTCAATTTCACATTTATTTCCAAATGCACTTATTTTCCCAATCTATTTAAAATCTTGGTTTAAAAACCTTTTATATTTAAAACAAATATCACTAAGGAATTATTATTTAAAATCCTTATTCTAAATCTCTATTTACCACATTGCGAAATTGTTAAGTACAAATTTAAAGTCAAACTATTTATTTTATCCAAATAAATTTCTTTTAATTAATCCAAAATCCTATATAAATACTTTACTTCCAAAATCCCTTTTTAATTTCTTTTCAAAATCAAATATATATTTATGGTATTTTAAAATGCCAAAATCTAGGTCAATGTACCATAGCATCCAATAATTTCAAATCACACTATAATCTATCATAGATTATTCAACACATCATATATCACTATATATGAAATTAAATTCAACATTTTTGAGGAATCCAGTTGGATCCCTCTAACCTGTTTCCCTACAACCACAGATGTTAATACAACATAAAAATACCAATCCCGCTTCGAGGTGGGATATCGCGGTATATATGGTCATCCGCTATTATGCGGGGCGCAAGGGTCTCATCCGCTAAAATATGCGAGAATAATCAATCCAACTACTAATATATACTACTATATATATTATAACATCCAACTGATAATAATAATTATCAAATCATCCAATCAATCAATCATTAATTTTAACTATTTAAAATTAATGCCAATCATCCAAATGAGTGAGATTTACTCAACGTGATTTTTATTGTCATCCAAACGTTTCATTTTTGAATTAAAATTGAATCGGCATTCAATTTTAACCCAAAATTGTAACAAGCTCCAATCTATCCAAACCAGTTTCTTTTCGAAGCTCCCATCATCACGATCGCACCGCAAAAAGTCTCGTTCAAAATGGACCTCGCATGTGAGAGTTATACATTTTATAAGAGATTGAATTTAATAAAACAAATTATATAACTAATTAAAATTTCTTTTTAAAATCATAACCAGGCCCATAAAAAAAACGTTCGGCCCAACATCAAAACTTCTTCTTCTTCCTCCCCCGATACGCACGAACCCAACGCTGCTGTGCACGAATGCACACTGACACGCGACTCCCTCTGACGAAACCCAAAACCAATCGCTCCGACGAACTCCCCTTCGAAAACTGCACCCATACGTACCCATCTCCTCGAGCTTAGCAATGCCCTGCCATTCATGACCTGCCACTGCCATACATGGTTGCACTCCACCCCTTAGCGCCACACCTCACCAAAACATGCCAAAAGCTGTAATTTCTAATGATAAACTCATCTCCAAACTCCTCTCGTCTCCTCATCGACCAAATCGTGAGAAATGCCAAACCCTAACTGCACCGCCTTCCACCCCACTCCACACAAACACAGCCACACCTATCAAAACCCATACCAAATTGAAGAGGGTGAAGAAATAGGATTTTACAAATTTGTTTCGTGATTTTTAAACAAGTATTTGATGAGAAAAGGATTTTTGAAGTTTCATTGCCACCATTTTTATTCTTCTTCATACTGTAACCTTGCATGCATTTAAAAAGGGGGAAAGACGTGATTCTTGCGTGTAGGTTGGTATCTATAGTGCTTTGAAGTGAAGGAAAAAAAGCCGATGGAAAGAAAAGGATGGATTTGATAGGTTGACTAATATATTAATTTATTTTCAAAATGTCTCGATTTAGTAACTTAAAATCATGAACCCTTATCGAGGCATGTCGCTAGGCGTTTATAATGTTATACCCCTCTCCCGAACGCAATGGAAAAGGTTTCGAGTCCTAATTCGATCGTATGAAGAAGATAGCTTTTTGAACCCAATTATTATATTGAATTTTCGATATTAATTCCAACGCGTTTCTATCCCGTATGACCAAACGATAACTCCAAACACTACGAAATTTGAAATTCGATAATAATACACTATTACGGATCTAATGGAACTGGTTCCATCAAAATCCGAGACTGTGTCTCGGAAGGCTATTTTTACTCGTCAATTTAAACGAGCCATTTTTAAAATCGAACAAATCACTTTTTAATTCCTATTTAAATTTTTTATTAACTTCATTCTTATAAATAAAAATTAAATAAGCTTTGAAATTATTTTTATCTAGCCCGATTCCATATTTAAACCAATTTTTAAATTATTAAATTAAAAATAAAATTATCCAAAAATCATTATATTTGAAATTCAAGTTAAAAATTAACTTTTAAATATTTATAAACAATTAAATATTTTCAAATAATGCAAAATTCTGGGTCGTTACATGTTTTTACTTAAGTATTATTTGAAAAGCATTTCAAACATATTTTAAGTATGGAAAATAATAATTATTTAATTAATTATTTATTTGCTTAATGATTATTTAATTACTTAATTAAGTTAGGTAATTAGTACTTAATCATTAGTTAATAAAGGAAATTTGTACTGAATAATAAATTAAGTAACCTAACTATAATTAGTTAATTAATTAAAGATTTATTATTAATTAATGATTTATTTAAAGATTAATTATTATTTAATTAGTAAATAAGGGTTAATTATTAATTTATTATTAAAGAAAGAGTTTAAATATTTAATTAATTTCTAATTAAGTTAAGACTCAATTAAAGACTTAATTATTATTAAGTAAAGGTTTAATTTATTATTTAACTATTAATTAAAAGTTAATTATGATTCAATTATTTATTTAAAGATTAACTATTATTTAATTATTTATTTAAAGAATAATTATTATTTAATTATTTATTTAATAGTTAATTACTGTTTAATTATTAATTAAAGGTTAATTATTTTTAAAATAAGGAGTTTAAATGTTATTTAATTATTAAATAAAAGTTTTAAACCACTTTATTCCTAAAGATCGGTTTTGTTTAGAAAGCAACTCCCTTTTGAAGAAAGTTTTTATCCAAGGGATTTCTTTGTCGATTACCTTTAGGTAATCCTAAATGAATATGAAACCCAAGGACATTTGTTTAGCAGAATAAATCATCATCATGCTAATTAAATTATATTTTATATTTGTTTGGTAGAATAAATCACAGTTCTGCCATAATTCACCAAGTAGATTATGATAACATCTATTTAAGTAGAATAAAATCTCAGTTCTACTATTATGGTAATTTGGACCTTAACCTGTATGTTGATTGATTGTTATTGGTTGATTCCCTTTACATATCTACTTGTTATGTAAATACCCATGTTATAACTTAGATAAGTTAAACTCAACTAAATGAACCATTATGGTCATTAAGCCTCTTCTCGATTTTTGTGAAGTCAAATATTTCATTTTATCCTTTTTGATTATGGCTTAAGTTTATTCCATTTTAAAATATTTAAAGAACAATTAAGCAATTATTTTATTAAAGGTGTTTTGAAGTAATTTAATACTTTAAAATGATTTTTCAAAAATCATTATTTTGTTAATGAGATTTAAAGATAATTAAATTAAGGATGTTCAAATAATAACTTGTTTATTTAAAGGTGTTTTAGATAATTGATTGTTTATCAAAGAAACTTTATCGAATAAAGTTTATTAAAGAAGTTTTGTTTTAAATAAGGAAAGTTTATAAAAAAGGAGTTTTATAAATTGGAAAGATATCTCGAAATTTGGAAATAGCTTTATAAATGGTTTTGAGATATTTATAAAAAGAGTTTTATAAATAAATTCAGAGATTTATAAAGAGTTTTATAAATGGATTTGGAATTTTAGAAAAGGAGATTTCTGTAACAACCCGCATATTTATCGATTTTATATTTAAATATTTTATTTAAATATTTCATTGTTAGTTGGATTATAGTCCGAAAAGCCACTTTTTGTAAACAGTCGAATTGGGACTCGAGACCACTTCCATTGAGTTCAAAATGACGTTTGCGACCTTTTTGAGTATAAACTTCGATATGTTTAGAGTTAGTAGAATTTTGCTACTTTTTCACTTTGGGTTTGGGTTTGAGTTTCAGCCCTATATCCTAACTCAGCCCCTCTCCTCTCCATTCACTCATTTCATTTTGCAAACACTCAAGCTCAACTTAAAATGGTGGGAGAGATTGGAAATTAGAAATTCCAAACCCTAGTTCCTCTTGCAAACTCAAGTTCTTGCTCCAAATTCGAAGAGAAGCTATTGGTAAGCATCTCCTTCTTCTTCTCCTACTCATTCTCCTTTCAATTTCAGAAATTCCTAAACCTAACTTTAGGAAATATTTCTCTTTTAAGCTTAGATTCAAGCTTGTTGAGTTGGGATTGAAGAGTGATTGTCCTTGCCTTGCTCTATAGCTTCCTCTTAATTATTTTCGTGTAAAAGGTGAGATTTTTATCTCACATCTATGCCTATAACTATCTTTGTTGTTAGGTATGAATTCCTATCATCTATTTCGTGTTCACTTGTTGTGATTTGAATTGGTTTTGTGAATTCTTCAATTTTGGTGTTTTGGTCCAATTTTATGAAAATCCTTCTATGGACATTTGGACATTGATATTCGGAGTGTATCGAGGAGCCTTTAAGGCCGGGTTGCCGCTTGGCGTAAATCCTTAGTCGCCATTGCTCATCCGATCGCTTCCGAATCATTTTGGCCACTTTGGCCTAGGCAAAATGTTGCCCAGACCAGGTGACCAGACGTCTGGTGACCAAGCCCAGACGTCTGGTTTGGACCTGGAGAGAAAAATGTATGCACGCTTTATTTAAAAAAATGCCAGAGACTATTTCCAGACGTCTGAAATTCAAGATCAGACGTCTGGACGAGTCTCAGACGTCTGACTTGAGGTTTCAGACGTTTGGTTGTTCTTTGGATAATTTTCCAGAGAACGAAACCAGACGTCTGGAATCAAAACCAGACGTCTGGCAATGGCTCAGACGTCTGAGTTGCTATTCCAGACGTCTGGGTGGTTTTTTGAGCTATTTCCAGAAAACAAATCCAGACGTCTGGATTCCAAATTAGACGTCTGGAAGCATGCATTTCTGCCTGTTTAGGCTTTTCTAGATTGAATTTCCATTGTTTATCGATTTTGTTGATCCGACTTATTGTTATCAATTATTATCGACTTTGATGACTTCTTTTTCGGGGTTTATGTGAATATCCATTTTGATGGATATATTATCGATTTCTTTGGATTTGATTCACGTCTTCGTATGTGAATTTTGATGATTGATTGTTCCTACAATCATTTTGTAACTTGTCTTCAAAAGGTCGTACCGTTTTCTAGGTCGAACACCGTAGCAGGGGCGTTGCCCCCGCACCCCACCTAGGGGGTTGCCACCCCCCAGACCCCCCTCCGTAGGCGATCTTATCTGAAAAACACTTGGATTTTGTTCACGTCTTCGAATGTGAATTTTTGTAATTCGATTCGTTTCAACAATCGTTTTGTGACTTGTCACTTTAAAGATATGAAGGTTTCAATACTAGTAGTAAATATCAAAACTCTTTCATCAAAGCGATTTCAACACTATTTTAAATATCAAAAGTTCGTTTTCTCAAACCGATTTCCAATCTACTAGTATATACAAGCCTTTACTTCACTCGGATGAAAAATCGACTTAAACGACTTAGTAAAACGAGTGGTATGAAACGCTTGCGTTCACTTCGTCGGTTAGCTCTTGGACTTGTTCGATTGAACCCTTTTGTGACAGTTTTCTAGTGGAGATCTACAATTTGTTCGTAAATATTTAAGTTAAGCAAGTGGTTATGGGACATGAAGCTAAACTCATATATTTACTAGCTTATAGTAATTGACACTTCTTCATGATCGATGATGATCATTTTATGATTTAGACTAGCGATTGAGCGATGTCTCTTTGTCTGCGAGGGAGACTAGACCCCGTTTGTGTGATGTTTCTACTCACATTCGTGGAGCATTCGGCTCATAGGTCTTCGGACCATTCGTGGAGCATTCGACTCATAGGTCTTCGGACCATTCGTGGAGCATTCGGCTCATAGGTCTTCGGACCATTCGTGGAGCGGACCATTCGTGGAGCATTCGGCTTATAGGTCTTCGGACCATTCGTGGAGCATTCGGCTCATAGGTCTTCGGACCATTCGTGGAGCATTCGGCTCATAGGCCTTCCCCCTTCTTATGATTTCTGGATTTCGTGTGCTGATTTTTGGAATTTGTGCTTCACCAATTTTCGTGATTTTCATTGATAAGTTTTATCAATTTTTGTGCATTGGTGAATTTGTGTGTGTCATTGACTTGTTATGAATACAAGTTTAGGGTATGATACCCTATTTTATCTTTGAGAAGATTCTTGTGATATTGATTAATCTCTTGTTGATTTTCAATTATATACTTATAGTAATATGCCACTATGGTTATTACATGTTCATGCCATGTCTTTTACTTTATACCATATCATCTGATATTTATAGCTAGACTGATCCGTTTATTATTTTCTTATAAATAATACTCGGGTCAGACCGAGATGTTTCAGGTGCTTCTGCTTGACTTCTCTTCTGGATTATTCTGACTTTTGGCTAACTACTTAGATTAGTAGTTTTTGGATGTACACATTTGAGATATAGACTCTATGTTGTGTATTTATTCTTTTGAATAGCACATGTTGCTATTCTTTTATATTATCGTGGATCTTTCTGACCACTACTCTGATGTACACTTTCATGTGTTATATTTATATTCATATCTTTTTCCGCCTTTGTGATATGAATTTTCTGTGACTGATTTGTGTTATGTTTATTTCTATATTTGTTTCCGAAGTCCATATAGCCACTGTGTAGTAGCTTTGAGTTTGTATCGGTATGTCGGATTTCCTCTTGAGATGAAAAATTATATTTTTATCTAGCATATCGGTACTCGCACAAAGCAATTATACAGATGGTCGCTCCTCAACAGCCTTATTCTCCGTGCTAGTTGACGGCATTACCTCGTAGTGTCCTTGGCTAGCGTGGGTATAGAGGTGGGGCGTCACAATTTCCATAAATGAAAGAGGTTTATTAGAAGGATTTATTGAAGAAATTTGTAAAGAATTTAAGATGTGGTTTTCCCTTAACTGACTTTCTTAATTATGGTGGTGTGGACATTTGTTCCATGCTTAACATCGAAGGAATAGTGTTTGGGGGTTATTCTTATCTCTAATTTAAATAACATTTGTTTTGATCCTTGTAATATAATTTTGAAATGAGAAATCTTTCGCAATGTTTTATGAATATACTTGTGCCGGTGTGATAGGTATATGAATATTTTGATAAATATTTTGAAAAGAGATTTTAATATATGAAAGATTATTTTGAGGCTTAGTGGATGCTATGGGAAAAATTAAATCTCTAGATTGCAGTTTGATTGCTTATTTGATAGTTAAATAACCGACTATCAAATCTTGATATGTTTTAACTTAGAAAGTATGTTGTGTGTATTCGAATTCCCTCGTGAGGACTCAAATATTGTTGCATTCTTCTAAAGAACAGAATTGAGTTAGCCGTGAGTTACCACTTAGCTTGGAGACATCGATTTTCGAATTTATCCAAACCACTCCAAAACAAATCATGTTCGTAATGGATTGTTATAGGTATGTTATGGAGCTGTACTATTCTTCCTGAGGGTGATTCCAAAATGGAAGATAGTAATTGATAAATATTTGTTCGATCCCGGAACAACTTGTATATATGAATGTTGGTATTACTTTTCTGCTTGGAGGGCAGTGTTAGCATTCCAAGAGGGAATTGCTAAAAGAAGGTAAATCGTTGCCTCAAGCCTCACACCCGGTAATGGCTAAAATAGGGTAGACGCGGGAGGGCTATGTGGGTCACTCCCATTAGGGCGTGCCATCACCTTTCTAGATTATCATATTGTGGATTTGGTTTTGCATGAGGGCTCTCTGTAAAGGTTGGGAACAACCTGGGTGATGACATATTCGGTACTATCCAGTAAGGAGTAGGTCGGTTCTGTGTTGGCAGAGGTCGAAAGGTTTTCGTCCTTAGGAAATTTTATCTAGAGGTGTGCCATTTTCAGAAAGTAGTCCCTTACGTTATCATTTGTTGGAATCCATTTTCCATATACGTGTCTTAGTGGTTTAGATTGTATACATGTTGTTGTTGTAGTGTACACACATCATATCTACTTGATTATTGGTATTCTAAACCTTAGACATTATTATAATATCACTAGACTTTATAATTAAAATGATTTGGTTATCGTAAGGTAAAAAACCGTCCATGTTTATGTGCGGCGTGGTCTTACGGGATACCTTTTATTTTGAAAAAGGTTTTCAAATGTAGAAATCAATATGTTTTAATTTGAGTTTTACTCACGCTAGTTTACCAGACTGACCTTGGCGTTATTTCCTTAAAATCTCCGGGTCAGCCCGAGCATATTTTCCAGATTTAGCCATACCTTTGGACCTTTTAGGAGACATGCTGGATTCTCCAAGACGTATTCCCGAATCTTATATTATTTCGATGTTTTTGTTGCTTTGATTTCAATATGTATTTATTAGAAACTATAAGGACAGGCTATTATTAACTGTCCAGGCTGATAATAGGTTAGTGTGCTCTAATGTTGTGTATAATAAAGATGATTTCTTTTTACAAAGATCTTGTGTATATTATATATTTCTCGTTACGATGTTAGATTATGTTCCGTGTTTTCATTCTTCACCCCGAATGACCTGTCTTTCGGACACTTAAATGATCGACACACGAATACCAAGGATGTATTAAGTGTTGTCTTAGGTGTAAGAAAGGAAGATCGTTACACTTTATATAATCAATTTAAGTGGATTATTCAATTATATATTAATATATAAAAAGTATATATATTAAATAAATTATTACTTTTTCTTCTTATTGGTTTTGCATAAATAAATTTTTTGAAATTTTAAAACATGTAATATATGATCTATAACATTTAGAAACAATTACTAGTTTACCGAAATCGGTAATAAAAATATTTTATTATAAAAATATTTTTTTTCTTTGTTTTGGTCATGAGCTTAGCATAGCAAACATACATAAAATGAAATTTATTTATTTCTTTCTCTTATATAGATGCAACTATACACACAACCAACCAATCTTGTGACAACATTTTGATGTACAAGATTTATGATATAATCTAACATCCTATAATATGACATTTAAATATGACATAACAAGATTAAAACATACATTTACCTTTCACCAAAGCCTCTGGTTACACATTGAAACCTTGAGTCAGTTCACAAAACAAAAGGTGCTAGCTCCCGGATTGCTGATCGCCAGCTATCGAGTAGTGTTGAATTTGATGAAGTATGAACTTGAAAATATTTTTATTGTTTTTTTGCAAGTCATGGCCAAAATTTTCTAGTGGAGATTTCTAATTTTTGGATAGAAGATGTTAAAGGAAATGAAGAGGAAATCTCTTATTAAAGAAGGAAAATAAATATGTGATTAATATCCTTGTAATAAAGAGTGCCTTTTCATTTCAAAACTTTAAAATTCTTTGATGAAGTTTTCTAACTTTTGGAGAGAAGATAATAAAGCAAATGAAGAGGAAATCACTTATATTAAATAAGTAGGATAAATGTGTGATTAATATCCTTGTAATAAAGAGTGCCTTTTCATTTCAAAACTAAAAAAGAAACCCTCCATTATTCCTTACCATGGCCAGCCACTTCTAAGGCAACCAAGGCTTGTTATGTGTGCTTATTCATGGACCTTAAACATATTTTCGTCCGTACGAAAAATTCCCGCATTAAAATTCAATTTAAACGCGTATTGATATCGCATATTGTTCATTATATTTATAACTAATATAAATACATTGTTTAGTCATGTTCAATACATGAAATAAAATTTCATAACTAATATTTTTTATAAATGTTAATTAGTTTATTAACTTATAACGAGTATGAATTAATTAAATCAGGTGATTAAAGGAATATCCAACATTTCAGTTGATTGACTTTTAGTTGTAAATTTGGTATGCGATTAATATCCAACAATTCGAATATTAACATTCACGCATCACTTAGCAAGTGGTGTGACATTTTGGCCTGATTTATTGCTTAATTGGTTTTGGTAATATCCAATTTTACTTTGTTAAGCGTTACTAGACAGTGATGATTATTTACATCGATTCTCTTTGTCAAAACTGTATCATTTCGGATTTATGAAATTTGGCAATGGTCAAAATTCCAATATCGTCCATATTCAACTTTATAGTTCGAAAACAAAGTCATTGGTTCAGTAACAACAATTATTATTAACCGAACTATTCTGCATAGAATTGACTTTGATTTGACTTCAATCGACCGTGATATTAATCCTATATAACCGAGGAGACGAATCCACTCTTGAATAGTGTTTCACTGTTAATACTTCCACTCGACCCAACTATAGCCATTCGATGGACGACCTGCCATGATTTAACTATAATCAAAGTAGAGCTACCATATTGAAGATCAATGGTATTCTCAAGTCAAGAGAACTATGTAAATTAGTCATTTGATATTTTCTATTTGACCTTAATTATATCAACCAACAGAAAGCTATCGAGTGAGTCATTCAACAGTTATCCTATTAATATGTAACTCCTTGGTGCCTCTGGCAGCCATAAGTAATACACTATTTAACATTTAGAGAATGTTATGTACTCTGGTCTCAATGGATGCATCGATGTCCAATCTTGATATATTTTGACTTGGAATATTTAAAATGATGTGATTATCATATTGTGGTATAGTACTCGTGGTTACAACTATTTGTAACAACTATCACAAACACATCATTTATGGACTTTCTGACATATATATTTAAATTAACTAATTAATTATTTATAAAATTTTATAATAGTATATAACAGAAAACAAGATTGGTTATCAACCTAGATTCATGTAACAAATTATATAATTGCCCTACGACATACTCCAACTCTATCGATTTTTCACTTGCACTTATGGTCAATTATGGGATCTTATACCAACTTCTCCAATCGGTTTCTTCAAAACCAATCGGTGCAGATCCTCGGTGAATAGGTATGCTATTATGTTTTAATTATCTACTATGTCAATCAACTCTCTCCGACGTCGATAAACTATATCATGTGGAACAATTTAGAGTATGTCTCTCGTCCTCCTATGAGCTCTAAGTTCTATTACGAACTATATCACGATATTGTTATCATATAACAGTGTTATGCAATTCTCAACATTTGGAATCACCCTCAACTAGTTATAAATTTGTGTTATTGTTTGAACTGGGCCAGCACGCAAAGGACAAATGGGGTAAAGTTCAAAAACATTATTCCATTTGGATCTTGTTGGGCCTATGAAGTTTAAATTTATTTTAAATAAAATCAATATTTTATTTAATTTATAAATAAGGTGTTAAGTATTAATATGTTTGTATATTATATAGTATAAGATGTGTATCATATACACATATGTGTGTACCTGCATGTGCTACATAAGTCGTGTGCATGGTTAACATGCCTGTGTATAGATGCTGGGATTTACCCACAACAATGGACACATTAGCCCCACTATATATATATATATTCTATCTAATATATATATATATGTATATATAAATAGTTTTGTAAATAATATTAAATAATGTTTATAAAATTTGAATGTTTATATATATGTATATGTGTGTGTGTATGTATAATTGAAATTACAGTTTAAATTAATTGTAAATATTGTTAGTAGTGACTTGATTATAAAGTCAAAGTTGAGTTTCAAATTTCGAATTTTATATCTAGATCTATATAATAAGATATCTAGATATTACATATTCATATTAATATATCAATGTTAAATATATATATATATATTATATACATTTCAAAATAATTATTGTTATTTTTAATTCATATACACATTATATATATATTAATATTTTCGAAAATACGTATATGTGTGTGTATATAAGCTTTAGTATTAATAAATATTAACAAAATGTTTTTATATATATCAACATATATACATGGCATAAATATAGATAATTTTTTTGAAATAGTTTTCGAGTTAACAAAATAGTTTTTAATAAGATTTTTGTACGGATATTTTGATAAAAATAAAAAAAATAGAAAACTATTTAGTACATATCTATAATTTTATTAAATACTTATATTTATATATTCTACAATGTGTGTGTGTGTGTATTTACAATATGTAGAATTAAGTATGATGATTAAAAAGAATTATATATATTTAATATTTATATATGGACTTAATATATATATATATATAAATTTATTTTCGAATGTACAAAATACATCGGTATGTAGATTCATGGTATTAATTTCTAAACAAGCTAGCATATGACATGAATGAGCATATTAGATATTACAAATAGGTAATATTACCTTTCACTAAGGCCTAATTGTTCACACCTTGTGTAACACCCCATAATTTAGCGTTAGTTATTTAATTAGTTAGTTAGTTAATTATTTAGGCTCTGAAAATGGATTTTTTGCAAATGATGGAATTTAGCCACCAAACTTGCACCATTGCGTTCGTGGAAAAATTTTGAGCAACTTTCAAATTTGGAGTTTTGCGATTGGAGTCCAAACGAAGAAGTTACGGACAAAAAACGAATTAGGAACAAAAATAATTAAATAACAAAAATTATGTTTTATATTAATTGCCCGGACCCACAAGCCGACCCATTATGGAGGATGATCGATCGACGACTCAACGGCAGTCGACCGAGGGCGACCTGGCGGCTCCAACAAACATAGGCCGCAACGGCCCGGGTTTAATATATTTTGATCGTGCGGTTCTGCTTGATTCTAGCGCCTATAAATTCAAGCTTAGCCCTCCCTTCTCTTCTCATATTTTAATGGAGGCAGTAGCAAAGCTCTACCATTTCTTCTTCTCCACTTTCTTTCTAAATAATAAAGATAAGATATTTGTATCTATATTCATACAAATCAGAGAAGAGTAGAAATTTAATGAAAAGGAGAAGAGAAGAGAATCAACCATATACGTATTTGAGGTAATATATATATATATTTGTATCTATTTTCTCTCTCAATCCCAAATCTCTTCTCAGATCTGTAATTCTAATGTATGTATATACCCTTTTATACATATCTCTTGGATTAAAAAGGATTTGGAGATGAATCAAAGGTTCTATTTCAGATCTAGAGATTTGGATCGCTTTTAAAAGATGAGTGAGAAATTTTATAGATTGTTATAATATGAAAATTATCCCGCTGGTGTTTATTTGATTTTTATGCCTAATTGGATAATTGTACATGAGCTGTAGGCAGTGAGTTGAATATGATATGAATATAATAAATATCGCCTACATATTCTTGTTTATGAATTGATTGAGCATTATATACAACCTAATCTGGAAATCAGTCCCAAAAGTATGGATTTAGAATATTGATTTGAATGAAATTTATTCCAGATCTGAAATAGGTTGTATAATAATGTTATAAATTTGGATTATTACCCTAATCTTGTTAGACTATAAACTTTTCTATACTTGGAATTGTTAGAATTTAGATCAGTTTAATGTTTGTAAATTAGTTTGATTTCTTGGCCGTTTGGAAAGATACAGCATTTGATCTAAATAGATGTGAATAGAAAGAGAAAGAGATATGTAAAGTATGAATTCATTGTAGTTTACAATGTCTATTTCAGTAATAAAATGAAATGATTATTCATTGTAATTTCAAACAATGTAATCTTTTATATTTTAAATTTAAATCTTTTGTTTTGGACTAATTTAAGGAAATTATAGCGGATAATCTTTTTAGATATAGTTCCAATAATTTAACATGGAAAAGTATATTCTAGTGAAGATATATAACTAGAACATATTTGATAAAAGTAAATATTTGTACGTAATTACTACGCTTATAATAATTAAATAAAA
The DNA here is from genome assembly GCA_030737815.1 of Allium fistulosum. NCBI lineage: Eukaryota > Viridiplantae > Streptophyta > Magnoliopsida > Asparagales > Amaryllidaceae > Allium > Allium fistulosum. The sequence goes on from CM060902.1 coordinate 1,304,680,881, forward strand.
AGCTAATAGCGACCCTTGCACATAATATTCATGTTTAGGATAATTAACTAATGGGAAAAGAATTTAAAGGTTGTTGTTACAAGAAAACTTGTCAACACCCCAAAGTTGATGTAATAGAGAAGGTTAATCCCTTTGGTCTCTTTTGGTTTATTAGAGAAAGCTAAAATATGAATGCCTACCTTTAGATCACCTTTCGAATCAAACTTTATTATGAAATTCCCTTCTTACCTTTCGTCTCGATCGAAAAGCTTAAGTTTCCTTGTTTTTGGACTTTTGATCTGAATAAAATAGCTTGACTTTCCCTTCAAAACAGTCCTTCCAAAGTAGTTGCAAAAGCTTAATAAACAGCCCCAAGATTCAAGGTTATGATCAGCTTTGAATGGTTTCGACCAGGTCGAAAGCTGAAATCTTGAATGACTTGGCTCTGGATTGGAAACTAAAGGTTAAACTGGTTTGGGCTAAGGTTTCGATCCATTCGAAAGTAGAAGTCCAACGAAAGGTGGCCGGGAGACAATAACTGAAATTATTTGTAAATGCAGAGGTTTCGACCAAGTCGGAAGAGGCCTTTCAATGTGGTCGACACCTATAAAAAACGGTTAGATCTGATAAAAACTTTTGAAATATCAAAGTATCCAGAATATTGAAGACTTCCCTTTCGTATCTCAACAAAGCCTTTATTGATCAACTTTCCCCAATTCAATTTACAAATTAGGGTTTAAAACTTTGTAGAATTAAGAAAATTCCAGAGTAGATTGACCTAGTTCGGATCCCCTAAACCAGACCCCTTAGGTCTTATTTATAGATGCGGGTCGGCACCTTTCGAGCCAGTGCTTTCGACCTGGTCGAAAGATGGCTTCAGATGCCTTCCGACTCCTTCGGCACTTGCGCTCCTCTTTGCAATGCTTTCGAATGAACTCGAATGCTTCCGTCTTCATCGAAAGAGGCGGTTGCACCTTCTCTTCTTTATGTTTCTTTATAAAGCTTTCGACTTTGTCGATGGGCTGTTTCCAGTGGCTTCGAAGGTGTTGAACTGGGGATGGTTTCGACGGTGTTTGTAGCTTCCAAACATATGCTTGCGAATTGACGTGGAACTTAACCTAGATATTAAAGGCTTCCACCGATTGAAAAGGCTTAAATTTGCTTTCGAAAGGGGTGTTTCGACCAAGATGCGCTTCTGAGTGACTTGAGTGAAGGCGAAACCTTTGGACTGGAAAGGTTTTGTGCACATATGAAAGGTTGTTATGCATTGTCTTCGAAAGGTGTTGCTTTGATTCCTTCAAAAGGTCTTCATGCATGTGGAAGCACATGTTTCGAAAGGTGTTTATTGAAGCTGAAGTGTGCTTTCGACCCCTTTGACCCCTTCGAAAGGTCTCTATACTTCTATTTTTTGGCTGTTGCATCTCTTTGACTCCTTTGAAAGGTTTTGCTGGTTCTTTTCTCTCTTGTTCTTCTTTGCCTTCTATTCAATAGGTTTCGACATGGTCGAAAGGAAATTTGGTGGTAACATATGCGCCCCCCCCCCCCGCGAAGGGATGCCTTTGACTTTTTAAGTCAATCATCTCAGAACCTTCAATATCTCCCGCTTTTTCATATTCCCACATGAATATGGATCATTCATTTAAATCTAATTGGACAGCTCGCCATCTTTGCTGACTTTTCTTATAAATTACGTTCTTCTCTCCTCTTCTTTCATTTACCTAAAAACGAAAGAAACTTCAAGCAAAATCAAAGTTCCTAAACTTTCAGATAGTTTTTGCTTTTCACAATCAAAAACCCAGATCTAAAGTAAGTTTTTGTTTTCTTATTTCACGAATCTTTCCCTTCTTTATTTTGTAACAAATCTCAATTTCACCAAATTTCACGGTTTGGATTTTTAATTTCTGTTTTGATTTGCTAGAAAATTCTAGAGTTTTTATTTGTTTGAAAGTATCATTCAATTTAATTTTACGGTTTGAGTTGTGTAACAACCCGCCAATTTATCACTTTGATAAATTATATTTATTTTTAAATTTATTCAAATAAAAGGTTGATAATACAAATAATATTATTTTGAGTGATAATAAGTAATAGTATTTTTTTTTGAATAAGTATTTACAAAAATATTTTCCCTGAAATTTATATCGATAAGATAACAATGAATTTAAATCATTGATTTATTTAATTTAAATTGATATTTAATTGTTTAATAATTATTTTAATTATCCAAATAATTATTTTAAATAAGTATAATTCATTTAAATAGTTATAAAGTGATAATGAATCATTTATAACAGTTTTATAAAGGGATATATTTAATTTGAAAATATAAGGAAAAATCGATATCGCTTTATCGTTATAATAGCGATTTTTGTAAATAATTTTTAATATGAGTTTATATGGTTTTATAATTCAAATGTAATCATTTTAATTGGTTTAAAATGATAGGAAATTTATTTTTAAATTTTGTTTACAAATATATGTACGTTAAAGTATAAGTGAAAATGTGACCAATAATCGGTTCTCCGGATTTCAACGATTTAACAAACAAAAGTTGTTCGAAGACGTTCGAAGTGTTTTACACCTACATATACATACATATATATGTTACATACACATAATAACAAGCATATAAACATACATATATGAATATAAGTAACTATAAGAAATATATTATAAAATATATTATATATTTTAAAGGTTTCTTACTCCTTAAGCTTAAATAAGTCAACATATGCATACATGAGATGATGGAAGTGATATACACATGGGGAGAGGCTCTATCCATGCATTTTGAAGGGGGAAAGTGTGTTGGATAAGCTTTGAAATGGTGATAAAGTGATGATGTATGTATGGATACTTTTACACTCTTCCTTTCCTATAAATACCCTACCATCTTCTCTTCATTTTCATTCATCTTCTTTTTCATATTTTCAAGCTTTTGCTTCCACTTTAATGGCTTCCATCCTAAGAGAAATAATGTCAAATTTTATTTCAAAAAGAAATTAAATCATAATATATAGTTATATATAGTTAAAAACCTCAAAACAAGCTCAAATCTCCATCTCTCCACCTCCCAAATCCAAGGCACCACCTTCCACCACCCTTGGCCGTGAGCTCCACCCCCTTCCCAACCTAGGCCGTGAGCACCAAGGCTAGGCCGAGCCTTTTCAAGATCCAAAGCTCAATTTCGTGGAGTTTGATTTCGAGATAGCAGAGCTGTAGCCGTTTTAAAACTAGTTCGAGTGAAAATGAAGGTGAGAACTCCTAAAATATTATACTATATGTTGGATGATGATATGATGTTGCAAATGGATGTTTAATATTCTTTGATCTTCAAGTTTGGTTGTTTAAATATGAACGTTGAAAATATATGCAAGTCACGAATATACACGTCGATAAACACAAAGGAAATCACTTTATGAAATGGTGTATATGGAATTGTTAAACCTCTTTAAAAATGGTTTAAAATGAGTTTGAAATGTTTTATAAACATTGGAAATCGTTTTGGTGAAGTTTGAATGAGAATGGAAAATTTAGTCAAAAATAGGCGCGTCGCGTAACGACAGTGCGATTTCGCGCTGTAAAAGTCAAACAAGTGTAAAAGATGGAATATAGCTCGAAATTATTTGAGATACGAACTATTATCTCCATAGTTTTCCAACGAAGAAATAAAATCGAGATTTCGATAAGTATATTTTGAGATATGAGTAAAACAAGCTTTTTGAAAAATCGTAGTTTTGCAGTTCGGAATCCAGAACTGGTTTCTTAGAAAATGATGATTGAAATTATTTAAAAATGTGGAATAAATCTTTTAAATTGTTTTAAAAGTGACTTGAGTAATAAAAATAAATTTTCAAATGATAAAAAGTTGTTTTGATCAACATACACTTTTCCGCAACACTTTTTCTATAACTTTTGAAATATAGCTTTAAATTTAACAATTGTTTTCCAAATATTTTATAGATGTTTTAAATGAATAATTAAGTGTTTTAATAATGATTTAGAAGTTTTGTAGTTATTTAAAAAGAATTTAAATAAATGTTTAAAGAAAAGCTATTATAATTAAATGGTTTAATCTTGGCTCTAAAAGACGATGAGTAGACTGGATTTTTCTATTTGTGAGATCTGGATGTGAGGTGCTTAAACTAAGGAGATGTTCAGGAGCAACCGGTGCCCTGGCTCACCTGGCCTTTTCCCTGGGCGAGTGATAGATAAGGTCGGAATGTCAGAAACGAGTTAAGTATAAAAAGATTTAAATTTTCCAAATTTAAATTAAATACAACTTTGATTTTATGGAGATAATCTTCTTGTACTTGGTGTTAAAGCCCGAAGAAGGAACTCCGTACTATTCGTGGAATTTAAAAGGCGATTTCACCATTATTCTGCTCATAGTATTTGTTGAATACGGGAATTGATATTGAGTAGAATTAGATGATTTCTATAGATTTTGCTCACTTAATATTTACTGGTTTTGGATTTATATCCTAGATAACATGGTTTTAACTCAAGTAAAATTGAGACTTTTGAATTAAGAAATCTTTGTAAAGATTTAAATGAGATGATTTTGGGAATATTTCCCTGAGTATAAATGAAACGATTTTGAATTATTCAAATTAAAAAGGATTTTTAAGTAAATCAAAGTTTTTGATAAGAGGGGTTTAATATTTCTGTATACACCGGAAAGAATGTTTAGAAATATATCTCTAAAAGAGTTTTTGATAAAAAGAACTTAATCAATTAAAGAATGATTCTTTATTCACAATACCACTTTTTATCGATGATTGGTTCGAAGGAACCGGGGTCGGGTCTGGGTAATCTCTATCCGAAAACCACTTCGAACTGATGTATGCGTTCGAAAGATGAAGATCTAATAGAGAGAATGCAGAATGAAGGCCGGAGATTTTCAGGATAAAAGGACTACTTGTTGATAATTCTGGTTAGCTCCCAAATACTAAAGTAGCAGCGGTCCCTTCATTTCTGAAACTCTTTGGATTGCAAGGACTTTTCATGAATAATCCTAGGGATAATTCTCGACAGGATGTGGTAGGAGAGTGCCTTCGGTTTCGTTCAATCCCAGAACGAACTTGTATGGTTGGATGTCTGATGTTGCATTCTTGAGATTTCATAGTTGACTTTTATAAATATACATCTGTTTGGTGATGGAGAAGGGAACTTCTCTTAGCTTAACACCCTACTCTGAGACGTATGAGCTCGAAGGTTGTATGTTTGTGGAAGTCAATAGAGATTGATGGAAGGGCAGTGTGGCATTCAAAGAGAGATGATGTACAAAATAAAAGGTAATCGCTACCTCAAGCCCCACACCCGGAAATGACCGAAACAGGGTAGATGCGACAAGACTATGTGGTTCGCAACCATTAGGGTATGATCATCCCCTTTTAGATATATTTCTACCCACTATGACGTTTGGGTTTAAATTAATGTGGATGTATGCTACGAGGATCCATGGATAGGTCGGTAACGACCGGAGTAATAACATATTTGGTACTATCTAGTGAGAAAGGTAGGCCGGTCTTGTGTTGGTGGAGGTGCAGATGTTCTGTTGACCTCGGTACATTTCTCTAGAGATGTACTGTCGGAAGGTAGCCCCTTCACCTTGTCATTTGTATGGAATCCATTCTCCAATAAGTGCCGGCCAGTTTGTTTGTAGAACCAGCGTTTGTGGCTAGTATTGCTGAAATTTAATTAATGTAACAATTTCGGCTAAGATTAATAAGTCTACTTGCAAATGTTTTCAAAGATATGTCATTAAAAATAATATCAAGTATTTTGACGTAAAATGTTTTGGTTATCATAAGGTAAAAACCCGTTCCGTGTTTATGTGCGGCGTGGTATTATAGGATACCTTTTTGATTTCAAAACGAGTATTTTGAGTTCTCACACCAGCTTTATGACTGACCCGAAGTTTATTTTCCCTTTTCCTTAAACTCCGGGTGCCCTAATTTTCCCGGGCAGCCTAGTGGTCAGGTTTAGTTTAGAAGAAATTTGGATGGAGCTCAAAGCATGGAGTCAGAAGATTTTTGTCTATTTCCACCACACTCTTGTACTATAGTATTCCGCATCTACAAGGACAGGAATTTATAACTGTCTATGTTAACTCTGATAAATGTAATTTAATTTTCGTTGAAAAGATTAATTGTTGAAATAATATATGTGAGATTCTGTTCAGTCTTATTTTTTTTCTTACCCTTGAGAATCCGCTTCTCCGGCACTTATTGCGGCACGTGAATACTGAGGATGAATTAGTGTTGATTTTTGGGAGTTGAAGAAACGGGTCCTCACAATTTGATTGATTTTTCTTGTTAATTTTCATTTCAAACCCATCCGATACAGATTTTATTGTTATTGTTTTTTTTAGAGAATTCAAACGTTTATCTCAAAGATTTCGTAATTTAAATAATTGATTCGTGTTTAAATCCATTTGTTTAATGTTTTTTATATTTCTGGATTGAAATCGTGTTTGGGGAAGAAGGAGTTCCCCGCCTGCTTCGCCTAGAAGTTTTGAATTGTATGAATTAAAAAATTGATGCCATAAATTTACCTTTCTACCCTTTCGAAAGGGATTAAGGCGACAACTTTCATTTTGCTTTTTTATCCTCTTTCGACGGGGTCGAAATGTAATGTGGCGCTTCTTTTGACTAAAGTAACATGCAATCAACCTTTTCGAAAGCAACTTTGTGTGTTAGCGTATCCAGACACCTTTCGAAGAAGTTGGCTATTACAATTCTCTCTTTCGAGAGCATAAGTTTTGTTGCATAGGTTTCGACATCTTTGGATCATACTTACTACTTATTAGTTTAACTTAAAATACATGTTTTTGTAAAGGAGATTAAAGAAAAGATACTTTGTATAAGTTAGATATCAAACGTTTCGACTAGACGAAACCTTCTGTACTCAAATCAGTCGAAAACTACTACATTAATTTTAATTTATTGTTGCTATGCCTTCGAAGCCATACACCACTTCTCATTTCTGTCGAAACCTTTTATAACCGACTGGGGCTTAATCTTTCTCTTTTCAACATCGTCAAAATGTCCCTTAATTCAAACTCGTAACCTTTCGACTTTGTTGGCATATAAGGTTTCGACCACTTTAACATTTTTTTAGAAAAACCAAGGTAATGGGTTTCGACTATGTTGAAGGTCTTCCCTTTTATTTACTGAACATTGGTAGTGTATACTTTGTTCAAATTTTTATGTGGTTTTAATTATTCCTTTCTAATAACAAAGTTCCTATTGAGCTTTCGACATTGTTGAAGAGTGCCGGTTGGACATATATTTCAACCCTTCCTTTCGACCCTGTCGAAAGCTCGGTAGATGCTTGTATCTGGGCTTTTGACTTTGTTGAGAGGTGTTTGTTAAGTGTTAACTTTTATTTTCCTCTCGACTTTATCGAAAGCTCAGTAAATCTCATTTTTAACCTTTAACATTCTTTCAAGAATATGTAGTTTCATGCTTTGTTTAATTCTCAAATGATTGTGATAGTTTTCTAGTAATCCTTGAAAGAATATTAATTTCATAACCAACTATAATTTCTAACTGGAACGTTTTCACCTAGCAGAATCATGAGTTCTCCAAAGAAAGCTGAAGCTACTTCCAAACGCTCCCTGATATCCACTCAGGATGAAGTGGATGCCATTTTTAATGACTTTGGGATTACAGGAGTGGAAGCAATCCCCCTTGCAGAAAATGACACCATCAACAACCCACCTGAGGGGTTCTTCGCTTATACTGCAATCCATGTCTGGCACGGTGGATTCCTTCCTTTCCCTGAGTTCTTGCTGAAGTTCTTAGTTCACCTTGGAATTGCTCCAATTCAACTATCGCCAAACGTATATACTTATCTTTTGTCTCTGGAGTTGATGGCATTGGAGTTTGGCCTTTCCTCCTTGAACGCTGAAATTCTTAATCACCTCGTCTGGTTGGTTAAGCTCAGCAACCTTAACAATCAAATCATCCAGACTAATCCTCCTAAGAAATTGATCTCCGAGGGAGTAAACAAGTTTAGAGACTGGGAAAGTGAGTTCTTCTTCGTTAGATGCTTCTCAAACATTGGCGACACTTCCTCTTCTCCTTGTAAGCTCAGATTTTGTTATTTTCCTTCTATCTAGTTACTTTTCTTTGCTGATCTTCATTTTTGTTAGGTGCCCCTGCTAAAGAACTAAAGGAGGAGGATAAGAGAACGGTAGAGTCTCTAATCGTAGCTTCAAGCGAGATTGGGAGTAGATTAACGTTGCTAAATCCAACAAATCTGCGAAAGCACTCCCTTCTGTTAGCGGGTCAAAGGGTCCTTGGCCAACCTCCTTCGTTCCAACACACATCCCGAAGCAAATGCTTCCTTTCTTTGGGAGACCCATCAAACTTCTCTCCAATGTCACCCATCTGTGCTGACCACTCCGGTAAGTTATAAACGTTGCACTTGTTATGTATGGCTGTGTTGTTTTTCAAATTATTCTACTGACTTATAATCTATTTGAATTCTCTTCAGTTGCTCGTCAAGTGGAAAAACCCACCAGTGGTCCCACTCCTCCTTCTTCGACTTCTTATGCACTGTCATTTTCTCGGGCAATTGCCAGATCTAAAATGGCTGCTAAAAGGAAATTAATTAAAATGACTACGGTGGAACCTCCTCTAAAGAAAGCCAAAGTAGTTGAGGTCCCTGATTCTCCACCATTGATCGAAGGGGAGTCTATTAATGTTGAGGAGTTTCTAAAGAATCCGTCCATCGAAGCTCCTCGTGTCTTGCCTAAGAAAACTCCTACCAAAGTCGATCCTTTTTCTCGCATCATTGTCTCTAGCTCTCCGAGCATAATCGAGCAGATGCAAAAGGCATTGGGGACTACGACCCCTACTCAAGTTCTAAATCTTCCGACCATTAGCTTCCACATCTCCGAGTGATTTCGAGAAGATGGTCCATTCTATTTTAAATTCTCCATCATTCACTTCAATTCAGCCGCCATCCTCTGTTTCTGATTTGGAAGGACACTATCGATCCCTTCTCGAACAACAACTCCTGGTATGTGTTCCATTATTTAACATTATTATCTCTGTTTTTCTTTAAGCTTTAAACTTATGTTGTGATTTTCTTTCAGATTTCCAAAAGATGGTTCTCCTTGCACGATAATGTGTCCAAATCCTCTGCCGAAACATCTAAACTTCAGGAGGAAGTTGCTGCATTGAATAACCAAGTTTCCTCCTTGTCTGTGGAGAAGAGCGAGACTACAACTAAATTGGAGTGATTGAGAGCTTCTCTCGCTCAGTTAAAATCTATTATCTTGGAAGAGAGGAAGGCTCGCCAAATTCTAGCCGACGAGAACTTAGCTTTGCCAATGACTCTGAAAGAGTCTGAAGAGGAAAAAGGACGGATGGCAGCTAAACAATCCTTGCTAAAGGAAAAACTTAAAAAGATCAAGGCCTCCCTTAAACTGGCTATCGACACCATTTCAGATGCGAAGCAGCGAGTGTCGCAATTCCTTGACTCGTCTCTTGAAGACATCATTATGAACTCCTTTGAAGAAACCTTAATGCTCGCCTATGCTGATAATGTTGATAAATGCCTAGATTTGAGCTTCCCCTCGCTCGACCTTGCTCTTGTTGATAAGGTGATGGATAGGATCAAAAAGATGGAGCAGTGGATTGAAGTTGCCGAAAAGGAGGAAATCGACACCTCCAAACTTCTTTCTTTCGAAGTCGAAACTGACTCTGAAGAAGAAGATGACAAAGATGAGGTCATCGAAGAGGAGGGGGGAGATAATTAATGACAGTGATAACGATGATGACAGGGATAATAACATCAACGGCGAACAAGGATCGGGTGGCAATAGGGGTGCCATATTGAAGCTTGTGAGAAAGACGGGGATGATAATACGAAGTTTACCGAAAAAGATTCATCCCCTCACGAAGCGATTCCGCCTAAGTCTCCTGCACCTTTCGGCCTACAAGAAGAGCCTACTTCAATTGATGCTGAAGTGCCAAAGAAAGGGAGCAGGCTTTTCAAGCACCAATCCCAGTATCTCAGGTATGGGATTCCCTGTTTAAAAATCTTTATCTTCGAAGATAATAATAGTGTGAATCATTTATTTAGAAAAGGAAGAAATCTGTCCACCCTTATAAATCCAAGCTTGAAAGGAAACAAGCAGAGATAAATAATTTATATAGGGAGTTAGACAAGCAATTGAGGGAGCACAATATACTTTCTGATAAATATTATAGACTCAATAGAAGTGCGGCAGTGTTGGCATCTTTTAAACATCAAGAAGCTGCCCACAGCTAAGGAGAGTGCGCCTTCGATATGACGCTCTTTTGAAAGTGAACTAGGAACTAATTACCCTATTCTGGATGTTGATTGAGGAGAGGGACATTTTAGTTAATTTCTTATACAAGGCTTATTGTAGACGCCCGACTGTTGACTTCTCATATTTAGGTGATTTTAGTGGGGGTTTACTTAGGCGTTTACGTAAAAGGTACTTGGATGAATTCGGATCTGACCTGCATCCCGGAGCATGTTGGAACTTGCCTCGGGTTAGATCAATTCCCCAAGACCTTCCTCTCGAAAAACTAAAGTTTTATAAGGACGAATTTATTCTAGAATTCTTTACAAAATCAATTTTGTATGAACCAGAAAAATAATTGTAATTATGTAATAATAAATTCATTTTAATTTTTCCTCTATACTTAGCTGTATTTTATTGCTTTATTACAGAGTAAATGTTCCTCTGGCAACTTTGTTTCAAGGGATTACCTAAGTCAATATGTTAGATTAAGAAGAGATTATAATAAGAAGGCATTGATTTTAAAATCTTCAAAATCAGTAAGATATTGTTTTCTTAGAGATTTACAGAAACTTTACATGGAACACCCTCGTCTTCGCTTTGAATTTCTTGGTGAAGAAAAGGAGAAAATACTTGAAGAGATTCGAACATCCTGCACCAAACTAATATGTGGATGCAATAGTCCTCCTGCCAGAGAGTGGGACTACAGTAAATATCCACTGGTTATTACTCCAGAAGGAGTCAATATTCCTTTTGACTCGACAGTTACCCTTTTTGCTAATTCATTAAATAAAGCTAGAAATACAGTTTCTCAACTTTAGATGTAAAGTAAATATTCAATTGTACTCTTTCAGTTTCATTGTATACATTTCAAAATAATTATTGTTATTTTTAATTCATATACACATTATATATATATTAATATTTTTGAAAATACGTATATGTGTGTGTGTATAAGCTATAGTATTAAAAATATTAAAAAAATGTATATATATATATGTTTATATACACGACCTAAATATAAATAATTTTTTTCGAAATAGTTTTCGATTTAACAAAACAGTTTTTACTAAGATTTTTGTATGGAAATTTTGATAAAAATTTAAAAATAATTTAAAACTATTTAGTACATATCTATAATTGTATTAAATACTTATATTTATATTTTCTACAATGTGTGTGTGTATTTACAATATGTAGAATTGAGTATAATGATTAAAAAGAATTATATGTATTTAATATTTATATATGGACTTAAAATATATATATATATATATATTCGAATGTAGACAATACATCGGTATGCAGATTCGTGATATCAATTTCTAAACAAGCTAGCATATGACATGAATGAGCATATTAGGTATCACAAACATGTAATATTACCTTTCACTAAAGCCTAATTGTTCACACCTTGTGTAACACCCCGTAATTTGGTGCTAGTTATTTAATTAGTAATTTAGTTAATTAATTTGGCTCTGAAAATGGAATTTATGCAATGATGGAATTCAACCACAAAACTTGCACTATTGCGTTTATGGCAAAATTCTGAGCAACTCTCATATTTGGAGTTTTGCGATCAGAGTCCAAACGAAGAAGTTACGAACGAAAAACAAATTCGGAACAAAAATAATTAAATAACAAAAATTAATGTTTTATATTAATTGCCCAGACCCACAAGCCGACCTGTTATGGGGGACGGTCGACCGGCGACTCAAGGACGGTCGACCAATAGCGACCCGACGGCTCCAATAAACATAGGCCGCAACGGCCCGGGTTTAATATTTTCGATCGTACGGTTCTGTTTGATTCTAGTGCCTATAAATTCAAGCTTAGCCCTTCCTTCTCTTCTCATATTTTTATGGAGGCAGTAGCAAAGCTCTGCCATTTCTTCTTCTCCACTTTCTTTCTAAATAATAAAGATAAGATATTTGTATCTATATTCATACAAATCGAAGAAGAGTTGAAATTTTATAAAAAGGCGAAGAGAAGAGAATCAACCATATACGTATTTGAGGTTATATATATATATATATAATATTTATATCTATTTTCTCTCTCAATCCCAAATCTCTTCTCCGATCTGTAATTCTAATGTACGTATATACCCTTTTATACATATCTCTTGGATTAAAAAGGATTTGGAGATGAATCAAAGGTTCTACTTCAGATCTGGAGATTTGGATTGCTTTTAAAAGGTGAGTGAGAAATTTTATAGATTGTTATAATATAAAAATTATCCCGCTGGTGTTTATTTGATTTTTACGCGTAATTGGATAATTTTAAATGAATTGTAGGCAGCGAGTTAAATATGATCTAAATATAATAAATATCGCCTATATATTTTGTTTATGAATTGATTGAACATTATATACAACCTGATCTGGAAGTCAATCCCAAAAGTATGAATTTAGAATGTTGATTTGAATGAAATTTATTCCAAATCTGAAATAGATTGTATAATAATGTTATAAATTTTGATTATTACCCTAATATTATTAGAATATAAACTTTTCTATATTTGGAATTGTTAGAATTTAGATCCGTTTAATGTTTGTAAATTAGTTTGATTTCTTGGCCGTTTAGAAAGATACAACGTTTGATCTAAATAGACGCGAATAGAAAGAGATGTGTAAAGTATGAATTCATTGTAGTTTACACTGTCTATTTCAGTAATAAAAAGAAATGATTATTCTTTGTAATTTCAAACGATGTAATCTTTTATATTTTAAAGTTAAATCTTTTGTTTTGGACTAATTTAAGGAAATTATAGTGGATAATCGTTTTAGATATAGTTCCAAAAATTTAACATGGAAAAGTATATTCTAGTGAAGATATATAACTAGAACATATTTGATAAAAGTATATATTTGTACGTAATTACTACGCTTATAATAATTAAATAAAAATCTAATAGTGACGCTTGCACATAATATTCACGTTTAGGATAATTAACTAATGGGAAAAGAATTTAAAAGGTTGTTGTTACAAGAAAACTTGTCAACACCCCAAAGTTGATGTATTAGGGAAGGTTAATCCCTTTGGTCTCTTTTGGTTTATTAGAGAAAGCTAAAATATGAATGCCTTCCTTTAGATCGCCTTTCGAATCAAACTTTATTATGAAATTCCCTTCTTACCTTTCGTCTCGATCAAAAAGCTTAAGTTTCCTTGTTTTTGGACTTTTGATTTGAATAAAATAGCTTGACTTTCCCTTCGAAACAGTCCTTCCGAAGATGTTACAAAAGCTTAATAAACAGCCCCAAGATTCAAGGTTACGATCAGCTTTGAATGGTTTCGACCAGGTCGGAAGCTGAAATCTTAAATGACTTGGGTCTGGATTGGAAACTAAAGGTTAAACTGGTTTGGGCTAAGGTTTCGATCCATTCGAAAGTAGAAGTCCAACAAAAAGGTGGCCGGGAGACAATAACTGAAATTATTTGTAAATGCAGAGGTTTCGACCAAGTCGGAAGAGGCCTTTAAATGTGGTCGACATCTATAAAACACAGTTAGATCTGATAAAAACTTTCGAAATACAAAGCATCAAGAATATTGAAGACTTCCCTTTGTATCTCAACAAAGCCTTTATCGATCAACTTTCCCCAATTCAATTTACAAATTAGGGTTTATAACTTTGTAGAATTAAGAAAATACCAGAGTAGATTGACTGAGTTTGGATCCCATAAACCAGACTCCTTGGGTCTTGTTTATAGATGCGGGTCGGCACCTTTCGACCCAATGCTTTCGATTTGGTCGAAAGGTGGCTTCAGATGCCTTCCGACTCCTTTGGCACTTGCGCTCCTCTTTGCAATGCGTTCGAATGAACTCGAATGCTTCCGTCTTCATCAAAAGCAGCAGTTGCGCCTTCTCTTCTTTATGTTGCTTTATAAGAGCTTTCGACTCTGTCGATGGGCTGTTTCCAGGGGCTTCGAAGGTGTTGAACTGGGGATGGTTTCGACGGTGTTTGTAGCTTCTAAACATATGCTTGCGACTTGATGCAGAACTTTCCCTAGATATCAAAGGCTTTGACCGATTCGTAAGGCTTAAATTTGCTTCCGAAAGAGTTGTTTCGACCAAGATGCGCTTCTGAGTGACTTGAGTTAAGACGGAACCTTTGGACTCGAAAGGTTTGGCGCACATATGAAAGGTTGTTATGCATTGTCTTCGAAAGGTGTTGCTTTGATTCCTTTGAAAGGTCTTCATGCATGCGAAAACACCTATTTCGAAAGCTGTTTTTGAAGCTGAAGTGTGCTTTCGACCCCTTTAACCCCTTCGAAAGGTCTCTATACTTCTAGTCTTTGGCTGTTGCATCCCTTCGACTCCTTAGAAAGGTTTTGCTGGTTCTTTTCTCTCTTGTTCTTCTTTGCCTTCTATTCAATAAGGTTTCGACTTGGTCGAAAGGAAATTTGCTGGTAACAGTTGTAACTCCAATAAATGATAATAAATATGGGAGTTGTAATAATTTGTTATGGTAAATGAATTAATGGGACTGATATAAATGGAATAGATATAAAAGGTTACTAATTTGAAATTAGTAATCATACATAAATGTCTTAGGAAATGTCCGTTATGATTTTATGGACAAATTGACATTTATGAGCATTAAGCGGGGATTTATGGGTAGATAAATATTTAAGGTAATCTTATTGCCTTAAATAAAAAGGGAATTAGTAAGCTAAGTCCAATGTCTACATAAAATAATATAAATAAAAACTTAGGATGGTTAATTGGATTTAGTGGGTTAGTCATGCGAGGTCTGTAGAGTCACTCGACGGAAGACTGCCCTTCACTTTGAGGCTACCAGCACTCGGCTGTACTTACTACTAATGTGAGATATCACTAATCCTAAGACCCGTGACGACGTGAGAGATTGGGCTTGCTTTCTTAATTGGAAAGTATTAAATGGTCCAAATTTGGAATTAGGAGTGGTGAGGGATATCTCCATAGGGTTCGCTTTTGGAAATAGGTCTTTAATGATGGGGTTTACCTATTTTCCACTTGGAAGTATTAAGTGGCTTGGGTACAGTCTCTTATATTGCTAAGGCCGTAATAACAAATTAGGAGCACGTCTTGGGGATAGGTCTTAAATGATTGGGTCTGCCTTAGTTATGGTCTTAAATGACCAGAGTCTACCTATTTTTCACTTGAAGGTATTAAGTGGCTTGGGTATTTTTTATTACATGGCTACAATTTTATCGACAATAGATGCGGTAGTAGTTGGATATTAAATGTCAGAAGCCATAAGTAGTGGTTAGAGGTCTTGTAGCTAGGACCCACCAACCATTGACAACATTTTTAGGAAGCCACCTAGGAATAGGTCTTAAATGACGGGGTCTATCTTGATTAAGGTCTTAAATGGCAGAGGTTGTCTATTTCTCTTTTTAAAAGTATTATAGAAGCCCATTCATATTTAGTTGTATTAAGTGTCAAATGGGTTTGGAAGTATTAGGCAGTTGATATGGCTTCATTAGTATTTTGTACCTTGGGAAGGGGTAAGTAGTGATCGTGTGTGCAATGCAATAGATTAGAATTGCTAAATTTAATGGACATAATAATTAAATGGGAGTTTATGTTATGAACAGTTTATATTTTTCCAGTCACTGGAACGTTGTTCTAACCCCTTCTTATTACAACCCACAAGATAAAATTTAAAGGAACAAGTCACTGGTGCTGGATGTGCTTTGTTGTTGGAGAAGTCTTCTTTCTCTCATGCTTGATGCTGATGTGACAATCTGCTATCCAAGATATACCATCAATTCCAAGGTAGTAGTCATAGTCAATATTCTTATCCAATTATTGTTTCTGCTATGAGTTTAAATTTCTAATAATCTCTAATAATGTTCATGCTTATTTGCAGGTACCAAATCCAACGATTTGCGCTTTAATGGACTTGGGCTTTGATTTTGTCAAAATTTGGGCCCATTAAGGTACGGCTTGTTACACCTTGAAACGAAGAATCTAACTCCTTGAATTGAATCTAGTATCCAAAAATTACCAGCTTCCTGAACACAGCTACCACGGATGATCGAATTGACTTTAATTTAATGCTAAAAATGCTTGAGAGGTGGAGGGGTAAGGTAGAATATTCGAATAGCAAAAGAGATGAAGAGGAGGCTCAAAATCAAAAAAGAAAGTGAGGGCTTATAGAGGTTTAAATAGAGGAGATACCAAGGAGAAAATGTGGATCTAGATCTCTATTTCTCTCTTACCTTTTCTCCTCCTTTTCAAATCCAACCCCTACTTAGCCATCATTATGGCTAACCTTTCCTTGCACATTCCAACTGAAAATTCAAGCCCTTTATGGGCCTATAAATCATTTCAAGCCCGAATAATATGCATTGTATTTAAATCCAATTTAAACACGTACCGATATCGTATATCGATCAGTATATTTATAACTATTACAAATATACTGTTTAATATCGTTCAACACATCAAGTATAATTTTATAATTAATATTTTGTAAATATTAATTAATTTATAATAATTACAAATTAATTAAATCATATGGTATAAAGAGTATTCGATGTTTCGATTGTGTAACTCTTAGGTGTAAATTTGGTCAGCGATTAATATCAAACAATTTGAATGTTAATGTTCATGCCTCACTTAGCAGGTGGTGACATTATATCCAAATTTATTACTTGCCTAGTTTCGGTAAAATCAAATTTTACTTTATTAAGTGTTACCCAGCAACGTAATTATTTGCACCAATTCTCTTCATCAAAACTATATCACTTTGGACTTATGGAATTTGGCAATGGTCAAAATTCCAATATCGTCCATATTCAATTCTATAGTCCAAACACAAAGTCCTTGGTTCAATAACAAAGTTTATTATTAACCGAACTAATCTGGCCAAAGTCTTTAACTTTGAGTTGACTTCAATTGGCCATGATACTAACCTCGTATAACCGAGGAGGCGAATCCTCCCTTGGATAGTGTTTCACTTCCAATGCTTCCACTCGACCCTACTATAGTCGTTCGATGGACGCTATGCCACAATTTGATTATGATCAAAGTGGAGCTTCCATATTAAAAATCAACAGTATTCTCAAGTTGAGAGAATCGTGTAATTTTGTCACATTTTATTTCGAACGTTTTATAACAAGTATATAATAGAAAGAAAACACCTTTTATGGTTATCGAGTTAGATATATGTAACAATTACATAATTTCCCCTAGGCATAGCCCTAATTCTATCAATCTCCCATTTGCACTTAGAGGCAACTATATAATTCCAATCCCATCTGCTTGATCAGTTTGATGGAAACTGGTCGAGTTAGACCCTTCATGAATGGATCTGCTATGTTGTTTAATTATCTGCTCTGTCAATCAACTCTCTTCGATGCTGATCAATTACATTTATCATGTGGAACTATTCAGAGTATGTTTCTTGACCTCTAACGAGCACTTATTGTTATATTGTTATCACATAACAACAATTAGTATTCTTAATACTTAGAATCACCCTAGCTCAGTTATAAATCTGTGCATTTATATTTATACATTGCTTTTATCCTGGCACTATTCAAGGCGATGTACTTGGCCTTTTCGTTAAATCAGCCACAATCGTTTGTTTGGAACACTTCTAAATTAAAGCTTCTTAATTAGGGTTTGAACATGAATTTAAAATTGACACATTATACTCAATATCACTCATGAACTTTGAGTTCGTACACTTCTTCATGAGGAATTCGTTGTTTCTATAAACAATTCTTTAGTGCTTCGTAAATACTCGAGAATATTCTAAACTACCATCTAGTGATCTTAATTTGGATTTGATTGCTTTATGTATCAGATACATAAGAAAATTATGATATTGTAGGCAATACACTATGTATGATAATTCCTGTTGTTAAAGCATAAGGAATCCATCTTACATGTTCCTTATTGAACATTTTAATAAGGTGTCTTTGCATATCATATGGGACATTTCCAATATCCTTTATACTTACTATAAAAGATATAATATACAAATCCAATATCGAGTATTAAGCAACTAAAGTATTACTAATTTTAACATAAGTAATCATAAACAATCACTAGTATGCTGTTTACTTATAGTCAAGAAATATCTATGTACGTTTAGTGATTCTTTCTTATGGACACATGCTTCCTCTGCATTTTAACTGAAAATCAAACCATTTTGTATTTCTATCAAAATCTTTTCAATTCCAATGCGTATAAAATGATACCTTTGTATCCTTTCTTAGACCATATCCTAAAATCCACAAACTCAATATCGCTCCCACTGACTTCAAGATACTTTGGTCGTTATGTGCAAACAGTCCATTCTAAATCATTAGTTAGCATTTTTCAGTTCAACACATATGTACCAAATACAAAGTCATACAAAGTGATAATTTTGTAAGTAAATCTGAATTAACTTGATCCAGTTGAATAACGAATCTATCATGCCAATTTCAACAATTGAAATTTACTATGTCATTCTTATTGGCGTTGCTCATTATATTCCAACCGCGTTTATCCTGCCCTTGAAGACTCATTCATGGTGGATGGATCATATCCCTTTGGGTACAACTATCAAAATCATATTTTGATAATGTGCTTGGTATCCTTTTTGGATTTTTGCATCATACAATATTGTGAAGTCAATACCCTTAATGTCTTAATTGACAACTGAGGATTTTCAATTTTCGACATTGATAAGATACTCATAGTTTCTCTTCAATGTGTAAGAATGCTTATTAGCCACTCTAACGCATTGTGTTCGTTTAGGTTAGGTTAATTTCATTTCATCCCATGTAATCAGATTTACCTTTGGATCTTATCCAAATCCATTTTACTACCAATAATTTTTCAAAGAAATTCCTTCAATATGAAGTTGGTATTTCTTAAAACAATGGTTGTTACTCAATGCAACAGAATAGGTATTCATAAACAATTTATGAATATAAAACTGATTTGGTTTAGTTTATGACATTTGTGTTCAAAACAAAAGTCAGTTATCCAATGACAACGTTCCTAAACTCCTTTTGGGGTTACTCATGTAGGATTCCTCATGAACAATTATTACGTATAGTCTTTTGATTCACACTACCTACTAACTCCTTGGCCTAGGATATGTTGGGGATTCTTATAAACCAAAAGGGTTGTATGATTTTGTAAATGATTATTTAGATAAAATTAATTTTACCTTATGAACTACTCTTAAGTACATTATGTATTATACTTTATTCACAATTAATGATTACGTAAATGATTATCAACTACATTTACAATTAATCATACTTTGTTCAACAAAGTTTGATTACTCCTTATCGATATGTCATTATGTATCATAGGGAGGGGTGACTTTTAAATTAAATCTTTATTCATTTTAGGTACGTTCAGAACTCTTTCCAATATATACTCACCTATTTGGTCAAATCAAATCATTTTTATTTTTTATTGCATGTTATTATTTTTTACTTATGTTATATATTCTATGAGCTTATCATAGATATACTACATGTGTATCAAATACACATGTCCATGTCGGTGATAACTAATCAGTGAATATAACAAAAACGTGGAACCATATTGGTATTATTAGACTTACGATTGCATACATCTATATGTATTAATTCGAAGAGTTCATCAACTCTTATATTCGCGCCCATCGTATGGGTGTTTTTCCCTTTATTGTTTAAGATATAATTCACTAGAACCGTATGATTCATAATATTATAATAAAAAATTATTTCTCAAAATTTTGGCTTAGTCCATAACTCCAAAATAATTGCAAATAAATTTAGATACTTCTATATTTTCCAGTGCATCACAAATACCAACACTATAATACTATTTTATAACGAATATTCATATTGAAATATAATTATGTCTATTTTACGTCAATACTTAAAAATAATAATTATTTCATAAATAATGTTTGGTACGTTTTACGAAAATTATTTTCATAACTTGATGCAACCAATAAATGTTATATGGCATGCTCCTACTATTTCCGCTATTACTATAATAGCGTATGAAATATGAAGCTTCATTCAACTATTTAATATAGGCTATTTATTTCATTTACTGTAACCAGTTGACAGTTGAGAGAGTTTTCAGATCAAAAAGAATTAAATCTCACGGAAAACAATTTTCTATATGAAAATACATTTTGAAATAAAAATCATATTTATCATTCCAATATTAAGTATGAACTATTATTTGAAAATTCTTATTTTCGATGTTTATAACGCAGAAATGACCATTCACTCTCTTCATCTCAACTGTACCTTAGGTTACATCCACTCTTATACATTCACTTTCCTTTCTAAATGGTCGAACTGCTCAAAGGATTAAAGGGAACTCTTACTACAATATCATAAGGAATTTTTATAAAAGTGAATTTATTCATCCACACTTTCAAGGATATCAAATAAATTGCACTTTATGTAAACTACTCAAATTGACATTTTAGGGATTAAATTCTTAGATCTATCTTGTAGCCTTATGTTACATTTAACACAACAAGATCATTATTGTAATCAATCATATTGAATACACGATCTCACACCATGATTTACTTGCTTATTTCGAATGAACTAAATTCACCGAGATTTAGTACATTATGAATTATGATCGTTTACCATATATCATTTATATGGGGTCATAGATGGATCAAGTATCTATATTCTTGTATCACATTTAGAGTTTGAAACTCATTGAAGACAACAGTCTCGGGCAAGTAAACTCATAAGTGACCAAGTTACGAACGTATTTAGTGGTCGTATAATTAGGCACTTGCATTGGTTAACATGCAAAGATTTATTAGTAAGTATATTTTATATTTCATTTTGTCAATATTTATTCAATTCATTTGTATATTTTAATTAATAAACGTTGTATCAAGTATATTAATTGCACAAATTTATCGTTGCAGATTATTATATTTTTGTGTATCAGATGTTCTTACAATATTAGAAAGGTTAAATGTTACCATTTCATTTTTCTAATAAGGCTCACACTAGTCTTTTATGTTTCTCCGAACCTTAAGATGAAACATAGACGTTGTTCGATTTCACTAGTGGGTGTTGGGACTCATCTATTTTGGGATTCTAACCTTGAGTTTGCTTGACAAGTCATAGTCCCACAAACGATGGATAACTCCTTATCGGTTGTATCATATATGACTCATAGCCTATGATTCCTTATCCAAACCTCATTTTGACATTGAGTTTGTTCAACAAATCGAAAGAAATTATTCACTCGTACCTACCATTTCATGATGGCCTAAGTATAGTATATGTACCTTGAGTTTGCTCAACAAATACATATAGTTATCTTACCTCGTCTAATCAATATATTAATAATACTACACATACCATCTCTAGCTTAAGTTTGCTCAACAGTTAAAGAGTACACAAACTATTTATTAATATATAAATGGTAGAGGACAACACTTACATTAAAGATTCATAATCTTCAATATATTTAATTGAGTGATTTTGACTTATGGAATAATGTATTTCTTATGAAATACCCTCATGATTCAAATGTCGGACACATAAAAAATCATGGTATATGTACTTTTACGTATGTATTTATTCCTTAAGTCTATATAGGGTTTCTTTAATGTTCCACCTATAGTTTTTACATTTACATTATATAAGTTTTTTTATTATTTAACTTTTATACTTTATTTAACTTACATAATATTTGATATATAACATTATATTAACTAAATCTTATTTAATTAATTATTATATTATTAAATTATAACATATTATATTGATATGCATACTATAACCTTTATAACAATATACATATATCTTATATATATGTGTGTGTATTTTAGTTTATTAATTAACTTTTAATTAATTTATTTGATTTAGTTAAATTTTATTAATTTCAAAAATTCTTTTATACACACATGTATACCCATATTATCTTAAACAATTCAAGACAACATAAATATGTTATTAATTATTATATATACTATATATGTGTGTGTATTTGATTAATTAACTTATTCAACTAATTTATTTATCTTTTAATCTTATTAATAAATAATATATTTGAAAATAATCTTATAACATTTTCAAACATTTTGAAAAAATTATACTATAACTTTTATAATATGTGTTTTAATTTTTTTTTGAGAAAAATGAGTAATCTTTTTTTAGCCCAAGGCCCAATTCAAATAGACCCTTTTCTATTATAGGTAACCTTTAGGCTCACATAACTATTCAAGCCAGGCCAATAGCCAGGTAGGATAGAATACTTGATTACCCAACAATCCAACCTAGATAGTAACCTTCTTATACACTATACTAACTAGGTCGTAGGCTTAATTAGTTAGCCATAATCTGACTAATTTAGACCGTATATGCTTGGCTCTAATACCATTGTTGGAACTGGGCCAATATGCAGTGGGGTAAATAGGTAATTTTCAAAAAAATATTCTATTTGGATCTTGTTGGGCGTATGAAGTCTAAATTTATTTTAAATAAAATCAATATTTTATTTGATTTATAAATACGGTTTTAATTATTATTATTATGTTTTTATATAATATAGTACAATATGTTTTCATATACACATATATATGTGTATGTGCATGTGCTACATAAGTTGTCTGCACGATTTAACATGCATGTGTATAGATGTTGGGAATTACACCGCAACAAACACATTAGCCCTCCATATACATATGTATTATCTAAAATATATATGTATAGTTTTATAAATAATATTAATTATGCTTGTAAAATATGAATGTTTATATATATATATATATATGTATATGTATAATCGAAATTATAATATAAAGTAATTGTAAATATTGTTACAAGTTTGAATATAAAATCAAACTTGAATATCAAATTTTGAATTGTAGATCTAGATCTATATAATAAAATATCTAGATATTTCAAAATCATAATAATAAATTAATGTTATAAATAAATATATTATTTTTAAATATAATATATATATATATATTAATATTTTCGAAAATACATATATGTATTGTAATGATCCGCCTTTTTGACCCCCCGAATGTCGACATTAATACATCCACGGTATCCATATGCCGAACACCTAAGTGTCGGAAAGACAAATTATTAGGATAAAATAAAAAGAAAAAGAAAATAGAACAAAAAAAAGGAGAGAGCACAATATCAGAAACTCACATGCGGAACGATAATATATAATATCTCAAAAGGTCTTTATCGAAAATAAAACCTTTATATACATACATCAATCAGAGAAAACTAACCTATCATCAGCCTGGACATTTATAACAACCTGTCCTCACAAATGCCGATAGATACAATCGAGTACTGCATCAGAAAATAAGTACGATAGGGAATCATCCAGCTCCTCTCCAAGAGCTCCAAGGAACCACAGCTAAATTTGAAAACCTACTCGAGCTGACCTGAGCATTATAAGAGAATAATACCTGGATCAGTCTAGTAAACCAGCGTGAGAAACTCAAATCATGTAGATTTACTATATCTTAAAACCCTTCAAAATAAGGGTATCTCGTAAGGCCACGCCACCAATAAACACAGACAGGTTTTTACCTTATGATAACCAAACCATTTCTAATATAAAATCCAATGATACTATGATAATGTCTAGGGTGTGAAATGTAAATATTAATCATAGCCGAAATGGTTACATGGATTACATTCCAACATAATAGAACTACAATCAAATCCGATAAGGGATGTTTGCATAATGGATTTTCCATGGAGACGCCTCCTATAAACTGAAGCGGATCTCCATGTACAAGGATTAGAAAATACCTTTCGAGCGTCGTATATCTCTAGATAAAGTATACCATAAAGTAAACACAAGCGACCCACATCCGAACATAAACATGAACCACGTGGAACCAAGTACCATCAACTCCTCCAGCCAATAATCGATAAGTATCTCTAGATTTTGAGTTGATAATACCCCGACGTGGTCAGCAAAACCCCAGGTTGTGCAGCCTACTCAATCTTTAGCCACATCCGATGCCGAGGTTACATTTGGCATCTCTCATACGAGTCTTCATCACTCGAGCATATCTGAATCCCAAATGAATTCCCACATCTCTAAAAGATCTCGAAATCGTACAAGGATCCCTCAACAGATCTCAGAATCACACCTGGATTCCCATATCTCAACAGATATCGGAATCACACATGGATTCCCACATCCTGAATAGATCACAAACAACTACATATGTTCGAGCATCTTAAATAGATCTCGAATCTCCATATAGATACCAGCATCTCAAACATATCCACTTCCAAGAGATAGAACACGTATCTCAACCTTAAAGTAGTTTTTGATAAGTAGAACACTTACCGATCCAGGTCTCTCTAAGACTGAACTGATGAATTTGGTCATTCAATAACAATGAGAATAATCGCTTACGGGAAACTAGTTCCTTTAAACTATCCATAAACAGTAACATACAAAGCAAGATCGAAACAAACAAGCACGATCAACTCATATAAACGACTTCAAATACCTTTTATAATCAATCTTTCTTTATTAATTAAAAACCTCTTTTTTTATTAAAACTCATTTTTACTGAATAAACTCATTTTATAAATGAAATCCCATTTGTAATTAAACTCCACTGATTAATTAAAACATTACTATTCATTTTCAACTCCTATTAACACTTCCTAAAAGTATTCATATACTTATCTCAATGATATAAGTGTATTCACAAACCATTAACATGATTTGTTACTTTAAACCTTTGCTTTTTCTATTTTTTTCCAAAAGATTCCTTACTAATAATTTCCTTCAAAATATCCATTTTAAGGACCTAAGTACTTTCACAAATCCATTTAAAAGGTTTAATACTAATGTTACTTAAAACATTATCACTACAACCCAAAACCAATTTATACTTATTATTCTGTTTAAAATTCCCATTTTAAAGATCTAAGTATTTAGCCAAATCATTTAACAATATTTTATCACTTTAAAATATTATGCAAGGGTTTAAAAAAATGTTACTAAAACATTGTTTAGGACAAACCCAAAACACTTCACTATTCCGTTATCTTTAAAACTTCATTTTAAAAATCTAATTACTTTTCAAAAGTATAGTTAAATGGGTTAAAACAAATGTTGCACAAACATCGATACTATAAACCCAAAATCACTTTTATATATACCATTTACTTTAAAACATCCATTTAAAGTTCTAAGTATAGCTTTACTTATTAAACAAGGTAATATACCTTTTTAAATCAATTTATAAAACAATCCATTATAACACAAGTGTTATAATCCAAAACTCCTTTTAAATTCCTTTACAAAATATTCCATTACAATCCTTTATCAATATCCTTTGTAAATATTCTTTATAAATATCCTTTATTCCCAAATTCCTCTTTATAAACTTCTAAATATACTAAGTACCTTTAAAAAGATATATATTTATACTAATTTATTTATAAAACTAAGATATTTAATAAAATACTATAAACCATTTGTAAAATATTATAATACAAAATCCTTTTATTTCTCAAATAAAATCTTTAATAACTTCTAAAAACATATATATATATATAAACATACATTAAAAGTAATTTATACATATTTTAAAACCTTTTATTTAAAGCCTATTTAAAAAACTGTTTTACAATTCAAAATCATCACCCTATAAATCCATAATGATTTTAAAGAATATATTTAAACCTTGTTATTTCGGATATAATAAGTACACTAATAGTACTTATTAAAAATATGAATAAGTCCTAGGATATCTTCCTAAGTTAACTTTAAAATCGCAGATCACAGCGATTTCAAAGTGCATCCATCACGACCGTTTCGCTTCTACCATTTATAACTTCCATTTCCAAATCTCACACATGTCCAAACCAATCCTATTTATGCCTAACACATCAAACTGTGTATAGAACAACCCAATATATATACACATATATATTCCCACAACTTTCCACAATTTATCCAATTTAACATATGTCAGTTATCAAGGATTTCAAAGCACGCTTATAACAACTAAATCATTTCTAACATTCATAACTTACTATCGCTATTCATAAAGTAATATCAAACATATAAACAAGTAGTCTAGGCCACGACAAATGTTATAGATGATCAAATAGATATACTATACTCAATAATAATGTTCTCACTTGCCTTACAAAACAAAGCGGGGTCCAAAAGTAATAACTTGCATTGTTCAGTATACAGTTGTATTTTCAATACCATAATATATAATCAAATGGTGAGTAAAACTCACCAAGCTCTAGTTAATGCTTTTGCGTTTTTCAATAGTCTAAAATCGATCGCCGTTCGATTTTGACTAAAATTCCCACTAGCTCCAGACTCGACGAATCCAACTCCATTGTGTAGATAATCCCGATACGAACGCAACGCAAAAGACATACGTCCAAATCCGACTTCGTATGGATAAGATACGATTTATATAAGAATTTGAATTTTAAAACATTAATTAATAAATTAATTTACTTAATTAACTAACACTTACTGCCTAATCCTTCTCCTCCCCCTCATTCAAATCCCTTGGGCATGAACAGAATTGAGCACATCCCACGATCGTGCACCCTCCTTCCTCCACCGCTCGATGAAACCACAAGGCAATCGAACCATCAAACTTCTCTTTGTCTTCTCCTCCTATGGAACCCATTTATTCAACACTTGACGTCGCCAGTTCGATTTCCGACCGTGTGCCCTAAATCCACGGCTACGGTCGCTTTTTGAACCTCTCCCCTGTTCTTCCTCAATCTTCCGCCAATTGAACCGCTTCGCCTCCACAAACTCGCATGCGCCTTCGATTTAACCTCCAACCACCTTTGCTAATTCGTGACTTACCCTATCATAAAATGACAACATGTGACGACCGCCCATGACCCCTGCACCGAATCTAGAGATAGTGCGCTGTAAAGTGTGCCAGGCGACCATGGACGATTGTCAAGGTAAGATTTAAAACAAAAGAATCTATCGTATTACTCACAGCGCATGGACAAAATACAATAGAACATATGTATAGTGAAGCTTTACAGAACAAAATGACATCATATAAAACTCCATAATAGTTGAATACAAGCATCCACATAGTCAATACATCCAGCCTCACTACAAATCTCTCAGAGAATACAAAACAGCGGAATATCCAGTACATATAAGAAAATGATATGCAACCCTCTAGCTCGTCTTCGATATCAGCATCGTGAGAAGAGAACAGCACCTGTCACCTGCTACCTAGTCTGCCCGTCCCAAAATGGACGAACAGCCCAAGGCAATAAGAATTTAAAACAAAAAGCCTTGAGTCAGACAACAGTCTTAGTGAGCAGTAAATTAACTAACAACATACCAAAAGAGCATAAAGGAAAAGGAATAGGAATACAACCCTCCCACTCCAACCTCATTCTACAGTGATAGCCCCCAGACACACACTAAGCAGAAGCAAACATAGCAGAGCATACAATTTAAAGTAAAACTACTATCACTCGAGTCAAGGGCGATGTTTTCCAAGTACCAAGGCCTAAATCAGATAAGCACCCAGAAAATACCGCTCTTGAGTCCGAATGACGATACAACCAAACATCCATGACTCTGGCTATCACTGTTATCGTTGCTTCGATATCACCGTTAATTGAATGACCGGCACATTCTTTCAGCCGTCCGTCAAGGGCTAATGGAAACCCCGGTTCTAGACATAACTCCCGCACGTCGTCGCAGCCCGTGCCTAGGACTATCGAATCTGCCCAGAGTACTCGACCATCAACAGTTGGCCGTTGGGACTATCGAATCTGCCCAAACGTACTCTTGCTTAGAGCATGCTAGAACCTTCAACAACGATGCTATCCAAGCCTCCTAGTCATCCTCCTCGACGACTATTCTCATATCCATTCATTATCTTCAACTCGAATCATATCACCGAGTTATCAACATGCTTGGAATGATCCCGTCTGGATTAGACCAAGTCTTCATCATATGATTGCCTCGCTTCATTACATCCTCGCAAAGCCTCATCTCTACATCACATCGTCAAATCTATGCATAAGAGCTTCATCATCCCGCTACATATGCCACGAGCAACTTTCCCAATTCAAGAGCCTTTCCCTTAGCTTTTGAATCATCTTCGATCTAAATCTAATCACCAATCATCTAGTTCATAACAAGCAATCAAATCAAACATCAATCCAAGCAATCAAGCATTCAAATATGATCTAAGTAGACAATTATAACAATAATGGCATTTTCGTAATTAAAGAGTTGAAAGTCCAATAAGCATGAAAACATGTATTATATCTCTACAAACTTGATGAATGAACTTGCATAGGTTAACATATGATAAAATGGATGCAACATCACCATGAACAATGGATCTATATGGATCTACACATAGGATGAAGAAAATGCATGGAAATCTCTATTTTAACACCAAAACGAGCCAACAATCCGATATACTCCTTTGGATCCGTGTGAGAGATAATCACCACTCACCAAATCACCTAAACAATCCAAAAGATATCAACTTCAGATCTGGACAGCGAAGAACTAAGCTAGATCCGACAAGATCTCACTTCAAATGAAGAAATCTCTCTTGAAAAGATGAAGATCTTCAATCTAAGCTCTTGAATCTTCAATCTTGATCTTCGATTTGGATGGATGGAAGCACTAGATTAGAGTGGAGAAAAGAAGTGAAGAAGTGTAGAAGTCGAGCTCTCAAAATGGCAGCACTTCGTCGCTTCAAAAATCCGGATCCCAAAAATGAAGAGAAGCTTTCCTATTTATAGCTGAAAACTGCCCTTAAGTCGTAACTCGGCTATCTCCTTAAGTCGGTGCCGACTTAACACCATGCCGACCTAGTGCCTTGCCGACCTAGTGCCTTGCCGACCTAAAAACTCATCTGCCTATGACTCGCAACAAAACAGCTGTCTCCTAAGTCGGTTACGACTTATGGCATGCGCCTACGACTTAACTGAAAAGGCCTCCGACTTAACCAAGCTTCGACTCAACACATGCACATATACAAACCCTGTCTACGACTTAATGCGCATGCGCCTTAACTAGTTAGACGACCTACGACTTACTGCTATGCCGAGTTAACCAGCCTATACGACCTAACGACTTAACTGCCTCGCCGACCTACGACTTAACCATATGACCGACCCAACGAAGCAGACTCATCATACTGCCGCAAAACCCAAGTCCTAAGTCGGTTGACGACTCAACAACTTAACACAGGAGACGACCTACCGACTCATAACTCAACACACACTGCCGACCTAACACTTAACACCCAAACACTTAGGTCGCTCACAACATGTCCTTAGGTCGTTGCCGACCTAACTCTACTCCAGAGTACTTAGGCTGCCTACTATTCTTCCTTAGGTCGCCCTAACCTCTTAAGTCGGTCAACCCCACTTCCTTAACTCGTCAGCCGACTTAACACTTAACTCACCACTATCCTTAAGTCGGTTAATACTATAAGTCGGTCACTTCCTTAGGTTGTTATCCCTTAACTCGGCAACGACTTACAACCTACGACTTAACACTTGCCGAGTAAACTTCAACCTACTAACCTAGCCCAGCTACGACTTATCTCCTTGAGTCCTTAACTCGCCCAGAACTCCTCTCCTAAGTCGTATACGACTCACGACTCATGCTAAGTCGTGAACGACTTAGGACTTAGGCAAAATTTGCCTAAAATCTGAAATGACTTAAAAATGCAAAAATTCCAGATTTTGACGAACTTGTCGATCCGTAAAAATACGGGTCGTTACATTCTCTCCCCCTTAGGAATTTCGCCCCCGAAATTCCAAGCAATCAAAAACTATTCTGTACGCCTACCATCCATAGCAATCAACAAACCATGCATCCAATTCTAACTTAGCGTACAGAATTCTAAAATTAGAACAAGTTACAATATCGCGAGATGACACGACACCTTAGGGCCATACCTTGAAGAGTTCAGGATGAGCTGCTTTCATCCTCTCTTCCACCTCCCACGTACAGTCGTTATCATCATCACTCCATTGTATCTTGAGCAACTTAACTACCTTCCTCCTAAGCTGTTTCGTGTCGGTTTCCACAACACGAAGTGGCTTACGAGGTCTTCTATCAACTGGATCAACTTCTAAGTCTTCACAGCTATCAGCAGAAACCACTGTTCTCGAGTCGTGCACATACTTCCGTAGATACGATACATGAAAAACATTGTGCACACCCGACATCTTCTCCGGTAACTCCAATCTGTAAGCGAGCTTTCCAATTCGCTCGATAATCGGGAATGGTCCGACAAATCTCGGAGTCAATTTTCCTTTCTTCCCGAATCGAATAACATTCTTCAGTGGAGAAATCTTCACAAAAACCATATCTCCTACGTCGAATTCCAAATCCTTTCGACGCTTATCCGCATAACTCTTCTGACGGTCTTGGGCTGCCTTCATTCGTTGCCGAATGATCTCTATGCAATCCGAAGTCTGTCGAATCATCTCTGGCCCAAGCATCAGCTTTTCTCCAGTTTCCAACCAACATGTCGGAGAGTTACACGGTCTTCCATATAATGCCTCATACGGTGCCATACCAATGCTTGACTGGTAACTGTTGTTGTAGGCAAACTCCACCAAATGAAGGTGATCTTCCCAAGATCCTCCGAAATCCAAAACACAAGCTCTGAGGAGATCTTCCAAAACTCGGTTGACTCTCTCAGTCTGACCATCTGTTTGGGGATGATAAGCTGTACTCAAACACAACTCGGTTCCCAAAACTTCCTGGAAGCTCTTCCAAAATCCACTAGTGAACAATGGGTCTCGATCGCTCACTATGCTCTTCGGAATACCATGGAATCGAACTATCCACTTAATATACAACTCAGCCAACTTTGATGCAGTCCTAGTCGATCGAACAGGAATGAATCGTGCACTCTTAGTCAGACGATCCACAATGACCCAAATCCCTTCATTTCCCGTTCTGGTTCTAGGCAATCCATCGATGAAATCCATCGACACTTGTTCCCACTTCCATGTAGGAACTTCTAATGGCTGAAGCAATCCACTTGGCTTCTTCTGTTCAGCTTTAATCAACTGGCAGTTCATACACTTGGAAATAAAATTTCCAACATCCTTCTTCATACCTTCCCAATAGTAGGTTCTCTTCATATCCCGATACATCTTATTTCCACCTGGATGAATTGTCAACCTCGAGTGATGACTTTCCTTCAGAACTTCACTCCTCAACTCATCTATATCGGGAACAACTAGTCGTCCTTGCTTCCGAAGCCAACCCTCTCGATCGACCTCGAATCCTTTATCCTTTTCTGGTTCCAATCCAGATTCCAACTCACGGATAATCTTGACAAGCTTATCATCTCGCTTTTGGCTCTCACCAATCCTTTCCACAAGAGTGGGTCTTATTGATAAGTTTGCCAGCATCTCAGGTTCCAATTCGCATCTAGGCCTGAAGTCAAATCCAGCTAAATACTCGAGACTCTTCCATTCAGAAAACATGGCTCCCAATCCTGCATGTCTTCGACTTAACGCATCTGCCACTGCGTTACCTTTTCCCGGAGTATAAGCTATTCCAAAATCATATGATGCCAAAAACTCTAGCCAACGTTGCTGCCGAAGATTCAAATCTTTTTGGGAGAAAAGATACTTCAACGACTTATGATCCGTAAACAACTCGAATCGAACTCCCAACAGATAATGCCTCCACATCTTCAGAGCAAATACAATCGCCGCCAATTCCAAATCATGAGTTGGGTAATTCCTTTCATGCGGCTTCAGTTGTCGACTGGCATACGCAACAACTTTATCCTTCTGCATCAGCACTGCTCCAAGTCCCGTACCACATGCGTCGGTGTAAACCACCATCTCATCATTCCCACTTGGAATAGTCAAAACAGGAGCACTCGTCAATCGCTCTTTCAGGATTCCGAAAGCTTGCTCACACTCAGCATCCCAACTGAACACTTGGTTCTTCTTCGTCAATCCTGTTAACGGTGCAGCTATCTTGGAGAAGTCTTTGATAAACCGTCGATAATATCCTGCTAGTCCAAGAAAACTTCTCACATCAGATGGATTCTTAGGTCTAACCCAATCCTGGATTGCTGCCACCTTAGCGGGATCAACCGCTATTCCATTTCCAGAAATCACATGGCCTAAGAACCTCACTTCACTCTTCCAGAAGTGACACTTCGAAAACTTAGCCTTCAGCTGATGTTTCCGTAAGATCTCCAAAACAATACGCAAGTGCGTCTTGTGCTCTTCCTCCGTTCTGGAATAAATCAGAATATCATCCACGAACACAAGTACGAACTTGTTCAACTGATCTCTGAACACTCTATTCATAAGATCCACAAAATATGCTGGCGCGTTAGTCAATCCAAACGGCATTACCAGCCACTCAAAGAACCCGGATGGTGTCCTAAAAGCAGTCTTCGGCACACTATCCTTAGCCACTCTCAACTGGTGAAATCCCGTTGCCAAATCCATCTGAGAAAACACCTTAGCTTCGTGAAGCTGATCAAACAAGTCGTCTATCCTTGGCAATGGATACTTGTTCTTCTTAGTCACCTTGTTCAGCTCACGATAATCGACACACAATCTCAATGATCCATCTGCCTTGGTTGCGAACACAACTGGTGCACCCCACTCGGACACACTACGCCGAATGAATCCTTTCTGTAAAAGGTCGTCAACTTGCACCCTCAACTCCTGCTGTTCCCTAGGCGCCATCCGCCTAAGAGGCATCACAACAGGTCTGGCTCCTTCAACTAGATCTATACGAAACTCGATCTCTCTATGCGGCGGCAACCCTTTGACTTCGTCAAAGACATCCTCGAATCTATTTGCGATCGGCACTAAAGACAGTCCATCCCGTGGAACAACTAGCGAATACATGAAGCTCATGAAGACGCCTTCTTCATGCTTACATCGTATCACAATCTTTCGCCCCTCCACATTCTCGACTGTCACCTCCAGCCTCTCACAATCAACCTTAGCCGCATACTTCCTAAGCCAGTCCATACCCAAGATAATTCCGAACCCCGCAAAGTTCAGAACAAAGCAATCACAAACAAAAGAGCAACCATGACTCGATACAACTAGACCACGGCATAACATACACAAACAAGACGAACCCCCAACTGGATTAGTCACAACCAATGGCCTATCAACAATATCCGGCTTCAAATTTAACCGGCCTACTAGTTCATTACAAACAAACGAATGCGAAGCTCCAGTATCAAACAAAACTCTAACTGGAACACCACATAGGAAAAGAGTACCTTGAACAACCACACTCTTTCCCTTCTCTTCAGCAGTAGGAGCTTTCGAAGACGACGGAACAGCTCCTAAAGCATAGGCTTGCACAATCTGCCTGTCCTTCCTTGGTTCTGGACAATTCTTCCTGAAATGCCCCGGCTTGTCACAGTTGTGACACTTCATCGGTGCCTTCGGATTCTTACAATCCTTAGAGAAATGGCCCTTCTGCTGACAATTGTAGCAAGTCACCTCGCCTTTCGGCTTCTTCTGGCCATCCTTGCCTTTCTGCTGCTGCTGCTTCCTCTTCTGGTTTCCACCCTGCTGTGGTTTAGATTCTCCCTTGGTAACAGCAACAACAGGTCCTTCCTTAGGAAACAGACTCTCATGCCTAAGAGCTTTCTCCACAAGCTTCTCAAATGAATCGTCCAAATGATCCACCAACTGTCTCCCAAGATAACTATCCAAGCCGGTCACAAACTTCTCATTCTTCTGATAAGCAGATTCAATATATGACCGGGCATACTTGGACAAAGCTTCGAACTCAGAAACATACTCAAGAACTGATCTTCCACCTTGCTTGAGCTCCACAAACCTCTTGAACAGAACAGACTTCTGAGCTGTAGAAATGAACTTAGCTTCAAATCTAGCTTGGAATTGCTCCCAAGTAATCTCTTCTTCCGGAGTAGTGATGGTAATAGAGTTCCACCAATCAGAAGCTCTCCCTTGAAGCTGTCTCGATGCCAACTTCCTCTTAGTTGCATCATCAATTCCCAAATCACCAAAGATCCTTCTACAAGCATCTATCCATCTCTGGACCTCGATAGTTGATTCTGTTCCCAAGAAAACCTTCCCTCCAAGAGCAGTATAATCCTTGCACAACTTAGCAAAATCCACTGGTTTCGGAGTTTGGACTTGAACTCCAACATCAACTGCCGCCCCCGGAACTGGTATCCTTCTCATGATCGAAGTCATCATAGCTTCGAACATGGCTGCATAATCAGCAGTCTCTTCAGTAGCACGACCTCCCCTAGCAGCTGGTCTCCCTCTTCGACTCATTCTCAATATCTATAAAAAGGAATGATTAGAACATCTAGAGAAACAACTGCATAAAGGACTCAAACTCTACTAAGCTACTATATTATATATAGTAATCATCCATCAAAATACAATTACGTCTCTCATACGTAGTTACGACAGCGAGCGTTGGGTAAAACCGATTAACCAATGCTCTGATACCAAATGTGACGACCGCCCATGACCCCTGCACCGAATCTAGAGATAGTGCGCTGTAAAGTGTGCCAGGCGACCATGGACGATTGTCAAGGTAAGATTTAAAACAAAAGAATCTATCGTATTACTCACAGCGCATGGACAAAATACAATAGAACATATGTATAGTGAAGCTTTACAGAACAAAATGACATCATATAAAACTCCATAATAGTTGAATACAAGCATCCACATAGTCAATACATCCAGCCTCACTACAAATCTCTCAGAGAATACAAAACAGCGGAATATCCAGTACATATAAGAAAATGATATGCAACCCTCTAGCTCGTCTTCGATATCAGCATCGTGAGAAGAGAACAGCACCTGTCACCTGCTACCTAGTCTGCCCGTCCCAAAATGGACGAACAGCCCAAGGCAATAAGAATTTAAAACAAAAAGCCTTGAGTCAGACAACAGTCTTAGTGAGCAGTAAATTAACTAACAACATACCAAAAGAGCATAAAGGAAAAGGAATAGGAATACAACCCTCCCACTCCAACCTCATTCTACAGTGATAGCCCCCAGACACACACTAAGCAGAAGCAAACATAGCAGAGCATACAATTTAAAGTAAAACTACTATCACTCGAGTCAAGGGCGATGTTTTCCAAGTACCAAGGCCTAAATCAGATAAGCACCCAGAAAATACCGCTCTTGAGTCCGAATGACGATACAACCAAACATCCATGACTCTGGCTATCACTGTTATCGTTGCTTCGATATCACCGTTAATTGAATGACCGGCACATTCTTTCAGCCGTCCGTCAAGGGCTAATGGAAACCCCGGTTCTAGACATAACTCCCGCACGTCGTCGCAGCCCGTGCCTAGGACTATCGAATCTGCCCAGAGTACTCGACCATCAACAGTTGGCCGTTGGGACTATCGAATCTGCCCAAACGTACTCTTGCTTAGAGCATGCTAGAACCTTCAACAACGATGCTATCCAAGCCTCCTAGTCATCCTCCTCGACGACTATTCTCATATCCATTCATTATCTTCAACTCGAATCATATCACCGAGTTATCAACATGCTTGGAATGATCCCGTCTGGATTAGACCAAGTCTTCATCATATGATTGCCTCGCTTCATTACATCCTCGCAAAGCCTCATCTCTACATCACATCGTCAAATCTATGCATAAGAGCTTCATCATCCCGCTACATATGCCACGAGCAACTTTCCCAATTCAAGAGCCTTTCCCTTAGCTTTTGAATCATCTTCGATCTAAATCTAATCACCAATCATCTAGTTCATAACAAGCAATCAAATCAAACATCAATCCAAGCAATCAAGCATTCAAATATGATCTAAGTAGACAATTATAACAATAATGGCATTTTCGTAATTAAAGAGTTGAAAGTCCAATAAGCATGAAAACATGTATTATATCTCTACAAACTTGATGAATGAACTTGCATAGGTTAACATATGATAAAATGGATGCAACATCACCATGAACAATGGATCTATATGGATCTACACATAGGATGAAGAAAATGCATGGAAATCTCTATTTTAACACCAAAACGAGCCAACAATCCGATATACTCCTTTGGATCCGTGTGAGAGATAATCACCACTCACCAAATCACCTAAACAATCCAAAAGATATCAACTTCAGATCTGGACAGCGAAGAACTAAGCTAGATCCGACAAGATCTCACTTCAAATGAAGAAATCTCTCTTGAAAAGATGAAGATCTTCAATCTAAGCTCTTGAATCTTCAATCTTGATCTTCGATTTGGATGGATGGAAGCACTAGATTAGAGTGGAGAAAAGAAGTGAAGAAGTGTAGAAGTCGAGCTCTCAAAATGGCAGCACTTCGTCGCT
This sequence comes from Allium fistulosum, assembly GCA_030737815.1. NCBI lineage: Eukaryota > Viridiplantae > Streptophyta > Magnoliopsida > Asparagales > Amaryllidaceae > Allium > Allium fistulosum. Next base: position 1,304,717,480 of record CM060902.1, read on the forward strand.
TCAAAAATCCGGATCCCAAAAATGAAGAGAAGCTTTCCTATTTATAGCTGAAAACTGCCCTTAAGTCGTAACTCGGCTATCTCCTTAAGTCGGTGCCGACTTAACACCATGCCGACCTAGTGCCTTGCCGACCTAGTGCCTTGCCGACCTAAAAACTCATCTGCCTATGACTCGCAACAAAACAGCTGTCTCCTAAGTCGGTTACGACTTATGGCATGCGCCTACGACTTAACTGAAAAGGCCTCCGACTTAACCAAGCTTCGACTCAACACATGCACATATACAAACCCTGTCTACGACTTAATGCGCATGCGCCTTAACTAGTTAGACGACCTACGACTTACTGCTATGCCGAGTTAACCAGCCTATACGACCTAACGACTTAACTGCCTCGCCGACCTACGACTTAACCATATGACCGACCCAACGAAGCAGACTCATCATACTGCCGCAAAACCCAAGTCCTAAGTCGGTTGACGACTCAACAACTTAACACAGGAGACGACCTACCGACTCATAACTCAACACACACTGCCGACCTAACACTTAACACCCAAACACTTAGGTCGCTCACAACATGTCCTTAGGTCGTTGCCGACCTAACTCTACTCCAGAGTACTTAGGCTGCCTACTATTCTTCCTTAGGTCGCCCTAACCTCTTAAGTCGGTCAACCCCACTTCCTTAACTCGTCAGCCGACTTAACACTTAACTCACCACTATCCTTAAGTCGGTTAATACTATAAGTCGGTCACTTCCTTAGGTTGTTATCCCTTAACTCGGCAACGACTTACAACCTACGACTTAACACTTGCCGAGTAAACTTCAACCTACTAACCTAGCCCAGCTACGACTTATCTCCTTGAGTCCTTAACTCGCCCAGAACTCCTCTCCTAAGTCGTATACGACTCACGACTCATGCTAAGTCGTGAACGACTTAGGACTTAGGCAAAATTTGCCTAAAATCTGAAATGACTTAAAAATGCAAAAATTCCAGATTTTGACGAACTTGTCGATCCGTAAAAATACGGGTCGTTACACAACAATAATGTTGCGTTTCACCACCTGATTCCGCACCACCCATCAAGCATCCCAATCTACTCGCCCTCAAATAACAAGTGTAACACCCCCTTGCCATAGCCTCTTGCCTCCTCTATCTATGATCATCTCCTACCCTAGTCATGGCTGCACTTGGTCGAGCGACCTCAAAGCTTGCCGCACACAAATCCAAGCACATCGTCGTGAAGCCCTGGTCTACACGAGGCCAACAGATCAAACGACGTGGGATATCATGGCCTAAATCTCCGAGAACAATGCAAATTAATAGGCGAATACAAATTTTTGTTCACTGTGGAATAAAAGAAAAAGGTAGGAAGAGAGGATAATGAATAGGATTATAGCTAATGTTTATTTATAAGCAAAATAATAATATATTTAATTCTCTTTTATTAAATGCTACACGTTTCGAGCACGCACGATCACACATCACGTCCGATCATCATGAAACTCGGCGTATAACAATTCATTACTCCGGATCCGATGGCACTAGTTTCGTCAAAATCCGAGACAGTGCCCCGAAATGAAAATTTCACACGTTAACTAAAACGTATTATTATTGAAACAATTTTATTACTTAAATCGTAAACTAAAATTTACAATAACCATGTATTATTTAAACTGAACTTAAATAAGCTTTTGAAATCAATTTTATTCGAATTAAATCCAAGATTTGATTAATTAAATAATTCCAATATTTAATTATAAACTATTCAAAAATCCAGGTCGTTACATTCTTCCCTCCTTAAAATTTATTTCTACATCTCTAATAGATCTCAAAACCATACAAGGATCCCTCAACAGATCTCGAAATCACATATCGATTCCCACATCTCAACAGATCTCGGAATCACACATGGATTCCCACATCTTGAATAGATCACGGACAACTACATATGCTCGAGCTTCCTAAACAGATCTCGAATCTCCACATAGATTCCAGCATCTCGAACATACCCACTTCCAAGAGATAGAACACATATCTCAGTCTTGAAGTAGTTTTCGATAAGTAGAACACTTACCGGTCCCGGTCTATCCAAGACTAAACCGACGAATTGGTCATTCAATAATAATGAGAATAATATCTTATGGGAAACTAATTCATGTGTACTGTCCATTAACAGTAACACACAAAACAAGATCGAAACAAACAAGCACGATCAAGTCATATAAACGACTTCTAGTCCCCTTTTTAATTAATCTGTCTTTATTGATTAAAAACCTCTTTTATTGGTAAAACTCATTTTTACTCAATAAACTCATTTTATGAATGAAACTCCATTTGTAATTAAACTCTGTTATTTAATTAACACATTACTATTCATTTTCAAACCCTTTTAACACTTCCCAAAAGTATTCATATACTTATCTCAAATGATATAAGTATATTCACAAACCATTAACAAGATTTATTACATTAAACCATTAGTTTTTCTATCTTTTTCCAAAAGATTACTTACTTATAATTTCCTCCAAAATATCCATTTTAAGGACCTAAGTACTTTCAAAAATCCATTCAAAAGGTTTAATACTAATGTTACTTAAAACATTATCAATACAACCCAAAGCCTATTTAAACTTGTTATTCTCTTTAAAATTCCCATTTTAAAGGTCTAAGTATTTTTCCAAATCATTTACCAATATTTTATCACTTTAAAATATTATCCAAGGGTTTAAAAACAAATGTTACTAAAACATTATTTATGACAAACCCTAAAATACTTCACTATTCTGTTATCTTTAAAACTTCATTTTAAAGATCTAGTTACTTTTCAAAAGTATAGTTAAATGGGTTAAAATAGATGTTATACAAACATCGATTCCTTGAACCTAAGATCACTATTATACTTACCATTTACTTTAAAACATCAATTTTAAAGTTCTAAGTATAGCTTTACTTATTAAACAAGGTAACATACCTATTTAAATCAATTTATAAAACAATCCATTATAACATAAGTGTTATAATCCAAAACTCCTTTTAAATCCCTTTACAAAATATTCCATTACAATCCTTTATCAGTATCCTTTGTAAATATCCTTTATTCCCAAATTTCTCTATAAAAACTTCTAAATATACTAAGTACCTTCAAAAAGATATATATATATATACACACACTTATACTAATTTATTTTTAAAACTAAAATATTTAATAAAATACTATAAACCATTTATAAAATATTATAATATAAAATCCTTTTATTTCTCAAATAAAATGTGACGCCCCACCTCTATACCCACGCTAACCAAGAACACTACGATGTAGTGCTGTCAATTAGCACGGAGAATAAGGCTGTTGAGGAGCGACCATCCGTGTAACTTCTTTGCGCGAGCACCGATATGTCAGATAGAATAGAATGCATATCTTTTAAAGAAGAAATCCAACATACCGATACAAACACAAAGCTATCACATGGTGGCTATATATAATCTTCGGAAACAAATATAGAAATAAACATAACACAAATCAGTCACAGACAATTCATATCACAAAGGCGGAATAAGATATGAATATTACACCTAAAAGTGTACATCAGAGTAGTGGTCAAATAAGATCCACAATAACACAAAAGAATAGATACAAGTGCAAGACAATAGAATACGTATACATCAAGGAGTCTCATCACAAATGCATACAACAAAAAAAACTACTAAACTAGAGTAGTTAGCCAAAAGTCAGAAGATGGCTCCAGATAAGAAGTCATGAGGAAGCACCTGTAAAATCTCAGTCTGACCCGAGTATTATTTAAGAAGAAAATAATAAACGGATCAGTCTAGCTATAATTATCAGATAAAATGAGATAGAATATGAGATATGATAATAGAACGTATGATAACAAAAAGGTGTCATACTATGAAAAGTATACATTAGAAATCCCACAAAAGTCATACAATATCTCAATAATCTCAAAACAGAGAAAAGAATATCATATTCTTAATTTAATTCTCCAAGCCACAATAAAATGACATACTCATCAATGTCAATGGTAAAAGCTAGTGAAACATAAAATTCCAGAAATCAATAATTAGAAATCCAGAAATCACAAGAAAAGGATGGCCAACCCCAAACAGGAGCCTGAAAGCCGGTACATTGACGCAGTGCAAACGGTACGTCCAATGAACTAGAAAGCTGAGACATCGATGTAGTACAAACGGTACATCAGATGAATCAAACATTGACGCAGTGCAAACGGTACGTCCAATGAATCGGAAAGACAGAGACATCGATGTAGTACAAACGGTACATCAGATGAATCGAACATTGACGCAGTGCAAACGGTACGTCCAATGAACCAGAAAGACAGAGACATCGATGTAGTACAAACGGTACATCAGATGAATCGAACATTGACGCAGTGCAAACGGTACGTCCAATGAATTAGAAAGCCGAGACATCGATGTAGTACAAACGGTACATCAGATGAATCGAAACACATTAAAAGTACTTGGGTTGCCAGCCCACAAAGAAATGAGACGAAGCTCAATAAAATGAAGTACAGTCCTTCATACGGACAAAGAGACATCGCACAATTGCTAGTCTAAATCATAAAATGATCATCATGATCAGCGAGAAGTGTCAATCACACCAAGCTAGTAAATATATGAGTTTAGCTTCATGTCCCATAACCACTTGCTTAACTTAAATATTTACGAACAAGCTGTAAATCTTCACTAGGAAATTGTCACGAAAAGGGTTCAATCGAACAAGTCCAAGAGCTAACCGACGAAGTGAACGCAAGCGTTTCATACCACTCGTTTTACTAAGTCGTTTAAGTCGATTTCTCATTCGAGTGAAGTAAAGGCTTATATATATTAGTAGATTGAAAATCGGTTTGAGAAAACGAACTTTTGATATTTAAAATAGTGTTGAAATCGCTTTGATGAAAGAGTTTTGATATTTACTATTAGTATTGAAACCTTCATATATCTTTTAAAGTGACAAGTCATAAAACGATTGTAGAAACAAATCAATTCACGTTCGAAGACGTGAGTAAAGTCCAAAGAAGTCAATCCTAAAACCATCAAAGTAGAAATTCTGATAAATGTTTTTCAGATGAGATTGCCTACGCAGCGCCCCGTCACGGTACGACCTAGTGAAGGCAAGCTGGTCAAGCGACCTAAGGAAAAATGAGGTCTAACGACCTAAAGAGTTCGCGGCCTAGTGGCTGCCAGGTCATACGACCTAAGGGAAGAATGCCACGCGACCTAGCAGAAGAACAGGTCGAACGACCTAAGTGCTAACTCGCGAACGACTTACGACTTAAGAGCCATACGAACCAGCGACCTAAAACTGGCGACCTAAGGACTTAGCAGGGTCGAGCGACTTAACGACCTAAGCCTTGAACGACTTAGTGGAACGAACGACTTAACGACCTAAGCCTTGAACGACTTAGTGGAACGAACGACTTAACGACTTAAGCTCAAATACGAGCTACGAGCTAAGGCTGGAACGACCTAGTGAAGTTAGGTCGGGGACGACCTACGACTTAAGCCAGGGTGAGCGAGCTAACTGCAAACGACTTAAGGCCAAACGACCTACGACTTAACTCGAGGCGAACGAGCTAACTGCAAACGACTTAAGCCTTTAACTCGTGAACGACTTATGCCTTTAACTCGTGAACGACTTATGCCTTTAACTCGTGAACGACCTAAGAAGGCGGTGACACTTCAATGCAGCGACCTAATGCCTTAACTCGCGTACGACCTAGCGACTTAAGTTCGATACGACCTAGGATTTAAGAGCTAACGACCTAGGACTTAAGCTCAAATACGAGCTAACTGCAAACGACTTAAGCCTTTTGCCTGGAGATTATAGGTCGGCAACGACCTACGACTTAAGGGCGAATTCGACCTACGATGTAACGACCCGGAATTTTCAAACCCGAAAATTCCAGATAGTTAGGAGAAAAAGAAAAGAGATAGAAGAAAGAAACAGAAAGAAGAACAGAAACACGACATCTCACATTCGCAGCGGATAAAATATAATATCAAATAATATTCTTTATACAAAGAAAGCTGTATCAGTCAATTACTTTTTAATACATCAGAGTTACAACATTCACAAATGTACTAGACAGTTAAAATTAACATGTCTCAGACAACTATAATATCACAACGGAATATACTCCATACGTTCCTGCCATCCAGCTCGCCTCCTGAGCTCCAGAACGTCCTTACCTGAAATCTGTAATACTCGGTCTGACCCGAGCATTACATCAAAGTAACACCCGGGTCAGGCTGGAAACCAGCGTGAGTAAACTTATCTAACATGAAATTTCAATCCATAGAACTTATTTAAACCCGGGGTAACTCGTACTTTACTACAAGTAAACAACTTATATAATCATCACTTATTTTCACACAACAATATCTAAGTACTGTTACTTAGTTAAAATAGTCATGTTACTTAATTTATTCCATTCCAACCTATTTGATTCCATAATCAAATTTACAAAGAATTATAGCAGATCACTAATCGAAGTGGTTTTCGGATATTACTGATATCCGACCCCGGTCTCTTCGACTTCAAATGTCATCCTTTTTAAGCTAAGATGTTTAAGTTAAACAATTTAATTTAAATTCAGGATATCATATTCACATAACAATTATATCATAGATAAATAACTTACATTATCACAATTCATCCGAACATCTCATATCACAGAGCATCACAATCACACATCCGATATATCGAATATTCCAAGGCATTCAATATTACTCAATCATCCATAAGTAAGATCAATTCATTTCACAAATTAACTATCTTAAACCATTACAGTAATTAATCCTTAATTGCTTCATTAATTAATTAACTATATTTAATTACATTAATCCTTAATTAATTACAATTAATTAAGTTTACTTTAATCACTTATTATTGATTAATTAGTTTATTTAATCAATCCTTAATTACATCATTAATTATATTAATTAATGATCCTTAATTATTCTTAATTAATTATCTTATTTAAATTAATTACATTTAATAATTTAATCTTTAATTAGTCACATTTATTAATCACCTTTGATTAATCTCATTTAGTAATTAACTTCCCTTAATTACTTCTTTACATAAATTAATTACTACTTAATTAATTATCCTTTAATTAATCCCTTGATTAATTATTCAAAGTAATTAACTCAAATTACTTTCATTATCTCCATTTAATTACATTCAGTAATTATCTTTAATTACTTCCTAAGTAATTACTCTTCACTAATTACATTTAAGTAATTATACTTATCAATTTCATATTGATTAATAAATCTAATTGATTATTAAAATTAATCATATTAATTTATTATTTAATAATCCCTAATTAATGATCTCTCACTAATTAACAATTCTTTATTTAAGTAATTAAACTTAAATCAACCATATAAATTAATTCTTAATTACAGATTAATTAAGTTCTAATTTCTTAATCAATTTCTTAATTAATCTTTAATCACTTGATTAATTAATTTCTAACCATTTATTAATAATCTATACTTATTTAAATAAATGATCCTTAATTCCAAATTAATTAACCCTTAATTTATTTACTTATAAATCTTAATTATTTAATTAATTAACACTAAACCATTAATTAATCAAATTAATAAATTATTCTTTAATTACCTTATTAATTTAATGAATCCTAAATCATTAAATCTCTAAATTAAAGTATTAACCTTATAACTACTTTAATTATCATTAACAAAGGCTTTAAAACATTTTACTTCTAAATCTTTCTTTTAATTCATTTTAAATTAAAGATTTAAAATAATTTACAATTTACTTTAACCAAGACTTAAATCAATTTATAAAATCTTTTTAAATCCAAATGTTAAGAACACTAAACATTTATAAAAGAAATTTATAAGATTTTTAAACCCATTCATTTAAAATTCAAACCTTTTTAAATTATACTTTAAACAATTTAAATTTGAAAACTTTCTTTTATTTCAAACTGGAATGCAGATTAAACTTTGATTCCAGATTAACTTTAGATTTTAAAACCTACTTACATTTAAATCCTCATTTTAAAATTCAAACCTTTTAACCATTTTAAAGTAGTTAAAACAATTTAAATTTAAAAACTTAAATTATTCCAAAACTAAGATTCAAACTAAATTAGATTCCAGATTAAACTTTGATTTAAACTTAGTTTAAATCTCTTCTTTACATTTTAAAATTTTAGTTTTAAATTTAAAACTGACAGGTTTTAAAACCTGTACACAGTAATTTGACTCGAGCCTATACTACAATTGCTTCGAGTCCAACCCCACGTTACTTCGAGTTAAATGCTCGAATCACTCGAGTACACTTCTCTGCCAAAACCAATCTCCACCCGTATTCAAATCATCACCGTGCACGTGCACGGTGACGCCGCTCCACTTCGATCACCGGAGATGATCTCCTCAAGTCAACATTCACTTTCATATCCAAACTCGATCACCAAAGCTTTGACATCAACTCGTATTCGAAAACGAGTATCCCATCACCATCAAGAACAGGAACCCAAAGCCTGGATAAACGCTCGAATCCACCTTTCCGATCACCGGAGCACCCGGCCTTCCAGCCACGTCTTCGCAAGTCTTTCCGCTACCAGTTCCCAGAGTCTGGTGGAACTCGATCCTCCAGAGACAACGTGATGACCACTTTTCCGACCAAGTCAAAAACTAGGTCTACATACTTTCTCGATCAACCCTCATCGCCACAGAAGCCTACACACCAATCCGACATTTTTCCTAAGGTCTTCGTTCATCACTCCACCTTCAAAAAGAATCCTGACCTCTCCGATCATCGAGATCACCAGGGAACCCCCAAAACCCAACTTCTGATCAAACCAGAACTGCACATTCATCCTTAAGCTAAAAATTATGATTTTATTTTTAAAATTCATGATTTTAGTTAAGCATTCAGTCTATAACCCTGAATTAATGTATTAGAGAGTTTGAATTTTTCACTTATACAAGACTTGCTCTGTTGTTTTGATTTTCAGAGCCATTTAAGTTTATTTTAACTTAAGTAAAATTTTAAACACTAACTCATGATTAAATAAACAAATATTGTTTGAATCCTAAGTTCTACTAAAGATCAGATAGGGAGATAATGAAATTTGATTAAAATTTAGCTTCTGAACTAAGAACAGGCAGAACAAATATAACTACAACCATGCATCTATACATCCATATCTATACATAGAAATTTCAATCCTATTCATTCATACAATACACATTTTATTCCAGAAATCCACATGCAAACATATATCATATACTTAAGTTTAAAATGAATGTTACTCACTTTACTTCACGCATAAATCACAGATATCAAGTTATAGATTAGACTAAGTATTTTAAGATAGTAGTTTACTCACTTTTGAAATGAACAGAGAAGCCTATATGAAATCTGGAAATGCTTCTGATGATTCGAATCTGGAATTTGTACTTGAATTTGATTTTGAATCAGGTTGAACTGCTACTTGATTTTGATACTTCTTTGTTGAGTTGAACTGAATTGGATTTGCTTAACTTCAGGTTTGAGAATTTGTAAAAGTTGAAGTAGTTTGATTTTATTTCTTCTCTGGATTTAGTATACAGACCTTGTTTTCTTTGTTTTTAAAATTGAAGATGTAAAAGAAATGGGAGGAGAAGAGTATAGATATATTTATAACTTGATTATGATTTTATTAAATAAAAGAAAATAAATAAAATTGTGACACTTGTTTAAATGCATGTTAATAACCTTACACTTGTTATAATGTATAGAGAATTTGTTTACATTTGTAATTATCATGTATTAATTATTATAATATGTTTTTTTTATAAATCTTTATATTTATTTTCTATTTAGATAATACATTTTCTTAATTTATATTTGCAAAATCTTTTAAGGAAACTAATATAAACTAATTATATACTAAATAAAATCATATATATATATATATATTATTTTTAAATCCAATTTATTTTAAGATATTTATCTTTTTGAATTTCAAATTCAAATCCAAATTCAATTTAAAATCAGCTCATTTAAATATATATATTTAAACAACACATATTTAGTTTGTTAGAAAATAATATCTTTCTAGTTAAAATCTTCTTATGTCTATATATATACACAATCCTTACTATTTGTTTTAAAAGATTAATTTGTAAAATTTTAAGTAATTATATTAGAAGATTATAAAATATTTATTCCAATATCTAAAATCAAATTTTTATTATATTTTCAATTTTACTTACATATCCAGATATCTTTTATTATCAGAATTTTATCTGTTCAATTGATTAAAACAGTTAATTATCCAATTATCTAATGTCCCAAAATCCGGGTTATCACATACGACCTATGGACGAGTGACCTAACTCCGAACGAGCTAAAAATGGCCAGAACGACCTAGTAGCAGTTTTTTCACCAAAATCACTAAATTTTGGAGTTTTTCGCCAATCCAATCCAAACCAAATGCAAATGTTGATGCTAGAGTGATAGGGAATTATTCCCAACAGTCCAATGACAATCATAGGCAAGATGTGAGATCAAAAATCTCACCTTTTCCACGAAATTGATGTTGGAGAGCTTAAGAGCAAAGCAAGAATCAACCCCTAGCTTGAATCTATGTTCTTCACCTTGAATTCGGAGTTTGATGTTGAATTTACTAAAGATCTCGAGCTTGGAATTTTAATTTCTCTTTCCCTCCACCATTTTTGAAGAAGCTTGAAGTATTTGATGAAGTGATGAAGAGAAGAGGGGGTTGGGCTGAGTTAGAAGAGGTGCAGCCCAAACCAAAAGCCCAACACAAAAAGTGACGAAAATTTCACTATCTCCAAACATATCGAAGTTTACACTCAAAAAGATCGCAAACGTCATTTTGGACTCAATGGAGGTGGTCTCGAGTCCTAATTTGACTGTATGCAAAAAGTAGCTTTTTGGACTAACATCCGACTAACGATAAAATATTTAAATATAAAATCGATAAATATGCGGGTTGTTACATAAAATATTTAATAAATTCTAAAAACATATATGTAATAAACACATATTTTAAAAGTACTTTATACATATTTTAAAACCTTTTATTTAAAACCCATTTAAAAATTTGTTTTATAATTCAAAACCATCACTCTTTAAATCCATAAATGATTTTCAAGAATATAAATGTTTTATAAGCTTTTCACTTTTAAACCCAAATTTCTAATTTCAAAATCAATTGAAATTAAAATTTGAATTTTAAAAACATCAAATTTAGATTATCTGTGACTTAACTGATTTCCACGTGAAATCCATATTTGTGTGTGTATAAGTGTAGTCCGGGGGTTTCACACAGTAGTGCAACACAATGAATCATCACAGATCAAAATACAGAAATATAATTCGATAAGCGGTATAAGAACAACGCTTATCGTTCATTCACAGATCATAGATATATAAAGGTCACAGATAAGTAAACTACAGATCACAACATAAATCAGTATGTATCACAAAGCATCATATATCAGGGATATCAAACAATCAAATCATCCAATAGAATCCAAACATTCATAAGTAAGGTCAATTTATATCTGATTATAATTAATTTATACCAGATTAATTACTTATGAATAAACTACAAATCTTGGTTAATTACAAATTATTTTGATAATTATTCTTTTAATCATCTATTAATTAATCATTTATAATAAATTAATTAACCTTTAATTATAATTCATCCACCTTTAATTATTAAATAATTAACCTTTAATTATTTAATTCACCATTTAATTAATTATCTTTAATTAATAATTTAAACCTTAATTGATTAATTACCATTTACTTAATAAAATCCCAATAAGTGATAATCCCTAACCATTCACATAAATTAATTAATCTTTAATTAATTATCTTCAAATAAATTGCATTAATTAAATAAATCTTTAATCAAACTTTAATCAATCATTAATTAAGTAATTATTCTTTAATCACTTATATTAATTAATAAATCATTAATAACTTAAGATCTTAATTAACTAAATTGACTACTAATTATAAATTTATTAACTTTAATCATCAAATTAACAGTTTGTAATTACAATTAGATTTAGACCCTTAATTACTTGATTCATTAAGCTCTGATTAAAAATCTAGTTAATGATCTTTTAATTATAATTTAATTAATCTTAAATTAATTAACCTTTTAGTCCTTAATCATTTATTAATGTTTGAACTAAATTTTTCTGTTAAAAATAAATCTGGTTCATTTTTCTTTTTCTTCCTGTTGAATTTGAAATCTGGACAATCACCATTAACTACAAAACTACTTGGTACCCATGGTTTTTTTACCCGAGTCATAACAGATTTTACCCGAGCCAAACAAAAGATTTCCCGAGACACTTCAACTTGTTACTGGGCAACCTTATCTACCTCCTCGATATCACTCGCGTATGCCTTCGAATCCCAACCCGAGCCAACTCTACAATCGCTTCGAGTCTACAACCCATCTTCCCCGAGCAATCTACCCAAATTCCTCGAGCACGAACTCGAATACTCTTCCTCTTCCCCAACGCGAAACCCATTGACACCAGATAACGCTCGTGCACGTACACGATAATCTGGGCGTCGCTGCCACCTTGCCGACGATGCCTCTAAGTCATCGATCAACCTCACAAATCTTTCCACCCCTCAGATCATCAAATTATACGAGAGATCGAATTTTAGCATTTCGAGTCGATCTGGAACCAAACATCACCAACGAAATTGCCTCGCTCTGCCACTGCTCACGACATCGGAATCATCGCGACTCCGGTCTAAACTTCGTTGACTACCCCCGCAGCATTTCCCCCCGGTCCGATGCGACACGATGCAACGAGGATGAAGAAATCATCTCGATTCCGTCCTCAGCCCAAAACAGTCAAATAACCCTAAACTTCACTCGTTCCTTCAACCCGTTCAATAGAAAAATTATCTAACATTTTTCCCATTAAAATCGGTTACCAGGCCTACTTCGTGCAAAATTTCAGCGATCGAAATTCCTTTAATTACTAGGGATTGACAAAAATCCAATTTTTGTTAAACTAACCACTGCTTCCTAACCCCAACATTAGAAATCATCAGTATAGTTTGAAAAATCCTATTTTCTAATGGTGATTCAAGTTATATAAATAAATTGACAATTCGTGACATTCGAATTTTTACATATATTTGAATTCTCTGTGAAAATCAAATTTCCAGAGGTTTTTGCAAGTTATTTTAACTGAGATGAATTTTTAAGGCTTAATTCGTGAACAAACAAACAATCTTTGTTTGCATTTTAAATCCTAATAGTTACTAGATGGAAAGATAGAAATTTATTTACAAATCTGAGTTTTAGAATGAAACAGTAACAGGAACATCACAATGCTACAGGCATACACATATCCATATCAAAAGCACATAGGTAGATAAGTGAACTTGCTCACAAACAAAAACAAACAAGTTCAGGGAGGAGATTTGCTCACTGAAAATGTTTAAAGAAGAATGTTACTCACCTTACTACCAGGAGAAAGAACAGAGGCTCATGTTTTGAACATGCTTTGAATTTTGAAACTGAAGTTTGTTTTTACTTCTGCTTGGATCTTGAACTTGATCTTGTTTAAGTTTAAAGATGATGTTTATTTACTCACGTCTTTTCTCAGCTGGAATGGAACGAGGATGAAAATGATGGAGATTGATATATGCAAAGTGAACGAATTGCAGGGTTATCATTTTGTACAAACACCAGAGATATTTACTTTGTTTTGTAGGCTGAAACATTACTTTGGTGGCTGATGAGTATTATATTGTGTACTTAGGATATTGGCATTAATTGCCTGAGTACTTGTTGTTCCCTTATGTTTCTTCATACGTTTGCTTGCTTTGTATTTAAATGTTTTACTGGTTGGTGCATTGTTTTGTATGTTGATAGATTTTTGTTTGTTATTATACTTTGTTTGTTATTTTATATACATGAGACTCTATTTCAATATGTTGTTAAAATTAAGCAAATGTTCTACTTTCTATTTTTATTAAAATTTATCTTATATTATTTTCTATTTCTAGTTTAAATATTTATTGTCTTATATTATTTTATAACTCAAACCATTATTAACCATCAACTCTAATATTCATTATCATCGATTATCATTATTAAACCATTTTATACTTAATTTTACAAATTTTTATTCAAAATTCAAATTAATTATCAATTTAAATGTAATTAAAATCCGGGGTCGTTACACCACCCATCAAGCATCTTAATCTACTCGCCTTCGAACAACAATTGTAACACCCCCTTACCATAGCCTCTTGCCTCCCCTATCTATGATCATTTCTTATCCTAGTCACATAGCGACACTTAGTTGAGTGACCTCAAAGCTTGCCGCACACAAATCCAAGCACACTGTCGTGAAGCCCTAGTCTACACGAGGCCACGGATCAAACGACATGGGATATCGTGGCGAAAATCCCTGGGAACAATTCAAATAATAGGTGGCTACAAACTTTTGTTCACTGTGGAATAAAAGAAAGAGGGAGGAAGAGAGGATAATGAAATAGGTTTAGAGTTAATGTTTATTTATAGGCCAAATAATAGTATATTTAATTCTCTTTTATTAAACGTTACGTGTTTCAAGCACGCACGGTCACACATCACGTCCAATCGTTACGAAACTCATTGGCGTATAACAATTCATTATCCTAGATCTGATGGTACTAGTTTCGTCAAAATCCGAGACAGTGCCCCGAAATGATAATTTCACACGTTAATTAAAATGATTTTAATCACTTAAATCATAAATTAAAATTTACAATAACCATGTATTATTCAAACTGAACTTAAATAAGATTTTGAAATCATTTTTATTCAAATTAAATCCAAGTTTCAATTAATTAAATAATTCCAATATTTAATTATAAACTTTTCAAAAATCCGGGTCGTTACATGTATAAATAAATATATACATATATAAGCTTTAGTATGAATAAATAATTAACAAAATGTATGCACATATATATATATATATTAACATATATAATTGGCCTAAATAAAAATATTTTTTGCAATAGTTTATGATTTAAAAAAATAGTTTTTTTATTATTGTTACGATATCCGTACAGAAATCTTAATAAAAATTGTTTTTTTCCAAAAAATATTTAATACATATCTATAATTTTATTGAATAATTATATTCATCTATTTTATAATGTGTGTATATATATATATTTACAATATACAGATCAAGTATAATAAGTAAAATGAATTATACATATGTAATATCTATATACGAATTTAAAATATATATATATATAATATATTTTATTTTTTTCAAAACTATACTATATATATTAATAAAATAAATATACATATATATTTTATAAAATTATGTATGTATTTTAAAATCAATCTTTGTAAAAAAAAGTCAAATTTTTTAATATTATTTAAATACAAAATTCGTTTATAAATTACTTGCCATGAACTATATGTTATCATATACATATATATATACACACACACACACACACACACACACACACATATACATATATTATCATCAAATGTGGACAATACATCGTTAAATAAATTCATGATATTAATTTCTAACCTAGCTAGCGTATGACATGAATGAGCATATTAGATATTATAAACAAGTAATATTATCTATCACCAAAGCCTAATAATTTGCGCCTTGAAATCAAGAATCTAACTCCTTGAATTGAATCCCATATCCAGAAGTTGCTAGCTTCCTGAACACAGCTACCACCAACTATTGAATTAACCATAATTTGATGTTAAAAATGCTTGGAAAGGTAGAGGGTGTTAATACCTTAGTAATTTATTTTGATGATAACAACCTTGATAACAACAATAAACATTCATATAAAATATGGATATTAAAATTTTGCCAAGTTATGTAGTATATAGTGCAGGATATTATACAGGTGTTGAATCGAAGATTGTACAGTTTAAAGACACAAGAAATGAACATAAAGACTCATGAGTATAAAGACCAAGATATGAAGATATCAAGACTTTAATATAGCGTATAGAGTCATAGAATTTTGTTAAAGTCCCTGGTAGCACTTTGATCTCTATCTCCTATTTTCTTATCTTTTATATTTTCAAATATTTTCAACAAAATATATTTTCAAATAATTTAAAAAGATTTTCAAAGTTTAAAATGTTTATAAACTATGTTTAAAACTATTTTACAAAGCATCAAATTATTTTACAAAGTATAGTATTTTCAAAATGTTCTAAGAAGGAAAGAGTTTTCAAATTTCATAGGCATATGTCGACATATACCCAGATACTATGTCGACATACATGCCGCAAATCAATTTTTCAATTTTTGAATTGAAGTGTCTATTTGTCATAACTCTTCGCGAATGGACACATCTGTTTATACACTATATATAGGAGGTTTCAAACGAAATTTTTAGTAGTTATTATCTTATTTTCTTCCCTCCCCTTACTCTCTTGAAAACTCCATTGAAATTATACTCTTTTCTCTTCACAAACAAAGTCCTTACTGTTTTGAAACCATCTCTCTCAAATTAAAGATCAAAGTACTGTCCAAAGGGCTATAGGATCCATTGTGTCCAAAGTTCAAGAAATTGTCTTTGGAAGAACCAGTAAACTCTATTTGTATTTTCTTGGGTTTGATTATAGCCTGTTAAAATCAATTGGGTGTGCTTGGTAGCCCAGAAATTCGAGTGGGTGTGCTTGTAGCCTATTCAAATCAAGTGGGTGTACCCTGAGCCCAGAAAATCAGGAGGGTGTGTCTTGTAGCCTCGGAATCGAGATTATAATTAGGGTTTCCTTCTACCCGTTTAAAGAGTGGCATTTGAAAAGAAATCTGTACAAAAAATTGTATGTTGAGTGGATATATGAAAAATTCAAACCAGTATAAAATTTCTGGTGCCATCTCTCTAACTCTTTACTTTACTTTGTTGCTTTTATTTTATCCGTGATCGCATCTGTGATTGGTTGTTGATATAATTTTGTGTTGAAAATTTGTGATTTAATATTAAAATTGAAAGAAATTTAAAAAAATATACAAAAGTCAAAAAACACTATTCACCCCCCTCCAGTGTTTAGTTAACCTTAAGATCCATAATTTCGTAACCCGTATTTGGTATCATAGCATAGGGCTGTTACGGTTGAATCGCTCAACCGTCCAACCGTATCAACCGTTTATGCGGTTACCATCTATAACGGTAACGGTTGAAGAATTTGAAAACCGCGGTTAACCGTACCAACCACACATGATTGTTTTATGTAATATTTAACATTAGAGTATAAAAATTATTAATTTAAGTTAAAAGAATAGCTTGTACATTAATAATTTATGCCTTAATGAACGAATAACATGTGCATGAATATTTGTCTTTTTATAAACAAATAAATAAATTTGTAAAAAGCAGTTAGAGCTATATCAATTTATCATCAATAATGCATATAATTGAAAATATATGTATGACATACTTCAAAATTGAAAACACGACGGTTAGCCATCATAGACGGTTGCAGCAACGGTTATAAGAATTTATAACCGTCAACAACAGTTACGGTTACAGTTGGTGCTAATAATGACGGTTACCGCAACCGTAACACCCCTATCATAGCACTAGGTTTTCAAAAACTCATAATTTGATTTTTGAAAAGTTTTAATGGCCAATAACACTTTTTTCAAAGGACAATCTACTACTAGACCCCCACTTTTTAAT
This sequence comes from Allium fistulosum, assembly GCA_030737815.1. Lineage (NCBI taxonomy): Eukaryota > Viridiplantae > Streptophyta > Magnoliopsida > Asparagales > Amaryllidaceae > Allium > Allium fistulosum. The sequence continues at coordinate 1,304,735,240 of CM060902.1, forward strand.
TACAGTAATTACACTTATTGGTCATGTAGAATGGAAAATTTATTTACAATCTAATGATTTAGATATTTGAAATATTACACAAAATGAGTACACTGAACCCCATGCTAACTTTGCACAATGGACTGTTGACCAAAAGACACTTGCATAGAATAATTCTAAAGCCATGAATATTTTGTTTTATTCATTAGATAAAAATGAATTTAATAGAGTCTCTATTTGTAAGTCTGCATATGAAATTTGAAGAACACAGAAAGTTGCACATGAGTGCACTAGTAAAGTTAAACAAACCAAAATTTCTATGTTAACCAACTAGTTTCAATTGTTCAAAATGAATCCAAATGAGTCTATTTCTGACATGTACTGTAGATTTTGAGGTATAATGCATTCTTTTATAGCATTAGATAAAAAATTCTGAAGAGGACCAAGTTAGATAATTATCAATTCACCCTCTTCAATGATATCAAAAGATATTGGCAATAGAAGAAGCTAATGATATTAATACTCTGAAAATTGAAGAATTAATAGGCAATTTGATGTCTTATGAAACACAATTGCTGGGCAGAAGGGAAAGCAAGACAATAGAAAAGAAATCCATTGTTTTCATGCAATAACTAATGATCATGATTCAGCTGATGACAATGACGAGAAAATTGCTTTCATGACCAGAAATTTTAGAAAGTTCCTAATGTATAAAAAGATGAACAACTTTTGAAAACCTAAAAACAAGTCTCTTGGAACTGGAACTACGACTAGATGCTTCGACTATGATGAACCTAGCCATTTTCAAAGAGACTGTCCACATCAGAATAAATCAAAGATCTCACATGTTACTGATTCATCCAGAGAAAAAAGAAGCTTACGGAGAAATATTAGATGATTCAGATACTTTCTCAAGTGAAAATGAACCAGAGTCCGAGAATGTGAATATGTGTTTCATGACAATAACAGAATAGTTAGAACTGATCAACAAAAAGCAGCAAAAATTATACCTTTTATTTAATAATTTTTTATATTTTGGTTGATTTTTGAAGGAATAGCCTATAGATTAATCACAATATTGAATAAACAAAAGTATATAAGTATAAATATATAGGAATATATTATCTTAGTTTTAGTTTTGAAATTTTCGGGCTATGTATCGACATACCTCCAGACCATATGTCGACATACATGCCAGAACTTTGAAGTATCTTTTCAAATTCAAAATTTTAATTTTCTGCTCTTTTGCATTTATTTCAAAAACTGAAAGAGCATCTTTTCAAAACTAAAATGTCAGTTCTCTCTGTATTAATTCACTATATCTCTATCTATTCAATCACTCATTTTATTTCAAAATTCAAAACATCCTTTCATTATCTTATCTCCTCAAAAACTCAAAAATGCCCTCCTCAAGTTAAACTCCTAAGACCATAAGGCTCTCTAAGAGAACCGAAGGCTTTCTCTTCAATGAAAAAGAAGCCACCGAAACCTATATGAAGTATGCTCCGGAAAAAAATTTCTCAGAAGATTTGCTAAATTCGAAGATTTTTCCTTTTATGGTTTACAAGATCTTTTTTTTGAAAATGAAATTTTTAGTTTAATCGATTCTTCTCAAAACGATTTTGTTTATTATCCAGATTTGTCAAAATGTTTTATGAGAATTTAAATGGAAATTTTTTTCAAGGATAAGAGAGGCAAATTTGGAGTAGTGTAAATGACACTCAACTTATTTTAAATTATGAACTTTTGGGTCATATGCTTGGTTGCAAATCTAGTGGAATTAACCTCTCTCTATTTTTCAAAATTATGACCATAATCGTGAAATTTTTCACAACATTTTCAAAAACGATGAAGAATTTGATTTTAAACACAAGAATCTTCGACCAAAATCAAGACTTATGAGTCTTATTTTACAACAAAGTATCACTCCAAGGATGGGTAATTATAATAACCTACTCAAAATTTTTTTAAAGCTCTTCTTGCCATTTATAGAAACTACGACATCAATTGAGCACAAGTTATTTTAGATGACTTTGTTCAAAAGAACATTTCTAGACATGAAAACACACCCTACCATGGTGAGTATTTTACTAGAATTTTAAAATATTTTGGTATTTATTTAAGAGGAGAACAATCTCTCCTCAAAAAAATTTCGACAAGGCCAACATCTCTATCATGCACATTCCAACATTTTTCGAACCATATAAAACACTTCCTGAAAAGGAACAAAGGTTGGCATATGAAGAGGAACAAGAAATTCAACAAAAAGAATAAGAAGAAGAAGGCGATGGGATGGATGTGGAAGAAGAAGAGGAGGAGGAGGAGGAGAAAGTATACACTTCTTTGGAAAGTTTTGACAAACCATCTCACTTCTCCAACAAAGAGATCCTAAGGAACCAAGAAAATCTTCTTAAAAACCAAAAGAAGCTTAAGCGTTCATTTAGTAAAAAGTTCACTTCTTTTTTCAACAAAGTGGACAAATACTTTGGAAAGATCATTCGCAAGCTTGGTAGAAATTCTTCATCATCATCTACATCTTTCTAAGCTTTTCTTGTTGTTTCCTTATTATATTTAGCTTTGTATTCCTTAGCATTATATGCTTTTAATTTAAGTTCATGTCATTTTCATGTATTTTTTTCTTTGAAATCCATGGACCTTTCAATTTTAAGTAATAAAATATATTTCTTATTGTCCTATATTGTTCATTAGTCTTTGGAAGTTATAAATATATAATGGTATAAGATAAAAACAAAACCTATAAAAAATACACTAGTTTTTAAAATATCAAGTATGTATGTCGACATACATACAATAAATATGTCGATATATGACAGCCAGTTAGAAAAAGGTTTTAATTTCAACTACCACCTATTCAATTATTCCAAATGAATTTTTACTCCTATAAGCCTATTTCTTCCAGAATACTCACTCATCATTTTTGTCTATACTCACTTTTCATTCTCAAACATTTTTTACAAAAATGTCTTCTTCACACCAGAATTTATGCGAAACCCTCGAACAAACTCTACAATCTTTCCAGGATATTCTCTCTTTTATCTTAATAAATCAAAGGCATTTAGAGTTAAGACAAATACAGATGATCAGGGAATAAGAAAAGCATTTCGATGCCCTTCGATGGATGATTTCTTCCTTAATCAAAGATGAACCATCCAACAACCCAAAGTGCACTATTAACAAGGATAATGAAGATTGGGATGTCATCAAAGTAGATCCAACCTTTGGGTCCGATGTTAAGTTGAAGTTCCATAAAACATTTAGTTATTAAGTTTGGATTTGATATATAAATATACACACACACACACACACACTCTTTCTCTCTTTCTCTCTCTCTCTCTATCTCTTAAGTCTTGATTTGATTTGGTTTGGTGTGTACATTTGAATTGGATGTTTGTCTTGGTTTGAATTGGGTATGTGTGTTTTGGATGTTTGATTGTATGATGTGTATAAGATTGATTTTAATTAATAAGAAAATAGGTTGTGTTATCTTATTACATCATATATCATGTTTGGTTTAAAATAGTATAGTTTCTAGGTATATCATACAAATAATCATATATTATTTATCATATATCATATAATCATCATATATATCATTTATCTTATTTAACTTAGTTATTTGATTTTGACTCTATAATTTCTATGTATTTGATTTGGGGGGAATTATTTTTATTCTTTTCACCCATTTTTGTTGATGACAAAGGAGGAGAAAAATATAAAATATACATATGTATACATTCAGGAGGAGTTAGTTAACTTAGTAGAAGTTATATCATATTTTATATATAGGATATTAAATGGTTGTCATCATCAAAAAGGGGGAGACTATTAATACCTTAGTTATTGATTTTGATGATAACGACCTTGATAACAACAATATACATTCAAATAAAATATGGATACTAATGTTTTGCTAAGTTATATAGTATATAATGCAGGATATTATACAGGTGTCGAGTCAAAGACTGTATAGTTTAAAGACTCAAAAATTGGACATGAAGACTCATGAGTATAAAGACCAAGATATGAAGATATCAAGACTTTAATATAGTGTATAGATTCATAGAATTTTGTTAAAGTCCATGGTAATCTTTGATCTTTATCTCCTATTTTCTTATCTTTTATATTTTCAAATATTTTCAAACAAAATATATTTTCAAATATATTAAAAATATTTTATAAAATGATTTTCAAAGTTTAAAATGTTTATAAACTATGTATAAATTATTTTACAAAGTATCAAATTATTATTACAAAGTACAGTATTTTTAAAATGTTTTAAAAAGAAAATAGTTTTCAAATTTCACAAGCATATGTCGACATATACCCAGATGGTATGTCGACATAAATACCACAAATCATTTTTAAAAAATTTAAATTGAAGTGTTTATTCCTCGCAACTCTTTGCGAACGAACACATCTGTTTATACACTATATATAGGACGTTTCAAATGAATTTTTTAGTAGTTATTAACTTATTTTCTTCCCTCCACTTAATCTCTTGAAAACTGCATTGAAATTATACTCTTTTCTCTTCAAAATCAAACAGAATCAATTCAAACTTTTTTGTATTGATTCAATATTACTCTTTTTGTAACGACCTGGTATTTCAAACCGTTCAAATCGACAATCATCCACTCCTACAAGACTTGAATTGCTCAAAACAACAAATTGTTAATTTATATTTGGAAAAACTTAACATATACAGTAAATAAAATCAATCACAGAAACACAAACACAGAGAAATATAACAGTAAGCAGCAGAATAGATAAATAGTAATTCATGAAGCTACTATATAAACATCAGAGTCAAAACAAAATACAACAGATATCTCGAATACAGAATAGTATCTAATACAGAAACAAATGACAAGTCTGAACAAATCAACTGGAAACAACTGAGAAGCTGAATAGATAAAGGCAGATCTTCAAGCAAAGCTCCAAACTCCAAAGGTTAGTCTCAAATGCTGTGACACTCAGCCTGACCCGAGCATAAAGCAAAACACAAAACACTCGAGTCGGGATTAACATTCTTATACAAGTAAATTCAACTCAAGTGAAATGTCAATTGAAATACAAGTAACTTAAAGGATAGTTGGGATTTCCATCCTCTAAGGATCCATGGAATTATCTACTATGTAGTAATATACGCTATTATAATATGTCTATCAGTAAAGTAAAGTATTGAAATAGCGTTAAGGCGTTACCGATATCCCCCTTAACACATTTTATATATTCCCGTAGTCTATACAATGCCTTATGCTCCACCAAACCGGTGGTTTACCCAGAGGACACCCCATAGGTATGGTACAAAACAAACTTGTAGAAGTGCGATAAGGCATGCGAAAAGGCACACGAGGCAATGCCCAGGGTAGATATACCGTTTGTGGATCCGGACTGGTGGTAACGCATAGCAGCTACTACCCCCCACCTCGAGACACACTCCCAAATCAAAGGTGCACCCGATCAAATCACAAAGTAATAGAATGGAATCGAAGAAATGTGCCCGATAGGAGGAATGACCTCACTTGGCCCGGCATGGCTCCTGTTTTAGCCACATCAAGCTGACTCACGGGACTCAAGGCTACGTTAATTCCTCATATAGAATCGTCGCCAAACCATCCTACTTCGTTCTGGAATCTCCACCATGTACATAGTTGTTAAAGTGATTTTCGGTATTGACAGAGAGTATGACAATATCCGATCCCGGTCTCTTTAACAACCTAACGCTTATTTCACACCGTGGTCATTTCATTTCAAATAGTTCATACTTCATATCAAAATACCATATTCATTTCAAAACCATATCAATTCGATATCATTATTCACTTAGAAAAAATATTCATTTCCAGAATCGTAACACTTTAAAAATTACAACACTTTTGAAATCATAACACTTCGAGATCATAACACTTTTGAAATCATAACACTTCCGTAATCATAACAGTTCCAACTTAATAAGTTTAGATATTGAAAATAGTATATATATTAAAATAGTTATAAATTAAAATAAATAACAATTAAAATAATTTATATATTAAAATAGTTATAAATTAAAATGGTTTATATATTCATTTAAAGAGATTATACTGAAATAGTTTCCCAATTAGAATTGTTTCATCCGATTCCAAAAATCGATTCAAATCAACTTAAATTCCAAAAATTCAATTTAAATCAATCCATGTTCAACACTTTCAATCTAAAAGGTTAAAGATTCAATTCAAATTCTAAATAGACCATTTCAGTTTTTTTTATTGATTTCAAATCCAGGTTTTAACTATCATTTCAAGTCCAATAAGATTCAAAGTTTAAATATTCAAACATTTACAATATAAGTTTCATTTATATTTCAACATTTAACTTTAATTTTTTTTTCAAATTGGAAAATATCCACTTAATCATTTTAATAACAATTAAATAAAATCTCAATTTATAAATTTAAATCAGTATTAAATATTCAGTCTCAATTTTATTTAAAATTGAGAATATTAATTTAATCACTTTTTATCACAAAATCTCCAAATCGATAGTTCAAATCAATTCTTATTTAAATTCAATTATTAACCAATTTAAATTCCAAGTCAACATTAATTTATCTTCCCAACCTCTATTATTAAAGTTATAAAATATATTTTTAAAATGTTTATATAAATTTAAATAAATACTTAAACATATTATAAACCAATTAAATTAAATTTTATTATTAAATTTGTTTTATATTGAATCTTATTTTATATATTTTAAAAATAAAATAAATTATAAGAAAAATCTTAAAATTTATATTTTTAAAACTAACTTATAAATTAATATTTCCAAAACATATTATTTTAAAATCTAAATTTTATACACATATAAAAATAACATTTATATATTATATTTTAAAAATCAATATTCATTAAAACCCATATATTTCCTTTCAAACTTTGGAAATCATTTTCAAAATATTGACCAACGGTGTCCGTATATAATTTTCTATCCTATGGTCAAGTGATACAGATATTTATCATTTTAATCCATAATTTAAATATTTACGGGTGTATATCATTTCAACCCGCAATCTCAAAATTTCAAAATCAATGAAAATCACTTGGGTTTATCATTTCAACCCATAACGATTTCCCCTAAATCTATAAGATCGTTCGGGTATGTATCATTTCAACCCATAGGGAATTTCTAAACAAACAGGGAACTTGTAGAGTGAGAATAAATATGATAATAATATAACACATCAACAACAGGCATATATCATCAGTAACAAATTTAAATATAATATATATACAACAAGTTATGGTGCATATATCACAGGTAAACAATTGTAGATAATGGCATATCATACTTAGTAATTAAATAACTTAATAATTCAAATTTAACAGCATATTTCAATTGTTATTTCATGTGAATTAAATTTACTAAATATAAGAATGTTAATCGTGAGTGATCGCTCACCTTCTGAGGCTAGAAAAGATAGATAATGAACTGAGCTACGAATCCGAGCAAAAAATTCCCAAAGCAAAGTACGATGAACACGAATTCGATGAACAAGGCTGATAATAAGGAATCGATGAAAACAAATCAGAATCAGCTTGATATAAACTGAAACGAAATGTATATTATATTTTTCTTAAAACCAATATTGAATTTTAAAATACGAATTTAAAATAACATATCTATATATTATATTTATTTTAAAATCAAAACATATGCTTTTCTCAAAATTCCTTTCAAAATTTTATAAAACCCATATTTTCTTTTCAAAAGATTTCCCAATGAATATTTAGACATAATATATTTTTAAAGCTATCACAAAATTACTTCCAAATATTAATATACATTTAAATATATACTGTAACATATTATCTAGATAGATACCCATTCAAACAGATACTTCCAAATATATATTGTAACATAATATATACTGTAACTACTTCCAAATCAATTATATGATATATATAGGTAACCTATATGTGAATATAAACCTAATATATAGAAGAAATCAAGCATCGGTATGTATATATATGATATATATAAACAGGAAAGAAGGTGAGTAACAGGAAGAAGGCTGCATGGTAGAGGGTTGACGAGTACAGCTTGTTGGGCGATGGAGGAAATGGCTGACGGTAGGAGACTATATGTGGAACAGCGATAGGCCGTTGGTGGCGGGTCAACCTACGTAGGCTGTGCATGGTGAGGTTGGAGGCGGATTTGTGGAGATGGGTCTGGCTGTCAGGCATGGTGGTCGGGTTCAGGGAAGGGATTTCCGTGGCTACTGGCGGAGAGAGGTGAAGGTGGCGGATCAGGAGAGCTAGGCCAAGAAAGTAGGGGTGCTAGCGGTTGCGGTCTGAGTGGGGCATGGCTTTTGGTGGCTCATGACAGTAGGCGATGGGGCAGTCACTGGATGGCAGTTCAGGCGGAGGACGGTTTCCAGGCGTTGGTGGATCTGCTAGGGGTTGGATCGGGTTTTGGGTGTGGCAGTTACGTAGCTGACGAGGTAAGGAGGTGGTCAGTTTGGTGGTTGGTGGGTCGTTGTCAGCTGATGTGGAAGGGATAGGTTAGGCAATGATTGGCAGGGGAGGGTGCACTATAGGTTGAACTGGCGGGGTGTGGTGAAAGAGAGAGAGTAGCAGTTGCTTAAGGGTCTCGGCAGGCTTTGGAAATGGCGGATCTAGGGGTTGATGGCTGTTAATGGTGAAAGAAGTGGTTCGGCTGGCAAAGCACAAGAATGGAAGGCGAGGATGACGACAATTGCTGCCATTCGAAAGTGAAGAAGGACAAGCAAAATTTCAAAAACTATATGCAAACTTCGATTCTCCTTTTATATAAGTTTTTTTTTCAGAATAGAATGGACAGAAGCAAAGAGAGAAAGAAGGGGAACGAACCAAGAATGTTGAATGGACATGAATGACAAAAGTCACAGCTTATTAATAACGAGTGGGCATTTATTTTCAACCGTGGATAATGAAAAGACACCAGAAACCAAAAGACTTCAGAAACGGATACCGATACAGTTTACCATTTCGCGGATTACGCCACATATTGGATGCCGAAACACACAAATGAATATACTACGGAGACCGGCTCGACGAGACGAATAGAATGTTACACAGATATCAGCGATACGATAATCCTATCCAAAGTCGATATTCGCTGCCAAATGCTGTTAAAACGCTGAAAATAAGATAAACGGGCTATAACAGTCCAAATTTGGCGAAATGAAATACGACGTCTCACTCGGAAAATGATTTACATTTTTATTATATAAAAATATTCAGGTTTCAAAAATATTTTATCTACATCAATTTTAACTGATTTAAATTGAAATTGAAATTACACAACAAAACTAACTTCCATATTTATCAACGAAAATCTACCATTTGCTATGTTTGAATAGACGCATACCAAATACCAAATTTTCATTGCTAAATTTAATTATTTAATTTCAAGCAAAATTTTAGTTAATTACGTTATAAAAATCGTTAAAATTTACGGGTCGTTACACTCTTACTGTTTTGAAATCATCTCTCTCTCAGATCAAAGATCAAAGTGATGTTCAAGAGGCTATAGGATCCACTGTTTCAAAGTTTAAGAAATTGTCTTTGGAAAAACCATCAAACTCTATTTGTATTTGCTTGGGTGTAGCCTGTTCAAATCAATTAGGTGTCCTTGGTAGCCTGGAAATCCGAGTGGGTGTGCTTTTAGCCCGTCCAAATCAAGTGGATGTACCCTAAGCATGGAAAATTAAGAGGGTGTGTCTCGTAGCCTCAAAATCGATATTGTAATTGGGTTTGCCTTCTGTCCGTTTAAAATTGGCATTTGAAAAGAAATCTGTACAAGCAATTGTACGGGACTGGATGTTGGAGAAATCCAAACCAGTATAAAATCTCTGATATTATCCCTCTAACTCTCTACTTTACTTTATTGCTTTTATTTTATCTGTGATCTCATCCGAATTGATTGTTGATATAATTCTGTGTTGAAAATTTGTGATTTAATATTAAACTTAAAAGAAATTTATAAAGATACACAAAAGTTAAAAAACGCTATTCACCCTCCTCTAGTGTTTAATTAGCCTTAGATCCATAATTCTGCAACCCACAGAGGAGTGATGTAGAATTTTTGGTCAGTAAAAGCGATGAAGAGGGGACTCAAAATCAAAAAAGAAAGTGAGGGTTTAGAGATGTTTAAATATATGAGATACCAAGGAGAAAAATATGGATCTAGATCCCTATTTCTCTCTTACCTTTTCTCCTCCTTTTTAATTCAAATTCAACCCCTCCTTAACCATCAATATAGCCAACCTTCCCTTGCATATTCTAGACAAAAATTCATGCCCCCTTATGGGTCTCTAAATCATTTCAAGTTCGAACAATATTCGTTGCATTTAAATCATATTTAAATGTGCACCAATGTCGTATATCGGTCGGAATATTTATAACTATTATAAATATACTGTTTAATATTGTTAATGCATCAAATATAATTTTATAATTAATATTTCATAAATATTAATTAATTTATAATATTTACAAATTAATTAAATCGGGTGGTAAAAGGAGTATTCAACATTTCAATTGTGTGACTCTTGGATATAAATTTCGTCAGCGATTAATATCGAACAGTTCGAATATTAATTTTCACATGTCAATTAGCGGGTGGTGGACCTTATGGCTAAATTTATTGCTTACTTGGTTTTGGTAAAATCCAATTTTGCTTTATTAAGAGTTACCCAGCAATAACAATTAATTACACCAATTCTTTTCGTCAAAACAATATCACTTTAGACTTATGGAATTTGTTAATGATCAAAATTCAAACATCGTCCATATTAAACTTTATATTCCAAACACAAAGTCCTTGGTTCAATAATAACAATTATTATTAGCCGAACTGCTCCAGTCCGAGACTTTGACTTTGAGTTGACTTCAGTTGACCATGATATTAACCATATAAATGAGAAAACGAATCTTCACTTAAATAGTGTTTCACTTTCAATGCTTTCACTCGACCTAACTATAGTCATTCGATGGACGTCATGCCATGATTTAACTATAATGAAAGTGGAGCTTCCATATTGAATATCAATAGTATTCTCAAATCGAGAGAATTGTGTAATTTTGTCACATCGATATTTTCTATTTGACCTTAGTTATATTGATCAATAGAAAACTACCGAGTGAGTCATTTCATAGTTATCTGATAACAATCGGTACGTAACCTCTTAGTGCCCCCAACATCTATGAGTAATACATTGTCCAACATATGAAGAGCATTACATATTTAGTCTCAAAGGATGCATCGATATCTAGTCACGAAACATCTCGATTAGGAATATTTGAAATAATATGATTATTTTCTTGTGATAAACCACTCATGGTTATAACGCATTATAACTATTATCACAAAACATACAATTTATGGATTTTATATTAATTTCATTTTAATTAAATTAATTGATTAATATATAACACATTATATCAAGTATATAATAGAAAGAAAACACATTTTATTCTAAACAAGATTGGTTATCAAGTTAAATATATGTAGCAATTACATAATCACCCCTAGGGCATACCCCTAACTTTATCAATTATGTATATACATTGCCTTTATTGTGGCTCTATTCAAGGCGTTGTGCTTGGCTTTTTATTGAATCATCCACAATATCTCATTTGAAACATTTCCAACTTAAAGCTTCTTAATCAAGCTTTGAACATGAATTTTATATTGACACACCACACTCAATATCACATATGAAGTCTGAGTCTGAAGACTCTTTTATAAGGAGTTCATTTTTTCTATAAACAATTCTTTTATATTTTGTAAATACACGAGAATGCTCTAAAACTACCATTTGGTGACCTTAAATGGATATTTGCTTCATGCATCAAATATAAAAATAAATCACGATATCGTAGACAACATAATATGTATGATAATTCCTACTGCCAATGCATAAGGAATACATCTTACATGTTTCTTATTAAACATTTTAATAAGGTTTTTCTACATATTGTCTGGGACGTTCCCAATGTCGTTTATACTCATTATAAAATACATCAATTGCAAAATCTAACGTCGAGTATTAAAATAACTAAAGCTGATAATAACACAAGTACATCGTTAACAATGAGCAGCGTGTTGTTTTTTTATGTTTAGAAATATTAATGTACCTTCAACGTTTTTTCTTATGAACACAGCTTCCTCTTTATTTTTACCGAAATCAAACTATTTGATATTTCTATCAAAATACTTGTTCAATTTTGATACTTATCGAACGATACTTTTGTATTAATTCTTATATCATATTCAAAACCTATAAATTCAATATTGCTACCACCGACTTCGAGACACTTTGCTTATTAAGTGCAAACAGTCTAGTCTAAATTTATATTAAAATGCTCCATTTCAACACACACACACACACACACACATATATATATATACATATATATATATATATATCAAAATACATAGTCATACGAGGCGATCATTTTGTAGGTAGAATCGAATCAACTTGAGCACATTAAATGGAGAATCTATTATGCTAATTTCAACAATTGAAATTCACGATTTTATTCTTATCAAAGTGGCTCATCATATTCAACTGCATTTTTTCTCTTAAATACATACTTGTGGTAGATAGATCATATCCCTTTGGGTCCAACTATCAAAATCATATTTTGATAATGTACTTGGATTCTATTCTGGATTTGCACATCGTACTATATCACAGAGTCAATGTAACAACCCGTATATTTGGACCATTTAAATTGACAATAATCCACACATGTCAACTTTAATAGTACAAAACACGAATCATTAATGGAGTATATGTATATAAATGAGAATCATCATAGAATCATAGAAAATACATCATAACAGAATAGTGCAGCGGAATTACAACATAGTCATAAGAGTAGTTCATGACGCTACCCATAAATACAATAATGTCTCAAATAAAATGAAATAGAACAACATAGATGTCCAATAGTGTCCAAATAGAAAGAGTAATACAGATAAAGTGAAGATAATGATAGTCTTCGGTCTTCAGCTCCAAGTAGAACAGCAACAGCAATCCTCAGTCTGATCAGAGCATAAGCACAAACAAACACTCGAATCAGGACATATATTCTTATACAGATAATATGATTCGGAATTGGAAATAACAATAACTCAAAGATGAATGGAATAAACATCTTTCAGGATCCGTTAAACTAGTTATACATAGTTATGTACGATAAGTAGATAATGTCTAACAGTAAAGTAAAATATCAAGATAGTGTTAAGGCGTCACCATTATTCCCCTTAACACATTTTATATAAGCATCATAGTCTATACAGCACTATAAACTCCACCGTAAACTAGTGGGCTATCAGGGAGTACTCCATAGGTATAATACAAAATAAATTCGTAGTGGTCGCGTATAAGGCTACAAGTATGACAAGGCACATGAGGCAATACCCAAGGTAGTGAAACTACCGTTTGCCTGATCTGGACTGGTGAGAACGCATCGTCGCAACGATCGCAACACCGCGAAACAACACTCCCAAATCAAGGGTGCGCACCAATCAATCATAAGTAATGAGTAGTTTACGAAGAAGTGTGTTCGCTCGAGGTAGCTAACCCCATTTGGCCCGGCACGGCTCCTGTTTTAGTCATTTCCAATTTGACACAAGTGTCAAGGCTATCCATAATCATTCTCTTTCTTCAATCATCAACGTACTTCATTCCAACCACTACATTCTGGGTCACACTCCGCGTATGGTTATTAAAGTGGTTTTTCGGTTTAGATAGTGAGTATGTCCCTAACTGATTCCGGTCTCTTTAATAACCTTCGAAATTATTTCACCGATTGGTCGTTTAATATATTTCAAAACTAAATCAATTTCAATTTTTCTTGGAATTCGAAGGCCAACATTTCATTTCTCTTTCTATATCAATTTCCAAAATTTACGTTTCAAATCTTCCAAAAATTTTTCATTTCAAAATTTTATAATTCAACTCAAATTTATTAAATAATTCAAATATCGATTTAAATTCATATATAAGTTCATTCTTTAATCATTTAAATTAAGTTAATTAACATTCAAAACAATTTAGATTCATTGATGGATTCATTCAGTGATCATTTAAATTAAGTAATTTTATCCTTTCGAAATAATTTCCATTATCCTTCCAATTCATTAAATCAATTTAAGTTTACCTATATTATATCAAAACTTGCAAATTTATTTAAATTAAATTCGTCAAATTAAATTCTTTAAATTTACAAGTCTTATATTAATTTCAATAAATCACATTTTATTTCTTATTAAAGAAATTCAAATTCACTTATTTACTTATTCAATTTAAACAAATTTCAAAACTTAATTATTAAAGAAATTCAATTTCACTTATTAACGAAATTCAATTTCACTTATTAAGGAATTCAATAATTCAATTTTATTTAATTATTAAATAATTTCAAAACTTAATTTAATAATTTACTTAAATTTAAACACATTCTTTCATCAAACACTTTGTTAATATTTTGTCTCAAATTATTAAATATTAACATTTAAATTTTACTAGAATTCAAATTCCAAGCTTCATTTTTAAACTCTTATTATTTCATTTAAATAAAATCTTTATTTATTTATTTAAATCGAATTATTTGACCAATCGGGTCTTTATTTAATTCTCTATCCTAAGTCAATGTTTTATTGGGTATTTATCATTTCAACCCGATTCCATTTCAATTCAAAATCAAAACATAATAAAGGGAACTTGCAGTGTGATAACTGGGATGGTGTCAAAGTAAATAAACAAGCAATAACAACAATCAATAACAATCCAATAATCAATTCAAATAATCCCGAAATAATCGTATTAATTTACATTGTTGTTTATATAAATTAATATAATTATTTCTAGAATCTACACTATCATTTCATGTAGATTAAAGATCATTACACTTATTATTTTATGCAATTCTACACTTGGTTTCCATTATTCGATTTTATACTACATCAATCTATACAACATACATTCAATGGTTCAAGGTGTACTTAACCAAATTTCTACGTGTCAATTAATTAACATTTAAAGGGGGTCATATTATACAATTAACTAATCAAATTCAACACATATATCAATTTTTAAATTGTTAACTATCCTACATCAATTTCAATTTTAAATTATTTATCACTTCAAACATTAACAATTTAACTTCCAATGTAAACATCAACAATCAATCAATTATCAATCAAACCAGATTATTATCATATAAGAATATAAGTCGTGAAAATTAATTCACCTTTCGTGGTTAAAGAAATTGACGGCGAAGCACGAAGCAGTAAGAATGGTGTCGGTACAATACGAACAAACGGACACTGTAATTATCGACAAAGAGAGACAATATTAATACAATGAACGTTCACATGTATTTATAAAATTATATAGATGCGCTTACCGATGACGGAGAAAAGAGCGAAAGCTGAGAAATTTGATGCTGCTGCAAATGAAACTTTTAACCAATTGCAGTTGTACACAACAGGAAAAGAAATTGGTTACTCCCTAACTCATACTACATCATATATATACTGTATACATCCATGACAGCAAGCATGAGTTTATGGAACAAGTGCAACTTGAATCTTTGCAACAGTAAAACTATTTTTTTTAAATGAACGCACGCCTGCATTTGTACATACACCCAGCATGCACCCTTATATGCACAAGTACGGGCTCGGGAGTGGTGGCGCAGGCGAGGCGGAGTGGCTGTAGTGGCGTGTGGCGGTTCCGGAGTGGGTTGCTGGAGGTAAGTGGGATGGTGTCAGCGCAGGCGGAAAGGGAAGGTGGAGTGCGCGCGAGGTCTGGGCGGGCTGGGTCGTGCACATGTGATGGTGGAGCTGTGGTCGGTGATGAAGTAGCGGTATAGGGGAGGGGTGGTGGGGAGAACGGAGCATTGGGAGGGAGAGGCCGAAGTGATGCAAGGTCCGACGGCACAGGCGGGTGAGGCTGCGCGTCTTAGTGGCACAGGTCGGCGGTGCGTTGATGTTGAAGTCGTAGAGGGAGGTCGGTTGTTGGCCTGCGGAGGCTATGCTGAGCGATTTTTTTTGTAGTTTTGACAGTGAATAAAATAAAAGAGAAAGAGATAAAGATGAAAGAGGAGAGAAGTACCTGAAGCTTTCGAAATTTTGTAAAGTGAAACAGTGAAAATGTGATGAGAGATACATTCTTTTAAATTTACTGCTTCGTATAACTAAGTTTCATTATCGAATACCGAAACGTCACACCCCCTTTCCAATGCTAACCCCAAGCTGCCAACTACCCATTTATTACACCAGCTGATATTATATTTTCCAATTTTTTTTACTGAATACGGCTAAAGATTTTGGGCTGAGAATGGTTTAACCGGTCCGTCCGGAACGGTTAAATTAACGCGACTATTTCTACGTCGGACTCCGATTTGCACGAATGAATATACCGTTTTGATCAGCGCGATGGGGCACTTCTAACGGTACACAGATAATTGCGATACGACAGCTTTATAAAAACTCGAATTTTACGTCGAATAAATTTTTCGATTTTCCGAACAATTTAAATGGAGCAGGCGACGATGGAATTAGACGAAACGAATTGCATTGTCTTGATCAGATAATTTTTTTTACAACATTATTGTGTAAAAATATTTGGGTTCGACAAATAAATTTTCCGCAGTTTAAAATGAACTGATATTCAATAAAAAAAATGCAAACGAAATTTATTGCAATATTTTACGATGAAACTTTTTCTATATCCATGGTTAACTGGACGCATTTTATAAATGAAATTGGGACGTTAATTGAGATCGTACGTAAATTTCACATTTTATATTAAAATAATGGATTTACAATTTTTAAATTGGGTCGGAAATTCAGGGTCGTTACACTCTCTCCCACTCAAAACTTTTCGTCCTCGAAAAGGAATGAGCCGGGAGAAGTAGGAAAGAACCAAGCAGGAAAGTCAAGATAAATTTTAAGAAAATTGAATTTATACTTGAAATTAGTAATTCGGGGTTTGAATCCCGAACACTATCCTCAGTTTCCCAGGTGCAATCTCGGTCATATGCACTCCACTGGTCTTTGACGAGATTGACCGACTTCCTTCTAAGTTGCTTTGTCTCTCGATCGACTATCCGAAGTGGCTTCCGCTCAATAGTCAAGTCCGGCTCGATAACTATCTCTTCCAACTGTGTGGTGGGAATGATCATAGATGGATCGCGCACAACTTTACGAAGGTGTGAGACGTGGAACACATTGTGCACACCGACAAACTTTTCTGGCAATGAAATTCTATAGGCCAAGGTTCCAACCCTTTCCGTAATCTCAAACGGGCCAACAAATCTGGGAGCAAGCTTTCCCTTCCTTCCAAATCGAATAACATTCTTCCAAGGCGAAACTTTCAGAAATACTTCGTCTCCTACACTGAATTCGAGATCTCTCCTCCTTCTGTCAGCGTAGCACTTCTGTCTGTCATGTGCCGTCTTAATCTTCTTCCTGATTTCTTTAACTTTCTCGGAAGCTTCCATAATTATTTCTGGACCAAGCACTAATCGGTCACCAGACTCAATCCAACAAGCTGGCGATTTGCACGGCCGTCCATATAAGGCTTCGAATGGTGCCATACCAATGCTTGCCTGATTTAATTTAAGATAATTAATTCCAATTCAAAATACTTATTCAAATTTGAATTTTGATTTCTTTACCTGATAACTATTATTATAGGTAAATTCAACCAAATGGAGATGATCTTCCCAGGATCCACGAAAGTCTATAATACAAGCTCGGAGTAGGTCTTCCAAAATCTGATTTACCCTCTCAGTTTGGCCATCTGTCTGAGGATGATAAGCTGTGCTCAGATTCAGTTTGGTGCCCAAAGTATCCTGAAAAGCTTTCCAGAATTTACTAGTGAAAATAGGATCTCTATCGCATACAATACTAGATGGTACACCATGAAGTTTAACAACTTCCTTTATGTATATCTCGGCCAAACTCGAAGCAGTACGAGTGGTCTTGACTGGAATAAAATGAGCGGATTTCGTCAATCTATCGACAATTACCCAAATGCTCTCATTACCCTTTCTAGTCCTTGGTAGCCCATCAATAAAGTCCATAGAAACCTGCTCCCACTTCCAACTTGGAATCTCTAGAGGTTGAAGCAATCCTCCCGTCTTCCTATGATCAGCCTTAACTTGTTGACAGGTTGTGCATCTACTAACATAGGTAGAAATATCACGCTTCATCCCACTCTACCAATATAGCTTCTTCATATTTTGGTACATCTTGGTGACTTCTGGATGAAATGAAAGCGACGATTGATGGTTTTCTCTCAGCACTTCCTGTCTTAGACCATCAACATTAGGAACACAAATACGATTGTCAATTCTCAAGACTCCATTACTATCAACATGTGCACCCAATTTATTATCAGCATTTCCAACTCTTCCGAGAACTATTTCTTTAATGCAATAGAGCAACGTGTCCTCATATTGCTTAGCGATAATGCGATCCATAAGAGCTGGGGAGACGACGAGATGGAATAACATTCCCTTGACGAGATTACAACACACCATAGCTTGGTTTCTGCTCAAAGCATCGGCTACGGCGTTGGCTTTCCCCGGGGTGTAGTTAATATCAAGATCATATGCAGCTAAGAATTCGAGCCATCAGACTAGTCTCTGGTTCAAATCCTTTTGTGAGAAAATATATCTCAAAGACTTATGGTCAGTGAATAACTCAAATTTGGTTCCCAATAGATAGTGCCTCCATAGCTTAAGAGCAAATACAACCGCAAGAAGCTCTAAATCGTGCGTTGCGTAATTTGCTTCATGGGTCTTTAATTGACGACCCACATAGGCAATAAACTTTCCTTTCTGCATTAAAATACTCCTAATCCATCCCGACAAGCATCAGTATAGACGATCAAACCTTCGCTTCCGTCAATAACTGTAAGAACCGGGGCAGAGGTCAACTTTCGCTTCATCTCATTGAAAGCTGATTCACACTTTTCACTCCAAATAAATTTGACATTCTTTCTGGTCAGTGCGGTAAGTGGTGTGGCAATACGAGCAAAGTTTTCTATAAATCTGCGATAATAGCCAGCCAAGCCCAAGAAGCTACGAATATCTGTAGGAGTTTTGGGAGTCTCCCAATCCTGCAAATTCAAAGGATTCGAATTAAGATAGAGATAAGAAATCGAATTAAGATAGAGATAAGATGCTCGGATAGAATGAAGAATAAGGATAGAACTTACATTGATTACGGCGATCTTAGCTGGATCGACCGAAATCCCATTCTCCGAGAGTCCGAGACAATATGGCCAAGAAATCGAACTTCATCTTTCCAAAAGTGGCATTTCGAAAACTTGGCTTTAAGCTGATGACTGCGAAGAGTTTCAAGAACAAAAGCCAAATGCGACCTATGCTCTTTCTCATCCTTAGAGAAAACGAGAATATGATCGATGAAAACAAGAATGAACTTGTTAAGAACATCCCGGAAAACTCTATTCATCAAGTCGACGAAATAAGCTGGAGCATTAGTAAGACCGAACGGCATAACCAGCCATTCAAAGAAACCATTTTCAGTGCGGAAAGCTGTTTTAGGAATACTCTCCTCGGCAATTCTGAGTTGGTGAAAGCCGGTAGCCAAATCAAGTTGGGAGAAAACTTTAGCTCCATGGAGCTGGTCGAATAGATCGTTAATGCGAGGCATTGGATATCTGTTCTTATGTGTGAGCTTGTTTAGCTCTCTATAGTCCACACACATTCTGAGAGAATCATCAGACTTGGTGACGAATACAACTGCAGCTCCCCATTTTGAATGACTTCGCCGTATTAAGCCTTTAGCAAATAAGTCTTCAATCTGAGCATTCAATTCTGCCTTCTCTTTAGGAGCCATTCTCCTGGGAGGGAGAACTACTGGTCGAGCACCAGGGATAAGATCAACGCGGAATTCGATTTCCCGCGGAGGTGGTAGAGAATTGACTTCTCCAAACACATCAGAGAAGAATTGAACAACTGGAGTAGAGCTTAGATCATTCGGATGAGAGTCAAGAGAGAATATAAAACTCCCATCATATTCTTGAGGTGATTTACCTTTAATAACTAAAGGTATACACTTGTTGTCTATATGAGAGACGGTTCGAGCTTTGCAAGAGATAATGGCTTCGAACTTTCGTAGCCAATCAACACCTAATAAAATATCAAATGCCTCGAATCCAAGGACATAGAAATCCCAAGTGAAACGGTGCATGCCATACATAAGCGTGACATATTTTCATACCCTTTTGAGGTTAGTGGGTCCTCCAATCTGGTTTGATACACATAAGAAAGTAGATGCAAGAATGGGTTCCAATCCAAGTTTATTACATAAATCAATAGATATGAAACTATGTGTTGCTCCAGTGTCAAATAGAACTCTAACAGGTAAAGTATGCAACATAAAAGTACTCTAGAATGTACCTTGGGTATCACTAGGAGCAGGTGGGGTAGGTGGATCACGGGTGGAAGAAGTCATAGCAAATACTCCAGATGTCTTTCCCTTTTGATACAAGGGACAATCCTTCTTGAAATGGCCAGGCTGCAAACAGACATGGCAGAGGTTGTTCCTGGTATCCTGAGGTGGAGGGATGGCAGCACTGACAGATGTTGGACAACTATTGGCATAGTGACCCTTCTGGTCGCACTTGAAACATGTGATGGAGGATAAGTCAATGGGCTTCTTCTGAGAATAGCTAAGCCCGGTTTTCTTCTGCCAGTTCTTCTTCTGTTGCTCAAAGTTTGGCTTCCTCTTCCCAGCCAGACTAGAAGATGGTTGAGTAACTGGAGCCTTGGTGGCCGATGTTCCCTTCGGCTTTCCCTCATACCTAAGAGCAAAATCCATCAACTCGGTGAAAGTGCCATGGACATAAGCTGTGAGGAGATCGTAATACTATAGACGTGCTCCATGGATGAACTTCTCATTTTTCAGCAGTGGTGTATCAATCAAGCCAGGTCCGAACTTAGAGAGTTCGTTAAACTTTCTTTCATACTCGGAGAAAGTCATGTTACCCTACTTGAGGTCCATAAATGATCGATAGAGCTGAGCCTTTCCGGCAGTTGACATCCACTGAGCCATAAAGGAATCCCTATTTACAAGCGATATAAGATGAGTCAAAATTTGACGAGATAGAAGGAATAAATTTGGATGTAATTCAGAAAGATTTCTACCTAAACTGAGCCCAGGTGATAGTTTCCTCGTCAGTACGGGAGGTGACTGACTCCCACCAATCCTGTGCCGCATCCTGAAGCTGCCAAGCGGCCAATTGACGCTTCTGCACGTCAGTAATCTCAAGACCAGTGAAGATCCTTTCCAGGCTCTTCAGCCACTGTTGCGTTCCAATGATGCTCTCGGAACCAGAGAATTTGATGTCGCCAAGCTGGGTGTATTCCTTGCTAAGAGTAGAAAACCTGAATTCAGGAGCTGAGACACGTGGTGCGGAAGCATTTCATCTACCCCCACCTCTAGCGTTCCTTCTAGTACTCATCCTGGAATACCAAAAGTGATTTAGAATCAAAGATAGCAATTTATAGAACTTAAGGAAATTCTAATCAAACGAATTCAATAAGAAGGATGGAATCAAAGGATATGGATTCTATAATGATTCTCCTCATTCTAGGGTTTGGTTACCCTATCTCTAATGAGCTTTAAAACTTCACAGGCTAAGGTTTTCGGGAACCAAAGCTTTGATACCAACTGTAACAACCCATATATTTGGACCATTTAAATTGACAATAATCCACACATGTCAACTTTAATAGTACAAAACATGAATCATTATTGGAGTATATGTATATAAATGAGAATCATCATAGAATCACAGAAAATACATCATAACAGAATAGTGCAGCGGAATTACAACATAGTCATAAGAGTAGTTCATGAAGCTACCCATAAATACAACAATGTCTCAAATAAAACGAAATAGAACAATATAGATGTCCAATAGTGTCCAAATAGAAAGAGTAATACAGATAAAGTGAAGATAATGATAGTCTTCGGTCTTCAGCTCCAAGTAGAACAGCAACAGCAATCCTCAGTCTGATCCGAGCATAAGCACAAACAAACACTCGAATCAGGACATATATTCTTATACAGATAATATGATTCGGAATTGGAAATAACAATAACTCAAAGATGAATGGAATAAACATTTTCAGGATCCGTTAAACTAGTTATACATAGTAATGTACGATAAGTAGATAATGTCTAACAGTAAAGTAAAATATCAAGATAGTGTTAAGGCGTCACCATTATTCCCCTTAACACATTTTATATAAGCATCATAGTCTATACAGCACTGTAAACTCCACCGTAAACTAGTGGGCTATCAGGGAGTACTCCATAGGTATAATACAAAACAAATTCGTAGTGGTCGCGTATAGGGCTACAAGTATGACAAGGCACATGAGGCAATACCCAAGGTAGTGAAACTACCGTTTGCCTGATCCGGACTGGTGAGAACGCATCGTCGCAATGATCGCAACACCGCGAAACAACACTCCCTGTAACAACCCGGTATTTCGTACCGATTAACTATCGTCTTTAGAAGATTTCTTTTCCTAGCTAGTTACCATTGGAATTTGAATCAAAGTTGAAATTCGTTTGGAAAGTGGTTAAGTGTTGTTTGGGTTTTAAATATTAATCTCAGCCCATTTGAAGCCGTGATAGTATTCAGCACCCACCCCCCTCCCTTTCCTCCATTCGTTAACCCTAAGCCCAAATTCGAGATCAACAAAATAATGGCGACAAAACTTAGGGCTTCAGCGATTTTCTTTCGATCTCCTGCTCCTCGATTTCTTGTTGCTTTATCTGGCTACTTCAACGAGTTCGATGCTTGCTTCTGGAGTCGATCTCCATAAATTTTCGTTCGTCTTCGCTTCGGTGAAAGGTGAGTAATTCCCCTTACTCACATCTACTTCGAACCGTTCGAACTTGACTGTAAAGCTTGATTTTTTTTGATGTTGAACTGCATATTTTTTTTTGGGCTTCGGCTTTGAAACATTTGCAATGCTTGGTCCCCTTCGGTTTCATTATCTCTGGGCAGTTGTTCATTTGAGTTTGTGGATTGCTACTGCTGTTTTGGTTTGTAGTTGTGTTGTCGTTACCAGACTTAAATTCTTGTACCAGGTCTTCTGGCCTTACTGTATCTTCATTTGTATATATATATATATATATATGCATTCATGTGTATATATATATGATTGTTATTACTTTTGGTCATTTTCTTTTACCTTTTGAGCTTGAGCCCACTGTGTTGCATTGAGCTCTATTGTCTTCACCTGTGTACTTTGTTGGCATTGTAACTTGTACCTGACTTTGACATACTTGATGCCTCGTTTGTTGTTGTTCGTCATTATGGTTGCTGTTTTAGTGTTGCTTTTGCCTCGAGTATTTGTATACTCCTGCAGCTTTGATTATTGATTCGGGGATGATATTCTGACTTCCTGTTGCTTACATACATGAACCGTTGACTTGTTTATGTATTGAGTCTTCAACATGCTTCTGGCCTATAAGTTGTAGTCTGCATTCATGTTATAATTCTCTGGCCATCTGACTTTGGCTTCACTGATATAGTTGCACTGATTTACCTTGATTCCTCTTGATCCTTAGTGTAGTTGTAGTCGCATCTGTACATTTGCCTAAGTCACGTGTAATTGCTGCCTACATATCCATTATAAATGGAGTCAAACTAGTTGTACTTGAAATTTATTCCAGTTGTATGGACACTTAGTGTTGTTTTGTGATTTCACTATTGTCAGTTGCATTTACTTAATGCATTGCTTGTGGTCTCTAGTCTCTGTTGTCTCCATTCATTTGGGTTAGCACTGTTTGACATTGTTTTAGGTTGGTGCTCATGTTGAGTCTCGACTATCTTGCAACCTGCATCATGACATTCTTGGTTTGATGTTCTCTGGTTTGATGCAATCTGCATTGTAGTTGTTTTCATACTGAAGTGTTTTGTCGATTTCCAGCCTTTGACATTCTGGTGTAGTTGTTGCTACCTGCCTTGCTTGACCATTTGTATAGTCTGCATGTTTTTTATTTCCTTTGTGTTGCATTTGATGGCCGAGGCAGTTCTGTCTACTGTTCTATTTTGGTTTGTCTGATTCTTTCTGTAGTCTGAACTGATTTCTGGATTTTGAAACTGTATGATTCATTGCATTGCCTCTGGCCTAATCTCTGACTTGATGTACTTGAATTGTATATTCACGTTGGAGTTGTTCGTTGTAGCTTGACCATTTACAAACTGCACTTGCGCTTGATCATGGTTGCAGTTTTCATTTATTCTTCAACATTCCATGTTGTCCCAACCTTTGCATATCTTCACTGAATTGTTGAGTCTGGACACATATTGTTCATGGGTACATATTTCGTATTCTCTTAGTTGAAGCTCTATGCTGCTGCACTGCCTTGTTCTCGAATCTGATACATTGCATTGATGCCTTGTATCATTTGCATTTTGTCATTTTGCTTCACTGATGACCTTATTTTCTAATGAGGCTGATCTGCGTCTTTTCTGTTGAGTGTTGTAGTGCCATATCTTTGGTGCTTTCGCCTTCAGTTTGCTATTTCCCTGTGCCTTGCTTTGCGACATGTTGAACTTGTTTCACTTGTCGTCTCCTTCACTGGGTACACTGTTTCATTTCACTGATGCAGCCTTGCCCTTAAATTCAAGTGGTGGCTGCATTTTAGTAGCAGTTTTACCCTCGCCCCTTGTGGTGACTTTATATTCTGTTGTGGTGAGGCGGTTCACGCGTGCGTGCACTGCAGCCACACTGAATTGACAGATTTTAATCGACATTTCTTTTGTTCTTGATTCATCGACCTGTTGCGTAATTCGTAGGCTGTATTGGCGAGGCAGTACACGTTAGCGTGTACTGCAGCCAATTAGCATTGATGATTTTAAATCGACATTTCAATTGTTTAAACTGCTTTGGATTTCCGTTTTGTGGATTAACACTGTTTAGTGTTATATCTGCCGTTATCCGGTTCTCTTATCGAGAAGTTGGATATACGAGATTTCTGTGACTGTCATCTATATTGAGATTGATTATTATTGCTTCTATGCTCTAATAACTGAGTTTGAATTAGACTGATCCGAGTATTATTTTCTTTTGAATGTAATACTCGGATCAGACCGAGTATTTACAGGTTGTAGATTTTTAGCTTTGGGTTGCTGCTAGAGCTATGAAGACTTTTTATATCATTTGAAGAGGTCTTCGCCGTGTTGTAGTAGTCAGTGTGTCTGTTTTAAGATGATAATGTATTCATGTATATTAGTCGATAATGTACGTGTATATATAACTTCTTGAGTCGACAGTTGTAGTTGTATCATTTGTATTGTGTCAAATGTATTGTAACTGATATCAGTTATTATATATATGAGACTTTTCGTTCCATCTGTATTCCGCATTTATGTTATCTGTGTTATTTTTATATCTATTGTCCTAAACTATTATAGCCACTGTGTAGTAGCTTTGAGTTTGTATCGGTATGTCGGATTTCCTCTAAAGATGAAATGCAATGTTTTATTATCTGACATATCGGTGCTCGCACAAAGCAATTACATAGACGGTCGCTCCTCAACAGCCTTATTCTCCGTGCTAGTTGACAGCACTATACCGTAGTGTTCTTGGCTAGCGTGGGTATAGAGGTGGGGCATTACACTCCCAAATCAAGGGTGCGCACCAATCAATCACAAGTAATGAGTAGTTTACGAAGAAGTGTGTTCGCTCGAGGTAGCTAACCCCATTTGGCCCGGCACGGCTCTTGTTTTAGTCATTTCCAATTTGACACAAGTGTCAAGGCTATCCATAATCGTTCTCTTTCTTCAATCATCAACGTACGTCATTCCAGCCACTTCATTCTAGGTCACACTCTGCGTATGGTTATTAAAGTGGTTTTTCGGTTTAGACAGTGAGTATGTCCCTAACCGATTCCGGTCTCTTTAATAACCTTCGAAATTATTTCACCGATTGGTTGTTTAATATATTTCAAAACTAAATTAATTTCAATTTCCCTTGGAATTTGAAGGCCAACATTTCATTTCTCTTTCTATATCAATTTCCAAAATTTACGTTTCAAATCTTCCAAAAAAATTTCATTTCAAAATTTTATAATTCAACTCAAATTTATTAAACAATTCAAATATCGATTTAAATTCATATATAAGTTCATTCCATAATCATTTAAATTAAGTTAATTAACATTCAAAACAATTTAGATTCATTGATGGATTCATTCAGTGATCATTTAAATTAAGTAATTTTATCCTTTCAAAATAATTTCCATTAACCTTCCAATTCATTAAATCAATTTAAGTTTACCTATATTATATCAAAACTTGCAAATTTATTTAAATTAAATTCGTCAAATTAAATTCTTTAAATTTACATGTCTTATATTAATTTCAATAAATCACATTTTATTACTTCTTAAAGAAACCCAAATTCACTTATTTACTTATTCAATTTAAACAAATTTCAAAACTTAATTATTAAAGAAATTCAATTTCACTTATTAACGAAATTCAATTTCACTTATTAAGGAATTCAATAATTCAATTTTATTTAATTATTAAATAATTTCAAAACTTAATTTAATAATTTACTTAAATTTAAACACATTCTTTCATCAAACACTTTGTTAATATTTTGTCTCAAATTATTAAATATTAACATTTAAATTTTTCTAGAATTCAAATTCCAAGCTTTATTTTTATACTCTTATTATTTCATTTAAATAAAATCTTTATTTATTTATGTAAATCGAATTATTTGACCAATCGGGTCTTTATTTAATTCTCTATCCTAAGTCAATGTTTTATTGGGTATTTATCATTTCAACCCGATTCCATTTCAATTCAAAATCAAAACATAATAAAGGGAACTTGCAGTGTGATAACTGGGATGGTGTCAAAGTAAATAAACAAGCAATAACAACAATCAATAACAATCCAATAATCAATTCAAATAATCCCGAAATAATCGTATTAATTTACTTTGTTGTTTATATAAATTTATATAATTATTTCTAGAATCTACACTATCATTTCATGTAGATTAAAGATCATTACACTTATTATTTTATGCAATTCTACACTTGGTTTCCATTATTCGATTTTATACTACATCAATCTGTACAACATACATTCAATGGTTCAAGGTGTACTTAACCAAATTTCTACGTGTCAATTAATTAACATTTAAAGGGGGTCATATTATACAATTAACTAATCAAATTCAACACATATATCAATTTTTAAATTGTTAACTATCCTACATCAATTTCAATTTTAAATTATTTATCACTTCAAACATTAACAATTTAACTTCCAATGTAAACATCAACAATCAATCAATTATCAATCAAACCGGATTTTATCATATAAGAATATAAGTCGTGAAAATTAATTCACCTTTCGTGGTTAAAGAAATTGACGGCGAAGCACGAAGCAGTAAGAATGGAGTCGGTACAATACGAACAAACGGACACTGTAATTATCGACAAAGAGAGACAATATTAATACAATGAACGTTCATATATAATTTATAAAATTATATAGATGCGCTTACCGATGACGGAGAAAAGAGCGAAAGCTGAAAAATTTGATGCTGCTGCAAATGAAACTTTTAACCAGTTGCAGCTGTACACAACAGGAAAAGAAATTGGTTACTCCCTAACTCATACTACATCATATATATACTGTATACATCCGTGACAGCAAGCATGAGTTTATGGAACAAGTGCAACTTGAATCTTTGCAACAGTAAAACTATTTTTTTTAAATGAACGCACGCCTGCATTTTACATACACCCGGCATGCACCCTTATATGCACAAGTACGGGCTCGGGAGTGGTGGCGCAGGCGAGGCGGAGTGGCTGCAGTGGCATGTGGCGGTTCTGGAGTGGGTTGCTGGAGGTAAGCGGGACGGTGTCGGCGCAGGCGGAAAGGGAAGGTGGAGTGGGCGCGAGGTCTGGGCGGGCTGGGTCGTGCGCATGTAATGGTGGAGCTGTGGTCGGT
Organism: Allium fistulosum; assembly: GCA_030737815.1. Taxonomy (NCBI): domain Eukaryota; kingdom Viridiplantae; phylum Streptophyta; class Magnoliopsida; order Asparagales; family Amaryllidaceae; genus Allium; species Allium fistulosum. Next base: position 1,304,763,321 of record CM060902.1, read on the forward strand.
GATGAAGTAGCGGTATAGGGGAGGGGTGGTGGGGAGAACGGAGCATTGGGAGGGAGAGGCCGAAGTGATGCAAGGTCTGATGGCGCAGGCGGGTGAGGCTGCGCGTCTTGGTGGCACAGGTCGGCGGTGCGTTGATGTTGAAGTCGTGGAGGGAGGTCGGTTGTTGGCGTGCGGAGGCTATGCTGAGCGATTTCTTTTTTTTTTTGTAGTTTTGACAGTGAATAAAATAAAAGAGAAAGAGATAAAGATGAAAGAGGAGAGAAGTACCCGAAGCTTTCAAAATTTTGTAAAGTGAAACAGTGAAAATGTGATGAGAGATACATTCTTTTAAATTTACTGCTTCGTATAACTAAGTTTCATTATCGAATACCGAAACGTCACACCCCCTTTCCAATGCTAACCCTAAGCTTCCATCTACCCATTTATTACACCAGCTGATATTATATTTTCCAAATTTTTTTTAGTGAATACGGCTAAAGATTTTGGGCTGAGAATGGTTTAACCGGTCCGTCCGGAACGGTTAAATTAACGCGACTATTTCTACGTCGGACTACGATTTGCACGAATGAATATACCGTTTTGATCAGCGCGACGGGGCGTTTCTAACAGTACATAGATAATTGCGATACGACAGCTTTATAAAAACTCGAATTTTACGTCGAATAAATTGTTCGATTTTCCAAACAATTTAAATGGAGCAGGCGACGATGGAATTAGACGAAACGAATTGCATTGTCTTGATCAGATAATTTTTTTTTACAACATTATTGTGTAAAAATATTTGGGTTCGACAAATAAATTTTTCGCAGATTAAAATGAACTGATATTCAATAAAAAAAAATTCAAACGAAATTTATTGCAATATTTTGCGACAAAACTTTTTCTATATCCATGGTTATCTGGACGCATTTTATAAACGAAGTTTGGACGTTAATTGAGATCATATGTAAATTTCACATTTTATATTAAAATAATGGATTTACAATTTTTAAATTGGGTCGGAAATTCAGGGTTGTTACAGTCAATATTCTTAATGGTTTAACTAAACAACCAAGGTTTATTTATTCTTGACATTGGTAAGAAACTTATGTTTCGTTAATTAGACACTCTAGTGTTATGCATTCACTTATGTTTCGTTAATTTCATTTCATATTGTAATTAATTTTATCGTTGGATCGTATCCAAATTGTGACGATCCACATTTCGGAAGGTTTAAATTGACAATAATCCACACATGTCCAATTCAAACAATCCGGAACAAAGATAATTAATGGGGTTAATTAAGAAAAATAATAAAAAAAGAAGAGAACAAAGACAAAATCTCGTAGCGGAACGATAAAATATAATAATCAAATAAACAGTTCATGAAGTTGTTTCCTATACATTTAATTATAATCTATACAACATTTATTAGAGTTATACATGCATCAGGAATAAATAAAGTAATGCACCAGACAACATGATGCAGGAATAATAATAGTAATAATATACCAAATCTTTTTCTTCGTCCTCCAGAAAATGATCTTCAATGCGCTGAAAACTCAGGGCTGACCCGAGCGTGATGAAAAGACAAAACACTCGAGTCAGGACTAAAATATTCTTATGTGAGTCAAATCAATTTCACATATAACATGAGTGCCACAACATCAGAGATGTTTATGGGGTTTCACATCTCCTATCCAGTGTATAACGTGCGTGCAATAACTCAAGAGATGTTACGGGATTTTCCATCTCTTAAGGATCCGTCAAAATATTTATATGTAGTAGAATACGCTACATATATAATGTCCAATCGGTAAAATAAATATTTTTCTTAGCTTTAAGGCTTTACATTGATCCCCCTAACGCGTTTTTAAGCATTGTCGTACAGTTTGCATTTGACGCCACCAGTAGCACGTCGGTAGTCAGGGATGCGCCGTGATACGATAACACTAAACCAAAATCGTATGGGTCTTGTATAGGGATAAAATTACGACAAGGCACGTGAGGCAATGCCCATGGTAGGATACTACCAGTTTACCCTTCCCAACTGGTGGTAACACATCATAGCCATGATCGCCCACCACGTCCAACACTCCCAAAATCCGAGGATGCGCACCAATCAATCACAATGTAAATGATGGTAATACGAAAAAGTGTGTCCGCTCGGGGTAGCTAACCTACTTGATCGGTACAGCTCCTGTTTTAGTCATTTCAAATTGGCATAAGTGCCAGCCTAATCCATCATCGTTCTCTTTCTTCAAATCCAGCAAACGTATGCCAAATCCAACCACTTCATTCTAGATCATCACTCCACGTACACAGTTGTTAAAGTGGTTCCGGTATCGATAGAGAGTATGCCCATGTCTGGCCCCGGTCTCTTCAATAACCAAACGTCATTTTACACACTAGTTGGTACTATTACTTTTCGAAAACAGTTCATACTTGATATTAAAAATATCATATTCGCTTCAAAATCAAATCCATTTTGAAATAGTCATATTTACTCAAAATATACCATTTCACTTCAAAATCATTTTCGCCTCAATGTTTCGATTTCACTTCCAAAATCGTTTCGAATTTCAATTTAGGTTATAACTTCATTTTAACCCAATTCGCACTTAAATCCAAGATTTAATTATAAACATTTCAACCCTTAGACCAATTTGAATTTTTAGAAAATAGTTTAAATAATTTTAAAATAGTTTAAATAATTAAAATAGTTAAAAATAGTTTAAAAGGTTTAAATAGTTTTATATAAAATAGTTTAAGTATTTAAATGGTTTATATAGCAAAATCGTTTGGAAAATCCAAAATAATTTGAATATTAAAAAGATTGATTTAAATAGTTTATATCAAAATAATTTATTTGAAAATAGTTTCAAATTCAAACTGATTCAATTTCCAAATTTTCCAATTCAAATCACTTTTAATTTTCCATTTCGACTTAATCGATTCAATTCCAATTTCAAGTCGAATTTTACTTCGATTCCAAATTAATTTCGATGTCAATTTTCAAATTAATTTCTATTCCAATTTCAAAATAATTTCAATTCCAATTTCAAAATAATTTCAATTACAATTCTAAATAATTTCAATTTCAAATTTTTGAACCATTTCAATTTTTCAATTCCGAGTTTGATTTTCAAAACATCGATTCAAAGTACTTAAATCAATTTACTTTGAATACCCAATTTGAAATCCAAATCCTCAAATATAATTCAATTTCGAGCTCAATTTCACAATAGTTCGATTTCCATAAATTTGATTTTCATTTTCTTAAAATCAAATCATTTAAATAACTTTCGATTCAAAAATTTTAAAATCATTTAATTTAATCAATCCGGTGTTCGTATATAATTATCTATCCCATGGCCAAGTCATTAGTTATTTCAATTTAATTTCAGGGATGGATATATATCATTTCAATCCAAATCACAGTGTTATAGGTATATATCATTTCAACCTATTTCTTAATTTATTCAAAATAATTCAATTTACAATTTTATATACTATAAATAATATACAGGATGATAACATGATATATCAAAATAAATAAACATCCAAATCATCCAAAACATCAATCAATCACATCCATCACAATCAACATTCAATTTAGCCAATAATTCACAACAATTCCATTATTATCAATATCGGGTATTTTACTGGCAATTAAATTCCAATTTCAAATTTAACCGTTAATTTTAATTTTTAACAGTTAATTCGAATGACAATTAAATTTATCAAATAACCATCAATAAATTTACATCACTTCATAATTTTGAATTTAACTAGCATAAAAATATTTTAGTACGTTTTGAGCATTATAAAACACTCACCTTTTATTTTCTGTTGTCGCTTTCGCGTTTGGTTTCGATTAAATTCGATTGAAAATTCTGCAAGCTCCAAATTCAACCAATTTGATTCCATAGCAAAGATCTCATCAATACGAACCCAACACGACTGCCCGCATTGGATTCTGACCTAAAACGACCGAGTTATGCAATTTATAAGAATTGGAATATAATTTAAACAAATTTATATAACTTAAATTTTTAATTAAATTATAATACCTACTTTCACAAATCTCAGCCCAAACAAAGCCCACTCGCCTCCTGCTTCTTCTTCCCCCTTTCCCTTTCCCTGTACATGTTCACTGTATCACGACTTCCCCTGTACACGCACGCTGCAACTCGGCCTCCTCCCAACGTCTGACAACGCCGACTTCTTCTATTTCGCGATCTCCACGCGTTGGGCACCTCAACGATAAGCTTGGTCGAGCTTACGATATCGTGACCTGAAGGGTTTGAACCACGACCATGTGACTGTCGCTTTCCCCAAGAAGCCACCGAATACCCTCAAAAGTTCACTGTCGACACCCCTAATCACGAGAAATCCGGTGCCACCTTCGGTTCGTCCCAACTCCACCTCTTCGTCAAAAAATCTCAAACCTTAGTTTTCTAAGCAAGCCGGCCATCCCCAAATCTTCAATCGCACCCGCATACGAGCACATCAGTGAGAAGCCCTTATTGAAACTAGAATTTTAAAATTCGTCTCGTGATTTATAGATTTGTATTCCAAATGAATTTAATTTTTAAGTTTTCCATTTCTTTTTTTCTCTCTGTTGCGTGCTATATTATTTAAACGGGAAGGAGAGGGAGCTTTTTGAAGAGTAGACAGGCACTAGGGTTGCTGAAAAGAAAGGATATGAGCCGAAGTGAAAGAATGTGGGCTAGTGGTCCAATCAATATATATATATATATATATATTTAATTCGAAAAATATTTAGCTAAAATTTTCGGATCCCGATCGAGGTATGCCGCCTAGCATTCATAATGTTATACTCCTATTCCGAATGCAATGGAACAAGTTTCGAGGCCTAATTCGATTGTATGGAGAAACAAGATTTTTGGACCTAATTTGTTATATTGAATTTTCGATATTAAATTCAACGCGTTTCTATCTCTCACGACCAAGCGATAACTCCAAATGCTATGGAATTTGAAATCCGATAATAATACACTATTACGGATCCAATGAAACTGTTTCGTCAAAATCCGAGACTGTGGCCAAAATGGCTATTTTTACTCGTTAATTATAATATGAAATTTCCAATTTCTAATTATTCGCTTTAAATCCAATTTTAATTGTTAACAATCTTCATTGTTGTTTAAATAAAATTTAAATCAACTTTCGATATCATTTTCAATCATATTTAAATTCATAATTCAATTATTCAAATAATTTTCAATATTAAATTTAAACAATTTAATTATCCTATAAATCAATATAAATAAATCATTAAGTTCCAAATAAATTTTAGTTATCAACATCATTTTATTTCTATCTAAATAATGCAAAATTATTATTCAACTTCAGTTATTGATTATAAACCCAATTAATATATAGAATTTCATTTCAATACTCGTTATCGCCAAATCTTCGAAATTAGTTTATTTCAAAATTTTATTCAAGTTCATATCCAATAACCTACATTCAAAATCATTAAATTTTTATTTTTAACCATTTTTATTCAATAATTATATCAAATTCCATAATTTAAAATAGTTAAAAATACGGGTCATTACACAAATCCATTTTGCTACCAATAATTTCTTAAAGAAATTCTTTGCTATGAAGTTGGGTTTTTTTTGAAACAACAATTGTTTCTTATTGCAACGGAACATGCATTCATAAACATTTTATGGATTGTCATACATGAAACTGACTTGGTATTAGTTCAAAATACTTATGTTCATAACATAAATCGGTCATCCAATGACTATCATCCCCAAACACTTTTAAGGGCAACTCATACAAGATTTCTTATGTTCAAATATTATGTGCAGTCCTTGGACTCACACAACTTGCCAACTCCTAGGCCTAGGACATGATGAGGTATCTTATAAACTCATATCTTGTATAACTTTGTAAACTATGCTTCAAATGATATAAATCTTAACCTTTTGTACTACTCTTAAGTATATACCTTATAGAAATAATTTGTAACGACCCGTATTTTTACGGATCGAAAGATTGTAGAACTGTTGTCATTAGGTCGTTAGTGTTGTTAAGTCGACCAGAGTTTAAGTCGTCCAGAGTTTGGTCGTGTAGCAGGTTGGGTTATGGAGCGACTTAGTGGCTTAGGTGAGCGACCTAAGGAAGTTGACGACCTAAGGAGTAGACGACTTAAGGGTTTAGACGACCTAAGGGGTTAGATCGTGTTATAGTTTAGGTCGGTCGAGCGACCTAAGGAAGTTAGTGGTAGCAGTTGGCAACTTAAGGGGTTTAGAGACCTAGGGGTTGAGTGAGTTAACGACCTAAGGAAGTTAGGTTGTGGACGAGTTAAGGATAGGTCGTTGAGACCCTGTGTAAAGTGTTAGGTCGTTGAGTCGCTATGCCGTGTTTAGTTAGGTCGTAGACGACCTATGTTAGTATGCTGGGTGTAGTTAGGTCATGGGACGACCTAGTTAGGTCGCGTAAAGGCTAAGTTGTTAGGTCGCGTGGAGGTGTGTGTTAGGTCGGTACTCCTGTTAGATCGATAGGTCGGCTATGCGTTAGATCGTTAGGTCATGTAGCGTTAAGTCGCTAAGCCGCTTATGAGTGTTAGGTCGTAGGTCGCGTGAGGGCTTATGAAGTTAAGTCGTAGTATTTGCTAACTCGTTAGGTCGTGGATGCGCATAGGCTTGGGTCGTCAAGTCGTAGGTCGGGATAGTTAGGTCGTGGACGACTTAAGGGGGCGGACGACCTAAGGATTTCCAGCCTATAAATACACGTTCTTGCCTCACTTTTTGGGATCCGGATTTTGAAGCGACGAAGTGCTGCCATTTTGAGAGCTCGAGAACTACACTTCTTCACTTCTTATCTCTTCTTAAGTTTAGTACTTCCTTCCATCCAAGATCGAAGATCCAAGAGCTAAAGTTGAAGACCTACATTCTTCGAAGAGAGATTTCATCGTTTGAAGCGGAATTTTGACAGATCAAGTTAGATCCTTCGCTGTCCAGATCTGAAGTGTTTTGCTTTTGAAGTGTTTAGGTGATTTGGTGAGTGGTGGTTTTCTCTCACACGGACCCAAAGGAGTATATTGGATCGGTGGCTTGATTATGTGTTAAAAATAGTGATTTCATGTATTTTCGTAAACTTAAGTATAGATCCATTGTTCATGATGATTTGACATCCATTTTACTACATGTTAATCTATGCAAGTTCATTCATCAAGTTGTAGAGATATTGCTCATGTTTCATGCTTGTTAGATTTGGACTCTTTATTTACAAAATTTCCATTTCAAGTTATAATTGCTTTTAGATCTTGTTTGCATGATTGATTACTTGGATTAATGATTGATTTGATTGACTGTTATAAATTATTTGACTAGTTGTTGGATTTAGACAAGATGGTCGAAGATGATTCAAAAGCTAAGGGAAAAGCTCTTGAATTGGAAAAGCTGTTCGTGGCATATGTGGCGGATGATGAAGCTCATATGGATAGATTTGATGATGATGATGAGATGAGGCTTTGCTATGATGTGATGTAGCTGTGGTATAATCCAGACGGGATCATTCCAAGCATGTTGATAACTCGAGGGATGGTTCGAGTTCGTTGATAATGGTTGGCTCGAGAGGGGTTTGAGCTAGTATGAGAATAGTCGTCGAGGAGGATGACTAGAAGGCTGAGATTTCATCGTTGTTGAAGGTTTTAGCAGACTCAAAGCAAGAGTACGCTGGGCAGATTCGATAGTCCCAAAAGACTACAGTTGGTAGTCGAGTACTTTGGGCAGATTCGATAGTCCTAGGCACGGGCTGCGACGACGTGCAGAGTTCTGTCTAGAACCGGGGTTACCATTAGCTCTTGACGGACGGCTGAAAGAATGCGCCGGTCATTCAATTAACGGTGGTATCGAAGTAATGATAACAGTGATAGCCAGAGTCATGGATGTTTGGTTGTATCGTCATTCGGTCTCAAGAGCGATATTTTTTGGGTGCTTATCTGATCTTGGTTTAGGCCTTGGGGGTTTGTGCCTGGAAAACATCGACTTTGACTCGAGTGATAATTGCTTTACTTTAAATGTTTGCCTTACTATGTTTACTTCTGCTTAGTGTGTCTGGGAGGCTATCACTGTAGAAAGAGGTGGAGTGGGAGGGTTGGGTTCCTATTCCTTTTACCTTTATGCTCTTTTGGTATGTTGTTAGTTAATTTACCGCTCACTAAGACTGTTGTCTGACTCAAGGTTTTATGTTCAACTCTTATTACCTAAGGTTGTTCATCCATTTTGGGATGGGCAGACTAGGTAGCAGGTGACAGGTGCTGTTCTTAGTTTCCAACGATGCTGATGACGAAGACGAGCTGGAGGCTTGCATATTATTTTCTTATTATATGTACTGGATGTTCCGCTGCTTGTATATTCTCTGAGTGTTATGTAGTGAGGCTGGATGTATTGACTATTCAGATTTTTGTATCAAACTACTATGAGGTTTACTTTGATGCGATTCTGTTCTGTGTAGCTTCACTATGTATATTTTTCTCTATTGTATTTTATCCATGCGCTGTGAGTAATACGATAGATTCTGCTATTTTTAATTACCTTTGACAATCATCCATGGCTGCCTGGCACACTTTTCAGCGCACTATTTCTATGTTTAGTGCAGGAGTCATGGGCGGTCGTCACATAATTTAACTCAACTTCACTCATCATTTAATCGTCCTATGCCCAACAAAGTTCGATTACTCCTTATCAACGCATCATTATGTATTAAAAGAAGAAGTGACTCTTGAGACTGAATCTTAATTTCATTTCAGGTACATTTTGATTTTTTTTCAATATACTCACCCATTCAATCAACTCGAACCATTTTTTGTATGTTCTTTTATTTTACTTCCATTTTATATTCTATAAACTTATCATAGATATGCCCCATATGTATCAAATACATATATTCATGCTTGTGATAATTCATTGGTGAATATAAAGAAGTATGTGGAACTGTTTTCGTATTATCAGACTTGTGATTGCATACATCTATATGTATCAACCCAAAGAGATCATCAACTCTTATGACACTACCACCGAATGAGTGCTTTGCCTTTAATTATCTGAGGTGTAATTCACTAGTGCCAAATGATTCATAATCATATGATTGAAGAATTACTTCTTAGAACCATGACTTAATTTAAATTCCAAAATAATTATAAATAATTTCAGATACTTTGGTATTTTCCAATGCATCACTTTTGTTATGAAAACAAACACCACATTATAGTTTTATTTCACAAAGAATATTCATAGTATTATCACTGAAATAAACTATGTTTATTCTTTAATCATCACCGAAGAACGGACATTATTTCATAAATAATGTACGGTACGTTTTACAACAACAATTTTCGCAACTTGATGTAATCAATAAGTGCTATGTGGCATGTTCCCACTATTTCTACCATTACCATAATAGTTAACTGAATACAGAGGTCTATCATCTACTTAGTATAGACTATTTATTTCCTATAATATAACTAGTTTACAGTGGAGAGTTCTTTGGTTTTTTATCTTGAACTTAAAGAAATAAATATCATAGAAAACAATTTTCTATATGAAAATACAGTTCGAAATAGAAATCATATATCTTATTCCAATGTTAAGTATCAATTATTATTTAAAATTTTCATTTTTAATGTTTTTTTATAAAGAAGAGGCGACCATTCACTCTCTTCATTTCAACTGTACCTCAAATCATGTCTATTCGTGTACATTCTTTTTCCTTTTTAAATGGTCAAACCATTCAAAAGAAAAACCTTACTACAATATCATGATGAACTCTTTACAAAAGTGCACTCGATCGTCCATAACATTTAAGGACATCAAATATGTTGCACCATAGGTAAACTGATCTAACTGTCATTTCAATGTTCGAGTTCTTAGATCTATCTTGTAGTTTTGGTATAGCATTGCATTTAACAAAATATGATATTTATTGCAATCAATCAGATTGAATACACTAACTCACAGCATGGCTTATTTGTTTACTTCGAATGAACTAATTTCATCGAGGTATCATACAATACAAACTGTGATCATTCTCCATACAACACTTATATGCGATAGTATATGGATCAAATATCGATAGTCTTGTATTGCCTTTAGAGTTTGAAACTCATAGAAAGCATTACACGGTCTCAAGCAACTAAACATGTAAGCAACCAAATTACGAAAGTATTTAGTAGTCGTAAAATTAGGTACTTGCATGGGTATAGAAAACATTAACATGCAAGAAGTATTTAATAGTAAGTATATATTATATTTCTATTTGTCAATCTTTAATTCAGTTCATTTGTGTATTTTAATTGATAAACTTTTATCAATCATATTAAACACACAAATTTATCAATGTAGACTATTATAACATTATATAGCATATCTTCTTACAATATTAGAAAGGTTTAATATTACCACTTCATTTTTCTAATAAGGCTTTCACTAGTCTTATATGTTTGTCCAAACCATAAGATGAAACATAGAAGTTTTTCGACTTTACTAGTGCATGTTAGGATTTGTCTGTCAAGAAATTCTGACCTTGAGTTTGCTTAATAAGTCATGACTCCACAAACAATGGATAACTCCATATCCTCCTAACCTATGTTTCCTTGTCTTAATCTCCTTTCAACCTTGAGTTTGCTTAACAAATCAAAAGAAATTATTCATTTATACTTACCATTTCATGACGACCTGAGTATAATGTATGTACCTTGAGTTTCCTTAACAAATACATGTACTTATCTTACCTCGCCTTAATATACTAATAATACTACACATAACATCTCTAGCTTGAGTTTGCTCAACAACTAGAGAGTATGTAAGTAATTTTTAATATATAAATGGTAGAAGACAACACTTATATTAAAGGTTCATGATCTTCATTATATTCAATTAAGTGATATCGACTTTTGGAGTAATGTATTTCTTATGAAATACCCTAGTGATTCAGGTGTCAGACACATCAGAAATCACAGGTCCATATACATTTACAAATATATTTATTCCTTAAATCTATTTGGGTTTCTTTATTTTTCCACCTTTGGTTTATACATTCATATTATATAACTTTAATTATTATATAACTTTTAAATTTCACTAACTTATGTAATGATTTTATATATAACAACTAAATCATATTTAATTAATTTTAATTAATTAACACTTTAATTAATTTTATATTATTATTTCAATATAACTTTTATATCAGACATGTATAATATAACCTTTATAGTATATACTATAGCCTTTATTGTAATACGCATATATATATATATATATATATATATCTGTGTGTGTGTGTGCGTGCTTATGTGTTTAATTTAATCAATTAACCTTTAATTTATTTATTTAATTAAATACTTTTAGTTAAATTACATTAATTTCTAAAGTCATTTTATGTATACATACATGTGTATTTATACTTTGTACTATCATAAACATTTTAAGATAATATAACATATATCAATATCTATAATACATGCATATATATATATATATAATTAATTAACTTAATTAATTAATTAATTAATCTTATTAATGAATTATTTTTTGAAATTAATGTTTAAATTTTAAATTTTCAAACACTTTGAAATTTTATTATCTTTTCAAACATTTTAGAAACTTATGTTATATTATAACTTTTATAATAAGCATGTTTTATTTTAAATTTAACTTTTAAATTTAAAATCTTTACTTCTATTTTCAAAATTATTTTGAAAATTAGCCCAAGGCCCAATTCAAATTGGGCCTTTTTTAGTAGGGCAACCTTTGAGCTCACTTCACATTTAGGCCAGTTTGGAAACTAGGTAGGGTAGGGTACTTAATTACCCAATTCCAATTCTAAACATTACCTTTCTAGACACCATATTAATTGTACAAGCTTAATTAGTTAGCTCTAATATGACCAATTCAGACTGCATAGACTATTGGACTCTTATACCATTGTTGTAACTGGGCCAGCCAGTAACAACCCATCTCGGAATGGGCCTAATTTTCAATCCAGTAAAAGCCCATCGAACCTTAGACCCATTCTAAAGCTGGTTGTTGGTTGGTCAAATTGATACAATGAACAATATACGGAGCTATCTATCTAAGCTATCAGAATCCTACAACGGAAATGATAAAATATAATAACAAAAATAAATACCTATTTCATAAAAATTCAAATCTCAGAAATTCAAACATATCATCCAAATATCCAAAATACAATGTCCCCCAAAATAACATCAATGTATAAAACTGGGTGCATCATAATATATCATAAACATAAATGGATAGATAAACTGCCACAAATCTTCGCCTTTGCCTCCATCTTCTCTATCAACATTGTTTCCCCTAACCTGTGTGTTCTAATGAGGAGGAGGTCAGAACAACGATGTTTGGTGAATGAAAATCTCAAGTCTTACCATAATAGTATTTATGCGGTATCATTTAGATAACAAATAAGTCTTACGCATCCTATACTATGTCATACCAAGTATACCTCCAACTGTAAGCCCTCCAGGCTAACTCCATAATGTACTTTCAACTTTAGACTAAAGGCCCTTTCTAGTCCAACGCAACTACCATCAATCATGTATTAACAATGTAAGAGGAAGTACCTGAGTCGCTTAATTCCTCTTTAATGGAAATTACACAGACTCTGACCATTTAATACCTATACCCTAGGCAGATCCCGTCATTTAATATCTAACCCAAGGCAGAACCTTCTCTAGTACTTCCTAGCTAACATCATAAAATATCTCATACAACTACTTAATACTTCATTTATTGAAAGATGCGGATCCTACAATAGCCACCTAATACCTCAACCCTAAAGTGGACCCTTTTTGAGATTTCTAACTACCGCACCTAATAGAAAATCCGTATTGTGGCCCATAACCAAACCTTGACATCTCATATTAGTCTGCTTATTCGTAGGTATTGGTAGCCAGATTAACCGAGCAGATTTACCCTATAGAATTGGGACGAACCTCGTGTCCACCATTGACACTTAGTATAGCCAATATCTCGCATCAGTCCCAAAGTCACATTGTTGGTGCCGGATTAGCTAGGCTGATTTGTATGTGCTTTTGATTGACCTTGCTTTCCTATAACTTAGCCATTTTCCTGCTCTCCTAACATACTACCAAAAATATATATTATGTATATAGTATACATCACCTGCATTTACACACTAAGTCCATATAAGTTAAACTCCTTAATTCACCTTTAATTATAGACTAACTTCCATAATTGTATTTAACTTCCTTCCTATGGTTTTAATGCTATTTATTAACATATTTATTCTAAATGATTAATACGTTATTAATGATACACTAATAATATATTTATGTGCTAATATATTTAACGTACGTAATTTAGGCTAACTAAATATTCCTAAGCGTGCGAAGGTTTTCGCTTCCTATACTAATCGTTTAAAATATCAAAACTTTCATATTCATATAATTCTAACTCCATACAATAACTTACAAAACAGATGATATTCTTAGCCTAACAAAGAGACTAGCATTAATGAAATAAAATCAAATACCAAACTTATTTTATATTAATAAAGTTGAACCAACACCTCTGTTTCAAGGATTAATTAAACCCTTTATATTCCATTCAACTTTTACATACACAAACTTGAAGTGGAAAAAGGATTCATATTTAAATTATGGAAATAGGTAGTGCAAACTACGACTAAGAGAATTCGTACCTTACACACTATTTCCTACTTATTTTCTTTCTAGAACCCTTTAGCACGTTAACAGAGAAAAGTTGAAAGTGGAATAGAATATAAAATATTCAAATTGCAATAACAAAACAAATTGTACTATTTAGAAATAAAAAAATTGAGATTCCAATACACTTTGACATTTCATTTGGGGAATTTTGGGGTTTTAGTTTTAGGATTTTCATACACAAAATTCCCTTGGGTATAAAAAAATCCAAACTTCTGCAATACAAATACTAAAATGTAACAAAACTAAGATTTCCACTCACAAATAGTATCCAGCTTCTACTTGGATTCGATTCATGCCGTTAACTAACTGCTCCTTCAAATTTCCTCTCTTTGAAATGTACAATGATTCAATGTATACAAATTAGATTTAGAGTTCAAAGATTGGGTAGAATAAAAATAGAAAAAATGCATATATATATAAACCTATTATCTTTTCCTCTTGGACTCGAATCCTTGAATCAAGTCAAGGAAGAAGACTGACAAATCTTCGTTAGCGTTCCAAACATTTTTATGAATAAAAGTGAGTGGGATATCCTCTTATTTAAAGTGGTTAGAAAGCGTCTTGACCGTAGGATAAGTCGGATTAAAATAATAAAATCTGATTCATTCGCACCTAACAAACCCTAGCCACTGCTACCCCACTGGTCGACTGCTCCTCCCTAGGCGGTCGACCAGCCCTAGATAGGCGGTCGACTGATACTACTGTTTTTAGCGAGAATTTAATGCTCGTTTAATTCTTTTAGTTATTTCATTTTCCTTCCTACCATTAACGTTAAACTATTTATGACCATTTAATTTTCACGTTAACATTGTTTAAATTCAAAATTTGAATTCGTTCAAATTATTTTAAATTCAAAAACTTCAAATGTCAATAATTTTTCAGTTTGAGCTCCGATTACAAAACTTTATATATGAAAGTTGATAAAAAATTGCTATGAATGCAATGGTGTAGCTTTCGTGGTTAAATTCAAACATTTACAAAACTTTCATTTTTAGCTTTATTATTAATTAATTAATTAATTTTTATTATGGGATGCTATATACACCCCCATTTAAATAGGATTTCGTCCTCGAAATCCCTAAGGGACAGATAGTGTAACGCGCACTTTACAATCATGTTATACAACTAAGTTATCTACATAACCATATAGTCTAATAAAAATGCAATGCGGTTATGTATGCAATATACTATAGGTGAGCTCAAGCCTAGCGTGAATGTAAGATCATGACACATATAGCCATATATGCAAGCATCCTAAATATGTATAAATTCTACATGTGTGTAAAAACAACAGTAAAAGTGGGGCAACCATCGCCCACCATCCAATCTAGCTATCGTGATGTAACCAAAAACCTAAATTTTGGAGAGAGAAGGTTTACCAGAGAAAAGCTAAAGATGAGAAGCCTTCATCTTCTCTTCGGTTTTTAACGTGCTTTCCGCTGGATTATCTTCCCATTGTAGTCGGACCAGCCTAATTTCTTTATTGCGAAGCTTCTTAGTTCCGTGCTCCACTATGCATGCAATGCCAGGGTGTTATTGACTCCGTCTCTACATATGCTAACTGATAAGACTTTGCTATGATGGTTGTGTCAAGCAGACATTTCCTCAAGTGCGAAACATGAAAAACATCATGGACTCCCTATAACTTATCTGATAGCTCCACTCGATATGTAAGTTTCCTTATTCTTTACAAGATCGAGAAAGGCCCAAAAAATCTTGGCACTAACTTCTCCAACGTACTAAACCACGTAACCTTCCTAAGAGGGAAAACCTTAATGAACACCATGTCTCCAACCGGAAACTCTAATTCCTTTCTTCGCCTGTCTGCATAGGACTCTTGAGGGTCGTGTGTGACCTTCATTCATCGTCTAATCATCTCTATCTTTTCTGAGGTCTCACAAATCAAATGCGGTCCAAGTAAAATTTTATCAGTGGTTTCCCACTAACAATTATGTGATTTGCATGGCCTCTCATATAGCTCTTCAAAGTGTGCTATTGCTCGGTAACTATTATTATGCGTGAACTCTACTAAGGGCAAATTCTGCTCCCAATGTCCTCTTAAATCTTTGATGCCTGTTCTCAGCAAATCTTCTAAAATCCTATTCACCCTTTCCATCTGGCCATCGATCCGCGGATGGTAAGTGGTGCTAAGATTTAATGTCGTTCCTAAAGCTGATTGCAAACTCCTCTAAAATTCGTTAGTGAATAAGGGGTCCCTATCACTAACAATCTAACTGGAACTCCGTGAATTCGTACAACTACTTTAATATAAATTTGCACAAGGAATGTTGCGATCATATCACTCCTAATTGGAATAAAGTGGGTGCTTTTGGTGAGTTTATCCACTATAACCCAAATAACTTCATTGCCCTTTTGACTCCTACGCAATCTATCTATAATGTCCATCGATATATGCTCCCACTTTCATGTTAGTACCTCTAGTAGTAACAATAATCCCCTGGACTTCCCATGTTTTGCCTTTACCTTTACCTTTTGGCACATCAAACACCTAGAGACAATCTCCACTAACCTCTTTTTCATCCCTAGCCAATAGAAAATCTATTTCGTAGTCCATCGGGATGAATGATCATCCGAGAAAGATGACACTCGGCCAAATATTTTTGCAAAATGTCTTCCACCAAATGAACACGAAGGCGTCTGTAACATCCCCCACTTGGAGGCCCAAAACTAGGGCTACGGATGCTGCAGTCATCCATAGTTATTAATTCCCGGTGACCAAATGCAGTAATGTCATATACATTGATATAACAGAAACACATGGATATGAATTTTTTTTAAACCATTAAACAAAGTTCTCATTCCATTTCAATCATATTTTAAATTCATTACATAATCTCAAATCCAAGAACCACGTTCAGAGAAAATATAATTATTACAAAATACGCCAAGAGCGACATGTGAAGATGTCCCCTTGGATGATCAAAGTCTGAACATAAGCAATAAAAAAACTTTGCATGTAACAATCCGAATTACAGTGGGTTCGGATTTTTCGCCAAAAATGCTAAAATCCAAGCCCATTGAAGCCCGAGTTGGGTTTCTGGTATCTTGCAAATAGACAAAGACAAATATATCAGAGCTCAGATAAATATCTCACAGCGGATTTGACTAAAATATAATAGTAAGTAAATACTCACCAATATAATAACACTTTCTAAACAAGTGTCTCAAAGCTGGAAAGTCTCTGCCATCTACCTAACCTGTAGGATGTTATGAGGAGGGGGTCAGAACTAAAGTTCTGGTGAATGGACAAATTATACACTTCTAAGCTTAATTCTACATATACCGTTTTATTTCCATTTACTGTTATATTAGGTTCATTGGGTTTATAATACTCTCTCCTCTGTGCGTGAATCGTGCCCAGCTACTCCCTAATAGATCAAAACCTAATAACTGATATATATGTAGCTATAAGCCCAATGAACGCATCGATCCTAGGTACTACCCATAGTACCTTCCGTGTCTTCCTCGCAAAGGACTCCATCGTCTCGCTCCTATAGCGTTCTGTGACTACATTTGTAAAGGACTGCCTCGTAAGACATATAATATAGATGTTTCGTCGTCTACTATGAAAACGTAAAACTGCTTCCACACTAGTCTATACTAATGCTCGGACATCCATAATGTACCACCCAGTGCGTACCTTAAGGACTATACGTAATCGTTCTGTCTACTCCCTGAATCCCACTTAACAAGGTCTACCTTGTACGGAAATCAGTCGGGGATTTTCTATTTCTGTAAAGGACTGCCTTATTAGGCTTACAATACAGATATTCTACTTCATCTGTCCATTTTCTTATCGTGGTTATTGCCCCACGCAGCCACCCCTCAACTAATCGAAAGACCTCTAAAGAGCTAAGTGGTTGTGCCTTACTACAAACAATCTAAACATCCAATTGGCTGCGCCCCTCATCCAATGTCTCGATAATGAAAGAATCATTGGAATGTAGGTTTAACTCTAGTCTTTCCCGAACTCGCTTCTTGGTTTTGATGCGGGCCCAATATCCGCATGTGACTATCCTTTTGGGTCCTGCCCACTAAAACTTACTTGCAAGTATTGGGACATATGAATATCCTACTCCAAACATGAACCCCTTTTGACTGCCAACAATGGTCCTGCCATGCAAAAAGCAGTCAAGGCATACTCTTTTGATGGAACACCTACAGACCTGTCTCCGGAGGACTGCTTTGCTATGCCTACCCCAGAGGGCCATCCTAGAGTACCCTCACGTCCCGTTGAAGTCTCTACTTCCTTCTAGCCGAAAATAACTAAGTTGGGCATGCTTCTTCTGTGATGAACTGCTTCGTTAGGCTCTTCATCCTTTGGGTTGCTCCAAACGCATCTCACTCTTTTATTAGACCCTAAGTCTAATCTTTTATTTTGTTTTTAGTTTACTTTTCTTATGCTATTGGCTACCTATTTACCCTAATTAGCATAATCTTGTCCCAGCCTTAACTAACTATTGTTAGACCATCAATTCCTGACTAAAAGGGAATGCTGTTGGTATGGGCCACTTCTATTATCTTGCTTATTAACTTAATCCAAGATCTAAGTTTATTAAAAAAAGCCTCTTCTGTTATTTCTGCTCCATTTTCTTATTAAATTAATTTAAGTCCTAAAATAAGCCTTTTTTGTTCTTTCTACTTAATTATAACCTATGTTATAATTGTACTTGCAATTGTCACTACTGTATTCTTTTATAATCTGTATATTATAAATATAATTACAAGCGTCTCTTTTCTATTCTAGTGTGTCTTCTTTTATTATGATATTGAATTCTCTTTAATTCTCTTATATTATATGACAATCTTGACTTGGGACTACGTCCAACTATCACAAATTTACTTATCATAATAACTGCTTTACTTTTATTCTATTATCTGCGCAGTAAATGCAGATCTAGTTACATTTCTGTCTATAGTTTATATTCTTGTCTAATAATTAACTTGATTCCTTCTTTAATTCCTTTAATTCTTCACTTCATTTTCTTATATTCTAGGAAGTAGTTCTATTCTATTTGGTTGGTTACAAAAAGCTGTGCTAAAAATCCATTTCCATGTTTTAATACTAAATAATGCTATAAACAATAATCCATAACAGCAAGATATTTCTTTTATTATTTCTTTACTTATTGGATAGTGTAAAATACAGTAATTTCTCTATTTTACACTAATTCCCTTTTTCTTTCTTTTTATTCTTGCAATTACATTTATCGTTATCTTTTAAATATTAAACTATAGAAATGTATTCTCTTTTCTAAACCAACCAATTAATCTATCACTTACTTCCAAATCAAGTTATTAGGTTTTCCCTTTTTATTTATTTTTCCCCGTTTTATTTATTTTTCCCCGTTTTAGCATAATTTACTGCAAATTTCTATTTTTCTCTTTTTATTTCAGCTTTTCTTATTTTACATCTAATTTCTATAAATCTAGTGTTCTTCTATTTTCGTCCGTATTTGCGAATTCTTCTCTTTAGCTAATTTATTCGCGTAAATAGGAATAAAAAGAAGCTAACATTTACAGGCTAAATTTCAACTTTAAAATAGATGTAAATAACTGTAAATTTCTTACTTTTAGGTTTATGCCTTTCTCTAACTATCAAACCTAATATTAATTAAATATAAGTTCTCTTATACAATTTACAGTCTCAGCATAACTAATTAACATAATTAATTACTGAAATAAATACTGAATAAAATTATTTAATAGGAATCTAATGATAATATATCATAAACGTAAAAGATATATAATTAAATCCACTCACATGTCGTCCTTAGCTTTAAATCTCTATCTTCTAAAATTACTACGCCATTCTACAACTTCTCTCCTTTAATTTGTTTCAATTTCTCTATTTTGTTCACATATATTTTATTTGGGTTCATTTGGTGAAGATTTGTGAGAAATAGGAGAAAATAATGAAGAAAGAAGCCATTGTTTACTGTAAGAGAGGGATGAAGAAAGTGACGGCTGATGGAACGAATTACATTACGTTCTCGCTTATATAGATGTAGCCCACTAATTATCTAATTAATCATCTTCTTAAGTGATCCTTCAATTAATTTTTATCTACAGCAATATACTGCCTATATGTACACATTCAAATCTAGGTCAACTATTATTCCTTTTCCTTATTAATTGACATTTTCTATTGATTATGTTACAATCCTAATTAATAGCCCCATTAATAGACTAACATGTCACCTCTGTTAGTTAATTTTATTAATTAATATTTTACACATTGTAACGTTTCATTAATTGGCATGTCAATTAATTCCACCATTCAATTAACATATATATTCAATATGCATATATAATTTATTATCCAGATATGAATTTGAACATTTATTTGTAACATTTATATGTAAACCTCTTTAAATTGAGGGATCTAATATATATATATATATATATACACACACACACTGTAACAACCCGCATTTTTGACCGTTCAAATCGACAAATCAAACACACATGCCGGTTCTAAACCATTCGAAAGGGCGGATGGTTATTGGGGTTAAATAAGAAAAGAAAGGAAAGAATAGAAACAAACTCAGAATCTTGCAGCGGAAGGATAAAGTATAATAATAAAATAACAGTTCATGAAGCTGTTAAATAAAACATTGAAATATTATTATACAACAATAATCAGAGTTACATACATTCAGAGTAATACAACAATGCAGCGGAACATAGTACAATGCATGGATACAGTAATAGTAAATATACCAAATCTTCGTCTTCGTCCTCCAGAATAATCTCCAACCTAAACTGAAATGCTCAGGCTGACCCGAGCGTAATGAAAACAAAACACTCGAGTCAGGACTAAAATATCTTATGTCAATTAAATCGAAATGGATAAATATGAATGCAATAACTTAAGAGATGTTACGGGTTTTTCCATCTCCCAAGGATCCGTTAAACTATCTACTACATAGTATGTACGCTATATACACTAGGGTCTAATCAGTAAGGTAAGATATCAAAATAGCGTTAAGTCGTGGCCCATTCCACCCTTAACACATTTTTATTCCCAAGAGCATATACAAGACCGTAGTTTCCCCAAAACCGGAAGTCACCAGAGGGCAATCCATATACTAAAGGTACAAACCAAAATCGTAGTGGTCGCGAATAGGATAATCAGTATGACAAGGTACATGAGGCAATACCAACTAGGATACTAGTAGTTGCGTGATCCGGACTGATGTTGGGCATAGCAGCTACTACCCCAACACCGCGAAACAACACTCCCATAATCGTGGGGTGCACCCAAATCGAATCACATAAGTAATAGATAAGGTATCGAAGAAGTGTGTCCGCTAGAGATGGCGAACCTCAATGGCCCGGCGCGGCTCCTGTTTTAGTCATGTCAGGGGTCATCCAAAATCGTTCTCTTTCTTCAGTCAATACGTTCACCAAAACCATCCACTTCATTCTGGATCAACACTTCGCGTATATTAGTTATTAAAGTGGTTTCGGTATCGACAGAGAGTATGCCCATATCCGATCCCGGTCTCTTTAATAACTACGTATTTATTACACCGCTTGGTTTTATTACGTTTCGAAAACAATTTCATGTTTCATATCAAAATATCGCATTTGTTTTGGGAAACAAATCTATTTAAAAAAAACAACACAGTATTTCAAAGCCAGAATTTTCTTTGATAAGTTAGTTCGTTTCAATATATCGTTTATTTCAAAACTTGATTTGAATTCCAATTTTGATTAAATTCCTTAAATCCAATTCGCATTTAAATCAAGGGTTTAAAAATAACCTTTATTCCGTTTAACTGGTTTGGTGTTTTTAGAAAATAGTTTAAAATAGTTTTAGAAAGTTAAATAGTTAAATAGTTTTAATAGAAAATAATTTAAGAAAACATATGGTTTATAAATAAATATTTGTATTAGTTTAATAGAAAATAGTTTTACAAATAAATGGTTTATAAAATACATAGTTTGAGAAAACAAATTAGTTTGAAAAATGAAAATAGATTTGAAATAGTTTCTTTTTTTTTCTAAAGTAATATGTTTAAAAATCTTCCCAAGTCAAACCAATTAGATTTCCAAATATTTCGATTCCTTTCAAATTCATTTCAATTCCCGTTCATTCAAATCAAAGTTCAAGTTTATATTTTCCGATAAATTCTCGTTCATTTCAAATAAATTTCAATCAAATTTCCACGATCCAACTTGATTCGAATAGTTCAATTAAATTAGTTAACAACACTTAACTTCCATTTAAACCTTTTATATATATACAAAATTTCGAATTCAAATTCCGGTTATCGATCATTTAAATTTATACCACCGAATAAAGTATGATCATTCCAAATTCGCAATTCCTTTATTAAATTCAAATCATACTTAACTTAAATTTAACTTTCAGTTTTATTTCAAACGGTTTCTAATTCAAGTTTTAGTTTCAAAAATTCAAATCCATTTTCTCTTTTAAACAAATTCAATTAAACCAAATTTCAATGTTTGAAAACAGTAAATTTATCCAATCGGTGCCTGTATAAATTTCTCTATCCTATGGCCAAGTGAAATTTTTATTATTACAATTTTAATTCTTTAAACGATTAATCCCGGTTAATTTGATGCCCGCAACATCTAGGGTAATAATTGGGATTAATCGATACAAATCAACGACCAAACTAACAATGTATATGAAATCATATAAATAACAGGAAAACAGTTACATAATCAATATACGATAAATAAAATCATATATCACAACCATAAATCCAAGCAGTCATAATATCACAAAATTTACTATTCAATGGTGTCGGGGTTTTAACTGGCAAATAAATTTAAATTCTAGACTAACTATCAAACTTAAATTAACTGGCAATTAAAGTCATATAAATCATCCAATACGATATAAACAGCCAATTTCATCCATCCACATCAAACAACACAAACATATTATCACAGGAATTTCTATTTAACTAACATAAAAATTTAGTCAAATGTGAGCGTAAAACACTCACCTTGGTTTTCAATTTCAAATCAAATCGAACGACGTTCGATTTAACCTGAAATTTTAGTTATCCTCAACGTCTCCAAATCAATTCCATGACGTAGAGCTCGTCACCACGATTCCAACGCAAAAAGATTCGTCTGATTCTGATAATGTATGGAAGAGATATGAGTTTTACAAGATTGCATATATATATTTATAATTTAAAACAAATTTCCTTCATTTTTTTTACCACAGAAAATCACAGCCGTTAGATCTTCCACCAGCAAATCAAGGCCACACGCAAGCCTTCTTCCTTCCATACGCGTGCTACAGGCAAAGGTCGAACACGAGGAAACCCAACGCTGCCGTACGAAACCTAAATGTCGCGACCACCACACTCGACGAGACAACGATCAAGCGACTTCAAATCGAAGCCCTTCGCACGTGGCACTACCGCCTGGAATGCGGTCGAACTCAGCTGCCCCAATACATCGAAAAACGTGAATAAACGTTGACCATTTGGTGACAATTTCTGGCCATCCTATCGAATTTCGTGCCACTCCACCGTATGGATGTGAAGAGGTCGAGGGGTTCTACAATTTCCTAGTTGGGAGTTTCCTCCATCGGAGCGTGGATTTCAAGTAAATAGAGGGAGAAGATCACTAGTTTTCGGCCATTAAAACTGTTAAGTGGCGGCCACGAAATAAGCTAGGGTTACGGGATGAATGCGTATATATGCGTATAACAAATTATTAAATATTATTATCCACAAATAATAAGATTTTCGAACAAACTTCAAATTAGACGTGCCGACAGGCGTTCGTAATGTTTTACCCGTATTCCGAACACAATGGAACATGTTTCGGTGGCAAATTTGATCGTCTGGGTGACTTATGGAAATAAACGATCGATTTTAAATTAAACCGATTAAATGAATTTCCAAGCGTTTTCAGCTGCCACGGTCAAATGGCAACTCCGATTGCTCCGAAATTAGAAATCCGACAATAACAAACTATTACGGATCCAATGGAACTAGTTTCGTTCAAATCTGAGACTGTTCGGAAAATGGCTATTTTTCAGTCGATAATTAAATATTAAAATATTCAATTTTCATAAATTAACTTTAAATTCAATTTTAAAAGTTCTATAACATTACTATAACTCCAATATGATAAGATAAAATTTTACAAATCATTTTCAATCATATTCAACTCGATTTTCAATTATTTCTAAAATTTAACTTATTAAATTATCGATTTAATTGTCTAATTAAATCCAATATTCGAAAAATAAATTATTCGACTATTTAATTTCAATATAAAATTCCCAATTTTAAATTATTAACTTTTAAATCAAATTTTAATTGTTCACAAATCCCATTTTTAATTTCACAGTAATTAACAATCTTTTACAATGCAGTTTTCCATTATAGATCCAATATAAAAGATTATATTAGATTCAGCGTTCAATTATATCGTAATTCAAATTCAAGTTATTAAATTCCAAATGAGTTCTTTTATTTCGATTTACACTTTCATTAGTGAATCAACCATTTACTTATACATTATTATCAATAGTTTATAATTCATTTACTTTCATTTTCTTCAGCTATCATCTTATTTAAATTCACAACAATATTAATTTACATTCATTTACGTTGATTTCCATATTATAACTTCAATATTAAATGTGACATTTTATTTATTTCGTTGTTTACAATCAAATTCAATTCAATTCAATTACTTGTTACATTCAAATTTAAATCTTTACTTACATTCAATTACAAGTTAACATCTTTATCGAATTACAGTTTCAGTTATTATCTGCTTTCAATCAACTGTAATATTAAGTTACATTTATTTATATTAGTTTCAATAACATAAACTTCCATTATTAAATCTACCATTTTATTTATTCTTCGTTGTTTACAATCATAACCAATTTGGTTTACAATCAAATTCAATTCATTATTTACATTCACTACAAGTTAACATCCATATTTAATTTATAAATAAGTTATTTCAGAATTCAGTTTTGTATTTTAACTTGTAATTCACATTTAACAACACAAAATTTTATTTCCTTCCGATTTTTATCCAAAATTTTCATTTTAATTCGTATTTTTAAAGTGTTAAAAATACGGGTCGTTACACACACACACGTTATATATTAATTTCCAATATTAATTCATATATTAATTAATTGCACTTTTTAGCTGATTCTGTTTGCAATGTTAATTATTCCTCTTATTTTTTTTCCTTTTACATCTAATTTTCTTAATAATTTACATTCATTACAAACATAATAAATTTGTTACTACTTTTATAAATATCCTATGAATTCATTGCAAATGTTTAATTGATAAAATTTCCACGTTTGCATATGTAATTGTTTCTGACGCTAAAACTCAAACGGCTATAACTTCTCTGTTTGAAGTCCATTCAGAAAACATTGTATATGAAAGTTGATAAGAAAGTTGCCATGAACACAATGGTTTAAGTTTCGGGGTCAAATTTCAAAATTAGCAAAAATTCATTTTTCACTGTTTTCATAGTTATCAATTAAATTTATTTTAATTTAACTGTCAATAAAATGTGGGGTGTTACATTGCCTTTACATCAAAACATAGTGGAATCAAATAGAAAAGAACTCCTATTAGCTAACTTGCCTCCTGCACATCCCCGGAAGCTTATTCATCTAAAGGAGAACCTAAAAACCTCAACTATCAAACTACTCAAAATCAATTGAGCACCCGAGAGTTTAAGGGGAAAACATAAACTTTGAGTCAGTCATAAAGTCTGGTATGAATAATAACCAACCATCTCGAACCATTTAGATATCTAATAAGACCACGCCACTTAGCTTGGATAATTATGAAAATTTAAACCCACCTCCAAAATAATGTTTTTTGACATAACATATTAATCCTCATGGCATTTGAAACCCAATACATATGATTGTACCCTTAAAATCGAATAAAACATTTATCAAACATACTTGTTTGAATCAAACATATCATTTAATCCAAGCATATCATCATTAAAATCATCATAAAGGTTTTAAACTTAAACCCGAAATCAAATGCTCTTTAGAAACGAAAATGAGATGGTTTTTGATTATTATTCACCTTGCTTCGGATAAGGAACTTGAGATTTGATCTTGCTTAATTCCCCTCGATTGATTCCTTAGCTTTTAATTGATTCCTTTTTCTCCCTAGGATTATGGACGACTTGCTCTTTTGTTTATGTTTTTGAATTATGAACGCATGGGATGAAAATGGGAATAAGGGTTTAGGGGTTAAGGGTTATGGTTGACGGCTATTTCCTATAATGCCCTTGCCTTATTCTCTTATTAGTTAACTTATGAAACCATTTCCATAAACTCAATCTTTTAATTTTATTTAATTAAGTACGACCTCTATTTAATTTCCAAATCTCAATCCCCTTATCACTCTAATATTTACATTATTCTATTTAACTTATCTAACTAAATCTCCTGAATAATGTTATTTAAAATTAGGGGTGTTATAGTGTCCATCTTTTATTAAACATCCTCTTTCATCAATCGCATACCCACTGACATGGGGAAAATGCTCCCCTTTACTTAGATTGTCCAAAATATCTACTATCATAGCATCTTTCTTTTGTTCTAGCCTGATGTGGTCCACTAATGTTGGCTTAACCTCCACTGCTGCCAAATAGCCTAGAGGGGGTTTTGATGGTGGTTAGAAACTGAAATTTGAGAGGAACTCAAGCTGCCTTGTCTCAGAAATATAGCACCTAGAATAGCATGCCTCCAGCCAAGGGCAAATTTATATAATGCTATAAACTCCATCCACCTCTGCTGCCTAAGATTCAAATCTTTTTGGAAAAATAGGTACTTAATGTTGGAACTGGACCAGCCCGTAGCAAAAGAAATGGATGGATTTCAAAAAAATTAGCCATTTTGGATCTTTAATGGGCCTATGAAGTCTAAATACATTTCGACCTTATCTAAATGTTCTTTTAAATAAAATCAATATTTTATTTAATTTGGTGAATAAAATTACGGAAGGGTTTGAATATTATATAAATTTAAACAAATGAGTGTATCAAATACACCCACATGTGTAGCAGTTACTTATTAAAATAATATGAGAAGGAAACCTTTAGTTTCCTTCTTTAATAGTTATGCAATTAATTAAGGGAGTAAACAAAATTAATTGAAGAGAGAGAAACCTCTCATTTTTGTCTTTGATTAGATTGATAATATGTTAAATAAACATGTTAACATTTCAATTGAATGTTTTATTGGGAATGCATTAATTAGTCTTATTTGATTTGATTAGTTGCAAATGATTCTGAGCACATCACTTGCGCCTGTGTGTATAGTGTAAGTGCAACATATAAATGTGTACAAAGTTAATGTAAACATTGCACAGGTGTTAGGATTTACACCACAACGGACATAATTCCCATCTATATATGCCTTTGTCGTCCTAAACGTGAAATTATTTATTTATTAATTAAAATATAAATACATACATATATACATAAAAATAGACACACACACATGCATATATATACATATACAATTAATGTTTAGCATAGCAGTTCAAATAAAATAGATTTCATTTCAATTACAAGCAGTAAACCAAAGAATATTAAGATTAATGCAAATGGTTTGAAACAGTTGTGAAAAGAATTCGTCCTTTTTAAGCAAAGATTAAATTTTTAAATAGATGGAATTGCAAATCATGGAATATATCATTGATTTAACGTTTCCCTTTTTCTTTAAAAGGAAGAGTTTATATTAGAATGATTTGAAACATGACAATTAAAACATTATATTAAGTGGATGACATAGATTAATTAATGCGATTATTGCCAAGTTTTAATTACATAGCAACCCATGTCTAAAAACTCAAGTGTAAACCTTTTGATATGAAAAACTGAAATATGAATATAAAAAATCCAAAGTTCAATTATGTTCTTTTTTCTCAAACAACAAAATCAAATGACATAGGCATATATAGATTTGAGATAAGAAGATCTAGATCTGGATTAAACAAACTTTGTAAACAATCACACAGAGCACAGAAATAAAATTAAGGTGGTCTAGATCTAGGTTAAATTAATTAATCAAACAATCATACATGAGACAGAAAATGAGATGTTATAATCATAACAAAATAGTAGTGAACAAAAGAAAACATTCTATGTTTTAACATGATAGAACAATCACTTCAAGCAAGGAAATGGAGATATTCAAATCAAGATTCAAATTCACAAGTATGAACAGAAGGGAAAGATAGAGATTAAGGGGATAATAAAAAATTATAAGATATGTAAATATAGATTTATACACACATATAACTACTTTAGGATGAAGCATGTAGAAACACCTTGAATGATGGAATAATACCTAGATCTGATTGATCACTTTCTAGATCCGATAGACCTTGCCCTTCATCACACCTTGATTTGTGGCTTCTCCTCAGATTTCAAACAAATCACCATCCCACTTTGCAAGAGAAGAATAAACCAACTTTTTAATTTAGTTTGATTTTGATTTGAATTTGTTTTGATGTTTTTTTTTGGATGAAGTTTCAGCCATAAATAAATTATAGAAAAGAGAACAAAAATGAAAGTCACGTTCTATGTACTTTCAAAAATGAGGGGATTTCTTTAATAGAATTAAAGGAACATTTCATATTCTCATGTTAAAACTTCCTCCTTTAATTCCTTGTTAAAATTTCACTCAATCTCTTTAATTGATTTCCTCCTCTCACCATTTATATGGCTGATCCAAGCACATTCCAAATGTGTAACTTTTCCAAATAAAAGAAAAAACAACTTTGTGTAATTATTTTATTATTTTAAAACACATTCAAAATTATACCGATATCACATACCGATATATGCAAATATAACTTTTATATATGCATTTAAATAATTACCAGCAACATTCAAAACATCAAATAAACTAACAATAACTAGTATTTCATAAATATTAATTAATTTAATCAATTTACAACATTTTACAAATTAATTAAATTATGTGGTTTTCATAGAAATTACAAATGCGGTTGTGTGACTCAGAGGCGTGAATTCAGTCGACGATTAATATTGAATAATTCAAATATTAATATTCACACGTCACTTAGAAGGTGGTGTGAAATTTTGGCCGAATTCATCGCTTATAGGTCTTTTCGATAAAATCAAATTTCATAAACACTTAAGCGGTACTTTTTAGCGATAATTATTTACACCAATTTTATTTGTCAAAATTATATCACTTTGGATTTATGGAATTTTGTAACGGTCAAAATTACAATATCATCTGCATTCAATTTTATCGTCCAAACACAAAGTCCTTGGTTCAATAATAACAATTATTATTAACCAAAATTCTCTGGCCAAAGACTTTGACTTTGAGTTGACTTCAGTTGATCGTGATACTAACCTCATATAATTGAGGAAACGAATCCTCTCTTGAATAGTGTTCCACTTCCAATGCTTCCACTCGACCCAACTATAGTCATTCGATGGACGTCGTGCCATGATTTAACTATAATCAAAGCAGAGCTTGCACATTGAAGATCAACGATATTCTCAAGTCGAGAAAACTATGTAAATTAGTTACATCGATATTCTCTACTTGACCTCGGTTAAATTAACCAACAGAAAACTATCAAGTGAGTCATTCCATAGTTATACAATAACTACCAGTATGTAACCGCTTGGTGCCCCCCAACAGTCATGAGTAATACACTGCCCAACATTTGGAGAGTGTTATGTACTTTAGTTTCAATGGATTTATCGATATCCAGTCTCGATACATCTTGACTAGGAATATTTAAAATGGTATATTTGTTTCATTGTGATAAATTACTCACGGTTACAACACTTTGTAACTATTATCACAAAACATACCATTTATGGATTTTCTATTAAATATACTTTTAATTTAATTAATTAATTAATATAACCACATTATATCAAGTATATAATAGAAAGAAAACGCCTTTATTTCGAACAAGATTGGTCAATGATTTAGATATATGTAACAAATTACATAATTACCCCTAGGGCATACCCCTAACTCTACCACTTAAGGGATTTATGGTCGGTGAATAACTCAAACATTTCTTCCAAAAGATAGTGCCTCCACATCTTCAAAGAAAAGACGATAGCCACTGATTCCAAGTCTTGAGTTGGGTATCTCTTCTCATGGTCCTTCAACTGCCTACTTAAATAGACTATCACTCTACCTTCTTGCATAAGAACAACTCCTAACCCCATACCACATGTGTTAGTATAAACAGCGAAAGGCATTGTCCCGTCAAGAAGGTTAAGTACTGGTGCACAAGTCAACAGCACCTTCGACTTCTTGAATGCTTCCATGCATTTCTTACCCCATGCAAAAACTAGAATTTTCTTAGTTAAGTGAGTTAGTGGAACTGCTATCTTGGCAAATTCCTTGATGAATTTCCCATAGTAACCCACCAGCCCAAGAAAACTCCTAACGTCTATGGCGTTCTTCGAAATCTTCCAGCCTTGAGTAGTCTCTAGCTTCGCAGGATCTATAGACAATCCCTTCTCGGTAATAATATGATATATAAATTTCACCTCCTTCTTCCAAAAGTGACACTTTGAGAATTTCACTTTTAGATGGTGCTTTCTCAAGGTTTGTAGTACCTCCCATAAGTGATTCTCAAGCTCATATTCACTTCTAGAGAATACTAGAATATTATCCATAAATACTATGAGAAACGTATTTAATAGCCCCCAAAGACTCTAGTCATCAAATCTACAAAGTATGTAGGGGTATTCATCAACCCTAAAGGAATCAACTCCCATTTGTACAGTCCGTTTAGAGTGTAAAAAGCGGTCTTCTACTTATTATCCTCAGCTATGCTCAAAATCCAGTGCTAAGTCCAATTGGAAAAAGATTTTAGCTCCAACCAGCTAGTCAAATAAGCCATATATTCTAGGTAAGAGATACCTATTCTTCTTGGTCAACTTATTAAGCTCTCGGTAGTCAACGCATGTCCTTAAAGAGTCATCTGCCTTAGTGGCGAAGACAATTGGTGCTCCCCATTTAGAAATATATCAATGAACAAATCCCTTCTGCAATTGCTTCTAAATTTGCTTGTCCAACTCTCACCTTTCTTTAGGGGTCATATGCCTTAATGGCAGCGTGAAAGGTTTAGAATCCCTCTCTAAATCAATTATAAATTCGATCTCCCTTCGGGCTGGGAGACTGGAGACTTCTTCAAAAATGTTTGGAAAGTATCAGACTACGGGCATAGAAGAGAGTTCAGCTTATAATAGGCTAAGAAAATATAAATACCTTAACTCGACTGAGTTTTGGGGTATAAATCTAACATATATCTCTCTTCCCCTATAAGTCTTTAACCAAACAATCCTCCTATCATAATCTAAGATAGCCTTATAGTAAGATAACCAATCCATCCTTGGGATAAGTCCAGTTCCCTCAAAGCCAAGAACATACGCATTACATATAAAATCGATGTTAATATATATACACAACTAGATCTTTATAAATTAAAGAAAGGTGTGTCGACCCCCCAATAGGATTTGACCCGACTATTGGGTTGGGAAAACTTGGGATTTTAGACTCAAAGAGTTGACTACATTTCTAGCCATGAAAGAATGTGATGCTCCCGAGTCAAATAAGTTATGAATAGTATTTCTAGAAATAATAGTTGTACCTTCCATTGTAGCTTTTCCTTAATCTCTAGGAGGAGGACTACTTGAGATAGGTACAGCCTCAAATGCATAAGCTTCCCCACTCCGTCCCTCCATTGCTATCTTTGGATGCTGATTCTTGTAGTGTCCCTCCTTATGGAAGTGATAGCATCTTCCTTTAAACTCCTCGCTCATCAAGCTCACCTTGCAATTGTTAGCAACATGTCCCTTCTTCTAACATCTACAACATATCATGTCTCCCTTCTTGATCTTTCCCTTGGCCTTCTTGTCCGCCAAAATTCCTCCTTTCTTAGATCCACTAGGATTTTGCATGATCCCTCACTACCAGTAGTCTTCAGCGGGGTCATTTCAACTACCATCTCATAAGTGGCGCCCCCAGGTACTGGGGTCAAAAATAGCTCCCTAAGTGGGGAATTTAGGCCTTTAGCAAACTTCATAGCCTTCTTTATGGGGTATCGATCAAACTCAATCCAAACTTAGCTAATTCCGTAAAATTACTGACATACTCGATTAATGTGGAGTCTCCCTACCTAAATTGTACAAACTTCTCCAATTGCGAACTTACTGCAACTTTAGACATGAATTGTGACTCAAAGCGGGTTCTGAATTCAGCCCAAGTGATACCTTCTTCAGCATTCTCCTCAAATACTATAGTCCACTAGTCCAGTATCTCCCCTTTAAGATACCACACGTCCATCCTCCTCTTGATTCGGTCTCCTATCCAAGCTCTCAAAATATGCGCTCACAGTCATCAATCTAAGCCTTTTTCTCCATGAAATCATTTGCCCATGTACACGCCCATCCTCCTATATTCTGGAAGTCTTTACACATTTTGGGGAAGTCTAGTGGGCGAGGTGATGCTTCTACGGGTAGAGCAGTGGGTGCCGGTGGAGCAGCGGGTACCGCTAGTGCAGCTCGTTGAGGAATAGGAACTTACCCAACATGCCTTAGGTATTGCTTAAACCATTCTAGCATCCCCTAATTGATGGTATTTCTAGGGTGAAGAGGTTCCCAACCTCAAAAGAATGGTTTTAAGCCATAATCAATTATCTATAGGCTTTAACTTCTAGGTACAACTTCCTAAAATAGTACTATTTGCTGAAATAAAAGATTTGCCTAGTGTGTTTGCGTATGTTCATAAAAGTGTGTATATGTATATAGTAGAGTTTTGAAAAATACTTCCAAAATAACAAATACGCACTCTTAAGTATATATACCTCCGTTGATCGGGTAACCTAAGCTCTGATACCAAATATAACAACTCACCTTGGAATATGCCTAATTTTCGACCTAGTAAAAGCCCATCGAACATTAGACCCATTCTAAAGCTGGTTGTTGGTTGGTAAAATTGATATAATGAACAATATACAGATCTATCTATCTATGTTATCAGAATCTCATAGTGAAAATGATAAAATATAACAACAGAAATAAGTACCCATTTCATAAAAATCAAATCTCTTAAATACAATATATCATCCCAAATATCCAAAATACAATGTCCCAAAATAACATCAATGTTTGAAACTGAGTACATCATAATATATCGAAAACATAAATAGATAGAAAAACTGCCACAAGTCTTCACCTCTCTCTCCATCTTCCCTACAAGCACCGTTTCCTCTAACCCATGTGCTGTAATGAGGAGGGTGTCAGAACAACAATGTCTGCTGAATGAAAATCTCAAGTCTTACCATAATAATATTTGGGCAGTATCATTTAGATAAAAAATGTCATATGCATCATATATTATATCCTACTAAGTGTACTTCCAATTGTAAGTCTGGATGCTTTCCAGTCCAACTCCATAACGTATATTCAACTATAGACCAAAGGCCCTTTCCAGTTCGATGCAACTACTATCGATCATGTACTAAAAATGTAAGAGGGATTACCTGAGCCACTTAATGCCTCTTTAATGGAAATTAGACAGACTCTAACCATTTAATATCTATACCCTAGGTAGATCCCCGTTATTTAATACCTAACCCAAAGCGTACCATTCTATGGTACTTCCTAGCTTATATCGTAAGAAATCCCATACAACTACTTGATACTTCATTTATTGGAAGAGGCGGATTCTCAAATAGCCACTTAATACCTCATCCCTAAAGCGGGCCCTATTTAAGATTTCCCCCTACAGCACCTAATAGATATTACGTATTATGGCCCATGGCCAAATAATCACGTCTCAAATTAGTCTGCATATTCATACATACTAGTAGCCAAATTAACTGGGTAGATTTACCCTATAGAATTAGGACTAACCCTGCATGCACCGTTGGTACTTTTTATAAGCGATGTCTCACATCAGTCCTAAAGCCACACTGTTGGTAGCCAAATTAGCTGGGCAGACATCTGTGTGCTTTAGACTTACTTCACATCCTTATATCTTAGTCATTTTCCCACTCTCCTAACATTCTACCATAAATATATACTATGTATATTGTATACCTCACCCACATTTACACCTAAGTCCATATAAGGAAAACTCCTTATTTTGCTTTTAATTATGGACTAATTTTCATAATTGTCTTTAACTTCCTTCCTATGTGTTTTAACGCTATTTACTAACATATTTATATGATTAATACGTTATTAATTATACGCTAATAATATATTTATTTGCTAATATATTTATACATACGTAACTTAGGCTAACTAAATATTACTAAGCATGCGACGGTTTTCGTTTCCTATTCTAATTGTTTAATATGTCAAAACTTCCAAGTTCATACAAGTCTAACTCCATATAATAAATTATAAAATAGCTAATATCCTTAGCCAAACAAATAGACTTGCACTAATAAAATAGAATCAAATACTAAACTAATTTTATATTAATATAGTAGAATCAGGCCTCTGTTTCAAGGATTAGAACTTACAATTTAAACATTTTATATTCTGCTTACCATTACATCCACGAACTTGAAGTAAAAAAAGGATTCATGTTTAAATTACAGAAATAGGCAGTGCAAACTACAAATAAGAGAATTCGTATCTTACACACCATTTCCTACTTATTTTCTTTTTAGAACCCTTTAGCATATAAATAGAGAAAAATTTAAAGTGGAATAGAATATAAAATATTCAAATTGCAATAACAAAACAAATTCTATTATTTCAATATAAGACAACTGGGATTCCAATAAACTTAAGAGTTGACATTCATTTGGGGGAATTTTGGGTTTTTAATTTTAGGGTTTTCATATACAAAATTCTCCAGGGAATAAAACAAATCCAACCTTCTACTATACAAATACTAAAATGTGAAAAACTAAGATTTCCACTCCTAGATAGTATCCAGCTTCCCTTTGAATTCGATTCACGGCTTCCTAACTGCTCCTTTAGATTTCCTCTCTTTGAAATGTACAATAATTCAATTGCATATAAATTAGATTTAGAATTCATAGATTGGAGAAGAATAAAATTTGAAAAACGTATATCTGAATAAAGCTATTACCTTTTACCTTTGGACTTGAACTCTTGAATATAGTCGAGGAAGAAGATAAATAGAGCTTCGCTAGCATTCTAAATATTTCTATGAATAAAAATGGTTAGAAGGCGTCTGGACCATAGGAGTTAAGTCGGTCTGAAATAATAAAATCCAAGCTATTCACGCCAAACAAAACCATAGTCGCCACTACACCACCGGTCAACCGCTCCTCCCTAGGAAATAGCTTTTCCACTTGAGCTCCGACTCTAGTTCCCAATATTAGCATTATTAAAATTCAAAATTTTAATTCATTAGAATTATTTTCAATTCGAATACTTCAAACGTCAATAGCTTTTCCGTTTGAGCTTCAACTACAAAATTTATATACGAAAGTTGATCGGAAAATTTCCACGAATGCAATGGTGTAACTTTCATGGTCAAGTTCTGATATTTACAAATTTTTTGTTTTTAGCCTTATAATGATTAATTAATTTCTTATTAATTTTTCAAGATGTTGTTAGAACTAAGTTAGCCCGCAGCGGAAGAAATGAATGAATTTCAAAATTTTCACCACTATTGGATATTTTGGGCCTATGAAGTCTAAAGATATATTAGATCCAATCTAATAAAGTTTTAAATAAAATCGTATTTTATTTGAATTTTATTAAAAGAAGTTTTTAATTAATTTAAACTTTAAAAAAAATAGTGTATCAAATACACTGAATAATTGCTCATAAGAGTAAATT
Source organism: Allium fistulosum (assembly GCA_030737815.1). Taxonomy (NCBI): domain Eukaryota; kingdom Viridiplantae; phylum Streptophyta; class Magnoliopsida; order Asparagales; family Amaryllidaceae; genus Allium; species Allium fistulosum. The sequence goes on from CM060902.1 coordinate 1,304,798,932, forward strand.
AAGAGTAAGAAACTATTCGTTTCTTTCTTCAAAACTTACGTAATTTAGAGAAGGAAACTTCTGTCTCATTCTTTAAAAGTTATAAAATTAATTAAAGACATACTATGCTTTATATGGACAGAGAAACCTTCCATTTCTCTCTCTTTTAATTAAATTAATTGATACATTAAATTCCATTAATTAGAAATCAATACATGGCATAAAATGTAAGTTTGTCTAAATATATTCCAGTGTGAGCTATGAATTTACAACATTGTGATGTTATAATGGATGTATCAAATACATCCATTTGTGTGAATATAAAAAGTGCTAAGGTATGAAAAAGGTTTGAATATATCAAATATATTCCTTCTTCAATTGCGGGATATAATAGTTAAATATAGGCAAGTATGGTTAATTGATAACGGGTATATATGAATGAATCAGAATCGATTTAAAGGCAATCACAAAAGGGACAAAGAGGAAAGAAATAAAATATAATAAAGATATTGGTCCATCTTTCTTCTTTGGCAAACTTAACATATGCACCATTCAATTAATAATCAATGAATCATTATAACACAAGAATAAGAACATCCAACAATAATTGATATGCATATACTATTGTCTCATTTTAAATTGTTTGATAAAAATAAAGCAATTAAATTATACAATTTGAAATATGAACATTATATGTTATATGTATACATACATAAAATTGTAATTATGCATATTTAAAGATTAAACCAAAACTTTTTAATTAATTCGAAATAAACTTCCATATTACATAAAAAAAATTTAGATATGTTTGTGAACTTATGTAAACTTAAATAATTAACAATATATATATATATATATATATGTACAATTAAATCAAGAGATACAACCTATATGAATAAATTTTCTTTTCCTTTTTTTTATAAAACAAAAGTGAAACATACTAAACTAAACAATATACTACCAATCCTTTAATATATAAAGAAGGATATTTGAGATATCAAATAGGGTAAACAACTTAGAAAATGATTGTAATCAATTTGTCATCAACACATTCTTTAATAATATGTAAGTTTCTATTACATTACAAATGCAAATAATAAGAATACACAAACGTATAAATCTAAAATATATACTTTGATTTAGGTGCTTAAAACATAGATCTACAATTAAAACATTATACTAATAATATACAAATCATTGTTTCGATTTATCAAAATGAAATGAAATCAATTAATATGAGCATACAAACTTTCAGATCTAAAAAATTATACTTTGATTTGAAAGTTTAAAACATAGATCTATGATTAAAACATCATAAAATTATACATACAAATTTTAGTATTGATTCATTGATGTGCACGTAAATGTGCATATTTTTACCACCATATTTATTCTATTTAAATTAAATAAATGATCATATCAGGTATTTTAACTTGTTTAAACCAAAATTCATATTATTTTCAAATCATCACATATTCATCTTCATCCAAGGGCAAAATGGTCATTTTTGTGCATATATTAATTTGAGAAAATTTAATTGGAAATTTCTATATTATTTTATAGGAATTTGGCTTCATATACAAGTGGTTTCATGAAGATGTATGCATGCACAAGAGTGAAGATACAGAAATGAAGATGGAAATAATTCAAAGGCATGATAATGGAGGACCCCACCTACCTTAATGTACAAATTAGAGGCTAATGCATATGCTTATGGAAATAATGGCTTCATGTACACTTAAATGATGATTAGTAGAAGCTAATGATTACTTGGCCTCCATACTTTCTCAAGGGTATTTTGGGCATTCCCTAAAAATATGAATTAAGGATTAACACATGTATAAGTACCCCTTATGTTTCATGTAACCCTCTTCCTTCTTAGTTCCTCTTAGTTTTAGTTTAGGCTCAAAATAAAAGGACAAGCTCTTTTTTTTTATGGCTACTTAGCCATTTTTATTTTCATGTAATTTCCTTTCTTTTTCTTATGCAATTTAATTACTTGTTCCTTTTACTTTCCTTGTTCATTTACTTTAATGTTGGTAGTGTAGATTTACATTCATGCAAAGTAGATTAGTTTTAATTCTTGTTAATTAGCTTCTCTTTTCCATTAGCTTTCATTTTCCTTTCTTTTTGCTTTCATGTTGCTAGCTACATTTGTTAATCAAATGACAAATATGAGAGGCTAAACCCCTTCAATTTAGGGGTAATGAAGCTCTCTAATTATGTAGCTTCAACTATTTGTTAATTCATGCTCTCTTTTTGTGCTTAATGATGATCAATGAAGTGTTTTATTTGTTGTTTTTGCGTTGAATTTGATAGCCTATATTGTTGACACCAAATAGGCTATGCTTAAACAATCACTAACACAAATGCCTCTTCATCAAAATATGATTATGGCATAAGAAAGTGATTTGAAATTAAAATTTGATGGTCTATATTTCTAATCAATAGTTAATAGGCAATACTTAAAATAGATTTCATTTTCATTATCAAGTTTCATGAAAGTTAGTACGTGGTTTGATGGCTTATGTTGGCTAACTAATAGCACAAAATATGCCATACTTATGATAGGCACATCAATTAAAGCACTAATGACCATAAAAGAGAGATCATGATTTCATATGTGTAACGACCCGTAAATTTCAGTGGTTTTATTTATTTAATTAATTGAATTTTTGTGAAATTTTAAATAATAAAATTTTAAAATAAAATTTTGATATTTGAAATACGTCTAATTAAACATAGCAACTGATAAATTTTCAGCTGATAATATTGAAGTTTATTTTCTTGTGTAATTTTATTTCAATTCAAATCAGTTAAAAAGTGATGATAATAAAATGTTTTCCAAAACCTGAATATTTTTATACAATAAATTTGTAAATCATCTTCTGAATGAGACGTCATACTTCGTTTTCCCAAATTTGGACTGCAATTGCTCTGTTTATCTTATTTTCGGCAAATTAGCAGCATTTTCGGTACCGAATATCGACTTTTGATAGGATAGTCGTATCACTGATATCTTTGTACCATTTTGATCATCTCGTTGAGCCGATCTCCGCAGTATATTCATCTGTATGTTTCGGAGTTCGAGACACTACGAAATCGATAAATAAATCAGTCGTATCAGCTCCGCAATTGGAACTTTTAGCTTCCCATACCTTTTCATTTTCCACCGTACACATCAACTAGCCATTTGTCATTAATATTCTTAGATTCTACAGTTGTGACTTTTGCTTTCCACCGGTTCTAATTTTTGTTCACTAGTTCGTTTTCTCTGACCATTTGTTTGCTTTGAACAGTTTCGTTTTAAATATTATATTTTATTTATGAGAGTTGTATATCATTTTGCCTCCTGAATTTTTTTGTATTCCTCTTCCTCTCTCATTCCTTTCTTCACGTCTACTTACCTATCTCTGATTCCATCTCTTCCCTTCCCACTCTACACAACCGCATGCAAGCACGCAAGTCCCAGCAACCCGACTTCCATTCCTCTCCTATTAGGTTGCCATGTACTTCACCTCGCCACAAAGCCCAAGTGCAGCCCACCTAGGCCGAGAGTAGCCTTAACCGCACCTCACCCAGTCGAAGCTCCCTGTCACCTTCTCTCAACCGAGAGCATCCACCCTCCCATCAGCCCACACCTCCGCCTTTCCCTTTCAACTCTCCGAGGCCGGGACCCATCAGCTCCCCTTGCTTCTATCTTGTATCCTTCTAGATGTAGGTGGCAGGTTAGTATATATATAGTTTATAAAGCAGTTCTAGTGATTTTAAGTATTTACTATATAGATATAATATAAATAGGTATGCATGCTCAATGACTAAACTAGTATATGCTTTTTATAGGTTTATACGTTTTTCCAGAGTTTGCATGTGAGTTTTATAAAAGTTTGTTTACTGTTGGTACATATGTGGTTATTATATAAATTATATACAATATATTATTATACAGGTTTCGTATCTGTGAGTACATATTTTGTTATATTAGCTATATTGATTTTATTATGATTATCGAAATATATATTTGTATATTTAATCATTGTTTTTGTATATATACCGATATAAAGTTGTATATATATGTACTTTTACAAAGAACCAATTCTATCAAATTTCGTTTGTATATATATATATATATGTTATATATAACTAGTTGTTTATTAAGTACTTTATTGTTCGTATATATAAAATAATGTATATAGTTTATATATGTGTATAATGTCTATTAGTTATATATGTTGTTTACATATGTGATATACCGTATATATATATCTATATATAGTATATTGTTTACCGTTTATATTCATACAGTAGTGTGTTTGCTGTTAGTATAAATAAGTATATATGGGTTTAGTTTTGTACTGTTATATATATAGGCTTATATTTTTCTCTGCAGTTTATGTTTAACAGTGTACGCATATATAGTTTATCTATTCTTCTTTGCAGTTTATATAAATGTGTGTTATAAGTATTTATATACATATTATAATTTGGGTTCAGTTATTTTTCAGAGAAGTATATATATATTTGGGTGCTGCTGTTATTTTTTTTTTGGCAAGGCCGACGGGGTTGGATGGACCCCGACCATTTTATTGCAGCACCACGAAGTTTACAAAACAGATAACAGTGAGCAAGCTCAGAGAATACAGAGGAAAACCAAGCGCTACAAAAAAACTGGAAACTAAAAGAAAAAAGACAGAAACATATAAAGGAAAAACACACACTTAGAATGAGTTATAGATGCCTGGATCAATGCTAAAGGAGAGCATACTCAGAGCATTCTTGGTTTCATGCATCACCCAAGTCTCAAATATTGCTTCAGATTTTGCTTTGGCCGGTTCGAACACCCTAGTGTTACGTTCCTTCCAAACCGTAGCTATAAAGCTTTTCAAGACAGCAAGATATAATCTCTTGTCTTTACGCATAAGCCCAGTTTTCGCGTATATTAGTTTCCACTCATCCAAGTTATCTTGGGAAGGTTCATTCAGACAGAGTTTAGCCTTAACTTGCCGCCATACACGCTTGATATTAGTACATTCAAAAAACAAGTGTTCAGCAGTCTCGACCTGGTCCGTGCAGAAGGCGCACGAAATATTGACATCCATCCCCATGCACACCAGTTTAGCTTTTGTTAGAATTGCCCGATGGAGCACTTTCCAGAGTAACAGATTTTGTCGCATACTACTGTCTTTATGCCAAGTACGCTTGCTCCAGATCCACCTTGGCTGAGCATTGTTCTTCATCAAATGTTCATAAACAATTCCAATTCTGAACTTGGCCCTTTTGTCACCCCACACCAGCTTAACGTTGGAAGAAAACAGTGGAGAATTGCTTCTTATCATGTTCCAAATACATTGTATTCTCTGATTGGAGGAGAAGGTATTAGAATTTTGAATAATATTGAGAACATCCCTAACCTTCGCAGCTTGATGAATGCCAGTTTGTATTATCTCAGTGTACGTAAGTTGCCTTCTAAGAATCATGCCCAGATCGTGCCAAGGATCGTCCCAGAAGCTAACACCGAACTCATTGTTTATGCTCATTTGTATGAGAGGGAGAATCATTTCCCTTATCTTGAGAATACTTTGCCAAGTCCAACTCAGATTCTGCTTTTTGTTCATATTCCAAAAGTTACCGTTTTTAACAACATTATGTCGAGACCATTTAGCCCATATGCTGTCAGCGTTGTTGAAGAAGGTATCAACGTGCTTCGCAAAAGCAGCCTTATTCCATTGCTGTAAGTTGATGATACCCAGACCCCCTCTATTCAACGGAAGCTCAACCCTTCTGAAATTAACAGGAGCGATATATCTTCCAGAAGTTCTTCCCGTCCAAAGAAATCGCATAAATGCACTAGTGATCATTTTCATAAGCTTTATTGGCAACACATAGGTTCTCGCCCAATAAACCTGCATTGCAAATATCACAGACTTAACTAAGGTAAGTCTACCGGCTTGGCTAAGATTCACCGTAGTCCAGCAGTTTAGTCTCGTAGTTATCCTTGCATATAATGGGAGGCAATGATTTGTAGTGACTCTAGAGGAAGCCAGAGGAAGACCCAAGTATGAAATTGTATTTGGGTTATGATATAGTCCAGTGACCTGAGATATTGCTACTTCCTGTTCCAAGTTGACACCAGAGAGAACTAGTTCAGATTTATGAATATTCACCTTCAGACCTGTCATAGAATAAAACTGATCTAGAGTTTTCATTAAGTTGTTGACAGTATTAATATCCGGCGTACAAAAAACAACAAGGTCGTCAGCAAACATAAGAGCAGAGATATTCGGTTGACTACACTTTTGATGACGCGTGAACTCTCCTCGATCAATAAGTTTGTTGATCATTCTAGTTAGGAGCTCCATCACAATAATGAAGATGTAAGCCGAAATAGGGTCTCCCTGTCTTATTCCTTGCCTACTGCGAAAAAAACCAGAGGGAATACCATTGACAATGACCGAATAAGTTGGTGTTGAGATGCATTCATATATCCAGGCGAGAAAGTGAGGCGGGAAGTTCATGTAACTCATAATACGAATAATGCTATCCCATTGCAACGTATCAAAGGCTTTCATGATATCAAGTTTAAACATAGCCTTTGGGGATACATTCTTTCTGTTGTAACCTTTTAGAAGCTCATGAGCAAGTAGAACATTGTCAAGAATGTTCCTACCAGGTATGAACGCAGCTTGATTATTGGAGACCAGGGAAGGAAGAATGAGTTTCAATCTAGAAGCTATGACTTTGGAGATGCATTTGTATATGGTGTTGCAGCATGATATAGGCCGGTACTCATGGACATGATGTGCGTTTTGTAACTTGGGGATAAGAGCTATGTTAGTGTAGTTGAACGACCTGAAAAGCTTAGATTTTTTAAAGAATAACTTGATGGCATTGATGACATCAGTTGAGACAACAGTCCAACAAGTTATGAAGAATTTGGCGTTTAAACCATCAGGGCCACCGCAAGAGTTGCTGTTGAGCGAAAACATTGCTTTCTCAATTTCGTCAGAGGTTACTTCAGAGCATAGGAAGGTATAGTCTTCACCAGATATAGTTGGAAGAATGTTAGGAGGAATATCTTCAATGCCGGGTTTGAAGTTGCTCGCATTACCATAAATTGAAGAGAAGTATTGCACAAATGCATCCTGAACAGCAGGAAAGGATGAATGGAGCTGATCATCTTTATCTATGATGGTAGCAATATTCTCTCTACGGTGTTTATTTCTGAGGCTAGCGTGAAAGTACGCACTGTTTCTATCACCTTGTTCATGCCATTTAATCCTGGACTTCTGTTTGATCATGTCACTCTCTATAGATAAGGCTTCACAGTATTGTTTGGTTAAATCATACTCAGCAGCAGAAAGGTTAGAGTTGGTAACGTTGGCCATCATTTCCGTTTGTGCCTCAGCAAGCTTCTCACCAATTGTAGAGCTCAATTTGTCTCCTTTACCAAATCTCTCGAACGACCACTGCTTCAATACATCTTTAACTTCTCTTAATTTTTCCTGCAATATAAATAAGTGGTTACCAAACTTTTCTTTACTCCAAGCATTTAAAACAATATTTTTAAAGTCTGCTTCTTTAATCCAAGAGTTAAAAAATTTAAAATTTGATTTTCCTCTCTTGTCAGCTCCACGTAAATGGGTAATTTGAGGAGAGTGATCCGAAAGCAGAGGCGGGGGAAGAAGGCTGAAGAGGAGGGGCCATTTGGTAAGAGCAGTATGATTGGAAAAGGTGTGGTCGATCTTGGAGAAAGTCCTACAACCATTCCTTCTCTTATTGTTCCAAGAGTATTGCATTCCTACAGATCTAACAGGAATTAATTCAGAGTGATTGAGGATTTCAGCAAGAGGTTTTATCTCATTCAGGGATAGGGGATTGCCACCAGCTCTATCTGAAAGCTTATAACTACAGTTGAAGTCTCCTGTAATTATCCAAGGATGAGAGCTTTGCCTTAGCGCTGAAAAGACATCAAATAGGGGAGCTCTGGCTGTTGCTGAGTTAAAGGCATAGACAAAGGTTAAATAAAAGGAGGAATTATCATAGGTAGACTGGGCATGGCAATGTATCATTTGAGAGTTAGAGAGGATAGGAGTTATTTGGATTTGCCGGGGGTTGTATAGAACTAATATCCTACCATATGGAGCATCTTCCAAGTTATGGACAAAGTTCCAATTGGGATTAATGTAGTTGGCAGCCTTGAGCGTTAACTCATTATTCAACTTAGTCTCCAGCATAGCTAAAATGGATAAATTATGTGTTGCAATAAGATGTTTACATTGGTCAAGTTTGATGACATTATGACCGCCACGAATATTCCATGCTCCAAGATTAGACATCATTGGAGAGCACGGGCATTGATCATTTCAATTTTCATTCTCCTCGTAACAGCTTGTGATGAGGATAAGTAGTTGGGTATATCATCAGAAAGAGGTGGGACTTCTTTGATTCCATCTTTGGTTGGAGGGGTGGTCAGACCAGAGCTTAGAGGAAGTGGAGTATTAGTTGGAGTGGAAGGTGGAGAGAGAATCGATTGTGTAGGTTGCTTGTAGGCATTTGGAGGTTTAATGTTGGAGTATACTGAGAGGGGAGATGGTTCAAGAACAATACAAGAAGCAGGTAGTGGTAGAGGTGTGCATGCATTGGTGTGCATGCATGTAGCTGCTTTCAGTTCTGTAGTTTTACTGGAGGAAGAAAGACTTTTCCTATTCTTTTTACTATTCTTGTCTTTTGGCTTTTGTCCTTCGTTACTTTTGTTTACTATGTTTAATTTGCCTTCTTTATTACCAGTTATTGTTTCTGTATTGTCTTGTATGTTTTCTTCCTTCTCATTCAGTTGCTTAGCATGTTCAGCTCTTGTTTGCTTAGGTTCTTTGCTGTTTATCTTACTTTGCTCTACTTGTTCTGTTGTTCCAGTTTTGAGTTTTCCTTTGCTATTATCGTTTTGAGCTCCATTTTTACCATTGTTGTCATCGATTCTCAAACTATCAATAACTTTATTACTAGTATCAGCCTCATCATCCAGATCGTAGAGAAGATCAAATTTGTTGGATAGCAAACAACTATCAAGTGCTTCAACATCTCCACTTTTTACTGATCTTATTTTGGTTGGTTCCTCTTTCGTTTTGGTAGCGATTCCTGGTGTGTTATCTGTCTCAGTTTCTTTCCCTTCCTCCTTTCGTAATTCATCTGACACGTCACTGTATGATTCAGTCTTTTTACTCGTTTGCACTCTTTCACTTGTAATCGCAGTTTCATGTTCTTCCTTATCACCTGTAGCCGTAACTTTTCCATCGTTCCCATCTTCTACTTGTTCCACTTGACTCGCTTTGACAATGTTGACTGTTTTATTTCTTGTGACTCTTTGCCATTTTCTGATATTCTGCTTCCTGATAGGTCCGAGACCTTTATGTCCTTGCACATTCACTGTGGTTTTCGAGTTTCCTACCTGTCTTTCAGCTCTACTATTTTCTTTTTCACACTTTGTCTTACTGCTATCATTGTTCTCACAATCCAATGTTCTATGCCCAAACTTCTTGCACGCAACGCATACATCTGGCCTCCATAAGTACTCAACATAAATTTTCTGTTGCCCTCCCTCAACTAATTTGACCAGAAATTCGTCATCTAATTCTTTTTCTGGCCGGACTTCAATTAAGCACTTAGCATATTTCAACCTATCCTGCTTCTCAGTCATCTCATCCATACATAACATTTTTCCTAAATGACTACAGAGCCAGTTTATTCCTAAAGGAGACCAAGCAAATAATGGCAGATTGTACAGGTGAACCCAAACTGGAACAGCAGAGACTGTGCCAGTAACATTACTCACAGTAGCATCATACGGTTTTATTATGAATAGTTTTTTATTCATGATAATAGGATCACTCAGCAAGATTGTTTTCCTATCTTCACTACAAGTGAATTTGAATAAGAAGATGGTTCCATCAGATTTTACTAAGACAGCACCTTTAAGCTTCCATATAGTCTTTAACTTCTGGACAACCGCAGTATACGACAATGGCTTGTCAAGGAAGAAGCCAACAATCGTATCATTCCAGATAGCCGCGCCAGCTTCTATAACTTCGATTGGAGGGAGTAAAGCTTCTTCTTCGTACACTGGTGACATGTCAACGGGTATGTACTTGCCTGCGTTCTTCGGTTTGCTTTTAAACAGTGAAGTCCATTTCCGTTCACTCGCACTAGCGATAATGTTGCCTGGCTGATCAGGGAGAGAAAGAGAAGAGGTTTGATAAGGCAGAGGGTCTGGAGGGTCAGGTTGAGGGATGGTTGATGGAGGCAAGGTGACTGGGATTGTGTTCAAAGACACGATAGCTAAGAGGGGGGAGGGGACATTGGAGGCGACAGGTGGAGCTGACAAGATGGGAGGAGGGGGAGAAAGTACTGAAGGTACTTCAGCGTTGACTTCTGAGGAGAGGGTAGGTACGGCTGAGAAGAAAGGTAAGGGAGGAACAGGTGAGTTGATGGGAGGAGAGAGGAGAGGGTCAACGGGAGCGGACATGAGAGGAAAAAAAAAAATTTTTGTATGAATTGGGGTGCTGCTGTTATATATGTATATAATAGATAGTTTTTCTAAGCTATGTTTTCTTAGCTGCAGTTTATATAATAGTTTATATATGTTTAAAACTGATTTTATAAAAGAAAAAAAGTACATGAGTTCATATGATCTGCTTTGAGCCAATATATTTATTTTAGCAAAGCAAGTTTATATTAATATTATTAGGAACATTGGGTTTTGAAATTTTAAAAATAAAGATTTTGTTTGTATATTGGTTTAAAATATATGTATAAATATAGATTTTATTTTGATTGGTGTTTAAGTTGAATGTTGATTTTAGAAAATATAAATTTATGTAATATATCTTGTTCTCATCGATTCATATCTATCAGCCTTGTCATCAAATTCGTGCAAATCTTACCTTGTTGTGGAATTCGTGCTTGGAATCGTAACTCATTCTATCGTCGAATCTCTCTAGCCTCGAAAGGTGAGCAATCACTCACGATTAACGTTCTTATATTTATTAAATTTGATTTCAATTGGAACGTCAATTGAAATATGCTGCTATTAGTTATTTACATTGCTTTATATATGCCATTATCTGTATCTGTTCACCTATGACATCTGACACCATTATCAGTTATTTATATTGATGATATATGCATGTTATGTTATTATCATATCTGTTATCACTCTGCAAGTTCCCTATTAGTATAGAATTCACTATGGGTTGAAATGATACATACCCGAATGGACTGTAGAATAGGAGAAAATCGTTATGGGTTGAAATGATAAACCCAAGCGATTTTCATTTGAATTGAATTTGGGATTGCGGGTTGAAATGATATATATCCGTATATATTTAAATTGCGGATTGAAATGATAAATATCTGTATCACTTGACCATAGGGTAGAAAATTATATACAGACACCGTTGGTCTATATATAAATATTTTGAAAATGATTTCTATGGTTTTGAAAAGAAATATATGGTTTTGATAAATACTGATTTTAAAGATTTATTAAAGTTGATTTAATAAAGTTGATATATAATATGTTTAAGTATTTATTTAAAATTTATATTTTCAAATATAGAATTTGTAATGATTCAGGTTGTAAAGATAAATTTGAAATTGATTTGAAATTATATTTATTTAAGAATTATACTTAAATAAGTTTGATTTGAAATGTATTGAATTTGAAATTTTAAAGAAGTGTTTTACAACTTGAAATTTGATTAAAGGTGACTTAAATGGATATTTCAAACTTATATAAATTTTAATGGGATATTTTGTAAATTGAAGTTGTATTCAAATGATATTGAATTAATTAAGTAAATATTTCAAAAACTAAATAATAGAAAAGTGAATTGATATATATATATATATATATATATATATAAAATTATCGAATTTAGTTTTGGAATGTGGTATATTTGAAGCTTTGAAATATATTGGAATTGAAATGGTTTATTTGTGGTTCAAATTGGTATTTGAAATCGATATAACTTGAAATTGCTTAATTGAATTGGAATTGAAATTGTTGATTTAGATTTGATTTAATTTGAATTTGGAATTCGAATTGATTTGAATCGATTTGTGAAAGTCGAGGAAACTATTTTATTTTATAAAGTATTTTAAAATTATATTTAAAACTATTGATATTTTACTTTATAAATTATTTTAATATAAATTATTTTAATATAAATCATTTTTAATATAAATTATTTTATTATAAACTATTTATATAAACTATTTTTATTTATAAACTATTTTAACTTATAACTATTTATATAAACTATTTTATTTATAAACTATTTTATTATATATACTAATTTTAATATCTAAACTGTTTAAGAGGAAAGTGTTATGATTTCCAAAATGCTATAATTTCAAAGTGTTATGATTTCCAAAATGCTATAATTTCAAAGCTGTGATTTCCAAAGTGTTTTGGATTTTAAAAAGACTTATGATTTCGAAAGCGATATAACTTTGGAAAGTACTATGATTTTGGAAGTGAATATTTTTCTGAAATGAAAATGATATCGTATTGATTCGGTTATTGAATTGAAAATGATATTTTGGTTTTGAAGTATAAACTATTTTAAATGACCGTGGTGTTATAATAACGTTTGGTTGTTAAAGAGATCGGGATCAGATATGGGCATACTCTCTGTCGATACCGAAAACCACTTTAACAACCGTCTACGCGGTGGAGATTCCAAATGAAGTAGGATGTGGCGACGATTCCTATTGAGGTATATACGTGGACCCAACTCCTGTGAGTTGGCATAAGGTGGCTAAAACAGGAGCGATTCTTGGGCCAATGAGGTAGCACCTCTGATCGGACGCATTTCTTCGATACCATTCTATTACTTTGTGATTTATTTGGTGGCCACCCTTCGATTTTTGATTTGGGAGTGTGTTCCAAGGTGGGTGGTAGTGGCTGCTATGCGTTTCCACCAGCCCGGATGCATAATTGGTATATCTACCCTGGCATTGCCTAGTTGTGTCGTGTCACCTACCATATCGAGCTTTACTACGAGTTTGGATTTGTGTCGTAGCCTGTGGAGTATTAAGGGTAGCTCCCGATCTGGGGGTATGCTGGTACTGGATAGACTACTGGGACTATTATGTGTTAAGGGGAATATTGGGTCACTCCTTAATTCTATTTAAAAGTAAGTTTATTTTATTATAGACATTATTATAATAGCATTTATTACTACATAGTAGATAGTTTAACGGATCCTTAGAGGATGGTTATCCCAAACATCCTTTGAGTTACTTGTATTTCAGTTGATATTTCACTTGAGTTAGATTTATTGATATAAGAATGTTAATCCTGACTCGAGTGTTTTGTGTTTTGCTTTACGCTCGGGTCAGACCGAGTGATACAGTATTCGAGACTCACCTTTGGAGTTGGAGCTTCTCTTGGAGATCCAGTTATCTATCATGCTTTCAGTTGTTCAGTCGATTCCAGTGATGCATTCAAATCTTGTATTTGATTATTGTATTGAGACATCTATGTACTCGTGACTTCTGCTGTATCTTGTTTAACTCTGTTATATATATAGTAGCTTCATGAACTACTATTCTTTTGTTTCCGCTGCATTATTGTTATATTACTCTGTGTCTATGATCTGTGGTTATTTTATTTACTGTATATGTTGTGTTTTGCCAAATTAAAATTAACAATATGGTATTTTGAGCAATTCAAATCCGACATGTATGGATGTGAATGGTTGAAAATTCCAGGCTATTACATGTGGTATCAGAGCTCTGGTTTTAGGCAAAACTCAGCATATAGAGTAAAATTCAATTACAGAATCACTTTCGTTCGAGCTTGAATTTCTTCTTCTTTGACTCGGGTTCTTTGAATTTTTTGAACGTTCCCTTCGGTTCCAAAGTCCATTCGTGTCTCCCCTATTCGTGTCTTTTTGATTCTGGAGTATCCCATAACTCCACTTCGAATGATCTCTATAATAAATCTACGGTCGCGCCAATCTTTGAATGATTTGTAAAGGGGTGAAACTCCTTTACAACAGCATTAATTCACCAGAGATTTCTATATCCTCGGTTTACGATGCTGCTATCTTTTGCTATACCCGAATTCTGTCTCTGGCGATCGAATGTCGATTTGCCCCAGAATTCTACCTCGATCTTATTTTGAAGTCACGGTTGACCCTGTTAAGGTTGCCCGCGATTCATGTAAGTCAATCCATCTTATCTATTTTGTTATTTAATTATCTTATCTTCGTTTCAAGCCTATCTTCGAATTTGAATTCTTTTGATTTGGGTCCCTTTGAATTTAGATCTCTATCCTTGTTTTGAAATCACTTCTTGAATCATCGAGTGAGGGAGTGTATATGAAATATTTTAAAATGGTTTATATATTGTGTTGTTTGAGTTGTTGATGGTTATTTGGGTTTCCGATCGATTTGTCTGATCAGCGCTATCGATAGGAATTCCAAAACACTTGAACAGAGCAAACTGACACAATATTATTTTCAAATTTGGTAAATGAAATAAATTTTTTTGTATATTATATATATAAGTATAATTTTCTAGAATTTAATAAGTTAATTAAATTAGTTGTTTGAAATGATAATATTTGATTATCATTTATTATTCTATAAATGAATTTATAAACATGGTTTATAAATTGATTTGGAATTGAAATGAATTTAAATCAAGAATTTGGGAATTTAATTTCTGGTGATTTCAAACTTTGGTTTTAAAATGTTTATTATTTAAAGTGTTTTCAAATAGAAATTATTTCTAAAGAATTTTAAATGTTGAAATCAGTGCTCTCCTCTTTTGTCGTTGGAAAATAATTTCGGTGATGGCGGCCGCATCATCGGCATTCATTTTCGAGTTTCGAAATAGAGAGACCAATATGTATCTTTGCTACAGTTTTGTTTTTGAAATTAATTTAATTTGAATTTATTAAGTACGATTTGATTTATATATATATATATATATAGATATATTATTTTAAATCTAATTTGATTTGAGATATATAGTGTATACATAATTATCTCTAAAGGGTTTGAGATTAAACGGAAATTTAATTCTTAAAATTATGTTAAAGGATGTTTTCAATTATAAATAAAGCTAAAATTTTGAATAAATAATTAAATTTGAAATAATTGGGTTGGGAAAATTTTACTTGTATAATACTCAATTACATTTCAATATAACTTACCTTAATTATTCAGAAGTTGAATATGTAATTGGATAATATACAATATAAAATGATTTTATAAATAAAATTTGAGTGGTTATAATAAATGTTATACACTTAAATTTTAATTATAAAATTGTTAATAGAGATAAACAAAATAATAAGTTAATTGAATAATAGATGAGACAAATATATTTGTTTGAAGGAATTAATAAATTGTAATTAGATCAACTTATGGAAATACCTTGAATTTAAAATCAATTATTGAATATAAATTAATTTAAATTGAAATTTATACAGTTTAAATTAATTTATATGGTTTAAATATATGTGATAAGATATATTAAGTGGAATAAAGTTAATAATAATTCGGAATAAAAGAATTAAATTTGTTGAATAAAATATGAGTAAAATAAATTATTATACAAATTGATGATTTAGAAATTGTTAATTGAGGATGACTAGATAATAAGATAATGAATTTAGAAATAGATAGATTGATTTAACTTAAGTGAACTCAAGTGGATTAAACCAAAATGTTGAATATTAATTAGTTTAATTTGAAATTTATAAGGTTTTAATTTCATTGTTTTATTTGTATTTCAACCTAATTTCTTTCTGGTTGTTTCTATTCTCCTACCTCCTTCCTTTTCGGGGACGAAAAGTTTTGAGTGGGGGAGAGTGTAACGACCCGTAAATTTCAGTTGTTTTATTTATTTAATTAATTGAATTTTTGTGAAATTTTAAACAATAAAATTTTGAAATAAATATTTGATATTTGAAATACGTCTAATTAAACATAGCAACTGATAAATTTTCAGCTGATAATATTGAAGTTTATTTTCTTGTGTAATTTTATTTCAATTCAAATCAGTTAAAAAGTGATGATAATAAAATGTTTTCCAAAACCTGAATATTTTTATACAATAAATTTGTAAATCATCTTCTGAATGAGACGTCATACTTCGTTTTCCCAAATTTGGACTGCAATTGCTCCGTTTATCTTATTTTCGGCAGCAGCATTTTCGGTACCGAATATCGACTTTTGATAGGATAGTCATATCACTGATATCTTTGTACCGTTTTGATCATCTCATCGTGCTGATCTCTGCAGTATATTCATCTGTATGTTTCGGAGTTCAAGACACTACGGAATCGATAAATAAATCAGTCGTATCAGCTCCGCAATTGGACTTTTTAGCTTCACATACCTTTTCATTTTCCACCGTACACATCAACTAGCCATTTGTCATTAATATTCTTGGATTCTAAAGTTGTGACTTTTGCTTTCCACCAGTTCTAATTTTTATTCACTAGTTCGTTTTCTCTGATCATTTGTTTGCTTTGAACAGTTTCGTTTTAAATATTATATTTTATTTATGAGAGTTGTATATCATTTTGCCTGCTGAATTTTTTTGTATTCCTCTTCCTCTCTTATTCCTTTCTTCACGTCTGCTCGCCCATCTCTGATTCCACCTCTTCCCTTCCCACTCTACACAACCGCATGCAAGCACGTAAGTCCCAGCAACCCGACTTCCATTCCTCTCCCATTAGGTTGCCATGTACTTCACCTCGCCACAAAGCCCAAGTGCAGCCCACCTAGGCCGAGAGTAGCCTCAACCGCACCTCACCCAGTCGAAGCTCCCTGTCACCTTCTCTCAACCGAGAGCATCCACCCTCCCATCAGCCCACACCTCCGCCTTTCCCCTTCAACTCGCCAGGCCGGGAACCATCAGCTCCCCTTGCTTCTATCTTGTATCCTTCTAGATGTAGGTGGCAGGTTAGTGTATATATATACACTTTATAAAGCAGTTCTAGTGATTTTAAGTATTTACTATCTAGATATAATATA
Source organism: Allium fistulosum (assembly GCA_030737815.1). NCBI lineage: Eukaryota > Viridiplantae > Streptophyta > Magnoliopsida > Asparagales > Amaryllidaceae > Allium > Allium fistulosum. The sequence goes on from CM060902.1 coordinate 1,304,815,962, forward strand.
AATAGGTATGCGGGCTCAATGACTAAACTAGTATATGCTTTATATAGGTTTATATGTTTTTCCAGAGTTTGCATGTGAGTTTTATAAAAGTTTGTTTACTATTGGTACATATGTGGTTATTATATAAATTATATACAATATGTTGTTATACAGGTTTCGTATCTGTGAGTACATATTTTGTTATATTAGCTATATTGATTTTATTATGATTGTCGAAATATATATTTGTATATTTAATCATTGTTTCTGTATATATACCGATATAAAGTTGTATATATATATATGTACTTTTACAAAGAACCAATTCTATCAAATTTTGTTTGTATATATATGTTATATATAACTAGTTGTTTATTAAGTACTTTATTGTTCGTATATATAAAATAATGTATATAGTTTATATATGTGTATAATGTCTGTTAGTTATATATGTTGTTTACATATGTGATATACCGTGGTGTATATATATATATAGTATATTGTTTACCGTTTATATTCATACAGTAATGTGTTTATACATATATGTTTGTTTACAGAACATTGAAATATATATATATGTGTTTAGGTGTTTTTTTCTTTTATTTATTTATTTACATTGTTCTGTTATAAGATTTATGCATGTTGTATATAAGATTAGTATAACCAGTTATACGTTGTTAAACTATACAAGTATATGTTTAATTATAGAGATATATATATATATATATATATTAATATACATTAGTTTAAAATGTTACAGTATTTTATTTATGCTGTTAGTATAAATAAGTATATATGGGTTGTAACGACCCGTAAATTTAACTGGTTTTAATAACGTTATTAATTGAAATTTTGTGGAATTTTGAAAATAAAATTTTGAAATAAAAATTTAATATTTGAAATGCGTCTAGTTAAACATAGCAAGTGATAAATTTTCATCTGAAAATATGAAAGTTTATTTTTGTGTGTAATTTTATTTTAATTCCAATCACTTAAAATCGATGATAATAAAATGTTTTCCAAAGTTGAATATTTTTACATAGAAAATTCTAAATCATCTTCTGACTGAGACGTCATTTTTCGTTTTTCCGAATTCGGACTTCTTTAGCTCCGTCGATCTTATTTTTCTGCATTTTGTTGCATTTTCCGTTAGTAGAAAATTCGAATTTTATAATTCAATCGTACCACTAATATCTGTATACCATTTTGACCGTCTCATCGTGCTGATCTTCGCGGTATATTTATATCTGTGTTTCGGTGTCCGGTACGCGGCAAACCCGTGAAACAGTTCATTTCATCGGTACTCGGTTTCGAGTCTGTTCGTTTTTTAGTCCCATTTTTCTGTCTATCCATTTCCCGGAGTGCAAAGATGTCAGCCACAAAAAAAATTAATTATTTCTTGATGTTCTCGTTGGACTTTTGGTTGTCCACTTTCATTTTCATCTGGTTCACATCTACCTTTCTTATTTACTCTTTCTGCTTGAACAAACAAATTTAAAACAGAGCTCTCCCATTCTCTTTATTTATTTTCGTTCCACTGCCATGTCCAGCCTGGCATTCTTTAGCATCTCCGCAAGCCTCGCCCTTCACGTCCTAGACACACACCAGCTAGCGAAACCCGTACCCACTTCCACCTCCGCCCTGTATGCCACCACAGCCCACCTCACGCACGGCGCCCCACCAAACCGAACCCTCCTCTGCCGTGAGCCACATGCAACCGATCTTCCTCCTTTCGGCAACCGCCTTCAAAACCCCAACCTCCGCTTCCTCCTCTCAAACTCCTCCGTTGCTCATCCACTCACGCCGTGCTTCCGCCCTTCCATGTTTCCCTACCAATCGCGAATCCCACTCCAGCTAAAAAATATATATATATTTTTATAAAGTTTATAAAGGTATGTTTATACATAAGATTTCCGTTATACTCAAAGTTACATATGTTATATTATTATGTAAGGTTACAGTAATATGATGGGTTGGTTTGATTTTTGTATGTAATATACTGTTTTGTGATTGTATAGACCGAGAACCTGCTTTTAAAATTTGTGTCAGTAATATATGTTTTGTATGATTTGCAAGTTATACATATTGTTATAAGTCTATATATATTAGTGGTTTAAAATTTTATATAGGTCATTTTTCTAATATAAAATGTTACTTTTATATATACTTATATACGAGCTAAATTGTTTCCTGTTGTATATATATATCTGTTGTTTTATATAAGCCAGTATATAGTTTGTTGTGCTTTCAAAAAAAATATATTTATATACGAAGACTTTCTTTACGTGTTTAAGAGATATTGATCTTTATTGTAACGACCCGTATTTTCACGGATCGAAACATCGTAAGATAGTTGACCTTTGGTTGCATTGTTGATAAGTCGTTCAGAATTTTTCTAAGTCCTAGGTCGCGAACGACCTAAGAGATAAGTCGTAACCGACTTATGGATTGAACGACTTAAGAGAGCGTTTGGAAGCTTAAGTCGTATAGGAATTTAAGTCTGGGCGAGTTAATGACTAAGGGTTTAGGTCATAGACGACTTAAGAGGGAAGACTTAAGAATTTCTGGCGAGTTAAGGTTTCGAGCGACCTAAAGGAAGCGCGGGCTAGAAGACGTACGACCTAGTGGTTAGTGTGTTAAGTCGTAGACGACTTAAGTTTTTGACCGAGATAAGCGTTAGGTCATTATGTACTAGGTCGTCTGGTAGTTAGTATAGTTAGGTCGGCAACGACCTAAGGAAAAGCTGTTGTGAGCGACCTAAGTGTATGGGTTAAGTGTTAGGTCGGCAGTTCAAGTTAGCGACCTAGTGGAGTTAGCGACCTATAGGGTTGAGCGACTTAAGAAGATTAGCGTATTAGCGACCTAAGGAGTTAGCGTGTTAGCGACCTAAGGAGATAGGTCGCATAAGTGTTAGGTCGTGTGAGTTGTTTGTAGTTAAGTTGTTAGGTCGCAACCCAACTAAGTCGTAGGCAGTTAGGTCGTAAACGACCTAAGTAAGGTCGTGGACTTCTGTGGTTGTTAGGTCGCAAGGTTCTGTCTAAGTGTTAGGTCGCTGGCATGTTAAGTCGCAGATGCGCATTGTTGTAGGTCGTTAGGCTTAGGTCGGTGGGTTTTAGGTCGGCAAGGTCCTAGGTCGTAAGTCGGAAACGACTTAAGGAGATGGCCAAATTTCGACTTAGCGAATTTTCTGCCTATAAATAGAGGGGGGTTGGCTTCATTTTTGGGATCCGGATTTTGAAGCGACGAAGTGCTGCCATTTTGAGAGCTCGACTTCTACACTTCTTCACTTCTTTTCTCCACTCTAATCTAGTGCTTCCATCCATCCAAATCGAAGATCAAGATTGAAGATTCAAGAGCTTAGATTGAAGATCTTCATCTTTTCTTGAGAGATTTCATCGTTTGAAGCGGATTGGTGATTGATCAAGCTTGATCCTTCGCTGTCCAGATCTGAAGCGTGTTGATTTGGGTTTGTTTAGGTGATTTGGTGAGTGGTGATTATCTCTCACACGGATCCAAAGGAGTATATCGGATTGTTGGCTCGATTTGATGTTAAAATAGTGATTTCCATACATTTTCTTCATCCTAAGTGTAGATCCATATAGATCCATTGTTCATGATGATGTTACATCCATTTTATCATATGTTAACCTATGCAAGTTCATTCATCAAGTTTGTAGAGATATAATCCATGTTTTCATGCTTATTGGACTTTCAACTCTTTAATTACGAAAATGCCATTATTGTTATAATTGTCTACTTAGATCATTTTTGAATGCTTGATTGCTTGGATTGATGTTTGATTTGATTGATCGTTATGAACTAGATGATTGATGGCTAGATTTAGATCGAAGATGATTCAAAAGCTAAGGGAAAGGCTCTTGAATTGGGAAAGCTGCTCGTGGCATATGTAGCGGGATGATGAAGCTCTTATGCATAGATTTAATGATGTAATGTTGAGATGAGGCTTTGCGAGGATGTGATGAAGCGAGGCAATCATGTGATGAAGACTTGGTCTAATCCAGACGGGATCATTCCAAGCATGTTGATAACTCGGTGATATGATTCGAGTTGAGGATAATGAATGGATATGAGAATAGTCGTCGAGGAGGATGACTAGGAGGCTTGGATAGCATCGTTGTTGAAGGTTCTAGCATGCTCTAAGCAAGAGTACGTTTGGGCAGATTCGATAGTCCCAACGACTAACCGTTGATGGTCGAGTACTCTGGGCAGATTCGATAGTCCTAGGCACGGGTTGCGACGACGTGCGGGAGTTATGTCTAGAACCGGGGTTTCCATTAGCCCTTGACGGACGGCTGAAAGAATGTGCCGGTCATTTAATTAACGGTGATATCAAAGCAATGATAACAGTGATAGCCAGAGTCATGGATGTTTGGTTGTATCGTCATTCAGACTCAAGAGCGGTATTTTCTGGGTGCTTATCTGATTTAGGCCTTGGTACTTGGAAAACATCGCCCTTGACTCGAGTGATAGTAGCTTTACTTTAAATTGTATGCTCTGCTATGTTTGCTTCTGCTTAGTGTGTGTCTGGGGCTATCACTGTAGAATGAGGTTGGAGTGGGAGGGTTGTATTCCTATTCCTTTTCCTTTATGTTCTTTTGGTATGTTGTTAGTTAATTTACTGCTCACTAAGACTGTTGTCTGACTCAAGGCTTTATGTTTTAATTCTTATTTCCTTGGGCTGTTCGTCCATTTTGGGACGGGCAGACTAGGTAGCAGGTGGCAGGTGCTGTTCTCTTCTCACGGTGCTGATATCGAAGACGAGATGGAGGGTTGCATATTATCTTCTTATTATATGTACTGGATATTCCGCTGTTTTGTATTCTCTGAGAGATATGTAGTGAGGCTTGATGTATTGACTATTTGGATGCTTGTATTCAACTAATATGGAGTTTTATATGATATCATTTTGTTCTGTAAGGCTTCACTATACATATGTTCTATCGTATTTTGTCCATGCGCTGTGAGTAATACGATAGATTCTGCTGTTTTAATTTACCCTGACAATCGTCCATGGTCGCCTGGCACACTTTACAGCGCACTATCTCTAGATTCGGTGCAGGGGTCATGGGCGGTCGTCACATTTGGTATCAGAGCTTTGGTTAATCGATTTTACCCAACGCTCGCTGTCGTAACTACGTATGAGAGACGTAATTGTATTTTGATGGATGAATACTATATATAATATAGTAGCTTAGTAGAGTTGAGTCCTTTATGCAGTTGTTTCTCTAGATGATCTAATCATTCCTTTTTATAGATATTGAGAATGAGTCGAAGAGGGAGACCAGCTGCTAGAGAAGGCCGTGCTACTGAAGAGACCGCTGATTATGCAGCCATGTTCGAAGCTATGATGACTTCGATCATGAGAAGGATACTAGTTCCGGGGGCAGCAGTTGATGTTGGAGTTCAGGTTCAGACTCCGAAACCAGTGGATTTTGCTAAGTTGTGCAAGGACTATACTGCTCTTGGAGGGAAGGTTTTCTTGTGAACAGAATCAACTATTGAGGTCTAGAGATGGATCGATGCTTGTAGAAGGATCTTTGGTGATTTGGGAATTGATGATGCAACTAAGAGGAAGTTGGCATCAAGGCAGCTTCAAGGGAGAGCTTCTGATTGGTGGAACTCTATTACCATCGATATCGCGGAGGAAGAGATTACTTGGGAGCAATTCCAAGCTAGATTTGAAGCTAAGTTCATTTCTACAGCTCAGAAGTCTGTTTTGTTCAAGAGGTTTGTGGAGCTCAAGCAGGGCGGAAGATCTATTCTTGAGTATGTTTCTGAGTTTGAAGCTTTGTCCAAGTATGCTCGGTCGTATATTGAGTCTGCTTATTAGAAGAATGATAAGTTTGTGACAGGCTTGGACAGTTATCTTGGGAGACAGTTGGTGGATCATTTGGACGACTCATTTGAGAAGCTTGTGGAGAAAGCTCTTAGGCATGAGAGTCTGTTTCCTAAGGAAGGACCTGTTGTTGCTGTTACCAAGGGAGAGTCTAAACCACAGCAGGGTGGAAACCAGAAGAGGAAGCAGCAGCAGCAGAAGGGTAAGGATGGCCAGAAGAAGCCGAAAGGCGAGGTGACTAGCTACAATTGTCAGCAGAAGGGCCATTTCTCTAAGGATTGTAAGAATCCGAAGGTGCCAATGAAGTGTCACAACTGTGACAAGCCAGGGCACATCAGGAAGAATTGTCCAGAACCGAGGAAGGACAAGCAGATTGTGCAAGCGTATGCTTTGGGAGCTGTTCCGTCGTCTTCGAAAGCTCCTACTGTTGAAGAGAAAGGAAAGAGTGTGGTTGTTCAAGGTACTCTTTTCCTATGTGGTGTTCCGATTAGAGTTCTGTTTGATACTGGAGCGTCGCATTCGTTTGTTTGCAATGAACTCGTAGGCCGGTTAGATTTGAAGCCGGATATTGTTGATAGGCCATTGGTTGTGACTAATCCAGTTGGGGGTTCGTCCTGTTTGTGTATGTTATGCCGTGGTCTAGTTGTATCGAGTCATGGTTGCTCTTTTGTTTGTGATTGTTTTGTTCTGAACTTTGCGGGGTTCGGAATTATTTTGGGTATGGACTGGCTTAGGAAGTATGCGGCTAAGGTTGATTGTGAGAGGCTAGAGGTGACAGTCGAGAATGTGGAGGGGCGAAAGATTGTGATACAATGTAAGCATGAGGAAGGCGTCTTCATGAGCTTCATGTATTCGCTAGTTGTTCCACGGGATGGACTGTCTTTAGTGCCAATCGCAAATGGATTCGAGGATGTCTTTGACTAAGTCAAAGGGTTGCCGCCGCATGGACAGATCGAGTTTCGTATAGATCTAGTTGAAGGAGCCAGACCTATTGTGATGCCTCTTAGGAGGATGGCGCCTAGGGAACAGCAAGAGTTGAGGGTGCAAGTTGATGACCTTTTGCAGAAAGGATTCATTCGGCGTAGTGTGTCCGAGTGGGGTGCACCAGTTGTGTTTGCAACCAAGGCAGATGGGTCGTTGAGATTGTGTGTGGATTATCGTGAGCTGAATAAGTTGACTAAGAAGAACAAGTATCCATTGCCGAGAATAGATGACTTGTTTGATCAGCTTCACGAAGCCAAGGTGTTTTCTCAAATGGATTTGGCAACGGGATTTCACCAGTTGAGAGTAGCTAAGGATAGTGTGCCGAAGACTGCTTTTCGGACACCATCTGGTTTCTTTGAGTGGCTGGTAATGCCGTTTGGATTGACTAACGCGCCAGCATATTTTGTGGATCTGATGAATAGAGTGTTCAGAGATCAGTTGAACAAGTTCGTACTTGTGTTCGTGGATGATATTCTGATTTATTCCAGAACGGAAGAAGAGCACAAGACGCACTTGCGTATTGTTTTGGAAATCTTGCGGAAACATCAGCTGAAGGCTAAGTTTTCGAAGTGTCACTTCTGGAAGAGTGAAGTGAGGTTCTTAGGCCATGTGATTTCTGGAAGTGGAATAGCGGTTGATCCCGCTAAGGTGGCAGCAATCCAGGATTGGGTTAGACCTAAGAATGCATCTGATGTGAGAAGTTTTCTTGGATTAGCAGGATATTATCGACGGTTTATCAAAGACTTCTCCAAGATAGCTGCACCGTTAACAGGATTGACGAGGAAGAACCAAGTGTTCAGTTGGGATGCTAAGTGTGAGCAAGCTTTCGGAATCCTGAAAGAGAGATTGACGAGTGCTCCTGTTTTGACTATTCCAAGTGGGAATGATGAGATGGTGGTTTACACCGACGCATGTGGTACTGGACTTGGAGCAGTGCTGATGCAGAGAGATAAAGTTGTTGCGTATGCCAGTCGACAACCGAAGCCGCATGAAAGGAATTATCCGACTCATGATTTGGAGTTAGCGGCGATTGTATTTTCTCTGAAGATGTGGAGACATTATCTATTGGGAGTTCGATTCGAGTTGTTTACGGATCATAAGTCATTGAAGTATCTTTTCTCCCAAAAGGATTTGAATCTTCGGCAGCAACGTTGGCTAGAGTTTTTAGCATCATATGATTTTGGTATAGCTTATACTCCGGGAAAAGGTAACGCAGTGGCAGATGCGTTAAGTCGAAGACATGCAGGATTGGGAGCCATGTTTTCAGAATGGAAGAGTCTCGAGTATTTAGCTAGATTTGACTTCAAGCCTAGATGTGAATTGGAACCTGAGATGTTGGCAAACTTATCGATAAGACCTTCTCTTGTGGAAAGGATTGGCGAGAGCCAAAAACGAGACGATAAGCTTGTCAGGATTATCCGTGAATTGGGATCTGGATTGGATCCAGAAAAGGATAAAGGATTCGAGGTCGATCAAGAGGGTTGGCTTCGGAAGCAAGGACGACTAGTCGTTCCCGATATAGATGAGTTGAGGAGTGAAGTTCTGAAGGAAAGTCATCACTCGAAGTTGACAATTCATCCAGGTGGAAATAAGATGTATCGGGATATGAAGAGAACCTACTACTGGGAAGGTATGAAGAAGGATGTTGGAAATTTTATTTCCAAATGTATGAACTGCCAGTTGGTAAAAGCCGAACAGAAGAAGCCAAGTGGATTGCTTCAGCCATTAGAAGTTCCTACATGGAAGTGGGAACAAGTGTCGATGGATTTTATTGATGGATTGCCTAGAACCAGAACGGGAAATGAAGGGATTTGGGTCATTGTGGATCATCTAACTAAGAGTGCACGATTCATTCCTGTTCGATCGACTAGGACTGCATCAAAGTTGGCTGAGTTGTATGTTAAGTGGATAGTTCGATTCCATGGTATTCCGAAGAGTATAGTGAGCGATAGAGATCCATTGTTCACTAGTGGATTTTGGAAGAGCTTCCAGGAAGTCTTGGGAACCGAGTTATGTTTGAGTACAGCTTATCACCCTCAAACAGATGGTCAGACCGAGAGAGTCAACCGAGTTTTGGAAGATCTTCTTAGAGCTTGTGTTTTGGATTTCGGAGGATCATGGGAAGATCACCTTCACTTGGTGGAGTTTGCGTACAACAACAGTTACCAGTCAAGCATTGGTATGGCACCGTATGAGGCATTGTATGGAAGACCGTGTAACTCTCCGACATGTTGGTTAGAGACTGGTGAAAAGCCATTACTTGGGCCAGAGATGATTCGGCAGACCTCAGATTGTATAGAGATCATTCGACAACGAATGAAGGCAGCCCAAGACCGTCAGAAAAGTTATGCCGATAAGCGTCGAAAGGATTTGGAATTCGACATAGGAGATATGGTTTTTGTGAATATTTCTCCACTGAAGAATGTTATTCGATTCGGGAAGAAGGGAAAATTGACTCCGAGATTTGTTGGACCATTCCCGATTACCGAGCGAATTGGAAAGCTCGCTTATAGATTGGAATTACCGGAGAAGATGTCGGGTGTGCACAATGTTTTTCATATTTCATATCTACGGAAGTATGTGCACGACTCGAATACGGTGGTTTCTGCTGATAGCTGTGAAGATTTCGAAGTTGATCCAGTTGATAGGAGACCTCGTAAGCCGCTTCGTGTTGTTGAAACCGACACGAAACAGCTTAGGAGGAAGGTAGTTAAGTTGCTCAAGATACAATGGAGTGATGATGATAACGACTGTACGTGGGAGGTGGAAGAGAGGATGAAAGCAGCTCATCCTGAACTCTTCAAGGTATGGCCCTAAGGTGTCGTGTCACCTCACGATATTGTAACTTGTTCTAAGTCCTAGAATTCTGTACGCTAAGCTAGAATTGGATGCATGGTTTGTTGATTGCTATGGATGATAGGCGTGCAGAATAGTCTTTGATTGCTTTGTTTGTTTGGAATTTCGGGGGCGAAATTCCTAAGGGGGAGAGAATGTAACGACCCGTATTTTCACGGATCGAAACATCGTAAGATAGTTGACCTTTGGTTGCATTGTTGATAAGTCGTTCAGAATTTTTCTAAGTCCTAGGTCGCGAACGACCTAAGAGATAAGTCGTAACCGACTTATGGATTGAACGACTTAAGAGAGCGTTTGGAAGCTTAAGTCGTATAGGAATTTAAGTCTGGGCGAGTTAATGACTAAGGGTTTAGGTCGTAGATGACTTAAGAGGGAAGACTTAAGAATTTCTGGCGAGTTAAGGTTTCGAGCGACCTAAAGGAAGCGCGGGCTAGAAGACGTACGACCTAGTGGTTAGTGTGTTAAGTCGTAGACGACTTAAGTTTTTGACCGAGATAAGCGTTAGGTCATTATGTACTAGGTCGTCTGGTAGTTAGTATAGTTAGGTCGGCAACGACCTAAGGAAAAGCTGTTGTGAGCGACCTAAGTGTATGGGTTAAGTGTTAGGTCGGCAGTTCAAGTTAGCGACCTAGTGGAGTTAGCGACCTATAGGGTTGAGCGACTTAAGAAGGTTAGCGTGTTAGCGACCTAAGGAGTTAGCGTGTTAGCGACCTAAGGAGATAGGTCGCATAAGTGTTAGGTCGCGTGAGTTGTTTGTAGTTAAGTTGTTAGGTCGCAACCCAACTAAGTCGTAGGCAGTTAGGTCGTAAACGACCTAAGTAAGGTCGTGGACTTCTATGGTTGTTAGGTCGCAAGGTTCTGTCTAAGTGTTAGGTCGTTGGCATGTTAAGTCGCAGATGCGCATTATTGTAGGTCGTTAGGCTTAGGTCGGTGGGTTTTAGGTTGGCAAGGTCCTAGGTCGTAAGTCGGAAACGACTTAAGGAGATGGCCAAATTTCGACTTAGCGAATTTTCTGCCTATAAATAGAGGGGGGTTGGCTTCATTTTTGGGATCCGGATTTTGAAGCGACGAAGTGCTGCCATTTTGAGAGCTCGACTTCTACACTTCTTCACTTCTTTTCTCCACTCTAATCTAGTGCTTCCATCCATCCAAATCGAAGATCAAGATTGAAGATTCAAGAGCTTAGATTGAAGATCTTCATCTTTTCTTGAGAGATTTCATCGTTTGAAGCGGATTGGTGATTGATCAAGCTTGATCCTTCGCTGTCCAGATCTGAAGCGTGTTGATTTGGGTTTGTTTAGGTGATTTGGTGAGTGGTGATTATCTCTCACACGGATCCAAAGGAGTATATCGGATTGTTGGCTCGATTTGATGTTAAAATAGTGATTTCCATACATTTTCTTCATCCTAAGTGTAGATCCATATAGATCCATTGTTCATGATGATGTTACATCCATTTTATCATATGTTAACCTATGCAAGTTCATTCATCAAGTTTGTAGAGATATAATCCATGTTTTCATGCTTATTGGACTTTCAACTCTTTAATTACGAAAATGCCATTATTGTTATAATTGTCTACTTAGATCATTTTTGAATGCTTGATTGCTTGGATTGATGTTTGATTTGATTGATCGTTATGAACTAGATGATTGATGGCTAGATTTAGATCGAAGATGATTCAAAAGCTAAGGGAAAGGCTCTTGAATTGGGAAAGCTGCTCGTGGCATATGTAGCGGGATGATGAAGCTCTTATGCATAGATTTAATGATGTAATGTTGAGATGAGGCTTTGCGAGGATGTGATGAAGCGAGGCAATCATGTGATGAAGACTTGGTCTAATCCAGACGGGATCATTCCAAGCATGTTGATAACTCGATGATATGATTCGAGTTGAGGATAATGAATGGATATGAGAATAGTCGTCGAGGAGGATGACTAGGAGGCTTGGATAGCATCGTTGTTGAAGGTTCTAGCATGCTCTAAGCAAGAGTACGTTTGGGCAGATTCGATAGTCCCAACGACTAACCGTTGATGGTCGAGTACTCTGGGCAGATTCGATAGTCCTAGGCACGGGTTGCGACGACGTGCGGGAGTTATGTCTAGAACCGGGGTTTCCATTAGCCCTTGACGGACGGCTGAAAGAATGTGCCGGTCATTCAATTAACGGTGATATCGAAGCAATGATAACAGTGATAGCCAGAGTCATGGATGTTTGGTTGTATCGTCATTCGGACTCAAGAGCGGTATTTTCTGGGTGCTTATCTGATTTAGGCCTTGGTACTTGGAAAACATCGCCCTTGACTCGAGTGATAGTAGCATTACTTTAAATTGTATGCTCTGCTATGTTTGCTTCTGCTTAGTGTGTGTCTGGGGCTATCACTGTAGAATGAGGTTGGAGTGGGAGGGTTGTATTCCTATTCCTTTTCCTTTATGTTCTTTTGGTATGTTGTTAGTTAATTTACTGCTCACTAAGACTGTTGTCTGACTCAAGGCTTTATGTTTTAATTCTTATTGCCTTGGGTTGTTCGTCCATTTTGTGACGGGCAGACTAGGTAGCAGGTGGCAGGTGCTGTTCTCTTCTCACGGTGCTGATATATAGGTAATATGATATAATGTTGTATAATAAAAGTTTATATCTGTCATGTTATATATGATGTTCGTAAAAGCTTTATATATATTTTATTTCAGTCTATAGCAAGCAGATTCTGATTTATTCGTCTATTTCTATTATCAGCCTTGATCATCGAATTCATTCCAATCTAGCTTCGATAGGAATTCGTGTTTGGATTCGTAACTCAACTTCATTGTCTATTCTTCTCTAGCCTCGAAAGGTGAGCAATCACTCACGATTAACATTCTTTTATTTATTAAATTTGATTTCAATTGAAACGACAATTGAAATATGCTGCTGTTAGTTATTTACATTGTTATATGTGCTATTACCTGTATCAGTTCACCTGCGACATCTGACACCATTATCTGTTATTTATGAAATAATAATCCAGTTTGGTTGATAAATGATTGATTGTTTGATGTTGACATTGGACGTTGAATTGTTAATGTAGTAAATGATAAATAATTTGAAATTGAAATTGACGTAGGGTAGTTAGATTTGATATGTGGTAAAATTTGAATAGATGACATTTGCATAATATGCCCCTTTAAATGTTTAAAAAAATTGACACGTAGAAATATGGTTAATTGTACTTGAACCATTTAAATGTACGTTGTTTAAATCGATGTAGTATGAAATTGAACCATAAATATCAAGTGAAGAACCGTATAAACATTAATGTAATAATCTTTAATCTACATGAAATGATGGTGTAGATTCTAGTAATAATTATATTAATTTGCACAAACAACAATGTGAATTAATACGATTATTTCGGGATTATTCGAATTAACTATTGGATTGTTATTGATTGTTGTTATTGCTTGTTTATTTACTTTGACACCATCCCAGTTATCACACTGCAAGTTCCCTTTGCTATGCTTTGATTTTGAATTGAAATGGAATCGGGTTGAAATGATAAATACCCAAATTAAACTTTGACTTAGGATAGAGAATTAAATAAAAAAAACCCGATTGGTCAATAATTTGATTTAAAAATAAATAAAGTTTTTATTTGAATAAATAATATGGTTTTGAAATGAAATCAGAATTTGAATTTTTATGAAAGGAAAATGTTAATATTTAATAATCTGAATCAAAATATTAACATAGTAGATGATGGAAGAACGTTGTTTTAAAATTAATTATTTAATAATTAAATTTGGAATTATTAATAATGAAGTTTTGAAATTAGTTAATAATTAAATAAGATTGAATTATTTAATAATTAAATAAAATTGAATTCTTTGTAAAGTGAAATTGAACTTCTTGTATAAGTGAAATTAAGTTTCTTTATTAATTGAGTTTTGAAATTGTAACTAAGTAAATAAACAAGTGAAATTGAATTTCTCTAACAAGAAATAAAATGTGCTTTATTGAAATTAATGTAAGACTTGAAATGTAAAGAATTTGATTTGATGAATTTAATTTAATGCAATTTGTAAGTTTTGATACAATGGAGTTGAACTTAAATAATTGTTTTAATAAATTGGAAGTTAAATAGAAATTGTTTTGAAGGATAAATTTACTTAACGAATATTGAATGAAATCGATAAATGAACTTAAATTGATTTGAATGTAGATTAAATCATTTTAAATGATTTCGGAATGAAACTTATATACGAATTTAAATGAATATTGGAATGGTTTTAAATAGAAATTAAAATTGAATTATAAGATTTTGAAATGGTAATTTGGAAGTTTGAAAAGTAAATTTTGGAAATTGATATATAAAGACAAATGAAATGTTGATTTACAAATTCTTATTGTAATTTAATTGATTTTTTAAATTTATTAAACGACCAATCGGTGAAATAATTACGAAGCTTATTAAAGAGACCAGAATCGGTTAGGGACATACTCACTGTCTAAATCGAATACCACTTTAATAACCATACGCGGAGAGTGATCCAGAATGAAGTGGTTGCAATGATGTACGTGATGACTGAAGAAAGAGAACGATAATGGATAGCCTCGACACTTGGGTCGAATTGGAAATGACTAAAACAGGAGCCGTGCCGGGCCAAATGGGGTCAGCTACCTCGAGCGAACACACTTCTTCGAATACTACTCATTACTTGTTATCGATTGGTGCACCCTCGAATTTTGGGAGTGTTGTTTCGCGGTGTTGCGATCGCTGCGGCGATGCGTTCTCACTAGTCCGGATTGGGCAAATGGTAGTTTCACTACCTTGGGTATTGCCTCATGTGCCTTGTCATACTTGTATCCCTATACGCGACCACTACGAATTTGTTTTGTGTTATACCTATGGAGTACTCCCTGATAGCCCACTAGTTTACGGTGGAGTTTACAGTGCTGTATAGTCTATAACGCTTATATAAAATGTGTTAAGGGGGATAATGGTAACGCCTTAACACTATGTTGATACTTTATATTACTGATAGGCATTATCTACTTATCGTACACTACTACATAGTAGATAGTTTGACAGATCCTTAAAGGATGGTTATTCCAACATCCTTTGAGTTACTTGTATTTCAGTTGCTATTTCACTTGAGTTGGATTTATTGATATAAGAATGTTAATCCTGACTCGAGTGTTTTGTGTTTTGCTTTATGCTCGGGTCAGACTGAGTGTACCATTATTCAAGACTCACCTTTGGAGTTGGAGCTTCGCTTGGAGATCCAGCTATCTATCCAGCTTTCAGATATTCAGTTGATTCCAGTAATTGTATTCTGATTCTTGTATTTGACTGTTGTATTCGAGACTTCCGTTGAAACTTATTTAACTCTAATATGTATATAGTAGCTTCATGAACTACTATCTTTTGTTTCCGCTGCATTTATTACTCTGTGTCTGTGATCTATGATGATTTATTTACTGTATATGCTGAGTTTTGCCAAATTTAAATTAACAATTCGGTATTTTGAATTATTCAAGTCCGACATGTGTGGATGTGAATGGTCCAAAATAGCGGGTCGTTACAGTTGGTATCGGAGCTTTGGTAGCTCTTGGCAAAATTTAGCATATATGGTAAATGTATTTACAGAATCACTTTCATTCGAGTTTGAATCTCTTCCTTTCGACTCGATTCCTTTGAATTTGGAACGTTCCCTCGGTTCCGAAATTCATTCTTGTCCCTCACTATTCGTATTCTTCTGACTTCAGGTGTATCACATAACTCCACTTCGAATGATCTTTATAATGAGTTGGTGGACTCGCCAATCTTTGAAATTTTGTAAATGGGTGAAACTCCTTTACAATTGGCATCGATTTACTAGAGATTTCTGTATCCTCGGTTTACAATGCTATTTATCTCCTGCTATGCTGAAGGATATTTCTTAAGGTCAAATGTAGATTTACCTCGAAATTCTGCATCGATCTTATTTTTGAAGTCACGGTCAACCCGGTTAAGATTGTCCGCGACTTATATAAACTTATCCATCTTCTTATTTCGTTATTTAATCATCTTTTCTTCTGTTTCGAACTTATCTTCGAATTAGAATTCTCTTTGATTTGAGTCCATCAAATTTGAATCTCTATCCTTGCTTTGAATCCATTCTTGTATCGTCGAGCAAGGAAGTGTATTTGTAAATTAATATTTAAAATGTTTTAATATATGATGTGTTGTTTGAGTTGTTGATGTTGATTTGGATTTCCGGTCGATTCGTCTGATCAACGCTATCGATAGGATTTCCAAAACACTTGAGCAGAGCAAACTGACATAATAGTATTTTCGAATTTGGCGAATAAAATAGTTTTGTATGATTATACTATATATAAGTATAAATTTTTCTGAAATTAAATTGATAATGAATTTTTTGTCAGAAATAATAATAAATGAATTTATAAAACTTAGCTATAATTTGATTTGGAATTTGAAATGTATATATAAAAAAAATAAAAAAATAAAAAAATTAGATTTAATTTCCGGTGATTTCAAACTTTGGGTTTAAATTTTAAAATGCATATTATAAAAAGTAATTTCGAATAGAAATCATTTCCAAAGAATTTTAAATGTTTAAATCAGTGCTCTTCTCTTTGTCGCTGGAAAATAATTTCGGTGATGGCGACCACATCATCGACATTCATTTTCGAGTTTTGAAGTGGAGAGACCATCAGTAGCTTGCTACACTTTTGTTTTGAAATGAATTTGATTTGAATTTCTAAAGTATGACTTGATTTAAAATATATATATTAGTATTTGATTTAGATTTGACTTGGATATATTGTATGTATATAATTATCTCTAAACTGTTTGAAGTTAATCGAAAATTTAATTCTTAAAATTTGGGTAAAAGATGATTTCAATTATAAATGAAACCAAAATTTTGAATTAATATTTAAACTTGAGAGAATTGAATTAGAAATTTACCTGTATAATACTCGATTGCATTCAAAATAACTTCCCTAAATTGCTCAAAAAGGTTAACTATGTAATTGGATAGTATACAATAAATTGTCTTTATAAATAAAAATTTGAGTGCGTATAAAAATGTTATACACTTAATGTTCAATTATAAAATGATTAATGGAGATAGATAGAATACTAGGTTAGTTGAATAATAAATGAATTAACTAAATAAATCGTTGTTTGAAGTAAATGTTGTAACGAGCAATGGTAAATTGAAAATAAACCAAGATAATGAAATTCCTTTAGTTTAATATCAATTGTTGAATATAAATTAATTTAAATCAAAATTTATATGGTTTAAATTAATGGTTTATTTTGTAATTCGAGTCTATTTTCTTCTGGTTGTTTCTATTCTCCTACCTCGTTCCTTTTCGTGGACGAAAAGTTTTGAGTGGGGGAGAGTGTAACGACCCGTAAATTTAACCGATTTTAATAACGTTATTAATTGAAATTTTGTGGAATTTTGAAAATAAAATTTTGAAATAAAAATTTAATATTTGAAATGCATCTAGTTAAACATAGCAACTGATAAATTTTCATCTGAAAATATGAAAGTTTATTTTTGTGTGTAATTTTATTTTAATTCCAATCACTTAAAATCGATGATAATAAAATGTTTTCCAAAGCTGAGTATTTTTACATAGAAAAATTCTAAATCATCTTCTGACTGAGACGTCATTTTTCGTTTTTCCGAATTCGGACTTCTTTAGCTCCGTCGATCTTATTTTTCTGCGTTTTGTTGCATTTTTCGTTAGTAGAAAATTCGAATTTTATAATTCAATCGTACCACTAATATCTGTATACCATTTTGACCATCTCGTCGTGCTGATCTTCGCGGTATATTTATATCTGTGTTTCGGTGTCCGGTACGCGGCAAACCTGTGAAACGGTTCATTTCATCGGTACTCGGTTTCGAGTCGGTTCGTTTTTGAGTCCCGTTCTTCTGTCTATCCATTTCTCGGAGTGCAAAGCTGTCAGCCACAAAAAAAAAATTAATTATTTCTCGATGTTCTCATTGGACTTTTGGTTGTCCACTTTCATTTTCATCTGGTTCACATCTACCTTTCTTATTTACTCTTTCTGCTTGAACAAACAAATTTAAAACAGAGCTCTCCCATTCTCTTTATTTATTTTCGTTACACTGCCATGTCCAGCCTGGCATTCTTTAGCATCTCCGCAAGCCTCGCCCTTCACGTCCTGGACACACACCAGCCAACGAAACCCGTACCAACTTCCACCTCCGCCCTGTATGCCACCACAGCCCGCCTCACGCACGGCGCCCCACCAAACCGAACCCTCCTCTGCCGTGAGCCACATGCAACCGATCTTCCTCCTTCCGGCAACCGCCTTGAAAACCCCAACCTCCGCTTCCTCCTCTTAAACTCCTCCGTTGCTCATCCACTCACGCCGTGCTTCCGCCCTTCCATGTTTCCCCACCAATCGCGAATCCCACTCCAGCTAAAAAAATGTATATATTTTTATAGAGTTTATAAAGGTATGTTTATACATAAGATTTCCGTTATACTCAAAGTTACATATGTTATATTATTATGTAAGGTTACAGTAATATGATGGGTTGGTTTGATTTTTGTATGTAATATACTGTTTTGTGATTGTATAGGCCGAGAACCTGCTTTTAAAATTTGTGTCAGTAATATATGTTTTGTATGATTTGCAGGTTATACATATTGTTATAAGTCTATATATATTAGTGGTTTAAAATTTTATATGGGTCAGTTTTCTAATATAAAATGTTACTTTTATATATACTTATATACGAGCTAAATTGTTTCCTGTTGTATATATATATATCTGTTGTTTTATATAAGCTAGTATATAGTTTGTTGTGCTTTCAAAAAAATATATATATTTATATACGAAGACTTTCTTTACGTGTTTAAGAGATATTGATCTTTATATATAATAACAAAGTAAGTTTGTATATATAGTGACTTGTATTTGCTGTTATGATAGTTCTTAAATATACTAGTTGTTTGTACATATATAGAATACGTTAGCTATATATAAATATATTTTGCAACTGTTTACATATTAATATAAAATATATTAAGGATATATATATATATAGTTTGGTCAGTGAGGATTTTGAATGTCTGCAGTTATATATTTTGTTTATGGCATATATACTTATAGTCAACAAAATAGGATATAAAGTTAAGTCTGTAAGTATATAACTTAATCTGTTATTATATGCTATATTACAAATCGTGTTTGTTGTATATACTTCTCAAATTTATGTTCATTTGTTGAAACCAGCCTCTCTGTTCTTTTGTAACTTATATATATATTAGTTTATAATCTATCAGTTCTAGTCGTACTATTATATATACAAATGGGTATTTTCGGCTTATATATATTGTATAAGAATTAAAATATGTTTGCATACATTTATATATTGTCCATGCATGGCCATGTGAATACATATGGGAAATTTTGAAAGGTAATAATTATTTATAAAGCATTGATTTCTAAATGTTGTACCTATCTAGATATAAATATATGTTATCTGTTGTATAGGTATATTTAGAGTTTATATAGTTAAATATTTTGTTTATATAATAATATGATAAGTATTGTTTCAAAATTTGAACATTACGTATAGTTTATATCCGGGTGTATATTTATGTTATATGTACTGTTTTATAAATGTATATATATGTCCTTAGTTGTAACAACCCACATATTAGTCGATTTTATATTTAAATATGTAACAACCCGCATATTAGTCGATTTTATATTTAAATATTTTATTTAAATATTTTATCGTTAGTCGGATGTTAGTCCAAAAAGCTACTTTTTGCATACGGTCAAATTAGGACTCGAGACCACTCCCATTGAGTTCAAAATGACGTTTGCGATCTTTTTTAGTGTAAACTTCGATATGTTTGGAGATAGTGAAATTTTCGACACTTTTTCCCGCCTTTGACTTTTGTTTGGACTGCACCCCTTTAGTTCAGCCCAACCCTCTTCCTCACTCTATCAAAACACTTCAAGCTTTGTCAAAAATGGTGGTGGGAAGTGGAAATTAAAACTCCAAACACAAATTCTATTGCAAATCCGAGATTCAATATCAAATTCAAGTAGAAGATAGTGGATTCAAGCTTTGGATTGCTTCCCCTTGCTTTCAATCTCCATCTTCATCCATTTTAGTGAAAAGGTGAGATTTTTATCTCACACTCTCTTCTATATCTATCTTGGACTATTGAGAATGGTTCCCTATCATTTTAGCATGCACATTTGCATTTGGTTTGGATTGGATTGGCGAAAAACCCAAAATTTTAGTGTTTTGGTGAAAAACTGCACTTAGGTCGTTCTGCCTTCGCTAGGTCATCCGCGAGTTAAGCCTAAGTCGTAGGTCGTTCGCGTTGAAAAGTCACACGGAGCATAAGTCGTTCCAAGCCTTAAGTCGTTCTGGGTGTGCTAAGTCGTTCGCGAGTTAAGTGTTAAGTCGTGCGCGAGTTAAGAGTTAAGTCGTTGCCTTCTGCTACCTCGTCCTGGCTTAGGTCGTACTGGGATAAGTCGTTAGGTCGTATAGACCTTAGCTCGCAGCTCGTATTTGAGCTTAAGTCGTTAAGTCGTATCGACTTTAAGTCGTTGGGTCGTGAACCCACTTAAGTCGTTAAGTCGTATCGAATTTAGGTCGTTGGGTCGTATACCCTCTTAAGTCGTTAAGTCGAATCGACTTTAGGTCGTTGGGTCGTACACCCTCTTAAGTCGTAAGTCGTTCGCGAGATAAGCAAGTGCTAAGTCGTTCGCGAGTTAAGCCTTAAGTCGTAAGTCGTTCGCGAGTTAAGTCTTAAGTCGTAAGTCGTTCGCGAGTTAACCCTTAGGTCGTTAGACCTCGTTTTGCTTGAGGTCGTAGGCCGCTTGTCTTCAACTAGGTCGTACCATTTTGACGGGGCGCTGCCCCGCACCCCGCTGGGCAGGTCGAACCCCGTACACCTCTGCGTAGGCGATCTTATCTGAAAAGCATTCAACAGAACTTCCACTTTGATGCATTTTGAGCTGATTTCCTTGGATTTTGTTCACGTCTTCGAATGTGAATTTTTGTGATAGATTGTTTCAACAATCATTTTATCACTTGTCACTTTAAAGATATATGAAGGTTTCAATACTAGTAGTAAATATCAAAACTCTTTCATCAAAGCGATTTCAACACTATTTTAAATATCAAAAGTTCGTTTTCTCAAACCGATTTCCAATCTACTAGTATATACAAGCCTTTACTTCACTCGAATGAGAAATCGACTTAAACGACTTAGTAAAACGAGTGGTATGAAACGCTTGCGTTCACTTCGTCGGTTAGCTCTTGGACTTGTTCGATTGAACCCTTTTTGTGACAATTTCCTAGTGAAGATTTACAGCTTGTTCGTAAATATTTAAGTTAAGCAAGTGGTTATGGGACATGAAGCTAAACTCATATATTTACTAGCTTGGTGTGATTGACACTTCCTTATGATCATGACGATCATTCTTATGATTTAGACTAGCAATTGTGCGATGTCTTTTTGATTGCAAGGTTAGACTAGTCCTCATTGGTGTGATTCCGACTCACACATATCTATTTGCCTGCGAGGTTAGTCTAGACACCACTTGTGTGATTCCATTCACACATACCTTTTTGTTTGTGAGGTTAGACTAGACACCACTTGTGTGATTCCACTCACACATACCTTTTTACTTTTTGGTTAGTCTAGACCTCAATCTGTGTGATTCCGACTCACACATATGGGGTAGCTCTCCATGGTCTTCGGACCATCATGTGATAGGCCTCTTTCTCTTTTTATGATTTCTGGATTTCTTGTTCTGATTTCTGGATTTTTTTTATGTCATTGACTTGTTATGAGTACAAGTTTAGGGTATGATGCCCTCTTTGGATCTTTGAGAAGATTCTTGAGATATTGATCATTTCTCATCGGTTGATCTCCTGTTGATCATCATTTGCATACTTATAGTAGTATGTCAGTATGGATATTTTATGTTTATGCCATATCTTTTCTTTTATATCATGTCATCTGATATTTATAGCTAGACTGATCCGTTCATTATTTTCTTTAATAATACTCGGGTCAGACCGAGATGTTACAGGTGCCTCTGCTTGACTTCCTCCCGGGATTTGCTACTCTGACTTTTGGCTAACTATTTAGTTTAGCAGTTTTTGTTGTATACACTTGAGAATGGACTCATTGTTGTATTCTTTTGGTATAGCATGTGTTGCTATTCTTTTGTATTATTGTGGATCTTTTTGACCACTACTCTGATGTACACTTTCATGTGTTAGTTATATATTCATATCTTCTTCCGCCTTTGTGATATGGATGTCTGTGACTGATTTGTGTTATGTTTATTTCTATGTTTGTTTCCGAAGATTATTTTATAGCCACCGTGTGATAGGCAATTACATGGATGGTCGCTCCTCAACAGCCTTATTCTCCGTGCTAGTTGACATCACTACATCGTAGTGTTCTTGGCTAGCGTGGGTATTGAGGTGGGGCGTTACATTAGTTCTATAGTTTATATATATATATTAAGAATATATATAGGTAATATGATATAATGTTGTATAATAAAAGTTTATATCTGTCTTGTTATATATGATGTTCGTAAAAGCTTTATATATATTTTATTTCAGTCTATAGCAAGCAGATTCTGATTTATTCGTCTATTTCTATTATCAGCCTTGATCATCGAACTCATTCCAATCTAGCTTCGATTGGAATTCGTGTTTGGATTCGTAACTCAACTTCATTGTCTATTCTTCTCTAGCCGCGAAAGGTGAGCAATCACTCACGATTAATGTTCTTTTATTTATTAAATTTGATTTCAATTGAAACGACAATTGAAATATGCTGCTGTTAGTTATTTACACTGTTATATGTGCTATTACCTGTATCAGTTCACCTGTGACATCTGACACCATTATCTGTTATTTATGAAATAATAATCCAGTTTGGTTGATAAATGATTGATTGTTTGATGTTGACATTGGACGTTGAATTGTTAATGTAGTAAATGATAAATAATTTGAAATTGAAATTGACGTAGGGTAGTTAGATTTGATATGTGGTAAAATTTGAATAGATGACATTTGCATAATATGCCCCTTTAAATGTTTAACAAAATTGACACGTAGAAATATGGTTAATTGTACTTGAACCATTTAAATGTACGTTGTTTAAATCGATGTAGTATGAAATTGAACCATAAATATCAAGTGAAGAACCGTATAAACATTAATGTAATAATCTTTAATCTACATGAAATGATGGTGTAGATTCTAGTAATAATTATATTAATTTGCACAAACAACAATGTGAATTAATACGATTATTTCGGGATTATTCGAATTAACTATTGGATTGTTATTGATTTTTGTTATTGCTTGTTTATTTACTTTGACACCATCCCAGTTATCACACTGCAAGTTCCCTTTGCTATGCTTTGATTTTGAATTGAAATGGAATCGGGTTGAAATGATAAATACCCAAATTAAACTTTGACTTAGGATAGAGAATTAAATAAAAAAACCCGATTGGTCAATAATTTGATTTAAAAAGAAATAAAGTTTTTATTTGAATAAATAATAAGGTTTTCAAATGAAGTCAGAATTTGAATTTTTATGAAAGGAAAATGTTGATATTTAATAATCTGAATCAAAATATTAACATAGTAGATGATGGAAGAACGTTGTTTTAAAATTAATCAGTTAATAATTAAATTTTGAATTATTAATAATGAAGTTTTGAAATTAGTTAATAATTAAATAAGATTGAATTATTTAATAATTAAATAAAATTAAATTCTTTGTTAAGTGAAATTGAACTTCTTGTATAAGTGAAATTAAGTTTCTTTATTAATTGAGTTTTAAAATTGTAACTAAGTAAATAAATAAGTGAAATTGAATTTCTCTAACAAGAAATAAAATGTGCTTTATTGAAATTAATGTAAGACTTGAAATGTAAAGAATTTGATTTGATGAATTTAATTTAATGCAATTTGTAAGTTTTGATACAATGGAGTTGAACTTAAATAATTGTTTTAATAAATTGGAAGTTAAATAGAAATTGTTTTGAAGGATAAATTTACTTAACGAATATTGAATGAAATCGATAAATGAACTTAAATTGATTTGAATGTAGATTAAATCATTTTAAATGATTTCGGAATGAAACTTATATACGAATTTAAATGAATATTGGAATGGTTTTAAATAGAAATTGAAATTGAATTATAAGATTTTGAAATGGTAATTTGGAAGTTTGAAAAGTAAATTTTGGAAATTGATATATAAAGACAAATGAAATGTTGATTTACAAATTCTTATTATAATTGAATTGATTTTTGAAATTTATTAAACGACCAATCGGTGAAATAATTACGAAGGTTATTAAAGAGACCAGAATCGGTTAGGGACATACTCACTGTCTAAACCGAATACCACTTTAATAACTATACGCGGAGAGTGATCTAGAATGAAGTGGTTGGAATGATGTACGTGATGACTGAAGAAAGAGAATGATAATGGATAGCCTCGACACTTGTGTCGAATTGGAAATGACTAAAACAGGAGCCGTGCCGGGCCAAATGGGGTCAGCTACCTCGAGCGAACACACTTCTTCGAATACTACTCATTACTTGTTATCGATTGGTGCACCCTCGAATTTTGGGAGTGTTGTTTCGCGGTGTTGCGATCGCTGCGGCGATGCGTTCTCACTAGTCCGGATCAGGCAAATGGTAGTTTCACTACCTTGGGTATTGCCTCATGTGCCTTGTCATACTTGTATCCCTATACGCGACCACTACGAATTTGTTTTGTGTTATACCTATGGAGTACTCCCTGATAGCCCACTAGTTTACGGTGGAGTTTACAGTGCTGTATAGTCTATAACGCTTATATAAAATGTGTTAAGGGGGATAATGGTAACGCCTTAACACTATGTTGATACTTTATATTACTGATAGGCATTATCTACTTATCGTACACTACTACATAGTAGATAGTTTGACAGATCCTTAAAGGATGGTTATTCCAACATCCTTTGAGTTACTTGTATTTCAGTTGCTATTTCACTTGAGTTGGATTTATTGATATAAGAATGTTAATCCTGACTCGAGTGTTTTGTGTTTTGCTTTATGCTCGGGTCAGCCTGAGTGTACCAGTATTCAAGACTCACCTTTGGAGTTAGAGCTTCTCTTGGAGATCCAGCTATCTATCCAGCTTTCAGATATTCAGTTGATTCCAGTAATTGTATTCTGATTCTTGTATTTGACTGTTGTATTCGAGACTTCCGTTGTAACTTATTTAACTCTGATATGTATATAGTAACTTCATGAACTACTATCTTTTGTTTCTGCTGCATTTATTACTCTGTGTCTGTGATCTGTGATTATTTATTTACTGTATATGCTGAGTTTTGCCAAATTTAAATTAACAATTCGGTATTTTGAATTATTCAAGTCCGACATGTGCGGATGTGAATGGTCCAAAATAGCGGGTCGTTACATGGGTTTAGTTTTGTACTGTTATATATATAGGCTTATATTTTTCTCTGTAGTTTATGTTTAACAGTGTACGCATATATAGTTTATTTGTTCTTTGCAGTTTATATAAATGTGTGTTAAAAGTATTTATATACATATTATAATTTGGGTTCAGTTATTTTTCTGTGAAGTATATATATATATATATTTGGGTGCTGCTGTTATATATGTATATAATATATAGTTTTTCTAAGCTATGTTTTCTTAGCTGCAGTTTATATAATAGTTTATATATATTTAAAACTGGTTTTATAAAAGAAAAAAAGTACATGAGTTCATATGATCTGCTTTGAGCCAATATATTTATTTTAGCAAAGCAAGTTTATATTAATATTATTAGGAACATTGGGTTTTGAAATTTTAAAAATAAAGATTTTGTTTGTATATTGGTTTAAAATATATGTATAAATATAGATTTTATTTTGATTGGTGTTTAAGTTGAATGTTGATTTTAGAAAATATAAATTTATGTAATATATCTTGTTCTCATCGATTCATATCTATCAGCCTTGTCGTCAAATTCGTGCCAATCTTACCTTGCTGTGGAATTCATGCTTGGAATCGTAACTCATTCTATCGTTGAATCTCTCTAGCCTCGAAAGGTGAGCAATCACTCACGATTAACGTTCTTATATTTATTAAATTTGATTTCAATTGGAACGTCAATTGAAATATGCTGCTATTAGTTATTTACATTGCTTTATATATGCCATTATCTGTATCTGTTCACCTGTAACATCTGACACCATTATCTGTTATTTATATTGATGATATATGCCTGTTATGTTATTATCATATCTGTTATCACTCTGCAAGTTCCCTATTAGTATAGAATTCACTATGGGTTGAAATGATACATACCCGAATGGACTGTAGAATAGGAGAAAATCGTTATGGGTTGAAATGATAAACCCAAGCGATTTTCATTTGAATTGAATTTGGGATTGCGGGTTGAAATGATATATATCCGTATATATTTAAATTGCGGATTGAAATGATAAATATCTGTATCACTTGACCATAGGGTAGAAAATTATATACAGACACCGTTGGTCTATATATAAATATTTTGAAAATGGTTTCTATGGTTTTGAAAAGAAATATATGGTTTTGATAAATACTGATTTTAAAGATTTATTAAAGTTGATTTAATAAAGTTGATATATAATATGTTTAAGTATTTATTTAAAATTTATATTTTCAAAATATAGAATTTGTAATGATTCGGGTTGTAAAGATAAATTTGAAATTATATTTATTTAAGAATTATACTTAAATAAGTTTGATTTGAAATGTATTGAATTTGAAATTTTAAAGAAGTGTTTTACAACTTGAAATTTGATTATAGGTGACTTAAATGGATATTTCAAACTTATATAAATTTTAATGGGATATTTTGTAAATTGAAGTTGTATTCAAATGATATTGAATTAATTAAGTAAATATTTCAAAAACTAAATAATAGAAAAGTGAATTGATATATATATAAAATTATCGAATTTAGTTTTGGAATGTGGAATATTTGAAGTTTTGAAATATATTGGAATTGAAATGGTTTATTTGTGGTTCAAATCGGTATTTGAAATCGATATAACTTGAAATTGTTTAATTAAATTGGAATTGAAATTGATGATTTAGATTTGATTAAATTTGATTTTGGAATTCGAATTGATTTGAATTGATTTGTGAAAATCGAGGAAACTATTTTATTTTATAAAGTATTTTAAAATTATATTTAAAACTATTTATATTTTACTTTATAAATTATTTTAATATAAATTATTTTAATATAAATCATTTTTAATATAAATTATTTTATTATAAACTATTTATATAAACTATTTTTATTTATAAACTATTTTAACTTATAACTATTTATATAAACTATTTTATTATATATACTAATTTTAATATCTAAACTGTTTAAGAGGAAAGTGTTATGATTTCCAAAATGCTATAATTTCAAAGTGTTATGATTTCCAAAATGCTATAATTTCAAAGCTGTGATTTCCAAAGTGTTTTGGATTTTAAAAAGACTTATGATTTCGAAAGCGATATAACTTTGGAAAGTACTATGATTTTGGAAGTGAATATTTTTCTGAAATGAAAATGATATCGTATTGATTCGGTTGTTGAATTGAAAATGATATTTTTGTTTTGAAGTATAAATTATTTTAAATGACCGCGGTGTTATAATAACGTTTGGTTGTTAAAGAGATCGGGATCGGATATGGGCATACTCTCTGTCGATATCGAAAACCACTTTAACAACCGTGTACGCGGTGGAGATTCAAGAATGAAGTAGGATGGTGGCGATGATTCCTATTGAGGTATATACGTGGACCCAACTCCCGTGAGTTGGCATAAGGTGGCTAAACAGGAGCGATTCTCGGGCCAATGAGGTAGCACCTATGATCGGACACATTTCTTCGATACCATTCTATTACTTTGTGATTTATTTGGTGGCCACCCTTCAATTTTTGATTTGGGAGTGTGTTCTGAGGTGGGCGGTAGTGGCTGCTATGCGTTTTTACCAGCCCGGATGCGTAATTGGTATATCTACCCTGGCATTACCTAGTTGTGCCATGTCACCTACCATATCGAGCTTTACTACGAGTTTGGATTTGTGCCGTAGCCTGTGGAGTATTGAGGGTAGCTCCCGATCTGGGGGTATGCTGGTACTGGATAGACTACTGGGACTATTATGTGTTAAGGGGAATATTGGGTCACTCCTTAACGCTATTTAAAAGTAAGTTTATTTTATTATAGACATTATTATAATAGCGTATATTACTACATAGTAGATAGTTTAACGGATCCTTAGAGGATGGTTATCCCAAATATCCTTTGAGTTAATTGTATTTCAGTTGATATTTCACTTGAGTTAGATTTATTGATATAAGAATGTTAATCCTGACTCGAGTGTTTTGTGTTTTGCTTTACGCTCGGGTCAGACAGACTGATACAATATTCGAGACACATCTTTGGAGTTGGAGCTTCTCTTGGAGATCCACTTATCTATCCTGCTTTCAGTTGTTCAGTCGATTCCAGTGATGCATTCAGATCTTGTATTTGATTATTGTATTGAGACATCTATGTACTCGTGACTTCTGTTGTATCTTGTTTAACTTTGTTATATATATATAGTAGCTTCATGAACTACTATTCTTTTGTTTCCGCTGCATTATTGTTATATTACTCTGTGTCTGTGATCTATGATTATTTTATTTACTGTATATGCTGAGTTTTGCCAAATTTAAATTAACAATCTGATATTTTGAGCAATTCAAATCCGACATGTATGGATGCGAATGGTTGAAAATTCCAGGCTGTTTCAATATGTGTTGAACTACATGACCTAGAGAGTGGATTTATTCTCTAAATTGTCATTTAACTCTTATATTTGCATCCATTTTCTTTTAGTTAGTTAGCTAATTTTCTAATTCTCTAGTTTAACTTTCATTCCAAATTGGTATAATTTGATTGAATAGCATTTTTAAAATCATCAATTCCCTGTGGATCGACCCGTATTCGCCACGTACTACAAGTGTACGCCATGCGCTTGCGGTAATTTTTAATTTAAATTCGTTCAACGGTTTTCTAAACCGATAGAATTTCCGTCGATGAACAAGTTTTTGGCGCCGTTGCCGGGGAGTTGCTTTGATTTTGATTTTCTATTCTTCGAATTATTTTTGTTTGATTTTTGTGTGATTTTATTTTGTGTGTTTGCATAAAAACAATTGTGCATTTGTGTGATTTTTGTTTGCAATTTTTTTGTTTGTGTGTTGTTATTGTTTTTTTTAGTTGATTGTTTTTTTGCACTTGCATTTTCTCTTCTATTATAAAAAAAACATGACAATTTCAAAACAAAAACAAAAATATTTTATTTCCATTTTCTTTACAAATTACATTTTATGCCTTTCTTTTAAAAATTACATTTATAATTTCATTTACAAATTTCTTTTATTACTCTACCTTGCTTTTCTCTATGCCATCAAATAAGCCACTATTGTGCTTTCACTAACAACCAAAATCACCATCCTCTTCCATCCCAACTTCCTCCCCTCTGACTGTCAAACCTCATCACTCTAGTCACCACTTCCTATCCACTGCACATACCCCATTGCTACCACTTGCATCAACATTTTTTTCACCACTCTGAATTCTGCCCGTGTCTTACCCACTGACTTCACCACTTCAAACTGCTACCATTTACACCCTTCTAGTTTATCACATTTGCATGTGCATTGCTTTCATCCCTGACCACCATTTCATCACAACAGACCAGACCATATTTCAACCACAAACCTGCTGTTACCATTTACACCCTTCCAGTTGAAACAGTATCACTTCCCACTCATTCACTTACATCAACCATTCCAATCCATAAATCAACTACACCACTCCATACATCGACTACACCACTCAAACAAGTTGCAGCCTGGAACCATCAGTGTACACATACCATTCACTTTCAACATTCACCACTGTCAACTACCCATTCACAAAACTACCATAGACAGTCAGTGACCTCCTCGTCACTATGCACATCTGTGCACATTCCAGCGTACACAATTCACTACCACTTCTACACAAAATTAACCATTACTGTCCACACACTTCTGCTAGTACTCCTCCACAACATCCACCATCACATCATCATCAAACACATTGCCAGTCACCTGACCACCCACCATTTCTTACCATATCTACTGCATTTACTTCAACTCCCCAAAACCCATCATTGCACCAAACAAATACATCTCCAAACCTCCTCTGCTCACATTGCAACAACAACCTGCACACAACCATTCATCACTTCACTGAACTTTTCTGTCTTGCCCACCTCTGTCACAACAACTGGCATTCTCCCTTACCATCTCCATTACAACAATACTGCCATAACCAAACTTCCTGTCCTCTACACTGTCCTCTACTTTATTACTTCATCACTTCATTGCTCCATTGCTTGATGTGCACCTCATTACTACACCACTTTAGTCACCCAGTACATAACTGCCTACATCATATCTTAAAATTACCACAAACAAACCACCCAAACACTTCTTTGCCTAACCATCTCTGATCTTCACCCATCAAAC
Source organism: Allium fistulosum (assembly GCA_030737815.1). Lineage (NCBI taxonomy): Eukaryota > Viridiplantae > Streptophyta > Magnoliopsida > Asparagales > Amaryllidaceae > Allium > Allium fistulosum. Next base: position 1,304,846,294 of record CM060902.1, read on the forward strand.
ACCACCATATACATAAACATTGCTTCCACATAACCTTGCCTTCACCATCATACCTCATTACAGTCATCACACCACAGCAGCACCCTCTACACTACACTGCTACCACAATCGACCAACAAACTTTTACAACTTCTACAAACTTTATAAATTACCTCTGGCCATAGCACTGTGCCTCACTGTCCACTATTTTCCTCACCATAAAACAATCACGACCAAACTTCCCATTCACAGGAAATCTGCCTCATCATCGGCAATTCACCAAGCTCCATTACTGCAATTCCACAACTCCAACTCTTACATTCACCCTGCACACAGCCTCTGTTCAACTTACATAAACCATCATCACCTCTGTCCTCTACACATCAAACTAAACACCCACTCCATACCACCACTTCAGTTCTTCCTCCTTCCCATCTAATTGCTGCCACAATGCAAACTTCGCTGCCTTACTTTGACATTTTGTGCATATCTGCACACATAACTTCCATCCCCTCCGAACTCTTCCTACAACTCCTCTCTAGCAACAGTCAGTGCGGAAAATTACACTGCAACTTCCTTCACATTGCCAATATACCACAAGCACTACCAAAATCACTGCTTCTACAAACACTACACACCACCACTACAATATCATCAGAGCATCTTCATACCACCAGAGATACTTCTCCATCGAACCACTGACCAACCTAGTATCAAGACTGCTGCAAACTACCCATCGCATCACCAAACCCCTGCTACACGAACCGCACTACTCCCCAACATTAGACCAAGAACCACCTCGATCAAATACCCACATCGCCTTTGCCGAAATCAAATCATGCCCTGCCACCACTTCTTAGATCGCGAGCACAATCCAATCCAAGCTCCCAAAATCAGCAACCAATTCAACCACGAATTCAATCGCCAAGAACCCCTGCTCCACCTCCTTGAATTGAGAATCGCCTCAACCTGAAAACAAACCCTCCAGCAACTCAAATCACTAGTTCAATTTTCAATCGCGAACCAATCTGATATCCTATCTTCCCTCAAACGTGAATCGAACGCCGCGAGAATTCGCGAATCCCTTTGCTATTTATTAATTTTGTTTTTTTTTCTTTTCACTGAGAATTTTGATTAAAACTTGGGTGTGGAGTAATTTTTTTTTGCAGAAATAATTGATTCGCGAATGATATAATTGAATTAAAAATGGTAACTGATTGTTTAGTGGGCTGGGCCGGTGAGAAGTAAAGTGTGATATTTTTTTTATTTTTAGTTGTTTGTTTAGTTAAGATACCCTTTTGAGTTTCTTTCAAAAGAACTAACAAAGTTTCAATTTGTTGTGTGTTTCCTTTTAGCTCAAACCAAAAAAAAAATTAAAGTAAAACTTCACTTTAAAATTTTGTTTCCTTTTCAAAAAAAAAGGACAAAGAGTCTCTCCCTAAAAAAAAGTTTTTTTAGTTTTGTTTGCTTTATTTCTTAATAAAAAAAGACCCAAGTTGTTTCATTTTAATTTGTTTTACTTCTTCCTTAAAAAAAGAACAAACAAACAAGTTAGATTTAATTTTGTTTTCATTTGTATAGTTTCATTCATTTTATTTTAGGTTCATTTCTTTTCTGTTTTCATTTTTCTTACTTTCTTCTTTGATATATATATATATATATAATCTGTGTATATATCTTTGTTTTATCTTTCAGGTTGCAAAATCAGAAGGAGAAGGATTGCGCTGCTAAGCTTGCCAAAAAAATAATAATAACTGGTCCGCTTGCTTATAAAAAATTTGCTGCTTTTAACCCTTATCTGTTGTTTTTATTTGTCTTGCATTGTTGTTTGCTTGCATTTAAAAAAAATATTCAAAAAAACCAAAAACAAAAACAAAAATCATTTGTAGTTGCATTGTTGATACACGTTTATTTTCTGTTTTGCATTTCACCCTAGATTTTGATTAATAAAAACAATTAGACATCAATAACACTTAATTGTATATCGCCAAATTGTCTTCTTTGAACAATTTAATTTCTTGGTGTCTAGGCTACGGCAGAGCAATAATCAGTTATAAATATTATGGTGATTCGTAAATATTATACTGAATTGTTTCTCTGAAGGTACTTAAACCTTTGGCTGCATTGCTATGGTGATTCGTGGTGCACCGATAAATCCTGTCTGTTACCTGGCTGAGAACTATCTTGTTGATTTAAGGCAAAGTGTAATTATACAATTTTGGGTTAACTTAGGATAAATCATTTGTAATCAACCACTGCATTCATTTAGTTTCATTAGTTCATGCATATTAAAAAAAAAAATCCAAAACTAAAAAAAATTGTATATATTCATTTTCCTTTGAAATTTTTAAATCCTTTTTCTTTGAAATTTTAAAAATCCAAAAAATTTAGAAAAAAAACCAAAATCCAAGAAAAATAATTATTATAAAACCTTTCCAAAAACAAAGAAAAAATTTGAAAAACCAAAAAACAAAAATCAATTTCCCTTTTGAAAAATAAATTCTTTTAGTAAATATTTTTCCTTTATAAAAAAAACCAAAAATATTCTTGAAAATGTCCGAGTTTCCCCACTCAGTTGAATTTTACAATAGTTGTGAAAATCAATATAATCCATATGATTTCACTACAAATTCGTATGGATATTTTAATGACAACTATTCTTTAAACAATTCGAATTTTGCACAACGAAGTTTTCAAAACAATGACCAACCCTCGAATCTCGAAAATAGCATTTCATCTCTACTTGAAATCTCTACACAACAAAATCAAATGATAAATGATTTGTGTAATTCATATATGTGTAACAACTCAAGTCAAGGATTTCAAAATTTGAATTCAATTCAAAATTCAAACGATTTCGATTATAACCCATGCCAATTCAATTTCGAACTCCAAAATGAATTTCAAACTCAAAATGAAAATGGAAACAACTTTTCAAACGAATTTGGCAATGGAAATAATCTTAACCACGTTACAATTGAAAATCTTTGTTCTCAACAAATCCAAATTGAAAATCCTCAAGTTAATAACTATAAATTGGATTTTGTTGAACAAATGGACGAAATCTACAATGTTCACACAGATTCATTGTTTGAAACATACATGAAACAACATGATAAACAAAATCAAATTCCAACATGTGACGAGTCAAACAATAATCCATCTTTTACCCAAATCGACGATTTTCAAATAACAACTTTTGAAATCGAAAATGACAATCTTAATGAAGTTGTTGAAAACACGGTAATTGAGTTGGATTTCAATTCTTTTGAGGGTGTGGAACCAAAATTAAAATTTGATCTTCCTTTTTTCGATTTTGGAAATTTCAAATACAATAACTTTGGATTTGAAATTGAGATACGCAATGAAGTTGTTGATAATCCAACAAAGGACGACGAATTTAATGAACTTGAATTTTTTGGACTTTTGGATGACGAGTTGTTAAATTCCGACGGGGAAGATTTAAATCACCACTTTGATTTTGAAATCAATAATTTGGAAGAATTTTTCAATGACAAACTTGAATTTCAATTTGGTGAAAATACACTTGAATTTCAATCAATCGTTATATCTACCCCAAAAATCATCGAAAATAAAACAACTCGTACGATTTTTAATAAAACGACATTTGTTTTTCCAAATCCACATTCGATTCCAAAATCTTTTACGATTTGGTTTTCTGTGCTTAAGCTGTGTCTTGCATACTTGGCGAGACAAATGAATCGGTTTTTGGAAGACCGGTTCATTTACTCTTTAACAGCATACTTTCTGATGTCATGTAATTAATCATCTTGTCATTTTCATTTAAATAAAGGTTATGTTTTTATTTTTCTCCTTCCACTTGGGTTGATTGTGGGGACAAAGTCAAAATCAAGTGTGGGGGGAGACTCATCATCATTTTTCAATTTTTCTTTCCAAAATTAAAAAACAAAATCTCAAAAACAAAAAAAAACAATTTTTTTTAAAGCATTTTGATTTATTTCTAAAGAAACGCTATAAGATAAATATATGGTTTTGGTTTATTAAATTGAAATTTCTGAAAATTTATTCGTCTTAAAAAAAATAAAATTGAAGTTTGATTATAAATAACAATGGTTTAACTAGCATATAGGAAGATTCATACGTGTTAATTATGAAATATATCCTAATTGAAAATCTTTGTTTAAAAGAGTGGTGAATTTAAAGTAAAGGATATAACAATTTTTTTGTCTTCTAAGTTAAATGATGCTAAGATGATTTTGCAAAACTCTCTCCTTAAAAAAAATCTTGTATATATGTATATATTTTCTTAATAAACACCTAGAGTCATGTCTTCACACTCGTGTGTTCACTCGCCATGCTCTGTACCCTTCTCACGTAAACCCGAAAGGCAGTGCACGATCGGTATATCTGGCCTCAGTTTAACTGAGTTAGGTGTGTATATAAAAATTATTTTACTAATAACGCCTACAGTCAATATGTGTTCACACTTGTGTGTTCACTCGCCACGCTCTGCATTCCCCTTACATCAGTCTGCAAGGCAGTGCATGGGTAATATACCTGGCCTCAGTTTATCCGAGTTAGGCATATGTAAATATTGCTAATATCAACTAAATTTTCAAAAGAAAAAAATAGAGAGTGTAAGCAATTGAAATCCAAGCACTATTTTAACTTATTTGATTTGACTTGTTATTGAAAAGAAATAAAATTACCACCTTGATAAACTTTGATAATCAACTAAGGATCCATTTTATAATTACACTTTGTTATCAACCGAAACAAGGAGTTAAACTATAGTCTATTTGTTATGATAACTTCATTTTTGTTGGAAATTTTGACAAGTAAATGACTTAAATTTTCAAGATAATAACCAAACCAATATTTAACTTATTTGTGTTAATTTAAAAGTAAATCCTTCATTCATAAATATTTTCAAAAACTTGCATTCACATCTTTGTAAATAAATCTTGCATTTTGTAAATATTTTCATCCTACATTTGGATTTTGTGGGTAGTATCCGCTGAAAACCCTCACGAGACAACACTCGTCCTACTAGGGACACCCAGAGGTTTAACGGCTTGTTGCATAAGCTCAATGCAATCGTTCTCCCTATGAAAATGAATTTATCTTAGTTTTTCCTTTATTCGAGGATGAATAAAAAGATAAGTGTGGGGGTATTTGATGTGCACGTAAATGTGCATATTTTTACCACCATATTTAATCTATTTAAATTAAATAAATGATCATATCGGGTATTTTAACTTGTTTAAACCAAAATTCATATTATTTTCAAATCATCACATATTCATCTTCATCCAATGGAAAAATGGTCATTTTTGTGCATATATTAATTTGATAAAATTTAATTGGAAATTTCAATATTATTTTATAGGAATTTGGCTTCATATACAAGTGGTTTCATGAAGATGTATGCATGCACAAGAGTGAAGATAAAGAAATGAAGATGGATATAATTCAAAGGCATGATAATGGAGGACCCTACCTACCCACCAACCTTAATGTACAAATTAGAGGCTAATGCACATGCTTATGGAATTAATGGCTTCATGTACACTTAAATGATGATTAGTAGAAGCTAATGATTACTTGGCCTCCACACTTTCTCAAGGGTATTTTGGGCATTCCCCAAAAATATGAATTAGGGTTTAACACATGTATAAGTACCCCTTATGTTTCATGTAACCCTCTTCCTTCTTAGTTCATCTTAGTTTTAGTTTAGGCTCAAAATAAAAAGACAAGCTCTCTTTCTTTTTTTTCATGGCTAATTTCCTTTCTTTTTCTTATGCAATTTAATTACTTGTTCCTTTTACTTTCTGGAATGACCCTCTCTTTTCTACCTTAATTTTGTAAGGATTTTTTTTACAAAGTGATATATATATATGTATCATTTATTAACAAATATATTTTCCAGGGTCATTTTCCTTTTTCCAATAAACAAACTTTATCCAGGATCAAAAAGTTTTACCAATATAGATATATCAGTGCAACCACAAGGATATGCACACACATATGAAGATGCATGTGCCCCTCTTGTTTAATCAGGTTATGGCAAACAAGAGGTTACTTTGATTGATTAAATTTAATCAATCCCCACATAGCTCAATTTTAATTATGTAATAAAATTTTATTCATATAGGTAACAGTATGATTTTTAATCCTTGATAGCTTGCTGGATCCTCTATGAAATATGATCCATAGAAACCAGATAATTATGTTATGATTATCTATAAAATTAATAGTGTAGTGTCTGTGCTCTGAAAATGATATAAGCTTCTATCATTTTCTATGTTTGCTTTCCTATAAAATCTACCTTATATGCAAACTCATATCTGGGATATTTTTAAGTGAATTATCATATTCCAGAAGCTTGATTCCTTGATACCAAGATACTAGGCTAAATGAAATGCAGTCTAGGGTGAGTTTCCTGGGACATGTGGATACTCAGCAAAGAAAAACATGGGCTAAATAGACTCTCTGTTCAGGCATATTTCAGAGGGTCTTAAAATGCATTTTGCCCAAAACTTTAGTAAAAAGAAATTCAGATTCATGTTAAAATTACAAAGGTACTGGTGTGACAATATCCGAACAAAACATGTCTGAACATGTATAAAATTACTAATATGGATCTAACTTCACCCTCCTATAAAATCACTATTATGGATCTAACTTACAAAATTATAGATAAAAACTTTTCAACATTCCAGATAATGAAACTCAGATATTTTAAATTCCAGTTACAAGTCAAATTCTTAAAATACTTAACCAAATATCCAACATCACTCAGTACTTGCTACAATGGAAAATTTTAAAATATCAATACATGCAAATTTCATCTTTTAAGCTCTTATCTATCTAATTCTAGCATGCTATAATCTTCTTCTCAATGCCTTGCTTCTACTCCTACCTAGAGGCTGCTGTTCCTGAAAAAGCATTTGAAGCTGCCTCATTTAAAATGAGACACCCCAGATGCCATTAGCACACTAGGGTCAGACACATGTCTGGTATGAGAAAATTCACAAAAGCAATTTATTAATTAAGTTAAAATTGAATTAAGTACATATGCATATAGTTCTGCCATTTGAAAACAAGTAATACTTGTGTGCATGTTCTGTGTCATTGTGCATGTGCACACTTTAATCTTTCTTTCCAGAGACTTTATATAGATATGGCACATACATTCAGGCATACAATTCAGTCATAAATCAAATAATCATTCACACAAAACAGAACAATAACCAACATGAGTTAAATCATTTATTCCCTCCTCATAGTCCATTTCTGGGAAAACTCTAGTTCCTCATCATGTCAAATATTCTTCCCTTGATATATTTATCTACCCTGGTCTCATCTGCAATTTTATGATGTTTAGTTCTGTAGATATAGATGAGTAGGAGCTTTATAGTTTAGTAGTATTGATTGTTTAGATTGTTTGTAGAGCGAGTATCCCGGTATATATATATATATTTGGGGAAACTCGAGGAATTCTATCTAGAATATAGTCTAGATAATTAAAATTGTTTGATTGGATGATTGGTTGCTATGGTTGCTAGCATATGGATGATAGTATATGCTTGTGTTTTAAAATTAAAATCAATTAGGACACACTATAATGAACTAATTCACTCCATTACACAAAGATCTCAGGACTTAAACAAGCCATGTGTCAACTTGCATTACTCAAGAACACAAGTCATTCCTGCAGTAATCTTGACCCCATTTCCTAATCAAGTTCTCAGGTACTTTCTCTTTTTAAATTTTTCAGGGCAAACCCAATCAGTGAGTCATTTCACTAAAACAAGCATTCATCTCATAGCATTCCTCATCATTCATATAAACAAACAGAGGCAATCAAGCAATTTAAGTATTGGTACTTATTAAAACATGTTCTTGCAATTTTAAAGAGGTATAGACAACTAACATTGGTTTATGGCTCTATGGGAAGATTTTGTTGCAAACATCTGTGCTTTAGTTAAACTCAGATTGACCAAGCTTCCTAAATCACAAAATCTATTTGCTAGGTGGTTATTGTATATTTTTTTTGAATCAGGAGTATCAGCACATAGGCAAGCCTATTGCACTCCTAATTCCTTTTCATCTTAAGCCTCAGCACATATACATATGTATATTGCAGCCCATATGCTCATCAATTCTTCTGGGTTGAGCCAAAACCAACACTACTTGCTTATATTCAACATTTTATTTTTTGGGTATTTATTTATATTTCTAACCAGTATCATATTAGAAAGAGATCTGGGTTTTTAAGATACTTATTCATGCATACTGATCATATTTAGAATATTCACAAAATAAAACAACCAGAAAAACCATCTAGCATTAAAGCATTCTTAATTTCTAAAAGACAATCACATACACTTTTTAAAAAAATTAATTTATAACTGGCTGCCTTCATTAGGACTTAGTGCCTTAAGTTGTTGAGTGAGTTTTCTCACCTAGCTCTCTTGTTTGCTTCCTTAATTAATTGATAAACTTCTGCCTTTAGCCTCAAGCTCTTTTCCTTCACTTGCCTTATGTTTTATATGGTGTTTTTTTTTCAAAGTTCTTTTTGAGAAGGAGAGGAGGCTGCTGCTTATATATATACAGAGTTCTCCGTAGGGTTTTGGGTATTGGCTAAAGCCATTTTTGCCCACCAGAAAATTATGTTATCTGCATTTATTTGAACCCAAGATTCTACCCTCCCCGGCTTAATTTGGTGAAGAGAAAAGTGGTTATCTACTTTGGTTATTTTCAGAAATCTTACTTTTCCATAAAATGCTTTTTCTCTTGTCTATTTGCATGCTAAATGTGTGATCTGATTTCCAGCAATATTATACACATATTTCTTTCTTTCTTAATTTAGCCCATACAAAATACATTTTTGTTTTCCTCCCATTTTCTATTTTTAGCCTTCACTTTATTATCTGGTGTTTCCTTTTTATTTATCCACCAGAGGAAAAAAATATTTTGTGTTTCATCTTACTAGTTTAAATTCTAATACTTAGTTAGTATACTTACATATATGTTTTACAGACAATAACTTATATACATATATACATCTATATTATTTTATACTGATACACATATGCACATGTATACTTAGTTATATTTCTACACATAGCACATTTGAGGGTTTTCTTTATTTATCAGTAAATATATATATATACATATATATATATATATACACATTTTCCATACATAGCATCATGTACTCATTCATTGTATCCAGGGATCTAGCTTTACTCATGTGTATTTTCTGTGCACAAATGCACATCATTTTATTATACCACATCAAGCTATCTCATCTTTCCCTTAAACATGGTTTTAAAAACTACTTAAAAATTATTTTAATCTTATTTATATTTTCCAAGATAAATTCCTAAAATCTTGGGTCATTACACTTTTGTAACGACCCAGAATTTTCGAACCCGAAAATTCCAGATAGTTAGAAGAAAAAGAAAGAGATAGAAGGAAGAAACAGAAAGAAGAAAGAAGAAAGAAGAACAGAGAACACAACATCTCACATTCGCAGCGGATTAAATATAATAACAAATAATAATATAAATTCATGAGATATTGAAGTTGATTGGAATTTGGGGTTTTTGTCGACCGCTGGTGTTCGCGTGACCCTGAGGCGTCGGGATTGTGACCAGAGTAGGATCGAAGGTAGGAGATTACGTGAAAAATGGAAGCAAAATTTTCTGCTAGCCGTACATCGTAGTGAGGAGGTTTGTAGGGTTTCAAGTCCTGTTGGGTTTGTCATTGATTTCGAATCAAATGCTCCGACATGGGTGAATCGAGTTTGATCACAGGAGGAGGGTTGGTGCGTGGACGTATGGCGAAGGGATGGTCGGAGTGTTGACGTTTCTGGAGGCCGGAGATGGTGGTACGGGGATGATTATGGGATGATGTTTTGTTCCAGGATTTGTTGTTGAGCTCGATTTTGTTTTTCGAGCACGTTCTCAGTTTGGGTGTCGGGGATCGGAAGAGTTGGTCAGAGATGACTCGTCGATGGTGGGTTGGATGGTCGGAGTAACCACGATCAGACGTGCATGTGCACAAGGGCCTCTCGTATCTGTACTGTTGGAATTGAGGAGATGGGATTGACTCGGGTCGTTACAACTTTCCTTGTTCATTTACTTTAATGTTGGTACTGTAGATTTACATTCATGCAAAGTATATTAGTTTTAATTCTTGTTAATTAGCTTCTCTTTTCCATTAGCTTTCATTTTCCTTTCTTTTTGTTTCATGTTGCTAGCTACATTTGTTAATCAAATGACAAATATGAGAGGCTAAACCCCTTCAATTATGGGGTAATGAAGCTCTCTAATTATGTAGCTTCAACTATTTGTTAATTCATGCTCTCTTTTTGTGCTTAATGATGATCAATGAAGTGTTTTATTTGTTGTTCTTGCTTTGAATTTGATAGACTATATTATTGACACCAAATAGGCTATGCTTAAACAATCACTAACACAAATGCCTCTTCATCAAAATATGATTATGGCATAAGAAAGTGATTTGAAATTAAAATTTGATTGTCTATATTTCTAATCAATAGTTAATAGGCCATACTTAAAATAGATTTCATTTTCATTGTCAAGTTTCATGAAGTTAGTAAGTGGTTTAAGGGGTGTGTCAAAGTTTGATGGCTTATGTTGGCGAACTAATAGCACAAATATGCCATACTTATGATAGGAACATCAATTAAAGCACTAATGACCATAAAAGAGAGATCATGATTTCATATGTGTTGAACTACATGATCTAGAGAGTGGATTTATTCTCTAAATTGTCATTCAACTCTTATATTTGCATCTTATTTCTTTTAGTTAGTTAGCTAATTTTCTAATTCTCTAGTTTAACTTTCATTCCAAATTGGTATAATTTGATTGAATAGCATTTTTAAAATCATCAATTCCCTCGGGATCGACCCGTATTCGCCACGTACTACAAGTGTATGCCGTGCGCTTGCGGTAATTTTTAATTTAAATTCGTTCGACGGTTTTCTAAACCGATAGAATTTCCATCTTCGAACATTCATCTAAACAAAACTCCAATCAATTCATATAATAAACAATTCAAACTACATAAACCATTTTCAAATCAAACGAGACAATGTTATACGCATATAAATTATGATATTCAATTTTATTCATTGAAGCAATATATCAAAATCATTAGAATAAAAAGATCGTACCTTAATTCCAAAGCCTTGAATCACAACTCGAAGCAATGAATTCACCATTGGATATAGCCAATAAATCACACCTTTAAAGATGAATCAAATCTCATAGATTCAAAATCAGCCTCAAGATGTTGCAAGGATCAAAAGGAATAAACCACTTTTCATAATTGATTTTATTTGTATTTGATTTTGGGAATAATTGAAGCCATGGAAGGTCTCATATTTTCATCCATTAAAGAAGAAGGAGAGAACCAGAAAAGTTACAAAAAGAAGAATGAAAAATGAGAAAGTCAATTGTACATACATAATGAATTAGAAAATATGTTTTATTTGAAAGAAGGAAACATTTCCCATTCTTCTTTAATTAAAACTTTCATAATTAATTCTCTTGATTAACATTCTCTTTTCACTCCTATTTCTTGACATGGTATGGCTGAAAATTACGTGCCATCAAATAACATAAGATTCCATAAATCAATGCATGTAATTACCTTTTATTTAATTACATTGATATCATATATCAATGCCCGCAAATTTAACTTTTATAAATGCATTCAAATAATTACAAATAACTCCCAAACATCAAATAAAATAAATAATAATTAATAATTCTCAAATACTAATTAATCTAATTAATTTACAACTTCTTATAAAGTAATTAAATCATGTGATTTTCGGAGAATTCATCATTTCGGTTGTGCGACTCAAATGTGTAAATTCAATCAGCGATTAATATCGAACAATTAAAATATTAACGTTCATACATCACTTAGTAAGTGGTGTGACATTTTGGCTGAATTCATCGCTTACACATCTTTTGGTAAAATTCAATTTTACTTATTATAAGTGGTACCTAATAGTGATACTTATTTACACCAATTTTCTTCGTCAAAACTATATCACGTTAGGACTTTTGAAATTTGGTAATGGTCAAAATTCCAATATCGTTCACATTCAACTTTATAGTCCAAACACGAAGTCCTTAGTTCAATAATAACGATTATTATTAACTGAACTACTCTGGCCAAAGACTTTGACTTTGAATTGACATCAGTTGACCATGATATTAACTTATATAACTAAGGAGATGAATCCTCTCTTAAATAGTGTTTCACTTCCAATGCTTTCACTCGACCCAACTATAGCCTTTAGATGGACATCGTGCCATGATTTAACTATAATCAAAGTGGAGCTTCCACGTTGAAGATCAACAATATCCTCAAGTCAAGAGAACTATATAAATTAGTCACATTGATATTTTCTATTTGACCTTAGTTATATTAACCAAAAGAAAACTATCGAATGAGTCATTCCATAGTTATCTAATAACTATCAGTATGTAATCTCTAGGTGCCCCCAGCAGTCATGGGTAATATACTGCCCAACATTTGAAGAACGTTACGTACTCTAGTATCAATGGATACATCGATATCCAGTCTCGATGCATCTTGACTAGGAACATTTAAAGGGTATATTTGTTTCATTGTGATAAATTACGCACGGTTACAACACTCTGCAACTACTATCACAAAATATATCATTTATGAATTTTCCATTAAATACACTTTTAATTAAATTAATTAATTAATTAATATAACCACATTATATCAAGTATATAATAGAAAGAAACACCTTTATTGCGAACAAAATTGGTCAACGAGTTAGATATATGTAAAAAATTACATAATTGCCCCTAGGGCATACCTCTAACTCTATCAGGTGTTACACAGCCCGCAGCGGAGCTAAAGGGTAAAATTTAAAAAATCTTTATTGGATCTTTATGGGGCTACGAAGTCTAATCAATTTAGAACTTTTCTAAATTTATTTATATAAAATCAGTTTTTTATTTCATAAATAAATTTTTACTTAGTTTAGTGTGTATTATATTTTGTATATATGTATCATACATACATATGTGTGTACGTGCACGTACAATATCCATGTGTAGGTTTTGGGATTTACACCGCAACAGACATGTTAGCCCCACCCGTATTTGATTCGTTGTCTAAATGTATATGTGTGTGTAAGCGTGCATCAAAATATTATATAAATATATGTATATGGATATAAACAAGTAAATATATGTATATCCACTTTTACTTAATTTAAAATAATAATGTGAACATTTTTATAAAATATTTGTACACTATGTCTACAAAAAAAATATATTACAGAATTAATTAAGTATTAGGTTAAAAAGAAGAGTGAATGATAATGAAATGACAATCTCTCATTAAAGGAGCAATTGAATGTGAACATTAATATGTAATTAATACTAGAAAATATTAGTTTGAAGAGAGGAATTGAATGTGAACATTAATATGTGTGTGTGTGTAAATGTAAAAATAATAATAAAATTTATATTCAAATATTTACTTACTTATGTTCATAGCCCAGATGTAAAACAATTTTTTTTTCGGTTTTCAAAATTAAAACATCTTATATATAAAGCAAATACTTCTCCTCCAGAAGCCTATTTTCGATTGACAAAACTGCCATTCCATTTAAAGAGTAGAAAGTAAAAAATTGGCACGTAGTCGGTGGTATAGTCGTAATTCCCTTGACCCATATTCTCTAATAACTACAACACCCATTTATCCACGTTCGTTTCCCCACTCCAATATCATCGTTATTCCATATAGAAAAAACCGAATACTGAAAGAAATGGAGAAATCTTAAACCTAATAATGGAAGGGAGAAGGAAATTATCGAAAGCATTAAGAAGCTCAACCTCCTCTTCTTTTATATGTCACTTTCCAACTGTTGCAATAGGTACACTCTTAAACCCTAATTTTATCATCATTAAGCCATTGACTCTCTAAACCAACGTTTCAGAATTCTGATGTGTTTAATTCATGAAACTTTTGTTTATTATATTTATGTTTGCTTTATTTTAATATTTTGGCTTTTATGCTTGACTGCTCTTATTTTTTGCGAATTGCTTGATTTAGTTACAAGCACATGAATGTCTAATTGAACCTATCTCTGCTTCTTTTAAATGCCACTTTCCAGCTCTTACGCAAGGTACATTCTGAAACCATAATTTTATCATCATTAAGTCGCAGTTGACTGTCTATTCTGGAATTTTCAAATTCTGATATGTTTGTAATAAATTCATGAAACTTCCGTTTATTGTTTTTATGTTTGGTTATTATTTTGGCTTTTATGCTTTTTGCTCTTAGTTTATATGAATTGCTTGATTTAGTTATAGGTACATGAATGTCTAATTGAACTTAGTTTTATATAATTTAGTTGGATTGTTTTGGTCAAAAATTTATTTGTTTTGTTAACAAACTTCTTGACTGTTTTGTATTGCTTGATTCCCTTATAGGTTTTTGAAATTTGAATTTAATCCAAGTTTTCTAGATTGAGAAGTGCATCAAAAGAGGGCCTATGTAAACTCATGAATTTTTGTTTGTAAAACTGCTTTTCATGCTTTTGGATAACATTCTATTTAGTAAAATATTAACGAATAAATATTTGACAATGATACCTAAATTATCGGTAAGGACAGCTTAATAATTAAGCAAATTCTTATAATTGAATAGATAAATGTTAATATCATGCATCGTTACTAGATTCCAAACTATTTTGATACATGCTTCATTGTTTCACGTTTGATAAGGTGTATCGTTGTGATATGTGGTTTTCAGAGCTTAATTTTGTTGAGTATTAGCAAAAAAAATTGTTTTTGAGGTCTTTTTTAGTTTACAGTATCATTTCTAAGCTAATCAATTGTTATGTGTGAAGTTTGGTTAAAATCAAAGTTGAAAATCAAATCCAAAAGCAACATTCATCTACTCAAATTTGATTAGAAAAGCTATAAAAATACCTACTTCTCATTCTTTTAATGCGTTTATATCTTTTTCTAATGTTTTAGAGTGAAATTATTCTGGAAGAGGAGAAACAAATAGATCTTTATCTCCATATAAGCCACTGTGGTAACAAAAATTGGTATTCTTTAAATCAAACAAGTTGTATATTTTTGATTAATACTGTTAACAAAACTAATTAGTTCTATGTTGAACGATATTCTAAACATTAACTTAGTCCACCCTTGTAACGAAATGGGATTTTCGACCCTCGAAAATCGACATCAATAAGTTCACTTTATAACATGCCGAATATTCAAGTGCCGAATAAAATCAAATACGTGGTATACGCCTTAGTCTCATTCAGCTCATCTCTTGAGCTCCATAGCATTCTGACCTGAATCTGTAATACTCGATCTTACCCGAGCATTATAATAAAATAACACTCGAGTTAGTCTGGAAAACCAGCGTGAGAAAACACACTCAATTTGAATTTTATTACTTTCAAATATCCTTTGAAAACAAAGGTATCTTGTAAGACCACACCACAAATAAACACGACGGGTTTTTACCTTACGATAACCAAAACATTTTTATAGAAAATCTAGTGATATTATAATAGTGTCTAAGTACAAATACTTATTAAAATAGACGAAATTGTTACATTAATTAAATTCCAGCATACTAGGCTCTACAATCAAAACCGCAAAGGCACGTATTGGAGAATGGATTCCATACTATGACCAGGTAAGGAACTACCTCCGATGAGTGCATCTCTAGGTCAATGCACCCGGGTCTGACAAGAACATCTTGTACCCTGCCATACAGGATCGGCCTAGCACTTGACTACTAGTACCAAATATGTTATCACTCCGGATGTTCCCACCCTTATCGAGTCCTCTCTTTCGATGCACAACCATTTCCCTAATTATAATATATCTGAGGGTATCTAGAAAAGTGATAACATACCCTACTTGGGTGCGACCCACTTAGCCCCGCTGCATGCCCTGTTTCGGTCATTTTTCGGTTGATGAGGCTTGAGGCTACGTTTATCTTTAGAATAGCATTCATTCTTGGAATGCTAACACTGCCTTCCAAGCAACGGTGCAATGATAGCATTCATCCATACAAGTTGTTCTGGGTCTGAAAAAACCGAAATTCCTTCAAGATCACCATCTCCACTAGCTTCAAGATATCACAATTCGTAACGCACAAATCTGATTGAAGTGGTTTTCGGATAATTAAATCCGATCCCGGTCTCTTCGAAAGGATTAACGAATTTGGCCAAATTTAATAGTCAGTTATTTAACTATCAAATAACATACATAAGCAGTCACCAGGCTTATTTAAATCTTTCAAAATATTTACTTCAAAATATCCTCACAAAGGTATCTATTTCAAAACTTTTCTTTGACGCCCCACCTCTATGCTCATAATAACAAAGAGTATTAAAAGAAATACTGTCTATTATTACGAAGAATAAGGCTGGATAGGAGCGACCATCCGTAATTGGCCTTACACTAATATTGGTTATCTCGGTAGGAGTGGTATATACTTTTTATTTTTCATCTATTATTTATTTGCTCCCATCGACATATCCAATTATCAGTATAAAACAAACTACGATAGTTCATAATAGTTTAGGACATTAGATATAACAATAACATAGATAATATAAATGCGGAACACAGATAAAAACAAAAGTCTCATGTATATATAACTGATGTCAGTTAATACATAGTTGACACAATACATATGATACAACTACAACTGTCGACTCTAGAAGTTATATATACAAGTACATTATCGACTAATATACATGAATACATATCGTTCTATACAATGACACGACTACGACAAAATGACATTGACAACTTCAGAAGATGTGAAAAATCTTCATATCCTGAACAGCAACTCAAAGAAGGAAATCTACAACCTGAAATAACTCGGGTCTGACCCGAGCATTACATTCAGAAGAAAATAATACACGGGTCAGTCTAATTCAAACTCAGTTATTAATGCACAGTAGCAATAATAAACAATATCAAATAGAAGACAGTCATAGAAAGCTCGTATAATCACTTGACGATTCAATACAAGGAATTTCGCTCTGACTAAAAACTTCCAACAGTAATTTGCAATAGTTTGATCGTCACTTTGACGATGATAAAAATTTACAAACTCCCGGGTTGTTACATTCTAGTAATTCAATACTTGAAAACAATTCCAAACTTATATTCATAACATGATATTTTCAAATCATATTTTACTTCAGCACTTAGTAAAATATTTCCAAATTCGATTTATAATCCATTACTTAGGAAACTTATCTCTATATAAATCTTTCGTCGCTATATTATTCCCAAAACTCTTCATTTCAACACTTAGGAAAGTTTTATAAATCTATTTTCCAAAATCATTTCTAATATCCATACTTAGGAAATATTCCATAACTTATCTCATAAATCTCTGGAATTTATATTAATTCCTTTTACATTTTTCAAAATTGATTATATTCACTTATAATCTCTTCTATCTATTTATAACTTCTCTATGACTTCAAATTCATCCTCGAAGTTCTTACTTCTAACATTTTGGAACTTTCCTTAAGTTCCCGGAATTTCATTATCGATTTTCTTTTATAAAATCCTATCCGTTAAATCAACTCTGTTTACAAGTCTGGAGAGAATTTATAAATAAATTCCAATTATTCCAAATCTCTCTCTATATATAATAAGTATTTAAAAGAATAATAATTTATTTTTAAAACATGTTCAAGCAATTATTTAAAATATCGAAACGCTTTTTATAAACATCAATAACTCATTTTTAGATAAACAAATCGATTTACAAAGCCGATTATAAAAATTAGAATTTAATTTCAATAAATATTAGATATTTGAAAAATTCACTTTCGAAGTATTTCAATACTAACTAGTTTTAAATTACATAGTTAAATAAATAAAATTTCCCTTTTTAAATCAAAACTTAACTTCTTTAAAAACAAATATTTTTAAAATCCCAACAACCAATTCAAATTTATAAATCCGTCTCGATTTACAACACATCGATTTCATTCCAATTCCTTAGCTATTTTACTTTCCAAAAATAGACTCTACTATTTTTCCCAAAAACTATTTTCATATCTTGATATAAATTCACATTGTGAAATTTATATTCTCAATTTATCACTAATATCATTTCCCTTATTTATAAACATCGTTTATAAATTTACAAACTCCATTAGCTTTACTTGTTTATAAGAACTAATCTTATTTATAAAATTCCATTTTCTTATAATTTCATTTATTTTGCAGATCTATCTAAATATCGATTCCAACTCCTTTCCATATTTTTCAGGATATCATTTAAAAATCCATTTTTTTTAAAATATTTTATATAATTTATTTTAAAATCTCTGTTTAAAATATTTTACAAATAGTTAAGTAAAACTCCAAAATCAAATTATTATTTATCCAACTCAATTTTGTTTAAAATAACCCAAACTCCAATATAAATATTTTATATCCAAATTCTCTTTTTAATTCCTTCAAATTCAAAAATAATATTTATGGTATTTAAAATACCAAATTAAGGTCAGTGCTACTATAGCATCCAAAAATTTAAATCACATTATAATCTATCACAGATTTTCCACACACATCATATATCACTATATATGAAATTAAAATCAATATAATTTGAGGAATCCTGTTGGATCCCTCTAACCTGTTTCCCTGCATCCACAGATGTTAGATAACATAAAAATACCAATCCTACATCGAGGGGGATATCATGGTAATATAGGGTCATCCGTAATTATGCGGGGCGCATAGGGTCTCATCCATTCCAAACGGCGGGAAATATATCCAACTACTAATATATATACTACTATATATATAATATAACATTCAACAGGTAATAATTTATAAATTCAATCAAGCATCCAATAATTAATTTTAATTATTTTAAATTAACACCAGCAATACAAAAAGAGTGAGGTTTACTCACCTTGATTGTATTTGCAATCCGTTCTAATTTTTAAATTTAATAAATTGTGTAGTGTTTGACTCTACGATCCACCGTGACTCGCTACATAAATTTTGGACCTCGCACGAATAATTTACGAACACTACAAGAAAAACTATTTTTAGTTGCATTAATTTGTGGCGCTTTAAATTTTGTGCAACTGTTGGTAATTATACAATATAAAAATAAACAAAAAAACGCGGCTAATTCTCCCGCCGGTAATTCGTGAAATTTTTTCTAAAGTTTTTTGTGACCGCTCAAATTTCCTTTACCACTTTTTCTTCTTCTCAAACCAGTCCACTTAAAAAAAAATTATTGGTCTCTTCCAAACCAACATCTTACTTCACGACTCAACATACAAACATTTGCATTTGTTTTAATGGTGCGTGCAATTCAATCCAAAAACACAAACAAGAAACCTAAATCCAACCCTTTTTAATTTCCTTTTTAATCAAATTTTAGTTCCTACATAACGGACTGTACAATCCAATATTTGTCATTATTTCCAGCTCAATCCCTAAAATTATTGTATTCATTTTTATTTCGATTTCAGATCTGATGCGAGCTGAAGTATAAGGTTCGTGTTGCTACAATTCCGTAAAAATAGGAGCTTCCGTCCCGTCCTCGTTTGAAGATTCCTCGATTTCTGGTGAGCTTTTATTTTGCTTTATATTTGCGTTTGGATCTGTGTTTGGATGAGAGAATTGTTTGAGAATGTAATTATTTGTTGCCGATGGATAAATTTACAGATTTTAGCTAATTGTTTTGATGCTAATATCAGAAGCATGAAATTATAGAATCGATATTATATATATTGTACATTGATTGAGATAACCGAACTAGAGTCTTCTGATGTGATTTCTTACTTGATATAAATGTTTAAGCTTGAACATGATCCTATTTGCATTGCTTTGTGTCTAAAACTTTGAATGTATGTGATTGCATTTAGGGGCTTAATAAGCTATTGGGATTTATACATTTCTATTCATTGTTTCATTCCAGATTTATGTTTGCTTTGCAGAACTCCGGGAGAAGCATCGATTGGAGTTGGAAAATATGACACTGAGCACGCAACCTTTCAGAACATTTAAGATTTTCATATTTGCTAGTGTAGATTACATGAAGCGTTACATTTTATATATTTTGACTAAAGGTGTTTGGTTCACAATTCTTACTACCTTGTGATACGGCTATAGGTAGAGGAAGAAGAAGATATAAGGGAAATAGGGAAGAAGCAAGCTAAGAGAGAATTTGCATTAACTTTTCTATCCCTTTTCTACCAGCAGAGGTACATATATATAGCAGTACATCCTAACAAACTTTGCCAACGTGGCTGCCTAATGACCAATACAGGCTGTCATGCTTTAGACCACGTACTGATAACAGAAATCTGTTAATAAAAGATATGCTATTAATACTAAAACATAGGATGCTATTTCTAAAATATTAATATTGTCTTAGTCTTGATAATTTGCAGGAAGTAGGGGATTCTTCAAGGGCTGTTATTTCAGGTGTAGGCTGAGTACCGCATCATTACCCACCCCTTCAAGATCGACCTTGTCCTCAAGGTCGGAAACTCGCTCAACCGCTAAGGTTCCACCGGGATCGAAGATGAAAATTTTACGGTTACCTCTGAATTTGTTCATTTCAGCAAACACAGTGGATGCATCAGCCAACACACCCGATCAAATATTAATATTGTCCTTTCAAAAATCTTCTTGGCATCCCTTTCAAGCATAACATCAAACAGTATATGGCCATACTATTTAGTCGTGGCAGAGGAGGTTTGACAGTTGAAATGCATCTTGATTCCATCACCTACAGTAGAAACTAGTGGTGCACCATTGCTACTCTTTCCCAGCTGATTAATAGACATTTCTAATGGACTTTGGAGAGTTTTAAAACCCATTTTAGCAACAGCCTTCTGAGAATAGAAGAATAATATTTCATGCTGATCTATGGCAACTGGCCCGATAGTTTGCAAACGCTCTTTTGCACATACTTCATCATACACTTGAGTAGATTCTGAATCTACAAATACTGTAGCAGCCTCAAAATCGAACGTCTCTGTGGATTCCAGATTTGAGGGTTGGGAGATGATTTCTGATCTGGTGCAAGGTAAAGTGGTGATTGTAGATTTAGCTGCAACTGTGGCCGTGTACAAACTTGAAGAGTTCCTTGCTCTTATTCTATCTTGCATTCTTTCTATAATAACCATCATTTCATGAAGTTTATTTTTCATGAAATCCAAAGCTGATGCCAATTCATGCTTCATCACTATATTTCCAGTTTGATTCGCAGTATTGTTTTTTGTATAAAAGTGAATTTCAAGTTGACAACAACTCTCATATATGTACCTTCCTTGTAATTGATTCTTTGCCGAAACAGCATTTTGACATGAATCAAATTGAATAAGTGCTTGCAGCGGTTCACTTAATTGCAATATATCAATCTTTTCCACATAACCATACAGATCAAACACTTGATGAAGTACGTACTCAGTAATCGGATAGATAACATTATAGACTGCAACTAATAGAAATTGACTAGACTCATTGGTAATAAATCGAGCAGCATCAAAATTAAGTATGTTACCAGAAATTCCAGAACTCACGGCGAACATACTTGGTTTGAAATCGGATCTGAGCTATATGGCTTCGTTTTTTTTTTGTTTTTTTTAAGGAGAAACAGATCAGAAAGTAAAGAAATCAGAACTAAGGAAGGAGCAGAGAGGAGAACTGAGATAAAGGAGAAGATCTGAAGGAGAGAATTAAGATAGAGGAGGAGAGAACATCGGTGAAAGCACCAAATTGATACGGCTATAGGTAGAGGAAGAAGAAGATATAAGGGAAATGGGGAAGAAGCAAGCTAAGAGAGAATTTGCATTAACTTTTCTATCCCTTTTCTACCAGCAGAGGTACATATATATAGCAGTACATCCTAACAAACTTTGCCAACGTGGCTGCCTAATGACCAATACAGGCTGTCATGCTTTAGACCACGTACTGATAACAAAAATCTGTTAATAAAAGATATGCTATTAATACTAAAACATAGGATGCTATTTCTAAAATATTAATATTGTCTTAGTCTTGATAATTTGCAGGAAGTAGGGGATTCTTCAAGGGCTGTTATTTCAGGTGTAGGCTGAGTACCGCATCATTTGGGGGCTTAATAAGCTATTGGGATTTATACATTTCTATTCGTTGTTTCATTCCAGATTTATGTTTGCTTTCCAGAACTCCGGGAGAAGCATCGATTGGAGTTGGAAAATATGACACTGAGCACGCGACCTTTCAGAACATTTAAGATTTTCATATTTGCTAGTGTAGATTACATGAAGCGTTACATTTTATATATTTTGACTAAAGGTGTTTGGTTCACAATTCTTACTACCTTGTTTATTGTTGGTGGACTTTTTCTTGTAGCTACTGATGGTCCTCATGAAAAGGTACTCATCATCTTGGTTCAGTTATTTCAGTTGTATAAATTTATTTTGAGTCCTAGACCAATATCGGTGAAGAAAATTAGATTTCCCCGTAACAATGTTATTAAGGATTAGACTTTTACCTATGCAAGTTAGTTTGATATTTTTACGTCAGTTTGAAATGTAATGATAGCTAAGTTTTTAATTAGTTTGTACTGCAAAATATACAATTATTCTTTAATTTAGTTTGTACTAGCCCGTTTGCAGTGAAATGCAAATTATATGTCATTCAGTTTCTGCTTTAGTCTGGTTGTAGTTCATAACATAACAATTATCATATTGTTGTTGCCAACTAAAAGTATTTGGGATTTTATGAATGGGTGTGAGCAGGCTTAACTAGTATCAAAATATATGGGCTAAAAAATGGAACAGTCGAGTTATCTTCAAATAGTTGGGCATACAAGGTTACTGAATGCATTTCTTTTGAATATAACGTGTTGTTTCAAAAACTTCACGTGGCTGTCTAGATTTGGTTTTGCAAATTAAATTGTTTTAAGCTGCTACAATAATTTGTCATGCCTAATTTCTTCGTAATTAGATTGGGTTGGAAGGAGAGCATCACAATATCTACGTGGAAGATGGTGCAAAAAACGTGAAGTGGTTGCAAAACTCAGAGCCACCAAAGAATCAACCTCTTACATGGTACAAGGCACGTTGTAATATATTTCCAAAACTGGTGTCTCTCTTTTCTTCTTCAAGCATGTACACTATTCCAATTATATATTGCAGGCGGTAATAAATGCTTCAAAAGGAGATGAACTTGTTGGTATTGACATGATGTACATGGGGAAGGGACAAGTTTGGATCAATGGAAAAGAAATGGGAAGATATTGGCCAGTATCGAGTTCCAGATATGAAAAATGCACGTCTGTTTCTGATTATAGAGGCAAGTTTTTTCCAGACAAATGTCTTACTAGATGCGGAGAACCTTTTATTAAGTCGGGGACTGCAACAGTCATTTCTTGCTACAGCTAAGCTTGAAATCCATTAGAAGTCTGATCATTTGGGTATGCTCATCGAACATGAACTGGAGCTAGAGTATAAGCTTTGGGATTTTGGACTTTCCCATCAGCCAATTAGCTAGTTTGAGCATCAAATTGATGCACAGAATGTGCATTCAATCTTGTAGCATCAGGTTGATAAGCAGAAGCATGGGGAGGGGTCATATCCGCATGAAAGAGAGCGTTTGATTATTGATGCATGGGCAGAAGTATGTAGAGCAATTCAAAGGACAATCTCGCTTTTTCGGTAAATATTTTATCACGCATTTTGCCTAACTATTAGTCTATCATTTTTAGTTTGTCCCAACAATGTATGTTTTTTCTTGGCTACATTTTAACTGAAGTATATTAAATCTTCTCTGGTACTTACTTTTGCTGTAGAGGTATGTGTTTGTGTTGTGTGTGTACTGCAAATATGTGTATGTGTTTGTGTTGTGCATGTGTTGTGTTAATACGAGTGTTGTGCATGTGTTTGTGAATCCCTGTATATAGGTAGATAAGCTTCAGTAAATGATATATATTCGGTCTTATTGGTTACTGTGACCAGCTTCAGTAAACGATTAAGTCTCGTTATTGATTATTACTTAGGTCTAATTGTTGATTATTACTTGTTTATAGGTAGATCAGTTGAAAACAACTTTTAATTCTAAGATTATTTGCTGCCATGATTTCCACTATGTCATCTTCTTGTAATCT
Organism: Allium fistulosum; assembly: GCA_030737815.1. Classification (NCBI taxonomy): domain Eukaryota; kingdom Viridiplantae; phylum Streptophyta; class Magnoliopsida; order Asparagales; family Amaryllidaceae; genus Allium; species Allium fistulosum. The sequence goes on from CM060902.1 coordinate 1,304,870,480, forward strand.
GTCTGCAGTAATTTCCGCTAAGTCATCTTCTTGAATGTCGGTAGGCAGTGCGTCATTTAAAAATCTAACGTGTCATTTCAGTTTGGTCAGTATTGTACTCATAATTGTTATTTTGCTGTGCAGAGGAAGTTGAAGATATCGAATTCTCAATTCGAAGAAATGATCAACTATGCAGAGGAAGTTGAGGGTAATTCAGTTGTTGATGGTACTTACTTAGTCATCTATATTATAACATTTTGTTTATGGTAGTTCAGTTGTGTGAACTTCTCTATGTATGGATTTTACTTTAACTTCTTGTTTTGAAACTACTGTATGTAAGGTTATGTACTAGTTGTGTATATATGTACGGTTATGCACGAGTTGTGATTTTTTGCACGAGTTGCCATAAGTCTTACTATTGTATTGGAATGGTTATGGATATTTTATTTGATTATATGGTTAATGTGTTTTTTAACTTATTTGAAGATGATGATTATGTGAGTGATTGTTGATTGATATAATAGAACCAAAATAGACCATTAACAGGAAATAATAGCATGAAAAAATGGTGTAAAATAATAAACAACTTTTAGTAGCGTTTCAAAAACGCTACCGAAATATATATAGTGGCGTTGAGTAAATGCAACCGTAAAACAGGGGTAAAGTTGGAAATTCTATTAGTAGCGCCAAAAAATCTTTTGGTGGCGTTTTTTAAACGCTACAAAAAGATTTATGGTGGCGTTTGAAAAACGCTGCCAAAAATGCATTTATAATGGCGTTAAAATAAATGCAACAAAAAATCATGGATTTTTAGTCGCATGTTTTCTCGCGGCGTTTATCAAAACGCCGCCAAAAGTTTTTGTAGCGTTTTTTGAGCGCCACAGAAAATAAAATTTCTTGTAGTGGAATTTTTATAAGATAACAAATTCTATACTTAACTAATTATATATTTATTTAAAATTAATTAAAACCAATCAAATAGGCGGGAAATAGTTGATTATTTGACTTATAGACAGTAATGGCGACCGCATTTGGCTTTCCCGAAACCCTAGGCACTGAAGAAGAAGATGACGAAGGCGGAGGAGGATGGAAGGAGGTTAATAATAGAGGAAAGGCTAAGAAATCATTTGCAGATGTGCTCAGACTGAATCCTAACATAGGTATCCCCAAAGCAAAATCGTTGATAGACGTCGTAGGCAGCAAAATTGAAATCAAAGGAAACGCAAATTATTTTGAATCTCAATCCAATGGAGAAGATACATATCAATTGATTGATGAGGAGGATTACGCCGAATCCGAGCAGCTATGGCAACACTCAATCTATGCCTATATGGCAGGTAAACGTCCCTATTACATACATTTTAATGCTTATATCAGGAGAACATGGAGTCCAAAAGGGTCTTGGGATATTTTTCCCCGAGATAATGGTTTTTACCGGATTAAATTCGAACTAGAGGAGGACTATCAACGAATTATTAAGGGAGGTCCGTGGTTTGTGGATAGCAAACTAATTTTTATGCGTAAATGGGAGGCAGATTTCAATTTTGAACGTGCAATGCTAACAACTTACCCTATTTGGATAATATTTAACAATTTGGATCTCGCATTATGGAATATGAGATGTATTAGTAAACTATCAAGTCTTATAGGTAAGCCTATAGACATTGATGAAAACACAAGAAAAGTTAAACGTATCAAGTACGCTAGGGTTTTGGTGGAGATCTCAGCCAAAACTGTGCTGCCAAAAATAGTCAAAGCAATAGACAAACAAGGAAATGAATACAGACAAGAGGTGGAGTATGAGTTCGTTCCACCTAGATGTGGGGAATGTATGTGTTTCAGTCACATAAACCAGCAGTGCCAACGCATCATGGCAGACAAGCCTAAGCAAATATGGGTAGAAAAATCAAGCAACACAAAAGAAGCTACAACAGTTTTACCTGAGACTAGTAGTTCAAAAAATGATGAGGAGATCACAAAAAATATACATAACACCTCCCCTACTACACATCATCCACCAAAAGAACCACACAAAAATCTTAAGGAGTTGGACTGCGGATTAGAGCAAGCATTTAATCTAGCTCCTGCTCAGTTAGAGAAGACACCTTGCATAGTGGATCATTCGAAAATTGCTGATCCAGTGATTCCACCTGCACATTCTGAAGGTAACCCCCTAGCTCCTGTGATTCCACTTGCTCTGGATCCACCAACTGTTGACCATAAGGAGAGGGAGGAGGAGATGCCAGGTTCCCTATCTGATATCCACAAGATGGGCACTGAACTGGATTCATTTGAGAATGAGGAAGAAGAAGATGTGTCAGAGGATATCGGTAAATACACTGAATGTAATATGGAATATGACAATCAGTTCACCATTGATGACAAGAGGAAAACTGATAGATCAGTTATGGTATGGTTTGCTCCAGTTACACGGAGCAAAACTACCAAAAAATTATAAATGTCTATTTTATGTTGGAATGTGAGAGGTCTAAATAATGACACACGAAAATTAGACCTCCACAATATTAAGGCCAAATACAGGCCTACTATTTTAGCTCTTTTGGAAAACAAGCTTAACAACAGTAATATAGAGATGTTTAGAAACCAAATGGGAAATCAATGGACATTCTCAACAACTCAAGCTAAAGGTAGAATTATTATTGGATGGGAAAGTAATCACTGGAATGGTAACATAATGAATATGAATGATCAGCAAATAACCATTAAGTTTCATAATATAGGTGGCCTGGAGATAGTTATCACATTTGTTTATGCTAAAAACCTTGCCTCTGAAAGAAATGAGTTGTGGAAACAAATAACTAATAACTCGAAAAAAATTAACATTCCTTGGGTGGTCACAGGAGACTTAATGCTGTTTTAAGCACAAGTGAGAAAAAAGGGGGTCTTACTCTGAGAGTAGCACAGGTTGCAGAATTCAACAAATGTGTACTTTCTAGCGGTCTTGTAGAAGCACACCACTCTGGCCTGAAATTCACATGGAAAAGCGGTGAGGCTAAGAAAATCACATCAAGACTAGACAGAGCACTCGACAATACTGAACTATTTAACAAAATCCCAAATTTTAGAGCAACTGTTCTACCTTGTTCTACAAGTGATCATTGTCCCCTCTTGTTATAATTCAATGTAGATGAAGAAATACATAAAGGAAAACCTTTCCGATATGCAAATCATTGGCCTCTGATTGAAGGATTCGATGAAGTAGTGAACTTTAACACAGTGAGAATTCCTCCAGGCAATCACATGTACCGACTTGTTATGCTCATCAAAATCATGAAAAATAGACTTAAAGACTGGAACAAGTGTAAACTAAAGACCACTGACATCATCACAAAAATCCAACAACATTTAGGAAATATACAGCATAGACTGATAAAGATCCCCTGCATGAGGGCCTAAATGCTAATTTCTACGCACTTCAAAAACATCTCAAAGAAGAACTACACAAACAGGCAGTGGAGTTGAAGCAAAAATCCAAAGAGAAATGGTTACGACAAGGAGATGAATGCAATAAATTTTTCTATACTAAAATGCCTTTAAGACAACATCATAATAATCTTAACAATTATCTAAATGAGCAGGGCAAGCTTCTAGACATATTAAAGACATTGAAGACCAAGCAATCACATATTTCACAAACCTGTATAACAGAGAAAATCACAATCACTTACCTCGCATCAACTGTAAGAAGAAGATCTCTGCTGCTGGTGCCAACATGCTGACAACTCGGATTCTGGAAGGGGAATTGAGGAATGTTGTCTGCTCGATCCATAATGATTCCTCCCCCGGCCCTGATGGAATGGGGGCAGCCTTCTTCAAAATGAATTGGATATACCTGAATGATTATATGTTAAAAGCTTATAATGAAGCCTTAGAAACTGGAGAATTTGTTTAAGAAATTAACCACACTTTCATATCTCTCATCCCAAAAACTAAGAAACCAGATAGAATTGAAGATTACAGACCAATTGCCTGCTGTAATGTCACCTACAAGATCCTCAGTAAAATAATATGTATGAGACTAAATAGAGTCCTTCCTGATTTAATTTCACAATGTCAAAGTGCCTTTATTAAAGGTAGGCTCATCTCTGAAAACTCACTGATGGCACATGAATTAATCAGAGACTTTAACAAACAGGGGGCTGATAAAATGTGCATCAAAGTTGATCTACAAAAAGCCTATGACAGGGTTAATAGAGGATTCATTATCCATATGCTTGACTCTATGGGGGTTCCAATGAAGTTTCTAAAACTGGTTAAGTATTCTCTAAACACTCCTACTTTCTCTATCATGATAAATGGAGTACCTAAAGGGTATATACAGAGTAATCATGGGATAAGACAAGGTGACCCTCTCTCTCCATATTTATTTGCTGTAGCTATGGAATGGTTTACTCTTTAAATGGAATTGGCATGCTATCACAAACTCATTCAACCAGTTTACAATACCCTCCCAAATGTTACACATTTAATATATGCTGATGATTTACCAGTGGTGCTAAAAGGTAATACTCAGGCTATTGACAAAGTCAAGGCTATCTTTACTGATTTGGAGAAGTTAGCTGGTCTTAAATTAAATGAATTAAAAACCAAGTGCTACTTCAATAAGTACTGTTCAAATAAACAGGCTATGCTAGAGAGACTGGGATTCTCGGAGGGCCACCTTCCTATTAAATATTTGGGGGTTCCACTTTCAAATAACACTATTACAGATGTGGAGTGTGGTAAGCTAGTTGATGACATTAGAGACAAACTACAAGGATGGAGATCCAAATTGTTGTCATTTGCGGGTAGAGTTGAATTGGTTCATACAGCTATCACATCTAAAGTCAGATTCGGGCTGCAATCCTTCCAAATACCAGGCTACTCTATTGCAAAAATTAATTCAGCATGTGCAGACTTTATATGGAAAGGGGGAATGCACAAAGTCAAGTACTCAGATCTTTGTAAAAAGAAAGAGGAAGGAGGTGTTGGGCTGAAGAATCTATATGAACCGAAGAAAGTGTATGGTCTGAAACTGGCTTGGAATGTTCTAACATCAAAAAATCTATGGGCTACTTGGATGAGGTCGAGGTATCTTAAAGATAATTTTTGGACCATAAAAATTGACAATAATGCCTCTGTCACATGGAAGAATATATTAAAAACCAGGAATGAACTTCAGTCCTATTTAGAGAGAGAGATTGCTAATGGAAATAATACTGATTTATGGAGAGATCCCTGGTTGAATTCAAAAAGTTTTATTAACAGGCTAGGCTGGGAAACTTTTTCAGCATATGGGGCTCCAAATTGCAAGGTGGCTGATATCCTAGACAACAACGAATGGCATTGTGATAGGAATTTGCTCAGTTTAAATTACAAAGGGGAAATTCAAAGAAAAAACATTAAAATAGATAGAGTGGAGGACATCTGGGCATGGAAGAGCAGCTCAAATGGTCAGTTTAGTTTCAGAGAAGTGTGGGAGGATTCGAGAACCAAATTCCCTTTGGTTAACTGGTCTAAAGTGTTCTGGAGTAGATCTAACAGTCCAAAAACGGCGCACTTTATACAAAGCCATACTCAAAAGACTACCAACTAAAGACAGACTAAATAAATGGGGAATTTTGGATAACACAATTTGTTATCTTTGTCATTCTGCTGAAGAAACTCATGAACATCTATTTTTTGAGTGCGAATACAGCAAAAGAGTGTGGAGTATTCAAAAATTAAGGTGTCTACTGACTAACAATGTACAGGAACTCATAGAAGAAGTAGAGTACCTGAACGGAGGGAGCAACCTCATGAAGTTGATGCACGAGACTGGAAAAGTTGGCCTCACAACCTCCTTGTGGCACATCTGGAAGGAGAGGAACAGTCGGGCTTTAAACAATAGACAACAAGATGAGTTAGTCCTCACGAAACAAATTAACAGAGACATTAGCTTACTAATTGGGCAGATTTCGAAGGAATTGCTTACAACTGTAACAGCACGAAAAGAACAACTACTGGAGACATTGAAGTTGAAGGAGTTGAACAAACGAGCTCAATCAGAGAACTGGGAGCCGCCATAGTTGAACCCTAAAGATGGAATGTTTTAGGTTATGCGGGTTGTTGTTGACTGTGTTGGCTTTGTGTCTTTTTTATATGTTATAGTTGATAATCGTGCTTTTGTTGTTGCCTTGTGCCGCAAAGCCCAGATGCATATTAATATATTTAACCCATTTTCAAAAAAAAATTAAAACCAATCACTTTATACCCTCTTCTTTAACACTAATCCCTTTCCTGGAAATGAACTCGTGCACCCACAGGACATCGAAACCTCATCTCTGCATTGCCCAGCCAAATCATGACCTCGTATGACAACGTTACACATTTTTAAGCATTTTATTTTAAAACAGTAATTTAACTAATTTTACAATTAAATCTAATTACAGGAATAACTAAACTAATTACCTCTTAATGATAAAACCATCGTCGTCTCTCCTCTGTTCAAAACGCAAGCTTCCAAGCGCGACTTCAACAACCCAGGCTCGAACGAGTCGCCACCGCAACCTCCTAAAGCCATCGACCACTGTCGTCGACTTCATCAACGGCGCCGCGACTTTCCCCCAGCTGTGCCACCCTCCATGCCTCTAGCTGCGATACCATCACGCGCGTACGTGCGCGTCGCCCACACACGAACGCGATTTGCTCGCGACCCACCACCTCGAGCATCGATTCATTGATTGATTTCCTACCCTTATATATATATATATATATCAATTTTGTTATCTCTGAAGGAAGAAAGGCCGTGATGTCGAATTGAAAAGCAGGAGAAAAGGGAAGCTTGTGATTTATGTTTTTGAATTACTTCATGATTTCGTTTTTATTCTATTTTTCTTTGTTTCCTGGCTTTAATCGTTTAGACAAGAGGGGGAAAAAGAATTTAAAGGGAATAGATACGGCAAGAATAGGTAGGATCATGCTCTATACAAGTAGGATGGCTTGTGATGGGAAAGAACACGGATGTGTGGATATTTTGTGGGCTGAGGTGAAATGAAAAAAAAAATTTGAAATTCAAAAATATCTAGATATTAATTCCGAACCCCGACCGAGGCGTGCCATCTGGCATTCCTAATGTTATACCCTTACTCCGAACCCAATGGAACAAGTTCCAAAGCCTAATTCGATCGTATGCAGAAGATAGCTTTTTAAATCGACTATTTAAATTAATTTCGATTAATTATTTCTAGGCGTTTCCAGATCTCACTGTAGGATCGATTTCACCCTAGAGGGGGGTGAATAGGGTGATACTATCAATTACAGAAATTTAATGCGGAAGTATATAAAATAATTTCAACATAGATATAGCATAATAATAGCAGCACAAATAATAACAGAATAATAAATGCAGAAATAGAACAACACAGATTTACCCAGCTTCGGCAAAACCCTACCTACGTGCTGCCCCCAAGGTTTCTACTAGAAATTAAGTAGTCTGACGCTTACACACATAAACTCGCGACACCCGCTATCGACTAACCAAACTCTATGCTCAAAACCCTGCCACAACTCAGCCACTGAGTTGTGAATTCTCGAACTACACCACCGTAGTTCGTCCCCTGTTCACATGACTAGAAATTACAAAAGTTTAAAAGAGAAAATACAAAATTTTAAAAACAATTTAAAAAAACCCTAATATTTAAAATAAAGCAAGCTCAAGGCTATTTAATCCAGCCCAAAGTAAATAGAAGCAGTGTAAAATATTTCCCCCATTTGATCGTTTATTTCTTCGGCCCGTTTCCTTCTTCTCTTTTCGTTTGCGATTATGCCTGTTTTGTTCCTCTGTGCAAAAATAAGGCTTTTGGGAAATTGAAGTTGTCGCTTGGATGTTGGTCGACTACAGTGGATATTGCTTTGTTTTGCTTTGACAGTCGACTCTCTATCTAATTTGCTTTTGGCTACTTCAATTAGTCGAGATTGTTCGATGCTTTGAATCGGTACGTTTGTTCCTTTTTTGATTTATACTATACTCGACTTTGATTCGAGTTGAATGATTATTCTTTCGGTTGTTGCTTGAACTCGAATGGATTATTGCCAATGATGTTAATAGTTTATATAGGATTCGAATTCCTATTTCTTCGTTCGTTTGATATTTTTCTCTGCCGTTTGATTTAGTAACGGATGTTTTTGATTTTTTCTGACTTGTTCATATTCGTATATTTCCTGTTACTTGATTCTCATGGCTTCAATTTAGCCTAGCTCGATTCCTTGGTCATCACGGCTTTGAATTTTGAACTATTCGAACTTCCTTGATCACCACGGTTTTGATTCTGGTTTGAAACTGCTGCTTTGAATTCTTTGGCATTGGATTTGATTCCATTTTGACTACGGCCTTGACTTTGTTTATGCGATGATATTTAAGACACCTCTATCTTCGTTCGAAACTGCTACTTGCTGGAACATTTTATTATTTGATTGATTTTTGACTTACGGCTTGTTTAGGTGTGTGGATCATTACATAGTTGTTGTTCATCTCTTTTGCACTGTGTCTTGATTGCTTTGAGCTCTGGTTGCCTCGAGTACATATGTATATATGATATTGTATTTACTTTGTTTCACTGGTGATATTGTTTTGCATTCTTCGAGTTGTTGGTGCACTTGTGTACTTCATGGTTGTTGTTGCCACTCTTGTTTATGTGCATGCTGTTTCATTCCTGAAATGTTGGTTGAGCTTCTTGTCACTATGATATTGGTTCGAGGCAGATCATCTCTGTTGCATTGTGTCTGGTTTGGTCTTCTACCACTTGCTGTTCACTAGTCTTTGCTGTTTTGTTTTGCATCGAGTACATGTCTACATGTTGCCTTGGTTTTGGTTATGTTCACACTGCTTTGATTACGGTCCATCCTGTCACTTGCTCTTGCTCTGTTCACTTCGAGTTGTTTATGTATGTATATGGTATGGACATCTGATGCATTATGGTTCGATGCACTTGAATTTGCACACTGCCTATATGTATACATGCTGTTAAATGATGGACTTGTTCCTTGAGTTGCACTATGCACATGAGTTCATATTCATTTAGTCCAGACATTGTTGTTTGTGTTGCTGTAGTGTTGCAGTCTGATATGCTATGCACTGCATGTATGGTTCACTTGATCTTTGTTGAGTTGCCTTGTTAGATGTGTTATTCATTGTGTAGTCAGGTTGTACTTGCTGTGTGGTTTCAATGCGCTTGAATATGTCTTCATTTGTATACTTGAATCTGTACTTGTTTGTCTTGTCTCTGGACATCTGATTTTTCACTTGCTTGTATACTTCATGTAGTCTTCATGTAGCTTGTCTGGTCTTCATGATGCATGTTGACTGTGTAGTCTTCAAATGCTTGGAGATTCATGTATGGTTGCAGTTTTGGTTTGTGTGTGCCATACAAGTCTTGTTCAATTGAGTTCACCATTGATGTATATGCATTCATCTTGAATTCCTTTTCTTCGAGTCTGTGTTGTTGAGGTCTGATAGCTTCTTGGTTGTTGCATTCATGATGAATTTGTGGCCTTGGTTTCACTCGAGAATTATTTGCTTTTTGAATTGCACCTGTGTTGAATCCAGCTTATAGTTGGGATTGACCTTGTGCTCACATGTCCCTGTAATTTTATCAAGTGTACATTGGTGTGCACGGCCTTGTGGCATGTACAGTGATACACTGTGCATGTCACAAGTTGTTCGTGTTTGATGAATTCAAAATTAAATGATGACGAACGACCCAAATAACTAAGGCACATAATATTTTCAAAAATACATTTTATTTTACACTGCAAAACTATTTTCTTTTCAATTTTACTGCATTAGTGTTTATTTTGCAGATTGCTCAGATGCTGGATTCAATTTGGAATAGATTTGAAGATTAAATACGAGTGAATGAGTGATATGTAGTGGGGTCTTAATGTAAATGATAAATTGTGATGTTATCAAAATTTGTATTGTAATTGAAATTGTATATATAAAGTGAGAGCTTGAATTTGTACTATTCAAAATTGTAATAAATATTTGTTTAAATAAAATATCTGTTTGAATTTAAATTATGTGTTATTTATTTTATTCAGCAAATATTTATTTATTTATTTATTTATGTGAAAAATAAAATAGTACATTAACAAATACATTTTGAATATATATATATATATATGTTTATTATCATCAAACAAAAATCATATACTTGCATATTCAACATGCACGACCAAATGGTAACTCCAAACGCTATGAAATTTGAAATAAGATAATAATACACTATTATGGATCCAATGGAACCGATTTTGTCAAATTCTGAGACTGTGCCCCGGATCGCTATTTTAACGCGTCGATTAAATCGACGATTTCAAAATTTTGTGAAATCACTTGAAATTTTAGTTTTAAAAACTTATTAACTAAATTCTAATTCAAATAGAATTTACATCAACATTAGAAATCATTTCAATTCACATTCAGCTTAAATTCTAATTATTCACCTTTCCTGTATTTCGATAAATCGTTATATTTAAAATTTAATTTCATCCTATAATTTCAAAACGAAATCTTCATATTAAAAATCAACTTATATTCCAAGTCCAATATTTAAAACCATTTAAATATTCAAAATAAATTGTTGGAAAATCCAGGTCGTTACATTCCTTCCCCCTTAAAAGAATTTCATCCCCGAAATTGTTAAGGCAGGACAAATGATCCAAACCCGCTACTTTCCATAAACCCACTTAATGAAAGTTCCATAATTCACCTTTCTAAATCTTTTAGTTCCATTCAAAACAAATTAGTTTCCATTTCTAATTCAAAACTCTTTCTTACAATTTCAATTCAAAAATCAACTCTTTAGTTAACAAAAATTTTCAAAAAATTTTCTAACACCCTAAATTTCCGAAATTTTTTGGCAGAGCCTTTCTTGTACGGAGTGCCTTTTGCAATATGACAAAAGAGATAAAAATATGTACATCGACCCACACGGTCGGAAAACACAATATATATCAATATTTATTCATTGCGGTATTTAATCCAAAAACGTACCTTAATTTAGCGTTTTTAAGCGAGCGATGTAATGACTCGGGATTTTTGATGTCTTGAGTTTTGAATATTAATTTTTAATATTCAATAATACGGTATTTTAATCAAATAAAAATCCCCGTTAAATAATAATTGATAATAATATACAGCTTTTAAACCAAGATAATATTTTGGATTTCCATATTTTTATTTATAAAATAGGAAATCGATTTAAGATGGAATTATTTATTTATATATATATATATATATTCAGGACAACAAATTTATATATAATTTGAAAACAAATTTCATAGCAAATAAAAATGAATAAGAGGAATATTATAAAAGGGAATGATTTTGGGCTTATGAACAATATAGTGTAGTATAATTGAAAAGAGTTTAAAATTGGATTTTCTTATAGATATATATATATACATATTAGTTAAGAAGAATGCATATATATATATAAGTTCAAAGAAGAATGCATATATATATAAATATAAATATAAGTTCAAAGAAGAATGCATATATATATAGATACAAGTTCAAAATGGAAAATTATAGTATTTATAAACAAATAAATTTTGTATGCTATAAACTAAACAAAAATAGTATGTTGAAAACAATATATGTAATGAAACATAATATATATATATATATGAACCAAATAAATATAGTTTATTAACTATAATATATATTTATATATATTGAATAATAAAAGAAGTAAATATATAAGAAGAGATTTATAAATATACGAAAAATAGATGATGACAGAAATGAAAAAATCTATAAAATCATTTCAAAAAGAAAATCATTAACAAAGCAATGTTTTGTTAAAAATGTTATTTTATACATTAAAATAAAATAGCAAAATTTCCATTTTTGCCTTGAGTTATTTTAATGGAAGTATATATATACATACATGAAGAATTGAAGTTGTTTTTTTAAACCACTTTATAATTCTTGGTTTCAAATTTTATATATATATATATATATATATATATGAAAGCATGTTTAAAAGAAAAGGTAAAAAGTGAAAGTAAAAAACCAAGCCTACAAAACTAGTAAAAGGTAAAAACAAATAGGCAAAAATAGGTAAAAAGAAAATATAAATATATGAAAAACATTGTTTGATCAAAAACAACAAAGACCAAAACAATGATTTTAATTTCATTTCAAACTCAAAACAAAAATCAATTCAAAATCACCTCAAAACCTCTTTTCAATCCATCACAAAAACATTGTACAAATCTTTGTACAGGCTGCAAATCCTTGGAGCCCAAAACCATATTCAAATGCACATCATTTCACTAGTATAAACTTGTATACATATATATATATAGAGAGGCTTGTGTGTTTATGCTCGGTTTTGTAAATCAAAAGCCCGTAAAACTTAAATATTCTTTAAAACCAAACACTATAAGAAGAAGAAAAAAGAATGATGAATAAAAGCTCTGTAATATCAAAGCCTGTATACAAGGAACACAGTAAAAAGAAAAGGAAGCAATCTCTTCCCAAATCAAAGCAAAAGCATGGGTTCAAGTTCACATCATAGAAACTAGAGATCAAGGAGAAGTTTTTCAAAGAACAAAGCAATGTGGAAGGTGAGATTTAAAGTTAAATGCCTGGAATGTTCGAATGTTACTCTATCAATGTAATAGAGTTAAAAGAAATCATTTTACCCTAGTTTTTAAAAATCAGTATCTCTCTATTCGATTCGAATTGGCTAATGATGTAAACTAATGAATTGTTGGTTATTGAGTATAGAACATATTAAAAATAGTTTATAGCTTGTTAGTTTTATATATTGTGTGAAATAGTTGATTTACAGTAAACAACCCAATCTTTGTCAAAATTCACCATGCTTAAAACATGTAATCGAGTATGGGTTCATGATTGTGGGATGAAGTTAGGAATTTTAGTAAAGAAATTTTGATTTTTAAAGTATTAGATTGAGAGAAATTTTGGGTTAAAACTTTTTAACAAAAAAAATAAATTTTCAATTTGTGGTGATCGAGGCGGCGGTTCGTCGACGTTGGGTTGGCCATAGAGTCGAGGGCAAGCTTTTAACCGTGGGGTTTTCGCTCTAGCGTGATGGTTTGGGCGTACGAGGTGAGTTTAGGGTTTTGGGGTGGCTCTGGACGCGATCGATTTGGGGAAGGAGGGGATGACCAGACAACTTGGATTTTGGCGTGTAGGAAGCGACGTGGATAAGGGTTCGAATGGTGGTAACGACGAGCAAAATAGTGGAGTGAGGTGCGAGTAGATCGACGATCAGTGGAAGGGGGTTTTTTTCTTGTGTTCGGTTTGAGGACTTGACCTTCAAATCTTTAGGTGCTGGACTTAAGCGAGGTGGCGATGGTGGTCAGGGGATGAGGGGGAGTTTGCCTGAGGCGTCGCGGTGGTGATTTGTGCGTCTGGTCGAGTGTGCACGTGCACAGTGTGCACGCGGGAATTGGCAATGGCAGGAGGAGTTTGGGAAGATGGAAGAGATGGGTTTGGGTCCAAGGGGTGGTGGTGTGTGGGTCGAGCGCGTGGTGGAAGTTAGGTTCGAGTAAAATGGGTTTTGATGAATCTGGAATTGGTGTAGGTTCGTAGTTTTTACTTTGGGTACTAAAAATTTTAAAAGGAGAGGAGAAGAAGAGGGGAAAGGAAGAGAGGAAGAGGGAAGCGGGTTTCTTCACTTTGTTTTGTGGTTTGGGCTTCGGCCCAAGTATACAAAAAAGAGAAAGGAAAAATAAAGATGGAGGTAAGTTTGAAAAGATAATATTTATATGATTTGAAAATTTTAAAATGTGATAACAAATACATACGAATTCCGATTAACGCGGAATTTATTGTGATGGCTTCATATCGACGAACGCTACGTCGTCGTACGACTTATTGTAGAATTTGAACCAAGGGAATTCTACGGTATTTTGAAACGGGCAGATTCTAAATACCGATTTAAAAATAAATATCGACATTAATTTATATGACTTGTCTGATGAAGTGATTTTTCCAGATAAAAATAGTGATGAGCTAATTTAAATTAATTGCAATATTTTTTACATCTATTTAGCGGAATAAAACACCGTTCCGCTAATTGTATTAAAATGGACCCTATTGGAAGAATAAAACACCGTTCTGCCATTATTACCTAATATATCTGTTTTTGGGCATTGATTAGCAAAAATAATACCCTGTTCTGCTATTATATTGTACGGACATATATTTATTATCCTGATAATTATACTGGGCAAATATGATGTTAAATGAATGTTTAAAAATAGATTGTTGTGGATATCTGTATCTGTTATTCTGGACTGTTATGAAATTGAATGGTAACTTGATTAAGTACCATTGGAATTATTAAGCCTTCTTTTCCGATTTGAAGTGGACTGTTGAACCAAAATTGTTTAAGGATGATTATTATTTATTAATGATATTTTAAAGTTAATTGGTAAATATTTTGATAATGATTTAAAGTAACTATTTTATTATTCTTAAAAGTTATTTAAAAAGTATTAATTATTGTTTTAAAGTTATTAATTATCTAAATTATTCAAGGTATATTAATTATTAATTAAAGTTATTTTATAGTGATTGTTCAAAGATAATTATTATTTAAGGGATTAATTAGTATTAAAGTATATTTATTTTAGGGATAAGTTATTAAATATTAATAAAGTTTTAGGAATAATATATTTTATAGTAAACTTTTATAAATAAATATTTTACTTAATTAGCACTTGGAAAATTTATATTGTAACTTTATAAGTATTATTTTGAAAATTTTTAAATAAAGTTTTTGGAAAGTAATAGTATGCTTTCATAGCGTAATTGGAGGCAGAGAATGCCTGCAGTTAAGTTTTGGATTTCTCTGGGATAGAGACATAAACATTGAGCTGTGAATCCATGGTTGATACCACAGTGGTGCTTTCCGTATTTATTTTTAAAGGGTTTCAAATATTTGAAAATGAATGGTCTTGTGAATATACTTATCCGGTGAGATAAGTAAAAGTGTACGTGTAGTACTAAGGACCGTGTAATATGATATATAAATGCGGAAACTGATAATAGCAGTAAAATAAAAATTAAAGTAAGCACACCAGGAATTTTTATACTGGTTCGAACTTCCCGTTCTACGTCCAGTCCCAGAATACCCTCTGGATTTAAACTAAACCCCTCACTTAACCCGGAGGAATAGGTATGCGACACCTAAGCAGCCGAACAGGAATTTTTCCGCCTCAACAGCCGAAGAGGACTTCAACTTAATACAAATAATTTGTTGACGAATGTGTTCTGAATAACACTGATTGTCTTTTGATAGTACAGCTTTCCTATAATCAAATCCTCAAGAGTATATATGTGTGTGAAGATTTAAAAGGAAGATAATCACGTAGAATCGAAGTATATGAATTAATTCAAGGATCCTAGTGATATTGAATGAGAATGAATGCTTTTTTATTTGCAGAGAATAATAGAGAATAGATTTCAGAATTATAAACAAGAATTAGTTGTTGTAGAAGTGAATTGAACATGTTTATATAGTTGTAGAATAGTTAGAATCTTTCATGAAGAGTTTCAATCAAAAGTCGTGTCTGTATCTCTTGGATTGAAGGAGATTCCTCTTCACGAACGATCGCAACTCTTTAGAAAACTAGCCGTTATTCTCAGGTCGGTTGGCCGAGAAAACTGGCCGGTCAGCTGAGTTTCAAAAACGTACACAGAACAGTGCATATCTGTGCATTGACACAGAGTCGGTCGACCGAAGTTCCTGGTCGGTCGGCCGACCTGCTGTCAATTGCACAGTGCACACTTTTTTATGTATAAATTAATGTATAATAATTTGTGTGTGTGTTGACTACTTGAGAAATGATTTTAACAATTGGAACGACCCGCTATTTTGGACCATTCGCATCCGCACATGTCGGACTTGAATAATTCAAAATACCGCGTTGTTAATTTAAATTGGCAAAACTGAGCATATACAGTAAATAAATAGAACACAGATCACAGACACAGAGTAGTAAATGCAGCGGAAATAAAAGAGATAGTAGTTCATGAAGCTACTATATAAATATATAAGTTACATTAGAGTTAAACCAGATACAACGGAAGAGTAACACGATACATCAGATACAAATTAGAATACATCACTGGAATCATCGAATACTGAAATCAGAATAGATGGCTGGATCTTCAAGCAAAGCTCCAACTCCAAAGGTGAGTCTCGAATACTGGTACACTCAGTCTGACCCGAGCGTAAAGCAAAACACAAAACACTCGAGTCAGGATTAACATTCTTATATCAATAAATCCAACTCCAATGAAATAGCAATTGAAATACAAGTAACTCAAAGGATGTTTGGAATAACCATCCTTTAAGGATCCGTTAAACTATCTACTATGTAGTAGGGTACGGTAAATAGATAATACCTATCAGTAATATAAGGTATCAAAATAGTGTTAAGGCGTTACCATTATTCCACTTAACACATTTTATATAAGCGTTATAGTCTATACAGCACTATAAACTCCACCGTAAACTAGTGGGATATCAGGGAGTACTCCATAGGTATAACGCAAAACAAATCGTAGTGGTCGCGTATAAAGGGATACAAGTATGACAAGGCACATGAGGCAATACCCAAGGTAGTGAAACTACCGTTTGCCTGATCCGGACTGGTGAGAACGCATCGCCGCAGCGATCGCAACACCGCGAAACAACACTCCCAAAATCAAGGGTGCACCAATCGACAACAAGTAATGAGTAGTTTTCAAAGAAGTGTGTTCGCTCGAGGTAGCTAACCCCCATTTGTCCCGGCACGACTCTTGTTTTAGTCATTTCCAATTTGACACAAGTGTCAAGGCTATCCATTATCGTTCTCTTTCTTCAGTCATCACGTACATCATTCCAACCACTTCATTCTGGATCACACTCCGCGCATAGTTATTAAAGTGGTTTT
This sequence comes from Allium fistulosum, assembly GCA_030737815.1. NCBI lineage: Eukaryota > Viridiplantae > Streptophyta > Magnoliopsida > Asparagales > Amaryllidaceae > Allium > Allium fistulosum. The sequence goes on from CM060902.1 coordinate 1,304,887,418, forward strand.
CGGTTTAGACAGTGAGTATGTCCCTAACCGATTCCGGTCTCTTTAATAACTTTCGTAATTATTAGACCTATTGGTCGTTTAATATATTTCAACATTTCATTTGCCCTTTCTAAATCAATTTCTACAATTTACGTTTCAAAACTTCCAAATCATAATTTCAAAATCTTATAATTCAATTTCAATTTCTATTTAAAACAATTCAAATATTGATTCAAGTTCGTATATAAGTTTCATTCCGAAATCATTTAAATTTATTTAATTTAACATTCAAATCAATTTAAATTCATTAATCGATTTCATTCAATATTCGTTAAGTAAATTTTCATTTAAAACAATTTCTATTTAATTTTCAATTCACTAAATCAATTACTTAAGTTCAACTCCATTATATCAAAACTTACAAATTGCATTAAATTAAATTTATCAAATCAAATTCTTTACATTTCAAGTCTTACATTAATTTCAATAAAACACATTTTATTTCTTATTAGAGAAATTCAATTTCACTGATTTAGTTTTAGCTGCAAGTTTCAAAACTCAATTAAATAAGAAACTTATTTTACTTATTCAAGAAGTTAAATTCCACCTATTAAAGAATTCAATTTTATTTAATTATTAAATAATTCAATCTTATTTAATTATTAAATAATTCAATCTTATTTAATTATTAAATAACTCCAAAACTTAACTATTATAAAATTTCAAAACTTAATTATTAAATAATTTCAAAACTTAAATCAATCATTTCTCAAATTAAACAACGTTCTTTCATCAATTACATTGTTAATATTCTGTTTCAGATTATTAACTATTAACATTTTCCTTTCATTAAAAATTCAAATTTCAACTTCATTTCAAAACCATATTATTTATTCAAATAAAATCTTCATTTTATTTTTAAATCATAGTATTGACCAATCGATTTTTATTTAATTCTCTATCCAAGGTCAAAGTTCAATTTGGGTATTTATCATTTCAACCCGATTCCAATTCAATTCAAAAATCAAAGCATAGCAAAGGGAACTTGCAGTGTGATAACTGGGATGGTGTCAAAGTAAATAAACAAGCAATAACAACAATCAATAACAATCTAATAATCAATTCAAATAATCTCGAAATAATCGTATTAATTCATATTGTTGTTTGTGCAAATTAATATAATTATTTCTAGAATCTACACTATCATTTCATGTAGATTAAAGATTATTACATTAATATTTAAACGGTTCTTCACTTGTCATTCATTATTCAATTTTATATTACATAAATTATACAACATACATTCAATGGTTCAAGGTGTAGTTAACACTATTTTTTTACGTGTCACTTTATTTAACATTTAAAGGGGGTCATATTATACACATTTAACTAATCAAATTCAACGTTTAACTATCCTATATCAAGTTCAATTGCATACTATTTATCATTTAACATTAAAAATTTAACGTCCAATATAAACATCAACAATCAATCAATTATCAGCCAAACTGTATTATCATTGCATAAATAATTAATAGATAATGGTGTCAGATGTCACAGGTGAACTGATACAGGTAATAGCATATATAACAGTGTAATTAACAAACAGCAGCATATTCAATTGTCGTTTCAATTGAAATCAAATTTAATAAATAAAAGAACGTTAATCATGAGTGATTGCTCACCTTTCAAGTCTAGAGAGAAAAACACCGGGATGAGTTACGGATCCAAGTACGGATTTCGAAACAAAGCGCGATGGACTCGAGTTCGACGGACAAGCTGATAATAGGAAGTGATGGGAACGAATCAAAACTAGATCGATAAAGATAATTGATATAAGTGAATTGATATAGATATAACAATTTTTTTTATATACAAAATCATATTCTAATTTCAAACATTTATAAAAGAATATATTCATATATATAGTTTAAAATTAAACATATTGACTCATGTATATCATACTTAAAATCAAACCACCACTTGATAAAATAAACTTGAAATCAATAAACAAAACAGTACAGGAATCATATATATAATATAATATTTTATATGCATTGGAAAAAAACCCAAAACACTACACGCCGTTCATATCTACTTGTATATGCAGAAACAAAATGATATAAACTTGTATACTTCATATATATAGCAGACCCCTTTATATATAAAGCCATGAATGAAATATGTGACTCATCTATATGCAGCAAATATATGTAAAGAAAAATACCCGACTGTATGAAGACAAACTATATGTTAAAATTTATATAAACAACATATCATAGATATAAACTATTACCAGATACACATTATACACTTTATATTTTTATATGTACAATTTACAAATCAAAATAAATAAAAACAAATCAACTATTCTCAAACAGACAGTAAATATCAACTTACAATATATATATAAACTAACATATATATTTTAAACTGATATATAAACGAGATACATATATAAAAGCAAGTATATGCATAATATAACGAAATAGATTACAACTTATGTAAACAAATATATGTAAAAGTTTATGTAGACTTCTAACATACTTTATATAGCTTAAGTAAAATTCATAACTGGATATACTTTATTTTATATATACTGTATAAACTTTAAAACTTGCGTATGTAATATTTATATAAATATACAAACTCCTTTAACATTTCATATAGCAGGTTTTTATATAAACTATAAATATATATCGTCACTTCCCACTATAACATAAACAATAAAGTATACATAAACACCAATATATGACTTGTATATATAAACGTACAAAGTATAAAGGATATAAGCATATAACATATATAAACATTTATTTCAGTTGAGACAAAATAACATATATGTGGACTACCCAATACGTGCATGCTTCACAAAATATGCAGACTCATATACAAACTCGTATGAATATTTCACTTATAAATATAAATCTTATAACAGAAAAAGTGTAAGCTAACATATGTAATCCTATATAAATATTTTACTGTAGGAATGTAAACTGTAAAACAATATACCAAATTTCTTTTATAACCTACTCCACTATCTTTATATATGCAGATAGTAAAAAAAATGAAAGCAACCTTACATTAAAAAGTAGATAAAGGCCAATGTGGTTGAGGTGGAAGGCTCGAGGTGAAGAGGTGCCATTGGGTTTTATGCGCTTTCGGCCAGTCATTGGCTGTCGCGAGAGAGGGGAAAGAGTGTGGTGGACGGTGCATAGAGCGGAGGGCGATCGGAGGAGGCTGGAGAGAGTCGGATGTAGGCGCGCCTGAGGTGGGTGGTTGCGCTGCAAGATGTTAGGCTAGGCTACATAATGTATGGCTCGACAGTGCGGGCTCGGGTGTTGAAGCATGGCTGGGCAGTGTTCGGCGTGCTCTGGTGGAAGGTCTGAGGCCAATGGGCGTGCTTGGAGTTTGGTCGGAAGGTGGTGATAGGCGGAGGATTGGTGTAACGACCCGTATTTTTAACACTTTAAAAATACGAATTAAAATGAAAATTTTGGATAAAAAAATCCGAAGGAAAAAAAATTTTGTGTTGTTAAATGTGAATTACAAGTTAAAATACAAAACTGAATTCTGGAATAGCTTATTTGTAAATTAAACATGGATGTTAACTTGTAGTGAATGTAAATAATGAATTGAATTTGATTGTAAACCAAATTGGTTATGATTGTAAGCAAAGAATAAATAAAATGGTAGATTTAATAATGGAAGTTTATGTTATTGAAACTAATATAAATAAATGTAACTTAATATTACAGTTGATTGAAAGCAGATAATAACTGAAACTGTAATTCGATTAAGATGTTAACTTGTAATTGAACGTAAGTAAAGATTTAAATTTGAATGTAACAAGTAATTGAATTGAATTGAATTTGATTGTAAACAACGAAATAAATAAAATGTTACATTTAATATTGAAGTTATAATATGGAAATCAACGTAAATGAATGTAATTTAATATTACTGTGAATTTAAATAAGATGATAGCTGAAGAAAATGAAAGTAAATGAATTATAAACTATTGGTAATAATGTATAAGTAAATGGTTGATTCAATAATGAAAGTGTAAATCGAAATAAAAGAATTCATTTGGAATTAAATAACTTGAATTTGAATTACAATATAATTGAACGCTGAATCTAATATAATCTTTTATATTGGATTTATAATGGAAAACTGCATTGTAAAAGATTGTTAATTACTTATGAATTGAATGAAATCCCAAATCAATTGAAATAATATGTAGTCAGCGGGAATGGAATAAATTAGTATTATATAGGGAATTGGGACACTTGTTGTAAATAATAAACTTATACGTGTGATTTAAAAGTTAACGATCAATAGTTGGTTAAATAAATGTTGAATTCATTAGATGTAAATAAAGTAATTGATTAGTAATGAGAATTCATTTAAAATCTAATATTGAAATTTGTTGAATATGGATCAATTAAATTGTTTAAATTTAATATTGGAAATAAATTGAATAATTGAATAGATTGAATAACAGGAATTGAATAATTGTATAACGGAAATAATTGTTCTATAATGTGAATTCATTTTAAAGATTTAATCTTATAAGTTCATTTTCAAATATTTCAAAAGATAGTGAATTAGTGAATAATCAAAATTGTTTAAAATTTAAATTTGCAAATATTTGAAAAATTGAATTTTAAATATAATATGATTGAAAATGATATCGAAGATTGATATAAAATTTTATTTAAACAACAATGAATTTGTTAACATTTAAAATTGGATTTGTAAGAAATCCTATGAATTTTGAAAAGTCGTCGATTTAATCGACGAGTAAAAATAGCCTTCCGAGGTACAGTCTCGGAATTCGATGAAACCAATTCCATTGGATCCGTAATAGAGTATTATTATCAAATTTCAAATTTCGTAGCAATCGGAGTTACCATTTGACCGTGGCAGTTGAAAACGCTTAGAAATTCATTTAATCGGTTTAATTTAAAATCGACCATTTATTTCCATAACTCACACAAACGATCAAATTAGCCACCGAAACACGTTCCATTGTGTTCGGAATGCGGGTAAAACATTACGAACGCCTGGCGGCACGTCTCGTTTGGAGTTCGTTTGAAAAAGCTTGAATTTTGGAAATATAATATTTTAATAATATTCTATACGCGTATATACGCGTTTGCTCAGCAGAAAACCCTAGTCGTTTATCTCTGGCCGCCGTTTGTTTATTTCAATGGCCGAAATCTCCTACCCTTCCCCCTCGATTTTCTTACCATCAGTGCTTCGATTGAAGAAACTTCCAACTGGGATTTGGTAGAGGGCAACACGATCTACGCATCCAACGGTCAAGATCGTCAGAGACAAGATGGATTGGCGGCAATCGTGGAGTTTTGGTCTGCCGTTCATCCTCATTTTGCGCGCCATAGGGGTGACCGAGCTCCACTTTGTTTGGGGCGAAGGAAGAGTAGGTGTGGGGCTTCGAGTTGGCGTCACCTGATCGACGTCTAGGCGTGGTGGTGGGGCGCGACATCTAGGGTTGGAAGGCGGCTAGCGTTGGGTTCGTCTTGCCTGCGTACGCGATGGAGAAGGAGAGTTCAGCGGCCAGATTTCTTCAATCCATTTGTACGGCCCAGATCTGTTTGAGATTTGTAAATCAAATTTTAAACTAAATCGTGTAATATTTTAAAAACTGTATATCTCCTTCATTCGTTATCAGAATCGGACGAAACTGGCGACGTTGAAATCGCAGAGATGAGAGCTTCGCTGTAGTGCAGATCCGGGAGTGTTTGGAGCTCGTTAAGATTTTTGGTTAAATCGAACGTCGTTCGATTTGATTAAAAGTCGTAAAATCAAGGTGAGTGTTTTATAACGCTCACAACGTACTAAATATCTTTATGCTAGTTAAATTTGACATTATGAAGTGTTATGATTTTATTTGTCGTTGTTTGATAAAATTTAATCGTCATATAGATTGTCATTTGAATTAACCGTTGAAAATTAAATTGACAGTTAAATTAAAATAAAAATTAAATTGCGATTGAATTACCTGACACTGATAACTATGAAATTGCCATGAATTGTATTGTCTATTGGATGATGTATTTCGATAGATGTTATTGGTTGATATTTAAATGTTTGGATGTTTACTTGCTTATATATATACTGCTATGCATACATATGACACTGTGATTTTGCTTAAGTGATATATATTCATCCCTGACATTTAATTGAAATAACTAATCACTTGGCCATAGGATAGAAAATTATATACGGACACTGGATTGGCTAAATTAATAATTTTTAAAATCGTCGATTCGAAATTTATTTAAACGTTTTGATTTAAAAGTTTTAAATAAAATCAATTTATAGAAATCGAGTTTATCGCAAAAATTTGAGTTTGGAATGTTGAAATAAATTTTGGTTAAAAGAAATTGTTAAATAATCTAAGTTGAGACTTTGAAATGTAAAAATTGGGATATGATTGAATTTCGGAAATTTAGTTGTTTTAAAGATTGAATATTATTTCGAGCTTGGAGTATTATTAAGCAAAAGTAATAATGATATTTCGAAATTTAGCTTGAAATTGAATCGTATTTGAATTTGGATTTAAAATGAATATTGGAGGATAAATTTGTTAAGTGTTATAAATTGATATTTTGAAAAATCAAGCTCCAAATTGATATAAATTGAAATTGAATTAATTGAAGGTGAATGTAGAATTGAATTAATTTGAAGTCAAAGTTGACATTCATTTGAATGGGAATCGAAATTGAATCGGTAGAATAGAAATTGAAATTGATTTGAATTGGGAAGTTATAATTGAAATGGTTTGGTTTTGAAGATGCTTCAGTTTTGTTCCAAATTTCTCTGTTATACAAACCATCTTTAAATACTTAAACTATTTTAATCTATTTTAAATCTACTTAACCCAATTTAAATTATTTTAAACTAACTTATCTATTTGAAATCCATTTAAAGATTTTAAGTATGTCAACTATTTTAATTATTTAAAACTACTTTTATACTACTTAAACTATTTTAATTATTTAAAACTACTTTTATACTATTTAAAACTATTTTCTAAAATTCCAAGCTAGTCAATAAAGTTAAATGTTTATATTTAAATTTTGAATTTAAATACGAATTGGGTTAAATGAAGGTGCAACCTAAATTGAAATTCGAAATGATTTTGAAATCGAAATGAGATTGAATCGGAATCTTACATTTATAATATGATGTGATGATATTTGAAATGGATTTGATTTTGAAGCGAATAAGATATTTTGATATCAATTATGAATTGATTTTTGAAATGTAAAAGAGCCACCGGTGTAATAATACGTAGTTATTAAAGAGACCGGGATCGGATATGGACATACTCTCTGTCGATACCGAAAACCACTTTAATAACTATTATACGCGGAGTGTCGATCCAGAATGAAGTGGATGGTTTGGTGAACGCGTTGACTGAAGAAAGAGAACGATATTGGATGACCCCTGACATGACTAAAACAGGAGCCGCGCCGGGCCATTGAGGTTCGCCATCTCTAGCGGACACACTTCTTCGATACCATATCTATTACATTTGTGATTCGATTTGGGTGCACCCCTTGATTTGGGAGTGTCGTTTCGCGGTGTTGGGGTAGTAGCTGCTATGCCCAACATCAGTCCGGATCACGCAACTACTAGTATCCTAGTTGGTATCGCCTCATGTACCTTGTCATACTGATTATCCTATTCGCGACCACTACGTTTTGGTTTGTACCTTTAGTATATGGATTGCCCTCTGGTGACTTCCGGTTTTGGGGAAACTACGGTCTTGTATATGCTCTTGGGAATAAAAATGTGTTAAGGGTGGAATGGGCCATGACTTAACGCTATTTTGATATCGTACTTTACTGATTAGACATTATCTACTTAGCGTACACTACTACATAGAAGATAGTTTAACGGATCCTTAAGAGATGGAAATCCCGTAACATCTCTTGAGTTATTGCACGCACGTTGGCACTGGATATGAGATGTCAAACCCCGTAAACATCTCTGACACCGTTACACTCATATTTATTTACGATTGATTTAACTTACATGAGGATATTTTAGTCCTGACTCGAGTGTTTTGTCTTTTCATTTCGCTCGGGTCAGACCTGAGTTTTTCAGCTTATTGAAGATCTATTTTGGAGGACGAAGACGAAGATTTGGTATACTATTACTATTATTATCTTTGCATCATGTTGTCTGCTGCATTATTTTATTTGTTCTGTTGTATAAGTATAACTCTGATAAATGTTGTGTAAATAATGATCAAAGTATAGTAAACGGCTTCATGAACTGTTTATTTGATTATTATATTTTATCGTTCCGCTGCAAGATTCTGTGTTGTTCATTTCCTTTATCCCCTTTCTCTTCTTTTTTTTAATTACCCCATTAACCATCCGCCATTTTGAATGGTTTGGAATCGGCATGTGTGTTGATTTGTCGATTTAAACTGTCCAAAAAGGCGGGTCGTTACAGTTGGTATCAGAGCGAGGTTTAGCGATAACCTTAGCTTTGTGGGGTCTGACTCTTTATAAATAGGGTAGTAATACCCTATGATGAGTCGCTGAGTGAATGTATGAGAGAGCGTATTTGTTAGTGACATAAAATTATTTTATATTGTGTTGGTTGATTTGTTGAGTGGCTTATGGATTCTGGTCAATACGAGTAATTAACGTCATTGATAGGGGTCTCTAAACACTTGAACAGAACAATTCGACATAGTATTGTTTTGAAATTGGGTAAATGAAATAATTTTGCCCTAATTATATTTTGTATATAAAGAAATAATTTTTCAAAAATTATTATGATACATCCAGTTTGTTTGGTTGTTAGTAATGATAATATGGATGATTTTCACAAATTGGATATTGTGTTTTAATAAATAAGGTTTATTATAAATATACAATGATAAAACAACTTGTTGAATGTTTTAAGAAAGAAAAATTTTGTGAAAATAAATTATAAATGTGACTTATAAATCAAGATAGATTTAAATTGAGAAATATTGAGTTTAAGACCCGGAGATTTTTGAAAATGGTTTTCAAAACTTTGAAGAAAAATATATAGTAATATTAGTTGGAAAACGTTTATGGAAAATATTGGAAGGAGTTTTTTTTTAGAAATTCAGCACTCCTCTCTTATGTCGCTGGAAAATAATTTCGGTGATGACTGCGCAGCATCATCGATGTTCATTTTCGAGTCTCAAAGTGGGGGAGACTTATGCGAAGCTTTGCTTTGCTTCGAAACTGTTTTGAAAAAAATGCATTTTGGTTTAAACTTAGAAAGTATGATTTGATATATATACATTTCAAATGATTTTATTTTATTTCAAATGATTTAAAATGAACCGGGAATTTAAATTTCTAAGTCCTGTGAATTAATATTTTTCAAATTTTCTGAATGAAATGTGAATTATCAGAACTTATATAATAAGAGGATTAAAAACTCTAAGCTAAAGGTTTTGAAAAACTTTAGAGTTGAAGTGTAACTCTTAAAAATTGAAAAGTATTGAAAAGTAAAGAAAATTTAAAACAAGTAAAATTTGTGAACATTCTAATTTAGTAAAATGAATCCTATAAATTGTATTGTATCAAATTGCATTCTAAAAAAAACATATAATATGACTTACCAAATACTAAAAGTTAAAATGATGTTTTAGATATGAAATGAGATATTATACAATTAAGCAAAACCTAAAAGTAATTGAAATATACAAGTAAGCAAAACTTAAAGGTAATTAAAATGTATATAAATGGAAATTTGGTTGTGATAAAAATGTTATATACTTAAGTATAATATGAAATGATGAATGGCTAAATGGAATAAGTAAGTAGAATTTAAGGAAGCAGACAAAGGAACTAAATAATATCTTTGTAAATTTGTTATAGAATTTAATATAAATTTGCAAGAAATTGTGAAATTGAAATTTGTAGCTTTTGAGGTAATTATAAACTTAGATAAAGTCCAACTTCTTATATATGACTTTTATAGGATGGCTAATAAACTAAAGTGTTGGTTAATAAAATGTCCACAAATAAGTCTGTTATTAACTGAAATTATGAAAATGAAGTACATTATTAACTGAAATTATGAAATGAAGTAAATGTAAACAAAATAATTTGGTATAGCTAAGAATAAATGGAAAATGAAATTGAATTTAATTAAAGTAGTTAAATTACTTATATACTTAAGTATATTCTGAAATAATCAATGAAAAAAAAAATTTAACAAATGAGTGAGCTTAAGAAAGTAGGCAAACGAATTGCATATTATCTTTGTAAATTGGTTATGGAAATAAATATAAATTGCAAGGAAATTGGAATTGAATTTGTAACTTTGAGATAACTGTAAACTAAGAAAATAGGCTTTATGGGATGACTATAAACTAAAGTGATGATTAATAAAATGTTCCACAAATAAATTGGTTATTAACTGAAACTATGAATATGAAGTAAATGTAAACCAAAGAATTTGGCATGGCTAAGAATCAATTGGAAAGGAATTTAAAATTTTATAATGTTTAAAAATGGACTTGAGTAAGTAAATTCTATCGAATAATGTTTAAGAAATGGTAGTATTAAAGAATATACTTGGTAAAGAAATAGATACCAAGTAAATTAGGGATATGAATATTATACTATAAATCATTAACTGTAAATGAAATGAAGGTAAGCAAAAGAAATATAATATAGATACATTGTATTGAAATCTATTGAAAGGTAATACGTAAGTTGTACAAGTATTATTCTATTCGCATAACGATTTGATCCACATTCGAGCACAAAATTTTGAGATAATTTATATCGGTCCAAGTTAGGATTTTTTTCACTCGATTCTCGACGGCGAACCCTGGATATGGATTTTTGATTTGATTCTGGAATTCTCTATCATAGTATATGGCTATGCAAGGAGAGTGATAGTTTCCAATCAAGGAACCAAATCTGAGTCCGCACTAGAGAGTCGTGTGAACGATACTAGTTGGAAGTGAAATTGTGTGATCGAATAGGCGATTAGATTTGATATTGCTCACGAATGATATATGTACGGCTTACGGACTTAATTAAAGCTAATATTAGAAATTGAAGAGGCCAAATATAAAATGATTCTTTTAAATTGCATAATTGGATATCAATGGTAAATGAGATGCAGGCATTTAAAATCAAGAAAATGTGGATTGCCCGACAAAAGGTACATGTTTATTTTGTCATTGGATTTGGTGATTTTTGATGAGCCACTTGGCTTTTGTTTTTTCTTTTGTTGGTTTGGGGCCCGTAGAGGCATTTTGTAGTTGTACCGATCGAGCCGCGCAAAGGAGACTCTGCCGAAATTTTTCGTAAATCCGGGTGTTAGAATTTTTTTTTTAGTTTTAAATTTATAACTTGTTTTGATAACTAATTTTAAATTTAGAAAGCCGTTCGGAGTAACTTAGTGGAAGCGTAGCTATGACTTTTAAATGGAATTTCATTGTTTTATAAGTTGATAATTTTGAATAAAATATATCAAATGTTGAATTCTTTACTTAGTTTCTTTTCCCTTCTTTTTCCTTTTCGAGGACGAAAAGTTTTAAGTGGGGGAGAATGTAACGACCCGTATTTTTAACACTTTAAAAATACGAATTAAAATGAAAATTTTGGATAAAAAAATCCGAAGGAAATAAAATTTTGTGTTGTTAAATGTGAATTACAAGTTAAAATACAAAACTGAATTCTGGAATAGCTTATTTGTAAATTAAACATGGATGTTAACTTGTAGTGAATGTAAATAATGAATTGAATTTGATTGTAAACCAAATTGGTTATGATTGTAAGCAAAGAATAAATAAAATGGTAGATTTAATAATGGAAGTTTATGTTATTGAAACTAATATAAATAAATGTAACTTAATATTACAGTTGATTGAAAGCAGATAATAACTGAAACTGTAATTCGATTAAGATGTTAACTTGTAATTGAACGTAAGTAAAGATTTAAATTTGAATGTAACAAGTAATTGAATTGAATTGAATTTGATTGTAAACAACGAAATAAATAAAATGTTACATTTAATATTGAAGTTATAATATGGAAATCAACGTAAATGAATGTAATTTAATATTACTGTGAATTTAAATAAGATGATAGCTGAAGAAAATGAAAGTAAATGAATTATAAACTATTGGTAATAATGTATAAGTAAATGGTTGATTCAATAATGAAAGTGTAAATCGAAATAAAAGAATTCATTTGGAATTAAATAACTTGAATTTGAATTACAATATAATTGAACGCTGAATCTAATATAATCTTTTATATTGGATTTATAATGGAAAACTGCATTGTAAAAGATTGTTAATTACTTATGAATTGAATGAAATCCCAAATCAATTGAAATAATATGTAGTCATCGGGAATGGAATAAATTAGTATTATATAGGGAATTGGGACACTTGTTGTAAATAATAAACTTATACGTGTGATTTAAAAGTTAACGATCAATAGTTGATTAAATAAATGTTGAATTCATTAGATGTAAATAAAGTAATTGATTAGTAATGAGAATTCATTTAAAATCTAATATTGAAATTTGTTGAATATGGATCAATTAAATTGTTTAAATTTAATATTCGAAATAAATTGAATAATTGAATAGATTGAATAACAGGAATTGAATAATTGTATAACGGAAATAATTGTTCTATAATGTGAATTCGTTTTAAAGATTTAATCTTATAAGTTCATTTTCAAATATTTCAAAAGATAGTGAATTAGTGAATAATCAAAATTGTTTAAAATTTAAATTTGCAAATATTTGAAAAATTGAATTTTAAATATAATATGATTGAAAATGATATCGAAGATTGATATAAAATTTTATTTAAACAACAATGAATTTGTTAACATTTAAAATTGGATTTGTAAGAAATCCTGTGAATTTTGAAAAGTCGTCGATTTAATCGACGAGTAAAAATAGCCTTCCGAGGTACAGTCTCGGAATTCGATGAAACCAGTTCCATTGGATCCGTAATAGAGTATTATTATCAAATTTCAAATTTCGTAGCAATCGGAGTTACCATTTGACCGTGGCAGTTGAAAACGCTTAGAAATTCATTTAATCGGTTTAATTTAAAATCGACCATTTATTTCCATAACTCACACAGACGATCAAATTAGCCACCGAAACACGTTCCATTGTGTTCGGAATGCGGGTAAAACATTATGAACGCCTGGCGGCACGTCTCGTTTGGAGTTCGTTTGAAAAAGCTTGAATTTTGGAAATATAATATTTTAATAATATTCTATACGCGTATATACGCGTTTGCTCAGCAGAAAACCCTAGTCGTTTATCTCTGGCCGCCGTTTGTTTATTTCAATGGCCGAAATCTCCTACCCTTCCCCCTCGATTTTCTTACCATCAGTGCTTCGATTGAAGAAACTTCCAACTGGGATTTGGTAGAGGGCAACACGATCTACGCATCCAACGGTCAAGATCGTCAGAGACAAGATGGATTGGCGGCAATCGTGGAGTTTTGGTCTGCCGTTCATCCTCGTTTTGCGCGCCATAGGGGTGACCGAGCTCCACTTTGTTTGGGGCGAAGGAAGAGGAGGTGTGGGGCTTCGAGTTGGCGTCACCTGATCGACGTCTAGGCGTGGTGGTGGGGCGCGACATCTAGGGTTGGAAGGCGGCTAGTGTTGGGTTCGTCTTGCCTGCGTATGCGATGGAGAAGGAGAGTTCAGCGGCCAGATTTCTTCAATCCATTTGTACGGCCCAGATCTGTTTGAGATTTGTAAATCAAATTTTAAACTAAATCGTGTAATATTTTAAAAACTGTATATCTCCTTCATTCGTTATCAGAATCGGACGAAACTGGCGACGTTGAAATCGCAGAGATGAGAGCTTCGCTGTAGTGCAGATCCGGGAGTGTTTGGAGCTCGTTAAGATTTTTGGTTAAATCGAACGTCGTTCGATTTGATTAAAAGTCGTAAAATCAAGGTGAGTGTTTTATAACGCTCACAACGTACTAAATATCTTTATGCTAGTTAAATTTGACATTATGAAGTGTTATGATTTTATTTGTCGTTGTTTGATAAAATTTAATCGTCATATAGATTGTCATTTGAATTAACCGTTGAAAATTAAATTGACAGTTAAATTAAAATAAAAATTAAATTGCGATTGAATTACCTGACACTGATAACTATGAAATTGCCATGAATTGTATTGTCTATTGGATGATGTATTTCGATAGATGTTATTGGTTGATATTTAAATGTTTGGATGTTTACTTGCTTATATATATACTGCTATGCATACATATGACACTGTGATTTTGCTTAAGTGATATATATTCATCCCTGACATTTAATTGAAATAACTAATCACTTGGCCATAGGATAGAAAATTATATACGGACACTGGATTGGCTAAATTAATAATTTTTAAAATCGTCGATTCGAAATTTATTTAAACGTTTTGATTTAAAAGTTTTAAATAAAATCAATTTATAGAAATCGAGTTTATCGCAAAAATTTGAGTTTGGAATGTTGAAATAAATTTTGGTTAAAAGAAATTGTTAAATAATTTAAGTTGAGACTTTGAAATGTAAAAATTGGGATATGATTGAATTTCGGAAATTTAGTTGTTTTAAAGATTGAATATTATTTCGAGCTTGGAGTATTATTAAGCAAAAGTAATAATGATATTTCGAAATTTAGCTTGAAATTGAATCGTATTTGAATTTGGATTTAAAATTGAATATTGGAGGATAAATTTGTTAAGTGTTATAAATTGATATTTTGAAAAATCAAGCTCCAAATTGATATAAATTGAAATTGAATTAATTGAAGGTGAATGTAGAATTGAATTAATTTGAAGTCAAAGTTGACATTCATTTGAATGGGAATCGAAATTGAATCGGTAGAATAGAAATTGAAATTGATTTGAATTGGGAAGTTATAATTGAAATGGTTTGGTTTTGAAGATGCTTCAGTTTTGTTCCAAATTTCTCTGTTATACAAACCATCTTTAAATACTTAAACTATTTTAATCTATTTTAAATCTACTTAACCCAATTTAAATTATTTTAAACTAACTTATCTATTTGAAATCCATTTAAAGATTTTAAGTATGTCAACTATTTTAATTATTTAAAACTACTTTTATACTACTTAAAACTATTTTAATTATTTAAAACTACTTTTATACTATTTAAAACTATTTTCTAAAATTCCAAGCTAGTCAATAAAGTTAAATGTTTATATTTAAATTTTGAATTTAAATACGAATTGGGTTAAATGAAGATGCAACCTAAATTGAAATTCGAAATGATTTTGAAATCGAAATGAGATTGAATCGGAATCTTACATTTATAATATGATGTGATGATATTTGAAATGGATTTGATTTTGAAGCGAATAAGATATTTTGATATCAATTATGAATTGATTTTTGAAATGTAAAAGAGCCACCGGTGTAATAATACGTAGTTATTAAAGAGATCGGGATCGGATATGGACATACTCTCTGTCGATACCGAAAACCACTTTAATAACTATTATACGCAGAGTGTCGATCCAGAATGAAGTGGATGGTTTGGTGAACGCGTTGACTGAAGAAAGAGAACGATATTGGATGACCCCTGACATGACTAAAACAGGAGTCGCGCCAGGCCATTGAGGTTCGCCATCTCTAGCGGACACACTTCTTCGATACCATATCTATTACATTTGTGATTCGATTTGGGTGCACCCCTTGATTTGGGAGTGTTGTTTCGCGGTGTTGGGGTAGTAGCTGCTATGCCCAACATCAGTCCGGATCACGCAACTACTAGTATCCTAGTTGGTATCGCCTCATGTACCTTGTCATACTGATTATCATATTCGCGACCACTACGTTTTGGTTTGTACCTTTAGTATATGGATTGCCCTCTGGTGACTTCCGGTTTTGGGGAAACTACGGTCTTGTATATGCTCTTGGGAATAAAAATGTGTTAAGGGTGGAATGGGCCATGACTTAACGCTATTTTGATATCGTACTTTACTGATTAGACATTATCTACTTAGCGTACACTACTACATAGAAGATAGTTTAACGGATCCTTAAGAGATGGAAATCCCGTAACATCTCTTGAGTTATTGCACGCACGTTGGCACTGGATATGAGATGTCAAACCCCGTAAACATCTCTGACACCGTTACACTCATATTTATTTACGATTGATTTAACTTACATGAGGATATTTTAGTCCTGACTCGAGTGTTTTGTCTTTTCATTTCGCTCGGGTCAGACCTGAGTTTTTCAGCTTATTGAAGATCTATTTTGGAGGACGAAGACGAAGATTTGGTATACTATTACTATTATTATCTTTGCATCATGCTGTCTGCTGCATTATTTTATTTGTTCTGTTGTATAAGTATAACTCTGATAAATGTTGTGTAAATAATGATCAAAGTATAGTAAACGGCTTCATGAACTGTTTATTTGATTATTATATTTTATCGTTCCGCTGCAAGATTCTGTGTTGTTCATTTCCTTTATCCCCTTTCTCTTCTTTTTTTTAATTACCCCATTAACCATCCGCCATTTTGAATGGTTTGGAATCGGCATGTGTGTTGATTTGTCGATTTAAACTGTCCAAAAAGGCGGGTCGTTACAATTGGCCACTGTCGGAGGCCTTTGGAGCGGTGATGAGACGTGAAGGAGCAAGGGTGGTGTCGCTGTCAGAGGTAGTGGGTCGGAGCGAGTTGCGCAAGGTGGATGGGTTCAAATAAAGGCGGGTCGGAGCAGGCGGTGGGTGGAAGAGAGCGGGCAAGAGGAAGGCTTAGGTGTGCGGCTGTTGGAGCATGGCTAAGGCCGAGGAGGTTCGATCTGGGCGCGAGAAGGTCGAAGCTATGGCGTTGGTGAGGGAAAACGTGGGAAGGATCGGTTATGGGTGAGTGGAGGAAGCATGGTCTCAAGAGAGAGGAAGAGGAGTAGCAGGCTAATGAATGAGGAAAGTAGGAGGAAAGTCAAAAAGAAGGCACGGGTTGGTTTGAAAATAAATGAGCATAGCTTTACATATATTTCTTTTCCAAAGTGAATACAAAGCAACATTTTTGAACAGAAGGGAGTGCAAAAGTCATGTGTAGAATTTAATGAAATTAATGACTCGTGCCTGATTGAATTATACTGTAAGCAATTGAAAGGACAAAAAAAATACAAGGGTTCTAATACGGAACCGATACGGAATCGTTTTATCGATCCTGTAGCGAACCAGACTTCAAAACACAGAAGTGAATATACCACAGAAATCAGCACGGTGAGACGATCAAAACGGTATGCGGATATCAGTGGTACGATTGAATTATAAAAAATTCGAATTTTCTACTAGCGGAAAATGCAAGAAAAACGTAGAAAAATAAGATCGACGGAGCCAAAGAAGTCCGAATTTGGAAAAACGAAAAATGGCGTTTTCTCAGAAGATGGTTTAGAATTTTTCTATGTAAAAATATTTAGGTTCCGAAAACATTTTATTTTCATCGCTTTTTAACTGATTAAATTGAAGTAAATTTACGCGCGAAATAAACTTTCATATTTTCGGACGAAAATTTACCAGTTGCTATGTTTAACTAGACGCATTCCAAATATCAAATTTATATTTCAAAATTTTATCGTTTAAAATTTCGGAAAATTTCAATTAATAACGTTATTAAAACCAGTTAAATTTACGGGTCGTTACAATAATATTCTAAGACTCAATACAATAAAATATTCATACTAATCTCTGGATTGTAGTCTTGTCTCCTTTGTAGTGCACAATATACGCTTATTCTTTTTTTGTCGCTTTCGTATAGTATTCTCGTCGTATGATCTCTGAAGCTTGTGTCATGAATCAAAACTCATGAATCAACATTCTCCCCCTTATTGATTGATGACAATACTTATGTGACGAAGTAGTATATATATTATAACTCTCCCCCTGAATATATGGAGATTTTTCTGCAAAAATTTGTTAGCTTTCATGTATTTCTCCCCCTTTGTCATCGACAAAAAGGAATACTTATTAGATGTAATATGAAAAAAAATATGGAACATGTAACACAAGTAAGAAAACATCGAGATTAAATATTACATACTCAAAACAAATAGGAATATTAATGATGTTTACTTACTATAGAACATCTAAAAATAGACATATTTTTCATAAAGAAAAAAAACAGAGTACTTAAAATTATGAAATAGCAAGTTGTAAAACAATATGATCATTCCTCACCATCATCGGAATCCCAAAATTCTGGACGAATATTTTCTTCCGGAGGAGCATGTTCCTTACCACGTCTTTGAGCGTTAGAAGTGTGAGTTCCCGATGTACCGGAACTTGTATTCTCCAAAGTGGACCAAGAGAAGTTTGGCGCCGGCCTTTTTCCGGGAGCAAGGTGAGAGGCACCGGCTTCGGAAGTGCATGATAAGGCATCCCATAGATTGACGAAGAAGCCCTTGATTTTCTTGAAGCGACCATCAATTTTTCGTAGCCGGGCATCCAAGGCTAGTTGATTTTGAGCCAAAATATCAATGGCCGCCTCCGTACTAATTCCGGGAGTTGGTCTTTGAATTGAATGTTGGCGAGTTAGACGTTCCGTAGCATGAGTTGATGGTTGCGGTGTGGAAAAGCTACGGCGTAGTTGTTCTCGAGGAGTAGTACGCCATTGGTTAAATGTTATAAATTTAGGAGGTGCATCGGGCAACTTCATTAGTTTTATGGTCCTTGGATCAAAAGAACGAACTTTGGAGGTTTTGAATTCCGGAGCATGGATGACGAAGCTATTGATCAATCTCATTATGTATTCTCCATAATAAATATGGAGCATCTTTCCTTGGTTAAAAGAGAGAAATTCATTCATAAGAAGTTGTGCCCAATTTACTCGTACATTCCCGCAAATAGCATACAACGCTTTGAAGTTTTTGGGATATACTAAGTGATATGAACCGCCTCTAGGAACTATAGATTTCATCATGAATCGATGAAAGAGTCGGGCTTTAGGTCGAAGGCATGATGTTTGTCTAAAATCTGTAGCGTCATCTTCAAAAAATAGATGGCTTATCAGGTCACGACTTGATATATTACAATCTACATCGCGTAACGAAATTCCACCCGGTCGTGCATGCAAAATGTGATTAATTCGATCAATGGAAAGGAAAATTGAAGTGCCACAAACCAATGTCCAAACACAATTGTCAGTGTTTCTCGGCGGATTGACAAGGTTAAGGTTTGCTGTCAAGACCCAAAAATCGACCTTCGAAAATCGGCACCCGTACTTCACTTGTACTCAAAATGCCGTAGATTCAAATGTCGAATCTGGTTCTCGGGAGCTTATAACACAGTTAAGTAAATAACACAGCGGAAGAAATGAATAATACATTGATATACAATATCTGATACAACAGAGTGATACAATGAATATCAATATACATCAGAGATATGATACAACAAATAGTAGCGGAAAAGAAAACGATAACATCAGCAGCGAATAATCTCCATCTTCAAAGCACTAATCCAAAAATAGCTTGAACTCCCAATAACGATACACCAAGATAAGCAAGTGCAGTCCGATCCAAAGACTGAACTAGCTCCAGATAACCTACTAATCTGACTATCTGAAAAACCAAACTCTAGACTGCTCGTGTAGAAAAATTTTGAGCATCCAGAGTTTAGGAAAGAAACAATAAACTCCGGATCAGTCATGGGACTGGTGTGAGCAACAAAAACAGTTTATCTTTAAAAACAAATAGCAGAGAATTTTAAAGTCAATTCGCAATGTTTTTGGAAAATGAAACTACCATAAGACCTCCCACCACACACACAATGCAAACGCAGACTTGGAGGAGATTTCTTCTTATGATAGTCAAAGATGCTTACTACGCAAAATCAAATCATTTTTGATATTATTACTAGTGCATAGTGCAGAAAACATTTCGAAAGTATAATATCAATCTTAGCCAGCATAGGTACCATTATAGTATGCCTACTATAGCTACCATATTAAATGGCAGGTTCTACAACTAAAACCGTACAAGTCTCGTATTGTTTCTTTGGATTTCCAACAAATGGTCAGGCTAAGGAACTTCCTATGCCACGAACAGAACGCCTCTGGAATGACGTCCCAAGAAATAACCTAACATTACGGTTAGATCTCTGCCAACACAAGGCCGGGTTACCTCTGCAAAAATAGGTAACTACTGACACGCGTATGCCATCCCCCGATCGTAACCGATCTTCCCGAGGATCCTCGATTCGCAACAAACCACATAATAAGCAGTATCAACATAGGTTAAGTATCTGGGCTCCATACCATGATACCACCTCTATCCAGAAAGAATGACATACACTAAGGGGCGCTACTCCCTAGAACCTTGCCGCATCTTTCCTGTTTTGACCATTTCCGGGGTGTGAGGTCCGACGAAGTCTCGTCCACAAAGCTACGCTTTGTCACAAAGCCATGCTTCGGGTCAAACAAATGATCAACCTATGATCACAAAGATATAAGATCAAACAAATGATCATATCGCAAATGATCAAACACTGATCATCACACAGCAACACTCAGCATGCCACATTACCAAATTGGGATATATCGCTGATAACTTCAACTACATAACCTCTGAGCTCGTATGTCTCAGAGAAGGGTGTTAAGCTAAGAGAATAAATTCTCCGCCACCAAACAGAAATGTCTTTGAAAGAAATTGGCTTTATATCTCAAAGTGTAATGTCAGACATGTATCCATACAAGTCTGTTCCGGGTTCGAACAGAACCGAAGGCACTTCTCACGAAGCCCTTGCAATTCCGGATAACTCTCAATCACGTCCGGACTTCCC
This sequence comes from Allium fistulosum, assembly GCA_030737815.1. Classification (NCBI taxonomy): domain Eukaryota; kingdom Viridiplantae; phylum Streptophyta; class Magnoliopsida; order Asparagales; family Amaryllidaceae; genus Allium; species Allium fistulosum. The sequence continues at coordinate 1,304,908,246 of CM060902.1, forward strand.
GTCACAAAAGAGTGATATAAAACTCTATACCGGCGCGACTCAATGCAGAGACATTCGACAGGTTGTCCTTTCATTTTCGAAAAATATCCGGTCTTCAACACCGGTCTTCAAATGCGATCCATATACGACGTATCACTATTCGGAATGAGTTATACGACCTAAAGGTCCTTTCCCGGCTAACCCGAATAGTGAGCGAAATATTTAAAAACATACGGATATTGGGATTTCAATTAAGTCACAACTTAAACCCAAACTTTCTTTACAAATGGTTTATCAAATTACCATTTTAATCCTTTAAACAGAAAGATTCAATTCATAAAGTTCACTTAATTTCACAAAGATTCATTCACAGATTTTCCAAATCGATTTCCATTTCAGTTTAATTAACTCGTTAAATCTTTAAATCAAAGATTTAACTTATAGTTTTCAAAACAATTTCATTTCGAATGGGTTAAACAAATCATCATTTTAAATCTGTTAAAAATAGACAGATTAAATTCATAGCTTTCAAAAAGAATTCATTCATAACTTGGAAAATCCATTTTTCAATTCACTTGAAATTCCTTAAATTTAAACTGGAATTTCTTTTCTTATCTAAAAGCTTTTATCATTTGAAAACAACAGTTTTCAATTTGGAAATCTGATTCATTCATACGAGTTGAAATCCTTGGTTTAAATTCAAATTCCCAAATTAATACTTTAAAATGGTTTAATTCATACAAACACATTTATATCATCTTTTATCCCTAGTTTCCAAATCATAGATTTAATTTCAAACTTGAATTCAAATTTAAATCAAATTATTTAAATTTCAAAACTCGATTAAGTTATTCAAAATAACTTTTATATTTGAAATTCCATTTCAAAAGCTTTTCACTTTAAACCGAAATTTCCAATTTCAAAATCAATTGAAATTAAAATTTCAATTTCAAAAACATCAAATTTAAATTATCTGTGACTTAACCGATTTCCACGTGAAATCCATATTTGTGTGTGTAACAGTGTGGTCCAGGGGTTTAACACAATAGTGCAACATGATGAATCATCACAGATCAAAATATAGGATATAGTTGATAAGCGATATAAACTATAACGCTTATCGTTCATTCACAGATCACAGATATATATCACAGGTAAGTAAACTACAGATCACAACATAAATCAGGGTGTATCACAAAGCATCATATATCAGGGATATCAAACAATTAACTCATCCAATAGAATCCAAACATTCACAAGCGAATTTATTAACCAACTAATTAATTTAAATCAGATGTTTCAATTATTAATCCGAGTTAATTATCATGATTTAATTTCAAATTATTTGAAATAAATTCCCTTTCGAATTCATTTGTTAATCTTTATTAACTACTCAATTTTAAGTAAATGAATCAATTAAACCTTTAATTATTTACAAATAATTTACTCAAATTTCAAATCATCATTTAATTGATTACATTCAGTAATTATCTATTTATTTCTTCTCTAAGTAATTTTACTTCATTAATTTCATTAAGTAATTATACTTAACTTAATATCAAGTAATTATTTTTAATTAATTGAACTTAATTAATTAATTAAAATTTACCATATTAACTTGATTAATCTTTAATTACTAAATAAATAAATTCCTAATCATAAATTAATAGCTTAAAATTATCAAATTAATTTAACCTTAATTTATTTATTTAAACCTCTAATAATTTAATTAATTCAAGTCATAAATTAATTAAATAAATAGATTACCCATTTTATCTAACTTAACCATTTTAAATTTCTTTTCCATACTTAAACCCTTCTAAGTATTAAAACAGTTTAAATTTAAAACTTTATTTCGAAACTAGGCTTCAACTAAATCTGGATTCATCATTAACTCTGATTCATCAACTCAGTTTAAACTTGCTTTGAAATTTAAATTCAATTCTAAATTTTTAGAAAACAACATAACAGGTTCTGTTTTTAAAACCTGGGCAACAACTCGTACCCGAGCCAAACATCAATCTCCCCGATCCTTGCTTCGAGTTTTCGCTCGACACACTCGTCTTCGAGTTCCCTTGCGAATTTCCTCGAGTACGACTCGAATTCGTCCCCAGGCAAGACTGCTTCTTCCCCATTGTCTCAAACACCACCTGACACCAACGTGCACATGCACGTGTACACCAAAGGTCGACGCCTCCGATCACCACCACATCGACGAGTAAGTCGAACATCACCCCCAGCTCCGATCCCAGCCACCAGTTTCCCTCCAGTACCACTCGAACCCAAATTCGAATAAATCGAAGCCTGGAACAAACTCACGACCAACCAAATCCCTGTCATCGCCTCGTCTTCGCAGCCCTGTCCACCAGAAAACCTGAAACTCCGGCCAAGCCTTCGCCTACTTCCACTCTACGCATCCCCAAACACCGGTCGAACTCGATCCCCTGTGGCATTCGAACGAGACCAAAATGTACCTATGTCAAAAACTAGGTTTATAGAAAAGATCTCGTCGCCGTTGCCACCACGACGAACTACAACGCCGTCCACTATTTTTCCACAAACCCCTGATCACTCCTCTACCTCCAGACCAAACCACGACGTCTCCAGCCGACTCTATCGTCCACGGCGACCCAAAATGCTTAAAACAGTAAAACTAAAACTGCTCTTCACCCCTTGCCTTAAAAATTGTGAAACTTGTTTTAAAAATCCCATTTTAGTATGTAGTTTCACTCTATACTCCTGAATACTTAAAACAAGAAATTTGTTTTTAAACTTGTTTGAAGTTGAGTTTTGTTTTCTCGTTTTCCAGAGATAAATACAAGTTAATTCAATCTTAAATAAATTTTAATACTTAGATTATAGCAAATCAAACAGCTTTTGTTTACATCTTATCTTCAAACAAATAATGGATCATGAGAAGAAGGTTTGTTTACTCATCTACTCAAAGAAATGCCAAACAGATAACAGAGCAAGGAACAGATATATCCAGGCTTGCATAATCATACATATGTACAAGGTGTATATCATCACAGAGGAACGTGCTCCATCTTACTTAGGTTATAAACTTTAAATAAAATGTTACTCACCCTGATCATGTTGATTTCTAGAAAGTTGAACTTTGAAGGTTTAAGCTTTTCGAAATTGAAAGTTGAAACTTGGTTGAACTGTTAGCTGGAAGACTTCTTCTTCTTGATTTCTGGTTTGAGTTGAATTAGATTGTTGTTTAACTGAGATGTTTTAGGTTTGTAAAATGGTGGTGTTTTATCTTTCTGGTTTACTCAGTTTCGAATGAACAAACTGAGATGAAGCTTGAAGATGGTAAAAGAGTTGTACAGGTTATAACAATTTGTAAAAGGTGATGTTTATTTATAAAATAGGGTGATGTTATTTTGTACTAAAGATATGGGCTGCCTTACTTCATACACTTGTCTTTGTACTTAAATATACTTGTTCAACTTCGGCTGAGAGATTTTTGGCTTGTACAGGCTGGTTAAAATTATGTACAAAGGGATGTTATTTGTTATTTTACTTTGTTTTGGTTACAACAGATTTAGCTAGTGTATTCACTTTATATTTTTGTTAATGTGCTGTTTAAAGGTTTTGTTTGTTTTATTACTTTGCATTCCAATTTAATATGTTGTTTACTTTATAATGTATAGATACATATATATACCAATTCACACATATATACCATAATTACTATATTTTAAAATTAAATGATTTATATCAATTTTATTTAGAGATGATCGGGGAAACTCGCTTCCATTTATAAATTGATCTTACAAATTTTTATTCAAAAATTTATTTAATACTAAATTTAACTCAAAAATTCAATAAATTATAAATTTAAATTAAATTAAATTTCGGGGTCGTTACAAATTTCCCCCCTTAAAAGAATTTCGTCCTCGAAATTCGTAGGCACGAAAACAACAGAGATAGACAGATTCGATCTCCTATAACTCCTCGAACACAAGATACGGATTCCGAATACAAGTAGGAATATCTCAGAATACATACCAATTTATCCCTCTTCGGACTTTGGTATTCACAAGAAATTTCAATAGAATTTCAAAATTTGGTTTTCAAACGAAATCGTTTTATTGATTAAATTCAAATTTTAGCTTCATATCCTATTAATCAATTTAACTCAATTTAAAATTTTCAAATTCATTAAGATGTAAATCAAAAAGCTGATAAGAACTTGATGAAGATACGAAGTAAGATCTTCTACAACGATTTGTAGGGCCACCATTACACCGAAACTACTTCTTGTAGCTGATACGAAGCAATCAAAAGAATTTGGAATCGAATCAAAGAAAATCGATAGAGAAAGATTGTTTCCACTGTCATAGGGTATTGACCATTTATAGTCGAATTTCTCTATCCCCTATCTCGTCCTCTTCTTGCACTCATACTCACTATCAGTGGATAGTAAGAGAATTTACTGAGACGTTCAGACTAATATCTTAGGGATATACTCATTCTAGAGTTTACTTCACTCTATCTCTAACGAGCTACTTAACGTGTTATACTCCTGAGCTAAAGTTCAACCTTAGCTCTGATACCACTTGTCAAGACCCAAAAATCGACCTTCGAAAATCGGCACCCGTACTTCACTTGTACTCAAAATGTCGTAGATTCAAATGCCGAATCTGGTTCTCGGGAGCTTATAACACAGTTAAGTAAATAACACAGCAGAAGAAATGAATAATACATTGATATACAATATCTGATACAACAGAGTGATACAATGAATATCAATATACATCAGAGATATGATACAACAAATAGTAGCGGAAAAGAAAACGATAACATCAGCAGCGGATAATCTCCATCTTCAAAGCACTAATCCAGAAATAGCTTGAACTCCCAATAACGATACACCAAGATAAGCAAGTGCAGTCCGATCCAAAGACTGAACTAGCTCCAGATAACCTACTAATCTGACTATCTGAAAAACCAAACTCTAGACTGCTCGTGTAGAAAAATTTTGAGCATCCAGAGTTTAGGAAAGAAACAATAAACTCCGGATCAGTCATGGGACTGGTGTGAGCAACAAAAACAGTTTATCTTTATAAAAAAATAGCAGAGAATTTTAAAGTCAATTCGCAATGTTTTTGGAAAATGAAACTACCATAAGACCTCCCACCACACACACAATGCAAATGCAGACTTGGAGGAGATTTCTTCTTATGATAGTCAAAGATGCTTACTACGAAAAATCAAATCATTTTTGATATTATTACTAGTGCATAGTGCAGAAAACATTTCGAAAGTATAATATCAATCTTAGCCAGCATAGGTACCATTATAGTATGCCTACTATAGCTACCATATTAAATGGCAGGTTCTACAACTAAAACCGTACAAGTCTCGTATTGTTTCTTTGGATTTCCAACAAATGGTCAGGCTAAGGAACTTCCTATGCCACGAACAGAACGCCTCTGGAATGACGTCCCGAGAAATAACCTAACATTACGGTTAGATCTCTGCCAACACAAGGTCGGGTTACCTCTGCAAAAATAGGTAACTACTGACACGCTTATGCCATCCCCCGATCGTAACCGATCTTCCCGAGGATCCTCGATTCGCAACAAACCACATAATAAGCAGTATCAACATAGGTTAAGTATCTGGGCTCCATACCATGATACCACCTCTATCCAGAAAGAATGACATACACTAAGGGGCGCTACTCCCTAGAACCTTGCCGCATCTTTCCTGTTTTGACCATTTCCGGGGTGTGAGGTCCGACGAAGTCTCGTCCCCAAAGCTACGCTTTGTCACAAAGCCATGCTTCGGGTCAAACAAATGATCAACCTATGATCACAAAGATATAAGATCAAACAAATGATCATATCACAAATGATCAAACACTGATCATCACACAGCAACACTCAGCATGCCACATTACCAAATTGGGATATATCGCTGATAACTTCAACTACATAACCTCTGAGCTCATATGTCTCAGAGAAGGGTGTTAAGCTAAGAGAATAAATTCTCCGCTACCAAACAGAAATGTATTTGAAAGAAATCGGCTTTATATCTCAAAGTGTAATGTCAGACATGTATCCATACAAGTCTGTTCCGGGTTCGAACAGAACCGAAGGCACTTCTCACGAAGCCCTTGCAATTCCGGATAACTCTCAATCACGTCCGGACTTCCCGTCACAAAAGAGTGATATAAATCTCTATACCGGCGCGACTTAGTGCAGAGACATTCGACAGGTTGTCCTTTCATTTTCGAAAAATATCCGGTCTTCAACACCGGTCTTCAAATGCGATCCATATACGACGTATCACTATTCGGAATGAGTTATACGACCTAAAGGTCCTTTCCCGGCTAACCCGAATAGTGAGCGAAATATTTAAAAACATACGGATATTGGGATTTCAATTAAGTCACAACTTAAACCCAAACTTTCTTTACAAATGGTTTATCAAATTACCATTTTAATCCTTTAAACAGAAAGATTCAATTCATAAAGTTCACTTAATTTCACAAAGATTCATTCACAGATTTTCCAAATCGATTTCCATTTCAGTTTAATTAACTCGTTAAATCTTCAAATCAAAGATTTAACTTATAGTTTTCAAAACAATTTCATTTCGAATGGGTTAAACAAATCATCATTTTAAATCTGTTAAAAATAGACAGATTAAATTCATAGCTTTCAAAAAGAATTCATTCATAACTTGGAAAATCCATTTTTCAATTCACTTGAAATTCCTTAAATTTAAACTGGAATTTCTTTTCTTATCTAAAAGCTTTTATCATTTGAAAACAACAGTTTTCAATTTGGAAATCTGATTCATTCATACGAGTTGAAATCCTTGGTTTAAATTCAAATTCCCAAATTAATACTTTAAAATGGTTTAATTCATACAAACACATTTATATCATCTTTTATCCCTAGTTTCCAAATCATAGATTTAATTTCAAACTTGAATTCAAATTTAAATCAAATTATTTAAATTTCAAAACTCGATTAAGTTATTCAAAATAACTTTTATATTTGAAATTCCATTTCAAAAGCTTTTCACTTTAAACCGAAATTTCCAATTTCAAAATCAATTGAAATTAAAATTTCAATTTCAAAAACATCAAATTTAAATTATCTGTGACTTAACCGATTTCCACGTGAAATCCATATTTGTGTGTGTAACAGTGTGGTCCAGGGGTTTAACACAATAGTGCAACATGATGAATCATCACAGATCAAAATATAGGATATAGTTGATAAGCGATATAAACTATAATGCTTATCGTTCATTCACAGATCACAGATATATATCACAGGTAAGTAAACTACAGATCACAACATAAATCAGGGTGTATCACAAAGCATCATATATCAGGGATATCAAACAATTAAATCATCCAATAGAATCCAAACATTCACAAGCGAATTTATTAACCAACTAATTAATTTAAATCAGATGTTTCAATTATTAATCCGAGTTAATTATCATGATTTAATTTCAAATTATTTGAAATAAATTCCCTTTCGAATTCATTTGTTAATCTTTATTAACTACTCAATTTTAAGTAAATGAATCAATTAAACCTTTAATTATTTACAAATAATTTACTCAAATTTCAAATCATCATTTAATTGATTACATTCAGTAATTATCTATTTATTTCTTCTCTAAGTAATTTTACTTCATTAATTTCATTAAGTAATTATACTTAACTTAATATCAAGTAATTATTTTTAATTAATTGAACTTAATTAATTAATTAAAATTTACCATATTAACTTGATTAATCTTTAATTACTAAATAAATAAATTCCTAATCATAAATTAATAGCTTAAAATTATCAAATTAATTTAACCTTAATTTATTTATTTAAACCTCTAATAATTTAATTAATTCAAGTCATAAATTAATTAAATAAATAGATTACCCATTTTATCTAACTTAACCATTTTAAATTTCTTTTCCATACTTAAACCCTTCTAAGTATTAAAACAGTTTAAATTTAAAACTTTATTCCGAAACTAGGCTTCAACTAAATCTGGATTCATCATTAACTCTGATTCATCAACTCAGTTTAAACTTGCTTTGAAATTTAAATTCAATTCTAAATTTTCAGAAAACAACATAACAGGTTCTGTTTTTAAAACCTGGGCAACAACTCGTACCCGAGCCAAACATCAATCTCCCCGATCCTTGCTTCGAGTTTTCGCTCGACACACTCGTCTTCGAGTTCCCTCGCGAATTTCCTCGAGTACGACTCGAATTCGTCCCCAGGCAAGACTGCTTCTTCCCCATTGTCTCAAACACCACCTGACACCAACGTGCACGTGCACGTGTACACCAAAGGTCGACGCCTCCGATCACCACCACATCGACGAGTAAGTCGAACATCACCCCCAGCTCCGATCCCAGCCACCAGTTTCCCTCCAGTACCACTCGAACCCAAATTCGAATAAATCGAAGCCTGGAACAAACTCGCGACCAACCAAATCCCTGTCATCGCCTTGTCTTCGCAGCCCTGTCCACCAGAAAACCTGAAACTCCGGCCAAGCCTTCGCCTACTTCCACTCTACGCATCCCCAAACACCGGTCGAACTCGATCCCATGTGGCATTCGAACGAGACCAAAATGTACCTATGTCAAAAACTAGGTTTATAGAAAAGATCTCGTCGCCGTTGCCACCACGACGAACTACAACGCCGTCCACTATTTTTCCACAAACCCCTGATCACTCCTCTACCTCCAGACCAAACCACGACATCTCCAGCCGACTCTATCGTCCACGGCGACCCAAAATGCTTAAAACAGTAAAACTAAAACTGCTCTTCACCCCTTGCCTTAAAAATTATGAAACTTGTTTTAAAAATCCCATTTTAGTATGTAGTTTCACTCTATACTCCTGAATACTTAAAACAAGAAATTTGTTTTTAAACTTGTTTGAAGTTGAGTTTTGTTTTCTCGTTTTCCAGAGATAAATACAAGTTAATTCAATCTTAAATAAATTTTAATACTTAGATTATAGCAAATCAAACAGCTTTTGTTTACATCTTATCTTCAAACAAATAATGGATCATGAGAAGAAGGTTTGTTTACTCATCTACTCAAAGAAATGCCAAACAGATAACAGAGCAAGGAACAGATATATCCAGGCTTGCATAATCATACATATGTACAAGGTGTATATCATCACAGAGGAACGTGCTCCATCTTACTTAGGTTATAAACTTTAAATAAAATGTTACTCACCCTGATCATGTTGATTTCTAGAAAGTTGAACTTTGAAGGTTTAAGCTTTTCGAAATTGAAAGTTGAAACTTGGTTGAACTGTTAGCTGGAAGACTTCTTCTTCTTGATTTCTGGTTTGAGTTGAATTAGATTGTTGTTTAACTGAGATGTTTTAGGTTTGTAAAATGGTGGTGTTTTATCTTTCTGGTTTACTCAGTTTCGAATGAACAAACTGAGATGAAGCTTGAAGATGGTAAAAGAGTTGTACAGGTTATAACAATTTGTAAAAGGTGATGTTTATTTATAAAATAGGGTGATGTTATTTTGTACTAAAGATATGGGCTGCCTTACTTCATACACTTGTCTTTGTACTTAAATATACTTGTTCAACTTCGGCTGAGAGATTTTTGGCTTGTACAGGCTGGTTAAAATTATGTACAAAGGGATGTTATTTGTTATTTTACTTTGTTTTGGTTACAACAGATTTAGCTAGTGTATTCACTTTATATTTTTGTTAATGTGCTGTTTAAAGGTTTTGTTTGTTTTATTACTTTGCATTCCAATTTAATATGTTGTTTACTTTATAATGTATAGATACATATATATACCAATTCACACATATATACCATATTTACTATATTTTAAAATTAAATGATTTATATCAATTTTATTTAGAGATGATCGGGGAAACTCGCTTCCATTTATAAATTGATCTTACAAATTTTTATTCAAAAATTTATTTAATACTAAATTTAACTCAAAAATTCAATAAATTATAAATTTAAATTAAATTAAATTTCGGGGTCGTTACATTTGCTAAAAATAACTTGACCATAATATGATTGATTTTCAAAATATTTTTCCTATGGTCAAGGAATGTATCAAGTCCACTCTCAATAGCGGCATTTTCAATACCGTAGGGAGCGAAATTAGGGTAACTTACAAATGATTCTTCAAAGATTTTGGCATCTTGAAGTTGTATCCATCTTTGAAGTGCTACATCATTGACAAGCCATGAGGCAATTTGAGTATCTACTGGAGTTGATGAAGATGAAGCATTGGTAGTCTTTGTTCTCTTTTTAGGAGCCATTGTTTCGAAGAAAAGATAAAAATTTGAGAAAATTTAAATGGGGGCTAGGGTAAAAACCGAAATTGGGAAAGTAAAAGTGAAGAGGTAGGTTGAAAAGGTGAATGGATGGGTTACAAATATGAAGTAAAAAGAAGCAGAAAACACGTTCGGTCGACCGAATTTCTAGATCGGATGACCGACTGGGTTATCTGAGAACAAGTGAAACTTTCGGGATGGGTTCGGCTGACCGACTCAGGCCTTCGGTCGACCGATCCTGTCAAAAATGCACAGTTTTGCTGTTTTTCTAAAAAAATTATATAAATATAAATTTTATTATTGTTGCACTATATTAATACAACTTATTAAAAACAAGCAACATATAAATATATATATATATATAAAGTGTTTAGCCACCGTTCTTAAAATCGATGTTCCCAAGAGTTTGGAGACGGAACATCTTCTATAGGTGACCATTTTGGAGCTATTGGAGATTGAGCAGGATTCGAAGAGGATGAAGGTCTATAAGCGGGTTCAGCAATGTCATCCTTCTTTGATAAACAAACTTTCATAGCCATCCGTTCTAGAAAGCTCAAACGTCGTGCCGTAACTTTTTGTTCATAGCAAAATTCCCGCTGCATATCCATTTGTTGTTGTTGATAGTGGTGTATCTCATCAATTTTCTGTTTAGTTGATGGAGATATTACCATTGCTTTCTTTCCTTTTTTCTTTTCCGGTGTATAGCCTGTATGGGAGTTTTCCCATGGTTTCCATCCATGTCGGGGGTCTTTATCTGGAGAAGGAGAGAATTTAAGGACACGATTAGGCATGGGAAAGATAGGATAAGGTCCGTTTTCAGGAATGCGGTCGGAACCATCATCGTCCAGAGATGTATACGATAGACGAGAGTTGTCGAAATTATAGAAGTCATTGTTTGAAGACATTTTCAAGTTTTGATTTTAAAACTTTCTTAGTATATGTTTTGAAAAATAAGCATAGTATATATAAGCATTTGTTTGCTGAAAAATGAGTGGATAGAAACTAGTTTTAATTATAATCATAGAAGTTTAATAATAAAGCCGTTTGTAAATGTATGATTTATAAGTTTAGAATTAAAAATAGATTTTCTAAGACCAAAATAAATAAAACAAACTCTAAAGAAGACCGAGACAAGAAACACCCATAGCTCAAGTGGCTATAACACAGCATCTAACAAGCAAGTTAGAGGTCATGAGTTCGAGTCCCGCTTTGGTCAGAAATAAAACAATTTTTTGCTTTTCAATATTTTTGCATATTTTTTATTTATAAATCTTTTAAAGACATTATTCCTAAGTCACGTCTAAGTCTTATAAAAATATTTTCATTTAGTGGTTTAGTAAAAATGTCAGCAATTTGATTTTCAGTATTAATAAATTCTAAATTTATTAATCCTTTTTCCAAATAATCACGAAGAAAGTGATGACGAATATCGATGTGTTTTGTTCGTGAGTGATTGACTGGATTTTTAGAAAGATTTATTGCACTAGTATTATCACAATAAATTATAGATATTTCAAGAAGACAATAAAAATCCTGTAGTGTTTGTTGCATGTATATGACTTGTGCACATGCCAAAGCAGCAGATATATATTCTGCTTCACACGTCGATAAGGAAACACAGTTTTGTTTCTTACTGAACCAAGAGACTAAGGAACGTCCAATGAAATGACACGTTCCGCTCGTACTTTTTTGATCCGTCCGACTTCCTTCAAAATCAGCATTGCTATAGGAGACTAATTCGAAAGGACATTCTTTCGGATAAAATAGCCCGAAATCTTTGGTTTTAGTTAGATAACGAATAATACGTTTAACTGCTCGCATATGTGATTCTTTGGGATTTGCTTGAAATCGAGCACATAAACAAACACTCATCATTATATCGGGTCGACTCGCTGTTAAATATAGTAAAGATCCAATCATACTACGATATAGTTTCTGATCAACACTTTTGCCCTCCTCGTCTCTATCGAGATGAGTAGTTGTGCTCATTGGAGTTGGTTTGGCAGAAGTGTTTTCCAGACCAAATCGTTTAATTAAATTATAACAATATTTTTCTTGATTAATAAAAATTCCATTTTCAACTTGTTTAATTTGTAATCCAAGAAAATATGACAATTCTCCCATATGAGACATTTCAAATTCATTTGTCATTATAGTCGAAAATTCCTGACATAACTTTTCATTTGTCAAGCCAAAAATAATATCATCAACATATATTTGAATTATTAAAATATCTTTCTTAGTTTTCTTAATAAAAAGTGTTTGATCGACTTTACCTATTTCGAAACCAGATTCTAATAAATAGCTTTAAGACGATCATACCAAGCACGTGGTGCTTGTTTTAAACCGTATAGGGCCTTTTTGAGTTTATAAACATGATCTGGATATTTTTCATGATTGAAAAGTTGTGGTTGTTCAACTAAAACATTTTCTTTTATATAACCATTTAAAAAAGCACTTTTAACATCCATTTAATAAAGTTTAAAATTATGAAAACACGCGAAAGCCAATAAGATTCGTATTGCTTCAAGTCGGGCGACTGGAGCAAACGTTTCTTCGTAATCAATTCCCTCTTCTTGATTATATCCTTGTGCAACTAATCTAGCTTTATTCCTAGTTATATTTCCTAGTTCATCTACTTTATTTTTGAAAACCCATTTAGTACCAATGACTGATTGATCACTAGGTCTAGGAACGAGTTCCCAAACTTCGTTTCGTTCGAATTGATTTAGTTCTTCTTGCATGGCAAGAATTCAGTAGTCATCAGTTGATGCTTCTTTTATATTCTTAGGTTCTATATTAGAGAGAAAAGCTACATGACCAACTTGATTTAATTGATGTCTAGTTTTAACATTCGTATTAACTTCTCCGATTATATTTTGCACAGGATGATCTCGTAAAATTCTAGGTGGAGATTTTATTATATTAGGAGTAATATTCTTATTTTCAGTAATATCATGATCATTATCGAAATTTTCATTAGTATTACTATTTTCATTCTGAGTGGTTTCATCATCAGAATCAATAGTAATATTTGGATTTTTATTTTTAAAATTTTCGTCAAATGAAACATGTAAACTTTCTTCAATAATTTGAGTTCTTTTATTATAAATTCGATAAGCCTTGCTTCGTTCCGAATATCCAACGAATATTCCTTCATCGGATTTTGGATCGAATTTGCCTAGCTGATCTTTAGTATTCAAAATAAAACATTTAGAACCAAAAACTTTAAGATATGAAATATTTGGTTTTCTTCCATTTAGAAGTTCATATGGAGTATTCTTAGTTAACGGTCGAATAGAAACACGATTCAACACATAACAAGCAGTAGCTACAGCTTCTGCCCAAAAGTGTTTCGATAAAGTGGTTCCATTTAATAAAGTTCTCGCACATTCTTGTAACGTTCTATTTTTCCTTTCTACAACTCCATTTTGTTGTGGTGTTCTAGGAAACGAAAAATTATGGTTAATACCTTTCTTGTTACAAAATTGTTCAAAAGCTTCATTTTCAAATTCTCCTCCATGATCACTTCTAATATTTTTAATTTTCAAACTTTTAATATTTTGAATTCTTTTAACAAAAACTTTAAAATTATCGAAGGTATCACTTTTATTTTTCAAAAAGAAAATCCAAGTGTATCTAGAAAAATCATCTACGATAACAAACACATATCTATTATGATTAATAGACTGAACTTGAGTTGGACCAAAAAGATCCATGTGTAAAAGTTCAAGTGGTTGTTCTGTAGATATTACCTTTTTAGATTTAAAAGAAGATTTTGTTAATTTTCCTAATTTACATGCATCATAAAATATATTAGTTTTGAATTTTATATTGGGTAATCCTTTAACTAATTTATTTTTAGCTAATTTGTTGATGGTTTTAAAATTAACATGACAAAATCTTTTGTGCCAAAGACAGAAATCATTTTCTTTAGCTACTAAACACAAATTTGAATCATTATTAACATTCATATTTAAGATATAAATGTTTTTATCTCTTATTCCTTCGAAAATAGTGTTATGATTTTTATCAAAAATATTACATTTATTTTCTGAAAAAGTTATATTAAAACCTTTATCACATAGCTGACTAATACTCAATAAATTATGTTTTAAATTTTTAACTAATAAAACATCAGTAATGAGAGGTAAATTAGTGGTACCGTTGCTGCTGACATCGCCTTTACCGATGATATATCCTTTAGAGTTATCTCCAAAAGTGACTGATCCTCCATTTGAGTAGATAATATTTGACAACATTTCTTTGTTTCCAGTCATGTGTTTTGAGCAACCGCTATCTAAAATCCATTTTCCTCTCCTTTTATGTGGTACCTGCAAAAATTAATAAAAAGTTGGTACCCATTTCTTTTTAGGGTCCTAAGAGTTAGATCTTAGGAAGCCAAACCCATACGGGTTCAGAATTCCCTTTATAAACATAATTCTTTTTATTATGAACAGTTTCCATAAACATTTTGATATGTTTATTCCTTATCAAAATATTATTTGATTTTGGAATCCATATCTTGATGGTTTTAGTGTTTGGGTAAACTGTTTTCTTAATATCCTTCTTAATATTATTATTAATCTTACTTTTAGCAAAATTATTTTGTTTCTTAAATCCTAGTCCAGATTTATTGTTAGAGGATTGAGAATTTTCAAGTATTCTAGAAAGATTCTCTCTTCCTTTATTGAAATTAGATACATTTTTAGAGATATCATCAAATTTTATTTTAAGACTAGATTTTTCTAACTCTAAATCCTTAATTTTAGAGTTTAAACTATTATTTTCCAAAAATAAAACATCATTTTTATTTTTCTGAATTTCTAGTTCTTCAGATATTGAAGAAATTTGAGAAGATAAGTTAGAATTCGATTGTTGAGAAATTTCAAGTTCTTCTTCTAATATTTTCTTCTCATCTTTCAGCATATCTACTTCTAAGACTGTCCTATCTAACTTTCTTTGCAACTCCTTATTTTTCTTTTTAAGTTGCTTTCCTAAATCTACTAATTCAGAATTAATTTCAATTAAATCTTCAAAAGTAAGATCACTTACATCGTTTGACGAAGCCATGAAGCACACATTTGCTTGTTCATTTTCATTATCACTTTCACTCTCTGATGAGGATGATGAGTCTGTGTCGTCCCAAGTGACTGAAAAAGCTCTTCTTTTGGTTCTGTCCTTCTTAAAATTTCTCTTTTTACGTTCTGGACAGTCCTTCTTCATGTGACCTTTCTTGTGACATTCATAACATTCCATTGCTGAAGATGATGGTTTGCTATTGTTGTTGGAATTATTTTTGTTTCCCCTGAATTTATTTCTTTTGAATTTCAGAAACTTTTTGAAATTTTTAGCAATCATTGCCATATCTTCATTTTCTGAGTCGGAGTCATCATTTTCTGCTTGAAATGCCACATTCTTCTTTTCTAGTGCTCCATTTCTCTTTGCCTGCAAATTTACTTCGTAGGACATTAAATTACCTATCAATTCTTCTGGTTTTAATGTTGACAAATCACTTGCTTCTTCAATGGCTAGGACTTTCCTTTCCCATTCGTCCGTTAAAGAATTTAAGATTTTTGTAACAACATCAAAATCAGTAAACTTTTGTTCTAGTGATAGTAAAGCATGATAAATATCTTGGAATATAGAGTACATGACATTCATAGATTCATTTGGCCTCATTTTGAAATTTTCAAATTGATTTTTCAACATAGGGATTTTGCTTAATTTAACTTTGTTCGTTCCTTCATGTGTTATCTTAAGTGTTCTCCAAATTTCATAACCAGAAGTGCACATACTAACTCTATTGAATTCATTTCTATCTAATGCACAAAATAAAATATTCATAGCCTTTGCATTTGATGTAGCATCTAGTTTTTGTGTGTTACTCCAAGTTGAGTATTCTCCAGTAGGAGTTGTGTACTCACTTTGTATAACATTCCATATATCAAATCCACTAGATTGCATATAGATTCTCATTCTAGTTGACCAATAATTATAATTTATACCATTAAAAAGTGGAGGTTGTGAAGTTGATTGATCCTCTGTGAAACTAGTATTAGTGTTAGTGTCAAAATCGTTAGTATGTGTTCTTGCCATATTACTAGAAATAGATATCAAATAACTTTGTGACGGTTATAGGATAACCTTGCTCTGATACCAAATGAAAGTGCACGTGTAGTACTAAGGATCGTGTAATATGATATATAAATGCGGAAACTGATAATAGTAGTAAAATAAAAATTAAAGTAAGCACACCAGGAATTTTTATACTGGTTCGAACTTCCCGTTCTACGTCCAGTCCCAGAATACCCTCTGGATTTAAACTAAACCCCTCACTTAACCCGGAGGAATAGGTATACGACACCTGAGCAGCCGAACAGGAATTTTTCCGCCTCAACAGCCGAACAGGACTTCAACTTAATACAAATAATTTGTTGACGAATGTGTTCTGAATAACACTGATTGTCTTTTGATAGTACAGCTTTCCTATAATCAAATCCTCAAGAGTATATATGTGTGTGAAGATTTAGAAGGAAGATAATCACGTAGAATCGAAGTATATGAATTAATTCAAGGATTCTAGTGATATTGAATGAGAATGAATGCTTTTTATTTGCAGAGAATAATAGAGAATAGATTTCAGAATTATAAAAAAGAATTGGTTGTTGTAGAAGTGAATTGAACATGTTTATATAGTTGTAGAATAGTTACAATCTTTCGTGAAGAGTTTCAATCAAAAGTTGTGTCTGTATCTCTTGGATTGAAGGAGATTCCTCTTCACGAACGATCGCAACTCTTCAGAAAACTAGCCGTTATTCTCAGGTCGGTTGGCTGAGAAAACTGGTCGGTCAGCTGAGTTTCAAAAACGTACACAGAATAGTGCATATATGTGCATTGACACAGAGTCGGTCGACCGAAGTTCCTGGTTGGTCGGCCGACCTGCTGTCAATTGCACAGTGCACACTTTTTTATGTATAAATTAATGTATAATAATTTGTGTGTGTGTTGACTACTTGAGGAATGATTTTAACAATATTCTAAGACTCAATACAATAAAATATTCATACTAATCTCTGGATTGTAGTCTTGTCTTCTTTGTAGTGCACAATATACGCTTATTCTCTTTTTGTCGCTTTCGTATAGTATTCTCGTCGTATGATCTCTGAAGTTTGTGTCATGAATCAAAACTCATGAATCAACAATAAGCATATGTTGTTTTGGTTAAGTAATTTGAATTTATCGAAATTTAAATTAATAAGGCTTAATGTTTTCGATGGGAAATGAAACCTTTGTTTGGATGATTGTATATTTGATGATTAAATAACCGAGTATCAAATCTGGACCCAAAAACATAACTTTGGGAATATCTAGAAGAAACACGGGAATTATGTGGTACGATTGCCGTTCGAGGTGCTATACTGTATGTATAAACTCGTTTCGTTCTTCTAGGACGATGATAAAGAAATCCGTCCACTAACGGTTAGGAGGTGATCTCCGATCTTATTTCCGTCGGTTTATTTCCTAAAGAACCGGGGTTGAGTTTACCGGAAATATCGAACGTTGTTTCGAAGAGACCGGGATCGGATAAGTTATTCGAAAACCACTTCGATCCAACAAATATGTTTTCGAATGAAGACAAGAGCATAGAGTCAAAGATGGAGCATTGAAGTGCAAGGGCTAATCACTACTAATCCTGAGGATGATTCCAAATGGATGTAGTAGGAATAGTGCCTTCGGTTCCGTTCGGACCCAGAATGGACTTGTATGGACGAATGCAATCAGTACATTGTTATTAGAGGACAATGAGCATTCTAAGTGAAAATTCCTTTAAAAGGTAATCGTAGCCTCAAGCCTCATCAACCGGGAATGACTGAGAATCAGGGGAGATGCAGCAAGGATAAGTGGGTCACACCCAAGTAGGGTATGTTTATCACCTTTCTAGATACCCTCAGATATCATTTTATTACTACGATACATGGAAGGAGCTCAAAAAGGGTGGGAACACCTAGGGTGATGGTATATTCGGTCTATCCAGGTTAGGGATAGTCCAGTCTTGTGTTGCAGGGGATCCCGGCGTGGTCCTTGGTATGCTATTTCTAGACGTGTACTGTGACAGGTGGTACCCCAATGCCTAGTCATTCATATGGAATCCATTCTCCAATACATACCTTTACGATTTTGGTTGTAGAGCCTAGTATGCTAGAATTTAATTAATGTAACAATTTCAGCTATTTGAATAAGTACTTATACTTAGACACTATTATAATATCATTGGATTTTCTATAAAAGTGTTTTGGTTACCATAAGGGAAAAACCCGTCGTCTTTATGTGTGGCGCGGTCTTACGGAATACCTTTGATTTTAAAAGGATTTTGAAAGTTATAACGAATAAAATTCCTTGTGATTTAAATTCTCACGCTGGTTTTACCAGACTGACCCGGGCGTGGTTTTTCCTATATGCTCAAGTCAAACCGAGCATATTTCCAGGTTTAGCTGTAAGGATGGGAGCTTCAGGAGAGGAGCTGGAGGGCCAGAGTCGTATTTTCGTAGATGATTATTTTCTGTTGCATTTTAGTTGTGAATATCAACAATTGTAAGGACAGGTTGTTATAACTGTCTGTGCTGTATAGGATGTATACTCTGATTGATGAATATATATGTTTAAGTTACAGATTTTGTTTTATGTAAAGACTAGTTCTATATTATAGATTATTCGTTTTCCGTTGTGAGATTCTGTATTGTTCTATTTTCTTTCTATCTTCTTTCTACTTTCTTTCCTTACTATCCGCCTTTCTGTTCAATTTGGACTGGACCAGTGTGGTAAAGTATCAGTTCGAGCTGTACGGAAAATAGGGTCGTGACAAGCGAGCTTACTTTATATGAAATTACGCAACCCGAATCTAGCCCAATAGCCTCTCTGTAACTATACTTACTCAATTTAAACACGTAAGTGTAACGACCTGTTAACCCGCCTTTTGGCAAGGCCGCGGACAGACAGATTTAACTTAAACAACTTCACAACTATCGAGACTAAAGTATGATGGATTCGGTTTAAAATGATGAAGTTCACTTGAATATGTCGCTGGGAAAAGGAGTGGAGAAACTACATGGCTCGACCTAGGCAGTTTGGCAGATGTCGCTCGGCATTGGGATGGTTCGGCGTTGGAGGATGTTCGGCATAGAGAGATCGTCGTTCGACATAGAGGGATCGTTCGGCACTGAATGAGTGCTCGGCATTAGAAGGATCGTTCGGCATAGAGGAATGTTTGGCACTGGACGAGCATTCGGCATAGAGAGATCATCGTTCGGCATTGGATGGAGCGCTCGGCATAAATCTCGTTCGATATCTGGAGACGTTCGGCATTGGATGGATCGTTCGGCATTGGATGGGTCGTTCGGCATACCTCACCTCGCTCGGCATTGCACCTCGCACCTCCATACCTCGATACCTCGCACCTCCATATCTTGGTACCTCGCACCTCCATACCTCGATACATCGCACCTCCACATCTCGGTACCTCGCACCTCCATACCTCTGTACCTCGCACCTCCCAACGTTCGGCATGAGGAGATCGTTCGGCATTCACGCCTTGTTCGGCATTCAGCGTTCGGCATCTATGGTTCGGCATATGGAGACCACTCCATTTGGGCTGAGGTACTCGGCCACCAGGCCCACCAGGGAAGTCCAACCCATCTTTGTCTATAAATAGAGAGGCAGGGGCACAGTAAAAGGGGATCTTCTTTCTGCTCTCTTACTTTCTCTTTTCTAAGGCTAAGGCAACTCTGCCATTTTGTAACTGTAATCGATTATTACAGCAATAAAAAGCAAACTTCTGGAGTGGACGTAGGCCGGAGTTAGCCGAACCACTATAAAATCTGTTGTTCTTTACTGCTTTCATTTCAGTTTTAACTGTTCTTCACATTATTGCTCTCCACATACATTCTATCTCTGAGCTATGATTGGTATTTGGTGCTTTCATCTGGATTTGGGGGTTAGTGACCAATTTTGGCGCTAACACTTTGGTGCTTTCACTGAGAATTAAAACACTCAGGAATTTTGGAGTTAGGAACTCGGATCTTAGAAAGCAATGGCAAGACCACCAGCGAGGAAGCAAGCAGTGGAAAGGAGCAATCAGGAAGGAAGTCAAGCAGCATCTTCTGGAGCTGGGGAGGGTCATGCATCCATCTACATAACTCGGGACGAGATGCAAGTGATGATGAATTCTATGCAAGAGCAGATGATGAAACGGCAAGAGGAGATGATGCAGGCTCTTCTTAGGCAATTTGGACAACCAGGAACTGCAGTTGCTCAAGATCGTGGAGCTGGACCAGAGGAACTCAACCAATGGACAGATGGAGTGAATCAGTAGGGGGCAGCTCCCAATCAACAAACAGTTAACAATCTAGATGGACCTAGACTCGGGGGCACACCACCAGGCGATGCTGGACCAGTTCATGGAGGGATACCGGATAACGCTACGCGGCCTGGCATCGATAGGAATACAGGAGTACGTGATGAAGAATATGTGCCAGAATTTCCTCGGGGACTTGGGGGGCAGTCTGGATTGGTTGAAAACACTGGATTGGCTGACATTATCAGGCGGACTATTCGCGGAGGTCTGACAAACAGGGATTCAAAGGGAGTTAACAAAAGTCCGTTTACCCGGAACATCAGGACAGCTAGGAATCCGTCCGATTTCAAACTACCCACTCTGGAAGTATACAACGGGAAGACGGATCCCACCGACCACTTGATGAGATACACTAGGCATATGGAAGTGCTGGGGGCAACGGAGGAGGTTATGGCCCGATGTTTCCCCTGTACTTGACTGAAATTGCTGCTATGTGGTTTAGACAGCTGGAGGATGGATCCATTGGAACATGGACAGAACTGGTGGACAAGTTCTTAAGTCAGTTTCGAGTTCACATAAAAAGGCCAAAGAACGTGATGACGCTAACGTCAATCAAACATAGGGCAGATGAATCGCTCAGGACATTCTTAACTCGATTTAATGCAGCAGTTGCTTCGGTGGATCGGCCAGATCCATCAATGGTTCTGATGGCTGCGGTATCAGGAGTCAGAGATAACTCGGATTTCAAAGTATCATTGGTATGGGACCCACCGTTGGATCTTGGGGAATTCTTTCATGAAGCTGAAAGATTTCTTCGACAAGAGGATGCATGTTTGGACATGAGGTCAAAGGAAGTAAACATGACTAAGGATGGAGGACTACCCGACGAAAGCTCGGGTGGGGGCAAGGATAAAGGGAAAAGGAAGCGCTGGGGAGAACCAAAGTTCTCCACTTACACAGGATTGAACGCAACGTTAGAGCGGATTTTCTTAGATACTCGAGATCGCCTTTCTTATCGAAGGCCAGCAAGGAGGGAACCCTCAGAACGAGAAAGGGCATCAGGAAGGCACTGTCTTTTTCATGACCTGGACGGGAATGACACTAACAGCTGCCGGCATTTGAAGAACATAATCGAGGAGCATATAAGGAATGGTCAGTTGCGACAGTATGTCGGAACTCGGAATGCGGCGGTGGAACAGGAGCAGCCACCGCCTGCCTTGAACGACGAGGGCATGAGGCCCAGGAATGGTGGCCGATTGGTCATCAACTAATCTTGATGGTTTGGAATAAGTAACAAACTCCGGGCAAACGGTTAAATCACTTACTCATGTACGGGGTCGGAGATAACCCTCAGGCATGCTCTGAGATGATGGCTTACCGAAACGCCCGGGTTTGCGAAATCTGTTTTTTTTCCTTTGACTTGGACATTTGCTTTTTCTGGTTTGGTTTTGGAGTTTGGTTTGAACTCCCTGTTTTGCTCATTTTCTGGTTTGGATTCTGGTTTGGATGTTTGTTTTTTGGTATGGATTTTCGGTATGGGTTTCTGGTTTTCTATTTTGGATTTGGATTTCGGATCGGATTTTGATTGGATTTTCTCTGGATTTTGGCTAAAAGGTCGTCGAGTATGGACTATGCTCGGCAAGGGTCCGAAGAGACCAGGATTCGGCCTAGGACTTAGGCCATATATTATCAGTTACTATCTTAGATCGTCGAGTATGGACTATGCTCGGCAAGGGTCCGGAGTGACCAGGATTCGGCTTAGGACTTAAGCCACGGCATTCTTCGACGTTCAGGGACACTGAACCATGAACACCATGGAATTACTTAACGTAGGTCGTCAAGTGTGGATTGCGCTTGGCAAGAACCCGGAGAGGTTACGGATTTGGATATTGGCTATGAATAGCTAAGGATTCAGACAAGGACCCGGAGCGGTCCCAGATTTGGATATCGACCCGGAGAGGTCATGGATATGGTTATAGGTTATTGGATATGGATGGATTGGAACTCGGTAGTCGGGTTCAGATGGATGTGGAATTGGATAAGGACTTGGTCATAGGATAAGAATCAGGCATCGACTCGGAACAGTCGCGGAAATGGATCAGGATATGGACGTGGCACTCGGACAAGATGGCTTGGTAATGGATTGGATTATGAATCGGAAAATATGGATGTGGATAACATACATACTTGGGATATTGGACTTGAGGCTATTCAAAACACACCTTTCACAACAAGGCATGTTTTGGGGGGCAAGTGTTAACCCGCCTTTTGGCAAGGCCGCGGACAGACAGATTTAACTTAAACAACTTCACAACTATCGAGACTAAAGTATGATGGATTCGGTTTAAAATGATGAAGTTCACTTGAATATGTCGCTGGGAAAAGGAGTGGAGAAACTACATGGCTCGACCTAGGCAGTTTGGCAGATGTCGCTCGGCATTGGGATGGTTCGGCGTTGGAGGATGTTCGGCATAGAGAGATCGTCGTTCGACATAGAGGGATCGTTCGGCACTGAATGAGTGCTCGGCATTAGAAGGATCGTTCGGCATAGAGGAATGTTTGGCACTGGACGAGCATTCGGCATAGAGAGATCGTCGTTCGGCATTGGATGGAGCGCTCGGCATAAATCTCGTTCGACATCTGGAGACGTTCGGCATTGGATGGATCGTTCGGCATTGGATGGGTCGTTCGGCATACCTCACCTCGCTCGGCATTGCACCTCGCACCTCCATACCTCGATACCTCGCACCTCCATATCTTGGTACCTCGCACCTCCATACCTCGATACATCGCACCTCCACATCTCGGTACCTCGCACCTCCATACCTCTGTACCTCGCACCTCCCAACGTTCGGCATGAGGAGATCGTTCGGCATTCACGCCTTGTTCGGCATTCAGCGTTCGGCATCTATGGTTCGGCATATGGAGACCACTCCATTTGGGCTGAGGTACTCGGCCACCAGGCCCACCAGGGAAGTCCAACCCATCTTTGTCTATAAATAGAGAGGCAAGGGCACAGTAAAAGGGGATCTTCTTTCTGCTCTCTTACTTTCTCTTTTCTAAGGCTAAGGCAACTCTGCCATTTTGTAACTGTAATCGATTATTACAGCAATAAAAAGCAAACTTCTGGAGTGGACGTAGGCCGGAGTTAGCCGAACCACTATAAAATCTGTTGTTCTTTACTGCTTTCATTTCAGTTTTAACTGTTCTTCACATTATTGCTCTCCACATACATTCTATCTCTGAGCTGTGATTGGTATTTGGTGCTTTCATCTGGATTTGGGGGTTAGTGACCAATTTTGGCGCTAACACGACCCGTATTTTTACGGATCGAAACATTGTAAAACAGTTATTATTAGACTGTTAGTGTTGTTGATAAGTTGTCCAGAGTCTAAGTGTAACAACCCGGACTTTTCGAACCCGAAAATTCCAGATAGTTAGAAGAAAAAGAAAGAGATAGAAGAAAGAAACAGAAAGAAGAAAGAAGAACAGAGAACACAACATCTCACATTCGCAGCGGATTAAATATAATAACAAATAATAATATCAGTTATACAAAGAAAACTGTATTTGTTAATTACATTTTATCACATCAGAGTTACAACATTCACAATATACTAGACAGTTAAAATTAACATGTCTCAGACAACTATAATATCACAGCGGAATATATTCCATACGTTCCTGCCATCCAGCTCGCCTTTTGAGCTCCAGAACGTCCTTACCTGAAATCTGTAATACTCGGTCTGACCCGAGCATTACATCAAAGTAACACCCGGGTCAGGCTGGAAACCAGCGTGAGTAAACTCATCTAACATGAAATACCAATCCATAGAACTTATTTAAACCCGGGGTAACTCGTACTTTACTATAAGTAAACAACTTATATAGTTAACACTTATTTTCACAAAACAATATCTAAGTATCCAACTTAGTTTAAATGGTCCATATTATCCCAAACCGACCTATTGATTTCACATATCAATCTATAAAGACTTTTAGAAGATTTCAAATCGAAGTGGTTTCGGTTATTACTGATACCCGACCCCGGTCTCTTCGAATACAATATCATCTTAACCCAAGTTATTTAAGTGAATATGATTCAATTTTAAATATAAGATGTTACTTTTTACACGGAAATTCATTATCGATAGATAACCACATTATCACTATTCAAGACAAACATATCATATTGCAAAATATTTCATATTCAAAAGCAAAGATTAATTAGTCACAACATCTCTAATTAATTTAAAATAAATTAAATTAATAACGTCCCTTACTAAAAATCCTGCTTACTTAACCAGTAATTTATTTCAAACCAATTAATTAATCATCCTTTAATTATCCATCTTAATTAATCATCCTTGATTAATTATTCTTTAACTACATTAAGTAATTACCCCATAGATTAATTATTCTTAACCATTCACATTAACTTTTAATTAATCTCCTTAATTAATTAATCACATTAATTAATGATTCTCTAATTACTTAATTAAAGTAATTACTTAAGAATTTATATCTTAACCCTGCTTAATCAATCATTAATTAACTACAAACCATTTAATTAATTAATCATTCCTTGATTACCTTACAAATCAATTAATTAATTTTTAATTACCTAATTAATTACCCCTTAATTATTAATTAATTAATTAATCCTTAATCACTTTCATTAAGTAATTATCTTTCAATCATAAATTAATTAACCTTTAATTAATTCACCTTAAATTAATTACCTAAATTAATTAATCACATTAATTTATTATCTTTTAATTAATTATTCTTTAATCACTTTCATTAATCAACCCATAATCACAAAATAATTTATTATTATTATATATATATATATATATTTTTTAAAACCTTTTAATACATTCTAACTTAATTAGACATTCATCATATAAAAGAATTAAGTAAGAAATCGTTTAACTTTTCAAAACTTGTTTAATTTAAACTTTTAAAACTGCAACAATATTAAAGCCGAGACAACTTCGAGTTAAATCCCAAAATACCCGAGCCTTACTTCGAGTTATCCATATTTTAATTTGCTTCGAGTCGAACATACATTTTCTCGAGCTTGAACCCGAGTACTCCTCGTCTTTCCCAAACTTACAAACGACCCCTGATATACATTATCACACGTGCACGTGCACCATCTAACTGATCGACTCCGATCCATTCTACGACCATCCACATGTCGACGAAGACCTCACCGATGATCCTGACTTCCCAGTTCCACGAGTTCACCAAAGGATCGAAAACGAGCCGTTCAAGCATTCGAACCCAAACCCATCATCGGAAAAATCGTCACGCCACGACACCTCAGGCCATCTGAATCGCCGCCACCTCGTATATCGCTTCGCCACAACGCCACGTTCCCATCTCCCTTGGTCCGATCACCTGAATTACCTCGACGACAACACAGTTTTTCCGAGAACCAGTTCGACAAAACACCCAGTTCCAACCCTAAATCATCGCCACCTGATCACCACGATCATCAGAAAAATTTATAAACATTTTTTCGTGAATCCCCATCCCCCTGGCTACCTTCAGTCATGACGACGACCTTCTTTACTTCGCCGACGACCAGCAATTCCCAAAAATCCCAATTTCGATCATCTCTCGAATATTTGATATTCCCAAACTTAAAAATCAAGATTTGATTATTAAAATTCATCAATTTGTAATACGAATCAAATTATAAGTTCAAATCATGAATTCCAGAAACTTTAACTTTTGACTTATATTTGGTTATTACTGTTATTTCATATTTTTCCCAAATAATCTAAAATAATTTCTTTCGAATCTATTTTTAAAAATGATGTTAACATATTACAAACATTCTTCTTTTAGACATCAGAGCCTAAATTCGATTGTACAATGAGCAATTAAATTTTCTTTGATGGCTTTGAACCTACAGTAGGACAGAGATGATATATATACATAGACATGCACAGGTATTGACAGAGTTGTTCAACTTCCTTCCAGTAAAAACATTCATGCAAATCATATTTACAACTTTACTACCTAGATTTAGCACATGCATCAAAGTATAACACATATTTGCTTTTTAAAAGGGTGTTTACTCACCTTTAATGCTAGAACAGAGGAAGTTTGAAAATCTGTAAATGGTTTGATAACTGGAATTTGCTTCATTTCTTTAAAACTGAAAAGCTTTGAATTTGCAGAGATGATTTTTAAGACTCTGATTACTGGTTGCTTGCTTGAACCTAGATTTGCTGCTGGTTCTTGCTTGTTGATTTGAAATTCTTACAGGCTTGAAAATAGATGATTACAGATCTTGATTGTTTTACAGATCATTGATTTGGTCAGAAATATAGTTTCAGGTCTTTTGAACTTGAGTTTTAAGCTTCTGAAAATGATTTCAGGTTTGAGGATAATTGATTACAGAGTTGAATTGTTAGAGGAGATGTTTTCAGGTTTTGATTCTGGTTTTATAAATGAACTACAGGGTTTTGGTTTGAGAAGATTTCAGTTTGGTTTGTGAAGATTCTCTGGTTTGATAAATTTCCAGGTTTTGGTTTTATTTTTGAAAACGTGAAAATGAACAAAGAAAATGGAAGGAGAGAAGGATATAGATTTATATAGATTTGTTTTAAAATTAAAGAAAATAGAAATAAACTATGACACATTGACACTTGTCTTTAACCTTATTTATCTTGTTAACACATGTATTTAACATGCTTAAAAATTCAACACTTGTCATTTATTTATTTTCATTTGTTTTAAAATTATTAAAAAGCCTTTATAATGAATTTTCCTAATTAATTAATACATTTCTTAATTAGTAAATGCTTTCCTATATTATACATAAATGAAACCTTTAAAAGAAAATAAAATAAAAACCCATTTATATTCTAATAAAATCATATATAATATATTTAATTCATTTTTAAAAACATCATATTATTATTCTTGTTTGAAAACAACAAATTTACCAATTTTAAATAATTTATAAAGGAAATTATCACATTTTAAATTGCTTGAAGTTTCGGGATATCACATTCCTCCCCCCTTAGAATCTTTTCGTCCTCGAAAAGGAACGAAGCAAGAATTTTATTACAATGTTGATTATCGGTTAAATTATTCCTTAGACATCTTAATTCTTAACTCTTTTTATAAACAAAAAAAAAATCAAAATATTTTAAAATCTATATAATATTATCAAAAATAGTTTTTATAAAAATATTTTTTTATAACTCGATGTCTCAACCAGTCCATCCTTGTTCTCACAGAAATTCAGTCATACGTTGATCAGGCGTAAGACTGAAAATCTATCAGAACTTGGTAAACCCGTTTTCAACACCTAGTGAAAATATTAGGAAAATAATTTTATTGAAAATATGGAAACCATTTTTGAAATCGAGGAAATATCTTTGGTGAGAATGCTCTGGAAATCATCACCCCCATCCATGGTCACAGTTACATCACGGGTTACGTTGCCATCGCAGCAAAAGTCCATGTAACTGATGACAGCATGGAACCCACAACAGATCGCAGTTACATCCAGGGTTACGTTGCCGTCGCAGCAAAAGTCCATGTAACTGTTGGCTCTCAGCGGCACACACGATTTCGCTGTCAAAATGAAACTTCTCCCACATAGGTCGCAGTCTACCGATATAAAATCAAACGCAGACTGTTGGCTCTCAGCGGCACAAACGACTTTCGCTATGTTACCATAGTGTCACAGTCTACCGATATAAAATCAAACGCAGACAGTTGGCTCTCAGCGGCACACATGACTTTCGCTATGGTCTGCAGTAGATCGCAGTGACATTGAGTTAAATTGTTGTCACAGCATAACTCAAATGCCTCTGTGGGCACCAGCCCCTCGACTTTCGCTACACAAATAATCCTCAGGAACTAGTTTTGTCCGGACTCCTCACAGGATCAACTTTAGAAACCCCCCTTGGGGCTCAAGGCAGTACCACCCAGTGGTACTCCTGAGAAGTTCATTTCAAGGAAGCACCTTTTTCCCCAGAGCTATTCTCAAAACACTTTATACTATATAATTATAGTATCTTCAAATCATACCCTTTATGATTTATCAAAATCTCCTTTACACAAAATCGATTACCAAAATCGATAATTCTCAAACTAGGCTTTTCAAAATCCAAAATTGATTTTCCCAAAAATCAAAAGCCTTTCCCAAATTCATAGGTTCCCAAAACCTTTTCCAAAATCATTCTCATAAGATCCTTTATATATATATAGATATAGATATATATAACTTTTAAAATCTTTGGATCATTTCAATTTTGTATAAAACCTCTTTTATACTTCAAATATTTCAAAACCCTTTTCTTTTAGCAATAGATTCAACAAGAGAAGATTTACCTTATATAACAAGGATATATAACTTTATTTTATTCTAAATCAAATATTCACATTTGATAAATCTTTTATAAAGTTATTAACCATATTTCTTTTCAAAAACCATTTTACAGTTCTTATCCACAAATCTTCAATATCAATTTCATTCAAATCCGTACGATGTACACATATCATCCGTACACAATATCAATCTGATCGCTCAATCGATCACACAATTTCACTTCCGAACTAGTATCGTCCACCCGACTTCCTAGTGCGGACTCAGATCTGGTTTCTTGATTAGAAACCGTCATTCTCCTTGCATAGTCACAACTATGATAGAGAATATCCAGAACCAATCAAAAATCCATATCCAGGTTCGCCGTCGAAAATCGAGCGAAAAATCCCAACTCGGATCGATAATACTATCTCGAAATTCTGTGTTCGAATCTGGATCAAATCACTATGCGAATAGAATAATATACGTATATCCTACGTATTTATCTTTGTTGGTTATTAGCCAAATCAATTCTCTTTTCTATTCACATTTCCTTTAATTCCATTCACTTATTCTCAATTGCTTCCATTTCCAATTGAGTTATTACTTCAATTACAAACAGTTTGAACTCTGACCTATTTAAATTTAAAAATAGCTTGGAAAAGTTTAAAGTAGATAAGTAGTTGAAAAATAGTTATTAGTTTGTAAAATAGCTGTAATATAGTTAAGTAGGTATAAAATAGTTAGATAATTGCAAAATAGTTTTTTTAAAATAGCGATTAGATATAAGTAACTGAAAAATAGTAATTAGTTTATAAGACAGTTTCAAAATAGTTAAATAATTTCGAAATAATTAAATAGTTTCAAAATAATTGTAAAATAAGTATAAGATAGTTTGGGGTTTAAGAAGAAAAATTGTATAGTAAATAGTTTGGAAACATATACTTGTATTAAAACAATTTGAAAATAATCCAGAGCCAAACTGTTTAATTTCCCAATCTCCATTTCCAATTAATTTCCCATTAATTCAATTTAAATTTCCACTTCCATTTAAATTGACTCAATACTTCAATTTCCATTGAATTTTATTCAATCCCAATTCAAGTTGAATTAATCTTAATTCCTTTCCAAATTTCAAATCAAATTCCATTTGATTTTAAACATATTCATTTTAATTACAATTTCAAATTATTCAAACTAATTTCAAATTGAATCCACTTAAATTTCAAATCATTTCAATTTCTATATGAATTAATCCCAATTCCCATTTGAATTTTTTAAACTCATTCAATCTTCAATTTTTATTTTAAATTAATTCAATTCAAATTTTCCATTTGAATTTTAAACTTATTTATCTTAAATCACAATTCCCATTTATTCAAATCAAATTCAGTTTGAACTAATTCAATTTAAATCTCAATTTTAAAATATCTCGAATTATATAAATTCGAGTTAAAATTTTTAAATATTGATTTAATTCCTTAAATCACAATTCCTTCACTTTTAAATTAATTCAACCTTTATTTTTTTATTTTAACAAATTAAATCTTTAAACCTTTTAATTCTGAATTCAAATTTTAAAATTCCATTTTAAAATTATCTTTACTTAACTTATTACAAAATTCAAATAAGAATTCAAAAACAATTTAATCTTCAGATTCTAATTTATTATCCATTTTCAATTTCCAGATCTCAAACCCATTTTGAGATCACTCATAACTCCCATTTAAATTAACCATTTAACTACCCAAGTTAAATTTAAATTTCATCTTGAAATTTCCAATTCAAGTTATTTATTCAACTTATTTAACTTCCTTCAAGTTAAATTTACTTAATCCGGTCAACTTTTCACAATTTGAATTCCCATTCAAATTTTAAACTTTAGATTAATAGTCTTTCCCCTTTTAAGTTTAAAAACTTACTTTACTTTGGGTTTTACATCACATTCCAATTTAAAACTCAACACTAAGTGTTTATTTCAAATCATCATTGGTATTATATATATTCCTCATATATACATTTTCTTTACACACCAAGTTATACTTTAAATTTTTAAACCACCTTTGGTTTTAATTCAAAATAACTTTTTTTTTTTATAAAACTATTTCAAGTTTTCTGAATTTAGATTTAAAATTTCACAATTTTAAATTCTCTTCAATTCCAATTTATAAGTTATACTCACTTAAATGTTTACTTCCCTAAACATTTCATTTTGCTAAATCATTAACAACATTCATTATTAAACACAATTACCATTTTTGATAATAACCAAGATTATCATATCTGGAAACCAATTCATTATTACCTTTATTCTTGATAACATTTCTACAAATTCAAGATTTTAATTTTAGTTTGAATTCATTTCAAACTTATCTTCATTCAATTTTAATTTGGCTTTATTTCTATTACCACTTAATTTAATTCCAATATTTTAACAACCAATTACCTTAATATTTATTAGAAAGAAATATCATTTTATATATCAAAATATATTCTTATATAAAATCATTTAAAATCCTTATATAAGAAAATAACAATTACGCTCTCATATATATATATATACACTCATCTCGTTCTAGGGTACCATTGACCCTATCCTTAACGAGTAATCCCAACAGAGCCAAGGTTCTCGCTTAACCTTTAGCTCTGATACCAACTGTAACAACCCGGACTTTTCGAACCCGAAAATTCCAGATAGTTAGAAGAAAAGGAAAGAGATAGAAGAAAGAAACAGAAAGAAGAAAGAAGAACAGAGAACACAACATCTCACATTCGCAGCGGATTAAATATAATAACAAATAATAATATCAGTTATACAAAGAAAACTGTATTTGTTAATTACATTTTATCACATCAGAGTTACAACATTCACAATATACTAGACAGTTAAAATTAACATGTCTCAGACAACTATAATATCACAGCGGAATATATTCCATACGTTCCTGCCATCCAGCTCGCCTTTTGAGCTCCAGAACGTCCTTACCTGAAATCTGTAATACTCGGTCTGACCCGAGCATTACATCAAAGTAACACCCGGGTCAGGCTGGAAACCAGCGTGAGTAAACTCATCTAACATGAAATACCAATCCATAGAACTTATTTAAACCCGGGGTAACTCGTACTTTACTATAAGTAAACAACTTATATAGTTAACACTTATTTTCACAAAACAATATCTAAGTATCCAACTTAGTTTAAATGGTCCATATTATCCCAAACCGACCTATTGATTTCACATATCAATCTATAAAGACTTTTAGAAGATTTCAAATCGAAGTGGTTTCGGTTATTACTGATACCCGACCCCGGTCTCTTCGAATACAATATCATCTTAACCCAAGTTATTTAAGTGAATATGATTCAATTTTAAATATAAGATGTTACTTTTTACACGGAAATTCATTATCGATAGATAACCACATTATCACTATTCAAGACAAACATATCATATTGCAAAATATTTCATATTCAAAAGCAAAGATTAATTAGTCACAACATCTCTAATTAATTTAAAATAAATTAAATTAATAACGTCCCTTACTAAAAATCCTACTTACTTAACCAGTAATTTATTTCAAACCAATTAATTAATCATCCTTTAATTATCCATCTTAATTAATCATCCTTGATTAATTATTCTTTAACTACATTAAGTAATTACCCCATAGATTAATTATTCTTAACCATTCACATTAACTTTTAATTAATCTCCTTAATTAATTAATCACATTAATTAATGATTCTCTAATTACTTAATTAAAGTAATTACTTAAGAATTTATCACTTAACCCTGCTTAATCAATCATTAATTAACTACAAACCATTTAATTAATTAATCATTCCTTGATTACCTTACAAATCAATTAATTAATTTTTAATTACCTAATTAATTACCCCTTAATTATTAATTAATTAATTAATCCTTAATCACTTTCATTAAGTAATTATCTTTCAATCATAAATTAATTAACCTTTAATTAATTCACCTTAAATTAATTACCTAAATTAATTAATCACATTAATTTATTATCTTTTAATTAATTATTCTTTAATCACTTTCATTAATCAACCCATAATCACAAAATAATTTATTATTATTATATATATATTTTTTTTTTTTAAAACCTTTTAATACATTCTAACTTAATTAGACATTCATCATATAAAAGAATTAAGTAAGAAATCGTTTAACTTTTCAAAACTTGTTTAATTTAAACTTTTAAAACTGCAACAATATTAAAGCCGAGACAACTTCGAGTTAAATCCCAAAATACCCGAGCCTTACTTCGAGTTATCCATATTTTAATTTGCTTCGAGTCGAACATACATTTTCTTGAGCTTGAACCCGAGTACTCCTCGTCTTTCCCAAACTTACAAACGACCCCTGATATACATTATCACACGTGCACGTGCACCATCTAACTGATCGACTCCGATCCATTCTACGACCATCCACATGTCGACGAAGACCTCGCCGATGATCCTGACTTCCCAGTTCCACGAGTTCACCAAAGGATCGAAAACGAGCCGTTCAAGCATTCGAACCCAAACCCATCATCGGAAAAATCGTCACGCCACGACACCTCAGGCCATCTGAATCGCCGCCACCTCGTATATCGCTTCGCCACAACGCCACGTTCCCATCTCCCTTGGTCCGATCACCTGAATTACCTCGACGACAACACAGTTTTTCCGAGAACCAGTTCGACAAAACACCCAGTTCCAACCCTAAATCATCGCCACCTGATCACCACGATCATCAGAAAAATTTATAAACATTTTTTCGTGAATCCCCATCCCCCTGGCTACCTTCAGTCATGACGACGACCTTCTTTACTTCGCCGACGACCAGCAATTCCCAAAAATCCCAATTTCGATCATCTCTCGAATATTTGATATTCCCAAACTTAAAAATCAAGATTTGATTATTAAAATTCATCAATTTGTAATACGAATCAAATTATAAGTTCAAATCATGAATTCCAGAAACTTTAACTTTTGACTTATATTTGGTTATTACTGTTATTTCATATTTTTCCCAAATAATCTAAAATAATTTCTTTCGAATCTATTTTTAAAAATGATGTTAACATATTACAAACATTCTTATTTTAGACATCAGAGCCTAAATTGGATTGTACAATGAGCAATTAAATTTTCTTTGATGGCTTTGAACCTACAGTAGGACAGAGATGATATATATACATAGACATGCACAGGTATTGACAGAGTTGTTCAACTTCCTTCCAGTAAAAACATTCATGCAAATCATATTTACAACTTTACTACCTAGATTTAGCACATGCATCAAAGTATAACACATATTTGCTTTTTAAAAGGGTGTTTACTCACCTTTAATGCTAGAACAGAGGAAGTTTGAAAATCTGTAAATGGTTTGATAACTGGAATTTGCTTCATTTCTTTAAAACTGAAAAGCTTTGAATTTGCAGAGATGATTTTTAAGACTCTGATTACTGGTTGCTTGCTTGAACCTAGATTTGCTGCTGGTTCTTGCTTGTTGATTTGAAATTCTTACAGGCTTGAAAATAGATGATTACAGATCTTGATTGTTTTACAGATCATTGATTTGGTCAGAAATATAGTTTCAGGTCTTTTGAACTTGAGTTTTAAGCTTCTGAAAATGATTTCAGGTTTGAGGATAATTGATTACAGAGTTGAATTGTTAGAGGAGATGTTTTCAGGTTTTGATTTTGGTTTTATAAATGAACTACAGGGTTTTGGTTTGAGAAGATTTCAGTTTGGTTTGTGAAGATTCTCTGGTTTGATAAATTTCCAGGTTTTGGTTTTATTTTTGAAAACGTGAAAATGAACAAAGAAAATGGAAGGAGAGAAGGATATAGATTTATATAGATTTGTTTTAAAATTAAAGAAAATAGAAATAAACTATGACACATTGACACTTGTCTTTAACCTTATTTATCTTGTTAACACATGTATTTAACATGCTTAAAAATTCAACACTTGTCATTTATTTATTTTCATTTGTTTTAAAATTATTAAAAAGCCTTTATAATGAATTTTCCTAATTAATTAATACATTTCTTAATTAGTAAATGCTTTCCTATATTATACATAAATGAAACCTTTAAAAGAAAATAAAATAAAAACCCATTTATATTCTAATAAAATCATATATAATATATTTAATTCATTTTTAAAAACATCATATTATTATTCTTGTTTGAAAACAACAAATTTACCAATTTTAAATAATTTATAAAGGAAATTATCACATTTTAAATTGCTTGAAGTTTCGGGATATCACACTAAGTCTTAGGTCATACGAGAGTTTGGAGCGACCTAAGGAAGTTGGCGAGTTAAGGAGTAGACGACTTAGTGAAGTAAAGCAACCTAAGAAGTTAGGTCGTGTGATAGTTAGGCCGTGTGATAGTTAGGTCGTGTGATAGATAGGTCGTGTGATAGTTTAGGTCGGATGAGCGACTTAAGAGGTTGGAGCGACCTAAGAGAGTTAGCGACCTAAAGGAGTTAGTAACCTACAGTATTTAGCGACCTAGTAGTGAGCGACCTAGTGGTGAGCGACCTAGTGATTAGCGACCTAGTGATTAGCGACCTAGTGGTTAGCGACCTAAGGGATGGCGAATTAGCGTAGTTAGGTCGTTAGACGACCTAAGGAGTTAAGTCGTGAGCCTCTGTGTTGAATTAGGTCGTAGGCGACCTAAGTTAGTTAGGTCGTGAGCTTCTGTGTGTGTTAGGTCGTAGGCCGCGAGGAAGCGCGTGTGTGTTAGGTCGTATAAGCGCGCATGTGTTAGGTCGTAGGTCGCATGAATGCGCATATCTGGGTTAGGTCGTAGGTCGCGTAGAGGCTTGGGGTTGTTAGGTTGTAGGGTTTAGGTCGTGGGTTTTTAGGTCGTGGACGACCTAAGAGCGAGCGACCTAAGGAAAATCTGCCTATAAATAGGTGGGTTCTTCTTCATTTTTGGGATCCAGATTTTGAAGCGATGAAGTGCTGCCATTTTGAGAGCTCGAGTTCTACACTTCTTCACTTCTTTTCTCCACTTTGATTTAGTACTTCCTTCCATCCAAGATCCAAGATCCAAGAGCTAAAGTCGAAGATCTACATCCATCGAAGAGAGATTTCATCGTTTGTAGCGGATTTGTGATAGATCGAGTTAGATCCTTCGCTGTCCAGATCTGAAGTGTGTTGCTTTTGGGGTGTTTAGGTGATTTGGTGAGTGGTGATTATCTCTCACACGGATCCAAAGGAGTATATCGGATCGTTGGCTTGATTTTGTGTAAAGTAGTGATATTCATGCATTTTTGTAAAACTTAAGTATAGATCCATTGTTCATGATGATTTGACATCCATTTTACTACATGTTAACCTATGCAAGTTCATTCATCAAGATTATAGAGATATTGCTCATGTTTTCATGCTTGTTAGACTTTAGACTCTTTATTTACGAAATTTCCATTATTGTTATAATTGTTCATTAGATCATATTTGAATGCTTGATTACTTGGATTAAATGTTTGACTTGATTGATTGCTATGAATTAGATGATTGATGATTTGATTTAGACAAGATGGTCAAAGATGATTCAAAAGCTAAGGGAAAGGCTCTTGAATTGGAAAAGCTGCTCATGGCATATGTGGCGGATGATGAAGCTCATATGGATAGATTTGATGATGATGTTGAGATAAGGCTTTGCTATGATGATGATGAGGAGAAGCATAGTATGAGATAGTCTTGGTCTAATCCAGACGGGATCATTCCAAGCATGTTGACAACTCGGTGAAATGGTTCGAGTTTGAGGATAATGGTTTGCTCGAGAAGCGCTTGAGCTAGTATGGAAATAGTCGTCGAGGAGGATGACTAGAAGGCTGAGATCTCATCGTTGTTGAAGGTTCTAGCATGCTCAAAGCAAGAGTACGTTGGGCAGATTCGATAGTCCCTGAAGGCTACTGATTGGTAGTCGAGTACTCTGGGCAGATTCGATAGTCCTAGGCACGGGTCACGATGACGTGCGGAGTTATGTCTAGAACCGAGGTTTCCATTAGCCCTTACGTACGGATGAAATAATGAGCCGGTCATTCAATTAACGATGATATCGAAGCAATGATAACAGTGATAGCCAGAGTCATGGATGTTTGGTTGTATCGTCATTCGGTCTCAAGAGCGGTATTTTCTGGGTGCTTATCTGATCTTGGTTTAGGCCTTGGGGGTTTGCACTTGGAAAACATCGCCCTTGACTCGAGTGATAATTGCTTTACTTTAAATTGTATGCTTTGCTTTGTTGGCTTCTGCTTAGTGTGTGTCTGGGGGCTATCACTGTAGAAAGAGGTGGAGTGGGAGGGTTGGATTCCTATTCCTTTTTCCTTTATGCTCTTTTGGTATATTGTTAGTTAATTTACCGCTCACTAAGACTGTTGTCTGACTCAAGGCTTTATGTTTTAACTCTTATTGCCTTGGGCTGTTCGTCCATTTTGGGACGGGCAGACTAGGTAGTAGGTGACAGGTGTTGTTCTTGCT
Source organism: Allium fistulosum (assembly GCA_030737815.1). Lineage (NCBI taxonomy): Eukaryota > Viridiplantae > Streptophyta > Magnoliopsida > Asparagales > Amaryllidaceae > Allium > Allium fistulosum. Next base: position 1,304,945,751 of record CM060902.1, read on the forward strand.
TTCCACGATGCTGATGACGAAGACGAGCTGGAGGCTTGCATATTATTTTCTTACTATATGTACTGGATGTTCCGCTGCTTGTATATTCTCTGAGTTTTATGTAGTGAGGCTTGATGTATTGACTATTCAGATGTTTGTATTCAACTATTATGAAGTTTTATACGATGACATTCTATTCTGTAAAGCTTCACTATATATATATATTCTATTGTATTTTGTCCATGCGTTGTGAGTTATACGATAGATTCTGCTGTTTTAACTTTACCTTGACAATCGTCCATGGCTGCCTGGCACACTTTACAGCGCACTATGTCTAGGTTTAGTGCAGGGGTGTGGGCGGTCGTCACAGTAAGTACCAAAAATATGAAATTTAACAACATTTCAATCCTTTAACTAGCGCAAACACATAGATTTCACAGCCAAACAAGTTATAACATGAATTTATCAATAATCACAAGGCTCCAACATTCGGTTATTTATTTCCATCGATTTATATATTATTTCATTCAATTCGAATGATTTACAACCCAATTTACATGCATTCACTTCATAAACACACACATTCTATTTATATTCATTCCAAATTTTTGTTTACTTCCGTTTCCTCCAAACAACAAATTTTCCTATGCAAACTCAGTGATATTCATTAAATAAAATAACCACTTAAGCTTATAGCTATTTTAAATTGATTCCAAATTAATTTATATTCAATTTTATTCCATTTTCAAATCGATTCTCGATCAATCCATTTGCATTCCATTCATACCCTCAATCATTATATTCAAATCCATTTTATTTAGCTCGGAATCATTCCATGCTTATTAATTAAATAACCATTTCATGGATTCTCTTGAGAATCATTTCATAAAATTAATATATTAAGATTTTATTATAACCTTTTATACCACACCAATATTCATTCCCACTTCAATACTCAATTTCATACTCGAATTCATTTAAATAATATCTCAAAGCCATATTCAATTTATTTACACTTAAATTGAGCTTAAGTCATCACCATTCCAATCCATTTCTATTTTATTCGACAACTTTTCAAAATATATTTAATTATCTTATATTTAAGTCAAATTTTTATTTATAACTCAAGCTCCACATTCAATTTCAATTTTAATCCACAATCCAATTTACTTAACCAAGTTAAGTTCCATTCCTATAATCAATTAACTAATTAATTTATCTAATTAGTTCACTTCCATTTTATAGTTTAAAATCCGATTTTCCTTTAAAAAATCAATTTATTTAATTTACTTGAGTTCAAATTCCTTTTATAATTCAGTTTGGATTTTTATTCCTCCACCAAAATATCAAATTATTTTTATTTTGGTTTTACCATTCCATTTTTCCAATTTATAAATTTTACAACTTATTTTTCTCATTTCCATCCATTCTGTACTCTCACAATTTATTTTTAAATCAAGATTATACATCACTTTATAGCTTAAATATATGTTTATTCCATTAATTTCAATTTTGTAAGTTATTCAAACTTATTTATTCTCAATTCCAAAGTTTTTTTTCACTTAAATTTTATTTCATTCAAAATTTATAACTTATGGTTATATAATTATTTCACAACTCAAAATTTATATTCACTTCAATTCGATATTATTTCTAATCCAATCCACTTCAGTTTAATTTCAATTTCAATTCTTTTTAACCAACATTTCAAAACCATATTCGAATTATTCATACTTAAATTAAATTTCACTCCAAGCAAATTTATTTTTAATTCACTCGATTTCATTTCACCATTTATTTTATTACAATCTACACATTACAAACCACATTTAACTCGTTTTTCTCTTAAATCGGATTCTATTGTTAACTCGAGTCCATATTTAAATATTAAATCCTATTTGATATTCCTTTCAATCCATTCCAATTTTATTTAACTTAGCTTGAGTTAATTTTTCAATTCATTCAATCCATTTAAACATACTCAAGTTAAATTTTAATTCCAAAATTCAATTTCACACTTCTTTCCTTATTAATATTCCTTCTCAACTTATAAGTTCAAGACTTATTTTCTGATATTTTCCCTAAACGTTTAAATAAGGATTTCTAGAATTCAAACACCCATTATTTATTTCAATTCATTTTGAAATCATATATATATATATATAGCTCCTTTGATTTAACAAACCATTTCATTAGAATTTTCAAAATCCACTCGGTTTTATTCAAAACAAATCCCATTCAGAATTTCCAAAACAACACTTGTTTACCAACCAAAAATCTCCATATCAAATTACTATGGTAGCAATCCATCACTTGTAAACTCGAAAATGAACACCGATGATGTCGCGATCATCATCTGAATTATTTTCCAGTGACTGAAGTGAGTTTAGTGCTTTATTACCTCAAAAATCCATTTTAAAACAATTTTTATTCAAAAATCCTTTCAAAATAATGCTATTTTATTTTCACACACTTCAAAAAATGTTTCCAAAACTTCCGAGATTTCAAATTTTCCAAATACTTAGTTCAAATCCATTTAAACATTTCTCAAAGTTTCCCCGAATTTTAGATTTCCAAATTCTGGTTTGAATCCAATTTTGGTTTTAACTCATTTGTATAATTCATACTTATACAATTTAATTTGGTTTTATAAACCATTTCCAATTTTATAATCTTGTTTTAATTCTAATAATATCACCGAAACACTCCAAATATACCATAATAATTTTTGAAATTATTTCTTTTATATCAAAATATAATTTGGGTAAAATTATTCCATTTACCCATTTCAAAACAATATTGTGTCTATATACCGTGTTCAAGTGTTTAGAAACCCATATCGAATTTGTGGCATCTCGTTATTCAACCATAATTTATTTGCCACTCAATAGATAAATCAACACAATATAAAACATTTTAAATTCACTAACAAATACGCGCTCATATCTATTAGTACACTCAAACTCATTCTAGGGTACTAATGACCCTATCTCTAATGAGTAATCCCCACCAAAGCCAAGGTTCTCGCTTAACCTTCAGCTCTGATATCAAATGTAATGAACTGGGATTTTCGACCCTCGAAAATCGACATCAATACATTTACTGTACAACATGCCGAATATTCAAGTGTCGGAAATACCGATTGTTAGGGGAAAAGAAGAAAGGTAGAAGAAGAAACAAACAGAATCGACAACACAGAATCTCACAATCGCAGCGGAACAAAATATAATATATAATAACAAATTTTTATACAAAATAATATGTAGCTGTAAATATATATACAATCATCAGAGTACAACAATCAATGCATCAATATGGACAGTTATTATAACTTGTCCTCACCAGTGCTGACTATACAGTCTATACACACGGCGGAATAAAATCAAATATGTGGTATACGCCTGAGTCTCCTCCAGCTCATCTCCTTAGCTCCATAGCATTCTAACCTGAATCTGTAATACTCGATCTGACCCGAGCATTACAATAAAATAATACCCGAGTCAGTCTGGAAAACCAACATGAGAAAACACACTCAATTTGAATTTTATTACTTTCAAAAATCCTTCGAGAACAAAGATATTTCGTAAGACCACGCCACAAATAAACACGATGGGTTTTTACCTTACGATAACTAAAACATTTTTATAGAAAATCCAGTGATATTATAATAGTATCTAAGTAAAAATACTTATTAAAATAGCCGAAATTGTTACATTAATTAAATTCCAACATACTAGGCTCTACAATCAAAACCGTAAATGCACGTATTAGAGAATGGATTCCATACTATGACCAGGTAAGGAACTACCTCCGATGAGTGCATATCTAGATCAATGCACCTGGGTCTGACAAGAACATCTTGTACCCTGCCACACAGGATCGGCCTAGCACTTGACTACTAGTACCGAATATGTTATCACTTCGGATGTTCCCACCCTTATCGAGCGCTCTCTTTCCATGCACAACCATTTCCATAATTATAATATATCGTAGGAAATCTAGAAAAGTGATAACATACACTACTTGGGTGCGACCCACTTAGCCCTGCTGCATGACCTATTTTGGTCATTTCCCGGTTGATGAGGCTTGAGGCAATGTTTACCTTTAGAATAGCATTCATTCTTGGAATGCTAACACTGCCTTCCAAGCAATGATGCAATGATAGCATTCATCCATACAAGTTGTTCTGGGTCTAAACAAACCGAAACTCCTTCAAGATCACCATCTCCACTAGCTTCGAGATATCACAATTCGTAATGCACAAATCGGATCGAAGTGGTTTTCGGATAATTAAATCTGATCCCGGTCTCTTCAAAACGATCAATGAATTTGGCCAAATGTGATAGTCGGTTATTTAACTATCAAATAACATCCATAAGCAGTCACCAGGCCTTATTTAAATCTTTCAAAATATTTACTTCAAAATATCCTCATAAAGATATCTATTTCAAAACTTTTCTAGTATTTCAATACTTGAAAACAATTCCAAACTTATATTCATAACATGATATTTTCAAATCATATTTTACTTCAGCACTTAGTAAAATATTTCCAAATTCGATTTATAATCTATTACTTAGGAAAATTATCTCTATATAAATCTTTCGTCGCTATACTATTCCCAAAACTCTTCACAACACTTAGGAAAGTTTTATAAATCTATTTTCCAAAATCATTTCTAATATCCATACTTAGGAAATATTCTGTAACGACCCGCCATTTTGGACCATTCGCATCCATTATAAGTGTATAGGTAGACACTCATGCCGGAGTTGAATTGCTCAAAATACCGCGTTGTTAATTTAAATTTGGCAAAACTGAACATATACAGTAAATAAATAATCACAGATCACAGACACAGAGTAATAAGTGCAGCGGAAATAAAAGAGATAGTAGTTCATGAAGCTACTATATGAATATATAAATACATCAGAGTTTACAACAGAAGAGTAATACGATACATCAGAGTTAAACTAGATACAACGGAAGAGTAACAGATACAAATCAGAATACATCACTGGAATCACCGAATATCTGAAAGCTGGATAGATAGCTGGATCTCCAAGCGAAGCTCCAACTCCAAAGGTGAGTCTCGAAAGCTGAACTACTCAGTCTGACCCGAGCGTAAAGCAAAAACACAAAACACTCGAGTCAGGATTAACATTCTCATATTAATAAATCCAACTCAAGTGAAATAGCAATTGAAATACAAGTAACTCAAAGGATGTTTGGAATAACCATCCTTTAAGGATCCGTTAAACTATCTACTAGGTAGTAATATACGCTAAGTAGATAATGTCTATCAGTAATATAAGAAGATATCAAAATAGCGTTAAGTCATGGCCCATTCCACCCTTAACACATTTTTATTCCCAAAAGCATATACAAGACCGTAGTTTCCCCAAAACCGGAAGTCACCAAAGGGCAATCCATATACTAAAGGTACAAAACAAAATCGTAGTTGTCGCGAATAGGATAATCAGTATGACAAGGTACATGAGGCGATACCAACTAGGATACTAGTAGTTGCCTGATCCGGACTGATGTTGGGCATAGCAGCTACTACCCCAACACCGCGAAACAACACTCCCATAATCGAGGGGTGCACCCAAATCGAATCGCAAAAGTAATAGATATGGTATCGAAGAAGTGTGTCCGCTAGAGATGGCGATCCTCAATGGCCCGGCGCGGCTCCTGTTTTAGTCATGTCAAGGGTCATCCAAAATCGTTCTCTTTCTTCAGTCAACGCGTTCATCAAAACCATCCACTTCGTTCTGGATCAACACTCCGCGTATAGTTATTAAAGTGGTTTCGGTTCAGATAGAGAGTATATCCATTACCGATCCCGGTCTCTTTAATAACTTTCGTAATTATTACACCGATTGGTCGTTTATATATTTCAAAAACCAAATCAATTTCAATTTCAAATAGAATTCATAAATCAACATTTCATTTGTCTTTCTAAAACAATTTCCAAATTTTCGTTTCAAAACTTCCAATTTTCCGTTTCAAAATCTTATAATTCAATTTCAATTTCTATTTAAAACAATTCGAATATTGATTCAAGTTCGTATATAAGTTTCATTCCGAAATCATTTAAATAAATTCTATTTAACATTCAAATCAATTTAAACTCATTTATCGATTTCATTCAATATTCGTTAAGTTACTTTATCATTCAAAACAATTTCTATTAAATTTCCAATTCATTTAATCAATTCTTAAGTTCAACTTCATTAAAACAAAACTTACAATTTTGAATTAAACTAAATTCGTCAAATCAATTCTCCAATTACAAGTCTTACATTAATTCCAAAAACATCACATTTCATTTTTGTTAAAGAAATCCAATTTCACTTATTTACTTCCTTAAATAGTTTTCCAAAACTTAATTAATAAAGAAACTCAATTTCAATTCTTTTCGAAGTAAAATTCACTTATTCAAAAGTCCAATTTTTACTTATTAAAGAGTTCACTTCAATTTAATCATTAAATAATTCAAACTTAATTATTAAATAACTTCAAAGTTTAATAATTTCAAACTTAATTATAATTTCAACTTAATTATAATTTCAAACTTAATTATTAAATCATTTCAAAGTTAATAATTTCAAACTTAATTCAATCATTTCTCAAATTTAACAACATTCTTTTATCAATTACATTGTTAATATTTTGTTTCAGATTATTAAATATTAACATTTCCTTTCATTAAAATTCAAATTTTAACTTCATTTCAAAACCATATTATTTATTCAAATAAAATCTTCGTTTTATTTTTAAATCAAATTTATTGACCAATCGGGTTTTATTTAATTTCCTATCCTAAGTCAAGTTCATTTGGGTATTTATCATTTCAACCCGATTCCAATTCAATTCAAAATCAAAGCATAGTAAAGGGAACTTGCAATGTGATAACATGGATGGTGTCAAAGTAAATAAACAAACAATAACAACAAACAATATCATTCCAAAAATCAATTCAAATAATCCCGAAATAACCGTATTAATTCGCATTGTTATTTGTACGAATTAATATAATTATTTCTAGAATCTACACTATCATTTCATGTAGATTAAAGATTATTACATTACGGTTTTCACTTGTCATCTATTACAATTTCATCCATCATCAATTTAACAACATACATTCAGTGGTTCAAGATGTAATTAAACAAATCCAACGTGTCAATAAATTTAACAGTTAAAGGGGTCATATTATACAAATGTCAGTTCATCAAATTTAACATTTATTTATCCTATATCAAGTTCAATTTCATACTATTTATCATTTTAACATTAACGATTTAACGTCTAATATAAACATCAACAATCAATCAATTATCAGCCAAACTGTATTATCATCGCATAAATAATTAACAGATAATGGTGGCAGGTGTCACAGGTGAACTGATACAGGTAATAGCATATAAAACGGTGTAATTAACTAACAGCAGCATATTTCAATTTGTCGTTTCAATTGAAATCAGATTTAATAAATAAAAGAACGTTAATCGTGAGTGAGTGCTCACCTTTCGAGGCTAGAGATGTACGAGAAGATATACGACACACTATGCTACGATTTGAATTGTGAAATCGACCAAATCCAAGTGCGGATTTCCAAAGCAAGGCGGGATTTGACACGGATTAGACGAACAAGGCTGAAATTCAAAGTTTGATGAACCGAACCAGAATTAGTTTGATATTTACAAAAAAAAATTAAAAAAAAAATCTGTTATTTTATTTAAATCAATGTTTAATTTAAAGCAAATACTAAAATATCATATATATTAAAAATCGTCATTTTAAATTAGAACACTTTATACAAAATCAAATTTATATATATACATAATATATACACATTAGTCGTTCTCAAAATATAGCTTAACTTCTATGACTAAAATATGATAAGATCCGTATAGAATGACATACATAACTAACGCTTATACAACCGCAACAATTGTCAGAATTTTATAAAATACTTTATTCTTATATGTAACATATACACAACCAGGAAATAAGTATGACTCAATAACTTAAAACATACTCATATATCAACACACGTGCACAGGACTGCCAAAACACATTTAGCTCTCTACTATATTTTGTCAAATCAAAGTACATATAGCTTCAATTCATATACATATGCATATATTTTGTACAAAATATAATACTGTACAAAATATAATACCAAAGTCTTAATATAGCGCATCACTTATATACTTGATATATAAACATAACTCCTTTATACGTATATAAAATATAGCACATCTCCACAAAATCTTGTACTGCAGTAACGTATTGTTAGACAAGTGAGAAGGACAACACAACAACTCAAAAATATATGGTACTCCCATCATCTATTCAAACTGATACAATATATATATTTAATATATAGAGACAACTTTTAGAAATCAACGCTACATTAGGAAATTTATATATACACTCATAAATATGTAATATGATATATATATAGTAAACTTACATAATAGACAGTTAGATATACCTACATTTGTACACTATAAAACCTAACTGTATATCATATTTAAACAAATTCGGTGTGTATACCTTCAAGAAAATGGTCAAAGATGAACGCGACAGTGATTCAAGTGGCTCGATGAAAGGAGGGTATGCGGCTGTCATGGAGGCTGCGAGACAGGTGGCCGAAGGAGGTGGATCTGGGGACCGGTTCAGGGTGGCGGCTATCACGTGGCAGTTCAGCGGTGGTGAAGTGGAAAGCCGTCAGGGTGGAACGCGGAGTGTTGGACGAGCGGATGAGTAAGGGAATTAGCGATTTGTTGAGGAGCACATGTTTCGGCGTTGGGAGGGACTTGGTCGGAGCTGGAGGAGGGATACGTGGCCGAAGGTGACGGAGGCTACTGGGGGAGAGGCTGTCAGTCTGAGGTGGGAAGATGGAGGCCATGCCGAGAAAAGAGGTGAGTTTGAAGTAGATCGGGTTGGTTGCGTGCTTTGGATTGTAACATGGAAAAAGAAATGCAAAAGTTTTCAAGCAAAATGAAATGGATCTGGGATGGGAAGAAAGAAAGTCAGTCAAAAGGTAACGTGCTCTTTGATAAATATATTTCAAATGAACCTACTAGAAAGTAAAGAGGCACGTTGGGCAGTGGGACAGTAAAGACTAGAAAATAAATTGAACGTTGGAAAAAGCGATTGTCAACCCGTGAATTTCGAAAAAATAAAATAAAAGCAACGGCTAATTAATTTATACGGTCCGTAATTCAAAGGTTCAAACGTACCGATACAGTTATCGTTGTACTGATTTCGCGGCGTCCCAGACATCAAAACACAGAATTGAATATATCGTAGAGATCAGCACAATGAGACGATCAAAACGGTATATTGATGTTAGTGGTACGATTAAATTATAAAAATTCGAAATTTTTATACTAGCGAAAAATGCGAGAAAAACGTAAGAAAATAAGATCGACGGAGCCAAAAATGTCCGAATTTGGAAAAACGACAAACTGACATCTTGCTCAGAAGATGGTTTAGAATTTTTCTATGTAAAAATATTTAGATTTCGGAAACATTTTATTTTCATCGCTTTTTAACTGATTAAATTGAAGTAAATTTACGCGCGAAATAAACTTTCATATTTTCGGACGAAAATTTACCAGTTGCTATGTTTAACTAAACGCATTCCAAATATCAAATTTATATTTCAAAATTTTATCGTTTAAAATTTCGCAAATTTCAACTAATTATGTTTTAAAACGGTTGAAATTTACGGGTCGTTACATTCTCCCCCACTCAAAACTTTTCATCCCCGAAAAGGAACGAGGTAGGAGAATAGAAACAACCAGAAAGAAAAACAGATTTGAAATACAAAATAACAATTAATTTAAACCATATAAATTCAAATTTAAATTAATTAATATTCAATAATTGATTTAATCCATTTGATTTCACTAAAATAAACCTCAACTACTTCTAAATTCATTATCTTATTATCCCATTTTCTTCAATTTACAATTCTAAAACCATAAATTTTGAATAGTCTTTTATTATAGTCATATTTTCTTCAACAGTTTTAAATTCTTCTTTATTCCAAATTTATTCTACTTAATATATCTAATCACATATATTTAACCCATATAAATTAATTTAAACATAAAAGTTTCAATTTAAATTAATTTACATCTATTAATTTCTTTTAAATTCAAGGTATTTTCATAAGTTGATCAAATTTCAATTTATTAATTCTTCAAAACAAATTTATTAATTATTAACTGAGTTTTACTTATTATCCTATCTAACTCTATTAACATCTTTATAATCAAAATTTAGTGTATAACATTTATTATAAACACTCAAATTTATTTATAAATTCAATTTATCTTATATATTATCCAATTACATATTCAACTTCTGAATGATTTAGGTAAGTTGTATTAGAATGCAGTTGAACAATATACAAATAAAATTTCCCAATTCAATTATTCAGGTTTAAATATTTATTCCAAATTTTGGTTTTATTTATAATTAAAATCATCCTTTAACAAAATTTAAGAATTAGATTTCCGATTAACTTTAAACAATTTAGAGATATATATATATATTTATATCAAATCAAATTAAATTTTTTTAAAATAAGGTACTTATACATATATATAAATCAAATTATACTGAAGAAATTCAAATCAAAATATTTTTTTCAAAACAAAACCGTAGCAAAGCTACAGAATAGTATCTCCACTTCGAAACTCGAAAATGAACGTCGATGATGCGGCCGCCATCACCGAAATTATTTTCCAGCGACAAAGAGAAGAGCACTGATTTCAACATTTTAAAAATTCTTTGAAAACGATTTCTATTCGAAAACACTTTCAATAATATATACCTAAAATTTTAAAACCAAAGTTCGAAATCACCGGAAACTAAATTCCCAAATTTCTGAATTAAATTCATTTCAAATTCCAAATCAATTTATAAACCGTATTTATAAATTTATTTAGAACAATAATGAAAATCAAATATTATCATTTCAAACAACCAATTTAATTAACTATTTAATTCCAGAAAATTTTACTTATATATTTATAATATAATCATACAAAATTATTTATTTTATTTATCAAAATTGAAAACGATATTGTGTCAGTTTGTTCTGCTCAAGTGTTTTGGAAATCCTATCGATAGCGTTGATCAGACGAATCGATCGGAAACCCAAATCAACATCAACAACTCAAACAACACAATAAGGAAACATTTTTAAATATTAATTTACAAATACACTTCCTCGCTCGACTATACAAGTATAGATTTCAAAGCAAGGATAGAGATTCAAATTTGATGGACTCAAATCCAAGAGAATTTCGATTCGAAGATAAGTTTGAAACAGAAGATAAGATAATTCAATTATCACAATCGGGAGATGGATGAGTTTATTAAATTCACAGGCAACCTTAACCGGGTCATCCGTGACTTCAAGAATAAGATCGATGCAGAATTTCAAGGCAAATCTACATTCAATCTCAAGAATAGAATTCAGGTATAGCAGGAGATAGATAGCATCGTAAACCGAGGATACAGAAATCTCCGGTAAATCAATGCCTAATGTAAAGGAGTTTTGCTCCTTTACGAATCATTCGAAGGTTGGCGAGACCGCCGATCAATTATAGATATCATTCAAAATGGAGTTATGGGGTGCTCCAGAATTAAAAGAAGACGAATAGTGAGTGACACGAATGAATTTCGGAACCGAGGAGAACGTTCCAAAAATTCAAAGGAATTGAGTCAGGGGAAGAGATTGAAACTCGAATGAGAGTGATTCTGTAAATACATTTACCCTATATGTTAAGTTTTGCCTAGAGCTACCAAAGCTCTGATACCAACTATAACGACCCGCCATTTTGGACCATTCGCATCCATTATAAGTGTATAGGTAGACACTCATGCTGGAGTTGAATTGCTCAAAATACCGCGTTGTTAATTTAAATTTGGCAAAACTGAACATATACAGTAAATAAATAATCACAGATCACAGACACAGAGTAATAAGTGCAGCGGAAATAAAAGAGATAGTAGTTCATGAAGCTACTATATGAATATATAAATACATCAGAGTTTACAACAGAAGAGTAATACGATACATCAGAGTTAAACTAGATACAACGGAAGAGTAACAGATACAAATCAGAATACATCACTGGAATCACCGAATATCTGAAAGCTGGATAGATAGCTGGATCTCCAAGCGAAGCTCCAACTCCAAAGGTGAGTCTCGATACCAACTGTAACGACCCGCCATTTTGGACCATTCGCATCCATTATAAGTGTATAGGTAGACACTCATGCCGGAGTTGAATTGCTCAAAATACCGCGTTGTTAATTTAAATTTGGCAAAACTGAACATATACAGTAAATAAATAATCACAGATCACAGACACAGAGTAATAAGTGCAGCGGAAATAAAAGAGATAGTAGTTCATGAAGCTACTATATGAATATATAAATACATCAGAGTTTACAACAGAAGAGTAATACGATACATCAGAGTTAAACTAGATACAACGGAAGAGTAACAGATACAAATCAGAATACATCACTGGAATCACCGAATATCTGAAAGCTGGATAGATAGCTGGATCTCCAAGCGAAGCTCCAACTCCAAAGGTGAGTCTCGAAAGCTGAACTACTCAGTCTGACCCGAGCGTAAAGCAAAAACACAAAACACTCGAGTCAGGATTAACATTCTCATATTAATAAATCCAACTCAAGTGAAATAGCAATTGAAATACAAGTAACTCAAAGGATGTTTGGAATAACCATCCTTTAAGGATCCGTTAAACTATCTACTAGGTAGTAATATACGCTAAGTAGATAATGTCTATCAATAATATAAGAAGATATCAAAATAGCGTTAAGTCATGGCCCATTCCACCCTTAACACATTTTTATTCCCAAAAGCATATACAAGACCGTAGTTTCCCCAAAACCGGAAGTCACCAGAGGGCAATCCATATACTAAAGGTACAAAACAAAATCGTAGTTGTCGCGAATAGGATAATCAGTATGACAAGGTACATGAGGCGATACCAACTAGGATACTAGTAGTTGCCTGATCCGGACTGATGTTGGGCATAGCAGCTACTACCCCAACACCGCGAAACAACACTCCCATAATCGAGGGGTGCACCCAAATCGAATCGCAAAAGTAATAGATATGGTATCGAAGAAGTGTGTCCGCTAGAGATGGCGATCCTCAATGGCCCGGCGCGGCTCCTGTTTTAGTCATGTCAAGGGTCATCCAAAATCGTTCTCTTTCTTCAGTCAACGCGTTCATCAAAACCATCCACTTCGTTCTGGATCAACACTCCGCGTATAGTTATTAAAGTGGTTTCGGTTCAGATAGAGAGTATATCCATTACCGATCCCGGTCTCTTTAATAACTTTCGTAATTATTACACCGATTGGTCGTTTATATATTTCAAAAACCAAATCAATTTCAATTTCAAATAGAATTCGTAAATCAACATTTCATTTGTCTTTCTAAAACAATTTCCAAATTTTCGTTTCAAAACTTCCAATTTTCCGTTTCAAAATCTTATAATCAATTTCAATTTCTATTTAAAACAATTCGAATATTGATTCAAGTTCGTATATAAGTTTCATTCCGAAATCATTTAAATAAATTCTATTTAACATTCAAATCAATTTAAACTCATTTATCGATTTCATTCAATATTCGTTAAGTTACTTTATCATTCAAAACAATTTCTATTAAATTTCCAATTCATTTAATCAATTCTTAAGTTCAACTTCATTAAAACAAAACTTACAATTTTGAATTAAACTAAATTCGTCAAATCAATTCTCCAATTACAAGTCTTACATTAATTCCAAAAACATCACATTTCATTTTTGTTACAGAAATCCAATTTCACTTATTTACTTCCTTAAATAGTTTTCCAAAACTTAATTAATAAAGAAACTCAATTTCAATTCTTTTCGAAATAAAATTCACTTATTCAAAAGTCCAATTTTTACTTATTAAAGAGTTCACTTCAATTTAATCATTAAATAATTCAAACTTAATTATTAAATAACTTCAAAGTTTAATAATTTCAAACTTAATTATAATTTCAACTTAATTATAATTTCAAACTTAATTATTAAATCATTTCAAAGTTAATAATTTCAAACTTAATTCAATCATTTCTCAAATTTAACAACATTCTTTTATCAATTACATTGTTAATATTTTGTTTCAGATTATTAAATATTAACATTTCCTTTCATTAAAATTCAAATTTTAACTTCATTTCAAAACCATATTATTTATTCAAATAAAATCTTCGTTTTATTTTTAAATCAAATTTATTGACCAATCGGGTTTTATTTAATTTCCTATCCTAAGTCAAGTTCATTTGGGTATTTATCATTTCAACCCGATTCCAATTCAATTCAAAATCAAAGCATAGTAAAGGGAACTTGCAATGTGATAACAGGGATGGTGTCAAAGTAAATAAACAAACAATAACAACAAACAATATCATTCCAAAAATCAATTCAAATAATCCCGAAATAACCGTATTAATTCGCATTGTTATTTGTACGAATTAATATAATTATTTCTAGAATCTACACTATCATTTCATGTAGATTAAAGATTATTACATTACGGTTTTCACTTGTCATCTATTACAATTTCATCCATCATCAATTTAACAACATACATTCAGTGGTTCAAGATGTAATTAAACAAATCCAACGTGTCAATAAATTTAACAGTTAAAGGGGTCATATTATACAAATGTCAGTTCATCAAATTTAACATTTATTTATCCTATATCAAGTTCAATTTCATACTATTTATCATTTTAACATTAACGATTTAACGTCTAATATAAACATCAACAATCAATCAATTATCAGCCAAACTGTATTATCATCGCATAAATAATTAACAGATAATGGTGTCAGGTGTCACAGGTGAACTGATACAGGTAATAGCATATAAAACGGTGTAATTAACTAACAGCAGCATATTTCAATTTGTCGTTTCAATTGAAATCAGATTTAATAAATAAAAGAACGTTAATCGTGAGTGAGTGCTCACCTTTCGAGGCTAGAGATGCACGAGAAGATATACGACACACTATGCTACGATTTGAATTGTGAAATCGACCAAATCCAAGTGCGGATTTCCAAAGCAAGGCGGGATTTGACACGGATTAGACGAACAAGGCTGAAATTCAAAGTTTGATGAACCGAACCAGAATTAGTTTGATATTTACAAAAAAAAATTAAAAAAAAAATCTGTTATTTTATTTAAATCAATGTTTAATTTAAAGCAAATACTAAAATATCATATATATTAAAAATCGTCATTTTAAATTAGAACACTTTATACAAAATCAAATTTATATATATATATATATACACATAATATATACACATTAGTCGTTCTCAAAATATAGCTTAACTTCTATGACTAAAATATGATAAGATCCGTATAGAATGACATACATAACTAACGCTTATACAACCGCAACAATTGTCAGAATTTTATAAAATACTTTATTCTTATATGTAACATATACACAACCAGGAAATAAGTATGACTCAATAACTTAAAACATACTCATATATCAACACACGTGCACAGGACTGCCAAAACACATTTAGCTCTCTACTATATTTTGTCAAATCAAAGTACATATAGCTTCAATTCATATACATATGCATATATTTTGTACAAAATATAATACTGTACAAAATATAATACCAAAGTCTTAATATAGCGCATCACTTATATACTTGATATATAAACATAACTCCTTTATACGTATATAAAATATAGCACATCTCCACAAAATCTTGTACTGCAGTAACGTATTGTTAGACAAGTGAGAAGGACAACACAACAACTCAAAAATATATGGTACTCCCATCATCTATTCAAACTGATACAATATATATATTTAATATATAGAGACAACTTTTAGAAATCAAAGCTACATTAGGAAATTTATATATACACTCATAAATATGTAATATGATATATATATAGTAAACTTACATAATAGACAGTTAGATATACCTACATTTGTACACTATAAAACCTAACTGTATATCATATTTAAACAAATTCGGTGTGTATACCTTCAAGAAAATGGTCAAAGATGAACGCGACAGTGATTCAAGTGGCTCGATGAAAGGAGGGTATGCGGCTGTCATGGAGGCTGCGAGACAGGTGGCCGAAGGAGGTGGATCTGGGGACCGGTTCAGGGTGGCGGCTATCACGTGGCAGTTCAGCGGTGGTGAAGTGGAAGGCCGTCAGGGTGGAACGCGGAGTGTTGGACGAGCGGATGAGTAAGGGAATTAGCGATTTGTTGAGGAGCACATGTTTCGGCGTTGGGAGGGACTTGGTCGGAGCTGGAGGAGGGATACGTGGCCGAAGGTGACGGAGGCTACTGGGGGAGAGGCTGTCAGTCTGAGGTGGGAAGATGGAGGCCATGCCGAGAAAAGAGGTGAGTTTGAAGTAGATCGGGTTGGTTGCGTGCTTTGGATTGTAACATGGAAAAAGAAATGCAAAAGTTTTCAAGCAAAATGAAATGGATCTGGGATGGGAAGAAAGAAAGTCAGTCAAAAGGTAACGTGCTCTTTGATAAATATATTTCAAATGAACCTACTAGAAAGTAAAGAGGCACGTTGGGCAGTGGGACAGTAAAGACTAGAAAAT
This sequence comes from Allium fistulosum, assembly GCA_030737815.1. NCBI lineage: Eukaryota > Viridiplantae > Streptophyta > Magnoliopsida > Asparagales > Amaryllidaceae > Allium > Allium fistulosum. Next base: position 1,304,962,438 of record CM060902.1, read on the forward strand.
AAATTGAACGTTGGAAAAAGCGATTGTCAACCCGTGAATTTCGAAAAAATAAAATAAAAGCAACGGCTAATTAATTTATACGGTCCATAATTCAAAGGTTCAAACGTACCGATACAGTTATCGTTGTACTGATTTCGCGGCGTCCCAGACATCAAAACACAGAATTGAATATATCGTAGAGATCAGCACAATGAGATGATCAAAACGGTATATTGATGTTAGTGGTACGATTAAATTATAAAAATTCGAAATTTTTATACTAGCGAAAAATGCGAGAAAAACGTAAGAAAATAAGATCGACGGAGCCAAAAATGTCCGAATTTGGAAAAACGACAAACTGACATCTTGCTCAGAAGATGGTTTAGAATTTTTCTATGTAAAAATATTTAGATTTCGAAAACATTTTATTTTCATCGCTTTTTAACTGATTAAATTGAAGTAAATTTACGCGCGAAATAAACTTTCATATTTTCGGACGAAAATTTACCAGCTGTTATGTTTAACTAAACGCATTCCAAATATCAAATTTATATTTCAAAATTTTATCGTTTAAAATTTCGCAAATTTCAACTAATTACGTTATTAAAACGGTTGAAATTTACGGGTCGTTACATATTCCATAACTTATCTCATAAATCTCTGGAATTTATACTAATTCCTTTTACATTTTTCAAAATCGATTATATTCACTTACAATTTCTTCTATCTGTTTATAACTTCTTTATGACTTCAAATTCAACCTCGAAGTTCTTACTTCTAACATTTCGAAACTTTCCTTAAGTTCCCGGAATTTCATTATAGATTTTCTTTTATAAAATCTTATCTGTTAAATAAACTCTGTTTACAAGTCTGGAGAAAATTTATAAATAAATTCCAATCATTCCAAATCTCTCTCTCTATATATATATAATAAGTATTTTAAAAGAATAATAATTTATTTTTAAAACATGTTCAAGCAATTATTAAAAATATCGAAACACTTTTTACAAACATCAATAACTCATTTATAGATAAACAAATCGATTTACAAACCGATTATAAAAATTAGAATTTAATTTCAATAAATATTACATATTTGAAAAATTGACTTTCAAAGTATTTCAATACTTTCTAGTTTTAAATTACATAGTTAAATAAATAAAATTTCCCTTTTTAAATCAAAACTTAACTTCTTTAAAAACAAATATTTTTAAAATCCCAACAACCAATTCAAATTTATAAATCCCTCTCGATTTACAACACATCGATCTCATTCCAATTCCCTAGCTATTTTACTTTCCAAAAATAGACTCTACTATTTTTCCCAATTTATAAACATCGTTTATAAATTTACAAACTCCCTTGGCTTTACTTGTTTATAAGAATTAATCTTATTTATAAAATTCCATTTTATAAATCCATTTTCTTATAATTTCATTTATTTTGCAGATTTATCTAAATATCGATTCCAACTCCTTTCCATATTTTCAGGATATCATATAAAAATCAATTTTTTTAAAAATCTTTTATATAATTTATTTTAAAATCTCAATTTAAAATATTTTACAAATAGTTAAGTAAAACTCCAAAATCAAATTATTATTTATCCAACTCAATTTCCTAAATAACCCAAACTCCAATATAAATATTTTATATCCAAATTCTCTTTTTAATTCCTTCAAATTCAAAAATAATATTTATGGTATTTGTAATACCAAATTAAGGCCAGTGCTACTATAGCATCCAAAAATTTAAATCACATTATAATCTATCACAGATTTTCCACACACATCATATATCACTATATGTGCAATTAAAATCAATATAATTTGAGGAATCCAGTTGGATCCCACCAACCTGTTTCTCAGCACCACAAATGTTAGATAACATAAAAATACCAATCCCATTCGAGGGGGATATCGTAGTAATATAGGGTCATCAGCTATTATGCGGGGTGCATAGGGTCTCTCCGCTTCAATCGGCGGGAAATATATCCAACTACTATATATATAATATAACATTCAACGGGTAATAATTTATAAATTCAACCAAGCATCCAATAATTAATTTTACTTATTTTAAATTAACTCCAGCAATCAAAAAAGAGTGAGGTTTACTCACTTTGATTGCATTTGCAATCCATTCTAATTTTTAAATTTAATCCATTGCGTAGTGTTTAACTCTACGATCCACCGTGACTCGCTACGTAAATTTTGGACCTTACACGAATCATTACGAATTTTTATAAGCTAACAAATTTCTATACTTAACTAATTATATATTTATTTAAAATTAATTAAAACCAATCACTTTATACCTTCTTCTTTAACACTATCCCTTTGTTGGAAATGAATTCGTGCACCCACGGGACATCGGAACCTCATCTTTGCATTGCCCAGCCAAATCACGACCTCTTATGACAACATTACACATTTTTAAGCATTTTTTTAATACAGTAATTTAACTAATTTTAAAATTAAATCTAATTACAGGAATAACTAAACTAATTACCTCTTAATGATAAAACCCTCATCGTCTCTCCTCTGTTCAAAACGCAAGCTTCCAAGCGCGACTGCGACAACCTAGGCTCGAACGAGCCACGCCACCCTCCAGTGCCTCCGCCTGCGATACCATCACGCGCATATGCGCGCGTTGCCCACACGCGAACGCGATTTGCTCACGACCCACCACCTCAAGCATCGATTCATTGATTGATTTCCTTCCCTTTTTTATATATATCGATTTCATTATCTCTGAAGGAAGAAAGGCCGTGATGTCAAATTGAAAAGCAGGAGAAAAGGGAAGCTTGCAATTTATATTTTTGAATTGCTTCATGATTTCATTATTATTTTATTTTTCTTTGTTTCCTGGCTTTAATCGTTTAGACGAGAGGGGGAAAAAGAATTTAAAGGGAATAGATACGGCAAGAATAGGTAGGGGCGCGCTCTGTACAAGTCGGGTGGCTTGTGATGCGAAAGAACACGGTTGAGTGGATGTTTAGTGGGCTGAGGTGAAATGAAAATTATATATATATATATATATTTGAAATTCAAAAGTATCTAGATATTAATTTCGAACCCCAATCGAGGCATGCCACCTAACATTCCTAATGTTATACCCCTACTCCGAACCTAATGGAACAAGTTCCGAAGTCTAATTCGACCGTATGCAAAAGATAGCCTTTTAAATCAACTATTTAAATTAAATTCGATTAATTATTTCTAGGCGTTCCAGATCGCACGACCAAATGGTAACTCCAAACGCTATAAAATTTGAAATCCGATAATAATACACTATTACGGATCTAATGGAACTGGTTTTGTCGAATTCCGAGAATGTGTCCTGGATTGCTATTTTAACGTGTCGATTAAATCGACGATTTCAAAAATTTGTCAAATCACTTGAAATTTCAGTTTTAAAAACTTATTAACTAAATTTTAATTCAAATTGAGTTTACATCAACATTAGAAATCATTTCGATTCACATTCAGCTTAAATTCTAATTATTCACCTTTCCCGTATTTCGATAAATCGTTATATTTAAAATTTAAATTCATCATATAATTTCAAAACGAAATCTTCATATTAAAAATCAACTTATATTCCAAGTCTAATATTTAAAACCATTTAAATATTCAAAATAAATTGTTGAAAAATCTGGGTCGTTACAACCCTCTTAATCAGTCTTTATGAAGAAGTGCCTACACTATAGGCCAGTGCACATCTTGCAAGTTTGTAGTGCTTCAAAAATTGGGTTGAATCGTTCTACCGATTTTTACACACCCCTTACAAGTTTACTATTTATTTTTATTTTAATTTCACTTTTATCATTCTTGACATTTTCCAAGGATTGTTTGTTTCCATGCATGGCTAAGATTCATTCTGAATGTTATTTTCTTTTTTCTTAGACATGATTGGCATTATATAGTGATATAATATTCATTAGATTAATTGTTGACTTTTTAAGAAACTAAGGTTACCGCCTTTTATGGATGTCTTCTTCCAACATGTGCATTTTAAATTCTACCGAAGATGGCAAGAAAAGTTTTAAAGCAAAAAAGTTCAAAATAAGGACAAAGAATCAGAGAATGCCAAGGACACTAAAGATGAAAAGAGTAAAGATGAACTAGGAAGTGAAGGAATTCAAGGTAACCAGGTAATCACTTTTTAGCACACATCTAATTGTATTGCATTTATAATAACATAAGTTGTTGTTGCTTTTTCTCAAAACTTATGTCCTTTATTGAATACTTTATTTAATTTAGCATTAAGGTATATTGTCTGTTCTAAACCACTGTTTAGTTAAGTGCACTAATAATTTCAAAAATCTTAAGGCAAGTAAACATACAATTGTTTAGTTCATGCTGGCAATTTTTCATATGTCATGGTTATATTTTTTTAGATGCATAGAGTATTCATTAATTAACATTAACATTGCTTCATAGATCAAATATTAAGTTATTTATACTCGCTTTCATCTATGTTACATGTGTGTATATATAATTTTATAAAAGATAGAAGTTGTTAGTTGTCTTTTTAGTATACAAGAGGGAGAGTTTTTCTAAGTTTGAGTAGTACTAGCAAAATGATAAAGCAAAGCGTACTATTTATATGGAATAATAATCTTTAATAATGGTGTTTTATGTTAATATTTTGAAGACCGTTATATTATGTTAGTTCGTTTTATTGTTTGGGATGCAACTGATTTATTAACAGATTCACTTCCATTTGATGTTTTGTAGTTTGTAGTAGCCCTCTACCATTCAGTTATGTGCCTGGTTAGAAAACATGTAGATGATAGTGTAATTTGTTATTTTCATGTATATTGTTCTACTTTTTTATATTTAAACAAGTAGTAAGCCACATGTGTAATGCAAAGTTTACGGAAAACATAAGCTAGATGAGTTATAGAACGAGCTAAAATGACAGAGTAGGAAAACTAAATAGTTTGCATTGTGTTGTATATAGTTACAATTTAATTATCACTGAAATGTGTGTAACCGAAGAGCTACAAAATTGGAAATTTGGTAAAGTGGTTTATGTATGTACATATATCGTGTGTCATATCATTGTCAAATGTTAGGTTCTTGGTATGTGCATGTTTTGCTTGAATGGAGTGAGTTTGTCCAACAGGTAGTAAACTGATAAAGTGAACTGTGTATGGAGGAGGGTATGGAAGACAGCTGATCAAGTCTACTAGATGATGAAGAATATTGGTTTAAGGATTCATAATCCAACACATGAGACTATGAGTGTAGGGATTGAGTATATGAATGTGACACACACACACACACACCACGCTTCATTTTCACTTTTTTAAGAAGTATATACTGATTTCTTTTAACCATTTGTGTTATCATTAAAAACTACTCCAACTTGATCGAACCCTTAAAGAATACAGAAGAAAGATCCATGAAGAATGATAGTGAAAGCAAGACCTTTCGAAAGAGTCAAAGGGATGCTTCTGCAAAAGTTACATGAGTAATGAGCTTTCGAAGAGGTCAAAAGGGGAAAAGGTCACCCTTTCGCTTCAATTGTTTTCTCCCGAAACGGTTGTTTCCGCATGCATGAAAATGTTTCGAATGTGTTAGATTAACCTTTCGAGGGCATTAGGTTATAAGTTTCCATATGGGCACCAAACCTTTTGAAACAGTGGGTTTCGCCATCACTTACCTTCCGCATAAGAACATTTAGCCAAATCTGCCCTTTCGAAAGCATACATTAGCCTTTCGAATCGGTTGAAACCATCCACGGTTAGAGAGGAAAGCTTACATTAGTTCAATAACAAGGATGGAGGTTCCACATCAATCAACAAGGATGCATTCGTAAGCCACCTTCCACATTAAAGCCTTCTACTATACTCAAACTCATTTAAAGCTTGAAAGGTACACCTTCCGACAGTGTCGAGGGCCCACATCTTTTTCTACTTGCAACAGCACATCAATAATAAAGTGGAGGGAGCATCTATAACTTTCGATGAAGTCGAAATCACTTGAGTTCCATTCAGAAGCAAAGATAGGAAGGGCACCCAGAATTTAGCAACAGCGAAAGGTCTTCAAGGCAACTTTTCGACCAAGTCGAAAGGGTCCAACCTGCTCCTATAAATAAGACCCTAGGGGTACTGTTTGGGGATCCGATCTCATTCACTCAATACTTGTTCTTTCTTGAATTTTTAAATCCTAATTCTAAAATCAGATTGGGGATTTGGCTTCTTTGAATTACTTAAGCTTCTAATAATAAAGGAAAATATTATCAAAGCAAGTATATGGCATTATTGGATATATTAGCCGATCTAATGTTTCTATGTGATTCTGGATCTAATTTGCTTGTATCAATGTGATCAAAAGGCTACCTTTCGAAGGAGTCAAAACCCTTTAATTCAACTAAAACCTTTAAATCTTTATGTCCTAACCTCGAGTCACCTTGACCACTTCGAAAAGAGGTTTCAATAGGATCCTAAGCCTATTCAACTGGTTCGAAAGGTATTTTTTAAAAAGAGATTCAAGTGTCTCAACCGCATCGGAAGGTTGTTTAGAAGGAGATTCAATTGCCATAACCTTTTCGAAAGGTGGACTTAAAGGAGTCTAAGTCATCTTGATTGTTTGGGTAAAGGGATTCGTATGGTATAAAATATCTCCATATGTTCGAAAGGTGGTTTCGAAAGGCTCACTTACACTTTGAACTTTGCTTTGGGGTGTTGACAAGTTTTCTTGTTAACATTTTTGGCGCTAGAAGGAGAGCTTGAACCTCCATCCTTATTGAATTCCCAACTTTAATTTCCTCTAACCCTATTATGTACCAAGCTTACCTACTTTAGACTTTACACCACCATGTTTAGCAAAATTAAAAAGTCTGAACAAGGATCCTCAGAGCCATATTTAATTGGATACTCCCATAGAATGATTAAAGATTATAAATTATATGAAGAGCAAACGTTGAGATTGGAAGCTTTAAGAATCATAAAGAAAAAGAGAGATGAATCTGATGACCCAAACAAATGGAGTTTAAACCCCTTTCACCTTGGCCCCACACCTATCTTTGCCTTAGGGGGAACAAAAGATAAAAGTGATAACTTGTTTAACCAAATGACGAAGACGATTCAACTTTATACCAAAGGCACTATCTTTGAAGAAGGGATGGTGGCTGATTATAACACCTTTGCACAAAAATTGCATCAAGCAACAAGTGTGACATTGCCTACATATGAGCTTCAAAAGATTTCGAAAAGGAAATTGGTCGTTGAGGGTGAAGCTTCAGAATCAAGCAGTAAAAAATTTAGAAATGATCCCCAAAGGACAAGCTTCAAGTCGGGACTCCCTAAGGAATGCGATCTGACTACATCAATTGAGAATGTCTATTTACTAACCAAGGAGGAGCTCAGTTATTGGCCATTCCAAAAGAAAACGCCTAAATACGAAAGGAAACAAGGAGGATCCTACTGCTACTATCACATAATGAATGGACATGAGACAAATCGATGTAGAGCACTTGAAGGAATGGTGATCAACTTTTTAAGACATGGAAAAATCAGTAGATTCGTAAAGAGATCCTAGTCGAATTCAATAAAGCACCACTTTTCTAAGAAAAATCTACATGGTCGGGAGTTGAATTCTCCTTAAATTTGGAAATTACCTTAAATGGTCAAAGCCTTTGTTCGCGTCGAGTTGGCCAGGTCAAAACGCCTTCTGGAGGGAGGTTAGAGTAAGCCTTTATCCGTGCCACACTATGACCAGGTTAAGCAAAAACAAGCCCTTGATCGCGCCACGCTATGGCCAGATCAAGACGTCTCTTGGAGGGAGGATGGAGTAAGCTCTTGGTCTCGCCATGCTATGGCCTGGCCAAGGCACCGAACAAGCCTTCAGTCCCACTACGCCATTGCCTGGCTGAAGCACCTCCTGAAGGAAGGACGGAGTAAAGCCTTTGGTCCCTCCATGCTTTGGCGGGCTGAGGCACCGAACAAGCCTTCAGTCCCGCCTATAAGGCCTGGCTGGAGCGCCTCCTAGAGCGAGGTTGGGTAAGTCTTTGGGTCCTGCTTGTGGATAAGCTAACCAAGCACACTAGACAACAATGGACTAAAATGTCCAAGCCCGAGAAGCGGCATATCAAACAATGACAACATACGAAGCCTAAAGTGTGGCACATGCCAAAAGAATCAAAACCTAAAGAGTGGTGCAGAACAAAAGGCTCAAATAAGAATCTGCGGCTACCGACCAATTTCCAAAAGAGCATTTCTGGACTTCACTTATTAACAGTCGAATCTGGGTTTCGGGTCTCTTACTATTAATTTTTGAACTTCACCCCTTAATGCCCGAATCAAAGCTCTGGACCTCTGTTATTAAGACCTTTATCATGGATTTCTGGCTATCATTCGTTAATACCCGAATCTAGGTTTTGGGTCTTTTAACTTTTGAATTTCATTCGTTAATGCCCGAATCTGGGTTCTAAAGCAATTGATATCGAGATCTCCATGAATTTCTAGTCTTCAATTAAACTTGGGATCTATCTTACTAATACACGAATCAGGGTCACTGGACTTCTACTGCTAACTTTCAAGCAACACTTGTTAACACTCGAATCTGGATTTGGGATCTTCTATTATAAAGATCCCTAATCTTCTATGATTTATTTCCAGATGATGATTTCTGGACTTTTATTAAACGATTATTGAAGTGGCCCACTTCTTATATTCAAGTATTTTAGAGAATTTTCTATTAAGTTTTTTTTACATGTATGTATATATATATACATACTTCAATGGACCACTTCTCTTAATTTAATTTTTCCAGGATTCCTTATTTTACCAATATAAAAATACTAGTATATAAATTAACTTAATTCATATATATATATATGAAGATATATATGATTCTTTGTCTATCAGAGTAATTTAAATTGACAAAGAAATTCAATCACACCTAATCTCTCATATTCCAGAGATATGGTGTCACATAGCCTTTTCTGTTCATTCTTTTTTTTTAAAACTCAAGCTTGATTATAAAATCAAATAACTCCATTCTTCTTATTTTCTTGTTTTACTCCTCAGATTATTTGATCCCTGAATTTTACAAGCCAATTATTCAGATTCTGGGATTTTGTAATTTGCCACTACTTGATTCTATGCTACATATCAGGGTGTTTAAGATAACTCACTCATTACAGATTAGCCAGGGATTCATAATTCATATTCAAACAATTTTGTGTCAGGTAAAGGTATTCATGTTCTGATTTATATGTTAAACAAGGATCCTATGAATGATCAGATGTTAAACTGGATTGAGATTCAAGCAGAGGAAACAATGTATTTAGGCAGAGTACATATGCAAACACATATACTAATTTAGGACTTAGTATATGATTGAAGACAAGATAATTAAAGCCATGTTACAGACCAAATTAATACAAAATTCTCAGGTGAACTTATCAAGTAGACAACTGAAGTATTCTAAACAATATGTGGTAGTGTCTAAAGAGTTGTGTGGTAATGGCCTTGTCTATTACAAACAGGACTGCAAGTCATTTTTAATAGCCTTAGGTTGATCATGATCAAATGCACTCAGACTTGAGTCTTGTATTTAGGTAATAAAATGTGTGAAGCATGGTGCTATGAGACCTTCAAGTATTACCAAAATGTATATGGATCCACTACAATGAGCAAATGCAAACTTCTACTATAATTTAAATGCCTAGACTAAAGTTATAACTTTCATTTTCAGGTTAGATATGTACTTATATCAATTATAAGTCATATTCATGTATTTCTGGTTAGCCCAGTTTTGGTTCAACTCAACCTTTACAAGATTCATTGATTGTTCTATATTCCTTTCTTCCTATGATTATTTCTACTTTACCATTTTAAGAGTTCATCAGACATTGCCAAGGGAGACATGATCACATATCAAATTATATGGCATGATCTCCTATATCATACTTCACCAGAGACTATCCAGATCAGTTACTTAAAACAGAAACCCACATATGCATATATATATAATACTAAAATTCTTACATGTTCTCTTCTCAGAAAAACAAACACATATCAATCCAGAAAATACTTAAAACATAATGAAATTTTTGCCTGGCCTAATTATTACAACATTTCTTCCAAATTCCTTAAACATTCTAAATGCAAGTAAATCTTCAATTGTCCATGCATACAAGTTTCTTATGCTTCCTTTCCTGCAGCAACATCTAGAGCTGCCTCAATAAAAATGAGACACCCCAAATGTTACAAAGCAACAAATAGGGTCAGAAATAAAATTCTGGTATGAGTGAAATCAAAATATAATAACTTGTCATTTTTAAATTATTGTGCAAAGTATTCATATGCTAGATGCAATTTGGATTTATAATGTAAAACTGGGTGTATATATATATCTAAGCTCCTACTACACTCATGCACACAAGCAATCATTCATTCATTCAATACAGTATACATGTACACATACTCTTATGGAATTAACTCATTTTAATTCCATAGTTCAGCTCTAAATCTTGATTTATCAATTTAATTTGGTCATATCTCTTTGCCATTGAACACCATGTGTGCATTGCAAGGGACTCAATTCTGTTAACCCCTGCACAGAGGCCTATAGGACTTAAACAAGTCATGCACATACCCATCATACTCCTTATGATGAATAGATCAAGGCTTTTCTCCTAGATTAGTTTTATAATCTAGTGACCAGTCTCATTTCTAATTTCAGAAAGATTTATTAACTCATGAAATGCTTTTACATCCTTTTTTTCATAAATCAGAGAGAGTTAGACTCACTCAGGGATTTCAACCGACCATACTTTCATTCATGAAAATAATGCTTTATTTCATTTTTCCAGTTGTCTTATTCAAAATTTGTTTTATCACTTGCATATCTCCTATATTCAAGAATGTCATGATCTCTTAAACAAATCCAGTAGAATCATATAAAATTTCTTATACTTAATTCTATTGTGAACATAGGGTAAGGTTTTAGAGAAAAACCCATAAAACATTTTAGCTTTAGATCTGAACAAATCAGCACATAAAATAATTTATTGCATTGTTCATCTCAAATTTAAAACAATCTAGACATAAGCATGAACCTCCTTTGTTCACACTGCCTGGCTTATTTTCCAGTATTACCCTACTTCATAATAAAATGTATTTATCTTACTAAACATATTTACTAACTGATGGTTTAAGGTACTGGATCCATATCAGAGATCATGGCATTATTCTTATCAAACAATCAAACAAAACAAATCAAAGCATCAACCAAAGATTTATCAATACACCAACCATTCTCAGCATTCATCTATTCAAAGAAAAACAAATTTGATTAATCACAAAAATAAATTGGCTGCCCTTAACTTGGGTCTTAATGCCTTAGCCTCATGAGATTGATTAATCACTCACCTTTCCCTTCTTTTCCCCGAGATTGCCTAAGCTTGCAAACTGTGTGAGTTTTTTTTTTAATGTGTTACCGTTTTTTCCCTCAGAGAAAACCTCTGCTTTCTCTCTTGATTTAAATCATTTTACTAGGGTTTTACTAAAGGAAAAACCCATTTTATCCTCACATTACTTAGAGAATTATGTGTGTGTTGTTATGGCTAAATGTGCCGTTTTCCCTTGGTTTCTATTTCTGGTAAAAGCAGTTATCCACTGCTATTCCTGTGTGCATGCAATTTGCATGATTCACTTGTATATTATTTTCATGTGGCTTATTTTTTTTTACAATACCTTTCATTATACCTGAGTTATTTCCCATTCCTAGCTATTATCTCAGCCTATTTGTTTACTCTTGATTTATTTCAAAATTGTACTTATGCACAACTAATATTAAACTAGTTTTTAGGCATTTTAATTTACCAAAGAATATATCATTTTCTCCTTATCACTTAATTGTTGAAAACAATTTTCTCTTTACTGAATTATTTTATTTTCTTTATGCTAAACAGTAATGTATACATGTATATCCTTTTATCAATTAACCCCTTGTTAATATCTCAAGCTATTTGTTTTCTCTTGATAAATAAATGTATTCATATATTTAATTACCATGGTGTTCTTTCCTTATTACTTTATGTTTATTCTTTCTGGGTATAAAAATATAACATATGGTAATGTATAACCCATATATACACTCAGTTATATTTCCTCTTCCCTCTGAAATACCATTTCCTTCTTATTATTTATTTTTAATTACTATAAAAAGTCTATCTTTATCATTTTATTAAAATTATTCTTACCTCAATAATTTGGGTCTTCACATACTCTCCTCCTAAAAGAAATTGTGTCCTACAATTATTCTCTCATACATTTCCATCCAAATGTATACAAAGCATAATTTCAATTGAATGAAGTTTCAGAAACTCATTCATTCTAAATCAATCATACACTCATAAATAATTTTTTAAGGTTTCATCATAATTTTAAACATACCTTTAAGCAGAAAACAGATTATGATACTTATCCTTTATCCTCTCTTCAGCCTCCCAAGTGCAATCATTCCCATCCAAACTCCATTGGATTTTAACTAGTTTAATTATTTTATTTCTCAGTTTCTTTTCTTCTCTAGCCACAATGCCCACTGGTTCCTTTTTATAAACCAGATTTTCTTGAATTTCAACATGTGTAGGAGATTCAAGAATGGACTCTTTATCATGCACCCATTTTCTCAATTGGGATACATGAAATACATCATGTATTTTGCTCAATTCCTCTGGTAACTTCAACCTATAAGCTAAAGTCCCTATTCTTTGAACAATTTCATATGGTCCTATATACCTTGGTGATAGTTTCCCTGCTTTTCCAAATCTCAATATTTTCCTCATTGGTGAAACTTTGAGAAACACATAGTCTCCTACCTCAAATTCTACTGGCCTTCTCCTTTTATCTGCATAGGCTTTCTGTCTCTCTTGAGCTACTCTCATTCTTTGCCTCACTAGTTCAATTCTTGCAGAAGTTTCTTTTACATGGTCTGGTCCAAGCAACACCCTTTCACCAGCCTCCATCCAACATGCAGGAGATAAACAAGGCTTTCCATACAAAGCCTCAAATGGAGCCATTCCTATGGTGGACTGGTAGCTATTATTATAAGCAAACTCAGCTAAATAAATATGATCCTCCCAGTTGCCTCCAAAATCAAGTATGCATGCTCTCAGCAAATCTTCTAAAACTTTATTAACAATCTCAGTTTGCCCATCTGTTTGTGGTTGGTAGGTTGTGCTTAGGCTTAGTTCTGTCCCCATAGCTTCTTGAAAGCTACTCCAAAACCTTGAAGTAAACAAAGTATCTCTATCACTAATGATAGTCTTGGGGATGCCATGCAATCTCACTATCTCCTTCACAAATAATTGAGCTAGCTTGTGAGCATTTCTGTTTGAACTTATTGGGATGAAGTGTGCTATTTTTGTGAGTCTATCAACCACTACCCAAATACTATCATTGCCCCTTCTTGTTCTTGGCAAACCATCCACAAAATCCATTGAAATGCTTTCCCACTTCCAGGTACGCACTTCCAAGGGTTGCAGTAAACCTGAGGGTCTTTGATAATCTGCCTTAACTTGTTGGCATGTTAAAAAATTTGCCACATATCTTGCCACTGCTCCTTTCATTCCTGGCCACCAGTAATTTCTCTTGAGATCATGGTACATTTTTGTACCACCTGGATGGATAGTATATTTTGTTTTGTGATGCTCATCCATAACTTTTTGCTTTAGTTCCTCTACATTTGGCAGACAGAGCTTCCCCTTTTTCCTTAAGTATCCTTTATCATCTACTTCATAATTCTCTACTGTCATGCCTTGTGACATCATATCTTTCTTCTCTTTTAAATTTGTGTCTTGATCCTGCATTTGTCCTATTTTATCAACCAGAGTTGACCTTAAGGAAATGAGGCTTAGTTTACCATATTCAATCATATCACTGTGTGCCTTATCTGCTACTCTACTTTCTGCTCTTATTTCTACTTCACTGAGGATTGTCAAATCCTTGAATTCACTCATCATTAAGCTTGCCACTTTTGCTTGATGCCTACTCAATGCATCTGCCACTTTATTAGCTTTTCCTGGGGTGTATAATATATCAAGATCATAGGCAGCTAGAAATTCTACCCACCTATGTTGCCTCATGTTCAAGTCTTTTTGGGAAAACAAATATTTAAGTGACTTGTGATCTGTAAACAATTCAAACTTAGCACCTAATAAGTAATGTCTCCATAGTTTCAATGCATATACTACAGCAGCTAGTTCTAAGTCATGTGTAGCATACGTAGTTTCATTTGGCTTGAGTTGCCTTGATGCATATGCTATGACTCTACCATGTTGCATAAGCACTGCCCCTAATCCAGATCCACTAGCATCTGTGTAAACCACTAACTCTTCATTACCCTCTGGAACCTGTAAGACTGGAGCTTCCACCAGTGCCTTCTTTAGTGATGAAAAAGCTTGTTCATACTTCTCTGTCCACACATATGGTTGCTCCTTTTTAGTTAACTTGGTCAATGGGATGGCTGTTCTTGCAAAGTCTTTTATAAACCTTCTATAGTAGCCTGCCATTCCCAAAAATGATCTCACCTCAGTCACTGATTTGGGTCTACTCCAAGATTGCACTGCCATCACCTTATTTGGGTCTACACTAACCCCTTGTTGTGATACAATGTGCCCCAAAAATTTTACTTCATTCTGCCAAAATGTACATTTAGATAATCTGGCCTTTAAATCATGTGCCCTCGGTCTAGACAAAACCAGATGCAAGTGTTTTGCATGATCTTCTTCTGATTTTGAATACACTAATATGTCATCGATAAAGACAACCACAAATTTGTCTAGAAAATCTCTAAATGTTCTATTCATTAAATCTACAAAATATGATGGTGCATTTGTCAATCCAAAAGGCATCACCAAAAATTCATATAATCCATACCTTGTGTTGAAGGCAGTATACTTAATGCTTTCTTCCTCTACCTTCATCTGATGAAACCCAGAGGCTAAATCTAGCCTTGAAAAGACCTTTGCTCCATTTAATTGATCGAATAGATCATCAATTCTGGGGAGTGGGTATTTGTTTTTAATGGTGACTTTGTTTAATTCCCTATAATCAATGCACATCCTCAAAGTACCATCATGCTTCTTCACAAATACAACTGGAGAACCCCAGTTTGAACTACTAGGCCTTATGAAGCCTTTCTGCTCTAGTTCTTCCAACTGATGTTTCAACTCCACTAATTCTTTAGGACCCATCCTAGTGGGCTTCTTGATGATTGGGCTTGCTCCTGGGATTAGTCTTATTTGAAATTCTACTTGCCTATTTTCTGGAACACCTATGACTTCACCAAAGACATCTGGGTATTCATTTATAATTTTTATGTCTTCCAGTTCTAATTCTTTCTCAGTCATGCTACATATTTGGTTAAAATAATTGATTTTAGCAATTTCACTCATGACTATAATATTTTTACCATTTTCTGTTTTCAGAGAAATAGTAAAATTTTCTAAGTTTAAAATTGCTTTGTATTTTCTTAGCCAATCTACTCCTAGAATAATTCCTATTCCAGGATATTTTAGCACAAACAAATCAGAATTAAACATATTTCTACCTATGTTTAACTCTACTCCCAAACATTTAATCCCTAACATGCAAGAACTACCTAGTGGGCTTTGAATAAATAAGGGATTATCAACTAAATATCATGTGAGAGTCAATTTATTCACTATGTCTTGGGATATTAGTGAATGTGTTGCTCCAGTGTCATATATAACTGAGATCTGGTGATCTTTAATTAGAAGTATACCTTCCAATTGTCCAGAACTTCCCACTGCAGTTTCTTTTGCTTTGCCCTCAAGTGCTCCTACCTTTGCTCCCTTTTTGAATTCTGGGCAGTTTCTTTTAATATGACCTTCCTTCCCACAGTTATAGCAGCTAAATGGTGCCTTCTTGGCTGCTTGACACTTATTACTCATGTGTCCTTCTTTGCCACAATTATAACAAGTAACCTTCTTCTTAGCTTCCCTAGTGGCTGCTCCCTCCATTTTCTTATCCATACTCTTTTTGTCATAGGGATGTGCCCTATTTTTCCCCTTCTTTTGATTGTTAGCCCTCATGCTCCTAAATTTTTCCCTTGCATTGTCATGTTGTTCAAAAGAAAGAGCAAGATCTATGACTTGATCAAATGTTTTATCCTTGTATGGTAACATTGCTCTACTCAGACCTGCATTTAATCCTTGGATAAATCTTGAATTCTTTGATTCTTCATCTCCTATGAGCATAGTTCCATACTTGGACAAACTCTCAAATTTTTGAGTGTATTCAGTCACACTCATTGATCCTTGCCTCGGCCTTATGAATTCCTCAAGCAATGTTGCCTTAGCTGTTGCTGGAACAAACCTTGCCTCAAGCATCTCCTTGAATTGATCCCATGTTATCTCATTTTCTGGCCTTCCTATGATGATCACCTCCCACCAATCTAAGGTTGCTACTTTGAGTCTCCTTGAAGCTATCTGCCTCTTCCTTTGGTCATTAATTTGCATATCTGCAAATATCCTTTCCAAAGTTCTCAACCATGTCTGCACTCCCATAACTCCCTCAGTGCCTTCAAAATCCTTGCCTCCTAAATTTGAAAATGTCTTCAATAGTTTGGCTGATTCCTCATAAGGATTCTCTTCCCCGTGCACTGCTCCTTCTCTAAATGCCCTCACCAAATCTTGCAAGTTAACCACTGGTGTTGTATTGGAGGGTCCTGCTCCATGACTTGGTGGTCTTCCTACCATGATTCACTATTCAATTGCATAGCTAGTTAGTCATATTTCTAATTTAATTATTTTTTGAAATTTATTTCTATCATTATTATATTTTTTTAGAATTTTATCCCTACAAGAAAATTGGATAATATATTTATGCTATGTTTTAACAACATAGCTCTGATACCAACTGAAGTGGCCCACTTCTTATATTCAAGTATTTTAGAGAATTTTCTGTTAAGTTTTTTTTTTACATGTATGTATATATATATATACATACTTCAATGGACCACTTCTCTTAATTTAATTTTTCCAGGATTCCTTATTTTACCAATATAAAAATACTAGTATATAAAATTAACTTAATTCATATATATATATATATATGAAGATATATATATATATATATATATGATTCTTTGTCTATCATAGTAATTTAAATTGACAAAGAAATTCAATCACACCTAATCTCTCATATTCCAGAGATATGGTGTCACGTAGCCTTTTCTATTCATTCTTTTTTTTTAAACTCAAACTTGATTATAAAATCAAATAACTCCATTCTTCTTATTTTCTTGTTTTACTCCTCAGATTATTTGATCCCTGAATTTTACAAGCCAATTATTCAGATTCTGGGATTTTGTAATTTGCCACTACTTGATTCTATGCTACATATCAGGGTGTTTAAGATAACTCACTCATTACAGATTAGCCCGGGATTCATAATTCATATTCAAACAATTTTGTGTCAGGTAAGGGTTTTCATGTTCAGATTTATATGTTAAACAAGGATCCTATGAATGATCAGATGTTAAACTGGATTGAGATTCAAGCAGAGGAAACAATGTATTTAGGCAGAGTACATATGCAAACACATATACTAATTTAGGACTTAGTATATGATTGAAGACAAGATAATTAAAGCCATGTTACAGACCAAATTAATACAAAATTCTCAGGTAAACTTATCAAGTAGACAACTGAAGTATTCTAAACAATATGTGGTAGTGTCTAAAGAGTTGTGTGGTGATGGCCTTGTCTATTACAAACAGGACTGCAAGTCATTTTTAATAGCCTTAGGTTGATCATGATCAAATGCACTCAAACTTGAGTCTTGTATTTGGGTAATAAAATGTGTGAAGCATGGTGCTATGAGACCTTCAAGTATTACCAAAATGTATATGGATCCACTACAATGAGCAAATGCAAACTTCTACTGTAATTTAAATGCCTGGACTAAAGTTATAACTTTCATTTTCAGGTTAGATATGTACTTATATCAATTATAAGTCATATTCATGTATTTCTGGTTAGCCCAGTTTTGGTTCAACTCAACCTTTACAAGATTCATTGATTGTTCTATATTCCTTTCTTCCTATGATTATTTCTACTTTACCATTTTAAGAGTTCATCAGACATTGCCAAGGGAGACATGATCACATATCAAATTATATGGCATGATCTCCTATATCATACTTCACCAGAGACTATCCAGATCAGTTACTTAAAACAAAAACCCGCATATGCATATATATATATAATACTAAAATTCTTACATGTTCTCTTCTCAGAAAAACAAACACATATCAATCCAGAAAATACTTAAAACATAATGAAATTTTTGCCTGGCCTAATTATTACAACATTTCTTCCAAATTCCTTAAACATTCTAAATGCAAGTAAATCTTCAATTGTCCATGCATACAAGTTTCTTATGCTTCCTTTCCTGCAGCAACATCTAGAGCTGCCTCAATAAAAATGAGACACCCCAAATGTTACAAAGCAACAAATAGGGTCAGAAATAAAATTCTGGTATGAGTGAAATCAAAATATAATAACTTGTCATTTTTAAATTATTGTGCAAAGTATTCATATGCTAGATGCAATTTGGATTAATAATGTAAAACTGGGTATATATATATCTAAGCTCCTACTACACTCATGCACACAAGCAATCATTCATTCATTCAATACAGTATACATGTACACATACTCTTATGGAATTAACTCATTTTAATTCCATAGTTCAGCTCTAAATCTTGATTTATCAATTTAATTTGGTCATATCTCTTTGCCATTGAACACCATGTGTGCATTGCAAGGGACTCAATTCTGTTAACCCCTACACAGAGGCCTATAGGACTTAAACAAGTTGTAACAACCCGGTATTTCGTACCGATTAATTATCGTCTTTAGACGATTGCTTTTCCTAGCAAATTGCTGTTTGGAATTTTGTTTAACCAGTTGAAACTCTTTTGAAAAATCTGTTAAATGTTGTGGGCTTTAAAATAAATTATCGGCCCACGTTTTCAAATGTTTGAAGCCGTGAAAAATTTGCAAAGCAAATGTACCCGTCCCCTTTATCTCGATGTCGTCCCATTCTTAAAGAAATTCTACCCGTTCCTTTATCATTTTCTTTTTTTGTTCGTAAACCTAAATAAACAAATCAAAAAGGAGAAATAATGGCGGCTTCAAATTCCTTCGTTCGATCGTTCGTCTCCAAAATTAGGGCATAGAAATCGAAGGCAATGGCTGCATGGGTTCGAACTCTGCTCGATTCAATCTTCAGCAGCTAGGGCTTAACTTCGTTCGTTTCCTTCGATTGCTTCGGCCTCGACTTCGACGGCTCCATCCGTGGCAAAGGTGAGTAATTTATATTACTCACATCTAACTGTGAATTGTTCGATCTCATCCGCTTTCTTTTTTTTGTTTTCGATGTCTTGGCTCGACTTGATTTTATTGATGATTTCCTGTGTCTCCGGTCAGTAGCACACGACTTGTTCATGTGTCTTCGACTGTGACTCTAGATAGCACTGGGTTTGGCAATTTGATTGATGCTTCGTGTTGTCGCCGTTTTCACTCTTGTTCATGCAGTTTTATATGATGATTATTCTAGTCATTCATACTTTTTGTTGTAGTCATTTATGCATTAATGCTATTCTCTATTTCACTTGCTCATTTGAGTTTGCACTGCTTCATCATGTCACGTGATCTGTTTCATTTGAGTGGTAGCTTGATAATCATGTCTGCACTCTCTGTCTTTTGTCTGGGTTCACTACTGCCCTGTAGTGTTCATTAGTTCATATTGTATTTGAGCATTCTGGTCCGATAAGGTTGTGGTACTATGAAGCACTTTTGTAGTTCACTGCTAAAGTTCTCTGGTCTACTTGAAATTTATATATATTGGTCTGACCTGAACTTGATTCACTTGAACTTTTGTGTAGTTGGTATCTTCACTTGAGTTGCATTTAGCTAGGTGGTTGTTACTGCATTCATATTGGTTTAGATATGCACTTCAGTCTGCATTTACATTGATCTTGGTAGTCATTGTTGCACTGCTTTATGTCATACTTGTTGATATCTTTGTAGTCTGTTTACAGTCAGTACTTCACTGCCATTATGTCATTCATGTTGCATATTCTCTGTAGCACACTTGAACTTACCTATGCAATTTGCCACTGTTTCATATATGACATAGTTTGCATTTGAGTTGTTACTGTTGCCTTGAACTGTTGCTATAACATTCATGTGCATTTTCTATTTAAGTGAAATTGATTTCGAGTTGTGTTATTGAACGCTTGATTTTCACTGAGCATTGTGCATATCACTTTTACCATTATGTCATTCAGTTTGTATTTATATTTCATCAATGCTTGCTGTTTGACCTGCTGCACTATATGTTATGGTTGATTCATTTATGCATCTCTGACTTGCCCACTTACTTCCTGACCTGTAGTACTATTTTTAGTGCTGATGTGTTATGTAGTTCACTATACCATGTAATCACTCTCCTTCTATTCTTGTACTTGTACCACTGCCTTGTGCCTTGGTGCTGCAGATGTGTTGAGTCAGAGACTTGACCTTCTTGCATTTCGTGGTAGTTTCCTACCTTCTCGAATTTGTAGTGTTATTACATTTACTTGGTGGCAATTGGTTTGCATACCATTTACCCTGGGCAGCCTTACCCCCCTGCTGCATTCGTTTGATTGATGTATCTGGTTTTTCGGCTGCAGTTTGTTGTCATCTTTTCTTGACTACTTTGGCATTTCTCTGCCTTGTCCGAACTGGTTTGGTTGTTGTTGCTTGAGGCAGCCAACCTCTTCAACTCACTTGGTCGAAGCTTTCCACTACTGTCACTTGCTTATTGCATTTGTTGGCACTGTGAATTCTGGAGCATTGGCCTTTGTGCCTTGTTGCTATTTCTTTATATGCTGTTGTGGCGAGGCAGTGCACGCGTGCGTGTACTGCAGCCACACAGAGATGACAGTTTTGAATTGATGTTTCAAATTCTTGAATTGTTTTATGTGTTTCAATTCATATTCTGGAATTGATATTTTTATTTGGTTTCCAAATTTTAATCGATTCCATTCGATTCTATTCACGTCTTCGTATGTGAATTCTTGTGATTGATTGTTTCTACAATCATTTTTGTGATTTGTCACTTTAAAAAATATAAAGGTTTTAATACTAGTAGTAAATATCAAAACTCTTTCTTCCAAATGATTTCAACTCTATTTTATTACAAAACTCGTTTTCCTAAACCGTTTTCCAACCTATTAGTATATACAAGCCTTTACTTCACTGGGATGAGAAATCGACTTAAACGACTTAGTAAAACGAGTGGTATGAAATGCTTTCATTCACTTCGTCGGTTAGCTCTTGGACTTGTTCGATTGAACCCTTTTTGTGACAATTTCCTAGTGAAGATCTACAATTTGTTCGTAAATATTTAAGTTAAGCTAGTGGTTATGGGACATGAAGCTAAACTCATATATTTACTGGCTTAGTGTAATTGACACTTCCTGATGATCACGACGATCATTTTTTGTGATTTAGACTAGCGATTGAGCGATGTCTCTTTGTCTGCGAGGGAGACTATACCCCGTTTGTGTGATGTTTCGCCATCACATATGTAGGGTAGCACCCTACGGTCTTCGGGCCATTCCTGTGTGAAACTTTAATGGATAGCTTCCATGAGATAGCTTCTCGTCAAGTGTTTTACGCGTAGGTGAGTTTTCATGCTCCTATTCATGTGTTAGGCCTCCCCCTTTTATGTGTTTTCTGAATTTCTTGTGATGATTTCTGGAATTTATGCTTCACTAATTTTCTTGATTTTCATTGATATGACATCAGTTTTTGTGCATTGGTGAATTTATGTGTTATTGACTTGTTATGAATACAAGTTTAGGGTATGATACCCTATTTTATCTTTGAGAAGATTCTTGTGATATTGATTTATCCATTGTTGATTTTTCAATTGCATACTTATCATAGTATGATTTTATGGTTTTATGCATTTATGCCATATCGTTTATTCTATATCATGTCATCTGATATTTTCAGTTAGACTGACCCGTTTATTATTTTCTTTTAAATAATACTCGGGTCAGACCGAGTTATTTACAGGTCGTAGATATCTCGCCTTGTGCGGCTGCTAGAGCTATGAAGTCTTTTCATACTTTTGGAGTAGCCGTTGTCCTAGTATGGGATATTATGTATTCATGTATATTAATCACGATAATGTAATTGTGTATATAACTTCCTGAGTCGTCAGTTGTAGTTGTATCATATGAAACCTATCACATGTATTGTAACTGACATCAGTTATTGTATATATGTACGAGATTCATTGATGCATTCTTTTGCTTAGCACTTGTATCTATCCTTTTGTGTTATTGTGGATCTTGTTAGACCACTACTCTGATAAACACTTTTAGTGTTGTCTATTCATATCTATTTCCGCCTTAGTGATATGAATTATCTATGACTGATTTATGTTATGTTTATTTCTATAATTGTTTCCGAAGTATATATATATAGCCACTGTGTGATAGCTTTGTGTTTGTATCGGTATGTCGGATTTCCTCTTTAAAAAGATATGCATTCTATTCTATCTGACATATTGGTGCTCGCACAAAGAAGTTACACGGATGGTCGCTCCTCAACAGCCTTATTCTCCGTGCTAATTGACAGCACCACACCATAGTGTTCTTGGTTAGCGTGGGTATAGAGGTGGGGCGTCACAGCTTGGTATCAGAGCCAAATTTCGGAACATTGTAGAATAATCTAGCAAGGATCATTTTCCTAAGTCTTTCTTAGGAGTCGTGCTTTAGGGTTCTATTCGAGTCTTCGTACCGTTCTATCCTATTTTCTTTGGTGAATTCCTTGCTTTGTCAATCAAGTTTGATTGAAATTCATTTTAGTGAATACTATTTTCTCCTTCTTTCTTTCTTTTCTTAAAAGAAGAAGAAATGGTTGGATCTGGCAGTCTCAGCGCTATTCAATCTAGTAGTCCTTCTCTGGATGGCGTATTCATGTCTGCCTAAAAACTTCTAGATCTTGTATTGTATCAGTTCTCGACCTTACTATTGCCTTTGCTATGCCTTGAATTTGGCTGTTGGTTTGTGCTGAGTATTTTGATTTTATATTCAGTTTCATTTGCATTAATCTGGAGTTGTTTGTTGCATGCAGTCTTCACTTGAATCTGGATCACTCTGACCCGATCTGGTGCATGTTACATCCTTGAACACTTCACTGCGTTCAATTGTGTTGGACATTGCTTTACACTTGTAGCTACCTAGTCGATACTTGCAGTTCATGGAGCTGTTGTATCACTCATTCTTTCCATCTATTCATGTAGGGGCTGCACTTGTTCTGTCCATTGGTTCATTTTAGTTTGGTTTGGGTTTCAGCATCACCAATCTGATATACATTGGATTTCTTTTTCTAATTACACTTGTGTTGAATCCAGCTGAAATGCTCGGGTTTGACCTAGCGCTCGTGTTATGATTTTATTTGAATGGCATTTCAAAAGCCTTATCCCAATAATAGAGTGATGCAAACTACCTTGGTAGCAAAGACTCAAATCCCTAGTCGTGGAGGATGCTACCATTGTTATTCTACGGAACACTATGTAATTAAGTGTCCGAAACCCCTCACCTACCGCTATTGCTAAAATCTGTGTCATCATTTATCTTCTTGCTCTAAACTTCAAAGCAAGGAGGAGAGGAACCTGAACAACTCTTCTCCTTGTCAAGGTATTTCTTATTCTATCTTCGATGACATTTGTTTTATGATTTATATTTTCGAGTTCTTTTTTTATATGAGTTTCGTCTCACTGTTTTATATCAAAAGAACTTGTTGATTCCTTTCCTTTAAACGTTTTTGGGCTTGCTAACTTTTTTGAGAATTGCGAATCCGGTTGGTGGATCCTTAACACTCAATTCGCTTTGATTTGATGTCGAAGTTATTTTATGTGATTTTCTTTCTAAGCCGGTTTGCCTGTCGTGCGTCACCTAGGCTTTGGAATTGATTTTTGTGAAGGGGATTGGCTTACTTATTATGAAGCCATATCCTATGTCCCGAGTGGACTATTCATCTTCGACACTTTCAATCTGTTAAGCAGATTTCTATTTTTCTTAAAAACATTTTTAATTCCGATTTGATGACATCATTTTATTCTTTAAGCCCTCTTGATAAGGAAAATGTTATATCTCTCATTCATATGGTTTGAGAATTTTCCAGAATTTTTGAGTTGTCTTAGGATTATCACCTAAGCAATCTCTGGAGTGGTGTTAGGTCTTTTCAACTCGACCTTGCCACCGGTTTTCATTACCTTCGAGTTGCGGAAATTAGCCTTCCATTTACCGCATTCCACACTCGTTATGATTCTTATGAATGACTTATTATGTCATTCTGTTTATCCAGTTTATTTCATCCATTCTATGAATCGAATATTCTTCGAATATCTCGATGACTCCATTCCAGAATTTATTGACTTTTGGATGAAATTAGCAATTTAAAATTTTGCAAATCTTTTTCATAGGATTTATTTATAAGTATAATTGGATTCTGTACTTAAACAAGCAAAGAATATTCTTAAAACTTTTAAGAGATATTTTCATCATATAGAAGCTGATTTTGTGCTTGTATTACCCATTAAGTGCTTTAAGAATTCTGGTCGATGCGCTTGATCGACGTTATCGATAGGAATCTCCTAAACTCTTTGATGAGATAATCAGACACGATATATTGACTTGAAAAATGTAATTTTTTTCTTCTAAAAAGATGATTACATAAAGATAATTGTAATTTGAAAGTTTTAGCTTTTCGGGAAAGAATATTATTTAAAACAACTCTTTTTTGGTACTTCTATTCTTGCGATTTCCGAAGGGAACCAAGACTTTATCCTTTTTACCAATGCTAATCGTATTGGTTTGGATGTTGTTCCCTTGCAAAAGAGGACGTGCTATCTCTTGCGCTTCTAAATCTTTAATGCCTATTGAGACTAGATATGCCACTCATGATCTAGTGCTCGTGGCTATTAATTTCGCTTTTAAATATTTGGCATCATTATTTTTGGGTGAGAAATTTGTTCTCTACCCTGATCATAAATCTTGGGAATATTTATTTTCTCATAAGGAACTTAATTTACGTCAACCACATTGGCTCGAGTTCCTTGCATCTTATGATCTCGATATTCTTTGTATACCCCCAGAAGGGAAATCGTGTTGCCGATGCACTTAGTCGTAGGCAACAAGTTGTTGTTTCTTCGATGATGTCCGAATGGAATCATCTTTTTACCATGTTCATCGGGCGTTTTGATGTATTTCGTTTTATTGAGTTTCATCTCATTTCTTTTATGGACTAGCGTATGATGTTCTTTTATGGTTATCGATTCATCGGATGTACCGTTATTATACTACATCGATGTCCCGACTTTTCAGTTGACTAGACGTACCGTTTTTTTGGTACTACGTCGATGTTCCGAATTAATTGAGCTTTGGTTCATCTGGTGTACCGTTATTACACTACGCCATTGTTCTAAATTTTTCGTGTTTCACCTATGAAAGGTGTTGTGTGTTTCAGTCGATCGGGAAAGTTGGCACCACGATATATTGGTCCATTTCCCATCACCGAACGTATTGGTTCCGTGGCTTATCGCCTCTTATTACCGGCTCAATTTTCTGCCATTCATGACGTGTTTCACGTTTCTCAACTACGGAAATGCCTTAGGGATTCTGATTTTTATTCTTAAGTCCGGTGTTGTTGAAGAAATTGAAGTTTCACCAGATTTGACTTTGAGCAACATTCTGTTCGCATCATTGCTTCGGGGGTTTAGCACCTTCGAAATAAAGATGTTTTTCTTGTGAAAGTTCAATGGTTCTCAAATCCTAAAGATTTCTCTTAGGAATCCAGAGAATTCATCGAGCAAACACGTTCAAGCTTACTCTTTCATGCTCTTTATGGTGAACTTCTTATTTCAAATTTCTTCCTTTGGTGTTGATATGCTTGTATAGTTGTTACCTTTTGTCCATTTATTCCTTAAGATTGCGAGGACGCAATTTCTTTAAGGTGGGGAGTCTGTAACAACCCGGTATTTCGTACCGATTAATTATCGTCTTTAGATGATTGCTTTTCCTAGCAAATTGCTGTTTGGAATTTTGTTTAACCAGTTGAAACTCTTTTGAAAAATCTGTTAAATGTTGTGGGCTTTAAAAAAAATTCTCGGCCCACGTTTTCAAATGTTTGAAGCCGTGAAAAATTTGCAAAGCAAATGTACCCGTCCCCTTTATCTCGATGCCATCCCATTCTTAAAGAAATTCGACCCGTTCCTTTATCATTTTCTTTTTTTGTTCGTAAACCTAAATAAACAAATCGAAAAGGAGAAATAATGGCGGCTTCAAATTCCTTCGTTCGATCGTTCGTCTCCAAAATTAGGGCATAGAAATCGAAGGCAATGGCTGCATGGGTTCGAACTCCGCTCGATTCAATCTTCAGCAGCTAGGGCTTAACTTCGTTCATTTCCTTCGATTGCTTCGGCCTCGACTTCGACGGCTCCATCCGTGGCAAAGGTGAGTAATTTATATTACTCACATCTAACTGTGAATTGTTCGATCTCATCTGCTTTCTTTTTTTTGTTTTCGATGTCTTGGCTCGACTTGATTTTATTGATGATTTCCTGTGTCTCCAGTCAGTAGCACACGACTTGTTCATGTGTCTTCGACTGTGACTCTAGATAGCACTGGGTTTGGCAATTTGATTGATGCTTCGAGTTGTCGCCGTTTTCACTCTTGTTCATGCAGTTTTATATGATGATTATTCTAGTCATTCATACTTTTTGTTGTAGTCATTTATGCATTAATGCTATTCTCTATTTCACTTGCTCATTTGAGTTTGCACTGCTTCATCATGTCACGTGATCTGTTTCATTTGAGTGGTAGCTTGATAATCATGTTTGCACTCTCTGTCTTTTGTCTGGGTTCACTACTGCCCTGTAGTGTTCATTAGTTCATATTGTATTTGAGCATTCTGGTCCGATAAGGTTGTGGTACTATGAAGCACTTTTGTAGTTCACTGCTAAAGTTCTCTGGTCTACTTGAAATTTATATATATTGGTCTGACCTGAACTTGATTCACTTGAACTTTTGTGTAGTTGGTATCTTCACTTGAGTTGCATTTAGCTAGGTGGTTGTTACTGCATTCATATTGGTTTAGATGTGCACTTCAGTCTGCATTTACATTGATCTTGGTAGTCATTGTTGCACTGCTTTATGTCATACTTGTTGATATCTTTGTAGTCTGTTTACAGTCAGTACTTCACTGCCATTATGTCATTCATGTTGCATATTCTCTGTAGCACACTTGAACTTACCTATGCAATTTGCCACTGTTTCATATATGACATAGTTTGCATTTGAGTTGTTACTGTTGCCTTGAACTGTTGCTATAACATTCATGTGCATTTTCTATTTAAGTGAAATTGATTTCGAGTTGTGTTATTGAACGCTTGAGTTTCACTGAGCATTGTGCATATCACTTTTACCATTATGTCATTCAGTTTGTATTTATATTTCATCAATGCTTGCTGTTTGACCTGCTGCACTATATGTTGTGGTTGATTCATTTATGCATCTCTGACTTGCCCACTTACTTCCTGACCTGTAGTACTATTTTTAGTGCTGATGTGTTATGTAGTTCACTGTACCATGTAATTACTCTCCTTCTATTCTTGTACCTGTACCACTGCCTTGTGCCTTGTGCCTTGGTGCTGCAGATGTGTTGAGTCAGATACTTGACCTTCTTGCATTTCGTGGTAGTTTCCTACCTTCTCGAATTTGTAGTGTTATTACATTTACTTGGTGGCAATTGGTTTGCATACCATTTACCCTGGGCAGCCTTACCCCCCTGCTGCATTCGTTTGATTGATGTATCTGGTTTTTCGGCTGCAGTTTGTTGTCATCTTTTCTTGACTACTTTGGCATTTCTCTGCCTTGTCCGAACTGGTTTGGTTGTTGTTGCTTGAGGCAGCCAACCTCTTCAACTCACTTGGTCGAAGCTTTCCACTACTGTCACTTGCTTATTGCATTTGTTGGCACTGTGAATTCTTGAGCATTGGCCTTTGTGCCTTGTTGCTATTTCTTTATATGCTGTTGTGGCGAGGCAGTGCACGCGTGCGTGTACTGCAGCCACACAGAGATGACAGTTTTGAATTGATGTTTCAAATTCTTGAATTGTTTTATGTGTTTCAATTCATATTCTGGAATTGATATTTTTATTTGGTTTCCAAATTTTAATCGATTCCATTCGATTCTATTCACGTCTTCGTATGTGAATTCTTGTGATTGATTGTTTCTACAATCATTTTTGTGATTTGTCACTTTAAAAAATATAAAGGTTTTAATACTAGTAGTAAATATCAAAACTCTTTCTTCCAAATGATTTCAACTCTATTTTATTACAAAACTCGTTTTCCTAAACCGTTTTCCAACCTATTAGTATATACAAGCCTTTACTTCACTGGGATGAGAAATCGACTTAAACGACTTAG
This sequence comes from Allium fistulosum, assembly GCA_030737815.1. Taxonomy (NCBI): domain Eukaryota; kingdom Viridiplantae; phylum Streptophyta; class Magnoliopsida; order Asparagales; family Amaryllidaceae; genus Allium; species Allium fistulosum. The sequence goes on from CM060902.1 coordinate 1,304,990,963, forward strand.
TAAAACGAGTGGTATGAAACGCTTTCATTCACTTCGTCGGTTAGCTCTTGGACTTGTTCGATTGAACCCTTTTTGTGACAATTTCCTAGTGAAGATCTACAATTTGTTCGTAAATATTTAAGTTAAGCTAGTGGTTATGGGACATGAAGCTAAACTCATATATTTACTGGCTTAGTGTAATTGACACTTCCTGATGATCACGACGATCATTTTTTGTGAATATTTCAAGTAAAAGTATTTTCTTGTTTTGCGCCTGATCAACGCACTACCAGAGTCTACAGGAACAAGGATAAACTTGTTGAAACATCGAGTTAGAAAAGTATTTTCAACAAAGGAATTCTGTATTAATATTTGAAATTGAAATTCTTATGGTTCTAAATTAATTATTCATGCCCGATACTATTCTTTTGAATCTACCTTATCTGCCCTGCTTTATTTATTCACCTATATTCTGTTTTTCGAATCTATCTTCTTTCCTTCTTTCCTTCTTTTGAATATATCCTTTAAAATATTGTTTATTTATATACTACATGGTATAATAGAAAATTTTTAGTGTTTCAGAAGTTATTAATTAATTATAACATATTTAAAGAGAATGATTATTAATTTTTTATAATGTTGGAAGTATCTTGAGATAAATAAAAAAGCTTTTTTTTATAAATTTTGGATTTAAATTTTTCAATAGCTTCTTTGTAAATATAAGTAATAATGTAAATAATTGTTTTCAAAGGAGTTTTGAAAAGTATTAAAGAAAATTAAATTTCAAATGAAGTTTTTAAATGAATTTTCAAGTAAAATTTGTATAGTTTTAAATTAATTGTTTATCTTGTACTTCAATCTATTTTTTCTTTCTGGTTGTTCTATTCTCCTACCTCCTTCCTTTTCGGGGACGAAAAGTTTTGAGTGGGGGAGAGTGTAACGACCCATAAAATTTTATTAATTTTTAATTGGTTTTATAACGTATTTAATTTGGATTTTGAGATTCGATACGCGACGGAAACAATAAAACGTGCGTCATCGGTGCTGAAATTTGTGACTTGAATTTATCTACTTTTCAAATTTGAAACCGTACAACTCATACCATATTAAATTTCTTTTAAAGGTTTTAGCTAAATCTATGGGTGAGCGTTGCCACACCTTTCCACCTTATATTTAATTCTCTGCCGTTTCAATTTGCATTCTATCCGTTCACATTTCATTTATTCCTTTTCTACCATATATTCCATTATCTCTTTCTGCTATTTGCTAATTGCTATTTGCTCATTCACGCGAACATTTAATTGAAATCAAAATTTCAACCCTTACCTCTCTTTTCTTTTCAAATTTGAAATGTACTATTAAATCAAGCCATTAATTGCTTTTATTTTTTTCCTTAAATTAACGTACAGCTCACACAATTATAAATTGCATTAAATTTTCTATTGAACCGCACCATGACCGTTTATATTACATTCATTTGGAATATATTCATTTGTTTGAAATCTTTCCCTTTCTCTCTCATCTCAGTTGGGAATAAAATAAATTTTAGCAGAAATCACGTTTCAATGCTTTTAACTCTTTATAACTTTTGATAAAATTTTCTGTCCTTTTTGAAACTAAAACGTATAGGGATATACATTTTTTATTTATTAATTTCTAAATCGTCCTGTTGTCCTTTTCATGTATGTTATATTTAATTATATTTTACATTTTCTATTTATTTCACTCATCTCCCTGCACGTTTCTATTTATTTGTTGATTTGTTGCATACGTTTCATTTTGGAAAAATGCGGTTCATTCCTATTTATTTTCATTTCTCACATTTATTTCATCTTTTACTGAAATTCGACCGTTGCCACGTCATACCATTTTGGAAGTATGAATGTACAAAACATGCATACGTTTTATATTCATTTAATTGGAACGGTCACTTTAATTTTGCCTTTAAAATTCCATTTTCTTCACTACAGCTGGAAAGTTATAAAACATCAAAACAAATTTGAAAGCTCACCTTAAATTGTGCAAAACGTTTTCCTCTGCCTTTATAACTTTGGGTTATGCCAGCTGTTATTTTTTTCCATCAATTCAAAATTATTATTTGTCATTCCATTTTAGGGTCTCTTCATTCTCCTTTATCAACTTCCATATATTTATTTCCCTAGTCACTTTAAAACGTTTTATAATAATAATTAATATATAGCCATTTCATTTTAAAGCTTTTCATACGTTTTATATATGTCAAAAAAAGATGTGAATGGATATTTACCTGAGGCCCACACCGTTTTGAATTATACGTTTTTTTGTATTCATTAATTCTTTTACGGCTCATTTTATTTCACCTTTATAAGCTTTTTTTTTGATAAAGCAAGGATCTATTGTCACTTTCTTCTCCTCAATTTTTCTTTCTCCACCCTCTCTCTTCTTGCACACTCTTACACGCAGCTGTATCTCACCTTGTCACCCATTCTGCCTTGCAGCAAACTTTTAACATATATATATATATATATATATATATATATGATATCTTGAAAGGTAATACAACTTGTGTGTTTGTCTCCTTAAGTATTGTGTTTTTTTTGTGTGCGTAAGTTATTGTTTTATTTTATTTTATATATATAAGCTTGAGTATTGTTTCTAAAACTTTAGATATTTGCATGGGTACATATTTTCATATTGGGTTGGTTGTATAGATATACTAGTATACATTTCAGAGCTTTATAGGTTTGTATTAGTTATAATATATATATATATTATTTTTATTTTACCTTCATCTATTGTCAGGTATTGTTTAAAATATAATAGGTATACAAGTTAGGTATAACGGCTACTGTGAATATGTGTTACAACATATGTATAACATTTTTTTAAAACATGTATATAGCAGCCCATTTAAAGGTTTGTTTGTACACACTTTATTGTACATATAAAACGTAGGTTTGCATGTCAATATTGGTAGGCATAAGCATCCTTTCTCCATTTTTCTAGCATTGCGTTAGCATATTTTTATTTTTGGTAAAAAAAAATGATTACAGTATATTATTTGTAAAGGAAGTCTGCATTTGGTTAAACTATTAGATTTCTTTAAACTTACATTATTTACTGTTATGTATATCTTTGGATGTTAATTTGGTTATGTACATTTAGTTTCAGATATTAATGTTTCAAATATAACGTATATACTATAAGATAGAGTGAATTTGGTTTTGTTTTTTTTATATGTTTGATTTCAATAAATATATTTAATTTAAGACTTATATAAAATGTATATATACTTTAATTTGAATTTTGGGTTTAAGGAGGATAATAATATAAAATACATCTCGCCTAAATTTTTATCGAGTTAATTTGACCCGTTCCCATCGATTTCTTTTATCAGCTTTGATCGTCGATTCGTGCCGATCTTACTTTGCTTTGAGATTCGTGCTTGGGTTTCGTAACTCAACTTCATTGTCTATCTCTCTAACCTCGAAAGGTGAGCAATCACTCACGATTAACGTTCTTTTATTTATTAAATTTCAATTTCAATTGAAATGATAATTGAAATATGCTGCTGTAGTTATTTAAATTGTCATATATGCTATTATCTGTAACTGTTCACCTGTGGGATATGACACCATATCCTGTTGTTTATATTGTACTGTTATTGATGATATATGCCTATTATTTTATTGTATTATCTGTTATCACTCTGCAATTTCCCTGTAGTTTAGGATTCACTATGGGTTGAAATGATACATACTCGAACGGACTTTAGAATAGGAGAAAATCGTTATGGGTTGAAATGATAAACCCAAGCGATTTTCATTTATTTGAATTTGGGATTTCGGGTTGAAATGATATCCACCCATATATATTTAGTGTACGGATTGAAATGATAAATATCCGTAGCACTTGACTATATGATAGGAAATATATACAGACACCGTTGGTCCATATAAATATTTTAAAAATAATTTCTACAGTTTGAAGAGAAATATATGGGATTTAATAAATATTGGTTCTTAAAATATTATATATAAATGGAAATTTTATATATAGATTTAATAATAATATTATTAAGATTGATTTAATCCATATAATATGTTTAAGTATTATTTAAGATTTATGTTTCAAAATTTACCATTGTGAAAATTTGAATAATTAAGATTGGGAGATAAATTTGGGTTTATTAAAAATGGTATTTAAATAAGGATTTATTTAATTAAATCGATTTGAAATTATTGAATGGGAAATTTAAAGGTATGATTTTTGTAACTGGATTTTGATTTAAGTGATTTAATGAATATTTCACGTTAAAATAAATTAAAGAAAATATTGAGAAAAATGTAATTTAAGGGTACTTAATTATATTGAATCTAATGAGGGAGTATTTCAAGACTAAATAATAATGAGGTTAAATCGAGACCTATATGAAATTGTTATATTAAACATTTAAATATTAAAGCCTTGAACTATATTGGAATTTAAATGGTTTATTTTGAGATTCAGATCTGTTTTTGAAATCAATATAGTTGAATTTGTTATCTAGAAACTAAATTGAATTAAAGTGAAAATTTAGGTTGAACCAAATTTTGAATTTATTATTTAGGAAACTAAATTGAATAAAAATGTAGTTTGAAACGTTGAATACTTAAAGTTTGGAAATATATTGAAATAAAAAGGGTATTTTGTGATTACAAATCCGAATTTGAGATCGATAAGATTGAAGTGGTTATTTTAGGAATTGAGTTGAATTTAAATTGATAAATTGAGATTGAATTTAATTTAAATGGGAAGGTCGGGTTGATGTTGAAACGATTTGTTAAGTTGAGGGAATTGAAAATACTTTACTGTATAAATTATTTAATATATAAATACTATTTGGGGAAATATAGAGATATTTGAAGTGAAAATGATATTTGGTTTTGAAGTATAAATTAAGCTGAAATGACCACGGTGTTATAGTGTATATTTCTACCTTGTAGATAGTTTCATGGACCCTTAGAGGATGGTTATCCCAAACATCCTTTAAGTTATTTGTATTTCAATTGATATTTCACTTGAGTTGGATTTATTGATATAAGAATGTTAATCCTGACTCGAGTGTTTTTTGTTTCACTTTACGCTCGGGTCAGACTGAGTGATACAGCATTAGAGACTCACCTTTGGAGTTCGGAGCTTCATTTGGAGATCCAACTATCGATTCAGATTCCAGCCTTTCCAGTTGATTGGTTCAGAGAAGTCATCTGTTGCATTGGAGACTTCACTGCATTTGAACTATTCGGTTGTATTTTATTTCTAACTCTGATGTATATAGTAGCTTCATGAACTACTATTCTTTATCTATTCCGCTGCATTATATTACTCTGTGATTGATTTATTTACTGTATATTTTAAGTTTTGCCAAATTTTAATTAACAATTTGGTATTTCGAATTATTCAAGTCAGATATGTATAGTTTTATTGTCGATTTGAATGGTCCAAAATAGCAGGTTGTTACAGTTGGTATCAGAGCTTTGGCTCTAGGCAAAACTTAACATATATGGTAAATTTATTTACAGAATCACTTTTGTTCGAGTTGAATTTCTTCCTTTTGACTCGAATTTCCTTTGAACTTTGGAACGTTCCCTACGGTTCCAAAATTCATTCTTGTCTCTCTCTATTGGTATTCTTTTGATTCTGGAGTATCCCATAACTCCACTTTGAATGATCTCTATAAGAATAGGCGATCCCGCCGATCTTTGAATGTTTTTTAAAGGGGTGAAACTCCTTTACAATTGGCATTGATTCACTGAAGATTTATATATCACTCGGTTTGGATGCTGCTATCTCTTGATATGCCGAATTCTATCTCTGGCGATCGAATGTCGATTTGCCTTAGATTTCCGCATCGATTATATTCCTGAAGTCACGGTTGACCCGGTTAAGGTCGCCCGCGATTTATATAAGTGTATCCATCTACTGTTTTGTAATTAATTATCTCATTTTCGTTCGAACTTATCTTCGAATCAGAATCCTATTTGATTAGAGTCCCTCTAATTTGAATTTCTATCTTTGTTTTGAAATCCATTCTTGAACCATCCTTTGAAAAATCGGGCTTGTTTGTATTTTAGAAATTGTTTTATATATCGAAATTATTACTTTGATAAGTATGATTATATTCTATATATAAAATTGAAATGTTTTCGATAAGGACTATATACCTTTAAAAAATGAGAATTTGAAGTTTCGAAAGGATTTGAAATTTTGAAATTATATAAGAAATTTGAGTTATCTAAAAATGAATTATAACTGAAGGATTTTAAATTTGAAATTCGAGAATTGAACCCCGGTGTTTTGAAATTGGTTTTAAGATTTTGAAATATATAATAATAATATGATTTAAAAGTATTTTTCCGAATAAGAAACGTTTCAAATGATTTTAAATAAGTTTCGAATGATTTTGAAGAAATTTAAAAAGAAGTTTGAGAAAATAGAAGTCCAGAACTCACTTATGTCGCTGGAAAATAATTTCGGTGATGAGTGCACGCATCATCGACATTAATTTTCGAGTTTAAGAGTGGGGGAGAGGCCACTTTAGTAGTATTGCTATGCGAGTGATTTTGCGAAACCAATTTTGATTTCAAAATTCCAAAGTAAGATTTGATATTCAAAAGATATATGTATATATATATATATATATATATTTGAAATGATTTGAAGTAAGCCGGTGTTCAGTCCTTGAGTTTCGGATTTGATATAACCCTATCTATTAAAATTGATTTACTAGATTTGTTGCTGATTTCCAACTCTTGAATTTGAAATTGATTTTTTCAACTATTTTGAAGGTTCGAGCACTTCCAAATCAAGGTTAACTTTTCAAAGCTAAGAAATTTTGAAAAGTATAAAGTATATAAGTTTGGTATGTATGTTAAAGTATGTAGTAATATGATTTAAATAACTTGAAACTGTTTTGTTAAGTAAAAGAATAAGGCAATTTTAAATTTTTTCTAATATGAAATTTAGATTTGAAATGTTTTGAAAAGAATTTGGTCTTCAAAATATTTTGAATAAAGTTTAGTTAAATGTTTTAACTTAGTAACATCTTTATGAAACTATATATTTAACAAGTTGGAATAAATATATAAGTTGTACGTATGCTGTTTTATTCGCATAATTAATTTGGTCCAGGTTTGAGTACACAAGTTCGAGGTGAATTACACCATTTCGTGTTAGGATTTTTCATTCGATTCTTGATGGCGAATATTTGATATGGATTTTGGGCTTGATTCTAGAATTCTCTATCATAGTATATGGCTATGCAAGGAGACTGATGGCTTCTGGTCAAGAAACCACATCGAAATCCGCATTAGGGAAGTCGAATGGACAATACTAGTTCGAAAGCGAACTTGTGTGATCGAGCGAGCGATCGAATGTGATTTTGCGAAATGATGATGTATGTACATCTTATATTCTAATATCGGTGATATATTTTGATGCTGAAATTGAAAGCTGTCGGGTTAGAATATCTTTGCTTACTAAAAGAAAATTTCCAATTTAAATTACAAAGATATATAACCCATAAAAGCAAAGATATTCAATCCCATATGGCTCTTCATACAACGAAATTTATTTTGTAAAATTTGATCCTTATATAAGATGGACCTTATGTAGGTATAAGATTGATTTTGAAAACCATTGATTTTGGAAATGAATTGGTTGACCTAAATGATATTGATTTAGAAACTTGGATTATTTTCTAAATTTATTATGTTGGAAACTTTGAAACTAAAGATATTTAAATTGAGAAGAAATAATTTAGTGGGATTGTATATGATTTTGAAACTAAACTAATATTGAAACAAATTAAAATTTGAGAACCTTATTTTTACTAAATACCTGATTTGGGAGTTATCGAACTTATATAAAAAATTTGGTTTGTATAAGTATGAGGTTGATTCGAAAACTATATATTTGAAAGGGTACTCAATTTGAAAAGCGAAATCTTATATAATTGAAGTCTATATAAGTGTGATTTGATATACTATTGATTTTGGAAAGGTATTTGATTTGAAAATTTAATCTTATATATAATGGACTTTATATAAGTATGATATTTGAAATTTATTTGAAAGGTACTATATGATACATATTTTCGAAGTAAAGATATGGAAAGTGCCTTCTGCTTGATATCTGATTTGTGGCCACATCTTGGATTCATTCTATCGATATTATTCTCTCTGATTTTTGGTTTTCCGGATATGATACTCGAGTGTCCTTCGAATTCCATGGCGTTACCCATGGTCTTACGAACTCGACTGCATAGCGTAATTCGCAAGACAGTGATTGCTTAAAAGGTACGGATGTTTCCTGGGGGATCCAGGCGTAACCATTGTGTATCTGCGATCTATGGTCGTGTTAGTGGCGTAATCCGCAAGGCAGAGATTGCTTAAAGGGTATGGATGTTTCTTGGGGGATCCAGGCGTAACCATTGTTATGTATCCTACGGTCCACAGTTTTGTTATCATGGCAAAATTCGCAAGGCAGTGAATGCTTAAAAGGTACGGATGTTTCCTGGGGGACCAAGGCGTAACCATTGTGTATCTGCGATCCATGATTTGTTTGTTTTTTTCTTTTTTTTGGATTGTACTTTCCATATCTGTTTTTAAAAGTTTTCCAGTATTTTCACTGGGTGTTGAAACAGGACTACTAAGTACCTAGAGAATTCTAGTTTTGCGCCTGATCAACGCACTACCAGAGTCTACAAGAACAAGGATAAACTTGTTGAAACATCGAGTTATAAAAGTATTTTCAACAAAGGAATTCTGTATTAATATTTGAAATTGAAATTCTTATGGTTCTAAATTAATTATTCGTGCCTGATACTATTCTTTTGAATCTACCTTATCTGCCCTGCTTTATTTATTCACCTATATTCTGTTTTTCGAATCTATCTTCTTTCCTTCTTTCCTTCTTTTGAATATATCCTTTAAAATATTGTTTATTTATATACTACATGGTATAATAGAAAATTTTTAGTGTTTCAGAAGTTATTAATTAATTATAACATATTTAAAGAGAATGATTATTAATTTATTATAATGTTGGAAGTATCTTGAGATAAATAAAAAAGCTTTTTTTTATAAATTTTGGATTTAAATTTTTCAATAGCTTCTTTGTAAATATAAGTAATAATGTAAATAATTGTTTTCAAAGGAGTTTTGAAAAGTATTAAAGAAAATTAAATTTCAAATGAAGTTTTTAAATGAATTTTCAAGTAAAATTTGTATAGTTTTAAATTAATTGTTTATCTTGTACTTCAATCTATTTTTTCTTTCTGGTTGTTCTATTCTCCTACCTCCTTCCTTTTCGGGGACGAAAAGTTTTGAGTGGGGGAGAGTGTAACGACCCATAAAATTTTATTAATTTTTAATTGGTTTTATAACGTATTTAATTTGGATTTTGAGATTCGATACGCGACGGAAACAATAAAACGTGCGTCATCGGTGCTGAAATTTGTGACTTGAATTTATCTACTTTTCAAATTTGAAACCGTACAACTCATACCATATTAAATTTCTTTTAAAGGTTTTAGCTAAATCTATGGGTGAGCGTTGCCACACCTTTCCACCTTATATTTAATTCTCTGCCGTTTCAATTTGCATTCTATCCGTTCACATTTCATTTATTCCTTTTCTACCATATATTCCATTATCTCTTTCTGCTATTTGCTAATTGCTATTTGCTCATTCACGCGAACATTTAATTGAAATCAAAATTTCAACCCTTACCTCTCTTTTCTTTTCAAATTTGAAATGTACTATTAAATCAAGCCATTAATTGCTTTTATTTTTTTCCTTAAATTAACGTACAGCTCACACAATTATAAATTGCATTAAATTTTCTATTGAACCGCACCATGACCGTTTATATTACATTCATTTGGAATATATTCATTTGTTTGAAATCTTTCCCTTTCTCTCTCATCTCAGTTGGGAATAAAATAAATTTTAGCAGAAATCACGTTTCAATGCTTTTAACTCTTTATAACTTTTGATAAAATTTTCTGTCCTTTTTGAAACTAAAACGTATAGGGATATACATTTTTTATTTATTAATTTCTAAATCGTCCTGTTGTCCTTTTCATGTATGTTATATTTAATTATATTTTACATTTTCTATTTATTTCACTCATCTCCCTGCACGTTTCTATTTATTTGCTGATTTGTTGCATACGTTTCATTTTGGAAAAATGCGGTTCATTCCTATTTATTTTCATTTCTCACATTTATTTCATCTTTTACTGAAATTCGACCGTTGCCACGTCATACCATTTTGGAAGTATGAATGTACAAAACATGCATACGTTTTATATGGAACGGTCACTTTAATTTTGCCTTTAAAATTCCATTTTCTTCACTACAGCTGGAAAGTTATAAAACATCAAAACAAATTTGATAGCTCACCTTAAATTGTGCAAAACGTTTTCCTCTGCCTTTATAACTTTGGGTTATGCCAGCTGTTATTTTTTTCCATCAATTCAAAATTATTATTTGTCATTCCATTTTAGGGTCTCTTCATTCTCCTTTATCAACTTCCATATATTTATTTCCCTAGTCACTTTAAAACATTTTATAATAATAATTAATATATAGCCGTTTCATTTTAAAGCTTTTCATACGTTTTATATATGTCAAAAAAAGATGTGAATGGATATTTACCTGAGACCCACACCGTTTTGAATTATACGTTTTTTTTGTATTCATTAATTCTTTTACGGCTCAATTTATTTCACCTTTATAAGCTTTTTTTTTGGTAAAGCAAGGATCTATTGTCACTTTCTTCTCCTCAATTTTTCTTTCTCCACCCTCTCTCTTCTTCCACACTCTTACACGCAGCCGTATCTCACCTTGTCACCCATTCTGCCTTGCAACAAACTTTTAACATATATATATATATATGATATCTTGAAAGGTAATACAACTTGTGCGTTTGTCTCCTTAAGTATTGTGTTTTTTTGTGTGTGTAAGTTATTGTTTTATTTTATTTTATATATATAAGCCTGAGTATTATTTCTAAAACTTTAGATATTTGCATGGGTACATATTTTCATATTGGGTTGGTTGTATAGATATACTAGTATACATTTCAGAGCTTTATAGGTTTGTATTAGTTATAATATATATATATATTTTATTTTTATTTTACCTTCATCTATTTTCAGGTATTGTTTAAAATATAATAGGTATACAAGTTAGGTATAACGGCTACTGTGAATATGTGTAACAACATATGTATAACATTTTTTTAAAACATGTATATAGCAGCCCATTTAAAGGTTTGTTTGTACACATTTTATTGTACATATAAAACGTAGGTTTGCATGTCAATATTGGTAGGCATAAGCATCCTTTCTCCATTTTTCTAGCATTGCGTTAGCATATTTTTATTTTTGGTAAAAAAATAATAATGATTACAGTATATTATTTGTAAAGGAAGTCTGCATTTGGTTAAACTATTAGATTTCTTTAAACTTACATTATTTACTGTTATGTATATCTTTGGATGTTAATTTGGTTATGTACATTTAGTTTCAGATATTAATGTTTCAAATATAACGTATATACTATAAGATAGAGTGAATTTGGTTTTGTTTTTTTTTATATGTTTGATTTCAATAAATATATTTAATTTAAGACTTATATAAAATGTATATATACTTTAATTTGAATTTTGGGTTTAAGGAGGATAATAATATAAAATACATCTCGCCTAAATTTTTATCGAGTTAATTTGACCCGTTCCCATCGATTTCTTTTATCAGCTTTGATCGTCGATTCGTGCCGATCTTACTTTGCTTTGAGATTCGTGCTTGGGTTTCGTAACTCAACTTCATTGTCTATCTCTCTAACCTCGAAAGGTGAGCAATCACTCATGATTAACGTTCTTTTATTTATTAAATTTCAATTTCAGTTGAAACGATAATTGAAATATGCTGCTATAGTTATTTAAATTGTCATATATGCTATTATCTTTAACTGTTCACCTGTGGGATATGACACCATATCCTGTTGTTTATATTGTACTGTTATTGATGATATATACCTATTATTTTATTGTATTATCTGTTATCACTCTGCAAGTTCCCTGTAGTTTAGGATTCACTATGGGTTGAAATGATACATAACCGAACGGACTTTAGAATAGGAGAAAATCGTTATGGGTTGAAATGATAAACCCAAGCGATTTTCATTTATTTGAATTTGGGATTTCGGGTTGAAATGATTTCCACCCGTATATATTTAGTGTACGGATTGAAATAATAAATATCCGTAGCACTTGACTATATGATAGGAAATATATACAGACACCGTTGGTCCATATAAATATTTTAAAAATAATTTCTACAGTTTGAAGAGAAATATATGGGATTTAATAAATATTGTTCTTAAAATATTATATAAATGGAAATTTTATATATAGATTTAATAATAATATTATTAAGATTGATTTAATCCATATAATATGTTTAAGTATTATTTAAGATTTATGTTTCAAAATTTACCGTTGTGAAAATTTGAATAATTAAGATTGGGAGATAAATTTGGGTTTATTAAAAATGGTATTTAAATAAGGATTTATTTAATTAAATCGATTTGAAATTATTGAATGGGAAATTTAAAGGTATGATTTTTGTAACTGGATTTTGATTTAAGTGGTTTAATGAATATTTCACGTTTAAATAAATTAAAGAAAATATTGAGAAAAATGTAATTTAAGGGTACTTAATGATATTGAATCTAATGAGGGAGTATTTCAAGACTAAATAATAATGAGGTTAAATCGAGACCTATATGAAATTGTTATATTGAACATTTAAATATTAAAGCCTTGAACTATATTGGAATTTAAAAGGTTTATTTTGAGATTCAGATCTGTTTTTGAAATCAATATATTTGAATTTGTTATTTAGAAACTAAATTGAATTAAAGTGAAAATTTAGGTTGAACCAAATTTTGAATTTATTATTTAGGAAACTAAATTGAATAAAAATGTAGTTTGAAACGTTGAATACTTAAATTTTTGAAATATATTGAAATAAAAAGGGTATTTTGTGATTACAAATCCGAATTTGAGATCGATAAGATTGAAGTGGTTATTTTAGGAATTGAGTTGAATTTAAATTGATAAATTGAGATTGAATTTAATTTAAATGGGAAGGTCGGGTTGATGTTGAAACGATTTGTTAAGTTGAGGGAATTGAAAATACTTTACTGTATAAATTATTTAATATATAAATACTATTTTGGAAAATATAGAGATATTTGAAGTGAAAATGATATTTGGTTTTGAAGTATAAATTAAGCTGAAATGACCACGGTGTTATAGTGTATATTTCTACCTTGTAGATAGTTCCATAGACCCTTAGAGGATGGTTATCCTAAACATCCTTTAAGTTATTTGTATTTCAGTTGATATTTCACTTGAGTTGGATTTATTGATATAAGAATGTTAATCCTGACTCGAGTGTTTTGTGTTTTGCTTTACGCTCGGGTCAGACTGAGTGATACAGCATTAGAGACTCACCTTTGGAGTTCGGAGCTTCATTTGGAGATCCAACTATCGATTCAGATTCTAGCCTTTCCAGTTGATTGGTTCAGAGAAGTCATCTGTTGCATTGGAGACTTCACTGCATTTGAACTATTCGGTTGTATTTTATTTCTAACTCTGATGTATATAGTAGCTTCATGAACTACTATTCTTTATCTATTCCGCTGCATTATATTACTCTGTGATTTGTGATTGATTTATTTACTGTATATTTTAAGTTTTGCCAAATTTTAATTAACAATTCGGTATTTCGAATTATTCAAGTCAGATATGTATAGTTTTATTGTCGATTTGAATGGTCTAAAATAGCGGGTTGTTACATTCCACGTGTTTTAAATTGAACCCAAAGTGTTTTCGAAAGGATTGAGTTTTAACTGTTTCAAAAGGTTTTAATGAATGGTTTCGAAAGGGGTGGTTCTCAGGGTTTCGAAAGGATTGAAAGGAAGGGTTTTTCCTATGTTTTCGAAAGGCAATATTTTAAAGGTTTTAAAGGAGGATGTCTAATGTTTTGAAGCTTTCGTGAAAAGAAAGGAAAGGTTTTTCCAATATTTTAGAAAGGCTTTTAATGGTTTTGATAGGGTCTTTCAATGGTTTCGAAGGGGTTACCTTCAAGGGTTTCGAAAGGGTTGTTTAAAGGTTTTAAACAGAGGTTTCGAATGTAATAAATAGGCAATATAGCCTAAGTATTTTCAAGTAAAAAAGGGGTTTTAACTTGTTTTGGAGGGATAGTTAATCCTCATTAAATCTCATCAACATCATTTTGAGTAAAGTGTGTGTGTGTGTGTTTCATGGCAAAATAGCTTAGAGTAAAGGTAAGGATATATTTTCCTTGTATAAGTATGATTTAAAAGGTTAAATCATTTTGAAAAGGTTTTTAAGGAAAAAGATATATGGTAGTTAACCCTAAGAGAATAATTCGAACAGTTAGTCCATTCTGATACGGACAGTTAGTCCAGTTTGCGGGCAGTCAGCCCAGTTGTATGGAAAGATAGTCCATTTGTAGTATAACGGATCTTGCTATTATGTTGTGGACAGATAGTCTACTTATTACCTGTTTTTGGACAGATAGTCCATTTATTAGCATAAAGGATATTGCTATTTTGATATAATCAGTTTGGTTGTAGGAAAGGATTTGCAAAATATATGTTTTAAAGAGGATATTAGTGAGGGGGAACCCGTTCCATTAAGCGGTGTGGTCTCACTTAATATCAGTAAACCGAGATGTAACAGAATTATTTACACCAGGCTTTATGTCTGACTCGTAGTTTTTATTTCCCCTTAAACTTTTGGGTGCTCAAAAATTGATTTAAGTAGGCTGAGGGTTAAGGTTTTCAGGTTTTAGTCTTTGGCAAATAAAGCTTCCAAAGACGAGTAGGTGGTTGACGGATAGCTAATTAGGATTTGCAGTTTCATTATGTTTTGATTCCGTTGTATATATTAAGTCAGATATCACTATATTGCTTTGATCAACCAATGGGGCATCGTCATATGTCGCTCTTGGCGTATTTTTGTAATGATTATAATTAATCTTTACTTGGGAAACGATATGGGATTATGTAACTTGGATATGAATTTGTTTTGAAATGTAATTAGCAAAATGTTGTTTTTGGAAATCTGTGATTTTGTTTATATTCAAGTGCTTCTGATATTATGGATATCATTATCATTACCTTATTTTGTCACCAGAAGTTAATCTATGGATGACTGCAGCATCTGTAGCGCTTAGCTTTTGGCCTCTAGATACGAGATGTTATAACTTAGTATCAGAGCATGGTTTATGAAAAACTTTAAACTAAAAATGATTTTTAAAACATAATCCTAAGGAATTAGAGTAAGATTGGGGTATGAGGTAACGCTTTGGTAACGTACTTGTATTTGCTATATATAAGTATACGCTTTATCTCTAGTCTCCTATCCTTGTTAGGTTATTTTTCTGTATCCCATCAGGTTTGAATACAGTTATGGAAGGTAGAAGAGGAAGAGTTAACTCAGGAGGGGAGGGCACCGATGGGAATGCCAGACCTAGTATAAGGAGAACCCAAGGTCAGGCACAAGCAGAGAATGTAGGTGCTGGAGTCCCGCAAGTGGACTGAGAGCTATGTATCGGTTTTTTGTGAATATGATGCAAGCTGGATTTGCAGCTGGAATGGTAAGAGGAGATGCTACAGGGGTAGGAGTTCCGGTAGTTAACCATTATGTTAAGCTGAGCGGAGATTATGCTAAGCTTGGAGGGAAGCCTTTTCTGGGGATAGAGGATGCTATAGAAGTGGAAAATTGGTTGTTGCACTGCGAAAGGATTTTTGCAAACTTGGGGATCAATGATGAAAATAAGAGGAGGTTGGCATCCAGACAGCTTCAGGAAGCCGCATTGTTTTGGTGAAACAATGTGACGGCTGGTGTGGACGAGGAAACTTTGTCATGGGCAGATTTCAAGGGGAGGTTCCAAGAGAGGTTTATGTCTGCAATGGCACAGTTAGCTCTGATCAGAAAGTTTGTTGAATTAGAGCAGGGAGAGATGTCTGTTTTGGAGTATGCCAGGAAGTTCGAGGAGTTGGCCAGATATGGGTATGCTTCAGTGGATACAGTGATGAAGAGGAACAAGAAGTTTATCAGGGGGTTGAAGTTTGTGTTAGCTAGGGCCACATTACCTCATATTAGAGATCCTTCTGACTTTGTAGTGGAGATGGCCTTAAGGCATGAGGAGATCCTTGATTCTCTAGAGAAGAGTAAGGCTAAAGAAGTCCAGGTTGGGCAGAATCAGAAGAGGAAGTTCTTTCCTAAGAAAGGTGCTCAGAAGGGTGGAGAAGCTAAGAAGGGGAAGTCTGAGATTGTCTGTTTCAAGTGCGATAAGAAGGGGCACTTTGCTAATGAGTGTCGTGCTGGTAAAGCTAAGGAGGCGGCTGGAAAGAAGAATGTCAGGTACTTCAACTGTGACAATATTGGCCATTATAAGAGCCAGTGCAAGGAGCTCGCTAAGGATGGAAAGGGCAAAGTATATGCATTGGAGCCTGCTGCTTCGAAGCCAACAGCCCAGAAGAAAGGAAAGGCAGTCTTAGGAGGTACGCTTCAGATTCATGGTATGACTGTTAGTGTTCTATTTGATATTGGTGCATCGCATTCTTTTATATCTAGATGTTTGATAGATAAGCTTAACCTAAAACCCACATATTTAGTTACTTCCTTACGGGTTGCTAATCCAATAGGAGGGTATGCAACTCTAGAGTTGAGATGTGACCAGTTAGATTTTGACCTGTTAGGTCATACTTTTGTTTGCAGTTTTCATGTGTTTGATTTTGTGGGGTTCAGGATTATTCTTGGGATGGAGTGGTTAAGTGAGTACGATGCTAGGATATTTTGCCAGGATAGGAAAATATCGCTTAGACATCCAGATTGTAGTGATCAGATTGTTTATACCGTAGCTGGTTCTAGCGGTGAAGTGAATGCTTTGTTGGGTGTTATGGAATTGGATGATGAGTTGAGTCGAGTTTGCGTGGTTAGAGAATTCGCAGATTTTTTTGAGCCTGTAGTTGGATTGCCGCTAAAACGAGCCATTGAGTTTCGGATAGATTTGGTTCCGGGAGCAGAACCAGTGAGTAGGCCGCCGAGCAGGATGACTCCTACAGAGATGAGGGAGTTAAAGGTGCAGTTGGTGGATTTAGAAAGCAAGAGTTTTGTTAGGCCGAGTAGTTCACCTTGGGGAGCAGCCGTAGTGCTTGCTAAGAAGCCGGATGGATCGTTGAGGCTATGTATCGATTATCGTAAGTTGAATGAGAGGACGATAAAGAATCGATATCCATTGCCAAGGATTTGCAATTTTTTCGACTAGTTGAGTGGAGCCAAGGTATTTTCGCAGTTGGATTTAGCGACAGGTTTCCATCAGCTCAGAGTAGCAGAGAATAGTATACCTTTGACGGCGCTTAGGACTAGATATGGGTCGTATGAATGGTTAGTTATACCGTTCGGACTGACTAATGCACCAGCTTTCTTTGTAGATTTGATGAATCGGGTTTTCCGAGAGCACTTGGATAGGTTCGTATTGGTTTTCATAGATGATATCTTGATATACTCTAAAGATGAAAGAGAGCATGAAGTTCATCTTGGAGTGGTGCTTGAGATGCTGAGGCAGTATCAGCTGAAGGCGAAATTTTTGAAGTGTCATTTCTGGAAGAAAGAAGTGAAGTTTCTTGGTCATGTAGTCTCAGGGGAAGGGTTTTCAATAGATCCGACTAAGATTGAAGAGGTAAATAGTTGGAAGAGATCCGAGACAGTGATGGAGATAAAGAGTTTCCTTGGGTTGGCTGGTTATTATCGGAGGTTCATTAAGGATTTTTCGCGGATAGCGGCACCGATGACCAAGCTAACAAGAAAGGATGTAAAGTTTGTGTGGATCAATAAGTGTGAGGAAGCATTCCAGAGTTTGAAACACTTATTGACCCATGCACCGGTGTTAGTTGTTCCGGAAGGAAATCAGGATTTGGTGGTTTAAACCGATGTGTGTGGAACAGGACTAGGAGCTGTGCTGATGCAGAGGGGTAAAGTGATTGCCTATGCTTCTAGGCATCTTAGACCGCATGAGGTCAGATATCCGACACATGATTTGGATTTGCCTACAGTGATTTTTGCATTAAGGTGTGGAGACATTACCTTTTGGGAGAGAGGTTTGAGTTATATACAGATCATAAGTCGCTGAAGTATTTGTTCTCTCAGACGAGATGAACATGAGACAGCAGAGATAGTTAGAATTTATAGCCTCTTATGATTTTAGGATTGAGTACACACCGAGGAAAGGCAACAAGGTTGCAAATGCACTTAGCAGGAAACATCAGAACACAGTGTTGGCAATGATTGCTGAGTGGAAAGATTTGGAAGAATTAACAGATTGTAGAGTGCAGAGGAGATCCAAGGCTAGGTCTAGTGGAGATACAGTTATATTTTCTTGTTTGGAAGTTCGACCAGTGATGATCGAAAGGATCGCTTCTAAGCAGAAAGAGGACCTAGTGTTAGCTAAACGGATCAGGAAGTTAAAAGATGGAACCGAGAGCGATGACTTGAAAGATTTTAGTCTTGACCAGAATGAGAGGTTGAGAAAGAAAGGGAGATTATGTGTTCCGAGTGTGGGGAACAAAAGGAAAGAAGTCTTAGAGGAATGCCATCGCTCAAAGTTCTCTATTCACCCAGGAGGTACTATATGTATCAGGATATGAGGAGGAGTTTCTTATGGGAAGGTATGAAGTGGAATATTGGATTGTGTGTGAAGTAGTGCATGATTTGCCAGCAGGAAAAGGCCGAACATCAGAAACCAAGTGGGTTGCTTCAGCCATTAGATATTCCAGTATGGAAGTGGGATTCTATCTCCATGGATTTTATTGAAGGGTTGCCAAGGTCGAACAGGGGAAATGATAGTATATGGGTCATAGTGGACAGATTGACCAAGAGTGCCCATTTCATTCCAGTTAGGTCAACCAGAATGACACCTGTTTTGGCAATGTTGTTTATGAAGAATGTGGTTAGACTGCATGGAATTCCTAGTAGCATAGTTAGTGATAGAGATCATTTATTCACTAGTGAGTTTTGGAAGAGTTTGCAGGAAGTTTTGAGAACCAAGCTCAAGACGAGTACCGCTTACCATCCCCAGATAGATGGGCAAACAGAAAGAGTTAACAAAATCTTGGAAGATTTGTTGAGAGCTTTTGTTCTAGATTTCGGGGGATCATGAGAAGACCATCTGCATTTAGTCAAGTTTTCGTATAACAACAGTTATCAGACTAGTATTGGGATGGCACTGTTTGAAGCTTTGTATGGAAGGCCATGCAAATCTCATGTATGTTGGTTAGAGACCGGGGATAGGTTGGTTCTTGGTCCAGAATTAGTTAGAGAAGCTGTAGAAAAGATTGAGGTCATTCGGGTTAGAGTGAAGGAGGCTCAGTCTAGGTAGAAGAGTTATGCAGATAAGAAATGGAAAGACTTAGATTTCTCAGTTGGAGAACAGATTTTCGTCAAAGTATCATCGATGAAGGGCGTGATTAAATTTGGGAAATCAGGAAATTAGTTAGCACCAAGATTTGTTGGACCTTTTCCTATTGTTGAGAGGATCGTGAAACTAGCATATAGAGTTGAGTTACCGAGCAGTTTAGCAGGAGTCCACGATGTTATCCATGTTTCTCATCTGAGAAAGTGTGTTAGAGACCCGGAGACTGCTATTGCACCGACTGTGCTAGCTGACTTAGTGGTAGAACCGGATTTGACTATAGTGAGGAAGTCAGTTCACATAGTTGCGAGAGATGAGAAGAGGCTTAGAACCAAGACGGTCAGATTAGTCAAAGTCCAGTGGAGCGATGATGACAGGGACTGTACTTGGGGGATTAAGAGCAGGATTAGAGATACTTATCTTGACTTGTTTGATGGTATGTTTTACCTTCTTGTTTGATTTGTTGTGTACTTTATCGTAACTTCGAGGACGAAATTCTTTAAGGAGAGGAGTCTGTAACACCCCAAATTTTTGATAACATTATTTAGGATATTTAATTAGCTAAATTAAATAAAATAATGTATTTGTTGGGTGCGTTCCCACCTACCACCGAACCAACCCATCTCCCAGGTACCACCGAATCAGAGGCCACTCCACCTACCACCGAATCAACCCATCTCCTAGGTACCACCGAATCAGAGGCCACTCCACCTACCACCGAATCAACCCATCTCCCAAGTACCACCGAATCAGAGGCCACTCCACCTACCACCGAATCAACCCATCTCCCAGGTACCACCGAATCAGAGGCCACTCCACCTACCGGACCAAGGTCTCAACTCCAACCATCCACCACCGGACCGAAGCACTACCGAACCAAGGCGTTGCCGAACCAGCGTTGCCAGGCCAGATTGCATCAGCCCAGGCCCACCAGCAGCTATATACATCCAGAACCCCTACTCCCAGCCTCACTCTATAAATAGAGGGGTAAGGGTACAACAATGGCAGACAAGTTTGAGAGCTCAAGCACGGATAGAACTTTCAAACAACTTTCATGTACTAGTATCAAAGCCTTGTACTTGTAATCTGAACAGTAAAGGAGAATAACATATAAAGTGGACGTAGGCATATTCTGGCCAAACCACTATAAATCTGTGTCTTTTACAGTTTAGTCCTTGTTTTTTATATATTTTCATAAATCACCCAGATCACTAAAAACAACATAAAATCAACTAAATCATACGACTTGGAGGTGTTTGCCCAATTTTTGTGCAAACATTTTTGGTGCTTTCATTGAGAGGGGGAGCTCGAAGCTTCAGCTTCTCCCACTCAACCTTCTTCCTAACAACGTCGTTCATTGCTTGGAAAACATGCCTCCCAGGCAGAAAAAAGACGTTAACAAAGGAAAGAACATTGCAACTAGCAGTGTTCCAGATCCAGTGGTCACAGATCAAGTAAATCATCCCATTCCAACAGCAGTACCAAATGAAGGTCAGGCAAATCCGACAACCCCTGCCACGGGACAGCCGGTAGCAATTACTAGGGCAGATCTAGACCGGGTTGTGGCTGAAGTGACTAACCGCTTCACATCCCAACAGGAAGCCTTGGTGGACCAACTCATGTCACGCTTAAGGGATGCTGAAGAGTCCAACCGCAACACTGAATCATGGGGTGAGTCCCAGTCTGGAGGATCTCAGAGGCAACAAAGATCTTCCTTCTTCGAAGAAGCTAACGATAGAAGCGGCCGTGGTAGGAGCCGAGACCGAACTCAGTCTGAACGCCAACCCGAGGAAACGCTTGGAACCGAACCCAACGGGGGAGGTACCAGGCAGAGGTCAACTGTAGCCGAGCCTATCATGCTGCCTAACCACGGAAACGCCAATGAACGGGGCCGAGCTAGAGTCCAGCACGAAGTTGGACCCGAGGAAGTGCTTAGATCAGAACCCATCAGGGGAAGATCGAGGCAAGGGCCAACTGTAGCTGACCCTAGCATGCTCCCAGAAGACCAAAGACAGCCACTGGAAAATATTAGGAATAATAGACGATACCATCCCTACAGGTCATCTGGACGGAATCAATCCCACAGAGAAGAACCGAACTCATTTTTATCTGCTCCAAATTCTGATGAAAGGATGGCACGCTTGTTCAGAGAGTGCGTCCAACGGGATCAAAGAGACCGAGGAATAGGCGCTAGGGTAACCAGCCCTTTCGCCCGCAATATCGAAATTGCCATCACCCCCCGAGAATGGAAAATGCCAACAATGGAACCTTACAAAGGAACCTCTGACCCCATTGTACACTTACAGAGATACACACAGCATATGCTCATGAGTGGAGCAACAGAAGGAGTGATGTGCAAATGCTTTCCGCTATTCTTAGCAGATCTAGCTACCTCCTGGTTCTGCCATCTACCCCAAGGATCCATCAGCTCATGGGAGATGTTGAAAGAAAAATTCATCAGCCAATTCCGCATTCATGTGGAGCAACCCAAGGACGCTTATTACTTATCCAGTATCAAACAGAAACCTAGGGAGAAAGTGCAGCAATATCTAACCCGATTCAATGCCGCAGTGGCCGCAGTCCAAGATGCCGATGAGAAGCTTATCCTAATGGCCCTCTGTAGTGGTGTGCATCCGGATACTAAATTTGCTAGAAGATTGACCAAAGAAAAACCAGCTACTTTACCCGATTTCTTCCATGAAGCTGGGAAATATATGAGACTTGAAGACGCTGCCACTGAGAGGCAGACAGGGCAACAAAATAAGGCAGCTCACGGCAACACGCCCGTTGTAGCAAAGGATGTTCGAAGAAATGATTCTAGAGACAACGCTGGGGGCAAGAAGGGAGAAAAGCGTCTATATCGGCCAGGACCGAGATTTGACGCTTACACCCCGTTGAATGAAACGATCGAAAACATCTTCCTGGCCACTCAAGACGAAGTTAAATACAAACACCCCCCGCACAAGAAGGAATCAGATAACGCAATTAAGTCTAGAAAATTCTGCCGCTTCCACGAATCCCACGGGCATGATACCAACGAATGCCATCATCTCCGGGACTTGATTGAAGAACACATCAGAAGAAGAAGACTAGAACGCTATGTAAAAGGCTAGAACAGGACTCCAGTTCCTGCCAATGAGAACCCAAGGCTACCCTCCCCAGAAATAGGCAGAGGAAATCGCAACACCAGCGGCTCCAGTCAAGAGAAGATAGTGGTCCATACCATATCGGGAGGGCCACACATCGCCGACGGAAGCTGGGCAGAGATGGAAAGGTACGGAAAGTCACTTAGAAACAATGAAGCATGCGTCAATTCTATTATAGAAGAACGCCACCCGAAGCGGATAGAGAATGGTGACATCACATTCAGTAGGCGAGACCTGGAGGGAAGGCAGTACCCTCACACGGATCCCATGCTTATCTCTGCCCGGCTCGGTCCAGCCGAGGTTTTCCGAATTCTAGTAAACACTGGAAGCTCAGTGAATATCCTATTCAAGCATGCCTTTGACAAAATGAAGCTGTCATTAAAGGATGTTCTTCCCTGCAATAAACTACTACACGGTTTCACAGGAAATACGAAGATGCCCCTCGAGCGACTGGATCTCTTTGTTGAAATTGGAAGTCATCCCCGCTCCGTTGTGCAGAAACAGACATTTATGCTGATAGAAAACCACTCGGCCTACAACGCCTTCTTAGGAAGGCCAGCCTTGTCTGACTTCCAAATTGTCCTGGCCCCATGGTGCCTGAAGATGAAATTTCCAACGGACAATGGAGTAGGGGAAGTAGAGGGAGACCAGGACATTGTTCGAGATTGCTATGTAACTGAACTTTGCAATAACCACAGGAAGGATAAAGGGAAGAGTGTAGAGATTGCCCTCTGCACAAAAAGTTTGGAAGCATGGCAACTAAAGAAAGCCCCTCCTCTTCGATATACCAGCGACCCTTTCAATGAATTAGACCCCAGGGACAAAGAGGAGGAGGCCACCGCCGAGCCTGCAGAGGCTATGGAATTTGTATCTGTAGACAGACATGACTCGAGTAGACTATTGAAAGTCGGGTCCCAACTAAAAGCAGAGTTGAAGGAACAACTCATTGATTTTCTTCGCCACAACTTGGATGTATTTGCATGGTCACACGCTGACATGACTGGAATCTCCCCTGACATAGCATGCCACGTACTAAACATTGATCCTACCAAGGCGCCAGTAAAACAGAAAAAGAGAAGTATGGGGACAGAATGATCAGCAGCACTCGATGAAGAAGTAAAGAACCTACTTGCCAATGACTTCATACGAGAAGCCATCTACCCAGAGTGGATCGCCAACCCGGTGCTGGTAAAGAAGGCTAATGGGAAGTGGCGAACATGCATTGACTTCTCCAACTTAAATGATGCCTGCCCGAAGGATTGCTTCCCACTTCCCCGAATCGATCAGCTTATGGACAGCACAGCCGGGCACGAACTCTTATCTTTTATGGACGCATACTCAGGATATAACCAAATTCCTATGCATGCTCCCGATCAAGACCACACTAGTTTCATCACTGACCGGGGATTGTACTGCTACAAGGTAATGCCTTTCGGACTTAAAAACGCAGGAGCCACCTATCAGCGCCTCGTCAACAAGATGTTTGCGGGGCTAATAGGACAAACTATGGAAGTTTATGTGGATGACATGTTGGTAAAGTCAAGGGAAGCCGACGATCACGTAAGCCACCTGGATGAAATGTTTCAAGTACTTCGCCAATATGGAATGAAGCTGAATCCTCTAAAGTGCTCCTTCGGAGTATCATCAGGAAAGTTTCTAGGATTCATCGTCCATGCCAGAGGAATCGAAGCAAACCCTGAACAAGTCCGAGCTCTGAAAGATATCAGGATACCTTCTACCCGAAAGGAAATGCAAAGCCTAAATGGGAAGGTGGCCGCCCTGAGCAGATTCATCTCTAAAGCGACCGACAAATGCATCCCCTTCTTCGAAGCTCTAAAGAAAGAGAAAGGAAAATTCGAATGGACTGACGAATGCTTAACAGCTTTCCTTAACTTAATCGAACACCTCCAGAGACCACCAGTACTCTCAACTCCGAACAAAGGCGAAGAGCTATACCTATACCTTGCTGTGTCATCTCATGCTCTAAGCGCCGCATTGGTGAGAGAAGACAAACGCACGCAGCGGCCAGTATACTTTGTAAGCAAGAGGTTTACAGGGGCGGAAGCCAGATATCCTAAACTTGAGAAACTAGCGTACTGTTTACTAATCACATCACGGAAACTGCGTCACTATTTCCAGTCCCATTCCATCAGAGTTCTCCGATCAACCACTAAGGCAGGTACTCCATCGTCCCGACACTTCTGGGCGACTACTTAAATGGTGCATTGAACTAAGTCAATATGATATCACCTACCATCCTCGCACCGCCATCAAGGGACAAGCCATGGCCGATTTCATTGCCGAATTCACTACCAATGAAGGTAAGGAGCAATCGGAAATAGCAAAAGACATCAAGTGGAATCTCTTTGTGGATGGTGCGTCAAACGAACAAGGTTCGGGGGCAGGTGCGGTAATAATCACTCCCAGGGGAAATAAGCTACACTATGCTATAAGGTTGGAATTCGCTGCCACCAACAAAGATGCAGAGTATGAAGCAGTGATAGCTGAATTAGAACTTGCCTTAGAAATCGGAGCCAATTCTTTGTGTCTTCATAGCGATTCTCAACTTATTGTAAATCAAATACTAGGAGAATTCCAGGCTCGAGAAGAACGACTCATAGCATATTTAAAGAAGACTAAGTTGCTTCTCAATCGATTGGATCACTATTTAATCAAACACATCCCTCGGGAAGAGAACCAAGAGGCCGACGAATTGGCGAAGCAAGCTAGCATGAGAGGCGGCACTATTTCCGAAGCAGTAGCCATCTCAAAGCAACTGACCCCAAGTTTTGAGCAAGTGAATCTGATAGCTGCAACCGAAGAAGCAACTTGGATGACTCCCATCCGAGACTACTTACGAAGTGGCACACTGCCCAACGGGCGTAACGAAGTCAAGAAAATCTTGAGGAAAGCTTCCCGCTACACAATACAAGAGGGAACCCTCTATCGGCGCGGCTTCTCTAACCCCTTATTAAGGTATGTTGCTGGAAGGGAAGCCAAGGAAATCTTATCCAACATCCATCAAGGAAGCTGCGAAGATCACACTGGAGGGCAGACTTTGGCAAAAAAGATACTCCGATATGGATATTTCTGGCCCACCTTAAGCAAGGACGCCTTAGATTTCGTCAGAAAATGTGACAGATGTCAGAAATTTGCTAAGATTCCGCGGCTACCAACAACTGAGATTACTCAAATGACCAGCCCTTGTCCCTTTGCAGTATGGGGAATTGACTTGATTGGCGAACTGCCAATGGGCCGAGGCGGGGCCAAATATGCTATAGTGGCAGTCGACTATTTCACCAAATGGGTGGAAGCAGAACCCCTAAATAAAGTATCTTCAGCAAAAGTTATTAACTTCTTGATCAAAAATGTTCTATGCAAGTACGGAGTCCCATTCAAAATCATATCGGACAATGGACTTCAGTTTGACAGCGAGGAGTTCGCCAACTGGTGCCAAGAGCACGGAATTCACAAAAGCTTCTCATCCATAGCTTATCCCCAGGCAAACGGACAAGTCGAAGCCGTCAAGAAAATTCTCAAAACTCTAATAAAAAAGAAACTCGAAAAGTCAAAAGGCGCTTGGGTGGATGAACTTCCTACGGCACTGTGGGCCTATCACACATCTTTTAGAACATCAACGGGGCATACTCCTTTCTCTTTGGCGTACGGATCGGAGGCTATGCTCCCAATTGAAACTATAGTGCCTTCCCACCGTAGGATCCGCTATAACCCAGAAGAGAACGAAGAGCTCCTCCACATGTCTTTGGATCTAATTGAGAAAAGAAGAAATGATGCAGCCCTCAAAGCAGCAGCTCACAAGCAAAAAGTGGCAACGCAATACAACTCCAAAGTCAAGCATCATAGCTTACAAAAAGGAGATCTTGTCCTCAAGCGAATCTTCCCGCGCCCTGGAGCGCTAGATCCAATCTGGGACGGACCATATGTAATTCATAAAGATCTCCACAATGGAGCTTATATTTTGTCAACAGTGGACGGGGAGGTGTTCCAAAGGGCATGGAACATCCAACACCTTCGTCGATACTTTTCTTAACTTGTACTGCCCATATGAAGTGAATTAACAAAGAGAATCAGTGGACGTAGGCATTTTCGTGCCGAACCACTTTAAAAAACTTTCTCTTTTTAACTTGTTCCTTTATATCTTGGCTGCTTGTTAACTTTATCCTTTTCTGTTGAACAAAATCCTGTGTAATGACATTCCCATTCAAGACACATCACGGCGCAACCTCACCTGGACAAGACCTAACAGGTACTATGCGAATCTATGCCCTCGCCAATGAGACACTTTTGCTCCAGCATCCCTCTGCTGCGAGTTAACTCATTGCTCGCGATCGGCCCTTAAAGCCAACTGTAATGAGCCAATTATAAGCCACCGAGAAGGCCGACTATAGCCGAGGCAGCTCATTACGGCGTTCGGCTTGCCGGCAACCGTGAGCCTACTTTAAGCCCCAACATAAGGTGTGGCCAGCCAGGGGCAGTTCACGGTTGACGATCGGCACCCACGCTAGCCGGCCACGGTAAATCGAATAATACCCACGATTACGGGCCATAATGGCCTGGGTAATTACTGTGCGCGATCTCGGCTCCGAGTGTCTTAAGTACGGCTATGGTAAAAAAGATAAACTCCCCGCAGAGGCGTAAGATGGGTGACAAATGTCTCCAAGACCCACAGCTAGGGAAAGTGACTACAAAACCCGTTTGCCACGAACTTAAGCACATCGAAGGCCTTCCGTGATTGGAAGTTTTACTGTTTCTCATATGTCAATTTTATTTAAAGAACTTTCCTCCTATCCTCTATAACGATCCCTAAAGTACATGACACAGAATAGGAGACACTCGCTAATGGGAATAGGAGCTCACAACTGGACACTCGGTTGCATTCCATACTCGGTCACACAAGACATTCAGTGCTGCCATCTACAGCTAAAACACGAAGGGCGGTACTTCCTTCTTTGTGTATAAATACGTAGCTATAATTTATTCACACTTCACACTAACATTGCAAGATATGAAATTACGTTTTAAGCAAGAACTTGACATCAAACCCGATAGAATCACAGGCATATGCACAGCTATACTTCTTATGCAACACATCAAAAATAACGAAAGTGTTTAAACACGATAGAATCAGCTTAAGTTAAAAATTACACGCCAAGAATAAAGTCATTTATTACAAGTAACATAATTACAACCTAAAAGTTACGTTACTGCTCCGAGACTAACGTAGACAGCAATGTCAAGTAAACAAAAAGATATCCAGGTCAAGTTAAGGAGTCGGCTGCATCGGATCTTCACCCTTGTCCTGCTGGCCCTCCGAAATCTCCTTAGCCACGGAGTAGGAACTTTCAGCATGTTGACCAGAGATATTTGGTGCTCCAGAGGTCCCGCCTGTCCGATCAAGGAAAGGATTCATTAATAATAAGCAACCAAGTTACGGAAAGCTAAAAGGGGAGACTTACCAGCATCTGCTCCTTGATCATCATCCTCCAACTGCACACCAACCTCCTCAACAGCAAGCAGCCGCATACCTTCTTTCACCGCCACCTTTTCCTCCTTGATGAATTGAGCTGTAACCACATCCATTCTAAAGGACACGCCACCCTCCTTATCTGCATCGGACCTAGCCTCCTCCAGAGCCCGGAGATAAATCCTGGCCATGACTCGGGGATAATCATCCATCCAAGATAAGTTGCCCTGTTTCCAAGTGCGAAAGTATATATCCTGAAGCATCTCATCCATTATCCCCTCGTTCTCCTCAAACTCCCTTACTTGGTCCTCAGAAGCCAACAACTTTGCAATGGCAGCATCCCTCTCCGATCGGTATCGCGTGCAGTCAGCCTGGAAGGTTTTCCTCATCGCATTCATCTCCTCCTTCAGCCTGGTTTGAGCAAGTTCTGCGGCTTCAAGTTTCCCGGACAACTCCTGTATCTGCTCAAGATCCTCTTTCCGAACCTCATCCACCGTTGCAATCGCCATGTCAATCCGTTCCTTACAGGCAGCTTCCATTTTCCGTAGCTCTGCTCTGCTAGCCTCTTCCATGGTTTTCTTTAGTTGCCTGGAGGCGGCCTCATGCTGGGAGATCTGGATGGCCTGACCAGCGAGCTGCTTGGCCTGGTTAGAAACTATTAACCGCAGTCGAATATTAGCACTCCCGATTTCTTCTCCGGCCTTGGCCAGTCGGGCATGATGCTCCATCAGCTTCCTGGCTTCCTCAGCAACCCGGTCGATTTTTTCCTTAGCTTCGTCCCCCAAAGTTGCGACCCGAGTGGTAAGCAAATCAAGGTCTAGGGACTTAGCCTCATCAAGCACCCTTACCATGGGATTACGAGGAAGAAGGTGCTCACCAGTAACCTCATCGAAGGAAATATCGTGAGAACCCGGATCCAGATCCGGATGACCCGCGAACGGATTACGAGCCAAACCAGGGTGATCTATCGGGGTAACAGTAGGATTTTCAGACGGGTGCGGGGAAGGAATAAGCTTAGTATTCTCCTCCGTGACATCCTGAAGAGGCTGAGTCGGGGGCAGAGGACCAGGTGAAGATTCAAACAAGGAGCGACTCCTCTTCTTCCTTTGAATATCCTCTTCGATAACTCCAAGAAGGGGACGGTAGCCGACTACATCTCCAGGACGGTTAGTCGGAGGCTTTGGTTTAGTAGAAGCCTTGAGGAGTTTGTACTATTCAAGACGGTGCCGAACATCTGACACCTTGGCCACTTTACCCGCTCCTGTAATAAAAGCCAAGTGTTACAAGCATACATTGAGCTATAATTTAAAAATAAAAGACGCATTTGTTATACAAACCCTGGGGAGGCGTGGGATACTGCAATAAGTCCTGAATCTGATTCCAGGACGGGAGCGGGCCGTAAAATATTTCTAAATCCTTATCATAAATGGAGTCGGCAGAAAATTCACCTTGAATCGCAGGAATTGCCTTAGCTGAAGCGCTCTTAGAAGAATCAGCACCGATCTCGGCCTTGTCAGCTTTCTTAGGCCTCTCCACTAAAACTGATCCTTCCTTCGACCCTTCAAAAGCTAGACGAAGATCATCATCTGTCCACTCCTGGATCACACCTGCTTGCTTAGAAGACAAAGCCCCAGTACCACCACCGCTCTGCCCGTCGCCACCATCATCGCTATGACCATCACCATCACCTTCTCCACCACTTCCACTCTCCGCCTCACCTCCTTCATCCTCGCCTCTTTCCTCCTCCACATCTTCCTCCTCCGGGACATCTGGACATGTGCTAGGAGAGGGTCCATCGGACTTCTTAAGTTTCTTCCCCCCAACAATTGGATGCTTCGAGAAGGGTTTCCTCTTACTGCTCTTCGCCGTAGCCCCTCCTTTAGCTTTGGCGGCCCTCTCCTCAGCTGTGTCTATTTGCTTGACCACAGACCGGCGTGGCAGGATTAGGTTGTGCCCCAGAAGAGTAGCGTTCCTGATCAAATAAGAAGCCGCCCTCTCCCTTTCCGGAATGGCTTCTATTTCCTCAGCCATCCGAACCAGACGTTCGTTCTCTACAACCGCAAAGCCACCTGTCACTAGCAAGAAATAAAGCACATAAGGAGGAGTATTGCGATCAGAACAAAAATTATAAATGAGTTTCAACTTACAGCCAGAGGTGAAGCGGCGGAAAGAAACGGAGTCATCCTTGACAAAAAACCATTCCTTCTTGAACATGATGAATTTCGAATATAAATCCAGGACTGGCTTGAAGGCCACAGCCGACTCTAAGCTAATATATGGAGACCCCTTCTTATAGCCTCTCAAGTTGTACAAGTACCGAATTTCCCGGTTGGAAGGAGGACGCCCGTATCTCCTCTGAAATATGACGAATAGGCTCACCAAGATGGCATAGGAGTTGGGCTGAAGCTGGAAAGGAGCCACCTTCAAGTATGTGATGAAGCTGACTATCCAAGCATTGATAGGTGGGATGGCATCACACGTGCAGTGATACCTACTATAAGCAAAATACCCTTCAGGGGGGTTATACGGCATCATCCTTTCCCCGGCAACAACATATGCGCTCTGTCGATCCCAAAAGAGCAAGAAATAACATCAAGATGCTCATCTTTGAGGGAGCTAGGAAAGCAATCGGGCGGTGAGTTCAGGAGCTCTTGAGGACCGTACCCGTCTACTAGCGATCTCGGGGTTGGTCCCTGTCGTTCTGGTGCTGCCTGAACTGGGGGCACTATGGAGGACTCTCCTTGGTCCTTGGACTTCTTCTTGTCAGAACGAGTTTCGACTTTATGAGACATTATCTGCAACACGAGAAAACACATTGTTAGAACAAGGGATATAAAAATAGAAACAAGAAAGTGTATGCAGATTGGGATTTCACTCGTAATTCAAAACATAGAAGTGCATTCGGTAGTTCAAGGCTGAAAGGTCATTCGGCACTCAAACTCCCGAATTCATTCGGT
This sequence comes from Allium fistulosum, assembly GCA_030737815.1. Taxonomy (NCBI): domain Eukaryota; kingdom Viridiplantae; phylum Streptophyta; class Magnoliopsida; order Asparagales; family Amaryllidaceae; genus Allium; species Allium fistulosum. The sequence goes on from CM060902.1 coordinate 1,305,022,067, forward strand.
AGTCAAGGCTAAAGATTCGTTCGGCACTTGGAATCCCCGAGTCCATTCGGTAAGACAAAGCAAAAGCTCATCCGGCAGAAGAGGGCCTCACCTGGTCCGGCAGTTGAGGTCTGGTTCGGTGCTCGTTTGATTCGGCAAAGGCAAGAGTTTGGTTCGGCTAGTACGGAATAACAGAGGCATGAGGCTCCTACTTATAGGAAAATAGAAACGACCGGACCAACTGGTTCGGCGCTCGGGACCGAATGAGAGTGTCCAAGTCGAAGGACCTAAAACAAAGCACGACATATGCTGCCATATGCCCCGCTTTGGGGGGGCAAATGTTGGGTGCGTTCCCACCTACCACCGAACCAACCCATCTCCCAGGTACCACCGAATCAGAGGCCACTCCACCTACCACCGAATCAACCCATCTCCCAGGTACCACCGAATCAGAGGCCACTCCACCTACCACCGAATCAACCCATCTCCCAGGTACCACCGAATCAGAGGCCACTCCACCTACCAGACCAAGGTCTCAACTCCAACCATCCACCACCGGACCAAAGCATTACCGAACCAAGGCGTTGCCGAACCAGCGTTGCCAGGCCAGATTGCATCAGCCCAGGCCCACCAGCAGCTATATACATCCAGAACCCCTACTCCCAGCCTCACTCTATAAATAGAGGGGTAAGGGTACAACAATGGCAGACAAGTTTGAGAGCTCAAGCACGGATAGAACTTTCAAACAACTTTCATGTACTAGTATCAAAGCCTTGTACTTGTAATCTGAACAGTAAAGGAGAATAACATATAAAGTGGGCGTAGGCATATTCTGGCCGAACCACTATAAATCTGTGTGTCTTTTACAGTTTAGTCCCTGTTTTTTATATATTTGCATAAATCACCCAGATCACTAAAAACAACATAAAATCAACTAAATCATACGACTTGGAGGTGTTTGCCCAATTTTTGTGCAAACAGTATTGATTAGGGGATTGAGGTTTGATTTTAATTAAGGGTAGCCGTGCCACTAAAATAATGAATTAAAATAAGAAGTTTAAATTGAAATAGAGGAGAGGTAAAATAGGAAAGAGGCCATTCTTATACCCTAAACCCTTAGGACGTGTATCCATACACGTTCATTTTTTATTTGAAATTTTTTATAACTCAAGGTCGGCCACCATTAACAAGAACAGGAGGAAGAAGATAGAGAAAAGCTAAGGAAGAAGCTAATTCAAATCAAATCCATTCACATCTCAATCTCTTTAATCTCTAAAGCTTAGGTGGATAATGTTTACATCTTAAATTTTTATTATTCTCGATTTTTAGGTGAATGTCGAATATTTTGCATTGATTTGCCATGTTTTTGAATGAGGATTTATTATATATACATGTTGATGATTTATGTAAGTTGATATTGATTATATGATATGTTTTATGGTAAAAACCCTATAAATTGACATCCAAATGCCTTGCGAATTTTTATAAAGATCATAAATAATATTTTAGAGATGGGTTTCAATTTTCAGAATTTTCTGAAATTACGTGGAATTTATATGAATTTTCTAGTAAAGAAAATCTTAATTTGGGTTAATAATTATTTTCGTTTAAATAATAAAAGATTTAGGTCTGAAATTTTTATATGTTGGAAAACATATTAAAAAAGATTTTCTGGAATTTTTGTAGATTTTTCCTAAGTGTTTTGATGGGTATATAAAATTATTTAAGGTATGAGACTTAAATGTTTTATATAATTAAGAGAGGAGAAGGGGCTTTTCGCAAAATAATTTACATTTGTTAATTTTGAAAGTCGGCAGCACTTTTGAAAAATTGCAGTACTTTTTATTGGTAAAGAAAGAGGCAACCAATAAAAATTTGACACGTAAAGCAGGTTAGGTGAAAAGAACTATTTGCTACATGTTTTTCATTGTTCGACACCAGGTTCCGCCTCCTCATCTTCGCTTCCGACACAGTTGAAACTAATGCACATGGTATTAGGGAACTGGTACGTAGTGAATTGGATGTAGGCGGAAGTTATGGAGTCGAAACCAGGGGTTTCGAAGGGGTTGAGGCAGTACTTTGTTTTTAAATTAAAAATATGCGTGCTTGCTTTCGACCAAGATGCTTTCGACTTGGTTAGCTTTCGACTGGGTCAAATGGTTTTAAAGGGAATGGTTTCGATTGGGTTGCGCAACTGTTTTTAAATAATTGCTTTTGACTAAGTCGAAACCTTTTTGTTGCCACCTTTTTGCCTTTCGACCCAGATGGTTTCGAAAGGGTTGCTTTGTTTTTAAAATATGGTCACTTCTCCAATGCTTTCGAAGGGATGGTTTCGATACCATCACTTCTTTACTTAGGAAATGGTTTTCGAAACAGATGCTTTCGACTTAAATGTTTTTAAGACCCTTTTTCTATAAGTAAAGTAAAACCCAAATGGTTTCGAAAGAGATAGTTTTAAATGGTTTCGAAATAGATGCTTTCGACTTTAATGGGTTTCTGATCCTTTTACTTCACTTGAAGGCAGAATCCAAATGGTTTCGACTAAGACATTCTTCAAAGGTCTGAAAGGGGCAAATTATTGAATGGTTTTGAAAGGTTTCCATGTGTTTTAAATTGAACCCAAAGTGCTTTCGAAAGGATTGAGTTTTGACTGTTTTGAAAGGTTTTAATGTATAGTTTCGAAAGGGGTGGTTCTCAGGGTTTTGAAAGGGTTGAAAGGAAGGGTTTTTCCTATGTTTTCGAAAGACAATATTTTAAAGGAGGATGTCTAATGTTTTGAAGCTTTGGTGAAAAGAAAGGAAAGGTTTTTTCCAATGTTTTCGAAAGGCTTTTAATGGTTTCGAAAGGATCTTTCAGTGGTTTCGAAGGGGTTACCTTCAAGGGTTTCGAAGGGGTTGTTTAAAGGTTTTAAACAAAGGTTTCAAATGTAATAAATAGGCAATATAGCCTAGGTATTTTCAAGTTAAAAAGGGGTTTTAACTTGTTTTGGAGGGATAGTTAATCCTCATTAAATCTCATCAACATTATTTTGAGTAAAGTGTGTGTGTGTGTGTCATGGAAAATAGCCTAGAGTAAAGCTAAGAATATATTTTCCTTATATAAGTATGATTTAAAAGGTTAAATCATTTTGAAAAGGTTTTCAAGAAAAAAGATATAGGGTGGTTAACCTTAAGAAAATAATTCGAACAGTTAGTCCATTTTGATTCGGACGGTTAGTCCAGTTTGCGGGCAGTCGGCCCAGTTGTATGGACAAATAGTCCATTTGTAGCATAACGGACCTTGCTATTATTTTTTGGATAGATAGTCTACTTATTACCTGTTTTTGGACAGACAATCCATTTATTAGTATAAAGGATATTGCTATTTTGATATAATTATTTTGATTAACTAGTTTAGTTTCAGGAAAGGATTTGCAAAATATATGTTTTAAAGAGGATATTAGTGAGGGGAAACCCGTTTCGCTAAGCGGTGTGGTCTCACTTAATATTAGTAAACCGAGATGTAACAGAATTATTCTTACTAGGCTTTATGTCTGACTCGTAGTTTTTGTTTTCCCTTAAAATCTCGGGTGCTCAAAAATTGATTTGAGTAGGCTGAGGGTTAAGGTTTTCAAGTTTTAGTCTTTTGACGAATAAAGCTTCCGAAGACGAGCAGCTGGCTGATAGATAGCTAATTAGGATTTGCGGTTTCATTTTGTTTTGATTCTGCTGTGTATATTAAGTCAGATATGACTATATTGCTTTGATCAACCAAGGGGGCATCGTCATATGTCGTTCTTGCCGTATTTTTGTAATGATTATAATTAATCTTTACCTGAGAAACGATATGGGATTATGTAACTTGGATATGAATTTGTTTTGAAATGTAATCAGCAAAATGTTGTTTTTGAAAATCTGTGATTTTGTTCGTATTCAAGTGCTTCTAATATTATGGATACCATTATCATACCGTATTTTGTCAGCAGAAGTTAATACTATGGATGACTACAGCATCTGTAGCGCTTAGCTTTTGGCCTCTAGATACGGGATGTTACAGGTTTGGTCCCAGGTCAGCCTACCACAAGCTATACAAGAATAAATAACAAGTTACCAAGTCTCCCTCGACTACCATCCGGGTTGGACCCTTATCAACCCATCCTCTCCATGAAACTTCAAGTTGGCCCTCTATCAGTGCACCTTGAAGCAATGACAATAGTCGGCTCGTCAAGCAAAGTGAGGCATCCACACTACTCGACCCGGCCCTGGTTGTCCAGCCCCTTCTTATAACTACCTGACTCCCAAATAGCCTATCTACTCTAGCACCTCCCTCGGCCCGTCCAACGATCAACATGCCTCTAGATTGCCTCGGACGCAGCCTATTGCCAACCCGGCTCTAGTGCATTCCTAGCAAGCAATCATACAGTTGGTCCTTCGTATCATTCCGAGTAGTGCAGCCAAAACTGTCGGGCTTAATCTGCTCCTCTCGCACTACCCCTGGTATTCCATCTCTTTCCATATCCTTTGGAAATGGCTGGTCTGTCTAGTCAGCCTCGTTACATCAGCATACGGGTAAGGCTGACAAAGAAGTACAACTATGTGTGTCCTCTTCTGACATAGAGCATGCTTTGTAATAAACATGTTTACTAAGTCGTTACATGTTGGTTCGCCTATAAAAAATTCACACAAAGAATAATGCAACAAAAATGTTTAATAATTCATTGTATGTTGCTAAGTTCGAGCATTGCTCGAACTTAATTCGTTTATTAGATGCAAGATAATACACTGTAGCACAGTTGATGAGAGAGAGACCTAGTTAGAGTGTATGAGATGTAGTATTCTTTTTGTACATGTGAGATTGGTTGTTTCTACCTTTAAATTGGATACTTTCAACACTTCGTTGGTGGACGGTGACTTTGTCGAAGCTCGTTAACCAAGTGCAATGGACGGTGGCATTACTGAAGCTCATTGAGCAAGTATCCTTGTTCGTATCATCTTGGATTTGATGAATGTTGGTTGAATGTGGAGTTTGAAGTAGGCTTTGTTTGAATATAAATTCGAATCAGGGTAGAGTGTTGAAATAAATTGAGAGATGAAGGTAATTACCCAATTCTCCAATTAGTTAATTAATAAAGGCACGCTACCAAATGCATGCATATTAGAGGAAACTGAAGACTGAAAAATCAGTGTATTCCATATGAATCGATGAATTGATGTGACATTGACTTATCAACATAAATTTCTTCAACTCCAAATATAGATCTCTATGTAAATGCAATCATTCATTAGAGATTTGCATACTCTCAAACTCTAGTTTTCTCTATTCTTGTATTAAGCCTCCTCCATTAAATAGATATGTCAATCTCTTGTATTCCTCTTTGAAATTATTAATAAAATTTCTTTTCTTCAAAGTGATTGTGCACTATCACGTTGATCGTGGGATTGCTGAAGCGTCTTGTATTGTATGTGGATGATGGGTCTAGATTAGAAAAGGAATAGTCACACATCATGAGAAATAATAGAAGTGAATGGTGTGTGTGTAGAGAGAGAGAGAGAGAGTTTGGTCCCATGTAACAACAAACTCATTTTGTTAAAAGATGTTGACCAAACTCTATATTGCTCCATGAAAAGATGTGCGGATGGATTCTGAAAATTCAACATGGTATCAAAGCCGATAATAATGTTGGGGACAATATGCAAGAGATCTATAAATCGTAATGGTTAACGGTATAGGCTTAAGTAGTCAAGACTTATGATGGAGCTCGATCATGGTACATAGGATCTAGAAGAGTAGCACATGAACAAAGTCTCGATAATGGATCCGGATTGGAAAAAGGAATAGTTACACATCATGAAAAATGTTACCCCCATGGAGAGTTGAACAACAGATCTCGAAAATTCAACAGAAACCAGTATAAATCTCTGTGTTATATTTACTTTTTGTTCATTTCAATCTTACATGTGCTTTGATTATGGATTATTGAACTAAATCTGATTGTTCGACTTATATGTTTTATCCAATCTAGGATTGATACCAAATAATCTTCCGCTATGGTTTGATATTGATATTGTAGACAATTTGCCATAAGGTTACGGTTTGTAGTTATCGAACGAGATTTAAGGGTGAGAAATTACATTGGGAAAGTTTATTTAAACACAACTTGGTAATACAATTGATGACACAATTGATCTCCATCATTGGATTGCTCTTTTAATTCCATTTTTCATATAAAGACAAAAAAATTCAACCGTACAGATCTTTTATGTCTAAATTTGTGTTTCATTTTGTGTTCGAACAGCCTGTTCCAATTACATTAATCTGTGTGGAATAAATTTGTAGTTTGGGTTAATTCTCTTCTAATTACAAATCTAAGATTTTGTTGAATCTACGTAAAATTACTGGTACCAAATGGTATCGCAAACGGGTCCTATGGACTCATTTCACATCTTTGTTTATTCATGTACTAAGCGTATCTGAAAACTAAATATGCGAATGTACCACTCACCAGGTTGATTAGCTGCTACCTGAGGATTTCTCAGTATCATTTTTAATCTGAACTGCTGAAATAATATGCGTGCTTATACGGCTTTACTATACCCTCCTCAAGAGTTTACCGGCTCGCCGGGTTCTCCTGGATTTTCAATATATATATATATATATATATATATATATATATATATATATATATATATATAGATATAGAGAGAGAGACACACACGTGCTTATATTACAAACACCTTATAAATCAATTATTTACTAACCCACCCACTTTTGCAAACATAACGCAAACTGAAACTCTCCGTGTATATATTCCACAATTTACAATAATAATAATAAAATCACCTTTTTGTTAAAACATTTGATGCTGAAAAGAGTGCATAACTAGGAATGATTACACCTAGAGCCCTGTTTTATAATAAATTTAAGCTAAGCCTCTTTCCAGAATTTGCCATTCAACAATCACAATAAATATCAAAGAAAAACGACTTCCTTAATGACCATTACTGCATGAAATTGAATATTTCCTCAAAAAGTCACCGTGACCATACAATTTACTGACTTAATAATTTCACTCATACCAGATATTTTTAAACAAGTAAATCATAATGGTTCTTCCCACTATACAACAGTCGAACAGGCATCTTTGCCTTTCCTTTCTTCGATTTCTTTCTGAATTCAGATCCATATTCAGCAATTGGTATAAATCCATTGCCTGCTGTTCTAGCATGCTGTGTGATTCATTTAAACAAAACAAAAAGGTAGAACTTATTATTTAGCTGTTATGTAATATCTGTTATGTACAATATATATAAAGATTGAGCAACCTCTTTCTCAGGGATGTAAACAATGATTGGCTGACAACACAGCTTTGAAAGAACCTGGAATGAGTATCGGAAATCAGTCATACAATACTCGAAGATTAGATTTCCGAACAAGTTGGTTATATAAAGGTGTATTACACATATGTCAGAGACTGATAATCAACTTAAACTAGCATCATACTTGTGTTAAATACAAGAGCAAATCACCTGATCCAAATTTCTCTGTCCCGGTGTGCCAAACCAATCGCAACACAGGGTTTCTTACAAATTGTGCAATCAAGTCCTTTAATAGGAGAAAGAAAGCACTTTTCCGAAAAAAACTTTGGATTTTGATTGGCTTCACAACGAGACAGAGGAATTTGGGACCGGATGATCTGTTTCCGTTAAATACATACCAATAGCTCAGACTCTCCACCCCAGAAGTTGGATCTTTCTATACGCTGACAATATCTGCATTCGAGTCGTTTGACTTTGAGCTCTACTATTTAAACATGATTAGCTAATGAGAAAAAACTAAATACCGTTTCAAGGAGTCATCTACTGTGATAGCAATTAATGCTTCTTCGTATTGAGCCCGTTCTTTTTCATTATCACAAATAACCTCTTTGACAGCCATCCGCAACTCATCTGAAAAATTGAAAGAATTTTTCATTAAACTAAAATTTAACTTGTTCATTCTGCAAAATCAAGTGTAGGATTATTAATGAACTTATAATAGCACTACGGAGATATAGTCAAAATTTGTATGATACTGATGCTAAATTGTTGTTGCTGGAATATTACTGATTTGGTTGTCTTTCTGACTGAGTCGCATACTTGATTGTTCTTTTTAATCGTTCTTTTTAAGACGTTTCGCCGCTCTGTCAAAACCAGGCAAGACAGACTAGAAGCAGCCCCGCCTTGTCGCTGTATCATCATTCTTCTGCACTGAAAAATGTCGATTCACTAGCACTCTCTTTTACTTGTTTTATGATATTGCTCGAGATGAATTTTAATGGCAAAGGATGGAAGAAGGCAATTAAAAAAATGTTAACATTTAAAAACGTAAAAAATTTCCTGTCAAAAATAAAGAGTACTACACCCACCCAGCCCGATCCAGGTTGGGTCGAGTCAATCGACGCCTGTATGATGGCCATGCATGGTCTTTGATCAAAAGATCGAATATTACACTTGAGAACCCTATATTTAAATAGACCTCTTCTATAGCACCATACAACGTGAGACTATTTTTAAATAGGAGAATCTATGAACTCTTATATTTTTTAATAATTCATTTCTATTTAAATATTCTAACAATCCCTCACTTAAAATTTTACAAATATTGTCTCGAGCAATTTCCTTTCCGAACGTATAAGTGTGCATAAACAAATGTATTTTTATGAGGGACTCATTCTTATCGATTGAATCATTAAATTAGATTACCATTATGATCGACTCATCATTCTAAAGGCAATTGACACATTCTTTTTTATGTGCTAAGAACTTTCTTCCTGACTAATCCTTTCGTCAAAGGATCAGCCAAATTCTCATTAGTGCGTACATGATCCACTCTAACAGTTCCTGAAGAGATGTACACTCCCACATTACCGTGCTTACAACGTATTTATCGTCTCTTACTATTATAATAACAGTTAATAGTCACCATCACAATGGATCAACATACCTAGTATCAGTTTATCCATAAAAGGATCTCGACTAGCAAATTTCTCAAGTAATTTTTTTTCCACTAGCTGTAGCTAGTGTTATCATCTCAGACTCCATAGTGAATTGAACCAAAGTTGTTTGTTTTTGGATTTCCAAGAAACAGCTCCACCTGCTGTATTAAAAGTAGTCACTTGTTACTTTGGAGTCATCAGATAAAATGTTCTAGTCTGCATCGCTATATTTTTCAAGGATAGCTAAAAACTTCTGATAATGTACTCGAAGTTCATATTCTTTTAAGGTATCGTATTACAATTTCAACAGTATGTCAGTGCCACTACTAGATCTACTAGCAAACTACATAATGATTACACAACATAGGTTGTGTCGGGTCTAATACAATCAACAACGTACCAAAGGCCCACCGATTATGCTTGCATAATCAGAACCTTCACCAATGTTCTTAAATAGGCCTATAGGTTTACAACTTAGAATTAAATCAACTAAGTGTCATGTTTTATTAGACTCAAGAGATTCTATTTCATCATTAATAGTTTCTTGCCAAATGTCTGAATTTAAAGAAGACAAAACTTCATTAAAATTAGCATAAACTTCTTCTATGTATAAGCATAAAATTCTAGACAATAATCTTTAGTTATTATAGCTCTTTTACTTTTCCTAGGTTCGGTTTTTATTTCTTAGTATGTTCATTACTAATAATTATTGGAATAAGCATTAGATGCGCCCCCACTCTTTCTCAGTTTAAATAAAAATTTATGTTCAAAGAAGTCAACATCATCTATTCGATAATAACATGAGCATTCAAATCATAAAACCAATATGCTTTTGCATATCCAATAAAAACACCTTGATATGTTCCCCTTGCTAATTTAATTCTCTTAGAATCGAGAATACGAACGTACGCCAACAACCCCAGGTTCTAAAATAAGTCAGGTTTATGGTATTTTTAAATCTCAAAAGGTGAAATTTTGCTCTTAGATTTAGGAACTCTGTTTAACACAAAACAAACACTTAACAAAATCTCCTCAACATGATGCAGCACGAGAATTCAATAAACAGCTACAACAAATTCAATAAATATTCTATTTTTTCTTCCCGCTTTACCATTTAGTGTATTTTTTTCATGAATTGTGCCATGTAAATTATAAAATTTAATAAACAAACTAGATTCATATTATGTTCTCTGTCACTATGAAATCTCTTAATTTTCTTCCTAAACTAATTTTCATTCACTGATGAATGACTTAAACATATTCATTGCATCACTTTAATTTTTCAAGAGATATACATAGATGAAATCAGAACAATCCTCAATAAACGTAATAAAGTAGTGTTTACCATTCATAGTACAGATTTATGTCGGGTCTTAGTTATTTTAGCTTTGCTACAAAATTCTCATTTCTCATAATCATTTATTGATACTATATGGATTAATCTTAAGTTACTCATGCTAAATAAGTTGCTTATTAATATGACAAAGTCTAGCATGTCAAATATTAAAATCACACAACATATAAGCAAAACTAACAACTTAATTAGAATAAGATTCAACCTAAACATTCCACTACTGTATAACTTTTCCCAACAAAACAACACTCTTAATGATGGTGTACAAATCAGACCCAATAATTTGAGTAAAACCAACTTTATTTAACAAGAAACCAGACAATCAATCTTTTCTCATCTCTGGAGTATGTATCACATCTTTAGTAATAAGGTCTTTGCAGAGGTAAACTTCAACTTCACAATACCAGTTCCAGCAACAATAGTGATGTGAGAGTCTCCCTGTTAAATTCTGGTAACACTATATGGAGAATTGTAGAGGTCGAAAGTAGCTTCGCAACGGAGAAAACGGTTCGCAAATCGGAGTTCGGAGGTGAAAGTTATAAGGGAAAAGACGAAGTAGGCTGTTTTGGCAGGGTTAGACGTCTGATGAAAATGGTCAGACGTCTGGCCCTTCAGAAAAACTGCACCATTGTTCCAGAGAACAAGCTCAGACGTCTGACCAAAAGGGTCAGACGTCTTACCATTTTGGTCAGATGTCTGAGGCGTCTATCGCCTGTTTTTTATTCTACGGACTTGGCGTGAAGATTTGTGACAACTGCAGGGGCAATTTCGGAACATTGCCTAGGGTTTCTATTCTCCTATATAAGCTAGCTTCAGGTTCCAGAGGAGTGGGCGCGAAAGCAACTGCAAGAGATTAGCCTCCACCAATTAGGGTTTATCAAAACCTAATTTTCTTCAATTCTCTTCTCCACACATCAATTTCAAATTAGAATTTTGATCATTATATTCAATCTCTTGTACTATTCTCATCAATATTAATAAAAGCTCTCTCTTAAAGTGGATGTACACTAACACAACGTTAGTGGAACCACTATAAATCGTTGTGTGATTTATTTTTCATTATTGTTTTGATTTCTGAATTGCTTGTTTGGAATTGTGATTGCTTTTGGATTGGTTGAGATTGAAATTGTGTTATTGATTGGTTGTTTTTACACTTCTTACCACGATCTCGTCTTCCGCTGTGCTTGTGGGGTTTCGATTTGAGTGGTCTCCAGTTGGAATCCCGACTCCAACATCTCCAACAACACTTTCATATTATCAACGATATATGTTTTAAACATATCATGATCATAACAGACATGACGAGAAGTACCAATGTCTAACCATCATCCTTCTAATCTACCGACTAGGTTGATCTCAAAAATCATAGTCATTAGGGCCTCTTCGGTCAGGATAGACTGCGGTACATGATTTAGCGTGTTCTGATGCTTGCGTTCCATATGACATGGTTTGCCACAGTCGTAACATAAGAACAACTGTCCAGAGAAGAGGGCTAGTTATATGTTTTTGTTCCTTTGAGGGTTCCAATACTGACGAAGCTAATTGTTGTGGCTTCCATTCTGTTTGCGATTCTGATTTTTAAAAAAATTTGCAGTAGGCAAAACAACATTTATGGATTTCTTAGTGTTGTGGTTAGAAATAACAAACACCTCATCTTTCTAGTCTTGTTTTCGGGCCTTCTCTATGCGAAGCTTGATGATCAAACTTTCTAAGGAAAACTCCTTAGTATTATACCCGAAAATGTTTTTAAGTTTTTTCAAATAGGGAAAATTTATCTATTAACACGGCAACCTAAAACTGTTCATCTAAAGTCATACATTCAGAGATGATTCTGTGCGCAATCTTTTGAAGCTCATGCGACCGTGCCTACACGAATTTATCATCTGTCATTTGGTACTTCAAATAGCAATTGACTACATGCTTTTTGACTTCGACTTCCTCATGTTGTATTTCTTTTATAGTACAGATGTTTTTTGTTGGCTTGTCTGAGTTGTAGTAGTCGTAAAGGTCATCACTCAAGTCATTGAGAACTAATTTTTGGCAGAGGTATCATGCTCTTCTCATTCCCGTCCAACAATTGTTTGGTCCGATCATCTGTTGGTTATTGGGGCAGAAATGGTTTCTCGGTTGTCAAAACATAATTCGCATTCACCATTAGAAAGAACTGCATCTTCTATCTCCATCTTTGAAATGAAAGCCCTGAAATTGAAACAGTTTATTTGTGTCAAAGCCAGCAGAGCTAGAGAAGTCGTCGCTAATTGCAGCCATAGTTTTAGAAACATCTTAAAATTGTTGTTGGAATACTCCAATTTGCTTGTCTTTCTGGTTGAGTTTGGTCATTCTTCCTAGTTTCGTCGCTCTGCCCAAATTGTGCATGGCAGACTAGAATCAGCCTCGCCTCCAAGATAAAACAACCTAGTCTTGTTACTGTATCGCCATTCTTATGCACTGAAAAATGTTGATTCACTAGCACCCTTGTTTGCTTGTTTTATGATATTGCTCAAGTTGAATTTTAAAGGCAGATAATGGAAGAAGACAATTAGAAAAAATGGTGTGTAGTACACTGTCTCGATTTATTTGTTTATAAATTAAATATACGGGATATTTCCTAACGGAAATATAAAATGACAGAGCACGTTACAGAGTATTAGGAGAAAAGTTGGATGGGTCCGGTTTTTACCAAGTCATTAAAAAAAGTTCGAAATGTTACCGTCTAAAATCGTCAAAAAAGTTCCTGCCAAAAATAAAGAGTGCTATGTCACATTAGCCCAACCCGGATTGGGTCGAATCAAGTCGGTCGACGAGTGCATGCACGTCTATGGTGGTCATACGTGGTCTCCCTCTTCAACATAGAAAAAACTGGATGCCCAAAGGGTCTAATGTTACTCTTGCGAATCCTATATTCAAATAGGTTTATTCCATAATGCTCTTGGATTAATCTATTCCATAATGCTCTATAATGTGACTATTCTTAAATAGGACTCTTCTTGTATTTTTAATAATTCACCTATATTTAAAATTTTCAACATAAACATTATGTTGATATAAGGCATAATATGGTTTAAGAATATTTATACCGTGCAGGGACGTAGTTAGGGTTTCAGGTTGCCCTGGGCTAACTAATATTTTTACTTTAGCAAACTAAACTTGAAAGCAAAAACAATAGAAAATTGTGAAGTTAAAAGTTCACAAAAATATCAAATTTTACAGATAATAAAATATTTCATAGAAATTAACTGAAATAGAAAAGGAAAAGAAAAACGAAAGAGAAACTAAAAACACATCGATAACAAATTAATATCCTTCTGCCTGAGCATGATACACACTTATGCATGTATACCCAAATTCTACTGTATGCACACAGAAGATAGTGGAAAATAACATTAGCCGAAGGGTGTCTACCACATGATAGGTCATAAACTAAAATATAATTTGGATTAAATACAACAACATTAACCATTTATTAGTTTGGACTTTGGAGTAAATTGACATAGGAGTGTAATGGACGAAACTTTTAGTTACATGGACATCTGTTAGGAAAAAACAACATAATGCCACGGTACAGTCACTATCTAATAAAGATGCATCAAATAATGCCACAAACCACAAAATTACACCTTTGGTATCTAATAATGATTTTGAAGAAGTTAAGATTTGAAACAATTTGATTTTGATAGCAAAGAGATTATATCTACAAAATTTTGTTTCAATTTGAAATTTTTTGACACAAAAGACGAGAGGAGCTATGGAGGGGTTACAAAAAGAAGGTGCAACAAATCCTTCCTCATATGAATATAACTAAGAAACATAAATCCCTCAAATATATAATCAGATAAAAACAGATTTAAAGACACAATAATATGTTTACAGTTTAGTTTGCAAAATGAAAAAATATATTCTAAAAGGTGTAAAGTGAAAATTCACTAATTCTCAGTGTCCTTATGTTGCTAAAACTTTAATAAGTGTAACTTGCTCCGGTGCTATGAAGAAATAATAAAAACATACAAAAAAACAACAAATATGAATATGAGAAGGTTTAATGTAAATAATATTCACCTAAACGTGAGGGTTAAATATAAGAATGTAGTTGCCTTTTTTTCGGAGTTACTACCATTATTTAATGTTTATTTGATATACACCAACATATTGAATCATACGTTCAAAGTTTGATACCCACCACCATGTTTGAAAAGCTTATGCATTAATCAGACATCTTGATTTCAAACTGACTTTGAGAATATGCGTTCGCTAAAAGATTAACCAGGCACCTTAATCTCAAACTGACTTTGAGAATATGTGTTTGCTAAATGATTCTCAATTTTGTATTTTGGAGCATTTTGGACTCATAGAGTATATTTGGTAGCTAAATTTGTGTTAATATTGTTAGCATGTTGTTTTAGTAGTTTGTATTATGTATTCTGAGTTTCTGAGTAATTTTAGGAATAGTTATGAAAGGCATACGCCACGACTGTGCTTTACATCCTAAGGTGCAGTGCACATGGAAAGGCACACCGAATGGCGCAAAAGGCGCACGGTGCAAAAATAAATGATGCGTTTTTTCAATATATGTTTTTTTTAAATATTTTTTGTTTTTATAATTCTCACATCTAAAAATGCACGAGATTAATACTTATCATATATTCATATGATTATGATTATTATATTATATTCTGCATGATCTAATGGATAGCTTTTTCAATTTTATTATTAATTTATAATATTCACAATCTAAAAACGCATGAGATTAATACTTATCATATGAGTATGCTTATTATTATATTTTGCATGTTCTAATGGATAGTGCTTTATTTTATTTTTACTTTTATAGTTTTTTTACAATCTAAAAACGCATGAGATTAATACAATAATATGTTGGAATTGACATGAAAAATTTAATTCCATTTATTTGTTACTCTCAAAGCAGGTCGTACTATAAAATCTATCGTGTTTATATATGAATCGGATTCAAATTTTTTGTCTATCATTAATATGTATTATTATTTTGGATTTTAGCTATTAAAATATTATTATACTTGAAATTATATGCTTATAACATTATGTTTAATAATTTTTTTGCAAAATGATTAATAAGAATCTTTGTTGTATATGTTTTTAGCAACAAAAAAATTAATTATATTGGGACTTTCCAATTAATTGTTATGTATAATAAAATTAAATCTTTTTTGCTAAACATGCACGGTTAATCAAAAAAGACGTGCGCCATTCGTCGAGTCATGTGCCAAAAGCCTCAGGAAGGTTTTGTGTTGTGCGTCGTTAATAACTACAGTATTAGGGTTGTGTTAACAACTCCATTTTCATGGTAAGTTTATTGTGTCGTTAATAACTACAGTAGACACATAGATGGACAATAGTCACAAGTAATTATAAATTATTACCCTCTTTGGACTGGAACAACCATTGCTATAGATTATATTTAATATTTCTTTCAATTGATGTGATAGAAGAGGTTATATACATCAATGGTAAGAGCATCTCCAGTCGTTCGAATTCAGACCTGAATATTACGAATCCCTCCCCCACTCGTGAATTCAGCCTTGAATATTAAGGCTAATATTCAGTTTTTAATTCAGAAAACTGAATTGGGCTTGGACGCCCAATAAATGGACGTCCAAGCCCCCCTTCCAGCAAACCTATTTAATTGGAGAGGGGGGCTGACGTCCATTAAATGAGCGTCCGACCACTGGAATTTCCAGCCCAGTTAAGAACTGAATATTCAGTGCCATAAATATTCAGCCCTTAAGCCAATAAAGATGCCCTAAAAGATAACGTGACTAAAATCAAAGAAGGGACACCTTTGCCACAAAGAGACATTACATCGCAAAGACGGACAGTTAGACTGGTATGACAAAGAACTTAAATACAACATAAATAATTATCTTTAGATATGATGTAAAATCCATGGTCATTACACTTGTTTGTTTATAGGAGAAGGATTTTCCAAAATTTTCAAAACATTAATTCAATGCATCATAATATAATAATAGAATCAAGTCAAATATGAGTGGATTAAGCATGAGGTTCGATTCGTTGAATCTGCATTAAAACGAGATCATAAACCACACTGAGCCTGACAAGTTACAAACGAATGTACCTTGACAAGGCTTAGAACCGAACAACAGGTTCCTTAAGCCAAGCAACCAGTTTAGCTATAATTTGCAATTACGAGGCATTAAGACAATTAAGACGTCGAGACCATGAAGAGATCAACCAGATCACCGATCCTATTGATCAGTTACACTACGCTTTGCATGCACAAGACATTAAATGGAACGACTAGTTCAATGCACCTAGCAACTGGTTTGAGCGGTTACTGAATAAAAAATGACTCTTATTTTTGAAAAATGACAGTTGAACTTGGTCTTTTCACAAGTATAAATGAACATTGTACTATCAAATTATCACAAGTAATTAAAATTTAATATTATTCATACATTTTTTGAAGAAAAGAAAAGAGCCTTTGAATTTCATCTTTCGTATTCTTATCAAAAGAAAACTTGTTAGTTTTGAGTTCCAACAAGTTTTCTTTTCAATTTTTTCTCACTAGTTTGCTCTTATTTAGTGAAATAAATTGTTCTTCTAACCTTATAATTCTTCTGGGAACGGATCCCATTCTCATTGTCTTGCAGCCAGCCTAGCTTCATCGGATTTCTCCCTTCTTCTGTTCGAGACCCAAAGCCGTAGATCAACATCCTCGTCTGTGTTCCTCAGCTGTTCACCATATTTTCACCATATTTTCCAAACACTAACTTCCTTTCGCATCTCTTCCACAATTTTCACCATATTTCCCCAATTATCTGATCAATCACTGGCCCTCGGTTGTGGAAACTAACTTATCCTTTCTTTCAACCATCATATGTGGGTTATTGATCACAGTTTCTCTAATATGCCCTCCAAAATTCAAACTAATAATGAATTACTTTGTCAGCCTCGACGTAACAAGTTTTATGCACTTCTGGTTACTGAATGTAAACAAAAGAGTGTGATGTGTGGAAAATAAGGTTTCCAAAACAAGTATCAAATCGATAAGTTCAAGCTTTGAATCGAAGTGGGTCCAAATCATAAATGTACAAGATCCATATTTTATGTTTTATACACATTTTTTAAAGTTGATTTGTGTGTTTGAACTTCTGCATATAAACCTAAAACATAAGGGTCATTTGGTTTGAACTTTAAAATTTGTATTCTTCGTTTTCAATATGAACATAAAGTTAAAAGGTCGTGGAAGACGAGACTGGGAGGAAAAATTCTAATCATTATAACAAAGGGGGAGAAGATGAAGATAGAAGATAATTAATCGTGTTTTTTGATATTTCCCAAAAGGTGGAAAACGAGAAAAAATCATTTTTAGTTTTGTATATTAAAACCATTTTTCAAATTGACCATTTTAGAAACCCAATGCATTTCGGTTGTTGCAAAGATCCAAAATTGAAATTGCAAACCAAAATTTTTCTTGTTCCGTTTTTGTTATGTTTTGAAACCATTGAAAACGCCACCTTAATTCAGACACAACACTTGTTTTTTCCCAACCATGCCTATGCAAACTTGTTCTTAAACACACATCAAATTTTGTTAAAACATGGATGGAAAAGCCAAATTTTTTAAGATTTGCACAGAATTGGTCAAAACTTCCTCATCCACCAAAAAATACCACCTTAACTTTAAACTATGCATACTTTTGCAAATTATGTTGTTGATTAAAAAAAAGGTGGAAAAAAAAAGATGGAAACCTAGTGCACGAGGCTCCCGCACGATACCTTTCCTCCGCATCGCGAAGAGGCTGTTTTCGGACTCAAACCTGATCACTCAGATCACCATGCAGATGACCTAACCATTGCGCCAAGGTACCAAAAAATTATCCATTTCAAAATTTTAAAGAAAAAAATCAGGTAATCAAAAAGCAAAAATGAATATGAATATGATGGATCCGCGTTCAAAACTTATCTGTTTTTTTTTTTTAAAGACAATAAAGTATGTAATAAGTACATCCATGTATTTTTTGTAAAATGAATGATTGAGGATTGTATTGTTTTATTATGTTCTAAACAAAAATTTATTGTTAACATTACTTTATTATCACGTTATTTGTTACTTGTGGCCATGGTTAAAGGGACTTCACTTTTGGATATAAAGGGACAAAAAATATTCAGTCAGACCCCGTAGAGAAAAAAAATAGACTACGCTCGATGATCATCCGCCGAAAACCCTCTCATATCCAAAAGTTGAGTGTCTTTAACAATGCCCAACCTTTTTAAGAATGGCATAATGGTTAATCGTTAGCTAATATTTGTCTCTCTATTTTTGAAGCCATCAATTATTAGCAGACACCTGAAACTTCGATATTTGTCTGACCTTCGCAGATATGGACTTTTGTTGTTCCAAAACAAAGTTGAATATGGATATTCAATATCCGAATCCGAAAAAGTCCGTCAGGGATGTATCACTTTCTCCATCTAAAATATCCATTGACTGCCTACTTCAAATCTATTTGTATGAAACTATTTCAACATATTCATCTAATGATTCATAGAAGTGAATTCCAATAAATCACAAGAACTACCTGCATCCTCTCTTTCTTGACTAGAGCTAACTGTGATTCCCTTGTTTTTTGCCATTCCTTTTACCTACATACACCATAACTTCCACTTTAATCGCAAGATTAAAAAAGAATAAAGAATATAAATGTATTACCAAAGCACGGAACATGCAACGACCGTCGCCAGTAACTCTCTGAACAGAATAATGCTCCAGTTTCTTCATCGCGGGCGAAATCCCACCACCCCTTTTCACAGGTTTATAAATTATTAGGATAAACAAATTGTAATAGGATAAATAAAAAAGGAGTATAACTTACAGAGAAGGACCAATTCTAGCAAAGAAATGAAGGGAGGTGGGTTCTTGCAATAATGTTGGGTTTGTAACTAGTTCATATTTGGCAGTACCGTTTTTGAGGTCCTGCAATATGGATTCTGAATATCGAAAATAACGGGAAAAAGGTGAGAATTAAAAATAAGACTATTGGTATTGAAAATAACAGGAAAAAGGTGAGAATTTGAATTTGAGCCTTAAAAATGAAACTATTGGCAGGAGATAAAAGATATTACGATTTGAAGGTTTCCAGTCGCTGGTCATGGAGCTGAAAATGAGAAAGATAACAAAAATTTAGCAGTAGAAATGAAAATTTAAGTACGATTAGCGAGTAGAGTGGGCCGTTCGCAGTATTTAAATGGCCCGTTACCGTTACGTGTCGGATGCGTCCAACACGTAACGGGACAACGAATGCAAAATATGGTGCGTAGGTGTTAAATTATGCTTAATTAAGTTAAATTTATTTTTTATTAATTTCTAAAATTAATAACTTGTGTAAATGAAGTCCGTTTGAGGCGGGGTTATTGCATTGCGGTCGTATCAAAATGTTGTACATTATGAAGTTGGTTTGAACTGAATCCAAACAATATATAATTTTATTATTTATTTATTTATTTTTGTAAATTATTGACATATATTATTTATTAAAAAAAAACAATTAATTAATTAAATATAAATTAATTAAATTAAAAATCACAACTTAAATACCCCACTCAAATACCCCGTTCGCAACGCCAAACGCATTTTTTGTTCACTTAACTTGCTCACTCACATGCCCCGCTCAAATGTGCTGCTCAGATTCCACGTTTTCGTTCGTTAAGAACACATATTAAGAATGCACAATAATCAGTGGACTTCAGCACGGGGTTCTCCAATAAGGTGGATCAATCATTGATCCAGCCCTAAAACTTCGAGCAACCTTTGAAGTTGCAACCTCCACTAAGACTAACTTGGTCTGCATTTAAGATATCGGCAGCCCTATAGGCGCCGGTTAACTTTGTGGGCGATCTTAAAAAACTGTACCATTGTTGCTTATCCGGCTTTACAAAATCGGATAAAACCATATTATTTTTTATAGTTACTAAAATTTCGGTATGATATCATTTACAAACACAAAGTCACTCTGTGCTCTTAAAATCAAAACTGGTTGATAACAAAATATCAAATTGTCAAAAAGGAAAAAAACCAATAAATTCGACTTACCTAACCATTCAATCATTCAACCAAAATTCAGATTTTTATAATAATTCTACGCTTAACCGATAAAGTCGACAAAATTCCAACAACATTCACAATAATGATCTCAAATTACATTCTCATTAGCAGTTAGAACAATTTACTATTGTATACATTTATCAACCAATCAACCATAGTTAAATGCTAGTCCGCAATATCGATCGCAAAATTGTAGAGTTACATCAAGGTAACTATAATCAAATACGCACTTCAAGTATAAGTTTGGGTTGAGTTTGATAAAGGGGGGCTTAATCAGTTATAAAATAATTTTGAAGACTATGAATATGATGATAATGCATGGGGTAGAAAATTGATTATGGTCAAGAAATCGAATGCTGGCAACCAAAAAAAAAGAAAACATGGGAGGGATCAACATCAACGAGACTTAAGTACCCAATAAGTTCGAACCAGTGGAAAAAATACAAATCATAGAAGATGGCCGGTTAACAAATAAGCTTAACTTCTTGATGTTGGCTCGGGTACTCAAAATATCCAAAAAAAGTTACGTCACAAACCCAGTGTGCATTTTGGAATCTGTTTATAACTTTTTCAATGCTAGTTTTCCAATAATCTTCCAAGAAATGTTGAGTCGATAAAAAATCAATGGAGAAGGGTTAACACAAATTTTCAAAAATGGAATGAGATTATGGAACTTTTGGCTAGAAGATAAGATAGTGGTGCATCGATCAATTTGGTAACTTTCCAATATTTAACGTCTACACACTTCACTATAATGCAACAAACATCTCATAATAATCATATTTCACTTTGAAACGCTCATACAACATATGTAGAGGATGATAAAGGAGTTTCTTTCAAGCTGAGAGAGTTATGGGTATGTCCCTGGGGGAAATTCTGTAATTTATTATAAATTATTAACTCTATAATAAAAATCTCGTTTTAAATAAAAGGTGTTTGTTTTTCTATACATACTTGTTATATTATGATACATTAATTAAATAATTAATTTAAATATATTTTATAGAAAAATTCTTAAATGATATGTTATGTGGTAATGATTACAAAGAGTTATAATCATGAGAAAAATTATCACAATATTAAATCACATATTATTTTAAATATTTCTGGCCAAGATGTTTCGAAAAAGGATATTGATACATCCATTGAGATCAGAATACATAACGCTCTCTAGTTGTTGGGCTATATTACTCATGGCTTTTGGGGGGCACGAAGAGGTTACATACAGATAGTTATTGGACAACTATGGAATAACTTGTAACGACCCGAAATTTTCGACCCCGAAAATTCGACATTAATACAGACATGCACACAGTAGTTCAAACTATATTCCAGCAAAATACATTTCTACATCCATGCAAGCAATAGTCAAGTCATTACTATCATCAATCATCACATGCACAAGTTAATAAAGAGGATTTAGCTTTTAAAAAGTTAAGTTTACTCACATGTATAATCTGATTCGTCTTTAAAAATGTAGATTTTTGGTGATAATTTCATGATTTTTAAGTTAGTAAATTAAGAGATATTTCGAGTTGAACGGGAATGGGTTTTCTGTCGATTTCTTGGCGATCGGCGATGGTTGGGCGTCGTGCTCATGATTGGAGGTAGCTTGAAGGTTGGAGATCAGGGGAAAAATGGTGGTTGGATTTTTAGATGGTCGAGGTGGCTTGTCGACGGCAGTTTAGGGTTTGGTGAGTTGTTTTGGTCGTCGATGTTCTTGAGGGTCTGGAGACGTCGTGGGTGGACCGGAGTCGATCGAAGTAGAGGGAATCGTCGCGTCGTGACGCAGCTCTGGTATGGTCGGCGTGGTCTCTGGCGATCGTGGGAGGCGGCGCGTGACGTTTTTCCGTTGATCGAGTTTGGGTTCCTGATGCTCGATAGCTCGATTTTGATTTCTGGCGTATTCGTCGCTCTGGGTGGTCGGATTGTCGGTGGAGATGATCGGCGACTTGTTGAAGGTCTCGGCGAGGGTCGGAGTTGATCAGGTCGGAGGTGCACGTGCATGTGTGCACGTTTGAGTCTGGGTGGCGTTGTTGTTTTTGGGGAAGAAGGGTATTTCTTGGGTCAGGCTCGAAGTCGTACGTGGTTTGTCTCAAAGGCGAGTGATGTGAGTTTTTGCTCGGGGTTTGGCTCGGGGGGTTTTGCAATTTGACTCGGGTTTGCTTTGGTATATTAACAAGTTTTATAAAAAGCAAAAGAATGGACATGTTTTATGAAATAATAACCAGGTTTTTAAATGAAAGCATGATCGAGTTTTAAAGTATATTAAAATGAATATGTTTTCAAGGGAATGATAACCTGGTTTTCCAAAGTAAATTTATTAAACAAGATTTTAAACTAGTTTCAAAGATTAAAATGTTAAAAGTTAAATGTTTTAAAATTGTTTTGTTTGAAAGTAATTATATATTAGGTTAATTATGTAATTAAATTCCTAAGCGTTTTCAAATATAATAAAATGATGTAATTAAGTAATTAATTAAGATAAGGGTTTATCTTTAATTAATTGAGGTCTTGATTAATAATTAATTAAGGTAAATGGTTTATTTTTTTATTAGGAACTTGATTAATTAAAAGTATAATTAACTGAATATAGTTAATTAAAGGATAATTAATTAATTAATGTAATTAATTACAAGATAATTAATTTATGGAAGTAATTAAGGGATAATAAGTTAATGGAAGTAATTAAAGAATAATTACTTAATGTAATTAATTAAAAGATAATTAAATTAATGGGAGCAATTAAGGATAATTAATTAATGTAAGTAATTAAGTAATTAATCAAGATAAAGGGTTTATCTTTAATTAATTAAGGTCTTGATTAATTAAAGGATCATTAATTAATGTAATTAATTAAAGGATAATAAATGAATGTGATTAATTAAAGTAATTACTTAATGTAAGTAATTAAAGAATAATTAATTAATGAAAGTAATTAAAGGATGATTACTTAGTGTAAGTAATTAAGGATAATTAATTAAGATAAGTAATTAAAGGATGATTAATTAATTTCAGTAATTAATTAGAATAATAATAAATGGTTTGTAATTAATTAATGTTAATTAAGCAGGATTTAAAAGTAATTAATTTATTTGTGTTAATTAAATTAATTAGAAATGGACTAATTAATCTTGCTTATGGATGATTAAATTGTATTGAATGTTTGGAGTGATTAATATCTCTAGTCTGATAAATTATGGTGTTCTGTGATATGAAATGCTTTGGTTGAACTGTGATAATGTAAGTTATCGAGCTGTGATGAATTGCTGTGTGAATGTGTTGTGCTGAAGTTTAATTGAATTATTTAACTTAAACAACTTGACTTAAAAGATGGTATTGAATTCGAAGAGACCGGGATCGGATATCAGCGATATCCGGAACCACTTCGATTAGAAATCTACAATTCTTTATAGATTTTATTATGGAATCAAATAGGCTGGAATGGAA
Organism: Allium fistulosum; assembly: GCA_030737815.1. Taxonomy (NCBI): domain Eukaryota; kingdom Viridiplantae; phylum Streptophyta; class Magnoliopsida; order Asparagales; family Amaryllidaceae; genus Allium; species Allium fistulosum. The sequence goes on from CM060902.1 coordinate 1,305,045,904, forward strand.
TAAATTAAGTAACTGGACCATTGAAACTAAGAAACGATACTTAGATATTATTTTGTGAAATAAGTGTTTGACTATAATAAGATAAGAACTCGTAGTGATGGACGAGTTACCCTGGTTTCAAAGAAGCTTTATAACTTAATATTTCAAGATATATGGGTTTACTCATGCTGGTTTCCAGCCTGACTCGGGTGTTACTTTATTGTAATGCTCGGGTCAGATCGAGTATTATAGGATACAGGATAGGATGCTGTGGAGCTCAGGAGACGAGCTGGATGGCGAGACGTATCACCGTACTTGATATATATATATATTCCGCTGTGCTATATAAGCTGTGTATTCGGTTTTGTAGGGACAAGTTGTTATAACTGTCCAGTTTATTTGTGAATGATTGTACTCTGATATATTGTTATAAATTGACATTTACAGCTTTCTTTGTGTAAATGTTGTTATTTGATATTATATTTTGATCCGCTGCGATTGTGAGATTTTGTGCTGTTGTTTTCTATTTCTTCTTCTACCTCTTTTCTTCTTTAACCCTAGTGGTTTGGTTTTCCAGCATTCGATTGTTCGGCATTTGATACAGTGAACGTATTGATGTCGATTTTCGGGCGTCGAAAAATCGGGTCGTTACAAACTCGTCCGAGAGTTCCTGTTGGTTAACAACAACCAGGTCAAACAGGAAATCTTGAGTGATGATACATAATTATCTCAACTTGAGAATACTATTAAACTTTAATTATAGTTAAATCATGGCATAACGTCCATCGAGCGACTAAGTTGGGTTTGATTAAAGCATTCGAAGTAATAAAAAAACTATTTAATTGAGAATTCGTCTCCTTGGTTGTATGAGGTTAGTATCACGGTCAATTATAGTTAACTCAAAATCATAATCACTAGCCAGAGTAATATGGTTAATAATAAATGTTACTGTTGAATCAAAGACTTTGTTTATGGACCAACCGAGTTGAATGTGGACGATATTGGAATTTTGACCAAAACCAAACTCGTAAATCCTAAAGTGGTATAGTGTTGACGAAGAGAATTGGTGTAAACAATCATTAATAAAAGGTACCGCTTAAATTATAAAATCAGATTTTACCGATGAGATGTATAAGCGATGAATTAAGTCAAACTGTCACACCACTAGCTAAGGTGACATGTGAACTTTAGTATTTGAAATGTTCAAATAATAATCTTTAGCTAAATTCACACATGTGAGTCGCACATTCGAATCTATTCAATCTTCGAAATACCGATTAATTTAATTAATTTGTGGTAGTTATAAATTAATTAAATTAATTAATATTTGTAAAATATTAATTATTATTGTTTTTATTTTATAGGGTGTGTTTAGTAAAAATGAATTTGCCTCTAGAATTGTTCGGAGCACTATTAGTAATTTATTAGATGCGTATATAAAAGTTATATATATGCGTATAAATATACGATATCATTAAATATTTATATTAAATAATTTAGTAATGGGTTTGGAAAGGGATTTGGTCCATTATGGACCCACCCAAAATATGGTCAGCCAAGTTTGAAGGGGAAGGATCTAAGTTTTGATTTGGTAATGGAGAGAATGGTGCTAGATCTTTTGGTTAGCTCTCCCTATAAAAAGGAACCTAAGGCGATTTGTTTTGGTTTCACTAGCTCCCTCCTTTCGCCATTTTTCTGGCTGCAAGCTCCCTCTTTCATCCTCCTTCATTTCAAACTCCATTTAACTCCAATTAATTAAAACGAGGTAGATCCGTTGTTGGCATGTCATTTGTTTGCAGCGGTGGGTGTATATCTAAGAGATAAAATGGGCGAACGAGATCAGCATGTGAATCTGGCATAGCTTCTTAGGTAAATCCTTATCTATATTAACATGATGTTATCTAATATTTACATGTTTATATCACTACTTATATATATGTGTGTGTGTGTGTGTTTGTGTATGTCGGTGCCTTAATCTATTCGTGTATATAGTTTTATTGTTTGGTAATTGTAAACTATGATTATTAAATTTGATGCATGTATATAATATTTTCGACCAATATAATTATATATATACATATATTTTTATTGCAATATATATATATATATAATTTAAGATATTGTTCGTTGAATTATTCATTTATACATATATTATATTAATAATTTCAAATGGTACACACACACACGTATGTATGTATATGTACTAATATAAATATTAATGTTAGCTTTGGCATTTAAATTAAAAACATTCTAGCTAAAATTAAAATTATAATATATTTAAAATATTTTACATCATAATAAAACTAATTTCAATTTCAAATATTTTTATTTATATAATAAATTTATATAAAATGTCTTCGGTAATTAATATAAAAATCAACCAAATATACACACATATGAAGACCAGACCATGGCCTAGCATAAGAGGCCAAATTAACGAAAGAAAGGTAGAAACTTTCCCAGTGAAGCGTTCACGTGCACTTCATTAAGCCAACCGACCCCGAACCGAACTTTCAGCCGAACCAAGCAAGCTATATATGGAATAGAATCTACATATATTTGGAATTAGCAATCATATCTTCTATATGCAGAAGTATCAGATTTGGGAGAGATATACATGCAAATTTCCCACCTTCCCGGATTAACCGCACCACCTCTTCACCTGTGTAAATATCCAAGCATTTGGCATTCATGAGGACAATTTTCTTAAACTTGGAGATTTTATACTACCGAAATAACCAAATCGAGTTTCCAGATCCTTATCTTCAATCATTATTTGTTGTATTTCATCTCAAAGCTCTTGTAAAAGTTGAATTATAAGGAAAGGAATAAACATGAATAGTAGACGTGGGTCTGTTATGGCTGAACCACTATAAGTCTGTGTGTCTCATACTTTTCTATTACTTTATTTTCTATTGAATCTACCATTGATAATTCGATTGGAGATGTTTGTCCATTTTTTTGCAAACATTTTTGGTACTTTCACTGAGAGCGATATCTTGGCATGCCTCCTAAGTCTAAGAGCAAGACTGGCGGTGCCAACAGGAACGTCAATCCAGTTGTTGTGTAACGACCCGTGAATTTCGTTAACTAAGTTTGTCATAATTTCCATAATTTATAGTAAAGTGAATGTTAGGAATTAGATGTAGCAATTGAAATTAAAAGTTAACAATATATATATATATATATATTTAAAATGAAATTCCAATTCAATAAAATAATGTAAATGTTATGATTTGATTTTTAAATAGAATATGAGAAACAAGAGTAAGTATTGAATAATATGTTATTTATTTATGGTATTGAATAAAAATTGGTAAACCAATTGTAATTAATGGTAATAATGTGATATAAGCTAATAAATTAGATTTCAATGCCACCCATTAATGAATGTAATTGAAATAGAATTTAGGTAAATGTACACTAGGTTATAAATCAAATAGAAGGAAACAAACGTATATATCGAATTGATTAATGAATAAATATACATTGAATAGTAATTGAATGTACAGTTAATGGAAATTGTGTAAAATCAATAATGATGATTAGATGTGCCTTATTGATAATTAATGCCATAACGGAAAGAGTAAATGTATTCATTTGAATATAAAATTGCAATTGGGTAGGGATTGTTAAGTAACAGCGTTAATGCAAGGTAAGTGATGCTAAATTAAAGTCAATAATAATGAATAGTGACTAATTCAAAATTTGTAACATATATTTTAAATTACCTGCTTATTTGTTAATGGAATTAGAATTTGTAATAAGTGATAATAAAATAAATGAAGGTTACACTAATGGGAAATGAAATAACATTCATTAAATGTTGAGTAATCATAGGGTCATATTTATTAAAAGCGTTACTTTAATAATGTGGATTAATTGAGAAATTAATACTAGAATGAGGTAAAGTAATAACTAAAAGGGAAATATGTTATAAATTGATTTTACCTAAACTTAAGTGTAAGATAAAGGTTGAATTTGGAACTTATCCATTTAATTTGAAACTTATTAGGATAAAATGAGATTCAATTTATAATGAGGGTTTATTTTAAGAAATCGAAATAAATTCTTTAATGAGAGAATTAAGCTACTTTAAACTGAGACGGGAATTTGTTTAAAGAATTACAAATTAATTAGTAAATTTTAGAAGATGAAATTAATACTAACCCTATTTAGATTATGACAGTTGGCTAATCTACAGAATAGGAAGCTATATTTATTTATTTAATTGGAAAATTTAATTACTTTCTTTGAAATTATTGTGAATAAATGAAATATAACAGTTAAATGTTAACGTTGAAGGAAGTATAGAGGAAATCTAAGAAAATAAATGTAAACAATAGTGAGCCAATGTAAATTGCCTCTTTTTGATAATAATAGACTGAATAATAGAATGAAAGGTAATTAAATGAAATTTTGAAAATTTAATTTACAATTTCTAAATTCAATGAATTTGAGATAAACACTGAAATTGATAAATTTATCAATTTTTAAATTTACTTTTAATTTGGTTAAAACATTGTAATTTACTGAGAAATATAAAAGGGTTAAAATTGGTAAATTTTAAGATTTAAATTAAAAGTTGGATTTTATTAAATTTTTATTTATTTATTTATTTAATTGATGGAAAAATAGTCATTTTGGCCACTGACTCGGATTTCGATGAAATAAGTTTCATCAGATCCGTAACGGTGAATTATAATAGTGTTTCAAGTTTCGTAACAATCGGATTTGTCATTTGATCGTACGGACTCGAAACGCCTTGAAATAAATGCAATTGTAATCAATTGAAATCAATTTGAAAATTTTGATTTTAGCATAACTTCTTCATACGATGGAATTTGGACTTGAAACCTTTTCCATTGCGTTTAAAATATTTTAAAACACCTATTTTGATATATGGGTTTACCCAATTTCGTTCCGGAGACAGAACGGGCTTTTTGGACCACTTTGGCGTTAGCGCGTAAATCTATCTTATCCATCCATTCAAATGTCAACCCTGCCTATATATTTCCTGTTATAAACCCTAGCCTCCCTAATCTTCATTTGTCTGTACGTACAATTCATCTTCTTCTTAGCTCCTCATTCCAATGGCAGACAAAACCTAATTCCCAAATTCCAAAATCTAATTTCAAAAAAAAAAGTTTCGAGATTTACGCGCTTCGGGTCGCGCTTGGGGTTTCAAGGGGAAAAATCCTGGAGCTACTTCGAGTCGGGAAGAAAACTACTCGGGTCATCGGTCGTTTTCGCAAAAACTCCAAGCAAGCACCGGGTATTTGAGGCGGCGGACCGGGTTGAACTCGAAGTCGACTCAGCACCAGAATTTTCCAATCTTCAAATTTTCATAACTTTTGCATACGGACTCGGATTTGGACGTGGTTTCTTTTGTTAGGATCATATCGAAATTCCGGACACTTTGACGCTGGTTTGGACGAATTCTGAGACGGTCAAATTTTTGGGTTTAAATTGAATTTAAATTCAATTTAAATTCAAAAGGTGAGTGTTTTAACCCACTCACAACTTCTAAGATTTCTTATGTTTGTTAAATCAAATTTTGATGTGATTTAAAATTTTCTATGATTGTTTGGGCATATATTTAATCATCATCTCAGTTAGATAACATTTAGTTAAATTTAATTGTTATTTAATTTTATTATTGCATAAAATTTGCGAGTTAAATTTATTTATTATTGCATATAAACTGCCAGTTGAACAGTTATTAAATTTTATTGAATATAAACTATTTGTTGATGCCTGTTATATTTTATATGCTTTATATTGATGTTTTGTTTAAATTGGATGATGATTGTAATAAATGGTTGTTTATTGATATTTGGATGAATGGATGCTATATTTTATATTGTATAAACTGCAAGTTATTATGCACTTTTATTTTATTCGGGATTGCGGTTTGAAATGATATATAACCGTAATTTTATTTTAAATTGCGGATTGAAATGATAAATATCCGTATCACTTGACCATAGGATAGAAAATTATATACAGGCACCGTGGTCTATATATAAAATATTTTAAGGGATTTTCTATGGTTTGGAAAGAAATATACGGTTTAATAAATATTAAATTTTGATATTATATAAATATTATTTTATATATGGTTAAATTCTAAAATTTAAGCTATGTATGACTTGATGATGTTTTAAGTTTGATTTACGAATATTTCAAGTTTGAGCTTTATTTAAGGGATATTGAATTTATTAAATAAATATTTCTAAACTAAATAATAGTAAATTGAATTAAGGTATATATAAGATTATCATATTTGGTTGGGAATTTTAGAATATTTAAAGATTTGAAATATATCAAAATTGAAATGTTTTATGGAAATTAAGGTATTATTGTTTTTCAAAGTATTTGTTTTCGAAATTGTTATAACTTTGAAAGTAATATGGTTTGAAAATGAATTTATTTGGAATAGAATTTATTTAAGAATTATCTTTAAATATATTGATTTGAAACCGATTGAAATTTTGAGTTTAAGAATATGACTACATTATGTGATTTGGGCTTAAGATGGTTTTAAAGAATATTTCAAGTTTTATAATTAAAAGTAAGAATAGTGATTGAAAATTTGGATTTTATTTAAATGATATATTAATAATTTGGTTTTAAAATATATACTATTTTGAAGTAAAGGATATGGTTTGAAATGGCAATAATATTTTGGTTTTTGATGTATATACTATTTTGAAATAAAGAATATGTTTTGAAAGGGCAATGATTGTGTTTTTAAAAGTATATATATATTTTAAAATGACCACGGTGTTATAATAACGATTGGTTGTTAAAGAGACCGGGATCGGATATGGACATACTCTCTGTCGATACCGAAAACCACTTTGACAATCGTGTACGCGGTGGAGAGTCCAGAATGAAGTAGGATGGTGGCGACGTTCTTAAGGTATGTTACGTGGACCCAACTCCCGTGAGTTGGCATAAGGTGGCTAAAACAGGAGCGATCTCGGACCAGTGAGGTAGCACCTCTTCTCGGACACATTTCTTCGATATTATACTCTTACTTGTGATTTGACTAGATGGCCATCCTCCGATTTGGGAGTGTTGTTCGAGGTGGACGGTAGTGGCTGCTATCCGCTCCATCAGTCCGTGTGCGTAATTGGTATATCTACCCTGGCATTGCCTTGTGTGCCGTGTCACCTACCATATCGAGCTTTACTACGATTATGATTTTAAGATCCGACTGCGTTAAGGTTCTCCATCCCCTTAATGCTATTTTCTATATGATTATACTTTACTTATTAGACACTACTGTATATAGCGAATATTACTACATAGTAGATAGTTTAACGGATCCTTAAGAGATGTGAATCCCGAACATTTCTTAAGTTACTGCACTCACGTTAGACACTGGATAGGAGATGTCAAACCCCGTAAACATCTCTGACGCCGTTTACACTCATATTTATTTCATTGATTTAACTTACATAAGATCTTTTAGTTCTGACTCGAGTGTTTTGTCTTTTCAATTCGCTCGGGTCAGCCTGAGCATTTCAGGATTTGAAGGCTCTATTTCTGGAGGACGAAGACGAAGATTTTATTACTACTATTTATTATATTCCACTACTTCATTGTATTCCGCTGCATTTATTATCATTCTCTGGTATGTGTAACTCTGATATGTATTGTATAAGTATAATCAAATGTTTTGTAAAACAGCTTCATGAACTGTTATTTGATTATTATATTTTATCGTTCCGCTGCAAGATTCTATTTTGTTCTTTTATTTCTCCACTTTTTCTTATTTACCCCATAACAATCCACCCTTCTGTATGGTTTAAGTTGGCATGTGTGTCTGCTTAAGCATACAAAATGGTGGGATGTTACAGTTGGTATCAGAGCTTTGGTTTAGCGAAAAACCTTAGCCTTATGGGGTTTGACTCTTTACTAATAGGGTAGTAATACCCTATGGGAGTCGCTGAGTGTAAGTATATGAGAGAGCGTATTTGTTAGTGTTATAAAAAGGTTTTAATATTGTGTTAATCTGTTCCGTTTTGTATTTAAAAATTCTGGTTGGTGCATGGGATGCTATGACATCAATAGGGATTTCTAAACACTTAATAGGACAGACCGACATAATATTTGTTTTAATATAGGTGAATGAAATAATTTTGCCTATTATATTTTCTGTATATAAAGTAAAATATTTTATATAGATATATATATTTGGTTGCTATAGATTGAGTGTTAGGTAATGAAAATATAAATAATAGTTGAAACTAAGCAAAAAATAAAATAAATGAAAACTGGAAATTTAGAGCTTAAGTTCCGGGGTTTTTGAAGATTTCTTTCAATTGATTTTGGAATATAATAATAATATTATTAGAAGTATTTTCTGATATAAATATTTCAATAGAATTTGAAAGAAATGTTTTAAAAGAAATTCCGTAAAGAAATAAGTTGTACTCCCCTTTTTGTCGCTGGAAAATAATTTCGGTGATGGCGGCCGCATCATCGACATTCATTTTCGAGTTTCAAAGTGGGAAGGCCACTGTAGTAGTTTTACTACAAGATTATTTTATTTTAAATTGTTTTAAATATAATTGGATATATAAATTATAAGTATATATTATCTATTATTTTAAAATGATTTTTGAATAAAACCCGGTATTTAATTCTTAAGTTTCCATTAATAAATAGTCCTAATTACTGAAGTGAATTGGAATGTAGGTAATTAATAAATTGAAACCTCTAAAGGAAATAAGAGATTTAATACTAGGATATAAATGGTATTAAATGAAAGTTGAAATTGTAACCTATGAAATAAATGAAATAATTATTGAACATTAAAATAATTAAAAGAAATGAGAAAACTTGTACAACTTTCAATTTCAGTCTTTAAAAGCATAAATATAACTTACCAAAAATTTATAAAAGTTGAAAATGTTTAATAAGAAAATGTATAGAAAATTGTACAAGTAGACTTATGTAATGAAAAATTCAGTAAATTTCTTTTATTAATAAGAATTAAAGTATAACTGTTATGCCAAGCAACTAAAATTGAACATGAATATTATTAATAAATGAATAAATAAAATCAAGTAAATGAATAAATATGCAAAGTAAATTAATTTAAAAATGAATAAATGAAATTAATAAGTTTTGATGTTCTAGTTGTTATGGACTTAAATGTTATATATAAATAATAATAAACTTAAGTAATAGGTTGAACTTACCTTAGAATAAAAGATGAATACTGGGAAAATGACTGTAAAACTTAAGTAATAAATTTACCTACCAAGGAATTGGTTGAATGGATAAAAATAAATGATGAATAAAGAGGAAATCAAACAACAATATATGGAATGAAATTAATAATAATGAACTTGATCTATTATTGAATTTGTTATTTGTTTGGCTTATGGTTGTTTGGGAAAGGATACTTTAATATTGTTTGGATGTAGGAATAATCTATTTAGTTTCACCTAAGACTGCTGAGTGAAGGGTACACTTAGTAGTTTATTCTTCATTCTGTACAATTTAAAGTTATGAACCTGAACAACTATTTCTTTTGTTTGATATGAATGAATGATTGACTTTATGGTTGTATGTCTTATTGCAAGTGTTTAAATTGTAATAGAATATTATACAAGTAGAAATTTGAAATAATGAAAGTATTCAATGAAATTGCTATTAAATGAGAATTTAATGTTATAAGCTTAAGTATAATTGAAATTTTACCAAGTAAATATAATTAAAGGTAAGTATGACAAATAGATGAGGTCATACAATTATAAATGAATGTAATATAAATAAGAGAAATTGTAAACTGAAAGGGTTAAAGTAATTTCTAAATAAAAGTTGGAAGAAATACAATGAAAATAAAAAGATAAACCGTTATATGAATAAAAAGAATCAAACAACAAATGTATGAATGGAATGAATAAGAATAGACTAAAACTATTGCTGAAATTGTTGTTTGTCGTGGTTGTGGTTGTTGGCTAAGGAAACTTTAATTTGTTGGGATGGATGAAAAATCCATTGTGTTTAATCTAAGACCGTTGAGTAAATGATGCATTTGATGGTTTATTCTTCATTCCGTACAATTTAAAAGTTCTGAAACCGAACAACTATTTGTTTGTTGATTGAATGGTTGTTTGTATTTGTGTGTGTATGCTGTTTGTGAAATTGATGGTTGTTGTATTGATTTGTTGTTAGTGATTGAAACCACTTAAATATTTCACTTTATATAAATTGTTAACCCTTTGGATTTAATAAGTGAAATGCAGGTTATGGAAGTAATTGCTACTGTTTTTGGTTCCATAAATTAAACGTAAATTGCCCGACAAATAGGTACGTTTCGGATTACGATTTATAACGCTATTTATATATATTTTCCCGTGTTGGGATATAATATTTTGGATATTATAAGTGATATTTTGTTATATTTAATATTATATTTTCTCCCGAGCCTCTCCGTACAAAGGAGACTCTGCTGAAATTTTTCGAAATTTTTGGGACTTAGAAAATTATTTTGAAATGTTTTTCCAAACTTTATTCATTTAAGTATAAAAAGATATAATGATTAAAATGGGTAAATTTTATATAAAGTAATAAATTTTGTAAATTAGTGTTTATAAGTTAATATTTTGAATAAGTTGTATTGTTTATCTAATTCTTCCTTCTCCCTTCTTTTTCCTTTTCGGGGATGAAAAGTTTTGAGTGGGGGAGAGTGTAACGACCCGTGAATTTCGTTAACTAAGTTTGTCATAATTTCCATAATTTATAGTAAAGTGAATGTTAGGAATTAGATGTAGCAATTGAAATTAAAAGTTAACAATATATATATATATATTTAAAATGAAATTCCAATTCAATAAAATAATGTAAATGTTATGATTTGATTTTTAAATAGAATATGAGAAACAAGAGTAAGTATTGAATAATATGTTATTTATTTATGGTATTGAATAAAAATTGGTAAACCAATTGTAATTAATGGTAATAATGTGATATAAGCTAATAAATTAGATTTCAATGCCACCCATTAATGAATGTAATTGAAATAGAATTTAGGTAAATGTACACTAGGTTATAAATCAAATAGAAGGAAACAAACGTATATATCGAATTGATTAATGAATAAATATACATTGAATAGTAATTGAATGTACAGTTAATGGAAATTGTGTAAAATCAATAATGATGATTAGATGTGCCTTATTGATAATTAATGCCATAACGGAAAGAGTAAATGTATTCATTTGAATATAAAATTGCAATTGGGTAGGGATTGTTAAGTAACAGCGTTAATGCAAGGTAAGTGATGCTAAATTAAAGTCAATAATAATGAATAGTGACTAATTCAAAATTTGTAACATATATTTTAAATTACCTGCTTATTTGTTAATGGAATTAGAATTTGTAATAAGTGATAATAAAATAAATGAAGGTTACACTAATGGGAAATGAAATAACGTTCATTAAATGTTGAGTAATCATAGGGTCATATTTATTAAAAGCGTTACTTTAATAATGTGGATTAATTGAGAAATTAATACTAGAAGGAGGTAAAGTAATAACTAAAAGGGAAATATGTTATAAATTGATTTTACCTAAACTTAAGTGTAAGATAAAGGTTGAATTTGGAACTTATCCATTTAATTTGAAACTTATTAGGATAAAATGAGATTCAATTTATAATGAGGGTTTATTTTAAGAAATCGAAATAAATTCTTTAATGAGAGAATTAAGCTACTTTAAACTGAGACGGGAATTTGTTTAAAGAATTACAAATTAATTAGTAAATTTTAGAAGATGAAATTAATACTAACCCTATTTAGATTATGACAGTTGGCTAATCTACAGAATAGGAAGCTATATTTATTTATTTAATTGGAAAATTTAATTACTTTCTTTGAAATTATTGTGAATAAATGAAATATAACAGTTAAATGTTAACGTTGAAGGAAGTATAGAGGAAATCTAAGAAAATAAATGTAAACAATAGTGAGCCAATGTAAATTGCCTCTTTTTGATAATAATAGACTGAATAATAGAATGAAAGGTAATTAAATGAAATTTTGAAAATTTAATTTACAATTTCTAAATTCAATGAATTTGAGATAAACACTGAAATTGATAAATTTATCAATTTTTAAATTTACTTTTAATTTGGTTAAAACATTGTAATTTACTGAGAAATATAAAAGGGTTAAAATTGGTAAATTTTAAGATTTAAATTAAAAGTTGGATTTTATTAAATTTTTATTTATTTATTTATTTAATTGATGGAAAAATAGTCATTTTGGCCACTGACTCAGATTTCGATGAAATAAGTTTCATCAGATCCGTAACGGTGAATTATAATAGTGTTTCAAGTTTCGTAACAATCGGATTTGTTATTTGATCGTACGGACTCGAAACGCCTTGAAATAAATGCAATTGTAATCAATTGAAATCAATTTGAAATTTTTGATTTTAGCATAACTTCTTCATACGATGGAATTTGGACTTGAAACCTATTCCATTGCGTTTAAAATATTTTAAAACACCTATTTTGATATATGGGTTTACCCAATTTCGTTCCGGAGACAGAACGGGCTTTTTGGACCACTTTGGCGTTAGCGCGTAAATCTATCTTATCCATCCATTCAAATGTCAACCCTGCCTATATATTTCCTGTTATAAACCCTAGCCTCCCTAATCTTCATTTGTATGTACGTACAATTCATCTTCTTCTTAGCTCCTCATTCCAATGGCAGACAAAACCTAATTCCCAAATTCCAAAATCTAATTTCAAAAAAAAAAAAAAATTCGAGATTTACGCGCTTCGGGTCGCGCTTGGGGTTTCAAGGGGAAAAATCCTGGAGCTACTTCGAGTCGGGAAGAAAACTACTCGGGTCATCGGTCGTTTTCGCAAAAACTCCAAGCAAGCACCGGGTATTTGAGGCGGCAGACCGGGTTGAACTCGAAGTCGACTCAGCACCAGAATTTTCCAATCTTCAAATTTTAATAACTTTTGCATACGGACTCGGATTTGGACGCGGTTTCTTTTGTTAGGATCGTATCGAAATTCCGGACACTTTGACGCTGGTTTAGACGAATTCTGAGATGGTCAAATTTTTGGGTTTAAATTGAATTTAAATTCAATTTAAATTCAAAAGGTGAGTGTTTTAACCCACTCACAACTTCTAAGATTTCTTATGTTTGTTAAATTAAATTTTGATGTGATTTAAAATTTTCTATGATTGTTTAGGCATATATTTAATCATCATCTCAGTTAGATAACATTTAGTTAAATTTAATTGTTATTTAATTTTATTATTGCATAAAATTTGCGAGTTAAATTTATTTATTATTGCATATAAACTGCCAGTTGAACAGTTATTAAATTTTATTGAATATAAACTATTTGTTGATGCCTGTTATATTTTATATGCTTTATATTGATGTTTTGTTTAAATTGGATGATGATTGTAATAAATGGTTGTTTATTGATATTTGGATGAATGGATGCTATATTTTATATTGTATAAACTGCAAGTTATTATGCATTTTTATTTTATTCGGGATTGCGGTTTGAAATGATATATAACCGTAATTTTATTTTAAATTGCGGATTGAAATGATAAATATCCGTATCACTTGACCATAGGATAGAAAATTATATACAGGCACCGTGGTCTATATATAAAATATTTTAAGGGATTTTCTATGGTTTGGAAAGAAATATACGGTTTAATAAATATTAAATTTTGATATTATATAAATATTATTTTATATATGGTTAAATTCTAAAATTTAAGCTATGTATGACTTGATGATGTTTTAAGTTTGATTTACGAATATTTCAAGTTTGAGCTTTATTTAAGGGATATTGAATTTATTAAATAAATATTTCTAAACTAAATAATAGTAAATTGAATTAAGGTATATATAAGATTATCATATTTGGTTGGGAATTTTGGAATATTTAAAGATTTGAAATATATCAAAATTGAAATGTTTTATGGAAATTAAGGTATTATTGTTTTTCAAAGTATTTGTTTTCGAAATTGTTATAACTTTGAAAGTAATATGGTTTGAAAATGAATTTATTTGAAATAGAATTTATTTAAGAATTATCTTTAAATATATTGATTTGAAACCGATTGAAATTTTGAGTTTAAGAATATGACTACATTATGTGATTTGGGCTTAAGATGGTTTTAAAGAATATTTCAAGTTTTATAATTAAAAGTAAGAATAGTGATTGAAAATTTGGATTTTATTTAAATGATATATTAATAATTTGGTTTTAAAGTATATACTATTTTGAAGTAAAGGATATGGTTTGAAATGGCAATAATATTTTGGTTTTTGATGTATATACTATTTTGAAATAAAGAATATGTTTTGAAAGGGCAATGATTGTGTTTTTAAAAGTATATATATATATTTTAAAATGACCACGGTGTTATAATAACGATTGGTTGTTAAAGAGACCGGGATCGGATATGGACATACTCTCTGTCGATACTGAAAACCACTTTGACAACCGTGTACGCGGTGGAGATTCCAGAATGAAGTAGGATGGTGGCGACGTTCTTAAGGTATGTTACGTGGACCCAACTCCCGTGAGTTGGCATAAGGTGGCTAAAACAGGAGCGATCTCGGACCAGTGAGGTAGCACCTCTTCTCGGACACATTTCTTCGATATTATACTCTTACTTGTGATTTGACTAGATGGCCATCCTCCGATTTGGGAGTGTTGTTCGAGGTGGACGGTAGTGGCTGCTATCCGCTCCATCAGTCCGTGTGCGTAATTGGTATATCTACCCTGGCATTGCCTTGTGTGCCGTGTCACCTACCATATCGAGCTTTACTACGATTATGATTTTAAGATCCGACCGCGTTAAGGTTCTCCATCCCCTTAATGCTATTTTCTATATGATTATACTTTACTTATTAGACACTACTATATATAGCGAATATTACTACATAGTAGATAGTTTAACGGATCCTTAAGAGATGTGAATCCCGAACATTTCTTAAGTTACTGCACTCACGTTAGACACTGGATAGGAGATGTCAAACCCCGTAAACATCTCTGACGCCGTTTACACTCATATTTATTTCATTGATTTAACTTACATAAGATCTTTTAGTTCCGACTCGAGTGTTTTGTCTTTTCAATTCGCTCGGGTCAGCCTGAGCATTTCAGGATTTGAAGGCTCTATTTCTGGAGGACGAAGACGAAGATTTTATTACTACTATTTATTATATTCCACTACATCATTGTATTCCGCTGCATTTATTATCATTCTCTGGTATGTGTAACTCTGATATGTATTGTATAAGTATAATCAAATGTTTTGTAAAACAGCTTCATGAACTGTTATTTGATTATTATATTTTATCGTTCCGCTGCAAGATTCTATTTTGTTCTTTTATTTCTCCACTTTTTCTTATTTACCCCATAACAATCCACCCTTCTGTATGGTTTAAGTTGGCATGTGTGTCTGCTTAAGCATACAAAAAGGTGGGATGTTACATGTTGCTAATCAAGACAATCAATCATCAGTACATCGGGACTAGACACCGTCACCAGGGGTGACTTGGACAGAGTTGTGGTAGATCTCAACATCCACTGCACTGCCCAGCAGTAAGCCATTGTGGATCATATCATGACACGCTTGGGGTAGATGCAGCCAACCGCGCATAACACTGAAACTAAAGGGAGGACCCTATCCCAAGGGTCTAAGAGACGAAGGAGGTCATACTCTAGCGGTAAAGCAGATCATGAGAGACGATGAGCAAGATAAGTAAACACTGAGGAAACAACTCGAGCAAGGGCTCAACCACACACTACACTCGAGGATCGGTTCGGCATTGAACCGAAACGAACTAGGGGAGGACATAGCTGAACCTCCCTGATCTAGGCAACGCTCTCCGATCTTAGCATAAGTAGAAGCTGATGGAAAGCGATCTAATCGTTCTGAATGATCTCGAAGCAGGGAACGAATTCGGGATCGTAGGTCAAGTCATTATAGAAGGCATGCTCGACAGGGGAGGTCGACGTTGCTCTGCTCATCCCTCGAACCAGAAGACCACATGGCATGACTTATAGGGAGTGCATCTGTCGCGAGCAAATAGAACGTGGAATATGTGCAAGAGTTGGTAACCCATTTCCTATGGAGAAAGAGACTGCTCAAAATCCAATGAGCTTTTGGATGGCTGTTATGGATCCTTACCAAGGCTTGACTGATCCCATAGTACATCTACAATGATACACGCAACATATGCTAATGAGTGGAGCAATGAAGGAAGTTTTGTGTAAGTGCTTTCCCGTCTTCTTTTCAGATTTAGTGACTATGTGGTTCTTCCGCCTTTCCCCCCGGCAAGGTCCACACATGGGAAATGTTGAAACAATAAAGCAACTTATAAAGCAACTTAAGGGCCTGTATTCTTTGTCGGATGTGAAACAATAAGAGGACGGGACTTTATGGTAGTACTTGACCCGTTTTAACACTGCAGCCGCTGGTGTCTAGAATGCTGAAGAATGGTTGACCCTTATGGAGTTGTGTGGTGTTATTCATCCTGACACAAAGATGGTTTGGAAATTGACTAAGGAGAAACCAGCTACTCTGCAAGATTTCTTCTATGAAGCCATGAAGTACATGCGACCAGAGGAAGATGCAATGGGACGACAGATGGATACAACCGCCAAAGCATCAAAGGCCTCTAATTGTGTGAACGCTATGGTTAAGAACGCCGAAGGTGGTGGTGCAGAGAGATAGAAAAACAATTATCCTAACAACTCTGGCAGGTGAAAAATAGAACGAAGGAGATTCAAGCCCGACTTGAGGTTTGAAACTTATATGGAATTGAACGATATACCATAGAAAACATCTACCTCGGCACGTAAGGAGAGCTCAAATACAACAGGCTTGTACTAAAGAAGAAATAAATACGGGAAAGTCTTATAGATTCCACAAATCCCATGGGCATAACACTAATTAATACCGGCATTTTCAAGACATAATCGAGGAGCACATCGGGAGAAGGAAATTAGACAAGTATGTTAAGAGCATGAATGCTCCTTCGACTCCTAAGAAGCAGGCCCCAAGGCAGGTCCCTTTGGGAATGGAGGCAAGGGATCCAGTGCCAACCATAAGAAGGATGGAAGATTAGTATCAGCACCACAGCGAGTGAGCCACACGTAGCCGATAGGAGCTGAGTAGAGATGGAAAGATATGCAAAGTCATTAAATAAGGAGAAGCTTATGTGTATGTTGTAGGTAAGTAATGAAAGAACAAGGTCCAACACCAAGAGCAAGATGAGATCACCTTCAGCAACACCGATTCGTGAGATAAGCAATACCCACACACCGACCCTATGGTTATTACAGCTTTTCTCGACCCAGTAAAGGTATATAAGATTCTAATCGATAATGAAAGTTCAATAAATATTCTGTTGAAAGATATGTTTGATAAGATGGGATTGTCTATGGACGAAATTGCACCATGCAACCAGTAGCTACATAGCTTTAGAGGAGAGGGCACAATGCCTTTGGGAAGGTTGGATTTTTTTGTCAAGACAGGAACTCATCCCTGATCAGCCATACGAAAACAACCTTTGTTTTAGAGGATGGATTCTCGGCATACAACGTCTTCCTAGGGCGACCAACTTTATCGGACTTCCATGTAGTCGTGGCCCAGTGGCGCTCAACTATGAAGTTCCCAATGGCCAATGGGATAGGAGTGGTGGAAGGAAACCAAGATGCTATCAGGGAATGCATATGGCAGAGCTTTGGGAAAAAATGGAGGGAAAAAAGGAAGGGCACAAAGATCGCTTTCTGTGCCAAGAACTCCCTCGCATAGCAACTAAAGGAGGGCCCCCCCTCTTGGGTTCACAAGCGATACTCATTGTGAAATTGACTCAAGAGATGGAGGAGAGAGGGCCACAACTTAGCCTAGAGAGGCGATGGAGTTTGTGGAAGTTGATGGCAGTGACCTTACAAAACTTATGAAAATCGATTCCGATCTGGAACGGAGTCTTAAGATATAGCTAATTGTATTCTTACAAGACAACCAGGACGTGTTCGCCTGGTCTCATGCGGATATGTGCAAGATTTCTCCCTCGATAGCTTGTCATGCTTTAAATGTCAACCTGAATAAACCTCCAGTGAAGCAAAAGAAGAGGAGTATGGTTCTGGAGCGGTCAACAGGACTAAATAAGGAAGTGACGACCTTGTTAGCAAATGACTTCATCAGAGAATCTCTATACCCATAGTGGATCGCAAATTTGGTCCAGGTCAATAAGTCGAATGGGAAATTGCAGACCTGCATCGATTTCTCCAACGTGAATGATGCATGTCCTAAGGACTACTTCTGGCTCCCGAGGATTGACCAGCTAATAAATGGAACTGTCAGGCATGCGTTTCTATCTTTTATGGATGCATACTCCGGATATAACTAAATTGCGATGCACGTCCCTGATCAAGAGCACACTAGCTTCGTTATCGACTTAGGTCTCTGTTTCTACAAGGTCATGCCATTTGGACTTAACAATGCAGGAGCGACATACCAAGGCTTGGTTAATAAGATGTTCGTCGGTCAGATAGGAAAGATTATAGAGATATACATTGACGACATGCTCGTAAAATTGAAGATAACTAAAAATCACATCTAACACTTGGAAGAAATGTTTCAAATTCTACGAAAATACAAAATGAAGTTGAATCTGCTAAAATATTTTTTGGGGGTACCTTTTGGTAAGTTCATTGGATTCATTGTGCATGCAAGGAGAATCGATGCTAATCCAAAATAGGTTTAGGCTTTGAAAGACATCAAAATTCCCGAAACACGGAAGGAGATGCAGGATCTAAACAAAAAGGTGGTAGCACTAAGCAGGTTCATATCTAGGGCGACGAATAAGTGTGTTCCATTCTTCGAAGCACTCAAGAAAGAAAAAGGCAAGTTCACGTGGACATACAAGTGTTTAGCTGCTTTCTTAAACTTGTTGGAACACTTGCATAAGCACCAGTTTTTTCTACGCCAGTTGAAGGGGAAGACCACTATCTATACTTGGTAATATCATTCCATGCGTTGACCGCAACATTACTTAGGGAGGAAGATCAAGTGCAACATCTGGTACACTACACGAGTAAACTTTTCACTGGGCCGGAGTCAAGGTATCCTAAGCTAGAGAAAGTTGGCATACTTCTTGTTAATTGCATCCTGGAAGTTAAATCATTATTTCCAATCGCACCCCATCCGAATGCTCATAGATCGGCCCCTAGGACAAGCTCTGCATAGGCCTGATACTTCGAGGAGGCTTACCAAATGGAGTATCAAGTCAAGCCAGTATGAGATAACCTATCATCCATGAACTGCAATCAAATGGAAGGTGCTAGCGGACTTTATCGCTTAGTTTACCATTCGAGAGGACGAAGTAACACCTCGGGAGGAAGAAGCTCTTAAATGGTAGATGTATGTAGATGGAGCATCAAATGATCATGATTCCAATGTAGAAGTGGTATTGCTAATGCCAAAGGAATAAAGCTAGGCTACATAATATGGCTTGGATTCAAGGCAACAAACAATGAAGCAGAATATGAAGCTTTGATAACAGGGTCAAAGATAGCAATGGAGCTAGGAATTAGTCATTGTGCATGCACAATGACTCAAAATTGATAGTGAACTAGGTGCTCGGAGAATTCTAGGCTAAGGGAGAGCGTTTGAAATCATATTTAGAGAAGGTAAAGGTCTTACTTAATGAAATGGAGCACTACGTAATCAAGCACATTCCTCTGGAGGAGAATCAAGAAGCAGATGAGTTGGCAAAGTTGGCAAGTTCGAGAGTTAGGCCTTTGTTGGGATTGGTACCTACTGCTACCCTACATAGACCCAGCTTTGACAAGGTAAGCGTGATTGCAGCTATCAATGGCGAGGAGACCTGGATGACACCATTAATAAAATACCTAAGTGAAGGAGTATTACCAAGTAACATGAATGAAGCTAGAAAGGTCCTGCGAAAGGCACCTCCTTTCGTCATTTAGGATGGAGTGCTATATCGAAGAGGATTTTCTAATCCATTATTGAGGTGCGTTGTCGGAAAGGAAACCGAGCAGGTATTGGAAAATGTTCATCAAGGGAGCTGCGGAGATCATACTGGAGGGGGGGAGTAGACCTTGGCGATGAGGAGTGATAAGTGCCAGCGGTTCATGAAGATTCCTAGGTTTCCGTCGATCAAGCTGACTCACATAGTTAGCCATTGGCCCTTCGCGGATTGAGGAATAGATCTAATCGAAGAACTTCCAATTGCACAGGGTGGAGCTAAGTATGTTATAGTGGTGGTTGACTACTTTACTAAATGGGTGGAAGCTGAACCCCTTACTAAGGTGTCAACGACCAAGGTTATAAAATTTTTGAACAAGAATGTAATATGCAAGTACGGAGTTCCCCTTCATATCATCTTGAACAATAGATTGCAGTTTGATAGTGCGGAGTTCACTGATTTCTGCCAACAGCATGGAATAAAGAAAACTTTCTCCATAGTAGCATATCCATAGGCAAACAAACAAGTAGAAGCAGTCAATAAAGTTATGAAAATACTAATAAAGAAGCGGCTAGAAAAGACGAAGAGAGCATGGGTGGACGAACTTCCACTGGCATTATGGGCCTCTTGCACTTCCTTCAAGATGGCAATAGGACATACCCCTTTCTCATTGGCTTACGGGTCGGAGGCAATATTGCCAGTGGAGATAGCAGTACCATCACATAGAGTGATTCACTACCACCCGAGTGAGAATGAAGAGTTTTTGAACATGTCGCTTGACTTAGTTGACGAAAGGCATAAGGAACGCGCCTTGAATGCTGAAGCACACAAGCAAAGGGTAGCCACACAGTACAACTCTAAAGTAAAATATTGCTCGCTCAAGGAAGAGGACTTGGTGCTGAAACGAATATTCCCAAGACCGGGGGAACTCGACCCAATCGAGGAAGGACTGTAAGGACTTAGGCAATAGAGAATTCATCCTTAGCACAGTAGATGGATCTATATTCAAACGAGCTTGATATGCACACCATCTCCACCGTTATTTTACTTAAATTCCTACTGCTTTAGTAATTGTACTATAATTCTGTAATTGAAACGGTTATGAAATGGATTCTAATAAAGTGTGCTTTTAATTCATGATAGTTAGTGGTTAGGAAACGTAACTTTGCATTACCATTCGAACGCGTTGGACTAACATTAACGCTGTGAGGAAATATCACCTAGGCCTCGGAGATAACTTCTCGACTCGAGGGCAGAGCTGCGTTATCACGATATCTTCTCTCAAACTTCTTGCCAACATTGGTGGACCAGAGTGATGCCTTAACTGAGTGTCCATCATTATCGATCGATGCAAACTTTATCACTTGTAGTGGTGGACCAGAGTGATCCCTTAACCGGTTGTCTATCATTGACAATTGGTGCAAACTTCTCACCAGTGGTGTTGGATAAGAGTGATCCCTTAACTGGGTGTCCATGACGATCGATGCAAACTTCTTGTTGGTAGTGGTGTACCAGAGCGATCCTTTAACCTGGTGTCCATCATTGACGATCGGCGCAAACTTCTCGCCAATAGTGGTGGACCAGAGTGATCCCTTAACCGGGTTTCCATCATTGACGATTGGTTCAAACTTCCCACCGGTTATCATGGACCAGAGTGATCCCTTAATTGGGTGTCCATCATTGATGGTCAGCTCAAACTTCTCATCGGTAGTGGTGGACTAGAGTGATCCCTTAACCAGGTGTCCATCATTGACATCGGCTAACAATTTCCCATCAGCTACAATAAACCCGAGTGATCCTACCAGAGAGTTCACTTTGTCGATAGCTTCAAACACCTAGATGAGGTCGTAGAGAACCTGACTTACCAACAGTTAAGACATGGCAGTCGCTAGGTTGGTTCTCCCTTAACTGTCAGGCCAGGACTCGCCCAATAGTAAATAACCAAGCCCGACGATGGACGGTAGTGACTATCAGTTTAAACTTACCTAAGGCACACATGAATTACACAATAACTAAAGAATAAAAAAGGAAAAACTAGATCATGCAAGGATAATGGACATAAAATCACACATCTAAGTCATAGTTGTTAGAATCTAGATGTTTACAAGTCAAAAATCACAAGTATTAGGGAGTAACATACGCTCTACCTCACCAATACATCAAAATCGGTAAAACACAAACATCAATGTTTAATACAGACAAAGAAAAAATGTACACAACAGTATATCTTAAACAAAAGAAAACATGGACAGTGCACGAGCCCAGTTCTTCAGTTGGACTTGGACTTCGAGACAATCTGCTTACTGTGATGCTTGGAGCCTTTCTGCTTGCCTCCTTTCTTCTCTTCCTCTAGCTTGGTGGAAGCGGCTGCATCAAGCTCTGATTGTCTCTTCTTCATATGTTTTAGCTCTTCATGGGCTTCAAGCTTAACCCTTAACATCTCCTTGGGGAATCTTAACAGGGCTTGTTGCTTCAAAGCTTCATCCCTTTCGAAGTACTCAACAGGCTTTGTAGCACTTAGAATTTCGATGTTGGCATCATCCTTGAGAGCCATGATCATCTCGTCCTTAGCTGCATCAACTAGAGAATTAAAGGGGCCTGGGGCATGACTGCTGGGCACAGAGCTTTAGAAGTGATACCCGCTTCAGATGAGCCAGTAACCAAAGAACCACCTGGACGGACAAGAGGAAGGTCATTATATATGGTTTTCTCCAAGTAAGCCTGAACATACCGAGCGGTGGCCCATGGACTATAAAGTAGAATCCTACCTTCTTTAGAAGAAATCGAAATGCCGCCAGGAGCCTGGATATGACCCAGAGAAGGAGGCATTCCCAAAGGCTGGCTTATAACAGATGCATCTGAAAATACGTGGAAACGGTCAGAGGATTATCATGTATTGGGGCATAAAAATCTGTTTTCGAAGTCTGACCTTGCAATCTTGTTCTACAAGGTACGAAATTACTAAGAAGTTGTTCAATACAAAGATGTATAAGGATAGTCGTGTTGAGGATTTCGTCTTGACCAAAAAAGGCTATATTAATATACTTTCTAAGCTAGATTTTACTATAAGTAATGAACTACAAGTGGTTTTGATCCTAGACTTTCTAGCTTCGTAGTTTGAGCCATTCATATTGAAATACAATATGAACCCATTAAGCTTAAACCTCGTCGAGCTATTCGATATGTTGAGGTCAGTTTAGGGATCGTTTAAGGACTAAAAAATGATGTTAGCTGTAAATGGTAAGGCATCATCTTCAAAAGTTTCGAAGAAACGCATGTGAACTCTAGGTAATGTAAGAAAGATACTCCTACTAACAAAGGTGAGTGTCGCCATTATCACAAGAAGGGGCATCGGAAATGCAATTGTCGATACTATTTAAAGATGGTTAGAGGGAAGAAGAAAGAATTTGATTTCTCCGCTCCTAGAGGCAAATTTATGATTCAAAACTGTTTTGCAATCAATAAATTATATTGCATTTTAGATACTAGATCTGAAACTCATATCTATAATTCATTGCAAGGACTTAGGGGCAGACTGTATGTGGAGAAGGGTGAAATGAGGCTTCAAATTGTTGATGGATCTGTAGTAGATGCAACTGCAGTTGGAGACTATCACTTTACTTTTCCTAATGAATTTGATTTGGTATTAAATAGTCATTATTATGTTAAAAAATTTATTTGCGGTATTATATCTATTCCTGGATTATTTGAGACAGTTTTTGGTTTTTATTGTCAAGATATTATTATGAATATTGTGTTTGATGAAAATAATATTTACAGTGGCGTTTTATATAATGGCATTTATGTACTTAATTTTAATCATATCTATGTAATAAATATTATGTTGACATTAATAATGGTTATTTATGGAACCGTAGGCTAGGTCATATTAGTGACAAGGGACTGCACGAATTGAAAAAATGGTTTTCTACCCTCTTTTGATTATGAATTATTTAACATCTGTGAGTCATGTCTCAAAGGAAAAAGAACCAAGTTCCCCTTCACTATGAGCAACGAAAGAGCCAATAAACCCTTAGGTCTTGTACATACTTATGTATGTGGCATGATGCTTATGGCAAACAAGGATAATTCAACTTACTTTATGACCTTTACCGATGATTCCTCGCAACTAAGATATGTATATCTTATGAACAATAATTTTATGTCTAAGAGAAAATTTAAAGATTATGGGAATGAGAAAGAAAATCAGACGAGCCATAAAACTAAAATACTTCGGTCAGATCGGGGAAGTGAGTATGTTGGACAAGAGCTCCAACAATACTTAAATGATGATGGGATTATCTCTCAGACTACTCCACCTTATACTGTAATAACTTGTACTATAGTGGTCCCGAATTTTCACTAAATCGAAAATCGTATACCGCTAAAGTACGGATCGTTGGTGTTGGTATCATGTAAATAAACAAAAGTATATTATCAATAAAACTCACAGCGAAATAGTAAAGTATAATAAAACATATAATTATTGACCAGGGCTAATACCTCTGGTATCTTGTACCGTTGTCAGTGCCGAGCATGCATAAGAAATCTATACTTCCATCGTTCCTGCCTTGAACCAGTACTTATCCTTCTAAGTCTACCATGTGCGCTGTAATGGGGAGGTGGTCAGAACAATGTTCTGATGACTGGTAAATTACATACTTTATACATAACACTAGTTTATACCGATTAACTTCCATTACATGTTATGTCTACTAATTTAACTCAGTCGTCTTGACTACATGTATGCGTATGATACGCCTCACCTACTCGATGTATATAATAACTACATATGTATATATATAAACGTACATATAGATAAGTACCACGGTCCCCTTTGGACCAAGATACTTTCCCCGCTAGTATTTGTAACTCTACACCTTGTCAAGATCCATCATCAATGCAGTATCATGTTCTCGTTGCCGTGCATAACAAGGAACGACCATAGTGCCTAATAAGGACATTATTTAACTGTATTCCTTTCATTTGTAAGACCTCTACTAGAAGGTTATATAGCCTTTCCTCCTAACAACAACAAACTAATAAATAACTGTGAGGTGGTGTATGTCCTAATCGTGGTCTACACTAGTAGAATGTGTTGCTCATTAAGGCGTAACCCTTATCTTTCCCCTGACCGCTAAGGCTCAATGACGATTTCGGCCTATGTAAAAGCTCATACTCTTCAAATATATGGTACCAACCTCACAATCATAACATCGAGCTATGCTCACCATCCCATTTAGATTGCTTAATGCAACAAATAAATTTTCACTCTTCGTTTCTGGAAATATATCATTCAACCAAAAAACTTGGAATCATTATCCAATATTATAAATCTAGGGACTACTTTCACCCTTCCTTTCCTGATTCAACTATATGTAATACTAAATCAAAGTTAACAATCTGCAGAATACGTAGGCACGGTTTTCAAATTCATTACATGTACATATATAAACCTACAACTTCAAAATTATATTCAGGCATACAAGGAATAGATTTACAACGATATAAATCCAATATTATATAAAAATATATAATTTTCCACTCGCTTTTAAGCTTCCAAATCTTCAGATCTAAATCCATTTTTATTCTTTGACTCCCTTTTCTTCTACCAAAATATGTATTAAAGTGTATACATATTTATTAAAATTATATATCTGAGAAGAGAATTGAATTAATGTAGTTGTAAAGTTTTACATTTAGATTTTCTCTTCTTTGCAGAATTGATTCACCCCTTTTTCTTCTTCTCTTTTATTTTCCGCCATTCTCCATATATATATATATATATTATGTTATTTTATAATTTCTACATTTCCTATAATTTATGGAGAAAAGAAAATGGTGGAGCTTTATTTCTTGATTTAGAAATTATGAGAAGAAAAGTGAGGGGTTATGCCTATATTTATAGGCCCATCCGTTAGATTTTAATTTATAAAATATAGGCCATTACGCCTGGGTTTATCATAGCTGCTGCCTACCACTTGTCAATGGCTCTATTGCCACCGGTCGACCGCTAGCGGCTGTCCCAATAAATTGGTCGACCGATCGCCTTTATATGTTAATTTATTATTTTGTGTTTATCTTCTTCCATATTTCCTTATGCGACCGATTTTGTTCCATCTGATATAAACGTTAATGTTAATTTAACGTTATTTAGAGTAAGTATTAACATAATATTAATTTAATTTAATTAACATTATTTATTTCCTAATTTTCTTTCTTTGAATGTTAAAGTTTTTTTGTTAAAGTTTGTTTTAACCTTAACTAATTCTCATTTATTTCCTTCTACGTTTAATTTATTTATTTCCATCTCCGCTTTCTTAATTAGATTTAATTTTATTCAATGCTATTAATTTATATCTATATTTAACAATTGCTTAAACGCTAAGCTAATAATATTTATTGCCTCTTTTATTTTTAAATGTTAATATCCATTACCTTCACCCACATAAATTCTTATTTTGTTCCTTTGCAATGCAGATTTAATTAGATTTACCACCACCATTTCCTTTAACGTTAACATTTATATTTAATGTCCATTTTAATGTTAAGTTATTAACACTTACTTTCTTAATTGGTTTTGAATTATTTCCGATCCTAAAGGTTCAAACTAACGAATTTTTCACTTGAACTCCGATCGTGATACTTTATATACGAAAATTAATCAAAAAATCTCCACGAACAAAATAGTGCAAATTTCGTAGCCCAATTCTAACGTTTCCCAAATTCTATTTTTTAAGGCTTTAATGATTTTTTATTAATTCATTTTAATTAATTATCATTCAATTAACGGGGTGTTACATTCTTCCCCTCCTTAAAAGAATTTTATCCCTGAAATTCCTCATGGACCGAATCATATAACATTGTGTGCAACCATTCTAAACTATTTATTCGGTTAGTGTACAACCAATAGTATACAAATTCACGGTGTATCACAACACATAAGATATGTATGTAGAGTAATATTAAATTAGTGCCTCTTACATGAATACATTCTTTAAAAAAGTCTTGAAAATATGGTGCAAACAACCTATATATATTGAAAGTTCTATATGTATGCAAGTTTTGAAAATCAGAATCTTCGTTTTTGCATCTACACATTCCCACACTTCTACGAAAAGAAATATGGTTCAACCAATTTTGCATCCAATCCCTACCATCCAAAATCCTAGCACATAATTTCTAACATCCAAAATTTTGAAAATCCGATTTTCTAACCTATATTCTTATTATATCAAGAAAAATGGTTTAGATTGAGAATTCCATATTTCCATCCTTTTCTTGTGTACCCTTTCCATCATACTTTGGAACATTCTCTTATGCCCTAGGATATTTTTCAACTTTTCCAAGTACAGTCCACACAAGAAAATTTGTTTTTTAATTTTTTTTTAAATTATTTTAAAACAGAGTTATTTTAAAACAAGTTTTGTTCACTTATCGACAAGGTATGTAAAAAAACTCCAAAGTGAAAATAGCTTTTTTCCTTGTCACTAACTGTATTTTACTTACTATTACTTCTACAGCACAGTTAAATTTATATTTGTTAACCCATGGACTTTTCCTTATGTTAAAATGTGGCATTTCAAAAATCAGAAAATACCTCTTTTTCGTTCAAAATATTTTTCAATTTAAATTTTAGAAATAGTTGGAAAATTTTAAAAATAGAAACTAACTTTTAAGATAATATTTTATTGAACAAAATTTTTCAAAATTATTCGTTTTTACTCTTTAAAATAAATTTAGCCATATCTTGCGCAATTGGGATTTAGTCAATGGGTTAACATCCATGTTGACACTTTTCTACTACACGATAAATTTTAAACTTCTAAAACTTTACCTTTTATTTTATAACATTAAGCAACACACAAGTTCATTTATAAATTTCAGCTTTTAAGGCATAGGGATAGTGACCCGTGGTTTCACAATAACCTCCTATGTCCTTCGCTTGCTAAAGTTTATCTTCCCAAAAATTTAAAGCTTTTAGGACTTAACATTATTTACTATTAGTAGCTAATAAATTTCCTAATTTATTTTATAAACTTCCATTCTTACTTTGCATTAGTTAAGTGTCTACATGAGATTTCCTTATTTATTTTGCTCTCTAATATATAGCAGTCAATCCAAAAATCAACATAGAAATAAAAAGGAACTTTTCTCACAAAATATCATACATGTTTTAAAACAAACAGAGACAACTACTGCTTACTATCCAACTACCCAAAAAGAAACAATTGCGGGAAGTTGCCCTTCAACATCAACTGACATTAATGATGTTGTGGCCCTATCACTTCTTACTTAATGACATTAATGATGACTAGGTCTGGCAACAGACCTAGGTTCGAGCCCAGCTGTAACAACCCGCATATTTTATGATAGAATATTTAAATATTTTATTTAAATATAGAATCGTTAATCGGATTAAAGTCCGAAAAGCTACTTTTTGTACACAGTCGAATTGGGACTCGAGACCACCTCCATTGAGTCCAAAATGGCGTTTACAACTTTTTTGAGTATAAACATCGATATGTTTGGAGTTGAGTAAAATTTTGATGTTTTCATTTAGGGTTTTGGGTTTCAGCCCAATAACCCAACATATCAACCCAACTCCACTCCACTCCTCTTCACTTCTTCATAATATTTCCTAACACTCAAGCTTTAGAAATATGAGGGAAGAGAAAAAGAATTAGAATTCCTAAGCCCTAATCTTCTTTGCAAATTCAAGTTCTAGCTCCAAAATTCAAATGAAACTTTGGTAAGCATCTCCTTCTTCTTCTCCATCTCAAACTCTCTCCAATTTTAGAAATTTCCTATAACCTAATTTGGGAAATTATTGCTTCTAGACTTAGATTGGAGTTTCTAGAGTTGAAGTTGAAGAGTAGTTGATCCTCCTTTTGTTTTCAAGCTTCTCCTTTGTTGTTTTGAGTAAAAAGGTGAGTTTTTGAACTCACATCTATTTCTATAGATATCGTTGTTGTCAGGTATGAATTCCTAACAATTATTTATGTTCATTTGCTTTTGATTTGAATTGAATTTGTGAATATTCCAATTTTTGGTGTTTTGAGTTCAAAACTTTAAAAATCCAACCTTTGATGTTTGAACACGTTAGTGGGGTGTTTCGAAGGGCCATACAAGGCTGGGTTGTCGCTTGGCGTAAATCCCTAGTCGATGTTGCTTGCTCGTTCGCTCTCGTTCCATGTATTTGATTTTGCCCCACAAGGGGGCTAGACTGAATATACTTCTGAAGCAGGTTCAGTCGACTGAACCAGGAGGTCAGTCGACTGAACTAGTAGATGAAAAATGCTTAGAAGCAGGTTCAGTCGACTGGACCAGTGGGTCAGTCGACTCAACCAGAACCCAGGAATTTGCCTGGGTCTATATCAGTCGACCGACCATCTGGGTCAGTCGACTGACCCTGGGGACACAAAATTCGTGTCCCTGTGTTAGTCGACTGACCACCTGGTTCAGTCGACTGACCTACTTGTTTCAGTCTATTTTGCCTATTTTGCTTGAGGTTCCAATTTTTATCGATTCGTGATTATCCGATTTGTTGTTATCATTTATTATCTACTCCGATGACTTCTTTTTCGGGATTTTTTGAGGATATCCATTTTGATGGATTCGGTATCAATTTCTTTGGATTTGATTCACGTCTTCGTATGTGAATTTTTGATGATTGATTGTTTCTACAATCATTCCCGTGACTTGTCACTTTAAATTACAAAGGTTTCTAAACTAGTAGTAAATATTCAAACTCTTTACAAAGATGATTTCAACTCTATTTTTAATACAAAGCTCGTTTATAAAACTGTTTTCTAATCTATTAGTATATACAAACCTTTACCTCATTCATATGAGAAAATCTAATTAAACGGCTTAGCAAAACAAGTGGTATGAAACGCTTGCGTTTACTTCGTCGGTTAATTTATGGACTTGTTCGATTGAAAATCCTGTGACAATTTTCGAGTGGAAATTTACAATTTGTTCGTAAATATTTAAGTTAAGCTAGTGGTTATGGGACATGAAGCTAAACTCTTATATTTACTAGCTTAGTGTAATTCACACTTTTTGTTGATCGATGATGATCATTTTGTGATTTAGACTAGCGATGTGCGATGTCTATTTGTTTGTGTGGGGACTAAAAACCCCGTTTGTGGAGCTTCGGCTCAAATTTGGCGGGGTTGCGACCTGTGGTTTTCGGGCCGTTTGTGGAGCTTCGGCTCAAAATTTATGGTTAGCGACCATGGAATAGCGTTCCATTTGTGATACACGTGTTGGTGAGTTTTCATGCTCCCGTTTGTGATAGGCCTCCCCCCTTTGTGATTTCTGGATTTCTAGTTGATGAATTCTAGAATTTGTGTTTCACCTCTTTTTGTGATTGGCAATGATATGTTTGTCAATATTTGGGGTTTGGTGAATAAACTAAAGAATATGACATTCATTTTGGTGCTTTGAGATTCTTGAGATATTGTATGATTTTGTTGTTGTTTAAAGTATACTTGTCATAGTTTGACATTATTGTTATCATATGTTTTTGTTATATCTCTACTCATTTCTCATTCTATAGGTGATATTTATATCTAGACTGATCCGTTTATTATTTTCTTATTAAATAATACTCGGGTCAGACTGAGATGTTACAGGTGCTTCTGCTTGACTCCTTATCTGGGATCATCTTCTGACTTTGGTCTAACTACACAGTTTTGTAGTTTTTGTTATTATACATTTAAGATAGAGACTCCTTGATGTATAATTATTCTTTTGTCTAGCACTTGTATCTATTCTTTTGTGATGTAGTGGATCTTATATGACCACTATTCTGATGTACACTTTTATGACCTATATTCATATCTGATTCCGCCTTTGTGATATGAATGTCTGTGACTGATTTGTGTTATGTTTATTCCTATATTTGTTTCTGAAGGCCTCATAGCCACTATGTGGTAGCTTCGAGTTTGTATTTGATATGTTGGACTTCCTCTTGAAATGAATTGTAAGTTATTTTATTTGACATATCGGTACTCACCCAAAGCAATTACACAGATGGTCGCTCCTCAACAGCCTTATTCTTTGTGCTAGTCGACAGCACTACCCAGTAGTTTTCTTGGCTAGCGTGAGCATAGAGGTGGGGTGTCACAGCTTGGTATCAGAGCCAAACTTCGGAATAATATAGAATAATATAGCAAGGATCATTGTCCTAAGTCTTTCTTAGGAATCATGCCATAGGATTTAATTCGAGTCTTCGTACCGTTCTATCCTATTTCATTTTATGATGCCTTGTTTTATCAATCAAGTTTGTTTGATATTCATTCTGAGATTAACCTTTCTCCTCTTTTCTTTCTTTCTTAAAGAAGAGAAATTGTTAGACCAGGCCGTCCCAGCGCCGGTCAATCTAGTGCTACTCCCTAGGATGGAGTATTTATGTCTGCTCGGCAACTTCTAGATCTTGTAAGGAATGCTCAAGCTATCGGACCCACTCCAGAGCCCACCCATCCTAAATCTGGGTTTGCATGCTTGTGCAGTGATTACACCAGTTTGGGTGGAAAGCCGTTCAAAGGTTCCGAGAGCGTTATAGAAGTCCAGGCTTGGCTTCGAACATGCGACCGCATCTTTTCTCGCATGAATCTTATTGCTCTCCATCGAGTCCAAGTGGCTTCTAGCATGCTCCAAGAAAGAGCATTAGACTGGTACGAGCTTTTGATCTCTGAAATTAGTGAAGCGGATCTTACTTGGGAGCAATTTCGGGAAAGATTCGAATTGAAGTTTGTGCCGGAGGCTGAAAAAGTAACTTTAGCCCGGCGCTTTATCGACCTTGTTCAAGGTGAATTTTCTATGACCGACTACGTCGCATCTTTTGAATCTCTCTCTAAATATGTGGTCGAATATATTAATACCCCATTGAAGAAAAATCAGAGATTTGTGTATGGCTTGAACAAGAGCCTCAAAAAGCCATTACTTCTGAAATTAGAAGTTTCTTTTGATCAACTTGTTGATATTGCTCTTCGACTCGAAGAGGCTGATAAAGATAGTGATGCTGAGGTCAAACCAAACATCAACAAGAAGAGACCTTTTAAATTCAAGCCTAATCCCAACAAGAAAGGGAAGCAAACAACTTCAGTAGCAAATACTCCTAACTCTCGTTGTGGAGAATGTTACAATTGTGGTTCTAAGGACCACTATGCAAACAAGTGCCCGAAGTCTCTTTCTTGCCGCTATTGCAAGAGTTCGGGTTATACTATATCTTCGTGTCCCAAACTTCAAGACAAGAAGGAGGGTAAGCTAAATGTTGTACAAGCCCCCACTAACACTTCTCATGGTCAAGGTATTTCTCATTCTATCCTTGATGGCATTATTATATTTCGTGATTTTCCCATTCGAGTTCTTTTTGATACGGGTGCATCTCACTCTTTTATATCAAAGGAACTTGTTGATGCTTTGTCTTTGAATGTCATTGGCTTGATGAATTCATTAAGGATTGCGAAACCGGTTGGTGGATTCGCAAAACTCAGTTTACTTTGTAAAGATGTCGAAATTATTTTATGTGATTACTCTTTCCGTGCCAATTTGCATGTTATGCGTTACTTAGGCTTCGGAATGATTTTGGGGATGGATTGGCTTAACTGTTATGAAGCCCATATCTTATGTCCTGAGCGGACTATATATCTTCGGCATCCTCAATCTGTTAAGCAGATTTCTCTTGTTTTGAAAGATTCAGATTCCAATTCAAAAGCATCCTTGTATTCTCTAAATCCTCATGATGACGATAATGATGATGAGGAAGATGTCATTTCTCTCATTCACATTGTTCGTGAATTTCCCGACATATTTGAGCCCATTTTAGGATTACCACCTAAGCGAGCAATTGAGTTCAGAATTACCCTGGAGCTCAACCTATTACTCGTCCTCCTTATCGTATGTCCAATAAGGAAAATAAGGAGATGCGTAAACAATTATCTGAATTGGAAGCAAAACAGTTTGTTCGTTCTAGTTCCTCTCCATGGGGAGCTTCAACTATTTTTGTGAAGAAATCTGATGGTACACTTAGGCTTTGCGTTGACTACCGCAAGCTTAATGATCTCACCATCAAGAATAAATATCCCTTGCCTCGGATTGATGATTTATTCGATCAACTTAGTGGTGCT
The DNA here is from genome assembly GCA_030737815.1 of Allium fistulosum. Classification (NCBI taxonomy): domain Eukaryota; kingdom Viridiplantae; phylum Streptophyta; class Magnoliopsida; order Asparagales; family Amaryllidaceae; genus Allium; species Allium fistulosum. The sequence continues at coordinate 1,305,079,044 of CM060902.1, forward strand.
AAAGTCTTTTCACAGTTAGACTTAGCAACCGGTTTTCATCAGCTCCGTATTGTAGAGGATAACATTCCTTTGACATCGTTCCGTACTCGTTATGGATCTTATGAATGGCTTGTTATGCCATTTGGTTTGACGAATGCTCCAGCTTATTTCGTTGACCTTATGAATCGAGTTTTCAAAGACTTCCTCGATCGATTTGTTCTTATCTTTATAGATGATATTCTTATTTATTCTAAAACCGAGGAAGAGCATGAAAATCATCTTCGGATTGTGTTGGAAACTCTTAGGAGCAACCAATTGAAAGCAAAATTTTCTAAATGCCACTTTTGGCAATCTCGTGTGAAATTTTTGGGTATATTATTTCTGAATCCGGAATTTCCGTGGATCCTTCAAAGATTGAAGCGATTCAAAATTGGAAGAGACCGGAGAGTGTGACGGAAATTCATAGCTTTCTTGGATTGGCGGGCTATTACCGTCGGTTCATAAAAGACTTTTCTAAAATTTCCGTACCTCTTACTAATTTGACAAAGAAGGGAGTTAAGTACATTTGGTCAGACAAATGTGAAGCTTCTTTTCAAAAACTAAAAGAACTCCTTTTCGATGCTCCTATTCTTGTGATTCCCGATGGGAACCAAGACTTTATTGTTTACACCGATGCTAGTCGTGTTGGTTTGGGAGCCGTTCTCATGCAGAGGGAATGCTTTATCGCTTATGCTTCTAGGCAATTAAAGCATGCCGAGACTAGATATGCCACTCATGTTTTAGAGCTTGCGGCTATTGTTTTCGCCCTTAGAATTTGGCATCATTATCTTTTGGGAGAGAAATTTGTTCTCTACACCGATCATAAATCTTCGAAGTATTTATTTTCTCAAATGGAACTTAATTTGCGTCAACAACGTTGGATCGAGTTCCTTGCATCTTATGATCTTGATATTCTTTATACTCCCGGAAAGGGAAATCTTGTTATCGATGCCCTTAGTCGTAAGCAACAAGCGGTTGTTTCTTTGATGATATCCGAGTGGAATGATCTCGCGACTTTATCCACTTGTGAGATTCGAGATCGTGAATCCAACTCATGTTCATCTCTTGTTTTATGTAGCCTTGAGGCTCATCCTTCTCTTTTAGACAGCATTCTTGAAGCTCAAAAGCATGATCCCGAATTGGTTCTTCTTAGCCAAAGTTGTAGGGATAAAATTGATATTGAAGGTTTGAAAGACTTTGATATTGATGCTCGTGGCGGTATTCGAAAATTTGGTAGACTTATTGTGCCAAATATTATTGATCTTCGTAAAGACATTTTAGAAGATTCTCATCGTTCTAAATTTACCATTCATCCCGGTAGTAGTAAAATGTACGCGGATATGAAGCGACTTTATTATTGGGATGGAATGAAATCTGATATTGCTAACTTTGTTAAGCGTTGCATGACTTGCCAACTCGTTAAGGCCGAGCATCGAAGGCCCGGTGGGTTATTGCAACCTTTGGAAATTCCAATATGGAAGTGGGATCAAATTTCCATGGACTTTATTGACGGTCTTCCCCGTTCTCGTTCGGGCCATGATAGCCTATGGGTGATAGTAGATAGACTTACAAAATCCGCCCATTTTATTCCCGTTCGGTCCAATCGGACCGTACCTATTTTGGCTAAACTCTTTGTCAAAGAAATTATTAAATTGCATGGAGTTCCTACTTCTATTGTTAGTGATCGTGATTCATTGTTTACTAGTGGATTTTGGAAAGGTCTTCAAAAAGCTTTGGGAACGAAGCTTAATTTTAGCACCGCTTATCATCCCCAGTCCGATGGACAAACCGAGCGAGTGAATCAAACTCTTGAAGATCTTCTTCGTGTATGTGTTCTCGATTTTGGTGGAAGCTGGGAAGATCATATTTCTCTTGTTGAATTTTCCTATAATAATAGCTTCCAATCTAGTATTGGTATGGCACCTTTTGAGGCACTCTACGGAAGGCCATGCCGATCTCCTTCGTGTTGGCTTGAAGCCGGTGAGAAGCTGGTTTTAGGTCCATATTTTATTCGTGATGCCACAGAAAAGATTGACCTTATTCATCATAGGATGAAAGAAGCACAAAGTAGACAAAAATCCTATGTCGATAACCGAAGAAGGAAATTTGAATTTTCTGTGGGAGATTTTGTGTTTATTCGTATTTCACCGATGAAGGGTGTGGTGCGTTTCAGTCGATCGGGAAAATTAGCACCTCGATATATTGGCCCATTTCCCATCACCGAACACATTGGTTCGGTGGCTTATCGCCTTTTATTACCGGCACAGTTTTCTGCTATTCATGACGTATTCCATGTCTCTCAATTACAGAAATGCCTTCGAGATTCCGATTCTGTTCTTGAGCCCGGTGTTATTGAAGAAATTGAAGTTTTGCCTAATTTGACTTATGAACAACATCATATCTGTATCATTGCTTCGGAGGTTAAACGCCTTCAAAATAAAGATGTTCCTATTGTGAAAGTTCAATGGTCCTCAAATCCTAAGGATTGCTCTTGGGAATCTAGAGAATTCATTGAGCGAACACATCCGGACTTACTCTCTCGTGCTCATTAAGGTGAACTTCTTATTTCAAATTTCTTCGTTTTGTGTTGATATGCTTTTGTTGTTGTTACTTCTTATTTATTTCTTAAAGATTGCGAGGACGCAATTTCTTTAAGGAGGGGAGTCTGTAACAACCCGCATATTTTACGATTGAATATTTAAATATTTTATTTAAATATAGAATCGTTAATCGGATTAAAGTCTGAAAAGCTACTTTTTGTAAACAGTCAAATTGGGACTCGAGACCACCTCCATTGAGTCCAAAATGGCATTTACAACTTTTTTGAGTATAAACATCGATATGTTTGGAGTTGAGTAAAATTTTGATGTTTTCATTTAGTGCTCTGGGTTTGGGTTTCAGCCCATTAACCCAACATATCAACCCAACTCCACTCCACTCCTCTTCACTCCTTCATAATATTTCCTAACACTCAAGCTTTAGAAAAATGGGGGAAGAGAAAAAGAATTAGAATTCCTAAGCCCTAATCTTCTTTGCAAATTCAAGTTCTAGCTCCAAAATTCAAATGAAGCTTTGGTAAGCATCTCCTTCTTCTTCTCCATCTCAAACTCTCTCCAATTTCAGAAATTTCCTATAACCTAATTTGGGAAATTATTGCTTCTAGACTTAGATTGGAGTTACTAGAGTTGAAGTTGAAGAGTAGTTGATCCTCCTTTTGTTTTCAAGCTTCTCCTTTGTTGTTTTGAGTAAAAAGGTGAGTTTTTGAACTCACATCTATTTCTATAGATATCGTTGTTGTCAGGTATGAATTCCTAACACTTATTTATGTTCATTTTATTTTGATTTGAATTGAATTGGTGAATATTCCAATTTTTGGTGTTTTGAGTTCAAAACTTTAAAAATCCAACCTTTGATGTTTGAACACGTTAGTGGGGTGTTTCGAAGGGCCATACAAGGCTGGGTTGTCGCTTGGCGTAAATCCCTAGTCGATGTTGCTCGCTCGTTCGCTCCTGTTCCGTGTATTTGATTTTGCTCCACAAGAGTGCTAGACTGAATATGCTTCTGAAGCAGGTTCAGTCGACTGAACCAGGAGGTCAGTTGACTGAACCAGTAGATGAAAAATGCTTAGAAGCAAGTTCAGTCGACTGGACCAGTGGGTCAGTCGACTGAACCAGAACCCAGGAATTTGCCTGGGTCTGTATCAGTCGACTGACTATCTGGGTCAGTCGACTGACCCTGGGGACACAAAATTCATGTCCCTGTGTCTGTCGACTGACCACCTGGTTCAGTCGACTGACCTGCTTGTTTCAGTCTATTTTGCCTATTTTGCTTGAGGTTCCAGTTTTTATCGATTCGTGATTATCCGATTTGTTGTTATCATTTATTATCTACTCCGATGACTTCTTTTTTAGGATTTTTTGAGGATATCCATTTTGATGGATTCAGTATCGATTTCTTTGGATTTGATTCACGTCTTCGTATGTGAATTTTTGATGATTGATTGTTTCTACAATCATTCCCGTGACTTGTCACTTTAAATTACAAAGGTTTCTATACTAGTAGTAAATATTCAAACTCTTTACAAAGATGATTTCAACTCTATTTTTAATACAAAGCTCGTTATAAAACCGTTTTCTAATCTATTAGTATATACAAACCTTTACCTCATTCGTATGAGAAAATCTAATTAAACGGCTTAGCAAAACAAGTGGTATGAAATGCTTGCGTTTACTTCGTCGGTTAATTTATGGACTTGTTCGATTGAAAATCTTGTGACAATTTTCGAGTGGAAATCTACAATTTGTTCGTAAATATTTAAGTTAAGCTAGTGGTTATGGGACATGAAGCTAAACTCTTATATTTACTGGCTTAGTGTAATTCACACTTTTTGTTAATCGATGATGATCATTTTGTGATTTAGACTAGCGATGTGCGATGTCTATTTGTTTGTGTGGGGACTAAAAACCCCGTTTGTGGAGCTTCGGCTCAAAATTTATGGTTAGCGACCATGGAATAGCGTTCCGTTTGTGATACACGTGTTGGTGAGTTTTCATGCTCCCGTTTGTGATAGGCCTCCCCCCTTTGTATTTCTGGATTTCTAGTTGATGAATTCTAGAATTTGTGTTTCACCTTCTTTTGTGATTAGCAATGATATGTTTGTCAATATTTGGGGTTTGGTGAATAAAATAAAGAATATGACATTCATTTTGGTGCTTTGAGATTCTTGAGATATTGTATGATTTTGTTGTTGTTTAAAGTATACTTGTCATAGTTTGACATTATTGTTATCATACGTTTTTGTTATATCTCTACTCATTTCTCATTCTATAGGTGATATTTATAGCTAGACTGATCCGTTTATTATTTTCTTATTAAATAATACTCGAGTCAGACCGAGATGTTACAGGTGCTTCTGCTTGACTCCTTATCTGGGATCATCTTCTGACTTTAGTCTAACTACACGGTTTTGTAGTTTTTGTTATTATACATTTGAGATAGAGACTCCTTGATGTATAATTATTCTTTTTTCTAGCACTTGTATCTATTCTTTTGTGATGTAGTGGATCTTATATGACCCCTATTCTGATGTACACTTTTATGACCTATATTCATATCTGATTCCGCCTTTGTGATATGAATGTCTGACTGATTTGTGTTATGTTTATTCCTATATTTGTTTCCGAAGGCCTCATAGCCACTGTGTGGTAGCTTCGAGTTTGTATTTGATATGTTGGATTTCCTCTTGAAATGAAATGTAAGTTATTTTATCTGACATATCGGTACTCGCCCAAAGCAATTACACAGATGGTCTCTCCTCAACAGCCTTATTCTTCGTGCTAGTCGACAGCATTACCCAGTAGATTTCTTGGCTAGCGTGAGCATAGGGGTAGGGCGTCACACCAGCCTTGCATACATTCTCATAAAAAATAAAGCCCAATGGTTATAGGTACCATGAATTGAAGTGGACAGGCACAATTTAATTCCCCTCGGGAGTTTACCGGCCCACCGGGTTCTCCAGAGTATTTCAAAAAAATGGACCTTTCTGACATGTCATTTTACCGTGACCTGTATATCTTAATTTCTTGCTTCTAATAAATAAGGTCCATCCGTTACTTCCATTATTACAACCAATTATATTACTATCTCCTTTTAATCCAAATCTCTTGATGATATTCTCAAATCTTAGTATACGCTTTCTTTATAATTTTTTCATATGTGTATTCTCTAGAACTCCCAGAAATGTACTTTGATACCATTTTCCATTTCCTTATGGGATCTTCTTTATGGTCTTCACCCAAATTGAATGACACATTCCTAGACTCATACTACTATTCCTTATATCAAACGGAGAATCATTATTACTACTCTACGAGCATTAATCACTATTTTATTCATAGCTTTAACTCTTATCCCATCTTACCTAGGCAGTCATCCCTATCTACTCCATATTAAAATTTTGGTTTGGTTTTCACCGCTCTTTTTTAAAATTAAAACTTCAGAGTCATGAAGTACTTGATCCCAAAACTTTTTTCTTTAAAAATATAAATTTAGTAACCTTTTGAAACTATATTTTATGACTTATGAAACAAGTTTATTTATTAAGTTCCAACAGTCATTATTAGTAATTTAATTAAAAAAGGCCCTCTCCTTTAAAGTCTTTTCACCACAAAGATTTTACTTCTCGAAATTTAGGGTTTTTAACCCAAATCATTTATTAAGTTCTGTATTTCAAAAATCCAACTTTTATACCAAACCATTTTTTTTCAAAAAAAAATACTTTACAGTATTTCTAAAGCATCTTTTATAACTTTTAAAAACTGGAATAGACAAGAAACTTCCATCCTATTTTATTTTCTAATACTCATGCTACTTCCACTTTCAGCCTTAACAGAAGTTTTGATAGCATATAAAGGGGACTTTAAAAAGGTTTGTGGAATTACTGCACATATTTATGGAAATTATTCATTTTTTCGTTTTAATTTCCTATATTGTTTCTAATTACTAACATTATTTTATATGAATTTCTAATATTATTTCTATTCATATTTCATAATGTTACTACCATATAACTTTCTTCTACCTAAACTGCTCTTATTTAAATTGCTTCTCTTTATATACCTTTTCTCTTAATTGTTTGTCTCAATTATAGGACCATCGCAGTGCGTTCGCCTACTACTTTGTTTTCGAGTTTCTTGTCTCCTTTTCATTTTCTACCCTATTTATTAACCAGTACCACTTCATATTGTCCACCCTTAAAAAAGTTTCTGTAACGACCCGTAAATTTTAATGGTTTTAATAACGTAATTAACTGAATTTTTGTGAAATTTTAAATAATTAAAAATTTGGAAATAAAAAAATTTAATGTTTGGAATACGTCTACTTTAACATAGCAAATAGTAAATTTTCATCTGATAATATGGAAGTTTATTTTATTATGAAATTTTATTTCATTTTTAATCAGTTAATATTAGATGATAATAAAACATTTTCCAAACCTGGATATTTTTATATAATAAATTTGTAAATCATCTTCTGAGTGAGATGTCATATTTCGTTCCTCCAAATTTGGACTGCTTTTGCTCTGTTTATCTTATCTCTGGCAAATTAACAGCATTTTTGGTACCGATTTTCGACTTTTGATATGATGGTCGTATCGCTGATATCTGTATACCGTTTTGATCGTCTCGTCGTGCTGATCTCTACGGTATATACATTCCTGTATTTTGAGGTCCGGTACGCAACGGAAGCGATAAAACGATTCGTTGTAACGGTACCGTAAATTGTGACTTTACCCCTTCCTTCAGTTTCAAAATTGAAACTTGCTGTACAAACAAAATTAATTGTTTTAAATCTTTCAGCTGAATTGTTGCTCGTGACCGTTGCCATTCAATTATCATTTATATATCTTTGTTTATTTTTCTTTTGTTCACCGTAGAAAGAAAAGGTACGTTTCTCTTCTTCCCCTGTTGCCTATCTTCTTCTTTATACTTTCCTTCCTTCCAACCAAAACCCATCCCACTGTGTTTTTTTTCTTCTTTCCTTTTCTTTTTCCACCGTTCCCATATTTTCCTCCCTCGAAGCCAACCCACACCATTTCTCGCCTCCTTTCACCGATGGCGAAACCCACCACACAAGCCACCTCGGCCGGCCTTCCTCGCTGACCCATCAACCCACGTCCCCTCACCCGACTCCTCTACATCCGCCCTTCACCCTCACCGGTGGACCCACAGCAGCAGCCCGAGCCCTTCGGCATCCTATCTCGCAGCCTACCCGACCTGAGCCACCAAGCCTCCTCCACATATCGGCTCCACTTCTTCAACTTCTCAGGTCTGCTTATGTATATATTTTATATAAATCTAAAATTTTATGTATATATATATATTATAGAAATCTGCTTATATATATATTGTATAAATATGCTTATATATATTATATAAATCTGTTATATATATTCTAACTGAGTTTGTATGTGTTTAAGAGTATCTATATATATTGTGTTCGGATTTTTAGAAATTTTACTGTAAAGTATATATAGTATAAAGGTGAAGTTTTGTTTTATGGTTCTGTACAAATAAATATATGTTATATATATTTGTTTATATATATAAGTATATTATATAGCAGTTGTTATAGTTCGAGTATATACTTATATAACAGTTTGTATATATATATATATTTGCATAACTTAAATCATACAAAGAATAATTGTTTATGTGTGTATATGTTAGTATATTAGCTTTGAAGTTATGTATATAGTATAATAATTTATATGTAAGGGGATGTAGGCTTATGTATAATCGGTTGTTAAGTATATAATTTAACAGTTAGTTATATATATCAGCATGTTAAGGTTTATATATATGTTTGTATATTTGTATGTACCTATATGCTACAACATCGGCTTATATATATTACAAAATGTTTAAGATGTTATGTTGTATTACAGTAGTTTATATATACATATAGGTTCTGTTGGGACCTTTTTTAGTATATACATATGTTACAGTTTAATATATATGTGTTTTAACTTGTGTTGGAGTCAAAAGTCTATCGACAAATATAATATATGCATTCCAGAACTTTATGTCTGCAGCTATATGTATATTTTGTTAGTTGTATAAGTTTTAATATCTACAATTTAATATGTGTTAGTGTGTGTATATATATGTTACAGTGTATATATAAGTTATATTATATTTCATAAGTTTTCTATGTATGCACTTATATTAGCTTATATACATATATGTTACTTTAGGTTATATGGGTGTTTGTATGTACTGTATATATATAAATCATATCATCTATATAAGTCCATATTTTGATCTGAAAGGGAGATTTGAGGAAACTATTTTATTATATAAAGTATTTTAAAATATATTTAAAAATATTTTAATATTTTACTTTATAAATTAATTAAATATAAACTATTTTAATTTTTAACTATTTTCAATATACTAATTATTTATTTTATAAACTATTTTATTATACAAACTATTTTATTATACAAACTATTTTATTATATATACTATTTTAATATCTAAACTGTTTAAGTGGGAGTAATATGATTTCAAAGTGCTATGAATTTTCAAAGTGTTATAATTTCCAAGTGTTATGATTTCCAAGTGTTATGATTTCCTAAGTGTATGGTTTCAAAAATGTTATAATTTCAGGAGTGTTAAAATTTTGGAAAGTATTATGATTTTGGAAATGAATATTATTTGAGTGAATAATGATACCGTATTGATATGGTTTTGAAATAGATATGATATTTTGGTTTTGAAATATGATTTGAAATGAAATGACCACGGTGTTATAATAACGTTTGGTTGTTAAAGAGACCGGGATCGGATATTGTCATACTTTCTGAAAATACCGAAAATCACTTTGACAACTGTGTACGTGGTGGAGATTCCAGAATGAAGTAGAATGGTTTGGTGATGATTCTATATGGTATTTACGTAGCCCTGACTCCCGTGAGTCAGCTTGATGTGGCTAAAACAGGAGCCACGCCGGGCCAAGTGAGGTCATTCCTCCTATCGGACACATTTCTTCGATACCATTCTATTGCTTTTGTGATTTGATTGGGTGCACCCTTTGATTTGGGAGTGTGTCACGAGGTGGGCGGTAGTAGCTGCTATGCGTTACCACCAGTCTGGATATGCAAACGGTATATCTACCCTGGCATTGCCTCGAGTGCCGTGTCGCATGCCCTATCGCGCCTTCTACGAGTTTGTTTTGTGTCGTACCTATGGAGTGCTCCCTGATAGCCCACCTGCGGGTGGAGTTTACAGTATCTGTATACACTACGACATTATAAAAATGTGTTAAGGGGGATATGGGTAACTCCTTAACGCTATTTTGATAGTTTACTTTACTATAGACATATTATAATAGTGTATATTACTACATAGTAGATAGTTCCACGGATCCTTAGAGGATGGGCATCCCAAACATCCTTTAAGTTACTTGTATTTCAGTTGATATCTCACTTGAGTTGGATTTATTGATATAAGAATGTTAATCCTGACTCGAGTGTTTTGTGTTTTTGCTTTACACTCGGGTCAGACTGAGTGTCACAGCATTTGAGACTCACCTTTGGAGTTTGGAGCTTTGCTTGGAGATCCATCTATATCTATTCAGCTTTCAGGTATCTAGTTGATTTGTTCAGACTTGTCATCAGTTGTATTCAAGACTCCATTGTATTTGAGATATTCTGTTGTATTTTATTTCAAACTCTGTTGTTTTATATAGTAGCTTCATGAACTACTATTCATCTATTTCCGCTGCTTATTATTGTAATACTTTGTGTCTGTGATTCTGTGATTGATTTATTTACCGTATATGTTTTGGCAAATAAAAATTAACAATATGATATTTTGAGCAATTCAAGTCTGACATGTGTGGATGCGAATGGCATGAAATAGCGGGTCGTTACAGTTTCACAACTTAAAATTTTTCTTCTCAGAAAAATCAACGAGATATATATACGCTCTACTTTTCCTTCAGACGTAATATCTCTTTGTTAAACCCATTTTTAGCTGAAAATTTTGGTCTAAACAAAATTTTAATTTCTATTATAAATTTTTATTTAAATACAAAAGGATATTTTATTCTATGGAAAAATTAATATTAACTTACTTTTAAAAAATAAGGTTTTCTACTTTTGAATAAATCATTTGAAAATCATTATATATATATATATTTATATTTCAAACCTTTTATTGAATTCTTTCATATGGGGTCGGACTCAGAGTGGGTCTTACTTGTTCCTACTTTTGGACTATTCTTCTTTTCCACCTACTACTGGCTTATCTTCTTTCATAATATCAAAATCTGGTTATCATCTTGAAGTGATTACTATACACCTACTTTTGGGAACTTATTTAATTCTCACTTCCAGTTATTTGCAACATATAGATTCTTACTTTCCCCCTTATCTGTATCTAATGTACATCATCAATCAGCAAACATGCAGGGATCTACAACCATAGAGAAATCTGTGCTCTACAAGGGAGTTACTTACTATCCAGCTTCAGGGACCCTTCCATATGTCGCATTCATGCTCTTCTTAAGTCAACGTCTGCCAATATAACCTACTTCCCATAGGATATTTGGGATAAATGTATATCCTAAACTTCATATACTATTCAAACTCATAGTCACATTGTCCATCTTTTCAGAATACGGTTGTAACTACATATTTAGTTCGGAATTTGTAGAGTTCTCATATAATATGTATATATATGTATACATATATAACTATAATAAAAATACAATACGTTCACTCAAGTATCCTAATTTTTACGATTGATTAATCTATACTCTGATACCAAATGTAACCACCTGTACCTCAGTAATCCCGGATTTTTGCTAAATCGAAAACCCTAGTTCGCTAAAGTACGAATCATTGGTGTTAGTATCTTATAAATAAACAAAAGTATATATGAGCACTATTGATAAAACTCGCAATAGAATAGTAAATTATAATAAAACATATAATTATTGACCAAGGTTAATACCTCTAGTATCTAGTACCCTTGTTAGTGCTGAGCATGCATGAGATGTCCTTCCACCATTCCCGCCTTGTACTAGTACCTGTTCTCTAATTCTATCCAGTGAGTTGTAATGAGGAGGGGGTCAAAACAACATTCTTATGACTGGTAAATTACGAACTTTATATATAACACTAGTTTATGCCGATTATCTTTCATTACATGTTATGTATACTATTTTAACTTAGTTATCTTGACTTCATATATGCGTATGATACGTCCTACCTACTCGATGTATACAATAACCACATACACATTTATATAGCTGCATATATATATAAGTACCACAGTTCCCCTTTGGACCAAGATACTTCCCCCGCTAGCATTTGTAACTCTACATCTTGTCAAGATCCATCATTAACGCAGTATCACGTCCTCGCCCCCGTGCATACCAAGCAACTCCCGTAGTGCCTACTAACGGCATTATGCAACCGTATTCTATTAGTTGAAAGACCTCCATTAAAAGGTTATCTAGCCTTACCTCATAACAACAACAATCTTACAAACAACTATGAGGTGGTGCATGTCCTAAATGTGGTCTACACTAGTAGAAGGTGTAGCCCATTTAAGCGTAACCCTTGTCTTTCCGCTGACCGCTCAGGACCGATGATGATCTCGAACTTACATGTATATATTTAAGCTTACAACTACAAAATTATATTCAATCTTACAAGGAAAAGATTTACAACGATATAAATCCAATATTATATAAAAATATATAATTTCCCACTTGCCTTTAAGCTTCTGTAACACCCCATATTTTCATGACATTATTTAGGATATTTAATTGGTTAAATAAAATAAAATAATATAGAGATTAATGGGTTGAGATTTGTTTTAGCTAAGGCTAGCTGTGCCATAATAGTGTGTTAACTAATTTAAAATAACCTAAAACAAGGGTGTTAGGAAATGACAAGGGCAATATGGAAAATAGGTGGAGCTTATACCTTAAATCCTTAGGAGATAGAAACTCACATTCATTTCATTTTACTCAAACTGAAAGCACTAAGATCGGCTACCATTTTCACTCTCAAGAAGAAGATTAAAGCTAGTATTTAAGAGAAGGAGGATAATCTACTAAGTCAACATCAAATCTCACATCTATAATCTCAAAGCTAAGGTAAATGATTACTACATCCCACTTTCTTTTGGTTTTCGATTTTAGGACTAAAATTCGAAATGTTTTTACAAGTATATGTCATGTTTTGATGATTAAAGTTACATATATTTATTGGTTGGTGAAATGTGCATGTTCATACTTGTTTTATGATATGTTTGATATGAAAACCCTATTTGATGATATCCAAATGCCTTGAAAATTTAAATATGGGTCAGAAATGATATTTCAAAGATAGGTTTCAATTTTCATAATTTTCTGAATTATGGTGGATTTTATATTAATTTTCTAGTGAAGGAAATTATTTATTGGGTTACGAATTAGTTTCGGCTAAAATAATTATTATTTAGGGTTGAAATTTTTATATGTTAGGAAACATATTAAAATAGATTTTCTGGGATTTTTCTGGATTTTTCCTAAGTGTTTTGATGAATATATAAAATTATTTAAGGTATTGTAACGATCCGTATTTTAAATTATAGAATTTGATATAATTATTGAATAAAAAATGGTTAAAAATAAAATTTAATGAATTATTAGTGTAGTTATTGGATATGAACTTGAATAAAATTTTGAGATAAATAATTCCGAAGATTTTGGCGATAAAAAATATTGAAATACGGTGATTTATGGGACAATTAAATTGTTTAAATTTAATATTGGAAATTATTTGAATAATTGAATTATGAATTTTTTTATGAATGAAAATGATTTTTAAAGTTGATTTAAATTTTATTTAAACTACAATGAAGATTGTTAACTTTTAAAATTGAATTTAAAGTGAATAAATTAATTTATGGGAATTTCTCGTTTTAATTAACGAGTAAAAATAGTCATTTTGGCCACTCTCTCGGATTTCGACGAAACCAGTTTCATCAGATCTGTAATAGTGAGTTATTGTAGGATTTCAAGTTTCGTAGCGATCGGACTTATCGTTTGATCGTGCGAGCTTGAAATGTGTAGAATTAAATTTTCAGGATTTAATTAAATTAATCGACTTTGAAAAGCTATCTTCCGCATACGATCTAATTAGGCCTCAAAACTAGTTCCATTGTGTTCAGAATAGGGGCAAAACATTAAAACGCCAAGCAGCACGCCTCGATAGAAGTTCGGGCGGTTTTGGATCTTACACTATAAATACGGCTCACATAACGAGAAAAATATTATTATAATATTCTGGAAACCCTAGTATCTATGGCCGCCATCGTTTCAATGGCCGAAATTGATCGACTTTCCCTCCTTAATTTCTCTCAATCCGCTCGACAAAATTAAAAACTTCCAACATGAAAGTTGTAGATCTCAATCTCCTCTTCAAATCCATAAGGTTTATTTGTGCTACTGCATCACAAAATCGCCAGAATCTGGCTTTGAAGCTCGCACGTTCTTTTGGGTTTTGGTGGTTATCGGGGGCAGCGGAGGCGCAGTGGTCGCAGGCGTTGGTGGAGCAGAGTGTGGCGCATGTTGGGGAAGAGCTGGACGCCGTCCGTTCTTCTCGAGTGTCGCGCACTTGGATGGAATCAAATGAGACTTTGGGTTTGGCCAGGTGGTATATTGCGTGAGGGAGAAGGTAATTAGATTTATGATTAAGCTAAATAAATTTGTTAATTATGTTTTTAATTTGATTGTTATATTAATTTAAGCATAACCCTTGCATACGAGGTCCGCTTCGGGTGAAACAGGTGGCGTCAGAATCGTATCGACGAATGCTACGGCATGGAGTTGGTTTGAAATTTATTTGAAACTGAAAATTATTTCAGTTCAAATAAAGGAGAGTATTTATACGCTCATAATTAATTGAAATAATTTTTATGTCAGTTAAATTTATATCATAAAGTGATTTAAATTTATTGATAGTTGTTTGATAAATTTAATTAACATTTAAACTAACATTCGAATTAATTGATAGAATTTGAATCGACAGTTAAATTGAATTAGAATTAAACTGCTAGTAAACTCCCCGATTATATAAAATTGGTTAATTTTTGTGATTATTGACTGTTTGGATGTTTGATTGAGATGGATGCCAATTGGTTGAAATATTGGACGATTGGACGTTTATTTATTTATATATATCCCTTATCACCTTGTTAGATTGATTGACGGTATATAAAACTGTTAATTGAATTATTTCGAATAAATTAAGAAATAAGTTGAAATGATATATACCTATGGCATTTATTTTGGATTGAAATGATATATATCCATCCTTGGAATTAAATTGAAATAATTGATTCACTTGGCCATAGGATAGAAAATTATATATGGACACCGGATTGGTTAAATAAATGACTTTAAAATTTTTGATTTGAAGTTATTTATAGGATTTGATTTAAAGAAATAAAAATCGAATTTATGGAAATCGAATTATTTTCAAACTTGAGCTCGGAATGTTGAAATTTAAATTTGATAACAGGAATTGTTTAAATAATCGAAGTAGAGATTTTGAAGTTATAATCGAAATATGATTTAAATTTCAGAAATTGATTTGTTTTAAAAGATTGGACTTTTATTTGAACTTTGAATATTGCTAAGTAAAAGTAATATAAAACGATATTTCAAAATTGAGCTTGGAATTGAATTATATTTGAAGATTTGGATCTTAAATTGAATATTGAAAGTTAATTTGATTTAAGTGATTTAAATCGATATTTTAAAAATCGAACGCGAAATTGATATAATTCGAAATGGTTTAAATTTGAGAATTGAGTTGAAATTAAATCATTGAATCGGATAGTTGAAATTAAAACTGAAATTAATTTGGAATCGAAATTGAAATTAATTGGATTTGAAATTGAAATTAATTTGGAATTGAAATTTGAAATTAAATTGGGATTGGATTAAAATTTATTCAAGTTGGAATTGGAATTGAAATCAATTAGAATTGAAAGGGATATTGAATTAATTCGGAATCGAAATCGAATTTATTTGAATTGAAATTGGAATCGAAGTAAAATTTGACTTGAAATTGGAATTGAATCGGTTAAATCCAAATGGAAATTGAAATTGATTTGAATTGGAAAATTTAGAATCGAATTAGTTTGACTTTGTAACTATTTTCAAATAAATTATTGTAGTATAAACTATTTAAAATCTATCTTCTTAAATATTCAAATTATTTTTATTTTCCAAACTATTTAACTATATAAACCATTTTCAATACTCAAACTATTTTCTATTAAACTATTTTAACTATTTAAGCTATTTTAAAACTATTCAAACTATTTTCTTAAAATTCAAACTGGTCAGGGGTGGGATGTTTATATTTAAATCTTGGATTTAAATGCGAGTGAGGTTAAAATGAAGTTATAACCTAAATTGAATTTCGATACAATTTTGGAAGTGAAATCGAGATTATAAGGAAAAAATGATATGGTATATTTTGAGTAAATATGATGATTTCAAAATGGTTTTGATTTTGAAGCGAATATGATATTTTGATATCAAGTAAGAATTGTTTTCGAAATATAAAAGTACCAACCGGTGTGTAAAATGACGTTTGGTTGTTAAAGAGACCGGGGCTTCTTATTGGCATACTCTCTGTCAATATTGGAACCACTTTAACAACTGTGTACGCGGTGGATGTTATCCAGAGCGTAATGTTTGAATTGGCGAACGTTTACTGAAATAAAGTAAGAGAACGATGATGGATAGCCTTGACACTCGTATCATAATTAAAATGACTAAAATAGAAGCATATGTCTGGCCACTGAGGTTAGCTACCTAACGTCGATCCCTCGTATTACTATTGTGATTTTGACTCGATGGGTGCACCTTTTTGTTTGGATTGATTATCGCGGTCGGCCACAGATGGGTTATAACCAGCCAGAAGGGGTAAACTGGTAGAATCCTACCTTGGGCATTGCCTCACGTGCCTTGTCATACTTATCCTTATACGAACCCATTACGACTTTGGTTTAGTATTGTACCTATAGGTGACTCACTGGCTACCGACGTTACTGGTTGTGTTACAGGATCTGCATAGACTACATGTTATATAATGTGTTAAGGTGGTTCAATGTAAAGCCTCAACGCTATTTTGATATTTATTTTACTGATAGACATTACCTATTATAGCATATACTATTATATATAGATAGTTTAACGGATCCTTAAGAGATGGAAAACTCCGTAACATCTCTTATGTTATTGCACGCACGTTATACACTGGATAGGAGATGTAAAATCCTGTAAACATCTCCGACGCCTCGGCACTCATATTATTTTCGATATCGATTTGACTTACATAAGAGTATTTTAGTCCTGACTCGAGTGTTTTGTCTCTTCATTACCCTCGGGTCAGCCCTGAGTTTTTCAGCGTATTGAAGATTATTCTCTGAAGGACGAAGTCGAAGATTTGGTATATTATTACTATTATTATTCTCTGCATCATGCTATTCTGCTGCATTGATTATTTATCCCTGATGTATATATATAACTCTGATAAATGTTGTATAGATTATAATCAAATGTATAGTAAATAGCTTCATGAATTGTTTATTTGATTATTATATTTTATTGTTCCACTGTGAGATTCTGTGTTTGTTTTCTTCTTCTTTTCTTATTTTTTTAATTAACCCCATTGATTATCTACGTTCCGGATTGTCTAAGTTGGACATGTGTGGATTATTATCGATTTAAATCTTTCGAAAAGTGGGTCGTCACAGTTGGTATCAGAGCTTAGGTTTAGCATAACCTTAGCTTTGTGGGGTTTGACTCATAAGAGATAGGGTAATAATACCCTAGAATGAGTCTGTTTAAGTGTATATATATGAGAGAGCGTACTTATTAGTGTTATAGAACGTTTTATATTGTGTTTACTTATCCGTTGAGTTGTTTATGAATTCTGGTCGGTGTGTGGGACACCATGTTATCGATAGAGGTTTCTAAACACTTAAACGAGGCAAGTCAACATAATATTGTTTTAAAATAGGGTAAATGGAATAATTTTACCTAAATTATATTATATATATAAATGATTATTAATGAAGTTGTTAGGAGTTGATAATATTTAGTTATCATCGATTATTAGTTGAATTAAAATAAAATGAATACTTTGTGGATTTTATATCACGAAGCATTCGATAATTAATTAAATTGAAATATAATTATAATAAGAATTGTTTATAATGACAAAAATGTAAATTAATGAAATATTTTCATAATAAAGAAATGGAATTGTATAAGCTATATTATATATAAAAAGGATTTAAAAAGCTTAGAATTTTAAAAATTTAAATCCCTTTGTTTTCAAAATTGTTTTCGAAGCCTTCAAAATTAATAATAATATTATTTGAAAGTGTTTTGGCGAGAGATATATTTTGAAAAGATTTTTGAAATGAATAAAAGCATTGAACTCGCTTCTGGAAAATAATTCTGGGAATGATTGCAGCATCGCCAATATTCATTTTCGAGTTTCTGAGGAGAATTGCTACCAAAAGGAATCTATTTTCGACTAAAACAAGTTTTGTTGTGAAAAATATTCTAAATATGATGTGATAAATATATGAAAATAGTTTTGAATGTATAATTGAAAATAGTATAGATTAAAATAAGTTTATAACTTATAAATTTGAACAAGAAAGTAAAATTAAATTTTAAAACTGTTGAATATTTTTGGTTAAGCAAACAAAATAAGATTTGAATTTAAGATATGAAAAAAAAAGAATTAACCTAAGAAGTGTTAATAAACTAAGTTAGTGAAATTAAGTAAATGAAAGGAAGTCTAACTCAAGAAAGCTTAGAAAAACATGAAATGTATTTGAAATGAATTAGATAAAATAATAAAATGAAGTTTTAGATGAATAAATTGTATAACTTATAGAATTAAGAAGTATTAAGCTAAGAAAAAATTTGAATTGTTGAATCTGAATGATAAGAGAAGAAAAGTTTAATTTAAATAAAATTTAAATTAAGTTGTTATAAGAAGTGTATAAACTTAGTTAATGTTCTAAGAAAGTAAACAAATGATAAATAAATTCATATCTTTATAAATTGATTGAAAAACCAAAGTAATTTTGCAAAAAGGCGTTTGAAACATAATTGTAAGTTTCCGAAATGATTATTAATTGAAATAAAATAAACTTAAGGAAATAAGTTAATAATATGAGTATATGAATGAAAGTTAACTTGAGAAAAGTCAAACAAAATTGATTTTGAAATAAAATGAACTTGGGTTATGAAACAAAAATTCTAACTTAAGTAAATATAAATGAAATGAATACATGAAATGGTTTAATGAAAGGAATGGATGAAATGAGTTAAATAAAGTTAAATTTAATTTGGAATAAAGATGAACTTAAGTTGTGAGATGAATTGAATGTAAGTAAGAATAAATGGAAGTAACTGAACTAAAGTAAAATTAATATTAATTGTGATTTAAATTAATAATGAACTTGAGTTATAAAATGAATTTTTTATTAATGATTGAAAAAAAAGAATTAATTGAATAAACCAATGAAGTAATCCAATAAATTGAATATGGTTCAAAATGTTGTTGATGAATAAAAAATAAACTTAAGTTATGAAGTAATAATAAAAATGAGCTGTATAGCATAAATTGCTTATACTAAACTTAAGTAAAATTTTGGAATGGTTGCTTGAGTAAATTGTAGTGAATGAGATATGCTAAGCAAATGAATATGAATAAATAAATACAAATGAATGGGATGAAAAATTCATTGGATGATAAATAAAATGTATGTCACTAAAATAAATATTAATCAATTGAAAGTAAATCGATTGAATATAAATACATTGAATTGTAATCAATCAAATGTGAATACAATGAATATTGGATGACCGAATAAAAATAGGTTGAAACTAAATTAGTTGAATGTAAATCAATTAAAAGCGAATGAATTGAATATAAATCCATTGTATGATTAACGAAATGAATATTAATAGATGAATGTTAATCAATTAAGAAGTAAATAAAGTGAATGAAAATAAGTGGGATGTGAATATAAATTAATTGAAACTGGGTCAATTAAAATGTTAATGGAATAAATGTTAATAGAAAGGGAAGTGTATGAATTGAAATGCTGACATTGAATAATAGCATGGTTATGAATAAAACTTGCATGAATATGGTTGTTTGGATGTTTCTTTTATTGCATGGCTATGTTTGCTTATATAGTTGTTGTATAGTTATGTTATATGTTGATTTCTCTTTCCATATACATATACTTATCTATTATTGAGTGTTTAGTACGTACGGAAGGACGTATGCTAGCTTTTGGAGCTCGCTTGTGCGTATTTTGCTTTTGCTTGCTTAATACGAGCGAACTCGCTCGTATTAATAATAATAAGGTACGTATCTCGGATTACATACCGTAATTTTATATTTTTCCCTTTGGGATGCCTCATCATTGAGATGGGATGTATATTTGATATATATTGGGTATATTTGTGTTATATATTATATTGTAAAATTTTTCCGATCGAGCCACGTGAAGGGGACTCTGCAGAAACTTTCCGTAAATCCGGGAGTTAGAAAATTTTTGAAGTTTTAAATTTTTTTATAGCTTGTTTTATATATAAGTTATATTTTACGTAAAACAGATATCGAAGTGGCATAGTAGAAGTGTAGTAATAGTTTTGCAAATAAGATGTTTATGTTTATAAGTTAATTATTTTGAGAAAATATATTGTATGTTAAATTTTGTACTTAACGCCTTTTCGAGGATGAAAAGTTTTGAGTGGGGGAGTATGTAACGACCCGTATTTTTAACTATTTTAAATTATAGAATTTGATATAATTATTGAATAAAAAAATGGTTCAAAATAAAATTTAATGAATTATAAGTGTAGTTATTGGATATGAACTTGAATAAAATTTTGAGATAAACAATTTCGAAGATTTTGGCGATAAAAAAATATTGAAATATGGTGATTTGTGGGATAATTAAATTGTTTAAATATAATATTGGAAATTTTTTGAATAATTGAATTCTGAATTTTTTTATGAACGAAAATGATTTTTAAAGTTGATTTAAATTTTATTTAAACGACAGTGAAGATTGTTAACTTTTAAAATTGAATTTAAAGTGAATAAATTAATTTATGGGAATTTCTCGTTTTAATTAACGAGTAAAAATAGTCATTTTGGACACTGTCTCAGATTTCGACGAAACCAGTTTCATCGGATCCGTAATAGTGAGTTATTGTAGGATTTCAAGTTTCATAGTGGTCGGACTTATCGTTTGGTCGTGCGAGCTTGAAACGCATAGAAATTAATTTTCAAGATTTAATTAAATTAATCGATTTTGAAAAGTTATCTTCCGCATACGATCAAATTAAGCCTCAAAACTAGTTCCATTGTGTTCGGAATGGGGGTAAAACATTATAAATGCCAGGCGGCATGCCTCGATTGGAGTTCGGGCGGTTTTGGACCTTACACT
This sequence comes from Allium fistulosum, assembly GCA_030737815.1. NCBI lineage: Eukaryota > Viridiplantae > Streptophyta > Magnoliopsida > Asparagales > Amaryllidaceae > Allium > Allium fistulosum. The sequence continues at coordinate 1,305,100,130 of CM060902.1, forward strand.
ATAAATACGGCACGCATAACGAGAAAAATATTATTATCATATTCTGGAAACCCTAGTATCTATGGCCGCCATCGTTTCAATGACTGAAATTGATCGACTTTCCTTCCTTAATTTCTCTCAATCTGCTCAACAAAATTAAAAACTTCCAACATGAAAGTTGTAGATCTCAATCTCCTCTTCAAATCCATACAGTTGATTTGTGCTATTACGTCACGAAATCGCCAGAGTACGGCTTTGAAGCTCGCGCATTCTTTTGGGTTTTGGTGGTTATCGGGGGCGGCGGAGGCACAGTGGTCACATGCGTTGGTGGAGCAGAGTGTGGCGCATGTTGGGGAAGTGCTGGATCGCCGTCCGTTCATCTCGAGTGTCGCACGCTTGGATGGAATCGAACACGACTTTGGGTTCGGCCTGGTGGTATATTGCATGAGGGAGAGGGTAATTAGTTTTATGATTAAGCTAAATAAATTTGTTAATTATGTTTTTAATTTGATCGTTATATTAATTTAAGCGTAACTCTTGCATACGAGGTCCGATTCGGGCAAAACAAGTGCCGTCGGAATCGTATCGACGAAGGCTACAGCATGGAGTTGGTTTAAAATTTATTTAACTAACATAAAAATTAAAATTGAAATTAATTTGGAATTGAAATGAAATTAATTTGGAATTGAAATTTTAAATTAAATTGGGATTGGATTGAATTTTTTTCAAGTTTGAATTGAAATTGAAATCAATTGGAATTGAAAGCGAAATTGAAATCGAATTTATTTGAATTGAAATTGGAATCGAAGTAAAATTCGACTTGAAATTGGAATTGAATCGATTAAATCGAAATGGAAATTGATTTGAATTGGAAAATTTGGAATTGAATCAGTTTGACTTTGAAACTATTTTCAAATAAATTATTGTAGTATAAACAATTTAAAATCTATCTTCTTATATATTTAAATTATTTCGATTTTCCAAACTATTTTACTATATAAACCATTTTCAATACTCAAACTATTTTCTATTAAACTATTTTAACTATTTAAGCTATTTTAAAACTATTCAAACTATTTTCTTAAAATTCAAACCGGTCAAGGGTGGGATGTTTATATTTAAATCTTAGATTTAAATGTGAATGAGGTTAAAATGAAGTTATAACCTAAATTGAAATTCGATACAATTTTGGAAGTGAAATTGAGATAATATGGCAAAAATGATATGGTATATTTTGAGTAAATATGATGATTTCGAAATGGATTTGATTTTGAAGCGAATATGATATTTTGATATCAAGTATGAATTGTTTTCAAAATATAAAAGTATGGTGTGTAAAATGACGTTTGGTTGTTAAAGAGACCGGGGTCTCTTATTGGCATACTCTCTGTCAATATTGGAACCACTTCAACAACTATGTACATGGTGGATGATATCCATAATGTTGTGGTTGAATTGGCGAACATTTACTGAAATGAAGTAAGAGAATGATGATGGATAGCCTTGACACTCGTATCATAATTAAAATGACTAAAACAGGAGCCTATGTCTGGCCACTGAGGTTAGCTACCTCTAGCGACGTTGATCCCTCGTATTACTATTGTGATTTTGACTCGATGGGTGCAAATTTTTTTTTTGGATTGATTGTCGCGATCGGCCACGGATGGGTTACGACCATTTAGAAAGGGTAAACTAGTAGAATCCTACCTTGGGCATTGCCTCACGTGCCTTGTCATACTTATCCTTATACGAGCCCATTACGACTTTGGTTTAGTATTGTTCCTATAGGGGACTCACTGGCTACCGACGTTACTAGTTGTGTTATAGGACCTGCATAGACTACATGCTATAGAATGTGTTAAGGTAGATCAATGTAAAGCCTTAATGCTTTTTTGATATTTATTTTACTGATAGACATTACCTATTATACCTTATACTATTATATATAAATTGTTTAACGGATCCTTAAGAGATGGAAAACCCCGTAACATCTCTTAAGTTATTGCATGCACGTTATACACTGGATAAAAGATGTAAAATCCCATAAACATATCTGACGCCTCGACACTCATATTATTTGCGATATCGATTTGACTTACATAAGAGTATTTTAGTCCCGACTCGAGTGTTTTGTCTCTTCATTACGCTCGGGTCAGCCCTAAGTTTTTCAATGTATTGAAGATTATTCTCTAATGGACGAAGACGAAGATTTGGTATATTATTACTATTATTATTCTCTACATCATGCTATTCTGCTGCATTGATTATTTATCCCTGATGTATATATATATATAACTCTGATAAATGTTGTATAGATTATAATCAAATGTATAGTAAATAGCTTCATGAACTGTTTATTTGATTATTATATTTTATCGTTCCTTTGTGAGATTCTGTGTTTGTTTTCTTCTTCTTTTCTTATTTTTCTTAATTAACCCCATTGATTATCTACGTTTCAGATTGTTTAAGTTGGACATGTGTGGATTATTGTCGATTTAAACCTTCCGAAATGTGGGTCGTCACAGGTATGAGACTTAAATGTTTTATATATTTAATTAAGGAGAAGGGGCATTTTGTAAAATAAAATGATTATTAATTTTGAAAATAGTGGTAGCATATTTCTAAAAAGGATTTGTTAACCAATGAGAATTTAACAAACAAAAGGCAGGTTAGTTGAAAAGTTATCCTTTTTAAGTTAAAAATAAAGAAACCATACTTTTAGCATGTTTAAACCTATTACAACAGTAAACCTTCTGACCCAGACCTTCCGACTAGGTCGAGAGGTTCAATGCTTTCGTCTAGGTCAAATTACTGCATATAGTATCAAGTAAATTGGTACGTAATAAATTGGACAAGGTCAAAAGGTTCTTAGTTGAAAGGTTGATGGCCAAAGAGGTTGGGGTATGTTTGCTTTATAAACCAAAAGCTTTCGCCTGCTTTGCTTTCGAAATTGAGCTTTTGACTTGGTTGCTTTCGATCAGGTCAAAATGTTTAAAAGAAAGGTTTTAAACCTTTCGAAATATCGAAAGGTTACTGCCGCTTTATGTAAGTGTTCTGTTTTGAAACCTTCCGGCAAAGTCGAAAGATCACTGCCGCTTTATATATGAATGTTTTGTTTTGAACCTTCCGATGAGGTCGAAGGGTTTACTTTGATTGATTTCGAAAGGTCTACTTGTTTTAAAAACTAGCCGCTTCTCCATGCTTTCGAAAGGAAGCTTTCGACTTAGGTGATTTTCCCTTGTTTTATAAAGTGAACTATAACCCAAAGCTTTCGAAAGAGTTGTTTTAAAATACGTTTTAAAGCTTTCGAAGCAGAACTTTCGACATGGCCGAAGGGTTGTTTCCAATGAAGTCGAAAGGTTTTAAAAGAAGGTTTTCCACCTATTTTAAATTGAACCCAGAAAGTTTTCAAAATGTTTTAGAAGGCCAATGCTTTCGAAAGGTTTTGTTTACTGAATGTTTTAAAAAGGGGTCGAAGGTAAAGCTTTGAAGGGGACGAAAGCCAAGCTTTCGATAGAGTCGAAAGGTAACCTTTCGAAGAGGTCGAAAGGTTTTTGTTTCTGAATGATTTCGGAAGGTTTTAAATGGAAGGGTTTCCAAAGGTTTTCCAAGGCAATGTACCAAGTGTTTTAAAATAGGATGTCTAAGGTTTTGTTGCTTTGGAAAGGTTTTAAGTTTAATGGGTTCGAAAGGTTTGAGGTTCAATGGTTTCGAAGGGTTGAGTTTCAATGGGTTCGAAAGGTTTTGATTTCTAAGGGTTTTGAGGGTACCAATGGAAACAATAAATGAATATGATCTAAGTTAGGGATACTAATGGAAATAGGTTAATCATGGGGTTAACATGATATAAATGGAATCATGGGGCTAATGATACAAATAGATTCATGGGGCTAGTATGAGTCAAATGGCAAATTCAAATGGAATAATGGGGCTAACATGATACAAATAGATTCATGGGGCTAGCATGAATCAAGTGGAAAATTCAAATAGAATCATGGGGATACCATGATATAGTTAAACTCATGGGGCTAACATGAGACTATTAAGTTCATGGGACTATCATGAAATAATTAGACTCATGGGGCTAGCATGAATCAAGTGGCAAAATGATGAGTTCATAGTTATCCTAGGAAAACTATGTGATGTGAGATGGATAGTCTACATCAACTTAAACAACATGAAAGTGGAATAGGTTATCCCTCTTTGATATAATTAAACTTTAATTGGGGATGGGGAAATCCTAATTATTTTTAAGTATGCATATCACCATAATGTTTTACAAATATATGTTTTAACCATTGTGGATGTAGAAGCACAGAATATGGTTTTATGAAAGGTTTTGTAAAAGATATGTTTCAAAAGGATGTTAGTAAGGGGAAACCCGTTCCGCTAAGCGGCGTGGTCTCACTTAACATGATTAACTGAGATGTATAGTATTATTCATACCAGGCTATATGTTTGACTCGAAGTTTATATTTTCCCCTTAAACTCTCGGGTGCTCAAAATTAATTTGAGTAGGCTGAGGGATTAAGGTCTTTTTCAGGTTTTAGTAGGATGGTGAATAAGGCTACCGGAGGCATGCATTAGACAAACAGATAGCTATTTAGGATTGCAGGTCTTGTTTTGATGTATTTACGCTGTGATTGTAGTAGGTCTATTATGACTATATGACTCTGATCATCCAAGGGGGTATCTTCATATACCACTCTTGGCGTAATTTGTAATAATTATATTTTATCTATGCCTAGGAACGATTTGGGATCATGTGTAGTGAATGTGAAACAGTTGGTTTTGAAATGTAATGAAGTAAAAGTTATTTTGAAATCTGTGTTTTGTTTCATATTCGAGTGCTTCTAATATTATTGATATCATTAACATAGCCGTATTTAGTCGCCGGAAGCTAATACTATAGATGACCGCAACATCTGTAGCGCTTAGTTTTAGGCCTCTAGATAGGGCATGTTACAGCTTGGTGTCAAAGCCTAGTTTATGAAATAGTTTAACTAAAAGTGATTTTTGAAAACATAATCCTTAGAAATTAAAGTTAAGATCGGGGTAGGGGATAACGCTATAGTAACATACTTGTATTTGTTACTTATATAAGTATATGCTATATCTCTAGTCTCCTATCTTAGTTAGGCTATTTATCTATATCTTACGAGGTTTGAATACAGATATGGAAGGAAGAAGAGGGAGAGTTAATATTGGAGGATAGAGCACCACTACTAATGGAAATGCCTGACCTAATGCTAGAAGTGGTCCAAGTCAGGCGCAAGCTGAAACTGTTGGTGCAGAAGTTCCCCAGATGGACATGGGAGCAATGTATCAGTTCTTTGTAAACATGATGCATGTTGGAATTGTAGTCGGAGTTGTTGGAGGTAATACTGCTGGAAATGTTGGTGGAGAAAATCCCGTAGTTCCAGCTGGATATAACTATGCTAAACTGAGTAGAGACTTTGTCAGTTTAGGAGGAAAGCCATTTGCTGGAATGGAAGATGCTGCTAAAGTGGAGGATTGGCTGTTGAACCGTGAAAGTATTTTTACTGATCTAGGCTTGAATGATGGAGAGAAGAGAAGGCTAGCCTCGAGATAGTTGCAAGGGTTAGTGCTTCATTGGTGGAACAGTGTGATGACCGAAGTGCCAGAGGAAGAATTGACTTGGGCCGAGTTCAAAAGGAGGATTGAGCAAAGGTTCTTGTCTAAGGTGACCAAGTCGGTGTTAATGAGGAAGTTTATGGATCTTTTCCAAGGACAAATGTCTGTGGTCGAGTAGCAGCAAGGTTTGATGAGCTGTCCCGATATGGTTATGCTTTGTTGACACAGATGTCAGAAGGAATGAGAGATTCATTAGAGGGTTGAGGCCAGAGCTGGGCAGAATGACTATGGCCCATATCCGAGATCCTTCTAATGTGGTAGTAGAAATGGCCATCCGCCATGAGGAAATGCTTGTTGTTTTGGCTAGGGAGAAGCCTGTTGAATTTCATAGTCCTCAAGGGAAGAAGAGGAAGTTCTTCAAGAAGAAGGGCACTCGGAGAGAAGGAGCCGCCAAGAAAGGGAAAGCGGATATAGTTTGCTACAAGTGTGATAGGAAGGGTCACCATGCTAATGAGTGCCATTCGAGTGATGGAAAGTCGGTTGTGGGGAAGCAGAATGTGCAATGCTATAATTGCAACCAGATGGGGCATTACAAAAACAAATGTCCTGAAGCCGCTAAGGTGGGAAAAGGAAAAGACTTTGCTTTGGAGCCATCATCTTCTAAACCAACTGCTACTAAGAAAGGAAAGTCTGTGATGGAAGGTACGCTTTGATCCATGGCATACCTGTTAGGTTATTGTTTGATACCGAAGCATCTCATTGTTTTATTTCTCGACGTTTGGTAGATAAGCTTAACCTAGAACCCTCATATCTAGTTACTTCCTTAAGGGTTGCAAACCCGATAGGAGTTTATGCAACACTTGGGATGAGGTGTGACCATTTAGAGTTTGATTTGCTAGGTCATACTTTTGAGTGCTGTTTGCATGTGTTTGACTTTGGGGAATTTGGGATTATCCTTGGGATGGATTGGTTAAGTAAATATGATGCTAGGATATTTTGCCATGATAGGAAAATATCACTTAGTCACTCAAATTGTAGGGATCAGATAGTTTATACCGTAGAGAACCCTAGTGGTGAAATGAATGCTTTATTGGGAACTATGGAATTGGAGGATGAGTTGCATCGAGTCTTTGTAGTTAAAAGAGTTCGCGGATGTGTTTGAGCCGGTAACGGAGTTGCCACCGAAACAAGCCATTGAGTTTCCGACCGATTTGGTGCCTGGAGCAGAGCCGGTGAGTAGGCCGCCGAGTAGGATGACCCCCACCGAGATGAAAGAGTTGAAAGTGCAATTGGTAGATTTAGAAGGCAAGAGTTTTATCCGACCAAGTAGTTTGCCATGGGGAGCTGCGCTGTATTTTCTAAGAAGCCGGACGGATCGTTGAGGCTATGCATCGATTATCGTAAGTTGAATGAGAAGATGATAAAGAACCAATATGCATTGCCGAGAATTGACGATTTGTTCGATCAGTTAAGTGGAGCCAAGGTATTCTCTCAGCTGGATTTGGCGATAGGATTTCATCAGCTTAGAGTGGCGGAGGATAGCATTCCTTTGACGGCGTTTAGGACAAGATATGGATTGTACGAATGGTTAGTTATGCCATTTGGACTGACTAATGCTCCGGCATTCTTTGTGGATCTGATGAATAGGATTTTCCGAGAACACTCTGATAGATTTGTGTTGGTCTTCATAGATGACATTTTGGTATACTCTAAAGATGAGAAGGAGCATGAAGTTTATCTTAGAGTTGTGCTTGAAATGTTGAGGGAGCATCAGTTGAAGGCTAAGTTTTTGAAATGCCATTTTTGGAAGAAGGAAGTGAAGTTCCTTGGTCATGTTGTCTCGGAGAAAGGGTTGTCTGTGGATCTAACTAAGATCGAGGCGGTGAATAATTTGAAGAGACCCGAGACGGTGACCAAGATAATGAGCTTTCTTGGATTGGCTGGATAATATCGAAGATTTATCAAGGATTTTTTGCGAATAGCTGAACCGATGACTAAGCTTACGTGAAAATATGAGAAGTTTGTATGAACTGATAAGTGTGAGGAAGCATTTCTGACCTTGAAAAACTTATTGACCCATGCACTGGTGTTAGTGGTTCCGGAGAGAAACCAAGATTTAGTTGTTTATACTGATGTGTGTGGAACCGGATTGGGAGCTGTGTTGATGCAAAGAGGTAAAGTGATTGCTTATGCTTCTAGACAGCTCAGGCCACATGAAGTTAGGTATCCAACGCATGACTTGGAGTTAGCCACCGTTATATTTGCTTTGAAGGTATGAAGGCATTATCTTTTGGGAGAGCGATTTAAGCTTTATACCGATCATAAGTCATTGAATTACTTGCTCTCTCAAAAGGAACTGAACATGAGACAGCAAAGATGGCTTGAGTTTATTACTGCTTATGATTTTGGAATTGAACACACACCCGGAAAAGGAAACAAGGTGGCATATGCACTTAGCCGGAAATATCAGAATGCAGTTTCCGCTATGATGTTGAGTGGAAAGATTTGAAAGCATTGTCAGCTTGTAATGAGCAGTTTAGATCCGGGGAAGGTTCTAGTATCGAAAGTGTTGTATTGTCTTGTTTAGAAGTTAGACCACTGGTGATTGAGAAGATAGCTTCAATGCAAGAGGGGGATCCAATTTTGGCTGAATGGATCAGAAGGTTGAGGGCAGGAACGGAGAGCGATGACCTAAAGGATTTCGGTCTTGACCAAAATGGGTGGTTGAGAAAGAAAGGGAGGTTATGTGTTTCAAATGTAGAAAACATGAGGAAGGAAGTTTTGGATGAGTGCCATCGTTCGAAGTTCACTATCCATCCAGGAGGAACAAAGTTGTATCAGGATATGAAGTTTCTTCTAGGAAGGTATGGAATGGGACATTGGTTTGTGTGTTAAGAAGTGCTTGAATTGCCAACAGGCAAAGGCTGAACACCAGAAACCGAGCGGATTACTTCAACCGTTGGAAGTTCCGTTGTGGAAATGGGATTCTATCTCTATGGATTTTATTGATGGGTTGCCAAGATCCAGTAGAGAAAATGAAAGCATATGGGTCATAGTAGATAGACTAACTAAGAGTGCCCATTTCATCCCGGTAAGGTCAAATAGGACAACACCCATTTTGGCGAAGTTATTTATGAAGAATGTAGTTAGACTGCATGGGATTCCTAGTAGTATTGTCAGTGATAGAGATTCTTTGTTTACTAGTGAGTTCTGGAAAAGTCTACAAGAAGCATTAGGGACCAAGCTCAACATGAGTAACACTTACCATCCGCAGACTGATGGGCAAACAGAAAGAGTTAACAAAATCTTAGAGGATTTGTTAAGAGCTTGTGTATTGGATATTGGGGGATCATGGGAGGACCATCTTCACCTAGTCAAGTTCTCGTATAATAATAGTTATCAGACTAGTATTGGGATGGCACCGTTTGAAGCTTTGTATGGAAGACTATGCAAGTCTCCCATATGTTGGTTAGAGATCGGGGATAGATTGGTTCTTGGTCCGGATTTGGTGAAGGAAGCTGCAGAGAAGATGAGTTAATCTGAGCTAGGATGAAGGAAGCTCAATCTAAGCAGAAAAGTTATGCTGATAGAAGAAGAAACGATTTGGAATTTTTTGTCAAAGACTATGTGTTTATTAAGGTTTCACCGATGAAGGGTATGATAAGATTTGGGAAATCAGGAAAGTTAGCACCTAGATTCATTGGTCCTTTTTGTATTGTAGAGAGGATCGGGAAACTCGCTTATAGAATAGAGTTACCAAGTATTTTGGCTGGAGTCCATAATGTTTTTCATGTTTCTCATCTTAGGAAATGTGTTAGAGACCCGGAGACTACTATAGTACCTACATTGTTAGAAGATTTAGTAGTAGAACCGGATTTGGCCATAATTAGAAGACCGATTTAGATTGTGGCTAGAGATGAGAAGAAGTTGAGGAAAAAGACAGTTAAGTTAGTAAAGGTTCAGTCAAGTGACGATGCTAGAGACTGTACTTGGGGGATGGAGAGCAGGATTAAGGATACTTATCCTGACTTGTTTGATGGTATGTTTTACCTTTGATTGATTGTTGTGCACCTTATCGTAATTTCGAGGATGAAATTATTTATGGTGGGGAGTCTGTAACACCCCATATTTTCATGACATTATTTAGGATATTTAATAGTTAAATAAAATAAAATAATGTGGAGATTAATAGGTTGAGATTTGTTTTAGCTAAGGGTAGCCGTGCCATAATAGTGTGTTAACTAATTTAAAATAACCTAAAACAAAGGTGTTAGGAAATGACAAGGGCAATATGGGAAATATGTGGAGCTTATACCCTAAACCCTTAGGAGATAGAAACTCACGTTCATTTCATTTTACTCAAACTAAAAGCACTAAGGCCGGCCACCATTTTCACTCTCAAGAAGAAGATTAAAGTTAGGATTTAAGAGAAGGAGGATAATCTACTAAGTCAACATCAAATCTCACATCTATAATCTCAAATCTAAGGTGAATAATTACTACATCCCACTTTCTTATGGTTTTCGGTTTTAAGACTAAAATCCAAAATGTTTTTGCAAGTATATGCCATGTTTGATGATTAAAGTTACATATATTTATTGGTTGGTGAAATATGCGTGTTCATACTTGTTTTATGATATGCGATATGAAAACCATATTTGATGACATCCAATGCCTTGAAAATTTAAATATGGATCAAAAATGATATTTCAGAGATGGTTTTCAATTTTCATAATTTTTTGAATTATGGTTGATTTTATATTAATTTTCTAGTGAAGGAAATTGTTTATTGGGTAACGAATTATTTTCGGGTAAAATAATAATTGTTTGGGGTTGAAATTTTTATATGTTAGGCAACATATTAAAATAGTTTTTTGGGATTTTTCCAGATTTTTCCTAAGTGATTTGATGAATATATAAAATTATTTAAGGTATGAGATTTAAATGTTTTATATATTTAATTAAGGAGAAGGGGCATTTTGTAAAATAAGATGATTATTAATTTTGAAAATAGTGGCAACATATTTCCGAAAAGAATTTGCTAACCACTAAGAATTTGACAAACAAAGGAAGGTTAGTTGAAAAGTTATCCTTTTTAAGTTAAAAAACAAAGAAACCATACTTTTAGCATGTTTCAGCCTATTACAGCAGTAAACCTTCCGACCAGGTCGAGAGGTTCAAAGCTCTCGGCAAGGTCAAACCAATGCATATGGTATCAAGTAACTTGGTACATAATGAATTAGACAAGGTTGAAAGGTTCTTAGTCGAAAGGTCGACGGCCAAAGAGGTTGGGGTTGTTTGTTTTATAAACCAAAAGCTTTCGCCTTCTTTGCTTTCGAAATTGAGCTTTCGACTTTGTTGCTTTCGATCAGGTCGAAATGTTTAAAAGAAAGGTTTTAAACCTTTCGACATATCGAAAGGTTACTGCCACTTTATGTAAGTGTTCTGTTTTGAAACCTTCCGGCATAGTCGAAAGGTCATTGCAGCTTTATATATGAATGTTTTGTTTTGAACCTTCCGATAAGGTCGAAGGGTTTACTATGATTGATTTCGAAAGGTTTACTTGTTTTAAAAACTAGTCGCTTCTCCATGCTTTCGAAAGGAAGCTTTTGACTTAGGTGATTTATCGTTGTTTTATAAAGTGAACTGTAACCCAAAGCTTGTGAAAGAGTTGTTTTAAAATACATTTTAAAGCTTTCAAAGCAGAACTTTCGACATTGCCGAAGGGTTGTTTCCAATGAAGTCGAAAGGTTTTAAAAGAAGGTTTTCCACCTGTTTCAAATTGAACCCAGAAAGTTTTCGAAAGATTTTAGAAGGCCAATGCTTTCAAAAGGTTTTGTTTACTATATGTTTTAAAAAGGGCTCGAAGGCAAAGCTTTCGAAGGGGTCGAAAGCCAAGCTTTCGATGGAGTTGAAAGGTAACCTTTCGAAGGGGTCGAAAGGTTTTTGTTTCTGAATGATTTCGGAAGGTTTTAAATGGAAGGGTTTCCAAAGGTTTTCCAGGGCAATGTACCAAGTGTTTTAAAATAGGATGTCTAAGGTTTTGTTGCTTTCTAAAGGTTTGAAGTTCAATGGGTTCGAAAGGTTTGAGGTTCAATGGTTTCGAAGGGTTGAGTTTCAATGGGTTTGAAGGTTTTGATTTTTAAGGGTTTTGAGGGTACCAATGGAAACAACAAATGATTATGACCTAAGTTAGGGATACTAATGGAAATAGGTTAATCATGGGGTTAACATGATATAAATGGAATCATGGGGCTAACATGATACAAATAGATTCATGGGGCTAGCATGAATCAAATGGCAAGTTCAAATGGAATCATGGGGCTAACATGATACGAATAGATTCATGGGGATAGCATGAATCAAGTGGCAAATTCAAATAGAATCATAGGGCTAACATGATATAGTTAAACTCATGGGGCTAACATGAGACCATTAAGTTCATGGGGCTAACATGAAATAATCAGACTCATGGGGCTAGCTTGAATCAAGTGGCAAAATGATGGGTTCATAGTCATCCTAGGAAAATTATATGATGTGAGATGTATAGTCTACATCAATTTAAACAACATGAAAGTGGAATAGGTTGTCCCTCTTTGATATAATTAAACTTTAATTAGGGATGGGGAAATCCTAATTGTTTTCAAGTACGCATATCACCATAATGTTTTACAAATATATGTTTTAACCATTGTGGATGCAGGAGCACAGAATATGGTTTTATGAAAGGTTTTATAAAAGATATATTTCAAAAGGATGTTAGTGAGGGGAAACCCGTTCCGCTAAGCGGCATGGTCTCACTTAACATGATTAATCAGGATGTAGAGTACTATTCATACCAAGCTTTATGTATGACTCGAAGTTTATATTTTCTCCTTAAACTCTCGGGTGTTCAAAATTAATTTGAGTAGGCCGAGGGATTAAGGTCTTTTTCAGGTTTTAGTAGGATGGTGAATAAGGCTACCGGAGGCATGCATTAGACAAACAGATAGCTATTTAGGATTGCAGTTCTTGTTTTGATGTATTTCCGCTGTGATTGTAGTAGGTCTATTATGACCATATGACTCTGATCATCCAAGGGGGTATCTTCATATACCGCTCTTGGCGTAATTTGTAATAATTATATTTTATCTATGCCTGGGAACAATTTGGGATTATGTGTAGTGAATGTGAAACAATTGGTTTTGAAATGTAATGAAGTAAAAAGTGTTTTGAAATCTGTGTTTTGTTTCATATTCAAGTGCTTCTGATATTATTGATATCATTAACATAGCCGTATTTAGTCACCAAAAGCTAATACTATAGACGACTGCAACATCTGTAGCGCTTGGTTTTGGGCTTCTAGATAGGGAATGTTATACCTTCCAAATCTTCGGATCTAAATACATTCTTCTTATTTGAACCAATTTCCTTCTACCAAAATATGTATTAAAACGTATACATATATATTAGAATTATATATCTGAGAAGAGATTTGAATTAAAAAAGTTGTAAAGTTTTAGATTTAAATTTTATATTTTATTCGCAGAATTAATTCAACCCTTATTCTTCTTTTCTTTTATTTTCCACTATTTTCCACACACATACACACACAAATATATATATTCATAATATACCATTTTATTATTTCTACATTTACTAGAATTTGTGGAGTAAAGTATAATAAAACGTATAATTATTGACCAAGGCTAATACCTCTGGTATCTAGTACCCTTGTCAGTGCTAAGCATGCATAAGAAATCTGTACTTCCACTATTCCCGCCTTGTACCAGTACCTATCCCTCTAAGTCTATCATGTGGGTCGTAATGATGAGGGGGTCATAATAATGTTCTAATGACCGGTAAATTACATACTTTATATATAACACTAGTTTATGCCGATTATCTTTCATTACACGTTATGTCTACTAATTTAACTTAATCATCTTGACTTCATGTGCGCGTACAATATGCCATACCTACTCGATGTATATAATAACTACATGCGTACATACGTACAAACGTACATACATACATATATACATAGATGTACACATATACAGTCCTCATAAACAATTTCCAATTTATTTTCTTTGATTGGTTTTCATTTATCAAATCTATTCCATTTACTAGTTTAATTCAATTAGTACATTCACTTATTCATTTTAAATTTCAAATTTCCATATTCAATTCATCCTGAATTTACTTTATCAATAACAAGGAAATTTTCAATTTATTTTTACTACTTGAATTTATATGCAAATTCAAACCACTTTCAAATTTAGCTCACAACTCAACTTTAATTTAACTAATTCAACTTCCAATTCATTTATTTACAAATGTAGCTTCATTTGTTCATTCACAAATTCATTCCTTTTCAATTTGAATCTTATTCCAATCAAATTTTAAATATTTTTATAAGTCATCAACTTATTTACATTCCATTTCATTTTAAAGAAATTCCAGAGTCTTTTTACAATTACTCACATTTCCTTTCAATTTATAAAACTCATTTATAAATTCACATTACCAATTTCATTCTATTAATGAATTTATTTCAAATATCTTCCTCTGAAATTTTATTTCAAATTATAAATCACATTTATAATTTACATTTACAAATTTCATTCATATATGAATTTTTACCTTATCTTTGGTTATACCATTATTTCTTATTCAATTTCCATACAACAGTGATAATATTTCAATACTATCACTTCCTAACAACCAAGCATCCATATACTATAATAATTCATAGAAAATGATTTCTTTTCTATACAAAAATAGTTTTGGGCAAAATTATTTCATTTACCCTATTTAAAACAATACTGTGTCAGTTTATCTTGTTTAAGAGTTTAGAAACCCCTATCGATTACAGTTGGCAAGACTGCACCGACCAGAATTTATAAACAATCAACCGATAAGTCAACACAATACAAAACAAATTTTGTATTCACTAACAAATACGCGCTCATATCTATTATTACACTCACACTCATTCTAGAGTACTACTGACTCCATCTCTAATGAGTAACACCCAACAAAGCCAAGGTTATCGCTTAACCAACAGCTCTAATACCACATGTAACGATCGCGATCTTTCGACACTCGAAAGTCGACATTAATACATCCACTGTATTAAATGCCGCACAATTGAATGCCGGAAAACCGAACCAGTAGGGTTAAAAAGAAGAGGTAGAAGAAGATAGAAGAAAATAAAGAAGAAGAAACAACAATAGAATCTCACATTCGCAGCGGAACAATGTATAATAGATAATCACTAGTCTTTTAAACAAAGAACTATATCAGTTTATACATACATCAATCAGAGTCAATATACAACTCAATACAACAATGGATAGTTATATAAACTTGTCCTCACACAGAATACACAGCGGAATAAATAAACAAGTACGAGTGTACGTCTCGCCATCCAGCTCGTCTCCAAAGCTCCAGAATATCCAGAATATCCTGATAACATAACTCTAGGCTGCCCGTGTGGAAAATTATGGGCACCCAGAGTTTAGAAAGGGAACAATAAACTCCGAGTCAGTCATGGTGACTGGTGTGAGATCGTAAAGCAGTTATTTTCACAAAGAAAATAAAACAAATTCGCAATGCTTTTGGAAAATGAAACTACCATAAAACCTCCCGCCACACACACAATGCAAAAGCAGAATTGGAGGAGATTTCTTCTTATGATAGTCAAACATGCTTACTACGCAAAACAAAACTATTTTGATATTATTACTAGTGCATAGTGTAGGAAAACCTTTCGAAAGTATAATATTAATCTTAGCCAACATACAATCATTATTGTATGCCAACTATAGCTACTATGTTCAATAGCAGGTTACCGCCACATTCCATAGCAGGTTATACCACTAAAACCGTACAAGGTTCGTATTGTTTCTTTGGATTTCCAACAAATGGTCAGGCAAAGAACTTCCTTACACCAAAATGGAAACGCCTCTGGAAAGACGCCCCGAGAACCTAACCGGATCTCTGCAAAAACAAGGCCGACGCTACCTCATGCTGTACAGCTGTAACTAGGTAGCTAACACACAAGCTATGCCATCCCCCGGTCGTTACCGACCTTTATCCGAGGATCCTCAACCACAAAGCAGCAACCACAAAGTATAATAAATTTGCAGCATCAACATAGGTAAAATATCTGGGCCCCATACCATGATATCACCTTTTATCCAGAAGAAAATGAAATACCCTAGGGGCGCGACCCCTAAAAACCTTGCCGCAACATTCCTGTTTCGACCATTACCGGGTTGTGAGGCTCGACGAAGTCTCGTCCACAAAGCTACGCTTTTTCACAAAGCCATGCTTTGATCACAAATGATCGGCAACACACAACAACACTTAGCATGCCACACTACCAAATTGGGAGTATATCACTGATAACCTTCAACTACATAACCTCTGAGCTCGTACGTCTCAGAGAAGGGTGTTAAGCTAAGAGAATAAATTCTCCGCCACCAACAGAAATGTATTTGAAAGAAATCAGCTTTATATCTCAAAGTGTAATTTCATACATACAACCATACAAGTCTGTTCCGGGTTCGAACAGAACCGAAGACACTTCCAAAGAAGCCCTTGCAATCCGGGTATTCACTAATCACGTCCGGACTTCCCATCACAAGAAGAGTGATATAAATCTCTATACCGGAGCAACTCGGTGCAGAGACATTCGACAGGTTGTCCTTTCATTTTCGAAAATACCCAGTCTTCACACCGGTCTTTAAATGTTATCCATTCACGTCGTATCATTATTCGGAATGGGTTATATGACACAAAGTCCTCTCCCGGCTAAACCGAATAATGAGCGTTTGTTTTAAAAACAAATTCAAGTGCCATTCCAAAAGCAAATATTGATAGTCGGTTATGTAACTATCAACAACATTCACAACAATCAACCAATTTAAATAATTTTTCCCAAATTATTAAATTTCAAAATATCTTCACAAGATATATATTTTCCACACTTCATCACTTTGAAAACAAATTTCAAATCACTTTCACACTTCATCACTTTGAAAACAAATTTCAAATCACTTTCACACTTCATCACTTTGAAAACAAATTTCAAATCACTTTCACACTTCATCACTTTGAAAACAAATTTCAAATCATATTTTCACACTTCAAAAATAAATCAGTGTTTATTTTTAAAACAAATTTCCCTTTCCTTTAAAAATTCCATTTTGAATTTACATTTCCAAATATTTACTTTTTATACGATTTTCAAATCGATTTCTCAAATATTCACTTTCAACTCCAAATCAACTTTCAGATTGATTTCTAAATTTGTTTAAAATCCCGAATTGATTTTCCAAACTTTTATTTCAACACAAAATCCATTTTAATTCAATCACCAAATAAATTTTCATATCGATTTCCCCAAGATTTATTTTCAAATACCAAATCAATTAACAATTTCATTTCAAACAAATTTATCACTTTTTAAAATAAATTCCTTTATCTCTTCCCAACCCTTTTAAAAATTCCATTTTAAATAAATTTCCCAACTTTCGAATAATACTATTCAAAATCCATTTATAAAAATCTTTTCCCATATTTTGGAAATAATTCGATAAGATTTCAAAAATCAACTTCATGCTTTTAAAATTCCTTCTTTTAAATTCACTCAATTCTTTCAAAAGAAATTTACTTAAAATTTCCAACTTTAAATTCAAAAATACAATTTATTTATTTCTGGTATCCAACGATACCAAAAATACATTCGGCTAAATTATAGCCTTCAACAAATTCAATCATCAATATAATCATTCACAGATTATCAATAAATCATCACACAACATATGAAACAAATTCATACAAATATGAAACAAATTCATACAATTTGAGGAATCCAGTTGGATCCCTGTAACAACCCTGTATTTTACAATTATTTTTAAATTGATTTTTCCAGATTTAAAAGCTTTATTTATGAAAAGAATAAATTTTGTTATTGTAAATATAAAAACTTTGATTTTGTATGTGGATTTGAATTCCAAATATGACTAAATTTAATATTTCCAGAAAATGTGAATTTTGGTCAAATAGTCAAACTTTGACTTTTAAACTTAAAAATTTAAAAGTTTGAAATTATAAATTTTATCTTTTATTATAAAAATAGATGTAATAACTTGAACACTACTTTTCGTTTCGTTGAAAACGGAGTTAAAATGTAAAAGTTATGTACATTTCAATTTTTAGTATAATTTGTTTATTTGTGCAATTTTGCCTATTTTAAATTTTATAAATCATATTTTCTTTCTTATATTTTGTTTTAATATGTGTTAATATGTTTTTATGTATATTTTTGTCCTTTTATATTTTTAAAATGATAATAGAATTTTTCCAAAATTTACTGTATTTATTTTTCATTTTTAAAGGCTGTTTTCCTATTTTCTGCTATTTTCTTCATTAAAAATTATATGTAAATTAAATTTTTAATATTTATTTTGTGAATATATTTTTATTTTATGTTATTATTTATGTTCAAAAATATATTTCAATATCATATGAATTTTCTAAAAATTTATTCTATTCAATTCCAAATTTTCTAGACTAGTTTACTATTTTAGCTATTTTCTTAATTTAACTTTATATAATTGATAAATATTTATATAAATTATTATATTTTGATAAAATTTCGAAATTTTATCTGGGATTATTATTTTTTCCAGAAATATAAAGTTATAAAAAGGAATTAAAGATATATGAAGAGTTTGATACCTTTTGTGTGCTTAGTCCTTTTGAATT
The DNA here is from genome assembly GCA_030737815.1 of Allium fistulosum. Lineage (NCBI taxonomy): Eukaryota > Viridiplantae > Streptophyta > Magnoliopsida > Asparagales > Amaryllidaceae > Allium > Allium fistulosum. Next base: position 1,305,118,463 of record CM060902.1, read on the forward strand.
CTACCGTTTCTTTTTCAATCAATACATCTTTTATTTTTTTGCCATTCTATCCCTCATTTTTTCCAGCCAACTTCCTCATGTTATTCACTAGTTTTCGAAGCTTCTTAACCCTAAAAAAAATCATGGCCTCCATCTTGCAAAATTTTAGGTAAATTCATCTTCTTTTCTTCTTGTTTTTATGGTTTTCTATTGAATTTTTGTATATTGTTCTCAACTTCATGGCTCCACTCCTCCTCAACCAGATCTAGGCCGACCTCCACCACCTTGATTTCTGATCAACCAACCCCCTAGCACCCCACCATGGCCAGGCCGAGCCATCTTGGCTAGAGAACACCACCAAAAATCCAATATTACATCACATATATGCAAGCCTAGACCTAGAATTGTCACCATCACCTTCCACCACCCATAGCCGCCACCAACACCACCTCCACCACCTCCAGCACCACCTGGACCCTCTGCCACGTCATCACCTTGGACCCCACACCTCTGGCCGTGCCCCATGTTGAAATAGATCCACCAAAAACCTAAACAAACTCCACCAAAATTGCAATATACACTTGAAAACTTGCATTTCCAAGCACCTATGCCTTCACCACTTCACCAAACCACTTTGGCCGCCACATACATCATCACCACCTGCCATTTTCTGACCTAACACCTCTGCCACATATGTTCCTGACCCCACCAGGCCTGTCCATGCTCTTGCTTGCCTTGGTCGTGGCTTGTTGTTGCATAAAAACATTGGTGTGTTGCCTTAGCTTGTGTAGTTCATGTACACAAACCTTTGCTCTATCTTTTCCCATGCTATGGCCGATCTTATTGACCTAAACCAGATCTAAATTCACACCATGGCCATGTATCCCAACCTAGGGCTGAAGCATTAAAGGTTGAATGCAAGTGCAAGCATTTCTATTTGCTTTATGTAGTCATTTCTAACATTGTTTTATTTAAATTTTGGGTTGAAAACTTATATTGTTTGTATTGTTTTGTCTTATGTATCCGAGGAGTTAACCTTGTCTCTCCCACACTCATCATCATCATGGCTAAGAAAATGAACCCCTTGTTCGATCTTTTGAATGGTTAAAGCACGGTCAAGTAATCTATTCCGTTGTTGCTTCTTATCTTCATTGTTTCAACATTGTTTTGCGTTGAATATTTATGTGTATATTGTCTTGTTTTGGTTATTGTTTACAAGATAAATATTAAGGCTCTCCATTCATTCAAATCAAAAGTCATGCTATATCGTGCTTGTTGTGCTTTCTGGAATCTATTCTGTGTGTTTGATCGCTAATCTCCAGCTTTAACAGGTGAGTTATTCCCACCAGACAATATGTACCTATATAACTAGTAAATTGACACCCTATGAATATGTAGAAATATATTATCATGTTATACTTGACTATATTATGATCATATGATGTTTATACACCTGTTATATCATATGTTACTGTTATTTAATGTTATTCTGTTATTTATATCAGCTATCACCATTGCAAGTTCCCTGTAGACTAGAATCACTATGGGTTGAAATGATACATACCCGAACGGACTTTAGAATAGGGAAAAATTGTTATGGGCTGAAATGATAGGCCTGAACGATTTTTATTTAATTTATTTTAACTTGGGATTGCGGGTTTGAAATGATAGAACCCGGATTTTTCTTTTTTTTACGGCGGATTGAAATGATACATATCTGTATCACTTGACCTAGGTTAGAAAATTATATACAGGCCCGTGGTTATTTTATAAAGTGTTTTGGATATTTTTAAGTATTTTAAAAAATTATAAATTTATGAAATTTGATTTAAATAGATTTTGAAATGTTTTAAAATAAAGAAATTATGATTTTTTTTCCATGTGTTAAAAATGTAATTAATGAATGGTTTAACTGGATTTTTGAAATATAACTTAAGTTGGAAATTTGGAATTTTGGTTAAAAATGATATTTAAGTTATATAAGTAAAATGGATATTAAATTTTATTTGGAAATGGTAAATATGATAATTTGATTAAATTTGAATTTAAGTGATTTATTAAAGTATTATTGATTTTTCTATGAATTTAGGTGGTTAAATAAGTGAATGTTTAAAAGTGATCTTTTAAAATATAACTTGACTAGGAAATGTGAAATTTGGTTTTAATTAAAGGGTTAAGTTAATTAAATAAAATTGGAAATTTAGCTAAATTTGTGAAATGGTAATTAAAATTTGAAGTGTTAAGTTATTTGTTGAAATGTGAAGAATTGGAAACTTTTACACTTAAATTTATTAAGTAAATTGTTGAAAATTGGATTTTATTATAAGAAATTTATTATGAAAAGATATATGTTAAACGATATGTAAATGAACATTTTAAATGTTAAAATATGATTTTTAAAATGTTTATGTGTTTTAAATTAAAGTTATTTAATTGCTGGAAATACATTAACACCTGAAATTAACTTTTAATAGCATTCAGAAATGCTATAGATTCTGTTTTGAACTAAAATTGTGTAAAAAGAGCTATTACAGCATTTCTGAAATGCTGTAGTTGCTGTAATTGAACTTATAGGCTAATATTGAACTCAGGTCTATTATAGCATTCTCTAGAAATGCTATAATGGTCCGCAATCTTTGCTGAAACCAAATTTAACCCTTGTTTTGAAATCTGAACTACCGCAGCACTTCTGAAATGCTGTCTTTTCTGTTTTGAACTATAATTCAACTAAAACTGAGTTTTAACAGCAGTTTTAAGTGCTGTCTTTGCTGAATTAAAAATGTTTTCAAATATAACCTATAGCAGTTGTTTTTAAATGCTGTGAAATGCTGAAATTTTAATAATTAGGGTTTTTGACTTAGTAAACGAACTCAGAATGGTTTGAAACTTTGGAAATTGAATACTTGATTTGAAAATATAATAATTACACTTTTAAAAGGTTTAAATGAATTATTTGATTGGAATATAAACTATTTAAAAGGTGATTTGAAATGATAATAAATGAAGGATACCTTTAAATTTAAAAGGTATTTAAAGTTGAATATTTAGATTTGAACTCAAATGATATTTGGAATATTAAAATGATTTGAAATGAAGTTTTGAAATGATATGATATTTTAAAAATATGGAAATGGTTTGGAATTGATTTAATCTTTATTTTGATAAAGATTTGGATTTGAAATGATATTCTATTTTGAAGTATAAACTATTTTTAAACTTATAACCACGGGTTATAATAACGATTGGTTGTTAAAGAGACCGGAATCGGATATGGACATACTCTCTGTCGATACCGAAAACCACTTTGACAACTGTGTACGCGGTGGAGTTCCCAGAATGAAGTAGGATGGTGGCGACGTTCTTAAGGTATGTTACGTGGACCCAACTCCCGTGAGTTGGCATAAGGTGGCTAAAACAGGAGCGATCTCGGACCAGTGAGGTAGCACCTCTTCTCGGACACATTTCTTCGATATTATACTCTTACTTGTGATTGATTAGATGGCCATCCTCCGATTTGGGAGTGTTGTTCGAGGTGGACTATAGTGGCTGCTATGCGCTCCATCAGTCCGTGTGCGTAATTGGTATATCTACCTTGACATTGCCTAGTTGTGCCGTGTCACCTACCATATCGAGCTTTACTACGATTTGTGATTTCTCCCGTAGCCTGTGGAGTATCGAGGGTATCCCCCATTTTGGGAGTATGCTAATACTGGATAGACTACTGGGACTATTACGTGTTAAGGTGGAAAATGTAAAGCCTTAATGCTATTTAAAAGTATGTTTATTTTATATTAGACATTATTATAATATCGAATATTACTACATAGTAGATAGTTTAACGGATCCTTAGAGAATGGGCGATCCCGAGCATTCTTTAAGTTACTTGTACCTTTATTACAGTTCACTTGAGTTGGTTTACATTATATAAGTATATATTGTCCTGACTCGAGTGTTTTGTGTTTTGCTTTACGCTCGAGTCAGCCTGAGTTATTCACAGATTTGGATTTCCACTCTCTTGGAGATTTGAATCGCTGGAGATTATCTGCTTGTCATGTCCTATCTATTTCAATTCCGTTGTTCTACTCAGCTTGTACTTGGTTATTTTACTGAGACTTTTGTTGTACTCTATTTCTTCTGTTGTATCTTATGTAACTCTGACATATTTAGATAGTAGCTTCATGAACTACTATTTCTTTTACTTCCGCTGCATTATTTTACTCTGTGTCTGTGATCTATGATTATATTTATTTACTGTATATTCTGAGATTTGCCAAATTTTAATTACAACGCGGTATTTTGAGCAATTCAACTCCGGCATGAGTGTCTACCTATACACTTATAATGGATGTGAATGGTTGAAAATATCGGGTCGTTACAATCCCTCAAACCTGTTTCCCTGCATCCACAGATGTTAGCACAATACCAATTCCACTTCGAGGTGGAATATCGCGGTATATGGGATTTATAAAATATCATCCGCTATTATGCGGCGCATAAAGTCTCATCCGCTATATAATGCTGGAAATCAACAACTCAAATATATATATATATATATTCCAATATATATATTGCTATATACTACTATATATACTATCACATCCAAACAGTCAATCAATCAATAACTGCAAAATCAAATTTTCATTCTGAGTGAGAAGATCTCACCTTTGCTTTAACTTTGCAATCCATTTTCCATTCCGGTTTGTTTTCTTTGCAATTTTAACCTTGTATAAACAATTTATACAATTTATTAATATTCGAATTGAATCGAACATCTAAATTCTCATTTGATAAATTTAATTAACCAGTAATTTTATTTAGTTTTCCTTATATATACCCAAAATCTTGTATATATATTTTTCTTCAGTAATGAATATTGCCATTACTGTAAAAATTATTTTCTTCTTTCAATCTGTATACATATATATACATTTATAAAAATAAACTATAATAAAGTCTAATTTCTATAAATTCTTCAACATGTAAATCCCTATGTTTTCCCAAAATCACATATATAAATATATTTTCTGTTTTTACATTTTCCTTTCCAGTAAACAACATAATTAGTAATTTTTAAAATGTACATATCTATATTCTAATTATCACTGTGTAAATATATATTTTTTAAATAAAAAAACAGCGAATACCTCACTGTCCACCCCTCGACATCAGCTAGCTGCCATCTCCATTGTCGACTTCACGAATGCCTCCAGTCGCCGCGATCATTCGCGAGCCCTCACTAATGTGCTACCACCACTGTCAGAGCAAGTCACGACTTGCCGTACGCGCGCACGTCACAGCGCCCATCCTCACGCGCGACCATCGCTTACGCTACCCATAGCCACCACGCCGCCATTCATTGCCGTGACCCAAATCTCGAGCTCGCCTCCACATCAATTGTCGCGATCGAAACCCTCCACGCGCGCGCGCCCAGTCGCGACACGCAGCCAATCATTCGCCGCCCCTTTCTATCTCAATTTGAATTGCAGACACGATCTGCCGCGACCTTGGCTCGATAATTCAACAAGCGACGTCGATTATCGCAACCCTTAATTATCAAAAAAGGAACGAGCAAGGAACGAGGCCGCCATTAATTCTTTTTGAATTCAATTTTCGTTCGTTTTTGAATAGCTGAAGAGGAGAGGGATTTAATATCAAAGTCTCGGCCATTATTTATTTTCGAACGAAGATAGTTTTCATTTTGTATCTCGGCTGTAAATATTAAAGAGGAAGGAGACACGATGATGTTGGCGTGTACGAGTGGAGACAGTGATTTGAAGGAAAGGCAGTTGGATGTTGGGTTGTAGGAGAATAAATATATATCTATTTAATTTAAATTCAAATTCAAAACGTTCGATAAATGCAACTTAAAAACTTGACCTCCCATTGAGGCGTGCCGCTAGGCGTTCGTAATGTTATACGCCTATTTCGAACATAATGGAAAAGGTTCCGAGTCCAAATTCGATCGTATGGAGAAGATAGCTTTTTGGACCAGTTATAATATTAAATTTTTGATTTAATTTCAGCGCGTTTGCTTATCGTACGGCCACACGACAACTCCAATCACTACGAAAATTGAAATCCGTTAATAATACAATATTACGGATCCAATGGGACTAGTTTCGTCGAATTCCGAGACTGTGCCTCGGATGGCTATTTTTAAATATTGATTAAACGATAAATTTCAAAACTGAACAAAACAGTTTCAAATTCAATTCTGAAGCTTCCATTATCTTCAGTATCATAAATATGAATTTTCTAAGCCTTGAAAATATTTTTAATCAGCTTAAAACTCCAAATTCAAAATTTTACTCAAATTTTAACAATTAAATTCACTAATTTAATTACCAAACAAACTCTGATATTTGAAATTCAAATTAAACTAACATTCAAATATTTAAAATCAGTTAGATATTCAAATTTCAAATGTCAAAAATTCAGGGTCGTTACATATGTCCTAACAATGTGAGACAAAGTATCAGAGCCACGTAATACCTCTTTAAGGGGAATTAGATAGAATTTGACCATTTAATACCGATAACCTAGGTAGATCCCTGTTATTAAATACCAAACCTAAGACAAACCCCTCTTTGGTACTCCCTAACTGACATCGCATGAAACCTCATCATGCCACTTAATACTTCTTTATAGGAAGATGCTGACCCTACAATAGCCACTTAATACCTTAACCCCGAAGCGGACCCCTTTCGAGATTCCATACCGCCGCACCTAAATGATAAATCTAATGCTTCTTAAGTGGAAAGGAGGCAGACCCTAAGACATTCACTTACTGCCCCCTATTGGAACTGGGCCAGCCCGCAGCAGAAGAAATGGGTGAATTTAATTTTTTTTCCCATTTTGGATTTTTAATGGGCCTATGAAGTCTAAATATACTTAGAACTTTTCTAAGTTTCTTTTAAATAAAATTAATATTTTATTTAATTTTATAAATAAAGTTTTACTTTAATTTAATGTGTATGTAAATTAGAGTATATCAAACATACTCTTATGTACATATTTGTGTGTAACAGTAACTTATTAAATTTATTTAGAGAAGAAAAGTTTTCATTTCCTATCTCTTAAATTATTCAATTACTGATGAGGCATAAATTTATTTAGAGAAAGAAACTTTTCATTTCCTTCCTTTTAAATTATTCAATTAATGAGGGATCATATATATAGTTAGGGAAGGAAACTTTTCATTTCCTTCTCTTAATTAAATTAAATAATTGATTAATGAAATAACATTAATGACTAATCCAAATATGACATGAATTGTAAATATATTCATAGTAAACATTATGTAAGTGTAACATATATGGATTGTGCATAGTCATTGGTAATTGATATGTATACATAAAATAAAAAGGAACAATTTGAATGGTTAATACATAGGAATTGAAATGGAAATAAATAAGGGATGACAAAGTGATTGATACAATCTTCCTTTTAGGAAACTTAATTAATGCATCATATTGATGACAATCAATAGGTACCATAAAGTAAGAATATAAAAGGTATACATTATTACTTTAATTAAAAAAGTGAAATGATTCATACTATGACAATAAATGTAAAGAACAATAAATTTTATATGAACACATACAAGTAGATCCAAATATGTATATATAGAATTCAATCAAATCTTTCTAATAATATATATTAGATAGTTATTACAGTCAATTTCAAAACTTTGATTTGTTGTTAAAATTCCTTTTATTCATATGTATATATCTAATGCAATAAAAAGTGCAAGTAATACATGCATACATAAATTAAAATTCAAAACTAAAATTACATTTTGTTATGAAAGATTTGAATATAGATCTACAATTGAAACATTGTAATGATTCCATATAAATTTCATTTTTAACTTTAAATATAACTCAATCAATCAACATGAAAATGTAAATTTCTAGATTTAAGGAAATGGAATTTAAATTAAATGTTAAAACATAGAACTAAAACAAAACATTGTATTTTAACATATATAGATTTAGCTTCAATTTAATAAAGTAAAGAAAAGCAGCTAATCAATTTGAACATGTAAACATTCTTGAAGAATTACACTTTAATTAGAATTTTTTAAAAACATAGATCTACACTTAAATATTGTTTTAAAACATAAACAAATTTAATTTTGATCTATCAAATGAAAACTCAATCATGTCATTCAACAAATAATTCAGTCTTTCATAAACAATTTTTTTTAATTAAGCAAGACAATAATACATCATACAAATTATGAAGTCAAATTAAATTTCCATCAAGCATTGCAAAATCACTATCTATATATAGGAATTGACATACCTTGCTACCCAGTCCTTAAAAGTACGTTATTGATGTTGCCTTTGATTTGAACCTTGAATGAAGAATGTTTCTAGATCCAGTTGAATCGCCTTAGGATGTTGCTTAGAAATCACACCTTGAATGATGACGTCTCCTCAGATCTTTAAGATCTCCATTCTATCCTTGCAAGAGATGATGAACCACTTTTGATTTATTTTATTTGATGTTTTTATATGGAGTTGAAAGATTTTAGGGAATTGTTTTTCTGCCATGAAAAGTTAGGTGGAGAGAAAGAAACAGATTGAATGAGAAAGAATGAATTGTACATATAGAATGAATTAGAGAATATGTTTTATTTGAAAGAATGAAACTTTTCCCATTCTTTAATTAAAACTTTCCTAATTAATTTCTTGATTGTTTCTCTCTCTTCAATCCTTTCTTTACATGTGATACGTCATCAAATGACATAAAATTTCCATAAATCATGTCATCAAATGACATAAAATTCCATAAATCATGTCATCAAATGAAATAAAATTTCCATAAATCATTTCATGCAATTATCTTTAAATTACATTGATATCGTATATCAATGCGCGCAAATATAAATTTTACAAAAGCGTTAAAATAATTACAAAAACTTCCAAACATCAAATAAATAAAAATTAATATTTCTCAAATAATAATTAATCTAATCAATTTACAACATTTTATCAATTAATTAAATCATGTGGTTTTTCAGAGAATTCATCATTACGGTTGTGCGACTCAAAGGTGTAAATTCAGTCAGCGATTAATATCGAACTATTCGGATATTAACGTTCACACGTCACTTAGTAGGTGGTGTGACATTTTGGCCAAATTTATCGCTTATACATTTTTGGTAAAATCCAATTTTACTTATTATAAGCGGTACCTAATAGTGGCAATTATTTACACAAATTATCTTCGTTAAAACTATATCGTATTAGGACTTATGGAATTTGGTAATAGGTAAAATTCTAATATCATCCACATTCAACTTTATAGTCCAAACACAAAGTCCTTGGTTCAATAATAACAATTATTATTAACCAAAATGCTCTGGCCAGAGACTTTGACTTTGAGTTGAATTGAGTTGACCATGATACTAACCCCATATAACTGTGGAGACGAATCCTCTCTTGAATAATGCTTCACTTCCAATACTTCCACTCGACCCAACTATAGTCACTAGATGGAACACCATGACATGATTTGACTATAATCAAAGTGGAGCCTTCATATTGAAAGATCCACAGTATTCTCAAGTCGAGAGAACTATGTAAATCAGTCACATCGATATTTTCTGTTTAACCTTAGTTTTATTAACCAATAGAAAACTATCGAGTGAGTCGTTCTATAGTTATCCAATAACTGTCAGTACGTAACCCTTAGGTGACCCCAGCAGTCATGAGTAATACACCGCCCAACATTTGGAGAGCATTACATACTCTAATCTCAACGGATACATCGATCTCGATGCATCTTGACTAGAAACATTTAAAATGGTATATTTGTCTTATTGCGATAAATTACTCACGGTTACAACACTTTTTAACTACTATCACAAAATATACCATTTATGGATTTTCTATTAATTATACTTTTAATTAATTTAATTAATATAACTACATTATATCAAGTATATAATAGAGAGAAAATACCTTTTTTCGAACAAGATTGGTCAACGAGTTAGATATATGTAACAAATTACCTAATTTCCTATTGGGCATACCCCTAACTCTATCAATCTCTCACTTGTACTTGGAGTCAGTTATGGAATCTTATTCCAACTTCTCCAATCGGTTTTCTCAAAACTAATTGGGTCAGTCCCCTTGTGAATGGGTATGCTATTATGTTTTAATTATATACTATGGTAATCAATTCTCTCCGATGGAGATAAACTGCTTTATTATGTGGAACAATTCGGAGTATGTCTCTCGAATTCTAGTGAGCTGTAAGTTCTGTTACAAACTATATCGTGACATTGTTATCATATAACAATGTTACGAGATTCCCAACATTTGGAATCATCTCAATTATAAATTTGTGCATTTATAATTTTATATACATTGTTTTTATTGCGGTACTATTCAAGGCGATGTACTTAGCCTTTTTCATTGAATCGGACACAGTCTTTCATTTGGAACATTTGCAACTTAAAGATTCTTAACTTGAATTTGTTATTGACATGCTATACTCAATATCACTTATAAAGTTTGAGTCTGTACACTCCCTAATAAGGAGTTTTTGTTTCTGTAAACAATTCTCTAGTATTTCATATATACACGAGAACACTTCAAACAACCATTTAGTGATATCAATTTGGATTTGATATTTTCTTCATGTATCAAAATACATAAGCAAATCATGATATTGTAGATGACACAACATGTATGATAATTCCTTTTGCCTATGCAAAGAAATCAATCTTACATGTTCCGTATTAAACATTTTAATAAGGTGTCCTTGCATATAATTTGGGACATTCCCGACATCTTTTATACTTACTATAAAAATCATCATTTATTAATCCAATGTTGAGTATTAGAACAACTAAGGTTGATTTTAACATAAGTACATCGTTAAAATCAACAATGTGTTGTTTACTTATAGTTTAGAAATATCGATGTACCTTTTAACGTTCTTTCTTATGAACACATGCTTCCTCTGCATTTTGATTAAAAATCAAGCTATTGATATTTCTATCAAAATATTTATTCAATCTTGATGCTTATAAAATGATACTTTCGTATCATTTCTTGGATCATATCCAAAGACTCACAAACTCAATCTCACTCCTACTGACTTTGAGACATTTTTGGTTAATATGTGTATACAACTTACTCTAAATCGTTATTTAGAATTTTTTTGTTTCAATGCATATGTTCCAAAACACTAGGACTTATCAAGCGATAATTTTTTGAGTAAATCTAAATTGACTTGAACATGTTGAATATTAAATCTATTACGTTAATTTCAACAACTGAAATTTGCGATATTATTCTTATCAACATTGCTCATTTAATTGCAATTGCATTAGTCTTACTCATAAAGACACAATCGAGGTCGATAGATCATATCCCTTCAGTTACGACCACCAAAATCTATATTTTGATAGCGTACTTGGAATTCTTTCAAATTTTTGCATCATACCACATAGAGTCAACACTCTCAATGGTTTGATTAAACAATCTAGTATTATATATTTTCGACATTAATAAGAAACATAGTTTCTCTTCGATGTGTGAGAATACTTACTAGACATTCTAATGCTATGTGTTCGTTTAGGTTAGTTAATTTCATTTCATCTCATATAATCGGTTCTATCCATGGATCTTATCCAATTCCATTTTACTACTAATAATTCCTCAAAGAAATTTCTTTACAATGAAGTTGGTATATCTTGAAACAACAATTGTTTCTCAGTGCAATAAAATAGGTATTTATAAATGTTTTATGAATTTCTTTATTTATAAAATTGATTTGGTTTTAGTTTACAAAAGTTATGTTCGAAACATAAATATGTCATCCAATGACAGTCTTTTCAAAATCCTTTTTGGGAGTTTCTTATAAACCTTACCTTGTAAAATTTTATAAACCATTATTCAGATGAAATAATATTAACCTTGTGTAATACCCTTAAGTACATTACCTTATAGAAAGGAACTAACTCAACTTCACTCATAATTAATTGTACATTGTCCAACAAAGTTCGATTACTCAATATCGATGCATCATTATGTATCACATGGAGGAGTAAATTTGAGATTGAATCTTTATTCATTTTAGGTACGCTCGAACATTTTCCAATATACTCACTCATTCAATCTAATCGAATCATGTCTACCACATGTTATTTTATTCACTTCTGTTTTATATTCTATAAGTTTACCATAGACACACTACATGTGTATCAAATACACATGTCCATGTCGACGATTACTCATCGGTGAATATGACGAAGTACATGGAACCGTTTTGGTATTTATAGAATTATTGTAACAACCCGGTAATTTTAAAGTTTTAATTAACATAATTAACTAAAAAAATTCATGAAAATAAACAATAAAATTTTGATATGAAAATTTGATATTTGGTATGCGTCTATTGAAGCATAGCAGGTGTCAGATTTTCTTTGGAAAATATGAAAGTTTGTTTGGTTGTGAAATTTCAATTTAAAATTTAAAATCAGTTAAATTGCTTGAAATAAATTATTTTTGAAATCTGGATATATCTTATACTATAAAGCAAAACTTTGGATCAACCGGTCAAAGTGAAGCCTTTTTTGAGTTTCCCAAAATAACCTTTTTGCTAAAAAAAATTTAGATAGTACCGTAAGGCTATTTCTTTTCGTTAAATTAAAGGTAGTGGAAGCCAATTCATCTGCACGTTCTCATCCATTTATCAAAACACGGTCGCCACTTTTTCCTCTTTCAACCGACAGACACCTACGATTTTTCTTCCTCTGTCTTTCGTGATGGGCGCAAACTACGTAGCTCTGCTATAATCAAACATCTCGACTTTGGGTTTGTATAATTTTCATCCTTTTGCTTTCAATTTTGAATTTTCATCTTTTCTGTTTGGGTTTTCTCTGCTAATTGGTATCTTTTTTGCAATACATATTAGAAAGTTGTGTACGTGCATATATTTTAATGCGGTTATGCTTTCCTCGATGGTTTTCTTCTTCCGTGCTTTGGATCTGAGTATTCATCTTATCACCCGAGTTTCAGGTAACCCCTTTTTCCTTCAAGCATTTTATATGCCCTAATTTGTATGTTTGCATTAGTGTGGCTGTTCTATTTTCGAGCTTCAAGCCTGCTGCTGATTTATACTAATAATGATATAGTGAGGATTGTGAACTCGCCTTAAACTCACTGCTAATGAATTCGACTCAGATTTTGTAAGTACTTGGAGATGTTGTGCTTTGCAATATGGATGACATGATAATGCTGAATTGAGGTTCTTCAGTTGTAGACTACATTGAGAAGAAGAGCTCTGTAATAAGGTCAGAGTTTATTAGTCGGAGTAGGTACATCTTTCATCGACCTATGTCAATTTTGTAAACGTCTGTAGTGTTGAAATTTGATACAGAATCTCAGTAAAGAAAAACAGTTTGATAAAATTAGACAGGCTGTACACAATAAAAAATTCTTAACCTTATGTTATAAAAATTTCAGAGTTTGAGATAACAGTTGTGATTATCATGTTACCTAAGTTTATACCATGCAAATAGTAGCAGTTTTATTAATCATTTTATGTTAGAGATACTGCTTACTTCTTGAATATTATGTTATTTATACTTGCTCTCTTCTCACATGCAAAGTAATATTAGAGTAACTCAACCTTAATACCTTAACGGAAAAAAATTAATTGAGAGGAATGGATGTGTGTTTGCGTGAACAAGAGCTCTATTTATAAACTACTTCCATCAAGAATACAGGAAACCGCCTTTGTAGTTTTGTTACACGTCATTTATCTATAAATATCATTTATACTATATTGGAGTCACATTATATGTTGACATAGTTACTACTGTGTAGGCAAGGGACAATGGGTTTTATAATAGTTATAAACTTATAATTAAATCCTTGGCGTAGTTACAAAGGTTTCGAGTAATTATTTTTCGTGAATTTATCTAGATTCGGGATTTTCTGCCTCAAAGTTAAAATTTTGAATGCGGTTATTCTTTATATGATAATTTAGGGCTGCTGCTTTCACCCACATGCAGAAGTACATAGAAGCAATTCAAGACTGCTCGAAAGAAATTGAGATCAATCCAAGTTACAGCAAAGCATATAGTCGCCTTGGTATTGCTCATTTTGGTCAAGGAAATTATGCAGCTGCTTTATCAAACTTCTATAAGGGTTATTGTTTACCCATTAAGAATATATATTTGGTGGTGGGCATACTTACATTCGACAATTGATAAGATATTACTAATTAATAATGTGTTAGAAGTGCAAAGCTAAACATTAATTTGGTTATATCTCAACTCTGTCAATGCTAGATAAGTTTAGTTAATAAGGTAGACTAAAACATCATTTACCAAACTCATTGTTTGAAGCTGGGATATACTTCTTGGTCGGTTCATGCATTTTGTCAAAGCTAATTGTTCAAACTTATAATAATATAACTTCACTACCTATTTCATTCTTCCTATCGATTAATAATAGTAATTTGTTATGTTCAATTATAAATTTAACTAAAAATTTAGCCACATGAACTATTTGTATGAATGTATTAATCTTTTGTGCTACTGCCATCTCAATTGACCTTTCAATAGGTATTTTTCCATTAATGGGTGCATTTAATTCATAATGCATCCAAATTTGTAAAAGCATTCATATTTATATATCTACACACACAAAACACGGTGTGTATGTGGATATATAAATATGTATGTATTAGTATAGCCACAATTTTTTTAAACTACTTGATTTATTATTACAAATTACTATTTAGAAATTAGAACTAAGTGCTTTCAAATGTTATTATAAAAGCACTAAGAGGATAATTTCTCTTCCAACTTAGTAGTGAATAGTTAGTAAGTTGTTGTTAGATATTGAGAAAACCTTCAAGCCCCTAATTTCATTTTGCTTTCTCCATTGATATTCAAAGTGGGATTTTGATGATTTTTGAATTGTTATTATTTTTATGGCTACTACCTTTTATTTATAACACTGCTAACATTTTTCTAAAGGTTGTATAACAAATTAGAATTATTGCCAATCTATAACTGCTAATAGCTATTGAAAATGATGATTAATTATGACAATTGGTTTGATTAATTACTGCGATTAGTAATAAATGCTATCAATCCAAACATGTAAGTAATTATATTAATATTTGACAAAATGATGCAATAGTTAATCAAGGATATTTCCATGTATGCAATATGCTCATATAGCAGTTTTTGAACGAAAAAAGAAACAATATTATAAGCTAGACCTGCTCATATGCTCATGTTTGAATTATAGCAAGTAATCATATTTTTAGAAATTAGATATTCATCACAGGTCCATTGCACTTGATCTTATTATGGTAACAGAATCAATTATTATCATAACCGTTTCGATCTAATCACACATATATACACAGTGCACTTGAATCTCATGACCTTATTGTGGTTTTTGTACATTTGGAATTTAATGCGGATATGTGGATTAAAATTGCTTTGAAGTTCAAAATTTGGTTACTTGGCTCAATCTACATATACAGGTTGGTGTTCTTGAGTTTAATCCAAGTTTTCTTATGAATATATTATCTAATATGGATGTATAATCTATTGAGTTTGGGATGATTATAAATAAATTGCAGTAATGACAGTTGTGAAGTTAGGAAATATTAAAGAATTTAGATTCTAGCATTTTTGCAATTTTTTCCAAGTATAGAAATGTGTATTGATTAAAATATGTTGAAGAAGAAAGTTTTGCTTTGTCCTTAAGTTTGTTTTCCTTTTATCTTATACATTTCCATTTAGTCAATATAGATATTTGATACTATGCAGTCAGTTAATTGTGTGTTTTCCACGCCTTAGAATTTGTTAACAGTCAATGACTAGCTAAAATATGTCTCATACTATCATGAAAGTTCTTTAAATATAAATATCATGAAACTTGGCATAGATTTTTTTTTCTTTAGAAAAACTATCAATAGATCCTCAGATAGTTTAAGGATCCCATTTTTTAACTTATATTCAATGATTTTTAATAAATCTGATGTTTTGTAGTTAACCAATGGTAGATTGCAACTTTGAACACATGTTTTGTTTTTGTGCATATTTCTTCTTTTTTGTGGTGAATGCCTCTACTTTTGCAGTGGAAGCTTTGTATATCGCACTCCAACCGTTTGACGAAATGGCTGATAAGTAATGGATAACCATTATTTTACAAAAAACGATTAGATGAATATGGTATGTATTACTCTCTAACTGAACACTTATATTACAACTTATATTACTGATTTGATAAGTACTAATGTTATGGTTTACTCATGTGATAAGAATATCATGTTAATACAAGAACAATTAGTCCTTGCATTTACATGTGCTTTATTGGAACATTCATATACTACTCATTTGTTGTACTTATCAAAACTCGGCTTTTTGTCAGATCCATAATTTTGTAGATGAAAACGTAAAATTACGAGCACATATTTTTTGTCCTATTCTCTTATATTATTAATGGAAAAATAACTCATCCGTATTAGGTTTTATTATTACTTAATTTAGCAATTGAAATCAGTATATTGTCGCAACTCAGAAGAACTACTTAATTTGCGTTTTATCATGAGATCGAACTTTTATAGTGTCAATGTTGCTAGGTCAGGGAGTGCAAAAAGAAGGTTGAAATGGCAAGGAGGTGGTGCTATGAAGGGCGGAAATGGAAAGAGATGGTGGAAAATGGCGATTATGAAGGGTGGAAGTAAAAAGTTAGGATCAGGGAGTGCAAAAAGATGGATACCAGAGATGTATGCACATGCACAGAAGGTGGTGCTGGGTTTGATAAAGGAAAATGGAGAACCACTATTGGTTAGGAGAGAGTTGAGAGATATGGCAAGGTAGGAAATTGGAAATACAGGCTTGCTAGATCACTTGCTTAAACATATGGCAGGGAAAGTTCTGGGAGATGAAGGGGAGAGGTTTATGAGTGAGTATAATGAGGACGGGGTTATGTTCTATTGGCTTGCAGGTAGCAAAAATGGCAGAACCAGCAGATGTTTTTGTAGGTGCAGTGATGGGTGCATGGAACAAATTAAAGGATTTAAGGAGACAATCATTGCTTTAAATCGATATGTTGTTTTTCTTTAAATTATAATTATTACATTGTTATTGCTAGATATGTATAGTTCGCGAATTTGTTGATGAATCATGTGAAGCAGACTAGCAATATTAGTTGAATAATAGCATATAATTAAATAATTAATGCATTATTATGTTGTTAATCTTTCAACGAATAGAATGAGATATGTATAAAATTATTGTATACAAGGATTCAATTTTCAAGTTTGGAACTATCAAGGAAGTAAAATGGCAATCCATATGGTGGCCAAAGGCAAGTAATATTAATGTTGTCGTGAGCTGCATTGTTTGGTTAACATATAAATGCCAAGGGCAACAACAAGCAGTTATTAGTCCATCAATAAATGTTAAGGGCTTATCCCATTTTGAAATGTCACCATTAGGTACATAATTATTATATTCAAAATAATAGAGTTCAAAGTTGTATATTCAAGATGTCTCTTATTGTCCAATTTCGATATTTTATGTGTAGCTAACATCATTTTATATATGATTTACATACCAACTTTGAAAACTATTATCTTTATATCAATTTCTTTTCTAATTGCTATTTTTTTCGCATATTGTTTTCTTCGCGCACGTCCATCGGACGTGCCTTAAGTACTCGTTTATATAATAAAATTGTAAATCTTTTTCTGAGTGAGACGTCGTATTTCGTTTCGCCAAATTTGGAATGCTCAAGCTCCATTTATATTATTTTCGACAGTTTTGCAACATTTTGGCAGCGAATATAGACTTTTGATAGGATGATCGTATCGTTGATATCTATGCACCATTCTGTTCTTCTCGTCGTGTTGATCTCCGTAGTATATTCATTTGTGTGTTTCGGCATCCGGTACGTAGCGAAATCTGCATAACGATTAGCCGTATCGGTTCCGCATTTGAGTCCTTTGGGTTTTCTATGTCCATTCATTTGTCTATCGGCTGAAGCTAATGGATGCTAGCTATTAATATTCCCTGAATTCAGCATATGACTTTCACTATTCCCTATTCCAATTTATTTTATGTTGGTGCACTTATTTTCTTTTGGTCTCTTCCTTTTCCTTTTATTTGTTCTGATAACAAAACGAAGTATAATATAAAGCTTATAATTTAAATTTGCATTGAGAAAACCTGCTCCTCCTATATTTTTGCCGAAACCTTTCCCTCTCCCATTCATTTGCTCGACCATTTCTCTTCGTATGCTTTTGTGCTTTGAAATATATATATCAGAGCATTCATAGAAAAAAGTGTGAGATATGTTTGCTTTTATATCTGAGCTGTTGCTCATCTTCTCTTGCATTGAACCCAGCGCCTCTTTCCTATGCATGAACCCAGCATGCTCATCTCCATTCTGGTCCTCTCTCTCTCTCCAGTCGAGGCCATCTCCACCAACCCAAATGCCAGCACTGATCATCCAACCCATTGCAACTCTTGCCGACCCTCCTCTACATCACCCGATCCCCATAGCCTTTCCGCCACCGAACAACCTCCCTCTGGCGCATCACCATAGCGGGTCTGCCTTCCCACTATAAACCTAGCACCCTTCACCTGACAGCCTCGAAACCCAGCACCACCCCACCGTGCCAACCACAACACCACTGGCCTCTCCCCTTGAACCGCCACATAGCCTGCCGACCAGACGAGCACCTCCAGCCCACTACCGAACCCCTCCCTGGCCGATCACAGCCAAGCCTCACCACCGAATGACCGCCATCAACCCATCAGCTCACATGCCTCCTCTCCTTGCTCCAAAAAATTAGCCACCCGCTTACACTCAGCCCGATTCCCCTCTGCCTTGCTCGGCCTCTCCACGCCCGCCACCTTCACCCAGTCATCACCGAAGACCCGAACCCACAGCAACCCTCTCCCTTCCCTGCTTCTTGCTCCATCTTCGACCATAGCCAAGCAACCCCTGCCTTGTTAGCCTCCTCACGTGCCTCGCAACAGCCACCTATCTCCGCAATAAAAGTTGGAAAGATAAATAAAAATTGATTTGAAATTTAATTTGTTTAAGAATTGATTTGAAATTTAATTTGTTTAAGAATTGATTTGAACTTATTAATCTTGAGATTTTAAAGATATGATTCTTATAACTTGATAACTTGATTTTTGATTAAAGGCGATTAATGAATATTTTCAAAGTTAAATAAAATTGAAATTGAATATTTAATATTGATTTAAATTTGTAATTTGAGATTTTATTTAAATGTTATAAAAAAATGATTAAGTGAATATTTTCAAATTTAAATAAAATTAAAGTTGAATTTTGGAATATAAATGAAATTTATCAAATTGAGTTATTGTAAATGTTTGAATATTTAAACTTTAAAACCTATTGAATTGGAAGTGGTTTAAATTTATAGTTCAAACCTGGATTTGGAATTGATATAAATTAAAAATGGTTTTAATGAGAATTTGAATTAAACCTCTAACCTTTTTAATTGAAATTGTTGAACAGAGATTGATTTAAATTGAATTTTGGTACTAAAGTTGATTTGAATTGATTTGTGAAATTGGGGTAACAATTCTAATTTGAAACTATTTTCAGTATAAACTCTTTTTAATATATAAAATATTTTTAATATATAAACTATTTTTAATATATAAATTATTTTAATCTATAACCTATTTTTAAATACAAACTATTTTTAATGTATAACTATTCCAATATATAAACTACTTTCAATATTCAAACTATTTAAGTTGGAACTGTTATTATTTAAAGTAAATGATGATTTTGAAAGTGATATGATTTCGAAAGTGAATATGATTTTGGAAGTGATATGACTTTGAAATGAATATGATATTTTGGTATGAAGTATGAACTGTTTGAAATGAAAATGACCACGGTGTGAAATAAGCGTTTGGTTGTTAAAGAGACCGAGATCGGATATTGTCATACTCTCTGCCAATACATAAAACCACTTTAACAACTGTGCACGTGGTGGAGAATCCAGAATGAAGTAGGATGTTTTGGCGACATTTATATGAGGTATGAACACAGCCCTGACTCCCACGATTTAGCTTGATGTGACTAAAATAGGAGCCATGCCGGGCCAAGTGAGGTCGCACCTCCGATTGAGCATGCTTCTTCGATACCATTCTATTACTTTGTGATTTGATTGGGTGCACCTTTGATTATGGGAGTGTGCCTTGAGGTGGGCGGTAGCAGCTGCTATGCGCTACCACCAGTCCGGTTCCGCAAAACGGTAGTATCCTACCCTGGGCATTGCCTCGCGTGCCTTATCACATGCATTATTGCGCCTACTATGAGTTTGGTTTATGTCGTACACTATGGAGTGCCCTCTGATAGCCCTCCAGTTTATGGAGGAATTACGATACTGTATAGACTACAACATTTATATAAAATGTGTTAAGGGGGATATGGGTAACGCCTTAACGCTATTTTAATATTTTACTTTACGGTAGACATTATCTATGTAGCGTATTGTAATATGTGTGTAGATAGTTTAACGGATCCTTGTAGGATGGAATCCCAACATCCTTTAAGTTATATTGCATTTTACTTTGACATTTCACTTGAGTTGATTTACTTGCTTAAGAATGATAATCCTGACTCGAGTGTTTTGTGTTTTGCTTTATGTTCGGGTCAGACTGAGTATCACAACATTTGAGACTCACCTTTGGAGGTTGGAGCTTGGAGCTTTGCTTGAAGATCTATCTTATGTCCATTCAGTTTTCAGTTATTTCTAGTTTTATGTTTAGACTTGTCATTTTCTTATGTATTGAAACTTCTATGCATTCGGGATTTTTTTTGTATTTTGTTTTAAACTCTGATGTTCTGTAGTAGCTTCATGAACTACTATTTATCTATTCCACTGCTTATTGTTATATTACTCTGTGTCTATGATTCTGTGATTGATTTATTTACAGTATATGCTAAGTTTTGCCAAATATAAATTAACAATCTATTGTTTTGAGCAATTCAAGTTCGACATGTGTGTCTGCTTTGGCACTCGGAGGGTGCAGCATGATAGGGGGTTCTCGCTTCTGGGTTTGGTAGCGAATGGATGACTCTTACTCCTACATGTCCCATGGGGTTGGTGCAGTCGAGAGGTTGGCCGTAAAAGCAGAACACAGTTACGGCTGTATGCTACGGTAGGCGTTATCCCACTATCGGTTGACCGTTACATGTGGTATCAAAGCTCTGGTTTATGCAAAACTTAGCATATGGAGTAAAGACTCATTAGCGATAGGGTAGTAATACCCTAGAATGAGTAAAATTAATTACAGGATCATCTTCGTTCAAGCTTGAAATTCTTTGTTAGGATCCTCTTTGAATAGGATTTCTTTTGAAATTTTGGAACTATACCTTTTTTCTATAATCCAGTCTTGTCTTTCCTGTTCCTGTTCTTCCTAAAACTGGAGCATCCCGTAGCTCTATTTCTGTTGATCTCTGTAATAAATTTGAGCATATCTTACAACCTCAATTGGCAACTTCATCCTTACGAGTGACTAATCCCATCGGCGGTCTCGCCAACCTTAGTTTGATTTGTAAAGGGGTGAAACTCCTTTACAACAAGCGTTGATTCACCGGAGATTTCTATGTCCTCGGTTTTAATGCTGTTATCTCTTGCCAAGCCCGAACCATTTCTCCAGTAGATGACCAGGGTAATTATCTTATGATCGAATGTCGATTGCCTCAGGATTATGCAGGCAGTTTTATCTTTTCGCTTGATTCTCAGCCTAGTGATCTTGACTACACCCCGATAGTCAGGGATTATCCTGATGTTTTTGGTGAAGTCACTTCTCTTCCGCCTAAGCCGGAAATTGAATTCCATATCGATCTTATTCCTGGAGCTCGACCTATTGTCCTTCCTCCTAGACGAATGGTTTCTATGAATGGTTAGTCATGCCCTTTGGATTAACCAATGCTCCTGCCTTCTTCGTCGATCTCATGAATCACATTTTCCGCGATGTTCTCAACAAGTTTTTCCTAGTTTTCGTTGATGATATTTTCGTCTTTTCTAAGTCTGAGCAGGAGCATGAATTTCATTTGGGCTATGTGCTGGAAACTCTAAGGAGTCATCAGCTGAAAGCCGAATTTTATAAATGCCATTTCTGAAGAGATGAAGTCCAATTCCTTGGGCACATTGCCTCTAAAAATGGAGTCTCGGTTGACACGGTTAAGGTCGCCGCGATTAATATAAGTCTATCCATCTTTCCTCTTTTGTAATTTAATTACCTTATCTTTCTTTTGAGCCTATCTTCTTAATTAGAATTCTCTTTGATTAGGGTCCCTCTAAATTTGAATCTTTATCCATTCTTTAATCATCCTAAGGGTGAGCGTATTTGTAATTGATATAAAAATGTTTTATAATTGTGTTGTTTTAGTTGTTAAGTTTGAATTTTGGGTTTCAATCGATTCATCTAGCTAATGCTATCGATAGGAATTCCAAAACAATTGAATAGAGCAAACTGACATAATATTGTTTCCGAAATTGGTAAATGAAATAATTTTATGTATAATTATATTTTATATATAAAAGCATAATTTTCGGAAATTAGATAGTTAAATGAATTGGTTGTTAGAAATGATAGTACTAGATTACCATTTATTGTTTTGTCAACATTCCTAAACCATTAATTATTGTTGTATAGAGATGAAATTTTTAAAACATGGTTTATAAATTTGATTTGCAAATGAAATGAATTTAAATAAAGGATTTGAGAATTTAATTTTCGGTGCTTTTCAAAAATTAGTTTTCAAAGTTTTGAAAAATATATTATTTGAAAGTATTTTCGAATAGAAATTGTTTCCAAAGAATTTTAAAAGAAGTAAGTCGGTACTCTCCTCTTATGTCGCTGGAAAATAATTTCGATGATGACTGCAGCATCATCGACATTCATTTTCGAGTCTCAGAGTGGGGAGACTACTTAGTAGCTTTGGTACACTTTTGTTTTGGAAAATGGATTTGATTTGAATTTCTTGAGTATGATTTGATGTACAATATATATATATATATATATGTGTGTGTGTGTGTGTGTGTGTTTATTTATTTCAAAATAGTTTGAAGTGAAACCGAAAATTTAACTCTCAAGTTTTATGTTAATTGATGGTTTCCAATTATTGAAATGAAGCATAAATTTTGAATAATTGGAGTGTCTAAAATGAGAAATGGAATTGAAACAACTTGAAATATTTGAACTAGGATAAAATTTATTTGTATAATACTCAATTGCATTCTAAAACATATATAACTTACCTGAAATATTCAAAAAGTAAAAAATAATGTGAATATGTATTGAAGGTTTAACAAGAGAAAACTTAAGTAATAAAAATGTTCAAACTAAATTTTGTTTAATAGAAATGTTGTAAATAAAAGGTAAATTTGTATAGTGCTCAATTACATCAATAAGACTTACCTGGAAAAGTTTGAATGTAATGAGAATATGTAATTGAAAAGTATACAATATAAATGTAAGTACTAAGATATCCAAAAATGAAATTTTGTTAAGGAAATTTATAAATAAAAATTGAGTGGTTATAATAAATGTTTATACACTTAATCTATGTTGTAAGTTATGTTAAGTGAAATAAATTGAATAATAAAAGAGAATGCTATTTAAGTAAATAAATATGGTTTTGAATTAATTGTTTTATCTAGTGCTATGTATTTCGAATCTATCTTTCCTTTCTGTTGTTTCTATTCTCCTATCTCGTTCCTTTTTAGGGACGAAAAGTTTTGAGTAGGGGAGAGTGTAACGATCCAGTAATTTTAACGATTTAAATAATGTAATTAACTAAAAAATTTCATGAAAATAAACAATAAAATTTCGAAATGAAAATTTGATATTTGGTATGTGTCTATTGAAGCATAGCAAGTGTCAGATTTTCATTGGAAAATATGAAAGTTTGTTTGGTTGTGAAATTTCAATTTTAAATTAAAATCAGTTAAATTGCTGGAAATAACTTATTTTTGAAATCTGAATATTTTTATATAATAAAATTGTAAATCTTTTTCTGAGTGGGACGTCGTATTTCGTTTCATCAAATTTGGACTACTCTAGCTCCGTTTATATTATTTTCGACGTTTTAGCAGCATTTTGGCAGCGAATATCGACTTTTGATAGGATGATTGTATCGCTGATATCTATGTACCATTCTATTCATCTCGTCGTGCTAATCTCCGCATTATATTCATTTGAGTGTTTCGACGTCCGGTACGCGGTGAAATCTGCATAACGATTAGCCGTATCAGTTCCGCATTTGGGTCCTTCGGGTTTTCTATGTCCATTCATTTAGCTATCGACTGAAGCTAATGGATGCTAGCTATTAATATTCCCTGAATTTAGCATATGGCTTTCATTACTCTTCCCTATTCCAATTTGTTTTATGTTGGTTCATTTATTTTCTTTTGGTCTCTTCCTTTTCCTTTTATTTGTTCTGATAACAAAAAGAAGTATAATATAAAGCTTATAATTTTTATTTGCATTGAGAAAACCTGCTCCTCCTATATTTTTGCCGAAACCTTTCCCTCTCCCATTCATTTCCTAGACCATTCTCTCCATATGCTTCTATTCTTTGAAATATATATATCGAAGCATTCATAAAAAAAGTGTGAGATAGGTTTGCTTTTATATCCGAGTTGTTGCTCGTCTTCTCTTGCATTGAACCCAGTGCCTCTTTCTTATGCATGAACCTAGCGTGCTCGTCTCCGTTCCGGTCTCCTCTCTCTCTCTCTCCAGCCAAGGCCATCCCCGCCAACCCAAATGCCAGCACTGATAATCCAACCCACCGTAATCCTTGCCAGCCCTCCTCCGCATCACCCGGTCCCTACAGCGTTTCCGCCACCGAACAACCTCCCTCTACCGCATCACCATAGACGTCCCGCCTTCCTACTATAAACCGAGCACCCTTCACCTGACAGCCCTGAAACCTAGCACCACCCCACCGTGCCAACCACAACACCCCTGGCCTCTCCTCTTGAACCCCCATACAGCCTGCCGATCAGACGAGCACCTCCAGCCCACTGTCGAACCCCTCCTTAGCCGAGCACAGCCAAGCCTCACCACCGAACGACCGCCATCAACCCATCAGCTCATGTGCCTCCTCCCCTTGCTCCGAACAAGCAGCCCGCCGCCTACACCCAGCCCGATTCCCTTTTTCCTTGCTCGGCCTCTCCGCGCCCGCCACCTACACCCAGTCATCACCGAAGACCCGAACCCGCAACAATCTTTCCCTTCCCTACTTCTTGCTCCATCTTCGACCATAGCCAAGCAACCCCTGCCTTGTCAGCCTTCTCACGTGCCTCGCAACAGCCACCTATCTCCGTAATACCCACCACACAGCCTCCATCACCACCTGAGCTCGCCTCCTCCTTTATTATATATATAGCTTATATAATTGTTTGAGAAGCATATATATAAGCTGCATCTCCTATTTGAACCTGCTCATACTACTTGAACCTCCCTGAAACCATCCACTTCTTCTTCTTTGAAAAAAAGATATATATATATATCTTTCACAGAAATATATATATATATATATATATATATGACTATCGAATTCAAGTCGTGCTAGCTTTGTTTGGTCGCCGTTGTCTGGAAATTTCAGCCGCAGTTTTCTAGCTTTGCTGCGTATCTATGTGCGTGTCCATAGCCGTGTGTCCATGTCCGTATCCGTGTAGGCGTCGTTCTTATTCCCGTCGTTTTCTGTAGCCTCGAAAGGTGAGCGATCACTCACGATTAACGTTCTTATATTTAGTAAATTGATTTCACATAAAATGACGATTGAAATATGTTGTTGAATTTGAATTTGTTAGTAATTTAATAATTGAATATGATATGCTGTTATTTTAAAACTGTTTACCTATGATAATTGACATATGACACCATAACATGTTGTATATATATTATATTGTCAGTTATGATCCATGCTTGTAATTGATATGTTATGATATTGTTCTCACACTGCAAGTTTCCTGTTAGGTTAGGAAATCCCTATGGGTTGAAATGATACATACCCGAACGATATTATAGATTAGGGAATATCGTTATGGGTTGAATGATAAACCCAAGCGATTTTATTGATTTGAAATTATGGGATTGCGGGTTGAAATGATATATACCCATAAATATTAAATCATTGCGGATTGAAATGATAAATATCCGTATCACTTGACCATAGGTTAGAAAACTATATACAGACACCGTTGGTCTATTTTAAATGATTTCCAAATTTTTGAAAAGGGAAAATATATGTGTTTTAAAAGATATAGATTTTTAAAATATAATACAAAGATTTTATTTTATTTTAATATATGTGTAAAATTTAGATTTTTAAATTATATATTTGGAAATTTTAAATTTATAAGTTAAGTTTTGAAAAATATAAAATTTAAGATTTTACTTATAATTATATTATTTTTAAATATATAAAATAGGATTTAATATAAAATAAATTTAATAATAAGATTTAATATAAAAAATTACACTACAACAAAACAGGCTTTTTACAACGGGCAATGCCCGTTGTAATATGTGTTCCACAACGGGCAGCTGACCGTTGTAATAGGCGATGTTGTAATAGGTCACCCATATTTTACAACGGGCATTTAATGTTGTAAAGACCGTTGTAGTAAACTTTTTTACAACGGTCGCAGACCGTTGTAATAGACTGTAATACAAGCTTCTTTGCCCGTTGCAAAATACTATGATACAAGATGGATAGCATGTTTTACAACATTCCCTGACCGTTGTAAAAAAAATTTTGACAACGGTTTTCGACCGTTGTAATAGAGTATAATACAACGCGCTTTGACCGTTGTAAAAAACATTTTGACAACGGTTTTCGACCGTTGTAATAGAGTATAATACAACGCGCTTTGACCGTTGCAGAAAAAATGCAAATTTAAAAA
Organism: Allium fistulosum; assembly: GCA_030737815.1. NCBI lineage: Eukaryota > Viridiplantae > Streptophyta > Magnoliopsida > Asparagales > Amaryllidaceae > Allium > Allium fistulosum. The sequence continues at coordinate 1,305,145,415 of CM060902.1, forward strand.
AAAATTACAGCAACGTATAGGTAGCACATCCATACAAATAATGAATAATTTAACAGTAATAAATATTAAGCACAAACAACCAAAATCACATGCGAAAAGACTAAAAGATAGTCATAAAATTCCAACACTCCAAAAAGTCAGATAAGTTTACCTCCCAAATTCATAAAGCATTAATACATAACAGTCGGCTATAAATATCAAGTTCTAAGTACAATCATACTAGACTAAGGATATAAAGTCTTTGTGCCACGCGACGGTTGATCCAACGGCCTCTTTAATAGTGGACATCTCTGAATTTGGCCTAAATAAAAAAGCTTCTGGTTCCACCGCTACATCCACCCATACTTTCCAAGCTTCTGCTCCAAGCTTTACAAAATGTACCGACGCATCAGGATCAGTGCTTGCTATTGTCCCCTCTGCAACTACGTTCTTCTCCCAACTCAACAGCCTGCACTTTTTTTTCATCAAACCATCCACAATAACTCGTTCTTGCTGATCTTGAACCTGCTGCGTATTGTTGCTATCGCGGTGTGACTGCAAGAAAAAAAGGGGGAATTAATTACATATTCTATTGCAACCGCGATTTCATGGAGTAATATTATTTTATGAAATTCATGTATTGTAAGAAAACATGATAATCCCATTATATGTGAATGTACATGTATGACTTCATTAGCAAATAAATAAGAGCAGTAGAGGGTAAATATGTGATGATGAACATGATACTTTAATTCCCAAATTAGAAATAGGAACTGTCTTCAGTTTTGACTAACAAAAACATCTAATAATGATGGTTTTACAAATATGTTGCTAATTTAGCACAAAACAACAAATAGCAATATAAGGAAATTACCACAGAATATAATCAGTGCAGACAAACAGCTAAATACTTGGAACCTGAATTTGAAGGCAAATGGCCAGATTTGTAAGGATTCAGTAGAGTTTGGAAAACAACAGCTAAAAATCATTATGGATTATGCTAAAAACATTATGCAGTTCATCTAAAGTTAGAGGCCGTTGAGGACATGTAGCCACAGTTTTCTTGATTATAATTGTTTATTTTTAATGGTATTCCAATTTCTTGGAGGAATATTGCAGAGACAAAATGATACTTGAAGCATGTGCAAGAGAACTTAACATGTTAAATGTTTAGTTGGACAGAAGGATGTGGTTTATATACCCGTTCATTCAAATTCTTTGAGGGTACTTTGACTTTATTTTTTGTTTTCTTCTTGTTTTAACTACTGCTGTGGATTGGGTTATCAAATTACTATGAATCCAACCAATTATAAATCAACAAAAGTTGGGGCAACAAGCGATCATCACATGTGAAGAGAAATAATACACCCATTTTTTTAACAATCAGATTCAGTTCACAATTTAACTTATAATATATAAATAAATCTGGGCAAATCGTTAAAGGAGAGTGATCATTCTAGTATAAGCCTTATCCCAAAAGTTAAAGTTCCAAATGGTATCAAAAATTTTAGGCCAATTTTTTGTTGCAGTCTTATTTACAAAATTATTGCAAAGGTATTAGGTAATAGATTGAAGCCTTTTCCTAATGGGTTGATTTAAAAAAATAAATCTTCTTTTTATTTAAGATAGAAATATATTTGATGGATCCTTCTGGCTCATGAATCCACGAAAGGTTTCGGCATGTGTAACAATGGGAATATGTCTTCCGAGTTGGATATTAGTAATGCTTATGACATGGTTAATCATTATTACATTGTGCATATTTTAGAAAGGTCTGATAGACGTGGATTTATGCTATACTTAAAATTATAATTAGAAATATAGATATAAATTAGTAAAATTCAAAAAATTCGGGTTCCAAGTATTTCTAAACCCCTTGGAAGACATTTTTGTAATTATTCATATTTTAGAAAGGCACGGAGCAAATTCAAAGATATATCATAGCTATAAAACATGCTTAACAACAATCTGGAGGACATCTTCAATCGTCTAAGCAAAATAAGATCCAATAAGCAAGCATAAAAAGGTCTGATAGACGTTGCAACAATAGTTTGGCATATATGGCGTGAGAAAAAGAGTAGAGTATTTCAAGGAATATCAGACAAAGAACAGACTATCAGATGATGGCGAAAGCTGTTCTGATAATTTGTATCATGAATTTGGGTTTAAAATTCATGATGCCCAGGCAATGTTTCATCATTTTCAAAAAGTTGCCCTTTTATATTATTTTCCAAAGCTGTTCTGATAATAATTAGCAATACTCTCTTGTCACTGTTTTAAATTTATATGTTTTTCAAAGTTTAAAATTTATATGTTTTTATTTATATATTCTAACCTGAGGTGTATGAATGTGAGGCATTTCCATATCTGCCACATTATCATTTCTTCTCTGTAAAAGTACAAGAGAATACTTAGTAATTCATAAGCACATATCACATATTTATTAACAATAGCTAATTAACTATAAACTTACTGTCATGATCAAATTAGTCAAGTAGTCTACTCTTGCCTCCAAATTAGTTAACATATCCCTTTGAACTATTACTTGATTTTCCAATGCAGCCACCTTTTTTGAATTATGTGCATAAACACCTATTTGAGATGGTGCTACACCAAAATCCAATCCCCTCACCCTTCCCCTATGTTCATTTCCAAAAACATGTGACACTCCATCTCCACTTACTGATGCTGTTCCATGAGAATTTTGAGCACTACTATGCTCTTTTATCTTAGCCTACAAATTAAAATAGACCATTTCAAGAAAAAAGAAATATGAATAAACTATTGAATAAATATCTACAGTCCTATCTCAAAAGAATAAAAAAACTTACGATGCAATCGGCAACAACGGAATTTGGTGGGTCTCCATTTTTCTTTGTATGGGCTTTGCACCATAGCTCATCTCTGCTAATGTTTGATATTCCAGTTTCTTTTTTCTGCAAATAATAATAGTAAGAAGACGAACCAAAGAAAAAAATTTATTGATGTAAACGTACATGCATTTCTTACCATATCTTCCGCTAATCTCGCATATCCCTTTCTGCTCATTGTATGTGGAATTTTATTTTTATCTCTCATTGCTTTGAATTTTTTGCTAGTTTCCTACGTAGGAGAAATTCATTAATAAACTATGCATGTTCAGCCTAGAGGAATAATATGCAGGGATAACATATTTATATTTAAATCTGTATAGTTAAAAAAATTATAATGAATAAAATATAACTTGTTACCCCAAATTTCTCCGACAATTTTTCTTTAACAAAGTCGTTCCACTCTTGAACATTTTCTGTAGTATCCGGTTTTAGCATCGCTAGCCTAGAGGAAGCGTCGGGACAAGTAGAAGCTACTTTAATAGCGGAAACTAACCTCGACTTTGCCTCTCTCCATCGTAATCCCAACATCTTAAACATTAAACCCTTGTATGCTTCATCCACCATGAATCTTGACTACACAACAAAAATAAGGTAACAAATAAGGTACATGTTTATGTTAATGTTCAAATTTCATACAATTTTGTAATTAGCATTGATATTCATTAGTCATGCATTTGTTGGATATGGATGTCTACAATGTCAATGCACAAATTTCTACTTGTACTGGCCAGTTTTTCATAAAAAAGTTCTTAGCACATTTTTCATACCTGAATACAAGTCCATAAATCTTTCTTTAAGTTTGCGTCGACTTTTTTCCACTTTGAAATCGTCAAAGGTATCATCTCTCTTGCTAAGGTACCAAGATAGGATGATAAGTGCTTGGAGTTGGAGCCTATTGGTTGACCTCGCTCGTTGAATTCAATTTCAGCCTTTTCATTCCGCATACAAGTCATCATCGTCTTCCCTCTTTTTTTCCTTGCCGTCTTTTGTTGAATATCATCATTAGAATCTAGGTTGTTCGAGGCATCCATGGCGTTGGGAGTGATATTTGGAGATCCAGTTGAATTAGGGCCAGGATTGAGATTTGAAGGCTGGATTTTATCGGGTGGAGGCTGCATTCCAGTATGGATAGGATTGAGCTTTGGAGACTTGATTTTATCGGGTGGAGGCTGTATTTCAGTACGCTTCCGAGGGGAGCTTCTAATATTGCTGTTTAAACTTTGAAGAGAATGAGTTGCATCAACATGTCTTGTTTCATTGATTTTCACACTAGCAGGCTTATCTTTTGCATTTAAAGTTGCAACTGCAGCTAAGGATTGCCTCTTTGCATATCTCGCTGCTACCTTTGATATCTAAAATTAGCATACAGGAAAAGTTTGATAAAGAAGGTTATGCTTCTGTTATTAAAAAAAGGCAGAACATTATGTCTATCGAAATGCATTTGTAACCATGATATTTCCTCACAACATAGCATGTTTATGTCTCAAATATTTAGCTATTTATATTGTAGAATATTGATGATTTTTATTACTAATCTTTCCATAAACAGACCATTTCAAAAAAATTAAAAGTGCACAAGTTCAATCCCAAAGGGTGAGAATAATTATCTCTGTATTCATGACTATCAAGTATATAAAACTCAGTTTCATTGAATAATAATAATAATAATAATAATAATAAGTGTGTGAAATTCAAATTTCACAATGAAATTTGAGCTGTTGTTCATGTTTGTATGTAAAGTCAGGGAAACTGTATCAAAATTTCTGGAAGTCGTTTGCCATGTTTCTGGAAGTTGAGGAAAATAACCATGTCATTTTCTAACATAATTACTCTATTGAATTTTCTTTTCACAAATAACTCATGTAAGGCTCATTTATTTGGAATTTGCATGTTTGTTGCAGGTAATTTGAAAAAAAAGAACAAAGAAGTAGTGGAATTGGTTATGGGTCTATGCATGATGAAGAAATCAATTAGGTCGCATTTTGCTTTCCCTACTGCACATGAAAAGTCTATGCTCAATGCTGCTTGTTTTGCGAATTTCACTATTTGATTTCACTTGTTCAATCATCAGTACAAATTATTGGAGCAGGGCAAATTCAATATCTAGTACAGCAGTATTAGACATTTACTGAAAAATACATGATATGTGATTGCTGTTGAAAAATCTTAGGTAAAAAATGCATGTGTATTATATGCTTAATTTTTATTAATTTTGGAAAGCTATGACACAACGTACACAAGCACCCTTCATTCTGGCCAAGAATAAAGCCCAAAGCCACAGAATTGTACATATTGCACGGCAAAAGCAAATCAAACCGAAAAAAGCAATCCACGATAGGAAGTAGTAATAAATTAACATGTGACCGTGAAAGGTGAGAGGCCCAAAAGGAATTACGCTCTGTAAAAGAAATAGGTATTTATTGTTGGCAGACTAAGTTGGTCAGTGGACTTAAACTCTCCAATTAGTATCCCTCATCCATATAGTAACAATTTAGAACAATTAAACCAAATGTATTTTTCGAAATGCTAAAAACATCCTAAATAAAGAAAATTTGGAAATGAGCTTTAAAACTCAAAATCAAATACTGAAATTAACCAAACAGAGTTTCTCCTTTATCATTTTCTAGGTAATTACATATTGAACCTTTTAAGGAGGTCAATAAGTCATTTCTTTATCAAATACTGAAATGAACCAAACAGAGTTTCTCCTTTATTTCAAAATGCAGATTTTTACCATTATCTGATCTATTTTTTGAGTTTCTCTGTCTTTTTTTTACTGAGAAGAAGAAGACAAAATTTTAATATTTTATCTCTCTTTGTTGTTGCTCCATTTTAATTGAAGTGTCAGTTTAAAAAAATTGAAGAAATGTCAGTTTAAAAAAATTGAAGTGCATATTAAAATTTTAATATTTTACCTCTCTTTGATGTTGCTCCATTTTACTCTTGATGCTTCAAGTTCAAATATCTTCTGTTAAGGGAGGAACCTAGAAAAAAACATAACATATATATAAATAATTAGAACATCATACTAATTAGTCATTATTGTAAAATATGAAAATCCTAATATACAATAGAAACACTTTGCAAAAGAAAGATTATTTTTTCCCAAGTTCACAAATTAAATTTCATGGTTAATAATTCATGATTAATTAATAATATAACTATGCATAAAACTGTATAACTACACTCTTTACGAATATAACTACATGTAACATAAATATTAATAAAGGATGCTTATATCATACCAAAATACCATCACAATCCTTCCTTATATAACTTTCATCACCATCATCGACATCTCTATCTGTGATATCCCGGGAATTTGGACAATATCAATTTAATAATTTATATTTAAAAATTAAATTGATTTGATGATCTTTGTTAATAAATTTGAATAAATTTAATAATCTAATTAAATAAATATTTAATTAGTGATTTATCTTTTAAAACTTTAATAGAATGATTTCTATTTATAATATATATAAGTGTATATATTGTAAATAGATGAGTTGGTTTGAATTTAACAAATGAGATTATATTTTCAAATTCTAATATATATTGGTAATTTGGAAATCATGATTAAATTAATATTAAGTTTTTCAAAAGTTATTTAATAAATAACTATATAGTTTAAAATACATATTATAAATGTTTAATTGTTTAAAAATAGATTTTTAGCTTAAGTTTAAATTTAAATGAAAAGGTTTGTTTTATTTCTTTTTAAAATATTACTTGATAATCTCTTATATAAATTATTTAAATATCAAATATGTTAATTTCAAATAATAAGTATAATGTATTATTTTTATTAATATGAATGGATTTTAAAGAATATGGAATTTTTATTTAATTGAATGAATAGTTATATATGTATATATATAACTTAACTTTTAAATTGAATCTTAGGATTTAATTTAAATTGAATTTGAAATTAAGTTTTGAAATTCAATGGAATAAATATTTAATTTTTTTTTTTTTGGATTTTAAAATATTTGTATAAACTTTTATGTATAAATATAATTAGCTTTTGTTTCTCTTTAAAAAGAAATATATATAGATAAGTGTTTAAATAAATAAGAAAAGGCTTTTTAAATAATTTTAAAATAAATAGAATTATGAGTAATTACTTAAAGGACATGTGTCATTTATCTAAAGCTTTGTAAAAACATGTGTAATTAAATAAACAAATGTATAGGACAAGTGTCCTTATTTATTTTCAATTTCTTTTATTTTATAAAATCAAAAATATACATGTATATAAACAATTGCATTTCTTCATTTCATTCTTTCTAATCTTCTCATTTTTTTTTCAAAAGCCAAGAGAAATCAATAATCTTTCTCTAAACAAATCTGAAAATCAGATCAGTAAACTTTCTTGTTCATGTTCAAATTAGAAATTCAAATGCTCAAACCAAAAACTAAATTCAACAATTTGTAAACAAGTTTCCAAATTCAAACTCCTGTAATTCTCTTTTCCAAATCAACTCCTCTCAAACCTGAAATCAAATGCTTCAAACTGAGATCAGTAAACATCTCCTCAAAACCAAATTCTTCAATCTGTAATTCTTTTTCCCAAAATCCAAATCAAAGTTCAGCCTGCATGTTCTTTAATCTGGAAGAAATTCTGGAATCATTTTAAAGCTAGTGCATTTTCTTCTGTCTGAAATTAAAAGCAAGAAAACTAGATCTAAAGCAACACATCTCAACAAGCATGTATGCAGTTTTAAAAGCAAAAGCAATTCATAGTTTCAGTTTTCAAAACCAAGCATTTCCAGTTCTCTGTTCAACAAAAACAGTGAGTAACATTCTTACTTAAATTAACTTAAGAATTTATGATGCATGTTTAAATTCTGTGATAAATAGTGTTTGGATGTGAATGTTTGTTTATATGTATGTGTTTGAGAATTGCTTTGTGAAATTATGTAAGTGTGCATATCTATAGTTATTAAACACCTCAGGTCATAGTTCAACCCTCTGCTTTGAAAACTGTAAATATGAGATACTTTTGTTTAATGGATATGACTTAAGTTTTAAGTAGACTTGTGGTGTATGTCTGGAATGTGTTGCTATGATTGTTTAAGGTTCTGGAAAACATTTGAGTATGTTCAGATAAGCTATTGTGATCACCTCTGTTTAAAACTTTAGAGATTTAAAACTTAGATTTAACTCAAATCTCTTCTCACTCAAATCTTCTGTAGGCTTAAGTGTTTTAAACAAAGTGTTGTTTAAAACTAAACCAAGCTTTAAATACATTTGCAAGAATTTAGATAGAAACACTGTCTGGAAGAAGAAATCACAGAGGAACTTGAAAGTGTTAAAAACCAAATATGGAAATTTGTTGATACAATCATATATCTGAAATAGTAGATGAAAGTTAGGATTTTTAAGATCAAGTTCACAATTTTTAATGTAGTAGTGAATGGGTTATTTGGGTTCGTCTAGAAAGCATGTTTTCGAGCATTTCCGATGATCACGTGGTCAAGGGTGGTCGGGCTTGTGAGAGGTGATGGAGGAGCCTATGGGGATGACTGGAAAATTGGTCGTAGATGGTCATGACTATGGTGGGGGAAATGGTTGGTGTTCGAAGTTTTTAACCCTAGTTTTACTGCGGCTAGAAGAAGTGATCAATTCGACAAGTATAATTGATCGAGTGACTTGGGGTTTTGGTTTTTAGAGGAGGAGGGGTTGTCGAAGTCATCGCTGGAGTTTCAAAGGTGATGGTGGCCGGAGATGGGAGGAATCGCCGTTGACAGGTTTTGGTGGGAGTTCGATTTTCTGTTCCAGGTTTGGGATAGCAGGCTCGTTTTTGCTTTCGAATTCGTTTTGACAATCAGATGAGCGTGGAATGGTACGGAGATGATTGTCGATGTGGGAAGATCACCGGAGGTGGCTGGCGATAGTCGGAGAGTGGTGCACGTGCACGGTGACATCGAGATATCTGGTGAGTCTGGGATTTTAACAGTGAGGCTACTCGAGTTTTCCTTGGTTTTGCTCGTGAGTGTCTCGGGTAATTTAGGGTTGTGACTCGAAGCAGATTAGGTTGGACTCGAGTATTTTTGTGTTGACAGGTTATAACTGTCTGGTTTTTAAAATTTTAAACTGATGTTAAATTTGTAAAGGAAATTTTAAACAAGAATTTAAATCAAAATTTAACTACATAGATTCAAGTTAGTTTTGAATCTTAAAGATTTGAAATAAATAAGTTTATAAATTTATATATTTTAAATAGGTTTTAAATGGTAGTTAGATTTAATTAAATGTTTAAAAATAAAAAGGAAATTGGTTTAAACTCTTCTTAAATTCTTTTATAAGGGATAAGATTTTTAATAAGTAAAAGTTTTTAAATTGGTTTTAAAAACTTTGTTAAAAATAAATTGATATTCATTTTAAATACAGAATTTAAAATGAAATTTAAAGTAGATTTGAAATGAATGTCTCAAATATAAATTGTAAATGATAACTTGCTTATCAATAAGAATAAAGTTTATCTTAAAATAATTAAAGACTTGTGTTTATTTAATTTATTAGGAGATTTAATAGATAATTAAATTATTTTATTAATTAATCATTTGGATTAATTAAATAGGTAATTAAAGGTTTAAACTAATTTATTTAGGATTAAGATAAATTAATTAGGGATGATTAATTTGTTGTTAAGAATTATAAATTAGAATATTAATTAATGATTAGGAATTAATTAATAAGTAATCAAAGATTAATTAAGTTAGAGTTAATACTTAATTAATTTAGTAATTAGAGATTAATAAATTGGTTATTAAGATTTATTAATTTAGAATTAATAATAATTAATATAAGTTAATTACTTAAGGAAAGTAATTAAATAATAGTTAATGAGGTCATTAACTATGGGTTATTAAATAATTAATTAATAGGATTAATTTTAATAGTTAATTAGATTAATTAATTTTAAGAATAACCAATTATAGAATTTGTTTAAATGTAATTACTTATTGGAAGTAATTAAGAGTTAATTACTTATTGTAATTAATTGAAGTTAATTTGATTTGTTAAATTAATTAATTAAGTTTAATTAATTTAGAATAATCAAGAGATGATTTGATAATAATTACTTAATGTAATTATTAAGAAAAGATTGTTTAGGGAGGTAAATAATAAGATAATTACTGGAAGTAATTAGTTGAATAAATGATGTTATTAATAGAAGTAATTTGAGTTAATTACTTTAAATAATTAATCAAGAGATTAGTTAAGGAATTAATTAAGAAGTAATTAATTTAGTTAGTGAAAGTAATTAAGGGTAGTTAATTACTGATTGAAGATTAATCAAGGTGATTAATAAATGTGTTTTAATTAAAGGTTAATTACTTAATATAATTAATTTAATTTAAGTAATTAATAATTAATTTGTAATTAAGGATCATTAATTAATATAATTAATGATGTAATTAAGATTGATTAATTAAGTAATAATTAATAAATGAAGTGATTAATAAATGTAATTAATTAAGGATAAATATAATTAATCATAGTTGATTAAGTTAATTAATTATAGTTAATTAATTAAGGAAGTAATTAAAGGTTAATTACTATAAGTGGTTAAGGTTAATTAATTTGAGTAATTAATTAAAGATAAATTACTTGAAGGTAATTAAAAGATAATTAATCAAAGATGATTAATTGAAAAAGGTAATTAGAGGATAATTAATTAATTTTGTAATTAATTAATGTTTAAGTAAGAAGGATTTATAAAATAAAAGTAATTAGTTTAATTAACTTTAAATTAATTAGAGATGATATAGATCATTACTTATGGATGGATGATAATACTAAATGCTTTGCATTTGTTTGATATCTCTGATGAGATATATGCTGTGTGATTTGGATGTTTAGTTTAATTGTGATGATAATATGGATTATCTGATAATGTTGATTATCTATTGTGAACTATCTTTCTATGTGTATAAAGATAATTGAAATGAATTGTTTTAACCTTTAAAACAACTTGGCCTTAAAAGATACGTTTTGGATTTCGATGAGACCGGGATCGGGTTTCCGTATACCGGATTTCCAGGTCTGGAGACCCGAATACCACATCGATCCAAATTAACGATAGATCGTGAATCAAGTGAAGATGAAGATTCAGAGTGCAAGGGTTATTGTCGTTAACTCTGAGGGTGATTCCAAAACGAGTGTAACGAGATAATGCCTTCGGTTTCGTTCGAACCCGGAACGAACTTGTATGGACTGAATGCTTTCAGCACATCGTCAGGTGGACGATGAGCATTCTAAGTGATGTGTTCTTTTCTAAGGTAATCGTGACCTCAAGCCTCACAAACCGGGAATGGCTAAAACAGGGGAGGTGCAGCAAGGTTAGTGGGTAGCACCCAAGTAGGACAAGATTATCTCTGTCTAGAGGTCCCTTCTTATTATTCGGCTGTGTGGGCAGTTGAGAGCTCCAACTGCTGGGATATCTTGTGCGGGAATTATCCAGTAAGGGATGTTCCGGCCTTGTGTTGCAGGGGATTGGGAGTGATCCTCGGTACGGTGATCTAGGCCACGTACTGTGACGGGCGGTACCCCGGTAGCCCTGCCATTGTATGGAATCCAAACTCCAATAAGTGCCGTACGTATTAGTTGTGCCCAACTATGTTGGAATGTGAGATGTAAGCATTTCAGCTATTTCTGTATTTTATTTGAAAACCCTAGACCCTATTATAATACAATCGAATTTCCTATCAAATGTTTTGGTTAGCGTAAGGTAAAAACTTACCCATATTTATTGGTGGGGAGTCTTACGTGATACTTTTTCTTTCAAAAGGTTTTGAAGTTAAACAAGTTTAACCTGTTACTCACACCAGACCCATGTCTGACCCAAGTTGTTTATTTCTGTTTTATAAACTCTTGGGTACTCAAATTTTTACGAGTAGCCAAGGGATTCAGGTTTAGCTTTGACGAGTAATCTGGAGGAACAATGGAGCAAGAGGCTTCGGCGTTGTAGATATAGATAGTAGTTTACCGCTGTGTTGATCTTTGTATTGATCTGTATTGTGTTGAGATGTAATAACTAGACAGATGTTTATAACTGTCTAGTATGTGATGTGTAATCTGTGTAACTCTGATAGATGATGTATATGATACTATGTAATATTTATGTGATATATTATATTTCGTTTCGTTTCCGCTGTGAGTATCTGTTGTTGTTTTCTTTTCTCTTCTTCTCTTTTCTATTTCTCACCCCTTTCTTTCTTACTGTCGATGCGATTTTCCGGGAGTGGAAAGTCGGGTCGTCACACGTGGTATCAGAGCTTAGGTTGAGCGAATGCCTAAGCTTTTGGTTAAGTGAATATCAGAGCTATTGGTTGAGTGAATACCTAGCTCTGGAGTGGTATCTATCGTGAGAGAGCGTATTTGTAATTTTTATATAACTATATATATATATTCTACCTATATTGTTGGGTTACCCGTACAGGTTTTCCAATATGAGTTTTAAAGGTAGATAGGGTAGTAGTGTATGAAACACGACTACCAATGGTTGGAATTAAGGTTGGAAGTGTATTTATCGAGACTGTAGACCCAATACTGTCTCGAGTAAGTTTTGCTGTGATGAAGGATTTCATCGAATCTCTGAAGGAAACCTGTTAAGGTTCGGAGTTTATCTGTAAGTTGGATGAGTAGAGTTTGGATCTATCGATTGAACAGAAGCAAGTGATGGTACCTTGATACCTCAGGTAATAGTAGCTGTGTGATGAGATGCAGTGACGATGGATGTTCCCGAAGATGTTTTCTTTGGAACGAGTTTAAGGAAGTGCGTCTGTTTCGGTGTTGTGGCTGAGTTCAGCATGGTGTTTCTGTTTGGTTTGGAGTTCGAGTTTCTCGAAGATCTTTGGAGTACGAAGTCCTTGGCATCAGTATCAGCAGTGCAGCTCGGAGTGTTCTGTATGTTGGCAGGAAGTTTTCTGGCTGAGCAGTTTTCTAGAGGTGAAATTCAGAAGCAGCAGAGTGGATCCATTTCTTCGGTGGATTGGATAGTCAAGTATGGGCTGTTCTGATTTGTTAAGAGGAACAGTTTTCTTTGGAAATAGGCTGGGTTGATCGCAAAAGCGACTTGCGATTGTTTGAGTGTTCTCTTGGGTTATCAGAGTTTTTCTGAGTGTCTTCAGAGAAGTCAGAAGTTTGTCAGCATTCGGAGATTGAGTTTTCTTATCGACTGGATTCTAGGAGTAGTACCAGTAGTTCAGTCTAGTTGAAGGATGTTTCCTAGAGATGGAATTGGTGCAGCAACTCAAGTTTTGATGAAGTATCTGAGTTTTCTTTATGGATCCGTGAACCATATTCTTGGATGAGTTGTCCAGTCTGTGCTTGTGTTCTATCTCAGATCTGAATTGAGCAGCGAAAGCAGTTTGGAGTATATCTCTGGATAGGAGAAGTAAGTTTGGAATCTACTGATGTTGTGAAGTAAAGTTATATTTGGATCTCTTCTGTGTTCTGATTTGGATAAGTATTGGGTTTTCAAGATTGAATTGTCAGTTTGGACAACTGGAATTCATTGTGTTTTACGTATCTCTGAGGGAGTACGTGTTTGATCTATCTCTAGTTTTGGAATCAGCAGTTCAGGAGGATTTGGTACTTGAGTCAGACTCGTCTGTAGTCTGATATCCTGTCTAGTTCTGTAGATCTAGATGAGTAGGAACCCTGTAGCTTCGTAGTTTAGATTGTTTGTAGAGCGAGTGTCCCGGTATATATATACTTGGGGAAACTCGAGGAAATTCTATCTAGAATTTTGTCTGGATAGTTAGAATTGTTTGTTTGGATGATTGGTTGCTATGATGTTAGCATATGGATGATAGTATATGCTTGTGATTTAAAATTAAAATCTTTGATAGATTATTAAATTACCTTTGTTTAAATTTCGGGGACGAAATTATTTTAAGGGGGAAGGAATGTGATATCCCGGGAATTTGGACAATATCAATTTAATAATTTATATTTAAAAATTAAATTGATTTGATGATCTTTGTTAATAAATTTGAATAAATTTAATAATCTAATTAAATAAATATTTAATTAGTGATTTATCTTTTAAAACTTTAATAGAATGATTTCTATTTATAATATATATAAGTGTATATATTGTAAATAGATGAGTTGGTTTGAATTTAACAAATGAGATTATATTTTCAAATTCTAATATATATTGGTAATTTGGAAATCATGATTAAATTAATATTAAGTTTTTCAAAAGTTATTTAATAAATAACTATATAGTTTAAAATACATATTATAAATGTTTAATTGTTTAAAAATAGATTTTTAGCTTAAGTTTAAATTTAAATGAAAAGGTTTGTTTTATTTCTTTTTAAAATATTACTTGATAATCTCTTATATAAATTATTTAAATATCAAATATGTTAATTTCAAATAATAAGTATAATGTATTATTTTTATTAATATGAATGGATTTTAAAGAATATGGAATTTTTATTTAATTGAATGAATAGTTATATATGTATATATATAACTTAACTTTTAAATTGAATCTTAGGATTTAATTTAAATTGAATTTGAAATTAAGTTTTGAAATTCAATGGAATAAATATTTAATTTTTTTTTTTTTTGGATTTTAAAATATTTGTATAAACTTTTATGTATAAATATAATTAGCTTTTGTTTCTCTTTAAAAAGAAATATATATAGATAAGTGTTTAAATAAATAAGAAAAGGCTTTTTAAATAATTTTAAAATAAATAGAATTATGAGTAATTACTTAAAGGACATGTGTCATTTATCTAAAGCTTTGTAAAAACATGTGTAATTAAATAAACAAATGTATAGGACAAGTGTCCTTATTTATTTTCAATTTCTTTTATTTTATAAAATCAAAAATATACATGTATATAAACAATTGCATTTCTTCATTTCATTCTTTCTAATCTTCTCATTTTTTTTTTCAAAAGCCAAGAGAAATCAATAATCTTTCTCTAAACAAATCTGAAAATCAGATCAGTAAACTTTCTTGTTCATGTTCAAATTAGAAATTCAAATGCTCAAACCAAAAACTAAATTCAACAATTTGTAAACAAGTTTCCAAATTCAAACTCCTGTAATTCTCTTTTCCAAATCAACTCCTCTCAAACCTGAAATCAAATGCTTCAAACTGAGATCAGTAAACATCTCCTCAAAACCAAATTCTTCAATCTGTAATTCTTTTTCCCAAAATCCAAATCAAAGTTCAGCCTGCATGTTCTTTAATCTGGAAGAAATTCTGGAATCATTTTAAAGCTAGTGCATTTTCTTCTGTCTGAAATTAAAAGCAAGAAAACTAGATCTAAAGCAACACATCTCAACAAGCATGTATGCAGTTTTAAAAGCAAAAGCAATTCATAGTTTCAGTTTTCAAAACCAAGCATTTCCAGTTCTCTGTTCAACAAAAACAGTGAGTAACATTCTTACTTAAATTAACTTAAGAATTTATGATGCATGTTTAAATTCTGTGATAAATAGTGTTTGGATGTGAATGTTTGTTTATATGTATGTGTTTGAGAATTGCTTTGTGAAATTATGTAAGTGTGCATATCTATAGTTATTAAACACCTCAGGTCATAGTTCAACCCTCTGCTTTGAAAACTGTAAATATGAGATACTTTTGTTTAATGGATATGACTTAAGTTTTAAGTAGACTTGTGGTGTATGTCTGGAATGTGTTGCTATGATTGTTTAAGGTTCTGGAAAACATTTGAGTATGTTCAGATAAGCTATTGTGATCACCTCTGTTTAAAACTTTAGAGATTTAAAACTTAGATTTAACTCAAATCTCTTCTCACTCAAATCTTCTGTAGGCTTAAGTGTTTTAAACAAAGTGTTGTTTAAAACTAAACCAAGCTTTAAATACATTTGCAAGAATTTAGATAGAAACACTGTCTGGAAGAAGAAATCACAGAGGAACTTGAAAGTGTTAAAAACCAAATATGGAAATTTGTTGATACAATCATATATCTGAAATAGTAGATGAAAGTTAGGATTTTTAAGATCAAGTTCACAATTTTTAATGTAGTAGTGAATGGGTTATTTGGGTTCGTCTAGAAAGCATGTTTTCGAGCATTTCCGATGATCACGTGGTCAAGGGTGGTCGGGCTTGTGAGAGGTGATGGAGGAGCCTATGGGGATGACTGGAAAATTGGTCGTAGATGGTCATGACTATGGTGGGGGAAATGGTTGGTGTTCGAAGTTTTTAACCCTAGTTTTACTGCGGCTAGAAGAAGTGATCAATTCGACAAGTATAATTGATCGAGTGACTTGGGGTTTTGGTTTTTAGAGGAGGAGGGGTTGTCGAAGTCATCGCTGGAGTTTCAAAGGTGATGGTGGCCGGAGATGGGAGGAATCGCCGTTGACAGGTTTTGGTGGGAGTTCGATTTTCTGTTCCAGGTTTGGGATAGCAGGCTCGTTTTTGCTTTCGAATTCGTTTTGACAATCAGATGAGCGTGGAATGGTACGGAGATGATTGTCGATGTGGGAAGATCACCGGAGGTGGCTGGCGATAGTCGGAGAGTGGTGCACGTGCACGGTGACATCGAGATATCTGGTGAGTCTGGGATTTTAACAGTGAGGCTACTCGAGTTTTCCTTGGTTTTGCTCGTGAGTGTCTCGGGTAATTTAGGGTTGTGACTCGAAGCAGATTAGGTTGGACTCGAGTATTTTTGTGTTGACAGGTTATAACTGTCTGGTTTTTAAAATTTTAAACTGATGTTAAATTTGTAAAGGAAATTTTAAACAAGAATTTAAATCAAAATTTAACTACATAGATTCAAGTTAGTTTTGAATCTTAAAGATTTGAAATAAATAAGTTTATAAATTTATATATTTTAAATAGGTTTTAAATGGTAGTTAGATTTAATTAAATGTTTAAAAATAAAAAGGAAATTGGTTTAAACTCTTCTTAAATTCTTTTATAAGGGATAAGATTTTTAATAAGTAAAAGTTTTTAAATTGGTTTTAAAAACTTTGTTAAAAATAAATTGATATTCATTTTAAATACAGAATTTAAAATGAAATTTAAAGTAGATTTGAAATGAATGTCTCAAATATAAATTGTAAATGATAACTTGCTTATCAATAAGAATAAAGTTTATCTTAAAATAATTAAAGACTTGTGTTTATTTAATTTATTAGGAGATTTAATAGATAATTAAATTATTTTATTAATTAATCATTTGGATTAATTAAATAGGTAATTAAAGGTTTAAACTAATTTATTTAGGATTAAGATAAATTAATTAGGGATGATTAATTTGTTGTTAAGAATTATAAATTAGAATATTAATTAATGATTAGGAATTAATTAATAAGTAATCAAAGATTAATTAAGTTAGAGTTAATACTTAATTAATTTAGTAATTAGAGATTAATAAATTGGTTATTAAGATTTATTAATTTAGAATTAATAATAATTAATATAAGTTAATTACTTAAGGAAAGTAATTAAATAATAGTTAATGAGGTCATTAACTATGGGTTATTAAATAATTAATTAATAGGATTAATTTTAATAGTTAATTAGATTAATTAATTTTAAGAATAACCAATTATAGAATTTGTTTAAATGTAATTACTTATTGGAAGTAATTAAGAGTTAATTACTTATTGTAATTAATTGAAGTTAATTTGATTTGTTAAATTAATTAATTAAGTTTAATTAATTTAGAATAATCAAGAGATGATTTGATAATAATTACTTAATGTAATTATTAAGAAAAGATTGTTTAGGGAGGTAAATAATAAGATAATTACTGGAAGTAATTAGTTGAATAAATGATGTTATTAATAGAAGTAATTTGAGTTAATTACTTTAAATAATTAATCAAGAGATTAGTTAAGGAATTAATTAAGAAGTAATTAATTTAGTTAGTGAAAGTAATTAAGGGTAGTTAATTACTGATTGAAGATTAATCAAGGTGATTAATAAATGTGTTTTAATTAAAGGTTAATTACTTAATATAATTAATTTAATTTAAGTAATTAATAATTAATTTGTAATTAAGGATCATTAATTAATATAATTAATGATGTAATTAAGATTGATTAATTAAGTAATAATTAATAAATGAAGTGATTAATAAATGTAATTAATTAAGGATAAATATAATTAATCATAGTTGATTAAGTTAATTAATTATAGTTAATTAATTAAGGAAGTAATTAAAGGTTAATTACTATAAGTGGTTAAGGTTAATTAATTTGAGTAATTAATTAAAGATAAATTACTTGAAGGTAATTAAAAGATAATTAATCAAAGATGATTAATTGAAAAAGGTAATTAGAGGATAATTAATTAATTTTGTAATTAATTAATGTTTAAGTAAGAAGGATTTATAAAATAAAAGTAATTAGTTTAATTAACTTTAAATTAATTAGAGATGATATAGATCATTACTTATGGATGGATGATAATACTAAATGCTTTGCATTTGTTTGATATCTCTGATGAGATATATGCTGTGTGATTTGGATGTTTAGTTTAATTGTGATGATAATATGGATTATCTGATAATGTTGATTATCTATTGTGAACTATCTTTCTATGTGTATAAAGATAATTGAAATGAATTGTTTTAACCTTTAAAACAACTTGGCCTTAAAAGATACGTTTTGGATTTCGATGAGACCGGGATCGGGTTTCCGTATACCGGATTTCCAGGTCTGGAGACCCGAATACCACATCGATCCAAATTAACGATAGATCGTGAATCAAGTGAAGATGAAGATTCAGAGTGCAAGGGTTATTGTCGTTAACTCTGAGGGTGATTCCAAAACGAGTGTAACGAGATAATGCCTTCGGTTTCGTTCGAACCCGGAACGAACTTGTATGGACTGAATGCTTTCAGCACATCGTCAGGTGGACGATGAGCATTCTAAGTGATGTGTTCTTTTCTAAGGTAATCGTGACCTCAAGCCTCACAAACCGGGAATGGCTAAAACAGGGGAGGTGCAGCAAGGTTAGTGGGTAGCACCCAAGTAGGACAAGATTATCTCTGTCTAGAGGTCCCTTCTTATTATTCGGCTGTGTGGGCAGTTGAGAGCTCCAACTGCTGGGATATCTTGTGCGGGAATTATCCAGTAAGGGATGTTCCGGCCTTGTGTTGCAGGGGATTGGGAGTGATCCTCGGTACGGTGATCTAGGCCACGTACTGTGACGGGCGGTACCCCGGTAGCCCTGCCATTGTATGGAATCCAAACTCCAATAAGTGCCGTACGTATTAGTTGTGCCCAACTATGTTGGAATGTGAGATGTAAGCATTTCAGCTATTTCTGTATTTTATTTGAAAACCCTAGACCCTATTATAATACAATCGAATTTCCTATCAAATGTTTTGGTTAGCGTAAGGTAAAAACTTACCCATATTTATTGGTGGGGAGTCTTACGTGATACTTTTTCTTTCAAAAGGTTTTGAAGTTAAACAAGTTTAACCTGTTACTCACACCAGACCCATGTCTGACCCAAGTTGTTTATTTCTGTTTTATAAACTCTTGGGTACTCAAATTTTTACGAGTAGCCAAGGGATTCAGGTTTAGCTTTGACGAGTAATCTGGAGGAACAATGGAGCAAGAGGCTTCGGCGTTGTAGATATAGATAGTAGTTTACCGCTGTGTTGATCTTTGTATTGATCTGTATTGTGTTGAGATGTAATAACTAGACAGATGTTTATAACTGTCTAGTATGTGATGTGTAATCTGTGTAACTCTGATAGATGATGTATATGATACTATGTAATATTTATGTGATATATTATATTTCGTTTCGTTTCCGCTGTGAGTATCTGTTGTTGTTTTCTTTTCTCTTCTTCTCTTTTCTATTTCTCACCCCTTTCTTTCTTACTGTCGATGCGATTTTCCGGGAGTGGAAAGTCGGGTCGTCACACTATCATCAAGTAGTGACTCATCTACCGGTTTGCTACTTGACTCATCCTCCTCATCATAGCTTTCCAACTCATGAAAACCTCTAGGAGGTGCTCTTAGCACAACATACCAATTTGAAAAACTACTTTCTCTACAAAAAACCACTTGTACGGCTTGCGTTGCCAAGATGAAAGGGTCGCTTGCGAATTGATTTTGAAATTGATGTAAATTGACTAACGTAAATCCATCTTCGACCTTAACTCCACGATCAATATTTGCCCAATCACACTTAAACAAGGCAATTTGAAACTGCCGGTAGTCAAGCAACAAAATCTCACGCAAAACACCATAATATATTACTTTCTCAATGGATCCATCCATACGAACAGTACTTGCCTCAATGGAAACACCACTATTTTGTGTAGATTTATCATTGTCTTTAGTATGAAAACGGCGACCATTAATTATATAGCCGGTATAAGAAATTACTTGATGGCGAGGTCCATATGAAAGCCAATTTATTAGTTCACTAACATCAGATGTGTTTCTATCATCTTGAACCTGAAAATGCATAATGTTATATATAAAGACTAATCACAATAACATATACTTCTATGTCGAACTTATCCATCTTAAAATATATAACAATGTCAACCTTTTTTTTAAACCAATGACTAAAAGTCTCTGAATGCAGCTTTGAAAGTTCCAAATCATCTCGTGAAAGCCGGGGATGCAAAATTTTTAGTTCCTCATTGTGCATCCTATATACGTAAACATTCATGTCAAAATCTAATTTATTTCACACATTAATTGAATTGAACTTATGCTTACTTTATATAAGGCTCCACTTCCTCGGTATTAAACAACACGTACCGATGAGCAGCATCAATCACCTCCTTAGTGACTACCATAGGTTTTCCTTTGGAAATAGGACGCCCCTCGAGTATGGAATCACTTTGTTCCACTTCATTTCTATTTTTCCTTTGTCCAATTTCTAATGCACCATTAATATATCCAGCACAATACTTCATGCATTCATCAGCAGAATAGCGCTCAACTATGCATCCTTCAGGCCGTGCTTGATTTTTAACATACCCCTTCAGTGTTCTCATGTATCTATAATCAAGATGCATAAGTAAAATATTTTCATAAGCACATATATTATTAACTACTAAAGGTACTAATGCCAAATTTTACCTCTCAAATGGATACATCCACCGATATTGTACTGGTCCGCAAATTCTTGCTTCCTTTGCTAAATGTATTGTCAAATGAATCATGATGTCAAAAAAAGAAGGAGGAAAAAATCTATCAAGGTCGCATAGTGTTAATGCGACCTGATTCTCGATGGATTCTTATTTATCTTTATCAAGCACTCTTTGGCAAATGTCGTTGTAAAAAGAACATAGTCGTAGTAATGCATTCCTTGTTCCTTTAGGTAGAAGTCCTCTCAGTGATACAGACAATAGTTGTTGCATCAAAACATGATAATCATGGGACTTTAGACTTGAAATTTTGTTTTGTTTTGCAAAACATTTTCCAATATTTGAGCTATAGCCATCGGGTACTTTCAAATTCCTCATTCTATTGTAAAAGATCTCTTTTTCTGAATCAGTTAAGGTGCATGGGGCTGCTGGAAGTAATGCTTTGCTTCCCATGTCTATAGGATGTAACTTTTTCCTAATACCAAGTACTTCTAGATCTTTACGTGAATTAATGCCATCTTTTGATTTTCCTTTAATATCAAGTAACGTACCAAGAATACTTTCACCAATATTTTTTTCAACATGCATTACATCTAGATTGTGACGCAAAGGAAGTACCTAAGAAAACAAAAAATAGACTATAACTAATTAATAATAAAGTATTGATTACATAGATAGAAAAGAAGAAGCAATCTTGTTTTTGATTAAACTTTACCTGCCAATAAGGCAAATCAAAGAAAATAGACTTCTTCTTCCACATTTGACTTCCTTTTTTCTTCTTATCTCCCCTTTTTCTTTTCCTTTTTTCTTTCTCTTTCTCTTCCTCCTTTGGTTTTTCCCCCAATCATTGCAAATATCTTTAACAATATCAAAGACTTGAGCACCGGTTTGTATTGGAGGTCTTTGCCTAGTCTCTATAGTTCCATCAAACAAGTTTTTTCGTTGGCGATATTCATGATTAGGATCAAGGAATCGCCTATGGCCTAAATATGCACACTTCTTACTAAATGGTAACCATATTGAGCATGTATTAACGCCACAAACAGGACATGCCCTTTTACCCTTTACGGTGCAACCTGCTAAATTTCCATAGGCTGGAAAATCATTTATCGTCCATATTAAAATTGCATTTAATCTAAATTCGTTGCGAGTGTATGCATCATACGCCTTCACCCCTTTATCCCATAATTTTTTCAAATCTTCAATAAGTGGTTATAGATACACATTAATATCATTCCCTGGTTGTCGTGGTCCAGGAATTAATAATGATAACATCATATTATCTTTGTGCATACAAAGCCACGGAGCGAAGTTGTACGCAACAAGAAATACTGGCCAACAACTATACGCACAGTTCCAATCCCCAAAGGGATTAAAACCATCACTTGCAAGACCAAGCCTTAAATTTCGTGGATCGGATGCAAAGGAAGGGTACATCCTATCAATTGTAGCCCACTGAGAAGAATCTACTGGATGACGTAATTTACCATCTTCACTCTTATGATTGTTATGCCACCTTAATTGCTCTGATGTTTCTGCGGACATAAACATTCTTTTCAGTCTTGGTATTATTGGAAAGTATCTCAAAACCTTTGCAGGTACTTTGGTTTGCTTTCCATCTTCATTTGTCTTGTTCTTTTTCCAACGAGAATTTCCACATTTTGGACAAATATCACTATGTGCAAGCTCTTTCCTAAAAAGACAACAATCATTTACACATGCATGTATTTGTCTATAGCCTAAACCAAATGATTTAAGCAGCTTCTTTGTTGCATACGTCGAATCAGGAAGCGTGTTTTCCATAGGCAGCATATCTTTGAGAAGTTTAAGAAGTTCCGTAAATGCCGTGTCAGATACACCATTTCGAGCCTTGTGCTTGTAAAGAAGTATTGTAGCTGACAACTTTGTGTGGCTTGCACAACCAGGGTACAAAGGAATTTCAGAATTTTCTATCATCTCCTTAATCTCTACCCCATGTACCTCATGTCTTACATTAGAATGATCTTCCACCTCGTCATTACAAATTTGTGTGTCTAAGTACATTCTATATGTATTTGTCACTTCATCGCCTTCATTTTCTGAAGGGCGTGCTTCCCCATGAAAAATCCATACATCATACGTTGGGTCAATTCCAAAACAAACCAAGTGTGATACAACTTCCCTTGATGGATGGCGGATAAGATTCCTACATTTTGAACAAGGGCAAATGATTTTTTCTGGATTTCCCTTCCTTTCTGCATGCTCATATACAAAATTCCGAACAACTTGCCTGTATTCTTCAGTCATTCTATAACACATAAAGAGATCAATAATTAACTGTAATAATTACAAGTATAAAACTGATAATCAAAATTGACAAAACCTTGGTAGGTGGATCCATGCTTTGTCCATCTTGATAATTCTTTTGATGTTAGAACCTAATGAAAAGACGTTATGCCAACAAAAATATGAGTTTTTCTCATGACGAAATTGCGCAATTACCTCCCAATGAAAACTATATAGTAACGTGACCCTACAAACTAAGCCTAAAAAGAAAGAAAACTAATAAAATCAAACTCATGAATTACTAAACTCTGCAAAACCTGGATCAAACTAACAGTTATATATTTGGTAAGTGAAATGGTTGTTGGTAAGTACTGTATCATGCTGATATTCATAGTAATATTCAGAAAGAGAGTTGTTATATTAGGATCTATGGTTAAAACTGAGGTTCAGGAAGTAATAGTCCAGTGGGAATTTTCAACATATGGATAAGATTTTATGATAAAAAAATAAAAAAAAATGAACAACAATGTAAAACAAAGCTAAAATAGCTAATGTTGACAAGTCTTACTGTAAATAGCCACATTTATTTATTGGGTTTTTAAATTTGTATATGAACCCCTTAACAGTCCTTATAGTTGAGTATTTTATCGAGTGCATTTAATTAAGAAAGTCGTTGATGCTCATCTTCTTTTCTGCGACATGACTGCAAATTGATATCATAAAGGCAACCAGTGATAAACATCAGCATGTCATGCAAATTAGTAGATGTTTCTGGAGTAAAAGATCACAATGCAACAGTTCCATTAGCTTTATCTCTTGTGTGGGGATGATAGCGGTAGTGTGCACACTTCAGAATCGTTGCCAACATGCTTCTACTGCCTCAGTGATGTTTACTTCTAACTTAGATTAATCTTTTTTGTTGTTGTTGTTGTTGTTGTTACTGTTTGTATTTATTACAATATATTTGTTTTGAAATATTATTCAGTACTCAATTGAAATATTTTGTTGGCTATTTATTGCGTTATTACTCGTATTGGCCCTGCCTTTTGTTGCACTGAGCTTTTATGAGGTTAACATCTATCGTATTCATGTAGTCAAGAAGATTAAACTCATTGAACTATAATAATTTATTTTTAGTCTTAAATAATTAAAAAAAATGAACGATAATGATTGATATCGGGATACATGGTTGAATGGTCTTATACTTCAAAAACATATGGTTCAATTTTCATTTACACTTATGTTCTTTTTTGTTCTTTTGAGAAATTCTTTTAATGCATATTGGTAAAACTGATACAAACCATCTGTTACTTTGCAGAATTATGACACAAGTTCTGTACAACTCAAAGGTTATTAACAAAAGATGCATTGCATACTACTTATATGTTAGAATTTAAATTTTACATTTTCATTTTGCGGGTTTGTTAAATGAGCTATTCTTAGAAGGCTTCATGTTCAACTTCTGCATTCAATGTACTTCACATGAGTTTATATATTTCAATACTTTTACATATTTTTTCAGAGGTACCAAATTAAGTTTCTATTCAAAAATATAAGCAGACAAGTTGTTTTAACTTCATCGAATACTTTATATTTTATTTACTAGAAGTACTGTGTATTAACCAATATATATTGTCTCCAAAGCCTTTTCCCTAATTCTGTTTATTACACATGTTAGAAAAATATTAACTATTGAACAAAAAACGCAATAAATTGCAATTTCACTATATGAACCAATTTATCTGATTGATAGGATCCAATTTGCAAAATGCCTTATAAAAATTCTCCATTGAGTCAATTTGTTAACTCTTTCCCTATTCAACTTCCTGATGGCTCTCTATAACATGTCCAAGTCTTTTATCAATGGAGGCCAGATATTTGTGATTTCTATAAAGTGTTTTGACACACAGATGACATGTTTTTAAGAAATGGGAATGAGAAGGTCAGTTCAGAAGATGATGATAATAATAGATCCACTAAATCTGATGATAATGTGCACCTCAATAAGAATAATGAAAATGGTACTTCAGTTCCCAAACCTGTGCTTAAAAATGCTTGGAATAAAGTTAATTCCATAAGGAAATATGTTAGGAAGCAAAACTCTAAAGATGTCTCTAATGTTGCAATTGATATTGTATCTTCTGGCAACGTCACTTGGGAAAATGTGAACCTCTTAATTCCTAATCCCTCTGTTTGTATTTTTGATCCCTCTTTAACTTCAATTGATATAGCATTATGTGGTAATGACTCCAATAGATTTTCTATACTTGACACTATTAATGAATCTGAGGGTGTGATAGAGCCAATAAAACTTAAAGGAAAGCAAGCTATTTCAGATGTACTTGTGAAAGATAATTGTCTTATATGGTAAAGGTTGCTAAGTTAGTTTATAAAATGTTTAAAATCATATGTTAAGTAATATGTTATATATGGTAATCCCCTCTCTATGTTA
The DNA here is from genome assembly GCA_030737815.1 of Allium fistulosum. Classification (NCBI taxonomy): domain Eukaryota; kingdom Viridiplantae; phylum Streptophyta; class Magnoliopsida; order Asparagales; family Amaryllidaceae; genus Allium; species Allium fistulosum. Next base: position 1,305,171,061 of record CM060902.1, read on the forward strand.
GTTTATAAAATGTTTAAAATCATATGTTAAGTAATTAAAACTAACTCCAAAACAACATAAACTACAACCTTCGTTCTTCCCAGCATGTTCCAAAATTGAACATCTATAAATCTTATCTAAGGAGAAACAAAAATTAATACTACCACTGAAAGTTATTACCATAAAACTCATATTCATTATAGGTAAGCTAACCAATTACAATATAATTTACATAAAAATACAGATGCAACAGTTTCAAAGTCGTAGAGATGTGCACATAGGCTGATCTTGTATCAAACACTTAAGCTACTGAGACTGCTAAAATTTGCCTACTTAATTACCCATGTTTATCGTCAAATTATATGTTCCAACTAATGCTCATTTTTCTCTAATTTTTGGCCAAGTAAAATTTGTTCAATAACATCAGAACAATGTTCATGTTACAATATCAAGCTCATATTGTAAATTTCCCTTACTAAAATGTAAGGAGAGCATATTGCAGTTTCACATATTTGTTCCACTTAGCTTTTCTGGAATCTTATCCGAGGATCTAATAAAAATCAGCAACAGTAACAAAATCATATTCTGAATTGTAGACACGATATAATAACAATATATATGACTCGTATGAAATTAACTAGGTATCCAATTGTAATAACAAGCATATCTAGTTCATTAAATCAAAAGCTAAAAATGGGAACTTACAGTAACTTAACGGATAAGGAAAAATATGTTAAGCACTATGTAGGCAGAGAAGAATGGAGCTTAGAATCGACAGAAGAAACAGTGAATTAGCTGGGAAGTTCTTGTATACAAGTCAAATACAGAAATTAACTCCTCCTCTCAGCTCGTATTCATTTTCCTTATCCATTAACAGTTTTTCGAAAATTGTAATAACATAAATATCCAATTCATTACCTTCAATTTTTCGAAAACCCTAGTTTCGATCCAAATTGGAGAAGCCCTGATTCGATCGACAAGACGGCAGCTTCAATTTTTCGAAAACCCTAGGAACGAGCAGGTGCAGGAGCAAAGAGAACGAGAAGGAGCAGGAGCAAAAAGAAAGAGCAGGAGCAGGAGCAAAGAGAAGGAACGAAAATAAAATGGGTGTAGAAAAAAGCTCTTGGCCGTTGTAATTTGCGGATAGGGTAATTTGACTGTGCACCTTTTACAACGGGCAAATTATGACCGTTTTAAAGTTGTCATCTATTACAATGGGCCTAAATGGACCGTTGTAATAGATAGCTATTCCAACGGGCAACCAATGACCGTTGTAAAAAAGTGGTTGTATATGGCATCTTTTACAACGGGCGTGAATGGACCGTTGTAATAGTCTTCTATTACAACGGGCAACAATTGCCCGTTGTAAAAAGAGCGTTGTAATAGGGTATTTTTGTTGTAGTGTTAATAAATTTTAATTTAATTAATATATATATATAATATGTTTAAATATTTATTATATTTATATTAATATTTTGATATAGATTTTGTAATAACTTTAATAAATAAAGGTTGGAAAGATAAATAAAAATTGATTTGAAATTTAATTTTTTAAGAATTGTATTTAAATAAGAATTGATTTGAATTTATTAATCTTGAGATTTTAAAGATATGATTCTTATAACTTGATAACTGGATTTTTGATTAAAGGTGATTAATGAATATTTGCAAAGTAAAATAAAATTGAAATTGAATATTTAATATTGATTTAAATTTTTTATTTGAGATTTTATTTAAATGTTATAAAAAAATGATTAAGTGAATATTTTCAAATTTAAATAAAATTAAAGTTGAATTTTGAAATATAAATGAAATTTATCAAATTGAGTTATTTTAAATGTTTGAATATTTAAACTTTGAAACCAAATAAATTGGAAGTGGTTTAAATTTTTATTTCAAACCTGGATTTGGAATTGATATAAATTAACAATGGTTTTAATGAGAATTTGAATTGAACCTTTAACCTTTTTAATTGAAATTGTTGAATAGAGATTGATTTAAATTGAATTTTGGAACTAAAGTTGATTTGAACTGATTTGTGAAATTAAGAGAAACAATTCTAAGTTGAAACTATTTTCGGTATAAACTCTTTTTAATATATAAACTATTTTTAATATATAAACTATTTTAGTCTGTGACCTATTTTTAAATACAAACTATTTTTAATGTATAACTATTCCAATATATAAACTACTTTTAATATTCAAACTGTTTAAGTTGGAACTGTTTTGTTTTAAAGTGAATAATGATTTCGAAAGTGATATGATTTGAATATGATTTCGAAAGTGATATGATTTTGAAATAAATATGATATTTTGACATGATGTATGAACTGCTTAAAATTAAAATGACCACGGTGTGAAATAAGTGTTTGGTTGTTAAAGAGATAGGGATCGGATATTGTCATACTCTCTGCCAATACCGAAAACCACTTTAACAACTGTGCATGTGGTGGAGAATCTAGAATGAAATAGGATGGTTTGGCGACGTCTATATGAGGTATGAACGCAGCCCTGACTTCCACGAGTCTGCTTGATGTGACAAAAACAGGAGCCACGTTGGGCCAAGTGAGGTCACACCTCCGATCGAGCATGCTTCTTCGATACCATTCTATTACTTTGTGATTTGATTGGGTGCACCTTTGATTATGGGATTATGTCTCGAGGTAGGCGGTAGTAGCTGCTATGCATTACCACCAGTCCGGATTCGCAAAATGGTAGTATCCTACCCTGGGCATTGCCTCGCGTGCCTTGTCACATGCCTTATCGCGACCACTACTAGTTTGGTTTGTGTTGTACACTATGGTGTGCCTTTTGATAGCCCTCCAGTTTATGGAGGAATTACGGTACTGTATAGACTATGACATTTATATAAAATGCGTTAAGGGGGATATGGGTAATGCCTTAACGCTATTTTAATATTTTACTTTACGGTAGACATTATCTATGTAGCGTATTGTACTATGTATGTAGATAGTTTAAGGGATCCTTAAAGGATGGAATCCCAAAATCCTTTAAGTTATATTGCATTTCACTTGGACATTTCACTTGAGTTGATTTACTTACATAAGAATGTTAATCCTGACTCGAGTGTTTTGTGTTTTGCTTTATGCTCGGGTCAGACTAAGTGTCACGGCATTTGAGACTCACCTTTGGAGCGTGGAGTTTTCCTTGAAGATCTGTCTTATGTCCATTCAGTTTTCAGTTATTTCCAGTTTTATGTTTAGACTTGTCATTTGCTTATGTATTGAGACTTCTATGTATTCGGGATTTCTGTTGTATTTTGTTTTAAACTCTGAAGTTCTGTAGTAGCTTTATATACTACTATTTATCTATTCCGCTGCTTATTGTTATATTACTTTATGTCTATGACTCTATGATTGATTTATTTACTATATATGCTAAGTTTTGCCAAATATAAATTAATAATCCATTGTTTTGAGCAATTCAAGTCTGACATGTGTGGATGATTTTCGATTTGAATGGTTCGAAATGACAGGTCGTTACAATTATGATTGCATACATCTATATGTATCAATTAAAAGAGTTCATCAACTCTTATGATACATCCACTAAATGGGTGCATCGCCCTTTATTGTATGAGATATAATTAACAAGTATAATATGATTCAAAATTATACAATAAAATTATTTCTCAAAACTATGACTTAGTCTATAATTCCAAAACAACCATAAATAATTTAGATACTTTTGTATTTTCCAACACATTACTTTCGTTATAATTTTTTTACCACATTATAGTTTTATTTCACAAAGAATAATCGTAATATTCATATTGAAATATAGCTATGTCTATTTTTTTCAATCGATACTGAAAATAATCATTATTTCATAAATAATGTATGATAAGATTTATGGAAACAATTTTCATACTATGATGCAATTAATAATTACTATATTACATGCTCCTACTATTTCCACCATTACTATAATAGCGTACTAAATTGGAGGTCCATCATTCACTTAATGCAATTTGTTTATTTCATACACTGCAACTATTTACAGTGGAGAGTTCCTTGATCAAATATCTTGAGCTTTAAGAAATAAATCTCATAGAAAATAATTTTATATATGAAAATACATTTTGGAATAGAAATCATATTTCTTATTCCAATATTAAGTATCAATTACTATTACAATTCTCGTTTCCCATGTTTCTCTATGAAGCAGAAGTGACTATTCATTCTCTTCATCCCCAACTGTACCTTAAATTACATCTATTCTTATACATTCATTTTCCTTTCAAATGGTCAAACTATACAAAAGAAAACCTTACTACAATATCATAACAAACTCTTTACAAAAGCACATTCAATTATCCTTAACATTTAAGCATATCAAATATGTTGCACTTTACGTAAACAGGTCAAATGACATTTCAGCGATCGAGTTCTTAGATCTATCTTGTAGTTTTTGGTCTTATGTTACATTAACACAATATGATCCCTTTTGTAATCAATAAAGCTAAATACATGATCTCAAAACATTATTTATTGGATTATTTCCAACGAACTATATTCGTTGAAGTATCTTACATTACGAACAGTGACTGGTCACCATATAACATTTATAAATGATAGTATATGATTTAAATATCCGTAGCCTTGTATTGCTTTTAGAGTTCGAAACTCATAAAGTGCAATACACGGTCTCAACATGTAAGTGACCATTTTACAAATATATTAAGTAGTTGTATAATTAGACACTTGCATGAGTATAGAAAACATTAACATGCAATAGGAATTTAATAGTGGGTATTATATTTTCATTTGTCAACTTTCAATTCAGTTCGTTTGTATATGTTCATCGATAAACATTTTATTAATCATATTAAATGCACAAATTTATCATTGTAAATAACTATAACATTATTTAGCATATGTTATTACAATATAAGAAAGGCTAAATGTTACCATTTCATTTTCCTAATAAGGCTCCCACTAGTCTTTTATGTTTCTCCAAACCCTAAGATGAAACATAGAAGTCTTTCGAATTCAGTAGTGGATGTTAGGACTCGTCTGTCTTGGTATTCTGACCTTGAGTTTGCTTAACAAATCATCGCCCCCAAACGATAGATAACTCCTTATCGGTTGTATCACATATAACTCATAACCTATTTTTCCTTGTCTTAATCTCATTTCGACCTTGAGTTTGCTCAACAAATCGAAAGAGATTATTCACTCGTACCTACCATATCGTGATGGCCTAAGTATAGTATATGTACCTTGAGTTTGCTTAACAAATACATATAGTTATCTTACCTCATTTATTCAATATATTAATAATACTACTACACATAACATCCCCAACTTGAGTTTGCTCAACAGCTAAGGAGTATGCAAGTAATTTATTAATATATATATGGTAGAGGACAACATTATATTGAAGATTCATAATCTTTAATATATTGTATTGAGTGATATCGAATTATGGAATAATATATTTCTTACGAAATACCCTCGTGATTCAAGTGTCAAACACATCAGAAATCATAGTATATGTACATTTACGTATGTATTTATTCCTTAAGTCTATTTGGGTTTCTTTAATGTTCCATCTTTAGTTATACATTCATATCATATAAGTTTTATTGTTATATAACTTTTATATTTCATGTTACTTATGATAGTCTTATGTATGATATTTTATTAATTAAATCTTATTTAATTAATTAACTCTTTAATTAATTTTAAATTAGTATTTCAATATAACTTTTATATTGGATATATATATTATAACCTTTTACAACCTTTATAGTATAACATATATATCTTATATACGTGTATTTTTTTTAATTAATTAATCTTTAATTAATTTTTTAATTAAACAATTTTAATTAAATTATATCAATTTCAAAATTTATCTTACATACATGTATACTTGTGTTATCTTAACACTTTAAAATAACATAACATATATCAACATATATAATACTTACATATAAGTATTAATTAATTAACTCATTTAATTAATTTATTATATTAATCTTATTAATAAATTTTGAATTTTGAAATTAACAGTTTCAAACATTTCGAAATTTTCATTACATTTTCAAACATTTTGAATATTTATGTTATATTATAACCTTTTATAATAAACATGTTTTTATTTTAAATTTAACTTTTAAATTTAAAATTATGTCTTAATTTTCAAAATTATTTTGAAAATTAGTCCAAGGCACAATTCAAATTGGGTCTTTTCTATCAGGGGCAACCGTTGAGCTCAGTTTACCTTTCAGGCCAGGTAGGTAACCAGGTAGGACAGGGTACTTGATTACCCAATTCCAATCCTAGATATCACCTTTCAAGACACCGTACTAAGTGCGCAAGCTTAATTAGTTAACCCTAACATGACCAATTTAGACCGCATAGGTTATTTGGCTCTGATACTATTGTTGGAACTAGGCCAGCCCGCAACGGAAAAAATGGGTGAATTTCAAAAATTTTACCCATTTTGGATCTTTAATGGGTCTATGAAGTATAAATATACTTAGAACTTTTCTAAGTTTCTTTTAAATAAAATCAATATTTTATTTAATTTTATAAATATAGTTTTACTTTAATTTGATGTGTATGTAAATTAGAGTATATCAAATATACTCTTATGTACATATTTTTGTGTAGCAGTAACTTATTAAATTTATTTAGAGAAGAAAATTTTCATTTCCTATCTCTTAAATTATTCAACTACTAATGTGGCATAAATTTATTTAGAGAAGAAAATTTTCATTTCCTTCCTCTTAAATTATTCAATTAATAAAGGATCATAAATATAGTTAGAGAAGGAAACTTTTCATTTCCTTCTCTTAATTAAATAAAATAATTGATTAATGAAATAACATTAATGAAATATGACATGAGTTGTAAATATATTCATAGTAAACATTGTGTAAGTGTAACATATAAGGAGTGAGCATAGTCTGTGGTAACTGATATGTATACATAAAATAAAAAGGAACAATTTGAATGGTTATTACATAGGAATTAAAATAGAAATAAATAACGGATGACAAGGTGATTGATACAGTCTTCCTTTTAGTAAACTTAATTAATGAAACATATTAATGACAATCAATAGGTACCATAAAGTAAGAATATAGAAGGTAACAACGAATTGTATGTATACATTATTATCTTAATTAAAAAAGTGAAATGATTCGTACTATGACAATATATGTAAAGAAAAATAAATTTTATATGAACATATATAAGTAGATCCAAATATTTATATATGGAATTCAATCAAATCTTTCTAATAATATAAATTAGATGGTTATTACAGTCAATTTCAAAACTTTGATTTGTTGTTAAAATTCCTTTTATTCATATGTATATATCTAAAGCAATAAAAAGCGCAAGTAATACATGCATACATACATACATTCATTAAAATTCAAAACTAAAATTACACTTTGTTATGAATGATTAGAATATAGATCTACAGTTGAAATATTGTATTGATTCGATATAAATTTCATTTTTAACCTTAAATATAATTCAATCAATCAACATGAAAATGTAAATTTCCAGATTTAAGGAGATGGAATTTAAATTAAATGTTAAAACATAGAACTAAAATAAAACATTGTATTTTAACATATATAGATTTAGCTTCAATTTAATAAAGTAAAGAAAAGCAGCTAATCAATTTGAACATGTAAACATTCAGATCTGAAAAATTACACTTTAGTTAGAATTTTTTTAAAACATAAATCTACACTTAAATATTGTTTTAAATCATAAACAAATTTAATTTTGATCCATCAAATGAAAACTCAATCATGTCATTCAACAAATAATTCGGTCATTCATAAACAATTTTTTTTAATTAAGCAAGACAATAATACATCATACAAATTATGAAAGTCAAATTAAATTTCCATCAAGCATTGCAAAATCACTATCTATATATAGAAAATCACATGCCTTGCTACCCAATCCTTAAAACACACGTTGTTGATGTTGCATTTGATTTGCACCTTGAATGAAGAATGTTTCTAGATCCAATTGAATCACCTTAGGATGTTGCCTAGAAATCATACCTTGAAAGATGATGTCTCCTCAGATCTTCAAGATCCCTATCCTATCCTTGCAAGAGATGGATGAACCACTTTTGATTTATTTTATTTGATGTTTTTATATGGAGTTTAAAGTTTTTTGGGATTTTTTTCTACCATGAAAAGTTAGGAGGAGAGAAAGAAACATACTGAATGAGAAAGAATGAATTGTACATACAGAATGAATTAGAGAATATGTTTTATTTGAAAGAATAAAACCTTTTCCATTCTTTAATTAAAATTTCGCTAATTAATTCCTTGATTGTTTCTCTCTCTCTAATCCTTTCTTTACATGTGATACGTCATCAAATGACATAAAATTTCCATAAGTCATGTCATCAGATGACATAAATTTCCATAAATCATGTCATCAAATGACATAAAATTTCCATAAATCATTTCATGCAATTATCTTTAAATTACATTGATATCGTATATCGATGCGCGCAAATATAACTTTTACAAAAGCGTTAAAATAATTACAAAAACTTCAAAATATCAAATAAATAATAATTAATATTTCTCAAATATCAATTAATCTAATTAATTTACAACATTTTATAAATTAATTAAATCGTGTGGTTTTTTTAGGGAATTCATCATTACGGTTATGCGACTCAAAGGTGTAAATTTAGTCAACGATTAATATCGAACTATTCGAATATTAACGTTCACACGTCACTTAGCAGATGGTGTGACATTTTGGCCGAATTTATCGCTTACACATCTTTTGGTAAAAATCCAATTTTACTTATTATAAGCGGTACCTAATAGTGATAATTATTTACACCAATTCTCTTCGTCGAAACTATATCATTTTAGGACTTATGGAATTCGGTAATGGTCAAAATTCCAATATCGTCCACATTCAACTTTATAGTCCAAACACAAAGTCCTTGGTTTAATAATAACAATTATTATTAACCAAAATGCTCTGGCTAGAGACTTTGACTTAGAGTTGAATTGAATTGACCATGATACTAACCTCATATAACTGAGGAGACAAATCCTCTCTTGAATAGTGCTTCACTTACAATACTTCCACTCGACCCGACTAAAATCACTCGATGGAACGCCATGCCATGATTTGACTATAATCAAAGCGGAGATTTCATATTGAAGATCCATCGTATTCTCAAGTGAGAGAACTATGTAAATCAGTCACATCGATATTTTTTGTTTGACCTTTGTTATATTAACCAAAAGAAAACTATCGAGTGAGCCGTTCCATAGTTATCCAATAACTATCAGTATGTAACCCCTAGGTGCCTCCAACAGTCATGAGTGATACACTGCCCAACATTTGGAGAGCATTACATACTCTAATCTCAACGGATACAACGATATCCAGTCTCGATGCATCTTGACTAGGAACATTTAAAATGGTATATTTGTTTTATTGTGATAAATTACTCACGGTTACAACACTTTTTAACTACTATCACAATATATACCATTTATGGATTTTCTATTAAATATACTTTTAATTAAATTAATTAATATAACCACATTATATCAAGTATATAATAGAAAGAAAATACCTTTATTTCAAACAAGATTGGTCAATGAGTTAGATATATGTAACAAATTACATAATTGCCTTAAGGCATACCCCTAACTCTATCACCCACATACCAGAAGCAAGTCCAACACATCATGATCCGTAACCCAAACTGTGACGTCTCACACTAGTCCGACTATTCGTAGGTGCTGGTAGCTATATTAACTGGGTAGACTTCCTCTGCATAATTGGAAATAACCCCACGTCCACCATGGGTACTTATTATAGGTGATGTCTCACATCAGTTCTAAAGTTACACTATTGGTAGCCAAATTAGCTGGGCATACTTTTGTGTGCTTTTGATTGGCATTACATCCCTCTAACTTAGCCATAATTCCACTAACCTAATATACTACCATATATACCTCACCGCATTTCGCATTAAGGCCATATAAGGAAAACTCCTTATTTTGACTTTAATTGTGGATTAATTTCCATAATTATCCTTAACTTTCTTCCTATTGATTTTAACGCTATTTACTAACCTATTTATTCTATGTGATTAAAACGTTAGTAATTATGCATTAATAATATTATATTTATACGCTAATATATTTGTACATAATATAGGCTAACCAGATATTCCTACGTGTGTGTCCGCTTCATATACTAATCATTAAAATGTCAAAATTTCCAGATCTATACAAGTTTAACTCCATATAATAACTTACAAATTAGCTAACATCCTTAGCCAAATAATAACCTGGCATTAATAAAATACTATCAAACACCAAACTTATTTCATATTAATATAGTAAAATCATCATTCTATTTCAAGGAATAAAACATACAATTTAAACCCTTTATATTCTATTCAGTTTTTACATACATGAACTCGAAGTGAAAAAGGAATTAGTATTTAAATTATGGAAATAGGCAGTGTAAATTACGAATAAGAAAATATATACCTTACACACTATTTCTTAACTTATTTTCTTTTTAGAACCCTTTTAACACATCAATATAGAAATGTAACAACCTGTGATTTTATCACTTATATCTAGAATATTTAATTAATTTTAAATATTCAAGTAATTGATTTTAAATGTTAAATATTTTTTTTAATTAATTATCTAGTGGTAATAATTCATTTATGAAGGTTGTATAAAAATATGAACTCATTCTGGAAAAATCAGCTTCATCGCGCTTTTGCAGTTTGACGTCGCGTTTTTGCAATTTGAAAATATAAGTTTTTGGAAATTTAATAATGTTGTAAATATAATCTTATAGCCTTAATAAACTTTGTTTCATTATTAAATAATGATAGATAATCTATTTTTAAGTTTTATTTACATAAACAATTCGTTTGACGAATAAACGAAAATATGATCGAAATATAATTTTTGGATTTTCGGCCATTTGACGAACAACAGTTGTTTTAATATAGTTGCATCATGGTTTCAAAAACATAGCACATACATGTTAACACATTTTGTAAACTTATACATTTAGCATGTGAAGACAAAAGAGTTTATTTTAATTTTTAAAACAAAAGATACTTCTGCAAACATAACTATTACAAAAGGATATTTAAGTACATTACAACATCCCTTCCTCATTTAATGCTAAGTACTTAATAGTCAAATCTTGCATGGAAAAGGAGCCATTTGTTTTTCTTTTTAATTTAAAAGATTTGTTTATATAGCAAAATCATGTCAAAAGTTCTTAATATATGTTTGATTTTTACATAAGGATATTCAAGTACATATACAACATCTCTTCTACATTATAAATGCTATGTACTTAAGGGTCTAATCTTTTTTTTTTGCAATCCTAGCGGGGTTGAATGGGCCCCTACCATTTTATTAATAACTTGAAAAATTACAAGCTAGAAACAGCGAATAAAACAGAGAAAAAGAAAGAAGAAACAGAAACAAAACAATTCAAACATCACGTCATTTGTGGATCGTCATCGCATGGAATTGAAAAGACGAAGCAACCATTTCACTTTGGATGTTTCTTGTTATTTCATGATAAACTTCCATTCTATTCTTGCTTTTAAGATTGAAAAATCTCGTATTTCTCTCCTTCCAGATGGAGTACACAAAAATCTTAAGCATCGGTAATAGTTCAAAGGACTAGGCATCCGTCCTCGAAGTTTCTTTGAATATACTTTTCCATTCCTGACAGCTGTCGCGAAATGGAGGGTGAAATCCCCCTATGATCTTTAATCTTTTCCAGAGAAAAAGTATATATGAGCAATTGAAATATAAGTGATGATTATCCTCAGGCGAGCTTCTACAAAAAAAACAAGTGGTAGAGATAGGGAAACCCTTAAGATTGAGGTTACATAAGGTATGGTTAGCATTCTTAAGAACCTTTCAGAGGAAACAATTATGTTCTTCAGAGGTGCTCATGTTCCATACTCTTCTAAACCACGGGAACTTAGGACTAGGAGTGTGTGCAGAAAGGTTCCTGTACAGAAAACCAATGGAAAAACTCCCATTATTACACCACACATACCGATCCACTTCACCAACCTTGTAGTCAATATTGGCATATTTGCTCCATAGATCCTTGATCCTGATGCTACTGGAAAAAGGGAGAATTTTTTTTCCATTCCTTACATAGTCGATTGCTTTGGCATGCATTGGTATTCCAGTTTGCGTAACGTCAGCATGTTGAAGACATCTTTGAAGAATGACCCCCTTGCCCAGCCAAGGCACCTTCCAAAATTTAGCTGAGCTCGTGTACGATAATTGAAGTGATACATGGGGAAGAAGAAAGTGTCTAGATCTCAGCACTGCATTCCATATCCAGCTGGAAGATGGTTTCGGGTCCATAAGCCAAAAATCATTGTTCTTAAGGTTATGTCCCTTAGTCCACTCAACCCAAAGAGAGACAGAGTTATTAAGAAGCCCATCAATATGCTTAAAGAAGGCAGATGTGTTCCATAATGTTAGATTTTTAAAATTCAGATCTCCAAATTGCCTCGGCTTTTCTAAGTTACAAAAGGCAATAGGGGCATGCTTCCTTGTGTAAATATTACCTGACCATAAAAAACGAATCATAGCACTCCTAATCATGGCAATGAGCTTGGAAGGGAAAATAAAAGTTCTACCCCAATAACTACTCATGGAGAAAATTATGGATTTTAAGATAGTAATCCTGCCAGCCCGAGATATATATCTATTTTTCCATCTATTCAGAGTGGCGGTTATCTTCTCAAATAAAGGAGCAAACTGGGCTGTTGATATGGACTTGGTAGCCAGGGGCACTCCGAGGTAGGACATATTGCTTAGGAGCAGTTTCATTTCGTTGATAGTAAGGCATTGTTGGACTTGAGCATCAGGCAGCCCCAATATAAGGATGTGAGACTTATTGGGATTGATGTGCAGCCCATAAAAGTTGGCAAAGGAATGCAAGGAGTGCATTATGGAGACTAGAGATGAGGGAGTAGGTTTAGTAAATATAATGAGATCATCAGCAAATGCCAAGGAAGTTATAAGTGGGTTTCTACACTTAGGGTGTAAAGAGAAATTTTTGTTCCTAGCCTGCAGAAGCAATGACTGAGTTATGGTTTCGATGATTATAATGAATAAATATGGCGATATGGGGTCTCCCTGCCGAAGTCCTTTATGACCTTTGAAGTACCCAACAACATCAGAATTTATGATAATCGAGTAGCTCATAGTGGAGATGCATTTGAAAATGAGGTCAATGAAGGAGGAAGGGAACTTCATGGCTTTCATAATGCTGATCAAAGAAGGCCACTTGACAAAATCAAAAGCCTTCATTATGTTAATCTTCAACATAGCTTTAGGGGAGCAGCCGACTCTTGAGTAACCATTAAGAAGTTCATGTGCCAACAAAACATTATCGAGAATATTTCTGCTTGGAAGGAAGACAGCTTGATTGAAAGAGATGATATTTGAAAGCACATGTGTTTAGCCTAGATGCCATGATTTTGGAGATGATTTTGTATGTGATGTTACAACAAGCTATAGGTCTAAATTGAGTTACACTCGAGGGATTTGACAATTAAGGGTCTAATCTTGTCTTAGAAAGAAGGAGAAACTTTATGGTTAAAAATGTTTTGAGGGAAGGGTATTAAGGTCATTTGGTAGGAAGCTTCATGTATAAATATACCACACTTTCTCTCCATTTTCCCATTATCATTCTACACTCTTCCTCCAGCTTCTCCTTAGTTTTCATGGCCTCCAACACCTATAGAAAAACAGCCCTACCTCTTGAAAAAAAATTATGTCAAATATATATAAATAGATTCCACTTCCTTAAATAACAAAACAAGTGCCAAAACACCCCCCACCCTCTTGCCGTACACCCTCACCCTCCTTCTACAAGCCGTACACCCCCTTCCTCTTTAGGCCAGGTCCTTGCAGTGTTTAGGTGAAAAGTTGAAGTGTTTGTGTGTTTTGTGGAAGTGCTTAAGGAGTTGCAAAATGAAAGTGAGCTCCTTGATTTTTAAAGAATATTCTTGTTTATTGTTATGATGTTCACAACCCATATGTTATGTTATTATGCTTGCTTGGACATGATTTGGTTGTTTATATGCTTGCATTGATGGTTGTGTTGTGGAATATGTGAATGGTTGGATTTATGTTGTGAAAATCACGCTTTGTTGTGATATGGTATTAACGAGTGGTAATAGTCATGTATATATGGTTTACGGACTTGTGTTTGACTTAAATCACTTCCACTTGGTTCCAAAAGGTTGTATATAGAATTAGCAAGTCTCATTTTAATTTAAAGCGTAAAAAGGCGCCACCTTTACGACACATTTGTGATTTTGGAAAACGAGGAAGTAAGAGGGAATGTTTTTGAAAAATGTTTTTGAAAAGAAAAGTTTATGTCTTTTAAAATGTTTAAAGATGTCGCTCTCAAATTTAAATAAAGTGGTTTAGGTTAAAAAGAGTTTTAAAATGGAAAAGATTGAATTTTAAAATGGTAAGAACCATAAAAGTTCGAATTTAAAAGTGCCTACTTTGTGATTTCTATAAAATATCTAGAAGTGATTTGAGAGATTTTTCTTCATGAATGTCTTGTACTATATCCCTACTATCATGCATAAAAATTCGGTTCAAAATAATAAGTTCATTTGATGTTCCGAAAAGAGTCGCAAACTTGTTATTTCAACTCAGAAAATCAGTAGGACATGTGATTAGTAGCACTTATAACCATTGCAATTTCCATTTGCAACATAGAGGAGAGTTGCAAAATCTATCTGAATAGAGAAGTGTAAGAAAATGTTATCCAAAACTTTCTATAGCACCCAGAATCTACATGTATAAACTATTTTGACATTTGAGTATGTTTTTTGACCTATTATAGCACCTAGAAGTGCTGCAATTGGCTGTCTTCACCCTAAGTAGTGATAGTCTTAATTTTGACATTTTACAGCACTTTTTAAGTGCTGTCTTTTTTATATAGAAATTTTAAGTGAAATTTAAAACGTTTAACTTAACTTTTTCCCACCAACTTTTGGTAAATCTTTTTCCTCGTATATTGAAATGACTTTTTAAGATGTTTTGGAATTTAATTTCGATTTTAAGAGATTTATTTTAAATTAATAAAGGGAATAATTTTGAAAGAAGAGAGAAAGATGTATCATAAAGACCATTTGAATTTATAATCCATATACCTAACACTAAAATTCCAAGGAGGGAACTCACACTATCCGTATGAATTTAAAAGATGTGCTTTCACTACTTTTCGATGGATAGTACCAGTTGAATATAGAAATTTGATGTTAAATTTATGAAGTTATATTTCCGTATAAGAACTTAATTGTTTATAAAAATAAGTTAAATAATAAATAGGGTATGCGGAAATGACTGGTACCCATGTTCCATCTGTGAGATCCAATGACACTTTGACGAAGGATGGAACATGTCGAAGGGAAAGCGCGGATACTCCCAAAATAAATTGAAATAGTATTTGATTAAATCAAATAACTTGACCGCCTAATGGGTGATAGAATGGTAGACTCTAGGCTTGAGTTTGGAAAACTAGTTTCCTGCTCTCCTTAGCTATTCGGCCTGGCCTAAAGGAGGGGATAGTTAAATGAATTTACCCTGACTATGTTAACCCAATTTTTAAATAAGATTTTGGTAGTATAGAAAAACATTCTCGTTATACTTCGTATTAAATTCCGAAGGGGGAATTCGTACTATCCATATGAATTTAAAAGGGGCGACTTCACCGTTATTTGACGGATAGTACAAGTTGAATACGGAAATTGGTACTGAGTATAATTAGTCTAGTTTTTATGGATCCCTTTACTTAACACTAAAACTTTTTGGTTTTATAGTAAACAATGTCTTTAATAACATTGTTTTTTGACCTATTCAAACTATGATTTGGAAATAAGGAATCTTCATTAAAGATTTTAGATTAAAAACTTATACCAGAATTTAGAAAAATAGGTTTAATTAATAAAAGAGGCTTAATAATTCCTTATACACATAAAGACCTCTTTTACCCGTAATTGTTTCGAAGACCCCGAGATCAGATTTAGGCGATTCCTATCTGAAAACAACTTCGAAGCAATATACGCATTTGAAAGTGAAAACATGTTGAAGACAATGATATTGAAGATGGAGATCTTCATAATGAAGGGCTGCTTGCCACTAACCTTTAGGGTGATTCCTATATTGCATATATGGTGGCAGTAGTGCCTTCATTCTGAAATCTTCGATGCAAGGACTGCTCGCTAGTAATCCTTGGGGTGATTCCCAAATAGGACATAGTAGGAGGAGAAACTTCAATTTGTCCTTCACCTGGATAACTTGTATGAACGAGTGTTTGACATTGCATTTCTAAGACCACGTACAATTGGTTTTTACCAACGTACATCTGTTTGGTTGTGTAGGAGGTAACCCCTCTTATACTCAACGCCCTTCCCTGAGGCATATGAACTCGTGGGTTATACTTTTATGAAAATCAATTAGCGTGTCGTTGGAAATGGCAATGTGACATTCAAACTGGAATTTTTTGTTTTGTGAAAGGTAAAATGTTACCTCAGGCCTCACACATCGGTAATGGAAAAAACAGGGTAGATGCGACAGGGCTCTGTGGGTCGCACCCATTAGGATATAGTCATCACCTTTCTAGATTACCCTCTATATATCGGGTTTGTTGTATATGCTATGCCCACAGATAAGTCTAGAATGACCGGGGTGTTTCCATATTCGGTACTATCTATGGTAGAGGTAGGCCGGTGTAACATCCCCCATTTAGAGTCCCAAAACTAACTGCTACGATGTTGTAGTCATCCATAATTATTAATTTTCGATGACCAAATGTGTAACGACCCGTATTTTTGATAATTAAAAATATTAAATCAAATAAGATTTTGGAATTTAATATTGTGAAAAATTAAAATTTATGATTTATAAATGGAAAAAAATCATTAGAATATGATTTAATAATGTTGTTTGAATGTTATTGATAACTATTTTAATGTAATTTCAATCAATTGAAATAATTGTAAAGTTAATTTGGTTATAATTGTAAATAAGGAATAAATTAAATGTTGGATTTAATGGTGAAATTATATGTTATTAATTGAAATAAGTGTATTATAGAATAGGAAATAAATTAATTAGTACGCAAATTTATTAGCTTTTGTTGTAAACAATAAATTTAGAAATGTGTGGATTACTAAAGTATACCAATTGTTTTATTTGTCACCTTATTATTTAATCCGTTTGAAATTAGTTGGAAATCAATGAAACTTAATGTAATTAAATATTGCAGTTAACATAAGAAAAGACGTTAATGTTGAGTAATGAGAATAATAAGATGGAAGATTATGTTAAATTAATTCATCAGGTAATAGTGATTTAATATAAGAATTTAAATCAAAATAAAAGATTTTGTTTGGAATTTGAATTATAATGAATGGATTTATTACAGTTGTAATTGAACGTTGAAATTAACATAATATTTAAATATTGGATTTAACATGGAAAACTGTATTGTAAAAGATTATCAATTCCCGTGTAATCAAGAATGGTGAAATTTTTAACTTTTAATTTAGAATTTAAAAGTGATTAAATTGATTTTAAAATAATATTCATTTAATTAACGTGAAAATTAGCCTTTTAGGGCATTGTCTCGGATTTCGACGAAACTAGTTTCATCAGATCCATAACAGTGAATTATTATAGGATTCCAAGTTTTGTAGCGATTGGACTTATCGTTTGATCGTGCGAGCTCGAAATGCGTAGAAATCAATTAATGGAACTTAAATGAATATAATTTGATTTTTAAAGCTAACTTCTATATAAAATAGAATTTGAGTTTGAAACTAGTTCCATTGAGTTTAAAAATATCAAAAACCTATATTTCGATATATTGGATGACTCATTTTCATTTCGGGAACAAAACGGGCTTTTCGGGTCGTTGTTATCGTTTCGACCCAAATAAATCTGTCCATCCATTCTTATCCATCTCTGTCTATATAAATAGATATTTCCTAAAAACCTAGCAGCTTCTATTCTGACTTCTGTACGTACAAATTTCTATCTCCTGTTCCTTCTCAAATGGCTGTCATCTCAAACCCTAAATTACAATCCCAAATCAAATCGAAAATTCAAACTCCTCAAACCCTATCGAATTATATATCTTGCGAAGCTCTCGACGAACGTAATCTAATTCTATAATTCATTTTTTGATTAGAAGCTTTGTTTGTCCAGAAATTGGTGATCTTTCTTAGTCGTCCGTTGTTAGGGTTTCACAATCAATGGTGAATCGTCGACCAATCGATGATCGGAGGTTGCTACGAGGTAGAGGATGATTAGCAGCGTTCATCCATATGGGTCGTTCATGTCAAAGGTCGCCAAAATGGCCAGATCTTGGCCGTTAGAGGCGGCGACAGCGAGCGTCTCAGGCGACGCCATAGGCGTGCGCGTGGGCCAGGGAGATGCTGTCAGTTATGTGAGGTCCGATGGGGGTGGCCGATCATGTTGCAGTGACGTATGGTGACGGCGGCAGGTGATCAAAGGAGGCGGCTGTAGGTTTGAAGTCTGATCATGTTCGAGATGTTAGGGTTTTGGAGATGGTAACCTATTTACGCCTTTACCCCTAGTTTATTTTTATTTTAAATTTCAATTTCAATGTTCTAATGCCTATAACTTTTGCATACGAACTCGGATTCGCACGTGGTTTCTTCCATTGGGATCGTATCAAAATTTCAGATAACATGGAACTGGTATGATGTAAGAATGCTGCCCTGACCTTCGGGTCAACTTGATATAACTCAATCAAGAGCTATACTGAGCCAAGTGGGGTCGCTCCCCTAATCGAACATGCTTCTTCGATACCATATCTGTTACTTTGTGATTGATTGGTGGCCACCCTTGATTTGATTATGGGAGTGTTATTTCAAGGTAGGCGGTAGTAGCTGCTATGCGTTACCACCAGCCTGGGAGTGCAAAATGGTAGAATCCTACCCTAGGCATTGCCTTGCGTGCCTTGTCATATTATCCTCATCGAGCCCACTACGATTTTGGTTTGTGTCGTACCTATGGAGTGCTCCCTGATAGCCCACCAGTTTACGGTGGAATTTACAGTACTGTATAGACTACGATGTTTGTATAAAATGTGTTAAGGGGGATATGGGTAACGTCTTAATGCTATTTTCAATATTATACTTTACTGATAGACACTACATATATAAGTTATACTACTACATATAGATTGTTTGACGGATCCTTAAGAGATGGAAAAATCCCATAATATCTCTTAAGTTATTGTACTCATGTTATACACCGGATAGGAGATGAAAACCCCGTAACATCTCTGACGCCAACGTGATATTGTTTTGACTTACATAAGAATATTTTAGTTCTAATCCGAGTGTTTTGTCTTTTCATTATGCTCGGGTCAGTCTGAGCTTTTTAGTGTATTGAAGACCATTTTATTTTTGGAGGATGAAGATGGAGATTGGTCTACTATTTATTTCCTAGACTTGATGCAAATCTGAATATGATGGAAGAACTTTAAACTAGAAATCTGGATCTTCTTCTTAGATTTATGCAAACCGATATTGATAGTATATCCAATGAGCAGGAGAAAAACTGGGTTTTCTTAGTGAAAGCACTAAAGTGTTTGTACCAAAATTGGGCACAACACCCTTCGGATGTGTCTGAAGAGATAAAATGAAGAATATAAATGAAAAATGAGGCAGATCTAACAAACACACCAAAATTAATCAAAAAAACAGCAGATAAACACAAAGATTTAGAGTGGTTCAGCGTGTTGCCTACGTCCACTATAAAATGGTTAAGTTTTATTAACTTTTGCTTGCCGATTACAACGAATTACAACAGTAAAACTCATGTACAACAGTGATTTTGGCAAAGTCTGGACGTAGAAGAGCCAATAGTCCTTTTTCTGTAGGTCCTGGGCTGCTATTTATAGGTATAGGCTGCAAATATCTTGCTCAGATCTCGGAAGACCTCTTCTCGCACGTGGGTGGGTCCACGCGATCGATCCCTGATCATTTGGAGTCAATCCGTGATCAATACTAACGCAATTCGTATCGATCAAGATTTACTCCAATCGAGTCGGGATCGATCATGAACATTCTTGAAGATGTACGTAAGCTCCTGTGAAAATTTGGTGGCATTTGGACTTGTAGATTTTGAGTTATGATCGATGCAAGTTTGAATTTATTAAAGGCTGCTGAATTTGCATTGATTTGCTTCGCATCGCTCTATTCGCATCGATCTGAGCACGTGCCTGCATGTTGACGTGGCGCTAAATTCTTGGATCGATCCAGTTTTTAGGCCGATTGACCGGTTCTACCATTTTTACGTGTTATCTTCGTATCGATCACTTGAGGCTCTATTTGTATCGATGCTCACAGTTTACTTTGTATCGCTGGCTGGGGGTTACTTCATATCGATACCTGGAGGTCATTTCATATCGATAGAAGATATTACTTCGTATCGATCGTTCGATGGTTCATTCGTATCGATCGTTGATCGATCGATACGAACTGCGCAATTGGACTCGATACGAATTGACTCCAATTGATCGATACGAAGCCAGGTAAATGTGATGGATATGAACTAGAACCAGGCCTAGTAGATACAAAGAATGCCGCTCTCTATGGATACGAACTTGTGCTCTCCTGATCGATACGAAATTATGCACATCTGATGGAGTCGAACCAGATCGATACGAAGGAGGTTCCTTCCTGCTTGCTTGATGGATACGAACAATGGCTACCTGGTGGATTGATGCTCATTGATGGATACGAAACTATACGGTGGATGGATACAGACTGCTGATTGTTGATGGATGCGAAGCGTTGAGGCTTGATGGATACGAAACCAATCGATGCGAAATGATGGATGCGAGTGAGTTGACTCCCTTGGTTTGCAGCGATTATATCTTGAGCATACGAACTCCGATTAACTTGAAATTTGAAACATTGGCTTTCATCGCTTTTCTAGTCCTGTCATATTAATTTTAGCTAAATCCGGGCTCTGACAAAATTACCGGTATCCATAGTAGATCTATGTATCAACGATCTCCAGGACGAACTATCCCTGGTTTCTAGTCATGTTCTTGGTGTCACGGCCTTGCCAAAAGGCGGGATAACACAAGTATATGATTTTTGTTTGATGATAATAAACATATATATATTCATTTAAATGTATTTGTTAATTGTACTATTTTATTTTTCACATAATTAAATAAATATTTGTTGAATAAAATAAATGACACAGAATTTAAATTCAAACTGATATTTTATTCAACAGATATTTTATTACAATTTTGAATAGTACAAAATTTATGCTCTCACCATATATACAAAATTTCAAATACAATACAATTTCAAATCATAGCACAATTTTCACTATACAATTGTCATTTACACTGTTTACCTCGCTACATATCACTCATTCACTCATATTTTATCTTCGACTTTACTCCAGCCTGAATCCAGCATCTGAATTATCTGCAAAATAAACACTGACTCGGTAAAATTGAAAAAGATATATTTTTTGCAGTGTAAAATAAAATGTGTATTTTGAAAATAGTATTTGCCTAAGTTATTTGGGTTGTTCGTCATCATTATTTTGAATTCATCATACACGAACAATTTGCCTAAGTGTATCACTGTACATGCCAAAGGTCGTGCACACTGATATACACTTGATAAAACTGCAGGGACAGGTGAGCACATGGTCAAACCCAATCAAAACCTAGGTTTAACTCAAGTGTAATACAAATAAAGTCACGATACGAGCACAAGGTCAAACCCGAGCCAAAGCTAGGTTCAACTCAGGTGTAATACAAAAACAAAAATAGAATGGTCAAGTTTTAATGACTGGAACAAGCTCGAACACACTATGATCACACACATATCGAACCAGTTCAAAACATGCAATGGACACAACTGTTCTGGAGTGGACCAGATTACAAGACCACCAGTGAAACAAAGGCATCATATATATGTACTCGAAGCAACCAAACTACAATCAACTAAACCAGACTTCAAGTGTGAATACAGAATAGACCAGATACAAATAGTTAAGTGCATAACAATAGAGCAACAAATATATATGCAGTGCACAACATTTCAGTGCAGACTTGACTGCACAGACCAACTCAATGTACACTTGAACCCTGACTGGTCAGAGAAACCAAAATGCACATGTCAACAGTGGTGACTTCAAGAACAAACAAAACCACAAATGACCAGACTCACAAGTCCAGTGACAACATGAACTGGCTCGAAGCAACATGACAAACAACATATACAAATATGAAAACTACCTCAATCATATGTACAAAATGTGCATGCAACATTTCATTTACAACATTAATGCTAGAGAATCACCAGTGACAATATAGGATGCAGTGAAGCAGTAAACAACAAATGTAGTGGCAATATGAGATACAATGGAAGCAGTTCAATATGCAAGCAAGGCTACAACTCCAAGCAGACCACACATGAACATGTACGCAAGTGTGTCAACACAACCAGACTCAACAAACTATCACAACAGTACACTATACATGCATACATACAAACATACATATATATATATATATGTGTGTGTGGTGTGTGTGCGTGTGTGTGCGTGTGTGCAAACAAGTATACATAAGACTTTAGACTGCAACAACGAATGAAAAATCAGAATATAGGGTTTAGAGCATGCAAGTGAAGCCTCAATCAAGCTCCACATAAAACCAGACTACATGAACACACTAGACTTCAAGTCTAACAAGGACGAAGGCAACACGGCAGTGGTCAGAGTAGTGCAGATCAACCCAGGTCAAATGAATGCACATGATAACAAACTCAACCATGCATGTTCAGACATGAACATAACTACACAAGTGGAGACAATCAACCAGAGGCAACAACAAATCAATGGTCGAACTACAGAACAAGTGAACATGTACTAGTAATCAGTGAAACAAAGCATTCAATCAAGAAACAATCATACGCATATATATATACATATATGTATGTATATACATGGTTATAGTAAGCATAGTTGTAAGTCACTGTTCAAAGAAAAGCACTAGTTTTTTTTTCACGAATTAATCAAGCAGAAGAAGTCAGTGAGCAACACAAAAATTGTAACAATGTCATGATTCAAAAGTGAATGAAACAGCAGTCAAAATAAGTTCAAAATTCGAACAAGTCAGAATCAAAGCCAGATGATAACACGTATGAACGAAAAATCAAAAACCAAACAAGTCGTGAGAATCAAGCAAAGAAATATACAAATTGAACCGGTCTAAACAAATCATATGTATTCAAGCAAAATCGAACGGCCGAGCTAAAATATCAGACGATTTCAGTCGAACAATAATTTAGGGAATTAAACCTTATAAATATCATTAACATCATCGGCATATTGGATCATCGAGTTTAAGCATATCAACGAGAATAACAAAGGAAATCACATAGCATATTTATTCAAATCGAACTCGATGAATTGAAGCAGCCGAGTGAAGTCAAAGCAAGATGATCGATCGACAAAGCAATCAACGAACATATCTATTCAATCGATCAACTAGAATCGTGGCGTTTCAATTCCTAGTACCCTAATTTTTCAGAAAGAAAGAGGAACGCACGAGGCAGCCATTTTCACAAAGCAAAGGATACAGGCCGAAGAAATAAACAAAGAAAAGGGGAACTAATTTTTATTACAGTTTTTTCTTTGGGCTGGCTTTATAATTTCTATTGGGCTTTAATTTAAAATTAGAGTTTTTGTTTGAGTTGTTTTTTTATTTTGTAATTTACTTTTAAACTTCTGTAAAATTCTAGTCATGTGACTAGGGGACGAACTACGGTGGTGTAGTTCGAGAATTCGCAACTCAGTGGCTGAGTTGTGGCAGGGTTTTGAGCGTAGAGTTAGGTTAGTCGATAGCGGGTGTCGCAAGTTTATGTGTGTAAGCATCTGACTACTTAATTTCTAGTAGAAACCTTGGGGGCAACACGTAGGCAGGGTTTTGCCGAAGCTGGGTAAATCCATGTTGTTCTATTTCTGCTATTATCTGTGCTGCAATTATTTTATATATTTCCGCATTAACTTTTATAATTATTAGTATCACCCTATTCACCCCCCCTCTAGGGTGAAATCGATCCAACAAGTGGTATCAGAGCCAGGAACAAAAACCAATTTTTGTTTTAAAATTTTGATTTTTTAAATGGCTTCTTTTAATAATGCTTTTGTTGAGGGTCAGTCCATAGTTAGGCCACCAATGTTCAATGGTGAATACGCATATTGGAAAAATAGAATGAAAATTTTTCTGAAAACCATTGATGCTTGGAATATTGTTGAGACAGGATATAGGACACCAACTATAGTGGTAGATAATCAAGAAATTTAAAAGCCAATGGATCAATGGAAAAATCTTGAAAATAAACTGCAGAATGCTAATAATAAAGCTATGAATTCTATTATTCGTTTATTGGATCAAATTGAATTTAATCGTGTCTCATAATTTCTAACTGCGTAGAAAATCTGGCACACACTTGAAGTGACTCATGAAGGAACATCTCAAGTTAAAGAATCTCACCTTGCCATGCTTAGTAGCGAATACGAGAACTTCACAATGGCTAAGGATGAAAATGTAAAAGAGATGTATGGACGACTTTCCAATCTCGTATACAAATCAAAAGCTCTCGGAAAATCATACACATAGTTGGAAATAGTCCAAAAAATCCTTAGAGTCCTTCCATGAAATTTTGAAGCAAAAGTGACTGCTATTCAAGAATCAAAAGATCTGAAACAAATTAAAGTCGAAGAACTTATAGGAAAGCTCACCACTTATGAGATAGAACTGAAATTCAAGGAAGAACGTGAAGGAGGTGATACTCGAAAGAAACCAATAGCTCTCAAAGGAATGACTGAAAGTGAAGATGATGATGATGATGATGGTGCAGCAGAACTAGCACTGATAATAAAGAAATTCAAAAGGTGGAATCACAAATACGGAAATCCAACCCTAAATCAACAACTGAAAAGCAGAATAGTCAAAGTTCTAGACAACCCAGAAGCGCAAGAGATCATTTGTCACAAGTGCAATAATCCTGGTCACATCAAGCCCAATTGTCCTTAGAATCGACTCGGCCAAGGAAAGAAATTGAAAAGGAGAAGTTTTGCAGCCACGTGGAATAAAAGTGATGACAATAATAAAAGCACTGGAAGTGAGAGTGAAAAAGCAAATCTGTGTCTTCGAGGTGATATTACTGATAGCGATGATGAAGAGCCAAGCGAGGTATCAAAACTCACTCACTCAGAATTACTTATATATTTTCACGAAGTAAATGGCTGCTTTGAACGACTTAGGGAGAAGTACGCTAAAATTGAATCACAAAGAGATAGTTTGATAGAACTAAATAAACAACTTGATCAATAGGTTAAAAACTATCGAAACAAAAGCCCTAAGTGTGATAAGTGTCCATCATTTGAAGAGAAAATGAAAAAAATCAGAACCTAGAATCAAATCACTTGAAAATGAAATTCTGATTTTGAAAGAAAGTGAAAACACAAGGAGAGAAAATTCTATTAAAAAGTGCACTCTATTATTGAATGAAAATGAATCTCTCAAAACACAAGTCCAACAATTGTCTACAACTTTTGGAAAATTTTCAAAAGGAGAAAGATCGTTAAATATGTTATTAGGGAAGCAAACTGTTAATACTGTTAGACAAGGACTTGGGTACATTCAATTTGAAAGAGTTGGAAGTAAAATTAATCATGTCAAATCCGAGTGCACAATTTGTAGAAAAATTGGACACAATCACAACAATTGCTAGTATAGACCCAAACACGTGAAACTATTCCAATTTGGGTTCCAAAAGGCACGAATATAAAATCCGTTAAAGTCAAAAAAATATGGGTGCCAAAAGGAATAAATATAAATTGTCTTGGGTCTACACAAACTTATTTTTCAAAATCTTTTGCCACTAACAACCATGATCCTATAAAAAAAATAGGTCACAAAAATCTTCTCTCGTGTAGGTGTGGTGGCAGGCTAAGGAACAACAACAGTGTTACCTGGATTCTGGCTGTTCCAGGCACACGACGGGCTACAAATCAAGTTCCTTAGCCTAGTACAAAGGTGGCAGAATCACAATGGGCAACAATGAAAAATTATCGTAAAGGTAAAATAGGTAATGGTATATTTATTTTGAACAATTTATTAAATGTGAAAATCTGTACCATAATCTAATTTAAATTAGCCAGTTATGTGATAAGGAGGTGAATGTTGATTATGATTCTGACTTATGCAAAATTACTGGCCAATTATATTTGTATGCCGAGAACACTATAAGTACCTCTTGAGTCTTTAAACTGGTTCATATAGATTTGTTTGGACTAATGATGGTGTCTTATTGGTTGATGATTATTCTAGATACCCGTGGATATATTTGTTGCACACTTCACGGTTTGGTCTTTGGTATCCATCCGATAACTTTGAGATAAAACGGAATTCAGATGCAGATTACACTGGTAGCCAAGTTGATAGAAAAATTACTAGTGGAAATTGTTTTATGTTGAGACATCCATTAGTTGCATCACATTTCCAAATAAAATATCTTCATAATTTTCATTTTAATTGATTTTCAATTGGTAGACATTTTTTTAAAACCCCTTTCAGAAAATAGTTTTTGTTGAATTTGTTTCAGATTAGACATTTTAGAAATTTTATTTTATTTTTGGATTTGATCTTAAATGAATACATTAACTAATTTGACTCTCTACTAATTATCGAAAAGATAAATAGTGATTGAAAAAATGATGAGTGTTGATATTAATCATATATTATGACTTGAGACAGTATATGTAGTAAATTTCTTTAAAAATTTAAACAAGATTTATAATAACTTTTGTTTGTAAAAATTCCATGAACATCTCTGTTTCTATCATATTTCTAACAACAATCACTCATCAAAATCCAATATAGTATGTCAAAATGTGGTATTTTAAACAGGAAATTATTTGTTTTTATTTTATTTTTTTTAATAAAAACATCCAAAGTATTCACTCTCATTTAAAAGTCCTCACAGTTATGCATGGGTGAATTACTTGGAATATTTGTTTATGTGCTTTCATGCTCATTTAAAAGTCCTCACGGTTATGCATGTATGGAGCACATATCAAAATTGGTTATTAAAAAGACAAGTTGATTCTTATCCCATTTAAAAGTCTCACGGTTATCCATGGTTAGAAGATACTTGAAATTCATTTTTTTTAAATAAAAATTGGGAATACTACTAATCTCATTTAAAAGTCCCAATGGTTATGCATGGTTAGTAGATATTCAAATTCCTAATATAAATATACCACAAATAGACACAACTATATGATTTTAAATGCCGACATCACCCCTATCATTCTAAAGCGGAATATGCACCTAACAGAGTATTTTTGATTTTTGTTTGACTTTTTATTCAAATTTAATATCTATACTCGATTGGGTATTAATAGTGTATTAATGTCTATCATTTTATCTCTATTTTTTTAACACCATTACTCTTTTGCTGATAACAAAAGGGGGAGAAAAAGTTAAGATTTTAGCGAATAAATCAAGTCATATTTTTTATTTGCATATTCCCATCTAGAGGTTTATTTGCATATTTTTATCTATTTTCATGCATATATGAAGGGGGAGCATTCAAATAGGAGGAGCAA
This sequence comes from Allium fistulosum, assembly GCA_030737815.1. Classification (NCBI taxonomy): domain Eukaryota; kingdom Viridiplantae; phylum Streptophyta; class Magnoliopsida; order Asparagales; family Amaryllidaceae; genus Allium; species Allium fistulosum. The sequence goes on from CM060902.1 coordinate 1,305,198,817, forward strand.
ATAGATTTCATCAATGATAAAATACATTTAATAAATTCAAAGTCTTAAATATATGTTTGTTATTATCAAAAGGGGGAGATTGTTGAATATGCAAGTATATGATTTTTGTTTGATGATAATAAACATATCTATATATATATTCATTTAAATGTATTTGTTAATTGTACTATTTTATTTTTCACATAATTAAAAAAAAAATTTGAATAAAATAAATAACACAGAATTTAAATTCAAACAGATATTTTATTCAAACAAATATTTTATTACAATTTTGAATAATACAAAATTTGTGCTCTCACTATATATACAAAATTTTAAATACAATACAATTTCAAATCACAACACAATTTTCACTATACAATTGTCATTTACACTGTTTACCTCGCTACATATCACTCATTCACTCGTATTTTATCTTCGACTTTGCTCCAGCCTGAATCCAACATCTGAATTATCTGCAAAATAAACACTGACGCGGTAAAATTGAAAAAGATATATTTTTTGCAGTGTAAAATAAAATGTGTATTTTGAAAATATTATTTGCCTCAGTTATTTGGGTTGTTCGTCATCATTATTTTGAATTCATCATACACGAACAACTTGTGACATACACAGTGTATCACTGTACATGCCAAAGGCCGTGCACACCGATATACACTTGATAAAACTACAGGGACATGTGAGCACATGGTCAAACCCAATCAAAAGCTAGGTTCAACTCAAGTGCAATACAAATAAAGTCATGATACGAGCACAAGGTTAAACCCGAGCCAAAGCTAGGTTCGACTTAGGTGCAATACAAAAACAAAAATAGAATGGTCAAGTTTTAATGACTAGACAAGCTCGAACACACTATGATGACACATACATCGAACCATTTCAAAACATGCAATGGACACAACTGTTCTGGAGTGAACCAGATTACAAGACCACCAGTGAAACAAAGGCATCATATATATGTACTCGAAGCAACCAGACTACAATCAACTAAACCAGACTTCAAGTGTGAATACAGAATAGACCAGATACAACTGGTCAAGTGCATAACAATGGAGCAACAAATATATATGAAGTGCACAGCATTTCAGTGCAGACTTGACTGCACAGACCAACTCAATGTACACTTGAACCCAGACTGGTCAGAGAAACCAAAATGCACGTGTCAACAGTGGTGACTTCAAGAACAAACAAAACCTCAAATGACCAGACTCACAAGACCAGTGACAACATGAACTGGCTCGAAGCAACATGACAAACAACATATACAAATATGACAACTGCCGCAATCATATGTACAAAATGTGCATGCAACATTTCAGGTACAACATTGATGCCAAAGAATCACCAGTGACAATATTGGATGCAGTGAAGCAGTAAATAACAAATGTAGTGGCAATATGAGATACAATGGAAGCAGTTCAATATGCAAGCAAGGCTACAACTCCAAGTAGACCACACATGAACATGTACGCAAGTGTGTCAACACTACCAGACTCAACAAACTATCACAGCAGCTACACTATACACACACACACACACACACACACACATATATATATATATATGCAAACAAGTATACACAAGACTTTAGACTGCAACAGCAAATGAAAAAACAGAATACAGGGTTTAGAGCATGCAAGTGAAGCCTCAATCAAGCTCCACATAAAACCAGACTACATGAACACACTAGACTTCAAGTCTAACAAGGATAGAGGCAACACAGCAGTGGTTAGAGCAGTGCAGATCAACCCAGGTCAAATGAATGCACATGATAACAAACTCAACCATTCATGTTCAGACATGAACATAACTACACAAGTGGAGAAAATCAACCAGAGGCAACAACAAATCAATGGTTGAATTACAGAATAAGTGAACATGTATTAGTGAACAGTGCAACAAAGCATTCAATCAAGAAACAATCGTACACACATATATATATATACATATATGTATGTATGTACATGGTTATAGTAAGCAAAGTTGTAAGTCACTGTTCAAAGAAAAGCAGCAGTTTTTTTTCACGAATTGATCGAGCCGAAGAAGCCAGAGAGCAACACAAAAATTGTAACAATGTCATGATTCAAAAGTGAATGAAATAGCAGTCAAAATAATTTCAAAATGCCAAAGAATCAATGCCGTGGTGAACAAGGCAAAGTTTGAACAAGTCAAAATCAATGCTAGATGATAACACACATGAACGAAAAATCAAAAACCAAACAAGCCGTGAGAATCAAGCAAAGAAATATACGAATTGAACTAGTCTAAACAAATCATACGTATTCAAGCAAAATCGAACGACCGAGCTAAAATATCGAACGATTTCAATCAAACGATAATTTAGGGAATTAAACCCTATAAATACCATTAACATCATCGGTATACTGGATGATCGAGTTCAAGCATAATAACGAGAATAACAAAGGAAATCACATACCAGATTTATTCAAATCGAACTCGACGAATTGAAGCAGCCGAGTGAAGTCAAAGCAAGACGATCGATCGACAAAGCAATCAACGAACATATCTATTCAATCGATCAACTGGAATCGTGACATTTCAATTCCCAGAACCCTGATTTTTCAGAAAGAAAGAGGAACGAACGAGGCAACCATTTTCACAAAGCAAAGGATACGGGCCGAAGAAATAAACGAAGAGAAGGGGAACTAATTTTTATTACGGTTTTCTCTTTGGGCCGGCTTTATAATTTCTATTGGGCTTTATTTTAAAATTAGGGTTTTTTTTGAGTTGTTTTTTTATTTTGTAACTTACTTTTAAACTTTTGTAAAATTCTAGTCGTGTGACTAGGGGACGAACTACGGTGGTGTAGTTTAAGAATTCGCAACTTAGTGGCTGAGTTGTGGCAGGGTTTTGAGCGTAGAGTTAGGTTAGTTGATAGCGGGTGTCGCAAGGTTACGTGTGTAAGCGTCTAGCTACTTAATTTCTAGTAGAAACCTTGGGGGCAGCACGTAGGCAGGGTTTTGCCGAAGTTGGGTAAATCTATGTTGTTCTATTTCTGCCTTTAATTATTCTGCTAATATCTATGCTGCAATTATTTTATATATTTCTGCATTAATTTTTATAATTTTTAGTATCACCCTATTCACCCCCCCTCTAGGGTGAAATCGATCCTACACATATAACTAAAGAATGTCCCCAAACTTGCATTTGGTGCTTCCAAGGGAAACACTTAATAAAGGACTGTTCAAAAATGAGCGCAGCCGATTTAGGCCTTAAAGATAAAGCACCGTCTACCACAAAAAGAATCCAAGAATAGTATATATGGTATACAAGTATCTATATATAAGATGGTGATCTATGATAGGCAGTATTCCCTAGGGGTTATCTCTAAAAGTTTGTAACACAGGCTAGGGTTTGTAATAAATGTACAAATATAATGTTAATTAATAAATCTCTTTTGATCATTCTCTCTGTGCATTTCTACTATCTTCGATCAAACCAATAAGGTATTTAGAAGTAAAAAGTTTAAAGGAATATTATAAATAGCTTATTAAAAAGTATTTAAATTAAGAAATTATTTAAGAACATATTTTATAAAATAAAGTGTAATTAGCAAAAAAATAAAATGATGTTTGAGAAAGATGGATTTGAGAATTCATATCCTAATGATTTGAAAAAGTATAAAATGGAAAGTTATATAATATAAAATAAGTTTGAAATTAAAGTTATAATGAGATGTATTAACAAAGAAATTTCAAATAAGTAGGAAAGTCTCAAATGGTAACTAGTTCGAGTGGCTCGAAAATAACTAAAAACGGGCAAGAGATACATTTGGATGGTAAACACTTCTCTTAAGTATTACCTTTCTTGTTAAGGGGATATAGAATACTATTGGTAGTGCCCAGTTCCTTGATATTATTTTGGAGTTACTCTATCTATATAATTTTCCTTAAGTTAAAAAAAATTTTGAATTATTATTTGATAAGTTAATATCAAGATTGGCTAAAAAGGAATATATTATAATGAGAGACGTTGATTGTAATTTTGGAAAATAAAAGGTAAATTATCCTTTAAAATTGAAATGATTCCTTTAGGATGAAATGTTTTCCTTCAAAGAAAAATGTTTGGAAATAAATATTTAGAGTGATTATATATAAAGAAGCATTTAAAAAAAAGGTTAAAAGTTTTATGAAAAGTTTTCATAAAGATTTTTGAATGTAAATAAGTACATATGAGGTATGTAGATCATTTCGTCGCATAATTTTGATCTAAGATTCGAGTACATAACTTTAAGGTGTTCTCACCGATGCAAAAGAGGATTTATCACTCGATTCTTGATGACGAACATTGATGAGGGTTTCTAATTGGGTACTTGAGTTTTCTATCATAATTGAGAGCTATGTAAGGGAAACAAAGGTTTCTGATCAAAGAGCCTGATCAGATTCTACACTAGAGGATTAGGGGATCAATACTATTTTGGAAGTAAAGCTGTGGATTCAAATGAAAGATTGCATCAGATATCACATATGAATGATCTGTATATATCATACCAAATTGAGTTTGAAAATTGTTTTGAGTAAGTATTATCGGGTTTTGGATTTTGGTTTAATTTCGATGATGAAATTCTTTAAAGGGGGGAAGTATGTAACGACCTGTAATTTAACCACTTATAAATGGAATATTTAATTAACTTTAAATATTCAAATATATAATTTTCAAACTTAAATGATCATGTTTTATTTTATAAATAAGAATGATAAACTTATTTTTAGAATTTGATTACAAAATCAAGAAGTTTAGATTTTCGTCAAAAAGTGACAAAAGCCGGTTTTTCGATAAAATTTGATAAACGTTCAATTCTTGTTTTCTATGATAAATAATTATTTTTAAATTATTATAAAATGATAATAATTAGTTGATAAAAGTTTTATAAATATATATATACTTGTTTTATAAAGATAGACAAACTTCGTCGCACTTCGACAAATCAACGTCGTATTTTACAATTGGATTTTAATATTAAATATAGTTTATAACTAAAATAAACTAGTTTTAATTTTTTTAAATGATTTGTAATTTATTTTCAAATTTTGTTTACATATATATGTAATTTAAATTATAAGTGAAAATGTGACCGGTAATCGGTTTTTCGATTTTCAACGGTTTAACGAACGAAAGTTGTTCGAAGTCATTGCAACGTTGTAAATGACATTAACACATATAAATGTTCATGTATACATATCACATGCCAAACATACACAAATTTCATACATACATATATACACACATTTAATTTTATATATAATCAAAATATCTAAGATATTTTGTAGAAGCTTAATACTTAAGATAACTCAAAGTCTACTAAGGATATGAATGGATGGCTTGGAAGTGAGTGAAGTGATGGAGCACATGAAGGGGGAAGGACCAACATGTAAAGGTGATGGGATGAGAGAGGAGTGGGCTAAGGGTAGTTTTGTCCATTCACTTAGTTAAGTTTTAAGTTGGAAATGTTCCAAACAAGAGGTGGTGGTTGATTCAACTAAAAGGCTAAGTGCATCTCCTTAAATATCCTCGTAATAAAAGTATTACACACAAATGCCCAAATTTATAACTAAGCGAGGTATGATTCCAAATGTTGAAAATCCTATGAATTTGTTTTGAGAAAATATTGTCGCTCTATAGATTATGAAAGAGCCTAGGGCTCGTAAGATGTTTACACACGTACTCCAAAATTTTCACATGATAAAGGCAGTTTATTGTCGAACGAGAGAAGTTGGCTAACAGAGTAGATAGTAAAATGATATATTAGATCCATTTGTTTGGGGACTAACTTTATCGATTCTGAAATGAACAGAGGAATGGAATTAAGATTGCATAACTGATCCCAAATACAATTGTAAGATTAAAAGGGTTTATGGTATGCCCTAGGGGCAATTATATAATTTTCACATATGTTTAACTCTGCAATCAGTCTTATTAGCAATAAAGATATTTTTTTCTTTTATATACTTTGTTATATTGTGATACAAGTAATTATGTAATTTAATTTGAACTTTATAACTAAGAAAATCTTTAAATAAAATGTTATGTGATTGTAGTTGCAAATACTTATAATCGTGAGTATTTAATCACAAAATAAAATAACATTTTATTTTAAATATTCCTAGTCAGATGATTTGAGAAAGGATGACGATACATTTGGTGAGCCAGACCAGCTGATACTCTCTAAATATTTGTGGCTGTTGGGGACACCAAAGGGTTATGTACTCGTAGTCATGGGATAACTATGGAATGACTCATCCGACGATTTCATGTTGGTTGATAACAACTAGGTAAAACATGAAATATTAGTGTAATGATGTTACACAGTTCACTCGATATGAGAATATTGTGGTATTTCAATGTGGATAATCTACTTTGCTTATAGTTAAATCAGGACATAGCAATCCATCAAGTGACTATAGTTGGGTTTGAGTTGAAGCATTGGTAGTGAAGTACTATTCAATAGAAAATTCGTATCCTCGGTTGTATAAGGTTAGTATCACAGTCAACTATAGTCAAAATCTCCGGTCAGAGTAGAATGGTTGATAATAAATATTGTTACTAAACCAAGGACTTTTGTTTATGGACTGATCAAGTTGATTGTGGATAATGTTGGAGTTTGACCAGTATCATATATCCTAATGAGCTATAGAGTTAGTGAAGAGTACATATGTAAATTATTTCACTATTGGTACTGTTTAAGATAATATAAAATATGATTTTGCTAAAAACACATGTATGTAATGAATTTGGCCAAACTATTGCACTATTAGCTATGGTGACCTGTGACATTAAGATTTGAATTGTTCAATATTAACCAACGACTGAATTCACACCTCTAATTCACACAACCACATTTGTGACTTCTTTGAAAAGTCACATAATTTAATTAGTTTATAAAGCATTATAAATTAACTAAATTAAATAATATTTCAAAAATATTAATATGTAATTTATTTGATGTTTTGTGTGTTGTTAGCAATTATTTGGATGTGTATATAAATGTAATAAATGCACATACTAATATACAATATCGATATATATTTGAACAAGTTTTAAATATAGTTAATTACTTAACTGGATTTAGAAAAAATTGATCCTTGAACGGGGCAAGTGTTGGCCGGCCATAAAAAGAAGAAAGGAGGGACTTGGCTTAATTTATCATTAATTGGAAATTAGAAAAGGGAAGATTTAAAGTGAGAATGGGAAAGGTTTATATTATCTCCATAAACAATATTCTCCCATATTATTTCTAATTTAATTTCCTTTTTGTCCATTTCTTCTTCATCCAGGCTGCCACCTTCTATTCTCGCTCATGGCTGAAAACTTATCACCTAAAATAACATAAAATAAAATAAAGGTGGTTCATTCAATTCTAGCAAGATCAGGTGAAGATTCAAGGAGTCTAGGAAGCAATTCATAAATCAAGGTGTTACAAAAGGCTAGATCTAGCGAGGTAATTATTCATCTCTTAATTTTAATGTGTCACCTAACCTTAAATATATTAGTATTGCCAAATACTTATTTAAATGATATTTCAATTGTTGAAATTTTATTGTAATCTTTTGACAAGTTTTAAATTGAAATTATTGCAATTACAAACGAACAAATTCAATACATGTATAGTATTGATGTTTGGATCTAATCATCAATTTGGTGAGATTAGATTTAAATTTATTTAGATCTAGTTCAAAAGAAAATCCTATTTTATCAAAATTATATACATACATACATAATCATTTATGTACATTTAAAATAATATATTACGTTAAGTTATGCTATAATTAATATTATTTCATATATGTAATATACAAATGTTTAGATCTAAAATATTTCATGTTTATACATCAATACGCTATCACATCATGTTATGAATATATGAAATATATTTAAAACAACATTGAATAAACTCAATTAATAAGACCAATTAAATAATATAAAACACTTTAATATAAAATATGATTTTATTTTAATAAATAGGTTGGATCTAACGCTAGTTAATAGACTTCATAAGCCCATTAAGATCCAAATATGGGAAAAAAAAACTTGAAATTTGTTCATTTCACACACCATCAAAATGGGACCAACCTAACACAGTCGACCTACTCAAAGAATATATAACAAAGAGAGGGTCAAATATAAAGTCGAATGAAAAGAAAATTTTGCAATACACTACTATATCACTAATAGTGCTAGATAGTAATTCTCAAGGTACTAAAACCTTACATCAACCTACATCTTCACATGCATCCAACAGTTAGCACATTTCTATAATAATGTTATGCTATATGACAAGATTATTATAATCTAATCATCATGTCAATGATCGTGACTCAAACATCACATACTAGGCTAGTGGATCATGGATCTCCCGGTTAGGCCAAAACCCATGTAACATGGTCACTAATGTAAGACCAATACTACAATGCTTCAATGATTTGTCCACCACCTACAATCGTATCAAACCCCAAACGATATACATATGCATAACTAATACCATTTGTCTATTATTAGGACTAATGACAAGTAACTCCAGGACCTATAAACCTTGGGACAACATAGCCTGAGGTTCATAGTCCTATGTTACTGAGATAGAACATTTCCTATATCCATGTCGAAGCTGCCTAGAGACGCAGAACTGATGCAGCAATAGCTCTTGCCATAAGTGGTCTAATTCCAAGGTTGTAGCCAAGGAATACAGACTTACTATGTATATGCAATTATTATGAGGAATCGTATATCACAATACTCTAGCCTTAGCATCTCAAATATCACGTGACGATTCAATAAAAGTCACTATACAAATCAAAATGCAACGCAAACATTACCTATGACTATGACCTACTTGTCATCCAACCACATCAATATGCTCTCCCGAACTCCCCTCGAGTCTCCTATTTGGAATACATGTCAAAGTGGGTCCCAATTGAACATTTAACCATAATACTTTAAAATGTCCCAAAATTTCATGGATTATAGGACTATAAAAATGATGAACACTAGTCCAAACTACACCTTAATCCGAGTTAGTATTCGAAATTTATGCATTTTGACATTTCAGCCTAACTAGGCTATGAACAACCAAATACTTAACTGAACGGAGTAACCAGTTGACTGTACAACAATTTAGTCAACTGGTTACCCACTACCAATTGGTTGCACGTAAAACTAGAAATCTCTCCAATCATTTTAAAAATGAAAAGCAAACAAGAACCAAAAGATAAGAATGAAATAACATAATTTTTAAAGTGGTTCGACCAAAATCTTGTGCCTGAGTCCACTCATCAACTTAATTCTACTAGAATTAACAACCACAACCAAATTACAATCGATTTCAGGTCTAGAAAAGGATAAATTTCGAATTTGACAGCAGCTTCATGTAGAATTTGAGTGAAAACCAAAAAGTTCTTTTTTAGTTGTTGTTGGTTCTCTATTTATAGACAAATTTGAGCACAAAAATTGCTAGATTTGGTTTGAATGAGCAAATATCTCTAGATTCGAAGTTCCATCATGAAGAATAAGTCAAAACACATGAAGTCTAGTAGTCAATATGGTTTAGTACTGATTGATATGAATCGATACCGACCCATATTTTTGGCTTTTCCTTCGTCTTTATCCGTGACTAGTACAAGTTCCTTCAACTTGAAATCTTTGTCTTTAAAAACTCCACTCAATTCGTTGCCGACCCCTATCACATTATTTACTTATTTTTTCCTCTTCAATTTTTTATCTTTAGACAGGCCCCTCATCTTTAATAGATCATTCGGTACCAATCCACTTGGATTGGTACCGACCGGTATGACTAGTGGTATCTTTGCTCTAGCTTCTTGAGTCTTTCAAACTTGGCATTCTATAAGTTTCTTGATTCGTTTCTTCATATTTTGTAAGTCACGATCCATCAAAATGTTACTTGGTCCAAATATCGGACAACACTTGCCCCTCAAAGTGTGCTTCTATGATAATAGAACACGCTTTGGATAGAGACAAGCGACCAAATCCTGATCTATAGAGATGCTTTATCTTTCGAACTATTTTGTGGAACATTATATCTTCTTCGAGAATTTCGGTAGATATGAATGTCAAAGTCTTCCATCTAAAGGCTTCATTCATCATTGGGAGTTCCTGAAAGCTATTCCATCTCACAGCGGAAGAAATAAAATGTAATAACTAAAATAAGTACACATTTCATAAAAATTCAAATCCAAAAAATATAACATATCATCCCAAAATATCCATAATACAATGTCTCAAAATAACATTAATATGTCTAAAACTAGGTACATCAAAATATATCAAAAACAAGATAAATAGATAAATTGCCACAAATCTTCACCACCGCCCTCCATCTTATCCATCAGCATCGTTCCCCCTAACTTATGGGTTGTAATGAGAGGGAATCAGAACAACAATGTCTAGTAAATGAAAATCTCAAGTCCTACCATGATAGTATTTGGGCATATCATTTAGATAAGTAATATATGTTACCAAGTATACCTCCAACAGTAAGCGCAAAGGCTCTTTTAGTCCAATTCCATAGCTCTAACAAGGGTGCAAAGCAATACCATAAATTATGCCCTAACAATGCGAGAGAAAGTACCTAAGCCACTCAATACCTCTTTAATGGAAATTAAGCAGATTCTGATCATTTAATATCTATACCCTAGGCAGATCCACGTCAATACCTAAACCCAAGGCGGACCTCACTCAAGTACTCCCTAACTGACAACGTAAGAAGTCCCACATGCCACTTAATACTTCTTTTATGGGAAGAAGCGGACCCTACAATAGACACTTAATATCTCAATCCCAAAGCGGACCCCTACCAAAGATTTTCCACTACCGCACCTAAAAGTTAATATTAACCATATAATACTTCTTGAGTAGGAAGGATACAGATCCTACAACGGTGACTTAATACCCCAACCCAGATGAAGGCCCTTACTGGGATATCTGTCGTATGAACTGTAAGCCAAACCTTAACATCTCATGTTAGTCTGACTATTCATTGATGCTTGTAGCCAGATTAAATGGGCAGACTTACTCTATAGAATTGGGACTAACCCCGCATCCACTATGGGTACTTATTATAGACGATGCCTCACATCAGTCACAGAGTCACACTGTTGGTAGCCAGATTAGCTAGGCATAATCCTACGTGCTTTTGACTGACCTCTCAAATCTATAACTTAGTCATATTTCTGCTCTCCTAACATTATTCCATATATAATATCTCAATGCATTTATGGATTAAGGTCATATAAGGGAGATTCCTTATTTCATCTTTAATTATGGATTAATTTCCATAATTATCCATAACTTTCTTCCTTTAGGGTTTAATGCTATTTACAAACCCGTTTATTCTATACGATACGAATTATACATTACTATTAATACGCAATTAATTATATTTATACTTATGTAATATTTTAGCTTACTAAATATTCCTATTCTAATATGAACGCTTCCAATACTAATTATTATAATGTCAAAACTTCCATATTTATACAAGCCTAAGTTTTATACAATAATTTATAAAATAGCTAATATCTTTATTTAGACCAAACAGACTTGTATATATATTCAAAAATGGAATAATACCAAACTTATTTTATATTAACATAATATAATCATGCCTCTATTTCAAGAAAACAAAACTTAAATTTTACCTTTTATATTCTATTCAGCTTTTACATGTACAACCGTGAAGCGAAAAAATAATTCATATTTATCTATATTATGGAAATAGGCGGTGTAAACTACAAACAGGGAAAATTCATACTTACACCATTTTCTGATATATTTTTTTTAACCCTTTTATCGCAACAACAAAAATTAGAAGCGGAAGTTAAATAGAACATAAATTATTCAACAACAAAATTGACTCTACTATATTAACATAAAATAATTGAAATTCCAATAAATTCAAGTACTGGAAGTTTATTTGGGGGAATTTTGGAGTTTTAGGGTATAGGGTTTTCATATACAAGATTCCTCAAGATATAAAACAAATCTAAACTTTTACTACATAAACTACTAAAATGTGAAAAACTAAGGCCCTGTTTGGTTTGTCTTTTTAGTTTCGTGTTTTCATCTAAACAAAAATGCGCATTTCTTATATATTGTTGGAGAACAAACAATTTTGAAAAGCGACATTAACATAGAAGATAGAAAACAAGTTTATTTGATTTTTCGTGTTTTGGGACATAACAAAAGGATGGAAAACAATTCATCTCCTCCATTGCCCATCTATCGTCGCGATTGCTAAGAATTATAAACAAATTTCTCACTTTTTCTTGTATTTTGTAGTGCGGGTTGAAAACACAAAACTCAAAACGAAACCAAATGGTCCCTTAGATTTCCACTCACAGATAATTTTTCTGCCTTTCTTTAGATTCGATTAACGCCTTCTCCTAATTTCTCCTTTAGGTTTCTTCTTTTTGGAATATACAATAATTCAATTGTATATAGATTAGATTCAGAATCAGAGATTTGGGGAGAATAGATTTAGAAAATGTATGTATAAATATCTAGAATCTCTTATTTGAAAATACAATTGATTCTGAATTGTAGAGTTGAAGAAGAAGACTAATAAAGTTTCGATAACATTCCAAATAATTTGTGAATAAAAGTGAAGGGCTAAGCTCTTATTTATAGTGGTTAGAGCGCACCAAAGCTGAAGGATTTAGGTTAGTTTAAAATTATAAAATCCAGGTCATCCCTGGCCTAACTTAACCCTAGGTTCCACTCACTAACCGGTCGACTGGTCACACTTAAACGTTAGACTAGTCAGGGTAACAGGGGTCGACCAGTCCCCTATTCTGGAATGTGAATTAAATGTTGCCGTTTAATTTTTATTTGTTTACCATTTTCTTTCTCTAACATTGACATTTATTTAACGTTGCTTAAACCCTAAACTTCCATCAACATTAAAAATATTTATTCCTTTTTAATTATAACCGTTAACATTATTAAATTTATAAATCTAATTTTGTTTAAATTATTTTAAATTCGAAAACTTCAACCTCAATAACTTTTCCGTTTGAGCTCTATCATGAAACTTTATATATGAAAGTTGATTAGATAATCGCTATGAACACGATTGTGTAACTTTCTTGGCCTAGTTACAATGTTTGCAATATTTCCATTTTTAACCTTATTATTGATTAATTGTGTGACGACCCGGAATTTTTGAGCATTTGAAATAGGAATATTTAATTAATTTTAAATATTCAAAAGATAATTATTAACTTTAATTTCAAATATATTGTATTATTATTGGATTTCAATTTTCGTAGTATTTGGAGTTGTCGTGTGATCGTACGGAATGTAAACGCGTTGGAATTTATTCGAGAATTCAAAATATAATCGGTATTGTTGACTGGTCTAGATTTCTTCACAGTAGAGCCTTCCTGATCCTTCTCCAATACGCTTCTTCATTTAATAATTTAAAAAGGGATAGATATTTTTCTTCGTTTAGAAAACAAAACGAAGCTTCCGCGAGAATCCAAATCTCGTTCGTTCCTTAGTATGTGAGAAAATCATGGTTGCTATTCAAAATCAAACCGCTATTCAAGTAACCGACCTTATCTCTTTCTTTCTTCATTCTTAAGCCAGGTAACGGAAAAAAAAAATTTTAGAACACGTGTTCACCTAATAGAACACGCGTCCCCCTTAAAAGTAATCAACCGAACTCCTCTTTCTATTTTCGAAGACAAAAATCTAAGTACAGAAAATAAATGGTCGTTCCTCTCAAATCCAAATTCGAGACTCCCTCTCCTCATCTTCAAAATCAAATCGAACGAGTGCTTCGGGAAAGTAGGGGAGGTAACGCTTCGTATTGGGTTTCACGAAGACGGAGGGGCGAATATTTAGGCGACATCGTCATACGTGGGAGGTGGATTGCGACCTAGGGTCTAGGCTACGATTGCGAGCTGCTTGTTTTCGAGCTAGGGTTTGGAGGACACGATGCATTCGAGCGTTCGGAGCTCGCGTTGTGGCTGTGGGTTGCGATAGGGATTCGAGCTTGTTGATGGCGGCGTCTCGCCTGGATTGATCTGATGGATGTTCAAGATGGCTCGTTCGCAAGTAATCGTCGCATGTTAGTGATGGCAGGTCGGAATGGGAGGGGTCAGTGACCTGCTATGTTCAGAAGGTCGAGTAGGCTCGCGAGTTCTGGTCAAGTAGGGTTTGCGAACAGCAGAGGAGGTCTGGAATTTGGAGTGACAAGTCAGTTTGGATCGAATTCGCAAACGGAAATTAAGGTGAGTGTAAGAGCTGGGTCTCATTTTGTGGTTTTTGAGCAACTCGTGATGGGGGGATTCCGGTGCATTGTGGAGAGGATTGCCGATGTGTTGGATGGGGCATTCTGATTTTTCGGCAGTAAGGTATTTTGTTAACCTATTTGTAAATTAGGTAATTAAATGAATGTATTATAGGATGAAATCTATAACAGGAAAAAATATATATTCATATGCAGTTTGGAAATAAAACATACAAGTTTACTTAATAATGTATATTAGTGATTTAGATGATTAATAAACTTCTTTAAAATTATTTAGTTACTGAAAGAATTGTAAGGGGAAAAATATTTGGTTTAACTAGATTTTTAGTTGAGTTATTTATTTAGTGGTAATTAAATTGTTAATAAAACGCATTATTTGTTTTAGTAACCAAATATTATTTTATTAAAGGAAAAGTAATTTGAATAAATAGTTAGCTAAGTAAAATTATCAAAGAGAAGAAATTGTTCAATAAGTTCAAATATTAATAAAATGTAAAATGTTTATTCAAGGTCTGGAACCATGGAAAGACATGCTGATTGGGATTGGTTTGCAAATAAAATCAAAGGTGAGTTAATCTCACTCAGTTGAATTATTTTAAATTTAAATGGTTAAATTTAATAATTGATTGGATGATTGCATTGATTGAATATGCTATATTATATATATAGTAGTATATAGAAATATATACATATTGGCATATGTATATATATTTGAGTTGTTGATATTCCCGCATTTATATAGCGGATGAGACCCTATGCGCCGCATAATAGCGGATGATATTTTATAAAACCCATATACCGCGATATTCCACCTCGAAGTGGAATTGGTATTGTGCTAACGTCTGTGGATGCAGGGAAACAGGTTGGAGGGATCCAACTGGATTCCTCAAATTTATTTATATTATTTGATATTCTGTTCTATGAATATTGATATCCTGTGATGATTTTATTGATGATTGAAATATTGGATGATATGGTTGGATTGAATATTTCAATAAAAAGGAGTTATCAAAATATATTGAATTGGATTTTGAAAGAAATAAAAGAGTAAAATTTAAGTAAATAATTTAAGTGAATTGGAATAAGGGAATTTCGAAATAACAAGGGAAATATTAACTTTAAACTAAAGTGATATTAAATTTAAAGAATAAAGGATTTATTTTGAATGTAAGGATTAAATTTAATTAAAGGCTAAAGAAGGAATTTTGGAAGTTTAAAATTGGTATTTTCAGTTAAAAAGGGTTTTAACTCAAATAAAGGAATAAATCTAAAAGTTAATGTATTTTGAAATAAATGAAGTAGTAAAGGAAATTTATTTCAAAGTAAAGTAAAGTAAATTGGAAAATCAATTGGAAATTGATTTAGTTGTTTGAAATTTGAATTTTAAAAGAGAAGTGAGATTTTGGAAATATAAACTGGGTTTATAAAGTAAAATAAAATATCAGTGGATATTTGAATATAAATTCAAGGTGGGAATTTATAAAAAAATATAGTTTGGTTTAAAAATATATGTTGATTTATTTTTAAAAGATGGAAATGAGAAGTGTATTTCTCTGGATAGCCAAGTACGTTTTCAAAGCAATTTTAAATATAAGTTAAAAGTTTTAAGTATGTTTTAAAAAGCATGTTTAGAAAATTGATTATTTCTAAATGTTAATTTTTAAAGTAAGTATTTAAAAAAAATATATTATTGTAGTAATTATATAAAAGTGATTTGCTATTATGTTTTAAAAGGAGAAATTTAGTTTATATTTATAAAGTGGTTTATTTTAAAGTATATATTTTTAATAAAGTACTAAAGTAGTTTAATTTCAATGTTATAAGATATATTTAAAATAAAGTGTTTTTAAATTATTTTAAAATCTAAGTGTTTTGTACTTGGTGTTTCAGAGAAATAAATAATTGGAAATGTATTCCGTAAGCGGAAACTGTTTGAAATTGTTTTCAAAAGGAGTTTGAAAATTTGGAAATATATCTTGGAAAGATATTTGGGCAAATAAATAATGTGGTAAATTATTTATTGTGTGTGATGGTTGTTTGTGGATGTTAATTGATAGTTAAATAACCGACTATCAATATTGGCCAAATGCGCTGATCGTTTCGAAGAGACCGGGATCGAGTTTCCGTATACCGGGATTCTAGGTCTGGAGACTCGAATACCACTTCGATCCGGTTTGTACGTTTCGTGTAACGTGTTCGGAGTCGAAGATGGAGCTGTGAAGTGCAAGGGCTAGTCGCTACTAATCCTGAGGATATTTCCAAAATGGATGTAGTAGGAGTAGTGCCTTCGGTTCCGTTCAAACCCAGGACGGACTGGTATGGACGAATGCTTGCGAAACATCGTCAGCGGACGATGGGCATTCTAAGGGATATGTTCTCTAAAAGGTATCGTTTAGCCTCGAACCTCATCAACCGGGAATGACTGAAAATCAGGGGTTATGCAGCAAGGCTTCGTGGGTAGCTCCCACTGGAGGGTAAGGTCATCCCTGTCTAGATGTCCCTTTTTATTTCGGCTTAGTGGTGCGGTTGCTGATCCCAACCGTGGGGTGATTTTATTCGGGATCATCCAGTAAGGGATGGTTCCGGCCTTGTGTTGCAGAGGAGCGGGCGTACTCCTCGGTACGGTGATCTAGGCCACGTACTGTGATAGGTGGTACCCCAGTGCCTAGTCATTCGTTGGAAATCCATTCTTCCTACGTGCCTTGTACGGTTTTGATTGTGCCCAACTATTGTTGAAATGTGAGATGCAAGCATTTCAGCTAGATTATATGTTACTTTCTGTAGACACTATTATAATATCAGAGGATTTTGATATAAAGTGTTTTAGCTATCGTAAGGTAAAAACCCGACATGTTTATTTGTGGCGTGGTCTTACGAGATGCTTTTGTTTTCAAAGGATTTTGAAACTTTAATAATCAATTTGAGTGTGATTTTCTCACGCTGGTTTTCCAGACTGACTCGGGTATTGTTTTATATGATGCTCGGGTCAGACCGAGTATTATAGGTTACAGGATATGATGATGTGGAGCTAAGGAGACGAGCTGGATGTCGATACGTACTCCCGTACTTGTTATTATTTTTCCGCTGTGTATTCAGTTGTATGTTGTGGATGTTGATGTACTCTGATGATGTATTCTGATGTATTGTGTAAACAGATATAGATTTCTTTTTGTGTAAAGATCTGCTGATATATATTATATTTTATTCCGCTGCGTATGTGAGATTCTGTTGTTGTTTTCTATTTTTCTTCTTCTTCTACCTCTTCTTCTTAACCAAATGGTCCGGTTTTTCGTGTTAGAAAAACTCGGGTTGTTACAAATTGATTCTTATTAATTTTTGCATGGTGTCACATTCTCTCCCCATTAAAAAGGATTTCATCCACGAAATCCTTAAGGGAAAGATAATGTAATGCGCACTTTGCAACCATGTTATACAACCAAGTTATCTATACAACCATCTACTCAACCAAAAATGCAATGTGATTATGTATGCAACATACTATAGGTGAGCTGAACCCTAGCATGAATGCAAAATCGTGACCTATATGCATGTATGCAAGCATCCTAAATATGCATAAGATTCTATATGAGTGCAAAAATAATAGTAAAAATTGTGGCAACCATCCCCTATCATGCAATCTAGCAACCACGATGCAACCAAAACCTATGCAATACTATATTTTGGAGAGAGAAAGCTTACCGAAGGAAAGCTCAAGATGAGAAGTCGTTATCTTCTTTTTGGTTTCCCATGTGCTTTCCGCTAGTTTACATCCTTATTATACTCGAACCAGCCTAATGTTTTTGTTATGAAGCTTCCTAGTTCTGTGCTTCACTATACGTGTAGTAGCATGTGGTGCTATTGGTTCCATCTCTACATATACTAACCGGTTAGGCTTCACTATGGTGGTAGTGTTGTGCAGACATTTCCTCGAGTGCGAAACATGAAAGATGTCATGGACTCCCACTAATTTATCTGGAAGTTCTACTCGGTATGAAATTTTCTCCACCCTTTCCAAAATTGGAAAAGGCCTAACATACCTTGGAGCCAACTTCCCGATGCACCAAACCTCATAACCACCGTAAGTGGAGAAACCTTAACAAACACTATGTCTCTTATCGCAAACTCCAATTCCTTTCCTCGCTTGTCACCATAGGACTTTTGACAGTCCTGTGCAGCCTTCATTCACTACCTAATCATCTCTATCTATTCTAAGGTCTCGCGGATTAAATCTGGTCCAAGTAGAATTTTATCGGTTGTTTCCAACCAATAATTTAGCGATTTTGCATGGCCTCCCATATAAGGCTTCAAAGGGTGCCATGCCAATCATTGCTTAGTAACTATTATTATACACGAACTCTACCAAGAGTAAATACTACTTCCAATGTCCTCCAAAATCCATAATGCAAGCTCTCAACTAATCTTTCAAAATCCTATTCACCCTTTTGTCTGACCATTGGTATGTGAGTGGTAAGTGATGATAAGGTTCAACATTGTTCCTAAAGCTGACTGCAAACTCCTCCAAAATTCGCTAGTGAAGAAGGGGTCTCTATCACTAACAATGCTAACTAAAACCCCATGCAGTCGTACTGATTCCCTGATATAGATTTGCATTGGAGATGTTGTAGTTTTATTACTTCTTACAGGAATAAAGTGGACACTTTTAGTGAGTCTATCCATTATAACCCAAATGGGCTCATTGCCTCTTTGACTCCTAGGTAACCCATTTATAATGTCCATCAATATATGCTTCCATTTCCAAGTCGGCACCTCTAACGGAAATAATAGTCATCCAGGCTTCCCTTGTTCCACCTTTATCTTTTGGCATGTCAAACACTTAGAGATATACTCTGCTACCTTTTTCTTCATCCCCGGCTAATAGAATATTCCTTTATATCCCTATACATTTTATCTCCACTGCAGTATATGGTTATCCTAGAATGGTGACATTCCGCTAGCACTTCCTTCAAGACTTCCTCCACCATTAGAACACATAGGCATCCATCTCTCCTCAGCTATCCCCTTTTAGTCTATTGCATATCTATCTATATGAGGGAAATGTTCTGCTCTACCTATCTTATCCAATATATCTACTAATGTCACATCTTTCTCTTGTTCTAGCCCGAAGTGGCCCATGAATGCTGGCCTAACCTCCATTGTGCTAAATATCCTAGAGTGGGTTCTATTGGCGATTGGAAATTAAAATTCGAGAGGAACTTCAACTGCCTCCACTCCCATATAGCACCAAGAGTAGCATGCCTTCGGCTAAGGGCATCGATGATAACATTCCCTTTTCTGATGGTGTACTGTATCTTAAAGTCATATGGTGCTATAAACTTCATCCACCTCTGCTACCCAAGATTCAAATCGTTCTGGGGAAATAGGTATTTAAGGGATTTGCGATTGGTGAATAACTCAAACCTTTCTCCTAAAAGATAGTGTCTCCACATCTTCAAAGTGAAAATGATAGCCGCTATCTCCAAGTCATGAGTTGGGTACCTCTTCTCATGGTCCTTCAGCTACCTACTAGCATAAGTTATCTCTCTTCCTTCTTATACAAAAACAGCTCCTAACCTTGTACCACATGCGTCAATGTAAACCGTGAAAGGGTTCGTCTCATCCGGAATGGTAAGTACTGGTGCACTAGTCAACAATTCCTTCAACTTCTCAAATTCTTCCATGCACTTCTCATTCAACAAAAAAGCCAAAATTTTCTTGGCTAAGCGAGTCAGTGGGGCTGCAATCTTTGAAAAGTCCTTTATGAATTTCCTATAGTAACCCACCCACCCAAGAAAACTCCTAACTTCTATGGCATTCTTTGAAATCTTCCAATCCTGAATAGCTTCCACCTTCGCAGGATCAATAGACAAATCCTTTCTCGGAGATAATATGATGAGAAATATCACCTCCTTCTTCCAAAAGTGGCATTTTGAGAATTTAGGTTTTATTCGGTGCCTTCTTAAGGTCTCTAGTACCTCCCTTAAGTTCTTTTCAAGCTCACCTACACTTTTAGTGGGTACTAGAATATCGTCGACGAATACTACGATGAATTTGTTTAGCCGCCCTCTAAACACTCTACTCATCAAAATTACAAAGTATGTGGTGGCATTCGTCAACCCAAAAGGCATTGCTTCCCATTCATATAGTCCGTCTAGAGTGTGGAAATCGGTCTTCTACTTGCTATCCTCAGCTATTCTTAATTGGTGGAATCTGGTAGTTAAGTCCAATTGGGAAAAGATTTTGGTTCCGACAAGCTGGTCAAATAAGTCATCAATTCTAGGTAAGGGATACCTATTTTTCTTGATCAGCTTGTTAAGCCCTTATAGTCAATGCATAGCTTTAAAGAGCCATCTGCCTTAGTGTCGAAGACAACTTGCTCCCCATTCTAAAGTACTATGGCGAATAAATCCCATCCGCAATAGCTTTGAAATCTTCAGGTCCAACTCTCCCCATTCTTTGGGGGCCATATGCCTTAATGGCAGCACAATAGGTCTAGCGTTCTTCTCCAAATCAATCCTAAACCGATCTCCCTTCGACGTGAGAGACTAGAGACTTCTTCAAAAATGTCTAGAAAATATCAAATTATGGGCATAGGTGAGAGCTCATCTTGTGATAGGCTAAGAGAATATAAATAGCTTAACTCGACTAAATTTTTGGGTGCATAATGAACATCGATATCTCACCCCTTATAGCTTCTTGACCAAATGATCCTCCTATCATAATCTAAGACAGCCTCGTAGTGAGATAACGAATCCATCTCTAAGATAAGTCCATACCACTCAAAACAAGAACATACGCACTACATGTAAAGTCAATGTTACATATATCCACAATTAGGTCTTTAAAAATCAAAGAAAGGTGTGTCGACCCCTCGGTAGGATTTAACATGACTATTGGGTTGGTGACAACTTGGTTTTCAGACTTAAGAATTTGACCACATTTCTATGAATGAATGTGATGCTCCCGAGTCAAATAAAGTATGAATAATATTTTCAAAGATTAGAGTTGTACCATCCAATGCAACTTTTCCTTGGTCTCTAGGAGGAGGTTTACTTGATGCAGGTACAACGTCGATGTTATAAGCTTGTCCACCTTGTCTCTCATTTGCTAGCTTTGGACATCGATTCTTTTAGTGTCCCTCCTTATTGAAGTGATTGCACCTCCTCTTGAACTCCTCCTTCAACAAACTCCCCTTGCATCCTTAGCCATGTGTCCCTTTTTCTGATGTCTACGGCATGTCACACCTCCTTTCTTGATCTTTCCGTTGGCTTTCTTATCAACCTAGAATCTCCCTTTTTTTGCTCCACCTTGATTTTGCGCATGTCCTACCTTCTCCTTTTCCTCCAAGCCAACAGTTTGAAGTAAGGCCATTTCAACAATCATCTCTTACATGGTGCCTATGGGAATTTGGGTCAAAACAAGCTCATTAAGTGGAGAATTTAGACCTTTAACAAACTTCATAGCCTTCTTCGTAAGAGTGTCAAGCAGACTCAATCCAAACTTAGCCAATTCCATGAACATGTTGATATACTCCTTCAACGTGGAGTCTCCTCGCCTCAGTTGTACAAACTTCTCTAACTGTAAACATGCTTCAGCTTTGGACACGAATCATGACTCAAAATGAGCCCTAAATTATGCCCAAGTGATTCCTTCCTCTATATTCTCTTCAACTATAATGGTCCACCAATCTAATGCCTCTCCCTTTAAATGCCATGTAGCCATCCTCCTCTTGATCTAATCTTCCAACCCAAGCTCCTAAAAAATGCGTTCACAGTCGTTAATCCAAGCCTTCATTTCAACAAAATCTTCAGCTCCCGTATACACCTGCCCTTCCATATTCTAGAAGTCTTTACACATTTTAGAGAAGTCTAGTGGTCGGGGTGCTGCTTCAGCAGGCGGAGTAGTTGATGCATGAGGAATGCGAGCTTGCCCCCACATGCCTTAGGTATTGCTTGAACCATTCTGGCATACCTCGAATGGTGGGTATTTCTTGGGTGGAGGGGTTTCTAGCCTTTGAGCTATTATTTTTAGCCATAATCAACTATCTGTAGGTTTGAGCTTTTAGTTACAACTTCTTAAAATAGTATTATTTGATGAAATAAAGATTTGCCTAGTGTGTTTGCATATGTTCATAGAAGTACGAACAGATATATACATATGTGTGTGTATATATATATGTATGTATGTATATGTGTATGTATGTATGTAGTAGGGTTTGAAAAATACTTTCAAAAATAACAAATACGCACACTTATGTATGCCAATTCTTATTAATCAGGTAACCTAAGCTCTATTACCAAATGTAAAAACCCTCTTTAAAACGGGCTTAATTTTTGATCCAGTAAAAGCCCATCGAACCTTAGGCTCATTCCAAAACTGATTGTTTGTTGGTAAAATTGATATAATGAACAATATGCAAAGCTGTCAATATATGCTTTTAGAATCTCATAGCGGAAGGAATAAATATAATAATTGAAATAAGTACCCAAGTCATAAAATTCAAATCTCAGAAATACAACATATCATCCTAAAATTCAATAATACAATGTTTCAAAATAACATCAATATGTTTGAAATTGGGTACATCAAAATATATCAAAAACATAGGTACATAGATAAACTACCATAAATCTTCACCACCATCCCCGTCTTCTCTATCAACATCATTTACTGGGTTGTAATGAGGAAGGAGTCAGAAAAAGAATGTCCATTAAATGAAAATCTCAAGTCTTACAATAATAGTATTTGGGAAGTATCATTTAGATAAGTAATATGTCTTATGCCTCCAAATGTAAGCCTAAAAGCTCTTCTAGTTCAATTTCGTAACTCTAATGAGGGTGCAACATACTACCGTTAATTATGCCCTAACGATGCAAGAGAAAACACCTGACCCACTTTATAGCTCTTTAATGGAATTAGGCAAACTCTACCATTGAATACCTATACCCTAGGCACATCCCCATCATTTAATACCTAAACCTATGGCAGAACACTCTATGGTACTCCATAATTGATATTATAATAAATCTCACCATGACACTTAATACTTCTTTAATTATACACACACACACACACACACACACGTATACCTTTAGATAAAAGAAAATGGAAATTATGTATATAGCTATATTATATTTATGTCTATACCAAGTATGGTTTTTAAATTAATTTGGAAGTAATTGGTCATTATGCATATATTCTATATACCTATTTATGAATTTTGTTACCAACGACTCTTAAAGATATATAGTATTTTTAAATCAAAAGTGTTTCATAAAGAGATTTCAAACTAATGTTTTTTTGTAAAATTACACATTATCAATTAGATGAGGAGGCGATTTGAACGGTTTAATAAAATAAGTGATATGGAATGCTCGCGTTTGTTTTACCGGTTAATTCTCGAACTTATTTGATTGATCCATTTACGCACATGAGTGGAGTTTACTGTTGCATAGTAAATGTCTAAGTAAACCCTTGTGGTATCTTAGAGTTTATAGGTCTTGTTCCTATCTTGGAGTTTATAGGTCTTGTACCTATTTTGATGTTTATAGGACATGTTCCTATTTTGATGTTTATAAGTCTCGTGCCTATTTTGATGTTTATAGAGTTATACGTCTATCTTGGAGTTACATGCATGTAGGTGAATTTATCCACCAATCTTGGAGTTTGGCGCCTTTTTCCCTTTTTGTGATCTTGGTTTTACACTACAATTAGTATTTTGTAGTGATTCTTAATGTGTGGTATAGACCCTAGATTCCCTCCAATATTGAAATGCTAGGTCTGGCCCTTAGTAATTAGAATTGCAAAGTAGAGGCGAATGTATTGCTTTCTGGTGAGCATAGTAATTGGATACCTGATGTGTAACAACCCTAGATTTTGGCCTGTACTTTAAAATTTGACTTTATTTTATTTTGAAACTATTTTAAACTCGTTTGATTTCAAACATTTCATTTTAAAAATAAATGTTAATTATTATGTGAACTATAACTTCAAACTAGTATAAATTGGATATCTCACTGAAAAGTGAATTTCTGTTCAAACTGGTCAAACTTTGACTTTTAACTTTTAAATTTAAATATTCAAAATCTTAAAATTTATCTTTTATTTTGAAATTAGATGTAATAACTTTAACACTGCTTTTTGTTTCGTTGAAAACGGAGTTAAACTGTAAAAGTTATGTGTATTTCAATATTGTGTGTAAACTGATGTATTTAGCAATATTGTCTATTTTAAATTATATTTTATTTGTCATATTTTGTTCTAATATGTGTTAATGTTTATTTTATGTATATTTTTGTCTTTTAATATTTTTAAAGTGATTAAATAATTTTTCCAAAGCTTGTTGAATTTATTTTCAAATTTTAAAACGTAGTTTCTATTTTCTTTGCTATTTTCTTAATTTAATTATATATAATTAAAAATTATTTATTTATTTTATACATGCACTTTTATTTGCTGTCTTTTAATTTATTTATATTCATTTTTCATGTATTTAAAATTAAATAGATTTTTCCAAAGTTTAATGAAGTTATTTCTAATTTTTAAAGCCTAGTTTGCATTTTTGCTATTTCCTTATTTATTTCATATTTTCTTTAAATTATTTATTATTTTCTTTTATTTTATTTTGTACAGTTTTTATCTTCATTTTTTCTGAAACTTATTTAGTTATTTTGATATAAAAGAAATTAGAAAACAAAGAGACAAAACCTTTCATCTTCACATGACTTTTCAAGTGACCTTGTCTCTTCATTTTCTTATTGCCTCTTCATTTCATCTTGTAGCCGTTCATTCTTTTGCATTTCCTTTTTCATTTTCACGTGAAACATCCTTCTCACACCTGAAACTCACGGCTTCAAGAAGAAAAAAACAAAAACAAATGCCTATGGCTTCCTTTATCTCTTCTTTACTTCAAAATTTCAATGATTTTTACTTGCTTGATTCTTCCATAGCTTTGCTCGGCTAAACCCTCCACCATCTCCACCATAGCCTCGACCACCATCCCCTACCACTCTTCCTTGGCATCATCTCCAGCCATCATTTCAGATCCACCCATGGCTGTGACCTCTCCTTGAAGCTAGCACCACAAAACAATGTAAAAAACTCTAAAAAACTCCAAAACAATGTACTGGTCACCACTATTACTTCACCACCTTCGTCCACCACCTTGGCCACCACTATAGGCCGCCACCACCACCTTTTCCAGACCTCCCCACACCCCTCCATCTACTGTCCAGACCTGAACCATGCAAGGGCCGAGCCCCACTTGCCTTTGGATGAGCCAAAAATGCACCAAAACTCCACTTATTTTGCCTTGACCCTTTGTCTTATTCATATGTAACTCCTACCATCATCATCTCCTTGTTGTCGTGCTATTTTGATGCCATAACCTGAGATTTTGTCCAGCTATGGCTGATCAAAAGATCCCCTTTGTCAAGCTCTTGAATGGTTAAAGAAAGGTCGAATCACTTTGCCCTTTGTTGCTTTTTATTTCTAGTCATTTCGATATTGTTTTGTGTTACATATTTATGTATACATTGTCTTGTTTTGTTTATATGTATACAAGGCAATTATATTTGGCTCTCCACTCTCAAGTCATATCCATGTCATCGTGCCTTCATTGTGTTTGTGTTGTGTGCTTTGGTGGATATCTCCAGCTCTAAACAAGTGAGTTATTCTCACCAGACAATATGTACCTATATAACCGATAAACCGACAACCATTCGAATCTGTAATGTATATTATCATGTTATATATGCTTATATTATTATCATATGATGTTCACACCTGTTATTACACCTGTTATATCATATGTTACTGTTATTTAATGTTATTCTATTATTTATATATGTTATCACCATTGCAAGTTCCCTGTAGATTAGAATCACTATGGGTTGAAATGATACATACCCGAACGGACTTTAGAATAAAGAAAAATCGTTATGGGTTGAAATGATAGGCCTGAACGATTTTTATTTAAATTATTTTAACTTGGGATTGCGGGTTTGAAATGATAGAACCCGGATTTTTCTTTTTAACTGCGGATTGAAATGATACATATCCGTATCACTTGACCTAAGTTAGAAAATTTTATACAGGCCCGTGGTTATTTTATAAAGTGTTTTGGATATTTTTAAGTATTTTAAAAATTATAAATTTATGAAATTTGATTTAAATAGATTTTGAAATGTTTTAAAATAAATAAATTATGATTTTTTCTATGTGTTAAAAATGTAATTAATGAATGGTTTAACTGGATTTTTGAAATATAACTTAAGTTGGAAATTTGGAATTTTGGTTAAAAATGATATTTAAGTTATATAAATAAAATGGATATTAAATTTTATTTGGAAATGGTAAAATATGATAATTTGATTAAATTTTAATTTAAGTGATTTATTAAAGTATTATTGATTTTTCTATGAATTTAAGTGGTTAAATAAATGAATGTTTAAAAGTGGTCTTTCAAAATATAACTTGACTAGGAAATGTGAAATTTGGTTTTAATTAAAGGTTTAAGTTAATTAAATAAAATTGGAAATTTTGTTAAATTGTGAAATGGTAATTTAAATTTGAAGTGTTAAGTCTATCTGTTGAAATGTGAAGAATTGGAACTTTTACACTTAAACTTATTAAGTAAATTGTTGAAAATTGGATTTAATTATAAGAAATTTATTGTGAAAAAGATATATGTTAAATGATATGTAAATGAACATTTTAAATGTTAAAATATGATTTTTAAAATGTTTATGTGTTTTAAATTAAAGTTATTTAATTGCTGGAAATACACTAACACCTGAAATCTACTTTTAATAGCATTCAGAAATGCTATAGATTCTGTTTTGAACTAAAATTGTGTAAAAAGAGCTATTACAGCATTTCTGAAATGCTGTAGTTGTTGTAATTGAACTTATAGGCTAATATTGAACTCAGGCATATTATAGCATTCTCTGGAAATGCTATAATGGTCTGCAGTCTTTGCTGAAACCAAATTTAACCCTTGTTTTGAAATCTGAACTACCGCAGCACTTTTGAAATGCTGTCTTTTCTGTTTTTTAACTATAATTCAACTAAAACTGAGTTTTAACAGCAGTTTTAAGTGCTGTCTTTGCTGAATTAAAAATGTTTTCAAATATAACTTATAGGAGTTGTTTTTAAATGCTGTGAAATGCTGAAATTTTAATAATTAGGGTTTTTGACTTAGTAAACGAACTCAGAATGGTTTGAAACTTTGGAAATTGAATACTTGATTTGAAAATATAATAATTACACTTTTAAAAGGTTTAAATGAATTATTTTGATTGGAATATAAACTATTTAAAGGTGATTTGAAATGATAGTAAATGAACGATATCTTTGAATTTAAAAGATATTTAAAGTTGAATATTTGGATTTGAACTGATAGGATATTTTATTTTATTAAAATGATTTGAAATGAAGTTTTGTAAGGATATGATTTTTTATTATATTAAAATGATTTGAAATAAAGTTTTGAAATGATATGAAAATTTAAATATATGGAAATGGTTTGAAATTGATTTAATCTTTATTTTGATAAAGATATGGTTTGAAATGATATTTTATTTTGAAGTAAAGTATTGTTTTTAAAAGTTATAACCACGGGTTATAATAACGATTGGTTGGCAAAGAGACCGGGATCAGATATGGACATACTCTCTGTCGATACCGAAAACCACTTTGACAACCGTGTACGCGGTGGAGATTCCAGAATGAAGTAGGATGGTAGCGACGTTCTTAAGGTATGTTACGTGGACCTAACTCCCGTGAGTTGGCATAAGGTGGCTAAAACAGGAGCGATCTCGAACCAGTGAGGTAGCACCTCTTCTCGAACACCTTTCTTCGATATTATACTCTTACTTGTGATTGATTAGATGGCCATCCTCCGATTTGGGAGTGTTGTTCGAGGTGGATGATAGTGGCTGCTATGCGCTCCATCAGTCCGTGTACGTAATTGGTATATCTACCCTGGCATTGCCTAGTTGTGCCGTGTCACCTACCATATCGAGCTTTACTACGATTTGTGATTTCTCCCGTAGCCTGTGGAGTATCGAGGGTAGCCCCCATTTTGGGAGTATGCTAATACTGGATAGACTACTGGGACTATTACGTGTTAAGGTGGAAAATGTAAAGCCTTAATGCTATTTAAAAGTATGTTTATTTTATATTAGACATTATTATAATAGCGAATATTACTACATAGTAGATATTTTAACGGATCCTTAGAGGATGGGCGGTCCCAAGCATCTTCTAAGTTACTTGTACCTTTATTACAGTTCACTTGAGTTGGTTTACATTATATAAGTATATATTGTCCTGACTCGAGTGTTTTGTGTTTTGCTTTACGCTCGGGTCAGCCTGAGTATTCACAGATTTGGATTTCCAACTTCTGGAGATTTGAATCGCTGGAGATTACCTGCTAGTCTTGTTCTATCAACTTCGGTTCCGTTGTTTTATTCAGCCTGTACTTGGTTATTGTATTGAGACTTCTACTGTACTTTATTTCTTATGTTGTAACTTATGTAACTCTGATATATTTACATAGTAGCTTCATGAACTATTATTTCTTTTACTTCCGCTGCATTATTTTACTCTGTGTCTGTGATCTATGGTTATATTTATTTACTGTATATTCTGAGATTTGCCAAATTTTATTTACAACGTGGTATTTTGAGCAATTCAACTCCGGCATGAGTGTCTACCTATACACTTATAATGGATGCGAATGGTTGAAAATATCGGGTCATTACAGTTGGTATCAAAGCTTTGGCTTTGAGGCAAAACTCAGCATATGGAGTAGATTTATTTACAGAATCACTTTCGTTCGAGTTTGAATCTTTTCCTCTTGATTCGAATTTCCTTTGAATTTTTGGAACGTTCCCTGCGGTTCCAAAATTCATTCTTGTCCCTCACTATTCATCTTCTTTTGATTTTGGAGTATCACATAACTCCACTTCGAATGATCTTTATAGTGAATTGGCTGTCTCGCCAATATTCTAATTTTCTGGTAAAGGGGGAAACTCCTTTACAAATTTGCATCAATTCACCAGAGATTTATATCTATCCTTGGTTTAGATGCTAATATCTTTTGTTATTCCAAACTCTATCTCTTGAGATCGGATGTAGATTTACACCAGAAACATCCATATTTGATCTTATTCATTAAGTCACGGTTGACCCGGTTAAGGTTGCTCGCGATTTATCTAAGCTTATCCATCTTCATATTTTGTTAATTAATCATCTTGTTTTGTTTCCAAAATATCCCCAAACATTTTGAATTGTACTTGTAAATCTAAGTTTGTTTTATATATTGTGTTGTTTGAGTTGTTGATGTTGATTTGGGCTTCCGATCGATTCGTCTGATCAACGCTATCGATAGGATTTCTAAAACACTTTGACAGAACAAACTAACACAATATTATTTAAAAAAAAAATTGGTTAATAAAATAAATTTGGATATATAATTTTATGGAACTTAATAAATTGATTTAAATTGATTATTTGAAATGATAATACTTGATTTATCATTTATTGTTCTACAAATGAATTTATAAATAGTTGTTTATAAATTTATTTGGGAACTGAAATGAATTTAAAATAAGAAATTTAAAGAATTTAATTTCCGATGGATTTCAAACCTTGTGTTTAAAATTTTTAAAAGGATATTATTTAAAGTATTTTTGAATAAAAATTTGTCTCTAAAGGATTTTAAAGTTTAAAAATTAAGTGCTCTTCTCTTTGTCGTTGGAAAATAATTTCGGTGATGACTACAACATCATCGACGTTCATTTTCGAGTTTTAAACTGAAGAGACCGTTCTGTAGTCTTACTACAGCTTTGTTTTGAAAGATTTAATTTATTTGAATTTATAAATATGATTTGATTTATAATATATTTAGATATATGATTTAAATTGATTTGACATATTATGTACATATATTTATTTATCTCTAACTGGTTTGAAGGAAACCGGAAAATTAATTCTTAAATTTCATCTTAAAGAATAATTTCAGTTATAAAAAGAAAAATTAATTTTTTTGAATAAATGATTCAAACTTGAGATAATTGAATTGGAAAGTTTTATTTGTATAATACAATTGCATTCAAATATAACTTACCTTAAAATTTTTTAGAAGTTAACAATGTAATTGGATAATATACAATATAAAAAGGATTTTTTAAATAAAATTTGAGTGGTTATAATAAATTTTATACACTAAAATTTTAGTTATAAAAGATTAACAGAGGTAAATAGTGAAAAAGGAATTTAAAGAGATTTTATTTAAATAACTTAATAATCAAATTTGATTTAATATGGAACCTTAAGTCTAACCTAGGAATTTTAATAAAAGTTATTTCCTGAAATGAATATGTTGTATAATAAATAATGTATCTTTGAATGGATAAAATAAAATACATTGGAATTGGACATTTTGTAATAAAGTTTATTTAACTTGAATTCATAGTTTAATTGATGTCTAAATGAATAAATGTGTAAAGAAATTTCATTGTTATATTTGCTATAATAAATATTTTATTTATGAAATAGGTATGTCTTGAAAAATGAATGATTATGATTTAAAAAGTTAAAATGTATTTTAACATCACTAAAAATTGATAATTGAAAATTTGGTTTTCAAATGGGATTTTAAGTGTAACTTATTAAAAGAATATCTATTTGTGAAATGGGTAAGTTAAATAAAGTGTTAGGTTATGTGTTAAATTAAGAGCTAACTAAAATAGTGAACTTTTAACTTAATAAATGAAGTATAGTTTGATTTGAATATTCCATTCATAAAAGTTTGTTTTAATAAGTCATAAGTTAAATGATATCCAAATGAATATTTCTGATATTAAACTGATTTGAAGTACTAATATACCTACTGTAGCATTTTATAAGTGATGCTGTTTTGAAAATACAATGTTTTGGAAATTTTATAATTGAATGAACTTAGAAATGTTACAACTTTAAAATGAATATTATTTGACCTTGAATTAAAATGGTTTAAATGAAGATTAGTTGTAAAAGGTGTTATGATTTTCTAAGTATTATGTTTTTTTTTAAAGAATAACATTTTCAAAGTGTTATGATTTTAGTAGTATGATTTCCAAATGATAAACATCCCTAAATTGTTATGATTTCAAAGCATTATGGTTTCAAATTTATTATCTTATTTTGTTTTTTTCCAAACTATCTTTTGGTTGTTCTTATTTTTCCTTATCTTGTTACAGACTGGTATAGACATCTTTCTATAGCCTTTCTGTTTAGAAATCTTCCTACAATCTTTCTATAAATCTTTATAATCTTTGGTACCCATTTTGAATCTGAGCATTGATTGCCATCTCCACCTTGTTAAACTTACCTATAAAAATAGTTATCAGGTATATTTTCAATTTCTTTGTCATTTTGTCTTAATCTTGTTTCACTCTATCTTTTTCTGTGCTTTCCCGTGCCTCATGCCTTTTCAAGGACGAAAAGTTTTGAGTGGGGGAGAGTGTAACAACCCTAGATTTTGGCCTGTATTTTAAAATTTGACTTTATTTTATTTTGAAACTATTTTAAACTCGTTTGATTTCAAACATTTCATTTTAAAAATAAATGTTAATTATTATGTGAACTATAACTTCAAACTAGTATAAATTGGATATCTCACTGAAAAGTGAATTTCTGTTCAAACTGGTCAAACTTTGACTTTTAACTTTTAAATTTAAATATTCAAAATCTTAAAATTTATCTTTTATTTTGAAATTAGATGTAATAACTTGAACACTGCTTTTTGTTTCGTTGAAAACGGAGTTAAACTGTAAAAGTTATGTGTATTTCAATATTGTGTGTAAATTGATGTATTTAGCAATATTGTCTATTTTAAATTATATTTTATTTGTCATATTTTGTTCTAATATGTGTTAATGTTTATTTTATGTATATTTTTGTCTTTTAATATTTTTAAAGTGATTAAATAATTTTTCCAAAGCTTGTTGAATTTATTTTCAAATTTTAAAACGTAGTTTCTATTTTCTTTACTATTTTCTTAATTTAATTATATATAATTAAAAAATATTTATTTATTTTATACATGCACTTTTATTTGCTGTCTTTTACTTTATTTATATTCATTTTTCATGTATTTAAAATTAAATAGATTTTTCCAAAGTTTAATGAAGTTATTTCTAATTTTTAAAGCCTAGTTTGCATTTTTGCTATTTCCTTATTTATTTCATATTTTCTTTAATTTTTTATTATTTTCTTTTATTTTATTTTTTTCAGTTTTTATCTTCATTTTTACTGAAACTTATTTAGTTATTTTGATATAAAAGAAATTAGAAAACAAAGAGACAAAACTTTTCATCTTCACATGACTTTTCAAGTGACCTTGTCTCTTCATTTTCTTATTGCCTCTTCATTTCATCTTGTAGCCGTTCATTCTTTTGCATTTCCTTTTTCATTTTCACATGAAACATCCTTCTCACACCTGAAACTCACGGCTTCAAGAAGAAAAAAACAAAAACAAATGCCTATGGCTTCCTTTATCTCTTCTTTACTTCACAATTTCAATGATTTTTACTTGCTTGATTCTTCCATAGCTTTGCTCGGCTAAACCCTCCACCATCTTGACCATAGCCTCGACCACCATCCCCTACCACTCTTCCTTGGCATCATCTCCAACCATCATTTCAGATCCACCCATGGCCGTGACCTCTCCTTGAAGCTAGCACCACAAAACAATGTCAAAAACACCAAAAAAAACTCCAAAACAATGTACTAGTCACCACTATTACTTCACCACCTTCGTCCACCGCCTTGGCCACCACTATAGGCCGCCACCACCACCTTTTCCAGACCTCCCCACACCCCTCCATCTACTGTCCAGACCTGAACCATGCAAGGGCCGAGCCCCACTTGCCTTTGGATGAGCCAAAAATGCACCAAAACTCCACTTATTTTGCCTTGACCCTTTGTCTTATTCATATGTAACTCCCACCATCATCATCTCCTTGTTGTCATGCTATTTTGATGCCATAACCTGAGATTTTGTCCAGCTATGGCTGAGCAAAAGATCCCCTTTGTCAAGCTCTTGAATGGTTAAAGAAAGGTCGAATCACTTTGCCTTTTGTTGCTTTTTATTTCCAGTCATTTCGATATTGTTTTGTGTTACATATTTATGTATACATTGTCTTGTTTTGTTTATATGTATACAAGGCAATTATATTTGGCTCTCCACTCTCAAGTCATATCCATGTCATCATGCCTTCATTGTGTTTGTGTTGTGTGCTTTGGTGGATATCTCTAGCTCTAAACAAGTGAGTTATTCTCATCAGACAATATGTACCTATATAACTGATAAACCGACAACCATTCGAATCTGTAATGTATATTATCATGTTATATATGCTTATATTATTATCATATGATGTTCACACCTGTTATTACACCTGTTATATCATATGTTACTGTTATTTAATGTTATTCTATTATTTATATATGTTATCACCATTGCAAGTTCCCTGTAGATTAGAATCACTATGGGTTGAAATGATACATACCCGAACGGACTTTAGAATAAAGAAAAATCGTTATGGGTTGAAATGATAGGCCTGAACGATTTTTATTTAAATTATTTTAACTTGGGATTGCGGGTTAGAAATGATAGAACCCGGATTTTTCTTTTTAACTGCGGATTGAAATGATACATATCCGTATCACTTGACCTAAGTTAGAAAATTTTATACAGGCCCGTGGTTATTTTATAAAGTGTTTTGGATATTTTTAAGTATTTTAAAAATTATAAATTTATGAAATTTGATTTAAATAGATTTTGAAATGTTTTAAAATAAACAAATTATGATTTTTTCTATGTGTTAAAAATGTAATTAATGAATGGTTTAACTGGACTTTTGAAATATAACTTAAGTTGGAAATTTGGAATTTTGGTTAAAAATGATATTTAAGTTATATAAATAAAATGGATATTAAATTTTATTTGGAAATGGTAAAATATGATAATTTGATTAAATTTGAATTTAAGTGATTTATTAAAGTATTATTGATTTTTCTATGAATTTAAGTGGTTAAATAAATGAATGTTTAAAAGTGGTCTTTCAAAATATAACTTGACTAGGAAATGTGAAATTTGGTTTTAATTAAAGGTTTAAGTTAATTAAATAAAATTGGAAATTTTGTTAAATTGTGAAATGGTAATTTAAATTTGAAGTGTTAAGTCTATCTGTTGAAATGTGAAGAATTGGAACTTTTACACTTAAACTTATTAAGTAAATTGTTGAAAATTGGATTTAATTATAAGAAATTTATTGTGAAAAAGATATATGTTAAATGATATGTAAATGAACATTTTAAATGTTAAAATATGATTTTTAAAATGTTTATGTGTTTTAAATTAAAGTTATTTAATTGCTGGAAATACACTAACACCTGAAATCTACTTTTAATAGCATTCAGAAATGCTATAGATTCTGTTTTGAACTAAAATTGTGTAAAAAGAGCTATTACAGCATTTCTGAAATGCTGTAGTTGTTGTAATTGAACTTATAGGCTAATATTGAACTCAGGCATATTATAGCATTCTCTGGAAATGCTATAATGGTCTGCAGTCTTTGCTGAAACCAAATTTAACACTTGTTTTGAAATCTGAACTACCGCAGCACTTCTGAAATGATGTCTTTTCTGTTTTTGAACTATAATTCAACTAAAACTGAGTTTTAACAGCAGTTTTAAGTGCTGTCTTTGCTGAATTAAAAATGTTTTCAAATATAACTTATAGCAGTTGTTTTTAAATGCTGTGAAATGCTGAAATTTTAATAATTAGGGTTTTTGACTTAGTAAACGAACTCAGAATGGTTTGAAACTTTGGAAATTGAATACTTGATTTGAAAATATAATAATTACACTTTTAAAAGGTTTAAATGAATTATTTTGATTGGAATATAAACTATTTAAAGGTGATTTGAAATGATAGTAAATGAACGATATCTTTGAATTTAAAAGGTATTTAAAGTTGAATATTTGGATTTGAACTGATAGGATATTTTATTTTATTAAAATGATTTGAAATGAAGTTTTGTAAGGATATGATATTTTATTATATTAAAATGATTTGAAATGAAGTTTTGAAATGATATGAAAATTTAAATATATAGAAATGGTTTGAAATTGATTTAATCTTTATTTTGATAAAGATATGGTTTGAAATGATATTTTATTTTGAAGTAAAGTATTGTTTTTAAAAGTTATAACCACGGGTTATAATAACGATTGGTTGGCAAAGAGACCGGGATCGGATATGGACATACTCTCTGTCGATACCGAAAACCACTTTGACAACCGTGTACGCGGTGGAGATTCCAGAATGAAGTAGGATGGTGGCGACGTTCTTAAGGTATGTTACGTGGACCCAACTCCCGTGAGTTGGCATAAGGTGGCTAAAACAGGAGCGATCTCGGACCAGTGAGGTAGCACCTCTTCTCGGACACCTTTCTTCGATATTATACTCTTACTTGTGATTGATTAGACGGCCATCCTCCGATTTGGGAGTGTTGTTCGAGGTGGACGATAGTGGCTGCTATGCGCTCCATCAGTCCGTGTGCGTAATTGGTATATCTACCCTGGCATTGCCTTGTTGTGCCGTGTCACCTACCATATCGAGCTTTACTACGATTTGTGATTTCTCCCGTAGCCTGTGGAGTATCGAGGGTAGCCCCCATTTTGGGAGTATGCTAATACTGGATAGACTACTGGGACTATTACGTGTTAAGGTGGAAAATGTAAAGCCTTAATGCTATTTAAAAGTATGTTTATTTTATATTAGACATTATTATAATAGCGAATATTACTACATAGTAGATATTTTAACGGATCCTTAAAGGATGGGCGGTCCCAAGCATCTTCTAAGTTACTTGTACCTTTATTACAGTTCACTTGAGTTGGTTTACATTATATAAGTATATATTGTCCTGACTCGAGTGTTTTGTGTTTTGCTTTACGCTCGGGTCAGCCTGAGTATTCACAGATTTGGATTTCCAACTTCTGGAGATTTGAATCGCTGGAGATTACCTGCTAGTCTTGTTCTATCAACTTCGGTTCCATTGTTTTATTCATCCTGTACTTGGTTATTGTATTGAGACTTCTACTGTACTTTATTTCTTATGTTGTACCTTATGTAACTCTGATATATTTACATAGTAGCTTCATGAACTACTATTTCTTTTACTTCCGCCGCATTATTTTACTCTGTGTCTGTGATCTGTGGTTATATTTATTTACTGTATATTCTGAGATTTGCCAAATTTTATTTACAACGCGGTATTTTGAGCAATTCAACTCTGGCATGAGTGTCTACCTATACACTTATAATGGATGCGAATGGTTGAACATATCGGGTCGTTACATGATGTATGTGTGTATAATTCTTTGGCTGCTTGTTTGTTTTAAAAGATAATAATGAGGAGATCTTAAAAACCATTCTAGATTGATATTGAGTAGAAATTTCCACTAGAGGATCTAAGACTCACTTAGTATCGATAATAAGGTCTTATGGTAGCTACAATTTTATAACTACCATAGGGAAAATAATTAATATTTTGATTTAAAATTAAAATAAATTATTTACCGCTCTATAAGGATCGTTAAATCAAAATAAGATGTGAATTTGAATGGTCACTTGAGATGAATGAATGAATTGGACAACTAATGTGTTGTACCACTCGCAAAATTCTAAATTTTAGGAAAATAATATTTTTGAAGAATATATATATATATATTTATATTAAAAGAAATTCTTGGGAAAAAAATTTATTATTACTATTTTGTGTTCCGTTGAGTGCTTTAAGAACTCTATTCGGGACGCCTTGCCAACGTACTCGATAGGGGTGCCTAAACACTAGAACACGATAGTTAATACAATATATTTGAGTCAAACCCATTCTAAAAGTTTAGTAATATTTGTAAGAATAATATAAATATTATAGCTATTGTAGAAATTTTATTAAGTACGAATTTTAAGATTTTGGAATAGAAAAATACTTGCCTTTCTGCAATCAAATAATGATGCGAACCAATTTTGGAAATTTCAAAATAAATGGTGGCTAAAGGAAAGGAAGCTTAGTATAAAAAAAATCTTCTTGGGGGTGAATTATATTTATAATGTTTTGGAGATATAGCTGAATGATAAATTGTGAATTATATATATATATATATGTAAATATGTGTGTGTGTATATATTATATACAGTGTAGAGTGCCCAAAATTTTCTAGTACCGGTGGACTGGTATGGGAAACCGGTGCACCGGTTATCGAATAAATTCTACAGACCAAAATCTTATATTTTCTCCAAATCAACTCCAACACTTTATTTCCTCAAACCAGTTCATTTCCCAAGCCCTAGCTCCCCATTTTCCATCTCCAAACTCCTTTAAATCATGCTTTTCCCCTTCAATTCAATAGATAATCATGTCTAGAAAAAAGAGGACCCACTCCGCAACTTTCTATGGATCTATAGAGGAGATTCTTACCAATAAAATCAAGTGTTGGCTCGTGAACAAGAAGGAAAATATCAAGTGATTCAGGGGTTTGATGGTTAATGAGCATTTGGGAGGCCGTCCTGTAAACCTGGACTCGATTGATCTTCATGGTGTTAGGAATTTATTCACACAAGTGGTATTAGTAAGTATTATTAACTTAAATGGATATGTAATTGATATATTTCTGTGTTGTATGGCTTTTATTTATGCAAATCTTGAGGTTGATCATGATGAGGATGGGTTAGTATTATCCACCAATGCCAAGAACATAGATATTACTTTTAGTGAGAGGAAACTAGGCGAAATTTTAGGGGTTTCATCCGAGAGTCTGAGCTTAGATGAAGTTGCATTTGACGGTCAAATGACCTTACGTCAAATTCTTGAAAATCCTCCCAAAGCTTGGATCACTTCTAATTTGACTGAACTTGCTCGGATTATCATTCGCATTCTCCAACATAATTTGATCCCTAAGACTATTAGTTTCAATGAGATCTATCCAATGGTTCAAAAGCCTACTTGCTCTATTTTAGGAAATGTTCCAGTTAATTGGGCAAGTGTGATAATGAACAATATGATTGAGAATAAGGCCGAAGATAAGAGGAGGTACAACCTTTATGGGAACCTTATTTCTACCATTCTTAGGCGTTTTGGAGTTGGTTTAGATGATGAGACTCCATTAGACACCCTTATTCTAGTGTCTTTGATAGTAAGGTTATTAAAGCCATGAAGATTCCGGCTAACTCGGATGAGATTACCATTGAGACGCATGTCCATCCATCTTTCCAGCAAGACACTGTCGAGCCTTCTTCTCTACTTAGGGGCTCAATATACACACTTCTCCATCTGAGGCTCACATCCTATCTATGTTGGAGCAGCAGGGGCAGTTGATCCAGTAGGTTAGGGAGGAACAGAAGAAGGAGCATGGATTTATTAAATCATTGTTGACATGATTTTGTGGTTCAATTAAGACTCAAGATAAGAGGGTCGGTACTAGCGATGCATAGATTCATTTGACGGTATTATCTTTATTGCATGGTTATTTTCTGGACTATTGTGTTGATAGCATGATTATGTTGTTGTGCACTTACATTTATTTTGAACACTTATGGGTAGATATGTTTTAGTTATCCATATGTGTTGGTTATACTCAATTCTGATAATCCATGTTGTTCGTACTTTTGTGCCATTCTTGATAGTATTCACATATTGATTGAGACTTTATTGTGATTAAGCAATTTTGATACGAATGCATGAGATACATTAGCAATCTAACTAAAAATAGGATAAATTGTTAATAAGGAATATCTTTTAATTTTGAAATCCAAATTTCAATAGATTATGTATACATACATACATACATACATACATATGTGTGTGTATATACATAGACTTTTCAATAAATACCTATTTTGAGGAACTTAATTCTTATATTGATGATATAAGAATAACTTTGAAAACGTGTGATGATTGGATCTATGGAACTAGTGACAATATAAAACGTGAATAATAAAGTCCTATTCACTTAGGGATTATAAATAGAAACTTGTAATAAAATATCTTTTCATCTCAAATTATTTCGACGTATGTTGTAAAAGTAGAAAATGGCTGATATTGAGATCAGTTATTAAAATGAGATTTTTTATATCAATGATATTGAGGAAGCAGGATTAGCCGATGGAATTTTATTTTGAATTGGGAGGGTAATAATAAGTTAAAACTTATACACCCCATATGGAATATTTTTATAGTTAGTAAAGTGCAACATTAAGAGAATTTATCCTTAAATATTAAATTGTGTAGTATGATGACCAAAATTAAAAATGGTTGGTTTGAAAACTTTTTACGACTAAAAGGTATGGTTATATAAGATTCTTATAAATAACTTGTTGTAATTATTAATCAGGAAGTTCCAAATAAGTACAATAAGATGTTACTTCTAACATTGCACACATATATGTTATAAACATTTTCTAAAATGGAATTGTGGGGATGCAATTCTTTTAAGGAGGGGAGTCTATAACAACCCGGGCTTTCAGGTCTTATTAAACAAGTTTAAAATAATTTTAAGTTAGGAAAGTTACGTGTTGTTAAGGAAACTCCGATTTATATTTTTAGGAAATTAGAAATAAATCCATTATTGAAAAGGATATATATATATATATGGAAATCATATTATTTTTTCTATAGAATGGTTTTGGATAGTGAATTTTCATTTATAAGATGAGGATTCTTTTTATATTAAATGAGAAGCAAATAATGGTGATATTTGCACTTAAGTTTATTAGGCCTAGATAAGTATCTTACTCATGCTTGATTAAAATACAATAAAAATCCTTATCATACCCTCTCTAAAAGCATTCTTTTCATTTTTAGTACACATTCACTAATCCTAAAAGAAAGAAACAAATTAAGGTTCTTCCTCTAAATACAAAACCTACCCAAATATTCATTGTTGATCAATATAGAGTGCAATGCTAATACGAGGGCTTTATCGATCTAAGCATGGATACAAGGTGAGATCATCTCACGCTTCTAGTCTAAAATAATTTACATGTTGCTGTTCATAGAAAAAAATGAATCTAGGGATAATTTGAGTGCTAACTATTGTAGAAATTTCAAACTATGATTGTTCAAGCTTTCATTGAATATAGCCATAGATGATTAGCCTCTTTTTGATTACATATGGTAGTTGTTATGTGATTGTATTCATAATCGAAATCACCCCAGAAACATTGTACTACATTATAGAATCGATCCATCACTCGAACGAGTGGTCGAGGGAGTTCCTGGAGCTAAAATGTCTCTAGGAATCGGTCGTACCGATGGATCGGTATAGGAAACCAGTGCATCGGTGCGATTGTCTAGAGCCATCATAGCTCCATGGGTAGTTGTTTTGATCCATCCTTTCTCTTCTCCATTAATTGCTCTACTCTTTGTTGATTTCTTTCTATGCTTGTGTAAATTTTGCGTAACTCTTTTAGCTTCCATTTCCATATATTTGACGTAATGTAATTGGAAATGATATAGAGCTTGACTTTATGGATCTAGCAACTTATATTCTTTACTCAGATTGAATTTCATTGTTTTATACATGATGATGGTATCAAAGTCTGGTGGTTTTGATTTCCTATTTCCTGGTTTTCGGGTATTGAATTACGTATTCGTCTTGGTGATATTCTTCCATAGAATTATTCCTATGGACATATAGAGTACTACACACGATTTTATTGCACGATTTTCCAACTTATGTTTTCTAAAAGAGAACCTTTAAATCAAGCATTTCCAAAGTTCCATTGAATACCATGTTATATATATATATATACACACACACACACACATATACCTTTATATATTTAAATTATGTATTTAGCTATATTATATTTATGTTTATACCAAGTATGGTTTTTAAATCAATTTGGAAGTAATTGTTCAATATGCATATATTCTATATACTTATTTATGAATTTTGTTACCAACGACTCTTAAGGATATATAGTAGTTTTAAATAAAAAGTGTTTCATAAAGAGATTTCAAACTAATGTATTTTGTAAAATTACACATTATCAATTAGGCGAGGAGGCGATTTAAACGGTTTAATAAAATGAGTGATATGGAACGCTCACCTTTGTTTTATCCGTTAATTCCCGAACTATTTGATTGATCCATTTACACACACGAGTGAAGTTTACTATTGCATAGTTAACGTCTGGGTAAACCCTTATGGTATGGGACACATGGTCATTATCCATCTGATTGCTATATGAAATTATATAATACTTTTGGCCGAGTATGACTTGCCTTTGGAGTTTATAGGACTTGTACCTATTTCTAAGTTTATAGGTCTCATACCTTTCTTGGAGTTTATATGACTTGCCTTTGGAGTTTATAGGACTTGCCTTTGGAGTTTGGCACCTTTTTCCCTTTTTTTGAGATTTCTGGATTTCTATTTGAGATTTCTATATTTGATATTATTTGTGTGATCACCAAATCATTTTAGGGTGTTTGCTTTTAAGAAGCTATCTTGGGCTTAAATATTTAGTGATTTTGAAGTTATAGCGGAATGCTTGAGATTTAATGATATTTGACTTGATGACCGTACATAGTGAGATCTTATTCATTTATATATATATATAAATTATCTTGCTAACACATATTTTAGATTAGACTGACCCATTTATTATTCTTATAATACTCGGATCAAACCAAGCTACTTCAGGTTCTTCCGCATGGGGCTTCTACGGTGGACTTTTTATCAGTTTTCATATCTGCAAGTTAAGGTTTTACTTTTGTTACTAGCCTATATATGTTTATGTTATGATGGTGTATGATATAACGACTTATACTCATTGTGGAAAGGTTTTGGTATATATTTTGGAGATGTAGTATTCGTGTATTATGGGGATGGTTACATCCACCCCTATGTAGTTGACATTATTTATTTGAATCCTTATGATCTATTTGGTATCTATTGTGATCCGCTGTGTTTATTCTATGATCTACGATTTTGTGATTTATATATATCATGTGATTGTTTTGGATTTTAATTAGCCACCAAAGTTTTTTTAAACCTGAATTATGTATATCGATTCCACCTGAACAAAGAATTAAATAATAGCCGACGTATTGATGCTCGCTTAATACAAAATTTACAGATGGTCGCTCCTAACCAGCCCTATTCTCTGCACTAGCAGATGATATTACTCTA
Organism: Allium fistulosum; assembly: GCA_030737815.1. NCBI lineage: Eukaryota > Viridiplantae > Streptophyta > Magnoliopsida > Asparagales > Amaryllidaceae > Allium > Allium fistulosum. The sequence continues at coordinate 1,305,241,352 of CM060902.1, forward strand.
TTATATCCTTTGTTAGTGTGGGTCTCGGGGTGGGGTGTCACAACATGGTATCAGAGCCGAGTTCGAACAATCTAGAATACGGAGAACACAAATCATGATCTAGGAAGGTTTAGTACTCATCCCTTAAGTATAGAAGGTAGAATTGTGTGACGACCCAGATTTTGGCGCTCAAAAATCGACATCCATACTTCACTTGTATTCGAATGCCGCAGATTCAAACGTCGAAATCCAGTACGCCGGAGCTTATAACACATTAAGTACAACAACAGAGCGGAAAAAGAATGAATATATCATTGATACACAATAGTTGATACAATATGGTTACAACCATATAAACAATATCATAGCAGAATACAACAGCGGAAACAATAGCAGCGGAAAGAATAACTTCAAAAGAGAAACTCCAAAAGAATCCAACTCCATATAGCATCTCCATCTCCAATGCAAAGATAGCTCGAACCCCCAATCATGCTGAATGAAGCAAACTAGGTTCACTCCATGTGATCGCCAAACCAAAGACTTCGATAATCCAAAGACTTCAAAAGATTGCCAAAAGCTACACCTATTAGCTGACTATCTGAATACCTGACTCTAGGCTGCCCGTGTGGAAAATTGTGGGCACCTAGAGTTTAGAAAGGGAATAATAAACTCCAGGTCAGTCATGGGACTGGTATGAGCAAACAAAAATAGTTTATCTTTAACAAAAGAAATAAAAAGAAATTTGCTATGCTTTTTGGAAAATGAAACTACCATAAGGCCTCCCCGCACACACACAATGCAAGCGCACAATTGGAGGAGATTTCTCCTTATGATAGTTAAACATGCTTGATACGCAAAATTCCTTTTGATATTATTATTAGTGCATAGTGCGGAAAACATTTCGAAAGTATAATATTAATCTTAGCCAGCATACCACCATTATGGTATACCTACTATAGCTACCATCTAAACAGTGGGTCACCACCATAAGTAAATGGCAGGTTCTACAACTAAAACCGTACAAGGCGTGTATTGTTTCTTTGGATTTCCAACAAACGGTCAGGCTAAGGAACTTCATTTCCGAATGGGAACGCCTCTGGAGGGACGTCCCGAGAACCTACTCGGATCTCTGCCAACACAAGGCCGTGTTACCCTTGCCTAGAAGTAACACCTACAAGTATGCCACCCTCGGTCGTTACCAACCTTTATCCGGGGCCCCAACAACCAACAACTACATAAGTAAAGTATCTGGGCTCCATACCATGATACCACTTTCAAAATCAACATAAGTAAATATCCGAGCTCCATACCATGATACCACTTTTTATCCAGAAGGAAATGGACATACCCTAAGGGCGCGACCCTTAATAACCTTGCCGCAACTTTCCTGTTTCGACCATTTCCGGGGTGGGAGGCTCGACGAAGTCTCATCCACAAAGCTACGCTTTTCACAAAAGCCATGCTTCGATCAACCAATGATCAGCAACACTCAGCATGCCACATAACCAAATTGGGAATGTATCACTAGTAACCATCAACTACAGAACCTCTGAGCTCGTACGTCTCAGAGAAGGATGTTAATCTAAGAGAATAAATTCTCCGCCACCAACAGAAATGTATTTGATAGAAACCAGCTTTACATATCAAAGTGTAACGTCAGACATACATCCATACAAGTATGTTTCGGGTTCGAACAGAACCGAAGGCACTTCAAAAGAAGCCCTTGCAAATCCGGATATTCCCTAATCACGTCCGGACTCCCCATCACAAAGGGTAATCAAATCTCTATACTAGGGATCAGCCAATGCAGAGACATTCGACAGGTAATCCTTTCGCTTTCGAAAATACCCGGTCTTCACCATCGTCTTCAAATGCTATCCATATCATCGTATCATTAATTTGGAATGGATTATATGACACAAAGGTCCTCTCCTGGCTAAACCGAATAATGAGCATTTAATTTTAAAAACATATGGATATATGGGATCTTAATTAAGTCACAACTTATTACCCAAAACCTTTCTTTGAAATGGTTTAAAAAAATTACCATTTTAAATCTTTTAAACAAAAAGATTCACTTTACAAAGTTCACCAATCTTTCACAAAGATTCATTCATAGCTTTCAAAACTATTTTAATTCCAAATCTTTTATACAAAAGATACACCTTTAAGATCCTCTTCAATTTGAAAACAAAGTTCACTAATCTTTAGCAAAGATTCATTCATAGCTTTCAAAACTATTTCAATTCCAAATCTTTTATACAAAAGATACACCTTTAAGATCCTCTTCAATTCGAAAACAAATTTCACCAATTTTTAACAAAGATTCATTCATAACTTTTAAAACAATTCCATTTCAAACTTGAAATCTTTTCAAAAACTGGAAGTTCTTTCGTTTTATGAAAGCCATTATCATTTGAAAACAAATACTTTTCATTTTGGAAAAATCCGATCAAATATGCACAAGTTATAGCTTTTAAAGTATAAACTTGGGTTAAATTTAAATTCCCAAAATAATACATTTTAAAATACTTTAAAGATGGTTTAAAAATCCATATACATATTATATAATTTGTATAAACCTTTCAAACCGAATTCCAAAACAATTTCAAAACTTAAACAAGATATATTATATTCAAACTAGATTTCAATTTCAAATTTCCTTTTCAAAAGCTTTTCATATTCAACCCAATTTTATTTCCAAAACCATTTGGATTCAAAATTCAATCTTTAAAACCATTTTGAATAAAATAATATTATATTCAAAATATTTGTGACTTAATCGATTTCCTATGAAATCCATATTTGTGTGTGTATGGTGTAGTCCAGGGGTTTTACACAATAGTGCAACATCATCAATCATCACAATCCAAACACAGCAATATCGATAAGCGGTATATTCCTATAACGCTTATCTTCATTCACAGAATCACAGATAAATAATATAAATTTATCACAGATAAATAAATTACATACAGATCAATTCAAACAATTTTCATATCATATAGCATCATACATCAGGGATACTAAACAATTTAAAGCATTCCATACAATCCAACCATCCATAAGTAGGATCAATTAATCATCTGATTAATTTAAACCAGATTAATTACTTATGAATAAATTACTAATCCTGGTTAATTAACATTAATTAATTACAAACTATTTTAATTAATTAATCACATAATTAATTTAATTAGCTTTTAATTAATTACCTTAATTAATTAACCTTTAATTAATTACATAAATAAATTAATCACCTTGATTAATAAATCTTTAAGTAATTAAATAATTAATTCTTTTAAATACGTTGGGTAATTATCCTTTTAAATTACTTTCATTAAGTAATTTACCTTTAAGTAATTAATTACTCTTTAATCATCGATTAAGAAATTGATTAATTATTCTTTAATTACTATCATTAAGTAATTATCCTTTTTAAATTACTTTCACTAATTAATAAATCATTAACAACTTAAGATCTTTAATTAACTAAATGATAAACCAATTTATCTTTATTAATTACTCCATAAACATTGAAAATAAATTATCATCATTCCATTAACTTAAACCTTTAAATAAATTAACCTTTTTAAAACTTGTAAAATCATAAACCCGAGGCGAACACTGGTTAAACCCGAGCTTTACTTCGAGTCTTTCTCCTACCTTCTTTTCCCCGAGACTTCACGTGAATTACTTCGAGTCGTACCCAAGAACTATGCTTCTTCCCCAAACAAAAATTTTCCCAGATACACAATCCCACGCGTGCACGTGTACATGACTTTGCCACCGTTCTGATCAACTTCATCGCCACCAACACGTTTCTGATGATCCTACTAAACTCCCCGATCACCCAGGTCCATGATTTTACCTCGAATTTGAATACGAGCTATTCGACATAACAGAAACCCAAACTCGATCAAGAAAAACCACCTGCCGACGATGATTCCGATCGCCAGAAACCTTGCTACTTCGCCCAGACTTTCGCCATACGGTCTTCTTCCTTTTTCCTTATCCTGGCCCAGCTCAACGCCACCATAGTGCCGTAATCACCCTGAATTTGACCTCGACCAGAAAACGACCTAAAACCCTACATTGACTCAGCCAGGCCACCACGGCCGTCGATAAATACCATCAACATTTTTCCCACGACCGACAACCTTCAAACTATCCTCGATGGCAAACACGACGACGATTATCACGTCGATCGTCTGAATTTGACGATAATCCAAATTCTGGTCAACTCGATTTATCCCCTTGAATCCAAACTTAAAAATCAAGATTTCTATATCAAAATTCATAACTTTCAACCACGAATCAATCTATATAATCCAAACATGAAATCAAAATTATTTATTTTTGACTTATTCCAGCTCATCACTGTATTTTCTAAATTTTGGATTAATTATTAAATTAAAATTCTTGAAACTATTTTTAGAATTGATATTATGTTGTTATAACCATATTTAATTTAAGGATCATAGCTCAATTCTGATTGTATGAGGAGATTTAGATTTTTGAAAGTAGTTCGAGCCTGTGGGAATAACAGAGACAGTTTGTATTTGTATATATACAGATATATACACATTTAAACAGAGAAATTCAAAGCATATATATACCCAGATCAATCATGCAAACCATCATACAACAATTCCATTCAGATTTAACATAATCATAGATTAAAAGTTGTTTTTAAAGAGAAGGTTTACTCACCTGAGAGATGAAGAACAGAGGACAGGTTTTTGTTTTGATTTCTTTGTCTGGAAACTTGATTTGGGTTGAGTTGAATCTTGTTTGAGTTGCTTTGAACTAGCATTTCATTTGCTTGCTTGATTTGTATTCAAATCTGCTCTGATCCTTTGATTTGCCTGAAATTGATGCTTGTTCCAGGTTTGAAGCAGATTTCAATTTTTTATTCCAGGTTGAAGACTGAATTTTGATTTCCTGTTTTCCAGGTTGATCTTGAAAACAGGTTTTTGATGTTGAGATGGTTTTTATTTTGATCTGGTTTTTCAGTTTTGAATTTTGGACGAGATTCTTTGATCTGGAAGTGCTTGTATTTGTTTGAGATTTTTATTTTCTTTTCTTTTCTGTTTTTGATTTCATTTCTCAGTTTTACTTTTTGAGAAAGAAGAAAATGTAGCCCGGTTTACTCTTTTTCTCATACATGTTATTTTTTTCTTTCTTTGCCACTTGTTAATTCCCAACATACTTAGGTTAACACTTGTTATTTGAATGATGCTAATGTTTACAAATGTCATTTGTGATAATATTGTGTTTAAGTCCTTTTGTTAAATTTTATTTTATAATTTATGTTAAACCCTTGTTAAACTTTTATTTATTTATTTAGTTTTAAACCCTATCATTTTATAAATTGTGAATTTATTTATCACTTATGTTTTAAAAACTTTTATTAAGCCTTGTTTCAATATCATATCATATTTACAATTCTAGTTATATATATATATATATTATTTTTTCAAAATATAACTTTATAACTTTTTAAATCCAGTTAATTTTATAAAATATTTATTCTTGTTCACAAAGTAACCCAAAAATTATATTAATCACTAAATTTATTTTGGCCTAAAAACCGGGATCGTTACAAATTGAGGGTTTGATTTTTCTTTGTTGTTGTTATATGGAAAAAATATATATAATATAGTGGTCGTTGAGGGAAATTAGGGGATAGATGTCTAAATGAATGGTATAGATCCTTGACGCCCTCCAATATTGAAATGTCTAAGTCTGACCCTTAGTAATTAGAATTGCACAGTGGGGGCAAATAGATTATTTTCTATTGAGCACAATAATTGGATACCTAATATATGTGTATACACTTGTTGGTTGATAGTTGGCTGCTTGTTTATTTTAAAAGATAATAATGAGTAGAACTTAGAAACCATTCTAGATTGATATTGAGTAGAAATTTCCACTAGAGGATCTAAGACTCACTTAATATCGATAATAGGGTCTTATGGTAGCTACAATGGTATAACTACCACAGGGCGAATAATTAATATTTTGATTTAAAATTGAGATAAATTACTTACCGCTCTATGAGGATCATTAAATTAAAATAAGATGTGAATTTTAATGATCACTCGAGATGAATAAATGAATTGGACAACCGATGTGTTATACCACTCGCAAAAATCTAAGTTTTACAAAAATAAGATTTTTGAAGAATTTATATAATATATATATATATATATGTGTGTGTGTATATTGTTATATTAAAAGAAATTCTTTGGGAGAATTTTTTTTATTTTATGTTAAATTGCCCATTGAGTGCTTTAAAAAATCTGCTCGGGACGTCTGGCCAACATATTCGATAGGGGTTCTCGAAACTAGAAAGAGACGGTTTGATACAACATTTTCGAGTCAAACCCTTTTTGAAAAGTTAGAAATATTTGTAAGAATAATATAAATATTATAGCTATTATGGAAATTTTAATGAACACGAATTTAAGATTTTGGAATAGAAAAAAACTAAGTGTACCTTTTGCAATCAAATAATGATGTAACCAATTTTGGAAATTTCAAAATAAACGGGTATCTAAAGGAAAGGAAGCTTAGTATAAAAAAATCCTTCTTGGGGGTGAATTATATTTATAATATTTTGGAGATATAGTAGAATGATAAGTTGTAAATTATATATATATATATATATATATTATATAGTGTAGAATGCCCAAATTTTTTTGGTATTGGTGGACTGGTATGGGAAACCGGTGCACCGGTTATCAAATAAATTCTACAGACCGGAACCTTATATTTTCCCAAATCAACTCCAACACTTCATTTCCTCAAACCGGTTCATTTCCCAAGCCCTAGCTCCCTATTTTTCCTTCTTCAAACTCCTTCAGATTGTGTAATTTCCCCTTCAATTCAATAGATAATCATGTCTAGACAAAAGAAGACCCACTCCGCAACTTCCTTTGGATCTATAGAGGAGGTTCTTACAAATGAAATCAAGGGTTGGCTCATGAACAAGAAGGAAAATATCAAGTGATTCATGGGTTTGATGGTGAACGAGCATTTGGGATGCCGTCCGGTAAACCTAAACTCGATTGATTATAACATTAGGAATTTATTCACATAAGCAGGATTAGTAAGTATTATTAACTTAAATGGATATATTCTGCGTTGTATGGCTTTGTTTTATGCAAATCTTAAGGTTGATCATGATGAGGATGTGTTAGTTTTATCCACCAATGTCAAGGACATAGATATTACTTTTAGTGAGAGAGAACTAGGTGAAATTTTAGGGATTTCATCCGAGGATATGAGCTTAGATGAAGTTGCATTTGACAATCAAATGACCTTACGTCAAATTCTTGAAAATCCTCACGGAGCTTGGACCACTTCCAATTTAACTCATCTTGCTCGAATTATCATTCGCATTCTCCAACATAATTTGATCCCTAAGACTAGCAGTTTCAATGAGATCTATCTACTAGTTCAGAAGGCTACTTATGCTATTTTAGGAAATGTTCAAGTGAATTGGGCAAGTATGATAATGAACAACTTGATTGAGAATGTGGCCGGAGATAAGAAGAGGTACAACCCTTACAGGAACCTTATTTCTACCATTTTTAGGTGTTTTGGAGTTGGTTTAGATGATGAGACTCTTATTAGACACCCATATTCTAGTGTCTTTGATAGTAAGGTTCTTAAAGCCACGAAGATTCTGACTACCTTAGATGAGACTACCATTGAGATGCATGTCCATCCATCTTTCCAGTAAGACACTACCAGGCTTTCTTCTCTACTTAGGGGCTCACCTATGCACACCTCTCCATCCGAGGCTCGCATCCTATCTATGTTGGAGCAGCATGGCCAGTTAATCCAGCAAGTTAGGGAGGAACAGAAGAAGGAGCTTGGAGTTATTAGGTCATTGCTGACACGTCTTTGTGGTTCGGTTAAGGGGGCTGGTACTAGCGATGCATAGATTCGTTTGACGGTATTACCTTTATTGCATGGTTATGTTCTGGACTATTGTGTTGATAGCATGATTATGTTGTTGTGCACTTACATTTATTTTGAACACTTACGTTATGGGTAGATATGTTCTAGTTTTCTTTATATGTTGGTTATACTCAATTCCAATGATCCATGTTGTTTGTACTTTTATGTCATTCTTGATCGTGTTCACGTATTGATTGAGACTTTATTGTGATTAAGTAATTTTTAGATAGAATGCGTGAGATACATTAGCAATCTAAATAAAAATATGATAGATTATTAATAAGGAATATCTTTTAATTTTGAAATCCAAATTTCAATAGATTTAAATATATGTATGTATGTATATAGACTTTTCAATAAATACATGTTTTGAGGAACTTAATTCTTATATTGATGATATGAGAATAACTTTGAAACTATGTGATGATTGGATATACGGAACTAGAGACAAAATAAAACGTGAATAATAAAGTCGTATACACTTAGGGATTATAAATAGAAACTTGTAATAAAATATTTTTTCATCTCAAATTATTTCGACGTATGTTGTAAAAGTAGAAAATGGCTGATATTGAGATCAGTTATTAAAATGAGATTTTTTATATCAATAATAATTTGTTAAATATCAAGGGTGTATAAAATTTGTATAAAAATATCTCAACCTTGAAGGAATGGGAAAATTATGATGTATTGTTGGTTTTGATAAATTCTAAGAAATAGGTTTTTCCACTTTCTAAAATTCAATTTTAATGAAAATTTCAATTTATAATGAAGAATAAGTAGAAAATAATAACATTTTATCATATTGGGACTATAAGCACTCAAGGCCCATGTAGTAATACATGTACATATTCATACTTACTCATGCATGTCTTTATTATAATAAATGCAAGGATTTTGGTTAAGTGAAGAGTTGGGAGCTCCAACAATTTAGGAAAATAAGATAATTGGATTTCGACATATAAAAGTTACTAAAGGATAAGTTTTAAAGTAATTGTAACAAAGGAGAATTATTCTCTTATAAATATTTATTTTGCAATAAGAATACATGTATCAAAAAGCATTTATATAATGTTTTGACTTTTCATTTTAGAAAAAAAATGCATCCATCTTAAACTTTCAAGAAAGTGATTTGGGTAATTTATTTTATTTTGTTTTATTTTCTAAAGGTCTTGAACTTGAAAGTTTAAAATTATGAAATTTTAATACATACGCTAGTAGATTTGTGATTTTGTAATTCTATTTATTTGAGGAAGCAGGATTAGCCGATGGAATTTTATTTTGAATGGGGAGGGTAATAATAAGTTAAAACTTATACACCCCATATGGAATATTTTTATAGTTAGTGAAGTGCAACCTTAAGAGAATTTATCATTAAATGTTAAATTGTGTAGTATGATGACCCAAATTAAAAAATGGTTGGTTTGAAAACTTTTTACAACTAAAAGGTATGGTTATATAAGATTCTTTTAAATAAATTGTCATAATTATTAATTAGGAAGTGCTAAATAAATACAATAAAGATGTTACTTCTAACATTGCACACATATAAGTTATAAACTTTTTCTAAAATGGAATTATGGGGATGCAATTCTTTTAAGGAGGGGAGTCTGTAACAACCCTGGCTTTCGGGTCTTATAGAATAAGTTTAAAATAATTTTAAATTGGGAAAGTGATGTGATAAGGAAACTCCAATTTATATTTTTGGGAAATTTAGAAATAAATCCATTATCGAAGAGGGTATATATATATATAGAAATCGTCTTATTTTTTATATAGTATGGTTTAGATAGTGAATTTTCATTTATAAGACGAGGATTCTTTTTTATTAAATGAGAAGCAAATAATGGTGATATTTGCACTTAACTTTATTAGGCCTATATTAGTATCCAACTCATGCTTAATTAAAATAAGATAAAAATCCATGTCACACCCTCCCTAAAAGCATTCTTTTCATTTTTAATACACATTCACTATTCCGAAAAGAAAGAAACTAATTAGGGTTCTTCCTCCAAATACAAAAACCACCCAAATCTTCATTGTTGGTCAAGATAGAGTGCAATGCTAATAGGAGGGCTTTAGCAATATAAGCATGGATACAAGGTGAGATCATCTCACACTTTTAGTCTAAAATAATTTGCATATTGCCGTTCATAGGACAAAATGAATCTAGGGATGATTTTAGTGCTAACTATTGTAGAAATTTCAAACTATGATTGTTCAAGATTTCATTGAATATAGCCATAGATGATTAGCCTCTTTTTGATTACATATGGTAGTCATTAGATGATTGTATTCATAACTGAAATCACCTCTGAACCATTGTACTACATTATAGAATCGATCCATCACAGCGTGAGTGGCCGAGGGAGTTCCTAGGGCTGAAATGGCTCCAGAAACCGTCGTATCAGTGGACCGGTGTGGGAAACCGGTGCATTAGTGCGATTGTTTGGAGCAATCACAGCTCCAAGGATAGTTGTTTTGATCCACTCTTTCTCTTCACCATTGATTGCACTGCTCCTTGTTGTTTTTTCCCTATGCTTATGCAATTTTTGTTTAACTCTTTTGGCTTTCGTTTCCACACATTTGTTATTTGATGTAATGTATTTGGAAATGATATAGAGCTTGACTCCATGGATCTTACAACTTATATTGTTAACTCGAATTGAATTTCATTGTATTAGGATGATAGTATCTAAGTCTGGTGCTTTTGATTTCTTATTTCCTAGTTTTCGAGTATTGAATTATGGATTCATCTTGTTGATATTCTTCAATAAAATTATTTCTTTGGACATATAGAGTACTACACATGATTTTATTGCATGATTTTCCAACTTAAGTTTTATAAAAAAGAATCTTTAAATCAAGCATTTCCAAAGTTCTATTGAATGCCATGTTATACATACATACATATACATATATATATATACATACACAGATATATACATATACCTTAGATAAAAGAAAATGGAAATTATGTATATAGCTATATTATATTTATGTTTATTCCAAGTATGGTTTTTAAATCAATTTGGAAGTAATTGTTCATTACGCATATATTCTATATACCTATTTATGAATTTTGTTACCAACGACTCTTAAAAGATATATAGTAGCTTTAAATCAAAAGTGTTTCATAAAGAGATTTCAAACTAATGTATTTTGTAAAATTACACATTATCAATTAGACAAGAAGGTGATTTAAATGGTTTAATAAAATGTGTGATATGGAAGGCTAGCGTGCCGGTTAATTCCTGAACTTATTTGATAGATCCATTTACACACACAAGTGGAGTTTACTATTATACAGTAAATGTTTAGGTAAACCCTTGTCGTACAGGACAAATGGTCGTTATCTATTCGACTGCTATATAACACTTTTAGACGAGTATGACTCACCTTTGGAGTTTATAGGTCTTGTACCTATTCCGAGGTTTATAGGTCTCATACCTATCTTGGAGTTTGTAGGACTTGTTCCTATCTTGGAGTTTATAGGTCTCATACCTATTTTGATGTTTATAGGACATGTTCCTATTTTGATGTTTATAGGTCTCGTGCTTATTTTGATGTTTATAAACTTACACGTCTATCTTGGAGTTACATGCATGTAGGTGAATTTATCCACCAATCTTGGAGTTTGGCGCCTTTTTCCCTTTTTGTGAGATTTCTAAATTTCTATTTGAGATTTCTAGATTTGATATTATTTATGTGACCACCAAATCATTTTCAAGGTGTTTGCTTTTAAGAAACTATCTTGGGCTTAAATATTTAGTGATTTTGAAGTTATAGCGGAATGCTTGAGATTTACTAATATTTGACTTGATGAACATACATAGTGAGATCTTGTTCATTTATATATTTATATATATCATTTATCTTGCTAACAGATATTTAGATTAGACTGACCCGTTTATTATTTTTATAAAACTCAGATGAGACCAAGCTATTTCAGGTTCTTTCGCATGTGGCTTTTATGGTAGACTTCTTATCAGTTTTCATATCTGTTAGTTAAGAATTTACTCTTGTTACTATCCTGTATATGTTTATGTTACGATGGTGTATGATATATCGTTTACTCTTTTTACTATTTCAGGTTACGCTTGGGCCAAACTGTGCGTGGACTTTTCGACTCGTTTCTTCACATCCTGTACCCATGTCATGTTAGCCAGCGAGTTGGGCTATATCAAGCAGGGTCATTCTGAAATCTTGCAGTCGTATGTTAGCTACATTAATAGAGAGTCCACTCGGCTAGGAGTGCAAACATGAGCAGACTGGTCATAGCCTTATGCTCAAGGGTCAGGTACAAGTCTAGGAGGTGGAGGGTGCTCCAGAAGCAGCTTGCTTTGTCCCTAATTGACTTCTATCAATAAGTGAATGACATGATGAGAATGGAAGACGCATATCTTTCAGATAGCGATAGTGAGGCAAAGTGCCCAACCCAAAATGGCCCCCACAACAACAACAATCATCGTGATAGCCGACATCAAGCCTACATCATAAGGTGCCCAGGGGAAAACCCTCCCTATAAACCTAAGTATCACAATTACTCAAACTTGAACAAGGACATTGCCATTATCCAGATTGCCACCAGGAGCTAAGTGTAGTATTTAAGGCCCACCACTATTAGAGAGGAAATCAGGAGAAACCTCATCGCAACGCTAAGTATTGCGAGTTACATCGAGTTAATGGCCATTCCGCAATAGATTGCTATGTACTCAAGTATGAGATCAAATTGTTCATCCGAGAAGGAGTACTCCTGGAATTTGTCTGATATCAGGTCGAGTAAAGGGAAAACCAAGAATATCGATAGAATCAGCCACCTTGGCCTAACAACGCCTGGATTCAAGCCATCACTGAGGTCCTGACTATATGCAAAGGACTACATGTAGCGACAATAGCCAAGGTGCTCAGTTCTGGTATCAAAAAAGAAATGGATACTACTAGGCAGGTTTACTCGCCAGGATTCAAGCCATCACCGAGGTCCTAACTATATGCAAAGGACTACATGTAGCGACAATAGCCAGGGTGGTCAGTTCTGGTATCAAAAAAGAAATGGATACTATTAGGCAGGTTTACTCACTAGAGTCTTGGGCGTCCAAGGTGCCCCAACCGGAATCAGAGTGGCCGATCAACTTTAGGGCCCAAGATAGGGAAGTAGTGTCCTACCCCCATCACGATCCCAGTGTTGCTACTCTTGCCTTGGCTAATTCCAATGTGCTCTAGATGGGGGCACCTCGGTCAACGTCATGTTTAAGGCTATCTTTGAAGCTCTTAGGCTTCCTGCCTCCACTCTCACCCATGCATCTTTCCATATATGACTTTGGGGTGCAGGCATTATTCTAATAGGCATATCCTCACTCATAACAACATCCAGCCAGAGCCCCTCGTTGCAAAGATCCAGGTAAAGTTTATAGTTATTGATTGTCCATCATCTTATAAACTGTTAATAAGATGACCGACGCTTGCCGAGCTGGATGCCATCGTCTTTTACAACCACCTCATTGTGAAGTCCCGTCCAGGACGTGTCAGTGAAATCAAGAGCAACCAATAAAAAGCAAGGGAGTGTTACTGAACTTCTCTCAGGCAAGCAAAGAAGGGTGTTCTCATGCTATATTAAGAACATTCCACCATCAAAAGTGGGTTTCTCAACAGTTCCAATGGGCCAATCAACGCCATAGTTCTTTCCGAAACCACCCCCAGCCCCGAGGCATTGGCTCTAATCCATAACTCTCTCATAATCAACTGCCTTATTTGAAAACCATGGGCATCACGACCTCGGCTCGGACTCGTCATTACAGATAAGTTCTTCAACAAAAAAGAAAATAACTTGAATATTTTGTTATCACTTCTTATGAACGAGATGCCCATAGCCCGTCTCATCATCCAGTCACTATCAACAGGTTGCATATAGCTCGCCTCATCAAGACCTTGTGGGTGGGCTATGCAGAGCCCACCGCACCATCATGAGACTCGCTTACACTAGAGTGTTTGAACTAAGAAAATGCACACTAATTCGATCCGGGATCAAATGTCGTCTCATGACCAGCAATGTGTCACCCACTTAACCTCACAGCCTTATGCGCTCGGGTCTTAGGCTCATCCGCCACTCTACACTCAACTGCTTGTCTCCTAGGAGAACCCACGAGCAAATTTGCATTTTAGCTCATGTTGGACAAACGACCATTCTACATCCAAGCATCACTTAGCCGCATCAACGGCTGCATCCAACCAACCTTACTATCACATTGACAGTTAGCATAATCCTAAAAAGAAAGGAATTTCTACATAATATACAAGAAATATTAGATACTTGAGGTATTTCGCTCAAAAAGCCACGTAGATGGTCAAGCAACACAACAAATTTCTCAAATCTGAATTTGCAACAAAAGATCCTTTCCATTCTGTTTAAAGAAGCAGGGGGCATAACGCCTGCCTCTTTGGGCATACAATAATATACGCATGACTATTTAGTTGAAAAGAAGGAAAATAGAAAAAGAAGAAGCACGTCAATAGCTCTTCCAAGGCAGGCCAGCCTACAGTCATATCACCGCCTAGAAAGCCCCTGGCTTTGCCCGAGAAGCACTTCAAACGATCAAGAACTTACTGAAGATAATTATGCAAGCTCTCATCTTCGAAGCACTTCAGATACTTCGATTGATCTAGAAATTGTTGAAGAAGGGGGAATGTGCTACTAAATCCACTTCCCTCTCCATCAAAGGGCTATGAGAAGCTTCCGGACAACCTCATCAAGAAGCATACCAAGGTTTCAGACATAGTAGAAAAAGAAAAGGCTATCGCCTCTACGCCATCCAAAGTGGCATAAAAGCATACAAATAAACCTAGACCCAAGAGTATCAGAGCCTCAAATTAAGAAAGGAAGCACCCTAGCTTCAAATTGGTCATTAATCTAAGATTGACGTCCAACCACTACCAGGACCTTGGCTGGTAGGCATGGGTCTAAGTCAAATAGTAAGGCATAGTCTTCCTCAAGTAGAATTTTCCAACCAATGGTTTAAGCAGCAATCAACAAACAGTTGTTCAGGCACCAAAGGGCTTTCTCCTCTCTCAACATCTCAACTAAAGTTGATAAAGAAGCATGCATGAAAAGAAGTTTGGAAAGGAAATAGATGATGAAGACAACAATTTTTTATCGGTAAAAAATATCTAGTGACTCACAAGCTTTGAATTTTTTTCATGATGAGCGATTTTGTAGGGTCAAGGAAGAAGAAGTGGTATTTATATACCCATACCTTCAATCGCATGCATTGAGTTCAAGAGGCAAAAATAATCCAACCATTTAAGGAAGATCGATACTAAGTTGATTCATGCACGTGGGGAGACACGCCTCCTGCCACATCTAAAAAAACAAATCATCATAGTCAATTACACAAAGCTATTTGGAAAGCACATTAAATGCATTGCAGAGCCGTTAATCGATAAGATTTTTATGATCTTTTATTCAAGCCCACGCCCGTAAGCGTACTTTGGGGAAAAATGTTGGTTAAATTTTTTGCAAGTATCCAGTAGGCCAATTAAAGGCAATATGGCACAATCAAAGCCAGCCTAATTGATCCACCACTAGCTCAAAAAGGCCGGTCCAAGCACACGTTCTCAAACCAGCCTTTCTACTTAGCAAGGCACAAGATCAGGCAAAGCTGTTTCGTTTGGAGCGACCTTCATACTTAGACAAGATCTGGACCAGGCCTAGCTCAATCTTGATTGGCTTCTTTTGTATCAAGCTTCCGGTAGCAGCTAAAGACCAACACAATTCACCCAACATCAAAGTAGCTTACGGTGGCTCCTATCCAAGCCCTTCCTAGCAAGCAACGCATCAGGCAAGAATAGCCCAAGCATATCCCGTATCTAAGCATAGCTTCAGTATAGCCAACTCCAAACGACATCAGGCCTCCCTCCTGGACGCCTCACGCCCAGTCATTTGCTCGTCTTCCCCACATGGTCCTCAATAATATTCCAAGCATCTTTCGTGTTGCTGACAGTTGGTTAGCCAGCTCAACCATGTGGATACTCAAGTGAATGACAAAGTTATCCATCCATCCATTCCGAGCATCGTAGTTGGGCGGTTGATCTAATGCGGCTTACCATTAGCATTATATTCACATTTAATTCAAGCCCATTCCTAGTATAAAGAGGTAATGAGTACTTTCTCATCCATGGCCCATCTTTCGGCACACTATACAGCTGTTAACTATCCACCTCTATAGTTAGATCAACGGTCAAGCGCTTTTCCCACCAGCTCTACAGCACGATCTTGATCGTCCACCACCTACTTCGGTTACTATAAATAACTCCTATTTTGCAACTTCAAAGAGGTTGAGCTCTGGTTGAAACATTCAAGAATCCTATATACTACAGATAATTCAACGCTCTTATTACCACACAATTAATTTAGATTACACAGCTTTGTTAGTCTTGAGTCCTCCCTTTTTTCTTGTTGTTCTTTTGTAATTCCCTATAGTTGTAAGAGGAATATATAGTAAGAAAACTGCATAGTGGGCATAGACAGCTTTGCTGAACCACTTTATATCTTATGTTATTTACCTTTTAGCTGTTTATTTAATTCCTCTTCCTTTTCATTTTTTAGGCTTAGTGATTAGCAAGTTATCTCTGCTTTTCACAACGCACTCGTATTATTTCGAGGTTGGCTAAAAATACTTTTCAACATACTTTGACTTCACATTTCTCCCTTTATTTTCCATTAATGGCTCAAGATGGCGGCTAAGGATTGACTCAATGTTGAACCTAATCCCTCTCGGGCCTGACCCTAAGTTTTTCTCTCATCGACATACTTAGCACTCACTTCGAGTCTCTTAAGCTTTGGCTTAGGTTTTTTTCCTCACGTTTGGACTTAACCTCTTTAGATGTGATAAGCTTTCATATATGAAAGAGGAAACAACTAATCTTTGTCGAATTTTGGTCGAATAAGGACAGACGAATCATTCTCAATGAGATGGTTTCAAGAAACGGCCACTACAAATGTATCCAACATCCATTTTTTGAGAAAAATGAATAATCCTCACAAGGATGAGAGCACTCATTATATTTTATTCTATACTAAAGAAAGAGCTGCCAACAAGCCTGACAGGTAGCAAAAACCCGCCTTACAAATATGACAAAATAAAAGAAAAAAAACCCACCCAGAAACCTATGCAAACTAAGGTCCAAAATAAAATAAAATAAAATATACAACCAAAAGAAAAATGCTCTAATATTTTATATCAGCAGAAACTCTCTAATCCAATACCAACACCTACAACTGCTAAGAATAAACTAAACAGAGAATGTAAGTTGAATAGATACATATATACCTAAGTATATATGTATATATATTTATTTTATATAAATGCAAAGCGAGCTACACTAACTAATAATAAAGATCATATAACTAACAACTCTTTTAATAACGATAAGAAAAGATATCATAATACTAATACTTATACATGTCTAGTAAAATACTATAACAAACTAAAAGATAAGTATAAATAATACTTATATAACAACGAACTACCAATATGAGAATATATGTTTATATATTTGTACATGTCTAGTAAAATACTATAAAATAAAACTCAACCATATCGTATGGTATATATAAAATTACATATAATCAATGCAATCCTGTATAAACTAAAAGATACTGGTAAAAAACTGCCATAACGTGACAAAACAAATTCAATTTGTGTTTAGTTAATCACAACTAAAAAATAATACCGATACAAACAAATATTAACTAAACTTAGCATAAGATACAAAAGGTTCAGCAACCTATGTTACTCCCAAACAATTCTAAGCCTATTGCGATGATAAAACGAATGCGTGCCCTGTAAAATATAAACACAGTCTTAAACTTATACACAGCTGAATAAAATCAATAATTATACAAGCCATTGAATAAAATCTACAAAGCTCCTCAAATCAGTTCCTTGAAATAAGAAGCAACTCATTAGTAAGAGAGCTGTTAATAACAGTTAAAAGTGCAGTGAAACAACATTGAACAAAAATCATCTTTGGCGAGTTAATAAGGTTTGCAAGAAAATTAAAAGCAAGCTTGAATGCATGTAAGAATCAGCTACTAATTCTTCAAATTTTGGGAAATGCTTTTAACAGACCTACGAACATTATTTAAAAGTAAGTATAGATAATCTCTTGAAATAGTTGAAACTGATATCATAAAACAGATCAATTAACCACATTATTAATACTATAAACCATAATATGTGACAAAACATTTAATAGAAACATAAACTTCAGAAAAATAAAAAACATAATAGCACAGCAATGAATAAAAAAACTTATACTACGTGATAACATGTTAAAATTAGTTTCAGAAATTACATTGGAGTCACAAAACTGTTAATATAATTTGAAAACAGTTTTAAAAACAATTAAAAAATAAGAATAGAATAAACTAAAAAATCCATAAATTCCAAATATAAATTGTAGAATGAAAATATATGTATTACATTAAATTCACCTAGAAGTCTAACACCTTCAGTAAAATAGTTATCAAATCATTAATGAATATTTCCATCCCATGCTTTTAATCCTAAAGTTATAAGAAACATCTACATCTACCTTTAGATATAAAACCATATTCTTACATATCATATGATAAAATCTAAAAAGCATATTACTTAATAGATAAAATATAATTCATAATGTACCGAAGAATACAAAACTCATGGCACAAATAATATAATATAGAAAACTAATTACAATATTAATATTCTAATAGAGGCAAATAATTAAGAGTATTCCTAGATTGAATATTTAAGGAATCTAAACTTAGATTTATATTATTATTATTATTTGGAAAAAATGATTTCCTAAAAAATCTATACGAAATTTTGTTTTTCTAAGAAACTCCTTAAAATTTAAATTTTTATTTATTTTATAATTAGGATTTGAAATCCAATTTAAACTAAATAAAGAAATAGCATATATTAAGTTATCCAAACCTAAATTACTATTATTAAAAATACGTTGATTTCTATTAAACCAAATTTACCAACATATAATTGTGAAAATGGTATCTAATAAAAATCTATTTTAACCCTTATAATGAAATCTAATATCATTCCAATATAACTCACTAGTTATATATATAAGATTTATATTAAAATCAAATAAATTTAAAGTTTTTACAAGGATAAATTTAGTGCTATTACATTTAAAATATAAATGCATTATATCTTCCTTTTTATTATTACAAAATTAACATTTTTTATCATTAAATATATTTTTCTTTTTAACAGTTTTATAGTATTCAACTTCTTATGTAAAATAACCACATATGCACCTTAGCTTTAGGTGGAGCACTAATTTTCCAAATGCATTTAAATATTTTCATTTTAATACCTAAAAAGTTTATAAACTTATAACATGAATTAGATGTGTATTTCTTACTATTGTCCTAACACCATGTTATAATATCTTTTTCATTATCTATATTATATACTTCTAATTTAGCACACAATAATGCAAATTATGCAGAATACGATTAAAATTAAATTCCCAAGAAAAATTTAAATTAGGTCTATATATATATCAGAAATTAGTACATATTTAAAATTACAAATTTCATACAGTTCTTTAAATTCCACTTTAAGAGGAATAACCGATAGCCAACAATCATGCCAAAATGAGGTATTATTACTAGAATGTACAATATTATTAATTCCTAGTTTATATATGTTTAAATTTAAAATTACTGATTTCCAGAAGTGAGATATATTATTTGTGTTATTTGTACACGAATGAAACAACTTAAAGGTACCTCCATACCATTGATTCAATATTAATTCTTTCCATAAAAGATATTCATTATTATCCCTAAATTTCCAAATCCATTTTCCTAAAATTGATATATTTAAGTTATGAAAATTTATAATTCCCAGCCTCCTTCGTTTTTAGATTCACAAACCATTTCCTAGCTTACAAGATATTTAGAGCTACTATTTAAATTATCTCCACTCCATAAAAAGTCTCTTCTCATTTTATCAATTTTATCTATCACCCAATTAGAAAAACGATAAAACGACATCCAATAAATGGGTAATGCAGATAAAACCAAATTAATAAGAACAATTCTACCCGCTCTCGATAAGAATTTACCATTCCATTTTGACAGTCTGTCATTAATTTTATCTATAATGGTATTCCAATCATCATGTTTAAGTTTTTGCGGTCTAATTAAGAAGCCTAAATATTCTATAGGAAATTTCATTGTTTTACAGTTTAAGTGTGTGCAATTTGATTTTCAGTATTGTCTGTATCATTTAATACTAAAACTGAGCTTTTGTTAAAATTAATCTTTAAACTAGAGAGAAGTTTAAAACTTTATAAAATAAATTTAAGTGCAATAATATGTTTAGGCAAATGAGATGTGAAAATCATGGTATCATCTGCAAATTGTAAAACAGAAAGACCACTGCGGGTAATCTCATTACTAATACAATCTAATAATCTATTACTGGAAGGTAATTTAAAGATTCTAGAAAAGACATCAGCAGCTAGATTAAATAATAAAGGTAACAAAGGATCCCCTTGTCTAAGTCCACGTCTAGATTGAATTTCTTTCTCCTAATATTCCATTAACCATAATACTAGAATTACCCGTTTTAAGCAATGACATAATCCAACCAATCCATCTAGTACTAAAACCCCTAGCTATTAATACATCTTTGAGAAAAATCCAATCAATAGAATCAAAAGCTTTAGCAAAATCCAGTTTTGAAAGAGCACAAGTGATATTATTCTCGCAACAGTAACTAATATATTCTTGAACTACTGCTACACCATCCGTGATATTCCTACCCTTTATGAAGGCTGTTTGAGTGCTGTCTATTAATTCATTCATTTTAGTATTTAATCCGTTAGCTAAAACCTTATATATAATTTTAAAAGAACAATTTAGTAAAGAAGCAGGTCGAAAATATTTTATTTGATTGGCACCTTATTTCTTATGTAATAAAATTACATTTGCGTAAATAAATCTCCCTAACTGTAATGAACCTTCATAAAATTCATTAAACATTTTTGTTATATCTTCTTTTAGCACGTTCCAAAAAATTTCATAAATTAAAATAGGAAAACCATCCGGATCAGGAGCTTTATCATTAGGCATATCTTTTATAGCCTTTACAATTTCTTTCTCCTTAAATGGATCATCTAATCCTACTAAGTCTACCCTAGAGTCTTCCTTGTAAAGCATATCCCAATTCGCTTTAATCCTATGTCTATTTTTATTACTAAAAATATCTCTATAATAATTAGTAAATTCCTTATTAAGTTCTACTTGATCAAATATCTCTACATCGTTAATTAAAATGGAATTAATGGTATTACTACGTTTTCTACCATTAGCTGTTTTATGAAAAAATTTAGTATACATATCTCCTTTCATCCATTGAATTCTAGCCCTTTGTTTCCACATTATTTCTTCTCGAACAATAATTTTATTTAATTCCACTTTTATATTATAAAGCACATTTTTTTTGAAATATTTAAATTTATTATTTCTTCAATTTTATTTAATTTTAGAATTTCATTCATTAGCTTTTCCTTTTTAATTCTAATGCTACCAAAAACGTCTTTACTTCATTTTTTGTGAAATAACCTTAAATCTCTTAGTTTTCTAGCCCATACTTTTACTATATTACCTAGAAATCTGCAATTATAGTTGATCATAGAAAGCCATTTTTTTCCAATAATTCCTTAAAGTTATTTTCTAATAACCACATTTTCTCAAATCTAAAATTTTTATTACCAAAATTCACATTGGAACAAGATAAGACAATTAGACAATGGTCCGAATAAATATTCGGGAGCCCTTCAACCTTACATGAAGAAAATTTGTCCTCTATTTAATCGCTAATAAAAAACCAGTCTAACAAAGCCATAGATGGAATTTCTTTATTATTTGACCAAGTTAATTGTCTATTACTTAATTTTATTTCTATTTAATTACAATTAATAATAAAATGATCAAATTCTTCCATAGCATCAAAATCACCTTCCCTAGGGGATCTTTCACCCAAAAATCTAGTTACATTAAAATCTCCACCTATAATCCATGGATCATGAGTTGATGTTTTAAAATCTAAACACTCTTTCCATAAAACCCTACGACCTATTTTTGAATTAGGTTCGTATACATTTTTAATATTAAGAATAGAATCATCATTAGTGTCAGAAAATATCAAATGCATCGAATGTTCCTTAATAATAGATTGTAAAAGTCTAACACAATTATCTTTCCAACCTAACATAAGACCACCTACACTACCTCTAGCAGGGAGATAAGCCTAATGGTCAAAATAATGACCCCCTAGGCATCTAAAAATACGATAGTCGGGAAATTATATTTTAGTTTCTTGAAGTAAAACTATATCAATATTATTATCCTTGAAAATAGATTTGATTTTTTTACACTTCCCTAAATCATGCAATTCTATTATATTCCAACTAATCAATTTCATTTATTTAGCGATCTAATCCGTTCTAATTCTTTATTTTTGATATAGTCAACACCTAACTGACTATCATCAATAATTAAACCTGAATTCTTAGCTAAGAAATGCATTTCATTAGTAGACAAGTTATTCAATGCACAAGCACTATAAGTACTACCCATAAAAAAAATTCATACCTAAGCTAGAGCTATCTGAAGCTCTAGAATCCACTCTAATAAGACGTGCACTTCTTCTAATTGTTTTAGGCTTGAGCAAACAAGAAGTAGATTCGATATTACTCACTGTATTAGCCTTTTTGTCTCTTCTTTTTCTCTTGACTCCATCAATAAAACGAAATCTAGTCTGACCTAAACAGTTTTTTAAATCCGCAGTCATCCTATTAGTCTTCAAATCATTTAGGCACCCGAAATTATTCAAACTGGAAGAAACTGAATCTCCTGCCCCTGAAATAATATTTTCCAGCCACCTTTTCAAATCAGTAAACAAAATAATTTGATTACTTTTTGTTCCTCAGAATTTCTCATCATATTCTCCATATCATCATCACTGGGAGAATGTTCTTGAACCCAATTAACATTTATATCCTCATCGTGACACTTACCTTTATAAGAATCATACAAATCACTAGCCACATTATCACAAAGTCTGCCAACTTACTGTCAGCCTCATCATCAATAACCCCATCCAAGTAACTAACTTCTACCTCTTCCATAGCCTTAATACTAGTGAAATCCATGTTCACATCATCTCTAATATATCCAATTTTGCACTCCTTCTTAAACCCATCCAAACACTGAGATCTGACTTCAACAACAGAATAACCATCACCTTGAGCAGTATGCACATGACCAAGATCACCCACAATTTTTTCCTTGACATCCCCAAACTTACTAACAGCCTTATCCCCTATTTCATCAACCAAAACATAACCTAAACCCACATTAGAAACCTCAATGTGATTATCATCATCTTCACAACCATTCACAATTGCCCTTTTACATCCAACCAAAACCCCTCCATTATTCATAATATCCGAGATGCATCAGAAATATCACCTGAATCATCTAATGACTTTAAACATTCAAAGTAGTTTGAGGTATCAATCTCGAAACTTTCCATGTTACAAGGTTTTCCTTTGAATTTTCTACCAAGGTTGAAAACAAAATTCTTACCTAACTTTTGAAACTGAGAATCATTTCTAAAACTTGAATCAACCATTTTATTACCAGTTTCCAAAGGATGAAATTTTGAATCATATTGCATTATAACAGGATCTAATAACATGGGATCAAAATAATCCATCTTCTGTATTTCCTTGTTTACATCAACAAGAGTATCTACAGCTTCCTTCTCAACTAACACCCCTCTCAATTCATCAACATTCATAATAACACTTGAATTATTACCAACAGATAGATCAACCAAACCGAGACCAAAACCGAATCATCACAACTAACTTTAACATTGCGATCTTTCAACTTAGTGTTAAGATGGTTACCATCCCGATTGCTAGAATTTCCAAATTACTTTTATAATTTCGGCCTATATTTACTGAATTAATTGCATCAAAATGTTTAAATAAATCTTCAAAAAAATCAATACCTTCCCTCCTTTGAATCCATAAATGGTCCAGAGTATTCTCTTTAACTTCATGCATTTTAACACGAACAAGAAACCATGTTATGTAATCGACTCCATTTTTGCACCCAAATCTGAATTCTTCCAACACTTATCTTTTTTGTGACCACAAGCACCACACTTAAAGCATCTAACTAGATCTCTACAATCTTTAGCCAGATGCGAATAATCTCCACATCGAAAACAGAACCTCTTCCCCTTTCTGACATCGACCCAATTCCTATGATCTACATAACGACTGCAAGTCTAAAAAGGCGAGACCTTTGAATTTTTCACCACTTGAGCATACGTATGCACTTGATTTCTTGAGAAAGGAGAAGAATTGGGTGCAGAATTATAGGATTTAGAAGAAAAAGGCAAATAGAATACTATCGCCGATTTGGTATAAGCGGATTGAAAAGAGGGTGGAAAAATGAAGGAGGGTAGATCATCTGTAGACAATTCTTGAGAGGAATGAAAGTTTTGACGATGATTGTATGCGAATGAGTTTGACAAGAGAGAAGAAGACGCCATTAGCAATTTTGTATACATGAAATTTATTTTTCAAAACTTGATTTGTCCATTTATCCAACATCCATTAAAAATTCATGTTGACATTTCGAGTCAAACTTATGAAAAAAACTATGTGTTGTTCCAGACAATGGTTTCATTATCGTATATTTTACGATAATGGGTAAAATTTGACACATAGTTTCCTAGCGTGACAAAGCCCATTTGCCAGCTCAAGCGAGCTATTTACATAGAGTGTTCGCATACACCATGCTATGGACATAAGACACACTTCATAGATTAACACTTCGCACTAACCGGCCAAAGCATATGGTCTGACTGGTCAACACACACCGATATCCATTGGACTTTGTACATCGACTAATAGGTTTCAATCAAAGTAGAACATTACAATAAAATATACCGGACCTTGCTCAACGTCAAGTTTTTTATTTTAAAATGACCGAGACCAGACAATCTCCCTATCTTAGATCCAACACCAGCCCTTCCACTCATCCAGAGATAGGCTCATCTACTGCCCAAGCTTCTATTTCTACTCCATTAAGAGGAAGATGTTCAATCATGGAAGAGCTTCAACTCCAAACTATTCCAATAACTCAACCTTATGGCCCTAACCCTCCTATGGAGGACACACTGTTCTTATAGTCTTGGATAATCCTCAATATCAAAACTTCTAAGCAGACCATTAAAAAGCTAAGGCTAATTTATTTAAAGCTTAGGATCCTTTAGGACAAAGTTCTACTTCCTGAACCCCACAAATAGCCCATCCTCCTCCCACAAAACAGGATACGCCGCATGTAACGACCCACAAATTTCAGTTGTTTTGTTTATTTAATTAATTGAATTTTGTGAAATTTTAAACAATAATATTTTAAAATAAAAATTTAATATTTGGAATACGTCTATTTTAACATAACAACTGGTAAATTATCATCTGATAATATTGAAGTTTATTTTATTGGGTAATTTTATTTCAATTCAGATCAGTTAAAAATTGATGATAATAAAACGTTTTCCAAACTTGAATATGTTTATATAATAAAATTCTAAATCATCTTCTGAGTAAGTCATCATCTTTCGTTTTTCAAAAATTTGGACTTCTGTTGCTCCGTTTATCTTATTTCTGTTAGAATAGCAGCATTTCTGGTACCGGTTATCGACTTTTGATCGGATGACCGTACCACTGATATCTGTGTACCATTTTGATCGTCTCGTTGCGCTGATCTCTACGGTATATTCAATTCTGTATTTTGAGGTCCGGTACACGACAGAAACAATAAAACAGTGCGTCGTACCGGTATCCTGAATTGTGACCGTTAGCTTTCGTTTGCCTTTTCAAGTTTGAACGTGAATCTCAGTAATATAATAAATTGTTTTTATAGCTTCTAAATCAATGTACAGTTGTCACATTCCCATCACTTCAATTTATATTTACATTGGTACGTTTGCTTTGCCCCACACCTTTCAAAGGTGTAAACGTATAAAGTTGAACGGGTCCTTTTTTCTTCTCCTAGCATTTATTATAGCATTCAAACTTTATACGTTTTTTTCTCATCAAGCTGAATGGCTACTTTATTTACCTTACTTTCATTTAATTTGTAAAGCAAATTCCTCCCCATCTTTGCCTTCTCTTTTATATTTTGCTTTCGAACTGCTTCCCCTTCTTCCCTTGCGTTCCCGAAGCTCCACCCGCGCCTCCTTCCAAAATTCTCCAAGCAGCTCGCCTCCTCTCTCACGCTCATCCTCCACTCTCTCTTCTCCAACCATCAACCAAACCCGACCACCCAGTGCCGCCATCCCCTCTCATCCGAGCGTGCATGTGCCTTACATCATCCTCCACAACAGCTGCATCCCTCCGAGCACTGCTGCGACAACCAAACGCCACAACCGGAACCACCATCACTGCCTCTTTCCACCTCAGGCACTTCCACTTCGGCCTTCCACTCACCACTGACCCATTAACCCATCTTCCTCCATGTGCAGCAGCCACTCGAGCGTCCCTCTCCTCTGGCCTTAGCAGTAGATCCCCTCATCTACTGCTCGAATAAAGCCAATCACCACGCGACCAACTCGATCCACTCGCCTCCATGCCGGTCAACATCCCTTCGATGCTACGACCTTTCCCCTACCATCTTCGGCCAGACTGCCTTAAGATTAGATCTATCTATTCTTTTGCTTATTTAAGTATTGTTTTAATATATATATATATATATATAAATGCATATAAGCATATACTGTTGGTTCACAGTTTATATCATAAGAAGATTCATATAAAGGGTTTATAAAGATGTATGTATATATATCAAACTTGGTTTACATTGTTTTATACTTTCAAGCTTTCGATTTACATTGTTTTATACTTTCCAGCTTTCGATCTGTTTTTTTTTTGTAAACTTTGTAAACTTTTGAGTAGCTATATACATGTACAGAGCACGTTAGTATGAAATATTATATTTATAAAAATTGTATATATGATAGTTAAACAAGTTTTGAAATCTATAGTATGTCTGTAATATATATATATTATATGGTTTCAGTTACTTATGTAAGTAATCTTTTTCTACTAATTTATATACATTGTTATAAAGTATATATATTGTTGGTATCTGTTCTTATATATATTTGTGAAAACTTCTTTATGCGAATGCTGCTAGTAGATGTTACATGCTTTGGGATAAACTGCAAGTATATGCATACATATGGGTTTAAGATTTGTTTTGGTATTGGGCTTTAAGTATTGATGTTCAAACACAATGTGTATACAGTTAAACGTTGAAAAAAAACAGTAGTATATGTATATAGATTTTCAAATTTTAAGTTTGCATAGATTTTGATTTTTTTGAACTGTTGAATTTTACATATATATGATAAATTTTGTTGTCTGTCGGTATAAAGGTTAGTTTATAATTGGTTAACTTATATATGATTAAAGAAAATAAAATGGTTAGCTGGGTACGTCAGTTTGTATTATATATATGTTAGTGATATTTGTATGTTAGTATATAGAAAATTGGCGTCAGTTATATATGTTAATTCATGTGTCAGTCTACATGATTTAAATTATGATAGTTTAGGTAAGTATAACTATATATTTTTACATAAGTTGTAAATTAATTTATATAAGATTTGTAGAAACTGTTTGTTGATGTATATAGGTTTTACTAGTTATAAGGATAGACTATTGTTTATATATATAGTAAGGAGTATACGCACGTTAGCATATAAATGTTTTTATAGTTGTAGTTCGCACTTTTGTTATATAAGCTTGTACCGTATGCCTATTATATTTATAATATTATAATAATATATACATGAGTATATGACCTCTTTGTTCTATATACTCGTGATTTACAGTTATATATATATGGAAACTGGGGGGATCTAAGGGTATGTGTATTCCGAAATTTATAAGCGAGTTATATGTTAGAGGTATAAAAAAAATGTTAGAAGTGTATGAGTTTATATATCTATGTGTTTTAATTTGAAATAATGAATTTGAAAAATATATATATTTTATATGTATTTAAGGATTTAGGATATGATCATATATATATATTTATATATAGGTTTGCTTATATCAATTATCTTCATCGATCCGATTCTGATTTGATTTCGTCAATTCCTATCTGTCAGCTTCATTCGTCGAATCTTGTCCTTCTTGCGTTGCTTTGCAATTCGTAACTTGTTGTGTTGTCTATCTTCTCTCAAGCCTCGAAAGGTGAGCAATCACTCTGATTAACGTTCTTATATTTTTTAAATTTGATTTCAATTGAAACGTCAATTGAAATATGCTGCTGATAGTTATTCACATTGTTATATATATGTCATTATCTGTATCTGTTCACCTGTGACATCTGGCACCATTATCTGTTATTTATACTGATATTATATGCCTGTTACTGTTGTTATATTATTATCATATCTGTTATCACTCTGCAAGTTCCCTATTAGTATAGAATCACTATGGGTTGAAATGATACATACCCGAACGATCTGTAGAATAGGAGAAAATCGTTATGGGTTGAAATGATAAACCCAAGCGATTTTCATTGAATTGAATTTGGGATTACGGGTTGAAAAGATATATACCCGTATATATATTTTAAATTGCGGATTGAAATGATAAATATCCGTATCACTTGACCATAGGATAGGAAATTATATACAGGCACCGTTGGTCTATATATATAAATGTTTTGAAATGATTTCTATGGTTTTGGAAAGAAATATATGGTTTTGATAAATATTGATTTTAAAGATTCATTAAAGTTGATTTAATAAAGTTGATAAATAATATGTTTAAGTATTTATTTAATATCTATATTTTTGAAATATAGAATTTATAATGATTTGAAATTGATTGAAATTTTATTTTATTTAAGAATTATACTTAAATAAGTTTGATTTAAAATGTATTGAATTTGAAATTTAAAGAAGTGATTTACAACTTGAAATTTGAAAAGGTGACTTAAATGGATATTTCAAACGTATAAATATTTAAATGAGATATTTTGTTTATTTAAATTGTAAATTGAAAGTGTATTCAAATGTTATGGAAATGTTAAGTTATTATTTCAAACTAAATAATTGTAATGTGAATTTGATATGTATATAAATTTATCGAATTTAGTTTTGAAATGTTGAATATTTAAAGCTTTGAAATATATAAAAATTGAAATGGCCTATTTTATGGTTCAGATATGTATTTGAAATCAATAATTTGAAATGGTTTATTTAGAAGCTGAATCGAGTTGAAACTGATGATTTGAGATTTGATTAAATTAAATTTTTGGAATTCGAGTTAATTTGAATCGATTTTTGAAATTTGAGGAAACTAATTTATTTTATAACGAAATTTTATTATCTAAACTGTTTAAAAGGAAAGTGTTATGATTGCCAAAATACTGTGATTTCCAGACTATGATTTCGAAAGCATTATAACTTTGGAAAGTAATATGATTTTGAAATGGATATATTTGAGGTGAAATGATATCGTATTAAATTGGGTTTTGAGATGATAATTATATTTTGGTTTTGAAGTATAAACTATTTTGAAATGACCACGGTGTTATAATAACGATTGGTTGGAAAAGAGATCGGGATCGGATATGGACATACTCTCTGTCGATACCGAAAACCACTTTGACAACCGTGTACGCGGTGGAGATTCCAGAATGAAGTAGGATGGTGGCGACGTTCTTAAGGTATGTTACGTGGACCCAACTCCCGTGAGTTGGCATAAGGTGGCTAAAACAGGAGCGATCTCGGACCAGTGAGGTAGCACCTCTTCTCGGACACATTTCTTCGATATTATACTCTTATTTGTGATTTGACTAGATGGCCATCCTCCGATTTGGGAATGTTGTTCGAGGTGGACGATAGTGGCTGCTATGCGCTCCATCAGTCCGTGTGCGTAATTGGTATATCTACCCTGGCATTGCCTAGTTGTGCCGTGTCACCTACCATATCGAGTTTTACTACGATTATGATTTTAAGATCCGACCGCGTTAAGGTTCTCCATCCCCTTAACGCTATTTTCCGATATGATTATACTTTACTTATTTAGACACTATTATAATAGCGAATATTACTACATAGTAAATAGTTTAACGGACCCTTAGAGGATGGTTATCCCAAACATCCTTTAAGTTACTTGTATTCCAGTTGATATTTCACTTGAGTTGGATTTATTGAATATAAGAATGTTAATCCTGACTCGAGTGTTTTGCTTTACGCTCGGGTCAGACTGAGTGATACAGCATTTGAGACTCACCTTTGGAGTTGGAGCTTCACTTGGAGATCCAGCTATCTATCAATCCTGCTTTCAGTTATTCAGTTGATTCTAGTGATGTACTCAGATCTTGTATTTGATTATTGTATTGAGACATCTATTGTATTCGAGACTTCTGTTGTATCTTGTTTAACTCTGTTATATATATAGTAGCTTCATGAACTACTATCCCTTTTGTTTCCGCTGCATTATTGTTATATTACTCTGTGTCTGTGATATGTAATTATTTTATTTACTGTATATGCTGAGTTTTGCCAAATTTTATTTACAACGCGGTATTTTGAGCAATTCAACTCCGGCATGAGTGTCTACCTATACACTTATAATGGATGCGAATGGTTGAAAATATCGAGTCGTTACAGTTGGTATCAGAGCCAGGTTTTAGGCAAAACTCAGCATATAGAGTAAATTCAATTACAGAATCACTTTCGTTCGAGCTTGAATTCCTTCTTCTTTGACTCAGTTCCTTTGAATTTTGGAACGTTCCCTTCGGTTCCAAAGTCCATTCGTGTCTCCCCTATTCGTGTCTTTTGATTCTGGAGTATCCCATAACTCCACTTCGAATTATCTCTATAATAAATCGGCGGTCTCGCCAATCTTCGAATAATTTGTACTGGGGTGAAACTCCTTTATAATCGGTATTGATTCACCGGAGATTTCTGTATCCTCGGTTTATGATGCTGCTATCTTATGCTATACCCGAATTCTACCTCTGGTAATCGAATGTCGATTTGCTTCAGCATTCTACATCGATCTTATCTATGAAGTCACGGTTGACCCGGTTAAGGTTGCCCGCGATTTATACAACTTTATCCATCTTCCTGTTTGAAATGCAATCATCTAACCTTCGTTCGAGCCGATCTATTTTTAGATTAGAATTCTCTTTGATTAGAGTCCCTGTAACGACCCAGAATTTTGAACGAATTAAATTGGAAATATTTAATTTATTTTAAATATTTGAACGATTATTTAATTTGAATCCCGAATTTAACTTGGAATTTGGCGATTAAATTTTATAATTTAATCTATTGAAACTGGATAAAAAAATTTGAATCTTCAATTTAAAGCTAAAGAAAAATATTTCAAACGCTTGTAAAATTTATATTGATAACACTGAAGATAACAACAGCTTCAGAATTGAAATTTAAACTGTTTTGCTCAGTTTTGAATTTAATTGTTTGAATCAATATTTAAAAATAGCCGTCCGAGGCACAGTCTCGGAATTCGACGAAACCAGTTCCATTGGGTCCGTAATATTGAGTTATTATCGGATTTCAAATTTTGTATTTATCGGAGTTGTTTTGTGATCGTACGGTTAGAAAACGCATTGAAATTTAATCGAGTTCAATTTAAATTTAAAATTTTAAAACTGGTCAAATGTGAGCACGTCGTCTTCCCTGTGTTTACGCCTTAAAACACGCCAAGAATCACGAAATAATCGTGCCGACCATCCTCCTTTTGATTTTAAATATCCCTCCTTCGTCAGTTCTACTGAAAACAGTTTCAAATCTGAGAAATTTAAAAATCGAGTCCCCTCTCCCCCTTCAACTTAATTCACAAATTCAAATCCTTCCCCTCCTCTACGTTCGAATGAAAATAAATGGGGGGAACGATTCTCGCATTCGCGAGAATTAGGGCATCGCGATTTCAAGCGCGAGGCGGTGCTGGGCTTAAGGAGGCTCGTAAGGGGGATTCACGTGGCAACTGGAGTAGCGCGGCGTAGTGATTTGGGGATGGTGATGGTCTCGCGGCGGCTCGAACGAATAGGGATTGAACTGAGGCTTCATCAACTCGATCGCGACTGTGTTCGACATAGAAGAGGGTCGGCATAGATGGAGGGAGTGTCGCTCATCTCAAGTTCGACTCTGGGCGGCAGGCGATGTTCAGAATCGAAGTCGGCTCGGTGGTTGATCGATTTCGAGCTAGGATTTCACTTCGAAGGAGTTAGGGATTCGCGATTGGGCACGCGTAGCGCAGTGTCGCGATTTTCAAGCGGTGACGCACGTGGTCGAGGAAGCTTGTCGCGATGGTCGTGAAGGGTTTTCAGGCGAAGTCGAGTGGGTGTTGGTCAAGCGATGATCGGAGGCAGTTCGTGATGTATAGCTAAGGCTTCGATTGGTCTCGAATTCGACAGTGAGGTATTCGAATTTTTATTTCAATGTGAATTTGATTTAATAATTTTTATATACGTATAGATGAGAATGGGAAAAATAATAATATATAAATTAGAAAAAAAATGAAATGTTGATACAGTAAATGATAAAGGTAAGATTTTCAAAGTGGAAATATATATATATATATACACACACCAATATTTAACTAACTGTAAATTTTAAATGATATAATAAGGTGTTTAATTTTCCTAACCAAATTTATTTAATAATTTTTAGAATTTGTTAAAAAGAAAGTTAGTTTGAGAATCAGAATTTCATTTTTTTTGTTAAGTAAATTTGTTAAAAGGGATTTGTTGAAAGCAATTACAGTAACAAAAGATATTTAAGAAAAGGAAATTTAAACTGTTTAATTTAAATTTTAGTTAAAATAAAATTATTAAGAGAGATTGGGTTAAAAAGAATTATCAGCTAATCAAAAACTATTAAACGGAAATTTATTGATCAGTTGATTCGAATATTAATAGATTGTGTAAATTATTTATACAAGGTTATAAATCAAGAAAATCGAGTCAAGATGGAAATTGGATTGATAATGAAAGCTAAGGTGAGATTTTTTTTCTCACTCGATTGAAAAGTGGATTTTACAGTTATTAATTTGATTTGATTGACTATTTGGTTGTGATATTAGATATAGTAGGATATATCTATATATATAGCAATATATACATATTGGCATATGTATATATTGGATTGATTGATTTCCCGCCTCGTATAGCGGATGAGACCCTATTGTGCCGTTAGTAAGCGGATGATTTTTATAAAACCCATATACCGCGATATTCCACCTCGAAGTGGAATTGGTATTGTGCTAACGTCTGTGGATGCAGGGAAACAGGTTGGAGGGATCCAACTGGATTCCTCACCAGTATTTATTTATTTACAGATATTGATGTATATTCTGTTATCATATGTTGACATATGATGTTTGATGTTGTGATTGACTAATTGGTGTTGTTGCATCATCGGATTCAAGTTTTAAAAATAATGACTTTTAATTTAAAAGGATTTTTTAAGTGATCTTTGAAATTATACGTTTTATTAAATTTGTGAAGTGACTTATTTTAAATAAATAAACGTTCAAATTTTAAAGTTATAAAAGTTAAGATCTTTGTGAAATATAACCGAAAAGTGATTTTCGGAATAAATAGTTGATTGATTTATAAAATGGTTTAAATTGAGATTTTTAAAGTATTATAAACAGTTTACTTAAAAAGTTTATAAAGTTGACATTTTTTTATTAAGATATTGGAATTTTAAAATGAGTTTTTATAAGTGTTAAAAATGAAGTGATAATAAAAATCATATGTGAACGAGATTTATAGATTTATAAATTGTGAAGTATAAATTGTATAGAAGTTGTAGAATAGAAGATTTATAAGTAATTTGCTTATAAATTAGATTTTTGCATTTAGATGAGATTTGAACAGAAATTGCTAATAAAATGATTTTTTAAGTTGAAATCGTTATGAAGTATAAATGTGATTTATAAACGTTGTTTATAAATCCGAAATCACTTATTTTGATAAGTAATTTTAGAAGTTAATAAAAGGAGAATTTTATAAATCGAAGTTGTTAGAAAATATAAAGGTGAATTTATAAACGTTGTTTTATAAATTCGAAATCAATCAAATTTGATAAATTTAATATAGAAGTTATTAAGGGAATTTTATCCACGATTTTGGATAGTGGATAATTCTTGAAGTATAAATGTGTAGAAAAGATTGAAATTTGATTAGTGAAGTATATTCATGATTTTGGACAGTGAATATATTATTAAGTAAAATGGATCTGTTTTGGGAAATTGTTACTGGAATAAGATGAAAACGATTTAACAATGTTTTAAAATGTGTTAAATATCGAAACCATAGATTTCAACATTCATTGTTGAAATAGACGTTTTCGAGAAAGAAGGAAATGATGGACTATAACACTGTTGTTATAGTAAATGATTTTCGAAAGGAAATGTTTTATATAGTATTGGGATTTACATATCTATCTTAATTTTCGAATCCCTATACTAGTGATTTTGAGTCGTCGTAACGATGTTTTACGTAACATTCGTTTTGACTTAAATAGATGTTGTTATAATAAATGTTTTCCTTAAAGAATGAATATATACTTAATTTGATTTAAGTATATCGAATATTTTCAAATGTTGAAAATAAAAGATTTGTGAAATACTTATTATTAAATAAGAAAGGAAATACTTTTCCAATATGAAATGAACGTTTTGAGAATTTATCTTCTTTAAGATAAATTAAAAGTGAATATTGAAATCGATTTGAAAAATCAAATATTAGTAGATATTCGAAAAATATAACTTCAATATGGAATTTATAAAAGAAAAGGGAAGTTGTTTAAAAATAAACATTGATTTATTTTTGAAGTGTGGAAATTATATATCTAGTAAAGATATTTTGGAAGATAAAATAATTTGGGAAAATTATTTGGAATCTGATGATGTTGCACATCTTTATTGATAGTTAAATAACCGACTATCAATAATTACCTTGAATGGTATTTGTTGTGAATTGGATGGATTTGAATGCCACACTTATTTTTGAATAATCGCTCACTATTCGGGTTAGCCGGGAAAGGACCATGGGGTCATATAACTCATTCCGAATATGTGATACGTCGTTATGAATTGCATTCGAAGACCGGTGTTGAAGACCGGATATTTTTGAAAACGGAAGGATTACCGTCGAGTTACTCTACATCGGCTGATCTCCGATTTAGAGGTTTTATCACCCTTAGTGACGGGAAGTCCGGACGTGATTAGAAAATTATCCGGATGTGCAAGGGCTTCGTGAGAAGTGCCTTCGGTTCTGTTCGATCCCGGAACAGACTTGTATGGATTGTGTGTCCGACGTTACAATTTGAGATATAAAGCTGATTTCTTTCAAATACATATCTGTTGGTGGCGGAGAATTTATTCTCTTAGCTTAACACCCTTCTCTGAGACGTACGAGCTCAGAGGTTATGTAGTTGAAATTTATCAGCGATATACTCCCAATTTGGTAACGTGGCATACTAAGTGTTGCTGTGAAATGATCAGTGTTTGATCATTTGTGATATGATCATTTGTTTGATCTTATATCTTTGTGATCATAGGTTGATCATTTGTTTGACCCGAAGCATGGCTTTGTAGAAAGCGTAGCTTTGTGGACGAGACTTCGTTGAACCTCATACCCCGGAAATGGTCAAAACAGGAAGGATGCAGCAAGGTTCTAGGGAGTAGCGCCCCTTAGTGTATGACATTCCTTCTGGATAAAGGTGGTATCATGGTATGGAGCCCAGATACTTAACCTCTGTGGTTACTGCATTACTATTATTATGTGGTTTGTTGCGAATCGGGGATCCTCGGGAAGATCGATTACGATCGGGGGATGGCATACGTGTGTCAGTAGTTACCTATTTTTGCAGAGGTAACCCGGCCTTGTGTTGGCAGAGATCCGGTTAGGTTCTCGGGTCGTCTATTCCAGGGACGTACCCATCGTGGAATAGGAAGTTCCTTAGCCTGACCATTTGTTGGAAATCTAAAGAAACAATACGAGCCTTGTACGGTTTTAGTTGTAGAACCTGCCATTTAATATGGTAGCTATAGTAGGCATACTATAATGGTACCTATGTCGGCTAAGATTAATATTCTACTTTCGAAATGTTTCTACACTATGCACTAATAATAATATCAAAAATGATTTGATTTTGCGTAGTAAGCATCTTTGACTATCATAAGGAGAAATCTTCTCCAATTCTGCGTTTGCATTGTGTGTGTGGCAGGAGGCCTTATGGTAGTTTCATTTTCCAAAAGCATTGCGAAATTGACTTTAAAATTTTCTGTTGTTTATTTTAAAGATAACTGTTTTACGATCTCACACCAGTCACCATGATTGACTCGGAGTTTATTGTTCCCTTCTAAACTCTGGGTGCCCACCAATTTCCACACGGGCAGTCTAGAGTTATGTTATCAGGATATTCTGGATATTCTGGAGCTTTGGAAGCAAGCTGGATGGCGTAACGTATCATCCGTATTTGTTATTTATTCCGCTGTGTATTCTGTATGAGGACAAGTTATATAACTGTCCATTGTTGTATTGAGTTGTATATTGACTCTGATGTTTGATGTATTGTATAAAATAATATAGTTCTTTGTTTAAAGATTATTCAATTATCTATTATATGTTGTTCCGCTGCGATATGTGAGATTCTGATATTGTTTCTGTTCTGTGTGTTCTGTTGTTCTTCTATTTTCTTTTCCTTCTAATCTCTTTTTCTTCTACCTCTTCTTTTACCCTTTTCTTCTTTTAAACATTAAAGTTCGCGTTTCCGCCATCCGATTGTTCGACAGTTGCTACAGTGGACGCAGCAGTGTCGGGTTTTCGGAAGACGAATTTGCGGGTCTTTACAGGTGGTATCAGAGCATATGGTTAAGCGACAATCCTGCTCTATTGGGTGTTACTCATTAGAGATAGAGTCAGTAGTACTCTAGAATGAGTTGAGTGTAATAATAGATATGAGCGCGTATTTGTTAGTGAATATAAAATTGTTTTATATTGTGATGATTGGTTTATTGAGTGGCATATGAACCTTCATCGGCACAGTCTGCAAAACTGTATCAAAGGGGTTTCTAAACACTCGAATAGAACAGTTCGGCACAGTATTGTTTTAAAATAGGGTAAATGAGATAATTTTGCCCGGAACTATTTTTGTATGGAAAAGAAATGGTTTTCTATGAATTATCATAGTATATGGATGTTTGGTTGTTAGGAAGTGATAACATTGAAATATTATCATTGTTATATTGAAATTGAATTAAAGTAATAACCATAGATTGAAGATAAATTCATTTAACAAGTGAAATTTATAAATGTGAATTGAAAGATAAGAAAATAAAATTTATATACGAATGAAATTTGTAAGTATAAATTGTAAGTGAATTTATAATTGAAAACGGAATTCCACAGAAGTTTTTGGAAATGTTTTGAAAAGATATTTGAAAATTTTGAAGATTTGGAAATTTTAAATCTTTTTGATTTGAAAATGCATTTCAAAGGTTTTGAAAAATATTTTGGAGAGGCGAAAGCTCTAAACTCTTTTCGGTCGCTGGAAAATAACTTCGGTAATGACTGCAGCATCACCGGTGTTCATTTTTGGGTTTCCAAAAGAGGAATTGCTGCTAAATTGTTTTAAATAGAAGTTGTTTGAAAAATTTGGGTTTTGTTTTGAAATTCAAAAGATAATTTGAATTGTTTTCCAAATGATTTTTGAAATGTTAGTAAGACTCTGGAATGCTATATAAAAATATTTATGAAAATAATAAATGAGTTGATAACTTATACAATTTGTTGTGAATTTAGATTGAATAAATTTAACTTAAGAAAGTTTGAGTTAAATTAAAGTAAGTATAAGTGAATCAATAAAAATCCAAGTAGTAATTTTTGAATATAAGTTATATAACTTATAAAATGAGAAAATAGAAGTGAAACGAATTGTTAAAAGTGGTTAAACAATTTTGTTAAGCAAAATAAAATGTGATCTTGATTAAGTGATGAAATTTGACCTTGGTAAAGTTAAATAAAATTGAGAATCTGAATTGGATTGATAAATGAATTAAGCTATTGAACTAATTGAATGTTGAATCAGTCTAATGTAAATGAATTAGTGAAGGAATAAATTGAATGGAATCAATTGCAAATGAAGTGAACTAAAGATAATCGATAAAAAAATTCAATATTCAGAATAGAAGGTAAAATTGAATTCAAATAAAATTGAAATGTAAAGATTGAACGAAATTGAATATGCAACTTCAATAGTAAGCTAAAAATGTATAAGCAGTTTATATTGAAAATTTTGTAACAGAATTGGCAAATTGGTTTGAATGTTGTAACTAGATATTATGGCTAGTAGGACATACAGGTGTATTAAAGGAATTGGATTTGATTTTCAAAGATAAATTTGAATTGCTCGACAAAAGGTAAGTATTTGAATTTCGATATGAGTTTTTGATGATTTCTTGTCTAGCCGCTTGGCTTTTTCTTTTTCTTTTTGAAATCTGAGAGTCCGTAGGGGCGTTTTGTAGTCGTGCCGTATTATCCGCGCAAAGGAGACGCTGGCGAAATTTTTCGAAAATTTAGAGTGTTAGAAAATTTTTGAGAAAATTTGGAAGTTTAAATTTGAATTTAAACTTAAATTTTAATTGTTAAGTAAAACAATGTTGTTTTGAAACTTATAATTGAAGTGGAAAATTTAGTTGAATGATAACGAATCTTTAGTAGAAAGATTTGTTTTGAGAATTAATAAAACTATTGGATTGTGAAAAACAGTAGACGAGTTAAGGACTTTTCTTCCTAACTTGTAATTTCGGGACGAAATTCTTTTAAGGAGGGAAGTTTGTAACGACCCAGAATTTTGAACGAATTAAATTGGAAATATTTAATTTATTTTAAATATTTGAACGATGATTTAATTTGAATCCCGAATTTAACTTGGAATTTGGCGATTAAATTTTATAATTTAATCTATTGAAACTGGATAAAAAATTTGAATCTTCAATTTAAAGCTAAAGAAAAATATTTAAAACGCTTGTAAAATTTATATTGATAACACTGAAGATAACAGCAGCTTCAGAATTGAAATTTAAACTGTTTTGCTCAGTTTTGAATTTAATTGTTTGAATCAATATTTAAAAATAGCCGTCCGAGGCACAGTCTCGGAATTCGACGAAACCAGTTCCATTGGGTCCGTAATATTGAGTTATTATCGGATTTCAAATTTCGTATTTATCGGAGTTGTTTTGTGACCGTACGGTTAGAAAACGCATTGAAATTTAATCGAGTTCAATTTAAATTTAAATTTTTAAAACTGGTCAAATGTGAGCACGTCGTCTTCCCTGTGTTTACGCCTTAAAACACGCCAAGAATCACGAAATAATCATGCCGACCATCCTCCTTTTGATTTTAAATATCCCTCCTTCGTCAGTTCTACTGAAAACAGTTTCAAATCTGAGAAATTTAAAAATCGAGTCCCCTCTTCCCCTTCAACTTAATTCACAAATTCAAATCCTTCCCCTCCTCTACGTTCGAACAAAAATAAATGGGGAGAACGATTCTCGCATTCGCGAGAATTAGGGCATCGCGATTTCAAGCGCGAGGCGGTGCTGGGCTTAAGGAGGCTCGTAAGGGGGATTCACGTGGCAACTGGAGTAGCGCGGCGTAGTGATTTGGGGATGGTGATGGTCTCGCGGCGGCTCGAACGAATAGGGATTGAACTGAGGCTTCATCAACTCGATCGCGACTGTGTTCGACATAGAAGAGGGTCGGCATAGATGGAGGGAGTGTCGCTC
The DNA here is from genome assembly GCA_030737815.1 of Allium fistulosum. Taxonomy (NCBI): domain Eukaryota; kingdom Viridiplantae; phylum Streptophyta; class Magnoliopsida; order Asparagales; family Amaryllidaceae; genus Allium; species Allium fistulosum. The sequence continues at coordinate 1,305,281,252 of CM060902.1, forward strand.
GTCTCGAGTTCGACTCTTGGCGGCAGGCGATGTTCAGAATCGAAGTCGGCTCGGTGGTTGATCGATTTCGAGCTAGGGTTTCACTTCGAAGGAGTTAGGGATTCGCGATTGGGCACGCGTAGCGCGGTGTCGCGATTTTCAAATGGTGACGCACGTGGTCGAGGAAGCTTGCCGCGATGGTCGTGAAGGGTTTTCAGGCGAAGTCGAGTGGGTGTTGGTCAAGCGATGATCGGAGGTAGTTCGTGATGTATAGCTAAGGCTTCGATTGGTCTCGAATTCGACAGTGAGGTATTCGAATTTTTATTTCAATGTGAATTTGATTTAATAATTTTTATATACGTATAGATGAGAATGGGAAAAAATATATATATAGATTAGAAAAAAAATGAAATGTTGATACAGTAAATGATAAAGGTAAGATTTTCAAAGTGGAAATATATATATATATATACACACACCAATATTTAACTAACTGTAAATTTTAAATGATATAATAAGGTGTTTAATTTTCCTAACCAAATTTATTTAATAATTTTTAGAATTTGTTAAAAAGAAAGTTAGTTTGAGAATCAGAATTTCATTTTTTTTGTTAAGTAAATTTGTTAAAAGGGATTTGTTGAAAGCAATTACAGTAACAAAAGATATTTAAGAAAAGGAAATTTAATTTGTTTAATTTAAATTTTAGTTAAAATAAAATTATTAAGAGAGATTGGGTTAAAAAGAATTATCAGCTAATCAAAAACTATTAAACGGAAATTTATTGATCAGTTGATTCGAATATTAATAGATTGTGTAAATTATTTATACAAGGTTATAAATCAAGAAAATCGAGTCAAGATGGAAATTGGATTGATAATGAAAGCTAAGGTGAGATTTTTTTCTCACTCGATTGAAAAGTGGATTTTACAGTTATTAATTTGATTTGATTGACTATTTGGTTGTGATATTAGATATAGTAGGATATATCTATATATATAGCAATATATACATATTGGCATATGTATATATTGGATTGATTGATTTCCCGCCTCGTATAGCGGATGAGACCCTATTGCGCCGTTAGTTAGCGGATGATTTTTATAAAACCCATATACCACGATATTCCACCTCGAAGTGGAATTGGTATTGTGCTAACGTCTGTGGATGCAGGGAAACAGGTTGGAGGGATCCAACTGGATTCCTCACCAGTATTTATTTATTTACAGATATTGATGTATATTCTGTTATCATATGTTGACATATGATGTTTGATGTTGTGATTGACTAATTGGTGTTGTTGCATCATCGGATTCAAGTTTTAAAAATAACGACTTTTAATTTAAAAGGATTTTTTAAGTGATCTTTGAAATTATACGTTTTATTAAATTTTTGAAGTGACTTATTTTAAATAAATAAACGTTCAAATTTTAAAGTTATAAAAGTTAAGATCTTTGTGAAATATAACCGAAAAGTGATTTTTGGAATAAATAGTTGATTGATTTATAAAATGGTTTAAATTGAGATTTTTAAAGTATTATAAACGGTTTACTTAAAAAGTTTATAAAGTTGACATTTTTTTTATTAAGATATTGGAATTTTAAAACGAGTTTTTATAAGTGTTAAAAATGAAGTGATAATAAAAATCATATGTGAACGAGATTTATAGATTTATAAATTGTGAAGTATAAATTGTATAGAAGTTGTAGAATAGAAGATTTATAAGTAATTTGCTTATAAATTAGATTTTTGCATTTAGATGAGATTTGAACAGAAATTGCTAATAAAATGATTTTTTAAGTTGAAATCGTTATGAAGTATAAATGTGATTTATAAACGTTGTTTATAAATCCGAAATCACTTATTTTGATAAGTAATTTTAGAAGTTAATAAAAGGAGAATTTTATAAATCGAAGTTGTTAGAAAATATAAAGGTGAATTTATAAACGTTGTTTTATAAATTCGAAATCAATCAAATTTGATAAATTTAATATAGAAGTTATTAAGGGAATTTTATCCACGATTTTGGATAGTGGATAATTCTTGAAGTATAAATGTGTAGAAAAGATTGAAATTTGATTAGTGAAGTATATTCACGATTTTGGACAGTGAATATATTATTAAGTAAAATGGATCTGTTTTGGGAAATTGTTACTGGAATAAGATGAAAACGATTTAACAATGTTTTAAAATGTGTTAAATATCGAAACCATAGATTTCAACATTCATTGTTGAAATAGACGTTTTCGAGAAAGAAGGAAATGATGGACTATAACACTGTTGTTATAGTAAATGATTTTCGAAAGGAAATGTTTTATACAGTATTGGGATTTACATATCTATCTTAATTTTCGAAACCCTATACTAGTGATTTTGAGTCATCATAACGATGTTTTACGTAACATTCGTTTTGACTCAAATAGATGTTGTTATAATAAATGTTTTCCTTAAAGAATGAATATATACTTAATTTGATTTAAGTATATCGAATATTTTCAAATGTTGAAAATAAAAGATTTGTGAAATACTTATTATTAAATAAGCAAGGAAATACTTTTCCAATATGAAATGAACGTTTTGAGAATTTATCTTCTTTAAGATAAATTAAAAGTGAATATTGAAATCGATTTGAAAAATCAAATATTAGTAGATATTCGAAAAATATAAATTCAATATGGAATTTATAAAAGAAAAGGGAAGTTGTTTAAAAATAAACATTGATTTATTTTTGAAGTGTGGAAATTATATATCTAGTAAAGATATTTTGGAAGATAAAATAATTTGGGAAAATTATTTGGAATCTGATGATGTTGCACATCTTTATTGATAGTTAAATAACCGACTATCAATAATTACCTTGAATGGTATTGTTGTGAATTGGATGGATTTGAATGCCACACTTATTTTTGAATAATCGCTCACTATTCGGGTTAGCCGGGAAAGGACCATGGGGTCGTATAACCCATTCCGAATATGTGATACGTCGTTATGAATTGCATTTGAAGACTGGTGTTGAAGACCGTATATTTTTGAAAACGGAAGGATTACCGTCGAGTTACTCTACATCGGCTGATCTCCGATTTAGAGGTTTTATCACCCTTAGTGACGGGAAGTCCGGACGTGATTAGAAAATTATCCGGATGTGCAAGGGCTTCGTGAGAAGTGCCTTCGGTTCTGTTCGATCCCGGAACAGACTTTTATGGATTGTGTGTCCGACGTTACAATTTGAGATATAAAGCTGATTTCTTTCAAATACATATCTGTTGGTGGCAGAGAATTTATTCTCTTAGCTTAACACCCTTCTCTGAGACGTACGAGCTCAGAGGTTATGTAGTTGAAATTTATCAGCGATATACTCCCAATTTGGTAACGTGGCATACTAAGTATTGCTGTGAAATGATCAGTGTTTGATCATTTGTGATATGATCATTTGTTTGATCTTATATCTTTGTGATCATAGGTTGATCATTTGTTTGACCCGAAGCATGGCTTTGTAGAAAGCGTAGCTTTGTGGACGAGACTTCGTTGAACCTCACACCCCGAAAATGGTCAAAACAGGAAGGATGCAGCAAGGTTCTAGGGAGTAGCGCCCCTTAGTGTATGACATTCCTTCTGGATAAAGGTGGTATCATGGTATGGAGCCCAGATACTTAACCTCTGTGGTTACTGCATTACTATTATTATGTGGTTTGTTGCGAATCGGGGATCCTCGGGAAGATCGGTTACGATCGGGGGATGGCATACGCGTGTCAGTAGTTACCTATTTTTGCAGAGGTAACCCGGCCTTGTGTTGGCAGAGATCCGGTTAGGTTCTCGGGTCGTCTATTCCAGGGACGTACCCATCGTGGAATAGGAAGTTCCTTAGCCTGACCATTTGTTGGAAATCCAAAGAAACAATACGAGCCTTGTACGGTTTTAGTTGTAGAACCTGCCATTTAATATGGTAGCTATAGTAGGCATACTATAATGGTACCTATGTCGGCTAAGATTAATATTCTACTTTCGAAATGTTTCTACACTATGCACTAATAATAATATCAAAAATGATTTGATTTTGCGTAGTAAGCATCTTTGACTATCATAAGGAGAAATCTTCTCCAATTCTGCGTTTGCATTGTGTGTGTGCAGGAGGCCTTATGGTAGTTTCATTTTCCAAAAGCATTGCGAAATTGACTTTAAAATTTTCTGTTGTTTATTTTAAAGATAACTGTTTTACGATCTCACACCAGTCACCATGACTGACTCGGAGTTTATTGTTCCCTTCTAAACTCTGGGTGCCCACCAATTTCCACACGGGCAGTCTAGAGTTATGTTATCAGGATATTCTGGATATTCTGGAGCTTTGGAAGCAAGCTGGATGGCGTAACGTATCATCCGTATTTGTTATTTATTCCGCTGTGTATTCTGTATGAGGACAAGTTATATAACTGTCCATTGTTGTATTGAGTTGTATATTGACTCTGATGTTTGATGTATTGTATAAAATAATATAGTTCTTTGTTTAAAGATTATTCAATTATCTATTATATGTTGTTCCGCTGCGATATGTGAGATTCTGATATTGTTTATGTTCTGTGTGTTCTGTTGTTCTTCTGTTTTCTTTTCCTTCTAATCTCTTTTTCTTCTACCTCTTCTTTTACCCTTTTCTTCTTTTAAACATTAAAGTTCGCGTTTCCGCCATCCGATTGTTCGACAGTTGCTACAGTGGACGCAGCAGTGTCGGGTTTTCGGAAGACGAATTTGCGGGTCTTTACAGTCCCTCTATATTTGGATCTCTATCCTTGTGTTGGAATCCAATTCTGGATTCATCGTGGGAGGGAGTGTATTTGTAATTAATACAAAATAGTTTATGTTTATAGTGTGTTGTTTGAGTTGTTGATGTTGGTTTGGATTTTCGATCGATTCGTCTGATCATCGCTATCGATAGGGTTTCCAAAACACTTGAATAGAGCAAACTGACACAATATAAATTTTAAATTTGATAAATGAAATAAATTTGTATGATTATATTATAAATATATAAGAAAATTTTCTAGAATTAAAAGTTAAATAATTTGGTTGTTGAAAATGATAATATTTGATTATCATTTTATTGTTTTGTAAATCATTGACTATTGCAAAATGACTATTGTTTATAAATTTATTTGGAATTGAAATGGATTTAAATTGAGAATTTAAGAATTAAATTTCTGATGATTTCAAACTTTGTTTTAAAGTCTTAAAATGTATATTATTTAAAGTATTTTCGAATAAAATGGTTTTCAAAGAATTTTTAAATGTTTAAATCGGTGCTCTTCTCTTTGTCGCTGGAAAATAATTTCGGTGATGACGGCCGCATCATCGACATTCATTTTCGAGTTTCGAAGTGGAGAGACTATTCTGTAGCTTTGCTACGGTTTTGTTTTGAAAAAAAAAATACTTTTGATTTGAATTTCTTCAGTATAATTTGATTTATTTATATATATATATAGGTATCTTATTTAAAAAAAAATTTCTTTATATAAATATATTATATATATCTCTAAATTGTTTGAAGTAAATCGGAGATTTAAATTCTTAAATTTTAGATTTAAGATGATTTCAATTATAAACTAAAGTCAAAATTCTTGGATAAATAGTTAACTGGGAATAACTGAATTTTAAAATCTTATTTGTATAATACTCAATTACATCTCAACATAACTTACCTAAAATTTTCAGAAGTTAAAATGTAATTGGATAGTATACAATATAAAATGACTTTTATAAATATAATTTGAGTGGATATAATAAAGGTTATACACTTAAATTTTAGTTATAAATATTAATCGAAATAAATAAAATAATAAGTTAATTGAATAATAAATGAGACAAATAAAATTTGTTTTGCAGGAATTAATAAATTGAAATTAGATTAACTTATGGAAATACCTAGAATTTAAAAATCAATTATTGAATATAAATTAATTTAAATTGTAAATTTATATGGTTTAAATTAATTATATGGTTTAAATATATGAAATTTTTTTGTGGAATAAACTTAATAATAATTTGGATAAAAGAATTAAATTTGTTGAATAAAATATGAGAATAATAAATGATTATACAAATTGATTGATTTAAATTTTTAATTGAGGATGACTAGATAATAAGATAATGAATTTAGGAATAAATAGATTGATATAATTTAGGTGAACTCTAAGGGATTTAACCAAAATGTTGGATATTAATTAGTTTAATTTGAATTTTGTATAGTTTTTAAAATTTTGTTGTTTATTTTGTTTCAAAGCTATTTTTCTTTCTGGTTGTTTCTATTCTCCTACCTCCTTCCTTTTCGGGGACGAAAAGTTTTGAGTGGGGGAGAGTGTAACGACCCGCAAATTTCAGTTGTTTTGTTTATTTAATTAATTGAATTTTGTGAAATTTTAAACAATAATATTTTGAAATAAAAATTTAATATTTGGAATACGTTTATTTTAACATAGCAACTGGTAAATTATCATCTGATAATATTGAAGTTTATTTTATTGGGTAATTTTATTTCAATTCAGATCAGTTAAAAATTGATGATAATAAAACGTTTTCCAAACTTGAATATGTTTATATAATAAAATTCTAAATCATCTTCTGAGTAAGTCATCATCTTTCGTTTTTCAAAAATTTGGACTTCTGTTGCTCCGTTTATCTTATTTCTGTTAGAATAGCAGCATTTCTGGTACCGGTTATCGACTTTTGATCGGATGATCGTACCACTGATATCTGTGTACCGTTTTGATCATCTCGTTGCGCTAATCTCTACAGTATATTCAATTCTGTATTTTGAGGTCCGGTACACGACAGAAACAATAAAACAGTGCGTCGTACCGGTATCCTGAATTATGACCGTTAGCTTTCGTTTGCCTTTTCAAGTTTGAACGTGAATCTCAGTAATATAATAAATTGTTTTTATAGCTTCTAAATCAATGTACAATTGTCACATTCCCATCACTTCAATTTATATTTACATTGGTACGTTTGCTTTGCCCCACACCTTTCAAAGGTGTAAACGTATAAAGTTGAACGGGTCCTTTTTTCTTCTCCTAGCATTTATTATAGCATTCAAACTTTATACGTTTTTTTCTCATCAAGCTGAATGGCTACTTTATTTACCTTACTTTCATTTAATTTGTAAAGAAAATTCCTCCCCATCTTTGCCTTCTCTTTTATATTTTGCTTTCGAACTGCTTCCCCTTCTTCCCTTGCGTTCCCGAAGCTCCACCCGCGCCTCCTTCCAAAATTCTCCAAGCAGCTCGCCTCCTCTCTCACGCTCATCCTCCACTCTCTCTTCTCCAACCATCAACCAAACCCGACCACCCAGTGCCGCCATCCCCTCTCATCCGAGCGTGCCTGTGCCTTACATCATCCTCCACAACAGCTGCATCCCTCCGAGCACTGCTGCGACAACCAAACGCCACAACCGGAACCACCATCACTGCCTCTTTCCACCTCAGGCACTTTCACTTCGGCCTTCCACTCACCACTGACCCATTAACCCATCTTCCTCCATGTGCAGCAGCCACTCGAGCGTCCCTCTCCTCTGGCCTTAGCAGTATATCCCCTCATCTACTGGTCGAATGAAGCCAATCACCACGCGACCAACTCGATCCACTCGCCTCCATGCCGGTCAACATCCCTTCGATGCTACGACCTTTCCCCTACCATCTTCAGCCAGACTGCCTTAAGGTTAGATCTACCTATTCTTTTGCTTATTTAAGTATTGTTTTAAAATATATATATATATATAAATGCATATAAGCATATACTGTTGGTTCACAGTTTATATCATAAGAAGATTCATATAAAGGGTTTATAAAGATGTATGTATATATATCAAACTTGGTTTACATTGTTTTATACTTTCAAGCTTTCGATTTACATTATTTTATACTTTCCAGCTTTCGATCTGTTTTTTTTTGTAAACTTTGTAAACTTTTGAGTAGCTATATACATGTACAGAGCACGTTAGTATGAAATATTATATTTATAAAAATTGTATATATGATAGTTAAACAAGTTTTGAAATCTATAGTATGTCTGTAATATATATATATATTATATGGTTTCAGTTACTTATGTAAGTAATCTTTTTCTACTAATTTATATACATTGTTATAAAGTATATATATTGTTGGTATCTGTTCTTATATATATTTGTGAAAACTTCTTTATGCGAATGTTGCTAGTAGATGTTACATGCTTTGGGATAAACTACAAGTATATGCATACATATGGGTTTAAGATTTGTTTTGGTATTGGGCTTTAAGTATTGATGTTCAAACACAATGTGTATACAGTTAAACGTTGAAAAAAAAACAGTAGTATATGTATATAGATTTTCGAATTTTAAGTTTGCATAGATTTTGATTTTTTTGAACTGTTGAATTTTACATATATGTGATAAATTTTGTTGTCTGTCGGTATAAAGTTTAGTTTATAATTGGTTAACTTATATATGATTAAAGAAAATAAAATGGTTAGCTGGGTACGTCAGTTTGTATTATATATATGTTAGTGATATTTGTATGTTAGTATATAGAAAATTGGCGTCAGTTATATATGTTAATTCATGTGTCAGTCTACATGATTTAAATTATGATAGTTTAGGTAAGTATAACTATATATCTTTACATAAGTTATAAATTAATTTATATAAGATTTGTAGAAACTGTTTGTTGATGTATATAGGTTTTACTAGTTATAAGGATAGACTATTGTTTATATATATAGTAAGGAGTATACGCACGTTAGCATATAAATGTTTTTATAGTTGTAGTTCGCACTTTTGTTATATAAGCTTGTACCGTATGCCTATTATATTTATAATATTATAATAATATATACATGAGTATATGACCTCTTTGTTCTATATACTCGTGATTTACAGTTATATATATATATGGAAACTGGGGGGATCTAAGGGTATGTGTATTCCGAAATTTATAAGCGAGTTATATGTTAGAGGTATAAAAAAAAATGTTAGAAGTGTATGAGTTTATATATCTATGTGTTTTAATTTGAAATAATGAATTTGAAATATATATATATTTTATATGTATTTAAGGATTTAGGATATGATCATATATATATATAGGATTGCTTATATCAATTATCTTCATCGATCCGATTCTGATTTGATTTCGTCAATTCCTATCTGTCAGCTTCATTCGTCGAATCTTGTCCTTCTTGCGTTGCTTTGCAATTCGTAACTTGTTGTGTTGTCTATCTTCTCTCAAGCCTCGAAAGGTGAGCAATCACTCTGATTAACGTTCTTATATTTTTTAAATTTGATTTCAATTGGAACGTCAATTGAAATATGCTGCTGATAGTTATTCACATTGTTATATATATGTCATTATCTGTATCTGTTCACCTATGACATCTGGCACCATTATCTGTTATTTATACTGATATTATATGCCTGTTACTGTTGTTATATTATTATCATATCTGTTATCACTTTGCAAGTTCCCTGTTAGTATAGAATCACTATGGGTTGAAATGATACATACCCGAACGATCTGTAAAATAGGAGAAAATTGTTATGGGTTGAAATGATAAACCCAAGCGATTTTCATTGAATTGAATTTGGGATTACGGGTTGAAAAGATATATACCCGTATATATATTTTAAATTGCGGATTGAAATGATAAATATCCGTATCACTTGACCATAGGATAGGAAATTATATACAGGCACCGTTGGTCTATATATATAAATGTTTTGAAATGATTTTTATGGTTTTGGAAAGAAATATATGGTTTTGATAAATATTGATTTTAAAGATTCATTAAAGTTGATTTAATAAAGTTGATAAATAATATGTTTAAGTATTTATTTAATATCTATATTTTTGAAATATAGAAGTTATAATGATTTGAAATTGATTGAAATTTTATTTTATTTAAGAATTATACTTAAATAAGTTTGATTTAAAATGTATTGAATTTGAAATTTAAAGAAATGATTTACAACTTGAAATTTGAAAAGGTGACTTAAATGGATATTTCAAACGTATAAATATTTAAATGAGATATTTTGTTTATTTAAATTGTAAATTGAAAGTGTATTCAAATGTTATGGAAATGTTAAGTTATTATTTCAAACTAAATAATTGTAATGTGAATTTGATATGTATATAAATTTATCGAATTTAGTTTTGAAATGTTGAATATTTAAAGCTTTGAAATATATAAAAATTGAAATGGCCTATTTTATGGTTCAGATATGTATTTGAAATCAATAATTTGAAATGGTTTATTTAGAAGCTGAATCGAGTTGAAACTGATGATTTGAGATTTGATTAAATTAAATTTTTGGAATTCGAGTTAATTTGAATCGATTTTTGAAATTTGAGGAAACTAATTTATTTTATAACGAAATTTTATTATCTAAACTGTTTAAAAGGAAAGTGTTATGATTGCCAAAATACTGTGATTTCCAGACTATGATTTCGAAAGCATTATAACTTTGGAAAGTAATATGATTTTGAAATGGATATATTTGAGGTGAAATGATATCGTATTAAATTGGGTTTTGAGATGATAATTATATTTTGGTTTTGAAGTATAAACTATTTTGAAATGACCACGGTGTTATAATAACGATTGGTTGGAAAAGAGATCGGGATCGGATATGGACATACTCTCTGTCGATACCGAAAACCACTTTGACAACCGTGTACGCGGTGGAGATTCCAGAATGAAGTAGGATGGTGGCGACGTTCTTAAGGTATGTTACGTGGACCCAACTCCCGTGAGTTGGCATAAGGTGGCTAAAACAGGAGCGATCTCGGACCAGTGAGGTAGCACCTCTTCTCGGACACATTTCTTCGATATTATACTCTTATTTGTGATTTGACTAGATGGCCATCCTCCGATTTGGGAATGTTGTTCGAGGTGGACGATAGTGGCTGCTATGCGCTCCATCAGTCCGTGTGCGTAATTGGTATATCTACCCTGGCATTGCCTAGTTGTGCCGTGTCACCTACCATATCGAGCTTTACTACGATTATGATTTTAAGATCCGACCGCGTTAAGGTTCTCCATCCCCTTAACGCTATTTTCCGATATGATTATACTTTACTTATTTAGACACTATTATAATAGCGAATATTACTACATAGTAAATAGTTTAACGGACCCTTAGAGGATGGTTATCCCAAACATCCTTTAAGTTACTTGTATTCCAGTTGATATTTCACTTGAGTTGGATTTATTGAATATAAGAATGTTAATCCTGACTCGAGTGTTTTGTGTTTTGCTTTACGCTCGGGTCAGACTGAGTGATACAGCATTTGAGACTCACCTTTGGAGTTGGAGCTTCACTTGGAGATCCAGCTATCTATCAATCCTGCTTTCAGTTATTCAGTTGATTCTAGTGATGTACTCAGATCTTGTATTTGATTATTGTATTGAGACATCTATTGTATTCGAGACTTCTGTTGTATCTTGTTTAACTCTGTTATATATATAGTAGCTTCATGAACTACTATCCCTTTTGTTTCCGCTGCATTATTGTTATATTACTCTGTGTCTGTGATCTGTAATTATTTTATTTACTGTATGTGCTGAGTTTTGCCAAATTTTATTTACAACGCGGTATTTTGAGCAATTCAACTCCGGCATGAGTGTCTACCTATACACTTATAATGGATGCGAATGGTTGAAAATATCGAGTCGTTACAGTTGGTATCAGAGCCAGGTTTTAGGCAAAACTCAGCATATAGAGTAAATTCAATTACAGAATCACTTTCGTTCGAGCTTGAATTCCTTCTTCTTTGACTCAGTTCCTTTGAATTTTGGAACGTTCCCTTCGGTTCCAAAGTCCATTCGTGTCTCCCCTATTCGTGTCTTTTGATTCTGGAGTATCCCATAACTCCACTTCGAATGATCTCTATAATAAATCGGCGGTCTCGCCAATCTTCGAATAATTTGTACTGGGGTGAAACTCCTTTATAATCGGTATTGATTCACCGGAGATTTCTGTATCCTCGGTTTACGATGCTGCTATCTTATGCTATACCCGAATTCTACCTCTGGTAATCGAATGTCGATTTGCTTCAGCATTCTACATCGATCTTATCTATGAAGTCACGGTTGACCCGGTTAAGGTTGCCCGCGATTTATACAACTTTATCCATCTTCCTGTTTGAAATGCAATCATCTAACCTTCGTTCGAGCCGATCTATTTTTAGATTAGAATTCTCTTTGATTAGAGTCCCTGTAACGACCCAGAATTTTGAACGAATTAAATTGGAAATATTTAATTTATTTTAAATATTTGAACGATGATTTAATTTGAATCCCGAATTTAACTTGGAATTTGGCGATTAAATTTTATAATTTAATCTATTGAAACTGGATAAAAAATTTGAATCTTCAATTTAAAGCTAAAGAAAAATATTTCAAACGCTTGTAAAATTTATATTGATAACACTGAAGATAACAACAGCTTCAGAATTGAAATTTAAACTGTTTTGCTCAGTTTTGAATTTAATTGTTTGAATCAATATTTATAAATAGCCGTCCGAGGCACAGTCTCGGAATTCGACGAAACCAGTTCCATTGGGTCCGTAATATTGAGTTATTATCGGATTTCAAATTTTGTATTTATCGGAGTTGTTTTGTGACCGTACGGTTAGAAAACGCATTGAAATTTAATCGAGTTCAATTTAAATTTAAAATTTTAAAACTGGTCAAATGTGAGCACGTCGTCTTCCCTGTGTTTACGCCTTAAAACACGCCAAGAATCACGAAATAATCGTGCCGACCATCCTCCTTTTGATTTTAAATATCCCTCCTTCGTTAGTTCTACTGAAAACAGTTTCAAATCTGAGAAATTTAAAAATCGAGTCCCCTCTCCCCCTTCAACTTAATTCACAAATTCAAATCCTTCCCCTCCTCTACGTTCGAACGAAAATAAATGGGGAGAACGATTCTCGCATTCGCGAGAATTAGGGCATCGCGATTTCAAGCGCGAGGCGGTGCTGGGCTTAAGGAGGCTCGTAAGGGGGATTCACGTGGCAACTGGAGTAGCGCGGCGTAGTGATTTGGGGATGGTGATGGTCTCGCGGCGGCTCGAACGAATAGGGATTGAACTGAGGCATCATCAACTCGATCGCGACTGTGTTCGACATAGAAGATGGTCGGCATAGATGGAGGGAGTGTCTCTCATCTCAAGTTCGACTCTGGGCGGCAGGCGATGTTCAGAATCGAAGTCGGCTCGGTGGTTGATCGATTTCGAGCTAGGATTTCACTTCGAAGGAGTTAGGGATTCGCGATTGGGCACGCGTAGCGCAGTGTCGCGATTTTCAAGCGGTGACGCACGTGGTCGAGGAAGCTTGTCGCGATGGTCGTGAAGGGTTTTCAGGCGAAGTCGATTGGGTGTTGGTCAAGCGATGATCGGAGGCAGTTCGTGATGTATAGCTAAGGCTTCGATTGGTCTCGAATTCGACAGTGAGGTATTCGAATTTTTATTTCAATGTGAATTTGATTTAATAATTTTTATATACGTATAGATGAGAATGGGAAAAATAATAATATATAAATTAGAAAAAAAATGAAATGTTGATACAGTAAATGATAAAGGTAAGATTTTCAAAGTGGAAATATATATATATATACACACACCAATATTTAACTAACTGTAAATTTTAAATGATATAATAAGGTGATTAATTTTCCTAACCAAATTTATTTAATAATTTTTAGAATTTGTTAAAAAGAAAGTTAGTTTGAGAATCAGAATTTCATTTTTTTTGTTAAGTAAATTTGTTAAAAGGGATTTGTTGAAAGCAATTACAGTAACAAAAGATATTTAAGAAAAGGAAATTTAAATTGTTTAATTTAAATTTTAGTTAAAATAAAATTATTAAGAGAGATTGGGTTAAAAAGAATTATCAGCTAATCAAAAACTATTAAACGGAAATGTATTGATCAGTTGATTCGAATATTAATAGATTGTGTAAATTATTTATACAAGGTTATAAATCAAGAAAATCGAGTCAAGATGGAAATTGGATTGATAATGAAAGCTAAGGTGAGATTTTTTTCTCACTCGATTGAAAAGTGGATTTTACAGTTATTAATTTGATTTGATTGACTATTTGGTTGTGATATTAGATATAGTAGGATATATCTATATATATAGCAATATATACATATTGGCATATGTATATATTGGATTGATTGATTTCCCGCCTCGTATAGCGGATGAGACCCTATTGCACCGTTAGTAAGCGGATGATTTTTATAAAACCCATATACCGCGATATTCCACCTCGAAGTGGAATTGGTATTGTGCTAACGTCTGTGGATGCAGGGAAACAGGTTGGAGGGATCCAACTGGATTCCTCACCAGTATTTATTTATTTACAGATATTGATGTATATTCTGTTATCATATGTTGACATATGATGTTTGATGTTGTGATTGACTAATTGGTGTTGTTGCATCATCGGATTCAAGTTTTAAAAATAACGACTTTTAATTTAAAAGGATTTTTTAAGTGATCTTTGAAATTATACGTTTTATTAAATTTTTGAAGTGACTTATTTTAAATAAATAAACGTTCAAATTTTAAAGTTATAAAAGTTAAGATCTTTGTGAAATATAACCGAAAAGTGATTTTTGGAATAAATAGTTGATTGATTTATAAAATGGTTTAAATTGAGATTTTTAAAGTATTATAAACAGTTTACTTAAAAAGTTTATAAAGTTGACATTTTTTTATTAAGATATTGGAATTTTAAAACGAGTTTTTATAAGTGTTAAAAATGAAGTGATAATAAAAATCATATGTGAACGAGATTTATAGATTTATAAATTGTGAAGTATAAATTGTATAGAAGTTGTAGAATAGAAGATTTATAAGTAATTTGCTTATAAATTAGATTTTTGCATTTAGATGAGATTTGAACAGAAATTGCTAACAAAATGATTTTTTAAGTTGAAATCGTTATGAAGTATAAATGTGATTTATAAACGTTGTTTATAAATCCGAAATCACTTATTTTGATAAGTAATTTTAGAAGTTAATAAAAGGAGAATTTTATAAATCGAAGTTGTTAGAAAATATAAAGGTGAATTTATAAACGTTGTTTTATAAATTCGAAATCAATCAAATTTGATAAATTTAATATAGAAGTTATTAAGGGAATTTTATCCACGATTTTGGATAGTGGATAATTCTTGAAGTATAAATGTGTAGAAAAGATTGAAATTTGATTAGTGAAGTATATTCATGATTTTGGACAGTGAATATATTATTAAGTAAAATGGATCTGTTTTGGGAAATTGTTACTGGAATAAGATGAAAACGAT
This sequence comes from Allium fistulosum, assembly GCA_030737815.1. Classification (NCBI taxonomy): domain Eukaryota; kingdom Viridiplantae; phylum Streptophyta; class Magnoliopsida; order Asparagales; family Amaryllidaceae; genus Allium; species Allium fistulosum. Next base: position 1,305,296,567 of record CM060902.1, read on the forward strand.
TTAACAATGTTTTAAAATGTGTTAAATATCGAAACCATAGATTTCAACATTCATTGTTGAAATAGACGTTTTCGAGAAAGAAGGAAATGATGGACTATAACACTGTTGTTATAGTAAATGATTTTCGAAAGGAAATGTTTTATATAGTATTGGGATTTACATATCTATCTTAATTTTCGAATCCCTATACTAGTGATTTTGAGTCGTCGTAACGATGTTTTACGTAACATTCGTTTTGACTTAAATAGATGTTGTTATAATAAATGTTTTCCTTAAAGAATGAATATATACTTAATTTGATTTAAGTATATCGAATATTTTCAAATGTTGAAAATAAAAGATTTGTGAAATACTTATTATTAAATAAGCAAGGAAATACTTTTCCAATATGAAATGAACGTTTTGAGAATTTATCTTCTTTAAGATAAATTAAAAGTGAATATTGAAATCGATTTGAAAAATCAAATATTAGTAGATATTCGAAAAATATAACTTCAATATGGAATTTATAAAAGAAAAGGGAAGTTGTTTAAAAATAAACATTGATTTATTTTTGAAGTGTGGAAATTATATATCTAGTAAAGATATTTTGGAAGATAAAATAATTTGGGAAAATTATTTGGAATCTGATGATGTTGCACATCTTTATTGATAGTTAAATAACCGACTATCAATAATTACCTTGAATGGTATTTGTTGTGAATTGGATGGATTTGAATGCCACACTTATTTTTGAATAATCGCTCACTATTCGGGTTAGCCGGGAAAGGACCATGGGGTCATATAACCCATTCCGAATATGTGATACGTCGTTATGAATTGCATTCGAAGACCGGTGTTGAAGACCGGATATTTTTGAAAACGGAAGGATTACCGTCGAGTTACTCTACATCGGCTGATCTCCGATTTAGAGGTTTTATCACCCTTAGTGACGGGAAGTCCGGACGTGATTAGAAAATTATCCGGATGTGCAAGGGCTTCGTGAGAAGTGCCTTCGGTTATGTTCGATCCCGGAACAGACTTGTATGGATTGTGTGTCCGACGTTACAATTTGAGATATAAAGCTGATTTCTTTCAAATACATATCTGTTGGTGGCGGAGAATTTATTCTCTTAGCTTAACACCCTTCTCTGAGACGTACGAGCTCAAAGGTTATGTAGTTGAAATTTATCAGCGATATACTCCCAATTTGGTAACGTGGCATACTAAGTGTTGCTGTGAAATGATCAGTGTTTGATCATTTGTGATATGATCATTTGTTTGATCTTATATCTTTGTGATCATAGGTTGATCATTTGTTTGACCCGAAGCATGGCTTTGTAGAAAGCGTAGCTTTGTGGACGAGACTTCGTTGAACCTCACACCCCGGAAATGGTCAAAACAGGAAGGATGCAGCAAGGTTCTAGGGAGTAGCGCCCCTTAGTGTATGACATTCCTTCTGGATAAAGGTGGTATCATGGTATGGAGCCCAGATACTTAACCTCTGTTGTTACTGCATTACTATTATTATGTGGTTTGTTGCGAATCGGGGATCCTCGGGAAGATCGATTACGATCGGGGGATGGCATACGCGTGTCAGTAGTTACCTATTTTTGCAGAGGTAACCCGGCCTTGTGTTGGCAGAGATCCGGTTAGGTTCTCGGGTCGTCTATTCCAGGGACGTACCCATCGTGGAATAGGAAGTTCCTTAGCCTGACCATTTGTTGGAAATCTAAAGAAACAATACGAGCCTTGTACGGTTTTAGTTGTAGAACCTGCCATTTAATATGGTAGCTATAGTAGGCATACTATAATGGTACCTATGTCGGCTAAGATTAATATTCTACTTTCGAAATGTTTCTACACTATGCACTAATAATAATATCAAAAATGATTTGATTTTGCGTAGTAAGCATCTTTGACTATCATAAGGAGAAATCTTCTCCAATTCTGCGTTTGCATTGTGTGTGTGGCAGGAGGCCTTATGGTAGTTTCATTTTCCAAAAGCATTGCGAAATTGACTTTAAACTTTTCTGTTGTTTATTTTAAAGATAACTGTTTTACGATCTCACACCAGTCACCATGACTGACTCGGAGTTTATTGTTCCCTTCTAAACTCTGGGTGCCCACCAATTTCCACACGGGCAGTCTAGAGTTATGTTATCAGGATATTCTGGATATTCTGGAGCTTTGGAAGCAAGCTGGATGGCGTAACGTATCATCCGTATTTGTTATTTATTCCGCTGTGTATTCTGTATGAGGACAAGTTATATAACTGTCCATTGTTGTATTGAGTTGTATATTGACTCTGATGTTTGATGTATTGTATAAAATAATATAGTTCTTTGTTTAAAGATTATTCAATTATCTATTATATGTTGTTCCGCTGCGATATGTGAGATTCTGATATTGTTTCTGTTCTGTGTGTTCTGTTGTTCTTCTATTTTCTTTTCCTTCTAATCTCTTTTTCTTCTACCTCTTCTTTTACCCTTTTCTTCTTTTAAACATTAAAGTTCGCGTTTCCGCCATCTGATTGTTCGACAGTTGCTACAGTGGACGCAGCAGTGTCGGGTTTTCGGAAGACGAATTTGCGGGTCTTTACAGGTGGTATCAGAGCATATGGTTAAGCGACAACCCTGCTCTATTGGGTGTTACTCATTAGAGATAGAGTCAGTAGTACTCTAGAATGAGTTGAGTGTAATAATAGATATGAGCGCGTATTTGTTAGTGAATATAAAATTGTTTTATATTGTGATGATTGGTTTATTGAGTGGCATATGAACCTTCGTCGACACAGTCTGCAAAACTGTATCAAAGGGGTTTCTAAACACTCGAATAGAACAGTTCGGCACAGTATTGTTTTAAAATAGGGTAAATGAGATAATTTTGCCCGGAACTATTTTTGTATGGAAAAGAAATGGTTTTCTATGAATTATCATAGTATATGGATGTTTGGTTGTTAGGAAGTGATAACATTGAAATATTATCATTGTTATATTGAAATTGAATTAAAGTAATAACCATAGATTGAAGATAAATTCATTTAACAAGTGAAATTTATAAATGTGAATTGAAAGATAAGAAAATAAAATTTATATACGAATGAAATTTGTAAGTATAAATTGTAAGTGAATTTATAATTGAAAACGGAATTCCACAGAAGTTTTTGGAAATGTTTTGAAAAGATATTTGAAAATTTTGAAGATTTGGAAATTTTAAATCTTTTTGATTTGAAAATGCATTTCAAAGGTTTTGAAAAATATTTTGGAGAGGCGAAAGCTCTAAACTCTTTTCGGTCGCTGGAAAATAACTTCGGTAATGACTGCAGCATCACCGGTGTTCATTTTTGGGTTTCCAAAAGAGGAATTGCTGCTAAATTGTTTTAAATAGAAGTTGTTTGAAAAATTTGGGTTTTGTTTTGAAATTCAAAAGATAATTTGAATTGTTTTCCAAATGATTTTTGAAATGTTAGTAAGACTCTGGAATGCTATATAAAAATATTTATGAGAATAATAAATGAGTTGATAACTTATACAATTTGTTGTGAATTTAGATTGAATAAATTTAACTTAAGAAAGTTTGAGTTAAATTAAAGTAAGTATAAGTGAATCAATAAAATATAATTCATATTACTTAATAGATAAAATATAATTCATAATGTACCGAAGAATACAAAACTCATGGCACAAATAATATAATATAGAAAACTAATTACAATATTAATATTCTAATAGAGGCAAATAATTAAGAGTATTCCTAGATTGAATATTTAAGGAATCTAAACTTAGATTTATATTATTATTATTATTTGGAAAAAATGATTTCCTAAAAAATCTATACGAAATTTTGTTTTTCTAAGAAACTCCTTAAAATTTAAATTTTTATTTATTTTATAATTAGGATTTGAAATCCAATTTAAACTAAATAAAGAAATAGCATATATTAAGTTATCCAAACCTAAATTACTATTATTAAAAATACGTTGATTTCTATTAAACCAAATTTACCAACATATAATTGTGAAAATGGTATCTAATAAAAATCTATTTTAACCCTTATAATGAAATCTAATATCATTCCAATATAACTCACTAGTTATATATATAAGATTTATATTAAAATCAAATAAATTTAAAGTTTTTACAAGGATAAATTTAGTGCTATTACATTTAAAATATAAATGCATTATATCTTCCTTTTTATTATTACAAAATTAACATTTTTTATCATTAAATATATTTTTCTTTTTAACAGTTTTATAGTATTCAACTTCTTATGTAAAATAACCACATATGCACCTTAGCTTTAGGTGGAGCACTAATTTTCCAAATGCATTTAAATATTTTCATTTTAATACCTAAAAAGTTTATAAACTTATAACATGAATTAGATGTGTATTTCTTACTATTGTCCTAACACCATGTTATAATATCTTTTTCATTATCTATATTATATACTTCTAATTTAGCACACAATAATGCAAATTATGCAGAATACGATTAAAATTAAATTCCCAAGAAAAATTTAAATTAGGTCTATATATATATCAGAAATTAGTACATATTTAAAATTACAAATTTCATACAGTTCTTTAAATTCCACTTTAAGAGGAATAACCGATAGCCAACAATCATGCCAAAATGAGGTATTATTACTAGAATGTACAATATTATTAATTCCTAGTTTATATATGTTTAAATTTAAAATTACTGATTTCCAGAAGTGAGATATATTATTTGTGTTATTTGTACACGAATGAAACAACTTAAAGGTACCTCCATACCATTGATTCAATATTAATTCTTTCCATAAAAGATATTCATTATTATCCCTAAATTTCCAAATCCATTTTCCTAAAATTGATATATTTAAGTTATGAAAATTTATAATTCCCAGCCTCCTTCGTTTTTAGATTCACAAACCATTTCCTAGCTTACAAGATATTTAGAGCTACTATTTAAATTATCTCCACTCCATAAAAAGTCTCTTCTCATTTTATCAATTTTATCTATCACCCAATTAGAAAAACGATAAAACGACATCCAATAAATGGGTAATGCAGATAAAACCAAATTAATAAGAACAATTCTACCCGCTCTCGATAAGAATTTACCATTCCATTTTGACAGTCTGTCATTAATTTTATCTATAATGGTATTCCAATCATCATGTTTAAGTTTTTGCGGTCTAATTAAGAAGCCTAAATATTCTATAGGAAATTTCATTGTTTTACAGTTTAAGTGTGTGCAATTTGATTTTCAGTATTGTCTGTATCATTTAATACTAAAACTGAGCTTTTGTTAAAATTAATCTTTAAACTAGAGAGAAGTTTAAAACTTTATAAAATAAATTTAAGTGCAATAATATGTTTAGGCAAATGAGATGTGAAAATCATGGTATCATCTGCAAATTGTAAAACAGAAAGACCACTGCGGGTAATCTCATTACTAATACAATCTAATAATCTATTACTGGAAGGTAATTTAAAGATTCTAGAAAAGACATCAGCAGCTAGATTAAATAATAAAGGTAACAAAGGATCCCCTTGTCTAAGTCCACGTCTAGATTGAATTTCTTTCTCCTAATATTCCATTAACCATAATACTAGAATTACCCGTTTTAAGCAATGACATAATCCAACCAATCCATCTAGTACTAAAACCCCTAGCTATTAATACATCTTTGAGAAAAATCCAATCAATAGAATCAAAAGCTTTAGCAAAATCCAGTTTTGAAAGAGCACAAGTGATATTATTCTCGCAACAGTAACTAATATATTCTTGAACTACTGCTACACCATCCGTGATATTCCTACCCTTTATGAAGGCTGTTTGAGTGCTGTCTATTAATTCATTCATTTTAGTATTTAATCCGTTAGCTAAAACCTTATATATAATTTTAAAAGAACAATTTAGTAAAGAAGCAGGTCGAAAATATTTTATTTGATTGGCACCTTATTTCTTATGTAATAAAATTACATTTGCGTAAATAAATCTCCCTAACTGTAATGAACCTTCATAAAATTCATTAAACATTTTTGTTATATCTTCTTTTAGCACGTTCCAAAAAATTTCATAAATTAAAATAGGAAAACCATCCGGATCAGGAGCTTTATCATTAGGCATATCTTTTATAGCCTTTACAATTTCTTTCTCCTTAAATGGATCATCTAATCCTACTAAGTCTACCCTAGAGTCTTCCTTGTAAAGCATATCCCAATTCGCTTTAATCCTATGTCTATTTTTATTACTAAAAATATCTCTATAATAATTAGTAAATTCCTTATTAAGTTCTACTTGATCAAATATCTCTACATCGTTAATTAAAATGGAATTAATGGTATTACTACGTTTTCTACCATTAGCTGTTTTATGAAAAAATTTAGTATACATATCTCCTTTCATCCATTGAATTCTAGCCCTTTGTTTCCACATTATTTCTTCTCGAACAATAATTTTATTTAATTCCACTTTTATATTATAAAGCACATTTTTTTTGAAATATTTAAATTTATTATTTCTTCAATTTTATTTAATTTTAGAATTTCATTCATTAGCTTTTCCTTTTTAATTCTAATGCTACCAAAAACGTCTTTACTTCATTTTTTGTGAAATAACCTTAAATCTCTTAGTTTTCTAGCCCATACTTTTACTATATTACCTAGAAATCTGCAATTATAGTTGATCATAGAAAGCCATTTTTTTCCAATAATTCCTTAAAGTTATTTTCTAATAACCACATTTTCTCAAATCTAAAATTTTTATTACCAAAATTCACATTGGAACAAGATAAGACAATTAGACAATGGTCCGAATAAATATTCGGGAGCCCTTCAACCTTACATGAAGAAAATTTGTCCTCTATTTAATCGCTAATAAAAAACCAGTCTAACAAAGCCATAGATGGAATTTCTTTATTATTTGACCAAGTTAATTGTCTATTACTTAATTTTATTTCTATTTAATTACAATTAATAATAAAATGATCAAATTCTTCCATAGCATCAAAATCACCTTCCCTAGGGGATCTTTCACCCAAAAATCTAGTTACATTAAAATCTCCACCTATAATCCATGGATCATGAGTTGATGTTTTAAAATCTAAACACTCTTTCCATAAAACCCTACGACCTATTTTTGAATTAGGTTCGTATACATTTTTAATATTAAGAATAGAATCATCATTAGTGTCAGAAAATATCAAATGCATCGAATGTTCCTTAATAATAGATTGTAAAAGTCTAACACAATTATCTTTCCAACCTAACATAAGACCACCTACACTACCTCTAGCAGGGAGATAAGCCTAATGGTCAAAATAATGACCCCCTAGGCATCTAAAAATACGATAGTCGGGAAATTATATTTTAGTTTCTTGAAGTAAAACTATATCAATATTATTATCCTTGAAAATAGATTTGATTTTTTTACACTTCCCTAAATCATGCAATTCTATTATATTCCAACTAATCAATTTCATTTATTTAGCGATCTAATCCGTTCTAATTCTTTATTTTTGATATAGTCAACACCTAACTGACTATCATCAATAATTAAACCTGAATTCTTAGCTAAGAAATGCATTTCATTAGTAGACAAGTTATTCAATGCACAAGCACTATAAGTACTACCCATAAAAAAAATTCATACCTAAGCTAGAGCTATCTGAAGCTCTAGAATCCACTCTAATAAGACGTGCACTTCTTCTAATTGTTTTAGGCTTGAGCAAACAAGAAGTAGATTCGATATTACTCACTGTATTAGCCTTTTTGTCTCTTCTTTTTCTCTTGACTCCATCAATAAAACGAAATCTAGTCTGACCTAAACAGTTTTTTAAATCCGCAGTCATCCTATTAGTCTTCAAATCATTTAGGCACCCGAAATTATTCAAACTGGAAGAAACTGAATCTCCTGCCCCTGAAATAATATTTTCCAGCCACCTTTTCAAATCAGTAAACAAAATAATTTGATTACTTTTTGTTCCTCAGAATTTCTCATCATATTCTCCATATCATCATCACTGGGAGAATGTTCTTGAACCCAATTAACATTTATATCCTCATCGTGACACTTACCTTTATAAGAATCATACAAATCACTAGCCACATTATCACAAAGTCTGCCAACTTACTGTCAGCCTCATCATCAATAACCCCATCCAAGTAACTAACTTCTACCTCTTCCATAGCCTTAATACTAGTGAAATCCATGTTCACATCATCTCTAATATATCCAATTTTGCACTCCTTCTTAAACCCATCCAAACACTGAGATCTGACTTCAACAACAGAATAACCATCACCTTGAGCAGTATGCACATGACCAAGATCACCCATAATTTTTTCCTTGACATCCCCAAACTTACTAACAGCCTTATCCCCTATTTCATCAACCAAAACATAACCTAAACCCACATTAGAAACCTCAATGTGATTATCATCATCTTCACAACCATTCACAATTGCCCTTTTACATCCAACCAAAACCCCTCCATTATTCATAATATCCGAGATGCATCAGAAATATCACCTGAATCATCTAATGACTTTAAACATTCAAAGTAGTTTGAGGTATCAATCTCGAAACTTTCCATGTTACAAGGTTTTCCTTTGAATTTTCTACCAAGGTTGAAAACAAAATTCTTACCTAACTTTTGAAACTGAGAATCATTTCTAAAACTTGAATCAACCATTTTATTACCAGTTTCCAAAGGATGAAATTTTGAATCATATTGCATTATAACAGGATCTAATAACATGGGATCAAAATAATCCATCTTCTGTATTTCCTTGTTTACATCAACAAGAGTATCTACAGCTTCCTTCTCAACTAACACCCCTCTCAATTCATCAACATTCATAATAACACTTGAATTATTACCAACAGATAGATCAACCAAACCGAGACCAAAACCGAATCATCACAACTAACTTTAACATTGCGATCTTTCAACTTAGTGTTAAGATGGTTACCATCCCGATTGCTAGAATTTCCAAATTACTTTTATAATTTCGGCCTATATTTACTGAATTAATTGCATCAAAATGTTTAAATAAATCTTCAAAAAAATCAATACCTTCCCTCCTTTGAATCCATAAATGGTCCAGAGTATTCTCTTTAACTTCATGCATTTTAACACGAACAAGAAACCATGTTATGTAATCGACTCCATTTTTGCACCCAAATCTGAATTCTTCCAACACTTATCTTTTTTGTGACCACAAGCACCACACTTAAAGCATCTAACTAGATCTCTACAATCTTTAGCCAGATGCGAATAATCTCCACATCGAAAACAGAACCTCTTCCCCTTTCTGACATCGACCCAATTCCTATGATCTACATAACGACTGCAAGTCTAAAAAGGCGAGACCTTTGAATTTTTCACCACTTGAGCATACGTATGCACTTGATTTCTTGAGAAAGGAGAAGAATTGGGTGCAGAATTATAGGATTTAGAAGAAAAAGGCAAATAGAATACTATCGCCGATTTGGTATAAGCGGATTGAAAAGAGGGTGGAAAAATGAAGGAGGGTAGATCATCTGTAGACAATTCTTGAGAGGAATGAAAGTTTTGACGATGATTGTATGCGAATGAGTTTGACAAGAGAGAAGAAGACGCCATTAGCAATTTTGTATACATGAAATTTATTTTTCAAAACTTGATTTGTCCATTTATCCAACATCCATTAAAAATTCATGTTGACATTTCGAGTCAAACTTATGAAAAAAACTATGTGTTGTTCCAGACAATGGTTTCATTATCGTATATTTTACGATAATGGGTAAAATTTGACACATAGTTTCCTAGCGTGACAAAGCCCATTTGCCAGCTCAAGCGAGCTATTTACATAGAGTGTTCGCATACACCATGCTATGGACATAAGACACACTTCATAGATTAACACTTCGCACTAACCGGCCAAAGCATATGGTCTGACTGGTCAACACACACCGATATCCATTGGACTTTGTACATCGACTAATAGGTTTCAATCAAAGTAGAACATTACAATAAAATATACCGGACCTTGCTCAACGTCAAGTTTTTTATTTTAAAATGACCGAGACCAGACAATCTCCCTATCTTAGATCCAACACCAGCCCTTCCACTCATCCAGAGATAGGCTCATCTACTGCCCAAGCTTCTATTTCTACTCCATTAAGAGGAAGATGTTCAATCATGGAAGAGCTTCAACTCCAAACTATTCCAATAACTCAACCTTATGGCCCTAACCCTCCTATGGAGGACACACTGTTCTTATAGTCTTGGATAATCCTCAATATCAAAACTTCTAAGCAGACCATTAAAAAGCTAAGGCTAATTTATTTAAAGCTTAGGATCCTTTAGGACAAAGTTCTACTTCCTGAACCCCACAAATAGCCCATCCTCCTCCCACAAAACAGGATACGCCGCATGTAACGACCCACAAATTTCAGTTGTTTTGTTTATTTAATTAATTGAATTTTGTGAAATTTTAAACAATAATATTTTAAAATAAAAATTTAATATTTGGAATACGTCTATTTTAACATAGCAACTGGTAAATTATCATCTGATAATATTGAAGTTTATTTTATTGGGTAATTTTATTTCAATTCAGATCAGTTAAAAATTGATGATAATAAAACGTTTTCCAAACTTGAATATGTTTATATAATAAAATTCTAAATCATCTTCTGAGTAAGTCATCATCTTTCGTTTTTCAAAAATTTGGACTTCTGTTGCTCCGTTTATCTTATTTCTGTTAGAATAGCAGCATTTCTGGTACCGGTTATCGACTTTTGATCGGATGACCGTACCACTGATATCTGTGTACCATTTTGATCGTCTCGTTGCGCTGATCTCTACGGTATATTCAATTCTGTATTTTGAGGTCCGGTACACGACAGAAACAATAAAACAGTGCGTCGTACCGATATCCTGAATTGTGACCGTTAGCTTTCGTTTGCCTTTTCAAGTTTGAACGTGAATCTCAGTAATATAATAAATTGTTTTTATAGCTTCTAAATCAATGTACAGTTGTCACATTCCCATCACTTCAATTTATATTTACATTGGTACGTTTGCTTTGCCCCACACCTTTCAAAGGTGTAAACGTATAAAGTTGAACGGGTCCTTTTTTCTTCTCCTAGCATTTATTATAGCATTCAAACTTTATACGTTTTTTTCTCATCAAGCTGAATGGCTACTTTATTTACCTTACTTTCATTTAATTTGTAAAGCAAATTCCTCCCCATCTTTGCCTTCTCTTTTATATTTTGCTTTCGAACTGCTTCCCCTTCTTCCCTTGCGTTCCCGAAGCTCCACCCGCGCCTCCTTCCAAAATTCTCCAAGCAGCTCGCCTCCTCTCTCACGCTCATCCTCCACTCTCTCTTCTCCAACCATCAACCAAACCCGACCACCCAGTGCCGCCATCCCCTCTCATCCGAGCGTGCATGTGCCTTACATCATCCTCCACAACAGCTGCATCCCTCCGAGCACTGCTGCGACAACCAAACGCCACAACCGGAACCACCATCACTGCCTCTTTCCACCTCAGGCACTTTCACTTCGGCCTTCCACTCACCACTGACCCATTAACCCATCTTCCTCCATGTGCAGCAGCCACTCGAGCGTCCCTCTCCTCTGGCCTTAGCAGTAGATCCCCTCATCTACTGCTCGAATGAAGCCAATCACCACGCGACCAACTCGATCCACTCGCCTCCATGCCGGTCAACATCCCTTCGATGCTACGACCTTTCCCCTACCATCTTCGGCCAGACTGCCTTAAGATTAGATCTATCTATTCTTTTGCTTATTTAAGTATTGTTTTAATATATATATATATATATATATATATATATATAAATGCATATAAGCATATACTGTTGGTTCACAGTTTATATCATAAGAAGATTCATATAAAGGGTTTATAAAGATGTATGTATATATATCAAACTTGGTTTACATTGTTTTATACTTTCAAGCTTTCGATTTACATTGTTTTATACTTTCCAGCTTTCGATCTGTTTTTTTTTTGTAAACTTTGTAAACTTTTGAGTAGCTATATACATGTACAGAGCACGTTAGTATGAAATATTATATTTATAAAAATTGTATATATGATAGTTAAACAAGTTTTGAAATCTATAGTATGTCTGTAATATATATATATTATATGGTTTCAGTTACTTATGTAAGTAATCTTTTTCTACTAATTTATATACATTGTTATAAAGTATATATATTGTTGGTATCTGTTCTTATATATATTTGTGAAAACTTCTTTATGCGAATGCTGCTAGTAGATGTTACATGCTTTGGGATAAACTGCAAGTATATGCATACATATGGGTTTAAGATTTGTTTTGGTATTGGGCTTTAAGTATTGATGTTCAAACACAATGTGTATACAGTTAAACGTTGAAAAAAAACAGTAGTATATGTATATAGATTTTCAAATTTTAAGTTTGCATAGATTTTGATTTTTTTGAACTGTTGAATTTTACATATATATGATAAATTTTGTTGTCTGTCGGTATAAAGGTTAGTTTATAATTGGTTAACTTATATATGATTAAAGAAAATAAAATGGTTAGCTGGGTACGTCAGTTTGTATTATATATATGTTAGTGATATTTGTATGTTAGTATATAGAAAATTGGCGTCAGTTATATATGTTAATTCATGTGTCAGTCTACATGATTTAAATTATGATAGTTTAGGTAAGTATAACTATATATTTTTACATAAGTTGTAAATTAATTTATATAAGATTTGTAGAAACTGTTTGTTGATGTATATAGGTTTTACTAGTTATAAGGATAGACTATTGTTTATATATATAGTAAGGAGTATACGCACGTTAGCATATAAATGTTTTTATAGTTGTAGTTCGCACTTTTGTTATATAAGCTTGTACCGTATGCCTATTATATTTATAATATTATAATAATATATACATGAGTATATGACCTCTTTGTTCTATATACTCGTGATTTACAGTTATATATATATGGAAACTGGGGGGATCTAAGGGTATGTGTATTCCGAAATTTATAAGCGAGTTATATGTTAGAGGTATAAAAAAAATGTTAGAAGTGTATGAGTTTATATATCTATGTGTTTTAATTTGAAATAATGAATTTGAAAAATATATATATATTTTATATGTATTTAAGGATTTAGGATATGATCATATATATATATTTATATATAGGTTTGCTTATATCAATTATCTTCATCGATCCGATTCTGATTTGATTTCGTCAATTCCTATCTGTCAGCTTCATTCGTCGAATCTTGTCCTTCTTGCGTTGCTTTGCAATTCGTAACTTGTTGTGTTGTCTATCTTCTCTCAAGCCTCGAAAGGTGAGCAATCACTCTGATTAACGTTCTTATATTTTTTAAATTTGATTTCAATTGAAACGTCAATTGAAATATGCTGCTGATAGTTATTCACATTGTTATATATATGTCATTATCTGTATCTGTTCACCTGTGACATCTGGCACCATTATCTGTTATTTATACTGATATTATATGCCTGTTACTGTTGTTATATTATTATCATATCTGTTATCACTCTGCAAGTTCCCTATTAGTATAGAATCACTATGGGTTGAAATGATACATACCCGAACGATCTGTAGAATAGGAGAAAATCGTTATGGGTTGAAATGATAAACCCAAGCGATTTTCATTGAATTGAATTTGGGATTACGGGTTGAAAAGATATATACCCGTATATATATTTTAAATTGCGGATTGAAATGATAAATATATATATCACTTGACCATAGGATAGGAAATTATATACAGGCACCGTTGGTCTATATATATAAATGTTTTGAAATGATTTCTATGGTTTTGGAAAGAAATATATGGTTTTGATAAATATTGATTTTAAAGATTCATTAAAGTTGATTTAATAAAGTTGATAAATAATATGTTTAAGTATTTATTTAATATCTATATTTTTGAAATATAGAATTTATAATGATTTGAAATTGATTGAAATTTTATTTTATTTAAGAATTATACTTAAATAAGTTTGATTTAAAATGTATTGAATTTGAAATTTAAAGAAGTGATTTACAACTTGAAATTTGAAAAGGTGACTTAAATGGATATTTCAAACGTATAAATATTTAAATGAGATATTTTGTTTATTTAAATTGTAAATTGAAAGTGTATTCAAATGTTATGGAAATGTTAAGTTATTATTTCAAACTAAATAATTGTAATGTGAATTTGATATGTATATAAATTTATCGAATTTAGTTTTGAAATGTTGAATATTTAAAGCTTTGAAATATATAAAAATTGAAATGGCCTATTTTATGGTTCAGATATGTATTTGAAATCAATAATTTGAAATGGTTTATTTAGAAGCTGAATCGAGTTGAAACTGATGATTTGAGATTTGATTAAATTAAATTTTTGGAATTCGAGTTAATTTGAATCGATTTTTGAAATTTGAGGAAACTAATTTATTTTATAACGAAATTTTATTATCTAAACTGTTTAAAAGGAAAGTGTTATGATTGCCAAAATACTGTGATTTCCAGACTATGATTTCGAAAGCATTATAACTTTGGAAAGTAATATGATTTTGAAATGGATATATTTGAGGTGAAATGATATCGTATTAAATTGGGTTTTGAGATGATAATTATATTTTGGTTTTGAAGTATAAACTATTTTGAAATGACCACGGTGTTATAATAACGATTGGTTGGAAAAGAGATCGGGATCGGATATGGACATACTCTCTGTCGATACCGAAAACCACTTTGACAACCGTGTACGCGGTGGAGATTCCAGAATGAAGTAGGATGGTGGCGACGTTCTTAAGGTATGTTACGTGGACCCAACTCCCGTGAGTTGGCATAAGGTGGCTAAAACAGGAGCGATCTCGGACCAGTGAGGTAGCACCTCTTCTCGGACACATTTCTTCGATATTATACTCTTATTTGTGATTTGACTAGATGGCCATCCTCCGATTTGGGAATGTTGTTCGAGGTGGACGATAGTGGCTGCTATGCGCTCCATCAGTCCGTGTGCGTAATTGGTATATCTACCCTGGCATTGCCTAGTTGTGCCGTGTCACCTACCATATCGAGCTTTACTACGATTATGATTTTAAGATCCGACCGCGTTAAGGTTCTCCATCCCCTTAACGCTATTTTCCGATATGATTATACTTTACTTATTTAGACACTATTATAATAGCGAATATTACTACATAGTAAATAGTTTAACGGACCCTTAGAGGATGGTTATCCCAAACATCCTTTAAGTTACTTGTATTCCAGTTGATATTTCACTTGAGTTGGATTTATTGAATATAAGAATGTTAATCCTGACTCGAGTGTTTTGTGTTTTGCTTTATGCTCGGGTCAGACTGAGTGATACAGCATTTGAGACTCACCTTTGGAGTTGGAGCTTCACTTGGAGATCCAGCTATCTATCGATCTTGCTTTCAGTTATTCAGTTGATTCCAGTGATGTACTCAGATCTTGTATTTGATTATTGTATTGAGACATCTATTGTATTCGAGACTTATGTTGTATCTTGTTTAACTCTGTTATATATATAGTAGCTTCATGAACTACTATCCCTTTTGTTTCCGCTGCATTATTGTTATATTACTCTGTGTCTGTGATCTGTAATTATTTTATTTACTGTTTGTGCTGAGTTTTGCCAAATTTTATTTACAACGCGGTATTTTGAGCAATTCAACTCCGGCATGAGTGTCTACCTATACACTTATAATGGATGCGAATGGTTGAAAATATCGGGTCGTTACACCGCGTGCAATATATATTTGTGTGTGCGCGCGCGCACATGTGTTTAAGGGTAGTCGTGCCACCTTTAATTAATTTATGAAATTCTTCTTTCAAGAGCACGAGTTCCCTCCAAACCAAGTGCACCAAAATGGCTATCATTAATTGAGTACCCTCTATATCATATGTAATGACCTGCTATTTCGAACCGTTCAAATCGACAATCATGTCGGACTTGAATTGTTTAAAACAACAGTTTGTTAATTTATATTTGGCAAAACTTAGCATATACAGTAAATAAATCAATCACAGAATCATAGACACAAAGTATTACAACAATAAACAGTGGAATAGATAAATAGTAGTTCATGAAGCTACAATAAAACATCAGAGTCTGAAACAAAATACAACAGAATCTCAAATACAAATGAATCTCTAATATATAAGCAACTGACGAGTCTGAACATAAATGATTGGAATAAACTGAAATAACTTAAAGCTAGATAGATAGATCTTCAAACAAAGCTCCAATCTCTAAAGGTGAGTCTCAAATGCTGTGACACTCAGTCTGACCCGAGTATAAAGCAAAACACAAAACATTCGAGTCAGGATTAACATTCTTATATAGTAAATTCAACTCAAGTGAAATGTCAACTAAAACACAAGTAACTTAAAGGATGTTCGGGATTTCCATCCTCTAAGGATCCGTGGAACTATCTACTATGTAGTAATATATGCTATTATAATATGTCTATAGTAAAGTAAACTATTAAAATAGCGTTAAGGTGTTACCCATATCCCCCTTAACACATTTTATATATTCCCATAATCTATATTGTACTGTAAGAACCTCCATGAGGTTTACTCAGAGGGCACTCCGTAGGTATGGTACAAACCAAACTCGTAGTAGGCGCGATAAGGCATGTGACAAGGCACGCGAGGCAATGCCAGGGTAGATATACCGTTTGCGGATCCGGACTAGTGGTAACGCACAACAACTACTACCGCCCACCTCGTGACACACTCCCAAATCAAAGGTGCACCCAATCAAATCACAAAGTAATAGAATGGTATCGAAAAAATGTGCCTGATCGGAGAAATGACCTCACTTGGCCCGGCGTGGCTCCTGTTTTAGCCACGTCAAGCTGACTCACGGGAGTCAGGGCTGCGCTAATACCTCATATAGAATCGTCGCCAAACCATCCTACTTCGTTCTGGAATCTCCACCACGTACACAGTTGTTAAAGTGGTTTTCGATATTGGCAGAGAGTATGACAATATCCGATCCCGGTCTCTTTAACAACCAAACGCCTATTTCACACCGTGGTCATTTCATTTCAAATAGTTCATACTTCAAAATCAAAATATCATATTCATTTCAGAACCATATCAATTTGATATCATCATTCACTTTAAATAATATTCATTTCCAAAAATCATAACATTTTCAAAATCATAACACTTTGGAAATCATAACACTTTTGAAATCATAATACATTCGACTTAAACAGTTTAGATATTGAAAATAGTATATATATTAAAATAGTTATAAATTAAAATAGTTTATATATTAAAATAATTTATATATTAAAATAGTTTATATATATTGAAAATACTTTATATAATAAAATTAGTTTCCTCCAATTTCACAAATCGATTCAAATCAGCTTTAAATTTCAAAATTCAATTTAAATCAATCCTTGTTCAACACTTTCGATTTAAAGGGTTAAGGATTCAATTCAAATTCTTAATAAACCATTTCAATCTTTATCAATTTCAAATCCAGGTTTGAACTATCTCTTCAATTCCAAGAAGATTCAACGTTTAAATATTCAAACAATTACAATAACTCAATTTGATAAATTTCATTTATATTTCAAATTCAACTTTACTATTTTTTTCGAAATATTCACTTAATCAATCCAATAATCATTTAAATAAAATCTCAATTTACAAATTTAAATAAAACTAAATATCCCATTTTAATTTATTTAAATTTGAAAATTCATTTAATCACCTTAAATCAAAAATCAAGTTATTAATCATACCATTCAAATCTCAAAATAAATAAGTTCAAATAAATTGTTTTTAAATTCAATTATTAACCAATTAAATTTCAAGTCAATTTTACTTTATTTTTCTTTCCAACCTCTATTATTAAAGTTATAAAACATCTATTTTTAAAATACTAATATAAATTTAAATAGATACTTAAACATATTATAAACCAATTAAATTAAATCTTATTATTAAATGTATTTTGTATTAAATATTATTTTATATATTTTTAAAATAATAAAATTATGTGAAAAATCTTAAAAATTATATTTTCAAAGCTATCTTATAAATTTAAAATTTCCAAAACATAAAATTTTAAAAATATAAATTTTACACATATAAATAAATAAATTCTTTATGTTATAATTTAAAATTTGTTATCCTGCCTTTTGGCAAGGCCGCGACACCAAGGACTTGACTAGAGACCGGTGACAGATCGTCTCGGAAATCAGTCAACACACAACGATCGCTGTGGATATCGGTGAAATTTGTACGAGTCCGGATCGGGCTACAATTGATAAGGCACGTCAGGCAAAGCCGTGGAAACCAACGATCCAAGTTTCAAGTCAATCCGAGTTCGTATGCTCAAGATATCGTCGACAAAAGATGGAGTAGGCCACCCTTAGTTCGAATCCATAGGCGAAACCTATGTTCGAATCCATTGGCCAGGAACCAGTTCGAATCCATCGAACTTCCCTTGCCTCGACTCCATCGAACCTCCCTTGCTTCGACTCCATCGAACTTCCCTTGCCTCGACTCCATCGAACCTCCCTTGCTTCGACTCCATCGAACAAACCTCTGTTCGAGTCCATCGAGGGATGGCTCCTTCGAATCCATGCAACTGGATAAGCCTCGACTCCACCATCTTCGAACCCACTCAACAGAGAGTCCTCGACTCCACCATCTTCGAATCCACTCAACAGAGAGTCCTCGACTCCACCATCTTCGAACCCACTCAACAGAGAGTCCTCGACTCCACCATCTTCGAATCCAAGCCATGGATTCGACCCAGTCAAATAGGAGTACAAAACGGATCGAGGCGAGATACGCGCGCCACGTCGCAGCAAGCATCGAGTCGACCGAATCGATTCGAACTAAGATCGATTCGAAGTATCCCTGTTCTCCAGAAATGCAACATTGAATCGATCATATCTCGAGTTCTACACGTCCAAATGCCATGAAATTTTCACAGAAGCTTAAGCACATGATGAAGAATGTTCACACCAAATTTCAGCTCGATTGGATGATTTCTTGATCGATTCGAACCAAGGGTCGAATCGATCCCAAAGTGGGCCCGGATCTCCAGATTGCGGCCATGTGGGCCCCCTGACGTACCAGAACTGGTCTCCCCTCATTTTAGACGAAATATCAGCCTCCTACATCTATAAATAGAGCCCTTGGTCATTCAGAAAAGGGGTCGGAGAATTCTAAGTACTGAAGAGCGCCCAGATTCTGCCAGATCTACTCCAGAACACCGCCGCTGCTTTAGATTGACACTTAGCATTTAAATTCAGTTGTATTACCTTATAAACTACTGTAATCTTCAAGTAATCGAGCAATAAAATCATCAAACTTCATAGTGGACGTAGGCAAAACGCCGAACCACTCTAAATCGCTTGTCTTTGCAATTTACTTTCTGTTATTTGGAGTTTTTGTTAGATAATCCATAATTTTAATTTTCATTCTTCACTTTTATCTCTTCAAAAACTTCCGAAGAGTGTTATGCCCATTTTTGGTACAAACACTTTGGTGCTTTCACTGAGAAAAAACCAGCTTTTTTCTCCTGCTCCTTGGATCTACCATCGATACCGGATTGCACAAATCCAAGAGGAAGATCCAGATCTTTGATTCACAGTCCTTCCATACTACTCAGATTTGCATAAAATCTAGGAAAAGGATTCATCATTCAAAATGGTTAGCACGAGAACCACTTCTACAGCTGCTGGACAAGAAGGTAGGGATGGACAGAATCCTGCTCAACAGCAGCCATCCAACCAAGACAACACTGCCCACTCAGATCCATCTGGGGCAGTCACTAGACAAGAATTCCAGGTGTTGCTTCAAGAGCTGACTCAGAGTCGGCAGCAGTTAGCCGAACAGTTGCGTGCCAATATTGAATTAACAAATCAACTGAACCGCCAGGGCCGTAGGAGGTCCAGAAGAGATGATGTTTCCCGCTCATCCACTGAAAGTTCTGTCTCATCCGACTATCATCATAGATCAACCCGTCCCCGATTAGACGGAGATCATGCTCAAACTGCTGGATATCAACCCGCCCTGACTGTCGGGCAATTGAGGGTAGGACCGTCAACCAGCTTCCAGGCTGGACCATCAGCGCGAGGTGGTCGTACTCCACAATATACTACGGACAATCATGTCACAGCGGCCACAGTAGAAACAAGGGTTGATACCCGACATCTTCCGGATTCGAGTAATCAACAACAGGGACGTACTTCTGAACCATACGTCCCAGAAGACGCTGAGCCAAGGAGGCGAAACTTGGACCGTCGACAGCGCCCGGTCCAAACTCGCACTGTGGAACCCGACCACACCTTAGCTCAGCATGCTCAAAATGTAGCAATGCCAGACATCTCGACTATGATACATCAGATGATCCGTGAAAGCCAAGGTCTTACCAATGACGATTGGGGGATCTCTCGAAGCCATACTCCTTTCACGGACGAGATACTGTACGCCGAACCTCCTCGGCGATTCAGAATGCCAACTCTCCCTATGTACGAAGGAAGTTCTGACCCTAATCAGCACATACTGAAATACGAATGGTCAATGAGCGCCGCAAGGGCTGACGATGCAGTAAAATGCCGGAGCTTCCCCATTTCACTGGGAGGAATTGCAAAAATGTGGTTTACAAGACTACCTCCAAGATCTATCTCTTCATTTGACCAATTGGCTAAGAAATTTGTTGAACAATTCCGTATGCATGTCGCTAGACCCAAAGATGTTAACACCCTGTCCAATGTTACCCAGGCTCGTGGGGAAACATTAAGGCGTTACTTGGAGAGATTCCATGCGGCATGTGTGGAAATTAGTAATCCCAACGACAACTCAATTTTAATGGCATTGACAAAGGGAATTGATCCCGATTCTGAATTTGGAAACTGGTTAGCCGGAAAACCACCCGCATCGTTGGACCGTTTCTACTCCAAAGCCGCTCAATTCTTACGGCAAGAGGACGCGAAACAGTCTAGGAAGCAGGACGATGCGAAACCTGGAAATGAGGGAATACAAAGCAATGTAGCCGTTAAACAGTCCGGTGACAATTCCAGAAAAGTCCAGTTAAACATACAGAACAAACAAACTCAGCCAAGAGGTGGCAATAGTCAAAATAAGAAGAGAGATCCGAATCCAGGCCCACGGCGTAAGGCTCCGATGTTCGAAAGTTATACACCATTAAACACTTCGCTGGAAAATGTGTACCTGCAAACTTGCAACACTGAACAATATAAGAAACCCGCTCCGAAGCGGTCATCAGAAAGGCAGATTCAGACAGGAAAGTTTTGTAGGTTTCATGAGAGTTATGGCCACAATACTAATGACTGTCGCCATTTGCAAGATCTCATAGAAAAGTTTATCAGGGAGAGGAAGTTAGATCAATTCGTGCGGGCGCCGTAGTCTGGTGGTGCGGGCCCATCGAATCCGAACCGTGCGCAAGACCAAGAAAGACAAGAGGAACCCGCTCGTACAGGCGGGAGGCTAGTTATCAATACCATAAGTGGTGGTCCTCATCCAGCGGACAGGAGCTGGAGGGAAATGGAGTCGTATGCTAGCTCTATCAGGCATGCGAGCTTCGAATGCTGCAGTAATTGTGAGGATGGAACCCCGGCTAAGCAACAAAAGACGATGTCTGACGATATCATATTTAGAAGCAGAGATGCTGATAAAATCGAAGCTCCAACAATTGACCCACTGGTCATATCTGCCCAAGTTGGTCCTGCTTGGATGAAGAGGATCCTGGTTGACAGTGGGAGTTCTGTCAACATTCTATTCAAGCGAGCTTACGATTTAATGAAGATGGAAGCCAAAGACTTGAAACCCTGCCAATCCCGAGTTCATGGCTTCAATGGGAGTGCAACGATACCTACTGGAATAGTGGAACTACCGGTAGAGCTGGGGATTGGAGAACGCAGGAGAGTCCGACTGCTGCAATTCGTCGTTCTTGACATCGCTTCACCGTACAACGCATTCCTGGGTCGACCAGCCCTTGCTGAATTTAGGGCAGCCATTGCCCCGTGGTGTTTGACTTTAAAATTCCCAACCGACCATGGTATAGGAATCGTTCAAGGATATCAGGCAGCAGGAAGAGCCTGTTACGTTGCTGAGTTGCGTGAAGCACAGAAGAAGGAGAAAGGAAAGGGCGTAGAGGAATCTCTCTGCGTCCGTTTCACTGATAATTGACAACTAACGCCTGGGCCTTCGCCCGGGCACCACTACCAATTCCTTAAAGATCTTGACCCTAGAGATAACGAAGATAAAGATGAAGTCAAAGAGAATCAAGCATCTCCAGCCGAACTGACTGTGGACGTCCCAGTCAGCAAGGATGACAACTCGAAAGTACTAAAAGTTGGATCTCAACTGGGAAAACAGATACAGCAGGAATTGGTTGAATTTATTCAAGCGAATCTCGATGTCTTTGCCTGGACGCATTCTGACATGTGCGGAATCTCACCGAACATTGCAAGTCACTCTTTGAATATTGATCCGCGACATGTTCCGGTCAAGCAAAAGAGGCGTGGTATGGATCCAGAGAGATCTGCCGCCCTTAAAGAAGAAATTGACAAGTTGCAATCAAATGGTTTTATTCGAGATGCTCTATACCCAGAGTGGGTGTCAAATCCGGTAATGGTCCGAAAACCTAATGGGAAATGGAGAACTTGTGTCGACTACTCCGACTTAAACAAAGCTTGTCCGAAAGATAGTTTCCCACTTCCTCGAATTGACTAACTCGTAGACTCGACTGCAGGCCATGAATTGTTATCCTTTATGGACGCTTATTCCGGTTATAATCAAATACCCATGCATCTACCCGATCAAGAACATACCAGTTTCGTGACCGATCTGGGACTCTACTGTTACAGAGTCATGCCTTTTGGTTTAAAGAACGCCGGGGCAACTTACCAACGCTTGGTTAATCGAATGTTCGCTGATCAGATCGGGAAGACCATGGAAGTCTATGTGGATGACATGTTAGTTAAGTCCCGATTTTCCACAGATCACGTCAAGGATTTAAATTCAATGTTCCGCATCTTACGTGAATATGGAATGAAGCTTATCCCGTTAAAGTGCCACTTTGGCGTCGCATCCGGAAAGTTTCTAGGGTTCATCGTCAACGCTCGTGGGATAGAGGCAAACCCCGAAAAGATCTGGGCAATAAGGAATTTGCAAACTCCAAAGACCATAAAGCAAGTCCAGAGTCTCAACGGGAAGGTAGCAGCGCTAAGCAGGTTCATCTCGAAATCCACTGATAAATGCATTCCTTTCTTTGATCTAATCCGGAAAGGAAAACGAAACTTTGAATGGACCATGGAATGTGAAGGCGCATTCCGATCGCTGGTTCAGCATCTCTCTACGCCACCGATTTTGTCGAAACCAATTGATCACGAACAATTATACCTTTATCTGGCGGTATCAAAGCATGCGATCAGTGCTGCTCTGGTCCGGGAAGAGGATCGAGTATAGAAACCGGTCTATTATGTTAGTAAACGATTGACCGGAGCTGAAAGAAATTACCCCAGGTTGGAGAAACTGGCTTACTGTTTGGTCATCGCCTCGAGAAAGCTTCGTCCTTATTTCCAAGCTCATCCGCTTACTGTGTATACCGATCAGCCGTTACGACAGGTCCTCACGCGGCCTGAGACGTCTGGAAGGTTACTCAAGTGGAATATCGAACTGAGTCAATTTGACATTACTTATGCTCCGCGGAGAGCCATTCAAGGGCAAGTCCTAGCTGACTTCATAGCTGAATTTACTGTTCCAGACGACTTACCCGAAACCAGCGAGTCTCCTGAATGTGTCTGGAAACTTTATACAGACGGTGCATCAAACGATCGGTGTTCGGGCGCTGGAGTTGTACTAGAAACCCCCGAAGGTCGATCCATATGCTATGCTTTGAAGTTTGATTTTCACGCAACCAACAATGAAGCCGAATATGAAGCCCTGTTGACTGGGTTAAAGCTTGCCAGAGATCTGAGAATTATCGCTATAGAAGTTTATTGTGATTCACAGTTGGTTGTGTGTCAGGTACGGGGAGAATATCAAGCAAGAGATCGAAGGTTAGCTGCTTATCTAGCCCGAGTTCAGGAAGCACTGGATCAGTTTGATTATTATGCTATTTACTACATACCACGAGATCGCAATCAAAAGGCCGATTCATTGGCAAAGTTGGCCAGCACAGGTGAAGCACAGCAAATGGGACTTGTCCCGGTCGAAACTTTGTCCTTTCCAAGCATCGATCAAATCAAAACGAATGATGTGTTGGAAACCTTTCCCAACAGAGAATCATGGATGACTCCGTATCGAAATTATATTGAGAATGGGATATTGCCTGAACACCGAAATGAGAAAAGGCAAGTTCTACGAAAAGCTTCGCGGTTCATCATTCAGGACGGGATCATGTATAGAAAAGGTTATTCTGTTCCACTCCTCCGGTGTATCGCTCACGATGAAGTCAAACGAGTGTTACATGATGTACACGAGGGAGAATGTGGCGATCACACCGGTGGACAAGCGCTTGCTAAGAAGATACTCCGATATGGATATTACTGGCCGACAGTGAACCGAGATGCAGCCAATTATGCCAGAAAGTGCGACAAGTGCCAAAAACACGCTCGAATTCCAAGAGCCCCGCCTACCGAGATAACTCAAATGGTCAGTCCCTGGCCGTTCTCTATGTGGGGTATCGATATCATTGGCGCTTTACCTCTGGCAAGAGGTGGTGCGAAGTATGCCATCGTCGCAGTTGACTACTTCACGAAATGGGCCGAGGCCGAAGCTCTCGCAACGATTACGTCGAAGAAAGTAATAAACTTTGTGGTCCGCAATATCATTTGCCGATTTGGACTCCCGCATACCATCATCACCGATAATGGGACCCAATTCGAAAGCTCGGAGTTCAAGAATTTCTGCCAACGATTTCATATTCACAAAAAGTTCTCTGCAGTTGCACATCCACAAGCAAACGGTCAGGTCGAAGCTGTTAACAAAGTTATCAAATCCATCTTAAAGAAACGACTGGAAAAGGCTGGGGGCAAATGGGTCGATGAACTTCCTATGGCATTATGGGCTTATCGAACAACTCACAAGACCGCGACTGGACACACCCCATTTTCCTTATCCTATGGCTCGGAGGCCGTTATTCCAGTTGAGACAGAAGTATTTTCTCACCGCGTAACTTATTACGATCCAAAAACAAATGCTATATTACTCGCTGAATCTTTGGATCTGTTGGACGAGAAACGAGAAGAAGCTGATTTAAGAGCGGCCGCCTACCGAAGTCGGGTCGCCCGGTTATATAACACCAAAGTTCGCCCCCGAACCTTTGAACTCGGTGATCTGGTCCTCAAAAGAATCTACCCGGTTCCTTCACACATGAAACCAAATTGGGAAGGACCGTACGTGATTACACAAAGACTTGGGGATGGCACATTCAAACTATCAACCGTGGACGGTCTAGTTTTACCAAGAGCCTGGAACAGCGAGAGTCTCCGTCGCTACTACATATGACAGGCTTCATTTATTTCATTATGTTTTTTATTCAGCAATTTACTTTTGCATTTCGAAATTAGAATTTGTAATAAGGCAACTGATTTGCCATATTTTCTTATTTCAGCAATAAAATGCCATCTCTTCGAGCCAGAGCTGTGATTCATTAAATACAATGTACAACATCACGATGCACGAAGAGCTAAGTTCCATCACACAGTGGAATTTATTCAAGTAGGGAGTGGCTGTGAAGCAATCAACCACTCACTAAATGAAACCCAAGCTCGGGGGCAAGCCATCACATCAGGCCACGAAATGGGTTGATACACGACAACCCTTCACTTAACTCCGTACTCCCAGAGTGCGAGGCGGAGTATAAACATTTTCCTAAACTCCGTACTCCCAGAGTGCGAGGCGGAGTATAAACATTTTACTAAACTCTGTGCTCCCGGGGCGCGAGGCGGAGTATAAACTTTCATTCAACTCCGTACTCCCAGAGTGCGAGGCGGAGTATAAACATTTTCCTAAACCCCAGAGTACTCCGAAAGCGCGAGCTGGGTACAAGCTTTTTACTTAACTCTGTACTCCCAAAGTGCGAGGCGGAGTATAAACATTTCTTAACTCCGTACTCCCAGAGTGCGAGGCGGAGTATAAACATTTCTTAACTCCGTTCTCCCAGAGTGCGAGGCGGAGTATAAACATTCCCTAACTCCATACTCCCAGAGTGCGAGGCGGAGTATAAACATTCATCTAACTCCGTACTCCCAGAGTGCGAGGCGGAGTATAAACATGCATTCAACTCCGTACTCCCAGAGCGCGAGACGGGGTATAAACATACGTCAACTCCACACTTATCCCCAATGCTGGGGGCAGAACCATAACACATGACAAGTTGAAGACGAAAAGGGAATAAATTTTCATTTCCACTATCGACAAAAAGAATCTGATTACAAAGTGTTAAAAGAAAATTCTGCTAGTGGGAGCCGAATCCACATCTATACACGGCAATAGAGAAATCAACAAAATGCTACCCTACGCAACAAAGATTTAAAGAAAGAGTTCAATCTTTCTTCTTCCTTATCTTCTTCTTCGGGGTAGCCCCACCAGATCCACTGCCTGATTTTTTCCTCAATCGCTTACTCTTTTCAGGCTTGCCCTCCGGCAGCGATATAATGTCGACGTCTTCCTCAGAGCTGGAGGCGACGGAAATTCTTCTAGGAGGACGAGCTGGAGGCATAGGAGTAGTATCAGGAGGGGGGACAGGAGCGGTCTCAATCACTACAGTACCGCCCGGTGAAATCACCATTAACGGGGCAGGCCCGGGCGGATTAGTACCAGCATTCCCTGCTGCCATCTCGACATCAATCTCAGCAATGATGTCATCCTCACGAGATACTTGGGCCGCATCGGATGTGCCAATAGCTGGCATAGATGAACTAACGGCCGGAGCAGCCCCACTTACAGCATCGAACGGATTGGCAGAGGGATCGATGGGTTCATTAAGAAGCTCCTCAATCATTTGAGCGCTGAAAGAAAACATATTTGCATTTCCCTCCTCGCCAATCAAAGTAGAAGTCGTGATGGCTTCGGAAAAAACAACCCCTTGTGTTTGATGAGGAACTGATAGAGCAAGGGGCGCAGAAACAATAACTTCAGTCACTGAAATGCAGCAAAACGGAGATTGTTAGCCAAGTGTGTTGCTTAAGGTTCTTCACAACTAAACTACGAGAAGCGTTCAAATACCTTCCTTGGTCTGGACCGAAACGTGGGCAGAATCCTCGGCAGAAGATAATAATGGTTGGTCAGGATTATAGGCAGGAACAGACTGGGGATCTACCGCACCAGTGGTTTCGGGTAATGTTGGAATTGCAGTTCCAACACCTGTCCCGTGATGCACGATCCCCGAGCCTTCGCCTGTCTCTAGAGATTGGACGCCGAGCTTTTCTTTCGCCATAGAGATCACCACCTCATGAAGGGTCTTCCTCTCATCCTCGGTAAGCAAACGCATCTCCAGTTCAAAGTCGTCAAGTGTTCCATCTGGATGCGCTGCTCTTTTCTCATTCACCAGCCGGGTCCAGGCATTGTACAAGATCATGGAGTCATCTCCCAGCCACGCTAAATTTCTGTGTTCCAGCACATTAGCGTTATACGTGACTAAGAGATCGTCAAACTCAGCATCTAGCCTAGACCTCTCCTCCAAGATCTTTTCCTGAATTTCTGCTTCCGCAGACTTAGCCTTGACCGCCGCCGCAGCAAGTTCGGTCCTGAGAGATACTGCTTGGTCGCAAGCCTCTTGAGCAGTGGCGTTCGCATCATCCTTCTCCTTCACCATTTCAGCGAATTTGGCCTTGAGCTCATTCAGCTCTTTAACGGCTAAGTCTCGCTCAGCTGCAATGGTGGTGTTGCGGTGGCCCATCTCTTCCACCGTGGCGCAACGTTCTTGCTGCATCCTCGCTAGTTTGGCCACGACACCTTCATGTTTCTGAAGTGTTTCAAGCTCTGACTTCCGGGACGTCTCCACTTCGGATTGAAGAACCTGAATGATGCGTTTCTGCTTGGCAATGTCAGCATCACGTTCAGCAATGATCTTCGCCCTGTCAAAATCTACTCTAGAAGCCTTCACGGCTGCCTTGTACCACTCCTTATACTGAGCGTAGAAGTCGTGGATATAACTATGAGCAGTGGTCTCAGCTTCCGGAGGGATTCTTTTAAAGTTAGGAGGGAAGATATAGCCATCCATGCAAATTTCCGAGTAGTCATTTTTCATTTGGGCAAGTTTAGCAGCTCCCTCGCTTGTCAACTCAGCCGGAGCTTGTTCAATTATAGCGGCTGCTGTCGGTTCCATTCTAGGCCGCTGAGCATCGGGCCGAGAAGATTGAGAAGGCAACTGCTGCTGATGAGATGGCCCTGGGAGGTCTACTGGAGCCCTGGGAGGCGGAGGAGAGCGAGAGCGAGATCGAGGTCGATACTGGTATCCCCGGTCTCTGTCGGAGTAATCATAGCCAGAACGGCCACGCGAGTAATCTCTGTCTCTGTCATAACGTTCCTGACTTGAATAGCTTCGCCCATGATCCCTATCTGTTTCTCTCCTGCGGGAATCATAAAATGGAGAGGATTGGCGCACATTCCGAAGCCTATCCAGAGTAGAGCCACGTCCCGACATCTCGCCTGCGATAAGAAAGAATTACGGATTAGGGTCCCATAAAGCAATGTTTACTATGCAAAAGTCATGAAGTGCCGAGGAAGTGTGTGTAAATGTGTAAACCCCCAAACCGACCGGAAGTGTTGACCGCACTTAAAGGAAAGGGCTCGTTCATGTTTAGAACATCTTGAAATTCCTCCAACCCAGGATTATGAGAAATCGATATATAATCTGGGATAGGAATATCGTCTAGCCCTTTGAAAGAATCTCTCGAATGAGAAGGGGCGGCCTCAGAAATCATGACCCCGGAAGCGGGAAGAAACACATCTACGGAATTTCCCCCCTTGGATTTAAGTTTTTTGGAAACGGCGGCCTTGCCTTTCCGTTTTTCTCCCGATTCTTCAAAGTTTCCCGAGAGATCAGCCATCGGCTCTGAATCTGTGTGGGTTCTTTCTTCGTCACCCGCCTCAATTATTCTGATTCCGAGTGACTTCTTCACTTTTTTCTTCTTGATTTTCTTCTTGGTCTTCTTCTTATCTTCCTTCTTGGAGGCGGACTTTGCAAATCCCTCAACAACTATGCTTTGATTGATGTCGATCAAACCAAGGACTCTTAAGTTGTAATCATTCAGCACCGAGTCAATATGCCTCAGCTCGCTTGGGACTTCTTGAAGACTCCGGACGGTACCCTTGAAACGCCCTCCATCGGGCCTGGAGATAATAGCTGTAAAAGGAATGAAATGTCAATTTTAACACCGAAGAGCTATTGGTCAAGGAAACAGGTTAAGGCGCTTACGTCTAGACAACCATCGCCTAGCGAAACCCGGAGGGCACCGAACGTAGAACCACTCGTTCTTGAAATAGCTCAGTCGAGTCCAAGCTCCAACTACAACTTGGCAATTCCTAACTGCCTCCAAAAATGTAAAAGACGGGCTATCACCCCTACTCTTGAAGTTAAATATGTGTCTGATCTCGGAGGGCCTCGGCGGGCGAAAGAGGCAGTCCATAAATATTACAAAGGCACTGTTCAGCAACGCGTGCCCGTTGGGATGAAGTTGTGAAGGAGCGATTCCTAAATATGATAGCTCCCTCTGATATATTGATTGAAAGGAGGAAGAGTTCCGGCCGCACAAGCATGATGGTAGAATGCTGTATATCCTTCAGGCGGATTGTGCGGTCTATCAGTGGCACTGGGCAATAATACGTCACCTAGAGATATGTTATGCTTTAGGCATATTCGTCCCAATAAGGATTCAGAGATGTTAGACTGAACCGAATCAACAGGGTCCTCAATAAATATAGCCTCTGGCGATTCATCTGGAGCTGGATCGATTACATCGGCAGGGATATCGGGAATCTCAAGCACCGGAGGAGTCGAGCTCTGTACCTCTTGTTGTTGGGAGCTCGAAGATTCCATAATTAGCTAACTCATCAGAAAGCAACGTTAAGTTCATAACCAGCCCGCACGTGCCCCAGTGTAGTGTGTATGAACGTGTCGTGCAGTGCAAGTGTTGTGCATCACTTAAGCAAATTTAACAGAATGAAGTAAGATGTCCGTACAACAAAGCTTGGGAATTTGAGAACGAAGATGACCGTCATCGCTGACCGTCACTTCCACACCATCCAAAGGCTACTACCCACTTCAAGTATAAATCTTTCAGTTGTATTATTGGTTAAGTCATGGTTCCATCGACGAGCCTCAAAGGAAATTCAAGTTAAACCTTTTAGTCAAAATCAATTATGCAAGGCCGAAGCTCGTCGGAGTCAAGTATGCTAAAGTTCATTACGTTCGTCATAGTACAAACTTGAAGTTGGCCGTAGTTCAGATAATGGAGCAAATCAAAGGAGCAACGGTCTCAGAGGACAGAGGCGTTCGAATCCATCGGCACAGAATATTGATGGTCGAATCGATGGAGTACGAATCCAGGTGTTTCGAATCCATAAGGTTAGACTCGGTGTAGCCTTGTAATGGAGGAACATTTTGAATCCATGAGCCCCACGTTGCTTCGAATCGACCTTTATTCAACTCCTTCGAATCGATCTGGATGATATCACTTCGAATCGATCAACTCTATGCCATTTTCCTCCAAGTCGTCGATTCGGAGCCTTGCCCACAAGATCGATTCGAACCGGTCGTTCTAGGATCGATGCGAAGCAGCGGAAGACAACACTCTGATCGATTCGACTCGAAAAGCATCACTCCTTGGCTCCATCGAGTCGACCCACTTCGTTCAGATCTCATCGCTCCTCGATATTTTCCGAAGGAAAGAACTAGATCTAAGCCAAAAAATTCTAAGTTCTATCTTTCTTTCTCATCTCGAATCGATCCCTTGATTACCTGATTTTATTACGAACGAAAACGTGAAGGGATTCGATCGATTTGAAGAAAGCACGTTCGCCTGGGCCTTAGAGAGATCGATTCGAAGAAGAAGCTATAGCAACAGTAAAAAGTAAAAAATGAAAGTGACACCGGCCTCGCATATTTATATGGACCTCACAAGAGAAACGGGACGATTCGTCTCCCGGTAAATACGACCAATTCCAACCGGTCACGCGCTGATCCCTTCGAATCCATCACATTCGAACCCATCGCGTTCGAATCCCTCAAAAAACTTCGAATCCAACAAGGCTGCATCATTACAAAGCCACATCGACGCGAAGCTACATCGATTCGAAGCTTTCAAAACAAAAGCTAAAGAGGAATAATTACGTCTCATCGATTCGAAGTACAAACTTCACGACCAATAACTTACAGTGATTGAAAACCTATCGATTCGAACAACCATTTCGAATCCATCCCAGCAACATCAGTGCGAGACAACATCGATTCGAAGAAACCACCGAGCAAGGGCTGGATTGAAAGTCTTATCGACTCGAAGCATGAGGTCCCTAGGGCCATCGATTCGAAAGCATTCTTTTCGAACAAATATTGCTTGTCTGCTCTTATGCCGATTCAGGAGAGGATCGATACGAAAGATTGATCACAGACAATGATAAAAGCAATGTTTTAACTCGAATATCAAATCGATTCAGGAGAGGACCGATACAGAATTCGATAATAGACCGGACTAGCAACGACCTGCGATCACGCAACGTCAACCAAAGTCAGACAAATAGCCGATCACAGTCATACAACGATTGATTACAACAGCAAAGAAGACGACTTTCGACAAAGCATGTCATAACTGTTCAATAAGTGACCGTGGCTTTTCAAAGCACGTCATGTTTACACAAGACGTACTTTGGGGGGCAAATGTTATCCTGCCTTTTGGCAAGGCCGCGACACCAAGGACTTGACTAGAGACCGGTGACAGATCGTCTCGGAAATCAGTCAACACACAACGATCGCTGTGGATATCGGTGAAATTTGTGCGAGTCCGGATCGGGCTACAATTGATAAGGCACGTCAGGCAAAGCCGTGGAAACCAACGATCCAAGTTTCAAGTCAATCCGAGTTCGTATGCTCAAGATATCATCGACAAAAGATGGAGTAGGCCACCCTTAGTTCGAATCCATAGGCGAAACCTATGTTCGAATCCATTGGCCAGGAACCAGTTCGAATCCATCGAACTTCCCTTGCCTCGACTCCATCGAACCTCCCTTGCTTCGACTCCATCGAACTTCCCTTGCCTCGACTCCATCGAACCTCCCTTGCTTCGACTCCATCGAACAAACCTCTGTTCGAGTCCATCGAGGGATGGCTCCTTCGAATCCATGCAACTGGATAAGCCTCGACTCCACCATCTTCGAACCCACTCAACAGAGAGTCCTCGACTCCACCATCTTCGAATCCACTCAACAGAGAGTCCTCGACTCCACCATCTTCGAACCCACTCAACAGAGAGTCCTCGACTCCACCATCTTCGAATCCAAGCCATGGATTCGACCCAGTCAAACAGGAGTACAAAACGGATCGAGGCGAGATACGCGCGCCACGTCGCAGCAAGCATCGAGTCGACCGAATCGATTCGAACTAAGATCGATTCGAAGTATCCCTGTTCTCCAGAAATGCAACATTGAATCGATCATATCTCGAGTTCTACAAGTCCAAATGCCATGAAATTTTCACAGAAGCTTAAGCACATGATGAAGAATGTTCACACCAAATTTCAGCTCGATTGGATCATTTCTTGATCGATTCGAACCAAGGGTCGAATCGATCCCAAAGTGGGCCCGGATCTCCAGATTGCGGCCATGTGGGCCCCCTGACGTACCAGAACTGGTCTCCCCTCATTTTAGACGAAATATCAGCCTCCTACACCTATAAATAGAGCCCCTGGTCATTCAGAAAAGGGGTCGGAGAATTCTAAGTACTGAAGAGCGCCTAGATTCTGCCAGATCTACTCCAGAACACCGCCGCTGCTTTAGATTGACACTTAGCATTTAAATTCAGTTGTATTACCTTATAAACTACTGTAATCTTCAAGTAATCGAGCAATAAAATCATCAAACTTCATAGTGGACGTAGGCAAAACGCCGAACCACTCTAAATCGCTTGTCTTTGCAATTTACTTTCTGTTATTTGGAGTTTTTGTTAGATAATCCACAGTTTTAATTTTCATTCTTCACTTTTATCTCTTCAAAAACTTCCGAAGAGTGTTATGCCCATTTTTGGTACAAACAAAATTAAAAAAAAATCCATATATTTCCTTTTAGACTTTGGAAATCATTTTTCAAAATAGACCAACAGTGTCCGTATATAATTTTCTATCATATGGTCAAGTGATAGAGATATTTATCATTTTAATCCGCAATTTAAATATCTACGGGTATATATCATTTCAGCTCGCAATCCCAAAAATTTCAAAATAAATGAAAATCGCTTGGGTTTATCATTTCAACCTATAACGATTTTCCCTAAATCTATAAAATCGTTCAGGTATGTATCATTTCAACCCATAGGGAATTCTAAACTAACCGGGAACTTGCAGAGTGAGAACAATAAAATAAAATGACAATGATGAGCATATATCACAGTTAACAATTTAAATATACAATTAACAAGTCATGGTGTCATATGTCATAGATGAACAATTGCAGAAAAATGGCATATCATATTTACCAATTAAATAATTAACAATTCAAATTTAACAGCATATTTCAATTGTCGTTTCAAGTGAAATCAAATTTACTAAATGTAAGGATGTCAATCGTGAGTGATTGCTCACCTTTCGAGGCTAGAGAAATTTGATAGCGAATTGAGCTACGAATCTAAGCAACAAATTCCGAAGTAAAGTACAATAAACACGAATTTTGATGATCAAAGCAGAGCTGGAAGTTTGGAATTGATGGAAGAACAAATTAAACTAGTTTGATGGGGACAAAATAAATGTAAAAATCAAAATTTACTCATATAGAAATCTTTATATTATATATTTGTTTTAAAAATCAATATTCTATTTGAAACATATGTCAAACCATTTCTTTATATCTATTAATATCAATATTTAATTCAAATCTATATACAGAAATAAAATCTATATGTATTATATTACAACATCATTACTTGGTTTAACACATATATTTTAAATCAAAACGTATATATATATTTTAATTACAAGTCAATATTAAATTTGACACGCACATAAAAAAAATCTATATGTATATACTTCAAAAATCAAAAACATATATACGTATATATTTTAAAATCAATGATAACATATACATATATGCTTTAAACATCAATATTATTGTAACATATATATAAACTGATGTATAATATAACTTACGTAAATCCATATTTATTGAACAGAATATATAAAACTCATACCTTACAAACAACCAATTTAGAAGTTCAGATTTTTCCAAATCAAAAATACCAGTAAGCTTATATTCATCATATAAGTTACTTCCTTATAGTATAATATATAACAAATAAAGCAAAGTGAATTTAACTTCATAAATCAAAACATGTAAAAAACAATTAAGAATACTAGGCTCGAAACACTATATCATATTATGAAATATGAGCAGGTATATCATAAAAGTGCACATAACAAAGACAGAGCTTTTAAAAAAAATTCCCCTTTATATAAACCATATTTTTCTTATAAAAGAAGGTTGTTGTAGGCTACAGCTCGTGAAAATGTAGGTGGAAGGCTATGGCTGGCTCGGGGTAGTGGTCGAAGTGGGAAAATGGGTCTCGGCTGCTACAAGGCTTCAGCTGTTGGTGGTGGAGGGAAAGAAGTGCATGGTTTGTGGGAAGAGGCAAAGGGGAGGAGCAGTTCAGTTACTATATTGAGGGGGTGTGGGCTGTCACGTCACTCGGGTGGTGGGTGACGGTCACGGTAGGGCGGGTTTTGTGATGCAGTGGACGCTCGGTTAGGGGAGCGTGGAGTTTTTGCATGGCATTCGATGGTGGGTACTGTGTGCGTGGGTGAGGCTTATTGGGCATTGTGTGCTGCGTGGTGGACGATCTGTTGAGGGAGTATGGGTCCGGTTGTGGTGTTTTGGAGGTGGCGCGTGGATCTGTGCATGGGTTTGTGGGTTTTTGATGCGGCTATGGAAGTGGAGTAAGGAGGTGAAACGCAGGCGGGTTGTCGAGCAAAATATAAGGAGGAACCATGTTCTCTGGCAATATTTTATATGAATAATATATATATACACACTTTATATTTATCACTTTGTAGAATAGCACAGAAGAAAAAAATGAAACAGAGGAAAAAGAATACGTGCAGTAGGTAGGGGAGAAGAAAATGAATAGGTTACAAGCTATAAATACTATTCTCTTTTTAACGAACAGACTTCTTATTGGAATGAACAGAAAAGCAAAGTGAAAAGGAACAAGCACATATATATAAATAAATGAAATGTGAAGGGTCAAAAGTCGTTTCATAATTTAATAAAGGCAGAGGCTACACGGCTGGGCAATTGAAAAGACAAGAGAAAACAAAAAGACACAAATACGGTACCGATACGACAAACTGCTTTGTCGTTTCCGTCGCATACCGGACATCAAATTTCAAGAATGAATATACTACAGAGATAAGCATGATGAGATGAATAGAACAGTACATAGATATCTGCGATATGACTATCCTATCGAAAGTCGATATTTCGCTGCTAAACTGCTGCAAATTCGTCAAAAATAAGATAAACAGGGTTATAGATGTCCAAATTTGGCGAAACGAAATATGATGTCTCACTCAGATAATGATTTACAAATTTATTATATAAAAATATTCAGATTTCAATAATATTTTATTTACATCAATTTTAACTGATTTAAATTGACCAGTGAAAATCTACCACTTGCTATGTTTAAATAGACGCATTCCAAATATTAAATTTTCATTGCTAAATTTTATAATTAAATTTCAAGCAAAATTTTAGTTAATTTCGTTATAAAAACCGTTAAAATTTACGGGTTGTTACATCATATTTATGTTGCACCTGTCTTGTCCTCCCACTTTTGTAGAGCCGACCTACCTGCTAAACTTCAAAAAAGACAAGACTCATCTTCATTGCTAATAGACGAAGCTTTCTGTGACGCCCCACCTCTATACCCATGCTAGACAAGGACACTACAGGGTAATGCCGTCGACT
The DNA here is from genome assembly GCA_030737815.1 of Allium fistulosum. Lineage (NCBI taxonomy): Eukaryota > Viridiplantae > Streptophyta > Magnoliopsida > Asparagales > Amaryllidaceae > Allium > Allium fistulosum. Next base: position 1,305,332,779 of record CM060902.1, read on the forward strand.
AGCACGGAGAATAAGGCTGTTGAGGAGCGACCATCCATGTAACTTCTTTATGAGAGCACCGATATGTCAGATAGTATAGCATGCATTTCATTTAAGGAGGAAATCCGACATACCGATACAAACTCAAAGCTATCACATAGTGGCTATATATAATCTTCGGAAACAAATATAGAAATAAACATAACACAAATCAGTCACAGACATCCATATCACAAAGGCGGAAAAAGATATGAATATATATATAACACATGAAAGTGTACATCAGAGTAGTGGTCTAAAAGATCCACGATAATACAAAAGGATAGCTACAAGCTACGCAAAAGAATAAGTATACATCACGGAGTCTATGTCTCAAATGTATACAACAAAAACTACTAATCTAAGTAGTTAGCCAAAAGTCAGTGTAATCCAAAAGAGAAGTCAAGCCGAAGCACCTGTAACATCTCGGTCTGATCCGAGTATTATTTATAAGAAAATAATAAACGGATCAGTCTAGCTATAGATATCAGATAATATGGTGTAGAATAAAAGACATGGCATGAACATGTAATAACCATAATGGCATACTACTATAAGTATATAATTAAAAATCAACAAGAGATTAATCAATATCACAAGAATCTTCTCAAAGATAAAATGGGGTATCATACCCTAAACTTGTATTCATAACAAGTCAATGACACACGAATTCACCAATGCACAAAAATTGATAAAACATATCAATGGAAATCATGAAAATTGGTGAAGCACAAATTTTAGAAATCAACACACGAAATCCAGAAATCACAAAAAAGGGGGAGGCCTATCACACGAACGGGAGCATGAAAGCTCACCAACATATGTATCACACGAACGAGAAGTTATCTCATGGAAGCTATCCATTAATTTTTGAACACACGAACGGCCTGAAGACCATGGGGCGCTACCCCACATATGTGATGTAGAAACATCACACAAACGGGGTTTAGTCTCCCTCGCAGACAAAGAGACATCGCACAATTGCTAGTCTAAATCGCAAAAATGATCGTCAATGATCATCAAGAAGTGTCAATTACACTAAGCTAGTAAATATATGAGTTTAGCTTCATGTCCCATAACCACTAGCTTAACTTAAATATTTACGAACAAACTGTAGATCTTCACTAGGAAATTGTCACAAGTGGTTCAATCGAACAAGTCCAAGAATTAACCGACGAAGTAAACGCAAGCGTTTCATACCACTTGTTTTACTAAGCCGTTTAATTAGATTTCTCATCCGAGTGAGGTAAAGGCTTGTATATACTAATAGATTGAAAAACGGTTTAAGAAAGAGAGCTTTGTAATAAAATAGTGTTGAAGTCGTTTGATGAAAGAGTTTTGATATTTACTACTAGTATTGAAACCTTTATATTTTTGAAGTGACAAATCACAAAACGATTGTAGAAACAATCAATCATCAAAATTCACATACGAAGACATGAATCAAATCCAAAGAAATCAATCCTAAATCCATCAAAACGGATATTCACATAAAATCCATAGAAAGAAGTCATCAAAGTCGATAAAAGTGATAACGTCTAATCGGATCGACAAAACTCGATTAACATTGGAAGTTTTACTCAAAATTAGGCAGATAGGCAAAACAGGGAATTTCCAGACGTCTGAGGAGTTGGTCCATACGTCTGGATTTAGTCTCTTGAAATATTCCAGAAAACTATCCAGACGTCTGAAAGCTAAAATCAGACGTCTGAAAGCATTCAGACGTCTGGGTATAAGTCCAGACGTCTGGATTTGGTTTTTGGAAATATTCCAGAAAACCAACCAGACGTCTGAAAACACGAATCAGACGTCTGACATCTTTTTAGACGTCTGGAACAATAGTTTAGACGTCTGAAATTAGTCACTGCCCTTATTATTTTTCTGCCGTATGTTATTTTTCCCCCAGGAGGCAAAACCAAACGTCTGGCATTGATCTCCAGACGTCTGAACACCTAATCTGGGTAGAAATTTGCCTAGGCCAAGATGGCCAAAACGTTCTCGGAAGCGATCGAGCAAGCAATGACAACTAAGGATTTACGTCAAGCGACAACCCGGTCATATATGCTCTTCGATACACCCCAAACAACATATACAAACATCCATTGAAGGATTTTCACAAAAATTGGACTTCAAAAACCAAGAAATTAGAATATTCACCAATTCAATCCCAAACAAAAAAAGGAAATGCACATAAATAAGTGTCAGGAATTCATACCCTACCCAAAGATAGATATAGACAAAGATGTGAGATAAAAATCTCACCTTTAAACCCAAAACAAATGAAGAAGAAGCTATAGAGCAATGGCAAGAGCAATCACACTTCAATTCCAACTCAACAACCTTGAATCTAGGCTAAAAAGAGAAACATTTCCTAAGTTAGGTTTAGGAATTTATGAAATTGATAAGAGAATGAGTTGGAGAAGAAGAAGAGGAGGCTTACCAAAGCTTCTACTATTAGTTTGGAGCTAGAACTTGATTTGCAAAAGAAAACTAGGGTTTGGAGTTTTAATTTCCCATTCCTCTCTCCATTGTTGTAAAAGCTTGAGTATTAGGAAAACGAAGTAAGGTAATGAAGAGAGGAGGGGTGAAGCTTGGTTCTAATGAGCTGAAACAAGACCAAAGCCCTAAGTGGAAAAGTAGCAAAATTCTACTATCTCCAAACATATCAAAGTTTATACTTAAAAAGATCGCAAACGTCATTTTGAACTCAATGGAGGTGGTCTCGAGTCCTAATTTGACCGTATGCAAAAAGTAGCTTTTCGGACTAGGATCCGATTAACGATTAAAAAATTATTTAAATATAAAATCGATAAATATGCGGGTTGTTACAGACTCCCCTCCTTAAATAAATTGCGTCCACGCAATATATAAGATGGAAATAAAAAGTAACAACCATAAAAGCATATTAACACAAAAGAAATTTGAAATAAGAAGTTCACCTCAAAGAGCATGAGTAAGTAGGTCCGGATGAGTACGCTCGATGAATTCTCTAGATTCCCAAGAGCAATCCTTAGGATTTGAGGACCATTGAACTTTAACAAGCGGAACATCTTTATTTCGAAGCCGTTTAACCTCCGAAGCAATAATTCGAATAGGATGCTGCTTATAAGTTAAATTCGGCGAAACTTCAATTTCTTCCACAACACCGGGCTCAAGAATAGAATCGGAATCCCGAAGGCACTTCTGTAATTGAGAAACGCGAAAAACGTCATGCATGGCAGCAAACTGAGCCGGTAATGAAAGGCGATAAGCCATGGAACCAATACGTTCGGTGATAGGAAATGGCCCAATATATCGAGGCGCTAACTTTCCCGATCGACTGAAACGTACAACACCCTTCATAGGGGAAACACGAATAAATACAAGATCTCCAACAGAAAATTCTAATTTCCTTCTTCGATTATCGGCATAGGATTTTTGTCTACTCTGGGCTTCTTTCATCCTATGACGAATAAGTTCAATCTTTTCTGTGGAATCACGAATGAAATCTGGACCTAAAACCAGCTTCTCACCGGTCTCAAGCCAACAAGAAGGAGATCGGCATGGCCTTCCATAGAGTGCCTCGAAAGGTGCCATACCAATACTAGCTTGGAAGCTGTTATTATAGGAAAACTCAACTAGTGAGATATGATCTTCCCAACTTCCACCAAAGTCTAGAACACAAGCACAAAGAAGATCTTCAAGAGTTTGATTCACACGCTCAGTTTGTCCATCGGACTAGGGGTGATAAGCGGTGCTAAAATTAAGCTTCGTTCCCAAAGCTTTTTGAAGACTCTTCCAAAATCCACTAGTAAACAATGGATCACGATCGCTAACAATAGAAGTAGGAACTCCATGCAATTTAACAATTTCTTTAATGAAGAGTTTGTCCAGAAGATGAACGGTTCGGTTCGACCGAACGGGAATAAAATGGGCGGATTTAGTAAGTCTATCAACGATCACCCATAAACTATCATGACCCGAACGATAACGGGGAAGGCCATCAATAAAATCCATGGAAATTTGATCCCACTTCCAAACTGGAATTTCCAAAGGTTGCAATAACCCACCTGGCCTTTGATGTTCAGCCTTGACAAGTTGGCAAGTCATGCAACACTTAACAAAGTTAGCAACATCAGATTTCATTCCCTCCCAATAATAAAGTCACTTCATATCCGCGTACATTTTACTACTACCGGGATGAATGGAATACTTGGAACGATGAGAATCTTCTAGTATATCTTTACGAAGATCACCAATATTTGGTACGATAAGTCTACCAAATTTTCGAATGCTGCCACGAGAGTCAATATCAAAATCTTTCAAACCTTCAATATCCATTTTATCCTTAAGATTTTGGCCAAGAAGAGCCAATTCAGGATCTAGCCTTTGAGCTTCAAGAATGCGGTCAAAAAGAGAAGGACAGATCTCAAGGCTACATAAAACCAGAGATGAACATAAATCGGATACACGATCTCTAATCTCACAAGTGGATAAAACCTCGAGATCATGCCATTCAGATATCATCATGGAAACAACCGCTTGTTGCTTACGGCTAAGAGCATCAGCAACTCGATTTCCCTTTCTGGGAGTATAAAGAATATCAAGATCATAAGAGGCAAGGAATTCGAGCCAACGCTGTTGACGCAAATTAAGTTCCTTTTGAGAAAATAAATATTTCAAAGATTTATGATCCGTATAAAGTATAAATTTCTCTCCCAAAAGATAATGTCGTCAAATTCGAAGGGCGAAACGATAGACGCGAGTTCTAAATCATGTGTGGCATATCTAGTCTCAGCCGGCTTCAATTGCCTAGAAGCTTAAGCAATAACACGTTCTTTTTGCATAAGAACGACACCCAAACCAACGCGACTAGCATCGGTATAAACAACAAAATCTTGAATCCCTTCGGGAATAACAAGAATAGGAGCATCAGAAAGGAGTTCTTTTAATTTCTAAAAAGAAGTTTCACATTTGTCCGACTAAATGTATTTAACACCTTTCTTTGTTAAGCCAGTAAGAGGCACGGCAATTTTAGAAAAGTCTTTGATAAAACGACGGTTATAGCCCACCAATCAGAGAAAGCTACGGATTTCTGTCACACTTTCTGGTCTCTTCCAATCTTGAATCGCTTCAATCTTTTAAGGATCCACTGATATTCCAGATTCGGAAATAATATGACTGAGAAACTTCACACTGGATTGCCAAAAGTGGCATTTAGAAAACTTTGCCTTTAATTGATTACTCCGAAGAGTTTCCAACACAATCCGAAGATGCCTTTCATGTTCCTCCTCGGTTTTAGAATACACAAGAATATCATCAATAAAGATGAGTACAAATCGATCGAGGAAACCTTTAAAAACTCGATTCATGAGGTCAACGAAATAGGCCGGTGCATTCGTTAAGCCAAATGGCATAACAAGCCATTCATAAGATCCATAACGAGTATGGAACGAAGTCAAAGGAATACTATCCTCTGCAATATGAAGCTGATGAAAACCGGTAGCCAAGTCCAATTGTGAAAAGACTCTAGCACCACTAAGTTGATCAAATAGATCATCAATCCGAGGTAAAGGATATTTATTCTTAATAGTAAGATCATTAAGCATGCGGTAGTCGACGCAAAGCCTAAGTGTGCCATCGGATTTCTTTACGAAAATGGCTGAAGCTCCCCAAGGCGAGGAACTAGAGCGAATAAATTGCTTCGTCTCCAATTCAGATAATTGTTTGTGCATCTCTTCATTCTCCTTATTGGACATGCGATAAGGAGGACGAGTAATAGGTTGAGCTCCAGGTATAAGATTAATTCTGAACTCAATTGCTCGCTTAGGTGGTAATCCTAAAACGGGCTCAAATATGTCGAAAAATTCACGAACGACGTGAATACGAGAAATGACATTTTCCTCATCATCATTATCATCATCACGAGGATTTAAAGAATATAAAGATGCAGCCAAAGTGGAATTCGAATCTTTAAGAATAATAGAAATCTGCTTTACAGATTGCGGATGTCGGAGATAAATAGTCCGCTCAGGGCATAGGATATGAGCTTCATAACGGCTAAGCCAATCCATACCCAAAATCATTCCAAAGCCTAAATAACGCATGACATGCAAATCGGCTAGGAAAGGAAAATCACACAAAATAATCTCCACATCTTTACAAAGCAAACTAATTGTTGCGGATCCACCAACCGGATTCACAATTCTCAAAGAATTCATTAAACACAAAACATCCAAAGAAAATGTATCAACAAGTTCTTTTGATATAAAAGAATGGGACGCACCCGTATCAAAAAGAACTCGAATAGGTTGATTACGAAATATAATGATGCCATCAAGGACAGAATGAGACATACCTTGACCGCGAGATGTGTTGCCAGAGGCTTGAGCAACGTTTAACTTTCCCTCCTTGCCTTGAAGCCTAGGGCATAGATGCATATAATGATCTGGACTTTTACAATAGCGACAATAACGGGGCTTTGAACACTTGTTCGCATAATGGCACCTAGCACCACAGTTGAAGCATTTCCCATCACTAGGGGAAAGTGTCTTTGCAGCAAGAGATGCTTAATTACCCTTTTTGTTGGGATAAGGACCTTTGAACTTGTTAGGCCTTTTCTTGTTGTTGAAGTTTGGTTTGGAACCCCCCACTTCAACATCACTTTCCCTATCCGCCTCTTCAAGACGAAGAGCGATATCAATGAGTTGGTCAAAAGGAACTTCTAATTTTAGAAGTAACGGCTTCTTGAGATTTTTGTTTAAGCCATAGACAAATCTTTGGTTCTTCTTCAATGGGGTATTGATGTATTCAACCCCATATTTAGACAGTGACTCGAAGGATGCGACATAATCTGTCACAGAGGACTCACCTTGAACAAGGTCTATGAAACGTCGAGCCAATGTCACTTTCTCTGCTTCTGGTATGAATTTTAATTCGAAGCGTTCCCGGAATTGCTCCCAGGTGAGATCCGCTTCATTAATTTCAAAAATAAGAAGTTCGTACCAGTCCAATGCTCTTTCTTGGAGCATACTGGAGGCCACCTGAACACGGTGAAGATCGATAAGATTCATACGAGAAAAGATTCGATCGCATGTTCTTTGAACGGTTTCCCACCCAAGTTGGTATAATCGTTGCACAAACGTGCAAATCCAGACTTAGGATGTGTCGGTACGAAGACTTGAATTAAATCCTAAGGCACGACTCCTAAGTTGGACTTAGGACGATGATCCTTGTTAAGTTATTCTATATTGTTCTGAAGTTTGGCTCTGATACCAAGATGTGACGCCCCACCTCTATACCCACGCTAGACAAGGACACTACGGGGTAATGCCGTCGACTAGCATGGAGAATAAGGCTGTTGAGGTGCGACCATCCATGTAACTTCTTTGTGAGAGCACCGATATGTCAGATAGTATAGCATGCATTTCATTTAAGGAGGAAATTAGACATACCGATACAAACTCAAAGCTATCACACAGTGGCTATATATAATCTTCGGAAACAAATATAGAAATAAACATAACACAAATCAGTCACAGACATTCATATCACAAAGGCGGAAAAAGATATGAATATATATATAACACATGAAAGTGTACATCAGAGTAGTGGTTTAAAAGATCCACGATAATACAAAAGGATAGCTACAAGCTACGCAAAAGAATAAGTATACATCACGGAGTCTATGTCTCAAATGTATACAACAAAAACTACTAATCTAAGTAGTTAGCCAAAAGTCGGTGTAATCCAGAAGAGAAGTCAAGCGGAAGCACCTGTAACATCTCGGTCTGACCCGAGTATTATTTATAAGAAAATAATAAACGGATCAGTCTAGCTATAGATATCAGATAATATGGTGTAGAATAAAAGACATGGCATGAACGTGTAATAACCATAATGGCATACTACTATAAGTATATAATTGAAAATCAACAAGAGATTAATCAATATCATAAGAATCTTCTCAAAGATAAAATGGGGTATCATACCCTAAACTTGTATTCATAACAAGTCAATGACCCACGAATTCACTAATGCACAAAAATTAATAAAACTTATCAATGGAAATCATGAAAATTGGTGAAGCACAAATTCCAGAAATCAACACACGAAATCCAGAAATCACAAAAAAGGGGGAGGCCTATCACACGAACGGGAGCATGAAAGCTCACCAACATATGTATCACACGAACGAGAAGCTATCTCATGGAAGCTATCCATTAGTTTTTGAACACACGAACGGCCCGAAGACCATGGGGCGCTACCCCACATATGTGATGTAGAAACATTACACAAACGGGGTTTAGTCTCCCTCGCAGACAAAGAGACATCGCACAATTTCTAGTCTAAATCACAAAAATGATCGTCAATGATCATCATGAAGTGTCAATTACACTAAGCTAGTAAATATATGAGTTTAGCTTCATGTCCCATAACCACTAGCTTAACTTAAATATTTACGAACAAACTGTAGATCTTCACTAGGAAATTGTCACAAGTGGTTCAATCGAACAAGTCCAAGTATTAACCGACGAAGTAAACGCAAGCGTTTCATACCACTTGTTTTACTAAGCCGTTTAATTAGATTTCTCATCCGAGTGAGGTAATGGCTTGTATATACTAATAGATTGAAAAACGGTTTAAGAAAGAGAGCTTTGTAATAAAATAGTGTTGAAGTCGTTTGATGAAAGAGTTTTGATATTTACTACTAGTATTGAAACCTTTATATTTTTGAAGTGACAAATCACAAAACGATTGTAGAAACAATCAATCATCAAAATTCACATACGAAGACGTGAATCAAATCCAAAGAAATCGATCCTAAATCCATTAAAATGGATATTCACATAAAATCCATAGAAAGAAGTCATCAAAGTCGATAAAAGTGATAACGTCTAATCGGATCGACAAAACTCGACTAACATTGGAAGTTTTACTCAAAATTAGGCAGATAGGCAAAACTGGGAATTTCCAGACGTCTGAGGAGTTGGTCCAGACGTCTGGATTTAGTCTCTTGAAATATTCCAGAAAACTATCCAGACGTCTGAAACCTAAAATTAGACGTCTGAAAGCATTCAGACGTCTGGGTAAAAGTCCAGACGTATGGATTTGGTTTCTGGAAATATTCCAGAAAACCAACCAGACGTCTGAAAACACGAATCAGACGTCTGACATCTTTTCAGACGTTTGGAACAATAGTTCAGACTTCTGAAATTAGTCACTTCCTTTATTATTTTTCTGCCGTATGTTATTTTTCCCCTAGGAGGCAAAACCAGACGTTTGGCATTGATCTCCAGACTTCTGAACACCTAATCTGGGCAGAAATTTTCCTAGGCCAAGATGGCCAAAACATTCTCGGAAGCGATCGAGCAAGCAATGACAACTAAGGATTTACGTCAAGCGACAACCCGGTCGTATAGGCTCTTCGATACACCCCAAACAACATATCCAAACATCCATTGAAGGATTTTCACCAAAATTGGACTTCAAAAACCAAGAAATTGGAATATTCACCCATTCAATCCCAAACAAAAAAAGGAAATGCACATAAATAAGTGTCAGGAATTCATACCCTACCCAAAGATAGATATAGACAAAGATGTGAGATAAAAAATCTCACCTTTAAACCCAAAACAAATGAAGAAGAAGCTATAGAGCAATGGCAAGAGCAATCACACTTCAATTCCAACTCAACAACCTTGAATCTAGGCTAAAAAGAGAAACATTTCCTAAGTTAGGTTTAGGAATTTATGAAATTGATAAGAGAATGAGTTGGAGAAGAAGAAGAGGAGGCTTACCAAAGCTTCTACTATTAGTTTGGAGCTAGAACTTGATTTGCAAAAGAAAACTAGGGTTTGGAGTTTTAATTTCCCATTCCTCTCTCCATTGTTGTAAAAGCTTGAGTATTAGGAAAAAGAAGTAAGGTAATGAAGAGAGGAGGGGTGAAGCTTGGGTCTAATGAGCTGAAACAAGACCAAAGCCCTAAGTGGAAAAGTAGCAAAATTCTACTATCTCCAAACATATCAAAGTTTATACTTAAAAAGATCGCAAACATCATTTTGAACTCAATGGAGGTGGTCTCGAGTCCTAATTTGACCGTATGCAAAAAGTAGCTTTACGGACTAGGATCTGATTAACGATTAAAAAATTATTTAAATATAAAATCGATAAATATGCGGGTTGTTACACTTTCAACCACTGCAAGGTTGTCCACGGGCTCTACAACAATTGCAACTATTTCAAGAGCGAATATTTCTTCGTTCGATGCCCCGAAGGATTCAATCGCTTTTGGCTGTCTGGCCATAAGTATTATCACCCAATTCCTTCCTTACACTTGGGCTTTCTTTACCCTAGAATCTAACATTCTTTCCATATCTCTATTAGATCTTCCAAAACGAGTCCCAACTGAAGATCTTGCAAACACACCAGCACTCCAAAAGGGGATCAGTCTGGACTTGAAAAAAACTTCTTAACTCCTTACAAATACTCAACTACGATAGTTCCACCTCCTCTACAACAAAAGGAGCATTGTTCCTAACCTGATTCCTATCGAAGCGACTCAAGTTGCTACTGGTCCTTCTTCCCTGATGGGCTACTCCAACGATGATGAATAGAGGAGTCAATAAGGCCAAGGAGTCAAGGCAAATCTTAGAGAAGAAGAAGAGGATAGAGGAGTCAAAAAAATAGGGGAAGAATGACTAAGAGGAGAAGAGAACAACATGACGAAAGAGGAGTCGAACAGGAGGACATGGAGAAGACGAGGGAGAGGATGAGGAGGATGAAGAGATGATGACGTTGCTAGTAAAGATGAATCATATGGGGAGGCATTCCTTGAGGGCACCATGGTCATAACACCCCCAGGCCTAAACGATTAGTTATCAAGTCCTCCCAACTTGCACTCGAACCGCATCTTGAACCTATTGAAGAGTCAACTCCCCCAATAGGTGCTTTTGGTAACATCTTCAATTCACTAAGAGACCTTAGGAAACTATCAAAATTTGGCTTTGGAGGGCTAAATTTCGAAGACATCTTAAACACCAGCTCTCAAAATTCAGCTTCCCCTCGCGTGAAATCCTCAAAACCATTGAGGATGATAAGACTCTATCTCTAGACAGCTCTCAAGATTCAGCTTCCCCTCGCGTGAAATCCTCAAAACCATTGAGGATGATAAGACTCTATCTCTAGACCCCCTTGAGCTTGGTCCATAGACTACATAGGGCACGCAAACACTTCACACACTTCTAGGATCAAAAACACAAACACTCTACACCTGTTCTTAATCCATCGATTCAATTTTGACATGGTTCTTCTTCCTTTCACGTACAATGAGGAAATGCGGTCATATAGATAGGCTTAGAAAGCGCACTAAACGACAGTAATCCAAGACACCCAAAGCCTATTATCGTATCACAACTCTTGTAACGACCCGTAATTTACATACCGAGAGATTGTAAAACATTGTTATTTAATTCATATGAGGTCGTATGGCTCTAAAACTTTGGGAAATGACTACTAGGGGCATTTTCCACTTTTTGTATTTTTATGGATAGTTTGGACCCTAAATTTCTTGTAAGGCCTATAACTTTTGATAGGGATTAAATTATGGTCTGAAACCACTTATATTAAATTTAGCTTGTGGTTTCTCTTTTCGCAGAGTGGTTATGGTAGGAAAACGAACTTATTATTTAGGATATATGGTCATTTTAAGTTATGTTTGTTGTTAGACATATTAATGGGCAATTAAACTAAGCCCATACTAAGGTCCACTAAATATTTTTAGAAATTGTGCCTAATTAGGGGTGATGGAACAAATATAGATCATTTCCCACTTTTCCAAAACAATTCCAAATTTCCATTAACCTAATTTCATCAAAATACCTCCCTTTTTCTTACTAATATTAGCCTAATACATCATTGAAGGGTAACTAGTGAAGGGGGGTTGTAGTTTCAACATTTGGGTGTTTGAATTCGAATTTGCTGCTATTCATTTTAGATTTAAGGATTTAGATTGGTGATTTAGGTATTAAGTGAGTGATTATTAATCTCACTTTCCTATTCCTGTTTATATAGTTAAAGTTGATGTTATTAACATGATTTTGATGCTATTTTTTTTTAAATTTTAATTCGACCCTTAAAATATCTATGGTTGAATTTAAAAGATTAAAATGGCTTTTGAATTATTTTACAACCCCTTTTGGACCATATTGTTATTCTAGTGTAAAGGTTAGATCTAGGCTAATCTTAGTATATTAAATATGTTTGGATGAATGATTTATTTTTAATGGATGCTTATGAATGATATATATTTTTGGATGAATTATTTTGATATAGTTTTCTAGTGCTTTAGAGTAGTTAGGAAGAGGTCGTCAGTTTGGGCAAAACGTGAACAAAAGTGCTTAAAATTGAATAAAACTAGAAGGAGGGGCTCTGGAGAATGGGAGTAGCTTTTAGTTTTGCTCGTAGATAGATTGGAGTTGTTTAAGGTGATAAACTTCATATTGGTACCGATTTGAAATAAGGTAGGCGAAGAAAATGGATTCAGGTTAGCAAGGGAATGACTTTGGGCTAGAAGTATTGAAACTGTGGGGATAGCTTTGGGCTAGTGTGTGCATGAGGTTTCAAAGGGGAAAAGAGCAATCTAGTCGATGGTGGATGGAGTGCGTGGGGATTTCTTCTATGATACTTCGGGGCAGGCTTTGGGACAAGTTAAAGGATGGGTTTGGGGACTAAAATACCCAAATTTTAGCAAAGTATGAAACTCGGTACCGATTACTTTTGATCTGTACTGAATTCTTTTTTTGGCACATGGTTGGTGCTAGGGACTTAGGATCTTAAGACATGAAGGAAGGGGGTCTTAAGTAGGAAAATGGAGAAGAGATCGGGGAGGAAAGTACTTAACCAAATTTTAGCTAAATATCAGCTAAGGAACTCATATCGGTACCAACCTCTTTTGGTCAGTACTGACATGAATTAATGATGCCTATGGTGATAAAAATTCTAGAGGAAGAAGTGTAGGTCATGCTAAAGTTATTTGCTTATTCGCTTGACATTCAATGGCGATGTGGTGGCATGAGGAAGGATGATGACTTTAGGACTTCGATAATGTTAACTTGACAGTGATCGAGTTATGTTCCGATGGTGATGGCTCGATGTTGAATGGAGTTATGAGAATGGTTATCCACAAGAGTGGTTCTTGGAATGGTGACTCGTGGATAGAATGTTGAATGGTTCTATCATAGAAAGAAAGGAATCTGGAATGGTTTCTTGAGGGTGAATGAAAACTAAATAGGGAAACAATAGGGTTCAGATACACATGTTAAGGGATCATTGATATTCGAAGTGTTTTCTGTTGTACTCAAAAGTAGAGGTATTGTGTGAAAGCTTATTGGGTACTTGAAATGGCTACTCCAGATCGGTGGAATGGATCCGTATACCCTGGATCAATGGAATGGATCTACTGTCAACTTCAGGTTATGGGTAAGTACACTGAAAACCATGATTTTTTCATTAATCCTTGGCAGAGAAATGACCATATATACGAGTTATCATACATCCAGGGCACACTGAGTAATAGTGAGGATTGTTTGATGGCTGCTATGTTTGCTTTGGTTGTTTCCCATATATCTACCACTCTAGAGATGTCATATGATGTGGGTATTGTGCATAGAGATACCTAGACACCCGATATTGTACTTAGGATGTAGTACCCTTGATGATGATGATAGAGTAGCATATTATGTTCATTATGCGCTAACTCTTTGGTTGTAGGAACAGGTCAGGTATGGTTAGTATACCCGTATTCCTTACTATATTGACTTGTATAGTATTTTGAGATCTCTTGTCACTCATACCAGATTGTTGTCCTACTCAAGATTTTATGCTTTGCTTATAATTATCTTGGGTACTCTTAAATGAGTAGACTGAATAGCAGGCCTAGGTGGCATGCGGTAACAGTGCAAAGGACGAGCAGAATGAAGCTTTCTCATATTATATATAGACTTGCTTGTGCTTATTCCATGGTAGAGTCTAGACAGTTTTTATTGTTTTATTTAGAGATGGTTTGAGTTTATTATCACTTGTATAAACTCTATTATTATCTTGTACAACTTTATGAACTAGTGTATTTTGATATTGTGGTTTATATTATTTATTACTGTCTCTCCTGTTTTATATCTGTAATGTTATTATTATATTCTATTTGATACGTTATGAGATATATGATAGGTTTTGTGGTTGTTTCTCTTCTTTTTACCCTTGACAATCGCCTCACATCGGCCGGACACTGTAGCAGTGCAGTATTCAGTTATATTGGGTATTGAAGGTGTAGGGGGTTGTTGCAACTCTTATCAAGAGACATAGAGCGAGAGATTAAGAAGGAAGGAATAGGAATGGAGTGATGCCGAGAAGAGAAAGCATCATCATGATGAGAAAAGGGAATCATGCGATCGCTCTGGGCGCGACTTCGATTCCCATCATCAACAGCTCTCACATACACAACCTTCTTAGTATCGACAATCTTCTTGCCACAAGCTTTCTCCATCACCATCCTCTTATCACTACTATTTCAACTCCCCAACAATCTAAAACTGTAACAACCCGATTTTATAATTACCTTGATTTAAATTTTATAAATTCCCTTAATTGTTCCGAGAATAATTATTATAAAATTCGAATTAATGTAATCATAAAATCGGTTTGTTACAGAACCCCTTAAGGAATCACATCCTTACAATTTTTATATCGGAGAAAATTCTATGACAAAGATAGAAAGAATCAAACGAAGGAATTTTTTTTGGAAAAGGCACATACTCGATTAATGAGCATTAGAAAATAACTCAGGATATGTCTACTACAAAGACACTCTAGTCTCCCACGAGCAATCTTTAGGATTAGGCGACCATTGAACCTTAACGAGCGGGACATCTTTTCTTCTAAGTCGCTTTACCTCCGAAGAAATAATGCTAGTAGGCTCATGAACATAAGTCAAACTAGGAGAAATATCAAATTCTTCGATCTGTGGAGGTCTAAGTATGGAATTTGAATCTCGAAGAAACTTGTAAAGCTTGGAAAGATGAAAAACGTCGTGTATTCTAGATAGATAAGCAGGTAAAGCAACACGAGAAGCTAATTTTCCAATACATTTAATGATTGGGTATGGTCTAATAAAGCGAGGGGCCAACTTCCCAAATCGATTGAAATGCATTTCTCCCTTCATCAGAGAAACACAAATAAACACAAGATCACCAATACAGAAGTCCAAATCTTTCCTCCTATAATCCGCATAAGACTTTTTCCTATCTTGTGCTTTCTTTTATTCTCTTTCTAATAAGATCTATCGTCTCAAAAGCATCTCTAATAGAATCTGGTCCCAAAACAAAATTTCTCTCCAGTCTCTAGCCAATAAAACGGTGAACAACATGGCCTTCGTATAAGGCTTCAGAAGGAGCCATACCTATACTCGATTGGAAACTGTTATTACAGGCAAATTCAATAAGATAAATATGCTCTTCCCAACTACCCCCGAAATCAAGAACATAAGAATGAAGCAAATCTTGCAAAGTCTTATTGATCCTTTCCATCTGCCCATTGGATTGAGGATGAGAGGCAGTGCTGAGATTAAGCTTAGTAGACTGACTAAAGATTCTTCTAGAACCTACTAGTGAAAAGTGGATCCCGGTCACAAACGATGGCACTGGGAGCTCCGTGCAATCTAATAATCTCCTTAACATAGAGTTCAGCTAAAACATGAGCAGTTCGGTTAGAATTTATCGGAATAAAATGAGCCAATTTAGTCAATCGATCCACGATCACCCACTAAGTATGATGCCCAAGCATAAAATGAGGTAAACCATCGATAAAATCCATGGAAACCTGCATACGATAATTAATTTGATCAACATTTAGATCAACTCAAAAGAAATGTAAATATGAACTTAATTCTATCTAAGTCCATATTTACCTGATCCCATTTCCACAATGGGATTTCCAAAGGCTGAAGAAGACCGCTAAGCCTTTGGTGTTCTGTCTTAACCAACTGGAAGGTGACACAGTGACCAACAAATTGAGCAATGTTTTGCTTTATACCCTCCCGGTAATACAATCTCTTCATATCTGCATACATCTTACTGCTATCAGGATGGATGGTATAACAAAAGCAATGACACTCTTCCATAAGGTCTCTTCGGAGATTATCTATGTCGGGCACAATAAGTCTACCACATCTCCGAATACAACCTAGAGTGTCAACAAAAAACTCCTTCAACCTTTCAACACTTCTACCAATAGAAAGATTCTAAACAAGCTCAACTAATTCAGGATCTTAATTATGGGCTTATGCAATACGATCAAGAATAGAGGGACGGGCCTCAAGACTGGATAGTACTATATCTGGTCTCAACTTTGAATTTCGATCTCTGATATCACACATAGAAAGTGCCTTCAAAACTTTTGATTCAGCCAACATCATAGAAACCACTGCTGATGTCTACGACTAAGGGCATCAGCTATAGAATTACCCTTTGCAGGAGTTTACTGAATCTCAAAGTCGTAAGCCACTAAAAACTCCAACCACTACTATTGACGCATATTTAATTCTTTCTGGGGGAAGAGATATTTCAAAGATTTATGGTTGGTACAAAGAATAAATCTCTAACCCAAAAGATAATGAAGCCAAAGCTTAAGTTCAAAAACAATAGTTGCAAGTTCGAGATCGTGAGTGTCATAACGGATCTCGTTCGGACGTAATTGTCTCGAAGCATAAGCAGGCACTCTATCTCTCTACATAAGCACTGCATCAGGGCCTGAACCACATGCATCAGTATAGACAACTGGATCTTTATTCCTTTCTGGAACTACAAAAATAGGCTCATGACTCAAAAGATCTTTCAAAGTCTAAAATGCAAACTCAAACTTCTCTAACCAGACATACTTCACTCGTTTTCTGGATAAGCTAGTAAGAGGAAGAACACTTTAGAAAAGTCTTTAGTAAAGCACTTATAATAACCAGCTAATCCCAGAAAGCCATGGACCTCCGTCACGCTCTCTGGTCTCCTCCGATTCCGAATAGATTCAATCTTTGCGGGATCAATCGAAATTCCTGCTTTGGAAATAACATGACCCAAAAAGTTTACTTGCTTCTACCAAAAATGGCACTTGGATAATTTAGCCTTAAGCTGATGGCTACGAAGAGTTTCCAACACAATATGAAGATGCTTCTCATGCTCCTTTTTAGAACAAGAATAGACTAAGATATCATCAATAAAAACAAGCATGAACTTATCAAGAAATTCCCAGAATATACGATTCATTAAGTCATCAAAATACGCAGGCACATTTGTTAAATCGAATGGCATAAGAAGCCATTCGTATGAACCATATCGAGTTTTGAAAGCTGTCAACGGAATACTATCTTCTACCACTCGAAGATGATGGAAACTGATCGCTAAGTCTAACTGGGAAAAGAATTTCGCGCCATTAAGCTGATCGAACATATCATCGATATGAGTTAAAGGATAATGATTCTTAATAGTAAGCTCATTCAATTTCTTATAATCGATACACAACCTAAGTGTACCATCAGCCTTTCTCAAGAACACCACGACTGCACCCTATGGCGAACTACTAGACTGAATTAGATGCTTCGCCTTGAGCTCAACTAACTACTTCTTCAACTCTTCATTTTCCTTTATAGACATCCTTGTGGGAGGACGATTAAAAGGCCAAGCACCAGGCATCAAAGCAATACAAATTCGATTGCCTTATGAGCAGGCAATCCGTAAATGGATTCAAAGATATCTAGAAAATCACACACAATGGGAATACTAGCTATTTTATCCCCTTCTCGAGATTTGATAGCATAAAGAGAAACATTCAGATTCGGGTCCACTTCTTCAAGAGCAAGAGGAAGTAAATCACTACAACATGGATGCTTGAAATAAATAATACGTTCTGGACAAAGAACAGTAGCTCCATATCTATCGAGCTAATCTAAACCCAAAATCATGCTGAAAATCAAATAAGAAATAACATGCAAATCAGCTAAAAAGGAGAATCCACCAAGAATGATTTCGACATCCTTACAAAACAAACTAAGGGTTGCAAATCCACCAATAGGATTCACAATCCTCAAAGATGATAGTAGACAAGTCACATCCAAAGAACAACTATCAACTAGCTCCTTCGACATGAATGAGTGTGATGCTCCCATATCAAAGAGAACTCTAATGAAACAATCATGGAATAAGATAGACCCTTCTAGAATAGATGATGATGTACCTTTTTGATGGCCCGAACCTCTTGAAGCCTCTGCTACATTCAACTTCCCTTTCTATTTAGAAGCTAAAACTAGACAATTAGCAATCTAATGACCTTCCTTCTTATAGTAGAAACATGCATGAAAAGAAACTGGTGCAGACGAACGAGGCTTTGTGCACTCCCTTGCATAATACCTTTTGACTCCACCCTTGTAGCATTCTATTTGCTCTCTCTTTTGGCCCTTAGCATCTGAATCTTGCTTCTCAGATTTCTTATTTGGATATTGAGGCTTAGACTTTACAATCTGCTTCTTTTTTAGGAAAGAAATTCATCTTTTGTGATTAGCTTCGTCATCGCTATCCTTTTCGACCTCTTCAAGTCTAAGAGTCGTGTCTACCAATCTGTCAAAAGTAACATCCAATTGAGGCAAGAGCACCTTCCTCAAAGACTTCCTCATCCCATACACAAGCCTTTTATTCTTCTTATGAGGTGTAGTAATGAGATCGACCTCATACTTAGACAAAGACTTAAATATCATCACATACTCTGCTATAGAATTATCCCATTGCTTAAGGTCTATGAATCTTCAAGCTAAGGCTGCCTTTTCTGCTTCTGGCATAAACTTCATCTTGAACCTAGACTTGAACTCCTCCCAAGATAAGTCGACCTCATCAACCTCTGCAATAAGCAGTCATACCAATCCAACATTTTCTCCTGAAGCTGACTAGATGCTACTTGCACCTTATGCATATCTGAAAGCTCTATGCGATTGAGAATCCTCTCGCATGACTTCAACTAGGCCTAAATCTCTATAACACGTTCGGTTCCCTTGAACTGTTCCCCTCCTAAGTGAGCATAATCATTGCACATCCTAGCAAAGCATAAATAATGAATTGGAGGATCCACAAGGTTTGTGCCAGATGACTGAACATTTCTAACCAACTCTATAATCTACTGAGTAGTCATAAATATTCTCTTTGGGTTCCGTCCACTGGATGGTCCAAAGTCAGAACGAGTAGCTCTACCGTTAGCCATACTCACTCTACCACAAATGAGATTTCAATTAAGAAACTCAAAAGTAGTAATCAAAAGATGATAAAAGAAAACATACAAATTCATCTCATCCTTATATCCTAGAAGAAAATGAACTAATTCTACCCACGAACCCATTGGTCGAGACTCTAAGTCTTCCTAGGCCAAGATTTGTGTCTCTTACATCTTATATTATTCTGAAACACGGCTCTGACAATTGTTCTACGAATAATTAAGGGGAGTTATAATTTTTATTAATTAAATAAGGTAAATATTGGTTTTTGTGTAATTAAAGGAGATAAATTTGATTTGGACTGTGTATTTAAATAAATGGAAAATTAGAGAAATCTTATTTTCTTTTTAAATGAGTATTTTAATTTTATTAAAATATAAAATATAGAATGAAATCAATGGAAAATTATAGTCAGAATTTTAGAGTGTAAATTGCTCTTTTTTTCATTATAGGAATTTTATTTCATAATCAATAAATGAGAATTTAATTAGAGTTAAATTAGTTTTTAAAACTAAAAAGAATGCATTTTGAAAATATGTAGGGTTCGATTTTAATTCTTAAGTTAGTAACTAGTTAGAGTTTAAAGCCAGTAAAAGAGGAATAAAAGGATTTGGTTAACAAATAAAAGAGAGAATTGCTTTGTTGATTAAATAGAGAGTTTATAAGTTCATTAATTTAAATAAATTAGTAATTAGAAGCTTATTTAGGTTAAGCCCATTATTAAAGAAAAGAAAGAATAGTTTCTTTCTCATTCTCAAATTCAGTACGTACATTTCAGAAAACTTAGAAACTGAGAAGTGAAAACTCCATCTTCCTCTTTGAGAAACTTCAAAAAATCCTCTCAAATAAATTGAAATAAATCTCCATAAATTCATGTAAATTCAAGGTAAGTCTATCATATTTATCTCTAGCCTTTAGAACTCTTAATTTTGGATTTTGATAGAGATAATAATCTTCTGTGTGTTGTTTGCCAAATTGTTATTTCTAGGGTTTAACAAGGATTGAAGAAGGAGATCGCTGTAGTTGTTTGATTGTGTTAGCTAAGGAAAAATGTGAGATTTTACTCTCACAATTATCTCTAAAATTTGAATTTCTTGTGTTAATAATCGAATTGAAGCAAATAAGATTTGCATATTGTTTAATCTTTGTTGTTTGATGCCTAATTGATTTTACAGTAAACTAAAAATATAAAACCTATAGAAAATGTAAGTTTTAATGTTTGATTTCATCACCTATGATTGCATGCTTGTTGTTAGATGTTGTATGTATGAAATATAGTGAAATAACACTCTTAGAAGTAGTACAATGCTGCCTAAAATCGCCGAAAAGATCGTCGGAAATTGGATGTGAAACCTGTAGACAAACTCCAGGATTTCTTGCAGTCACCGATAGGTCCTACTAGTGGGCCCTACCAGTGGACCGATCGAGAAGAAAACTGGAGCTCGTCTCCAGGTTTTCGACCCAAATTTTGTTATGTATTGCTCTTAGTGTTTTGTTTGCTCTTCTTGGGTTATGGATAATACCTTGATTTGATAAAAATGGAATTATAATTACATATATGTTTTTATAGAAGTGTTTTATAAACCGATTTCAAAGAATTTTATTTAAATAATATAGTAATAATAAGTGGTTATGGGACATTAATTATCACTTCGTTTAGTTATATGACTTGTTTGTGTAGTATTTATGTGTAGTGAAATTTACTAATTAATAGTAAATGCTTTTGCAACACAGGTGATTATGGGACATGAGTTTTACTTTAATGATTACTATTAAAAGAGTAAATGAAACTATGAGATTAAAATAGTATCTTAGTGAAAGCATATTATTTATAATTTGTTATATTCGTTAGTACATTTAGTAGCTTGAACTTGAGGCTAGTTGTTCACCTAGCGGCTTGGCTGCGGTGTTCGCCCCCGAGTCATGGTATTCGTTTAGTTCTTGCCCTATACCACTGAGCCAGTAGTCTGTACCGCGCGCTATATTCCATGTCATAACAATTATGCCATTCGTTAGTAGGCGCGACACCTTAGTAGGGCGATAAATAAGCTGAACACCTATTATGGACATTCGGTACATTTTGGACTGTAGGAGTTTAGCAGGCTAAACTCCTGGAGCTTTTCATATCCGTCTCCCCTTGGAAGAAAGCAATTCACACTAAGAATATTCGTTCTGTAAAAAGATAACTATAAAATCCATTATTGTGTTTGACTTGCCTTCGTGCAATTTCTTTGTTGACTTACTTTCACGCAGTCATTTGACTTTCATGGTTTTCATGATATTATTTCGTTTGTTAGTTTTCATATTAGTTTGTGATTTATGAGGTTTGTTTCACCATATTTTTAGATGATTGTCGTTGTTGGGCATGAGATGACCTTTTGTGACATAGTGAATATCTTATGATAAGAATTATTATAGAGATCTTATGTATGTTTTACATTAGTAACCATAAACTGTTATTATTGATGTATATTCAATAAACTTATTATCTAGATCTCACATTTTTTATAATTAGAGATAATCTGATTCGGGTGTTATTTTTATGCTCGAATCAGACCGAGACTTATCAGGTACCAAGACTTGAGGACTTTAGACTTATGCTAACTTTTAGGAGTAGACTATTATGTACCTATAGTTAGCTATGTCATATGTACATTATCTAGTCGACATTTATCTGATATGTATTTTGTATGAGATAGTGATTATAGTTATCATGTATATTTTGAGATGTGGCGTAGTCTGTATGTATATTATATAGGTCTGATCTCTCTTTTGTAGACTCACGGTATATATTCGATGTATTATATTTTCCGCTATGTTATATGATTATGTGTTCCGTGATATATAGTATATTGTTCTGAATTTTGTTTAGAGCCAGCGTATCTATTACTTTG
Source organism: Allium fistulosum (assembly GCA_030737815.1). Lineage (NCBI taxonomy): Eukaryota > Viridiplantae > Streptophyta > Magnoliopsida > Asparagales > Amaryllidaceae > Allium > Allium fistulosum. The sequence goes on from CM060902.1 coordinate 1,305,354,970, forward strand.
TGTTGAGACTATTCACGTATATTATGTTGTTCAAATGAAAAGGTAAATGTGACAGTGCTTGCCTAAAGCAATAAATATGGATGGTCACTCCTAACTAGCCTTATTCTCCTCATTAGCAGACGATATTACCTAGTAATATTCTTTGTTAATGTGGTTCTAAAGGTGGGGTGTCACAAAAACTGTCAGCCCCTCCCAGTCTCACAAGGATGGCAAAGAAACAACCTTACATCATGTTGCTCCTCCTCTACACTTGAGGATCAATCCACTATTGTTACCATTAAGATGCAAGTGTCTCTTCTAGGATATTGCCTTGAGGGGGTTAAATTTGATTTCAATGTCAGGGACTTTCCATGCAGTTATGAGAATGAAGGCCTTACCAGACATGAGGAGGTTGTGGAGCAACTATATGAGTGGAAAAAATTAGCTACGGGCCTCTCTGACATCAACCGTGATAACCAGTTGATCATCCGTACTTTCGACCTAGAGAGGGCTGACCATAACCAAATATGGAAAGATTATAAAAAGGAATTTGCCACGGTTAAGTTAGAATGAGACAAGAAACCCAAATCCACCAAGGACTCCCAATAAAGGCTATTAGAGTTGGCCAATGCTCACGTAGCTAACACCCTGCTTCTAAACTCGTAGTTGAAGAATACTCATGCTGCTAATATCGATCTGGAGAAGAAGACTAAGGCAAAATAAGATGGAAACATTGCCTCTAGGCCAAGTTCTTGAAACTTGAACCCAACCTAAAAAAGTTGAACAAAATCCAAGGAGTAGGCTCAAGGCGAGTCTACCAACTTAAAAACCAAGCTGACCATCGTCGAGAAAGAAAACATGGATCTCAAGACCAAAGCAATCAAAAGTGAAGAAAAAAATGAAAGCCACCCTCCTCTAGTTCTTCACTAATGTCATAAAGATATAGAACCTCAAATGGCTGGAGGGCGACTATCCCGAGACTTTGGTTAAGGCATGGGACAAAATCTTGAAGAGGGCCAGAGAATATGGTAGTGTTATTGATACTGAAGCTCTAAAGATCAAATCTTTGGATGAGGAGGACCTGATAGATCTGGAAGAGGGTTGTAAAATCTTGGATATATGGGGTGCAATCAAGAAATGGGCACATACTAAGACTCATGCTGATCCCAGTTTCTTAGATGATGCGGATAACTCCACTCTAGCATAGAAAGAGTCTGTAGTAGAGATCGTCAATTCGACGACAACCACTACGAAGGATGTCTTAACTCAAAAATTTGCATCTACGGCTCCCAACACAAGCACTCCTAGGGGATACAATCCTTATGCCCCAGCTCTCATTCCTTCGGCAGGTACTTCTGCCTTGCTTTCACCCTAGAAAAATCTATAAGAAGGGGAAATTGCCAAATATCCTTTGAAGGAAATACCAAGCTCTCAAGGTAAATCTTTGGTCTCTCCGGTCTTTGAGAAAATTCAGTTCTTGCCAAAGAACGTCTCTAATCTTTACCTTTCTATCTGTAAAACTATAGGCCAACCATCATTTCCTCCTCCACCATCAACTATTCATGCCCCAAGTTCAAGCACTATCACAACTACATCTACCTCCATCACTACAACGTCTACTCTCCCAACTCTTCCCTCCTGCTTTGGCCATGGTATTGACATAGAGAAAATAGGAGTGCTGGAGGAACTGAAGGACACTGAAGCATCTCTCGAAGAGGAGGTGACAATAACCAGCGCAAAAGACCCGAACACTACATACATGGTGGAGAGGCTGAAAATCGATATATGTAAAATCAAGGTTAAATGAGAGCCGAGCACGGAGAAGGCCCCTTTCATTGTTCCAACCTCCACTCTTTAGGCAGTTGGCATATCTATCGATACTCCCAAATCTCGCACAGATTCAGACAGTGACTAAAATTCTATCTTATGTTCAACCTTTTTCTTATTTTCATTACTGCATTTTTTATTTGTACTGCTTCTATATTTGCCTACCTATATAATATAGTCATCTGTAATTCAATTACACATATATTATTCATGCATGTATATATGATATGCGCAATCCCATTATTTATTATAACTTTATACATATAAATAATTTCTTTAATTTCTCCGTGTTGTTTCATCACTTAGTTTTATTTATCATTGGCCAAAGCATTTCTCGGTTTGGTTAAACAAAATTTTATTCCTTCGGCCAGCTCTGTGGCCAACTCCATTTATGGTCGGACATACTCGGTACAGCCGCAAATGAAGTTGTACTTGCAAAAGATTCAATTTCATGTCGACTTCTTTCTTTAGGAATCGACATCCTAAACGCATGTATTTAGGCATCTATCCTTAATTTTGCATATCTCTGGATGATAATCAAAGACACTTCATTAACCAACCTTGTTTATCATCAACCGAAAGTATCATGTTGGGCTGTAAACGAGGTTGCATCTGTAAAAACTCAACTCTACACCGACTCATATCTCTGGGAATTGGTGTCTTAGATATGTGTCTCTAGACATCCATCTTAAAACCCGCCTATCTCCCGGCTTTTATTAAAGATGCTCTGTCTACCATCTTCGCTTATCATCAACCGAGCATGTTCTGTAGAGAAATAAGCAAGGTCGTAACTGCAACCAAATTCAATTATACATCAGTTCCTATCTCTGGGATTCCGTTTCTTAGATGCCTATCTTTGGGCATCAATCCTTGACTTTGCCTATCTCTGTGCACTGGTTAAAGATTAAATGTGTAAGGGAGATCATCTGATTGACCCTTATACGATTATACTCCAATGATCTGATTATGGGTCAAAGGAGTTCATCAGTACCTAGACATCCAGTTTTTCAAAATATAAAAGGTCTCATTTTGCCATTGATCACGCAACACAAAATCAGACTTTTAAGAATACAGTTCCATTGATTGTAAAAGACAAATTTATTTATGAATGAACAAATGGTCGAATCTACTTTATTACATCAAGTCTCGAATGATAGGATGTCTTATTTGCAAAAAAAAGTAAATCTAAGTGAAATAGCATTATAGATGCTCGCTATTTCATGCCTGCGAAATTAGGGTCCTGTTAACAACCTATAGCTTAAAAGCTTCATCTCCAAGCTTCTATTCAATCACATAGGGACCTTCCCAATTTGGAAAAAGTGACCTTGTACCAGGAAAGACTTATTTCAAAACGAGGACACCTATCTTAAAGGTACGATTTTAGACCTTGGGGTTGAAGTATTTCGCTACTCCTATATGGTGAGCAGCTATCCTTAGGTCAGCCTCTTATTGTTTCTCTTTGACCAAGTTAAGGGACTTAAGTAAGAGCTCCTCGTTCATCATGAGATCATAATGACGTCTAAAGTGAGAATGATTTTAGATTCAATCAGTATCATGGCCTTAGTTCCATAGGCATAAGCGAATGGGTATAACCATCACGACTTATGGGTTATCCTATAATCCCACAATGCAAGTGATAGCTCTTTAACCCAATTGCTTTTGGCTCTCTTTAATCTCTTCTTGGTGATGGATTTGATTATCTTATTCATCTCCTCTACCTATCCATTCACTTGCTTGTGTGCTACTTAAAAGAAGCTCTTCTCAAATCGAGCATAGAATTCTTTGAACTCAACACCCTTGAACTGAGTTTCAATATTAGTAATGATATTTTATGGAACTCTATATGTGAAAAAATCTTCTTTACTATAAAGTTGACCACTTTCTTCAAAGTGATCAATGTTAGGGGCTCCGCTTAACCTCATTTTGTGAAGTAATCCACAACCATTATGGCATATTTCGCTCCACCTCTCGAGATCGACACCACACTGATAAATTAGTTCCCCAAACCATAGACGGCTACAAGGTAACCATTTGCATAAGCTCGGTGGATGGGGCTCTTAGTATCTTTGCAAACCTCTAGCACTTATAACATCCTAAAGAAAAGTCAACCCTATCTTGGCTAACTATTGGCCAGAAGTATCCATAGCGAAGAACCTTCTTTGCTAATGTCTGCCCCCAGTGCGATCACCAGAGCTACCTTTGTGCAATTCTACAGGACTTTTCTAAGCTTCGTCTTTAGCAACACACCACGATAAGGGAATCAAGAATCCACTCCTATACATCACTCATTCTTTCATAACGAATTGAGGTACTTTACATAGGATTTTCTGTCGTTCATTTCTTCTATTTGGGAGAGTTCCTTTAAGAAAATATTCCATAATTGGAGTCATCCACGACACCATTTATTCCTAGCATCCACGATCTAACCGACGTCTATTTTGTCAATGCTTGGAGTCATCAAAGTCTCAACTTGAATGATACCTAAAAGTTGTGCATCCCTAGCGCTATCCAGCTTGGCCAATGAATCAACTTTCATATTTTCCTCTATAGGAATGTACATTATCGTGCAATGTTCAATATCATTCAGTAATTCCAACACTTTCATTAGGTATAGGGCAAGTCTTGCTTCCTTAGATTGAAATTCCTTTTTTACCTAGCTAACCACCAACTGAGAGTTATTGAATATATGTGACATCTTGACCTTTGGTTCCTTTGCTATCTTGAGTCCCGCAATTAACACATCATATTTGACTTCATTGTTTGTCACCCGAAACTCTAGCTTCAAGGCATAATAGATCCTAGTCCCTCTAAGGTCACGAGAACAACTACTTCCCTATAATTATGCTCACTAGAGACTCCGTTTACATATAACTTCCATTAGGAAAGTTGAACCCATTCCTCTTCCTTTTCATCATCCTAGATAGTGAACTCGGCAATGAAGTACGCCAATGCCTATCCTCGACCATCTTCCTAGGACGGTTAGATATGTCATATTGGCTGGACTCGATATTCCATTTTATTAATCTTCCTAAAGTCTTAGGCTAATATAATACTTACCTCAATGGCTGATTAGTCGGCACCTTAATCGATGGGTTGGGAAATAAGGTCATAACTTCCACACAACTATCAACAAATAATATGCTAGTTTCTCCAGCTTTGGATAATTCTTTTCCACCCTGGTGAACTATTTACTGATGTAATATATGGGCTTTGGATTCTACTCTCCTCACGTACCAAGGCTGCACTCAGTGCGTGTCCAAAGGCTTTGATAACACTAATGGTCTCTCAATATGATCTAGTAGGTTTTAGAAAGCATCTTGACATTCATTCATCCAAACAAACTTTTCCTTCTCTTTTTATAGGGCATCAAAGAACGGTATACACTTATCGCTTGCCTTTAAGATGAATCTACTTAATATTGCAACCTTCTCGTTCAAGCTTTGCATTTCTTTCCTTGATTTTAAGGCAGTAACCTCTTATAATGCATTAATCTGTTCCAGTTTAGCTTTAATGCCTCTTGAGCTCATGATGTAACCCAAAAACTTGGTCGATGTGACTCTAAAAGAAAATTTCAACCGATCGAGCTTTATTCAATACTTTCAAGGTACATTGAACATTTAGAGAGGTAGCCCAAGTGATTCATCGATCATTGTGACCTCACAAGCATATCGTCTGCATAGACCTCCATAGTTCGTCTAGTCATATCTTTCAACATTATGTTCACTAGTTGTTGGTAAGTAACTCTAGCATTCTTTAGACCAAACGACATGACTCAATAACAGTTAGCCTCAAATCAGTGAAGAAGCTTGTATGCTCTTGATATAGGATGTGCATTGCTGTCTGATTATAGCCGGACTACACATCCGTAAAGGATAGAAGTTTATGTATGGTTGTTCTATCTATAGGTTGGTCAATCCATGGCAAGGGGAAACAGTCCTTAGGACATGCTTTATTCTAGTTAGAATAATCAACACATGTCCACCATTTTCCTTTCACCTTTTTGACCAACATAGGATTCGATACATATTCTACATATAGTGCATCGTTAATGAAACCATTTACCTTTAGCTTATCCACTTCTTCTTTCAATGCAGCTGATCACTCCGATTCCATACTGTGCCATTTTTGTTTCAGAAGAGGGTATCATGGGTCCACATTCAATGCATGACACACTATCTTCAGTATTCCATACATATCAGAATGCATCCAAGCAAATATTTCCATGTTTGCCCAGAGAAACCCTACCAACTCCTTCCTTAATTTTAGGTGGAGCTCGGACCCAATATAGAGAAACCTTCAATCTTTTGACTATTTTAGAAGGTCCACAGGCTTATCGAACTTGCTATGGGACACGAGCCAAGGCTTGGGTAGTACTTTCTATACATCAGCCATCTTGATGCAGAGGGACTTCTCTGCATCCTTTGCTTTTCGTGTCGCTTTTCCTCTCTATGCTCTATGATGTAACACTCTTAACCAGTACTTTGGTCGCCTTGTATTGCTCTTAATCTATTTTTGGTAGGGAACTTCATCATTCGACACCATGGGGCAAGGGAAATTCTGAAACTGGCAAGGGCCGATTGGCCTAAGAAAACATTATACGTCGACTATTCATCGACCACAAACATCTACACTAGCACCATTTTGCGGTCTCCTTCACCCAAGTCAACTGGTAGTTCTATGCAGCCAAAAGGTTTCTTGGCCTCTCCAATAAATCCCTGAATACGAAATTTACAAGACTTCGATTCCTTCTTGTTGAGCCGCATCTGATCAAATGTCTTATTAGAAAAATATTAACCGAGCTCCCACAATCAATAAGGACTTGGTGCACTGTTGTCGGCCCAACCATGGTCGTAATCACCATGGGGTCAAACATTGGCGCCTGCACCTCGTTTTCATCTCTTTTTGAATACGATGTCATCATTTATCATTCTCTGCTACTTCGTTGGAGTACCATCCTCTAGGTAGAAACACATTTCTTAAGGCACGTACCTCAATGAGCTTCTATATCTCTACAACTCGTTCCATCATTTCTCTACAGGATATGGTCGAGATAGTATTAATCATTATTCCTCTCGATGGATGTATTGGTCCCTCTATATTTGATCCAACCTGAATCCCCTAGATAGGCTACCCTTGGAGTCTATTATTTGTTTGGTCGCTAGCCTATGGGTTTCTTATGTATTGCTGCAGCTTCTTCTTTCTTATCAAATCCTTAATCACACCTTTCAAATATTGGTATTTATTGGTATTATTCCCATGTGTTCCATGAAAGCGACAATACTTCCGCAAATGCCTCTCTTCCTCAGTCATCTCCCTTCGAAGTAGTTTCTTATAGTTTATTCTTGCATAGCAAGGTATGTATTTTCAACAGAATCATTTGATGGAGTGTAATCTTCTAGCCTATTATACCTCATGCCCTTCTTAGTTTCTTACTTATTCCGACCAATGCCTTGGTTCTTTCTTTTAGTATTATTATTGTTTCCAATGTTCATGGAAATTCTTCCTGCACGATCACCGCTCTATTTGATAGCAACGTTGCTTTGCACTAAAAAACTCATCCCTCTTGATTGCCAGTAGTCAAATATGCTTCTTCCAAGCACAGAAATCGGGATGCCTTCTGATAAAACTCTTCCATGGTGGATGGTTGTTTTCTCTTCAACCATCTATCAAAATTAGTCCTTGAGTTAACCCCATTAACCAATACCATCAAAATGATCTCCTCTCTGGGATTGCTCACTCCTATCACTACAACATTGGATTTCTTCGTAACATCATTTAAAGTCTCTCCAGAACTCTAATAAACATTCAAAAAAGACATCACATCCTTCTATCGAGCACTATGTAGTCGAAATTGCTCCATAAACTTCTTTACTACTTAATCAAACGAGGATATGGATCTCGAAGCGAGCCGAGTGAACCATTTCTTAGTAACTCCATCCAAAAATATGGGAAAGCGCCTACATCTCACATCGTCCATAGCACATGCACTATCTATATGCCACCTGTACTTCATCAAATACTATCTTGGATCGATTATTCCACCATAAGATGACATAATTAGCATTACAAATTTCTTCGAATACCTTTCCACTATAATACTATCGGTGAATGGGGTTCGGATAGGCGATGAACCCCACTCATCGTTGTTTCTGTGCTGACTCTCCTTTAGCAGTCTCTTCACCGTATCAGCACTATTTACTTCTTAGGGCGACTGCATGGCAAGTGTCAGTCATAGCCTCGTGTGTTTGACTTTGGAGCGCTTTTAGTTCATTGTATGATGTCTAGGCTTCCCTGTCTCTGGGGAAGTCATTTGCCTAGATACTCTATAATGCCTTGTTATTTTTATAGCATTTGTCTAAACACCACTAGTCTGTACACTAGTAGCTTGTCTATCGCTGGTGCCAACATCCAGCATCTTTGCTTCACCGTTAGACAAATTCATTGCCTCGGCATTCATGTCGGTATCCACATTATGGATCAACTCGACACCGACTTGATTTTGGTCGGTAACAACATGATTGGTGTTTATCCGATCAACTTCATCTCTTGTACCATGCCTCTTTGATGTTCTAGCAACCTTCCACTTCATTTTATGCTTGCCATGTCTTCAATTATGATTTGATAAAGATCAACTTTCTTCCTCAGAATATGAAAATGATGAATCTATGTGGCTTCTACTTTCCTTTGAGGTAGCTGGGATATTAAAGCAAAGCTTTTCACCATTTTTTCCATGATGGCATTCTGTCTGTCCAATCGTTACACCCATATTTCCTAAACATTGTCAGGGGAAGCTCGACGCAAATACCGAGCTGAAGGGATCGCCCTCACAAATAGGATTGAAAGGAAGGAATGAGTTATAGACTAAGTCCAGGTGGTACTATATAGAAAGAATTCGAAGTTGCAACGAGTCATAGAAACTGCACCCTTAATATAAGTCAAATTATGAAAAGAATGTGAAGACAAAACCCAGGCGATACTACGCCCAAGCCTCAAAGACGAAAACACAACTGTGCTCTTCATTAAAATATAGATTAAACATTATATTGCTGCACCAGAACCCCCCATAAGATATGAAGACTAATCCAAAATGCCTAAATGAGCAATGTAAAATAGCGGCACATCCTCTTAAATGTTGACAAGCTAATAAGGATGTGCCGCACTCCTGAACTAACAACTAATAGTGACAGGTCTATACCATAATTTGGTCAAAGGACAATGGGGAAGCACCGTCATCATGATGTAATAGAGCGACGCCACAATCCAACATCGATATCAAATTAATAGAGACTACGCTGTAATTCTACAAACTTTGACCCCAAACCCAAAAGCTCAAGGGATGGAATGAGGAAAGATAATGCTCCACTAGCAGAAAGGCCCAAACTCATCCCCAGAATCATGAGACCAAATTCAAAGACAAAATCAAGGACACAGTCCTTCAATAATCGAGAGCAGATTAGAATATAATCACATAAGGTAACCGTCTCTGAAAATGGCAACTCCATCTCTCTATTTGTACCAAAAATGGGTACAACACTCTTTGGGTGTTATTGAAGAGATTAGAATGAAGAAGTAAAATGTAAAATAAGGCTAATATAACAATCGCACCAAGAAAAATAAACAATAACAGAAAGAAAGCAAGAATTTATAGTGGTTCGGCATTTTGCCTACGTCCACTTTGAAGGTTTTGATGTTTGTTGTTGATTAGAAACTAAGTTACAATTGTACAACAGCTAACACTCGAATTACAATGGAGTTCCACTCAAGCGGCAACCTAAAAGTTCTTTTTTAGTTGCAATAAGGGTGCTATCTATAAGGGTGAAGCAGGAAATATCTACTTTGAATCTCGGAATACCTTTTCTCAAGCCTAGGTGGGCCCACACTATTGATTTGGAGCCATTTGGGATCGATCCCTATTCGACCCACATTGCTTTCGTATCGATCAGAAGTTGCTCCAATTGAGCTGCGATCGATCATGGATGTTCCTGAGACGATATGCATCCTTTTGTGAAAATCTCATTGTATTTGGATTTGTGATTGTGGAGTTTTTGATCGATCAAAGTTGCAAATATGGAGTGGATGAAGCTTTCGTATCGATACCTTCGTATCGATCTCTTCGTGTCGATGACGTGGCATGCGTGCTTTGTGGAGATCCATATTTTGTGCATAGGGACCGCTTCTTTTGGGTTGACCGCTTCTTTCGTACCCATCTGATACCTTGCTTCTTATATCGATGCCTTGCCACCATCTTCGTATCGATTGTAAGCTCTGTTATTCGTATCGATCAAGTAGGTGATCGATATGAGAAATGCAGTTGCTGGCCAAGTGAAGCGCGGTCGATCTGGGAAGTGCCGAAGTCCATCGTTATGTGCTTGAACCATATGGATACGAACGATGGATGCCGAGTGGTAGAGTTACGTTCATTTTGTATCGATGCTGATGGATATGAAATAATGGATACAGATGGATGGATACGAAATGATGGATATGAGATAGGCGTGTTCCATATGGATCTAGTTCGTTCCATTACTCGAGCATACGAACTCCGATTGACCTGAAATTTGAAATGTCACCTTGGATAACTCTGCTTGTCATATCATGCTAACTGTGGGTCGATCCGAACTCGGACCAAGTTTTCTTGTATCCATCATGAATCTGCAGAAAACTGATTTCCAGAGCGGACTGTCTTCTGTCTCTAGTCAAGTCCTTGATATCACGGCCTTGCCAAAAGGTGGGATAATATTTGCTTCCTAAAGTACGTTTTGTGTGAACATGACGTGCTTTGAAGAGCTGCAATCTTCATTCTGAAAGGCTCTATCCGATTTACTGAACAGTTGTTGTCCTTTCACCAAGAGATGTAACCCTCGGTTGATTTCCAGTTGTATAAATATTGCATTGTAGACTGCTAATGATCACGCAATTTTTGTTGTAGTTGAAGGTCAAGTGCTAGCAATTTGTTGTTGATTGTTCTGGCTGTCACCAGGTAAGCATTTAATTCCTGTTAACTTTGAGAATCAAACGTTAGCATAACATGCATGTATGTATTTTAACCTGACTCCCATTTATGCTTGCACGTCCACGAGTCGTTGTCAATTTCTTGCTTATTTTTCTTTTTCTTTTTTTTAAAAATCGATTTTGGTGAAAAGAAATTCTTGTCAGCGATTGATGGTTCCTTTTATATCGAGTTTCGTATCGATTCTCTCCTGGATCGATATGAAATCCGAGTTGTATCAACGATTGATGGTAGTTTTGATGTCCTTCTTCGTATCGTTCCTCTCCTGGATCGATCTGGGGCGCATAAGAGTGGACTTCGTATCGATGGTGACCGATACGAGATGAATTTGCTAAAGTGGAAATTAGCCACAAGGGCCTCCTTAGCAAATGAAATTAATTTCTAGGACACACAACTAAAATATTTACTTTTAAGGACAATACGCAAAATAATTAGTTTCTAGGGCCTAAAAACCTATGAAATTATGTCCTTGAAAGTAATTGGACAACTGACTTTGTCCTTGAAAGTAATTATTCTGCTGACTTTGGCCTTGAAAGTAATTATTTCAGATGTGTGTCCTAGAAATTAATTGGACTGCAAAGTTTGTCCTTCTGGTGAAATGCCCCTTTGCTAAAAGCGCATTCCATAATGATGGATACGGTTTGGCTTGCATTATTGTACAATGTTGATTTCGTATCGATGGATACGAGAGTTATAAGCATAAACACATGGGAACGCTTCGTATCGATGGATACGAGATGTTGGGGTTCATATGTGCTTCGTATCGATGGATATGAAAGATGTGCTTCGTATCAATGGATACGTTGACTGATTCAATCGGTGAGGAAACTGGGATACGAATTGTCTTTCATGTTGGATATGAAGGAGTATAAATACCTTTTGTACTTAGCATATTTTTCCACCTTGTTTCTATTGCCATTTCGTATCCATCAGAGAAAAAGAAGAAACTGTAGATCCTTCGTCCCCAAAGACCAAACTGCTAATCTTTAACCCAGATTCTTCGAGCTAGGTAAATAATCAATAAAATCATGCTTATAATGACGAGACTTGATTTTCGTGCCATTTCGTTCATGGCAATGGCTGTCTCCAGTGTCGTTGGCGCCGGAGTGCGACTAGGGTGAGGTTAAGAGTGTGGCTAATGGCGAATTGGAGAGTTGGAGAAGAAGGAGGGTAGCTGGAGAGGATCGATGGACATGGAGTCACTGACTCCAGGTCTGTCTAACTCAGCTGATGATCTCACCTCGATGCAAGGGGATGGATGTGGAATCGATTAGAATACATGGAGTTTTGGAGATGGTGGAAGGTAGCCTTCATGATCGAGGCAAAGAGTAAGCATCTGGAAAAGATGTGGAAAATTTGGCTTGTTGATCGATCTAAGGTGGAGCAACTCGTATCGATATGGGTGAGATGTCTTCTAATCAATCCAAAATCAAAGTCCAGGGATCAATACGAAGTGATGGAATGATGGATACGGGGAGCATTGATATGAATGAAAACTATGGGTGAAGTGATCGATACGAACAAGTTATCGACCCGAAGGTTTGATCGATACGAAGAGGCTATCGATCTGAATCATTGATCGAGTGACATGCAACCAATACGAAAGGGGAACGATCTGAAATGAATTATGATGGATACAAATGTTATGACCTTTGCATACTCAAACACTTAACTCCGACGAGCTTTAACCTTGCATATTTGGACTCGAGCGTAAAATTGCATATGTGATTATCCCTCAAAGCTCGTTGATGGAACTGTAACTTGTTAAACGTAACAAATTTGAACATGGATCGTTCTCCGAAGTCAGAATGGCACGGTTGAGACGGTCAGCGATGACGGTCGCTCTGGTCGAATCTTTAAGTCTCGTCTCTTTACCATCTTTTAACCTTGTAGAAATTTAGAGCATCACTTCATTACACAACACGATCACTCACTTTGCACCGGGGGGACACATGTCTTTTTTACTATATAATAATGGTTTTTTCTTAGTTCAATAGCTATGGATCTTGGAAGCTCAGAGCAGCAAGAAGTTCAAAGTCCTCCATTCCCCAAAATAGAAAGGCCGGATGTCCTGGCAGATACAGTGAATCCTACTCCAGATGAACTGCCGGGTGCAGTGGTGATAATGAATCCGGAAGATTCCATCCGGTCTAAGATTATAGAAGAAATGCTAGGCAGAATTTTCCTTAGCCACGAACTGTCTTTGGAAGAGGTTTGGTTACCAGTACTGGAAGATAGAGCACACAATCCCCCGGAAGGGTTCACCGCATGCAACAGATTCATGTGTTGGACTGGAACAATGCTCCCATTCAACCAGTTCATTAGGAACGTGTTATTTTATCTAAGGATTGCACCTTCTCAGCTTCACCCTAACAAATACGCGCTACCCAAAAACTTGTACATTATATTTATGGAACATCTCTTCCATCCCTCGACTATCGACGAGATCAGATATTTATTTAATGTCAAGAGTCGGGCGGATAATCCGTCATTCACCTTCCTAGAAGCTGTTAGGAACTACCAAGTTATGGCAGGCGCATGGGGCGAGCTGAGCTACTTCAAAACGAAGTGGTTCTACATGAGGTGCCCACCAGGATTCGCCAAGCGGTGGCTGGCCAGACGTAAGTTATATTACTTGTTTCGTTGCTAACAATGACTGGATAATATAGATTAATGCTGAATTCATTACTGCGTTTCTTTTACAACTGTTATCCCACAGCCCGAAGGAGTCCAGTATAAAGAGCTAGTGAGGACACTCCAGGCAGTGCCTGTTGAATTAAGAGAAATAGATGAAATTCTCACTGACAACAATTTGATAGCCGCCGGCCTTTTAGAGAAAGGACAGAGCATAGGGCTTACGGGGGTACCAAGAGTGGCCCCAATAAGACAAGGCGGAAGATGGGCTCCGGTCGTGCCCCCAGTCGAGGCAGCTCAAGCCGCAGCCGGCATAATCATCATCGAACCTTGCGATGATGAGGGTACAAAAGCTAGTCAGGAGCCCGCGGTCATGCCTCCACAGGGCCCTCAATCATCTGTGTTAAAGAGAAGAGGCAAAACTCCTGTCCATAAAATCAAGAGGCAAAAGAGCACCAAAGCAACCCAACTTATTACTACTTCTATAGGTCTAGAGACCTCTTCCCTGCATACAGAAAGCTCGCTAAAGGGGCTATCGGATATTCCCATTCCTGTGGACATACCGTCATACCCTGATCTTGGGTTAGTAGGGCTTCACTCCCCTTTAAGGACTAGCGCAAACTTGACCTCAATACATATAGGGGAGCCGACTCCAATAATCAAAGCTGCTACAACCGATCGGTTGGGGGGTTTTCACATACATACACGCACTTCACGGAACTGCACGACATTTCATCATATGCTTCTCAATTTTTGGCGATGACCGATTTCCTTCTTCTTTTTTGCAGATACAATGGTGAAACAAGGTTCCATGCTTGATAAACTCCACTCCTTGCACCAGTCATCTGGATCACATTCTGAATTACATCGCCGCGAGAGTGAGAGAGATTATAGCTGTGGCTACCATTCTAGCCGGGAACGTGAGCGTCACGATAGGGAAAAGAGAGATCAAACCAAAGCAGGCGCCGCTCTAGGTCACGATCTCCGCCACCGAAAGGGCCTTCTAAACCTTCTGGCCCTAGCAGGCCCTCTTCTAAATTCTCGCACCAAACAGCGCCATCTCACGCTCTAAAAACCGACGAATAGTGCCGCAGAATTAAAATAGACGGTCCTGTTGTCGTAGACCAAACTTCCATAGAGCCAACGGGGGAAGAAGCCATTCACATTGCTAAACTAAAGAAAGATTTCCCAAACATATGCTTTGATGGTTTCCATTTTCCTCCCAACTTGAAGAGGATCCTAAATGATATAGAAAAACTGGTGCAAGATTATGTGCATGATGCGTACAACCAATACTGTAAGTGGGTTAAAATGGTAGAGCGGATCTCGATTGTGTCCTTCGAACGAGCCACGGCGATTGAGAAACTGGAGGGCGACCTTTCTCACAAGGGAAAAATAATAGAGGTGCTCACCAATAAGCTCGAATCCTCAAGAAAAACTGAGATGGAGGCTGGCTGGAGAGCTGAGGAAGCTAGGAAGTCCATGGAAGAAATGAGAAACACTCATATGGACTTGGTGTAGGAGATGGGTCACCGCAACACTGTTATCATCCGAGAAAGGGATGCTGCGCTGAAAAAATTTGCCGAATTAAAGGCAAAGCTGATCAAGGCCACCAAAGAAAAAGATGAAGCTAATAAGGTTGCCCAGGAAGCATGCGAGGAGGTTGTGAAGCTTAGAGACGAGAGGGACATCGCAAATCAAAAGGTCGAAGAAGCTGACACCAAGTTGAAAGGGAAATAAAAGCCATTGAGGCCAAGATGGAAAGCAAATTTGAGGACCTCCTGGTCACCTACAATGCAAATGTCCTGAGGAACCGCAACTTGAATTGGCTTGGCAAGGACTATCCTTTCCAATTGTATAAGGCCTGGAACCGCCTGGTTGAAGATGAAAAGGTGATTCGCAAAGTTGCAACTATCGATGAGTTTGAATTGGAAACTCAAGACGAGCCCAAAGTTCTTCTTGGCACAACCATCTTGCTCCAAAGAGAAGCCCTGGTTGCCAAATACGCAGAGGCTAGAGAAGGATCTGGGGTGAACACCATGATGTTGCTTCTGAAATGCCACAGCGTCTCAAACTACGCCCACATCTTCTGCCGACCCACCAATCGTCCCGGGGTACGATCCTGACAAGCCATATCTTTCTCCAGTCATCGAGCGCAGCTCGGAAGGCATGTCGGCTCAACCTAGGAGCCAGCCTGAGGAAGGTACTTCAGACACTTCTCCTACTCTTCACAATGCAGGAACATTATCAGAGGATATTACTAATATATTCTCTTATCTTTATTCAGCCTTAGATTCTGCATCAGCCGAACCTCTTGCAACTCAAGAAGTTCATCATGAGCAGGAGGCGTTAACAACAGAGGCTGCAACTGTGACAATCACTACTTTGGCTGGGTAGATGTATGAGAGTGGTTGTATATTTGATGACCAACTGATGGAAGCACTTCCCGGCCGCCAAAGCAATTCGAGCATTGAGATGCCCTTTAATATGAATAAAGATGTTATTATCACGGGTTCCTCGGGTCCGACAGGCAGTATCCCGATGAGCGAGCGTGTGGACCGGGAGGAACAAATAATGATGGAAATCAAGGCTGAGATGGAGTAGGATCTTAGAGCGGGCAGAGGTATGGCGGGTCCTGGCCCAGCCCCGATTCTCATAATATCTCCAGGTGGCACCATGATTGAGACCGACGTGCCTTATTCTTCTAGTAGCGAAAGTACCACTATTCCACCAGCTTCACACATAGGGGATACTTCAATCCCCGTAGGCTCCAAAGTGGAGACTGCATCGATTCCCCCGGCCGGAGACAAGCCAACTGAAGTGAGCCGGGGAGGCAAGGTTCCAAAAGAGGTCCGGGTGGCAGCTCGAGCGGGTCTACGCCAAAGAAAGTCAAAAAGGACAGGAAATCGAAGATGTAGATTTGCATTTTGACTTCCGCTTTTGTACATAGTTAGAATAAGCTTCTTTTCTTTTGCTTTTTGTAGGCCATGTATAGATGCGGGCTTGGCCCCCTGCTTATAGGAATTCTTTGGATATATTTTGTACTTCTTTTCTGAAGAATAGTATAAATAAAATTCCATTTTTGTTTTCCGCATAACTCTGGGTTTATTTGTTTAAGTACCTGTTTGTACCAAAATTGGGAACAACACTCTTCGGAAGTTTTTGAAGAGATAAAGTGAAGAAATTAAATGAAAAAAGAAGATTATCTAACAAAAACTACAAATCTCAGATATGAAACTAATTAAAATGCAAGAAGACACAAGAATTTAGAGTGGTTCGGCGTATCGCCTACGTCCACTATGAAGTTGATGGCTTTATTAAACTTTCTTTGAAGATTACAAGTGAATTCAATGAATTACAACAGATAATTATGATTTGCAGTAGTGAATTTCGTTGTTGGCAGCAGCAAGGGAGTTTAGATCTGGATCCGGCAGAGTCTAGGCGTTGGAGAATTCAAATAAGAAGGAGCACCTTTTCTATATGCCCTGGGGCTCTATTTATAGGCGTAGGAGGCTGATATTTCGCTCAGATCTCGGGAGACCCTCTCTGGCACGTGACTAGGCCCGCACGCCCAAGCCCGCGAAGTTTCGGTCCGATCCGTGATCAATACAAACTGATTTCGTATCGATCAAGATTTCATCCAATGGAGTCGAAATTTGGCGTGGACATTCTTTAGCATGTACGTAAGCTTCTGTCAAAATTTCGTAGCATTTGGACTTGTAGATCAGGAGATATGATCGATACGAAATAGGATTCTCGGTTGGCTGTTTTGTTCGACTCCCTCATTTCGACTCGCTCTTATTCGACTCGGTTCTGTTTGACTCGATGGCGTGGCGTTTGAATCTCTGGATCACTCCGCCTTTGATGCCGTTTTGATCGAGTCGTTCTTGGACCTTGCCTTGTTCGTATCGATGGAAACGTCCTCTTTTCGTATCGATAGAAAGTGGGTTGCACGCATTGTTAGTGGGGTTCTGTTCGTATCAATGGAACGCAACTCCGGTCGATTGATTCGAATACGGCAACACGATGGACTCGATCAGTGGATCCACGATGGATATGAAGTACTGGAACTTGATGGATTCGAACGGGGCTTCTCCAGTATGGATACGAACTGGACAAATGAGGGACACGAACTACTGTTGCTTGATGGATTCGAGCAACGCGCTCCAGCTGATGGATTCGAAATAGGCATTAGACGATTGAGTCGAACTGCTGTTCTCTGATGGATGTAAAGCCAGTCGAACTGTGGCTTGAAGCGAAGCGAGTCGAACAAGTGCTTTCTGATGGATGCGGAGTGGAGCGAGTCGAACAGAGGCTCTCTGATGGATGCGAAGCGGAGCGAGTCGAAGTGGGCGTTCCTGATGGGTGCGAAGCGGAGCGAGTCGAAGTGGGCATTCCTGATGGATTCGAACTGAGCGATTCGAACAGTGGCTGGTTTTCAACCAATTTTGTATCGATCGTAATTTGATCATACCAACTCGGATTGACTTGAGATTTGGAACCTTGACTCTCATAGCTTCGCTTGTCGTGTTATATCAATTTAAGCTCGATCCGGACTCGGACAAAATTCGTCGATATCCACAGTGAGCCGGTGTACAACCGATCTCTAGGACGGACCATCATTGGTTACTAGTCAATTCCTTGGTGTCACGGCCTTGCCAAAAGGTGGGATAACATTTGCCCCCCAAAGTACGTCTTGTGGGAACATGATGTGCTTTGAAGTGCCGCAATCTTCATTCTGAATAGTTATCGTCTTTTCGATGAAAGCTGTAACCTTCGGCTGATTTGCTCGATAATGTAAACTGTTGACTGTCAACTGCTGCACCCTGCATTGTTGCAACTGATTGTTGTATGCTAGTGATTAGCCGTTTGCTGTTGTAACCGTTAACAAATGAGTTTCCAATTCCTGTAAATATGGAATATTGAATATTAGTCTGACATATATGTTAATCTGACTCTCGCTGACGTTCACGAGTCGTTGTCAGTTTATCTTATATTGAATTCTGTATCGATCCTCTCCTGAATCGACGTGAAATTCATTGTAACAACGCTCGATGGTTGTTTTTGAATGTTCCTTCGTAACGATCCTCTCTTGAATCGATGTGAAGGATTGAGATATTGTTTTCGCATCGGTATCCATTGCATTGACGGATACGAAATAAGCAGCCCGCATTGATGAATATGAGCTTGGGTGGATACTAAACGATCATTCGTATCAATGGTTATGGACTTCGGTGGGCCCCAATGTAGTTGTCTTCGTTTTCGAATCGTTGTGGACCATAAAAATGGATACGAAACGTGCCTTCGCCTCGATGAATATTGGCCTCTGGATGCCGTGGCTTGATGGATTCGAACTGACTGTTCGTATCGATGCTCTGGGGAAGGAGTTGGAAACGATCGATACGAACAAGGATTTCGTATCGATGGACGCAGGGTCCGATGGATACGAAGCGCTTGTTCGACTCGATCTTGTGGTGACACTTCGTAGCCAGTTGAACTCACTGGGAGGCGAACCGTTTTTTACCTTTGTGCTCGAGTCCATATAAATACTCTGTACTTAGCCATTTTTTCATTTTTCACTTTTCTATTCTGGCGCATTGTCTTCGTATCGCTCAAAAAACTTAGAAGAGGAAAAACTGCTCGACTTCGAATCGACTCAAATCCTTCAATCCCTTAAACTAGTTATCGAACATAAGGTAATCAGTTGAATAACATCGGCCCTAAAACAATGAGATTCGGATTCTCACGCCATTCCACTAGAACTCGCGCCTGATCGTTGTTCGAGGAAGTAGATTTTGTGCGAGGTCGAAGGAGGAGAAAGATGTTGTTCAAATCGATATGGGGAAGAAGGAGTGTGGAGATAAAATGGTTTTCTAGTCCTCGTTTTCACATCGATCGGGAGTCAAGGCTTCGAGATGATGAGACGGAGGCCTTCGTATCGATCGATGGCTAAGTTGTTGCATCGAGTCGATCAGAATCGATGAGTGTCTCGAGCAGGTTGATCGATACGAAGGGGTTGCGTCTGATGGATTCGAAACCCAGGGTTTTCGATCGATTCGAATTATGCGCCCGAGATCGATTCGAATTATGCGCCCGAGATCGATACGAAGACGACTTAATTGATGGATGCGAAATGAACACTCTGGATCGATTCGAAATCTCCAGTCTTTAGACCAAGTCGAACTCGCACATGGATGAACGAAATCTCCAGTTTTTAGACCGAGTCGAAGTCGCACATGGATGAACGAAATCTTCAGTCTTTTGACCGAGTCGAACTCGCACATGGATGAACATGATTGCCAGTTTTTAGACCGAGTCGAACTCGCACATGGATGAACATGATTTCCAGTTTTTAGACCGAGTCGAACTCGCACATGGATGAACATGATTTATCGATGCGAACAAGGCTCTTGTGACCGATACGAATTTGAATGTTAAAGAATTTGTAATTCCTTGCACACTTGAACAACTGACTCCGACGAGCTTCAAACTTGCATAACTAGACTTGACCGTTGAACTGCATATTTGATTTCCCTTCGAAGCTCGTCGATGGAACTACAACTCTGACAAAATTTTAACAAACTTTAACTTGGATTGATTGCTAATTTCTGGATGGCACGGTTGTGATAGTCAGCGATGACGGTCACTCTGACTGAATTTCGAAGTCTCATCGTTTACATGCTTTTTCCAATTCTGTAGAACTTCTTAAATGATATACAGTACTGCACTGCACAACACACTCACACACTTTACACTGGGGGATGCACGAGCGTTATTGTCTATTTAACAATGATTTTTCATAAGCTAGCTAGTCATGGAACCTTCAAGTTCTCAGCAGCAGGAACTCCCGAGTTCAATTCCTTCAACCATCGAAATACCGGTTATTGAAGCTGAAGTTATAGACCCAGCTCCGAACGAGCGTCTAGGTGCCCGGTTCATTTGTCGTCCTCAAGATTCTGTGCCGTCCGGTATCTCCGAAGATATGCTGGGACGGATTTGTTTAAGACACGGCTTGTCGCTTGATGACGTGCTACTTCCTGGGCCAAATGACAGGCCGCATGATCCCCCGGAGGGGTTTATTGCTTTTAACCGCCATGCCTGTACGGCGGGGACACTCCCTCCTTTCAATCAATATATAAGGGAGATGTTATCATTCCTTGGAATAGCTCCCTCCCAGCTACACCCAAACGGGTATGCTTTGCTGAATAGCACCTTCATTCTGTTTATGGAGATCCTCTTTCGACCACCAAAGCTGATCGAGATCAGATATTTATTTAACGTTAAGAGCCGTGGAGACAGCCCTTCTTTCACCTTCTTGGAAGCGGTCAGGAACTGCCACATTGTAATGGGCTCTTGGGGAAGGCTAAGTTATTTCAAAATTGAATGGTTCTATGTTCGGTGCCCCCCTGGATTTGCTAGGCGATGGTTGGATAGACGTAAGCGTCGCCATTTTTCTCTTAGATTATCGAGATAATAATAACCGACTTCATAACTGACACACTTCTCTTCTTTTACAGCCGCAATTTCTCGACCTGACGGTGCATATTTTAGAGAGCTAGTTTGGATCCTCCAAGCAGTTCCGGGCGAAGAGAGGCATATCGACTTGGTTCTGACCGACAGAAACTTGAGGACTGTCAGGTTGATAGAACGGAGGCAGAGCATACGGTTGGAGGGGACACTTAGAGTGGTCTCGAAGAAACGGGTGAAGTGCAAAGCGCCTGCAGTCGTAATAGCTGAAGAAGTTGACCCGGAGAGAACGCCTACTGATAATGAGCTCCCTGCCGGGCCTTCTTCCGATGTCCAGTATTCAGGAGGAAAGAGAAAAGGCAAGGCCGTTTCTCACAAGCGTTCTAAATCCGAGAGATTTAAATCCGTGGTTGTGTCCTTGCCCGTCCCGGGGATTAGAATTTCGGAGGCTCCTCCCCCACCAGTAGAGAATCCTTTTGAAGGGCTTGCTGATATTCCGATTTCGGATTATGTGTCGTCTCAACACGACGCCGGGATGGAGGAGCATGATAATGCTCTTGAACTGAGCGGGTCGCTTGCTATGAGTGCGGCCGACATTTCCGGTTGGTCGGGGGGTTGCACATGCATACACTTCACTGCACTACATGATTCATAACTGTAAATCGTCCAACTTGAGAAATCACTAACTTTTCCGTCGTCTCTTATTTTCAGGTACTATGTCTGGGAAAGGGTCAATGCTCGGGAATCTTTGCTCGGCCCGAAAGGCTTCTTCCTATTACAATTCCCGCAGGAGGGACTCGGATAGAGATCGCGATCGCGAGCATTCTAACCAAGATAGGTATGGGCGTGATAGGGACAGAGAATACAGACATCGGTCTAGATCATGCTCTCCTCCTCTCAGACTTCCATCTCCACCTCCCGTTTTTGTTCCACACCCGCCAGAGCCTCCTTGTCACAGGCCATCTTCTCATACTTCTAGATCCGAGACTCATCTGCAGAGAGTCGAGACTACGGCCTCCATAATTACAGAGCAGGTCCCAGCTGAGCCCATAGGAAAAGGGGCCCTTAAATTGGCTCAGATGAGGAAGGATTTTTCGAATATTTGCTTCGATGGCTATGTCTTCCCACAACACTTAAAGAGAATCCCCTCTGGAGTGGAAAACACGATGCATGAGTACGTTCATGACATCTACACCCAGTACAGAGAGTGGGTAAAGGCTGCAGAGAAAGCATCCAAGGTGGCCTTTGAGCGAGCCAAAGCACTTGAGAAAATGGAGACCGAACTTGCTCAAAGGGACCGGATCATTCAAGTGCTCACTATTGAGGCCGAGTCTTCTCGGAAATCTGAAATTACGGCCACCAAAAAAGCTGATGAAGTGAATGTGGCCATGGAGAGGTTGAGGCAGACACATGTTGCCTTGGTGGAGGAGATGGGCCATCGGAATACTATAGTTACCGCCGAGCGGGATGCGGCGGTCAAGGAACTTAACGAGCTCAAGGCTAAATTTTCCAACATGGCCAAGGAAAGGGATTACGCAAACAACGCAGCCCAGGAGGCGTGCGAACAAACTGTTCTGCTTAGGGGTGAGCGGGATGCAGCCATGGCTAAAGTCCACAAGGTGGAGACTGAGGTCAAGGAGAAAGTGAAGTTGGCCGAGTCCAGGCTAGAGGCTGATATCGAAGACCTTCTCGTTGTTTACAACGCAAATGTGCTGAGGCACAGGGGTCTAGCCTGGCTCGATGATTATTCGGCGCATCTGTACAATGCCTGGGGCCGACTAGTAGAAGAAGAGAGGGAGGCGCATCTGGGCGAGTCTGTAGATGAATTTGAACTCGAGAATCGCATTCTGACCGAAGATGAAAGGAAGATTCTTCATGAGTCAGTGATTCTACATGAAAAGGAAAGACTCAGTGGCGCCCAACACTTTGAAATAGGAGAGGGTTCAGGGGTTGAACATCATGAGGCGAGTCTTGAAGTTCCAGCATCAACCCAGCCTGAATCATCATCTGCGGTTGATCCCCAAGCTGTTCCTGCCTATAATTCGGATCAGCCGCAGATGTCTCCGGTTGTAGCGCAAGTTACTGAAGCCGTTCTGCCGCCCACAAATCAAACTGAGGAAGGTATTATGAACATTCCACATATCTTTCTTAAGTCGAAATCTTCGCTCGAGTTAAGTTCTAACAGTTCTCTTATTCTTTGTCCACTGATTGATGCTGCACCGGCCATGCCTCCTGCTACTCAAGAATCATATCAAACGCAGGAGGCTATCGTGACCGAAGCAATCACCGTAACTACAGCTGCCCCACTTGACGATACGCAGGGGAATACGATTGTGTTTGATGAGCAGCTGATGGAAGAACTCTTTCGCCGTCACGACGATCCTTTAGCTGACTTACCATTTGTCATGGGTGGAAGCGCTCCTGCTACAAGTTCTTCAATGCCGACTACCGTTGCCCCCAGCGGGGCTCGAGCAGTTACTGAAGAGGAGATGTTCGCCCAAATCGACGCTGAAATGGCAGCAGCGGCTCATGGTGGCAGTTCTGGAGGTGGGAGGCAGCACCGGGACCAGCTCTGCTTTGGATGATATCCCCTGGTGGCACCGTTTTCATCACTAGCATGCCCATTCCACCTTCTGCACTTGATCCTGTTCCTCCGACTCCGCCCGCAGGAAGCATCCCTATTTACTCGAGCTTGGAGGAGGATGTTGATATCATGCCCTCGCCTGGAGACCAACCACCGAAAAGCAAAGGCTCGAAAAGGAAGGTTAGTGGTGGCTCCAGCGGATCTACACCGAGAAGGAAGCCAAGGAAGAAGAAAGATTAGACATGCTTCCCCGGTTTATTTTGACTTGCATTTTGTTGGCCGTGTATAGATGCGGGTTCAGCCCCTGCTAGTAAGAATTTTTGGAACAAACTTGTACATGAATTTCTTTCATGATTAGTAGAAATGAAACTTTTCTTTTTGAGCTTCTTGTGTAGTTGTTTAAGTGTTTCAATGTTTGAAATGCACTTGCAAAGTTTCGGCTTTCGAGTCAAGTTTGTCCTTTTGCTCCAAGTCTGAAAACCGTGGACATGGTTCACGACTGGAAGCGAGTTGAATTTTGACATCGCATCGCTTCAGTCAATGGTTGATGCTTAAGCCTTGTCCCCTAGCCTTGTGGGTAAGTAGTTGAACATCAGTCAGCGGTTGCTTCTCGCTTGCATATTGTTGAGTCTAGTGCCACTGAACGGATGTTTGAGTCAAGTAGAGACTGAGCGGTTTTTCCACGTTTGTCTGATTGTCGATGATCATATTCGCACTCTGGGGATTCTCATTTGTTTACTAGTGGTTGGTCACGCCGGCTTAAGTGTTAATCATATGTTCGCGATCCAGGGGCTTGGAATCGACATTTATACTTCGACTCGCACTCTGGGAGTTCGGAGTTGATATTTATACTCCAATTCGCGCTCTGGGAATTTGGAGTTGATGTTTATACTCCGACTCGCGCTCTGGGTGTTCAGAGTTGATGTTTATAATCCGCTTCGCGCTCTGGGAACTCGGAGTTGATGAGAAGACGGTCAATCACCTTTGCTGTGTGTTTTTGGATTTTGTTCGCACTTTAGGAACGAAAGGTGTACCAGGATCATGGACGGTCGGATCCCATCCACCCTGAGTTAACAATTGAGGTCGTTAGATGGAAGGGTCCATCCTCCTCAAACTTGGTGCGGATACAGACGAAGTCGTTGGGCGGACGGGTCCACCCTCTTCGTAGACGTATATTTATACTCTAGTTCGCACTTTGGGAATCTGGAGTTGATGTTTATACTCCGACTCACACTCTGGGAGCTCGGAGTTGATGTTTATAATCCACTTCACGCTCTGGGAACTCGGAGAGGATGTTTATACTCTGACTCACACTCTGGGAGTTCGGAGTTGGTTGTTTATACTCCGTTTCGCACTCTGGGAATCCGGAGTTGATGTTTATACTCCGACTCGCACTCTGGGAGTTCGGAGTGGATGTTTATACTCCGACTCGCACTCTGGGAGTTCGGAGTTGTATCAGGATCATGGATGGTCGGGTCACATCCACCCTGAGTTGACAAGTGAGGTCGTTAGATGGATGGGTCCACCCTCCTCGAACATGGTTCAGATACGGATGAAGTCGTTAGGCGGACGGATCCACCCTCTTCGTAGATGTATTTTTATACTCCAGTTCGCACTCTGGGAACCGAGAGTTAAGTAAGGGATTGTCGTGTATCAATCCGTTTTTGACTTTGATGTGATGGCTTGTCCCCGAGCTCAGGTTTCGCTTAGCGAGTGACCGGTTGCATCACAGTCACTCCCTATTTGAATAAATTCCACCGTATGGTGAAACTTAGCTCTCTATGCATAGTGATGATCATATGAAGCATTTCAAGTAAATCACAGCTCTGGCTCGAAGAGATTGCATTTTATTGCTGAAATAAGAAAATATGGCAAAGTCAGTTGCCTTATTACAAATTCTAATTTCGAAATGCAGAAACAAATTGCAAAATGGAAAATAAACTAAATGGATAAACATAGCCTGTTATGTGTAGTAGCGGTGAAGACTCTCGCTATTCCAGGCTCTTGGCAAAGTAAGACCGTCAACGGTCGATAATTTGAATGTGCCATCTCCGAGCCTTCGTTCAATAACATACGGTCCTTCCCATGTCGGCTTCATATGCGAAGGAACCGAATAAATTCTTTTCAGGACGAGATCGCCTAGTCCAAAGGTTCGCGGGCGGACCTTGGCGTTGTACAATCGGGCGACTCGACTTCGATGCGCGGCTGCCCTCAAATCAGCCTCTTCATGCTTCTCATCCAGTAGATCGAGAGATTCAGCAAGTAATATAGCATTTGACTTTGGATCGTAGTATGTCACACGGTGCGAAGGTATTTCTAGCTCGACTGGGATAACGGCTTCTGAACCATAAGAGAGAGAGAATGGAGTGTGACCAGTCGCGGTCTTGTGGGTTGTTCGGTAAGCCCATAAGGCCATAGGAAGTTCATCGACCCACTTGCCCCCGACCCTTTCCAGTCGTTTTTTCATAATGGACTTTATAACTTTATTAACCGCTTCGACCTGTCCGTTCGCCTGAGGGTGTGCAACGGCAGAGAATTTCTTTTGGATGTGAAATCGTTTGTAGAAATCCTCAAATTCAGCACTGTCGAATTGGGTTCCGTTGTCCGTAATAATAGTGTGTGGGAGACCGAATCGACAGATTATGTTGCGAACTACAAAGTTGATTACTTTCTTCGTTGTTATGGTAGCAAGAGCTTCGGCTTCAGCCCACTTTGTAAAGTAATCAACTGCGACGATGTCGTATTTCACACCACCTTTTGCCAGAGGTAGAGCACCAATGATGTCGATGCCCCACATTGCAAACGGCCATGGGCTGACCATTTTCGTTATCTTGGTAGGAGGAGCTCTAGGAATTTGGGCATATTTCTGGCACCTATCACATTTCTTTGCATAATCCGAAGCATCGCGATTCACGGTCGGCCAGCAATATCCGTATCGAAGTATTTTCTTTGCAAGTGCTTGCCCCCCGGTGTGATCGCCACATTCTCCCTCGTGCACATCGTGCAATACTCGTTTAATTTCATCGTGAGCGATACACCGGAGTAAAGGGACTGAGTACCCTCTTCTGTACATGATTCCATTCTGGATGGTAAATCGTGAGGCCTTCCGAAGGACTTGTCTCTTTTCACTCCTGCGCTCCGGCAGAGTTCCGTGCTCAATGTAATTTCTGAGTGGAGTCATCCATGAATCCTTTTGGAGGACGGTTTTGCTTACCCGGTCAATGCTCGGGGAGGATAATGCTTCTACGGGAACGAGTCCCATTTGCTGAGCTTCACCTGTGCTGGCTAGCTTCACCAATGAATCGGCTTTTTAGTTGCGTTCTCGAGGTATACAGTAAATGGCATAATGATCAAACTGATTTAGTACTTCCTTAACTCGAGCTAAGTAAGCAGCCAACCTTCGATCTCTTGCTTGATACTCTCCCCGTACTTGACACACAATTAATTGTGAATCACAATAAATTTCCACTGCGATAATTCTCAAATCTCTAGCAAGTTTCAAGCCGGCTAATAGGGCTTCATATTCAGCTTCATTATTGGTCGCATGAAAATCGAACTTTAAAGCATAACATATGGATCGGCCTTCGGGAGTTTCAAGTACAGCACCAGCGCCCGAACACCGGTCGTTTGATGCACCGTGGGTATAAAGCTTTCAGACGTATTCGGGGGATTCACTGGTTTCGGGCAAGTCCTCTGGAATGGTAAATTCAGCTATGAAATCGGCTAGGACTTGTCCTTGTATGGCCCGTCTTGGAGTGTAAGTAATGTCAAACTGGCTTAGTTCGATGTTCCACTTGAGTAACCTACCAGACGTCTCAGGCCGCGAAAGGACCTGTCGTAACAACGTTTCCGCGATCGAATTCATTTTGAATTTGATCGGCTGGTCAGTGTAAACAATAATGGGATGTGCCTGGAAATACGGTCGGAGTTTTCTTGATGCAATAACAAGGCAATAAGCCAACTTCTCTAATTTCGGATAATTCCTTTCAGCCCTAGTCAATCGCTTGTTGACGTAGTATACCGGCTTCCGTATCTTGTCTTCTTCTCGAATTAATGCAGCGCTGATAGAGTTTTTTGATATTGCCAAATATACGAACAACTTCTCATAATCAATAGGCTTCGATAGGATAGGTGGTGTGGATAGATGTTGAACTAGTGCTTGGAAAGCGCCTTCACACTCCGTGGTCCATTCAAAGTTTCGTTTTCCTTTTCAGATCAGATCAAAGAAGGGAATGCATTTGTCAGTGGACTTCGAAATGAACCTGCTCAATGCTGCTACTTTCCCATTGAGACTCTGGACTTGCTTTATAGTTTTTGGAGTTTCAAGATTTCTGATAGCCCAGATCTTTTCAGGATTAGCTTCGATCCCTCGAGCGTTGACGATGAATCCAAGGAATTTTCCGGATGCAACTCCAAAATGGCATTTCAGTGGATTCAGCTTCATTTTGTATTCTCGAAGTATGCTGAACATAGTTCCCAGGTCTTTAACATGGTCGGTGGAGAGTCGTGACTTCACAAGCATGTCGTCTACATATACTTCCATTGTTTTCCCGATTTGATTGGCAAACATTCGATTGACCAATCGTTGATAAGTAGCCCTGGCATTCTTGAGTCCGAACGGCATAACTTTGTAACAGTAAAGTCCCAGATTGGTTACGAAGCTGGTATGTTCTTGATCGGGTAAATGCATTGGTATCTGATTGTAGCCAGAATACGCGTCCATGAAGGATAAGAGTTCATGCCCAGCTGTCGAATCTACTAGCTGATCAATTCTGGGAAGCGGGAAAATGTCTTTGGGACATGCTTTATTCAAATCGGAATAATCGACACATGTTCTCCACTTTCTCGTTCGGCTTTCGGACGAGCACGGGATTCGACACCCATTTAGGATATAGAGCATCCCGAACGAACCCGTTCGCTTTAACCCTTTCTACTTCTTCTTTAAGGGCGGCAGATCTCTTTGGATCCATACCACGCCTTTTCTGTTTGACCGGGACATGCCGCGGGTCAATGTTCAAGGTGTGGCTCGCGATGTCTGGCAAGATCCCACACATGTCAGAATGCGTCCAGGCGAATACGTCAAGATTCGCTCGTAGAAATTCAACTAATTCCTCTTATGTTTGCTGTCTTAGCTGAGACCCAATCTTTATCACTTTTGAACCATCGTCATCGTCAATTGGGACATCAATCGTCAGTTCGGCCGAGGATGCTTGACTTTCTTTAGATTCTCCTTCATCTTCAGTTTCTCTTGGGTCAAGATCCTTGAGGAATTGGCTGGGGTGCCCGGGCCTAGGCCCGGGCGTTAATTGTCAATTATCGGCAAAATGGACGCAGAGAGATTCCTCCACGCCCTTTCCTTTCTCCTTTCGCTGCGCCTCCCGCAGCTCAGCAACATAACAGGCTCTGGCAGCAGCCTGATCTCCCTGAATGATTCCTACTCTATGATCAGTGGGAAACTTTAAAGTCAAACACCATGGGGCGATGGCTGCCCTGAATTCAGCGAGGGCCGGTCGGCCCAAGAAAGCATTGTAAGGGGAGTCTATGTCCAAAACAATGAACTGTAACATCCGTACTCTCCGACGTTCTCCAACTACCAACTCTACCGGCAGTTCCACCATTCCAGTGGGTATAGTAGCACTTCCGTTGAAACCGTGGATTCGGGATTGACAAGGTTTCAAGTCTGTGGCCTCCATTCTCATTTGATCGTAGGCTCGCTTAAACAAAGTATTCACAGAGCTCCCACTGTCAACTAAGATTCTCTTCATCCAAGCGGGGCCTACTTGAGCTGAGATGACCAGTGGATCGATAGTGGGGGATTCGACTTGGTCAGCGTCTCGATTCCTGAACACGATGTCATCTGTCATCGTTTTCTGTTGCTTGGCCGGAGACCCTTCATCAAAACTACTACAACACTCGAAGTCCGAATGCCTGATAGAACTGGCATACGACTCCATTTCCTTCCAGCTTCGATCTGTTGGATGAGGACCACCACTTATTATATTGATAACCAACCTCCCGCCGGTACGAGCGGGTTCCTCCTGTCTCTCCTGATTCGGCGCACGATTCTGATTTGATGGTCCCGCTCCACCAGACTGCGGCGCCCGCACATACTGATCCAACTTCCGTTCATGTATCAGTTTTTCAATGAGGTCTTGTAAGTGACGACACTCATTGGTGTTGTGGCCATAACTCTCATGAAATCTGAAAAATTTTCCTATTTGGATTTGTCTTTCAGTTGGTGGCTTTGGAGTAGGTTTCTTGTATTGCATGGTATTGCAGGTTTGCAAATACACATTTTCCAACGACGTATTCAATGGAGTGTAATTATCGTACATGGAAGCTCTACGCCGTGGACCACGATTCTGATCGCGCTTTTTGCTTTGATTTCCATTGTCCCTCTGCTGATTCTGTTTATTTTGTACGTTCAACTGAACTTTTTCAGAACTCTCTCCGGACTGTTTAATAGTGATGTTACTCTGGATTCCCTCGATGTTGGGCCCTGCATCATCCTACTTCCTAGACTGTTTCGCATCCTCCCTTCTCAAGAATTGGGCTGCCTTGGAATAGAAACGGTCCAATGACGTAGGTGGTTTTCCAGCTAACCAATTTCCGAACTCGGAATCAACATCAATCCCCTTAGTCAATGCCATCAGGATAGAATTATCATTGAGATTGCTTATTTCTGCACACGCAGCATGGAATCGCTCCAAGTAACGTCTAAGTGTTTCTCCGAGAGCTTGTGTAACACTAGACAGAGTGTTAACATATTTAGGCCTCGCCACGTGCATACAGAATTGTTCAACAAACTTGGTGGCCATCTGGTCAAAGTTAGAGATGGATCGCGGTGGCAAACGAGTAAACCACATGGTAGCAATGCCCCCTAGGGAAATAGGGAAACTACGGCATTTTACTACATCATCAGCTCTCGCAGCATTCATCAGCCATTCGTACTTCAGAATGTGTTGATTAGGATCAGAACTTCCTTCGTAAACTGGCAAAGTTGGCATCCTGAAGCGCCGAGGTGGTTCAGCATACAATATGTCATCGGTGAAAGGAGTATGACTCCGGGAGATTCCCCAGTCGTCATTAGAGAGACCCTGACTTTCGCGAATCATTTGGCGGATCATCGTTGGAATATCCGGCATTCGGATACTTGGAGCATGTTGTGCCAAGGTGTGGTCGGGTTTCACAGCGCGAGTCTGGACCGGACGCGGTCGACGGTCCGTGCCTCGCCTCCTTGGTTCAACATTTTCTGGGACATAAGGCTCTGGAGTCTGCTCTCGTTGGTTACGTTGAGGATCAGCTTGGTTTCTAGCATCAACCCCTTATTTGGTAGTGGTGGTAGTAGCAATGTTGCCTATGACATGATAGGGAGCAACACCTCCTCGGGATGAAGGTCCGGTATGATGACTAGTGGATGGTCTAGTTCTGGGCTGTCCAAGATTCGAAGCAGGTTGGTGCCCTGTGGCCTGGGTGTAGCTTACATCCAACCGTGGATCGGTGATGATCGTCAGATGAGGCTGAACTCTCTGTGGAAGAATAAGAACCTTGGTCTCTTCTAGATCTTCTGCGCCTTTGGCGATTTAACTGGTTGGTCAACTCTGCGTTGGCGCGTAGTTGTTCAGTTAGCTGTTGTCGACTCTGGGTCAATTCTTGGAACAGCATCTGGAACTCTTGTCTGGTAACCGGGCCTGTTGGATCTGAAGGTCCGGCGGAAGCTTGGTTTGATGGAGGCAATTGCACGGGATTCTGCCTGTCCCGTCCTCCCTGATCAGCAGCTATAGAGGTAGTCCGTGTACTTACCATGGTGAGGTGATGAAAGTCCTTTCCTAGATCTGATGCAAATTTGAATAGAATGGAAGGGATTCAAAGTTCTAGATCTGGATCTTCTTCTTGGATTTATGCAACCCGATATAGATAGGAGATCCAAAGAGCAGGAGAAAACTTAGGTTTTCTCAGTGGAGTACCAAAGTGTTTGTACCAAAATTGGGCACAACACTCTTCGGAAGTTTTTGAAGAGATAAAGTGAAGAAATTAAATGAAAAAAGAGGGTTATCTAACAAAAACTCCAAATCTCAGATATGAAACTAATTAAAATGCAAGAAGACACAAGAATTTAGAGTGGTTCGGCGTATCACCTACGTCCACTATGAAGTTGATGGCTTTATTGTTCTTTCTTTGAAGATTACAAGTGAATTCAATGAATTACAGCAGATAGTTATGATTTGCAGTAGTGAATTTCGTTGTTGGCAGCAGCAAGGGAGTTTAGATCTGGATCCGGCAGAGTCTGGGCGTTGGAGAATTCAAAGAAGAAGAAGCCCCTTTTCTGTATGCCCTGAGGCTCTATTTATAGGCGTAGGAGGCTGATATTTCGCTCAGATCTCGGGAGACCCTCTCTGGCACGTGACTAGGCCCGCGCGCCCAAGCCCACGAAGTTTCGGTCCGATCCGTGATCGATACGAACCGATTTCGTATCGATCAAGATTTCATCCAATGGAGTCGAAATTTGGCGTGGACATTCTTTAGCATGTACGTAAGCTTCTGTCAAAATTTCGTAGCATTCGGACTTGTAGATCAGGAGATATGATCAATATGAAATGGGATTCTCGGTTGGCTGTTTTGTTCGACTCCCTCATTTCGACTCGCTCTTATTCGACTCGGTTATGTTTGACTCGATGGCATGGCGTTTGAATCTCTGGATCACTCCGCCTTTGATGCCGTTTTGATCGATTCGTTCTTGGACCTTGCCTTGTTCGTATCGATGGAAACATCCTCTTTTCATATCGATAGAAAGTGGGTTGCACGCATTGTTAGTGGGGTTCTGTTCGTATCAATGGAACGCAACTCCGGTCGATTGATTCGAATAGGCAACACGATGGACTCGATTAGTGGATCCACGATGGATATGAAGTACTGGAACTTGATGGATTCGAACGGGGCTTCTCCAGTATGGATACGAACTGGACAAATGAGGGACACGAACTACTGTTGCTTGATGGATTCGAAATAGGCATTAGACGATCGAGTCGAACTGCTGTTCTCTGATGGATGTGAAGCGAGTCGAACTGTGGCTTGAAGCGGAGCGAGTCGAACAAGTGCTTTCTGATGGATGTGGAGTGGAGCGAGTCGAACAGAGGCTCTCTGGTGGATGCGAAGTGGAGCGAGTCGAAGTGGGCATTCCTGATGGGTGCGAAGCGGAGCGAGTCGAAGTGGGCATTCCTGATGGATTCGAACTGAGCGATTCAAACAGTGGTTGGTTTTCATCCAAGTTTGTATCGATCGTAATTTGATCATACGAACTCGGATTGACTTGTGATTTGGAACGTTGACTCTCATAGCTTCGCTTGTCATGTTATATCAATTTAAGCTCAATCCGGACTCGGACAAAATTCATCGATATCTATAGTGAGCTGGTGTACAACCGATCTCTAGGACGGACCGTCATTGGTTACTAGTCAATCCCTTGGTGTCACGGGCTTTCCAAAAGGCGGGATAACAGTACCTAAGCATTCATATTTCCATTCAGTGTACTCATGAGGCTTAAGTCTCTGAGTCGAACTTGGGTTCGGTCTTTAAGTCCTGAGGTCATGGCCTCGAGTCATAATCGAACATTGGGTTGAGTCCAAACGTTGCGCTGTGTCGGTTGGTGGCTGGTACTCGAGTTATTCCCCCAGTTTTAGGGATAGATGAAGAAGTTAGTTGGCAGTAATCTTCTGCCTTTACTAACTTTGATTTGACTTAGTCGGAACCAAGTCAAAGTAACATGAGTTGGAGCGGTCGGATCATACTCGCTCATTTTCCAGCATGCATCCACACTCTGGGGATTAGGTTTATAAGCCGGCGGTCGATCACGCCTGCTTATTGTTTAGGATTACATCCAAACTCCAGGGACATAAGTTGTTTTGTGGGAGGTCGATTACACCCGTTTACTATTTATACTCTAGTTCACACTCTGGGAATCTAGAGTCAATTGATAGATGGTCAGTCACATCTGTTTAAGGATCAGGATCTTATTCGCTCTCTGGAAATAAGGAGTTGGTTAAGGTCGTGGATGGTCGAATCACATCCTCTTTGACATAGTAAGCGAAGTCGTAGATGGACGGATCCATCCTCTTCGAGCTTGGAAAGAGGCAAGGTCGTGGATGGACGGATCCATCCTCCTCAAGCTGGACGGTCGATTCACATCCTAATTTTGGAGTTTGCACTTCAGCTCGCACTATGGGATTTGGAGTTTGTTGGAGAATTGTTGTGTTTCAATTCTCTTTTAATTGATTGTTGTTTGCCTCCCGAGCTCGGGGTTTCATCTAGCGAGTGACCGGTCGGATCACGATCACTCTCTATTTGAATGAGTCCCACCGTAAGATGTAACTCGGCTCTTCTTACATCATGGCGGTTGCATGATGCATTTAGGAATCATTAGTTTGGCTTGATGAGTCCGTGCTTTATTGCTGACATAAGAAATCATGGCAAAATCAGCTGCCTTATTACAAGTACAAATTCTCGAATTGCATAAACAAACTTGAAAAGGAAAGTAGACTAAATGAATGAAAGCCAGTTATATGTAATAGTGATGGAGACTTTCACTATTCCATGCTCTTGGTAGAGTGAGACCATCAACGGTCGATATCTTGAATGTGCCATCTCCAAGCCTCCGTTCGATGACATACGGTCCTTCCCATGTCGGTTTCATATGCGAAGGGACCGGATAGACCCGCTTAAGTACGAGATCACCGACTTCAAAGGTTCTAGGTCGGACCTTGGCATTGTATAATCGGGCGACTCGGCTACGATGTATGGCTGCCCGCAAATCAGCCTCTTCATGCTTCTCATCTAATAAATCTAGAGATTCTGCAAGTAGGATGGCATTCATCCTCAGATCACAATAAGTCACATGGTGAGAAGGCACTTCTAGCTCGACTGGAATAACGGCTTCGGAGCCGTAAGAAAGTGCGAATGGAGTATGGCCGGTCGCGGACTTGTGGGTAGTTCGATATGCCCATAAGGCTACGGGAAGCTCATCGACCTACTTACCTCCAGCCTTCTCTAGTCGTTTCTTCAAAATGGACTTGATGACTTTGTTAACAACTTTGACTTGTCCATTCGCTTGAGGGTGATCGACCGTCAAGAATTTCTTCTGGATGCAATAGCTTTGGCAAAAAGTCTTAAACTCGACACTATCGAATTGGGCCCCATTGTCAGTTACAATAGTTTGTGGGAGGCTAAACTGACAGATGATGTTGCGCAAAAAAAAGTTGATTACTTTTTTCATCATGATAGTAGTAAGGGGCTCAACTTCCGCCCATTTAGTAAAGTAGTCAACTGTAACGATGGCGTACCTCGCGCCGCCTTTGGCTAGAGGCAAGGACCCTATTATATCAATACCCCATGTGGAAAACAGCCATGGACTGACCATTTGAGTAATCTCGGTAGGCAGGGCTCTCAGAATTCTGGCATGTTTCTGGCACCTATCACATCTCCTAGCATAATCTGATGCGTCTCAGTTTACGGTTGGCCAGTAATACCTGTATCTGAGTATCTTCTTTGCAAGGGCTTGCCCCCCAGTGTGACCGCCACATTCTCCTTCGTGCACTTCATGCAACACTCGCTTGATTTCATCGTGGACGATACATAGGAGTAAAGGAACAAAAAATCCTCTTATGTACAGAACTCCACCTTAGATGACAAACCACGAAGCCTTTCAAAGGACCTGTCATTTCTCACTCCTGCACTCGAGTAATATTCCGTGCTCAAGATAGCTTCTGATTGGAGTCATCCATGACTCCTTCTCGGTTGTTGCCTCATGAACCCAGTCTGCCTCCATTTGATCAATACTTGGAGCAGTGAGTGTCTCCATGGGGACGAGTCCCATCTGCCGTGCTTTGCCGATGCTGGCCAGGTTTGCTAAAGAATCGGCCTTCTGATTTTGCTTTCGGGGTATACAGTTGATAGCATAGTAGTCAAACTGATTTAACACTTCTTAGACCCGCATAAGGTAGGAAATCAATCTTCGGTCTTTGGCTTGATACTATCCTCAAACACGGCATACCACTAGTTGTGAATCACAGTGAATCTCCACAGCAATGACTCCTAAATCTTTAGTAAGCCTCAATCCAGCAAGCAAGGCTTTATACTCAGCTTCTATGTTAGTTGCACAGAAGTCAAATTTCAAAGCATGGCATAGGATCGCCCCTCTAGGGTTTCAAGCACTACTCCAACGCCTGAGCACTGGTCATTTGATGCACCATCGGTGTATAGATTCCATATATAATTAGGAGGTTCACTGGTTTCGGGCAAGTCCTCCGGTATGATGAATTCAGCTATGAAGTCCACCAGAACTTGTCCTTGAATAGCTCGCCTTGGCGTATAAGTGATATCAAATTGACTCAACTCAATGTTCCACTTGAGCAACCTACCAGATGTCTCAGGTCATGTCAGGATCTGTCGTAATGGCTAGTCGGTATAAACAGTGATCGGATGAGCCTGTAAATATGGGTGAAGCTTTCTCGAGGCCACAACAAGATAATAAGCCAGCTTCTCTATCTTTGGGTAGTTTCTTTCAGCCCCCGTCAATCTTTTGCTGATATAATAGATCGGTCGTTGGATCCGATCCTCTTCTCCAACTAACGTAGCACTGATTGCGTTTGCCAAAACCGCCCGGTAGACATACAACTTCTCGTGATCAACCGACTTCGACAAGATGGGAGGTGTTGCCAGATGTTGTACTAATGCCTGGAAAGCACCCTCGCACTTTTCTGTCCACTCAAAATTCCGTTTTCCTTTTCTAATCAGATCGAAGAAGGGAATGCACTTGTCCATGGATTTGGAAATGAACCTGCTTAAGGCTGCCACCTTCCCATTAAGACTTTGCACCTGCTTGATGGTTCTAGGAGTTTCAAGATTCTAAATCGCCCAGATCTTCTCGGGATTAGCTTCAATTCCTCCGGCGTTGACAATAAACCCAAGGAACTTTCCAGATGCAACTCCAAAATGATACTTCAATGGATTGAGCTTCATTCTGTACTATCGGAGTATGTTGAACATCATCTCCAAATCACCGATGTGGTTGTTGGATAGTCGCGACTTCACGAGCATATCATCTACGTATACTTCCATAGTCTTCCCAATCTGGTTTGCAAACATTCGGTTCACGAGCCTTTGATAAGTTGTTCCAGCATTTTGAGTCCAAACAGCATCACCTTGTACTAATAAAGTCCCAGATTAGTGATAAAGCTATTATGCTCCTGGTCAGGAAGGTGCATCGAGATTTGATTGTAGCTAGAGTATGCGTCTATGAAAGATAAGAGCTCATGTCCGGCTGTTGAATCCACCAGTTGATCAATCTTGGGAAGCGGGAAACTGTATTTGGGGCAGGCTTTGTTCAGATCTAAGTAGACCACACATGTCCACCATTTTCCATTTGATTTTCTGACAAGGACTGGATTCGATACCCATTCTGGGTATAAAGCAACACGAATAAACCCATTAGCCTTGAATTTATACACTTCTTCCTTCAGGGCGGTAAATCTCTTTGGATCCATACCGTGCCTTTTCTGTTTCACCGGGCGTGCCGTGATTCGATATTTAATATATGGCTCACGATGTTCGGCGAGATCCCATACATGTCTGAATGAGTCCAGGAAAATACATCAAGGTTTGACCAGAGAAATTCGACCAGTTCCTATCTTATCTGGGGGCCGAGCTAAGATCCGACCTTTACCACTCTGGAATCATCGTCATCGTTGATCGGAACATAAATCGTCCACTCCGTTAAGGAAGCTTGGTATTCTCTGACTTCTCTTTCATCATCATTATCTCTAGGATCAAGATCCTTAGGAAACTGGTCATGGTGCTTGGGCTTAGACCCAGGCGATAACTGTCAATCCTTCAAAAACGAATGCAGAGAGATTCCTCCACGCCCTTACCTTTCTCTTTTCACTATGCATCCCGCAGCTCTGCAACATAACAGGTGCACCTAGCCATCTGATCACCATGTATAACCCCAACCCCATTGTCAGTAGGGAACTTCAGGGTCAAACACTACGGGGCAATAGCTGCCCTAAACTCTACAATGGCTAGTCGGCCTAGAAAAGCATTATATGGGGAATGTATATCCAAAACCACAAACTATAGCATCCAAACTCTTTAGCGATCACCAACGGCAAATTTAATAGGTGAATCCACCGCTCCAACTGGTACAGTCGCACTTCCATTGAAACCATGTATGTGTGACTGACAGTTTCATATCTTTCGCTTCCATCAACATTTGATCGTAAGCACGCTTGAAAAGTATATTCACAGAACTTCCACTGTCAACCAAGATCCTCTTCATCCAAGCAGGACCTATCTGACCAAAAATGACTAATGGATCAATCATGGGGGCCTCGACTCTATCGGTATCATGATTTCTAAAAATGATGTCATCTGTCATCGTCCTCTGTTGCGTTGCTGGGTCCCCTTCATCAGTACTACTACAGTACTCGAAGTCAACATGCCTAATCGAACTAGCATATGACTCCATTTCCTTCCAACTTCGATTAGTTGGATGAGGACCACCGCTCACGGTATTAATTACCAACCTCCCACTAGTACGCTCGGGTTCCTCAGGCCTAGCCTGGCCTTGATCTTGATTGGGGTTAGAAGGGCCCGCACCACCATCCTGTGGCGCCCGGACACACTTCTCTAACTTCCTTTCTCTGATCAACCTTTCAATGATATCTTGCAAATGACGGCATTCATTAGTGTAGTGGCCGTAATAGTTATAGAATCTACAAAACTTAACGTTCTGAATCTGCTTCTCCGATGACAGTTTTGGAGCTGGCTTCTTATACTACCCTGTATTACAGGTATGAAGATAAACATTTTCTAGGACATGTTCAAGGGAGTATATCGATCGAATATATGAGCCCTGGGTCTCCCACGTTGAGGGTCTCTCTTCTTTCCTTGACCTCCATCACCCTTCTGTTGACTTTGTTTATTCAGAATATTTAACTGTACTTTACCAGAGCACTCCTCGGTCTGCTTCACTGCAACATTACTATGGATACCTTCATCGTTGGGCCCCATGACGTCTTGCTTCCTAGACCATCTAGCGTCTTCTTTCCTCAAAAACTGGGCTTCCTTTGCATAGAAATGGTCCGACAAAGCGGAGGGTTTCCCAACCAACCAATTGCCAAATTCGAAATCAGGATCGATCCCTTTAGTCAATGCCATTGGAATAGAGTTGTCATTGGGATTGCCGACTTCAACACAAGTAGCGTGGAACTTTCCAGATAATGCCTTAGAGTCTCTCCTAAAGCTTGAGTAACACTGGACAACGTGTTAGCATCCTTCGGTCTTGTAGCATGCATACGAAATTGGTCAACAAACTTAGTAGCCAACTGGTCGAAACATGAAATAGAACTTGGTAGTAAACGGGTGAACCGCATAGTCGCAATGCCTCCCAAGGAGATAGGGAAGCTTCTACACTTAACCACATCGTCAGCTCGAGCGGCATTCATAAGCCATTCATATTTCAGAATAGGTTGGTTGGGATCCGAATTTCCTTCATACATCGGCAAGGTCGGCGTCCTGATCGACGGGGTGGTTCCGCATGTAAGATATCATCGGTGAACTGGGTGTGACTTCTAGAAATCCCCCAGTCATTATTAGTGAGGCCTTGACTTTCTCTTATCATCTGGCGTATCATATTTGGAATATCAAGCATCTGGAGATTCGAGGCCAAGGCACGGTCGAGTTCCATGTTAGAAGGATGGTCCGGTCGTTGTCTACGGTCCGTTCCATGCCTCCTTGGCTCCGGGGCTTCATGGAAGTGAGGATCCTGGGCATGAATGCGGTGACGAGGGGCTGGATCTAGTTGGTTCTGGATCTCGACATCTAGATCTATAGCAACAGTAGTGTTGTCATGAGTAGTGTTGCAAGGAAGAGCCCCTCCTCGGGAGGAGGGTGCAGCTTGATGCCCTGTAGATGGACCTATGCCGGCCTGTCCAGGATTTGTAGCATATGGGTGCCCGGAGGCTTCCACGTAATTCTCATCTAATCGGTGGCGTGTAGATCTGTGATTGAAGTCAGATGACGCTGAGCTTTCAAACAGGGAATAAGAGGTATGCTCCCTTCTAGATCTCCCCCGCCTTTCTTCATTCAGCTGGTTCACAAGTTCCATATTGGCACGGATCTGTTGAGTGAGCTCTTGACGGATTTAAGTGAGCTCATGCATGAGTGTATGGA
The DNA here is from genome assembly GCA_030737815.1 of Allium fistulosum. NCBI lineage: Eukaryota > Viridiplantae > Streptophyta > Magnoliopsida > Asparagales > Amaryllidaceae > Allium > Allium fistulosum. The sequence goes on from CM060902.1 coordinate 1,305,394,695, forward strand.
ATTCCTCTCTAGTTATTAGACCGGGTGGATCTGGAGGTCCAGCTGATGTTTGACTTGTATTAGTCAACTGCGCGGGACTTTGCCTATCCCTTCCTTCGCGATTAGCGACGTTGGAAGCAGTTCTGGTAGTGCGCACCATGTTGAATGTAGTTCTTCTTCGATCTGGAACGATCTGAATAGAATAGAAGGAACCATTGTAAGACGGATCTGGATCTCCTCCTTAGATTTTAGCAATCCAACAACGGCAGGGGATCTACAGAATCAGAGAAAAAGCAGAGTTTTTCTCAGTGAAAGCACAAGTGTTTATACCAAAAATGGGCACAACACTCTTCAAGTGTAATTGAAGAGATTAGAATGAAGAAGTAAAATGTAAAATGAGGCTAATCTAACAATCACACCAAGAAAAATAAAAGGTAACAGCAAGAAAGCAAGAATTTATAGTGGTTCGGCGTTATTGCCTACTTCCACTTTGAACGTTTTGATGTTTATTGCTGATTAGAAACTGAGTTACAACAGTACAACAGCTAACACTCGAATTACAATGGAGTTCCACTCAAGCGGTAGCCTAAAAGTCCTTTTTTAGTTGCAACGAGGGTGCTATTTATAGGGGTAAAGCTAGATATGTCTGCCTTGAATCTTGGAATACCTTTTCTCAAGCCTAGGTGGGCTACACAATCGATTTGGAGCCGTTTGGGATCGATCCCTGATCGATCCACGTTGCCATCGTATCGATCGAAAGTTGCTCCAATTGAGCTGCGATCGATTATGGATGTTCTTGAGACGATATGCATCCTTCTGTGAAAATCTCATTGTATTTTGATTTGTGGTTATGGGGTTATTGGTTGATCAAAGTTGCAAATATGGAGTGACTGAAGCTTTCGTATCGATCTCTTTATGTCGATGACGTGGCGTGCGAGCTTTATGGAGATACATATTTTGTGCATAGGGACCGCTTCTTTTGGATTGACCGCTTCTTTTGTACCCATCCGATACCTTGCTTCGTATCGATGCCTTGCCACCATCTTCGTATCGATTGTAAGCTCTGTTATTCGTATCAATCAAGTAGGTGATCGATACAAGAAATGAAGATGTTGGCCAAGTGAACCACGATCGATCTGGGAAGTGTCGAAGTCCATCGTTATGTGCTTGAACCATATGGATACAAACGATGGATGCCGAGTGATGGAGTTACATTCATTTCAGATCAATGCTGATGGATACGAAATGATGGATACAGATGGATGGATACGAGATGGGCATGTTCCACATGGATCTAGATCGTTCCATAACTCGAGTATACGAACTCCGATTGACCAAAAATTTGGAATGTCGCCTTGCATAGCTCTACTTGTCATATCATGCTAACTGTGGCTCGATCCGGACTCGAACCAAGTTTGCCTGTATATCCATCGTGAATCTACAGATAACTGATTTCCGAAGCGGACTGTTTTCTATCTCTAGTTAAGTCCTTGATATCACGGCCTTACCAAAAGGCGGGATAACACTCTCATACCAAGTAATCAAGTCCAATTTTGGCTATCCCCATATCATGATATGTTAACACCACAGAATAGACAATCCAGTACAATTTTAGAAATGTCAGTGCAGTACTAAGGTAATGTGGCATAACAACATTTAACAAAGCTAGGTGGAGTTCTAAAATACCAATGGAGGTATGAGCTCTCCCCAAAAAGAAGGGAAGCACCCAATAACAACGCCACCCACATGTGGGGGCAAAAAAAAGCATAGGAACTGTTCAGAATCCAAAACACACAAGCTACTCAAAACATTGGATTTCCCGCCTCAATTTCAAACAATTCTACCACAATTTCAAGTTTATTACTTAAAATCAAAAATTCAACTGCTTAAAATGCAATTTCCCATCGAAGACACGTTAGCAATCCACACACATCAAATAGATGAGGAAGATGGATGACACATGACATGATCTAAAGGCGGAAATTAGAAGAGTGGAAGAAGAACGATGAAGATCCATGTGCATATCTATACAATAAATGGTAAAGGCACTGTAGTAGAAAGGGGATCCTTTTCCTTTACATTTTTGGAGACACAAAACAAGAAACTTTGTACTCTCTACCATTTTTTGTGTATAATAAGAATATAAAAGGAAGAAAATGATATTTTTCCTGTGGACCTAGGATTCTTTAACATTTGAATCGAGTAAATTCTCTATGTCCATTTTCTATTTCCAGTACTTTATTTTGCAGCTTTATTGTTTTCTGTCAGCACAATATCTAGATAACTAATATTTTTTTAAAAAATTTTACACCTTGCAATGTTGTAGTGTAGGAATAGTAATATAATTACTTCACTTCAAGGCAAAGTTAGTGTCACTTGATTTTGTTGATTCATAATCGTGAAAGCATTCAGCATCGTGATTACTTCAAAAGAACTACTTGGGTGTTTGTGAGACGAAAAATCTCACCAATATTTTTTGGCTGTAGAAGGAGGGTAGATTTCTCTCTCTAGCAAATTTTACCTGCATTTTCTCCAAATACTGTTATGATATTATGAATCCAACAGATTACACCACCCCCTACACAAGAACAACTGCACTTGGGTGTTAAAAATTTAGAAGAGGCGGTTCATAATCTCAAAAACCCTAACTCAGGTGGAAGCTTCAACGAAGGTCTGCTTAGATCCCATCCTGGCTACATTCTAGGCCTTTACTAATCAAATGAATCAATGTATGGAGGGGATAGAAAAAAGTATGGCCCAATATACTGCCCTCAAACCAACCTCTCCCCAATCATCCATAGCTCACCACCTTCCCTCACCAACTACGCCGGCTATGCATTGCATGAGTGATAACAGCATTCTTAGAAATGAGAATGGTGAAGCTAGCCTCAAAACTAGTGCCAACTAGAAAGTAAGATCTAGGCTAACCCCTAAACCAAATCAAAACCCGCTAACACTAACCTGCTACTACTGAAGAAGCGGGCCCGATCTGCTCTGGATGATGATGATAATGTCACTTCGCTTTACAAGGGTGATTCATCCCAAACAAATTCTAAGGATGGTGGGATCCGTCAGTTGGAAACTCATATAGAGCAGCTACTAAAGTTGTGCCAGTAAAGCACTGAGAAAAAAGTAAGGGAAGAGGGTTCTTGCCCATTCACTGAGACCATTATATAAGCTGATTTCCCTAGTAACTTTAATGCCCCATCGATTGAAAAATTCGATGGAACCACCAACCCCGACGACCATATCTACACCTTCGAGTATTATACAGATATTTTGAAAGTAAGGAGGATGGCTCGATGTGAACTTTTTCTAGTTTAGTTAGCCGGTGCAGCCTCTGGATGGTTTAGGACGTACGGACCAAGAGAGGTCCGCTCCTAGAGACAGATATTCTAAGGCAATTCAATTCGAAGAGAGAAGCTTCCCCTGATGTAAATACCATGTCATGTGTAAAGCAAGGTGAGAGTGAAAGCCTGTAAAACTTCATTAAACGCTTCAAATCTGGCGTGCTTCAGATCGAGGTGACTAGTGAAGAAGCATTGCAAATGTTCTGGCTCACGCCGGGATTAAAAGAGGTACAAGTCTATACAAGTTTTGTAATAGATAAAGGCTTATATTGCTATAAAGTGATGCCATTCGAACTCAATAATGCTGGAGCAACCTACCAAAAACTAGATAATATGATGTTCTTAGAGCATATTGGTAAAAATGTTGAAGTATACATAGACGATATATTGATTAAGTCAATGGCCGCATCAAGTCATGTATAAGATCTAGAGGAAACGTTCGAAGTCCTGAGGCAATATAACATAAGGTTAAACCATTGAAATGTACTTTCACTATTCGGTCGGGTAAGTTCATGGGATACATAGTGAGCGCTCTAAGCATTGAAGCAAACCTGTAAAAGATCGAAGTAATAAGGAAAATGAGAAACCCAACAAAGCCAAAGGATCACATTAGCCAAAATGATAGGGTAGCTGCACTGAGCAGATTCATCTCCAAAGCAACTGATAAGTGCATACCATTTTTCAATCAAGTAAAGAAGGGGAAAATTTTCGAGTGGACTGAAGAGTGCAAAGCTGCATTCCAAAAACTAAAGGATCATCTAGTCAACACTCTTATACTATCTAAACTGGTAATAGGTAAGGACTTGTATGTATAGTTAGCTATAACTGATAAAGTTGTTAGTGCCATAGTGATTCGAAAGGATGAAGGAACCCATAGAACTATTTACTTCACAAACAAGCATCTGTTAGGAGCAGAGTTAGATTACTCAATCATCGAAAAGTTAGCCTAAAACCTGCTCCTCGTAGTAAGAAAGCTGCGGCCCTATTTCCAATCACATCTTATCAAAGTCCTCACAGAAAAGCCAGTAAGGCAAAAACTGCAGAAGCCAGAAGACATCGGGCTGTTTGTTGTAATGGGCGATGGAGCTCAGCCAATATGATATCACTTATTGCCTAAGAAAAGAAATCAAAGGCCAGGAGCTAGCGGACATCGTCGTGGAATGCACGTTGCCAATAGAGCCCCAACAGAGGAGAAAGCACCTACTCCGTAGTTTTGGAAACTATTTGTATATGGAGCTTCATATGAACATAGGCAAGAATTGTATATGTACCGATTACTCTGGATAAGTAGAAGCTATATGGGGCAATGAAACTTGGGTTCAAGGAAACTAACAACGTGGCAGAATATGAGGCTCTCCTCACAGGCTTAAGAATGGCTCAGGTAATCAAGGTAACCCATATTAAAATTTACAGCGATTCCCAAATAGTTGTAAATCAAGTGTGGGGCAATTACCAAGCAAATGAGCCAACTCTAGCTAAATATATGGATCTTTCTAGGAAATTATTAAAGCAGTTTGGCATAGAGAAAATCTCACATGAGGACAACTCTTCTGTCGATTCATTAGCCAAACTTGCAAGTGAAAAATTGGAAAATGACATGAAAGTCGTTCCTATAGGACATCAGTTAGAGCCAAGCATCACAAAAGCTAACCAATTATTGGTCCTAACCGGGCACAATGAGCTGTAATCTAAGAGACTCAAGACCAAGAAATAGAGGAAAATCAGGAGTAGCCCTCAGTCGAGCCCATGCTTTAGCAAACTATAGGAAACAGTTCGATGACCCATATATAGCAATTCATGTAAAATGGAATACTACCCCAAAACAGAAACAAAGCCCAAAAATAAGATATCAGACTCCGTACTAATCCTGTTTTGATGGCATCTTATACAAGAAAGAGTATTCTACCCCTTATCTTTGATGTGTTTCCACAGAAGAAGGAATACAGATCATGAGAGAAGTACATGAAGAGCAGTGTGAGGATTACTTTGAGGGAACCAAGTTAGCAGAGAAAGTACTGAGGTCCTCGAACTATCGTATATTGAGGACTCAGCCCCTGGACTATTGTATACTGAGATCTCACCTTCCCAGACTATCGTATATTGAGGACTCATGTAACGACCCGATATTTTCAACCATTCGCGTCCGCACATGTCGGACTTGAATTGCTCAAAATACCGAATTGTAAATATAAATTTGGCAAAACTCAGAATATACAGTAAATAAATCACAGATCACAGACACAGAGTAATAACAATGTAGCGGAAGCAAAGAAATAGTAGTTCATGAAGCTACTATATATATAACAGAGTTAAAAAAGATACATCAGAATTTATGAATACAAAGATGTCTCAATACAATAGTCAAATACAAGATCTGAATACATCACTGGAATCAACTGAATGACTGAAAGCAGAATAAATGGATTGATCCAAGCGAAGCTCCAACTCCAAAGGTGAGTCTCGAATACTAGTACAACTCAGTCTGACCCGAGCGTAAAGCAAAATACAAAACACTCGAGTCAGGATATACATACTTATACAATTTAAACCAACTCAAGTGAACTGTAATAAAGATGCACAAGTAACCAAAAGGATGCTTGGGACCGCCCATCCTTTAATGATCCGTTAAACTATCTACTATGTAGTAATATTTTGCTAATATAATAATTTCTATAGTAAAATAAACTTACCTTTAAATAGCGTTAAGGGGTTACCCATATAGCCCTTAACACATAATAGTCCCAGTAGTCCATCCAGTATCATAGTCCCTCCTGATCGGGAAGCCACCAGAGGATACTCCATGGGCTACGGGAGAAAACCAAAATCGTACAAGGCTCGCTAGGGTAGGTGACATGGCACAACTAGGCAATGCCAGGGTAGATATACCAATTACGCACACGGACTGGTGGTAACGCATAGCAGCCACTACCGCCCACCTTGGAGCACACTCCCAAATCAAAATCGAAGGGTGGCCACCAAATCAATCACAAAGTAATAGAATGGTATCGAAGAAATGTGTCCTATCAGAGGTGCTACCTCATTGGCCCGAGATCGCTCCTGTTTTAGCCACCTTATGCCAACTCACGGGAGTCGGGTCCATGTATATACCTCAATAGGATCATCGCCACCATCCTACTTCATTCTGGAATCTCCATCGCGTACACGGTTGTCAAAGTGGTATTCGGTATCGACAGAGAGTATGCCCATATTCGATCCCGGTCTCTTTGCCAACCAATCATTATTATAACCCATGGATATTTATTTCAAAATAATTTATACCTCAAAACAAAATATCATATCCATTTCAAACTAAATACTATATTATTTCATTTCAAAGCCAAGTCAATATATCATTTCCATTTCAAAACCCAAAGCAATAATATATCATATAAATTCCAAAAACCAAATCAATATATCATTTAAATAAAACCCAAATTTCCAAATCACTCAATATTTCCTTAAATTTATTAAACTTGATATATTCCTTTAAATCATCTTAAACCAAACCACTTTATAAAGTCACATTCTTAAATCTTCAATTTCAATAAGTTTCACGTTAATATATTTAAAGACAATTCTTAATTAAATACAATTTCACACAATTTCATTTTCAAAACCGTAGTACCTTTCAAAGTTATAACAACTCTGAAACCCAACACTTTGAAACCATAATATTTTGAAATCATAACAATTTAGAAATGTTATTCTTTGAAAATCATAATACTTAGAAAGTCATAACACCCTTTAACTTAATATTCAATTAAACCGTTTAAATTCAATGTCAAATATTATTCATTTCAAAGATTGTAGCATTTCTAAGTTCATTCATTCAATTATAGAATTTCCAAAAACATTGTAAATTTCAGTTACAACAGCACTTATAAAATGTTACGGTAGATATAGTAATATTCCAAAACATTGTCAAATTCAGAAACAGCAGCACTTACAAAGTGCTATAGTAGATATTTGGTTATTTCAAAACAGTTTAATTTCAAAAACAGCAGCACTTATAAAGTGTTGTAATAGATATTTAGTTATTTTCAAATAGCTTAGTTCCAGATACAGCAGCACTTATAAAGTGCTGTAATACGTATTTAGTTGTTTCAAAACATAGTTAAATTTCAGAACAACAACACTTATAAAATGCTGTAATAGTATTTGGTTATTTCAGAACTTAGTTAAATTTTAGAAATGATAGCACTTAACAAATGCCATCTTAAAACCACAACATTTTATAAATGCTACCAATAAAATTCCAGATTTTATTATAACCTTTCGGAAACATTAAAACTTCAATTTTAGCCATTTTTAACTTATAAAAAAAATCATATTTCATGCTTCAAAACATTCATTTGGATATCATTTAACTTATGATTTAATAAAATAAAATTTTATAAATAAATATCCAATTTAAACCATAATTCATTTATTAAGTCAAAATACACTATTTTACTTAACTTTTATTTTTAACCATTAACCTTACACTTTATTTTAAAATACCCATTTCATAAATAAAACTAAATTTCTATTTATTTACTTAACTTAAAATTTCCATTTGAAAAAACCAAATTTCCAATTATCAAGTTAGGTCATAATTAAAGTTACATTTTTCCATTTAAAAATCATAACTATTTATTTTACGAAACATAACATTTCACAAAAGAATATTTTATCATAGTTAATATAACAATCAATTTTTTTCTTTTAGATCTATTCATTTAGACATCAATTAACTATGATTTTCTAGTTAAATAAATTTTATTACAAAATGTCCAATTAAAACTGTATTCCGTTTTATCAGTTCAAAATACACTATTTATTACACAAAACATGTCCGTTTCATAAAGTAAAATTCATAACAATTACTAGGTTAGATTTAAAACTTCCATATTAAGTCAAATTCAATTATTAAGTTATTTATCATCAATAAAGATCCTTAATTTAACTTAAAACCAATTATTAACTTATACAAATTTAACTTATAGAAAAACCAATACACCTTTATAATTTAAAGCATTTAAATCAAAATTTAAGTTAAAATTTCATATATCTATAAAACTCAAAATACTTAATAATCTTTTAGGAAAATATTATTTAAAAATACTTAATAAATTTTAAGAAAATATTATTTAAAATATGACCATGGGTCTGTATAATATTTCTAACCTAGGTCAAGTGATACGGATATGTATCATTTCAATCCGTAATTTAAAAAGAAAAATTCGGGTCCTACCATTTCAAACCCGCAATCCCAAGTAAAACAAATACAATAAAAATCACTCGAGCCTATCATTTCAGCCCATAATGATTTTTCCTTATTCTAATGTCCGTTCGGGTATGTATCATTTCAACCCATAGTGATAGGGAACTTGTAGTGTGAGAAACAGTAAATAAATGAATAGTAGAACATATAATATCATATCAGATGATGTAACAAATATATAAATAGAATTTAGCATCATATAATCATATCACAGGCATATACGAACATATTAACATAACATATAAATTTTCTACAATTCACATGCCATTGTTTCACAATTATATAAGTACATATGTCGAGAGTGATAAACTCACCTTTTAAAGTTAGTGATGACAATTCAAGGCACACAACTACACTTCGAAAAGCACGACAAAGCACAAATAGATTTGAGGAGAAGATGATGAGCCAATATTCAGATCTTGCACCAAATAAAATAAAACAAATAAGATTATGATTCAATATAAAAGATTAGAATCAAAACAATGAACAAAATATGAGTCAAAATGACATAACCTTGCTTCCACCAACAAGTGGGCTCGGCCACTTTGTATTTTGGCTTGACCACATCAATACATGGCTCGGCCATGATGGTTTTGATGCAAGCTAGGCTCGACCAAAGGTCATGCAAGGCACGGCTAAGGCTTGGGAATTGAAGAGGTGGAGGTTACAAGTTGTGGGAATTCAAAAAGGAAAGCACTTGATTGAATTTGGGTTCGGCCTTGGCTTCAAAGGGCTCGACCATGGGTTAGCTTGGTCAAGTGGCACGGCAAGGAGGTGTTTGTGGTCATGGCATGGCAAGGAGGTGTTGGAGCAATTGGTGGCCGAGGCTAATATGAAGGAGATGTGGATGAAATATGCGATCTAGGCTAGGTTTGAACAAGTTTTGGTGATGAAATAAAGGTCTATGGTCACGGCCTTGTTTGGAGTAGTGGTGATGGTTGATGGAGGTGGTCATAGTGGTGGTGGAGTGGTCGACAAGGCATAGGCAAGATGGTGGTCGAGCATGCCTAGAATAGAAACAAAGGAAAATAAAATGAAAAGAGGAGAAAGAAGAAGGAGGAGGCCATAGAAAGTTACTGTATTTTTTTTTTCTTCAGGAAGCAAATGAGAGATGAGATGGGATGAGATGTTTTTGTACGTGATTTGCAAAAGTAAGAAACGGCTAGGGTTTAGGAAATACACGGCCAAAACAAAGAAACGGCAAGGTGAAATGAATGGGCTTTATTTCCTATTTAATAAAAGAAACTTATGAAAAACCTTTCAATCAGAAAAGGCAAACGAGGAACTGAGATATTGAGAAGATTATTATGTGATTTGATAGAGTAATGCACGGCCAAACAATGGTAGGAACAGCTAAAAAAGAAATAAAGAGTAGGCAACTAAAAAGGCAAGCATTTAAACAAAGTAACGCGTGTCCTCTTGATTTTCTCCAGCTCTTTATAAAACGATATAAACAAATAAATTCCAATGAATACAATAAAAGCCTCGACAAATAAATAGAAACATAAACAAAGAGATGGATATAGGAAAAATATTGAAATATATATATAAAATAAAATACAGAAATTTATTATGTGTAAAACGCTGTAATTTATCCAAATCTAAAAGTATAAATCGAAATTTCATGAAACGGAAAGCAGAACTAATGTAAAATTTATATCCAGCTTCAAATAAAACAGTTAGAATTTTAAAATTTTAAAATTTTCTAATAAAAGTCAAAGTTTGAAATATAAAATTTACAGAAAATGTTTATTTCATTGTATTTGGAAAATAAATTACAAACAAATCCCAAACTTACATTGAAAAATCCCAGAAATTCAATATTAAATGATTTAAAAATCAAAGTTTTCAAAATAAAATTTTAATAAAAATATTTAAAAAATTATGCGTTGTTACACTCCCCCCACTCAAAACTTTTCATCCTCGAAAAGGAACTAGACAGGGAAAACAAGGAAAACAAGATAAAATGAGATAGGATTAAGACAAGATGAAAAGAAAATTGAAATTACACCTGATAACTGTTGTTATAGGTGAATTCAACAAGATAGAGATTATCTTCCCAAGATTTTCCAATATCAAGAACACAAGCACGAAGAAGATCCTCCAGAACCTGATTCACTCTTTCCGTTTGACCATCAGTCTATGGATGGTAAGCAGTGTTCAGATTCAGGTGAGTACCAAAGATTCTTGAAAAGTTTCCCAAAACAGACTGGTATAAGCAATACCCTTCCATTCTCTTACAAGATAGTGAGAATTAAGGGCAACCGAAATGATAGAGTTATGATATGAAATCACAAAGAAAGATGAGAAGAAAGACTTATATTGATCGCAGCGATCTTCACTGGATCAACATAAATTCCATTACTAGAAACAATATGTCCGAGAAATCGGACTTCATCCTTCCAGAAATGGTATTCCAAATTTTAGCCTTCAACTGATGATTCCTAAGAGCCTCCAGAACAGATTTTGAATGTGACTCCTGTTCTTTCCTTGACTTGGAGAAGACAAGGATATCATCAACAAAGACTAAAACAAACTTGGTAAGCACAACACAAAAACATGATTCATCAAATCAACAAAGAAGACTGGGGCATTAGTCACACCAAAAGGCATAACTAACCATTCAAAAAAAACTATTCTCAATACGGAAAGCAGTCTTGGGAGTACTTTCCTTAGCAACACTGAGCTGGAGAAGCCTGTGGTAAGATCAAGCTTGGAGAAGATAGTAGCTCCATGGGCTGACCAATTCGAAATTCGATTTCCCACTTAGAAGGTAGGAGAATGGAAACATCCAGGAAGAAAAATAGATTGGGAAATAAAATAAGATAAAAGATTTAAAACCATGAAAATTTCAACTTAAATTAATAATTGATTTCATCTATTTGATTTCACCTAAGTTAAATAAATCTTAACTATTTCTAATTCCATTATCTTATCTTGAAAAATCATGAATTTGAAAATCATTTATTATACTCATAATTTATTCAATAAATTTTAATTCTTCTTTATTCCAAATTATTAGTAAGTTTATTCCAGTTAATGTATCTAATCGCATATATTAAGTATGTTTACCTTTTATTGTAACTACTCCAATTTATTTATAAATCCCTTTAACACTATTTATTGTAAATTATTCAATTAACTTTTATTCTATTTACCTCTATAAATTCTTTTATACTAAAATTTAAGTGTATAACATTTATTATAACCACTCAAATTCTATTTATAAAATCCTTTCATATTGTATATTATCCAATTACATAGTTAACTTCTAAATAATTAAGGTAAGCTATATTGGAATGCAATAAAATATTATACAAAAAAAAATTTCCCAATTAAATTATTCAAGCTTAAATATTTATTCAAAATTTTGGCTTCCTTTTATAATTGAAATCATCCCTTAAGATAAAATTTAAGAATTGAATTTCCGATTAGCTTCAAACTATTTTAGAGATAAATAAATATATATACAATGTATATATTAAATCAAATTTTAAACCATATATCAATATATATATTATAAACCAAGTCAATTTTTTTTTCATAAATTCAAATCAATTTAATTCTTCAAAGCAGAACTGTAGCAAAGCTACAAAATGGTCTCTTCACTTCGAAACTCGAAAATGAATGTCGATGACGCTGCAGTCATCACCGAAATTATTTACCAGCGACAAAGAGAAGAGCACTGATTTAAACCTTAAAATTCATTAGAAACAATTTCTATTCGAAAATATTTTAAATAATATACCCTTTTAAAACTTTAAAACAAAGTTTGAAGTCATCGGAAATTAAATTCTCAAATTCTTGATTCAATTAAATTTCCAAATTAATTTATAACCATGTTTTATAGTTCAATCATTTATATATGAAACAAAAGCCAATGATTACAAGATATATACAAAGTCAAATATTATTCTTAACATCCAATTCAATTAACTATCAAAATTCAGAAAATTATACTTATATATATAATATAATTATACAAAATTTATTTTATTTACTAAGTTTGAAAACAATATGGTGTCAGTTTGCTCTGTTCAAGTGTTTGGAGATCCTATCGATAGCGTTGATCAGACGAATCGATTAGAAACCCAAATCAACATCAACAACTCAAACAACACAATATATATTAAAACAATTTAAATATTAGTTTACAAATACACTTCAAGAATGAATTGAAGATAAGTTGAAACAAAAGACAAGATGATTAAATAACAGAACAAAGGAATGAATAAGCTTATATATAAATCTCGGGCAACCTTAATCGGGTCGACCATGACTTCCAGAATAAGATCGATATGGAGTTCTGGGACAAACCTACATCCGATCTCAAGAGATAGAATTCAGGATAACAAGAGATAGATAGCATTGTAAACCGAGGATGCAGAAACCTTCGGTGAATCAATGCTTCTTGTAAAGGAGTTTCACTCCTTTACAGTCATTCAAAGATCGGCGAGATTGCCAATTTAATATAAAGATCATTCGAAGTGGAGTTATGGGGTACTCCAGAATCAAAAGAAGGCGAATAGGGGAGAACAAGGATGGATTTTTGGAACCGTAGTGGACGTTCCAAAATTCAAAAGAAATCGAGTCAAAAGGAAGAGATTCAAGCTCGAACGAAAGTGATTCTGTAAATAAATTTACCATATATGCTAAGTTTTGCCTAGAATCAAAGCTTTGATACCAACTGTAACGACCCGATATTTTCAACCATTCACATCCGCACATGTCGGACTTGAATTGCTCAAAATACCGAATTGTAAATATAAATTTGGCAAAACTCAGAATATACAGTAAATAAATCACAGATCATAGACACAGAGTAATAACAATGCAGCGGAAGCAAAGAAATAGTAGTTCATGAAGCTACTATATATATAACAGAGTTAAACAAGATACAGCAGAATTTATGAATACAAAGATGTCTCAATACAATAGTCAAATAAAAGATCTGAATACATCACTGGAATCAACTGAATGACTGAAAGCAGAATCAATGGATGGATCCAAGCGAAGCTCCAACTCCAAAGGTGAGTCTCGAATACCGGTACAACTCAATCTGACCCGAAAGTAAAGCAAAACACAAAACTCTCGAGTCAGGACATACATAGTTATACAATGTAAACCAACTCAAGTGAACTGTAATAATGATGCACAAGTAACCTAAAGGATGCTTGGGACCTCCCATCCTTTAAGGATCCGTTAAACTATCTACTATGTAGTAATATTTCGCTAATATAATAATGTCTATAGTAAAATAAACTTACTTTTAAATAGCGTTAAGGGGTTACCCATATAGCCCTTAACACATAATAGTCCCAGTAGTCCATCCATTATCATAGTCCCTCCTGATCGGGAAGCCACCAGAGGATACTCCATGGGCTACGGGAGAAAACCAAAATCGTACAAGGCTCGCTAGGGTAGGTGACACGACACAACTAGGCAATGCCAGAGTATATATACCAATTACGCACACGGATTGGTCGTAACGCATAGCAGCCATTACCGCCCACCTCGGAACACACTCCAAAATCAAAATCGAAGGGTGGCCACCAAATCAATCACAAAGTAATAGAATGGTATCGAAGAAATGTGTCCGATCAGAGGAGCTACCTCATTGGCCCGAGATCGCTCCTTTTTTAGCCACCTTATGCCAACTCACGAGAGTCGTGTCCACGTATATACCTCAATAGGATCGTCTCCACCATCCTACTTCATTCTGGAATCTCCACTGCGTACACGGTTGTCAAAGTGGTATTCGGTATCGACAGAGAGTATGCACATATCCGATCCCGGTCTCTTTGCCAACCAATCGTTATTATAACCCATGGATATTTATTTCAAAATAATTTATACCTCAAAACAAAATATCATATCCATTTTAAAACTAAATACTATATTATTTCATTTCAAAGCCAAGTCAATATATCATTTTCATTTCAAAACCCAAAGCAATAATATATCGTTTAAATTCCAAAAACCAAATCAATATATCATTTAAATAAAACCCTAATTTCCAAATCACTCAATATTTCCTTAAATTTATTAAACTTGAAATATTCCTTTAAATCATCTTAAACCAAACCACTTTATAAAGTCACATTCTTAAATCTTCAATTTCAATAAGTTTCACGTTAATATATTTAAAGACAATTCTTAATTAAATACAATTTCACACAATTTCATTTTCAAAACCATAGTACCTTTCAAAGTTATAACAACTCTGAAACCCAACACTTTGAAACCATAATATTTTGAAATCATAACAATTTAGAAATGTTATTCTTTGAAAATCATAATACTTAGAAATTCATAACACCCTTTAACTTAATATTCAATTAAACCATTTAAATTCAATGTCAAATATTATTCATTTCAAAGATTGTAGCATTTCTAAGTTCATTCATTTAATTATAGAATTTCCAAAAACATGGTAAATTTCAGTTACAATAGCACTTATAAAATGTTACGGTAGATATAGTAATATTCCAAAACATTGTCAAATTCAGAAACAGCAGCACTTACAAAGTGCTATAGTAGATATTTGGTTATTTCAAAACTGTTTAATTTCAGAAATAGCAGCACTTATAAAGTGATGTAATAGATATTTAGTTATTTTCAAACAGCTTAGTTCCAGATACAGCAGCACTTATAAAGTGTTGTAATAGGTATTTAGTAGTTTCAAAACATAGTTAAATTTCAGAACAACAGCACTTATAAAATGCTGTAATAGTATTTGGTTATTTCAGAACTTAGTTAAATTTCAGAAATGATAGCAGTTAACAAATGCCATCTTAAAACCACAGCATTTTATTAATGCTACCAATAAAATTCCAGATTTTATTATAACCTTTCGGAAACATTAAAACTTCAATTTTAGCCATTTTTAACTTATAAAAAAAATCATATTTCATGCTTCAAAACATTCATTTGGATATCATTTAACTTATGATTTAAGAAAATAAAATTTTATAAATAAATATCCAATTTAAACCGTAATTCATTATTAAGTCAAAATACACTATTTTACTTAACTTTTATTTTTAACCACTAACCTAACACTTTATTTTAAAATACCCACTTCATAAATAAAACTAAATTTCTATTTATTCACATAACTTAAAATTTCCATTTGAAAAAAACCAAATTTCCAATTATCAAGTTAGGTCATAATTAAAGTTACATTTTTCCATTTAAAAATCATAAATATTTATTTTACGAAACATAACATTTCACAATAGATTATTTTATCATAGTTAATATAACAATAATTTTTTTTCTTTTAGATCTATTCATTTAGACATCAATTAAATATGATTTTCTAGTTAAATAAATTTTATTACAAAATGTCCAATTAAAACTGTATTCCGTTTTATCAGTTCAAAATACACTATTTACTACACAAAACATGTATGTTTCATAAAGTAAAATTCATAACAATTACTAGGCTAGATTTAAAACTTCCATATTAAGTCAAATTCAATTATTAAGTTATTTATCATCAATAAAGATCCTTAATTTAACTTAAAACCAATTATTAACTTATAAAAATTTAACTTATAGAAAAACCAATACACCTTTATAATTCAAAGTATTTAAATCAAAATTTAAGTTAAAATTTCATATATCTATAAAACTCAAAATACTTAATAATCTTTTAGGAAAATATTATTTAAAAATACTTAATAAATTTTAGGAAAATATTATTTAAAATATGACCATGGGCCTGTATAATATTTTCTAACCTAGATCAAGTGATACAGATATGTATCATTTCAATCCATAATTTAAAAAGAAAAATCCGGGTTCTATCATTTCAAACCCGCAATCCCAAGTAAAACAAATACAATAAAAATCACTCGAGCCTATCATTTCAGCCCATAATGATTTTTCCTTATTCTAATGTCCGTTTGGGTATGTATCATTTCAACCCATAGTGATAGGGAACTTGTAGTGTGAGAAATAGTAAATAAATGAACAGTAGAACATATAATATCATATCAGATGATGTAACAAATATATAAACAGAATTTAACATCATATAATCATATCACAGGCATATACGAACATATTAACATAACATATAAATTTTCTACAATTCACATGCCATTGTTTCACAATTATAGAAGTACGTATGTCGAGAGTGATAAACTCACCTTTTAAAGTTAGAGATGACAATTCAAGACACACAACTACACTTCAAAAAGCACGACAAAGCACGAATAGATTTTAGGAGAAGTTGATGAGCCAATATTCAGATCTTGCACCAAATAAAATAAAAAAAATAAGAATATGATTCGATACAAAAGATTAGAATCAAAACAATGAACAAAATATGAGTCAAAATGACATAACCTTGCTTCCACCAACAAGTGGGCTCGGCCACTTTGTATTTTGGCTTGACCACATCAATACATGGCTCGGCCATGATGGTTTTGATGCAAGCTAGGCTCGGCCAAAGGTCATGCAAGGCACGACTAAGGCTTGGGAATTAAAGTGGCGGAGGTTACAAGTTGTGGGAAGGCAAAAAAGGCAAGCACTTGATTGAATTTGGGTTCGGCCTTGGCTTCAAAGGGCTCGGCCATGGGTTAGCTTGGTCAAGTGGCACGGCAAGGAGGTGTTTGTGGTCATGGCATGGCAAGGAGGTTTTGGAGCAATTGGTGGCCGAGGCTAATATGAAGGAGATGTGGATGAAATATGCGATCTAGGCTAGGTTTGAACAAGTTTTGGTGATGAAATAAAGGTCTATGGTCATGGCCTTGTTTGGAGTAGTGGTGATGGTTGATGGAGGTGGTCATGGTGGTGGTGGAGTGGTCGGCAAGGCATAGACAAGATGGTGGCCGAGCATGCCTAGAATAGAAACAAAGGAAAACAAAATGAAAAGAGGAGAAAGAAGATGGAGGAGGCTATAGAAACTTACTGTATTTTTTTTTCTTTAGGAAGCAAATGAGAGATGAGATGGGATGAGATGTTTTTGTACGTGATTTGCAAAAGTAAGAGGCAGTTAGGGTTTAGGAAATACCCGGCCAAAAGAAAGAAACGACAAGGTGAAATGAATGGGCTTTATTTCCTATTTAATAAAAGAAACTTATGAAAAATCTTTCAATCAGAAGAGGCAAACGAGGAAGTGAGATATTGAGAATATTATTATGTGATTTGATAGAGTAATGCACGGCCAAACAATGGTGGGAACGGCTAAAAAGAAATAAAGAGTAGGCAATTAAAAAGGCAAGCATTTAAACAAAGTAACGTGTGTCCCCTTGATTTTCTCCAGCTCTTTGTAAAAAGATATAAACAAATAAATTCCAATGATTAAAATAAAAGTCTAGACAAATAAATAGAGACATAAACAAAGAGATGTATATAGGAAAAATATAGAAATATATATATAAAATAAAATACAGAAATTTATTGTGTGTAAAACGTTGTAATTTATCCAAATCTAAAAGTATAAATCGAAATTTCACGAAACAAAAAGCAGAACTAATATAAAATTTATATCCAGCTTCAAATAAAACAGTTAGAATTTATTGTAAAGCCATGGGATGAAAATGTTGGGAATACTTGTAGTAGCATCAAAGCTGTACCAGTTTGGATTAAGTTATCTAACATTCCTTTGTTTGCGTGGTCGCCGTTGGGAATAAATTGGTTAGCAACAAGGATTTGAAAACTTCTTTGTATGGATGCTTTAACTGAAAAGTTCGAGCGAATCTCCTTTGCCAAATGTTTAGTTGAAGTCACACAAAAGAATGACTTACCAGAATTTTTCACAGTTAAACTGCTTGATGGGTCTGATCAAGTTGTTAAAGTTGATTATTTGTGGAAGCCGGAAATTTGTACTACATGTAAGGAGTTTGGGCATATGGTAACAACTTGCAAGAAGACAGTAAATGAAGATAAAGGAAAACAATGTGAAACTACTGAACAACAAGAAATTGGTGAAGAGAAACAAAATATGGTGAGGAAGGGGAAGTATGCTGACAAACAAGATAAGGTGAAGCAAGTGTGGCAAAAAGTCAGCAGGAGCAAAGTGAATAAAGGAGACAATAGAAAAAAAGTAGAGGGCACATCTAAGAAAATAATAGGAACTGATGAAGAAAATAAACATGGTGAAAATGAAGACAGTAGAAATGTTATTCTAGTTCATAATAAAACTAACTCAGTTGAACAAGATTGCACTGTTGTTACTCATAACAAATTTAAATTGTTGCAAAATGAGGAGGAAGTGCAAGAAATATTGGAGATTGTAGAGGAGGAGGAAGGGCTATTATCTCCTGATAATAATAGTGTAGAATTCTGTAAGGAAGCTAGTTCGATCATCATAAATTTTGTTGTTGGTAATACAGTTGAAAATTTCCAACCTACTTGCAATTTAGTAGAGCTGCACAGTAGTATAAATGAAACAATTAATTGTGGCAAAAGCAAGGAAGCTGGTAATAGCAATTCTGAAGATAATGCTCAGGCAGATACACATGTATCAGATCTGGACTGTGCATGGTGTAAAGCATTTGAAAACAACATTATCCAATTAATTACTTCAATGCATATGCCAAACGATGATGTGCTATTGCCTGAATCTTCTCACTACAACTTCTCCATTAACTTGCCTGGATGGCCTTCAAACTCCTCATCCCCTCATTCACAATCTATCCCTCCTCTAAAGCCTACCCCCTCCATTTCAAAGTCTCATCTATCCTCCCCTCCTCCTCTCCTTCATAGGAAAATTGAAACCCGATCTCTTTCTGCAAAGAGAAGAAATAACTCCACCTCTCTGCAATAACTTTTTATGTTTAACAAAATAGCTGCCTGGAATCTCAGAGGTGCTCATAGTAATACCAAACTTGATCAGGTTAAAAGTATCATTTCTTCCTTTGACATTTGCCTATTTAGGTTGCTTGAAACTAAGCTCAATCTATCGTTAACCATCAAAGCAGCTACTTATATAAATCCAAAATGGGAATTCCATCATAATCTTGATGTGGCTTCATATGGGTGTATTCTTATAATCTATGATCCTGCAGTTATTTCTCTTTCCCCAATCTTAACTACTAGACAATTTATTCACTTTCATGTCCATGAAATTCAAACTAAATCCTCCTCCTACATCACTTTTGTCTATGCTGATAACTCAGTCCCTTCTAGGAATTCTTTCTTCAACTCCTTGCCTCCTCTTCGTCAATCTTCTCACCCCTGGCTTGTTTTAGGTAACTTCAATTCATGCTTTGAACTCACTGACAAATGTGGAGGTATTCCACTAACCCCAAGAGATATTGCCCCTTTCAATTTAGCTGTTGATGAGTCTGAATTAATCTTGGTAAACAAATCTGGTGCTAAGTACTTTTGGAATAATAGAAGTCATAGTGGTGTTCGAACCTTCACGACAATAGATCATGCCTTCATCAACTTCCAAGCTCTATCCCTATGGCCTTCCTTGTCTGTTTTTCTTCCTCATCCAATAATGTCTGATCACTCTCCGTTGATTTTATCTCTGGGTCACCACTTACGAAAGGAAAAGAGAAGTTTCAAATTTTTTAATGCTTGGCTCAAGCATGAACACTTTCTGACCTTAGTTTCTCAAGTTCATTCTGAATTTTATTGCTTTGGTAATCCCATGTATAAGTTTTGCAGGAAATTGAAAAGAATTAAACAGGAGATCAAATTGTTGGCTTCTTTCACCTTTGGAACTGGTAGCATGCTTTCAACAACACTTACGGAACAGTTGCAGAAACAACAAGTATATATGATGAACCATCCCCACGATGAACAAGCAGCTGCTGATGAAGCCAAATTATTCAGTGATGTTAATAATGCTCTTAGCATGGAAGCAAACATAGAGAGGCAACAACTGCATAATAAGTGATTTGTTGAAGGTGACAGGAATACTAAGTTTTTCCACGATGCATTAAAGGTAAAGCATGCTAGAGATAAATATTAGATGAACAAGGTACCCTATGTTCTACTGCTGAAACTGTTGACCAAGCTTTTGTTGATTACTTCTCAACTCTTCTTGGCAATTCTTCTGGCTTCTCTCCAGATCTTGACCAAATCTCATCTCTTGCCTTACCTTGCATTTCCACTCAGGAAGCTAACACTCTTATTAGGCTTGTTTCTGATGAGGAAATCAAAGATACTCTTTTCTCTATGAACATACTCTCTTCTGGAGGCCCTGATGGCCTTAACGTGACTTTCTTTACATCAACATGGGGGTGCTTGGCCGTGATTTCTGTCAAGTTATTCACAATTTCTTTTCAAAATGCAAGCTTCTTGGGGAAGTTAACTGCACAAATATTGCTCTAATCCCTAAAGTTACTCCTCCTCTTAGTGTCTCCTCTTTCAGGCCTATCTCCTACTGTAATGTAATATATAAATGTATCTCAAAAATTCTTGCTTCTCGTCTGGTTGGTGTAATCCCTTCTGTTGTCTCAATGAACCAAGCTGCTTTCATTCCATCCAGGAATATTCTCGACAATGTGCTTCTAGCTCAAGAGTTGCTTAAAGATTATTGTAGAAGTAATGTTACCCCTGCAGCTGCCCTCAAAATTGATATTTCTAAAGCCTATGATTCTATTCACTGGTCTTCTTTAGTTAGAATTATAGCAATCATGGGATTCCCCAGAATTTTTGTGCCTTGGATATATGTGTGTATCTCCTCCCCTACCTATTCTGTTGTTATTAATGGTAGACCTGTGGGTTTCTTCGGTAGTAGCAAGGGTATACGTCAAGGAGATCCTCTATCATCTTACTTATTCCTTTTGGTTATGGAAGTTTTCACTGTTATTCTTAACACAAAATTCTCTCAGAAATTAATAAAGTTCCATCCTAAGTGCTCTACACTTCAAATAAACTCTATAATGTTTGATGATGACGTGATGTTGTTTTCTAAGCCTGAAATACCATCTCTGACTGGCATAAAGGTAGCTCTACAGTCCTTTTACTGTATGACAGGACTTTCTATTAATCAAGCAAAGTCATCCATGCTAGTTGTGGGTGTTAGTGATGCTCTGAAAGCTGCTCTATATCAACACATTGGTTTCCCTTGCATGGATAATGATATGAGGTACCTCGGTCTCCCCCTAATCTCTAAAAGAATTACTAATGCTGACTGTATTCCATTATACCATAAGATTACTTCTGTTATGAGTGCTTGGGTGAATAGACAATTATCTCAAAGTGGTAGACTTGTCCTAATCAAATCTGTTGTATTCTCTTCTTTGGTCTACTGGGCTCGTTCATTGATCCTCCCGATGAAGCTGATGCAACTTGTTAGGTCGGCCATGATTAGATTCTTTTGGACTGGCAGTGTTCATAATAGGAAGTTGATACCATGCTCCTTTTCAAAAATTGAAAATCCCATGAAGCTTGGAGGTCTTGGTGTTATTAATCCTAGGAAGTGGAACCAAGCTACAATAAGTTCTCATTTTGATGCCATTATCAACAAGAGAGATACTATATGGGTTAATTGGATATGGCTACATTACATTAAGTCCAAATCCTTTTGGTGTATGGACATATCTCAAAACAGCAGCTGGATATGGAGAAACATTCTGAAGCTTAGACAAGTTTATCTTCCTATTATTCAATATCAAGTTACTGCTAACTCTGAGGTTAGCTTCTGGCATGAACCATGGTCAAGTAAGGGTCTTATTCTTTCCAAAGTTTGTGATTATCAACTGATACAGCAATCTGGCATTCGCTATGATGCAAAAGTAAATGATTACTTACATGAAGGGAAGTTGCAGTTGCCAAATACTAGTAATCAAATTCTCAAAGTCATGTGGACTGATATCCAAGCCAAATTCTGCACTACCCATCAGCTTGATGCTGTCTCATGGGACATGAAGCCACACAGTATCAAATGTGTGTACAATTTTTGTTCTGACTTTTCTCCACTTCCAGCAACCAAGTGGTTCACTGTTATCTGGTCGAATGACTCTGTCCCTTCTCAAAACTTGATGATGTGGAAAGTGTTAAATCAGGCCCTTCTTACCAGAAGTAAATTAAACAGTATTGGATTGCTTTGCTCTCCTATGTGTCTGTTTTGTGACTTGTATGAGGAAAGCGCTGATCACCTTTTTTTGAATGCCCTGCACTCAAGTACTTGATGAACTGCATCAGTTGCATTACTGGTTATAAGCTATCTACCGGTAGTTCGAGTATGGTGTGGAGTATCATTTACAAGGCTACAAGATGGAGATGTTATGGATCTAGAGTGTTAGTTGTATGTTTGAAAATTTACATGAGACTCATATGGAAGGAAAGGAATGCAATTGTTTTTGAAAAGCAAAGAAAGAAGATGGAATTTCTATGGCATGATGTTAAGAAAGCCACCCACATGCAATTGAAGAACTGCAACCGTGTTTTCCCTGACAGTTTGATTCTTGGATGGGCATGACCTCTGGTTGTTTTTTCAATTGTATATTTTGTCTAGTTCTCTCCTTTTTTTTCTTTTTTCTCTCTTTTTTCTTTGTTATGTTCTCTTTTATTGTGTTGCAATAAACTGGTAGGGGTCCAGTCAACCCCGCTGGCTTTGCCAAAAAAAACAGTTAGAATTTTAAAATTTTCAAATAAAAGTCAAAGTTTGACCAAAATATAAAATTTACAGAAAATGTTTATTTCATTGTATTCGGAAAATAAATTACA
This sequence comes from Allium fistulosum, assembly GCA_030737815.1. Taxonomy (NCBI): domain Eukaryota; kingdom Viridiplantae; phylum Streptophyta; class Magnoliopsida; order Asparagales; family Amaryllidaceae; genus Allium; species Allium fistulosum. The sequence continues at coordinate 1,305,417,927 of CM060902.1, forward strand.
AACAAATCCCAAACTTACATTGGAAAATCCCAGAAATTCAATATTAAATGATTTAAAAATCAAAGATTTCAAAAAAAAAATTTAATAAAAATATTTACAAAATTATGGGTTGTTGCAACTCAGCTCTTTGGACTATCGAATATTGTCAAATCAAGCACAATGTATATCGAAATTATTAAACTAAAACATTTTTCTAAAGTATATCAAAATGCATCAAATAATATACCAAAGCGTTCCTCGTATCGCCATGATTTAGATGCTACAAACCACAAATGAAATGGAGATCATATGCGGTCCAACTCAGCCTTCGTTACCATCTAGTGCACTCGAAGTCTCTGCATAAGTCGACTGAGTAGTTTCATCTCCTTCTTTGGAGCCTTCATTCTCTCTTACAACTATAGCTTTAGATCTAGTAGCTTTATCCTTCTTTGAAACCATTTCTATCTTTAGACCTAAGTGGAGACTTTATCTAAGTCCTAGTATTAATCAGATTTGGTCTTGAATTCAAAATTGTCAAAGAACACCTCAATTAAATTAAAACGAAAATTAAGCAAGTAATAATCAAAAGATAAGAACCGAAGACCACAATTTTTAATGTGGTTTGGCCAAAATTTTGTGCCTGCATCCACATCAACTTTGTTTCTATTAGGATTCACAACTAAAACCAAATTATTATCAATTACAAGTCTAGAAAAAGATAGATTTAGAATTTGGGTTATTTTCTAGTTGTTGTTAGTTCTCTATTCATAGATGAATTCAGGCATCAAAATTGCTAGATCTAGTTTGAACAAGCAAATATCTCTGGATTCGCAGTTCCAGTGCGAATAACAAGTCAAAACACGCGAAGTCCAACAACCAATATGGTTGGGTACTTATCGATATGGATCAGTGCCGACCCATATCTTTGACTTTTCTTTGTATTTTTCCTTTTCTAGTGCAAGTTCCTTTAGTTTGAAATCGTTTTCTCAAAAACTCCATATAGTTTAGAACCAACCCATATGGTTCAGTATCGGCCCATATGGTTTGGTACCAACCCATGTCACATCATGTACTTATTTTCTCCTCTTTAAGTTTGATTTTCATAAGAGTTAGGTGGGGCCCTCATCATCAATAGATTGTTCAGTACCGATCCATATAGATTGATATTGGTCGATATGACTAGTAGTATTTTTGCTTTATCTTCTTGAGTCTTTCAATCTTAGGATTCTTCAAGTTTCTTGATTCATTCCTTCATCAATTAAAAGTCCAGATCTATCGAAATGTCGCTTACTCTAAATATTGGATAACACCAGTTGACTAAAACCCCCTAAAATGAACGATAAGTATTTAGATTTGATCGAGAACTCAACCAGTTAACCGTTTGGAACCACTAACCGACAATCGACTATGCTTAGCCCATTTTGCACCCTAACTTCAAACACTTGTATCTTTTGATCCGTAGCTCCAAAGGACTCGCCATTTCTCCCTTTGCAATCACAAAAAATCATCTTAGATCTAGTTGTCTCATATCATGAATTCCTACGATTTTTAATATTGTTTCATTTCAATCAAACATGTAAGGTGCATAAATGCAATACTTAGCATAACGTCTCGCTAAGGTAAAAACTGCAGAAGCTGGAAGACATCGGGTTGTTTGTTGTAATGGGTGATGGAGCTCAGCCAATATGATATCACTTATTGCCTAAGAAAAGAAATCAAAGGTCAGGAGCTAGCGGACTACGTCGTGGAATGCACGTTACCAATAGAACCCCAACAGAGGAGAAAGCACTTACTCCGCAGTTTTGGAAACTATTTGTAGCTGGAGCTTCATATGAACAAAGGGCAAGAATTGGATATGTACTGATTACTCAGGATAAGTAAAAGCTATATGGGGCAGTGAAGCTTGGGTTCAAGGAAACTAACAACGTGGCAGAATATAAGGCTCTTCTCATAGGCTTAAGAATGGCTCAGGTAATGAAGGTAACCCATATTAAAATTTACAGCGATTCCCAATTAGTTGTAAATCAAGTGTGGGGCAATTACCTAGCAAAGGAGCCAACTCTAGCTAAATATATGGATCTTTCTAAGAAATTATTAAAGCGGTTTGAATAGTTTGGCATAGAGAAAATCTCATGTGAGGACAACTCTTCTGTCGATTCATTAGCCAAACTTGCAAGTGCAAAATTGGAAAATGACATGAAAGTTGTTCCTATAGGGCATCAGGTAGAGCCAAGCATCACAAAAGCTAACTAAGTACTGGTCCAATCCGGGCTCAATGAGTAGTAATCTAAGAGACTCAAGACCAAGAAACAGAGGAAAATCAGGAGTAGCCCTCAGTCGAGCCCATGCTTTAACAAACTGAAGGAAACACTTGGATGACCCATATATAGCAGTTCTTGTTAAATGGAATACTACCCTAAAACAGAAACAAAGCCTGAAAAACAAGATATCAGACTCCGTAGCACTACACCAGAAAAGCCATTTTGCCATGGCTTTGAGTCGTGGCGAAATAATTTTGCCACGGTTCTGAGCCGTGGCAAAATTGGCAGTGGCAAATTTTTTGCCACGGTTATGAGCCATGGCGAAATAAAATTTTGCCATGGTTCATAGCCGCGGCAAATAAAATTTTGCCACGGTTCATATCCGTGGCTAATTAAAGTTTGCTACAAAAAACATACATTTCAAATTAAACTTTGTTTATGTATTTTTTATGACTTTCTATATGTTTGCAGATCAAGCAATATTATAGATTTATATAAAACTTTCTTATGTCGTCTTAATGTTGAAAACTGCAAGAAACGTCCCAAATCTTAATTGATTTTAGTAATGGATTTATTCTTTTACTGCTATATACAAAATACAAATAGTCTTTGCCAACAACTTCATTTTTCTAAACAAAGAACATCACAAAAAACATAGGTATATAGACATTTTTTATAACAAAACAAGAAACAAACCGTACTGAAATCTATAGCATTCAACATAAAAATAATAAGCAATAATATGTTTTTCTTTCTACCAACAAATCCGAGAAAAGTGCTCTGAGAATTATGCGCTTTAATAGCATCATAGAGACCCCAAATTACGTTGTGTCCTCTTGGTGATTGTCTATCAGAAAATACAACTCCTACCCTACAAATTACATTAGAACTGGCTTATGTTCAAAGTTTTATGCATGCACAAAAGAAAAAAAATGCAAGGACAAATATTAGAACAGGATGATTGGTTATGATTTGAGCATCAGGAACATTGGCTGTAGCTCTTAGGAAATGAGCTAAAGGTCAATCATATGTATTTGGGAAATTGATATTTTGTACTATGCATGTATATTTTATATGTTTTTAGAAAGAAAAAAACTGTTAATAACTACTTGCTTTAATGGTAGAAATGCGCAACATCAAATTAGCACTATTTCAAGATATAGTTATTCAACCTCGTGTTTAAAAAATAGGTTTGCTATAACTCATCCATGAGTAAGCTTACTTATTTTTGATGGTTTCAGGGTCAGAATGAGGTTGTGCATCCACATTCGATATGACTGGAATTCTTGGCTTTCTTATTTCTGTAGCAGCAAGTGCAGCTTCAAGCCTTGATACTGCTGGTTCCATGAAACTCGTGTGGAAAGCACCAGCAACTGCCAGGCGCACCTGTAATCCAAAAAAATAAATAATTAAATAAAATTATGATCACCATTAATCTTATAATATAACAACCCATACAATTGAATTAAAATATGAAAACCTACTACCATCAGAGCTTTAAATGATTTAGCTTTGCCTTCAACTGCTTCCACTCCTTTGATACTTCCGGAGACAACATAGTTACCCTGGAAATATCAGTTTTTTTAACTCAAAAGATGCATGCTTTAATACTTTAGAATATAGATGGAAGTAGAAATAACAAACTATCTTACTGGACACAAGAAGTTGGCAATCTGAACTCTGTCTTTCTCATTGACTTCTTCATTAGCTGCATCACATAATAATTGCACTTTTTCTAAATCTAGTCCGATGATGCTAACCATAGCGCTAGGAGCAGCATCTGCAACATCCTGAAGAAATTTTAATGGCTGTAAATGTTAGACATCTATATTTTTTATGTTTCGTATGAATATTTGCTTTCAAGGTGTGATTGTATGTTTGGACACCAACCTGCATGGCTTCTCCTCTTAGCTTGACAAGTTTGATACCATCTTCAAAGCTGTGAATTGATTCAATATACATGTGTTTTAAAAGAAAACAGTCACCAACAAAGAGGCCACAAGTATTTAAAAAACTATACTTAATACACAATCTAGCATACTCTGAAAGTATAACATCAAACTGGTCCTATAATACAAAGTTCCAAACTGAAATCTAATTGTAATTGTTTTCAGGTAATCTAATATGATAACAAATCATTGAAAGAGTATTACGTTCATTTCAGCAAACCAATAAGGGGATCTGTGTAAAATTAACTTTAGAAGAAAATAAATAAATATGAACATTTTGCTTACCTAGGTCTTTGTTCGAATCCCAGTTGTATGAAGATCCCAAAAAGTACTGGTTTTCGATGTAAATAAAATGTTGCGCAGCACGTATGGACTTAACATAAGCTGTATGTATGCTCATGTCAATCAATACGTTTTTCCCACAAACAAGATTCTATATAAAAAAAGTAAACTAGTTAAGTTATGATAATAAACAGTAAAGAAAATTAAATCAGAGCCTCGGCCATGCCTTGCTAGAAGCAATCTTTGGATCCTTTGGAAATCCTTTAGCAGAATTTGAATCAATGGAGCGAAAATCTGAAAATGTTAAACCAGGAATTTAAAGTGAAATATAAATCATAAATTCAAATAAAATCTAGACTATATACACCTGCACATGCCAAGTCTTTGGATTCATGTTATCGTTTGAATATGGTGACTCGTGAACACCTAGAATTTCAATTCTATCAATTTGAAGCAATGCATCATCAAAAGATTTTTTTTAATTTATGTATCCCATTGCGTTTAGCATCCTTTTGCAATCGTTCTTCAAAATTTGTTAATACATCATAAGCAGCTGGACCATCGATTCTACTATGCAAATCATGCCATGGTTCTCTTGGACCATTTGCTACAGGTCCCTGATTTAGAGATATGTTAATTGTAAATCAAAGAGTTCCATGAAGTAGTAATAACGCACTAAAAAAAGGAGAAATTGCAGATAAATTTGTCAAGAAAAATTGATACCAAAGAAAATGAAATTCACGTTGGCTTAACAGAAAAATTGTTGGTGTGGATAAAAAAATATTTTCACAAAAATTATTTGTTAAATAGATGAGTACTAGTTTATGGTTAATTTTCATGGATTCAAAGGCCTTTTATATATCTCTTAAAACACACATCACCATAGAATTAAAAACATGGACATAAATTACTCATAATTAAGCTTACCGCAAAGTTAGGCTGGTGAAAATCGTTTTTATGTTGTATCTTGAGTGTCCTAAATAAAGGGTGCTGAGGAGTATAATATCTCCAGCCACATAAATCAAGTCCGCCAACAAATGCAGTTATTTTTCTTCTATAATTACCAGCATTAGCATCAACAATAACTATTTTTTGAAAATGAGTAAATATAACTCCAGTTTCCTGTTAAGCAAGATTTTGGATGAACATAAGGAAGAAGCTTTATTTGACCTTAGATAACTTTGAATAATTTGGAAGTCTGTCAAATACCATATTCCTTCATATAAAAAAAGGAGCTACAGAAAAGGGAATTACAAATTTCACATAGAAGATTTATAGTTGCCTATGTGGTTACAAAGCCAACACTTCAATACTTCAATAACATGTTGGACAATTTTTAGAACATTTTGCATGGTATTTACTTTCTAACCTGATATAAATCCATCATCACTTGTTTGTCTCAATCTAGTCTCTTGTGTTTACTGGCTTTATTTTTATTCACTGAACATTAAGTATCATCACTAATTAGCTTCTTAGTTTAGCAAATTGTTAATCAACTTCTTTACAAATTACATGGATCGCATATGATGCTTTTAGCCTACGCAACATCAACCAAGGTTTACAAATGACCACTTTGATACAAGATGACTGGTTTTGATAATAATAAAAATAACAGAAACAGAGTTGTGTATCTGAGATGGTAGATATAAAATTGACTAATCTGGCATATACATGCATATATTGTATAATATATTTCAATACTATGTTGAAATAAAAGGTAGCAAAACGAAGATGACAAGTGCAATGACATTAAGAGTATCATAATCAAGGAAAACAAATGCACATAACATAATAGAGAAGAACAACCTAAAAAGCAAAAGTTACCTGCTGTTTTGCCCAACTATGCCTTTTCTCAGCAGAACGAGGGCAAAGCAGAACTTTAACAGAAGAATGTTTGAAAAATCTACGAGTTGCCTCGTCATTAGTACCCATAATACCATTCTGTGAATATAGTAGGTGGAATGATAATTGAAGCTAATAATACAACGTTGAAGCAAGCATTACAATAGCAGGGAGTTTTTTCAATACCGATCGACCACTTTCTAAGCTTTATAGTCAGTCAAAATTAGATGATATATTCCAATTGCTACTTAAGTTGATAATTCAATCACCTTACAGTATATTCATACTACACTAATATTTTTAGCAAGCAGCATAAAGTTCTCATAATAAAGTCCATCCACTTGTATACCACATGTGTTCTTTCACATCTATGTGCCCTTCTGGAAAGTATTGAACATAAAATAAATTTATATGCTTTTTAAGCATACTAAATTAATCAAAAAGCAAAGGGATTGCCAATTTATAACCCAAAAGACTTCTTGAAGTTGGATTGTCCCAAACAAGAAGCAAAATCCTTATCCCTTCTTGCGACTTCCTTTTCAGAAGCTCCCCAAGCGTTATATCTATTCCTAATATTTTGTACAATGATGCATATACATAAAACAAAAATCATTTTGCGTTTTAACTAGTTTGTACGTTTAGAATTATCCATGTTTCTAATATTTTCAAATGCACCTGCCAAAAGGACGGTAAAATTAGTTTATAAATAAAACATACATATGAAGATGCAAATTCAATTTGTGTTGCATGAAATGTAATAGAAACAAACTGCAAATTATTACTGTTATTTTTCAATTTCATACTCGATTGATGAAGTAAGGGACGTAATAATAGAATTTGGAAGTTTATGAGAATATTCAATTTTAGCATAGAACTGAATGATGTTTTAAATCAGTTTTCTTAACAGGCCTAAATCAATAAAAAACAAACCAACCTTAGAAGCATAAACGTGAAAAATGGGATTAGAAAGATACTAACCTGAACGTGATTTACAGTTATACCCAAATTAACCGAATACTTTCTTCAACTTAAAATGTTCGACCACAAGCTCTCTGCGGTTATGCGCTGTTAACAAATAGGATTAGAATCAAATCAACACTCGAACTATATTAACATCTTGGCATCTTTGTAACTGTGAGGAAGAAGAAGCGCGATGGGGAAAACTGTGAAATTAGGGCGCGTGATTGAAATTAGGGCACGTGATTGAAATCAGGGCGTTCTTTTTTTTTTAAGCACAGAGGCGAGGGTTGTTGAGATGAACATGGGGGTGAATTTTTTTGATAATATTGGAACGGTTCATAGCCGTGGTGAAATTGCCACGGTCTTAGACCATGCTAGTTTACTTTACCACGGCTCAAAACCGTGATAAAATTGCCATGGCTCAAAACCGTGGTAATTTTTCCGCGTTGGGGTGTGGCAAAATGGGCAGTATGGTGTAGTGTACTGATCCTTCTTTGATGGCAAATTATATAAGAAAGGGTATTCTATCCCTTATCTTAGATGTGTTTCCAAAGAAGAAGGAATATAGATCATGAGAGAAGTACATGAAGGGCACTACGGGGATCACTCCGAGGGAGCCAAGTTAGCAGAGAAAGTACTAAGGCACGGTTACTACTGGCCTACAGCACTTTAGGATGCGAGGAAATTTGTGAGAAGATGTGAAAAATGTCAAAGGTTTGCAAGTATCTATATCCCATGAGCTCATCCCCCTAGCTAGTACATGGCATTCGACGTATGGGCCATAGATCTAATAGGACCACTACCTATGTCAGCAGGGCGAAGTACGCTATAGTGGGATAAACTACTTCACCAAATGGGCATAGGCAGAACCCCTAGGTACAATCACCATGAAGAAGATAGTCACTTCTGTGGTATGAAAAATAATCACTAGGTTCGGGAACCCCTATAAATAATTTCTGATAATGAAACTCAGTTTGAAAGCAAGGAATTTACAGAGCTCTGTGAAAGGAATGGCATAATCAAAAGTTTCTCCTCCATCGCACACTCAGAAGAAAATGGGCAGGTCGAAGTGTTAAACAAAACTATCAAGAAGTTACTCAAGAAAATACTGAAAAATGCGAACGGGAAGTGGGTAGAGGAATTGTCTTTTGGTACTATAGGCCTATAGGACCTCAACTAGATCCCGAACCAGTCATACCCCATTTTCCTTGACCTATGGATACGAATCCATGCTTCTTGTCGAAGTAGAGGTCCCACCACATAGAAGAATATCATACACAGTCGAGAAGAACAAGAAGCTAAAGGAAGCTACCCTCAATCTCATTCAAGAAAAAAGAGATGAGGTGGTAGTCGTATTTATCGCATACCGACAAAGGATGGCGAACTGTTACAGTGCTAGGCTCAAGGAAAGGAACCTCTACAAGGGAGATTTTGTGAAGAGTAATGGCCAACACAAAGGACCCAGCAGATAGAGCTTTGGGCCTAAATTAGGAAGGACCACTAGTTATAATAGAGATATTAACCAACGAGGCATGCCGACTATCAAAACCTAATGGAAATCTAGTTTCAAGAACATGGAACTCGGAGCACCTCAGGCCTTATTTTGTATGATCTATGTTACTTATGTAACAAACATTGTAATTACTATGAAAAGAAGTAATACAATGAACTGGACATAGGGATATTGGACGGTTCGAACAAGTATAAAAATCTCTCTATACTGATTTATCTAACATAGTTAACAATGAACTGGACGTCGGGATATTGGACGATTCTAACCAGTATAAAAATCTCTCTGTGTTAATTTACCTAACATAGTTAACACTTACACTGGACGTAAGGATATTAGATGGCCTAAACTGGGACAAAAAACCATGCGCATGAATTGAGAAAGTCGTAAATAGTTGACCTGACTTCACAGTCAAAATACAGTCTGCCCCTAAATAGCGAGATGAACATGAAACTGCCCCCAAAAAGTAGGGCAGGTCATGCCAAGCATGCAGCAAAAACATGCATGTCAAACAGATTAATCCAGGAAACATGGATCATGCTAGGAGCCAAGCAAAAATGGCAAGAAGAAATGATGGATGGAATTCAAAACAACCTACAAACCAATTACAATTTTAGAAACAACATAAGGCTTACCAGATAAATGATGAGAACTTAGATTTACTAAAATTTACTAAAATCAATTCCTGCTGTGTAATTCTTCAATTTTCATACCCATTATAAGTAAAGATAAAGTTAGTACCATCCATAATTATATCAAAAATTGAATCAAAAAAACTTCGGTTTTTAGTGGAACAAACTACGTTGCAGCTCCAACTCAACTTCAGAAGAATCATTGATTATAATTCTCTCACAATGGCACGATCTACGGTTGCCCAATTAAGAACGTTAATCAGAGCCACTACTGGCATAAGAAGTTCGAACTGAGCCCCCTTTGTAATGGTTCAATAATTCATAGAACTTGACCTCGTGATAATCTTTTAAGTCTTGTTCCAACTTCTTTCACTGGAGAATAACATGAGGATTAGCACCGGGCTTCGACACAACGTCAAGGGCCAAGGATGTAATAGGATCTTCTTCTTCCAAGACAACTATCTCAAAACCTCAATCCATAGGAGTGAGCTGAAAATCAAACGAACTCAAACAAACAAAAATTCAAAGGAAAGTACGATCGAAATCGAAACTCACAAAGTATTTATACTATCTCACAAAAAAATTGGTTTACACAATGCCTTAACATAAGTTTTATGTTTTTACAACTTAAAAAGAACACAACCCATGATATAGGTCTATAAAATTACCCCAAGTTATAGGGTCATGCGTTAATTATGAAACGCCTTGTCTAAGGCATGCTAACCAAAGGCAGTTCCATTTTAGGGCAAGAGGCCTTCCTATGATCATAAGTAGTATCTACCCAATAGTTCAGCAAGGCCCATAGAGGCACCATAAAACCTTCTTCGTTACGAAGAAAGCTTAAGTCAAGAGTAGGGTAAAAGTTGAAAAAAACGTCTGTGGCCTGCTGTAAGTTGATTTGCCCCATCTTGCCTTTAACCTTCTCCTTCTTTAGTTTCTCTACAAGGGCAGCAATCTGATCCTGCTCAAGTATATGGGTAGGTGCTCCTTCGGTAATAGGAAACCTGATCTTTTCGCATTAAGTCTCCAAGAACATATAGCTTGGCCTCCTTCTTGGTCTTTTCTAAAGTATCGATCATTTCAACCCTTGTCTTCTTTGTATTCCTAGAAAAGCCACCAAAGTATTAAAGAGCATTCACCCTCCACCGTATCCTCCACAAGTGAAGAAGCACTAACGGCCTCTGTTGCTCCATTTACCGCTTATAATAAGCTTCCATATCCTTAAGTTGCCCCCTGAAAGTGAAGTTCCACTTTCTTTTTCCATTCATCTGCCAAAGAAGGATTCATACCCACAAAGGGAGTAGGAGTTGCATTCGAACCGGACCCCTCCACCACTTTTCCTACATTAGTACCTTCCTTCTCTTCAATTTGGTGGCCAATTTGAGCAGACATATCGTCTATAGTTTTATTCAATTTCATTACCTCTGCCTCATAAACAACCCCATAAAGTGCTTCGCCGTCTTTCAAGGATTGCTGGAGTTCATTCAACTTCGATTTGGCAGCCTCAACCCCTGTGTGCAACTTACTATTATGTTGATATTGATGATCCAATGCAATTTTTGCCTCCTTAAGTTCCGAAAGGGCTTCCTCCAATCCCATCTCAAGCCTTTCGTTAGTGAGCATCAAATGGATTTTCTCCTCTTTTAAGGCTGTAGTAGTAGTCATGGTTGTGACCAGGGGTACATTGGAGTCAAAAGTTTCGATGAACTCAGATGGAAACTGATAGGAACTATCCTAGTGGATAGTTATTAAAAGACGACTTAAAGAAAATCAAAACATACAAGGCTAAAATTAAATTAAGACATGCATTATTAAGAGTGTCATCGTATGATACGCCCAATGAATCTATATACAAAAATGACAATAATAAGCAACACTCAGTCTCGATTTAAATTCCTTAGCCTATGCCTAAACCACTCCAAGTGAGGGCTATCAAGTGGAAAAGTGCCACTTTCTAAAGTACACTTCCAATAACACAGTACAAAATCACTAAGAGCCTCCTTTTCTTTCACTATTTGATCAATCTTCGAGAGCAACCCTTGGGTTTCCGCTCTAAGTTGCGTAAATGACACATCTAACTCTTTTTCACACTTACTAATTGCCTCTGCACTAAGATCAAGACAATCTATGGCTTGAGTTTGGAGTCTGTCTACGCTTTCCTTTATAAGTTTAGTAAATAAAACTTTCTCAGAAGACTATAAAAGCAAACCAATGAAGATGACATAGTTATTTATAGGATAGAAATGAAACATGGTAACAATAAAAGAAATCAATCATAATACAACAAAGTAACATGCCAATTTTTATTACATGATGAAAAAGTCTAAGATTATGTACAAAAAAGTTAGGTAATTACATAATTGTGAGGGGTCGAGGTGATCCCAAATTCCTTAGATGCCTCAACTTCCTTAGATGTTGCATCCCCGCTAGGTTGTGCATAAGAAAAAGGGGAGGTATCCTCCACAGCAGGTTCCTCGGCCTATTTAGCTCTGCAGTAGTCAAGGCAACATTTATTCTAGTGGGATCACCTACGAAGCTAAGATCAACCTTAGCAGAAAACTGACGCTAAACTGAAGCTTACAACTGATAAAGCTCGTAGTAACTAATCGCTCAAGGTCATCTTGGGAATCCTTCTGAACCTTCTCTATCTCCTCCAAGTCATGATCCTTCAACTCCAAAGCCTCCGCTATAGCTCTAGCCTCCCTTTCAGCTTTGTCCCGATATGCCTTGAAATCTTCCTCAACCTTGGCTTTTGCGGAAACAGCTTCGGCCTTCTCAAAAGCAACAAAAGTAAGGTCCACTACAATTTTGGTAATGCAGGTAAGGGTGGCGTCCTAATCGCCTTGCCACTACTTTCGAGCTTCATTCATCAAGGCTCTAAGCATAAAGTAACCCTTCCTAACCTCTCGGCGAGGTCAGTAACAACACCCTCAGGCAGGGGTAGGTACCGAGTGTGAAGGTCCTGGAGAGACTAAAGAGGTGCGATAAGATGTGCTTTTGGAGAAAAGAGAGGGAAGAACCATAATAGGCTTCTTGGTAGGTTGGATGGAAGTCTCACCTCCCTCAATTTTCCTCTTTTAGTCTTTCTTCTATACCGCCGCCAACTTCTTAGGATCAAGAAAAATAGAAGAAAGATTACTGACCATTTCACGGTAAAAATAAAGGGGAATCCTAAGGTCGGTAAAAGTCCTCATGAAGGTTAAAAGCATAAACTAATAATCCTTTAATCTATTTTTAGTAGGTTATACTATAGGTTCATCCGAAATCGGGGAAAACATAAATATGGAACGAGAAAAATTATGGTATTGACGTAGAAAGCCATGCTTCCACTGCATCGACTTAGTAAAAAGTGATTGCATTTTTCTTTCCTTTTCGTCTAAGCCCATGATGTGGTCCCTACGGGACTCATATGACTCAGTATCATTAGCAGAAACGACGGGCCGAGCAGGGTATGGACAAAAGGAAGAAGGAAAGTTATCAAAGTTCAAAATGAAGAAGTATCGTTCAATCCATCTCTGGGTTTTGTGAGGGAAACATATAAGGATTGATTTTCTGGCTTAGGCATAATAGAACCCCCACATCTCTCCTCAAAGGATTTTTTGTGAAAATCAAACAAAAATGGGAGCTCCCTATAGGAAAGAGGGGAGCCATTCTCTGCATAAAGAATGGAAGTAGAAATAACAAGAGAACAAGAAAGAGGGCAAGTTGGATAGGAACAAGACCAATAGTAGCTAGCCATTATAAAGAACTAGATTTAAGGGGTGATAATGCCTACATCGTATATTCTCAGGGGAGGAAGAGATAAACCTATCAAGGGGAGTGTGAATGTGATCGTGATACTCCAAAACCCTAGCCTCATAAACTTCGAACCCAAAATGGCTCAAGATAAACTTAATGTCTTTTGGTTGAGTTATCCCGGAGGTAAAGTTAAGGGGGAAAATGAAGAAGAAGCCATATCGGAATTACAAGGTTAATTGCCAATACTAAAATATAAAGGGGGCTACAAAAGAAATAGACCTTACTTCAATTCATAAAACAAACAAGACTTGAAATAATCGATTAGTAGATAATAATTTATGTTTCTTCCTTTCCTTTTCTCTCTCTCTCAGAAATAAAGTGTGAAAAGAAGAAGAAGAAGGAAAAAATATACTCACCTCGACAAAAATCACAACTACACAAAAGGAATAATGGAAATATCACCCAAACGTCGGTTGATTAATGACAAGTAGGATAAGTGAAAGGATCAACGCGAACTTTCATAGGATATGAAATGACAGAGTCTACAGCTTTTCCGAAGATCATCCAATAAAGGAGCGACATGTGTGCTCATGCATTAAATGCGAAATGGATACAAAGACTTTTTGTTTTCTGTTGAAATTAAAGAAGAGAAAAATCAGAAGAGATACATTGCGGGAAAATGTGGAAATAGAGGCAAGTCTGCATCCATCTGTAATCGCTACAGACTTAGGAGGCAAGTGTTACACTCGTATTTCCCAAACATTGTCACGGGAAGCTTGGTGCAAATACTGGGCTGAAAAAACTGCCCTCACGAATAGGATTGGAAGGAAGGAAAGAGGTATAGACTAAGTCCAGGTGTTACTGCATAGAAAGAACTTGAAACTATGATGAGCCATAGAAACTGCACCCACAATATAAGTCAAACTATGAAAAGAATGCGATGAAAATACCCAGATGATACTACACTCAGGCCCCAAAGATTGAAACACAGTAGCGCTCTCCATTAAATATTGATTCAACATTATAATGCTGCACAGGAAACCCTCATATGGTTGAAGACTAATCTAAAATGGCCTAACCGAGATGTAAAACTGCAGCATGTCCTCTTAAGCGTTGACACGCTAATAGGGATGCGCCGCACTCTTGAACTAACAACTAATAGTTGTAGGTCTGTGCCACGATTTGGTATCAAAGGACAATGGGGAAGCGCCGCCATATTGATGTAACTGAGCAGCACCGCAGCCCAACGTCGCTATGAAATTAGTAGAGACTGCGCTGCTTTTGTAAACTTTGACCAAAAAACCCAAAAGCTCAAGGGACGGAATAAGGAAAGAGACTGCTCCACTACTAAGAAGACCCAATCTTGTCTCCAGAATCATGAGACCAAATTTAAAGACAAAACCAAGGGTGTAGTCCTCCAATGATTGAGAGCAGATTATAACAGAATCACATAAGGCAACCACCTCTGAAAATGGCAACTGATCTTTCCTATCAAGCAATGAAGCTAACTCTGGCTATCCCCAAATCGTGATATGTAAAATACCAAAGTATAGATGGTGCAGTAGAATTTTAGAAATGTCAGTGCAGTATTAAGGCAATGTGGCATAACAACATTCAACGAAGCAGAGCAGTGTCCTAAAATACCAACGAAGGTGTGAGCTCTCCTTGAAAAGAAGGGCAACACCCCGTAACAACGCCACCCACCTACATGGGCAAAAAAATAAGCATAGGCACTATGTAGAGTCCAAGATATACAAGCTACTCAAAACGTTGGATTTTCTCCCCTCAATTTCAAACACTCCTGCCAGAATTTCAAGTTTCCCACTTAAAGTCGGAAATTCAACTACTCAGAATGCAATTTCCCACCAAAAACACATCAGCAATCCACGCACATGAAATAGTTAAGATGGATGAATGACACATGACATGATCTAAAGGTAGAAATTAGAAGAGCAAAAGAAGGATGATGAGGATCCACATGCATCTCTGTACTACAAATGGAAAATGCACTGTAGTAGAAAGGAGTTCTTTTTTTTCATTTTTAGAGACACAAAACAAGAAACTCTGTACACTTTGCCAATTTTTGTTTGTACTAAGAATATAAAAGGAAGAAAGTGACATTTTTTCCATGGATGTAAGATTTCTTAACATCCACGTAAATTCTCTATGTCCATTTACTATTTCAGTACTTTATTTTGCAGCTTAATTTTTTATTGTAACCTCGAATATCTAGGTAACTAATGATTTTTTAACAGTTT
Source organism: Allium fistulosum (assembly GCA_030737815.1). Lineage (NCBI taxonomy): Eukaryota > Viridiplantae > Streptophyta > Magnoliopsida > Asparagales > Amaryllidaceae > Allium > Allium fistulosum. Next base: position 1,305,433,338 of record CM060902.1, read on the forward strand.
ACACCTTACAATATTGTACGTAAGAATAGTAATATAATTACTGCTCTTTAAGGCAAAGTTAATATCACTTAATTTGTTGATTCATAACCGCAAAAGCATTCAGCGTTGTGATCAGTTCGTAAAATCTACTTGGTTGTTTGTGAGATGAAAATCTCAACAACATTAGCATCTTCCCATTTATCTTAACCATCACTCTATCCAGCTTGGCCTTTTTCACCATCTCCTATTGAGGTCCTGGTAAAACATTCAAAGGTTTAGTCACTTTATTATGCTGAGAGCCTTCTTCATCACTTCTAGCAGCAACTCCAAATTTAGAAGCAGTTTCCTTCGGGTCATTTCTTATCGGATATGCAGTAGAATCATCTTCAAAATCCAAATAATTTTAGATCCATAGAAACAATCCCTGCATCAACCTTTTAGACTCTTCAAATCCAAAGTATAGCTAGATTCAGGCCTAAGAATCTTCCTTCTCGGTGAAAGCACCAAAAATATTAGGCCAAAACATGACACAACACCTCAAATCAATCAAAAACGAGAATAATAGATGTAGAATCAAAAGTAAAAATATTGAACACAAAGAATTTTATAGTGGTTCGACCTCAATTCATTGCCTACGTCTACTTTAATTTTATTTCAGAGGATTTTACACAAGTATAATTAGGTTACTAAGTTTCAAATCCAAAAAGCTAAGTAAACCCGAGTTCAATAGCACTTCATTTGGCAAAGAGTTCATTGAGAGTAAATGATCCAAGATCCTTCTTTAGTTGCTTTAGGATAGATATTTATAGGGGAATCCATCCACCTAAGTTGTTAGCTTGTAGAATACCAGGTACGAGATCAGATCCATGCAATTAGGAAGGATGAATGAGAAAAAATCGTAACTCAAATCATGTCAGTACCGACCAAATCATGTTGGTGCCGACATGATTTTGCACCTTATACCTTTACTTTTCCTTCATATCTATTCAAGTCTTCAAATTCCAAAGCTTTTTTTTAAATATACTCCTAAAAATCATGTTGGTTCTAATGATTTGCCCTTATTTTTCTGCCGAGTACACTGCATCTTTACCTAATACTCAGAAGTGGAACCCACATTAAAAATCAACTCGGAATAGACGTTATTGATCATGTCGCTACTGTCATGATTTGGCATATGCATATTTTTGTCAAACTTCTTGTACTTCTTTTCATCATTCCTGACACCTCTTGAGCTCCCTAGTCCATTCCTTCATCATCTTAGAGCCCATATCCATCAAGAAGTCAGTCGGTTCAAATATTAAATAATAATACCACATAAGGAAATAATTGGCTCTTGTTCTATCTTACGCTAACAAGGCTAATCAAGTTCTTCTCTAATAGGCTGAGTCCGAGAAGAAAGATCAGGAAAGGATCACTCAAACCTATATCAAAGAGCTCAATGAAATTGAAAAAATAATCAAAGAGAATGATCGAGCTATGAAGGACGCTGAAAAGAAAGAGCAAGAAGATATCAAGGCCATGATGGCCCGAACGATATAATGGAAGAGAAGCGAAGAACACTTCTGTAAAGAGCGATGAATTTACCAAAGTTAAGGCTTCACTCCAATAGAAAGTCAAGCGCTTTCCATCATGAACTTATAGACCGAGGTGTCCAAAGAGAGAAACAAAAGGAGGATGCCTTAGTTCTTGCTAAGGCACGTAGGCTAGAAATCATTCAGGTTAGGGTAGAAAAGAAGTTCCTTGAAGGAAAAATTAAAGGAATAGAAGTTCAGGCCTCTACGGCTAAGAGTGAAAATGATAAGCCTAAGGAGGAGATTGAGACCAATTTAGTAGGCTTCTACACTAACGCCATTAGGTTCAAAGTCCTCAAGAGGCTAGAAGAAGAATATCCTCTAGCTCTAACTCTTGCCTTGGATAAAATCTTAAAACAAGGGATATAGTTCAATGGCTAAGTGGATGAAGGGAAACTCAAGGTTGAATTACTCAACAATGATGATCTAGAGGCTTGAAGAGACGGGCATGTAAAAAGGGCATCCAAAGCTTTCACTTCTGTGTCTCTGTCAAGGTTTCCGCCGAGTCCAACTCTAAGGATTTGGTAACGAATACTGCTATTATTGCATAAGAGTCTCAATCGGATGATACTACTGTTATGGTGGCCAGCTCTAAGGCCATTGCTTCTACCATGCCTAGGCTATCCTTGCTCTTCTTTGATGTTACTAACATGCTACAAAATCATCCGCCACTGCTCCAGCTTCAAAATCTTAGCGGTATAATCCCAAGGACCTTAATTTCATGCCACCTTTGACCAACCCTACTTTTTCATTCATATCTCCAATTCCTAAGGAGTGGTAAGTCAAGGCTTCTTTGCACACCCCAACATCGACGCCTAGATGTATATCTCTAACCTCACCCATCTTCAAAAAGCTTTAATGTCTTATGAAGATGTTTCTAACCTTCTAGTATCTATTTTCTATTTTACATGTTAACCTACTATCATGGTTATTCTAGCTTCATATTCTACCAAGGTTCCTACGCGACTAATCTTCTCACCTCTTTTATCATCATTTCGACCTCTTTTCCAATCGCCATCTGCTTCATCGTGCCATCCCCAATCCTGATGTTCATAAGATCGACACTTTAAGGGAGGTGGACATGGATGAAATCGATGCAAAATGATGACAAGGAGGAAGTCGTCATTGTCAAAGAGATGAGGACCAAGGCCTCCTAGCTGCATCGAGTCTGCCGACGTTCAAAGGCTGAAAGATGTCGAACTTGAGCCAGGCATGTAGTATATTTCCCTTCATTATCTATGTCTCGGCTTACCTTCCTAATTTGCATTCTTCCTACTTCCATCCTTGCTTTAGAAATGACAGCGAGCCTTCGAAAACCCTTACCGGCTCTGACAACAATTACGAATAGGATTTTAACCCAGAGAACCGTTTTAGATTATCTGACATAGCCGAGAAAGGGAAGAGGAAACTCATACCATCTAAGATAGAGCAGAAGAAGCTGAAGAGGGGTGGGAATCATAAGTTGTCGAAGTTGTGCCCGCTTAAAGATGGTTTCCTTTAATGTTTTTTCATTTTGCTTTCTCTTGCACATAGGTTGTTATATTTGGGTACGGCTCCCGCCACTTTGTACTTAAAAGATGATGTAAATAAAAAAATTTCTATTCAACTCTCGTTGTATTTACTTATTTGCATCTTATTTTCTTGCCAATCTACTTGCTTGCATGTATAAATATATAATTGTCTGTAATGAATACTTATATATTTTACTTGCTTGTGTCTATGAAATGTGCAATGCCTACATTTATTATAACTTTATACGTATAAATAAGTATCTGCTATTACCCAGTGTCATTAGTTACATAGCTTTATTTATTATTGGTCAAAAATTTCTCATTTAACTAAACAAAACTATATTTCATCAATCAATTTCGTTTATTAGCATATGAACTGATATTGTTCCGTTATTATAAAGTTGTTCTCCATAGATGCAGTTGAGATTATATGGTTTATCTTCCCATGTTGGCTTAAGCGTCGATATAGCTTAGAGTTGTGTACCTACAAAAAATTCGATTATACACTAATTTCTATATCTAGGTATTAGCGCATACGATGCCTATCTTTGGGCATTGATCTGTGGCCTCGTATATCTTTTGGCATTGTTAAAGATAAGATTTGTAGAGGCTAATCATCCGATCGACCCTGGGTTCGAATATACTCCAATGATCCGATCATGGACCAAAGGAGTTAGCCGGTACGTATCTTCGAGTATTTAAACATTTGATCTTCAAAACATAGAATATCTGATTTTGTTACTGCTCTTGTAACAAAAAATCAAACTTTAAGAATATGGTTCCAATGATTCAGAAAGCTAACTTCATTGAATGGCAATTATAACATCCTTAATTTTGAGGCTCAAAAATAGAAAATAGTGATGTTGTAGTCATCTTTTGCATTATTTCCCAATGACAAAATGAGATCAGTTATTACATCAATAACATCATAAGCACAAGAATTTACAAATTTTCACAAAACAACTTCATTCATTGATTTGCAAATTCGTCACATTTTAATCTCATAACAGCACGATTACATCATTCAGATAAAATATAATAATTACAAATAAAATCCTAAGAGCGACATATAATGTAACGACCCAGGGTTTTTGACGCTTGTTATTTGAATAATTTACTAATTTAATTATTGATAATATAAATTTTATCAGTCAAATAACAAATCCTGATTATTATAGAAATCTATGTGTGTGTGTGTGTTTATATATATATATATATATATATATATATATTTGGGAAGCTATGATTTAAAAATCTAAAATTTTAATCTCTCAAAAAAAACATTTGAATAAAAATTCCACCTTTCTAATATAGGATATGATTATATATATGTGAGTGGGTATATACATAACTTGGATATGATTAATTACTATAAATCTTATATACAACTATATGTTTGTAGAACTTGGATAGATTCTTTATTTGTCAAGTATCAGTTCCTATGCTTTTATATATGTGTTAATTATGGAAGAATACCCTGTAAAACCCAAAAAAAGCATGTATAGTCTCTGTTCTTTGAAAAAGTTATAGACTTTGCAACTTTAAAATTCATTTTCTCACAATCCAGTCAGTTTTAGATGATGATTCTAAAAGCAAGTCGTGTGTTTATGAATATAGTTTATTTTAAAATTTGTTTTGTTTGATATTATGAAGCATGGAGGAAGTAAGGAACACTTTACAGTAAACAACTTAATAATGACAAAAATCCAAATATCATAATTCAATCTTTGGGTTATATGATTTTGATTGTCTTCGAAAATGCTGATTTTCGAAAGTGATTAGGTAATTTTTAGTGGGGTATATGGTGAGGAATTTGGAGTTGAATGTTTTAGGGTTTTTGGTCGATTGTCGGTGAACTACTCGATTTCGACGGTCGAGCTTGGGTCAGAAGGAAGCTTGGAGGAGGGGAAGCGCGCAAAAAATGGTGAGGCTTTTTATAAGGAGGTGTGGTGGTCGGTCGGAGGCGATGTAGGGTTAGAGGGTAGGTTTCTATTGTGTTTGGTTTCTGATGGATAGTGGCAACGTGGAGGGTTTTCAAGCATGCGGTATGGGGGGAATGGAAGAGGAGAAGGTGGCGACGCTGCTGGTGGATTTTGGCGATGGCAGTTGGTCGGAGGTGGAGGAAGGGGATGGGTTCGTTCCTGGACTCGGTTTGAGTTCGAAATTTTCGAACTATGGCTTTGTCGTGGAAATCGGGATGGCCAGTGGGTTGCGAAGGTCGGAGGAGACCTGGGAAGATGGTCGGCGGCGGGAGATGTCGGTCGGAGGTCGTGTGCATATGCACGCATGGTTCATTTTTGCTGTGTGCACGCTAAGGAATGAAGAAGGAAAGAATAGTGGAATAAAAGAGAAGGAGAAGGGTGGAGTGTTTTCTTGTGTGGGCTGAACAGGCCGGGTTCTTGTTTTAAAAAAAGGTATTATCAAGTGCTTTCATTTAAAAACCTATTAACCTTTTAAACATTTATTTTTCTTTCATCTAAATTCAAAAACAATATGGGAACTTATATTTTTACCCTATCACCAAAACATTTATGCTTAATTTATTTGTTAAGTTTTGGTAATATGATGGAATTAATAAATTTTAATAATTAAAGTAAATAAACAATTTAAACTTTAAATTAATAAAATCCTAAGTTAATTTATATAAGATAGTTATTAATGAATTTCTAAATTTATTAAATTAAGAATAAATAGTTTTATAAGTAATTTTAATTATAAGTACATAGGGTTAGAAAAATAATTAATTTTGTTTTTAAATTAACCAGACAATGATTGTGATTGGTTAATATTGGCTATAAATCGTCAAAATAGTTTATGATACGTGATTGGGTTTGATTTCTCTTGAGTATTCATTTCGAGTTGTTCTGTGCCTGTGACATAAAGTACCCTAATGAATTGAACGTTTTAAATGAACGTTGAGACGTTTTATTGGAAATAGACATATGTGATCAAGTTTCCATTTGTAATTGTGGCATTCCAAATTTTAAATTTTCTGTTAAAAACAACTTGCCTTGTAAAAATCTATCATTTGGATTTGATGAGACCGGGATCGGATATCAGTATTATCAAAAAACTGTTAGTCCTTGAGATGATGGTTTTGATGACAACAACCTTAGAATAAGATTATAAAATATAAATACTAACAATATAGTTTAGATATATATGTATATGCAGGATTTAACCATGCATGTACAAAGAATGAAGACTGTACAGTATAAAGATTCAAGATATCAAGATTGAAGACTCATGAGTATCAAGAATATCACGATTATCAAGAGTTCAAGGTAAGTATTAAGTCTAGAATTATGTTAAAACTTCACAATAGCACTGAAATCTTCACTCCATTTTTCTTTTGGGATGGAACCCATTTCTACCTTTTTAGTGGCTTACAAACCCACGACAAGTAGCTTACAAACCTACGACAAGTAGCTTACAAACCTACGACAAGTGGCTTACAAACCCACGAACATCCTAGTTTTGTACAAGTTCTCGAGTCCTAATATGATGAGATATTCTACAGGAAGAAGCTTGCAAAACTACTTCAAAATGATTTTCAAAACTACTTCAGAATGATTTTTAAAACTACTTTTCAAAATGTTTTAGCCTTAAAAATTATCTTTTCAAATGATTTTCAAAAAGATGTTTTAGCCTTAAATATTCTTGTTTTTAAACTTCGTTTGTTTTAAACTATCTTTTAATTATAATATATTTATACTTAGATTTAAATATAAAATTATAGTAAAATTATATATATATTATTCTCTTTATTCATCTATGTATTTTATCTATAGTCAAGTATATTTATAAAGTTTAAATAGCTTTTAATATAAGATAAAGGTTATTTTCAAAGAAAATCAAATCATCAAAAATTGCTTTGGCATGTCGACATGCCCTAGTACCCCATGTCGACATAGTGACAGTTAGATTCAAAAATTTGAATTTCAAAAGAAGTGTCTATTCGTCATAACCTTTCACGAATGGACATGGCTGTTGTTCTTCTATAAATAGGGGTTAGTTTCAACGAATTTTATATCAGATTTTCTGGTTTTTCACTTCTCTTCTTCTTCCACATTTTCTTATTCAAAATCCTATCATTACTCTGCCGAAATCAACATTGAATCTAACTAGATAATCTCTGGTTTGATTCTCTATCACTATCTCAACAAGATCCCAGTGCTATTAAGAGTTATAGGCTTCTTTGTAATCTATCTAGCGAGAAAAGGTGTGATTGTAGCCTTGGAAATCAATCAAGCGAGAAAAGGTGTGATTGTAGCCTTGGAAATCAATTGGGTGAACTTGTCGCCCGGAAATCAAGTATCTCTACCCAGAGGATTGTGATTCTGGAGGGTGTACCTCGTAGCCTTGAAACCGAGGGTTGTAATTGTTGAATTGCTTTTGAAAGGAAATCTGTACTTAGTTGTGCGGGATTGGATGTAGGGTAACTCTGAACCAGTATAAAATCCGGTGTGTTCTTTCCTTTACTGCATTTACTTTATTTCTGCATCTGTGTTTGTTTCTGTGATTATATCTGTGTCTGAATATTGCATACATTTGTGTACAAATCAACAATAACTCAAAACGATTTAGTAATTTCTTATAAACACTATTCACCCCCCTCTAGTGTTATTCCTAGCCTTAAGATCCGTAATCCGCATTCCTCACATTTGGTACCAGAGCAAGGTTTTCAAAAGTTTCATAATTTGATTTTTGAAAAAGTTTTTTTTTTAAAAATGTCTGTATTTAAGAAATTTGTTAATGCATGTTTAAAAATTCAGACCATCATTGTCTCTTGAGTCTGCATATAATCAATATTCAAATACAAGTTGTCTACTAAGATTGTTTGATGTGCAGGAATCATGCTTTATGGGAGTTGAGGAATTAATCCATATCAAACAAACTGTGTAGATCAAAAAGAACAAATGGATACTTGACAGTGGATGTTCTAGACACATGACTGGGAATCCAGATATGCTGAATGATATAATATACAAAGACGGAGGACTGGTTAACTTTGATGACAATTCAAAAGGTTATGTGATCGGCACCGGCAAAGTCGGTAACTCTGAAACTCTTATTATTACTAATGTTTTGCTAGTTAAGAATCTGAAACACAATCTGCTAAGTATAAGTCAACTATGCGATAAAGGATATAAAATTAAATTTGAAAAAGATAAGTGTCACATTGAAGATAATAATTCAACCATAATATTTGAGGGAATTAGGAAAAAGAATATTTATATTCTTAGTATGAAAATTTCAAATGATAACTTATGTCTTTTGGCAAATGCAAGTGACCCTTGGATTTGGCATAAGAGATTTGGGCATTTGATTTTCAAACTCTTATCTAGACTGTCAAAACATGATCTAGTAAGAGGCCTCCCAAAAATGAATTTTAAAGTAGATAATCTATGTGATGCATGTCAACTAGGAAAACTTAGAAAAAGCTCTTTTAAATTAAAAGATATGATTTCAACTTCAAAACCTCTTGAATTACTTCATCTTGATTTATTTGGTCCATCTCAAATTCTATCAATAAATAATAGTAAATATGTTTTTGTAATTGTAGATGATTATTCTAGATTTACATGGACAATATTTTTATAACATAAAAGTGATACTTTTGAATATTTTAAGAATTTTTCAAAAAGGGTTCAAAATCAACTTTCTCAAAAAATTATAACCATCCGTAGTGATCACGGTGGTGAATTTGAAAATGAAAAGTTTGAATAATTCTGCAATAAAAAGGGAATAATTCACAATTTTTCATTTCCAAGAACTCCACAACAAAACGGAGTAGTAGAACGTAAAAATAGGACGATTCAAAAGTGTGCGAGAACTATGCTTTCTGATAGTAATTTACCAAAGTACTTTTGGGCAGAAGCAGTTGCTACCGCCTATTATATTTTAAATAGAATTTTAATTAGACCTTTAACTGATAAGACATCTTATGAACTTATTTACTCAAAGAAACCTAAGGTATCTTATTTTAGAATTTTTGGAAGTAAATGTTTTATTTTAAATACAAAAGATAACTTAGATAAATTTGATCCTAAATCCGACCAAGGTATCTTTATCGGATATTCTAATAGAAGTAAACCATACAAAGTGTTTAATTTAAGAACTAATACCATCGAAGAAACAATGCATGTTTCATTTAATGAAAATTTCAAAATTTTTGAAGAAATAAATGATGAAGAGGATTTAATCACTCAAAACCAAGAGTCAACTGAAACTAATAATGAATTAAATCGTCCTAATAAAAGGATTAAACTTTTAAAAGATCACCCTATAGAAAATATACTTGGAGATATGCAATCTGTTGTTAAAACTAGAAACCAACTAAGTCAAATGAGTAATGTAGCTTTTATATCAACTATTGAACCCAAAAATCCAAAAGAAGCATCAACTGATGATTCATGGATTTTGGCTATGCAAGAAGAATTAAATCAATTCACTAGAAATGATGTTTGGGAACTTGTTCCTAGATCTGAAAATAAAACAATTAGATAATGGTATCTTTATTAGTCAAGAGAAATATGCTAAAGACCTAGTTAGTAAATTTGGTTTGACTACTGCGAGTGGAAAACCCACTCCTATGGCAACCAATGAGTACCTTAGTAAAGAAGATCTCTCGAAAGATGTAGATCAAAAATTATATAGAGGTATGATTGGATCACTACTCTATATCACTGTGAGTAGACCTGATATCATGCATAGTGTCTGTCTCTGTGCAAGGTATCAATCCCAACCTAAAGAAACTCACTTAAAAGCTGTAAAATGTATTATAAGATATGTTAAACACACCTTTGATTATGGCTTATTTTATCCTAAAAATGATTCGTTTGACTTAATATCTTACTATGATGCTGATTATGCTTGTTGTAAATCAGACCGAAAAAGTACAAGTGGAACTTGTCACTTTTTAGGGCATTCTCTGATTTCCTGGTTTAGTAAAAAGAAAAACACAGTTTCTCTATCAACAACTGAAGCAGATTATATTTCTGCTGCTTTGGCTTATTCTCAAGTAATATATATGCAACAAACTTTAAAATATTTTGGTTTAAATATCTCAAAATCACCAATTTATTGTGATAATACTAGTGCAATAAATTTATCCAAAAATACTACTCAACATGCTCGAACTAAACATATTGATATCAGACACCATTTTCTCAGAGATAATATAAGTAGAGAAGTAATTACTCTTAACTATATCAATTCTGAAAATCAAATTGCTGATATCTTAACAAAACCCTTAAATGAATCTACATTTACTAAATTAAGAAGAGAATTAGGTATTTGTTCATTAACTGAAATATAAAATATAAATAACAAGTATAATTCAAAATTAATTAAATAGGCAAAAATTCAAGAACCATGTCGACATCCCCCCTAGACCCATGTCGACATATAACGTTTTTTAAATTTTAAAATTTTTCCCACCGAAATTCAAATAAGTGGTTATAAATTTCTCCTATTTCGAAACTTTCTTCATTCTCTCTGTTCTCTTTTTGTTCTAACTTCTGAAATCAATTTATCAATGGCCTCCTCTTCCAAATCAAATTTAAAATCAACTTTTTCGTTCACATCGCCTACTTCTGGTCCGTTTCAACAAACAACGCTCGATCGTGTGATGAAAATGGAGGATTCTCTAAAAGATACCCTTCAGTTAATGACTGAAATCCAAGTGATGCAACTTCGAATGGCCAAAGAACAAGAGAGGCAAGGCAAAATCCTTAGGAATTTGCAAAAATTTCTTATGGATAATCATGCTAACCCAATCTTGATTGACGAGGACTCTTCAGGAGATCACAAACAAGAGGAAAGTGAAGAAGAAGAAGAACCAATGGAAGAAGAGCATGCGGAAGACAACGACAAATTCTTTTGCGTTGGCGAAGTATGTTTTGACAAGGACGGAAACTTGGTTGAACAACGTGGAAATTTCTGTTTCCATTATCCAAATTGTTCGATCCATAGATCTCCAATTGTCAAGGATGCTCGGTAGTTTCTTCTTTTTCGTTTTTCATCGTTATGTGTATATTTGTCACGTTGTACGAAAATGTAAATATAAACATATATATATAAAAAAATATAAAAAAATATATTGTGTGTTCTTATATATGATTTCTATATATATTATATATAAGTATTATATAGGTACTTGGTTAGGAATGTTAGTAGTTTAGGACTAAGTTTTAGGATTACAAGTAAGTATTGATTATGTATGATAACACTATCATTATATTCATATAGAATATTAGACTAAGAGTTATATAGTTTGAAGTTAGTTTGTTTTTGTTGATGACAAAGGGGGAGAAATATAAAATAGGGTAGTTAGGCATAGATTAAAGGGGAGTTATTAGTTTTAGGGGGAGTTATTAAGATAGAAGTAATATTTTATAAACAAAGGTTGTCATCATCAAAAAGGGGGAGATTGTTAGTCCTTGAGATGATGGTTTTGATGACAACAACCTTAGAATAAGATTATAAAATATAAATACTAACAATATAGTTTAGATATATATGTATATGCAGGATTTAACCATGCAGGTACAAAGAATGAAGACTGTATCGTATAGAGATTCAAGATATCAAGATTGAAGACTCATGAGTATCAAGAATATCAAGATTATCAAGAGTTCAAGATTTCAAGATAAGTATTGAGTCTAGAATTATGTTAAAACTTCACAATAGCACTGAAATCTTCACTCCATTTTTCTTTTGGGATGGAACCCATTTCTACCTTTTTAGTGGCTTACAAACCCACGACAAGTAGCTTACAAACCTACGACAAGTGGCTTACAAACCCACGAACATCCTGGTTTTGTACAAGTTCTCGAGTCCTAATATGATGAGATATTCTACAGGAAGAAGCTTGCAAAACTACTTCAAAATGATTTTCAAAACTACTTCAGAATGATTTTCAAAACTACTTTTCAAAATGTTTTAGCCTTAAAAATTATCTTTTCAAATGATTTTCAAAAAGATGTTTTAGCCTTAAATATTCTTGTTTTTAAACTTCGTTTGTTTTAAACTATCTTTTAATTATAATATATTTGTACTTAGATTTAAATATAAAATTATAGTAAAATTTTATATATATTATTCTCTATATTCATCTATGTATTTATCTATAGTCAAGTATATTTATAAAGTTTAAATAGCTTTTAATATAAGATAAAGGTTATTTTCAAAGAAAATCAAATCATCAAAAATTGCTTTGGGATGTCGACATGCCCTAGTACCCCATGTCGACATAGTGACAGTTAGATTCAAAAATTTGAATTTCAAAAGAAGTGTCTATTCGTCATAACCTTTCACGAATGAACATGGCTGTTGTTCTTCTATAAATAGGGGTTGGTTTCAATGAATTTTATATCAGATTTTCTGGTTTTTCACTTCTCTTCTTCTTCCACATTTTCTTATTCAAAATCCTATGATTACTCTGCTAAAATCAACATTGAATCTAACTAGATAATCTCTGGTTTGATTCTCTATCACTATCTCAACAAGATCCCAGTGCTATTAAGAGTTATAGGCTTCTTTGTAATATATCTAGCGAGAAAAGGTGTGATTGTAGCCTTGGAAATCAATCAAGCGAGAAAAGGTGTGATTCAGCCTTGGAAATCAATTGGGTGAACTTGTCGCCCGGAAATCAAGTATCCCTACCTAGAGGATTGTGATTCTGGAGGGTGTACCTCGTAGCCTTGAAACCGAGGGTTGTAATTGTTGAATTGCTTTTGAAAGGAAATCCGTACTTAGTTGTGCGGGACTGGATGTAGGGTAACTCCGAACCAGTATAAAATCCGGTGTGTTCTTTCCTTTACTGCATTTACTTTATTTCTGCATCTGTGTTTGTTTCTATGAGAATATCTGTGTCTGAATATTGCATACATTTGTGTACAAATCAACAGTAACTCAAAAGGATTTAGTAACTTCTTATAAACACTATTCACCCCCCCCTCTAGTGTTATTCCTAGCCTTAAGATCCGTAATCCGCATTCCTCACAAAAACCACATCGATCCAATTAAACGATTAAGTCGGAAAGATTCCAAGGGGAGATCCAGAATGAAGATTTCAGAGTATAAGGGCTACTTATTACTAACTTTGAGGGTGATTCCAATATGAGTGTAGTGGAAATGGTGCCTCGGTTCCGTTAAAACTCGAACAGACTTGTATGGACGAATGCTATCAAAACATCTTCATTGGAGGATGATGAGCATTCCAAGTGAATGTGTTCTTAAAAGGTAATCGTATCCTCAAGCCTCATCAACCGAGAATGACTAAAATAGGGGAGATGCAGCAAGGCTAAGTGGGTCGCACCTAAGTAGGGTAAGGTTACCCCTATCTAGAGTCCCTTTTTACTCGGTATGTTTGGTGTAGTTGCTGATCCCAACCATGGGGTAATCTTATTTGGACTATCCAGGTTAGGGGTAGTCCGATCTTGTGTAGCTGGGGACCCCGGCGTGGTCCTCGGTGTTATTTTTCTAGAGATGCACCATGACGGGCGGTACCCCAGTGGCCCAGTCATTGTATGGAACCCATTTTCCAATAAGCACCTTCGGTCTTAGTTGTATACCTATTATGCTAGAATTTAATTAATGTAACAATTTCAGCTATGTGAATATTATTTGAAAACCCTAGACATTATTATAATATCACTGGATTTTCCTATCAAGTGTTTTGCTTATCGTAAAGGAAAAACCCGTCCGTGTTTATGTGCGGCGAGGTCTTACGAGATACCCTTGATTTCAAATGGTTTTAAATTTAAATAATTTAACCGTTTTACCCACACAAGACCCATGTCTGACCCAGAGTTTATTTTCTATTTTCCCTAAACTCTTGGGTACTCAAATTATGAGTAGCCAAGTGATTACAGGTTTGCTCTCGACGTATTTTGGAGGAGGAGTTTGAGCAGGTGGCTTCAACGTATCTAGCTATCCTTATTCCGCTATATTGGTACCTATGTCTATATTTTGGCTTGTAATGAATGGATAGGTCGTTACGACTATCTGAATATGATGTATGTATAATTATGACTCTGTTGAATTGTATTAGTGACTATATGATATATGTTGTAATATATATTATCTGTTTTGTGAGATGTTGTGATTTGTTTAGTCCTTTTCTTTCTATCTATTCTCTTTTCTACCTATTTCTTTCTATATTACGACTCGTCTTTCGAAGTAAGAAGAGCGGGCCATCACATTTGGTATCAGAGCACTAGGTTGAGTGAATACCTAGGCTTTTAGGTTAATATCAATCTTGAGAGAGCGTATTTGTAATTTTTTATATAGATATGTATATACCTCCCTGATAATTAGATCAGCTTTGATAAAATATTATTAGTGCCATCTTTGGAATGTATTTCGTCCCGGTGCTAAGTATCCTCTTACTATGTCCAGGTAGTGAACAATGAGCACAAGGGGAAGGTGAGGCAAAGGAGCCAGTAGCACGACAACCACTAATGGAAAAACCCCTAATGTTGTAGGTGGTGGAATAGCTGTTGAGGTCGTAGCTCCAGTACATCCTCGAGTAAACTTCGCAACTCTGTGCAAGGACTTTGCGAACCTTGGAGGGAGACCCTTTAAGGGTACTGAATCCATTATCGAAGTGCAAGCATGGTTACGCTCTTATGAGAGAATTTTCAATGGTTTAGGTCTTTCTGATGAACAAAAATGAGTCCTGGCATCATGGCAGTTATAAGAAGGGGCGGTCGCATGGTAGGACTCAGTCACGGCGGATGTCCCCGAGGATGAATTTTCATGGAGTAAATTCAAAGAGGTGTTCGAGGAACAGTTCATGCCGACCGCGGGTAGGACCCGATTATATTGGAGTTTCTTTGATCTCAAGCAAGAAGACAAGTCTGTGGCTGAGTACGAAACGAAGTTCAATGAGTTATCCCGTTATGGCCCTGGACTCATAGACACCCCTCTTAAGAAAAATGAAATGTTTGTATTAGGTATGAGGGCAGAATTCCATGAGAAGATGACCGCTCATCTTAAGGGATCATTTGTGGAGCTTGTGGATATGGTTATGAGGTATGAAGAACTTTTAGAGAAGAAACCCTCAGCGGCAGCTGCAACACAAAGTGGTAGTGCTACAAATCTGAATAAGAGAAAGTTTAACCCGAACTGGAAGAAACAAGGGAAAGGAAAACAAGGAGGCAAACATGCGAATAAGGAATGTTATGATTGCAAACAGAAAGGTCATATTGCCAGATTTTTTCCGAGACGAGAAACTCCGAAGCAGCAAAGTGGACCTATTTCCCAAATGGTTCAGAAGACTCTGTGTTTCAATTGCCATCAACCCGGGCACACGGTGAAAGCCTGCCCACTCCTACAGAAGGCGCAGTTAAACAAGGTGTTTGCCATCCTGAATGAACCATCAGCTTCAACGGATATGAAGGGTAAACACGTCCTCGAAGGTACTTTGCTTTTAAATGGTGTTTATTTTAGAGTATTATTTGATTCTGGTGCTTCTCTTAGCTTTATTTTTTTGGGAACGGTAGTGAAATTTCACCTTATCCCCAGTATCATAGATAAGTCTATTTGCGTCTCTAATCCCATAGGGGAGTGACCCAACTGAATATGATTTGTGAAAGCTTGCGAGTTACTTATCTTTCTCATAGCTTTTCGTGCGACCCCTATATATTAGATTTTAAAGAATTTGACCTTATACTTGAAATGGATTGGTTAACAAAGTATAAAGCTGTTCTCGACTGTGAGGAGAGAACCATATCCTTGGAAACCGAGTTGAGGAGGACTGCAAGGGTAAAATGTGATAGCCCCGAAATTCATATGTGTAGTCTTTTGCATGTGCTCGAAGCAGCCCGAGTAGGATTAGGATCCATTGAAGTTGTTAAAAACTTCCTTGACATTTTTGAAGAAGTTAAGGGTTTACCCCCACATCGAAAGATCGAATTTCATTTCAATTTAGTTGTAGGGGCAAGACCTGTAGTCCAACCAAAAAGGAGAATGGCTCCGAAGGAGAGTGAAGAGTCGATGAGTCAAACACAGGATTTGTTGAGGAGAGGATTAATTAGACCCAGTCGTTCAAGCTGGGGGTCTGCTATAGTGTGTGCAGCCAAGTCAGATGGATCGTTAAGATTGTGTGTGGACTATAGAGAGTTAAATAAGCTGACCATTAGAAATAATTATCCCTTACCTCACATCGATGACCTTTTTGACCAGCTTCATGGGGCTACTGTGTTCTCGCAAATGGATTTAGCTTCAGGATTTCACCAACTAAGGGTTGCTGAAGACAATATACCCTTAACTGCATTTAGAGGGCCTGACTGTTTCTTTTAGTGGCTGGTTATGCCTTTTGGGCTAACCAACGCATCGGCTTATTTTGTTGACCTAATGAACCGTGTCTTCCGTGATGTTCGGAATAAGTTCGTGCTAGTGTTCATCGAACGACATTCTTATCTACTCTAAGTCAAAGGAAGAGCATAGACATCATTTGGAGGTGGTATTGGAAACCCTGAGAAGGCATGTCCTAAAAGTGAAGTTTTCAAAGTGCCATTTTTGGCAATCGGAAGTAAAGTTTTTAGGGCACATTGTATCGGGAGATGGTATTTCAATGGACCCAAAAAAGGTGACGGCTGTTTAGGAGTGGAAGCAACCACGGACTCCATAGAGGTTCGCAGTTTCCTTGGTTTGGCAGGATACTACAGGAGATTTATTCGGGATTATTCTAAGATTTCCTCCCATTTGACCAAGCCGACTAAGAAGGGAGAGAAATTTGAATGGACTCCAAAGTGTGAAGAAGCATTTCAAGAATTGAAGGTGAGATTAACCAGTGCACCCGTTTTGGCTGTTCCAGATGGGAACAGTGAATTCGCGGTGTACATAGATGCTTGTGGAGTGGGGCTAGGAGCTGTTTTGATGCAGCGTGGTATAGTGATTGCATATGCGAGCAGGCAGTTGAAGCCTTATGAGAAAAACTATGCTACGCATGACCTAGAGTTGCTGGCTGTTGTCTTTGCACTAAAAATGTGGATGCACTACCTATTGGGTAAGGATCCTTCTATTTCTTGTTAGTTTCTTGTTAACCCTTAGAGATTTAGGGGTGAACTTCTTTTTTATATTAGGTGAAAAGTTCGAGCTCTTCACGGATCATAAACCCCTAAAGTATCTTTTAACCCAGAAGGATCTGAACCTGAGACAACAAAGATGGTTGGAATTTCTAGCATCCTATGATTTAGATATTCTCTATACACCGGGAAAGGCGAATGTGGTGGCGGACGCTTTGAGTAGGAATGCAGTCTTGGCTCTTTTGGAGATTACCCCGACTCTCCTAGAAAGAATAGCAAGTGAGCAAAAAGCGGGTAGAAGCTTAAGAGCAATCATCAAAAAGGTTAAGGACGGGTAGTGCACTAGTTTCAAGGTTGTTGACCGAGGAGTTTTGAGGATCAATGGAAGAATCTGTGTTCTGAGTGTCAAGAATCTTAGACAGGAGGTTTTGTCAGAATGCCATCGCTCAAGGTTAAGTATCCATCCATTTATCCTGAAGATGTATAGGGATATAAAGCGGATGTTTCGGTGGAAGGGAATGAAGAAAGACATCTCTATCTTTGTTAATAAGTGTGTGAGCTATCAATAGATAAAGGCTATCAGTAGAAGACAGCAGGACTGTTGCAACCTCTGGAGATTTCGAAATGGAAGTGGGTGATGATATCGATGGATTTCGTCGATGGGTTGCCCAGAACTAGAAAGGGGAATGAGGGAGTGTGGGTTATTGTAGACAGGTTAACCAAGAGCGGTCACTTTATTCCGGTTAAATCAACTAGAACTGCAGCTTCCTTGGCAGATATTTTCATGAGGGAAATTGTGAGATTGCACGGAGTTCCCATAAGCATAGTAAGTGATCGTGACCCGATTTTTACCAGTAAATTTTGGGAAGATTTGCAAACAGCCCTTGGTATGAAGTTAAGTTTAAGAACTGCTTATCATCCACAAACGGACGGGCAAATTGAGTGGCTGAACTGTATTCTGGAAGATATGTTGAGGGCCCGCATTTTGGATTTCAGTGGGTCTTGGGAAGATCATCTACATTTGGTGGAATTTTCCTACAATAACAGTTTCCAGGCATGCATTGAAATGGCACCCTACGAAGCTCTCTACGGAAGGCCATGTAGATCACCAGCTTGTTGGGTGGAGTCAGGGGATTGTTAAATCCTTGGTCCGGATATGATACGGGAAGCATCTAAGAAAGTCGAGCTGATCAAGAAGAGAATGAAGGCAGCCCAGGATCGTCAAAAGAGCTATGCCGATAAAAAGCGGAGAGATCTGGAATTTGCAGTTGGAGACTTGGTATTTTGTTAAGATTTCCCCGATAAGAGGAGCAATTAGATTTGGCAAGACTGGAAAATTGGCTCCAAGATATATCGGACCTTTTCGTGTACTCGAAAGGATTGGTACTCTGGCATATAGAATTGAATTACCAGAAAGGATGGAAGGGATTCATAATGTATTCCACGTATCTCATCTAAGGAAATACATGCATGATCCATCATTGGTTGTAGAACCATCAGTCCAGGAAGATTTGGAGGTTGAACCAAACTTGACCGTAGTCAAGCATCCAGTTCAGGTTATTGATCAGGATGAAAAGAAGCTCCAGAATAAGGTGGTGAAGTTGGTTAAGATCCAATGGAGCGAGGATCCCAGAGATTGTACCTGGGAAACTCTGGATGGTGTGAAGGAAGCCTATCCAAAATTGTTGTCAGGGTAGTTAGGGTTGTTTTGTTCTATGAATAACTGTTTGTTTAGTTGTTAGGATATGACTGATGTATGTGCTTTGCAATGTGAATATAAAACTTTTGTTACAAGTTGAATTATTTCTTGCATAACGAGGACGAAATTCTTTTAAGGGGGAGGAATGTAATGACCCGGGGTTTTTGATGCTTGTTATTTGAATAATTTACTAATTTAATTATTGATAATATAAATTTTTATCAGTCAAATAACAAATCCTAATTTTTATAGATATCTATGTGTGTGTGTGTGTTCGGGAAGCTATGATATAAAAATCTAAAATTTTAATCTCTCAAAAAAAACATTTGAATAAAAATTCCACCTTTCTAATATAGGATATGATTATATATATGTGAGTGGGTATATGCATAACTTGATATAAAATTTAAGATTATATATATATATATATATAAGGATAAATACATGTTAGTGACAAATTTTTATTTGCATATTAGTTATAGGGTGTATGTACAAATTATAAAAGTAAAACAAGACAAAGCTATGTCATATATATGAAGAATATATGTATATTTTTATGATGTATGTATATGTATATACATAAGGGAACATAGCAATAAATACATATCAACTCAAGCATACAATAAATCAAATCCCCCTCTCAATATTCAAATCAATAAGAAATCAAATCACTAAGTTTCAATCAGGTCATTATCTAAAGAAAATCATAGAAAAAAGAAAAAGAAAAAAAGAAATGAAGCTTGATGTACATAAATGAACTACAGCCTATCCTCCTCAATCTATAAATAGCCACTGCCTTGTTGTTTCACGTATTGCATTCTAACAATTCAAAAAAAAAAGAATACAAAGTTGCCATTAAAAACTTAAAGAAAACTAGGAGCTCAAACTGCAAGAAGGATCAAATAAAAACAGAGAAGCAGGCTTTCATTGTTCAAAGAAAACAATGAGTAAAAAACCTTTAAAACTTATACTGTAAATCTTATATACAATTATATATTTGTAGAACTTGGATAGATTCTTTATTTGTCAAGTATTTATGTTTTAAATCAGTTCCTATGCTTTTATATATGTGATAATTATGGAAGAATACCCTGTAAAACCCAAAAAAAAGCATTTATAGTCTCTGTTCTTTGAAAAAGTTATAGACTTTGCAACTTTAAAATTCATTTTCTCACAATCCAGTCAGTTTTAGATGATGATTCCAAAAGCAAAGTCGTGTGTTTATGAATGTAGTTTATTTTAAAATTAGTTTTGTTTGATATTATGAAGCATGGAGGAAGTAAGGAACACTTTATAGTAAACAACTTAATAATGACAAAAATCCAAATATCATAATTCAATCTTTGGGTTATATGATTTTGATTGTCTTCGAAAATGCTGATTTTTGAAAGTGATTAGGTAATTTTTAGTGGGGTATATGGTGAGGAATTTGGAGTTGAACGTTTTAGGGTTTTTGGTCGATTGCCGGTGAACTACTCGATTTCGACGGTCGAGCTTGGGTCAGAAGGAAGCGCGCGAAAAATGGTGAGGGTGTGGTGGTCGGTCGGAGGCGATGTAGGGTTAGAAGGTAGTTTTATGTCGTGTTTGGTTTCCGATGGATGGTGGCGACGTGGAGGGTTTTCAGGCGTGCGGTATGGTGAGGAATGGAAGAGGAGAAGGTGGCGACGCTGCTGGTGGATTTTGGCGATGGCAGATGGTCGGACGAGGTGGAGGAAGGGGAGGGGTTCATTCCTGGACTTGGTTTGAGTTCGAATTTTTCAAACTATGGCTTTGTCGTGGAAATTGGGATGGCCAGTGGGTTGCGAAGGTCGGAGGTGACCTGGGAAGATGGTCGGTGGTAGGAGATGTCGGTCGGAGGTCGTGTGCATATGCACGCATGGTTCATTTTTGTTGTGTGCACGCTAAGGAATGAAGAAGGAAAGAACAGTGGAATAAAAGAGAAGGAGAAGGGTGGAGTGTTTTCTTGTGTTGGGCCAAACAGGCCGGGTTCTTGTTTTAAAAAATAAAAAATAGAAGTATTATCAAGTGTTTTCATTTAAAAATCTATTAACCTATTAAACATTTATTTTTCTTTCATCTAAATTCAAAAACAATATGGGAACTTATATTTTTACCCTATCACCCAAACATTTATGCCTAATTTACTTGTTAAGTTTTGGTAATATGATGGAATTAATAAATTTTAATAATTAAAGTAAATAAACAATGTAAACTTTTAATTGATAAAATCCTAAGTTAATTTATATAAGATAGTTATTAATGGATTTCTAAATTTAATTAAATTAAGAATAAATAGTTTTATAAGTAATTTTAATTATAAGTAAGCAGGGTTAGAAAAATAATTAATTTTGTTTTTAAATTAACGAGACAATGATTGTGATTGGTTAATACTGGCTATAAATCGTCAAAATAGTTCATGATACGTGATTGGGTTTGATTTCTATTGAGTATTCATTTAGAGTTGTTCTGTGCCTGTGACATAAACTACCCTAATGAATTGAACGTTCTAAATGAACGTTGAGACGTTTTATTTAAAATAGACATATGTGATCAAGTTTCCATTCGTAATTGTAGCATTTCGAATTTTAAATTGTCTATTAAAAACAACTTGCCTTGTAAAAATCTATCGTTTGGATTCGATGAGACCGGGATCAGATATCAGTATTATCCGAAAACCACATCGATCCAAATAAACGATTAAGTTGGAAAGATTCCAAGGGGAGATCTAGAATGAAGATTTTAGAGTACAAGGGCTACTTGTCACTAGCTCTGAGGGTGATTCCAATATGAGTGTAGTGGAAATGGTGCCTTCGGTTCCGTTAAAACCCGAACGGACTTGTATGGACGAATGCTATCAGAACATCGTCATTGGAGGACGATGAGCATTCCAAGTGAATGTGTTCTTAAAAGGTAATTGTAGCCTCAAGCCTCATCAACTGGGAATGACTAAAACAGGGGAGATGCAGCAAGGCTAAGTGGGTCGCACCCAAGTAGGGTAAGGTTTCACATATCTAGAGTCCCTTTTTACTCGGTATGGGTAATCTTATTCGGACTATCCAGGTTAGGGATAGTCCGGTCTTGTGTAGATGGGGACCCTGGCGTGGTCCTCAGTGTTATTTTTCTAGAGATGCACCGTGACGAGCAGTACCCCAGTGGCCCAGTCATTGTATGGAACCCATTTTCCAATAAGCGCCTTCGGTCTTAGTTGTATGCCTATTATGCTAGAATTTAATTAATGTAACAATTTCAGCTATGTGAATAATTTATTTGAAAACCCTAGACATTATTATAATATCACTGGATTTTCCTATCAAGTGTTTTGATTATCGTAAAGGAAAAACCCGTCCGTGTTTATGTGCGGCGAGGTCTTACGAGATACCCTTGATTTCAAATGGTTTTCAATTTAAATAATTTAACCATTTTACCCACACAAGACCCATGTATGACCCAGAGTTTATTTTATGTTTTCCCTAAACTTTTGGGTACTCAAATTTTTATGAGTAGCCAAGTGATTCCAGGTTTGCTCTCGACGTATTTTGGAGGAGGAGTTGGAGCAGGTGGCTTCAACGTATCTAGCTATCTATATTTCGCTGTATTGGTATCTATGTCTTTATTTTGGCTTGTAATGAATGGATAGGTCATTACGACTATCTGAATATGATTTATGTATAATTATGACTCTGTTGAATTGTATTAGTGACTATATGATATATATTGTAATATATATTATCCGTTCCACTGTGAGATGTTGTGATTTGTTTAGTCCTTTTCTTTTTATCTATTCTATTTTCTACCTATTTATTTCTATATTACGACTCGTCTTTCGAAGTAAGAAGGGCGGGTCGTCACATATAAAGAGGCCCCATTAGATGATCAGAGTCTTAACTACTTTAACGGTCCTGGTACCCATCATTACATACATCCAACAACAACAAAAAACTGTTAAACCACTAAACAACAAAAATAAACTTTAAATAGTAGCTTGCCTCCTTATGTCTTCGGAAGCTTATTCGTCAAAACTTGAAATACCCTACTCTCGGCCTATAAGGAGAAATCAAAAGCTTCGAGTTAGACAAAAAGTCTGGTATGAATTATATTATTCCATTTCAAACCAAATATAAATATTTAATGAAACCACACCTTTGTGCGGAATAGGTTTCCCCTCACTAATACTTTATCAAACAATATGTTATCTATAACATATCCTGCAAACAAAAATGATTAGAACATAATCATAACACTAATAACATATCATTCATGCATGGGTAAAATGAATAGTCCGTCATTCACAAAGGTCAAAGGGTTACACATTCCGATTATTGCCCAATTCCATAAAAGGGTCCATTCAATGGCATAGTTTTCCCAAGGTTACTATAAACCTATATTATTTTTCTCAAGCAACCTAAAAACCTATCAACCTGACTCAGGTAAATATATATCAAATGATGCAACGGTCTTCCTGCCCTTAGAAGAAAATAGTAACGGTCTCCTAAGATTGATACAAGAAGAAACGGTCTCCTAAGTGTGATAGGAGAAAAATATATCAACTGTCTCCTAAGAATGGTAGGAAAAAATAGAGATGATCTCCTAAGAACGGTAGGAGAAAAAATAGCGATGGTCTCCTAAGAACGGTAGTAGAAAATAACAATGGTATCCGAAGAATGGTAGGAGAAAAATATCAACGATCTCCTAAGAACGGTAGAAGAAAAATATCAAGGGTTTCCTAAGAACGGTAGGAATATCAACGGCTCCTAAGAACGGTAGGAGAAAAATATCAACGATCTCCTAACAACGGTAAAAGAAAATCATAGGTGAGCAAACTACTACAAGTTCCTTGGGATGCGTAATTCCAAATTTTAGACTTAATAGACAATGCCTTACGCATTGGAATCGTGAACCTGACCAATTAGAGGCTTAAGGTTTGAAGGATAGGGCGCGACCCTACGCCAGTTTCTACCCAAAGTCTGGCTTTAAAATTTCCTTTGAGTTTTGTCTTTTGATTAGTCCTACATAATTTGATGTTCCCGATCTCTCGGATGTAATTCTACTTACTCAGTAATTTAAGTATTACCATACCCACCATTGGAACACCCTAACTGGTCATCGTTCCCAAATCTCTATGGCAAAAAGTTGGGTGATAATATTTAACACAATAGTGATTATGTCAACAATTTACATATGCAATAATAGCCGAACAAAGTAAAAAGATGAACATATAACACATTCGCAATCATCCAAATATATATGTTCAACGTAATAGCCAATTTATACCTAAAATTACTTATTCAAAGCAGTAATTTCCTTTATTAATAACTCTTTAAAAATTGGCAAAAAATTCATTCTTTCCTCTGAAACCTATAAAAATACTTAACTAAATCATCCTTTTTGTTGAAGTAAAACTTAGCCTAACATAGAGTTAAAAAATTTCCGAGTGTTATAAAAAAGCTATCTTTCCTTTTAAAATCATTCGCTATCGCACCTTGATAATTCTCATGCCTTCACATGTTAAAAAAAGCCATTGCATGCCAAAATTTATACCTATCGCACACTGACTTATATATAGCTATCGCATGTTAAAAACATAGCTTTTGAAAGTTGACTATATATCGCCGTCGACCTTTGATAAAAACAAGGTTGTCAAATGTTGATAAAATATTGCTACCAAATTATGACAAAAGATAGCCGTCGAACCTTGATAAAATAGCTTTTGAAAGTCGAATTGAAATGCCATCGCACCTTGACAAATTTTAGCCGTCGCATGTTGATAAAAATATAACTATTGAATATTAAGAAAATATAGCTATCGAGCCTTAATAAAAATACAGCAATCGCATGTTGATAAAATTATAGCCATCGCATGTTGATAAAACAGAACTTTCAAAGATTGATAAAAAAACCGATTGTGGATTGATGTTTGACAGCAAATTTTCTATCGGTTAGAAAATCGCAATAAAATATTACAATAAAATAACCGCAAGCGTACGGCATACAATTTTAGTATGTGGCGAGTATGAGTCGATTTACAGGGAATTGGATTAATTTAAATTCTACTCAATCAAATTAACCTAAGAGTTTGAAATTCTTTTAAATTAGAAAATTTGTAAAAGTTAGGCTAGAGAAAAGGTAAATAAACTATGAGATTAAATAACAATTTAGAGGCAAATCCACTCTCTATTTTTCACATAAATCAACAAAATCAATCTATGATCACTCATTTTAATTTAAGTAGAATTAATGATGTATTTATCATAAGTATGGTCTATTTATGTTATTAATTAACATAACTTAAACCATCAAACTTTAATACAACAACTAAAACCACTTATTCATTGTCATGAAAATGAACACGAAGTTAAAACAAAAGCTATTTTTAGCATGATCTGTTTACTATTTTGTTTAGTAATATAGATCATCAAATTTTGTTTCTACTTTAATTCCATGATCAAAATCACTTAGTTAGATGATGATGTAAATTGTATTTATGTTGGATTAAGCATAGCCCATTTGTGATTACAACATAGGCTATCAAACTCCTTAATAAACTTACATCAAAATTTAACTCTTCATGAAGCATAAAAGAGATCATAAATTATAGAATATGTTGAATTTACATAATATTAAGAGTGTTTCATACCCCTAAATTGAAGGGGTTTAGCTCCTCATTTGTGTTATCATTTCAACACATGTAAATTTCAACATAAAACAAACAAAAGAAAGTGCAAGCTAATTAAAATAAAAAGAGAGCTAAACTACTTGCATAAATTAAAGCTAAGCTACTAACATAAAAGGAAAGAAAGCATGTAAATAAAAATGAGCATAAAATAAAATAAAAGCATGTAGAAAAATAAGGAAGAAGAAAAGGCTTAGGAAGCCATTTTATTTTTCATTTAATTTGTGGCTACAAGTTGCATAATATGATAAGTAGATTAAAAAACTCAATTACATGAACATAAGAGAGTTATTTATACATGCCTAAAATCCTAATCCATATTTTAGGGGACTATCTAAAATGCCCCTTAGGAAGTGTGGCCACCAAGTTATTATTAACATGTAATTAATCCTCTATTAAATGTGCATGTGCTTTTAATCTCCACTAACATGTGCATTAGCTCCTAATTGTAGATCATGGTAAGTGGGTAGTTGCGGTCCTCCATGATTCTATGAATTCTTTTATTTCTTCATTCCTTTATCCTCCTTCACTTGTGCATGCATGAATATATGAAGCCACTTCCATTTTCCATCCAAATTCCTACAAATAAAACTAAAACTTGCAAATAAATATTCTTAAAATTAATACATGCACAAAATTATCATTTGGCCCCTAAATGAAGATGAATGAATGATGATTTGATGACATTTGGATTTGGTAAAAACATGTAAAAATACCCAATTATGACATTTATTTAAATAAAAGTAGATTAAACATGGAAGTAAAAATATGCACTTTTACGTGCACATCGAATACCCCCACACTTACCTTTTTATTTGTCCTCGAATAAACTAAGACTTAGATAAATCTTTTTTCATAGGAAACACGATTGCATTGAGCATATGCAACAAGCCGTTAAACCTCTAGGTGTCCCTTAAAGGACGAGTGTTATCTCATGAGGGATTTCAGCAGATACTACCCACAAAATCCCAATGTAACATGAAAAATTCCTAAGTGCAAGCTTTATTTACAAAGGTATGAATGCAAGTTTTTGAAAATATTTACAAATGAAGAGTTTACTTTTAAATTGACATGAATAATTTAAATATAGGTTCGATCATTATCAAGAAATTCAAGTCATTTTACTCATCAAAACATCCAACAAAAATCAAGTTAACATCACAAATAGACTCTAGTTTGGCAAGTTGTTTCGGTTGATAACATAGTGCAACTATGAAATGGATCCTTAGTTGATAATCAAAGTTTTTCAAAGTGGTATTTTTATTTCTTTTGAATAGCAAGTCGAATCAACTAAATAAAAATAGTGCTTAGATTTCAATTGCTAGCTCTCTCCATTTTTGAAAAGTATTAACAATATTATTATTTACACACCTAACTTAGATAAACTGAGGCCAGATATACCATTTCTGCACCACCTTTCGGACTTACGTGAGAAGGGTATAGAGCGTGGCGAGTGTACACACTTGCGTATGAATATATGACTCTAGGTGGTTATTTTTATTAAAAATTTATATACATACACCTAACTCAGATAAACTAAGGCCATATATACCGATCATGCACTGCGTTACGGGATTGCGTGAGAAGGGTACAAAACATGATGAGGGTACACACTTCCGTGTGAACACATGACTCTAGGTGTTTCTTATTTTCACAGAAACCATTCTCTTTTTTTATGTTTTTTTAGAAGAGAGAGTTTTGCAACATCATCTTAGCACCACTTTACTTAGTACAACTAAAACATTATCACCTTTACTTTAAATCAACCACTCTTTTTAAACAAAGATTTACAATTAGTGTAACGACCCATAAATTTTAACGGTTTTTATAACGTAATTAACTAAAATTTTTCTTGAAATTAAACAATAAAATTTTGAAATGAAAATTTGATATTTGGTATGCGTCTGTTTAAACATAGCAACTGGTAGATTTTTACTGGTAAATATGAATGTTAGTTCTGTTGCGTAATTTCAATTTCAATTTAAATCAGTTAAAATTGATGTAAATAAAATATTATTGAAATCTGAATATTTTTCATATAATAAAAATGTAAATCATTTTCTGAGTGAGACGTCGTATTTCATTTCATCAAATTTGGACTGCTATTGCTCCGTTTATCTTATTTTCGTCATTTCAGCAGCATTTTCGGCAACGAAGATTCGAGTTTTGATAGGATGATCATATCACTCATATCTGTGTACCATTCAGTTCGTCTCGTAGTGCTGATCTCCATAGTATATTCATTTGTGTGTTTGGAGTCCGGTGCTTGGAGAAATCAGTAAAACAGTGAACCGTATCGGTACCCGTTTTGAATCTTTTGATTTCCTATGTCCTTTCAATTGACCACCGTGAGAAATCTAACAGCCACAACTTTTTAGTATTCCAAGAATGCAACCCATGACTGTCACTATTCCCGCTATTTTATATTTATTTCGGTTCGTTCATTTTTTTTATCCGTTCATTTTTGATAGAAGAAGAAAATAATAATATTATATATTTGCATTCGAAATTAGATCTGCTCATTCCCTTCCATTCGCATGCATGTCTCTTCCCCTCCATATTTCCTTCCTCTGCTTTAAAACTTACGCCACAGCAAGCATCTACTTATTTTGCCTCCACCTTCTCCTCTGGTTGCCGACCCAATACCACCAAAACTCCACAACAGATCCGGCCTTACCCCTTCTTTGTTTCACCCTACAACCATCTACCGTTCAGCTTCTTCCACTGCCCACGCAAGCCACACCGACCCACTGCCATGTCCCCTCCATTTAACGCAAATCCTACAACCGATCGCCACCATCATGCCGCAGCAACACTTCATTCACCCACCCAAGTAGCTTCGGCCCTCCACCACTTCGACTCCACCACCATCTGTTCCTCCACCTTCCTCCGACCAAACAATGACCAAGCACAGCCGAAACCCCTCCAATTGCCAAACCCCACATCACACTCCGAGAAGTCCTTCCCTACAACTCCTTCTCGGCCTACCCCAAGCTCGACCTGTATCCGCCTCTTCACTCGACAAGCCCAACCACACAGCTTTGTACGCCGCCTTCTACCTTAGCTCCTCCTTGCTTGCAGCCCCTGCCACGCGAAAATCATAGCAGCACCTTTTGTATAAGGTATATATTATAAATATATTTATAGTTATAATAGTCGGTTTATATAAATTATATAATATGTTAGTTTATATAGGTTTTATAATCTGTCAGTATACATATGTAGTTTATAATATGTCAGTATATATATGTTGTTGAGAAGCACAGTGTATACATATAATCGGCATGTAGTACAGTCTGCATATAGGTTAACCTATATATTAGCCTGTATATACAATATTTCTCCTTGTTGTTTGCATATGTGTAGTCTGCATAGATGTTTAGCCTATAGGTATATTTGTTTGTAAATACAGTCTGCATGTATACATATTGATTTCTAAAATTGTATATAATGTATAGGTTATATTAGTTATATACATCTGATCTGAGTTATATAAGTAATATACAAATGTGTTTGTTTATATATATGAATTTATATAAGTTATATACAGCTGTTTGTTCGCAATATAGTTTACATAAGTTTTTAAATGATCCGTTGAGTTATATATAAGTTATATATTGTTGTTTATATATAGATTTATATAGGTTGTACATAATCTGGTTAGTTCTATATATAAATTTATATAAGTGTACCTATGATCTGTTTGAGTATATATATACTGTAATAAATGAGTTTATATTGGTTTTATAATATTAATTTTAAATATAATATGTGTATAAGCCCATATATTAGTATATATATATAAGCATATACATAAGTGATTTTCAAGTATAACTTATGGGTTTTATGTTAAATTCTAATATGTGTTTAAATTAAAATATGATTTTGATGTATATAGATAGTTTGTATATATATATATATATATATATAAGTTCACTTATATAATTGATCTTCATCAAATCCAGTTTCATCGTGCCTTGCTTTTGTCTTGCCGATGTCCAATTTGGTCGCAGCACCTTTTTGATTTGCTCGTGTCCATATCCGTGTGCGTGTTTGTGTCACCATCTTCGCTATCGTTGTTCTCTAAGCCCCGAAAGGTGAGCAATCACTCAAGATTAACATTCTTATAGTTAGTAAATTTGATTTCACTTGATACGACAATTGAAATATGCTGCTAAATATGAATTGGTAGTTATTTAATTGTTAAATATGATATGCCATTGTCTGCAACTGTTCACCTGTGATATATGACACCATATCCTGTTGTATATATTTTATTTTATTTATCACTGATGATATATGCCTGTTGTTGATATATTATATTATTATCATATTGTTCTTACTCTGCAAGTTCCATGTTAGTTAGAATTCCCTATGGGTTGAAATGATACATACCCGAACGATATTCTAGAATAGGGAAAAATCGTTATGGGTTGAAATGATAAACCAAGCGATTTTCATTGATTTTAAATTTTGGGATTGCGGGTTAAAATGATATATACCCGTAGATATTTAAATTATGGATTGAAATGATAAATATCCGTATCACTTGACCACAGTATAGAAAATTATATACGGACACCGTTGGTCTATATTTTGAAATGATTTCCAAATTTTGAAAGGAAATATATGGGTTTTATTGAATATTGATTTTAAAGTATAATATATAAATGCTATTTTTTTATATCTGTATAAAATTTAAAATTTTAAAATAATATGCTTTGGAAATTTTAATTTATAAGTTAGTTTTGGAAAATATAAAACTTTAGATTTTACTTATAAATTTTATTATTTTAAAACATATAAAATTAGATTTAATATAAAATAAATTTAATAATAAGATTTAATTTAATAAATTTTAATCTAATCAATATATAATATATTTAAGCATTTATTTAAATTTATATTAATATTTTAAAATAGATTTTTTAATAACATTAATAATAGAGGTTGGGAAGAATAAATTAAGGTTGACTTGGAATTTAAATTGGTTAATAATTGAATTTGAATAAGAATTGATTTAAACTTATTGATTTTTTAAGGTTTTGAAAGATATGATTTATAACTTGATTGGATAAAAAGTGATTTAAATGAATATTCTCAACTTTAAATAAAATTGAGACCGAATATTTAATATTGATTTAAATTTATAAATTGAGATTTTATTTAATTGTTATTAAAATGATTTAGGTGAATATTTTCCAATTTGAATAAAATTAAAAGTTAAATGTTGAAATATAAATGAAACTTATATTGAAAATGTTTGAATATTTAAACTTTGAATCTTTTTGGAATTGAAGAGATAGTTCAAACCTGGATTTGAAATTGATAAAGATTTAAATGGTTTATTTAGAATTTGAATTGAATCTTTAACCTTTTAAATTGAAAGTGTTGAGCTGGGATTGATTTAAATTGAATTTTGGAATTTAAGCTGATTAGAATGGATTTGTGAAATTGGAGGAAACTATTTTTAATATATATACTATTTTAATTTATAACTATTTTAATATATAAACTATTTTAATTTATAACTATTTTTAATATATATACTATTTTCAATATCTAAACTGTTTAAGTCCAAAGTGTCATGATATCGAAAGTGTTATAATTTCGAAAGTGTTATAATTTTGAAAGTGTTACGATTCTAGAAATGAATATTATTTAAAGTGAACAATGATATCGAATTGATATGGGTTTGAAATGAATATGATATTTTGATATGAAGTATGAACGATTTGAAATGAAATGACCACGGTGTGAAATAAGCGGTTGGTTGTTAAACAGACCGGGATCAGATATTGTCATACTCTCTGCCAATACCGAAAACCACTTTAACAGCTGTGTATATGGTGGAGATTCCAGAACGAAGTAGGATGGTTTGGCAAACGATTTCTATATGAGGTATGAGGTGACCTTGAATCTCGTGAGTCAACTTAGATGTGACTAAAACAGGAGTTATACGGGCCAAGTGAGGTCATTCCTCCTATCAGGCACATTTCTTCGATACTATATTTTGACTTTGTGACTGAGGCCACCCCTCGATTTTGATTATGGGAGCGTGTCTGAGGTGGGCGGTAGTAGCTGCTATGCGTTACCACCAGTTCGAGAGTGCAATTGGTATATCTACCCTGGCATTGCCTCGAGTGTCATGTTCACATGCCCTAGCGCGCCTTCTACGAGTTTGGTTTGTACTATACCTATGGAGTGCCCTTTGATAGCCCTCCAGTTTACGGAGGAATTACGGTATTGTATAAACTATGGGAATATATAAAAATGTGTTAAGGGGGATATGGGTAACGCCTTAACGCTATTTTAATACTTTTACTTTACCGATAGACATATTATAATAGCGTATATTACTACATAGTAGATAGTTCCACGGATCCTTAGAGGATGGAAATCCCAACTATCCTTTAAGTTACTTGTATTCCAGTTGACATTTCACTTGAGTTGAATTTATTGATATAAGAATGTTAATCCTGACTCGAGTGTTTTGTATTTTGCTTTATGCTTGGGTCAGACTGAGTGTCACAGCATTTGAGACTCACCTTTGGAGATTGGAGCTTTGCTTGAAGATCTTTCTTATCTATTCAGCTTTTCCAGTTGATTTGTGCAGAAATGTCATCTATTTGTATTAGAGATTCATTTGTATTTGACATTCTGTTGTATTTTGTTTTAGACTCTAATGTTTTATAGTAGCTTCATGAACTACTATTTATCTATTCCGCCGCTTATTGTTGTATTATTCTGTGTCTGTGATTCTGTGATTGATTTATTTACTGTATACGCTGAGTTTTGCCAAATACAAAATTAACAATCTATTGTTTTGAGCAATTCAAGTCCAACATGTGTGGATGCGAATGGTACGAAATAGCAGGTCGTTACAATTAGGATATACTTCATAATTAACACCCATGAACCTTCCTATAAACTAGTTAAACCATAGTTACTTGTAATCAAACTTTATTTTTATTTTTGTTGAGATAGATAAATTTTCAAAAATTTCAATTTAATTACCAAAAACATATACTTATTCTATAGTGTTTCTTCAAAAGTAAATCAATATGCTAAAAAGAAAATTTGTTTTAGAACTTTTTGTTTTTTTTAAGTTGAAAGAAAAATGCAAAAAAAAATAAACCATGAAAAATCAAAATTGAAGACAAGACTCTCCCCCACACTTAATTTTAACTGTGTCCCCACAGTCGATGCATGATATAATGAGTGTAATGGGGAAAATATGTACATATTTACAAAAGAGGGTTAACATTTCTTACTAGACGTAGTATGGCTCATGAAGAATCATGAGCTCCTCCTCTCGATCACTTCGCAATTCTAAGTATGGTTTCAAACGAAGACCATTGACTTTGAAAATTGTTCCATCCCTGGGGTTTTGTTTCTATGGCACCATGTGGAAAAAAAGTTCGTACCATAAATAGTCTGGTCCATCTTGATTTTAATTTTTCAGGGAATAAGTAAAGTTTAGAATCACACAAAAGAACTTTTCGGTTTGGCGAAAACATTTTACTTAGGATAGACTTGTCACGAAAAACTTTTGTTCTTTCTTTGTAAATTTTCGTGTTTTCGTACGCATCATTCCTAGGTTCTTCTAATTCATTGATTTGCAATTTTCCGTTTTCTCCAGATTTTTCAATATAAACGTTTAAGTTCTTAATTGCCCATAACGCTTTGTGTTCGAGTTCAACTGGTAAATGACACGCTTTCCCGTAAACTAAACGAAATGGAGACATCCCAAGGTTAGTTTTAAAAGCGGTACAGTAAGCCTAAAGCGTATCAGTCAATTTCTGAGACCAATCTTTTTGATTTTTATTAACGGTTTTTTCCAATTTATTTGTTGATTTGAAACTTCAACTTGACCACAAGTTTGAGGATGATATAGAGTGGATAACTTGTGGGTTATTGAGTATTTCTTCATTAGAGTTTTAAACGATCGATTGCAAAAATGGGTTCTGTTATCGCTTATTATTGTGCGAGGTGTGCTGAACCTCGAAAAGATGTTTTCTTTTATGAATTTCACAACAACTTTATGGCCATTTGTTTTACAAGGAATGGCTTCCACCCATTTGGAGACATAATTGATAGCAAGGAGAATGTACAAATTTCCAAAGGAATTGGGAAACGGTCCCATAAATCAATACCCCAAACATCAAAGATTACGATCGTAAGAATGAGGTTCGAAGGTATCATGTTTCGTCGAGAGATTCTTCCTAACATTTGGTAGCGATCGCAAGTTTTACAAAACTCGAATGCATCTTTGAAAAGCGTAGTCCAGTAAAAACCACATTGAAGCACCTTTTTCACAGTTTTCTTCGGACCGAAGTGACTACCACAAGCTTGGTCGCGACAAAACGAAAGAACACTTTTGATTTCGCAATCCGGGATGCAACGTCGAATGATTTGGTCGGAACAGTATTTAAAGTCATACTAGCGTAGTAGATGACATGAAGAATTTTGTTGATGCGTTGTCCTAAGACAACACCAACTGCAAAGTTAGAAGCGTCACATATTATTTCGAAAGGAAGATCCCAATTAGGTGAGCAAATGATGGAAGCAAAAGTGAGTTCATTTTTGAGATGTTCGAAAGCAGAAACGTAGTCAGAATTAAAGTCGAATGGAACGTCTTTTCCAAGAAGAATCGTCAAAGGTCAAGCGATTTTATTGAAGTCTTTCACAAAGCATTGATAAAAGCCAGCATGCCCAAGAAATGAACGAATGTCTTTGACAGATTTGGGAATGGGTTTATTTGAAATGACATGCCCAAGGACAATGCCATGTTTGACCATAAAATGGCATTTTTCCAATTAACGTTAAGTGTTTGTCCTTGCATTGTTTAAGAACCAACTCAATATGATGTAAGCACTTGGAAAAAGAGTTTCCAAAGATAGAAAAATCGTCCACAAAAACTTCAAGAACACATTTGATCATATCGAAAAAGATGTTGACCATGCATCTTTGGAACGTAGCAGGAGTGTTGCGAAGGCCAAATGGCATACATCGATATGCAAAAGTGCCAAAGGGATACATGAAAGTCGTTTTTTCTTGATCTTCGAGAGCGATTGGAATTTGGTTATTAACGGAATAACCATCAAGAAAGCAATAGAATTCGTGGTCGGCTAAACTTTCCAGCATTTGGTCGATGAAAGGAAAAGGGAAATGATCCTTATGTGTTGCAACATTTAGATTTCAATAATTAATGCAAACACGCCAACCCATTTGAGTACGAGTTGGAATTAGTTCATTAGAGTCGTTCTTGATAACGGTAAGTCCAGACTTTTTCGGCACGACATGATTTAGGCTAACCCATGAACTATCAGAGGTTGGGTATATGATTCCGTTATCGAGAAGTTTAAGAATTTTGTCACGAACCGCATCCTTCATTTTTAGGTTAAGCCTTTGTTTCATATCACGAATAGGCTTGGCACCGTCGACTAAATGGATGCGATGTAGAACAAGAGCCGGACTAATTCCCTTTATATCGGTGATCGACCATCCAATTGCCTCTTTGTTTTTTGACAGAGTTGAAAGTGCAATTTTCTTGCTCAAAGAGAGAGTTGAAAAGATTATTATGGGAAACGTTTCGTTATCACTTAAGTATGCATACTTAAGGTCATCGGGAAGGGGTTTGAGGTCCAACCTCGGAGGTTGTTTAATCAAAGAATTCGGTGGAAGTATGATTCAACAGTAAGGGGTTTAAATGGAAGAGCATTTTCAATTTCGTTAGGCTCGTCTTGAAACAGTTGTTTGTATTCGGTCTCGCACTCGTGGTTTAAGTCAACTGTTTCGTTGTCGAAATTTTCTTGAATGGAGCTAATTTCCAATGTTTGGTCATATGGTTCGTTAGGTTGATTTTCAAGATTGAAAATTTTAAGATCCAAAGTCATGTTTCCAAAAGAGATTTTCATCGAACCATTTCGATAATTTATTAGAGTATTCGAAGTAGCCAAGAAAGGTCGGCCTAAAACTAATGGAATTTGACTTGTCAGATTATTCACAGGTTGAGTCTCCAAAACTATGAAATCGACAGGGAATATGAATTGATCGATTTTGATGAGTACGTCCTCGATTCTCTCATAGGTTTCTTTATTGAACGATCGGGAAATTTAAGAGTTACTTTCGTCGGTTTAAGTTCACCCAAGCCAAGTTGCTGGTAGATGGAATAAGGAATCAAATTGACACTCGTACCCAAATCGAGTAAGCACTTGTTAATCGTTTTGTCTCCTATCGTGCATGAGAATCATCGGACATCCAGGATCTTTGTATTCGATGGGAATTGATTGGGATAAGACTTTACTAAGTCCGGCGGCTAAGAAAACTTTTTTGGATACATGAGTGTGGCGTTTTTGGATACACAAGTCCTTGAGAAACTTAGCGTAAGTTGGGACTTGTTGAACGATATCGAGAAGCGAAATGTTAACTTTCACTTGTTTAAAAATTTCCAACATCTTTTCCATTTGGTCAGAGTGTTTCTTGGGTCGAAGACGATGTGGAATGGAACACGATACTTAGTAGGTGGGTCTACTTTAGTGGAAGAAGAATTTGGAGTGGAATTTGATTCGATGTTTGGCTCCACATATTGTTCAGATTCATTTGCGGTTTTAGAAGTGTCAAGAGGGGTTTCTGGTATATCGTTTGGATTAACGACTTGATTATCGATTTGTTTACCGGAAAGCAAAGTCGTGATAGCATTCCTTTAGCTTACGTTGCTATCTTGAACAACATGGGCTTGATTTGAATTTGTGTTTTGATTTCTGGGATTTGGAACTGGCTGACTTGGGAATGTGCCTTATTCACGTTCACTTACGGACGTGGCTAATTGACTCATTTGCATTTTAGGTTTAGAAATAGATTGACTCGTATTCTGCATTTACGAGGTTAACAAATTTTGCAAATTGCTATTTGATAGGAAATTTTGAGTCGTTGCTTTAGCCAACGTTTCAAGACTTTTCTGAAGTGAACTTAATCGTTTATCGCCTTGGGGGCAAAAGATTATTGAGGTCGATTTTTGGAAGGACCCGTAAAATTTTGTTGAAAATGATTGGGTTGAAAGGGCGGATTCAAAGCATTATTCGGAAATGCTTAGAAATTGGGACGAACCAAATTCGTATTGGAATTATTTTGGTTTCAAGCAAAGCTTGGATGATTTCTCCAATCAGGATTGTACGTTAGAGAAAACAGGTCATTCTTAAGTTTATTGAAAGCATTGAGTTGTTCGACCGAATTAGGGCACTAATCAGCTATGTGATTCGGATCGTTACATTTATAACACATGGGTTAGGAAGCTTGATTCATTTGGTTGGATGAGAAAACTTTGTTGAATTTATTGATCATTGCATCGATTTTAGCTTCCAAAGCCAAAGATGATCCTATCGAGTGTGCACTCGATCGTGAATAAATGGATTTTTCGTTAGAACGTTCCCATTGGGATGACTTTTTGGTCAAGTTTTCAAGAAATTGCCAAGCATCATCGTGATGTTGGGCGAGAAAGTTGCCTTGGCACATCGATTCAAGAATGGTTCGTGAGCTGTTTTCATGTCCATCGTATATGATTTGGCAAAGGGTCCATTTCTCGAAGTTATGGTGTGGACATTTTATCAAAAGTTCTTTAAATCTTTCAAAATATTTTCCAAACGATTCACCCCTGAATTGATGAAAATTTACGATTTTGTTTTGGATTTTAGTTGTTTTTTCCAATGGGTAGAACTTTTTTAAGAAAACTTTAACGAATTCTTCTCAAGTTTTGATTGAGTTCGATGGTAAGCTATACAACCATTTTTCAGTGTAATCAGTTAGAAAAAATGGAATTAGTCGAAGTTTGATTCTGTCATCACTAAGTTGTTGGAGTTTAATGGTTGCGCAAACTTGTTCGAATTTTTTCAAGAAGATGTAAGGGTTATCGTGTTCAAAATTGTCAAATTTTTGGAGCGTGGCTATATGGTTTGAATGAATTTCGAAGTGATTAACCATTGGGGCGGGTAAAGTGATGCAAGAAGGAACAAAAACTCTATCGGGAAATATTCTACCCATAAGAGTTCGAGGGGCGTTCTCGTTCGCCATTGCCGGAGGATCGTTTGTTCGAGTTAAATGATTAGTAGTTGCGTCACAAGTCCAAGTGTTTGTTGTTGTGTCACGAGTCCAAGTACTCATGCACAAGTGAAAGTCAAGGAGAGAAAGAAATGAGAATTGAGTTTAAAAAAAAGCAAGCTTTAGAAAATGAAGTGAGAAATTGTTTTTTTTTATATTTTCTTTAAAGAGAAAAATATTTACCAGAAATAATTTATTTTTCAAAAGAGAGATTTGATTCTTGGATTTTCAAAAAAAAATTCCTTTTTTATATGTTTTTGTTTTTTTTAAAAGATTATATTTTTTGGATTTTTGTTTTTCTAAAAAAACTAACTCAAAATTTTTCTGGATTTTTGATTTTGAGTGAAAATTTTCAAAGGAAAAGATTTAAAAAGTTTTTTTTTATTTTGGATTAAACAAGAATTAATTAAGTAAAATGTACAATGTTTTAGTTTTGGATTTTGATTTTTTTTTAAATATGCATGAACAAATGCAACTAAATGAATGCAAGGACTTAGTTACAAATTTTCTATCCTTAGTAGCTCCTAACCCAAAATCGTATACTCATCACTTTGTCTTAATCCAACAAAATATTTCTTAGCCGGGTAATGGACAGGAGTTATCGGTGCACCACGAATCATCTTAGCAATGCAGCCGAAGGTTTAAGTACCTTCATAGAAACGATCACTATAATTTTTACGAATCGTCGTAATATTTATATATGATTATTGCTCTATCGTAGCCTAGACACCAAGAAAATATATTGTTCAAAGAAGATAACTTGTCAAGATACAATTAAGCCTTAGGTGAGCTCGTGACTCCCTTAAGTATGAAGTCTAACCGCTTTTATTAGCAAATTCTAAGATAAAATGCAATTTATGGGCCAAGGAAGGGGTGATGAAATCCCCCACCTTATGTGGATTTGGGTATTGCCCTTAGAAAAGAAAATAAGATGATATGAATGCAAACTGAAAATAAACGTGAATTAACAATGTAACTACGAACGAGAATTGTTTTTTTGTTTTTGTTTTTGAAAAAAGAAATTTCTTTAAAATGCAAGCAACCAACAATGCAAGGAAACTAAAAACAAGAGATAAGGACACGATACCAAAGCGTGCAGAATTATTAGCAATTTTTTTTAAAGCAATGATTTTTTAGCAAGCAAGCAAAGAAGTTATTTTTGGCAAGCGGTTCTTCTCCTTATCTATTTTGGCAACCTGAAATTTTGAATAAGATAGAAATATTATTTTTTATATTTTTTTATATCAAAGAAGAAACTTAAAACAAATGAAACCAATTTCACTTGCCAAATGAAACTTAAAACTACTCTTTTTTTTGAAAGAATAAAACAAAAGCAAAGGAAATCTCGCTTTTTTTGTTGAAATAAAAAAACTCAAAACAACCTATGTTCAATAACAGAATCCGAAAATAAAACCCGGCCCAAACTTCTTTAAACTAGCTTAACACTTCATTTAATTTGGCAAACCCGAAACTATTTTAACATTTCATTTTATTAAATTGAAAAATCTCAAATCCCAAAAATCAAAATAAAAAACAATTTGAAATCGAAGGATTGTGGAGGTAGCGGTTTGGGTTTTGGGAGGTCAATGAAGGTATTGGGCCATGGGTGATTTGGTATCAAGAGTAGGTTGCGGTGGTGCTTGTGATGGAGGCGTTTGAAGGCTGAAGTTTTTTGATGGTCGGTGAAGGATGGTGTGGCGATTTCAGGTGATTTCAAGCGATGGTTGGTAATCGCGACTGTGTTTGGGTGAAGGAGGAAAGTTGGCTGATGAGGTTGGTTGCTATTTGGTTGGAGGCTAGAGTGTAGGGGTAGGGATTGTTCGATAGAATTTAGGTGATATATGGCTCGAGTAGTGGATGATGAAGTTGGATTTAGGTGATGGTTTTAGACAGTGGGGAGATGTAGACTGGTGAAGTTGATTGCTTTGGTTAAAGGGTGTTCGGGTTTTGAAAACTGGTGATGCAGGAGGTTGTAGAAGCTATTCAGGTGGTTCAAGCTTGGATTGATAGTGGAGTGGTGAAGGCAGTGTCACTGGTGGTGGATGGTGAAACAGAGGTGGTTATGTTAGGATGAGGATTAGTGAATGTTATTTGATGTGATGACAGCAGTATGCTATTCTGTATACATGTATAAGTGTGGTTTTATGGCAGTAGTATGGCACTGGGTAGTGCTAGCAAATGTATGGATGTAATTGCAGTGGTGGTAGCAAGGATTTGAAGTTTGTAGGTGACGCAGCCTACAGGATCACACAACTCACGAATTGATGAATTCGCGGAAAATGAATCGATGAAACAAAATGAATCGATGAATTGAAGATACCCAAGTGCCCAAATCCGTTGATCTCTCGAGATACCAGATTCTAGCTATCTTCAACACGTTGATCGCGCACGATACCGCGTTAGAAGATCTACGATTCTTCGACGTTGATCTCGCGCACGAGATTCCGTGAATCGGCTTTAAGTTCGTTGATTCGAGCGCACTCGAATATCCGAAGATGGAGAAAGGAGATAACACTCAACTTCCAATTTTAATGGTGGCACAAAGCACAAACCAAATTTTATTCAATTTTCAACTACCTTTTTACAAATGACAACACACCCCTATTTATAGGGAAAGTACAACTCAACACACATTACAACACTTCACACGACTTAAGAAAATACATCACAAACGACTTACAAAAACAATGCGACATAAGAAATAACGGCAAAAGAAATAACGACATAAGAAATAAGCCATAGCGACTTAACGTCATAGCGACATAAGCAATGCGGCATCCAGGAGCGACCTAAGAAGCGGCAGCGACATAAAGAATTTGGCAGCGACCTAACAATCAGCGACTTAAAAATCTCGTTCGCGACCTAAGCTGGAGCGACATAAGAATCTTCAGCGACTTAAGGAAGTCGTTCGTGATCTAAGGGATTCAGCGACCTAAGGAAGTCGTTCGCGACCTAAGCTGGAGCGATTTAAGCAATGTCCTTCGCGACTTACGATTTCTGCTCGTTCGCGACCTTGGATGGAACGACCTTGGATGGAGCGACCTAGGGCTTCGATTTTAGGATTCTGCTCGTTCGTCGTTCGCGACTTAGGAATTTGGCAGCGACATAAACTTCGTTCGCGACCTATGGAGGAGGCGACTTAGGGTTTGCGACATAGGAAGCTCGCGAGTTAAACTGGAATGACCTACTGGAATTCGCGCATCAGGTAAGCGACTTAAGGTAAGTCGTTTATTTTATCTCGTGCTGCATCATCCTCCCATGGTTGAAAAGAATTCGTCCTGAATTCACATTTTTTTCTTCTTCTAGACGCTATCTTCCATTCATTATCTGGTCTGATGCGGCTCTGGTGATAACCACTCTTGAAATTGATCCTGTCTTGACCCTTTGAAAATGCGGCTCGACATAAGGAACACATGGCATAAAGCAGACGTGGCATTAGGTAGGCGGCATAAGGAAGTGATCTGAGGTAGATGACATCATGATGCTTGTGCCAATAGGATGGTGTGATATAGAACAAAATCATGACGAAAATGCGAGACGATATAAGGAAATTTAAAATCGCGAAGCGACTTAGGAAATTACAACTGAAAAAGTGTGATGACTCATGCCCAGATTCTTGTCTTTCCTTATCTCGTTCAGATGTATCATCATTTAGAATCTTCCCTTGATGTGTTGCAACAATTTCCCCTGATTGAAATGACTTCCCACTCGCTTCTTCTTTGACATGTTTATTTTCATGAAACGGTTCCAAGCAGTTGACGTTGACAATGTCAGCAGTACGGACATGATCAGGCAACTCCAACTCACAATCATTCTCTTCCTCCTGTCTTTTCCACTCTTCATGTTCTTTCTGATTCACAAGATCATACAATCCCCGCAGTAAAATAGCATCTGGTACTAGTTCAGTTTGATGTTGAATGTCCTGTAGTGGTGGTAACTCTTCAGGTAATTCCTCAGGATATTCGACTTCAGACTCGTCGAATTATGATCCAACTTCCTCAAAAACCTCAAGATCTTTACTCGTTCCTTGCCCGGTCAACACAAACAATTCATTACTATTTTTCACCTTTTGAACAGACTCTTCCAAAAATACAAGACTAGTTTCTTCAGGCAGTTCCTCAGAAATCTCATCTTTAAACTCTTCAAATACTTCAACCTCTTCAGGATTCTCAAAATCAGAACTTTCTCCAGATTCAATCAACATTGATAATTCATCACTATCTTTCATTTTATTGACGAACTCTTTCAAAGACAATAAACTATCTGATTCTGCCTTCTCTTCTGTTTCACTTTCACTTTGTTCGGGCTTTTCGGAAACTAAGGAATTTACACTTGGCTGGCTCTCATCCATAAGCTCAGGTGTTAAGCAAGAATCCTCCATCATCAAGTTATTTCCCTCAACTCCGAACACAATTTCTTCTTCCATACTATCGACATCAATCTTTGGCGGTGAAGAGTAATCAACTTCTACATCCACATACGTTGACGTTGAATAAAATCCCATCAACAAATTACATTCATCGTTCTCTAACTCGACCTCTTCATCTTCGTTGTCAAACTTTGGTGGTAATTCTTCGAACGATTCCATAGGACCGACCTCTTCAAACTCTTCTAACATTGGTTTAACCTCCTCAGGAATTTCAACCGCTTCACTACTTTCACGTCCAATCAACAGAAATACTTCAAGGCTATCCTCTACTTCTTTGAAAAATTCTTTCAAAGATAACAGAATCTTTAGTTCCTCGATTTCCTCCAACTTGCTTTCACTTTGTTGTCGCTTTTTAGGAACTAAAGTGATTATAGTGCCATCGAACAT
Source organism: Allium fistulosum (assembly GCA_030737815.1). Lineage (NCBI taxonomy): Eukaryota > Viridiplantae > Streptophyta > Magnoliopsida > Asparagales > Amaryllidaceae > Allium > Allium fistulosum. The sequence continues at coordinate 1,305,475,722 of CM060902.1, forward strand.
GAAACTATAGCAGTTAGTCCTACCATCATGTTGCACGGCTCTATCGAACTGCCACGGTTTTGTAGGATCTAGATTAACCCTAGAGGGGGGGTGAATAGGGTTATCACAAATTTTCTCGAATTAAACGTGAAATCAAACTGCAGATAAATAAATATGCAGAAAAGTAAATCACACACAAAATTTACCCAGCTTCGGCAACCCCTGCCTACTGCTGCATTCCCAGATTTCTATTAGGATTAAACAGTATCCCGCTTACAAACACTCCTACAGACTCGCACACCCTGCTCCGCCTATAGAGTTTCGTAAACTCGCACACCCTGCTCACTGAACTAACCCTAACTAGACAATCTGACACTACCTAAACCATAGGTGGTGATTTACCCCAACTTGACTTGAAAAAGTACAAACTGAAAACACAAAGTAAAACCAGGGCAAAATCTAAATTGAAAATTTAAAACTATTTTTGCCCTCAAATAATAAATAACCCTAGCCCTTAATTGATAAGGCCCGATCCCTTTAGAAAGAAAAATGGCGATTGAAAACTAGGGCTTCGGCGTGATTTCTTTGTGACTGGTGATTCTGGCCTTTGGCTCCTCTGGCGAATCTATAATTGAAGCGTCGTTATACTGTACTCGATGCTCCTTGCCTTGAGTCTAGAATTAGGGCTTTGCCCTATCGTCTCTGGTGATTCTGGTTTGGAGCTACGGCTTCTTCAATCTGGAATTGGTATGTATTTCTGCTCGATTCTTCTCTAATTATACTTGAACTTGGTTGCTTGGGCTTGATTGTCAGTGATGATTGGGTTTCTGTTTTCTCTGCTCTGAATCACACCTTCGATGATGATATTTGGAGTGGTTTATATAGGCGTCTGATTTGATTCCTTGATCCCCACGTTGTTTATACTTTCGGATTTTACACTTTGATATTTTTGGTAAGTTCGTTGTTCACACGGCTTCGATTATGTGCCATTTGATTCTTTTGATTTGAAGCAGTCGAACCTTTTGATTTTATATCTAATACTTTCCTAATTATCAATTCTGACTTTTTCAACTTGATCACGGCTTTGACAATTTCACTGTGGATCACGACTTTGACTTTTTCACTGTTGATCACGACTTTGACTTCACTGTTGTATATATGTAATCTGTTGTAGACTTGAACATAGTTCATCATCATGCGGTTTCATTGATGATGCTCTGTCCAGTTTTGATTTTTGTGTTCATGCATAAAGTTGCTTGTGTTTCCCTGTGCATTCTGTAGCCTGCAGTTATGTTGCTAGTTTCTTGGTCATTTCCAGTTGCTTGTAGTTTCGTATCTGATCATTTGTATCAGTGCAGTTTTTATTGCTATTGCATTTCTTTGCTTGTTGTCTCGTTGCACTTGTCATTGATTCATGTGTAGCTTGCAGTTTAAACTATGATCTGAAGTGTAGCTTCTGTCTTTGATTTTCACTGTTATATGTGCACTATTGTTCTTGAACCTGGTCTGTGATATTGTTGGTCTAATGATGCACCACTTCATATATGCACTTGATTACACATGCCTGGATTTGATATTGTTACAGTTGCTTTACTTTCTCCAGTTCACTGTATTGCATTCCTTTGGTCTTTGAAGTGTTGATTATCTGTAGCTTCACTTGAGTTTTCTGATGCATTGCCTTGTATGGTATTGCACATCTAGTCTTGTCATTTGAGTTACTGTGGTTATGCTTCATGTACAGTTTCATTTGCATGTTGGACTAACTTGAGTTGGTTCATGTTTTAGTTATGAACTGTTGACTTTGAGCTACTTTAGTCACTTGAGTCTGTTGCCTTCACATGTTATGTCTACTGAACTAGTCTGAACTTCACTTGAGCATGTGTATCCGGTCATTGCATTTGTTATCTTCACTATGACCTGTTTCACCATCATGTTGTTTAATGCTTCTGCTTGGTTTTGCTGATGCATTCAGTAGTCTGGTCTTTGATCATGTTGGTTTAATGATCATGTCTGGTTTACATTGATGCTGTAGCCTGTTCAATTGAATTACATTCATGAGTTGTACATCTCTGGTGAACTGCACTGCTTCATTGACTTGTAGATAGTCCATTTGTGTTTGCATGTTGTATTGAGTTGCACTTTGATGTTGCTGTTGGATCCAGTGTACATTCACATTTCATTGTTGCAGTGATCATTGATATTTTGGTCGAGGCCATTTGCACTTGTGTTGAATCTGATTTTGATTTGACCTTGTGCACTCGAGTTGGCGAGGCAGTGCACACGTGTATACATGTGTATTGCAGCCACTTGTAATTTCCTGTCCCTGATATGAATACTGATATGCACAGATATTACACAATCAAAGATGATGACGATAACCCATATATCTGAGACAGCTTTAAAAAATAAATTTTATATTTTTGCAAATCAAATTTGTTTTTTTTCAGATTACTGCTATAGTTTTTAATTATACAGGTACATAGGAGACAAGACAAATACTGGAGCTGGACAATGCAGATGCAGAAGACTGAGTGTATGAGTGATGTAGTGAGGACAGAAATGTAACAATGAATTGTATGAGAGTGAACTGTAAATATGAAATCAGTGTAATGTATGAAATTATGAAATGTAAAAATCAGTGTATGAACTGAAAATATTGTACTGAATAAAATATTCTATTGAATAAAATACTAATTGAATTCATTAAATTCTGTGCAATAGTATTATTACTCAAAATGAATATTTATTCCTGTATGCGTATAATTTTCAAACACATATATATTTTGTTATCATCAAACACTAAGCACACATCAAACAGGTTTTCCCAACAACAAATGACATACATCCATATCCACCACGTCACACCAAATTTCATCCTTATACTTCTTTTCGATGGAAAAAGTTACACAAGCTCTTCGACCAATCTTCACTTCCCCACCTTTCCTTAGCCAAGCCAATTTGTAGGGTTTGGGATGCTTCTCTGTCTTTAATGCCAACTTCTTTACGGCTTCTGTAGAGATGATGTTATCATAACTCCCTGCATCGATAACAAACTTACAAACTTTTCCCAAAATAGTGCATGTCGACTGAAAAATATTACTCCTCAACAAACTAGTCTCCTCTTCCTGCTTTGGCGTCAAGCAAGATCTTCTCATCATTAAAGAATATCCCTCGTCTCCCGTCAATAATTCTTCTTCCTCCTCAACCTATGGTGAATTGGAACATTCTACTTCTGCATCCTCAACCTCAGCAACCATCGCTCGTTTCTTAGGCTTCGGGCATTCATTGCTCTTATGACCAAACTCCTGACAGTTATAACACTTGAAATTGTTGTTGACCTTGGTCTTAGCAGCTTCATTGACAACCGGTTTACTAACAGCCTTGGAAACATTAGTATTGCTACTAGACCCCTTCACCTGATTGCTCGAACTTGTAAACACACCACCTCCTCTTCTACCTTGCTTCTCCCAAGCTAGAGCCTTCTGGTGTGCTTCAGCAACGGATCTCGGATCAAACATATTTACCATATCCTGAATTTGCATTCTCAATCCTCCAACAAATCTGGATGTCAACTGTTCCTCCGTTTCCATGATATCGTTTCTAGCAATCAGTTGATAAAACACATCTGTATAATCATTTACCGACTTTGTCCCTTATCTCAAATTCTGTAAGCGCTGATACATAAGAGACTGATAATTATAAGGCAAAAAGTAGCCTTCATCAACTTCTTCATCTTTTCCCATGAAACAATCTTCGACTTTCCCATTCTTTCCCGTGTAAGTTTAGTTTGTTGCCACCATGCATAGCTCTTCCCCTCAATCATGTAGCAACTAACTTAACTCTACGATGCTCGAGTACTTCCTTGAAGTCAAAAATTTCTTCAACATTTGATAACCAATCCAAAAACTCTTCCGCTAGCATTCCCCCTTTGAATTCTGGAATCTCTGTTTTCATCCCCGACTCCCATCGACGATCATCTTCAGAATCTCTATTTCGATTTCGCCCTTGGCCACGGTTTCGACAAGAGCTACTACCACAATCACTGGATTCCTCCAAATCTGACGTATGTTGATGTCGATTCTGACCATCAACATTTCTACTACCATGCACGTCTCTTTCCCCCGAAACTGACGGTTCTCTTCTTTCCCGATCCGATGGTGGTGACATTCTTCTCCTCCCGGAATTTGACGGCGAAATTCTATGTCCACCTTGATTTGAACCTGGCGATGCTCTTTGTCGAGTTTGATTCATATCCATCATGAGCCTTTCCAATCTACCAATTCCCTCATCAAACTTTTCATTGAATTTATCACTAATTCGTTGCTCCATTTGTTTAGCATCTTCTCTTCGATACACATCTGCAACATTCTGATGACGATTAACTCTTCTTGGAGGCATTGTCAAACCTTCAACAAATCCAAACACAAACTTCACACCCAACGAACTTGGAAAAGTTCATAACCTGGCTTTGATACCAAATGACGCAGCCTACAGGATCACACAACTCACGAATTGATGAATTCGCGGAAAATGAATCGATGAAACAAAATGAATCGATGAATTGAAGATACCCAAGTGCCCAAATCCGTTGATCTCTCGAGATATCGGATTCTAGCTATCTTCAACACGTTGATCGCGCACGATACCGTGTTAGAAGATCTACGATTCTTCGATGTTGATCTCGCGCACGAGATCCCGTGAATCGGCTTCAAGTTCGTTGATTCGAGCGCACTCGAATATCCGAAGATGGAGAAAGGAGATAACACTCAACTTCCAATTTTAATGGTGGCACAAAGCACAAACCAAATTTTATTCAATTTTCAACTACCTTTTTACAAATGACAACACACCCCTATTTATAGGGAAAGTACAACTCAACACACGTTACAACACTTCACACGACTTAAGAAAATACATCACAAACGACTTACAAAAACAATGCGACATAAGAAATAACGGCATAAGAAATAACGACATAAGAAATAAGCCATAGCGACTTAACGACTTAACGTCATAGCAACATAAGTAATGCGGCATCCAGGAGCGACTTAAGAAGCGGTAGCGACATAAAGAATTTGGCAGCGACCTAACAATCAGCAACTTAAAAATCTCGTTCGCGACCTAGGCTGGAGCGACATAAGAATCTTCAGCGACTTAAGGAAGTCATTCGCGATCTAAGGGATTCAGCGACCTAAGGAAGTCGTTCGCGACCTAAGCTGGAGCGATTTAAGCAATGTCCTTCGCGACTTACGATTTCTGCTCGTTCGCGACCTTGGATGGAACGACCTTGGATGGAGCGACCTAGGGCTTCGATTTTAGGATTCTGCTCGTTCGTCATTCGCGAATTAGGAATTTGGCAGCGACATAAACTTCGTTCGCGACCTAAGGAGGAGGCGACTTAGGGTTTGCGACATAGGAAGCTCGCGAGTTAAACTGGAACGACCTACTGGAATTCGCGCTTCGCGACCAACTGGAATTTGTGCATCAGGTAAGCGACTTAAGGTAAGTCGTTTATTTTATCTCGCGCTGCATCAGTAGGGCAATGGGTGGTTGAAGAAGTGTGGTATGCAGGCAGATGTATAGGGTTGATGGTTATAGTGTATAGAAGTGGGTGGCACTAGTGGGTGGATGGTTTCAGGTGAATGGCAGAGGATGATGGCAGGCGGAGGGATTTTGCAGTGGAGGGATGGCAGTTTGAGGTGTTGGTTGTAGAAGTTGTATGTAGGCTGGTGATGTGAAGTTTGGTGGAATGAGAAAGGACTAATGGTTGATGAAGGAGGATGCAATGTCAGTTGATGATGGAGGAGGAAGGAGGAAGTTTAGTTGTTGTATGTATGGGTGGTATACGATGTTTAGTGAAGTTGAAAGGCAGTGCACTCTGATATGTATGTAAGTAATGGTTGCAGAGGGAAGATGGTGGAGTTGGTTATGCTGGAGGCAGTTGTAGAGGAGAATGGTGAGGTGCAATAGATGGTCAGAAGAAAAGTTTACAGAGGATGTTGCGATGTTTTAGTAGTAAAGTGCTGTTTGTGTTGAAGTTTGATGTTTGTTGGTGAATGGTAGAGTTTGCTGTTTAAGGTGTTGAAGTTTGTTGGTGATGAAATTGTAGGAAGTAGTCTGTTAGATGTTGCAATGTGAAGATGTGTTTTGGTGGAAGTGATTCTGGTTTGGAGCAAGGCAGTGGAAGTATCAGTTTGGTGTTGGAAGTTTAAGCAGTGGGAGGTAGAAGTGGCTGTTGGCAAAGGTGATGTGGTGACTAAGGATATGTATGCACAGCAGAAGTTGTAATTCAGGCAGAAGTATGGTGATGTGCACATGCACAGTTGTAACCAGAGATGAGATGCACAAAGAAGGCATTAGTGTTGTAGCCAGAGAAGGCAATTAGATGGAAAGCAGGGGAGGTAGAGCAGTTGTTCAAGTGTTTGAAGATGGTATGTTTGAAGTGTTGATGCAGTAAGGTGGGTATGCAGTAAGATGAAGTAAGGTTCACAAAAGTGAAACAGAAGTTAATGGATGATGAGGATGGTGTTGAGGCAGTTTTGTAAAAAAAATGTAAATGTAATTGAAAATGCAAATGTAATAATAAAATGTTTATTTTTTTTGAAATTATGTATGTTTTTTTAATTAGAAATGCAAATAGAAAAACAACAAGCAAACAAATCAAATGAAAGCACAAATCATACAACAACACACATCACAAAATATTTTTTTCTTTTTTTTAAATGCATCTCAACACACTAAAATCAAACAAAAATAATAATTCGAAGAGTAGAATTAAAATAGAAAATCAATTCCCCAACAACGGCGCCAAAAAATTGTTCGATGGCGAAATTTCTATCGGTTAGAAAATCGCCAAAAAATATTGTAATAAATAACCACAACGCATGGCGTACAATTTTAGTACGTGGCGAGTACGGGTCGATCCATATGGAATTGAATTAGTTAAAATTCTACTCAATCGAATTAACCCAAGAGTTTGAAATTGTTTTAAATTAGAAAATTTGTAAAAGTTAGGCTAGAGCAAAAGTCAAATAAACTATGAGATTAAATGACAATTTAGAGATAAATCCACTTTCTATATTTTTACATAAATCAACAAAGTCAATATATGATCTCTCATTTTAATCTAAGTAGAATTAGTGATGTATTTATCCTAAGTATGGTCTATTTATGTTATTAATTAACAGAACTTAAACCATCAAACTTTAATACAATAACTAAAACCACTTATTAATTGTCATGAAAATGAACATGAAGTTAAAGCAAAAGCTATTTTAAGCATGATCTGTTTACTATTTTGTTTAGTAACATAAATCATCAAATTTTGTTTCTACTTTAATTCCATGATCAAAATCACTTAGTTAGATGATGATGTAAATTGTGTTTATGTTGGATTAAGCATAGCGCATTTGTGATTACAACATAGGCTATCAAATTCCCTAGTAAACTTACATCAAAATCAAACTCTTCATGAAGCATAAAAAGAGATCATAAATTATAGAATATGTTGAATTTACATAATTTTAAAAGAGCCTCATTACCTCCTAAATTGAAGGAGTTTAGCTCTTCATTTGTGTTATCATTTCAACACATGTAAATTTCAACATAAAACAAATAAAAGAAAGTGCAGGCTAATTAAAATAAAAAGAGAGCTAAACTACTTGCATAAGTTAAAGCTAAGCTACTAACATAAAAGGAAAGAAAGCATGTAAATAAAAATGAGCATAAAATAAAATAAAAGCTTTTAGAAAAAGAAGGAAGAAGAAAAGGCTTTGGAAGCCATTTTATTTCTCATTTAATTTGTGGCTACAAGTTGCATAATATGATAAGTAGATTAAAAAACTCCATTACATGAACATAAGATGGTTATTTATACATGCCCAAAACCCTAATCCATATTTTAGGGGACTACCCAACATGCCCCTTAGGAAGTGTGGCCAACAATTTATCAATAACATGTAATTAATCCTCTATTTAATGTGCATGTTCTTTTAATCTCCATTAACATGTGCATTAGCTCCTAATTGTAGATCATGGTAAACGGGTAGGTGGGGTCCTCCATGATTTCATGAATTCTTTTATTTCTTTATTCCTTTATCCTCCTTTACTTGTGCATGCATGAATATATGAAGTCACTTCCATTTTTCATCCAAATTCCTACAAATAAAACTAAAATGTGCAAATAAATATTCTCAAAATTAATACATGCACAAAATTACCATTTCCCCCCTAATTGAAGATGAATGAATTATGATTTGATGGCATTTGGATTTGGTAAAAACATGTAAAAATACCCTATTATGACATTTATTTAAATAAAAGTAGATTAAATATAGAAGTAAAAATATGCACTTTTATGTGCACATCAATTGAAAACACATGCTACCTTATGTTGAAGATAGTAAACTATGGAACCTTGAAAAATTATGGCTATTGAAGGTTGACAATGACATTTCTGTAATACTTTATGAAACTGAAATTTACCTTTAAAAGTATAAACTTTTTACCAAATTCATATTATTTGTCAAAACTTCATTGCCGAAAAAAAACATTTTAGAATTCTTGTAGAATTTCATAGTGGAAATTTTTTTCTATTTTCCCAAAATAAAATTTTCCTCAAATTATTCTGTTTATTGCACTTTGCAAACAAGCCATTTTTACCACACAATCTATATTGAATTATGAATACTTGGGAAAAATCCACAAAAATTCGTAAAAATCAATACTTGCTTCCTTAACATCATATCAAAATTTCGAACTAAACTAATTATTTTTCATAATTAAATTCCAAAATCATCTATTTTCTCACTTGGAAAATTCATAATAATCCCGAAAATTATGAAATTAGAAACCCATTTCCAAAATAATATTTCAAACATCATACCAAAATTTTAGAATATTTGGAGATAAAAACTTAGTTTTTTCACATCAAAACTCTTTAGGAATTTTTTTTATTTCTAGATAATATTTATAAACCCATATACATGATTGTTCAATCCATATGTATGATATTTAACAATCAAAGTTCGAATCTACCCTAGCATCCGAACTAAACACAAAACATAAAGAGATGGTAATATTATTCACCTTGATTTGTTGAAATGATGGAATTTGCCTTATCTTTTTTACTTCTTCAGTTTTTCTTTTTCTCCTTAGGTGGAAATGGCGACTAACCTTGTTTTGGTTTGGTTTTGGTTTAAGAATGGAAGTGAAATGAACAAAGGAGAGGGGAGAAAATAGTATAAGGTTTACTCTTCTATATCTACCCTTCTTTCTTATGTTCATTATAATTCCTTTATTTAAAACATTCTCTTCATTGTATTATCTAAAAGCCAACCCAACTAGTTAATATGGCAAATAGCACATTTCCTACTTCTGATTTAATTATCCCATATTTAAATATTTAAAAAATAGGCAACAAAAAATTGGAGTGTTACAACAATTATCGCCTTATTACATCAAATCTTAAAGAATGAGATGCCTTATTTAAAGAAAGAAAATCAAGTGAAGTAGTAGCGCAAATGCTCGCTATCCCATGCATGTGGAACTGGGATCCCATCAACCATTGATAGCTTAAAAGTACCATCTTCAAGCTTAAGTGCAATCATGTAGAGACCTTCCCAATTCAAACCAAGTGCCCTCGTACCCAAAAAAACGAGTTTCAAAACGAGATCACCTATTCGAAGGTACTATTTTTTTATCTTGGCATTGAACTATTTCACTACTCTCTATTGGTGAGAAGCTACCCTTAGATTAGCCTCTACTCATTTCTCTTCCACCAATTCGAGAGATGATAGCAACATCACCAAATTCACCTTAGGGTCAAAATGCATTCGTCTATGAGAAGGGACTTCGGTATCAATCGGAATCATGGCCTTAGTTCTGTAGGCCAAAGCAAATGGATTATGACCGATAGTAGACTTCTGGGTTGTTTGATAAGCCTATAATGCTAATGGTAACTCATCTACCCAGTTGCCCTTGGCTCGTTACAATTGGTTTTTAATGATGGATTTGATGATTTTGATTACCACCTCCGCCTGTCCATTTACCTACAACCATTGCAAAGCTTTTCTCAGTTCGATATCGAGTGCAGAATTCATGGAATTTCGCACTTTGAATTAAGTTCCATTATTAGTGATGATTTTCTATAGAACTTCAAATCTACAAAAAATGTTCATCGTCACAAAGTTGTTCAATTTCACCGAAGTGATCTTGTAAGCAGTTCTATTTCAGCCCATTTTATAAAGTAATCCACAGCCACTATTACGACTTCGCTCCACCTCTTGACATTGGTAGCACTCTAATGGTGTGAATTGCCTAAACCGCAAATGGGCATGGGCTAACCATTTACTTTAAACTCATTATATGGGGCTCTTAAAATCTTTGCAAATCTTTAGCACTTGTTATATTTTCTTGAATATTCTGCAAAATCCCAATTGATAGTTACCCAAAAGTGTCAATAGCGAAGAACCTTCTTAGCTAAAGTCTACCCCTAAGTGTGACCACCACAACTTCCTTCGTGTACATTCATAGGGATCTTCATAGCCTCATGTTTGTCGACAAACATTGGTAAGCGGGTAGAAATCCTCTCCAATATAGCTCTCGTTCTTGCATAATGAATAGAGATACCTTACACTAGAGCTTCCGCCTTTCATTCTGACTCTTTAGGAGAGTCCCTTTAGCAAATAATCTTTGATCGGAATCTTTCAAGATTTCTTTCCCACTTCTACCTCCAAGGTCTAATCAAAGTCCATCTCGTTGATGCTTGGAGTCTTCATCACTTCTATTGGCATGATTCCCAACCATTACGCATCTTCAGAACTCTCCAACTTGGCCAATGAATAAACACTCATATTTTATTCTCATGGGATGTGCATTATCATTTAATTCTTAATGCCGCCCAGTTTCCATAAAACCTTCGACGTGTAAGGGGCTGGTTACTTGCCTTTAGCATGAAATTCCTTTACCTGGCAAACCACCAATTGGGAGTCGCTAAAGATGTGAAATGTCTTCACTCCCAATTCTTTCACTCTCTTGAGCCCACAATCGATGCCTCATACCTAGTTTCACTATTTGTTGCACAGAACACAAACTTCAAAGCATAACAGTCCCTCCGACCTTATGGAGTTATTAGAACTACTATAGCCTCATAATCATGATCGTTGGAAGCTCCATCAGCATATTGTTTCCATTGAGAAAGCTCGACCAACTCTTCTTTTGCCTCATCATCCTAAATGGTGACTTCAGCAATGAAATCTACCAATGCTTGTCCTCTAATAACCTTCCTAGGATGATAATTAATGTCATACTAACTCATCTTGATGATCCACTTTACCAGTTCCCGAAGTCTTAGGACGACGCAACACTTGCTTGAGTAGTTAGTTTGTCAACAACTTTATCAGATGCGCTTGAAAATATGGTCTCAAATTTCTTGATGCTATCAACAAGAAATGCAATAACTTCTTTAGTTTTGTATTTTTTTTCTCTGCTCCGGTTGATTGCTTACTGATATAATAGGCTAGCCTTTGGATTTTACACTCCTCATGCATCAATGATGCACTCAACACATGTGTCGAGATGGCTAGGTAGATATAGAGATTTTCTCTCTCTAAAGGCTTTGACAATATCGATGGTTTATTCAGATGCTCCAACTGATTATAAAGATCAATTTCATATTTGGTCATCCATCAAAACATTCCTCTTTCCTTCTTGAGGGTGCTAAAGAATGGTATACCCTTATTGGTCACCTTTGAGATGAATTGACCCAATGCGATGTCTTTACCATTCAGACTATGCATCTCCCTTCTTATTTTTAGGGCAGTAACTAGTTTCAATGCTTCGATCTGTCCTGGATTTGCTTCAGTACGCCTTGAATTTTTGATGAAATCCAAAAAAGGACCTAATGCAACTCCAAAAGAAAACTTCAACAGATTTAGTTTCATTCCATACTTTCAGAGTATGTCAAACATCTCTAAAATTTGCCAATATGATCCGTTGATTGCCGTGATTTTATAAGAATGTCATCCACGTAAACTTCCATCGTTTGTTGATCTGTTCTTTGAACATCATGTCGAACAAATGTTGGTAAGTAGCTCCGGTGTTGTTTAGGCCGATCGACATCACTTTAAAGCAATATAGTCCCAAATACGTAATGAAACTTGTATTCTCTTGATATGGGATGTACATTGCAATATTCATGTTGCTAGAGTGCACATCCATGAAGTAGAGAAGTTCATGTCTTATTATTCCATATGCTAGTTGGTCTATTAGTAGCAAGGGGAAGCATTCCTTCAGGTACACCTTGCTCGAGTTGGAATAATCAATGCATGTCCACCATTTCTCGTTCGCTTTCTTGACCAACACCAGTTTGATACCCACGCCTAGTATAGTACATCGTCGATAAATCCATTTGTCTTCATCTTATCCACTTCTTCTTTCAATGCAGCAAATCACTTTAGTTCCATAATGCGTTGTTTTCATTTCCTACTACATAGTAACTTGGGTTCACATTCGTGAGATGTAACATCAGGCGATATCCTCAAAATATCGGAATTTGTCATAGCAAACATATCCATGTTTGCTCAGAGAAACCCGACCAACTCCTTTCTCGTTTTCAAGTTGAGTTGAGATCCAACTTTGAGAACCTTTAAATGATTGTTAACGTCTATCGGGACCTCAATCATCAGCCACCAGTGTCGCCCTTGCCTTTTCTGGCTCTTTGTGGGTCCATTGATTTACAAAGTTTTTTGTTCCACCCGAGCCAAGGCTTGGGCGGTAGTTTCCATGCATCAACAGACTTGATGTAGAGAGACTTCTCTACACCTTTCCTTTTCTCTCGTCACCTTACCTCTCTGAGCATAGCAATGTAGCACTCTCGGCCTATGCTTTAGACACCACGTATTTCCCTCACTTAATTCTCTGTCGGGAACATCATCATCAAGTACCAAGGACAGTGTGCAACTCTAAAAGTAGCAAGGGCCGGTAAGCCCAAGAAAGCATTATAGGTGGAAAATCCATCCACCACTAAAAATTCTACTACCGCACCACCTTGCGATCCTCATCTCCTAGTTCCACACACAATTACATGCATCTGATCGGATCTTGGCCACTCCGCTAAATCCTTCGATTCGGGATTTACAAGACCGTAGATCTTTCTCATCCAAATGCATCTTATTGAAAGTCTGTTAAACAACCCGCTACTTATGGCGCCCGACATGCATAAAATGATGCAGACATCATGAACCTTGTAAACAATAGATCATTTTGAGGTAAAATATAAAACATAAATCACAAAGTTATCTATAACACTCTATACTTTATAAAACCCACAGCAGAAGGAATAAAAAAATAATACTAAAAATTACCATAATCCCAGATGGATAAAATAAATGGTAACTAATAGTTTTCAATTAAAAATCATGTCTACATAGTAAAAATAAATAAAGAATCTAAATATCTTGGAAAATATTAAATAAATAGTGGGTAGCTAGTAGATAAATAAATGCACATCTCTGTTGCACATCGCGCCTCCAAGCCACCACCAGTCTCTATCGAACTATCAAAGTACAACTAAAAAGGAAGAAAATGACATAAGGAGTTAGACCTTCATCTGATGAGTGAAATGCATCTAAATGTACAATACTAATAAGCTAGTAACATAACATTTATGCTCGAAAACCATACCTAAACTTACCTCACCCACACCCAACAAGTATGCTAAACATTAATACTATACATCATATGTTATGGTCCCACTAAAATCTATTTCATGCCTAATCATTTCACATGATTGAATCCAAAATCCCAACTATCGCTAAATCGTACGGAGTACTCTGCTCCTTAGACTATCATATATTAAGGACTCAGCTCCTCGAACTATCGTATATTGAGAACTCGGCCCCTGGAATATCGTATACCGAGGTACCACCTTCCCAGACTATCGTATATTGAGGACTCAGCTCTTTGGACTATAGTATATTGTCAAATCATGCACAATGTATATCGAAATTATTAAACTAAGATATTTTTCAAAAGTATCTCCAAATGCAGCAAATTATATACCAAAGCGTTCCTCGTCTCGCCGTGATTTAGATGCTAGAAACCACACATGAAATGGAGGTCATATGCGGTCCAACTCAGCCTTCATTACCATCTAGTGCACTCGAAGTCTCTACATAAGTCGACAGAGTAGTTTCATCTCCCTCTTTGGAGCCTTCATTCTCTCTTACAACTATAGCTTCAGATCTAGTAGCGTTATCCTTCTTTGGAGCCATTTCTTTCTTTAGACCTAAGTGGAGACTTTATCTAAGTCCTAGTATTAATCAGATTTGGACTTGAATTCAAAATTGTGAAAGAACACCTCAATTAAATTAAAAACGAAAATTAAGCAAGAAAGAATCAAAAGATAAGAACCAAAGACCATAATTTTTAATGTGGTTTGGCCAAAATTTTGTGCCTGCGTCCACATCAACTTTATTTCTATTAAGATTCACAGCTACAACCAAATTATAATCAATTACAAGTCTAGAAAAAGATAGATTTAGAATTTGGGTTATTTTCTAGTTGTTGTTGGTTCTATATTCATAGATGAATTCGAGCATCAAAATCGCTAGATCTGGTCTGAACAAGCAAATATCTCTGGATTCGAAGTTCCAGCGCGAATAACAAGTCAAAACACACGAAGTCCAACAACCAATATGGTTTGATACTTATCGATATGGATCGGTGCCGACCCATATCATTGACTTTTTCTTTGTATTTTTCCTTTTCTAGTGCAAGTTCCTTTAGTTTGAAATCGTTGTCGCAAAAACTCCATATAGTTCGGAACCAACCCATATGGTTCGGTACCAGCCCATATGGTTTGGTACCAACCCATGTCACATCATGTACCTATTTTCTCCTCTATAAGATTGATTTTCATAAGAGTTAGGCGAGGCCCTCATCATCAATAGATTGTTCAGTACCGATCCATATAGATTGATATTAGTCGATATGACTAGTAGTATTTTTGCTCTATCTTCTTGATTCTTTCAATCTTAGGATTCTCCAAGTTTTGACTCATTCCTTCATCAATTAGAAGTCCAGATCTATCGAAATTTTGCATATTCCAAATACTAGATAACACCTATTGACTAAAACCACCTAAAATGAACGATAAGTATTTAGATTTGATCGAGAACTCAACCAGTTGACCGTTTGGAACCACCAATCGATAGTCGGCTGTACTTAGCCCATTTTGCACCCTAACTTCAAACACTCATACCTTTTGATTCGTAGCTCCAGAGGACTCGCCATTTCCCCCTTTGCAATCGCAAAAATCATCTTAGTTCTAGTTGTCTCATATCATGAATTCCTATGATTTTTAATATTGTTTCATTTCAATCAAACATGTAAGGTGCATAAATGCAATACTTAGCATGACGTCTCGCTAAGGTAAAATATGCAAAAGCCGGAAGACATCAGGTTGTTTGTTGTAATGGGCGATGTAGTTCAGCCAATATGATATCACTTATTGCCTAAGAAACGCAATCAAAGGTCAGGAGCTAGAGGACTTCCTCATGGAATGCACGTTACAATAGAACCCCAACAGAGAAGAAAGAACTTACTCCGCAGTTTTGGAAACTATTTGTAGATGGAGCTTCATATGAACAAGGGCAAGAATTAGATATGTACTGATTACTCCGGATAAGTAAGCTATATGGGCCAGTGAAGCTTGGGTTCAAGGCAACTAACAACGTGGCAGAATATGAGGCTCTCCTCATAGGCTTAAGAATGGCTCAGATAATGAAGGTAACCCATATTAAAATTTACAGTGATTCCAAATTAGTTGTAAATCAAGTGCGAGGCAATTACCAAGCAAAGGACCCAACTCTAGCTAAATATATGGATCTTTCTAAGAAATTATTAAAGCAGTTTGAACAGTTTGGTATAGAGAAATTCTCACGTGAGAACAACACTTATGTCGATTCATTGGCCAAATTTGCAAGTGCAAAATTGGAAAATGACTTGAAAGTCGTTCCTATAGGACATCAAGAAGAGCCAAGCATCACAAAAGCTAACCAAGTACTGGTCCTAACCGGGCTCAATGAGCAGTAATCTAAGAGACTCAAGACCAAGAAACAGAGGAAAATCAAGAGTAGCCCTCAGTCGAGCCCGTGCTTTAACAAACTGAAGGAAACACTTGGATGACCCATATATAGCAGTTCCTGTTAAATGGAATACTACCCCAAAACAGAAACAAAGCCCGAAAAATAAGATATCAGACTCCATACTAATCCTTCTTTGATGGCATATTATACAAGAAAGGGTATTCTACCCCTTATCTTAGATACGTTTCCAACGAAGAAGGAATACAGATCATGAGAGAAGTACATGAAGGGCAGTGCGGGGATAACTCCGAGGGAGCCAAGTTAGTAGAGAAAGTACTGAGGCACAGTTACTATTGGCCCACGGCACTTTAGGATGTGAGAAAATTTGTGAGAAGATGTGAAAAATGTTAAAGGTTTGCAAGTATCCATATCCCATGAGCTCATCCCCCTAACTAGTACATGTCCATTCGATATATGGGCGTATATCTAATAGGACCACTACCTATGTCAACGGGGCGAAGTACGCTATAGTGGGATAAACTACTTCACCAAATGGGTTGAGGTAGAACCCCTAGCTACAATCACCACGAAGAAGATAGTCACTTCTGTGGTATGAAAAATAATCACTAAGTTCGGGATCCCCCATAAAATAATTTCTGATAATGAAACTCAGTTTGAAAGCAAGGAATTTACAGAGCTCTGTGAAAGGCATGGCATAATTAAAAGTTTCTCCTCCATTGCAAAATCACAAGGAAATGGGCAGATCGAAGCGGTAAAAAAAACTATCAAGAAGTTACTCAAGAAAATACTGCCAAAGGCTAAGGGGAAGTGGGCAGAGGAATTTTCTTTGGTACTATAGGCCAATAGGACCTCAACTAGATCCTGAACCAGTCATACCCCATTTTCCTTGACCTATGGATATGAATTCATGCTTCTTGTCAACGTAGAGGTCCTACCACATATAAGAATATCATACACAGTCGAGAAGAACAGGAAGCTAAAGGAAGATACCCTCAATCTCATTCAAGAAAAAAGAGATGAGGCGGTAATCGTATTCGTCGCATACCGACAAAGGATGGCGAAATGTTACAACGCTAGGCTCAATGAAAGGAACTTCTACAAGGGAGATTCTGTGAAGAGTAATGTCCAACACAAAGGACCCAGCAGATAGAGCTCTGGGCCCAAATTAGGAAGGACCACTAGTTATAATAGAGATTTTAACCAATGAGGCATACCAACTATCAAAACTTAATGGAAATCTAGTTTCAAAAACATGGAACTCGAAGCACCTCGGGCCTTATTATGTATATGTTACATATATGACAAACATTGTAATTACTATGAAAACAATTTATACAACAAACTGGGCATAGGGATATTGGACGGTCCGAACTAGTATAAAAATCTCTCTATATTGATTTATCTAACATAGTTAATAATGAACTGGACGTAGGGATATTGGACGATCCCAACTAGTATAAAAATCTGTGTTAATTTACCTAAAATAGTTAACACTTACACTGGACGTAGGGATATTAGATAGCTAAATCGATACAAAAAACCATGCGCATGAATTGCGAAAGTCGTAAACAGATGACCTGACTTCACAGTCAAAATACGATCTGCCCCTAAATAGTGAGACGAACATGAAACTATCCCCAAAAAGTAGGGCAGGTCATGCCAAGCATGCACCAAAAACATGCATGTCAAACAGATTAATCCAGGAAACATGAATCATGCAAGGAGCTAAGCAAAACTGGCAAGAAGAAACGATGCATGGAATGAAAAACAATCTACAAACCAAGTAAAATTTCAGAAATAACATAAAGCTTACTAGGTAAATGATGAAAACTTAGATTTACTAATATTTACTGAAATCAATTGTTGTCTGTGCAATTCTTCACATTTTCGTACCCATCATAAGTAAAGATAAAGTTAGTACCACCTAAATTACATAAAAAGTTGAATCAAAAAAACTTCGGTTTTTAGTGGAACAAACTACGTTGCAGCTCCAACTCATCTTTAGAAGAATGTTGATTATAATTCTCTCACAGCGGTGCGATCTACAGTTGCCCAATGAAGAATGTTGATCAGAGCCACTGCTAGCCTAAAAAGTTCGAACTGAGCCCCCTTTGTACTGGTTCAATAATTCATAGAACTTGGCCTCGTGGTAATCCTTCAAGTCTTGTTCCAGCTTCTTTCACTGGAGAATAACATGAGGATCGACACTAGGCTTCGACACAACGTCAAGGGCCAAGGATGTAATAGGATCTTCTTCTTTTAAGACAACTATCTCATAACCGCAGTCCATAGGAGTGAGCTGAAAATCAAATGAGCTCAAACAAACAAAAATTCAAAAGAAAGTGGGATTGAAATCGAAACTCACAAAGTATTTATACTATCTCACAAAAAATTCAATTTACATAATGCCTTAACAAAAGTTTTCTATTTTTACAACTTAAAAAGAACACAACCCACGATATAGGTCTATAAAATTACCCCAAGTTATAGAGTCATGCATTAATTATGAAACGCCTAGTCTAAGGCATGTTGGCCAAAGGTAGTTCCATTTTAGGGCAATAGGCCTTCCTAGGATCATAAGTATTACCTGCCCAATGGTTTAGCGAGGCCCACAGAGGCACCATAAAACCTTCTTCATTACAAAGAAAGCTTAAGTCAATAGTAGGGTAAAAGTCGAAAAAAATGTCCATGGCCCGCTGTAAGGTAATTTGTCCCATCTTGCCTTTAACCTTCTCCTTTTTTGGTTTCTCTACAAGGGCAGCAATCCGATCCTGCTTAAGTACTTGGGTAGGTGCTCCTACGAACATAGAAGGAGCCTGATCTTTCTGCATTAAGTCTTCAAGATCATAGAGCATGGTCTCCTTCTTGGTCTTTTCTAAAGCATCAATCATTTTAACCCTAGTCTTCTTTGTATTCCTAGAAAAGCCACCAAATTATTTAAGAGCGTTCTCCCTCTACCCTTTCCTCCATAAGTAAGGAAGCACCAATGGCCTCTGTTGCTCTATTTGCTGCTTATAATAAGCTTCCATCTCTCTAAGTTTTCCCTAAAAGTGAAGTTCCACTTTCTTTTTCCATTCATCTGCCAAAGATGGATCCATACCCACAGAGGGAGCAGGAGGCGCGTCCGAATCGGACCCCACCGCCACTTTCCTATGTTGGTACCTTCCTTCTCTTTAATTTGGTGGCCAATTTGAGAAGACATATTATCTATAGTTTTATTTAGTTTCATTATCTCCGCCTCATAAACAACCCCATAAAGTGCCTCACCGGCTTTCATGGATTGCTGGAGTTCATTCAACTTCGATTCAGTAGCCTCAACCCCTGTGTGCAACTTAGTATTATGTTGATATTGATGATCCAATGCATCTTTTGCCTCCTTAAGTTCCGAAAGGGCTCCCTTCAATCCCTTCTCAAGCCTTTCGTTAGTGAGCATCAAATGTATTTTCTCCTCTTCCAAGGCTGCAGTAGTAGTCGTGGTTATGACCAGGGGTACATTGGAGTCAAAGGTTCCGATGAACTCGGATGGAAACTCGTGGGAACCGACCTAATGGATAGTTATTAAAAGATGAATTAAAAAAAATCAAAATATACAAGGCTAAAATTAAAGTAAGACATGCATTATTAAGAGCCTCGTCATATGATAGGCCCAATGAATCCATATACAAAAATGACAATAATAAGCAACACTCGGTCTCGATTTAAATTTCTTAGCCTATGCATAATCCACTCCAAGTGAGGGCTGTCAGGTGGAAATGAGCCACTTTCTAATATACACTGCCAACAACACAGTACAAAATCACTGAGAGCCTCCTTTTCTTTCACTATTTGATCAATCTTAGAGAGCAACCCTTGGGTTTCCTCTCTAAGTTGCGTAAATTACACATCTAACTCTTCTTCACGCTTATGAATTGCCTCTGCACTAAGATCAAGACAATCTATGGCTTGAGTTTGGAGTCTGTCTACGCTTTCCTTTATAAGTTTAGTAAATAAAACTTACTCAGAAGACTATAAAAGCAAAGCAATGAAGTTGACATAGTTATTTATAGGATAGAAATGAAACAGGGTAACAAAAAAGAAATCAACCATAATAAAACAAAGTAACATGCCAATTTTTATTACATGATGAAAAAGTCTAAGATTATGTACAAAAAAGTTAGGTAATTACATAATTGTGAGGTGTGACGCCCCACCTCTATACCCACGCTAGCCAAGAACACTACGGTGTAATGTTGTCAACTAGCACGGAGAATAAGGCTGTTGAGGAGCGACCATCCGTGTAATTGCTTTATGCGAGCACCGATATGTCAGATAGTAAATCATGCATTTCATTTTTAGAGGAAATCCGACATACCGATACAAACTCAAAGCTACTACACAGTGGCTATAATAGTTTAGGACAATAAATATAAAAATAACACAGATAACATAAATGTGGAATACAGATGGAACAAAAAGTCTCATATATATATAATAACTGATGTCAGTTACAATACATTTGACACAATACATATGATACAACTATAACTGTCGACTCTGGAAGTGATATACACAAATACTTTATCAACTAATGTACATGAATACATGTCATCCTAATCAATACACTGATTACTACTTAAAGACAAAGACAACTTCGGAAGATGTGAAAAGTCTTCATAGTCCGGACAGCAACTCAAGAAGGAAATCTACAACCTGAAATAACTCGGGTCTGACCTGAGTATTAAATTCAAAAGAAAATAATACACGGGTCAGTCTAATTCAAACTCAGTTATTAATGCACAGGAGCAATAATAATCAATATCGAATAGACGACAGTCACAATAATTCCCGTCTATCCGACTCTTTAAACAAAGAAATCAGATGACGGTCGATATAACACTTAATAGTGTTAAACAAAAATTAGCAAATTTAAATCATCAACAGAGATAAATAAAAAGATCATCGATGAAGATAATTTAGAAAAGAAACAGAATTGCCGAAACGGCGATTAACAATAAAAATCATCAAGATAAGCTTTTAAAATAGTTCAATTGAAAAAGCATGAACAACACTGAATTAAATGAATCAGTGATACAAAATAGTGCAAACGAACGCACCAAGCAACATGTACAGACAATGTCAAAAGGTATAACAGACTGGACAACATTGAATGCCAAGGGAACACAAAGCAACCCAATAATTACATATGCCCAAATGAACCAATATGGAAATGATCAAAAGCAAATGCAATGCTACCAAATCAGAACAGCCTACATGATGGTCAAATGCAACAAGACTACTCAAGTTCAAAAACAAGCATCAATGTACACTGGGATGAATGCAACTTCAAATGGCTACTGGAATGAATGCAACTAACCAGATAATTGAACAGCAGTGCAGCTGCTACAAACAAGTAGATATGTAACAGTTTCAAACAACATCAATATCTACAACGAATGCAATTGCATGTATGCAATGCAGACAGGGACCAAAATGTCCAAGTGAACTAAGAAGTCATCAACAGTTCAAGCATGTACAACAATAAAGACAAATTCGAGTACATCATGAAACAGAACCAAATGCAGTTCAACTGAAATGAACACAGGTGAAGGCAAAGACCAAAGGATGACAACATGAACAAACTCGAGTGATAACAGTTAAATGTACACAGGGATCACTATCTACATGAGTTAGTTCAAAAGAAACTGGCAATAAATACATGATCAAGTGAACACATACATATGACCATAGTAAAACGGTGAATGCACCAGAAACATGCAAGCTACAATGCAACCAAGAAGCAAGTATATGCAGAAAGCTACATGAATGAAACTATGATATGTATCAGACTTTACACTGAGGACAAATGAACATGCAGAACTCAAGTACATATGCAGACCAGTTCAACAACTACAAGGTATGCAAAAACATAAATGGATAGTAAGGAATTCAAACATGGAGTGGAGTGCAACTACATGGAAGACAGTGGCAACGGTTCAGATGACAATGAACTAAAGTAAAGACCACTAAATAACTTCAAAGGCAAAGACTCAGAAATGTCAAAGCCAAGAAGAAACTGCATGACAACTAAATACAAATGTCAAAGCAAGCTATAGAGCAAGCCCAAGTGACTACAAAATGCACAAATGAAATCAAAAGCATCTAAGCATCAGTGATGAAGCAATGCAAAACTCAAGCCTAGCCGAGCATACAAGGATTAGTGATATCAAATTACAAACCAACTCAATGTGTACAAGACTACAGCGACAACATACAAATGCACATATGAATGACCAGTAAACATCAGTGGTAAAGTCAGAGATCATGCAAGTATACAAAACTGTCAAATAGACAGAGAACCATGAAACAGTCACATATATACATACTTAAAAGTAGATATATATATGAAGTATCAAGAGCCAAAACCACAGTGAAATGCTCAAGGCAAAAGCAACTAAAGTCAAATGACCAGAGGCCGAAGTACATAGAGTCAACAACCACCAGATAAAAGAATACCAACATGATGAAGTCAGTGCCAACAATAATGACAGCAACTCGATCATCTCAAGTCACCATGGCCAAAATCAGAACAATGCCGAAGTCGACATAAAGGAAATCGCCAGAACAAAATCAAAGTCAACAGAAAACGATCAGAGATGAAGCCGAGATCAACATAAATCCACGAAAATCAACATCGACAAGGAAATCAAATCGAAGCCAAAGACCACGAAAACAAACAAGCAAACGAATTCGAATAGATGTGAGTAAATAAGAATTACTCACATTTTGATGAAGCGGTCGCAGATTGAAGGAGCCGAAGTCCTCTTGAGCTCGACCAAATAGAAGCGGCGGCAGCAATTAAAAAGCAAGGAAATCGACTTTGATTTTGAAAAGCCCTAATCTCGAAAGCCAAAGCAAACAGTTGAGATCGCAAGCCAATAAGCAGCAGCGAAACCGAAGCCAGAGTCACCACAAAGGAGCTACAAAGATCGACAAGGCCGTAGCTTCAATTCCAGACTAAAAGAAGACGTCAAGCCAGAGCTATAACAATCGACGAAGGCGAAGTCCAAATCACAGAGGAACGGGCTAACTGGAAGCAACCACAAGTAACAATCAAAGAACGACCAGCAATCGATCGAAGAGCCAAAGCCCTAATTTTCAGATCAAAGGAACGAGCAAAGAAGCGGCCGCCATTTATTTTTTCCAGAACAAAGAAGAGGATCGGGTTGAATAATAATAAAGGAAGGGCCGGCTTAATATTTTCTAAGTCCACAACCCTTTAACTCATTTTTTTGTAAAAGAATTTACAACAGATTAGACACTTAACATTTTTATAAACGAGTTTCAACTCGAATAAGATTCCAATTGCAATAGTCTAACCAATTTTTCTCAAGGAATTTCAAGTTGATTTAAAATCAAATAGCTAGGAATAGTGATCGTCTAAAGACGATAACAAAATAATTGCGGAATCTCGGGTTGTTACATGAGGGGTCGAGGTGATCCCAACTTCCTTAGATGCCTCAACTTCCTTAGATGTTGCAACCCCGCTAGGTTGTGCATAAACAGAAGGGGAGGTATCCTCCACAGTAGGTTCCTTGGCCCATTTAGCTCTGCAGTAGTCAAGAGCAACATTTATTCTAGCGGGATCACCTATGAAGCTAAGATCAACCTTAGCGGAAAACTGACGCTAAACTGAAGCGTACAACTGATAAAGCACGTAGTAACTAATCACTCAAGGTCATCTTGGGAATCCTTCTGAACCTTCTCTTTCTCCTCCAAGTCATGATCCTTCAACTCCAAAGCCTCAGCTGCAAGTCTAACCTCCCTTTCAGCTTTGTCCCGATATGCCTTGAAATCTTCCTCAACCTTAGCTTTTGCCGAAACAGCTTTGGCCTTCTCAAAAGCAGCCAAAGTAAGGTCCACTGCAATTTTGGTGACATAAGTAAGGGCGGCGTCCTGGTCGCCTTCCCATTACTTTCGAGCTTCATTCGTCAAGGCTCTAAGCTGTAAACAACAACAAGTAATGAGTAATTAGGTAAGCCATCATTAATGAAGAAGGAAAGAAAAACACTTACATAAGTCAAAGACTTCTCCATTTCAGCCATGAGCTCAGAGAGGGAGAGCTCAGGAAGTGAAAGGGAAATAATAGAAGAAGAAGACAAGGCAATAATAGATAGGTTATCTAGAGAAACCCTTCCTAACCTCTCAGGGAGGTCAGTAACAACACCTTCAAGTAGGGGCAGGTATCGAGTGTAAAGGTCCTGGAGAGACTAAAGTGGTGCTATAAGATGTGCTTTTAGAGAAGGAGAGGGAGGAACCATAATAGGCTTCTTGATGGGTTGGACGGAGGCCTCACCTCCCTCAGTTTTCCTCTTTTGTCCTTTCTTCTTTACCGCCACCAGCTTCTTAGGATCAAGAAACATAGAAGAAAGATTACCGGCCATTTCACTATAAAAATAAAAGGGAATTCTAAGGTCAGTAAAAGTCCTCATGAAGGTTAAAAGCATAAAGTAATAATCCTTTAATCTATTTTTAGCAGGTTATACTCCTAGGTTCATCCGAAATCGGGGAAAACATAAAAATGGAATGAGAAAAATTATGCTGTGGACGTAGAAAGCCATGCTTCCACTACATCGACTTAGTGAAAAGTGATTGCATTTTTCTTTCCTTTTCATCTAAGCCCATGATGTGGTCCCTACGGGACTCATATGACTCAGTATCATGAGCAGAAATGACAAGTCGATCAGGGTATGGACAAAAGGAAGAAAGAAAGTTATCAGAGTACAAAATGAAGAAGTACCAATCAATCCATCTCTGGGTTTTGTGAGGGAGACATATAAGGATTGATTTTCTGGCTTAGGTATAATAGAACCCCACATCTCTCCTTATAGGACTTTTTGCGAAAATCAAACAAAAATGGGAGCTTCCTATAGGAAAGAGGGAAGTCATTCTCTACATAAAGAACGGAAGTAGCAATAACAAGAGAACAAGAAAGGGGGCAAGTTGGATAGGAACTAGATCAATAGTAGCTAGCCATTCATAAAGAACTAGATTTAATGGGAGATAAAGCCCGCACCGTATATGCTCAGGGGTGAGAGAGATAAACCCATCAGGTGGAGTGTGAATGTGATCGTGAAACTCCAAAACCCTAGCCTCATAAACTTTGAAATCAAAATGACTCAAGATAAATTTAATGTCTTTTAGTTGAGTTATCCTAGAGGTAAAGATAAGAGAGAAAAGGAAGAAGAAGCCATATCGAAATCACAAGGTTAATTGCCAAAAATTACTAAAATATAAAGGGGGCTACAAAAGAAATAGACCTTACTTTAATTCAAAAAATAAACAAGACTTGAAAAAATCGATTAGCAGATAATAATTTTTGTTTCTACCTTTACTTTTCTCTCTCTCAGAAATAAAGTGTACAAGAACAAGAAGGAAAAAATATACTTTCCGTGACAAAAATCACAGCTACACAATAGGAATGATGGAAATATCACCCAAACGTCGATTGATTAATGACAAGCAGGATAAGTGTAAGGATCAACGCAAACTTTCATAGGATATGAAATGACAGAGTCTACAGCTTTTCAGAAGATCGTCCAATAAAGGGGCGACACATGTGGTCACGCACTAAATGTGAAATGGCTACAAAGACTTTTTGTTTCTATTGAAATTAAGGGAGAGAAAAGGTAGAAAAGATACATTATGGGAAAATGTGGAAATAGAGGCAACTCTGCATCCATCTACAATCACTACAGACTTAGGGGGTAAGTGTTACATCTGTATTTCCCGAACATTGTCACCGGAAGAATTATGCAAATACTGGGCCGAAGGAACTGCCCACGTGAATAGGATTGGAAGGAAGGAAAGAGGTATAGACTAAGTCAAGGTGTTACTTCATAGAAAGAATTTTAAACCATGACGAGCCATAGAAACTGCACCTATAGTATAAGTCAAACTATGAAAAGAATGCGATGAAAATCCCTAGATGATACTACGCTCAGGCCCCAAAGATTGAAACACAGTAGCGCTCTCCATTAAATATTGATTCGACAATATAATGTTGCAACGGAAACCCTCATATGGTATAAAGACTAATTTGAAATGGCCTAACCGAGCAATGTAAAACTGCAGCACGTCCTCTTAAGCGTTGACACACTAATCGAGATGTGTCGCACTCTTGAACTAAAACCTAATGGTGATAGGTCTGTGCCGCAATTTGGTATCAAAGGACAATAGGGAAGCACCGCCATATTGATGTAACCGAGCAGCACCGTAGCCTAACGTCGGTATCAAATTAGTAGAGACTGCGCTGCTTTTGTAAACTTAGACCAAAAAACCAAAAAGCTCAAGGGACGGAACAAGGAAAGAGACTGCTCCACTACTAAGAAGACCCATCTCATCTCCAGAGTCATGAGACCAGATTTAAAGACAAAACCTAGGGTGTAATCCTCCAATGATCGAGAGAATATTAGAACAGAATCACATAAGGCAACCACCTCTGAAAATGGCAACTCAATCTCTCCTACCAAGCAAAGAAGCCAACTTTGGCTATCCCCAAATCGTGATATGTAAATACCAAAGAATAGATGGTGCAGTAGAATTTCAGAAATGCAAGTGCAGTACTAAGGCAATGTGGCATAACAACAATCAACGAAGCAAGGCGGAGTCCTAAAATACCAATGAAGGTGTAAACTCTCCCTGAAAAGAAGGGCAACACCCCGTAATAAGGCCACCCACCTACATGGGCAAAAAAAATAAGCATAGGCACTATGCAGAATCCAAGATATACAAGCTACTCAAAACTTTGGATTTTCTCACATCAATTTCGAACACTCCAGCCAGAATTTCAAGTTTCCTGCTTAAAGTCAAAAATTCAACCGCTCAAAATGCAATTTCCCACCAAAAACACATCAGCAATCCATGCACATCAAATAGATGAGATGGATGAATGACACATGACATGATCCAAAGGTAGAAATTAGAAGAGCAGAAGAAGGATGATGACGATCCACGTGCATCTCTGTACTACAAATGGAAAATGCACTGTAGCAGAAAGGAGCTATTATTTTCATTTTTGGAGACATAAAACAAGGAACTCAGTACATTTTGCCAGTTTTTGTTTGTACTAAGAATATAAAAGGAAGAAAGTGACATTTTTTCCATGGACGTAAGATTCCTTAACATCCAAACCACGTAAATTCTCTATGTCCATTTACTATTTCAGTACTTTATTTTGTAGCTTAATTATTTATTATCAACTCAAATATCTAGGTAACCAATCATTTTTTAGCATTTTACACCTTACAGTATTGTACGTAAGAATAGTAATATAATTACTGCCCTTTAAGGCAAAGTTAATATCACTTAATTTGTTGATTCATAACTGCAAAAGCATTCAGCGTCATGATCAGTTTGTAAGAACTACTTGGTTGTTTGTGAGATGAAAAATCTCACCAAAATTAGCATCTTCCCATTTATCTTAACCATCATTCTATCCAGCTTGGCCTTTGTCACCATCTCCTATTGAGGTCCTGGTAAAACATTCAAAGGTTAAGTAGTCACTTTATTATGCTGGGAGCCTTCTTTATCACTTCCAGCAACAACTCCAAATTTAGAAGCAGCTTTCCTTGGGGCCATTTCTTTTCAGATATGCAGTAGACTCATCTTCAAAATCCAAATAATTTTAGATCCATAGAAACAATACCTGTATCAACCTTTTAGACTCTTCAAATCCAAAATTAAAGCTAATTCGGGCCTGAGAATTTTCTTTCTCGGTGAAAGCACCAAAAATCTTAGGCCAAAACATGACACAACACCCTAAATCAACCAAAAACGAGAATAATATATGTAGAATCAAAAGTAAAAATATTGAACACAAATATTTTTATAGTGTTTTGACCTCAATTCATTGCCTGCGTCTACTTTAATTTTATTTCAGAGGATTTTACACAAGTATAATTAGGTTACTAAGTTTCAAATCCAAAAAGCTAAGTAAACCCGAGTTCAATAGCACTTCATTTGGAAAATAGTTAAATGAGAGGAAATGGTCCTAGATCCTTCTTTAGTTGCATTAGGATGCATATTTATAGGGGAATCCATCCAGCCAAGTCGTTAGCTTGTAGAATACCAAGTACGAGATTAGATCCACGGAATTAGGAATGATGAACGAGAAAAAATCATAACTCTAATCATGTCAGGACCGACCAAATCATGTTGGTGCCGACATGATTTCACACCTTATTCCTTCACCTTTCCTTCATATCTATTCAAGTCTTCAAATTCCAAATCTTTGTTTAAAATTTACTCCTAAATATCATGTTGGTACTGATGATTTTCCCTTATTTTTCTACCAAGTACACTGCATCTTTACCTCCTACTCAGAAGTGGACCCCACATTAAAAATCAACTCGGAATAGACGTTATTGATCATGACGGTACTGATATAATTTGGCATATGCATATTTTTGTCAAACTTCTTGTACTTCTTCTTTTCATTGTTCCTGACATCTCTTGAGCTCCTTAGTCCATTCCTTCATCATCTTGGAGCCCATATCCATCAAGAAGTCACTCAGTCCAAATATTAGATAATAATACCACATAAGGAAACAATTGGCCTTATTCTGTCTTACATAAACAAAGCTAAGGAAGTTCTTCTCTAATAGACTGAGTCCAAGAAGAAAGATCATGAAAGGATCACTCAAACCTATATCAAAGAGCTCAATGAAATTGAAAAAATGATCAAATAGAATGATCGAGCTATGGAGGACGCTGAAAAGAAAGATCAAGAAGATATCAAGGCTATGATAGACAAAGCCTTACGCATTGAAATCGTGGACCTAACCAACCAGAGGCTTAACGTTAGAATGATAGGGCGCGACCCTACGCCAGTATCTACCCAAAGTCTGGTTTTAAAATTTCTTTTGAGTTTTGCCTTTTGATTAGTCCTACATAATTTGATGTTCCCGATCTCCCTAATGTAATTCTACTTACTCAGGAATTTAAGTATTACCGTTCCCATCATTGGAACATCCTAACTGGTCATCGGTTCCCAAATCCCTATGGCCAAAATGTTGGGTGATAGTATTTAACACAACAGTGAGTATGTCAACAATTTACATATGCACTAATAGCTGAACAAAGTACAAAGATGAACATATCACACATTCACAATCATCCAAATATATATGTTCAACGTAATAGTCAATTTATACCTAAAATTACTTATTCAAAGCAGTAATTTCCTTCTTTAATAACTCTTTAAAAATTGGCAAAAAATTCATTCTTTCCTCTTAAACCTATAAAAATACTTAACAAAATCATCTTTATTGTTGAAGTAAAACTTAGCCCAACATAGAGTTGAAAATCTTCCGAGCGTTATAAAAAAAGCTATCTTTCCTTTTAAAATCATGCGCTATCGCACCTTGATAATTCTCATGCCTTCGCATGTTAAAAACATGAGCCATTGCATGCCAAAGTTTATACCTGTCACACACTGACTTATATATAGCTATTGCATGTTAAAAACATAGCTTTTGAAAGTTGAACATATATAGCCGTCGAACTTTGATAAAAACAAGGTTGTCAAATGTTGATAAAATATAGCTATCGAATTATGACAAAAGATAGTCGTCGAACCTTGATAAAATAGCTTTCGAAAGTCGAGTTGAAATAGCCAGCGTACCTTGACAAATTTTAGCCATCGCATGTTGATAAAAATATAATATTGAATGTTGAGAAAATATAGCTATTGAGCCTTAATAAAAATACAGCAATCGCATGTTGATAAAATTATAGCCATCGCATGTTGATAAAACAGAACTTTCAAAGATTGATAAAATAAAAGCAATCGTCGGTTGAAAACACATGCTATCTCATGTTGAAAATAGATAACTATGGAACCTTGAAAAATGATGGCTATTGAAGGTTGACAATGACATTCTTGTAATACTTTACGAAACTAAAATTTACCTTTAAAAATTTAAACTTTTTACCAAATTCATATTATTTGTCAAAAATTCATTGGCCAACAAAAAACATTTTAGAATTCTTGTAGAATTTCACAGTGGAACAGTGGAAAATTTTCTCTATTTTCCCAAAATAAATTTTTCCTCAAATTATTCCATTTATCTCACTTTGCAAACAAGCCATTTTTACCAAACAATTTATATTGAATTATGAATACTTGGGAAAAATCCACAAAAATTCCTAAAAATTAATATTTGATTCCCTAACATTATAACAAACTTTTGAACTAAACTAATTATTTTTCATATTTAAATAATTAAATTCCAAAATCATCCATTTTCTCACTTGGAAAATTCATAATAATCCCAAAAATTATGAAATTAGAAACCCATTTCCAAAATAATATTTCAAACATGTAACAACCCGTAAATTTAACCGGTTTTTAATAACGTTACTAATTGAAATTTTGTGAAACTTTAAACGATAAAATTTTGAGATATAAATTTGATGATTGGAATGCGTCTAGTTAAACATAGCAACTGGTATATTTTCGTCCAAAAAAAATGAAAGTTTATTTCGTGCGTAAATTTACTTCAATTTAATCAGTTAAAAAGCGATGAAAATAAAATGTTTTCGAAACCAAAATATTTTTACATAGAAAAATTCTAAACCATCTTCTGAGCAAGACGTCATTTTTCGTTTTTCCAAATTCGGACTTCTTTAGCTCCGTCGATCTTATTTTTCAGCGTTTTTGCTGCATTTTTCCGCTAGTAGAAAATTCAAATTTTTATAATTCAAATCGAATCACTGATATAAGTATACCGTTTTGATCGTCTCGTCGTGCTGATTTCCATAGTATATTCATTTGTGTATTTCTGTACTCGTTGCGTTGCGAGATCTACGGTAACGACTAGTTATTTCGGTACCACAGTGAACATTTCCACATTCCTTCATGCCTTTTTGAGTTGTTCCCTATGACCGTTCATTTCCACTATATACATCGGGTTTGCCATTTTTCAATTTACATTCTTGAATTCATCAAAAGTGACCTTTTGTTTTCCACCGGTCCCAATGTTTACATTGATGCTCCGCATCTTCAATTCTCTGGTTTCATTGGAAATTATGAAATATAAGTCAATATACATTATGAACACTGTCCACTATTGCTTTGCTTTAACTATTGTTCTCCCTTCATTTGCTTGGAAAGAAATCATTTATCTTTGCCTATGGAATCCTGATGCCTTCCTAATGCATGCGTGGCCTTTTCCCCTCTCTCTTCTCACACAGCTTCTTCACCGAAGCCGGCATCTCCCACTCACGCGCGCAAGCAACCCGCAACCCAAAGATGCCGTGCAACCCATCGTCGACCACAAGCCCAACCGAGAGTTGCTCTGCCTCATCTTGCGCTGACCGCCGCTCAACCCGAGCCTGACACCCTCTCTCTCTCTCGTGCCTAGCTTCCCCTCCGACCGACCTCAGCCTGGGTCCAATCACCTCCGTGTAGCCATGGCCGAAACTCCAGCAACCCGACATAAACCCATGCCAGAAACCACCATCGCTCTCACCACTTCCACCCGACAAACCTGAAACTCCACAACCGAGACCATAGCTGCTGTCGTAAAACACTACACCGGCCATTGTTCTCTACTTCTCCACTTCCCTAAACCAAGTGTTCCGCCACAAATTCTTCTTGCCGCTTGTTTTTATGCATTCTCCTCTACTATATTGTCTATATGTAAAGGTATAAACATATACTTTCTTTTGTGGGTTTATAGATTTTTATATCTTGTTTTGTAGTTATGCATTTGGCTAGATATATATGTTGTTATAACTGTGATGCTGCATGTTGTTTATAGTTTGTATATGTACTTCTTATATTAAGGTATGGCATGTATCAGTGTTCTGACTTTATACTAAGTTATGTGTATACGTTTTACAGTATGTAATATTTTATATATTTGTATACTAAGTTATGTACGTATATATGTTTTAAAAAAAATATTAATAATAATAGTTTTCGCATTCATTGGAAGCCTGCAGCTGTTTTTGGTCGATCTAATGGGTATATATATTACAAAATGATAGTTTGTCAGGTCTTCGTATATATATATATATTATATATGTTGAGTTAAATTAGTATATGTATGTATATATATAATACTTTAAAAGATAATATAATTGTTTTACTAAATAGGATTTTAACTTTGTTATATTTTATTCATGGGCGAGTCATGAATGTGTACTGCGAAGTATACTGTGTTGTATGCTTGTTGCAGAGGCTATGGCCTATAAAGGCTACTTGGTGCAGCACTTCTATTCTATTTTATTTGTATAATATGTTTCAAGTTTCTAGATGAAAATTGTAAATGCTTATGTAAGTTTATAAAATATGTTAACTATGTATTAGTTATATACAGGTTTTGTGTGTGTATATGAAATTATATATGTTTATAATATATATTTAATTTAATATATGCTTAAATTTAGAATATGATTTGTGCATATATATTATATATAGTTATATAAAAGTTCACTTGTACTATTTATCTCCATCGATCCGTTTCTGATTTGATTCATTCTCATCGATTTCCGATTTATCAGATTTGTCGTCGTATTCGTGCCAATCTAGCACTGCTTTGGGATTCGTGCCTGGATTCGTAAACCATTTCATTGTCAAACTTCTCTAACCTCGGAAGGTGAGCAATCACTCACGATTAATGTTCTTTTATTTATTAAATTTGATTTCAATTGAAACGACAATTGAAATATGCTGCTGTTAGTTATTTACACTGTTATATATGTTATTACCTGTATCAGTTCACCTGTGACATCTGACACCCTTATTTGTTATTTATACAATGATAATCCAGTTTGGTTGATAAATGATTGATTGTTTGATGTTTGACATTGGATGTTAAATTGTTAATGTTGAAGTGATAGATAATATGTAATTGAATTTGACGTAGGATAGTTAGATTTGATATATGTGTTAAATTTGATTAGGTGACATTTGCAAAATATGACCCCTTTAAATGTTAAATAAACTGACACGAAGAAATAGTGTTAACTACACCTTGAAACATTGAATGTATGTTGTATAAAATTGATGTAGTATAAATTGAATAATGAATATCAAGTGAAGAACCATATAGATAAATGTAATAATCTTTAATCTACATGAAATGATAGTGTAGATTCTAGAAATAATTATATTAATTTGCACAAACAAGAAATGTGAATTAATACGATTATTTCGGGATTATTTGAATTAATTATTGGATTGTTGTTATTGATTGTTGTTATTGTTTGTTTATTTACTTTGACACCATCCCAGTTATCACACTGCAAGTTCCCTTTGCTATGCTTTGATTTTGAATTGAATTGGAATCGGGCTGAAATGATAAATACCCAAATTGAACTTTGACCTAGGATAGAGAATTAAATAAAACCCGATTGGTCAATAATTTGATTTAAAATATAATAAAGATTTTATTTGAATAAATGATAAGGTTTTGAAATGAAGTTGGAATTTGAAATTTTATGAAAGGAAAATGTTAATATTTAAATCTGAAACAAAATATTAACAAAGTGATTGATGAAAGAACGTTGTTTAATTTAAGAAATGATTGAATTAAGTTATGAAATTATTTAATAATTAAGATTGGAATTATTTAATAATAAGGCTTTGGAATTTATTTGATAATTAAAATTTTGAAATTATCAATTAAGTTTTGAAATTATTTAATAATTAAATGAAATTGAATTCTTGATATGTGAAATTGAACTTCGTAATAAGTGAAATTGAACTTCTTTAATAAGTAAAGTTGAGTTATGAAATAATTAAGTTTTGAAATTTGTAACTAAGTAAATAAATAAGTGAAATCGAATTTCTTTAACAAGAAATAAAATGTGATTTATTGAAATTAATGTAAGACTTGTAATGTAAAGAATTGATTTGAAAAATCTAATGTAATACAATTTGAAGTTTTGATATAATGAAGTTGAACTTAAGTAATTGATTTAACGAATTGGAAATTTAATAGAAATTGTTTTGAATGACAAATTAACTTAACAAATATTGAATGAAATAGATAAATGAATTTCAATTGATTTGAATGTTAAATTAAATTAATTTAAATGATTTCGGAATGAAACTTATATACGAATTTAAATGAATATTGGAATGGTTTTAAATAAAAATTGAAATTGTATTATAAGATTTTGAAATGGTAATTTGGATGTTTTGAAACGTAAATTTTTGGGAAATTGGTTTAGAAAGACAAATGAAATGTTGGTTTACAAATTCTAATTGAGATTGAAATTGATTTGGTTTCAAAATAAATAAACGACCAATCGGTGTAATAATTACGAAAGTTATTAAAGAGACCGGAATCGGTTAGGGACATACTCTCTGTCTAAACCAAAAACCACTTTAATAACTATACGCGGAGTGTGATCCAGAATGAAGTGGTTGGAATGATGAACGTGATGACTGAAGAAAGAGAACGATAATGGATAGCCTTGACACTTGTGTCAAATTGGAAATGACTAAAACAGGAGCCGGGCCGGGCCAAATGGGGTTAGCTACCTCGAGCGAACACACTTCTTCGTAAACTACTCATTACTTGTTGTCGATTGGTGCACCCTCGAAATTTCGGGAGTGTTGTTTCGCGGTGTTGCAATCGCTGCGGCGATGCGTTCTCACCAGTCCGGATCAGGCAAACGGTAGTTTCACTACCTTGGGTATTGCCTCATGTGCCTTGTCATACTTGTATCCCTATATATGCGACCACTACGATTTTTTTGTGTTATGCCTATGGAGTACTCCCTGATATCCCACTAGTTTACGGTGGAGTTTATAGTGCTGTATAGACTATAACGCTTATATAAAATGGGTTAAGGGGGATAATGGTAACGCCTTAACACTATTTTGATACTTTATATTATTGATAGGCATTATCTATTTACCGTACACTACTACATAGTAGATAGTTTAACGGATCCTTAAAGGATGTTTATTCCAAACATCCTTTGAGTTACTGGTATTCCAGTTGTTATTTCACTTGAGTTGGATTTATTGATATAAGAATGTTAATCCTGACTCGAGTGTTTTGTGTTTTCTTTACGCTCGGGTCAGACTGAGTGTACCAGTATTCGAGGCTCACCTTTGGAGTTGGAGCTTCGCTCGGAGATCCAGCTATCTATCCAGCTTTCAGATATTCAGTTGATTCCAGTGATGTATTCTGATATTGTATTTGATTATTGTATTCGAAACATCTGTTGTACCTTATTTTACTCTGATATGTATATAGTAGCTTCATGAACTACTATCTTTTGTTTCCGCTGCATTTATTACTTTGTGTCTGTGATCTGTGATTATTTTATTTACTGTATATGTTCAGTTTTGCCAAATTTAAATTAACAATTCGGTATTTTGAATTATTCAAGTCCGACATGTGCGGATGCGAATAGTCCAAAATAGCGGGTCGTTACAGTTGGTATCAAAGCTTTGGTAGCTCTAGGCAAAACTTAGCATATAGGGTAAATGTATTTACAGAATCACTTTCATTCGAGTTGAATCTCTTCCTTTTGACTCGATTCCTTTGAATTTTGGAACGTTCCCTGCGGTTCCAAAATTCATTCTTGTCCCTCACTATTCGTCTTCTTTGAATTCCGGAGTATCCCATAACTCCACTTCGAATGACCCTTATAATGAATCGGCGGTCTCGCCAAACTTTGAATGATTTGTAAAGGGGTGAAACTCCTTTACAATAGACATTGATTTACCGGAGATTTCTGTATCCTCGGTTTACGATGCTATCTATCTCATGCTATACCTGAATTCTATTTCTTAAGATCGAATATCGATTTACCTCGGAATTCCACATCGATCTTATTCTTGAAGTCACGGTCGACCCGGTTATGGTTGTCCGCGATTTATATAAGATTATCCTTATTCGGTTAAATAATCATCTTATCTTTCATTCCAACTTATTCTCAAATCAAAATTTTCTTTGATTGAATTAATCAAATTTGAATCTCTGTCCTTGCTCGAAAATTTATTCTTGTATAGAGTATTTGTAAATCTATATTTAAATGTTTTAGATATTGTGTTGTTTGAGTTGTTATTGTTGATTTGGGTTTTCGATCGATTCGTCTGATCAACGCTATCGATAGAATTTCCAAAACGCTTGAACAGAGCAAACTGACACCATATTATTTTTTAAATTTGGTAAATGAAATAAATTTTGAATAATTATATTATATATATAAGTATGATTTTCTAAATTTTGATAGTTAATTGAATTGTTGTTAATAAATAATATTGGATTTTAAATATGTCACCTAAACCATTGGCTTTTGTCTCATATATAAATAATTGAAATAAAAACATGGTTTATAATTTATTTGAAAATTGTAATGAATTTAAATCAAGAAACTAAGAATTTAAATTTCCGGTGATTTCAAACTTTGATTTGAAAGTTTTAAAGTGTATAGTATTTAAAATATTTTCAAATAGAAATCATTCCAAAGAAATTTTAGATGTTTAATCAGTGCTCTTCTCTTTGTCGTTGGAAAATAATTTCGATGATGACGGCCGCATCATCGACAATCATTTTCGAGTTTCGAAGTGGAGAGACAAATTCGTAGCTTTGCTACAGTTTGTTTTAGAAATTAAATCGACTTAAATTCTTTATAAGTATGATCTGGTTTATATATATATATGTATATTATTTTAAGTCTAATTTGATTTGATATATATAGTATATACATAATTATCTCTAAATTGTTTGAAGATAAATCGGAAATTTTAAATCTTCTTAAAGGATGATTTCAATTTTAAATGAAATAAAAATTTTGAATTAATATTTAAACTTGAAAGAATTGAATTAGAAATATAGTTGTATAATACTCAATTGCATTCAATATAACTTACCCAAATTGCTCAAAAGTTAACTATGTAATTGGATAGTATACAATATGAGTTGTCTTTATAACTAAAATTTGAGTGCGTATAATAAATGTTATTCACTTAAATTTAAATTA
Source organism: Allium fistulosum (assembly GCA_030737815.1). NCBI lineage: Eukaryota > Viridiplantae > Streptophyta > Magnoliopsida > Asparagales > Amaryllidaceae > Allium > Allium fistulosum. The sequence goes on from CM060902.1 coordinate 1,305,512,801, forward strand.
CAAAATGTTTAAAGAGATAAATGGAATAATAAGTTAAATAAAAATAGGTATGATTAATAGAAGAAAAATTTGTTTTGGAAGTTAATAAATTAAATAAAATTCAAGATAATTCATATGGTTTGAACTAATTGTTTTATTTTGTTTCAGTCTATTTTCTTCTGGTTGTTTCTATTCTCCTACCTCCTTCCTTTTCGGGGACGAAAGTTTTGAGTGGGGGAGAGTGTAACAACCCGTAAATTTAACCGGTTTTTAATAACGTTACTAATTGAAATTTTGTGAAACTTTAAATGATAAAATTTTGAGATATAAATTTGATGTTTGGAATGCGTCTAGTTAAACATAGCAACTGGTAAATTTTCGTCTGAAAAAAATGAAAGTTTATTTCGTGCGTAAATTTACTTCAATTTAATCAGTTAAAAGGCGATGAAAATAAAATGTTTTCGAAACCAAAATATTTTTACATAGAAAAATTCTAAAACATCTTCTGAGCAAGACGTCATTTTTTGTTTTTCCAAATTCGGACTTCTTTAGCTCCGTCGATCTTATTTTTCAGCGTTTTTGCTGCATTTTTCCGCTAGTAGAAAATTCAAATTTTTATAATTCAAATAGAATCACTGATATAAGTATACCGTTTTGATCGTCTCGTCGTGCTGATTTCTGTAGTATATTCATTTCTGTATTTCTGTACTCGTTGCGTTGTGAGATCTACGGTAACGACTAGTTATTTCGGTACCACAGTGAACATTTCCACATTCCTTCGTGCCTTTTTGAGTTGTTCCCTATGACCATTCATTTCCACTATATACATCGGGTTTGCCATTTTTCAATTTACATTCTTGAATTCATCAAAAGTGAACTTTTGTTTTCCACCGGTCCCAATGTTTACATTGATGCTCTACATCTTCAATTCTCTGGTTTCATTGGAAATTATGAAATATAAGTCAATATACATTATGAACACTGTCCACTGTTGCTTTGCTTAGCTTTGCTTTAACTATTGTTCTCCCTTCATTTGCTTGGAAAGAAATCTTTTATCTTTGCCTATGGAATCCTGATGCCTTCCTAATGCATGTGTGGCCTTTTCCCCTCTCTCTTCTCACACGGCTTCTTCACCGAAGCCAGCATCTCCCACTCACGTGCGCAAGCAACCCGCAACCCAAAGATGCCGTGCAACCCATCCTCGACCACAAGCCCAGCCGAGAGTTGCTCCGCCTCATCTTGCGCTGACCGCCGCTCAACCCGAGCCTGACACCCTCTCTCTCTCGTGCCTAGCTTCCCCTCCGACCGACCTCGGCCTGGGTCCAATCACCTCCGTGTAGCCATGGCCGAAACTCCGGCGACCTGACATAAACCCACGCCAGAAACCACCATCGCTCTCACCACTTCCACCTGACAACCTGAAACTCCACAACCGAGACCATAGCTGCTGTCGTAAAACACTACACCGGCCATTGTTCTCTACTTCGCCACTTCCCTAAACCGAGCGTTCCGCCACAAATTCTTCTTGCCGCTTGTTTTTCTGGATTTTCTCTCCTATATTGTCTATATATAAAGGTATATACATATACTTTCTTTTGTGGGTTTATAGATTTTTATATCTTGTTTTGCAGTTATGCATTTGGCTAGCTATATATGTTGTTATAACTGTGATGCTGCACGTTGTTTATAGTTTGTATATGTACTTCTTATATTAAGGTATGGCATGTATCAGTGTTCTGACTTTATACTAAGTTATGTGTATACGTTTTACAGTATGTAATATTTTATATTTTTGTATACTAAGTTATGTACGTATATATGTTTTAAAAAAAATATTAATAATAATAGTTTTCGCATTCATTGGAAGCCAGCAGCTGTTTTTGGTCGATCTAATGGGTATATATATTACAAAATGATAGTTTGTCAGGTCTTCGTATATATATATATATATTATATATGTTGAGTTAAATTAGTATATGTATGTATATATATAATACTTTAAAAGATAATATAATTGTTTTACTAAATAGGATTTTAACTTTGTTATATTTTATTCATGGGCGAGTCATGAATGTGTACTGCGAAGTATACTGTGTTGTATGCTTGTTGCAGAGGCTATGGCCTATAAAGGCTACTTGGTGCAGCACTTCTATTCTATTTTATTTGTATAATATGTTTCAAGTTTCTAGATGAAAATTGTAAATGCTTATGTAAGTTTATAAAATATGTTAACTATGTATTAGTTATATACAGGTTTTGTGTGTGTATATGAAATTATATATGTTTATAATATATATTTAATTTAATATATGCTTAAATTTAGAATATGATTTGTGCATATATATTATATATAGTTATATAAAAGTTCACTTGTACTATTTATCTCCATCGATCCGGTTCTGATTTGATTCATTCTCATCGATTTCCGATTTATCAGATTTGTCGTCGTATTCGTGCCAATCTAGCACTGCTTTGGGATTCGTGCCTGGATTCGTAAACCATTTCATTGTCAAACTTCTCTAACCTCGGAAGGTGAGCAATCACTCACGATTAATGTTCTTTTATTTATTAAATTTGATTTCAATTGAAACGACAATTGAAATATGTTGCTGTTAGTTATTTACACTGTTATATATGTTATTACCTGTATCAGTTCACCTGTGACATCTGACACCCTTATTTGTTATTTATACAATGATAATCCAGTTTGGTTGATAAATGATTGATTGTTTGATGTTTGACATTGGATGTTAAATTGTTAATGTTGAAGTGATAGATAATATGTAATTGAATTTGACGTAGGATAGTTAGATTTGATATATGTGTTAAATTTGATTAGGTGACATTTGCAAAATATGACCCCTTTAAATGTTAAATAAACTGACACGAAGAAATAGTGATAAATACACCTTGAAACATTGAATGTATGTTGTATAAAATTGATGTAGTATAAATTGAATAATGAATATCAAGTGAAGAACCATATAGATAAATGTAATAATCTTTAATCTACATGAAATGATAGTGTAGATTCTAGAAATAATTATATTAATTTGCACAAACAAGAAATGTGAATTAATACGATTATTTCGGGATTATTTGAATTAATTATTGGATTGTTGTTATTGATTGTTGTTTTTGTTTGTTTATTTACTTTGACACCATCCCAGTTATCACACTGCAAGTTCCCTTTGCTATGCTTTGATTTTGAATTGAATTGGAATCGGGTTGAAATGATAAATATCCAAATTGAACTTTGACCTAGGATAGAGAATTAAATAAAACCCGATTGGTCAATAATTTGATTTAAAATATAATAAAGATTTTATTTGAATAAATGATAAGGTTTTGAAATGAAGTTGGAATTTGAAATTTTATGAAAGGAAAATGTTAATATTTAAATCTGAAACAAAATATTAACAAAGTGATTGATGAAAGAACGTTGTTTAATTTAAGAAATGATTGAATTAAGTTATGAAATTATTTAATAATTAAGATTGGAATTATTTAATAATAAGGCTTTGGAATTTGTTTGATAATTAAAATTTTGAAATCATCAATTAAGTTTTGAAATTATTTAATAATTAAACGAAATTGAATTCTTGATATGTGAAATTGAACTTCGTAATAAGTGAAATTGAACTTCTTTAATAAGTAAAGTTGAGTTATGAAATAATTAAGTTTTGAAATTTGTAACTAAGTAAATAAATAAGTGAAATCGAATTTCTTTAACAAGAAATAAAATGTGATTTATTGAAATTAATGTTAGACTTGTAATGTAAAGAATTGATTTGACAAATCTAATGTAATACAATTTGAAGTTTTGATATAATGAAGTTGAACTTAAGTAATCGATTTAACGAATTGGAAATTTAATAGAAATTGTTTTGAATGACAAATTAACTTAACAAATATTGAATGAAATAGATAAATGAATTTAAATTGATTTGAATGTTAAATTAAATTAATTTAAATGATTTCGGAATGAAACTTATATACGAATTTAAATGAATATTGGAATGGTTTTAAATAAAAATTGAAATTGTATTATAAGATTTTGAAATGGTAATTTGGATGTTTTGAAACGTAAATTTTTGGGAAATTGGTTTAGAAAGACAAATGAAATGTTGGTTTACAAATTCTAATTGAGATTGAAATTGATTTGGTTTCAAAATAAATAAACGACTAATCGGTGTAATAATTACGAAAGTTATTAAAGAGACCGGAATCGGTTAGGGACATACTCTCTGTCTAAACCGAAAACCACTTTAATAACTATACGCGGAGTGTGATCCAGAATGAAGTGGTTGGAATGATGAACGTGATGACTGAAGAAAGAGAACGATAATGGATAGCCTTGACACTTGTGTCAAATTGGAAATGACTAAAACAGGAGCCGTGCCGGGCCAAATGGGGCTAGCTACCTCGAGCGAACACACTTCTTCGTAAACTACTCATTACTTGTTGTCGATTGGTGCACCCTCGAAATTTCGAGAGTGTTGTTTCGCGGTGTTGCGATCGCTGCGGCGATGCGTTCTCACCAGTCCGGATCAGGCAAACGGTAGTTTCACTACCTTGGGTATTGCCTCATGTGCCTTGTCATACTTGTATCCCTATATACGCGACCACTATGATTTTTTTGTGTTATGCCTATGGAGTATTCCTTGATATCCCACTAGTTTACAGTGGAGTTTACAGTGCTGTATAGACTATAACGCTCATATAAAATGTGTTAAGGGGGATAATGGTAACGCCTTAACACTATTTTGATACTTTATATTATTGATAGGCATTATCTATTTACCATACACTACTACATAGTAGATAGTTTAACGGATCCTTAAAGGATGGTTATTCCAAACATCCTTTGAGTTACTTGTATTCCAGTTGTTATTTCACTTGAGTTGGATTTATTGATATAAGAATGTTAATCCTGACTCGAGTGTTTTGTGTTTTCTTTACGCTCGGGTCAGACTGAGTGTACCAGTATTCGAGGCTCACCTTTGGAGTTGGAGCTTCGCTCGGAGATCCAGCTATCTATCCAGCTTTCAGATATTCAGTTGATTCCAGTAATGTATTCTGATATTATATTTGATTATTGTATTCGAAACATCTGTTGTACCTTATTTTACTCTAATATGTATATAGTAGCTTCATGAACTACTATCTTTTGTTTCCGCTGCATTTATTACTCTATGTCTATGATCTATGATTATTTTATTTACTGTATATGTTCAGTTTTGCCAAATTTAAATTAACAATTCGGTATTTTGAATTATTCAAGTCCGACATGTGCGGATGCGAATAGTCCAAAATAGCGGGTCGTTACAAAACATCATATCAAAATTTTAGAATTTTTGGAGATAAAATCTTATTTTTTCACATCGAAACCCTTTAGGAATTTTTTTATTTCTAAATAAATTTATAAACACATATACATGATTGTTCGATCCATATGCATGATAGTTAACAATCAAATTTCGAATCTACCCTAGCATCCGAACTAAACACAAAACAAACATAAAGAGATGGTAATATTATTCACCTTGATTTGTTGAAATAATGGAATTTGCCTTAGCTTCTTTACTTCTTCAGTTTTTCTTTTTTCTCCTTAGGTGGAAATGGCGGCTGACCTTGTTTTGGTTTGGTTTTGGTTTAAGAATGAAAGTAAAATGAACAAAGGAGAGGGGAGAAAATGGTATAAGGTTTACTCTTCAATATTTACCCTTTCTTTCTTATGTTCATTATAATTCCTTTATTTAAAACATTCTCTTCATTATATTATCTAAAGGCCAAGCCAACTAGTTAATATGGCAAATACCACATTTCCTACTTCCGATTTAATTATCCCATATCTAAATATTTAAAAAATATGTAACAAAAAATAGGGGCGTTACAACAATTATCGCCTTATAACATCAAACTTGAACAATAAGATGCCTTATTTACAAAAAGAAAATCAAGTGAAGTAGTAGCGCAAATGCTCACTATTCCATGCATGTGGAATTGGGATCCCATCAACCGTTGATAGCTTGAAAGTACCATCTTCAAGCTTAAGTGCAATCTTGTAGAAACCTTCCTAATTCAAACTAAGTGCCCTCGTACCCGGAAAAACATGTTTCAAAATGAGATCGCCTATTCGAAGGTACTGTTTCATCTTGGCATTGAAATATTTCACTACTCTCTATTGGTGAGAAGCTACCCTTAGATTAGCCTCTACTCATTTCTCTTCCACCAATTCGAGAGATGATAGCAACATCTCCAAATTCACCTTAGGGTCAAAATGCATTCATCTATGAGAAGGGACTTCGGTGTCAATCGAAATCATGGCCTTTGTTCTATAGGTCAAAGCAAATGGAGTATGACAAATCGTAGACTTCTGGGTTGTTTGATGAGCCCATAATGCTAATGGTAACTCATCTACCCAATTGCCTTTGGCTCGTTACAATTGGTTTTTAATGATGGGTTTGATGATTTTGATTACCACCTCCGCCTGTCCATTTACTTAAAACTGTTGCAAAGATTTTCTCAGTTCGATATTGAGTGTAGAATTCATGGAATTCCGCACTTTGAATTAAGTTCCATTATTAGTGATGATCTTCTGTAGAACTTCAAATCTGCAAAAAATGTTCATCGTTACAAAGTTGTTCAATTTCACCAAAGTGATCTTGTAAGTAGTTCTATTTCAGCCCATTTTATGAAGTAATCCACGGCCACTATTACGACTTCGCTCCACCTCTTTACATTGGCAGCACTCTAATGATGTGAATTGCCTAAACCGCAAATGGGCACGGGCTAACCGTTCACTTTAAACTCATTGGATGGGGCTCTTAGAATCTTTGCAAATCTTTGGCACTTGTTGAATATTCATCTAAATCCCAATTGATAGTTACCCAAAAGTGTCAAGAGCGAAGAACCTTCTTAGCTAAAGTCTACCCCTAAGTGTGATCACAACAACATCCTTTGTGTACATTCATAGGGATCTTCATAGCCTCATGTTTGTCGACAAACATTGGTAAGCGGGTAGAAATCCTCTCCTATATAGCTCTCGTTCTTACATAATGAATAGAAATACCTTACACTAAAGCTTCCGCCTTTCATTCTGACTCTTCAGGAGAGTCGCTTTAGCAAATAATCTTTGATCGGAATCATTCAAGACTTCTTTCCCACTTCTACCTCTAAGATCTAATCAAAGTCCATCTCGTTGATGCTTGGAGTCTTCAGCACTTCTATTGGCATGATTCCCAACCATTACGCATCTCCAAAACTCTCCAACTTGACCAATGAACAAACATTCATATTTTCCTCTTATGGGATGTGCGTTATCATTTAATGCTCAATGCCGCCCAGTTTCCATAAAACCTTCGACCTGTAAGGGATCGGTCGCTTGCCTTTAGCATGAAATCCTTTTTACCTAGCAAACCACCAATTGGGAGTCGCTAAAGATATGAAATGTCTTCACTCCCAATTCTTTCACTCTCTTGAGCCCACAATCGACGCCTCATACTTAGTTGCATTGTTTGTCGCACAGAACACAAGTTTCAAAGCATAACAGTCCCACCAACCTTATGGAGTTATCAAAACTACTACAGCCTCAGAATCATGATCGTTGGAAGCTCCATCAGCATATTGTTTCCATTGAGAAAGCTCGACCAACTCTTCTTTTGCCTTGTCATCCTAAATGGTGACTCCAGCAATGAAATCTACAATTGCTTGTCCTCTAATCACCTTCCTAGGATGATAAGTAATGTCGTACTAACTCATCTCAATGTTCCACTTTATCAATCTTCCCGAAGTCTGAGGATGATGCATCACTTGCTTGAGTAGTTAATTTGTCGACAACTTTATCGAATGCGACTAAAAATATGGTCTCAACTTTCTCGATGCTATCAACAAGAAATACAACAACTTCTTTAGTTTTGGATATTTTTTCTCTGCTTCGGTGAATTGCTTGCTAATATAATAGGCTAGCTTTTGGATTTTACACTCCTCATGCATTAATGATGCACTCAACACATGCATCGAGATGGCTAGGTAGATATAGATATCTTCTTCCTCTAAAGTCTATGACAATATCGATGGTTTATTCAGATGCTCCAACTGATTCTAAAGATCAATTTCATATTTGGTCGTCCATTATAACATTCCTCTTTCCTTCTTGAGGGCATTAAAAAATGGTATACCCTTATTGGTCACTTTTGAGATGAATCGATCCAATGCGGTGACATTACCATTCAGGCTATGCATTTCCATTCTTATCTTTAGGGAAATTACCAGTTTCAATGCTTCGATCTGTTCTGGATTTGCTTCAGTATGCCTTGAATTTAAAATGAAATCCAAAAAACCGACCCGATGCAACTCCAAAAGAAAACTTCAACAAATTTAGTTTCATTCCATACTTTCAGGTGCATTTAGTTGAATGAAAGGACGATAAATACTAAGTATCATTTATCGAGAATTGTTGATCTATTTGATTGGTTGAGTGGATCCAGAGTGTTTTCCCAATTCGATTTAGCGACGGGCTTCCATCAGTTAATAGTGGTGCAGGACAGCATTTCGGACTAAGTATGGTTCGTATGAGTGGTTAGTAATGCCATTCGGGTTAACGAATGCACCTGCTTTCTTCATGGATTCGATGAAATGAGTTTTCTGAGGGAACTGTAGGATCGATTTCACCCTAGAGGGGAGTGAATAGGGTGATACTAATAATAATAAAAATTAATGCGGAAATATATAAAATAATTGCAGCACAGATAATAGCAGAATAATAAAAGCAGAATTAGAACAACACGGATTTACCCAGCTTCGGCAAAACCCTGCCTACGTGTTGCCCCCAAGGTTTCTACTAGAAATTAAGTAGTCAGACGCTTACACACGTAAACTTGCGACACCCGCTGTCGACTAACCTAACTCTATGCTTATAGTCCTGCCACAACTCAGCCACTGAGTTGCGAATTCTCAAACTACACAACCGTAGTTTGTCCTCTAGTCACACGACTAGAATTTTACAAAAGTTTAAAAGAAAAATACAAAATAAAAATAGACACAAAACCCTATATAAAATTAAAGCCCAATTAAAAATATAAAGGCCTCCCACTTTAATTTATATCACAACAAAAAATGTCTCCCTTAATATTTCTTCAGCTCCAATATGAAACGAGATAACTGTAACGCCCCACTCTGAGACCCACTGTAACAAAGAGTATTATGGGAGAAATACTGTCTGTTAAAGCGGAGAATAGAGTATAGTGGAAGCGACCATTTGTAATCAAGCTATAACTATCTACTGAATACGTCGAAAGGATGGTATCTATATATATTTTTTCAGGTGGTTCGACATATTCGGTAAATACTTATAACGAAATTACAAATGGCTAAAGATCTATCAGGACAAAGCATAATAATAAATGATAAAACATCATAGAACAGAATCACATAACAGATATAAAATCCCAGAACAATACATCGTCAATACAGATCCAAATACTATAAGTGGGTACAAAGCCACTGCCCACACATGTGGGTCAAAAATATGTACATATCAAAGTCTGAATAATAACAGAGTAGCGGAATAGTGGATAACTAAAAGCGCTATCTATCAGCATAGCAGATAATGTCCAAGCGGAAGCACAGAAGCTAAGTCCAGAGACCTAACCTGAAACAACTCGGTCTGACCCGAGCGAAAATACTCGGGTCAGGCTAGCTAAACAATCAGTAATAACTGAGATATATAATAATGCGGTACATAAATAAAACAGTACTTATCCAAAGAGAAGTATATTATGAACCACATGAATATAATGACGATCCCTAATCATCAATAAACAATAAAAATCTCCAAAGAGAAATCAACACCAAAGTGTAGAATAAATAAAATCGCCTCATATCATCGGCGTAGCCAAAGCTATAAAAAGATGCCCATAGGCAATAATCCCAAGAGTGACCAGAGTCTGTAATCAATGCCCAAGCAAAGATCGATGCTCCAAAGAGCAATGGGGATATACTGAAAAGTCAATGAAATCCAACACTGAAAAGCAGTGTCCAAAGACACTGTGAATCCACAAGGCAATCGCACTTACATCGTATGGTTCCATAGAACCAACACCGAATGGCGGTACTCGAATGGATATAAAAATCATCAAATAATACCAGTATTGCACGTGCACCGACCGGAGTCGTTGTTGCCAAGTACTGTAGAGTTGTGATCGATCACTCGCACAGATGCGGAACGCGCGAGACGGCGAGATCCTTCCCAGAAGGATAAAGGCCCAGAGGCGCACGCCGAAAAATAAACTGCTCCATAGAGCAGGTGTCCAGAGATGGTTGCCCAGAGGCGTGGTGACCCAGAGGTCCAGTACTGGCCGCCCAGAGGCTAATGTGTCACAAACTTCTTGGAGAGGAACCCGTAAAGTGTTAACAATGAGTCCCATACCCCATGTTCGCACTAAACGGTTTACTAACCAATAGTAAGCTCACACTCCAAACAATAAAAATTCCACCTCGTATCATCGGTAAACTAGACCCAAAGGTCAAAACGATCAATCGAATAGGTCGGGGATTAACCGGAAAGAAAATACACACGGTTCCATACGCCGGAGATTTCCTAACCGTTTAAGCATCTTTCCACTTCGCTCGACGTGCTAAAAAGTGAGTGTGAGATTTTTATTATAGAAAATAATGGTGCGAAACGGATTTATAATTGGTTTTGAAATCACTTTAAAACGGCTTTTGAAAACTCTCCTATTATGGAGTAATTAATTTAATAATTAAAAATAATATTATATAATAATTTCTAATACCATTTAGGAGTGAAAAATCTTTTGAAAATGATTTATAAAACCCGTGTACGAAATCTAGAGACAAATCTCAATAAAATCAATAAAACCAAAAAATCACTGAAAAATATTCCAAGTGTTTGTAAACATTCAAAAACAGCTGCGAACCCAAGTTCGGCAATTTATTTGGACCAACAAACGATGTCCAAATGTCATGAAAATTTGCAGGCATGCATTCCAACATCCCTACTTTAAGATGAAAAAAGAATTCCTGGATTCCGAGTTGAGACGAAGTGGCAGCGACATCTCAAAGTTGGACCCAGGAAAATATTCATACTGTTTACCAACAGCGACCAGAGTTCAACTTCGACACAAAATTCGAAGTACCAAACGAACTCCGATGTTGCCCAAATTTTCCAGAGATGGAGTTCGAAACTCCACCTTTCCAACGATACCAAAAACGTCGAATTCTGACTTCGGATGCGATCATGGTGGCATCGCGAATTGGAGGTAAAAGAATCTGGAAACAGGACTCAATTTTTATTTTTTTTAAGCCCAGCCCGCCTGGGCTGGGAAAGCCCCAGCCCACGCGGGCTAGGGTTGGTTCAGGCCCCAGCCCGCATGGGCTGGGGTTAAATTCAGGCCCCAGCCTGCATGGGCTGGGGAAGCCCCAGCCCATGCGGGCTGGGGTTAACCTCAGGTCCCCAGCCCGCCTGGGCTGGGGGTTAATCCAGTCCCCAGCCCGCATGGGCTGGGGAAGCCCCAGCCCACGCGGTTGGGGTGAATCCGGTCCCCAGCCCACGCGGCTGGGGTCCAGACCCCAGCCCATGCGGGCTGGGGGGGAAATGTGTGCCAGCCCACTAGGGGCTGTCCTGCTACTGGCTAGCCCAACTGGGCTAGCCTGCTGTGCCTGGGTGCAACCCAGGCCTGTTTTGGGCTCTCAGGCCCCTGTTTTCAGCCTATTTCTAGCCTGCACATTTCCAGCCAGCATAAATTGCTGATTATAGTGATTTAGGGGTGTTTTTTTTTCAAGTTTTAGCATCAAATTTTCACCAAAATTAACTAGCAATAATCACTAATAGATAGTAATTACCTCAAAAAAGCAAATGATCAAATGGTTTGTGTGCACAATATCAAGCAAGCCAAAATCCTCAACCCCAAGCAAAAGATCAAGAGACTTCAAGGACCCAAAATAAAAAAACAATACAAAGATTACACAAGATGGTAGAGGTAAATAGGGATTAAGAAGGATTAGAGAATAGGGGAGATTGCATTACCTTTTGTTAAGATCCAACTAGTTTAGATATGTAGAGAAGGAGATGGGTCTTCTACCAAAGGGAGGCCATTAGTTATGTTTAGATCTAGGTTTAGGAATTATGAAGAGGAGGGTTAGGGTTTATGGAAGGGGTTTGAGATATTATATAGAAGTGGGTAGGCTAATGGGTCATGTTAGGAGGTTTTAAAACCCATTAGGACTTAGTTTAATTTCTAAGGTTATCATGTGAACAAAATCCTAAGTGGCAACCTAGTTTTAATCAAAACCATATAATTGTCTCATTAGCCAATTAAACCCATTATCACATTTAAAAATTCCCCTTTTAAATATTAAACTCCAAAAATATTAATTTCCCCATTTTAAACCCAAAATACTTTAATTTGCAAACCAATTGAAAATTTAAATTCCCAAATTTTTGTTTAGCTCCCTTCAACTTAAAATCATAATTTTAATTTATTATTCGGTAATTGCAATCTCAGGGTTGTTACAGACTCCCTCCCTTAAGAAAATTGCATCCCCGCAATTTCCTTAAATATAGAAGTCGTCTATAACATCTAATCCACAAAGGAATACAGAGGATAAAATATAGATGCTCACCCATGCCGGAAGATGGAAGAAAACCAGGATAAGTACGCTCGATAAATTCTCTGGTCTCCCAAGTGCAGTCCTTAGGATTAGACGACCATTGAATCTTCACAAGCGGAACCTCTTTGTTTCGAAGACGTCTGATCTCCGAATCAAGCACACGAAGAGGTTGCTGCTCTATAGATAGATCGGGTGAGATCTCCAAATCGGGCACGATATGAGGCTCGATAATAGAATCAGGGTCGCGCACACACTTGCGAAGCTGAGAAACATGGAACACATCATGTATTCCAGAGAAATGAGAAGGTAGAGCCACACGATAAGCAACGGGGCCGATGCGTTCCGTAATAGGAAATGGTCCGACATAGCGAGGAGCCAACTTCCCTGTAGAGCTGAAACGCACAACCCCCTTCATGGGAGATATCCAAATAAAGACATGATCACCAATGGAGAACTCAAGAGGCTTCCTACGGTTGTCCGCGTAGGATTTCTGGCGGTCCTATGCCTCTTTCATTCTCTGGCGGATAAGAATAATCTTCTCAGAAGATTCCCGAACTGAATCTGGACCAAGAAGGAGCTTCTCGCCAGATTCTAACCAACAAGCAGGAGAGCGACATGGCCTTCCGTAGAGAGCCTCGAAAGGTGCCATGCCGATACTAGACTGAAAGCTGTTGTTGTAGGAGAACTCTACAAGCGGTAAGTGATCCTGCCAACTACCTCTGAAATCCAGAATACAACAGCGCAAAAGATCCTCCAAAACAAGATTCACCCTCTCCGTCTGACCGTCGGTCTGAGGATGATAAGCAGTCGAGAGATTCAGCTTTGAGCCCAAAGCTGACTGTAGGCACTTCCAGAAGTGACTAGTAAAGATAGTGTCTCGATCACAGACGATAGAGCTAGGAATGCCATGAAGTCGAGCGACTTCCTTCACATATAACTTGGCAAGCTGAGGAGCAGTCCGAGTGGACTTAATAGAAATGAAATGAGCTGATTTGGTCAAGCAATCGACGATGACCCAAATAGAAGTATAGCCTGACCTCGATCGAGGCAGACCATCAATAAAATCCATGGATATCTGATCCCATTTCCACAATGGAATCTCTAGCGGCTGTAGAAGACCAGATGGATGCTGATGCTCAGCTTTGATCTGTTGACAAGTCATGCAACGGCTTACATAACTTGCAACATCGCTCTTCATGCCCTCCCAATAAAATAGACGACACATGTCGGCATACATCTTACTCGACCCGGGATGAATAGTGTACTTAGTGCGATGACACTCGTCTAGAATGTCACGCCTAAGTGATAAATCAGATGGTACCAAAATACGGTTCTTCCTGCGAAGACACCGAAGAGAATCAATAGAATAATCCGACAATGTCTCATCATTGGATCCCGACTCAAGGAGATGAATATATCGCAACAAGTCTGGATCCTGCCACTGAGCATGGGCAATGCGATCCAATAGAATAGGTCGAGCTTCCAAGCTGAATAGCAAGATCTGAGGATCAGAAGACGGAGCTCGATTTCGAATATCACACATAGAACGAGTCTCAAGAATATCTCACTCGGCTATCATCATAGAAACTACTGCCGAGTGTTTGCGACTGAGTGCATCAGCCACACGATTACCCTTGCCAGGGGTATACTGAATATCTAAGTCATATGAGGCGAGAAACTCAAGCCATCGTTGCTGCCTCATATTGAGATCTCTCTGGCTGAAAAGATACTTCATCGACTTGCGATCGGTGTAGAGAATGAAACGTTCGCCCAATAGATAATGACGCCACGTCTTCAAGGCAAAGACGATAGCAGTTAACTCAAGATCATGAGTAGGATAGCGAACCTCATTCGGACGTAGCTGCCTAGAAGCGTAAGCAACTACCCGATCCTTCTGCATAAGCACAGCACCGAGGCCGCTACCATAAGCGTCGGTGTAAACAACAAGATCCTGGTTACTCTCAGGAACCACAAGAATAGGAGCATGGGTGAGAAGTTCCTTCAGTCGCTGAAAGGAAGCTTCACACTTATCAGACCAAATAAAACGAACCCCCTTACGAGTCAGAGTCGTGAGGGGAAGTGCAACTCGAGAGAAATCCTTGATAAACCGACGGTAATAACCCGCCAGCCCAAGGAAGCTGCGAATATCATGAACGTTCTCGGGCTACTTCCAATTCTGAATAGCTTCGATCTTGGCAGGATCGACAGAAATACCCTCAGATGATACAATATGGCTCAAGAACTTGACCTTGCTCTCCCAAAAATGGCACTTGGAGAGCTTGGCCTTAAGCTGATGCTGACGAAGAGTATCCAAGACGATCCGCAAATGATGAGCATGCTCTGCCTCGAATCTAGAATAAATAAGAATATCGTCGATGAAAACCAGAACGAATCTATCGATGTATTCCCGGAATACTCGATTCATAAGATCGACAAAGAAAGCCGGAGCGTTCGTCAAGCCGAACGGCATGACCAACCACTCAAAAGAACCATAACGAGTGTGAAATGCTGTAAGAGGAATGCTATCTTCGGTGACTCGTAGCTGATGGAATCCGGTGGCAAGGTCGAGCTGAGAGAAGACCTTTGCACCGCTCAACTGATCAAACATATCGTCTATCCGTGGCAATGGATAACGATTTCTGATGGTCAACTCATTAAGCTTGCGATAGTCAATGCAAAGCCTAAGAGAGCCATCGGGCTTCTTAACGAAGACCACAGCAGCACCCCATGGCGAAGAACTGGACCGAATGAACTGCTTCGCCTCAAGCACCACTAACTGCTTCCTGAGCTCCTCATTCTCTTTTGTAGACATCCTCGTGGTAGGACGCCCAACTGGGTGGGAGCCTGGAATGAGATCGATGCGGAAATCAATTGCCCGCTTTGGCGGCAGGCCTGATACTGGCTCGAATATATCGGGGAAATCCTGAACAACTGGAATACGAGATATGTCCACCACATCATCTCGTGTTCCAGAGAAAATAAAGTAACATCAGAAAGCCCAACATCTTGAAGAACAATAGCTAACGGAGAGGACGAGTCAGGATGATGAATGAATAATATCCGCTCCGAACAAATAATTTTGGCGTCGTACTGAGCGAGCCAATCCATGCCAAGAATCATGTCAAAGCCCAAATACTCCATAACGTGAAGATTCGCACGGAAAGAAAATCCACAAATATAATTATCTATATCCTCACAAAGCAAGCTAAGGGTCGTGGATCCGCCGATGGGATTCACAATCCTTAGTGAAGAAACGAAACAAGTAACATCCAAAGATAAAGTATCAACTAGTTCCTTTGATACGAATGAGTGAGAGGCACCCGTATCAAAGAGAACTCTACAAGATCTACCATGAAATAAAATAGAACCTTCGAGAATGGAAGGATGCGTACCTCGAGGCTGAGCTGAAGATTTAGGAGCCTTGGCAGCATTAAGCTTGCTAGATCTAGGAGGTGTAGTAGGACAAGTGGAATAATGATGACCCTTCTTCTTACAATAGCGGTAAAAAAGAGGCTTGGGACACTCTTTAAACATATGATCGGTAGATTTAGTTAAGCACGATTCAAAGATAGATAATTCATTAAGGAATATTACGGAATATAATAGATTCCTACACATATTCCTAACTTATTTATCTAAAGGTGGATATGTTCAATTTGGATCGTATTATAACGTATTATACTACATGTCTGTTCTATGTTTGTTATGCTTAATTCTGAACCTTGGCTCTGATACCAAGCTGTAACGCCCCACTCTAAGACCCACTGTAACAAAGAGTATTACGGGAGTAATACTGTCTGTTAAAGTGGAGAATAGAGTATAGTGGAAGCGACCATTTGTAATCAAGCTATAACTATCTACTGAATACGTCGAAAGGATGGTATCTATATATTTTTTTTCAAGTGGTTCGACATATTCGGTAAATACTTATAACGAAATTACAAATGGCTAAAGATCTATCAGGACAAAGCATAATAATAAATGATAAAACATTACAGAACAGAATCACATAACAGATATAAAATCCCAGAACAATACATCGTCAATACAGATCCAAATACTATAAGTGGGTACAAAGCCACTGCCCACACATGTGGGTCAAAAATATGTACATATCAAAGTCTGAATAATAACAGAGTAGCGGAATAGTGGACAAATAAAAGCGCTATCTATCAGCATAGCAGATAATGTCCAAGCGGAAGCACAGAAGCTAAGTCTAGAGACCTAACCTGAAACAACTCGGTCTGACCCGAGCGAAAACACTCGGGTCAGGCTAACTAAACAATCAGTAATAACTGAGATATATAATAATGCGGTACATAAATAAAACAGTACTTATCCAAAGAGAAGTATATTATGAACCACATGAATATAATGACGATCCCTAATCATCAATAAACAATAAAAATCTCCAAAGAGAAATCAACACCAAAGTGTAGAATAAATAAAATCGCCTCATATCATCGGCGTAGCCAAAGCTATAAAAAGATGCCCATAGGCAATAATCCCAAGAGTGACCAGAGTCTGTAATCAATGCCCAAGCAAAGTTCAATGCTCCAAAGAGCAATGGGGATATACTGAAAAGTCAATGAAATCCAACACTGAAAAGCAGTGTCCAGAGACACTGTGAATCCACAAGGCAATCGCACTTACATCGTATGGTTCCATAGAACCAACACCGAATGGCGGTACTCGAATGGATATAAAAATCATCAAATAATACCAGTATTGCACGTGCATCGACCGGAGTCGTTGTTGCCAAGTACAGTAGAGTTGTGATCGATCACTCGCACAGATGCGGAACGCGCGAGACGGCGAGATCCTTCCCAGAAGGATAAAGGCCCAGAGGCGCACGCCGAAAAATAAACTGCTCCATAGAGCAGGTGTCCAGAGACGGTTGGCCAGAGGCGTGGTGACCCAGAGGTCCAGTACTGGCTGCCCAGAGGCTAATGTGTCACAAACTTCTTGGAGAGGAACCCGTAAAGTGTTAACAATGAGTCTCATACCCCATGTTCGCACTAAACGGTTTACTAACCAATAGTAAGCTCACACTCCAAACAATAAAAAGTCCACCTCGTATCATCGGTAAACTAGACCCAAAGGTCAAAACGATCAATCGAATAGGTCGGGGATTAACCGGAAAGAAAATACACACGGTTCCATAGGCCGGAGATTTCCTAACCGTTTAAGCACCTTTCCACTTCGCTCGACGTGCTAAAAAGTGAGTGTGATATTTTTATTATAGAAAATAATGGTGCGAAATGGATTTATAATTGATTTTGAAATCACTTTAAAACGGCTTTAGAAAACTCTCCTATTATGGAGTAATTAATTTAATAATTAAAAATAATATTATATAATAATTTCTAAAGCCATTTAGGAGTGAAAAATCTTTTGAAAATGATTTATAAAACCCGTGTATGAAATCTAGAGACAAATCTCAAAGAAATCAATAAAACCAGAAAATCACTGAAAAATATTCCAAGTGGTTGTAAACATTCAAAAACAGCTGCGAACCCAAGTTTGGCAATTTATTTGGACTAGCAAACGGTGTCCAAATGTCATGAAAATTTGCAGGCATGTAGTCCAACATCCCTACTTTAAGATGAAGAAAGAATTTCTGGATTCCAAGTTGAGACGAAGTGGCAGTGACATCTCAAAGTTGGACCCAGGAAAAGATTCATACTGTTTACCAACAGCGACCAGAGTTCAACTTCGACACGAAATTAGAAGTACCAAACGAATTCCGATGTTTCCCAAATTTTCCAAAGATGGAGTTCGAAACTCCACCTTTCCAACGAGACCGAAAACGTCGAATTCCGACTTCGGATGCGATCATGGTGGCATCGCGAATTGGAGGTAAAAGAATCTGGAAACATGACTTAATTTTTTTTTTTTTTAAGCCCAGCCCGCCTGGGCTGGGAAAGCCCCAGCCCACGCGGGCTGGGGTTGGTTCAGGCCCCAGCCTATGCGGCTGGGGTTAAATTCAGGCCCCAGCCCATGCGGGCTGGGGTTAACCTCAGGTCCCCAGCCCGCCTGGGCTGGGGGTTAATCCAGTCCCCAGCCCGCATGGGCTGGGGAAGCCCCAGCCCATGCGGGCTGGGGTGGCTGGGGTTAACCTCAGGTCCCCAGCCCGCCTGGGCTGGGGGTTAATCCAGTCCCCAGCCCGCATGGGCTGGGGAAGCCCCACCCCATGCGGGCTGGGGTGTGACGCCCCACCTCTATGCTCATAATAACAAAGAATATTAAAAGAAATACTGTCTATTATTACGAAGAATAAGGCTGGATAGGAGCGACCATCCGTAATTGGCCTTACACTAATATTGGTTATCTCGGTAGGAGTGTTATATACTTTTTATTTTTCATCTATTATTTATTTACTCCCATCGACATATCCAATTATCAGTATAAAACAAACTACGATAGTTTGTTTAGTTTAGGACATTAGATATAACAATAACACAGATAATATAAATGCGGAACACAGATAAAAACAAAAGTCTCATATATATCTATAACTGATGTCAGTTAATACATAGTTGACACCATACATATAATACAACTACAACTGTCGACTCTAGAAGTTATATATACAAGTACATTATCGACTAATATACATGAATACATATCATTCTATACAATGACACGACTACTACAAAATGACTGACAACTTCAGAAGATGTGAAAAGTCTTCAATCCCGAACAGCAACTCAAAGAAGAAAATCTACAACCTGAAATAACTCGGGTCTGACCCGAGTATTACATTCAAAAGAAAATAATACCCAGGTCAGTCTAATTCAAACCAGTTTATTAGTGCATATAGGCAGTAATAATTTAAATAGACGACAGTCACAATAATTCCCGTCTATCCGATTCTTTAAACAAAGAAACCGGATAACGGTCAATATAACACTTAACAGTGTTTAGCAAAAATCAGCAGATTTAAATCATCAACAGTGATAAATAAACAATTTATCAAATCGACTAATCAATTTAAAGCGATTGACATTGTCACTTTAAAACCATCAAAAATTCGATTGGCTGCCGTACACGCACGCATGTACGGCCTCGCCAATTCGGCATAAAAGATCAATGCATCAGAAGCAAAAGAAAGATCAATTCAAAACTGTCGAGTTTGGGTGGCTGCAGTGCACGCACGCGTGCACCGCCTCGCCACCATCGCAAGAAATACGCAAAAGCTCAGTGGAAGTCACAGGTGATCACCAGGTCAAACCCCGAAGTGCCGGATTCAACTCAAGTGAATTCAGAAACAAATCCCAACAGGGGGAAAACTGCGAAACACATGCGACTGCAGACATAAACGAATACACAGCAACCACCACGATGAAACTGCAGTGGCAAACGGTTGTAAAGACCAGGGCAGACTGCAACTACAAACAGGAGAGACGTGATAGCAGTAAGCACAGTGAACACAAATGGTCAAGCTACACATGAAAAAGGTACACAGGGGCTACAGGGAATTACGGTGGCAACTGCAAATGACCAGGCCAGCTACTTCAAGAGCTGAACAAATGACCAAAGAATAACAACATACATGAATACAATGGAACAAGGTAGAAACTACTCCAGACAGGGATGGACAAGGTGATAATACAAATGCAAGCAATCAAGTCAGAACTCAAGTCGAAGTCACGAGCAATTGAACAAGTCAGAACCAACATTAGCAATTGCAATTCTCACAAAACAAAAATAGAAACAACTTCAATTCTCACAAAAGCAATACTCTGAGCTATACGTTACCAAACCATGCAGGTATTCATAAAAATGTAATTCAACAGTGAGCTTGTTACTTTGCACATAACAAAATAACAGGGGGTTCCAAAGTGAACTTCACTTATATATATTTCACTTTCAACTTAACAAAGCAATATTGAACAGATGATATATGAGAAAAACATTTCAATAAGACTAACCATTAACTCACACATGCGCATGATCTGGGCTTGAACCAAACTTCCAACTTACGTATGCAACCATTTTTAAACACGAAAAAAAACAATGCCTGTACACATATAACTCACGCCTACAACTAACAGTTGTAAATAAAATCAATGGCCAGGCAAGGTTTTCTATTGTATTATATAATGAAGTTGCTGAAGATTAATATGAAGACATGCATGAAAACTACAATTTTGAACACATGCAGTGACCACAATATATAACCACAACAATGCAAAACTACCCCAGCCCTAGATGTACAAGATGATAACGCGTATACACATACATGAATGCATAAATGTACACGCCTGCGCTCAAGCATAGTGTCGAAATCACGGTGGAAAAATCACACAGAATCGAATTTTCAAAAATCACTAAAAGCAGTGTTTCGAACCAAATCAGAGGCTTGATGACTATAAAGTAGAAATGTGAGTAAATAACTCACAATTCCAATGAACCGAGGCCAACAAGAAATTCTCAAGTTCGAAAGACATTACGAAGTTAACCAGAAACACGCGAACTGGAATTAGTGAGGTAAATTCCAATACAATTCGAACGGTGAGCAAAACGAATAGGCAACTCAATCACTTGAATACAACCAAAAACCAAAACAATCAAACCCTAATTGCACTTGAGTGAGAAGTAGATGTGAGTAGAACTCACCTTCTTCGACGAGGTAGCAACGCAATTTGATCGAGCTGCACGAGTCGGCAGAAGCCCTAGCATCGAGCGATTGAACGCGGAGGTAGTCGCCATCTTCTCCAAGGAGTCGGGCCAGAGATAAAAATGATAAAGGGAGTAGCCCTAAATTTTTCGGAGGCGAACAAGACTGAACAAGGCCGCCATTTTGCTCGTTTTTTTTTTTCTAGGGTTGCAAGTCCAAAAATGAAGGGGAAACGGTAGGGAATCAGATAAGTGTTTTGGTATCAACCAATTGGGTCAAGATACACTAAAGCCCACAATCCTTAAATACTTTGTTAGAAGAATTCAAGTTAATTTAAAAACTTCATGCACCATTTTATACAAGAATTAACACTGATAAAAGCACTTAACAATTTTTCTTTTACGAACGAATTTCAACCCAAATAAACTTCCAATTGCAATTGCTAAACAATTTGAATCGCCATTTGACAATAATCAACTATTATAAAACCCCGGGTTGTTACAGACTCCCCTCCTTATAAAAATTGCGTCCCCGCAATTTTCATAATGAAAGCCGTCTATAACGATTATTCTTCTAACATAACCTGGTTAAGCTAGGAAAATAAAGTATGAGAACACAAACACCAAAGAAATCTTTCAATTTCATAAAAGAAATTTACAAATTCTCAACAAAGTTTAACTATTAAAAGATAATCAGAAGACAACAAAACTGGATAACTGCAATTATCAGCAATATTCAATTATTAATTAGATGATCAGAAATACAGAATCATCAAACAGCAATATCTAATTATCGATACGATAATTAGAAAACAACAAAATCTAATTATCAACAGAGATAATTATGAAACACAAATCACAATTCGCAAGCTGCAATTTTCTAGTTATCCAACAATTAACTAGAAAACACAAATTTCATAATCAACAAACTCTAACTATTAACAGAAATAGATAGAAAACAGCGATTCAATAAAATCAACATAGCCTGAACTCAATTAGAGATTAGAAAATCTCACATCCATAAAATCAGCAAACATCCCATTATCCAAACGATATTCAGAAGACAAATCAACACATATTTAATTTTCTAAAGCGATAATTAAATCTCAATTCAACAAATATTTAATTATCTAAAGCGATAATTAAATCTCAATTCAACAAATATTTAATTATCTAAAGCGATAATTAAATTCAAAATCAGCAAATATTTAATTATCAAAAGCGATAATTAAATCTCAATTCAACAAATATTTAATTATCTAAAGCGATAATTAAATCTCAATTCAACAAATATTTAATTATCTAAAGCGATAATTAAATCTCAATTCAACAAATATTTAATTATCTAAAGCGATAATTAAATTCGAAATCAGCAAATATTTAATTATCAAAAGCGATAATTAAATCTCAATTCAACAAATATTTAATTATCTAAAGCGATAATTAAATCTCAATTCAACAAATATTTAATTATCTAAAGCGATAATTAAATCTCAATTCAACAAATATTTAATTATCTAAAGCGATAATTAAATTCGAAATCGGCAAATATTTAATTATCAAAAGCGATAATTAAATCTCAAAGCAACAAATATTTAATTATCTAAAGCGATAATTAAATCTCAAAGCAACAAATATTTAATTATCTAAAGCGATAATTAAATCTCAATTCAACAAATATTTAATTATCTAAAGCGATAATTAAATCTCAATTCAACAAATATTTAATTATCTAAAGCGATAATTAAATCTCAATTCAACAAATATTTAATTATCTAAAGCGATAACTAAATCTCAATTCAACAAATATTTAATTATCTAAAGCGATAATTAAATTCGAAATCAGCAAATATTTAATTATCAAAAGCGATAATTAAATCTCAAAGCAACAAATATTTAATTATCTAAAGCGATAATTAAATCTCAATTCAACAAATATTTAATTATCTAAAGCGATAATTAAATTCGAAATCAGCAAATATTTAATTATCAAAAGCGATAATTAAATCTCAAAGCAACAAATATTTAATTATCTAAAGCGATAATTAAATCTCAAAGCAACAAATATTTAATTATCTAAAGCGATAATTAAATCTCAATTCAACAAATATTTAATTATCTAAAGCGATAATTAAATTCAAAATCAGCAAATATTTAATTATCAAAAGCGATAATTAAATCTCAAAGCAACAAATATTTAATTATCTAAAGCGATAATTAAATCTCAATTCAACAAATATTTAATTATCTAAAGCGATAATTAAATTCGAAATCAGCAAATATTTAATTATCAAAAGCGATAATTAAATCTCAAAGCAACAAATATTTAATTATCTAAAGCGATAATTAAATCTCAATTCAACAAATATTTAATTATCTAAAGCGATAATTAAATTCGAAATCAGCAAATATTTAATTATCAAAAGCGATAATTAAATCTCAAAGCAACAAATATTTAATTATCTCAAGCGATAATTAAATCTAAAATCGCAAATATTCGATTATCAAAAACGATAATCAGAACTCATATCAACAAATATCTAATTATCACAAGCGATAATTAGAAACAACAAATATCTGATTATCAAAAACGATAATCAGAACTCATATCAACAAATATCTAATTATCACAAGCGATAATTAGAAACAACAAATATCTGATTATCAAAAACGATAATCAGAACTCATATCAACAAATATCTAATTATCACAAGCGATAATTAGAAACAACAAATATCTGATTATCAAAAACGATAATCAGAACTCATATCAACAAATATCCAATTACCTGCAGATAATTGGAAGCAACAAATATCTAGAAATCAATTAAGAAGACTAGAAAATCAACATAAAAGCTTGGATCGATCCCATCAGATGGCGAGTTTTTAATTCGCCGCACGTGCATCAACAAATGGCCGAAGCCTACCAAGTACTCAACATAATTTTGGCGCCCAACAAATGACCCGAAGGTCTAGTACTGGTATTTGACCCGAAGGTTCAACAAATGACCCGAAGGTCCAACAAAGTGGCTCGAAAGCACACGAAATCATCAAATATTTCAATTAACGAGTCCGGAATTAACCGAAATAGCAAACGCACATGTCCCATACCACGTGTTTTACTAAATCGTTTGATTCTCTTCATCGTTTCCTTGAAAGTGCAAAATTGTGTATTTTGTAAAAATACATTTCACATTCTCAAACGGACAAGTCCGGAATTAAGCGAATCAGTAAAAGAAAGGGGTCATAGTCCTCGATTTTGCTGAAACGTTTAAATCGCTTCCTCATTCTTTTGAAATCGCAAACTGTAAAATTTTTGAAAACAATTTTATTTATTTTGTAAAAATAACAATTCGCATTCTCAACTGGACAAGTCCGGAGTTAAGCGAATCAGTAAAAGAAAGGGGTCATAGTCCTCGATTTTGCTGAAACGTTTAAGTCGCTTTCTCATTCTTTTGAAAACGCAACTGTTAAAAATTTATAAAACAATTTCCATTTTAAAACGAGTTTCCAATCACGTGACTAAAACAGCAAATCAGTAACAATTTCGATAAGGAAATTGTACTTCTCAAAATACCGTAAAACGATTACACATCAGTATTGCGGAATAACCGCTTGAAAATCCACTTTAAAAATTTGGCTGTTACTGAAGTCAAAGCGACAGAAATTTTAAAACATCAAATATCTCATCAAAGGATTCACATCAAAATGTGACATCAGTGAATTTTCATTTATTAAAATTGTCAACAAAACACCGTGCCTCAAAAATTCAGCATTGGTGTAAAAAAATCCGTTATAAAAATAACGGCAACAAAATACGTATCATAACCAAGCATCGGTTCAACGTAAAATAAATGCACTAACGTGCAATTCAAATTTTTGCACGTATTACAAAATGAACAAAGAAATCATTCAAATGTATCTTCAATGAAGATAATTCAAAACAGCAAAATCTAATCAATAGATGATTAGTACAAAAGAAAGCCAGCGGAAATTTCAACAAAAATCACGTATCTGCAATTTCTTCGAATCCCCAATTCGGATTCGAAATTCTCAAAGAAACAAAATAATTACAGTTATGTGAACAACAAATGAAATTCATATCAATTTCGTATTTTGATTTTTTTTTAAATCAAAAAGATTATCAGTTGTACTCAGCGAAGACAGTTTCACTGTTTCCGCTGCGCACTCTGATAAATAGAACACAAATCAATCAAATCAACAAAACACAGTTTCACTTTTTATTTTTAAATAATGATATTTAAAAATTTCATCTAAATTTCAAAACTTTAGTTTTGACTCAAAGTACAAATAAAACATCGACCAATAGTTGTAACATATGTTCCATCCAAGTTATGTTTTATATTATGTCCATAAACCCCAAGCTCTGATACCAACTGTGACGCCCCACCTCTATGCTCATAATAACAAAGAATATTAAAAGAAATACTGTCTATTATTACGAAGAATAAGGCTGGATAGGAGCGACCATCCGTAATTGGCCTTACACTAATATTGGTTATCTCGGTAGGAGTGTTATATACTTTTTATTTTTCATCTATTATTTATTTACTCCCATCGACATATCCAATTATCAGTATAAAACAAACTACGATAGTTTGTTTAGTTTAGGACATTAGATATAACAATAACACAGATAATATAAATGCGGAACACGGATAAAAACAAAAGTCTCATATATATCTATAACTGATGTCAGTTAATACATAGTTGACACCATACATATAATACAACTACAACTGTCGACTCTAGAAGTTATATATACAAGTACATTATCGACTAATATACATGAATACATATCATTCTATACAATGACACGACTACTACAAAATGACTGACAACTTCAGAAGATGTGAAAAGTCTTCAATCCCGAACAGCAACTCAAAGAAGAAAATCTACAACCTGAAATAACTCGGGTCTGACCCGAGTATTACATTCAAAAGAAAATAATACCCAGGTCAGTCTAATTCAAACCAGTTTATTAGTGCATATAGGCAGTAATAATTTAAATAGACGACAGTCACAATAATTCCCGTCTATCCGATTCTTTAAACAAAGAAACCGGATAACGGTCAATATAACACTTAACAGTGTTTAGCAAAAATCAGCAGATTTAAATCATCAACAGAGATAAATAAACAATTTATCAAATCGACTAATCAATTTAAAGCGATTGACATTGTCACTTTAAAACCATCAAAAATTCGATTGGCTGCCGTACACGCACGCGTGTACGGCCTCGCCAATTCGGCATAAAAGATCAATGCATCAGAAGCAAAAGAAAGATCAATTCAAAACTATCGAGTTTGGGTGGCTGCAGTGCACGCACGCGTGCACCGCCTCGCCACCATCGCAAGAAATACGCAAAAGCTCAGTGGAAGTCACAGGTGATCACCAGGTCAAACCCCGAAGTGCCGGATTCAACTCAAGTGAATTCAGAAACAAATCCCAACAGGGGGAAAACTGCGAAACACATGCGACTGCAGACATAAACGAATACACAGCAACCACCACGATGAAACTGGAGTGGCAAACGGTTGTAAAGACCAGGGCAGACTGCAACTACAAACAGGAGAGACGTGATAGCAGTAAGCACAGTGAACACAAATGGTCAAGCTACACATGAAAAAGGTACACAGGGGCTACAGGGAATTACGGTGGCAACTGCAAATGACCAGGCCAGCTACTTCAAGAGCTGAAAAAATGACCAAAGAATAACAACATACATGAATACAATGGAACAAGGTAGAAACTACTCCAGACAGGGATGGACAAGGTGATAATACAAATGCAAGCAATCAAGTCAGAACTCAAGTCGAAGTCACGAGCAATTGAACAAGTCAGAACCAACATTAGCAATTGCAATTCTCACAAAACAAAAATAGAAACAACTTCAATTCTCACAAAAGCAATACTCTGAGCTATACGTTACCAAACCATGCAGGTATTCATAAAAATGTAATTCAACAGTGAGCTTGTTACTTTGCACATAACAAAATAACAGGGGGTTCCAAAGTGAACTTCACTTATATATATTTCACTTTCAACTTAACAAAGCAATATTGAACATATGATATATGAGAAAAACATTTCAATAAGACTAACCATTAACTCACACATGCACATGATCTGGGCTTGAACCAAACTTCCAACTTACGTATGCAACCATTTTTAAACACGAAAAAAAAACAATGCCTGTACACATATAACTCACGCCTACAACTAACAGTTGTAAATAAAATCAATGGCCAGGCAAGGTTTTCTATTGTATTATATAATGAAGTTGCTGAAGATTAATATGAAGACATGCATGAAAACTACAATTTTGAACACATGCAGTGACCATAATATATAACCACAACAATGCAAAACTACCCCAGCCCTAGATGTACAAGATGATAACGCGTATACACATACATGAATGCATAAATGTACACGCCTGCGCTCAAGCATAGTGTCGAAATCACGGTGGAAAAATCACACAGAATCGAATTTTCAAAAATCACTAAAAGCAGTGTTTCGAACCAAATCAGAGGCTTGATGACTATAAAGTAGAAATGTGAGTAAATAACTCACAATTCCAATGAACCGAGGCCAACAAGAAATTCTCAAGTTCGAAAGACATTACGAAGTTAACCAGAAACACGCGAACTGGAATTAGTGAGGTAAATTCCAATACAATTCGAACGGTGAGCAAAACGAATAAGCAACTCAATCACTTGAATACAACCAAAAACCAAAACAATCAAACCCTAATTGCACTTGAGTGAGAAGTAGATGTGAGTAGAACTCACCTTCTTCGACGAGGTAGCAACGCAATTTGATCGAGCTGCACGAGTCGGCAGAAGCCCTAGCATCGAGCGATTGAACGCGGAGGTAGTCGCCATCTTCTCCAAGGAGTCGGGCCAGAGATAAAAATGATAAAGGGAGTAGCCCTAAATTTTTCGGAGGCGAACAAGACTGAACAAGGCCGCCATTTTGCTCGTTTTTTTTTCTAGGGTTGCAAGTCCAAAAATGAAGGGGAAACGGTAGGGAATCAGATAAGTGTTTTGGTATCAACCAATTGGGTCAAGATACACTAAAGCCCACAATCCTTAAATACTTTGTTAGAAGAATTCAAGTTAATTTAAAAACTTCATGCACCATTTTATACAAGAATTAACACTGATAAAAGCACTTAACAATTTTTCTTTTACGAACGAATTTCAACCCAAATAAACTTCCAATTGCAATTGCTAAACAATTTGAATCGCCATTTGACAATAATCAACTATTATAAAACCCCGGGTTGTTACATGGGGTGAATCCGGTCCCCAGCCCGCATGGGCTGGGGAAACCCCAGCCCACGCGGCTGGGGTCCAGACCCCAGCCCGCCTGGGCTGGGGTTGATTCAGTCCCCAGCCCGCCTAGGCTGGGGAAGCCCCAGCCCATGCGGGCTGGGGGGGAATGTGTGCCAACCCACTAGGGGCTGGCCTGCTACTGGCTAGCCCAACTGGGCTAGCCTGCTGTGCCTGGGTGCAACCCAGGCCTATTTTGGGCTCTCAGGCCCCTGTTTTCAGCCTATTTCCAGCCTGCACATTTCCAGCCAGCACAAATTGCTGATTATAGTGATTTAGGGGTGTTTTTTCAAGTTTTGGCATCAAATTTTCACCAAAATTAACTAGCAATAATCACTAATAGATAGTAATTACCTCAAAGAAGCAAATGATCAAATGGTTTGTGTGCACAATATCAAGCAAGCAAAAATCCTCAACCCCAAGCAAAAGTTCAAGAGACTTCAAGGACCCAAAATCAAAAAAAACAATACAAAGATTACACAAGATGGTAGAGGTAAATAGGGATTAAGAAGGATTAGAGAATAGGGGAGATTGCATTACCTTTTGTTAAGATCCAACTAGTTTAGATATGTAGAGAAGGAGATGGGTCTTCTACCAAAGGGAGGCCATTAGTTATGTTTAGATCTAGGTTTAGGAATTATGAAGAGGAGGGTTAGGGTTTATGGAAGGGGTTTGAGATATTATATAGAAGTGGGTAGGCTAATGGGTCATGTTAGGAGGTTTTAAAACCCATTAGGACATAGTTTAATTTCTAAGGTTATCATGTGAACAAAATCCTAAGTGGCAACCTAGTTTTAATCAAAACCATATAATTGTCTCATTAGCCAATTAAACCCATTATCACATTTAAAAATTCCCTTTTTAAATATTAAACTCCAAAAATATTAATTTCCCCATTTTAAACCCAAAATACTTTAATTTGCAAACCAATTGCAAATTTAAATTCCCAAATTTTTGTTTTGCTCCCTTTTCAACTTAAAATCATAATTTTAATTTATTATTCGGTAATTGCAATCTCAGGGTTGTTACAATAACATCAATACTTTGGCCGACTCTGTTATTTACTTTATGAGTCCAATGGCTGCTTCGTTTCTCTTCATAAATTAGGGCTTTGCGAATTGAAGCCGCCGCTCTATAATCAATCGATTGAATTGAGGGATTTTTGTTGCGTTGCTTTGTCAATCGACTTTTGCTTCGTTCGTCTTCGGCTGCTCCAATTTGTCGAGTTCAAATCGAATAATACTGGTATGCAATTTCCTTTATTTACTCTCGTTGATATGCTTAAACTTCATGCACTTTTCTTCTGATGATAATATGGGAATTTATAAGGTTCGAATCTCTTAGTTTACGTTCGTATAATTTCGGTTTGAATTCTACTGTTAATTGTGCTAGGCCGTTCGATTTTGCTTGAATACATGTGATTTGTTTGGACTGGTTTAATTCGTATATTGCTTGAATTTCTTTGAGTCGGTTCCATTTTTGTTCCTTTGATTTCGGCTATTTGAAAATTTGACTGTAGTTTTTTGGTAGGACTTCGATTAATTTGTGTTTCATCTGCAAGTTCCATTGTTTTCTGCTCTGACTTGTTCATCATGTTAGTATACGAATTTGATCTATCTTCGTGTATAGTTGACTCTTGTTGATTTTTATCTCGGCCGTGACTCATGCAGCTGCTTCCCTGTTTTTATGATTTTTGAACACATTTATAAATTCGTGTAGAACTTCACATGAATGCTACCACTTGTGTTTTACTGGAACCACTTGTGTTTGTATGTGAGTCACCATGTATATACATACATACATATGTATGTGTGTGTGTATATGTTGTGCCTACATTGCTCTGGTCTCTTTGCTTTGAGTTGAATTCTGGTTGACACTGCATGTATGTATACATGAGTGTAGCTGCTTTGTTTTGTTCACTGTACTGAGGTTTGGTTCATTGATGATGCTTTGAGTCATGTTTGTGCCTTTGATTTGTGCACTTGTATTTTCATTTGAAGTTTATTACTGTAGCCATGCAGTCAGGTCTTGATATCTTCATTTATGAGTTGTTGTCACTATGTCATATGCATTGTTATCATGTGCATATATGTTTGATTCTCTGTCTTGAACTTTGTTTGGTTGGACCTGTATATATTTATATATGTATACATGTGTATAAACATATGTATATATGTATATGGTCATGTTGATGTATATGCATGCTCCAGTTTTGTTGCTTTTTGGTGTTGAGGCTTTGCTCGGTTGACTTGTACATTGTTGCATGTTTAGGTTACCCTGTTTGCATTACTTCGAGTTTCATATCCACTTCCTTGTATGCTGCTCTGCTCCAACCACTACTGTGTTGTCTCTCTTTTGTTCAACTGAGTTGTGTTGTTATAGTGTTGATGTTGCACTTGTATTCCTTTTACATGTTTTGTAGTATTCTTGTTGTCATTTTGAATGTTGGTCATCTCCATGTAACCGATTTCATGTGGACTGATCTGGATAAACTTGTGGGTTGTTTGGAGTTACGTGTTGAACTGCTCTCATGTGTATATTTCTGGTGTTGTATGTTTTATTGCGTGCACCTGAGTTGAATCCAGCTTATGGCTCGGGTCTGACCTTGTGCTAACCTGTCCCTGCAGTTTTATCAAGTGTATATCGGTGTGCATGGCCTTGTGGCATGTACAGTGATACATTGTGCATGTCACAAGTTGTTCGTGTATGATGAATTCAAAAGAAATGATGACGAACAACCAAAATAACTGAGGCAAATAACATTTTCAAAACACACACTTTAATTTTCACTGTAAAATATTTTCTTTTTCAATTTTACTGCGTCGGTGTTTATTTTGCAGATAATTCAGATGTTGGATTCAGAGTTGAAGATAAATACGAGTGAATGAGTGATATGTAGTGAGATGAACATTGTAAATTGAAATTTGTGATGTAATCGAAATTGTAATGTAATTGAAATTGTGTATATATAGTGAGAGCTCAAATTTATACTATTCAAAATTGTAATAAAATATTTGTTTGAATAAAATATTTGTTTGAATTTAAATTCTGTGTTATTTATTTTATTCAACAAATATTTATTTAATTATATGAAAAAAATAGTACAATAACAAATACATTTAAATGAATATATATATGTTTATTATCATCAAACAAAAATCATATACTAGCATATTCTACAATCCCCCCTTTTGATGATAACAACCATTATTAAGATTTTGACTCTATTAAATGTATTTGACCTTGATGAATTCCATTTTCTCCCCCTATTTCAATGCTCCCCCAACATCAAATCTCCCCCTTCACATATGCCATGAAAATAAATAAAAAAATATGCAAATGAACCTAAATGGGAATATGCAAATAAAAAATAAAAAATTTGAACTTTATTTGCCAAAATCTTAACTTTTCTCTCCCCCTTTTGTTATCAGCAAAAGAGTAATAGTATTAGAAAAATAGAGATAAAGTTATAGACATTAATTTAACATTAATACCCAATCGAGTATAAATATTAAATTCCAATAAAAAATCAAACAAAAATCATAAATACTCTATTAGACGCATATTCCATTTTAGAGTGATAGGGCATATAAAACTATATAGTTGTGTCTATTTGTAGTATATTTATATCAGGAATTTGAATATCTACTAACCATGCATAACCATTAGGACTTTTAAATAAGATTAGTAGTATTCCCAATTTTTAGTTTTCAAAATATGAATTTCAAGTATCTTCTAACCACGCATAACCGTGAGGACTTTTAAATGGGATTAGAATCAACTCGTCTATTTAATAACCAATTTTGATATGTGTTCCATACATGCATAACCGTGAGGACTTTTAAATGAGAGTGAATACTTTGTATGTTTTTAAATAAAAAATAAAATAAAAAAACGAATAATTTTCCGTTTAAAATACAACATTTTGACATACCATGTTGGATTTTAATGAGTGATGGTCGTTAGAAATATGATAGAAATAGAGATGGTTATGAAATTTTTACCATCAAAATTTATTATAACTCTTGTTTAAATTTTTAAAGAAATTTACTAAATGTACTGTCTCAAGTCATAATATATGATTAATATCAACACTTATCATTTTTCCAATCACTATTTATCTTTTCGATAATCGGTAGGGAGTCAGATTATTTATTGTATTCATTTAAGATCAAATCCAAAAATAAATATAAATCAAATTTCTAAAATGTCTAATCTGAAACAAAGTCAACAAAAACTATTTTCCGGAAGGGGTTTTAAAAAAAATGTATGCTAATTTAAAATCAATTGAAATGAAAAAAATATGCAGTTATGTTCTTTGAAATTGATGCGACTAATGAATGTCTCAACATAAAACACGTTTCACTAGTACTTTTTCTATCAACTAGATTATCAGTGTAATCTGCATCTGAATTTCCCTTTTACTCAAGCTTATCATTAGATAGATATCATAGACCAAACCGTGAAGTGTGCAACAAATATATCCACGTGTATCTAGAATAATCATCAACCAATAAAACACCATCATTAGTCCAAACAAATCTATATGAACTAGTTCAAAGACTCAAGAGGTACTTATAGTGTTCTCGGCATAAAAATATAATTGACTAACAATTTTGCATAAATCAAAATCAACATTCATTTCTTTATCACATAACTGGCTGATTTAAATCAGATTATGGTGCAGATTTGTAACATATAATATATCATTCAAGATAAATGTACCGTTACCTAATTTACCTTTACCGATAATTTTTCATTGTTGCCCATTGTGATTCTGCCACCATTGTACTAGGCTAAGGAACTTTGATTTATTGCCCGCCGTGTGCCTGGAATAGCCAGAATCCAGGTACCACTCTTGTTGTTCCTTAGCCTGCCACAACACCTACACAAGAGAAGATTTTTGTGACCTATTTGTTTTTATAGGTCCATGATTGTTAGTGGCAAAAAAATTTGAAAAATAAGTTTGTGTAGACCCAAGACAATTTATATTTGATCCTTTTGGCACCCAGATTTGTTTGACTTTAAGGGAATTTATATTTGTGCCTTTAGGAACCCAAATTGGAATGGTTTTCACATGTTTGGGTCTATACCAGCAATTATTGTGGTTGTGTCTAGTTTTTCCACAAATCGTGCACTTGGAATTGACTTGATAAATTTCGCTTCTAACATGTTCAAATTGATTATACCCAAGTCCTTGTCTAACAGTATTGACAGTTTATTTCCCTAATAACATATTTAGTGATCTTTCTCCTTTGGAAAATTTTCCTAAAGTTGTAGACAATCGTTGGACTTGTGTTTTGAGTGATTCATTTTCATTTAAAAGCAAGGTGCACTTTTTAATAGAATTTTCTCTCCTAGTGTTTTCACTTTCTTTTGAAATTAGAATTTCATTTTCAAGTGATTTTATTTTAATTTCTGTTTTTTTAATTTCTTCTTCAAGTGATCGATACATATCACACTTAGGGCTTTTGTTTCGATATTTTTTAACTAGTTGGTCAAGCTGCTTATTTAGTTCTATCAAACTATCTCTTTGTGATTCAATTTTAGCGTATTTCTCCCAAAGTCTTTCAAAACAGCCATTTACCTCATGAAAATATATAAGTAATTCTGAATGAGTAAGTTTTGATACCTCGCTTAGCTCGTCATCATCACTGTCAGTTGTTTCTCCTTGAAGACAGAGATTTCCTTTTTCACTCTCACTGCCAGTGCTTTTATCATCTTCATCGGTTTCATCCCAAGTAGCTGCAAAACTTCTCCTTTTCGGTTTCTTTCCTTGGTTGAGTCGATTCTGAGGACAATTTGGCTTGATATGACCAGGTTTGTTGCACTTGTGACATATGATCTCCTACTCCTCTGAGTTGTCTAGTACTTTGACTATTCTGCTTTTCTATTGTTGATTTAGAGCTGGATTTCCATACTTGTGATTCCACCTTTTGAATCTCTTTATTAATAGTGCCAATTCAGCTGCTCCATCATCATCATCATCTTCACTTTCAGTTGTTCCTTTAAGAGCTATTGATTTCTTTCAAGTATCACCTCCTTCACGTTCTTCCTTGAATTTCATTTCTAGCTCATAAGTGGTGAGATTTCCGATAAGTTCTTCAACTTTAATCTGTTTCGAATCCTTCGATTCTTGAATAGTAGTGACTTTGGCTTCAAAATTTCATGGTAGAACTCTGAGGATTTTTCGGACTATTTCCAATTCTGTGTACGGTTTTCCAAGAGCTTTTGATTTGTATACAAGATTAGAAAGTCGTCCATACATCTATTTGACATTCTCATATTTAGCCATTGTGAAGTTCTCGTATTCGCTACTAAGCATGGCAAGGTGAGATTCTTTGACTTGAGATGTTCCTTCGTGAGTCACTTCAAGTGTGTGCCAAATTTCCTACGCAGTTAGACAATGTGAGACATGATTAAATTCAATTTGATCCAATGAACATATAATAGAATTCATAGCTTTAGCATTAGCATTCTGTAGTTTATTTTCAATATTTGTCCATTGATCCATCGGTTTTTCAATTTCTTGATTATCTACCACTATAGTTGGTGTCATATATCCTATCTCAACAATATTCCAAGCATCGATGGTTTTTAGAAAAAATTTCATTCTATTTTTCCAGTAAGCATATTCACCATTGAACATGGATGGTCTAACTATGGACTGACCCTCAGCAAAAGCATTTTTAAAAGTAGATATTTAAAAAATCAAAATTTTAAAATAAAAAATTGGTTTTTGAAAAATTAAATTTTTAAAACAAAAAATGGATTTTGTTCCTAGCTCTGATATCACTTGTAGGATCAATTTCACCCTAGAGGGGGGTGAATAGGGTGATACTAATAATAATAAAAATTAATGCGGAAATATATAAAATAGTTGCAGCAAAGATAATAGCAGAATAATAGAAGCAGAAATAGAACAACACAGAATTACCTAGCTTCGGCAAAACCCTGCCTACGTGCTGCTCCCAAGGTTTCTACTAGAAATTAAGTAGTCGGACGCTTACACACGTAAACTCGCGACACCCGCTATCGACTAACCTAACTCTATGCTCAAAACCCTACCATAACTCAGCCACTGAGTTGCGAATTCTCGAACTACACCACCGTAGTTCGTCCCCTAGTCACACGACAAGAATTTTACAAGAGTTTTAAAAGAAAAATACAAAATAAAAACAGACACAAAACCCTATATAAAATTAAAGACCAATTAACAATTTAAAGGCCGGCCACTTTAATTATATCACAAGAAAAAATGTCTCCCTTAATATTTCTTCGGCTCCAACATGAAACGAGATAACATCAATACTTCAGCCGACTCTGTTATTTACTTCGTGAGTTCAATGGCTGCTTCGTTCCTCTTCATAAATTAGGGCTTTGCGAATTGAAACCGCCGCTCTATAATCAATCGATTGAATTGAGGGATTATCTTTGTGTTGCTTTGTCAATCGACTTCTACTTCTTTCGTCTTCGGCTGCTCCAATTTGTCGAGTTTGAATCGAATAATACTGGTATGCGATTTCCTTTATTTACTCTCGTTGATATGCTTGAACTCGATGCACTTTTCTACCGATGATGATATGGGAATTTATAGGGTTTGAATCCCTTAGTTTACGTTCGTATAATTTTGGTTTGAATTCTACTGTTAATTGTGCTAGGCCGTTCGATTTTGCTTGAATACATGTGATTTGTTTAGACTGGTTCAATTCGTATATTGCTTGAATTTCTTTGAGTCAGTTCCATTTTTTGTTCCTTTGATTTCGACTATTTGAAAATTTGACTGTAGTTTTCTGGTATGACTTCGGTTAATTTGTGTTTCATCTGCAAGTTCCATTGTTTTCTGCTCTGACTTATTCATCGTGTTAGTATACGAATTTGATCTATCTTCGTGTATAGTTGACCCCTGTTGATTTTTATTTCGGCCGTGACTCATGCAGCTGCTTCCCTGTTTTTATGATTTTTGAACACATTTATAAATTCGCGTAGAACTTCACATGAATGCTACCACTTGTGTTTGACTGGAACCACTTGTGTTTATATGTGAGTCACCATGTATATACATACATACATATGTATGTGTGTGTGTATATATGTTGTGCCTACATTGCTCTGGTCTCTTTGCTTTGAGTTGAATTCTGGTTGACACTGCATGTATGTATACATGAGTGTAGCTGCTTTGTTTTGTTCACTGTATTGAGGTTTGGTTCATTGATGATGCTTTGAGTCATGTTTGTGCCTTTGATTTGTGCACTTGTATTTTCATTTGAAGTTTATTATTGTAGCCATGCAGTCAGGTGTTGATATCTTCATTTATGAGTTGTTGTCACTATGTCATATGCATTGTTATCATGTGCCTATGTGTTTGATTATCTGTCTTGAGCTTTATTTGGTTGGACTTATATATATTTATATATGTATATATGTATGTGGTCATGTTGATGTATATGCATGCTCCAGTTTTGTTGCTTTTTGGTGTTGAGGCTTTGCTCAGTTGACTTGTACATGGTTGCATATCTGGATTACCCTGTTTGCATTACATCGAGTTTCATATCCATTTCCTTGTATGATGCTCAGCTCCTTCCACTACTGTGTTGTCTCTCTTTTGTTCAACTGAGTTGTGTTGTTATATTGTTGATGTTGCACTTGTATTCCTTTTACTGTTTTGTAGTATTCTTGTTGTCATTTTGAATGATGGTTATCTCCATGTAACTGATTTCATGTGGACTGATCTGGATAAACTTGTGGGTTAGTTGGAGTTACATGTTGAACTTCTCTCATGTGTATATTTGTGGTGTTGTATGTTGTATTGCGTGCACCTGAGTTGAATCCATCTTATGGCTCGGGTTTGACCTTGTGCTCACCTGTCCCTGCAGTTTTATCAAGTGTATATCGATGTGCATGGCCTTGTGGCATGTATAGTGATACATTGTGCATGTCACAAGTTGTTCGTGTATGATGAGTTCAAAAGAAACGATGACGAACAACCCAAAAAACTGAGGCAAATAACATTTTCAAAACACACTTTAATTTGCACTGGAAAATATTTTCTTTTTCAATTTTACTACGTCGGTGTTTATTTTGCAGATAATTCAGATGTTGGATTCATAGTTGAAGATAAATACGAGTTAATGAGTGATATGTAGTGAGGTGAACATTGTAAATTGAAATTTGTGATGTAATCAAAATTGTAATGTAATTGAAATTGTGTATATATAGTAAGAGCCTAAATTTGTACTATTCAAAATTATAATAAAATATTTGTTTGAATAAAATATTTGTTTGAATTTAAATTCTGTGTTATTTATTTTATTCAGCAAATATTTATTTAATTTTGTGAAAAATAAAATAGTACAATAACAAATACATTTAAATGAATATATATATATATGTTTATTATCATCAAACAAAAATCATATACTAGCATATTCTACAGGAACTTGGATAGGTTCGTGTTGGTATTCATAGATGACATTTTAGTGTGCTCGAAAGATAAAAGGGAGCATGGGATTCATCTTAGAGTGGTGCTTGAAATGCCGAGGAAGAATCAGCTAAAGGCAAAGTTTTCCAAGTGTCATTTTTGGAAGAAGGAGGTTAAGTTTCTTGGTCATGTGGTTTAAGAGGAGAGCTTGTTAGTCGATCCAGTTAAGATCGAAGCTGTCAATAATTGGAAGAGACCAGAGATGGTAATCGAGATCAGGAGTTTTCTTGGACTTTCTGGCTATTACCGGAGATTCATTAAGGATTTCTCGAGGATAGCAGCACCTTTGACTAAGTTGACCAGGAAAGACGTGAAGTTTGTTTAGTCCGACAAATGCGAGGAAGGGTTCCTTAAGTTAAAGCATTTGTTGACCAATGCACTAGTGCTGGTAGTTCCAGATGGAAACCAAGGGTTGGTAGTATATACTGATGCATATGTGACTGGATTGTGAGCGGTATTGATGCAGTTGGGTAAAGTTATTACCTACGCATCTAGGTAGCTTAGACCGCACGAAGTAAGATATCCTACTCATGACTTAGAGTTTGCTGCAGTGATTTTTGCCTTGAAGATATGGAGGCATTATCTCTTGGGGGAGAGATTTGAGTTGTATACCGATCATAAATATTTAAGATATTCTCTCGGAAGGAGTTGAATATGAGACAGCATAGGTGGTTGGAGTTTTTGGCTGCTTATGATTTTGGTATAGAGTATACTCCTGGGAAAGGAAATAAGGTAGCGGATGCTCTCATCAGGAAACATCAAAATGTGGTGTTAGCTATGTTGGCAGAATGGAAGCATCTAGAAGCTTTGGCCAGTTGTGGTGTGCAGTTAAGATAGACTGATAGTTCTAGCCAGGGTACTGCCATATTGTCCTGTTTAGAAGTTCGACCAGTGTTGATCGAGAGAATCGCTTCTAAGCAGAAGGAGGATCCGTTATTAGCCGAGAAGATCAGAAGGCTTAAGGTTGGAATAGAGATCGATGATTTGAAAGATTTTTGTCTTGACCAGAGAGGATGGTTGAGAAAGAAGGGACGGTTATATGTTCCAGATGTTGAGAACTAGGGGAAAGAAGTTCTTGGAGAATGTCCTCGATCCAAGTTTATGATTCATCCTGGAGGGACCAAGATGTATCAAGATATGAAGAGGAGCTTCTAATGGGAAGGCATGAAGAGGGATGTTGCCTTGTGGGTTAGGCAGTGTGTAAATTGTCAACAAGTGAAGGCCGAACATAGAAGCCGAGTGGATTGCTTCAGCCTTTAGAGATTCTAGTATGGAAATGGGATTCGATATCCATGGATTTTATAGACGGGTTGCCAAGGTCAAACAGAGGAAATGAAAGTATATGGGTCATAGTGGACAGGTTGACCAAGAGTGTCCATTTCATTCCAGTAAAGTCAACCAGGACGGCACCTGTTTTGGCAAAGCTGTTCATGAAGAATATAATTAGACTACATGGAGTTCCTAGTAGCATAGTCAGTGACAGAGATGCTTTATTCTCTAGCGAATTCTGGAAGAGTCTACAGGATGTGTTAGGCACTAAGCTCAAGATGAGTACCGCATATCACCCTCAGATGGATGGGCAGACAAAGAGAGTCAATAAGGTACTTGAGGATTTGTTGAGAGCTTGTGTGTTGGACTTTGGTGGATCTTGGAAGTATCATCTACATTTGGTTGAATTTTCTTATAATAATAGTTATCAAACTAGTATAGGAATGGCGCCTTTTGAAGCTTTGTATGGAAGGCCATGCAAATCGCCAGTATGTTGGTTGGAGATTGGAGACAGATTGGCCTTAGATCCAGATTTGGTTAGGGAGGCATCAAAGAAGATTGAGTTGATACGAAAAAGGATGAAGGAAGCTTAATCCAGACAGAAGAGTTATGCAGATAAGAGGCGTAAAAACCTAGAGTTCTCAGTTGGAGACAGGGTTTTCATTAAGGTATCATCGATGAAGGGTGTGGTACGGTTTGGGAAGTCAGGGAAACTGACACCGAGATATGTTGGTCCATTCCAGATTATAGAAAGGATTGGGAAGCTCGCATACAGAGTGGAGTTGCCGAGCGGTATGGCAGGTGTCCATAATATATTTCATGTGTCTCATCTTCGCAAGTATGTGCATGATCCAGAGGCCATTATTCCTCCAACAGTGTTGGAAGATCTAGTAGTAGAGCCTAATTTGACTTTTGTTAGACAACCAGTTCGGGTTGTAGCGAGAGATGAAAAAAGATCGAGGAACAAGACAGTCAAGTTGGTGAAAGTTCAGTGGAGCGACAATGAGAAGGACTGTATTTGGGAGACAGAGGACATGATTCGAGATACTTGTCCTGATCTGCTTTGAGGGTATGTCTATATTAGGTTTATGTAGATAATTCCTAGTGAGGTAGACTAGTATGGTTGTTAGGAGTCGTTATAGATGATTTCTATATTTAGTATTTAGTCCTTACAGAATTTCGAGGACGAAATTCTTTAAGGAGGGGAGCCTATAACACCCCTAATTTTCAATAATAACATTATTCAGGAGAATTAATTACGTAAATTAAATAGAATAATGTAGAGTGATAAGGAGATTAAAATTTGATAATAAACCTAGAGGTCGTGCTTAATTAACTCTAATTGGCTTATTAATGGTTAAATAATAATTAAATTAACATAAGGGCATTAGGGTCATTGCCGCTCATATTTCCTACCCTTATACTATTATCCCTATACCATTCACGTTCATTTTATCATAAGCAAAAACAAACGTAAGAAAGAAAAGGAAAGCCATCCATTAAGGAGTAGGAAGAGAAGAGAACTTCAAGTTTAAAGCTTAGGATCAAGCTAGAAGAATCAATCTCAAATCAATCTCCAATTTCCTTATCCAGTCTAAGATAAATAATAATCACTACACCTCTATTTTGGGTTTTTATAGGATAATTATTTTCAGATTTATGATTAAATCTAATATGATGATTTTTGATGATTTGCTTGGATTCATAATATGTTTGATTTAATCCAATGGTTTAAAAATGAATATATACAGTTTTAGGGCAAAACCGAGAGTAAATGATTTTTAAATGCTATGGAAAATTTATAGATTATGAGAAGCATGATTTTGGAATTATGTTTCAATTTTTAGAATTTTCCATACTGTGGAGAATTAATTATAAATTTTTGAAGGGAAACATGTATTATTGGGTTTAAATTTATTTTTGGTTGTTGTATGAGGAATTTGGGTCTGAAATTTATATATGTTAGACAACATATTTAAAGTGAATTTTGGTGATTTTTTGGGGGTTTTTACTAAGTGATTTAGTATGGAAATTAAATTATTTTGAAAGGAGGACCTAAATGATTTAATTGTTTTGTTAATTGGAAGGGCTTATTTGTTAATGTTAATAAGGTTTTAGATGTGAGAAAATGCGGCAATTATTTGTAAAATAATTTGAAAGTTTAAGGTAACCAATAAAGTGTGTATAAGTGGGCAAGTTAGTTACAAAAAGATTACTTTAATTGGTAAAAACATCATTTTTACTCAGAAAAGTAGGTTCTGCCACTTTCCGAAGGACCCTTTCGACCCAGACCTTCCGCTACCAATCAGGTCGAAACCTATCTAGTCGAAACCAATGAAACCGAAACTAATACGCATGGTATCCTTTAGTTGGTACGCAGTGGATTGGAGAAAGGCGGAAGGTAGGGTGTCAAAACATAGCTTTCCAAGGGGTCGAGATCTTTGGTTTGTTTTTTAAAGAAAAGTGCTTACCTATTTACAAAGAGGTTTCGAAAGACTCGAAACCAATGCTTGCGAAAGGGTATTTTAAAACAAGCTTTCGAAGGAGAGTTGCCGCCTTTTTAAAGTAGTAGCTTCTGAAGGGGATTACTAAGTTTTTAAATTAATGCTTCGGAAGAGATAGCTTCGACCAAGTTGAAACCCTTCTGTAATTTTAAGCCTTTTGATGGTATTGAAGATATCAATGCTGTCGAAAGGTACTTTTTGTTTTTATAAATATAAGCCACTTCCCATAGCTTTCGAAAGGGTGGTTTCGACACCATCATGTTTTCCCCAAATACTTTTATATGATAAAGAAAGGTTTCGAAAGGGGTACTTTCATTTATGTTCGCTTTGACCCAAAAGATATTTTAAATATAAACCCAATGGCTTTGGAAGGAATACTTCCAATAATTTCAAAAGAGGGTCTTTCAATGTTTTCGAAAGGGGCACTTTTAATTGGTTTCGAAGCTATGCTTCTAAAGTTAAATGTTGATACTTTAATACATTCGAAAGGTTTCGAAAGAAAGGTTTTAAAGCGTTCGAAAGGCAAGAGCCTGATGTTTTGAAGATAGATCTATATGCTTTCGAAGGAGGGTATCTAATGAGGTCGAAAGCAAGGTTACGAAGGATTCAAATGGCTTTGTAACCCAAATTCATTTTTAAAGGAAAAACCCATGGCTAAATTAAAGGAGTTTTGAAATGATTTTAAGAAGAAGCTTTCCTTGATAAAATTATAGGTTAAAGGGATTAACCGTGTTTTATATGAAAAGTATTTCAAGGACATTAAACCCACAGGAGTGGTATTGTTTTGTAATTATGTTTGCTTCTTCAAATAAAAATATATTCACATTATAATGGACCCATACCTACATTTTGGGGATAAAAGGGTAGAAGAACCAGCTATTTTAACCTAGTAGTGAATATAAATTGATTAAATCTTGGATGAGTAGAATTGCATCCAAGAGGTCAGGGAGACCAGAATATAGGACGCCTAAATATGGAAGTTGTCAGGAAGGCAGGTTCATAGTGCACCCATGAAAACTATGATTAGGAAGTTATTAGAGTTACCAATAGATTCATAGTGATCCCAAGAAAACTATGTTAGAAAGAATGGTTGGCAAGGGCTAATTGGTTTGTAGTGCACCCATGAAAACCATATCTGGACTAAGTTATTGACAATAGTCAAAAGGTTCCTAGTCAACCCATGAAAACTAGGATAAGAAAGAAGTTATTGGAGGTATCATTAGTTTCCTAGTCAACCCATGAAAACTAGGATAAGAGATAAGTTATTGAGGTCACCAATAGGTTCAGGGGAACCCATGAATTAATTAAGTTAAGTGGCAGGGGCTAATAGGTTCATAGTGCACCCATGATAATTGGGAATTGGGAAAACTTAAAGAAGAGAAAACTTATTTTTGGTTTGAAAAACCTCCATATATTATGTAAAGGTTATTAGTAAGCCCATGAAAACTAATAGGTTAATAGTAACCCTAGAAACTATAAATATGACAGGGAGTCAATTTAACAGAGAATGGGGAATCCAGAATGTTTTAACTTGTATGCATATCATCATAATAATTTGAAATGATTATGTTTTTAACCATTGTGGATACAGGAGCACAGTGTATGGTTTTATAAAGGTTTAAGATGCTAGTGAGGGGAAAACTCGTTCCGCTATGCGGCGTGGTCTCATGAGTTATCTAAATGGTTTGAGATGTTAGATTATTATTCATACCAGGCTTTATGTCTGACTCGAAGTTTATATTTTCCCTTTAACTCTCGGGTACTCAATTGATTTTGGGTAGCTTAAGAGTTGAGGTTTCCAGGTACCTCATTAGATAAATAAAGCTTCCGAAGATGTGCAGGAGGCACAATAGATATTTAGAGTTCTCTTTTATTTTGGTTTCGCTATGTTGTTTGTAATGGCAAAGTTGTTATATTGCCTGTATATACTCTGATCATCCAAGGGGTCATCTTCATATGTCGCTCTTAGCATATGTTGTAATAAATATATTTATCTGAACGTGGTTTACGATTATGGGATTATGTAATCAGATTTGGACTTTAATTCAAAATTGTCAAAGAACACCTCAATTAAATTAAAAACAAAAATTAAACAAGTAAGAATCAAAAGATAAGAACCAATGACCACAATTTTTAATGTGGTTTGGCCAAAATTTTGTGCCTGCATCCACATCAACTTTGTTTCTATTAGAATTCACAGCTACAACCAAATTATAATCAATTACAAGTCTAGAAAAAGATAGATTTAGAATTTGGGTCATTTTCTAGTTGTTGTTCGTTCTCTATTCATATATGAATTCGAGCATCAAAATCGCTAG
This sequence comes from Allium fistulosum, assembly GCA_030737815.1. NCBI lineage: Eukaryota > Viridiplantae > Streptophyta > Magnoliopsida > Asparagales > Amaryllidaceae > Allium > Allium fistulosum. The sequence goes on from CM060902.1 coordinate 1,305,556,967, forward strand.
ATCTTGTTTCAACAAGCAAATATCTCTAGATTCGAAGTTCCAGCACGAATAACAAGTCAAAACATATGAAGTCCAACAACCAATATGGTTGGATACTCATCGATATGGATCGGTGCCAACCCATATCTTTGACTTTTCCTTTGAATTTTTCCTTTTCTAGTGCAAGTTCGTTTAGTTTGAAATCATTGTCTCAAAAACTGCATATAGTTCGGTACCAACCCATATGGTTCGGTGCCGGCCCACATAGTTTGGTACCAATCCATGTCACATCATGTACTTATTTTCTCCTCTTTAAGTTTGATTTTCATAAGAGTTAGGTGGGGGCCTCATCATCAATAGATTGTTCGGTATCGATTCATATAGATTGATATTGGTCGATAAGACTAGTAGTATTTTTGCTCTATCTTCTTGAGTCTTTCAATCTTAGGATTCTCCAAGTTTCTTGATTCATTCCTTCATCAATTAGAATTCCAGATCTATCAAAATGTCACTTACTCCAAATACTGGATAACACTAGTTGACTAAAACCGCCTAAAATGAACGATAAGTATTCAGATTTGATCGAGAGTGCAACTAGTTGACCGTTTGGAACCACCAATTGGCAGTCGACTGTACTTAGCCCATTTTGCACCCTATAACTTCAAACACTCATATCTTTTGATCCGTAGCTCCAAAGGACTTGCCATTTCTCCCTTTGCAATTGCAAAAAATCATCTTATATCTAGTTGTCTCATATCCTGAATTCCTACGATTTTTAATGTGGTTTCATTTCAATCAAATACGTAAGGTGCATAGATGCAATACGTAGCATGACGTGCCACTGCTCGTATTCAAATATTGTTATAAGCATTCATCTTTCTCCATCCCGTCTTTAACATACAACTCCATATCCTCGAGACACATCACCTAACATCGGTAGACATGAATTTACACCCTTGTTATAAATCTGTCGACATTTGGATGAGCTCAACTTCATACTGGACGAACGAGTTTGAGGCAGAGAACTGGTTTTACCACCATTTGAGTTCAATCACTTGACTCACCATTTCCACACTACACTTCATTCGGTAACAACTTCAAGTGTCATAAATCATCTCTTAACCATTTTATCATTTCCCACACCAATAATCAAGCCAAGACTCAAACCAAAAAGAATATAATTCATAATAAATTACTTAACATGTTCAATTTTATATAAAACTCTTTCAAAACATTCATTAACAGGATTCTCATCTCTAAAACCCTAATCAAGTTCACAACTCACGTCCTAACAAATATTTGAGTATTTATCATGATTTCTAATGTAATCATATATCATATATCATAGATTATATATTCCACTCATCAAATATCAAGAAACCTAAACTACAATAAAACCCAATTTGAAGCTCTTCTTGAATCTGGCTCCAAAATTCTACAAAATATGAAGTTGATGACATTGATTTGTAGAGAATCTTTCAACTTGAATTTAGATATTTATTTTGGAAATTTTTGTTGAGATTTGTGAAAGTTGTGAAGATTCAAAGTTGGAGAAGAAAACTAGTTTTCTAGCTTAGGAAAAGTTGAGAAGAAGAATGGAATGAAGAATTAAGGGGAACTTCTCATTTTAGAAATTATAAAATAAATTTCGGTTAAATGACATTTTTTCTTGTATCTTCTTTTTTCTTCTCATTTTAGCATTCTTATCCGATTTTAGCAAATTTAACATGTTTCTCATATGTAAATGACTTTACGAACCCAATGGAATAAATCTTGAGTCCTAATTCATTAACCTTCAAAAAAAAATCTTTTAAGGCCATTAGTCTATTTAATCCAATTAAGAGATTAGTTACAGTTAATCACTAAGCATGAAATCATGGGTTGTTATATACAAGGTCCAATACAACAAGTAAAACATATACATCCACCTATATCAAATAAGCAACGTGCGGATGTTGTATCCAAATCTCTTTGCTTTCCTTTGCCTATACCTATATGCTTCGATAATGTATGGGTGTATGAAGATAAAAAGGGAAAATGTTATCAACAATTTTTGGACTATGCTTTATCCTATATACCCCAGTCTAACTTAAGATATCTGGTGGCTATTACATAAGAAAGACTGCCTATGTACCCTTTTAGGATCAAGCCCACATAATTCTATTTCTTGCTCTTCTCTTGAATCAAACACTTATTAGCAAAAAACATCACATTCTACTATGATACCACAATCAATCAAAATAGGTAGGGATAACAATAATAATAGCAACACACAACCATCAAACATCACACAAATTTAACATTGCTCAATGTCAACCTCAAACGTCAAATAAGTCAACTACAACAAATACCACCACATGTATGCTAATCACCTATCATTAGTAACACAACATCATTCTTGGATCTGGGTCAGCATGTAGAGAGTTAAATGGATGAATTTCAAGTTTTTTAACCATTTTGAATCTTATTGGGCCATGGTATAATTAGTTTAGATCTAATCTGAATAAATTTTAAATAAAATCATTATTTTATTTAATTGATTGATAATATAATTTTATTTGTTAATATATTTGATATATATTATGGGTATCTTTGTATCAAATACATATATACATGTACATGCACATGTAACATATAATGTGTAAATAGTTTAACATGCTCATATCTAGAGGTTGGGATTTACACTGCAATAGGCACATTAGTCCCTTTGTATACATGTTTACCGCCTATATTTATTTTTAATATTATGAATGCATATTTATAAATACATATATGTATATGATTATACAAAAATTTAGAATTCGAATATGACCAAATTGACAATGTTTAAATTTTAAATTCATATTTAAAATATCTTGGACAATCTTAAATCTAAATCATATTTAGATATAGGAAAAACTATCTTAAATTTGAATTTTGAATTACAAAAGACGATATCTTTAAACATAAATACGTAAACAAATAATTAATTACTTTCAATATATATATATATTAAAATAATTATAATATGTTAATAATAAAAGTTTGTTTTGTTCAATTTTTTTTGTCCGAACCCAAATAAAATTCTTTTTTTTATTCGACCGAAGCCAAAACCAAAATTACTTTTTTTCTATATGACCAAAGCTAATTTTTTTGGTCGAAGCCAATTTAAATTTTTTATTTATTTAGCCGAAACTAATTTTCAAAACAAAGTTTTTTTCAAATTTAATCGAAGCCAATTTTAAACTAAATGAATTTTTTGTTTCGACCGAAACCTATATTAAAACAAAAATATTTTTTAATCGAAAATTTGTGTGGATTTTAGACAAAATATTTTTTTTTGAAATATATTTATGTTTTATTCGCAAAATACATATATACATTTTTACCAATTATAAAATTCAAATTTAATATATATTATTAAAAATACAAATTTGACTTTCATTTACATATAAATATTAAATTTATTAAAATGATATTATGCTTCTTGTATATATAATTTTTTTTAAAGGGAATGTATATATGAGATTGACAGCGAATGTAACGATCTGTATTTTACGTATCAAATGATCGTAAAATATTCCTATTTAATTCATATAAGGTCGTATTACTCTATAATTTTGGAATATGACTCTTAGGGTATTTTACACACTTGCAATTTTTTTTGAATTTATATGCAACCATTTTTGCCCTAAAAATCTTGTTTGGGCTATAACTTTTGATAAATGTCAAATTAGAGGCTCTAACCTATTTCGTTGCTTTAGGATGGTGGTTTTCCATTCCGTAGAGAGGTCATGTTAGAAAATCGGACTTATAGTTAGGAAGTTATGCCTAATTTAAATTTTATAAACTGTTGACCATAATTAGTGCGTGATTAGTAAGCCCAATTAGTTGGCTCGTTAGTCTAATTATATGACACGATACATAGGAGTTGAGATAGTTGAATGAGTGGTTTCGCTCTCGTTCTAAATCAGTTCCAAATCCTAAATTGCCGTAAATCTACTCAAATTCACCTAGATTTCATCCTAAGTCACACTAGATTGCTAATTAGTGATTAGATCTTCATTTAGAAGATTGTGCTCATCGTCTTGCTCGATTTGAAGTGCGATTTGCTACTGTCCGAATTGGATCTACAATTGTTTTTCTTGAATTTGGTATTGGTGAGTGGTTTATGACTTCTCACTCTTCTATGTAGGATTATATGTTAGGTTTCTATGATTATATGCTAGAATTGTAAGATTTGACTTGAATCGGATAGGATCTAACATAATTTGAGCATATTCACGATTTTAGGTAGATCCATGATTAGAAAATAATTGATTTTTTGTTTTGATGATCTACATGTTTGGTTGGATGAGTTGTTGCTATGTTTTGTTTGGATGATATGCTTTGATATTGTTAGCTAGTGTTGTGTTTGCATAAGAAGTTAGATCCAAGAATTGAGCATATCGGAAGCTAAGTTGGTCGGAATTGGATGAAACTTGGAGGATAGGCTCTAGAGCATGGTGGTAGACGACATGGAAGTTCGCATCAAAATTGGAGCTAAGTCTTAAATTCGATATCGAATTAGTGGCTTAGTTCAGCACTGAGTTTAGGGGATCACTTATGGGGCATGGCAAATTCAAGGATGGAGTAAGCAAGGCTTTGGGATATTTTCTATAACTTGAAGTAGGAAATTAGCTAAGTGTGGAAGGACGAGACGAGTTAACTTTTATGACTTGAAGGTGGAGGCTTGGAAGAGAAGACCTAGATGCTATGATTGATAGGTTGGGGTCTATGGCATCTGGAATGAAGGCATAAGAAGCTGGAAAGAAGCATGGACCAAAATTTGGCTAAGTGACTAATTCGGCCCAAATTAGTGATTTTGATTCGGTACCGAGTTTAACAGGGTGGTCCAAGGGATGTGCAACATATAGAGATGGATACAGAGTTCAGCAAGTCATGCTGGAGGTAGTGGCTCATTTACATCATGAAGGATTGTGATATAACAGCACGATGAAGCTAAGTTTCTTCGGTTGGGGACTCGTATTTGGAGTAGGTACCGAAGATGGCAGCTCAGGATGTATGACGCTGCGAATAATGGAATGGATTGCGTGAGTAGGGCTCGTTCTCCTATATAGAGCAGTGAAGGCTCGAGTGGTATGGAAGTGCTAAGGAATTATTGATAACTCAAAGTGTTCTTGTTGTACTTAAAGCAGGGGTATTGTATAGCGGAGACGCCCATGGATTGGTAGCGAGGGTCCATATACCATAGACTCCTGGATTGGGTCTAGTGTCTAGCTTCAGGCTAGTTAACAGAGAGTACAACAAGAACTAGGATTTCCAATAGTCCCTGGTATTTGAAGATGGCCATATGAGTTTATCATATATTCAAGGCATGTAGAGTGAGATAACTAGGTTTTTCTTAATGGATGTTATGGTTTCTATGATTGTTATGGTTGCTCTTTTGGGGTAGGCTATCACCTATAGGTATTATCAAGAGAGGGGATACTGGAGATAAGGTTGATTGGATTCTTTCCATCCTATGCTGCGTATGGTATCCTTATGATGTTGTTATTTAGCATATTATTATATGTGCTATCACTTTGGTTGTAGGGACAGGTCAGGTATAAAACATAGGACTCTATCTAATTCTATATTTTCCTACATAGCATTTTGAGGCTCATTTATAGCTCATATATGACTGTTGTCTGACCCAAGATTTTATGTTTTTTGCTTATTATTATCCTGGGTACTCTTAAATGAGTAGACTAGATGATAGGTCCAGGTGACGTAGTAGTTGTTTGGAGGACGAGCTAGGAGAAGCTATCATGCATGTTATATTCTATATATGGACTCCTTCGCTTTATACTGGGCAGCATTGTAGAGCCTGGGCAGTGCTGCCACTTATGTTTCTTTGTTTTGTTGAGAGAGTGTTTGGTGAGGATTTGTTGTATAAATTCTATATGACATTTGTATAACTATGTGATATTACTATGAGGTTGTTTCACGTGGTTATCACTCACTACTCTATTGTATATGTGATATTATATTTTTTCCATGCATTGTGAGATATACGATGGGTTATATGCTGCATTTATTCATTTTAAATCCATATGGTCTTTCTATATCGGTCGGGCACGGCATCAGCACATTATTCTTATTTTATTTGTGCCAATGGTATAGGGCGGTTGTCACATCAAACAAATATGTAAATTTGTGATAATATAAAGCATATGACATTATATAAGTAAACGTCATATTTGAATAGTAATGACATAAATAAGGATGTTACCAAAATTAGGAGCCAATGCACTGTATCTCGAATATTGAATGAAACTCACAATGGTCTAATTTATACGTCTCTAGAAATTGCAGCAATCTATTAATTAACACCACACGTTGCTTTAAAATGATTTTGGGATTTATTTTCTTTGGAATTTTAGGCCTTAGTCTCCACAATTTTCAACTGAAATAGGGGACTCGGAGAAGGCTAAACAATGGGAGAAGAAAGCCTTTAAAGAAGCATCTAGATGGAGTAAAAGGTGGAGACCAAATCTCCTAAGTTTATTTAATCTCTTATACTAATCAAATCACAATTTAAGCATATAAAAACCCTCTGCCAACAACCCAATGGCAAGAAAAACATGGACCAAAATGGGTCAACAAAATGTCCAAACTTGTTTTATAATTAAATTATTTAAATGCAATTTAAATATTTATCGATATCATATATCTATACGTACATATATAACTTCTATATATGTACCCAATTAATTACTAATTGCACCCAGTATCCAAATAAATAAATATAAATTAATTTTGATTAATTTACACCAATTTATAAATTAATTAAATTATGGGGTATTTCAAAGTATTGAACATTGTTGTTGTATGACTCTAAGGTGTAAATGCAGTCAGTGATTAATATCGAACAATTCAAATAGTTCGGAAGTATGATATAAATTAGGCTCAATTGATTTTGGATGACTTTTTGGAAAAGAAAATTTCTAGACATGAAAACATGCTTTACTATGGTGTGTATCTTACTATAATTTTCAACTACTTCGATATTAACCTAAGAGGTGAAAACATTTTGCCTCATAAATGTTTTTGACAAAACAAACCCCTCTCTCATGCACGTTCCTCTTATATTTGAACCCTATAAATTCTTACCGAAAAGGAAGAGAGATTGGCAAGAGATTCTTCAAGAAGAAGAAAGTGATGATACGAAAATGGAAGAGGAGGAAGAAAAAGAAGAGGAGGAGGAAATGGATACATCTTCCGATAGCTATGACAAACCATCTCGTTATTTAAACAAAGAGATTCTTATAAATCAAGAGAAGCTTCTTAATAATTAAAATAAGCTTAAGCATTCTTTTAATAAAAGATTCCTTAGCCTCTTAAACAAAGTGGACAAGTATTTTTGGAAGATAATGAGAAAGCTTGGTGGAAGTTCTTCTTACTCATCATTGTAATGACCCAGAAATTTTAATGATTTAAATAACGTAATTAACTAAATTTTTCATGAAAATAAACAATTAAATTTTAGCAATGATAATTTGATATTTGGAATGCGTCTATTTAAACGAAGCAAGTGTCAGATTTTCATTGGAAAATATGAAAGTTTATTCAGTTATGAAATTTCAATTTAAAATTTAAAATCAGTTAAATTGCTGGAAATAAATATTTTTGAAATCTGAATATATTTTTTAATAAAAATGTAAATCATTTTCTAAGCGAGACGTCATAATTCGTTTCACCAAATTTGGACTGCTCTAGCTCCGTTTATATTATTTTTGCCGTTTTAACAGCATTTTTGGCAGCAAAAATCGACTTTTGATAGGAGGATCATGTCACTCATATCAGTGTACCATTCTGTTCGTCTCGTCGTGCTGATCTCCATAGTATTTTCATTTGTGCGTTTCGGTGTTTGGTATAAGACGAAATCGGCGAAACGGTTAGTCGTATCGGAACCCATTTTGTAGTCTTTTGGCTTCCTTATGGCCAATCAATTATCCACCGTGGGAAAACAAATAGGCATTTGCTTTTATTATTCCAGAATACAAGGGTTGACTGTCACTATTCCCCATTGTAATATATTATTTTGGTTCGTCCTTTCACTTTCATTGTCTCTACCTTTCTCTTTCATTTTGTCATCCTCTTTTAAAAGAAAAAAATATATAATATAAAACTAAGTTCATATATAATTTGTTGTACCTGTGATAACATGCTCATGCTCACCCTCCAGCTGACCATCGTGCCTCGTCCACAACCCCATCCTCCACTTTCATCGCCGAACTCCAGTTCGCATCTCTCCTCCACGTGAGCACAACCGCCTCAGATCTCCTTCTCCACTACATGCAAGCCACCACTTCGCACGTATCACCTCCACAACCGAACCACAGCCAACTCCATGCGTAGGCCCACTCCAATAGCCACTTTCCAGCCTACCACCTTTGCCTGCCACGTAGCCCACTGACCGGACCACCAAGCAACAGCCGACCGCCACTTCCTCTTCACCGAACAACAACCCCTCCTTCCTTGGCCAAAACAGTCACCCATCTCTCCAACCCGCCTCATCCATGTAGCCGCCTTTCCCACCATCCACAGTAGACATCGACTTCCACGCCATGCTTTACCCATATCCTCCAGCACCGTTCTCCACTGAGCAGGACACTACCCACAGCCCCTCACTGCAGTGACGTCAACCACATAGCCGAGCCTCTCACATGTGCAAACCCAACCCACACCATTATCCAGCCACCGAAGCCAGTATGCCAACCTCCATGCCCTTCTTCTTGCAGCCTCCCCTCACCAAACCCATAGCCATCTCCTCTTACACTGAACAACCACCGACCGCCTCCTTTGAACCCCTACAACGCCTTCTCCTCCATCGACCAGACACGCTTAGCCTTCTCCTATAGCAGTAGCCGCTCCACACAGCAGCTTTCAACCACGGCCTCTACACTCCTATCTCCACCACCCTCACAACCCATTCCATCCTCCTTCATATTGCCGTGACAACCTTCCGCCTCTTCCTCTCAGACCGAAACCCTACAGCAGCCAAGCTTTCTTTTTAAAAAAATAGAGAGAGAAGTGTGTATATATATATCTCACATATATATATTTTAAATTCTTGAATTCAAGTTCTTGTCGCTGCCTTATTTGTGTGCTCGTCTCTATTCTTGTTTCGCTATCTCGGTTGTTGTATGGCAGTTTTGCTTTGTTCTCTGCTGTTCGGATTTTACTGCAGCAACTCTTTGGCTTGTCGTTTTTCAGTGTGCGTATCTGTGTCACCTTCTTGTTTTCTCTAGCCTCAAAAGGTGACCGATCACTCACGATTAACATTCATATGCTGGTAAATTTATATTCACATGAAATGACAATTGAAATATGTTGTTAAATTGAATTGATTAGAAATTTAATTGTTGAATTTTGTATATTATTATTTAATTTGTTTACCTATGTTAATTGACATATGACACCATAACCTGTTGTATATATATCATATTTAAATTGTTAATTATGATCATATTTTCCATTGATATGCTATGCCATTTTATGTTATTATTTTATTGTTCTCACACTACAAGTTCCCTGTTAATTTAGGAAATCCCTATGGGTTGAAATGATACTTACCCAAACAATATTATAAATTAGGGAAAATCGTTATGGGTTGAAATGATAAACCCAAGCGATTTTATTGAAATTTTGGTATTGCGGGTTGAAATGATATATACCCGTAAATATCAAATTACTGCGGATTGAAATGATAAATATCTGTATCAGTTGACCATAGAATAGAAAGTTATATACGGATAATGTTGGTCTATTTTTGAATGATTTCCAAAGTTTTGAAAAGAGATATATGTGTTTTGATTTTTAATATAATATAGAGATTTTATTTTAAATTTTAATATGTGTATAAAATTTAGATTTTTAAAATTATATGTTTGTAAATTTTAAAATTATAAGTTAAGTTTTGAAAAGTGTAAATTTTAAGATTTTACTTATAATTTTATTAATTTTAAATATATAAAATAAGATTTAATATAAAATAAATTTAATAATAAGATTTAATTTAATAAAATTCAATATACTAAAATTTAATTTAATTAGTATATATAATATGTTTAAAATATCTTTTTAAAATTTATATTAATATTTTGAAAATAGATTTTGTAATAACTTGAATAAATTAAGGATGGAAAGATAAATTGAAATTAATTTGAAATTTTATTTGTTTAAGAATTGTATTTAAATAAAAATTGATTTAAAACTTGTTAATTTTGAGATTTTAAAGATATGATTTTCATAACCTGATAACTGGATTTTGATTAAAGGTGATTAAATGAATATTTTCAAATTTAAATAAAATTGAAATTGAATACTTAATTTTGATTTAAATTTGTAATTTGAGATTTTATTTAAATGCTTATAAAAAGTGATCATGTGGATATTTTATAATTAAATATAGCTGAAGTTAGATACTTAATTATTGATTTTATTTAAATTTGAAATTTTATTTAAATGTTATTAAAAATGATTAAGTGGATATTTTCAAATTTAAATAAAATTAAAGTGAATTTTGGAATATAAATGAAATTTATCAAATTGAGTTATTGTAAATGGTTTGAATTTTTAAACTTTGAACCTATTGAATTGGAAGTGGTTTAAATTTGTAGTTCAAACCTGGATTGAAAGCGATATAAATTAAAAATGGTTTTAATTAGAATTTGAATTGAACCTTTTACCATTGTAATTTAAATTGTTGAACTGAGATTGATTTAAATTGAATTTTGGAACTAAAGTTGATTTGAATTGATTTGTGAAATTGGAAGAAACAATTCTAATTTGAAACTATTTTCGATATAAACTCTTTTAATATATAAACTATTTTAATACATATACTATTTTAATCTATAACCTATTTTTAAATATAAACTACTTTCAAATATCCAAACTATTTAAGTTGGAACTGTTATGATTTAGATTTAAGAGATTTAAATTCGAATACTTTGATATAATGGTTTAACCTATTTTGTGGTTATGATTTTGGAAATGAATATGATTTAAAGTGAATAATGATTTCGAAAGTAATATGATTTTGAAATGAATATGATATTTTGATGTGAAGTATGAACTGTTAGAAATGAAAATGACCACGGTGTGAAATAATTATTTGGTTGTTAAAGAGACCGGGATCGGATATTGTCATACTCTCTGTCAATACCGAAAACCACTTTAACAACTGTGCACGTGGTGGAGAATCCAGAACGAAGTAGGATGGTTTGGCGAACGTCTGTATGAGGTATGAACGCAACCCTGACCCCCTCGTGTCAGCTTGATTTGACTAAAACTGTAACGACCTGGGATTTTTATCGTTTTGAGTTATGAATATTTATTCTTAATATTCAATAATACGGTCTTTTAATCAAAATAAAATCCTTATTAAATGGCAATTTGTAATAAATAAATAGTTTTTAATCAAGATAAGATTTTGAATTTTCCAGGTTTTATTTATAAAATAGAAAATTGAACTAATTTGGAATTTCTTATATATATTCATAACAACACATTTATATGTAAATTGAATACAAATTCATAATAGAAGTTGTTTTAAAATCAAATCTAAGATCTATACATTTCTAGCTTTTGTTATAAATGAAAATTTGATATTATAAACTTGAATTTACTTAGGTTGATTATAAAAATCATTCATTTTGGTTATATACATGTAAGTTCATAAGAAATATATGTTATTTGTGAATTAAATAAAAATGATATATATGAAAAGCAATATAGGATGAGTTAATAAACAAAGATGTTATTTTCATACTTTAAAATAGAAAAGCAAAAGAACTTACAAGTTAACAAAAATATCAAAGCCATTCAAAGGTCAAAATGAAAGAGGGAGAATACTCACCTTAGTCAAAAATGTAGGCTAGTATGCAAGGAAATTGCATATCAGATCAAAGAATTGTAGGCTGAAGTATACATATTAACTTAGCCACCAAAATATCATATCAGCCATCAAAATATCAAAAATTGAATTTAATTGGAAGCTTTGAAGAAATCCAAAGCATGATTAAGGTGAGAGCTTAAATTTAAATACCTGGAATTGCTATGATATTACTCTGTTACATTTAACAGAGCTAAAATTTATGAGTACTCTTGTTTTTAAAAATCAATATTTCTCTCCTCGATTTAAATGTGTAGATGATGTAAACTAGTGAATTGCTTGTTTTTAAGTATAGATTGCACTAAAAATAGTTTGGGGTTGATTCATGTACTAGATTGTGTGAAATGGCCAAATAATAGTAAGTAACCTAAGTTTTGATGATTTTCGACATGCTCAAAACATCGATTCATGTATATAATCAGGATTGTAGTATGAAGATAGGAATTTTAAAGAAGAAATCATAATTTTTAACGACTTAGATCTTGAGAAATGGTCAGTTGATCAAAATCCATTTAAATTTTATTTTCGGTGATGTAGTTGTCGAGAGGTGGTGCGGTTTGGCCGAGGAGTGGCGTTGCGACATGGGTGAGAGATTCACCGTGGCCAAAATTTCGTATATGGCTTCGATTTGGGGTAGTGAGGTGAATTTAGGGTTTAAGGGAGTTGGAAATAGGCGGACGAACGCGATTAAATCACACCAAATAGGGGTGACGAGGGGGTAGCGGTCATCGACCGTAGGCACTAGAGTGGGTGAGCTTGTTGTTGGCGTAGGTGGCATGGGTTATCATCAACTAAGGTGGTGGTAGGAGGCAATAGAAGGGAGCCTGCTATTTTCGTCTTCCGCTGAGGGTTTGGTTTTGGGCTCAGCGACGTAAGGAAGGGTAGCGGTGATGTATTCGAGGCAAGGAGGGATAAGCGAACTTGACAATGTGCCTAGATGGTCAAACAGTGGCGAAGTGTAGTCATACACGTGCACGGTGATGTTTTTTTCGAGCTTTAGGAAGAAATGGAGAAGGAGTACTATGGTCGCGTATTGATTTTGGGGTTCGACCTTGGGTCGAGGATCTGCGGTCAACGTTATTCTTGGGTTTGAGTTCAGGTGGCTTGTTGGTGGAAAGAAGGAGTGGTGCACGTTTTTTATTTTCGTTTGCCTAGATCATGAAGTGGGAATGGGAAGGATTGGGGGAAGAAAGGTTTAACGGGTTTGGGTATAGGGTATGGGCTTCGGCCCAAAAAGTAGGTAGGTGTAGAATTTAAATTTGTTTAAATTATATATTTATAGATAAAAAATTTAAAAGGTTATAACTCGTTCGTATGAGACCCGATCAACCCGATTCATTTTGCGATGGATTCATATCATCGAGTACTTCGTTGTCGTAAAGTCTGTTGATAGATTTGATCAAGTAATAAATTTGGTATTTTAAAATGGACAGATTTTAATACGAACTTTAAATAAATTTAGTCATAAAAAATTTATATGTTCTATCTATCGACGTAAATTGCCAAGTAAAATATTAATGAATTAAATTGAAGTTAAAAAGATGATATGACATTTATTTAGCGGAATAAAACACCGTTCCGCTAAATGTATTTAAATTGGTTTTCTGTTGGTAGAATAAATCACCGTTCTGCCGTTATTACTAAATAAGCATGTTCTTGGACATTGATTAGCATAAATAAACCTTGTTCTGCTATCACATTTGTATGGACACCTAATTATTATCCTGTTAATTATATATGGCAACGTGATGGACTGATTATATGAGTATCTGAATCTGTTACTTTGGATTGTTTATAAAATAGATGGTGACTTGATTAAGTACCATTGGAGTTAATAAGCCTCTTTCCAAATTTGGAACTTGATTTTCGAACCAAAGTTATTTTAAGACATTAATAATTTATTAGTGACAATTAAAGATAATTATTAATTATTTGAAAATGATATAAAGTTAATTACTTTATGATTCTTGAAAGGTATTTGAAGGTATTTAACTATTGTTTTCCAAAGTTATTTAATTATTCAAATTATTTAAAAGTATGTTTTAATTATTAATTAAAGTTATTTTATAATGATTTGATTTAAAAGTTAATTATTATTTAAGAATTTATCAGTATTAAAATATTTCAAAGATAATTTGTTCAAAAATTAATATTGTTTTAAGGATAATTATTATTTAACAATTAATAAGTAATCTAATAAGTTTATTTTAAGGTTATTTAATTATTTTTATATCTTATTAATTATTTTAAATTTTATTAATTATCTTTAAGAGGCTAAATGGAAGAAGTAAATTATTCAAGTGATGTTTGAAAGTGGAGATGCATTTGAGATTGATAATCAATGGGTTTGATTATAAAGAAATGTTTAACAAAGGATTTCAAGTAATTTGAAGTAAAATAGAAATAGAAGTTTATAAATAATATAAATGCTTCTGAAAGGGAATCTTACTTAAGTTTAAACTTGGATTTTTGAAATGAGTTTATAATCAATTATGAAAGGTTATCATGAAACAAAGATTTGTTCTTTGACTTAAAGACGAGTATAATACCTAAGCAGATTTAATTCATGAATGGTATTGAATATAGCTATTAAACTTGTCTTACAAGTTAAGTATTTTGTAAAGTACGTTGGGCAATTATATTCATTTTGATGAATTATGTTTGTAAAGTGATTTCAAATCTAAATAATTGAGGCTAAGTGATTTCTAGTGGGAAATGTTGTGTTGTGAATGTATGTTTATTTGATAGTTAAATAATCGACTATCAAACCTGGACCAAAACGTAACTTTGGAAATATCTAGAGAAAATGCGAGAATTATAAGGTACGGTTACCGTTGAAGGTGATATACTGTACGTATAAACTTGTAAATCTTCTAGGATGATGGTAGGGAAATCCGTACACTAACGGTTAGAAGGTGATCTCCGATCTTATTTTCATCTGTTTATTTCCTAAAGAACTGGGGTTGAGTTTACTGGAAATATCGAACGTTATTTCGAAGAGACCGGGATCGGATTTGTTATCCAAAAACCACTTCAATCCAACGAATACGTTTCGTAGTGAAGACTTTGTGAAGAGCATGGAATTGGAGATTCGGTTTGTTTAGACCCAGAACAACTTGTATGGATGAATGTTATCGACGCATTGTCATTAGAGGACAATGCACATTCTAAGTATGATTTTCTTGAAAGGTAAATCATAGCCTTAAGCCTCATCAACCGGGAATGACTGAAAATCAGGGGAGATGCAGCAAGGCTAAGTGGGTTGCTCCCACTTGGGTGATAAACATACCCTACTTGGGTGCTACCCATTTAGCCTTGCTACATCTCCCCTACTTTTCAGTCATTCCCGGTTGATGAGGCTAGAGGCTACAATTACCTTTTTTAGGAATTTTCACTTAGAATCCTCATTGTCCTCCAATGACAATGTACTGATAGCATTCATCCATACAAGTCCGTACTCGGTCCGAACAGAACCGAAGGCACTATTCCTACTACATCCATTTTGGAATCACCCTCAGGATTAGTAGCGATTAGCCGTTGCACTTCATTGCTCCATCTTCGACTCCATGCTCTTGTCTTCATTTCGAATGCGTACTCGTTGGATCGAAGTGGTTTTTGATAACAAATCTAATCCCGGTCTCTTCGAAACAACGTTCGATATTCCCGGTAAACTCAACCCCGGTTCTTTAGGAAATACACAGACGAAGATAAGATCGGAGATCACCTCCTAACCATTAGTGGATGGATTTCCTTAAAAATGTCCTAGAAGAATGAAACGAGTTTACACGTATAGTATGGCACCTCGAACGGTAACTATACCATATAATTCCCGTACTTCTTCTAGATATTTCCAAAGTTATATGTGGGTCCAGATTTGATAGCCAGTTATTTAACTATCAAATAAATAATCAATTCAACCAAATACTTCATTTTACGCTTAAAAACATTAAATCTCCTTTTTAATTTAAATTTAAATACATTAATCTCTTTATCCAAATCATACATACTTATCTTATCGAATTTGGTAAATATTCAAAAACTATTTTTCAAAAATATTTGAAAACCCTTTTAAAATAATGTGGAAAGTACCGTTGCGGTATTAAACCATGGATCACAGCTCAATGGTTACATCTCTTTCCCAAAGAAATCCAAAACATAACTACAGGCACTCACTGCCTCCAATTTACGCCACGCGAGTATACAATTACTTTCCAAAAACTTTATTTAAAATTATCTCAATATGACGCTTGTAAGTTCTAAAATAATTTCAAATTAAATCTAGTCAAATATACTTAAGTAAAAGTTATTATACAAGCCATATTAATATTTAATAATTATCTTTTAAAAACAAAAGTGCCGATTAGTTCTTAAATAATAATAAATCCTCTAAAATCATATAAGTAACTATTTAATAATTAAATATGCTTTAAACAATTTAAAATAATTAAATAACTAATTTCTAGAATATTTTAACACCTTTAAATTTACCAAATAAATAATTAAAAGTCCTCTTTTTAAAACAAGCCCAAATTCCTCGATTTCAATTTTTGCTTCGTAAATTTGGAAACCCACTCGAGTCCAGTATAACCAATTTTTATACTCATTTCCAAATTCACTTCTATCTTTCAAAAATATTAAAAATCTCAATTTTTAAAACCTTTTTATTTAAACAAGTACACTTAAACATTTATTTTTAAAAATCCTTTTTATATACCTTTATTCCAAAATCCCTGTTTACAATATCCAAATTTTGTTAAGTACAAATCCCAAAACCTTTATTTTTTTCCAATTAATTAACCCAAAATGCATTGTAAATATTTACTTTAAAAATCCCTTTTTAAATTTATTTTCCAATTCAAAACATAAATTACTGGTATTTAAAAATACCCAAAATCTAGGTCAAAACCTACCGCAGCATCCAATCAATTCAAATCACACAATAACCTATCATAGATTATTCCAACAGGACATATATCACTATATATGAAATTAAATTCAACATTTTTGAGGAATCCAATTAGATCCCTCCAACCTGTTTTCCTGCATCCACAAACGTTAGCACACATAAAAATACCAATTTTGCTTCAAGGTGGAATATCGTGGTATATAGGGTCATCCGCTATTATGCGGGCACATAGGGTCTCATCCGCTATGTATATGCGGGAATATCAATCACTCCAATATATATATACTATGATATATATAATCACATCCAATTGATAAAATGCATCTGTAACGACCCAGAATTTCGACCAAATTAAATTGAAAATATTTAATTAATTTTAAATATTTGAACGATGATTTAATTTGAATTCCCGATATAAATTCAATTTTTACGATTAAATTATAAAAATTTAATCTATTGATAGTCGAATAAAAATTTGAATCTTTAATTTTAAGCCGAAGAAAAATATTTCGAAAGCTTTTAAAATTCGTAATGGTAATACTGGAGATAACAGAAGCTTCAGAAATTGATTTGGAAACAATCTGTTCAGTTTTAAAATTATCGTTCGTATCGATATTTCAAAAATAGCGGTCCGAGGCACAGTCTCGGAATTCGACGAAACCAGTTCCATTGGGTCCGTAATATTGTATTATTGCCGGATTTCAAATTTCGTGGCATTTGGAGTTGTTGTGTGTACATATGACGTTTAAACGCGTTAAAATAAAATGAGATTCGATTTAGAAATTTAAACTTAAATTAATTAATATCACACGTTGTCTTCCCATTTATCACGCCTTAAATCACGCAGAGATCACGAACAAACTCGTGCAGACCATACTTCATTCACTTTTATACATCTCGTTCCCATTACTTCGTTCAAATTTGCGCTGACATAAAATTCAAACCAATGGCGTCCTCTTTCATTCTTTACAAGGAGAAAATCAAATTCGAAAAATCAAAAATCGAACAGAAAGATACCCAGACATTTCGTTTTATCTTCAAAATCAATTGCGACCGAGTTCTCTACGAAATCAAATTCGATTCCAAATCAAATCGCGCGAGGCAGTGGTGAATCGAACTGAGGGAGGGCGGTTGTTCTAAGTCGCGAACGAAAGGGGGAAGTCTCGCGTTCGAGCGCGCGAGCGCGACGGGGTGGCGGCGTTTGACTCGTGGTAGCGACGACGAGTGCGGCGAGCACGCGACTGGGGGAGGAAGACATCGCGGCAGCGATGTGAAGCAGGGCGTACGCGAGCAGTGTTCTGGGGTTTGGGGATTCGTCGACGTCGTAGCTTGGTCGATTTCGTCTCTGGTGATTGATGGCAGCCACGAACGCGTGGGAAGACCGGAATCGCGATGGATCTTCGGCAATGGGAGGTCGCGATCCAATCGCGTGTGCTTCAGGGGAAGAGGTGGTGGTGGGGTCAGTCGCGATGCCAGAGGGAGCTCGCGTGTGAGCAGCGTGCGAAGGGGCTTCGATCGACGGTGGGGTTGAAATTTGGTTGTGGTGGTCGTTCTTGTTGCTGTGAGGTATATCTGCAGTAATTAATTTTTTTCTTCATTTTCAATTTAAATAGATTTCAGTAAAGAAAATAAGTAGGTTTGTTAAGATAAAATCATTGGTTCGTATAAATTATCAAATAGGAGTTGTTTAGAATTTAAGGTGTTATTTTAAAAATAAGAAAATTTGTTAAAGAGAATTAGTTTGAAAGTAAATCATTGGATAATTAAAATTTCTAAAAACGAAGTTGAATTTTAGTTAGATGAATTTATAAAAAGAAAATGGGTTTAAAGAAATTTAAATGTTGGGTAAATAAGATTATTAATTGAGAAATTGGTTTGGAACGAAACTATCAGGATTAAACAATTAAAAACGGAAACTGGTTAATTTATTTTTTCGAATATTAATAGATGTGTACAAATATTTATACAAGGCATAAATCAAGGAAGTCGAGCCGAAAAAGAGATGGATTGCAAATTAAAATCAAAGGTGAGATTTTCTCACTCGAAGGAAAATTTTGATTTGTAGTTATTGATTGATTTGTTTGAATGTGCTATTAGATATGATAGGATATATCTATATATATATATAGCAACATATACATATTGGCATATGTATATATTGGATTGATGATTTCCCGCCTCGTATAGCGGATGAGACCCTATTGCGCCGTTAGTAAGCGGATTTATAAAAACCTATATACCGCGATAATTCCGTACTGGAGCGGAATTGGTATTGTGCTAACGTCTTTGGATGCAGGGAAACAGGTTGGAGGGATCCAACTGGACCCCTCAATATTGTTGTGAATTTATTTTATTGTGATATGATAATTCTGTGAATGATTATATTGATACGATCGATGATATTGATGATTGGGAATTGTTTGAAAATAAAAATTGGCCGAATGGGTGTTTGATATCATTGGATTCCAAAATATACGAAATTGGATTTTTGAAATCAAAAATAGGAATTTCTAAATGAATCAATTTTAGAAATTTAAAAATTTTGAAGAAAGGAATTTTTAAAGTAAAAAAAGTTAATTTTTATAATCTTATGGAATAAATTCCAAAATAAAGTGAAATCGCTAAATAAAAGAATTTCATAAAACAGTGATTATAAATTGAAGAATTTAATTTAAATTTGGATTTTTAAATAGATTGAAAGAGACAAAGAAATTTATTCTCTTCAAAAGGAATTTATTTAAAATGAAATAAGTTGGAATTCCAATTAGAAATTAAATTTATGAATTGAAATAACTTGGGAAATCAATGTAAAAAAATGATTTCAAATTGAAGAATTCTTTTAAAAATAGAATATTGAATAAATTGGAAAGAATAAGGAAAATTATTTAGAAATGATAAAATTTTGGAAATCAATCTGTAATTGATGTAGTATTTGGAAATGACGTTAAAATGGGTTTATAAAAGGGAAAATTTTACAGTTGTAAAGTTTTAAAAGAATGATCTTTGTAAATAAATGAAATTATAAGTATTTAACTTATAATATGGATTGTGGTATATAAATTGAATTGTGAATTGAATTGGTAAATAAAGAAGATTTATAAACTGAAGTTTTTATAAATAGAAATAGAATTTATAACCGTGTTTATAAATTCGAAATCGATTGAATTTGATAAATTAAATAATAGAAGATTATTTTAGAAGATATATTCACGATTTTAAATAGCGAATTTTTATTGAAATAAAAATGTGTAGGAATGATTGAAATGGGGTTGAGTAAATTTTATTCACGATTTTGGACAGTGAATATATTGTTAAGTAAAATGGATTCATTTTCGGAAAAGTAATATTTTAAAAATGAAGTTAAACATTTTAAAGATGTTTTAAAACGTGTGAACTATCGAAAGCATAGATTTCAACATTTACTGTTGAAATAGACGTTTTCGAGAAATTTAAGGAAATGGTGGACTATAACACTGTTGTTATAGTAAATGATTTCCGAAAGGAAATGTTTTTATATAGTATTGGGATTTACATATCTATCTTAATTTCGAATCCCTATACTAGTGATTTTGAGTCGTCGTAACAATGTTTTACGTAACATTCGTTTTGACTCAAATAAATGTGTTAAAAGAATATTTTCCTTAAAGGATGAATATATATACTTAATTCGATTTAAGTATATCGAATATTTTCTAAGTGTTGAAAATAAATGATTTGTGAATTACTTATTTTTAAATAAGTATGGAAATGCTTTTCCAATGCGAAATGAACTGTTTGAGTTTTTATCTTTTAAAGATAAATTGAAAACTGAATATTTGAATTTGTTTTCAAATGATTAAGTGTGGAAATTTTATATCTAGTAAAAGATATTTTGGAAGACGAAATAATTTGGAAAATTATTTGGAATCTGATGATGTTGCGCATCTTTATTGATAGTTAAATAACCGACTATCAATAATTACCTTGAGTAGGTATTTGTTGTGAATTGGATGAATTTGAATGCCACACTTGTTTTTAAATAAACGCTCACTATTCGGGTTAGCCGGGAAAGGACCATGGGGTCGTATAACCCATTCCGAATATGTGATACGTCGTTATGAATTGCATTCGAAGACCGGTGTTGAAGACCGGATATTTTTGAAAACGGAAGGATTACCGTCGAGTTACTCTACATCGACTGATCTTCGATTTAGAGGTTTTATCACCCTTAGTGACGGGAAGTCCTGACGTGATTGAAAATTATCCGGAATTGCAAGGGCTTCGTGAGAAGTGCCTTCGGTTCTGTTCGATCCCGGAACAGACTTATATGGATTGTGTGTCTGACGTTACAATTTGAGATATAAAGCTGATTCCTTTCAAATACATTTCTGTTGGTGGCGGAGAATTTATTCTCTTAGCTTAACACCTTTCTCTGAGACGTACGAGCTCAGAGGTTATGTAGTTGAAATTTATCAGCGATATATCCCAATTTGGTAACGTGGCATACTGAGTGTTGCTGTGAAATGATCAGTGTTTGATCATTTGTGATATGATCATTTGTTTGATCTTATATCTTTGTGATCATAGGTTGATCATTTTGTTTGACCCGAAGCAGGGCTTTTTGAGAAAGCGTAGCTTTGTGGACGAGACTTCACCGAGCCTCACACCCCGGAAATGGTCGAAACAGGACGAATGCGGCAAGGTTCTAGGGAGTAGCGCCCCTTAGTGTATGTCATTCCTTCTGGATAAAGGTGGTATCATGGTATGGAGCCCAGATACTTAACCTCTATGGTTACTGCATTATTATTATCTATGTGGTTTGTTGCGAATCGGGGATCCTCGGGAAGATCGGTGACGATCGGGGGATGGCATACGCGTGTCAGTAGTTACCTATTTTTGCAGAGGTAACCCGGCCTTGTGTTGGCAGAGATCCGGTTAGGTTCTCGGGTCGTCTATTCCAGGGACGTACCCATCGTGGATAGGAAGTTCCTTAGCCTGACCATTTGTTGGAAATCCAAAGAAACAATACGCGACTTGTACGGTATTAGTTGTAGAACCTGCCATTAATATGGTAGCTATAGCAAGCATACTATAATGGTACCTATGCTGGCTAAGATTTATATTATACTTTCGAAATGTTTTCTACACTATGCACTAATAATAATATCAAAAAGAATTTGATTTTCGCGTAGTAAGCATCTTTGACTATCATAAGAAGAAATCTCCTCCAAGTCTGCGTTTGCATTGTGTGTGTGGCGGGAGGTCTTATGGTAGTTTCATTTTCCAAAAGCATTTCGAATTGACTTTAAAATTATCCTATTGTTTATTTTAAAGATAAACTGTTTTACGATCTCACACCAGTCACCATGACTGACTCGGAGTTTATTGTTTCCCTTCTAAACTCTGGGTGCCCACCAATTTCCACACGGGCAGCCTAGAGTTATATTATCAGGATATTCTGGATATTCTGGAGCTTGGAGATAAGCTGGAGTTCGAGACGTAGTATTTGTATCTGATAGTATTTATTTCGCTGTGTATTCTGTATGAGGACAAGTTATATAACTGTCCATTGTTGTATATTGACTCTGATGATTGATGTATATATAAACTGATATAGTTCTTTGTTTTAAAAGACTAGTGTTTATCTATTATATATTGTTCCGCTGCGATATGTGAGATTCTGATATTGTCTCTGTTCTGATGTTCTGTTGTTCTTCTCTTCTCTCTTCTACCTTCTTCTTCTTCTGCCTTTTTCTTCTTTCTAAAACCCTCACTTTTGAAGTTTCCGGCGTTCGATTTCTCGGCAGTCGATAAAGTGAGTATCGATGTCGAATTTTTCGAAAGTCGAAAATTTCAGGATGTGACAGAGTGGTATCAGAGCATATGGTTAAGCGACAACCCTGCTCTGTTGGGTGTTACTCATTAGAGAGAGAGTCAGCAGTACTCTAAGAATGAGTTGAGTGTAATAATAGATATGAGCGCGTATTTGTTATTTGGATATAAAATTTTTTTATATTGTGATGATTGATTTGTTGAGTGGTATATGGATTCTGGTCAATACGAGTAATTAACGATCATTGATAGGGATCTCTAAACACTTGAATAGAACAATTCGGCACAGTATTGTTTTAAAATAGGGTTAATGAAATAATTTTGCCCAAAACTATTTTTGTATAGAAAAGAAATGTTTTTCTATGAATTATCATAGTATATGGTTGCATGGATGTTAGGAAGTAATAATAGTGAATTATCATCACTAAAAATTGAATAAGAAATTCAAATCATAACTCCAAAGTTAAGAAATAAATTTACATACAAATGAAATTAAGGAATGTAAATTATAAACGTAACTTATAATTTGAAACGGAATTCCAGAGAAGTTTTTGGAAATGTTTTGAAAAGGATTTGAAAATTTTGGAGAGTTGGAAAGTTTAATTTCTTTTTGGGTTGAAAATGAATTTCAATGGTTTGAAAAATGTTTTGAAGAGATGAAAAGCTCTAAACTCTTTTCGGTCGCTGGAAAATAACTTCGGTAATGACTGCAGCATTATCGATGTTCATTTTCGGGTTTCCAAAAGAGAAATTGCTGCTAAATTGTTTTAAATGAAAGTTGGTTGGAAAATTTGGGTTTTTGTTTTGGAAATTCAAATGGAATTTGAATTGTTTTCAAATGGTTTTGAAAAAGTGGAAACGACTCTGGAATCCTATTTCAAATACTTACGAAATATTAATAAGTTGATAACTTATAGAATATTGAAATTTGATTAGAATGAAATTCAAATTGAAAAACGAATGAATGAATGAATAAATTGTGATTGCAAGTGCCAGAAAATGAAATTGAATGTTAAAATTCATTTTGAAAATTGAAATGGCGAATTGAATTTAAATAGAATTGAAAATGTGAATCAAATTCAAATGAAATTGAAATGAAAAATTGAACGAAATTGAAGGTGTAACTTCCACAGTGAAGTAATGATGATATAAGCAGTTATATTGAAAATTTTGTAATTGAATGTACGAAATGGTTTGAATATATGTAACTAGATATCATGGCTAGTAAGATATACAGGTATAAAGGGATTGGAAAATTTATTTCACAGATAAAATTGAATTGCTCGAAAAAGGTACGTATTTAAGTTTTAATATGAGTTTTTGATGATTTCTCTCTAGCCGCTTGGCTTTTTCTTTTTCTTTTTGAAATCTGAGAGTTCGTAGGGACGTTTTGTAGTCGTACCGTATTAGCCGCGCAAAGGAGACGCTGGCGAAATTTTTCGGAAATTTAGGGCGTTAGAAAATTTTTTGAGAAAATTTGGAAGTTTAAATTCGAAATTTGAATTTAAATTTGAATTTTGAAGTAAAACAATATTGTTTGAAAACTATGAAAGGTTTAGAAAGTTAGTTGAGATAATAACGAATCTTTAGTAGAGAGATTTGTTTTGATGAATTGATTAAACTATTAGATGTTGGAAAAAGAGTAGACGAGTTAAGTACTTTTTTCCTAACTTGTAATTTCGAGGACGAAATTCTTTTAAGGGGGGAAGTCTGTAACGACCCAGAATTTCGACCAAATTAAATTGAAAATATTTAATTAATTTTAAATATTTGAACGATGATTTAATTTGAATTCCCGATATAAATTCAATTTTTACGATTAAATTATAAAAATTTAATCTATTGATAGTCGAATAAAAATTTGAATCTTTAATTTTAAGCCGAAGAAAAATATTTCGAAAGCTTTTAAAATTCGTAATGGTAATACTGGAGATAACAGAAGCTTCAGAAATTGATTTGGAAACAATCTGTTCAGTTTTAAAATTATCGTTCGTATCGATATTTCAAAAATAGCGGTCCGAGGCACAGTCTCGGAATTCGACGAAACCAGTTCCATTGGGTCCGTAATATTGTATTATTGCCGGATTTCAAATTTCGTGGCATTTGGAGTTGTTGTGTGTACATATGACGTTTAAACGCGTTAAAATAAAATGAGATTCGATTTAGAAATTTAAACTTAAATTAATTAATATCACACGTTGTCTTCCCATTTATCACGCCTTAAATCACGCAGAGATCACGAACAAACTCGTGCAGACCATACTTCATTCACTTTTATACATCTCGTTCCCATTACTTCGTTCAAATTTGCGCTGACATAAAATTCAAACCAATGGCGTCCTCTTTCATTCTTTACAAGGAGAAAATCAAATTCGAAAAATCGAAAATCGAACAGAAAGATACCCAGACATTTCGTTTTATCTTCAAAATCAATTGCGACCGAGTTCTCTACGAAATCAAATTCGATTCCAAATCAAATCGCGCGAGGCAGTGGTGAATCGAACTGAGGGAGGGCGGTTGTTCTAAGTCGCGAACGAAAGGGGGAAGTCTCGCGTTCGAGCGCGCGAGCGCGACGGGGTGGCGGCGTTTGACTCGTGGTAGCGACGACGAGTGCGGCGAGCACGCGACTGGGGGAGGAAGACATCGCGGCAGCGATGTGAAGCAGGGCGTACGCGAGCAGTGTTCTGGGGTTTGGGGATTCGTCGACGTCGTAGCTTGGTCGATTTCGTCTCTGGTGATTGATGGCAGCCACGAACGCGTGGGAAGACCGGAATCGCGATGGATCTTCGGCAATGGGAGGTCGCGATCCAATCGCGTGTGCTTCAGGGGAAGAGGTGGTGGTGGGGTCAGTCGCGATGCCAGAGGGAGCTCGCGTGTGAGCAGCGTGCGAAGGGGCTTCGATCGACGGTGGGGTTGAAATTTGGTTGTGGTGGTCGTTCTTGTTGCTGTGAGGTATATCTGCAGTAATTAATTTTTTTCTTCATTTTCAATTTAAATAGATTTCAGTAAAGAAAATAAGTAGGTTTGTTAAGATAAAATCATTGGTTCGTATAAATTATCAAATAGGAGTTGTTTAGAATTTAAGGTGTTATTTTAAAAATAAGAAAATTTGTTAAAGAGAATTAGTTTGAAAGTAAATCATTGGATAATTAAAATTTCTAAAAACGAAGTTGAATTTTAGTTAGATGAATTTATAAAAAGAAAATGGGTTTAAAGAAATTTAAATGTTGGGTAAATAAGATTATTAATTGAGAAATTGGTTTGGAACGAAACTATCAGGATTAAACAATTAAAAACGGAAACTGGTTAATTTATTTTTTCGAATATTAATAGATGTGTACAAATATTTATACAAGGCATAAATCAAGGAAGTCGAGCCGAAAAAGAGATGGATTGCAAATTAAAATCAAAGGTGAGATTTTCTCACTCGAAGGAAAATTTTGATTTGTAGTTATTGATTGATTTGTTTGAATGTGCTATTAGATATGATAGGATATATCTATATATATATATAGCAATATATACATATTGGCACATGTATATATTGGATTGATGATTTCCCGCCTCGTATAGCGGATGAGACCCTATTGCGCCGTTAGTAAGCGGATTTATAAAAACCTATATACCGCGATAATTCCGTACTGGAGCGGAATTGGTATTGTGCTAACGTCTTTGGATGTAGGGAAACAGGTTGGAGGGATCCAACTGGACCCCTCAATATTGTTGTGAATTTATTTTATTGTGATATGATAATTCTGTGAATGATTATATTGATACGATCGATGATATTGATGATTGGGAATTGTTTGAAAATAAAAATTGGCCGAATGGGTGTTTGATATCATTGGATTCCAAAATATACGAAATTGGATTTTTGAAATCAAAAATAGGAATTTCTAAATGAATCAATTTTAGAAATTTAAAAATTTTGAAGAAAGGAATTTTTAAAGTAAAAAAAGTTAATTTTTATAATCTTATGGAATAAATTCCAAAATAAAGTGAAATCGCTAAATAAAAGAATTTCATAAAACAGTGATTATAAATTGAAGAATTTAATTTAAATTTGGATTTTTAAATAGATTGAAAGAGACAAAGAAATTTATTCTCTTCAAAAGGAATTTATTTAAAATGAAATAAGTTGGAATTCCAATTAGAAATTAAATTTATGAATTGAAATAACTTGGGAAATCAATGTAAAAAAATGATTTCAAATTGAAGAATTCTTTTAAAAATAGAATATTGAATAAATTGGAAAGAATAAGGAAAATTATTTAGAAATGATAAAATTTTGGAAATCAATCTGTAATTGATGTAGTATTTGGAAATGACGTTAAAATGGGTTTATAAAAGGGAAAATTTTACAGTTGTAAAGTTTTAAAAGAATGATCTTTGTAAATAAATGAAATTATAAGTATTTAACTTATAATATGGATTGTGGTATATAAATTGAATTGTGAATTGAATTGGTAAATAAAGAAGATTTATAAACTGAAGTTTTTATAAATAGAAATAGAATTTATAACCGTGTTTATAAATTCGAAATCGATTGAATTTGATAAATTAAATAATAGAAGATTATTTTAGAAGATATATTCACGATTTTAAATAGCGAATTTTTATTGAAATAAAAATGTGTAGGAATGATTGAAATGGGGTTGAGTAAATTTTATTCACGATTTTGGACAGTGAATATATTGTTAAGTAAAATGGATTCATTTTCGGAAAAGTAATATTTTAAAAATGAAGTTAAACATTTTAAAGATGTTTTAAAACGTGTGAACTATCGAAAGCATAGATTTCAACATTTACTGTTGAAATAGACGTTTTCGAGAAATTTAAGGAAATGGTGGACTATAACACTGTTGTTATAGTAAATGATTTCCGAAAGGAAATGTTTTTATATAGTATTGGGATTTACATATCTATCTTAATTTCGAATCCCTATACTAGTGATTTTGAGTCGTCGTAACAATGTTTTACGTAACATTCGTTTTGACTCAAATAAATGTGTTAAAAGAATATTTTCCTTAAAGGATGAATATATATACTTAATTCGATTTAAGTATATCGAATATTTTCTAAGTGTTGAAAATAAATGATTTGTGAATTACTTATTTTTAAATAAGTATGGAAATGCTTTTCCAATGCGAAATGAACTGTTTGAGTTTTTATCTTTTAAAGATAAATTGAAAACTGAATATTTGAATTTGTTTTCAAATGATTAAGTGTGGAAATTTTATATCTAGTAAAAGATATTTTGGAAGACAAAATAATTTGGAAAATTATTTGGAATCTGATGATGTTGCGCATCATTATTGATAGTTAAATAACCGACTATCAATAATTACCTTGAGTAGGTATTTGTTGTGAATTGGATGAATTTGAATGCCACACTTGTTTTTAAATAAACGCTCACTATTCGGGTTAGCCGGGAAAGGACCATGGGGTCGTATAACCCATTCCGAATATGTGATACGTCGTTATGAATTGCATTCGAAGACCGGTGTTGAAGACCGGATATTTTTGAAAACGGAAGGATTACCGTCGAGTTACTCTACATCGACTGATCTTCGATTTAGAGGTTTTATCACCCTTAGTGACGGGAAGTCCTGACGTGATTGAAAATTATCCGGAATTGCAAGGGCTTCGTGAGAAGTGCCTTCGGTTCTGTTCGATCCCGGAACAGACTTATATGGATTGTGTGTCTGACGTTACAATTTGAGATATAAAGCTGATTCCTTTCAAATACATTTCTGTTGGTGGAGGAGAATTTATTCTCTTAGCTTAACACCTTTCTCTGAGACGTACGAGCTCAGAGGTTATGTAGTTGAAATTTATCAGCGATATATCCCAATTTGGTAACGTGGCATACTGAGTGTTGCTGTGAAATGATCAGTGTTTGATCATTTGTGATATGATCATTTGTTTGATCTTATATCTTTGTGATCATAGGTTGATCATTTTGTTTGACCCGAAGCAGGGCTTTTTGAGAAAGCGTAGCTTTGTGGACGAGACTTCACCGAGCCTCACACCCCGGAAATGGTCGAAACAGGACGAATGCGGCAAGGTTCTAGGGAGTAGCGCCCCTTAGTGTATGTCATTCCTTCTGGATAAAGGTGGTATCATGGTATGGAGCCCAGATACTTAACCTCTGTGGTTACTGCATTATTATTATCTATGTGGTTTGTTGCGAATCGGGGATCCTCGGGAAGATCGGTGACGATCGGGGGATGGCATACGCGTGTCAGTAGTTACCTATTTTTGCAGAGGTAACCCGGCCTTGTGTTGGCAGAGATCCGGTTAGGTTCTCGGGTCGTCTATTCCAGGGACGTACCCATCGTGGATAGGAAGTTCCTTAGCCTGACCATTTGTTGGAAATCCAAAGAAACAATACGCGACTTGTACGGTATTAGTTGTAGAACCTGCCATTAATATGGTAGCTATAGCAAGCATACTATAATGGTACCTATGCTGGCTAAGATTTATATTATACTTTCGAAATGTTTTCTACACTATGCACTAATAATAATATCAAAAAGAATTTGATTTTCGCGTAGTAAGCATCTTTGACTATCATAAGAAGAAATCTCCTCCAAGTCTGCGTTTGCATTGTGTGTGTGGCGGGAGGTCTTATGGTAGTTTCATTTTCCAAAAGCATTTCGAATTGACTTTAAAATTATCCTATTGTTTATTTTAAAGATAAACTGTTTTACGATCTCACACCAGTCACCATGACTGACTCGGAGTTTATTGTTTCCCTTCTAAACTCTGGGTGCCCACCAATTTCCACACGGGCAGCCTAGAGTTATATTATCAGGATATTCTGGATATTCTGGAGCTTGGAGATAAGCTGGAGTTCGAGACGTAGTATTTGTATCTGATAGTATTTATTTCGCTGTGTATTCTGTATGAGGACAAGTTATATAACTGTCCATTGTTGTATATTGACTCTGATGATTGATGTATATATAAACTGATATAGTTCTTTGTTTTAAAAGACTAGTGTTTATCTATTATATATTGTTCCGCTGCGATATGTGAGATTCTGATATTGTCTCTGTTCTGATGTTCTGTTGTTCTTCTCTTCTCTCTTCTACCTTCTTCTTCTTCTGCCTTTTTCTTCTTTCTAAAACCCTCACTTTTGAAGTTTCCGGCGTTCGATTTCTCGGCAGTCGATAAAGTGAGTATCGATGTCGAATTTTTCGAAAGTCGAAAATTTCAGGATGTGACAGAGTGGTATCAGAGCATATTCCCAAAAAATTTTGACACGCTAAATTCCCAAAAAAATTTGACAGCATCTCCATTGTACGGAGAGTGTAACGACCCATAGTTTTCGATAATTAAAATCAGTTAATTTAATGAGGTTTTATGATTTGATGTTGGAAGAAATGAAATTTTGTGATTAAATAATATGAATGTAATTGGATTAAAAGGTAATGGTATTAATTTAAGGTAATCTACAATTGCTTCGAATGTAATTTTAATTAATTGAAAGGATTAAAGAGTTATAATTGGTATAGGTTGTAAATTTATTGTAGTAATATGTATTAAATGATAATTTGAGTAAAAGAGTAAATTGATAAGTTAGATGTTGTATTAATTAAATAGTATGTAATAATTTGTAAACTGAATAAATTTAGTGTTGTGTAAATAATTATAACACTTGGTTGTAAATAATAAACTTGTTAATGTGACTAAAAGTTAATGGTGACAAACTATTATACGTTACATATTTTTTTTAGTCTGTTAAATCAAATTGGAAATCAATTATAATTAGATGAAATTAAATGTTACATTAATGTGAGTTAAGACGATAACTGCAAATTATGAATGTAATAAAATGTATAGAAATGTTAATTATATTCACAAGGCAATAACTGATGTAATAAAAGAGTGAAACAAAGATAAATCAATTTATTGGGATTTTAAATTCTATTTAATGTGAAAGTTGACAAAAATTCAATATAATTGAAATATAGTAGTTAATACAAATAAAAGATGGAAATTGGAGAATATTAATGTAATGAAAGATAAAAAATGTTAACTATGTTAGTAGAGTAATAATTGATTAAGTATAAAGATTGAAATCAAATTAGATCAATTTATTGGAATTAAATTATATTAATTGGATTTAATTATATTTGAAATTGAACACTGTAATTAGTGTAATATTTAACACTGAATGGATATGTAAAATTGTTTTAAATTATTGTAAATAACCAAGTAATCAAAATTTATGAAAATTGTTGGTTATCAAATTTGAAATTAAAAAGTAATTTAATCAATTTAAAATTTATTTATTTATTTATTGTAAATTTAGCCATTTTGGCCGCGGTCTCGGATTTTGACGAAACCAGTTTTACGGATCCGTAACGGTGAATTATTGTAAGGTTTCAAGTTTCGTAGCGATCGGACTTGTCATTTGTTCGTACGGACTTGAAATGCGTAGAAATCGATTTAATTAAATTCAATTGAAATCAATCTGAAATAAGTTGATTTTAAGCTAACTTCTTCATACAGCGGAATTAGGACTTGAAACCTATTCCATTGAGTTTAAAAATGTTGAAAACATCTATTTTGATATATGGGGTGACCCATTTCCGTTTCGGGAACGAAACGGGCTTTTCGGGTCGTTTATCGTTCCAATTCAAATCAATCTGATCCATCCTTCTCTATTTCAGCTATATCTATAAATAGCCCGTTATAAACTTTAGCTACTACTTATTCCATTTCTTAGTACGTACAACTCCATCTATCTGCATCTTATTCCTTCCAATGGCAGACAAACCAACCAATTCCAACTTCAATTGCAAACCAAAATCAAATCAAAAAAATCAAACTCCTCCAAACCCTAACAAATTATATACCGTTTCAAAGCTCTCGATGAGCGCAACCCAAATCTGTGATTTTTTTTCAATTTGAATCATGGTATGGCCAGAATTGGGTGATTAATTCTCGGCCGCTCAATTGGAGGTTGATCGACTGCGACAGTTTCTGAAATCGTTTGAGGGGTCTTGTGGAGCTCGCTTCGTGGAGCAGATCGCTGGTGGTCGCATCTTGTATGGTGGTCGGAGGCGGTCGAATCTGGTGCTTTAGGGTTTGAACTCTAGGACTTTATAAGGCGGCGTGGTTGCAGTAGAGGGGGTCGGTGGTGCTTGACGTGTAGAGGGAGGCGGGCCGAGCTCGGGGGTGGTGGCGCCATGGCTTATGGCGATGCAAGAAGAGAGAGAATCGAGGTCAAAGAGGGTCAATGGCTGTCAGAGGCGGGTTTGATTCTGTGGGTACGAACACACGTAGGGGGAGGAGAGATAGAGGTGACCTGTGACTTTTATTAATAATTTATTGATTTTCTAAATTGAATTGTATAACTTCTAACTAACATAATTTTTACATACGAGGTCCGATTCACACGCGGTTTGTTTTGTTGGGATCGTATCGAAATTCCGGACATTTTGACGTGGGTTTGGATGAATTCTGAGACTGTTGAAATTTGGATCTTATTTTGGATTTCAAATCTATTTGAAATTAAAGGTGAGTGTTTTGACCCACTCACAAATACTAGATTATCTTATGTTAGTTAAATTAAATTTATGATTTGATTAGAAATTTATTGATTGCTGTTTGGTATGTTAAATTGTCATTTTGATTAAATTTGACTTTTATTGCATTTAATTATCGTTTAATTTAATATTGAATTTAAATTGTGAAATTAATACCTATATTGATGTTCAGTTAACTATTGATGCTTATTGATTGATTTGGATGATGATTGTGATGGATGTTGATTTTTGATATTGGATGACTAGATTTGTATTTTATATTGCTATAAACTGCAAGTTCCCTATGGGTTGAAATGATACATACCCGAACGATCTATAGATTAGGGAAAAATCGTTATGGGTTGAAATGATAGACTCGAGCGATTTTATGGATTTTATTTAATTCGGGATTGCAGTTTGAAATAATATATAACCGTAAAATTTTAAATCGCGGATTGAAATGATAAATATCCGTATCACTTGACCCTAGGGTAGAAAATTATATACGGACACCGGATTGGTTAAATTAAATGATTTTAAATCTTTAAAATTTTGAATTTAGTTAACTGGTATTTTGAAAATAGAAATTGATTTATCTAAACAGAATTATTTGCGATAATCCAAACGTAAAGGCTGAAATTGGAATTGATTAATGATTTGTTCAAAGGATTTAAATTGGAATTTCTAGGTTGAAGTAGCATAAATAAATGAATCTATCGGAATTGAGTTATTAAAATGTTTGGATATAACTTTGAAATCTATTTTAAACTAATTTAAACTATTTCATTAAATTAACTATTTTAGTCAATTTAAACTATTTTAATTTATATTAAGCTATTATAACCTATTTAATCCAAGTTAATCTATTTTACAAATTTTAAACTAATTAAATCTATTTAATCTATTTTAAATCTATATAGATCATTTAAAAAAAATTAATTAAATCAAATTTAAATTTATTTGAACTATTTTACTATTTAAACTATTTTACTATTTAAACTATTTTACTATTTAAACTATTTTACTATTTAAACTATTTTAAATCTATTTAAATTATTTTAAGCTATTTAAAACTATATAACTATTTATAATTACCTAAACTATTTTATTAAATTTCAAACTGTGTAAAATTGAAGTATTTTTAAATCCTTGATGATGATACAACCTAAGTTGGAATTTGGAATTGATACTTTTTTGTGAAATGACATATTTGAGTAAATATGATGATTTTGAAATGTGAATTTAATTAGCTTATCTTATCGATAATTTCAAAAAGCGAATATGATTTTTGAAGTGTATATGGTTTGAAAGTGAATATGATTTCGAAAGAGATGTGATTTAAAATCGAATATGATATTTTGATATAAATTGTGAATTGACCTTTTTTGAAATGTAAAAGAACCATCTGGTGTGAAATAAGCGTTTGGTTGTTAAAGAGACCGGGATCGGATATTGTCATACTCTCTGCCAATACCGAAAACCACTTTAACAACTATGTACGTGGTGGAGATTCCAGAAATGAAGTAGGATGGTTTGGCGAACGATTTCTGTATAAGGTATGACGTGACCCTGACTCCCGTGAATCAGCTTAGATGTGACTAAAACATGAGCCATGCCGGGCCAAGTGTGGTCATTCCTCCTATCGGGCACACTTCTTCGATACTATATTCTGACTTTGTGATTGATTTGGTGGCCACCCTTGATTTTGATTTGGGAGTGTGTTCCGAGGTGAGCGGTAGTAGCTGCTATGCGTTACCACCAGTCCGGATCCGCAATTTGTATATCTACCCTGGAATTGCCTCGAGTGCCGTGTTCACATGCCCTAGAGCGCCTTATACGAGTTTGGTTTGTACCATACCTATGGAGTGCCCTCCGATAGCCTCCGGTTTACGGAAGAGTTACGGTACTGTATAGACTATGGGAATATATAATAATGTGTTAAGGGGGATATGGGTAACGCCTTAACGCTATTTTAATACTTTTACTTTACTATAGACATATTATAATAGCGTATTGTACTACATAGTAGATAGTTTAACGGATCCTTAGGAGATAGGAATCCCGAAACATCTCTTAAGTTACTGCACCCACGTTAGATACTGGATAAGAGATGTCAAACCCCGTAAACATCTTTGACGCCGTTACACTCATATTTACCGTTGATTTAACTTTCATAAGATCTTTTAGTTCTGACTCGAGTGTTTTGTCCTTTTCAATTCACTCGGGTCAGCCTGAGTATTTCAGGGTTGAAGACCTTATTTCTGGAGGACAAAGACGAAGATTCGTACTATTATTATTTATGATATGTATTCCACTGCATCATGTTGTTCCGCTGCATTTATTTATTTATTCTTGTTGTCTGTAACTCTGATTCTGTATTGTATAAGTATAATCAAATTTATTTGTAAACAGTTTCATGAACTGTTATTTGATTATTATATTTTGTCATTTCGCTGCGAGATTCTGTATTTGTTTTATTTCTCTCTTTTTCTTATTTACCCCATAACAATCTGCCCTTTTGAATGGTTTGAGTCTAACGTGCGTGTCTGCTTAAAACGTCCAAAAAGGCAGGTCGTTACAATTGGTATCAGAGCTTTGGTTTAGCGAAAACCTTAGCTTTGTGGGGTCTGACTCTTTAGAAATAGGGTAGTAATACCCTAGAATGAGTCGCTGAGTGTATATGTATGAGAGAGCATAATTGTTAGTGTTATAAAAGATTTTTGTATTGTGTTAATTTGTTCCGTTTTGTATTTATAAATTATAGTCGGTGCATAGGATGCTATGACATCGATAAGGATTTTTAAGCACTTAATAGGGCAGACCGACACAATACTTGTTTTGAAATATAGGTAAATGAAATAATTTTGCCTATTATATATTTTTTTATGTAAAATAATAATTTTATAAACGATATAGTTGGTTGTGATATATTTGCTTGTTAGGTAGTGAAATTTTATAAATACTGAAGGAAAAATAAGATTTACAAATAAAATAAATATAAATATAAATTGGAAGTTTAGAACTGAAGTTCCGGGATTTTTGAAACTTCATTCAAAGGATTTTTGGAATATAATATTAATATTATTTGGAAGTATTTTCATATATAATATTTCAATATGATTTGAAAGAAATGTTTAAAGAAATTTTGAAGGAAATAAGTTCTGTACTCCCCTCTCTGTCGTTGGAAAATAATTTCAGTGATGAGTGCACGCATTATCGACGTTCATTTTCGGGTTTCAAAGTGGGAAGATGGTTGTAGTAATTTTACTGCACAATTGTTTTGATAAATTAATCTTGATTTTGAATTCCAAATATGATTTGATATGATTATATATTATTTTAAAAACAATTGAAATGAAACCCGGTTGTTTAGTTCTTAAGTTTCTGTAAATAAGAAATTGAAATTTTTGTAATGAATGGAATCTTGACTATATTAATAATTGGAAACTTCTAAAATGAAAATAAGTAATTTGATGTTAAAATGATTAATGAAATAGATAAGAAACTGAAATTTGTAAACTGTAAATAAAAAGGAAATGAAAATAAGAAAATGTAACTATTGAGCATTTTGTTAATTAAAATAAATATGATAACTTGTGTAACTTTCTATTGCATTCTAAAATACATATATATAACTTAACAAAATGTAAAAAGTTGTAATGTTAAATAGGATATGTAATAGAATATTATGCAAGTAAACTTTAGTAAATGAAAGTGTTCAATGGAATTACTTTTACAAATAAGAATCCTGATATTATAAATTGTTATAAACTTAGGATTAATTGTTGAAATGCTACTAATCAAATGTAATATAAAAGTGAATAATGTAAGAAAAATTATTATAAGCTTAAGTTAACATTTAAGCTATCTATAATCAGATTGAATAGTAAAGGTGAATACTGTAAGTAAATAATTACAAACTTAAATTAATATTGAAGCCATTTATAATTAAAATGAGTACTATATAAATTGAATGATTATAACTTCAGAAAACATTGAAACGATTTAGAAATGGATTTAATATTCAATAATACTATATATGAAGAATGAATGTGAAAAAGAAATAATCTATAAATGGTGAATTGAATTGTAAAGAAACTTACCTAATAATGTACAATCCAACAATTGAAATAAAAATAACTTACTTAAGAAATGAATGCAAAGAGATAAAATGAAAGAAAATGGTATTGTATGAATAAAGGAGAAATGAACTTTTGTAAGTAATAATGAATGTAAATTAATGAAAATAAACATTATATGAATGAGAAAAGAAAAGTGAATGATGAAAAAAAGAAAAAAATCAAACTAAATTGTAAATGTGAAGTAAATTGGAATAAAATGCATACAATACTTCAATAATGAATTCATTTATGATCCAAATAATTGAAATGGATATAACTTATGTAAGTAAAGAATGTAAATTAATGAAATAAGCCTTACATGAATGAATGGAAATTAAAATTTTGTAAGTAATGAACGTGAATTAATGATTTTCATTGTATGAAAAAAAAATGAAAATAAGAAAGTATGAACAATAAATGATGTGAAAAAGAAAAATAAAGTAAACTTAAAAATGTATTGGATTCTTTGTTTGTATTGGCTTAAGGATTGGTTGGGAAAGGATACTTCTATTTTGTATAAAGATGGATAAATAATCTATAAAGTTATCTATGACTGTTGAGTGTATAGTTTACTTCATAGTTTATTTATCATTTTATGTGATTAGAAGTTCTGAACCCGAACAAACCATTTGTTTTTGGTTGCTATGGATGGATGATTGCTCTCTTTGTTGAAATGGTGTTTGTACAGTTGTTTGTTTGCAAATGAAATTGTTGTTATGTGGTGATGTTTTGTTTGTTATTTATTGAAACAACTTAAATATTTCTCTTTATTTAATTTGCTAACTTCTTTTGGATTATATAAGGGAAATACAGGTTTATGGAAGCAATTGCTACTGCTTTGGGTTTCATAAATTAAGCGTTGTTTGTCCGACAAATAGGTACGTTCTCGGATTACGGTTTTCTTGCGATATTATATTGTTTTTCCCATGGTTTGGGATATTTTATTTTGGAAAATTTGATATATTGCTATTATTCATATTACTATTTCTCCTAGACTTCTCCGTACAAAGGAGACTCTGCCGAAATTTTCCATGAATTTTGGACTTAGAAACTTTTGTGAAATGTTTTCAAAACTTTTGTTAACATTTAATATAAAAGGATTTAATTGTTATAAATTGATATGTTTTATTTAAATTATTTAATTTTGTAAATTAATTGTTTATAAATTTAATATTTTGAATAAGATATATTGACTTCTTTTCCTTTCTTTTTCCTTTTCGAGAACGAAAAGTTTTGAGTGGGGGAGAGTGTAACGACCCGTAGTTTTCGATAATTAAAATCGGTTAATTTAATGAGGTTTTGTGATTTGATGTTGGAAGAAATGAAATTTTGTGATTAAATAATAAGAATGTAATTGGATTAAAAGGTAATAGTATTAATTTACGGTAATTTACAATTGCTTTGAATGTAATTTTAATTAATTGAAATGATTAAAGAGTTATAATTGGTATAGGTTGTAAATTTATTGTAATAATATGTATTAATTGATAATTGGAGTAAAAGAGTAAATTGATAAGTTAAATGTTGTATTAATTAAATAGTATGTAATAAATTGTAAACTGAATAAATTTAGTGTTGTGTAAATAATTATAACACTTGGTTGTAAATAATAAACTTGTTAATGTGACTAAAAGTTAATGGTGACAAACTATTATATGTTACCTATTTTTTTAGTCTGTTAAATCAAATTAGAAATCAATTATAATTGGATGAAATTAAATGTTACATTAATGTGATTTAAGATGATAACTGCAAATTATGAATGTAATAAAATGTATAGAAATGTTAATTATATCCACAAGGCAATAACTGATGTAATAAAAGAGTGAAAACAAGATAAATCAATTTACTGGGATTTTAAATTCTATTTAATGTGAAAGTTGACAAAAATTCAATATAATTGAAATATAGTAGTTAATACAAATAAAAGATGGAAATTAAAGAATATTATGTAATGAAAGATAAACAAAATGTTAACTATGTTATTAGAGTAATAATTGATTAAGTATATAGATTGAAATAAAATTAAATCAATTTATTGGAATTAAATTATATTAATTGGATTTAATTACAGTTGAAATTGAACACTGTAATTAGTGTAATATTTAACACTGAATGGATATGTAAAATTGTTTTACATTATTGTAAATAGCTAAGTAATCAAAATTTATGAAAATTGTTGGTTATCAAATTTGAAATTAAAAAGTAATTTAATCAATTTAATATTTATTTATTTAATTAATTATTGTAAATTTAGCCATTTTGGTCATGGTCTCGGATTTTGATGAAACCAGTTTCATCGGATCGGTAACGGTGAATTATTGTAAGGTTTCAAGTTTCGTAGCGATCGGACTTGTCGTTTGATCGTACGGACTCGAAACGCGTAGAAATCGATTTAATTAAATTCAATTGAAATCAATTTGAAATAAGCTGATTTTAAGCTAACTTCTTCATACGATGGAATTAGGACTTGAAACCTGTTCCATTGAGTTTAAAAATGTCGAAAACATCTATTTTGATATATGGGATGACCCATTTCCGTTTCGGGAATGAAACGGGCTTTCCGGGTCGTTTATCGTTCCAATTCAAATCAATCTGATCCATCCTTCTCTATTTCACCTATATCTATAAATAGCCCGTTATAAACCCTAGCTACTTCTTATTCCATTTCTCAGTACGTACAACTCCATCTATCTGCATCTTATTCCTTCCAATGGCAGATAAACCAACCAATTCCAACTTCAATTGCAAACCAAAATCAAATAAAAAAAATCAAAATCCTCCAAACCCTAACAAATTATATACCGTTTCGAAGTTCACGATGAGCGCAACCCAAATCTGTGATTTGTTTTCGATTTGAATCATGGTATGGCTAGAATTGGGTGATTAATTCTCGGGCCGTTCAATTGGAGGTCGATCGACTGCGACGGTTTCTGAAATCGTTTGAGGGGTTTTGTGGAACTCGCTTCGTGGAGCAAATCGCTGGTGGTCGCATCTTGTATGGTGGTCGGAGGCAGTCGGATCGGGTGCTTTAGGGTTCGAACAATAGGATTTTAGACGGCGGCGTGGTTGCAGTAGAGGGGGTCGGTGGTGGTCGACGTGTAGAGGGAGGCAGGCCGAGCTCGGGGGTAGTGGCGCCATGGCCTATGGCGGCGCAAGGAGGGAGAGAATCATGGTCAAATGGGGTCAACGACTGTTAGAGGCGGGTTCGATTCTGTGGGTACGAACACGCGTAGGGGCTGGAGAGATAGAGGTGACGTGTGACTTTTATTAATATTTTATTGATTTTCTAAATTGAATCCTATAACTTCTAACTAACATAACTTTTACATACGAGGTCCGATTCACGCGCGGTTTGTTTTGTTGGGATCGTATCGAAATTCCAGACATTATGATGCAAGTTTGGATGAATTCTAAGACTGTTGAAATTTGGGCCCTATTTTGGATTTCAAATCGATTTGAAATTAAAGGTGAGTGTTTTGACCCACTCACAGATACTAGATTATCTTATGTTAGTTAAATTAAATTTATGATGTAATTAGAAATTTATTGATTGCTGTTTGGTATGTTAAATTTTCATTTTGATTAAATTTGACTTTTATTGCATTTAATTATCATTTAATTTAATATTGAATTTAAATTGTCAAATTAATACCTGTATTAATGATCAGTTAACTACTGATGCTTATTGATTGATTTGGATGATGATTATGATGGATGTTGATTTTTGATATTGGATGACTGGATGTTGTATTTTATATTGTTATAAACTGCAAGTTTCCTATGGGTTGAAATGATACATACCTGAACGATTTATAGATTAGGGAAAAATCGTTGTGGGTTGAAATAATAGACTCGAGCGATTTTAGGGATTTTATTTAATTCGGGATTGCGTTTTGAAATGATATATAACCGTAAAATTTTAAATTGCAGATTGAAATGATAAATATCCGTATCACTTGACCCTAGGGTAGAAAATTATATACGGACATTGTAACAACCCATAATTTTGTAAATATTTTTAATTTAAAACTTTGATTTTTAAATCATTTGAATGTGAATTTTGGAACTTTCAGATGTAAGTTTGGAATTTGTTTGTAATTTAATTTCCAAATACGATAAAATAAATATTTTCTGAAATTTTATATTTTTGGTCAACTGTAAGTCAAAGTTTGACCACAGTTGAAAATTATAAATTTGAACTTTTAATTTATAATCTTTTTCTTTGAAGCAGAATATAATTCTGATATTCGTTCTGCTTTTCGTTTCGTCAAATTCTGTTATGTACTTTTAAATTGGATAAAATACAACGTTTTACACTCAATTATTTTCTGTATCTTATTCCCTACTTTTCCTAAGTCTGTTCTCTATTTTATTTTCTATTTTATTTGTCTATACTTTTACGTTATTTATTGGATTTTACTTGTTTATATCTTTTTATAAAAATGGCTTGAGAAAATCAAGGAGACATAGGTTACATTGTTTTAAATTCTTGCCTTTTGTTTTCCTAGCATTTACACTCCATAGCCGTTCACTCTTGTCTTTCTTGGCCGTGTATTCCTATCTCAATCGCGTACAAGAATATTTCATTCTCATCTCAATATCCTCATTTTTTTTATTTGCATTTAAGAATAAAATATATGCAAGATTCTTTTCCTTTAATACAAGATTCTCGTTCGTTCCTTTTCGAGGATGAAAAGTTCTAAAGGGGGGAGGAATGTAACGACCCGGATTTTTGGCCATCTAATATTGAGTGATTAACTAAATTAAATTATTGGAATATTAGTCTTAATTAGTCAAATAGATAAATTTCTCATAATTAAATTTAAGTTCTACCTTATTAACATTTGATCTAAATATATATATGAATGTAATCTAGACAATAATGCTTGAAATAAAATCAATCTTATCAACACTAAATATAAGTATAAGAATATATGAATATAAATTAAGTGTTTGATAGTTAAGCTTAAAATAGAAATAAAAATAAGGATTTATGTTAGTAATAAATTATATGGTTATATAAAAACATAAAGTAAACACTCAAGATCATTCTAGTAAAATATATTAACTATATGAATACATGTATATGCAAGAAAAATAATATATATGTTCATACAAAAATCAAAGGGGATAAGTATGTAAACATATAAAGGGACAATTGCATTTAATGCTATCATTTCTAGCACAAAACCAGGTCATTTCGAAATACATAAAAATCATTTCGTTGCCACAAAAAAATCTAGTCTGATAAAAATCTCTGACCAAAAGAAAATGTTTGTACCAGCAAATACTTATCACCTATATACTTTCTCTATATATACATCCTCTGGTTCAGTTCGTTCACAAAAACTAAGCAAACCAGAAATAAGGAAGCATCACCATTTTACAAACTTAAAACAACTCAACCTAATCAAGTTCAAATTCAAGCTGCTGTTAAATTTCAAAATCAAAAGCAAATTCCAGATTTCAAAATAATGTGGCATGTGTTCTCTGTTCCATCATTAAAGGTGAGTAAACAACTTTAAATTTGGGTTATAACTTGTTGTTTGTGATGATACTTGAAGTAAAGTTGTAAATTGTTTGCATGTATACAAATATGTGTGTGTATATATATATGCAGTTTTATGTGTGCATGTCTATGCATGAGTATATCTGCTCTTTTCTTCATCTACAGGCTTCAAACCTGTTCAAAATTCAATTCTTCTCCCCCTAATCTTCTATAGCTTGTGATGTTAAAACAAAATGGGTTTAAAATTACCAGAACTTAATTTTAAAAATACTTTTAAGTATGGTTAACAAGTAGTTTAACCTGGAACAAGAATATACAGTGAAACTAAATGCATGATGAAAATTCGATCTCCTTAATTATTTGATTTACTTATATAATCTAAATCGTTTTCAAAAACGATGAGTTTTAAAAGTGGAATCATGATTTTTAAGTTTGTATTCGTAGAGAAATTGTGTGATTAACGGGAAAAGAAATTTTGTCAATTTCCGGTGATCGCGAAGTCGTGAAATCTCGGGGTTGTGGCCGGGGGTTGCTAGTTGGTCAACGATCATGGAAAAAATGGCCAGCAATTTTCTGGTTCGCCGTGATGGCGAGGCAGTGGAGAAGTAGGGTTTAATACCCTGACTTGGTCGATTGGGTTTTGTGAAGCTTGTTCGTCGTCGTGGGAGAACTGGAGACGTTCCGTGGTGGGGGAACTGGAAGAGGATTGTCTGGCGCAGCTCCAGGCGCGAGCACGTGGGTTCAGATGGTCTGTGGCGGCATTACGAGGTGGTTGTTGATGATCATTTTTGAGTTCCAGCTTTTATTGATTTGTTCAATTTCGATTCCAAGTGTAATCGATAACTCTGGGTGGTCGTATCGATTGAGGGAAAGATCGGCGATGTGTTGAAGGTCTCGGCGTTGGTCGGAGAGGCGTGGGCGCGGCGTACACGTGCACGCGTATCCTTGGTATCAGATGTTTGCTGTAGAATTTGAGAAGAAAGCATAGCCTCGGGTTTGCTTTCGGGGAAGTAACGTTGTGGCTCGAGTTTGGTATCGGGGGTGTTCGCATGGGTTAATATGATTAACAGGTTTTAAAATTTAACCAAAACAAAGAAAAAGATGGCTCGGGTTGGACTCGGGGAAACTTTCTTTTGTCTCGGGGAAGCACTCGGGTTTGTCTCGGGTTGGTTTAAAGTATTAACTAAGTTTTAAATTTTTAAATAAAACAAGTTTTAAAAGTTAAACAACTTCTTAATTAATTCTATTATATAATAATTATCTTATTTAAAGTTTGGGATTAATTAAAGGTTTAAAAATAAAAATTATTTAAATTAACTAAATTTAAAGTGTTTAATATATATATATATAACCTTTATTTTAAAAAGTTTATTTTAAATGAACTTAATAATGTAATTAAGGAGTTAATTATAAAGATAAAATGTTTTAAATATTAATGATAATTATGTCATTTATAAAGATAATGTTTTACCTTAAAGGATAATTAAGATTTTAATGATTTGAGATTAATTAAGTTAATTAAGAAAATTTAAGAGAAATTAATTAATTTAATTAACTAATGATTAAGGATTAATTAATTTATAATTGAGGGTTATAATTAATTAATTAAAGGTTAATTAAATTGTAATTAAGGATTATTAATTAAGTAATTAAGATTGATTAATTAATGATTAGAGATTAATTAATTAAGTAATTAGAGGTAAATTAATTGGTAATTAAGAAGTACTTAATTTGTAATTAAGTTTTATTTATTAATAATTAGGTTTTATTAATTAATAATTAAGAGATAATTAATCTACAATTATAGATTAATTAAGGATTGGTTAACTGTCAATTTAGGGTAATTAACCAATGCGATAATTACTTAATGAAAGTAATTATGGATAATTAAATTAGATTGATAATTAAAGAATGATTAATTAATGGTTGTAATTAATTAATGTTAAGTAAGCAGGTTTTGAAAGAAATTAAATTAATTAGAAATGGTACAATTAATTTATCTTGCTTATGGGTGATTAAGATATATTGAATGAATTAGATTATTTGATATCTCTGATAAGTGATTTGTGATGCTTTGTGATATGAGATACTTTGGTTGAACTGTGATATTGTGGGTTATCTATCTGAGATAAATTGTTGTGTGAATATGAAATCCTGAATATAAATTGTATTGTTTAAACTTAAACATTTGGCTTAAAGATTGTACTGGATTCGAAGAGACCAGGATTGGGTTTGCTACATTACAGCATGATAGGGGGTTCTCGCTTCGTGTTTGAGATTCTGTGTTTTGTTTTCTGTTTCTTCTTCTACCTCTTTTCTTCTTTTCCTAACTATCTGAAATTTTTCGGGATCGAAAATTTCGGGCTGTTACAGTTGGTATCAGAGCTGAAGGTTAAGCGAGAACCTTGGCTCTGGTGAGGGATACTCATTAAGTATAGGGTCGATGGTACCTTAGAATGAGTTGAGTTTATATGTATATATGAGAGCGTACTTGTTATTTTCTTATATAAAGATTTTAAATGATTTTATATAAGAATATATTTTGATATATATAAAGCAATATTTCTTTCTAATAAA
Organism: Allium fistulosum; assembly: GCA_030737815.1. NCBI lineage: Eukaryota > Viridiplantae > Streptophyta > Magnoliopsida > Asparagales > Amaryllidaceae > Allium > Allium fistulosum. The sequence goes on from CM060902.1 coordinate 1,305,601,335, forward strand.
TATTAAGGTAATTGGTTGTTAAATTATTGGAATTAATTTAAGTGGTAATAGAAATACAACCAAATTGAAAATTAAATAAAGATAAGTTTGAAATGAATTCAAACTAAAATTAAAATCTTGAATTTGGGAAGGAGTTTCAAAATAAGATAAAAATGAATTGGTATCCAGATATGATAATCTTCGGTATCATCATAAATAGTTATTGTGTTTAATAATGATATATTTGTTAATAAGTAAGCCAAATGAAGTAAACTTTTAAGATGAGTATAACTTCTAAATAGAAGTGGGTTTTAAATTGTGAAATTTTAAAACCTAAGTCTAGAAACATTTGAATTATTTAAAAATGTTAAGAGAAATTTGTTTTGAATTAAAAACCAAAGGTGGTTTAAAATTTAAGGATAACTTAGTGTGTAACGGAAATAATATGTATATATGAGGAATATACATAATATCAAAAATAGTTTGAAATAAACTCTAAATGTTGAGTTTTAAATTTGGAATAAGGTGTGATATCCAAGGTGATAAGTTTTTGAACTTATAAGATTATTAATGTGAAGTTTAAAATTTGAAATGGGAATTCAAATTGGGTAAGGTTGGCTAGATTAAGTAAATTGAACTTAACTTTGGGAAAGTTAAATAAGTTAACAAGTAACCTGAATTTGAAATTTCAAGATGAAATTGAGATTTAACTTGGGGAGTTAAATGGTTAATTTGAATTGGGAGTTTGTGTGATCTCAAAATGGGTATGAGATCTGGAAATTGGAAATGAATGGATGTTTTAAAATAAATTGGCTGATATCATCCTATTGTTATTAATAATCCTTAAATTGTGAATTGGATTTGTTTAAATGAATGAGAAATGAAGTGTGGTAATATATCCATTATTGAGATAAAATGGAAATTAAACTTTAATTTGAAATTAAGGATATGGAATTACTTTGAACTGATAATTTGAATAATTGAATTTGTAAATTAAAATTGTTTAAGAACTGGTTTCAAAACTGGAAGATAAAATTGGGTAATAAATTGAATGTTTTAAGATAAAATTTGTTTTGAACTTTGAAATAAGTTAAGTAAAGATAATTTAAAATGGAATCTTGAGAATTGGACTCATAATTAAATTGTTTAAAGATTTGGATTATTGATTTAAAAATAAAGGTTAATTTGATTTGAGGGGTTAAATCAACATTTGAAGATTTAACTTGAATTTATATAATTCGAGATGGTTTAAAATTGAGATTTAGATTTCATTAGTTCAAATTGAATTTAGTTTGAATTAATTAGAATTGAAGATGGATAAGTATAAAATTCAAATGGAAAATTTGAATTGGATTAATTTGAAATAAAATTGAAGATTGAATGAGTTCAAATTCAAATGGGAATTGGGATTAATTCATATAGAAATTGAAATGATTTGAAATTGAAGTGGATTCAATTCGAAATTAGTCTAAATTAATTTGAATAATTTGAAATTGTAATTAAAGTGACTATGTTTAAAATCAAATGGAATTTGATCTGAATTTGGAAAGAAATTGAGGTTAATTCAACTTGAATTGGGGATAAATCAAGTTCAAGGGAAATTGAAGTTATTCAAATTAGAATTGAATCAATTTAAATGGAAGTGGAAAATTTAAATTGAATTGATGGGGAATTGAACAGTTTGGCTCTGGACTATTTTCAAATAAATTATTTTAATATAAACTTTCTTATATATAATCTCCCAAGCTATTTACTATGTGCAACCTTTCTTTCTAAGCCCCAAACTACCTTATACTTATTTTATAACTACTTTTGGAACTATTTAACTATTTTACAATTGTTTTATAAACTAATGACTATTTTTCTACTACTTTATAACTAATTACTGTTTTACGACTATTTTGCAATTATTTAAAATTTCTATAACTATTTGACTATTTTCCAACTATTTTACAATTACTTAACTGTTTTACAGCTATTTTACGAACTAATAATTATTTTCAACTACTTATCTATTTTTAAATTTTTCAAGCTATTTTCTAAATATAAGCTGGACAGAGTTCAAACTGTTTATGATTAAATACCCAACTGAGAAAAGAATTGAAGTGATAATCCAAATGGGAATTAAGGCAAATGTGAATAATTGAATAAAATCAAAGTGAGGATGAATAGAAAGGAAATTGATTTAACTGATAATCAATGAAGATAAATACGTAGGATGTACGTATATTAATCTATTCGCATAGTGATTTGATCCAGATTCGAGCACAGAATTTCGAGATAGTATTATCGATCTGATTTGGGATTTTTCACTCGATATTCGACGGTGAACCTGGATATGGATTTTTGATTGGTTCTGGAAATTCTCTGTCATAGTTGTGACCTATGCAAGGAGAATAACGATTTCTGATCAAGAAACCAGACCTGAGTCCGCACTAGAAAGTCGGGTGGACGATACTAGTTCGGAAGTGGAATTGTGTGATCGAGTGAGCGATCAAATTGGTATGGCGTACGGATGATATGTGTACATCGTACGGGTTTGTATGAGATTGATATTGAAATTGGAGATAAGAACTGTAATATGGTTTTTGAAATGGAAAGTATATGTTGTGAAATATGTGATGAAATAAAGTGGGAATTGAATATTCCTATGATTAAAATTTACTTTATGGAAGTAAGCAATATGGTAAATGACTTTACAAAAGAGTAATCAAAATTTGAATATTTGATTTGGGATAAACAAAGTTATATATCTTTGTTATATATGGTAAACTCCCCTTAATGAATCTATTGCCAGGAGAAAAAGGGTTTTGAAAGTATTTGAAGTATAAAAGTGAATTTATACAAGTATGAAGTGATTCAAAAATTTCCCAAGGTTATTATATATATATATATATATGTATGTATATATATATAAAGGATTTTGTGAAAATGATTTTGAGGAAAAGTTTTGGGAACCTTCGAATTTGGAAAGGCTTTGATTTTTGAGGAAAAACAAATTTGGAATTTGGAAAGCCTAGTTTGTGAATTATCGATTTTGGGATAATCGATTTTGAGAAAGGAAATTTATATGAAATTCATACTAGGTGTATGATTTGAAAAATACTATATGTGTATAGTATAAAGTGTTTTGAAGTGGCTCTGGGGAAAAAGGCGCTCCCTTGAATGAACTTCTCAGGAGTGCCGCAGGGTGGTACTGCCTTGAGCCCTAAGGGGGGGTTCTAAAGTTGATCCTGTGAGGAGTCCGGACAAACTAGTTCCTGAGGATTGTTGGGTAGCAAAAGTCGAGGGCGCTGATGCCTACAGGGGCATTTTGGTTATGTTGTGACGACAGTGTAACTCGATGTCGCTGCGATCTACTGTGTGGACCATAGCGAAAATCGTGTGGAGGATGAGTGCCAACAGTCTACACTTGATTTTGTCGGGATGGCAACGTAACATCGGTAGACTACAATCTATGGTCAAGTGGAGAAGTTTCATTCTTTTGGTAGCGAAATTCGAGGGCGCTGATGCCTACGGTTATATGGGTTTTTGCTGTGATAGCAATGTAAAGCCCGGGTATAACTACGATCTGTAGCGGGTTCCATGGTGTAATCGAGGGGCGCGGAGGCCTACAATTATCTATGGATTTTGCCGGGACGGCAACGTAACCATCGGGTTAACTACGACCATGGATGGGGGTGATGATTTCCAGAGCATTCTCACCAAAGATATTTCCTTTATTTTCAAAAATGTTTTTGATATTTTCAATAAAAATATTTTTCAAGTATTTTCACTAGATGTTGAAATGGGTCTTCTAAGTACTTATAGATTTTCAGTCCTACGCCTGATCAACGTATGAACGAATTTCTATGAGAACAAGGATGGACTTGTTGAAACATCGAGTTATAAAAAGTATTTTTATATAAAAGTTATTTTGGTTATATTATGTTATTTATAAGTGTTTAAAATTTTGAAATAAGAGAGTAAAAGAGTTAAAAATGTTTAAAGAATAATTTGACTACAATACGCCGTAAATAAAAATTCTCGTTCGTTCCTTTTCGAGGACGAAAAGTTCTAAAGGGGGGAGGAATGTAATGACCCGGATTTTTGGCCATCTAATATTGAGTGATTAACTAAATTAAATTATTGGAATATTAGTCTTAATTAGTCAAATAGATAAATTTCTCATAATTAAATTTAAGTTCTACCTTATTAACATTTGATCTAAATATATATATGAATGTAATCTTGACAATAATGCTTGAAATAAAATCAATCTTATCAACACTAAATATAAGTATAAGAATATATGAATATAAATTAAGTGTTTGATAGTTAAGCTTAAAATAGAAATAAAAATAAGGATTTATGTTAGTAATAAATTATATGGTTATATAAAAACATAAAGTAAACACTCAAGATCATTCTAGTAAAATATATTAACTATATGAATACATGTATATGCAAGAAACATAATATATATGTTCATACAAAAATCAAAGGGGATAAGTATGTAAACATATAAAGGGACAATTGCATTTAATGCTATCATTTCTAGCACAAAACCAGGTCATTTCGAAATACATAAAAATCATTTCGTTGCCACAAAATAATCTAGTCTGATAAAAATCTCTGACCAAAAGAAAATGTTTGTACCAGCAAATACTTATCACCTATATACTTTCTCTATATATACACCCTCTGGTTCAGTTCATTCACAAAAACTAAGCAAACCAGAAATAAGGAAGCATCGCCATTTTACAAACTTAAAACAACTCAACCTAATCAAGTTCAAATTCAAGCTGCTGTTAAATTTCAAAATCAAAAGCAAATTCCGGATTTCAAAATAATGTGGCCTATGTTCTTTGTTCCAGCATTAAAGGTGAGTAAACTACTTTAAATCTGGGTTATAACTTGTTGTTTGTGATGATACTTGAAGTAAAGTTGTAAATTGTTTGCATGTATACAAATATGTGTGTGTGTGTGTATATGCAGTTTTATGTGTGCATGTCTATGCATGAGTATATCTACTCTGTTTTTCATCTATAGGCTTCAAACCTGTTCAAAATTCAATTCTTCTCCCCCTAATCTTCTATAGCTTGTGATGATAAAACAAAATGGGTTTAAAATTACCAGAACTTAATTTTAAAAATACTTTTAAGTATGGTTAACAAGTAGTTTAACCTGGAACAAGAATATACAGTGAAACTAAATGCATGATGAAAATTCGATCTCCTTAATTATTTAATTTACTTATATAATCTAAATCATTTTAAAAAACGATGAGTTTTAAAAGTGGAATCATGATTTTTAAGTTTGTATTCGTGGAGAAATTGTGTGATGAACGGGAAAAGGAATTTTGTCAATTTCCGGTGATCGTGAGGTCGTGAAGTCTCGAGGTTGTGGCCGAAGGTTGCTAGTTGGTCAACGATCATGGAAAAAATGTCCAGCAATTTTCTGGTTCGCGGTGGTGGCGAGGCACTGGCGAAGTAGGGTTTAATACCCTGACTTGGTCGATTGGGTTTTGCGAAGCTTGTTCGTCGTCGTGGGTGAACTGGAGACGATCGGTGGTGAGGGAATTGGAAGAGGAGTGTCTGGCGCAGCTCCAGGCGCGAGCACCTGGGTTTAGATGGTCTGTGGCGGCGTTACGAGGTGGTTGTTGACGATCAGTTTTGAGTTCCAGCTTGTATTGATTTGTTCAATTTTGATTCCAAGTGTAATCGATAACTCTGGGTGGTCGTATCGATTGAGGGAAAGATCGGCGATGTGTTGAAGGTCTCAGCGTTGGTCGGAGAGGTGTGCGCGCGGCGTACACGTGCACGCGTATCCTTGGTATCAGATGTTTGCTGTAGAATTTGAGAAGAAAGCGTAGCCTCGGGTTTGCTGTCGGGGAAGTAACGTTGTGGCTCGAGTTTGGTATCGGGGGTGTTCGCATGGGTTAATATGATTAACAGGTTTTAAAATTTAATCAAAACAAAGAAAAAGATGGCTCTGGTTGGACTCGGGGAAACTTTCATTTGTCTCGGGGAAGCACTCGGGTTTGTCTCGGGTTGGTTTAAAGTATTAACTAAGTTTTAAATTTTTAAATAAAACAAGTTTTAAAAGTTAAACAACTTCTTAATTAATTCTATTATATAATAATTATCTTATTTAAAGTTTGGGATTAATTAAAGGTTTAAAAATAAAAATTATTTAAATTAACTAAGTTTAAAGTGTTTAATATATATATAACCTTTATTTTAAAAAGTTTATTTTAAATAAACTTAATAATGTAATTAAGGAGTTAATTATAAAGATAAAATGTTTTAAATGTTAATGATAATTATGTCATTTATAAAGATAATGTTTTACCTTAAAGGATAATTAAGATTTTAATGATTTGAGATTAATTAAGTTAATTAAGAAAATTTAAGAGAAATTAATTAATTTAATTAACTAATGATTAAGGATTAATTAATTTATAGTTGAGGGTTATAATTAATTAATTAAAGGTTAATTAACTTGTAATTAAGGATTATTAATTAAGTAATTAAGATTGATTAATTAATGATTAGAGATTAATTAATTAAGTAATTAGAGGTAAATTAATTGGTAATTAAGAAGTACTTAATTTGTAATTAAGTTTTATTAATTAATAATTAGGTTTTATTAATTAATAATTAAGGGATAATTAATCTGCAATTATAGATTAATTAAGGATTGGTTAACTGTCAATTTAGGGTAATTTACCAATGCGATAATTACTTAATGAAAGTAATTATGGATAATTAAATTAGATTGATAATTAAAGAATGATTAATTAATGGTTGTAATTAATTAATGTTAAGTAAGCAGGTTTTGAAAGAAATTAAATTAATTAGAAATGGTACAATTAATTTATCTTGCTTATGGGTGATTAAGATATATTGAATGAATTATATTATTTGATATCTCTGATATGTGATTTGTGATGCTTCGTGATATGTGATACTTTGGTTGAACTGTGATATTGTGGGTTATCTATCTGAGATAAATTGTTGTGTTAATATGAAATCTTGAATATAAATTGTATTGTTTAAACCTAAACATTTGGCTTAAAGATTGTACTGGATTCGAAGAGACCGGGATCGAGTTTGCTACATTACAGCATGATAGGGGGTTCTCTCTTTGTGTTTGAGATTCTGTGTTTTGTTTTCTGTTTCTTCTTCTACCTCTTTTCTTCTTTTCCTAACTATATGAAATTTTCGGGATCGAAAATTTCGGGCTGTTACAATACTTTGAAGTGGTCTAGCCCAATAGTAATGTGGTCGAGCCACTTGTGTTGGGTAAAGCAAGTTATGTCATTTTAAATTCTTATTTTTCAGTATTTTAATTTCTAATCTTTTATATTGAATCATACACTTGTAATTGTTGTAATTGTTTGTGTACAAGATTTGGATCTTGAATCTTCATCCATTCAAATCTATTCGTGCTTTGTCGTGCTTTTTGGAGTATAGCTGTGTGTTTCAAATTGTCATCTCTAACTCCAAAAGGTGAGTTCATCACTCTCGACATTCATACTTATATAATTGTGAAACAATGACATGTGAATTGTAGAAATTAATATGCTTTGTTCATATATGCATGTGATATGATTATATGATGTTATATACTGCTTATATATTTGTTACATCACCTGATATGATATTATATGCTCTACTATTATTTTATTTTATGTATCTCACACTGCAAGTTCCCTTTCACTATGGGTTGAAATGATACATACCCGAACGGACTTTAGAACAAGGAAAAATCATTATGAGCTGAAATGATAGGCTCGAGTGATTTTTATTGTATTTTTATTTGACATAGGATTGCGGGTTTGAAATGATAGAATTCGGGTTTTTCTTTTTAAATTACGGATTGAAATGATACATATCTGTATCACTTGACCTAGGTTAGAAATTTTTTATACAGACCCATGGATATATGTTTAATAATATTTTCTTAAAAAAATTTAAGTATTTTTTTAAGTTTTAAGATATATGAAAATTTTACTTAAAAATTTGATTCAATGATTTTAAATATATGGAATTTTTATAAGTCAATAAGTGGTTTGATTTTAAATTATAATGTTATATTGGTTTTCTATAAGTTGGAATCTTTATATATCAATAATTGGTTTTAAATTGCAATTTAAAGATCTTTATTAATGATAAATAACTTAATAATTAAATTTGATTTAATGTGGAATTTTAAATCTAACCTAGTGATGGTAATAGATTTTATTTTATGAAATAGATATGTTTTGTAAAATAAATAATTATGATTTAAAATGGTAAAATGTATCTTAAATTATGACTTAACTTTATAATGGAAATTTGGTTTTAATTGGAAATGTAAAGTTTGACTTATTAAAAGAATATTTTGTTTATGAAATGGGTATTTTAATTTAAGTATTAAGTTATTTGTTAAAATAAAAGTTAAGTAAATTAATGTATTTTGACTTGATAAATGAATTATAATTTTAATTGGATATTGGTTAAATAAATGTTATTTTATTTAAATTATAAGTTAAGTAATATCTAAATAAATAATCTTGAAAAGTGAAATAAGTTTGATAAGTTAAAAATGATAAAAGTTGAAGATATATTGTTTTTAAAAATTGTTATAGTAAAAACTTATAATAGTATTTGTAGCATTTCTGAAATGCTATGGGTTTCAGGTAACATTCTCTTAGTGCTACCGTTGCTGGAAATGAACTGGTTTTGAAATACTAATATATCTACTGCAGCAGTTTATAAGTGCTGCTGTTTCTGAAATTAAACTATGTTTTGAAATACTAAAATACTTACTGCAGCAGTTTATAAGTGCAGCTGTTTCTGAAACTGAACTGTTTTGAAACACTAAAATACCTACTGTATCACTTTATAAGTGCTGCTGTTTTGAATTTGACAATGTTTTTGAAATGTTAATATATTTACGGTAACACTTTATAAGTGCTGTTGTGGCTGAAATTTCAATGAACTTTGGAAATGAATATTATTTTGGAAGATTTTGACATTGAATTTAAATGGTTTAAATGAATAAGTTTTTGAGGTGAAATATAAACCATTTTTGAAATTTATAAGTTAATACAATGTTTTCGAAATTGGTATAATTGAACGAATGAACTTAAAATGCTATAACTTTGGTAATGAATATTATTCTTAAGGGTGTTATGATTTTTCTAAATATTATGATTTCCAAATGATAACATTTTAAAATTGATATGGTTTCAAAGTGTTTGGTTTCAAAGGTGTTATAACTTTGAAAGTACTATGATTTTGGAAATGAATTTATTTGAAATAGTATTTAATTAAGAATTGTTTTGAATATATTGATTTGCAATTTAAGATTTAAGAATATGGCTTTATAAAGTGGTTTTGGTTTAAGATGATTTAAAAAGGAATATTTCAAGTTTAAATAAATTGAAAGAAATATTCAGTGATTGGAAAATTGGGTTTGTTCAAATGATATTTTGGTTTTGGAGTATAAACCTGTTTTGAATATGATATTTTGGTTTTGAAGTATAAACTAGTTTTGAAATGAATATGATATTTTGGTTTGAAGTATAAACTAGTTTTGAATTGGATGTGAAATTTTGTTTTGAGGTATAAATTATTTTGAAATAAATATCCATGGGTTATAATAACGATTGGTTGGCAAAGAGACCGGGATCGGATATGGGCATACTCTCTATCGATACCGAAAACCACTTTGACAACCGTGTACGCGGTGGAGATTCCAGAATGAAGTAGGATGCTGGCGACCATCCTATTGAGGTATATACGTGGACCTAACTCCCGTGAGTTAGCATAAGGTGGCTAAAACAGGAGCTATCTCGGGCCAATGAGGTAGCACCTCTGATCGGACACATTTCTTCGATACCATTCTATTACTTGTGATTGATTTGTTGGCCACCCTTTGATTTTTGATTTAGGAGTATGTTCCGAGGTGGGCGGTAGTGGCTGCTATGCGTTTCCACCAGCCCGTGTGCGTAATTGGTATATCTACCCTGGCATTGCCTAGTTGTGCCATGTCACCCACCCTAGCGCGCCTTGTACAAGTTTGATTTGTGTCGTACCTATGGAGTATCTTCTCATAGCCTCCCGATCTGGAGGTACGCAGGTACTATATAGACTACTGGCACTATTTATGTGTTAAGGTGGAAAATGTAAAGCCTTAACGCTATTTAAAAGTAAGTTTATTTTACTATTAGACATTATTATAATAGTGAATATTACTACATAGTAAATAGTTTAACGGATCCTTAGAGAATGGGTGATCCTAAGCATTCTTTAAGTTACTTGTGCATATTTATTACAGTTCACTTGAGTTGGTTTACATTGTATAAGTATGTATGTCCTGACTCGAGTGTTTTGTGTTTTGCTTTACGCTCGGGTCAAACTGAGTTGTACCAGTATTCGAGACTCACCTGTGGAGTAGGAGCTTCGCTTGGATCCATCTATTGATTCTGCTTTCAGTCATTCAGTTGATTCCAGTGATGTATTCAGATCTTGTATTTGACTATTGTATTGAGACATCTTTGTATTCATAAATTCTGTTGTATCTTGTTTAACTCTGATGTATATATATAGTAGCTTCATGAACTACTATTTCTTTGCTTCCGCTGCATTGTTATATTACTCTGTGTCTGTGATTTATTTACTGTGTATTCTATGTTTTGCCAAATTTATATTTACAATTCGGTATTTTGAGCAATTCAAGTTCGGCATGTGCGGATGCGAATGGACTAAAATAGTGGGTCGTTACAGTTGGTATCGGAGCTTTGGCTCTAGGCAAACTTAGCATATATGGTAAATTATTTACAGAATCACTTTCGTTCGAGCTTGAACCTCTTTCTTTTGACCTGATTTCTTTTGAATTTTGGAATGTTCCCTGTGGTTTCAAGTCCATTCTTGTCTCCCCCTATTTGTTTTCTTTTGATTCGGGAGTATCCCATAACTCCACTTCGAATGATCCTTATAATAAAATGGCGGTCTCGCCGACCTTTGAATGACTTGTAAAGGGGTGAAACTCCTTTACAATTAACATTGATTCACCAGAGATTTCTGTATCCTCGGTTTACGATGCTATCTATCTCTTGTTATCCCGAATTCTATCTCTTGAGATCGGATGTAGGTTTGTCCCAAAACTCTACATCGATCTTATTCTCGAAGTCATGGTCGACTCGGTTAAGGTTGCTAGTGATTTATATAAGCTTATTCATTCCCTTATTCTGTTATTTAATCATCTTGTCTTTTGTTTCCAACTTATCTTCAAATCATTCTTGAAGTGTATTTGTAAACTAATATTTAAAATGTTTTAATATATATGGTGTTGTTTGAGTTGTTGATGTTGATTTGGATTTTCGATCGATTCGTCCGATCAACGCTATCGATAGGAATTCCAAAACACTCGAACAGAGCAAACTGACACAATATTATTTTCTAATTTGGTAAATGAAGTAAATTGTATGATTATATTATAAATTTATAAGTAAAAAAATTTCTGGAATTAATAAGTTAATTAAATTGGTAGTTTAAAATGATGATATTTGATTATCATTTATTGTTCTATAAATGAATTTATAAACATGGTTTATAAATTGATTTAGAAATTGAAATGAATTAAATCAGGAATTTGATAATTTAATTTCCGGTGATTTCAAACTTTGATTTTAAAGTTTTAAAATGCATATTATTTAAAGTATATTCGAATAGAAACTGTTTCCAAAGAAATTTTAAAAGTTTGAAATCGGTGCTCTTCTCTTTGTCACTGGAAAATAAATTTCGGTGATGACTGCAGCATCATCGACATTCATTTTCGAGTTTCGAAGTGAAGAGACCATACTGTAGCTTTGCTACAGTTTTGCTTTGAAGAATTAAATTGATTTGGATTTCTAAAATATGACTTGATTTATAATATATATTGGTATATGATTTCAAATTTGATTATATATATATATATATTGTATATGTATTTATTTATCTCTATATTTGTAACAACCCGCATATCTATTGATTCTATATTTAAATATTTTATTTAAATATTTTATCGTTAGTCGGATGTTAGTCCGAAAAGCTACTTTTTGCATACGGTCAAATTAGGACTCGAGACCACCCCCATTGAGTTCAAAATGACGTTTGCGATCTTTTTGAGTGTAAACTTCGATATGTTTGGAGATAGTGAAATTTTCAACACTTTTTCCCGCCTTTGACTTTGGTTTGGACTGCACCCCTTTAGTTCAGCCCAACCATCTTCCTCACTCTATCAAAACACTTCAAGCTTTGTCCAAAAATGGTGGTGGGAAGTGGAAATTAAAACTCCAAACACAAATTCTATTGCAAATCCGAGATTCAACATCAAATTCACGTAAAGACCATTGATTCAAGCTTGTTGGTGATCTTGCTTTGCTCTCAAATCTCCATCTTCATCAAATTCCGTGAAAAGGTGAGATTTTTAGTCTCACATCTTGCTTAAATTGTCATTGGGCTGTTGGGAATGATCCCCTATTGCGTTTGTATGAATATTTGCATTTGGTTTGGATTGGATTGGCGAAAAACACCATTTTTGAGCGTTTTGACGAATTTTCCAGCCCCCTAGAGCTGTTCGGCATCGTTGAGTCGATCGGTTCGGCCTATTTAAGCTGTTCGGCATCATTTAGTCGACCGGCATCTTTAAGTGTTCGACATCTTTGAACGTTCGGCCTCCTAAGTGTTCGGCATCTTTGAACGTTCGGCCTCCTGAGTGTTCGGTCTCCTGAACGTTCGGCCTCCTGAGCGTTCGGCATCTTCAAGTCGTTCGGTCTCTTGAACGCTCGGCATTTTCGAGTCGTTCGGCTGTTGAGTCGTTCGGCATCTTCTGGTCGGATCGGCATATTAGGTCGGTTCGGCATCTTTGAGTGTTCGGCATATTTGTGTGTTCGGCATTTTCGAGCGTTCGGCATCTTTAAGGCGTTCGGCATTTTCGAGCGTTCGGCATTTTCGAGCGTTCGGCATTTTCGAGCGTTCGGCATCTTTAAGCCGTTCGGCATATTTGAGTGTTCGGCATTTTTGAGTCGATCGGCACACTTAGAGCGTTCGGCATTTTTGTCGTTCGGTCTCCTTAAGTCATTCAGCCTCCTTCGATCGTTCGGCGTCCTTGAGTCGTTCGGCTATTAGGTCGTCCTGCATCCTTTGGTCGCTTGTCCTCACTAAGTCGTACCGTGACGGGGCGCTGCCCCGCACCCCGCCGTGGGCGCTGCCCCCTGGACCCCCGCGACCTGACCGGGCAGGTCGAACCCCGTATTACTCTGCGTAGGCAATCTCTTCTGAAAAACATTTATCAGAATTTCTACTTTGATGGTTTTGGGATTGACTTCTTTGGACTTTACTCACGTCTTCGAACGTGAATTGATTTGTTCTACAATCGTTTTATGACTTGTCACTTTAAAGATATATGAAGGTTTCAATACTAATAGTAAATATCAAAACTCTTTCATCAAAGCGATTTCAACACTATTTTAAATATCAAAAGTTCGTTTTCTCAAACCGATTTTCAATCTACTAGTATATACAAGCCTTTACTTCACTCGAATGAGAAATCGACTTAAACGACTTAGTAAAACGAGTGGTATGAAACGCTTGCGTTCACTTCGTCGGTTAGCTCTTGGACTTGTTCGATTGAACCCTTTTCGTGACAATTTCCTAGTGAAGATTTACAGCTTGTTCGTAAATATTTAAGTTAAGCAAGTGGTTATGGGACATGAAGCTAAACTCATATATTTACTAGCTTGGTGTGATTGACACTTCTCGCTGATCATGATGATCATTTTATGATTTAGACTAGCAATTGTGCGATGTCTCTTTGTTTGCAAGGTAAGACTAGACCGCAGTAGTGTGATTCCGACTCACACACATCTCTTTGTCCGCAAGGTTAGTCTAGGCCGCAGTAGTGTGATTCCGACTCACACATATCTTTTTTGTTTGCGAGGTTAGGCTAGACACCACTTGTGTGATTCCATTCACACATACCTTTTTGCTTTTTGGTTAGCCTAGGCCTCAATCAGTGTGATTCCGACTCACACATATGGGGTAGCTCCCCATGGTCTTCGGACCATCATGTGATAGGCCTCTTTCTCTTTTTTATGATTTCTGGATTTCCTGTTTGATTTCTGGATTTTTATGTCATTGACTTGTTATGAGTACAAGTTTAGGGTATGATGCCCTCTTTGGATCTTTGAGAAGATTCTCGTGATATTGATCATTTCTCATCGGTTGATCTCCTGTTGATCATCATTTTCATACTTATAGTAGTATGTCAGTATGGATATTCTATGTTTATGCCATGTCTTTTATTATATATCATGTCATCTGATATTTATAGTTAGACTGATCCGTTTATTATTTTCTTAAATAATACTCGGGTCAGACCGAGATGTTACAGGTGCTTCTGCTTGACTTCCTTCCGGGATTTGCTACTCTGACTTTTGGCTGACTATTTAGTTTAGCAGTTTTAGTTGTATACACTTGAGATATGGACTCATAGTTGTATTCTTTTGGTATAGCACGTGTTGCTATTCTTTTGTATTATTGTGGAACTTTTTGACCACTACTCTGATGTACACTTTCATGTGTTAGTTTATATTCATATCTTCTTCCGCCTTTGTGATATGGATGTCTGTGACTGCTTTGTGTTATGTTTATTTCTATGTTTGTTTCCGAAGATTATTTTATAGCCACCGTGTGATAATCAATTACATGGATGGTCGCTCCTCAACAGCCTTATTCTCCGTGCTAGTTGACAGCACTACATCGTAGTGTCCTTGGCTAGCGTGGGTATTGAGGTGGGGCGTTACAATATTGTTTGAAGTTAATCGAAAATTTAATTCTTAAATTTTATCTTAAAGGATGATTTCAATTATAAAATGAAGCCAAATTTTTGAATAAATATTTAAGCTTGAATAATTGAATTAAAAAGTTTATTCGTATAATACTCGATTACATTCAAATATAACTTACTTAAATTATTCAGAAGTTGAATATGTAATTGGATAATATACAATATAAATAGGATTTTATAAATAAAATTTGAGTGGTTATAATAAATGTTATACACTTAAATTTTAATTATAAAGGATCAATAGAAGTAAATAGAATAAAAAGGTTAATTGAATAATTTACAATATAATGGTGTTAAAGGAATAAATTTAATAATAATTTGAAATAAAGAAGAATGAAATTTATTGAATAAATGATGAATATAATAAATGATTGTTCAAATTCATGACTTTGGAAATTTTTTAATTTAAGATAATTGTATGATGAGATAATGAGATTAAAAATAGTTAATATTTATTTAACTTAAGTAAAAATCAAATGGATGAAATTAATTATTAATGTAAGATGAAATTTTCATGGTTTTAGATTTATTCTCTTATTATGTTTTCCAATCTATTTTCTTTCTGGTTGTTTCCATTCTCGGGCATATGGTTGTTAAAGAATATGATATTTTGAAATAAATTGTGAATTGACCTTTTTTGAAATGTAAAAGAACTATCCGGTGTGAAATAATCGTTTGGTTGTCAAAGAGACCAAGATCGGATATTGTCATACTCTCTTCCAGTACCGAAAACCACTTTAACAACTGTGTACGTGGTGGAGATTCCAAAAATGAAGTAGGATGGTTTGGCGAACGATTTCTGTATAAGGTATGACGTGACCCTGACTCCCGTGGGTCAGCTTAGACGTGACTAAAACAGTAGCCATGCCCGGCCAAGTGAGGTCATTCCTCCTATCGGGCTCACTTCTTCGATGCTATATTCTGACTTTGTGATTGATTTGGTGGCCACCCTTGATTTTGATTTTGGAGTGTGTTCCGAGGTGGGCGGTAGTAGCTGCTATGCGTTACCACCAGTCCGGATCCGCAATTGGTATATCTACCCTGGCATTGCCTCGAGTGCCGTGTTCACATGCCCTGGAGCGCCTTCTATGAGATTGGTTTGTACCATACCTATGGAGTGCCCTCTGATAGCCTCCTATTTATGGAGGAGTTATGGTACTGTATAGACTATGGGAATATATAAAAATGCGTTAAGGGGGATATGGGTAACGCCTTAACGCTATTTTAATACTTTTACTGTATTGTAGACATATTATAATAGCGTATTGTACTACATAGTAGATAGTTTAACGGATCCTTAGGAGATAGGAATCCCGAAACATCTCTTATTTGTCAGCTATTGTACGCTATTTTAGGATATTATAATAGCGTGTTGTACGCTATTTTATATATATATATATATTATTCTAATATGTGTTTAAATTTAATATTGATGTTTGAAAAATATAATATAATAATAATATATATTCTGCATATATATCTAGATGATTCTGATTCGTTCTCATCAACTCCTATTTGTCAGCTTTGTTTGTCAAATTATTCCCATCGTGCTTTACTTCGAAATTGTGCTTGGACCCGTAACTCATCTTACTCTCGTTCGTCTCTAGCCTCGAAAGGTGAGCAATCACTCACAATCAACGTTCTTTTATTTATTAAATTTGATTTCAATTGAAACGACAATTGAAATATGCTGCTGTTATTCATTTAAATGGTCATATATGCTATTATCTGTAGTTATTCACCTGTGGGATATGACACCATATCCTGTTGTTTATATTATATTGTTACTAATGATATATGCATGTTATTATTGTATCATATCTGTTATCACTCTACAAGTTCCATGTTAGCATAGAATTCACTATAGGTTGAAATGATACATACCCGAATGGACTTTAGAATAGGAGAAAATCGTTATGGGTTGAAAAGATAGACCCAAGCGATTTTCATTTGAATTGAATTAGGATTACGGGTTGAAATGATATCTACCCGTATATATATAAATTACGGATTGAAATGATAAATATCTGTATCACTTGACTATATGATAGAATTCTATATGCAGACGTCGTTGGTCTATATATCTATAAATATTTTGAAAATGAATTCTATGGTTTGAAAGGAAATGTATGGTTTTTGTTAAATATTGATTTAACAATTTTATATATAGATTTAATAATCATATATAATTTAATTAAGATTAATTTAATTAATATGAAATATGTTTAAGTGCTTATTAAAACTTGTATTTTAAAAATAGATTTTTTGTAAAAGTTTTATAAGCTAAGGTTGGAAGATCTATTTGAGATTTATTTGAAATTGTATTAAATTAAGAATTTTATTTAATTAAATCAATTCGAAACTTATTGAATTTGAGAATATAAGATATAGTTTTATAACTTAATATTTGATTCAAGTAATTTAATCAATATTTCACGTTTAAAGAAATGGAAGGAAATATATAGAAAAATGAAATGTAAGGTTATATAAATAATATAGAATTTATTAAGTGAAATATTCCAAGACTTATTAATAATGAGGTAAAATCAAGATCTATATGAAATTATTAAATTTAGCTTGAAATGTTGAATATTAAAGCTTTGAAATATATTGGAATATAAATGGTTTATTTTGAGAGTCAGGTCTGTATTTGAAATCGATATAAGTTGAAATTGTTATCTAGAAACTGAATTTAATTGAAATTGTTAAATTGAGATTGAATTAAATTTGAATGTGGAAGTCGAGTTGATTTTGAAGTGATTTGTGAAGTTTGGGGAAATTACCAATACTTCACTTTATAAATTATTTTATATATGTATATAATTTGGAAATATATATATATATATTTGAAATGGAAACGATATTTTGGTTTTGAAGTATAAAGTAATTTGAAATGACCAGGTGTTATAGTGTATATTTCTATCTTGTAGACAGTTCCATGGATCCTTAGAGGATAGTTATCCCAAACATCCTCTAAGTTAATTGTATTTCAGTTGATATTTCACTTGAGTTGGATTTATTGATATAAGAATGTTAATCCTGACTTGAGTGTTTTGTGTTTTGCTTTACGCTCGGGTCAGACTGAGTAATACAGTATTTGAGACTCACCTTTGGAGTTTGGAGCTTCGTTTGGAGATCCAACTATCGACTCAGCTTTCAGCTTTTCCAGTTGATTTGTTTAGAGAGGTCATCTGTTGTACTGGAGACTTCACTGCATTTGAGATATTCTATTGTATTTTATTTCTAACTCTGATGTATATATAGTAGATTCATGAACTACTATTTATCTAATCCGCTGCATTATTATATTACTCTGTGTCTGTGATTCTGTGATTGATTTATTTATTTACTGTATATGCTGGGTTTTGCCAAATTTAAATTAACAAACTGATATTTTGAGCAATTCAAGTCCGGCATGTGTGGATGCGAATGGTTGAAAATAGCAGTTCATTACAGTTGGTATCAGAGCTTTGGCTCTAGGCAAAACTTAGCATATGTGGCAGATTTAATTAGAGAATTACTTTCGTTCGTGCTTGAATCTCTTCCTATTTGATTCAATTTCCTTTAAATTTTGGAACGTTCCCTCGGTTCCGAAATCCATTCTTGTCCCTCACTATTCGTATTCTCCTGAATTTTGGAGCATCCCGTAGCTCCATAATATGATTTGTAAAGGGGTGAAACTCTTTTACAATTGGCATTGATTCACCAGAGATTTATATACCCTCGGTTTAGATGCTGCGATCTCTTGTTATGCCAAATTCTATCTCTGGCGATCGAATGTCGATTTGCTTTAGAATTCTGTATCGTTCATATTCCTGAAGTCATGGTTGACCCGGTTAAGATTGCCCGTGATTTATATAAGTGTCTCCATCTTCTATTTTGAAATTTAATTATCTCATCTTCGATCGAGCCTATCTTCGAATCAGGATTCTATTTGATTAGGTTCCTTTAATTTGAATCTCTATCTTTGTTTTGAAATCCATTCTTGAATCATCCTTTGAAAATGGGGTTTGTTTGTATTTTAGAAATTGATTTATATATCGAAATTATTATTTTGATAAGTATGATTTTATTCAATATATATAAGTGAAAATGTTTTCGATAAAGATTATATACTTTTTTGTTTAAAAAAACGAGGATTTGAAGTCTCGGAAGGATTTGAAATTTTGGAAATTATATAAGAATTTGATTTGTATAAAAATGATTTATAACTCAAGGATTTCAAATTGGAAATTTGAGGAATTGAACTCCGGAATTTTGAAATTGATTTTAAGACTTTGAAAACATATAATAATACGATTTGAAAGTATTTTCCGGATAATAAATGTTTCAAATGACTTTAAATGAGTTCCAATGATTCCAAAGAAATTTCAAAGAAGTTTTCAAGAAAATAGAAGTCCAGAACTCACTTTTGTCGCTGGAAAATAATTTCGGTGATGAGTGCATGCATCATCGACATTGATTTTCGAGTTTCAAAGTGGGGGAGAGGCAACTTTAGTAGCTTTGCTATGCGAGTGATTTTTTGAAACCAATTTTGATTTCAAATTTTGAAGTATGATTTGATATTCGAAAGATATATGTATATGTATTTGAAATGATTTGAAATGAGCCGGTGTTCAGTCTTTGAGTTTCGGATTTGATTTAGTATAACCCTATCTATTGAAATTGATTTACTGATTTGTTGGTGATTTCCAACTCTTGGATTGTAAATATGATTTCTCCGACTATTTTGAATGTTCGAACACTTCCAAATCGAGATTTAATTTTCAAAGCCAAGTAATTTTGAAAAGTATGAATTATTTGATAAAGTATATAAGTTTAGTTTCTAATGTTTAAGTATGAAGTAATATGATTTAAATAGATTTGAAAATGTTTTGTTAAGTAAATGAATAAGACTATTTTGGATTATACCAATACGAAATTTAGTTTTGAAATGTTTTGAATAAAATTTAGTTCTAAATGTTTTAACTTAGTAACCTCTTTTATAAAACTATATATATAGAATAATAATTTTCAAAAGGTAAATTGGATCTTTCAAAAAGAAATAAACAGTTTAAAGGTTTTAAAGGGATGGTTATAAACTTAGTAATCATCTTTGGGTATAGTTGATTTTGAGAAAAACATTTGGTTTCGAAAATAGATTGGAATTTAAAACCCGGTATTTGTATGATGATTTTGGAAATGAATTTGGTTGACCTAAATTATGTTGATTTGGAAACTAGGATTAATTTCTAAACCTATTATTTTGGAAACTTTGAAACTGAAGATATTTAATTTGGAAGAAATAAATTGGTGAAATCGTATATGATCTTGAAACTGAACTGATATTGAAACGAATTGAAATTGAGAACCTTGTTTTACTAAATACTTGATTTGGGAGTTATCGAACTTTTATAAAATTGATTTGTATAAGTATGAAGTTGATTTGAAAACTATTGATTTGGAAAGGTACTCAATTTGAAAGGTGTAATCTTATATAGTCAAAGTATATATAAGTGTGGTTTGATATACTATTGATTTTGGAAAGAATTCGATTTGAAATGAAATCTTACATATAATGGACCTTATATAAGTACGATATTTGAAAGTGATTTGAAAAGGTACTATATGATACATATTTTTGAAGTAAAGATATGGAAAGTGCCTTCTGCTTGATATCCGCTTTGTGGCCACATTGTGGATTCATTCTATCGATATTATTTTTTGATTTGGTTTTCCGGATGTGATACTCGAGTGTCCTACCATGGCGTAACCCATGGTCGTTTTTTTGGTAGCTTAATCCGCAAGGCATAGATTGCTTAAAGGGTATGGATGTTTCTTGGGGGATCCAGGCGTAACCATTGTTATGTATCCTGCGGTCTACGGTTTTGTTGTGGTGGCGTAATCCGCAAGGCAGAGATTGCTTAAGGGGTATGGATGTTTCCTGGGGGATCCAGGCATAAACATTGTTATGTACCCTGCGGTCCACAGTTTTGGTTATCATGGCAAAATTCGTAAGGCAGTGATTGCTTAAAGGTACGGATGTTTCCTAGGGGATCCAGGCATAACCATTGTGTATCTGCGATCCAGGTGATTTGTTTGGATTGTACTTTCCATATCGGTTTTAAAAGTTTTTCAAGTATTTTTCACTGGGTGTTGAAACAGGTCTACTAAGTACTTGAAGAATTCTAGCTTTGCGCCTGATCAACGCATGGCCAGAGTCTGCAAGAACGAGGATAAACTTGTAGAAACATCGAGTTATAAAAGTATTTTATTTTAAAGGTATTTTATTATAGAAGTATTTCCAACAAAGAAATTTTGTATTAATATTTGAAATTGAATTTCTTATGGTTTGAATTAACTATTCGTGCCCGATACTATTCTCTTGAATCTACCTTATCTGCTCAGCTTTATTTATTCACCTATATTCTGTTTTTCCGAATCCACCTTCTTTTCCTTATTGACTATATTCTTTTAAAATAGTGTTTATTTATATACTACATGGTTTAATATAAAATTTTAGTGTTATAAATATTTTAGGAGCTTTAATTAAATAAAACATATTTAAATTAAATGATTATTGATAATATTTGTAAAATATCTTGAGATAAAATTTATAAATTTATGAATGATGGATTTAATGTTTTCAATAGCTTCTTTGTAAATATAACTAAGGATGTAAATAATTGTTTTCAAATAGTTTTCATATCTTTATAAAGGTGTTATTTAAACATATAAATGGTATTTATAAAGGAAGCAAGAAATTTTTTCAAATGGGTTTGAAATATATATATATATATATATATATATATATATATATATTAAAGTATTAAAGAAAATTGAATTTCAAATGAAGTTTTCAAATGAATATTTCAAGTAAAATTTATATATATAGTTTCAAATTAATTGTTTAATCTTGACTTCAATCTACTTTTATTTCTAGTTGTTCTATTCTCCTACCTCCTTCCTTTTCGGGGACGAAAAGTTTTGAGTGGGGGAGAGTGTAACGACCCATAAATTTTAGTGATTTTATTTAATTAATTGAAATTTTGTGAAATTTTAACAATAAAATTTGAAAATAAAAATTTATTATTTGGAATACGTCTATTTAAACATAGCAACTGGTAAATTTTCATCTGATAATATTGAAGTTTATTTTATTGTAAAATTTTATTTCAATTTAAATCGGTTAATAACAATTGAATTTAAAAATGTTCCGAAACCTAAATATGTCAACATGAGAAAATTTATTTAGAACACTCTGAATAAGACCGCGTAATTTGTTTCACGAAATTCGGACGTTTCTAGCTCCGTTTGTATTTTTCCATACGGAATAGCAACGTATATTGGTACCGATTATCGACTTTTGATCGGATGATCGTACCACTGATATCTGTATACCGTTTTGATCGTCTCATCGAGCTGACCTTTGTGGTATATTCAATTCTATGTTTTGAGGTCCGGTACGCGACGGAAACAATAAAACTGTGCGTCGTACTGGTAAAGAAATTGTGACTTTTGACTTCCCAATCCTTTTCAAATCTTTACCGTGCAGCTCAAGCAAATAATCAATTGCATTAAATAGCTTTTCAGCTGAAATCAAGGGAATTGGACCGTCAACCTATTTGGTTTATATTGGTTGCCAATTTATTTCTATACGTTTTCATTTTGCTTAAACTTCTCTCTGTACATCTCCTTTCCTCTTTTATTTTCTCCCCTCCTCCTTTTCTTTATCTCCCCTCTCTCTTTCCTCTGTAACCCATCCTCATCTGAGCACATCACTACCCAAGCGCCATCAACCCGATCCACCACTCCGGCCTTCAGCGCCCTCCGCCCTCCATCATGTGCAACACGAACGCTCCAGCCCTTCCCCTCTGCTCGTGCCTCTCCCACTCCACCTCTGAGCCCCTCCACCGAACAGCAGATCCAAGCAGCCGTCTCCCCCTCAACCATGTCAGCCTTTCCTCATTTGTGCATCTCTCCCTCCAACCTTCTCTCAGGTTAGGCCAGCGTCCCTTTTTCTTTTACTCATATTGAAGCTTGCAATGATTATGTTGTATATTATCTATTTAAGTATTATATATATAGCTTTATATAGATAAATAGGAGGACACTATCTGGTATATATATTTCGTATAAGAGTCTGTATTAGTATATATATAGCTTATAGAGTTATATTTGAGCTTACAGTTTTATTTGGATTCTTAAAGTCGGTTTTATATACATGCATATTAGAATTTACGATTTGATCATATTGTCATTTTATTTTATAGCTTTACAGTTTCATAAAGATTTTTATGGCTGTTGTATATGTATGTTATACAGTCGTATAGTTTATGTATTTATGTAATAAAAATATGCTTTGTTAACCTGTATATATATATATATATAACAGTTCTTATATATTTTGTATAATATATCAAGGTTGTATTTCGGTTTTATATACATTTGAATATAAGGTATATATAAAGATACGCTAGTATAGTATATATATTATATATAGTGTGTGTACTGTATGTAGTTTATATGAATTTTTAAATACGTTAGTAATTGTTTACTGATGCTTTGGGAAAAAAACTATTTACCTATAGTTGTCTGTTATATATATTTGTATATATATTTGATATAAAGTTATAAGTATATATTAATATTTATATAAGTATTGTTTAAACAGTTTTGATATATATTTGTATACAATGTTTGTCCATATTAGTATATATTTTTTTAACATACATATATGTGTTTGGTTTTAATAACGTGATGTGATTTGACATGTTTTGATAACTATAAAATATGATAACGTGTTTTATGCATGTTATATTATTCATGTATGGTGGTACAATACATATAGGTTATGCACATATTTTTATATGTTAGTATATATACGGTCAAGTCTGCATATTTGTTTACACATAGTTAGTTATTCGCGTATACACTTTTGTTTGCATATATTATGTGGTGTCAGCTATATAAGTTATATATTATATGTATTTATAGTCTACTCATAATAGATTTGAAAAAGGGTAAGCGTTGTATTAATATAGGTGCTTTATACTCATTTACAATTTATATTAAGGGTGAGTTCACTTCTCTGTTCCATATCCAAGTAGCAGGCTATCTATAGTTGTTAATTTATATATATACATTATATGTGTGGTACGCATGAATATATGTTTGATAGTATATGTATGTGTTCAACTTTATTTAAATGTTGCTTTATGCATATCGTTTAAGTATTGTTTCGAAAATATAAAATATATTGACTTTAAGTTATATGTGCTTTAACTTTAATATTGAATTTTTAATTTTATATGTTTAAGGATAATAATTTCTAATTATATATATATATATATTATATATATTTTTTATTTTATTCTAATATGTGTTTAAATTTAATATTGATGTTTGAAAAATATAATATAATAATAATAATATATATTCTGTATATATATCTAGATGATTCTGATTCGTTCTCATCAACTCCTATTTGTCAGCTTTGTTCGTCAAATTATTCCCATCGTGCTTTACTTCGAAATTGTGCTTGGACCCGTAACTCATCTTACTCTCGTTCGTCTCTAGCCTCGATAGGTGAGCAATCACTCACTATTAACGTTCTTTTATTTATTAAATTTGATTTCAATTGAAACGACAATTGAAATATGCTGCTATTATTAATTTAAATGGTCATATATGCTATTATCTGTAGTTGTTCACCTGTAGGATATGACACAATATCCTGTTGTTTATATTATATTATTACTAATGATATATGCCTGTTATTATTGTATCATATCTATTATCACTCTACAAGTTCCCTGTTAGCATAGAATTCACTATGGGTTGAAATGATACATACCCGAACGGACTTTAGAATAGGAGAAAATCATTATGGGTTGAAATGATAGACCCAAGCGATTTTCATTTGAATTAAATTAGGACTACGGGTTGAAATGATATCTACCCATATATATATATATAAATTACGGATTGAAATGATAAATATCTGTATCACTTGACTATATGAGAGAATTCTATATGCAGACACTATTGGTCTATATATCTATAAATATTTTGAAAATGAATTCTATGGTTTGAAAGGAAATGTATGGTTTTTGTTAAATATTGATTTAACAATTTTATATATAAAGGTTATTTTATATATAGATTTAATAATCATATATAATTTAATTAAGATTGATTTAATTAATATGAAATATGTTTAAGTGCTTATTAAAACTTGTATTTTAAAAATAGATTTTTTGTAAAAGTTTTATAAGCTAAGGTTGGAAGATCTATTTGAGATTTATTTGAAATTGTATTAAATTAAGAATTTTATTTAATCAAATCAATTCGAACCTTATTGAATTTGAGAATATAAGATATAATTTTATAACTTGATATTTGATTCAAGTAATTTAATGAATATTTCACGTTTAAAGAAATTGAAGGAAATATATAGAAAAATGAAATGTAAGGTTATATAAATAATATAGAATTTATTAAGTGAAATATTCCAAGACTAATTAATAATGAGGTTAAATCAAGATCTATATGAAATTATTAAATTTAGCTTGAAATGTTGAATATTAAAGCTTTGAAATATATTGGAATATAAATGGTTTATTTTGAGAGTCAGATCTGTATTTGAAATCGATATAAGTTGAAATTCTTATCTAGAAACTGAATTGAATTGAAATTGTTAAATTGAGATTGAATTAAATTTGAATGTGGAAGTCGAGTTGATTTTGAAGTGATTTGTGAAGTTTGGGGAAATTAACAATACTTCACTTTATAAATTATTTTATATATGTATATAATTTGGAAATATATATATATTTGAAATGGAAACGATATTTTGGTTTTGAAGTATAAAGTAATTTGAAATGACCACGGTGTTATAGTGTATATTTCTATCTTATAGACAGTTCCATGGATCCTTAGAGGATAGTTATCCCAAACATCCTTTAAGTTAATTGTATTTCAGTTGATATTTCACTTGAGTTGGGTTTATTGATATAAGAATGTAAATCCTGACTCGAGTGTTTTGTGTTTTGCTTTACGCTCGGGTCAGACTGAGTAATACAGCATTTAGGACTCACCTTTGGAGTTTGGAGCTTCGTTTGGAGATCCAACTATCGACTCAGCTTTCAGCTTTTCCAGTTGATTTGTTCAGAGAGGTCATATGTTGTATTAGAGACTTCACTGCATTTGAGATATTCTATTGTATTTTATTTCTACCTCTAATGTATATATAGTAGCTTCATGAACTACTATTTATCTATTCCGCTGCATTATTATATTACTCTGTGTCTGTGATTCTGTGATTGATTTATTTATTTACTGTATATGCTGGGTTTTGCCAAATTTAAATTAACAATCTGATATTTTGAGCAATTCAAGTCCGGCATGTGTGGACGCGAATGGTTGAAAATAGCGGGTCGTTACAATGTTTGTCCTTGTGGTTAAAATATTAAGGTCGTGTCATTGAGGCTAAAAATATACAAATATTTGTCCTTTAAATTAATTCTCCCTTGATTTATATGTGCCTCACTTGCAATTATTTACTTTTATTCAATTCCAAATTGATTCACAATCAATTTATTTTCATTCCATTTATACTCACTTCCATTATATGCAAATTTGTTTTATTAAACTTCAATTTACCCCTTTAAAAATTCAAATTTTGAATCCCCATTCCTTTACCATACTATCAAACCATTTTCATTTTTGGTTTACTATTTTATTCTCAATTCATAAGTTCAAAACTTATTTACTTAATATCTCATATTACTTACTTGAGTCCATTTACATCTTATAATCATACTCTGGGTTATATACATCACTTGATAGCTTAAGTATATCCTTTTCATTCGGTGATTATAACCTATAGTTATACAATCATCTTACATTTCACTTCATATCCCATTCAATTCAAATCCAACTTCAACTTTTATTTAACTTATCCTAAGTTAAATTTCAACTCATATCATTCATTTTAACTTATTCAAGTTAAATTTCAATTCCAAGATTAAAGTTTTCATTTTCCTTTCTTATCTATATCAACTTCAAATTATAGGTTCAGTAACAAATTTCTCTTAACTTTACAAATCCTTTAAATGGAAACCCCAGAATTCAATTACCCGGTTTTATTTCAAAACGTTTTGAAATCATAAATACACATATATCACTTTGGTATATCAAGTCTTACTTCCAGATTTTAAAACAACTTCGTTTTACCAAAAACAAGTTTCCTTTTGGAACTTCCAAAACAAAACTTATCTCTCAAACAAGTCCAAACAAATGATCATAACCAATCACCACGGTAGCAATCCATCACTTAGAAACTCGAAAATGAATACTGATGATGTGGCCATCATCACCAGGATTATTTTCCATCGACTGAAGTGAGTTCGGTGCTTCCTTACTCCAAAATTCATTTTAAAACATTTTCTATTCCAAAGACATTTTCAAATACTACACCATTATTCCTCACAAACCATTTTGGAAAACATTTCCAAAATTCTCAAGATTTAAAAATCCCAAACACTTAGTTCAAATTCATTTTAACCCATTTCTCAAAATTTTCGGGATTTAAATTCTGGTTTAAATCAAATTTTAGTTATATTCCTTTGTATAAATCATTCTTATACAATTTTCTATTTGGTTATATATAAACCCATTTCAAATTTTATCATCTTATTTTGATTATAATATTAACAAGCAAACATTCCAAGCATATATATATATATAATGATTTCAGAAAATTATTCTTTTATATCAAAATATAATTTTGTGTAAAATTATTTCATTTACCCACTTTAAAACAATACTATGTCGGTTTACCTTTTTTAAGAGTTTAGAAACCCCTATTGATACGGTTGTACTTTCCGTACCAACCAGAATTCATAAACACTCAACCGATAAGTCAACACAATATAAAAACATTTTATATTCACTAATTATTACGCGCTCATATCGATTAATACACTCAAACTCATTCTAGAGTACCACTGACTCTATCTCTAATGAGTAATCCCCACCAAAGCCTAGGTATATCGCCAACCGAAGCTCTGATACCACAATGTCAAGACCTGCCCTTCTCGACCCTCGAAAATCGACATAAATATGTTCATCGTATTACATGCCGAACGATCGAGTGTCGGAAAGACAGATTGTTGAGGAGAAGAAAGGAGGTAGAAGAAGAAGAAACTAAATCAAAACAGAATCTCACAGCAGACTGAATAACATATAATATAAACAGTTCTTTACAAAAATCAAAACTGTAATATACATATCTCACATCAGAGTACACAAATCAATAATTACCAGCCTGGACAATTATAACAACCTGCCCTCACAATTGCTGGCAATTTCAAACAAAACACTGCAGCGGAAATAAACAAGTACGAGAATACGTCTCAGTCTCCTACCCGTCTCCTGAGCTCCATAGCACCCTAACATGAACCTGTAATACTCGGTCTAACCCGAGCGTTATAATAAAATAACACCCGAGTCAGTCTGGAAAACCAGCGTGAAAAAACACACTTCATTTGAATTGTTAAAGTTTCAAAATCCTTTGAAAATCAAAGGTATCTCGTAAGACCACGCCACAAATAAACACGACAGGTTTTTACCTTACGATAACCAAAATATTTCATATCAAAATCATCTTATATTATAATAGTGTCTAAGTATAAGTACTTATTCAAATAGCTGAAATGCTTGCATCTCACGTTCCACCATAGTTGGGCACAATCAAAACCGTACGGCGCTTATTGGATAATGGATTCCAACTGAATGACTAGGCACTAGAGTACCACCTATCACGGTACACGTCTAGAACAACATACCGAGGACCACTCTGGGATCCCCTGCAACACAAGACCGGACTATCCCTGACCTGGATAGACCGAATATGCTATCACCCCGGGTGTTCCCACCCTTTCCGAGCTCCTTCCACACGCAGTGATAATATCCGAGGTTATCTAGAAAGGTGATAAACAAACCCTACTTGGGTGCTACCCACTTAGCCTTGCTGCATCTCCCCTGCTTTTCAGTCATTCTCGGTTGATGAGGCTAGAGGCTACGATTACCTTTTTTAGGAATTTTCACTTAGAATGCTCATTGTCCTCCAATGACAATGTACTGATAGCATTCATCCATACAAGTCCGTTCTCGGTCCGAACGGAACCGAAGGCACTATTCCTACTACATCCATTTTGGAATCACCCTCAGGATTAGTAGCGATTAGCCCTTGTACTTCACTGCTCCATCTTCGACTCCATGCTCTTGTCTTCATTTCGAAAGCGTACTCGTTGGATCGAAGTGGTTTTCAGATAAAAAATCCGATCCCGGTCTCTTTGAAATAATGTTCGATATTCCCGGTAAATTCAATCCCCGTTCTTTAGGAAATACACAAACGAAGATAAGATCGGAGATCACCTCCTAACCGTTAGTGGACGAATTTCCTTAAAAACGTCCTAGAAGAACAAAACGAGTTTACACGTACAGTATAACATCTCGAACGGTAGCTGTACCATATAATTCCCTTACTTCTTCTAGATATTTCCAAAGTTATATGTGGGTCCATATTTGATAGCCGGTCATTTAACTATCAAATAAACAATCAATTCAACTAAATACTTCAATTTACGCTTAAAAACATTAAATCTCCTTTTTAATTTAAATATAAATACATTAATCTCTTTATCCAAATTATACATACTTAACTTATCGAATTTGGTAAATATTCAAAAACTATCTTTCAAAAATATTTGAAAACCCTCTTAAAATAATATGGAAAGTGCTGCTGCGGTATCAAACCATGGATCACAGCTCAATGGTTACATCTCTATCCTAGAGAAATCCAAAACAAAACTGCAGGCACTCACTGCCTCTGATTTACGCCACGCGAGTATACCGTTCATTTCTAAAAACTTTATTTAAAATTATCTCAATATGACGCTTGTAAGTTCTAAAATAATTTCATGTTAAATCTAGGTAAATATACTTAAGTAAAAGTTATTATACAAGCCATATTAATATTTAATAATTATCTTTTAAAAACAAAAGTGCTGATTAGTTCTTAAATAATAATAAATCTTTTAAAATCATTATAAGTAACTATTTAATAATTAAATATGCTTTAAACAATTTAAAATAATTAAATAACTAATTTCCAGAATATTTTAACACCTTTAAATTTACCAAATAAATAACTAAAAGTCCTCTTTCTAAAACAAGCCCAAATTCCTCGATTTCAATTTTCGCTTCGTAAATTTGGAAACCCACTCGAGTCCAGTATAACCAATTTTTATACTGATTTCCTAATTCACTTCTATCTTTCAAAAATATTAAAAATCTCGATTTTTAAACCCTTTTTATTTAAACAAGTACACTTAAACGTTTATTTTTAAAAATTCTTTTTATATACCTTTATTCCAAAATCCATGTTTACAATATCCAAAATTTGTTAAGTACAAATCCCAAAACCTTTATTTTTATCCAATTAATTAACCCAAAATGCTTTGTACATATTTACTTTAAAAACCCTTTTTAAATTTCTTTTCCAATTCAAAACATAAATTACTGGTATTTAAAAATACCCAAAATTTAGGTCAAAACCTACCACAACATCCAATCAATCAAAATCACACAATAACCTATCACATATTATTCCAACAGGACATATATCGCTATATATGAAATTAAATTCAACATTTTTGAGGAATCCAGTTGGATCCCTCCAACATGTTTTCCTACATCCACAGATGTTAGCACACATAAAATACCAATTCCGCTTCAAGGTGGAATATCACGGTATATAGGGTCATCCGCTATTATGCGGGCGCATAGGGTCTCATCCGCTATATATATGTGGGAATATCAATCACTCCAATATATATGTACTACTATATATATATATAATCACATTCAACTGATAAAAATGCATTAATTTAACCAATCAACCATTTATTAATTTTACCTATTTAAAATTAATCACTAGCAGTCCAAAATTGAGTGAGATTAACTCACCTTGATTTTAATTCGTCCAAATGCTCAAATTTTAAATTAAATCAAGCACGTTCGATTTAACCTAAAAAATTTGCTAGCTCTGATCGACTCCAGATCTATTCCATAGCATAGTGCTCGTTGCTGCGATTCCGGCACCGCTTGTTTCGTCCGATTCCGACCTCGTATGGCCAAGATATGATTTTTATAAGTTTGTATATATAAATTAATATAAATAAATTCTTTTTTATTATCATTACCAGATCTGGCCGTTGAAAAAAAAAAGAGAAATCCTAGCTGATGCCTTGTTCTTCTTCTCCCACGCGAGTTGCAGAGGAACCAAACCCATTCACACGCGAATCAAATCGATCGCCGCCGCCTCGGCTTAGCCCTATAGGTTGATCGGGGACTATCAATTGAACCGCCTATGCTCGCCTACCCCCACATCCAAGTGCGATCGACTCCGGCCTCGCCGATGATCAGAATTTGCGTTCGAACGTTGGCCAAGTCGCGGCCAAAATTCTCCTTCATACGACGATGAGAAAGAATATCCACCATTGGATCTGAAGATTGTGTCGAGCTCTACAACTTTGAAGTTGAGAGTTTCTCGTATAGATGCATGGATTTGGAGATCGGAGGGAAGAAGGATAATAAGGGTTTCGGCCATTGAAATAATTAAGTGGCGGCCGTGAACGATTCCACTAGGGTTTGCTGTAGGAACAGTATATATATACGTATACAACATTATTTTATTAATATATTTCAATTTTTACATGCTTTTTCAAACGAACTCCAAACGAAATGTGCTGCCTGGCATCTAATATGTTTTACCCTATTCTGAACATAATGGAACATGTTTCAGGGCCTAATTCGATCGTATGTGGAAGATAGCTTTTTGAATCGAATTAAAATATTATATTTTCAATATTTATTTCAATGCATTTCTCTCCCGTATGACCAAACGGTAACTCAAAACGCTATGAAATTTGAAATCCGATAATAATACACTATTACGGATCCAATGGAACTGGTTTCGTCGAATTACGAGACTGTGCCCCGGAAGGCAATTTTAACGTGCCGATTAAATCGAGCGATTTTCAAACTCGTCGAAATCGTTTAAATTTTCGATTTTATTTTAAAACTTACTAACTCCTTTATAAATCAAATAGAATTTATATTCATATTAGAAATCATTCCAATTTGTATTAAATCAAAATTCAATTATTTACTCTATTACTACATATATAAATTTCACTATTAAATTAATATATAAATTCCCGATTTTAACTTATCAACTTTTTAATCCCATTCAAAAGTCCAATACCATCACTCTAATTCAAACAGAGTTTAAAATCAACTTAGAAATCATTTCTATTCATATCTAACTCCAGATTCCCATTTTTACCCAATTTCCAATATTAAATTACTATTTTCCAAACCCATTAAATCGCTATATTTGAAATGTTAAACTATTTCACTGATTCTTCCATATTCAAAATCAATTTATAATTCAAATTTAACATTTAAAATAAATTAAATGTTCAAAATTAAGGACCAAAATTCCGAGTCGTTACATTAGTGAAAGTATAACATGAAGATTGGGAAATTATTGATATCAATCCAGTCTTTGGATCCGAAGGATAGCTCGAAGTTTTCAAGAAAATCTTATTTTAATATGTATTTGTTATTTGTACATTTTAGTCTGTATAATTAGAAACTGCTTTTTATGTAACTAATTATGTTTAAGTGTAAAAAAATTGATGTATGGTTTAAATAAATATAATTATAAATGTGTATATATATAATTATTTCTTAAAAAAATATTATTTTGTAGTTAATACTGATTTTAATTCCATATACAACACTATCATATTTCATAATATTTAATGTGTCACATTTAGAGGGAGTTTTTACTTTACCAATTTTTGTTGATGACAAAGAGGGAGAAAAATATAAAATATGACATATGCATATACTAAGGTGGAGTTATTCAAAATAAGAGGAGTGAACCAATTTAGAGGGATTTACCTTATATTTAATATTAAAAATATTTACATGGTTATCATCATCAAAAGGGGGGAGATTGTTAATACCATAAATATCCATTTTGACGACGACAACCATATGAATATAAATACTAATGTTTTCTCAAGTTGTATAGAATATTTTGTATAATATTACACAGGTACAGGATAATCCAGTTTGAAGACTGATCGGCAAAAAGACCAGAGATCAAGATTCAGAGATGATCAAGACAACCGAAGACTCATGAGTTTAAAAACAAAAACATGAAGGGTTCAAGATTATAGATAATAGTTAATAGACATTAGATAAATTTGTTAAATTCCTTAAATAACAACATTCTTTTCTTTGAATACTTTCTCACCAAAATATTTATTTTATTTTCAAAATATATTTTTACGAATATTTTATAAAAGTTTTATATATTAAAGTTTTTATTTTTTTAAATGATTTTACAAAACATCAAAAAATTTGTAACACTTTACAAATGTTGTTGTTTTTCTCAAAACAGAAGGATATGTCGACATATCCCACACGAAGATGTCGATATATATACCATTGAATTTAATTTTGATAAGTTATGATTTTTTGCTCGATCTCTTTGTGAGTAGACATGTCCCTTCAAACAGTATATAAACGGGATTAGAAAATGAATTTTTTAAAAACAATATTCTCTCCATTCATCTTACTCTAAAATCTCATTATATATTTCTAAAAATCTACTTTCTATTCTCTTCAAATCCATTCAAATTCAATCTCTACTTCACTACATTCATTCTCTACAATCTACTCACTGCTTTGCAAGTATTCTTTCCCCAATTCAAAGATAAGAGTGCTATAAAGATGCTATAGACATTTTGTATCCAAGTCACAACTGTTTGGATTTGAAATCAACAACTCTCTACTACTACTTTGTAT
Source organism: Allium fistulosum (assembly GCA_030737815.1). NCBI lineage: Eukaryota > Viridiplantae > Streptophyta > Magnoliopsida > Asparagales > Amaryllidaceae > Allium > Allium fistulosum. Next base: position 1,305,635,109 of record CM060902.1, read on the forward strand.
GGGTGTGCTATTGCCCATTCAAATCAAATTGGTGTGCTTGTTGCCCGTTCAAATCAAGTAAGTGTGATTGTTGCCCATTTAAATCAAGTGGGTGATCTTGTTGCCCGTTTAAATCAAGAGAGTCTACCTTGAGATCAAAAAGTCAGAAGGGTGTATGTTGTTGCCTTGAAATCAAGGTTATATTCCGATTTGCTTGCTACCTGATCAAACTAGGTGTTTGAAAGGAAATCCATACGGATACTGTACAGGATTGGATGTAGAATTGGTCAATCTGAACCAGTATAAAACTCCTTGTGTAATCTCTCTTACTTTTACTTTAGTTTTAATGCATTTATATATAACCGTGACTGCCTATTAATATATATATCTTTGTTGATTATTTATGGTTTGATTAAAATTTTGAAACTATTTAGAAAAGTTATACATACTTTATTAAACACCATTGACTCCCCTCTATTTTTATAGTAGCCTTAAGATCTGTTCACACAAGTATAATTTATACTACACTGTTTCCCACATTTGGTATTAGAGTGTTAGATTTTTTAAAACTCGTTTGATTTTTGAAAACTATAAATAGCTAGTAACATTGGTAGTACTTTTTAAATTTTTGTAGAAGGATAATCAGCTACTAAACCCCATTATTTAATGGTAGTAATTATGCTTATTGGTCATATAGGATGAAAATTTATTTACAATCCAACAACTAGATATTTGGAACATTACACAAAGTGAATACGCTGAACCCCAAACTGAATATTCAAAATGGACCATAAACCAAAAGACACAAGCACTCAATAACTCAAAGGCCATGGATATTTTATTTTGCTCCTTAGATAAAAATGAATTTAATCGAGTTTATATTTGTAAGACAGCTTAAAAAATTTGGAGAACATTGCAAGTCACACATGAGGGCACTAATAAAGTAAAACAAACTAAGATTTACATGCTAACCAATAAGTTTCAACTTTTTAAAATAAAACAAAATTGGATTATTCTAAACATGTATTTTAGATTTCAAGATATAGTTCATTCATTGGTATCATTAGGAAAAAATTTCTCAAAAGAGGATCAAGTTAGAAAAATTCTTAATTCACTCTCTTCAAAATGGTATCAAAAGACATTAGCAATAGAGGAATCCAATGGTATTAATATATTAAAAATTAAAGAATTAATTGGTAATCTAATATACTATGAAGCACAGTTGCAGTTTAGAAAGGAAAGTAAGGCGACATAAAAGAAATTAATTGCATTCAATGCAACAACTGACAATCAAGATTCAGATGATGATGATGATAATGATGAGGAGATTGCCCTTATGTCTCGAAATTTTAGAAAATTTATGAAATACAGAAAAATGAACAACTTTCGAAAAACTGAATCCAAAAATTTAAGAAATGGAAACGTTTTTAAGTGTTACAATTGTGGTGAATCCGACCATCCATGAAGAGACTGTCCGCATCAAAAGAAAGCAAAGAATTCACCGAATGCCGATTCATTTAAAAAGAGAAAAAGGGATTTCAATGCAAACTTGGACAATTTTGAAACAACATCCAGTGACAACAAAACAAACACTAAAAATATCAACATGTGTTTCACGATAATAGAAGAATAATCAAGTCAAACAAAGGAAACACTGAAATAAGTATTTTTTATCGTATAACTCACAGCGCATGGATAAAAATACAATAGAAAGTATATATAGTGAAGCTTTACAGAACAGAATCTCTATTAAACCTCATAATAGTTTGGTACAACATCTGAATAGTCAATACATCAAGCCTCACTACATATCACTCAGAGAATATACAAGCAGCGGAACATCCAATACATATAGTAAGAAACTAATATGCAAGCCTCCAGCTCGTCTTCGTCATCAGCATCATCGGTCTCTAAGAACAGCACATGTCACCTGCTACCTAGTCTGCCCATCCCAAAATGGATGAACAGCCCAAGGTAATAAGAGTGGAACATAAAACCTTGAGTCAGACAACAGTCTTAGTGAGCGGTAAATTAACTAACAACATACCAAAAGAGCATAAAGGTAAAAGGAATAGGAATCCAACCCTCCCACTCCACCTCTTTCTACAGTGATAGCCCCCAGACACACTAAGCAAAAATAAACATAGCAAAGCAGACATTTAAAGTAAAGCAATTATCACTCGAGTCAAGGTCGGTGTTTTCCAAGTACAAACCCCCAAGGCCTAAACCAAGATCAGATAAGCACCCAGAAAACATCGCTCTTGAGACCGAATGACGATACAACCAAACATCCATGACTCTGGCTATCACTGTTATCATTGCTTCGATACCACCGTTAATTGAATGACCGGCACATTCTTTCAGCCGTCCGTCAAGGGTTAATGGCAACCCCGGTTCTAGACAGAACTCCGCACGTCGTCGCAGCCCGTGCCTAGGACTATCGAATCAGCCCAGAGTACTCGACTACAATCATAGTCTTTAGGGACTATCGAATCTGCCCAGCGTACTCTTGCTTTGAGTCTGCTAGAACCTTCAATAACGATGAAACCTCAGCCTTCTAGTCATCCTCCTCGACAACTATTTCCATACTAGCTCAAGCGCCTCTCGAGCAAACCATTATCCTCAAACTCGAACCCTTTCACCGAGTTATCAACATGCTTGGAATGATCCCGTCTAGATTAAACCAAGGCTATCTCGTACCATGCCTCGCTTCATCCCATCATAGCAAAGACTCATTTCAACATCAACATCATCAAATCTATCCATATGAGCTTCATCATCCGCCACATATGCCACGAGGAGCTTTTCCAATTCAAGAGCCTTTCCCTTAGCTTTTGAATCATCTTCTACTAACTTGTCCAAATCAAATCATCAATCAACTAATTTACAACAATCAATCAAGTCAAACATTAATCCAAGTAATCAAGCATTCAAACATGATCAAATAAACAATTATAACAATAATGGCAATCTTGTAAATAAAGAGTCTAAATCTAACAAGCATGAAACATGGGTAATATCTCTACAACTTGATGAATGAACTTGCATAGGTTAATCATGTAGTAAAATGGATGTCAAATCACATGAACAATAGATCTATACTTAAGTTTAAGAAAATGCATGGAAATCACTATTTTAACACCAAATCAAGCCAACAATCCGATATACTCCTTTGGATCCGTATGAGAGATAATCACCACTCACCAAATCACCTAAACACCTCAAAAGCAACACACTTCAGATCTAGACAGTGAAGGATCTAACTCGATCTATCAAAATTCCGCTTCAAACGATGAAATCTCTCTTCGATGGATGTAGATCTTCAACTTTAGCTCTTGGATCTTCGATCTTGGATGGAAGGAAGTACTAAATCAAAGTGGAGAAAAGAAGTGAAGAAGTATAGAACTCGAGCTCTCAAAATGGCAGCACTTCGTCGCTTCAAAATTCGGATCCCAAAAAGTGAGGAAATAGACGTGTATTTATAGGCTGGAAATCCTTAGGTCGTCCGCCCCCTTAAGTCGTCCATGACCTAACTCTTGCCGACCTACCCATCCACACGACCTACGACCTAACGCATATGCGCTTCCACGACCTACCGCATATGCGCATCCACGGTCTAAAAAATGTCACGACCTAAGACTCAACACTACTGCGCGACCTACGACCCAACGACTTAACTGCTTACGCGACTTAACAACAATCGCGACCTAACACTTATGCGACTTAACACATATGCACGACCTAACGACTTATCAACAGTCGCGACCTAACACACATGCGCGCTACTCCTTAAGTCGTTTAGACGACTTAACAACTTACGACTCAACAGAGATGCGACTTAACGACTCACGACCTAACACTCTTAGGTCGTCTAACGACCTAACTACGCTCATCATACTAACATAGGTCGTCTACGACCTAACTACACACACAGGATCTTACGACCTAAACTTAGCTCGCTCCTAAGTCGCTCACGACCTATCTCCTTAAGTCGTTAGCTCGCCCCAGTTTCCTAGGTCGCTATCCCTATGCCGCTAACTCTTAAGTTGCCGATTCCTTAAGTCGCTTACTAACTTAAGCCGTTAACTCCTAAGTCGTTCCAATCCTTAGGTCGGTCAAATCCTATAGGTCGCTAAACCCCTTAAGTCGTTCACTCGACCTAAGCCACCACACGACCTAACTTCTACACGACTTATCCCATAATCCTTAGGTCACCAACTTCCTTAAGTCGCTCCACCGACCTAACTACTATACGACCTAAGCTCCGAACGACCTAACTCTGGACGCTCTAGCAATAGTTTTACTATGTTTTGATCCGTAAAAATACGGGTCGTTACATTCTCTCCCCCTTAGGAATTTCGTCCCCGAAATTCCAAACAAACAAGAGCAATCAAAAACTATTCTGCATGCCTACCATCCATAGCAATCAACAAACCATGCATCCAATTACTAGCCTAGCATGCAGAATTCTAAAACTAGAACAAGTTACAATGTCGTGAGATGACACGACACCTTATGGCCATACCTCGAAGAGTTCAAGATGAGCCGCCTTCATCCTCTCTTCCACTTCCCATGTACAGTTGTTATCATCATCACTCCATTGTATCTTGAGCAACCTAACAACCTTCCTCCTAAGCTGTTTCGTGTCAGTTTCCACAACACGAAGCGGCTTACGAGGTCTCTTCTCGACTGGATAAATCTCAAAATCTTCACAGCTATCTGCAGAAACTACTGTATTCGAGTCGTGCACATATTTCCGTAGATACGATACATGAAAAACATTGTGCACACTCGACATCTTTTCTGGTAACTCTAATTTATAGGCAAGCTTTCCAATTCGCTTGATGATCGGGAATGGTCCAACAAATCTCGGAGTCAATTTTCCTTTCTTCCCGAATCGAATAACATTCTTTAGTGGAGAAATCTTCACAAAAACCATATCACCTACGTCGAATTCTAAATCCTTACGATGCTTATCAGCATAACTTTTCTGTCGGTCTTGAGCTGCCTTCATTCGTTGCCGAATGATCTCTATGCAATCCGAAGTCTGTCGAATCATTTCTGGCCCAAGTATCAACTTTTCTCCTGTTTCTAACCAACATGTCGGAGAGTTACACGGTCTTCCATACAATGCCTCATACGGTGCCATACCAATGCTTGACTGGTAAATGTTATTATACGAAAATTCCACCAAATGAAGATGATCTTCCCACGATCCTCCGAAATCCAAAACACATGCCCTGAGGAGATCTTCCAAAACTCGGTTGACTCTCTCGGTCTGACCATCTGTTTGGGGATGATAAGCTGTACTCAAACACAACTCGGTTCCCAAAACTTCCTGGAAGCTCTTCCAAAATCCACTAGTGAACAATGGGTCTCGATCGCTCATTATACTCTTCGGAATACCATGGAATCGAACTATCCACTTAACATATAACTCAGCCAACTTTGATGCAGTCCTGGTTGATCGAACAGGAATGAATCTTGCACTCTTAGTCAAACGATCTACGATGACCCAAATCCCTTCATTTCCCGCTCTGGTTCTAGGTAACCCATCGATAAAATCCATCGATATTTGCTCCCACTTCCATGTAGGAACTTCTAATGGCTGAAGCAATCCACTTGGCTTCATTTGCTCAGCTTTTACCAACTGGCAGTTCATGCACTTGGAAATAAAATTTCCAACATCCTTCTTCATACCTTCCCAGTAATAGGTTCTCTTCATATCCCGATACATCTTATTTCCACCTGGATGAATTGTCAACTTCGAGTGATGACTTTCCCTCAGAACTTCATTTCTCAATTCATCTTTATCGGGAACAACTAGTCGTCCCTACTTCCGAAGCCAACCCTCTCGATCGACCTCGAATCCTTTATCCTTTTCTGGATCCAATCCAGATTCCAAATCACGGATAATCTTGACAAGCTTATCGTCTCGCTTTTGGCTCTCGCTAATTCTTTCCACAAGAGTCGGTCTTATCGATAAGTTTGCCAACATCTCAGGTTCCAATTCACATCTAGGCCTGAAGTCAAATCCAGCTAGATACTCGAGACTCTTCCATTCTTAAAACATGGCTCCCAATCCTGCATGTCTTCGACTTAACGCATCTGCCACTGCGTTACCCTTTCCCGGAGTATAGGCTATACCAAAATCATATGATGCCAAAAACTCTAGCCATCGTTGCTGCCTAAGATTCAAATCCTTTTGGGAGAAAAGATACTTCAACGACTTATGATCTGTAAACAACTCGAATCGAACTCCCAATAGATAATGTCTCCACATCTTCAGAGTAAAAACAATCGTCGCTAACTCCAAATCATGAGTCGGATAATTCCTTTCATGCGGCTTCAGTTGTCGACTTGCATACGCAACAACTTTACCCTTCTGCATCAACACTGCTCCAAGTCCAGTACCACATGCGTCGGTGTAAACCACCATCTTATCATTTCCCCTCGGAATAGTCAAAACTGGAGCACTTGTCAGTCGCTCTTTCAGAATTCCGAAAGCTTGCTCACACTTAGCATCCCATCTGAATACTTGATTCTTTTTCGTCAATCCTGTTAATGGTGCAGCTATCTTGGAAAAGTCTTTGATAAATCGACGATGGTATCCTGCTAATCCAAGAAAACTTCTCACATCAGATGCATTCTTAGGTCTACCCCAATCCTGGATTGCTGCTATCTTGGCAGGATCAACCGCTATTCCATTTCCAGAGATGATATGGCCTAAGAACCTCACTTCACTCTTCCATAAGTGACACTTCGAAAACTTAGCCTTCAGCTGATGTTTCCGTAAGATTTCCAAAACAATACGCAAGTGCGTCTTGTGCTCTTCTTCAGTTCTAGAATAAATCAAAATATCATCCACGAACACTAGTACGAACTTGTTCAGCTGATCTCTGAACACTCTATTCATAAGATCCACAAAATATGCTGGCACATTGGTCAATCCAAACGGCATTACCAGCCACTCAAAGAAACCGGATGGTGTCCTGAAAGCAGTCTTCGGCACACTATCCTTAGCCACTCTTAACTGGTGAAATCCCGTTGCCAAATCCATCTGAGAAAACACCTTAGCTTCGTGAAGCTGATCAAACAAGTCATCTATTCTCGGCAATGGATACTTGTTCTTCTTAGTCACTTTATTCAGCTCACGATAATCCACATACAACCTCAACGATCCATCCGCTTTGGTTACAAACACAACTGGTGCACCCCATTCGGACACACTACGCCGAATGAATCCTTTCTGTAAAAGATCATCAACCTGCACCCTCAACTCCTGCGGTTCCCTAGGCGCCATCCGCCTAAGAGGCATCACAACAGGTCTGGCTCCTTCAACTAAATCGATACGAAAATCGATCTCTCTATGCGGCGGTAACCCTTTGACCTCATCAAAGACATCCTCAAATCCATTAGCGATTGGCAGCGATGACAGTCCATCCCGTGGAACAATCAGCGAATACATGAAGCTCATGAAGACGCCTTCCTCATGCTTACATCGTATCACAACCTTTCGCCCTTCCACATTCTCGACTGTCACCTCCAACCTTTCACAATCAACCTTTGCCGCATACTTCCTAAGCCAGTCCATACCCAAAATAATTCCGAACCCCGCAAAGTTCAAAACAAAACAATCACAAACAAAAAAGCAATCATGACTCGATACAATCAGACCACGGCATAGCATACACAGATAAGACGAACCCCCAACTAGATTAGTCACTACCAATGGCCTATCAACGATATCCGGTTCTAAACCCAACCGGCCTACAAGTTCATTACAAACAAAAGAATGCGACGCCCCAGTATCAAATAACACTCTAACTGGAACACCACAAATGGAAAGAGTACCCTGAACTACCACACTCTTTCCTTTCTCTTCAGCGGTAGGAGCTTTCGAAGATGATGGAACAGCCCCCAAAGCATAAGCTTGCACAATCTGCTTGTCCTTTCACGGTTCTGGACAATTCTTCCTGATATGTCCTGGCTTGTCACAGTTGTGGCACTTCACCGACACCTTTGGATTCTTGCAATCTCTGGAGAAATGGCCCTTCTGCTGACAATTGTAGCAGGTCACTTCGCCCTTCGGCTTCTTCTGGCCATCCTTACCCTTTTGCTGCTGCTGCTTCCTCTTCTTATTTCCACCCTGCTGTGGTTTAGACTCTTCCTTGGTTACAGCAACAACAGATCCTTCTTTAGGAAACAGATTCTTGTGCCTGAGAGCTTTCTCCACAAGCTTCTCGAATGGATCGTCCAGATGATCCACCAACTGCCTCCCAAGATAACTATCCAAGCCTGTCACAAACTTCTCGTTCTTCTGATAAGGAGATTCAATATACGACCGGGCATACTTGGACAGAGCTTCAAACTCAGAAACATACTCAAGAATTGGTCTTCCACCTTGCTTGAGCTCCACAAACTTCTTGAACAGAACAGATTTCTGGGCTGTAGAAATGAACTTAGCTTCAAATCTGGCTTAGAATTGCTCCCAAGTAATTTCTTCCTCCGGAGTATCAATGGTGATAGAGTTCCACCAATCAGAAGCTCTTCCTTAAAGCTGTCTTGATGCAAGCTTCCTTTTGGTTGCATCCTCGATTCCCAAATCACCAAAGATCCTTCTACAAGCATATATCCATCTCTGGACTTCAATAGTTGATTTTGTTCCCATGAAAACCTTTCCTCCAAGAGCAGTATAATCTTTACACAGCTTGGCAAAATCCACCGATTTTGGACTTTGAACTTGAACTCCAACATCTACTGATGGCCCTGGAGCTGGCATCCTTCTCATAATCGAAGTCATCATAGCTTCGAACATAGCAACATAATCAGCAGCCCCCTCGGTAGCACGGCCTTCCCTAGCAGCTGGTCTCCCTCTTCGACTCATTCTTAATATCTATAAAAAGGAATGATTAATACACCTTGAGAACAACTGCATAAAGGACTCACATACTTCTAAGCTACTATATTATATATAGTAATCATCCATCAAAATACAATTACATCTCTCATATGTAGTTACGTCAGCGAGCGTTGGGTAAAATCGATTAACCAAAGCTCTGATACCAAATGTGACGACCGCCCATGACCCCCGCACTGAACATAGAAATAGTGCGCTGTAAAGTGTGCCAGGCAGCCAGGGACAATTGCCAAGGTTAAGTTAAAACAGCAGAATCTATCGTATAACTCACAGCGCATGGATAAAAATACAATAGAAAGTATATATAGTGAAGCTTTACAGAACAGAATCTCTATTAAACCTCATAATAGTTTGGTACAACATCTGAATAGTCAATACATCAAGCCTCACTACTGTTAAGTTAAAACAGCAGAATCTATCGTATAACTCACAGCGCATGGATAAAAATACAATAGAAAGTATATATAGTGAAGCTTTACAGAACAGAATCTCTATTAAACCTCATAATATTTTGGTACAACATCTGAATAGTCAATACATCAAGCCTCACTACATATCACTCAGAGAATATACAAGCAGCGGAACATCCGGTACATATAGTAAGAAACTAATACGCAAGCCTCCAGCTCGTCTTCGTCATCAGCATCGTCGATCACTAAGAACAGCACCTGTCACCTGCTACCTAGTCTGCCCATCCCAAAATGGATGAACAGCCCAAGGTAATAAGAGTGGAACATAAAACCTTGAGTCAGACAACAGTCTTAGTGAGCGGTAAATTAACTAACAACATACCAAAAGAGCATAAAGGTAAAAGGAATAGGAATCCAACACTCCCACTCCACCTCTTTCTACAGTGATAGCCCCCAGACACACTAAGCAGAAATAAACATAGCAAAGCAGACATTTAAAGTAAAGCAATTATCACTCGATTCAAGGTCGGTGTTTTCCAAGTACAAACCCCCAAGGCCTAAACCAAGATCAGATAAGCACCCAGAAAACATCGCTCTTGAGACCGAATGACGATACAACCAAACATCCATGACTCTGGCTATCACTGTTATCATTGCTTCGATACCACCGTTAATTGAATGACTGGCACATTCTTTCAGCCGTCCGTCAAGGGTTAATGGCAACCACGGTTCTAGACAGAACTCTGCACGTCGTCGCAGCCCGTGCCTAGGACTATCGAATCTGCCCAGAGTACTCGACTACAATCATAGTCTTTAGGGACTATCGAATCTGCCCAGCGTACTCTTGCTTTGAGTCTTCTAGAACCTTCAATAACGATGAAACCTCAGCCTTCTAGTCATCCTCCTCGACGACTATTTCCATACTAGCTCAAGCGCCTCTCGAGCAAACCATTATCCTCAAACTCGAACCCTTTCACCGAGTTATCAACATGCTTGGAATGATCCCGTTTGGATTAAACCAAGGCTATCTCATACCATGCCTCGCTTCATCCCATCATAGCAAAGCCTCATTTCAACATCAACATCATCAAATCTATCCATATGAGCTTCATCATCCGCCACATATGCCACGAGCAGCTTTTCCAATTCAAGAGCCTTTCCCTTAGCTTTTGAATCATCTTCGACTAACTTGTCCAAATCAAATCATCAATCAACTAATTTACAACAATCAATCAAGTCAAACATTAATCCAAGTAATCAAGCATTCAAACATGATCAAATAAACAATTATAACAATAATGGCAATCTTGTAAATAAAGAGTCTAAATCTAACAAGCATGAAACATGGGTAATATCTCTACAACTTGATGAATGAACTTGCATAGGTTAATCATGTAGTAAAATGGATGTCAAATCATCATGAACAATAGATCTATACTTAAGCTTAAGAAAATGCATGGAAATCACTATTTTAACACCAAATCAAGCCAACAATCCGATATACTCCTTTGGATCCGTGTGAGAGATAATCACCACTCACCAAATCACCTAAACACCTCAAAAGCAACACACTTCAGATCTAGACAGTGAAGGATCTAACTCGATCTATCAAAATTCCGCTTCAAACGATGAAATCTCTCTTCGATGGATGTAGATCTTCAACTTTAGCTCTTGGATCTTCGATCTTGGATGGAAGGAAGTACTAAATCAAAGTGGAGAAAAGAAGTGAAGAAGTATAGAACTCGAGCTCTCAAAATGGCAGCACTTCGTCGCTTCAAAATCCGGATCCCAAAAAGTGAGGAAATGGACGTGTATTTATAGGCTGGAAATCCTTAGGTCGTCCGCCCCCTTAAGTTGTCCAAGACCTAACTCTTGCCGACCTACCCATCTACACGACCTACGACCTAACGCATATGCGCTTCCACGACCTACGCATATGCGCATCCACGGTCTAAAAAATGTCATGACCTAAGACTCAACACTACTGCACGACCTACGACCTAACGACTTAACTGCTTACGCGACTTAACAACAATCGCGACCTAACACTTACGCGACTTAACACATATGCGCGACCTAACGACTTATCAACAGTCGCGACCTAACACACATGCGCGCTACTCCTTAAGTCGTTTAGACGACTTAACAACTTACGACTCAACAGAGATGCGACTTAACGACTCACGACCTAACACTCTTAGGTCGTCTAACGACCTAACTACGCTCAGCATACTAACATAGGCCGTCTACGACCTAACTACACACACAGGATCTTACGACCTAAACTTAGCTCGCTCCTAAGTCGCTCACGACCTATCTCCTTAAGTCGTTAGCTCGCCCCAGTTTCCTAGGTCGCTATCCCTATGCCGCTAACTCTTAAGTCGCCGATTCCTTAAGTCGCTTACTAACTTAAGCCGTTAACTCCTAAGTCGTTCCAATCCTTAGGTCAGTCAAATCCTATAGGTCGCTAAACCCCTTAAGTCGTTCACTCGACCTAAGCCACCACACGACCTAACTTCTACACGACTTATCCCATAATCCTTAGGTCGCCAACTTCCTTAAGTCGCTCCACCGACCTAACTACTATACGACCTAAGCTCCGAACAACCTAACTCTGGACGCTCTAGCAACAGTTTTACTATGTTTCGATCCGTAAAAATACGGATCGTTACAAAAAACATGAAATTTATTGCATGTATGTGGAAAACACAACATACATATGTCAACATATTCTGGTATTTTCAGATTTTGAATTCCAAAAAGATTAGTTATTTTAATTGGAGGGACTGGATTTTAATCCATCTCTTCACCACAATAATACTATATTTCTTTTATAAAAACTCAAAAATCAATTCTTCCTCTTATTTTATTCTTTTCTACATATCTCTTTTCATAAAAATGAATTCAAACATCAATTTTTTTCATAATAAAAACTAAGTGGCAATCTAGAAAAACTCTTCAATCATTCAAGCATGCTCTTTTCTTCATTCTTCGCAATCAACGATGGTTGGATTTGAGCCAAAGGCAAATGATCAAAGAACAAGAAAACATTTCAATTCTCTTTGATATTTTAATTTCTTGTGTTGCTAAAAAAGTTCAAAGTGACGCCAGGAATGCTCGAACTCTAAAGCAAAAGTAGAACATTAAGATTGGGAAGTTATCAACACTAATCCAATCTTTGGATCCAAAGGATATGTCGAAGTTCCTAAGAAAATCTTGTTTTAATATGTATTTATTATTTATACATTTTAGTCTGTATAATTAGAAACTACTTTTATGTAATTAATTGTGTACAAGTGTAAAAACTGTGATGTATGGTTTAAATAAATGTAATTGTAAATGTATATATAAAGTTATTTCCCAAAAAATAATATTTCGCAATTAATATTGACTTTGATTCCATATACAACGGTACCATATTTCATAATATATAATATGTCACATTTAGGAGAAGTTTATTTTTCTTTACCTATTTTTGTCGATGACAAAGGAGGAGAAAAATATAAAATATAATATATGCATATACTAAGGGAGAGTTATTCAAAATAGGAGGAGTCAACCAATTTAGGAGGAGTTACATTATATTTTATAATAAAAATATTTACATGGTTGTCATCATCAAAAGAGGGGAGATTGTTAATACTATAAACATTGATTTTGATGGAAACAACCATATAAATATAGGTACTAATGTTTTCCCAAGTTGTATATAATATTTTACAGAGTATTACACAGGTACAGAATAATTGAGTTTGAAGACTGATCAGTAAAAAGAATAGAGATCAGGATTCATAATGATCAGGACAATCGAAGACTCGTGAGTTTAAAAAAAAACATGAAAAGTTAAAAACTATAAATAGTTAATAAACATTAGATAAATTTGTTAAAGTACTTGAATAGCAACTTTCTTTTCTGTGAGTAGCCTCTCACCAAAATATTTATTTTATTTTCAGAATATATTTCTACCAATATTTTATAAAAGTTTATATATTAAAGTATATAAAAATTATTTTTTAAAATGATTTTACAAAATATCATAATTTTGTAACACTTGAGAAGTGTTGTTGTTTTTCTCAGAACAAAAGGATATGTTAACGTATCCCATATGAGTATGTCAACAAATGTACCATTGAAAAGTTATTTTTAATATTTTGAAAATATATTATTTTTAGCTCTATCTCTTTGCAAATGGACATGTCTCTTTAAACACTGTATAAAGGGGACTGAAAAATGAAATTTAAAAGAAAATGAATTTCTCTTCATTCTTCGTACTCTAAAATGTCATTATATATTTCTCAAAATCCATTTTCTATACTTTCAAATCCACTCAAATCCAATTTCTACTTCACTACATTCATTCTTTATAATATACTCATTGTTTTGCAAGTATTCTTTCACCAATCCAAAGGTCAAAGAGCTATAAAAAGGCTATATGATATTTTGTATCCAAGTTACAACTATCTGTATTTGGATTCAACAACTCTCTACTACTATCTTGTATGGGTGTACTTATTGCCAGTTCAAATCAAGTGGGTGTGCTTGTTGCCCATTCAAATAAAGTGGGTGTGCTTGTTTCCCGTTTAAATAAAGTGGGTGATTTTGTTGCCCAGTTAAATCAAGAGAGGCTACCTTGAGCTCAGAAAGTCAGGAGGGGGTGCCTTGTTAGCTTGAAATCAAGATTGTATTATGGTTTGCTTGCTACCTGATTAAACTACTCGTTTGAAAGGAAACCTGTATGGCTATACAGGATTGGGGTAGGGTTGGTCTGAACCAGTATAAAACTATGGGTGTCATCTCTCTTACTTTTACTTTATTTTTATGGTATTTATATATAACTGCCTATTAATATTTATTTGTATTGATTATGTGTGTTTTGATTTAAATCTTGAAAATATTTCAAAATGTTCTGTATAAGTTATAAAACACTATTCACCCCCTTCTAATGTTACAATAGCCTTCAGATCTGTTCACACTAGTATAATTTATACTACACTGTTTTCCACAACCTCATATAACCGAGGAGATGAATTCCCTATTTTATAATGTTTCACTTTCAATGCTTCAATCATACCCAACTATAGTTGACTTTAGTTATATTAACCATCAAAGAACTATATAGTGAGTCATTTCGTGATTATCTAATAACTACTTGTAACAACCCGCATATTTATCGATTTTATATTTAAATATTTTATCGTTAGTCGGATGTTAGTCCGAAAAACTACTTTTTGCATACGGTCAAATTAGGACTCGAGACCACCCCCATTGAGTTCAAAATGATGTTTGCGATCTTTTTGAGTGTAAACTTCGATATGTTTGGAGATAGTGGAATTTTCGTCACTTTTTGCTTTGGGCTTTTGGTTTGGGCTGAACCTCTTCTAACTCAGTCTTAACCCATCTCCTCTTCCTCACTTCTTCAAAAACAACAAAGCTTCATCAAAAATGGTGGAGGGAATGGGAAATTAAAATTCCAAGCTCAAGTTCATTAGCAAATGCAACATCCAACTCCAAATTCAAGAAGAAGACATTGATTCAAGCTTGGGACTGTTCTCACTTTGCTTTCAAGCTCGGTTTCCATCAATTTCCATGAAAAGGTGAGATTTTTATCTCACATCTTGCCTATAATCGTCTTTGGACTGTTGGGAATGATTCCCTATCACTTTAGCATGAACATTTGCATTTGGTTTGGATTGAATTGGTGAAAATCCCAAATTTTCGTGTGTTTTGACGAAAAACTGGGCTTAGGTCGTTCTGCCTATGCCATCAATTGTTCTGCGTAGCTCTCGGCCACCATAGGTTGCATCGACACTTAGGTCGCTCGGCCTTCCCACGATTAAGTCGCTCGCCCTGTACTTCATTAGGTCGTTCGAGTATGATGAGACCCCCCTGCATATAGCTCGTCCGGAGTTAGGTCGTTCGCCCCTTAGCTCGTACTTCCTTTAGGTCGCTCGACGATCTAAAACATCGCTAGGTCGTTTCCTAGCTCGCCATCAATAGGTCGTACCCATTTAGGTCGCGCACCTCTTAGGTCGCGCCACCATGGCTGTATGCTCATCACTGCTTTAGGTCGTTTGACCTGTCTTCTTTAGGTCGCTCGACTACATTTAGTGCTTAGGTCGTTTGACCTGTCTTCTTTAGGTCGCTCGACTACATTTAGTGCTTAGGTCGTTTGAACTGTCTTCTTTAGGTCGCTCGACTACATTTAGTGCTTAGGTCGTTATGCCTTGATCGTTTTTAGGTCGCTAGACCAGTAAAGCAGCTCGCATACCTTTAGGTCGTTAGACCTTATATCACTTAGGTCGCTGGACCTCATAGC
The DNA here is from genome assembly GCA_030737815.1 of Allium fistulosum. NCBI lineage: Eukaryota > Viridiplantae > Streptophyta > Magnoliopsida > Asparagales > Amaryllidaceae > Allium > Allium fistulosum. Next base: position 1,305,650,734 of record CM060902.1, read on the forward strand.
TCTTAGGTTGCTCGACCTCACATCCACTTAGGTCGCGCCTTTCCGTTTCTTGACCACGTTAGGTCACTCACCCGGCTAGGTCGCGCCACAGTTAGGCTGTGCTCTTATAGGTCGCTCGTTTGACCTGTATTTCACTAGGTCGCTCGACCTGTTCTTCTGCTTGGTCGCACGGCATTCAACCCTTAGGTCGTTCGACCTATTTGACTTTAAGTCGTTGCACTTAATTCGACCACGTTAGGTCGCAAGTATATTTCTACTTTGATGGTTTTGGGATTGATTTCTTTGGACTTTGCTCATGTCTTCAAATGTGAATTTATGTGATTCGATTTGTTTCAACAATCATTTTGTGACTTGTCACTTTAAAAATATAAAGGTTTCAATACTAGTAGTAAATATCAAAACTCTTTCATCAAACGATTTCAACTCTATTTTATTATAAAGCTCTTTTTCCTAAACCGCTTTCCAATCTATTAGTATATACAAGCCTTTACTTCACTCGGATGAGAAATCTAATTAAACGGCTTAGCAAAACAGGTGGTATGAAATGCTTGCATTTACTTCGCCGGTTAATTCTTGGACTTGTTCGACTGAACCTTTTGTGACAATTTCCTAGTGAAGATCTACAGTTTGTTCGTAAATATTTAAGTTAAGCTAGTGGTTATGGGAAATGAAGCTAAACTCATATATTTACTGGCTTAGTGTAATTGACACTTCTTTATGATCATGACGATCATATTTGTGATTTAGACTAGCGATTGAGCGATGTCTCTTTGTCTGTGAGGGAGACTAGACCCCGCTTATGTGATGTTTCTACTCACATATATGGGGTAGCACCTCATGGTCTTCGGGTCGTTCGTGTGTCATGGTCTTCGGGCCGTTCGTGTGTCAAAATTTAATGGATAGCTTCCATGAGATAGCTTCTCGTTCATGTGTTACACGTGTTAGTGAGTTTTCATGCTCCCGTTCTTGTGATAGGCCTTTTTCCCCCTTTTTATGTGATTTCTGGATTTCGTGTGTTGATTTCTGGAATTTGTGCTTCACCAATTTTCATGATTTTCATTGATATGTTATCAATTTTTTGTGCATTGGTGATTTCGTGTGTCATTGACTTGTTATGAATACAAGTTTAGGGTATGATACCCCATTTTATCTTTGAGAAGATTCTTGTGATATTGATTAATCTCTTGTTAATTTTCATTTACATACTTATAGTAGTATGCCTTCATGGTTATTATATGTTTATGCCATATCTCTTATTCTATATCATTTCATCTGATATTTATAGCTAGACTGATCCGTTTATTATTTTCTTATGAAATAATACTCGGGTCAGACAGAGATGTTACAGGTGCTTCTACTTGACTTCTCTCCAGGGATCTATTACTCTGACTTTTGGCTAACTACTTAGTTTAGTAGTTTTTGTTGTACACATTTGAGATATCGACTCATTGATGTATTCTTTTGTATAGCACAAGTTTCCATTCTTCTGTATTATCGTGGATCTTTCTGACCACTACTCTGATGTACACTTTCATGTGTTATATATATATTCATATCTTTTTCCGCCTTTATGATATGGATGTCTGTGACTGATTGTGTTATGTTTATTTCTATATTTGTTTCCGAAGATTATATATAGCCACTGTGTGATAGCTTTGAGTTTGTATCGGTATGTCGGATTTCCTCCTTAAATGAAATGCATGTTTTACTATCTGACATATCGGTGCTCGCACAAAGAAGTTACACGGATGGTCGCTCCTCAACAGCCTTATTCTCCGTGCTAGTCGACAGCATTACACCGTAGTGTTCTTGGCTAGCGTGGGTATAGAGGTGGGGCGTTACAGCTTGGTATCAGAGCTGAACTTCGGAACAATGTAGAATAACTTAACAAGGATCATCGTCCTAAGTCCTTCTTAGGAGTTGTACCTTAGGATTAATTCGAGTCTTCATACCGATTCATCCTATTTTCTTTTGTGATTCCATGTTTTATCTATCAAGATTGCTTGATATTTTATTCTAAGAATAACTTCTTCCTTCTTCTTCCTTTCTTTCTTAAAGAAGAAGAGATGGTTAATTCTGGCAGTTCTAGCGCTAGTCAATCCAGTAGTCCTTCTCTGGATGGTGTATTCATGTCTGCCCAACAACTTTTGGATCTTGCTAAGAATCAAAGGTTTATCTGTGCTTTGGGTAAGAACCCCGAAATGGTTTTACCTCTGAAACTTGAAGTTCATTTTAATCACTTGTGGATATCACTCTTCGACAAGAAGAGGCTGGTAAAGGAATTGATAGTGATATTGGGATTTCCAAGAAGAGGCATATTAAGTTCAAAAGCCCTTATCTCGATAAGAAGGTAAAGCAAGAAACCTCGGTAGCAAAGACTCCAATCCCTAAACATGGCTACAACTGTGCTTCTAGGGACCACTATATAAATAGTGGAAATTAGCCACAAGGGCCTCTTTAGCAAGTGGAATTAGTTTCTAGGATACACAACTGAAATAATTACTTTCAAGGACAAAACGTAAAATAATTAGTTTCTAGGGCCTAAAAACCTATGAAATTATTTCCTTGAAAGTAATTGGACTGCTGAATTTGTCCTTGAAAGTAATTATTCTGTTGATTTTGGCCTTGAAAGTAATTTCTTTGAATGTGTGTCCTAGAAACTAATTGGACTGCAAAATTTGTCCTTCTGGTGAAATGCCCCATATAAATAAGTGTCCTAGACCTATCTCTTGCCGCTATTGTAAAAGTGCGGACCATTTTATGTCTTCCTGTTCCAAACTTCAAAGAAAGAAGAAAGAGGAACAAGAAACTCCGGTAGTTGAGACTCCTACCGCTAGTCGTAAACAATGTTACAATTGTGGTTCCACGGACCATTACGTAATTAAGTGCCCGAAACCCCTTTATTGCCGCTATTGCAAAGGCTCGGGTCATTACTTATCTACCTGTCTCAAACTCCAAAGTAGGAGAGAGGGAAAGCTGCCAGCCCCTTGCAACTCTTCTCTTGGTCAAGGTATTTCTTACTCAATCCTTGACTACACTTGTTTTGTGATTATCCTATTCGAGTTCTTTTTGATATGGGTTCATCTCACCCTTTTTATATCAAAAGAACTTGTTGATTCTTTTTTCTTTAAAACATTTTGGGATTGATGACTTCTTTGAGAATTGCGAATCCGGTTGGTGGATCCGCAACACTCAATTTGTTTTTTATTGATGTCGAAATTATTTCATGTGATTTTTCTTTCCGAACCGATTTGCATATTATGCGTTGTTTAGATTTCAGAATTGATTTGCATGAAAGGATTGGCTTAATCATTAAGAGGCCCATATCCTATTTTTCCGTATGGACTATTCATTTTCGACACCTTTAATTTGTTAAGCAGAATCATATTTTTCCTTGTGATTTCGATTCCAAATTAATGGCATCATCTTATTCTCTAAGCTCACATGTTGGGTAAAGAATTATTTCTCTCAATTGGGTAGTTGTGAATTTTCCAGAATCTTTGAGCTTGTCTTAGGATCATCACCTAAGCAATCTTTTAAAGAGGCATTAAGGACTTTCTAGTTTGACCTTGCCACCGGATTTCATTAGCTAGGAGTTGCGGGAGTAAGAATTCCGCTTACCACATTTCGCACTCGTTATGACTCTTATGAATGACTTATTATGTCATTCGGTTATCCAGCTTATTTCATCCAATTTATAAATCGAGTATTCTATGAATATCTCAATAATTCCATTCTTTTATTTATTAATTATGGATGAAAATAGAAATTTAAAATTTTGCAAATCTTTTTCATAAGATTTATTTATAAATACGATTTGATTTTTAATTAAACAAGCAAAGAATATTCTCAAAACTTTTAAGAGATATTTTCATCATATAGAAGATGATTTTGTGTTGTATTGCCCATTTAGTATTTTAAGAATTCTGATCGATGCGCTTGATCAATGTTATCGATAGGAATTTCCTAAACGCTTTGATGTGACAGTCAGACACGATAAATTGACTTGAAAAATGTAAACTTTTCTATTGAGGTAATTGTGATTTTGAAAGTTTTAGCTTTTCGAGAAAGAAGATTAAATTCTTCCTTTTCGATACTCTTATCCTTGTGATTCCCGAAGGGAACCAAAACTTTATCTTTTGTACCAATGCTTATTGTATTGGTTTGGATGCCATTCTCTTGCAAAAGAGAGCGTGCAATCACTTGTGCTTCTAAATCCTAAAAGCCGATCGAGGCTAGGTATGTCACTTATGATCTGGTACTCGCAGCTATTGATTTTGCTTTCCAAGTTTGGCATCATCATCTTGGTGAAGAAATTTGTTCTCCACCTCGATTATAAATTATTGGGATATCTATTTTCTCATAAGGAATTTAATCTGTGTCAACCACGTTGGCTCGAATCCCTTGTATCTTATGATCTTGATATCCTTTATACCCCGGAAAGGGAAATCGTGTTGCCAATACCCTTGGTCTTGCGCAACAGACAGTTATTTCCTTGATGATATCCGAATGGAATGATCTCGAGATTTCCTCCACTTGTGAGATTCGGGATCGTAAATTCTAATTCATGTTCATCTCTTGTTTTATGTAGCCTTGAGGCTCATTCTTCCCTTTTGGACTGCATTCTTGAAGCTCAAAGGCTAGATCCCGAATTGGCTCTTCTTAGCCAAAGTTGTAGGGATAAAATTAATATTGAAAGTTGAAAGACTTCGATATTGATTTTCGTGGCGGTATTCGAAAATTTGGTAGACTTATCGTACCAAATATTAGTGATCTTCGTAAAGATACTTTAGAAGATTCTCATCATTCTAAATTTATCACTCATCCCGGTAGTAGTAAAATGTACGCCGAAGTGAAGCGACTTTATTATTGGCAGTGAATGAAATCTGTTATTGCTAACTTTGTTAAGTGTTGCATGACTTACCAACTTTACAAAGGCATGGTGGGTTATTGCAACCTTTAGAAATTCCAATTTGGAAGTGGGATCAAATTTCCATGGATTTTAGTTATGGCCTTTCCCGTTCTTGTTCAGGTCATGATAGCTTATGGGTGATAGTTGATAGACTTACTATATCCGCCCATTTTATTTTCGTTCGACCTAACCGAACCGTTTCTCTTTTGGCCAAACTCTTTATCAAGGAAATTGTTAAATTGCATGGTGTCCCTACTTCTATTGTTAGCAATCGCGATCCATTGTTTAATAGTGGATTTTGGGAAAGTCTTCGAGATTTTTAACACCGCTTATCACCCCCAGTCCGATGGACAAACTGAGCGTGTGAATCAAACTCTTGAAGATCTGCTTCGTTCTTGTGTTCTTGATTTTGATGGAAATTGGGAAGATCATATCTTTCTATTTGAATTTTCCTATAATAACAGCTTCCAATCTAGCATAGGTATGGCACCTTTCGAGGCACTCTATGGAAGGCCATGCCGACCTCCTTCTTGCTGGCTTGAGGCCGGTGAGAAGCTGGTTTTAGGTCCAGACTTTATTCGTGTTTCACCTATTAAGGGTGTTTTACGTTTCAGTTGATCGGGAAAAATTCGCGCCTCAATATATTGGGCCATTTCCTATCACCGGACGTAGTGATTCCATGACGTATCGCCTTTCATTACCAGCTCAGTTTTCTGCCATGCATGACATGTTTCACGTTTCTCGATTACGGAAATGCTTTTGAGATTCCGATTTTTATTCTTGAGCCTGGCGTTGTGGAAGAAACTGAAGTTTCACCTAATTTAACTTTTGAGCAGCATCCTATTTGTATTATTGTTCGGAAGTCAAACGTCTTCGAAAATAAAGATATTCTCTTTGTATGAGTTCTATGGTTCTCAAATCCCAAGGATTTCTCTTGGGGAATCTAGAGAACTCATCAAGCGAACACATCTAGACTTACTTTCTCATGCTCTTTATGGTGAACTTCTTATTTCAAATTTCTTTTGTGTTAATATGCTTTTATGGTTGTTACTTTTTATTTCCATCTTATATATTGCGAGGACGCAATTTCTTTAAGGACGGGAGTCTGTAACAACCCGCATATTTATCGATTTTATATTTAAATATTTTATCGTTAGTCGGATGTTAGTCCGAAAATCTACTTTTTGCATATGGTCAAATTAGGACTCGAGACCACCCCCATTGAGTTCAAAATGACGTTTGCGATCTTTTTGAGTGTAAACTTCGATATGTTTGGAGATAGTGGAATTTTCGTCACTTTTTGCTTTGGGCTTTTGGTTTGGGCTGAACCTCTTCTAACTGAGTCTTAACCCATCTCCTCTTCCTCACTTCTTCAAAAACAACAAAGCTTCATCAAAAATGGTGGAGGGAATGGGAAATTAAAATTCCAAGCTCAAGTTCATTAGCAAATGCAACATCCAACTCCAAATTCAAGAAGAAGACATTGATTCAAGCTTGGGACTGTTCTCACTTTGTTTTCAAGCTCGGTTTCCATCAATTTCCATGAAAAGGTGAGATTTTTATCTCACATCTTGCCTATAATCGTCTTTGGACTGTTGGGAATGATTCCTTATCACTTTAACATGAACATTTGCATTTGGTTTGGATTGAATTGGTGAAAATCCCAAATTTCGTGTGTTTTGACAAAAAACTGGGCTTAGGTCGTTCTGCCTATGCCATCAATTGTTCTGCGTAGCTCTCGGCCACAATAGGTCGCATCGACACTTAGGTCGCTAGGTCGCTCGGCCCTCCCACGATTAAGTCGCTCGCCCTGTACTTCATTAGGTCGTTCGAGTATGATGAGACCCCCCTGCATATAGCTCGTCCGGAGTTAGGTCGTTCGCCCCTTAGCTCGTACTTCCTTTAGGTCGCTCGACGATCTAAAATATCGCTAGTTCGTTTCCTAGCTCGCCGTCAATAGGTCGTACCCCTTTAGGTCGCGCACCTCTTAGGTCACGCCACCATGGTTGTATGCTCATCACTGCTTTAGGTCGTTTGACCTGTTTTCTTTAGGTCGCTCGACTACATTTAGTGCTTAGGTCGTTTGACCTGTCTTCTTTAGGTCGCTCGACTACATTTAGTGCTTAGGTCGTTTGAACTGTCTTCTTTAGGTCGCTCGACTACATTTAGTGCTTAGGTCGTTATGCCTTGATCGTTTTTAGGTCGCTAGACCAGTGAAGCAGCTCGCATACCTTTAGGTCGTTAGACCTTATATCACTTAGGTCGCTGGACCTCATAGCTCTTAGGTTGCTCGACCTCACATCCACTTAGGTCGCGCCTTTCTGTTTCTTGACCACGTTAGGTCGCTCACCCGGCTAGGTCGCGCCACAGTTAGGCTGTGCTCTTATAGGTCGCTCGCCTTTTTCACACTTAGGTCGTTTGACCTGTATTTCACTAGGTCGCTCGACCTGTTCTTCTGCTTGGTCGCACGGCATTCAACCCTTAGGTCGTTCGACCTATTTGACTTTAAGTCGTTGCACTTTAATTCGACCACGTTAGGTCGCAAGTATATTTCTACTTTGATGGTTTTGGGATTGATTTCTTTGGACTTTGCTCATGTCTTCAAATGTGAATTTATGTGATTCGATTTGTTTCAACAATCTATTTTATTATAAAGCTCTTTTTCCTAAACCGTTTTCCAATCTATTAGTATATACAAGCCTTTACTTCACTCGGATGAGAAATCTAATTAAACGGCTTAGCAAAACAGGTGGTATGAAACGCTTGCGTTTACTTCACCGGTTAATTCTTGGACTTGTTCGACTGAACCTTTTGTGACAATTTCCTAGTGAAGATCTACAGTTTGTTCGTAAATATTTAAGTTAAGCTAGTGGTTATGGGACATGAAGCTAAACTCATATATTTACTGGCTTACTGTAATTGACACTTCTTTATGATCATGACGATCATTTTTGTGATTTAGACTAGCGATTGAGCGATGTCTCTTTGTCTGCGAGGGAGACTAGACCCCGCTTGTGTGATGTTTCTACTCACATATATGGGGTAGCACCCCATGGTCTTCGGGCCGTTCGTGTGTCATGGTCTTCGGGTCGTTCGTGTGTCAAAATTTAATGGATAGCTTCCATGAGATAGCTTCTCATTCATGTGTTACACGTGTTGGTGAGTTTTCATGCTCCCGTTCTTGTGATAGGCCTTTTTCCCCCTTTTTATGTGATTTCTGGATTTCGTGTGTTGATTTCTGGAATTTGTGCTTCACCAATTTTCATGATTTTCATTGATATGTTATCATTTTTTTTGTGCATTGGTGATTTCGTGTGTCATTGACTTGTTATGAATACAAGTTTAGGGTATGATACCCCATTTTATCTTTGAGAAGATTCTTGTGATATTGGTTAATCTCTTGTTGATTTTCATTTACATACTTATAGTAGTATGCCTTCATGGTTATTATATGTTTATGCCATATCTCTTATTCTATATCATTTCATCTGATATTTATAGCTAGACTGATCCGTTTATTATTTTCTTATGAAATAATACTCGGGTCAGACAGAGATGTTACAGGTGCTTCTGCTTGACTTCTCTCCAGGGATCTATTACTCTGACTTTTGGCTAACTACTTAGATTAGTAGTTTTTGTTGTACACATTTGAGATATCGACTCATTGATGTATTCTTTTGTATAGCACAAGTTTCCATTCTTCTGTATTATCGTGGATCTTTCTGACCACTACTCTGATGTACACTTTCATGTGTTATATATATTCATATCTTTTTCCGCCTTTATGATATGGATGTCTGTGACTGATTGTGTTATGTTTATTTCTATATTTGTTTCCGAAGATTATATATAGCCACTGTGTGATAGCTTTGAGTTTGTATCGGTATGTCGGATTTCCTCCTTAAATGAAATGCATGTTTTACTATCTGACATATCGGTGCTCGCACAAAGAAGTTACATGGATGGTCGCTCCTCAACAGCCTTATTCTTCGTGCTAGTCGACAGCATTACACCGTGATTGAGAAGGGATGGCCGAACCTGAGATAAGCAGGTACATCGTGAAGTTGACGCATAGAAGAGTGAGTTAGCGAAGATGGTTCACCTATTCGTGGACCGTAGCTCGAGGTAGGGACCAAAAATCAATATCATATGTCGATTCGTACATATATAACTTTTGCATAAACACTGCACAAATCAAAATAAATAAAATAATTATGTAATATTTCATAAATATTAATTAATTTAATTAATTTACAATAATTTATAATTTAATTAAATTGCATGGTATTTTAGGGTATTCAACATTGTGGTGGTGTGACTCAAAGGTGTAAATTTAGTCAGCGATTAACATCGAAAAATTTCAATAGAAACATTCACACGTCACCTTAGCAGGTGGTGCGACAATCGGCCGAATTTATCATTTACACAATCTTTGTTAAAATCCAATTTTACTGCTTTAAGTGGTCCCCGACAGTGACGATTATTTACACTAATTCTCTTCGTCAAACTATACAACATTAGGACTTATGAAATTTGGTATTGGTCAAAATTTCAGCACCGTCCACATTTAACTAGTATAATCCAAACATAAAGTCCTTGATTCAATAATAACAATAATTATTAATCGAATTACTCTACATAGAGACTTTGAGTTTGAGTTGACTACAGTTGACTGTGAAAAAATTGAGAAGACGAATTGTCTATTGAATAGTGTTTCATGCTTCAACTCAGACCCAACTACAGTCATTCGATGGACACTATGCCACAATTTAACTATAATCAAAGCGTTGTGTCCACATTGAAGTTCAACAATATTCTCAGGTCGAGAGAACTGTGTAATATAGTTACTTCGATATTCTCTGTTTGATCTTAGTTATATTAATCAACAAAGAACTATCAAGTGAGTCATTTTAGTTATCCAATAACTATCACTATGTAATCCCTTGGTGACCTCCAATGGCTATGAGTAATACGGTGCCAAACATTTGGAGAGCATTATGTGCTTTAGTCTCAATAGATGCATAGATATCCGGTTTCGATACATCTTGACTAGGAATATTTAAAATGATATGTTTTTTATATTGTAATAAATTGCTCAACATATTGTAACTCCTATCACCAAACATATAATTATGGATTTTCTATTAATATACTTAAATTAAATGATTAATTAATATAACACATTATAGCAAGTATATAATAAAAAGAAAAACACATTTTATTTCAAACAAGATTTTATTATAGAGTTAATAATTTATAATAAATTACATAATTTCCCCCAAGGCATATCCTGACTCTATCATCAATAACATTAATGAATGTACAAATCCACCAAATGTGTACTAATCACTCCATGTTAGTAACACGGTATCAAACTCATCGAACGTGCACTAACTAATCTATATTAATTATACAAACATCAAACTCATCAAATGTATACTAACTACTCTGTATTAGTAACAAAAACACCACCGTCATCAATAGATTAAAATTGTAACAAAGTACATAACTTTCTCATAGTAATAATGGTAAAATATCAAACTACTCTTCCTAATGTGATTCCATCTTGGTACAACAAACCACATATATGGTAATTCTAACTTATAATTAACACATATGTCCCAACAATCCAAAATGGTGTGCCCACACCTAAAAAGGTATAAAATCATCTTATTATTATTTATTATAAAAATATGTTTATTTCTTAACGATGAAATAATTCAAAAATTCTTCATTATCAAAGTATTACTTCAACATCTCAAAACATCTTTATTCAATCAAAATTGTAATTTACATCCAATTACTTTCAAAAATGGTAATATTATGACTTTACATCAAAATAATAATATATTTAAATCATTTTATCATCTTACACAACCACTTTATCAGTATTCACAAAAATAATAATATCCTTCATTAAATCTCAAAAATCCCATTATTGTTCTTAAAAATAGTAATAATTTAACCCAAGATACTTTCGAAAAATACATCTTTATTACTATCACTATTCTCAAAATATCTCTCATTACATTTAGTTTAAATAATAACAATATCATTTTCCCACAAACCGTATAAAATTGTCATATAATTATGTATTCAAAAATAACATAGTTTTCCAAATATCATATTATTATTTATTAAATTCTTTTTTACTTTATAATAATAATAATAAATTTCCCAAATTCACTTTGAAATAGATTTTTCGCTATTATTTATGAATTTTCCCAGAAATGTATAAATGATAACCTTATTAAAACTTATACAATAATTTCAAAACAAACCATAAATTACGATTATTTACAAATATCACCCTAGATTTATAAATAAATGTATTTACTCAAAGTTACACGTTTATATATATTCTTAATTTAATTATTTATTTTTCTTTAATACAAAATTAGTCACTATAAAACATCCATCATCCAACAATACAACAATTAATGGATGAATAATCATAACAGAACAAATATCATATCAAAACATCATAACAATCAAACAATTATAAAAAAGGGGTATAATAAATTTAGGTGGTATATATATATATATATCGATGAATGCCTATTTAATATTTTAAAATATACATCGTTAACGAATTTCTTTGTCAACACCCCCAAAAGGTTGTACAAAGTGATATATTCGAAAAGTTTCAAAATATAACCCTTAGTTTTATGATAAATCACGAATTCGTTTAAATCATAGTTCATAAGTTCAAAAGATAGAATAGGCAAGTCCAATAGTCAATAGGCAAATAAACAAGTTCATAAGTCAATAAGCAAATAGGCTCATGTCAAGTCTTTTATTAAAATCATGAATCATGTTACAAGATGTGCAAATATGTAATTTCTTAATTGTTCTAGCCCTAATTGACAAATATGCCTCATTCTCATTCATTAGCATTTTCCATGAAAAGTGTTTAGAGAGAGAAAAAAGTTAAAAGCTCCTTCCTATGAGGGGGTGCATCTTTATTCATAGTGGTTAAAAGGAGGTGGGCTTGCTCAAATTGGCGATGTGAGACTTTTGATGCCATGGAGCATGTAGTGGAATGTGAAAGCTTTTGAAGCTTTATGAAGGAAAATGCACTAAATTATCTTGAATTTGCTCTTGTAAATGATTTTATTCTTCCCTCTTTGTATGACCTTCGAAATACTATAGCATAGACCTTGTATGACAACGAAGATCATGAAATACGACATTGATCAATAGCTTACGACATGTGGCATTCTTATGTATATAAATGCTCTTAATTGATTGTCGGCGACATCGGTTGGAAGCAGTGTTGAACATCGGCGACGAGTGGCGTCGATATAGTGAAGTATTGGCATAAAGCGGCTTCACTCCGCCTCTTATGTCTTCGGTAGGCTTGACTTCGACAACAACATCCTGGTATTATTTTCATGGTTGAACAACATAGGTAGAAGGCGAAATTGTCTTGCTTTCGTTGTCTTCGATGCCCTTCATTATTAGCTTTGTGATAGCATCGGTGACAGCTTCGGCGATAATGTTGGCCATGGCTTTGATGACTTCAATGTTGATCGGCACTAGGCTCAGTCTTCATTTCTTTAGTGGAGTCATTCATTAATAAGGCACTATGGTATCAATTGCCTTTTGCCATGATGGTCGAAGTCAACAATGAGTGGATGTCGATACCGGCTTGAATCGATACATGTATGAAGCATAAAAGCAGCTTCGTGGACATTGACAGTGTTCACTATCAAAACTGCTTGTATGGATGTACAACGTCTTCAGTGTGTCGTATAAAGATGAAGTGCAATGTGATCATTAATGAAGAGCGGCGTAACTTTATATTCCTTTGTTAATGGGATGTGATGATGGAGAATCGCGAAGTGATGAAGTGCAGAGTGGTTGAGGGTCGACATCGGAGAGATATGTCACCAAATTTATGTTAGAACATTAGGTCTCTTTTTTAATGATGACAACTATATAATGTACATACATACTATATCATGATATCAGGCTTTCATTCAAGAAGACAAAACGCGAGGCAAAAAGCAAGAAGAATCATCTACAAGTCAAAGAAGTCAAAACCATGGAGCTTCAAGATCAATAGTATGTATATGGTCTTAGATTGAATTGTAAAATCTCCTTGATTGTTCATATACACACACAAAAACACACTCAAACACAGATGACAAGATATCATAGTGATTTGAATTCGACAAATGTCAAACTGTTTATACAAATTGAACATACACGGTTCAGTCGATTGAAATTGGTTTCAGTCGACTGAACCCAATTTCAGTCGACTGAAACTATGTTAACCAATTTTTTATATTTCAAATCTTTTGCCGCCAAAATTTAAATGTTCATACTCAGTATACTGACGTATGCGCTCAATAGACTGAGATGTTGTAATAGCCATATTTTCTAAAAAGTCATCTCAACGGTTGCAACCTTTTTGAACAGTTTTTTCAATTTTGAAAGGATTTCTTGAAGATTGACAACTCTTGATAGCCTCTCTTCAATATTTATAAATAGCACAACAACTCATACTTAGTTTTAAACTTTCTACTCTGATTCTATTCTCTTGTGCTATTCTAGGCATTTGTACTTTCAACTCTATTATTTCATTTGCTATTGTTTCAATAATCACTGTGCACTCGCTTCGAATCGTCAAGGGGATTATAGGAACCATTGTACTATCAAGTCAAAATCAGTGTTAAACGAACATAAGATTGTCAAGTAAGAATTGTATTTGTCAAAGGAAAGAATAAATCTGAGAGGTGCTCATATTGGTTAAGTTGTAAACATATTCCTCCGGGTCAAGCGAGGGATTTACTAAGGAAATACCTAAGAGGTGCTTAGGGATTGGACGTAGGAGAGGTGCTCCGAACCAGTATAAATCTCGGTGTGTACATTTACTTACTGCTTTAGTATTTCATAGTATGAATCAGTATATATATACTTGTTTTATTAGCCATACATGATCTACTAGTTCTATCAATTGGTATCAGAGCAAGGTCTACTCAAAATCATAACACAATTTTGAATACTATGGCTAATATGAGTTATAACACATTTCAAGAAGGATAATAAACTACATGTCCACTATTTTTTACAGGTTCTAATAATATGTATTGGGCTATGTTGGAACTGGACCAGCCCGCAGCGGAAGTTATAGGTGAATTCCAAAAAAATTTACCCTATTGGATCTTTGTTGGGCCTAAGAAGTCTAACTGAATTAGAACATTTCTAAATTTCATTTAAATAAAATCATTTATTTTATTTAAATTCAAATATATTAAGATATGAAATTAATTTTATTTGATTTAGTTTATACATAAATGTATCATATACATATATGTGTGAGTGCATGTGAAACATAATAATTCATGAAATGTATAACATGCTCATATGTAGATGTTGGGATTTACGTCGCAACGGACATATTAGCTCATTTTGTATGTCATTTATGTTGTCCAAATATGTGCATGTATATGTGTTACAAATATGTATACACACACACACACATGTAAGTATAAATATATTATATATAATATATGAACAAAAAACATTTATATATAGATAAATATATATATATGTAGAAAGAGAGAGAGAACTTATTTATTATTCAAAATTAACTTAGTTTTGCAAACATAATAATTTTAGTATTTTAATTAGTATATATTATGAATAAAATAATGTTTTCATCCATAAATAATTAACATAAAATAATCTATTGATGAAAATTCAAATTTTACAATTTTTGAAAATCTAGGATCATAAAATAGAGCATAGAAAAAATCTGAAGATTTTTCAAAGTTGAAATATTATTTTTAAAAACAAATACATTGATTTCGGCAATAATTATTTAATATAAAATAATACAATATTAAAATTTCAAATTTTAAAATTTCAAATTTTCTAGGATCATGAATGAAAGGTTACGAAAAATTTTGAAGAATTTTTAATTAAATTATTATTTTTAGTAAATCATAAACAGTTTTTCCTAAGTAATATTAATTATTAAAAATAATAAACTTTATTGAAAAATTCCTAAATTTTTACTATATGTTTTTTAAATGGTATAATATTTTTTTTAAATATAAAATTGAATTTTTAATGTAATAATTACATTATCTATAATAAACAATTCAAAAATTCAGTCAATATTAATTTAAAAATATGAATATAATTATGATAATTAATTTTTGAATTTTTAAATTCATATTATATATAAATAAGTGTGCTAAATTTTTTAAATCACATATATATATATCTTATATATGCATATATGCTATTATGAGAGAGAAATATATACTAAAATATATATATATGAATTTATTAATAAATATATATAAAAAAATTATTAAAGACAAAATTTGATTTTGTACAGTAAACAACATTTTTCTATACATAGATCAAATAGTATAACAAGCAAATTATGCACATAACCAAACAGATTTTTGACAACTACATCTACTTGCAAAAATCTCACATTACTAAACAAATAGTAGCAATATATTTAAACAGATGTGAAATTGCTCTTTATAGGATGATAGAATATAATTTAACTACTGTAATATGAATTAAAATTACCAATTTAATGATAACTTTTAATTCATGTTGAAGCAATGACTTCTCTTCCTTTTACTGTTCTTGATTCGTCAGATTGCAACTCCGGAATCACCGACCTCTAACTATCGAATAGTGTTATTTTAATTTGAAATATATTTGAGAATTTTAGAGTGGATTGAGAGCTATGTTTTAACCAGTAATGTAGAAGGTAATGGTGTCCAAAAAAGGTTTTTTTTAAAGATACACATATATATAAAGGGTTGTATTAGAGAGGAACGAGGAAAACCTTTTTACCCATTCTCACTTGATCTCAACCCATTATCTCAAAGCCAATTCCCTATGTTTTAGCCACCCCTAGACCTTCCCAAAACCCAAATTTTGCAGCCCTAATGATGGGCTTTAAACCCATCTAAGCCCAAGCCAAAATACTATGCAATTAAATCTAAATTAATCGCTTGTCGATATTGTATATCGATCGATATATTTATAACTGATATAAATATATATAACATTATTTATTTCTCAAATCATATTCAAATTTTATAATTAATATTTCATAAATATTAATTAATTTAATTAATTTATAATAATTATAAACTAATTAAATCATTCGGTCTTAAGGGAATTCAACATTTCGGCTGTGTAACTCTTGGGTGTAAATTTGGTCAGCGATTAACATCAAACTATTCTAATGTTAACGTTCACACGTCACTTAGTAGGTAGTGTGATATTATGGCCAAATTTAACGCTTACTCATTTTTGGTAAAATCCAATTTTAGTTTAATAAGCGTTATCCGGTTGTGACATTTGTTTACACCAATTCTCTTCGTCAAAACTATATTACTTTGGACCTATGGAATTTGGTAATGGTCAAAATTCCAACCTCATCCACATTCAATTTTATAGTCCAAATACAAAGTCTCTTGTTCAATAATAACAATTATTATTAACCGAAATGCTCTGGCTAGAGACTTTGACTTTGAGTTGACTTGAGTTGATTGTGATACTAACCGCATATAACTGAGGAGACGAATCCTCTGTTGAATAGTGCTTCACTTTCAATACTTCCACTCGACCCAACTATAGTCACTCGATGGACGTCATACCATGATTTGGCTATAATCAAAGCAGAGCTTTCATATTAAAGATCCACAGTATTCTCAAGTTGAGAGAACTGTGTAAATCAGTCAAATCGATATTTTTTTTGTTTGACCTTGGTTATATTAACCAACAGAAAACTATCGAGTGAGTCGTTCCATAGTTATCCAATAACTTTTAGTACGTAACCCCTAGGTGCCTCTAGCAATCATGAGTAATACACTGCCCAACATTTGGAGAGCGTTACGTACTCCAGTCTCAATGGATACATCGATATCCAATCTCGATGCATCTTGACTAGGAACATTTAAAATGGTATATTTGTTTCGTTGTGATAAATTACCCACAGTTACAACACTTTGTAACTACTATCACAAAATATACCATTTTTGGATTTTTCTATTAAATATACTTTTAATTAAGTTAATTAATTAATATAATCACATTATATCAAGTATATAATAGGAAGAAAATACCTTTTATTCCGAACAAGATTGGTCAATGAGATAGATATATATACCAAATTACATAATTGACCCTAGGGCATACCCCTAACTCTATCAATCTCCCACTTGCATTTGGGGTCAATTATGGAATCTAATTCTAACTTCTCCAATCAGTTTCTCAAAACCAATTAGGTCAGTCCCTTAGTGAATGGGTATGCTATTATGTTTTAATTATCTACTTTGTCGATTAACTCTCTCTGACACTGATAAACTGCCTTTATCATATGGAACGATTCGAAGTATATCTTTCGACTTCTAGTGAGATTTAAGTTCTATCATGACCAATTTCACGACATTGTTATCTTATAACATTTTTATGGGATTCTCAACATTTGGTATCACCTTTGGCTCAATTATAAATTTGTGCATTTAAATCTATATACATTGGTTTATTGTAGCGCTATTCAAGTTAATGTTCTCAACATTTCTTTGAATCGACCACGATCACTTTTATTTTGAAACATTTTCAGATTAAAGATTTTAACTTGAATTTTATCATTGACATGTTTTACTCAATATCACTTATAAAAGTTTGTGTCCAAACGTTCCATCATAACGAGTTCGTTGTTTCTATAAAAAAATTTCTAGTATTTCATAAATACGCGAGAACACCTCAAACAGCCATTTAGTGATATCAATTTGGATTTTATATTTGCTCCATGTATCAAATACATAAACAAAACACAATATCATACACAACATAACCTGTATGATAATTCCTGTTGCTAATGCATAAGGAATCCAACTTACATGTTTTCTTTTTAATAGGGTGCTCTTGTATATCGTTTTGGTACAATCCCTATATCTTTTATACTCACCATAAAAGGCATCATTTACAATCCAAAATTGAGTATTAAAACAAATAAAGTTGATTTTAATACAAGCATATTGTTAAAATCAACAACATGTTGTTTACTTATAGTTTAGAAATATCAATATACCTTTTAACGTTCTTTCTTATGAACACACGCTTCCTCTGCACTTTGATTGAAAATCAAACTATTTGATATTTCTATCAAAATACTTACTCAATCTTGATGCTTATAAAATGGTACATTCGTATCATTTCTTGGATCATATCCAAAGACTCACAAACCCAATATCGCTCCCACTGACTTTGAGGCATTTTTGGTTAATATGTGTAAACGGCTTACTCTAAATCATTATTTAGAATTTTCTATTTCAATACATAAGGACCAAACACTAAGTCTTATCGAGCGATAATTTTGTGAGTAAATTTGAATTAACTTGAGCATGTTGAATACCGAATCTGTTATGCTAATTTCAACAATTGAAATTTGCAATATTATTCTTATCAACATTGCTCATTTAATTCCAACCACATTAGTCTTTCCAATAAAGACACAATCTCGGCCGATGGATCACATCTCTTTGGTTACGACGACTAAAATCATATTTTGATAGCGTACTTGGAATTCTTTCAAATCTGCGCATCATACCATATAGAGTCAACAATCTTAATGGTTTAATTGAACAACCTAGGGTAATGTATATTTTCGACATTAATAAGAAACTCATAGTTTCTCTTCGATATACGAGAATACTTATTAGACATTCTAATGTTATGTTTTCATTTAGGTTAGTTAATTTCACTTCATCTCATATAATCAGTTCTATCTATGGATCGGATCCAATTCCATTTAACTACCAAAAATTTCTCAAAGAAATTCCTTCACAATGAAGTTGATATATCTTGAAACAACAATTGTTTCTTAGTGCAAATAGAATATGGATTCATAAACGCTTTATGAACCTTTTTTATAAAACTGATTTTAGTTTACAAAACTTATGTTCAAAACATAAATATGTCATTTGATGACAGACCTTTCCAGAAAATTTTTTGGAGATTCATACAAGATCCCCCATGAACAATTATTATGTGCAATCTTTCGACTCACACAACTTGCCAACTCCTTAGCCTAGGAAATGTTGGGATTTCTTACAAACCCTTATCTTGTATGATTTTGTAAACTGATGTTTAGATGAAATAATATCAACCTTGTGTACTAATCTTAAGTACTTGACCTTATAGAAAGAAACTAACTCAACTTCACTCACAATTAATCATAAATTATCCAACAATGTCTGATTACTCCTTATTGATGCATCATTATGTATCACATGGAGGAGTGACTTTTGAGATTGAATCTATATTCATTTTTAGGTACATTTGGAACTCTTTCTAATATACTCACTTATTCGACCAAATCAAATCATTGTATTCTATTGCATGTTATTTTATTTACTTTTCTTTTATATTCTATGATTTTATCATAAACTTACTACATGTGTATCTAATACACATGTTCATGTTGGTAATAAATCATCGATGAATATAACGAAGTATGTGGAACCCTTTTGGTATTAATAGACTTCTGATTGCATACATCAATATGTTTTAATTCAAAGCTATCATCAACTATTATGATGCTCCCACTGAATGGGTACATAGCCATTAATTGTTTGAGATATAATTAACATGTATCATATGATTCATAATCATATAGTAAAATTATTTCTCAAAACTACGGCTTAGTCTATAATTCCAAAACAACTGTAAATAATATTAGATACGTATGTATTTTTGTTGCATCACTTTTACTGTGAAAACAAATTCCATAATATAGTTCTATTTCATAATAAATGTTCATAATACTCATAATTAAATATAGTGGTATCTATTTTTCATTTAATACCAAAAATAAACATTATTTCACAAATAATGTTCGGTACATTTTATGAAAATAATTTTTATAATTTGATGTAATCATTAGGTGCTATATGGCATGCTCCCACTATTTCCACCATTACTATAATAGCGTACTAAATTTAGAGGCCCACCATTCACTTAATATTGTTAATATTGTTTACTTATTTCATATGCTGCAACTAGTTTACAGTGGAGAGTTTTTTGATCAAATATCTTGAACTCAAAGAAATAAATGTTATAGAAAACAATTTTCTATATGAAAATACATTTCGGAATAAAAATCATATTTCATATTCCAATATTAAGTATCAATTATTATGACAATTCTTGTTTCCAATGTTTCTCTATGAAGCAGAAGTGACTATTCATTCTCTTCATTCCAACTTTACCTTAAATTACATCTATTCTTATACATTCATTTTTCTTTCAAATGGTCAAACGATACAAAAGAAAACTTACTACAATATCATAACAAACTTTTACAGAAGCGTATTCGATTATCCTTAACATTTAAGAATCAAATATGTTGCACTTTTTGTAAACCGATCAAGGTGACATTTCAACGATCGGGTTCTTAGATATATCTCGTAGTTTATGGTCTTGTGTTACATTAACACAATATGATCCTTTTGAAATCATTCAAGTTGAATACATGATCTTAAAATACTGTTTATTGGCTTACTTTGAATGAACTAACTTCATCGAAATATTGTACCCCACAAACTATGACTACTCACCATATAACATTTATAAGTAAAAGTACATGGATCAAATATCCATAGTCTTGAATTGCATTTAGAGTTTAAAAATTCATAAAATGCAATACACGTTCTAAACCAAATAAACATATAAGTGACCAACTTACGAAAGTATTAAGTAGTTGAAATTAGGCACTTTCATGGTTATAGAAACATTATATAACATGCAATTAGAATTATTAGTAAGTATATATTATATTTCTATTTGTCAACTTTCAATTCATTTTGTTTATATATGTTAATTGACAAACGTTTTACCAAATGTATTAAATGCACAAATTTATCATTGTAGATAATTATAACATTATATAGCATATGTTCTTACAATATTAGAAAGGTTAAATGTTACCTTTTCATTTTTCTAATAAGGCCCCCACTAGTCTTTTATGTTTCTCCAAACCCTAAGATGAAACATAGAAGTCCTACAACTTCACTAGTGGGTGTTAGGACTCGTTTGTTTTGATATTCTGACCTTGAGTTTGCTCAACAAATCATGGCCCCACAAACGATGGATAACTCCTTATCGGTTGTATCATATACAACTCCTAACCCATTTGTTCTTGTTCTAATCTCATTTTGACCTTGAGTTTGCTCAACAATCAAAACAGATTATTCACTCATACCTACCATATCGTGATGGCCTAAGTATAGTATATGTACCTTGAGTTTGCTCAACAAATACATATAGTTATCTTACCTTATCTGTTCAATATATTAATAAATACTACGCATAACATCCCTTGCTTGAGTTTTCTCAACAACTAAGGAGTACGTAAGTAATTTATTAATATATATATGGTAGAGGACAACATTATATTGAAGATTCATAATCTTCAATATATATATTGAGTGATATCGACTTATAGAATAATATATTTCTTATGAAATACCCCAGCGATTCAAGTGTCAGACACATCAGAAATCATGGTAAATGTATGTTTACATATGTATTTATTTCTCAAGTCTATTTGGGTTTCTTTAATGTTCCACGTTTAGTTTATACACATATCATATAAGTTTTATTGTTATATAACTTTTATATTTCCTATTACTTATATGATAGTCTTACGTATAATATATCATTAATTAAATCTTATCTAATTAATTTTAATCAATTAACTCTTTAATTAATTTTAAATTAGTATTCCAATATAACTTTTATATTGGACATATCTACTATAACATTTATAGTGTATACTATAACCTTTATAGTGTAACACGCATATATCATATATATGTGTATTTTATTTAATTAATTAACCTTTAATTAATTTATTCAATTAAATAATTTTTATTAAAATTTATTAATTTCAAAATTTATCTTGTATACATACATGTATACTTATGTTATCTTAAACATTTTAAAATAACATAATATATATAAACATATATAATACATGCATATATGCATTAATTAATTAACATATTTAATTAAGTTATTTTATTAATCTTATTAATAAATTTAAATTTTGAAATTATTATATAAATATTTTCAAACATTTTGAAAATATCATTATCCTTCCAAACATTTTGAAAACTTATGTAGTATTATAATTTTTATAATAAACACGTTTTGTTTTAAATTTAACTATTAAATTTAAAATCTTAAACATTAATTTTCAAAACGATTTTGAAAATTAGCCCAAAGCCCAAATTAAGTTGGGTCTTTTCTATTAGGAGCAACCTTTGGGCTCACTTCACCTTTCGGGCTAGGCCGGTAACCAGGTAGGACAGGGTACTTGAATATCCAATTTAAATCCTAGACATTACCTTTCTAGACACCGTACTAAGTGGGCAAGCTTAATTAGTTAGCCCTAATATGACTAATTTAGACCGCATAGGCTATTGGGCTTCGATACCATTGTTGGAACCGGACCAGCCTACAGCGGAAGTTATGGGTGAATTTCAAAAAAAATTACCCTATTAAATCTTTATTGGGCCTATGAAGTCTAACTGAATTAGAAAATTTCTAAATTTCATTTAAATAAAATCATTTATTTTATTTAAATTCAAATATATTAAGATATGAAATTAATTTTATTTGATTTAGTTTATACATAAATGTATCATATACACATATGTATCATATACATATATGTATGAGCATGTGTAACATAATAATCCATGAAAGGTATAATATGCCCATATGTAGATGTTGGGATTTACATCGCAACGGACATATTAGTTCATTTTGTATGTCATGTATGTTGTCCAAATATGTGCATGTATATGTGTTACAAATATGTACACACACACACATATAAGTATAAATATATTATATATAATATATGAACATAAAACATTTATATATAGATAAATAAATATATATATATATAGAAAGAGAGAGAGAAATTATTTATAATTCAAAATTAACTTAATTTTGCAAACATAATAATTTTAGTATTTTAATTAGTACATATTATGAATAAAATAATGTTTTCATCCATAAATAATTAACATAAAATAATCTATTGAATAAAATTTAAATTTTACAACTTTCAAAAATCTAGGATCATAAAATAGAGTTTAAAAAAAATCTGGAGATTTTTCAAAGTTGAAATATTATTTTTAAAAACAAATACATTGATTTCGGCAATAATTATTTAATATAAAATAATACAATATCAAAAGTTCAAATTTTAAAATTTTAGAAATTCTAGAATCATGAATGAAAGGTTACGAAAAATTTTAAAGAATTTTTAATTAAATTATTATTTTTAATAAATCATAAACAGTTTTTCCGAAGTAATATAAATTATTAATAATAAAAAAATTTATTGAAAAATTCCTAAATTTCTTCTATATGTTTCTGAAATGATATAATATTTTTTTTTAAATATAAAATTGAATTTTTAATGTAATAGTTATTTTATATATAATAAACAATTCAAAATTTAAATAAATATTAATTTAAAAATATGAATATATGTATGATAATTAATTTTTGAATTTATAAATTCATATTATATATAAATAAGTGTACTAAATTTTTTAAATCACATATATACATATATATCTTATATATGCTTATATGCTATTATAATAGAGAAATATACACTACAATATATATATGAATTATTAGTAAATATATATAAAACAATTATTAATGACAAAAATTGATTTTGTACAGCAAACAACATTTCTCTATACATAAATCAAATAGTATAACAAACAAATTACGCACATAACCAAACAGATTTGTGACAACTACATCTACTTACAAAAATCTCACCTAACTAAACAAATAGTAGCAATATATTTAAACAAATGTGAAATTGCTCTTTATAGGATCATAGATTATAATTTAATTACTGTAATATGAATTAAAATTATCAATTTAATGATGCCTTTGAATCCACGTTGAAGCAATGATTTCCTTTCTTTTTACTGTTCTTGATTTGTCAGATTGCAAGTCCGGAATCACCGGCCTCTAACTATTGAATAGTATTATTTTAATTTGAAATATATTTGAGAATTTTGGAGTGGATTGAGAGCTATGTTTTAACCAGCAATGTAGAAGGTAATGTTGGCCAAAAAAGGTTTTTTTTCTTATTTTTAAAGATACACATATATATAAAGGGTTGTATTAGAGAGAAACGAGGAAAACCTTTTTACCCATTCTCACTTGATCTCAACCCATTATCTCCAAGCCAATTCCCTATGTTTTAGCCACCCCTAGACCTTCCCAAAACCGAAATTTTACAGCCCTAACGATGGGCCTTGAACCCATCTATGCTCAAGCCAAAATACTATGCCATTAAATCTAATTTAATCGCTTGTCGATATTGTATATCGATCGATATATTTATAACTGATATAAATATATGTAACATTATTTATTTATCAAATCATATTCAAATTTTATAATCAATATTTCATAAATATTAATTGAGGTCGCGGGTATAGCTCAGTTGGTCAGGGGCACTTAGCGACATGGAACATAGTTCCTTGAGGTCGCGGGTTCGATTCTTGGTAGACTGAGTTGTGCTTCCCATTAAGGCGCGGAGGTGGGCTCCTAGAAAACCTATAATCGGGTAGGGGGCATCAAACCTCTAAGCTGGGCTGGCTTAAAATCTCCCTATCTGAGGTCGGACCAGGCTAGGGGGGAGCTCATCCCATCCCTTCGATTTCATCACGGCTCTGGGTTGAGTTTTATAAAAAAATAATAATTTAATTAATTTATAAAAATTGTAAACTAATTAAATCGTTCAGTCTTAAGGGAATTAATCATTTCGATTGTGTAACTCTTGGGTGTAAATTTGGTCAGCGATTAACATCGAAATATTCTAATGTTAACGTTCACACGTCACTTAGCAGGTAGTGTGATATTATGGCCAAATTTATAGCTTACTCATTTTCGGTAAAATCCAATTTTAGTTTAATAAGCTTTACCTGGTTGTGACATTTGTTTACACCAATTCTCTTCGTCTAAACTATATCACTTTGGACTTATGGAATTTGGTAATGGTCAAAATTCCAACCTGATCCACATTCAAATTTATAGTCCAAATACAAAGTCCTTGGTTCAATAATAACAATTATCATTAACCGAATGGCCAGATACTTTGACTTTGAGTTGACTTGAGTTGACTGTGATACTAACCACATATAACTGAGGAGACGAATCCTCTCTCGAATAGTGCTTCACTTCTAATACTTCCACTCGACCCAACTATAGTCACTCGATGGACGCCATGCCATGATTTGGCTATAATCGAAGCGGAGCTTTCATATTGAAGATCTACAGTATTCTCAAGTTGAGAGAACTTTGTAAATCAGTCAAATCGATATTTTCTGTTTGACCTTGGTTATATTAACCAACAGAAAACTATCGAGTGAATCGTTCCATAGTTATCCAATAACTATTAGTATGTAACCCCTAGTTGCCTCTAGCAATCATGAGTAATACACTGCCCAACATTTGGAGAGCGTTACGTACTCCAATCTTAACGGAATCATCGATATCCAGTCTCGATGCATCTTGACTAGGAACATTTAAAATGGTATATTTGTTTCGTTGTGATAAATTACTCACGGTTACAACACTTTGCAACTACTATCACAAAATATATCATTTATGGGTTTTTCTATTAAATACACTTTTAATTAAATTAATTAATCAATATAATCACATTATATCGAGTATATAATAGGAAGAAAATACCTTTTATTTCGAACAAGATTGGTCAACGAGTTAGATATATGTACCAAATTACATAATTGCCCCTAGGGCATACCCCTAACTCTATTAGGCTACATGTATGAAAGTCTTTATGGAACCAAATGGACTTGAAATTTGGCTATCTACTCAATCTCAGTATGTAGCCCTTACTACTGAAATTAGTACATGGACAGATGCTCAGAAAACTGCTGCTTCAAATAATGCAAAAGCCGTGAATGTTTTATATTGTGCATTAGATAAGAACGAATTTTCTAGAATTATGATGTGCAAAACGACTTATGATATATGGCACATGCTTCACATCACACATGAAGGAACCACCAAAGTAAAGCAAACTAAGGTAAGTTTGTTGAAAAATCAATTTCAATCATTTAAAATGAAATTTAATGAAAGCGTTGTAGAAATGTACTCTAGATTCCAAACTATACAATATGATCTCATGGCATTAGGAGTTGTATTTATTGATTTTGATTTACTTACATGAATTCTAAATGCATTAACTGATGAATGGGAAAGAAAAGTATTAGCTATAGAAGAAGCCAATGACCTCTCTACACTCAAAGTAGAAGAGTTAATTGGAAATTTGATGTCATGTGAAGCAAATTTGCAAGCTAGAAAAGATCTAGCCCAAGAAAAACGACGTATTACTTTTCAGGTAAATAATGATGACGACTCAGACTTGGATAAAGAAGATGTAGTTTTCCTTGCTAAAAACTACAACAAGTTCAGAAAATTAAATAAAATTGTGAAAAAGCAAAAACCAAGCAACTCCAACGATCCTTCGTCATTTAAATGCTATGGGTGCAATCGATTTGTTCATATGAAAAAGGATTGTCCAGAATTAAAAAAAGACAAGAAAAGCTTCAACAAGAACAAAAAATATGAGAAATTTTTGAAAAAGAAGCGTGCATTTCAGGTAACATGGGATGATTCCTCAAGTGATAGTGACAGTGACAATGATAGTGATAGTGATGAAGAACAAGCCAATGTTTGCTTCATGGCAACTAAAGATGTGGTACTTTCAGATTTATCTTTTGATGATGTCATGGAAATAGCATGGGAACTAGCTAATAAATATAGACATCTTAGAAAATCTCATAAAGAATGTTCAGGAAAAATGACTAGACTAGAACTAGAACAAGAAAATGAAATGCTAAAAGATGAGAAAATTATATTAGAAGGAGAAATTCTAAAATTACAAAATATGTGTAAATATGTTGAAGAAAATCAAAATGTGGATGATTTAAAAAAGGAAATTGCAACACTATCGAATGATAATGAAAAATTAAGAAAAACTGTCAATAATTTGGAAAATCGGGTAAAAGTATTAAACGAAGATAAACAGTCATTAAAAAAGAAAGTAAATGATCTATCTACAAACATTTCTAAATTTAACCAAAGAAAAGAGAACCTATCTCATTTAATTAGTATTTCAAAACCCCCTAGCAATAAAAATGGTTTAGGATTTATAAAATCAAAGAAACCAAAAGTTCAACACAAATATGCTACACTTTATTCTAAATTTCGTAAACTAATGAATAACAAATCAAATTATAATAAAAAGACTATTCGGTTATGGATTCCAAAAATAAATAATAACTTGACTAGACAAAAACGTGTAGATAGATTTTTGAATGATGTTCATTATGATAAAAGTTTTAGATTCAAAGGTTCTACCAAACCCTCCTGGGTATGGCTACCTTCAGTTTAACCCCCAGGACCCTAATAAAGGAAATGGGTACCATCAAAATACTTTTATCTTTGTAGGTACCCCGACTCAAACATGATAAATGGATTCTCGATAGTAGTTGCTCAAAGCACATGATTGGAAATGCTGATATGCTAATAAATATTTCTTACAAAGATGGTGAAGCCGTCACTTTTGGAGATAATTCCAAAGGCTATGTTATAGGACAAGGAGATGTTGCTTTTGTCGGTATATCTAACTCTCCTCTTATTTCAAATGTTTATCTACTTAAAAATTTAAAACATAATCTTCTTAGTATTAGTCGATGATGTGATAAAGGATTTTCTATAACTTTTGAAAAAGAAAAATGCAATATCTTTGATAAAAAAAATTGTAATCTTTGAAGGAATAAGAAAACATAACATTTATATTTTAAGTATGAAAATAAGACATGATAAAAATGTTTGCTTAATAACAGATATTTCTGATCCATGAATTTGGCATAAACGTTTTTGTCATGTTAATTTTAAAAACATTCATAAATTAGCTAAAAATAATTTAGTTTGTGGTTTACCTAAAATAAATTTTAAAGTCAATAATCTATGCGATGCATGTCAAAAAGGGAAACTTAAAAAGTCCACATTTAATTCTAAACAAGAGATTTTCTCAAAACAACCTTTAGAACTTTTAGATTTAGATCTCTTTGGACCAATGAAAATTAGATCAATTAACCATAATAAATACGTTATCGTTATAGTTGATGATTTTTCACGATATACGTGGACCTTCTTTTTAAAGCATAAAAGAAACACTTTCAAAACATTCAAAATCTTTTCAAAACGTATTCAAAATCTAAAAGATTTAAAAATCAAAACAATTAGAAGTGATCAAGGTGAAGAATTTGAAAATGAATCATTTCAAAAAAATTGTAATAAAAAGGGGATAAGTCGTAATTTTTCATTTCCTAGAACACCACAACAAAATGGTGTTGTAGAAAAAAAATAGAACTCTCCAAGAATATGCAAGAACTCTTCTTTGTAGTAGTAACGTACCTTAAAATTTTTGGGCAAAAGCTGTAGCTACTACATGCTATATTCTAAATCGTGCTACTCTAAGGCCTTTAGCCAAAAATACTCCTTACATACTCTTTTCTGAACGAAAACGAAAGTATCTTATTCTAAAATATTCGGATCCAAATGTTTTATTTTAAACACTAGTGATCCTTTAGGAAAGTTTGATCTGAAAGCCGACGAAGGAATTTTCATAGGATACTCAGATCAAAGTAAAGCATATAGAATTTTTAATAAAAAAACTAACAAAATTGAAGAAACATCACAGTATCATTTGATGAAAATTTTAACACTATTAAAGAAGATGATGAAAATGTAAATCAATTAAATATTCAAAATGAACAAATAGAATCAATCAATCCAGATAATGCTGAATTAAAATCACCCCTTAGAATATTAAAAGATCATCCAATGGATAATATTATAGGAGACATTAATACCAAAGTTTCAACGCGTAATCAATTAAATCAAATGGCACATATAGCTTTTATTTCAAACTTTGAACCAAAAAATGTTAAAGAAGCATCTACAGATGATTATTGGATTATAGCAGTGTAGGAAGAACTAAATCAATTCGAACGTAATAATGTATGGGAACTTGTTCCAAGACCCATTGATCAATCTTTCATTGGAACTAAATGGATTTTAAAAAATAAAATGGATGAAAATGGTGATATAGTTCGAAATAAAGCAAGACTTGCAGCTTAAGAATACTCATAGGAGGAAGGAATTGATTATGAAGAGACCTTCGCTCTTGTAGCACGTCTTGAAGCTATAAAAATTCTCTTGGCATGTGTTTGCCATTATAACTTCATATTATATCAAATGGATGTTAAAAGTGCATTTTTAAACGGATACATTAAAGAAAATGTCTATGTTGAACAACCACCCTTGTTTGTACATGAACAATTTCCAAATCACGTATTTAAATTACAAAAAGCACTTTATGGTCTTAAACAAGCTCCTCATGCTTGGTATGATAGATTAAAATCATATCTGTTAGAATCTGGTTTTCAAATTGGCAAAGTTGATTCTACTCTATTTATAAAAACAAATGAAAACAATATTTTAGTAGTACAAATATATGTAGATGATATTATCTTTGGATCAACTAATAAAAACTTATGTGACGAATTTTCTGTAATTATGAAAAATGAATTTGAAATGTCACATATGGGAGAATTAAATTACTTTTTAGGATTACAAATTAAACAATTAAAAAACAGAATTTTAATCCATCAAGAAAAATATTGTAATTAAACATTTTAGAATGGATAATGCTAGTAGTAAAGCTACTCCTATGAGTATTAGTACTCACTTAGACAAAGACGAAAATGGTAAAGATGTTGAACAAAAATTATATAGAAGTATGATAGGATCATTATTATATTTAACTGCCAGTAAACCCGACATTTTAATGAGTGTTTGCTTGTGTGTCCGTTTTCAAGCTAATCCCAAAGAAACACACTTACGAGTAGTTAAAAGAATTTTAAGATATTTATCAAATACTAAAGATTACGGACTTTTTCATCCAAAAGACTGTCCATTCGAACTCGTATCGTACAGTGATGTCGATTTCGGTAGTTGTAGATCGGATCGAAAAAGTATAAGTGGAACTTGTCACTTTATCGATCAATCCTTGGTATCATTGTTTAGTAAGAAACAAAATTGTGTTTCATTGTCTACATGTGAAGCGGAATATATATCTGCAGCGCTAGCTTGCACTCAGGTTCTATATATGCAACAAACATTACAAGATTTTGGAATATATCTAAACAAATCTTCTATCTTTTGTGATATACCAGTGCAATTAATTTATCAAAAAACCCCATTAATCACTCAAGAACTAAACACATCGACATGAGACATCATTTCTTGCGTGATAATGTTGAAAATGAGAAAATATCGTTATCATTTGTTACTTCAGACAAACAAATAGCATATATATTTATTAAACCCCTTTGTGAAACTACATTTTAAATCTTCGTCGTAATCTCAGAATATGCTCACTTAAAGATTTAGATATGTAAAGTATTTTTCACATAACATTACTTTGAACCAACATCAGAAATTAGAGAATGAAAACCATTGGACATCAATTAAGTTTTAAAAAATAACTAAATTTTGTAAGGAACACAATTGTTTACTAAATTTAACCAAAGGAAAAACTTGAACCAGAAATTAGAATTCTTATAAATAGTAAAAGCCTTATATATATAGAGTCTCTGTAAAAAAGAAAAATAGAAACATAAGTTAAAAACTACAATATCAATTGAATAATGTCGGAAAATTATGATTCCACTCATTCGTATTTCAATTTTAGCTCTCCTTCTTCCCACAGTGAATATCCATCTCTAAACGTTTCAACTCCCCATTCTTCAAAATCACCATCTATTCATATTACTCCTTCTTCGACTGGTCACACCGGATTCTCGCCCGAAGGAAAGAAGATAAGAAGAGTTTTGGAGCTAGACACTCACACTAAAATAGATGAAATACATCACTACCAACAAGAGAACAACTGTGACGCCCCACCTCTATACTCATAATAACAAAGAGTATTAAAAGAAATACTGTCTATTATTACGAAGAATAAGGCTGGATAGGAGCGACCATCCGTAATTGGCCTTACACTAATATTGGTTATCTCGATAGGAGTGGTATATACTTTTTATTTTTCATCTATTATTTATTTACTCCCATCGACATATCCAATTATCAGTATAAAACAAACTACGATAGTTCATAATAGTTTAGGACATTAGATATAACAATAACACAGATAATATAAATGCGGAACACAGATTAACAAAAATCTCATATATATATATATATAACCGATGTCAGTTACAATATAGTTGACACGATACATATGATACAACTACAACTGTCGACTCTAGAAGTTATATATACAAGTACATTATCGACTGATATACATGAATACATATCGTTCTATACAATGACACGACTACTACAAAATGACACTGACAACTTCAGAAGATGTGAAAAGTCTTCATATCCTGAACAGCAACTCAAAGAAGAAAATCTACAACCTGAAATAACTCGGGTCTGACCCGAGTATTACATTCAAAAGAAAATAATACCCAGGTCAGTCTAATTCAAACCAGTTTATTAGTGCATATAGGTAGTAATAATTTAAATAGACGACAGTCACAATAATTCCCGTCTATCCGATTCTTTAAACAAAGAAACCGGATAACGGTCAATATAACACTTAACAGTGTTTAACAAAAATCAGCAGATTTAAATCATCAACAGAGATAAATAAACAATTTATCAAATCGACTAAATCAATTTAAAAACAATTGAAATTGTCACTTTAAAATCATCAAAACTCGATTGGCTGCCGTACACGCACGCGTGTACGGCCTCGCCAATACAGCATAAAAGATCAATGCATCACGACACAAAAGAAATATCAATTCAAAACTGTCGATTATGGGTGGCTGCAGTGCACGCACGCGTGCACTGCCTCGCCAACTTGTATGCGCAAAGAATAGTGCAACATGCAACTGCTACAATTACACAGAGGTAACATCACATAAACATACTGCAACAGTAAAACTGTGCATGTACACGAGTCAAGGAAGCAAAACAACAACATCGAAACAGTGAACCAATGAATCAGCAATGTCAAAGACATGAAGCACTGAATAGTATGGAGAAAGACTAAAGTGCAGACCCACCAAACAACTAAATGAAGTAGTGTCAGCACTGATGGCAATGCAACAAAATGTACAGCAATCAATAGCAAAAATGCAAACTACCAGACTGAAGTGACGAAATCACAACAGTGTAAACTCCACCAAGCTACAGGGGCACAAAGCCAAAACGGTTTCAAGAAATCAGACATAATGGATGCAGTATCAAACCAGGGTGAAGTGCATCAGACCAGTTGAAGTTTTCAGATGGCAAAGAAAACATGCACACAGTACAAACAGGGACTGGGTATGCAACAAGGCCAATGAACAGACCAACCAAGATACAAGGAAGCATGTACACATGGTATGAAGAACATAAGGCTCAGTGGTGAAACTACATATGAAACCAGTATGGCCGAGTTTGAATACAAAATCAAAGATGCAACAGACTTTAAAGTGAAGACCACTTCATAGTAAAGAAGACTCAAGTATATGCAAAGCTTCAACATGGATGCAGACATGTCAAACTCCCAAAGATACCATAGTGAAGGAAACTGCATCTCAAAAATGCAGAACCCAAACCAAGGTCAAGCAAGTCTGTAAAACGAATTAACAAGGGAGGCAAGTGCTGCACTGCTACTAACTCAAAGCAAGGTCAAACCCAAGTTCCAAATAACACACGGGTTCAACTCAAGGCAAAAACAACTAAAGTCAAATGACCAGAGGTCGAAATAATACCTTAGGCATATTCGAATTATCACAAATAAAAGCCATGATTGCCCAAGAATTCAAATAGGTCAACAATGCATGGAGCAATGACCAAGTGGATGTAGTGGAGACCACTTCAAATCAGACTGGAGAATGTATGAACTATCAGAGGACAAGTTCAGGTTCAACTATAAAATGGACAAACATGTATGTAGATTCAAGTCCAATGTCACAACCTAATTACAACAACAGTGCTACTACAAACTACACATGTGCAACGGTGTTGAAGGCAAATATACATGATGGTCAACTGCAACAAGGCCCACTACAGATGAGCATCAGTGATACCCAAAGTGCAACCAAGGGAACAACAAAGTTTACAGTGTGCAACTCGAGACTATACAAGGGTGAAACCAGACTGGTCAACAAAGAAAATTCAAATGAACAACAGTTCAAATGCATCAAGACATACATTGGCAACTGACTCAACATAATTACAATGTCAACACTACAAGGACCAAAGATCAAAGAAATGCTACTCAAATGGACACAGTATAGCAATTACAGCAATGGTATGGATTGACAAACGAAACAACTAATATCAACAACATTTGAAATGAATGCAGACAGTGATCCAGCATGACAAATGCCAAATGCACCATAGTGAATGGATGAAGCAATGAGGCAAAGCCAGAACCAAAATCGAAGCGACCGAAGTCAACATTAGACAAATCATAACAAGTCAAGAGAATCACGAAATCGCGAGTTCGAATCGAACAAAACAGGAAGTTTAAACTAGATGTGAGTGAAGGGGGTCACTCACCTTTGCCACGAATTGGACGCGAGCGAGGCGAAGGAAGTCGAAGCCTTTAATTCGCCAGAGGATCGAGATCGCCGAAAACCCTAGTTCCAGTCGAGGCAAGTGTTGAAGAAGTCGAAGCTCAAGCACAGATCGAAATCTCAAGCAAAGCCGAGCACAAAGGGAACGAAGCCCCAAAATTTGAAAATCCTAAATCATGGTACCACGAACCCCAGGGCAACAAGATCAAGTAATAGTCAAGAACATCGAACAAGGCCGCCTCTCTATTTCAGATCGAAGGAACGAGCAAAGAAACGTGGCCGCCATTTATTTTCTTTTCTTCAATTTAGGTTTAGGGTTTGAGTGAATGAGAAGAGGGGGTCGGGTCGAATTGGATTAAGAAGGGAACGGCTTTCCTATTTGATAATTATCCCGGCCCAACAAAATAAAAGAGAACGGGCCCAGTTTTAAATTTGTAAAGCTCGCATAATCACTTGACGATTCAATACAAGGAATTTCGCTCTGACTAAAAACTTCCAACAGTAATTTGCAATAGTTTGATCGTCACTTTGACGATGATAAAAATTTACAAACTCCCGGGTTGTTACAGATGATGAATGTCCAAAGAGAGATGTACTATGAACAAAGGCGTCAAGGTAAGCATCTGAATGTTTTGGAAAGATGCATACTTGCTATCTGCGGTCATTCCCCGACCAAAACTAGCATCCGTCAATGTAGTCCATGTATTACCGAGTCTCCGATTGTTATCGACAACACTCCACCAAAAAATTCCTGGGAAGCTGGAACATCAATGTCAAATTGGAACAAAACTCCAGTTAAGTATAACACTTGGTTTCCACTTCGACCATTAATTGAAGATACCAAGGTGGAACCAAATTCTTGGGATCGTTTTCCAAATAACAAGTTTGATGATTCGAAAGATAATCAATAAGTTATGTCAATATTATATATATATATATAATAAAAACAAGTTATGTATATCAAAACTTGGATGTAAACAATAAAGTATACCAAATAAGTTTGTTTTCGAAAAACTTATGAAAAATATCTTCCAAAAACATCAGAAAACAACTTTACACAGGTTCAGTCGACTGAACCAGATTCCCAGTCGACCGAACCTGTATCAAATTTATATTTGTTCTCTGTCCCAAAAAGGCATGGTTTTAGTCGACTGGGGATTCGTCTCAGTCGACTGAACCTGTATGAGAAAGCCCATTCACTCTCTGCCTCTTAAATATGTGTTTTTAGTCGACTGAATTCTACCTCAGTCGGCTGAACTTCACTAAATTGACAGCATAACTACCTTTTTCCATCGTACCCTTTCACCAAATCACTTTGCTTCTTCACAAACCCTAAACTCCAAACGTCTTTTTAATGGCTCCAAGAAAGAAAATTCCTGCTACTCATCCTAAACCAAGAAAAGACAAAGCTCCGACTTCTTCTTCATCCACTCCGGCTCATCTCGAGTTTGCTTCCGATGCTCAAACCTTAGAGTGGCTTAATGGTAGTGCCAAAAATCTTCTAGTCTTCAATGGATTTAATGAAAAATGAATTTTTCAAAAGTCATTCTACAAGTTGGAAGATTTCGCTGCTTTCGGCATAAAAGATTTAGCAAAAAAATATGGATTTCTTTCTTTGATTGATGAAAAGAAAAATAAGGTAAAAATTTACCCATTCTTAGTTAAATTGTTCTATGCAAATCTTTGTGGAGATTTTTATACACCTCCAAATGAAACCAGAGAGGGAATTTTATGAAGTAGAGTATTAGGGGTTAATATAATACCCAATTATCAAAATCTATGAGCTATTTTAGAGTGCAATGGCCATGGATCTACTTTATAAAATGTCTTCCATCGTGATTTGGCCTATGATTCAACTAGCTACAAATTCCGTATTGAAAACACTGAAAAGACTTCGGTGAATTTAGGACCTCAAGCTAGGATCATTAATAAAATGCTTCTTCATACTGTTTTTCCACGCGCTGGGAGCTATGAAAAAATGTACGACTACAACTACAAAGCTCTTTATGCCATTTATTCTAACACTCAACTAAATTGCGCAAAGATTATTCCTGATGAAATAAAAAG
Source organism: Allium fistulosum (assembly GCA_030737815.1). Lineage (NCBI taxonomy): Eukaryota > Viridiplantae > Streptophyta > Magnoliopsida > Asparagales > Amaryllidaceae > Allium > Allium fistulosum. The sequence goes on from CM060902.1 coordinate 1,305,686,491, forward strand.
CTTTAGTTCCCGTTCTCGCAAAACAATGTTTTTTGGCTCCTATCTCACAAAGATATTTATCCATTTCGGAAATAATGTGGACATTTTACAAGATTACATCACACCAAAGGTTATGAATCAAAAGTCTATTTCGCTTATGAAATTACCCTCTGCAATGAAACACCTTCCCTCATATAATGTTTATTTGTCAAATTTGGTAAAAAATACCTTGGATCAATCATCTTCACAACCACCTCAAGCTCAAACCTCTCAAGAACAAACGCATGGTCAACTAAGTCATGGAACTTTCGAAGAAGTTAATTGGTCTTCGGATGGTGAAAATGAAGTTTCTTTGGTCCAAACTTCCAGAAATATCAATGCCATAAACATTATTCTCCGCAATCAAGAAATTCTTTTCAAACAACAACAGAAAATGATGAAATGTCAAAAAACTTTTGGGAATTTGCTTGGTAAAATTTGGAAAAAGGTCTCATCATGCTCAAGCTCATCATCGTCTGAGCCTGAATCTTAGTTTCATCAACTCCCTCCTTATTTGGTAAGACTATCGTATTTTTCTTATGATTAAGTAGTGTTATCGTTCAAAAAACTGCTATTTGTGATGTTGTTTATCTTATGTTGGTATAAATTGTGATGTTATCAACTTTATGTATGTGACAACTTCTATTTGATGTTATAACTTCTATTTGATGTTATGTTCTAACTAATTTGTAATGTATGTTAGTCAGAGAGTATTCATTGTGTTTACTTCATTTTGGTGATGCCAAAGGGGGATAATCATATAGATAGGTGGAGCATGAATTTAGGGGGAGCAAAATCAAAATTTTTACAATTGAACTTTGATAGTTGCCATCATAAAAAAGAGGGAGATTGTTAGAACTTTAGGTCTCTGTTTTAATGATGACAACTATATATTGCACATATATACTATATCATGATATCAGGCTTTCATTCAAGAAGACAAAAACACGAGGCAAAAAGCAAGAAGAATCATCTACAAGTCAAAGAAGTCAAAACTATGGAGCTTCAAGATCAATAGTATGTATATGGTCTTAGATTGAATTGTAAAATATCCTTGATAGTTCATATACACACACAAAAACGCACTCAAACACATATGACAAGATATCATAGTGATTTGAATTCAACAAATGTCAAACTGTTTATACAAACTTAACTTACACGGTTTAGTCAACTGAACCCAATTTCAGTCGACTGAAACTGTGTTAACCAATTTTTTATATTTCAAATCTTTTGCCGCGAAAATTTAAATGTTCATACTTGGTAGACCGACGTATTAGCTCAGTAGACTGAGATGCTTTAACGGCCATGTTTTCTGAAAAGTCATCTTCAACAATTGCAACCTTTTTGAACATTTTTTTCAAATCTGAAAGGATTTCTTGAAGATTGACAACCCTTGATTGCCTCTCTTCAATATTTATAAATAGTACAGCAACTCATACTTAGTTTTTAACTTTCTACTCTGATTCTATTCTCTTGTGCTATTCTAAGCATTTGTACTTTCAACTCTATTATTTCATTTGCTATTGTTTCACTTCAAATCATCAAGGAGACTATAGGAACCATTGTACTATCAAGTCAAAATCAGTGTTAGACGAACACAAGATTGTTAAGTAAGAATTGTATTTGTCAAAGGAAAGAATAAATCTGAGAGGTGCTCAGATTGGTTAAGTTGTAAACCCATTCCTCCGGGTCAAGCGAGGGATTTACTAAGGAAATACCTAAGAGGTGCTTAGGGACTAGACGTAGGAGAGGTGCTCCAAACCAGTATAAATCTCAGTGTGTACATTTACTTACTGCTTTAGTATTTCATAGTATAAATCAGTATATATATATATACTTGTTTTATTAGCCATACACGATCTACTAGTTCTATCAATTTATATGAAGCACGGTGAGATACATCACCAAAGAGATACGTTACTAAAGAGATGTGACTCTGAAGTGATGAAGTGCGGCACTATGATCTTCGTTATAGGACCTAGTGGCACAAATTTCTTTGTGACGTTATCACTCATAGCATTATTTTTGATATTGAAATTATATGGACAACATACATAATTAAAACCATTAAATCATGCTAAGGCACTTTCACACCAAGCTCCAAAATCCATCAAACCATATACCACAATGTTTCTCGCAATAAACTTAGTGAAACAAACCGCGTGTGAAGTGAACGTCATATGCAAAAGTTATGGCGATTATAAAATTTAAAGTTTTAGATTGCAAATATGGAAAACTACAGGGGCTTTATCATATAACAAACTTTCTTTTCCACCAAGTCAGCCTTAAACCGCTAATTTTGACTACCATGGCTTCCGCCATAGGCAAAATTGAGACCTCCGACCCTCATCATGACGTCCACTTCTTCGCCTCCATCCTACCGTGTAGCTGTCACATCCCCAAGTGGTGGAAATGGACTGTTCCCAAACCACTTCCACCAGATTCATTTACCATTTCTGATTGCCTCTGATGTCCATTCAATCAATTGGACCAACCGTTGAACTCCTAGCGAAGAGAGCTTTCGATTGCCACCAGTCTAGCAGTCTAATTATCGATGGTAAAAAATTCGCAATTTGCCCTAGGGTTTTGCCGTCGTTGACCTTTGACCATGATTCTGACCAAACTGAGCATCGTTTCAAAAATAATTTATTGTTATCTCTTTGTCTCGTCGAGATGAACAATTTGATATATAATATGACGAGCGGTGGATGATATTGATTTTCAGGACAATTTGTAATTAAGGACTGCCATTAAAACGCGATTAAGAAGAATTTCAGGATTAGAGGGGAGAAATTTAACGGGTGGCGGCAAGGTTTATGGTAAACTCATATTTATAGCAAATATTCAAGTATTTTGGGTCTAAAGCAATCTCAGGCCTAAAAATATTATATTAGTCAATTTCTCTAAACCTTAACATACTATGTATCAAAATTTGTTTCTCGAACATTCCGAACGCAATGGAAATATCAAAATTTCGAAAAAAACAACTCCGCTCAAAATTATCTTTTATTGTCAATTTAATTATAAATGGTTACTGATGATTAAGTAATAATGTCAAATCCGCGGATTGTTACATCTTGTTAACATACTTGATACTCAAAAGTGACATATAACTACACTAACATACATATACATCATATATACATACACAACGTATCATAAGGCATCATTACAAGAACACATATCAAAATGAGCAAAATGTACATCTCCTGCATCTCCTGCATCTCCTCCAAAATGATACCCAAAAGCGCACAACAACCATAGCAAAATGTCCCACAAACAACCTCAGGCCGACCCGAGGTTGTTATAAAGATAACACACCCCGAGTTAGGCTAAATCTGAGTGAAATGGTGTACAATGATAGAGACTTGTAAACAAAAGTATACATATGTATAGGGTAAATGTCACACACCCACTAACTACCCTACCATCTCATCGCGCGCACAAAGCTTCAACACCCATGTCATGTTCCTAGTCATAATGGCTCATAGTTGCAGCTGTAATAAACAAAGACTCATACCTAATCACATTTATTAGTTGCAACCTTTATTTTTAAGCATGCAATGATTTTAGTTGACCAATATATTTATAACTAGTTCACTCCTAGTTTCATTTTCACTCTACCAGAAGCCGAGTCGACACTAAGGGATTTTGCCTCCTCCTCGACCCAAAGTTGTGGGTGTCCCCAAACAATCTATTTGTTGCACCATATCACTCACCACCACCTTTCTTGGATCATCTCACTTTCCATCATCACACATCACATCATTTGCCTCACTTCACTTGTTGTGCTGGTGCAGCAGATCGTTGGCAAGGTGTCATAACTCGGTCAGCTACCTCGTAGTTAATACGATTAGGATAGAATACTAGCCCATCTAGTGTCTCGCATTGCTTTGACCAACTTATTATCATACATCCCTCACTTATTGTTTAACGGCTAACTTTCTATCAAGTTAGATAATAGCCAAAATAAATTAATAAAAATTAACCGCAAGCGCACAACGTACAATTTTAGTATGTAGCGAGTACGGTCGATCCGCAGAGAATTGTATTGATTTTAAAATTTCTACTCAATCAAATTACACCAAGACTTGAAGTTGTGATTAGCTAAAAATGTAAAAAAAACTAACTAAAAGAAAGTGAATAAAAATATGAGAGTAAAAGGCAATTTAGAGGTAATTTCCTTCTCATGATCACATAAATCAATAAAATGAAATTATGATCTCTCTTTTGGTCATTAGTGAATTTAGTTGATATGTAATCATAAGTATGGTCTGTTTGTACTATTAATTAGTCTAACATAAACCATAAAATATTAACATACCCACTAAACCACTTGTTAACTCTCATGAAATGTTAATGAACTTGAAAATAGAATATATTCTAAGCATGATCTATTCACTATTGATTAGTAATACAGACCATCAAATTTTGATTTTAAAATTTACTTCATTACCATAATCATATGTGGATGAAGAGGTAATTTGTGTTTATGTTTGTTTATGCATAGCCTATTTGGTGTCAACAACATAGGCTATCAAATTCAAAGTTAAAATAACAAAATATTTTCCACATCAAAACTTCTATTAAGCATAAAAAAAGATCAAATTAAATCACTATGTTGAATTTATATAATTAAGAGGCTTCATTACCCCTAAATTGAAGGTGTTTAGCTTCTCATATTTGTTACCATGTCAACAAATGTAAATTGCAACATAGAACAAAAATAAGAGGAAAAAGAGAGCTAACTAATTTTGCATGAAATAAATCTACTCTACTTGCAAGAAATAAAACTATACTAATTACATAAAATAAAGAACAAGAAGAATTAAAAGAGCATGAAATTAAATTGCATAAAAAGAAAATTACATGAAAGAAGGCTAAGAAGCCATTAAAAAGAAAAGAGAGTTTTTGTTTATTTTTTAGCCTAAAACTAAACTAACTAAAGAAGAGGCTAAGAGCTTCATTACATGAACATAAGGGGTATTTATACGTGCCTAAAACCCTAAAGCATATTTTAGGGGACTACCCAAAATACCCCTTAGGAAGTGTGGCCGTCGAGTTATCATTAGCATGAGCATAATCCACCATTACATGTGCATGTAACATTAATCTCTAATAACATGTGCATTAGTTCTTAATTGTACATCATGGTAAGTGGGTAGGTGGAGTCCTCCATGTTGCGTGAAATGATTTATTTCAATCTTCAATTTTGCCTTCTTCACTTATGCATGCATATTTCCATTCAAATTCCAACAAATAAAAATAAAATGCACAAATAAATATTCTCAAAATTAATACATGCACAAAATGTCCATTTTGCCCCTATATAAAGATGGATAAATAATGATTTAAAAATAAATGAAATTTTGGTTTAAACATGTTAAAATACCCTATATGCTCATTTATTTAATTAAATTAGATTAAATATGGAAGTAAAAATATGCACATTTACGTGCACATCAAATACCTCCACACTTATCTTTTTACTCGTCCTCGAATAAACTAAAACTAAGATAAATCCATTTTTGTAGGATGCACGATTACATCGAGCGTATGCAACAAGCCATTAAATCTCTAGGTGTCCCTAGTAGGACGAGTGTTGTCTCGTGAGGGTTTCAGCGGATACTACCCACAAAATCCAAATGCGAAATGAAAATTTCTAAATGCAAGATTTATTTACAAAGATATGAATGCAAGTTTTTGAAAATATTTACAAATGAAGAATTTACTTTCAAATCGACACGAATAAGTTAAATATAAGTTTTGGTCATTATCAAGAAATTTAAGTCCTTTTACTTATTAAAATTTCCAACAAAAATAAAGTTATCAAAACAAATAGACTCTAATTTGGCTAGTTGTTTCGGTTGATAACATAGTGCAACTACAAAATGGACCCTTAGTTGATTGTCAAACACTAGTACACAATCTTCCTGTTGCTTTGCCTCATTTGCGTCAGTTTAGGTAAAAACCATAGCAAATAGTATCATTTACGTCGGTTTTTTTTAACAACAGTAGCAATTGGTCTATGAAAAGCATTAGAAAATTTAAAAACAACAATTTGTGACCGTTGTCGTCTACAACCGTAGCAAATACATACACAAGTAGAGTTATTTGCGACGGTAATGTGTATAATCGTAGCAAACAGTGGTCAGCAAAATTTACTTGCCGCTTTCGTTTTTATTTCCCCACTTCTCACTGCGGCTTCACAATAACAAATGATTGAAATCCCTAAATTCCTAAATCCACTTCAACCATTCAAAGGCCTAAAAGAATTATCCGGATCTACATCTTCTCAAATCTCTGAACTTCAGGCTTGTCTTTCTCCTAGTGGTATTGAATTCTTTTTGTTTCCCCAATCTCATTTAGGTATTTAATTCGATTTTAGTACTCAACTCGTTTTTTCCCTGAATCGAAATCGATTTCATGTACCTAACTCATTTTCGATTTCATGGTTAAGAATATACCATATGCGAGTTTGGGTTTATATTTCATCGAATACTCACTTGTAGCATCTTATTCAAAGGGTTCTGGTACGACTTAGCTCCTATGTTAAGTTATAAATCTTTTTATGCCATGGGACATACAACTTCAATTGGTAAATCAATGAGGCCTTTTTATGCTTGACATTTTTTCTGATTATATTCCATTTTTAACTCTGTAATAATTTGTTTTAATTGGCATTCCATGGAGCAATTGGTGTATCTGCTTATGATTTTTCCGCAACCATCTAAAAGTAATTTTGACTTTTGAGTGCTTTTTGGTAGTTTTAAATGAGTTAGTAAAGCATAAGTGTTTTTGGTATTGATGAACTTTAATTGTTGAATAAGAATCAATACACAAGTTCTTTCTTATGGTTCACTTATTTACCACTGATGGTGATGGTAGAAGCTGTCAAAACACTTCCTAAGAAACATGCTCATTGTTGTAGCTTTGAAAAACAACAAGACATGTTTTCATTAAGAAGCATAGAAATGTGAATGCCAGTATTAAACAGCATCATGATTTTATTTTGCGTTATGCTACCTGTCTCCTGGTAAAATTTGTCAATCGAAGTAAATTTTGCTAATATACTTTAGAATCTTTCAATATATATATATATAAAGTACAATAATTGGCTTATTTATAATTAACTGCTTGTATTGTTGCAATAGTATTATTTGACCTTTAAAGTAGCCTTTTCATTTCATAAAGTTGCGGCTTTACTGGGTTATTTTCATAGGGTTGTTGCTTTTTCAGCAGTAGTATGATCAAAACAATGGTCATTACTTCAGTGAGAAGCATATAGCTGTCTGTGCCAGTATCAAACAGCATACTGCCTTATTTTGCATTATGCTACCTGTCTTCTGGTAAATTTTGTTGAAATACGCTTCAAAATTGCTGCATTTTATAAAATTGTAGCTCCGTCTGTTAAAATTGTTGCTTCTTTAGCGGAGCATGAACACAACAATGTTCATATCTTCAATAAGAAGCATATAATTATGAATGCCCATATTAAACAGCACATTGCTTTTATTTTGCATTATGTTACCTGTCTCTTGGTACATTTTACTATTTTACGTGATGTTTTTTGTAATGTATATGTGTAGTGTTAGAATTAGGTCATGGTAAATGTTTTGTTTTCTATTTGCTCTTTTGTAGATAATGCTGGGGTGATTCTTAATTCTAAAGGTGAAATGAAAGGTATTGCCATTGATTTTATTTTGTTTTTTCAGTTAATTTTTACTATCATGTTGGGAAGACTTAGAACTGAATGAACATAACCTGGATATAACATCAGCTACCATGTTTCTTTTTATGATTATCACATTGGGTTCTACATCTATTGAAAGCACATAAAGTGCATGATCATGAAACCTATTTTTTCTCCATTTTCTACCGATAGATGCATTTTCGTATTGTGATAATACCTATACAAATGAACCGCCTTCACTTCCACAATTTGATGTTTAAAAAATTCATATGCAGCCGTTAATATACACATTATATATTACTGCGACGTAATAGAATGTGTCTTATTCAACTTTGAGGAAATATTATTCTGTGTTAGAAAATTCTTACTGGGTAGCAAATATCCCATAATGAGATTTGAGCATTAACTTCAACAAAATTGTTGTTGTATCTCAGTGAAGAGAAACATATATCTGCTTCTGCCTGTAAATTGAAGCATTTGACTTATTTCCTATGGTTTAATGAAATTTTTAGATCATATCTAAATTTTATGATGTGCAATTTATTTACTTTGATTCATGAATAGTAGTGATGAAAACTGCGAGCACCATTTGTCAGATCAGTATATGGGGTAGAATTTTGATGTAATACTTAAAAAGGTGTGACTGCGTATCAAACTATGTACTTATAGTAAGAACAGTTTTGCTACGTCAATTTTTTACTGTATCATCACTGAGTTGTAGTTTGCTCAGAAAATCCATAGATGCATGTCATTGGATGCAAACATATCATCATGATTAGTCGGAACTAAATTTTGAATAAAATCTTTCCTGTTTTTACTAATTAAACGTGTATTGGCAGTCGCTATTGCCTATCTTTTATTATACTGTAATTTCATATATTCATTAAATATCATACATTTGAAACAATAAAAAGCCCAAGTCGTTAAATAAAATATTAAACAACTGTAATTTATTATGCTCTATTAACTTGGTAATCAGAAAATAAATCTTGTATGAGTTGTGGGAAAATGTGTTTGCATTTACATGCATTCTTTTTGTAAATTTTGGAGTGTATGGGAATGGAGTAATGATCAAGTAAATGGGTCTGAATTCTCTAAAATCTTTCCACCTACTCAGAACCAATTAAATTAATTTTATTAAGGTCGTAACTAGATGTCGATATTGCATTTGAAAAAAAGCTTGCATAATCGAACCATCTGTGATGCATATAATATTATGTTCTATTGTTATCTTGATAAGCGAAGTAAATCCCATAACTAGGTACATAATTGTGCCACTAGGCCCTGGCATACGTATTTCTCTTATAAAGTAAGAGAAAATGGGACTCTCAACTTGTGTTAACAGCCAGATAAAACAATAAACTTTGGGATATATAACATGTCATTTTAGGATAACGTAAAAATTAATGCCACTTCTCAATTCTTGGTTTAGTAAATTTGTAAGTTGTCTTATGTGAAATGGAAATTGCAAATTTTGTGGGAGCAGTGGTAAAGTTGCTAGACATCCTAAGTTGAATTGCTTGCACTTTATTTCTGGGACATTTTCTTCTCCATGCATATTTTTAGAGGAAGAAACTGAGCATATTGTGAATTGTAACTATGTCATAGATATATTTTAGTAGATATATACATTGACTACTTGACCTAATTGAATTCAGTAAGAAAAAACTATAATTTCCAGATTTTAAGTTTGATAACACTTTTTTTTCTGTTCCACTCACAGCTCCTCCCTAAATGTAAGTAATACATTGTCATTTATACGTTACCCAATCTTGCATTATATATCAAGTGTTTACCTTGCAGGATGATTATAATATCTTTTTGACTGGTTAGAGATACTTCATATATGTGCTAATCATCTACTCGGATAACCATTCGACAGTAAGATTACTTCTCGCTTCTGGTACAGACTACTGGTACGGGTAGTTCTTATTTTCCATTCACAGTGTCGTTTAATTTTTGGCATATAATACCATGTTTATTTCTTCTTAAATGTGCTACTGCTGAAATTTCTTCACCTAATCATTACATTAATGGTTTTTAACGCATTTTAAAACTGACTCGGGTAACAAAAGGATCAAAACAGTAGAATGCACTGTAGTAATATCATGTCAAACGACCCCAACCCTCAGATCATGTAACACAACATGCTTTGGTTGTTATACACAACAGTTGTTAACCAATGCACAGCTTTTGAAACATGCATTTGTTATATTCTACTATCATCCAATTAGAGCTTCTTAAATGGTTTTTTATTTTGTTCCCCAGCCATTGGAAGCACTGACGAAAAGTCGAAGCCCTAGCTGAAAGCGCAGGTGCCAGTTATCAGTAATAAAATGTGTATGAGTATATGATAATATTGATTCTGTTAGCTACTACCAACCTATGTGCACTTTGATCAGTTACAGAGGATACATTTTTAACAGCATATTCACATTGTATTTCTCAAATATTGTTTGTAAATTTTGAAACACTTTTTACTGGTCACATGATTTTTACACTACGAACATTAATTTAAAAAAAATTAATGTTTATTAACATGTCCCTTCTCATAACTTATAGATCAATTGTTGCATTTAGTTATGTATTCTCAAATTTGATTTTGTACCTCTGGAGATCTGGGTGAGCTAAACAGAGTCTTTTTGGACAAGGGGAAACAAGTGCAAAATTTTCTATGATGTCACAATAGTTTGGGTTCAACATCACTCACTCTGTTGATTTAAGAGCCATCTTATTTTTTTTACAGTTACCATGTTTGTATTCCCTTTCTTATTGGTTTACCTAACTTACTAAGACTCTAGCTGCTACACCTCTAGTGGCACTATTGCGAAGACTGTCGACAAATGCCAAAAAAAATGCTTTACTATTGGTTTATCTGACTTACTGAGGCTCTAGCTACTACATCTCCAGTGGCACTATTGTGAAGACCGTCGACAAATGTCAAAAAAAGATGCTTTACAGTTAGGCAATATGTTATTCAGTTATCATCCACCATTGCTTTGACAATTGATTGAATATACTATATCACCTGCTTTCAAAATATGTTCCCTGGCATAAAATACATCACTTCCTTTCAAAACTGTAATGTTATTTCCAACTTATTGCTACCACCACCTGCACGTGTGCGAAGCATGGATCTCGATGAATTTAGATAACAGTTGTAGCTTATACTCCAATGCAGAGAACATAACACCTTATATGATTCTCTGCTGATGAATTTAGATATCACTACCTGTCTTTCTTGAACACTGTTTCCTAATTTATACAAATTTGATTATCTACCAACATCTGAAGTTAGTGTAAATTTATAATAAATTATTTGCACTGCTGTTTTGGCTATGAACAACCATACAATTTTTGTCCACTATTAATACCTTAACGTTGGTTGTATGTCTGCGGATTTTATAATTTGAATAACAGTTGTTTTCTCTCAGTTCACAAACCTGAATGTTACCGATGACAGAGGAGAATGGTTTCTGATATGCACGATGACAACTGTCGTCGATTGGTAATTAAACTATTCTCACTGCTTTTCATACCTTTTCATTGACTACACCACTTGATATGTCGTATTCATATTTGTTCTACCTGACTGAGCTACATTTTATACTTAATTTATTACTAATTTTTATTCCCAATGCTTGTAGGTTTACATTATTTTTGATAAATCGATTTTCTTGCTCATTACCTTGCACCCTTTCGTGATTACAAGTTACGGGTATGCTACGTGCACAAATCCCGTCAAACTATTAAAATATAACACCGCTTTTCGTTTGAAAAATGAGTGCCTTAACCTAAAATATATCTCCTATCTTCAACAATGCTACATAATATCAGCTATATCAACATCACCACTTGCCCGCGTGCGAAGCACTGGTCTCAACCTAGTAATTATATATGCTTTTTTCTCTCAAGCATCTCTAATTAAATCCTAAAATCTCTAATTAAAATCATTAACGAATACATAAATAAAATTCAAACAAAACTTATCATCATAATTGATCTTTATCAAACTACTAAAATCATCATCACCTCTTGTTTGAGCTTGTTCCCTCTCATTTTTCTGGACATTCCAAACTTCAAATATATTGATAAAATCATATAGAATCCAAATAAATTTATACGTATGAGACACAATACAATTGAAATCAATAAAAATAAAATAAGAATCCATCTAACTTCAAAATTTTAGTGCTTGACGATTTGGGGGAAGTGATATTAGAATCAATAGTACTAATGTTATTATTTGTAAAAGGAATGAGAAATTTGTCTTTATTTTCGTGTAGATGTAGTAGAAAATGGTATATGTTATAATATATTTTAAGATGTAGATTAAGTAATTAGTGATATATAAATTGAATTAACCTTCAACTATTCCAACACTGCCTTCAATTTTAATTTTTTTTAAAATGGTATATGTTATAATAAAATTTGGTACATGTATGACTTCTGGAAATTGATAGATTCAGCTTTTTAGATTAGTTATTTGAGTTTGTTGGTTGATAATGAAAACTACTAGCCATCTGAAATTAGTTTTAAAATAATAATGAAAGCAATCTATGGTTAAGTTTTTTCTACTGTTGAAGACATTTCTTTATTTTAAGTATTATTTTTGTGTTTAATTATCTATATGTGCATAATTTGTTTTTCTTCTTTGTAATAGTGTATAACTGCTGACATCAATTTTTATATCATTTTACTACCTAACATATAATTAAACTATGCTTGATACCTAATATTTTGTTTCAGGCTGTTGCATATTTTTTGAGTTTGGCAGGCATCACTTTTATTGAAATACACACTGTTTAAAAAAAATGTAATAGTTATGTTCCAGACTTGGATAAGGGCAAGGGTCTCTACTTCCTGTTTGTAAAATCGGAGACCAAAACTCCAGGTGGTCTGGTTACTTGACAAGTGCTAACAAGTTACTACAAGTCAGAGCAGTTCAAATCTCATCCAGATGATCCTTTTCTTGTGTACACAAGCCCTACTGCTGCAATTTTGTGTGTTGATTCTTATCAAAGCATCTATGTTTAGATGCTTTGTGGACTTTATTAACGGTTGGAACTCCTTCATGCTGGAGCTGTCTTTGCTTCAGGACTTTGTCGTGCCATTCGCTTTCTCCAGTTAACCGGTATAGTACTTGTTTCTTTGATTCTAAGAGATGGTAAGTGCTTGCTAAGAATTTTTTTTTGGATAAAAGGTACATTGTATGAATAGTTTTATGATTTGATATAGATTGGTGAATATATTGCTTGAATATGATATTTTGTGTTTTTTTGGTTGTGCATGACGCATGAGTTAAGGTGTTTGTTGAATTGTCTAGGTGAATGACTGCATAATGAATGCTTGAAATTCACTATAATATGAGATGAATTTATGGATGAATTGTTCAAAATGATTGAACAATTGCTAGAGGAAGTAATAATTTTGTGCAGCATATAGACGATGTGAAGGTGCTCATTAATTTGAGTTAGAGGTAACTAACCTGCCTTAAGTGTTATAGGTTAATTATTTATAACCTACATTTTATTTGAACGCTGATTTTATAATGTTAAAATTGATTTTATTGGTATAGAGGACCATTTAGACCCAATGTATAATAATAGAGTAAAATAATACACGTTTTGAGTGAGATAGTTGGTGTGTTGCATGACATTATTACACTTATCCAAGCAAGGTTAATTAGTTGCTACCTTTTCAATTATCAGTAACGTTTTAGTAATTTATGTTTAACGTTTTAGTAATTTATGTATATAAATAGAAAGTTATGTTATTAATGTAATCCATTATGTGAATCTGCATTGAATATTTGAAGTCAAATACCAGTTTATTACGACGGTTATTATAATAAGTCGTAGCAAAAAATAAGCAATTCGCATCGGTTGTTTAACTCAACCGTAGCAAAAGCTCATCATTTCGAAGTCAAAATGGCAGTCTATTGCGACGGTTGTTATGATGAACCATCGCAAAAAATAGGCAATCTGCGACGGTTTTTAACCAACCGTAGAAAAATGTCACTCTTTTGAAACCAAAATAGCAGCCTATTGCGACGGTTGTTATGAAGAATCGTCGCACAAAATAGGTCTTTTGCGACGGTTGTCATAAACAACCGTAGCAAAAGGTTTTTTTTATGACGGTTTAAAAAACGTCAGAATAGGTTTTTGCCTGTTGCGACGCCTGTATTTGCTACTGTTGTTGAACCGTCGCAACAGGGGGTAAATAACCGTCGTAAATGACCTGTTTTGTAGTAGTGAAAGTTTTTTCAAAGTGGTATTTTCATTTCTTTTGAATAAAAATTCGAATCAAATAAGTGAAAATAGTGCTTAGATTTCAATTGCTCACTCTCTCTTTATTTGAAAATTTTATTGATATTAACAATATTTACATATACCTAACTCAGAAAACTAAGGTTAGATATACCACCCATGCACTACCTTGCAGGCTTAATTTGAGAGGAATATAGAGTAGGGTAAGTGAACACACAAGTGTGTACACCTATCGATTATAGGCGTTGTTAATGAAAGAATTTTTATGTACACACACATAACTCAGATAAACTGAGGCCAGATATACCGATCATGCACTATCTTTTGGGCTTACGTGAGAAGGGTACAGAGAATGGCTAGTGTACACACTTGCATGTGAACACATGACTTTAGGTGTTTCTTATTTTCCCAAAAACCAAATTTTTTTTGTTTTGTATATTATTTTTCTTTTTTTAGAGAGAAATTTGCAAAATCATCTTAGCACCACTTAACTTGGAAGATCAAAAATGTTATAGCCTCTACTTTAAATTAACCACATTTTTTAAACAATGATTTTAATTAGGATATACTTCATAATTAACACCCATGAACCTTTCTATATACTAGTTAAACCAGAGTAACTTGTAATCAAACTTTATTTTTATTTTTGTTAAGACAAATAAATTTTCAATTTAATAACCAAAATCCTATACTTATCCTATAGTGTTTCTTCAAAAATAAATCAAAATATTAAAATGAAAATTTGTTGTGGGATTTTTTAGTTTTATTTTTTTTTAGTTTTGAGTTTTGAAAAGAAAATGCAGAAAATAAACCATGAAAATAAAAAAATGAACATGATAATCCCCCTACACTTGATTTTGACTGTGTTCCCATAGTTAACCCAAGTGAAAGGAGAAAAAAAATATGATCTATATTTACACAAAAATGAAACGATTATTATTTACACAACATCAGAAAATATATCGTCAAGGAGTAAATAAAACGGTCTTCCAAAGACTAATTCATTTGTCTTGTCAAGTATGAGAGACATAGCTTAAGCACAGAAAACCAAACCATAAAAGATTTCAAAGTTGAATGTTGATTTGGAAAAACGAATGTTGTTTTATTAAAAATCATATGAGTTGTTTTATTTTCGATGATTTTTGGGGTTGATAGAACAATTGGTTGAAATTCAAGTTTATTTTCACTAAATTTAAATTTAAACTCATCATTAACAAATTCTTCAAAATTATTGATTTCAAGATCAAATGGTGATTTAAATCTTCCCCTTCAGAATTCAACGACTCATTTTCGAAAAGTCCAAAAAATTTGTGATCATTAAATTCGTCTTCCTTTGTTGAATTATTCACAACTTCATTGCGTGTATCATGTTCAAAATCCAAAGTTGTTGTGTTCAAATTTTCAAAATCGGAAAAAGGAAGATTGAATTTTAAAGTTAGTTCCACACTCTCAAAAGAATTGAAATCCAACTCAATTACCGTATTTTTAACAACTTCATTAAGATTGTCATTTTCAATTTCAAAAGTTGTTATTTGAAAATCATCAATTTTGGTAAAAGGTGGATTATCACTTAACTCATCACTTGTTGGGATTTGATTATGTTGCTCACGTTGTTTCATATATGTTTCAAACAACAAATCCGTGTGATCTTTGTGAATTTCTTCCATTTTCTCAAAAAAATCATATTTATAATTATTAGTTTGATGATTTTCAATTTGAAATTGTTGAGAGTAAAAAAATTCACCATCATTGAAACTAATCTCATTGCCACAATTATTTAACAAGTGGTTCACATTTCCATTTTGACTTTGAAATTCATTTTGGAGTTCAAAGTTGTATCGGCATGAGTTATAATAGAAATCATTTGAATTTTGAAGTGAATTCAAATTTTGATTATTTTGAAATCCTTTGAATTTTGAAGTGAATTCAAATTTTGATTATTGCATAGATTACTCAAATTATTTATCATTTGATTTCGTTGTTCAAGTAAAGACCAAATCGTTTCAATGCTATTTTCAAGATTTGAGGGTTGGTCATCATTTTGAAAATTTTGCAGTTCAAAATTCGAATTGTTTACACAATAGCTGTTGTTAAAATATCCATAAGAGTTAGATGTGAAATTATATGGATTATATTGGTTTTCACAACTATTGAAAAATTCCTACGAGTAGTAAAATTCAGATATTTTCAAAATGTTTTTTTTTAATTAAAAGGAAAAAATATTCACCAAAAGGAATTTATTTTTCAAAAGGGAAATTATATTTTTGTTTTGTTTTTTGGAATTTCAAAAAAAAATTAAAAAGATATTATATATATATATATATATATATATTCTAAAAAAAATAAAACTAAATTCAAAACTTAAATTTTTTTTTTGGATTCTTGATTTTGATTTAAAAAAATCAAAGGAAAAGATAAAAAAACTAATTTATGGAAAATTTAAATTTTTGTTTGTTTTGGATTTTGAATTTTTTTAAATATGCATGAACTGATGCAACTAAATGAATGCAAGGACTTAATTACAAATTTGCTGTCCTAAATAACTCCTAACCCAAAATTATATAATTACACTTTGTCTCAATTCAACAAAATAGTTCTTAGCCAGGTAACAGACATGAGTTATCGGTGCACCACGAATCACCGTAGCAATGCAACCAAAAGTTTAAGTACCTTCAAAGAAACAATCAGTATAACATTTATGAATCACCGTAATATTTATAACTGATTATTGCTCTGCCGTATCCTAGACACCAGGAATATAAATTGTTCAAAGAAGAAAACTTGTCAAGATACAATTAAGTCCTATGTGAGCTCGTGACACCCTTAAGTTCGATGTCTAACCATTATTATTAATTAAAATTCTATGATGAAATGCAATTTGTGGGTCAAGGAAGGGGTGATGAAATCCCCCACCTTATGTGGATTGGGGTGTTGCCCTTAAAAAAAGAAAATAAGATGATATGAATGCAAAGAAGAAATTAAACGTGATTTTAACAATGCAACTACAAATGAAATTTGTTTTTGTTTTTTTCTTGTTTTTGAATTATTATTTTTAAATGCAAGTAACCAATAATGCAAAGCAAATAAAAACAAGGGATAAAGCCACGATACCAGAGCGTGTAGAATTATTAGCGATTTATTTTAAAACGGCAACTTTTTTTATAAGCAAGCAAGCGATTTATTTTTGGCAAGCAAAGCAAACTAGCAAACGATTCTTCCTTTTGAATTTCTGCTTTTGCAACCTGAAACAAATAACAAGGTATATATACAGTTTGTTTTTTTTTCAAGAAAGAAACTAAGAAAAATATGAAACCAAAACTTTTTTTGTAAGAAACTAAAAACAAATGAATCTAACCAAAATGACCCTTTTTTTAAACCATCATGAACTTAAACAAAATGACCCTTTTTTTTCTTTTGATTTTTTTAAAGAGAATGGTTTGCAAAAAGAAAGATAAACTTAAAATAAACAAAAAAACAAAAAAAAAACAACCCGGCCCTTATGAGTTTCCTAACCAAAAACTCCTCAGAGAATTAAACTTCACAGAAAATTCACACCAAATTAAAACTAATCAAACAAAACTCCTTACAAAATTAAAATCCAGCCAAAAATTTGATTTTGGCGATTGAAACTCCAACAAATTCGATACCTGAAACTCTATTCGATTTAGTGATTCAGTGGTTTAATTGAGGGTTGCAGAAGTTTTAGGTTGCAGGTTACGAGGAGAGGCGGTGGTCGAGACTCTTGATTGAAGGTGGTGGTCGAGACAGTGAATTGGGAGGTTTGTGAGGAGGTTGGCAGTTGCAAGTGGGGATGGCTGGAAAGCTAATGGGATTGGATTAGAGTGGGAAGTAGTCGTAGTTGCTTTAGGCGACACAGGATCAATTTTGGTCGATTGATTTCGAGGATTTTGGGAATCGAAACGATGTCGGTTCGTGGTTGTGATGGAGGAGTAGTAAGGATTGCAGTGCTAAGGGGAAGTGTAAACTGAAGTGATGATATTGAAGTAGTTGAAGTGGTGACTGATGTGTGGAGAAGAGCAAGGTGGTTAATTGTTGTCAAGTGGCTATATGAATGATGCTGTGGGGTGAAGCAATGATGATTGAAGTAGTGATAGAAACTGGGTGAAGTGTACAAAGAAGTAGTGTGGTTTGCTGTAGTGGTGAAGTTTGCAGTGTTATGATATTCTCAGGTGGTAGATTTGCACACAGAAGTGTGATGGTTGATGTGGTTTGTGGAGTTGTAATGAAGTGTTGCACTGCAAAGGTGAGGCAGTTTGGTTGAACAGAAGTAATGTGGTGAAGTGGAGATGCTCTGGTGAGTTGATAGTTATTTCTGGTGTGCAGTTTTATGATGAAGTGCAATGTCAGTTGTGTAGTAGCGCAGGTAATGTAGCAGGATGTAAGTGGTGCAGGCAATGTAGCAGGCAATGATGAAGAACCAAAGTAATCACGGTAGAGGTAAGTGCAAGATGCAAGTGGTGGATGTTGATATAGTTGGAGGTTGAACAGTTATGTGAAGTTGAAGTGGAAATGAATGCACAGTTTTGTAGCAGCAGTTTGTTGGAGTTTTGTATCAGCGGTAGTAGGAGTAGAAGTAGTTTGTTGAATGTAAAGTGGGTAGTGCACAGTTGAATGTAAAGTGGCTTCGGTTGAAGTAATGTATATGAGGTGGTTTGTTTTGTGATAGTGAAAATGTATTGTGGTTTATGGTATGTTGTTGACAGGGAAATAAATACAGAGCAGTAGCAAGTGGAGGAAAGTGGAGGCAGAAGTGACTGTTGTGAAGTCTGATGAGTGAGTTGAGTAGTGGAGGGTGTTGGCAGTGGAGAAAAGCAGTGTTGTAGGGGAGGGTCTGGAGGTAGAGTGTAACGACCTGTATTTTTCGATAATTAAAAATATTAATTAAATAGGATTTTAGAATATAATATTGTGTGAAATTAAAAATTTATGATTTGTTAATGAGAAAACAATTATAATTTAATTTAATAATGTTGATTTAATGTAATTGATAACTATTTTAATGTAATTTCAATCAAGTGAAATAATTGTAAAGTTAATTTGGTGATAGTTGTAAATAAGGAAATAAATTAAATGTTGTATTAAATGGTGAGATTGTATGTAATTAATTGAAATTGAATATGAAATCAATGATGTGCAAGTAGTTATACATTTGGTTGTAAATATGATTAAAGTACTTAAAAGTAACAATTGTTTATTTATCATCCAATTTTAATATGTTGAAATAATTTGGAAATCAATAAAAATTTAATGTAAATCAAATATTGCAGTTAATATGAATTAAGATGATAACTGTATAATATTGATGCAATAAAATGTAAACCAATGTTAATTATATCCACAAGGTGATTGTTGATATAATAATAAGAGTGGAAATCAAAATAAAAGAATTTATTCGAATTAAATTATAATTAACTGGAATTTATTACAGTTGTAATTGGACGTTGACATTAATGTAACGTTGACTCTTGAATTTGACATGGAAATTTTATTTTAATGGATTATAAATTTTTATGTAATCAAGAATGATAAATTTGTTAACTTTTAAATTTGAATTGAAAAGTGATTAAACCAATTTAATAATAATTTATTTAATTAACGTGAAAATTTTCCATTTTGACCACTGTCTCAAATTTCGACGATACCAGTTTCATTGGCTACATTCTAAGACATTTATATTTTTGGGCTAATTTTGGATTTCAAATCGACGACAAATCAAAGGTGAGTGTTTTAACCCACTCACAACTACTAAATCATCTTATGTTGGTCAAATTAAATTTATGATGTGATTATAAATTTATTGATTGCTATTTGGTGTATTTAAATTGTCATTCCAGTTAAATTTGAATTTATATTGAATTTAATTGCCATTTCATTTAATATTGAATTTAAATTGTTAATTAAATGCCCGATAATGTAACTAGTTTATTTGTTGTGATTTATTGGTTGATTTGAATGATGATTATGATGGATGATTAATTGTTGATATTTGGACGATTGAATATTATATTTATTTTTATATGTTGTTATCACACCGCAAGTTCTCTTAGTTATTGTTAGAAAAATCACTATAGGTTGAAATGATACATACCCAAATGGACTTATAGATTAGGAAAAAATCGTTATGAGTTGAAATGATAACCTCGAGCGGTTTTATGAATTTTGAATTTTTACTCGGGATTGCAGGTTGAAATGATATATACCCGTAAATTTAATTTATTGCGGGTTGAACTGATATATATCAGTATCACTTGACCATATGGTAGAAAATTATATACGGACACTGGAATGGTTAAATTAAATGGTTTTTAAACCCTTAAATTCTTGAATCCAGTTAAATGATATTTTGAAATAAAATTTGATTTATATGAACTGAGGTATTTTTTTAAATCCAAGCTTTTAAAATGATGAATTGAAATAGGTTTAAATGAATTATTTATAGAATTTAAATTTAAATTTTAAAGTTGAATTTTGAAATATAAATGAAATTTTTCAAAATTGAGTTATTGTAAATGTTGAATATTTAAACTTTAAAATCTATCGAATTTGAAGTGGTTTATATTTGTAGTTCAGATATGGATTTGAAATCGATATAAATTGAAATGGTTTTAATGAGGATTTGAATTGTTAAAATTGAGTTTTGTTGATTTGAAATCTGGATATGGTCTAGATTTGTTGAAATGAAAGAAATGGTTTGATTTGATATTATTTCAAAATAAATTATTTAATATAAACTGTTTATAAATCTATTATTTTAAAATTTAGATTATTTAGAATTTCAAAACTATTTACTATATAAACCATTTCCAATAATCAAACCATTTTATATTGAACTATTTTAACTGTTTTAAAATTTAAAACTATTTTAAAGCTATTTTAAACTATTAAAACTATTTTAAACTATTTTTAACAATTAAAACTATTTAAACTATTTTTAACTAATAAAACTATTATAAACTATTAAAACTATTTTAAACTATTAAAACTATTTAAACCGTTAAAACTATTTTAAACTATTAAAACTATTTTAGACTATTAAACAATTTTTAAACTGTTTATGACTATCCAAACTATTTCCTAAAATTCAAAAGGTGCAAGGTTGAATTATTTATATTTAAAACCTTGATTTTAAAGCGAATATGGTTAAATGATGTTATAACCTACGTTGGAATTTGAAATGATGTTTTCTGGTGAAATGACATATTTTGAATAAATATGATGATTTTGAATGAGGGTTTAACCTATTTTGTGTATATGATTTCGAAAGTGATAAGATTTCGAAAGCGAATATGATTTCGGAAGTGATATGATTTTGAAGTATATATGATATTTTGATATCAATTATGAATCGGTTTTGGAAATGTAAAAGAACCATCCGGTATGAAATAGGCATTTGGTTGCTAAAGAGATCGGGATCAGATATTGTTATACTCTCTGCCAATACCAAAAACCACTTTAACAACTGTGCACGTGTTGGAGAATCCAGAACGAAGTAGGATGGTTTGGCGAACGATTCTGTATGAGGTATTAACGCGGCCCTGACCCCCTCGGGTCAGCTTGATATGACTAAAACAGGAGCTATACCGGGCCAAGTGAGATCGCTCCTCCGATCGGGCACATTTCTTCGATACCATATTTATTACTTTGTGATTGATTTGGTGGCCACCCCTCGATTTGATTATGGGAGTGTGTTTCGAGGTGGGCAGTAGTAGCTACTATGCGTTACCACTAGTCCGGGAGTTCAAACGGTAGAATCCTACCCTGGCATTGCCTCATGTGCCTTGTCATATGCCTTATCGAGCCCATTACGAGTTTGGTTTATACCGTACCTATGGAGTGCTCTCTGAGTATCCCACCGGTTTGGTGGAGCTTATAGTACCTGTATAAACTACGAGAATTACATAAAAATGTGTTAAGGGGGATATGGGTAACGCCTTATTGCTATTTTAATACTTTACTGTAGACATATTATAATAGCTTATTGTACTATGTATGTAGATAGTTTAACGAATCCTTAGGAGATGGAATCTCAAACATTTCTTAAGTTATTGCACGCACGTTAGACACTGGATATGAGATGTAAAAGCCTGTAAACATCTCTGAATCCGTTACACTCATATTTACTTATTTTGATTTAACCTACATAAGATCTTTTAGTTCTGACTTGATTGTTTTGTCTTTTCATTACGCTCGGATCAGTCTGAGCTTTTCAGTGTATTGAAGACCATTTTATTTGGAGGATGCAGACGAAGATTAGTCTACTATTTATTTTATATATATTCCACTACATTATGTTGTTCCGCTGCATTATTTATTTATTTCTGCTGTATGTGTAACTCTGATTTGTATTGTAAAAGTGTAATCAAATGTTATTTGTAAAACAACTTCATGAACTGTTTATTTGATTATTATATTTTGTCATTCCGCTTTGAGATTTTGTGTTTGTTTTTATATTATTTTCTCTTCTTTTTCTTATTTAACCCATATCCTCCGTTTTGAATGGTTTGAGTCCGACATGTGTGGTTTATTGTAAATTTAAGTCTTCCAAAAAGGTGGGTCGTTACATTTGGTATCAGAGCGAGGTTTGGCGATAACCATAGCTTTATGCGGTTTGACTCATTAGAGATAGGGTAGTAATACCCTAGAATGAGTTTGTTTGAATGTATATATATGAGAGAGCGTATTTATTAGTGTTATAAAATGTTTTTATACTGTGTTAATTTGTTTTGTTTAGTATTTATAAATTCTGGTCGGTACTTAGGCCGCTATGGCATCGATAGGGATTTCTAAACACATAATAGGGCAGACCAACACAGTATTGTTTTGAAATATAGGTAAATGAAATTTTGTTATCTAGTATTATATTTTGTATATAAAAGAATAAATTTTATAAATGGGTATAGTTGAATGCAATATGTTTGTTTGTTTGGAAGTGAAATTCTATAAATATTAGTTGCAAAATAAGATTTACAAATAAAGTGAATATAAATTGGAAATTTGAGAACTTAAGTTTTGGGGTTTTGAAATTAGTTTTCAAAAGATTTTGGAATATAATATTAATATTATTTGGAAGTATTTTCAGATATAAATATTTTTAATGTGATTTGATAAAACTGTTATAAAAAGAATTTTTAAAGGAAATAAGTTCGGTACTCCTCTCTTTTGTCGCTGGAAAATAATTTCGGTGATGATGGCCGCATCATCGACTTTCATTTTTGAGTTTCAAAATGGGAAGGCCACTATAGTAGTTTTACTACACATTTGTTTTGATAAACAAATCTTAATTTTAAAATTTCTAAATATGATTTGATATATAAAAGTTATGAGTGTGTGTGTGTGTATTCAAATGATTTGAAAGGGAACCCGGTATTTAGTTCTTAAGTTTCTGTAAATTAGAAATTTTAATTATTATAATGAATGAAATCTTAACTATTTTAATAATTGTAAACTTCTAAAATGAAAAATAAGAAATTAGAAGCTAAGTCATTAATGGAACTGTAAAGAAATTGGAAATTTGAAACTTGTAAATCAAAAGATATGAAAATTTAGAAGATATAATTATTGAACATTTTTGTTAGCTAAAATAAATAAGATAAACTTGTGTAACATTTAGTTACATTCTTAAAACATATATATAACTTACCAGAAATGTTTAAAAAGTTGTAATGTTAAATAGGAATATGTAATAGAATATTATACAAGTAAACTTAAGTAATGAAAGTGTTCAAATGGAATTATTTCTATAAATAAGAATTTAGATGTACAATGAATGTTATAAACATAAGTTAATGTTTTGAAATGCTAATAATTAGGTTGAATAATAAAAAGTGAATATTATCTAAGAAAATGTTTATAAACTTAAGAAATGACTTAAATGATTCATAAATAAGTTTATTTTTAATTGACCCTATAAAGGAATGGGTTTAATATTCAATGATACTATAGAAGAAGGGATGAACGTAAATTAAGAAGTTAAACTTAAGTATGAATTGATTCATTAATGAAAATTAATATTAAATTGAAATCAAGCTATATAAACAATGAATGTGAATTAAAAGGTAGAAAACTTAAGTATGAATTTATTCACTAATAAATAATATTAAATGGAAATCAAGTTAATAAGTAAATAATAAATGTGAATAAATAAATACAAATTAATAAGAGATAACCTTGTATGAATAAATTGAAATAAATGAAATGTATGTAATACTTTAACAATGTATTCAATGATGATTTCAAGCATTGAATGGGAATTATATTATGTAAATAACATATGTAAGTCAATGAAAGAAGAAAAAAAGATATTGTAGAATGAATGAAAATAAAATGAAAAGTAAATGATGAAAAAAAAGAAAAAAAATTGCATGATCTTAAATGATAGTGTGTTAAATTCTTTGTTGTTTGGCTTATGGAAAGTTTAGGAAATCATACTTCTAATTGTTCAAGTTGTATGAATAATCTAAGGCTGTTGAGCGTAGGATACACTTGATAGTTTATTTATCATCTTTGTACTATGAAAAGTTTCTGAACCTAAACAAACCATTTGTTTTGGTTGCTATAGATGTGTGATGGATTTTTTGATTTCATAAAATGGTTGTACTGTTTGTTTGCAAATGACTGTTGTGATGTTGTGTTGCTTGTATTATTAATTGAAACAACTTATATATTACTCTTTTTACATAATTATTAACTTCTTTGGATTATATAAGAGAAATACAGGTTCATGGAAGCAATAGTTGCTGCTTTTGTTTTCGTAAATAAAGTTTGTTTGCCCGACAAATAGGTACGTTTTCGGATTACGTTTTTATAGCGATATTTTATTGTTTTCCCATTGTTTGGGATGTTTTATTTTTTGAAATATGATATATATTGTAATTATTGATATTATTATTTTTCCCGGACCTATCTGTACAAAGGAGACTCTGCCGAAATTTTTCGTGAATTTAGGACTAAGAATTTTTGTGAAAGTGGAATATTTTCAAACTTTTATTAAACTTGAATAGGAAGATTTAATTGTTTATAAATTGATATATTTTATTTAAAATACTTAATTATGTAAGTTTAAAGTGTTTATAAATTGATCATTTTGAATAAAAATATATTAGTTTCTTAATTCCTTCTTGTTCCTTTTCGAGGACGAAAAGTTTTGAGTGGAGGAGAGTGTAACGACCCGTATTTTTCGATAATTAAAAATATTAATAAATAAGATTTTAGAATTTAATATTGTGTGAGATTAAAAATTTATGATTTATTAATGAGAAAATAATTAGAATTTAATTTAATAATGTTGATTTAATGTAATTGATAAATATTTTAATGTAATTTCAATCAAGTGAAATAATTGTAAAGTTAATTTGGTGATAATTGTAAATAAGGAAATAAACTAAATGTTGTATTAAATGGTGAGATTATATGTAACTAATTGAAATTGAATATGAAATCTGTGATGTGTAAGTAGTTATACATTTGGTTGTAAATATGATTAAAGTACTTAAAAGTAACAATTGTTTATTTATCATCCCATTTTAATATGTTGAAATAATTTGAAAATCAATAAAAATTTAATGTAAATCAAATATTGCGGTTAATATGAATTAAGATGATAACTGTATAATATTGATGTAATAAAATGTAAACCAATGTTAATTATATCCAGAAGGTGATAGTTGATATAATAATAAGAGTGGAAATCAAAATAAAAGAATTTATTCGAATTAAATTATAATTAACTGGAATTTATTACAGTTGTAATTGGACGCTGACATTAATGTAATGCTGACTCTTGAATTTGACATGGAAATTTTATTTTAATGGATTATAAATTTATATGTAATCAAGAATGATAAATTTGTTAACTTTTAAATTTGAATTGAAAAGTGATTAAACCAATTTAATAATAATTTATTTAATTAACATGAAAATTCTCCATTTTGACCACTGTCTCAAATTTCGACGATAGTTTCATCGGATCCGTAGCAGTGAATTATTTTAGGATTTCAAGTTTCGTAACGATTGGACTTGTCGTTTGATCGTGCGGGCTCGAAATGCGTAGAAATAAATTAAAAGGATTTATATGAATATAATCTAATTTTAAAAGCTAACTTCTGTATACAATGGAATTAGGGATTGAAACTGGTTCCATTGAGTTTAAAAATATCGAAAACCTATATTTTGATATATTGGATGACCCATTTTCGTTTCGAAAACGAAACGGGCTTTTCGGGTCGTTGTTATCGTTTTGACCATATTCGATCTGTCCATTTGTTCTTACATACCTTTGCCTATATATAGGCTGTTATAAACCCTAGTAGCCTTTTCATTTTATATTGTTTGTACATGCATTTCCTTCTCATCTCTTCTTTCTTCCCAATGGCTGAAAACCCTAATTTCAATTTCAAAAAAAAGGATCTAGGACGACTTCGGGTCGCGCTTCGGGTTCCAGAGGCGAAAACCCTGCAGCGACTTCGGGTCAAGAACCAAATGACTCGGGTCTCAGGTCATTTTGGCAAAAACTCAGAGCAAGCACCGGGGATTTGAGGCGGCGGACCGAAGTAGGACTCGAAGTCGACTCAAGGCCTAAATTTTCCAATCTTCTAACGTTAATAACTTTTGCATACCAGCTCAGATTCATGCGCGGTTTTCTCCGTTGCGATCGTATCGAAATTCCGGACATTTTGAAGCTAGTTTGGCTGCATTCTGAGACTGTTAAATTTTTGGGCTAATTTTGGATTTTAAATCGACGACAAATTAAAGGTGAGTGTTTTAACCCACTCATAACTACTAAATCATCTTATGTTGGTCAAATTAAATTTATGATGTGATTCAAAATTTATTGATTACTGTTTGGTGTATTTAAATTGTCATTCCAGTTAAATTTGAATTTATATTGAATTTAATTGCCATTTCATTTAATATTGAATTTAAATTGTTAATTAAATGCCCGATAATGATAACTAGTTTATTTGTTGTGATTTATTGGTTGATTTGAATGATGATTGTGATGGATGATTAATTGTTGATATTTGGATGACTGAATATTATATTTATTTTATATGTTGCTATCACACTGCAAGTTCCCTTAGTTATTGTTATGGGTTGAAATAATACATACCCGAATGGACTTATAGATTAGGGAAAAATCGTTATGAGTTGAAATGATAAAATCGAGCGATTTTATGGATTTTAAATTTTTACTCGGGATTGTGGGTTGAAATGATATATACCCGTAAATTTAATTTATTGCGGGTTGAAATGATATATATCTATATACTTGACCATAGGGTAGAAAATTATATACGGACACCGGATTGGTTAAATTAAATGGTTTTTAAATACTTAAATTCTTAAATCCAGTTAAATGATATTTTGAAATAAAATTTGATTTATATGAACTGATTTTTTTTAATTCCAAGCTTTTAAAATGTTGAATTGAAATTGATTTAAATGAATTGTTTAAAGAATTTAAATTTAAATTTTAAAGTTGAATTTTGAAATATAAATGAAATTTATCAAAATTGAGTTATTGTAAACGTTGAATATTTATACTTTGAAATCTATCGAATTTGAAGTGGTTTAAATTTGTAGTTAAATATAGATTTGAAATCGATATAAATTGAAATGGTTTTAATGAGAAATTGAATTGAAAGTTTAAAATTAAGTTTTGTTGATTTGAACTCTGGATATGGTCTAGATTTGTTGAAATGAAAGAAACGGTTTGATTTGATACTATTTCAAAATAAATTATTTAATATAAACTGTTTAAAAATCTATTATTTTAAAATTTAGATTATTTAGAATTTCAAAACTATTTACTATAGAAACCATTTCCAATAATCAAACCATTTTATATTGAACTATTTTAACTGTTTTAAAATTAAAAACTATTTTAAAGCTATTTTAAACTATTAAAACTATTTTTAACTATTTTTAACTATTTTAAACTATTTTAAACTATTAAAACTATTTTTAACTATTAAAACTATTTTAAACTATTAAAATTATTTTAAACTATTTTAAACTATTAAACTATTTAAACCGTTAAAACTATTTTAAACTATTATACTATTTTTAAACTATTTTAAACTATTTAAACTGTTTATGACTATCCAAACTATTTCCTAAAATTCAAACGGTGCAAGGTTGAATTATTTATATTTAAAACCTTGATTTAAAAGTGAATATGGTTAAATGATGTTATAACCTATGTTGGAATTTGAAATGATGTTTTCTGGTGAAATGACATATTTTGAGTAAATATGATGATTTTGAAATGAGGGTTTAACCTATTTTGTGTATATGATTTCGAAAGTGAATATGATTTCGAAAGTGATATGATTTTGAAAGTGAATATGATTTCAGAAGTGATATGATTTTGAAGTAAATATGATATTTTGATATCAATTATGAATCGGTTTTGGAAATGTAAAGGAACCATTCAGTGTGAAATAAGCGTTCGGTTGTTGAAGAGATCGGGATCGGATATTGTCATACTTTCTACCAATACTGAAAACCACTTTAACAACTGTGCACGCAGTGGAGAATCCATAACGAAGTAGGATGGTTTGGCGAACGATTCTATATGAGATATTAACGCAGCCCTGACCCCCTCGGGTCGGCTTAATATGACTAAAACAGGAGCTATACCGGGCCAAGTGAGGTCGCTCCTCCGATCGGGCACATTTCTTCGATACCGTATTTATTACTTTGTGATTGATTTGGTGGCCACCCCTCGATTTGATTATGGGAGTGTGTTCCGAGGTGGACGGTAGTAGTTGTTATGCGTTACCACGAGTCCGGGAGTGCAAACGATAGAATCCTACCCTGGCATTGCCTCGCGCGTCTTGTCATATGCCTTATCGAGCCCATTACGAGTTTGGTTTTTACTGTACCTATGGAATGCTCCCTGAGTATCCCATCGGTTTGGTGCAGTTTACAGTATCTGTATAGACTACGGGAATTATATAAAAATGTGTTAAGGGGGATACAGGTAACACCTTAATGCTATTTTCGTACTTTACTTTACTGTAGACATATTATAATAGCGTATTGTACTATGTTTGTAGATAGTTTAACGGATCCTTAGGAGATAGAATCCCGAACATTTCTTAAGTTATTGCATGCACGTTAGACATTGGATAGGAGATGCAAAAGCCCGTAAACATCTCTAAAACTGTTACACTCATATTTACTTATTTTGATTTAACTTACATAAGATCTTTTAGTTCTAATCCGAGTGTTTTGTCTTTTCATTACGCTCGGGTCAGTCTGAGCTTTTTAGTGTATTGAAGACCATTTTATTTGGAGGATGAAGACGGAGATTAGTCTACTATCTATTTTATATATATTCCACTGTATCATGTTGTTCTGCTGTATTATTTATTTATTTCTGCTGTATGTGTAACTCTGATTTGTATTATAAAAGTATAATCAAATGTTAATTGTAAAACAGCTTCATGAACCGTCTATTTGATTATTATATTTTGTCATTCCGTTGTGAGATTCTGTATTTTTTTTCTCTCTTCTTTTTCTTATTTACCCCATAACAATCCTCCTTTTTGAATGGTTTGAGTGTGGTTTATTGTAAATTTAAACCGTTCAAAAAGGTAGGTCGTTACATAGAGGCAGGCAAATGTATGCACGCAGTGGAGATGATGGTGTGAAGTGGGTCTGAAGTGCAGCAGTTTGTAAGAAGTATGTGTGTAGATGGTCTATGTATGGTAGTGTGCAGCAGTTAGATGGATATGAAGAAGTGAGGCAGATGGTGGTCAGGGAGAATGTGCACAGGCACAGTGCACATATGTGTTGCAGTTGGCGGTTTGAATGGGGTAGTTACAGCTGTGAGGCGGTTCGAATGTGTCAGGGAAAATGGGGTAGTTGCAGTTGGCAGTTTGAATGGGGTGTAATGTTGTGGCAGTAAGGGCAAGTTTTGTGGTTGTTAAGATGTTGTATCGGGGGAGTCTGCTTGAGGGATATGATGAAGTATTGAAGTGAATACAGGGGAAGTTTGATGAGGCGGTATGGTATATTGACATGGAAGTGAATGATGATGTATGTAAGTTTGATGGGGAAGTGAATGCACAAATTTATGGAAGTTGATGTTGTAATTTAAAGCAGTGATGTGAGTATATCGACAGGGAGGGTAGTAGTGAGAAGATAGACTGGTATGTTGATGTTTGCACTGTATATGCAGGGGAGGTTTCGGGTAGCGGTAGGATTTCGGTGATGGAGGTTTATGTGAAGGTTGTAGATGAGGAAGTGGGGATGCACACAACAAAGCAGAGATGTAATGAAATGGTGTAAATGTATGACTGGTGAAGGCAACTGCAGTGTGTATTTAAATTGAATGGTGCAGTTGTATTGAAATGGGGAGTCTGTAACAGTGGCAGATGTGGGTGCAGCAGCCAACAATGGAATGGTTGGTCTGTCGGGGTTTACTGGTGGAAGAGCAGTAGTGGTTGTATGTCGACAGAGGTGGTATATGAAAAGGAATGTTGGAAAGGATGCAGGTAGGTGCTTTGTATGCAGAAGTGGCAACTGTGAAGAGATGAAGTGTGCACTATTATGTTGCACAGAGAAGAATGTTTTGCACAGAGAAGAGAAGGCAGTAAATGAAATTGTATATGTAAAAGAAATTTGTAAAAGAAAGTTGCAACAAGAAAATTGTAAATGCAAAAGTGAGTAAAAAAATATTATATTTATATAAATTGTGTTTTTTTTTGTTTAAATAGAAATGCAAATGGAAAAACAACAAGCACACTGTAACGAGCCGTATTTTTAACTGTTTTAAATTATAGAATTTGATATAATTATTGAATAAAAATGGTTAAAAATAAAATTTAATGAATCATTAGTATTAGGGTATCAAGTAATTAAATTGTTTAAATTTATATTGCAATTATTTAAATAATGGAATTCTGGATTTAATGTGAACGAAAATGGCATTGGAAATTGATTCAAATTTTATATAAATATGAATGAAGATCATTTACATTCAAAATTGGATTTAAATGTGAATAATTAAAAATTGGAAATTTTATATAATAATTAACGAGTAAAAATAGCCATTTTGGCCACTGTCTTGGATTTCGACGAAATCAGTTTCATCGGATCCATGATAGTGAATTATTGTGGGATTTCAAATTTCGTAGCTTTCAGACTTACCGTTTGGCCGTACAAGCTTGAAACGCGTAGAAATTTAATATCGGAATTTAATTAAAATAACTGACTTTGAAAAGTTATCTACTGCATACGATCGAATTAGACCTCGGGACTAGTTCCATTGTGTTTGGAATGGAGGTAAAAAATTATGAATGCATGGAGGTAAAAAATTATGAATGCCAGGCGGCACGCTTCGTTTGGACCTCGAGAAAATTCGGACGTCTTAGGGGTTTTTTTTTTAATTTAACCAATATAATAAAAGTCTAACTCTCACAATCTCGTATACATTTCAGCCTGCCTAACCATACTCCTTATTCCCCCCTTTTCTCTTCATTTAAAATTTTAGATCGACTAAAATTAAAAAAAAAAGAAAAGAAGGCCGAAAAAAAATAAAAAATAAACCGCGATGAAGTCGCGATCAAATTCTGGACGTGGAGGCGAGTGCGACACGCGATGGTCGTGGCCATGTTCATTCGATTTAAGGTTTCAAGGGAGGAAGATTTCGCTGCTTAGTCGCGCGTGTCAGCGCGAGGTGGTCAAGGCGGCGATATGGGGGATAGGTCGGCAGCGAGCTTGATGGTGGTGGGTAGTGGTTCACACGTAATTAAAAGGGGGCGTTGGGAAATGACAAATCACGATTTTTCCCTGGGAAGAACAGTCGCGTGCGGCAGCTTCGGGAGGTAGATTTGTTTTGTTTTAAATAATTTTATCCTATTAGTTTTGTTAATTTAATTTAATTTAACATTTATTAATTATTGTATATTCCTTCCATACGAGGTCGGATTCGAGTGCGGTAAATTGCGTTGGATTCGTGTCAACGTTATCTTCAACATGGAGTTGGTTTTGTTACCATTCAATTCGTTTGAATTTTCAGCGTCATAAAAAGGTGAGTGTTTATACGCTCATGATTGACTAGAATGTATTTATGTTAGTTAAATTTGAAGTTATGATGTGATTTAAATTTATTGATAGTTGTTTGATAAATTAATTGACCTTTAAATCGACATTCGAATTAATTGATAGAATTTGAATTGATAATTAAATTGAATTAGAATTTAATTGCCAGTAAAATACTCGATATTGATAATTATAAAATTGTTGTGAATTTTATTGACTGTTCGGATGATTGGTTGTGATGGATGCTATTGGTTGATATTTGGATGTTTATTTATTTTGATATATCATGTTATCATCCTGTATATTATTCACAGTATATAAATTTATAAATTGAATTATTTCAAATAAATTAAGAAATAGGTTGAAATGATATATACCTATGGCATTTATTTTGGGTTGAGATGATATATATCCATCCCTGGAATTAAATTGAAATAAATGATTCATTTAGCCATAGAATAGAGAATTATATACGAACACCGGATTAGTTAAATTAAATGATTTTTAAAGTTTTGTTTTGAAATTATTTAAATGTTTTGGTTTTAAGAAGTAAAATTGAATTTATGAAAATTGAATTATTTTCGAATTGGAACTCAGGATGTTGAAATTAAATTTGAAACAGGAATTGTTTTAATCGAAGTTGAGATTTTTAAAGTTATAATCGGAATATGATGGGAATTTCAGAAATTGATTTGTTTTAAAAGATTGGACGTTTATTCGAACTTTGAATATTACTAAGTAAAAGTGATATAAAACGATATTTCGAAACTAAGCTCGGAATTCAATTATATTTAAAGATTTGGATTTTAAATTGGATATTGAAGGAAAATTTAATTTAAGTGTTTTGAATCAATATTTTGGAAATGGACTCGAAATTGATATAAATCGAAATGGTTTAAAATTTGGAATTGGAGTTGAAATAAATTTGAAATTGGAAATTAAATTAATTTGGAATTGGAAGTGAAATTAATTTGGAATCGAAATTGAGTTCGACTTGAAATCGAAATTGAATCGATTAAATCGATATGGAAATTGGAACTGATTTGTATTGGAAAATTTGGAAAGTGAACCGGTTTGACTTTGAAACTATTTTTAAATGAATTATTTTAGTATAAACGGTTTAAAAGCTATATTCTTTAAATATTTAAAATATTTTGATTTTCTAAACTATTTTACTATATAAACCATTTTATTACTCAAACTATTTTTAAAACTATTAAACTATTTTCAAAAATTCAAACTGGTCAAAGGGCGGAATGTTTATATTTAAATCTTGGATTTAAATGCGATTTGGGTTAAAGTGAAGTTATAACCAAAATTGTAATTCGAATCAAATTTTGAAGTGAAATTGATATATCGAGCTGAATTGACATTTGAAGCAAAATATGGTTTTGAAGCAAATATGATGATTTTGAAATGGATTTGTTTTTGAAATAAATATGATATTTTGATACCAAATGCGAATTGTTTTCGAAATGTAAAAGTACCAACCGGTGTGTAAAATGACGATTAGTTGTTATCGGGGCCTCTTACTGGCATACTCTCGTTCAATATTGGAACCACTTTGACAACCGTGTACGCGATGGATGATATCCAGAATGTAGTGGTTGAATTGGCGAACGTTTACTGGAATAAAGTAAGAGAACGATGATGGATAGCCTTGACACTTGTGTCATAATTAAAATGACTAAAACATGAGCCTATGTCTGGCCAACGAGGTTAGCTACCTCTAGCGACGTTGATTACTCGTATTACTATCGTGATTTTGTACTCGATGGGTGCACCTTTTTGTTTGGATTGATTGTCGCGGTCGGCCACGGATGGGCTACGACCAGCTAAAAAGGGTAAAATGGTAGAATCCTACCTTGGACATCACGTCACATGTCTTGTCATATTTATCCCTATATGAGCCCATTACGACTTTGGTTTAGAACTGTACAAATGTGTTAAGGTGGATCAATGTAAAGCCATAACACTATTTTGATATTTATTTTACTGATAGACATTATATATTATAGCATATACTATTATATATAAATAGTTAAACGGATCCTTAGGAGATGGAAAATCCCATAACATCTCTTAAGTTATTGCACTCATATTTGTGATATTGATTTGACTCACATAAGAGTATTTTAGTCCTGACTCGAGTGTTTTGTCTTTTCATTACGCTCGGGTCAGTCCTGAGTTTTTCAGCGTATTGAAGATTATTCTCTGGAGGACGAAGACAAAGACTTGGTATATTACTATTATTATTATTCCTTGCATCATGCTATTCTGTTGTATTAGTTATTTATCCCTCATATATATATATAACTCTGATAAATGTGTATAGATTATAATCAAATGTATAGTAAACAGCTTCATGAACTGTTATTTGATTATTATATTTTATCGTTCCGCTGTGAGATTCTATGTTTGGTTTCTTCTTCTTTTCTTATTTATTTTCTTATTTAACCCCATCGATTATCTATGTTCTGGATTGTTTGAGTTGGACATGTGTGGAATATTGTCGATTTAAACCTTCCGAAATGTGGGTCGTCACAGTTGGTATTAGAGCCAGGTTTAGCGATAACTTTGGCTTTGTGGGGTTTGACTCATTAGAGATAGGCTAGTAAATGAGTCTGTTTGAGTGTGTATATATGAGAGAGCATACTTGATAGTGTTATAAATTGTTTTATATTGTGTTTACTTATCCGTTGAGTTGTTTATGAATTTTGGTTGATGTGCGGGACGTCGTGTTATCGATAGGGGTTTCTAAACACTAAAACGAGGCAAGTGGACATAATATTATTTTAAAAATCGAGTAAATGAAATAATTTTACCAAAATTATATATATATATATATATAAAGTGATTATTAAGGAATGTTAGTTGTTAGAAGATGATAATATTTAGTTATCATCAATTATTGGTTGAATTAAAATAAAAAAATGAATACTTAATGAATTTTATTTTATGAAGCATTTGATAATTAAATTGGATTGAAATCAATTAAAATAAGAAGTGCTTAAGATGACCAAGTTGTAAATTAATTAAATATTTTGGTAAATAAGTTAGGGAAATTTGTATAAGTATATTTGTAATATAGCTTATATATAGAAATGATTTTTAAAAATTGAGAATTTTAGAATTTAAAATCCTTTTGTTTTACAAATTGTTTTCGAAGACTTCAAAAATTAATATTAATATTATTTGAAAGAGTTTTGATTAGAAAAATAGTTTGAAAGGATTTTTGAAGAAATAAAAGCATTAAACTCACTTGGTCGTTGAGAAATAATTCTGTTGATGACTACAGCATCGCTAGTGTTCATTTTCGAGTTTCTGAGGGAGAATTGCTACCAAAAAGAAATTTATTTTCGATTAAAACAAGTTTTTATTTTGGAAAAAATATTCTAAGTATGATTTAATAAGTATATGAAAATAGTTTTTAAACTTATAATTGAAATGGTATAGATTAAAATAAGTTTATAACCATAGATTTGAACGGGAAAGTAAAATTAAAATTTTAAACTGTTGAATATTTTTGGTTAAGCAAACAAAAGAAGATTCGAATTTAAGATATGAAAAAAAATAATTACTTAAGAAATGTTAAATAAACTGAGTTAGTGAAATGAAGTAAATAAAATATAGTTTAGCTCATGAAGGCTTAAATAAAATATGAAATGAAATTGAAATGAACTAGATAAAATAATAAAATGAAATTTTAATTGAATCAATTGTATAATTTATAGATTTGAGAATATTAAGCTAAAAACAAATTTTAAATTTGGTTGAATGTGAATGATAAGAAAAAATATTTAGAAGAGAGTGAAATAAATTGAGTAATGGATTAAAATGAAATGAAGTTTAACTTAATATAAAATAAATTGAATTGGATATGAAATGAAACTAGATAAATTAGTAAAGTGCATTAATTCCACTTAAACTATGAAATGAATTAATAAATGAATACGAACTTGAATTTTAAAATGAAATGCAATTTAAGTGTGAAAGAAATTTAATAAAATAAATGCGTGTAAGTAAAATTAATATGAATTGGAGTATAATTTTTTTTATTGAAGTATAATTATTAAAATGAATTTAAATTTATGAAATAAAACAATGAAGTGAATCAATGAATTAATATGAATTTAAGTTATGGAATAATGAATAAAATGAGTTGCAATTTTATAAAATGTTTATAATAAACTTAAATGGTTTAGAAATAATATTAGTATTAAATACTATGTGATAATGAAATAAATTTAACTTAACAAGGTTAAATGGATTGAAAATGAGATATGATTTGATTTAACTCAAGTATAGTTAATGGAAATGAATAAACGTATTCTGTTAAGGAAATAAATTAACAAAATGAGTCAAATAAAATAAATTTTATTCAAAATGAAAATGAACTTAAATTGTAAAGTATATTGAATGTAATAACTTTAATCATTGAATGTAAGAGAAATTTGATTTCAATGAATGTAAATAAGTGAATGTGAATCAATTTAAAATAAATGGAATGAAAATTCATTGGATGATAAATAAAATGAACGCCATTAAAATAAATATTAATCAATTGAAGTAAATCGATTGAATGTAAATACATTGAATTTTAATAAATCAAATGTGATTGCAATGAATATTGGTTGATTTAATTAAAATGGATTTTAATTGGAAGTAAATAAATTGAATGAAAACCTATTGAACGTGAATCAAATTGAATGTAAGTTGGTTGGATACAAATGAATTGAGATGAGTCAATTAAATGTAAGAAATTTTTTTTGGACGTTGGAAGAAATGAGAGTGTATAAATTTGATATTAACATTAAAAACGTAAATTATGATAGTTTAAATCAATTAGATGAATATTGTTTGGTTGGATGATTTCTTTGCTTGTAAATTTTTATTATAACTGTTTGATTGCATATGATGTTTGTATGTTGCGTATTTGTGCTTGTATTTATTGTTTGGATTCAAAATCTATGTTATATGGCTATATTAGACTTATACATGCTTCTATATCTTTATATGCAACTAATATCTTAAATTGAGTTGAGATAGGTGCATACGAAGACCATTTGGATGTATACGCGGATTTATATGCTTTTGCTTGCTTATTACGAGTGAACTCGCTCGTATTATTAATAATAAGGTACGTATCTCAGATTACATACCGCGATTTTATATTTTTTCCCTTCGGGATGCCTCATCATTGAGATGAGATGTATATTTAGTATCTATTTGGTATATTTGTGTTATATATTATATTGTAAAAAATTTCAGATCGAGCCGCGCAAAGGAAACTCGGCCGAAATTTTCCATAAATCCGGGTGTTAGAAAAATTTTGAAGTTTAAAATTTTTATAACTTGTCTTATATATAAGATATATTTTCCGTAAAACCGATATCGGTGTGGCATAGTAGAAGTGTAGTAATAGTTTTGCAAATAAGATGTTTATGTTAACAAGTTAGTTATTTTGAGAAAATATATTGTATATTAAATTATGTACTTAACGCCTTTTTAAGGACGAAAAGTTTTGAGTGATGGAATATGTAACGACCAGTATTTTTAATTGTTTTAAATTATAGGATTTGATATAATTATTGGATAAAAATGGTTAAAAATAAAATTTAATGAATCATTAGTATTAGGGTATCGGGTAACTAAATTGTTTAAATTTATATTGCAATTATTTAAAAAATGGAATTCTATATTTAATGTAAATGAAAATGGCATTGGAAATTGATTCAATTTTTATATAAATATGAATGAAGATCATTTACTTTCAAAATTGGATTTAAATGTGAATAATTAAAAATTAGAAATTTTATAATATAATTAACGAGTAAAAATAGTCATTTTGGCCACTGTCTTGAATTTCGATGAAACTAGTTTCATCGGATCCGTAATAGTGAATTATTGTGGGATTTCAAGTTTCGTAGCGTTCGGACTTGTCGTTTGGCTGCGCGAGATTGAAACGCGTAGAAATTTAATTTTGAAATTTAATTAAAATAATTGACTTTGAATAGCAATCTTCCGCATATGATCGAATTAGACCTCGGGACTAGTTCCATTGTTGTAACGACCCCAAATTTTAATCTATTTTAAATCGATAATTAAATTTATTTTTGAATGAAAATTTGTGAAATAGATGGTTAAATGGATGCGAGTATCCCCGAACTCAAGTAAATTATGTATGAATCATTTCAGTTTTATAAATATCTTTGGCCAAAGTAAAGCAAAATACATTCTGATATGTTTAAACAAAACAAAGTAAGAAGATGTATTTATAAAATAAGGAAAATGTAATATAAAATTTATTTGAAAGCTTTTGATTCATGAGAAGCACAAGTGTATAAAGTAAAACCAGGTAAGCTTGCATAAGAAGCTAGAAAGTATAAGAAAACAAGAAATATACATCTCAGCCGAAATGAAGGTAAGGCAAGTAAAATAAGGTACAAGCATTTATATCACTTTGTACAACTTAATTAATGCAAAGACATCTTAGCATACAATATAGATGCATGCAGTAGAGCAGCCCCATAAGCAAATAAAAATCTCTGATCAAAAATTTAATAATCTAGTACCAGCCTGCATTTGTTTTTATATGTCAAACTTCTTTTCCTTTTCGTTCAAAACAATGCAAGCCAGAGATTATCAAACCTGAAAGTTTTCTCCTCAAAACTCAAACCTGTAAACTTTCTTCAAAACAACTCAGTTCATAATCAAAAGCCTATAACAAATTATTAAAGTTCAAGCAAGATAAATCAAAACAATTCAGTTTTCAAAGTCTTCCAGTTCAAAACCAATCAAGGCTTCAGCAATTTAAAGTTTCCAGATTCAAGCATTTATCAATTTTCCAGTTTAAAGTCTCTGCTTCATCTTTTCAAAAGGTGAGTAACATTTTTTTTAAAGGTTTAATAACTCAAGTTTATGTAGCATGCTTTCCTTGTGATATGTATCTGGTGTTGGTATGTATGTGCAAGTACCTGTTTGCTCATGCTCTGTTCCTGTTTTCAGTTTTGGTTTGATATAAAAGAAATTCAAAATCTCACAATAAAGTCTATATCTGACTTTGATATGTAAACGAAAATAGTTTGTTAGGATGTGAAGATAATTTTAAAAATAGTTTCTGTAAATTTTAAATTAATTTAAAATGTTTAAATAGGATAATACAGTGAAGCTCAAACTTTGGTTAAAAAAATCAACTGTTTAAAATTCGAATTTGGATTACCTACATGTAATCGTGATGAAAAATCATGATTTTAGATGATACTATCATAATTTTTAATTGGGTATTTAATGAGGATTTTGTGTTAATGCGAAATTTGAAAATTTGCGAACCGCCGGTGATCAACGTGATGGTTGAGGGCGAGCTCGTGGTCGAAGCTAGCTATGGCATTGGGGATGAAGGGAAAAATGTTATAAAAAAAAAATTTCAAATGGTCGAGGTGATCAGTCTCGATCGAACTAGGGTTTTAGGTGGTACACGCTGGACTTGAATGTCGTGACATTTGCGACTTGGATATGGGATCGGAGGCGATCGCGAGATGGGGGAAGGAGGTGTAGTGGTACGGCGTTGCTCTGGTAGGAGGGCCATGTGTTCCAGGCGTCGCGATGGTCGGAGTTGGATGGGTTTATAGTCGAGAGTGTGTCCAGTTTTACGATCAGAGATCGAAATTTTCAATCATGAGTTTATTGATCGAACTGGGGATATCTTCGAGTTCGCGTGAGGTCGTGTGGTCGGAGGGAAGCGTCGCTCAGTTCATCGTTGGCCAGAAGGGGCGGTGCACGTGCACCGTGCACGATTGGATACAGGCGATATTTTTGGGGAAGACAAGTTCGACTCGGGGAAGTCTCGTGATATTTGCAGGACGACTCGAAGAAGAATAAGGGATCGCCCCGGGTTACTTGTTTCCACAGTTTTCAAAACAGTGCCAGGTGACTCGAGTTTTACTCGAGTAAAATTTGATGGGGCTCGGGTAATTTGATCATTTGTTCGAAGTGGTAGAGGGTTTTACCCGGAGTAACTGAAGGGGAGACTCGAGTATTGTAATGGTTACAGGTTTCTTTAGAAACCTGATTTGTTTTCAACTAAAAAAATTTTGAAGTTAAAATCTGAAGCAAATTTTAAATAAAATCTTAAGTATGGATTCAAAACTGAGTTTGAATCCTAGTTTTAAAATTCAAGTAAACTTTATTAATTAAAATGTTTTAAACAATTTTAAAATGGGTTTAAATAGTCAATAAATTAAGATATATGTCTAAATTAATTATTTAAGGTCTTTGTAATTGAAACCTAATCTCTTAATTAATTCAAGTATAATTACTCAATAATTATTGATTAATTAATTAATTAAGTAATTAAAGATTTATTAGTCAATGAAAATGATTAAAGAAGAATTGATTAATGAAGGTAATTAAAAGGATAATTACTTAAGATTTAATTAATGGAAGTAATTAAAGAATAATTACTTATTGAAATTAATTAGAGGTTAATTAATGAAAGAGATTAAAGGATTAAGTACTTGATTAATTAAAGATAATTAATTAAAGAATAATTAAATAATTAAAAGTAAATTATTTAATGATTAAAGTGACTTAATTATTAATTAAGGTTGATTTATTTAATAATTCAAGGTTAATTAATTATGTAATTAACTTAAAGATTAATTAATAAATGATTAAAGGATAATTAATTAAAATGGTTCGTAATTAATTAATGTTAATTAACCAAGATTAGTAATTTATTCATAAGTAATTAATCTGATTTAAATCTCTCAGATAATTAATTGATCTTACTTAGGGATGTTTGGATTCTATTGAATGACTTGATTGTTTGATATCCCTGATATATGATGCTTTGTGATACATCCTGATTTGTGTGTGATTTGTATTGTAGTTTATCTATCTGTAATTTATATATATTTGTGATTTGTAAATGAACGGTAAGCGTTATAGTTTATATCGCTTATCAACTATATCATGTATTCTGATCTGTGATAATTGAATGATGTTGCACTATTGTGTTAAACCCCTGGACTACACTTTTACACACACAAATATGGATTTCACGTGGCAATCGGTTAAGTCACAGATAATTTAAATTTGATATTTTTGAAATTGGGATTTTAATTTCAATTGATTTTGAAATTAGAAATTCGGGTTTAAAGTGAAAAACTTTTGAAATAGAATTTCAAAGATAAAAGTTATTTTGAATAACTTAATCGAGTTTTGAAAATTTAAATAATTTGATTTAAATTTGAATTCGAGTTTGAAATTGAATTCTATGATTTGAAACTAGGGATTGAAGATGCTGTATAAGTTATAAATGGGTTGAACCATTTTAAAATATTGGTTTGAGAATTTGAATTTAACCCAAGAACCTTAACTTGTATAAATGAATCAGATTTTCCGAAATAAAAACTGTTGTTTTAAAAGAATAAAAGATTCCAGATAAGAAATGAAATTCCAGTTTAATTAAAGGAATTTCAATATTGAATTGAAAGATGGTTTTCCAAGTTATGAATGGATTGTTTTTGAAAACTATGATTTGAATCTGTTATCTTTAACAGATTTAAAATAATGATTGGTTTAAATCATTTGAAATGGGATTGTTTTGAAAGCTATAAGTTAAATCTTGATTTAAAGGTTTAACGAGTTAATCAAATTGAAATGGAAATTAATTTGGAAAATCTATGAATGAATCTTTTGTTTAAAGGATTAAAGTGTGGGAAACTATTTAAACCATAAAGTTTGAATCTTTTTGTTTAAACGATTTGAAAATGGTAATTTGTTAAACCATTTGAAAAGGAAGTTTGGGTTTAAGTTGTGACTTAATTGAAATCCCATATCCATATGATTTTCGAATATTACACTCACTATTCGGTTTAGCCGGGAGAGGACCTTTGGGTCGTATAACCCATTCCGAATATGTGATACGTCGTTTTGGATCGCATTTGAAGACCGGTGTTGAAGACCGGATAATTTTGAAAACGGAAGGATTACCGTCGAGTTACTCTGCATCGGCTGATCCCCGATATAGAGGTTTTATCACCCTTAGTGACGGGAAGTCCGGACGTGGTTGGAAATTATCCGGATTTGCAAGGGCTTCGTAAGAAGTGCCTTCGGTTCTGTTCGAACCCGGAACAGACTTGTATGGATTGTATGTCTGACATTACACTTTGAGATATAAAGCCGATTTCTTTCAAATACATTTCTGTTGGTGGCGGAGAATTTATTCTCTTAGCTTAACACCCTTCTCTGAGACGTACGAGCTCATAGGTTATGTAGTTGAAATTTATCAGCGATATATTCCCAATTTGGTAATGTGACATGCTGAGTGTTGCTGTGTGATGATCAGTGTTTGATCATTTGTGATATGATCATTTGTTTGATCATTTATCTTTGTGATCATAGGTTGATCATCTATTGACCCAAAGCATGGCTTTGTGACAAAGCGTAGCTTTGTGGACGAGACTTCGTCAAGGCCTCACAACCTGGAAATGGTCGAAACAGGAATGTTGCGGCAAGGTTATGAGGGTCGCGCCCTTTAGGGTATGTCATTTCCTTCTGGAAAGGGGTGGTATTATGGTATGGAGCCCTGATACTTACTCATGTGGATACACGTATTTATTATGTGTGATGTTGGTTACCGAGCGCTCGGATAAAGGTCCCAAAGGACCGGGAGGTGGCATATTCGTGAGTTACCCATTACAGGGGTAACCCGGCCTTGTTTGGCAGAGAGCAGTTTGTCTCTCGGGACGTCCAGCCAGAGGCGATCCCATTCGGCAGGAGGAAAGGAAGTTCCTTAGCCTGACCATTTGTTGGAAATCCATTCTTCCAATACGAACCAGTACGGTTTTAGTTGTAGAACCTGCCATTTACTTATGGTGGCGCCCCACTGTTTAAATGGTAGCTATAGTAGGCATAGTTCGGAATGTCTATGCTGGCTAAGATTAATATTATACTTTCGAAATGTTTTCTGCACTATGCACTAATAATAATAATTCAATGATTTGCGTAGTAAGCATCTTTGACTATCATAAGGAGAAATCTCCTCCGATTCTGCGTTTGCATTGTGTGTGTGTGTGCGGGAGGCCTTATGGTAGTTTCATTTTCCAAAAGCATTGTGGATTTCAATGTTTTAAATTCTTTTGTTGATTGTTTCAAGATAAACTGTTTTTGTTGCTCACACCAGTCCCATGACTGATCCGGAGTTTATTATTCCCTTCCTAAACTCTGGGTGCTCATAATTTTCCACACGAGCAGTCTAGAGTTGGGTTTCTTTTCAGATATTCAGGTTTAGTAGATTATCTGGAGCTAGTTCATTCATCGGAGTTGCTTATCTTGGAGTTGTGGATTCATTCTTGTCTGAAGATCATTTTGGAGTTATCATTTCTATTGATATTGTTCCGCTGCTGTTGTTATCTTTTCTTTTCCGCTGCTATTTCTTGTATCATATCTCTGATGTATATTGATATTCATTGTATCACTCTGTTGTATCAGATATTGTATATCAATGTATTATTCTTTTCTTCCGTTGTGTTATTTACTTAATTGTGTTATAGCTCCGGCGAATCGGATTTGAACGGTCGAATCTGCGGCATTCTAGTACAATGTGAAGTACGGATGTTGATTTTCGAGCGGGCAAAACCCGATACGTTACATGTGGTATCAGAGCTAAGGTAGAACTTTAGCTTAGGAGTATAACACGTTAAGTAGCTCATTAGAGATAGGGTGAAGTATACCCTAGAATGAGTAATTCTCAGATATCCGTCCGTATGCCTCAGTAAATTCTCTTGCTATCCACTGATAGTAAGTATGAGTGAAAGAAGTGGATGAGATAGGGGACAGGGGAATACGACTATAAATGGTCAATATCCTTTAACAACAAGGAAGCAAATTTTCTGTATCAATCTCTTTTGTTCAGCACCTTTTCTCAATTCTTCCATGATTTCTGGTCGATCCAGAAAAGAAGATTCGATATATTAAAATGGGACATAAAC
Organism: Allium fistulosum; assembly: GCA_030737815.1. Lineage (NCBI taxonomy): Eukaryota > Viridiplantae > Streptophyta > Magnoliopsida > Asparagales > Amaryllidaceae > Allium > Allium fistulosum. The sequence goes on from CM060902.1 coordinate 1,305,730,542, forward strand.
TCCGGATGAACCAAAAATTGTTTGTATGGATGAATTGGTTGCTTTGTTGCTATGGTTGATAGGTATAATTTAGTTTCTAAACTAAAAATTTTGAAATTGTATCCATATATCTATCTATTCTTTGGGTCCGTACATAATCTATGAATGGTTAGTTATTCCTTCGAACTAACCGATGCTCCTGCATATTTCGTAGATCTAGATAACCCGAGTATCTTGTGAAGTGTCAAACAGATTCGTTCTCGTATCTGTTATTGATATTCTGATTTGGTGAGCCAAATGCAGAATAAATGTTCAGTTCGATTAGATGAAACATTCTTCATCTATCTTTGTATCTCCTTGGCAATTTCGAGGACGAAATTCTTTTAAGGGGGGAAGTCTGTAACGACCCCGAATTTTAATCTATTTTAAATCGATAATTAAATTTATTTTTGAATGAAAATTTGTGAAATAGATGGTTAAATGGATGCGAGTATCCCCGAACTCAAGTAAATTATGTATGAATCATTTCAGTTTTATAAATATCTTTGGCCAAAGTAAAGCAAAATACATTCTGATATGTTTAAACAAAACAAAGTAAGAAGATGTATTTATAAAATAAGGAAAATGTAATATAAAATTTATTTGAAAGATTTTGATTCATGAGAAGCACAAGTGTATAAAGTAAAACCAGGTAAGCTTGCATAAGAAGCTAGAAAGTATAAGAAAACAAGAAATATACATCTCAGCCGAAATGAAGGTAAGGCAAGTAAAATAAGGTACAAGCATTTATATCACTTTGTACAACTTAATTAATGCAAAGACATCTTAGCATACAATATAGATGCATGCAGTAGAGCAGCCCCATAAGCAAATAAAAATCTCTGATAAAAAATTTAATAATCTAGTACCAGCCTGCATTTGTTTTTATATGTCAAACTTCTTTTCCTTTTCGTTCAAAACAATGCAAGCCAGAGATTATCAAACCTGAAAGTTTTCTCCTCAAAACTCAAACCTGTAAACTTTCTTCAAAACAACTCAGTTCAAAATCAAAAGCCTATAACAAATTATTAAAGTTCAAGCAAGATAAATAAAAATAATTCAGTTTTCAAAGTCTTCCAGTTCAAAACCAATCAAGGCTTCAGCAATTTAAAGTTTCCAGATTCAAGCATTTATCAATTTTCCAGTTTAAAGTCTCTGCTTCATCTTTTCAAAAGGTGAGTAACATTTTTTTTTAAAGGTTTAATAACTCAAGTTTATGTAGCATGCTTTCCTTGTGATATGTATCTGGTGTTGGTATGTATGTGCAAGTACCTGTTTGCTCATGCTCTGTTCCTGTTTTCAGTTTTGGTTTGATATAAAAGAAATTCAAAATCTCACAATAAAGTCTATATCTGACTTTGATATGTAAACGAAAATAGTTTGTTAGGATGTGAAGATAATTTTAAAAATAGTTTCTGTAAATTTTAAATTAATTTAAAATGTTTAAATAGGATAATACAGTGAAGCTCAAACTTTGGTTAAAAAATCAACTGTTTAAAATTCGAATTTGGATTACCTACATGTAATCGTGATGAAAAATCATGATTTTAGATGATACTATCATAATTTTTAATTGGGTATTTAATGAGGATTTTGTGTTAATGCGAAATTTGAAAATTTGCGAACCGCTGGTGATCAACGTGATGGTTGAGGGCGAGCTCGTGGTCGAAGCTAGCTATGGCATCGGGGATGAAGGGAAAAATGTTATAAAAAAAATTTCAAATGGCCGAGGTGATCAGTCTCGATCGAACTAGGGTTTTAGGTGGTACACGGCTGGACTTGAATGTCGTGACATTTGCGACTTGGATATGGGATCGGAGGCGATCGCGAGATGGGGGATGGAGGTGTAGTGGTACGGCGTTGCTCTGGTAGGAGGGCCATGTGTTCCAGGCGTCGCGATGGTCGGAGTTGGATGGGTTTATAGTCGAGAGTGTGTCCAGTTTTTCGATCAGAGATCGAAATTTTCAATCATGAGTTTATTGATCGAACTGGGGATATCTTCGAGTTCGCGTGAGGTCGTGTGGTCGGAGGGAAGCGTCGCTCAGTTCATTGTTGGCCAGAAGGGGCGGTGCACGTGCACCGTGCACGATTGGATACAGGCGATATTTTTGGGGAAGACGAGTTCGACTCGGGGAAGTCTCGTGATATTTGCAGGACGACTCGAAGAAGAATAAGGGATCGCCCCGGGTTACTTGTTTCCACAGTTTTCAAAACAGTGCCAGGTGACTCGAGTTTTACTCGAGTAAAATTTGATGGGGCTCGGGTAATTTGATCATTTGTTCGAAGTGGTAGAGGGTTTTACCCGGAGTAACTGAAGGGGAGACTCGAGTATTGTAATGGTTACAGGTTTCTTTAGAAACCTGATTTGTTTTCAACTAAAAAAATTTTAAAGTTAAAATCTGAAGCAAATTTTAAATAAAATCTTAAGTACGGATTCAAAACTGAGTTTGAATCCTAGTTTTAAAATTCAAGTAAACTTTATTAATTAAAATGTTTTAAACAATTTTAAAATGGGTTTAAATAGTCAATAAATTAAGATATATGTCTAAATTAATTATTTAAGGTCTTTGTAATTGAAACCTAATCTCTTAATTAATTCAAGTATAATTACTCAATAATTATTGATTAATTAATTAATTAAGTAATTAAAGATTTATTAGTCAATGAAAATGATTAAAGAAGAATTGATTAATGAAGGTAATTAAAAGGATAATTACTTAAGATTTAATTAATGGAAGTAATTAAAGAGTAATTACTTATTGAAATTAATTAGAGGTTAATTAATGAAAGAGATTAAAGGATTAAGTACTTGATTAATTAAAGATAATTAATTAAAGAATAATTTAATAATTAAAAGTAAATTATTTAATGAAAAAAATGACTTAATTATTAATTAAGGTTGATTTATTTAATAATTCAAGGTTAATTAATTATGTAATTAACTTAAAGATTAATTAATAAATGATTAAAGGATAATTAATTAAAATGGTTCGTAATTAATTAATGTTAATTAACCAAGATTAGTAATTTATTCATAAGTAATTAATCTGATTTAAATCTCTCAGATAATTAATTGATCTTACTTAGGGATGTTTGGATTCTATTGAATGACTTGATTGTTTGATATCCCTGATATATGATGCTTTGTGATACATCCTGATTTGTGTGTGATTTGTATTGTAGTTTATCTATCTGTAATTTATATATATTTGTGATCTGTAAATGAATGGTAAGCGTTATAGTTTATATCGCTTATCAACTATATCATGTATTCTGATCTGTGATAATTGAATGATGTTGCACTATTGTGTTAAACCCCTGGACTACACTTTTACACACACAAATATGGATTTCACGTGGCAATCCGTTAAGTCACAGATAATTTAAATTTGATATTTTTGAAATTGGGATTTTAATTTCAATTGATTTTGAAATTAGAAATTCGGGTTTAAAGTGAAAAACTTTTGAAATAGAATTTCAAAGATAAAAGTTATTTTGAATAACTTAATCGAGTTTTGAAAATTTAAATAATTTGATTTAAATTTGAATTCGAGTTTGAAATTGAATTCTATGATTTGAAACTAGGGATTGAAGATGCTGTATAAGTTATAAATGGGTTGAACCATTTTAAAATATTGGTTTGAGAATTTGAATTTAACCCAAGAACCTTAACTTGTATAAATGAATCAGATTTTCCGAAATAAAAACTGTTGTTTTAAAAGAATAAAAGCTTCCAGATAAGAAATGAAATTCCAGTTTAATTAAAGGAATTTCAATATTGAATTGAAAGATGGTTTTCCAAGTTATGAATGGATTGTTTTTGAAAACTATGATTTGAATCTATTATCTTTAACAGATTTAAAATAATGATTGGTTTAAATCATTTGAAATGGGATTGTTTTGAAAGCTATAAGTTAAATCTTGATTTAAAGGTTTAACGAGTTAATCAAATTGAAATGGAAATTAATTTGGAAAATTTGTGAATGAATCTTTTGTTTAAAGGTTTAAAGTGTGGGAAACTATTTAAACCATAAAGTTTGAATCTTTTTGTTTAAACGATTTGAAAATGGTAATTTGTTAAACCATTTGAAAAGGAAGTTTGGGTTTAAGTTGTGACTTAATTGAAATCCCATATCCATATGATTTTCGAATATTACACTCACTATTCGGTTTAGCCGGGAGAGGACCTTTGGGTCGTATAACCCATTCCGAATATGTGATACGTCGTTTTGGATCGCATTTGAAGACCGGTGTTGAAGACCGGATATTTTTGAAAACGGAAGGATTACCGTCGAGTTACTCTGCATCGGCTGATCCCCGATATAGAGGTTTTATCACCCTTAGTGACGGGAAGTCCGGACGTGGTTGGAAATTATCCGGATTTGCAAGGGCTTCGTAAGAAGTGCCTTCGGTTCTGTTCGAACCCGGAACAGACTTGTATGGATTGTATGTCTGACATTACACTTTGAGATATAAAGCCGATTTCTTTCAAATACATTTCTGTTGGTGGCGGAGAATTTATTCTCTTAGCTTAACACCCTTCTCTGAGACGTACGAGCTCAGAGGTTATGTAGTTGAAATTTATCAGCGATATATTCCCAATTTGGTAATGTGACATGCTGAGTGTTGCTGTGTGATGATCAGTGTTTGATCATTTGTGATATGATCATTTGTTTGATCATTTATCTTTGTGATCATAGGTTGATCATCTGCTGAACCAAAGCATGGCTTTGTGACAAAGCGTAGCTTTGTGGACGAGACTTCGTCAAGGCCTCACAACCTGGAAATGGTCGAAACAGGAATGTTGCGGCAAGGTTATGAGGGTCGCGCCCTTTAGGGTATGTCATTTCCTTCGGGAAAGGGGTGGTATTATGGTATGGAGCCCTGATACTTACTCATGTGGATACACGTATTTATTATGTGTGATGTTGGTTACCGAGCGCTCGGATAAAGGTCCCAAAGGACCGGGAGGTGGCATATTCGTGAGTTACCCGTTACAGGGGTAACCCGGCCTTGTTTGGCAGAGAGCAGTTTGTCTCTCGGGACGTCCAGCCAGAGGCGATCCCATTCGGCAGGAGGAAAGGAAGTTCCTTAGCCTGACCATTTGTTGGAAATCCATTCTTCCAATACGAACCAGTACGGTTTTAGTTGTAGAACCTGCCATTTACTTATGGTGGTGCCCCACTGTTTAAATGGTAGCTATAGTAGGCATAGTTCGGAATGTCTATGCTGGCTAAGATTAATATTATACTTTCAAAATGTTTTCTGCACTATGCACTAATAATAATAATTCAATGATTTGCAAAGTAAGCATCTTTGACTATCATAAGGAGAAATCTCCTCCGATTCTGCGTTTGCATTGTGTGTGTGTGCGGGAGGCCTTATGGTAGTTTCATTTTCCAAAAGCATTGCGGATTTCAATGTTTTAAATTCTTTTGTTGATTGTTTAAAGATAAACTGTTTTTGTTGCTCACACCAGTCCCATGACTGATCCGGAGTTTATTGTTCCCTTCCTAAACTCTGGGTGCTCATAATTTTCCACACGAGCAGTCTAGAGTTGGATTTCTTTTCAGATATTCAGGTTTAGTAGATTATCTGGAGCTAGTTCATTCATCGGAGTTGCTTATCTTGGAGTTGTGGATTCATTCTTGTCTGAAGATCATTTTGGAGTTATCATTTCTATTGATATTGTTCCGCTGCTGTTGTTATCTTTTCTTTTCCGCTGCTATTTCTTGTATCATATCTCTGATGTATATTGATATTTATTGTATCACTCTGTTGTATTAGATATTGTATATCAATGTATTATTCTTTTCTTCCGTTGTGTTATTTACTTAATTGTGTTATAGCTCCGGCGAATCGGATTTGAACGGTCGAATCTGCGGCATTCTAGTACAATGTGAAGTACGGATGTTGATTTTCGAGCGGGCAAAACCCGATATGTTACAATTGTGTTTGGAATAAGGTAAAACGTTATGAATGTCAGACGGCACGCTTCGTTTGAACCTTGAGAAAATTCGGACATCTTAGGCAAGATATTTTCTAATTTAAACAATATAATAAAGTCTAACTCCCACAATCTCATATACATCTCAGCCTCCATTATCGTTGCCTAACCGTACTCCTTATTCCCCCCTTTTCTCTTCATTTAAAATTTTAGATCAACTAAAATTAAAAAAAGAAAGAAAAGGAGGCCCAAAAAAATAGAGAAAAAAAATCGCGATGAAGTCGCGATCAAATTCTGGACGTGGAGGCGAGTGCGGCACGCGATGGTCGTGGCCGTGCTCGTTCGATTTAGGGTTTCGAGGGAGGAAGATTTCGCTGCTTAGTCGCGCGCGTCAGCGCGAGGTGGTCAAGGCGGCGGTGGCATGGGGGATAGGTCGGCGGCGAGCTTGATGGTGGTGGGTGGCTGTTCGCACGTAAAAAAAACGGGGGGGGGGGGATGACGAATCGCGATTTTTGCCTAGGAAGAACAGTCTCGTGCGGCAGCTTGGGGAGGTAGATTTGTTTTGTTTTAAATATTTTTATCTTATTAGTTTTGTTAATTTAGTTTTATAGTAATTATTTTATATCCCTTCCGTACGAGGTCGGATTCGAGTGCGGTTGTAACAACCTTGGTTTGGAGATTACCTATTAATACTAAATTATAATGGTAATTATAATTTAATATTGTAAATTAAAATAAAATTGGAGAAATTAAATTGTTTATTTGGAATAAACAATAAAATTGGAATTAGATTGTGAAAATAAAGCTTAGAACTCTATTTTATTTTGTTTGGAGTGGTAATAAATGGAATATGGGCTTTAAATAAAGGAAATGACTTTATTTTAGAGAAAATGCAATAATTTTATTAATTATTGCTCAATCGCTTCTTTTAATAGTTTTTAAAAGAAGTATTTGATTTTTAAGGTGTTTTTTTAAATAAAAAGGTGGGTATTGGTTTAAAAATATGTTTTGGCTATAAATTAAGTTTTGAAATGGTTTGAAATATTTTTCTAAGTGAGAAAAGTATTTTTGTTAAATTTTAAAAGTCAAAAATATAGAATTTTGCATTTTATTGCGAAAATAGTGAATTTTTGTGAAATAAAGGAATTTAATAATAAAAATGTTTTAAAAATATAAATTTATCTTTTTATATGATATAAAATGATTTATTTTATATGTATACAATTTTTCAAAATTTTCTTTTGAAAAACTTGAGAGAAAAATGCATTTTTGTTTGCATATATGTGATATATGCACATATATTGTTTTGTGTTGATTAATTTCTTAGGCCATGCTAATTTATTTTTATTTTTGGGTCCATTATCCCATTATCTTTTAGCCTGACTTGAGAAAGTGAGAAATAAAGATAGCTGTACGTTCATTTCTTCCGTCTATCTTCTTCCTCTTCTTCCAGTAATAAGAAAATAAGAAATCCTCTCCAAAAATTGCAAAATCCAAGCAAGTTTCTTCATTAAATTCAATCAAATTAAAGTCTTTTTACAATCTAGTGATAAATCAAAGGTAAACAACTCCAAATCACTCAATTTCATCAAAGAATTTCTTGTTACAGCAGATGTTTTTCTAATTTTACTGTATGTTGTTCTTGCATGTTCTGTATCTTCCTATAGGCTTTTAAAGATCAAATTCACCACCAAGCTTCAATCATGCAACCTAAATTCGGGTATTTGCTTCCATACAGCAAGGTAAGTTGTAATGCTCACAAATCCTAGCTGAGCCAAGCTCAAAATTGCAAGAAACTGTAAAAATTTAGCTACGTTCGTACATTTTTGCTGTTGTTTTTCTGTTCAAAATTAGTTTCATATTGCTACTTTGGAAGCCTGTAACTTTTGATTCCGGGAACGAAATGCTGCCGGATTTCTTGCATTTGGTAGCTTGCATGTTAAACTTCATCTCTGCAAATTTTGGTTGAAAAATATTGTCATTTGGATGTTCAAAACATTGGAATAAAATCAACTCAAATGCAGATTTTTGCCTGTAGAAATTGTTTTCTGAGTTGCTGCAAACATGGTCTGAGTCCATGTTTGAGATAACATAACTCTTTCATTTCTTACTAAAATTCATCGATTCATTATTTGTTTGAAAGATAAAGTTTTCTACTATATGCATACCAATTTTCAGCTCAATCTAAGGTCGTTTGGCCCTCTGTTTGATGCCTGAAAGTTGAACTCGAGATGAGTTTCAGACCTGTACATTTTGGGTTTTTGAACTGTTGCAAACATTGCCTGAGTCCATGTTTGAGACAGTATAACTTTTTCATTTACAGTCGGAATACATTGATTCTTTTTTTGTTTGAAAGATGAAGTTTTCTAGTATGTGTATACCAATTTTTAGCTCAATATGAGGTCGTTTGGTCCTCTGTTTTAGGCCTGTAAGTTGAATCCAAGATGGTTTTCAGGCCTGGGCACATTTTTTTGAACTGTTGCAAACATAGCCTGAGTCCATGTTTGAGACAGCGTAACTTTTTCATTTCCAGTCGGAATTCATTGACTCTTTTTTTGTTTGAAATCTGAAGTTTTCTATTATGTGCACACTAATTTTTAGTTCAATCGGAGGTCGTTTAGCCACATGTTTCATGTCTGAAAGTTGAACCCAGAGAAGATTTTAGACCTGGGTATTATTTTGCCTATGCATTTTTATGTTCTTTTTCCGTTTGACTTTTACTTCATGTTTTTGTGATATCTCTGAATTGTTTTGAGGGCTATGATGCCTATCAATAGGCTAGCCCAATTTTGATGAATTTGAAATTCAAATTTGAATTGAATTTGAATGACGGTTTTGAGTGATTTCTTTGATTTCGAGCACAGATTTTTCCAAACGATTTTGAAATAATTTTTAAAATAAATGGGCATTTCAAATAATTATTGTATGATATTTTTAAAGTATTTTCAAATATAAAATCTACTTGTTCTCTATAATAAGGGAATTTTCAAATACTGTTTTCAAAATTGATTTCGAAAATTGGCTTTAAAAGCTTGTTTTCTAAAGTAAATTATTTTATATATATAATACACGTTTTTGCACTATTCGAGTGAATGAGAAGGAGAATTAAATGGTTTGGTAAAACACGTGGTATGTGACACGTGCGTTTATCTTATCGGTTAATTCCCGACTTGTCTGTTTGATCGTTTTGACCTTCGGGTCGAGTTTACCAATGAGATGAGGTAAACTTTTTACTGATTTGGTTGTGAAATTTACTAGCGGTTAGTAAACCGTTTAGTGCGAGCGTGTGGTGTGAGACACACGTTAACACTGTTCGGGTTCCTATTTGAAAGTTTGTGACACATTTGTCTAAGAGACGTATAAGCCAGTACTGGACCTTCGGGTCATTTGTCCCTTGGGATGTTTGTCTAAGAGACGTTTGTCATTGCGACATAATTGTCCTTCGGGATGTTTGTCTAAGAGACATATTTATTTGTCCTTCAGGACGTTTGTCTAAGAGACGCGGCGTCTTATTTTGAGAGAGTAGTACTTGGCAGGCTTCGGCCATATGCACGTGCTATATCTTTGAGATGATTTCATTGATATTTGTGATTTTCCTAGTGTATCGTCCTTTTTCCGGAATTGGTCCTTTGAACCATTCGATATATATTTGTGGCGATTACCTTTCGAGAATTTGAACTCTTGAGAGTTCTATATTTGAGATTTGGGTTTGCCAACACTGGCATTATTTGAGATTTGCCTTTTGGCGTATTATATGAGATTTTCCTTTTGGCATTTATTTGGGATTATAGTCTCCTATGTTGGAGATTTATATTTGATTGCCTTATGGCGTATTTTGAGATGGTGATTTCTTTGACGTTGTTTTGAGTTGCCGATATGGCGGGTTTGGGATTTCTCCTCTTTGGAGTTATATTTTTCTCCTAAACCATATTTGATGTTTTGTGATACGCCGATGAGATAAGGCGTGCTTTTATTGTGAGATTTGTTATAGAGTTTTATCGCCTTTGAGTTGCATTCAGTGATATCCTTATATCACTTGAAATTACTATACCTACTTAGTTATGCCATGTGAAGTAACCTTATACCCTTGAATTATACCTTCTCACTTGAGAAGATTATCACCTTGCCTTATGCTCATATTATCACTTATCCTTATAAACTGATTTGTTTAGCTAGACCGACCCGTGTATTTTATACTCGGGTCAGGCTGAGGTGTTTCAGGTTAGGTACCCTTTTGGACTTAGCATATTCTGCTTCCACATGGACTATTCTGCTAGCTCTTTTTGTTATAGCTTTTTGTGTAGTCCTTTTGTTGCTACTCTGATATGTATATTGTTTTGATTCGTGTATATTGTGGTCGTCATACCACTTATGATGTATTATTTGTGTTGTATTGGGATGTATCGGTATATATGTATATATATCTGTTTGCTGTTCTGTGATGTGTTATGCAATTAAGTTGTTGTATTTTGTTCTGATAGATCCTTATGTCGATCCACTTGAGATATCAAAGGAAAAAAATATAGAGCACTAATCGACGTATTCAATAGATATTTAAGACAAGACTATAGATGGTCGCTCCTAACCAGCCCTATTCTCTGCATTAGCAAACAATATTACCCACTAATACTCTTTGTTAATGTGGGTCTCGGGGCGGGGCTCACGATTGACTAGAATGTTTTTATGTTAGTTAAATTTGAAGTTATGATGTGATTTAAATTTATTGATAGCTGTTTGATAAATTAATTGACATTTAAATTGACATTCGAATTAATTGATAGAATTTGAATTGACAATTAAATTGAATTAGAATTTAATTGCCCGTAAAATACTCGATATTGATAATTATGAAATTGTTGTGAATTTTATTGACTGTTTGGATGATTGGTTGTGATGGATGTTATTGGTTGATATTTGGATGTTTATTTATTTTGATATATCATGTTATCATCCTATATATTATTCACAGTATATAAAATTGTAAATTGAATTATTTTGAATAAATTAAGAAATAGGTTGAAATAATATATACCTATGACATTTATTTTGGGTTAAGATGATATATATCCATCCCTGGATTTAAATTGAAATAATTGATTCACTTGGCCATAGGATAGAGAATTATATACAGACATCGGATTGGTTAAATTAAATGATTTTTAAAGTTTTGTTTTGAAATTATTTAAATGTTTTGGTTTTAAGAAGTAAAAATTGAATTTATGAAAATCGAATTATTTTCGAATTGGAACTCGGGATGTTGAAATTTAAATTTGAAACAGGAATTGTTTAATTAATCGAAGTTGAGATTTTTAAAGTTATTTGGAATATGATGTGAATTTCAGAAATTGATTTGTTTTAAAAGATTGGACGTTTATTCAAACTTTGAATATTGCTAGTAAAAGTGATATAAAACGATATTTCGAAATTGAGCTCGGAATTCAATTATGTTTAAAGATTTGGATTTTAAATTAGATATTGAGGAAAATTTGATTTAAGTGTTTTGAATTGATATTTTGGAAATGGACTCGGAATTGATATAAATCGAAATGGTTTAAAATTTGGAATTGGAGTTGAAATAAATTTGAAACTGGAAATTAAATTTATTTGGAATTGAAAGTGAAATTAATTTGGAATTGAAAATGAGTTCGACTTGAAATTGAAATTGAATCGATTAAATTGAAATGGAAATTGGAACTGATTTGAATTGGAAAATTTGGAAAGTGAACCGATTTGACTTTGAAACTATTTGTAAATGAATTATTTTAGTATAAACGGGTTAAAAGCTATATTCTTTAAATATTCAAACTATTTTGATTTTCTAAACTATTTTACTATATAAACCATTTTATTGCTCAAACTGTTTTCTATTAAACTATTTAACTATTTAATTATTTTTAAAACTATTAAACTATTTTTAAAAATTCAAACTGGTCAAAGGGCGGAATGTTTATATTTAAATCTTGGATTTAAATGCGAATTGAGTTAAAGTGAAGATATAACCAAAATTGTAATTCGAATCAAATTTTGAAGTGAAATTGATATATCGAACTGAATTGACATTTGAAGCAAAATATAGTTTTGAAACGAATATGATGATTTCGAAATGGATTTGTTTTTGAAATAAATATGATATTTTGATATCAAATGCGAATTGTTTTCGAAATGTAAAAGTACCAACCGGTGTGTAAAATGACGATTGGTTGTTAAAGAGACCGGGGCCTCTTATTAGCATACTCTCTGTCAATATTGGAACCACTTTGACAACCGTGTACGCGGTGGATGATATCCAGAATGTAGTGGTTGAAATGGCGAACGTATACTAGAATGAAGTAAGAGAACGATGATGGATAGTCTTGACACTTATGTCATAATTAAAATAACTAAAACAGGAGCCTATGTCTGGCCAACGAGGTTAGCTACCTCTAGCGACGTTGATTACTCGTATTACTATCGTGATTTTGTACTCGATGGGTGCATCCTTTTGTTTGGATTGATTGTCGCGGTCGGCCACGGATGGGTTACGACCAGCTAGAAAGGGTAAACTGGTAGAACCTACCTTGGGCATTGCCTCATGTGCCTTGTCATATTTATCCATATACAAGCCCATTATGACTTTGGTTTAGAACTGTAAAAATGTGTTAAGGTGGATCAATGTAAAGCCTTAACGCTATTTTGATATTTATTTTACTGATAAACATTATCTATTATAGCGTATAATATTATATATAATTAGTTAAACGAATCTTTAGGTGATGGAAAATCCTATAACATCTCTTAAGTTATTGCACTCATATTTGTGATATCGATTTGACTCACATAAGAGTATTTTAGTCCTGACTCAAGTGTTTTGTCTTTTCATTACGCTCGGGTCAGTCCTGAGTTTCAACGTATTGAAGATTATTCCCTAGAGGGCGAAGACGAAGATTTGGTATATTACTATTATTATTATTCCCTACATCATGTTATTCTCCTGTATTAGTTATTTATCCCTGATGTATATATATATATATAACTCTGATAAATGTGTATAGATTATAATCGAATGTATAATAAACACCTTCATGAATTGTTATTTAATTGTTATATTTTATCGTTCTGCTGTAAGATTCTGTGTTTGTTTTCTTCTTCTTTTCTCATTTAACCCCATTGATTATCTACGTTCTGGATTGTTTAAGTTGGACATGTGTGCATTATTTTTGATTTAAACCTTCCGAAATGTGGGTCGTCACACACATAATCAAAATGCAAGCAAAACTCGAACAACAAACACACAACACAACAATATATATATATATATATGTGTGTGTGTGTGTGTGTATGTATGTATTTTAAATACAACTCAACATACAAAACAAACACACAATAAAATCAAACAAAAATAATTTAAAGAATAGAAAATAAAATCAAGTTAAATTCCCCAGTAATGGCACAAAAAACTTTTTTACTGGCTAAATTTCTATCGAGTTGGAGAATAGCCAAAAAAAATTAATAAAAATTAACCGCAAGCGTACGGCGTACAATTTTTGTACGTGGCGAGTACGGATCGATCCGCAGGAAATTGTCTTGATTTTAAAATTTCTACTCAATCAAATTACACCAAGACTTGAAGGTGTGATTAGCTAAAAATGTAAAAAAAACTAGCTAAAAAAAGTGAATAAAAATATGAGAGTAGAAGGCAATTTAGAGGTAATTTCCTTCTCATGATCACAGAAATCAGCAAAATGAATTTATGATCTCTCTTTTGGTCATTATTGAATTTAGTTGATATGTTTATCATAAGTATGGCTTAATTGTGCTATTAATTAGCCCAACGTAAACCATCAAACTTTAACATACCCACTAAACCACTTATTAACTCTAATGAAAATGTTAATGAACTTGAAAATAAAATATATTCTAAGAATGATCTATTCACTATTGATTAGTAATATAGACCGTCAAATTTTGATTTTAAAGTTCACTTCATTACCGTAATCATATGTGGATGAAGAGCTAATTTGTGTTTATTTTTGTTTAAGCATAGTCTATTTGGTGTCGACAACATAGGCCATCAAATTCAAAGTTAAAACAACAAAATATTTACCACATCAAAACTTCCATTAAGCACAAAAAGGGATCAAATGAAATCACTATGCTGAATTTACATTATTAAGAGAGCTTCATTACCCTTAAATTGAAGAGGTTTAGCTTCTCATATTTGTTATCATGTCAACAAATGTAAATTGCAACATAGAACAAAAATAAGAGGAAAAAGAGAGCTAACTAATTTTGCATGAAATAAATCTACTCTACTTGCAAGAAATAAAACTATACTAATTGCATAAAATAAAGAACAAGAATTAAAAGAGCATGAAATTAAATTGCATAAAAAGAAAATTACATGAAAGAAGGCTAAGAAGCCATTAAAAAGAAAAAAGAGATTTTATTTATTTTGAGCCTAAAACTAAATTAACTAAAGAGGAGGCTAAGAGTTTCATAACATGAACATAAGGGGTATTCATACATGCCTAAGACCCTAATGCATATTTTAGGGGACTACCCAAAATACCCCTTACGAAGTGTGACCATCAAGTTATCATTAGCATGAGCATAATCCACCATTATATGTGCATATAACTTTAATCTCTAATAACATGTGCATTAGCTCCTAATTGTACATCGTGGTAAGTGGTAGATGAGGTCCTCCATATCGCGTGAAATGATTTATTTCCATCTTCATTTTTGCCTTCATCACTTGTGCATGCATATTTTCACGAAGACTTCTTCATATTTCCATTCAAATTCCTACAAATAAAAATAAAATGCACAAATAAATATTCTCAAAATTAATACATGCAAAAATGACCATTTTGTTTCTATACGAAGATGAATAAATGATGATTTGAAAATAAATGAAATTTTTGTTCAAACGTGCTAAAATACTCTATATGCTCATTTATTTAATTAAATTAGATTAAATATGAAAGTAAAAATATGCACGGTTACGTGCACATCACTTATGACAATAACACACCTAATTATCATTTTATCCAATGTCACCATGGGTTTTAATATAGTATAACATAAAATATACATATGACATATGGTAAAGAACGATAACATGGAGATATATAATGCAACTTGAACATAAGGCAATCAACATGGCATAAATATCACACAGCAATCCATAACACTCAATACACACAAGCACCCGATCAACATTAAAAAAAGCACTTATTTGCATAAGAAAACCTTTACATTTTCATTTTGTAAATAAAAGATTTAAATTTAAAAATATATTTATATAGAAAGAAAATATTATTATATAGCTGGGTTTTTTTATTGTAACTCAGTTTGTTACAAAACGATGCTCATTTCAATTTTTTTACATAATCATTTGCAGAAATAAAATAAACTTTCACTTAAATTTAACAATGAAATATATATATATATATATATATATATATATATATCAAACCAATTCTTCTTCTCTTTCAATCAACAACTATGGATTCAGGTATGACTTTCACTAATTTATTTATCTTCCTCTGATTTCTTCTCAATCAAATCAATATGGATCACATATTCAGATCTAGGGTTTCATGATTAATGAATCCTAAAATATATTGAAATTCTAACAAGTGTATATGCGCGTTCAATGGTACCCCATTTTGCAGCACCCATCTAGCCTTTTGATTTCCACTACATATTCCGATTTAAATGATAGTATGATGTGGATGTGAGAGATATATGGTGGAAATCAAGAGGCTGGAAGGGTGCTGCAAAATAGGGGTGCAGATTTGAACGCTCCTTGTGTACATTTATGTATGTATGTATGTATGTATACAGACACATATCCATATATGTATATGTATATGTATATGTATATGTGTCTAATAGAATCTAAGTTTCAAAATTCACTTCTCATTCACGTACATTTATCATCCAATTCTTTAAAATTACAAGATATATGTAATAAATTAACATAACAACACAATGTAACAGAAGCATAATCCATACTCTACTCGATAACAATCTAAAAACCATCTTGTACCCTTGCATCATACTTCAATCTCTCAACATAGCAAATAAACAATCTCAATCCATATACAACTATATCTAAATCAACAACAATTAACACTACTATATCAACTGTCACTAAATTTTTAAGTATTATTGCAAATTAACAAATATATAGCATGGATCTTCATGATAAACAATCACAACATGATAATTCATATTTTATCTGTTAATTCCCTTATTATTATTATTTATGTTTATTTTTACAAAATCAATAATTATATATAATGATCAAGCATGCATATAATAATATTACTATAAAATGTTAATTAAGTTTAGAAAATTTCATTCACTTGTAAATCTTTACATGCATTAATCTCATCATGATATATGTACGAAATTAATTACAGTTTCACTCACAAATATATATATATATATATATCAAACCTTCAATACGAAAAAGTAAATTTTCTCAAAATAATGTAATTTTTCTAATTCTCCATTCAATTCCCAAAATAATAAATTTCAAAAAGTTAACTTCTTTTACAAATTTATAATTCATGGTTGCTAGCTTGGGCCTCTTAACTAATCTCAAACATAGCTCAACTCCATAAAATTCAAACAAGCATAGACAAAATATGTAATTCAATCATATATTAATCGAAATTACTCACCAAATTTTTCACAGCATCATCGCCCTCAAATTCGTCATAACATGTAGCTACCATTGCTAGAACACCATCAACTCAATCATGCACGTAACTGCAACAAAGCACCTCGCCAATGCCTTCAAGCTCTAAAATCTAAGATCGAGCCTCCTTTAGAACCGCAGACTCATCAACAAACTTACCTCTCCCCAGGTCGTGATATGCTCCAGGTCGAGCTCCCTTTATTCGCATTCACATAGCCAGTTAAAGCTCCTCCTCATCACATTGCGCTGCTCGCCTGTAATTTCTATCGCGACCCGTTTGTTTATTTTCCCTTTTTTTGAAGATGTGAGCAATGAAAAAAAGGATATTATGGATTTGATGGAAAAGGGGATCAACGGCTTTGGTATGTTATTTGGGTCGGATTTACTAAAGAGAATGAGGGAAGTGGTTATCAGATAATGTATACTAATTTGACTAATTTTTTTTAACGTTCACTACAAGATTAAACGGCTATTCCAACGGCTACGAGCCGTTGGCGGCCGTTGGAAGCCGTTGGAATAGCCGTTGGAATATAATCAACGCTTTCCAACGGCTTCCAACGGAACCAACGGATAATTTCTAACGGCAATTCCAACGGCGACCAACGGTTAATAGCCGTTGGAAACCGTTACTAGCCGTTGGAATAAATGTCCAATATGCCGTTGGAAACCGTTGGAAATCTGGGTTCATTTTGCTGTCCAACAGCAAGCCTATTAACCTTCCAGCCACACCATTTCCAATCCATTCCATTTCCAATAAATTTCCAATACATTTCCAATCCATTCCACACATATATATCAATATAAACAACACATATAAATCAATTAAACACCAATATAAACAAACCAAACCATTCAAACATCATAAACCGTACCATCAACGTAAATACCAACAAAACATGTCAACGAACCACGCACATACCATCAAAATATCATTCTCACCCACTCCGTACCAATATATACAACATTAAAACACATTATAGCCATCTCCAAGTCAATATATACATCGTTCAAACATAAACAATAAAAAGCATACCTTCTCAAGCATCTTCGTCGTCGCCTCCGGAAGCACCAGACGACGAAGGAAAGGTACCATGATTCTGCACATACTCCGCAAGCTTTTGATTCAGCTGCTCCATCTGTACAGCTCGCAAACGATTCTCCTCCTGTAGCTGCTCAATCATAGCTCTAAGCTCCTTAATTTCTTCTTTGTCTTAGGCCTTTTGAGCTTGTCGAGCCTGCAAAAAGAAATAATAGCAAAAGGGTGGGAAATGCTTATAAAATATTATAGCACTATATATCTATACGCTAATTTGTTGTACATATGTAAAAGGATCAATTACCGTTATGTTCCCGAAGCCATAACGTCTACTCCGCTGCGTCGGATCCATAACAGCGTCAAATATATTATCTTGCTCCTCCTGTGTCAACTCATCACGACCAGACTGCTGAAGCGCATATGCCCGTGCCTCCTGTAACCTTGACTATAATGAAAAAAAAAACAATTTCAGTTGAAAAATAGTAGAATGTGATTTTTATTTTACATAGCTAGTAATTAATAAACTTATTGATATAAGTATTAGAAATTAAAAAACGCATACATATGCCTCAGTCGCCTTATCCTGATCACCCCACTGATATATGATTTTGCCAGACTCGTCTACTTGCTTAGATGCGTGGGTGTGAGCAAATAAGTCCACTAAGCCAACGGGATGTCCATAAGCTCGTTCCTGCAATTGATAATTTGGATAATTTAACTTCACATAACTAATTACTGAACTGATCAATATACAAATGTGATAATAGATAAATTTACCAAATCTTCGCGGTGATGCTGGAAAGATTTGGAGCCTCCACGATGAGTTACTGGATTCCTGCTCCTGTTTGCTGAGTTCCTTTCTGACTCCTCCTGCAAATTTACAATGAATAATTATTTATTAAACGTAAAAAAAATTACTAAGATTCATTATAGATTTACCTTGAACTCCTCAGAGTTTCACCAGTCAACCCACTTATCCCATACAACCGCGCTCATCCACTTTGGTTTCTTCCCCACTTTTTTAATCTCTGACATCTTCTCCCTATAGTTCTTAGCGATCTTTGAGTTTCAGTGTCACTGAACTAAGTTGATGTCAGACTCTTGCAAATCTACTGTGCCCTGTACAATGAAAAAATATTACTAATTATTTATTTGTATTTAATTAATCATTTTGTAAAGCGGTATAAACTTACTAGAAAATCTTGCCAAATGGTCTCTCTCACATCATCAGGGATCTTACTCCACTTAGGCCAGCAATCGCTCATCCTGCTCATATACGCCTGCTTAGAAATGTTCAGAACCACTTTAGATGGCTCCAACTCAAACCCACTGCGTTAAATATAAAATAGAACTTTAGACAATTATAGATATATCATGTACAAAAAATTAAATTGCTATGCTGCTAATTATGATACTTACGCCTGATCAGCCTTTGGCTGCAAGTAAACGACTGGACAAGCTGATGGCTCACCACTACTCTCTCCAATCTGCTGGGAAGAGCCACGTCGCCGAGAGCCAGAACCAGAGCCAGACATAATATACCTGCCATATACATCGATCATTAAAGTAATTGACCATTTTTCCTACTTGAAAACCTATGATAAAGTAAAAAAATTATAAATCGTTCATTTTATATTTTGTTTAAATTTTATTTACTGATTTAGTAAACATGTACTATATTTTATATTTTTTCTGAAAACTTTATTTTAAATAAACAACTATTGATTCATTGCCACTTATGTGTCTTCTTTGATGGTCGGTCATCCTACTTCCCATTACAAACACAATAGTAATTATATTCCGTAAACCATATCATTTTAAACGATTTCACAAAATTTCGGCAGCATTTACCCCGTGTTCCTTGTATCGTACACAAATGCGTGTACACAAGGAACGTAAAGGAAATGCCGTCGAAATTTTGTGAACCGTTTAAAGTGATATGATTGACGAAATATAATTACTTTATAGTGTTTGTAACTTGTCCAATACATGGACAAATCCGACAAATGATGTATCAGATGAATAGAGTTGTCTGTTTTGTGGAAAAAACGAATATCCCTAAAACGATCATATACAACACTTGTCAGACGGGGCCAAATATATCTAAGGATTTAAATATTTGTTTATATTAAATTTAAATATATAACTCGTTTAATTAATATTGGTTTATATTTTACCGTTTTATTACATAAGTACTAAATTCATTTATACACAAAATTTGTACACAAAATTCATTTATTATAAATTCATTTATACACTAAATCAATTCGCGTGTTCGCACAAATACAAAACTCGTGTTCGCACAAATGCAATATCCGTTCTAACGGCTTCCAAATACAATAAACTCTATCACACACATACGTTCAATACTAACCAAATCAACATAAACTAATGAAATATCCTAAATTATAAAATTTTCAATCGGTAATAACTTGTTCATTATGGGATAATAGTTGCAATTAGGGGATAACATGATGTAATATGCATACAGTAACAAGTAGGAATCAATCATAATTAAAAATTAAACCCTAAATAAAAAAAACCTAAATATTAGGTTTAACAAAATTACCGATTTGAAGAGCTAGAACGGTGGAGATGGGCTGGAGCAGCTTCTAGATGGCGTTGGAGGTGGTTGGGATGGTGTTTGGGGCGGCGGCAGCTGGTTAGGAGGTGGTGGAATGGGGGAATTTGGTGAAAATGTTATTTAGGGAAGAGATAATGAGTTGCAGGTCTGGTCTCGGGAAGTTATGCAGGAAATTTTCCAACGGCTACCAACGGCCGCAAACGGCGTTATTCCAACGGTTTCCAACGGCTTCAAACGGTTACGTCAAAATCCAACGGGCCGTTGGAAGCCGTTGGAGGCCGTTGGAACATCGGCGTTGGAATACACTGTATCTCTAGTAGTGGTTTTGCATCCTCCAGTTTTAGTTTTACACTTAAAACTCACTCTATTCTTATTATTTTAACTTTCATTTAAATGGTAAAATATATTCATTATTGAATATATATATTTCAACTTATTTTAAAATATGTTTAATAATTCAAATTATCATTTGAACCCGTTTCAAATACATTTCCTATATAAATTTTCATATTTAACTCCTTAAATATAATTCAGCAACTTAAATATGAACATTTACTCAAAATATTATTATTTTGAATTTTCACAAAATAATTTCAGCTAAATAAATTATTAATTTTTTATTAATTCATTTGCTTTTATGTATTTTTCAAAATAAAATCCACATTCCCAAAATTTCAATAATGTACAAATAATTTATAACATATAATTATTTTAAATTCATTATAACTTTTATTAGATCTCATTTTGTTCATTAAAAGGAATTAATTAGTTTAAAGCATTAAAAAATTTCTTATATTCACCAAATTTAACTCAATAAAATAATCTTTATTTTAGCAGCTAGCGGGGTTGACTTGACCCATTCTAGATTATTTTATTGCAACGAAAACAATAAACTAAAATAACTCAAAACAAGCTTTGAGTTATGAACACAACCACACAACAAGAAAGAAAAAACCACAAGCACATACACTGGAAAAAAACAAAGACATGAGAAAAACAAAAAACTAAGACCAAGCTGAAACCAAAGCTTCGGAAAAAGCAGAGACTTCTCTTTTCATTGCACATGCAACTTCATGCTTCAAAACTTGCCAAAGCACTTCCACACTTCTTCTTTTATTCTCAAAGAAAATTAAATTTCTCTCACTCCAAACCAGCCTCAAGTATTTCTTTAAGCACATAATAATCACAAGAGATTCATCCAATCTCCATTTTATTGCTTTAAAGATCAAGTTCCATTCAATTTCAGAAACTTTATTCATGTCTGTACGACCGGCCTTATGCATTAACCTGCACCATAGGGGAAAGAGGGCTTCACAAGAATAAAAAAAAAGATGAAAATAGCTTTCATTATGTGTATTACAAAACACACATAACAAATTATAATTTAACCCATACCCATGCAGAACATCTTTTGTTAACAAAGCTTTGTTTATCACCTTCCACATCATCAAGTTATCTTTAGGTGGTGAAACATTATTCCAAATAATCTTAGACCATTTACAGGGAGGCAAAGAATCAAAATTGGCCAGCTTCTTATAAACAAGAGCAATGGTGTGTTGCTTACCAGCCCAGCAAATTGCATCCATGTCATGAGGACTATATGTTTTGGTTTGTAGAAAACTCCAAACAGCTCTGATGAACTGGTTGCTAGAATAAGGCAGATTAAGTTGCCCATCCACAATAAAATCCTTAGCTTTTGTATCTCTACTGATACCTGATTGTTGCATATGCTGATGAGAAAAAGCATTTGAAAGTATCAAACCTTTTTCACTCCAAGGCTCATCCCAAAAACTAACCATGGAAGAAGTTGATAAAGACATTTTGATAAGAGGTAGGAAATTAGATCTAAGCCCCAGCAATTTCCTCCACGTCCAACTACATGATTGAGGCACATCCATGCTCCAAAATTTCCTTCTACCAATATTATGCTCTAATGTCCATTTAACTCACACACTATTTATTTTATTGAGAAGAGACTCAAAGTGAAAACTGAAGGCAGCCACATTCCAAAAATGAATGTTCTTAATACCAAATCCACCTTTTACTTTTGGGCATTCAAACTTTTGAAATGAACATGGCAAAAGCTTCTTAGAATGCACACTGCCAGTCTAAAAAAAACCTTAGCATAGCACTGCTAATCATATTAAGAAGCTTGTTTGGCAGTATAAAAGATCTTTCCCAGTAAACTGTCATAGAGAAACTTATGGAATTTATTAGAACTAACCTATTAGCTTGAGACAAGAATCTATTGGCCCAACAGATCATAGATGTAGAGATTCTTTTGTACAGAGGAAGATAGTTTGCTATTGAGATTCTAGACGTAGTTAGAGGCAAGCCTAAATAATTCATGTCTTGATCCATTAACTTAAGCCCAGTAGACTGGACAAGGCCAGCAACAAAAGGAGGGGGGACACCAGTTAAGATAATGCTTGATTTGAGGAGATTGAGCTTATGACCAGTCATACAGTAAAGGGAGTCTAGGGTTTTCAAAATGCAATCAATTGAAGCAACTTCAGGCTTTGGAAAATCATAATATCATCAGCAAACATGAGAGTTAAGCCATGTGGGTGCTTGCACTTGGGATGGTACTTTATTAGATTCTGATTGTATTTTTGAGTGATCATAGTAGTAAATACTTCTATTACAAGAATAAAAATGTAAGAAGAAATGGAATCACCTAGTCGTATACCCTGTTTGCTTCTGAAATAATAGCCACCCTAACGGCCTAACGTTATAGTTCAAAGAAAAACTAGGGGTAGAAATGCAAGAGTACACCCAAGCAACAGAAGGCTTTGGAAATCTCATTAGGGCCATAATGCGCACAATAGAAGACCAATGTATAGAATCATAAGCCTTTCTTATATCCAATTTCATCATTGCAGCAGGAATACGACAAGGGTTACGGTAGAGCCCAATAAAATACTTTTTATATGAAATTCAGCTTGAATAATTTATTTTGATATTATTTTATTACTAATATATCGAAAATCGATTTGTTGCAATTGAAGCTTTATAGCATGCACCTTTACCATAGCAGCCTTCGAGTTTTAACTTTTTTTATACCTCATTTGTATGATGTACATGTTAAGTGCAAAGTTGTTAGTATGCTGTGTTATTTTCGGATGACGTTATTCATGTTTGTTTATTATATCCTTTTAAATCAACATTTTTCTCGAACCTAAAAATCACGATCCGTTTGAACTATCTTCCAGCTTTAGCTAATCTTGAGTTACTACATACTATTGAACGAGGCACAACTATACCTAAGTCATTGAAAAACGAAGTCGCTCATACTAGATTGTTGAGTGTTCAACAAAAATATTAAAAACATTTTTTTATTTCATTGTACAAATAATGAAATATAGTGTGGTTAAAATTATGGGAGGCGATGTATTTGATGAAGTGGCGTTTGATGTAATGAAGCTGATGTTGTTTATATATAAGGAGGTACTTAAGAGTTGTTTATAACCGTTAAATCTCATATGGTTACAAAGTAGGCATCTTATACTAGACACTTATTTTATTGCCACCTAAAGCTAATTACCTGAAAACGATCATTTCATAAGCGCATTACTCGGGGAAACTAATAATTCATAACCTGATCCTTATAAGAGAGTTGTTTTCCGCATTATAATTTACATTTGAAATTAACCGATTTTACCAACAATTAATGAAGCTTGCTCTTAACAACGGTCAGCGGTTAACTACCGTTTGACCGTCCAAATTTACGAAGGTATTGTTCAATCAAACCAACGTTGGAAAACATGATTAATTACGATTAATAAGTTATAATGAAAAGCAAATGACGTTGAGTTGCAAATTTGTGATAATTCTATAAGGGAAATTTTGCCAATTTAGACCAAGTTTTGAATTTTTTTTCAAAAATAGATCACTTCTCAAAATAATTACAAACACATGCCTATTTTGACCACATCAGCGTTGTGTTGGCTACAGCGTGAAGGCGCATTTTCAAATTACGTTTGTAGGCGAATTTTCAAAATGCCTTCATAAAAATTCGTTAAACAAGTGCGCGTCTTTTGACATATCGTCTATGGACGAATTTTGTTTAATCAAGTTATACAAAGGCGCATTTTGAAAATTTGCCTTCACGGTAATTGATAGCACAACACTAACATGGCCAAAATATGTATATGTTTGTAATTATTTTGAAAAGCGGTCTATTTTTGAAATTATTTTTCAAATTTGGGTCAAATTGGCAAAATTTCCTTCTGTAAATTAAACTGCTTTAACTTGAATGTACAACCTGCTGAAACCGTTGGTGGTGATTAGGCCCTCTAGGTCTAGAAGATGGCCTTGGTAAATATGCTCCCAGTTCAGTCAAATACAATTCGAAGGGCTGAATGTATATTTTGGAACATCACTCGATGCAGTTTCTTTGATCGTCTCGCTGAGTTGTTGCCCAAATTACTCCAACGAAACGCTCTTTAGGGTTTCATTCTCTTCAATTTCATCAATGAAATTGCTACCTCTTCTCTTCTTTTTAATAATTGTTATTTCTTCGTCTATTTTTACAATCAATGCCGCCAGTTCTTTTCGAAATGAAACGCAGAAGAAGAAAAATAAGTTTCGAGAGCGTGAGGCAAGTGATGATATGCTTTCTTATCCCAACACGTAAGCTTTGTTGTGATTGTTTAACAGACTTAACTGTAGTGTTTTAATTAGCTGGTAATTTCGGTATTGTTTGCCCAGACCGGTTTGAGGTGTTTTTAGGTTAATTTGAGTTTCTATTAATCTCAAAACAACATATGCCCGAAGCCGATGTTAAGAGTTAATTTTTCAAAGTGCAAGGTTTTCATACATGACATA
Source organism: Allium fistulosum (assembly GCA_030737815.1). NCBI lineage: Eukaryota > Viridiplantae > Streptophyta > Magnoliopsida > Asparagales > Amaryllidaceae > Allium > Allium fistulosum. The sequence goes on from CM060902.1 coordinate 1,305,755,644, forward strand.
GGGCACCAGTATACTAAGAATGAGATTCAGAAATAGGTTCTTGGATGTCCAGCTAATGAATAGAGTTTCGGCGGAGATTTGGTGAGTAGTAGACGAGAACAGTATAGCTCCGATGATTTCTCTTCCCTCACAGCTCCGTTATCTGTTCTTTCTTCAAATCCCATCAGTCTTGTCTGCAGCAAACCCTCTTAATCATATCATTGCATGAAACAGTAATTGCTGTGATGTATTTGTATTATCAACAATGCTAGTATACCTGAATTTTTGTTTTGTTAAATTCTACACCAGAAACAAAAATTCAGAAGGCATTACACATCAAAATAGCAAAGCACCATCTCAATTCCTCCATTTCGCCTAATCTTACATTTTGAAAAAGTTGAATTTTTGTCGTTGTAGCAAGTTCCTTGCGTTATCTAAGTCTAGCATAATGGCACGCACCTTGTGCAAGGATCAATAACATGATGTTATTCATAAGTTAATGTCATTAACTTTACATGCTTTTGCTTTTTCATAATTATCAAGAAACGATTCTGTTACTAAGATTACACTTAAGTTCATGGTTTAGCGTAAAAATATTTAACGTACCAGTTTTTCACTCCACTATAAACATGGACCACTTAATTCTGAGCTCAGATGAATAGTCGTCGATTGCTCTTTCTACCTGATTTGAATACCTCAAACCTCAATCTAATTGTTTGTTCCATTGACATGTTCAATTCAAAAGTTTTGCTTAATTGCTCCAAATTGTTGTCTTCCGCCTAAACTATTATCTCTACACTTCTCGATTATAATACGTAGACCGTACAATTTCAAACGGTCAAATTAATACACATCCATCAAGCATCTATCCAAGAGCCCAACCATCAATGCAAATGTGCAACCCCTTTTCCTACTGGCTCTACTCGAATAATTCATGCTCTCCCCATGTTCACCCAACCGTTAGTCGTTGTCCCACATCACCGATGTTTTGAGGGTACATATCATTGACGGTTGAAAACTTTGGCACATCGATGGATCATATAGAATCAATTCTTTTTATTAGCTGTAGTACCATCAAGATATTGGATTTTTGTTTATAATCATTACTTATATACATTAGCCTTAAGAGGTAAAGTCAAAGATCTTGGGGCTGTCTCCTAAACATACATTACAAGTTTTCAATGTATAAAGGGTTTTGCCAATAAACAAGTGAAAGGGTTTTGAATTTTGTGAACTTCAACCTTTTTTCTTTGGAAAGAAACTTTGAGGAAATTCAATTCAAAACTTATTTTGAGACTTTGTTATGATTTTAGTTTTATAAATTGGTGTTGAGAAAATTTGGAGGTATGACTTATGTTTGATTTTTAAATTATAGAGCTACCATAGTCCATGCTTGATGCAGTCGCTGCTTTTTTTTAGTACCGATAGAACTGTTATTAGACAATCGAAGTTACTTCCTTTGTTTAATGAAATATTTATATTTTATTTGTATTTCTCACAATATATTTCATTTTAAATTACAAGGACAGTCAGTCGATACTATTCATCTTCACAATACAGAATGAATATAAAGTAAAAGTTACACTTTAATTTCCACTTAGTCCAAATTTAATTCAAGTGATTCACTCATTGTTTTATCTTGTTTCTATTGGTTTTTTGAATTCTTATTTTAAATGATTTTGAATATATAATATGAGGTATCGGCAAAAAAAGAATTGTTCACTATCATCATACTTCTAATATTTGAAGGTTGGGTGATTATTTTGTATATAAATAATAAATTTTGAATATGTATAATATAAACTACGTTACTTTTGTAAATTATAATAGTGTGATTTATTTTAATATTTTTTTGGCACATAGTAAAATTATACACCAACCTCCAAACCAATTACAATTTATGCAATATGTAGTAAATTGTTAATTGATGCAAAATTTAATTTTATCAAAATTATTTGTCAAACATCTACTTTAAATAGGCTTTGTCTGAACCTTGCTTTAACTTTGGGCCCATTCTTGACGTTTAGCGCTCCGATTCCCCTCTAAAAGCATGTTTTGTATATTCAAAAATCATTCGGAATTTCCTTTTATGTTTGTAAAAGATGATGTAAACCAATTCATCATTTAAGGTGAAGCCATAAATGTCCAAATTAGTATTTAATAACAATAACATGTTAAAACATGAGAAAGGTGAACATTTGAATTATGTAAACGTAGCTAAGAAGTAAATTATAGAGAATATGTATAAGTTATCTATGCCATTACAACTTGTTGATGAGGCATCTTAGGTATTGACACTCACATGATAGTCCAATGAGGGCGTGTTGGGGGCATTAGATACCTCAGATAAAGTTATTGAGCAGTGAACAAGAGACCGGTCGTGCTATGATTTATTCGATGTTTATATCACTGGATAAATAAATGTAGCCGTTGCAAATTGCAATGATCATATCCTAAGCTCTATTATATACACATACTCAACCCGTGCATAATTCTTAGCAAAATTTCTTTCCACATATAATGTCAAATCGTAATATTCCAAAACCAAATTCTTAGAATCATAAAATTTCACATTTTTCGAGTTCACCCCATATTCCTCGTTTTTGTCAATACTACACACCACCATTTTCACTAACTCAGCATTTCTATTCTCAAATTTCACAAGCTCAAAATCAAATGTTAAACCAAAATCATATGCTCGAATGTCAAGAAACTGTGCTGGGTATTGATGATCATCCGACCAAATGTAGTAACTCACTATCTACAATCGATTACATACAATTTTCAACAATATAGACCATAACATGTCAAATGCTCCTTGAGAAGAAAGAGAAACATTAACTTAAATGAAGATCCTGAAGTGTTTTCCGTTTATAGAGATGAAGTACATCGAAGAAGATGGAAATTATGTTGCGTAAAGATTGGATGAAAGGTCTTGTTGAAAAAAACGGTTAGGGTTAATCACGCGAATGATATTTTTTGGAGTGCAACCATATTTGTTTACAACGAGCAATCTACAAATCATTGAATCGTGGTTGCATTTAAATGCTATTATGGAAAAATGAACAAGAGTTTTGTAAATTATAATAGTGTTTGATTTATTTTAATATCCGTTGGCATATAGTGAAATTACATCGACCTCCAAATCAATTAAATTTTATGCAATACGCAGTAAATAGTTAATTAATGCAAAATTTGATTTAATCAAATTTATTTTTCAAACGTCTGTTTTTTAATAGGCTTTGTCTGAACCTTACTTGGACGTTGGGCCCAATACTGATGTTTTGCGCATTGATCCCCCACTAAAAACATGTTTCTATATTCAAAATCATTTAGAATTTCCTTTTATGGTTGTAAAAGATTATGTAAATTAATTTGTTATTGAAGGTGGAGCCATAAATGTCCAAATTAGTATTTAATGACAATTACATGTTGAAACATGAGAAAGTGAACATTTGAATTATGTAAATGTAACAAAGCAGTAAATTATAGAGTATGTATAAATTATCCATGCCATGATCGATACAACTTGTTGATGAGGTATCTTAGGTATTAATACTCACAAGATAGTCCAATGAAGATGTCTTGGGTATTAGATACCTCAAATAAAGATATTGAGCAACCAACAACTATCCGTACTACAGTTTGTTCGATGTCTGTAACATCAAATAAACGTGGCCGTTGCAAATTGCAATGATCATATCCTAAGGTGTTATTATGTATATGTATAGACTACCCACACATACTAACATGCATTCTCTTTACCATGATTTCTTTCTACATACTAGTGTAGAGGCACACACAATATATGCATATTTTTACACATGTAATAATCAATATGGACTTTTTATGAAGCCATCGCTAATTATCTGATTATGCTTTTCAACGTGAATACACGTTTTAAAAAACATATTGATTTAGGTAATTTTAAGTATCTTACGTAATTTAAAACACGATCGTTGTTCATTAGAGATATTATGTGATAATAGTTGACATCTTACTTTGATATTAGTATTATAGTATATATGGTGGCAAACCATTCAGAGCAAGTGTATTTAAGAACTTTCGCTGGTATACATTGAATGATCACACCCAATATATATGCAGGTGCAATGAGAGTTCTTACGAAGAGTGAATAAAATAGCTAATATGAGCAATTAATCTTGGAATTATTCAAAAGAAACCCATAAATAATACAACCAATTCCATCTTGGGAGGATGGTTTAATACGTGCCTTTATCATTTAATATTTAATATGTTGATAACAGTAGAAAGCACATGAAACAAAGATATATGAGTGGTTCTCACAGTTAAACCAACATGGTACCATCACCACATGTACAATTCTCTTGTTACATCTTTTACAAAACCTACCCAACTTGACCATTTACAACCAACTTCGTTGCTTTCCACCAAAATAACACAGACCAAACCCCTTGCTAGACTTTGAAAGTTGTTTTAAAATTAAATAACATATCATTATAAATGCTGAATAGTAAGAAACCATTTTTAAAACCAAAGGACATAAGTCTATCCCTTATCGAATACTAATAGTAAGAAATTTGTTTTACAACTAAGTAGTAAACATCAACCTCGAACATTATACTGAATAGTTAGAAATTTATCTTGAAATTGAGTAGTAAACGTCAACCCTGAGCAAAAGGTTAGATCATTTCCTAAAGGACATCCTGGGCTGGCAGTAACGTTAGTCGATTACTGACAAAAGCGACATTCAGTTTGGTGACAGATCAACATTGTTCATTTTAGAGATAATGACGTTGGTGAATTTGGGTTAATAGGCATTAATGGAATTAGGGTTAATAGGCATCAATGAAGTAAGGGATAATAGAGTCGATCCACTTAGTATGGCTGGAATATTTGGATGGAGAATGATTTAGAAGAAGAACCATCGTCTTTTTTGTTCGGGTTTTGCATTTTATTTGAGAAAGAAGGGAATTGAATCCTAAAAGAAATGTGTTTAGCGTTGAGGAAGAGGAAGTGTTTCAGCATGCTGTGCAATTTGGAAGAAGGATGGCGGACATACCAAATTATGTTTCATTGTCTTTGAAGATGTTGTAAAATTAGTCTAGGAACACACAACAAATGCTAGGGGTATTTTTGGAACTTAAAAAAACACCGTTGAAGTTAGTTCATTGAATTTACATTATTAATAGTAGAGATGATGCCAAATCATAATATTCCAAAACAAATCAAATCCGCTGAATTCTCAAAATCGTAAAATTTCACATTTTCAAGTTCACCCCATATTCCTCGTCTGTGTCAATGCTACAAACAAAACCATTTTCATTAACTCAACATTTCTTTCACAAGTTTCACAAAGTCAAAATCAAATGTTAAATCAAAGTCAGATACTCGAATGTGAAGAAAATGTGTTGGGTATTGATAATCATGCGACCAAATGCAATAGCTCGCTATCGACAACAGATTCCACATAATTTTCAACAATATAGACCACAACACGCCGACTACTCCTTGAGAAGAATGAGAAACATTAACTTAAATGTAGGCCCTGAAGTGTTTGCCGCTTATAAAGATGAAATAGATTGAAGAAGATGAAATTGTGTTTGGTGAAGATTGGATGAAGGGTCTCATTGAACAAAATCGTTAAGGTTAATCAGACGAATGATACTTTTTGGAGAGCAATCATATTTATCTATAATAAGCAATATCTTTTGGAGAGCAATCATATTTGTCTATAATGAGCAATATATAAATCGTTGTATCGTGGTTGCATTTAAATGCTACTATGGAAAAATGAACAAGACTTGTCAAAAGTGAAAAAACTTTTTAGCAACTTAAGTGATTGAATGGCGAGTAGAATCAACCTTTTGGATAACGCAAGAGTTTACGATACAACATTCAAGAATGAGAACAATGAAAGCAAAGAGATTACCTTTTGATCAATCTCTTATCCTACGGGGGTGCAGGTCGGGTTTTCATGGCAAAAAGAAAGGATGCGCCTTGAGTAAGAAAGGAAGAATTATTTAGCACACTCAATATTTATGAATGACCGGGTTTGAAAAATTCATGTTACGTAATCTTTTTACATTTGAAGATGCTTTCATAATCTTAAGTCAGTGCAGCAAGTAATGTAACACAAACCTAATTTTTCGACAAAGTCGTGTTTTTCACTAGGCAAAAAAACTAAATTTGGTTTAAGTCTAAACTTTTAATCTTCTCAAAACACACTTTAGTCTAATATTAGTCCCACACCACCATTTTATAGTGGTAGAGCTAATCGTCCTGCTACAAGAGTAATGTTGCTAAGGGGGAATCAACTTTTGCAATAATGAACATGCCTCATAGAACAAACGTTGAAGGTTGAGAGAGGTCAGTTACATGAAGACTTGTCTTATTGTAAAAAAATACAAAAAAGCAAATTTATACAAAAGCAAATTTTAAATTATATGTTATTGACGACCGTTGATTTTAGCGAATTAAACAAACCATAGTGTAGATTGCAAACTATGACTTGAAAAAGCTTGTTATGAGAAAAGAAGCTGAGGGTGAACTTGATTATGAAGCATATTTCGAGTAGTAAGGTGGTAATTTGGTTAGTTCAGTTGGTTTTACGCTAAGAATATATTAAATTCAACTAAAAAAAGAAAATCAAACTAAGCCTTTTGAACTAATTTTGATTGTTTTTAACTTAACCGAACTAAAAAAATATTTCACATATGATTGGAATTTCGAATGTACTTAAGAAATATATGAAGTTATGGTTGCTTATATTAAAGCTATGATTAAAATATATTTATTTACTGGTTTTGTGCTTTTACGAGTAATATTGATTTGTTTATGGTATACGAAAATTATTTTAATGCTAAACCATCATAAAAATATATTAAACATTAACAGTCGAGACGATGTCAATGTGATAAAAATTCAATTTAATCGGTTAAATTTGTGACTAAATAAAAATATCGTATCAACCAATTTAAATTTACAATCAACCAAAATAATTTAGTTCATTCGGTTTATTTGATTATAATCGAATATTATTCATCCCTACCAAGTAATCTGATCTACTATGATTTAGTACATCTTCTTAATAATATGATTTAATAATATTATTTTTTCTAGTAATTTTGTGCATCTTGCATGATGTTTTCTATATGATTTAGTGTTGCAAATAAATTTTCAAAAACTAAAAAAGGGCACATGTTAGAGGAAATTTTTGCACTGTCTCGAACAAACACAAACCAAGTGGAAAATATGCTTAAGGTCGGAACATGCGTCTTTATCGAAACCGCATCTCAATCTGAGTCAAAAATTGAAAGATATGATCATTTTAAAGTTGTTCCAACCTAACCGATTTGGCCTTACCTTGAAGAGCTGCTATCTACTTCATCCAAACTGAATATTTAAGGTTATTGGGGTGTTCTATTTGACGATACGAAACTATTGGTCTAAGTTTCACTCGATTCTCACTTAAAACGAAGAAGTTAGTGTGCAAAAAAGATTGGTTTGAAATTGCTCATAAAAAAGGGTCCGGTAAGGAATAAGGGTCGGATAGGAAAATCAGTTAGATAGTTTGTTTGCCGAACCAACTCCTACCAAATCGAATCGACTGGGTCATATGTACTCTTTCACAACTTCACACCTATAAATACCACATAAATAAACGGACAAGTTTGAAGCACTAGAACCGTCGAACCGACTTATTGGAGCACTTTGGACAACAATGAATCATCCAAATCTTATCAAATCTCCTTCAATCATCAAATTTATCATAAAATTTCAAGTTGTGGTGGACCAACCCTAAGATCTACGACATCAGAGCTTTGACACTCACAGATCCAACAGCCCACAATTGTTGTAATAGATCTAGAGATATATAGCAAATGTTGTAACAATTGTAAATCAGAGAATCGTTATAAAAAAAATATAATGGACATAGGCCAGAGTACGACGAACTAGTATAAAATTTTTGCGTGTCATTTACTTTTTCTATAATTTACTTCTTGCTTTCTAGTACATCTGCGTGTGATTTATGATCTAAAGTAGAGTAAGGACTTAATATATTTGACGACTAGAGATCCTAGCTCCTAAAACTAGCATTAGGATCACACTTAGGATCCTAGGCTCTACCAAATCTATGTTTTTGGATGTGGTCATTTTTGACGCAAACAGTGCACAAAGTAAACTAAGAAGCTCAAGTAATTTAAATTGAAATGATGGAAATCCCAACTAAGAGGTTTTTGAACCATAATTCATCCACCAGCTGTTTTTGTAGGGCATCACGATCATCACGATATGGTTGGATTCACTTTTTTCATATGCTCATATAAGGAGTTAGCATCTTTCGGTCAAGAAGCTTAAAACTTGCTCAACATCTGAGTATAGTTTTTGACTTTGAAACCAACACATTCATGTTCTATGACCATGTTGTTAATTATACCACACGTAGTACATGGTATTAGTTAAGTACGTTGTTGAAATTTTGCTGGATGATAGATAATATGAAATTGGTACTGCAAGACGCCAAATACATGTTAAATTATCTTTTATTTACTTTCATGAATCTTTATGTACATTTTTTATTATGAATAAGTGAATTTTTAACCGCTTAAACAAGTGTACTTCATATTGGAATATATACCATTAGGAAGGTAATAATCCATGATGTATTCATATCCATCAATATCAATATCAGTATGATATGATATTGAAATGGCGCATGCTAGATTCGAGAACCACGGTTGATCCAATACATTAATTTTATCATTGAACCAAGTACAATGATAAAAGTATACTTGTAAAAAAGATCATGAGACGTCATGACTTCTAAAATCAACACCGACTCCTTTTCTTAATCCTATATTGTCCTTAGCAAGCGTATGGATAATTTTCACCAACTTCCAAGCATTTTAGAAAAATCTTATTTGTTTAGCTAACGTAAACCATCTTTCGACATCTTTCTCATTTGGTCATCTAAGACACTCTTGATCAATAACATTAAAATCTTTCTCATTCGAAGTTATGCAAAAATCTTTTTAGGGTATAAATTGTAGTAGACCTATGCAGTCAAAGCCTCGCTAAAGCCTTACTTATTCCCTGCTAAAGCGCTTAGTGCATTTTAACCACTATGCATTTTCAATTTAGCACTATTAAATAATAGATCCGTTTAAAGTTCCGTTATTTTCTGCTACCTCTGCTAAATTTGGTTTTTTTAGCACCCGCTTTAGCTTTTTTAATATTAAACGTTAATTTGATTAATTCTCTTATAAACCAAATCAAAAATTTGAGGGTATAGGTCTACGCTAAAGTCTTAAGTGCTCTACTAAAATTAGAACTCTATTTTATTCAAAGTCTGAACCACATAGATCTTGATATTCTTCAGTTTTGTTACATAAGTGTGAACGATGTTTTATTTTCTACACAAATGATACGAGAATAAATCTCTTTGGAGATTTGATTTTATCTCAAATAAATATTTTTACACCTTCGCTATTTTTTCATATATCTTCACTTTATCCCCACTACAAAACCGCTAATAGGTTTAACTGCACAATAGTAGACTCATCCATTAGAAGGGATGTCTAACTTCTGCAGTCCTGTAACATAACATTCAAAGAATATACATTAAGGTGAAATTCCAAGTTGACCTACGCCATCTCTTTGATGAATGACTGTGACGTTTGAACTTTGAAGTAAGTTTTTCAAGTATTTTTTGATAAATCTACAAAGAGATGAGAATTTTTTTGATATCGGTAGGTTAGATTTTCGTCCTTTCATTAATTAATCGTGACCCAATTTTCGATTTTTCAATGATATTAGCCATGGCGACTGTTACTTCCTTCGCTCTTCAATAGCCTAATTGATGTTGGACAAATGTGAAATTTCATTTTGGTGTGAAACAATTTTTATTCCTTTTCTTCAGCAGCTGCACAACATTTAGGAAATTGTTGAGAAACCGGTTTAGATTCTTTTTTTTTCCTTTTCTTTTCGAATTAAGAAGTTAAAATTTTGCATTAAGACAGCTGTGTTTGTTGTGTTTGTATGCCTTTATACATAGTGGTAACTAACGACTAGCTTCGTAGCCATTTGTGAACTTTGACTTGCCCGATAAAATGAATTCCGGGTAAGTCTTGATACCTCAAAATGCCATTGGGTAGCAGCCAATATGTATTCATCCACATCAGCAAAATAGTGGATGATACATATTTCATGTTGATGTTGCTTTAAGGTGTCTATGCCATAAAATATACAAATTTAGACTCTAGTATATTTAACAAAAGATCTTGGTACTCTGCTTTTACGCATTAAATAACAGTAAATATTGTTAATTAAAATAAGTTGATTATGTTCCTTTTTATTTTTCATAGAGACGAGGATTCATTGTTGAACACGAAATGTCCAAAGCATTTAGAGTTAAGATGGAAGACTGAAGTTAGTTCTAGCATATATGCCACTCCATTAATTGCTGATATAAATAGGTATGGATATCTAGACGTTTCTTTGTTTTTGTTTTTTTCCTTTTTTTTTCTTTGCTCATGTTACCTGTCATAATTCAACTTTAGCGATGGCAAGCTAGAAATTGTTGTTCCATCTTTTGTTCATTACTTGGAAGTGCTGGAGGGATCCGATGGAGATAAAGTTCCAGGTTTTCTTTTATCGTGTTTTTCTCAGTAGAAGTTTCTTAATCTGTAGTATATTTAGTGATGCAGTGGCATAGTTATTGGTTAGCCTGTGTACTTTTAAGAATTGCATCTGGTCTCTTTCGGTATGCCTACTTTTTAGATGTGCACATGCCTATGAAGTACATATATTATTTCATTTCTTAGCTATGCATGAGTTGAATTTTCTCCTAGTAGCAAATCTGTAGCTTTTACCACTATAGGTGAATGGCAAGTGAGCACAACTGATCGGTATTACATATATACATATATAACGATAACTATCTAAGTTAACTTTTTGTGATAAGCATTGCGACACTTTTTGTATCAAGCCATTTTGATGAATTGTCTTGAGAAAATAATTCTATCACGTGTTATTAGTTTAGTTGTTACTGTTGCCATATTGTCATCATTCTGTGGATAGCATAACATTTGAGGTATTAAAACTTATCAATCCAGGGTGGCCAGCCTTCCATCAATCAACTGTTCATTCTAGTCCTTTATTATATGATATTGATAAGGATGGTACACGAGAAATAGCTTTAGCTACCTACAATGGTGTTATTAATTTCTTCAGGTATGGTTACTTTGTCCCATTTCATTAAGCGCAAGTATAGAATGAAGGTAAAATTTATTCTTATTCAGGGTCTCAGGTTATATGATGGTTGATAAACTAGAGGTGCCACGAAGAAAAGTTCGTAAGAACTGGTATGTTGGTTTGCATCCTGACCCTGTAGACCGCTCACATCCAGATGTTGATGACAACACTATTTTTCAGGAGTCATCTGGTATGAAATTGTCTAGTATGTAATCATATCATTTCAACCTCACATCTATTTTTCTTGTTTGTGAAATGAATTGGTTCAGCAAGCAAGTATTTCTTATGTTAAACAATAAATGCTTCTGTGATGCCGATCTTTGTTTACATTTCCTTGGAGTATATGCATGTGCTGAAAAAGAACCTTGCCATTGTCAGGATCCAGTATATATATGCATGTATGTGCGTGTGTTTGTGTGTGTATATATATATATATATATATAGCTAGGATTTGCAGCCTTCCTTATTTAGCTCCATCATGTAGCCCCGGATATCAGCCACATGTTAATATTTAAATATTTGGCCATGTGAGAGGAGAGAGAATGGACCAATTATTTAAATATTAACACGTAGCTGATATCAGGGCTCCATGATAGAGCTAAATAAGGAGGGCCGCGGATGTTAGCTCATACACACACGTATATGGTCCGGCTATTTTGATTTTGGACACAACATTAAACACAACCGGTGACACAATATATCTGAACCGTTGGATCTCATTGTGTTCATACATGAGGTTTAAATCAAGGGGCAATCCAACGGTTGAGTTTCATTGTGTCACCGTTTTGTAGCTTTTCCCATATACATACATATGTGTACATATATATACATGCATATGCATATACATACGTATGTGTGTATATATGTGTGTGTAACACTAAGGATCTTTAAACATATATTTTAGATTAAATATCTTATTTTAAGCTGTATATACTTCTGCAAATCATCCTTATGATATATAACTCTCTAGTTCAAATAGTTGTTCAAACCCTGAAATTTCTGCAGACATGATCAATGCTTGCTACACTGTTTACCCTTTTTCCTATTTAACTAACAGCCATATTTATTGACACACTAAAAGCAGTTATTGAAACAGGTGGAAAAGCCAATGAAAATGCAACAGTTTCTAATATTACGTCATCAGGTAATTTCATTTTCAGCACCTACATATATCATACCACCAAATCTGTACTAACTGCTTCTAACTTGGTGGAAACACTGTCTATTCAGTTAATGGTACTTCTACACTAGCATCAAGTCGAAGAAAACTGCTTCAGGAAAACAATTCAAGTGCCTCTGTAGGAAATGAGTCCACTTCTCACGTTAAAGATGAGAATGAGGTGCAAAACCCAGGTGTAGAAAACAATGGTGTTCTCGAGGAAGAAGCTGATGCATCTTTTGATTTGTTCAGAGGTGGTGAAGAATCAACAGATGACTATGATTATGATGATTACGACAATGATTCTATGTGGGGAGATGAGGAATGGACAGAGAAGAAACATGAGACAGATGATGATTATGTCAACATAGATGCACACATTTTGTGCACCCCGGTATAGTTTGTACATTGAAATAGTTTCTGATTTTACAATAATTCGTGTTTGGAGTTGAATGTTTGTTTCTCTCCCCTTTTCCAGGTAATTGCAGATATCGATAATGATGGTGTCCAGGAGATGGTTGTAGCAGTTTCTTATTTCTTTGACCGGGAGTAATAACTTAAACCGCATCTAACTAAACATAGCATCTAACTGAGTAATTTCACACACTATATTTCTATTAAATATCTCTGTTCAGTTAATATAGCTTTATCGTTACGCAGTTGTGCTTGTGGATGTAGCTTTATCATTATGTTTTTGTCTACATTTTGATAAAAAAATATCGAAGATACTCCTTTCCATAGGATTTTAGCTTACATGCAATATTTTTTTACTCCTAATATCCTAAGAAATTTATATTGAAGGAATGCAGTATGTATAACTGAATAAACTTGAGAAATGTGATTGTTCAGTTTCAGTGTGTGTGTTTCTGTCTCTCTCTCTCTACACACACGCGCATGCACGTACACACACAGAGGGGGAGAGGGGAGGGGGGTGGGGACTCTGAATAATAATTAACTGTCTTAACTGTATTATCTGTGCAGAATGACAACTTCAACCCCTTTGATTCCCATGTAAACTCAATTGAAGGTTAAATAAAAGTTTGTCTGCACTGAAGAGATAGCATACACTTTCATTTGCACACCACATAATTTAGCTACACAATGCATTATGTCAGCACATAAAAATAGATTTCGCTTTGTAAATCAATTAATTTAATTGGGACAATAATTCAGTCCACAAATAAATAGTCCTTTTATTTTTATTTTTATTTTTTATTGTGATGCATATCGAATGACTGGCTAATTGCTTCTATCTTTAGCTGTTATGATTTTATTCAGTGATTACTCATTTAATTTGCTATATTGATTTTGTTCACTGCACAAGCAAGGTTTTATAGCTTTATATCCTAACAGCTTCTTGCAGCTTATTCATCCACATAGTAACTTCATCATAGGCAACTTTCAAATTATGTTAGTTTCTTTACCTCTGTAATTTACTCAACTTAAGATGGTTCAGACTTGGTTGAATTTGTTCTCTCTAGTTCTTCTCATGTTAATTGTTCAAATTCTTGATAGTTACAGTGAGTGATTATTTTCAGATACTACCAAAATCAAGAGCATTTAGCAGATTTGGGTGGCATCAACATAGAAAAATATGAAGCCAGTGGTGTTGTTGTCTTTAATCTTGATACTAAACAAGTTAAATGGACCACTGATCTTGATCTCAGTGTCGACACTGAATCTTTCCAAGCCTATATTTATTCATCTCCTACGGTTGTCGATTTGGATGGTGATAAAAACCTTGATATTCTTGTCGGAACATCCTACGGGTTGTTCTATGTTCTGGATCATCATGGTAAGATTATCGGACCATGTTTGGTTTTGTTTGCTGTCTTTCAAATCTGCTTTGAGTTGATAATATTATCTTTCATTGTTTATCAGAAGTCTAATTTACCGTGGACCCCAAGTTGTTTTTCAGCTTAACACACTAAAAAGAGGGGGAGGGGGGAGGGAGGGAGGGAGAGAGGGGGCGGTGGTGGTGGTGGTGTTTGTCACCCTCTACCAATTTGTAAATCAACTTTTGCTGTCATATATCCCTAAGTTTGCGGATATTTTCTAACTTAAGATTTAATAACATTTCAAGTAAACCAACGCATTATTATCCTTTGGAGTTTGTTCTATGAACAAATCATCTTCATTCCCTAGACCTTAACCTTCCTACACGACCTAATAAGCTAAACAGCCTGAGCCGAAAGGATTAGACTTAATATCCTTCCTAACACTCCACTTTCTAATTACTATATACCCTTCTGTACTTTTTTCATGGCCAACATCCTTGGCTCAGATTGATTATCAAACTACATATTGAATCTGTTATACCAACATACTTAATAATAGTTTGCCACTTTCTGCTTAATCTGTTGCAACCAAGAAATGTTTGTGTTGTTTCAGTTCCACCAATGTTACAAAACTCTAAAAGGCCATGTAATCCATAATTTACCTATTCGTTTGCATTGAACACTATCCTACACAAATTTAGACCGTCCCCATGTCAATAGCTAACCAACACCAGATTTTTTTTCAGTTACAAATTCATAAGCCTTACCTATTCAAAGCATTCATATTGTAGCAACTCTTCATTCAACTTCAGTATTATTAGCATTTTTTTAAAATTAAATGTAATGAATTTATGTTTATTATTTGCTAAGTTCTTTTGATAGTTTTCTCCATTTGATAGCTAGCAAACTATTTTTTTTTCCACGTTAGTTATGGTTGCTCCCATTGCTAATGGATTCAACCGGTGCTAATCATTATCATTTTTCATGTATAGGCAATGTTAGAGAAAAATTTCCTCTTGAAATGGCTGAAATTCACGCACCAGTGGTAGCAGCAGATATAAATGATGATGGTAAAATTGAAATAGTCACAACTGATTCTCATGGAAATGTTGCTGCATGGACTGCTCAAGGAGATGAACTATGGGAAGTGCATCTTAAGAGCCTTATTCCTCAAGCAAGTTATTTCCAACCCTTTTCAGAATAGGGCATTAAATTTGTTAAAAATTTAATATTATGAGCTCTTAAACCAAGTAATAACTTAAACCGCATCTAGCTAAACTTAGCATATTTGACACTATCAATCTAAAACCTATGTGCTTGTCCATGCAGCAGGCTTATTCATTCAGAATTCAGGATAAGCTGATGGTTATCTAATGCAGGCACACACACTCACCAGGAGAGATCCATAACCCCTCTATTTTCAGCCCCTTTATAATTGTATTGGCTATTGAATTCCATAATTCATTAGATAGATTTGATAAGAAGAGGGTCTCTCTCTCATACTTTACCATATTTCTCTTTCTTACATCATCCAATCCACCTCTGATTTGATAAATCCAGCGTAAATATGAAGGGTTTAAAACTAGATGGGTTATGGATTCTTCCCCTCTCTCTCTCTATATATATGTATATATATGAGCTAGGATCAATAACCCCCTTTATTTAGCACCATTTGTAGCCCTCTGAAATAAGCCACAAGTTTGTATTTTTCATGTGACGGGAGATGGAAAAAGCAAATATTTAAATAGAAACATGTTGCTGATATCCGGGGACTACAAAATGGTGCTAAATAAAGAGTTTATTGATCTTAGCGCCGTAACAACCTGCATTTTCGATCCTCAGAAATCGACATTAATACATCCACGGTATTCACATGTCGAACATCCAAGTGGCAGAAAGACAGATTGTTGAGATGAAAGAAAAGACAGAACAAAATCTCACAACGTGACGAGTAATATATAATATACCAATGATCTTTACAAAAGAAAATTGAACGTTAATATACATATTATTATCAGAGTAAAACTAACATATCATCAGCCTGGACAGTTATAATAACATGTCCTTACAATTTCTGATAAATATAGACAATAACAAATAGCAGAAGTTAAAATGCAAAAATACATCTTGGAGGATCCAACTCGTCTCCTGAAGCTTCAAAGTGTCCGGTTAAATTTGGAAAATATGCTCGGGCTGATCCAAGCATTATAAGAAAATAACGTCCGGATCAGTCTGGTAAACAGCGTGAGAAACACATATCAAATGGATTTTAATGCTATAAAAACCTTTCAAAATAAAGATATCTCGTAAGACCACGCTGCGCATAAACATGATGGGTTTTTTACCTTACGATAACCAAACCAATTTATAGGAAATCTTATGATGTTATAATAATGTACAGGGTTTAAAATAAATATTAATCATAATCGAAATGGTTACATTAATTACATTCCAGCATAATATGTATACAACTAAGTTCGTAAAAGCACGTATTTGAGATTGGATTCCAACATGATAAGTTAAGGGATTACTTTCCGTACAATATACCTTTAGATAAAATATACCCGAGGGCCACACATGGACCCCCTGCGAATACAGAGCCGACTACTCATTTAACATGACATGCCGGATTACATCATCCCTCGGACATCGAGGCTGCAAACATTGCCCCACGGTTGCCCAACGTACACACCAAAATCCATAAAATCGAATCTAGATCGAGGAATGATGCTTCTAATGGTAGCTCACCGCATAGCTTTGCGAGCATCTTCTGTTTTAGCCAATACCGAGTTGTAAGGCTTGTGAGGTCACGCTTTTACCTTTTTCTCATAGCAATTCCCACTTGAAATGTTAATATTGTTCTCCAAGCAATAATACAATGCGAACGTTCATCCATACAAGCTGTTTATGATATTAACAAACCGAAGACACTACTTTTACTACATCTATTTTGAAATCATCCTCAGGATTAATAGCAAGTAGCCTTTGCACTTCAACGAACTCCATCTTCGATTTCATCATGTTGAACCAGTCTCGAACCTCTTTCAAAGTGTTGAACTCATATATGGTTTTGGAGTGGTTACGGTTTCGAGTCGTCTCATATAAGTACACTCCCCCGCTTATCGGTCGCTCCAAAATCAAACGATGGTTTCCAGTATACTCAACTCCGGTTCTTTTGAAAATAAACATACAATACATAAGAGCAGAAATCACCTCCTAACCGTTTATAAAATTCTGTTTTTATAAGCTCATTCCATATTTATAAGTCCTTTTATAAATCTGTCCTTTTATAAATCTCCAAATGAATAGGTGAAAATGAAATATACAAAGGGGAAGTGTATATATAAAAGTAAAGAATGCTAAAAACCCAAAATGCCCTTAAATTCATTTTCAACTCTCCCATCTTATCACAAGCCACCAAAATTCTAACTTTGAAAATATGATGGATTTTAAAATGGTCCATGTACTTTTGTTAATTTCTACACCTAAGGAATCTTGAAATGTCAAATCCATCACTTCATATTTTCAAATTTAATATATTTTATTTTTACTATTATTATTTTATTTGTTTAACATTACATTTCAAAATATGGTTTTTTTAAACATTTAAATGTTGTTTTAAAATATATGCCAAGGTATAACAATTTTCTACAACTTGTTGTTCGATAAAAAGTCGAAAATCCAAAAAGCGGGTTTCGATCACATTTTCAGTTTTCCATCGAACTACCTATTAATGTAAAGAAAATTCAAAAATGAAAATTCAAAAATGAATTTTCTACCATTAGTCATAAATTAAAAACGGTTATTTAATTATTAAAACCCTTAATTGAAAATTTAAAATAATTAAATATTCAAAAATCAAAGCGATAAAATTCCGAGTCGTTACATTCTTCCCCTTTAAAATAATTTCGACTCCAAAATTTCATCTAAATCAAACAAAGGAAACCAGCCAACACAAAAACTTAACCATTTTACTTCCCATAATTATTTATGAAAACATTTTTATAAAACCCAACTTAAGCTCACAAACTTGTATAATACCCCACTGCATCCTAGGGGTATATATCACTATCTAATTCAAACCTTTTTATTTTGAATTTATTTCCCTTAAGTAAACTCAAGATCCAATTACCTATTTTTCTATTTTTATTTCAAACCCCTTTTGAAATGATACTATATATTTTAACGATAGAAAATATATATATAGCCCGAGTAACATCAAAATGATACTAAAGAGCTGAGCAATAAAATCATCAAACTTCCCTCTCCTGAATATCATACTATTCTTAGCTATTAGATGTTGTTCTTTTCCTTCTCCAAGCTCGTTGAAATCAAGGGGAAAGCGTTCAAATCTGCTAAGATCGGAAGCTATCTGAAAATTTTGAGACTTTAGATTGCTTTCCTTTCCAAAAGTTATATTACGATAACTTAAAACATACATAGCTATATTATTCCATTTTATTGTTATTTAGAAGTGTTTTCCAACAGTTGGCACTGCAAAATAACAAACATATTTTAATAAAGCATTATATCATGAAATTGGGCTGGAGGTGAACAATACTAAATGATAGGTTATGGTTAGAAAACATTGTTTGTTATCTTTCTATCAATAATGTGTACTCACATAAACTGAGAATGAAAGAAAATGATAACCAAGTAGATAGTCGCAAAAAAAAATTGATAACCTAAGGGACGTCTTGCAACTTACAGTCAGACATATTTCTTTACTAATGTTGTATACCCCAGGAGGTCATCTAAAACAACTCAAAATTGATAACCTAATATAATCTTGGCAATACTTGTCTAGCAAGTCCATAAAGAATGTTTTACATCTAGTCAAGAGTATCAACTATTAGCATCTAAACAACTATGCATAGTTTAGCCATCTTGGAGCCTGAATGCAGCAAATAAAACAAAATAACCACACAACATATTAGAACACGTCAATGTTTACGCATCGGCTACCTGATGAGTATAAGGGATAGCAAAGTAGAAGACAGGTTATCAAGCTAAATATAAAACAAATTTGAATAGAAAATCAATTAATAAGTAATTTAATCTAGAAAATATGACCTTCAAATCTGTACTAGCAGCGGATGGTAGAACTGCATTAGCTTGCGTAGGTGCAGATACCTTACTGATTAAAACAAAATTCCTTTTTCACTGAGCATAATTCTATGCGCAAGTCAAAATTATCGAAAGTCGGATCCTCTTCCAATCTACGTGAAGTAAATGAATGAAATATTGAAATTACATGATGAGGAAATAGTTTGGACAAAAAAACTATACAAATTCAAAACCGTACCTTGATTTTTAAGGAATCAAAATGAAATGAGAAAATTGATTGATAAAATAAACAGAACAACCGAGAAGAAGCAAGGCGACCACTGGTGATGCTCAGGTGGTGGTATACCACTATATATGTGAAGAAGTATTCCACCTAAAGCTCGTTGAGATTTGCTGGAGTTTGCTTGAGTTAGTTGTTTCTCTATTATTGAATCGTTTTGAGTTGTTTGATTGTGCTGAGTTTGATCTAATTGGGAGGAACTGTGACCGTAGAGTTTGTGGACAAAATACCTTAATCACATTGTAGAAATCAATGAGGGCATTTAAAATTACTCAAAAGCTTCAAATCCGTTTAGTTTGAGAACGTGGTAACAATTATTGGATATCACGGTACAAATCAGATGACATAAGTACCCTTGTTCATTTAGCATGTAGTATTGGGCATTTCAATAAATTCAAAAGCTTCATTTGGAGGTGTTCCTATTATATATAGAAGATACATATAAAGGGCAATTTTGGAACTTCACGGTCGCACCAAAAAAATTGCGCTTTCAAACCAACTATTAATAAAGATTTTGAAAATTATTCCATTACATATATAAAAGATAATGTTGGGTAAAATTATTTCATTTACCAATTTCAAAATAGCACTGTGTTGGTTGGCATCGTTCAAGTGTTTAGAGATCCCTATCAATAACGTTAGTTACTTGTATTGATCGGAATCCATAAACCACTCAACAGACCAATCATCACAATATAAAACCTTTTTATAGCACTAACAAATACACGCGCTCAAATATATATACACTCAAACTCATTCTAGGGTGTCACCTACCCTATCTCTAATGAGTTTACCCCATTAGGACCAAAGTTCTCGCTTAACCTTCAGCTCTGGTACCAATTGTAACAAGTTGCCTTATGTGTTATCGAAGCGCTCGCCTAGGTGCCAAAAAGCCCTAGGCGCCGGCTTTTCACTTTGTCAAGGTGCTGCCGATGCTCAAGGCGCCGAAAAGGCGCTCAAGGCGGTGAAGCGACAGCGAAGCGAAGCCCTTAGAAAAGCGCGCTTCTGTGCAGTCGAATAATTTAGGGCTTCAGCCCAAAACCGAGCTCGATATTGAAAAAATATCGAACATTTAGGGCATCGATACTCCAGTCTCGAGTCTCGACCTTAAAAAACCCAATCTCTATCTCAAATCTGCCGCTGTCAATCCAGAAGCATCGCCACCGCTAATCCAGATCGCCGCCGCCGATCCAGTTTCTCCACCGCTGCCAGGCTCGATCTACAATCTCCTGTTGATCGCGTATATTTTTTACTGTAGTTTAAGGTTTTGTTTAAAGTTATAAACTTGGTTTAAGTTATAAAGTTTTGTTTAAATACAAAGTTATAAACTGATTTAAATTTAAGTTATAAACTTAGTTTAAGTTATAAAGTTTTGTTTAAATTTAAATTTATAAACTGATTAACTTTAAGTTAGGTTAAAGTTTTGTTCAAAGTCTAAAATTTAGTATTGTTTTGTTATAAAGTTTAGTTTAGTTTAAATTTAGGTTTAAAGTTTTAGAGTTTGAAATTTTAATTTTAAATCGAGTATAAAGTTTTGTTTTAATATTAAATTGAATTTTAAGTTTGAAGTCTAAAGTTTTAATGTTTTGATTTTAAATTGAGTTTTAATTTTGAAGTTTAAAGTTTTATGTTAAAATTTAAAATTGAATTTAAAGTTTTAATTTTAAATTGAATTTTAATTTTGAAGTTTTAAAATAAATTTTGAAATTGAATTTGAAGTTTTAAGTTTTAATTTTAAGTTGAATTTCTATTTTAAAATTTTAAAGTTTAAAGTTAAAAGTTTTAGAGTTTAAAATTTTAATTTTAAATTGAGTATAAAGTTTTGTTTTAATATTAAATTGAATTTTAAGTTTGAAGTCTAAAGTTTTAATGTTTTGATTTTAAATTGAATTTAAAGTTCTAATTTTAAATTGAATTTTAATTTTAAAGTTTAAAGTTTTATGTTAAAATTTAAAATTGAATTTAAAGTTTTCGTTTTAAATTGAATTTTAGTTTTGAAGTTTTAAATTAAAATTCGAAATTGAATTTAAAGTTTTAAGTTTTAATTTTAAGTTGAATTTTGATTTTAAAATTTTAAAGTTAAAAGTTAAAAGTTTTAGAGTTTAAAATTTTAATTTTAAATTGAATATGAAGTTTTGTTTTAATATTAAATTGAATTTTAAGTTTGAAGTCTTAAAGTGATTTTGAATTATTAATTTAAAGTGCAGTTTCTTTTATAATTGCAGTTATTTGAAGTGCAGTTTTCTTGAAGTGCAGTTTTCTTGAAGTGCAATTTTTATTAAAGTTCAATTTTTGAAATTTGAAGTGTAGTTCTTTTGTTATTTTTTGCTAAAATAAAAAAGGCGATGCTCAAGAAGAATGTTTTTCTTATCTTTTTAGGTCATGGATACAAACCAACCTAATGCAAATGTAGGAGATTCTTCTTCTGCCATGGCTAGAAATAGAAACCGTAGAGTTGATATTGGTTGGAATCATAACTACTTAGCGGATGAAAATAACCCCAATAGTGTGACTTGTATGTTTTGTTTGAAAGTGACAACGGGAGGAATATATAATGCAAAGCAACATCAAATTGGAGGATTCAAAAATGCAAGCGCTTGTTGTTTGTACCAAAAATGGGCACAACACTCTTCGGAAGTTTTTGAAGAGATAAAAATGAAGAAAGAAAATTAAAATTGAGGATTATCTAACAAAAACTCCAAATAACAGAAAGTAAATTGCACAGAAGACAGTGATTTAGAGTGGTTCGGCGTTTCGCCTACGTCCATTATGAAGTTTGATGATTTTATTGCTCGATGCTTGAAGGTTACAATTTCTTATCACATAATACAACTGAATTTATAAGCTAAGTCTGAAAATAAGGCACCGGTGGTGATTTGGAGTAAATCCGGCAGAGTCCGGGCGCTCTTTAGCTCTTAGAATTCTCCGACCCCCTTTCTGAATGACCAGGGGCTCTATTTATAGGTGTAGGAGGCTGATATTTCGCCTAAATTCGGGGAGACCGCTTCTGGCACGTGAGGGGGCCCACATGCCCACTTTCAGGAAATCCGGGCCCACTTTGGGATCGATTCGAAGTCCATTCGAATCGATCAAGAAATCATCCAATCGAGCTGAAATTTGGTGTGGACATTCTTCATTATGTGCTTAAGCTTCTGTGAAAATTTTATGGCATTTGGACTTGTAGAACTTGAGTTATGATCGATTCAAGATCGTATTTCTGGTTGACACGCTTGCTTCGAATCGATCCTTTCGAATCGATAGGGTCGAATCGATAGGGTCGAATCGATGCTTGGTGTGTGTGCGTGGTGACGTAGCGCGCGCGCTTCTCGGGTTGACCCATCTTTTTCTCCGAGTTTACTGGGTCGAATCCATGGTTCTAGCCGCACTGACTTAGTGGATTCGAGGTAGTGGATTCGTAGATATGTTCGTTCGAATCGATCAAGGTATATCACGGTTGATCGATTCGAAGCTGCCTCAACAGGGTGGATTCGAAGTAACTTACGGGATGGAGTCGAAGTGTATCGATTGCATGGATTCGAAGTAGAGGAAAACCCGATGGGTTCGAACTATTGGATTCGAACGTAGTCTGTTTGGATGGATTCGAACTAAGGAGTGCTCGATGGATTCGAAGCTAGGTTATGTCTTATGGATCCGAACCAATGCGTGGCTTATGGATTCGAACTTATGGCTACTTCCTCCACTTTTCATTAGTGATAACACGAGCATATGAACTCGGATTGTCTTGGAATTTGGAACGTTGGTTTTTATGGCTTTGCTTGATATATCTTATCAATTGCAGTCCGATCCGGACTCGGGCGAAAATTCACCGATATTCATAGTAGACCTATGCATAAACGATCTTCAAGACGAACCGTCCTAAGTTTCTAGTCGAGTTCTTGGTGTCACGGCCTTGCCAAAAGGTGGGATAACACTTGTCCTAAAATTCCACTTAATATTAGAGACGGGTTGATGGAGGCAACGAATAAGAAACAAATTAGAAAGGTGGATGCTTTTGAAGCTAATGCAAGCAATGATTTAGGAAATTATAGTTTGAGAGATGATGACAGTGAAGTTGAACCAAGTAAAGTAACAAGAGAGTGAACCTCGGTGGAAGCGAAAGGAATGTGGGAAAGAAGACATCAAAAACTCCAAAAGGTCCCATGAATGTATACATGGGCAGTATGAGCATGATATCAAGTAATCGAAGTGGAGGATCAACAATGAGACAAACAAGTATAAACGATGCTTGTGATAAAGAACTTAGAGATAGAACAAGCCAATACATTACTCGTTTTTTTACCAAGCCGGTATTGCATTCAATGTGGCTTGTATGGATGCATTTAAAGATATGGTGGAGTCTATTGGTAGATATGGACCTAATTTGAAGTCACTAGTTACCATGAGTTGAGAGTTCCATTGTTGAACAAGGAATTGGAGTATACACATGCTCTAATGAAGGGTCACAACGAGCAATGGACAAGATATGGCTGCTCTATTATGTTGGATGAGTGGACGGATAGAAGAGGAAGAACATTAATTAATTTTTTAGTCAATTGCTCTTTAGGGGCGATGTTTGTAGCATCTGTCGATGCTTCTTCTTATGTGAAAACGGGGGAGAATTTTTGAGTTGCTTGATAAATTTGTGAAAAGTGTTGGAGTAGACAATGTTGGTCAAGTCATAACGAACAATGGAAGTAATTTAAGATGGCGGGTGAGTTTATAAAATAGTTGTTCTTTACAATTTATTTGCTATACTAGTACGTGTTTAACTATTTATCCTTACCTATTCATTAACTATTTTTCTTAAATAGGAGAATTGCTTATGACAAAAAGAAAATCTATATATCGGACTCCTTTGCAACTAGCTTGTTCGATTTGGCATCACTCGATTTGCAACAAGCTTTCTATGCTTGCAAAGTTTGTATAAGCAAAAGAATTATCTTCGAGCCATATTCACATCAGAGGAGTGGGTAGGAAGTAGGTGGGCAAGGGAAGCAAAATGGAAAAAAGCTTGTGATACAGTTTTAATGTCATCTATTTCGAATATTGTTTCTTACACACTTAGAGAGTGATGGGTCCTTTGGTTCGAGTCCTTCGACTTGTTGATGGTGATAGAAGACCTGCTATGGGCTATATATATGAGGCAATGGATAGAGCAAAAGAAGCTATTGAAAAATCATTTGATGGAAATGAAGATAAGTACAAAGATATTTTTGCTATTATTGACAAAAGATGGGAATGTCAACTCCATCAACCATTGCATGCGGCGTGACATTTTTTGAATCTACAGTTCTTTTGCAAAGATCATAAAATTGAGCACGATGAAGAAGTTACATGTGGAATGTATAAATGTGTTGAAAAACTTCTTTCAGAAAATGATCAAGTGAAGACTATGGATGAATTGTCATTGTATACGGAAGTGGAAGGACAATTTGGTATTAACTTGACGATTAAATCAAGGGACACAAAATCACCGGTAAGCCATATGTATGTTTCAATAATAAGAATTTAAAAATTATTATTAAACGTCTAATTCTATGTTACATATTATATTCTTTCAAAGTTCAAATTTATTGATATTTGAAAATTGAAATGTTATTTTTTTTCTTAGCCGAGTGGTGGAGTTTATATGGCAATTCGGCCCTTATACTGCAAAAGTTTGCAATCAAAATTTTAAGCCTCACTTGTAGTGCATCGGGTTGCGAGAGAAACTGGAGCGTCTTAGAGCATGTAAGAATTGTCTTTATATTTATGTTTGACATAAACATATTCAAACATTGATGTAAATGGTAACATGTTATATTTTTTTACCAGATTCATAGCAAGAAGCGGAACAAACTTGAGCATGAAAGGTTGCAAAAATTTGTGTTTATTAAATATAATCAAAAGTTGAAGAACCGCTTCAAACGGAATGATCTGATTGATCCTATTTCTTTGGATGATATTGATGATTCAAATGAGTGGATGGCGGGTCTTGTGGAAAATAATTCCGATGTGGAAGATGATTTGGTTTTTGAAGATAATACATTAACATGGGGCGTTGTGCAACGTGCATTTGGAGCTGGAGAAAGAGCACACTTAACTAGACAACATCATCATGTGACAAAGTCAAAAGGAAAAGAATACATACATTAGGAATGAAGAAGATGCTAATTTTGATGATGTTTTGGAAGAAGATGAGTCGGATTACAATTCAAAAGAGGATCAAGATTATGAACATAGTTTGGAGGATGATGATGAGGAGAAGAGCTTTGATGTCGATGATATGAGTGATTAAAAGTTTATGGAAGTTTAAAACCCTATTTAAGACTTTTAAGTAATGATGTTGTAATTTCCTTATTTTAAGTATTTTTGTTGTTTGTAGACTTGAATTGAATGACTTTGTGCCTTTTTAGTTTGGTTTATGATGATCATATGCATAGTAGTTAAGGCGTGCGCTTAGGCATGCCTAGGCGCGACTAAGGCGCAGGCGCAGACCCTGCGCCTCGCTAGGTGCTAAGGCGCCTCCTCTAGTGGAGGCGCATCAAAAGCGCGAAAAGCGCGCTTTTATCTCAAGGCGGAGAGGCTCAAGAAGGCGCGCTTCGACTGTCGACAATTATTTTTGTAGGCCCACTTCAATCGACCCAAAATCCGCTTGCTTTTTGTGAAATCGACTTGGTCGACGAGGCTTTCTAGGGTTTCAAATTATTGTCGACTTCGAAATTCGACTCTCGAAAAAAAAACACGCAAACTCTGCCGCTGCCGCCAGCTCCCCTCTGCCCCCGCCGCCGGCTCCCCTCTGCCTCCGCCGCCACCAACACTTGTATAAAAGTCGCACAAAAAAGCCCAAGGCTTAAGTCTTTTACCTTTTTGCGCCTTAGCTACTATGATCGTATGTTGTTTTATTCTCAATATTGCATATATACACAATTTTTTGAAGCCAAGATTTGAATTTTAATGCATTTTTAAGGTGTAGGTTTTTTGGCTGTAAAACAGCAAAGCTGGTGCTCATGGCACCCAAAAAAGCGTTAGGCGCCAAAAAGCGCTAGGCGAGGGCCTGGGACTTTTTCACCTTGACAACTTTGGCTGCCTTTTTGATCATCAGAAGTCGACATTAATACATCCACGGTATTCATGTGTCGAACATCCAAGTGTCGGAAAGACAGATTGTTGAAGTGAAAGAAAGAAAAGACATAACAGAATCTCACAACGTGACGAGTAATATATAATACACCAATGATCTTTACAAAAGAAAACTGAACTTTAATATACATACTATTATCAGAGTAAAACTAACATATCATCAGCTTGGACAGTTATAACAATATGTCCTTATACTTTCTGATAAATACAGACAATAACAAACATCGGAAGATAAAATACAAAAATACGTTTTGAAGGATCCAAAGTGTCCAGTTAAATTTGGAAAATATGCTCAGGTTGACCCGAGCATTATAAGAAAATAACGTCTGGATCAGTTTGGTAAACCAACGTGAGAAACATATCAAATGGATTTTAATGCTATAAAAACCTTTTAAAGGTATTGAAATGACCCTATTTATTTCACCTAATTTTTACTAGGATTTTTTTTTTACATTAATAAATTTTCCAGAGTCATTTAGCCTTTCTATTAAATTATCTAGGATCCTAATTCTTCCACTAATATATTTATATCAGTTCATTAATAAATATTCACACACATATGAAGATGTATGTGACCCTCTTGCTTGGATCAGAGTGTTGGTAAGCAAGAGTGCATCCTGATTGAATTTGAGTTTCTAATCAACCAGTACATAGCTCATTTTCCTTGGTTTTGATATTTGAGTCATGGAAGTGAATCCCATAATCATATATAATTTATACCTAGTAATTTTGATCATTCTTATGGTGATTGTCTGTTAATTTGACTTAGCAAAATGATCTCAGATTATATAGCAAGTCATCATAGTTTGAGTCTAATTGTTTGATATTTGATCAAAAGCCAGAAAGAAAATGATACACATTTATCATTTTCAACATGAGTGATCTTTCCCCCAACTTCTTTTATATTTAAGACCCAAACAGTTAAGTGATTCTTTCACAATTATATTGTTGTGTTTCCCTGAATCAAATCCATTCCCTAATCCCTGAGTTACCTCAGTTTTGTACTAATTTAAGGGTTGCTTTACTGGATTTAGAAAATCCAGATTTTATTGTCATTTAACAAAAGTAGTATTTAAGTAATATGTGTGCATATCAGATGTATTGTGCTATCTGGACTAAGAAAGCTACTCAAAATAAAAGTGAATTGCTCAAGTATTTGAAAATGTCTTTGTACATGCATTTGTAAAGAAAGCTTCAGATTTTACAAATGCATTTTCTTCCTTTAAACCCAAAAACTCTTGTCATCTTGATCAACCCAGACCTCACTCCTTTTGAGGTGGGTTAATCTTATGACTAGGTCATCAAAACATTAGTGCCTGGCTATTGCAATGTAAATTCAAATACAAGATACTTGAAAAATCCCTTAAAACATGTACACATCTTTATACAGTGCACAAAAATATATATATTGTTTCTTTTATCAAAACACTTCTGTATATAGTCACAAAATTCTTGAAATATTTCTTCTAGCTAAACTCAGATTTTTAACCTCAAAACTTAAAGCTTTTAAGTGACTCAAGATTGACTAATACACAATATATATATATGTACCCATTGCTCAAATATAGGCATATATCATCTACAGATTTCTACCATAATACTCAAAGATATTTTCTGGCATAAGATTCAACTAAGTCTTTGGTTTTTTCCAACCTTAATACATTACCAGATTCAATTGAAACAACTAAATAAAATTCAAACATTCAAGATCATTACATAACAACAAAAGCCGAATTATAAAACTTCCAAGATTACATGCAAATAGTCCATTCTAAGCTCTTATTTAATTCTAATTTAGCATGCTTATCCAATCATTCTCATTAACCATAGCAGCTTCCTATTTAGAACCAGCATTCCCTGAAAGAGCATTAGAGGCTGCCCCATTTTAATTGAGACACCCCAGATGCCATAAGCAAACAAGGGTCAGATACAAGATCTGGTATGAGCAATATAAAAAATTCCATGATATTAAGTAGATAAGTGAGACATACGCATTTTGTATAGGTTGGCATAACTTCTTTAATCAATTTGTCTGACTTGTTTCTGATATATTGTGCATATATGATCAGTATTAAAACTAATTATGTACACACTTTCAACTATGCAAACATACATGTCAAACAGAGATACTCAGGAACTATCATAGCTCCAATCCAACCAACCTAGGAATAACTCAAGTTCCTACTTTATCAATTTAGGGTTGCATTTACCAAATTAATTCCTAGCCTCATCTGCCATAAAGGAATCACGGGGACATATTGCAATAAAATAATTCACAATATTGCACAAAAATCTCAGGGCTTAAACAAACCATGTGCCAACTTGCATACTTTAAATATAACAAGCATTCCAGCAGTCTTCTTGGCTCACAATCCTTAGTTTATTTACTAAGTGTTCATGTTTGATCCTATCATGAGATAGCTAGGTGATTAAATCAGTGTACATGGAACATTACATAAAACTTGCAAGCATACTTCAAAAACAAGCTAACATTCATATCCAGGGGAAATCATACTTCTCAAATATTCTGGTTCAAAGAAAATACAAGAATATTTACAACTGTGAATAGAGACTAGGCATGTGGGTTATTATTGTTTCATAAGCAACCATGTTTGAACTAAATTCAAGATCTAGCTTAAACAAGATTTCTGGCTCATGGGTTTTCTATTTGATCAAGGGTTCAGCACTTTTGGACATTTCCATTGCACCCTTAAATCTTTCATTTGAGCCTCAGCACTTACACAAGTGTAATGCAATTCATATACATTTTGATTTCTATATTTTTCATGCCATATCTAAACCAGTTACAAGTATTCTCTATTTACTTTCATGATTTTATACTTTAACATTTCTGGGTGTAACCAAACAGAGCAAATACTCAACCATTAAAGCAACCAAAAGCATTCATAAACACTTATTAAAGTATCCATTAGAACCATAGTAATAAGATCAGAAATATGTAGAAAAATAACATAAACTTGGCTGTCTCATAACATGACTTAATGCCATGGGTTTAGTGAGATTACTCACAGAAAAATGCTCCTCTTGCTTAATCCAGAAAAGAAACCCTTTAAAACTTTGTCTTTCTTCTTGCAAATATTTTTCTTCTTTGTTTTCTTAAATGTCTCGGGTAGAAAGTGATTTTTCTGGTTTAAACTTGAATTTATAAGAGAGGTTTTCTAGGGTTTTACAAATGTAAAATCTCATTCTTACCCTGGCCAGTGCTCATGCATTTTGCATTTCTCATTTGCTTATTCTCACCCTTAATACCCCGGCCATGTAATGCTTATTCCCCTTTTTCTTTTCCAGAATATTTATTTTGTTTTCTTTCTAAATCATGATAATTGTGTGACATTGTCACTTGTTTATTTTCTAAAAATCCTCCTTTCTATTTTCTTCCTCAAGCAATTGTTTTGCTTGCAATATGTCTTTTGCTATTTTAATGTTATGCTTTCCCTTGCTTATTTCTTTTTAATATTTTCAGTACTTATAGAAATGTATATATGCATACATATCTTGTCTAGGCTTACTTATCTCCTCCTTAGTTTCAGAAAGACATACACATATATGTGCATACATGTTTCAAATCCTTATCTAATTTATCCTGGGTTTAAATTAAGTAAAATCTGTTTACTTGTTCAAACAAAACTTGCTTTTTCTTATCTTCTAAAATAATTCATATAATCCAGAAATCAAATATCCATATTTGGTTTAATAATTTTCATTACAAAATCATGTTTGTAATGCTTTTTAATTCTTGTTTTGGTTTCAAGAAATTTGGGGTTCTTCCTTGTGCCATATCAGTGTGCACGTGCACACATGCACACACCTTTGCACTTAGCTAATCCCATACATTTCTATGCAATAATTTCATATATTTTCAGAATTTAACCAAAATAAGATTTCCATGAAATTATGGGGCATTACAGGTATCTCGTAAGACCACGACGCACTTAAACATTTTACCTTACGATAACTAAACCAATTTATAGGAAATCTTGTGATATTATAATAATGTCTAGGGTTCAAAATAAATATTATTATAGCTGAAATAGTTGCATTAATTACATTCCAGCATAATAGGTATACAACTAAGTCTGTAAAGGCATGTATGAAAGATTTGATTTCAACATGACAAGGTAAGGGAGTACCTTTCGTACAGTACACCTCTAGATAAAATGTACCCGAGGGCCACACATGGACCCCCTGCGAACACAGTCGACTGCTCCTAACATGACATATCGGATTGCATCATCTTTCGGGTATCCAGGCTGCAAATATTGTCTCACGGTACCCCCGCGCGCACACCAAAATCCATATAATCGAATCTAGATCGAGGAATGATGCTTCTAATAGTAGTTCACCACGTACCTCTACGAACATCTTCTGTTTTAGCCATTATCGGGTTGTGAGGCTTGTGAGGTCACACTTTTACCTTTTTCTTCTAGCAATTCCCGCTTGAAATGCTAACACTGTCCTCAAAGCAATGTAATGCTAGCATTCATTCATACAAGTTGTTCATTATATGAACAAACTAAAGGCACTACTTCTACTACATCCATTTTGGAATCACCCTCAGGATTAGTAGCAAGTAGCCATTGCACTTCAAAGAACCTCGTCTTCGATTCCATCATCTTGAACAAGCTACTATTTATTTTTAATTCACTTTCCAAGCCATATCACTGGTATTTATATAAACAAACATATATATGTAAATAAAATCAACCATTCATAATCACTAGTTAATCCATTACTTATCCAATATTAATTAATCCACATATTAATTAACTGTCATAGGAATAAATGTTCAAATTAATAAAATAGCAGAATGATGATTTATTTTGCTAAACAGATGTCATTAACAATCTATTCGATTTAATTATAGCAGAACGGTGTTTTATTCAGCTAAACAGATGTCATCAATAAAGTATAATTAACTAACTACATTATTATCCATAACAATGTAATTATATCAAATCAGTGCTATTTTATCATTAATTTATACTAAACTAAAACTAATTATTTATACAAAAGTGTTGTACTCGTAAATAAGAGTCTAATGCAAAAATCCATGGGTCAAACGGATTAAATTTGAATGGGTCATGGCATTTCAAAGTTAACACGTTAATTAACAAATATAACTAAACAAATCATTTTCTCACCCAATAAAATCAAAGCCCAAGGCCCAAACCTGCAAATGCATAGTGTTCCCTCTTTCTCTTCTTCAATCCACAAATCCCCTATTCTTCAAATTCCCAAATTCGAACATCCGCCTGTACACGGCGTGCACGCGATACGAAGCTGCGACCACCCATCGCCGAATCCAAGCCTACCCACAAATTCGTTTCGTCATGCTCGACTCGTTGCACCCATCCATGTCGCCTCCTATCGTCCCTAGAAAAATCCGACTGCTCCATCCCAAAACAAAAATCGCGTCCAGGAAGAATTCATGCATCCAAAATCGAGCTCCTCCATCCGCCTCGACCATCAATACCCGCCGCTACCACCACCATTGGAACCCCACTTCACCGCTCCACCTTTTGACCAAAGCACGACCCACTCGACACCTACCTCCACCTGCATCACGTCAAAAGACGCAATCCAAAACCCAATATACCAAAACCCTAACTTGAGCTATTCCCATCAACCCCGACCACCATACTCTATGCGATCATCGCCAACGTCTCCGTCATCATCCAAGGCTGCCTCCAGCACTGCCGCTCCACCTCCAATACCCTTAGATCGTCGGAATTTTAAATTTGAACGGAAACAGTTCATCTCGCCTCCACGATCATTTCCGACCACCTAAAATCATGGAACTTGCCTTAAAAATCACGATTTGCCAAGGCAAACACGACTGCACCATCCGTTCGTCGATTCGTGCTTGTCGAAAAACTGCCATTGTTTTGACCATCATTGTAATCGATCAAAAACTACCACCATACTCGACGGAACGACGAAATACTATTTTAAAAAAAAAACTAGAGACTAAACCTAACAACTTCACAGTTGAACACTTTGGCTAATTTTGAACGGTTAAAGAGAAGATGATTTTTGAATGTGAGAGAAGCAGTTTATTTCAAAAAAAATAGAGAGAAGGAAGAAGAAAAAGAAGAGAGAAATGTGTATGTATCTATGTATCTCTGCATATGATCATTCACAGCAAGCCTACATTCACTTTCAAACAAATATTCATATAATATGATTCTAAACAATTTCTTAAAACATGATTTTCATATCAAAATCAAATTACTAATAAATTCACAACGTTTATTATTTCATCAAAATATACTAAACAAAGATTGAATATCTCACCTTCCACGGTTATTGAAAATGCAAAATCAAATCTTTTCCCTAGCAAATCAAGCTCAACTCCATTACACAACGAGCTTCCAAACTTTTAAAACTAAAAAGAGAATTTTTTTTCCAAACCAAGAAAGGTAAAGAAGGTGAAAGCAAAGTTAAGAAATGAAAAGGTGAAAATGAAATATACAAAGCAGAAGTGCATATATAAGATGAAGTAAGAAAAAAAAAGCAAAGAAGGCTAAAAACCCAAAATGTCCTTAAATCCATTTTTCAACTCTTCTATCTTATCACAAGCCACCAAAATTCTAACCCTTTGAAAATATGATGGATTTTAGAATAATCCATGTACTTTTGTTGATTTCTACACCTAAGGAATCTTGAAATCTCAAATCCATCACCTCATATTTTCAAATTTAATATATTTTATATTTATTAATTCTTATTATTATTTTATTTGTTTAGCATTACATTTCAAAAATATGGTTTTCTTAAACACTTAAATGTTTTTTTTAAATATATGACAAGGTATAACAATTTTCTACAACTTGTTGTTCGATAAAAAGTCGAAAATCCAAAAAACGGGTTTCGGTCACATTTTCAGTTTCCATCGAACTACCTATTTATGCAAACAAAATTCAAAAAGGAATTTTCTATCATTAGTCATAAATTAAAAGAGGGTTATTTAATTTTTAAAACCCTTAATGGAATATATAAAATAATTTAAATATTCACAAATCAAAGCGATAAAATTTCAGGTCGCTTGTGAAACACGCTCCCTCTCCCTCTGTGCGCGCGCATGTATTTGTATTTTTATACATACGTACATAGGTACGTGTATGGGGTAGGATTCATAGCCCCCTTCATAATTCCTTATGTAGCCCTCTTGTAATCCCCATCGAGCTTTTTGTGCCTTTTTTTTTTGAAACAGAACAAAATTTTGTAAATATAATCTATATGCTATTGAGATCAAGTACACGAAAATTTGAGATCATTGTGGACTTCTAATTCATTCTAAATTATAATTCAGTATGAGTTATCAAATATACATATTTTAATCATTCATTGAAATGTAAATCATATGGTCAGTTTATGCAGTAAAGCGAGACTAGAAATATGTTAATTACTGCTACTCCCATATGTTCGTATGAGGGTCTATATATTGTTAGGTGACAATCTATTGGCATATTAGTGCATATTTATAGCTGTAAACCTACCTTCTTTATAAGTTTTATAGCTTTCTTCTTCTTCTGGGTACTCTTCTGTCCGACCAAAAGAAAGGACTGGAGAATTTACAATACAGGATCAATAATTTCTAGAACTTGCATGCACTAATGACTCATGATAGCAATTAGCAAGGCTATCATGAGAATACATTCTTGTTTCCCGATAGTGATACGCCTAATTGATGTCATCTGATAGTAGGATGCTGTTGAATTTTACTTCAGGGTCCCACTATTGGCGATGTGAATGGAGACGGTTATACGGATGTTGTAGTACCAACTTCATCGGGAAATATATATGTTCTAAGTGGTCAAGATGGATCATATGTCCACCCCTTCCCTTATAGGGCACAAGGGAGAGTCATGAGTCCAGTTCTTCTAGTTGATCTGAGCAAACATGATGAAAAGGCCAAGGGCTTGACACTTGTGACGAGTTCATTTGATGGCTATTTGTACTTAATCGATGGATCGTCTGCATGTGCAGATGTTGTTGATATTGGCGAAACTTCGTATGATATTTTTTCATTGAAAGTTTAAATTATTATTCATTTTTATCTTCATACATGGTCTGAATGGGGTTCTTAATCCTTACAGATACACCATGGTTTTAGCAGATAATGTTGATGGTGGAGATGACCTTGATCTTATTGTCACTACTATGAACGGGAATGTGCTTTGTTTTTCCACACCCTCACCACACCATCCTCTTAAGGTCTGACTAATTCAATTGACTACAATTTCTCCTGGTTATCTTAATATCAGTGACAATCATTGATTATCGATAGGGCTGTTTTTATGGCTAGAACCAATCATAAAAATATTACACCACTAGTTCCAAATTAGGGATGACTTCAAAGTGTCAGTTATTTACTTGGTGTTACAAAAAATTCAGAATTGTTATTAACTGCTGACATGCAATTGTGAATGAGAGGAACCACATGCTGGTTGAAACTATTGTTTGATTATCCTCGGTCATCATGGTTGCTGCTATTTAATTTTTTACCCAGATATCGAAGATGCTATATTTGTTATCATTAGTAATGCCTTCTTATTTTACAGCAACCCACCAGTACTCGTAAGTTATCCAATTAATACGGGATATTAAATGTTTTTGAATTTTTTAATAGCTCCCGAATAATGCGTGATATCAAATTTATGAATACTTAATTTACCAACTTTCACCTTTAATTCATATTTAATTTATAGGAATGGAGATCACCCAGTCAAGGTAGAAACAATGTAGCAAGCAGATATGATCGTGAAGGTATTTATATTTCTCATGCATCAAGAGTTTTTCGTGATGAAGAGGGCAAACATTTTTGGGTTGAGATTGAGATCGTAGATAAGTACAGGTTTCCCTCAGGGCATCAAGGACCTTATAATGTCACGGTAGGCACCAAAACATTTTATGTTTCCATATCTTGAATTGAGTCAATAGTTTGGTGATGCTACATTACACCCCCCCCCCCCCCCCACACAGCTAAATTTCCACCGAGTTGCGTATGTCGTAGATCTCTTGTTTGATTATCTTGTTAGTTGATTGTTAGTTTTAGGGATTGAACAATGCAACACTGTTCATTTTTGATCTTGACTCAAATGCCATGTATGTAGTTTCCTAACCCATTATATCCAGTAAAGGAATGCTTCAGCTTTCCTTGATTGTCCAACTATATTTTCATTTAAGCCTTCACAGTCTTAATTACTTTCTACATTCCTCATCGATATTTTCACTTAACTTCTCCGCTTTTTAAAATGGGGCATTTTGTTTAAAAGACAAACTTGTGACTGTTTTTAGTCTCTAGGACACAAGTTTCAAATTTTAACCACAATGATACAATCCAATTCCAGGCTGCATTTTCCCATCCAACCACCACTCATTGTCACTCTGTCTTACCTTGCCGCTCTCCAACATCACTCACTCATGTAGTCGCTCCCCCCACCGTAGCCATAGCCACAGTAGAAGCCACCTAAGTAGTTAATATCGGTATCGGATACGTATTGTCAAGTACCGATATGAGATATGTTAAAATATCATGATAATACCGGACATGTGTAGAACATGTTATAAATGATGTTTTACTATGTTATAATGTTATATGATGTTAAGTATTCAAATATTTAGATAAATAATTCCAATTTACTATCAAAAACCAACTGCATATAGTTTATAAATTATAATCCGTTTACTGAGATATTCTATTTAATACAAATCATAATATAGGCTCATAAAAACCAAGAAATTCATATAATGTACCTCTTTATTATTTTCTTCGTTTTTATACTATATTCATTGTTTCTTCAATCACCTATATTACTTTTTCAAATTTCTCATATTTATAGTTTCATCATTTTAATTTTTACTTAATAAACAATGTTGATTTGATGCCAATTACTACTTTAGTTCGTTTCTTATCGATATGTCACATATATAACTTTACTGTTTTTCAATTTCTAGTTCTGGATGCATGATAATAACCAATAAAATGAATTTTCATAAGCTAACTTACCAATTAAAAACGGTGAACAGAAAAAATAACTAAAAAGAGAAATAGCTCTTTCATGATCCTTGTCTTTAGCGGTAAGATTTCAAGAAAAATAAAACATATAAAATAATGGAATAAGTAGCGTTTTCATTATTGAAAGAATAATGAAGAAGCCTAAAACTATATGATTAAAACTAAAAAAATTAGTGCTTTGGGATTTTTAATAAGGTCTACAAATTGTCATTCACCATGTATAAAGAACAAATATTGAGAATGTGAAGAAATTTATTTATAAAGATATTTTCTCCAGCACATACAATAATGAACGATATTCTTAAAAAATATCGGTATTTTACACTATATATCGGAGCGATATATTGGCAAATATCGGACAATATATTGGTAATGATATTTTAAGTGATATTTAAAAAAAAATTATCGGTTTAAGAGTGATATTAACTACATAGGACGCTACCACCACCAACTAGACCCTAGAATCCTAAATCCATCAGAATCCCACCATGGCGAATCACCTAAACATCTACCCCATCACCTGGATTCACCACCTCACCATGACAGTATATTATTTGCTTTTACATAACTTCAATTTCATCGACAATAACCACTGTTAGAAAAATATATATAGCATTAAGTACGAAAATGATACTATACAATATTATTAATTATATAGAAATTCTTATGTTTCTAGAAAAAGTACCCGTAAAATGCTACTTTACAGTACCTCTATTGGAAAACATTTCAACAATTTTCTTTATACGCTCTTTTTTTTTAAAAAGAGCATGTACAATCTGATACTCTACAATAAAAAGAAATATTTCTACAAAATTAATAAATGATACTAAAGGCTTGATAAAAAAATTCTACTAAAAACTATGCAACAAACATGTAAGAAATCAGAAATGGAAATAAATAGCAGCAAAATGTAGCATTAAATTATACAAAAATAAATATGTAATAAAAAAATTGAAATGATACTACATTGGAGCGTTATGATATAAATTGCTCTATACGTTTCCAAAACACTTAACACTGTTATACAACACTAAATCTAAAATGTTACTATAAGGTAGCATTATAACATTAAAAATTATATCCAACTTTTTTAATCCACATAATATTAACTAATATTAAAATGTAAAATGATACTATAATGTTTTCTATAAAATATAATGCTATAACATCCTTATAAAAATCATAAATGCTACTAGATGTGGCATTATTAAAAAAAAATCTTATGAAAATGCTAGTACAAAGTACCTTTTAAAGCTGATATATATTTATTTGCTACTACAATTCATAAAAATGCTACTATAAAATAACATTGTGAGCTAAGATAAACATAATTCTTTTGAAATGCTGCTATAATTCATAAAATATACTACAATATAATATTATGAGCTGAGATATATAGTTAAAGAATTTCAGTTCATAAGATAATACTGCGCAGTAGGATTAAAAATTATAATTACTTCTCCAAATCCTAAGTGCTCTTCAACGCCTTCTTCACCCCTCTACGAATCAGATCCGACACCGCTATCGTTGTTATGTCGATCTTCTTCACCATATCCTCCACCAAAAATCTTGCCGCGATCCTCCATCACCGCCAATGTTGCCCCGACCACCACACCATCGTCAACGCCTGCTGTGCCACCATCGAGGACTGCCATTCCACCACAGGTCATCACGCACTTCTTTCATTACACATGGTATGTCGGGGAATGCCGCTCGAAAGATAGAAAACCCTAATGTAGTATTGTGTCCTTTATCAAAAAAATTGGGACTTCTGCTTTTTATTGAAATTGTCCTTTGGACAAAAAAGGTGGACCGTCCTTGTGGTAAAAAAAGACTTTAAGTTTGTCCTTCACATGATTTTCCTGGTTTGAAATCCACTCTATGTCATATCATCATAGATAATTTCACTTAAATCCTTCGGAAAATTTGAAATATCATCTCTTTAAGCCTAAAATTTTCACTTAGATCTTTCACTATCTGCACATTATTATCGATTTGAATATAGACTTTCCAATTTCAGATCTATTTATTATTCATTAGAACAATTTTTTTACAAGTCTAACAAATTTGAAATATATTTGAACAATGTTTTATCAACAAAAAGTATATAGTTTTTATTTTTAAACTAATTAGGTAATAAAACATTGTTAAGTACTCATTAATTCATGTATGAAATATCACATTCCAAAAAAAAACCCTCAATCTATATCCCAATTGTCTTAACAAAAGCAACAGATCAATTTATATTCAAATTTATAATGTAAAAAAAAACATAACAATTTACTTTTTATACAATTATATTTAAAAATCAATTTTTTACGTCATTTTGTCGAAAATCTTAAAATCCTACGATTTTGATTGCTTTGCAAACCGAATTTCTCCAATACAATTTGATTTCCAAATTTCGATTCTAAATTAGATCAAAACCACAATTGATAAAAATCATTCAATCCAATAATCTTAGATCTATATTGAAATAGAAAATATCAGGATATATACTTGAATCTACAATTCAAATTTAATTGTTTTCTATAAAAAACGAAGATGAAACAAAGGAGAAGGTCAAGTTTTCAGACTTCAATGTAGAAAGCATCAAAATCAATTTTAAATATATAATTTTTTTTCCATGGAAAGAAGAATCGATAATTTTAGATGCCCAGATGGCAATCTATATGGAGCAAAAACTTTAGCATAAGCATGTATGCTTAATAAAATATAAATCTCTTGAATCTACGATTTACGATTTAAACACAGTTTAGATTTAGAATTTTGCAATCCCAGTTTGAAAACCTTGGCGCTCTTGCGTGAATTACAAGCTAATACTTTTTAGTACTTGAAAGCAATATTTGGAA
Source organism: Allium fistulosum (assembly GCA_030737815.1). NCBI lineage: Eukaryota > Viridiplantae > Streptophyta > Magnoliopsida > Asparagales > Amaryllidaceae > Allium > Allium fistulosum. The sequence continues at coordinate 1,305,795,161 of CM060902.1, forward strand.
ACAACAATGCGTTCAGATGATTTTTTGTTCCATGCAGACAAGCTTGTTAGTTCCTGGAAATTATCAAGGAGATAGACGTATCACTGTCAATAATGTCTACAACCAACCTGGAAAGCAACGGATAAAACTTCCTACTGTTGCCGTTCGAACAACAGGAACCGTCCTAGTAGAAATGGTGGACAAAAATGGATTACATTTCTCAGACGAGTTTTCTCTGACATTCCACATGCATTTCTATAAACTTTTGAAATGGCTTTTAATTCTCCCAATGCTGGGAATGTTTGGGATTCTTGTCATTCTTCGACCACAAGAAGGTGCACCTTTGCCATCATTTTCACGTAATATCGACTGATCTTTTCACAGTTTGTGTCCAAGAAATTGCCATTTCATCTATATATTGTGGAATTTGTGTATTTATTCCATGTTTTTTTCATATATCTTTTTCCAAGGGGAGCAATTATCATATTAAGAGCTTCATGAATATTTTCTGTTAACATTCAGTCATCAATTGTTAAGGTAGAGGTTAAATTGTCTGGTAGTTGGTGAAACCCAGTTTGATATATTTTTATTACAATCCGTATATGGACATTGGGTAAATTTAGGGTATATTTTCACAGTATTATTTGGTTCTGTGTTATACTTTATAATTAGGTGACTTGAGTGCTTGATCAGAGTTATCATGCCAAGGTAATCTGTGATCAAGCTATCTTTTCAGTTTCCACTGTTTATATATGTGAAAATATATACACACACACTATTGGATATGTAATTTTGCGTACTTGTTTGATTTGTCCATGAAAAATTAATCTTGTCCATTCACTGTAACATGAAGCTTTAGGCCGAAGCAGAAGCATATATCATCAAACAGTTGCAAGTTTTGCATAAAAATATAAGTGGAAATTTGGATCCGTTACTTATTTTTAAGTTTGATATACCAAAACCCTTGTTAAAACCATGTTTTAAATCACTTGCCTAAACTTATTTTGCGATAAAAAAAAATTCGCATTTTTTTAAAAATCAAATCTGCACTTAATTGTGTGCGAACATAAGTTATTCTATTTTTAAAACCATGATTATTGGCATATAATGATCACCTGGTCCATTTTTCAAACCATGATTATTGGCATATAATGTTCCAAAATTCATCTTTTTCTTGTCTTTGGGAAAAAATTTCAACGGCTTGCCCTAGACTTAGCAGGTAGTTACTCCTACTGAATGCGATATCTATAGGCTTCGGTTAATATGACTTATCTATTTATTAAATAATAGTAAAGTAGAAGAATTTGAAGCTCTCATATTAATTGTAAGAATTATCTATATTTTCTTTAATTCTCTTCAAGTTTGGATGTTTTATATTTAAAATCCTATAATTTATCATTTTACAATTATTCTACAACGTTTCTCACACTATTTTACCTTCAAATACCTGTTTATTTAAAAAAAAATCTATAATCATTCACAAATCTTTCATGATTCTCTCATAAAATTTTACATTAAAATTCATACATTTAAATTAATTACATAATTCAAAATTTAAACTAACTGATAAATTTAATCAACTAATATTTATTGATCAACGTAAAAAATGAAAGTTTCAATATGTATACTACAGAAACATCAACAAATTTGTTAATAAATTCATTTGGATGCAAATATATATAAATTACATAATATAAATTTTATACATTAATGACAATAATTTAATTTTATAATTTATTTAATAAATGAATTTATCATACATTGCATTATAAAATTCTGTTAACTTCAAATATCTAAATTTTAATTTTTTTACAATTGCGTAGAAACCCTTCTCAATTATCTTCTAACATTTTACATTCAAGTCTACATATTTAACTAATTGTGTAATTTTAAATTTAAACTATTTAAATAAATACGATTAACTAATATTCATTAATCCAATTAATAAATCCTAAAAACAAGAGAATTTCAATATACACAGTAATCGTATATATGGGAAAAAAATGATAAAATTATTTCTTTCTTTATTTGGATATATAAAGATATTTAAATCACATATCATAAATTGTAGACATAAATAATATTAACTCTTCGAATTTCTAATTCATTTATCTCAAAAAAAATTATTGTACATTACATAACATAATTCATTTTTAGTGACATTTAAAAGATAATTTTATATTTTACGACATTATGGTGTGATAGATTACACCGATTTTAAATTATATAAACATTCTCACTTTCAACATGTTATCAAACCATACTCAACCCACAACTCGATTAAATGCTACATAACTTTATTTTGTAATTATCAAAGTTGTAAGCACGATCTTCCTACAGCAACATGAAATCTACGGTCAATTACAAAGATAAAATTGTTTAAAGATGAAAACAATATAATGAATAAAAATTCACACATAGATAAACCAACCATAAGATCGATCTCTTCTAAATTAAAAATATGCACAAAGCTCTTTTCAATTTTCTCTAATTTTTTTAATTCAACTCCTTATATCTAATTAATTATTTTGATCATTAATTCAAACTATTTAAATAAATTCAATTATCCAGTGTTCATTAATCCATTTATAAATCCTTTAAAAGGGATGACAGTTCAATATATATACAACAATCTTATTGACAAAATGGTAAAGTTACTTATTTACACATACATATAAACATATATATCACATAATAAAAATTATTTATGTCATCAAGAAAAAGCATAAATTATTTACATATACGATATTAACAATTTTCAATTATAATTTTTTTAGAGTTATGATACTAAATTTTATAGAGATATGTAATTAGCAAGGATTGAGCATTCGACCTTATATTCGAGCATCGTATGTAATTTATGATTAATATACCACGATAGACTTATCATATATTGCATAATAAAATATATTTTAGCAATAATTAAAATATAAATACTATTTTTAATAACATCACCGTGTGCAACGCACGGGTTACACTAGTACTACAGAAATGCCAATGTTTACCATGTGCTCAAAGTAATAGGAGTTGTTAGCACAAACTTAACATTGAGTTATATCCTTTGTAAATAGCACAAGAAGCAAAGAGGAGCCAATCCATCCTTTTTTTGCTAAATCCCGCCATTATTACCTCCCAACAAATCCAATGCAATAATTTCGACACATTAGAACAAATTTATAGTTTACAATATCAGAAAACTTTCATCCTCAAAATTGAAAATCTCCGGTTACTTGTATGATATGCAACTCATTGATTTATGCTAATAAGTTAAGTTCTGAACAACTTTCAATGATATTTTTATTTTATTTTCACGCGTACGCGCACGTGTTTTAAATCCCGTGTGTGTTTCTTTATTTGGTGAGATAATGTTGATCATATTCTCTGGCTAACTAGAAAATATTAAACTGAACACAAAAATTTCTACAGCTTCGAACCGCATGAAATGATTTATCAATGATTATTACATAATTACATAAATGTAACTAGCAGCATCCATACTTACAATCTTTGGATCTATGTAAGATCCTTAATAGTTTTTATGTAAAGACCGGTTAGAAATAGCCATATCTTTATTCAGTTAAATTAATTTATAATTCATAAGAAGTAGAATGAATGCATATGATTCATCGAAAAACAAAATTTTTATTTTTATTTTTATTTTTTATAGAAAAAACACACAACAATGACTACAATGCATATATGATTACTAATGTAGTGGTAAGGTTCTGGATTGTTGATCAAGAGAATCTTGATCATATCTCGTTGGCATCATTAACCATATTAAAAAAAAGGATTATTATTCTTGATGTAGCAGTACTATTATATGTGTCAAAATGCTACTTTTACTAAATAATTGTAAATAAATCTTAATTACAAGAGATATAATGATGTATAAGACCTGCAATACATGTGGATCTAGAGCAATTAGCATAGTCTTCGCGTTAACAGTTGCCATCTAACACACTGTTACATCGTGTGTTGAGAACTTTTTTGCAACCACGAGCAAGCATTCATACTACATAGCGCACTAGCACGTACCCTACATAAAGTATGACATGCACGCACATTTAGGATACTACTTGTCCTTGGTCGATGTACAGAGTCCGATTGGTCGACACACATCAATATTCGTTTAGCACTTTACGTCAATCGCACTAGTGCGCATCATACACAATAACCATTTGCATTCATATATGGATTATAAAATAGCAAATCATACCTTACATGATATTCATTTTTTGAGTTTGTGTTCAGCTAACATATCGCTTATGGAATTACAATGTTCCACCATATCTATCATTATGATTTATGTTTCAACATCGACTTCCTCTATAGCTGCATCGAGTTCCATGCTTGCTTCTTCTTACATAGCCTCTACCGAGCCATACACTGTACCTACCATTCCCCTGCTGTCATTCCTTCTATGATCGTTGTTGATCCATCAATTATTGTTGGTGCTTAAGAGGCACTACATGCTGGAATACCCGTGCTTGAAAAATTATCAGATTCCCCTATACCACATCTTACCATAGAAAACCTTTTCGATATATGCCAGAGACATGGCATTCTAAAAGATGAGGTTCTACACTACAACCATTCGAAAGTGCTCACAATCCATTGGCTACATTGCTTGTAGTCGATGTATGTGTCTACATCATGCAGTCCCCCATTTAACACGTTTCTTCACCAAGTCCTACTTTCTTTGATGATTGATCCCTCAAGACTACATCCTAATGCCTATAAGGTGCTTTTTAGTCTGCACATGCTATTTGTCTTCTAGTTTGATCAGGTTCCAGACACAGTCGAGATCAGATTCCTTCATAACATCAAGTAGAGATTGCCGAACACGTCTTATGTATTCTTTGACGAGGTCCTTTCATAGAGTTGTATTTGACCTCCACAACAAAGGAAGTGACTTCGAAGATAGTTACTTCTTCATAAGATGTTTGAAAGGTTTTTCTCGATAATGACTCCCTACACGTGAGGTCCATACCTTATTCATGGAACATCTACAACTAATTTCTTCACTCCAAGTCTATAATATGTAATTATCCTTTACAGACATTCCTCCATGAGTCGAGAACGATGGTTGAGATGCATGGTCACCAATCTTAAGGCGATTCTTGAACACGAGCATCTTCACTCCAAACCGACCTTAGATTATGGCCTTCCATCTACTCCATAATGGTTGCTCCATCTTTTACGAGTGTTAGCCAAATGTGGATGAGAACTAGTTGTTCCATGTAGATAAGTTCTTCCTAGAGGGATAGTAAAAGAAGAAAAGGAATACCATGAAGGAGAAGAAGGAGAGACCAAGGAATAAGAAGGAGAGGAAGAGAATGAAGAAGATTGAGACTATAATGAGGAGTCCACCTGGGAAAATGTTGAAGAAGACCCTGAATTTCAGATTCCCATGCCTTAGTTCAAATGCCTTCGCAAGGACGTCATCGAGGCCATGCTAAATCCCTCATCCAGCCACACTAAAACTTAACGAGTTAGTCGTATCCTTAGGGGCAATTATGTACTTGTTACAAAAATCTAACTCTGTAGTCAATCTTATTCATAGTCGGTGTTTGTTTTCTTTTGTGTACTTTATTACATTGTTAAATAAATAATTAAGTTATTAATTTAAGGTATAAAATAAGAAAATCCATAAATAAAATCTTATGTGATTGTACTTGCAAATAGTTGCAATCATAAGTAGTTAACTACAAAATGAAAAAACATTTTGGTTTAGATATTCCCAATTAAGATGCTTTAAGAAAAGATATTGATACATCCGTTGAGACTAGAGTGCATAAAGCTATCCAAATGTTGGGTGGTGTATTACTCGTAGTTGTTGCGGGCACTAAGGGGTTACGTACTCGTAGTTATTAGATAATTATGGAATAACTCGTTCAAGAGTTTCTTGTTGGTAGATAACAACTCGGTTAAACAGGAAATCCCGTTATGATGATGTTACATAGTTTTCTCGACTTGAAAATATTGTGGAACTTCAATGTGAATACTCTGCTTTGATTATAGTTAAATCATGACATGGCGATCCATCGAGCGACTATAGTTGGGCATGAGTTAAAGCATTGGAAGTGAAGCAATATTCAGTAGAGAATTCGTCTTCTTGGTTGTATGAGGTTAGTATTATGATCAACTATAGTCAACTCAAAGTCAAAATTGAAGAAATCGAGTCAGTCAGAAGCGGGTTAAATGGATGAATTTCAAAAAGTTTCCATTTTGATCTTTGTTGAGTCTATAAAGCCTAAATGTATTTTAGATCCAACTTAAAATATTTTAAACAAATCTTCATTTTATTTAATTTGTTTAGGAAGTTTTTTAACTTAAATAAGTATATCAAATACATTGTTTATGTAAAGTGCACCCACTATAGATATCAAGTGTACATGGCTAATGTGATTGTACGTATGTGTTGGGATTTAAATCGCAACTGACCCATTTGTCCCTTCCTTTGTTGTCCATATTTTTGATTTAAATATATATATATATATATAAATATCATGATAGATATATAATTAATGAAAGGTTTAAAATGTATTTTATAGTTTTACATAAAAGTTCATTTTATAAAGTTTGAGTAAGAATAACATACACACAAAAGTCCATGTATAAATAATTGTAAATCATCTTTAACATTTAAAACAAAATATGTATGTGAAGATCACAATCTAAAATTTACATATAAAAATTTGAAGTTAACAAATTAAGTCCAATTTATAATTTAGAGAAAAATAAAGTGATTTAAATTTTACATAGAAGTCCACTTATGGATTTTTGAATGAAACAACCTTTTCATTTATGTAAACGGCAACCAACCAAAACATATTCAAAGACAACCTTGTAAGTTGTAACACATGTATTCATTTTAAAGATGAGTTTAAATAATTAAAATTATTTTCTGTCAAAATAGTTTTTGAACAAAACTAATTGAAAAATTAATCAAAATTGTTTAAATAACCATGTGACACACACACGCACATATATACTGTATTTAATCAAAAATTGATTCCAAATCAATAAAAATAGATCGCAAAATGTAGGCACATATAAATTCGTTATAAAATTCAGATCCAAACTATAAAAGCAATATAAACAAGTAATCATATGAGATGAAGCATTTAAACTATATTAACACAATGATCATATAATAAATTGAGGAATAGCAAAAGAGGATCATAATTAAATTAACACGATGAACAATTAATAATTGAGGTGTGTCAAAAGTAGATCTAATTTATATTACAAAATGAATATAAGATATATTGCATGTAAAAGATTATTGCATGTAAAATCAAATTAACATAATGAACAATTAATTATTGAAGTACCATACGAACATCATTAACATATAACTAAATAAAATTAAGAATCACCTTAGGATGTAGCCATAAAGTAGCACCTAGAAAGATGAACAAAGCTCCTAGATTCAACTTAATCTACCTTTGGATTTTGCAGAAATCAAGAAACAAAAACCATCTTTGTAATTTGACTTGATTTTGATTTATTTTTTGGAAAATTCTAGCCATTGAGGCCATGAATTTCGGCCATGATGGGAAAGGAAGAGAGTGAGAGAGAAAATTTATAAGGAGAATAATAATAATGAAATGAATGAAAGGGGAATTCGTTTATAAGGGAAACATTGAATCCTTTCAGTTCCCTCCTCTAAAACCTTCCATATTTAATTCATTATTAAATCTCAACAGTTCCTCTCTCCCTCTTCATATTTTAGGAAGAAAAATTAAAACAGAGAGAAAATGGCAGAAATCATTTCATAAATGAGATTTTCAGTCATAAAGAAGAGTAAACGATGTAGATTTATTTCCTTTAATTGCTCCTTTGGATTTTCAAATCACATTTGAAACCTCTCCCATTCCCATCATGCATGGTTGGCTATAAAAGGGGCACGTAGCCCTAAAAGTTTTTCCAAACCAATTAGCAATTAATACATTTAAATCCAATTTCAATATTCTATCGATATCGTATATCGATACGTGCGTTTATAACTTTTATATATGCACTTTATTTTATACTAATGGTATTAAACAAATCAAATAAAATGAGTAATTATTATTTCATAAAAATTAATTAATTTATTCAATTATAAATTAATTAAATCGTGTGAGTTTTTGGAGTGTTCATCATTATGGTTTGGCGACTCAAAGGTGTAAATTTAATCAACGATTAATATCGAACAATTTGAATGTTAACGTTTACACGTCATCTTAGCCAGCGGTGTGACATTTTGGTTTGGTTTCAATAAAATTCAACTTTACTTTTTATAGGAAGCACCCGGTAGTAACAATTATTTATACCAATTTTGTTTGTTAACACTATATCATTTTAGGACTTATAAATTTTGGTTTTGGTCAACATCACAATATCATCCACATTCGACCAGAATATTCCAGACACAAAGTCCTTACTTAAATGATAACAATCATTATTTACTTTACTTCTCTAGCTAGAGGCTTTAACTTTGAATTGACTATAATTAACCGTGATACTAACCCCGTATAACCGAGGAGGCGAATTCTCCATTGACTAGAGTTTCACTTCTAATGGTTCAACTTAGATCCAACTATAGTTATTTGATGGATGCCATGCCACGATTTAATTGTAATCAAAGTGGAGTGTCTACAATAAAGTTCTTTGATACTCTCAAGTCGAAGGAACCGTGTAACATTGTCACTTCGAGATTCTATGCTTGACCTTAGTTATAATAATCAACAGAAAACTCCAAGTGAGTAATTCCTTAGTTATTCAATAACTATCAGTATGTAACCCCTTGGTGCCCCTATAGCCATTTGCAGAGCGTTATATACTCTAGTCTCAATTGATGTATCGATATCCCATCTCGAAACATCTTGACTAATGATATTTAAAATAATATGTTATTTTAATTAATAATTTCCTCATGACTACAACATATTGTAATTATTATCACATAACGTATCATTTAAGGATTTTCTATAATATACTTTAGATTAATTGTGTAGTTAATTATATAACAAGTATATGATAAAAAGAAAACACCTTTAATTTTGAACAAGATTGGTTATCGAGTTAGATACATGTAACAAATTTCATAATTTCTTCTAGGACATACCCCTAACTCTATCAATCTCCTAATTGCACTTAGGGTAAATTATGGAATCTTATTCCAACTTCTTCAATCGGTCTTCTCAAAAACTAATCGGGTTAGTTCCCTACTGAACGGGTATGCTGTTTTGTTTTTATTATCTGTTATGTCAATCAACTCTCTTCGACCCTGAAACTGCCTTTATCATGTGGAACTTTTCAGAGTATGTTTCTCGACTTTCAGTGAGCTTTGAGTTCTTTTATGCACTACATTAAAACATCGTTATCATATAATATTAACATGGAATTCTCAACATTTGGAATGACCCTCTGCTCTGTTCTAAATTTGTGAATTTATTTATACTTCTTTCATTACAGTGCTATTTAAGGCGATGCACTAAGCCTTTGGTTGAACCGGCCATTACTTATTGTTTGGAACATTTCCAACTTTAAGGTCTTAACTTAAGGTAGAACATGGATTTAGAATTGACATACTATACTCTATATTACTTATAAATTTTGAGCTTGTGCACTCCTTCATAAGAGTTCGTTCTTTCTATAAACAATTCTCTAGTATTTCATAAATACTTGAAAAAACTCTCAATTTATATATAATATCTTAATTCAGATTTGATATTTACTCTAAGTATCAAATACATGAACGATGTGTGATATTGTAGACAATATAGCATGTATGATAATTCCAATCGCCAGTGCATAAGAAAACCATCTTACATGCTCCATAGTAAACAATTTAATACAGGGTCTAGGTATCTCGTCTTGGGACACTCCCAACATTCTTTTATACTGATTATAAAAATGTCTTTTCAAATCCTATACCGAGAATTAAACAACCAAACTAAAATGATTTTAAAACGAGTACATCATTAAAAATTATAAGTTTTTCATTTATTTATAGTTCTAGAATTATTTTTGCAACTATTAATAATTGACAGGCACCTGCTTCCTCTGCATTTTGACTGAAAATCAAAAGATGTGATTTCACTATCAAAATAATTGCTTAACTCCGATGTTTATCAAATAATACTTTCGTATCACTTATTGGATCATATCCAATAATGCACAAACTCGGAATCGCTCCCACTGACTTCGAGACGCAATCATATTCATATTTTGCTAATGCACTTGGAATCCATTTCAAATTTGCACATAATGTCATATGGTAGAGTTAATATTGTTAATGGTTCATTAACAACTAAGGACATTTTTTTCTCAACATCAATAAGAAAATCATAGTTTGTTTTCAACGTGCAAGAGTTCTTGTCATACAATCTAATTAGATATATACGTTTATGTTTTGTTAATTTCATTTCATCCTTATAATCGGTTTTATCTTTGGATCATATCCAAATCCATTTTACCACCAATAATTTCTACAAGAAATTCCTTCCTTATGGAGTTGGTGTTTCTTGGAATAATAATTGTTTCTCAATGCAATGAAATAGATATTCAAAAGCATTTTGTGAGTTGTCTATATATGTTTATAAAACTGATTTGGTTTTACATTTATGAACTTATGTTCATGGCATGAATTGGTCAATCAATATTGATCGATCTTAAACTCTTTTGGGGTGATCCACACACAATCCCTCATGTATGGGCATTACGTGCTGTTTCTCGACTCACACAACCTGTCAACTACTTGACCAATGGTATGTAGGGTTTTCTTATAAATCATTATCTTGCATGATCTTATAAAAAATTTCTTCAATGAAATTAATTTTAACCTTATGTACTTGCTTTTAATTATACGACCATACAGAAAGAAATTAACTCAACTTCACTCATCATTAATCATACTTTGTCCTATAAAGTATGATTATTCCTTATCATTACATCATTATGTATCATAGGGAGGAGTAAATTTTAAGATAGAATCTTATTCATTTTAGGTACATTTGAAACTCCTTTCCAATATACTCACATATTCAATCAAATTGAATCATTTTCTTTTGCATATTATGTTATTACTTCAATTTTATATTCCATTAATGTAACGACCCACTATTTTGGACCATTCAAATCAACAATAAATCCACACATGTCAGACTTGAATAATTCAAAATAATAGATTGTTAATTTAAATTTGGCAAACTCAGCATATACAGTAAATAAATCAATCACAGAATCACAGACACAAAGTAATACAATAATACGCAGCGGAATAGATAAAATAGTAGTTCATGAAGCTACTATATAAACATCAGAGTTAACATAAAATACAACAGAATATCTCAAGTACAGTGAAGTCTTCAGTACGAATAGATGACCTCTCTGAACAAATCAACTGGAAAAGCTGAAAGTTGAATCGATAGTTGGATCTCCAAATGAAGCTCCAAACTCCAAGGGTGAGTCTCAAATGCTGTATCACTCAGTCTGACCTGAGCGTAAAGCAAAACACAAAACACTCGAGTCAGGATTAACATTCTTATACTAATAAATCCAACTCAAGTGAAATATCAACTAAAATACAAGTAACTTAAAGGATGTTTGGGATAACCATCCTCTAAGGATCTGCGGAACTATCTACAAGGTGGAAATATACACTATAACACCGTGGTCATTTCAAATAAATTTATACTTCAAAACCAAAATATCTTTTTCATTTCAAAAATATCTATTTTCCAAAATAGTGTATATACATTAAATAATTTATAAAGTAAAGTATTTATAATTTCCTCAAGTCTCACAAATCGATTCAAATTAACTCAAATTCCAAATTCAAATTTATTCAAAGCTCAATTCATCAATTCAATTCAGTTCTCAAAAGACCATTTAAATTTCAATATATTTCAAGGCTTAAATATTCAATATTTTCAAAGTTAAATTTAACAGTTTCATATAGCTCTTGATTTAACTTCATTATTATTTAATCAGGGAATATTCACTTAATAAATTCAATATCATTTAACTAGCCTTAAATTACATTTTTACTACATATTTCCTTAAATTTATTTAAACAAGAAATATTCATTAAATTACTTAAATCAAACCCAAGTTATAAATCATATCTTAAATCTCAATTTCAATAAGTTTCAAATCAATTTAATTAAATAAAGTTATCTTCCCAACCTTAACTTATTCAAATTATTACCGAAATCTATTTTGAAACATAAATTTAAATACTTAACCATATTATATGTATTAAATCAACCTTAATTAAATTAAATATTATTATTAAACCTATATATATATATATCATTACCATTTAGATATAATAATTTAAGAATCAACATTTATTAAAACCATATATTTCTTCCCAAATCCATAGAATTTATTGTCAAAATATTTATATATATGGACCAACAGTGTCTGTATATAATTCTATCATATGGTTAAGTGATACGGATATTTATCATTTCAACCCGTAATTTAAATATATACGGGTAGATATCATTTCAACCCGTAATCCTAATTTCAATTCAAATGAAAATCGCTTGGGTTTATCATTTCAACCCATAACGATTTTCTCCTATTCTAAAGTCCGTTCGGGTATGTATCATTTCAACCCATAGTGAATTCTATTCTAACAGGGAACTTGCAGAGTGATAACAGATAATAATATAAAATACAACAACAGGCATATATCATCAATAACAATATAATATAAACAACAGGATATGGTGTCATATTCCACAGGTGAACAGTTCCAAATAATAGCATATATAACAATTTAAATATCTACAGCAGCATATTTCAATTGTCGTTTCAATTGAAATCAAATTTAATAAATAAAAGAACATTAAATCGTGAGTGATTACTCACCTTTCGAGGTTAGAGAATACAGAAGATGACACAGATATGCACAATGATACGGACACTGAAATTGAATTACAAATCAAAGCAAAGCAAAATCGGCACGAATTCAACGATCAAAGCTGATAGATAGGAATCCATATAATAATTAGAATCAGCCTGATAGAGAAAGAAATCATATATATATATATATTATTATTATTTCCAGGAAATCAATATTTAATTTGAAACAAATATTAAAATAACATATTAAAATCATTGTTTTTAAATTAACACATATATCCAAATCAAACATATATGCATAAGATTGAAATAAATACTTATATATTATATAATAGTTGTAGGCAAATATATATATATATAATTTTAAAATTCTATATTATTATAACATACTAAAATCAATATTATAGTAAACAATTTTTGTAAAACAAACCGTGACCAAATATACATGTCAAACAATATACTAAATATAAATATTTATATCTTATAACAGAACGTATTGTAAACAAACTTATATTCAGATGGATATATATGTCAATAAGCTACCAACACCTTATACAACCATAAGTATACTAGTAGCCTAAATAAAATACTATATGCATATAAAAGCTACAATATCAAAGCCTGTACATATAAAAATCTGGATCTGCTTATATCAAAGTGGATACTTAGGCTATATTTTTAAAACCCGTTATATTTAGTATATATATAACAAAACAAAATCTTATATAAACTATATATATATATATTAACATATTATAAAATAACCTGTTAACATGCATATATCTTCCAACAAATAATATAATATTGATAACTCTTGTCTCAAATTTAATATTTTAACATATATACACAAATGAGTATCTATATAATATAACTTATATACTATGCAAAGCAGCAGACTATAACATATATAAAGCTATATATAATATACTATCAACTATACATAAGCTGTACGAACTTTTTTTTTCTTTCTCTTTTTTTTAGGCCAAGATAAAATCAATATTTCCAATCAATATATATAACTGACGCACTACTATATATATCCACTGTAACCATTTAACTAATATTAAAACCTATTTATTTATCTCATCAACCAGACTATATATAGTACTAGTATACTATTGGAAAATATATATATAACTGTTGAGTATGAACTAAGGAATGGGGACGGCAAACCAATCATAACAGCAAGCAGGTTCAAAAATGTAGATATTTTCATACGATATCTAAAACTAATACTATAGCCTCAAAAATATGGGAACTTGATATACAACCAGCAAAAACATATGTTTTTAAAATAAAATACATGGTACTAAATATTGTATATATATACAATAGGATATAACTTATATATATACTAATATATATGTTACCAAAAACCGAACCCATAGAACAAAAATAATTAAAGTCAGTCTTTAGAAATCCTGGAAAGGTATAATCTATAGACTGCTCTTTCAAAAATTAATATATACAAAGGCTTATGTTATATAACCGCATAACTTAATATAATAACTAATAAAATAAAATATAGTTAATAATATTTACAACTAATAAATATAATATAGTATATATTACTAAATACTATGTCACATAAACAATAAACTAATATAAATTTTTATACATGAACAAATAATACTATATATACATAAGCAGATGTATAACAAACAGAGAAAGATCAAGGAGTTTGCCTCGGTGGTTCAAAGGAGGGCGAGAGGAGGCTCGCGGGCTGTTGCTCGGAGTGGCGGCACGGGAGCAGTGGGAGAAGGCGGAAGCTGATGGAGATGCTTTGGAGTTGCGTGCTCAGGCTCCTGCTTGATCACGCGAATGAAATTTTTTTTTTTGTTGAGCGAGTCTGCTTCGAAGAAAGGAAGGAGAAAATATGGGGAAGGAGAGGCGACACACAGGTATAAGGCAGAAAGAAAGGGGCCGGTCAGTTTAAAAAAAATGTCAATGAACAGTTCACTAATAGATGAATGCGAAACGTACTCTAATCGTGAGTTTTGAATTCCCAAACCGATAGAAATAAAAGAAGAAAGTAGAAAAATAGGGTATAGGAGATGGCAATAGTCAATAGCTGAATTTGCGGGGATAATAAAAGCAACTAGCCGTTGGGTTTATATAATGGACAATCTGAAAGACACGGGACCAAAGATTTTAAACGGGTACCGATACGGTTCACTGTTTCACTAACTTCGTCGCGTGCCGAGCTTCAAAACATAGAATTGGATATACCGTAGAGATCAGCACATCGAGACGATCAAAACGGTATACAAATATTAGTGGTACGATCATCCGATCAAAAGTCGTTAATCGGTACCGAAAATGCTGCTATTTTATCAAAAATTAGATAAACGGAGCAATAACAGTCCGAATTTGGAAAAACGAAAGATGATGTCTCACTCAGAGGAGGATTTAGAAATTTTCTATAGAAAAATATTCAGGTTTTGAAATAAATTTATTATCATCAATTTTAACTGATTAAAATTGAAATGGAATTATACAATAAAATAAACTTCCGTATTTTCTGATGAAAATTTACCAGTTGTTATGTTTTTTTTTTAAATACGTATTCCAAATATAACAATTTTATTTCAAAATTCAATTATTTAAAGTTTCACAAAAATTCAGTTAAATACGTTATTAAAACCAATAAAATTTATGGTTCGTTACACTCTCCCTCACTCAAAACTTTTCGTCCCCGAAAAGGAAAGAGGTAGGAGAATAGAAAGAACCAGACAGAAAAGATAGATTGAAAGACAAGGATAAACAATTAATTTAAATTATATAAATTTTACTTGAAATATTCATTTGAAAACTTCATTTGCAATTCAATTATCTTTAATACTTTATTACCTTCCTAAACCCATTTGTAAAATTTTGCTTCCTTTATAAATACCATTTATATGTGTAAATAACACTTTTATAAATATATGAAAACTATTTGAAAAGAATTATTTACATTATTACTTATATTTACAGAGAGGCTATTGGAAAACATTAAATCCAAAATTCATAAATTTATTAATCTATCTCAAGATACTTTTCAATTATTATTAATAAATCAATAATCATTTACTTTAAATATGTTTTATTTGATTAATAACTTCTAAATATTTATAACACTAATAATTTACTATTAAACCATATAGTATATAAATAAACAATATTTTAAAAAGATATAGTCAACAAGGAAAAGAAGGAGGATTTGGAAAAATAGAATATAGGTGAATAAATAAGCTAAGCAGATAAGGTAGATTCAAAAGAATAGTATCAGGCACGAATAATTAATTCAAGCCATAAGAATTTCAATTTCAAATATTAATACAAAATTTCTTTGTTGGAAATACTTTTTATAATAAAATTCCTTTATAATAAAATACTTTTATAACTCGATGTTTCAACAAGTTTATCCTCGTTCCTGCAGACTCTGGTAGTGCGTTGATCAGGCGCAAAACTAGAATTCTCCAGGTACTTAGTAGACCTGTTTCAACACCCAGTGAAAATACTGGAAAACTTTTAAAAACAGATATGGAAAGTACAATCCAAACAAAAAAAAACCAACAAAACATGGATCGCAGATACACAATGGTTACGCCTGGGTCCCCCAGGAAACATCCGTACCTTTTAAGCATTCACTGCCTTGCGAATTTCGCCATGATAAAAAAACTGTGGACCGTAGGATACATAACAATGGTTACGCCTGGATCCCCCAGGAAACATCCATACCCTTTAAGCAATCTCTGCCTTGCGGATTACGCCACTAACACGACCATAGATCGCAGATACACAATGGTTACGCCTGGATCCCCCAGGAAACATCCGTACCTTTTAAGCAATCACTGCCTTGCGAATTACGCTATGTAGTCGAGTTCGTAAGACCATGGGTAACGCCATGGAATTCGATGGAAACTCGAGTATCATATCCGAAAAACCAAAAATCAAAGAAATATCGATAGAATGAATCCACAATGTGGCCACAAAGCGGATATCAAGCAGAAGGCACTTTCCATATCTTTACTTCAAAAATATGTATCATATAGTACCTTTCAAATTAATTTCAAATCTCATACTTATATAAAGTCCATTATATATAAGATTAAATTTTCAAATCAAATACCTTTCCAAAATCAATAGTATATCAAATCACACATATATAGACTTCATTTATATAAGATTTCACTTTTCAAATTGAGTACCTTTTCAAATCTATAGTTTTCGAATCAACCTCATTCTTATACAAACCAAATTTTTTATATAAGTTCGATAACTCCCAAATCAGGTATTTAGTAAAAATAAGGTTCTCAAATTTCAATTTGTTTCAATATTAGTTTAGTTTCAAAATCATATACAATCCCACTAAATTATTTATTCTCAATTTAAATATCTTTAGTTTCAAAGTTTCCAACATAATAGTTTTGGAGAATAATCCAAGTTTCTAAATAAATATAATTTAAGTCAAACAATTCATTTCCAAAATCAATGGTTCTCAAAATCATCTTATATTTACATAAGGTCCATCTTATATAAGGATCAAATTTTACAAAATAAATTTCGCTGTATGAAGAGCCATATGGGATTGAATATCTTTGCTTTTATGGGTTATATATCTTTGTAATTTAAATTGGAAATTTCATTTAGTAAGCAAAGATATTCTAACCAGACAGCTTTCAACTTCAGCGTCAAAATATATCACTAATATTAGAATATAAGATGTACATACGTCATCATTTCGCAAAATCACATTTGATCGCTCGCTCGATCACACAAGTTCGCTTTCGAACTAGTATTGTCCATTCGACTTCCCTAATGCTGATTTCGATATGGTTTCTCGACTAGAAGCCATCAGTATCCTTGCATAGCCATATACTATGATAGAGAATTCTAGAATCAAGCCCAAAATCCATATCAAATATTCGCCATCAAGAATCGAATGAAAAATCCTAACACGAAATGGTGTAATTCACCTCGAACTTGTGTATTCAAACCTGGATCAAATTAATTATGCGAATAAAACAGCATACGTACAACTTACGTATCTATTCCAACTTGTTAAATAGTTTCATAAAGATGTTACCCAGTTAAAACATTTAACTAAATTTTATTCAAAATATATTGAAGACCAAATTCTTTTCAAAACATTTCAAATCTAAATTTCATATTAGAAAATTCTAAAATAGTCTTATTCATTTACTTAACAAAACAGTTTCAACTTATTTAAATCATATTACTACATACTTTAACATACATACCAAACTTATATACTTTATACTTTTCAAAATTTCTTAGCTTTGAAAAGTTAACCTTGATTTGGAAGTGCTCGAACCTTCAAAGTAGTTGAAGAAATCATTTTCAAATTCAAGAGTTGGAAATCAACAACAAATCAGTAAATCAATTTCAAAAGATAGGTTTCAAATCCGAAACTCAAGGACTGAACACCGGCTCATTTCAAATCGTTTCAAATACATATACATATATCTTTCGAATATCAAATCATACTTCAAAATTTTGAAATCAAAATTGGTTTCGCAAAATCACTCGCGTAGCAATGCTACTAAAGTGGCCTCTCCCCCACTCTGAAACTCGAAAATCAATGTCGATGATGCGTGCACTCATCACCGAAATTATTTTCCAGCGACATAAGTGAGTTCTGGACTTCTATTTTCTCAACTTCTCTTGAAATTTCTTCGAAATCATTCGAAACTCATTAGAAGTCATTTGAAACATTTCTTATTCGGAAAATACTTTTAAATCATATTATTATTATATATTTCAAAATCTTAAAACCAATTTCAAAACACCGGAGTTCAATTCTCGAATTTCAAATTTAAAATCCTTCAGTTATAAATCATTTTTAGATAAATCAAATTTCTTATATAATTTTTCAAAATTACAAATCCTTTCGAAACCTCAAATTCTCATTTTTAAAAGGTATATATAATCCTTATCGAAAACATTTTCACTTTTATATATATAGAATAAAATCATATTTATCAAGATAATACTTTCGATATACAAAACAATTTCTAAAGTACAAACAAGCCCGATTTTCAAAGGATGATTCAAGAATAGATTTCAAAAGAAAGATAGAGATTCAGATTAGAGGGACTCTAATCAAATAGAATTCTGATTCGAAGATAGGCTCAATCGACGATTAGGTAATTAAATTACAAAATACAAGATAGATGTATTTTTATAAATCACGAATGACCCTAAGGTCAACCGTGACTTCAAAATAAGATTGGTGCAGAATTCTGAGAAAAACCAACATTCGATCGCAAGAGATAGCGACATCTAAACCAAAGATATAGAAATCTCTGGTGAATCAATGCCAATTGTGAAGGAGTTTCACCCCTTCACAAATCATTCAAAGATTGGTGGGATCCTATTCTTATAGAGATCATTCGAAGTGGAGTTATGGGATACTCCAGAATCAAAAGAATACAAATAGGGAGAGACAAGAATGAATTTTGGAACCGCAAGAAACGTTCCAAAGTTCAAAGGAAATCGAGCCAACGGAAGAGATTCAAACTCGAACGAAAGTGATTTTGTAAATAAATTTACTATATATGCTAAGTTTGCCTAGAACCTGGCTCTGATACCAACTGTAACGACCCACTATTTTGGACCATTCAAATCGACAATAAATCCATACATGTCGGACTTGAATAATTCAAAATAATAGATTGTTAATTTAAAGTTGGCAAACTCAGCATATACAGTAAATAAATCAATCACAGAATCACAGACACAGAGTAATACAATAATACGCAGCAGAATAGATAAAATAGTAGTTCATGAAGCTACTATATAAACATCAGAGTTAAAATAAAATACAACAGAATATCTCAAGTACAGTGAAGTCTTCAGTACGAATAGATGACCTCTCTGAACAAATCAACTGGAAAAGCTGAAAGCTGAATCGATAGTTGGATCTCCAAATGAAGCTCCAAACTCCAAGGGTGAGTCTCAAATGCTGTATCACTCAGTCTGACCCGAGCGTAAAGCAAAACACAAAACACTCGAGTCAGGATTAACATTCTTATACTAATAAATCCAACTGAAGTGAAATATCAACTGAAATACAAGTAACTTAAAGGATGTTTGGGATAACCATCCTCTAAGGATCTGCGGAACTATCTACAAGGTGGAAATATACACTATAACATCGTGGTCATTTCAAATAAATTTATACTTCAAAACCAAAATATCATTTTCATTTCAAAAATATCTATTTTCCAAAATAGTGTATATACATTAAATAATTTATAAAGTAAAGTATTTATAATTTCTTCAAGTCTCACAAATCGATTCAAATTAACTCAAATTCCAAATTCAAATTTATTCAAAGCTCAATTCATCAATTCAATTCAGTTCTCAAAAGACCATTTAAATTTCAATATATTTCAAGGCTTAAATATTCAATATTTTCAAAGTTAAATTTAATAGTTTCATATAGCTCTTGATTTAACTTCATTATTATTTAATCAGGGAATATTCACTTAATAAATTCAATATCATTTAACTAGCCTTAAATTACATTTTTACTACATATTTCCTTAAATTTATTTAAACAAGAAATATTCATTAAATTACTTAAATCAAACCCAAGTTATAAATCATATCTTAAATCTCAATTTCAATAAGTTTCAAATCAATTTAATTAAATAAAGTTATCTTCCCAACCTTAACTTATTCAAATTATTACCGAAATCTATTTTGAAACATAAATTTAAATACTTAACCGTATTATATGTATTAAATCAACCTTAATTAAATTAAATATTATTATTAAACCTATATATATATATATCATTACCATTTAGATATAATAATTTAAGTATCAACATTTATTAAAACCATATATTTCTTCCCAAATACATAGAATTTATTTTCAAAATATTTATATATATGGACCAACGGTGTTTGTATATAATTCTATCATATGGTTAAGTGATACAGATATTTATCATTTCAACCCGTAATTTAAATATATACGGGTAGATATCATTTCAACCCGTAATCCCAATTTCAATTCAAATGAAAATCGCTTGGGTTTATCATTTCAACCCATAACGATTTTCTCCTATTCTAAAGTCCGTTCGGGTATGTATCATTTCAACCCATAGTGAATTCTATTCTAACAGGGAACTTGCAGAGTGATAACAGATAATAATATAAAATACAACAACCGGCATATATCATCAATAACAATATAATATAAACAACAGGATATGGTGTCATATCCCACAGGTGAACAGTTCCAGATAATAGCGTATATAACAATTTAAATATCTACAGCAGCATATTTCAATTGTCGTTTCAATTGAAATCAAATTTAATAAATAAAAGAACATTAAATCGTGAGTGATTAATCACCTTTCGAGGTTAGAGAATACAGAAGATGACACAGATATGCACAATGATACGGACACTGAAATTGAATTACAAATCCAAGCAAAGCAAAATCAGCACAAATTCAACGATCAAAGCTGATAGATAGGAATCGATATAATAATTAGAATCAGCCTGATAGAGAAAGAAATCATATATATATATTATTATTATTATTTCCAGGAAATCAATATTTAATTTGAAACAAATATTAAAATAACATATTAAAATCATTGTTTTTAAATTAACACATATATCCAAATCAAACATATATGCATAAGATTGAAATAAATACTTATATATTATATAATAGTTGTAGGCAAATATATATATATAATTTTAAAATTCTATATTATTATAACATACTAAAATCAATATTATAGTAAACAATTTTTGTAAAACAAACCGTGACCAAATATACATGTCAAACAATATACTAAATATAAATATTTATATCTTATAAAAGAACGTATTGTAAACAAACTTATATTCAGATGGATATATATGTCAATAAGCTACCAACACCTTATACAACCATAAGTATACTAGTAGCCTAAATAAAATACTATATGCATATAAAAGCTACAATATCAAAGCCTGTACATATAAAAATCTGGATCTGCTTATATCAAAGTGGATACTTAGGCTATATTTTTAAAACCCGTTATATTTAGTATATATATAACAAAACAAAATCTTATATAAACTATATATATATATATATTTTAACATATTATAAAATAACCTGTTAACATGCATATATCTTCCAACAAATAATATAATATTGATAACTCTTGTCTCAAATTTAATATTTTAACATATATACACAAATGAGTATCTATATAATATAACTTATATACTATGCAAAGCAGCAGACTATAACATATATAAAGCTATATATAATATACTATCAACTATACATAAGCTGTACGAACTTTTTTTTTTCTTTCTCTTTTTTTTTAGGCCAAGATAAAATCAATATTTCCAATCAATATATATAACTGACGCACTACTATATATATCCACTGTAACCATTTAACTAATATTAAAACATATTTATTTATCTCATCAACCAGACTATATATAGTACTAGTATACTATTGGAAAATATATATATAAAACCGTTGAGTATGAACTAAGGAATGGGGACGGCAAACCAATCATAACAGCAAGCAGGTTCAAAAATGTAGATATTTTCATACGATATCTAAAACTAATACTGTAGCCTCGAAAATATGGGAACTTGATATACAACCAGCAAAAACATATGTTTTTAAAATAAAATACATGATACTAAATATTGTATATATACACAATAGGATATAACTTATATATATACTAATATATATGTTACCAAAAACCGAACCCATAGAACAAAAATAATTAAAGTCAGTCTTTAGAAATCCTAGAAAGGTATAATCTATATACCGCTCTTTCAAAAATTAATATATACAAAGGCTTATGTTATATAACCGCATAACTTAATATACAAACTAATAAAATAAAATATAGTTAATAATATATACAACTAATAAATATAATATAGTATATATTACTAAATACTATGTCACATAAACAATAAACTAATATAAATTTTTATACACGAACAAATAATACTATATATACATAAGCAGATGTATAACAAACAGAGAAAGATCAAGGAGTTTGCCTCGGTGGTTCAAAGGAGGGCGAGAGGAGGCTCGCGGGCTGTTGCTCGGAGTGGCGGCATGGGAGCAGTGGGAGAAGGTGGAAGCTGATGGAGATGCTTTGGAGTTGCATGCTCAGGCTCCTGCTTGATCACGCGAATGAAATTTTTTTTTTGAGCGAGTCTGCTTCGAAGAAAGGAAGGAGAAAATATGGGGAAGGAGAGGCGACACACAGGTATAAGGCAGAAAGAAAGGGGCCGGTCAGTTTAAAAAAAATGTCAATGAACAGTTCACTAATAGATGAATGCGAAACGTACTCTAATCGTGAGTTTTGAATTCCCAAACCGATAGAAATAAAAGAAGAAAGTAGAAAAATAGGGTATAGGAGATGGCAACAGTCAATAGCTGAATTTGCGGGGATAATAAAAGCAACTAGCCATTGGGTTTATATGGTGGACAATCTGAAAGACACGGGACCAAAGATTTTAAACGGGTACCGATACGGTTCACTGTTTCACTGACTTCGTCGCGTGCCGAGCTTCAAAACATAGAATTGGATATACCGTAGAGATCAGCACATCGAGACGATCAAAACGGTATACAAATATTAGTGGTACGATCATCCGATCAAAAGTCGTTAATCGGTACCGAAAATGCTGCTATTTTACCAGAAATAAGATAAACGGAGCAATAACAGTCCGAATTTGGAAAAACGAAAGATGACGCCTCACTCAGAGGAGGATTTAGAAATTTTCTATAGAAAAATATTCAGGTTTTGAAATAAATTTATTATCATCAATTTTAACTGATTTAAATTGAAATGGAATTATACAATAAAATAAAATTCCGTATTTTCTGATGAAATTTACCAGTTGCTATGTTTTTTTTAAATACGTATTCCAAATATAACAATTTTATTTCAAAATTCAATTATTTAAAGTTTCACAAAAATTCAGTTAAATACGTTATTAAAACCAATCAAAATTTATGGTTCGTTACAATTAACTTATCATAAGCATACTACATGTGTATCAAATACGCATGTTTATTTTACGATAATTCATCTGTGAATTATACGAAGTACGTGAAACCGTTTTGGTATCATTAGACTTTCTACTGCATATATCTTTATGTATCAACTCGAAGAGTTTATCAACTCTTAAGTCGCTTCCACTAAATGGGTGCTTTGTCCTTGATTCCAAAATAATTGAAAATTTTCAAATGGTTTCGTATTTTTCTAATGCATCGATTTTGTTATAAAAAAATACCAATATTATAATTTTACCTTATAATGAATATTCATAATATTCATATTGAAATAAAACTATATTATTTTCAGTAAATACTAAAAACAGTTATTATTTCATAAATAATATTTTGGTATATATTCGAAAATAATTTTTCATAACTTGATGCATCCACTAAGAAGGGTTGTATGGTATGCTCCCACTATTTCCATCGTTACTGTAATAGTGTCAAAATACAAATCTCATTCAACAACTTATCAAGGGATTTCTTTTTATTTACCATAATTAGTTTACTGTCATGAGTTTCAGATCAATTATCATGAACTCGAAGAAATAACATTAATATAGAGAAATTTTCTATTTGAGAATACATTTGGAGTAGAAATCACATTTCTCATTTTATAATAAGTATCTTATTAAATTAATAAAAATTATGTTTCTGGAAGGAGAAGTGACAATTCACTTTCGTCATCCCAATTGTGATTATTTTACATCAACTCTCAAACATTTTCTTTTCCTCCAAATATTCGAACCATTTAAAAGAAAACTTTACTACAATACTGATCCAAATCTTTACAAAAGTGCATTTGGATATTCTTAACATTTCAAAAATATCGAATAAGTCGGACTTAATAGGCCGATCGAAACTGATAGTTCAGTGATCGAATTTATAGGTCAGTCTTTAGTGTTTGGTCTTTTGTCATTACAAATTTCTTATTGCATTCAATCATATTATACACATGATTTTGCACTATTAATTATTAGCTTATTTCGAATGAATCAATATCATCGACATTTTATACATAACGAATCTATGCAGTTAAAGCACTTAACGGTTTCATAGCTGTGGTGGTATAAAAAGCTATAGCGGGGATAAAGCGGGAATACGATGGAAAATAGCGGAGGTGAAAAAGTTTCATTAGATATAAAACTAAATATTTAAATTTGATTTATTCCCATTCGCACAAATTTGTGTAGGAAAAGAAATATTGTTTAATCTTACACGATAAAACCAAAGAATATCATGATTTATGCAGACTTGATTTGGCGACCACAATAGATTTGTAACTTATGTTGAGTATCTATACCTTAAAATTAGGTCTTTAACCTAACTTTGTTGATTTGGTTTATAAGAGAACTAATCAAATTAACCTTTTTATATTAATGTAGCTAAAGAGGATGCTACAAAGTCTTGATTTAACGGGTGTAGCGGAAAATAGCGGGGCTTAAAGCGGATCTACTGTTTAATAGCTAAATTGAAACAGTATAGCGGTCGGAGAGTGCTATGCGCTATAGCAGGGATTTTACGGAGCTTTAACTGTACAGTTACAAACGTGATCGTTTACTATAAAAAAATTATATTTGATTTAATATAGATGAAGCATCCATATTCTTATATTTCTTTGGAGTTCAAAACTCATAGAAAACAATATACAGGCTTGGACAAATAGATACTTACATGACAAAGGCACAGATGTTTTTAGTAGTTGTATAACTTTGGCACTTACATGGGTATTAACATGCTAAAAGAATTGTTGGCAAGTATATGTTATATTTCTTTGTCAATCTTAATTTGGTTCATTAGCATACTTTAACTAAATAATTTACAAATTATAATGGCTGCACAAATTTATCTAAGTTGATTATTTTAACTTCATAGGATATATTCTTAAAATATTAGGAATGTTAAATGTTTTCATTTCATTTTTCTAATAAGGCTCCCACTAGATTTTTATGTTTCTCAAAACCCTAGTGGACAGACAAAACATAGAAATCATTCAATCTCTCTAGTGGACATTAAGGCTCGGTTGCCTTGGAAAGCAAGCGATGGATAACACTTTATCATTTGTATCATATACAACTCCTAACCCGTGGTTTTTGTCCTAATCTCATCTCAAACTTAAGGAATATCAAAAAATTGAAAGAGATTATTCACTCGTACCCACATTTCACCATGGCCTATGTATAATGCACATACCTTGAAGAATATCAATAAATATGTGTGTGTATCTTACATCGTCTAGTCAATATACTAATAGTACTACACATAACTTCTCTAGCCTTAGGAATATCAACAACTAAAGGGTATGCAAGTAATCCGTTGATATATAAATGGTAGAGAAAAACTTGTATACCAAGGATTTATATCTTTAATATGTATATTTTGAGTGATACCGATTTAGACAATAATGTATCTCTTATGAAATACCCTTGTGATTCAAGTGTCAGACACATCTAAAATCATGGTATACATACTATACATATGTATTTATTTCCTTAAATCTAATTTGGGTTTCTTTCCAATTCCACTAATTTTATACATATATAGCAATATAAGTATTAACTTATTTATAACTATTATAATTTAATTTACGTACATAATATATACATGTACCTTATTAATTAAATCTTACTTAATTAATTTTATAGTTTTAATTAAATCATATTTAATTAATTTAATATATTTATATAACATTACTAAAATTTTATATTGCTCATCTTAAACTATCTAAGATAATCAATCAACTATAACATTTAATGTTAGTTTATATGTATATATAGATATATGTATACATTTTAATTAATTAACTTTTAATTAATTTTAATTATTAAATTTTATTTAATTAAATAAATCTTAATTACTTTGACATTTGAATCTAATTTATCATGAACAAATTTTAAGGTAAATATATAACTACAACAATTATAGTTATATACATACATGCATACATATATATATATATATATATTACTTGATTAACTTTTGATTAATTATTTCATTTAATTTAATGAATCATATTAATTAAATTTCGAATTTCAAAATTTCAAGATTAATTAGTTAATTTCTCAAAATTGGATGCATTTTATTAACTTTTAAAACATTTCCCATTTATGTTTTAAACTTAACCTTTTAATTTAAAATATAATTTTAGATTTTCAAACACATTTTGAAAATTGCCCATGGACCAAAATCAATTTGGGCCTTTATATTGGGGATAACCTTTAGGTTTACTTCATCCTTCGTGCTAAACCAGATATCAGGTAGGATATAATACTTATTACCTAATCGTAACCTTAGGCACTATCTTTCTAGATACCTTAATAAAGACTTAATCTGTGTTGAATTGGTATTGAAGGCCGAGGAAACGGTGAAAGATGTTTCTCACTTTGCATCCTCTATAAATACTAATGCATACTAACTCTTTCCTACTTGATGCTTCATTCTCGATATCCTTAGATGTAAAACATCCAAATACAAATTAAAGTGGTAGCGTTCGTCTAGTTTCAATCTGATTGGAGGATTGCAGATCCTAAGAGTCTATTTTAAGATAAACGTGTTATGAATGGCGGGATCTACTATGGTATAATTTTATTTATAAAACTATATACATGCTTATGTCCCATGCACCTGTATATAATATTTTCATTTATATGTTTGATTTTATGTACTAATTTAGATGTTAATATATAATTCATATGAAATAATATTAAAATTATAACATTCTGAAATTGCAAGTTGATAAAATTATGCACACATGCATTGTAACGACCCATATTTTTGGGTCTTCGAATTGAATATTTAATTTATTTAGATATTCGAATTTGAGTTAAATTATAATAAAATATCTGTTTCAAATTTAGACTTGATTTTTAATGACGTATTTTTTATTTAATGTTTAGAATTTTTCTATAATTTTTAATTTGGAAAATAAGTAAATTTTCATTTAATGCTTTTTGCGGCAAACGTCGGTTCTTTGAAAATTTTACAAAATAAGTTAACCTGTCTATTTTATTGTTGTTTTGTGATCGCGTAATGTTGTTGTATGCGATCATATTTTTTTTCGATCATTCGTAGTCCATACGCGAACGGAATATGATGTAGCTTGGTACTCTAAAACTTTTCAATTACATACATATATATATATATATATATATATATATATATATATATATATATATATATATATTCAAGCACGTTTATCTTTCTCATCTTCTTTCACATGCGCATGTCCTTTGCTAAATTGACCTTTGTTGCTTGCATTTAATTCTTTGAACATGCATTCGACGCTATCCTTTTGGGGGCTTACATTTAATATTGGTCCTTTCTATTCCCTTAGGCATGAAGGAGTTGCCAATATATATGCACATGCGTACCACCTCAGTGTACTGGGGTTGTTGCATTTCCTTTCTCCTTTTCTTTTTCATCTAGCATGAAACAAAAATTACACACTTTCTTTCCTTCTCTTACTAAATCAAATAACTTCTTAGTCTATAAATAGATTTACATATATAAATAAATAAATATATATATATGGGAAAAGATAACATTAAACACGCTTCCACCATATAAAATGCTAGCGACCGCAGCCCCTTCTGCCCCTGCCATACTTAGTCGGCGGCTTACTTGTTCACTAGGTAAGTTTCAACGTGCTTGGTTAGCTCAATCATGTCAACTATAAGGATGGATATTCGGGTGGTTTGCGACCCTCTTAGCATTTCTTTGAGATTCATTGTTGCAGGTACGTTTTGGGGGTCATGGAGGCCCATCATTATTCGGAGCTCGGGTGGATGGTTATGGGTAGTGAATTTTGGGCCTTGGTGAGTGGAGCTTGCATGAAGGTGGTGATGTTTAGGAGGATAGGCGTTATTAGGGGGAGCTCGGGCTTATGTGTGAAGTCAGAGCAGGTGGCAAACGTGAAGGAGTGGAAAATTGCAGGTGGAATAAAATAAAAATAAAAAATAAAAAATAAAAAAATAAAATGAAAAAAAGAATGTAGTGTAGGCGAGAAAGTGAAGGAAGATATATATATATATATTTGTATGTATGTATGTATGCATAGAGACGTGGCAGATAGCACGCATTAATAATACGTTGATGTGGCAGACATGAAGGGTGGAGGCTATTGGTGTGGAGGTGCTGGTCGTGGAAGAAGGGCGTCTCGGGTTGTGATACTGTGAATGCAATATGTAAAAAGAAGAAGAAGATGGTTACTGTTCATATAACTATGGTTGCAATTAGGTCCCTATCATTTTGTTCAATTGCAAAAGGGGAGGCTTCATTTGTTATGCGTTGTGTGTTTGGGTTGTTACTTTAGGCTCGGCCCATCTGGTTTGAAGGTGAGAATATAATCTGCAAATGGTTTAAATTTTATTTTATAAATATAAGTGTTGATTTTTAAATATGATATCCCATCCGTTTTAAGTCCGTTTGACACACGGATTTTTGTGTTGTACTCGTATTGACGAGTACAACATTGAAGTGTAACTTGTTGAAGCCTTGGATAGGTAAAATTTTATGGCCTATGAATACGGACAGGATTATAGTTTTAATAACATTTTAAAGTTAATTAATTATTATCTTAATATGATTTTTGAAGTTAACTTATTTATACAACAATAATGTTTTAAAATTAATTTAATATATTATTAATGAGATTTTAAAGTTGTTATTTTAAATGAGAATTAAAGTGAATGGAATAGAGGGATATTTTAAATAAGGTATGTTTATCAAGAGGGCTTTATGGACTTGCACAATCTATTAAATAAGTTTATTTAAATCTGGAAAGAGTTTATAAATGAGTCTGGATATTTATAAAAGAACTTATAAATGAGGTTTAAAGGTTTGGAAAGAAAAAGTTTACAAATATAGTTTAAGATTTATAAAGAATGTTTATAAATAGATTGGAGATTTATAAAGGAACTTTATAAATATATTTGGGAATATTTATAAGATTAAGAAATTTGGGAAGAGGTGGTTGATATCCATGGCGTAATTCAAGGGGCATGGATTGCCTATAGTTTACTATGAAAGTGTGTAAGCTGTGTGACTAGTTAACACTTAAAATCGTGTAATATGGAATATTATAATAGTGTGGAAATATAAGCTAAATAATAGATAAAAGTAATAAAGTAAATGAAATAAGCACACTAGGACTTTTTATACTGGTTCGAACTTCCCGTTCTACGTCCAGTCCCAGACTACACTTTGGATTTAAACTCTATAAACCCCTCTCTTGACCCGGAGGAATAGGTATACAACACCTGAGCAACCGAACAGGATTTTTCCGCCTCAAACAGCCGAAGAGGACTTTTACCGCCTGAACAACCGAACAGGACTTCTACTGGTACAAGTAAATAGTTGATAATTGTGTTATGAATAACACGGATATGTCTTTAATAGTACACTCTTCCTATAATCAAATCCTCAAGTATATATTGTGTGTGTCAAGATATGAAAGGAAGATATTGCTTAGAATCGAAGAATATATTAATTAATTCAAAGATTCAAGCAATATATAGATTGTGATTGCTTTTAGATTGCAGAGATAGATAGTAGAGAATATAGCAAGAAATCAAAATATATTTCAGTGATTTGAGAAGTGATTCTAATGTGTTTATATAGAAGACAAATAGTTACAACTATTCACAAAGAGTTTTAATGAAAAGGTGCAGCCATATCTCTTCAATTTGGATCGTAACTCTTCGCAAATAGAAGTGTCTCTTCAGGAAAAAATAACCGTTAGATCTTGTCAGTCGACTGAGCAAAATCGACCAGTCAACTGAATATTTAAAGATAGTGTAAAACGGTGCATATCTGTGCACTGAACAGGTTCAATCGACTGATCGTTTTCGCTCAGACGACTGACCTGGTTGTCAGTGCATAGTTTGCACATTTTTTAAAGAATTTGAACTTTTGAACTATTTTGAGTATGTGCAAACTACTTGAGGATAGATTTTAACAATTATGAACCATATCTAAGACTAAAACTACAGTAAATAAACATACTATACTTAGATTTGTAGTCTCGTCTCATTTGTAGTTTAATAGCTTGCATATCTCATTCTCTTTTTGTCGCTTGATCGTATAGTCTCATCACTGATCGTTTAAGCTTTTTGTCATGAATCAAAACTCATGATTCAACATACTATAAATTCGCTAGGATAGTGACATAACCATTGTGTAAGCTACGATCCATAGTCGATATTGAACGATACTTTCCATATCTATTTTTAGAAGCTTTCAAGTTTCTAAGTTTTGAAATTGAAATGGTTTGTTAATATACCTATACCATTGAGATAAGTATAAGGTTATATTTTCTAAGTATCGAAAATATAGCGGTTTGTGAATATACTTATCCTGTTGAGATAAGTATATGGAATTGATTTCCAAGTATTTAAAATATGATATTAAATTAATGAAAGATTAATTTATTAGGCTTAGTGATTTTCATCAGAAATGTATTCTTGTTTGAATGTTTGTTCATTTGATAGTTAAATAACCGACTATCAAATCTTGGCCTAAATATGTAATTCTTCTTAATTTTGGTGGTAGGAAAATATTTCCTACTTAACACCGAAGGATTTTAACTCTGGAAATATCTAGGGGAAACATGAGGATTATATGGTACAGTTACCTCAATGGTGTTATACTGTACGTATAAACTCGTTTTGTTCCTCTAGGACAAATGATAAGGAGATCTGTCCACTTAAACGGTTAGGGGGTGATCCCCGCTCTTATGTATTGTATGATTATTTCCTAAAGAACCGGTATTGAGCATTCTGGAAATCGGCGTTTGGTTTTGTGGAGCACCCGGGAAACGGAAGAGTATACTTGTAAGAGATGACTCGAACCCGTGACCACTCCAAAAACCATATATGATTCTATGGAGGAGATTCGTGGTATATTGAGATGTTGGGATCCATGTGTGATTCTGAAACCCGTTGCGGTATGGGAATCCGGTGTGATTCCAAGATCTAATTGAGATATGGGAATTTATGTGTGATTCCGAGACCCGTTAAGAGTATTGGAATCCATGTGGGATTCCGCGATCTATTTGGTGACGGTGCGTAAGCTGGAATGCCGGACGTAGCCTCATTAGCGGGAATGTCTAAAACCAAAGATAGGAGGCATAGCCAGTAGGTTTGGCAAACCCATAGGGTGTAGTCGGCTCCTCCTAGATGTCACTTATAGCTGTTATGCATGCATGGAACGATGCACTCGGTCTTAGTGAGACCAGCTATGTTTTTCCTATGGTACATCACTCAGGATGTATGCTGCTTCGGAAGGATATCTCTTATCCTTGTGCAGGAGGACCGTTCCTCGAAGTACTGAGGGTACCTCCATAGAAATCCTACACAATTAGCGAATGTGCATTATCGGTTTTCGATTTTATATCTAGTTTTTGTTGTGATGTACCCTCACGAGCATCACATCTATTTGATTATTATTATTTTCGTCCTTAGACATTATTATAATATCACTGGATTTTCTGATATAAAGGTTTTGGTTATCGTAGGGTAAAAACCCGTCTGTGTTTATGTGCGGCGTGGTCTTACGAGATACCTTTGTTTTGAAAAGTTATTTAATCTTTAAGAATCCATTTGATTGTGTTTCTCACGCTGGTTTTACCAGACCGACCTGGGTGTTGTTTTCCTAAAATACTTGGGTCAGACCGAGCATACTTCCAGGTTTACTTGGATATTTAGAGCTTCAGGAGATGAGCTGGAGGCCCTGAGACGTATTCACGTAGATGGTTATTATTTTCCACCACGTTCATTGTTGTATATTATTCAGCAATTGTGAGAACAAGTTGTTATAACTGTCCATGTTGAATAGGTTTGTATACTCTGATTGATGTTTGTATATATATGTATTATAGTTTGTTTTGTGTAAAGACTTGTTATATATTATAGATTATTCGTTCCGCTGTGAGATTCTATGTTTGTTCAGTTTCTTCTTGTCTTCTTTTTTTTCCTAACTATCCGCTTTCCCGTTCAATTTGGGTTGGACATGTGTGGTTTGTTGTTAGCTTAAACTGTATGGAAAAGTGGATTGTTACAGTTGGTATCAGAGCATTAAACACAGAGGTGCAGCATGATATGGGGTTCTCGCTTCTTGTTAGGTAGCGAACGAATGACTCTTACCCCTACACGTCCTTCAGGTTGGTTGGCCAGATGGGCTTACTATTGAGAGGCTGGCCGTAAAAGCAAATAAGAGGTACCAATGTAAGCTACGGTGGGGGTGTACCCACTGTCGATGGTTGAAAAGCCTAGATCGTTACAGGTGGTATCAGAGCATAGGTTAGGTGCCTATGTAAATTTGTCTAGGTTAGTAAATTAACCTAGGAATTTTATAAATGAAACAACCTTAATTTGATAAATAAAAATGGATAAGATAAGGCACCGTGTCTCTGACCGGGGTTATGGGTGTTAACTATTTTCGGTGTGCTTTATTTTTGTTAATTGTTTGTTTTTCATTATATTTTTCCAGCCTTCGAATTTCAAGGACGAAATTCTTATAAGGGGGGAAGAATGCAACGACCCACAATTTTTAACCTTTCGAATGTGAATATTTAATTTATTTAAATATTCAGATTTGATTCGAATGTAATAAATTATAAGGAAATCAAATTTTGATAACACGACTTGATTTTTGATGACTTCATTTTAGTTTAATTTATAGAATTTTTCTATAATTTTTAATTTGAAAAATGAAAATATTTTCATTTAACGCGTTTTGCGCCAAACGTTGGGTCTTTTAAATTTTTACAGAATAAGTTAACCGGCCTATTTTATTGTTGTTTTGTGATCGCGTAACGTTGTGCACGATCATATTTTTATTTCGATCGTTCGTGGTCCATACGCATACGGAATATGGTGTAGCGTCGTACCCTAAAACTTTTGAAAATAAAAATTATATAAAAAATAAGTTAGTACACATACTCATTAACTCACGCGCAAAATATCTTATGCTCATGCTCATGGCTTGGCATTAAATGTTGGTACTATTGTTTACATAGTTATGAAGTATGTTGGTTATATTATATATGTCACGAACGAAAGAAGGGGGGAACATCCATTTTATATTCACATCTTTTTCTTTTTGTTGGGTTTTTTTTCCTCTGCAAAGCATGGAAGGCACGTATTTTTCATCTGTTCATTTTTCTTTTCATGCAAAAGTAATAAAGACATCAACTTTCACATTTTACATTCATTTTTCAATGTTGCTTCTATGCGCATGAAAATTAATGAACAAAGCATTTTTTTCTATTTTTTTCTCTCTATGAAATACACACATCTTTACAAGCGCATGGAGAGGGGAGGAAAGTGCATTGTCGTGAAGAGGGAAATGTTTGTAGGCGTGTTCCTCTGTATATATTTGTGCCTATGCATGTGTGCATGTATATGAGTGCAAGTGTGAGTGTGTGCATGTGTGCTGCGTGTGTATATATTTGGGTATGTGTATGTGTAAGCAAGGAGGAGGAGGCGGCAGTGAATGGGAAGGAATGGAAGAGAAATGAAGGGGGGGTGTAGTGTGAACGTGAGGGGGAAGGGAAGTACAGTGCAGGCGCATGAAAAATGAATTGGTAAGGTGAGAGAGTTGCAGACATTTCGAGTTGAAAATGGGAAAAGAGGGGGAGTGCATTTCATGTTGGCATGTTAATGGTTATCCGAAAAATCCGATATCCGTCTGAATCTGTATCCAAAAATATCTGTTATCTGAAAAGCAGATACGGATATCCGATATTCGAGAAGCTTTTCGGATACGGATATTGTTATTGTGGTATCCGTATCCGAAAAATATCCGTCCGATTAACTGATGCATATATATATATATAATTAAAATTATATTTAATTAATATATAATTTCCAACTATTTCCTAACTATTGGATGTTATTACGATATGTTTTTTGCTCATTTTTAGTGAAAACAGACAGTTTTAGTGTTTAAGTTTTGAATATTTTTGGATAGCATACGGATATTAGTATAAAACAATGTTTTATCATCACATTTTTTTATTCCTTGATTTTTTTATGAATATTAGTACAAAAACTGTTTTATGTGGATCCAAACCTTTTCATTTATACATTTAAATTTATTGATTATGAACGGAGCGGATAAATATCTGATATCCGTCCATATCTGAAAATTAAGCGGATATGGATATCCGATATCCGAAAATTAAACGGATACGGATATCTGATATCCAAAATGATTTCGAATACGGATACTGATATGACACTATTCGTATCCAAAAGTATCTGTTGACAGCCCTAATGTCATATACAGTCAGGGAGGAATTTGGAAATGAGAAGGTGGGTTGTTCATGTTTGTTTTGGGTTGTTGGACTTTGAAGTGGGGTGAGAATTGTTTGTTTTATTTAGTTGTTTGATTTTGTTTATTAAAGTAGTTAACTTTTTTTAAAAATGTTAATCTCACCCATACGAAGTCCGTTTAACTCGCGGTCTTCGACGTTATATTCGTATTAACGAATAGACCACACTAGTGTAGTTTATTGACACGTTTAGAAAAGTATAAAATATTGATAAAATATTAGTGATATTTTATTAGCAGAACAAATCCTCATTATGCTAGTATAAATTGTGTAGATTTATTATTATTCGATAATTGATCTGTTGATATTGATTGTTAATTATTTAAATAAATAGATATGTTGCTATTTATTATGTTGTCGACTAATTGTTTGGTTGTTTGGATTGCACTCGGCCAGTTTATTAGCACTGATTATTATTTATTGATTGTTGACTTTGCTTAACCAATTTATGAGCGTCGATTATTATTTATTGATTGTTGATTTTGCTCGATCCGTTTATGAGAAATTAATTATCCATATGCATGGGCTGGATAGAAAATAATTGTAGGCTAACACCTTGTGATTTATTTCACGATTTGATTAAAAGGTGTTTAGCGATAATATTGGTTCATTTAATTGTTGTAATTAGTTATAATAATTTGACGTCAATGGAATTGTTTTTAAAGTTGGTTTTCATAAATGAAAGTTTATGAAATGTTTAAAGAAATAAAAATATTTGGAAATGAATATTTTGAAGTTATATTATGTAAAAGTGGTTTATATAAAGATTGGTTTTATAAAAATGTTTTATAAAACAGAAAGAATTTCGAGGACTAAACCCGACGGTTTTAAGATGATTTTTGAAAGAATTTGGAAATGGAAATTATTGTAGATTAGAAGTGTTTGTAATTATTAGTGTAAATGATTTTGTCACTTCGGGATATAAAATTATTTGTTATGTTACCAAAGATTCGGGTAACCCATAATCTACAAAACGCATAGGCAAAGGAGGTGCAGATGTTCTGTAGCCTTAGCATAGTCCACTCTTGGAATAGAGGGATGCACCAGTATATTATTTATTCGGAAGGCTAGACCCAAGGGCCTGATTATGACTAGAAGCCTCCCGAGATTTGGTAGCATATAGTTTTGTATGCTTGTATATTGGTATCTTTTCAAAAGGTGATTTGTTTTTCGATCCCGAAGTGCAGGACTAGTTTGAATATAAAATATATACATATTTCAAAAGTTTGAAATAAGAATTCGAGAATAAAGTCCAAAGAGATAATTTCCATAAAGGTAATTAGATTTGAAAAATCTAAATGTAAAGATTAAGCCTAAGTGGTTAGTTTTGGGAATTGTATATTGTTTGTCCATCGTAGGTTCCATGAGTCCTATTTGAGGTAGGAGAACTATGTTGGCTTGATCCTGTTATCTAATTGGGTACCCAATTAGATGGGTATGTGGGCAGTCATAAGTGGTAGTGACGCAGCCCCAATAATAACATAACATTTTTTGTTTATTGTTTGCTATGTATCGTGTATTGATGTAGTTTTTTCTGCTTACTATTTTATTTCGCATTTGACATATTTATTGAGTTTGTAGGAATGGCTATTGCTGTCTCTCTCATCAGAGTTGTGCAGCGTTAGATATTTGTATTTGTATTTGGTATGTATTAAAGCACACTAGTAGATTGAATTGATTACTCTGATAAGTTGTACAATTGAAAGTTGTATCCTATATATTTAGTAATGTTGAATATTTATCAATTATTGTGTATTAAGTTGGTAGTTTTCATTCGTAGTTTTAGAATGACAGGTTTTTTGGCGATTTTGATTGGTCTGAAAACTAGGGTCATTACATGCACGGACGCGCACGCGCGCACACGCTCACAGAGATATATATGAAAAAATCAATTTTAGCCACATGAAATTTTATTTTATATATCTTGTTTTAAAAAGTTAGATTTAATTTTATCATAAACATAATTTACTTAATAAATTTTTGGTTAGATTAATATATATTTTTTATATTTATTTTGTTTACGAGAATTTTATGAAAAGTATATTTTATTTATTCTTAGGTTTAAAAAATTAGTCCAAAAATATTTTAATTGATAATTAATTAATATATTATTTATTATATACAAATTTGTAATAAACTATATATTTATCACTTTTTTACTTTGGTCGAAATTAATATTATAAATACATATATTTTAAAATTAATATATTTGAATTAGTCAACGTTTTGGAATTTTACTTTTGATGTTTTAAATTTTAAAATATTTGATGAATTCCTTGGGGATTCTTAATTGGAGCTGAGCTAACTATAGCCCAAAGCCATATCTCTTTGGTTAATAAGATCCAAAAGGTTTATCGATCTCAAGGTTATATTTAATTTAAAATTTAAATATAAAATATAAAATATTATGACTTAGCCAAAATTGGATTTGACTTAAGAAATTTTTAAATACTTAATTTTGATTCAAATTAACATCCTTTTTACTTAGTCAAATAAATACTTTTAATAAATTCAGTTTAATTAAAATAAAACAAAAGAGTCAGCAAAATTTTGAAATTAAAATGCATGTTTATAGATG
Source organism: Allium fistulosum (assembly GCA_030737815.1). Lineage (NCBI taxonomy): Eukaryota > Viridiplantae > Streptophyta > Magnoliopsida > Asparagales > Amaryllidaceae > Allium > Allium fistulosum. The sequence continues at coordinate 1,305,832,986 of CM060902.1, forward strand.
TAGTTTAAAGTCTTTAGGAGGAAGCATCTCACTTGAACCAATTGAGAAATGAATTGAACTAGGTGAGGAGGTCATCAAAATTAGCTTGAAAACTATTGTGTGGCATCTCTAGAGATAACACAATGCTAGAGATTTTAACAACAAAGAAAGGAACGAGTTAGATCTGTCTACAATAATTATTAGAGATATGGTGGTGATCTAAAATTTAATTCCAAAGTGAAAACATACCAACTTAGTGGAACAAGAACGACGACTATTAGAGAGCTTGAATTGGAAGGAAGTGAACAAAGAAGATCAAGCAAATCACTTACGGCCGCCATGATTTCTTGATTTTGACCTAAAAAGGGAAAGTGGAAGTGTAAAGTGAAGAATGTTAACTATATTGTAAAGTTGCCTTTTGTAATATTGCTTCATTTATACGTGCTTGGGCCGCAAAGTCCTTTAACAATAAAATCAGTTAACCCGCTTTCAAAAAAATTCACACACACATATATATGGCAAAATATATTATATACATATATATGTGGTACTAATAATATATGTATACAAACCATATACATATATCTTATTATATTTAAACTTATGTATATACTTATGCATTGTATTCCTTTGATATGTATATGAAATTATCATATATATACATATGTGTGTGTGTAAATACAATAGATATAAATCCCAATATCTATATATACGTATATATATACATATGCTTATAACTGTCATACTGTTGTGTTGTTTTAGGAATATATATGTGTGTGTGTGTAAAGCAAGCACAACTTATGTACCTCGAGGAAAACACTCGCACTCATCGTCTTGTTTGTAAATTGTATTTTCTTTAACTACCTTTTCTAACATTTTCTTCGAATTTTGTCTCTACCCTTGCAAAATTTGATTGTTTTGCATATTTCAGTTAAACATCCATGTGAAATAGTTAACCTACTAAGTTGACCATCTTCTTATACTCAATGCATCCCACAAGGATATGTCTAGATTCATAAATCGAATCCAAATAGGATGTATTTATAGCATATCCTTTCTAGACTGAAGTTAGCCTCCAACTTCCTGATAAACACTAGCATATTATCCTTATGTATGCATTGAAGTGTATGTAACAGAGTTGTTTGCTTGCTAGGTATGAAGTTCCTCCATATGTTGTTAGCTTGCAAATAATACTGATTTTCTCTTTTAACAATGTCACTCTCATCATTTTATTTATGTTCTGGATATCTTCTATTACGGTTTATCCATCGAAATCTTATACCATGGATTCTAGCCCTTGTACAACACCCAATTTTTTTGAATAATAAATTAAAATACTAATAGGAGTAAAAATATAATTTTACATAAAAGGACAAAATAGTAAATTTTTATAAACATTGGAATTAGATCTCGGGACCTATTCCACTACATCTAGAATGCCATTTCTAGTTAGAAAACATATATAACTTGTTGAATTTGTTAAAACGTGTCAAAATTAGCGGAAATTAGACCCCGTGGCATTTAAGTAAATAATTCTTTTGGATTAAGCCTAATCATTCTAATTTTCAACTATAAATAAAGACTTGACCTTCACCTCTCTTTATTCAGAACCGTAGCTACCATTAAGAATTTCTAATATCCTTCATGATCCTTAAAACTTCTCAAATCTAAACACTTTTCTATTCTCTTCTCCGAATTTCTAAATCAAAAAAAAATAAAATAAATTAACTGAAAGAGAAAGAGGAGTAGGAGAACAAACAAATTAAGGGAGAGAGGAAAGGAGACACCAATTTGAATTGGGTTAGGAAGAAAACTTTAAGGTTAAAGAGAAGGGAAAGCTAGAATGGTGAGTGGAATTATTGCGTTGTGTTATGTTGTGAAACAAACAAGGAATTAAATTTCTTTTATACATCTATCTAAATTAATATATCAATCTGGATTTGAATAGGTAATTTTAATTGAATTAGCAACTTTGAATTTGGATTTGTAAACATGATTTTAAATATTGGAAAAACCATAAGCAGTAACTTTGAATCAATGAAACTTGGGAAAAAGGTAGATAAAAAAATCACTTTGAACACCGCATAGACCTGAACTATTAATAATAATTAGATTGGTCTAAGGAAATCTACACATGTACCTTGGAAATTTATCTAGATCCGACTCTATTTGTTTTAAATTATACGTAGATATATAAGAGAATAAATATATACATATAATTAAAGGGGGAAACAATATGAAGTTAGGAACGAATACAACAGAAATTGTATAAAGTTACTTGCCCAAACTTGAATGAAAATGAAAATAAAGTTTATAATAAAGTCCAGAAAGAAGAGGTGAAAGTAAAACATCAAAACTGATGAAAAATTTCTAGGTTAGACGTTTAAATAACAAACTAGATGTTTGAATTATTTTATAGTGCAAACAAAAAGGAATTAGTTCAAATTTGACTAGATTCACGTATGAAATACTATTTGGACATTTGGAATCAAAGTCAGACGTCTGAATAGATGGTCAAACGTCTGAACACCTGTAGCGTATTTTGTACAGCCAATCAGACATCTAGACCAAAATCTAGATGTGTGAATGGTTGAAGCAAGCACAGGTTGAACCTGGACTCAGTCCAGACCAAGTAGGATAGATCGGGGAAACTTGTTCCACTTATGAGATCTAAAAGTGAAAACAGGGTGTGTAACTAAGGTTAGGGATGGAGCAACCAGTACTCTGAACTTACCTGGCCTCAGTTTTAACTTTTAGGCAAGGGGTGGAACATATCGAAGGGAAAGCCCGGATACTCAACTTGGATTTTATAATTTTCATTGCCTGAGTATGCAGAAACGATTAGTACATTTGTCCCGCTTATGAGATCTAAAAGTGAAAACAAGGTATGTAACTAAGGTTAGGGATGGAGCAACCAGCGCTCTGAACTTATCTGCCCTCAATTTTATCTTTTAGGCGAGGGGTGGAACATATCGAAGGGAAAGCCTGGATACTCAACTTGGATTTTATAGAAATAATCTTCTTATACTCACTGTTAAAATCCGAAGAGGGAACTTGTCATATTCGTGGAATTTAAAAGGTGATCTCACCGTTATTCCGCCCATAGCACTTGTTGAATATGGAAGTTGATATTGAATAAAAGTAGAGTGATTTCCATAATCCTGTTTTCTCAAAAGATACTCTTTAAAAATGATTTGAGAAATATTCAAAAAGAGGTTTAAATGATTCCGTATTCACTAAAAGAATATTTTGGAAATATATATCTCTCGAAGGTATTTTGGTAAAGGAAAATGAATGAATCGAAAAACAATCATCCAATTACATCATTTTTATCGATGATTGGATTTAAAAGGAACCGGGGTCGGATTTGGGTGATTCCTATCCGAAAACCACTTCGAACCAGTTTACGTGTTCGAAGATTGAAGATGTTTGAAGATGGACATATTGAGACGAATAATAACGAGGGACTACTTGTTGATTAATTGGGGATAAACTCCTAATTCACTATATTGTAGCATTGGTATCTTCGTTATGAAAAATCTCAAAACCACAAGGGCTTCTCGCCTAGTAATGGCCGAGGAAAGTACCTTCGGTTTCGTTCAATCCCAGAATGAACTTGTATGGATAAATGTCGACCTTGCATTCCAAATCACAATGAGTGATCTCTACAAATGTATATCTGTTTGGTGGCGGAGAAGACACCTTCTCTTAGCTTAATACCCTTTCCTGAGACATATGAGCTCAGAAGTTATACGTTTGTAGAAATCAGTCATGTGAATGTGGAATGGCAATGTGGCATTTAAAGTGAAAGAAGATGTGCTATGTGAAAATGTAATCGTAGCCTCGAGCCTCATCAACCGAAAATGACCGAAACAGGGTTAAATGCAGCAAGGCTAAGTGGGTCATTCCCAATTAGGGTATGATCATCCCCTTCTAGATATATTTCTTTCCACTATGACGTTCGGGATGTAAATTAATGTGGATGTATGCGAAGAGAGCTCTCGGATAAAGGTCGGTAACGACCGAGGGATAATATATTCGGTACTATCAAGTTATAGAGATAGGCAGGTCTTGTGTTGGTAGAGGATCCATTGTGATGGTCCTCGGTACATTCCTCTATAGATGTACTGTCGGAAGGTAGTCCCTTCACCCGGTCATTTGTACGGAAATCCATTCTACAATAAGAACCTGCGGTTTTGTTTGTATTGTCGTAATGAATAGCCCCGAAATGCTATATGGATAACCATTTCGGCTAAGATTAATAAGTTTATTTGCAAATGTTTTCAAAGAAAGTCATTAAAAATAATATCCCCAAATTTTACGTAATAAAGAGTTTTGGTTATCATAAGGTAAAAACCCGTTCCGTGTTTATGTGCGGCGTGGTCTTATGAGATACCTTTTTGTTTTCAAAACATCGTACTTTGAGTTCTCACACTAGTCCCATGACTGACCCGGAGTTTGTTTTTCCCTTTAAACTCTGGGTGCCCTATTTTTCGGGTAGCCATGTAGTCAGGATACCTTAGGAGCATTTTGGAGCGTGTTGGGGAGCATTTTGGAGAAGTCTTTTGGAGCTATGAAGCTGAAGTGCCTTGTGTAGATATCTACCCATTTTCCGCTGTGTTATGTAGTATGTATTTTCCAGCATATGAGCGGATAGACAGTTATAACTATCCCACTGGATTTGTATTTGACTCTGATCATTTATGTATAACTAAAATGTTGAATGCGATGTGAGATTCTATTATTGTGTTAGCTCATATCTTTATTTTCTTTTACACCCCTGATAATCGGCCTCCCCGACACTTGGATTTATGGCACGTGAATACCATGGATGTATTAGTGTCGATTTCTGAGGCTCGAGGATACGGGTCGTCACATTGCTCCTCCTTCTTTAAAGTGCTCGGCCTCCCCTTTGAGTGGTGCTCGGCCAAGCTTGATGAAGTAGTGGTGGCCGTGGGTTTTAAAGAGGAAGTGGTGGAGTTTGGACTTGCTCTTTAGGTGTTTTTCTTTTTGTATGTGTATGTATATATTTAAATATTATTTTACTTCTCTTTGGCCATATTTTTCTTCATTATTTTTCTAAGGAAAAAGCCATTAAAATAGCTTGAAATGAAGAAGAAGTAGAATATATGAATGAATGAGTGGGTGTGTGCAGGTATTTATATGCTTAAACTTGAAAATATCTCTTCCCCTCTCCGCCTCATGCTCACGCCACCCCCCCTATGTCACCCCATGTGCTCGGCCATCCCTTCCATGCCCCTCCATGTGCACCTCCATGTGTTTTTAAGGTGATGCGAGTGAAGAGATGGTTGCTTTATTGACTTCTTATGAAATATCATTATATTTCTCTTTGAGTATACATGGATGCATGTATGTATGTGTATTTATATGTGCATGTGCGTGTATGATATGTATATATGTGCACATGACACAAAAACAAGGTTGCAACGACTTTAAACAACTTTTGTTTGTTAAACCATTGTGAATTCGAAATCTGAATTCCGGTTATATTTTCAGTTTTTAATCAAACTGTTTATTTAAGTAAACAAAACTTAAAAATAAATTCCTTATCATTTCAAAATAATTAAAACAAGATTATTTAATATATAAAATCATATTAAATAATATTAAAATCCATTTATCAAAATACGACGTCGATTTACCAAAATGCGACTAAATTTGTATATCTTTATAAGTTTATATACTTATGAAACCACTATAAATCTCTTATTATCATTATATAACTAATTAAAATCAATTATAATTTTTTAAAACAATTATTTGAATATTTAAACTTAAATTAAAATTCTAGAAAATATATAAAACTGACGACATCCTTGATGATGTCATAAAGATATTTTATTACCAAAATAAAATAAAATAATTTTATTATATATATTCTTACTTAAGTGGAGAAATAAGTGTATGTATCTAGTTTCATTCGTGACTTTTGATGGTTAAAAAGCTGTTTATCGATAAAACAATTCTCGGTCAATTTATCGATATTTTTCCAAAGAATATATTTTCTGTAAATATTTTTTTCAAAACAAGATCACCATTATTATTTATCACATAAAACATGATTATTAATGTTAATCCTATATTTGAATATTTAAAATTAATTAAGTATTCCAATTTAAAGTGATAAAATTAAGGGTTGTTATAGTAAGTGTGTTGGATAAGTTAATAAAGGGTAATAGCTTTTATAAAGGAAAGGAGTAGCTTGTTTTAAGGAAGGATATTTGTAGTCTTTTTTCCATTTTACATTTCTATAAAAGAACACACTCTTTACTTTTTCACTTTTGTTGTTTCATTTCCATTTTTCACTTTCATATTCTTCCTTTTCTTTTCCATGGCTTCCTCCATCCTCATAAAAAGAAAATTCACCTCAAAATCACTTCCTTCCTCCTCTAAATTCATAAAAAAGTTCATAAATTCATTGTCATCACTCTCCACATCACAAAAATCCAAATTTTAGCACCCGAACCCACATTTTTCCTTGGAATGTGAGCACCTAAGGGGGGTGAGGCCATGTGCGTAAGCTTCTAGGTGGAAGGGATGGGCTTTGGTCAAGTTTGAGGCAAGGAAGGTAGTGACTTTGTGTTTGGTTTGAATTAAAGTGATATTTCTCACTTTAAAATTGGTTTTAAACTTGACAAAATGTTGTGATAATTTAGTGCTAGTTTATGGTGTTGTATGTATGTATTTGTGGAGTGTAAATATTATTGTTGTTGATTCCCACTTGAAAGCAGATGAATAAATAACCATTGTGTTGCAAGGGACAAAAGCAAAGTGAATGGAAGTCAAAGTGTATTTATACAGAGTAGGTCATTATGGAAGCACTTCAAAGAATGGAAAGTTTGTGGATGGATCCTAAAGGATTCCTCGCCTTGTTGATTTTACTTTACATATATTATTAGTTATGTAAGTGTTTGTGTATATGGAAAGTAAATGTTGTTTAGTTATATTTAACTTATTTATAGTTGGTTTTATTGAGACCATGGAAATCCTAAGATTTGACACACGTACCCCCTTGAATGATTCGAATGGAAATATCTACCTAGCCACTCGTGACTCGGAGAAATAAGGAAAACAGCCCCGAGAGAATCGAATGAAAGACATAGGAAGTCTAGAAAGTTCTGTAGATTTCATGAGACCTGTGACGACCGCCCATGACCCCTGCACTGAATCTAGAGAAAATGCGCTGTAAAGTGTGCCAGGCGACCATGGACGATTGTCAGGGTAAATTAAAACAACAGAATCTATCGTATTACTCACAGCGCATGGACAAAATACAATAGAACATATGTATAGTGAAGCTTTACAGAATAAAATGCCATCATATAAAACTCCATAATAGTTGAATACAAGCATCCAAATAGTCAATACATCAAGCCTCACTACATAACACTCAGAGAATACAAAGCAGCGGAACATCCAGTACATATAAGAAGATAATATGCAACCCTCTAGCTCGTCTTCGATATCAGCATCGTGAGAAGAGAACAGCACCTGTCACCTGCTACCTAGTCTGCCCGTCCCAAAAATGGACGAACAGCCCAAGGCAATAAGAATTAAAAACATAAAGCCTTGAGTCAGACAACAGTCTTAGTGAGCAGTAAATTAACTAACAACATACCAAAAGAGCATAAAGGAAAAGAAATAGGAATACAACCCTCCCACTCCACCTCTTTCTACAGTGATAGCCCCCAGACACACACTAAGCAGAAGCAACATAGCAGAGCATACAATTTAAAGTAAAGTAATAATCATTCGAGTCAAGGGCGATGGTTTCCAAGTACCAAGGCCTAAATCAGATAAGCACCCAGAAAATACCGCTCTTGAGTCCGAATGACGATACAACCAAACATCCATGACTCTGGCTATCACTGTTATCATTGCTTCGATATCACCGTTAATTGAATGACCGGCACATTCTTTCAGCCGTCCGTCAAGGGCTAATGGAAACCCCGGTTCTAGACATAACTCCCGCACGTCGTCGCAGCCCGTGCCTAGGACTATCGAATCTGCCCAGAGTACTCGACCATCAACAGTTGGCCGTTGGGTGTAACGACCCGTAAATTTCAATTGTTTTAATAACGTAATTAGTTAAAATTTTGTGAAATTTTAAACGATAAAATTTTGAAATAAAAATTTAATATTTGGAATACGTCTAGTTAAACATAGCAATTGGTAAATTTTCGTCCGAAAATATGAAAGTTTATTTCGCGCGTAAATTTACTTCAATTTAATCAGTTAAAAAGCGATGAAAATAAAATGTTTTCGAAACCTAAATATTTTTACATAGAAAAATTCTAAACCATCTTCTGAGCAAGATTTCAGTTTGTCGTTTTTCCAAATTCGGACATCTTTGGCTCCGTCGTTCTTATTTTCTGCAAAATAGCAGTATTCTGGTACCGATATCGATTTTTATCGGATGATCGTACCACTGATTTCTATATACCGTTTTGATCGTCTCGTCGTGCCGATCTCTACGGTATATTCGATTGTCAAATTCGGAGTCCGGTGTACGTTGCCCTTTACGTAACGCCTACCGTATCGATACCGGTTGTGTAACGTTTGGTTTCTGAAACCCTTTGAATTCTTTGCCCATTCACTTCCACCGTAATAATCAGCTATTAAAAAAAATTTCAAATTCTTGACTTTCAAAATACTTCTCGGTTAAATATAAAAGTTAATGCGTTCACCCTATTTTCTTCACTGTCCAACGGTCATTAGCCTTTAATACTTTCTGAATTAGCGTTCCTGACTTTTGTTTTTCCAACCGATCCTATTCATTTCCTTTGATCTGATTTGTTAGCTTAAGTTATTTTTGAAATAAATTTATATAGATCTTTATCTTAGGCCATAACTTTTGCTTTTATCTGAAACTCTCCCCTTCCTCTCGAATTCTTTCTCTTCATCTGTTTCTTTCCTCTTTCACTTTTCATTTGTCAGTTCACTTTGTATTCCACTGCATTTTTATTGTCCTATCTTTATTTGTTATAAGAAAAAATGTAACACTGGAAAGCATTTTGTAAAGCCTTGCCACTATCATCTTCATGTACGCCATTCTATCTAACCTTCTCCTATCCTTTCATCATTCATGTGCACAACCGTGCCCACTCACGTGATCCGGCCTCCATCAGCCCAGTGCACGAAACCCGCATTGGTCATCGACCACTACGCCTCCCAATCCAACAACCCTTCCCGACCATCTCTACAACCATGTGTAGCAGCTCCTATGAGCACAGCCGAGCGCCGAGCCTGAGTTGGCCATTTTCCCTCCGAGTCCATCGCACACCTCTGCATACTTCCGACCGGCATCCGCCTCCATCATCCTCCACTGGCCGATGGTCCACACCCGAAGCCGCCTGACCCGCTGGCACAGCCCACCACGCATCTCGCTCGAAACTCCAGCCGACCTTTACATTTGCCAATCACCTCCGCGTCTCCTCCCTTCCGCAACAGTTTTCATAACCGTGCTTCCACCGGTGCTCGACTAGGCACGCATGCCAATGCACCATGCCCTACGAATCAAAGCAAGCATCGGCCCTTACCGCTTCTTCCTCCCTCCGTTCGCTTCCACCGAAACCCACCACGCAAGATCAGCTCGCCTTTTCTCCTATTTTCCCTCAGCCGGCAGTATTCACGGTACTCTTCGCATATGTTATATTATTGATAATACTATGTTCAATCTGGGTGTACTTGTATATGAGTTCAACAGCTGTATATATATTAGTTTTATATATATGTTCTAGCTGTTAGTTTAAAAGGAGTTGGGTACATATATATTTATTTTGTTATGTACTGTTTATAGTTGTATAGTGTGTTTATATTCATATTCTACTTAGTACCTATTCCGCGCGTGGGTTCCAAAGTATGTTTTATAAAGTTAATTTACATATTCGTTTTACATAGGTATATAGTTTCAATAAAATGTCCAGTTTGGTTATATATATATTATTAGCATTTTTACAAGTTACGTTATATATATACATGATTTTTAAGAGGGGTTATATGTACATGGTTTAAAAAAAAAACATACGGTTACAAATCTAAATTTTCTTTTGCTGAGAGAAAAGATAGTAATACATATACTCTTATGTATTTAACAGATTTCAAATTTTATGTTTAAGTTTCATATAATGTAAGCTTATTATATAGTATAGATTTAATAAAGTAAGTTTATAAAATATAAATATGAAATTTCGAAATGTTGGTTTGAGCTAGTTATGCATAGAGTATGTACATATGTTTGTTTCAAGGTATACTTATGTTAAATTTAAGATTTATTTAAAACATATATGTATTTTAAATTGAATATTGGGTTTAAAATAATAATAATAATAATAATAATATAGTTTACATCTCGTCTAAATTTTATCAAACTGATTTATTTATTTCTCTCATCGATCCCTTATTACCAGCTTTGTCCGTCAAAATTCGTGCCAATCTTACTTCGCTTTGAGATTTGTTGTTGGATCGGTCGATGGTCTAGATTGTGATTCAATCGTAGCTTGTTGTGTATCAAATTTCTCCAGCCTCGAAAGGTGAGCACTCACTCACGATTAACGTTCTTTTATTTATTAAATTTGATTTCAATTGAAACAACAATTGAAATATTGCTGCTGTTTGATATTTACACTGTTATATATGCTATTGCCTGTATCAGTTCACCTGTGACACCTGACACCATTATCTGTTAATTATTTATGTGATGATAATACAGTTTGGTTGATAATTTGATTGTTGATGTTTATATTGGACGTTAAATTGTAAATGTTGAAATGATAAATAGTATGAAATTGAACTTGATATAGGATAATTAAATGTTAAATTTGATTAACTGACATTTGTATAATATGACCCCTTTAACTGTTGAATTTATTGACACGTAGGATTTGTTTAATTACAATTTAAACCACTGAATGTATGTTGTTAAATTGATGATGGATGGAATTGTAATAGATGACAAGTGAAAACCGTAATGTAATAATCTTTAATCTACATGAAATGATAGTGTAGATTCTAGAAATAATTATATTAATTCGTACAAATAACAATGCGAATTAATACGGTTATTTCGGGATTATTTGAATTGATTATTGGATTGTTATTGTTTGATGTTATTGCTTGTTTATTTACTTTGACACCATCCCAGTTATCACACTGCAAGTTCCCTTTATATGCTTTGATTTTCGAATTGAATTGGAATCGGGTTGAAATGATAAATACCCAAATTGAACTTTGACCTAGGATAGGAAATTAAATAAAACCCGATTGGTCAATAATTTGATTTAAAAATAAACGAAGATTTTATTGGAATAAATAATATGGTTTGAAATAAAGTTGAAATTTGAATTTTAATGAAAGGAAATGTTAATATTTAATAATCTGAAATAAAATATTAACGTTGTAATTGATGAAAGAATATTGTTTAAATTGAGAAATGAAAGAAATGATTTGATAATTAAGTTTGAAATCATTAACTTTGAAATGATTTAATAATTAAGTTTGAAATTATAATTAAGTTTGAAATTATAATTAAGTTTGAAATTATTAAACTTTGAATTATTTAGATAATTAAGTTTGAATTATTTAATAATTAAATAAGATTGAATTATTTAATGATTAAATTGAATTGAAATTCTTTAATAAGAAAAATTGAACTTTTGAATAAGTGAATTTTGCTTCGTAAAGAATTGAAATTGAGTTTCTTTATTAATTAAGTTTTGGAAATTATATAAGGAAGTAAATAAGTGAAATTGGATTTCTTTAACAAAAATGAAATGTGATATTTTGGAATTAATGTAAGACTTGTAATTGGAGAATTGATTTGACGAATTTAGTTTAATTCAAAATTGTAAGTTTTGTTTTAATGAAGTTGAACTTAAGAATTGATTAAATGAATTGGAAATTTAATAGAAATTGTTTTGAATGATAAAGTAACTTAACGAATATTGAATGAAATCGATAAATGAGTTTAAATTGATTTGAATGTTAAATAGAATTTATTTAAATGATTTCGGAATGAAACTTATATACGAACTTGAATTAATATTTGAATTGTTTTAAATAGAAATTGAAATTGAATTATAAAATTTTGAAACGGGAAATTTGAAGTTTCGAAACGTAAATATTGGAAATTGGTTTTGAAAGACAAATGAAATGTTGATTTACGAATTCTATTTGAAATTGAAATTGATTTGGTTTTTGAAATATATAAACGACCAATCGGTGTAATAATTACGAAAGTTATTAAAGGGACCGGGATCGGTAATGGATATACTCTCTATCTGAACCGAAACCACTTTAATAACCACACACGGAGTGTTGATCCAGAACGAAGTGGATGGTTTTGATGAACGCGTTGACTGAAGAAAGAGAACGATTTTGGATGACCCCTGACATGACTAAAACAGGAGCCGCGCCGGGCCATTGAGGATCGCCATCTCTAGCGGACACACTTCTTCGATACCATATCTATTACTTTTGTGATTCGATTTGGGTGCACCCCTTGATTTGGAAGTGTTGTTCGCGGTGTTGGGGTAGTAGCTGCTATGCCCAACATCAGTCCGGATCAAGCAACTACTAGTATCCTAGTTGGTATCGCCTCATGTACCTTGTCATACTGATTATCCTATTCGCGACCACTACGATTTTGATTTGTACCTTTAGTATATGGATTGCCCTCTGGTGACTTCCGGTTTTGGGGAAACTACGGTCTTGTATATGCTTTTGGGAATAAACAGGTTAAGAGGTGTATGGGCCCTGCTTAACCCTACTTTGATATCTTTATATTACTGATAGACATTATCTACTTAGCGTACATTACTACCTAGTAGATAGTTTAACGGATCCTTAAAGGATGGTTATTCCAAACATCCTTTGAGTTACTTGTATTTCAATTGCTATTTCACTTGAGTTGGATTTATTAATATAAGAATGTTAATCCTGACTCGAGTGTCTTGTGTTTTGCTTTACGCTCGGGTCAGACTGAGTAGTTCAGCTTTCGAGACTCACCTTTGGAGTTGGAGCTTCGCTTGGAGATCCAGCTAATTATCCAGCTTTCAGATATTCGATGATTCCAGTGATGTATTCTGATTTGTATCTGTTACTCTTCCGTTGTATCTGGTTTAACTCTGATGTATCATATTACTCTTCTGTTGTAAACTCTGATGTATTTTATATATTCATATAGTAGCTTCATGAACTACTATCTCTTTTATTTCCGCTGCATTTATTACTCTGTGTCTGTGATCTGTGATTATATCTATTTACTGTATATGTTCAGTTTTGCCAAATTTAAATTAACAACGCGGTATTTTGAGCAATTCAACTCCGGCATGAGTGTCTACCTATACACTTATAATGGACGCGAATGGTCCAAAATTCCGGGTCGTTACAGTTGGTATCAGAGCTTTGGTAGCTCTAGGCAAAACTCAACATATAGGGTAATTGTATTTACAGAATCACTCTCATTCGAGTTTCAATCTTTTCCTTTGACTCAATTCCTTTGAATTTTGGAACGTTCCCCTCGGTTCCGAAATTCATTCGTGTCCTTCACTATCCGTCTTCTTTCAATCATGGAGCACCCCATAACTCCATTCTGAATGTTATCTATAATAGATCGGCGGTCTCGCCAATCTTCGAATGATTCATAAAGGAGAAACTCCTTTACAGTAGGCATTGATTTACCGGAGATTTCTGTATCCTCGGTTTATGATGCTATCTATCTCCTGCTACACCTGAATTCTATTTCTTGCGATCGAGTGTTGATTTACCTCGGAATTCAGCATCGATCCTATTCTTGAAGTTACGGACGACCGGTTAAGGTTGCCCGTGAATTTAATAAACTTACCCATCTCCCGATTCTGTTATTGAATCACCTTATCTTTTCTTTCGAATTTGCCTTCGAATCAGAATTCTCTTTGATTTGAGTCCATCGAATTTGAATCTCTATCCTTGCTTTGAATCCATTCTTGTATCATCAAGCGAGGAAGTGTATTTGTAAATTTATATATAAAAAAAATGTTTTATATATTGTGTTGTTTGAGTTACTGATGTTGATTTGGGTTTTCGATCGATTCGTCTGATCAACGCTATCGATAGGATTTCCAAAACACTTGAGCAGAGCAAACTGACACAATATTGTTTTCAAATTTGTTGATTATATTGTAAAAATATAAGTAAAATATTCTGGAATGTAGAGGTTAATTAAATTGGTTATTTGAAATGATAATATTTGATTATCATTTATTGTTCTAAATAAATTTATAAATATGGTTTATAAATTGATTTGGAATTTGAAATGTATTTAATTTAGAAATTTGAGAATTTAGTTTCCAGTGATTTCGAACTTTGGTTTTAAAATTTTGAAGTATATATTATTGAAAGTATTTTCGAACAGAAATCGTTTTCAAAGAATTTTAAAATGTTGAAATCAGTGCTCTTTTCTTTGTCGCTGGAAAATAATTTCGGTGATGGCGGCCGCATCATCGACGTTCATTTTCGAGTTTCGAAGTGGAGAAACCATCCTGTAGCTTTGCTACGGTTTTGTTTTGAAAAATATTTTGATTTAAATTCTTCAGTATATTTTGATTTACATATATATAGGTATCTTATTTTAAAATTTAATTTGATTTGATATAATATATTATATATATCTCTAAATTGTTTAAAGTTAATCAGAAATCTAATTCTTAAATTTTGTTAAAGGATGATTTTAATTATAAATAAAACCAAAATTTGGGATAAATATTTAAACTTGAATAATTGAATTTGGAAAATTTTATTTGTATATTGTTCAATTGCATTCTAATACAACTTACCTAAATTATTCAGAAGTTGAATATTTAATTGGATAATATATAATATAAATTGAATTTATAAATAAAATTTGAGTGTTTATAATAAATGCTATACATTAGATTTTGATTATAAAGATGTTAATAGAGTTAGATAGGATAATAAGAAAACTCAGTTAATAATGAAGTAAATTTGTTTTGAAAGAATTAATAAATTTGTTTTGAAAGAAATTAATAAATTGAAATTTGATCAACATATGAAAATACCTTGAATTTAAAGCAATTAGTGAATATAAATTTATTTAAATCGAAACTTTTATGGTTTAAATAAATTTATATGGGTTAAATATATGTGATAGGATATATTAAGTAGAATAAATTTAACAATAATTTGGAATAAAGAAGAATCTAAAATTGTTGAAGAAAATATGATTATAATAAAAGACTATTCAAAATTATGGTTTTATTAATTGTAAATTGAAGATAATTGGATAATAAGATAATGAATTTAGAAATAGTGAGATTGATTTTAGTGAAATCAAATGAATTAAATCAATTATTGAATATCAATTAATTTAAATTTGAATTTATATGGTTTAAATTAATTATTATTTTGTATTTCAAAATCTGTTTTCTTTCTAGTTGTTTCTATTCTCCTACCTCGTTCCTTTTCGGGGACGAAAAGTTTTGAGTGGGGGAGAGTGTAACGACCCGTAAATTTCAACTGTTTTAATAACGTAATTAGTTAAAATTTTGTGAAATTTTAAACGATAAAATTTTGAAATAAAAATTTAATATTTGGAATACGTCTAGTTAAACATAGCAATTGGTAAATTTTCGTCCGAAAATATGAAAGTTTATTTCGCGCGTAAATTTACTTCAATTTAATTAGTTAAAAAGCGATGAAAATAAAATGTTTTCGAAACCTAAATATTTTTACATAGAAAAATTCTAAACCATCTTCTGAGCAAGATTTCAGTTTGTCGTTTTTCCAAATTCGGACATCTTTGGCTCCGTCGTTCTTATTTTCTGCAAAATAGCAGTATTCTGGTACCGATATCGATTTTTATCGGATGATCGTACCACTGATTTCTATATACCGTTTTGATCGTCTCGTCGTGCCGATCTCTACGGTATATTCGATTGTCAAATTCGGAGTCCGGTGTACGTTGCCCTTTACGTAACGCCTACCGTATCGATACCGGTTGTGTAACGTTTGGTTTCTGAAACCCTTTGAATTCTTTGCCCATTCACTTCCACCGTAATAATCAGCTATTAAAATTTTTTTTCAAATTCTTGACTTTCAAAATACTTCTCGGTTAAATATAAAAGTTAATGCGTTCACCCTATTTTCTTCACTGTCCAACGGTCATCAGCCTTTAATACTTTCTGAATTAGCGTTCCTGACTTTTGTTTTTCCAACCGATCCTATTCATTTCCTTTGATCTGATTTGTTAGCTTAAGTTATTTTTGAAATAAATTTATATAGATCTTTATCTTAGGCCATAACTTTTGCTTTTATCTGAAACTCTCCCCTTCCTCTCGAATTCTTTCTCTTCATCTGTTTCTTTCCTCTTTCACTTTTCATTTGTCAGTTCACTTTGTATTCCACTGCATTTTTATTGTCCTATCTTTATTTGTTATAAGAAAAAATGTAACACTGGAAAGCATTTTGTAAAGCCTTGCCACTATCATCTTCATGTTCGCCATTCTATCTAACCTTCTCCTATCCTTTCATCATTCATGTGCACAACCGTGCCCACTCACGTGATCCGGCCTCCATCAGCCCAGTGCACGAAACCCGCATTGGTCATCGACCACTCCGCCTCCCAATCCAACAACCCTTCCCGACCATCTCTACAACCATGTGTAGCAGCTCCTATGAGCACAGCCGAGCGCCGAGCCTGAGTTGGCCATTTTCCCTCCGAGTCCATCGCACACCTCTGCATACTTTCGACCGGCATCCGCCTCCATCATCCTCCACTGGCCGATGGTCCACACCCGAAGCCGCCTGACCCGCTGGCACAGCCCACCACGCATCTCGCTCGAAACTCCAGCCGACCTTTGCATTTGCCAATCACCTCCGCGTCTCCTCCCTTCCGCAACAGTTTTCATAACCGTGCTTCCACCGGTGCTCGACTAGGCACGCATGCCAATGCACCACGCCCTACGAATCAAAGCAAGCATCGGCCCTTACCGCTTCTTCCTCCCTCCGTTCGCTTCCACCGAAACCCACCACGCAAGATCAGCTCGCCTTTTCTCCTATTTTCCCTCAGCCGGCAGTATTCACGGTACTCTTCGCATATGTTATATTATTGATAATACTATGTTCAATCTGGGTGTACTTGTATATGAGTTCAACGGCTGTATATATATTAGTTTTATATATATGTTCTAGTTGTTAGTTTAAAAGGAGTTGGGTACATATATATTTATTTTGTTATGTACTGTTTATAGTTGTATAGTGTGTTTATATTCATATTCTACTTAGTACCTATTCCGCGCGTGGGTTCCAAAGTATGTTTTATAAAGTTAATTTACATATTCGTTTTACATAGGTATATAGTTTCAATAAAATGTCCAGTTTGGTTATATATATATTATTAGCATTTTTACAAGTTACGTTATATATATACATGATTTTTAAGAGGGGTTATATGTACATGGTTTAAAAAAAAAAACATACGGTTACAAATCTAAATTTTCTTTTGCTGAGAGAAAAGATAGTAATACATATACTCTTATGTATTTAACAGATTTCAAATTTTATGTTTAAGTTTCATATAATGTAAGCTTATTATATAGTATAGATTTAATAAAGTAAGTTTATAAAATATAAATATGAAATTTCGAAATGTTGGTTTGAGCTAGTTATGCATAGAGTATGTACATATGTTTGTTTCAAGGTATACTTATGTTAAATTTAAGATTTATTTAAAACATATATGTATTTTAAATTGAATATTGGGTTTAAAATAATAATAATAATAATAATATAGTTTACATCTCGTCTAAATTTTATCAAACTGATTTATTTATTTCTCTCATCGATCCCTTATTACCAGCTTTGTCCGTCAAAATTCGTGCCAATCTTACTTCGCTTTGAGATTTGTTGTTGGATCGGTCGATGGTCTAGATTGTGATTCAATCGTAGCTTGTTGTGTATCAAATTTCTCCAGCCTCGAAAGGTGAGCACTCACTCACGATTAACGTTCTTTTATTTATTAAATTTGATTTCAATTGAAACGATAATTGAAATATTGCTGCTGTTTGATATTTACACTGTTATATATGCTATTGCCTGTATCAGTTCACCTGTGACACCTGACACCATTATCTGTTAATTATTTATGTGATGATAATACAGTTTGGTTGATAATTTGATTGTTGATGTTTATATTGGACGTTAAATTGTAAATGTTGAAATGATAAATAGTATGAAATTGAACTTGATATAGGATAATTAAATGTTAAATTTGATTAACTGACATTTGTATAATATGACCCCTTTAACTGTTGAATTTATTGACACGTAGGATTTGTTTAATTACAATTTAAACCACTGAATGTATGTTGTTAAATTGATGATGGATGGAATTGTAATAGATGACAAGTGAAAACCGTAATGTAATAATCTTTAATCTACATGAAATGATAGTGTAGATTCTAGAAATAATTATATTAATTCGTACAAATAACAATGCGAATTAATACGGTTATTTCGGGATTATTTGAATTGATTATTGGATTGTTATTGTTTGATGTTATTGCTTGTTTATTTACTTTGACACCATCCCAGTTATCACACTGCAAGTTCCCTTTATATGCTTTGATTTTCGAATTGAATTGGAATCGGGTTGAAATGATAAATACCCAAATTGAACTTTGACCTAGGATAGGAAATTAAATAAAACCCGATTGGTCAATAATTTGATTTAAAAATAAACGAAGATTTTATTGGAATAAATAATATGGTTTGAAATAAAGTTGAAATTTGAATTTTAATGAAAGGAAATGTTAATATTTAATAATCTGAAATAAAATATTAACGTTGTAATTGATGAAAGAATATTGTTTAAATTGAGAAATGAAAGAAATGATTTGATAATTAAGTTTGAAATCATTAACTTTGAAATGATTTAATAATTAAGTTTGAAATTATAATTAAGTTTGAAATTATAATTAAGTTTGAAATTATTAAACTTTGAATTATTTAGATAATTAAGTTTGAATTATTTAATAATTAAATAAGATTGAATTATTTGATGATTAAATTGAATTGAAATTCTTTAATAAGAAAAATTGAACTTTTGAATAAGTGAATTTTGCTTCGTAAAGAATTGAAATTGAGTTTCTTTATTAATTAAGTTTTGGAAATTATTTAAGGAAGTAAATAAGTGAAATTGGATTTCTTTAACAAAAATGAAATGTGATATTTTGGAATTAATGTAAGACTTGTAATTGGAGAATTGATTTGACGAATTTAGTTTAATTCAAAATTGTAAGTTTTGTTTTAATGAAGTTGAACTTAAGAATTGATTAAATGAATTGGAAATTTAATAGAAATTGTTTTGAATGATAAAGTAACTTAACGAATATTGAATGAAATCGATAAATGAGTTTAAATTGATTTGAATGTTAAATAGAATTTATTTAAATGATTTCGGAATGAAACTTATATACGAACTTGAATCAATATTTGAATTGTTTTAAATAGAAATTGAAATTGAATTATAAAATTTTGAAACGGGAAATTTGAAGTTTCGAAACGTAAATATTGGAAATTGGTTTTGAAAGACAAATAAAATGTTGATTTACGAATTCTATTTGAAATTGAAATTGATTTGGTTTTTGAAATATATAAACGACCAATCGGTGTAATAATTACGAAAGTTATTAAAGGGACCGGGATCGGTAATGGATATACTCTCTATCTGAACCGAAACCACTTTAATAACCACACGCGGAGTGTTGATCCAGAACGAAGTGGATGGTTTTGATGAACGCGTTGACTGAAGAAAGAGAACGATTTTGGATGACCCCTGACATGACTAAAACAGGAGCCGCGCCGGGCCATTGAGGATCGCCATCTCTAGCGGACACACTTCTTCGATACCATATCTATTACTTTTGTGATTCGATTTGGGTGCACCCCTTGATTTGGAAGTGTTGTTCGCGGTGTTGGGGTAGTAGCTGCTATGCCCAACATCAGTCCGGATCAGGCAACTACTAGTATCCTAGTTGGTATCGCCTCATGTACCTTGTCATACTGATTATCCTATTCGCGACCACTACGATTTTGATTTGTACCTTTAGTATATGGATTGCCCTCTGGTGACTTCCGGTTTTGGGGAAACTACGGTCTTGTATATGCTTTTGGGAATAAACAGGTTAAGAGGTGTATGGGCCCTGCTTAACCCTACTTTGATATCTTTATATTACTGATAGACATTATCTACTTAGCGTACATTACTACCTAGTAGATAGTTTAACGGATCCTTAAAGGATGGTTATTCCAAACATCCTTTGAGTTACTTGTATTTCAATTGCTATTTCACTTGAGTTGGATTTATTAATATAAGAATGTTAATCCTGACTCGAGTGTCTTGTGTTTTGCTTTACGCTCGGGTCAGACTGAGTAGTTCAGCTTTCGAGACTCACCTTTGGAGTTGGAGCTTCGCTTGGAGATTCCAAACATCTTACGACCTAACGAGGTTACGACCTATAACTTAGCGACTTAACAACATAGCGCATCAGCGACCTAACACTCACGTGCCTTAACAACCCAGCGACCTACCAGTGTTACGACCTATAACCTTGCGACCTAACAACTCACTGGAATACCCATGCGACCTAACAGTGCTACGACTTAACACTTAGATCCACGCGACCTAACTAACATGGCACCCCATAGGTCGCTTACGACCTAACTACCCTAACCAGCCAACCCGTAAACAGCTTAACTCTTAGGTCGCTAACAATTAGATCGCTAACTCCTATAGGTCGCGAACTACTATAGGTCGCTAACTACTAGTTTCCTTAGGTCGCTGCCTTCCTAGCTCCTTCGTCCTATAGGTCGCTCCAATGCTTAGGTCGTTCACAACACTAGGTCGCTCACGACTTAACTACGACAACACCTTAGGTCGTAAACCCACCCCACTTCCTTAAGTCGTCTACAACCATAAGTCGGTCAACTCGCTAACTCGTCCAACCGACCTAACTTCTCTACGCTCTAAGTCGTTGCCGACCTAACTGCCTTAACTCGCCATTCACCTGGGTAGCTCCAATCCCCTAAGTCGTATATGACTTACGACTTATACTAAGTCGTGAACGACTTAGGACTTAGCCATATTTTTGCCTAAAATCTGAAATGGCTCAAAAATGCTAAAATTCCAGATTTTGACAAACTTTTCGATCCGTAAAAATACGGGTCGTTACATTCTCTCCCCCTTAGGAATTTCGCCCCCGAAATTCCAAACAAACAAAGAAATCAAAGACTATTCTGCACGCCTACCATCCATAGCAATCAACAAACCATACATCCAGTTCTAGCTTAGCGTACAGAATTCTAAAACTAGAACAAGTTACAATATCACGAGATGACACGACACCTTAGGGTCATACCTTGAAGAGTTCAGGATGAGCTGCCTTCATCCTCTCTTCCACCTCCCACGTACAGTCATTATCATCATCGCTCCATTGTATCTTGAGCAACTTAACTACCTTCCTCCTAAGCTGTTTCGTGTCGGTTTCCACAACACGAAGCGGCTTACGAGGTCTTCTATCGACTGGATCAACTTCGAAGTCTTCACAGCTATCAGCAGAAACCACGGTATTCGAGTCGTGCACATACTTCCGTAGATATGATACGTGAAAAACATTGTGCACACTCGACATCTTCTCCGGTAACTCCAATCTGTAGGTGAGCTTTCCAATTCGCTCGATGATCGGGAATGGTCCAACAAATCTCGGAGTCAATTTTCCTTTCTTCCCGAATCGAATAACATTCTTCAGTGGAGAAATCTTCACAAAAACCATATCACCTACGTCGAACTCCAAATTCTTTCGACGCTTATTGGCATAACTTTTCTGGCGGTCTTGGGCTGCCTTCATTCGTTGCCGAATGATCTCTATACAATTTGAAGTCTGCCGAATCATCTCTGGCCCAAGTATCAGCTTTTCTCCAGTTTCCAACCAACATGTCGGAGAGTTACACGGTCTTCTATACAACGCCTCATACGGTGCCATACCAATACTTGACTGGTAACTGTTGTTGTATGCAAACTCCACCAAATGAAGGTGATCCTCCCATGATCCTCCGAAATCCAAAACACATGCTCTAAGAAGATCTTCCAAAACTCGGTTGACTCTCTCGGTCTGACCATCTGTTTGAGGGTGATAAGCTGTACTCAAACACAACTCGGTTCCCAAAACTTCCTGGAAGCTCTTCCAAAATCCACTAGTGAACAATGGGTCTCGATCGCTCACTATACTCTTCGGAATACCATGGAATCGAACTATCCACTTAACATACAACTCAGCCAACTTTGATGCAGTCCTAGTCGATCGAACAGGAATGAATCTCGCGCTCTTAGTCAGGCGATCTATAATGACCCAAATCCCTTCATTTCCCGTTCTGGTTCTAGGCAATCCATCAATAAAATCCATCGACACTTGCTCCCACTTCCATGTAGGAACTTCTAATGGCTGAAGCAATCCACTTGGCTTCTTCTGTTCGGCTTTTACCAACTGGCAGTTCATACACTTGGAAATAAAATTTCCAACATCCTTCTTCATGCCTTCCCAGTAGTAGGTTCTCTTCATATCCCGATACATCTTATTTCCACCTGGATGAATTGTCAGCTTCGAGTGATGACTTTCCTTCAGAACTTCACTCCTCAATTCATCTATATCGGGAACAACTAGTCGTCCTTGCTTTCGAAGCCAACCCTCTCGATCGACCTCGAGTCCTTTATCCTTTTCTGGATCCAATCCAGATTCCAATTCACGGATAATCTTGACAAGCTTATCGTCTCTCTTTTGGCTCTCGCCAATCCTTTCCACAAGAGAAGGTCTTATCGATAAGTTTGCCAACATCTCAGGTTCCAATTCACATCTAGGCCTGAAGTCAAATCCAGCTAAATACTCGAGACTCTTCCATTCTGAAAACATGGCTCCCAATCCTGCATGTCTCCGACTTAACGCATCTGCCACTGCGTTACCTTTTCCTGGAGTATAAGCTATACCAAAATCATATGATGCCAAAAACTCTAGCCATCGCTGCTGCCGAAGATTCAAATCCTTTTGGGAGAAAAGATACTTCAACGACTTATGATCCGTAAACAACTCGAACCGAACTCCCAACAGATAATGTCTCCACATCTTCAGAGCAAATACAATCGCCGCTAACTCCAAATCGTGAGTCGGGTAATTCCTTTCATGCGGCTTCAGTTGTCGACTTGCATACGCAACAACTTTATCCCTCTGCATCAGCACTGCTCCAAGTCCGGTACCACATGCGTCAGTGTAAACCACCATCTCATCATTCCCACTTGGAATAGTCAAAACAGGAGCACTTGTCAATCTCTCTTTCAGGATTCCGAAAGCTTGCTCACACTTAGCTTCCCATCTGAACACTTGGTTCTTCTTCGTCAATCCTGTTAGCGTTGCAGCTATCTTGGAGAAGTCTTTGATAAACCGTCGATAATATCCTGCTAATCCAAGAAAACTTCTCACATCAGATGCATTCTTAGGTCTAACCCAATCCTGGATTGCTGCCACCTTAGCGGGATCAACCGCTATTCCATTTCCAGAAATCACATGGCCTAAGAACCTCACTTCACTCTTCCAGAAGTGACACTTCGAAAACTTAGCCTTCAGCTGATGCTTCCGTAAGATTTCCAAAACAATTCGCAAGTGCGTCTTGTGCTCTTCTTCCGTTCTGGAATAAATCAGAATATCATCCACGAACACAAGTACGAACTTGTTCAACTGATCTCTGAACACTCTATTCATAAGATCCACAAAATATGCTGGCGCGTTAGTCAATCCAAACGGCATTACCAGCCACTCAAAGAAACCGAATGGTGTCCTAAAAGCAGTCTTCGGCACACTATCCTTAGCCACTCTCAACTGGTGAAATCCCGTTGCCAAATCCATCTGAGAAAATACCTTAGCCTCGTGAAGCTGATCAAACAAGTCATCTATTCTCGGCAATGGATACTTGTTCTTCTTTGTCACCTTATTCAGCTCATGATAATCCACACACAATCTCAACGATCCATCTGCCTTGGTTGCAAACACAACTGGTGCACCCCACTCGGACACACTACGCCGAATGAATCCTTTCTGCAAAAGATCATCAACTTGCACCCTCAACTCCTGATGTTCCCTAGGCGCCATTCGCCTAAGAGGCATCACAACAGGTCTGGCTCCTTCAACTAGATCTATTCGAAACTCGATCTCTCTATGCGGCGGCAACCCTTTGACTTCGTCAAAGACATCCTCGAATCCATTCGCGATTGGCACTAATGACAGTCCATCCCGTGGAACAACTAGCGAATACATGAAGCTCATGAAGACGCCTTCTTCATGCTTACATCGTATCACAATCTTTCGCCCCTCCACATTCTCGACTGTCACTTCCAACCTTTCACAATCAACCTTAGCCGCATACTTCCTAAGCCAGTCCATACCCAAAATAATTCCAAACCCGCAAAGTTCAGAACAAAGCAATCACAAACAAAAGAGCAACCATGACTCTATACAACTAGACCATGGCATAACATACACAAACAAGACGAACCCCCAACTGGATTAGTCACAACCAATGGCCTATCAACAATATCCGGTTCCAAACCTAACCGGCCTACGAGTTCATTACAAACAAACGAATGCGACGCTCCAGTATCAAACAGAACTCTAACTGGAACACCGCATAGGAGAAGAGTACCTTTAACAACCACACTCTTTCCTTTCTCTTCAGCAGTAGGAGTTTTCGAAGACGACGGAACAACTCCCAAAGCATAAGCTTGCACAATCTGCTTGTCCCTCCTCGGTTCTGGACAATTCTTCCTGAAATGCCCTGGCTTGTCACAGTTGTGACACTTCATCGGCACCTTAGGATTCTTACAATCCTTCGAGAAATGGCCCTTTTGTTGACAATTGTAGCAAGTCACCTCGCCTTTCGGCTTCTTCTGGCCATCCTTACCCTTCTGCTGCTGCTGCTTCCTCTTCTTGTTTCCACCCTGCTGGGGTTTAGACTCTTCCCTGGTCACAGCAACAACAGATCCTTCCTTAGGAAACAGACTCTCATGCCTGAGAGATTTCTCCACAAGCTTCTCAAATGAATCGTCCAAATGATCCACCAACTGTCTCCCAAGATAACTGTCCAATCCTGTCACAAACTTCTCATTCTTCTGATAAGCAGATTCAATATATGACCGGGCATACTTGGACAAAGCTTCAAACTCAGAAACATACTCAAGAACAGATCTTCCACCTTTCTTGAGCTCCACAAACCTCTTGAACAGAACAGACTTCTGAGTTGTAGAAATGAACTTAGCTTCAAACCTAACTTGGAATTGCTCCCAAGTAATCTCTTCCTCTGGAGTAGTGATGGTAATAGAATTCCACCAATCAGAGGCTCTCCCTTGAAGCTGCCTTGATGCCAACTTCCTCTTAGTTGCATCATCAATTCCCAAATCACCAAAGATCCTTCTACAAGCATCTATCCACCTCTGGACCTCAATAGTTGATTCTGTCCCCAAGAAAACCTTTCCTCCAAGAGCGGTATAATCCTTGCACAACTTAGCAAAATCCACTGGTTTCGGAGTTTGGACTTGAACTCCAACATCTACTGCTGCCCCCTGGAACCGGTATCCTTCTCATGATCGAAGTCATCATAGCTTCGAACATAGCTGCATAATCAGCAGTCTCTTCAGTAGCACGGCCTTCCCTAGCAGCTAGTCTCCCTCTTCGACTCATTCTCAATATCTATAAAAAGGAATGATCAGAACATCTAGAGAAACAACTGCATAAAGGACTCAAACTCAACTAAACAACTATATTATATATAGTATTCATCCATCAAAATACAATTACGTCTCTCATACGTAGTTACGTCAACGAGCGTTGGGTAAAATCGATTAACCAATGCTCTGATACCAAATGTGACGACCGCCCATGACCCCTGCACTGAATCTAGAGAAAATGCGTTGTAAAATGTGCCAGGCGACCATGGACGATTGTCAGGGTAAATTAAAACAACAGAATCTATCGTATTACTCACAGCGCATGGACAAAATACAATAGAACATATGTATAGTGAAGCTTTACAGAATAAAATGCCATCATATAAAACTCCATAATAGTTGAATACAAGCATCCAAATAGTCAATACATCAAGCCTCACTACATAACACTCAGAGAATACAAAGCAGCGGAACATCCAATACATATAAGAAGATAATATGCAACCCTCTAGCTCGTCTTCGATATCAGCATCGTGAGAAGAGAACAGCACCTGTCACCTGCTACCTAGTCTGCCCGTCCCAAAAATGGACGAACAGCCCAAGGCAATAAGAATTAAAAACATAAAGCCTTGAGTCAGACAACAGTCTTAGTGAGCAGTAAATTAACTAACAACATACCAAAAGAGCATAAAGGAAAAGGAATAGGAATACAACCCTCCCACTCCACCTCTTTCTACAGTGATAGCCCCCAGACATACACTAAGCAGAAGCAACATAGCAGAGCATACAATTTAAAGTAAAGTAATAATCATTCGAGTCAAGGGCGATGGTTTCCAAGTACCAAGGCCTAAATCAGATAAGCACCCAGAAAATACCGCTCTTGAGTCCGAATGACGATACAACCAAACATCCATGACTCTGGCTATCACTGTTATCATTGCTTCGATATCACCGTTAATTGAATGACCAGCACATTCTTTCAGCCGTCCGTCAAGGGCTAATGGAAACCCCGGTTCTAGACATAACTCCCGCACGTCGTCGCAGCCCGTGCCTAGGACTATCGAATCTGCCCAGAGTACTCGACCATCAACAGTTGGCCGTTGGGACTATCGAATCTGCCCAAACGTACTCTTGCTTAGAGCATGCTAGAACCTTCAACAACGATGCTATCCAAGCCTCCTAGTCATCCTCCTCGACGACTATTCTCATATCCATTCATTATCCTCAACTCGAATCATATCACCGAGTTATCAACATGCTTGGAATGATCCCGTCTGGATTAGACCAAGTCTTCATCATATGATTGCCTCGCTTCATCACATCCTCGCAAAGCCTCATCTCAACATCACATCATCAAATCTATGCATAAGAGCTTCATCATCCCGCTACATATGCCACGAGCAGCTTACCCAATTCAAGAGCCTTTCTCTTAGCTTTTGAATCATCTTCGGTCTAAATCAAACCATCAATCATCTAATTCATAACAATCAACCAAATCAAACATTAATCCAAGCAATCAAGCATTCAAATATGATCTAAGTAGACAATTATAACAATAATGGCATTTTCGTAATTAAAGAGTAGAAAGTCTAACAAGCATGAAAACATGAGAATTATCTCTACAACTTGATGAATGAACTTGCATAGGTTAATCATACACAAAAATGGTTGTCGAATCATCATGAACAATGGATCTACATGGATCTACACTTATGTTTACAAAAATGCATAGAAATCACTATTTTAACACCAAATCAAGCCAACAATCCGATCTACTCCTTTGGATCCGTGTGAGAGATAATCACCACTCACCAAATCACCAAAACAAACCCAAATCAACACGCTTCAGATCTGGACAGCGAAGGATCAATCTTGATCTATCACGAATCCGCTTCAAACGAAGAAATCTCGCTTCAAAGGATGAAGATCTTCAACTTTAGCTCTTGGATCTTCGATCTTGATCTTCGATTTGGATGAAAGGAAGCACTAGATTAGAGTGGAGAAAAGAAGTGAAGAAGTCGAGCTCTCAAAATGGCAGCACTTCGTCGCTTCGAAATCCGGATTCCAAAAATGAAGCCAACCCCCTCTATTTATAGCTGAAAACCGCCCCTAGGTCGCTCATCTCCATAGGTCGTCCTCGACCTAACTGCTATGACCTACGACCTATAACCCTCCGACCTAAAGCTTTGCCAACCTACGACTTAACAGGTAGGCTACGACCTAACTAGCTAATGGCCTAACGACCTAACCCTTCTGCGCATCCAAGCACCCAGCGACCTACCAAAGCTCTACATCTTACGACCTAACGAGGTTACGACCTATAACTTAGCGACTTAACAACATAGCGCATCAGCGACCTAACACTCACGCGCCTTAACAACCCAGCGACCTACCAGTGTTACGACCTATAACCTTGCGACCTAACAACTCACTGGAATACCCATGCGACCTAACAGTGCTACGACTTAACACTTAGATCCACGCGACCTAACTAACACGGCACCCCATAGGTCGCTTACGCCCTAACTACCCTAACCAGCCAACCCCTAAACAGCTTAACTCTTAGGTCGCTAACTCCTATAGGTCGCGAACTACTATAGGTCGCTAACTACTAGTTTCCTTAGGTCGCTGCCTTCCTAGCTCCTTCGTCCTATAGGTCGCTCCAATGCTTAGGTCGTTCACAACACTAGGTCGCTCACGACTTAACTACGACAACACCTTAGGTCGTAAACCCACCTCACTTCCTTAAGTCGTCTACAACCATAAGTCGGTCAACTCGCTAGCTCGTCCAACCGACCTAACTTCTCTACGCTCTAAGTCGTTGCCGACCTAACTGCCTTAACTCGCTATTCACCTGGGTAGCTCCAATCCCCTAAGTCGTATACGACTTACGACTTATACTAAGTCGTGAACGACTTAGGACTTAGCCATATTTTTGCCTAAAATCTGAAATGGCTCAAAAATGCTAAAATTCCAGATTTTGACAAACTTTTCGATCCGTGAAAATACGGGTCGTTACAAGACCCATGGTCATGACACAAACAAATGTAGGTACCTCCGAGATATGATCGAAGAGCTGATTTGGAATAAAAGGCCTTAACAATTTGTAAAAGCCCCGTAGGATGGCGGGCGGGGGACATCCGACCCCCAACGAAGACAGACCGCTCCTAGTGCTGACGAACTTGGGTGCCCTGAAAGAAGATTGGTTATAAATGAGACCGCTGACTGTCATCTTCTAGTTGAAAAGGGCTGGAGTAGACTGGAGTAACAAGCATCTATGATGCTAGTTCACTTAGAATAAGAATTATTTCTATTTATTTTGAACTATTTCATAAGATAGACTCTGTTATTTTCTATTTTCAATGAATTTTCTTTCCACTTACTCAACTTTGTCTTTGCATGCCCGGAATTTTTGCCAAAAACTTACACCCTGCCTAAGGCTCAGCAGGCTCGAAATCCAATCCAATGTGGATGTGACAGAACCGTCCATGCATTACCTCCTGCCCTCCATGTGGGGCCCAAAGCATAATCTGAGGTGGATGTGACTGACCATCAATCTCCTAGCCCTTCCCTTGACTCGATATGGGGGCACAAAACATAACCCGAGAGGGATGTGACTGACCGTCCATCTCCCAACCCTTTATCCAAGATGGAGGTGACTGACCGTCCATCTCCTAGACCTTTCCCTTGACCTGATAAGGGGGCATGAAACATAATCCAAGATGGATGTGACTGACCGTCCATCTCCTAACTCTTTTCCTTGACCCGACAAGAGGAGTTCAAACCAAAATGGATGTGATTGACCGTCCATCAACTTAACTCTTTCCCTTGACCCGATAGGGGGGAGTTTGGACACAAAAGGATGCAATACGACCGTCCATTGTCGAACTTGGAACGGATGTGACCCGACCATCTAGCACCTAGCTCTTTTCCTTGACTCGATGGGAGGAGCACAAATCATAAAGCAGGCGTAACTCGACCGCCCGATCCTAGATGGATGTGATCCGACCATCCATCAGCCTACTCTCTCCCTTGGTCCGAGGGGAGGAGTATGAGATTAGAATGGATGTGACATGACCATCCATTCGCCAACTTTGACCATCCAAACAAAGGCGGACATGACTTGACCGTCCACTTACCAGATTCTGCCCTTGACATGGGAGCAGAAGCACAATCCAAGATGGATGTGATCCGACCATCCATCAGCTGATACTACCTACGATCTGGACATTCATCGACTCCTACTTTGATCTAACAGGGGGAGTACCTACTGAGGATGGGTGTGACTTGACCACCCATTCGCTAATTCAGACCTTAGACTCTACGGGAAAAATATAACTTCATAAGGACGAGACTCGAAAGTCTTTACGCTAACCTCATTAACCCAAGACTGGGGGCAGGACTATGATCACCTGAAAGCTGGATACTATAGCTTAACACTGTGGCCCATGCCTAGTGTTTAATACGACTTAAGGCTACGACCGAGAGGATGCCTTATGATAAAAATAAACAAAACAACTAGTGATTACAATTCCATAGAACTTTGCAATGACCTATAGGCATATGAACGTGCTTGAGAGCCAATGGAAAAAGTGTATGCACGAGCATACGAGCGCGTGTGCATACCCGACATGCAACCTTTTGAATTGACGAGAATTGAATTCTTACCTAGAACTTTCGAAAAAGAAACCAATTCAGATAACTGAGGCTTACTAGTTCGATCAGCTAGCTCAACGGAATCGAGCATAGACAGTTACTAAGAGAATACATTCCGATTTTATAATGTCAAATATTGACTATGCAACGCAACAGATAGTTAGAGATACGACTCTGCGTGAAATCCACTCGATGGAAAGATAACGACAATTCGAGGTACTGAGTGAAATCCATTCTAGCAATCCTAACTTATCTCGATTCAAAGCACATCATGTTTGCAATAAGATGTACTTTGGGGGGGAAAATGTTTTCCAGCCTTTTAACTGGGAAGTATTTGAACAGATTTAAACAATCGAATTGGATGAGCGAACGATGGAAAAATAACCCAAGGATTTTGAGAATATCATAAAAAGGGAAAAAAGGAAATGTAAAAAAAGGAGCCAAAAAGGTTAAAAATTTGGAAGTTCAAGTTTTTGGAAGAGCCGACTTGAAGCAAACCCACAAAATCCTCAAGTCAGACTCGAAGCGGGATGGCCTTGGAAAAAACTCCAAGCACGACCCGAAGCAATCCATAAAAAACCCCAAGCGCAACCTAGAGTGGACTCGGTACCGACCCTTGGACTTGACTCGGTACCGACTCCTGAAAACTCGAGTCAGACGCATGGAAAACTCGGGTCTGACTCCAAGCAAGCGAACTCGGGTCGGACTCAGGTCAGATACACAAAAATCTTGGGTTTGACTCCAAGCAGGCGAAGGAAAACTCAGAACACGAAAATATCGGAGAATCTCCAAGTCAAGCCCCAAGCAAACACTCAAATTTCTCAGGTCGTACTACAAGCAAGTTCAACCAAAGCCAAAAGAACCCAAGTCAAGACAACACAACAATGGGATCCCTCAAATTGGGGATCGGTACTGACTCCCACCTAGGGATCGGTACCGACTCCTAAATATAGCTTGGGTGGACCCCATCTTCTGTCTATATGTCAATCTTGATGCCAAGAGCCTGTTTCCAAGGTTTTTTTATTGATTCAATACAATTCTCCATCGATCTTTATGACCTCCTAAATCAGCAACTATGTTTTTCCATAACTCCATCAATATCTCCAAAAAACACCTAGACGACTATGCAAATAAGGCTTGGATTCATAACATGAACATCGAGATGGACCACCACGAGGAGTCGCAGGACCTTACTCCCCTTCTTAGGGATTGGTACCGATTTCCCTATAGGGATCGGTACTGATCCCCATACTTAGCATGTATGGAGTTGGTTTATTTTGGAGGATTTCATCTTGGCAAGAAGCTTCTCTAGGCAAGATTTAAGGAAGATATTTCGTCATTCACCCCTATAAATACACCAGGCAAGCTCCATCATAGGGATCTTCTCTTTTTCGGCTAACCCCTTCCTAGATAGCCATTAAAACTCATTATAATCAACGATCAATATGGATCCCAATCACTTGTAGTCATAAATTAGTGGAACACTACTAGAGAATAACTCAAGTGGATGTAGGCCCAGATTGCCAAACCACTATAAAATCTGTGTGTGATTGCTTTTCCCTTATTTTTCATATACATTCTTCATTTATTCTCTACTCTCTTTCTCTTTTGGGTGTTTGTGCCATTTTTAGTTCATATACTACTCTTAAGTACATGACCTTATAGAAAGAAACGAACTCAACTTCACTCACAATTAATAGTATATTATCCAACAAAGTTCGGTTACTCTTTATCGATATATCATTTTGTATCACATGGAGGAGTGAGTTTTCAGATTGAATCTTTATTCATTTTGAGGTATGTTCAGAACTCTTTCCAATATACTCGCTCATTCGATCAAACCGAACCATTTCTATCGCATGTTATTTTATTTACTTTCATTTTATACTCTATAAGTTTACCACAGACATACTACATGTATATCAAATACACATGTCCATGTTGGTGACAACTCATTGGTGAATATAACAAAATATGTGGAACTGTTTTGGTATTAATAGACTTGCGATTACATACATCAATATGTATCAATCCGAAGAGTTCATCAACTCTTATGACGCTCCAACCAAATGGGTGCATAGCCCCTAATCATTTGTGATATAATTAACTAATATCATATAATTCATTATCATATGATAAAAATTATTTCTCAAAACTACGGCTTCGTCTATAATTCCACAATAATTGTAAATAATTTAGACACTTTGGTATTTTCCAAATGCATCACTTTGTCATGAAAACAAATACCATATTATATTTTTAATTCATAATGAATATTCATAATATTCACATCGAAATATAACTATGTCTAATTTCAGTTGACACAAAAATGGTCATTGTTTCATAAATAATTATTGGTATGTTTTACGAAAATAATTTTCGTAACTTGATGCATTCAATAAGTGTTATATGGCATGCTCCCACTATTTCCCCATTACTATAATAGCATACTGAATTCAAAGATCCATCATTCACTTAATATGGATTTATTTATTTCATATACTGTGACTAGTTTACAACGAAGAGTTCTTTGATCAAATATCTTAAACTAAAATAAATAAATCTCATAGAAAACAATTTTCTATATGAAAATACATTTCAGAATAGAAATCAAATTTCTCATTCCAATGTAATTATCAATTATTATTATTACAATTCTCAGTTTTGATGTTTCTTTATGAAGCAGATGTGACTATTCATTCTCTTCATCCCACCTGTACCTGAAATCACATCTACTCTTGTACATTTGTTATTCTTTCTAAATGACTAAACCATTTAAATGAAAACTCTTACTATAATATCATAATGAACTCTTTACAAAAGCGCATTCGATTATCCTTAACTTTTAAGGACATCAAATATGTTGCTCTTTGTGTAAACTGATCAAACCAACATTTCAGTGATCGAGTTCTTAGATTTATATTATAGTTTTGGTCTAGTGTTATATTTAACATAATACGATCCTTTTGTAATCAACCAAATTGATTACTCGATCTTGTACTAAGGTTACTTTGGTTTTTCGGATGAACTAATTTCATTGAAATATTGTACATTACAAGACCATTCATCATATAACATTATGTGATTGTATATGGATCAAATATCCATAGTCTTGTATTGGTTTTAGAGTTTGAAACCCGTAGAATGCAATACATGGTCTCGACCAAATAGATATGCAAGTGACCAAACTACAAATGTATTTAGTAGTTGTAAAATCAAGCACTTGAATGGGTGTTGAAACATTAACATGCAATAAGCTTTTATTGGTAAGTGTATGTTATATTTCTATTTGTCAATCTTCAGTCCATTTGTATATCTTAATTGATAAACATTTTATCGATCTTATCAAATGCACAAATTTATCAATGTAGATTATTATAACATTATATAACATATATTCTTACAATAATAGAAAGGTTAAATGTTATCATTTCATTTTTCTAGTAAGGCTACCACTAGTCTTTTATGTTTCACCAAACCCTAAGAAAAACATAGAAGTCTTTCGACTTCACTAGTGGGTGTTAAGACTTGTTTGTCTTGGAATTCCAACCTTGAGTTTGCTCAACAAGTCATAACTCCATGAACGATGGATAACTCCTTATCATTTGCATCACATACAACTCTTAACCCATGGTTCCTTTTTATGATCTCATTTCGATCTTGAGTTTGCTCTACATATCGAACGAGTTTATTCGCTCGTACCTACTATATTGTGACGGTCTAAGTATAGTATATGTACCTTAAGTTGCTTAATAAATACATATAGTTATCTTACCTCGTCTATTAAATATATCAATAATACTACACATAACATCCCTAGCTTGAGTTTTCTCAACAACTAAGGAGTATGAAAGTAATTTATTAATATATATATATGGTAGAGGACAACATTATATTGAAGATTTATAATCTTCAATATATTATGTTGAGTGATATCGGCTTATGGAATAATGCATTTCTTATGAAATGCACTCGTGTTCAAGTGTTGGACATATATGAAATCATGGTATATGTACAATACGTATGTATTTATCCTTAAGTCTGTTTAGGGTTTATTTAATGTTCCATATTTAGTTTATATATTCATATTACATAAGTTTTAATATTATATAACTTTTATATTTCATACTACTTATATAATAGTCTAATGTATAATATTATATTAATTAAATCTATTTAATTAATTTTAAATTAATTAACATTTTAATTAATTTTATATTATTTTAATATAAAATTTATATTAAATATTTATTACATACTATAACCATTATAGTATTACACATATATCTTATATATATGTATAATCATTTAATCAATTAACCTTTAATTAATGTGCTTAATTAATTAACCTTTAATTAATTTATATAATTAATTAAATTTTAATTAATTTATATAATTAATTAAATTTTAATTAATTTATATAATTAATTAAATTTTAATTAATTTATTTAATTATATAATTTCGAAATTCAATTCGTATACATACATGTGTGCTTCTGTTATTTTAAACATTTTAAAATATCATAACATATATCATAATATATAATACATGCATATACATACATACATACATATATATATATATATTAATTTACTTATTTAATTAATTTAATTTATTAATCCAATCACTACAAGGAAAAAGGCATTTTCCAACGGTAGAAAACCGTCGGCGGCCGTCGGAAAATGTCGTACGAAAATAAGGCATCGGGGTGCAGTGTTTCCAACGACTTCCGACACATCTCATCGTTCGTATTTCCAACGGCTTCCGATGGATTCCGACACCTATCGGAAGCCGTTGGAAAAATATAACCTGAAAGCTGTCAGAAGCCGTAGGAAGCCGTCAGAAATCTGCTGCATTTTTTTTATATTTCTGCTTCAATATAGCCTTCCATCTACCTTTCCCATACAAACACTATTCTGCAGAATCTAATATATAATATTCCAACTAAATATCAAAAATTAAACTATACACAATTCACCAAACAAAAAAAATACATAAAATTAAGTCAAAACACATAATCATCACCCAACATCCCCAACATCCACATAATTATACAACAAAATAGCTAAATGTATCATAACATAGTACATAAATCAACAACTACCTCCACCATCTACCAAATCATACAAAACAGAAAAAAAACATACCGACCAAAAAAATCAATCAATCTCCTCCAGAACCAGAGCCAGCAGAGGAAGGGAAGCGGCCACCATACTGCTGCATGTACTCGGCGATACGGTGGTCTAGCAACTGTGTGGTCTCTATGGCCTACCGACAGTTCTGCTCCTCCAGTTGTGCCACTTTAGCCCGCAAATCTTCGATCTCTGCTAGATCGATCTGAGCTCTAGTCTGCCTACCCCGCCTCTGACTGCTGGCCTGTAATAAATTTTAATTTAGTTGTGTGATCTCCATAAGTGTATGTGCAGGTATGTGAATGATTAGCAGTGTGATAATGTTATTTAATTTAGTTTATGCATGTATAATGTATACATTTGAATTTGAAAACTTATATGATACCTAATATATTATTTACTTACCACTTGATTGCCAAATCCGTATCGTCTGCCATGCTCCGATGGATTCATAACTGACTCAAAAATAGCATCCTCCTCATCTGTCGTCAGCTGATCTTGACCCGTATCAGCAAGGAGTTTCTAGTGCTGCTCCATAAAATTTTCCTGCATTAACAAATTAATATCATCATATCTTATTTCATTATATTTTAACAAGTAGAACAATTACTAATACTGCATAAAATGAAATATGCTTACATGGCTCTTGCTGAATTTATCGTCGTGCCATGTATACAAAATTGTTCCGTCTGGATTTACATGCTCGACAGCATGCGTACGAGTAAACACATCCATATAGCCCATGGGACCATGCGCCTCAGCTTCTTGAAATTGATTTTTACATACAATTATTGTACATTTAAAATTATATAGCACAAACTATTTACAATTTGCATTCAGTAAATTTACCAACTCCTACTAATACTGCTGAAATGACTTCGACCCTCCACGATGAGTGACGGGATTTTTATTTCTGTTTGTAGAGTTTCTTTCCGACTCTGCTTGTACATTCAAAATTTGATACATTATTTATCGATCATGTATTTTTTGATATTTACTACCAGTCAAATAATTTTAAAAAAATAGTATACTTGCCTTCGCCTCGTCGGTTTCCCAATATCCCAACCATGCTTGCCATACGCTCTCCCCCATCCAACGTGGTTTCTTACCTGATTTCTTGATTTCAGATATCGAGTCCCTATAGTTTTTACGCATCTTATTCATCCAATATTCTCGTGCCAACTGCATATCGTCTGTTTGAATGTCCATCTCAGCCTGTGTTTCATGATAAAAAGCAAAAAGAATATTAAACTGTAAACGATAAACAGTAAAATAAACGACAAAAACGAATAAAAAATGAAAAACAGAAAAATATACTTAGTAGGACATCCTGCCAAATACACTCTACTATGTGGGGAGGGATGTTATCCCACTTCGGCCAACACGCACTCATCCTACTCCAGTAAGAAGCTCTAGAAACATCCAACACAACCTTCGAGGGAAGTAGGTCGAACCTCCTGTTTTAAAATATGATACAGATAAGTACGTATGTATATCAAAAAAAATAACATGCAGCCTTTTAAACATGTATCTATTTTCTGATAAGGTAAACCAAAAGCCGACATAAGTTTTTTAACTTCATAGTGATTTTCACATTAGATTATCGGGTGGCATATGTCTTTTTGCAGCTTGTACAACAGCCGTAAACCATGCTTCAGTGATGTTGTATTTTGACTTCATCGCAATGTATTCTGCGATTACTGACAGTTGAGTGCCGCTTTTACAACCATCCCAAATAGGTTTCTTAGCAGCATCTAGTAAATCATAAAAAAAATTTGCTTCAATATTTGGTTCTTCTACATTTCCATCATCGTCGTCAACTTCAACCATAGGAAACATTGATCGTGCTGCATCTTCGACCATATTTTCTATACGGGTTGTCGTAACTACTTCATTAACGACACTTTCAGACTCTACAGAAGTATTTGCTACAACTTCTCCATGCTGATCCCAAACATAATACTCGGGTACGAAACCGTTTTGGCACAAATGAACTTTCACAATATCTGGTAACAAATACTTCAAATGTCTACACCTACTACGCGGACAACGAACTTTTGGATCATTTCCATTATTACTTAAAGCGAATTCAACAAATATGTTTATACCATTATAAAAATCTTCTTTTATTGAGCCTCTCAGTCCTATTCTTTATTACATCCATCTCCTCCAATCAACAAAATAATCAATCATTTTTCTTATTTGAGAAAATGAGTCACAAGTTCAAAATTTAATATTTATTATCAAGAATACAAATTTGAAAAAGATTATTTTCATGGTCGTATAATATTTGAATTTAAGAACTATTTCACAAATTAAAAAATATTTTCAAATATGACACATTTTATATTTTAACGTATCGATACAAAATTTTGTAAAAAAAGATATTTTTTTCCATGGTCAGGCATCCTACTTCCCATTACAAACACAGTAAGAATTTACATTTCGTATATTACTTCGTCTCAAACGATTCAACAAAATTTCGGCAGCATTTCCCTTTTGTTCCCTGCATTGTACACAAATGCGTGTACGCAGGAAACAAAAAGAAAAGTTAGGCCGAAATTTTATAAACCGTTTGAGATGAAGTAGTATACAAAATGTAAATGCTTACTGTGTTCATAACTTGTCCAATACGGGGACAAATCCAACAAACATTGTACCAGATGAATATAAATGGTCGTTTTTTGAAAAAAAACGACTATTTATATAACGATCATGTACAACACTCATCAGACGGGGCCAAAAACTCTCTAAGGGACATTAGTTAATTAAATGTGCACATTTTACGAAAAAATACAGTATTACTAACTATATACACACACAATCACAAATTATACATACTCTTTAAAATTTCACGATAACATATGAAATAGGTATACCATGGGATGCTATAAACCATTATTACGCAATTGGAAACAATTGCAATCACTAATTAGCTCTAATTTATCATCTTATACAAATCTAGATTTAGGGCAAAAATTAGATTTTTGCCCAAATTAAGATATTATACCTGAGATTGAGAACAATAGAGTTTGCTTAGGCAGCCGTGGAGGACCCGGAAGCTCGAAATTGGAGATTGAAAGCTTGTAGGAGGGATTTGGGGGTTTTTGATAAAAAATTTCGTGCTACAAAATGAGGAAGAAGAAGGCTCAGCTGGGCCTGTAATTCGCGAATTTCCGACGGCTTCCGACGCCCGCCGATGGCCCGTCGGAAAATTAGCCGTCGGAAGCCGTCGCTACGTGCTGTCGGAATATTAGCCTTTTTTAGTAGTGAATTAATATATTTTATTAATCCAATTAATAAATTTTAAAATATTCGAAATTAATATATATTAATTTTCAAATATTTTGAAAATTTTCATTATATTATAACATTTGTTTAAAATGATATTATAACATTTGTATATGTATATATTATAATTTAAATTTAAATTTTAAATTTAAAAATCTTATATTTTAAATTTTCAAAACAATTTGAAAATTGATATTATAACATTTATAATATATTTCTTATTTTAAATTTCATCTTTTAAATTTAAACTTTTATTTTTAATTTAAAAACAATTTTGAAATTAGCCCAAGGCCCAATTCAAATTGGACATTTTCTATTGGGGATAACCTTATGGGCTTTGAGCTTAATAGTTAATCCTAACATGCCTAATTTAGACGGCATAGGCTATTGAGTTCTGATACTATTGTTGGACTAGACCAACCCGCAATGGAAGTTATGAGTGAATTTTAATTTTTTTTACCCTATTGGATCTTTATTGGGCCTATGAAGTTTAAATTTATTTAGAACATTTCTAAATTTAATTTAAACAAAATCATATATTTTATTTACAATCGTAAATTGTTGTTTAAAATTTATTTGATCTAGTTTTACTTAATATATAAGTATACATATGTATCATATACATATGTATGTGTGCGTGCATGTGTAACATGGTATTCCACGCAAGGTATAACATGTCTGTATATAGATATTGGGATTTACATCGCAACAAACACATTAGCTCATTCTATATGTATTGTATGTTGTCCAAATATGTGCATATATTTATAGTTATAGATATATAAGTATTTATATACACACACACATATACATATTTATATGTATATAAATATATTTATTATATAAAATATTATATATATATATATTATAAATTACAATTGAACATATATGTTTACAAAAAATCATATATGTATTTATGAAAATAAATTATTTTAATTATTTATATATATGTACATACACACATTAATTCGAATTAAGATAAAATAATTATATAAACATGATATATATAAATATAAATACAATAATAAATGTAAATTTGAATTATAATAAAATGTGTGTGTGTACATATATATGTTTGTATGTATGTATAAAAGTTAATTTTTATTTTTGTTTAATTTTCAGTTCAAATTATTTACAGATCTAAGTTTGTTATAATTTTAATATATTAATATGTATATATTATGTATTAATTAGTCAAATTTTCATTTATTAAATAATATAAAATAATTATATAATAAAATTTCAAAATTTAAATTTTATCAAAATCTAGAATTATATTTTTAAGGGCTGCGAAAATTTTTCAAACGTTTTAGAATTAAAATTATATTTTTAATTAATTAATTACTAAACAAACGATTTTTAATTTAATTTTTAAAAATATAAAACAAATGAAAAAAGTATGAATTTTTTTTCGAGAGTATATGTTATGATAAGATAATTTTAAAAACTATAAAATTTAATTTTCAAACATTATTCATTTTATATGAATTTGTTGAATCTTATAGTAATTAAATAAAAAATATATATATGACAATAACATAAAAAATATTATTGGCTGTTAAAAGTCATAATAGATATAAACATATATTAGAAAATTATTAGATCAATTTGATATAATATACACACACACGCGCACACATTGATATAAATTCTGTAGATGTATTGATTTATATATTAATGTATATATGTATTAAGTAATATAATATTAAAATAAAATATTTTTATTTAGCATATATCATTAGGTTATTAATGAAATATGAGTATGTATGAGTACATTAAATTTATGCACATTGCCAATCGTTATTGTGACGACAACATTACCTATAGAAATCTCATTTGACTAACTAAACTATAATAACACACACACACACATGGATACATGAGCAATAGATTATTCTACCATAACTACCTATATATTATATAAATAAATGGTTACCATAACAGATGCCTTTAAGTCGATGAATCCTCTTCCTTTGAAATTCCTTGATTCGTCAGATTGCTAGTCTTGAATTACAGACCTTCTTGCTATCAAATAGCCTTGGATTTAAATCAGTTAGATTTGAGAATTTTTAGGGTTTTAGAAGGGGAGATTGGCCACAAGGATTATGACGGATGCCGCCAAAAGGAGAGTCTACAAGTTAGGTTTAGAGATGATTATATATTGGTTGAATAAGAGAGAAACTAGGAAAGTATCTGATACTTTTTCTCACTTAATCTCAACCCTTCATTTCAAAACCCCTTAACCTCTTTTTAGCCGCCTCTATTCCCTATTATTGCAGCCAAAACAAGCTTCTAAAAACATGGGCTAATAGCCTATTTAACCCAAATTAAATATGTATAATTAAATCTAATTCAATTTGTTATCAATATCTCATATCGATCAATATATTTATAACTATTATAAATATATAGAACAATATTTATTTCTCAACTCGTATTTAAATCTTATAATTAATATTTCATAAATATTAATTAATTTATAATAATTATAAACTAATTAAATCATTTAGCCTAAAGAGAATTCATTATTTCGGTTGTGTAACTCTTTGGTGTAAATTCGACCAGCGATTAACATCAAACTATTTGAATGTTAACGTTTATATGTCACTTAGCAGGTGGTGTGACATTATGGCCAAATTTATCGCTTACTCAGTTTTGGTAAAATCCAGTTTTAGTTTAATAAGCGTTAACCAGTTGTGACGTTTCTTTACATCAATTCTCTTCGTCAAAACTATATTACTTTGGACTTGTGGAATATGGTAATGGTCAAAATTCTAATATCGTCCATATTCAACTCTATAGTCCAAACACAAAGTCCTTGTTTCAATAATAACATTATTATTAACTGAAATGCTCTGGCTAGAGACTTTGTCTTTGAGTTGACTTGAGTTGACCGTGATACTAACCCCATATAACGGAGGAGACGAATTCTCTCCTGAATAATGCTCCACTTCCAATACTTCCAATCGACCTAACTATAGTCACTCGAT
This sequence comes from Allium fistulosum, assembly GCA_030737815.1. Classification (NCBI taxonomy): domain Eukaryota; kingdom Viridiplantae; phylum Streptophyta; class Magnoliopsida; order Asparagales; family Amaryllidaceae; genus Allium; species Allium fistulosum. The sequence goes on from CM060902.1 coordinate 1,305,874,818, forward strand.
GGACGCAATGCCATGATTTGACTATAATAAAACCAGAGCTTTCATATTGAAGATCCATAGTATTCTCAAGTTGAGAGAACCGTGTAAATCAATCACATCGATATTTTCTGTTTGACCTTAGTTATATTAACCAACAGAAAACTATCGAGTGGGTCATTCCATAGTTATCCAATAACTATTAGTACATAACCCCTAGATTGCCCCGGCATCCATTAGTAGTCTACCCAACATTTGGAGAGCGTTATGTACTCTAGTCTCAATGGATACATCGATATCCAGTCTCGATGCAACTTGACTAGGAACATTTAAAATGGTATATTTATTTTTATTGTGATAAATTACTTACGGTTACAACACTTTGTAACTACTATCACAAAACATATCATTTATGGATTTTCTATTGAATATCATTTTAATTAAATTAATTAATATAATCACATTATATCCAGTATATTATAGAAAGAAAATACCTTTTATTTCGGAGAAGATTGACCAATGAGTTAGACATATGTAACAAATTACATAATTGCCCCTAGAGCATACTCCTAACTCTATCAGGCTATACGACCGGGTAGTGGTTAAACCTATAGGGGAGTCGCATTGTTAAATGACTTCTTTTGCTTTAGGTTGAATGATATAGTGAGTAGGACATTTTTACCATTGAGAAGGTTACACAAATGCTTGATAGGCCATAAATCGTCGAAGTTGTATACTCGGCGCATGCTCAGGCATTGCGGTGTTTGATCAATGCATATGTGTGGTTTAAGTGGTTAATCATTGAGAAGTTAACTCAATGTATAGTTAGGTTGTTTATTGTCAGGACCATATACTAGGGATATTCCTAGGATTACATAGTTTCTAGATGTCCAACCTTCGGGTGAACATTCTCATAGATTGTATTTGGGTTAAGGCGTATTAGGGACAGTTACCCCATAGTGCGTAAGTCGATAACTTTTCATACATTGTACGTAAAAACAAATGAATACCCCTAGGTTTTGTATATTATAACTGCAATTTAATTATTTTCCAACACTATAGCACCAATGGTATGTTTCGCTCCCAAACTTTGTCTAACCCCCTTTATTTCTCCCTCTTTGTCTCTATTACAGAAGGACATGCTAGTAGGTGATTGGCTAGGATATGGTGCATAGAGGAGGTGACTTGGTGCTCCAGAGCTATGTTTATTTATAGTTACCCCCGCATGTGTTTTATACCATATTTTATCTATTAGTTAGACTCTTATGTATTTTCATTTGGAGACATTTTTCAATTATTGTATCTACCACGTTTATGTTGAGAATACTATCTGATTGGGTTATTTTCAGTACTTATATTTTATTTCCTTCGACTTAAAGTGTGGAATATTTAAAATTAATATTTGTCTATGTATCATGTAACTCTAAAAAAACCTAAAAATTCGTACTTCTTGGCACAAATCGAGTTCAAAAGCCAGTTTTAGGCTATGGATCGGTATGTTTGGAGGTGCGGTTTGTCACACCTTGGTTAATTTAAGCTGAGTTTAGGTTTTCTTTAGTTGTTTACGCACCACTTGTACTGGATTTCGACCATGGGGTTAACAAAATTAGTACAGAATTTGGTCTACTTGAGATTTCTATTTCTGTTTTCTTTGATCCTACTACACTCGTCCTCTTTCCCTCCTCATATTTCTTCCGTATTTTCATTAATGATGTTGCTAGTGTTAGCTCTTGGGTTGGTTGGGATTGAATTTTCCTTCAAATATATATGTACATATACCGAGAAATCTATTTAAGAACAAACTAATGGCAGTTGGTGGTGTTAGAGATGTAAACCATTAGATGTTAATTGTTGTGGCAAGGATTCATTGGAGACTAGAAGTTATCCAGGAGTGCTTGGGACCATGATCTTTTATCTAATTTGAGAGGTTATAGGGCAATCGGTTTTTTTACGTAGTAGATCTATATTATATTTTGGGTAAGTTAAGAGATAATGGTGCAATTAGGTTATGATTCATAGTATGTTGAGAATCGATAGTATACAATGACACAACAATTCATTATATGGGTAATAGTGCGAGACAAGTATGTTGATGATACACTCTATTGATATTTTGTTAGAATTCATTATGGAGATACGACAATCACTCGATGGTTATCTGTATTGATGAGCTTGATGTCATAAGGTTGTCATTTGGTGATTTAACTTCCTTATGTGTTTACCGATACGGAGATGTGTCCATATATAACTTGTAGACAAATTTTATTGAGATAAAACAGCTAGTTAAAGATTTTTTTTATTCACACATGGATGGGATAGTTACTCGAGAATTCTCCTTATTGAAGGCTTAGGGGTGATAGGGTGGTTTTCCTATGGTTCATCTTATATATGGATGTCTAGTCATTGAGCTACGATTTAATGAATTATTTGTTGAAAATTAAACTTGGTTTAGGCTAAAATCCCTGTAAATTATTGTTAATGTTTATTATAACTGAAAATAGATTTATTAAAATAGAGTACAAGTTTTTATTTCATAATTTTTTGGAAAAGGAATTCCATTTGAAAATAAAGAATTATCCAACCATCATTGCAAAGAAGTAATATTTTATAAGAGTATATGGTAAAAAAATATTTATTGAAAATTGTTTTGGATAAAGAAATTTCATTAAAAATGAACATAAGTGAATTTTCAAGAGTACTAGAAAGCATAGAACTTTTATAAGTAGAAACGAAGAGATTTAAAGGATGTATTCGTAAAGGAATTTCTCTTATAAAGTAAATATTAATTAGAAAGGTTTTGAAAGTATTATCCAAAAGGGATTTTAATTATAAGAATCTATTTTGCAGATAAGGTGAGTTTGTGAAATCTTTAAATGAGTTCTATAAGTAGTAAAATATAAACCCCTTTGTATAATTTAAGTTCAAGTGATTTATAAGGATGTTTATGTGAAATTCTATATGATGAGAATTTCGAGTAAATGGTTAAGCAATACCAAGCGGTATGAGGCATTTGGTAATAGTTTTCAGATTGATCTCTTGGCTCTTCATACGAAATATTTGATTTGTGTTCTGTCTTCTTCTACATAATGTGGATACTGATCCCGGATGGTATGGGATGCCGGGATATGCAATAAAAGTATTATAGATACTCTTTGGTAACTATAAAATTCAAACTTTTCCTAAAATGTAATATCTTTATTGTGGTTTTCTTTTAGCAATATATACATACATGTTGTGCTTCTATTACTTACTAGGAAATAAGAGTTTTAACATCTCACTAGCTTGCTTTTACCATAGTATATTACTATGCTCCCTTATTAGGTAAAAATATATAGAGGTAAACATCCAAGTTTTGGATTTTAGAAACCTAAGATCGATGCTCCAACATATTCAAATCAGATGTTGAAATCAACCATATATCTAGACTATTTTTCAAATAAAAAATAATGGTAGTACAACAAAATACCCCTTTCGCAACTTGCAATGACCGTTGTAACAAGTTTTTCCAACGGTTTCAGAAAAGTCGTATGAGACCAAGTTATAATAGGATTAGAGCTTTTTACAATTATTTATGATTGTTTCTAAGAGCGCAGTAATAATGTTTTTTACACTTATTTTTGCCTGTTGTTATAGATCATTTACAACTGTTTTTTCTACTTATAATAGGCCTTTTACATCATTTTTTGCCCGTTGTTAAAATAATTCAAATGAAAAACTTCTTAAGCACTATGCATATCTGAAAATTTAATACCACTTTGCATTAGAAATCAACATTGTACAAATAATAATCAAAATCAATCATATATATTAAAAGTAACACAAAAGATTCGCATTCAAAAAAGGCAAAACGATTCATATATTCACACCATTCACAAAATCTTAATATAGTTACAAAACTTCGTAGTTCAAGCCTAAACTAACATAAACATGTATGTACTAAAAGTAACACAAAAGATTTTAAATCTAGGATGGATGACATTGAGGTAGACCTTGGAGCAGGGGTAGGGGCTACAAAAATCAAGACCTACAAAAATCAAGACCTACAAAAACCAAAAGACATGAACTGGCATACAATGTGATTTGTTCATGAATCTGCCCTAAATATCGTCTAATAAATCTTATAACTTATTTCTAAAAAATAAAATATATATACCTTGAATAAAATGTGAAGTCGCCAGCATAGTTTCAATAAATTGTGATTGGTACTTTGTTATATATTGTATCAAGAAATTTTCAAGCTGTAAAGATTTTAAATTGGTTTTGTGTTTTTTGAATACGAACATGAATAGAATTTCAAACTTTAGTTGACAAATCAACGACGGAAACACACGATAAGGTTAATTCATTCGATTCATCCCCCATTTTTTTTGTATATATCTAGTTTTTTTACTATATCTACCAAATTATAAGAGAGTAAAAATTTAAATTTAAAAAAGCATCAACATTATGAACAATAATTGCCTAAGAGATTAGTAATATATGTATAAATAACAAAATTACCTTATACACTTCTCACGTATAGTCAATCAATAAACTATCCAAATTTCATATAATAGTATTGACAATCCTATATGAGGCTGTATAACATCCACTAAATACTGCATAAGGTTTAACTGCTCTTTAAGGCACTTCACATAACTAGCAGTCTGTCAAAGCAAGGTACACAAATCCATTTATTCCCACCTCGAAAAATTCTTTTCAAGTTTATAATCCTCAAAGCCCTAACCCTAATATTTCTTCAATATTGCCCAAGTTTATCAATTTTATTGTATTGCCTCAAAGTTGCCTTAAGATCAAAGCTCAACTCCATTCACTTCGAGCACCTACAGCAATCACCATAGAAGCATGTTAAAGCAACTTTTTGTAGTTTCTATGTTATACCTTTTCTTTTTGTTTCTTTGCTTATTTTGGCTTTAGCTTATATTTATGCATTTTAGAGAATACAAAAATTTTCATTCCTCTTACACACACATATATATACCTACATACACACATATACATACATACATACACATGCATGCACACGCACTCACATATACATACACACTTTTAATAAAGAGAATTCAATGAATATGGTTTTCACTATGCCGTTTTAAAATTCCAAAAAACACTTTATTCATTAATGGAATCTTATCATCTGTTTACAACCTAGCCACCCTCCCATTTCCGACTATTCTTCAACGGAATTCCACTATCAATTTGAAACCAACATAACCAACAAAACCGTTTGAAATAAAAGTGTTATGACCACCAAAGTTTTTGCACTTATAGTATATATCTGTCCATTAAATTTTTATTAAATAAAAATGAAATATTTTTATAGAAACACGTATGTACGATATACACTATATATGTGTGTGTGTGTGGATACACATATAGATATACACGTATTGATAGTCTATTCCTATTAGTGATTTGTTTGACTATTGGTTGTTGAGACCTCTATTGGTTAGCATGGTAACATGATCGCTCAGTTATCCAAGTATTTTTTGAGGGGTGTGTTGTAGTACGAAAATGGGTCTGTAAGCTGTATATGGAATTGTGTCCATTTGGTGATTCAGTAATGTGTTAATGCAATAAGGTAGGCTTGGACTTGTATGTGGGTTAGATTATGTCATTGACCATTGTATTTGTATTCAACAAAGATCTTGTTTCATGAGATAGTCGTATTTTTTGTATGGTTTGACCGACTTGTTGGCTGCAAGTAAAATAGGACTAAGGTATGAGGTTCACCATAGTTATCTTAGTATTATTTGGGAATGATTAGAGTATATGGTAAAGTATATGTACATCACTCACCAGACTATAGTATTACCTTCTCAATGTTTTTCCTTTTTGTTTTATCACATGATTGATGCAAATTGGTATGTTATGACATGTAACATTTGAAGAAGCGAATGACGATGGCGTTATTTATGTATATAAACCTATATATAAATAACCATCTGACATTAATATTGGGTTATATTCATATATGTGTGTTTGGATTGGATTGATTATGTATATGACTTAAGTATGTAGATGGATCTATTGGTTTGATTTGTATGCGGGTTAGATTTATGTATTGTGAGTTTAGAAAGAGATAGTTAGAATTTAATTGTTGTTTGTCTCTTGTTATCAATCAACAATGATACATCGTTTTTGGTTTTATGGGTTTACACACCGTGAGTTGTGCTAAATCAGAGGCTTGAAAATGGAAGGTTTTACAAAGCCCTCCTTCTAGCGTCGAAATGTTACTAAATAATTAGCTAACCTTAGAATTATGATTAAGAGTTGATATTAGAAAAAAACTTACTAACACCCTAATTTAAAATGTAAAATGAGGAAGTAAAATACGAAAAAATGTAGAGAGACACAAGGTTTAGAGTGGCTCGATCTGAGTTGATCTATTTCCATTTTGTGGAATTCATTATTACTTTGCACCCCTTACAATAGCTTGGATTATAAGAGAAAATAACTAGAAAGTAAAATGTTAAGAGCTTTTTTTGTTATACTCTTGTAAAAATATATGTCTTGATGTATTTATGACTGGTGGAATTTGTGTTGAATTACTAAGATTGAGCAGCTAGGCCATTAATTGTGAAGCTAGGCCAATGATCATGTCGCTTGGCCTGATACATGACAGTTGGAGTGCCAGTTGGAATGTACGGCTAAGATGAGTGCCAGTTGGTCGGCTATACATTAGACATGCCTTGATCAGGGATAAGCAACATGGGATCAGTTTATTGTTGTACAATGGCACTTTGTCAAGGTGGCAACAAAGAATATGGAGTGGTTACTGCACAATGGCGCTTTTACCTGGTGAACAGTGTCGTATGTGCCAATCTTTTAAAAGGAACAATGCATATAAAGCTTCTTTTTCCAGGGGTAGTAGGTGCTTGCAACCAAAGCGCATGACCCAAAAAATAAAGTTTCAGAGTTTGTGTGCAGTTGATGTGGAAAACGGGATGGGGACCTTACTGAAGAGTGGGCCATGGAAAGGACCACCTGGTTGATGACACGAGGCATGTCAAGCTGCTTTCCATTGCTATCGTCCATGGATGACAAATAAATGATCTACCAGATTAATGTGGGCACTGATGTCGAGCGGGCCATCTTTAAGGTGAGAACTCGCCGCTTGAGTCGGTTTCGAGTCAGGTGAAGTGAGTATGCCAAGATGTAGGCCAAGGTGTCGGCTGTTTGAATCATGTTGGCCAGTAGACTATGCGGGTATGCTCATTTTGTACTCGTGAGAAAATCGAGCAGCACACATAGAAACACATGTGTGTAATATATTTTGTACTTCTGAGAAAAACAATATTTATTCATTCAGCCAAAATGTAGATTAATGGGGACAAGGGTTTCTAGCCGCCCCTTCTTTCTTCTTAAATCTAACTCTCTTTACCTTAGAGCATCTCCAGCAGAGTGGTTGTTTTATGGAGGATGAAGCCAAAAAAAGGCGACAAATCCCTACTCATCCAGCAGTGAGTGGGAAGTTTTTTAATACGTGTAGAGTTAAACGAGAAACAGATTCTCGTTTATAGCCTAAATGGCATTCAAAATGTCTTTTAATCTATAAATGGGAATCTATTTCCCATTTATAGACCGTTGTTGCAAAAAGAAGGGGCAAAGTCCTATTTATTTGCTTCCCCATGCTCGAATTGTGCTACTAAAGCGGGAAACAAGTTAAAGCGGGGATTTGTCCATTTCTACATTTCTCTACACTGCTGGAGACGATCTTATTTCATCCATTGCCATCCTCCTTCTCAATCCCACTATTATCTTTCACTATCTTATCTCTTCATCACCGCGTTTTTTAATTTTTCCTTTTGCCCTCTTTTTCTAGATTAGATTTATCGCTCGAAGTTCACATGTCCGTGACTTAGCTTTACTTTTCGCGCTCCAACAAACTCGCGCTCTAGCCAACTCGCTTAACGCTTCTCATCTTCATCGGGTCCCTGCTATTTAGGTCTTCAGTTTTGTCCTCTATTCTAGTCGTTCAGCGTCATCAGAAAATCTATATGGTCGAAGCTACTGCCTTTTTCTTGAAACCATAGTATTCTTGTACCTCTTTGCTGCTGCAATGTAGCAGTGGAATGAACCGTGCTTCAAGATCTGTGTGCTTTTCCTTCTTGTTGTGGTTCCTTGTATGGTTGTGAGTACGTCTTTCAATGAGTTTGTTTTTTGTTGGCTGTTATTAACCGAGGTTTTAACCCCATAGAACTCAAAGGGGACCAGAACATCTACAATGAGTCAAAACGACTCAAGAATCAACCAAAAGGATCAGAAGAGGCAACCAAGGAAGACAAAATAGAAAAAGGCAAAAAATAACCTAAAGGGATGGATCACTAGCGATCCATCACCCGTGGATCACTAGCGATCCATAAGTATTGCTTATGGGTCTTCTAATCTTCTGGCATCGTGATCCAACATCTTTCCTAGGTACGTCTACCAACTTTCATGGTATTCCAAGTAAGCAAGTTCGAGAAGTGATTTCATGCATTGCTCAATCCAACTTGCGTATGAGACACCATCAAAACAAGGCATCTAGTCATGAAATTACATGGAAAGTATCTACATAAGGCAGGGAATATTATGCAAGCGAAATGAGCCAAAAATAGTTCAATTACATGGATCGGTAGCGATCCATGCCTTATGTGTAACGACCCACTGTTTTGGACCATTCAAATCGACAATAAATCCACACATGTCCGACTTGAATAATTCAAAACAATAGATTGTTAATTTAAATTGGCAAAACTCAACATATACAGTAAGTAAATAATCACAGATCACAGACACAGAGTAATATAACAATAATGCAGCGGAAACAAAAGAATAGTAGTTCATGAAGCTACTATATATATAATAGAGTTAAACAAGATACAACAGAAGTCTCGAATACAAAGATATCTCAATACAATAGTCAAATACAAGATCTGAATACATCACTGGAATCAATTGAATAACAGATAGTAGAATCGATAGATAGCTGGATCTCCAAGCGAAGCTCCAACTCCAAATGTGAGTCTCGAATACTGGTACACTCAGTCTGACCCGAGCGTAAAGAAAACACAAAACACTCGAGTCAGGATTAACATTCTTATATCAATAAATCCAACTCAAGTGAAATATCAACTGAAATACAAGTAACTCAAAGGATGTTTGGGATAACCATCCTCTAAGGATCCGTTAAACTATCTACTATGTAGTAGTGTACGCTAAGTAGATAATGTCTAATCAGTAAAGTACGATATCAAAATAGCGTTAAGTCATGGCCCATTCCACCCTTAACACATTTTTATTCCCAAGAGCATATACAAGACCGTAGTTTCCCCAAAACCGAAAGTCACCAGAGGGCAATCCATATACTAAAGGTACAAACCAAAACGTAGTGGTTGCGAATAGGATAATCAGTATGACAAGGTACATGAGGCGATACCAACTAGGATACTAGTAGTTGCGTGATCCGGACTGATGTTGGGCATAGCAGCTACTACCCCAACACCGCGAAACAACACTCCCATAATCGAGGGGTGCACCCAAATCGAATCACAAAAGTAATAGATATGGTAACGAAGAAGTGTGTCCGCTAGAGGTGGCGAACCTCAATGGCCCGGCGCGGCTCCTGTTTTAGTCATGTCAGGGGTCATCCAAAATCGTTCTCTTTCTTCAGTCAACGCGTTCATCAAAACCATCCACTTCATTCTGGATCAACACTCCGCGTATATAAGTTATTAAAGTGGTTTCGGTATCGACAGAGAGTATGTCCATATCCGATCCCGGTCTCTTTAATAACTACGTATTATTACACCGATTGTCATTTAATAAATTTTCAAAATAGTTATATTTCAAAACCGACATATCATTGCCATTTCAAAACCATATCAATACGATCTCACTTTTACTTTAAATAAATCCATTTCCAAAATCATATCACTTTCCAAAGTTACATCGCTTTCGAAGTCGTAAGTCTTTTAAATCAAAACACTTTGGAAATCAAAACCTTGAAATTCATAACACTTTGAAATTATAGCTTGAAATCATAACATTTCGGAATCCATAACACTTTCCTCTTTAACAGTTTAGATATTAAAATTAGTATATATAGTAAAATAGTTTATAAGATAAAATATTTTATGTAAAATAGTTATAAGTTAAAATAGCTTATAATAAAATAATTTATATTGAAAATGATTTATTAAAATAATTTATATTAAGTAAAATATAAATGGTTTTAGATATGGTTTAAAAATACTTTATATAAAATAGCTTCCTCAAATTTCACAAATCGATTCAAATCAACTCGAATTTCAAAACTTCAAATTTTATCAAATCTCAAATCATCAAATTCAATTCGATTCAGTTTCTAAATAAACCATTTTAAATTATCGATTTCAAATGCCTATTTGAACCATAATAAACCATTTCAATTTCAATATATTTCAAAGTTTAAATATTCGACATTTCTAAACTAAATTCGATAATTCAATTTATGTCCCAATTTAATTTCATTACATTTAGTTTCTGAAATATTTCTTTAATCATTTCAATACATCAAAATACAACTTCAATTTACAAATTTATATAGACAAAATATCCCATTTAAATTTATATAAGTTTGAAATATTCATTTAAGCCACTTCTTAATTAATTCAAGTTATAAAACATATCTTAAAATTTCAAATTTAATAGATTTCAAATCAACTTATTTAAGTATAATTCTTAAATAATTAAGAATTCCAAATCAATTCAAATTTATCTTTCAACCTGAAACATTATAAATTCTATATTTAAAAAATATAAATTTTACATAAATACTTAAACATATTTCATATTGATTCAAATCAACTTTATTAAATCAATTTTAATAAATCTTTAAAATCATTATATATTAAAACCATATATTTCTTTCAAAACCGTAGAAATGTTTTTCAAAACATTTATATATAGACCAACAGTGTTTGTATATAATTTTCTAACCTATGGTCAAGTGGTACGGATATTTATCATTTCAATCCGTAATTTAAAATATATTCGGGTATATATCTTTTCAACCCGAAATCCCAAATTCAATTTAATTTGAAAATCGCTTGGGTTTATCATTTCAACCCATAACGATTTTCTCCTATTCTAGAGTCCGTTCGGGTATGTATCATTTCAACCCATAGTGATTCTATACTAATAGGGAACTTGCAGAGTGATAACAGATATGATAATAATATAACAACGGTAACAGGCATATATCATCAGTATAAATAACAGATAAGGGTGTCAGATGTCACAGGTGAACAGATACAAATGATGGCATATATATATATCAATATAAATAACAGATAATGATGTCAGGTGTCACAGGTGAACAGATACAGATGATGGCATATATATAGCAATATAAATAACTAACAGCAGCATATCTCAATTGTCGTTTCAATTGAAATCAAATTTAATAAATAAAAGAACGTTAATCGTGAGTGATTGCTCACCTTTCGAGGCTAGAGTTCGAGAATAGACAACGAAGTTGAGTTACGAATTGCAAGCACGACTTCTGAAATAAACTAGATTGGCACGAATCGACGAGCAAAGCTGTTAGATAGGAATTTGCCGAAATCAAATCAAAACATTCAACATAGCAACAAAAAACATGTCCTGCGTCAAAGTTTAACAATATAATTCTATGTGCTACCGAGATCGAAATGGTCTGAAATTTGGTATGAATAAAGATCAAAACTTGTATTTCAAACTGCAAAAGAATCACTTGATTTGGACAAAAGGCCAAAAAGTTACGATGTCACGAACATAGACCCAGGCCATGTTGCGACTGTCAAATGTTCAGGCCTGAAAACCCCTCTGGGTCTGACTTTCAGGTAAGAAACAGAGGACTGAACGACCTCGTATGAAGCTAAAAATTTATATACAGAAAGTAGAAAACTTTATCTTTTAAACAAAAGGGAATAACTGTATTCCGACGGAAGAGATACGATGCGTCAAACATGAACTCAGGTCGTGTTTGCAGCAGTGTAAAATAATTTCAAGTACAAAAGAACAGCTGCCTGGGTCTAACTTCCAGATCCTCGACCACTAATCAAACGATGTCGGATTTTGCTGAAATTTGACAGGCATAAACTAGGTAACTTCGACTCTTTTTTAAAAATAGAATCAACCCATTCCGATAAAACATGAGTGAGATATGATATCGTGAACATGAAATCTAACTGCTGTTCAGAAAAATAAAATAAAAAAATAAAATAAACATGCAAACAATGCAAAATTTAAAAGTTATGAAATAATGGAAACCAAGCTAACTTATAAACCCTTTATATACATGTACCATTTATTGACTTTGCTTATGCCTCTGTAACACGTATATATTATAATCAAATTCATTTATAAACAAATTCACATAACACTGCCTAACCAGACTATACTATAAACCATATATATAATTTCAGTAAACGATTTCATTTAAACATTAAACTTATAGACCTGTAGACTAACATAAATATGAACAAATGTACATACAATGAAATATGCAGACAATAAATATACCCAAACTAAACTCAACTAACATACTATTATATATAACTAGATCATATAAGCTATATATATACTGTATAGTCCAATGTAAATAAACTAATATATTATGCCTAAATATAGTACATGCAGGACATGCATATAGTCATCCTATAATCTTTACATATCCCTACCAATTATATGTTAAACAAATAGCTTACTTGTATATGAAAGTAACGTACATATTACAACTTTGTAGCAAAACAATATATATAAACAACTTTATATAAATACTGAAAACGTATTATCTTGAAACAGTGTATATACAACTTTATAAATCCATATATATGTTCATGTGTTATATATAAACAACGTATATACATTATATATATAAACAAACATCAATATATATAACAGTCAGCCTTTATATATAAACTATTGTAGAGAAAGAAAAAAAATATAATATACTTACATATATATAACGCACGAACAGGGGGTAACCTTTACAGGCGAGGTCGAGGTGGTTGGTTCAAGACTCAAGAAGCGGTAGCCGAGGCGGGTTGGAGATGAGGGAGGCGCAGTTGTGAAGTTTTGGAGTGTGGATGACGAGCTGCAACTCTCGGTAGTGACAGGGCAGAGGCGAAGTGGGGTCCACGCTGGATGCTGTGGCCGTGCTGTGGTGGGCGGCATGGCTGAGGGGGCACGCAAGACAGGTGACCGAAGGAGGTGGATCTGGGGACCGGTTCAGGGTGGCGGGCACGAAGGCTTCGGCCATGGGGATAAAGGCGGTGGTGCGGAAGGGCTGGGTTAACGGCAGAGATAGGCGGAGGGTGGTGGGGCTCGGCCGAACATGGAGGAGAGGTTGCGAGGTGAAGAGCCGATGGTTTGAGAATTGAAGGAGACAGGTAAGTCACAGGCGAACAAAGATTGAACGCAAAAGAAGCATGTTCACATGAAACGTATGAAAACAAATATATTTTGATTTTTCTCAAATGAAGTAAAGAGCCAACAGATAAATTGAATACTAGGAATAACAAAAGTCACAGGCATGAAATTTCATGAATAATAAAAGATAGTGGCTATTGACTGTTGGTTTCCAAAGTGGATAACGAATCATCAAAGAATTCAAAAAGGTTCGGAAACGGTTACCGATACGATAATCGTTTTACTGATTTTATCGTGTCCCGAGTTCCAAAACATACGAATGAATATACTGCAGGGATAAGCACGACGAGACGATCAAACGGTATATAGAAATCAGTGGTACGATTGAATTATAAAAATTCGAATTTTCTAATAGAGGAAAATGCAAGAAAAACGCTGAAAAATAAGATCGACGAGGCCAAAGATGTCCGAATTTGGAAAAACTACAAACTAACATCTTGCTCAAAAGATGTTTTAGAATTTTTCTACGTAAAAATATTTAAGTTTCGAAAATGTTTTATTTTCATCGCTTTTTAACTGATTAAATTGAAGTAAATTTACGTGCAAAATAAACTTTCATATTTTCGGACGAAAATTTACCAGTTGCTATGTTTGACTAGACGCATTCCAAATATCAAATTTATATTTCAAAATTTTATTTTTAAAAGTTTCACAAAATTTCAATTAATAACGTTATTAAAACCGGTTAAATTTACGGGTCGTTACAATCTCCCCCACTCAAAACTTTTCGTCCCCGAAAAGGAAGGAGGTAGGGAAATGGAAACAAACAGAAAGAAAATAGATTGAAACAAAGCAAAACAATTAGTTCAAACCATATAAATTCAATTTACCTTAATTAATACTCAATATTTGATATAAATTCAAGGTATTTCAATAAGTTGATTAAATTTCAATTTATTAATATTTTGATACCAAAAGTTTCTTCAAAACAAAATTTTATTTAATTTGACCCATTTACCATTCATTCAACTTATTATTATTCTGTTTACCTCCATTAACATTTTATAATTAAAAGTCAAGTGTATTCAATTAAATTGAATAATTTACATTTAAAATTTCTAATTCAATTATTTCAAATTTACATATTTATTCAAAATTTTCGACTTCATTTTATTTATATGGTTAAATTAATTTCAATTTGTTGATTCTTTCAGAACAAAATTTATTATATTCATCTCATTCAATTAACTTATTATTCTATCATCTTTTATTAGCACTTTTTTTTATTTTTTATAATTAAAATCTAAGTGTATAACATTTATTATAAACACTCAAATTTTATTTATAAAATCATTTTATATTGTATATTATCCAATTACATTTTAACTTCTGAATAATTTAGGTAAGTTATATTGAAATGCAATTTAGTATTATACAAATAAAATTTCCAAATTCAATTATTTCAAGTTTAAATACTTATTCAAAATTTAGCTTTATTAATAATTGAAGACATCTTTTAACATGATTTTTAAGAATTAAATTTTCGTTTAATTTCAAACCTTTTAGAAATAATTATGTATATACTATGTATATTAAATCAAATTAAATTTAAAATAATATACCCGTATATATATAAATCAAGTCATACTTAAGAAATTCAAATCAAAAATATTTTTCCAAAACAAAACCGTAGCAAAGCTACAGAATGGTTTCTCCACTTCGAAACTCGAAAATGAATGTCGATGATGCGGCCGCCATCACCGAAATTATTTTCCAGCGACAAAGAGAAGAGCACTGATTTCAACATTCTAAAATTCTTTGAAATGATTCTTTTCGAAGATATTTAAATACTATACACTTTAAAACTTTCAAATCAAAGTTTGAAACCACCGAATATTAAATTCTCTAATTTAGTTCAAATCCCTTTAAATTCAAAATCAATTTTAACCCATTTTTTATAAATTCATTTATTCATATTATCTAATTGTCAATGGTTTATGAAATAATAAATGAAAATTAAATATTATCATTTCGGACAACAACTCATTAACAATTTAATTTCAGAAAAATTTATAATTGTATATATAATATAATCATTCAAAAATTTATTTTGTTTACCAAATTTGAAAACGATATTGTGTCAGTTTGCTCTGTTAAAGTGTTTTGGAAATCCTATCGATAACGTTGATCAGACGAATCGATCGAAAATCCAAATCAACATCAACAACTCAAACAACACAATATATTTTTAAAACATTTTTATATAAATTTACAAATACACTTCCTCGCTCGACGATACAAGAATGGATTTCAAAGCAAGGATAGAGATTCCAATTTGATGTAAATCAAATCAAAGAGAATTTTGATTCGATAATAAGTTCGAAACAGAAGATAAGATAATTCAATTAACGGCATTGGGAGATGGAAAAACTAATTTAATTCACGGGCAACCTTAACCGGGTCGACCGTAACTTCAAGAATAAGATCGATGCTGAATTTCGAGGTAAATCAACACTCGATCTCAAGAGATGGAATTCAGATATAGCAGGGAATAGACAGCATCGTAAACCGAGGATACAAAAATCTCCGGTAGATCGATGCCTATTATAAAGGAGTTTTGCTCCTTTACGAATCATTCGAAGATTGGCGAGACCGCCGATCAATTATAGATATCATTTAAAATGGAGTTATGGGGTGCTCCAGAATTGAAAGAAGACGAATAGTGAAGGACACGAATGAATTTCGGAACCGAGGGAACGTTCCAAAATTCAAAGGAATTGAGTCAAAGGAAGAGATTGAAACTCGAATAAGAGTGATTCTGTAAATACATTTACCCTATATGCTAAGTTTTGCCTAGAGCTTCCAAAGCTCTGATACCAACTGTAACGACCCACTGTTTTGGACCATTCAAATCGACAATAAATCCACACATGTCCGACTTGAATAATTCAAAACAATAGATTGTAATTTAAATTGGCAAAACTCAACATATACAGTAAGTAAATAATCACAGATCACAGACACAAAGTAATATAACAATAATGCAGCGGAAACAAAAGAATAGTAGTTCATGAAGCTACTATATATATAATAGAGTTAAACAAGATACAACAGAAGTCTCGAATACAAAGATATCTCAATACAATAGTCAAATACAAGATCTGAATACATCACTGGAATCAACTGAATAACAGATAGTAGAATCGATAGATAGCTGGATCTCCAAGCGAAGCTCCAACTCCAAATGTGAGTCTCGAATACTGGTACACTCAGTCTGACCCGAGCGTAAAGAAAACACAAAACACTCGAGTCAGGATTAACATTCTTATATCAATAAATCCAACTCAAGTGAAATATCAACTGAAATACAAGTAACTCAAAGGATGTTTGGGATAACCATCCTCTAAGGATCCGTTAAACTATCTATTATGTAGTAGTGTACGCTAAGTAGATAATGTCTAATCAGTAAAGTACGATATCAAAATAGCGTTAAGTCATGGCCCATTCCACCCTTAACACATTTTTATTCCCAAGAGCATATACAAGACCGTAGTTTCCCCAAAACCGAAAGTCACCAGAGGGCAATCCATATACTAAAGGTACAAACCAAAACGTAGTGGTTGCGAATAGGATAATCAGTATGACAAGGTACATGAGGCGATACCAACTAGGATACTAGTAGTTGCGTGATCCGGACTGATGTTGGGCATAGCAGCTACTACCCCAACACCGCGAAACAACACTCCCATAATCGAGGGGTGCACCCAAATCGAATCACAAAAGTAATAGATATGGTAACGAAGAAGTGTGTCCGCTAGAGGTGGCGAACCTCAATGGCCCGGCGCGGCTCCTGTTTTAGTCATGTCAGGGGTCATCCAAAATCGTTCTCTTTCTTCAGTCAACGCGTTCATCAAAACCATCCACTTCATTCTGGATCAACACTCCGCGTATATTAGTTATTAAAGTGGTTTCGGTATCGACAGAGAGTATGTCCATATCCGATCCCGGTCTCTTTAATAACTACGTATTATTACACCGATTGTCATTTAATAAATTTTCAAAATAGTTATATTTCAAAACCGACATATCATTGCCATTTCAAAACCATATCAATACGATCTCACTTTTCCTTTAAATAAATCCATTTCCAAAATCATATCACTTTCCAAAGTTACATTGCTTTCGAAGTCGTAAGTCTTTTAAATCAAAACACTTTGGAAATCAAAACCTTGAAATTCATAACACTTTGAAATTATAGCTTGAAATCATAACATTTCGGAATCCATAACACTTTCCTCTTTAACAGTTTAGATATTAAAATTAGTATATATAGTAAAATAGTTTATAAGATAAAATATTTTATGTAAAATAGTTATAAGTTAAAATAGCTTATAATAAAATAATTTATATTGAAAATGATTTATTAAAATAATTTATATTAAGTAAAATATAAATGGTTTTAGATATGGTTTAAAAATACTTTATATAAAATAGCTTCCTCAAATTTCACAAATCGATTCAAATCAACTCGAATTTCAAAACTTCAAATTTTATCAAATCTCAAATCATCAAATTCAATTCGATTCAGTTTCTAAATAAACCATTTTAAATTATCGATTTCAAATGCCTATTTGAACCATAATAAACCATTTCAATTTCAATATATTTCAAAGTTTAAATATTCGACATTTCTAAACTAAATTCGATAATTCAATTTATGTCCCAATTTAATTTCATTACATTTAGTTTCTGAAATATTTCTTTAATCATTTCAATACATCAAAATACAACTTCAATTTACAAATTTATATAGACAAAATATCCCATTTAAATTTATATAAGTTTGAAATATTCATTTAAGCCACTTCTTAATTAATTCAAGTTATAAAACATATCTTAAAATTTCAAATTTAATAGATTTCAAATCAACTTATTTAAGTATAATTCTTAAATAATTAAGAATTCCAAATCAATTCAAATTTATCTTTCAACCTGAAACATTATAAATTCTATATTTAAAAAATATAAATTTTACATAAATACTTAAACATATTTCATATTGATTCAAATCAACTTTATTAAATCAATTTTAATAAATCTTTAAAATCATTATATATTAAAACCATATATTTCTTTCAAAACCGTAGAAATGTTTTTCAAAACATTTATATATAGACCAACAGTGTTTGTATATAATTTTCTAACCTATGGTCAAGTGGTACGGATATTTATCATTTCAATCCGCAATTTAAAATATATTCGGGTATATATCTTTTCAACCCGAAATCCCAAATTCAATTTAATTTGAAAATCGCTTGGGTTTATCATTTCAACTCATAACGATTTTCTCCTATTCTAGAGTCCGTTCGGGTATGTATCATTTCAACCCATAGTGATTCTATACTAATAGGGAACTTGCAGAGTGATAACAGATATGATAATAATATAACAACGGTAACAGGCATATATCATCAGTATAAATAACAGATAAGGGTGTCAGATGTCACAGGTGAACAGATACAAATGATGGCATATATATATATCAATATAAATAACAGATAATGATGTCAGGTGTCACAGGTGAACAGATACAGATGATGGCATATATATAGCAATATAAATAACTAACAGCAGCATATCTCAATTGTCGTTTCAATTGAAATCAAATTTAATAAATAAAAGAACGTTAATCGTGAGTGATTGCTCACCTTTCGAGGCTAGAGTTCGAGAATAGACAACGAAGTTGAGTTACGAATTGCAAGCACGACTTCTGAAATAAACTAGATTGGCACGAATCGACGAGCAAAACTGTTAGATAGGAATTTGCCGAAATCAAATCAAAACATTCAACATAGCAACAAAAAACATGTCCTGCGTCAAAGTTTAACAATATAATTCTATGTGCTACCGAGATCGAAATGGTCTGAAATTTGGTATGAATAAAGATCAAAACTTGTATTTCAAACTGCAAAAGAATCACTTGATTTGGACAAAAGGCCAAAAAGTTACGATGTCACGAACATAGACCCAGGCCATGTTGCGACTGTCAAATGTTCAGGCCTGAAAACCCCTCTGGGTCTGACTTTCAGGTAAGAAACAGAGGACTGAACGACCTCGTATGAAGCTAAAAATTTATATACAGAAAGTAGAAAACTTTATCTTTTAAACAAAAGAGAATAACTGTATTCCGACGGAAGAGATACGATGCGTCAAACATGAACTCAGGTCGTGTTTGCAGCAGTGTAAAATAATTTCAAGTACAAAAGAACAGCTGCCTGGGTCTAACTTCCAGATCCTCGACCACTAATCAAACGATGTCGGATTTTGCTGAAATTTGACAGGCATAAACTAGGTAACTTCAACTCTTTTTTAAAAATAGAATCAACCCATTCCGATAAAACATGAGTGAGATATGATATCGTGAACATGAAATCTAACTGTTGTTCGGAAAAATAAAATAAAAAAATAAAATAAACATGCAAACAATGCAAAATTTAAAAGTTATGAAATAATGGAAACCAAGCTAACTTATAAACCCTTCATATACATGTACCATTTATTGACTTTGCTTATGCCTCTGTAACACGTATATATTATAATCAAATTCATTTATAAACAAATTCACATAACACTGCCTAACCAGACTATACTATAAACCATATATATAATTTCAGTAAACGATTTCATTTAAACATTAAACTTATAGACCTGTAGACTAACATAAATATGAACAAATGTACATACAATGAAATATGCAGACAATAAATATACCCAAACTAAACTCAACTAACATACTATTATATATAACTAGATCATATAAGCTATATATATACTGTATAGTCCAATGTAAATAAACTAATATATTATGCCTAAATATAGTACATGCAGGACATGCATATAGTCATCCTATAATCTTTACATATCCCTACCAATTATATGTTAAACAAATAGCTTACTTGTATATGAAAGTAACGTACATATTACAACTTTGTAGCAAAACAATATATATAAACAACTTTATATAAATACTGAAAACGTATTATCTTGAAACAGTGTATATACAACTTTATAAATCCATATATATGTTCATGTGTTATATATAAACAACGTATATACATTATATATATAAACAAACATCAATATATATAACAGTCAGCCTTTATATATAAACTATTGTAGAGAAAGAAAAAAATATAATATACTTACATATATAACGCACGAACAGGGGGTAACCTTTACAGGCGAGGTCGAGGTGGTTGGTTCAAGACTCAAGAAGCGGTAGCCGAGGCGGGTTGGAGATGAGGGAGGCGCAGTTGTGAAGTTTTGGAGTGTGGATGACGAGCTGCAACTCTCGGTAGTGACAGGGCAGAGGCGAAGTGGGGTCCACGCTGGATGCTGTGGCCGTGCTGTGGTGGGCGGCATGGCTGAGGGGGCACGCAAGACAGGTGACCGAAGGAGGTGGATCTGGGGACCGGTTCAGGGTGGCGGGCACGAAGGCTTCGGCCATGGGGATAAAGGCGGTGGTGCGGAAGGGCTGGGTTAACGGCAGAGAGAGGCGGAGGGTGGTGGGGCTCGGCCGAACATGGAGGAGAGGTTGCGAGGTGAAGAGCCGATGGTTTGAGAATTGAAGGAGACAGGTAAGTCACAGGCGAACAAAGATTGAACGCAAAAGAAGCATGTTCACATGAAACGTATGAAAACAAATATATTTTGATTTTTCTCAAATGAAGTAAAGAGCCAACAGATAAATTGAATACTAGGAATAACAAAAGTCACAGGCATGAAATTTCATGAATAATAAAAGATAGTGGCTATTGACTGTTGGTTTCCAAAGTGGATAACGAATCATCAAAGAATTCAAAAAGGTTCGGAAACGGTTACCGATACGATAATCGTTTTACTGATTTTATCGTGTCCCGAGTTCCAAAACATACGAATGAATATACTGCAGGGATAAGCACGACGAGACGATCAAACGGTATATAGAAATCAGTGGTACGATTGAATTATAAAAATTCGAATTTTCTAATAGAGGAAAATGCAAGAAAAACGCTGAAAAATAAGATCGACGAGGCCAAAGATGTCCGAATTTGGAAAAACTACAAACTAACATCTTGCTCAAAAGATGTTTTAGAATTTTTCTACGTAAAAATATTTAAGTTTCGAAAATGTTTTATTTTCATCGCTTTTTAACTGATTAAATTGAAGTAAATTTACGTGCAAAATAAACTTTCATATTTTCGGACGAAAATTTACCAGTTGCTATGTTTGACTAGACGCATTCCAAATATCAAATTTATATTTCAAAATTTTATTTTTAAAAGTTTCACAAAATTTCAATTAATAACGTTATTAAAACCGGTTAAATTTACGGGTTGTTACATTATGGATCGCTAGCGATCCGTCAGATCAAGTTGGCTCGCTTTGAAACTTCTGGAGTATCTTCGTACCTTCAAGTGCTAACTTCTAGCAGAGCGGCCTAGCCCAATAGCTCGCCAGCCTGTATAAATACAATCCTACCTTCAACATAAAGAGGATCTTCTGGACTGGCAGCTGAAACTCTGCAGAAACTATTCTTCACTCTTCTCCACTCACATAATATCATCTAAAAGGGTTCACTGTGATTCTCCAGTGAACTCTAACACTGGTGATTTGATCTAACTCACAAGATTCAATCAAATTGTAATCCGTTCAACTTGTAGTTGCAGTCAGTCAATAACAAAAGTTATAAAGTGGACGCAGGCTTCGTTAATAGACAAACCACTATAAAAATATCTTGTCTTTTTACTTTATATGCAAGTTATTATTTCTTGTTTCTATTTTATTTGCCTTGATAAATAAGGCTGGTACTTTCACACTCAATCTAGGGTGTTGATCTATTTTTTGGTTTAACATTTTGGTGTTTTCACTGAGAAATTGAACTCAGGCCTAAATCTAGCTATCTACTTTGGATCGGATAGGTTCAGAAGTTAGATCCTTAATCTCTGCTTAAAAGATTTGTTGTAGAGAATCAATAGCACCGGGAAGAAGGAGAACAACTTCCGGAAGATCCATAGGAGCTACCATTGCTGGAGAAGAAACAAACCCTTACCAAATTGAAGTCAACAATCCCAACAATCCACGGTTAGAAGCTAACTCCGGAGATCAGGTTCCAGGATCCTCTATTCAGCATGAAGTTATGACTAGAGATGAATTAAATAAAATGGTTGACAAAATTAACCAGAAGATGGAAAATAGCCAAAGGGCTCTCATGGACAAATTGAATGCCCTATTGACCTTGCAGTCGCATGCTGCTCCAAGAACCACGACAAAGCCCATGACCGCCGTGGAACAAGATAATTCTTCCGTTTCTGGCCTCAGGAGAAACGGGAAGCAGCCATAGAAAGGAGTGATAGGTGGAATCATAGGAATCAATATGGAAGGAAACACAAACAATCCACCAACTGCGAGGCAACCAACTACAAACCTGAATCTAGGAGCGAAAACCCTATGGGAAGATATAGTCATGGATCTCTCCGACTCAGAAGATGGTGAACGACTTGATGACAACAAGCCAACCACAAGCCAACGGAACCCCGAGGGAGATCCAAACTGCCCCCATGAGACCAACCGCAAACCAACGGAACACCGAGGGAGTGGCTCTCCCGAAGACAGGAGAGCCTAGGCTTCTGCCCACTTACCAAGATCGTTTGTAGAACCAAACACTTAGTGTAGTTACTAACAACCGGCCCCTGGACTACCGGACATCTGAGGCATATGTAGCGGACATGGTCAAGTGACTAATGGATGAAAGTAAGGATAGAAGGGATGATGAATGGGGATCCGCTCCAGGTCGGACTCCTTTCACTGATGATATTTTGAATGAGCGGTACCCCAAAAATTCCACTATGCCAACTATTCCGTCTTAGGATGGAAAAAGGGACCCGAAACCCCACTTATATAAGCACAGTTGGTACATGGATGGAGAGAATGCTTCGACTGCCGTTCAATGTAGACGTTTTCCGATTTTTCTGGAGGGAACTGCTTCTATGTGGTTCACCAGGCTTTCGCCAAGATCTATCTCCACCTTCAATCAACTAGCAACAAGGTTTCTTGATCAATTTAGACTTCACATGGCATAGCCAAAAGATGCGATGTCCTTGTCTGGCCTATTCTAGGGATGGAACGAATCTATGAAGTCTTTCATGAATCTGTTCAAGACTGCGGTAACTGAAGTAAATAATCCGAGCGAGTATATGGTTTTCATGGCCTTAGTCTGCAAATTCACCCTGAGACTAAATTCGAAAAATGGATCAAAATGAAACAATCATCACTAGGAAGGACTTCAACCGGAAGGCGAGCCAGTATTTGAGATTGGAAGAGGCACAAGAATTAGAAAGGAAATCTACTAACTTACAATCGACCAACATTGGGCAGAATGGTATGGCGATGAACCAAGATATAAACACCTTCGGGACCACCGAAGGGAATGCAGGAAAGAATAGGAATCAGAAAAGGAAGAACCAGAATTCTAACAAGCGAAATGGAAGTAGCAAACGACTCAAAGGTTTGCAGCCCGAAAATTACACCCCACTCAATGATACTCCAAAAAACATCTATCTCGCAATACAGGGAACGGTAGAGTACAAGAAGCCGCTTAAAAAGGAAGCAATTGAATAACAAAAGCGTTCCAAAAAGTACCGCCGCTTCCATGAGACACATGGTCACAACACGAATGAGTGTCGTCGCCTGAAGAACTTGATTGAGGAGTTGATTCGGGAAAACAAGCTTCAGCAGTATGTGAGGAAACCACTAAGTCCTGACCAACTTGTAGTGCCCCAAGCTCCCAGTGACCAAGGGAACCAAGCTGGACTAGTAAAAAGGGACCTAGACGGACCGATCATAGACTCATCATTGGAACGATATTTGGAGGGCGCCATCTCACGCAGAAGAGTTGGGGAGAAATGGAGCAGTATGCGACCTCATTAAAGCATGCTCCGAAAGATGCATGTTTTGCGATCGAAGATGGAACCCCTGCTAAGCAGCAGAGAACCTTGAACGACGACATAGTATTATGGAATCGAGACACTAAAGGAATAGAAGCTCCAACTCTCGACCCTATAGTCATGACAGTAGAAATCAGACCCGCCATGGTCCGACGAGTATTGGTAGACATCGACAGTTATGTGAATATTCTTTTTAAACACACCTTTGATCAGATGAAGATAAGTATGAAAGATGTATCCGCCTGCCAAACAAAGATTCTGGGATTCACCGGTGAACCCAAATAACCTGTAGGTACAATTGACTTACCCGTAGAACTCGTAGAAGGCGACCAAAGAGTCACCCTCATCCAAACCTTTGTGATCGTAGATGAAATTTTCGCCTATAATGCTTTCCTAGGGTGACCCGCCTTGGTGGATTTCAGGATTGCTTTAGCTCAATGATGTCTAACTATAAAATTTCTGATGGAAAATGGAGTCGGAGTGATCAAGGGAGACCAAAATGCCGCTAGAGAATGTTATATCGTGGAACTTGCGAGTCTAAAAGAAAAGAAAAGAAAAGGGGAAGAATGTGGGGAGAACTCTCCATATTCATGAACCTGCCAAATAGCAACTACAGAGCCACCCTGGCTTAGGGAGCATAGTCGATTCAATAAGGCTTTGGACCCTAGAAAAAAGAGTTCAAGGGAGGAATGGGCATCACCGGTAGAATTGATGGTGTATGTCCCAGTTGACATGGATGACCCAACATAGGTCCTCGAAATTGGATCGCATCTTGGAAACAAGATGTGACTGGAACTCATCAAATCTCTTCACGCTAATCTGGATGTATTCGCTTGGAAGCATTTCGATATATGCAGGGTGTCGCCAGAGATAGCCTGCCATGCACTTAACATTGATTCCAAGTATATGCCCGTGAAGCAAAAAAGGCGCAGCCTAGGGCCTGAGTGGTCCAAAGCGCTAAGAGAAGAAGTGGACAAGCTTATGGCGAATGGCTTTATCAGCGATGCAACTTACCCTGAATGGGTATCTAACATGGTTTTGGTCAAGAAGCCCAATGGGAAATGGCGAACCGGTATCGACTACTCAGATCTGAACAAAGCTTGCTCGAAAGACAACTTTCCTCTGCCCAAAATCGATCAGCTTATGGACGGGACGGCTGGACATGAACTGCTATCATTTATGGATGCATACTTGGGGTACAATCAGATCATGATGCATGAACCGGATAAAGAAAATGCCAGTTTCATTACCAATCTGGGACTATATTGCTACATAGTAATGCCATTTGGCTTAAGGAATGCTGGGTTAACTTACTAGCGACTAGTGAACGCCACGTTTAAACGTCAGATTGGGAAAACAATGGAAGTTTATGTAGACGATATGTTAGTTAAATCATGCATAGCCGCAAATCACTTGGACAACCTCACTGAAATGTTCAAAGTACTCCGCAAATATAGAATAAAGCTCAATCCACTTAAATGTCATTTCGGAGTAGCCTCGAAAAAGTTCTTGGGATTTATCGTAAGCCCCAGAGGCATCGAAGCAAATCCCGAGCAAATAACCACTTTGCGGGAAGTCAAGGCTCCGAGGAACTGGAAAGAGTTACAAAGCTTGAATGGAAAGGTTACAACACTGAGCCGGTTTATCTCAAAAGCAACCGACAAATGTATACCGTTCTTTGATGCGCTAAAGAAGGGAAAGAAAAACTTCAAATAGAATCAAGCTTGTCAAACTGCGTTCGAGGAGCTGTTACGACATATGGAAACCCCACCAA
Source organism: Allium fistulosum (assembly GCA_030737815.1). NCBI lineage: Eukaryota > Viridiplantae > Streptophyta > Magnoliopsida > Asparagales > Amaryllidaceae > Allium > Allium fistulosum. Next base: position 1,305,900,930 of record CM060902.1, read on the forward strand.
TCCTGTCCAAACCGGTAGACGGAGAAGATTTATACATCTACTTAGTAGTCTCACCACATGCATTGAGTGCCGTGCTCAAACGAGAAGAAGCTAAGATCCAGCAACCCGTATATTACATCAATAAATGGTTCACTGGAGCAAAAAAAGAAGTATCCAAATTTGGAAAAACTAGAATGTTACCTCTTGATTGCATCAATAAAGTTACGACCATACTTCCAGGCACACCCTATCAGAGTGCTGACAGATCAACCCTTGAAGCAAGTGTTATACTGCACCGAGACCTTTGGATGGCTTATCAAATGGAACATCGAACTATGTCAGTACAAAATCACATACCATCCTTCAAAGGCGATCAACGGGCATGCATTGGTAGATTTCATTGCCGAATTTACAATACAAGATAACGAGGAAGGAATGACTCCAGAAGTGGAGACACGTTGGAAGTTGTTCATCGATGGTGCGTCTAACAACTTCTGCTCGGGAGCACGGGTAGTGCTCAAGACTCTTGAAGGACGATCCGTTTGTTATGCTTTGCGCTTGGAATTTCTTGTAACAAATAATGAGGTAGAATACGAAGCATTGATAGCTGGGCTAAAGATTGCGAAGGAACTCGAGATAAAATCCATACACATCTATAGCGACTCTCAGCTAGTTGTCTGTCAAGTGAAAGGCGAATACCAGGTTCGGGGGAAGAACCTCGCCTCGTATCTATCTAAAGTACGGGAACCGCTGAACGACATCAAGTATTACACCATAACTCATATCCCGAGGGAACAAAACACGAATGCGGATTATCTGGCCAAACTAGCCAGTTTCGAAGAAGCTCAGTCATTGGGGCTGGTCCCAGTTGAAACATTGACCACTCCGAGCATAAGCGAAATGGATATCGACTAGATTTTTGAGACAACCAAGGAACCAGAGACATGGATGACGCCGATTAAAGACTACTTGCTCACAGGAGCTCTCCCCGCAGACAGGAACTGGCGGAAGAAGCTTCTCCGAAATGCACCGTGATTTGTAATGCAGGATGGGATACTCCACTGAAGGGGATTCTCTACCCCGTTGCTTAGATGTGTGACCAACGACGAAGCTCGAAAGATCCTAAAAGAAGTTCATGAAGGCGACTGCGGAGGTCATATCATGCACCTTTACCATAGCAGCCTTCGAGTTTTAACTTTTTTTATACCTCATTTGTATGATGAACATGTTAAGTGCAGAGTTGTTAGTATGCTGTGTTATTTTCGGATGACGTTATTCATGTTTTTTTTATTATATCCTTTTAAATCAACATTTTTCTCGAACCTAAAAATCACGATCCGTTTGAACTATCTTCCAGCTTTAGCTAATCTTGAGTTACTACATACTATTGAACGAGGCACAACTATACCTAAGTCATCGAAAAATGAAGTCGCTCATACTAGATTGTTGAGTGTTCAACAAAAATATTAAAAACATTTTTTTATTTCATTGTACAAATAATGAAATATAGTGTGGTTAAAATTATGGGAGGCGATGTATTTGATGAAGTGGCGTTTGATGTAATGAAGCTGATGTTGTTTATATATAAGGAGGTACTTAAGAGTTGTTTATAACCGTTAAATCTCATATGGTTACAAAGTAGGCATCTTATACTAGACACTTATTTTATAGCCACCTAAAGCTAATTACCTGAAAACGATCATTTCATAAGCGCATTACTCGGGGAAACTAATAATTCATAACCTGATCCTTATAAGAGAGTTGTTTTCCGCATTATAATTTACATTTGAAATTAACCGATTTTACCAACAATTAATGAAGCTTGCTCTTAACAACGGTCATCGGTTAACTACTGTTTGACCGTCCAAATTTACGAAGGTATTGTTCAATCAAACCAACGTTGGAAAACATGATTAATTACGATTAATAAGTTATAATGAAAAGCAAATGACGTTGAGTTGCAAATTTGCGATAATTCTATAAGGGAAATTTTGCCAATTTAGACCAAGTTTTGAATTTTTTTTCAAAAATAGATCACTTCTCAAAATAATTACAAACACATGCCTATTTTGACCACATCAGCGTTGTGTTGGCTACAGCGTGAAGGCGCATTTTCAAATTACGTTTGTAGGCGAATTTTCAAAATGCCTTCATAAAAATTCGTTAAACAAGTGCGCGCCTTTTGACATATCGTCTATGGACGAATTTTGTTTAACCAAGTTATACGAAGGCGCATTTTGAAAATTCGCCTTCACGGTAATTGATAGCACAGCACTAACATGGCCAAAATATGTATATGTTTGTAATTATTTTGAAAAGCGGTCTATTTTTGAAATTATTTTTCAAATTTGGGTCAAATTGGCAAAATTTCCTTCTGTAAATTAAACTGCTTTAACTTGAATGTACAACCTGCTGAAACCGTTGGTGGTGATTAGGCCCTCTAGGTCTAGAAGATGGCCTTGGTAAATATGCTCCCAGTTCAGTCAAATACAATTCGAAGGGCTGAATGTATATTTTGGAACATCACTCGATGCAGTTTCTTTGATCGTCTCGCTGAGTTGTTGCCCAAATTACTCCAACGAAACGCTCTTTAGGGTTTCATTCTCTTCAATTTCATCAATGAAATTGCTACCTCTTCTCTTCTTTTTAATAATTGTTATTTCTTCGTCTATTTTTACAATCAATGCCGCCAGTTCTTTTCGAAATGAAACGCAGAAGAAGAAAAATAAGTTTCGAGAGCGTGAGGCAAGTGATGATATGCTTTCTTATCCCAACACGTAAGCTTTGTTGTGATTGTTTAACAGACTTAACTGTAGTGTTTTAATTAGCTGGTAATTTCGGTATTGTTTGCCCAGACCGGTTTGAGGTGTTTTTAGGTTAATTTGAGTTTCTATTAATCTCAAAACAACATATGCCCGAAGCCGATGTTAAGACTTAAGAGTTAATTTTTCAAAGTGCAAGGTTTTCATACATGACATAGGGCACCAGTATACTAAGAATGAGATTCAGAAATAGGTTCTTGGATGTCCAGCTAATGAATAGAGTTTCGGCGGAGATTTGGAGTAGTAGACGAGAACAGTATAGCTCCGATGATTTCTCTTCCCTCACAGCTCCGTTATCTGTTCTTTCTTCAAATCCCATCAGTCTTGTCTGCAGCAAACCCTCTTAATCATATCATTGCATGAAACAGTAATTGCTGTGATGTATTTGTATTATCAACAATGCTAGTATACCTGAATTTTTGTTTTGTCAAATTCTACACCAGAAACAAAAATTCAGAAGGCATTACAAATCAAAATAGCAAAGCACCATCTCAATTCCTCCATTTCGCCTAATCTTACATTTTGAAAAAGTTGAATTTTTGTCGTTGTAGCAAGTTCCTTGCGTTATCTAAGTCTAGCATAATGGCACGCACCTTGTGCAAGGATCAATAACATGATGTTATTCATAAGTTAATGTCATTAACTTTACATGCTTTTGCTTTTTCATAATTATCAAGAAACGATTCTGTTACTAAGATTACACTTAAGTTCATGGTTTAGCGTAAAAAAATTTAACGTACCAGTTTTTCACTCCACTATAAACATGGACCACTTAATTCTGAGCTCAGATGAATAGTCGTCGATTGCTCTTTCTACCTGATTTGAATACCTCAAACCTCAATCTAATTGTTTGTTCCATTGACATGTTCAATTCAAAAGTTTTGCTTAATTGCTCCAAATTGTTGTCTTCCGCCTAAACTATTATCTCTACACTTCTCGATTATAATACGTAGACCGTACAATTTCAAACGGTCAAATTAATACACATCCATCAAGCATCTATCCAAGAGCCCAACCATCAATGCAAATGTGCAACCCCTTTTCCTACTGACTCTACTCGAATAATTCATGCTCTCCCCATGTTCACCCAACCGTTAGTCGTTGTCCCACATCACCGATGTTTTGAGGGTACATATCATTGACGGTTGAAAACTTTGGCACATCGATGGATCATATAGAATCAATTCTTTTTATTAGCTGTAGTACCATCAAGATATTGGATTTTTGTTTATAATCATTACTTATATACATTAGCCTTAAGAGGTAAAGTCAAAGATCTTGGGGCTGTCTCCTAAACATACATTACAAGTTTTCAATGTATAAAGGGTTTTGCCAATAAACAAGTGAAAGGGTTTTGAATTTTGTGAACTTCAACCTTTTTTTCTTCGGAAAGAAACTTTGAGGAAATTCAATTCAAAACTTATTTTGAGACTTTGTTATGAGTTTAGTTTTATAAATTGGTGTTGAGAAAATTTGGAGGTATGACTTATGTTTGATTTTTAAATTATAGAGCTACCATAGTCCATGCTTGATGCAGTCGCTGCTTTTTTTAGTACCGATAGAACTGTTATTAGACAATCGAAGTTACTTCCTTTGTTTAATGAAATATTTATATTTTATTTGTATTTCTCACAATATATTTCATTTTAAATTACAAGGACAGTCAGTCGATACTATTCATCTTCACAATACAGAATGAATATAAAGTAAAAGTTACACTTTAATTTCCACTTAGTCCAAATTTAATTCAAGTGATTCACTCATTGTTTTATCTTGTTTCTATTGGTTTTTTGAATTCTTATTTTAAATGATTTTGAATATATAATATGAGGTATCAGCAAAAAAAGAATTGTTCACTATCATCATACTTCTAATATTTGAAGGTTGGGTGATTATTTTGTATATAAATAATAAATTTTGAATATGTATAATATAAACTATGTTACTTTTGTAAATTATAACAGTGTGATTTATTTTAATATTTTTTTGGCACATAGTAAAATTATACACCAACCTCCAAACCAATTATAAAATTTATGCAATATGTAGTAAATTGTTAATTGATGCAAAATTTAATTTTATCAAAATTATTTGTCAAACATCTACTTTAAATAGGCTTTGTCTGAACCTTGCTTTAACTTTGGGCCCATTCTTGACGTTTAGCGCTCTGATTCCCCTCTAAAAGCATGTTTTGTATATTCAAAAATCATTCGGAATTTCCTTTTATGTTTGTAAAAGATGATGTAAACCAATTCATCATTTAAGGTGAAGCCATAAATGTCCAAATTAGTATTTAATAACAATAACATGTTAAAACATGAGAAAGGTGAACATTTGAATTATGTAAACGTAGCTAAGAAGTAAATTATAGAGAATATGTATAAGTTATCTATGCCATTACAACTTGTTGATGAGGCATCTTAGGTATTAACACTCACATGATAGTCCAATGAGGGCGTGTTGGGGGCATTAGATACCTCAGATAAAGTTATTGAGCAGTGAACAAGAGACCGGTCGTGCTATGATTTATTCGATGTTTATATCACTGGATAAATAAATGTAGCCGTTGCAAATTGCAATGATCATATCCTAAGCTCTATTATATACACATACTCAACCCGTGCATAATTCTTAGCAAAATTTCTTTCCACATATAATGTCAAATCATAATATTCCAAAACCAAATTCTTAGAATCATAAAATTTCACATTTTCTGAGTTCACCCCATATTCCTCGTTTTTGTCAATACTACACACCACCATTTTCACTAACTCAGCATTTCTTTTCTCAAATTTCACAAGCTCAAAATCAAATGTTAAACCAAAATCATATACTCGAATGTCAAGAAACTGTGCTGGTATTGATGATCATGCGACCAAATGCAGTAACTCACTATCTACAATCGATTACATACAATTTTCAACAATATAGACCATAACATGTCAAATGCTCCTTGAGAAGAAAGAGAAACATTAACTTAAATGAAGACCCTGAAGTGTTTTCCGTTTATAGAGATGAAGTAGATCGAAGAAGATGGAAATTATGTTGCGTAAAGATTGGATGAAAGGTCTTGTTGAAAAAAACAGTTAGGGTTAATCACGCGAATGATATTTTTTGGAGTGCAACCATATTTGTTTACAACGAGCAATCTACAAATCATTGAATCGTGGTTGCATTTAAATGCTATTATGGAAAAATGAACAAGAGTTTTGTAAATTATAATAGTGTTTGATTTATTTTAATATCCGTTAGCATATAGTAAAATTACATCGACCTCCAAATCAATTAAATTTTATGCAATACGCAGTAAATAGTTAATTAATGCAAAATTTGATTTAATCAAATTTATTTTTCAAACGTCTGTTTTTCAATAGGCTTTGTCTGAACCTTACTTGGACGTTGGGCCCAATACTGATTTTTTGCGCATTGATCCCCCACTAAAAACATGTTTCTATATTCAAAATCATTTAGAATTTCCTTTTATGGTTGTAAAAGATTATGTAAATTAATTTGTTATTGAAGGTGGAGCCATAAATGTCCAAATTAGTATTTAATGACAATTACATGTTGAAACATGAGAAAGTGAACATTTGAATTATGTAAATGTAACAAAGCAGTAAATTATAGAGTATGTATAAATTATCCATGCCATGACAAATACAACTAGTTGATGAGGTATCTTAGGTATTAATACTCACAAGATAGTCCAATGAAGATGTCTTGGGTATTAGATACCTCAAATAAAGATATTGAGCAACCAACAACTATCCGTACTACAGTTTGTTCGATGTCTGTAACATCAAATAAACGTGGCCGTTGCAAATTGCAATGATCATATCCTAAGGTGTTATTATGTATATGTATAGACAACCCACACATACTAACATGCATTCTCTTTACCATGATTTCTACATACTAGTGTAGAGGCACACACAATATATGCATATTTTTACACATGTAATAATCAATATGGATTTTTTATGAAGCCATCGCTAATTATTTGATTATGCTTTTCAACGTGAATACACGTTTTAAAAAATATATTGATTTAGGTAATTTTAAGTATCTTACGTAATTTAAAACACGATCATTGTTCATTAGAGATATTATGTGACAATAGTTGACATCTTACTTTGATATTAGTATTATAGTATATATGGTGGCAAACCATTCAGAGCAAGTGTATTTAAGAACTTTCGCTGGTATACATTGAATGATCACACCCAATATATATGCAGGTGCAATGAGAGTTCTTACGAAGAGTGAATAAAATAGCTAATATGAACAATTAATCTTGGAATTATTCAAAAGAAACCCATAAATAATACAACCAATTCCATCTTGGGAGGATGGTTTAATACGTGCCTTTATCATTTAATATTTAATATGTTGATAACAGTAGAAAGCACATGAAACAAAGATATATGAGTGGTTCTCACAGTTAAACCAACGTGGTGCCATCACCATATGTACAATTCTCTTGTTACATCTTTTACAAAACCTACCCAACGTGACCATCTACAACCAACTTCGTTGCTTTCCACCAAAATAACACAGACCAAACCCCTTGCTAGACTTTGAAAGTTGTTTTAAAATTAAATAACATATCATTATAAATGCTGAATAGTAAGAAACCATTTTTAAAACCAAAGGACATAAGTCTATCCCTTATCAAATACTAATAGTAAGAAATTTGTTTTACAACTAAGCAGTAAACATCGAGGTAATAGTTAGAAATTTATTTTGAAATTGAGTAGTAAACGTCAACCCTGAGCATAAGGTTAGATCATTTCCTAAAGGACATCCTGGCAATAACGTTAGTCGATTACTGACAAAAGCGACATTCAGTTTGTTGACAGATCAACATTGTTCATTTTAGAGATAATAACGTTGGTGAATTAGGGTTAATAGGCATTAATGGAATTAGGGTTAATAGGCATTGATGAAGTAAGGGATAATAGAGTCGATTCACTTAGTATGGCTGGAATATTTGGATGGAGAATGATTTAGAAGAAGAACCATCGTCTTTTTTGTTCGGGTTTTGCATTTTATTTGAGAAAGAAGGGAATTGAATCCTAAAAGAAATGTGTTTAGCGTTGAGGAAGAGGAAGTGTTTCAGCCTGCTTTGCAATTTGGAAGAGGGATGACAGACATACCAAATTATGTTTCATTGTCTTTGAAGATGTTGTAAAATTAGTCTAGGAACACAAAACAAATGCTAGAGGTATTTTTGGAACTGTCGAAAGACATCGTTGAATTTAGTTCATTGAATATACACTATTAATAGTAGAGATAGAGATGATGCCAAATCATAATATTCCAAAACAAATCAAATCCGCTGAATTCTCAAAATCGTAAAATTTCACATTTTCAAGTTCACCGCATATTCCTCGTCTGTGTCAATGCTACAAACAAAACCATTTTCATTAACTCAACATTTCTTTCACCAAATTTCACAAAGTCAAAATCAAATGTTAAATCAGTCAGATACTCAAATGTGAAGAGAATGTGTTGGGTATTGATAATCATGCGACCAAATGCAATAGCTCGCTATCGACAACTGATTCCACATAATTTTCAACAATATAGACCACAACACGCCGACTACTCCTTGAGAAGAATGAGAAACATTAACTTAAACGTAGGCTCTGAAGTGTTTGCCGTTTATAAAGATGAAATAGATTGAAGAAGATGAAATTGTGTTTGGTGAAGATTGGATGAAGGGTCTCATTGAACAAAATCGTTAAGGTTAATCAGACGAATGATGCTTTTTGAAGAGCAATCATATTTATCTATAATAAGCAATATCTTTTGGAGAGCAATCATATTTGTCTATAATGAGCAATATATAAATCGTTGTATCGTGGTTGCATTTAAATGGTACTATGGAAAAATGAACAAGACTTGTCAAAAGTGAATTTTTTTTAGCAACTTAAGTGATTGAATGACGAGTAGAATCAACCTTTTGGATAACGCAAGAGTTTACGATACAACATTCAAGAATGAGAACAATGAAAGCAAAGGGATTACCTTTTGATCAATCTCTTATCCTATGGGGGAGCAAGTCGGGTTTTCATGGCAAAAAGAAAGGATGCGCCTTGAGTAAGAAAGGAAGAATTATTTTGCACACTCAATATTTATGAATGACCGGGTTTGAAAAATTCATGTTACGTAATCTTTTTACATTTGAAGATGCTTACATAATCTTAAGTCAGTGCAGCAAGTAATGTAACACAAACCTAATTTTTCGACAAAGTCGTGTTTTTCACTAGGCGAAAAAAACTAAATTTGGTTCAAGTCTAAACTTTTAATCTTCTCAAAACACACTTTAGTCTAATATTAGTCCCACACCACATTTTATAGTGGTAGAGCTAATCGTCTTGCTACAAGAGTAATGTTGCTAAGGGGGAATCAACTTTTGCAATAATGAACATACCTCATAGAACAAACGTTGAAGGTTGAGAGAGGTCAGTTACATGAAGACTTGTCTTATTGTAAAAAAATACAAAAAAGCGAATTTATACAAAACCCAAATTTAAATTATATGTTATTGATGACCGTTGATTTTAGCGAATTAAACAAACCATATTTCACTAAGCCTTTTGAACTAATTTTGATTGTTTTTAGCTTAACCGAAATAAACAGTGTAGATTGCAAACTATGGCTTGAAAAAGCTTGTTATGAGAAAAGAAGCCGAGGGTGAACTTGATTATGAAGCATATTCCGAGTAGTAAGGTGGTAATTTGGTTAGTTCAGTTGGTTTTACGCTAAAAATATATTAAATTAAACTAAAAAAAGAAAATCAAACTAAGCTTTTTGAACTAATTTTGATTGTTTTTAGCTTAACCGAACTAAAAAAATATTTCACATATGATTGGAATTTCGAATGTACTTGAGAAATATATGAAGTTATGATTGTTTATATTAAAGTTATGATTAAAATATATTTATTTACTGGTTTTGTGCTTTTACGAGTAATATTGATTTGTTTATGGTAATTATTTTTAATGCTAAACCATCATAAAAATATATTAAACATTAACAGTCGAGACGATGTCAATGTGATAAAAATTCAATTTAATCGGTTAAATTTGTGACTAAATAAAAATATCGTATCAACCAATTTAAATTTACAATCGACCAAAATAATTTGGTTCATTCGGTTTATTTGATTATAATCGAATATTACTCATCCCTACCAAGTAATCTGATCTACTATGATTTAGTACATCTTCTTAATAATATGATTTAATAATATTATTTTTTCTAGTAATTTTGTGCATCTTGCATGATGTTTTCTATATGATTTAGTGTTGCGAATAAATTTTCAAAAACTAAAAAAGGGCACATGTTAGAGGAAATTTTTGCACTGTCTCGAACAAACACAAACCAAGTGAAAAATATGCTTAAGGTCGGGACATGCATTTTTATCGAAATCGCATCTCAATCTGAGTCAAAAATTGAAAGACCTGATCATTTTAAAATTGTTCCAACCTAACCGATTTGGCCTTACCTTGAAGAGCTGCTATCTACTTCATCCAAACTGAATATTTAAGGTTATCGGGGTGTTCTATTTGACGATACGAAACTATTGGTCTAAGTTTCACTCGATTCTCACTTAAAACGAAGAAGTTATTGTGCAAAAAAGATTGGTTTGAAATTGCTCATAAAAAAGGGTCCGGTAAGGAACAAGGATCGGATAGGAAAATCGGTTAGATAGTTTGTTTGCCGAACCAACTCCTACCAAATCGAACCGACTAGATCATATGTACTCTTTCACAACCTCACACCTATAAATACCACATAAATAAACAAACAAGTTTGAAGCACTAGAACCGTCGAACCGACTTATTGGAGCACTTTGGACAACAATGAATCATCCAAATCTTATCAAATTTCCTTCAATCATCAAATCTATCATAAAATTTCGAGTTGTGGTGGACCAACCCTAAGATCTACGACATCAGAGCTTTGACACTCACAGATCCAACAGCCCACAATTGTTGTAATAGATCTAGAGATATATAGCAAATGTTGTAACAATTGTAAATCAGAGAATCGTAATAAAAAAGTTATAATGGACATAGGCCAGAGTACGACGAACTAGTATAAATTTTTTGCGTGTCATTTACTTTTTCTGCAATTTACTTCTTGCTTTCTAGTACATCTGCCTGTGATTTATGATCTAAAGTAGAGCAAGGACTTAATATATTCGACGACTAGAGATCCTAGCTTCTAAAACTAGCATTAGGATCACACTTAAGATCCTAGGCTCTACCAAATCTATGTTTTTGGATGTGGTCATTTTTGACGCAAACATCACAAAGTAAACTAAGAAGCTCCACTAATTTTAATTGAAATGATGGAAATCCCAACTAAGAGGTTTTTGAACCATAATTCATCCACCAGCTGTTTTTGTAGGGCATCATGATCATCACGATATGGTCGGATTCGCCTTTTTCATATGCTCATATAAGGAGTTAGCATCTTTCGGTCAAGAAGCTTAAAACTTGCTCAACATCTGAGTATAGTTTTTGACTTTGAAACCAACACATTAATGTTCTATGACCATGTTGTCAATTATACCACACGTAGTACATGGTATTAGTTAAGTACGTTGTTGAAATTTTGCTGGATGATAGATAATATGAAATCGGTATTGCAAGACGCCAAATACACGTTAAATTATCTTTTATTTACTTTCATGAGTCTTTATGTACATTTTTTATTATGAATAAGTGAATTTTTAACCGCTTAAACAAGTGTACTTCATATTGGAATATATACCATTAGTAAGGTAATAATCCATGATGTATTCATATCCATCAATATCAGTATGATATGATGTTGAAATGGCGCATGCTAGATTCGAGAACCACGGTTGATCCAATACATTAATTTTATCATTGAACCAAGTACAATGATAAAAGTATACTTGTAAAAAAGATCATGAGACGTCATGACTTCTAAAATCAACACCGACTCCTTTTCTTAATCCTATATTGTCCTTAGCAAGCGTATGGATAATTTTCACCAACTTCCAAGCATTTTAGAAAAATCTTATTTGTTTAGCTAACGTAAACCATCTTTCGACATCTTTCTCATTTGGTCATCTAAGACACTCTTGATCAATAACATTAAAATCTTTCTCATTCGAAGTTATACAAAAATCTTTTAAGGTATAAATTGTAGTAGACCTATGCAGTCAAAGCCTCGCTAAAGCCTTACTTATTCCCTGCTAAAGCGCTTAGTGCATTTTAACCACTAGGCCCTTTCTATTTAGCACTATTAAATAATAGATCCGTTTAAAGTTCCGTTATTTTCTGCTACCTCTGCTAAATTTGGTTTTTTTAGCACCTGCTTTAGCTTTTTTAATATTTAACGTTAATTTGATTAATTCTCCTATAAACCAAATCAAAATACGCTAAAGTCTTAAGCGCTCTACTAAAATTAGAACTCTATTTTATTCAAAGTCTGAACCACATAGATCTTGATATTCTTCAGTTTTGTTACATAGGTGTGAACGATGTTTCTATTTTCTACACAAATGATATGAGAATAAATCTCTTTGGAGATTTGATTTTATCTCAAATAAATATTTTTACACCTTCGCTATTTTTTCATATATCTTCACTTTATCCCCACTACAAAACCGCTAAGAGGTTTAACTGCACAATAGTAGACTCATCCATTAGAAGGGATGTCTAACTTCTGCAGTCCTGTAACATAACATTCAAAGAATACATTAAGGTGAAATTCCAAGTTGACCTACACCATCTCTTTGATGAATGACTGTGACGTTTGAACTTTGAAGTAAGTTTTTCAAGTATTTTTTGATAAATCTACAAAGAGATGAGAATTTTTTTGGTATCGGTAGGTTAGATTTTCGTCCTTTCATTAATTAATCGTGACCCAATTTTCGATTTTTCAATGATATTAGCCATGGCGACTGTTACTTCCTTCGCTCTTCAATAGCCTAATTGATGTTGGACAAATGTGAAATTTCATTTTGGTGTGAAACAATTTTTATTCCTTTTCTTCAGCAGCTGCACAACATTTAGGAAATTGTTGAGAAACCGGTTTAGATTCTTTTTTTTCCTTTTCTTTTCGAATTAAGAAGTTAAAATTTTGCATTAAGACAGCTGTGTTTGTTGTGTTTGTATGTCTTTATACACAGTGGTAACTAATGACTAGCTTCGTAGCCATTTGTGAACTTTGACTTGCCCGATAAAATGAATTCCGGGTAAGTCTTGCTACCTCAAAATGCCATTGGGTAGCAGCCAATATGTATTCATCCACATCAGCAAAATAGTGGTTGATACATACTTCATGTTGATGTTGCTTTAAGGTGTCTATGCCATAAAAAATACAAATTTAGACTCTAGTATATTTAACAAAAGATCTTGGTACTCTGCTTTTATGCATTAAATAACAGTAAATATTGTTAATTAAAATAAGTTGATTATGTTCCTTTTTATTTTTCATAGAGACGAGGATTCATTGTTGAACACGAAATGTCCAAAGCATTTAGAGTTAAGATGGAAGACTGAAGTTAGTTCTAGCATATATGCCACTCCATTAATTGCTGATATAGATAGGTATGGATATCTAGATGTTTCTTTGTTTTTGTTTTTTTTTCCTTTTTTTTTCTTTGCTCATGTTACCTGTCATAATTCAACTTTAGCGACGGCAAGCTAGAAATTGTTGTTCCATCTTTTGTTCATTACTTGGAAGTGCTGGAGGGATCCGATGGAGATAAAGTTCCAGGTTTTCTTTTATCGTGTTTTTCTCAGTAGAAGTTTCTTAATCTGTAGTATATTTAGTGATGCAGTGGCATAGTTATTGGTTAGCCTGTGTACTTTTAAGAATTGCATCTGATCTCTTTCGGTGTGCCTACTTTTTAGATGTGCACATGCCTATGAAGTACATATATTATTTCATTTATTAGCTATGCACGAGTTGAATTTTCTCCTAGTAGCAAATCTGTAGCTTTTACCACTATAGGTGAATGGCAAGTGAGCACAACTGATCGGTATTATATATATACATATATAACGATAACTATCAAGTTAACTTTTTGTGATAAGCATTGCGACACTTTTTGTATCAAGCCATTTTGATGAATTGTCTTGAGAAAATAATTCTATCACGTGTTATTAGTTTAGTTGTTACTGTTGCCATATTGTCATCATTCTGTGGATAGCATAACATTTGAGGTATTAAAACTTATCAATCCAGGGTGGCCAGCCTTCCATCAATCAACTGTTCATTCTAGTCCTTTATTATATGATATTGATAAGGATGGTACACGAGAAATAGCTTTAGCTACCTACAATGGTGTTATTAATTTCTTCAGGTATGGTTACTTTGTCCCATTTCAATAAGCGCAAGTATAGAATGAAGGTAAAATTTATTCTTATTCAGGGTCTCAGGTTATATGATGGTTGATAAACTAGAGGTGCCACGAAGAAAAGTTCGTAAGAACTGGTATGTTGGTTTGCATCCTGACCCTGTAGACCGCTCACATCCAGATGTTGACGACAACACTATTTTTCAGGAGTCATCTGTTATGAAATTGTCTAGTATGTAATCGTATCATTTCAACCTCACATCTATTTTTCTTGTTTGTGAAATGAATTGGTTCAGCAAGCAAGTATTTCTTATGTTAAACATTAAATGCTTCTGCGATGCCGATCTTTGTTTACATTTCCTTGGAGTATATGCATGTGCTGAAAAAGAACCTTGCCCTTGTCAGGATCCAATATATATATATGCATGTGTGTTTGTGTATATATATATATATATATATAGCTAGGATCTGCAGCCTTCCTTATTTAGCTCCATCATGTAGCCCCCAGATATCAGCCACATGTTAATATTTAAATATTTGGCCATGTGAGAGGAGAGAGAATGGACCAATTATTTAAATATTAACACGTAGCTGATATCAGGGGCTCCATGATAGAGCTAAATAAGAAGGGCCGCGGATGTTAGCTCATACACACACATGTATATGGTCCGGCTATTTGGACCAAGGTTTGAGAACTATGTTTCGATTATTTGAATTTTCTTTAGTTTCGGACGATTTCAGAAATTTTGAAGGATGATACACGAGAAATAGCTTTAGCTACCTACAATGGTGTTATTAATTTCTTCAGGTATGGTTACTTTGTCCCATTTCAATAAGCGCAAGTATAGAATGGAGGTAAAATTTATTCTTATTCAGGGTCTCAGGTTATATGATGGTTGATAAACTAGAGGTGCCACGAAGAAAAGGTCAAAAGAACGGGTATGTTGGTTTGCATCCTGACCCTGTAGACCGCTCACATCCAGATGTTGATGACAACACTATTTTTCAGGAGTCATCTGGTATGAAATTGTCTAGTATGTAATCGTATCATTTCAACCTCACATCTATTTTTCTTGTTTGTGAAATGAATTGGTTCAGCAAGCAAGTATTTCTTATGTTAAACATTAAATGCTTCTGCGATGCCGATCTTGGTTTACATTTCCTTGGAGTATATGCATGTGCTGAAAAAGAACCTTGCCATTGTCAGGATCCAGTATATATATATGCATGTATGTGTGTGTGTTTGTCTATATATATATATAGCTAGGATCTGCAACCTTCCTTATTTAGCTCCATCGTGTAGCCCCCACATATCAGCCACATGTTAATATTTACCCACTTGCTTACTAGTTTTACATCATACTCTTGTGAATTAATTTTTGTAACCTTATACACCGTTTCTTTTAGTTCATGATAGGAGCAAAATTTTTTAACCTTTGAACATTTTTGTTTACCACCAACATATACCGGTGTATTGTTTTCTTTCATAGTCAATTTTCCATCAAAGTAGCAAATAATTGGGATGAAATCCGACATACTTCTACAAAGGAAAACATTATCAATTTTAGAACAATAAATTGCTACACAAATACAAAAATACCCAAAAAATTGAGCTAGGGTTTGAGTTTAATTTGGTATTTTACCTTCAAATTGATGCCAAATAGCTGATAGAAGTAATCCGGCTAGTAATTTTGAGATTTTGAGTAGATTTTGATGAATTTTTGAGCTGAATGGAAGAAAGGTACAGAATTGGATTTTGTACGTGGAATATGTTTTGTTTTGGGTATAAAACAGTTGACTGGCGTATGGCTTCTGTTTAGTGTTTTGATTAGAAAAAATTACACTGGCGCATCTGGCAGATGCGCCAGTGTAAATTATAAGGGGCGCATTTATGAAATGCGCCCCGTATTTTTTTTAAAAAAAAGCTAGCTCATCGCTGAGCTGGCCAAAACCAGCCTATAGTTGCAAATAGTTTTGAAACTGGCCTATTGATGCAAATAGTTTTGAAAACCAGTCTGGTTTGAAAATTTGTCCTTATTTAAATATTAACACGTAGCTGATATCAGGGGCTCCATGATAGAGCTAAATAAGAAGGGCCGCGGATGTTAGCTCATAAACACATATGTATATGGTTCGGCTATTTGGACCAAGGTTTGAGAACTATGTTTCGATTATTTGAATTTTCTTTAGTTTTGGACGATTTCAGAAATTTCGAAGGTTTCGGTTTTGATTTCGGTTTCGGTCCTGGTTTCATTTTACGTTGGTTTGTTAATAAAAAGCATATTAAATGCTAATTAAAACCAAGTTAAGTCAAATCCTAAAACTAAATTATAGTAAATACTAATTAAAAATAAATCAAGTTATAATAAATACTAACTAAAACTAATTAATACTATGGCACAATAGTTAAGCCAGCCCAATACATTTCTAGTTAATACCAACCCAGCACTAATTAACATTTTCAGCCCTGCAGATTTTCAGCCCATAATTATCTCAGTCCTCATTCTAATCAAACATGCATTTTCAGCCCACGCCACGTACTACTCAAACACAAACGCACACATAATACTCTAACGCATAATCTAGGGCAAAAATGAACAACGCGACGATGTCGCTGAAGAAGTCGATCTCGAAAAAAAAAAAAAATGAAAAAAAAAACAGCCGTCGATGCAAAGATGAGGATGATTGAAGAAGGCAAGTCGCGCTCGGGTAATTTTTATTTGATTTCTCTTAATTTCATTTTGATTTCTCTTAATTTCACTTTGATTTCTTGTGATTTGCTTTGACTTCTCGTGATTTTGCTTGGATTTCTCGCAATTTTGCCTCAATTAGGGTTTCATGTCGCTATTGATTTTTTTTTGAAACCCTAACCGAAACCGATAAACTTGATCGATTTCGGACCGTTACCTAACGGCACCGGTACGGTACCACCAACATTTCGGGGTACCGTCCGGTACCTCATACCATGATTTGGACACAAAATTAAACACAACTGGTGACACAATATATCTGAACCGTTGGATCTCATTGTGTTCATACATGAGGTTTAAATCAAGGGGCAATCCAACGGTTGAGTTTCATTGTGTCACCATTTTGTAGCTTTTCCCATATACATACATATGTGTACATATATATACATGCATATCCATATACATACGTATGTATGTATATATGTGTGTAACACTAAGGATCTTTAAACATATATTTTAGATTAAATATCTTATTTTAGCCTGTATATACTTCTGCAAATCATCCTTATGATATATAACTCTCTAGTTCAAATAGTTGTTCAAACCCTGAAATTTCTGCAGACATTATCAATGCTTGCTACACTGTTTACCCTTTTTCCTATTTTAACTAACAGCCATATTTATTGACACACTAAAAGCAGTTATTGAAACAGGTGGAAAAGCCAATGAAAATGCAACAGTTTCTAATATTACGTCATCAGGTAATTACATTTCCAGCACCTACATATATCATACCACCAAATCTGTATGGAAACACTGTCTATTCAGTTAATGGTACTTCTACACTAGCATCTAGTCAAAGAAAACTGCTTCAGGAAAACAATTCAAGTGACTCTTTAGGAAATGAGTCCACTTCTCAAGTTAAAGATGAGAACGAGGTGCAAAACCCAGGTGTAGAAAACAATGGTGTTCTCGAGGAAGAAGCTGATGCATCTTTTGATTTGTTCAGAGGTGGTGAAGAATCAACAGATGACTATGATTATGATGATTACGGCAATGATTCTATGTGGGGAGATGAGGAATGGACAGAGAAGAAACATGAGACAGATGATGATTATGTCAACATAGATGCACACATTTTGTGCACCCCGGTATAGTTTGTACATTGAAATAGTTTCTGATTTTACAATAATTCGTGTTTGGAGTTGAATGTTTGTTTCTCTCCCCTTTTCCAGGTAATTGCAGATATCGATAATGATGGTGTCCAGGAGATGGTTGTAGCAGTTTCTTATTTCTTTGACCGGGAGTAATAACTTAAACCGCATCTAACTAAACATAGCATCTAACTGAGTAATTTCACACTATATTTCTATTAAATATCTCTGTTCAGTTAATATAGCTTTATCGTTACGCAGTTGTGCTTGTGGATGTAGCTTTATCATTATGTTTTTGTCTACATTTTGATAAAAAATATATAGACAATACTCCTTTCCATAGGATTTTAGCTTACATGCAATATTTTTTTACTCCTAATATCCTAAGAAATTTATATTGAAGGAATGCAGTATGTATAACTGAATAAACTTGAGAAATGTGATTGTTCAGTTTCAGTGTGTGTTTCTGTCTCTCTCTCTCTACACACGCGCGCATGCACATACACACACAGAGGGGGAGAGGGGAGGGGGGTGGGGACTCTGAATAATAATTAACTGTCTTAACTGTATTATCTGTGCAGAATGACAACTTCAACCCCTTTGATTTCCATGTAAACTCAATTGAAGGTTAAATAAAAGTTTGTCTGCACTGAAGAGATAGCATACACTTTCATTTGCACACCACATAATTTAGCTACACAATGCATTATGTCAGCACATAAAAATAGATTTCGCTTTGTAAATCAATTAATTTAATTCGGACAATAATTCAGTCCACAAATAAGTAGTCCTTTTATTTTTATTTTTATTTTTTATTGTGATGCATATCGAATGACTGGCTAATTGCTTCTATCTTTAGCTGTTATGATTTTATTCAGTGATTACTCATTTAATTTGCTATATTGATTTTGTTCACTGCACAAGCAAGGTTTTATAGCTTTATATCCTAACAGCTTCTTGCATTCATCCACATAGTAACTTCATCATAGGCAACTTTCAAATTATGTTAGTTTCTTTACCTCTGTAATTTACTCAACTTAAGATGGTTCAGACTTGGTTGAATTTGTTCTCTCTAGTTCTTCTCATGTTAATTGTTCAAATACTTGATAATTACAGTGAGTGATTATTTTCAGATACTACCAAAATCAAGAGCATTTAGCAGATTTGGGTGGCATCAACATAGAAAAATATGAAGCCAGTGGTGTTGTTGTCTTTAATCTTGATACTAAACAAGTTAAATGGACCACTGATCTTGATCTCAGTGTCGACACTGAATCTTTCCAAGCCTATATTTATTCATCTCCTACGGTTGTCGATTTGGATGGTGATAAAAACCTTGATATTCTTGTCGGAACATCCTACGGGTTGTTCTATGTTCTGGATCATCATGGTAAGATTATCGGACCATGTTTGGTTTTGTTTGCTGTCTTTCAAATCTGCTTTGAGTTGATAATATTATCTTTCATTGTTTATCAGAAGTCTAATTTACCGTGGACCCCAAGTTGTTTTTCAGCTTAACACACTAAAAAGAGAGGGAGGGGGGAGGGAGGGAGGGAGGGAGAGAGGGGGGGTGGTGGTGGTGGTGTTTGTCACCCTCTACCAATTTGTAAATCAACTTTTGCTGTCATATATCCCTAAGTTTACGGATATTTTCTAACTTAAGATTTAATAACATTTCAAGTAAACCAACGCATTATTATCTCCTTTGGAGTTTGTTCTATGAACAAATCATCTTCATTCCCTAGACCTTAACCTTCCTACACGACCTAATAAGCTAAACAGCCTGAGCCGAAAGGATTAGACTTAATATCCTTCCTAACACTCCACTTTCTAATTACTATATACCCTTCTGTACTTTTTTTATGGCCAACATCCTTGGCTCAGATTGATTATCAAACTACATATTGAATCTGTTATACCAACATACTTAATAATAGTTTGCCACTTTCTGCTTAATCTGTTGCAACCAAGAAATGTTTTTGTTGTTTCAGTTCCACCAATGTTACAAAACTCTAAAAGGCCATGTAATCCATAATTTACCTATTCGTTTGCATTGAACACTATCCTACACAAATTTAGACCGTCCCCATGTCAATAGCTAACCAACACCAGATTTTTTTTCAGTTACAAATTCATAAGCCTTACCTATTCAAAGCATTCATATTGTAGCAACTCTTCATTCAACTTCAGTATTATTAGCATTTTTTAAAAATTAAATGTAATGAATTTATGTTTATTATTTGCTAAGATCTTTTGGCTGTTGTTCTTATGCATTCTTATTGTTTTATTTCTCACTATATTGGAATTAGATGGATAGTTTTCTCCATTTGATAGCTAGCAAACTATTTTTTTTCCACGTTAGTTATGGTTGCTCCCATTGCTAATGGATTCAACCGGTGCTAATTATTATCATTTTTCATGTACAGGCAATGTTAGAGAAAAATTTCCTCTTGAAATGGCTGAAATTCACGCACCAGTGGTAGCAGCAGATATAAATGATGATGGTAAAATTGAAATAGTCACAACTGATTCTCATGGAAATGTTGCTGCATGGACTGCTCAAGGAGATGAACTATGGGAAGTGCATCTTAAGAGCCTTATTCCTCAAGCAAGTTATTTCCAACCCTTTTCAGAATAGGGCATTAAATTTGTTAAAAATTTAATATTATGAGCTCTTAAACCAAGTAATAACTTAAACCGCATCTAGCTAAACTTAGCATATTTGACACTATCAATCTAAAACCTATGTGCTTGTCCATGCAGCAGGCTTATTCATTCAGAATTCAGGGTAAGCTGATGGTTATCTAATGCAGGCACACACACTCACCAGGAGAGATCCATAACCCCTCTATTTTCAGCCCCTTTATAATTATATTGGCTATTGAATTCCATAATTCATTAGATAGATTTGATAAGAAGAGGGTCTCTCTCTCTCATACTTTACCATATTTCTCTCTCTTACATCATCCAATCCACCTCTGATTTGATAAATCCAGCGTAAATATGAAGGGTTTAAAACTAGATGGGTTATGGATTCTTCCTCTCTCTCTCTATATATATGTATATATATGAGATAGGATCAATAACCCTCTTTATTTAGCACCATTTGTAGCCCTCTGATATAAGCCACAAGTTTGTATTTTTCATGTGACAGGAGATAGAAAAAGCAAATATTTAAATATAAACTTGTTGCTGATATCCGGGGACTACAAAATGGTGCTAAATAAAGAGTATTGATCTTAGCGCCGTAACAACCTGCATTTTCGATCCTCAGAAATCGACATTAATACATCCACGGTATTCACATGTCGAACATCCAAGTGCCGGAAAGACAGATTGTTGAGATGAAAGAAAAGACAGAATAAAAACTCACAACGTGACGAGTAATATATAATATACCAATGATCTTTACAAAAGAAAATTGAACGTTAATATATATATTATTATCAGAGTAAAACTAACATATCATCAGTCTGGACAGTTATAACAACATGTTCTTACAATTTCTGATAAATACAGACAATAACAAACAGCAGAAGTTAAAATACAAAAATACATCTTGGAGGATCTAGCTCGTCTCCTGAAGCTTCAAAGTGTCCGGTTAAATCTGAAAAATATGCTCGGGCTGATCCAAACATTATAAGGAAATAACGTCCGGATCAGTCTGGTAAACAGCGTGAGAAACACAGATCAAATGGATTTTAATGCTATAAAACCTTTCAAAATAAAGATATCTCGTAAGATCACGCTGCACATAAACATGATGAGTTTTTTACCTTACGATAACCAAACCAATTTATAGGAAATTTTATGATATTATAATGTCTAGGGTTTAAAATAAATATTAATCATAGTCGAAATGGTTACATTAATTACATTCCAGCATAATACGTATACAACTAAGTTCGTAAAAGCACGTATTTGAGATTGGATTCCAACATGATAAGTTAAGGGATTACCTTCCGTACAGTATACCTTTAGATAAAATATACTCGAGGGCCACACATGGATCCCCTGCGAATACAGAGCCGACTACTCACATTTAACATGACATACCGGATTACATCATCCCTCGGACATCGAGACTACAAACATTGCCCCACGGTCGCCCAATGTACACACCAAATTTCATAAAATTAAATCTAGATCGAGGAATGATGCTTCTAATGGTAGCTCACCGCATAGCTTTGCGAGCATCCCCTGTTTTAGCAATTACCGAGTTGTAAGGCTTGTGAGGTCACGCTTTTACCTTTTTCTCATAGCAATTCCCACTTGAAATGTTAACATTGTTCTCCAAGCAATAATACAATGCAAACATTCATCCATACAAGTTGTTCATGATATTAACAAACCGAAGGCACTACTTTTACTACATCTATTTTGAAATCATCATCAGGATTGGTAACAAGTAGCCTTTGCACTTCAACGAACTCCGTCTTCGATTCCATCATGTTGAGCCAGTCTCGAACCTCTTTCAAAGCGTTGAACTTGTATATGGTTTTGGAGTGGTTACGGTTTCGAGTCATCTCATATAAGTACACTCCCCCGCTTATCGGTCGCTCCAAAATCAAACGATGGTTTTCGGTAAACTCAACTCCGGTTCTTTTGAAAATAAACATACAATACATAAGAGCGGAAATCACCTCTTAACCATTTATAAAATTCTGTTTTTATAAGCTCATTCCATATTTATAAGTCCTTTTATAAATCTCCAAATGAATAGGTGAAAATGAAATATACAAAGGGGAAGTGTATATATAAAAGTAAAGAATGCTAAAAACCCAAAATGCCCTTAAATTCATTTTTCAACTCTCCCATCTTATCACAAGCCACCAAAATTCTAACTTTGAAAATATGATGGATTTTAAAATGATCCATGTACTTTTGTTAATTTCTACACCTAAGGAATCTTGAAATCTCAAATCCATCACTTCATATTTTTAAATTTAATATATTTTATATTTATTAATTCTTACTATTATTATTTTATTTGTTTAACATTACATTTCAAAATATGGTTTTTTAAACATTTAAATGTTGTTTTAAAATATATGACAAGGTATAACAATAATCTACAACTTGTTGTTCGATAAAAAGTCGAAAATCCAAAAAGCGGGTTTCGATCACATTTTCAGTTTTCCATTGAACTACCTATTTATGTAAGCAAAATTCAAAAATGAATTTTCTACCATTAGTCATAAATTAAAAGACGGTTATTTAATTATTAAAACCCTTAATTGAAAATTTAAAATAATTAAATATTCAAAAATCAAAGCGATAAAATTCCGAGTCGTTACATTCTTCCCCTTTAAAAGAATTTCGACTCCAAAATTTCATCTAAATCAAACGAAGGAAACCAGCCAACACAAAAACTTAACCATTTCACTTTCCATAATTATTTATGAAAACATTTTTATAAAACCCAACTTAAGCTCACAAACTTGTATAATACCCCACTGCATCCTAGGGGTATATATCACTATCTGATTCAAACCTTTTTATTTTGAATTTATTTCCCTTAAGTAAACTCAAGATCCAATTACCTATTTTTCTATTTTTATTTCAAACCTCTTTTGAAATGATACTATATATTTTAACGATAGAAAATATACATATAGCCCGAGTAACATCAAAATGATACTAAAGAGCTGGGTAGTACCAAATAATATCATACATTTCCTTACCAAGAAGGTAGTACTTAAGAGAAGTGCTTACCATCCGAATACATCTCTTTCTCATTTTTAGTTATTTCGGGCCACTCAAACTAGTTAACATAGAAATACTTCTTTTTCGAAATTCCCCTTTGAAACAATATTGTATATATTTCCAAACAAATAGTTTTAACAAAATATCTATTACCAACTTGCTTTGGGTTCGTTCGGATTCAAACTTGTTTCGATCTTACAATGACAAAGAAAATAATTTACTAAGTGCACTACAACGTTCGCCTTGGCAAACATCCAATCGTCACTTAGAAAATTATTTATATAATCACAAAACAAATCGGGACTCATTCCCCGAACCAATCCAAAGAAAATGCATCTTACTTAATTTTATTTCCACAACATTTATACTTAAAAATACTTTCAAGTAAACTATTACTACCCTCTTCCAAAAATCATTTGAATTTTTTTTCTTCAAAGACTCCGGGATTTAAATTCTTAAAAACTTTTTTATTTATAAAACACATTTTTATAAACCAAATTTTATGGAATCATCTTTATATAAAATCATTTTTCAAATATTTATTTTCAAAATATTCTAGCTTTCTTTTAATAAACATCTTTATTAAAGTTCAATTTTAACCCACATTATCCCCAAACGCTTTATAGTCAAACTGTGAAACTCAGTTCACAAGTTGTTCGTTTCAATGTCCCATAATTTCTATCTACCCACAACGGGTTTTAAAAGGAAAATTACCGATAAATCAACAAACCATAGTCAATGCCCCAAACTGGATGATCATGACTAGTTAAACCTTAAATGATAATAATTGAATATTATCATTTCCTATCAAACAAACTCATCAAAAATAACTATATTAAACAGTACGTGAGGCACGTCCGTTGGACGTCTGTAAAGGTAAACGTGAATATAAATGTAGAAATATGCAAGTGTCCTCGTTTATACATAAATTTAGTTATTGTGGAAAGTGAAAGAAAGAAAAATATTGTGCACAAAATGCATTAATTGGAATGTCTGTCAAGACAGTCAAACGTCTAATCAATATACCATTTGTTTATCAATTATTTTCTCTTCTTCTTTATATGGGCTCGAGATTGGTATCTACAGTTAAAAAGACAAAGATAGCAGAGGTAAAAAACATTGTTTAAGTGATATTTTGACGTCTTGAAGTCTTGGATTTCATAGCGATCCTTAAAGCACTTTGTCTCAAAACTGTCAATACTTCATCAGTTTTAAATCTGTGTTTCTACTTTGTAGCTTACAACCTAAATTGTCAATACTTGATTTTAAATTGAATTTTAATTTTGAAGTTTAAAGTTTTATGTTAAAATTTAAAATTGAATTTAAAGTTTTAATTTTAAATTGAATTTTAATTTTGAAGTTTTAAAATAAATTTTGAAATTGAATTTAAAGTTTAAAGTTTTATTTTAAGTTGAATTTTGATTTTAAAATTTTAAAGTTAAAAGTTAAAAGTTTTAGAGTTTAAAATTTTAATCTCAAATTGAGTATAAAGTTTTGTTTTAATATTAAATTGAATTTTAAGTTTGAAGTCTAAAGTTTTAATGTTTTGATTTTAAATTGAATTTAAAGTTTGAAGTCTAAAGTTTTAATGTTTTGATTTTAAATTGAATTTAAAGTTCTAATTTTAAATTGAATTTTAATTTTGAAGTTTAAAGTTATGTTAAAATTTAAAATTGAATTTAAAGTTTTAGTTTTAAATTGAATTTTAGTTTTGAAGTTTTAAATTAAAATTTGAAATTGAATTTAAAGTTTTAAGTTTTAATTTTAAGTTGAATTTTGATTTTAAAATTTTAAAGTTAAAAGTTTTAGAATTTAAAATTTTAATTTTAAATTGAATATGAAGTTTTGTTTTAATTTTAAATTGAATATGAAGTTTTGTTTTAATATTAAATTGAATTTTAAGTTTGAAGTCTTAAGGTAAAAGTTTTGTTTTAATATTAAATTTAATTTTAAATTGAATATGAAGTTTTGTTTTAATATTAAATTGAATATGAAGTTTTTTATTATTTTTTGCTAAAATAAAAAAAGGCGATGCTCAAGACGAATGTTTTTCTTATCTTTTTAGGTCATGGATACAAACCAACCTAATGCAAATGTAGGAGATTCTTCTTCTGCCATGGCTAGAAATAGAAACCGTAGAGTTGATATTGGTTGGAATTATAACTACTTAGCGGATGAAAATAACCCCAATAGTGTGACTTGTATGTTTTGTTTGAAAGTGACAACGGGAGGAATATATAATGCAAAGCAACATCAAATTGGAGGATTCAAAAATGCAAGCGCTTGTCCTAAAATTCCACCTAATATTGGAGACAAGTTGATGGAGGCAACGAATAAGAAACAAATTAGAAAGGTGGATGCTTTTGAAGCTAATGCAAGCAATGATTTAGGAAATTATAGTTTGGGAGATGATGATAATGAAGTTGAACCAAGTCAAGTAACAAGAGAGTGAACCTCGGTGGAAGCGAAAGGAATGTGGGAAAGAAGACATCAAAAACTCCAAAAGGTCCCATGGATGTATACATGGGCAGTATGAGCATGAGATCAAGTAATCCAAGTGGAGGATCAACAATGAGACAAACAAGTATAAACGATGCTTGTGATAAAGAACTTAGAGATAGAACAAACCAATACATTGCTCGTTTTTTACCAAGCTGGTATTGCATTCAATGTGGCTTGTATGGATGCATTTAAAGATATGGTGGAGTCTATTGGTAGATATGGACCTAATTTGAAGTCACCTAGTTATCATGAGTTGAGAGTTCCATTGTTGAACAAGGAGTTGGAGTATACACATGCTCTAATGAAGGGTCACAACGAGCAATGGACAAGATATGGTTGCTCTATTATGTCGGATGAGTGGACGGATTGAAGATGAAGAACATTAATTAATTTTTTAGTCAATTGCTCTTTAGGGACGATGTTTGTAGAATCTGTCGATGCTTCTTCTTATGTGAAAACGGGGGAGAATTTTTGAGTTGCTTGATAAATTTGTGGAAAGAGTTGGAGTGACAATGTTGGTCAAGTCATAACGAACAATGGAAGTAATTTAAGATGGCGGGTGAGTTTATAAAATAGCTGTTCTTTACAATTTATTTGCTATACTAGTACGTGTTTAACTATTTATCCTTACCTATTCATTAACTATTTTTCTTAAATAGGAGAATTGCTTATGACAAAAAGAAAATCTATATATCAGACTCCTTTGCAACTAGCTTGTTCGATTTGGCATCACTCGATTTGCAACCAGCTTTCTATGCTTGCAAAGTTTGTATAAGCAAAATAATTATTTTCGAGCCATGTTCACATCGGAGGAGTGGGTAGGAAGTAGGTGGGCAAGGGAAGCAAAATGGAAAAAAGCTCGTGATACAGTTTTATTGTCATCTTTTTCGAATACTGTTTCTTACACACTTAGAGAGTGATGGGTCCGTTGGTTCGAGTCCTTCGACTTGTTGATGGTGATAGAAGACCTGCTATGGGCTATATATATGAGGCAATGGATAGAGCAAAAGAAGCTATTGAAAAATCATTTGATGGAAATGAAGATAAGTATAAATATATTTTTGCTATTATTGACAAAAGATGGGAATGTCAACTCCATCAACCATTGCATGCGGCGGGACATTTTTTGAATCTACATTTTTTTTATAAAGATCACACAATTGAGCACGATGAAGAAGTTACATATGGATTGAATAAATGTGTTGAAAAACTTCTTTCAGAAAATGATCAAGTGACGGCTATGAATGAATTGTCATTGTATACGAAAGTGGAAGGACAATTTGGTATCAACTTGACGATTAAATCAAGGGACACAAAATCACCTGATAAGCCATATGTATGTTTCAATAATAAGAATTTAAAAATTATTATTAAACGTCTAATTCTATGTTACATATTATATTTTTTCAAAGTTCAAATTTATTGATATTTGAAATTTGAAATGTTATTTTTTTCTTAGTCGAGTGGTGGAGTTTATATGGCAATTCGGCCCTTACATTGCAAAAGTTTGCAATCCAAATTTTAAGCCTCACTTGTAGCGCATCGGGTTGCGAGAGAAACTGGAGCGTCTTTGAGCATGTAAGAATTGTCTTTATATTTATGTTTGACATAAACATATTCAAACTTTGACGTAAATGGTAACATGTTATATTTTTTTACCAGATTCATAGCAAGAAGCGGAACAAACTTGAGCATGAAAGGTTGCAAAAATTTGTGTTTATTAAATATAATCAAAAGTTGAAGAACCGCTTCAAACGGAAGGATTTGATTGATCCTATTTCTTTGGATGATATTGATGATTCAAATGAGTGGATGACGGATCTTGTGGAAAATAATTCCGATGCGGAAGATGATTTGGTTTTTGAAGATGATACATTAACATGGGGTGTTGTGCAACGTGCATCTGAAGCTGGAGAAAGAGCACACTTAACTAGACAACATCAACAACATCACCCTGTGACAAAGTCAAAAGGAAAAGAATACATACATTAGGAATGAAGAAGATGCTAATTTTGATGATGTTTTGGAAGAAGATGAGTCGGATTACAATTCAAAAGAGGATCAAGATTATGAACATAGTTTGGAGGAGGAACAGGATGATGAGGAGAAGAGCTTTGATGTCGATGATATGAGTGATTAAAAGTTTATGGAAGTTTAAAACCCTATTTAAGACTTTTAAGTAATGATGTTGTAATTTTCTTATTTTAAGTATTTTTGTTGTTTGTAGACTTGAATTGAATGGCTTTGTGCCTTTTTAGTTTGGTTTATGATGATCGCATGCATAGTAGTTAAGGCGTGCGCTTAGGCGTGCCTAGGCGCGACTAAGGCGCATGCGCAACCCTGCGCCTCGGCAGATGCTGAGGCGCATCAAAAGCGCGAAAAGCGCGCTTTTATCTCAAGGCGCAGAGGCTCAAGAAGGCGCGCCTCGACTGTCGGCAATTATTTTTGTAGGCCCACTTCAATCGACCCGAAATCCGCTTGCCTTTTGTGAAATCGACTTGGTCGATGAGGCTTTCTAGGGTTTCAAATTATTACCGACTTCGAAATTCGACTCTCGAAAAAAAACACGCAAACTTTGCCGCCGCCGCCAGTTCCCCTCTGCCCCCGCCGCCGCCAGCTCCCCTCTGCCTCCGCCGCCACCAACACTTGTATAAAAGTCGCACAAAAAAGCCCAAGGCTCAAGTCTTGCGCCTTAGCGCTTTAACTACTATGATCATATGTTGTTTTATTCTCAATATTGCATATATACACAAATTTTTGAAGCCAAAATTTGAATTTTAATGCATTTTTAAGGTGCAGGTTTTTTGGCTGTAAAACAGCAAAACTGGTGCTCATGGCGCCAAAAAAGCGCTAGGCGCCAAAAAGCGCTAAGCGAGGGCCTGGGCTTTTTCGCCTTGACAACTTTGGTTGCCTTTTCGATCATCAGAAGCCGACACTAATACATCCACGGTATTCATGTGTCGAACATCCAAGTGTCGGAAAAACAGATTGTTAGAGTGAAAGAAAGAAAAGACAGAACAGAATCTCACAATGTGACGAGTAATATATAATACACCAATGATCTTAACAAAAGAAAACTGAACTTTAATATACATACTATTATCAGAGTAAAACTAACATATCATCAGCTTGAACAGTTATAACAATATGTCCTTATACTTTCTGATAAATACAGACAATAACAAACAGCGGAAGATAAAAATACAAAAATACGTCTTGGAGGATCCAGCTCATCTCCTGAAGCTCCAAAGTGTCCAGTTAAATTTGGAAAATATGCTCAGGTTGACCCGAGCATTATAAGAAAATAACGTCTGGATCAGTCTGGTAAACCAACGTGAGAAACAGATCAAATGGATTTTAATACCATAAAAACCTTTTAAAGGTATCTCGTAAGACCTCAGCGCACATAAACATAGACGGATTTTACCTTACGATAACTAAACCAATTTATAGGAAATCTTGTGATATTATAATAATGTCTAGGGTTCAAAATAAATATTATTATAGCTGAAATAGTTGCATTAATTACATTCCAGCATAATAGGTACCAAGGTTTTAAATCTCGCTCATCTCGGCCGAGATCTCGTTTTCAAGGCTAGGCGATTCGAAACAACTAATTTCGTTTGAATCTCGTCTGACTCAAATCTTGGACGAGATTTCAGTATCTCGTCCGGTATCTCGGACGAGATTTAACAGCGAGATATCGGTCGAATTTTTGAATTTTGGAAAAAATCAACTCTTTTTCCGTATTGGGCTAGTTCATCCTTTACCTTAATTTAAGCCTTCTTAATTGTACTTTTTTTAACCCTTATTTCTTATATAAATCTCATTTAATCTTCGTCTCTTATTTTACGGCAATGACGAGTGTAAGAAGATGATAAAATCTACATCGATTATGGTAAGTATTTCACTTTATGGTTTTCATTTAGGTTTCTGATCCAAATTAATTTACATCCAATTTCATTTTTCTTTTTTCGACACTTTCTTGAGTTTTTTTCCTAACCCTATTTTTTTTGCGGCTATAAATTTTGGGCTTCACTTATTTAACTTTATGTTCTAAATGGATTCCCAATTTGATTTCATTTAATCTTTGGTGCTATAATTTTTTTCCTCAAGGCTTATTTTTAAGCAATAAAGGAATTCTCTTTCATCTATTAATTTCATTTGATGATTACATGTTCATTCGTACATCATTTTTTTGCTTTTCTTATAATATTACTAAATGTTTGAAATTGTTTGTACTATGTATGCTATTTTCTACGTTTGTTTGAAATATCTATGCTATTAGTTGCTTAATGAGATTTTGTTTGCTAATAATTAAATACTATAATCAGACATAGAATATCTTAATTCTACTTGTAGAATTTTGTATTTGAAGTTATAAAATTATGATTTCCCTTGCAGCACTATAAATCATAAAAGGTAGAAATGAGACATTATATTGTGTAGGAAAGTTAAGTGAATGATCAAACAAAGTAAAGGTGCATATGTTATGGTTTGTTTCTTGTCTACTTTATCTTATATGATATTATATTGAACATTATTCATGAAATCTAGTTATTTGTTTATTTTACATGATACAAGTGATATTTTTCCATACTAAATTACTAATGATAAGCGTGTGATATATTCAAGGTAAGTGCATAGTGTTTTCCTTAAGGTAGTGACTAATATTATAAATTTACGTGTATGAAAACTAATTTTCGACATGACATATACTCCGAGATAACTCCGAAATGAATTTTAGAAACCGAGATGTAAATCCGAGATGGATGACCGAGATGCACTCATCTCGTTCGAGATCTCACCCGATACGAGATAAGCTATCTAAATTCTTCGAGACGAGACGTGACCGAAATCCGAGATTTAAAACCTTGATAGGTATACAACTAAGTCCGTAAAGGTACGTATGAAAGATTTGATTCCACCATGACAAGGTAAGGGAGTACCTTTAGTACAATACACCTCTAGATAAAATGTACCCGAGGGCCACACATGGACCCCCTGCGAACACAGAGTCGACTACTCCTTTAACATGACATATCAGATTGCATCATCTTTCGGGTATTCAGGCTGCAAATATTGTCCCACGGTCCCCTGCGCGCACACCAAAATCCATATAATCGAATCTAGATCGAGGAATGATGTTTCTAATAGTAGTTCACCATGTATCTCTACGAGCATCTTATGTTTTAGCCATTATCGGGTTGTGAGGCTTGTGAGGTCACACTTTTACCTTTTTCTTCTAGCAATTCCCGCTTGGAATGCTAACACTGTCCTCAAAGCAATAATGCAATGCTAGCATTCATTCATACAAGTTGTTCATGATATGAATAAACCGAAGACACTGCTTCTACTACATCCATTTTGGAATCACCCTCAGGATTAGTAGCAAGTAGCCCTTGCACTTCAAAGGACCCCGCCTTCGATTCCATCATCTTGAACAAGTTACTATTTATTTTTAATTCATTTTCCAAGCCATATCACTGGTATTTACATAAACAAACATATATGTAAATAAAATCAACCATTCATAATCACTAGTTAATCCATTACTTATCCAATATTAATTAATCCACATATTAATTAACTGGCATATGAATAAATGTTCAAATTAATAAAATAGCAGAATAGAGATTTATTCTGCTAAACAGATGTCATTAACAATCTATTCAATTTAATTATAGCAGAACGGTATTTTATTCAGCTAAACAGATGTCATCAATAAAGTATAATTAACTAACTACATTATTATTCAAAACAATGTAATTATATCAAATCAGCGTTATTTTATCATTAATTTATACTAAACTAAAACTAACTATTTATACCATAGTGTTGTACTCGTAATTAAATACGAGTCTACTGCAAAAATCCATGGGTCAAACGGATTAAATTTGAATGGGCCATGGCATTTCAAAGTTAACACGTTAATTAACAAATATAACTAAACAAATCATTTTCTCACCCAATAAAATCAAAGCCCAAGGCCCAAACCCGCAAATGCATAGTGTTCCCTCCCTCTCTTCTTCAATCCGCAAATCCCCTATTCTTCAAATTCCCAAATTCGAACATCCGCCCGTACACGACGTGCACGCGATACGAAGCTGCGACCACCCATCGCCGAATCCAAGCCTACCCACAAAGTCGTTTCGTCATGCTCGACTCGTTGCACCCATCCATGTCGCCTCCTATCGTCCCTAGAAAAATCCGGCTGCTCCATCCCAAAACAAAAAACGCGTTCAGGAAGAATTCATGCACCCAAAATCGAGCTCCTCCATCCGCCTCGACCATCAATACCCGCCGCTACCACCACCATTGGAACCCCCACTTCACCGCTCCACTTTTGACCAAAGCACGACCCACTCCACACCTTCCTCCACCTGCATCACGTCAAAAGACGCAATCCAAAACCCAATATACCAAAACCCTAACTTGAACTATTCCCAATAGATCGTCAGAATTTCAAATTTGAACGGAAACAGTTCATCTCGCCTCCACGACCATTTCTGACCACCTAAAATCATGGGACTTGCCTTAAAAATCACGATTCGCCAAGGCAAACACGACTGCACCATCCGTTCGTCGATTCGTGCTTGTCGAAAAACTGCCATTGTTTCGACCATCATTGTAATCGATCAAAATCTACCACCATACTCGACGGAACGACGAAATACTATTTTAAAAAAAACTAGAGACTAAACCTAACAACTTCACAGTTGAGCACTTCGGCTAATTTTGAACGGTTAAAGAGAAGATGATTTTTGAATGTGAGAGGAGTAGTTTTTTTTTGAAAAAAATAGAGAGAAGGAAGAAGAAAAAGAAGAGAGAAATGTGTATGTATCTCTGCATATGATCATTCACAGCAAGCCTACATTCACTTTCAAACAAATATTCATATAATATGATTCTACACAATTTCTTAAAACATGATTTTCATATCAAAATCAAATTACTAATAAATTCACAACATTTTATTTCATCAAAATATACTAAACAAAGATTGAATATCTCACCTTCCACATTTATTGAAAATGCAAAAACAAAACTAAAAAGAGATTTTTTTTTCAAACCAAGAAAGGCAAAGATGGTGAAAGCAAAGCTAAGAAATGAAAAGGTGAAAATGAAATATACAAAGCGGAAGTGCATATATAAGATGAAGTAAGAAAAAAAATAGAAGTAAAGAAGGCTAAAAACCCAAAATGTCTTTAAATCCATTTTCAACTCATCTATCTTATCACAAGCCACCAAAATTCTAACCCTTTGAAAATATGATGGATTTTAGAATAATCCATGTACTTTTGTTGATTTCTACACCTAAGGAATCTTGAAATCTCAAATCCATCACCTCATATTTTCAAATTTAATATATTTTATATTTATTAATTTTTATTATTATTATTTTATTTGTTTAGCATTACATTTCAAAAATATGGTTTTTTTAAACACTTAAATGTTTTTTTAAAAAATATATGACAAGGTATAACAATTTTCTACAACTTATTGTTCGATAAAAAGTCGAAAATCCAAAAAACGGGTTTCGGTCATATTTTCAGTTTCCATCGAACTACCTATTTATGCAAACAAAATTCAAAAATGAATTTTCTACCATTAGTCATAAATTAAAAGAGGGTTATTTAATTATTAAAACCCTTAATTGAATATATAAAATAATTTAAATATTCACAAATCAAAGCGATAAAATTTCAGGTCGCTTGTGAAACACGCTCCCTCTCCCTCTCCCTCTGGGCGCGCGCATGTATTTGTATTTTTATACATACGTACATAGGTACATGTATGGGTAGGATTCATAGCCCCCTTCATAATTCCTTATGTAGCCCTCTTGTAATCCCCATCGAGCTTTTTGTGCCTTTTTTTTTTTGAAACAGAACAAAATTTTGTAAATATAATCTATATGCTATTGAGATCAAGTACACGAAAATTTGAGATCATTGTGGACTTCTAATTCATTCTAAATTATAATTCAGTATGAGTTATCAAATATACATATTTTAATCATTCATTGAAATGTAAATCATATGGTCAGTTTATGCAGTAAAGCGAGACTAGAAATATGTTAATTACTGCTACTCCCATATGTTCGTATGAGGGTCTATATATTGTTAGGTGACAATCTATTGGCATATTAGTGCATATTTATAGCTGTAAACCTACCTTCTTTATAAGTTTTATAGCTTTCTTCTTCTTCTGGGTACTCTTCTGTCCGACCAAAAGAAAGGACTGGAGAATTTACAATACAGGATCAATAATTTCTAGAACTTGCATGCACTAATGACTCATGATAGCAATTAGCAAGGCTATCATGAGAATACATTCTTGTTTCCCGATAGTGATACGCCTAATTGATGTCATCTGATAGTAGGATGCTGTTGAATTTTACTTCAGGGTCCCACTATTGGCGATGTGAATGGAGACGGTTATACGGATGTTGTAGTACCAACTTCATCGGGAAATATATATGTTCTAAGTGGTCAAGATGGATCATATGTCCACCCCTTCCCTTATAGGGCACAAGGGAGAGTCATGAGTCCAGTTCTTCTAGTTGATCTGAGCAAACATGATGAAAAGGCCAAGGGCTTGACACTTGTGACGAGTTCATTTGATGGCTATTTGTACTTAATCGATGGATCGTCTGCATGTGCAGATGTTGTTGATATTGGCGAAACTTCGTATGATATTTTTTCATTGAAAGTTTAAATTATTATTCATTTTTATCTTCATACATGGTCTGAATGGGGTTCTTAATCCTTACAGATACACCATGGTTTTAGCAGATAATGTTGATGGTGGAGATGACCTTGATCTTATTGTCACTACTATGAACGGGAATGTGCTTTGTTTTTCCACACCCTCACCACACCATCCTCTTAAGGTCTGACTAATTCAATTGACTACAATTTCTCCTGGTTATCTTAATATCAGTGACAATCATTGATTATCGATAGGGCTGTTTTTATGGCTAGAACCAATCATAAAAATATTACACCACTAGTTCCAAATTAGGGATGACTTCAAAGTGTCAGTTATTTACTTGGTGTTACAAAAAATTCAGAATTGTTATTAACTGCTGACATGCAATTGTGAATGAGAGGAACCACATGCTGGTTGAAACTATTGTTTGATTATCCTCGGTCATCATGGTTGCTGCTATTTAATTTTTTACCCAGATATCGAAGATGCTATATTTGTTATCATTAGTAATGCCTTCTTATTTTACAGCAACCCACCAGTACTCGTAAGTTATCCAATTAATACGGGATATTAAATGTTTTTGAATTTTTTAATAGCTCCCGAATAATGCGTGATATCAAATTTATGAATACTTAATTTACCAACTTTCACCTTTAATTCATATTTAATTTATAGGAATGGAGATCACCCAGTCAAGGTAGAAACAATGTAGCAAGCAGATATGATCGTGAAGGTATTTATATTTCTCATGCATCAAGAGTTTTTCGTGATGAAGAGGGCAAACATTTTTGGGTTGAGATTGAGATCGTAGATAAGTACAGGTTTCCCTCAGGGCATCAAGGACCTTATAATGTCACGGTAGGCACCAAAACATTTTATGTTTCCATATCTTGAATTGAGTCAATAGTTTGGTGATGCTACATTACACCCCCCCCCCCCCCCCCACACACAGCTAAATTTCCACCGAGTTGCGTATGTCGTAGATCTCTTGTTTGATTATCTTGTTAGTTGATTGTTAGTTTTAGGGATTGAACAATGCAACACTGTTCATTTTTGATCTTGACTCAAATGCCATGTATGTAGTTTCCTAACCCATTATATCCAGTAAAGGAATGCTTCAGCTTTCCTTGATTGTCCAACTATATTTTCATTTAAGCCTTCACAGTCTTAATTACTTTCTACATTCCTCATCGATATTTTCACTTAACTTCTCCGCTTTTTAAAATGGGGCATTTTGTTTAAAAGACAAACTTGTGACTGTTTTTAGTCTCTAGGACACAAGTTTCAAATTTTAACCACAATGATACAATCCAATTCCAGGCTGCATTTTCCCATCCAACCACCACTCATCGTCACTCTGTCTTACCTTGCCGCTCTCCAACATCACTCACTCATGTAGTCGCTCCCCCCACCGTAGCCATAGCCACAGTAGAAGCCACCTAAGTAGTTAATATCGGTATCGGATACGTATTGTCAAGTACCGATATGAGATATGTTAAAATATCATGATAATACCGGACATGTGTAGAACATGTTATAAATGATGTTTTACTATGTTATAATGTTATATGATGTTAAGTATTCAAATATTTAGATAAATAATTCCAATTTACTATCAAAAACCAACTGCATATAGTTTATAAATTATAATCCGTTTAAGGAGATATTCTATTTAATACAAATCATAATATAGGCTCATAAAAACCAAGAAATTCATATAATGTACCTCTTTATTATTTTCTTCGTTTTTATACTATATTCATTGTTTCTTCAATCACCTATATTACTTTTTCAAATTTCCCATATTTATAGTTTCATCATTTTCATTTTTACTTAATAAACAATGTTGATTTGATGCCAAATACTACTTTAGTTCGTTTCTTATCGATATGTCACATATATAACTTTACTGTTTTTCAATTTCTAGTTCTGGATGCATGATAATAACCAATAAAATGAATTTTCATAAGCTAACTTATCAATTAAAAACGGTGAACAAAAAAAAATAACTAAAAAGAGAAATAGCTCTTTCATGATCTTGTCTTTAGCGGTAAGATTTCAAGGAAAATAAAACATATAAAATAATGGAATAAGTAGCATTTTCATTATTGAAAGAATAATGAAGAAGCCTAAAACTATATGATTAAAACTAAAAAAATTAGTGCTTTAGGATTTTTAATAAGGTCTACAAATTGTCATTCACCATGTATAAAGAACAAATATTGAGAATGTGAAGAAATTTATTTATAAAGATATTTTCTCCAGCACATACAATAATGAACGATATTCTTAAAAAATATCGGTATTTTACACTATATATCGGAGCGATATATCGGCAAATATCGGACTATATATTGGTAATGATATTTTAAGTGATATTTAAAAAAAATTATCGGTTTAAGAGTGATATTAACTACATAGGATGCTACCACCACCAACTAAACCCTAGAATCCTAAATCCATCAGAATCCCACCATGGCGAATCACCTAAACATCTACCCCATCACCTGGATTCACCACCTCACCATGACAATATATTATTTGCTTTTACATAACTTCAATTTCGTCGACAATAACCACTGTTAGAAAAAAATACAGCATTAAGTACGAAAATGATACTATACAATATTATTAATTATATAGAAATTCTTATGTTTCTAGAAAAAGTACCCGTAAAATGCTACTTTACAGTACCTCTATTGGAAAACATTTCAAAAAAGAGCGTGTACTTTACAGTAATATTATTAATTATATAGAAATTCTTTACACGCTCTTTTTAAAAAAAAAGAGCGTGTACAAACTGATACTCTACAATAAAAAAAAATATTTCTACAAAATTAATAGATGATACTAAAGGCTTGATAAAAAAATTCTACTAAAAACAATGCAACAAACATGTAAGAAATCAGAAATGGAAATAAATAGTAGCAAAATGTAGCATTAAATTATACAAAAATAAATATGTAATAAAAAAATTGAAATGATACTACATTGGAGCGTTATGATATAAATTGCTCTATACGTTTCCAAAACACTTAACACTATTATACAACACTAAATCTAAAATGTTACTATAAGGTAGCATTATAACATTAAAAATTATATCCAACTTTTTTAATCCACATAATATTAACTAATATTAAAATGTAAAATGATACTATAATGTTTTCTATAAAATATAATGCTATAACATCCTTATAAAAATCATAAATGCTACTAGATGTGGCATTATTAAAAAAAATTCTTATGAAAATGCTAGTACAAAGTACCTTTTAAAGCTGATATATATTTATTTGCTACTACCATTCATAAAATGCTACTATAAAATAACATTGTGAGCTAAGATAAACATAATTCTTTTGAAATGCTGCTATATAATTCATAAAATATACTACAATATAATATTATGAGCTGAGATATAGAGTTAAAGAATTTCAGTTCATAAGATAATACTGCGCAGTAGGATTAAAAATTATAATTACTTCTCCAAATCCTCAGTGCTCTTCAACGCCTTCTTCACCCCTCTACGAATCAGATCCGACACCGCTATCGTTGTTATGTCGATCTTCTTCACCATATCCTCCACCAAAAATCTTGCCGCGATCCTCCATAACTGCCAATGTTGCCCCGACCACCACACCATCGTCAATGCCTGCTGTGCCACCATCGAGGACTGCCATTCCACCACAGGTCATCGCGCACTTCTTTCATTACACATGGTATGTCGGGGAATGCCGCTCGAAAGTTAGAAAACCCTAATGTAGTATTGTGTCCTTTATCAAAAAAATTGGGACTTCTGCTTTTTATTGAAATTGTCCTTTGGACAAAAAAGGTGAACCGTCCTTGTGGTAAAAAAAGACTTTAAGTTTGTCCTTCACATGATTTTCCTGGTTTGAAATCCACTCTATGTCATATTATCATAGATAATTTCACTTAAATCCTTCGGAAAATTTGAAATATCATCTCTTTAAGCCCAAAATTTTCACTTAGATCTTTCACTATCTGCACATTATGATCGATTTGAATATAGACTTTCCAATTTCAGATCTATTTATTATTCATTAGAACAATTTGAACAATGTTTTATCAACAAAAAGTATATAGTTTTTATTTTTAAACTAATTAGGTAATAAAACATTGTTAAGTACTCATTAATTCATGTATGAAATATCACATTCCAAAAAAAAACCCTCAATCTATATCCCAATTGTCTTAACAAAAGCAACAGATCAATTTATATTCAAATTTATAATGTAAAAAAAACATAACAATTTACTTTTTATACAATTATATTTAAAAATCAATTTTTTACGTCATTTTGTCGAAAATCTTAAAATCCTACGATTTTGATTGCTTTGCAAACCGAATTTCTCCAATACAATTTGATTTCCAAATTTCGATTCTAAATTAGATCAAAACCACAATTGATAAAAATCATTCAATCCAATAATCTTAGATCTATATTGAAATAGAAAATATCAGGATATATACTTGAATCTACAATTCAAATTTAATTGTTTTCTATAAAAAACGAAGATGAAACAAAGGAGAAGGTCAAGTTTTCAGACTTCAATGTAGAAAGCATCAAAATCAATTTTAAATATATAATTTTTTTTCCATGGAAAGAAGAATCGATAATTTTAGATGCCCAGATGGCAATCTATATGGAGCAAAAACTTTAGCATAAGCATGTATGCTTAATAAAATATAAATCTCTTGAATCTACGATTTACGATTTAAACACAGTTTAGATTTAGAATTTTGCAATCCCAGTTTGAAAACCTTGGCGCTCTTGCGTGAATTACAAGCTAATACTTTTTAGTACTTGAAAGCAATATTTGGAAACAACAATGCGTTCAGATGATTTTTTGTTCCATGCAGACAAGCTTGTTAGTTCCTGGAAATTATCAAGGAGATAGACGTATCACTGTCAATAATGTCTACAACCAACCTGGAAAGCAACGGATAAAACTTCCTACTGTTGCCGTTCGAACAACAGGAACCGTCCTAGTAGAAATGGTGGACAAAAATGGATTACATTTCTCAGACGAGTTTTCTCTGACA
This sequence comes from Allium fistulosum, assembly GCA_030737815.1. Taxonomy (NCBI): domain Eukaryota; kingdom Viridiplantae; phylum Streptophyta; class Magnoliopsida; order Asparagales; family Amaryllidaceae; genus Allium; species Allium fistulosum. Next base: position 1,305,940,909 of record CM060902.1, read on the forward strand.
TTCCACATGCATTTCTATAAACTTTTGAAATGGCTTTTAATTCTCCCAATGCTGGGAATGTTTGGGATTCTTGTCATTCTTCGACCACAAGAAGGTGCACCTTTGCCATCATTTTCACGTAATATCGACTGATCTTTTCACAGTTTGTGTCCAAGAAATTGCCATTTCATCTATATATTGTGGAATTTGTGTATTTATTCCATGTTTTTTTCATATATCTTTTTCCAAGGGGAGCAATTATCATATTAAGAGCTTCATGAATATTTTCTGTTAACATTCAGTCATCAATTGTTAAGGTAGAGGTTAAATTGTCTGGTAGTTGGTGAAACCCAGTTTGATATATTTTTATTACAATCCGTATATGGACATTGGGTAAATTTAGGGTATATTTTCACAGTATTATTTGGTTCTGTGTTATACTTTATAATTAGGTGACTTGAGTGCTTGATCAGAGTTATCATGCCAAGGTAATCTGTGATCAAGCTATCTTTTCAGTTTCCACTGTTTATATATGTGAAAATATATACACACACACTATTGGATATGTAATTTTGCGTACTTGTTTGATTTGTCCATGAAAAATTAATCTTGTCCATTCACTGTAACATGAAGCTTTAGGCCGAAGCAGAAGCATATATCATCAAACAGTTGCAAGTTTTGCATAAAAATATAAGTGGAAATTTGGATCCGTTACTTATTTTTAAGTTTGATATACCAAAACCCTTGTTAAAACCATGTTTTAAATCACTTGCCTAAACTTATTTTGCGATAAAAAAAAATTCGCATTTTTTTAAAAATCAAATCTGCACTTAATTGTGTGCGAACATAAGTTATTCTATTTTTAAAACCATGATTATTGGCATATAATGATCACCTGGTCCATTTTTCAAACCATGATTATTGGCATATAATGTTCCAAAATTCATCTTTTTCTTGTCTTTGGGAAAAAATTTCAACGGCTTGCCCTAGACTTAGCAGGTAGTTACTCCTACTGAATGCGATATCTATAGGCTTCGGTTAATATGACTTATCTATTTATTAAATAATAGTAAAGTAGAAGAATTTGAAGCTCTCATATTAATTGTAAGAATTATCTATATTTTCTTTAATTCTCTTCAAGTTTGGATGTTTTATATTTAAAATCCTATAATTTATCATTTTACAATTATTCTACAACGTTTCTCACACTATTTTACCTTCAAATACCTGTTTATTTAAAAAAAAATCTATAATCATTCACAAATCTTTCATGATTCTCTCATAAAATTTTACATTAAAATTCATACATTTAAATTAATTACATAATTCAAAATTTAAACTAACTGATAAATTTAATCAACTAATATTTATTGATCAACGTAAAAAATGAAAGTTTCAATATGTATACTACAGAAACATCAACAAATTTGTTAATAAATTCATTTGGATGCAAATATTTATAAATTACATAATATAAATTTTATACATTAATGACAATAATTTAATTTTATAATTTATTTAATAAATGAATTTATCATACATTGCATTATAAAATTCTGTTAACTTCAAATATCTAAATTTTAATTTTTTTACAATTGCGTAGAAACCCTTCTCAATTATCTTCTAACATTTTACATTCAAGTCTACATATTTAACTAATTGTGTAATTTTAAATTTAATCTATTTAAATAAATACGATTAACTAATATTCATTAATCCAATTAATAAATCCTAAAAACAAGAGAATTTCAATATACACAGTAATCGTATATATGGGAAAAAAATGATAAAATTATTTCTTTCTTTATTTGGATATATAAAGATATTTAAATCACATATCATAAATTGTAGACATAAATAATATTAACTCTTCGAATTTCTAATTCATTTATCTCAAAAAAATTTATTGTACATTACATAACATAATTCATTTTTAGTGACCTTTAAAAGATAATTTTATATTTTACGACATTATGGTGTGATAGATTACACCGATTTTAAATTATATAAACATTCTCACTTTCAACATGTTATTAAACCATACTCAACCCACAACTCGATTAAATGCTACATAACTTTATTTTGTAATTATCAAAGTTGTAAGCACGATCTTCCTACAGCAACATGAAATCTACGGTCAATTACAAAGATAAAATTGTTTAAAGATGAAAACAATATAATGAATAAAAATTCACACATAGATAAACCAACCATAAGATCGATCTCTTCTAAATTAAAAATATGCACAAAGCTCTTTTCAATTTTCTCTAATTTTTTTAATTCAACTCCTTATATCTAATTAATTATTTTGATCATTAATTCAAACTATTTAAATAAATTCAATTATCCAGTGTTCATTAATCCATTTATAAATCCTTTAAAAGGGATGACAGTTCAATATATATACAACAATCTTATTGACAAAATGGTAAAGTTACTTATTTACGCATACATATAAACATATATATCACATAATAAAAATTATTTATGTCATCAAGAAAAAACATAAATTATTTACATATACGATATTAACAATTTTCAATTATAATTTTTTTAGAGTTATGATACTAAATTTTACAGAGATATGTAATTAGCAAGGATTGAGCATTCGACCTTATATTCGAGCGTCGTATGTAATTTATGATTAATATACCACGATAGACTTATCATATATTGCATAATAAAATATATTTTAGCAATAATTAAAATATAAATACTATTTTTAATAACATCACCGTGTGCAACGCACGGGTTACACTAGTACTACAGAAATGCCAATGTTTACCATGTGCTCAAAGTAATAGGAGTTGTTAGCACAAACTTAACATTGAGTTGTATCCTTTGTAAATAGCACAAGAAGCAAAGAGGAGCCAATCCATCCTTTTTTGCTAAATCCCGCCATTATTACCTCCCAACAAATCCAATGCAATAATTTCGACACATTAGAACAAATTTATAGTTTACAATATCAGAAAACTTTCATCCTCAAAATTGAAAATCTCCGGTTACTTGTATGATATGCAACTCATTGATTTATGCTAATAAGTTAAGTTCTGAACAACTTTCAATGATATTTTTCTTTTCTTTTCACGCGTACGCGCACGTGTTTTAAATCCCGTGTGTGTTTCTTTATTTGGTGAGATAATGTTGATCATATTCTCTGGCTAACTAGAAAATATTAAACTGAACACAAAAAAATTTCTACAGCTTCGAACCGCATGAAATGATTTATCAATGATTATTACATAATTACATAAATGTAACTAGCAGCATCCATACTTACAATCATTGGATCTATATAAGATCCTTGATAGTTTTTATGTAAAGACCGGTTAGGAATGTAACGATCCGGATTTTTCGTCGTTTGATTTTGAATATTTAAGTGGTTTTAAATATGGATTTGGAATATAATTTCATTTTTGAATATGAAGGTGTGGGTTGAAAATTTTAAAATGAATTTAAAATCCCAAATACAACAATTTACTAAATAAATTAAATTGTTGGATTTATAATTGAAAATTGTTTAATAATTCAAAATTGGAGCGTTTATGAATTTGAAAGATTTCTAATATTGATATAAATTCTATTTGAATTATAATTTAGTTAGTAAGATTTTAAAACTGGGATGTTAAGCGATTTCGCAAATTTTTAAAATCTTCGATTTAATCGACGCGTTTAAATAGCATTCCGAGGCGCAGTCTTGGAACTCGACGAAACCAGTTCCATTTGATCTGTAATAGTGTTTTATTATCGGATTTCGAATTTCGTAGTGTTTGGAGTCATCGTTTGGTAGTACGAAATAGAAACGCCTAGAAATAACTTAATTAAATTTAATCTAAATAGTTGATTTAAAAAGCTATCTTCCACATACGATCAAATGGGGAGTCGAGGCTTATTCCATTGCGTTCGGAATAGGGCTATAACATTATAAACGCCTAGCGACATGCCTCGATAGGGGTTCGAAATTTTGAGTCACTTAAATCGAGATATTTTGGAAAAAAATTAAATAATTTATTTTCTTGATTTGGACTGGGCTATCTTCCCTTTTCACTCAGTCATTGTAGCCTTCCTTTTCAAACACGCCACCCACCTAGGATCTACGCATCCCTTCTTTTTAAATGCGTTTCGTTGTTTTTTTTAAAAACAGGATAAAAAACGAAATAAAATCGCGCCTCTCCTTCATCTTCTGTTCAAAAATCCCCTTCTTCCTTCAAAGGATCGAAACAAATGAAATCAATTCGTTCAAAACAAAATCAAAGAAAAAAACGAAGAAATCAAAATCATCTGGAAACCGTGTAGGAACAGAATCTCTTCTTCTTCTCTTCGTTCAACCAGAGGAACGCGAGCAGGATTGATTCAATCGCGATCGAAGTCGCACGCGCGTGTGGGTGTGGTGGCGACCTGATTTTGGTGACAAAGGGGGGAGCCGCGCGCGAGAGGCACGACTTGGGGGATGGGCGAACGAAGTGTGGCGCGAGCACCTGGAGTTGAAGTTGCTAGCACGGTCGGCAACCGGGTGGTGTGGGTCTCATGAAGATCGGGAAGGGGTTTAGCATCTCTAGCCTTCATTTGGGTGGGCGCGGTGCTCTCTGGCGTAGTCCGAGCTGGCCATCGACGAAGAAGAGGGGAACATGACGCATTCTGAAATGGTAGTGATCTGGCCTTGAGAAGCATCGACCATGGGGGGTGTTCACAGCCTAGAGCTGTAGCTTGTTCGAGAGGAGAGATAAGTTAAGTTTTAAATTTTGTTTTATTAAGTTAATATTTCATTAATTCAAATATTCATAAATTCATATCGAACTCGTGCGAGGTCATGAATTGAACAAAGCGGAGATATAGGATTCGTAGTGATACAGACTACAACCTGGGATTTTTTGGAATCAAATTGATGTTTGGAAAATTAAAAATCAAGGTGAGATTTTCTCACTCTTTCGGATTACCACTTTCAAATTTAAATGTTTAAAATTTAAATTGTTTGATGCTTGATTGGATTGTTGAAAAATAATTATCTATTGAATGATATATATATTATATATATAGTAGTATATATATTAGTAATTGGATGATATTCCCGCATAGTTTAGCGGATGAGACCCTATGCGCCCCGCATAATAGCGGATGACCCTATATACCGCGATATCCCCCTCTAAGTGGGATTGGTATTTTTATTGTTGTCTAACATCCGTGGATGCAGGAAAACAGGTAGGAGGGATCCAACTGGATTCCTCAAATATATTTAGTGTTTTTCATATATAAAATATATGATGTGATTGAATAATCTGTTGGATTATTGTGTGTTACAAATTTTTAAATATTATAATGGCATGGGAATTAGCTTTGGTATATTAAATACCATAATTAGTATTTTGAAATTTTAAGGAATTAAAAGGAGATTTTTAATATAAAAATATGTATATCGAAGATTTGATTATTTTAAAAGAAACCGATTTGAATAAGCAAAAATGGATTTTTGATCGTATTAAATAATGAGGTAAAAATATTTTAAATAGAGATTTTAAAATAAATTATATAAAGGGATTTTAAGATTAGATTTTAAAATGATGTTCGGAAAATATAGAAAGAAGTTGAAATTGATATTAAAAATAAAATAAATGGAATTTATAAGAAATTGAATTTATAAAATGGGATTTTATAAATGAGATTATTTTTAGTGAAACTCAAAGGAGTTATAAAATTTTTATAAACGATGTTTATAAATAAAGAAAAATTGATATCTGGTGATAAATTGGAAATATAAATTTACAGGAAGAATTTATATTGAATATGGAAATATGGTGAGAGAAAAACAGTGGATACTATTTTTGAAGTGAAAATGGTTAAGGAGACCGAAATAGAAGTGATGTGATAGAAATCGAGAGGGATTATAAATTGAAATTTGGTTATTGAGATTTAAAAATATTTTTTTATTAATAAATTAAGTTTTTATTTTAAAAAGGAAAATTTTATCTATTAAACTAGGTAATTTAAGTTAGTTAGTATTGAAATACTTCAGAAGTGAGATTTTTTCTAAATACTTAATATTTATTTTAATAAATCTAAGATTTTAAAACCTACTTGAAAAGTAATGTCATAAAAGTGTTTCAATATTAGATAATTTTGTGAACATGTTTTAAAAATAAATAATTATTATTTTTCTTTAAAAACTTATTTTCATTTACATAGGTATATATATAGAGTTTTGAAAATGGTTTAAATGTATTTATAAATCTTCTCAAGAGTTGGGAAATGTTTATTTAGTAGATGGACTTATAAGAGAATTCTTAAAACGAAAATTGGGAAAAGTAAGGAAATTTCCGAAGAAGTTAGATAAAAGCGAACTTCGAAAATGAAATAGAATTCATAAAAGAAGTAGAAAGGGAAATTGGAATTAAGTAAGTATATTTGACTTTGGAAATATTAAAGGGAATAAATTAGGGAATTCCGGAATTTATAGAATTCGTTTTAAACTAGTCAAGGAATTTACAAATAAAATTTGTAAATGATTTTGAGAAAAGAAATAGGGAATAAATGGAATACTTCCTAAGTGTTAAATATTGGATATAAAATGAAGTGGAAAAAATATTCTGAATATTGGAAATGGGTGGAAATATTCCGTTGAAAATATAAGGATTTGAAAACTATTTCAAATGTTGAAGTACTGAACGTATATCTTGTAAACATATTTTGAAATGAGTAATTTGGAAGAAATTACAAATAATGGCATAGTGATTGCTTATGGATGTTATATTGATAGTTAAATAACCGACTATCAAATTTTTGGCCAATTTCGTAAATTGTTTCGAAGAGGCCGGGATCAGATTTAGTTATCCGAAACCACTTCGATGCAGTTTGAACGTTACAAATGAATACCGTGAAGATGATGAAGACGGTGATTAAGTTTGTCTAGACCCAGGACAACTTGTATGGATGAATGCTACCAGAACATCGTCATTGGAGGACAATGAGCATTCTAAGTGCAATTATTCTTGAAAGGTAATCGTAGCCTTTAGCCTCATCAACGGGAATGGCTGAAAACCAGGGGGTATGCAGTAAGGCTAAGTGGGTCATACCCAATTAGGCTATGTTATCACCTTTCTAGATAACCTCAGATATATTATATTAGATGGATACGGTGTGTGCGAAAGAGCTCTCGGTAAGGGTGGGAACACCCGGGGTGATAACATATTCGGTTTTATCCAGGTTAGGGATAGGCCCGGTCTTGTGTTGTAGGGGATCCTGGCGAGGTCCTCAGTACATGCTTCTAGAAGTGTACCGTGATAGGTGGTACCCCAATGCCTAGTCATTGTAAGGAATCCAATCTCCAATTAGCGCCGTACGGTTTGATTGTGCCAAACTATGCTGAAACGTGAGATGCAAGCATTTCAGCTATTTCCTATTTACTTAGTTTAGACACTATTATAATATCAAATGGTTTTGATAAAATGTTTTGGTTATCGTAAGGTAAAAACCTGTCATGTTTATGTGTGACGTGGTCTTACGAGATATCTTTGCTTTCAAAATCTAAACGGTTTTGATAAAAATGTTTTTGTTATCGTAAGGTAAAAACCCGTCATGTTTATGTGTGACGTGGTCTTACGAGATACCTTTGCTTTCAAAGGATTTTGATAACAGTTAATAATTCAAATTGAGTGTGTTTTCTCACGTTGGTTTTCTAGACTGACTCGGGTGTTATTTTTTTATAATGCTCGTGTCAGACCGAGTATTACAAATTCAGGATAGGATGCTATGGAGCTCAGGAGACGAGCTGGATGACATAGGCGTATTTCTGTACTTGATTTGTATTTCCGCTGTGTGAGGACAAGTATTATAACTGTCCAGATTGATGTAGTGATTGTTGTACTCTGATGATTGTAAGTATTAAACAATTACAGATTCCTTTATATAAAAATCTGTTTTTATATATTGTATTTTGTTCCGCTGCGATTGTGAGATTCTATGTTGTTGTTTTTTCTGTTTCTTCTTCTATCTTTCCTTCTTCACCCCTAATGAACTGGTATTTCCGCCACTTGACTGTTCGGCGTTCTATACAGTGGATGTATTAATATCGATTTTCGAGGGTCGAAAATCCCGGTCCGTTACAGTTGGTATCAGAGATGAAGGTTAAGCGAGAACGTTAGCTCTGGTGGGGATTACTCATTAGAGATAGAGTCAATAGTACTCTAGAATGAGTTGAGTGTATTAATAGATATGAACGCGTATTTGTTAGTGAATATAAAATGTTTTATATTGTGTTGGTTGATTTATTGAGCGGTTTATGAACTCTGGTCGGCACAGTCCATACAACTGGATCGATAAGGGTTTCTAAACACTTGAATAGAGTAATTTGACACGGTATTGTTTTGGAATAGGGTAAATGAAATAATTTTACCCAAATTATATTTTGATATCAAAGAAATAATTTTCTGGGAATTATTATATATAGTTGGAGTGTTTGGATGATAATATTACAATCAAATAAGATTATAAAAACTGGAAAAGTTTATATAACCAAATGAAAATTTGTATAAGTATAAATTATACAAATGGATTATAATTAAAAATTGGATTCAAAACAGAATCTGGAAATTTAAATCCCGGGAAGTTTGGAATTTTTTTTAAGTGGTATGGAAAATAATAATAAGAGTATTATTTTTGAATATTTTCGAAAGGAAATTGTTTTAAAATGGATTTTGGAAGAGATATAGCACTGAAATCACTTCAGTCACTGGAAAATAATTCTAGTGATGACTACAGCATCACCAGTATTCATTTTGGAGTTTCTAGGTGACGGATTGCTACCGTAATTTGATATGGAGATTTTTTGTGAAAAACAAATGCTGTTTTAGAAATTTCGAAGGAATTGTCTTGGATAAAAATCAAGTTGATTTTTGAAAGTTGAAGGAAATGGTTTGTTAAAAACAGAGTTATATATATATATATTATTATTTCAAATGGTTTGAAATAAGTACCGGGTATTTGAACTCTGAAATTTCTAGAAGAGAAGTGAAATAAGAAGAGAATAAGTTTTTGAAATAAAACTTGAAAAAAAAAATGAACTTCAAGATGAAGTTAAAAATTTAACTTGTGTAAGTTAAATAAATTGAATTCGTAAAAGAAAAATTGTAGGAATTGGAATTTAACTTAAGCGAAAGTTAAGAAAAATAAATTAGATAAAGTGATTATAGTAAATAATAAATAAGATGTAATGAATTAACTAAGTAAGGTGCATATGATGTGTAAGTAAATGAGGTAAATAAAGATAAGTAAGGGAGTGTGGGAAAAATTTGAAATTTGAATAAAATTCTTACTTGATTAAATGGAATGAATTAAAAATAAAATTTGTTTGGAATGAAATTAATTTAAGTATGAATAAATTCGAATATGGTTCGGAAATATCGGCTAAAGGAAATTGAAATTGAAATTAATTTGAATTGGGTTGGATTTGAAACCATATTGAATGGAACATATAAACTTGGAATGTTAAGTGACTAAATAACCATAAGTTATAAAAATTTAAATGGAATAAAATCTGAGTGAAAATTTGGGATTGTGGATAAATTAATTTGAATAGCTTATAAAAATTTAATTTAATGGAGTAAAAGCATATTTAAGCTATAAGGTGATGTATAATCTTTAGTTAAAAATAAAATGTGAATATACTCGAGTATAAAATTGATAAAAGTGTGAAAAAAATAAGTTGTGTAACTTATAAAAATCGGAAAGTGGAATAGAAAACCAAAAATAAAAATGGTTTGATATTTTAGTGAACGAAATAAAATCCAAACCTGGATTATAAAATAAAATTGAACTCAAGTGGGTTAAATAGAATGATTTTTGGAATAAAAATCAAATATTGAATTGTAAAATGGAAGCAAACTAATTACATAAATCAATTAGTTAATTGAATATGGAATGGAATTTAACTTGATTAAATAGAATGGATGGTGGGCTGAAACTGAAGTTGAATATGGAACCCGAGTAATAAATAAAATTTGACTTATATATAAGCTGGTTAATATATGTTGAATGAGATAAAATAAAATGGAATTGGATTGAGATTAAAATGGCTTGAGTTATAAATAAATTCAGTGTGAGTGGAAATAAATTAAATATGGCCTTGAACATTATTTTAAATGAATTCGAATGAATTTGAGTTTGAAATTTAAATTTGAAGTGGATTAAATGAAGGGACTAATTAAATAAATTAGTAAGAATGGAATGGAATTTGATTGAATAAAAATCAGATCAAAAATTAGAATTGGAATTTGATGGCAAAAGAAACAAACTTAAGTATATGATTGAATAAATTGAAAATTAACTAATTAACTTAAGTTAATATTTCAGATGGAAGTCTGGCTCGATAAATTGTGAAATGGTTATTAAATAAATAACGTGGGATGATTCCGAGCTTAATAAAATGAATTTGAATGAAATGTAAGTGAATTGATTGTGAACAAATCTGAAATAGAATAGAATTGAATATAAATTGATTTGGAATCAATTTGAAATAGCTTGAAGCTAAAATGATTATTTTATTAAATGAATAGCGCCAAATTTGTATAGAAAAATTGTTGTTCGACGCAAATGGAAGTAAATAAAATTCTATGAATAAATGGAAAGTGAATAAATTGATTTTTGAATAAATTTAAAATGGATATGGGTTTGCTTGATATAAATACGAATTGAATGCAATAAATTGAGTTGAAAATCATTTTGAATTGAATGAAAGTATATATGAATCGAGTGGAAGCAATTAAATTAGTAACGGAACCTTATAATTGCTTAAAAATCTTTGTTTGGCATGTTGTATATGAAATTAATGTGTTTAATTGGTTAATTGAATGAAATGTTATTGAACTTTCATATTTTGGTACTTACGTGGTTTAAATTGAGTAAGTACAGGTAACCGGAGACTGTCGGACTAGAGTTTGGTTGCGTATTTGCGTATGAAGTAAACCTACTTGCTTAAAATACTTAAAACGCTAAAATAAGGTACGTTTTCTGATTAAATACAGCAAATATATAAATATTGATACATATTTTTTTTTCCGACCGTGTGGGTCGATGTATACATTTTTATCTCTCTTGTCATATTGCAAAAGGCTCTCCGTACAAGGGAGACTTTGCCAAAAAATTTCGAAAATTTAGGGTGTTAAAAAATTTTTGTTAACAAAAAAGTTGATGTTCAAATTTGAAATTGAAATCAGAGATTTTAGTTTAGAAGTGGAAATTAAATGTTTTGGATAGGACAAAAAGGTTTAGAAAAGTGAATGTTAGGTTTTAACTAGGTGGATTCTGAAAAAGTAACGGGTTTGGAGCATTTTCCCTACCTTAGCAATTTCAAGGACGAAATTCTTTAAGGGGGAAGGAATGTAATGACCCGGATTTTTCATCATTTGATTTTGAATATTTAAGTGGTTTTAAATATGGATTTGGAATAAATTTGATTTTTGAATATGAAGGTGTGGGTTGAAAATTTTAAAATGAATTTAAAATCCCAAATATAACAATTTACTGAATAAATTAAATTGTTGGATTTATAATTGAAAATTGTTTAATAATTGGAAATTGGAGTGTTTATGAATCAGAAAGATTTCTAATATTTGATATCAATTCTATTTGAATTATAATTTAGTTAGTAAGATTTTAAACCTGGGATGTTAAGCGATTTTGCAAAATTTTGAAATCATCGATTTAATCGACGCGTTTAAATAGCGTTCCGAGGCGTAGTCTCGGAACTCGACGAAACTAGTTCCATTGGATCCATAATAGTGTATTATTATCGGATCTCGAATTTCGTAGTGTTTGGAGTTATCGTTTGGTAGCACGAAATATAAACGTCTAGAAATAATTTAATTGAATTTAATTTAAATAGTCGATTTAAAAGGCTATCTTCCATATACGATCGAATGAGGACTCGAGGCTTGTTCCATTGCGTTCAGAATAGGGGTATAACATTATAAACGCTTAGCGGCATGCCTCGATAGGGGTTTGAAATTTTGAGTCACTTAAATCGAGATATTTTGGGGAAAAATTAAATAATTTATTTTCTTGATTTGGACTGGGCTGTCTTCCCTTTTCACTCAATCACTGTAGCCCTTCCTTTTCAAACACGCCATCCACCTAGGATCTACGCACCTCTTCTTTTTATATGCGTTTCGTTGTTTTTTTTTAAAAACAAGATAAAAGAGAAAAGAAAAAAAAAGAAATAAAATCGCGCCTCTCCTTCATCTTCTGTTCAAAAATCCCCTTCTTCCTTCAAAGGATCGAAACAAACGAAATCAATTCGATCAAAACAAAATCAAAGAAAAAAACGAAGAAATCGAAATCATTTGGAAACCGTGTAGGAATGGAATATCTTCGTCTTTTCTTCGTTCAACCAGAGGAACGCGAGCAAGATTGATTCAATCGCGATCGAAGTCGCACGCGCGTGTGGGGGTGGTGGCGACCTGATTTTGGTGACAAAGGGGGGAGCCGTGCGTGAGAGGCGCGAGTTAGAGGATGGGCGAACGAAGTGTGGCCCGAGCGCCTAGAGTTGAAGTTGCTAGCAGGGTCGGCAACCGGGTGGTGTGGGTCTCGTGAAGATCGGGAAGGGGTTTAGCATCTCTAGCCTTCATTTGGGTGGGCGCGGCGCTCTCTGGCGCAGTCCGAGCTGGCCATCGACGAAGAAGAGGGGAACGTGACGCATTCTGAAATGGTAGTGATCTGGCCTTGAGAAGCATCGGCCATGGGGGTGTTCACAGCCTGGAGCTGTAGCTTGTTCGAGAGGAGAGATAAGTTAAGTTTTAAATTTTGTTTTATTAAGTTAATATTTAATAATTTCAAATATTCATAAATTCATATCGAACTCATGTGAGGTCATGAATTGAACATAGCAGAGATATAGGATTCGTAGTGATACGGACTACAACCTGGGATTTTTCGGAATCAAATTGATGTTTGGTAAATTAAAAATCAAGGTGAGATTTTCTCACTCTTTTGGATTACCACTTTCAAATTTAAATGTTTGAAATTTAAATTGTTTGATGCTTGATTTGATTGTTGAAAAATAATTATCTGTTGAATGATATATATATATATATATATATTATATATAGTAGTATATATATTAGTAATTGGAGTGATATTCCAGCATAGTTTAGCGGATGAGACCTTATGCGCCCCACATAATAGCGGATGACCCTATATACCGCGATATCCCCCTCGAAGTGGGATTGGTATTTTTATTGTTGTCTAACATCTGTGGATGCAGGAAAACAGGTTGGAGGGATCCAACTGGATTCCTCAAATATATTTAGTGTTTTCCATATATAAAATATATGATGTGATTGAATAATCTGTTGGATTATTGTGTGTTACAAATTTTTAAATATTATAATGGCATGGGAATTAGCTTTGGTATATTAAATACATAAATAGTATTTTGAAATTTTAAGGATTAAAAGGAGATTTTTAATATAAAAATATGTATATCGAAGATTGAATTAATTTAAAAGAGACTGATTTGAATAAGCAAAAATGGGATTTTGATCATATTAAATAATTAGGGAAAAATATTTTAAATAGAGATTTTAAAATAAATTATATAAAGGGATTATTTTAAAATGATGTTCGGAAAATATAGAAAGAAGTTGAAATCGATATTAAAAATAAAATAAATGGAATTTATAAGAAATTGAATTTATAAAATGGGATTTTATAAATGAGATTATTTTTAGTGAAACTCAAAGGAGTCATAATTTTTTTATAAATAATGTTTATGAATAAAAAAAATTGATATCTGGTGATAAATTGGAAATATAAATTTACAGGAAGAATTTATATTGAATATGGAAATAAAGTGAGAGGAAAATAGTAGATACTATTTTTGAAGTGAAAGGTTCAGGAGACCGAAATGGAAGTGATGTGATAGAAATCGAGAGGGATTATAAATTGAAATTTGGTTATTGAGATTTAAAAATATATTTTTATTAATAAATTAAGTTTTTATTTTAAAAAGGAAAATTTTATTTATTAAACTAGGTAATTTAAGTTAGTTAGTATTGAAATACTTCAAAAGTGAGATTTTTTCCAAATACTTAATATTTATTTTAATAAATCCGAGATTTTAAAACCTGCTTGAATAGTGATGTCATAAAAGTGTTTCAATATTAGATAATTTTGTGAACATGTTTTAAAAATAAATAATTATTATTTTTCTTTAAATACTTATTTTCATTTACATAGGTATATATATAGAGTTTTGAAAATGGTTTAAATGTTTTTATAAATTTTCTCGAGAGTTGGGAAATGGTTATTTTGTAGACGGACTTATAAGAGAATTCTCAAAACGAAAATTGGGAAAAGTAAGGAAATTTCCGAAGAAGTTAGATAAAAGTGAACTTCGAAAATGAAATAGAATTCATAAAAGTAGTAGAAAGGGAAATTGGAATTAAGTAAGTATATTTGACTTTGGAAATATTAAAGGGAATAAATTAGGGAATTCCGAAATTTATAGAATTCATTTTAAACTAGTCAAGGAATTTACAAATAAAATTTGTAAATGATTTTGAGAAAAGAAATAGGGAATAAATGGAATACTTCCTAAGTGTTAAATATTGGATATAAAATGAAGTGGAAAAAAATATTCTAAATATTGGAATGAGGGGAAATATTCCGTTGAAAATATAAGGATTTGAAAACTGTTTTCAAATGTTGAAGTACTGAACTTATATCTTGTAAAGATATTTTAAACTGAGTAATTTGGAAGAAATTACAAATAATGGCCTAGTGATTGCTTATGGATGTTATATTGATATTTAAATAACCGACTATCAAATTTTTGCCAATTTCGTAAATTGTTTCAAAGAGGCCGGGATCAGATTTAGTTATCCGAAAACCACTTCGATCTGGTTTGAACGTTCGAATAAATACCGTGAAGATGATGAAGACGGTGATTCGGTTTGTCCAGACCCAGGACAACTTGTATTGATGAATGCTACTAGAACATCGTCATTGGAGGACGATGAGCATTCTAAGTGAAATTATTCTTGAAAGGTAATCTTAGCCTCTAGCCTCATCAACCGGAATGGCTGAAAACCAAGGGGTATGCGGCAAGGCTAAGTGGGTCATACCCAATTAGTGTATGTTATCACCTTTCTAGATAACCTCGGATATATTATATTAGATGGATAAAGTGCATGCGAAAGAGCTCTCGGTAAGGGTGGGAACACCCGGGGTGATAACATATTCGGTTTTATCCAGGTTAGGGATAGGCCCGGTCTTGTGTTGTAGGGGATCCTGGCGAGGTCCTCAGTACATGCTTCTAGAAGTGTACCGTGATAGGTGGTACCCCAGTGCCTAGTCATATGGAATCCAATCTCCAATAAGTGTCGTACGGTTTGATTGTGTCAAACTATGCTGAAACGTGACATGCAAGCATTTCAGCTATTTCCTATTTACTTGGTTTATACACTATTATAATATCAGACGGTTTTGATAAAAATGTTTTGGTTATCGTAAGGTAAAAACCCGTCGTGTTTATGTGTGACGTGGTCTTACGAGATACCTTTGCTTTCAAAGGATTTTGATAAAAGTTAATAATTCAAATTGAGTCTGTTTTCTCACGCTGGTTTTCCAGACTGACTCGGGTGTTATTTTATTATAATGCTCGGGTCAGACCGAGTATTACTGATTCAGGATAGGATGCTATGGAGCTCAGGAGACGAGCTAGATGATAGAGGCGTATTTCCGTACTTGATTTGTATTTTCGCTGTGTGAGGACAAGTATTATTACTGTCCAGATTGATGTAGTGATTGTTGTACTTTGATGATTGTAAGTATTAAACAATTACAGATTCCTTTATATAAAAATCTGTTTTTATATGTTATATTTTGTTCCGCTGCGATTATGAGATTCTGTGTTGTTCTTTTTTATGTTTCTTCTTCTATCTTTCCTTCTTCACCCCTAATGAACTGGTATTTTTGGCACTCGACTGTTCGGCGTTCTATATACAGTGGACGTATTAATGTCGATTTTCGAGGGTCGAAAATCCCAGTCCGTTACAGTCCGATTGGTCGACACACGTCAATATTCGTTAAGCACTTTACGTCAATCGCACTAGTGTGCATCATACACAATAACCATTTGCATTCATATATGGATTATAAAAAAGTAAATCATACCTTACATGATATCCATTTTTTGAGTTTGTGTTCAGCTAGCATATCGCTTGTGGAATTACGATGTTCCACCATATCTATAATTATGATTTCCGTTTCAACATCGACTTCCTCTATAGCTGCATCGAGTTCCATGCTTGCTTCTTCTTACATGGCCACTACCGAGCCATACACTGTACCTACCATTCCCCTACAGTCATTCCTTCTATGATCGTTGTTGATCCACCAATTATTGTTGGTGCTTAAGAGGCACAACATGCTGGAATACCCGTGCTTGAAAAATTATCAGATTCCCCTATACCACATCTTACCGTAGAAAACCTTTTCGATATATGCCAGAGACATGGCATTCTAAAAGATGAGGTTCTACACTACAAACATTCGAAAGTGCTCACAATCCACTGGCTACATTGCTTGTAGTTGATGTATGTGTCTAGATCATGCAGTCCACCATTTAACACGTTTCTTCACCAAGTCCTACTTTCTTTGATGATTGATCCCTCATGACTACATCCTAATGCCTATAAGGTGCTTTTTAGTCTGCACATGCTATTTGTCTTCTAGTTTGATCAGGGTCTAGACACAGTCGAGATCAGATTCCTTTATAACATCAAGTAGAGATTGCCTAACACGTCATATGTATTCTTTGACGAGGTCCTTTCATAGAGTTTTATTTGACGTCCACAACAAAGGAAGTGACTTCGAAGACAGTTACTTCTTCATAAGATGTTCGTAAGGTTTTTCTCGATAATAACTCTCTACACGTGAGGTCCATACCTTATTCATGGAACATCTACAGCTAATTTCTTCAGTCCAAGTCTATAATATGTAATTATCCTTTACAGACATTCCTCCATGAGTCGAGATCGATGGTTGAGATGCATGATCACCAATCTTAAGGCGATTCTTGAACACGAGCATCTTCACTCCAAACCGACTTTAGATTATGGCCTTCCATCTACTCCATAACGGTTGCTCCATCTTTTACGAGTGTTAGCCAAACGTGGATGAGAACCAATTGTTCCATGTAGATAAGTTCGTCTTAGAGGGATAGTAATAGAAGAAAAGGAATACCATGAAGGAGAAGAAGGTGAGACCAAGGAATAAGAAGGAGAGGAAGATAATGAAGAAGATTAAGACTATAATGAGGAGTCCACCTGGGAAAATGTTGAAGAAGACCCTGAATTTTAGATTCCCACGCCTTAGTTCAAATGCCTTCGCAAGGACGTCATCGAGGCCATGCTAAATCCCTCATCCAGCCACACTAAAACTGAATGAGTTAGCTGTATCCTTAGGGGCAATTATGTACTTGTTACAAAAATCTAACTCTGTAGTCAATCTTATTCATAGTCGGTGTTTGTTTTCTTTTATGTACTTTGTTACATTGTTAAATAAATAATTAAGTTAATAATTTAAGGTATAAAATTAAGAAAATCCATAAATAAAATCTTTTGTGATTGTACCTGCAAATAGTTGCAATCATAAGTAGTTAACTACAAAATGAAAAAACATTTTGGTTTAAATATTCCCAATTAAGATGCTTCAAGAAAAGATATTGATACATCCGTTGAGACCAAAGTGCATAAAGCTATCCAAATGTTGGGTGGTGTATTACTCGTAGTTGTTGCGGGCACTAAGGGGTTACGTACTTGTAGTTATTAGATAATTATGGAATAACTCGTTCAAGAGTTTCTTGTTGGTAGATAACAACTCGGTTAAACAGGAAATCCTGCTATGATGATGTTACATAGTTTTCTCGACTTGAAAATATTGTGGAACTTCAATGTGAATACTCTACTTTGATTATAGTTAAATCATGACATGGCGATCCATCGAGCGAATATAGTTGGGCATGAGTTAAAGCATTGGAAGTGAAGCAATATTCAATAGAGAATTCGTCTTCTTGGTTATATGAGGTTAGTATCATGATCACCTATAGTCGACTCAAAGTCAAAATTGAAGGAATCGAGTCAGTCAGAAGCAGGTTAAATGGATGAATTTCAAAAAGTTTCCATTTTGATCTTTGTTGAGTCTATAAAGCCTAAATGTATTTTAGATCCAATCTAAAATATTTTAAACAAATCTTTATTTTATTTAATTTGTTTAGGAAGTTTTTTAACTTAAATAAGTATATCAAATACATTGTTTATGTAAAGTGCACCCACTATAGATATCAAGTGTTGGCTAATGTGATTGTACGTATGTGTTGGGATTTAAATCGCAACCGACCTATTTGTCCCTTCCTTTGTTGTCCATATTTTTGATTTAAATATATATATATATATCATGATAGATATATAATTAATGAAAGGTTTAAAATTTATTTTATTGTTTTACATAAAAGTTCATTTTATAAAATTTGAGTAAGAATAACATACACACAAAAGTCCATGTATAAATAATTGTAAATCATCTTTAGCATTTAAAACAAAATATGTATGTGAAGATCACAATCTAAAATTTACATATAAAAATTTGAAGTTAACAAATTAAGTCCAATTTATAATTTAGAGAAAAACAAAGTGATTTAAATTTTACATAGAAGTCCACTTATGGATTTTTGAATGAAACAACCTTTTCATTTATGTAAACGGCAACCAACCAAAACATATTCAAAGACAACCTTGTAACACATGTTTTCATTTTAAAGATGAATTTAAATAATTAAAATTATTTTCTATCAAAATAGTTTTTGAACAAAACTAATTGAAAAATTAATCAAAATTGCTTAAATAACCATGTGACACAGACACACATATATATTGTATTTAATCAAAAATTGATTCCAAATCAATAAAAATAGATTGGAAAATGTAGACACATATAAATTCGTTATAAAATTCAGATCCAAACTATAAAAGTAATATAAACAAGTAATCATATGAGATGAAGCATCTAAACTATATTAACACAGTGATCATATAATAAATTGAGGAATAACAAAAGAGGATGAAAATTAAATTAACATGATGAACAATTAATAATTGAGGTGTGTCAAAAGTAAATCTGATTTATATTAACAAATGAATATAAGATATATTGCACGTAAAAGATTATTGCATGTAAAATCAAATTAACATAATGAACAATTAATTATTGAAGTACAATACGAACATCATTAACATATAACTAAATTACATAATGCACTTGGAATCCATTTCAGATTTGCACATAATGTCATATGGTAGAGTTAATACTGTTAATGGTTTATTAACAACTGAGGACATTCTTTTCTCAACATCGGTAAGAAAAACATAGTTTGTCTTCAACGTGCAAGAGTTCTTGTCGTACATTCTAATTAGTTATATACGTTTATGTTTTTTTAATTTCATTTCATCCTCTATAATCAGTTTTATCTTTGGATCATATCCAAATCCATTTTACCACCAATAATTTCTACAAGAAATTCCTTCCTCATGGAGTTGGTGTTTCATGGAATAATAATTGTTTCTCAATGCAATGAAATAGATATTCAAAAACATTTTGTGAGTTGCCTATATATGTTTATAAAACTGATTTGGTTTTACATTTATGAACTTATGTTCATGGCATGAATTGGTCAATCAATATTGATCGATCTTAAACTCTTTTGGGGTGATCCACACATAATCCTTCATGTATGGGCATTACATGCTATTTCTCGACTCACACAACCTGTCAACTACTTGACCAATGGTATGTAAGGTTTTCTTATAAATCATTATCTTACATGATCTCATAAAATTTTTCTTCAATGAAATTAATTTTAACCTTATGTACTTGCTTTTAATTATACGACCATACAGAAAGAAATAAACTCAATTTCACTCATCATTAATCATACTTTGTCCTATAAAGTATGATTATTCCTTATCGTTACATCATTATGTATCATAGGGAGGAGTAAATTTTAAGATAGAATCTTATTCATTTTAGGTACATTTGAAACTCCTTTCCAATACACTCACATATTCAATCAAATCGAATCATTTTCTTTTGCATGTTATGTTATTACTTTAATTTTATATTCCATTAACTTATCATAAGAATACTACATGTGTATCAAATACGCATGTTTGTTTTACAATAATTCATCTGTGAATTATACGAAGTACGTGAAACCGTTTTGGTATAATTAGACTTTCTACTGCATATATCTTTATGTATCAACTCAAAGAGTTTATCAACTCTTAAGTCGCTTCCACTAAATGGGTACTTTGTTCTTAATTCCAAAATAATTGAAAATTTTCAGATGGTTCCGTATTTTCTAATGCATCAATTTTGTTATGTAAAAATACCAATATTATAATTTTAACTTATAATGAATATTCATAATATTCATATTGAAATAAAACTATATTATTTTAAGTAAATAGTGAAAACAGTTATTATTTCATAAATAATATTTTGGTATATATTCAAAAACAATTTTTCATAACTTGATGCATCCACTAAGAAGGATTATATGGTATGCTCCCACTATTTCCACCGTTACTGTAATAGTATCGAAATACGAAGCTCATTCAACAACTTATCAAGGGATTTCATTTTATTTACCATAATTAGTTTACTGTCATGAGTTTCAGATTAATTATCGTGAACTCGAAGAAATAACATTAATATAGAGCAATTTTCTATTTGGGAATACATTTGGAGTAGAAATCACATTTCTCATTTTATAATAAGTATCTTATTAAATTTTAATAAAATTATGTTTCTGGAAGGAGAAGTGACAATTCACTTTCGTCATCCCAATTGTGATTATTTTACATCAACTCTCAAACATTTTCTTTTCCTCCAAATAGTCGAACCATTTAAAAGAAAACTTTACTACAAGACTGATCCAAATCTTTACAAAAGTGTGTTTGGATATTCTTAACATTTCAAAAATATCGAATAAGTCGGACTTAATAAGCCGATCGAAACTGATAGTTCAGAATCGAAATTATAGGCCAGTCTTTAGTGTTTGGTCTTTTGTCTTTACAAATTTCTTATTGCATTCAATCATATTATACACATGATTTTGCACTATTAATTATTTGCTTATTTCGAATGAATCAATATCATCGACATTTTATACATTAAAAACCTATGCAGTTAAAGCACTTAATGGTTTCATAGCGGTGGTGGTATAAAAAGCTATAGCGGGGATAAAGCGGGAATATGACGGAAAATAGCGGAGGTGTAAAAAGTTTCATTAGATATAAAACTAAATATTTAAAGTTGATTTATTCTCATTCTCACAAATTTGTGTAGGAAAAGAAATATTGTTTAATCTTAAAAACCGAAGAATATCATGATTTATGCAGACTTGATTTGGCGACTACAATAGATTTGTAACTTATGTTGAGTATTTATACCTTAAAATTAGGTCTTTAACCTAACTTTGTTGATTTGGTTTATAAGAGAACTAATCAAATTAACCTTTGTATATTAATGTAGCTAAAGCGGATGCTAAAAAGTCTTGATTTAATGGGTGTAGCGAAAAATAGTGGGGCTTAAAGTGAATCTACTATTTAATAGCTAAATTGAAACAGTATAGCGGTCGGAGAGTGTTACGCGCTATAGCGGGGATTTCACGGGGCTTTAGCAGGGCTTTAACTGTACAGTTACAAATGTGACCGTTTACTATAAAACTTTTATATTTGATTTAATATGGATGAAACATCCATATTCTTATATTTCTTTGGAGTTCAAAACTCATAGAAAACAATATATAGTCTCGAGCAAATGAATACTTACATGACAAAGGCACATATGTTTTTAGTGGTTGTATAACTTTGGCACTTGCATGGGTATTAACATGTAAAAGAATTATTGGCAAGTATATGTTATATTTCTTTGCCAATCTTAATTTGGTTCATTAGTATACTTTAACTAAATAATTTACAAATTATAATGGCTGCACAAATTTATCTAAGTTGATTATTTTAACTTCATAGCATATATTCTTAAAACATTAGAAATGTTAAATGTTTTCATTTCATTTTTCTAATAAGGCTCCCACTAGATTTTTATGTTTCTCAAAACCCTAGGCAAAACATAGAAATCATTCAATCTCTCTAGTGGACATTAAGGCTTGGTTGCCCTGGAAAGCAAGCGATGGATAACACTTTATCATTTGTATCATATAAAACTCCTAACCCGTGGTTTTTGTCCTAACCTCATCTCAAACTTAAAGAATATCAAAAAATTGAAAGAGATTATTCACGCATACCCACATTTCACGATGGCCTAAGTATAATGCACATACCTTGAAGAATATCAATAAATATGTGCGTGTATCTTACATCGTCTAGTCAATATACTAATAGTACTACACATAACTTCTCTTGCCTTAGGAATGTTAACAAGTAAAGGGTATGCAAGTAATCTGTTGATATATAAATGGTAGAGAAAAACTTATTTACCAAGGATTTATATCTTTAATATGTATATTTTGAGTGATATCGATTTAGACAATAATGTATCTCTTATGAAATACCCTCGTGATTCAAGTGTTAGACACATCTAAAATCACGGTATACATACTATACATATGTATTTATTTCCTTAAATCTAATTTGGGTTTCTTTCCAATTCCACTAATTTTATACATATATAGCAATATAAGTATTAACTTATTTATAACTATTATAATTTAATTTACGTACATAATATATACATGTACCTTATTAATTAAATCTTACTTAATTAATTTTATAGTTTTAATTAAATCATATTTAATTAATTTAATATATTTATATAACATTACTAAAATTTTATATTGCTTATCTTAAACTATCTAAGATAATCAATCAACTATAACATTAAATGTTAGTTTATGTGTATATATAGATATATGTATACATTTTAATTAATTAATTTTAATTATTAAATTTTATTTAATTAAATAAATCTTAATTACTTTGAAATTCGAATCTAATTTATCATGAACAAATTTTAAGGTAAATATATAACTACAACTATTATAGTTATATACATACATACATACATACATACATACATACATACATACATACATACGTACATACATACATACATATATATATATATTACTTGATTAACTTTGATTAATTATTTCATTTAATTTAATGAATCATATTAATTAAATTTCGAATTTCAAATTTTCAAGATTAATTAGTTAATTTCTCAAAATTGGATGCATTTTATTAACTTTTAAAACATTTCCCTTTTATGTTTTAAACTTAACCTTTTAATTTAAAATATAATTTTAGATTTTCAAACACATTTGGAAAATTGCCCATGGACCAAAATCAGTTTGGGCCTTTGTATTGGGGATAACCTTTAGGATTACTTCATCCTTCGTGCTAAACCAGTAATCAGGTAGGATATAATACTTATTACCTAATCGTAACCTTAGACACTATCTTTCTGGATACCCTAATAAAGACTTGATCTGTGTTGAATTGGTATTGAAGGCCAAGGAAATGGTGAAAGATGTTTCTCACTTTGCATCCTCTATAAATACTAATGCATACTAACCCTTTCCTACTTGATGCTTCATTCTCGATACCCTTAGATCTAAAACATCCAAATACAAATTAAAGTGGTAGCGTTCATCTAGTTTCAATTTGATTGGAGGATTGCAGATCCTAAGAATCTATTTTCAGATAAACATGTTATGAATGGCGGGATCTACTAATGTATAATTTTATTTATAAAACTATATACATGCTTATGTCCCCTGCACTTGTATATAATATTTCCATTCATATGTTTGATTTTATGTTCTAATTTAGATATTAATATATAATTCATATGAAATAATATTAAAATTATAACATACCGAAATTGCAAATTGATAAACTTACGCACACATGAACTGTAATGACCTATATTTTTTGGGTCTTCGAATTGAATATTTAATTTATTTAAATATTCGAATTTGAGTTAAATTATAATAAAATATCTGTTTCAAATTTAGACTTGATTTGATGACGTATTTTTTATTTACTTTTTAGAATTTTTCCATAATTTTTAATTTGGAAAATAAGTAAATTTCGTTTGATTCTTTTTGCGGCAAACGTCGGTTCTTTGAAAATTTTACAAAATAAGTTAACTTGTCTATTTTATTGTTGTTTTTTTATCGCGTAACGTTGTTGTGGGCGATCATATTTTTATTTCGATCGTTCGCAGTCCATACGCGAACGGAATATGGTGTAGCTTGGTACTCTAAAACTTTTTCAATTACACATATATATTCAAGCACGTTTATCTTTCTCAGCTTCTTTCACATGCGCATGTCCTTTGCTTAATTGACCTTGGTTGCTTGCATTTAATTCTTTGCACTTGCATTCGACACTGTCCATTTGGGGGCTTACATTTAATACTAGTCGTTTCTGTTCCCTTAGGCATGAAGGAGTTGCAAATATATATACACATGCGTACCACCTCATTGTACAGGGGTTCTTGCATTTCCTTTCTCCTTTTTTTTCATCTAGCATGAAACAAAAATTACACACACTTTCTTTCCTTCTCTTGCTAAAGCAAATAACTTATTAGTCTATAAATAAATTTACATATATATATATATAGGAAAAGATAACATTAAACACGCTTCCACCATATAAAATGCTAGCGGCCGCAGCCCCTTCTACCACTGCCATACTTAGTCGGCGGCTTGCTTGTACACTAGAGAAGTTTCAACGTGCTTGGTTAGCTCAATCATGTCAACTATAAGGATGGATATTCAGGTGGTTTGTGACCCTCTTAGCATTTCTTTGAGATTCATTGCTGCAGGTACGTTTTGGGGGTCATGGAGGCCCATCATTATTCGGAGCTCGGGTGGATGGTTATGGGTAGTGAGTTTTGGGCCTTGGTGAGTGGAGCTTGCATGAAGGTGGTGATGTTTGGGAGGATGGGCGTTGTTAGGGGGAGCTCGGGCTCATGTATGAAGTCAGAGCAGGTGGCAAACGTGAAGGAGTGGAAAAGTGCAGGTGGAATAAAAAAAATAAAAAATAAAATAAAAGAATGAAAAAAAGAATGCAGTGCAGGCGAGAAAGTGAAGGAAGATATATATATATATATATATATATATATATATATATATATATATATATGTAGATATATATGTGTGTATATATATATGTATGTATGTATGTATGCATGCATGCATGCATGCATGGAGACGTGGCAGATAGCAGGCATGAATAATACGTTGATGTGGCAGACGTGAAGGGTGGAGGATATAGGTGTGGAGGCGTTGGTCATGGAAGGAAGGGCGTCTCGGGTTGTGATACTGTGAATGCAATATGTAAAAAGAAGAAGACGATGGTTACTGTTCATATAACTATGGTTGCAATTAGGTCCCTATTATTGTGTTCAATTGCAAAAGGGGAGGCTTTATTTGTTATGCATTGTGTGTTTGGGTTGTTACTTTGGGCTCGGCCCATCTGGTTTGAAGGTGAGAATCTAATCTGCAAATGGTTTAAATTTTATTTTATAAATATAAGTGTTGATTTTTAAATATGATATCTCATCCGTTTTAAGTCCGTTTGACACGTGGATTTTTGTGTTGTACTCGTATTGACGAGTACAACATTGTAGTGTAACTTGTTGATAGCCTTGGATAGGTAAAAATTTTGGCCTATGAAAACAGACAGGGTTCAATTTACGTTATTTTAATTAATGACGTACATTAAAATTTATATACCTTAAATATTGATGTTTATTTGGCCAAATAAATTACAGTTGAGTTAAAATGGATCGAATATGGTAATTGGACATTGGTTTAGTGGAATAAAGCACTGTTCCGCTAATTAAATTAATTTGACAATTAATTAGTAGAATAAACCCCCGTTCTTCTATTCTATAGTTTTGGACATTTGATTGTATATCGTTAATTGATATTTCGCTTTGAATAAGTGATATATAAACTAATGATGGATAAGTGTTGGCTTTATTTACATAGCAGTGGATTATGTAAATATCTGCTATTAACTTGAAATGTTAAATAGAATAATATGGTAGCTTGTTTAAGTACCATGGTGATCGTTAAGCCTCCTTCAAATTTGAAAAGCCAATTATTGAGTTGAAAGTTATTTTAAAAATAATTTTTTTATTTTAAGGTTTAAAGATATTCATTATTTAGTAATAAGATTTAAAAAGGTAATAACTTATTAATAATAATTTTTTAAAGATAATTTATAATTGTTTAAAATATGATTTAGGGTTAATTATTTATTATTATGATTCTTAAAAGTTATTTCTTAATGTTATTCAAGAATGTTTAATTACTATTTAAAAGTTATTTAGTTATGGTTTAGAAATGTTTTAATTATACTTTAATTAATTATTTAAATGATGTAATAATACTTTAATTTTTAATTAAAGTTAATCAATTATATCGATTTAAGTCATTTAATTATATTTAAAGGATAATTAATTTTTATATTAATATTAGTTTAAGGTTAATTAATTATAGTTTTAATAACATTTTAAAGTTAATTAATTATTATCTTAATATTATTTTGAAGTTAACTTATTTATACAACAATAATGTTTTAAAATTAATTTAATATATTATTAATGAGATTTTAAAGTTGTTATTTTAAATGAGAATTAAAGTGAATGGAATAGAGGGATATTTTAAATAAGGTATGTTTATCAAGAGGGCTTTATGGACATGCACAGTCTATTAAATAAGTTTATTTAAATCTGGAAAGAGTTTATAAATGAGTCTAGATATTTATAAAAGAACTTATAAATGAGGTTTAAAGGTTTGGAAAGAAAAAGTTTATAAATATAGTTTAAGATTTATAAAGAATGTTTATAAATATATTGGAGATTTATAAAGGAACTTTATAAATAGATTTGGGAATATTTACAAGATTAAGAAATTTTGGAAGAGGTGGTTGATATCCATGGCGTAATTCAAGGGGCATGATTGCCTATAGTTTACTATAGACTCGCTGGGATAGTGACGTAACCATTGTGTAAGTTACGATCCATAGTCGATATTGAACGGTACTTTCCATATCTATTTTTAGAAGCTTTCAAGTTTCTAAGTTTTGAAATTGAAATGGTTTGTTAATATACTTATACCATTAAGATAAGTATATGGTTATATTTTCTAAGTATCGAAAATATAGCGGTTTATGAATATACTTATCCTGTTGAGATAAGTATATGGAATTGATTTCCAAGTATTTAAAATATCATATTAAATTAATGAAAGATAACTTTACGAGGCTTAGTGATTTCCGTGGGAAATGTAACCTAGTTTGAATGTTTGTTCATTTGATAGTTAAATAACCGACTATCAAATCTTGGCCTAAATATGTAATTCTTCTTAATTTTGGTGGTAGGGAAATATTTCCTACTTAACACTGAAGGATTTTAACTCTGGAAATATCTTGGGGAAACATGAGGATTATATGGTACAGTTACCTCAGTGGTGCTATACTGTACGTATAAATTCGTTTTGTTCCTCTAGGACAAATGATAAGGAGATCCGTCCACTTAAACGGTTAGGGGGCGATCCCCGTTCTTATGTATTGTCTGATTATTTCCTAAAGAACCGGTATTGAGCATTCCAGAAATCGGCGTTTGGTTTTGTGGAGCACCCAGGAAACGGAAGAGTGTACTCGTAAGAGATGACTCGAACCTGTGACCACTCCGAAAACCATATATGGTTCTAGGGAGGAGATTCGTGGTATATTGAGATGTTGGGATCCATGTGTGATTCCGAAACCCGTTGGGGTATGGGAATCCGGTGTGATTCCAAGATCTAATTGAGATATGAGAATCTATGTGTGATTCCGAGACCCGTTGGGGGTATTGGAATCCATGTGGGATTCCGCGATCTATTTGGTGACGGTGCGTAAGCTGGAATGCCGGACGCAGCCTCATTAGCGGGAAGGACTAAAACCAGAGATAGGAGGCATGGCCAATAGGTTTGGCAAACCCATAGGGTGTAGTCGACTCCTCCTAGATGTCACTTATAGTTGTTATGCATGCATGGGGCGATGCACCCGGTCTTAGCGAGACCAGCTATGTTTTTCCTATGGTACATCACTAGGGATGTATGCTGCTTCGGAAGGATATCTCTGATCCTTATGCAGGAGGACCGTTCCTCGAAGTACTGAGGGCACTTCCATGGAAATCCTACACAATTAGCGAACGTGTCTTATCGGTTTCCGATTTTATATCTAGTATTTGTTGTGATGTACGCTCACGAGCATCACAGCTATTTGATTATTATTATTTTTGCCCTTAGACATTATTATAATATCACTTGGTTTTCTGATATATAGGTTTTGGTTATCGTAAGGTAAAAACCCATCCGTGTTTATGTGCGGCGTGGTCTTACGAGATACCTTTGTTTTGAAAAGTTATTTAAACTTTGAGAATCCATTTGATTGTGTTTCTCACGCTAGTTTTACCAGACTGACCCGGGTGTAGTTTTCCTAAAATTCTCGGGTCAAACCGAGCATACTTCCAGGTTTACTTGGATATTTGGTGCTTCAGGAGACGAGCTGGAGGCCCTGAGACGTATTCACGTTGATAGTTATTATTCTTCCACCGTATTCATTGTTGTATATTATTTAACAATTGTAAGGACAAGTTGTTATAACTTTCCATGCTGAATAGGTTTGTATACTCTGATTGATGTTTGTATATACATATATTATAGTTTTTTTTGTGTAAAGACTTGCTATATATTATAGATTATTCGTTCCGCTATGAGATTCTGTGTTTGTTTAGTTTCTTCTTGTCTTCTTTCTTATTTTTTTTCCTAACTATCCGTTTTCCCATTCAATTTGGGTTGGACATGTGTGGTTTGTTGTTAGCTTAAACTGTATGGAAAAGTGGGTTGTTACAGTTGGTATAAGAGCATTAGACACAGAGGTGCAACATGATATGAGGTTCTCGCTTCTTGTTAGGTAGCGAACACATGACTCTTACCCCTACATGTCCTTCGAGTTGGTTGGCCAGATGAGCTTACAGTCGAGAGGTTGGCCGTAAAAGTAAATGAGAGGTACAAATGTAAGCTACAGTGGGGGTGTATCCACTGTCGATGGTTGAAAAGCCTAGATCGTTACAGGTGGTATCAGAGCATAGGTTACGTGCATATGTAAAAATTTTCTAGGTTAGTAAATTAACCTAGGAATTTTATAAATGAAACTACCTTAATTTGATAAATAAAAATGGATAGGATAAGGCACCGTACCTCCGACCGGGGTTATGGGTGATAACTATTTTCAGTGTGCTTTATTTTTGTTAATTGTTTGTTTTTCGTTATATTTTTTCGGCCTTCGAAATTTGGGGATGAAATTCTTTTACGGGGGAAAGAATGCAACGACCCACAATTTTTGACCTTTTGAATGTGAATATTTAATTTATTTAAATATTCAGATTTGATTCGAATGTAATAAATTATAAGGAAATCAAATTTTGATAACACGACTTGATTTTTGATGACTTCATTTTAGTTTAATTTATAGAAGTTTTCCATAATTTTTAATTTGGAAAATAAAAATATTTTCGTTTAACGCATTTTGCGCCAAACGTTGGGTCTTTTAAATTTTTACAGAATAAGTTAACCGGCCTATTTTATTGCTGTTTTGTGATCGCGTAACATTGTGCGCGATCATATTTTTATTTCGATCGTTCGTGGTCCATACGCGTACGGAATATGGTGTAGCGTTGTACCCTAAAACTTTTGAAAATAAAACTTATATAAAAAATAAGTTAGTACACATACATCATTAACTCACGTGCAAAATATCTTATGCTCATGCTCATGGCTTGGCATTAAATGTTGGTACTATTGTTTACATAGTTATGAAGTATGTTGGTTATATTATATATGTCACGAACGAAAGAAGGGGGGAACATCCATTTTATATTCACATCTTTTTCTTTCTGTTGGGTTTTTTTTCTCTACAAAGCATGGAAGGCACGCATTTTTCATCTGTTCTTTTTTCTTCTCATGCAAAAGTAATAACAGAGACATCAACTTTCACATGTTACATTCATTTTTCAATGTTGCTTCTATGCGCATGAAAATTAATGAACAGAGCATTTTTTCTATTTTTTTCTCTCTATGAAATACACACATCTTTACACGCGCATGGAGAAGGGAGGAAAGTGCATTGTCGGGGAAATGTTTGTAGGCATGTTCCTCTGTATATATTTGTGTCTATGCATGTGTGCATGTATGTGAGTGCAAGTGTGTGTGTGCATGTGTGCTGCGTGTGTATATATTTGGGTATGTGTAAGCAAGGAGGAGGAGGCGGCAGTGAATGGGAAGGAATGGAAGAGAAATGAAGGGGGAGGGGGCGGGGGTGTAATGTGAACGTGAGGGGGAAGGGAAGTACAGTGCAGGCACATGAAAAATGAATTAGTAATGTGGGAAGTTAGGCTTTGGGAAAGGATGTAGGCATGAGGATGGAAAAGTTTGGGGTGCGGGCATTTAAAAACGTGAAGGTGAGAGAGTTGCAGACATTTCGAGTTGAAAATGGGAAAAGAGGGGGAGCGCATTTCATGTAGGACTGTCAATGGTTATCTGAAAAATCCGATATCCGTCCGAATTTGTAACCAAAAATATCCGTCATCTGAAAAGCAGATACAGATATCCGATATCCGAGAAGCTTTCCGGATATGGATATTGTTATTGTGATATCCGTATCCGAAAAATATCTGTCCGATTAACTGATGCATATATATATATATTTAATTAAAATTATATTTAATTAATATATAATTTCCAACTATTTCCTAACTATTGGATGTTATTACGATATGTTTTTTTGTCCATTTTTAGTGATAACAGACATTTTTAGTGTTTAATTTTTGAATATTTTTGGATAGCATACGGATATTAGTATAAAACAATGTTTTACCATCACATTTTTTATTCCTTGGTTTTTTTATGAATATTAGTACAAAAACTATTTTATGTGGATCCAAACCTTTTCATTTATACATTTAAATTTATTGATTATGGACGGAGCGGATAAATATCTGATATCCGTCTGTATCTAAAAATTAAGCGGATATGGATATCCGATATCCGAAAATTAAACGGATACGGATATCCGATATCCAAAAAATGATTTCGAATACGGATGCGGATATGACACTATCCATATCCAAAAGTATCCGTTGACAGCCCTAATGTCATGTATATGTAGGGAAGAATTTGGAAATGAGAAGGTGGGCTGTTCATGTTTGTTTTGGGCTGTTGGGCTTTGAAGTGGGGTGAGAATTGTTTGTTTAATTTAGTTGTTTGATTTTGTTTATTAAAGTAGTTAACTTTTAAAAAAATGTTAATCTCACCCATACGAAGTCCGTTTAACTCGCGGTCTTCGACGTTATATTCGTATTAACGAATAGACCACACTAGTGTAGTTTATTGACACGTTTAGAAAAGTATAAAATATTGATAAAATATTAGTGACATTTTATTAGCAGAACAAATCCCCATTCTGCTAGTATAAATTGTGTAAATTTATTATTATTCGATAATTGATATGTTGATATTGATTGTTAATTATTTAAATAAATAGATGTGTTGCTATTTATTATGTTGTTGACTAATTGTTTGGTTGTTTGGATTGCACTCGGCCAGTTTATGAGCACTGATTATTATTTATTAATTGTTGACTTTGCTCGACCAATTCATGAGCATCAATTATTATTTATTGATTATTGATTTTGCTCGACCCGTTTATGAGAAATTAATTATCCATATGCATGGGCTGGATAGAAAACAATTGTAGGCTAACACCTTGTGATTTATTTCACGATTTGATTAAAAGGTGTTTAGCGATAATATTGGTTCATTTAATTGTTGTAATTAGTTCTAATAATTTGACGGCAATGGAATTGTTTTTAAAGTTGTTTTTCACAAATGAAAGTTTATTAAATGTTTAAAGAAATAAAAATGGTTGGAAATGAATATTTTGAAGTTATATTATGTAAAAGTGATTTATATAAAGAACGATTTTATAAAAATGTTTTATAAAATAGAAAGAATTTCGAGGACTAAACCCGACGGTTTTAAGATGATTTTTGAAAGAATTTGGAAATGGAAATTATTGTAGATTAGAAGTGTTTGTAATTATTAGTGTAAATGATTTTGTCACTTCACGATATAAAATGATTTGTTATGTTACCAAAGATTCGGCTAACCCATAATCTACGAAACACATGGGCAAAGGAGGTGCAGATGTTTTGTAGCCTTGGCGTAGTCCGCTCTTGGAATAGAGCGATGCACCAATCTATTATTTATTCGGAACGCTAGACCCAAGGGCCTAGTTATGGCTAGAAGCCTCTTGAGATTTGGTGGCATATAGTTTTGTATGCTTGTATATTAGTATCGTTTCAAAAGGTGATTTGTTTTTCGATCCCGAAGTGCAGGACTAGTTTGAATATAAAATATATACATATTTCAAAAGTTTGAAATAAGAATTCGGGAATAAAGTCCAAAGAGATCATTTCCATAAAGGTAATTAGATTTGAAAAATCTAAATGTAAAGATTAAGCCTAAGTGGTTAGTTTTGTGAATTGTATATTGTTTATCCATCGTAGGCCCCATGAGTCCTATTTGCGGTAGGAGAACTACGTTGGCTTGATCCTATTATCTAATTGGGTACCCAATTAGATCAGAGTACGTAGGCAGTCACAAGTGGTAGTGATGTAGCCCCAATAATAACATAACATTTTTCTGTTTATTGTTCGCTATGTATCGTGTATTGATGTAGTTTTTTCTGCTTACTATTTTATTTCGCATTTGACATATTTATTGAGTTTGTAGGAATGGCTATTGCTGTCTCTCTCATTAGAGTTGTGCAGCGTTAGATATTTGTATTTGTATTTGGTATGTATTAAAGCACACTAGTAGATTGAATTGATTACTCTGATAAGTTGTACAATTGAAAGTTGTATCCTATATATTTAGTAATGTTGAATATTTATCAATTACTGTGTATTAAGTTGGTAGTTTTCATTCGTAGTTTTAGAACGACAGGTTTTTCGGCGATTTTGATTGGTCTGAAAACCAGGGTCGTTACATGCACGGATGGGCACGCGCGCACACGCTCACAGAGATATATATGAAAAATCAATTTTAGCCACGTGAAAATTTTATTTTATATATCTTGTTTTAAAAAGTTAGATTTAATTTGATCATAAACATGATTTACTTAATAAATTTTTTGGTTAGATTAATATATATTTTTTATATTTATTTTGTTTACGAGAATTTTATGAAAAGTATATTTTATTTATTCTTAGGTTTAACAAAATAAGTCAAAAATATTTTAATTGATAATTAATTAATATATTATTTATTATATACAAATTTGTAATAAACTATATATTTATCACTTTTTTACTTTGGTCGAAATTAATATTATAAATATATATATTTTAAAATTAATATATTTGAATTAGTCAACGTTTTGGAATTTTACTTTTGATGTTTTAAATTTTAAAATATTTGATATTATTATATTTAATTTAAAATTTAAATATAAAATATTATGACTTAGCCAAAATTGTATTTGACTTAAGAAATTTTTAAATACTTAATTTTGATTCAAATTAACATCCTTTTTACTTAGTCAAATAAATACTTTTAATAAATTCTGTTTAATTAAAATAAAACAAAAGAGTTTGCAAAATTCTGAAATTAAAATGCATGTTTATAGATGTAGTTTAAAGTCTTTAGGAGGAAGCATCTCACTTGAACCAATTGAGAAATGAATTGAACTAGGTGAGGAGGTCATCAAAATTAGCTTGAAAACTATTGCGTGGCATCTCTAGAGATAACGCAATGCTAGAGATTTTAACAACAAAGAAAGGAATGAGTTAGATCTGTCTACAATAATTATTAGAGATATGGTGGTGATCTAAAATTGAATTCCAAAGTGAAAACATACCAACTTAGTGGAACAAGAACGACGACTATTAGAGAGCTAGAATTGGAAGGAAGTGAACAAAGAAGACCAAGCAAATGACTTACGGCCGCCATGATTTCTTGATTTTGACCTAAAAAGGGAAAGTGGAAGTGTAAAGTGAAGAATGCTAACTGTATTGTAAAGTTGCCTTTTGTAATATTGCTTCATCTATATGTGCTTGGGCAGCAAAGTCCTTTAACAATAAAATCAGTTAACCCGCTTTCAAAAAAATTCACACACACGTATATATGGTAATATATATTATATACATATATATGTGGTACTAATAATATATGTATACAAACCATATACATATATCTTATTATATTTAAACTTATGTATATACTTATGCATTGTATTCCTTTGATATGTATATGAAATTATCATATATATACATATGTGTGTGTGTAAATACAATAGATATAAATCCCAATATCTATATATACGTATATATATACATATGCTTATAACTGTCATACTGTTGTGTTATTTTAGGAATATATATGCGTGTGTGTGTAAAGCAAGCACAACTTATGTACCTCGAGGAAAACACTCGCACCCATCGTCTTGTTTGTAAATTGTATTTTCCTTAACTACCTTTTCTAACATTTTCTTCGAATTTTGTCTCTACCCTGGCAAAATTTGATTGTTTTGCATATTTCAGTTAAACATCCATGTGAAATAGTTAACCTACTAAGTTGACCATCTTCTTATACTCGATGCATCCCACAAGGAGATATCTAAATTCATAAATCGAATCCAAATAGGATGTATTTATAACATATCCTTTCTAGGCTGAAGTTAGCCTCCAACTTCCTGATAAACACTAGCATATTATCCTTATGTATGCATTGAAGTGTATGTAACAGAGTTGTTTACTTGCTAGGTATGAAGTTCCTTCATATGTTGTTAGCTTGCAAATAATACCGATTTTCTCTTTTAACAATGTCACTCTCATCATTTTATTTATGTTCTAGATATCTTCTATTACGGTTTATCCATCGAAATCTTATACCATGGATTCTAGCCCTTGTACAACACCCAAATTTTTTTGAATAATAAATTAAAATACTAATAAGAGTAAAAATATAATTTTACATAAAAGGACAAAATAGTAAATTTTTATAAACATTGGAATTAGATAACGGGACCTATTCCACTGCATCTACAATGCCATTTCTAGTTAGAAAACATATATAACTTGTTGAATTTGATAAAACATGTCAAAATTAGCGGAAATTAGACCCCGTGGCATTTAAGTAAATAATTCTTTTGGATTAAGCCTAATAATTCTATTTTTTAACTATAAATAAAGACTTGACCTTCACCTCTCTTTATTCAGAACCATAGCTACCACTAAGAATTTCTAATCTCCTTCATGATCCTTAAAACTTCTCAAATCTAAACACTTTTCTATTCTCTTCTCCGAATTTCTAAATAAAAAAAATCAAATAAATTAACTGAAAGAGAAAGAGGAGGAGGAGAACAAAAAAATTAAGGGAGAGAGGAAAGGAGACACCAATTTGAATTGGGTTAGGAAGAAAACTTTAAGGTTAACGAGAAGGGAAAGCTAGAATGGTGAGTGGAACTATTGCGTTGTGTTTATGTTGTGAAACAAACAAGGAATTAAATTTCTTTTATACATCTGTCTAAATTAAATATATCAATCTGGATTTGAATAGGTAATTTTAATTGAATTAGCAACTTTGAATTTGGATTTGTAAACATGATTTTAAATATTGGAAAAACCATAAGCAGTAACTTTGAATCAATGAAACTTGGGAAAATGGTAGATAAAAAAATCACTTTGAACACCGCATAGACCTGAACTATTAATAAGAATTAGATTGGTCTAAGGAAATATACACATGTACCTTGGAAATTTATCTAGATCCGACTATTTGTTTTAAATTATACGTAGATATATAAGAGAATAAATATATACATATAATTAAAGGGGAAAACAATATGAAGTTAGGAATGAATACAACAGAAATTGTATAAAGTTACTTTCCCAAACTTGAATGAAAATGAAAACAAAGTTTATAATAAAGTCCAGAAAGAAGAGGTGAAAGTAAAACATCAAAACCGATGAAAAATTTCTAGGTCAGACATTTAAATAACAAACTAGATGTTTGAATTATTTTATAGTGCAAACAAAAAGGAATTAGTTCAAATTTGACTAGATTCATGTATGAAATACTATTTGGACATTTGGAATCAAAGTCAGACGTCT
Source organism: Allium fistulosum (assembly GCA_030737815.1). Lineage (NCBI taxonomy): Eukaryota > Viridiplantae > Streptophyta > Magnoliopsida > Asparagales > Amaryllidaceae > Allium > Allium fistulosum. The sequence continues at coordinate 1,305,977,194 of CM060902.1, forward strand.
GAATAGATGGTCAAACGTCTGAACACCTGTAGCGTATTTTGTACAGCCAATCAGACATCTAGACCAAAATCTATATGTGCGAATGGTTGAAGCAAGCACAGGTTGAACCTGGACTCAGTCCAGGCCAAGTAGGATAGATCGGGGAAACTTGTTTCCAATTTCTTGACTTCCAAGGGTTCACCTAGCTGCATGGAGATGTGTAACAAGTGGGATTGGTTTCACTCTTGGAGCACCTTGGTTCACACTTCATGGTGTGTATAACGTGGTACTCAATAAGGTGTGTGATTATATCACAAAGATGCTCTTGTCATTATTGTAGCGCTCTCAATCGCACGTTTTAACGTGCCAGACAGTGGGGAAGGTGATGAAAACGTTCGCAATAGTAGGACTATACGACCAGGCAGCGGTTGAACTTACATGGGAGTCGTATTGTTAAACGACTTCTTTAGCTTCAGGTTGAATGATATAGAGTATAAGACATGTTTACCATTGAGAAGGTTACATGAATGCTTTGGTAGGCCATAAATCATTGGAGTTGTATACTCGGCGCATGCTTGGTCATTACGACGTGCACTCAGTGCTATGTGCTATTTAGGCGGTTAATCATTGAGAAGTTAACTCAAGGTATAATCAGGTGGTTTATTGTCAAAAATGTATACTAGGTATATTCCTAGAGTTACATACTTTATGGATGTCCAATCTTTCGATGGAAATTCTCGTAGATTGTACTTGGATTAAGGCATTTAAGGGATAGTTACCCCGCAGCGTGTAAGTCGATAACTTCTCATATATTCTACATAAACACAAATGAAAACCCCTTGGATGTGTATATTATAACTGTAATTTAATTATTTGACAACATCATACCACTAGTGATATTTCACTCACCATCCCTCTTTATCTCTATTACAAAAGGACAGACCAGTAGGTGATTTGGCATAAATACGATGTGTGGAGGAGCTGACTTGGTGCTCCAGAGCTATATTTATTTATAATTACTCCCCCTGTTGTTTCAGTTATATTATATCTATCTATCAGACTCTTATGTATTGTCATTTGGAGACACTATTTTTCAGTTATTGTACAAACCACGTTTATGTTGAGTCTACTATCTGATTGGGTTATTTTTAGTTCTTATATTTTATTCCCTTTAGTTGTGGGATTTGAAAATGTAGAATGTTTAAAATTTATATTTGTCTATGTATTATGTAACTCTAAAAACCTAACGATTCATACTTCTTAGCACAACTCGAGTTCAAAGTTATTTTTGGGCTTTGGATCGATGTGTTTGGGGTGTAGGTTGTTATGGCTGGTATTAGAGCTTAGGTTCAGGATTCCTTAGAGATTATGCGCGTATTGAGAGAACTTACTTGTATATTTTCAAAAACTACTATATATATAAGTATAACATAAGCGCACCCCTTATATTCTAGTAATGCTTACTACTATCCGAGGAAAGTTGCTAATAATTCCTAATCATAGATAAGTGAGATTAGCAATCAAACTAGAAGTAGTTCTGGTATAGCAACTGAGGTTCTAAGTGTGGACGTTGTCATATAGTTCCACTGCTAACTTCAAGCAAGGCGCCATACTGAACTTAACCCCTTTAGAGGTCTCATAGCATAAGGTACAACCCTGGCTCCTCCCCTACTTTGGATTTACTCAAGCTATGTTAGGATTTCTGGAGTCCGAGTGGAAAGAATTACTTTGGGACTGAATAATTTATTGGGGGCCGGCTTGGCTAAGGAATTATGATCGGATATTTACTATGATGGGTATAGAGGATGCAATGAAGAGACAGTTGACTTCGTGTCACTTACAAGGAGGGGCCTTGAACTAGTGGAAGATTGTTGTTGCTGAAGAAGATGAGATTGGAATCGCTTGGACTGCTTTGAGGCTAAGTTTTTATCGAAGGCCGAATGTGGAGTAGAGCAAGATAAGTTCATGCATTTGGAACAAGGAGACTGTAGCGTTAAGGGATACATCAATGAGTTCAATTAGCTAGCAAAGTATGGCCTAGACCTTATCAATACACTAGAAAAAGCCGACAAAGTTTGCTAAAGGGTTAAATCCATCTTTGAGGGATATTTATTTGAGTCATGTACCCACTGGAGCTACTTTTGAGAGCTTGGTTTAGATGGCATTGCTGAACTCAATTGGGCAGGAAGAACTAAGAAGGCAGAAGGGAAACCAGTTCAGCAGAATCACCGCAATGGTGGAACGAGAGCTTAAGGCAAAGTAAAGAAACCGAGGTTCAAGTTTAAGAAGTGCCAATGTAATGGGCATCTGACAAAGGATTGCAAGACAAATATTACTAAGGTCAAATAAAACAAATGCAACCAGTTTGGGCATATGAGAAGAGAGTGTTTAATCGCACCTAAGACTTCTACCCAGGTGATTCCAGCATATGCACTTGATGTTGTTCCTAGCTCGAGCGTAGCCCTAACTATGAAAATGGGAAAGAATGTTATCATAGAAGGTGTGTTAACTCTCTTTGATTTATTTTTTCACACTATATTTGACACCGGAGCATTACACTCATTATATTCATGTAAACTAGAAGATGAATTATGCAACGACCCAGAATTTTATCGCTTTGATTTAGGAATATTTAATTAATTTTAAATATTCAATTTATCATTTTAATGGTCCAATAACCTTCTTTTAATTAATAAATAATGATAGTAAACTTGTTTTGAATGTCTATTTACAAAAGTAAATAGTTCGATGAAAAGTGGAAAATGTGACTGAAAATCATATTTCCGATTTTCGACTTTTCATTGACCAAAAGTTGTTGGAATCTATTATGCACAGTAGCGTACATATGTGCACATATATATAAAGTAAGAAAAAATATTTTATTAATTAAATGGTTTAGTTAAAAACAAATTTAATAAAGTTACTTAAGTATTAAGAAAAGAAAGACTTTTCTTTTCACTTAAAAAGAGAAAAGTACAAAGAAGTTGTAACATCCCACTATTTTGGACCATTCAAATCGACAATAAATCCACACATGTCGGACTCAAATACTTCAAAACAGTGGACTGTTAAGAAAATTTGGACAAAATAAAATCAAACACAGAATCACAGACACAGAATATCAGAATAACTCGCAGCGGAAATAAAATACCATAGTAGTTCATGAAGCTACTACATAAATAATCTCAAAACAGATACAAAATACTATAGTCTGAAAAACAGATAAACCAGATACAACAGAAGTCTGAATACATAAGTCACTAATACACAAGCAAAGGCTGAATAAGAAATAACTGGAATAGAAATAGATGACAGATAGATAAATAAGCTCCAACAAATCTCTAGTTCCAATAGATGAATCCAAAGCTGTGATACTCAGGCTGACCCGAGCGTAAAGCAAAACACAAACACTCGAGTCAGGACATACATACTTATACAATGTAAACCAACTCAAGTGAACTGTAATAACAATGCACATGTAACTTAAAGGAAGCTTGGGATTGCCCATCCTTTAAGGATCCGTTAAAGTACCCACTAAGCAGAAATGAACGCTATCATAGTAATGTCTAAAGTAAAGTAAACTATGCAAAATAATAGTGTTAATGTGACTAGGGTAGCGCAAAGCTGCAGCAATTGCCCACCTCTAGCCACACTTTATCACATCCAACCGTTATTATAACCCGTGGTTATAAATTTCAAAATGGTTTATATTTCAAATCAAAACAATTCATTTAAACCATTTAAAATGAAGTCATTATACTTTCAAATCAAATATTCAATTCCCAAAATTTCAACATTTCCGAAGCTCGTTTATTCAATTGTAATAATCCAAAACATTATATTTTTAGCATTCGCAACACTTAGAAAATGCTGCTGTAAGTATAGTGGTAAAATTGGAAAACAACACAATTCAGAAATAATAGCACTTATAACTGCTGCTGGAAATACAGTGGTAATTTGAAAACAATTCATTGTTGAAAACAGCAGCACTTATAAACTGCTGCTGTAGAGATAGTAGTAGATTTGAAAAACAATACACTGAAACCACAGCATTTCTGGAATGCTACAATTTCTGTCATAAGTTGTACTGTGACATTTTTAAACAATATATCTTCCACTTTTATCATTTTTAACTTATCAAACTTATTCCACTTTTCCGAATTATTTATCAGGATATCATTTAACTTATAAATTTAATAAAATAACATTTTATTAATAAATATCCAATTAAATTATAATTCATTTACATTAAGTCAAAATTCACTATAAGTTGCTTAACTTTTATTTTAACAAATAACTTGATATTTTCTTTTACTTTAAAATGGTATCCATTTCATAAGTAAATATTTTAATTACTAAGTTAAGCTTAAAATTTCCATTTAACTCGATCAAATTTCAATTATTAAGTTAAATCAAATTTTAAATTACAATTTAAACCATTTATCAACTTATAAAATTTTAACTTTTAGGAAATCACTGTTTAAATCATTTAAATCCAATTTAAGTCAAAATTTCACATTTTTACATTTAAAAATACTTAATAATTTCTAAAATCCCATTTTTAATCAAATTTCAATTATTAAGTTAAATCAAAATTTTGAATTACAATTTAAACCATTTATCAACTTATAAAATTTTAACTTATAGAAAATCACTATTTAAATCATTTAAATCCAATTTAAGTTAAAAAATCCATATTTTTAAAATTTAAAATACTTAAAATTTTTAGAAATATCATTTTAAAATTTAACCACGGGTCTGTATAATACTTTCTAACCTAGGTCAAGTGATAAGGATAATATATCATTTTAATCCGTAATCAGTTAACATTCCGGGTTTTATCATTTCAAACCCGCAATCCCAAGTCAAATAAAAATCGCTCGAGCCTATCATTTTAGCTCGTAACGACTTTTCCCTATTCTAAAGTCCGTTCGGGTATGTATCATTTCAACCCATAGTGATTCTATACTAACAGGGAACTTGCAGTGTGAGAAACAGAAAATAAATAAACAGTAAAACATATCATATGATGTCAGGTGATGCAACAGGTATATAATAAGGTAATATCATCATATAATGTCAGATAACAGGCAGATGTGAGCATACAACATAGCATATCAACTACTACAATTCAAGTGACATTGTTTCACATTTATATAAGTACGATTTGTCGAGAGTGATAAACTCACCTTTTAGAGTTAGAGATGACAATTCAAGACACACAACTACACTCCGAAAAGCACGACAAAGCACGAATAGATTTGAGTGTATGAAGAGCCAAAATCCAAATCTTGTAAACAACACAAATACAACATATATAAGTATATGATTGTACAAAAGAATTTAGACTTAAACAAAATCAAAATATGAACAAAGTCAAGCAAGAGGACTTAACCCAAATCAAGTGGGCTCGGCCACATCACCATAGGACTCAACCACCAAGGCATATGGCTCGGCCATGTCCAGATCTAGGCCTGAAAATTCACGGCCATGGTCACAAATAGAAGGCAAAGCAATGGAATGAGAAGAGGCGGCAAACCAAAGGTCATTGGAAGGCAAAAGGTCAAAGGAGCATGCCACTATTGGGTTCGGCCTGGGTTGTTTGCATGGTCAGGTCAGGCCATCTTCATCTAGTCATGGCTAGGAGTAGGGGATGGTCACGACAAGGCAAAGGAGGTGGAGTTGGTGTGGCCGAGGCTAACAAGGAGGAAGGGAATGATGTGGTGATCTCGGCTAGGGTTTCAAGGCATTTGGTGATGGGTTTGGATCATGGAAGGTCACGGCATCAAGGGGATGGTGGTGGTGGATGAAGGCCGGTCATATGGTGGTGGTGGAGGAGGAGGACATGGTCGGCAAGGGCTGGTGATGATAGAGGTAGAGGCCGAGCCTTGCAAATAGAGGAGAACAGAAAGAAATAGAATAAAGAGAAGAGGAAGAAACCATGAACTTACTGCAAATATTTTCTCAGGAATGATAAAATGAAATGAGGAGCTGAACCAAATTTTTGTACGTGAGAAAATGAATATGAGGAAGTGGAGTTTGTACGGCCAAAATGAAGGAACAGATAGGAAATGAAAAGTTAGGAAAATGTAAAGGCAAAATAAAATATAACTTAAGTCTCTTGAATTTCCAAAGCCCAATATCAACACAATTCAAAACAACAAATAAAATCAAAGCCCAAACAAAATAAAAATGGAGAAATGAAAATAGAAAATAGATAATAGAAATACATAAAATAATTGCGTGTAAACGCTGAATTTATCAAATTTTAAAAAAAGTTTAAAACAGAATTTGGCGAAACGAAAAGCAGAACGGATATCAGAAATAAATACCGCTTCAAGGAAAAAGATTAGAAATTTAAAATTCAAATTTAAAATGATTTAAAATCAAAGTTTCAAATAAAATAAAATTAAAAATATTTGTTAAAATTTATGGGTTGTTACACTCTCCCCTACTCAAAACTTTTCGTCCACGAAAAGGAAGAAGGTAGGAGAATAGAAACAACTAGAAAGAAAAATAGGTTGAAAGACAAGGATAAACAATTAATTTAAAACTGGATAAATTTCAATTAGAATTATTTAATAATTTGGTTAAACCTATTTGTAAAATTTCTTGCTTCCTTTATAAATACCATTTATATGTTTAAACAACACCTTTATAAATATATGAAAACTTATTTGAATACAATTATTTATATCATTACTTATATTTACAAAGAAGCTATTGAAAACATTAAATCCATAATTCATAAATTTATTAATTTATCTCAAGATACTTTTCAATATTATTAATAAATCAATAATCATTTTCTTTAAATATATTGTATTTAATTAATAACTTCTAAAATATTTACAACACTAATAATTTACTATTAAACCATGTAGTATATAAATAAACAATATTTTAAACATTTTAAATTATTTAGAAAGAGAATTGATCAATATATCCTTAATATAATACTTTTATCAAAATACTTTTATAATAAAATACTTTTATATCGAAACAAATTTTCCTTTTGAAAATACTTTTATAACTCGATGTCTCAACAAGTTTATCCTCATTGTTGCAGACTCTGGCCATGCGTTGATCAGGCGCAAAGCTAGATTTTTCCAAGTACTTAGTAGACTTGTTTCAACACCCAGTGAAAATACTAGAAAAACTTTCAAAACCGATATGGAAAGTACAATCCAAAAAAATCAACCGAATTGAAGCATGGATCGCAGATACACAATGGTTACGCCTGGGTCCTCCAGGAAACATCCGTACCCATAGGCCGTCACAGCCCCTGTGAATTACGCCATGATAACAACTGTAGACCGCAGATACACAATGGTTACGCCCGGATCCCCCAGGAAACATCCGTACCCATAGACAGTCACAGCCCCTGTGGATTACGCTACAAAACGATCCATAGATCACATATACACAATGGTTATGCCTGGATCCCTCAGGAAACATCCGTACTCGTAGGTAGTCACAGCCCCTGCGGATTACGCTACAAAACGACCCATAGATCGTAGATACACAATGGTTACGCCTGGATCCCCCAGGAAACATCCATACCCGTAGGCAGTCACAGCCCCTTCGAATTACGCTATGCAGTCGAGTTCATAAGACCATGGGTAATGCCATGGAATTCGATGGACACTCAAGTATCATATCCGGAAAACCAAATCAAAGAGAATAATATCGATAGAATGAATCCCAAATGTGGCCACAAATAGGATATCAAGCAGAAGGCACTTCCCATATCTTTACTTCGAAAATATGTATCATATAGTACCTTTTCAAATCAATTTCAAATATCATACTTATATAAAGTCCATTATATATAAGATTTTCATTTTCAAATCAAATACTTTCCAAAATCAATAGTATATCAAATCACACTTATATAGACTTCGATTATATAAGATTTCACTTTTCAAATTGAGTACCTTTCCAAATCAATAGTTTTCGAATCAACTTCATACTTATACAAATTAATTTTATATAAGTTCGATAACTCCCAAATCAAGTATTTAGTAAAATAAGGTTCTCAATTTCAATTCGTTTCAATATTAGTTCAGTTTCAAAATCATATACGATTTCACCAAATTATTTCTTCCAAACTAAATATCTTCAGTTTCAAAGTTTCCAAGGTAATAGGTTTAGAAAATAATCCAAGTTTGTTTCCAAATCAACATATTTTATGTCAAACAAATTCATTTCCAAAATCATAGTACTTTCAAGGATATAATACTTTCGAACCCAAAAAAATTTGAAATAATAATACTTTGGAAATCATAATACTTTGAAATTCAAACTTTGGAAATCATAACACTTGAAATCATAACACTTTCCTTCAAACAGTTTAGATATCAATAATAGTATATAAAATAAAATAGTTTGTAAAATAAAATATTTAAATAAAATAGTAATAAGTTAAAACAATTTATATTAAAATAATTAGTATTTTTAAAATAGTTTATATTAGAAATAGTTATATTAAAAATAGTTTATATAAAAAAAATAGTTATATTAAAAATAGTTATTTTAAAAATAGTTATATTAAAAATAGTTTATATTAACAATAGTTTATAAAATAATATAAAATAGTTTTAAAATACTTTATATAATACAATAGTTTCTTCAAATTCCACAAATCTATTCAACTCAACCCAGATTCCAAAATTCAAATTTAATCCGATCTCAAATCCTCAAATTTCAATTCAATTCAGTTCTCAATAAACCATTTCAAATTTTTATCGATTTCAAATACAGATTTGAACCACAAAATAAACCATTTCAATTTCAATATATTTCAAAGCTTTATATATTCAATATTTCAAAACTAAATTTGATAATTTCATTTATATCTCAAATTCACTTTACTATTATTTAGTTTGAAATATTTACTTAATCATTTCAACAACATCTAAATACAACCTCAATTTTCAAATTTAAATAAACAAAATATCCTATTCAAATTTATATAAATTTGAAATATGCATTTAAGTCACTTTTAATCAAATCCAAGTTATAAAAATCATATCTTTGAAATTTCAATTTTACTAAATTTCAGATCAAACTTATTTAAGTATAATTCTTAAATAAATATAATTTCAAATCAATCTCAAATTTATCTTTCCAACCTGAATCATTATAAACTCTATATTTGAAAATATATAGATATCAAATAAATACTGGGTTTTTAAATCCCAATCTATTTTCGAAATCAAATCTTTTTCTCAAAATCAATTATACTCAAAAATGATTACCAAGTTTATAACCATCCCTTTAAAACCTTTAAACTATTTATTTTTATTTGAAAGATCCACTTTACCCTTTTGAAAATTATTATTATTATATATATAAATAGTTTTATAAAAGATGTTACTAAGTTAAAACATTTAAAACTAAATTTTATTCAAAATATTTTAAAACTAAATTTCATATTAGTATAATTCAAAATAGTCTTATTCATTTACCTAACAAAACAATTTCAAACTTATTTAAATCTTATTACTTCATACTTAAACATACAAAACTAAACTTATATACTTTATCAAATAATTTTACTTTTCAAAATTACTTAGCTTTGAAAATTAAACCTTGATTTGGAAGTGTTCGAGCATTAAAAATTGTCGGAGAAATCATATTTAAAATCCAAGAGTTGGAAATCATCAACAAATCAGTAAATCAATTCCAAAAGATAGGGTTATACTAAATCAAATCCAAAACTCGAGGACTGAACAACGGGCTCATTCAAACTGTTTCAAATATATATACATATATCTTTCGAATATCAAATCATACTTCAGAATTCGAAATCAAAATTGGTTTCACAAAATCAATCGCATAGCAAAGCTACTAAAATGGCCTCTCCCCACTCTGAAACTCGAAAATCAATGTCGATGATGCGTGCACTCATCACCGAAATCATTCTCCAACGACATAAGTGGGTTCTGGACTTCTATTTTCTTGAGAACTTCTTTGAAATTTCTTTGAATCATTGGAACTCATTTAAAGTCATTTGAAACATTTCTTATTCAGAAAATACTTTCAAATCGTATCATTATATATTTTCAAAAATCTTAAAACCAGTTTCAAAATGCCAGAGTTCAATCTCTCAAATTTCCAATTCAAAACCCTTCAGTTATAAATCATTTTTATATAAATCAATTTCTTATATAACTTTCAAAATTTCAAATCCTTTCGAAACTTCAAATTCTCGTTTTTAAAAGGTATATAATTCTTATCTGAAACATTTCACTTTTATATAAAATATAATCATTCTTATCAAAATAATAATTTCGAATATATAAACAATCCCAAAATATAATCAAACACAAATTTTCAAGGGATGATTCAAGAATGGATTTCAAAACAAAGATAGAGATTCAAATTAGAGGAACTCTAATCAAATAGAATTCTGATTCGAAGAAAGGCTCGAATGAAGATGAGATAATTAATTACCAAAATAGTAGATGGACATACTTATATAAATCGCGGGCGACCTTAACCTGGTCAACCGTGACTTTAGGAATATGATCGATGCAGAATTCTAAGGCAAATCGACATTCGATTGCCAGAGATAGAATTCGGCATAGCAAAAGATAGAAGCATCTAAACCGAGGGTATAGAAATCTCCGGTGAATCAATGCCAATTGTAAAGGAGTTTCACCCCTTTACAAATCATTCAACGATTGGCGCGATCGCCGATTTTTACAGAGGTCATTCGAAGTGGAGTTATGGAATGCTCCAGAATCAAAAGAATACAAATAGGGGGAGACAAGAATGGATTTCAGAGCAAGTGGGAGCGTTCCGAAATTCAAAGGAATCCTAATCAAAGAAATTACTAACAAGGTGGATAAGGAAAGGAATAAGGTCTAGAAATATTTTGCTTTCAAACAAGAAAAATTTATATCAAAATAATCTTTGAAAATCCTTCGAAAATCATTTTATATTTTGAAAATACGTTCTCTCACGAAGAATGATTCTAAGATTGATTTCACATATTCTAGGGTATTTCTACCCTATTTCTAATGAGTTTTTGCTCCGCAGGCTAAGGTTTGCCTAAAACCAAAGCTCTGATACCAAATGTAACATCCCACTATTTTGGACCATTCAAATTGACAATAAATCCACACATGTCGGACTCGAATACTTCAAAATAGTGGATTGTTAAGAAAATTTGGAGCAAATAAAATCAAACACAGAATCACAGACACATAATATCAGAATAACTCGCAGCGGAAATAAAATACCATAGTAGTTCATGAAGCTACTACATAAATAATCTCAAAACAGATACAAAATACTATAGTCTGAAAAACAGATAAACCAGATACAACAGAAGTCTGAATACATAAGTCACTAATACACAAGCAAAGGCTGAATAAGAAATAACTGGAATAGAAATAGATGACAGATAGATAAATAAGCTCCAACAAATCTCTAGTTCCAATAGATGAATCCAAAGCTGTGATACTCAGGCTGACCCGAGCGTAAAGCAAAACACAAACACTCGAGTCAGGACATACATACTTATACAATGTAAACCAACTCAAGTGAACTGTAATAACAATGCACATGTAACTTAAAGGAAGCTTGGGATTGCCCATCCTTTAAGGATCCGTTAAAGTACCCACTAAGCAGAAATGAACGCTATCATAGTAATGTCTAAAGTAAAGTAAACTATGCAAAATAATAGTGTTAATGTGACTAGGGTAGCGCAAAGCTGCAGCAATTGCCCACCTCTAGCCACACTTTATCACATCCAACCGTTATTATAACCCGTGGTTATAAATTTCAAAATGGTTTATATTTCAAATCAAAACAATTCATTTAAACCATTTAAAATGAAGTCATTATACTTTCAAATCAAATATTCAATTCCCAAAATTTCAACATTTCCGAAGCTCGTTTATTCAATTGTAATAATCCAAAACATTATATTTTTAGCATTCGCAACACTTAGAAAATGCTGCTGTAAGTATAGTGGTAAAATTGGAAAACAACACAATTCAGAAATAATAGCACTTATAACTGCTGCTGGAAATACAGTGGTAATTTGAAAACAATTCATTGTTGAAAACAGCAGCACTTATAAACTGCTGCTGTAGAGATAGTAGTAGATTTGAAAAACAATACACTGAAACCACAGCATTTCTGGAATGCTACAATTTCTGTCATAAGTTGTACTGTGACATTTTTAAACAATATATCTTCCACTTTTATCATTTTTAACTTATCAAACTTATTCCACTTTTCCGAATTATTTATCAGGATATCATTTAACTTATAAATTTAATAAAATAACATTTTATTAATAAATATCCAATTAAATTATAATTCATTTACATTAAGTCAAAATTCACTATAAGTTGCTTAACTTTTATTTTAACAAATAACTTGATATTTTCTTTTACTTTAAAATGGTATCCATTTCATAAGTAAATATTTTAATTACTAAGTTAAGCTTAAAATTTCCATTTAACTCGATCAAATTTCAATTATTAAGTTAAATCAAATTTTAAATTACAATTTAAACCATTTATCAACTTATAAAATTTTAACTTTTAGGAAATCACTGTTTAAATCATTTAAATCCAATTTAAGTCAAAATTTCACATTTTTACATTTAAAAATACTTAATAATTTCTAAAATCCCATTTTTAATCAAATTTCAATTATTAAGTTAAATCAAAATTTTGAATTACAATTTAAACCATTTATCAACTTATAAAATTTTAACTTATAGAAAATCACTATTTAAATCATTTAAATCCAATTTAAGTTAAAAAATCCATATTTTTAAAATTTAAAATACTTAAAATTTTTAGAAATATCATTTTAAAATTTAACCACGGGTCTGTATAATACTTTCTAACCTAGGTCAAGTGATAAGGATAATATATCATTTTAATCCGTAATCAGTTAACATTCCGGGTTTTATCATTTCAAACCCGCAATCCCAAGTCAAATAAAAATCGCTCGAGCCTATCATTTTAGCTCGTAACGACTTTTCCCTATTCTAAAGTCCGTTCGGGTATGTATCATTTCAACCCATAGTGATTCTATACTAACAGGGAACTTGCAGTGTGAGAAACAGAAAATAAATAAACAGTAAAACATATCATATGATGTCAGGTGATGCAACAGGTATATAATAAGGTAATATCATCATATAATGTCAGATAACAGGCAGATGTGAGCATACAACATAGCATATCAACTACTACAATTCAAGTGACATTGTTTCACATTTATATAAGTACGATTTGTCGAGAGTGATAAACTCACCTTTTAGAGTTAGAGATGACAATTCAAGACACACAACTACACTCCGAAAAGCACGACAAAGCACGAATAGATTTGAGTGTATGAAGAGCCAAAATCCAAATCTTGTAAACAACACAAATACAACATATATAAGTATATGATTGTACAAAAGAATTTAGACTTAAACAAAATCAAAATATGAACAAAGTCAAGCAAGAGGACTTAACCCAAATCAAGTGGGCTCGGCCACATCACCATAGGACTCAACCACCAAGGCATATGGCTCGGCCAAGTCCAGATCTAGGCCTGAAAATTCACGGCCATGGTCATAAATAGAAGGCAAAGCAATGGAATGAGAAGAGGCGGCAAACCAAAGGTCATTGGAAGGCAAAAGGTCAAAGGAGCATGCCACTATTGGGTTCGGCATGGGTTTTTGCATGGTCATGTCAGGCCATCTTCATCTGGTCACGGCTAGGAATAGAGCATGGTCACGACAAGGCAAAGGAGGTGGAGTTGGTGTGGCCGAGGCTAATAAGGAGGAAGGGAATGATGTGGTGATCTCGGCTAGGGTTTCAAGGCATTTGGTGATGGGTTTGGATCATGGAAGTTCATGACATCAAGGGGATGGTGGTGGTGGATGAAGGCTGGTCATATGGTGGTGGTGGAGGAGGAGGACATGGTCGGCAAGGGCTGGTGATGATAGAGGTAGAGGCTGAGCCTTGCAAATAGAGGAGAACCAAAAGAAATAGAATAAAGAGAAGAGGAAGAAACCATGAACTTACTGCAAATATTTTCTCAGGAATGATAAAATGAAATGAGGAGCTGAACCAAATTTTTGTACGTGAGAAAATGAATATGAGGAAGTGGAGTTTGTACGGCCAAAAAGAAGGAACGGCTAGGAAATGAAAAGTTAGGAAAATGTAAAGGCAAAATAAAATATAACTTAAGTCTCTTGAATTTCCAAAGCCCAATATCAACACAATTCAAAACAACAAATAAAATCAAAGCCCAAACAAAATAAAAATGGAGAAATGAAAATAGAAAATAGATAATAGAAATACAGAAAATAATTGCGTGTAAATGCTGAATTTATCAAATTTTAAAAAAAGTTTAAAACAGAATTTGGCGAAACGAAAAGCAGAACGGATATCATAAATAAATACTGCTTCAAAGAAAAAGATTAGAAATTTAAAATTCAAATTTAAAATGATTTAAAATCAAAGTTTCAAATAAAATTAAATTAAAAATATTTGTTAAAATTTATGGGTTGTTACAGAAGTACTAAAAGGACTTAAGTAAAATAGGGTGGTAATGACAAGTGTTTTATGTAAGTGTATAACATAAGTTAATAAAGGGTAGAAGCTTTTATAAAGGAAAGGAGTAACTTGTTTTAAGGAAGGGTATTTATAGTCTTTCCTGCCATTTTACATTTCTATAAAAGAACGCACTCTTTACTTTTTCACTTTTGTTTCATTTCCATTTTTCAATTTCATCTTCTTCCTCTTCTTTCCATCTCTTCCTCCATCTTCATAAAAAGAAAATACACTTCAAAACCTCTTTCTTCCTCCTCTAAATTCATAAACAAGTTCATAAAATCATCGTCATCACTCTCTACATCACAATGATCCAAACATTAGCACCCAAACCCATATTTTTCCTTGGGCCGTGAGCACCTAAGGGGAGTGAGACCATGTGCATGAGATTCTGGGTGGAAGGGAAGGGATTTGGTCGAGTTTGAAGTAAGGAAGGTGGTGGCTTTGTGTTTGGTTTGAATTAATGTGAGATTTCTTACTTCAAAATTGGTTTTAAAGTTGACAAAATATCGTAATAATTTAGTGCTAGCCTACACTGTTGTATGTATGCATTTGTGATGTGTATATATTGTTGTTGTTGATTCATGCTTGAAAGTGGATGACATAAATAACCATTTTGTTGTAGGGGACGAAAGCAAAGTGAATGGAAGTCGAAGTGTTTTCGTAGCGAATAGGTCGCTATGGAAGCACTTAGAAGAATGGAAATTTTGTAGAGTAATCCTAAAGAATTCCTTGTCTTGTTGATTTTACACTACATATATTATTGGTTATGCTTATGTTTATGTATATGGAAAGTAAATTTTACTTAGTTATAGTTAACTTACTTGTTGGTTTTATTGCGACCGTTGAAATCCCGTGCTAGCTTTTAAGCGATTTACCACTTGTTTTCTAAAGTGTGTTGAAATGGTTTCCGAACTTGACTTTTGTTTTAAAATCCTTTTGCAATGGTATTAAAGTGATTTAAATATAGAAAGAAATGTGGTTTAAAATTTATTTGATTTCAAAACAAAATTTTAAAAGTACGGTCCATATAATGATAGTCGTTATGAATGCATTTTGGAAAATCTTCGATTTTTGTAGAGGTAAAAAGAGTTATCTATTCTAGATATTTTGAAAAGCCTTTCAAATGTGTTTATAAGTATTTAAAAAGAAAAGTTTCAAATATATTAATCTAAAGAATTTATTTAGTAATTTAAATAGGAGGTGTAAATTTTTCTCCTTTGTTTCAAAAGTTAAGGCTTTTTAAAATGACCATCTTTAAAGGGATGTTTTAAATACAAATTTCAAACTTGTTTTAAGAGTTTTAAAATTAATTTTAAAAGAAGAAGGAAGCATGGATTACAACATTATTGTTGCAATAAATGTTTCTGAGAAAAAGAAAGAGATATTATCTTTGTTATAGTAAACGGTTTCAGAAAAATTAGAAAGAAAGTTTGGTATATAACACTTTATTTTATTAAATAAGTTGTTTACTTTTTTAAAAAGGAAACATGTTTATAGTGGTTTGGAATTCATCGATTTAAAAGGTATTTACTTTTAAAAAAGGAAAGATGTTGCCTTTTTGAATTATACTTTGGTTTAAATAAGTGATTTTGAAAACAAAATTTAATAGCAAGCGTATTGGAACTCTCAGATCCTATTTTAATTTCTAGACTTCGAGGTATAAAAACTTGTTTCCATTTTGAAGTTAGAAATGTTGTCGAGTCAAGGTTTGAGAGGTAATGATATCCCAACTTAGACGGTTTCATTTCTAATCGATGGAAGGTACTAGTTTGAAACTGAAGACTAGCAATAAGTTAAGGAGTTGGTTTAGAGATTGTTTAACAAGACTTTGTTTTATGAAAGAGATTTCTTTATCGGTGCCATCAAGTAACATAAAACAAATGTGATAAGTAGTGCTAAAATGTTGAAACGTTTATGGAAAATATGTCATCTTTTATTTAACACTAAACCGATGAGTAGACTTTCCTCTATTTGTAAGATCTTGAGTCGATGTACCTAGGAAATGGTAGGAGCAACCAGTGTCCTGACTTACCTGGCTTCGATTCTCGGCGAGGGATAGAAAAGTCGAAATATCGAAAGTATGATAAGTATAAGAGAGTTATTTTCTATAAATATGTCATGATAAATTAAGTATATGGAAGATACTTCATCTTATACTCGACTCTAAATTTCGAGTTATGGAAGCCCGTTTCTATCTGTGAGTGTTTAAGAATGTATGTCGAGGCACGAGTAGTTCTCTAACTTGTCTAACTTCATTATTAATCGAGGGATAGCATGGGGTTGAAATCGAAAGTGATGATAACTATATGATGCTTGATTTTCCTATGCAAATTTTATACTTACACCTGATAATGGTTGGTCCACTATCGATGACTTGACCTATTTTGACTTAGGAAGTATATGAAAGCTTCGTAATTTCATACGGTTTGAGATTCCCTTGGGCGAACGCATTCCTGTGAAACATCTCTCCCTTTAAGGGGTATAGTAGAGATCCCCTTGGGACTCTTATATATTCTGCTTACTTCTGAAAGAATCAGGATTGAGTCAACCGGAAACTATCGATTGTTGGTTTGGAGAGATTGGGAATGGATAAGAATAAGTATCCGGAAACCACTTTAAACCGACATAAGCATTCAAATTGAAGACATCTTGAAGATGATGGAATCAAAGATGGAGTTTTTTGAAGTGCAAGGGATATTTTCTACTAATCCTGAGGATGTAGTAGAAGTAGTGCCTTCGGTTTGTTCTTATCCTGAACAACTGGTATGGATGAATGGTGGCATTGCATTGTTTCCTGGAGGGCAGTGTTAGCATTCTAAGTGGGGTTTGCTAAAAAGGTAAATTGTAGCCTTGAGCCTTACACCTGGTAATGACTAAAACATAGAATATGCGGCAGGGCTATGTGGGTCGCACCCATGCGGTAGTGTCATCGCCCGATCTAGATCGATATTTATATATTTATGTATGCTCAGGCACGTTACGGTTGTTGGCCGCAATCAGGATGGTGACATATTCGGTACAAACCGGGAAGGGATAGGTCAGTTCTGTGCTGGCAGGGAGTCCATGTGAGGCCCTTGATACATTTTTCTAGAGGTGTACTGTGGCAGGCATGCCCTAGTAGCCTTATCATTATATGGAATCCATTTTCCAATACGTGCTTTACGGACTTAATTGTACCCAAATATGTTGGATGTAATATGCAAGCATTTTAGCTACGTTATATATTTATTTTAAACCATAAACATTATTATAATATCACTGGATATTCTATTTGAAATGGTTTGGTTATCTTAAGGTAAAAACCCGTCCGTGTTTATGTGCGACACTGTCA
The DNA here is from genome assembly GCA_030737815.1 of Allium fistulosum. NCBI lineage: Eukaryota > Viridiplantae > Streptophyta > Magnoliopsida > Asparagales > Amaryllidaceae > Allium > Allium fistulosum. The sequence goes on from CM060902.1 coordinate 1,305,995,086, forward strand.
TATGAGATATCTTTGTTTTTGAAAGCTTTTATAACATAAAAGGAATGTAAATGATTTGAGTTTCTCACGCTGGTTTACTAGACTGGTCCAGGTGTTACTTTCTTATAATACTAGGGTCACCCCGAGTATTTTTCCAGAGTCAGCTTTGGAGCTTCAGGAGACGAGCTGGATGCCTCCAAGAACTATTTACATATTTATTTTATTTTCCGTTGTATTTCTTGTTTGTATTCATTAGCATTTGTAAGGATAGGTTGTTATAACTATCTAGGCCGATGTTAGGTTAGTTTACTCTGATTGTTGTATGAATATTAAAGTTTTCTCTGTAGAGATCATTTGTAAATTATACATTACTCATCGTGATGTGAGATTCTATTCTGTCTTTTCTTTTCTTTCACCCCAATAATCTGTCTTCCCAACACTTGGATGTTTAACATGTGAATATCGTGAATGTATTAGTGTCGACTTTCGAAGGTCGAAAAGGCGATCATCACATTTTGGTATCAGAGTTGAAGGTTAAGCGTGAACCTTCGCTTTAGTGGGGTAAACTCATTGGAGATAGGGTAAGTCACACCCAAGAATGAGTTTGAGTGTATTACATATAAGAGCGCGTATTTGTTGGTGCTATAAAAATGTTTTATATTTTACTGAAATTGATAAATGAAATAATTTTACCTAGATTTTATATATAAAAGAATAATTTTCAAAAATTAATATTGGTATTTTGTTGTGATTGTTTGTCAGGAAATGATGATATTTATTTATCATCATTTGTTGATGGATTATTTATACTCGATCAGTTTATAAGCATTTGCTATTTGATTAAATTAGATACAAACATCCAGGCTTTTAAATCTCCCCGAGATGGCCGAGATGAAAAATCCGAGATATCAGCCAAAATCCGAGATTTGGCAGCCTATTTAGTTATAAGTGTTTTAAATATCGCCCGAGATAGCCGAGATATTTTCCCGAGATATTGGCCAAAATCCGAGATTTAAAACACTGCAAACATCTTATGAATTTTGTTTCATGGTTTGACTATAAGGCGTTTGTAAATAACGTAGGTTTAACAAATTTACTTTGTTAAAAGGGTTATTATAAGATGGAATGATTTTATATAAAGAGGATTTTATAAATTTGGTTTATAAGACGTGTCTTATAAAATAAAGGGGATTTTTGAGAATTTAAATCTTGGTATCTTTGAAAAAGATTTCAAATGAGTTTTGGAAAAGGTAATAATAGCATTACTTGAAAGTATTTACAAGTATAAGTGTTTTGAAAGAGAATTTTAGGGTATATTTTCTTTGACAGTTTGGGAAATGAGTATCGATTTGTTTTGTGGTAATTTGAATAATCTTCTAAATGACAATCAGATGTTTACTTAGGTGAACGTTGTAGTACACTTAGTAAACTATTCCTTTTGTCATTGTACAATCGAAACGAGTTCGAATCCGAATGAATCGAAAGCAAGTTTTTGTAAATAAAGTGCTAAAGCTATTATATATACATATATGAGAAATATATATAGTATTGTTTCAAAATAGGATTCGAAAAAGAAGATGTATTTTAAGTTAACTAGTTCAAATGGCCTGGAAATGACTGGACAAGAGATGTGTTCGGATAGTAAGCATTTCTCTTAAGTATTACCCTTCTTGGTAAGGGGCATATGATATTGTTTGGTAGGACTCATTTCCTTGGTTTCATATTGGTGTTACTCGGTCTATATGTATATTTTATGTGGACTGAAATATATAATATAATTTCAAAAAAGTTTTGAAATAAAAATGGGTATTTAGTTCTTAAGTTCTCTAAATAAAATGGATTCAAAATAAAAAGGTATTTTGATAAAGGAGTGTATTGATAAATGAATTTTTTTAAGAATGGACTTATGTCACTCTTGGTTAGAGAAGAAATAATCTATCACAAGTTTTGAACGGGTTAAATTTAATAAGAAGATTTTAATAAACTTTGTTTCATTTAAACCGTGTCGCTTGTTTTAACATCTAAGTTGTATAAACTATTTGATGTTATTGGGCCGACTAATTAAACATCTTTACCTTAGAGAAGTCTAAGGAAAAGCAAACTCTAGGACTGAGTTTAGATACCAGCATCCTACTCTTCTTAACTACTTACCAGATTAGATTGGAAAAGAGATCGAAGAGGTCGATTCAGTTTTAAGACCCACATTTATTTAGGGCCTACATCTAAACTTAAGAAAATAGAAAATATTAAATCAGATAGTTGTATATACTCTGAGGATGTAAGTAGGGTATGATACAGTTTTAAAATTTAAGTTATGAAATGTTTTCATAAATAAATTTAGGAAGTAAATAGAATTGTAGTAGTATAATTATTAAGTTATCCTGAAGGGATAAAAACCGTAAGTTGGACCTGGATCATTTTATTCGCATAAGTTCTTGATCCAAAGTTTGGGCACATGATTTCTGGTTGTCATACATTGGTCTAAATTAGGCATTTTCACTCGATTCTTGTATGTGAGTACTTGAGATGGATTCTTGGGATGATGTGAGTGTTTTTTGTCATAGTTTAGGACTATTAAGGAAAACGTAAGTATCAGATCAAGGACCCGGATCAGGGTTCATCAATGAAGATGTTAAGTGATCTATACTAGGTTAGATTAGAGATTTATATATCCGAGCAAGTGATTGGGTTAGATATTATGTACGGATTATTCATACACATCATACAGGCTTAACTATATTTGTTTGTAATGTTTTATGGATTATGAGGAGTTAGGTAGACGACTCTTCGATTTGTTATAAGGTAGTGTGAATAATCAATTGAGTAATAACCTATGACTGTTGAGCATGAGGTATGCTCAGTAGATTGTTTATCATCCTTGTGTGATAAGAAGGTTGTGAACCTGGACAAACTCTAAGTGTTTTGTTAGTCATTTAACATTTTGGAGAATGTTAAGAATTGGTATGACTTGTTTCTTGGTTGTTTGTGTGTGATGAAATTTCGGAGTTGAAATTCTTTTGAGGGGGAAGAATGTAACGACCTGGAATTTTATCGCTTTAATTTATGAATATTGAATTAATTTTAAATATTCAATTAATGATTTTATTGGTCAAATAACCCTCTTTTAATTAATAAATAATGAAAGTAAACTTTTTTTGAAAGTTTGTTTGTAAAAATAAATAGTTCGATGAAAAATGGAAAATGTGAGCGAAAATCATTTTTCGGATTTTTGACTTTTCATCGACCAAAAGTTGTTGGAATTTGTTGTGCACACTATTGTACATATGTGAACATATATATAAAATAAGAAAACAACTTTTATTAATTAAATGGTTTAGTTAAAAACAAATTTAATAAAGTTACCTAAGTATTAAGAAAAGGAAGACTTTTCTTTTCACTTAAAAAGAGAAAAGTACAAAGAAGTACTAAAAGGACTTAGGTAAAAGAGGGTGGTAATGACAAGTGTCTTAGAGTAAGTGTGTTGAAAACCCGACATTTATTAATTAAATGTGACGACCTGCCTTTTTGACTCTTGAAAATCGATACTAATACATTCTCGGTATTCACGTGCCGCAAATTCAAGTGCCGCAAAAGGCAGATTGATCAAGGGTAAAAAGAAAATGACACAGAACAGAGTAGAAAACAGAATCTCACACGAATGGAATAATCATATATTATTACCATAAAATCTTTTACCGCAGAAAAATTTAAATACAATATTAAAGTCTAACTTAGATTCAGCATAGACAGCTATAAATCTTTTGTCCTTACAAATGCTAAAAAAACAAAACAAATGCGGTGGAAAAATAGAATACATCCATACATTGGTGAAGATCTCCAACTCTCCTCTGGAAACTCCAAGCCTCTTTAGCTAAACCTGAAACTACTCGGATCCAACCCGAGTATTAAAAATATCCAGATCAGGCTTGATAAACCAGCATGAGAAAACTCGAATTATAAATGTATATGACAGTGTCATCGATCAGATTGATGCCAATCAAAACCTTTGAAAAGAAGGGTATCTCATAAGACCACACCGCACATAAACACAGACGAGTTTTTACTTTACGGTAACCAAAATACTTTATTCCAAAACAAATTTGATATTATTATTAATGACATTGGTTTGAAAACACTTTTCAAATAAATATATACACAAAGTAGGTATCAATACCCGAATATTGTCAAAGGTCTGAAATGTTTGCAAAGAATTACAACTATTTTGGGAATACAACCAAAACTGTAAAGCTCGTATTGGAATTGGATTTTCAACATGATAGGGAACTAGTGGCCATTTCCTACGATGCGAAATCCACACATAACATCCTAGTCTCCGGTGACTATTCACTTTTCTTAAGCAAGCCTCAGTACTACATTTTTACACTACTATGGAACAGCGTATTTCAGTGGCTTTGCTCTTTCTCAGTCGAGCCTCCAATACCTGCCTATTTAAACCATTGAGGGTCCAGACAGTACTGGACTCTTTCATCATCAATAAAACCAATAGCCTGAATTATATGTCCTGCAGAACACATAGTATCCCGTATCATTCCTGGGATGTAAGGTTCGTGAATCTACGCTTTTCTTTCCATAAAGCCATGCTTTGCTTTTCACAAAGCAAATTCCACTTAGAATGCCACACTGCATTTCTAACAACACACTATTGATTTCCACAAAAGTACAACTGTAACATCCTGATATTTTCAACCATTCTCATCCACACATGTCAGACTTGAATTGTTCAAAACATCAGATTGTTAATTTAAATTTGGCAAAACTCAGCATATACAGTAAATAAATAATCATAGAATCACAGACACAGGGTAATATAACAATATGCAACGGAAACAAATGAATAGTAGTTCATGAAGCTATTATATATATAACAGAGTTAAAACAAAATACAACATAAGTCTCAAATACACAAGAGTCTCGATACAATAGTCAAATAACAAATTTGAATACATCATTGGAATCAATTGAATTTCTGAAAGCTGAATCGATAGTTGGATCTCCAAAACGAAGCTCCAACTCCAAAGGTGAGTCTCAAAAGCTGTGTCACTCAGTCTGACCCGAGCGTAAAGCAAAACACAAACACTCGAGTCAGGATTAACATTCTTATACCAATAAATCCAACTCAAGTGAAATATCAACTGAAATACAGGTAACTCAAAGGATGTTTGGGATACCCATCCTCTAAGGTTCTGAGGAACTATATACTATGTAGAAATATACGCTATTAACAACCAAACGTTATTATAACACCGTGGTCATTTCAAAAATCATATTTCAAAACCAAAATATCATATCCATTTCAAAACCATATCAATACGATATCACTTCTCACTTAAAATAATATTCATTTCAAAACCATAGCACTTTCAAAGTTATAACACTTTCGAAACCAAAATACTTGAAATTATAACCCTTTGGAAGTCATAGCACTTTGAAATCGTAACACTTTGGAAGACCGTAACACTTTCCTTTAAGTAGTTTAGATAATAATAATAGTATATAATAAAAAAGTTTATACAAAATAGTTATAAGTTAAAATATTTTATATTAAAATAATTTATAAAATAAAAAATATATATATAGTTTTAATTATAATTTAAAAATACTTTATATAATAAAATGGCTTCCTTAATTTTCACAAGTCGATTCAAATCAACTCGACTTCCAAAATTCAAATCTAATTCAATCTCAATTCACCAATTTCAATTCAATTTAGTTTCTCGATAAACCATTTCAAATTATATCGATTTCAAATACAGATTTGAACCATAAAATAAACCATTTCAATTTCGATATATTTCCAAGCTTTAAATATTCAACATTTCAAAACTAAATTCGATAATTTCATATATATATCAAATTCACTTTACTATTATTTAGTTTTGAAATATTTACTTAATCAATTCAATAACATTTAAATACAACTTCAATTTACAAATTTAAATAAACAAAATATCCCATTTAAATTTATATGAGTTTTAAATATTCATTTAAGTCACTTTTAATCAAATTCAAGTTATAAAACATATCTTTAAAATTTCAAATTTAATAAATTTCAAATCAAACTTATTTAAGTATAATTCTTAAATAAATATAATTTCAAATCAATTTCAAATTTATCTTTCCAACCTGAATCATTATAAACTCTATATTTTGAAAATATATACATTAAATAAATACTTAAACATATTATATATCAACTTTATTAAATCAACTTTAATAAATCTTAAAATCAATATTTATTAAAACCATATATTTCTTTTCAAAACCATAGAAATCATTTTCGAAATATTTATATATAGACCAACGGTGTCTGTATATAATTCTCTACCCTATGGTCAAGTGATATGGATATTTATCATTTCAATCCGTAATTTAAATATATACGGGTATATATCTTTTTAACCCGCAATCCCAAATTCAATTCAATGAAAATCGCTTGGGTTTATCATTTCAACCCATAACGATTTTCTCCTATTCTACAGATCGTTCGGGTATGTATCATTTCAACCCATAGGGAATTCTATAATAACAGAGAACTTGCAGAGTGATAACAGATATGATAATAATGTAATATGCATATATCATCAATATAAATAACAGATAATGGTGTCAAATGTCACAGGTGAACAGTTACAGATAATGACATATATATAGCAATTAAATAACTAACAGCAGCATATTTCAATTATCGTTTCAATTGAAATCAGATTTAATAAATATAAACACGTTAATCGTGAGTGATTGCTCACCTTTCGAGGTTAGAGACGAACGAGAATGAGATGAGTTACGAATCCAAGCACGACTTCCAAAACAAAGCTAGATTGGCACAATTTGGACGAACAAGGCTGATAACAGAAATCGATGAGAACAAATCAAAATTTGTTTGATAAAATTTAAACGATATGTATATTATAATAAAATTTTCCTTAAACCAAATATTCAATTTTAAAATACACATACATTTTTTAAATCAATCTTAAATTTTAAACATATATATTGAAATCAAAATCTATATATATATATATATTGAAATCATTATTTCTTAACCCATTAACTAAAAATCAAAATACCAGTATATATTTTTCTCTGAAATCAAAAAAAAAATTGAAAACCCAAACTTATGTATATTCATATATATACACAAATTGATATATAAGCCTATATAGAGTCACATACATTAAAACAACATATATACACATTATATTTCCAAATCAATGTTTATATATATATATACTTATTAAAAATCAAAATATTTATATATACCATATTCAAACCTATACAGACAACATACATATATAACTAATAGAGGCAGATACCTATAGACTATCATTTATATACAAGATAATACTGACATAACTATATATATATATACACTGTTTCAAACCATATGTAATGTTGTCACAACTGTGTATATATAACTGTATTAAACTTCAAAAATCAATATATATAAAATAACAGATATATATATATATAACAAAATTAAACAAGATACAACATAATCCTCATATCTATATAACTTCTCTTATCTATAATATATATATATATATAGAAGTACATAAGCATATATATAAAAATCTTATATAAACTCATATGTATATAAGAGACGGGCTTTCAAGCTTTTATATCAGTAAACCTATATATATATTACTGTTGTTCTCTTCCAACAAAAGAGGATAGGCTTTATATAGTTATTTAACGTATTTTTTTTATAAATACTTTAAACATATGATAACTACTTTAAACAGGGTTACAAAGTATAAGTACATATATAATTTAAATCTCAACTCAATATATGTACAAAACCCAAAATATACGAAACCTGGGATGTTTTTTTCCAAATATAACCATAATATAAACACACAAAAATATAGTTTATAAAACTATGCATATATATACCAACAGCTTGCAGTTCATATGCCACATATATATAAATAGAATATATATATAAATCTGTAAAAATATACAGATTATCTATAAAAACCCAAATTCATGAATACTAGTATAAAATCTATATATACACGCAACCAAATATGCATATTATAGTTTAAACCTCTCTATACTCACATATTAAATACATAAATATATATAGAACTTATATAACTTATAAAATAAGCTTTAATAAAAATACAGAGAACAACTGCCATATATATATATATAACCGTAAATATATGTAAACAGTGTAGCATATATAATATTCCCTCAATATCTCATGTATACAATATCTTCATACCGTAATTATATATTATTGAATACAAGCAAAAGATTTGTACAATTTATATACATACCCTGAAGGACGCGCATGCTCAGCTATGCTGTGGAGAAATAGAAGGTGGGTGGTAGTTCGGTTGAGCTAGGTGAGGGTAGGACATTGATGACGAGGTTGGATCCTGGAGGGAAGTCATAGGTGGGTGCGTAGGCAAACATACAACTTTATATTCTTTTTTTTAAAGGACTTGGAACATAAAAGATGAAAGGCACCGGGTGAGTAAAAGTGGGGAGACGCATGAGCTGGCTTATCACAAAGAAACGAAAATAGTAGATACATTATTTCTCATGCATAACTTTATAATATGCGCTGTTTCAAAATCAACAGTCATGGGTAAGAAGAAAAATGAGAGCAAGGAACTAGAGTTAATAAATTAAACATAGGAAATAGATAAAGTCAGTGGTTATATTGGGAATATAAAAAGGCTAGAGGCTATTCATAACACGACGGATAATAAAAAGGCACAAGGAAACCAAAAGTTACGGAACCGGTACCGATACGAAATCATTTTCGCGGATTCCGTTGCGTATCGGACTTCAAAACACAGAATCGAATATACCGCAGAGATCAGCACGATGAGGCGATCAAAACGGTATATAGATATCAGTGGTACGATCATCCTATCAAAAGTCGATAATCGGTATCGAAAATGCTGCCAAAACGCCGAAAAATAAGATAAACGGAGCAATAGCAGTTCAAATTTAAAGAAACGAAATATGACGTCTCACTTAGAAGATGCTTTACAAATTTGTAGTAAAAAAAATATTCAAGTTTGGAAAACATTTTATTATCGTCAAATATTAACCGATTTGAATTAAAATAGAATTACCCAAGAAAATAAACTTCCATTATTTTAGATGAAAATTTACCCGTTGTTATGTTTAATTAGACGTATTCCAAATATTAATTTTTTATCTCAAAATTTTATTATTTAAAATTTCACAAAAATTCAGTTAATTACGTTAATAAAATTAATAAAATTCACGGGTCGTTACAACAACCTTTGAGCTCGTACGTCTCAGAGAAGGGTGTTAAGTATATGAGGGGTTACCTCCTACACCACCAAACATATGTACATTTGTAAAGATCAATGTACGTGATTTTAGAAATGCAATGTCAGATACTCATCCATGCAAGTTGTCCAAGTGAAGGACAAACCAAAGGTACTCCTCCTACTACTTCATGTTTGGAAATCACCTCTAGGATTAGTAGCGAGTAGTCCTTGCAAATCAAAGATTTTTAGAACGAAGGCACTACTGCCACATATATATATATATATGATATGGGAATAAACCCAAAGGTTAGTGGCAAGCAGCCCTACATCATGATGCTCTCCATCTTCAAATCATTGCCTTCAACATGTCTTCATTTTCGAACACATATATTGGTTTGAAGTTGTTTTCAGATAGGAATTGCCCAAATCCGATCCCGGTTTCTCCGAACCAATCATTGATAAAAAAAATTTCAAGTATATAGGTGATTATCAAACAATATCCAATCAATTTATCTTTTTATCAAATCAAATATCTTTCGGAGATATATTCTTTTAAACCATTCATTTATCTTTTAAGAGTATATGAAATCATTAAGCCTCATTTATCAAATTCTCTGATTGATTAAACCTCTTTAATCTTGGAATAATTCCAAATCATTTCACCTTTTACTTAGGAAAATATTTCCAAATCATTTATTTAAATCTTAACAAAGATTTCTTATTTTCAAATCATAACTTTTAAATGGGTCAAAAACGATGTTAATTAAGACATCATTTATGGTACACCCAAATCAATTAGTATTGAGTAGAAAAGGATCCATAGAGATTAGACTAATTATATTCGATACCAATTTCCGTATTCAACCAGTATTATTCATAGAATAACGGTGAAATCACCTTTTAAATTCACATGGATAGTACGAGTTCCCTCCTCGGAATTTAATACAGAGTTTAACTAGGATATTCTCTATACAACCAAAATCTTATTTTAAATTCTTATTCAACTTTTGAAAAACTCCAAATCTCTTTTATTTTAACTTAAGAAAATGCGGTCCGTGTAGATCAAATTAACTATCCCCTCCGCCGGGCCAGTCCGGATAGTTAGAGCGAAACCCAGACACTGGTTGCCCAAGCTTGGGTCTAGAGACTATCTCTTTGACACCCATAAGGTGGTCAAGTTATTTGACCAACTCTAAATCCTTTATATGATCTTTTTTAGAGATGATTTTCATTTACTTAACGCAATCCCAAATATTGTTTAAAACAATTTTACTTTAACCATTTACTTTAAACTCCTTTAAAATACTCATAAAACTTCCAAATTATCTTCAAAATACTTAATTATTCATTTGAAAATATTACTAAAAAGATTGGGGAAGAATAATTAAGTTAAAACCATGATTTGCAAAAGTTACTGAAAATCGTCACAAAAACTGCTATGACTAGTGTTTTAAAGCTTCTTTGATCAAATTACTAATTCCATTTCATATAAGTCTAATTTTATAACTCAAATCCCCTTTAAAACATTTTAACATATTTATGGAATTTATTTCATATTTTTTGTGATTTAAAAATACCTATTTTTAAAGAATTTACCACTTTGGTTTCCGAACTACTAAAACGCGATGTTTTTGAAAACTTGAATTGGACATATTTCAAACTCTACTAAATGAAACCTTGATTTTCTTCTTTTGTTTGAAAAATATATTCTAATGCATTCGAAAAATTCTTATTTAATAGAATTTCGACTTATATTGTATCCTACAGATTGATTTAACTTTCAGGTTGGAAAATTACGAACTATCGTTACACGACGAGCTCGATTTGGCTCAAATTTTCAAGCTTCATTAAACTTTACCGAAACTTGTTAACATATTTAAATACCATAACAAACCATTTTAAATCATTTAAAACTATTTATACTAGATTAAAAAATTCATTTTCCGCTTTATTCCATATTATAATATTATATATTCATTTTTAAATCTTTTTATATTCAAAACCATAAAGAGGCTTACTAATTCACATACACATATTAATAGGGATTTATCTTTCCATGGATTAACTATGGTTAATTAATTAACCATTTCTATTTTGCATAGTTATGATTTTCCCATTATTGGTAATATTTATCACAACCAAGTTATCAACCATATAATCAACCAATTTTCAAACATCCATATAAATCATCCAAGATATTAAATGGTTATATTATCATACTTAAAATAATTAGATATGTTATTTAATAATTATGAATGTCGAGTACTCACAATCGGTTTCCACTCCGCCAATCATTTTCCAAAACTTCTTGAAATAAATCGAACAGTACTCCGGCAACACTACCTTCTCTTTCTTTGCTCCAGAGCTTGATGAAGGAGATGGTGGCCATGGTTTTTAAAGAGGAAGTGGTAGAGTTTGGACTTGCTTTTGAGGGTTTTTCTTTTGTATGTGTATGTATATATTTATATATTATTTTACTTCTCTTTGGCTATATTTTTCTTCATTATTTTTCTAAGGAGGAAGCCAGTAAAATAGCTTGAAATGAAGAAGAAGAAGAAGTAGAATGTGTGAATGAATGTGTGCTTGTGTGCATGTATTTATAGGCTTAAACTTGAAAATATCTCTTTCCCCCTCCACTTCATGCTCACGCCACCCCTTTTGTCACCTCAAGTGCTCGGCCACCCCCTCCTCACCCCTCCATGTGCACCTTAATATGTTTGACGGTGATGTGAGTGAAGAGATGGTTGCTTTATTGACTTCTTATGAAAATATCATGATATTTTCTTTTATATGTATACATATATGTATGTACGTATGTGCATTTGTATGTGTATGTGCATGTATGACATGTATATATGTGCACAAGACAATAAAATAAGGTTGCAACGACTTTAAACAACTTTCGTTTACTTAAACCGTTGTGAATTCGAAATCCGAATTCCGGCCATATTTTTAGTTTTTAATCAAACTATTTATTTAAGTAAACTGAACTTAATAAATTTCTTATCATTTCAAAATAATTAAAACAAGATCATTTAAGCTATAAAATCATATTAAATAATATTAAAATCCATTTATGAAAATACGACGTCGATTTACCAAAACGCGACGAAGTATGTATATCTTTGTAAAACAAGTTTATATATTTATGAAACCATTATAAATCACTTATTATCATTATATAAACAATTAAAATGAATTATAATTTTTTAAAACAATTATTTAAATATCTAAACTGAAATTAAAATTCTAGAAAATATATAAAAGCGATGACATCCTTGATGATGTCACAAAGATATTTTATTTCCAAAAATAAAATAAAATAATTTTATTACATATTCTTACATAAGTGGAGAAATAAGTGTATGTATCCAGTTTCGTTTGCGATTTCTGATGGTTAAAAAGATGTTTATCGGTAAAACGATTTCCGGTCAATTTATCTATATTTTTCCAAAGAATATCTTTTTTGTAAATATTTTTTCGAAACAAGATCACCATTATTATATATCACACAAAACATGATTATTTATGTTTAATAATCCTATATTGAATATTTAAAATTAATTAAGTATTCCAATTTAAGGTGATACAATTATGGGTCGTTACTGACTTCCCCGCTTAAAAGAATTTCGTCCTTGAAATTACAATCAAAAACCCAAAACATGTATTTTAAACTCAATTCCACATGATATAACAGATCATTCTTAAGGAATATTTGATTCGATCTCCTATTCGACTACACAACTTTACTTTCAAACTATTATCGATCCCTCGATTCACTAATGCAGACTTTAATTAGGCTTTCCGATCAAAACTTTAGTTTTTCTTGTATAGCTCTCAACTATGATAGAAAACACAAGTACACCACCACAAACCCTCATCAATGTTCATCGTCAAGAATCGAGTGATAAATCCTTTTTTGGACCGGTGTAAACACCTTAAAGTTCCGTACTCGAATCCTAGATCAGACTCGTGTGACGAAATGATCTACGTATAACATATATACTTATTAACATTTCCAAAAATTTTATGGAAACGTTTCATGAAATTTTAACATTTATTCTAACTCTTTGAAAATCATTTCAAAATATTCACCAAAAATATTTCTATCACTTTTTCAAAAGAAATCAATTATCCTTTACTTAGAATAATACTATTATAATTTTATTCCAAAATCCTTTTGAAATTTCTTTGTTAATAAATTCCCTTATAAATTCGATTCCAAAATTATTTTATATTAAATTACTTTCTCTTTATAAGTTTTGAACTTTTTCAAAACACTAGTATATGAGTTTGCAAAATCCCTTTTTCTTAAACTTATATTTCAAACCCATCTTTTACAAAATCATTTTATTTTTGTAAATTACACTTTATTTCATAAAATATACTTTCATAAAATATATTCTTATATAATTTTCTTGATTTCAACACTTTTTATAAAGCCATTTCTTTATAACATCCCTTTAAACTTTTTATTTCTAAATATCTTATTATATTGATCTGATATAAGATAGAAGAAATGCACAGAGAGAATAATCCAAAAAGAGGTTTATTATTTAACATCATATTTATACACCTACTCCTAACCCTAGCCTATATTATAAGTTTTTAGGGATAACTCCTAGGGAATACAATCTATCATACACCACCATCATATATATAGATTGCGACGAACCACATTTCAGAAGGTTTAAATTGACAATAATCCATACATGTCCAATTTAAACAATCCAGAACATGGATAATCATTGGGGTTAATTAAGAAAAATAAGAAAAGAAGAAGAAAACAAACACAGAATCTCGCTGCGGAATGACAAAATATAATAATTAAATAAACAGTTCATGAAGCTGTTTATATTATACATTTGATTATAATTTATACAACTTTTATCGAAGTTATATATACAACAGGGATAAATAAAATAATGCAGCAGACAACATGATACAAGAATAATAATAGTAATAATATACCAAATCTTCGTCTTCGCCCTCTAGAAAATGATCTTCAATGCGCTGAAATACTCAGGGCTGACCCGAGCGTAATGAAAAGACAAAACACTCGAGTCGGGACTAAAATATTTTTATGTGAGTCAAATCGATATCACATATAACATGAGTGTAATAGCGTCAGATATGTTTATGGGGTTTCACATCTCCTATCCAGTGTATAACGTGCGTGCAATAATTCAAGAGATGTTATGGGATTTTCCATCTCTTAAGGATCCATCAAAATATTTATATATAGTAGAATACGCTACATATATAATGTCTAATCAGTAAAATAAATATTTTTCTTAGCGTTAAGGCTTTACATTAATCCCCCTTAACGTGTTTTTAAGCATTGTCGTATAGTTTGCATAAAACGCCCCAGTAGCACATTGGGAGATAGGGATGCGCCTTGATACGACAACACTAAACCAAAATCGTAGGGGTCTCGTATAGGGATAAAAGTATGACAAGGCACATGAGGCAATACCCAAGGTAGGATACTACCAGTTCGGGTCGCAGGGCTGGTGGTAACGCATCGTAGCCACGACCGCCGACCGCGTCCACCCATCCCATATCGAGTCAAGGGAAGCTATCCCACAATCAAGGTGCACCAATCGAAACCGACAACAAGAGTAAAATATGGACCAAGTCCAAGAAAATCGAAGAATGGATGTCCGCTAGGGGTAATTAGCCCGCTTGGCCCTGTCAAGCCGTTCTGTTTTAGTCATTTCAAATTGGCACAAGTGCCGGGGTCTATCCATCACCGTTCTCTTTCTTCAAATCTATCAAATGATGCCAAATCCAACCACTTTGTTCTGGAGTCTCCTCCATGTACACAGTTTTAAAGTGGTTCCAATATTGACAAAGAGTATGCCAATAAGAGGTCCCGGTCTCTTTAACAACTAAACGTCATTTTACACATTGGTTGGTACATTTACATTTCGAACTGATACGTACTTGATATCAAAATATCATATTCGCTTCAAAATCAAATTCATTTCGAAATCATCATATTTACTCAAAATATTCAATTCACTTCAAAATCATTTTCGCCCTATATCTCGATTTCGCTTCCAAAATTGTTTCGAATTTCAGTTTAGGTTATAACTTCATTTTAACCCAGTTCGTATTTAAATCAATACTTTAAATATAAATTTTCCAACCTTGACCAGTTTGAATTTTAGAAAACAGTTTGAATAGTTTAAATATTTAAAAACAAGTTAAAATAGTTTGATATAAAATAGTTTAATAAAATGGTTTATATATTAATAATGGTTTTATATAAGAAATAGTCCGGAAAATCAAAGTAATTTGAATATTTAAAAAGATAGGTTTTGAACAGTTTATATTAAAATAATTTATTTGAAAATAGTTTCAAAGTCAAACTGATTCAATTCCATATCTTTTAATTCAAATCATCTTCAATTTCAATTCCACTCAAATCGACTCAATTTCAATTTCCATTTTAAATCGATTCAATTCCGATTTCAATTCGAATTAACTTCGATTCCAATTTCAATCCAAATTAATTTCAATTTTGATTTTCATTTTTAACTTCAAATTCGATTCAACAATTCGAGTCAATGGTTTAAATTTCAATTCAATTCTTATTTTAAACCATTTCAATTTATATCAATTTCAAGTTCAATTCCAAAATATCGATTTAAATCAAATTTATCTTCAATATTCAATTTAAGATTCAAATCCTTAAAATAATTCAATTCCGAGCTCAAATTTCAAAATATCCATTTAAATTACTTTTACTTGGATTTATTTCAAAGTTCGAGTAAAAGTTCAAATCACTTAAACAAATCAATTTCCATCATCCAAATGGTTTCTCAATTATACTTCAAAATTTCAAACTCGATTCTTAAAACAATTTCTTTTGACAAGTCCATTTTTAACATTTTGAGCTTGAGTTCAAAAATGATTCCATTTCCATAAATTCGATTTTATTTCTTAAAATCAAATCAATTAAATAATTTCAAATCAAAAATTTTAAAATCATATAATTTAACCAAATCTGGTGTCCGTATATAATTTTATATCCTATGGCCAAGTGAATCAATTATTTCAATTTAATTCAGGGATTGATATATATCATTTCAATCCAAAATAAATGTCATAGGTATATATGATTTCAACCTATTTCTTAATTTATTCAAAATAATGTGATTTACAGTTTTATATATTGTAAATAATATACAGGATGATAACAGGATATATCAAAATAAATAAACATCCAAATCATCCAAAATATCAATCAATAGCATCCATCATAATCAACATCCAATAGTCAAAATATCATAACAATTTACTAGTTATCAATAATCGGGAATTTAACTAGCAATTTAATTTCCATTTCAAATTTGAACTGTCAATTTAAATTCCTATCATTTAATTCATATCAATTTAAATGTCAGTTAAATTTACCAAACAACGGTCAATAAATTTTAATCACTTCACGATATAAATTTAACTAACATAAAAATTATTTTAGTACTTCGTGAGCATATAAAACACTTACCTTTTATTTAAAACCGAAAATATTTCAGCTTCAAATATATTCCACTTCCACTCCAAGCCGTAGCCTTCGTCGATACGATTCCAGCGTGATTCGTTTCGTTCGAAATGGACCTCATATGCAAAAATTATGCGATAATTAGTGATACGGTAATAATTATCATTAATTAACATCACGAAGATAATTAACTTAAATACTGCTACCTCTCGTCAATCTCGTTCATGCCTACCCTTCAGCACGCGAAACCCAAGCACGCGATCGATCTCCTCCGATAGCCGCGCCACCATCAGAGCGCAGCCGCAAACCCACCCGAAACGCCGCCGACAACCCTAGTCACGCCACCTCCAGCCAACTACGCGCACGCACAATACAGAGCATCAACCAAAACCCTAACTGCCGAGTCGACACCGCCACCTGATGTGCTCGCCCTCTCTCCGCCTTACCAGATCAAAATCACAACCCCCACATACGCGCTCCCGGCCGCGACCCAAGCCCTACACATGCGCCTCTTATCCTCGCCGCCGCTCTAGGTCGCTCGACCTTCATCAGGCAATACGCGATCGTTTGATTCAATTTTTTTTCTTTTCTCAATCGATCTGCTGTGAATAGAAATAAAGGAGAGGGGAGAGACATACGAGGGAACAAAAGTAGGCAGCGGCGTGCTGTACGAGATGAAAGGTTGACTTATATATATATTATTTAAATAAGAAAATATCTAGCTTCATACGCCTGAAATTTTCGAACTCCAAACGAAGTGTGCCGCCTAGCGTTCCGAATATTTTACCCCCATTTCGAACATAATGGAACTAGTCTCGAGGCCTAATTCGGTCGTATGCAGAAGAGAGCTTTTCAAAATTAATTTATTTTAATCTAATTCGTTAAATTAATTTTGAACACAATGGAACCGTTATTCCGCCCATAGCACTTGTTGAATACGGAAGTTGATATTGAATAAAAGTAGAGTGATTTCCATAATCCTATTTTCTCAAAAGATACTCTTTAAAAATGATTTGAGAAATATTCAAAAAGAGGTTTAAATGATTCCATATTCACTAAAAGAATATTTTGAAAATATACATCTCTCGAAGATATTTTGGTAAAGGAAAATGAATGAATCGAAAAACAATCATCTAATTACATCATTTTTATCGATGATTGGATTTCGAAGGAACCGGGGTCGGATTTGGGTGATTCCTATCCAAAAACCACTTCGAACCAATTTACGTGTTCGAATATTGAAGTTGTTTGAAGATGGACATATTGAGACGAATAATAACGAGGGACTACTTGTTGATTAATTGGGGATAAACTCCCAATTCACTATATTGTAGCATTGGTCTCTTCGTTATGAAAAATCTCAAAACCACAAGGGCTTCTCGCCTAGTAATGGCCGAGGAAAGTTCCTTCGGTTTCGTTCAGTCCTAGAACGATATTGTATGGATAAATGTATGACCTTGCATTCCAAATCACAATGAGTGATCTCTACAAATGTATATTTGTTTGGTGGCGGAGAAGACACCTTCTCTTAGCTTAACACCCTTTCCCGAGACGTATGAGCTTAGGAGTTATACGTTTGTAGAAATCAGTCATGTGAATGTGGAATGGCAATGTGGCGTTCAAAGTGAAAGAAGATGTGTTATGTGAAAAGGTAATCGTAGCCTCGAGCCTCATCAACCGGAAATGACCGAAACAGGGTTAGATGCAGCAAGGCTAAGTGGGTCATTCCCAATTAGGGTATGATCATCCCCTTCTAGATATATTTATTTTCGCTATGACGTTTGGGTTGTAAATTAATGTGGATGTATGCAAAGGGAGCTCTCGGATAAAGGTCGGTAACGACCGGGGGATGATATATTCGGTGCTATCTAGTTATAGAGATAGGCCGTCTTGTGTTGGTAGAGGATCCATTGTGATGGTCCTCAGTACATTACTCTAGAGATGTACTATCGGAAGGTAGTCCCTTCATCTGGTCATTTGTATGGAAATCCATTCTCCAATAAGAACCTGCGGTTTCATTTGTATTGGCGTAATGAATAGCCTCAAAATGGTACATGGGTAACCATTTCGGCTAAGGTTAATAAGTTTATTTGAAAATGTTTTCAAAGAAAATCATTAAAAATAATATCCCCAAATTTTACGTAATAAAGAGTTTTGGTTATCATAAGGTAAAAACCCGTTCCGTGTTTATGTGCGGCGTGGTCTTATGAGATACCTTTTTGTTTTCAAAACATCGTACTTTGAGTTCTCACACCAGTCCTATGACTGACCCGGAGTTTGTTTTTCCCTTTAAACTTCGGGTGCCCTATTTTTCGAGCAGCCGTGTAGTCAAGATACCTTAGGAGCGTTTTGGAACATGTTGGGGAGCATTTTGGAGAAGTCTTTTGGAGCTATGAAGCTGAAGTGCCTTATGTAGATATCTACCCATTTTCCACTGTGTTACGTAGTATGTATTTTCCAGCATATGTACAGATAGACAGTTATAACTATCCCGCTGGATTTGTATTTGACTCTGATCATTTATGTATAATTAAAATGTTGAATGCGATGTGAGATTATATTATTGTGTTATCTCTTATGTTTATTTTCTTTTACACCCCTGATAATCTGCCTCCCCGGCACTTGGATTTACGGCACGTGAATACCGTGGATGTATTAGTGTCGATTTCCGAGAGTCGTGGAGACGGGTCGTCACACTTGGTATCAAAGCTGAAGGTTAAGCGAGAAATTTGGCTTTGTTGGTGTATGACTCATTAGAGATAGGGTTAGTAACACCCTAGAATGAGTTTAGTCTGAGAGAGCGCATAATTAAAACTTTTAACTTGAATAAGTATATTCATACTGTATAGCATTCCCTAAGATTTCTCGTCTATATATCCTAAAGATCTTTTTCTTACTTTATACAGATAATAGAAAATGAGTGGAAGAAGAGGACGAGGTAGGGGAGGAAGTAATACCACAAATGGTCAAACTCCCACAACTACAGTAGTCGAGGAAGTTGTAGTTCCGGTGCAGCCCCAAATTAACTTTGCAACTTTATGCAAGAACTATACCATCCTTAGTGGCAAACCTTTCAAAGGAACGAAAACCATTATTGAAGTACAAGCTTGGATCCGCTCTTGTGAAAGAATTTTCAAAGGACTGAATATTGGAGATGAGCAGAAGAGATTCTTTGCTTCTTGGCAACTACAAGATGGAGCTCAAGTTTGGTGGGAATCTATTACTCAGAATGAGTCAGAAGATAATTTCTCATGGGAACGATTCAAAGAAGTTTTGGAGGAGCAGTATATGCCGAAAGCAGGAAAATCCCATCTTTACCGAAATTTTATGTATTTTAAACAAGAGGAGGAGATGTCGTTTGAGGAGTATGCTAACAAGTTTAACGAATTATCTCGTTTTATGCCTGGATTGATAGATACGCCCCTCAAAAAGAATGAAAAGTTTATCTCGGGAATGAAGAAGCAATACCATGTTAGAATGACTGGGCATTTGAAAGAACCATTTGTAGACTTAATAGACATGGGATACAGATATGAAGCTTTGGATAAGATAGATCCACCCGTAGTACAAGAAAGCAACAACAATAACTGGAAGAAGAGGAAGTTCAATGGCAAGAAGCCATGGCAGGGAAAACCCAAAGGAGGATCTCAGGATAACCGCTTTAAAGATGTCACTTGCTACAATTGCCAACAAAAGGGCCACCTGTCAACTCATTCTAGAAAACCCAGAACTTAAGGAACTCAAGGATCAGCACCAAAATGTTGCTATAATTGTCATCAATCAGGATACATTATAAAGGATTGTCCCCTAATGAAGAAAGGAGAACAAGCCAAAGTTTATGTTATCAAGAATAAGCCTTCAATCTCCCAAGATGTGAAGGGAAAAGGAGTTTGAAGGTAATATTTTTATCAAAGATGTTTTAGTTAGAGTATTATTTGATACAGGAGCTTCTCATAGTTTTATTTCCAAAACAACTGTAGAAGAATTGAAACTTAAACCTAAAATTGTTGATGTCCCTATCCGCGTGACGAATCCTATAGGAGGTTCCACTAATCTTTGTATGCACTATGAAAAGGTCCCAATTTCCTATCCTCCCCATCACTTTCCTTTTGACCTTTTCGACTTAGATTTTACTAGATTCGAAATTTTACTTGGTATGGATTGGTTAACTAAAAATGAAGCTATTCTAGATTGTTTGAAAAGAATGGTTGTAGTGAAAACAAAGTTAGGAAAACTCATAGAAACACCTTGTGAAGATCCTAGTCCAAGAAGGGATAGTTCTCTTTATGCTTTAGATACATCCCAGACAGAATTAGAAACAATACCCGTTGTTACAGAATTTGCAGATGTCTTTAAGGAAGTAAAAAGTTTACCCCCACATCGAGAAATCGAATTCCATATCGACTTAGTTCCTGGTGCGATGTCAATTAAACAACGAGATAGAAGGATGGCTCCGAAATAAAGGGATGAGTTGAATAACCAAACCCAATAGCTATTAAAGAAGGGATTAATAAGACCTAGTCATTCAAGTTGAGGATCAGCAGTATTTTTTGTTGCTAAATCAGATGGATCTTTGAGATTGTGTGTCGACTATCGAGATCTATAAACAAACCATTAAGAACAAGTATCCTCCACCCCGAATAGATGACTTGTTTGACCAGTTACACGGAGCTTGAGTTTTCTCTAAAATGGACCTAGCTACAGGATTCCATCAGTTAAGGAGCACAGAATATTGCATCCATCTAACTGCATTCAAAGGTCCGAATACTTTCTATGAGTGGTTGGTTATGCCTTTTGGGCTGACTAATGCACCCGCTTATTTTGTTGACCTTATGAATAGAGTGTTTAGAGATGTTCTAAACAAATTCGTGTTAGTCTTTATCGATGATATCCTCATCTACTCAAAGACAGAAGAAGAACATGCAAGGCATCTAGAAGCTGTGTTGGAGATATTGAGAAATAACGTGCTTAAAACCAAATTCTCAAAGTACCATTTTTGGGAGAAGGAGGTAAGATTCCTTGGACATATAATATCAAGGGATGCAATTTCAGTGGATCCAGGGAAAGTTGCAGCTATTCAAGATTGGAAGCAGCCACAAACTCCTAAAGAGATTCGTAGCTTCTTAGGTTTGGCAAGATATTACAAAATATTCGTTCAAGGCTTCTCTAAGATTGCCTATCACCTAACGAAGTTGACAATGAAGGATGCTAAATTTGTTTGGACTCCAAAATGTGAAGAAGCATTCCAAGGACGAAAGAAGAGGATGACAACCGCTCCAGTTTTAGCAATTATAAATGGAAATAGTGGGTTGACCGTTTATACAGATGCTTGTGGAGAAAAAGTTGGTGCAGTTTTAATGCAAGATGGGAAGGTGATTGCTTACGCAAGTAGACAGCTGAAGACGCATGAGAAGAATTATGCAACACACGACTTAGAATTATTAGTCGTTGCGTTCGCTCTAAAGATATGGAGACATTATTTACTGGGTAAGAATTTTCATAGTTTATTTCGATAAAACTTTGAATTGACCTTAGTAAATAATATTCCATCTTTTAGGTGAAAAAATCGAACTCTTCACGGACTGCAAATCTTTGAAGTATCTTTTCACCCAGAAGGACTTAAACATGAGACATCAACACTGGCTAGAATTTCTCGCGTCATATGATCAAGATATTCTATATACACTTGGGAAAGCCAATGTAGTAGATGATGCATTGAGTAGGAAGATAGCTACTATTTCTTATTTGGTAGTTACTCCAACTCTCCTAGAAAAGATCGCCAGTAAACAAAAGAAGGATCTATTTCTCAAGGAGATCGTTAGGAATATACGTCAAGGATATAATTCAAGCTTTAAAATAGATAACCTTGGAGTATTACAGTTAAATGGAAGAATTTGTGTTCCCGATGTTGAAAATCTTATGAAAGAAGTACTAGCTGAATGCCATACAGCCAAACTTAGCATTCATCCGGGAATTCATAAGATGTACAAGGACACGAAGCGTACATTTTGGTGGAAAAGTATGAAGAGGGACATATCTATCTATGTCAGCCGTTGTGAAAATTGCCAAAGAATCAAAAGTGACCAACATAAGATGGCAGGATTACTTCAACCTTTGGAGATTCCAGCTTGGAAGTGGGATCAAATATCCATGGATTTCATTGATGGCTTACCCCCGAACAAGGAAAGGAAATGAAGACATTTGGGTTATCATAGACCGATTAACCAAAAGTGCACACTTTATTCCAGTTAACCTAACAAGAACGGCAGCAAGCCTTGCAGATATATATATGAGGGAGATTGTCTGATTGCATGGACTTTTGGGCAATATAGTAAGAGATCGTGATCCAATCTTCACTAGTCAGTTTTGGGAAGCACTACAAACAGCTTTGGGAACCAAGCTGAGTATAAGCACTGCATATCACTCCCAAACTGATGGACAGACGGAAAGAGTCAACCGTATTTTAGAAGATCTTTTAAGAGCATGTATTCTAGACTTTGGAGGTTCGTGGGAGAATCATTTACATTTAGTAGAGTTCTCCTACAATAATAGCTATCAAGCTAGTATCGGCATGGCACCGTATGAAGCTTTGTATGGTCATCCATGTAAATCACCAGCATGTTGGATAGAAACCGGAGATCGGTTAGTGCTTGGCCCATATATGATAAGAGAAGCTTCAGATAAAGTTGATATGATTAGAAAGAAGCTAAAAGAAGCCCAAAGTAGACAGAAGAGTTATGCAGACTGAAGGCGTAGAAATCTAGAATTCTCAATTGGAGAGTCAGTCTTTTTGAAAGTCGCTCCAATGAGAGGAGTAGTAAGATTTGGAAGAGCTAGGAAGTTAGCACCTTGATATATCAGACCTTTTCCCATTCTTGAACGAATCAGCCCACTAGCTTATCGAGTACAATTGCCTGAAAGATTGTCTGGTGTACATAATGTTTTTCACGTATCACATTTACGGAAGCATGTATATGACCCAGAACAAATCATAGAAACGGCTGCTCAAGATAACTTGGAGATAGAACCAAACATAGCGGTTATTAGAAGGCCCATTCGAATTGTGGATCAAGATGAGAAACGATTAAGAAGGAAGGTTGTAAGGTTGGTCAAAGTTCAATGGAGCAGGGATGTTGATAATTGCACATGGGAAATAGAAAATCGAATGAGAAAAGCATATCCCAAGTTTAGGATCGATGTATAGACTTTCTCTATCGTTTGAGTGTACTCACCGCATGTGATGTAGTCGCTTATTGTATATTTCCATCTTATTGAATATATATTTCCTTTTGAGCTATTTTCTTCTTACCTAATTTTGAGGACGAAATTCTTTTAAGTAGGGGAGAATGTAACGACCCAAAATTTAACCACGTCGAAATATAATATTTAAAGTGATTTTAAATATAAAATATAAAAGGTATTATGATTCAAACAATATTAGATAGGATTTCGAAATAGTAACATTTGCTTATATCGACAAAAGTGACAAAATCATGATTTCAGAAAAGTAAGTTTAAATGGTTTAATAAATTATTTTAATTTATTTATGAGTGTTTATATTTTTAAATAACATTATACAAATTTATTTTTAAATTTGGTTTACATAAATAAATAGTTTAACTAAAACGTCAAAATATGATCGTAGAACATTTTGTCAAAAATCAACGTTTTGTCGATTTAAAGTTGTCGCAACATTGTGGCACCTTTATGTACACAATTTAATAAATATGTTAACATATAAAGGTAGTTAACAATTAACTAAACAAGGTTACGTTTAATAATCACACTTAGAAAATTCTAGAAAGTAATTAGCAAAAGTAAACTAAAAAAGACAAAACGCATGTCACATCACATGTGACATAAAGTAAAGTAATCATGCTTATTCTTTACTTAACTCTTAAGTGTTTGAGTTTTAAAAATGTGATGTGATGTGGATGGTAAGTGTTGAATTAAATAAGTTTACTTAATTCTTAAGGAAGGTTATTTAAGTAAAAACACAAATCTATATTTTAATCTCAAATATTTTCTATAAATACCCATCCTCTTCTTCTTCACTTTTACACCATTTCTTCTCTAATTTCTTAAGCTCTCTTACATCCATTAATGGCTATTCACCTTAACAAAGTTATGCCAAAATATTCCAAGAATTAAATCACAAAGCAAAACTCATCAAACTCCACTTCAAACTCCTCCTTCCCCCTCTTATTGCTCATGCCCCCCCTTCTCCATTTGAACGAGCACATCTTCCCCTTCAAGCTTGGTCGTGGCCTCCTAAGGCAAGTACGAGGAAGTTTAGCAAGTTCTAAGAGCTTAAGGCAAAGTTTAGCAAAGTTAGAAAAGTTTAAAACTAGATTGAAAGAATCAAAAGGTGAGAACTCTAAATTGTTAAGTAGGAAATGTTTATATGATGTTTTGCAAGTTATAAATATTGTTTGGCTGTTAATAATGATTTTTGATAAGTGTTTGAAAAAAAAGCAACTACCTTTAAGTCATTTGCAAAAGTTAGTTAGCAAATATGTACATAAATGACAATCATGTGACATTGTAATAAAAAAAAGTTCTTAAATTTGATATGCAAGTTCATATGACATGTTAGGATATGTTAAAATGGTTATAAACATTGTTTTGGATGTTTATTAGTT
The DNA here is from genome assembly GCA_030737815.1 of Allium fistulosum. NCBI lineage: Eukaryota > Viridiplantae > Streptophyta > Magnoliopsida > Asparagales > Amaryllidaceae > Allium > Allium fistulosum. Next base: position 1,306,020,495 of record CM060902.1, read on the forward strand.
GTATATTGAATATATATGTTGAAACAAGTCACGGATTTACACAACATATAATCACATGGAAATCACTTTCCAAAAGAAATGAAATGTGATATGGAATCATTTATATCTTTGAAAAAATATTTTATTATGCTTTAGAAATGATTCCTAAGTGTTTAAACTTGTCTCAACAAAGTTTGGATATGAATCTCAAAATACGCCTAAAATTTGACGCGTCACGTAACGGTAGTTCGTGTTTTCGCATCAAAAGTTCAAATGAACATACGAAGTGGAATAGAGTTCAAAATTCTTCGAATTAAGAATTTTCTGAATCCTTATATCCATATCTTTCAAATGAAATAAGAAAATCAATATTTCATCTTGTATATTTTGAAATAAGGCAAAATCAATTTTCAAGAAAAATCTAGTTTTTGCACTAAATGACCAAAGTTGGAAATTGATAAAATAATCGTTTTAAAAATATGAAATAAATTCTAAAAATCTTTTAAAATGTTTTAAAAGTGATTTAAGTTGAAAAAATGGTTTTCTAAATGATATAAAAGTTGTTTTGAAGAATATAGCTTTTAAAGCACTTTTTGTAACACTTTTTCAACACTTTTTCGCAACACTTTTAAATAACTTTGGAAATAAAGGTTGGAACTAAAAAATTCTTTTCCAAGTCTTATGTAAACATTTTTAAGTAAATGATAAATTATTTTAAAAAGAGATTTGAACAATTCAAAATTATTTAAAAGATGGTTAAACAAATAGTTAAGTGATTTAAAAAGGGAAAATGAGTATGCGGAAATGACTAGTACATTTGTCCCGCCTGTGAGATCTAAAAGTGAAAACAAGGTGTGTAACTATGGTTAGAGATGGAGCAACCAGTGCTCTAAACTTACCTGGCCTCAGTTTTCTCTTTTAGGCGAGGGGTGGAACATATCGAAGGGAATGCCCGGATACTCAACTGGGATTTTATAGAAATAATCTTCTTATACTCACTGTTAAAATCCGAAGAGGGAACTTGTCATATTCGTGGAATTTAAAAGGTGGTCTCACCGTTATTCCACCCATAGCACTTGTTGAATATGGAAGTTGATATTGAATAAAAGTAGAGTGATTTCCATAATCCTGTTTTGTCAAAAGATACTCTTTAAAAATGATTTCAGAAATATTCAAAAAGAGGTTTAAATGATTCTATATTCACTAAAAGAATATTTTGGAAATATACATCTCTCGAAGATATTTTGGTAAAGGAAAATGAATGAATCGAAAAACAATCATCTAATTACATCAATTTTATCGATGATTGGATTTCGAAGGCACCGGGGTCGAATTTGGGCGATTCCTATCCGAAAACCACTTCGAACCAATTTACGTGTTCGAAGATTGAACATGTTTGAAGATGGACATATTGAGACGAATAATAACGAGGGAATACTTGTTGATTAATTAGGGATAAACTCCCAATTCACTATATTGTAGCATTGGTCTCTTCGTTATGAAAAATCTCAAAACAACAAGGGCTTCTCGCCTAGTAATGGCCGAGGAAAGTACCTTCGGTTTCTTTCAATCCCAGAACGAACTTGTGTGGATAAATGTCTGACCTTGCATTCCAAATCACAATGAGTGATCTCTACAAATGTATATCTGTTTGGTGGCGGGGAAGACACCTTCTCTTAGCTTAACACCCTTTCCTGAGACGTATGAGCTCAGAAGTTATACGTTTGTAGAAATCAGTCATGTGAATGTGGAATGGCAATGTGGCATTTAAAGTGAAAGAAGATGTGCTATGTGAAAAGGTAAACGTAGCCTCGAGCCTCATCAACCGGAAATGACCGAAACAGGGTTAAATGCAGCAAGGCTAAGTGGGTCATTCCCAATTAGGGTATGATCATCCCCTTCTAGATATATTTCTTCCCGCTATGACGTTCGGGATGTAAATTAATATGGATATATGCGAAGAGAGCTCTCGGATAAAGGTGGTAACGACTGGGGGATGATATATTCGGTACTATCTAGTTATAGAGATAGGCCGGTCTTGTGTGGGTAAATGATCCATTGTGATGGTCCTCGGTACATTCCTCTAGAGATGTACCGTCGGAAGGTAGTCCCTTCACCTGGTTATTTGTACGGAAATCCATTCTCCAATAAGAACCTGTGGTTTTGTTTGTATTGGCGTAATGAATAGCCCCGAAATGCTATATGGGTAACCATTTCGGCTAAGATTAATAAGTTTATTTGCAAATGTTTCAAAGAAAGTCATTAAAAATAATATCCCCAAATTTTACGTAATAAAGAGTTTTGGTTATCATAAGGTAAAAACTCGTTCCGTGTTTATGTGCGGCGTGGTCTTATGAGATATCCTTTTGTTTTCAAAACATCGTACTTTGAGTTCTCACACCAGTCCCATGACTGACCCGGAGTTTGTTTTCCCCTTTAAACTATGGGTGCCCTATTTTTCGGGTAGCCGTGTAGTCAGGATACCTTAGGAGCGTTTTAGAGCGTGTTGGGGAGCATTTTGGAGAAGTCTTTTGGAGCTATGAAGCTGAAGTGCCTTATGTAGATATCTACCCATTTTCCGATGTGTTATGTAGTATGTACTTTCCAGCATATGTACAAATAGACAGTTATAACTATCCCGCTGGATTTGTATTTGACTCTAATCATTTATGTATAATTAAAATTTTGAATGCGATGTGAGATTATATTATTGTGTTATCTCCTATCTTTATTTTCTTTTACACCCCTGATAATCTGCCTCCCCGGCACTTGGATTTATGGCACGTGAATACCATGGATGTATTAGTGTCGATTTCTAAGGCTCGAGGAGACGGGTCGTCACATTGCTCCTCCTTCTTTAAAGTGCTCGGCCTCCCCTTTGAGTGGTGCTCGGCCAAGCTTGATGAAGGAGTGGTGGTCGTGGGTTTTAAAGAGGAAGTGGTGGAGTTTGGACTTATTCTTAAGGTGTTTTTCTTTTTGTATGTGTATGTATATATTTAAATATTATTTTACTTCTCTTTGGCCATATTTTTCTTCATTATTTTTCTAAGGAAAAAGCCATTAAAATAGCTTGAAATGAACAAGAAGAAGAAGTAGAATATATGAATGAATGAGTGGGTGTGTGCATGTATTTATATGCTTAAACTTGAAAATATCTCTTCCCATCTCCACCTCATGCTCACTCCACCCCCCTATGTCTCCCCATGTGCTCAGCCATCCCTCCCATACCCCTCCATTTGCACCTCCATGTGTTTTTAAGGTGATGCGAGTGAAGAGATGGTTGCTTTATTGACTTCTTATGAAATATCATTATATTTCTCTTTGAGTATACATGGATGCATGTATGTATGTGTATTTATATGTGCATGTGCATGTATGACATGTATATATGTGCACAAGACACAAAAACAAGGTTGCAACGACTTTAAACAACTTTTGTTTGTTAAACCGTTGTAAATTCGAAATCCGAATTCCGGTTATATTTTCAGTTTTTAATCAAACTGTTTATTTAAGTAAACAAAACTTAAAAATAAATTTCTTATCATTTCAAAATAATTAAAACAAGATTATTTAATATATAAAATATTAAATAATATTAAAATCCATTTATCAAAATACAACGTCGATTTACCAAAATGCGACTAAATTTGTATATCTTTATAAGTTTATATACTTATGAAACCATCATAAATCTCTTATTATCATTATATAACTAATTAAAATCAATTATAATTTTTTAAAACAATTATTTGAATATTTAAACTTAAATTAAAATTCTAGAAAATATATAAAACTGACAACATCCTTGATGATGCCATAAAGATATTTTATTACCAAAATAAAATAAAATAATTTTATTATATATATTCTTACTTAAGTGGAGAAATAAGTGTATGTATCTAGTTTCATTCGTGACTTTTGATGGTTAAAAAGCTGTTTATCGATAAAACGATTCACGGTCAATTTATCGATATTTTTCCAAAGAATATAGTTTCTGTAAATATTTTTTCAAAACAAGATCACCATTATTATTTATCACATAAAACATGATTATTTATGTTTAATAATCCTATATTTGAATATTTAAAATTAATTAAGTATTCCAATTTAAAGTGATAAAATTAAGGGTCGTTATAGTAAGTGTGTTGGATAAGTTAATAAAGGGTAATAGCTTTTATAAAGGAAAGGAGTAGCTTGTTTTAAGGAAGGATATTTGTAGTCTTTTTTCCATTTTACATTTCTATAAAAGAACACGCTCTTTACTTTTTTACTTTTGTTGTTTCATTTCCATTTTTCACTTTCATATTCTTCCTTTTCTTTTCCATGGCTTCCTCCATCCTCATAAAAAGAAAATTTACCTCAAAATCACTTCCTTCCTCCTCTAAATTCATAAATAAGTTCATAAATTCATTGTCATCACTCTCCACATCACAAAAATCCAAATTTTAGCACCCGAACCCACATTTTTCCTTGGAATATGAGCACCTAAGGAGGGTGAGGCCATGTGCGTAAGCTTCTAGGTGGAAGGGATGGGCTTTGGTCAAGTTTGAAGCAAGGTAGGCAGTGGCTTTGTGTTTGGTTTGAATTAAAGTGATATTTCTCACTTTAAAATTTGTTTTAAACTTGAAAAAATGTTGTAATAATTTAGTGCTTGTTTATGGTGTTGTATGTATGTATTTGTGACGTGTAAATATTATTGTTGTTGATTCCCACTTGAAAGCAGATGAATAAATAACCATCGTGTTGCAAGGGACAAAAGCAAAGTGAATGGAAGTCGAAGTGTCTTTATACAGAGTAGGTCGTTATGGAAGCACTTCAAAGAATGGAAAGTTTGTATATGGATCCTAAAGGATTCCTCGCCTTGTTGATTTTACTTTACATATATTATTAGTTATGTAAGTGTTTGTGTATATGGAAAGTAAATGTTGTTTAGTTATATTTAACTTATTTATAGTTGGTTTTATTGAGACCATGGAAATCCTAAGATTTGACACACATACCCCCTTGAATGATTCGACTGAAAATATCTACCTAGCCACTCGTGACTCGGAGAAATAAGGAAAACAGCCCCGAGAGAATCGAATGAAAGACAGAGGAAGTCTGGAAAGTTCTGTAGTTTTCATGAGACCCATGGTCATGACACAAAAAAATGTAGGTACCTCCGAGATATGATCGAAGAGCTGATCTGGAATAAAAGGCCTTAATAATTTGTAAAAGCCCCGCAGGATGGCGGGCGGGGGACATCTGACCCCCAACGAAGACAGACTGCTCCTAGTGTTGACGAACTTGGGTGCCCTGAAAGAAGATTGGTTATAAATGAGACCGCTGAATGTTATCTTCTAGTTGAAAAGGGCTGGAGTAGACTGGAGTAACAAGCATCTACGATGCTAGTTCACTTAGAATAAGAATTATTTCTATTTATTTTGAACTATTTCATAAGATAGACTCTGTTATTTTCTATTTTCAATGAATTTGCTTTCCACTTACGCAACTTTGTCTTTAAATGCCATATGAGTCGTGAAACACAACTGACTCGAATGAAACTTCATACGAACAATGTAGGTACCCAGAGGTAGGTGCCCACCAAATATTCATGACCCACGGCCCGACCTTTGGAGCTCTATCGAGACAAGCATGATTCGACCGCTCCTTAGCCAACTCTTGTCTCTGACTTGAGGGCAAGATCTTGATTCAAAGTGGATGTGACTCGACAATCGACTCTCAAATTCATGTCCGAAATTTTTGCCAAAAACTTACGCCCTGCCTAAGGCTCAGCAGGCTCGAAATCCAATCCGATGTGGATGTGACAAGACCGTCCATGCATTACCTCTTGCTCTCCTTGTGGGGCCCAAAGCATAATCTGAGGTGGATGTGACTGACCATCCATCTCCTAGCTCTTCCCTTGACTCGATAGGGGGCATAAAACATAACCCGAGAGGGATGCGACTGACCGTCTATCTCCCAACCCTTTCTCCAAGATGGATTTGACTGACCGTCCATCTCCTAGACCTTTCCCTTGACCTGATAAGGGGGCATGAAACATAATCCAAGATGGATGTGACTGACCGTCCATCTCCTAACTCTTTTCCTTGACCCGACAAGAGGAGTTCAAACCAAAATGGATGTGATCGACCGTCCATCAACTTAACTCTTTCCCTTGACCCGATAGGGGGAGTTTGGACACAAAAGGACGCAATACGACTGTCCATTGTCGAACTTGGAACGGATGTGACCCGACCATTTGGCACTTAGCTCTTTTCCTTGACTCGATGGGAAGAGCACAAATCATAAAGCAGGCGTAACTCGACCGTCCGATCCTAGATGGATGTGATCCAACCATTCATCAGCCTACTCTCTCCCTTGGTCCGAGGGGAGGAGTATGAGATTAGAATGGATGTGACATGACCATCCATTCGCCAACTTTGACCATCCAAACAAAGGCGGACATGACTTGATCGTTCACTTACCAGATTCTGCCCTTGACATGGGAGCAGAAGCACAATCCAAGATGGATGTGATCCGACCATCCATCAGTTGATACTACCTATGATCTGGACGTTCACCGACTCCTACTTTGATCTGACATGGGGAGTACCTACTGAGGATGGGTGTGACTTGACCACCCATTCGCTAATTCAGACCTTAGACCTGACGGGAAAAATATAACTTCATAAGGACGAGACTCGATAGTCTGTATGCTAACCTCATTAACCCAAGACTGGGGGCAGGACTATGATCACCTGAAAGCTGGATACTATAGCTTAACATTGTGGCCCATGCCTAGTGTTTAATACGACTTAAGGCCACGACCGAAAGGATGCCTTAGGATAAAAATAAACAAAACAACTAGTGATTACAATTCCATGGAACTTCACAATGACCTATAGGCATATGAACGTGCTTGAGAGCCAATGGAAAAAGTGTATGCACGAGCATAAGAGCGCATGTGCATACTCGACATGCAACCTTTTTGAATTGACGAGAATTGAATTCTTACCTAGAACTTTCGAAAAAGAAACCAATTCAGATAACTGAGGCTTACTAGTTTGATCAACTAGCTCAACGGAATCGAGCATAGACAGTTACTGAGAGAATACATTCCGATTTTAAAATGTCAAATGTCGACTATGCAACGCAACAGATAGTTAGAGATACGACTCTTCGTGAAATCCACTTGATGGAAAGGTAATGAAAATTCAAGGTACCGAGTCAAATCCATTCTAGCAATCCTAACTTATCTCGATTCAAAGCACATCATGTTTGCAATAAGATGTATTATGGGGGGCAAATGTTTTCCAGCCTTTTGACCGGGAAGTATTTGAACAGATTTAAACAATCGAATTGGATGAGCAAACGATGGAAAAATGACCCAAGGATTTTGAGAATATCATAAAACGGAAAAAAGGAAATGTAAAAAAAGGAGCCAAAAATGTTGAAAATTTGGAAGTTCAAGTTTTTGGAAGAGCCGACTTGAAGCAAACCCACAAAATCCTCAGGCCAGAGTCGAAGTAGGATGGCCTTGGAAAAAACTCCAAGCACGACTCGAAGCAATCCTTAAAAAACCCCAAGCGCAACCTAGAGTGGACTCGGTACCGACCCTTGGACTTGACTCGGTACCGACTCCTGAAAACTCGAGTCAGACACATGGAAAACTCGGGTCTGACTCCAAGCAAGCAAACTCGGGTCGGACACAGGTCAGATACACAAAAATCTTGGGTTTGACTCCAAGCAAGCGAAGGAAAACTCAGAACACGAAAATATCAGAGAATCTCCAGGTCAAGCCCCAAGCAAACACTCAAATTTCTCAGGTCGGACTACATGCAAGTTCAACCAAAGCCAAAAGAACCCAAGTCAAGACAACACAACAATGGGATCCCTCAAATTGGGGATCGGTACTGACTCCCACCTAGGGATCGGTACCGACTCCTAAATATAGCTTGGGTGGACCCCATCTTCTTTCTATATGTCAATCTTGATGCCAAGAGCATGTTTCCAAGGTTGTTTTATTGATTCAATACAATTCTCCATCGATCTTTGTGACCTCCTAAATCAGCAACTCTGTTTTTCCATAACTCCATTAATATCTCCAAAAAACACCTAGACGACTATGCAAACAAGGCTTGGATTCATAACACAAACATTGAGATGGACCACCACGAGGAGTCGCAGGACCCTACTCCCCTTCTTAGGGATCGGTACCGATCTCCCTATAAGGATCGGTACTGATCCCCATACTTAGCATGTATGGAGTTGGTTTTTTTTGGAGGATTTCATCTTGGCAAGAAGCTTCTCTAGGCGAGATTTGAGGAAGATATTTCATCATTCACCCCTATAAATACACTAGGCAAGCTCCATCATAGGGATCTTCTCTTTTTCGGCTAATCCCTTTCTAGATAGCCATTAAAACTCATTATAATCAACGATCAATATGGATCCCAATCACTTGTAGTCATAAATTAGTGGAACACTACTAGAGAATAACTCAAGTGGATGTAGGCCCAGATTGCCGAACCACTATAAAATCTGTGTGTGATTGCTTTTCCCTTATTTTTCATATACATTCTTCATTTATTCTCTACTCTCTTTCTCTTTTGGGTGTTTGCGCCATTTTTAGTTCATATACTACTCTTAAGTACATGACCTTATAGAAAGAAACGAACTCAACTTCACTCATAATTAACAGTATATTATCCCACAAAGTTCGGTTACTTACTCTTTATCGATATATCATTTTATATCACATGGAGGAGTGACTTTTCAGATTGAATCTTTATTCATTTTGAGGTATGTTCAGAACTCTTTCCAATATACTCGCTCATTCGATCAAACCGAACCATTTCTATCGCATGTTATTTTATTTACTTTCATTTTATACTCTATAAGTTTACCACAGACATACTACATGCATATCAAATACACATGTCCATGTTGGTGACAACTCATTAGTGAATATAACAAAATATGTGGAACTGTTTTGGTATTAATAGACTTGCGATTACATACATCAATATGTATCAATCCGAAGAGTTCGTTAACTCTTATGACGCTCCAACCAAATGGGTGCATAGCCCCTAATCATTTGTGATATAATTAACTAATATCATATAATTCATTATCATATGATAAAAATTATTTCTCAAAACTACGGCTTCGTCTATAATTCCAAAATAATTGTAAATAATTTAGACACTTTGGTATTTTCCAAATGCATCACTTTGTCATGAAAACAAATACCATATTATATTTTTAATTCATAATGAATATTCATAATATTCACAACGAAATATAACTATGTCTAATTTCAGTTGACACAAAAATGATCATTATTTCATAAATAATTATTGGTATGTTTTACGAAAATAATTTTCGTAACTTGATGCATTCAATAAGTGTTATATGTCATGCTCCCACTATTTCCCCATTACTATAATATCATACTGAATTTAAAGATCCATCATTCACTTAATATGGATTTATTTATTTCATATACTGCGACTAGTTTACAACGAAGAGTTCATTGATCAAATATCTTAAACTAAAATAAATAAATCTCATAGAAAACAATTTTCTATATGAAAATACATTTCAGAATAGAAATCAAATTTCTCATTCCAATGTAATTATCAATTTTTATTATTACAATTCTCAGTTTCGATGTTTCTTTATGAAGCAGATGTGACTATTCATTCTCTTCATCCCACCTGTACCTGAAATCACATCTACTCTTGTATGTTTGTTATTCTTTCTAAATGACTAAACCATTTAAAAGAAAACTCTTACTATAATATCATAATGAAATCTTTACAAAAGCGCATTCGATTATCCTTAACTTTTAAGGACATCAAATATGTTTCTCTTTGTGTAAACTGATCAAACTAACATTTCAGTGATCGAGTTCTTAGATTTATATTATAGTTTTGGTCTAGTGTTATATTTAACACAATATGATCCTTTTGTAATTAATCAAATTGATTACTCGATCTTGTACTAAGGTTAATTTCGTATTTCGGATGAACTAATTTCATCGAAATATTGTACATTACAAACTTTGACCATTCATCATATAACATTATGTGATTGTATATGGATCAAATATCCATAGTCTTGTATTGGTTTTAGAGTTTGAAAACGGTAGAATGCAATACATGGTCTCGACCAAATAGATATGTAAGTGACCAAACTACAAATGTAATTAGTAGTTGTAAAATCAAGCACTTGAATGGGTGTTGAAACATTAACATGCAATAAGCTTTTATTGGTAAGTATATGTTATATTGCTATTTGTCAATCTTCAGTCTATTTGTATATCTTAATTGATAAACATTTTATCGATCTTATCAAATGCACAAATTTATCAATGTAGATTATTATAACATTATATAGCATATATTCTTACAATAATAGAAATGTTAAATGTTATCATTTCATTTTTCTAGTAAGGCTACCACTAGTCTTTTATGTTTCACCAAACCCTAAGCAAAACATAGAAGTGTTTCGACTTCACTAGTGGGTGTTAAGACTTGTTTGTCTTGGAATTCCAACCTTGAGTTTGCTCAACAAGTCATAACTCCATGGACGATGGCTAACTCCTTATCATTTGTATCACATACAACTCTTAACCTATGGTTCCTTTTTCTGATCTCATTTCGATCTTGAGTTTGCTCTACAAATCGAATGAGTTTATTCGCTCGTACCTAATATATTATGACGGTCTAAGTATAGTATATGTACCTTAAGTTGATTAATAAATACATATAGTTATCTTACCTCGTCTATTAAATATATCAATAATACTACACATAACATCCCTAGCTTGAGTTTTCTCAACAACTAAGGAGTATGAAAGTAATTTATTAATATATATGGTAGAGGACAACATTATATTGAAGATTTATAATCTTCAATATATTATGTTGAGTGATATCGACTTATGGAATAATGCATTTCTTATGAAATGCCCTCGCGATTCAAGTGTTGAACATATATGAAATCACGGTATATGTACAATACGTATGTATTTATCCTTAAGTCTGTTTAGGGTTTATTTAATGTTCCATAATTAGTTTATATATTCATATTACATAAGTTTTAATATTATATAACTTTTATATTTCATACTACTTATATAATAGTCTAATGTATAATATTATATTAATTAAATCTATTTAATTAATTTTAAATTAATTAACATTTTAACTAATTTTATATTATTTTAATATAAAATTTATATTAAATATTTATTACACACTATAACCATTATAGTATTACACATATATCTTATATATATATGTATATTCATTTAATCAATTAACCTTTAATTAATGTACTTAATTAATTAACCTTTAATTAATTTATATAATTAATTAAATTTTAATTAATTTATTTAATTAAATAATTTTAATTTAATTATATTAATTTCGAAATTCAATTCGTATACATACATGTGTGCTTGTGTTATTTTAAACATTTTAAAATATCATAACATATATCATAATATATAATACATGCATATATATATATATATATGTATTTATTAATTTACTTATTTAATTAATTTATTTTATTAATCCAATTAATAAATTTTAAATTTTTCGAAATTAATATATATTAATTTTCAAATATTTTGAAAATTTTTATTATATTATAACATTTGTTTAAAATGATATTATAACATTTGTATATGTATATATTATAATTTAAATTTAACTTTTAAATTTAAAAATCTTATATTTTCAATTTTCAAAACAATTTGAAAATTTATATTATAACATTTATAATATATTTATTATTTTAAATTTCAGCTTTTAAATTTAAACTTTTATTTTTAATTTAAAAACAATTTTGAAATTAGCCCAAGGCCCAATTCAAATTGGACATTTTCTTTTGGGGATAACCTTATAGGCTTTGAGCTTAATAGTTAATCCTAACATGACTAATTTAGGCGGCATAGACTATTGGGTTCTGATACTATTGTTGCACTAGACCGACCCACAAGGGAAGTTATGGGTGAATTTTAATTTTTTTACCTTATTGGATCTTTATTGGGCCTATGAAGTTTAAATTTATTTAGAACATTTCTAAATTTAATTTAAACAAAATCATATATTTTATTTACAGTCGTAAATTGTTGTTTAAAATTTATTTGATCTAGTTTTACTTAATATATAAGTATACATATGTATCATATACATATGTATGTGTGCGTGCATGTGTAACATGGTATTCCACGCAAGGTATAACATGCCCGTATATAGATGTTGGGATTTACATCGCAACAGACACATTAGCTCATTCTATATGTATTGTATGTTGTCCAAATATGTGCATATATTTATAGTTATAGATATATATAAGTATTTATATACACACACACATATACATATTTATATGTATACAAATATATTTATTATATAAAATATTATATATATATATATTATATTATAAATAACAATTGAACATATATGTTTACAAAAAATCATATATGTATTTATGAAAATAAATTATTTTAATTATTTATATATATGTACATACATACATTAATTCGAATTAAGATAAAATAATTATATAAACATGATATATATATAAATATAAATACAATAATAAATGTAAATTTGAATTATAATAAAATGTGTGTGTGTGTGCATATATATGTTTGTATGTATGTATAAAAGTTAATTTTTATTTTTTTTTATTTTTCAGTTCAAATTATTTATAGATCTAAGTTTGTTATAATTTTAATATATTAATATGTATATATTATGTATTAATTAGTCAATTTTTCATTTATTAAATAATATAAAATAATTATATAATAAAATTTTAAAATTTAAATTTTATTAAAATCTAGAATTATATTTTTAAGGGATGCAATAATTTTTCAAACGTTTTAGAATTAAAATTATATTTTTAATTAATTAATTACTAAACAAATGATTTTTAATTTAATTTTTAAAAATATAAAATAAATGAAAAAAGTATGAATTTTTTTTCGAGAGTATATGATATGATAAAATAATTTAAAAACTATGAAATTTAATTTTCAAACATTATTCATTTTATATGAATTTGTTGAATCTTATAGTAATTAAATAAAATATATATATATAACAATAACATAAAAAATATTTTTGGCTGTTAAAAGTCATAATAGATATAAACATATATTAGAAAATTATTAGATCAATTTTATATAATATATACACACACGCACACATTGATATAAATTCTGTAGATGTATTGATTCATATATTAATGTATATATGTATTAAGTAATATAATATTAAAATAAAATATTTTTATTTAGCATGTATCATTAGGTTATTAATGAAATATGAGTATGTATGAGTACATTAAATTTATGCACATAGCCAATCGTTATTGTGACGACAACATTACCTATAGAAATCTCATCTGACTAACTAAACTATAATAACACACACACACATGGATACATGAGCAATAGATTATTCTACCATAACTACCTATATATTATATAAATAAATGGTTACCTATAATAGATGCCTTTAAGTCGATGAATCCTCTTCCTTTGAAATTCCTTGATTCATCAGATTGCTAGTCTTGAATTACAGACATTCTTGCTATCAAATAGCCTTGGATTTAAATCAGTTAGATTTGAGAATTTTTAGGGTTTAAGAAGGGGAGATTGGCCACAAGGATTATGATGGAGGCTGCCAAAAGGAGAGTCTACAAGTTAGGTTTAGAGATGATTATATATTGGTTGAATAAGAGAGAAACCAAGATAGTATCTAATACTTTTTCTCACTTAATCTCAACCCTTCATTTCATAACCCCTTAACCTCTTTTTAGCCGCCCCTATTCCCTATTATTGCAGCTAAACCAAGCTTCTAAAAACATGGGCTAATAGCCTATTTAACCCAAATTAAATATGTATAATTAAATCTAATTCAATTTGTTATCAATATCTCATATCGATCAATATATTTATAACTATTATAAATATATAGAATAATATTTATTTCTCAACTCATATTTAAATCTTATAATTAATATTTCATAAATATTAATTAATTTATAGTAATTATAAACTAATTAAATCATTTGGTCTAAAAAGAATTCATTATTTCGATTATGTAACTCTTTGGTGTAAATTTGACTAGCGATTAACATCAAACTATTTGAATGTTAACGTTCATACGTCACTTAGCAGGTGGTGTGACATTATGGCCAAATTTATCGCTTACTCAGTTTTGGTAAAATCCAGTTTTAGTTTAATAAGCGTTAACCAGTTGTGACATTTCTTTACATCAATTCTCTTCGTCAAAACTATATTACTTTGGACTTGTGGAATTTGGTAATGGTCAAAATTCTAATATCGTCCATATTCAACTCTATAGTCCAAACACAAAGTCCTTGTTTCAATAATAACATTATTATTAACTGAAATTCTCTGGTTAGAGACTTTGTCTTTGAGTTGACTTGAGTTGACCGTGATACTAACCCCATATAACGGAGGAGACGAATCCTCTCCTGAATAATGCTCCACTTCCAATACTTCCAATCGACCTAACTATAGTCACTCGATGGACGCAATGCCATGATTTGACTATAATCAAAGCAGAGCTTTCATATTGAAGATCCATGGTATTCTCAAGTCGAGAGAACTGTGTAAATCAGTCACATCGATATTTTCTATTTGACCTTAGTTATATTAACCAACAGAAAACTATCGAGTGGGTCATTTCATAGTTATCCAATAACTATTAGTACATAACCCCTAGATTGCCCCGGCAGCCATTAGTAGTCTACCCAACATTTGGAGAGCGTTATGTACTCTAGTCTCAATGGATACATCGATATCCAGTCTCGATGCAACTTGACTAGGAACATTTAAAATGGTATATTTATTTTTATTGTGATAAATTACTTACGGTTATAATACTTTGTAACTACTATCACAAAACATATCATTTATGGATTTTCTATTGAATATCATTTTAATTAAATCAATTAATTAATATAATCACATTATATCAAGTATATTATAGAAAGAAAATACCTTTTATTTCGGAGAAGATTGACCAATGAGTTAGACATATGTAACAAATTACATAATTGCCCCTAGAGCATAACCCTAACTCTACCAGGCTATACGACCGGGTAGTGGTTAAACCTATAGGGGAGTCACATTGTTAAATTACTTCTTTTACTTTAGGTTGAATGATATAGTGAGTAGGACATTTTTACCATTGAGAAGGTTACACAAATGCTTGATAGGCCATAAATCGTCGAAGTTGTATACTCGGCGCATGCTCAGGCATTACGATGTTTGATCAATGCATATGTGCGGTTTAAGTGGTTAATCATTGAGAAGTTAACTCAACGTATAGTTAGGTTGTTTATTGTCAGGACCATATACTAGGGATATTCCTAGGATTACATAGTTTCTAGATGTCCAACCTTCGGGTGAACATTCTCATAGATTGTATTTGGGTTAAGGCGTATTAGGGACAGTTACCCCATAGTGCGTAAGTCGATAACTTTTCATACATTGTACGTAAAAACAAATGAATACCCCTAGGTTTTGTATATTATAACTGCAATTTAATTATTTTCCAACACTATAGCACCAATGGTATGTTTCGCTCCCAAACTTTGTCTAACCCCCTTTATTTCTCCCTCTTTGTCTCTATTACAGAAGGACATGCTAGTAGGTGATTGGCTAGGATATGGTGCATAGAGGAGGTGACTTGGTGCTCCAGAGCTATGTTTATTTATAGTTACCCCCGCATGTGTTTTATACCATATTTTATCTATTAGTTAAACTCTTATGTATTTTCATTTGGAGACATTTTTCAATTATTGTATTTACCACGTTTATGTTGAGAATACTATCTGATTGGGTTATTTTCAGTACTTATATTTTATTTCCTTCGACTTAAAGTGTGGAATATTTAAAATTAATATTTGTCTATGTATCATGTAACTCTAAAAAAACCTAAAAATTCGTACTTCTTGGCACGAATCGAGTTCAAAAGCCAGTTTTAGGCTATGGATCGGTATGTTTGGAGGTGCGGTTTGTCACACCTTGGTTAATTTCAGCTGAGTTTAGGTTTTCTTTAGTTGTTTACGCACCACTTGTCCTGGATTTCGACCATGGGGTTAACAAAATTAGTACAGAATTTGGTCTACTTGAGATTTCTATTTCTGTTTTCTTTGATCCTACTACACTCGTCCTCTTTCCCTCCTCATATTTCTTCCGTATTTTCATTAATGATGTTGCTAGTGTTAGCTCTTGGGTTGGTTGGTATTGAATTTTCCGTTAAATATATATGTACATATACTGAGAAATCTATTTAAGAACAAACTAATGGCAGAATTGGTGGTGTTAGAGATGTAAACCATTAGATGTTAATTGTTGTGGCAAGGAGTCATTGGAGACTAGAAGTTATCCAGGAGTGCTTGGGACCATGAGCTTTTATCTAATTTGAGAGGTTATAGGGCAATAGGTTTTTGTTTTACGTAGTAGATCTATATTATATTTTGGGTAAGTTAAGAGATAATGGTGCAATTAGGTTATGATTCATAGTATGCTGAGAATCGATAGTATACAATGACACAACAATTCATTATATGGGTAATAGTGCGAGACAGTATGTTGATGATACACTCTATTGATATTTTGGTAGAATTCATTATGGAGATACGACAATCACTCGATGGTTATCTGTATTGATGAGCTTGATGTCATAAGGTTGTCATTTGGTGATTTAACTTCCTTATGTGTTTACCGATAAGGAGATGTGTCCATATATAACTTGTAGACAAATTTTATAGAGATAAAGCAGCTAGTTAAAAAAAAATTTTATTCACACATGGATGGGATAATTACTCGAGAATTCTCCTTATTGAAGGCTTAGGAGTGACAGGGTGGTTTTCCTATGGTTCATCTTATATATGGATGTCTAGTCATTGAGCTACGATTTAATGAATTATTTGTTGAAAATTAAACTTGGTTTAGGCTAAAATCCCTGTAAATTATTGTTAATGTTTATTATAACTAAAAATAGACTTATTAAAATAGAGTACAAGTTTTTATTTCATAATTTTTTTTGGAAAAGGAGTTCCATTTGAAAATAAAGAATTATCCAACCATCATTGCAAAGAAGTAATATTTTATAAGAGTATATAGTAAAAAAATTTTTATTGAAAATTGTTTTGGATATAGAAATTTCATTAAAAATGAACATAAGTGAATTTTCAAGAGTACTAGAAAGCATAGAACTTTTATAAGTAGAAACGAAGAGATTTAAAGGATGTATTCGTAAAGGAATTTCTTTTATAAAGTAAATATTAATTAGAAAGGTTTTGAAAGTATTATCCAAAAGGGATTTTAATTATAAGAATCTATTTTGCAGATAAGGTGAGTTTGTGAAATCTTTAAATGAGTTCTATAAGTAGTAAAATATAAACCCCTTTGTATAATTTAAGTTCAAGTGATTTATAAGGATATTTATGTGAAATTCTATATGATGAGAATTTCGAGTAAATGGTTAAGCAATACCAAGCGGTATGAGGCGTTTGGTAATAGTTTTCAGATTACTCTCTTGGCTCTTCATACGAAATATTTGATTTGTGTTCTGTCTTCTTCTACATAATGTGGATACTGATCTCGGATGGTATGGGACGCCGGGATATGCAATAAAAGTATTATAGATACTCGTCTAGAAAATTCAAACTTTGCCTAAAATGTAATATCTTTATTGTGGTTTTCTTTTAGCAATATATACATACATGTTGTGCTTCTATTACTTACTAGGAAATAAGAGTTTTAACATCTCACTAGCTTGCTTTTACCATAGTATATTACTATGCTCCCTTATAGAGGTAAACACCAAAGTTTTGGATTTTAGAAACCTGAGATCGATGCTCCAACATATTCAAATTAGATGTTGAAATCAACCATACATCTAGACTATTTTTCAAATAAAAAATAATGACAGTACAACAAAATACCCCTTTCGCAACTTGCAATGACCGTTGTAACAAGTTTTTCCAACGGTTTAAGAAAAGTCATATGAGACCAAGTTATAATAGGATTAGAGTTTTTTACAATTATTTATGATTGTTTCTAAGAGCGCAGTAATAATGTTTTCTACACTTAATTTTTCCCGTTGTTATAGATCTTTTACAACTGTTTTTTCTACTTATAATAGGCCTTTTACAGCATTTTTTTCCCGTTGTTAAAATAATTCAAATGAAAAACTTCTTAAGCACTATGCATATCCGAAAATTTAATACCACTTTGCATTAGAAATCAACATTGTACAAATAATAATCAAAATCAATCATATATATTAAAAGTAACACAAAAGATTTGCATTCAAAAAAGGCAAAACGATTCATATATTCACACCATTCACAAAATCTTAATATAGTTACAAAACTTCGTAGTTCAAGCCTAAACTAACATAAACATGTATGTACTAAAAGTAACACAAAAGATTTTAAATCTAGGATGGATGACATTGAGGTAGACCTTGGAGCAGGGGTAGGGGCTACAAAAATCAAGACCTACAAAAACCAAAAGACATGAACTGGCATACAATGTGATTTGTTCTTGAATCTGCCCTAAATATCGTCTAATAAATCTTATAACTTATTTCTAAAAAATAAAATATATATACCTTGAATAAAATGTGAAGTGGCCAGCATAGTTTCAATAAATTGTGATCGGTACTTTGTTATATATTGTATCGAGAAATTTTCAAGCTGTAAAGATTTTAAATTGGTTTTGTATTTTTTGAATACGAACGTGAATAGAATTTCAAACTTTAGTTGACAAATCAACGACGGCGACACATGATAAGGTTAATTCATTCGATTCATCCCCCCATTTGTTTTGTATACATCCAGTTTTTCTACTATATACTACCAAATTATAAGAGAGTAAGAATTTAAATTTAAAAAAGCATCAACATTATGAACAATGAGATTAGTAATATATGTATAAATAACAAAATTACCTTATACACTTCTCACGTATAGTCAATCAATAAATTATCCAAATTTCATATAATAGTATTGACAATCCTATATGAGGCTGTATAACATCCACTAAATACTGCATAAGGTTTAACTGCTCTTTAAGGCACTTCACATAACTAGCAGTCTGTCAAAGCAAGGTACACAAATCCATTTATTCCCACCTCAAAAAATTCTTTTCAAGTTTATAATCCTCAAAGCCCTAACCCTAATATTTCTTCAATGTTGCCTAAGTTTATCAATTTAATTGTATTGCCTCGAAGTTGCCTTAAGATCAAAGCTCAACTCCATTCACTTCGAGCACCTACAGCAATCACCATAGAAGCATGTTAAAGCAACTTTTTGTAGTTTCTATGTTATACCATTTCTTTTTGTTTCTTTGCTTATTTTTGGCTTAGCTTATATTTATGCATTTTAGAGAATACAAAAATTTTCATTCCTCTTACACACACACATATATATATATACCTACATACACACATACACATATACATACATACATACACATGCATGCGCACGTGCATGCACACACACTCACACATACACACTTTTAATAAAGAGAATTCAATGAATATGATTTTCACTGTGTCATTTTAAAATTCCAAAAAACACTTTATTCATTAATGGAATCTTATCATCTGTTTATAACCTAGCCACCCTCCCATTCCAACTATTCTTCAACGGAATTCCACTATCAATTTGAAACCAACATAACCAACAAAACCGTTTGAAATAAAAGTGTTATGACCACCAAAGTTTTTGCACTTATAGTATATATCTATCCATTAAATTTTTATTAAATAAAAATGAAATATTTTTATAGATACACGTATGTACGATTTACACTATATATATATATGTGTGTGTGTGTGTGTGTGTGTATGGATACACATATAGATATACACGTATTGATAGTCGATTCCTATTAGTGATTTGTTTAACTATTGGTTGTTGAGACCTCTATTGGTTAGCATGGTAACATGATCGCTCAGTTATCCAAGTATTTTTTGAGGGGTGTGTTGTAGTACGAAAATGGGTCTGTAAGCTGTATATGGAATTGTGTCCATTCGGTGATTCAGTAATGTGTTAATGCAATAAGGTAGGCTTGGACTTGTATGTGGGTTAGACTATGTCATTGACCATTGTATTTGTATTCGACAAAGATCTTGTTTCATGAGATAGTCATAATTTTTGTATGGTTTGATTGACTTGTTGGCTGCAGGTAAAATAGGACTAAGGTATGAGGTTCACCATAGTTATCTTAGTATTATTTGGGAATGATTAGAGTATATGGTAAAGTATATGTACATCACTCACTAGACTGTAGTATTACCTTCTCAATGTTTTTCCCTTTTTGTTTTATCACTAGATTGATGCAAATTGGTATGTTATGACATGTAACATTTGAAGAAGCGAATGACGATGGCATTATTTATGTATATAAACCTGTATATAAATAACCATCTGACATTAATATTGGGTTATATGCATATATGTGTGTTTGGATTGGATTGATTATGTATATGACTTAAGTATGTAGATGGATCTATTGGTTTAATTTGTATGCGGGTTAGATTTATGTATTGTGAGTTAAGAAAGAGATAGTTAGAATTTAATTATTGTTTGTCTCTTGTTATCAATCAACAATGATACATCATTTTTGGTTTTATGGGTTTACACACCGTGAGTTGTGCTAAATCAGAGGCTTGAAAATGGAAGGTTTTACAAAGCCCTCCTTCTAGCGTCGAAATGTTACTAAATAATTAGCTAACCTTAGAATTATGATTAAGAGTTGATATTAGAAAAAAACTTACTAACACCCTAATTTAAAATGTAAAATGAGGAAGTAAAATATGAAAAAATGTAGAGAGACACAAGGTTTAGAGTGGCTCGATCTGAGTTGATCTATTTCCATTTTGTGGAATTCATTATTACTTTGCACCCCTTACAATAGCTTGGATTATAAGAGAAAATAACTAGAAAGTAAAATGTTGAGAGCTTGTTTTGTTATACTCTTGTAAAAATATATGTCTTGGTGTATTTATAACTGGTGGAATTTGTGTTGAATTACTAAGATTGAGTAGCTAGGCCATTAATTGTGAAGCTAGGCAAATGATCATGTCGCTTGGCCTGATACATGACAGTTGGAGTGCCAGTTGGAATGTACGGCTGAGATGAGTGCCAGTTGGTCGGCTATACATTAGACATGCCTTGATCATGGACAAGCAACATGGGATCAGTTTATTGTTGTACAATGGCACTTTGTCAAGGTGGCAACAAAGAATATGGAGTGGTTACTGCACAATGGCGCTTTTACCTGGTGAACAGTGTCGTATGTGCCAATCTTTTAAAAGGAACAATGCATATGAAGCTTCTTTTTCCAGGGGTAGTAGGTGCTTGCAACCAAAGCGCATAACCCAAAAAATAAAGTTTCAGAGTTTGTGTGCAGTTGATGTGGAAAACGGGATGGGGACCTTACTGAAGAGTGGGTCATGGAAAGGACCACCTGGTTGATGACACGAGGCATGTCGAGCTGCTTTCCATTGATATCGTCCATGGATGACAAATAAATGATCTACCAGATTAATGTGGGCACTGATGTTGAGCGGGCCATCTTTAAGGTGAGAACTCGCCGCTTGAGTCGGTTTCGAGTCAGGTGAAGTGAGTATGCCAAGATGTAGGCCAAGGTGTCGGCTGTTTGAATCATGTTGGCTAGTAGACTATGCGGGTTGGCTCATTTTGTACTCGTGAGAAAATCGAGCAGCACACATAGAAACACATGTGTGTAATATATTTTGTACTTCTGAGAAAAACAATATTTATTCATTCAGCCAAAATGTAGATTAATGGGGACAAGGGTTTCTAGCCGCCCCTTCTTTCTTCTTAAATCTAACTCTCTTTACCTTAGAGCATCTCCAACAGAGTGGTTGTTTTATGGAGGATGAAGCCAAAAAAAGGCGACAAATCCCTACTCATCCAGCAGTGAGTGGGAAGTTTTTTAATACGTGTAGAGTTAAACGAGAAACAGATTCTCGTTTATAGCCTAAATGGCATTCAAAATGTCTTTTAATCTATAAATGGGAATCTATTTCCCATTTATAGACCGTTGTTGCAAAAAGAAGGGGCAAAGTCCTATTTATTTGCTTCCCCATGCTCGAATTGTGCTACTAGAGCGGGAAACAAGTTAAAGCGGGGATTTGTCCCATTTCTACATTTCTCCACACTGTTGGAGACGATCTTATTTCGTCCATTGCCATCCTCCTTCTCAATCCCACTATTATCTTTCACTATCTTATCTCCTCATCTTCGCGTTTTTTGTTTTTCCTTTTGCCCTCTTTTTCTAGATTAGATTTATCGCTCGAAGTTCACATGTCCGTGACTTAGCTTTACTTTTCGCGCTCCAGCAAACTCGCATTCTAGCCAACTCGCTTAACGCTTCTCATCTTCATCGGGTCCCTGCTATTTAGGTCTTCAGTTTTGTCCTCTGTTCTAGCCGTTCAGCGTCATCAGAACATCTATATGGTTGAAGCTACTGCCTTTTTCTTGAAACCATAGTATTATTGTACCTCTTTGCTGCTGCAATGTAGCAGTGGAACGAACCGTGCTTCAAGATCTGTGTGCTTTTCCTTCTTGTTGTGGTTCCTTGCATGGTTGTGAGTACATCTTTCAATGAGTTTGTTTTTTGTTGGCTGTTATTAACCGAGGTTTTAACCCCATAGAACTCAAAGGGGACCAGAACATCTACAATAAGTCAAAACGACTCAAGAATCAACCAAAAGGATCAGAAGAGGCAACCAAGGAAGACAAAATAGAAAAAGGAAGAAAATAACCTAAAGGGATGGATCACTAGCGATCCATCACCTATGGATCACTAGCGATCCATAAGTATTGCTTATGGGTCCTCTAATCTTCTGGCATCGTGATCCAACATCTTTCCTAGGTACGTCTACCAACTTTCATGGTATTCCAAGTAAGCAAGTTCGAGAAGTGATTTCATGCATTGCTCAATCCAACTTGCGTATGAGACACCATCAAAACAAGGCATCTAGTCATGAAATTACATGGAAAGCATCTACATAAGGCAGGGAATATTATGCAAGCGAAATGAGCCAAAAATAGTTCAATTACATGGATCGGTAGCGATCCATGCCTTATGGATCACTAGTGATCCATCAGATCAAGTTGGCTCGCTTTGAAACTTCTGGAGTATCTTCGTACCTTCAAGTGCTAACTTCTAGCAGAGCGGCCTAGCCCAATAGCTCGCCAGCCCCTATAAATACAATCCTACCTTCAACATAAAGAGGATCTTCTGGACTGGCAGCTGAAACTCTGCAGAAACTATTCTTCACTCTTCTCCTCTCACACAATAGTCATCTAAAAGGGTCCACTGTGATTCTCCAGTGAACTCTAAAACTGGTGATTTGATCTAACTCACAAGATTCAATCAAATTGTAATCCGTTCAACTTGTAGTTGCAGTCAGTCAATAAAAAAAGTTATAAAGTGGACGTAGGCTTCGTTAATAGACAAACCACTATAAAAATATCTTGTCTTTTTACTTTATATGCAAGTTATTATTCCTTGTTTCTATTTTATTTGTCTTGATAAATAGGGCTGGTACTTTCACACTCAATCTAGGGTGTTGATCCATTTTTTGGTTTAACATTTTGGTGTTTTCACTGAGAAATTGAACTCAAGCCTAAATCTAGCTATCTACTTTGGATCGGATAGGTTCAGAAGTTAGACCCTTAATCTTTGCTTAAAAGATTTGCTGTGGAGAATCAATAGTACCGGGAAGAAGGAGAACAACTTCCGGAAGATCCATAGGAGATACCATTGCTGGAGAAGAAACAAACCCTTAGCAAATTGAAGTCAACAATCCCAACAATCCACGATTAGAAGCTAACTCCAGAGATCAGGTTCCAGGATCCTCTATTCAGCATGAAGTTCTGACTAGAGATGAATTAAATAAAATGGTTGACAAAATTAACCATAAGATGGAAAACAGCCAAAGGGCTCTCATGGACAAATTGAATGCCTTATTGACCTTGCAGTCGCATGCTACTCCAAGAACCACGATAGAGCCCACGACCGCCGTGGAACAAGAAAATTCTTCTGTTTCTGGCCTTAGGAGAAATGGGAAGCAGCCGTAGAAAGGAGTGATAAGTGGAACCATAGGAATCAATATGGAAGGAAAAGCAAATAATCCACCAACTGCGAGGCAACCAACTACAAACCTGAATCTAGGAGTGAAAACCCCATGGGAAGATATAGTCATGGATCTCTCCGACTCAGAAGATGGTGAACGACTTGATGACAATAAGCCAACCGCAAGCCAACGGAACCTCGAGGGAGATCCAAACTGCCCCCATGAGACCAACCGCAAGCCAACAGAACCCCAAGGGAGTGGCTCTCTCGAAGACAGGAGAGCCTAGGCTTCAGCCCACTTACCAAGATCGTTTGCAGAACCAAACACTTGGTGTAGTTACTGACAGCCGGCCCCCGGACTACCGGACATCTGAGACATATATCGCGGACATGGTCAAGCGACTAATGGATGAAAGTAAGGATAGAAGGGACGATGAATGAGGATCCGCTCCAAGTTGGACTCCTTTCACTGATGATATTTTGAATGAGCGGTACCCCCAAAATTCCACTATGCCAACTATTCCATCTAAGGACGGAACAAGAGACCCGAAACCCCACTTATATAAGTACAGTTGGTACATGGATGGAGCGAATGCTTCGACTGCCGTTCAATGTAGATGTTTCCCGATTTTTCTGGAGGGAATTGCTTCTTTGTGGTTCACCAGGCTTTCGCCAAGATCTATCTCCACCTTCAATCAACTAGCAACAAGGTTTCTTGATCAATTTAGACTTCACATGGCACAACCAAAAGATGTGATGTCATTGTCTGGCCTATTCTAGGGACGGAACGAATCTATGAAGTCTTTCATGAATCTGTTCAAGATTGCGGTAACTGAAGTAAATAATCCGAGCGAGTATATGGTTTTCATGGCCTTAGTCCGCAAATTCACCCTGATACTAAATTCGAAAAATGAATCAAAATGAAACAATCATCACTAGGAAGGACTTCAACCGGAAGGCGAGCCAGTATTTGAGATTGGAAGAGGCACGGGAATTAGAAAGGAAATCTACTAACTTACAACCGACCAACATTGGGCAGAATGGTATGGCGATGAACCAAGATATAAACACCTTCGGGACCACTGAATGGAATGCAGGAAAGAATAGGAATCGGAAAGGAAGAACCAGAATTCTAACAAGCGAAATGGAAGTAGCAAACGACTCAAAGGTTTGCAGCCCGAAAATTACACCCCGCTCAATGATACTCCAAAAAAACATCTATCTCGCAACACAGGGGATGGAAGAGTACAAGAAGCCGCTTTAAAAGGAAGCAACTGAATAATAAAAGCATTCCAAAAAGTATCGCCGCTTCCATGAGACACATGGCCACAACACGAATGAGTGTCGTCACCTGAAGAACTTGATTGAGGAGTTGATTCGGGAAAACAAGCTTCAGCAGTATGTGAGGAAACAATTAAATCCTGACCAACTTGTAGTGCCCCAAGCTCCTAGAGACCAAGGGAACCAAGCTGGACCAGCAAAAAGGGACCTAGACGGACCGATCATAGAATCATCATTGGAACGATATCTGGAGGGCGCCATCTCACGCAGAAGAGTTGGGGAGAAATGGAGCAGTATGCGAGCTCATTAAAGCACGCTCCGAAAGATGCATGTTTTGCGATCAAAGATGGAACCCCTGCTAAGCAGCAGAGAACCTTGAACGACGATGTAGTATTCTGGAATCGAGACACTAAAGGAATAGAAGCTCCAACTCTCGACCCCATAGTCATGACAGTAGGAATCGGACCCGCCATGGTCCGACGAGTATTGGTAGACAGCGGCAGTTATGTGAATATTCTTTTTTAACAAACCTTTGATTAGATGAAGATAAGTATGAAAGATGTATCCGCCTGCCAAACAAAGATTATGGGATTCACCGGTGAACCCAAATAACCTGTAAGTACAACTGACTTACCCATAAAACTCGTAGAAGGCGACCAAAGAGTCACCCTCATCCAAACCTTGTTGATCGTAGATGAAATTTACACCTACAATGCTTTCCTGGGGTGACCCGCCTTGGTGGATTTCAGGATTGCTTTAGCTCAATGGTGTCTAACTATAAAATTTCTGATGGAAAATGGAGTCAGAGTGATCAAGGGAGACCAAAATGACGCTAGAGAATGTTATATCATGGAACTTACGAGTCTAAAAGAAAAGAAAAGGGGAAGAATGTGGGGAGAACTCTCCACATTCATGAACCTGCCGAATAGCAACTACAGAGCCACCCCTGGCTTGGGGAGCATAGTTGATTCAATAAGGCTTTGGACCCTAGAAAAAAGAGTTCAAGGGAGGAATGGGCAGCACCGGTAGAATTGATGGTGTATGTCCCAGTTGACATGGATGACCCAACACGGGTCCTCAAAATTGGATCGCATCTTGGAAACAGGATGCGACTGGAAATCATCAAATCTCTTCACGCCAATCTGGATGTATTCTCTTGGATGCATTCTGATATATGCATGGTGTCGCCAGAGATAGCCTGCCATGCACTTAACATTGATTCCAAGTATATGCATGTGAAGCAGAAAAGGCGCAGCCTAGGGCCTGAGTGGTCCAAAGCGCTAAGAGAAGAAGTGGACAAGCTTATGGTGAATGGCTTTATCCATGATGCAACTTACCCTGAATGGGTATCTAACCTGGTTTTGGTCAAGAAGTCCAATGGGAAATGGCGAACTGGTATCGACTACTCAGATCTGAACAAAGCTTGCTCGAAAGACAGCTTTCCTCTGCCCAGAATCGATCAGCTTATGGACGGGACGGCTAGACATGAACTGCTATCATTTATGGATGCATACTCGGGATACAATCAGATCATGATGCATGAACTAGATAAAGAAAATGCCAGTTTCATTACCAATCTGGGACTATATTGCTACAAAGTAATGCCATTTGGCTTAAAGAATGCTGGGTTAACTTACTAGCGACTAGTGAACGCCATGTTTAAACGTCAGATTGGGAAAACAATGGAAGTTTATGTAGATGATATGTTAGTTAAATCATGCATAGCCGCAAATCACTTGGACAACCTCACTGAAATGTTCAAAGTACTCCGCAAATATCGAATAAAGCTCAATCCACTTAAATGTCATTTCGGAGTAGCCTCGAAAAAGCTCTTGGGATTTATCGTAATCCCTAGAGGCATCGAAGCAAACCCCGAGCAAATAACCACTTTGCAGGAAGTCAAGGCTCCGAGGAACTGGAAAGAGTTACAAAGCTTGAATGGAAAGGTTACAGCACTGTGTCGGTTTATCTCAAAAGCAACCGACAAATGTATACCGTTCTTTGATGCGCTAAAGAAGGGAAAGAAAAACTTCAAATAGAATCAAGCTTGTCAAACTGTGTTCGAGGAGTTATTGCGACATATGGAAACCCAACCAATCCTGTCCAAGCCGGTAGACGGAGAAGATTTATACATCTACTTAGCAGTCTCGCCACATGCATTGAGTGTCATGCTCAAACGAGAAGAAGCTAAGATCCAGCAACCCGTATATTACATCAGTAAATGGTTCGCTGTAGCAAAAAAGGAAGTATCCAAAATTGGAAAAACTAGAATGTTACCTCTTGATTGCATCAAGAAAGTTATGACCATTCTTCTAGGCACACCATATCAGAGTGCTGACAGATCAACCCTTGAAGCAAGTGTTATACTGCCCCGAGACCTTTGGATGGCTTATCAAATGGAACATCGAACTATGTCAGTACGAAATCACATACCATCCTCCAAAGGCGATCAACGGTCATGCATTGGTAGATTTCATTGTCGAATTTACAATACAAGATAACGAGGAAGGAATAACTCCAAAAGTGGAGACACGTTGGAAGCTGTTCGTCGATGGTGCGTCTAACAACTTCTGCTCGGGAGCAGGGGTGGTGCTCAAGACTCTCGAAGGATGATCCGTTTGTTATGCTTTGCGCTTGGAATTTCCTGCAACAAATAATGAGGCAGAATACGAAGCATTGATAGCTGGGCTAAAGATTGCGAGGGAACTCGAGATAAAATCCATACACATCTATAGCGACTCTCAGCTAGTTGTCTGTCAGGTGAAAGGCGAATACCAGGCTCGGGGGAAGAACCTCGCCGTCAATCTATCTAAAGTACAGGAACTACTGAACGACATCAAGTATTACACCATAACTCATATCCCGAGGGAACAAAACACGAAGGCGGATTATCTGGACAAACTAGCCAGTTCCGAAGAAGCTCAGTCATTGGGGCTGGTCCCAGTTGAAACATTGACCACTCCGAGCATAAGCGAAATGGATATCGACTGGATTTTTGAGACAACCAAGGAACCAGAGACATGGATGATGCCGATTAAAGACTTCTTTCTCACAGGAGATCTCCTCGTAGAAAGGAACTGGCAGAAGAAGCTTCTTTGAAATGCACCGTGATTTATAATGCAGGATGGGATACTTTATTGAAGGGGATTCTCTACCCCGTTGCTTAGATGTGTGACCAACGACGAAGCTCGAAAGATCCTAAAAGAAGTTCATGAAGGCGATTGCGGAGGTCATACCGAGGGACAAACCCTTGTAAAGAAAGTTCTCCAGTATGGGTTCTTTTGGCCAATAGTGAACCATGATGCAGTAGATTACGCCAGACAGTGCGATCAATGCCGAAGATTCAGCAAGATCAAAAGAACCCCCTGACAGAGCTAACTAGATGGTCAGCCCATGGCCGTCCGCAATCTTGGGAACCGATTTGATTGGCACATCACCAATGGCTAAAGGGGGAGCCAAATATGCTATCGTTGCCACTGACTATTTCACCAAATGGGCCGAAGCAGAATTGCTGGCCAATATTACCACAAAGAAAGTCATTAACTTTGTTACTAAAAACATTATTTGCAGGTTTGGGGTGCCGTAGAAAATCATCACGGATAATGGGACTCAATTCGAAAGCACTAAGTTCAAAAATTTTTGCAAACGCTTCCGAATCAAGAAAAGCTTTTCCACTACCACACATCCACAAGCAAACGAGCAAGTGAAAGCAGTAAATAAGATCATCAAGTCCACTATCAAAAAACGACTAACTAAAGCAAAAGGAAATTGGGTCGATGAACTTCCACTCGCACTATGGGCCTACAAGACAACGCACAAATCTACAACTGGGCACTCTCCATTCACACTAGCATATGGTTCAGAAGCAATGATCCTAGTTGAGTTAGAAGTCCCTTCTCATCAAAGGCGAAACTTCGATCACAGGCAGAATGAAAAACTCCTACTCGAGTCACTCCATATGGTCGATGAGAAGAGGGAGGAAGCTAAATTAAGGATTGCCGCTTACCAAAAAAGGGTCGCACGTTACTTCAACTCAAAAGTTCATAATCGCACCTTCGAAGTGGGAGACCTTGTCCTAAGAGGGTCTACCCTATACCAGGTGCGCTCGGACCAAACTGGGAAGGACCCTATATGATCGGTCAGAAGCTAGGGGATGACACATTCAAGCTAACAACCGTGGACGGAATCCAAATTCCCTGAGCATGGAACAGCGAATCACTACGTCGTTAATTTACCTAAGATTATCTTATGTATTTCCTATTTCCAGCAAATAAGCCATCTCGGAATACCGGAGGCATTGTAAATAGGCAAAACTTGCCCAACTTTCATTAATATGATTTGCTTTCTGAACCAATAAAACCGTGTTCACAAAAGTAACCTGCCGAGTTGACAGGGTGAAATTGACTCAAAATCATCTGATCAGTGCTTGAGATAGTGGAACCACGCTCAAGTACGCCTCACTTACCCACCGGGTCGACAGAAGCAAATTGACTCAAACCGTTGGATTGGCGGAACATGATCCCTGCCTTCTAAGAACCGGTGTTACTTCGGCGACACCCCGAAGGCCCAAATAAAAGCCGTGCATTTCGTAAGCCATGCATAGTGTCTTGGATTATGGAATCACATCTACGCAAGCACAACCTTAAAACCTGCGCATCCCCATAAGTCGCTCATTACTTTTTGAGCTGTGGAATCACGGTCTCAAAACATGAACTCCTCACGTCGCCCGAAGTTTGGTAACGTCATGAAATTCCAAACCGTACCGGATCAACGAGTCAAATCGATCCAAAAAGCCGCGCATCTCATAAGCCATGCACACTCTTAAGTACCAGCATTGCCCCGGCAATGTCGAGAAACTCGTCTATTGCAGGATTAACAAGAATCAATCCAATCCCACTATCACGAGTAATGGGGATGAATCCAGCAGTGTCAAATGACTACGAATCTACAGAAAATTCTGATTGTTAACCGACAATATCTTTGGAATCAAGGCGTTCAAATCATAAGTTCCCAAAGATAGGAACCTGAAAGCAGATCCGGTTACAGACATCCAGAAAATCAATTGGATCAACCGGTCATTTGTCAAGTGTTTGAAGTAAACAACCCCATGAACTGAGGGGCACACAGCGATACTCAAAACAAAAAAGACCAAGTATTTCACAGTTATGTTACTCCAAACAAAGAATTTTGCCGATAATTATAGGACAAGATAAAATAAAATACCAATGAATAAAATTGGCATAAGTGCATTGAACGTAGATAAGTAGATAGATAAAGTTACAATCAAAATATCAACATTGTATTGCTTATAGCATTTTCTATACAAAGTCAAAATGTGGCGGCCATACCCACACAATATCGGCTAATAAAAAGGAAAATATAGATGCTACAACAATCAAAGCAATAAGTGATGACTCTGCACTTGAACAAAGCATGTATCAAACAAAACAGGATGTCCCAAAATCTAGCCCCACTGTTACCTAGCCTGTCAATGCTTCTTTCCACCACTCCTCTTCCCACCTTTAGTCAGAAGTTTCTTCGTCCTCTCAGAATCCCTGCCAGGAGTAGTATTACTGCCAGAAATATCAACTATCTCCTCCGTGCCAGCATCTCCTCCCTGTTCTTCAACTTTCTTGGAAGACTCCCCCTTGGTCCTACGCTTATGGGACTTGCGGGAGCTCCTTGAAGGTTTTCTCTCCTCGACGCTTTCCTTCTTAACAGCCACCATCTGCTGTTCAGATTTATTTAGCTGGCCACTTTGGTCTCCCTACTCTCAAGCTTCAGCTGTCGTGAAATCGCCATCCAAAGATATGGAAGGGTCGTCCAGACCATGCAATGCAGCAATCTTCTCAGATTCCGGCCTTGGATGTGAGCCAGATACAGGTGCAGCAATCGAAGTGGCTATGGAAACAAGCGTCAAGGCAGTTGAAATAGCAACAACCCCAAGGATTGAATAAATTGGCAAGTTGGTAGGTAAAGAAGATGGACCTATAATATCAAAAATGAAAGCATTCAGTTCTTCAAGTTCTTGTGGTGTGAGCTGAAAATTCTCAAACTCGGGGGGAAACAAGAAAGTTGCCTGCATCAAAAGAATGGCCGATAATTTCAACTTCATACTCCCCACCTTCTCCCTCTTTCATGGCTGCACAATCTTTGGAGAAGTTTCGGGACCACCCGAGGCTTCCGAGATAGTTGCCGGAGGGGCAGACAACAAGGCAGCACCGGCCGAACTCGCTAACTGATCGCGTGGATGTTTTGACGATTCGCCAGGCCTGGAAATGAAAGGCTCTAGCAAGATTTTGGCAGTTGCAGTCATAGCAGCATCGGCAACCTCCTGTTCCCTCTCAATTCAAATGATATCTAGACCCTCTATTTGGGCTTTCTTTGATTCTTCATTGGGATAGGCATCCTCCAACTCTTGCTCGGTGTATACATCCCTGTTCTCTCGAAAACAGGCCAGAACTTCTTTCCAAACCATGGCAAGAGTACGTGGGAATTTGGGGCCCATTTAGTTGAGGCTCCCCTGATGCAGCAAGGAGTTAACATAAAAATTTAAGATGGTACCGTCCATCTTCTCCATCTACTTTTCAAAAGTATCCTGCAACTCCAAGTAATCCACTGTTACGGCGGCCTTCTCAACTTCAACTCGGGTCTTCTCGGCACTAAGCTGCACGAATCTTTCCTAGAGTGAAGCAATCATTCGAGCTTGATTAGAAATGGTCTTGTCATGGGATTCCACAATTCCTGCATAATCAGCAATTATCTTTTTATATGATTTAACAACTTCGTTATGACCAGTGATAGTTTTCTTTCGACCTTCAATGATCACATCACGGGCTTCAAGCTCCTCTTTTAGCTTAACTTTGTCCGCTTGGGCCTTCTTGATTTCATCTCGGAATACAATCTCTATTTTTGTGTTTTCCGCTTTCAATTCCTTCTGCAAGCTAGCGCTATTCTTACTCTCTCGGAGTGCAGCGTCCTTCTCTTGTGTTAATCGCTCGATTCTAGCATAACGTTCTACTAATGCCCTCTCATAATCATCCTTTTCTGATTCAAAGGAAAGGATCTCTTGATAATTGGTGCGGTTCGTGTCTGCCGACTGCTTGCATAGCTTTTCCCATCCCTCGGATTGATCCAAATCACTTTGAATCGCTTGGAGATGGGGCATATAGGAATCTTTACAGATTGGGCGTTTAACTCCCTTTAGAAACCACCCGGGGAGCGCAGCTTCGAGTCTAGGGGGATCAGACAGAAGAAAATATGCCGGCCTCCTGCGAGGATGTGAAGGACTAAAAGCGGGCACCACGTGAGTCGATGGAGCTTGGGATGAAGATGAAACTTGAATTGTGGAAGCCGAAACTTCAAGTTCGACAGAGATTGGGGCCGGGACAGAAGCTTGATGCTCAGAGGGATGAGAACTGCAATCTACCTTTAGCATTTTGGGCGGCTATTCTCGGTCGTCAGGAGTTTTTCTCTTCTTATAGCCACTCTTGTAAACCCTACTTCATTCTTTGTCGTCCCGACAATGTGCTTCGGCTTCCAAGTCTTTCGGCCTTCTCCACTCTTCCTCGGTTTCATGGTGCTGGTAGTGGCTTAAAGACCGTCTTGAACAGCGTTGCAAATTAGTGAATTGTTCAAGATCCTCGTAAAGTCCACGACCTCTCATAGTAACTGATATAAAGAATAAATAAAGAGCTTTAGCGACAAAAAAATGGACCTAAATAATGCATGTGTAAGTGAAAGTGACCCTAGTGAAATATGTAACGTTTCATAGGCGGCCTAAAAGGATGTTATAAACCGGATCGGGAAGCCATCGTAGGAGAAATTAGGCCGACTCTAGACACAATATGACCAGGACAAGGAGACGATCCCTCGAACTTGAAATCCTCTCCCATGAGTTCGTCGATATCTACGTAAATGTTGCCCAAATCCCCAAAGTCAAAACCGGTTTCTTTAAGTGGGGAATCCTGAAGTCACTCGGCTGTTGGGGGAGCATCTTTATCATGAATCTCCTAGGGAGGCAAATCCGGGAGAATGGGACTCATTCCCGGAGTTTCATCACATGACTCGAAGTTTCCATCACCGGAACTTGTATCAATTTCATCATCATTGAAGGAGGAATTATAACTGCTGCTGCCCTCAACTTCACCCTCCTCATTTTTTGTTGTTACCGCAGCCTTGCCCTCACGCTGCTAGAATTCTTCTTCCTCCTCCTCCGAAATCCAGGGCAATCTGGCCGAGCAGCTGGGTCCAGTCGTAACACCCCTTCCTTCATGAATTTCTTCGGCCGAACTGTCGGATGGGCCTTCTCCTTCTGGGAGGTCACCCTCTTCGGAGCCACGCAATGAAGAAGTAGAACGTGTTCGAATTCTGGAACGAGAAGGAGACGGAACTTCGACGACAATGGCAGACCTCCTAGGATGTAACAGTCGATACCGAAGCAAATTCTAGTCCTTTAGCAAAAACTTGATCGATCTCTCCTTGGCGTCTACGGCCTTCAGGGTATGCAAAATCGGATCGAGTGATGGATCTTTGTTCAGCCTCGGAATAACTACAAGAAGTATTCAATCTATCAAAAATCTCATAGCGATGTATTAAATCTCAATAAGTAAAGGAGAGAACTTACCCCCCCATCTCATCCAAAGGCAATTAAATCCCTCAGGACACCAAACAAAGAAATACTGGGTCTTGAATTAAGACAGGTTGCTTTGAAGCTGCAACACGATCTTGCAGTTTCTTTGGGCCTTGATAACGACAAGGGATGGACATTCGTCTCTCTTCTTGAATGAAAGAAAATATCTCAACTCATCAAAACTCGAGGCATGATTAAACATCCGTATAAACAAGACGTGCAGGCAAGTCAAGATTGCGTACCCATTAAGATGAATTTGAAATGGAGCGATCCCTAAGTTTAGAAGAGTTTCATTCAAGAAGTGATTAAAAGGGGGCATCACTCCATTTAAGCACATATATCGGTAGCAAGCGGTGTACCCCGAAGGCGGCATATGTGCAAACTCATTCTTCGATGGAATACCCACATCATCGTCTGAAAAGCCGTGTTGCAAGCAAATGTTATGTAGAACTTTAGCAGAGATCACGGAGGAAGCTCACTCCGGAGGATTTAGTAGAACTCTAAAATTTAGAGGAGTCCAGTCTACAACTGGACCAATTGGAACCAGTTGACGATATTCAGCTCATGATACTGAAGAAGTAGGCATTATGGAAACTGTTTGCGAAAGCGCAATGGATGAGGATTTAGCTTCTAAAACCGCTAGACTTCCTCCATTGAAATTACGGCGAGAGGACGGGTGCTTCATTCTATACAACAGAACTTGCATCTAATGCGTTCAGGTAATTTTATCCTTAACTAAAAGTCCCCCGATGACACTTGAACTCTGAAAAAGTATCGATTTATGCCTTCACATCGGGTTCCAAGTGTTGACTGGGGTAAGTGCAGTGTGTTATCTATATGGCATGGACTTGATGTCCTCAACACTACAAACGCTATATCCCGTGTAGATAGTTCATTCACAGTGAAGAAAGAAAAGAGCTTCATGTATCATTCATTGAAGTATTTCTCCTACACTTACCTGTTATCGAGCAACGATTGATAACAGATCCATTGTCCAAAGTGACGCGGGAAGCTCTTCCCATTCCAGGTACACCAATTATGCAATAACGAGACCAATCCAAAGTAAGCAACTATAGATTGATGGGTCCGAATTAAGTAGAGAACTCTCAGCATATGTCGGCTTCAGCTCTCTAGAAGGTGATAACAGCATAAGCTACAACGAGACGCTACCCTAAGCTATTATCACCCCCTAGAAAAACCAAAACCAATCCGCGAGACGTCGTATCGGATTGACAATGTAACTAAGTGCAAGTTAATTCTTATTCCATGGACAAAGATAGCAAAACATGTCAAGCACCTTGGCAAAGCCCGAATTTCATTCCGTAAAGAACTCCAGACTCAATTTACTTTCTTTCACAAAATCGCAATCAACTCGAATCCTCCGTTGCATACATTACCAATCCAACCTCATCACTAAATTGCTAAACAAATGAGAAATTCTATACCACCCACCTCAAGTCAAAAATCAAAGGGCGACGTTAATCGACAAAATTTCTATCGGTTTAGAAATTTGCCGAAAAAATTTCAAATTAAAATAACCGCAAGCGCACGGCGTACAATAGTTAGTACGTGGCGAGTACGGGTCGATCCGCAGGGAATTGTTATATTTTAAAAATCTATTCAATCAAATTAAACCAAAGTTGAGGGATTGTTAACTAACTAAAAGAAAGTAAAAACAAGCTAAAACTAAGGGGAATAAAAATATGAGATTAAAGAGCAATTTAGAGGCAAATCCCCTCTCTTGATCACATAAATCAACATAATGAAATTATGATCTCTTTTTGGTCATTTGTGAGTCTAGTTGATGCATTTATCATAAGCACGGCCTAATTGTGTTATTAATTAACACACTTAAACCATCAAACTATAATGCACCCTCTAACCCACTTACTAACTTTAATGAAAATGACATGAAATTAAAAGTAGAATCCATTTTAAGCATGGCTTATTAACTATTGAATTAGAAACATAAACCATCAAATTTTGATTCTAAATCCACTTCCATTACCATGATCATATGTATATGAAGAGGTAATTAGTGATTCATATGACTAAGCATAGCCTATTTGTTTTGAACAACATAAGCTACCAAACTCAATATTAAACACAAAATCACACAAACATCTCACTTTCCATTAAGCACAAAAGAGACATAAATGAAAAATTATGTTGCATCTACATGATTCAAGAGAGCTTCATCACCCCTAAATTGTAGGGATTAGCCTCTCATATTTGTTATTAAATCAACAAATGTAGAAAGCAACATGAAATAAACAAGAGGAAAAAGAGAGCAAAATGAAAAGAAAAGCTAAGTAAAAAGAAATGAACACTAAACTACTAACAAAGTAAGAATGAGAGCATGTAAATGTAAAAGAACATTAACTAACATTGCATAAAAAGAAAGATTACATGACATAAAAATGAATGGCTAAGTAGCCATGAAAAAGAAAAGAGAAGAGCTTTGTTTATTTTGAGCCTAAAACTAACTAAAGAGAGACTAAGAAGAAGGGGGTTACATGAAACATAAGGGGTACTTATACATGTTATAAACCCTAATTCATATTTTTGGGGAATGCCCAAAATACCCTCTTAGGAAGTGTGGAGGCCAAGTAATCATTAGCTTCTACTAATCATCATTTAAGTGTACATGAAGCCATTAATTCCATAAGCATGTGCATTAGCCTCTAATTTGTACATTAAGGTAGATGGGTAGGTGGGGTCCTCCATGATCTTCACTCTGAATTATTTTCATCTTCATTTGTTCTCTTCACTCTTGTGCATGCATATATCATCATGAAACCACTTGTAAAACTCACTAAATTTCCTATAAAACAACATAGAAAATTCCAAGTAAATTTTTACAATTTAATAAATGCACAAAAATGACCATTTTGCCCCTATATGAAGATGAATATGTGACAATTTGAAAATAATTTAAATTTTGGTTTAAACAAGTTAAAATACCCAATATGATCGTTTATTTAATTTAAATAGATTAAATATGGTGGTAAAATATGCACATTTACGTGCACATCAAATACCCCCACACTTATCTTTTTATTTGTCCTCGAATAAACTAAAACTAATATAAATCCATTTTCGTAGGGAGCACGATTGCATTGAGCGTATGCAACAAGCCGTTAAACCTCTAGGTTTCCCCCAGTAGGACGAGTGTTGTCTCGTGAGGGTTTTCAGCGGATACTACCCACAAAATCCAAATGCAAAGTGAAAATATTTACACAGTGCAAGATTTATTTACAATGGGATGAATGAAAATATTTACAATGAACGATTTACTTTTAAATTAACACAAATAAGTTAAATATAGGTTTCGGTCATTATCTTGAAAATTTAAGTCATTTACTCGTCAAAATTTCCAACAAAAATCAAGTTATCATGACAATAGACAATAGTTTAACTCGTTGTTTCAGTTGATAACAAAGTGTAACTATGAAATATATTCTTAGTTGATTATCAAAGTTTATCAAAGTGGTATATTCATTTCTTTTCAATAACAAGTCAAATCAAATAAGTTAAAAATAGTGCTAGGATTTCAATTGCTTACTCTCTCTTATATTTTTGAAAATTTCATTGATATTTACAATATTTATATGTCTAACCCAGGTAAACTGAGGCCAGATATATTACCCATGCACTGCCTTGCGGACTGATGTGAGGGGAATACAGAGTGTGGCGAGTGAACACACAAGTGTGAACACTTATCGACTGTAGGCACTATTAATAAAATAATTTTTATATACACACATCTAACTCAGATAAACTGAGGCCAGATATACCGATTGTGCACTACCTTTTGGGCTTACGTGAGAAGGGTACAGAGCATGGCGAGTGAACACACGAGTGTGAACACATGACTCTAGGTGTTTATTAAAAATATATACATATATACAAGAAATATATTTTGTTTTATTTTTTGGAGAGAGAGTTTCGCAAAATCATCTTAGCACTATTTAACTTAGAAGACAAAAAAGAAATGTTATATCCTTTACTTTAAATTCACCACTTTTTTAAAAAAAGATTTTCAATTAGGATTTACTTCATAATTATCACCATGAAATTTCCTATATACTAGTTAAACCATCGTTATTCGTAATCAAACTTTATTTTTGTTTTTGTTGAGAGAAATAAATTTTCAAAGATTTCAATTTAATTAACCAAAACCATATATTTATCTTATAATGTTTCTTTTTAAAATAAATCAGAATGCTTTAAAAAAATTGTCTTTTGTTTTTGAGTTTTTTTTTTAATTTTGGAAAGAAAAAAATAAAATAAAAAAATAAACCATGAAAATTAAAATATGAAGATGAGTCTCCCCCCACATTTAATTTTGACTGTGTCCCCACAGTCAACCCAAGTGGAAGGAGAAAAACAAAAACAAAAACATGACCTTTATTTAAATGAAAATTAACAGTATTTACATGAGATCAGAAAGTATATCGTCAAAAAGTAAATGAAACGGTCTTCCAAAGACCGATTCATTTCTCTCGTCAAGTATGCGAGACACAGCTTAAGCTCGGAAAACCAAACCGTAAAAGATTTCGAAGTTGAATTTGGATTTGGAAAAACGAATGATGTTTTATTAAAAATCGTACGAGTTGTTTTATTTTCAATGATTTTTGGGGTCGATAAAACAATTGATTGAAATTCCAGTTCTTTTTCACCACATTGAAATTCAAATTTATCATTTTAAACTTCTTCAAAATTATTTCAAAATCAAAATGGTGATTTAAATCTTCCCCTTCAAAATTTGACAACTCGTTTTCGAAAAGTCCAAAGAAATCGTGTTCGTTAAATTCGTCTTCCTTTATTAGATTATCAACAACTTCATTGCGTATATTAAGTTCAAAATCCAAAGTTGTTGTATTCAAAATTTTGAAATCGAGAAAAGGAAGATCGAATTTATATTTGGTTCTACCCCCTCGAAAGAATTGAAATGCAACTCAATTACCGTGTTCTCAACAACTTCATTAAGATCGTTATTTTCAATTTCAAAAGTTGTTATTTGAAAATCAGTGATTTGGGTAAAAGATGGATTATCGTTTGACTCGTCACACGTTGGGGTTTGATTTTGTTTATCACGTTGTTTCATATATGTTTCAAACAACGAATCTGTGTGAACATTGTAGATTTCATCCATTTGTTCAACAAAATTTAATTTATAGTTATTAACTTGAGGATATTCACTTTGAAATTGTTGAGAACAAAGATTTTCAATCGTAACGTAGTTAAGATTATTCCCATTGCCAAATTCGTTTGAAAAGTTGTTTCCATTTTCATTTGAGTTTGAAATTCATTTTGGAGTTCGAAATTGAATTGGCATGGGCTATACTCGAAATCATTTGAATTTTGAATTGAATTCAAATTTTGAAATCCTTGACTCGAGTTATTACACAAATATGAATTACACAAATCATTTATACTTTGATTTTGTTGTGTAGAGATTCAAGTAAAGATGAAATGCTATTTTCGAGATTCGAGGGTTGTTCGTCATTTTGAAAATTTTGTGGTTCAAAACTCGAATTGTTTAAACAATAGTTGTTGTTGAAATATCCATAAGAATTTGGAGTGAAATTATATGGATTATATTGATTTTCACAACTATATTCAAGTGAGTAAGGAAAAGGAAACTTGGAAATTTTCAAGAATTTTTTTTATAAGGGAAAAATATTTACAAATAAAATTTATTTTTCAAAAGGGAAATTGATTTTTTGGTTTTTCAAATTTTTTCTTTGTTTTTTGAAAAGGTTTTATAATTTTTTTTTTGGATTTTGATTTTCTAAAAAAAAAAACTAAGTAAATTTTTTTTTTGAATTTCTGGAATTTTGATTTGAAAATTTTCAAAGGAAAAGGAAAAAAAATAAGTTAAGAAATATTTACAATTTTTTTTAGTTTTGGATTTTGAATTTTTTTTAAATATGCATGAATTAATGCAACTAAATGAATGCAAAGGACTTAATTACAGTTTTCTGTCCTTAGTAGCTCCTAACCCAAAATTGTATAATCACACTTTGTCTTAAATCAACAAAAAAATTTCTCAGCCAGGTAACGGGCAGGGGTTATCGGTGCACCACGAATCACCGTAGCAATGCAACCGAAGGTTTAAGTACCTTCAGAGGAACAATTCAGTATAATATTTACGAATCACCGTAATATTTATAACTGATTATTGCTCTACCGTAGCCTAGACACCAAGAAATTAATTTGTTCAAAGAAGATAACTTTTCAATATACAATTAAGTGTTATCGATGTCTAAATGTTATTATTAATCGAAACTCTAAGA
Source organism: Allium fistulosum (assembly GCA_030737815.1). Lineage (NCBI taxonomy): Eukaryota > Viridiplantae > Streptophyta > Magnoliopsida > Asparagales > Amaryllidaceae > Allium > Allium fistulosum. The sequence goes on from CM060902.1 coordinate 1,306,060,858, forward strand.
TGAAATGCAAAGCAGAAATTAAACGTGTATTAACAATGCAACTACGAATGAAATTTCTGTTTTTGTCTTTGGTTTTTGAAATTTTTGATTTTTTTTCCTAAAATGTAAGCAAACAACAATGCAAGGCAAATACAAACTAGAGATGAAAACGGCAAAAAAAAAATTTAAACAAGCAAGCGGAGCAGTTTTCTAGCAGTAACTCCTTATTTATCTACTTTGACAACCTGAAAAGAAAACAAGATATATATACAAGTTTTTTTTATCAAAGAAAGAAAAAGGAAATTAAAAACAAAACAAACTAAACTAAAAAAAATTGAAATTTTTTTATTTTAATATATAAGGGTGGAACTTATAACAGTTTAAAACAACACTAACTAAAACAAAACTTTTTTTTGTTTTTTTTAAGGATAAAGTAAATTAAACAAAACTAAAACAAATTAAACAACACAAAAACAAAACAAAATAAACAAATTAAAATAAAATGTTTTTTTATAAAGAGAGGAACAATTGGTAAAAACAATCTAAACAAAAGATTTTTTTTAAAGGGAAAATAGACAAAAAGAAAGATGGGCAAGTAAGCAAAAAAAATTATAATAAGTAAATCACCCGTCCCATTTTAAAAACAAATCCTCAGTTCATTCGTTTACCACAAAACCAACATGCGAAAAACGAACTTTCGATTTCACAGTTTCACAATTTCGCTCAAAACAATTTCACAATTTCGACAACCCCCATTACATTCTAAACTTCAATTTCCAAACTTTTAGAAAAAGGCAAGTGATTCTCTGTTCAATTCGGCAAAGAAGAGGTGGTTGTCGCGATGGTTTGAGTGGTTGAAGGTTGTAGGTTCGAGTTTATGGTGTAGACGATTGGTGAAGGTCGTAGATGAAATTTGCAGTGAAGGATTCTCGGTGGTGGAGGATGTTTGCAGGCTGCGAATTTTGGGGTGGGCGCACTGATATTGCTGTAGCAGTGGATAACTGTAAGTATGATGGGTTTTTTATATATTTGGTATGCAGCGAACACTTGTATGAGCACTTGGTGTTTACAGTTTGGTTTGGTTGTTGAGAAGGTGTTTGAATGTTAGCATTGAAGTCTGGAGGTGTATTGGGTATGGCTGTAGTGATAGGTTTGGTGATGAAGTTGAACTATTGTGTGGATGTAGCTGTGGAGTTACAGTGGTTGTAACTGGTGATGGCACTGTGCAGGGGAGGGTATTGAGTTGTAGAAGTAAATGAAGGTGATGTATATGGTTGTGGTCAGGCAGAGGAAGCACAGTGGTTTGGTTGTAAGCACAGTGGTTTTGTTTGTGTTTTGATGAGGAGAAGGCTGGTTTGAATTGTGACGGTGATGTATGCAGTAATGTGTCTTTTGTTGGCTAAGGTAAGTACAAGTTTGAATTATGAATTTTCAGTAGTAGTTGTTGGTAGGTTGAATGTTTGCAGACAGAGGTCTGGGTATGTATAAAGTGCAGTAGGCTGTTGAGTTTGTGAGTGAAGTGGAAGTGATGACTGGCAATGGTTGTTTGGTTGTACTGATATGAAATGACAATGAGTATTTGGTCAGTTGTGGTTCAAGCAGTGTGATGGTTTGAAACTGTGAAGCAGTGTGATGGTTTGAAGCAGTGTGATGGTTCCAGCAGTGTGAAGGATGTGATGAGCTTTCACATTAACTTGTTGAACTGCTGAGAAGAGTATGGCTATGTAACAGGTGTTATCTGGTGGTAGCAGTACGTTATGTGATGTTGAGTGATGATTGGGTATTGTATTGGTGGAAATTGTAGATGTTGAAGAGGCAAATGTATTGTGATGATGGCAGAGGGATTGACAGTGTTGTAATAGTTTGTTTGAGGTGAAGGGAATGTAGGCAGGGGCAGAGGGTTTGATGAACTGTTTGTTCGGATGAGGGTAACTGTTTGATGTGTAATGACTGTGTAATGGAAAGGGTATGTTTGTTGGCAAGAGTATGTGTGCACATGCACAGAGGAGTTTGGTGGTTGTAATAGTAGGGTGATTTGGAATTTGCCGTTCAGTGGAATGGTGCAGAGAAGTATGTTGAGTGGAGGATCAAGTAAGTTGAATGATGATGTTGGTTGATGAGTATGGTGATTTGATTGCTGTAATGAAATGTAAGTGTGGATGAAATGGTCTGACAGAGGAGAAGGAAAGGAAGTTGACAGTTTTGTTGGGGGAGATATTGTTTGTTGAATGGAGATGTTATGCACTGCTATGGGTTTGAAATGGTATTTTGTGTGCAGGGATGTTTGGTTGATGCAGAGAAGTGGTTGTGGGTAGTTTTATAGGGGAGTGATGGAGTAAAGAAGAGGGGCAGAGGACAGTATTGGTTTGACAGAGCAGAGAATGAATGTGAAAGTGAACAGTGAGGATGGGAAGAACAGTTTTGTAAATGAAGGTTAAAGTTTGTAAAACAAAGCAAAAATTGTAAAATGAAAATGGAAATGAATTTTTTTATTTATTTTGTGTATATTTTTTTTATATTAATATATATATGGAAATGCAAATGCCAAGGAAACTAAAACAACAACAATCACACAAATCAAAATGCAAACAAAGATCACACAAATTTTTTTTAAAATAAAATGCAACACGCAAAACACACACAAAATAAAAATCAAACAACAAATAACTCAAAGAATAGAAAACTAAAATCAAATGCAATTCCCGGGCAACGGCGCCAAAAACTTGTTAATCAACAAAATTTCTATCGATTTAGAAATTTTCCGAAAAAATTTCAAATTAAAATAACCGCAAGCGCACGGCGTACAATAGTTAGTACGTGGCGAGTACGGGTCAATCCGCTGGGAATTGTTAGATTTTAAAAATCTATTCAACCAAATTAAACCAAAGTCGAGGGATTGTTAACTAACTAAAAGAAAGTAAAAACAAGCTAAAACTAAGGAGAATAAAAATATGAGATTAAAGAGCAATTTAGAGACAAATCCCCTCTCTTGATCACATAAATCAACATAATGAAATTATGTTCTCTTTTTGGTCATTTGTGAGTCTAGTTGATGCATTTATCATAAGCACGGTCTAATTGTGTTATTAATTAATACACTTAAACCATCAAACTATAATGCACCCTCTAACCCACTTACTAACTTTAATGAAAATGACATGAAATTAAAAGTAGAATCTATTTTAAGCATGGCTTATTAACTATTGAATTAGAAACATAAACCATCAAATTTTGATTCTAAATCCACTTCCATTACCATGATCATATGTAAATAAAGAGGTAATTAGTGATTCATATGACTAAGCATGGCTTATTTGTTTTGAACAACATAAGCTATCAAACTCAATATTAAACACAAAATCACACAAACATCTCACTTTCCATTAAGCACAAAAGAGACATAAATGAAAAATTATGTTACATCTACATGATTCAAGAGAGCTTCATCACCCCTAAATTGTAGGGATTAGCCTCTCATATTTGTTATTAAATCAACAAATGTAGAAAGCAACATGAAATAAACAAGAGGAAAAAGAGGGCAAAATGAAAAGAAAAGCTAAGTAAAAAGAAATGAACACTAAACTACTAACAAAGTAAGAATGAGAGCATGTAAATGTAAAAGAACATTAACTAACATTGCATAAAAAGAAAGATTACATGACATAAAAATGAATGGCTAAGTAGCCATGAAAAAGAAAAGAGAAGAGCTTTGTTTATTTTGAGTCTAAAACTAACTAAAGAGAGACTAAGAAGAACGGGGTTACATGAAACATAAGGGGTACTTTTACATGTGTTAAACCCTAATTCATATTTTTGGGGAATAAAATACTCTCTTAGGAAGTGTGGAGGCCAAGTAATCATTAGCTTCTACTAATCATCATTTAAGTGTACATGAAGCCATTAATTCCATAAGCATGTGCATTAGCCTCTAATTTGTACATTAAGGTATGTGGGTAGGTGGGGTCCTCCATGATCTTCACTTTGAATTATTTTCATCTTCATTTGTTCTCTTCACTCTTGTGCATGCATATATCATCATGAAACCACTTGTAAAATTCACTAAATTTCCTACAAAACAACATAGAAAATTCCAAGTAAATTTTTACAATTTAATAAATGCACAAAAATGACCATTTTGCCCCTATATGAAGATGAATATGTGCCAATTTGAAAATAATTTGAATTTTGGTTTAAACAAGTTAAAATACCCAATATGATCATTTATTTAATTTAAATAGATTAAATATGGTGGTAAAAATATGCACATTTACGTGCACATCAAATACCCCACACTTATCTTTTTCACTACAAGAAAAAGCATTTTTAGTTGCATTTTTTAGTAGCGTTTATTGTCAAATGCAAGCAAAAAGTTATTTAAGTGCAACCAATAATGTAACCGGGAACAGAAATTTAAGCGGGCTTAATTTTTTTGTCACCGCACAGACCTTATTTTCGTGGCCGCAAAAAGGCGGGACTTAATTTTTTCATGGAGGTATTTCCTCCCTCTTTTATTTTCATCACCCATTAAAACTTATTTTACTTTCTCAAATCCAAATTCAACAACACTAAATCGCACGTTCCCAAATCCAAATCTGTCCCGTTCCAGTTCATTCACGACCCAATAGTTTTTCATCCTCGATTGAAAGCTACCGAAGAAGGTAAATGATGCGACCCAATAGTTTTTCATCGTCAGATCTCTTGAGGGAACATGTATTCACTGTATGGAGAGGCATCAAGCTAGACTTTGATTTGCTGCCTTTATTGTCTTGTCTTTTGAGCTCAGATAAGTCTGATACATAATTCATCTTCTTTGCTGTAGGATATGATACTTGGCAGAGGATTTGCATCGTAGAGAGCCTTGGGTGAATCGGAAGAAAGGCTGCGCCAATCGACCCCTTTCTCACTCTCCTCTCAGCCAAGCCCTTCTAAATATTTCGTCTTGGAGCAATTCCGTTTTTCCATCCGTGACCTTTCTTCTTCAGGTGAGCTAATCCTCTAACTTTGATTATAATTATGACGATAAATGAAATCTGTGAATACATTAACTAAAACTTACATCTGTTAGCATCATCTTTTCCAAGGTCTGTGTAAGTTGCTCCGCTTTCTAGTCTGCTTACATTCGCGCCACACACCCCCTGTATCTCTTAATTTCTTTTGGAATACCAAAAAGCTTTTTCTTCACCGAACCCTTCTTCACTTCTGAACAGTTTTGGAAGAGATTTAATCCATGTAGCAGTTTCTCTAATTTGAGTGTTTAGTTTCTGCAATTCGAAGCTGTAATTCAAATTATGTTTCTGGTGTTGTTAGTTTTCCATTGTCATTGATTTTTTTATCTTGCTTTGTTTCATCACAAAGTGTAATTTTAAACCAATTTTCAGTATTTGAATTTGATGTAAATAACCGTTGATTTTACTTGCTTATCATAGCTTGCTCTTATATTATCAGCACCATTCTTTGAGGTCAGCTTTTAAGATTCTAGAAAGTGATTTTGATCAGCGTTTTCTTTCAATGAACATTCTGGCAAAGAACGTGAAGCCACTATTTATTAACTTAAAAATGTTCCAAAAGAGGTGGTTCAGCTCTGGAATATTCATAAGCAGTAAGTGTATTTTCATTTTCCCTACGAATTATAGTTTGGAACATATAAATAATGGTCTTTGCAGGAAATAGTTGTTAGCAAAGCCTTTTTTCATGTAGGGTTGTCGTTTTACACTACTGATGATGAACTGCGAGAGGTGTTTTCACAATTTGGCAATGTTCAACAAGGTACAACCTTAGAAATATGATGTTGTATGAATACAGTAGTGTAATATTTTAACAAATTCTCAATAAATCTTCCAAGAGGCTCAAATACGATGCTAATAACCAAGAACTTCTGGATGGTGTTCAAAGGTAAAGCAATCTGTACATGCATTACACAAACAGTTGCAATTAGATAATAGGATAATTTTGTTTATTGCAAAACTGCTAATCAGTCAAATGCAGACACTTACTTTACACAAACAGCCTATTATCACTCACTTACTTTGCACAAACAGCCTATTATCACTCACTTAATTTTTGTATATGTATGTATGCATATTAATGAACTTCTAGATGGATGTTGACACTTTAGATACACAATATTTCGAAACTAAAACTTGACACTAGAAACTAAAACTCAAACGAAGTTGTGTATGTGTGTTGTGTGTGTGTGTACACACGTCTATATGTAAGTATGTATATGTATATATATGTTCATGTGTGTGTGAACTTATTTTTAGAAAAGGTGTCTTTGTCTCATGTTTTGCGGCCTATACTTTCTATTATTTATGTACAGAGGAAGTAGGAAATAAGAGTAGGCAAATAATGTTGCAGACCAAAATAAATTAAATAATAAAAATAATCACAAGAAACAATAAAACTTATGATCACTTTTTCGTCCCAAAACCATTACATGGTAAAGCTCAGGTTTTTTTTGTTTATATTCGCTTAGAAATTTTGTAGCAGGTGACAATACAAGAAAATGCTCTTTTCGTACCAATAAATGGTTGCATCTCAACCCTAAGTGCATCCATTAGTTATACAAAGTCAGGAAAACTAAGATAAAAACGCAACAAATTACCAAAATTTTGTTAGGCGGGTACTTTAATTATTTTAGCGGGTCCTAAAAATATTTCCCAGCTTCCATTAACAGGCCATTACAATCAAAAGATATCGTATGTGTGTGTGTAATATTTTATTTCAAAATTTACAGTACAATATGCATAAACAGTTAACAAGTATCAGGTGTATATAGGATTCACTGTATTTTGACAGGTTTTTAAGTATGCAGGATTAATGACATACTAATGATGAATTGATTATCAGACTTTGCCTTGATTTATGTTGCCAATGTCTGGACTTCCACCTGGAGACGTTGGTCGATTGTCTTTAGTTGTTGCAAGTAACACTCCTCTTTGAATTTTACCTGAGTTTTCAATATCTAATACTGTATAATTTTCTGATTCTGTAGCTCTTCGATTTTGGTAAGAGTCGGCCAGGGGTATATTCTGCCAGTGTTCCTGTTGCAAATGGTTTTTACTCTAGCTCTGGAACTGGATATGAAGTAAGTGTAATCGATGTTATTTGATGCATACATTATTATGATACATATTAGAAATTTAGTTTTATGTTATGTTAGTTAAACGATGAATATGAAAAATATGAACTAGTTCTGTTTCATTTATACAGGATGAACTCTTATGGGCTGCTACCTGGCTATATCGAGCTACCAGTGAGCAGTTGTACCTAGACTTCATCAAAAACTTCAATAACATTGGTGGTGTAAGGTCACAATTCTCATGGGATGACAAATTTATTGGAGCCCAAGTTTTGATGTCAAAGGCTGTTCATTTTTGTTCATAACATTTAAATCAACTTGTACCCTTAAACCTTATAAAAGTAAATAACATATGCATATTTTAATTTTTAAACTGCAGCTCATTTTGAAAGGAAGGGTTAAAAGTGAGGGCAGCTTGTCTGAGATGAAGAGTAATGGAGAAAATTTTATATGCAATGCGATTCAAAAGGGTAGTTCTAATCTTAAAATGACCCCTGGCGGTTTGTTATGGACTCAGTATGGAAACAATTTGCAATACACTGCTGCTGTTAAAATTTGCAATTTGCAATACACTGCTGATAGCATTGCTGTTGTTAAAACAACTCTTCAATGTCCTGGTGGTTCTGTTACTTCTGATGATCTCATCCTTTTTGTTCAAAAGCAGGCTGACTACATTCTCGGTGCCAATCCAAATGGACTAAGTTACTTTGTCCATATATATGCCGTCTTTATTTCCTGGGGGTATACATTTCACTCAACTTCCCGAAGCCACTTTACAGTTCGTAAAACCAACTTACGGTGAACTAGCAGAAATAGTTGAACCTCCAAGAACTGGATTTATACTTACCCTGAAGATCAATTTTTCAAACATATCAAATGGCAAAGGTATGATTGCTTATTTTTATGATTATCATTAACAAGAACTCATATTTTTTATTTTAATATAAATAATAACAATAATAATTGGAAATGTATAATATTTATCCCACCAAAATGATTTTAGGAGCTCTTAACAAGTCCGTCTCTGATTTATCTTCACTGAAAGCTGTTCTTATGATATCGCAATTAAAAGATATATTTTGGAATATTGGCATCTACGATGAAATACACAAGCCAGTCAAACTTGTTCATCATTCACAAGAACCTTTCTTTGTTATTAGACAGGTACTTGTGCATTTTACAATTCATCTTCCAAAATTTCATACCTTACTAGTTACCGGCAAGGAAAGAGAAACCACTATACATAAAAAAAGCACTACATTTTGCAGAGAGAAAAGGCAGTCACAATATTCCCAATGCGTTTCAAAGAGGATTCAGATGTAGCGTTTGCAACATCTCTCTTTCAGGTAATTATTCTAAACAGATTAATAAAGTTGAACTATGATGGTCATACCAAATAATTACCATTTCCTGGGGAAAGGAATTTATGGATGCACGTCATTGTAAAGCACCAAACTGCTCATGGTCACCAATTCCTCCACCGGAGTTGCTTGGAGATGCTTTCCAGCATCTAAATACCAATGGAGGATTTGTATCTTTTGGTAATTACTTTTTCACTGTCTACATATAGATTAGTAATGTAAGTAAAATGAAAAAGGCATTATCAAAATGATCCATCAAAAATGAAATGTCAGTTTATGGTTGAAGTGTTTTGCTGAAGATCATTTTACTGATAAAATTTAAGGAGATTTATGCAAAAATATAATGTTCTCAACGTATATCTGATGCAAATTTCTTTTGATAGAGATTCTTCCAAATCATGTCAAAGGTGCAAGAGCAGACAGAGTTATATGGACCTTGCTGAATTTCGATGCGTATGTGAAATATCATATAAAGGTATTTTTTAGCAGTCAGTAGGAAATACGCTGTAGTTGGATTAAAACGCACACCACTAGATGAGAGTTACTTGTTTGGTTGATATTTTATCACGGCAGAAATATTTTTTACTGTTAAATGGCACAAACTGTACTTATATACTACTCCACTTTTATTATGTTTTCTGGTGTGAGATTATTCTTATCCAGCCAGCTTAAATCCCACACATAAAATGTGTTTAATACAAGACATACATTTGTTGCTGTTAACATTTCGGTTTTTGCTTTTGCCACATTATGTTTCAGGATGATTGGTGAAATCGAACTGAAGGATTTGTATTTGTTACCTGAATTGGTTCCTACTCTAATATCCCTTTTAAAGGATGAAGTGTCTGCAGCTACACGACAAGCTATTGCAACATGGACAGTTTTGTTTAGATTCATGTCAGTGAAGGTTGTTCTTCAGGTAATATCATGTGACATAATTCAGCGAAATGAATTTGACATGTAATATTATTTATATGACACTGTATTAAAGCACATAATTCAAAATTCAATTTTCTCTTGTGATTATTAAAAAATGGTGTTCTTTTTAGTCATTTTTCATTGTCATTGTTTTTATGCCTAGCTACGTTGTTTGCAAAACAAGTAAATGATAACTTGGTTCACGTTGCTCAATTTTCGTTGTTTCAAGCAATTAGACTAGTTCCTTTTTGACACTACCTTCTTTCGGATATTAGGTGTTTTCTCAACACATGGTTGCTTCCTTATTGAAGTCAATTGATAGATTTGAATCAGTACTTAGCTAGACATGTCTTCAATAAACATTGTACCAACACTTACATTGAAAGCTTTGTTGGGCTTTAGAAAATATTTATCTTCTAAATATGGATATGTTTCTTTTCAAATTGTCCACATGTAAGAACTATTAAGTATTTAAATGTAAGAAGTGAACAATGTTGGATTATTTTTAATTTAATCAATTGTTAAAACTGAAAATTATTGCTAAGACACAGCAGAAAGCCTACAAAGAGCATGAAGTGCATTCTATACAAATGGCGAGTTCATTTGTTTTTTTTTCTTATCTAACCTTTTAATTTTGTGGTTGTTCAGAAATGTTTGATCTCATATTTGAAGTCCTACGAGTTAACGTAATTGTTTGACTATCTGTTGTGCTTTCACTTGTGTAGGCATCGGACTTTTGAAGAGAGCAAATTTGGACTTGATGATGCTAGCTTTCACTTGTGTATGCAACAAAGAATTATGGGTAATCAAACGTTTTGTTAGCACTAGTTAGATATAACATTTATTAGTACCCGATGTGTAAATTTGTATACAAATGGTTATTGTATGTGAGTTAGGTCATTTTGTCGAAAAACTATTGTATTGGAATGGTTATGGATATTTTATTTGATTATATGGTTAATGTGTTTTTTAACTTATTTGAATATGATGATTATGTGAGTGATTGTTGATTGATATAATAGAATCAAAATAGACCATTAAAAGGAAATAATAGCATGAAAAAATGGTGTAAAATAATAAACAACTTTTAGTAGCGTTTCAAAAACGCTACCGAAATATATATAGTGGCGTTGAGTAAATGCAACCGTAAAACAGGGGTAAAGTTGGAAATTCTATTAGTAGCGCCAAAAAATCTTTTGGTGGCGTTTTTTAAAGGCTACAAAAAGATTTATGGTGGCGTTTGAAAAACGCTGCCAAAAATGCATTTATAGTGGCGTTAAAATATGCAACAAAAAATCATGGATTTTTAGTCGCATGTTTTCTCACGGCGTTTATCAAAACGCCACCAAAAGTTTTTGTAGCGTTTTTGAGCGCCACAAAAAATAAAATTTCTTGTAGTGTTTATTCGTCCTCGAATAAACTTAAACTAAGATAAATCCATTTTCGTAGGGAGCACGATTGCATTGAGCGTATGCAACAAGCCGTTAAACCTCTGAGTGTCCCCAGTAGGACGAGTGTTGTCTCGTGAGGGTTTTCAGCGGATACTACCCATAAAATCCAAATGCAAAGTGAAAATATTTACACAGTGCAAGATTTATTTACAATGGGATGAATGAAAATATTTACAATGAACGATTTACTTTTAAATTGACACAAATAAGTTAAATATAGGTTTTGGTCATTATCTTGAAAATTTAAGTCATTTACTCTTCAAAATTTCCAACAAAAATCAAGTTATCATGACAATAGACAATAGTTTAACTTGTTGTTTCAGTTGATAACAAAGTGTAACTATGAAATAGATTCTTAGTTGATTATCAAAGTTTATCAAAGTGGTATATTCATTTCTTTTCAATAACAAGTTAAATCAAATAAGTTAAAAATAGTGTTAGGATTTCAATTACTTACTCTCTCTTGTATTTTTGAAAATTTCATTGATATTTACAATATTTATATGCCTAACTCAGGTAAACTGAGGCCAGATATATTACCCATGCACTGCCTTGCGGACTGATGTGAGGGGAATACAGAGTGTGGCGAGTGAACACACAAGTGTGAACACTTATCGACTGTAGGCATTGTTAATAAAATAATTTTTATATACATACACCTAACTCAGATAAACCGAGGCCAGATATACCGACCGTGCACTGCCTTTCGGGCTTACGTGAGAAGGGTACAGAGCATGGCGAGTGAACACACGAGTGTGAACACATGACTCTAGGTGTTTATTAAAAATATATACATATCTGATCCCCTGCCTAGGGAAGTGCCAATCCATGCTTAACCAATTCTGAGATGCCATTCGTCTGAATCTATTTGACTATTATCTATGACCTTACTTACAACTGATCTCCGATCCTGGTAATCATCTCTTCGGCCTTCCTGCCTTAATGATCACGAAATTCGTTTTGCCAAATCCATGGTATCACGGCCTTGGGATAATAATGAGATTTTATTTGGTTTCAGCTTGAACTTAGATGGTGAAGCTAGATTTTAATTTTTGCTTTGTAGTAGAAAATAAACTACTGGATGAATAAATGTGAGCTAAGAATGAAATATTTGAAGGGAGAATGGAATTCTCTAGATTTCTTAAGAGAAATAAAAAGACAACGATATTTTTATATTTGGGTTTTGGCTGATGGAACCATGAAACAATGCACTACTTTATTTTATTCTCGCCTCATTTCATTGCAAACAATTTATACTTAAATCCAAACACTTCAAAACACCAAATTAAAATCACATTTGCCTTCCACTAATGTTTAAACAACATTTGATATTTTTACAAAAATTATATCTCACAGTTTCCCTTATTTTAATTAATTATTCACTTAGTTACATTTTTAGGTCCATTTACAAATAAATTCCCAATTCAACATATAAATGAATTCAAAATTCATCTTGTAGGAAAATAAATTTCTAAAGTCTTTTATTTAAATTATTAACTTAAAAAAATTATTTAACCATTTTTAGTTCATTTAAAGAAATCATTTTGGGTTTAAAAATAACTATATTAGTTAAAAAAACAAACTTTACACAAATAAATATATTCTCACTTTATAATAATATTAATTACTTAATTTTCCAAACATTCCTCAAATTATCCATGTTTTATTATTAACAATCCTTTTAATCAGTTTAATTTTCATTATAAAATCTCAAATAATAGTTTCTCATAACGAGTTGTTACAGTTGTGAATGCTTTTATAAGTCAAGAGACAAAGGAAGCATGTATCTAGGCTCTTAAATATGTAAGAAAACTGTATAAAGAGAAAGAAATTTTGGGTATTGTTATAATGAATGCCGAAATTTCTCTTACAATTGTCAGAAGAAGAGTGCCATCGAAACTTAAGCTCATTTCGTGATAGGCTTTTGAAAAAAAAATCATATATGTCCTGAAAAAATGGTTGAATAAATATAGAGAGATGTTTGTTAGTTTAGGGAAACAAAATAAAACACTAAGATAATATGTCAACTAGCATGGTAGAAAGTGCACACCACAACTTGAAAATGTATTTGTATTCATCGAATGTTGGACAAATGCACGTCTTTGTGCAGAGAATGAATTAGTTGGAATGGACATGCTTTGGAGACAAGTACTTCTAGGATAATGTATCGATTCGGAAATGAATCTATATTTAAAGAACTTTTTGGATTTATTTCTCACTAAGCTTTGAATTTACTATTATAGGAGTTAGGTAGCATTTCAAACATCGGACCGAGTATCAGGACATGTGGTTGTGTTGTATGGCATGTAATGGACTACCATATGCACATATGCTCGTAGACTTTAGACTTTTGCATGGTTTCATTCCTCTTAGTGCCATACTCTTTTTCAAAGTAATTATCTTGCACTTCTCCTACATTACATCATTCAACTCTTGGGTTCCTTAACTTACTTGAAATCCATGCCTTGAAAAGTAGGTATGAAGAAGCTCCTAATAACATGAGAACTGTTACGTAATGTGATCTGAAAGTGATAGCGTTCCCTCAAACAACCAATACTTTAGAACCCCTCTAGTAAATTTTAAAAAAGTCAAGCCTTCAAAAATGGATAAATCAACTAAAAGAGACCGTATGAGGTCTTATATAATTGGTTTAGAGGACATGCTTAGTGACGGTAATTGTGGTTATTAGATAAAACTTCATAATCGAAGACTAAGAAATCTTGCAAGTTTGTTCGAAGGTCAATGCGGGACTACTATTATTGAAAATTTCAGTAAAATGCAGAAACACTTCAATGAATTTAAATTCCATTTTCGGTGACACCCTTCTAAAAATACTGAAAATAGAAGAATACCCCCATCGTTTTATATTTTTGACGAGATAAACAACATTTTATGCTTCATTCTTCGGCATAACCCTGCCCAATATGCTTCCTAAAATCGAGAACTGTCGTTCTAAATATATTAAAGCAATAAACGATTATAATTACTTAAGAGCAACATGCATCAATAACCACTTCGACACTTACATTAAAGTGCAACTTCAAAGTAACAACATAAAATAATCATCATTTAATAACCATCAAATACAACATAATTCTCCAAAGTAACAACATACAACATGAGTCACCAACAAAATACATACACCATAACGTCCCATAATTACAAACCATCATATATAATATGACCAACTACCAAGCCGAAATACATCATTTTCCATCAAATTCTATGAAAAATACCCAACCAACTTGCAAAATACAGTCATCAATAACCACCATTACATCATTTCTTATTACTTTTTTTATTTCTACGCATGTTTTCTCCTCCTTCAAATTTTTAGTTCTCGCTTTTCTTCTCCTTTGATCCTTCTACTTGCTCTTCTACACGTACATATTCTCCAAAATCTCAGGTAACTCATCCTCTTTAACTCATTTAACTCTCTCTAACACTTGGGAAATTGAATCACTAGATGTGCATGATTTAATGATGTCTGTCGAAGTCTCTATTTATACAAGTATAAATTGTTAGATTAATAATATACTTACATACAATGTTAAATTAATGAGTTTAATATATGAACTTACAATGCGTACGGCAAGCTAATTATGTTCGCTAGCATGCATGGGCTCGGTAAATCGTGTTTGTGGATTGGCCACAAATAGATGTGACATAGAATTATACCACTCCATGTACATTGCATCACAATCCTAAGGCCATCCAACGCGGATATATGTCAAACTCTCGTTAAGAAGATGGTTTCTCTAATCACTTCAGCTAAAATCTCTAAAATTAGAGTAGGTCGTCTTGTATGATTTTACTAGATATTTCATTTTTTTGGTCTATAGTGAATGTAGTAGTAGGTATTGGTTGAAAAATTCCAAATTAACGAAGAATTCTTTATGGCTGATATAACTCTACTATTTCAAAACAAATAATAGGACCATTGTACAATGCACATCGTTGAAATGGGTAATGATCTTGAACATCCTTTAAACAATTCCTAACAACATCTCTACCTTGAAGGTCATCGATTTTCTCCATAAGAGTGAAAAAAATTAAATGCCAAATTGTTGTTTGGTTTCATTGCAAAATAAAAGGCTGCCTAGGCCCATCAACCACTGTAATAATGTTTAATTATGTCACCTCAAAATTGGGAAGTTGTCATATATCAAAACCTATACATAATTCATCAAATGTAAATAGATGACATAACACTTAAATTGAATTTTTATTTTACTCACATCTGAAGTAGAGTCATACAATGGACAATTGGTGTACGTCTTTCCTTGTATCTTGAACCAAATTATAAAAAAACCTACTCAAGCATGCAGACCCCTAAGAGTTACCATGCACTGCCTTAACACGTAGGCATTGCAAAAAATTATCGAGACTTTTTTGGGTTTATCACCACAAACTAACATGCCAATGGTGTAAAATAGATATGCAATCGCACATTGCCTCTTTCTAACTGTACTATCTATCTTTTATGAAGTAGAAAATATAGTCGTAGCCGCTCCAAACAGAATTTTTTCTCCCCACCCAATAGTTCATTTATTGTTTGCTCTTTGACATTAAGATACTTATCCAGCACATCATATACATCTTCATCGCTTATCCCCCTCGAATCTCCAAGTGGTCATGTAACTGCTTTTCCATCTACAGGAAGACTAGTAATGTGAACCACTCATCAACAGTAAATGTCATCTCATCAAACGAAAGATGAAATGTATTCATTTTCGGATAGAATTTTTCTATAAAAGCGTTTATTAAACCCTTGTCAACATTTTCAAGTGCATATTTTATTGTATTCTCAAAACCCAATTCCGCTATGACATCCTAAACAAAATCACATTCCTTGCTTAAATCCTACCATTTATGAGTCCCAACGTAGTTGTGAAGCTTGACAATTCTAGCTTCATTCCTTGGTACCTATATAAAAAAAATGATATTCAACACATACACTCCAAAATAAATAAAAATCAAGTTGCTAAAATAAAATGATAAAATTACCATAGAATTCCAAATGTTGGAAGTAACATGATCTTTGTAAGCAAAGAGTAAGGATGGATGAACTTCACTTTTAGTTGTTGTACTTGAAGATTGTGTCATCAACTTCTTGCCTTTTTCCTTCCTCATCAATGCTTCAATCTCTCTATCGCTCTCCACTTCACTTTCTTGTCATGGTTCGTACTCATTTGCCTTTTCCTTTATTTTATCCGAACCACCTATAGTTCCCTCCACACAGTGCTCTGGTCGACTATCGTCTTCCTTCCTTACACTATTGTCGTTGTTATTGCAACCAATGTTTAGACCTTCCTCTAAATACGTCATTTCACTCTTTCCAAAGCTAATTTTTTGTGATTGATTTCGTTGTTGGTATACGAGTGGTTGAAGATGTAGTTATTGAATTCTTGCTGTAAGAAACAAACAAATTCATTTACTAACTAAGTAGATTTGAACAAATGCTAAATAAGCAATGCTACATCAGAAAGTGGCTGACAAAACATTTTTGACAAGGCCTTGTCGAACTAAATTAATGAAATCGAAAAGCCTATGCCGAACATAAAAACTAAAAACGAAAATCCTACTTTGAACTAAAATGCTATTTTTATAAAAAATAAATTTCGAATTGGCTAAAACTTTGTAAAATGTTGAGTTTTGATATTTTTGACCTTCTGGAAATTTTTGGATGATTTTACCCCTAAAAACTTGTGATGGCTATTAATTTTGATAAGAGATAAACCAAGTCTTTATACCACTTTCAAATGAAAGATATGATGGTTACTCTTCTCGTAGAGTGGTCATAGTAGGTTTTTGGACTTATGGGTAGGGAGATATGGTTGTTTGAAGTTTGATAGTTTTTGGATAGCATATAGGGGTAATTAGCACAAGCTCATACTTCAGCCCAACACCCGTTTTGGGATTTGTAATATTGGCTACCATATCCTTCCCCAAACCATTTCCTATCTTCCCAAAATAGATTTGAACATCTATTAAATTTCTCCTTACCTAAAATGTAATGACCCAAATTTTGAGTAACATTATTTAGAGCATTTAGTTAGATAAATTAAATGAAATAATGTGGAAAGGGATTGAGATTTGTTAATTTAGAAAGAGCCATGCCTTAATGAATGTAATAGTAAAAGAGAATAAAAATAAGTAAGTAGGAGGAATATGGTAAGGGTAAAATAGGAATAGCCTTTGTTCTTATACCCTAAACCCTTCTATCCTTCATTCCTTATTCATTTTAACATTTACAAACAAAACTAAAACCCTAAGCAAAGCCTGGCCACCATTCAGAGGATTCAAGGAGAAGAAAAGCTAGGATTCAAGTAGAAAGCTTAAGCAAATCAATCTAAGGGTGAATCTCAACCTTCTTAACATAAAGCCAAGGTGAATAATTAACTTACATATCATTTTTTATATTGATTTCGGTTTCAAGTTAGATCCGAATTAATTTTGCAAGTTACATGCCATGTTGTGTTTGTTTAAATGGACATATATATATATATATATTCTTGTTGATGATTTATATGGTTTCATATAGAATTTATGATAAGTTTAAATTGGACAACCAATTAAATGACATTCATATGATTTGCGTTTTTGATATATGGTCAAGAACATTATTTTAGAAGTGGGTTCCAAGTTTCAAAATTTTCTAAGTGATTATAAATTTATTTTGGATTTTCTATGAGAGAAAATAGTTAATATTAGGTTTAAATTTTGTAGGGCAATTAAACTTTGTTTTTTGGTCTGAAATTTATATATGTTAGAAAACATATTTAAACTGAATTACAGTGATTTTTGGGGATTTTTCCAAGAGCTTTAATATGGTTATTAAATTATTTAAGTTGGAGTACTTAAATGTTTTAAATATTTTGTTGAAGGGAATGTCATATTTGTTAAAATGATTTCAATTATTAATTATCGAAATCGGCAGCCATTTTAGAAAAGATTTTGATAAAGAATTGGCAACCAATCAAATTTTGACAAATTAAGCAAGTTAGGTGAAAAGGAATTACTTTGAAAGGCATAAACCAGTTTTGTTTTGAATTACAACTTCGCCACTTCCATTGTTAGCTTTCGTCACCATGCCAATTAGACCTTTTGCACTCATTCGAAACCAATGCACATGGTATCAAACAATTGATACGTAGTGCATTGGAGAAAGGCAGAAGGGATTGTGTCGAAGGTATGCTTTCAAAATGGTTGGAGCCATTTGCTTACCTTGTTTATAAAAGATGCTTTCGAAGGGGTTGATTACAAGCTGTCGAATTAATCAACTTGCTTTTGCTTTAGGAAAAAAAAGGAGCTTCCGAAGGAGTCGTCGCTTTTGAACCTATTTGATACCTAGCTGCCGCATTCATACCTTTCGAATTAGTTAAGGGTCCTTTTAGCCACTTTTGTCAAAGGTTTCAGAGGTAATGGTTTTGAAAGGATGGTTTCGAAACTAAACTCTTCCCCAATTCTTTTAATTAAGATCAATGCTTTCTGAAGGGTTATTTTGCTTTTGTTTTCTTTGACCCTATAGTCATACTATATGTTAAACTCATGGGTTTCGAAAGGGATACTTTTAAACGGTTTTGAAGCTATGTTTTCACAAACTCTTACTTGAACCCAATGCTATCAAAAGGTACATTTTAAGTGTTTCGAAGGGAAGGATCCAATGCTTTCGAAAGGTATAATTTGAGCATTTCGAAAGGTTTATTTTAAGTGTTTTGAAAGGTTTGTTTTAATGGTTTCGAAAGAGGATGTCTAAGGTGTAAGTGATGATTTCGAAATGTCTATTTCCATTACATTCGAAAGGTATGTTTCGGCCTTTCGGCCTAATCTTTTCAAGGTTAAAGTAGTTAAATTATTTTGAAAGGGATACTATCAATGAATTCGATAGGGATTGTGTAAGGTTTTTTACAAAGGTTTCGAAGGTATGTTCTGGCCTTATAGCCTAAAGTTTTCTAAGTTTAAAAGAGGCTTTAACTTATTTGAAGGGATAGATAATCCCATTGATTAGATTTCATCAACTTAGTTTTTTGCAACGCATATATCATGGCATAAGTATTTTGAGTAAAGAAAAGGGTATGATTTCCTTGTTTTATAAAGATATGATTTCAAGGGTAAATCATTTGTAAAGATTGGATACAAGGAAATGAAATTTGAATAGGGTAGTTGACCTTAAGTATTTTACTCAGATATTAGAAGACCAGATGGGACTGGTATGGGGTCGGCCCTATACTTTAGTTAGTAGCCCTTAGCTATTATAAGTCCAAAATTCCAGTGTGTAGGGCTTTGTCATAGATGGGACTAAAATAATGTTATGCACGGAAGGGAATATACAAAGTAAAGATAGGTTATTGGTGAGCCCGCAAAACCATTAGGATCAGTTGACCCTAGAAGAAGATGGTTAATGGAAGATAGCCCAGTATTGTGTCTAGTAGAAGTTAGAATGTTTATTATGTCTGGTACGCCCGAGTCAGCCAGTGGTTAATAGTTAGCCAGATAAAACTATGGTGTGGATAAATAGTCCATTGATTGCCTGATTTATATGCATATATGTTATTGATATTATTGTTATAATCAGTTTGATTGAAGGTTTTTGATTTGTAGAAGATATGATTTTAAAAGGATATTAGTGGGGGAAACCAGTTCCGCTTAATAGCATGGTCTCACTTAATACCAGAAAACCGAGATGTAATAGAATTATTCACACCAGGCTTTATGTCTGACTCAAAGTTCATGTTTTCCCCTTAAACTCTCGGGTGCTCAAAATTAAATTTGACTAGATTGAGAGTTAAGTAATTTTCAGGTTTAGTAGGTTGGACGAATAAGCTTCCGAAGACGTGCAGTAGGAAAAGCTAGCTATGTAGGAGTTATTTAGTTTTGTTTTTGTTGTGATGTGTTTATAACTGATATGTCTATCTATCTAGTACTCTGATCATCCAAGGGGGCATCTTCATATATCGCTCTTGGCGTAATTTGTAATAGTTATATTTGATCAAAACCTGGGAATCGTTTTTGGGATTATGTAATTGAGTATGAAATATTGATTTGAAATGTAATCAGAAAAGCTATTTTGAAATCTTTGTTGGTTTTACTTTATATTCATATGCTTCTGATATTATAGATACCATTAACATTACCGCATTTTGTCACTGAAAGTTAATACTATGGATGACTGCAGCATCTATAGCGCTTAGCTTCGGGCATCAAGATTGGGGATGTTACAACTTGGTATCAGAGCATTGGTTTGTGAAAACTTAAAAGAAATCTTAAACTTAAAATGATTTTTGAAACATAATCTTAAGGAATTAGAGAAAAGATTGGGGTATTGGATAACACTATAGTAACATACTTGTATTTGCTATATATAAGTATACGCTTTATCTCTATTTCTCCCGTCTCTCTTAGACTATTCTTCTATATCTTACAAAGGCTCGAATGTAAATTTTTAGGAACTAAGATATGGATGCTAGGAATGGAAAAGTTAACATTGGTGGATGAAGCACCACAACCAATGGAAATGCCAGACCAAACACTAGAAGGAATCCGAGTTGGGCACAAACTGCTAATGTGGGTGCTGGAGAGCCACAAGTTGAAATGGGAGCTATGTATCAGTTCTTCGTCAACATGATGCAAGATGGAGCTGTTGCGGGATTACTTGGAGGAAATCAGGAAGATCCCGTGGTCAATAACTATGTGGTACTAAGCAAAGACTATGCCAGGCTTGGAGGAAAGACATTTATCGGCACTAAGGACGCAATTGAAGTAGAGAATTAGTTGCTTCATTGCGAAAGAATTTTTGCTGATTTGGGACTCAACGATGAGCAGAAAAGAAGATTTGCATCCAAACAGTTGCAAGGAACAACACTATACCGGTGAAACAGTGCTACTGTGGGAGTAAACGAAGAGACCATGACTTGGGTAGAATTCAGAAGGAGATTTGAGGAAAGATTCGTGTCGAAGATTGCCAAAGTCAACTCTGCTTAGGAAGTTGCTGAGTTGGTGCAGGGTACAGGACAGTGCTAGAGTATGCTACCAGATTTGAGGAGCTATCAAGATACGAATACGCTATGGTTGAAACGGTTATTAAAAGGAATAAGAACTTTACCGGTGGATTGAGACCCGAGCTTGCTAAAGCAACTTTACCATATATTAAGGATCCATGCGATGTAGTTGTTGAGATGGCTTTGAGGCATGAGGAGATGCTTGCTCTCTCTAATGATAACAAAGTAGTGGAAATCCAATGTGGGCTGAACTAGAAGAGAAAGTTTTTCCATAAAAAGGCGCTCAGAAAGGAGGAGCGGCCAAGAAAGGAAAGGCCAATGTAGTCTACTACAAGTGTGATAAGAAGGGACACTATGCTCACGAATGTCGAACAGGAAAAGCAAAGAAGGTTGCTGACAAGAAAGAAGTAAAATGCTTCAACTGTGATTAGATTGGACATTATAAGAACTAGTGCAAGGAACCAGCCAAGGATGGAAACGACAAACTGTTTGCATTGGAACCAGCTACCTCAAGACCAACAGCAGAGGAGAAAGGAAAAGCTATGTTGGGAGGTATGCTTTTGATTCGTGGTGTGTCAGTTAAAGTTTTATTTGATACTAGTGCATCACATTCTTTTATATCCCATAGCTTGGTTGAAAAGCTTAACCTAGAACCCTCATACTTAGTCACTTCCTTAAGGGTTGCGAATCCGATAGGATGGTATGCGACTCTTGGGATGAGATGTGACCACTTAGAGTTTGAGTTGTTAGGTCATATATTTTCTTGTAGTTTGCATGTACTTGATTTCGTAGGGTTTAGAATTATTTTGGGTATGGATTGGTTAAGGAATGATGCTAGGATATTTTGCCATGATAGGAAAATATCACTTTGACACCCTAGTTGTAGTGATAGGATTATTTACTCTGTAGAAAACCCTAGTTTTGGGGTTAAAGTTTTGTTGGGTGTTATGGAGACAGAAGAAGAGTTGAACTGAGTTTTCGTTGTTAGAGAATTTGCAGATGTCTTTGAGCCTGTGATAGGATTACCGTCGAAATAGGCCATTGAGTTTTGGATAGATTTAGTACCAGGAGCAGAACTGTGAGTAGACCGCCAAGTAGAATGACACCTACCGACATGAAGAAGTTAAAGGTGCAGTTGGTGGATCTAGAGGGTAAGAATTTTATCAGACCAAGCAGTTCATCTTGGGGAGTAACTGCGGTATTTGTTAAAAAACCGGATGGATTGTTGAGGTAATGTATCGATTATCATAAGCTGAATGAAAAGACGATAAAAAACAGATATCTGTTACCTAGGATTGATGATTTGTTCGATCAGTTGAGTGGAGCTAAAGTATTTTCTCAGTTGGAATTGGCAACAGGGTTTCATCAACTTAAAGTAGCAGAGGATAGTATTTCTTTGATGACGTTTAGGACCAGATATGGATCATACAAATGGTTAGTGATGCGTTTGGTCTAACTAATGCGTTAGCATTCTTCGTGGACTTGATGAACAGAATCTTCTGAGAACATTTGGACAGATTCGTGTTAGTATTCATAGATGACATTTTGATATACTCTAAAGATGAAAGAGAGCATGAAGTTCATCTTAGAGTGGTGCTTGAGACACTGAGACAACATCAGCTGAAAGCAAAGTTTGCGAATTGTCACTTTTGAAAGAAGAAAGTGAAATTTCTTAGTCATGTAGTCTCAGAGAAAAGGTTGTCAGTAGATCCAGCTAAGATCAAGGCAGTTAATAATTAGAAAAGACCCGAGATAGTGACTGAGATAAAGAGTTTTCTTAGGCTAGCTGGCTACTAGCACAGATTCATTAAGGATTTCTCATGGATAGTCGCACCGATGACTAAGCTAACTCGGAAAGATGTGAAGTTTATCTGGACTGTTAAGTGTGAGGAGGCATTCAAGAAACTAAAACACTTATTAACTAATGCACCTGTGTTAGTTGTTCCAGAGGGGAATCAGGACTTAGTTGTATACACGGACGCATGTTGAACATGATTAGGAGCTATGTTAATGCAGAGGCATAAAGTGATTGCCTATGTTTCTCGATAGCTTAGACCGCATGAGGTTAGATATCCAACTCATGATTTGGAATTAGCTGCAGTAATTTTCGCATTGAAGGTGTAGAGACATTACCTTTTGGGAGAAAGATTTGAGTTGTTTACGGATCATGAATCACTGAGATATTTATTCTCTCAGAAGGATTTGAATTTGAGACAGCGGAGGTGGTTATAGTTTTTAGCCGCTTATGACTTTGGTACTGAATATACACTCGGGAAAGGGAATAAGGTTGCAGATGCACTTAGCAGTATATATCAGGATGCGGTATTGGCAATGATTGCTTAGTGAAAAGACTTAGAAGCATTGACTACATGCGGAGTACAATGGAGATCTAAGGCTAGTTCTAGTCGAGAAACCTCCATGCTATCATGTTTAGAAGTTCAACTGATGATGATCAAAAAGTTTACTTCTAAACAAGGGGAGGATCCATTATTAGCTGAACAGATCGAATAGTTATGGAATGGAACAGAGGGCGATGAATTGAAAGATTTCAGTCTTGACTAGAATAGGTGGTTGAGGAAGAAAGGAAGACTACGTGTTCTGAATATGGGAAACATTAGGAAGGAAGTTCTTAGAGAATGCCATCGTTCGTCCAGGAGGACAAAGATGTATCAGGATATGAAAATGAGTTTCTTCTAGGAAGGTATGAAGAGAGATGTAGGCTTATGGGCGAGGCAGTGTTTAAACTGTCAACAGGTAAAAGCTGAACATTAGAAACCGAGTGGGTTACTTCAGCTTTAGATGTTCCAGTCTGGAAATGGGATTCTATCTCAATGGATTTCATAGATGGGTTGCCAAGGTCGAATATAGGAAATGGGAGTATATGGGTTATAGTGGACAATTTGACTAAGAGTGCACACTCTATACCCGTTAAGTCGACCAGGACAACACCAGATTTAGCTAAGTTATTCATGAGGAATATAGTTAGACTGCATGGAATTACTAGTAGTGTAGTAAGTGATAGAGATTCCTTATTTACTATCGAGTTCTAGAAGAGTCTATAGAAGACTTTAGGTACCAAGCTCAAGATGAGTACTGCTTACCATCCACAGACAGATGGGCAAATGAAGAGAGTTAACAAAGTCTTAAAGGATTTGTTAAGAGCTTGCATGCTAGATTTCAAAGGATCATGGGAAGACCACCTACATTTAGTCGAGTTTTCGTATAACAACAGTTACTAGATTAGTATGGGGATGGCACCGTTTGAAGCATTGTATGGAAGGCCATGCAAATCTCCCGTTTGTTGGTTAGAAACTGGGGATAGACTAATTCTTAAATCGGATTTGGTTAAAGAAATTGTAGAAAAGGTTGAGTTAATTCGAGCTAGGATGAAGGAAGCTCAGTCTAGGCAGAAGAGTTATGTTGATAAAAGACGGAAAGACTTAGAGTTCTCAATCGAAGATCATGTTTTCATTAAGGTGTCACCGATGAAAGGTGTAATCAGATTTGGAAAATCAGGAAAATTGGCACCAAGATTCGTAGGACCATTTCCTATTATATAAAGGATCGGAAAACTCGCGTATAGAATAGAGTTACCGAGTAGTTTGGCAGGAATCCACAATGTTTTCCATATTTCTCATCTAAGGAAGTGTATTCGAGATCCAGAGACTATTATTACACCGACTGTGTTAGATGATCTAGTAGTGGAACCAGATATGACTATAGTTAGAAAACCAGTTCGTATAGTTGTGAGAGATGAGAAGAGACAAAGGAACAAGACAGTCAGATTAGTCAAAGTCCAGTGGAGTGACGATGAGAGAGACTGTACTTGGGAAACCGAGAGCAGGATTAGAGATACTTATCCTGACTTGTTCCATGGTATGTTTTACCTTTATGTTTGATTGTTGTGAGTACCTTATCGTAATTTCGAGGATGAAATTCTTTAAGGAGGGGAGTCTGTAATGACTCTAATTTTGACTAACATTATTTAGAGCATTTAATTAGATAGTTAAATGAAATAATATAGATAGTTTAGGGATTGAGATTTGTTAATTTAGAAGGAGTCGTGCCTTAATGAATGTATTAGCCAAAGAGAATAAAAATAAGTAAGTAGGAGGAATATGGTAAGGGTAAAATAGGAATAGCCTTTGTTCTTATACCTTAAACCCTTCTATCCTTCATTCCTGATTCATTTTAACATTCACAAACAAAACTAAAACCCTAAGAAAACTCGGCCGGCCACCTTAAGAGGATTCAAGGAGAAGAAAAGCTAGGATTCAAGTAGAAAGCTTAAGCAAATCAATCTAAGGGAAAATCTCAACCTTCTTAATACAAAACCAAGGTGAATAATTAACTTACATCTCACTTTTGATATTGATTTCGGTCTCAAGTTAGATCGGAATTAATTTTGCAAGTTACATGCTATGTCGTGTTTGTTTAAATGGATATATATGCTTGTTGATGATTTATATTGTTTCATATAGATTTTATGATAAGTTTAGATTGGAAAACCTATTAAATGACATCTATATGATTTGCGTTTTTGATATATGGTCAAGAACATTATTTTAGAAGTGGGTTCCAAGTTTCATAATTTTCTAAGTGATTGTGGATTTATTTTGGAGTTTCTATGAGAGAAAGTAGTTAATATTGGGTTTAAATTATTTAAGGCAACTAAACATTGTTTTTTGGTCTGAAATTTATATATGTTAGAAAGCATATTTAAACTGAATTACAATGATTTTTGGGAATTTTTCCTAAGAGCTTTAATATGGTTATTAAATTATTTAAGTTGGAGGACTTAAATGCTTTAAATGTTTTGTTAAAGGGAATAGCTTAATTTCGATAACCAATCTTACTCGATATTTTTGATATATCTTACTCGATAACCAATCTTATTCGAAATAAAAGGTGTTTTATTTCTATTATATACTTGATATAATATGTTATATTAATTAATTAATTTAATTAAAAGTATATTTAATAGAAAAT
The DNA here is from genome assembly GCA_030737815.1 of Allium fistulosum. Taxonomy (NCBI): domain Eukaryota; kingdom Viridiplantae; phylum Streptophyta; class Magnoliopsida; order Asparagales; family Amaryllidaceae; genus Allium; species Allium fistulosum. The sequence goes on from CM060902.1 coordinate 1,306,086,638, forward strand.
CTATAAATGTTATGTTTTATGATAGTAGTTACAAAGTGTTGTGATCATGAGTGATTTATCATAATAAAAGAAACATATTGTTTTAGATATTCCTAGTCAAGATGTATCGAGATCGGATATCGATACATCCATTGAGACTAGAGCGCATAACGCTCTCCAAATATTGGAAAGTGTATTACTCACAACTGTTGGGGGCATCAAGGGGTTACAAACTAATAGTTATTGGATGACTATGGAATGACTCACTCGATAGTTTTTCGTTGGTTAATACAACTAAGGTTAAATAGAAAATATCGATGTGACTAATTTATATAGTTCTCTTGACTTGAGAACACTATCGATCATCAATATGAAAGCTCCACTTTGATTATAGTCAAATCATAACAAAAAGTCCATCGAATGACAATAGTTGGGTTGAGTGGAAGTATTAGAAGTGAAGCACTATTCTAGAGAGGTTCATCTTCTCAGATATATGAGGTTAATATCACAATCAACTGAAGTTAACTCAAAGTCAAAATATCTAAACAGAGTAGCTCGGTCAATAATAACTATTATTATTGAACTAAGGACACTGTGTTTGGACTATAGAGTTGAATATAACGATATTGGAATTTTGACCATTACTAAATTCCTTAAGTCAAAAGTGATTTAGTTTTTACAAAGAGAATTGTTGTAAATGATTATCACTAATGGATAACGCTTAAGATAAGTAAAATTGGATTTTACCAAAGGATGTGTAATGATAAATTCAGCCAAAATGTCACATTACCAGCTAAGGTGGCATGTGAATGTATATATTTTAATTGTTCAATATTAATCCATGACTTAATTTACACCTTTGAGTCATACAACCGAAATGATGAATATTCCGAATAAACTGCACAATTTAATTAATTTTTAGTTGTTAAAAATAAATTAAATGAACTAATATTTATAAATAATAATTATATAATTTTATTTAATTTGTTGGATGCCATTATTATTTAGTAAAATACGTATATAAAAGTTATAAACGAGCGTATCGATATATGATATCGGTAGAATGTTTAAATTCGATTTAAATAGAATAAATACTGAAATGAGCTTTAAATAAATTAAATTAAGTAATTTTTGTGAAATATTAATTGTTAAAATATTTCTAATTTGATTTTTTTGATTTTCATCAGTATTTAATAACGTGTGTATATAAAAAGTTATAAACGCGTGTATTGGTATATGATATCGATAGGAAATTTAAATTAGATTTAAATAGAGATAATACTAATTGGATTTTGGATTTTTTTGGACCCAAAGCACAAAGTGATGGCCAACTATGATGTAAAGAAGGAGCGGGGTTTTTGAATTTGAAATGAGGGGCGGTCTTAATTAAAGGAGAGAAAAAGACCATATATTGATTACATATTTATTTCCTCCTTTAATCATATCTTACTCCATCATTTTTCCTCTCTCTCTATAGAAACATCAAGGCTGAATTTTCCATAATGGCAAAAGCTACAAAAATTCCAAAATTTAATCAAGCAAAAATAAATAGAAATAGGTAGTTATCTCTTGATTACTGACGATCTAGAGATTGATCTATCAGATCTAGGATTTGTTCTATCAGTCGAGGTATTTCTCTTGGCTTCATCCGATGGTAATTCTAAATATATTCATATATCTTTTATTTTATTTTACATCCCTTTAATCACCTATCTTGCCCTTCTGTTATATGTATGGATTTGGATTTGAATATCTCAATTCCTCTTTTGAATCAACTGTATTTTCTTATCACATTGATTTAAATAAAAAAACAAAATTATATTCGGAATAAATCTTGTTAATAAGTCTTTTTTCATACTAAAAGATTTAGATTTGGATGCATACATATAAATTGCTATATGAATAAAACTTTGAAATAATTACATTAATTAATTATTGACTTAATTGTGTTATGTTTAAATTATTCTGAAATAAATTTTGCTAATTAAAATAAAAGAGGAAACATTAAATTGGTGGTTTATTTCTTGTTTTACAATATATTTGCTAATTAAATCAAAATATGAAACATTAATTTGGTGATTTGTTTCTTGTTTTACAATTGTATCTAAGCTGATACTAAATCTTTGTTTAAAAAGGAAAACATTCAATTTCACAAACTGCTTGGATATTATTCTTATTTTGTTTTATTTCAAATCTTGTTTTGATTTGGTGTGTGAATATAAGTTTATACATTTATGTAATAACATTTATTTGTGTGTGTATGTTTGTGTTTAACTCAAAGTTTCAAAAGGGGTTTTATGTAAGTTATAGTAGTAAACTTTTGAATTACTTTAATTAGACATTACATTCATTGATGTATTGCATGTAATATAAATAAAGTCTATTTTAATGTAAACTGCTATGCATGATATTTATATTTGTATGTGTGTGTGTGTGTATGTATGTATGTATGTATATGTATGAAAACACACACACACATATATATATATAATAAAAAAATTCTTTTAGACGACAAAGACATATCTAAAGGGGAAATGTGTCAGTTACAGTGTAAATCCTAACACCTAAACAACATTTACATTAACTATGTACACTTTTCATATGTTGCACTTACACTTTACACATGGATGCATTTGATGCGCTTATCATGTATACAGTTAATTAAAATTAAATTAAACTAATTTTTAAACAATTATGATAAAATGAAAAATCAAAATTAAAAGAAAATTTAGAAAAGTTCAAAATGAATTAGACTACATAAGCCCAATAACGATCCAATAGGATTTTTTTTTGAAATTTATCCAATTGTCCCGCTTCTGACTGGCTCGGTTCCTTCGGAATGGTAAAGTTGTAATATATGATAGTCGACAATTGAAAACACATGAGAGGAAGTATCCGACTCATGATTTGGAGTTAGTAGTGATAGTGTTTGATTTTAAGATTTAGTTGCACTATCTATTAGGAGAGAGGTTCGAGCTATTTACTGATCATAAATGTTGGCGTACATGTTCTCACAGAAGGATCTTAACGTTCGCCAACAGTGATGGTTAGAATTCCTAACCTCCTACAACTTCGACATTTCTTAGACACCTAATAAGAGAAATGTAGTCGCTGATGCTCTAAGAAGAAGACACGCTAACTTGGGAGCTATGTTCCTAGAGTGGATGGTTAGAGTATATCGTTGGTCGACTTCAGACCACGATGTGACCTAGAGCTAGAGATGTTAGCAAGTTTGACTATTAGACCTCCTCTTATTGAGAAGATTTGTACTAGTCAGAGATGTGATGTCGGACTAGCGAAGATCATTGCTATGGTTAAGAGTGGAGTAGGGTCTGAAGTTATAAAGCAGTATAGACTCGACCGTGACAGTTGATCCGTAAGGACAAGAGATACTTTGTATGTGATGTCAATGGGTTAAGGGATGAGGTGCTAAGTGAGTGCCATTATTCAAGATTTACTATACATCCTGGAGGCAATAAAATGTACAGAGATATGAAGCGGATATTTTATTGGGAAGGGATGAAGAAGGACGTTGGAACATTCATCTTGAAGTGTATGAACTATCAACTAGTGAAAGTTGAATAGAAAAGCCAAGTGGTTTGCTACAACCGCTTGAGATTCCCAAGTGGAACTGGGAACAACTATCGATGAATTTCATCGACCGATTGTCGAGGACCAGAGGTAGGTACGATATCATCTAAGTCATAGTTGATAGATTGATGAAGAGTGCTCAATTTACACCCATAATGTCTAGTAGAATGACATCCAAATTGGCTGAGTTGTATGTGAAGTGGATAGTGCGATTCCACTGTATGCCAAAGAGCATTGTAAGTGATAGAGATACATTATTCACTAACAGATTTTGAAAGAGCTTAAAAGAGGAATTAGGGACAAAACTACATTTGATTATAGTTTATCACCCACAAACTAATAGGCAGACCAAGAGGGTGAATCATACTTTGGAGGATCTCTTCCGAGCTTGCATTATCAACTTTGGAGGCTCATAGGATGATCATTTGCGTCTTGTTGAGTTCACATACAACAACAGTTATCAGTCTAGCATCGATATGACACCATTTGAAGTATTATATTGCCGACCAATCAACTCTCCTTTATGTTGGTAGGAAGTGGGCTAGAAACTGATACTTGGGCTGGATATGTTTAAAGAGACTTCGTAGAAAATTGAGATCATTCGACAATGAATAAAAGCTGGTTAGGATAGACAGAATAGCTACATTGATAAGAGGAGATGTGATTTAGAGTTCTCTATCAACGATATGGTGTTTGTCAAGATATCTCCATTGAAGAATGTAGTTTGATTCGGTACGAAGGGGAAGTTGACACCAAAATTCGTAGGTCCTTTTTCAATACTCAAGAGAATTAGGAACCTCGCTTATAGAGTCGACTTAGCTCAAAAGATAGAGGGTATGCACAATGTGTTTTATGTTTCTCATTTATGGATGTTTGTGCATGGCTCAGGCATAGCAGTGACACCAAATCAGTTAGATGATACTGAGATTGGACCAAAATTTTAGAGACCTCATAAGCCTATTCAAATAGTTAAACATGATACGGAGCAGCTTAGGAAGAATAATGTGAAGTTGGTGATGGTTCAATGGAGTGAAAGCGAGGGCGATTGAACTTAAAAGACCGAGGAGAGCAATGAGTAGCGCTCATCCGGAGCTCTTTACGTAGTGATACTTTATGTTTATCATGTTTACTTTCACTTTTGATATCCTATAGATTAGTTTAGTACCTTACATGCTAGGGTAGGCATAGGTTGTACTTACTTGATGGTTTGTGCATGTTTGATGTTGCTATGCTTGCTTATGGTTGTTAGGCCCGTGGGGTAACTTTGGGAATGTTGAGTTTTGATATTTTTGATCCTCTAGAAAATTTTGGACGATTTTACCCTAAAAAGTTGTAATGACTATATCCTATGATAGGAGCCAAATTAGGTCTTAAAGCCATTTGCAGATGAAAAATACGATGGTTTTTCTTTCTATAGAGTGGTCATAATAGGTTTTTCGAATTTAATGGTTGAGGGATATGGTTATTCTAAATTTGATGGTTTGGGTAGCTTATAGGGTTAATTAGCACAAGCCGATGCTTAGACTTAATACTCATTTTGGGGTTTGTGCTAATATTGGCTTCCATAGCCTTCCCCAAATCATTTCTAATCTCCCCAAAATAGTATTAAACCTCCATTAAACTTCTCCTTAGCCAAAGCATCTCCAAATCTCTTCCAAATTAAGTCAGATTCATAGATTATGGATAGATTAGCAAGGGGACTAGCAAGAGACTTGCAAAACTACATTTTTAGAAGATAAAATTTAGGGCACTATCGTCCATTCTCTCGTTTTCCTCGATTTGCGTGAAAATAATTGATTTTTGGACATTTAGTAAGTGATTTATCATCTCACAGCCTATTATATACAATGTTTTGACATGTTTTAGATCCATTTTTAAAGTCAAAATATGTTTAGATACTATTTTGTAATTAAAACTGAAGTAAAAACAAATTTAAAATAATTCAAAGTGATTTAATCATGTTGTTTTGTTGTGTGATTGCTTGTATAGATGTTAGGTAATGTTAGCGATGTGTTTTGAGATGAATTTCCATGTCATGGTGTATGTTCGTATATTTGGATGATGACTAAATGTTGTTGCTATATGTTTGGATATTGTTTTTTATGTTTGAATGGTTGTAAACGCTTATCAGAGCGAAATGGTGGTGATTATTGATTCTATGGTTGAGGGTTTCCTTATAGAAAGAGTAGCGACGTGCTCTCTTATTCGATGAACAAAGGATAGAAGATTCGTAAAGGAAGATTTCGACTTCGACGGATTGAATTTAGAGTGCTTGGGGTTGTATCGATGCATTGGCATTGCACGTGGGTCAAAGTGGTAAGTATGGCGATGGAATTGATGTAAAACTTGAAGTTGCTGGAATTGCTATAGGAATCCTGGCCGACTTGGGTGTGTTCAGTGGTGAGGTTTGGGCTAGGAAGGTGCCAACTTCGGTCTGGCCTTATATTAGTTCAATGATAAAGGAGGCACAAATATGAATTTACATTCGGTGATAGATTTCGGGTTGGTGGCAGGAAAGCTTCAGACAAAGCAAGGAGAAGCTTTGGTCCAGGAAAGAGAAAAGGCATGGTTCAATGATGGGTACCAGACTTGAATTCCTATTCAGTGCTACTTCGGTCCAATAGCCCTATTGCTTTAGATCGATCACATAAAGAACTAGGAAAGGCTAAGTGTTAGGGATTTTTGGATGACTCCGGACATTCTCAAGGGAAACTTTGTGCTTCCTCTATGGTTGTTTGGGGAAAACTTAGGTGTTGGCTTGAAGTAATGATAGACGACTTCGGGACAACATAAAGGGTCTTATGGGTCTCATTTGGCAACCAAGAAAGTGAAGTAACTTCGACAACTCAACGTGATGAGTAACTATGACATCTGGTGATAAACCGAGCAGACAAATTCTATGCGATAACATGTGGAATAGAACAAGAGGTGGTTCTATTATCGGTACTTGTACCAAGGTTGTGATACTCATTGTATTTGGACAGGGTAGTCTGTGTGTGCTCGGGTAGTCCGTGTGTCCGCATGGTAGTCTGTGTACATCTGGGGTAGTCCGAGTGTACCCACATTGTTTGGACGTCAGTGTGTATCTTGTCCCTAGCCATCTGTGTGGGATGAGATGAGCATCCGCAACATTGAGTAGTCGTTGACCATTTGTGTGGATGATAAGAGTTACTGTATATCCAACGGTCCTTGAGTGAGATATGCAAGGCTATTTGATAATTGCTATGTTTGTTATGTGCTTGATATGGATTTCATATTATTGTCTTATACCGCTGCATCCTATATTATATATTTGTACTTAGTGTAGTACACCTGTTGTGGGCGTTTGCACCCGAGAAGTTAAGCAAAGCAAGGTGGGTTAAGATGAAGGCAAAGGAAGTATGAGAGCTACAAGAGAAGTTAAGCAAAACAATGTAGGTAGTAAGATTGGAGGAAGCAAGGAAAACCCATACTAGCTCAAGTAGGTAGGAAGATTAGGGAAAGCAAGGAAAACCGATACTAGCTCGCTCGACCCAGTGGAAGTATGCTAAAACTCATTCTGGTGGTGAAACTACTGAACGAGAATTCATGTCCGGTAGGCACACTACCGAACAAGAATTCCTATTTGGTATATGGAACACGGGACAAGATTCTTTGTCCGATAGAGAAGACACCAAACAAGAATTCTTGTCCAGTGTATATAGGGCAACCGAACCAAAGTGGCAAGTGTAACTAAGGAGCACCGCCACATCTCCTTCCTATGCTAAACGAAACACCATCGAGCACCCCTCCCAACATCGAACCAAACTGAGTGGGATGCTTAACTGCACTTGGCTAAGAAGGCATCTACGTCCATCCTCCAGTCCAACAACCCTCGAACAAGACTGTTTCAGCCGAACCAAGCAAGGCATTTAAGGAATGAAATTTGAATATATAAGGAAGCCTTAGATCATATCTTCTATATACGAAAATAACCGAACCGAGCATGTTATATAGGAAAACTACCCGATTTCCCGAGATGACCTCCCCACCTCTTCACTCCTATAAATATCTAAGCTTCCAATAGTCATGGGGACAACTTTTGGGAGCAACTTGACTCTGTTGAACAGAAGTAGCCGAACAGAGTCTAGAAACTACATGTTTGACAATAAATCGTTGAACTTTGCATCCAAATCTTTGTAAAACCTGAAATATAAAAAAGAGAATAAAAATGAATAGTGGACGTAGATCCGTTATGGCTGAACCACTATAAACATGTGTGTATTTTACCTTTCTAGCATTTTATTTCCATTTTCTTCACTGCTGTAAATTCGATTGGAAGTGTTTGTCCACTTTTTGTGCAAACAATACCTATATATAATAGTAGTCTATCATATACTGTATTCATGTGCTAACTTGTGGATGTAGGGACATGTCGGGTATGGTTTTGCATACCCTATGTCCTTTTATTATACATGGTTTTCTAGTAGTTTTTGAGATGATATATCGATCATACCAAACTGTTGCCTGACTCGAGGTTTTATGCTTTGCTTCGTATTATCTCAGGTACTCTTAAATGAGCAGATTATGGATAATAGGTTTGGGGTTGTGCATGGAGCTGTATGGAGTACGAGCAGGAGGCTACGCTTTCATATATCTATATTTTGGAGCTTACGATCGTTTGTATTCCACTGTGAAGTACTGTAGAGCTATGTCAGTACTTGTTATATTTTAAAGCCAGCTATTAGAGTTCATTTGGAGATTTGAAATGTATAAACTTTATTATTTCTGTTTTGTATAGTCTTGTGAACCCGTTGCACTCCGATGTTCTTATTTATGGTTCATTTGATTATACCAGTGTCTTGCATGTTTTGTATCTATGATGATTATTATATTTTATCTTTCCGCTCTGACATATACGACAAGTTCGGTGATTATTTTAGTTACTTTGCCCCATGATCATCGTCTAGCATTGGCCGGGTACTGTCGCAGCGCTACTCTACAGGTTGTATTGAGTAACGAAGGTGTAGTGCGCTCGTCACAGCTGAAATATAAATCACGAACGATCGACGCTAAATTACAAATCCTAATTTTCAATTTTTTACTGCGGTAAAAAAATGTGCGATTGAGTGCAGAAATTATCTCGTCATAACTTTCTCATCAAAGTTTGGATCTTCTTATGAAAATCGGGATGAATTTGCAGTTTTGACCATTATTTACTTTAAAAAATGAAGAAGAATGTACGAGTAAATAAAAATGTTTAGAGTTTTGATGTTTTAACTAAAAGCAAAAAACATAAAAATATAAATTTTATTAATAAGCTTTATAACCTCTTAATAAGTTGGAGTACTCTTAAAATGTGATCCACATGTCTTATCCAATAAGACAAATAACTACCATTCCTCCTAACATATGAGTATATTAGAAAGCGTAAAAGATTGGCCCGTAACGCTGCACTTGAAATTTTAAAATATTGGTTTAATTTTCGTTCAACTAAATAGAAGTGAAAAATGGTTTATAAACACAATTTGACCTCATAAAGCAACACCAAAGCCATATTTGTCTTCTAAATTCCATCATAAAAGGATAGATGAACTTGCAAAAGCTAGATAATGAAAATAAACTTTTTGCCAAACAAAAATTCCAAGCTGCGAATACAAGCATACAACAAAAGAAAGCGATCTCAGTTTAGTTACCGCTACTTTGACTGAGAAAAATAATGATTGTTGCTTTGAATCAAGCTTCTCCATTTACACTAAACACAAACTCCAAAACTCTTGAAAGAATCACCCGGAAATCATGTCAAAAATCGCTTCAATTCCAACCGAAGTACAGTCCAAACCTAAAAAATGATCCAATTATTCACAAGCTGCAAAGAACCAAATTTACTTTGATCAGAGCGTCCCAAAGCGATGGCTTCGAATCGTCGATAATCCCAGAAAGTGAAATCGAAAAATCGAGCATTTTAGAGTTTCTGACGTCGGAGAGAGTGAAAGTGGTTGCAATGTTAGGTCTGGCGTTGGCGTTATGTAATGCTGATAGAGTTGTCATGTCCGTAGCGATGGTTCCTTTTTCTAAAGCTCACGGTTGGTCCAAATCTTTCGCTGGCATTGTTCAGGTATTTCATCTTGTGACCGGCAGGATTTGTTGTTTTGGATCATGCATTTAACGTGTTTGTTAAATTACAACGTAAGCTAACAGTTAGGCTGTTTAGAGGAATGATTGGATATTTGGTGTTGGAAGATCAACATCAATCACTTCTTCTGAGTAATCTGTACAGAAATATCATCATGATCTGTTTTTACTATCATTAAATTACAACGAACTCACCTATTTGCTTACGCTAATTCCGTAGACTTTTATGTTTCTACATGGAGCTGGTTATTAATTGAAAATTCGTATGATTCCATTGTTTTATCTTATTCGCCAATCATACTTCTTGTCTAAACTGTAATAGCTAATCAAATGCTCATAATTTAGGATCCATAGTTTCTCTATTTTCAGCTCATTTACAACCTTGTTAAGTTGGTCATTTGGATTTCACAAATTGGTGGATGGATTTGATGCGAATAGTCAATGCTCTCTCCCATATTTTATTCTTTTCTACGTCATCTTCTAATCTATCCACTAATTTATGAATCCAACGACCAATGTGAAGGGCTGCAAAGGGGCTAAAAAAACGGACTATGGATCCTTCCTTTATATACACCAATGTTTTAAAGACCCGACCCAACCACGGTTCGATGACGGTTAATGTGCGACCTTGGAACGCTACAGTTTTAAAAATGAAATAATCTTGCCACGTGCATAAACCTGCGGTCTAACCTCAAAACCTTGAAAAAACCTTCAGACCGACCTCTTTGAACCATACGGTCCTTCAAATTTGAGAAAAACCATCGTCTCGGTCTTTAGTTTTTTCACATAATAAATTTAACAAATAATTTCATAATCTTAGTTGTTAAATTATTGAATTACCTTTTTCAATTTTGGACGATACGATACATTATTAGTGTACATTTTATGAATTATTATTGAACTATATATGTTTTATCTTAAAAAATAAGGAATTTCACAATTTTGCACCAAAGAATTGTTATAGGATTATTCTAATTGATATTTGTTATCAAATGTTCAAAAATAATTGTTTTAAACATTAATATATCAATTATAATTGGTAAAACATTAATTGAAATAACTTTAGATTTAAGTCAGAAAAATATAAAATAACAATCAACGCGGTTCTTATAGTTTCAACGGATTGGACCACTATAACATTTGACCTTGCATCGACGCGGTTTAAATTAATGGTTCGGTCTTCGAAACTATGACACACACAACCCCCCCTCCCCCCCCCCTCTTATATTACCTCATTAAGGAGAAAATTTTGCCGATCTCATGGCAAAATAAGGCATATTTGTTTTTTCCCAACCCTGAGTACCTCGCATGTCCACTGATTATTGTATCATCATGGGAGGTACTTTATGAATGGATATGTTAGTTAAGCTACTAACACTAACTTTAACGAACTTCTGTGATAACAGTCATAGACTTGTGTTATTTAAGCGTTCAAATCTGTATAAAAAATAAATTAAAGAGTTGTTCCTGATTTGGTGTCAGTAACTGAACACAGTCAGCTTTCTTATGGGGATATTTAATATCTCCCATAGTTGGAGGAGCACTTGTGGATTACTACGGAGGTAAGGTGGTTATGGGATGGGGTGTCACTCTTTGGTCAATGGCCACATTTCTAACTCCTTGGGCGGCTGAAACTTCTTTGCTTGCTTTACTTTTTACGAGAATTTTACTTGGTATTGCTGAAGGTGTAGCACTTCCTAGCATGAATAACATGATATTGAGGTAATTAATCAACAAAAAATCTATATTCAAGCTCTTATCAAATCATGTGCTGGAATTTATTTCATCCATCTAAATTATTCCATGGATTGTTTAAACCTCATATTGTAGATGGTTTCCTCAAATTGAGCGCTCAAGAGCAGTTGGTCTTGCTATGGCTGGATTTAACCTTGGTAGTGCAATGGGACTCTTGATTTCCCCTATAATTATGTCAAAAGCTGGAATATTTGGACCTTTTGTAATCTTTGGGCTATTTGGATTCCTTTGGGTGTTGGCATGGCTGGCAGCGATTTCAAGTACTCCTGCTCAGCATTCTAGTATATCAAAATATGAGTTAAATTATATTACCAAGGACATGAAGCCATTAACAACTAGCACAAAACGCAGTGGACAGTCTGCAGCCATACCTCCATTTAAGAAATTACTTACTAAGCTTCCAACTTGGGCTTTGATTTCGGCAAATGCCATGCACAGCTGGGTAATAACCACTTATTTGAAAGCAGTATAATGTTTATTGGTTTTGAAACCACACTGTTTTTTTTTACCGATTTACAGGGATTCTTTGTCATACTTTCATGGATGCCCGTGTACTTCAACACGGTATGTATTCTTAAACATGCAAGGTACAAGGTAGTACTTCTGAATATTTGTTGAGTGATGAAATTGCTAGTTATGACTCTGAACAGATATATCACGTGGACCTGAGAGAAGCAGCCTGGTTTAGTGCACTTCCATGGGTTATGATGGCAGTTTTAGGGTATGCTGCTGGTGCTATCTCCGATAAATTGGTTCAAAGTGGTAAAAGTGTTACTTTTACCCGAAAACTCATGCAGGTACTAATCATTCATAAAGTAAAATTTTAGTCCATTCTATGGAAAAAGCTGTCATGTTATTTGTTACTTTCTTGTTGGTTGAGTTGAATCTACTTTTCCTTATTCTGGTGTTTCACCTGACATTAGACCATAACCGACAACAAACCTATTCACTTACCCTTCTTTTTTTACTTTTCAACTGAATGAACTAGCTTTGAACTCAGATAAGGTATGAACTAGCCACCAGACCAGTTCAAAAATAAATGGGAGCAAAATTATACGGCGAACTCTTAGCCGTTTTAATTTTTTTCCCCAAATGAACGTCTCAATTTCATTTAAAACGGCAAAGTCTTCGCTGCTTTATATTTTAGATGACAAAGTTTTTGCCGTTTTAATAATCAATCCTATGTTCTGTTCACCGGCCATCAAAACGAGTAAAACCAATCACAGCTCATTGAATAAGTCATACATAGTTGCATTGTGTCTAGTTCAGTTCACTTTTTCATTGAACAAGCCATTGTTGGTTGTGCTCTTAAGTTGTGGATCATGTTCATGCTAATAATCAAGTAACTTTGGCTTATTATGCACTTAGATTGGCTATGAATTAAAACTATAAATGGCTACGTAGTCATTAGATTCTTAAATGTTTTTTACTTGGTTGTGAAAGTCCAAGATTTTAAATCTCGAATTTCGGTCGCGTTTCGTCTCGGAAATTTTACACACATTTTCTCGTATCGTACGAAATCTCGGATGAGATTAGTGTATCTTGGGTGTACATCTCGAATTAACATCTCAGATTTTAAAGTCCATCCCGGGACTATTTCAAAGTAACATAGGTCTAAATTTGATGTTTTAAAGATTATTGTAATAATTGTTATCTATATACAAAAGTTTTTAACATACATAATTTATATAAAATGATAACATTAATTTACATTTTAGATCAGAGTGATAACACAATCGATTTAGTATTACCTGAATGATTCTCTACTCATCTGAGTATTGAAAGTAAAAAAGATAAAAATAAATAATAAGTATTTATACTCACTAGTTAAACGGTAAATCATAGAATTAAAGGGTAAATAAAAAGTCACTAGAGTGTAATTTCCTATGGACTCGCATAAGAAGTAAAAAAAAATGTAAATGAAAAAACATAACTTCATATGGGATCGAGATCCCACCTCAAATTTCATTATCTTGGACGAGATTAGTGTCAAATAATATACAAACAAAATTTAATGTCTCGTTTTGCTAAATTTCGTCTCGCTCAACTTTGAAAATGAGATATCGAGCGAGATGAATGAGATCTGAAACAATGTGTGAAACATACATTTTTAATGTAATGGGCAGTAGGGTAATATACCAGCACAAATCATGATACAAAGTGATATTATTGCAGCAAGACCTTTTGGACTCCCTGATGCTTATGTAAGCTGTTAGTATGATTTTAATATTCAGGAATCTTTCCAACATGATAGTACTTGTTGTAAGAGTGGTAACGAGAAATGCTGATGCACATATAATGGTAGCAACCATTCTATGTACTCAAGTGTAATACTCTTGTATTAAGACCGTTGACTCCTTCAATTGTAGTAATCTCGTGTATTAGACTGTTGATTGCCTTTGTTAGATTAATGATATAATATTTCCAAATTGAAGAAAAATTTGAAGATATTTTAAGTCAGTTGCCAGCGTATCTTACCACTGGAACAGTGGTGTTGGACAAGGTGATGAATTATCTATATGGAAATGAATTAGTTTGGAAGATGAAACTAATCAATCAATTCCCTAATCAATTATTTAAAAAATGTATACTATCAAATGTAGGCATGTTAGAGGAAATTGGAAAAATCAAGTATCCATACGAATTGGTGAATTGATGAGACGTTGATTGATCGACATTTGACATAAAAAAATTACTTCAACTACAAGTAATAATCTATATTATTCTACTTAGTTTCCATTATCAATCTTGTACTTTTTCTTTCTCGGAAAGTAATAAAATTTCCCCCTTCCGGATGTACACTATCTCACGATAGTGAAACTACAATAAATCATGTGTGATTTTCTTTTATTTTTACGCTCCATGGTTGTTTATTTTGGGATAGGTTTTTGTTTGTTTTATCTCACCATTAACACAATTCCCTTATTTCCGTTGCGTTTGGGTGGTTAATCCAAAATTTCCCCAACAACCATAGTTGTATATCCAAATATATACTTGTTATCCCGCCTTTTGGCAAGGCCGTGATATCAAAGACTTAACTGAAAACCGAGGATAGTTATCCCGAGGATTAGTCATACACAAGTTAACTATGGATGTCGATAAATTTTATCCGAGTCCGGATCAAGCTACAATTGATATGATAGGACCAGCAAAGCTATAAAAGCCAACATTCCAAATTTCAAGCCAATCGGAGTTCGTATGCTCAAGATATGGTCGATACAACTCAAGTGATCAAGTCGTTCGTATCCATCAAAAAACCATGTTCGAGTCGATCTGTTCGAATCCATCAATAACCACCCTGTTCGTATCTATCAGCTGAAAGGCCTTGTTCGTATCCATCAAGTCTCGATCGTTCGTATCCATCAAATTGGTTCAACTTCGTATCGATCAATTGGAGTCGATTTGCATCGATCCCAATCGCACAGTTCGTATCGATCGATCAATGATCGATACGAACAAAATGGCCCTCAGCTATCGGTACGAAATAGCCCATGAGTATCGATACGAACAAAGCCACGACAATCGGTACGAACAGAATAACTTCGATTGATACGAACAAGACCAAGTCAAATCGATACGAACGAAGCGCAAATATTGGGAAGACTCGATCGATTCGGCATAAACTTCGGATCGATCCTAAAAGCAAGCGCCACGTCGACTGGCATCACGTGCATGATCATCGATACGAAATGATCGATTCGAACAACGTCGATGCGAAGAGAACGACAACCGAAAAACACAAATTTGTATCGATCATAACTCAGAATCTACAAGTCCAAATGCTACCAAATTTTCACAGGAACTTGCGTACATCATCAACAATGTTCATGCTCAATTTCCACTCGATTGGGCCAAATCCTGATCGATACGAAATTTGTTCGTATCGACCACCGGCCGAGTGCAAACCACATGGGATCGATCGCGTGGACCTACCCACGTGCCAGAAGAGGTCTCCCGAGATCTGAGCGAGATATTTGCAGCCTACGCCTATAAATAACATCCCAGAGCCTACGGGAAAAGAGATCTTTTTGCTCTCTGACGTCCAGACTCTGCCGAATTCACAATTGTACTCGAATTTCACTGTTGTACTCGAGATTTACTGTTGTAATCCGCTGTAACCAGCAAGCAAAAATTAATAAAGATCAATCATTTCATAGTGGACGTAGGCAACACGTCGAACCATTCTAAATCTCTGCGTTCTTTTGTTGTTTTTCTGATTATTGTGTGAAGTGTTTGTTAGATAATCCTCTTTTTACATTTCTTTATTTCATCTCTTCAAACCCTTCCGAAAAGTATTGTGTCCAATTTTGGTACAAACACTTTGGTGCTTTCACTGAGAAAACACAGTTTTTGTCCTGCTCATTGGATCTACTATCGATATCGGATTGCACAAATCTAAGAAGAAGATTCAGATCTCAAAGATTAAAGTTCTTCCATCCTATTCAGATTTGCATTAAATCTAGGAAAGAGCTTCGCCATCCACCATGGTTAACACAAGGACTACTTCTACAGCTGCAGATCCAGAAGGATGGGACAGACATAATCCCGTACAACTGCCTCCGACTGATCAGAATGCTTCCTGACCATCAGATCCGCAAGACCCTGTTACCAGGAAAGAATTCCAGATGCTAATACAAGAATTGACTCAGAGCCGCCAGCAGCTCACTCAACAGCTCCGTGCTAATGCGGAATTGACCAACCAGCTAAACCTTCAAAGACGAAGGAGATCCAGGAGGGATCATGCTTCCTATTCATCCACTGAAAGTTCAGCCTCTTCTGATTACCATCATAGATCCACGCGCCCGTGACTGGATGGAAGTTACACACATGTCACTGGGCATCAGAATACATTGAGTCTTGGGCAACCGAGAGTTGGCCCGTCAACCAGCCACCAGACTGGACCCTCCTCCCAAGGAGGCGCTACCCCATACCACATTACTGATAACCGTACTGCCGTCTGCCACAACTACTGATTTGGGAGTTAACGCTCGGAACCGAACGGATCCGACCCACCGCCAACGTAACCACACTCCCGAACCTTACGTCCCCGAAGACGTAGAACCAAGGAGGCAAGACATGGACCGTTGACAGCGACCGGCCCCTCCTCGCATTGTGGAACCCGACCACACCTTGGCCCAACCTGCTCAAAATGTCCAGATGCCTGACCTACGGACAATGATCCGTCAAATGATCCGTGAAAGTCAGGGTCTTAGCAATGACGATTGGGGAATCTCCCGGAGTCATACCTCTTTTACTGATGAGATACCCTATGCTGAACCACCTTGGCGATTCAGGATGCTGACTTTACCCGTTTATGAAGGGAGCTCTGATCCTAATCAGCATATCCTGAAGTATGAATGGTTGATGAATGCTGCACGAGCTGATGATGCAGTCAAGTGCCGAAGCTTCCCGATCTCTCTGGGAGGCATAGCGACTATGTGGTTTACTCGACTGCCACCTCGATCCATCTCATGTTTTGATCAGTTGGCAACAAAGTTTATTGAGCAATTTCGTATGCATGTCGCAAGACCGAAGGATGTTAATACTTTATCTAGTGTCACTCAAGCTCCTGGAGAGACACTCAGGCGTTATTTAGAGAGATTTCATGCTGCATGCGCTGAGATCAGCAACCAAAATGATAACACTATTCTTATGGCACTGACTAAGGGGATTGATCCCGATTCTGAGTTCGGCAACTAGTTGGCCGGAAAACCCCCTGCATCATTGGACCGTTTCTACTCCAAGGCAGCCTAATTCTTTAGAAGGGAGGATGCGAAACAGTCTATGAAGAAGGATGATGCGGGGCCTAGTATGGAAGAAATTCAAAGTAATATCGCTGTTAAACAATCCGGGGAGAGCTCCGGGAAAGTACTATTGAACATTCAGAATAAACAAAATCAGCAGAAAGGCAGTAGTAACCAAAATGGAAAACGGGATCAGAACCGTGGTCCGCGACGTAGGGCTCCTATGTTTGATAACTACTCCTTTGAATACGTCGTTGGAGAATGTGTATTTACAGACCTGCAATACTATTCAATACAAGAAACCTGCTCCGAAACAATCATCGGAGAAACAGATTCAGACAGGGAAGTTTTGCAGATTCCACGAAAGCTACGGCCATAACACAAATGAGTGCCGTCATTTGCAGGATCTTATTGAAAAGTTGATACGTGAAAGGAAGTTGGAACAGTTTGTGCGGGTGCCGCAATCTGGAGGTGCGGGCCCATCGAATCAAAACCATACACCGAATCAGGCAAGACAGGAGGAACCCGCTCATACTGGCGGAAGGTTGATGATAAATACCATTAGTGGTGGTCCTCATCCAGTAGACCGAAGCTGGAAGGAATGGAGTCGTATGCCAGTTCTATTAGGCATGCGGGCTTTGAGTGTTGTAGTAGTTTGGAAGATGGAGCTCCGGCCAAGCAACAAAAGACGATGACTGACGACATCGTCTTCCGAGACAGAGATGCCGATAGGGTCGAAGCCCCAACCATCGATCCACTTGTCATATCAGCTCAAGTAGGTCCTGCTTGGATGAAGAGAATTTTGGTAGACAGTGGAAGTTTTGTTAATATATTGTTCAAGCGAGCCTATGACCAGATGAAAATGGAGACTAAAGATTTGAAACCTTGTCAGTACCGTATCCATGGTTTCAATGGGAGTGCAACTATACCCACTGGAGTGGTGGAATTGCCAGTGGAGTTAGGTATTGGAGAACGCCGGAGAGTTCGAATACTGCAGTTTGTTGTTTTGGATATAGACTCGTCATATAATGCTTTCTTGGGCCGATCGGCCCTAGCTGAGTTCAGGGCTGCTATTGCTCCATGGTGTTTGACTCTAAAGTTCCCCACTGATCGTGGAGTTGGAGTCGTTCAAGGAGATCAGGCTGCTGGACGAGCCTGTTATGTTGCTGAACTGCGCGAGACGTAGCGAAAGGAGAAAGGAAAGGGCGTAGAGGAATCTCTCTGCGTCCGTTTTGTTGATAATTGACAATTGACTCCTGGGCCTAGGCCCGGGCACCCCAACCGTTTCCAAAGAGATCTTGACCCGAGAGACACCGAAAGTGAAGACGAAAGCAAAGACAGTCAAGCTTCTCCGGCCGAACTGACGATCAATGATAGCGATG
Source organism: Allium fistulosum (assembly GCA_030737815.1). Taxonomy (NCBI): domain Eukaryota; kingdom Viridiplantae; phylum Streptophyta; class Magnoliopsida; order Asparagales; family Amaryllidaceae; genus Allium; species Allium fistulosum. Next base: position 1,306,105,182 of record CM060902.1, read on the forward strand.
ATTCTAGAATGATAAAGATTGGATCCCAGTTAAGCCAACAAATGCAAGAGGAATTGGTTGAATTTCTCCGGGCAAACCTAGACGTGTTTGCTTGGACATATTCTGACATGTGTGGAATCTCGCCGGACATCGCGAGCCACGCATTGAACATTGACCCACGACACGTCCCGGTCAAACAAAAAAGGCGTGGTATGGATCCAGAAAGATTTGCTGCCCTTAAGGAAGAGGTAGACAATCTTAAATCGAATGGATTTATTCGAGATGCGTTATATCCGGAATGTGTCAAATCTTGTACTTGTCCGAAAGCCAAATGGGAAATGGAGAACGTGCATTGATTACTCTGATCTGAATAAAGCCTGCCCTAAAGACAGTTTTCCACTTCCTCGAATTGATCAACTCGTAGATTCCACGGCCGAGCATGAACTGTTATCCTTCATGGATGCGTATTCCGGTTACAATCAAATACATATGCACTTACCCAACCAGGAGCATACCAGCTTCGTAACCAACATGGGACTTTATTGCTACAAGGTTATGCCTTTTGGACTCGAGAATGCTGACGCAATTTATCAACGATTAGTTAATCGAATGTTCGCCAATCAGATTGGGAAAACTATGGAGGTATACGTGGACGACATGCTAGTCAAGTCACGATTCTCCACTGACCACATCAAAGACCTGGAGTCCATGTTTAATATTCTCCGAGAGTACAGAATGAAGCTTAATCCGTTGAAATGTCATTTTGGGGTCGCATCAGGAAAATTCCTTGGGTTTATCGTCAACGCTCGAGGAAATCGAAGCCAATCCCGAAAAGATTTGGACGATTAGAAACCTTGAAACTCCAAGAACTATAAAGCAAGTCCAGAGTCTCAATGAGAAAGTAGCAGCACTGAGCAGGTTCATTTCAAAATCTACGGACAAATGCATTCCCTTCTTCGATCTGATCCGAAAAGGGAAACATAATTTTGAATGGACTACGGAATGTGAGGGCGCATTCCGAGCATTAATTCAACATCTTTCCACACCATCAATTTTGTTGAAGCCTATCGATCACGAGAAATTGTACATTTATTTGGCGGTATCTGAAAACGCAATCAGTGCTGCCCTAATTCGAGAGGAAGACCGAATACAAAAGCCGGTCTACTATATTAGCAAACGGCTAACCGGAGCTGAGAGAAATTATCCGAAGCTAGAGAAGTTGGCTTATTGTCTTGTTATTGCCTCGAGGAAGCTCCGTCCATATTTCTAGGCTCATCCTATCACCGTTTACACCGACCAACCGTTACGACAGGTCCTTACGCGGCCTGAGACGTCTGGTAGGTTACTCAAATGGAATATCGAGTTAAGTCAGTTTGACATTATCTACACTCCAAGGCGAGCCATTCAAGAACAAGTCCTAGCAGATTTCATAGCTGAATTTACCATCCCAGAGGACTTGCTCGAAACTAGTGAATCTCCCAAGTATATCTGGAAGCTGCATACTGATGGTGCATCTAATGACCGTTACTCCGGTGCAGGAGTTGTGCTTGAAACTCCTGAAGGTCGATCTATATGCTATGCTTTAAAGTTTGATTTTCGCGCGACCAACAATGAAGCTGAGTATGAAGCCTTACTTGTCGGATTGAGGCTTGCTAGAGATTTGAAAATCACTGCTGTGTAGATTTATTGTGATTCGCAATTGGTCGTATGTCAAGTTCGGGGGGAATAGCAGGCCAAGGACCGAAGACCGGCTGCTTACCTTGCTCGGGTTCAGGAAATATTAAATCAGTTCGATTATTATGCCATCTACTGCATACCCCGAGAGCATAATCAAAAAGCCGATTCATTAGCGAAGTTAGCCAGCACAGGTGGGGCACAACAAATGAGACTTGTTCCCGTGGAGACATTAGCTTCCCCGAGCATCGACCGGATGAAGACAGATTGGATATTTGAGGTTGTTCGCGATAAGGAGTCATGGATGACTCCGTTCAGAAACTATCTCGAGCATGGAACTCTACCAGAGCGCGGGAGTGAAAAGAGACAGATTCTTCGAAAAGCTTCACGGTTCACTATTCAAAATGGAGTTATGTATATAAGAGGGTACTCTGTTCTTTTACTCCGGTGTATCGCTCACGATGAAATCAAACGAGTGTTGCATGATGTGCATAAAGGAGAATGTGGCGATCACACTGGGGGGCAAGCCCTTGCCAAGAAAGTGCTCAGATATGGATACTATTGGCCAACCGTAAATCGCGATGCATCAAATTACGCCAGAAAGTGCGACAGATGCCAGAAGCATGCTCGGATTCCAAGGGTCCCACCTACCGAAATAACTCAAATGGTCAGTCCATGGTCGTTTGCAGTATGGGGCATTGACATTATTGGCTTTCTACCTCTAGCCAAAGGTGGTGCGAAGTACGCCATCGCAGCAGTTGATTACTTTACCAAGTGGGCGGAAGATGAACCCCTTGCTACAATCACAACAAAGAAGGTGATCAACTTTGTAGTGCGCAACATCATCTGCCGATTTGGTCTCCCACATACTATCATCACTGATAACGGGACCCGGTTCGACAGTGTTGAATTTAAGGATTTCTGTCAACGATTCCACATTCAGAAAAAATTCTCCGCAGTCGCACACCCTCAAGCGAATGGACAAGTCGAAGCTGTTAATAAAGTTATAAAGTCTATTCTGAAGAAACGACTGGAAAAGGCCGGGGGCAAATGGGTCGATGAACTTCCTATGGCTTTATGGGCATACCGAACAACCCACAAGTCCGCAACCGGCCACACTCCGTTTTCTTTTTCTTATGGTTCAGAAGCCGTTATTCCAGTCCAATTAGAAGTGCATTCTCATCGTGTGACATACTATGATCCGAAAACAAATGCTATATTGCTTGCTGAATCCTTGAATTTATTGGATGAGAAGCGTGAAAACTCTGATTTGATGGCAGCCGCATACCGAAGTCGAGTCGCCCGACTATACAATGTCAAGGTCCGACCACGAACCTTTGAACTCGGCGATCTCGTCCTTAAGAGAATTTATCCGGTCCCTTCGCATATGAAGCCAACTTGGGAAGGGCCGTATGTTATTGAACGAAAACTCGGAGATGACACATTCAAGTTATCGACCGTTGACGGTCTCACTCTTCCGAGAGCTTGGAACAACGAAAGTTTTCGTCGCTACTACACATGACATGCCCTGTTTATTTATTCAGTTTATTTCTCATTTGCAATTTGTTTCTGCATTTCGAAATTTGACTTTGTAATAAGGCAACTGATTTTGCCGTATTTTCTTATTTCAGCAATAAAATGCAATCTCTTCGAGCCAGAACTGTAATTTATTAAATGCGTCATACAACTATCACTATGAATGGAGAGCTAAATTCCACCCGACGGTGGAATTTATTCAAATAGGGAGTGACTGTGATATGACCGGTTACTCGCTAGATAATACCTGAGCTCGGGGGCAAGTTATCACACTGAAGTCAAAAAAGGATTGATATACGACAATCCTTTAACCAACTCCAGATTCCCAGAGTGTGAGCTGGAGTATAAACTTACAAATACGGTTTCGAAGAGGGTGGATCCGTCCACTTAACGACTTCGCTCATGTCTTGACCAAGTTTGAGGAGGATGGGTCCGTCCATCCAACGACCTCGCTTGTTAACTCAGGGTGGATGTGAACCAATCATCTGCGATCCTGATAGATTCGTCGTTCCCGGAGTGCGAACAAAATCCTAAAGCCCGAACAGATGTGACTGACCATCTTTCGACTAACTCCAAGTTCTCGGAGCGCGAACTGGAGTATAAACATTAACTAACTCCAGATTCTCAGAGTGTGAACCGGAGTGTCAACATAAACACCAACTCCAAATTTCCAGAGCGCGAATTGGAGTATAAACGTTGACTCAAAATCCCTGGAGAGTGGATTGGAGTTTGAACAAAAACCGGATTGGGATTGACCGTCCGTAAAACAACTCTAAGTCCTCGGAGCGTGGTTAGAGTGTAAATGCAAATCGGGTGTGACTGACCACCCACGAATCCATCTAAAGTCCCTAGAGTGTGGACATCGTTGCAAACATTAAGCGGGTGTGACTGACCACCCGTGAAAATGACTTAAGTCCCCGAAGCGTGGACATATCCTTGAAACTCAAGCAAGCGTACCCGACCGTCGACATACGAATGCAAATCCCCGGAGTGTGGATGCAATCGACGATAAATGAGCGAGTGCGATTCGACCACTCGGATTTCTTTATTCCAACATCAGTTCGACGACATTACGCTCGATGAGTTGAAGGCGGAGTGCGATTGCCGCTTGGTCTTGCAATTCGTCTCTGAAACTGGGGGTAGAAATTAAGCGTCGATCACTGATTGAGACAGTGCAACATCGGAGTCCAGTTTAACATTCAGTCATCACTCATAGTCGTGATTTCAGGATTTAACGACTGAACTTGGATCCAATCCAAAGGCCGAAACTCAACAAATATACTAGACTGGAGTTCAAATGCTGGAACACTTAAGCAAATAAACAAAAATTGAGTTAAAGACAAAATGGAATTTCATTTTAACTGTTTGTAGAAGGAAACTAAGTACAAGTTTATCCAAAAAAATTCTACTAGCAAGGGACGAACCCGCATCTATACACGGCTAGCAAAAAAGAACAAAAGAAATTCCTATCTACTTAAAATTTCACCAAAGAAGCATGTCTATTCTTTCTTTTTCTTCGGTTTCCCCTTCGGTGTAGACCCGCTGGAGCTTCCGCTTAGTTTTCTCTTTGAGCCCTTGCCTTTCGGCGGCCGATCTCCAGTCAGGGGCATTATATCAACATCCTCCTCCGAACTCAAGTGTATTGGAACGCTTCCTGCAGGCGGAGTCAGAGGGACAAGATCAACAGAAAGAGGTGGGGCAGGCGCGCTCGTCTCAATGACCGTTCCTCCCGGAGATATCATCCGCAAAGGAGCTGGACCAGGTCCAGCCATTCCACCGCCAAACCCACTGTCCCGCGCGGCTGCTTCCATTTCAGCATTGATTTCCTCATAAAGCGTTTGTGCATCGCCAGGAACTCCCGCAGTTGGAGCCGAAGAACTTGTCATTGAAACGCTTCCTCCCATAACGAATGACAAGTCTGCAAAGGGGTCACTGTGATGACCGAGGAGTTCCTCCATCATCTGCTCATCAAAAATAAGTGTGCTCCCCTGCGCTCCATCGGTCGGTGCCGTGGTCGTTGTGGTGGTCGCTTCAGTTATAATGGCCTCCTGCATATGATGTGGTTCTTGAGTGACAGGAGGCACGACTGGTGTAGCATCAATCACTGGATAAAAACAAAAGAAGAACTGTTAATAATTACTTCAAATGACGCTTTCGATTTCAGATAAGCATAGAGAATGTTCGGAGTACCTTCCTCAGTTTGGCTCGCGGGTAGTGGAACTGCCTCAGAGACTTGTTCGCGAGCTAGAGACATCTGCAGTTGATCCGGATTATAAGCAGGAACGGGCTGAGGATCAACCGCAGGTGTGGATTCGGGCTGAGTCGGCACGGGAGTTTCAGAACTTGTACCATGATGCTCGACGCCGGAACCTTCTCCAACTTCCAAATGCTAAGCGCCGAGCTTCTTCTTCTCATATGAAATCATTGCATCGTGGAGAATTTTTCGCTCGTCTTCATTCGACATTCGGTTTTCAAGCTCAAATTCATCAACTGATTCGTCCTGATGCATAGCCTTTTCATCCTCCACTAATTTGCTCCAGACGTTGTATAGATGCGTCAGATAATTATCGAGCCAGGCTAGATTTCTGTGCTTCAAGACATTAGCATTATAAACAATGAGGAGATCTTCAATATCAGCTTCTAGCCTAGACTCCGCCATTCAGACTTCCTCTTCGACCTTAGTCTCCACCTCCCGAACCTTAGCCGTTGCCGCATCCTGTTTGCTCCGAAGCGTTACGGCCTGTTCACATGCTTCCTGGGCTGCTTTGTTTGCATCATCATTTTCTTTGATGATTTCGGAAAATTTAGCTTTAAGCTCAGCAAGCTCTTTCAAAGCAGCGTCTCGTTCAGCTGTGACAGTGGTGTTCCGGTGGCCCATTTCTTCCACCAAAGCGAAGTGTGTATGCCTCATCCTCTCCATAGCCAAGTTCGCCTCGTCGGCCTTTTTGGTGGCCTCTATCTCTAATTTCCGAGAGGATTCGGCTTCATCGTTAAGCACTTGAATGATACGGTCTTTTTGAGCAAGTTCAGTTTCTAGCTTCTCGATCGTTTTTGCCCGCTCAAAGGCCACCTTTGATGCTTTTTCTGCAGCTTTCACCCACTCTTTGTACTGGGTATAGATGTCATGAATGTAATCATGCATTGTGTTCTCTGCATCCGACGGAATTCTCTTTAAGTGAGGAGGGAAGATGTAGCCGTCAAAGCATATATTTAGAAAATCTTTCTTTAATTGAGCGATTCTAATAGCCCCTTCCCCAGTAGGCTCAGTGATAGTTTGTTCAGCGATGACTGGAGGCTCAACCTCAGTTCTGTGGCGTTGCGACTCAAGCCGAGAAGTTTGCGAAGATGGTTTGTGACGAGGGTGCTCTACCGGTTGTTTTCCCTGGCCTGAAGGTTGTGTGAGGGGTCGAGGGGGTGGAGAACGCGATCGGGATCCATATCACTGTTCTCTGTAATCCCTGTCTCTATCCCTCTCGTAGCGTTCCTGACTAGAATAACCGCGATCGCGGTTTCTATCATCCTTCCTCCGACGGAACTCGTAATACGAGCTCGATGATTGGCGCGCTGAGCGGAGACTGTCGAGCATAGACTCTCGCCTATTCATCGTGCTTGTAAAGTAAAAGAAGTACGACGTTAGTGAATTCTCAAAACAGGCAAATTAAGGCTGGAAACCGTATAGTGCCGTGAAGTGTATATGTGTGTGCACCCCCCGACCAACCGGTAATGTCAACCGCACTGATGGGTAGAGACTCGCTTAAATCTAGAGCACTTTGGAGCCCCTCCAATCCGGTGTCGTGTTGAAGTGACACGTAGTCCGGAATCGGAATATCGGCAAGTCCTTCAAAATGATTCTCTACTGGCGAGGGAGGAGCCTCCGAAATTCTGACGCCGGAGGCTGGCAGAGATACAATTACAGATTTCCATCTCAAAGATTTATGACGTTTGTGTGCAACTGCCTTGCCTTTTCTCTTTCCCTCTGAACTCTGAAGACGGTTAGAAGGCACGGCCACGGGTTCGTCATTTGTGGGCGTGTGTTCTTCATCATCTTTCTCAGCAATTACGACCCCGAACGCTTTGCGCTTTACCCGCTTCGTCGGGGCCGCCCTCAGCGTTCGTTCAAGCCTTATGCTTTGGTTTCGTTCAATAAGCCTAACGGTTCTCAAGTTTCGGTCTGTTAGCACCGAGTCTATGTCTCTCATTTCGCTTGGCACTTCTTGAAGGACCCGCACAATTTCTTTAAAATGCACACCCTCATGTCGTGGAATTGCGGCTGTGAAGGAAAGGAGATATTAGTTTCGACATCAAGTAAGACTATCTTGTTAACTACTGGAAAAGATTGCAACACTTACATCTGACTAACCATCGGCTAGCAAATCCTAGAGGACAACGGACATAAAACCATTCCGTTTTAAAGTAACTCAGCCTTGTCCAGGATCCCGTTACCACTTGACAGTTCCTGACCGCCTCCAGGAACGTAAACGAATGGCTATCTTCCCGACTCTTAACGTTGAATAAGTATCTAATTTCGATCGGGATCGGGGGTCGGAAAAGATGCTCCATAAATACAATATATAGGCCATTCAGCAGAGCGTATCCATTGGGGTATAACTGAGATGGGGCGATTCCGAAGAAAGACAACACTTCCCTAATGTATTGGTTAAACGGAGAAAGTGTTCCTACTGTACAGGCATGGCGATTGAAGGCAGTAAACCTTTATGGGGGAGCATGCAGTCTATCATTTGGTCCCGGCAACGATACGTCGTCCAACAACAAACCCTGCCTTATGCATATCCGTCCCAGCATGTCTTCAGAGACGTTGGACGGTACAGAATCTTGTGGATTCATGATAAACCTGGCACCAGGTAGCTCGTCCGGAGCTGGATCTATAACTTCGGCCGCGATGACCGGTATCTCTAGGACTAAAAGGGATGAACTCTGAAGCTCCTGTGAACTTGCAGACTCCATAGCTAATTAACTTATTAAAAACCATCGTTAGATGATAATAAGCCCGTATGTCCCCCAGTGTAAAGTGCGTGAATGTGTTGTGCAGTGCAGTGCTACATATGACTTGGGAAATTCTACAGAGTTTGAGTAAATATTCAAACGACAAGACTTCGAAATTCAACTGGAGTGATCGTCATCGCTGACCGTCACAACCGTGCTATCCAAATTTTAGGGACTGATCCGAGTTAAAGTTTGTTAAAATTTTATGAAGTTGCAGTTCCATCGACGAGCTTCGTAGGGCAGTCAAATATGCACTTTAACGATTAAGTCCAGATATGCAAGAATGAAGCTCGTCGGAGTCAAGTGCTAAAGTATGCAAGAAGTTTCATATCGATCGTAGTTTAAAATTGGATCGGTCATCAGAATTATACTTCGTATCGGTTCAAGGACCGTCGCTTCGTATCGATCATAGGACTTCATTTCGTATCGATCGGCAGAGTCCATTTCGTATCGATAAAAAAAAATCCTCTGCCTCGTATCGATTATCGGCAACGTCTTCGTATCGATCACTTTGTATCGGTACGAAATTGCGTTACGTCCAAGATCGATACGAATTATTCTTCCTAGATCGGTACGAAAGTGTTACTTCCTTCTCCCATCAATACAAAGCCGAGGCCAGCCATTCTTCCATGGGTTCTTCGTATCCATCACCATACCTTCTTCCCCAAACAGCCTGAATGCCATTATTGCTCCATTAATCTCGCTCCGACCCAACTCTGGCAATAATGTCACCGGAATCGGCCACGAATTTGGATGACGTGGTTCTAAACTCGAATCTTGCCGTTTTTCTTTTTGCGGTGGTTTAGATTTGTCAATTACCTAAGTTAAAGAATTGATTCGGAGGATTAGCAAGTTGTATTCGATTCGAAGGCAAGAGGCAGTCTTGATTTTCTTTGACTTGGAATGATGCGAAGGCAGAAGAAATGAAAAGCAAACGAATTTTTTTTTCTAAGTCCCAACGATATTTATATGGATTCGAGCTCTAAGGGAAACGCTTCGCCTCCCAGTGTTAATGACAGGTGAGAACGGTTTTCTGCACTAGCGATACGAAGAGCCTACTTCGTATCCACTCACCATCGAACTACAGCCGCAAGCTATTCGTACCCATCAAACCATCGATACGAAAGACACAGCAAATGCCTATTGGAGCTACTTAAATCCATCGACACGAAATGACGATTTCGCATCCATCGCTCTGAAGCCCAAAGGAACTCGTATCCATCGATACAGGATATTTCTAAAGGCCAACTAATTTGTATCCATATATCTCCTATTTGAGACAACACTTGCTCGCAACCATCTAGCTATCGATACGGGGCATTGTTCGAATCCATCCACTCACATCAGCCAAGAATATAGCTGTTCGCATCCATCGTATCATCGATACAAAAGGACGATTTCGCGTCCATCATTTTGAAAACCGTCTAAGTTCATATCCATCGATGCGAACTACATTAAAACAACAAATAAATTCGTGTCGATCGGCATCGATACGAAAACAAATTTTCGACCTTTAACATCGATCCAAGAGAGGATCGATACGAAGGGAAATTCCAAAACAACCATCCAGCGTTGTTACAATTTGAATTTCACGTTGGTTCAGGAGAGGATCAACACGAAAATTCAATAAAAACTTGACAACGACCTGCAGACGTGCAAACGAGAACAAGAGTCAAGCTAACATACGTGCATGTATGTCGAACTAATATTCAATGTTTAAAATTCACAGGAGTTGGATGCTCACCTGATGACAATAACTACGACAGACAACAGTTCACTATCATTCATCACTCAGTTACAACAGTGCATGATACAACGATTGGCAGTCAACAGTTCATATCACTGAAAAATCAATCAAAGGTTATATCTTTCGACGAGAAGACAACAACCATCAACAAATCAGATAAAGTTATTCAGAATAAAGATTGCAGCTTTTCAAAGCACGTCATGTTCACATAAGACGTACTTTGGGGGGCAAATGTTATCCCGTCTTTTGGTAAGGCCGTGATACCAAAGACTTAACTGAGAACCGATGACAATTATCCCGAGGATTAGTCATACACAAGTTCACTATGGATGTCGATAAATGTTATCTGAGTCCGGATCAAGCTACAATTGATATGATAGGACCAGCAAAGCTATAAAAGCCAACGTTCCAAATTTCAAGTCAATCGGAGTTCGTATGCTCAAGATATGGTCGATACAGCTCAAGTGATCATGCCGTTCGTATCCATCAAAAAACCATGTTCGAGTCGATCTGTTCGAATCCATCAATAACCACCCTGTTCGTATCCATCAGCTGAAAGGCCTTGTTCGTATCCATCAAGCCTCGATCGTTCGTATCCATCAAATTGGTTCAACTTCGTATCGATCAGTTGGAGTCGATTCAAATCGATCCCAATCGCACAGTTCGTATCGATCGATCAATGGTCGATACGAACAAAATTGCCCTCAACTATCGGTACGAAATAGCCCATGAGTATCGATACGAATAAAGCCACGGCAATCGATACGAACAGAATAACTTCGATTCGGCATAAACTTCGGATCGATCCTAAAAGCAAACGCCACGTCGACTGGCATCACGTGCATGATCATCGATACGAAATGATCGATTCGAACAGCGTCGATGCGAAGAGAACGACAATCGAAAAACACAAATTTGTATCGATCATAACTCAGAATCTACAAGTCCAAATGCTACCAAATTTTCACAGAAGCTTGCGTACATCATCAACAATGTTCATGCTCAATTTCCACTCGATTGGGCCAAATCCTGATCGTTACGAAATTCGTTCGTATCGATCACCGGCCGAGTGCAAACCACATGGAATCGATCGCGTGGGCCCACCCACGTGCCAGAAGAGGTCTCCCGAGATCTGAGCGAGATATTTGCAGCATACGCCTATAAATAGCATCCCAGAACCTACGGGAAAATGGATCTTTTTGCTCTCTGACGTCCAGACATTGCCGAATTCACCATTGTACTCGAATTTCACTGTTGTACTCGAGATTTACTGTTGTAATCCGCTGTAACCAGCAAGCAAAAGTTAATAAAGATCAATCATTTCATAGCGGACGTAGGCAACACGCCGAACCACTCTAAATCTCTACGTTCTTTTGTGTTTTTCTGATTATTGTGTGAAGTGTTTGTTAGATAATCATCTTTTTACATTTATTTCCTCATTTTATCTCTTCAAACCCTTCCGAAGAGTGTTGTGCCCAATTTTGGTACAAACAATACTCTTGTATTAGATTGTTGACTATCTCTTTAATACTCCTGAATTAGACTAAGTAGATTATCTTTAGTACTAATAAAACAACAACCATACTAGAAGGGCCTGAAACAAGTTAGGGCAAGTTGCCATGCATGGAGATAAAAAATAATAATCTAGAACTCTTTGGATTCCTCCTTTTCCTCCATTAATTGTATTTAACCTGACTTTTATGATCTTCTGTAGGTATATAATCGTGGAACCATACCACTCTAGAAACATGTTCACTGTACAATGCATATATTTGATCATTTTAGTTGCCTTCTATCGATATGAAATTGATCGCATTCAGTGGTGTGAAAATCTGTTGATGTTTCTTTGTTTATAGACAATTGGGTTTCTTGGTCCTGGAATGGCTCTTCTCGGTTTAAATAAAGCACGAACTCCATCTATAGCTTCAGCTTGGCTTACAGCTGCCGTTGGTTTAAGCTCCTTTAGCCATTCCGGTTTTCTGGTTAATTTTCAGGCAAGTTCCTTTTCACCATCTCATACGCTACAGGCAAAATTAATAAATATAATCCATGATTAGTTTTACTCACACTATACCTTTTTTTTTCCCTTCAGGAAATAGCTCCACAATATGCAGGTGTTTTACATGGTAACTAGCTTTAACTTGTACTTAGCGTGTGCATTGAACTGTTATAATGTGGTTAGACATTTAGATTAAATTCAACCATTCATGTATGACAGGGATGTCGAATACAGCCGGCACAGTGGCTGCCATAGTTGGAACAGTTGGAGCTGGTTTCTTTGTTGAGAAAATGGGTTCTTTCCGTGGATTCATCACCCTCACCGCTTTTCTTTATTTCGTTTCTGCCTTTTTCTGGAATTTTGCCGCTACCGGGGAACGAGTTGATTTTGACGGAAATGGTAATTAATTTTTTGTTGATCATAACATATCGACGTCGACATGACCATGACATGATGTGTATCATATGAGCATATTCTTATCTTTATCATGGTTGGCTGAAATTTATATGAAGACATGATGTGTATTAAATATAGCTTGTATACAAGTTATAATTGTTTTTTATTGCGAAGTTGCATGAACTGCATGATTTATGTTATAAAACTGCATGAACTGCATGATTTATTTCAATAGGGGTGTCAATTAAAATGGATGAAGCTGCATAATGTGGAACAAGAATTTCATTTAATAAGGTGTTGGTTGACATTAAAGCTGAGTTTGGTTTTCATAATTTTCCGGAGGCAGTTAGAGAGAATGGGGAAATATTTAAGCAAGAAGTTATATAAGAAAATCCCCTAACAAGATGTAAATACCGCTGCTGCTTTGGACACGTTAAGAAACGATGCCAATGAATAAAGCTTGGGTGCCAAAGGAGCAGCATGGAGGAACATGAATTAGCTGAGAAGAGGAAGAGTGCTCACATGAGAATGAACCTACTAAAGAACATAATGATAAAGTTCACATAGTGGGAGAGATAACTTGAGACAAGGTGGATCATGCGGTGTTCGAATGCAAGCAAGACCAATAAGGGAATCAGGAACCCATTTGATGGGTTAATAGAGGAGATGAAGTTGAATTATAATAAAGAGGTGGCTAATCAGAAAAATCTTTAGATAAAGTTGAGGCGGCGATCTGGCAGCTAACTCAAGTGAGAGAAGTACTTGTAAAAGAAATAAGGAAGATACATTAAAAAGCGAAGGCCTTGGGGAAGGTTTAAAGGGAGAAAGAGTCAACTGTGAGCAAAGAGATAAGGAACGAGGAGGAAGACACTTTAAACAAACAAGAAAAGTGTCATAGGTCTCTGTTTTTGATGTTGTTATAAGAAAAGTCCCTGTAGATAAAAATACGTAAATTCAGTCCCTGTTTATTGAAAAATAGAAAATGCAAGGTGTTTTGCATTTTTCTGACAGAAAATGCAAGCTAGCTTGCAACTTTTTGACTATGAATTTTTTTTTTGAAAATTTTAAAACTTTTGAAAAATTTAAAAAGCGCAAGTTAATTTGCGCTTTCTATCGGTTTCTATCAGGAAAGCGCAAGCTAGTTTGCGCTTTTATTTCGAATTTTTTTGAAATTTTAGAAATTTTTGAAAATTTTAAAATTTTTGAAAAATGCAAGTTAACTTGATGGAAAGCTCAAGCTGGTTTGCGCTTTCTGATTTTTAAATTTTTAAAATTTTCGAAAATTTTAAAATGTTTGAAAAGCGCAAATTAACTTGTACTTTTTATCAGGAAAGCGCAAGCTAGTTTGCGCTTTTTGATTTTGAATTTTTTTTTAAATTTTGAAATTCTCAAAAAAAATTAAATTTTTAACTTGCACTTTCTATAAGGAAAGCGCAAGATAGTTTGTACTTTCTGATTTAGAAAAAAACAGAGACTTAATTTACATACTCATTATCATATGGACTTTTCTTACAATAACATCAAAAATAGAGACCTTCAGTGCAAAGCCCCTTAAACAAAAGGAATTAGCAGTATCTCGATCGAGGGGTCCTAAGGTAAAAGGAAGGGAGGGGCAACTAAGTGTACAATCAATCCAATACTTGCTACTAGTGGGGAAAGTACGTCTTTGGATATGTAAGATGAGGAGGGGGTGGCGGGGGGCAACACTATGTGTAGATGTTTCTATTCAAACCATTCCTACTCCAGTCCCAATTAGGGAGATTAAGGAGGGAGTTCGTACACAATTAGCTTCGCTATGGCTAATATTGAAACAAACTCTTTTGTCTCCGTTTTCCAACATCGATAAGAAATGTAATGAGTGTGTTATGTCTATTCTGTAGGAAGACATAATCTCTGAACTGGGGAGAAAGGAGGTACCGAATAAGGGCCGTTTGTATGATCATAATGCAGACATTGGTAACTCTGTAAAGGTACTCAAGAGCCTTGCCAGTAAATCAAAAAAACACAACTCAATAAAAAAGGTGCTACTGGTGAAGGAAAACCCAAAATGGGATGAGATTCATGCAGAAAATAAAATGGAGAATAAAGGTGTCGCACAATAAGGCGGGGAGAGGAGCAGGAACAAACAGAATCAAAATAAATGACTATCATGTGTTGGAATACAAGGGGTTTACATAAACGCAATAGTGTTTTAGAATTAAAAAAGTTATTGAATAAGTATGGAGTTGATTGTGTAGGAGTTGGAGAGAATAAGTTGAATTTTTTTGATCTAGAGAAGTTGAAAAATGAATTTTGAGGATAAATAGCAAATGGTAAATAATGTAGTATGTTATTATAAGTATAGAATTTTAGCATTTATTAATAAGGAAGTTTAGGATTTTAATATTATTTGTATGAGCGATCAGCATATAACTTTGGAACTTTGGAATCGAGGAATAAAAGTTGTGCCATTTGTAATGTGACTTTTGTGTGTGCCCAAAACTTTGATTACTTAAGAGAACCATTGTGGAGATACTTGGAGGAAGATGCTTTTACAATCTTCAAGCCTTAAATGATTCTTGGGGATTTCAACTGTATAAGAGTGGCTAATGAGAAGAAAAGTGGTAATGGGTTCCCATTTAGTGATATGGAGGAATTACACAGTATAATGATAAGGGTGGGCCTTTTGGAAATTAACATCAAAGGGTATAAGTATACTTGGTGGTCTGGACCGAACAGAAATATACAACCATGATAAACAGAGTTTTGCTAAACTTGTTGTGGGTGGAGAAGTTCATACTAAATTATGCCTCTTATTTGCCCACAGGTCCTAGTGACCATACTCCAATCTTAGTATCTTTGGTTGATCAATAGCAAATTTATACCAGAGCTTTCAGATACATGAATCACCGGGTTTTATTTAAAGACTATCAAAATACATTTGAGGAAGGATGGAATATGCAAATATATATATATGGTAGACCAATGCATAGGCTCATTAAAAAATAAAACGATGTAATGGAACAACTAAGGAGTTAGAGCAAGGATAAGAACAACACCAAAAAAGAGGTGGAGTTTTATAGAAAGAAATGCAGAGGATTACTGCACAAACTCGAACTGTTCTGGAGTGAAGAGAAGCGAGAAATAGACTTGAAAGAGCAATTCAGCAAGAATATATAGACACCAAACAAAAGTAGAAATCCAACAGGTTGCTCCTGGGAGATGAAGCTACAACATGCTTTTATTTTAAAACTAGTGTGAACCCGTGCTACGCACACGGGTGTATAGACAAATGCATAAAAGAAGCATGTGGATATAATATTTTAATATATGGTCACAATTATAACCATTTGAGTACCAATATCTACTCAGCGACACACATCTAAGTATACTTTGTATTAACCGAATAAGGTTAAATAAGCAAGATATAAGTTATTTAGATCACTAAATGGTCGGATACGCATTCAGACAGTATCATATCTGTATCTGTATCCGCTGAGGCAGATGAATATCGGATATTCTTCGATCAGTTCAGAACTAATAAATCGAAAAAATAAATAGAAAATTTTGATTCATTATAACCCCATTTCGATACAAAAAAATAAAAAATAAAAAATATGCTATGGAAAATAATTTCGAGAAGCAAATATTGATTTTTATACACATATTAAATTTTTAACTTAAATAAAACAGTAAATGGCAATCATTCTATATACTAAAATACATAAAAATATAATTATAACCTTGATTAAAACCGGACAAATAATTATCGGATGCGGATATGGCTATATCCACATCCTCATCTACTTTTCAAATATTGGATAAATTTTCATATTTAGGATACAGATACTGATGAATTTCAAAATTTTTGGATTCTTGTTGACAACTATAGTTTTATTATTGAGGTGACTAAATTTTGGAAGTTTTATTAGCTTTCGATGTTTGAAGTTGATGTGCGTGTTTATATATATTGAATTTTGTAACACTGTTTATCATGAGGAGTTAAAACTTTACACAAATAAGTAAAACTTCATGATCCATAAACGCTTGTTATTAATATATTTTATATTCAAGTCTTCAAATTAATAAGCATGAAATATTTAAAATAAAAGGAATCCTTGACAAATTAGTTAGTCAACAAGTACATGCATAAATGGAGATTTATAAAATACGTAAAACATGCTTAAGGA
This sequence comes from Allium fistulosum, assembly GCA_030737815.1. NCBI lineage: Eukaryota > Viridiplantae > Streptophyta > Magnoliopsida > Asparagales > Amaryllidaceae > Allium > Allium fistulosum. Next base: position 1,306,121,686 of record CM060902.1, read on the forward strand.
TTTGAAATTCCAAATGGTCAATGCCTTTGGAAAATAGAAACCAAAGTGAAAGAATCTTCTTTTCAAATTCCAAATCTTCTTTTCAAATGACCATAGAAACTGCCATCCACCTTTGCTGATTACACAAACTCAAATATTTGAACGTCTATTGAACTGAAAGGGAATCAAACGTGCTTTCTAACTTCACGGTATAGTTGTATTCCAGAAACAAAGAAATATAGAAAAATATTAATCAGGTAGACTTTCATAAAAATATTGCATGCCATATATTACTTATATTGTTAAAGTACCACACAACTGTTAACATCATAAGTAGATACATATCTTACTTATGATTTCAATATAATATAACATTAGTTGTCATGAAACCTTACATCCTTTTCAATTCAGAGTTAAATAAATACTTGAAGTACATACACAGTACCTAATATTACATGTGCATTTCAGATTTAGTGTGTGTATCATTCAGCAAAAAGAAATTCGTAAGAAACATGTAATGGCTGGTCGGTAAGCTTGACCAAGAACTTCAAAAAGTGTTGCCTATGGCTCTGATTTATCCTGCAAGCTAAGACATCGCTTTCTTGTCCTTTAACACAAAGATACAAAAACTAATCATGATATAAAAAAACATTATTCTCTCCAGTCCTGCTGCTCTCCACACTGCAATGAATTTACTTCTTACCACCTTGTCTCAACTCTAGTGCACTATCTTGCTACTGTTCTTCAATTCCAGAATAAAGTGCTTCATAAATATACTTCTTTCATATTTTAACATGTGATTTTTAACTTCTCAACTTCTATGGTGGCTTAACCTACAGAAAAAATAAAAGGAACCAAGGATAAGAGACCTGTCAATGTAATTAGCAAATTTAATCTTTCCTTCATGCCATTTAAAAAAATTTAAACATTTTATGGGCAGTTACGGAGAAGTGAGTTATAATTTAAACAATGATTAACAATGAAATGGTAAATTAAGGCACACATCTAATAAAGGCATACACAACAGCATGCTCAGTGCAAAATTTATCAGCAACTACAATTATAATATACCTAAAGGAACCAAGCGATACATGAGACAATGCCTAAAAATGAAATCTCCTCGCACTTTCATCTATTATATGTATGTATGTATGTATGTATGTATGTATGTGTGTGTATGTATATATGTGTGTGTGCATTATTGCCAATACAATATAATCAAAGCTATGATAATTGATGCCTTAACGCCTGTTACTAACCATTAAGTGCTGGTTTAGGTATAAGTTTTGTTCAATCAAAAACTGTGTAAATAAAATGCTAACCTAATGCAAATGGCCATACTCGAAGAAAGGTCTTGAATCCAGTGGATTAAAAATCGAAAATCTAAATATAGTTAAAGCAAATCATGAATTAAGCCAAGAACTGGAAATATGAGACAAAATAATTTTAGGAAGCCACATTAGCATACTTGGTTTGCATTTATGTTTTGGTACTAAATTAATCTTCATAGCTTAGTTTTACAACATTAAAATACAAATAATTTCGTCATTTATATCAAGAAAATATGCTAAATTTTATAAATAACCATTACTGTTACATTATAGAAAACGGAAAACCACGATCACACTTATATCATCATTTAGATAACTTGGCAAAAACATACTATATTATGGATATCACAGATGTAGGGCAGATGCAAAGCATGGTATATTAGGGTAAGACAATAGTTGAAAATTCATGGATTTATTAAAAGGCCAGGGCTTTTCGATTCTTAATACAATTGAAATTATTTTCTCGCCCTACCTAGCCAAAGCTATCTTGAAAATAATCTAGAATCTACGTTTCTTTTTCTATTAGTTTGTTGCTAATATCATTCTTTTAGTGCAACCTAAATTTATGCTCTTTCTTTGCAAACCATTTGCCAGCCATTCTCAAAGGTAGTTAATTCTTTAACTTAACGCTTTTACTCAATTTATGATATCGTTTTGTGTTAAAAAAACATTTCTTCAAATCTTTAGTCGAAAAACCAAAAAACTCGTTATCAATCTCTAATCAAATATATCAATATTAGAATTTTCTAATCCAACTTTGTCATTATTGTAATAGAAGAATCTATTTTGGATGATTATGTAACATTTAATGCACTTGGTTGGTTTATATTTTCACTCTATGATTTTGTTAGTTTTTCATTACTTGACTTCCCATAGGTAATACTTGTTTTTGGTAAATTTTTACACCACATAACACTGTAAAGTATTATGTATAAAATTTCCAATATAGGTGAGCATTGATGTTGTGTTGGATATTACAAATCAAAATATTTTCCGCCAAAATATATGCCCCGCCAAGCTCTTGATGTTGGCTCCACCATTGAATATATAGTAATATGAAAGACAATTAAGTTTTACAAAAGTATCATGAACTTAGAAAACATCTCCAACTCCTCTTGTGCGAACTTAAAGTAAGACAAAACTCTATAATTATTTTTCGTACATAACAGTCATGAAAAATAATTGTCAATTCGAAAAAGAAACTTTTCAAAAAGAGTCGTAAATTTATAGCTCTTCGAGTTTAAAAGCTACCGAGTATAACAAACGACAATAATAACATAGTATTTCAACTCAAAAAGTGATTAGGAAATCTCAAATAGCATGAAATACACTAAATAAACCATAGTACTTCTAATGCTTAATAAGGTAGAACAACCATGAAATTCAAAGTTTAAATTTCATCAACTTTTTGGAAATTCATTAAAGGAAGATAACTACATTTTGTGATTATAAAGGCTGATTATTTTAGGATTAAGTGAACAAAATAATAATATAATTGGATAAATGCATTTGTAAGAATCGTATGCAAGAATAATAGTACTGTCAATCCTACTATTGTAAGAAGTACTCACAAAGGCACAAATTTGAAACTACATATTCTAGTCTACAATCAATAGAACCTTTAAATGAAGACACGACAAAGAAGTTTTTTCTAGATCCTTCTTTAACCTACTTGTCGTATAAATAAATAGATGCAAAGTCTTCATTTAATTTATAACATAAAGTTTACAATTAAACAAAAACACTATATAGGTAGTTTGTCATAAAGTTTTTCTCAAATTCTGTATTACTAACATGTGAATAAATAATATTTCATCCTATGTACTTAACAATTATAATTATTCATTTGACTTTATAATAACAGCACATCATCGATTATTAAATTCTATAACAGTATTGCTAACCTCATATTTCTGCTACTAACTATAAATAGACTCTCCAAATACATCATATATGTTAAGTACGATGGAGTCGGGAATAGTATTTCATGCATATAAAAATACTATTTTAAAAAGAAAACACTAACAGAACCTTCCTTACCCCATTACAGGTTGAATTTGATAGTTGCATATGTTTCTTCCACCATGGTGCAGATTTTATTACTTGAATTCAGCTGAACCTATGGAGAAAAGTTTGACAGTTTTGATAAAATAAGTTCAGAAGGAACTAAGAGTACAAAGTGGTTCTAATGTGTACGTTTGTGTGTTCTAAAGACATTAAAATTGTATATCTAAGTAATATAAAACCTCACAGGCCTCAATATTCAAGTGTCGATAGAGGCATTTCTATTTGTGGGACAAAAGTGCAATGAAACAACTAAAGCAAAGTGAGCTATTATCAAAATATAGAGAAAAAAATATAAATTGTTATGTTTCAGCAATCAAAATGCACGTCAGTTAAGTGAAAATGCTATTATCATTGTAGTAGTACAAATGCGGTTTTGAGAAGTCGAAGGAACCAACTAAGTCAAAGCATCATGTTGCATGGTTGAGGCTAGAGCCTATTTTTTCCCCTACATATCACATGAGCTGAAAAATAAATCACCTTGCATTGTTATAGTTTTTACCTGATCACTACGTGTTTGAAGTATTAACAAAACCACTGTTCTACTTAATCCATACTTGGTTCCAGTCCTTTGTTTCATAACTGGAAATGACTTCTCCATAAATTTAGCAGATGCAAACTACAAATCCCTCTATAGTTTTACCTGACATCATATTAACAATATGGTTATCCTCTCATAAGCATATGTTGAGTGAGTTGATATAATGCTAAAACAAAATTGTAGTTTGAAAGTAAGGACTATATCAACTCAACCAAAAACTTATGTCACGAATGGAAATTAAGGATATAATCCTAAAATAAAATTTGTACCAAATTCTTCCTCAACAAAGCTATGGATATGAAGAATTAATTTTCATATAATAAGCTTAATATAAGGTGCTATTATTTAATAAAATAGCTTTTCCTCAACCATTAATATAGCTTGATTGCTTTGATATAACTCAACCACTTAAACAGGTATTTTTCAAGTGTAAAATTTCACACTTAACACAGGTATTTCATAAATTATGCACAAAGTAAATCCTTAATAAAATCAAAAGAAAAATTATTCCATAACTGATTCCTATGTATAGGAAAACATTGTTTAATTCCTACCATTTCCCCATTAAAGCAAGAAGCACTTCAGGAATAACATTAAAACAAACATATGCGAGAATCAAAATGAGGAGGCTAGTTTTAATAGCAATACCTCGCAACTCAGACGTTAGAAGGAATGGTAGTGAAGCTAGCGGCTCTACGGTATTCCACTATATTCCACACCTTGCTAGATGATAAGAAAACAGAATATTAGATATATAGAACTCACGCCTTTCCTAATCATTAAACTCTATATATAAATCCGATCAAAAGGCAAAAGAAAATGTCAATTTACACCTCAAACAAATCCTGAAATTTATGACTTTAAATTGTCGTAACAGTTGGGATTGTAAGTTAAATTTAGTATTCATACATATGTAAGAAATCCACTTGCTTATTAATCGGTCCAAATTTATCCACCTATAGATAATTATTTTTTATCTCTAACCTCCACTAAACAATCATTTATTGTATGCTAACAAACTGTAGAAGAAAGGGCACTTGAATTTTGACCTGAAACTTTCAACCAAAAACCCAAGGTTTCCTTGCTTGCCTTATATGTTTATGTTCAAAACCCACCAACATTTGATGCACACCCCCAAGATTTCCTGAAGTAAAGCCATAATTTAGTTCAGTGCTGTTACCTTTTCAAAATTCCTGTTGTTCTATTTTGACTGTAACACACATGTTAAACTGGCAGTGGAATTTGGAAAAGCAGGTAGAGGGAAAAGACAAAGAATACAAAACATATGAATTTAAAAGCACTATAAAAACATCTTAACATAATCATTGTTCTTTAGGGAGGATTGCAAACAATAAGATATCATAAGATATCAAATTAAATTAACCATTTCACATTTGCAGCAAATCCAAAACTATCATATCCATCGATTATCATATCCAACCATCATGAAGAAAATTGGTCGACATATTTAAGATGTCTTATCCACGGTAACAGGGAAGACAAACTTTCGCAAAGGATTCAAAAATCAAATAAAAGTACTTTGCCGACACAGTGAAACGAAAACCCTAACCAAAGAGAAACAAACAGAGAAGGAGCCAATCCCACACCGATCGGCAGAAAGAAAGAGTAAAGAGGTGCTTACATCGACGTATCTTCTAGCAACCGCGCCGTAAAACGTACGTCGAACATATTCCGACCACTCTCCAGAGGGGAGGCGTCACCGATAGAACGACGCAAGGAAGGAGGATAGAGTGGATAAGGTAGGAACCGAGAGGGACGTTATCAGGTGATTAAGGGATTATGCTTGTGGCGAGGAGGAGAGAAGACAGCCGAAAGTGGAAGATGAAAAAGGGAAAAAATAAGTAAGGGAGAGCCGCGACGTTTTGGATTTCAGATTTTAGGAAAAAAATTTAGGGGCTTCTGCGACCACGAATCACACCTCACGAATAATAAAGTAGTATAGATTAGGAAGGGGACTGTTCAGTTGCCAAATTTCAAGGGAGTCTGTGTGAGCTTGAAATCCAACTCACTAATAATAATATAGTATAGATGTCGTTGAAGAAGAGTTTGAACAATTGGGGCGATAATATTTCAGTGAATGGGAACCTTCGCAATAGCCTAAAGGTTTGTGGATAAAGCATTAAATTACTATATGAGGCTATATAATCTAGTCCTCATTAACAATATGCCAAGAGTAGTGTATAAAAAAATGCCTTGGAATATGGAAAGAACTTTATGAATGATAAAATTGACAGAGAAGAGATTGGAGAAGCCATCTTCAGTATTAAGGATAATACAACTACTGGTTTGGGTGGAGTGAATTAGAAATTTTATAAGATCCATTGGAACAAGATGAAAGAGTTAGCAACAGAAGCTGTTAATGACTGTTTTGACAAAGGGAAACTAATTAAGGAATGCAACCACAATTTTATACACCTTATCCCAAAAGCAAGGCAGCAAATGAAATTTAGCACTTTAGGCCCTATATCTTGCCATAATATGATATACAAAATATTGGCTAAAGTGGTATGCAATAGGCTGAGGATGTTTATGAAAGTCCTCATTCCAGAGAATCAGTGTGCATTCATTCAGAACCACTCTATTGGGGATGGTATTTTGTTGGCACATGAAATCGTAAGAGGTTTTGGGAGATTTACCAATAAAAATATATGCATCAAAATTAGTCTGCGAAAAGCGTACGATTCAATCAACAGAGGCTTCATTCTACATTTGATGAAGGAAATGAAGTTTATAGATAAGGGGATTGATATAACATGAAATGATGTGCTCTCTTAGTTTCTTGGTAATCAACTAGGCAGTCCTCCTGGGTTTTTCAAAAGCAATAATGGGCTTAGGTAGGGTGATCCCTTATCGCCTTTTTTATTCTCGATCACCGTGGAGTATTTTACTTGGTTGATGGACTGAAAGGCGAGGGAAGGGGTGATCAATCCTGTTAAGGTGAATGATTTGAAATTTCTCATATCATTTATGCTGACGATATCATGATCTTTGTTGAAGCGGATAAGGGAGCTGCTGAGGCTATTAAGGACATATTCAAAAAGATGTATGAAGCAATGAAAGTCCAATCAAGGATTGAAAAATCTAAAGTGTTTTTTGGGGGAGGGGTCAATAACAAGGACGAGATAGTAGAAAAGTTAAGATAGTAGAAAAGTTAGGCATTTTCCAAATTGAGCTGCCCGTAAGATATTTGGGTATTCCTTTGTCAAGTGTTAAATTAAAAGATAAAGATTGTGAAAACTTAACTGATAGAACCAAAGGTAAAATAGAAGGTTGGAAAACAAAAATCCTGAGCTTAACGGGGAGGTTAGAACTTATCGAATCCAAGGTGTATGCTATAATACAATACAGGATGCAATTTTTTAATTCCAATGACAATCGTTAACAAGGTGAAACGTCTGTGTCTTAACTTCATGTGGAAGGGGAAGACCGGGAAAATTCCTTAGGATATCTTGTGCAAAGAAAAATGCCAAGGTGGTATGGGGTTGAAAAAACTAGACGAAATCAATAAGGTGATATGTATCAAACTGATTTGAAGGGTTGCAAATGGGGAAGGAAGTTGGACAAAGCTAATGTAGGAAAACTACATCAAAAACCAATCATTCTTAGAAGTTAGCATCGAAAATGACGATTTGGGACTGTGGAAGTTTATGATGCAAAAAAGAGAGGAGGCTAATAAATGTATGGGAAAATGCATAGTTGATGGCAAATTGACTTCTTTATGGTTTGACTCGTGGTTGTAGAGGGGAAAGCGATAAATAAATTGGGAATTGAAACTGTAGAGAGAACTAAAGGAGAAAGACTTATGGTAAAGGAGATTTTGGATGACGATACTTGGCGAACATACAGGTTTAACTAATGAGACTAATGAGTGAAGAGGTGGAGAAAGTTCAAATATGGAGATACAAGGAAGAAGATTATTGGGTGTGGACGTGTTCGAAAGATGGTATGTATTATTGTAAATCAATATGGAAAACAATTAAACAGTCATTTGCTAATGTAACATTAGTAGAAATCATTTAGAATAAAATCCATTCACCTAAAATGTCTATTTGTGTCTTTAAGGGTAGAAATCATTTAGAATAAAGTCCATTCACCTAAAATGTCAATCCGTGTCTTTAAGGCTATAAACAATCACATTCCAACAAAGAAATGCCTTATACGAAATTGTATCGGTGTGGACCTAGCGTCTGTATTGTGTAACTATCATGAAGAGGATGCAAATCGTTTGTTTTCTAAATGTAAGTTTGCTGCTTTTATTTGGAAATGGTGCAGAATAAAGTAAAAGTGGCCAACATCTCCTACGGAAGTTTTAGACCTTAAATTCAAAGTCGAAAACATGATTATAAGGTATAAGCATAACTATAAAAGTAAGGACTTGGCCCTAATCGCCTTTTCGACTTTCATTTGGTCGATTTGGAGAGGGAGAAATGATAGGGTTTTTGGTGGTAAGTCTAATTCAGAACTAACCATATGCAAACACATTCCATAGCATGTCAAAATTGGAGCAAGCAAATCTAAACACACCGTATTCATTAATCAAAATGATGATGAAATTTGTAAGGAGTAGAAATAACCTTACCAACCATCTTTTCAGGTGGCTTATGCCTCGGTTTTATGACCATATGTGTAACAACCTGCATATTTTACGATTGTATATTTAAATGTTTTATTTAAATATAGCATCGTTAGTCGGATTTAAGTCCGAAATGTTACTTTTTGCAAACAGTCGAATTAGGACTCGAGACCACTTCCATTGAGTCCAAAATGGTGTTTGCGACCTTTTTGAGTATAAACATCGATATGTTTGGAGTTGAGTAAAATTTTGATATTTTCATTTAGGGCTTTGGGTTTAGGTTTCAGCCCACCAACCCAACATAATACCCTAACTCCACCCCCTCTCCTCTTCATACATTTTCATTTCCTAATACTCTCTAACTAAAGTAAAAACGGGGGAAGAGAAAAGGAATTAGATATTACTAAGCCCTAATTGTCTTAAGTAAAATCAACTTCAAGCTAGAAATCAAGGAGAAGCTTAGGTAAGCATCCTCTTCATCTTCTCCATCTCAATCCCTCTTCAATTTTCAGAAATTTCTATAACCTAACTTAGGAAAAACTTCACCTTTGATAATAGATTGAATATTCTAGAGGTGTTGTTGAAGAGAAGTTAATCTTTGCTTGTTCTAGAGCTTCTCATTTGTTGTTTTGGGTTTAAAAGGTGAGTTTTTGAACTCACATCTATGTCTATATCTTTGATAGTTGTTTGGTAGTAATTCCTAACATCTATTCCTTGTCCATTTGCCTTTGAATTGAATTGGTTTGATGAATATTCCAATTTTTGGCGTTTTGAAGTCAAATCTTTAAAAATCCTATCTTTGATGTTTGAACATGTTGTTGGGGTGTATCGAAGAGCTTATAAGGCTGGGTTGTCGTTTGGCATAAATTCCTAGTCTCCATTGCTCGTCCGATCACTCCTGGTTTGGATTTTAGCCCCTCTTGGGCTAGGTTGAAAATACTGCAAATGGCAGTTCAGTCGACTGAACTGTAAGATCAGTCGACTGAATTTGGGTGCAGAAAATTTCCTGCCCCTGTGTCAATCGACTGACCATATAGTTTAGTCGACTGAACTGGGAACAGAAAAGTTCCTATCCCTGTGTCAGTCGACTGAACTGCAGAGTCAGTCGACTGAACCTGAAACCCGAGAGTTTCTAGGCATGTTTCAGTCGACCGACCCTATAGTCCAGTCGATTGAATCTGGGAGATGTGCTTTTGCCTATTTTAGGCAGTTTTGTGTGGATTTTCGATTTTTAATCGATTCTTGACGATCCGATTTGTTGTTATCATTTATCGACTTTGATGACTTCTTTTTCAGGATTTTTGGGAATATCCATTTTGATGGATTCAGTATCGATTTTTATGGTTTTAATTCATGTCGTCGAATGTGGATTTTGGTGATTGATTGTTTTTACAATGTTTTTGTGATTTGTCACTTTAAAATACAAAGGTTTCTATACTATTAGTAACTATTCAAACTCTTTCACAAAAATGATTTCAACTCTATTTTTTTATACAAAGCTCGTTTATAAAACCGTTTTCCAACCTATTAGTATATACAAACCTTTACCTCATTCGTATGAGAAATCTAATTAAACGGCTTAGCAAAACAAGTGGTATGAAACGCTTGCGTTTACTTTGTCGGTTAATTCTTAGACTTGTTCGATTGAAATCTTGTGATAATTTTCGAGTGGAAGTCTACAATTTGTTCGTAAATATTTAAGTTAAGCCAGTGGTTATGGACATGAAGCTAAACTCATCTATTTACTAGCTTAGTGTAATTGACACTTCTTATTGATCAATGGTGATCATTTTGTGATTTAGACTAGCGAAGTACGATGTCTCTTTGTTTGTGTGGGGACTAAAAACCCCGTTTGTGGAACTTCGGTTCAATTTGGTGGGGTAGCGACCCATGGTCTTCGGGCCGTTTGTGGAGCTTTGGCTCAAAACTTGATGGTTAGCAACCATGGAATAGCGTTCCGTTTGTGACACACGTGTTGGTGAGTTTTCATGCTCCCGTTTGTGATAGGCCTCCCCTCTTTGTGATTTCTGGATTTCTAGTTGATGATTTCTAGAATTTGTGTTTCACCAATTTTGATGATAGGCATTGATGAGCTCTATCAATTATTTGTGTTTTGGTGAATAATTTAAAGAATGCGATTCTTTTTGGATGTTGAGATGATTTGGGATATTTTATGATTTTTGTTGTTATTTGATGTATACTTGTCGCAGTATGACATTATTGTTATCATACGTTTTTGTCATATCTCTTATCCTATCTCATTTTATCTGATATTTATAGCTAGACTAATCCGTTTATTATTTTCTTCTTAAATAATACTCGGGTCGGACCGAGGTATTTCAGGTGCTCCTACTTGACTTCTTATCAGGGTCCGTCACCTGACTTTTGGCTAACTACTTTAGCATAGCAGTTTTTGTTAGTATACATTTGAGATAGAGACTCCTTGTTGTATACTTATTCTTTTGTCTAGCACTTGTATCTATTCTTTTGTGATGTAGTGGATCTAGTTTGACCACTATTTTGATGTACACTTTTATGTGTTATATTCATATCTGTTTCCGCCTTTGTGATATGAATATCTATGACTGATTTGTGTTATGTTTATTTCTATATTTGTTTCCGAAGGCCTCATAGCCACTGTGTGGTAGCTTTGAGTTTGTATTTGATATGTCAGATTTCCTCTTGAAATGAAATGTAAGTTATATTATCTGACATATCGGTATTCGCACAAAGCAATTACACAGATGGTCGCTCCTCAACAGCCTTATTCTTCGTGCTAGTCGACGGCATTACCCCGTAGTGTCCTTGGCTAGCGTGAGTATAGAGGTGGGGCGTCACAGCTTGGTATCAGAGCCAAACTTCGAAACAATGTAGAATAATCTAGCAAGGATCATTGTCCTAAGTCTTTCTTAGGAATCGTGCTATAGGATTTAATTCGAGTCTTCGTACCGTTCTATCCTATTTCTTTTTATGATGCCTTGTTTTATCAATCAAGTTTGTTTGATATTCATTCTGTAAATAACCTTTTTCCTCTTCTTTCTTTCTTAAAGAAGAGAAATGGTTAGACCAGGACGTCCCAGCGCCGGTCAATCCAGTGCTACTCCTCAGGATGGAGTATTTATGTCTGCCCAGCAGCTCTTAGATCTTGTGAAAAATGCTCAAGCTATCGAACCCATTCCATAGCCTACTCATCCTAAATCTGGGTTTGCACGCTTGTGCAGTGATTACACCAACTTGGGTGGAAGGCCTTTCAAGGGTTCCAAGAGCGTTATAGAAGTCCAATCTTGGCTTAGAACATGCGATCACATCTTTTCCCGCATGAATCTTATTGATCTACATCGAGTCCAAGTGGCTTCTAGCATGCTCCAAGAAAGAGCATTAGATTGGTATGAGCTTTTGATTTCTGAAATTATTGAAGCGGATCTTACTTGGGAGCAATTCTGGGAAAAGTTCGAGTTAAAATTTATGCCGGAAGCTGAAAAAGTATCTCTAGCTCGACGCTTTATTGACCTTGTTCAAGGTGAATCTTCTATGATGGATTACGTCGCATCTTTCGAATCTCTATCTAAATATGGGGTCGAGTATATTAATACCCCATTGAAGAAAAATCAGAGATTTGTCTATGGTTTGAATAAGAACCTCAAAAATCCATTACTTCTGAAATTAGAAGTTTCTTTTGATCAGCTTGTTGATATCGCTCTTCGACTTGAAGAGGCCGATAAAGAAAGTGATGTTGAAGTTGTGGGTGCCAAACAAAACATCAATAAGAAGAGGCCTTTTAAGTTCAAGCCTTATCCCAACAAGAAAGGGAAGCAAGCAACTTCGGTAGCAAAGACTCCTACCTTTAGTCGTGGAGAATGTTACAATTGTGGTTCTAAGGACCATTATGCAAACAAGTGTTTGAAGTCTCTTACTTGTCGCTATTGCAAAAGTTCGGGTCATACTATATCTTTATGTCCCAAACTCCAAAGCAAGAAGGAGGGCAAGCTAAATGTTGTGCAAGCCCCTACTAACTCTTCTATTGGTCAAGGTATTTCTCATCCTATCCTTGATGGCATTATTATATTTCGTGATCTTCCTATTCGAGTTCTTTTTGATACAGGTGCATCTCAGTCTTTTATATCAAAAGAACTTGTTTATGCTTTGTCTTTGAATGTTATTGGCTTGATGACTTCATTGAGAATTGCGAATCCGGTTGGTGGATCCGCAACACTCAGTTTACTTTGTACAGATGTCGAAATTATTTTATGTGATTATGTTTTCCGAGCCGATTTGCATGTTATGCGTTACCTTGGTTTCGAAATGATTTTGGGAATGGATTGGCTTAACCGTTATGAAGCCCATATCATTTGTCCTGAGCGGACTATATATCTTCGACATCCTCAATCTGTTAAGCAGGTTTCTCTTGTTCTGAAAGATTCAGATTCCAATTCGGGAGCATCCTTGTATTCTCTAAATCATCATGATGATGATAATGAGGAAGATGTTATTTCTCTCATTCACATTGTTCGTGAATTTCCCGACATATTTGAGCCCGTATTAGGATTACCACCTAAGCGAGCAATTGACTTCAGAATTAATCTAATCCCTGGAGCTCTACCTATCACTCGTCCTCCTTATCGTATGTCCAATAAGGAAAATGAGGAGATGCGTAAACAATTATCCGAATTGGAAGCAAAACAGTTTGTTCGTTCTAGTTCCTCTCCATGGGGAGCTTCAGCTATTTTTGTGAAGAAATCCGATGGTACACTTAGGCTTTGTGTTGACTACCGCAAGCTTAATAATCTCACCATCAAGAATAAATATCCCTTGCCTTGGATTGATGATCTATTCGATCAACTTAGTGGTGCTAAAGTCTTTTCACAGTTAGACTTAGCAACCGGTTTTCATCAGCTCCGTATTGCAGAGGATAGCATTCCTTTGACATCGTTCCGTACTCGTTATGGATCTTATGAATGGCTTGTTATGCCATTTGGTTTGACGAATGCTCCAGCTTATTTCGTTGACCTTATGAATCGAGTTTTCAAAGACTTCCTCCATCGATTTGTTCTCATCTTTATCGATGATATTCTAGTTTATTCTAAAACTGAGGAAGAGCATGAAAATCATCTTCAGATTGTGTTGGAAACTCTTAGGAGCAACCAATTGAAAGAAATTTTTTCCAAATGCCACTTTTGGCAATCTCGTGTAAAATTCTTGGGGCATATTATTTCTGAATCCAGAATTTCCATGGACCCTTCAAAGATTGAAGCGATTCAAAATTGGAAGAGACCGGAGAGTGTGACGGAAATTCGTAGCTTTCTTGGATTGGCAGGCTATTATCGTCGATTCATAAAAGACTTTTCTCAAATTTCCGTACCTCTCACAAGTTTGACAAAGAAGGGAGTTAAATACATTTGGTCAGACAAATGTGAAGCTGCTTTTCAGAAACTAAAAGAACTCCTTTCCGATGCTCCTATTCTTGTGATTCCTGAGGGGAACCAAGATTTTATTGTTTATACCGTTGCTAGTTGTGTTGGTTTGGGTGCCATTCTCATGCAAAGGGAACGTGTTATTGCTTATGCCTCTAGGCAATTAAAGCCTGCCGAGACTAGATATGCCACTCATGATTTAGAGCTCGCGGCTATCGTTTTTGCCTTTAGAATTTGGCGTCATTTTCTTTTGGGAGAGAAATTTGTTCTCTACACCGATCATAAATCTTTGAAGTATTTATTTTCCCAAAAGGAACTTAATTTGCGTCAACAACGTTGGCTCGAGTTCCTTGCATCTTATGATCTTGATATTCTTTATACTCCCGGAAAGGGAAATCGTGTTGCCGATGCCCTTAGCCGAAAGCAACAAGCGGTTGTTTCCATGATGATATTCGAATGGAATGATCTCGCGACTTTATCCACTTGTGAGATTCGAGATAGTGAAACCAATTCATGTTCATCTCTTGTTTTGTGCAGCCTTGAGGCTCATCCTTCTCTTTTAGACCGCATTCTTGAAGCTCAAAAGCATGATCCCGAATTGGTTCTTCTTAGCCAAAGTTGTAGGGATAAAATTGATATTGAAGGTTTGAAAGACTTTGATATTAATGCTCATGGCGGTATTCGAAAGTTTGGTAGACTTATTATGCCAAATATTATTGATCTTCGTGGAGACATTTTAGAATATTCTCATCGTTCTAAATTTACCATTCATCCCGGTAGTAGTAAAATGTACGCGGACATGAAGCGACTTTATTATTGAGATGGAATGAAATCTGATATTGCTAACTTTATAAAGCATTGCATGACTTGCCAACTCATAAAGGTCGAGCATCAAAGGCCCGGTGGGTTATTGCAACCTTTGGAAATTCCAATATGGAAGTGGGACCAAATTTCCATGGATTTTATTGACGGTTTTCCCCGTTCTCGTTCAGGTCATGATAGCCTATGGGTGATAGTTGATAGACTTACAAAGTCCGCCCATTTTATTCCCGTTCGGTCCAATCGGACCGTACATCTTTTGGCCAAACTCTATGTTAAAGAAATTGTTAAATTACATGGAGTTCCTACTTCTATTGTTAGCGATCGTGATCCCTTATTTACTAGTGGATTTTGGAAGGGTCTTTAAAAAGCTTTGGGAACAAAGCTTAATTTTAGCACCGCTTATTATCCTCAGTCCGATGGACAAACCGAGCGTGTGAATCAAACTCTTGAAGTTCTTCTTCGTGCATGTGTTCTTGATTTTGGTGGAAGTTGGGAAGATTATATCTCTCTTGTTGAGTTTTCCTATAATAATAGCTTCCAATCTAGTATTGGTATGGCTCCTTTCAAGGCATTCTACGGAAGGTCATGCCGATCTCCTTCGTGTTGGCTTGAAGCCGGTGAGAAGCTGGTTTTAGGTCCAGATTTTATTTGTGATGCCACAGAAAAGATTGACCTTATTCGTCATAGGATGAAAGAAGCTCAAAGTAGGCAAAAATCCTATGTTGATAATCAAAGAAGGAGGTTAGAATATTATGTGGGAGATTTTGTGTTTATTCGTGTTTCACCTATGAAGGGTGTTGTGCGTTTCAATCGATCAGGAAAATTAGCACCTCGATATATTGGCCCATTTCCCATCACCGAACGCATTGGTTCCGTGGCTTATCGCGTTTTATTACCGGCTCAGTTTTTTGCTATTCATGACGTATTCCACGTCTCTCAACTACGGAAATGCCTTTGAGATTCCGATTCTATTATTGAGCCCGGTGTTATTGAAGAAATTGAAGTTTCGCCTAATTTGACTTATGAGCAACATCCTATTCGTATCATTGCTACAGAGGTTAAACGCCTTCGAAATAAAGATGTTCCTCTTGTGAATGGTCCACAAATCCTAAGGATTGCTCTTGGGAATCCAGAGAATTCACCGAGCGAACACATCCAGACTTACTCTCTCGTGCTCCTTAAGGTGAACTTCTCATTTCAAAATTTCTTCTTTTTGTGTTGTTATGCCTTTGTATGGTTGTTACTTTTTATTTTTTCTCTTAAGTATTGCGAGGACGCAATTTCTTTAAGGAGGGGAGTCTGTAAAAACCCGCATATTTTACGATTGTATATTTAAATGTTTTATTTAAATATAGCATCATTAGTCGGATTTATGTCTGAAATGTCACTTTTTGCAAACAGATGAATTTGGACTCGAGACCACTTCCATTGAGTCCAAAATGGTGTTTGCGACCTTTTTGAGTATAAACATCGATATGTTTGGAGTTGAGTAAAATTTTGATATTTTCATTTAGGGCTTTGGGTTTGGGTTTCAGCCTACCAACCCAACATAATAGCCTAACTCCACCCCCTCTCCTCTTCATACATTCTCATTTCCTAATACTCTCTAACTAAAGTAAAAATGGGGGAAGAGAAAAGAAATTAGATATTCCTAAGCCCTAATTCTCTTAAGTAAAATCAACTTCAAGCTAGAAATCAAGGAGAAGCTTACGTAAGCATCCTCTTCAACCTCTCCATCTCAATCCCTCTTCAATTTTCAGAAATTACTATAACCTAACTTAGGAAAAACTTCACCTTTGATAATAGATTGAATATTCTAGAGGTGTTGTTGAAGAGAAGTCAATCTTTGCTTGTTCTAGAGTTTCTCATTTGTATTTTTGGGTTTAAAAGGTGAGTTTTTGAACTCACGTCTATGTCTATATCTTTGATAGTTGTTTGGTAGTAATTCCTAACATCTATTCCTTGTCCATTTGCCTTTGAATTGAATTGGTTTGATGAATATTTCAATTTTTGGCGTTTTGAACTCAAATCTTTAAAAATCCTATCTTTGATGTTTGAACATGTTGTTGGGATGTATCGAAGAGCCTATAAGGCTGGGTTGTCGTTTGGCATAAATCCCTAGTCTCCATTGCTCGTCTGATCACTCCCGGTTTGGATTTTAGCCCCTCTTGGGCTAGGTTGAAAATACTGCAAATGGTAGTTCAGTCGACTGAATTTGGGTGCAGAAAATTTCCTGCCCCTGTGTCAATCGATTGACCATATAGTTCAGTCGACTGAACTGGGAACAGAAAAGTTCCTATCCCTGTTTCAGTCGACTGAACTGCAGAGTCAGTCGACTGAACCTGAAACCCGAGAGTTTCTAGGCATGTTTCAGTCGACCGACCCTACAGTCCAGTCGATTGAATCTGGGAGATGTGCTTTTGCCTATTTTAGGCAGTTTTGTCTGGATTTCCGATTTTTAATCGATTCTTGATGATCCAATTTGTTGTTATCATTTATCGACTTTGATGACTTCTTTTTCGGGATTTTTGGGAATATCCATTTTGATAGATTCAGTATCGATTTTTATGGTTTTAATTCACGTCGTCGAATGTGGATTTTGGTGATTGATTGTTTTTACAATCATTTTTGTGATTTGTCACTTTAAAATACAAAGGTTTCCATACTAGTAGTAACTATTAAAACTCTTTCACAAAGATGATTTTAACTCTATTTTTTTATACAAAGCTCGTTTATAAAACCGTTTTCCAACCTATTAGTATATACAAACCTTTACCTCATTCGTATGAGAAATCTAATTAAATGGCTTAGCAAAACAAGTGGTATGAAACGCTTGCGTTTACTTTGTCGGTTAATTCTTAGACTTGTTCGATTGAAATCTTGTGATAATTTTCGAGTGGAAGTCTACAATTTGTTCGTAAATATTTAAGTTAAGCCAGTGGTTATGGGACATGAAGCTAAACTCATCTATTTACTCGTTTAGTGTAATTGACACTTCTTATTGATCAATGGTGATCATTTTGTGATTTAGACTAGCGAAGTGCGATGTCTCTTTGTTTGTGTGGGGACTAAAAACCCCGTTTGTGGAACTTCGGTTCAATTTGGTGGGGTAGCGACCCATGGTCTTCGGGCCGTTTGTGGAGCTTCGGCTCAAAACTTGATGGTTAGCAATCATGGAATAGCGTTTCGTTAGTGACACACGTGTTGGTGAGTTTTCATGCTCCCGTTTGTGATAGGCCTCCCCCTTTGTGATTTCTGGATTTCTAGAATTTGTGTTTCACCAATTTTGATGATAGGCATTGATGAGCTCTATCAATTATTTGTGTTTTGGTGAATAATTTAAAGAATGCGATTCTTTTTGGATGTTGAGATGCTTTGGGATATTGTATGATTTTTGTTGTTATTTGATGTATACTTGTCGTAGTATGGCATTATTGTTATCATGCGTTTTTGTCATATCTCTTATCCTATCTCATTTTATCTGATATTTATAGCTTGATTGATCCGTTTATTATTTTCTTCTTAAATAATACTCTCGGGTCAGACCGAGGTATTTCAGGTGCTCCTGCTTGACTTCTTATCAGGGTCCGTCACCTGACTTTTGGCTAACTACTTTAGCATAGTAGTTTTTGTTAGTGTACATTTGATATAGAGACTTCTTGTTGTATACTTATTCTTTTGTCTAGCACTTGTATTTATTCTTTTGTGATGTAGTGGATCTAGTTTGACCACTATTTTGATGTACACTTTTATGTGTTATATTCATATCTGTTTCCGCCTTTGTGATATGAATATCTGTGACTGATTTGTGTTATGTTTATTTCTATATTTATTTCAGAAGGCCGCATAGCCACTGTGTGGTAGCTTTGAGTTTGTATTTGATATGTCAGATTTCCCCTTGAAATGAAATGTAAGTTATATTATCTGACATATCGGTACTTGCCCAAAGAAATTACACAGATGGTCGCTCCTCAACAACCTTATTCTTCGTGCTAGTCGACGGCATTACCCCGTAGTGTCCTTGGCTAGTGTGAGTATAGAGGTGGGGCGTCACAATATGAATTACCACCGTGCCTCTGATCCCTACATATTGGTTGTTCCCTGTTTTAATTTACTTTTTACGCTCACACACTTTATTATTGCTGTGAATATAAATAATAAGCACAACTATTAAAATAAATTATCGAGCAATCTAAATATCATCCAAGATAGAAAACTCCTTCTTTTCCAGGCCTATTCATTTCATTCCATAAAGGTAAGTTATCAAACTAGCGAGTTAAGCAACTCTACGAGTAAAGTAAAAGTGTTTTCACTTATCCGCCTAGGTGATGCTTGAAGCAAAACATGTGGAAGTAGTAATCACTTCCATAAAACACCTGATTTGTTAATACCTCAATTATTGATTTTGATGAAAACAACCATATAAAATATATATACTAATGTTTTGCCAAGTTATATAGTTTATAGTGCATAATATTACACGAATGCTAAATAGAAGACTGTACAGTACATACTCAAGATTTGATGACTCATGAGTACAAAAACAAAGATATAAAGAGCTCAAGATTATTATTTAGTGTTTAGAGTCATTAGAATATATTGTCAAAGTCCTTGATAAAAATTTCTAATCTTTGATATTTTAAACAAAAATAAATTATTTTAATTTCAAAATATATTTTTAAATATTTTATAATTTTTTTTATGAGTTCAAAAATATTTAAGAACTATGTTCAAAATTATTTAACAAAGTATAGAATTTTCAAGAAAATTTAAAAGAAAACATTTTTCAAAATTCACTAGCATATGTCGACATACATATTTTCATTTGTCGACATATAGGTCATTAATTTGTTTTTCAGATTTTGAATTGAAGTTTCTTTTGGACACAACCCTTTGTAAATGGATACATCTGTTCATTCACTATATAAAGGTAAATGCAAAACAAATTTTTAATTAATTAATAACTTACTTTCTTCTCACTCCTTACTCTCTTGAAATTTCTCTTGAAAAATATACTCCATACTCTTCAAAATCAATTCATACTCCATTATATTGATTCACTACTACTTGCTTACTGTTTTGCAAGCATCTCTCTCATTTCAAAGATCAAAGTGCTACAAGCACACCCATTTGAATTTCGGAGTCACCAAGCACACCCAATTGATTTACAAGGCTACAATCACAGCCACCAATATACGAGTATGATATGATAGAGTTTTACAGACACATATCGTTGATCTTGAATACAAATGATCCTAACCGCTTGAATAACACTTTGATCTTGTTTGAGTGAGAGAGATGAGAGAGATCAGAGAGTAGTCAATAGAGAATCAAATCAGTATAATTGAATTAGTTTCTAATTGAATTTGAAAAGAATTTGAGTAGAATTTCTTTTAGGAAACAAGAGAGTGAAAGACGAGTGAAAATATGAGAAAGTAGTTAACCAAATTTCGTTAGTTTCCCCCTATTTATAAAGAAACAACAGTCATATCCATTCGTGAAAAGATACGGTAAAAAGATATTTCCATTCGAAATTTGAATTTTGAAAATTTCAGTCCATATGTCGACATACTCTATAGGGATATGTTGACATACCCTTTGTAATTTTGAAAAAAACTTTATAAAAATTATTTTAAAAATATTAAGGTTTTGTGATATATTTTAATACTTTGTAAAATCATATAAACATAGTCTATACATATTTTAATTATATCAAAACTTAAGAAAACTTTATAAAATTATTTTTAGAATATTTTAAGTATATAAAGGACTTTAAATATACTAAAAAAGTTTAAGTGTATATATTTAAAATCAAAGTTATAACAAATATTATAATATACTTATAAATATTTAGAAAGCTTTAAAACTAAAATTATAACAAAGTATAATATTCAAAGTATATCTTAAAAGACTTTGAAAACTTAATTTCTCAAGGTATAATAAAATAAAAAATTAGAAATAATTTAAAGGCTATTTTGAAAGATTATTTTGAAAACAATAATTCTCTTTAAAAACCATTTTTGAATTTTAAGACATTTGAAATTGAAAATCATTTGAAAAGGAAAAATAGAGTGAGAGAGATCAAAGAAGTGCTATTAGGATTTTAACAAAAATTCTATGACCCTATAACTTATATAAGAAATCTTGAGTTCTTCAATACTCACGAGTCCTCAATCTCTAACTCTTAAATCTCCATATTAACCTCTTGAATCTTGACTTGATACTGTATAGTTTTATAAATTAATACATATCTAATATCCTGCATTATATACTATATATAACTTGATAAAAACATTATTATCTATATTTTATTTAATGTTATCTATATTATATATAATTTTATATGGTTGTTACCTTCAAAACTAATTCCTAAGGTACCAACAATTGTTAGTATAAATATTTGTTGTTAATATGTGATTTGATATTGGTCTTGAAAGAATTTTAGAAAGATTTACATAAATTAAAAAACACTATTCGCCCCTCCCCCTCTACTGTTAAATTAGCCTTAAAATCCATTATTCCGCAACCCACATGATTTTCCAAAGACCTTTTGAACCGCATGTTGCAGCCGGCCAGATCAATATTGATCTTTTATAGGTTTACATAGATCTACCATAGACCTACTTGAGATGAACTTGTAACAAGAATCGTCATGAAATGGTTGAGTTTCAAGTTGTGATGCATGACAAGGGATATCAGAGAAAATATGCCAAATAAAACTTCCAAAAGATTGCCATATAATTATTTTCGGGGTTGCAAATGGAAAAAAAACCACCATTGCTGTTTTAGGAAATGAGGGTTTAAACTGAATGAATATTGAATGAAGTAAGTGATGTGGAAATTTTAGAGAAACTAAGTTATTTTCATAGCTAAAAGCAGGTTATGGGTTGGGTACGTTGGCTACGGGTCAGTGTAATAAGTGTAAATATTATTTTATATTATGGTTGTTTTTGGGCCGTACATTTTACACTTTAGTTTTGTTCATAAAGCATCATGAACTATGTTCCAAAAAGAGTACAACTTATTTTTTTTATGGACAAGTGTGGACCAATGCTACGTACACAATATGGTAAAGTTATGTAAATTAAAATATTCAAAGCAGTGATGATTGCAATTGATTTTCTAAAGCAAATTCAAATTATATTGAATAATTGTAGTATATAATGACCTTGTTGTATTGATAATGCATAATCATAAAGAAATGTTGAATATTAAGATTCGGTTAAATTATATATACGACATAATTTTTTTTATACTTTTAATTCATTAACAAAATCCTCCAGATGCATCTCATTATTATTGCACATACTTATAATACCTCTAATACTGCTAAATCTTCTTCAATGTAATTAATGGGGACTAGGGTTAACCGCCGCTTTGTTCCCATTTTCTAACCCATTTCCGCCCGCCTCGCGATTCTCCATTATCTTTCCTAACCATTCATCTTCCTCCTGACAATATCCATCATCATTCTTTGTGCTTTCCTTTTTCCCCAATTTTTCCTAACGTGTTTTCCCCCTAACTCATGTAAAGCTTCTACCACTGTGCTTCCCAAATCTGGATCCTCCAATCGCCTTTGCTCCATGGTGTTCCCCAGCTCAGCTTCCTCCAGATCTATATGTCCAGCAAGAGTTGGAACGCACTAGGAAGACCTCGCCTTTTCTCTTTCGCGTGCCTCCGCATTGCTACCAGTCTCTAGAAATATTTAAGCTCTGTGATTTGTTATTTTGATTAGGTTGGAACTATTTTGGTTTTTTGGTTGCTTGGTCATTTGGCTTTGATTGGTTTCATGGTGAGTTTGTTATTTTCCTGTTTTGGAGGATGTCATGTTTGGCTTTATATCTTCTGCCTTAGGTTCTGCAACTGTGCTTGTGCTTCCTCTTTTGTTATATGCTTTGTCATTCTCTCGTTACTTCAAACAACTCATCAGGGACTGCCTAGGTAGCATATGAGTGTCTGTCTTGAACTGAGTGTCGTGCTTTGATTGACAGGTTATAGGATGGTGCCAGGAAGAGGCTACAAGAGCACGACTTGCTAGTTTTTCCTTGGTTAGTGAAATAGTTGCCTTTATATTTATGCTTTTGTTACTTTAGAGGCTTTCTTTATTGATATGCCTATGAGATGGACTATGGAAGATAAGTTGGTATGACCTCTACTAGTTTGCTATTTTTTTGGGAATTTGCAGGTTTGTCTCAATTATGTAATATGGTTGTATCATGTTATAGTCTTTTGATTTGTAATAGGATATGTCATAGTGTTTGAAAAGTTATTGTAAGTGTTTGTTATGGAGTCTTGTATTGCAACTTGAGTTGAGTGATTGCCTTATGCAACATTTAATGAGCTCATGCTCATTAGGCATATGTGTCGAAGTTATTGAGGTACTTCGCCTCACACCTGTATTAATTATATATATATAAGTGGATGGGCCACTTAAAAGATCGGCTTGCCTTATAAAAAAAACCCCTAGTTGGATTTCAAGTTTTAGGAATGTGCATAATAGCTATTAGAAAATGAAATTGATAAAAGAAGGGATAAAATAATCTTTTAGAGCATCACATTACATGAGTTACTAAAATTTAATCAAATAATGTGAGGCTCGATAATACAAAGCATTTGAAACATGTTATTAAATAAAAGCTACTCCTAACATTCAGTTGTACAGAAATTGTGAATTTTAGGAGTTACTGTGATTTTAGTAGGATTCTCAACCCTACTGGAAACTAAGATTTTCAAACTAATTTGATTCTAAAACGTATTAGATAAAATGAGGTTGGTTGATACAAACTTATGTGCTTGAGAATAGTGTGAATCAAAGGTTGTGGAGTATTCTAAAATATATTAGATAAGTAAGGTTAACTTAATTTGAACTTGGATCTTCTTTAAACTAGGGTGAACTAAGGAGAGTTGAGTAATTTAATTCTTAAATTTGAAGAAAAAATATTATAATCTAAGAGAGATCCAAATATAATATGTATAGAATAACTCCATAACAACCCATAATTCTACGCCTAGTGATTAACTATAATTAATCATTTTATCGAAGATTAAGCAAACTAATGACTTAAAAGAAGAATTTTTAAAGATAAAATAATTAGTACTCTAGACATATTCCATTGCTTCCATAATGTTGTTTATATATGAAATATATATAAGTTTTTTAAAATTAGACAAGATTGCTAAAATGAGAAGAAAAGAGAAGGTATGGACAAAATGGTCATTCGACCAGAATTGTATTGCTTATTTCTGAAATGAGCCATCTTCCCCTTCATCTCTTCATGCTCATCATCTTCTTCTTCTAAACAAAAATAAAAATACGGTTTTGGAAAGTAAATTCTTTGTAACTTTTTCATTCCTTAACCAAAAATTCCAAAATAAATACCTAAATTCTATTTGAAGGATTCTTTACAAATCCATACAAACAAGTTATATTTTGGTGAAGCTAGAAGTTGGATTTCGGGAATCAAAGGAAAGATATAAGTTGGGTTCATCTAAACTTGGATTTCTAGGAAATTTAGTGAATTGGATCTGTTCTCTATGATCACTAGATATTTTATAATCATGATAAATGTCCATAATTGGTATGAGAATCTAATTTATAAATGTCTTGGAAGAGTAAATTATATAATTTGATGTGTTAGGATATTCGGTATGAATTGAATTGTGTTTGTTTGAATTTTTGGTTTGATGTTGACTTTAGATAAAGTTATTAAGTAGTAATTCAATGATAGTTGAAGTTGTCATTGAAAGATGGAAATATGGAGTTGAGGTGGTTGATTGAGTGGATAAACTCATATAGTTTGCAAAAACATTTGAGTTCCAAGACAATTCCTCAAGTTTTCTTCAGATGGTATTCGTCCCATGGTGGATCATCGATGATAAGAACTAAAGCAT